>CM046956.1:58404468-68404468 GCA_025698475.1 Gossypium anomalum
ATACATGGCGTCTAAAGCTCGGATCACTTCCATTGCGAGCATTGGTAGTGCTCGGCCAAATAGTCTTGAGTGTTCGTAGTGTGGTAGATGTCACTTTGGTGAGTGCCAAGGAAATGAAAGAGGTTGTTTTAAATGTGGATCACTAGACCACTTCATTGGCAGCTATCCCAATTTTTATGAGAAGGGAAAAGCAATATGTGAGAGCAGTAATGCTCCTTCTAGGGGTAAACCTCGGAGAAGAACTCGGTGAGTGGGGCTAACGGTGAGGTGCACCTAGAGATTCGGCTATGAGTCAGGGCTATCTTTGCAAGGACTTATACCATTCGTGCTCGTGAGGAAGTTGTGTCTCCCGATGTGATTACGGGTACCTTCTATATCCATGATATACCGTTGTTGCTTTGATTGACCGAGATCCACCCGTTCCTATATTTGCATAAAATTGGTACACAGGTATGAATGTGCTAGTTGAGTCTTACGAGATTTGTAGTAAAAGTGTAAACAGCAGTTAGGCAAACATGTATTAGTAGACCAAGTATCGGCTGTCCCTTGACAATTAGAAGTCATTATTTTTGGCTAACCTTATGTTCTTTGCTGTTTGATTAATTCGATGTAATCTTTAGTATGGATTGGTTGACTTCTCATGCCGTTGTAGTGGATTGTGGATGAAAAGTTATCGAGTTAAAATGTGAAAGCAAGGATATCCTTCGGTCGAATAAGATGAATCGAATAAACACAGCATGTAGTGATATCATCTTTAAGCATGGAAAAGTATTTGAAGAAATGGTGCGAAGCTTGTCTGCACTTTGTCTTTGAATACTCAAGTATCTGAATCGAAGATCAAGTCGATTGCCGATGGTATGCGAGTACCGGATGTGTTCTGGAAGAATTGCACGGATTGCCTCCAACTAGGAAGTTGAGTTTGGTATCGAGTTAGTCCACAGTGCGACCACTATCTCAATTGCACCATATAGAATGGCTCCAATGGAATTAAAGTTGAGTTGAAAAGAACTAACTGATTTTTGCAAGAACTAGTTTTTCACGTAGGGTACTTTAGTACTTTGCAAGGCCAAGGATCGACGATTTTTACCAGTTATTATGAAGAACAAATATCCCTTGCCAAGAGATCGGCGATCTTTTGACGATGAAGGAGCCACCATGTTTTCTAAGATAGACTTTGGGCAGATTGACCAACTAAGAGTTAAGGAGCAAGATGTCACAAGCGCATTTACGGACAAAATACGGGCACTATGAGTTCGTCATGCCCTTTGGCTTAACTAATGCCCGGTGGTATTTATGACTTAATGACAAATTTCCGACCATATTTGGATAAGTTAGATCGTCATTTTATCGATGACATATTGATTTATTGTGTGATGAGGTGAGCATGCGGACCGATTGAGAACTATTTTACAAACTTTGAGAGATAGACTTATAAGGTTTAGTAAAAGTGAGTTTTGGCCCTAAATTGACCCTAATGGAAAGTGGTTTCGTCCATTGGGACCACAAATGTGTGGAGGTTAGAAGCTCATAAAATAGATAATTAAATATCTAATCCGATGACTAGTCATATTTCATGTTTATTATATGTGAATATATATGTGTTTTAGTGCAAGCTGCAGCGGAAAGTTTTAAATTCCTTGAATGGATGAGAATTAGTGTAATAGCTATTTCATGTGAATTTAGTTAATAGGACTTATGTGTGACACTTTTTTTCAATGTGATACACTTTTTAAATGTGATAGTAAATCCATAAGGACCTATTTAAACTTATATTAAAAAAATGGGTTTGCATGTCAAATGAACCTTTTTATGCTTAGTAGTAGAAGCCATGATGATGGATTTTGAGTAAAATGTGCCAAATTAATTATTAAAATAAGAAATTAGATGGTTGAAATAAAATAATAATTAGTAAAATAAGGTAAAAGAAAAAAAAAAAAGAGAATGCTCATCTTCTCTCCTTCATTGCCGAAAATTGAGAAAGAAAGGCTTGAAAGGAAACAAGACATTCTACCATAGCTACTCCCATTTTAAGGTATGTTTTGTGTTGTCTCTTTTGATTGATGATGA
Organism: Gossypium anomalum; assembly: GCA_025698475.1. Classification (NCBI taxonomy): domain Eukaryota; kingdom Viridiplantae; phylum Streptophyta; class Magnoliopsida; order Malvales; family Malvaceae; genus Gossypium; species Gossypium anomalum. Next base: position 58,406,536 of record CM046956.1, read on the forward strand.
GATTAGGTTGTTAAGAGTATGGTTTAGTTAGCCCATAGTTAAGATTTGTGAATTCTTGAGTATATATATATACCTATTGGCAAGTAGATAAATTTGCTTAATGGATGAATTTTGAAGGTTGTTTGATATGTTAAGGTAGCCTAGTTGAAGAAGTTGATTTCATTGTTGGAAGTGCATTAGGGAAAGGAATTGGCTAGTTAGTTGTGTATAGGGCCGAACATGGTTTTGGGATGTTTGAGAAATGTATGTGTTTTTAATGGATGGAATGAAGAGTATGCTTTAATTGTGATAAGAGAAATTGTATGTTAAAATAAGTTTGCTAGGCTAGTTATTAAGGTGAAATGAAATTTGTTAGTAATTGATTTCTAGTGTGTATATATATATATGTGTATTAACCGAATTTTTAACTTGAAAAATGGCTTGAACACCATGTGTTGTATGGAGAATGTTGAAGTGAATTGGTAGATAATTAATTGATGAATTCGGTTTGTTAATATACATGCTTAAATAGAATGTATGCAAGGAATGTTTGAAAGAGTGAGCTAGTATTAAACTGCTTGGGGACAGCAGCAGTAAGGTGGATTTGGAAAATCACCATAATTTGTAGGAGTTGAGTTAGAAGCTGGATAAATTATGTCTTTAAAGCTTGAAGAGTCTAGTTTCTTGCTAAGGAAGCTATAAAACGAATGAGTTACCGATTTTGAGATATTTGAAATATTGTGAGGTTGAGTCAGAAATGACTAATAGATTTCATGTTCTGTATTTATAAAATCAGTATAAATTGTACAAAAATGGCCTTAGGATAAAATTTATATGCTTAGATTCCTTAATGGGTCTAGTTTCAAATGAAATAAGTGAGAACACATTTTGAATCTTGTACAATGAGAAACCTGATTCGTATCGAAGAATGGTCAGTTTAGTCAAAGCAGTGAAACAGGGTGAACTTTAAGAAAAATCTGGTAGTGATTGGCTAGACTAAAAATTATGAAAATTTTATGGCTAAAATATAAATTAGTCTATTTTCGAGGAAAATTTCACGGTCTTTGATTTGGAGTTTCGTAGCTCAAGTTATAAGTAAATTAATGACTGTTGCTCAGTAACTCAGCTTATAGGGAAGTTGTGATTTACTAATGACTTGCTTATTGATTTTTATAAACTTACTATAAGTTGTATGTGTGAAATTCAAACATATATATATATGTGTGCTATATTCTGAAAGTAATACTTGAGTAATTGATTAATGGTTAGCTTAAAATTTATTGATTAAGCTCAAGAGCATAGAGGGCAACCTCGGATAAGGGAAAAGCTAAAAGTCGCGGAATAGCCAACCCGAACTTGCGAGAAAGATACAAGGTAAGTCTTTGAGTAATGGAATATAACTTATATTTAGACATAGAAATTATCAAATTATGATTGCGATGAATAAATTATGACGTAATAGTCTTGCTTGCATCGTATGATCGAATAAATAGGTAGAATACTTGTTTGTAATCGCATGTTAATAGAAAGTTTCCTAATAATGAAACGAGAATATGTCATTTGTTATGACTAGTGAATTAATTGTAAAATGATTAGAAAGAATGCTGAAATTGTATTCAAATATCAAAGTGTTATTTAAATGTGTGAATGTATGATTGTTGATCAAGGGTTGAAACCAGAGATAAGTCTCGAAGGGCTATAAGCCGTGTAAAAACCGGACTTGGTTCCGAAGGGTTTTAAGCCATCGTTAAAGCGACTTAGTTCCAGAAGGGCTCTGCGCCGATGTTATTGCGAGCTTAGTCTCGAAGGGCTTCTGAGCCGGTTCTAAGATTCGGGTTTAGTTTCACAAGGGCGTTTTTAGCCGGCCTATTAATTGGGTGGAGAAACATAAGTATGCTCAAATAAATTTATATAAAGCATGTCGAGTTAATTCCAAGCATAAGTACAATTTAACGTGAAGTGATCAAGTAAGTAAATGCTTTACGTTGAAGATATGATTGATTGTTATATTCGTGTTTGAAAAGTCGGCAATTATGCTTAGACTATTGTTTAAAATCCTTTGAATGTTTATGATTGGATTAGAAGGTATGAGTACTAACTTAGGAAATTTCTATATTACTAGTAGGCTACATATATATACATGAGATTTGTCTAAAAATTCGAGAAGATTGTATTCGGTTATGAATTAAAGATATAGATGGACATATTGATTTTCCCTTTTACGATATGATTGATAAGGAAGTATCTTCGTTAGTTTTGGATTCGACCCAAGGTTAATTCATATAGACTTGATATTAATATGCTAATTTTCTAGATGATTTCATTACTTAAAGCTTACCAAGCATTAAAATGCTTATTCTTTTGTTTGGTTTCTCTGTTTTATAGATTTTGCTCGTCATCCATCGGATTCGGAGGTTCCAAAGTCGAAGTCAACCACACTATCTAAGCTTTTGGTACTTTTTGTTTAAATTTTGAAAATGGCATGTATAGGATCGACTTTGTAATTTGACCTAGTACCTATTGGGTGATGTATACATATATGTATAGCCATATGCAAATGGCTTATTTAGTCAACTTGCATTTTTATTTTTAGATGATGAAAACGTGTATGAATGTGATCAATGATGCTTGAATGTTTTAATCTATATGGTTGATATTAGAAACGAAATTAAGGTTTATTTAGTAACATTCTTAACTCCTCCTACGGCGGATGCGGGCTAGGGTGTTACATTTTATTGAGTATCGAGCTACGGTTTAGTCGATTCTAGGACTCTGAAGTATTGCAAATTGGTCTAGCTATACATGCCATTATATGTTTATTTGATAGTGTGGTGATTTCTTACGATTAAAAATGCGTTTATGTGTAGTGATGGATCCCGATCCCAACCGAAGCGATAGTTGATGATGTTGAGAGCGTGGCACCGCTTAAGCGCGCAAGGGCGACCCGGTGAACTCTCAACCAATAGCTAGTAATCGAAACGAGGAAGCTAGACAAGCTTTTTATAGCGTGATGAATGATTGGTTCAACGGATACATTCGAACTAACACGGCTATTCCCCAACCCCACTTCCGACCAATACACCCCGCACTGACAGTAGTACCTCCGTAACCAACGGATGAGGTTAAACAAGCCCCAGATTGATGAATTCAAAAGCACGGGGCTATCGAATTTAAAGCTACGGACATGATGATGCCGAGCAAGCTGAATTTTGGTTGGACAACACTATCCGGGTACTTGATGAACTTTCTTGCACACCAGATGAATGCTTGAAGTGTGCTATCTCTTTGTTACGTGATTACGCTTATTATTGGTGGAATACGTTGATTTCAGTTGTACCTAGAGAACGCAGGTAACATGGGAGTTTTTCAAAGCGAAGTTTGGAAGAAGTATATCAGCCAGAGATTTATCGATCAAAAATGGAAAGAATTTCTTGAGCTTAAACAAGGTTCCATGTCGATTCTGCGATTATGAGCGAAAGTTTGTGAGGCTCACCGGTATGCTCGAGAATGCGTTTCTTGAGAAGATGTAATGTGTAAACGTTTGAGGAGGGATTTGAGCGAAGATATAAAATTGTTCGTTGGCATTCTAGAAATCGAGAATTTGTAGTACTTGTTGAGCGAGCTTGCAAAGCCGAAGAGCTCGATGAAGGAAAAAAGGAGAGCTGATTTGGGAGCAAGGGAGTTTAAGTAAAAGATCTTGGAAAACCATTTCATCAATCATCGAAGAAGTTTAGAGATGATCCAAACAGATCTAAGAATACTTCGGGTTTTTCTAGACGGGATCGTAATCGACCCCCTATGAGTACACGAGCTACTTCTGTTGCCAGTGTTGGCAATGATCGTCGAGATAGATCGATTGTCGATGTGTGGCAAGTGGCATTCGGAAGTGTAGAGTTCGTGGACCGCTTCTGTTTTAAATGTGGATCGGTGATCATTTTATCAAAGATTGCCCGAGATTATGCAGTCGAATGTGAATCGAGTGAAAAACCGACTAATACTACAGCAAGAGGTAGGCCCCCTAGAAATCCGGGGAATGCTAGTGGCGGTCAGAGAGGGCCTAAAGATACCACCACCAAATCGGAGGCTCGTGCTCTGCTAGAGCTTATGCTATCTGCGCATGCGTGAGGATGCTTCTTCACGGATGTTATTACAGTACTTTTACTCTCTTTGATACTAATGTGATTGCTTTGATTGACCTGGTTCTACTCATTCCTATATATGTGAGACCTTAGCATCCAAGAAGAGACTTTACACATCCGAGTCTCTTGAGTTTGTAATCCGAGTGTCAAATCCTTTGGGTCGTTATGTACTTGTGGACAAGGTGTGTAAGAAATGTCCTCTAGTGTCGAGAGATTCTGTTTTCCAGGTGATTTGATGCTTTTACCGTTCAATGAGTTTGATGTTATTCTCGGTATGGATTGGTTGATCAGTACATGACGCAATTGTAAATTGCAAAGGAAAAACCATCGATTTGAGGTGTATGAATAACGAGATAATTCGAGTTGAGTCTACCGATTTGAATAGGTTGCCAATTGTAATATCGTCAATCTTTGGCTCGAAATGTGCAAGAAAGGGTGTGAAACATACCTTGCGTATGTACTTGACGACAAAGAATTAGAAAAGAAGCTGAATCTGCGCGATGGTTTGTGAATACCGGATGTTTTTCCCAAGAATTCACGGTTTACCACTGTTCGGGAGGTAGAGTTTAGCATCGAGCTTGTACAGGACTACACCGATTTCGATAGCTCCGTATCGTATGGCACCAAATGCAATTAAAAGAATTGAAAGCTCGAGTTGCAAGAGTTGACGGATAAAGGTTTCGCTCGACCAAGTTTCTCGGCTTGGGGTGCACGATATTTTTGTGAAAAGAAGGACGGGACCATGAGGTTGTGCATTGACTATCGTCAATTTGAATAAGGTAACGATAAAGAATAAATATCTCACTTTGCGTATTGATGATTTGTTTGATCAAGCGAGGGGAGCCTCTGTGTTTTCAAAGATAGATTTGAGATCGGGTTATTATCACCGCGAGTTCGAGATTCGGATATACCTAAAATCGCTTTCGAGCAGATACGGTCACTATGAGTTTTTGGTGATGCCGTTTGGGCTCACTAATGCTCCTAAATATTTATGGATTTGATGAATCGAATCTTGAGACAATATTTGGACCGGTTTGTAGTCGTGTTTATTGATGACATCTTGGTCTATTCAAGAGATGAGACCGAACATGCCGAGCACACGAGATTAGTGTTGCAAATTTTACGGGATAAGCGATTATATGCTAAGTTCGGTAAGTGTGAGTTACAGTTAAGGGAGGTTAGCTTTTTGGGTCATGTGGTATCCGCATGGGTATTCGAGTTGATCCAGAACAAAATCTCAACCATATGCTTTGAAACCTCCGAGAAATATTCTGAGGTTCGAGCTTTTTGGGACTTGCCGGTTACTACCGAAGATTTGTAAAAGGTTTCTCGATGATAGCCACGCCAATGACGAAGCTACTTCAAAAGGATGTTAAGTTCGAATGGGCGAAAAAGTGTCGAAAAAGTTTTGATCAATTGAAGACTTATTTGACCAAAGCTCGGTTCAGTGCGGCCGAATCCGGTAAGAGTTTATCATTTACTGATGATGCATCCTTGCTTGGGTTGGGTTGTGTGTTGATGCAAGAAGGTCGAGTCATAGCATATGCGTCGAGGCAATTAAAGCCACATGAGAAAAACTATCCGACTCATGATCTCGAATTAGTTTGCCATTGTATTTGCTCTTAAAATATGGCGACACTACTTGTTTGGTGAGAAGTGCCATGTATTTTCAGATCACAAAAGTCTCAAATATTTGATGACTCGAGAGAATTAAATTTGCGACAAAGACGTTGGTGGAGTTGTTGAAAGATTATGAGCTTGTCATTGACTATCACGGGAAAGGCTAATGTGGTTGCGGATGCCTTAAGTCGTAAAATCAATCCTTGCTTTACTTTACGAGCAATGAATGTACATTTGTCTATTCTATCCGACAATGTGTTAGTGGCGGAATTAAAGGCCAAACCATTGTTGATTCATCAAATTCGTGAAGCTCGGAAAATCGATGAAGAATTGGTACGCAAAACGGGCTGAATATGTCCCGAATACGGAATCGAGTTTCAACTCGATGAGGGCGATTGTTTGAGGTCTGGAAGTCGGTTGTGTGTTCCAAGAAATGCGAAACTCATTTCGATGATTACGAACGAAGCTCATTGTAGTCGAATGTCGCTTCACCCGGGAGTACGAAAATGTACAACGATCCGAGACGCGTCGATTTTGGTGGCATGGTATGAAACGAGACATTTCCGATTTTGTTTGAAGTGTCTAATATGTCGGCAAGTGAAGGCGAACATCAAGTGCCTCTGGGTTTACTTGACCGATCATGATACTGAATGGAAATGGGATCGAGTCACGATGGATTTTGTAATCAGTTACCGTTATCGACAAGTAAGAAAGATGCGATTTGGGTTGTTGTTGATAGACCGACTAAGTCGGCTCATTTTATCCCCGTGCGTCTGGATTTTCCATTGGATAAACTAGCTGAATTGTATGTTTCTCAGATTGTGAGATTACATGGGGTACCAATTTCTATTGTGTCGATGAGATCCAAGATTCACCTCTACGATTTTGGAAGAAATTACAAGAAGCCTTGGGTACCAAGCTGCATTTTAGCACCGCCTATCATCCGCATAAGCGATGGTCAATCCGAGCGGATAATTGATGATACTTGAGGATATGTTGAGATGTTGCATCCTCGAGTTTAGTGGTGGTTCGTGGGAGCGGTATTTACCTTTGATTGAGTTCGCTTACACAATAGTTTTCAATCAAGTATTAAAATGGCACCTTATGAAGCTTTATGCGGGCGTAAAAATGTCGACGCCATTGTTTTGGACCGAGCTCGGTGAAAATAAAATCTTCGGAGTAGATTTGATTAAAGATGCCGAGCAGAAAGTAAAAATAATTCGTGAAAGTCTGAAGCGACATCGGATCGCCGTCGAAAATCGTATGCGGATTTAAAACGAAGAGATATTGAGTATCAGTGGGTGACAAAGTGTTTCTTAAAGTCTCACTTTGGAAAAAAATACTCAGATTTGGCCGTAAAGGCAAACTGAGTCCGAGGTTCATAGGGCCATATGAAGTATCCGAACGAATTGGTCCAGTTGCGTATAGATTGATTTTACCCCCTGAACTTGAAAAGATTCATAACGTCTTTCATGTTTCAATGCTTCGACGTTATAGATCCGATCCTTCGCATTATAATTAGTCCATCGAGATTGAAATTCAATCGACTTGAGTTATGAAGAAGAACCGATTCGTATCCTAGCTCGTGAAGTGAAAGAGTTACTGAAACAAAAAGGTTCCTTTAGTAAAAGTGTTATGGCTCAAGCACGGGATCGAAGAAGCTACGTGGGAAATCGAGAACTCTATGAGAGAGATACCCAGATTTATTCATTGGTAAGATTTTCGGGACGAAAATTTTTTATGTGGGGAGAGAGTTGTAATGACCTAAAATTGACCCTAATCGAAAAGTGGTTTCGGACCACAAAACCGAGTCATAAAAATAATTAGCCGTCATATTTCATGTTTATTATATGTGAATATATATGTGTGAAAGTTTTAAATTCAAATTAGTCGATTTCATGTGAATTTAGTTAATAGGACTTATGTGTGACACTTTTTAAATGTGATAGGTAAATCCATAAGGACCTATTTAAGCTTATATTAAAAAAATGGGTTTGCATGTCAAATGAACCTTTTTATGCTTAGTGGCAAAGCCATGATGATGGATTTTGAGTAAAATGTGCCAAATTAATTATTAAAATAAGAAATTAGATGGTTGAAATAAAATAATAATTAGTAAAATAAGGTAAAAGAAAAAAAAAAAAAGAAAGAGAATGCTCATCTTCTCTCCTTCATTGTCTAAAAATTGAGAAAGAAAGGCTTGAAAGGAAACAAGACATTCGGCCATAGCTACTCCCATTTTAAGGTATGTTTTGTGTTGTCTCTTTTGATTGATGATGAGATTAGGTTGTTAAGAGTATGGTTTAGTTAGCCCATAGTTAAGATTTGTGAATTCTTGAGTATATATATATAACCTATTGGCAAGTAGATAAATTTGCTTAATGGATGAATTTTGAAGGTTGTTTGATATGTTAAGGTAGCCTAGTTGAAGAAGTTGATTTCATTGTTGGAAGTGCATTAGGGAAAGGAATTGGCTAGTTAGTTGTGTATAGGGCGAAACATGGTTTTGGGATGTTTGAGAAATGTATGTGTTTTTAATGGATGGAATGAAGAGTATGCTTTAATTGTGATAAGAGAAATTGTATGTTAAAATAAGTTTGCTAGGCTAGTTATTAAGGTGAAATGAAATTTGTTAGTAATTGATTTCTAATGTGTATATATATATATGTGTATTAACCGAATTTTTAACTTGAAAAATGGCTTGAACACCATGTGTTGTATGGAGAATGTTGAAGTGAATTGGTAGATAATTAATTGATGAATTCGGTTGTTAATATACATGCTTAAATAGAATGTATGCAAGGAATGTTTGAAAGAGTGAGCTAGTATTAAACTGCTTGGGGACAGCAGCAGTAAGGTGGTTTTGGAAAATCACCATAATTTGTAGGAGTTGAGTTAGAAGCTGGATAAATTATGTCTTTAAAGCTTGAAGAGTCTAGTTTCTTGCTAAGGAAGCTAAAACGAATGAGTTACCGATTTTGAGATATTTGAAATATTGTGAGGTTGAGTCGAAATGACTAATAGATTTCATGTTCTGTTTTTATAAAATCAGTATAAATTGTACAAAAATGGCCTTAGGATAAAATTTATATGCTTAGATTCCTTAATGGGTCTAGTTTCAAATGAAATAAGTGAGAACACATTTTGAATCTTGTACAATGAGAAACCTGATTCAGTATCGAAGAATGGTCAGTTTAGTCAAGCGATGAAACAGGGTGAACTTTAAGAAAAATCTGGTAGTGATTTGCTAGACTAAAAATTATGAAAATTTTATGGCTAAAAGATAAATTAGTCTATTTTCGAGGAAAATTTACAGTCTTTGATTTGGAGTTTCGTAGATCAAGTTATAAGTAAATTAATGACTGTTGCTCAAGAACTCAAATTATAGGAAGTTGTGATTTACTAATGACTTGCTTATTGATTTTTATAAACTTACTATAAGTTGTATGTGTGAAATTCAAACATATATATATATATGTGTGCTATATTCTGAAAGTAATACTTGAGTAATTGATTAATGGTTAGTTTAAAATTTATTGATTAAGCTCAAGAGCATAGAGGGGCAACCTCGGATAAGGAAAAAGCTAAAGTCGCGAATAGCCAACCCGAACTTGCGTAAAGATACAAGGTAAGTCTTTGAGTAATGGAATATAACTTATATTTAGACATAGAAATTATCAAATTATGATTGCGATGAATAAATTATGACGTAATGGTCTTGCTTGCATCGTATGATCGAATAAATAGGTAAAATACTTGTTTGTAATCGCATGTTAATAGAAAGTTTCCTAATAATGAAACGAGAATATGTCATTTGTTATGACTAGTGAATTAATTGTAAAATGATTAGAAAGAATGCTGAAATTGTAGTCAAATATCAAAGTGTTATTTAAATGTATGAATGTATGATTGTTGATCAAGGTTGAAACCGAGCTAAGTCTCGAAGGGCTATAAGCCGGTGTAAAAACCGGACTTGGTTCCGAAGGGCTTTAAGCCATCGTTAAAGCCGGACTTAGTTCCGGCTCTGCGCCGATGTTATTGCCGAGCTTAGTCTCGAAGGGCTTCGAGCCGCCTAAGATTCGGGTTTAGTTCACAAGGGCGTTTTCCACCGCCTATTAATTGGGTGGAGAAACCGCAAGTATGCTCAAGTAAATTTATATAAAGCATGTCGAGTTAATTCCAAGCATAAGTACAATTTAACGTGAAGTGATCAAGTAAGTAAATGCTTTCGTTGAAGATATGATTGATTGTTATATTTGTGTTTCAAAGTCGGCAATTATGCTTAGACTATTGTTTAAAATCCTTTGAATGTTTATGATTGGATTAGAAGGTATGAGTACTAACTTAGGAAATTTCTATATTACTAGTAGGCTACATATATATACATGAGATTTGTCTAAAAATTCGAGAAGATTGTATTCGGTTTATGAATTAAAGATATAGATGGACATATTGATTTTCCCTTTTCGATATGATTGATAAGGAAGTATCTTCGTTAGTTTTGGATTCGACCCAAGGTTAATTCATATAGACTTGATATTAATATGCTAATTTTCTAGATGATTTCATTACTTAAAGCTTACTAAGCATTAAAATGCTTATTCTTTTGTTTGGTTTCTCTGTTTTATAGATTTTGCTCGTCATCCATCGGATTCGGAGGTTCCAAAGTCGAAGTCAACCACACTATCTAAGCTTTTTGGTACTTTTTGTTTAAATTTTGAAAATGGCATGTATAGGATCGACTTTGTAATTTGACCTAGTACCTATTGGGTGATGTATACATATATGTATAGCCATACGCAAATGGCTTATTTAGTCAACTTGCATTTTTATTTTTAGATGATGAAAACGTGTATGAATGTGACCAATGATGCTTGAATGTTTTAATCTATATGGTTGATATTAGAAACGAAATTAAGGTTTACTTAGTAACATTCTTAACTCCTCCGGCGACGGATGCGGGCTAGGGTGTTACAAGCCATCCCTTGTATTATCTTTAATATTAACCCTTAACCCATTATTGTTCAAATCCCCTCATTTAATTTGATCCCTATTTTTGTCGAGAGTTGGTTTGAATAAATTGGTTAGATATGTCTTGTTCTTAATAGTAATCTATGTTATTTGACTTGTTCTTAAAAATAAATGATATTATTTTTATACATATTAGTAGTAGAAGTCTTTTATCTTAAAGTTCAAATATGTAAATTCTTTGAGAAGAAGCCGTGTTGTACGCAAGTAATGATTAAATAATTTTCTAGTTAAGTAACTTTTCAAATCAATCTCGATTCTAACATTTTTCTTTCAGGTTGTGACCACACCCCCTAACCAAGCCTCATTACAACCCTCTAAAGACCTTTTGATTGATGTATCATCTCAATTTATAGTGGTGGAGATTTGATTTTCATGCAAGCCTATGGTAATAACTTTTCATGTTAACTGATGAGTGCTGATTTCATTGTCCTTAAACACATCGAGTGATTTGAGTGAATCTTTAGTGTGGATGTTAAACTCTGTGAGATTTCGAATCAATGATAACTACTTAGATGAAGGGAGATGCCTAAGTTTTTCATGATTAAATACTCAACTTGGAATGTTTGAAGCTTTAATGTTCTTTTAGTTAGATTCTCAATGTATGATTACTTATGAGTTAGTTTGAGATATTACTGATAGGAATTATAAGTTGAGAAAAAAGAATTCTTAATTGTGAATTGAGGATTTTGCTTGAGGACAAGCAAATGCTTAAGTGTAGGGGTATTTGATAAACCATAATTTATACATATTTTTATCCCTCGCTTAACACGTTTATGAATGATTTCTCCTTAGATTTTGTGAATTTGATGCTCCTAATCCTGTAATTTCATGTTTTATACTTAGGCGAGCATACGAGGATGAAAAGAACGAGAAATGGGCCAAAAATAGAGAAAACAGGCCGATAGAGGAAACCAACACGGCCTGGACTTCCTCACACGGGTAAAACACACGCCCGTGCCAATCTAACAGGCTCGACCATGGCCCAAATCAACCTCAGCACGGGCGTGTTGATATCTCAGCCTCGACCACGGCCTGAAATAATCGCACACGGGCGTGTCCCTACCGAACCCTAGCTAAGTTCCATTCGAAAAAAGGGCAAGTTTTAGGGCTTTTAGGCATTCTAAAGCCTATTTAAACACCCTAGAGGAAGACTAAAAGGGAGAGGAGAAGAGGGAGTAAAGAATTACTCCAAGGAAGACGATTGATCCGTCTTAGAAGCCAGATTCATCATCAAGACAGAAGATCTCTCCTCAATTTCCCTTTAGGAGTTTTGGGTTTTCTTTATGTTTTGTATTCTTTATTATTCTGAGATGTTTTCTTATTTAGTTATGAACTAAAACCCCTAAATACCTAAGGGGGATAAAACCTAAGACGAATCTTGTTATTATTTTTCTGAATCGTATGAAAAATATTTGACTTGTTCTTAATTATGTGTTCTTAATTCTTGTTTTGGTATTTCAGGATATCACTTCGAGTTAATGCTCTTAGTTGGAGGATGAATAGTCCCTGGCTAAGAGTCACTTTGTCATAATTAAGCAGAGTTGATTGCTCGCCTAGAGATAGGGTGACAAGATTTGTGGGATTAGGCTGAAACCTAATAAGGGAATCCATAGATTGAGTTAATGCAACCCTAGGGTGTTAATTAGAGAAAAGTCTTGGTTATTCAAACTAAGAATTAGACGTTATTATTCTTGAATAGGGATAATAATATAACTTAGGGATTTCTACAGAACAAGTTTAATGAATAAATCGTCCGGTTCAGAGCCAAAATAACAAGTAAAGTTTAGGTGGATTTTTCCTTAGGTATTGTCCTAAATCAATCGTTTTTCCCAAAAGTAATTCCCAAATACTACTTTCTGCAACTTCTTAGTTTAATTAATTAGTTAGTTAAAACAAACCCCTTCATTTCTTAGGCTAAATAATAAAAAGACAGTCATTACTAGTACTTTTAGTCCTTTGGGTTTGATAATTCGGTCTTGCTAAAGCTATACTACTGTTCGATAGGTACACTTGCCTACATCGTGATAATAGCTAGTTTCAAGAACGATTAATTATAAATTTATAAAAATTATCACGGAAAATCACGATCAAGTTTTTGGCACCGTTGCTGGGGACTAAAATATTAGGAACAGTCAATTTTTATTACTTTAGCCATTTATTTTTCTTAAAATTTAAATTTAATTTAATTTTTACTTTTGTTTACTAATTTTCTTTTTCTTTCTCGCATGTTCTTATAGTTTTTGACTAGAAGAAACCCATAGGGACCATTACTCTTTGATGAAGAAATTGATCGCACAGCTCGTAGAAACTAACGAGAAATAAGGTGAAGCCTAAGATACACAGAAGAAGAGCAAGAGGATGATATCTCAACTACAACCGAGGAGATGGTTGAAAATCAAGACAATCAGCTCCCTCCTGCGATACCCGCTAAATTCGCAAATCAAAATCCTACTCCTTGTACTATGTATGATTATGCTAAACCTAATTTAACAGGAATTGAGTCAAGTATAGTTAGGCCTGCTATTGCTGTAAATAATTTTGAACTGAAATCTAACACGATTCAAATGATACAACAATTTGTTCAGTTTGATGGTTTGCAGGATGAGAACCCCAACACTCACTTGGCAAATTTTCTAGAAATCTGCGACACTTTTAAAATTAATGGTGTCTCTGATGAAGCCATTCATCTTCGGTTATTCCCTTTTTCATTGTGGAACAAGGCTAAACAGTAGTTGAACTTGTTACCACGGGGGTCCATCACTACTTGGGAACAAATAACCGAAAAGTTTCTATTAAAATATTTTTTGCCAGCTAAAACGGCTATGTGACAGCCCTAATTTGACCCTAGTCGAAAGTGGTTTCGGGACCACAAAATCGAGTCGTAAAAAAAATAATTAACCGTCATATTTGATGCTTATTATATGTGAACGTGCATGTATGAAAGTTTCATACCTTAATTTTGTCATTTGAATGTGAAATTTATTAAATAGGATTTATGTGAATCAATTGTGAAATGTGTTAGGTAATTTTGAAAGGGGTCTATTAATGCATGTTATAAAAAAATTAGACTTGCATGTCAAATATTCCTTTTGTTGGTAGTGGCCGACCATGATAATGATTTTATATTAAAATATTTATTAATTTTTAGTTAAATGGTTTTATACTTAAAATAAAAATAAGGAAAAATGGGTGATGAAAATAAAGCTCCACCTTTGTTCATCTTGGCCGAATGGAAGGAAGAAAAGAGGGGAAGAATTTTGGTCACTTGAATCATTAGGGAGGTTAGTATATTGTGTTAAATTTGTGAAATGTTAACTTGTTTTAGGTAAATCATCATGGTTCTTACTTAGCCCATGCTAAAATTTTCGATATTGATGGATGAATGGAGCATTCGGCTATGGTTATAAAGGAAGGAATTTTGATTGTTTCATTTAAGTCTTGATGATGAATGTGATGAGGAAAGAAATTGGTCTTCCTAAAAATATGAATGGTTAATGTTTATATTAGTAATAGCCGAAAATAAAGATGCTTAATGTCTTGAACAAATGTTCTTTAGATGTTTTCAATTGAGTAAAATAGATGTTTGAACACCTAAGGACGGCATTGTTCATGATTCTTTTATTTGGAATGTGATTTTGAATGTTATGAGTATTGGAATGTAAGTATATGTTTTGTTTGATTAACTTAATGGAGCCTCAGTGTTTTCAAAGATAGATTTAAGATCGGGTTATTATCAGTTGCGTGTTCGAGACTCAGATATATCTAAAACTGCTTTCAAAACGAGATACGGTCATCTGCGAGTTCTTAGTGATGCCGCTTGGGCTCACTAATGCCCTATGAGTATTTATGGACTTGATGAATCGGATCTTGAGATCGTATTTGGATCGATTTTTAGTTGTGTTTATCGATGACATTTTGATCTATTCGCGAGATGAAATCGAGCATCTTGAACACACGAGATTAGTGTTGCGATTTTTCACGGGATAAATGATTATATGCTAAGTTCGATAAATGTGAGTTCGGTTGAGAGAAGGTAGCTTTTTGGGTCATGTGGTATCCGTGATCGGGTATTTGAGTTGATCCGAGCAAAATTTTGGCCAGTACTAAACGAAAAGCCTCCGAAATGTTACTGAGGTTCGAGCTTTTTGGGACTTGCCGGTTACATTACTAAACGATTTGTAAAGGGTTTCTCGATGATAGCCACACCAATGACGAAATTACTGCAGAAAGATGTTAAGTTTGAATGGTCAGAAAAATGTCGGAAGAGTTTCGATCGGTTGAAAACGTATTTGATCAAGCTCCAAGATTAGTACAAAATGCTCCAAATCCAGTAAAGAGTTTGTTATTTACAGTGATGCATCCTTACTTGGGCTGGGTTATGTGTTGATGCAAGAAGGTCGAGTTGTAGCTTACGGATCGAGGCAATTGAAGCCTCATGAGAAAAACTATCCGACCCATGATCTTGAATTAGCTGCCATCGTATTCGCTTTGAAAATATGGCGACACTACTTGTTTGGAGAGAGGTGCCACGTATATTCGGATCACAAAAGCCTTAAATATTTAATGACTCAAAGAGATTTGAATCTGCGACAAAGACGTTGGCTTGAGTTGTTAAAAGATTATGAGCTTGTCATCGACTATCACCCGGGAAAGGCTAATGTGGTTGCCGATGCTTTAAGTCATAAATCACTGTTTGCTTTACAAGCGATGAATGTACACCTGTCCGTTTCATCCGATAATGTGTTAGTAGCAGAATTAAGGGCCAAACCATTATTGATTCATCAAATACGTGAAGCTCAGAAAGTCGATGATGAATTGGTTGCTAATCGAGCTGAATGTATTTCAAATATGGAATCAGAGTTTCAAATTGATGACGACGATTGTTTGAGGTTCAGAAGTTGATTGTGTGTTCCAAGAAATTTAGAACTTATTTCGATAATTTTGAATAAGGCTCATAGTAGCCGAATGTCAATTCACCCAGGGAGTACGAAAATGCACAACGATATGAAACGTCAATTTTGATGGCCTGGTATGAAACGAGACATTTTTGACTTTGTTTCGAAGTGTTTGATATGTCAACAAGTGAAAGCGGAACATCAAGTTCCTTCAGGGTTACTTCAGCTGATCGTGATACCCAAATGGAAATAGAATCGAGTCACGATGGATTTTGTATCTGGGTTGCCATTGTCGTCAAGTAAGAAAGATGCAATTTGGGTTGTGGTTGATAGACTGACTAAGTCAGCCCATTTTATCCCCGTACGTGCGGATTATTCACTGGACAAACTAGCTGAATTGTACGTTTCTCAAATTGTAAGGTTACACGGGGTACCTATTTCTATTGTGTCGGATAGAGATCCGAGATTCACATCGCGATTTTGGAAGAAATTGCAAGAAGCTTTGGGTACCAAGTTGCATTTTAGCACTGCTTTTCATCCCTGGATCGATGGTCAATCCGAGTGGATAATTCGATTACTCGAGGATATGTTAAGATGTTGTATCCTTGAGTTTAGTGGTTCATGGGAACGGTATTTGCCTTTGATTGAATTTGCTTACAATAATAGTTTTCAATCAAGTATTAAGATGGCACCTTATGAGGCTTTGTATGGTCATAAATGCCGTATACCACTATTTTGGACCGAGCTTAGTGAAAATAAAATCTTTGGGGTTGATTTGATTAAAGATGCTGAGCAAAAAGTAAAAGTAATCGGTGAAAGTCTGAAGGCAGCTTCGGATCATCAGAAGTCGTATGCGGATTTAAAACGAAAAGACATTGAATATCAGGTTGGAGATAAAGTGTTTCTTAAAGTTTCACCTTGGAAAAAGGTGCTCAGATTCAGCCGTAAGGGCAAATTGAGTCCGAGGTTCATTGGGCTGTATGAAATATCCGAACGAGTCGGTCGCATACAGATTGATTTTACCCCCTGAACTTGAAAAGATTTACAATGTTTTTCATGTTTCGATGCTTCGACGTTATAGATTAGATCCATCGCATATAATTAATCCATCTGAGGTTGAGATTCAATCTGATTTGAGTTACGAAGAAGAACCAGTTCGAATTCTAGCACGTGAAATAAAAGAACTACGAAATAAGAAAATCTCATAAGTGAAGGTACTATGGATTAAGCATGGGGTTGAAGAAGCTACATGGGAACTTGAAGACACTATGAAGGATCGATATCCTAACTTATTTACTGGTAAAATTTTTGGGGACAAAAATTCCTTAAGTGGGGGAGAGTTGTGACAGCCCTAATTTGACCCTAGACGAAAAGTGGTTTTGGGACCACAAAACTGAGTCGTAAAAAAAATAATTAACCGTCATATTCGATGCTTATTATATGTGAACGTGCATGTGTGAAAGTTTCATACCTTAATTTTGTCATTTGAATGTGAAATTTATTAAATAGGATTTATGTGAATCAATTGTGAAATGTGTTAGGTAATTTTGAAAGGGGTCTATTAATGCATGTTATAAAAAAATTAGACTTGCATGTCAAATATTCCTTTTGTTGGTAGTGGCCGGACATGATAATGATTTTATATTAAAATATGTATTAATTTTTAATTAAATGGTTTTATACTTTAAATAAAAATAAGGAAAAATGGGTGATGAAAACAAAGCTCCACCTTTGTTCATCTTGGCCGAATGGAAGGAAGAAAAGAGGGGAAGAATTTTGGTCACTTGAATCATTAGGGAGGTTAGTATATTGTGTTAAATTTGTGAAACGTTAACTTGTTTTAGGTAAATCATCATGGTTCTTTCTTAGCCCATGCTAAAATTTTCGATATTGATGGATGAATGGAGCATTCGGCTATGGTTATAAAGGAAGGAATTTTGATTGTTTCATTTAAGTCTTGATGATGAATATAATGAGGAAAGAAATTGGTCTTCCTAAAAATATGAATGGTTAATGTTTATATTAGTAATAGCCGAAAATAAAGATGCTTGATGTCTTGAACAAATGTTCTTTAGAAGTTTTGAATTGAGCAAAATAGATGTTTGAACACCTAAGGATTCGGCATTGTTCATGATTCTTTTATTTAGAATGTGATTTTGAATGTTATGAGTATTGGAATGTAAGTATATGTGTGCTCGGTCATAGGAGTTTGATATGAAGTTTTGTTAGGTATGAGTGATGAATGGCCGAATGAGCTAAAGGCTATGTAAGGATGAGTTTTATATATATAAGTTGTGTGTGTGGCTTTATTAATTAATGGCATTCGACATTATTATGTTTATATATATGTGCATTCGGTCTTTGGGGGTAATAAGATGAAGTTCAAATGTTAAAGAACGTTTCTAAGACTAGTTAAGTCTTTGTGGCCATTGCCGAATGTATGTTTGGTTAAAGGAAATTTTCTAATCGTTTATGTATGTGTATGAACTAAATATTTAACAAATATTCGGCAAAATGGGGTTAAGGGTTAAGTCATAAGAATTTTGGGTGGTAATCATATTTGGACATTAAGGTTGTACGTGCTTTGGCTATGTGAGTTAGGTGTTAAGTAACCTAATTATTTGATAGGCATATTCGGTCATTGTGTGGCAATAATGTAACCTATGTATAATTTGCTACATTATATCATGAGATGAAATTTGTATATAAAAGCTAAGTTTGAGTGGTTAGGGTCGAATGGGGTATATAAAATATTAAAGCATGCTATAATTATATATATTGGTGTATACATGGTTGTATTTAATTCTCTACTTGAATTTGGTTAGGTAAGGTCATGGTATGAGCTCATAAGGGTTAATATCTTATAAATGAATGGAGTTTTAGTTAACCTTATGTGCTTTGTGTGTGTTAAAATAGTTATTGATTTGAGTGTTACTATATGCATTTATGCTCAGGATTTTTCAGCTATGTTTTATATCTATGAAATGATTATAATGGATAATATGTAAAAGTAAATTCGGTTTGTTAAATATACGGTACATGAATGGCAAATTGTATAAACATGATGCATTGTAGTTAACCTATAAGATCGAAATGGGTAATTAAATTATTGATGTGTATATATATATTTCTATTCATTGTAACTTGGCATGTGAAATAGGTGTATGCTAGTTAATATGTGTGCTTAAGGTGATGTGTTAAAATAATTAGGTACATGGTTTGGTTTTATTATTGAATATAAGGGTTAGGCGCTTTAAAATTTCCTTTGATGTTTGAAATGATTAAAACAAATTCATTTGTTTGAATCAAGCTCAAGAGCAAAGAGGAACTAGATCTGATAAGGGAAAGGAGATATTTAATGTAAAAATATACGAGGTAAGTTTTGAGTAATTACAGTTATTAGATATTTAATGTAATAGAAAAGTATGATAAATAAATAAGTTAAGTACGTGGTATATGACTGAATGGTTATTAGGAGATAAGCTGAGTTAGTGAAATGGTTATGTGTTCTTAGGTATAAATGTTGAACCAAAAGTTATATTGAAGATGTTTCTTTGGGTGCTTATACTTGAATGAAGAAATTGAAGTACAAATGTGATAGGTTAAGTGAGCTGAGTTATCATATGGGTAAATATGCTTAGCACTTGATATTATATTATATATCCGGGTTAAATCCATGAGCTTTGTCTTTGGTATTATATATTCGGTTTAAATCCATGCAGCTTCGTCTTTGGTATATATCCAGGTTAAATCCATGCAGATTAGTCTTTGGTACTATATCTCGGCTTAAAGTCCCGCAGCTTTGTGCTAGTGTCTGCGGATTCGTGTTTTGAAACCTAGTAGGCTTAACGCCGTGATTTAAGTGAGGTTACAAATTCAAATGTTCAAAGCAAATTATTATTGATTATGTATGATACATGATAGTGACCAGTGCACGTATTATGTACTTATATATGAATTGTTTTCAAGTGAGTTAATAGTATCAAATAAGGATATAATTGTGTGGATGATTATTATATGTACGAATAAGAGAAGGACCTGTTTGGTCAATGTCTGTCATTATGAAAATATATGAATTAACTTAGTTGTATGAGCCTTAAAGTAAAGTGAAGTATGTGCTTATGCAAATTTTCTTTTTATGCATATATATATTCGGCCAATAGGATTTATATATGGTATACTTTTGTAAATTTAGCCGAGTGATTGTAATTCAGAATAAGAGTTTTATGATATTAAATGATCATTGTAAGTGACACCTTTAACTGTTTGAAATGCTTAAAACTTAGTAAGCCTCGAAAGCTTACTCTGTTCGTTTCCTTGTTTTATATATTGTTGATATTGGCCATCGACTCGGGGATCATCAGCAGTTCATCATACTATCGCCCCTTTTTGGTACTATTACATTTTGGTCTCGATATGGCATGTATAGGTTAGACCGATGACAGATATGTTTTGTAATTGTAAATATTTTGGTCATGTGAAAATGGCATTTATATATAACTCAAAGATCAGTATGCATTTTAGATCGATTTCTATTTTAAATGATAAATCATGTGAAAGAAATTAAATGTTTATCTCAGTAATACCTCATAGCCTAAGCCGGTTTAGTCGATTCTAGGACTAACGTAGAGTGTTTGAGTCTAGTTATACATGCCATATAGTATTAATACGATAGTATGATGAATTCTGACAGTTAAAAATGTGTTTTCTTATAGTAATGGATCCGTTCCCAATCGAGTGGTAGCTGATGATGTTGAGAGTGTAGCGCCTGCTCCCTCGCATGGGACAGCGCAGATGGACTCTCAACCTATCGCAAGCAATCAGAATGATGAGGTTAGATAGGCTTTTTATAGTGTGATGAATGATTGGTTCAACCAATACATTCGAACTAATACGGCTGTTCCACAACCCCCACTCCCGAATAATACACCCCCTGCACCTACGATGCCTCCAGTAACTGATCAGATGAGGTTAAATAAGCCCCCAGTTGATAAAATCCAAAGCAGCAGGCAACAGCGAATTTAAGGCTACAGATAGTGATGATGCTGAACAAGCTGAATTTTGGTTGGACAACACTATCCGAGTGTTTGATGAACTGTCCTGCACACCCGATGAATGCTTAAAATGTGCTATATCTTTGCTACGTGATTCTGCCTATTATTGGTGGAATACGTTGATTTCTTTTGTACCCAGAGAGCGAGTGACTTGGGAGTTCTTCCAAACCGAGTTTCAGAAAAAGTATATCAGCCAGAGATTCATTGATCAAAAACGGAAAGAATTTCTTGAACTTAAACAAGGTTCCATGTCGGTTACTGATTATGAACGAAAGTTTGTGAGGCTTAGCCGGTATGCTCGAGAATGTGTTTCTTCAGAAGCTATAATGTGTAAACGTTTCGAAGATGGATTGAACGAAGATATAAAATTGTATGTTCGCATTCTAGAAATCAGAGAATCTGTAGTACTTGTTGAGCGAGCTTGCAAAGCCGAAGAGCTCAGTAATGAGAAAAGAAAAGTTGAAGTGCGAGCAAGAGAGTTCCGTAAGAGATCTTTGGGAAAGCCCTTTCAAAAATCATCGAAGAAATTTAGAGATGATTCAGGCCGATCTAAAGACACTTTGACTTTTCCAGACGAGACTGTGATCGACCCCCTATGAGTACGCTAGTCACTTTGGTTGCCAGTGTTGGAAATGATCGTCGGGATAGGACAGAGTGCAAGTATTGTGGTAAATGGCATTCGGGGAGTTGTAGATTTCATGATCGCTCCTGTTATAAATGCGGATCAGTTGACCACTTTATTAAGGACTGCCCGAGATTGTCTGAACAGAATGTGAATCAGAGTGGGAAACTGGGTACTACTACAGCTCGAGGTAGACCACCTAGGAATTCGAGGAATGCTAGCGACGGTCAGAGAGGGTCTAAAGATGCTACAACCAGATCTGAGGCTCGTGCTCCTGCTAGAGCTTATGCTATACGTGCAGGCGAGGATGCTTCATCACCAGATGTTGTTACCGGTACTTTTACTCTTTTTGATATTGATGTGATTGCTTTGATTGACCCTGGTTCTACTCATTCATATGTATGTAAGACTTTAGCATCCAATAAGACTTTATCTGTTGAGTCTATTGAGTTTATTATTCGAGTGTTAAATCCCTTGGGTCGTTATGTGCTTGTCGATAAGGTGTGTAAGAAATGCCCCCTAGTAGTTCGAGATTACTACTTTCTGGCCGATTTGATTCTTTTACCGTTTGATGAATTTGATGTTATTATTGGTATGGATTGGTTGACCGTACATGATGCAGTTGTAAATTGAAAAAGAAAAACCATTGATTTGAGAGGTGTTAATAATGAGATAATCCGAGTTGAGTCTACTGAATTGAAAGGATTGCCAGCAATAATATCCTCGATGTTGGCTCAAAAATATGTGAGAAAGGGGTGTGAAGCATATCTTGCATACGTATTTGATAGCAATGAATCAGAAAAGAAGCTTCAATCAGTGCCAGTGGTTTGTGAGTATTCAGATGTTTTTCCTGAGGAGTTACCGGGATTACCACCAGTTAGAGAGGTAGAATTCAGCACCGAACTTGTACTTAGGACTACACCAATTTTGATAGCTCCGTACCGTATGGCACCAATGGAATTGAAAGAATTGAAAACTCAGTTGCAAGAGTTGACTGATAGAGGTTTCGGTCGACCGAGTTTCTCACCTTGGGGTGCACCAGTATTGTTTGTGAAAAAGAAGGACGGAACCATGAGATTGTGCATCGACTATCTTCAGTTGAATAAAGTGACAGTAAAGAATAAATATCCATAACCGTGTATTGATGATTTTTTTGATCAACTAAAGGGAGCCTCAGTGTTTTCAAAGATAGATTTAAGATCGGGTTATTATCAATTGTGAGTTCGAGACTCAGATATACCTAAAACTGCCTTCAGAACAAGATACGGTCACTACGAGTTCTTAGTGATGCCGTTTGGGCTCACTAATACCCCTGCGGTATTTATGGACTTGATGAATCGGATCTTCAGATCGTATTTGGATCAGTTTAGAGTTGTGTTTATCGACGACATTTTGATCTATTCGCGAGATGAAATCGAGCATGATGAACACCTGAGATTAGTGTTGCAGATTTTACGGGATAAATAGTTATATGCTAAGTTCAGTAAATGTGAGTTCTGGTTAAGAGAAGTTAGCTTTTTGGATCATGTGGTATCCGCATCGGGTATTCGAGTTGATCCGAGCAAAATTTCTACCGTACTAAATTGGAAGCCTCCGAGAAATGTTACTGAGGTTCGGAGCTTTTTGGGACTTTCCGGTTACTACAGACGATTTGTAAAGGGTTTCTCGATGATAGCCACACCAATGACGAAATTATTGCAGAAAGATGTTAAGTTTGAATGGTCAGAAAAATGTCAGAAGAGTTTCAATCAGCTCAAAACGTATTTGACTGAAGCTCCAGTACTAGTACAGCCTGAATCCAGTAAAGAGTTTGTCATTTACAGTGATGCATCCTTACTTGGGCTGGGTTGTGTGTTGATGCAAGAAGGTCGAGTTGTAGCTTACGCATCGAGGCAATTGAAGCCGCATGAGAAAAACTATCTGACCCATGATCTTGAATTAGCTGCCATCGTATTCGCTTAGAAAATATGGCGACACTACTTGTTTGGAGAGATGTGCCACGTATATTCGGATCACAAAAGCCTTAAATATTTAATGACTCAAAGAGATTTGAATCTGCGACAAAGACGTTGGCTTGAGTTGTTGAAAGATTATGAGCTTGTCATCGACTATCACCCGGGAAAGGCTAATGTGGTTGCCGATGCTTTAAGTCGTAAATCACTGTTTGCTTTACAAGCGATGAATGTACACCTGTCCGTTTCATCCGATAATGTGTTAGTAGCAGAATTAAGGGCCAAACCATTATTGATTCATCAAATACGTGAAGCTCAGAAAGTCGATGATGAATTGGTTGCTAATCGAGCTGAATGTATTTCAAATATGGAATCAGAGTTTCAAATTGATGACGACGATTGTTTGAGGTTCAGAAGTCAATTATGTGTTCCAAGAAATTCAGAACTTATTTCGCTAATTTTGAATGAGGCTCATAGTAGGCAAATGTCAATTCACCCGCGGAGTACAAAAATGTACAACGATCTGAAACGTCAGTTTTGTTGGCCTGGTATGAAACGAGACATTTCTGACTTTGTTTCGAAGTGTTTGATATGTCAACAAGTGAAAGCGGAACATCAAGTGCCTTTAGGGTTACTTCAGCTGATCATGATACCTGAATGGAAATGGAATCGAGTCACGATGGACTTTGTATCTGCGTTGCCATTGTCGTCAAGTAAGAAAGATGCGATTTGGGTTGTGGTTGATAGACTGACTAAGTCAGCTCATTTTATCCCCGTACGTACAGATTATTCACTGGACAAACTAGTTGAATTGTACGTTTCTCATATTGTAAGGTTACAAGGGGTACCTATTTCTATTGTGTCAGATAGAGATCCGAGATTCACATCGCGATTTTGGAAGAAATTGCAAGAAGCTTTAGGTACCAAGTTGCATTTTAGCACTACTTTTCATCCCCAGACTGATGGTCAATCCGAGCGGATAATTCAGTTACTCAAGGATATGTTGAGATGTTGTATCCTTGAGTTTAGTGGTTCATGGGAACGGTATTTGCCTTTGATTGAGTTTGCTTACAATAATATTTTTTCAATCAAGTATTAAGATGGCACCTTATGAGGCTTTGTATGGTCGTAAATGCCATACACCGTTATTTTGGACCGAGCTTAGTGAAAATAAAATCTTCGGGGTTGAATTGATTAAAGATGCTGAGCAAAAAGTAAAAGTAATCCATGAAAGTCTGAAGGCAGCTTCGGATCGTCAGAAGTCGTATGCAGATTTAAAACTAAAAGACATTGAATATCAAGTTGGAGACAAGGTGTTTCTTAAAGTTTCACCTTGGAAAAAGGTGCTCAGATTCGGCCGTAAGGGCAAATTGAGTCCGAGGTTCATCGGGCTGTATGAAATATCTGAACGAGTTGGGCCGGTCGCATACAGATTGATTTTACCCCCTGAACTTGAAAAGATTCACAATGTTTTTCATGTTTCGATGCTTCGACGTTATAGATCAGATCCATTGCATATAATTAATCCATCTGAGGTTGAGATTCAATCTGATTTGAGTTACGAAGAAGAACCAGTTCTGTAACACCCCAAGCCTGAATCCGATCGCCAGTTTAGGCTATAAGGTATTATTGAGCTAAACATTTAATTTTCCATTCACAAAATTTAGAAATAAAAACAGAAATTTAGCCGAATACATACTGAACCTTGAGTTATAAATGCCATTTTCATATGGCCAAAACATTTATGATTACAAAACATACTTGTCAACATCCTAATCTATACATGCCATATCGAGTCCAAAATATAACTGTACCAAAAAGATCGATAGTATGAAGAACTACTGACGATCCCCGAGTCGGGGGCCAAAGTCAACAATCTATAAAATAGAGAAATAAGAAACAGAGTAAGCTTTCAAGGCTTAGTAAGTTTTAAGCAATTTATACTATTAAAACTTGTAATTAAAATTGAACATTGAGTATCACCAAACTTATATTCTAATTGTAATTCACCTGACAAAATATACACCCGTACATTAGTTACAAATCCCATTGGTCGAATATGATGTATGTATACACAAGAAAACTCACATACTTCACTATTTACGAAGATTATACTAATACCTTTAATTACATTCTTTCATATGATGAATCACAATAACCAATTACATCGTTGTCTTATCCTCAAATACCGAATTCATTCACACACATACATATATATACCGTACTTTGATACTAGTAATTCACATAGAAATCAATTCAAATATGAGTACATAACGCGAACATTAACATGTAAAATATATAATACTGATGCAACGATGTTTACCATTGACGTTCGAAGTTGAAATCTTACTTACATTACTGGCATCGGTTTTGTCAAATCTTAGAGCTTGGACTACATTACTAGCATAAGCCTGCGGGTCCTTAGCCTAGATATTTTTCAGCATATAGCCTGCGGACCTCAAGTCCGGATATATTTCTAGCATATAGCCTGCGGATCTCATATCCGGATATTTTTCCAGCATATAGCCTGCGGACCTCATGTCCGGATATATTTTCAGTCTCATACATTTTTTATCATATTTTAACACATCTTAGTCTTCATATCATTTAATAGTCGTATATTACATTCGAATACAAACTCGATACACACTTCATCATTCACATTCAGCTCAATGGTTATATCTCATATTACTCATTCTCTTTACCATTAAATCTTAAACTCAAAGTGACTATCCAACTAAAAGTCATATACATGTATTATCTATTATACATCTTAATTCAAATGCAAGCCAAAGATCGCAATTTACATACTATGCTCTTATAATGGCATCATCAATTATATACTAAAGGAAGATACTTAAAACTTACCTCGGGTATATTTGAATAGTTACGGATAGGCTACTCGATTGCTTTACTCGATTGCTTTCTCCTTCTCTTTATCTGATTTAGGTCCTATTTGCTCTTTACCTTAATTTAAACAAATGAATTGATTTAATCATTTTGAACATCAAGGCAAATGTAAGGTACATAACCCTTATACTCAATAATGAAACCAAACCATATACCTAATTATTTAATCACACACATAACACATAAAGTTAACTAAAGCTACATTCACTTATAAGGTATTATCCCTAATGTGCTCTTACCATGACTATACCTAACCGAATTCAAATAGAGAATTTAATATAACCACATATACACTAATATATAATTATAGCATGCTTTAATATCTTATATTTCCCATTTGGCCCTAACCACTCAACTTAGCTTTCATATACAAATTCCATCTCATGATTAAAAGTAGCAAAATACACTTAGGTTACAATATTTCCTAACAATGACCGAACCACTCAATCACATTTATAGCCATTTTTTTTTTATCTTGCTCATATTAAGGTCATAATTCACTTAAAATAATCTCTAATCTTTCACACTCTCATAGCCAATATTATAATTAATGTCGAATTCTTAAACATAACTAACTAAAAATTTACCTAACATCATTTTAATTTGCCCTTTCCTATACTTCAAAACATCGAATACAAGGTGATTTACATCTATACATTAAACCAAACTTGCTAGCACACAAAATTCCTTAGCCGAATGTTATTAACCTAAGCCACACATATTGTTCATTAAAACACCTTCAATGACCACATTCAGCACCTCCCTATAAACACATTAATCTCAACTTTCAAGTTAAAAACAATTAACAACTCCTCATACATTACATTACCATCCATTTTAATGACATAAAAAGAATCTACTAAGAGTTTCAAGCTACTTGGCCGAATATCAAATCTCCAAACAACCAAAATTTAATCCATGGAATGGGTAGAATTTGAACTAAACATCTTAATTATACATAAATTTTCAAGAATCTCAAAGTACTTACCTCTTTCTAACCATCATCCAAGCCGAATATCAAACAAAAATTTTTTTCTTCTTCCTCACTTCAAGTTTCGGTAATGGAGGAGCAAGGATGAACCAACTTTGGTTTCTCCTCCCACTCACCCAATATTTTATTACTCTTTATTCATTAGTATTATAAAAATTATAAAGTCATTTAGTTGCCTTAAAACTAATAAATAATACATATATATTGTCATAAACAACAACATGGCCGCCACTTTTGAACAAAAAGGAACATTTGACATGCAAGTCCTACCTCTTTAAAACATGCATTTTTAAACCACTTATAAATTTACCTATCACATTTCAAAATTTTCTCACATAAGTCCTATTTAATAATTTCACATATAATTGACAAAATTATAATATGAAACTTTCACACATGCACGTTAACATATAATAAGCATCGAATATGACAGTTACTTATTTTTATGACTCGATTTTGTGGTCCCGAAACCATTTTCCGACTAAGGTCAAATTAGGGCTGTCACAACTCTCCCCCACATAAGGAATTTTTGTCCCCGAAAATCTTACCAATGAATAAGTTAGGATATCAATCCTTCATTGTGTCTTCAAGTTCCCATGTAGCTCCTTCAACCCCGTGCTTAATCCATAGTACCTTCACTAATGAGATTTTCTTATTTCGTAGTTCTTTTACTTCTCGTTCCCGAATTCGAACTGGTTCTTCTTCGTAACTCAAATCAGATTGAATCTCAACCTCAGATGGATTAATTATATGCGATGGATCTGATCTATATAGTCAAAGCATCGAAACATGGAAAACATTGTGAATCTTTTCAAGTTCAGGGGGTAAAATCAATCTGTATGCAACCGGTCCAACTCGTTCGGATATTTCATATGACTCGATGAACCTCGGACTCAATTTGCCCTTACGGCCAAATCTGAGCACCTTTTTCCAAGGTGAAACTTTAAGAAACACTTTATCTTCAACCTGATATTCAATGTCTTTTTGTTTTAAATCCGTATACGACTTCTGACGATTCGAAGCTGCCTTCAGACTTTCATGGATTACTTTTACTTTCTGCTCAGCATCTTTAATCAAATCAACCCCGAAGATTTTATTTTCACTAAGCTCGATCCAAAATAATGGTGTACAGCATTTAAGACCGTATAAAGCCTCATAAGGTGCCATCTTAATACTTGATTGAAAACTATTCTTGTAAGCAAATTCAATCAAATGTAAATACCGTTCCCATGAACCACTAAACTCAAGGATACAGCATCTCAACATATCCTCGAATATCTGAATTATCTGCTCGAATTGACCATCAGTCTGGGGATGAAAAGCGGTGCTAAAATGCAATTTGGTACCCAGAGCTTCTTGTAATTTCTTCCAAAATTGGGATGTGAATCTCGGATCTCTATCCGACACAATAGAAATAGGTATCCCATGTAACCTTACAATCTGAGAAACATACAATTCAGCTAGCTTGTCAAGGAAATAATCCGTACGTACAGGAATGAAATGAGCTGACTTTGTCAGTCTGTCAACAATAACCCAAATCGCATCTTTCTTACTTGACGACAATGGCAACCCCGATACAAAATCTATCGTGATTCGATCCCATTTCTATTCGGGTATCATGATTGGCTAAAGTAGTCCCGAAGGCACTTGATGTTCCACTTTCACTTGTTGACATATCAAACACTTCGAAACAAAATCAGAAATGTCTCGTTTCATACCATGCCACCAAAACTGACGTTTCAAATCGTTGTACGTTTTCGTACTCCCTGGTGGATTGACATTCGACTACTGTGAGCCTCGTTCAAAATCATCGAAATAAGTTCTGAATTTCTTGGAACACACAATCGACTTTTGAATCTCAAACTATCGTCGTCATCAATTTGAAACTCTGATTCCATATTTGAAACACATTCAGCACGTTTTGCAACTAATTCATCGTCGACTTTCTGAGACTCACGTATATGATGAATCATTAATGGTTTGGCCTTTAATTCTGCTACTAACGCCTTACCAGATGAAACGGACAGGCGTACATTCATTGCTCGTAAAGCAAACAGTGATTTACGACTTAAAGCATCAGCAACCACGTTAGCCTTTCCCGGGTGATAGTCAATGACAAGCTCATAATCTTTCAACAACTCAAGCCAACGTCTTTGTCGAAGATTCAAATCTCTTTGAGTCATCAAATATTTAAGACTTTTGTGATCCGAATACACATGACGCCTCTCCCCAAACAAGTAGTGCCGCCAAATTTTCAAAGCGAATACGATGGTAGCTAATTCGAGATCATGAGTTGGATAGTTTTTTCTCATGCGGCTTCAATTGCCTCGACGCGTAAGCTACAACTCGACCTTCTTGCATCAACACATAACCTAGCCCAAGTAAGGATGCATCATTGTAAATGACAAACTCTTTACCGAATTCAGGCTGCACTAGTACTGGAGCTTCAGTCAAATAAGTTTTCAATTGATCGAAACTTTTCTGAAATTTCTCTAACCATTCAAATCTAACATCCTTCTGAAGTAGTTTTGTCATTGGTGTGTCTATCATCGGGAAACCCTTTACAAATCGTCTGTAATAACCGGCAAGTCCCAAAAAGCTTCGAACTTCAGTAACATTTCTTGGAGGTTTCCAGTTAAGTACGGCTGAAATTTTGCTCGGATCAACTCGAACTCCTGATGCGGATTCCACATGACCCACAAAGCTAACTTCTCTTAACCAGAATTCACATTTGCTAAACTTAGCATATAACTGCTTATCCCGCAAAATCTGCAACACTAATCTCAGGTGCTCAACATGTTCGGTTTCATCTCGCGAATAGACTAAAATGTCATCGATAAACACAACTACAAACCGATCCAAATACGGTCTAAAAATCTGATTTATCAAGTCTATAAATACTGCAAGGGCATTAGTGAGCCCAAACGGCATCACTAAGAACTCATAGTGACCGTATCTCGTTCTAAAAGTAGTTTTAGGTATATCGGAGTCTCGAACTCACAACTGATAATAACCTGATCTCAAGTCTATCTTTGAAAACACTGAAGCTCCTTTCAGCGGATCAAACAAGTCATCGATACGCGGTAACAGATATTTATTCTTTATTGTTACCTTATTTAATTACCGATAGTCGATGCACAATCTCATGGTTCCATCCTTCTTTTTCACAAACAATACTGGTGCACCCCAAGGTGAGAAACTCGGTCGAGCGAATCCTCTATCAGTTAACTCTTGCAATTGATCTTTTAATTCCTTTAACTCGATTAGTGCCATATGATATGGAGCTATCGAAATCGGTGTAGTCTCAGGTACCAGTTCAATGCCAAATTCTACCTCCTGAACAGGTGGTAACCCCGGTAATTCTTTGGGAAAAACATCCGGATATTCACAAACCACTGGTACTAATTCGAGCTTCTTTTCTGATTCTTTACTATCAAGTACGTATGCAAAATATGTTTCACACCCTTTTCTCACATATTTTTGAGCCAATATCGAGGATATTATTATTGCTGGTAATCTATTAAAATCAGTAGACTCAACTCGGATTATCTCATTATTTGCACATCCCAAATCAATGGTCTTACTTTTGCAATTCACAACTACATCATGTACGGTCAACCAATCCATACCGAGAATAACATCAAATTCGTCAAACGGTAAAAGCATCAAGTCGGCCGAAAAACAGGAACCTTGGATTAATAAGGGGCATTTCTTACACACCTTGTCGACAAGCACATATCGACCCAAGGGATTCGACACTCTAATAACGAACTCAGTAGACTCAACAGGTAAAGTCTTACTGGATGCTAAAGTCTCACATACATAAGAATGAGTAGAACCAAGGTCAATCAAAGCAATTACATCAGTTTCAAAGAGAGTGAAAGTACCGGTAATAACGTCAGGCGAAGAAGTATCCTCGCGTGCACGTATAGCTTAAGCTCTAGTAGGAGCACGAGCCTCGGATTTGGTGGTAGCATCTTTAGACCCTCTCTGACCGCCACTAGCATTCCCCGTATTCCTAGGTGGTCTACCTCGTGCTGTAGCATTACTCGGTTTCCCACTCTGATTCACATTTTGTTCGGATAATCTTGGGCAATCTTTGATAAAATGGTCGGCTGACCCGCATTTATAACAGGAACGATCATGAAATCTACAACTCCCTTAATGCCATTTACCATAATACTTGCATTCTATTCTGTCCCGACGATCATTTCCAACACTGGCAACTGAAATGGCTCGCGTACTCATTGGGGGTCGATTATGGTCTTGTCTGGAAAAGCCCAAAGTGTCTTTAGATCGACCTGAATCCTCTCTAAATTTCTTCTGTGACTGCTGAAAGAGCTTTCCCGAAGATCTCTTTCGGAACTCTCTGGCTCCCACCTCAGCTTTTCTTTTCTCTTTACTAAGCTGTTCGGCCTTGCAAGCTCACTCTACAAGTATTACAAATTCTTTGATTTCGAGAATACCAACATACAATTTTATATCTTCATTCAATCCATCTTTGAAACGTTTACACATTATAGCTTCTGAAGAAACACATTCTCGGGCATACCGGCTAAGCCGCACAAATTTTCGTTCATAGTCAGTAACCGACATGGAACCTTCTTTAAGTTCAAGGAATTCTTTCCGTTTCTGATCAATGAATCTCTGGCTGATATACTTTTTCCGAAACTCATTTTGGAAGAACTCCCAAGTCACTCGCTCTCTGGGCACAACAGAAATCAACGTATTCCACCAATAATAGGTAGAATCACGTACTAAAGATATAGCACATTTTAAGCATTCATCGGATGTGCAGGACAATTCATCAAACACTAGAATAGTGTTGTCCAACCAAAATTCAGCTTGCTCAGCATCATCACTATCTGTATGCTTAAATTCAGTAGCCCCATGCTTCCGAATTCTGTCAACCGGGGGCTTATTTAATCTCATCTGATCAGTTACCGGAGGTATCGTAGGTGCAGAGGGTGTATTATTTGGGAGTGGGGGCTGTGGAACAACCGTATTGGTTCGAATGTATTGGTTGAACCAATCATTCATTACACTATAGAAAGCCTGTCTAGCCTCATCGTTCTGATTACTTGCAATAGGTTCAGAGTCCAACGGCACTGTTCCATGCGCGGGAGCAGGCGCTACACTCTCAACATCATCAGCTACTGCTCGATAGGATCGGGATCCATTACTATAAGAAAAACACATTTTTAACTGTCAGAGTTCATCATACTGTCGTATTAATACTATATTGCATGTATAACTAGAGTCAAACACTCTACGTTAGTCCTAGAATTGACTAAACTGTAGCTCTGATACCAATAAAATGTAACACCCCAAGCCTGAATCCGATCGCCGGTTTAGGCTATAAGGTATTATTGAGCTAAACATTTAATTTTCCATTCAAAAAATTTAGAAATAAAAATAGAAATTTAGCTGAATACATACTGAACCTTGAGTTATAAATGCCATTTTCATATGGCCAAAACATTTGTGATTACAAAATATACTTGTCAACAGCCTAATCTATACATGCCATATCGAGTCCAAAATATAGCTGTACCAAAAAGATCGATAGTATGAAGAACTACTGACGATCCCCGAGTCGGCGGCCAAAGTCAACAATCTATAAAACAGAGAAATAAGAAACGGAGTAAGCTTTCGAGGCTTAGTAACTTTTAAGCAATTTATACTATTAAAACTTGTAATTAAAATTGAACATTGAGTATCACTAAACTTGTATTCTAATTGTAATTCACCTGACAAAATATACACCCGTACATTAGTTACAAAACCCATTGGTCGAATATGTATGTATGTATACACAAGAAAACTTCTTGCACATACTTCACTATTTACGAAGATTATACTAATACCTTTAATTACATTCTTTCATATGATGAATCACATTAACGAATTATATCGTTGTCTTATCCTCAAATACCGAATTCATTCACACACATACATATATATACCATACTTTGATACTAGTAATTCACATAGAAATCAATTCAAATATGAGTACGCAACGCAAACATTAACATGTAAAATATATAATACTGACGCAACGATGTTTACCATTGACATTCGAAGTTGAAATCTTACTTACATTACAGGCATCGGTTTTGTCAAATCTTAGAGCTTGGACTACATTACTAGCATAAGCCTGCGAGTCCTTAGCCCGGATATTTTTCCAGCATATAGCCTGCGGACCTCAAGTCCAGATATATTTCTAGCATATAGCCTGCGGATCTCATATCCGGATATTTTTCCAGCATATAGCCTACGGACCTCATGTCCGGATATATTTTCAGTCTCATACATTTTTTATCATATTTTAACACATCTCAGTCTTCATATCATTTAATAGTCGTATATTACATTCGATTACAAACTCGATACACACTTCATCATTCACATTCAGCTCAATGGTTATATCTCATATTACTCATTCTCTTTACCATTAAATCTTAAACTCAAAGTGACTATCCAACTAAAAGTCATATACATGCATTATCTATTATACATCTTAATTCAATTGCAAGCCAAAGATCGCAATTTACATACTATACTCTTATAATGGCATCATCAATTATATACTAAAGGAAGATACTTAAAACTTACCTCGGGTATATTTGAATAGTTACGGATAGGCTACTCGATTGCTTTCTCCTTCCCTTTATCTGATTTAGGTCCTCTTTGCTCTTAACCTTAATTTAAACAAATGAATTGATTTAATCATTTTGAACATCAAGGAAAATGTAAGGTACTTAACCCTTATACTCAATAATGAAACCAAACCATATACCTAATTATTTAATCACACACATAACACATAAAGTTAACTAAAGCTACATTCACTTATATGGTATTATCCCTAATGTGCTCTTACCATGACTATACCTAACCGAATTCAAGTAGAAAATTTAATACAACCACATATACACTAATATATAATTATAGCATGCTTTAATATCTTATAATCCCCATTCGGCCCTAACCACTCAACTTAGCTTTCATATACAAATTCCATCTCATGATTAAAAGTAGCAAAATACACTTAGGTTACAATATTTTCCAACAATGACCGAACCACTCAATCACATTTATAGCCAATTTTTTTTTTATCTTGCTCATATTGAGGTCATAATTCACTTAAAATAATCTCTAATCTTTCACACTCTCATAGCCAATATTATAATTAATGTTGAATGCTTAAACATAACTAACAAAAAATTTACCCAACCTCATTTTAATTTGCCCTTTCCTATACTTCAGAACATCGAATACAAGGTGATTTACATCTATACATTAAACCAAACTTGCTAGCACACAAAATTCCTTAACCGAATGTTATTAACCTAAGCCACACATATTGTTCATTAAAACACCTTCAATGACCACATTCGGTACCTCCCTATAAACACATTAATCTCTAATTTCAAGTTAAAAACAATTAACAACTCCTCATACATTACATTACCATCCATTTTAATGACATAAAAAGAATCCACTAAGAGTTTCAAGCTACTTGGCCGAATATCAATTCTCCAAACAACCAAAATTTAATCCATGGAATGGGTAGAATTTGAACTAAACATCTTAATTATACATAAATTTTCAAGAATCTCAAAGTCTTACCTCTTTCTAACCATCATCCAAGCCGAATATCAAACAAAAATTTTTTTCTTCTTCCTCACTTCAAGTTTCGGTAATGGAGGAGCAAGGATGAACCAACTTTGGTTTCTCCTCCCACTCACCCAATATTTTATTACTCTTTATTCATTAGTATTATAAAAATTATAAAGACATTTAGTTGCCTTAAAACTAATAAATAATACATATATATTGTCATAAACAACAACATGGCCAGCCACTTTGAACGAAAAGGAACATTTGACATGCAAGTCCTACCTCTTTCCAACATGCATTTTTAAACCACTTATAAGTTTACCTATCACATTTCAAAATTTTCTCACATAAGTCCTATTTAATAATTTCACATACAATTGGCAAAATTATAATATGAAACTTCCACACATGCACGTTCACATATAATAAGTATCGAATATGACGGTTAATTATTTTTACAACTCAATTTTGTGGTCCTGAAACCACTTTCTGACTAAGGTTAAATTAGGGATGTCACAAGTTCGAATTCTGGCACGTGAAATAAAAGAACTACGAAATAAGAAAATTTCATTAGTGAAGGTACTATGGATTAAGCATGGGGTTGAAGAAGCTACATGGGAACTTGAAGACACTATGAAGGATCGATATCCTAACTTATTTACTGGTAAGATTTTCGGGGATGAAAATTTCTTAAGTGGGGGAGAGTTGTGACAGCCCTAATTTGACCCTAGCCAGGAAATGGTTTCGGGACCACAAAATCAAGTCGTAAAAAAAAAATAATTAACCGTCATATTCGATGCTTATTATATGTGAACATGCATGTGTGAAAGTTTCATACCTTAATTTTGTCATTTGAATGTGAAATTTATTAAATAGGATTTATGTGAATCAAATGTGAAATGTGTTAGGTAATTTTGAAAGGGGTCTATTAATGCATGTTATAAAAAAATTAGACTTGCATGTCAAATATTCCTTTTGTTGGTAGTGCCCGGCCATGATAATGATTTTATATTAGAATATGTATTAATTTTTAGTTAAATGGTTTTATACTTTAAATAAAAATAAAGAAAAATGGGTGATGAAAACAAAGCTCAACCTTTGTTCATCTTGGCCGAATGGAAGGAAGAAAAGAGGGGAAGAATTTTGGTCACTTGAATCATTAGGGAGGTTAGTATATTGTGTTAAATTTGTGAAATGTTAACTTGTTTTAGGTAAATCATCATGGTTCTTACTTAGCCCATGCTAAAATTTTTGATATTGATAGATGAATGGAGCATTCGGCTATGGTTATAAAGGAAGGAATTTTGATTGTTTCATTTAAGTCTTGATGATGAATGTGATGAGGAAAGAAATTGGTCTTCCTAAAAATATGAATGGTTAATGTTTATATTAGTAATAGCCGAAAATAAAGATGCTTGATGTCTTGAACAAATGTTCTTTAAATGTTTTGAATTGAGTAAAATAGATGTTTGAACACCTAAGGATTCGACATTGTTCATGATTCTTTTATTTAGAATGTGATTTTGAGGTTATGAGTATTGGAATGTAAGTATATGTGTGCTCGGTCATAGGAGTTTGATATGAAGTTTTGTTAGGTTTGAGTGATGAATGGCCGAATGAGCCAAAGGCTATGTAAGGATGAGTTTTATATATATAAGTTGTGTGTGTGGCTTTATTAATTAATGGCATTCGGCATTATTATGTTTATATATATGTGCATTCGCTCTTTGGGGTTAATAAGATGAACTTAAAAAGTTAAAGAATGTTTCTAAGACGTGTTAAGTCGTTGTGGCCATTGCCGAATGTATGTTTGGTTAAAGGAAATTTTCAAATCGTTTATGTATGTGTATGAACTAAATATTTAATGAATATTCGGCAAAATGGGGTTAAGGGTTAAGTCATAAGAATTTTGGGTGGTAATCATATTTGGACATTAAGGTTGTATGTGCTTTGTCTATGTGAGTTAGGTGTTAAGTAACCTAATTATTTGATAGGCATATTCGGTCATTGTGTGGCAATAATGTAACCTATGTATAATTTGCTACATTAGATCATGAGATGAAATTTGTATATAAAAGCTAAGTTTGAGTGGTTAGGGCCGAATGGGGTATATAAAATATTAAAGCAGGCTATAATTATATATATTGGTGTATACATGGCTGTATTTAATTCTCTACTTGAATTTGGTTAGGTAAGGTCATGGTATGAGCTCATAAGGGTTAATATCTTATAAGTGAATGGAGTTTTAGTTAACCTTATGTGCTATGTGTGTGTTAAAATAGTTATTGATTTGAGTGTTACTATATGCATTTATGCTAAGGATTTTTCAGCTATGTTTTATATCTATGAAATGTTTATAATGGATAATATGTAAAAGTAAATTCGGTTTGTTAAATATGCGGTACGTGAATGGCAAATTGGATAAACATGATGCATTGTAGTTAACCTATAAGATCGAAATGGGTAATTAAATTATTGATGTGTATATATATATTTCTATTCATTGTAACTTGGCATGTGAAATAGGTGTATGCTAGTTAATATGTGTGCTTAAGGTGATGTGTTAAAATAATTAGGTACATGGTTTGGTTTTATTATTGAATATAAGGGTTAGGTGCTTTAAAATTTCCTTTGATGTTTGAAATGATTAAAACAAATTCATTTGTTTGAATCAAGCTCAAGAGCAAAGAGGAACTAGATCCGATAAGGGAAAGGAGAAAGCAATCGAATAGCCTATCCGCAACTGTTCAAAAATATACGAGGTAAGTTTTGAGTAATTACAGTTATTAGATATTTAATGTAATAGATAAGTATGATAAATAAATAAGTTAAGTACATCGTATATGACTGAATGGTTATTAGGAGATAAGCTGAGTTAGTGAAATGGTTATGTGTTCTTACGTATAAATGTTGAAGCGAAAGTTATATTGAAGGTGTTTCTTTGGGTGCTTATACTTGAATGAAGAAATTGAAGTACAAATGTGATAGGTTAAGTGAGCTGAGTTATCATATGGGTAAATATGCTTAGCACTTGATATTATATTATATATCCGGGTTAAATCTCGCAGGCGTCGTGCTGGTATTATATATCCATGTTAAATCCCGCAGGCTTCGTGGTGGTATTATATATCCGGGTTAAATTCCGTAGGCTTAGTGCTGGTACTATATTCGGGCTTAAAGTCCCACAGGCTTTGTGCTAGTGACTGGATTTGGGTTTTGAAACCTAGTAGGCTTAACGCCGGTGATTTAAGTGAGGTTACAAATTCAAATGTTCAAAGCAAATTATTATTGATTATGTATGATACATGATAGTGACTAGGTACATATTATGTACTTATATATGAATTGTTTTCAAGTGAGTTAATAGTATCAAATAAGGATATAATTGTGTGGATGATTATTATATCTACGAATAAGAGAAGGACCTGTTTGGTCAATGTCTGTCATTATAAAAATATATGAATTAACTTAGTTGTATGAGCCTTAAAGTACAGTGAAGTATGTACTGCAAATTTTCTTTTTATGT
Organism: Gossypium anomalum; assembly: GCA_025698475.1. Taxonomy (NCBI): domain Eukaryota; kingdom Viridiplantae; phylum Streptophyta; class Magnoliopsida; order Malvales; family Malvaceae; genus Gossypium; species Gossypium anomalum. The sequence goes on from CM046956.1 coordinate 58,444,878, forward strand.
ATATATATATATATTCGGCCAATAGGATTTATATATGGTATACTTGTGTAAATTCAGCCGAGTGATTGTAATTCAGAATAAGAGTTTTGTGATATTAAATGATCATTGTAAGTGACACCTTTAATTGTTTGAAATGCTTAAAACTTACTAAGCCTCGAAAGCTTACTCTGTTCTTTGTTTCCTTGTTTTATAGATTGTTGATATTGGCCATCGACTTGGGGATCATCAGCAGTTCATCATACTATCGCCCCTTTTTGGTACTATTACATTTTGGTCCCGATATGGCATGTATAGGTTAGACCGGTGACAGATATGTTTTGTAATTGTAAATATTTTGGTCATGTGAAAATGGCATTTATATATAACTCAAAGATCAGTATGCATTTTAGATCGATTTCTGTTTTAAATGATAAATCATGTGAACGAAATTAAATGTTTAGCTCAGTAATACCTCATAGCCTAAGCCGACGATCGGACTCGGGCTAGAGGTGTGACATTTTATTGGTATCGAGCTATGACATTTTATTGGTATCGAGCTACGATTTAGTCGATTCTAGGACTAACGTAGAGTGTTTGAGCCTAGTTATACATGCCATATAGTATTAATACAATAGTATGATGAATTCTGAAGTTAAAAATGTGTTTTCTTATAGTAATGGATCTCGATCCCAATCGAACGGTAACTGATGATGGTGAGAGTGTAGCGCCTGCTCCCACGCATGGGACAGCGCCGATAGACTCTCAACCTATCGCAAGCAATCAGAATGATGAGGCTAGACAGGCTTTTTATAGTGTGATGAATGATTGGTTCAACCAATACATTCGAACTAATACGGCTGTTCCACAACCCCCACTCCCCAATAATACACCCCCTGCACCTATGATACCTCCGGTAACTTATCAGATGAGGTTAAATAAGCCCCCAGTTGACAGAATCCGAAAGCACGGGGCTACTAAATTTAAGGCTACAAAAAGTGATGATGCTGAACAAGCTGAATTTTGGTTGGAAAACACTATCCGAATGTTTGATGAACTGTCCTACACACCCGATGAATGCTTAAAATGTGCTATATCTTTGCTACGTGATTCTGCCTATTATTGGTGGAATACGTTGATTTCTGTTGTGCCCAGAGAGCGAGTGACTTGGGAGTTCTTCCAAACTAAGTTTCGGAAAAAGTATATCAGCCAGAGATTCATTGATCAAAAATGAAAAGAATTTCTTGAACTTAAATAAGGTTCCATGTCGGTTACTGATTATGAACGAAAGTTTGTGAGGCTTAGCCGGTATGCTCGAGAATGTGTTTCTTCAGAAGCTAGAATGTGTAAATGTTTCAAAGATGGATTGAACGAAGATATAAAATTGTATGTTGGCATTCTAGAAATCAGAGAATTTGTAGTACTTGTCGAGCGAGCTTGCAAAGCCGAAGAGCTCAGTAAGGAGAAAAGAAAAGCTGAAGTGGGAGCAAGAGAGTTCCGTAAGAGATCTTCGGGAAAGCCCTTTCTACAGTCATCGAAGAAATTTAGAGATGATTCAGGCCGATCTAAAGACACTTCAGGCTTTTCCAGACGAGACCGTGATCGACCCCCTGTGAGTACGCGAGTCACTTCAGTTGCCACTGTTGGAAATGATCATCGGGACAGGACAGAGTGCAAGTATTGTGGTAAATGGCATTTGAGGAGTTGTAGATTTCATGATCGCTCCTGTTATAAATGCGGATCAGCCGACCACTTTATTAAGGACTGCCTGAGATTGTCTGAACAGAATGTGAATCAGAGTGGGAAACCGGGTACTACTACAGCTCGAGGTAGACCACCTAGGAATTCGAGGAATGCTAGCGACGGTCAGAGAGGGTCTAAAGATGCTACAACCAGATCCGAGGCTCGTGCTCTTACTAGAGCTTATGCTATATGTGCACGCGAGGATGCTTTATCACCAGATGTTATTACCAGTACTTTTACTCTTTTTGATACTGATGTGATTGCTTTGATTGACCCTGGTTTTACTCACTCATATGTATGTGAGACTTTAGCATCCAATAAGACTTTATCTGTTGAGTCTACTGAGTTTATTATTCGAGTGTCGAATCCCTTGGGTCTTTATGTACTTGTCGATAAGGTGTGTAAGAAATGCCCCCTAGTAGTTTGAGATTACTGCTTTTCGGCCGATTTGATGCTTTTACCGTTTGATGAATTTGATATTATTCTTGGTATGGATTGGTTGACCGTACATGATGCAGTTGTAAATTGCAAAAGAAAGACCATTGATTTGAGAGGTGTTAATAATGAGATAATCCGAGTTGAGTCTACTGAATTGAAAGGATTGCCAGCAATAATATCCTCGATGTTGGCTCAGAAATATGTGAGAAAGGGGTGTGAAGCATATCTTGCATACGTACTTGATAGCAAAGAATCAGAAAAGAAGCTTCAATCAGTGCCAGTGGTTTGTGAGTATTCAGATGCTTTTCCTGAGGAGTTACCGAGATTACCACCCATTCGAGAGGTAGAATTCAGCATCGAGGTTGTACCTGGGACTACACAAATTTCGATAGCTCTGTCCCGTATGGCACCAATGGAATTAAAAGAATTGAAAACTCAGTTGCAAGAGTTGACTGATAGAGGTTTCGCTTGACCGAGTTTCTCACCTTGGGGTGCACCAGTATTGTTTGTGAAAAAGAAGGACGGAACCATGAGATTGTGCATCGACTATCGTCAGTTGAATAAAGTGACAGTAAAGAATAAGTATCCGTTACCGCGTATTGATGATTTGTTTGATCAACTGAAGGGAGCCTCAGTGTTTTCAAAGATAGATTTGAGATCGGGTTATTATCAGTTGCGAGTTCAAGACTCAGATATACCTATAACTGCTTTCAGAACGAGATACGGTCACTACGAGTTCTTAGTGATGCCGTTTGGGCTCACTAATGCCCCTGCGGTATTTATGGACTTGATGAATCGAATCTTCAGACCGTATTTGAATCAGTTTGTAGTTGTGTTTATCGACGACATTTTGATCTATTCGCGAGATGAAATCGAGCATGCTGAACACCTGAGATTAGTGTTGCAAATTTTACCGGATAAACAGTTATATGCTATGTAACGCCCCATACCCGAGACCGTCGCCGGAGTCGAACACGAGGTGTTAACAGACTTAATTCATTACTTTAAACAGCTCAAACAATTTATTTTTAAAATTTTTAGTCAAGCTAGCAATCTGCATCATAGCCGCTTAAAAATTCATATCTCAAGTTTCGAAACTCGAAATCTAATTCCGTAAATTTTCACTGAAACTAGACTCATATATCTATTTAATAATTTTTTTATAGAATTTTTGGTCAAGCAAATTAGTACAGTTTATTAGTTAAATTCTCCCCTATTTCTGGGTTTGACTGCTCTGACCTCTGTGTATTACGAATCAGATATCTCCCTGTACAGAGTTTCAATGACTATGTCGTTTATTTCTAATAAAACTAGACTCAATAAGGAATCTGTACATATAAATCATGACTTCTAATTATCTTTGAAAATTTTATGGTGAACTTCCAAAGTCAGAATAGGGGATCCAGAAATTGCTCTGGCCCTATTTCACAAAAATTTAAACATCTCATAAAATATAACTCATATACCTGTTTTGTTCCATCCATATGAACATAGACTCATCAAGATTCAATTCCATAACTTATTCATTATTTAATTCCATTTCTACTATTTTTAGTGATTTTTCAAATTCACGTCACTACTGCTGTCTGAATATATTTTATGGTAAATTTTACCCATTTCATGGTTCCCATGGATTAGCTAGCAATTTAGCATACATAACACCAAATATGATCATGATTAGCCATTCCAATGGCTAATCATTACCAAGAATTTCCATACCACTCAATAACCATATCATAAGACCATATATACAAAATGATTATAATGCTATACATGCCATACTCAAAATATACAAGCCATTATGCCAAGATGGTATACGGATAGTGTGAGCATGCCTCCGACCGTTTCTGATTTCCGAGCTGGCTTTTCAACACTACAAGGAATGAAAAGGAGGGAGTAAGCACAAACGCTTAGTAAGTTCACATGCAAATAGCAAGTAACACAACTATATAAGCAAACATAAACATCATTTGCATGATCATCACCGAGACATTCATATCACATTTTCATTTATCATCTTACCATATTGTTGTTATATCGAGTTTTCAACCCGAGGGTTAAGTACATACCTGTTCAAAGTATCCATTTCATAACATTTACCAATATGTCCCTTTCATCTCGAGTATTCCTCCATTTGAGTAGAATTTTACCCGTTGAACACATCGGAATATAATTCGGATACAGGGAAAGTTTGCACATAAGTGCCACATATGTAGCCAAGCTACCATGTAACCCGCCCATAAGTGAACTCGAACTCAACTCAACAAGCTCGGGCATTCACATCCATAAGTGAACTCGGACTCAACTCAACGAGCTCGGATGCCTAGTTACATCTCTTGAACTCGGACTCAACTCAACGAGTTCGGACATTCGCATCCATAAGTGAACTCGGACTCAACTCAACGAGTTCGGATGCCCAAATATCCTAGTGACATGTCACTTGTATCCTAATCCATTCCTAAGGTTCAACGGGACCTTTTTCCCAATCATGTGTCTCAACCATCTTTTACGGAATGCCGATACCGATACTCGATAGTATTTCACATTTTCCAAGTATATCACATAATTTGACATATTATCAAACAATTATCACGAGTATAATATTTCATAATAATTATCATATCATTTAAATAACATAAAAACATTTAAAATAATAACTATGTTACCAACATTTACATATGAACTTACCTCGTATGTGAAAATAGCTACTTTTACCATTTCGTCCACAACTTGGTATTTTCCCCATTTTAGCCCGAATTTTAGTTTTCCTTGCTCTATCATTTAAAATATAGTCTAATTAGGGCTCACATTATTCAAATTAACCCAAAATCATATTTTGGAAAAATTACAATTTTGCCCCTAAACTTTTGCATATTTACACTTTTGCCTCAAAGCTCATAAATTAAACTTTAGCATATTTTCTTATGTTTTATGACATGCTGGTCATTTTTACCTTCTATGGCACTATCAAATTCTCACTCTAACACATAGTTATGAACAATAACAATTTTTACCAATTAAGCCGTTTTACTCATTTTTGCTTAAAATCGCTTAGCAAAAGTTGTTTAACATAATTTCAGCCTTCATATTCTACCATAAAAAAATCAAAATAAACACATTTCACCTATGGGTATTTTTCCAAATATGAACCCTAGCTTAAATTATTGCTAGAATAAGCTTAATCAAGTTACCGGGATTCCAAAAACGTAAAGAACTTGAAAAACGGACAGACTTACAATCGAGCTTGGAAGCTTGAAAAACCCTAGCCATGGTTTCTCCTTGCTATATTCGGCCATGGGTTGAATATGAGCAAAATTGGCTTTTAATTTTGTATTTTAATTCATTTTACCCCTAAATGACCAAAATGCCCTTACTACTAAACTTTCCAAAAATTCCATCCATGTCCAATTTTTGTCCGTAGACTGATAAATTGGTAAAATTTCTATTTTAGACCTCCTAATTAATATTTCAAAACAATTTCATACTAGAAACTTCTAGAATGCAATTTTTGCAAATTATTCGATTTAGTCCCTAATTTTGATTTAAGCACTTTATGCATAAAATTTCTTCACGAAATTTTCACACAATCATGCAATCATATCAAAGACCTCAAAATAATCATAAAATAATTATTTCTATCTTGGATTTTGTGGTCACGAAACCACTATTTTGACTAGGCCCAAAATCAGGATATTACATGCTAAGTTCAGTAAATGTGAGTTCTGGTGGAGAGAAGTTAGCTTTTTGGGTCATGTGGTATCCGCATCGGGTATTCAAGTTGATCCGAGCAAAATTTTGGCCGTACTAGAAGCCTCCGAGAAATGTCACTGAGGTTCAGAGCTTTTTGGGACTTGCCGGTTACTACAAACGATTTGTAAAGGGTTTCTCGATGATAGCCACACCAATGATGAAATTACTATAGAAAGATGTTAAGTTTGAATGGTCAGAAAAATGTCAGAAGAGTTTCGATCAGTTGAAAACGTATTTGATCAAGCTCGAGACTAGTACAAAAATTTCAAATCCAGAAAGAGTTTGTCATTTACAGTTATGCATCCTTACTTGGGTTGGGTTGTGTGTTGATGCAAGAAGGTCGAGTTGTAGCTTATGCATCGAGGCAATTGAAGCCGCATGAGAAAAACTATCCGACCCATGATCTTGAATTAGCTGCCATCGTATTCGCTTTGAAAATATGGCGACACTACTTGTTTGGAGAGAGGTGCCACGTATATTCGGATCACAAAAGCCTTAAATATTTAATGACTCAAAGAGATTTGAATCTGCGACAAAGACGTTGGCTTGAGTTGTTGAAAGATTATGAGCTTGTCATCGACTATCACCCGGGAAAGGCTAATGTGGTTGCCGATGCTTTAAGTCGTAAATCACTGTTTGCTTTACGAGCGATGAATGTACACCCGTCTGTTTCATCAAATAATGTGTTAGTAGCAGAATTAAGGGCCAAACCATTATTGATTTATCAAATACGTGAAGCTCAGAAAGTCGATGATGAATTGGTTGCTAATCAAGCTGAATGTATTTCAAATATGGAATCAGAGTTTCAAATTGATGACGACGATTGTTTGAGGTTCAGAAGTCGATTGTGTGTTCCAAAAATCCAGAACTTATTTCGATAATTTTGAATGAGGCTCATAGTAGCCGAATGTCAATTCACCCGGGGAGTACGAAAATGTACAACGATCTGAAACGTCAGTTTTGGTGGCCTGGTATGAAACGAGACATTTCTGACTTTGTTTCGAAGTGTTTGATATATTAACAAGTGAAAGCGGAACATCAAGTGCCTTCAGGGTTACTTCAGCTGATCATGATACCCGAATGGAAATGGAATCGAGTCACGATGGATTTTGTATATGGGTTGCCATTGTCGTCAAGTAAGAAAGATGCGGTTTGGGTTGTGGTTGATAGACTGACTAAGTTAGCTCATTTTATCCCCGTACGTACGGATTATTCACTGGACAAACTAGCTGAATTGTACGTTTCTCAGATTGTAAGGTTACACGGGGTACCTATTTTTATTGTGTCAGATAGAGATCCGAGATTCACATTGCGATTTTGGAAGAAATTACAAGAAGCTTTGGGTACGAAGTTGATTTTAGCACTGCTTTTCATCCCCAGACTGATGGTCAATTTGAGCGGATAATTCAGTTACTCGAGGATATGTTGAGATGTTGTATCCTTGAGTTTAATGGTTCATGGAAACGGTATTTGCCTTTGATTGAATTTGCTTACAATAATAGTTTTCAATCAAGTATTAAGATGGCACCTTATGAGGCTTTGTATGGTCGTAAATGCCGTACACCGTTATTTTAGACCGAGCTTAGTGAAAATAAAATCTTCGGGGTTGATTTGATTAAAGATGCTGAGCAAAAAGTAAAAGTAATCCGTGAAAGTCTGAAGGCAGCTTCAGATCATCAGAAGTCATATGCGGATTTAAAACAAAAAGACATTGAATATCAGGTTGGAGACAAAGTGTTTCTTAAAGTTTCACCTTGGAAAAAGGTGCTCAGATTCGGCTGTAAGGGCAAATTGAGTCCGAGGTTCATCGAGCCGTATGAAATATCCAAACGAGTTGGGCCAGTCGCATACAGATTGATTTTACCCCCTGAACTTGAAAAGATTCACAATGTTTTTCATGTTTCGATGCTTCGACGTTATAGATCAGATCCATCGCATATAATTAATCCATCTGAGGTTGAGATTCAATCTGATTTGAGTTACGAAGAAGAACCGGTTCGAATTCTGGCACGTGAAATAAAAGAACTACGAAATAAGAAAATCTTATTAGTGAAGGTACTATGGATTAAGCATGGGGTTGAAGAAGCTACATGGGAACTTGAAGACACTATGAAGGATCGATATCCTAACTTATTTACTGGTAAGATTTTCGGGGACGAAAATTCCTTAAGTGGGGGAGAGTTGTGATAGCCCTAATTTGACCCTAGTCGGAAAGTGGTTTCGGGACCACAAAATCGAGTCGTAAAACAAATAATTAACCGTCATATTCGATGCTTATTATATGTGAACGTGCATGTGTGAAAGTTTTATACCTTAATTTTGTCATTTGAATGTGAAATTTATTAAATAGGATTTATGTGAATCAATTGTGAAATGTGTTAGGTAATTTTGAAAGGGGTCTATTAGTGCATGTTATAAAAAAAATTAGACTTGCATGTCAAATATTCCTTTTGTTGGTAGTGGCCGGCCATGATAATGATTTTATATTAAAATATGTATTAACTTTTAGTTAAATGGTTTTATACTTTAAATAAAAATAAGGAAAAATGGGTGATGAAAACAAAGCTCCACCTTTGTTCATCTTGGCTGAATGGAAGGAAGAAAAGAGGGGAAGAATTTTGGTCACTTGAATCATTAGGGAGGTTAGTATATTGTGTTAAATTTGTGAAATGTTAACTTGTTTTAGGTAAATCATCATGGTTCTTACTTAGCCCATGCTAAAATTTTCGATATTGATGGATGAATGGAGCATTCAGCTATGGTTATAAAGGAAGGAATTTTGATTGTTTCATTTAAGTCTTGATGATGAATGTGATGAGGAAAGAAATTGGTCTTCCTAAAAATATGAATGGTTAATGTTTATATTAGTAATAGCCGAAAATAAAGATGCTTGATGTCTTGAACAACTGCTCTTTAAATGTTTTGAATTGAGTAAAATAGATGTTTGAACACCTAAGGATTCGGCATTGTTCATGATTCTTTTATTTAGAATGTGATTTTGAATGTTATGAGTATTGGAATGTAAGTATATGTGTGCTCGGTCATAGGATTTTGATATGAAGTTTTGTTAGGTTTGAGTGATGAATGGCCGAATGAGCTAAAAGCTATGTAAGGATGAGTTTTATATATATAAGTTGTGTCTGTGGCTTTATTAATTAATGACATTCGGCATTATTATGTTTATATATATGTGCATTCGGTCTTTGGGGGTAATAAGATGAAGTTAAAATGTTAAAGAATGTTTCTAGGACTTGTTAAGTCGTTGTGGCCATTGCCGAATGTATGTTTGGTTAAAGGAAATTTTCAAATTGTTTATGTATGTGTATGAACTAAATATTTAATGAATATTCGGCAAAATGGGGTTAAGGGTTAAGTCATAAGAATTTTGGGTGGTAATCATATTTGGACATTAAGGTTGTATGTGCTTTGGCTATGTGAGTTAGGTGTTAAGTAACCTAATTATTTGATAGGCATATTCGGTCATTGTGTATATTTGCTACATTAGATCATGAGATGAAATTTGTATATAAAAGCTAATTTTGAGTGGTTAGGCCGAATGGAGTAAATAAAATATTAAAGCATGCTATAATTATATATATTGGTGTATACATGGTTGTATTTAATTCTCTACTTGAATTTGGTTAGGTAAGGTCATGGTATGAGCTCATAAGGGTTAATATCTTATAAGTGAATGGAGTTTTAGTTAACCTTATGTGCTATGTATGTGTTAAAATAGTTATTGATATGAGTGTTACTATATGCATTTATGCTAAGGATTTTTCAGCTATGTTTTATATCTATGAAATGATTATAATGGATAATATGTAAAAGTAAATTTGGTTTGTTAAATATGTGGTACGTGAATGGCAAATTGTATAAACATGATGCATTGTAGTTAACCTATAAGATCGAAATGGGTAATTAAATTATTGATGTGTATATATATATTTCTATTCATTGTAACTTGGCATGTGAAATAGGTGTATGCTAGTTAATATGTGTGCTTAAGGTGATGTGTTAAAATAATTAGGTACATGGTTTGGTTTTATTATTGAATATAAGGGTTAGGTGCTTCAAAATTTCCTTTGATGATTGAAATAATTAAAACAAATTCATTTGTTTGAATCAAGCTCAAGAGCAAAGAGGAACTAGATCCGATAAGGGAAAGGAGAAAGCAATCGAATAGCCTATCCGCAACTGTTCAAAAATATACGAGGTAAGTTTTGAGTAATTACAGTTATTAGATATTTAATGTAATAGATAAGTATGATAAATAAATAAGTTAAGTACATGGTATATGACTGAATGGTTATTAAGAGATAAGTTGAGTTAGTGAAATGGTTATGTGTTCTTACGTATAAATGTTGAACCGAAAGTTATATTGAAGGTGTTTCTTTGGGTGCTTATACTTGAATGAAAAAATTGAAGTACAAATGTGATAGGTTAAGTAAGCTGAGTTATCATATGGGTAAATATGCTTAGCACTTGATATTATATTAATATCCGGGTTAAATCCCGCAGGCCCCGTGCTGGTATTATATATCCGGGTTAAATCCCGCAGGCTTCGTGCTGGTATTATATATCCGGGTTAAATCTCACAGGCTTAGTGTTGGTACTATATCCGGGCTTAAAGTCCCGCAGGCTTTGTGCTAGTGACTGGATTCGGGTTTTGAAACCTAGTAGGCTTAACGCCGGTGATTTAAGTGAGGTTACAAATTCAAATGTTCAAAGCAAATTATTATTGATTATGTATGATACATGATAGTGACCAGGTACGTATTATGTACTTATATATGAATTGTTTTCAAGTGAGTTAATAGTATCAAATAAGGATATAATTGTGTGGATGATTATTATATCTACGAATAAGAGAAGGACCTATTTGGTCAATGTCTGTCATTATGAAAATATATGAATTAACTTAGTTGTATGAGCCTTAAAGTAAAGTGAAGTATGTGCTGCAAATTTTCTTTTTATGTATATATATATTCGGCCAATAGGATTTATATATGGTATACTTGTGTAAATTCAGCTGAGTGATTGTAATTCAGAATAAGAGTTTTGTGATATTAAATGATCATTGTAAGTGACACCTTTAATTGTTTGAAATGCTTAAAACTTACTAAGCCTCGAAAGCTTACTCTGTTCTTTGTTTCCTTGTTTTATAGATTGTCGATATTGGCCATCGACTCGGGGATCATCAACAGTTCATCATACTATCGCCCCTTTTTGGTACTATTACATTTTGGTCCCGATATGGCATGTATAGGTTAGACCAGTGACAGATATGTTTTGTAATTGTAAATATTTTGGTCATGCAAAAATGGCATTTATATATAACTCAAATATCAGTATGCATTTTAGATCGATTTCTGTTTTAAATGATAAATCATGTGAACGAAATTAAATGTTTAGCTCAGAAATACCTCATAGCCTAAGCCGGCGATCGGACTCGGGCTAGGGGTGTGACAGGCTAAGTTACGTAATGATATCTCTTCTTTTGTGCAGATGGAATTCAGAAACACTTTACGATGCATGGGAGAGATACAAGGACCTACTGCGAAGGTGCCCTCACCATGGGTTATGTGATAACCCGAATTAGGGCCTAATCAGAATAGTGGTTTTGGGACCACAAATTCGAGATAGAAATAATTATTTTATGATTATTTTTGAGGTCTATGATATGATTGCATGATTGTGTGAAATTTTCGTGAAGAAATTCTATGCATAAACTGCTTAATTTGAAGTTAGGGACTAAATTGAATAAGTTGCAAAACTTGCATTCTAGAAGTTTCTAGTATGAAATTGCTTTGAAATATTAATTAGGAGGTCTTAAATAGCCATTTGACCAATTTCTAAGTTTATGGACAAAAATTGGACATGGATGGAATTTTTGAAAGTTTAGTAAGTAAGGGCATTTTGGTCATTTGGATATTAAATGAAATAAAATGGGAAAAATAACACAAAAATGATCATCTTCTCCATAAGTTAATGTCGAATTTTTCTCTCCACCATGGCTAGGGTTTCAACACTTTTAAGCCTTGATTGTAAGTGATTTCTATGCCCGTTTTTAATGTTCTTTACATTTTTGAAATCCTCATAGCTCGGTTTACCTATTTCTACCAATATTTTGAGCTAGGGTTTATATTTAAAAATTTACCCATGGATGATATGTATGAATTTTTATGTTTTATGGTAGAATACGAAGTTTGAGATTGTGTTAAACAACTTTTGCTAAGTGATTTTTCGTAAAAACGAGTAAAATGACATAATCGGTAAAAATACCTAATATTCATAAGTACATGTTAGAGTGTGAATTTTGTTGTTGCTATAGAAGGGAAAAATGATCAACATGTCATAAAACATAAGAAAATAGGATGAGGTTTAATTTACGAGTCTTGGGGCAAAAGTGAAATATATATAAGTTTAGGGGCAAAATGGTAATATTACCAAAGTTCGTATTAGGGGCTGTTTTGATGAATGTGTGTATTAAATAAATTAATTTGGTATTATAGATCAGGAGAAAAGAGATTCTAGTCGAGATTGGGGGAAAAAAATAAAGTTTACGAGGAATAAGCTCGATTATTCTCATTTTGTATCGAGGTACGTTCATATGTAAATATTGTAATATAACTATTATTTTAAATCATTTAATGTTATTTATACGATATTATGATTGTTATCATGCAATTCTATGGTTTGTAGTCATTGTTGGACAACATGAAAAAATTTTATGAGTTATGTGAAAAATGTGAAAGACTACCGAAGTATCGTCATTGGTATTCCAAAAAGAATGGTAAAGGATTACGAACGAGGAAAGTCCCGTTGAGCCTTAGGAATAGATTAGGATACAAGTGGCATGTCACTAGGATATTTGGGCATCCGAACTCGTTGAGTCAAGTCCGAGTTCACTCATGGATGCGAATGTCCGAGCTCGTTGAGTTGAGTCCGAGTTCGTGAGATGTAACTAGGCATCCGAACTCGTTGAGTTGAGTTCGAGTTCACTTATGGATGCGAACACCCGAGCTCGTTGAGTTGAGTCTGAGTTCGCTTATGGGCGGGTTACATGGTAGCTTGGCTACATATGTGGCACTTATGTGCAAACTTTCCATGTATTCGAGTTATATTCCGATGTGTTCAACGGGTAAAATTCTAGTGGAATGGAAGAATACTCAAGATGCAAATGACGTATTGTTAAGTGTTGTGGAATGGGCACTTTGGGCAGGTATGTACTTAACCCTCGGGTTGAGACTTGATACGACAACAATAATATGGTAATATGATGAATGATGAATAGAAATGTGATATATGTTTTGGTGATATTATGCTAATGTTGGTTGGTATAATTGCTTTGTTAAGTCTGATAATCTCAGATGGCAATGACAATCTATAAGCAAATGGCTCGATACGCTCGATAATCTCATACGACTCGATGAATCTCGGACTTAACTTGCCTTTTCTACCAAATGTAAGTATTTTCTTCCACGGATACACTCTAAAAAACACTAAATCTCCAATCTGAAACTCCAGATCTTTTCGTTTCAAATTTGCATAGGATTTTTGACGATCTGATGCTGATTTCAAATTTTCACGAATCACTTTCACATTTTGTTCAGTGTCTTTAATCAAATCAACCCCGTGAATCTTATTCTCGCTGAGCTCAGTCCAATACAAAGGTGTTCGACATTTGCAACCGTACAATGCTTCGTAAGGTGCCATTTTTTTACTCTATTGAAAACTATTATTATACTCGAATTAAATCAATGACAAATACTTTTCCCACGTACCTTCAAACTGAAGAATGCAACATCTCAACATATCCTCGAGTATCTGAATAATTCGCTCGGATTGACCTTCTGTTTGTGGATGAAAAGTAGTACAACCCGAAAGAACACCATAACCAAAAGAAAGAAGAAGATAAGAATCGACATTTAGAGAAATAGAGGAGCTAAGCTGAAAGAGCAGAGTCACAGATACTTACCAACTGATATCTAGCCAACGGACAATGATCCAATGAAAGGGAAGAGAGGATAGAATCGAGAGAGAGATGAGAGGGTACTCCACCAAGGCTTGAACCTATGATTTCCCAGACACTTTCAGAGCACACGACCATTAAGCCAAACATATATTTGTGTCACTTTCTTACACACCTAAACATTTATGTGCTACCTCCTAACTATTCCCATGTTCAAGACCTAATACTTCTAGGCCCAAATTCGGGGGGTTAAAATTCACCCCTCTTTAAAGAAATTTTGTCACTGAAATTTCCAACTATCAGATCAGTCGTATAACCCACACTACACCACTACGCTCCTGCTGCGTATTCCAGGTCCAAAACACTACCACATTTAACTTGAGTGTTTCCAGTACAATCTATAGATAGACTGGGACAATGCGGCAATCCAGTATTCAGCTGCATGATCATGAGACCCAGCTCGAGCACCTCTACGGCCTCCGCCGCAGCCTCTTGTACCCCTTTCGCAAGTACCTCCAATTTTCATTACCGAATTGCGTTTAATCTTTGTTAACAGTTTTATGCAGATCAGTTTACAGTTTCAGTTGTTTATTAACAGATATACTATGGAGACAGTATCAAAAGTATAGGGTTTTATTATCGCACAACGCAATGTCTATCGGTGTCTATTAGTTTTTCTATAGTTTCAGTATATACTACTAAAAGTTTGCAGTACAGTATACTACCTACAGTAGTCTTAGTAATCCTACCTATGGCAGTTTCAATCAAAATCAAAATACAATTTTCAGAGAGAAATTACAGGATCGGAGCAGAGATTCGATAAATGTAACACCTCTTACCCGTATCTAAGGCTGGAACAGAATACGAGGCATTACCAAACTTAACAATACACATAGACGAAAACCGGGCCATAAAATTTCATTTAATTCAAAACTTTTCGAACATATGCATAACAAACAAAGTTAACTATATCATTACATCAAAACATAGGACATAGCACGATTAATTAAACTTATAAACCATAATGGATAAGGACCACATCTCATAATCATATACGATAACTCAATGCAGACTGATACGTATGGTCAAAATCATAATAAAAATACATATCACAAACCAACTTCCTATACATGCCACTCACTTGATATTTCTAATATTTGAATTAATTCTCTCAAAAATGATAGTTTGATAGTGTGATTTTTCCTCCGATGATCTCTAACCCCGAGCTGACCTGCCAATACTAAAGAAATGGAGAGGATGGGTAAGCTTTACGCTTAGTAAGTTCATATGAAAATAATAAGCAATTACTACCATGCTTTTCAAGATAAAACACTATAATTGTACAATTACATATATTCAGGTTAAGCTGTGTTATCGAGTTACAGTTACTAAATCATTCATATCTGAAGATACAAAACTCCAAATTTAGTTTCATTAATTTTCCTTGAAACTAGATTCATATATCTTTCTCCCATAAAATTTCCAGAATTTTTGGTTTAGCCAATTAGTACAGTTTATTAGTTAAATTTTCCCCAATTTCAGAGTATGACTACTCTACCTGCTATGCACTACGAACCAAATTTCTCCCTGTACAGAATTCCAACGACCATGAAGTTTGTTTCCCTTAAAAATAGACTCAATAAGGAATCCATTCATGTAAAATATGACTCTTAATAATTTTTTTACAATTTATGGTGAATTTATAAAGTCAGAACAGGGGACCTCGAATTCATTCAGACCCTGTTTCACAAGAATTCAAATATCACACAATATAGAATTCTTTTGCTTTCCTGTTTCTTTCAAGTGAAAATAGACTCATTAATATTTATTTTCATATATCATTTTAATTTTTATTCAACTTCCATAATTTTTAGTGAATTTTCAAAGTCACGTCACTGCTGCTGTCCAAAACAATTTTATTGCTAATTCACTCTTTCACATTTTCTTTGTATTAACCTCATTTTAACATACATATCACAAATCATTTTCACCACATTTCATACATCACAAGTATAGGCCCATGATTACAAGGTCACCATAACATCATCCTCATGTATAACTTACTTGTTTATAACCTTACCACATCCTGGTCACTTAACGAACACATCATTCATATAAGCAAATTCTTGCACTTATTCATCACAAAACTCACAAAGCAGTACATAGTAAGTCTCCCGTTGAACACTTCGGATCAATCCTCGATACTTGGTGGTTTCAGAACATAGCTCCACCCATCATAAAGTTTGGCTCTCTTGTACACATGGTGAACACTTAGTACCACCCATGCGACCTAGCTACATCATAATGTCTCGTAGCTCTCTTGTACACATGATGTGCACTCAGCACCATACATGTGACCTAGCTACATACCATCTGTATCATCCAATCTTTCCGAAGGTTCAACCGGGATTTCTCTCTTTTCCAACAATTTCACCAATCAAGTAATTATCAACAAACATATTTCCAATATTATTATAAAATATCATAATACAAGTAAAATTGATATGTTACTTACATCTCATTTAATATCAAGGCAATAACATTAAATTACACATTGCATTATTAAAAATCATATGAACTTACAATTGCCCATAATATCCATAATCATAGAAATCACATTTATGTATGATAATTCAATGCACTTCATGTACCATAGACATATTTTTAAATCAATTCATAAACTTAGGACCATAACATTTAATTTAACATAATTCAATTAATTCACTAAATTTAACTTTCAAATATAAATTACAATATTATTGCAGTATTATTATCATACCAACTTACCTCGATCCAGAAACGGTAATTTACTATTTTAGTCCATAACCTTGTATTTTCCCTATTTAACCCCGAATCTCGATTTCCTTCATCTATAATATCACATTTAGCCTAAAAATTAGTCACATTATTCATACGGCTCCAAAAATATATTTTTACAAATTTTCACTTTGACCCCTAAACTTTTGCATATTTGCACTTTTGCCCCAAGGTTCGAAAATTAAACTTCATCCTATTTTCTTATGTTTTATGACATGCTGATCATTTTCCCCTTCTATGGTAACATCAAATTCTCACTCTAACATGTACTTATGACTATTAGGTATTTTTACCGATTAAGCCCTTTTACTCGTGTTCACTTAAAACCGAGTAGCACAAGTTGTTTAACATAATTTAAAACCTCATATTATATCATAAAACACCAAAATACACAAGTTTCACCTATGGCTATTTTTCCAAATACGAACCCTAGGTTGAATTATTGCTAGCATAAGCTTAATCAAGTTCTTGATTCCAAAACGTAAAGAACTTGAAAAAGCGGGGTTAGAAACAGGACTTACTATTGGGCTTGGAAAGCTTGAAAACCCTAGACATGGCTTCCCCATGCTAATTTCGGCCTCCATGAAAAGATGAGTCAATTTTGGCTTTATTTTCCCTTTTTATTTCTTTTAATTACCAAATGACTAAAATGCCCTTACTACTAAAATTTCCAAAAATTCTATCCATGTCCAATTTTTGTCCATAGACTTAGAAATTGGTCAAATTGATATTTAATACCTCCTCATTAATATTCCAAAGCAATTTCATACTAAAAACTTCTAGAATGCAAGTTTGGCAAATTATTCGATTTAGTCCCTAATTTCAATTTAAGCACTTTATGCATAAAATTTCTTCACGAAATTTTCACACAATCATGCAATCATGTCATAGACCTCAAAATAATCATAAAATAATTATTTCTATCTTAGATTCGTGGTCACAAAACCACTATTCCGATTAGGACCTTATTCGGGATATTACGACTTTTCCCCCTATTAGGGATTTTCGTCCCCGAAAATCTTACCGGAAAAGTGGTCTTCACTTAGATTCCTAAATTTGACTTTTGGTGCTGAAGAACTTTCACTCAGGCGATGCCTCCAATATATCTCTTTAATTTTCTCATATATTCTGAAAGCTTACGGACTCATCTATCAATTGTTCTTAAATTTTCAATCCTTCTTTGTTTCCCTTGTCATCTTGACATAAAACCAGATCTCAATTTGGCTAATGGAGACTAGAATTCCAAGAAATCCAACAATCAAAGGGACCTGCACTCTTCTGAAATAATAATACAGATTTTTATCATCAATAAATCACAATCCAATAACATCTTAATCAAATTACAGTACACGTCATTACTCTCTGAATGAATAGGCAAATTTACACTGTGAGCTTCATACAATTCTTTTTGTATAAGCCTCGGAATAATAATACCATGAATCAGATCCAATTTGATATTCAACATCAGAAGTCGATCCTTACTGTACTCTTTTAGTTTACTACTCACTGTCACATTTTCCTCTTTCCGCTACGGAAATAATTCTGATATAGCTTTGAAAATAATCCTTTCTTCTAGTTACAAAACAATTCATCATGCCATCCTTTACTATTCATTCCTTACATTAATCAAAACTGTCTCAATTGCATTAGCTCAAGTAACCAATGTAACATCCCGAAATAGGGCCTAAACAGAATAGTGGTTGTGAAACCACAAATCCGAGGTAGAAAAATTTATTTTATTATTATTTTGAGGTCTATGATATGTTTGCATGATTGTGTGAAAAGTTCGTGAAGAAATTCTATGCATAAAGTGCTTAATTTGAAATTAGGGACTAAATTGAATAAATTGTAAAACTTGTGTTCTAGAAGTATTTTGCATAAAATTGAATTAGATTATTAATTAGAGGTCCTTAAAGGGTAATTTGACCAATTTTAAGTTCATGGAAAAATATTAGGACATGGAAGGAATTTTTGAAAGTTTAGTAAGGAGGGGCATTTTGGTCATTTGGTTATTAACATTAATAAAAAGGTAAAAGATGACAAAATTGTATCATCTTCTTCATTAGCACGAAATTTCAAGGGTTCTCCATAGCTAGGGTTTGTTTCAAGCTTTCAAGCTCCATAGTAAGTGATTCCAAGCCCCGCTTTTTAATGTTCTTTACGTTTTGAGTCCCTAGAGCTCAATAAAGCTTATGCTAGCAATAATTTAAGTTAGGGTTCATATTTGGAAAAATACCCATAGGTGAAATTTGTGTATTTTGGTGTTTTATGATAGAATATGAGGTTTTAAATTATGTTAGACAATTTGTACTACTCGGTTTTAAGCAAAAACGAGTAAAAGGACTTAATCGGTAAAAATACCTAATAGTCATAAGTGCATGTTAGAGTATGAATTTGATGCTGCCATAGAAGGGAAAAATGACCAGCATGTCATAAAACATAAGAAAATAGGCTGAAGTTTAATTTACGAGCTTTGGGGCAAAAGTGTAAATATGCAAAAGTTTAGGGGCAAAAATGTAATTTTTCCAAAGTCTGAGTAAAGGACTATTTTGATAAATTTTGATATTAAATAAGTTAAATTTGCTATTATAGATCAAGAAGAGTGAAATTCGGGAGTAGATCGGGGAAAAGAAAAAGTAAAGGATTAAATTGTAAAGTTTAGTCACATTTTGTATCGAGGTAAGTTTACAGTAAATAAATGCAATATTCTTTTATTTTACATTACTATTGTAAATTTCCAGCATTTATATACTTATTTTATGAGAATATTTGAAGTCGAATTAAAGGCGAAGTGACAGAGAAAAAGCATTAGAAAGCCCCGTTTGAACCTTAGGAATGTTAGGATATTGGGGTTGACAGGACAGGACAGGACAGGAATGAGCCATGTAAGTCCATATCAGATATATGGCTTTGGAGACAGGAATGAGCTATGTAAGCCCATATTAGACATATATATGGCATTGGAGACAGGAATAATTCATGTAAGTCCTTGTCGAAGACATGGCATTGGCAGGATATTGTTCGACAGGAACGACCCCAGTATCCTTAGTATTCCGAGTGGTTCAATGGGTCATTGTACACTTTAAATTACAGTGAATTATCAGCAAAAGGGAAGGTAGATTATATTTATGAATAGTGAAAGGTCAGGTAAGAAAGAAAGTAAGTGAGTAAAGAAGAAGGTAGAAAATGAGAAGTAAAGAAAGTTTATGAGGCTAGGTGACATTATGTATAATTATTCATTATGCTGAATGTTGTAATTTATTTGCTTGTAAGCTTACTAAGCCTAGTGCTTAATCTCTTTATTTTCTTCTTATTATAGTACTTATCTAGCCACTCGGGGATCGAAGGAAACGTCGGAGGCCGATCACACTATCCAAGAAATAACTCGGTATAATTAGACGTTTTGTTTTGTGTATGGCATGTATAGAAACTTAGCTATCTTTAGTATAATATGAACAATGAATGATGTGTAAATGCTTGCTAGAGACTAGCTAATAAAAATGGCCGATGATATGCATGTTTATTAATATGTATGATTGAATGGTGGTTATCACATGAAAATTATGAAAAATGTGAAAGTAACCTAAAAACAGATTCAAATAACAGAAATGACATGACTTTGAAAAATCACTAAAAATTGTGTAAACATATTTTTAAGATGAATAATATATGAAATTGAACCTTATTATGTCTATTTTCTTATGGAATAAGAAAAACAGGTAAAGGTATTATATTTTATGAGATATCTGAGTTTTAGTGAAACAGGGTCAGAGCAATTTCTAGATCCCCTGTTTCAACTTTGGAAATTCACCATAAATTGTAAAAAAATAATTAGGTGGTTTAATTTATATGGTTAGAATCCTTATTGAATCTAGTTTTAATAGAAACAAACTTTATAGTTTTATTAATTTTTTATAGGGAGAAAATTGCTTTGAAGTAAGTAGAGGTTAGTACAATCAACTTCTAAAACAGGGGTAACTTTAACTAATAAAATGTACTAATTGGCTAAGTAAAAAATTCTAGAAAAATATTTATGGATAGATATATGAGTCTAGTTTCAGGAAAAATTTACGGATCTAAATTTTGAGTTTCGGAACTCAAGATATAAATTTTTAGGCGACTACGACGCAGAATGACAGCACATTCCGAAAAGTTTAAATAAAAAAAATTTTAAAACTATTTAAGTGATAGATTAAGTTTAGTAATGCCTCGTGCTCGATTTTGGCAACAGTCTCGGGTAAGGGGTGTTACATTTATTGGTATCAGAGCAGCAGTTTAGTCGGTTCTCGGACAGCTTAGTGTGAGTAAAAGTCTAGCTATACATGCCATACCATATTTTTATAGTAGTGTGACGACTCTCGACGATTTTTAAATATTTTGTTTTATAGTAATGGATCCCGAGCGAGCTGGTAATGATGATGTAGAAAATGTAATGCGCTGCTCCCGAAGGGGCAGCGCCATCCGAGAATAGGCCATGAACTGCTGATCGTGGAGGAGTGACTCAAGAAGCTCTCTTCCAAGCTTTGAATGATTGGTTTGCCGAGTTCATTCGTCAAATCCGGCGATTAGACCTCCACCCCTCATGATTCTCGGGCTACCCATGTAGCTCAAGCTTCCCATCCACAGTGCCGTGATAAGAGAAAAGCCACCAGCTTGATAGAATCGAGAGAAACAAGGCGAGAAGAGTTTCGAGCAACAAAAGATGATGATGCAGAAAGAGCAGAATTTTGGTTAGAAAATAAAAGAATTCCTGGAATTGAAACAAGGCAATATGACGGTGACCGATTATGAGCATGAATTTGTCAGGCTCAGTAAATATGCTCAAGAATGTGTGTCCACAGAGGCTATCATGTGTAAAAGATTTGAGGATGGGTTAAATGATGATATCCGACTGTCAGTGGGTGTTCTAGAAATAAAAGAGCTTGTTATTTTAGTTAAGAGAGCCTGTAAGGCAGAGGAGTTGTTAAAAAGGAAAGGTAAAGTTGAGACAGAGACACAAGATACAAAGAAGAGACAGATGAGTAGGTCATTTCAGGCTACATACAAGAGGCCCAAAGAGTTTTCTACCGATCTAGCTTTTCGCGAGGCAAGCTAGTCGAATAGAGGTAGCAGATTTAAAGATCCGAAGGCTCGGACCACCTTGACTCGCGAGTGTAGGTAATGTCGAGACATGGTAGATCGTGGTGTCCACAGTGTGGTAGACTTCATTATGGTCCTTGTCGGGCAAAGCGAAAATGTTTGCTATAAATGTGGTGCTCCAGATCATTTTGTACGAGAATGTCCGTATGGCTAGCCGAAATAATACAGTGCTAGATCCTAAATGCTCCTACTAGAGGCGGATCATCGAGGCAACCGAGAGTAGGAGCAGTAATGAGGTACCTTTAGAGATTCGGTGTAAGACCGGATGCTAGAGCCCCCGCAAGGACTTATGCTATTCGTGCACGCGAAGAGCATCCTCCCCGATGTGATTATGGGTACATTTTCTCTACATAATATTAATGTCATGGCTCGATTGATCCGGGTTCGACTCATTCTTATGTTTGTATGAAATTGATGTCTAGTATAAGTATGCCTATAGAATCTACAGAAATTTGTGATTAAAGTATCGAACCCATTAGGCAAGCATGTATTAGTAGATAAAGTATGTAGAAATTATCCTTTGATGATTAGAGGTTATTGTTTTCCTACGATCTCATGCTATTGCCATTTGATGAGTTTGATGTGATTCTTGGTATGGATTGGTTGACTACACATGATGTGATAGTGAATTGTAGAAAGAAATTCATTGAGTTGAAGTATGAAAATGGTGAAATTCTTCGGTTAATTCGGAAGAGTCGATAGTTCATTTCCATATAATTTCATTATGTCCGCTCGTAAATGTTTGAGAAAAGGGTATGAAGCTTATCTTGCTTTTGTGTTGAACACTAAAAACCCGCAATTGAAAATTGAGTCGATTGCACGTGGTATGTGAGTTTCCGATGTGTTTCCTAAGAACTACCGTGCTTACCTCCTGTTAGAGAAGTTGAGTTTGGTATTGAGTTGATTCCGGTACCACGCCATTTCTATTGCTCCTTATAGAATGGCTCCGTTGGAATTGAAAAGAATTGAAAGCTCGATTGCGTGGAATTGACAGATAAAGGATTTGTAAGACCCAAAGAGTTCACCATGGGGTGCACCAAAGGCTATTTGTGAAAAAAAGACGGATCGATGCGGTTGTGCATAGATTATCGGCAACTTAACAAGGTAACAAAGAAAGAACAAGTATCCATTGCCTAGAATTGATGATTTGTTTGATCAATTGAAGGAGCTACTGTGTTCTCAAGATAGATTTGAGATCCTGGATACTATCGGTTGTGAGTTAAAGAGTCGGATGTCCCAAGACCGCTTTCGGACTAGGTATGGTCATTATGAGTTCCTTGTGATGCCATTTGGCTTGACTAATGCTCCTGCCATTTTTATGGACTTAATGAACCGAATTTTCGCACCGTACTTGGATAAGTTTGTGGTTGTGTTCATTGATGATATCTTGATTTATTCTCATGATGAGACCGAGTATGCAGAGCATTTGAGAACAGATTTTACATATTCGAGAGATAATCGCTTGTATGCCAAGTTCAAAGAAAAAGTGAATTCTCAGTTACGAGAGTTGGTTTTCTTGGACATATTGTCTCAGTGAAGGTATTAAGGTTGATTCGAGCAAGATTTCAGCCATTGTTGATTGGAAGCCTCCTAGAAATGTATCGGTTAGAAGTTTTCTTGGTCTTGCCGGATATTATAGACGATTTGTAGAGGATTTTCCATGATAGCTACCCCACCGACAAGATTGCTGCGAAATGATGTCAAGTTTGAATGGATGAGAAGTGTCAACAAAGTTTTGACAAGTTAAAAGCATCGTTGACTAAAGCTCTGTTTTAGTACAACCGAACCAGTAAGGAGTTTGTGATTTACTGATGATGCGTCCATGAATGGACTTGGTTGTGTACTTATGCAGAAGGGAAGGTAATTGCTTATGCTTCTAGACACTAAAGCCACATGAGAAGAACTATCCGACACATGATTTAGAGTTAGCTGCCATTATTTTTGCGTTGAAAATTTGGAGACATCATTTGTATGGTGAAAGGTGCCGAATATTTACCGATCATAAAAGCTTGAAATACTTGATGACTCAAAAAGATTTGAATTTGAGGCAAAGAAGATGGTTGGAATTGCTTAAAGTGTGACAACCCGAATCAGGGCCTAATCGGAATAGTGGTTTCGTGACCACAAATTCGAGATAGAAATAATTGTTTTATAATTATTTTATAATTATTTTGAGGTTTATGATATGATTTCATGATTTCGTGAAAATTTCGTGAAGAAATTCAATGCATAAAGTGCTTAATTTGAAGTTAGGGACTAAATTGAATAAGTTGCAAAACTTGCATTCTAGAAGTTTCTAGTATGAAATTGCTTTAAAATATTAATTAGGAGGTCTTAAATAGCAATTTTACCAATTTTAAGTTCATGGACAAAATTAGGACATGGAAGGAATTTTTGAAAGTTTAGTAGTAAGGGCATTTTGGTCATTTAGGGGTAAAATGAATTAAAATACAAAATTAAAAGCCAATTTTGCTCATCTTCTTCATGGAGGCCGAATTTAGCATGGGGGAGGCCATGGCTAGGGTTTTCAAGCTTTCCAAGCTCAATAATCAAGAAAGGCGTGGAATCGATCTCGAACGGGGAAAGGAAAATGTTTTGGACTAAATTGCAAAATTTCTATATTTTGCACCGAGGTAAGTTTGTATGTAAATAATACATTAACTTCATTTACATTTTTATATTTCAGCCTATTATATATATTTTAGCCGATTTTGAAGCATAAATTGATTATTGGAAGAATGGAAATAAGTAATAGAGAGAGAAATCCCGGTTGAACATTCGGAAGAATTGAATAATATAGATGGAGTGTAGCTAGGTCACATGTATGATGCCGAGTGCACATCATGTGTACAAGAAAGCTACACGATACTATGTAGTAGCTAGGTCACATGTGTGATACGGGAAGTATCCCATGTAGACAAGAGAGCTACAGGAGAGAGATAAATGTAGCTAGGCCACATGTGTGATACGGGAAGTATCCCATGTAGACAAGAGAGCTACAGGACATATGTAGCTAGGTCGCATGCGTGGTTCCAGGTGAAGGACACCATGTAGACAAGAGAGCTACGAGATAAATTGGCTAGGTCACATGGGTGGTACTAAGTGTTCACCATGTGTACAAGAGAGCCGAATTATATGAAATATGATGGTGGAGCTGTGTGCTGAGACCATCAAGTATCGGGAATTGATCCGAATTGTTCAACTGGATGGCTTTATGGTGACAATGTAATTATGGACCTATACTTGTAATGTATGAAATGTAGTGAAAATGAATTGTGATATGTATGTTAAAATGAGGTTAATACAAAGAAAGTGTGAAAGAGTGAATTAGCTCTAAAACTGTTGTGGGACAGTAGCAGTGACGTGATTTTGAAAACTCACCAAAAATAGTAGGAATTTAACTAGAGGCTGAATGAGATGTGAAATTAAAGCTTGATGAGTTTATTTTCATATAAAAGAAACGGAGCAAGTAAAGGAATTCTATATTTTGAGATATTTATAATTGAGTGTGACTTGCTCAGAATGACTATGTGATCCCCTGTTCCAACTTTGAAAAATCATTAAAAATTGTACAAAACAAATTAAGAAATATAGTTTATATGCATAAATTTCTTATTGAGTCTAGTTTCAAATGAAACAGTTTTCATGATTATTTGAATTGTATACTGGGAGAAATTAAATTCGTAGTGAACAGAGGTCAGATCAGTTGAGCTGTGTAACAGGGGAAATTTTAACTAATAAACTGTACTAATTGGCTAGACCAAAAATTCTAGAAAAAAATTAGTGAATATATATATGAGTCTATTTTCAAGGAAAATTTACGGAATTGGATTTCGAGTTTCATAACTTAGAGTTATGATTTATTTAGTGAACATGACGCAGGAGAGACAGCTTGACCAAAGTGGAATAAATAGTGAAATTAAAAGTAGATACACTTGAGTTATTATGTAATCATACTAAATTCTTTGTTCATTATTTATGTACTTGCTTACTAAGCGTAAAGCTTACTTCCTTCTTTTCATTTATTTTTAGTTTGTCAGTCAGCTCGGGGTTGGAGATCGTCGGAGGCAAACATCACACTATCAAGCCATTACCCTTGGAGTATTGGCTAGTATATGTTAAATGTTTTCATGTGAGTGGCATGTATAAGAAGTTTATTTCATGTCATGTATTATTATTATGATTTGGTTTACGTTTACGTATTGGCCTACATTGAGCTTTTGTACATGGCCATGAGATGTGGTCTTTATTCATTGTGGTTTGCAAGTTTTAATTTTGGGCGAGAACTTTGTGACCCGATTTTATATGTTTGTGAATGTTAAAGTCCGTAACGCCGAACCTTGTTCCGAGTCGGATACGGGTGAAGGGTGTTACATTTAGTGGTATCAGAGCTATGGTTTAGTCGGTTCTCGGACTAACCTATAATGTGTAAAAGTCCAGCTATACATGCCACTGATCCGTGATAGTGTGATGTCTCCCGACGCGTATGAACACCGTCTTGTTTAGACAGAGGTACTCTCCAACCGAGCTGCACTGACCGTGTTCAATGCGATGCGAAGGTGTTTGAATAAAATTATGATTATGATGAGTCTCGATTTAGAAAAGTATGAATAAAAATTTATGATATATATATAAGTGATAACACGTAAGATGAAAAGGTCATGTTGTAATAAATATCTATACATGCTTGATGCTCCTATGATGTAGCGTATTTGATTTACTTGATAAGGTGAATGGGATAAATAGAAATTCGTAGAGGTATGAGTAAAAGTTCCTAATATTATGATATGAATAAATATGTCATTGCCTTGATTGAACATTGAATGTTGATGAATGTGAATGATATTTTTTTTATGAGATAAATGATTATAATGAAATGAATTTATCTATGTTAAATTGTTTGGACTGAATTATGTGATTATAATGATATGTATATGATGATGCATGAAATGAATGTTGCCATTGTGATGCAAATATCTATGTTTGTTTAACCCTTATATGATGTCATGAGTATGATTTGCTCGAGTAGATGAATGGATAAGTCAAGCTATTCAAAAATAAATAAAATATGATGCATGCATAATTATACTTGACTAAATGAGATAACTGGAAAGTGGGCATTAAACCAATATGAATGTTAGTTACTCAAAATGAATGACATGATTGAGATATGATTGCTCGATGAAAACTGTGTTTCATGTATATGTATATGAGAGTTGAGTCGAGGCCCTACGACCCCTTCCCCTTATCAAAGTGGTGTTTTATAATGGAATTTCATGAGATTTGTACTGAATAAGTTTCCGTTGAGACACCAAAGAGTTCAAGCTAGAATAATTATAAATATGATTAGATATTGAAGAATGAGTTGATAAGTAAAGTCAAAGCTAAAAAAAAAAAAAAAAAGTATCGATTGGTATAAGGATTATTGGAGTTATGCACTATTCCAATTAGAGAAGAAAATTATTTTGATAAATTGAACTACCAAGGTACAAGGTCGAGGAAAGTGCAAAACAAAATTTATTCAGAACTAGTCTTCTTTAGTGAAAAATAATATGAAATTTGTGATGATAGAAATAGTTGGGGAAATGATATCTGAGATGTGTAATATCTGAGTGTGACAAATTCTGATCGGGATGATTTTAGAAGTTTCTTCTAAGATGTTTTATGTGTTTATCCGTTCCTTAAATATTTCTAGGGTTGTTGATCTTTTGAATAAATTCTAGTTATATGAGGATGTTTTCTAATCTTGATGTTAGACGAAAGCATTGGTAGCTTTGATCGTTTTATAATTTGTATTGCTCTATTCTTTCGGGCATTCTATTATATTCTCACTTTGATTTAAAAAAATAAAAATAAGAGAATATGTATAATACTATGATTTTGTTTCATCTACTTGATGCTCCATTTGATATGTATATATAGGAAGATACATTGTTCTTGTTGCATTTAATTCCAAAGTGAGATTAAATGATGTTTTCTATTGGATTTCTTTTCTTTAAGGAATTATCGGGATTTTCTATATTTTCCTATGAGTTTGGTTTTGATTTTCCGGCATAGTATCGTATCTTGGGTTTCTTTATTCGGGTTTCTCTATCTTGGATTTCTTTATTTGGTTTTCTTGTTATCTTTATTCCGTAATTTGTCAATTATGACTCATGCTTGGAGTGCATTCTTCACTGGTGATAATCATGTCAAGTATGACTATACTGATTTGATTTGGGTAATATGGTGATTTCAAGATTGGGATTTTTCTAATTTTCGTGTAAGGTTTGACAACAAGAAAAGCATAAGTGATAAAAGTGCGAGTTTCAATCGGTATGGTGGATTACTTCTCTCAAGTAAGTCAATTATAGTTAATGTCTTCAATTGAGATGTTTTGGTTACTTGAGCTAATGCAATTGAAATAGTTTTGATTAACGTAAGGAATGAATAGTAAAGGATGGCATGATGAAATATTTTGTAACTAGAAGAAAGGATTATTTTCGAAGTTATATCAGAATTATTTCCGTAGTGGAAAGAGGAAAATATGATAGTGAGTAGTAAACTAAAAGAGTATAGTGAGGATCGACTTACGATGTTGAATTTCGATTGATCCGATTCATGATATTATTATTCGAGGCTTATATAGAAAGAATTGTATGAAGCTCACAAAGAAATTTGCCTATTCATTCAGAGAGTAATGACGTGTCTTCAGAATTTGATTCGGATGTTATTGGATTATGATTTATTGATGATGAAAATCTGTATGATTATTTCGGAAGAGTGTAGGTCCCTTTGATCGTTGGATTTCTTGGAATTCTAGTCTCCATTAACCAAATTGAGATCTGGTTTTATGTCAAGATGACAAGGGAAACGGAGAAGGCTTGAAAATTTAAGAACAATTGAGAGATGAGTCCGTAAGCTTTCATAATATATAAAAAAAAAAATTAAAAAGATATATTGGAGGCACAACCTGAGTGAAAGTTCTTCAGCACCGAATCTGAAATTTATGCATCTAAGTGAAGACCACTTTTCCGGTAAGATTTTCGGGGACGAAAATCTCTAAAGGGAGGGAGAATTGTGACAACCCGAATCAGGGCCTAATCGGAATAGTGGTTTCGTGACCACAAATTCGAGACAGAAATAATTGTTTTATAATTATTTTATAATTATTTTGAGGTTTATGATATGATTTCATGATTTCGTGAAAATTTCGTGAAGAAATTCAATGCATAAAGTGCTTAATTTGAAGTTAGGGACTAAATTGAATAAGTTGCAAAACTTGCATTCTAGAAGTTTCTATTATGAAATTGCTTTAAAATATTAATTAGGAGGTCTTAAATAGCAATTTGACCAATTTTAAGTTCATGGACAAAATTAGGACATGGAAGGAATTTTTGAAAGTTTAGTAGTAAGGGCATTTTGGTCATTTAGGGGTAAAATGAATTAAAATACAAAATTAAAAGCCAATTTTGCTCATCTTCTTCATGGAGGCCGAATTTAGCATGGGGGAGGCCATGGCTAGGGTTTTCAAGCTTTCCAAGCTCAATAATCAAGAAAGGCATGGAATCGATCTCGAACAGGGAAAGGAAAATGTTTTGGACTAAATTGCAAAATTTCTATATTTTGCACCGAGGTAAGTTTGTATGTAAATAATACATTAACTTCATTTACATTTTTATATTTCAGCCTATTATATATATTTTAGCCGATTTTGAAGCATAAATTGATTATTGGAAGAATGGAAATAAGTAATAGAGAGAGAAATACCGGTTGAACATTCGGAAGAATTGAATAATATAGATGGAGTGTAGCTAGGTCACATGTATGATGCCGAGTGCACATCATGTGTACAAGAAAGCTACACGATACTATGTAGTAGCTAGGTCACATGTGTGATACGGGAAGTATCCCATGTAGACAAGAGAGCTACGGAGAGAGATAAATGTAGCTAGGTCACATGTGTGATACGGGAAGTATCCCATGTAGACAAGAGAGCTACAGGATATATGTAGCTAGGTCGCATGCGTGGTTCCAGTGAAGGACACCATGTAGACAAGAGAGCTACGAGATAAATTGGCTAGGTCACATGGGTGGTACTAAGTGTTCACCATGTGTACAAGAGAGCCGAATTATATGAAATATGATGGTGGAGTGCGTGTCTTTGAGACCATCAAGTATCGGAATTGATCCGAATTGTTCAACGGGATGGCTTTATGGTGACAATGTAATTATGGACCTATACTTGTAATGTATGAAATGTAGTGAAAATGAATTGTGATATGTATGTTAAAATGAGGTTAATACAAAGAAAGTGTGAAAGAGTGAATTAGCTCTAAAACTGTTGTGGGACAGTAGCAGTGACGTGATTTTGAAAACTCACCAAAAATAGTAGGAATTTAACTAGAGGCTGAATGAGATGTGAAATTAAAGCTTGATGAGTCTATTTTCATATAAAAGAAACGGAGCAAGTAAAGGAATTCTATATTTTGAGATATTTATAATTGTGTGTGACTTGCTCAGAATGACTATGTGATCCCCTGTTCCAACTTTGAAAAATCATTAAAAATTGTACAAAACAAATTAAGAAATATAGTTTATATGCATAAATTTATTATTGAGTCTAGTTTTAAATGAAACAGTTTTCATGATTATTTGAACTGTATACTGGGAGAAATTAAATTCGTAGTGAACAGAGGTCAGATCAGTCAAGCTGTGTAACAGGGGAAATTTTAACTAATAAACTGTACTAATTGGCTTGACTAAAAATTCTAGAAAAAAATTAGTGAATATATATATGAGTATATTTTCAAGGAAAATTTACGGAATTGGATTTCGAGTTTCATAACTCGAGTTATGATTTATTTAGTGAACATGACGCAGGAGAGACAGCTTGACCAAAGTGGAATAAATAGTGAAATTAAAAGTAGATACACTTGAGTTATTATGTGATCATACTAAATTCTTTATTCATTATTTATGTACTTGCTTACTAAGCGTAAAGCTTACTTCATTCTTTTCATTTATTTTTAGTTTGTCGTGTCACTCAGGGTTGGAGATCGTCGGAGGCAAAGATCACACTATCAAGCCATTACCCTTGGAGTATTGGCTAGTATATGTTAAATGTTTTCATGTGAGTGGCATGTATAAGAAGTTTATTTCATGTCATGTATTATTATTATGATTTGGTTTACGTATTGGCCTACATTGAGCTTTTGTACATGGCCATGAGATGTGGTCTTTATTCATTGTGGTTTGCAAGTTTTAATTTTGGGCAGAACTTTGTGACCCGATTTTATATGTTTGTGAATGTTTAAGTTCGGTAACGCCTCGAACCTTGTTCCGGAGTCGGATACGGGTGAAGGGTGTTACATTTAGTGGTATCAGAGCTATGGTTTAGTCGGTTCTCGGACTAACCTATAATGTGTAAAAGTCCAGCTATACATGCCACTGATCCGTGATAGTGTGATGTCTCCCGACGCGTATGAACACCGTCTTGTTTAGACAGAGGTACTCTCCAACCGAGCTGCACTGACCGTGTTCAATGTGATGCGAAGGTGTTTGAATAAAATTATGATTATGATGAGTCTCGATTTAGAAAAGTATGAATAAAAATTTATGATATATATATAAGTGATAACACGTACGATGAAAAGGTCATGTTGTAATAAATATCTATACATGCTTGATGCTCCTATGATGTAGCGTATTTGATTTACTTGATAAGGTGAATGGGATAAATAGAAATTCGTAGAGGTATGAGTAAAAGTTCCTAATATTATGATATGAATAAATATGTCATTGCCTTGATTGAACATTGAATGTTGATGAATGTGAATGATATTTTTTTTATGAGATAAATGATTATAATGAAATGAATTTATCTATGTTAAATTGTTTGGACTGAATTATGTGATTGTAATGATATGTATATGATGATGCATGAAATGAAAGTTGCCATTGTGATGCAAATATCTATGTTTGTTTAACCCTTATATGATGTCATGAGTATGATTTGCTCGAGTAGATGAATGGATAAGTCAAGCTATTCAAAAAATAAATAAAATATGATGCATGCATAATTATACTTGACTAAATGAGATAACTGGAAAGTGGGCATTAAACCAATATGAATGTTAGTTACTCGAAATGAATGACATGATTGAGATATGATTGCTCTGATGAAAACTGTGTTTCATGTATATGTATATGAGAGTTGAGTCGAGGCCCTACGACCCCTTCCCCCTTATCAAAGTGGTGTTTTATAATGGAATTTCATGAGATTTGTACTGAATAAGTTTCCGGTTGAGACACCAAAGAGTTCAGTGCTAGAATAATTATAAATATGATTAGATATTGAAGAATGAGTTGATAAGTAAAGTCAAAGCTAAAAAAAAAAAAAAAATATCAGATTGGTATAAGGATTATTGGAGTTATGCACTATTCCAATTAGAGAAGAAAATTATTTTGATAAATTGAACTACCAAGGTACAAGGTCGAGGAAAGTGCAAAACAAAATTTATTCAGAACTAGTCTTCTTTAGTGAAAAATAATATGAAATTTGTGATGATAGAAATAGTTGGGGAAATGATATCTGAGATGTGTAATATCTGAGTGTGACAGTTACGACTGGACAGATTTTAGAAGTTTCTTCTAAGATGTTTTATGTGTTTATCCGTCCCCAGAAATATTTCTAGGGTTGTTGATCTTTTGAATAAATTCTAGTTATATGAGGATGTTTTCTAATCCTGATGTTAGACGAAAGCATTGGTAGCTTTGATCGTTTATAATTTGTATTGCTCTATTCTTTCTAGGCATTCTATTATATTCTCTGATTTAATTTAAAAAAATAAAAATAAGAGAATATGTATAATACTATGATTTTGTTTCATCTACTTGATGCTCCATTTGATATGTATATATAGGAAGATACATTGTTCTTGTTGCATTTAATTCGAAAGTGAGATTAAATGATGTTTTCTATTGGATTTCTTTTCTTTAAGGAATTATCGGGATTTTCTATATTTTCCTATGAGTTTGGTTTTTGATTTTCCGGCATAGTATCGTATCTTGGGTTTCTTTATTCAGGTTTCTCTATCTTGGATTTCTTTATTTGGTTTTCTTGTTATCTTTATTCCGTAATTTGTCAATTATGACTCATGCTTGGAGTGCATTCTTCACCGGTGATAATCATGTCAAGTATGACTATACTTCGATTTGATTTGGGTAATATGGTGATTTCTGATGGGATTTTTCTAATTTTCGTGTAAGGTTTGACAACAGTAAAAGCATAAGTGATAAAAGTGCGAGTTTCAATCGGTATGGTGGATTACTTCTCTCAAGTAAGTCAATTATAGTTAATGTCTTCAATTGAGATGTTTTGGTTACTTGAGCTAATGCAATTGAAATAGTTTTGATTAACGTAAGGAATGAATAGTAAAGGATGGCATGATGAAATATTTTGTAACTAGAAGAAAGGATTATTTTCGAAGTTATATCAGAATTATTTCCGTAGTGGAAAGAGGAAAATATGATAGTGAGTAGTAAACTAAAAGAGTATAGTGAGGATCGACTTCTGATGTTGAATTTCAGATTGGATCTGATTCATGATATTATTATTCTGAGGCTTATATAGAAAGAATTGTATGAAGCTCACAGTGAAATTTGCCTATTCATTCAGAGAGTAATGACGTGTACTGTAATTTGATTCAGATGTTATTGGATTATGATTTATTGATGATGAAAATCTGTATGATTATTTCGGAAGAGTGTAGGTCCCTTTGATCATTGGATTTCTTGGAATTCTAGTCTCCATTAACCAAATTGAGATCTGGTTTTATGTCAAGATGACAAGGAAACGGAGAAGGCTTGAAAATTTAAGAACAATTGAGAGATGAGTCCGTAAGCTTTCATAATATATAAAAAAAAATTAAAAGATATATTGGAGGCACAACTTTGAGTGAAAGTTCTTCAGCACCGAATCTGAAATTTATGCATCTAAGTGAAGACCACTTTTTCCTAAGAAGATTTTCTGGGACGAAAAATCTCTAAAGGGGGAGAATTGTGACAACCCGAATCGTGGCCTAATCGGAATAGTGGTTCCGTGACCACAAATTCGAGATAGAAATAATTGTTTTATAATTATTTTATAATTATTTTGAGGTTTATGATATGATTTCATGATTTCGTGAAAATTTCGTGAAGAAATTCAATGCATAAAGTGCTTAATTTGAAGTTAGGGACTAAATTGAATAAGTTGCAAAACTTGCATTCTAGAAGTTTCTAGTATGAAATTGCTTTAAAATATTAATTAGGAGGTCTTAAATAGCAATTTGACCAATTTTAAGTTCATGGACAAAATTAGGACATGGAAGGAATTTTTGAAAGTTTAGTAGTAAGGGCATTTTGGTCATTTAGGGGTAAAATGAATTAAAATACAAAATTAAAAGCCAATTTTGCTCATCTTCTTCATGGAGGCCGAATTTAGCATGGGGGAGGCCATGGCTAGGGTTTTCAAGCTTTCCAAGCTCAATAATCAAGAAAGGCATGGAATCGATCTCGAACGGGGAAAGGAAAATGTTTTGGACTAAATTGCAAAATTTCTATATTTTGCACCGAGGTAAGTTTGTATGTAAATAATACATTAACTTCATTTACATTTTTATATTTCAGCCTATTATATATATTTTAGCCGATTTTGAAGCATAAATTGATTATTGGAAGAATGGAAATAAGTAATAGAGAGAAATAATACCGGTTGAACATTCTCTAAGAATTGAATAATATAGATGGAGTGTAGCTAGGTCACATGTATGATGCCGAGTGCACATCATGTGTACAAGAAAGCTACACGATACTATGTAGTAGCTAGGTCACATGTGTGATACGGGAAGTATCCCATGTAGACAAGAGAGCTACTGGGAGAGAGATAAATGTAGCTAGGTCACATGTGTGATACGGGAAGTATCCCATGTAGACAAGAGAGCTACAGGATATATGTAGCTAGGTCGCATGCGTGGTTCCAGTGAAGGACACCATGTAGACAAGAGAGCTACGAGATAAATTGGCTAGGTCACATGGGTGGTACTAAGTGTTCACCATGTGTACAAGAGAGCCGAATTATATGAAATATGATGGTGGAGCTGTGTCTTTGACCATCAAGTATCGGGAATTGATCCGAATTGTTCAACGGGATGGCTTTATGGTGACAATGTAATTATGGACCTATACTTGTAATGTATGAAATGTAGTGAAAATGAATTGTGATATGTATGTTAAAATGAGGTTAATACAAAGAAAGTGTGAAAGAGTGAATTAGCTCTAAAACTGTTGTGGGACAGTAGCAGTGACGTGATTTTGAAAACTCACCAAAAATAGTAGGAATTTAACTAGAGGCTGAATGAGATGTGAAATTAAAGCTTGATGAGTCTATTTTCATATAAAAGAAACGGAGCAAGTAAAGGAATTCTATATTTTGAGATATTTATAATTGTGTGTGACTTGCTCAGAATGACTATGTGATCCCCTGTTCCAACTTTGAAAAATCATTAAAAATTGTACAAAACAAATTAAGAAATATAGTTTATATGCATAAATTTATTATTGAGTCTAGTTTTAAATGAAACAGTTTTCATGATTATTTGAATTGTATACTGGGAGAAATTAAATTCGTAGTGAACAGAGGTCAGATCAGTCAAGCTGTGTAACAGGGGAAATTTTAACTAATAAACTGTACTAATTGGCTTGACCAAAAATTCTAGAAAAAAATTAGTGAATATATATATGAGTCTATTTTCAAGGAAAATTTACGGAATTGGATTTTGAGTTTCACAACTCGAGTTATGATTTATTTAGTGAACATGACGCAGGAGAGACAGCTTGACCAAAGTGGAATAAATAGTGAAATTAAAAGTAGATACACTTGAGTTATTATGTGATCATACTAAATTCTTTATTCATTATTTATGTACTTGCTTACTAAGCGTAAAGCTTACTTCCTTCTTTTCATTTATTTTTAGTTTGTCGTCAGCTCGGGGTTGGAGATCGTCGAGGCAAAGATCACACTATCAAGCCATTACCCTTGGAGTATTGGCTAGTATATGTTAAATGTTTTCATGTGAGTGGCATGTATAAGAAGTTTATTTCATGTCATGTATTATTATTATGATTTGGTTTACGTATTGGCCTACATTGAGCTTTTGTACATGGCCATGAGATGTGGTCTTTATTCATTGTGGTTTGCAAGTTTTAATTTTGGGCAGAACTTTGTGACCCGATTTTATATGTTTGTGAATGTTTAAGTTCGGTAACGCCTCGAACCTTGTTCCGGAGTCGGATACGGGTGAAGGGTGTTACATAAAGATTACGAGTTAGTGATTGATTATCACCCAGGTAAGGCAAATGTAGTTGCTGACGCTCTAAGCAGGAAACTTTTATTTACTTTGCGAGCTTTGAATACCAATTTAGCCATGTCAAATGATGGTTCTATTTTAGCTGAATTTAGAGCTAAACCAGATTTTTGAAGAGATTTGTGAAGCTCGGAAAGATGATAATGAGTTACAAGCTAAAAAGAGTTCAATGCGTCGTCGCATAGAATCGATTTCCGGATTGGTTCTGATGGTTGTTTGATGTTTAGAGAGCAGAATTTGTGTACCAAAGAATGATGAGCTTATTCGAAAGGTTTTACAGAAGCACATAGCGCTTCTTTATCTATTCATCCAGCAAGATACAAAATGTATAATGATTTGAAGAAATTGTATTGGTGGGTAGGAATGAAAAGAGACATTTCGAGTTTGTTTCTAGATGCTTGATTTGTCAACGGTAAAGGCCGAACATCGTGTACCCTCGGGATTATTGCAACTGTGTGCTAATTCCGGAATGGAAATGGGACAGAGTTACTATGGATTTTGTGACAGGTTGCCGTTAACACTGAAAAGAAAGATGCAATATGGGTTGTGATTGATAAGCTAACTAAGTCGGCTCATTTTATCCCAATCCGTATGGATTACTCACTTGACAAGTTGGCTGAGTTATACATTTCAGAGATAGTTAGACTACATGGAGTGCCATTATCGATCATTTCAAACAGAGATCCAAGATTTACTTCACGGTTCTGGAAGAAGCTACAAGAGGCTTTAGGTACGAAATTGAGTTTTAGTACAGCTTTCCATCCTCAAACCGACGGTCAGTCAGAGAGAGTTATTCAGGTACTTGAAGATATGCTTAGATGCTGTGTATTGGAATTTCAAGGCAGTTGGGAAAAATATTTACCATTAGTAGAGTTTGCCTACAATAATAGTTATCAGTCGAGTTTGAAGATGGCACCTTATGAAGTTTTGTATGGACGTAAATGTCGCACACCTTTGTATTGGACAGAGCTTAAGGAAAATCAGATTTACGGAGTTGATCTAGTTAAGGAAACAGAAAAGAAAGTAAAAATCATCAGAGATTGCTTAAAAGCGACCTCGCATGTAAAAAAAAGTCGTATGCGATTTGAAGAGAAAAGAGATTGAGTATCAAGTTGGTGACAAAGTTTTTTGAAAGTATCCCGTGGAAGAAAGTTCTCGATTTGGCAAGAAAGGCAAACTAAGTCCACGTTTTATTGGACCGTTTGAAGTGATTGAGAGAGTCGGACCATTAGCATATCGGTTAGCTTTGCCGATTGAGTTAGAGAAGATTCATAATGTATTTCATGTGTCTATGCTACGTCGTTATCGTTCGATCCGTCACATGTGATTTCTTAGACAGAGGTTGAAATTCAAACCGGACATGACTTACGGTGAAGAAGCCAGTAAAGATTCTAGCTCGAGAGGTAAAGCAATTAAGGAACAAAAGTATTGCACTTGTGAAAGTACTATGGAATAGACATGGGGTAGACGAGGCTACATGGGAACCCGAAGAGGCTATGCGAAAACAGTACCCAAATCTTTTCACAGGTAAGATTTTCGGGGACGAAAATCCCTAAAGGGGGGGGAGAAATGTAACATCCCGAAATAGGGCCTAAATGGAATAGTGGTTGCAAAACCACAAATTCGAGGTAGAAAAATTTATTTTATTATTATTTTGAGGTCTATGATATGTTTGCATGATTGTGTGAAAAGTTCGTGAAGAAATTCTATGCATAAAGTTCTTAATTTGAAATTAGGGACTAAATTGAATAAATTGTAAAACTTGTGTTCTAGAAGTATTTTGCATAAAATTGAATTAGATTATTAATTAGAGGTCCTTAAAGGGTAATTTGACACAATTTTAAGTTCATGGAAAAAAATTAGGACATGGAAGGAATTTTTGAAAGTTTAGTAAGGAGGGCATTTTGGTCATTTGGTTATTAACATTAATAAAAGGTAAAAGATGACAAAATTGTATCATCTTCTTCATTAGCACGAAATTTCAAGGGTTCTCCATAGCTAGGGTTTGTTTCAAGCTTTCAAGCTCCATAGTAAGTGATTCCAAGCCCCGCTTTTAATGTTCTTTACGCTTTTGAGTCCCAGAGCTCGATAAAGCTTATGCTAGCAATAATTTAAGTTAGGGTTCATATTTGGAAAAATACCCATAGGTGAAATTTGTGTGTTTTGGTGTTTTATGATAGAATATGAGGTTTTAAATTATGTTAGACAATTTGTCCTACTCGGTTTTTAAGCAAAAACGAGCAAAAGGACTTAATCGGTAAAAATACCTAATAGTCATAAGTGCATGTTAGAGTATGAATTTGATGCTGCCATAGAAGGGAAAAATGACCAGCATGTCATAAAACATAAGAAAATAGGCTGAAGTTTAATTTACGAGCTTTGGGGAAAAAGTGTAAATATGCAAAAGTTTAGGGGCAAAATGTAATTTTTCCAAAGTCCGAGTAAAGGACTGTTTTGATAAATTTTGATATTAAATAAGTTAAATTTGCTATTATAGATCAAGAAGAGCGAAATTCGGGAGTAGATCGGGGAAAAGAAAAAGTAAAGGATTAAATTGTAAAGTTTAGTCACATTTTGTATCGAGGTAAGTTTACAGTAAATAAATGCAATATTCTTTTATTTTACATTACTATTGTAAATTTCCAGCATTTATATACTTATTTTATGAGAATATTTGAAGTCGAATTAAAGGCTAAGTGACAGAGAAAAAGCATTAGGAAGCCCCGCTTGAACCTTAGGAATGTTAGGATATTGGGGTTGACAGACAGACAGAGAGAGGAATGAGCCATGTAAGTCCATATCGGATATATGGCTTTGGAGACAGGAATGAGCCATGTAAGCCCATATTAGACATATATATGGCATTGGAGACAGAATAATTCATGTAAGTCCATGTCGAAGACATGGCATTGGTGATATTGTTCGACAGAACGACCCCAAAGATCCTTAGTATTCTCGAGTGGTTCAATGGGTCATTGTACACTTTAAATTACAGTGAATTATCAGCAAAAGGGAAGGTAGATTATATTTATGAATAGTGAAAGGTCGTAAGAAAGAAAGTAAGTGAGTAAAGAAGAAGGTAGAAAATGAGAAGTAAAGAAAGTTTATGAGGCTAGGTGACATTATGTATAATTATTCATTATGTTGAATGTTGTAATTTATTTGCTTGTAAGCTTACTAAGCCTAGTGCTTAATCTCTTTATTTTCTTCTTCTTATAGTACTTATCTAGCCACTCGGGGATCGAAGAAAACGTCGGAGGCCGATCACACTATCCAAGAAATAACTCGGTATAATTAGACGTTTTTTTTTGTGTATGGCATGTATAGAAACTTAGCTATCTTTAGTATAATATGAACAATGAATGATGTGTAAATGCTTGCTAGAGACTAGCTAATAAAAATGGCTGATGATATGCATGTTTATTAATATGTATGATTGAATGGTGGTTATCACATGAAAATTATGAAAAATGTGAAAGTAACCTAAAAACAGATTCAAATAACAGAAATGACGTAAATTTGAAAAATCACTAAAAATTGTGTAAACATATTTTTAAGATGAATAATAAATGAAATTAAACCTTATTATGTCTATTTTCTTATGAAATAAGCAAAATAGGTAAAGGTATTATATTTTATGAGATATCTGAGTTTTAGTGAAACAGGGTCAGAGCAATTTCTAGATCCCCTGTTTCAACTTTGGAAATTCACCATAAATTGTAAAAAAATAATTAGGTGGTGTAATTTATATGGTTAGAATCCTTATTGAATCTAGTTTTAATAGAAACAAACGTTATAGTTGTATTAATTTTTTATAGGGATAAAAGTGGTTCGTAGTAAGTAGAGGTCAGTACAGTCAACTTCTGAAACAGGGGTAACTTTAACTAATAAACTGTACTAATTGGCTAAGTCAAAAATTCTAGAAAAAAATTTGTGGATAGATATATGAGTCTAGTTTCAGAAAAAATTTACGGATCTAAATTTTGAGTTTCAGAACTCAAGATATGAATTTTTAGGCGACTACGACGCAGAATGACAGCACATTCCGAAAAGTTAAAAAAAAAAATTTTAAAACTATTTAAGTGATAGATTAAGTTTAGTAATGCCTCGTGCTCCATTTTGGCAACAGTCTCGGGTAAGGGGTGTTACAACCAAAATATCTCAATTGAAGACATTAACTATAATTGACTTACTTGAGAGAAGTAATCCACCATACCGATTGAAACTCGCACATTTATCACTTATGCCTTGACTATTTTCAAACCTTACACGAAAATTAGAAAAATCCCAATACTGAAATCACCACATTACCCAAATCAAATCAGAAGTATAGTCATACTTGACATGATTATCACGAGCTGAAGAATGCACTCCAAACATGAGTCATAATTGACAAATTACGGAATAAAGATAACAAGAAAACCAAATAAAGAAATCCAAGATAGAGAAACCCAGAATAAAGAAATCCAGAATAAAGAAACCCAAGATATGATACTATGCCAGAAAATCAAAAACTAAACTCATAGGAAAATATAGAAGATCCTATAATTCCTTAGAGAAAAGAAATCTAGTAGAAAACATCGTTTAATCTCCCTGGAATTAAATGCAACAAGAATAATGTATCTTCCCATCTATACATATCAAATGGAGCATCAAGTAGAAGAAACAAAATCATAGTATCATACATATTCTCTTATCTTTTTTTATCAGGCAGAATATAATAGAATGCCCGAAGGAATAGATCAATACAAATTATAAACCAGTTAGGCTACCAATGCTTTCGTCTAACATCAGGATTAGAAAACATCCCCATATAACAAGAATTTGTTCAAAAGATCAATAACCATAGAAATATTTCTGGAAACGAATAAACACATAGAACATCTTAGAAGAAACTGCTAAAATCTGTCCAGCCATAACTGTCACACTCAGATATTACACATTTCGGATATCATTTCCCCAACTATTTCTGTCATCACAAATTTCATATTACTTTTCACTAAAGAAGATTAGTTCTGAATAAATTGTGATTGCACTTTTCTCGACCTTGTACCTTAGTAATTCGATTTATCAAAATAAATTTCTTCTCTAACTGGAACGGTGCATAACTCCAATAATCCTTATGCCAATCTGATACTTTTCTAGCTTTGACTTTACTTATCAACTCATTCTTCAATCTCTAATCATATTTATAATTATTCTAGCACTGAACTCTTTGGTTTCTCAACCGAAAACTTATTCAGTACAAATCTCATGAAATTCCATTATAAAACACCACTTTGATAAGGGGGAAGGGGTCGTAGGGCCTCTGACTCAACTCTCATATACATATACATGTAACACAATTTTCATCATAACAATCATATCTCAATCATGTCATTCATTTCGAGTAACTAACATTCATATTGGTTTAATGCCCACTTTCCAGTTATCTCATTTAGTCAAGTATAATTATGCATGCATCTTATGTTTTTTTGGATAGCTTGACTTATCCATTCATCTACTTGAACAAATCATGCCCATGACATCATATAAGGGTTAAATAAACATAGATATTTGCATCACAATCGCAACCTTCATTTCGTGCATCATTATATACATATCATTACAATCACATAATTCAGTCCAAACAATTTAACATAGATAAATTCATTTCATTATAATCATTTATCTCATAAAAAATATCATTGACATTCATCAACATTCAATGTTCAATCAAGGCAATGACATTTTATTCATATCATAATATTAGGAACTTTTACTCATACCTCTACAAATTTCTATTTATCCCATTCATCTTATCAAGTAAATCAAATACACTACATCATATGAGCATCAAGCATGTATGGATATTTATTACAACATGACCTTTCATCTCACGTGTTATCACTTATATATATATCATAAATTTTTATTCATACTTTTCTAAATCGAGACTCATTGTAATCGTAATTTTATTCAAACACCTTCGCATCACATTGAACATGGTCAGTGCAGCTCGGTTGGAGAGTACCTCTGTCTAAACAAGACGGTGTTCATACGCGTCGGGAGACATCACACTATTACGGATCAGTGGCATGTCTAGCTGGACTTTTACACATGCTAGGTTAGTCTGAGAACCGACTAAACCATAGCTCTGATACCACTAAATGTAACACCTCTTACCCATATCTAAGGCCGGAACAGAGTACGAGGCATTACCAGACTTAACAATACACATAGACGAAAACTGGGCCATAAAATTTCATTTAACTCAAAACTTTTCGAACATATGCATAACAAACAAAGTTAACTATATCATTACATCAAAACATAGGATATAGCATGATTAATTAAACTTATAAACCATAATGGATAAAGACCACATCTCATAATCATATACGATAACTCAATGCAGACTGATACGGATGGTCAAAATCACAATAAAAATACATATCACAAACCAACTTCCTATAATGCCACTCACTTGATATTTCTAATATTTGAATTAATTCTCCCAAAAATGATAGTTTGATAGTGTGATTTTGCCTCGACGATCTCTAACCCCGAGCCGACCAGCCAATACTAAAGAAATGGAGAGGATGGGTAAGCTTTACGCTTAGTAAGTTCATATGAAAATAATAAGCAATTACTACTATGCTTTTCAAGATAAAACACTATAATTGTACAATTACACATATTTAGGTTCAGCTGTGTTATCGAGTTACAGTTACTAAATCATTCATATCTAAAGCTAAAAAACTCCAAATTTAGTTTCGTTAATTTTCCTTGAAACTAAATTCATATATCTTTCTCCCATAAAATTTCCAGAATTTTTGGTTTAGCCAATTAGAACAGTTTATTAGTTAAATTCTACCCTATTTCAGAGTACGACTACTCTGACCATTGTGCACTACGAACCAAATTTCCCCCTGTACAGAATCCCAACGACCATGACGTTTGTTTCCCTTAAAAACATACTGAATAAGGAATCCATTCATGTAAAATATGACTCTTAATAATGTTTTTACAATTTATGGTGAATTTCTAAAGTCAGAATAGGGGACCTCGAATTCATTCAGACCCTGTTTCCCAAGAATTCAAATATCACACAATATAGAATTCTTTTGCTTCCCTGTTTCTTTCATATGAAGATAGACTCATTAAGCTTTATTTTCATATATCATTTTCATTTTTATTCAACTTCCACAATTTTTAGTGAATTTTCAAAGTCACGTCACTGCTGCTGTCCAAAACAATTTTATTGCTAATTCACTCTTTCACACTTTCTTTATATTAACATCATTTTAACATACACATCACAAATCATTTTCACCACATTTCCTACATCACAAGTATAGGCCCATGATTACAAGGTCACCATAAAATCATCCTCAAGTATAACTTACTTGTTTATAACCTTACCACATCCCGGTCACTTAACGAACACATCATTCACATAAGCAAATTCCTGCACTTATTCATCACAAAACTCACAAAGCAGTACATAGTAAGTCTCCCGTTGAACACTTCGGATCAATCCTCGATACTTGGTGGTTTCAGAACATAGCTCCACCCATCATAA
The DNA here is from genome assembly GCA_025698475.1 of Gossypium anomalum. NCBI lineage: Eukaryota > Viridiplantae > Streptophyta > Magnoliopsida > Malvales > Malvaceae > Gossypium > Gossypium anomalum. The sequence goes on from CM046956.1 coordinate 58,488,667, forward strand.
AGTTCGGCTCTCTTGTACACATGGTGAACACTTAGTACCACCCATGTGACCTAGCCAGTTTATTGCGTAGTTCTCTTGTCTACATGGTGTCCTTCACCTGGAACCACGCATGCGACCTAGCTTCATATATCCCGTAGCTCTCTTGTCTACATGGTGTACACATAGTATCACCCATGCGACCTAGCTACATCATAATGTCTCGTAGCTTTCTTGTACACATGATGTGCACTCAGTACCATACATGTGACCTAGCTACATACCATCTGTATCATCCAATCTTTCTGAAGGTTCAACCGGGATTTCTCTCTTTTCCAACAATTTCACCAATCAAGTAATTATCAACAAACATATTTCCAATATTATTATAAAATATCATAATACAAGTAAAATTGATATGTTACTTACATCTCATTTAATATCAAGGCAATAACATTGAATTACACATTGCATTATTAAAAATCATATGAACTTACAATTGCTCATAATATCCATAATCATAGAAATCACATTTATGTATGATAATTCAATGCACTTCATGTACCATAGACATATTTTAAAATCAATTCATAAACTTAGCACCATAACATTTAATTTAACATAATTCAATTAACTCACTAAATTTAATCTTTCAAATATAAATTAAAATATTATTGCAGTATTATCATACCAACTTACCTCGATCCAGAAACGGTAATTTACTATTTTAGTCCATAACCTTGTATTTTCCCGATTTAAGCCCGAATCTTGATTTCCTTCATCTATAATATCACATTTAGCCTAATAATTAGTCACATTATTCATACGGCTCCAAAAATCATATTTTTACTAATATTCATTTTGACCCCTAAACTTTTGCATATTTGCACTTTTTCCCCAAGGTTCAGAAATTAAACTTCATCCTATTTTCTTATGTTTTATGACATGCTGATCATTTTCCCCTTCTATGGAAACATAAAATTCTCACTCTAACATGTACTTATGACTATTAGGTATTTTTATCGATTAAGCCCTTTTACTCGTTTTCAATTAAAACCGAGTAGCACAAGTTGTTTAACATAATTTAAAACCTCATATTATATCATAAAACACCAAAATACACAAATTTCACCTTTGGGTATTTTTCGAAATACGAACCCTAGGTTGAATTATTGCTAGCATAAGCTTAATCAAGTTACCGGGATTCCAAAAACGTAAAGAACTTGAAAAACGGGGTTAGAACGGACTTACTATTGAGCTTGGAAAGCTTGAAAGCCCTAGCCATGGCTTCCCCCATGCTAATTCAGGCCTCCATGAAAAAGATGAGTCAATTTTGGCTTTATTTTCCCTTTTTATTTCTTTTAATTAGCAAATGACTAAAATGCCCTTACTACTAAACTTTCCAAAAATTTCATCCATGTCCAATTTTTGTCCATAGACTTAGAAATTGGTCAAAATTGCTATTTAATACCTCCTCATTAATATTCCAAAGAAATTTCATACTAAAAACTTCTAGACTGCAAGTTTTGCAAATTATTCGATTTAGTCCCTAATTTCAATTTAAGCACTTTATGCATAAAATTTCTTCAAAAAATTTTCACACAATCATGCAATCATGTCATAGACCTCAAAATAATCATAAAATAATTATTTCTATCTTAGATTTGTGGTAACAAAACCATTATTTCGATTAGGCCCATATTCGGGATATTACAGTGTACCACTCCTTCAGTAGAATATTTCCAAATTCTATCAATCACTTTAAACCATTTGAAACAATTCTGTTAAAATTTTCATGTTTTTGCAAAAGCCCAAACCCACAGCCATATTTTGCAGCCTGGCTCTGATACCACTAAATGTAACACCCAAAACCCAGCTTGGTGGTTATGGCCGAATCTGGCGATGTCGCATTGAAGTGTTCTTTTCAAAACCATAGTTTCATTGGAAAGCCCATTATATATTAAAACCTTATTATATCATTAACAAAAATTTGTAAATCATATTAGATTATTATTACACTTTAAAACTATGTTTGTTGCGGAAGCTTTAAAATTATATTAAGAAGACATGATGTTTTTGAAAAACAGTTATCTTTTGAAAACACGTCTTCTTCCTACAACTAGAGGCCTTATTACATAGAAATACCCAAATTAATAGCTAAAACTTTAGAGGCCTTATTACATAGAAATACCCAAATTAAACTACTTGTAAAAATAAAGCCAATCTGATAGTAAATACGGTTGTGTGGCCACCTTCGAGTCCTTCATAGCACTGATCCACCTAAGGCTAGGGATTACCTGTACTGATAAAAAGAAGGGTGAGTTTACGAAAACTCAGTGTGTAATCCCTTAATAAACAGACAGTCAAACATGCAGTGAACAAATTCAATCTGGACCTAAGCCCATATCAGTAACAGTGGCAATATCAATTTGGGCTTTAGCCCATCTCAATACAGAAATAATCATATGTTCGAGCCTTGGCCCTTTGCAATAATAGAAAGCAGTATACAGTAATAGTAAGTAGTATGTAGGTCCTACCCATCTAGCCTTTACACACCATCTCCGTACCAACCCTATACACCATGTGGGGATAAAATCGACCTACCTATCCCTACACTCCATAATTAGCACCGGTTGCGACACTAAATAGTATTGCAGCAAAGCTGCCAGTGATATGCACAGCTTAAAACCATCAGTAGGTCGACAATCATCTTGGACGACCCGTTCGACCTTATCAGTACAGTACATTTCCTCCAACATAATAATCCCAACCCTATGCAACATGTCCTGCATCGTAGCATAATATCTTACATGGATGCAACATACATATAACGTGGAATGCTTAAATACAAACATACACATCGTAGGGAAATCAGTCATTTTACCTTACAAGGGTATTACAGTCATCTTACCTTATAGGGGTATTTCGGTCATTTTACCTTATGGGGGTATTTCAATCATTTACAAATAAATAAGGGTCCAGGTGCTTTTGCCGATCCAACAGTAGGTCCACAGTCGTCTTAAGCGACCCGTGCAACCTTAACAGTCTATTGGTGATAATGGGCCCACGGCCCATATTACGGGCCCATGTGGGCTGACACGCTCGTATGGCCCATATAACCCAAGATGGCCTTAGCAGTGTGATTCATACAACCGACCCAATATTAACCACTCTTGTGTGATTCTTCCCATGTGAGGCCCACGGGCCCAATAGGCCTACGTGACCTAGTTCAGCCCAAAATAGCCTAGTATCGTTTCAGCCCATGAAAACGCTCATGGCCATCTCATTGACCACACAACCATATTTTGTTACATAGCCTGCCACATGAGCCCCCACATGCCCGTGTGGTGTCGACAACCCGCTTTCCGACATTTCAGCCTTTTGACTTTTTGACTTTTTAGCCTTTGTAGTTTCACATCTAATGGCAGTGTTACACACACCTGTCTACGAGAACACGCCGAAAACCACGACCGCCAACCTATATTCAATCATGACCCTCGATTAGTGCTATAACCAACAAGATTTAACACCCTCCTATAAACACTCATCTCTAAAACATATCGATACTTGCCTTGACTGAATGAGTGTGGTTTCAACCCACCCAAAACACTGACAAAAATTGCTAACAAACTCCTTGATGGTTATCTGCATATTAAGATGATTTATTACTCAAGACTGCTTATACATATGCATTGAATCCATGTTTATCAGCCTATAGAAAACACAAACCCTAAAATAAGAAAAAAAAATATTCGGCCAATACCAACCTAAGCTAACATATTCCAATTTAGATCAATTACTACGAATAGTATTACCTTCGATCAAGAACAAATGAAAAGGTTCCAATCATTTTTGTAGCGCTAGAGAACTCCTTCACTCCTCGTGAATCACTTAAACCCGAAAGAACACCATAACCAAAAGAAAGGAGAAGATAATAATCGGCATTTAGAGAAATAGAGGAGCTAAGCCGAAAGAGTAGAGTCACAGATACTTACCAACCATATCTAGCCAATGAAAAGTGATCGAGTGAAAGGGAAGAGAGGATAGAATCAAGAGAGAGATAAGAGGGTACTCCACCAAGGCTTGAACCCATGACTTCCCAAACACTTTCAGGGCACACAACCATTAAGCCAAACATATATTTGTGTCACTTTCATGCACACCTAAACATTTATGTACTGCCTCCTAACTGTTCCCATGTTCAAGACCTAATCCTTCTAGGCCCAAATCTGGGGCGTTACAATTCACCCCTCCTTAAAGAAATTTCTTCCTTGAAATTTCCAACTATCAGATCAGTCGCATAATCCAGACTACACCACTACGCTCCCACTGCGCACTCCAGTTCCAAAACACTACCACATTTAACTTGAGTGTTTCTAGTATAATCTATAGATAGATTGGGACAATGCGTCAATCCAGTACTCAGCCGCATGATCATAAGACCCAGCTCGAGCACCTCCATGGCCTCCGCCGCAGCCTCTTATACCCCTTCCGCGAGTACCTCTGGTTTTTATTACCGAATTGCCTTTAATCTTTGTTAACAGTTTTATGTAGATCAATTTACAGTTTCATTTGTTTATTAACATATATTTTATGGAGACAGTATCAAAAGTACAGGGTTTTATTATCGTACAACGCAATGTCTATCGGTGTCTATCGATTTTTCTACAGTTTTAGTATATACTACTAAAGAGTTTGCAATGCAATATACTACCGAGATTAGTCTTAGTAATCCTACCTATGGCAGTATAAGTTAAAATCAAAATACAGTTTTTAGAGAGAAATTACAGGATCGATGCGGAGATTCTGTGTACCACTCCTTCAGTAGAATATTTCTAAATTCTATCAATCACTTTAAACCATTTGAAACAATTCTGTTAAAATTTTCACGTTTTTGCAAAAGCCCAAATCCATAGCCGTGTTTTGTAACCTGTCTCTAATACCACAAAATGTAACACCCCAAACCCAGCCTAGACGTTATGGCCGAATCTGGCGATGTCACATTGAAGTGTTTTTTTCGAAACCATAATTTCATTGGAAAGCCCGTTATATATTAAAACCTTATTATATCATTAATGAAAATTTTTAAATCATCTTATATTGTTATTACACTTTAAAACTATGTTTGTTGCGGAAGCTTTAAAATTATATTAAGAAGACGTGGTGTTTTTGTAAAAGAATTATCTTTTAGAAACACGTCTTCTTCCTACAACTAGCAGTTTATATCAAAGTAAGTAAAAATCCATAATTAATAGCTAAAACCTTAGAGGCTTTATTACATAGAAATAACCAAATTAAACTACTTGTAAAAAGAAAGCCAATCTGATAGTAAATACGGTTGTGTGGCCACCTTCGAGTCCTTCGCAGCACCGATCCGCCTAAGGCTGGGGATTACCTGTACAGATAAAAACAAGGGTGAGTTTACAAAAACTCAGTGTGTAATCCCTTAATAAATAGACAGTCAAACATACAGTGAACAAATCGGTAACAGTGGCAATATCAATTTGGGCTTTAGCCTATCTCAATTCAGAAACAGTCATATGTTCGGGCCTTGGCCCTTTGCGAAGAATGATAGCGATGCAAAAGAATAAAGAAATGCATGATGCAGTCCTACCCATCCAGCCTCTACACACTATCTCCGTACCAACCCTACACACCATGTAGGGATAAAATCGACCCACCCATCCCTACATTCTAGAATTAGCACCGGTTGTGGCACTAAACAGTACTGCAGCAAAGCTGCCAGTGATATGCATGGCTTAAAGCCATCAGTAGGTCAATAGTTGTCTTAGGCAACCCGTGCAACCCTATCAGTACAGTACACTTCCTCCAACATTACAATCCCAACCCCATGCAACATGTCACGCATCGTATCATAATATCTTACATGGATGCAACATACATATAACGTGGCATGCTTAAATACAGACATACACATCATAGGGCAAATCAGTCATTTTACCTTACAAGGGTATTACAGTCATCTTACCTTATAGGGGTATTTCGGTCATTTTACCCTATGGGGGTATTTCAGTCATTTACAAATAAATAAGGGTCCAGGTACTCTTATCGGCCCAACAGTAGGTCCACAGTCATCTTGGACGACCTGTGCAACCTTAACAGTCAATCGATGATAATGGGCACACGGCCCATATTGCAGGCTCATGTGGGCCGACACGCTCGTATGGCCCACATAACCCAAGATGGCCTTAGCAGTGTGATTCACATAGCCGACCCAATATTAACCACACTCTTGTGTGATTCCTTCCGTGTGGAGCCCACAAGCCCATTGGGCCTACGTGACCCAATTCGGCCCAGAATGGCCCAGTATCGTTTCAGCCTATCAAAACACTCATGGCCATCTTGTTGACCACACGACCATGTTTTGTTCACGGCTGTGTGGTGTCGACAACCCACTTTTTGACTTTTCTGCCTTTCGACTTTTCAGCTTTTTAGCCTTTGCAGTTTCACATCTAATAGTAGTATTACACACACCTGTCTACAAGAACGCACTAAAAACCACAACCACCAACCTATATTCAATCAAGACCCTCGATTAGTCCTATAACCACCAAGATTTAACACCCTCCTATAATCACTCATCTCTAAAACATACCGATACTTGCCTTGACTGAAAGAGTGTGGTTTCAACCCACCCAAACCGCTGACAAAGATTGCTAACAAGCTCCTTGATGGTTATCTGCATATTAAGTAGATTTATTACTCAAGACTGCTTATACATATGGATTAAATCCACGTTTATCAGCCTATAGAAAATGCAAACCCCAAAACAAGGAAAAGAAATATTTGGCCAATACCAACCCAAGCCAACATATTCCAGTTTAGATCAATCACTACGAATAGTATTACTTTCTGTCAAGAATGAACGAAAAGGTTCCAATCATTTCTGCAGCGCTAAAGAACTCCTTCGCTCCGCAAGAATCACTTAAACCCGAAAAAACACCATAACCTAAAGAAAAGAGAAGATAAGAATCAACGTTTAGAGAAATAGGGGAGATAAGCCGAAAGAGCAGAGTCATACATACTTATGAACTGATATCTAGCCAACAGAAAATGATTGAGTGAAAGGGAAGAGAGGATAGAATCGAGAGAGAGATAAGAGGGTACTCCACCAAGGCTTGAGAGAGAGGGAGAGCAGAAGAGAATCGACAATGAAGGACTAGGGAAAGGATTGATAGAGCAAAATAATATTCGGCTACAATGGAGGAAAATTTTTGGTAACGCAAAACTGAATGTGAGTAAAGGCAAAGTACCAATAATATTCAAGAGGAGAAATGTAACGCCCCAATTTTCAGGAATTCTGAAAATGTTGGTAAAATTTAATATTCTATGTTTTGTCTACTTGGCGTAGGGTTAATTATGTTAGTGGGCCTCTAGAAGGCCCAAGCTTAATTTAAAACCCAGTAGTTTAAGTTAATTTTAATTCCATAAGGAAAAAGGGTTCTGGTAAGCAGGGCTTTTAAGTATTAATTGTGTAAAATAAAACACAAGGAAGCAAGTAGCATAGTGGCATGTGACGCCACTGGGAAGGCTATAAGTGGCGTGTGTATGTTGGGAGGACCTGTGTTCAAGTCACAATGACAAAGATATTAAGGGAATTATTTTTATGAGTATGAAAGGTAAGTAATGGAACTGAAGTGAAAAACTGTTAGGAAGAGTTAGAGTTGCTCAGGAGATTGAGTAAGGAAGGGATAAGGGAGAGGATTTAGGAGCTAATTAGGGAGAGCTGTGTTGACTGAATAGTGGACTCTTGAGGAGAAAGAGTTGGCTGGCCAAGGGGAGCTTTAGGGAGGCAAAATTCGGCTAGGGTTGTGCCAGTATAAATTTGGCATTTAGGGTAATTTGTGCCGTTTCTTGACTGTTCTCCTCATTTTTTCTTTTCTCCTCTCTTTATCCATTTTCTTTTTCTTCTTCTTTCCTCCATAGCTGAATCTTCTTACCATCCTGTTCATCTCCATCTTTTTCTTTAGACATTTTTAAACCCTCATAGTCATTTGCCATAAAAAGTCAAAATCTTGAAAGCTATACTCACTACTTGTGCCGATTTCTCCAAAGCCAGATCCTTCAATATTTTTGTTCCTTTGTGATCAAAATTACTCTTCTCTAAACCCTTAATATCTGTCGACAACATTACTTCAAGGTTATAGCCTCAAATCATCACCTTCTTCATCACCTAAAAAGCTGAAAATACCATAGATTTAGGGGCTTATAGCTAAAACTTCAAATCACCTGGATTTGAGTTCTACCATTATTTAGAGGATAAATCTACATCAGATCTGTGTAGAAATCAGAAAGGAATAAGTGGTAAGTGCTCATCACTTCAGATCTAGTCTTATTTTACAAGTTAGGAAAAAGTCGAATTCCCTAAAATTTAGGGAGGCTGTCGATTTGGGCATAGGGCTTCAAGGGTCTTTAACTGATGATTTCTTTTGGTGATTAGTGTCTTCTTGAGTGTTGGATCGAAGGCTTGGATCTTTGGAGCAACCAGACTTGGATCTAGTCATTGGTTTTCAGCAAAAAGGTAAGGTTTTAAAGGCTTTTAGAGACATGGTTCGAATATGGGTAAGTGAATATTGAGATTAGTGCTATAGTTTGCAATCTAAGAATTGTGGTAATCCATTTAGGGCATTGTAAGGGATCTCAGTAGCTGTCGTCATAAAATAGGTGTGTAACTGACACCCTCTCGTAGACTAGATCGGTAAAAGTCGAAAAGCTAAAATGTCGAAAAGTCAGTATTTTGGGAACTTATGAGTGTGCAAATTCTCGTAAGTTAAATGGGTTAATAATTTTGGTAATATGGAGTGATAAAACTGCAGTACGCGCAATGTCGTGTATTATTGATATTTTGGGCTTAGTGGGCCAAAAATCGGTTAATGGGCCAACAGGCCCAATTCGGTAAGTATGCGCGGTAAGTGTTTCTGTTTGCACGTAAATGGTAGAAATATGCATGGAAACCCTAAAATAGTTAGATTACTAGAATTCCCCTATGTATGAAAAATTACCATGATACCCCTAGGTGTAAAATGACCTTTATACCCCTAGGGTTAATTTTGTCTGAAAAGCATAATGATTTAAATCTGTATGATGTATGCCATGTATGAATATCTGTTGCATGGGGACATGGGTTATATTATGGAGGAAGCGTCCTGGTGGCTATGCCACAAATTATCTGATCTGGTGGCTCTGCCACATATATATCTGTTCTGGTGGCTCAGCCACAATTATCTGTTTCTGGTAACTCGGTCACATTATCTGTTCTGGCAGCCATGCTGCATATTTCTGTGGTGTGTAGCGGTTGGGTAGGTCGAGTAGTCTCCCCACATGGTGAAAGGATAGTATGGGGGTGTACATGGTTGGATATGGGTTGGGTTTTTGCATAAGCATGTAATATCTATTCCGATCTGTTATAGGCCTATGGGCTTTATTCTGAATTCTATTCTGGGCTAAGGCCAATTTATTCTGTTTCTATGGTTTGAACTGATTTAGGCTATGGTTGGGTTTATTTACACACTGAGTTTCCCAAAACTCACCCCCCTTTGTTTTATCCACGCAGGTGATCCCCAACCATAGTGGGCTTGGAGCCGTGAGGGATTCGGAGTGGCCACATGTTTCTACAAACTTGGTTTCTTTCTGGTGAACTGGACGTCCTTTTAATTTCGTTTACGATTTTGGGTTTTTTAATGTAATAAGGCTGCTTACTTATTTTTATGGTTTTGATTTATATTTTATTATGATGAAAATGATTTACTTTAACTATCGAAGTGGATTAGTTCTAGGACACGTTTTCCAAAATAATAATTGATTTCAAAATAACACGATCACAAGTAAGGCTTCCGCTAAGCAAATGGTTTTTCAAGAATTAATCACTTTTCTAAAAATGAACTTAATCAAATGGGTTTTTTAAAAATATACGTGATGTTAGAGTGTGGCAATGGCGGTGTGCATGTCTAGGATTGGATCTGAAGGGAGCTTGGTACTTAAGCAGTCCGACGGACTCACTTCCTCTTTTCTGGTTTCTTACCTGGTGCACAGCTTCCATTCACTTTAATCTATTTAAAAGGGTATCTTTTAAAACACCAACTAAGTTTTCTAAACTAAGTAATACGGAATGTTTTGAATGCTTTGATGTGGCACGTCAGATCCGGTCATAACGTCTAGACTGGGTTTGGGGTTTTACATTTAGTGGTATCAGAGCCAAGTTGCAACAACTTGGCTGTGGAATGTGTTTACAAAAAAAAAAGGTTTTCGAAAATAAAAGTTTTATAAAGATTGTAAAACTCTATTTTCAAAATCTGGATCTTTGAGTGGCATTCTGAATCTCCGGCCCAAGTCTGTAAGTATTCTGAACTTTTCTGAATATATTCTGAATTATATGTCTGTACTGAAACCCTTCTAGAATACTCTAGGTAGGATGCTACTAAAACCGTAGGAAAACTTGATAAAAGATTGAAACTATAGCTAGACATCGATTTTGTGAAAACCAAATCTGAAATACTAAATCATAAAACATTTGTAATAATCACTGGAGTGCTGAAATTAATGCATAAAATTTGTAAAATAGATAATACGATATGAGTACCCGAGCAGCTCGTGGAAAAGCCCGTGGATGAGGCCAAGGTAGTGCTCGAGTAGGAACTGCATCTTCTAGACATATGCCGACAGTGGAGGCCCCGGTACCACCGACAACTGAAGTGGAGTCTCATGATCGTGGTGCCAGGGATGACGCCCTGTCGCAGGCTATGCTTCGTGTTCTGGAAAGGGTTACCGGGGCAAGTTTGGGCAACGGGATTTGAGGATCAATTTCTGAACGATTCCGGGCTAACGGAGCGGAGATCTTTAGGGGCATATCTGGTGTAGCCCCAAATGTGGAAGAATATTGGTTGGAGGCCACAGAACAAATTATGGATGACTTGGACTGCTCTGTGGAGCAGAAGCTGAAGGGGGCCATATCGTTGCTGCGAGATGAGGCTTATCAGTGGTGGCTCACCGTGAGAGATGGAACCCTAGCTGATAGGGTCACTTGGGAGCTGTTTAAGATGGCCTTTAAAGGGAAGTATGTTGGGGCGAGTTATGTGGATGCCCACAGGAAGGAATTCCTAAATCTGGTTCAAGGAAATAAGTCGGTTGCGGAGTACAAGGCTGAGTTTCTGAGGCTAAGCTGGTATGCTGTGGGAATAGTTGCTACGGAGTATGAGCGTAGCGTTCGCTTCGAGGATGGACTCAGAGATGATCTTAAGGTGCTGATTGCTCTGCAGAGGGAGCGTGATTTTGCGGTTCTAGTAGAAAAAGCTAAGATAGCTGAGGAGGTGAAGCGTACTGAGAGGCAAAACTGTGAGAAAGATCAAAATCATTTTCGGAGGGATTTCAGACCTCCAGGTGGAGCAAATAAGAATGCCAAAAGGGCGAGAGTGGAAGAACCACTTCAAGCAGTTCCGGTGAATGTGGTTAGACCACCAATCTGTGGAGACTGTGGTAAGGTACACTTGGGTGAGTGTCGGAAATGTTCTGGTGCTTGTTTCCAATGCAGATCTATGGAGCATAGAGTTAAAGACTGTCCTCAGAGAGTTGATCAGGTTCAAGTTGCCGAACAGAGGGTTGCTCAACCCGTGAGAGGTAGACCACAACCACCACATGGACGTGGACAAGGTAGGGGAGGAAATGGAAATCGTTGAGGATGAGGGGCGTTTGGCAGGGGTGCCCAAAATGCTGAGGCTCGACAGCCAGCGTTGGTGTATGCAACTCGTCATTGTGAGGAGGGCGACGCTCCTGACATAATAACTGGTACATTTTTGGTTTCTAGCATGCCGTATACTGCTTTGGTGGATATTGGATCTACTCATCCCTATGTTGCATCTGCCATATCTGGATCGTTGGGTGTGCGCTCTGAGAATATTGTGAGTGGGGTATCTGTGCTAAGTCATTTGGGTCACTCGGTTAGGGTAGACAAACTGTATAGGGATGTACCCGTAAAAACTCAAGGTAGGATTTTTCCTGGAGATCTGATAGAGTTGCCGTTCGAAGAGTTTGATCTCATTCTGTGAATGGACTGGCTAGTTAAGCATAAGGCGACTTTGGATTGTGCTGCTAAGCGAATGGTACTAAAGACCACGGAAGGTGAAGAGGTTATAATGATTGGTGAACGAAGGGTCTATTTGTCTAATGTGGTGTCGATATTGAGGGCTGAAAAGTGGATTCGAAAAGGTTGTGAGACCTATTTGGCATTCGTAAGTCAGTCGGAAGAGGAGAGGCTGACAGTGGATAAGGTTAGGACTGTAAAAGAGTTCCAAGATGTTTTTCTGGAAGAGCTTCCGAGATTACCTCCAAATCGAGAGGTCAAGTTTGGAATCGACTTGTTGCCTAGAACGGCGCCAGTGTCCATTGCACCGTATAGGATGGCACCGAAGGAGTTAGTAGAGCTGAAAGCTCATATTCAAGAGTTGTTGGATTGGGGCTTCATTAGGCCAATTGTGTCTCCATAGGGAGCACCGGTGCTATTCGTGAAGAAGAAGGATGGGACGATGCGAATGTGTATTGATTATCACCAGTTGAACAAACTGACGATTAAGAATAAGTATCCACTACCAAAGATTGACGATCTGTTTGACCAGCTTAGAGGAGCTTCTGTATTTTCCAAGATCGACCTTCGATCTGGATATCATCAATTAAGGGTCAAAGAGGCAGATATCCATAAGACGGCATTCAGGACTCGATATGGTCATTACGAGTTTCTGGTTATGCCATTTGGACTGACAAATGCTCTTGTAGCATTTATGGATTTGATGAATCGTGTGTTCTAACCATTTTTGGATCGGTTCGTAGTCGTCTTTCTTGATGATATTTTGGTATATTCTGAAACGGAAGCGAAACATGATGAACATCTTCGCATTTTGCTGCAAGTGTTAAGGGAGAAGGAACTCTATGCGAAGTTCAGCAAGTGTGAATTCTGGTTGAGGGAGGTAACCTTCTTAGGACATGTGGTCTCTGCTGAGGGGATTAAGGTGGACCCTCGTAAGATTGAAGCAATTCTAGAATGGAAGCCACCTAGGTCGGTGTCAGAAATTCGAAGTTTCCTAGGCTTGGCAGGATACTATAAGAGGTTTGTGGAAGGATTTTATGTGATGGCAGCACCTTTGACGAAACTCATAAGAAAAAGGGTACAGTTTGTATGGACTGAGAAGCAGCATGATGCTTTTGAGAGGTTGAAGAAAGTTCTGACTGAAGCACCTGTGTTAATTCTACCAGAGTCTGGGAAGGATTTTACTATATACAGTGATGCGTCACACGTAGGTTTGGGTTGTGTGTTAATACAAGAGGGTAAGGTGGTTTCTTATGCATCACGACAGCTTAAGCCTCACGAAGGAAACTATCCTACTCATGATTTGGAGTTGGCAGCAGTTATCTTTGCACTTAAGATTTGGAGACATTACTTGTACGGAGAAAGGTGTATTATATACACAGATTATAAGAGTCTTAAGTATTTGCTGACTCAGAAGGAACTGAACCTTAGGCAAAGGAGATGGATGGAGTTGCTTAAGGATTATGATTGCTCGATCGAATATCACCCAGGCAAGGCTAATGTGGTAGCCGATGCTCTAAGTCGTAGAGCTGTATCTAATCTGAGAGCAATGTTTGCTCGCCTAAGTCTGTTTGATGATGGAAGTCTGTTGGCTGAATTACAAGTAAGGCCAACCTGAGTGGATCAGATTAAGGAAAAGCAGTTGAAAGATGAGTCTCTGGTCGCTCGTTTTCAACAAGTTAAGGAAGGGGAAACTTCTGAGTTTGGGTTGAATAGCGAAGGAGTTTTGTGCTTCCGAGGAAGAATTTGTGTTCCGAAGGACTCTGACTTGAGACAGTCAATACTTAAGGAAGCTCATGGGGGACTTTGTGCCATGCATCCTGGAGGGAATAAGTTGTATCACGACTTGCGAGAATTGTATTGGTGGCCTGGGCTTAAACAAGAAGTAACAGAATTTGTGGGGAAATGTCTGACATGCCAGCAAGTGAAAGCTGAGCATCAATTACCTTCTGGATTGTTGCAGCCAGTAAAGATACCACTTTGGAAGTGGGAGAGGGTAACCATGGACTTTGTGAGTGGGCTACCCTTGACACCATCGAAGAAAGACTCGATATGGGTGATTGTGGATGGGTTGACCAAATTGGCTCATTTCATACCTGTCTGTACTGACTTCTTACTTCAGAAGTTAGCCAAGTTGTATATGGCGGAATTGTGCGACTTCATGGTGTCCCAGTTTCGATTATATCTGACCGAGATCCTAGATTCACATCTCGATTTTGGCAAAAACTACATGAGGCATTGGGGACACAATTGAACTTTAGTACTGCTTTCTATCCCCAAACTGATAGTCAGTCGGATAGAGTTATTCAAATTCTGGAGGACATGTTGAGGGGATGTGTTATTGACTTTCAAGGTAGTTGGGAGGATTACTTGCCGTTGGCGGAATTTGCATATAATAACAGTTATCAGGCGAGTATTTGAATGGCACCGTATGAAGCACTGTATGGGCGAAGATGTCGTACACCTAGTTGTTGGACCGAGTTGGGGGAACGACAGGTTCTTGGACCCGAGTTGGTGGCAGATACTGAGGATAAGGTCAAGCTGATTAGAGACCGGTTGAAGGAAGCATCTGATAGGCAAAAGTCACATGCAGATTTGAAGCATAAGAAGATTGAGTACTCAGTAGGTGATATGGTCTTGTTAAAGGTTTTTCCTTAGAAGAAGATATTAAGGTTCGGTAAGAAGGGCAAGTTGAGTCCGCGGTTCATTGGGCCTTATTGGGTTTTGAAGCGAGTAGGCCTAGTGGCTTATCAATTGGAATTGCCTCCAGAGTTAGAAAGAATTCACGATGTTTTTCACGTCTCCATGTTAAGGAGTTATCGTTCTGACCCTACTCGTGTCGTGCCGGTTGCAGAAATTGAGGTGCAAATTGATTTGACCTTTGAGGAGGAGCCTGTGCAAATATTGGATCGAGATGTTAAGATTCTGATAAGGAAATCTGTTCCATTAGTAAAGGTGCTTTGGCATAACCATGGCAGAGAGGAAGCTACTTGGGAGCCAGAAGAGGCGATGCAACAGCAATACCCCCATCTGTTTGGACCAGGTAAATTTCGAGGACAAAATTTTTTTAAGGAGGGTAGAGTTGTAGCGCCCTAATTTTCGGGAATTCTGAAAATGTTGGTAAAATTTAATATTCTGTGTTTTGTCAGCTTGGCGTAGGGTTAATTATGTTAGTGGGCCTCTAGAAGGCCCAAGCTTAAGTTAAAACCTGGTAGTTTAAGTTAATTTTAATTCCATAAGGAAAAGGGGTTCTGGTAAGCTGGGCTTTTAAGTATTAATTGTGTAAAATAAAACACAAGGAAGCAAGTAGCATAGTGGCATGTGACGCCACTAGGAAGGCTATAAGTGGCATGTGGATGTTGGGGAGGACCCAGGTTCAAGTCACAATGATAGCGTATTAAGGGAATTATTTTTATGAGTACGAAAGGTAAGTAATGGAACTGAAGTGAAAGACTGTTAGGAAGAGTTAGAGTTACTCAGGAGATTGAGTAAGGAAGGGATAAGGGAGAGGATTTAGGAGCTGATTGGGGAGAGCTGTGTTGGCCAAATAGTGGACTCTTGAGGAGCAAGAGTTGGCCGGCCAAGGGAGCTTTAGGAGGCAAAATTCGGCTAGGGTTAGTGCCAGTATAAATTCGGCATTTAGGGTAATTTGTGCCATTTCCTGACTGTTCTCCTCATCTTTTTTTTTTCTCCTCTCTTCATCCATTTTCTTTTTCTTCTTCTTTCCTCCCTTCTTACCATCTTGTTCATCTCCATCTTTTTCTTCAGACGTTTCTAAACCCTCATAGTCATTTGCCATAAAAAACCGAAACCCCTGAAAGCTATACTCACTACTTGTGCCGATTTCTGCAAAGCCAAATCCTTCAATATTTTTGTTCCCTTGTGATCAACATTCCTCTTCTCTAAACCCTTAATATCTTTTGGCAACATTACTTCAAGGTTATAGCCTCAAATCATCACCTTCTTCATCACCTAAAAAGCCGAAAATACCATAGATTTAGTGGGCTTATAGTCGAAACTTCAAATCTCCTGGATTTGAGTTCTACTGTCATTTAGAGGATAAATCTACATCATATCTACATAGAAATTAGAAAGGAATAAGTGGTAAGTGCTCATCACTTCAAATCTAGTCTTATTTTACAAGTTAGGAAAAAGCCGAAGTCCCTAAAATCTAAGGAGGCTGTCGATTTGGGCATAGGGCTTTAAGGGTCTTTAACCGATGATTTCTTTTGGTGATTAGTGTCTTCTTGAGTGTTGGATCGAAGGCTTGGATCTTTGGAGCAACCAGACTTGGATCTAGTCATTGGTTTTCGGCAAAAAGGTAAGGTTTTAAAAGCTTTTGGGGACATGGTTCGAATATGGGTAAGTGAATATTGAGATTAGTGCTATAGTTTGCAATCTAAGAATTGTGGTAATCCATTATAAGGCATCGTAAGGGATCTCAGTAGCAGTCGTCATAAAATAGGTGTGTAACTGACACCCTCTCGTAGGCTAGATCGGCAAAAGCTGAAATGCTGAAATGCCGAAAAGTAGGTATTTTGGGAACTTACGAGTGTGCGAATGCTCGTAAGATAAATGGGTTAATAATTTTGGTAATCTAGAGTGATAAAACTGCAGTATGCGCAATTTCGTGCATTATTGATATTTTGGGCCAAAAATCGGTTAATGGGCCAACGGGCCCAATTTGGTAAGTATGCGCGGTAAATGTTTCTGTTTGCACGTAAATGGTAGAAATATGCATGGAAACCCTAAAATAGTTAGATTACTAGAATTCCCCTATGTATGGAAAATTACCATGATATCCCTAGGTGTAAAATGACCTTTATACCCTTAGGGTTAATTTTGTTTGAAAAGCATGATGATTTAAATCTGTATGATGTATGCCATGTATGAATATCTGTTGCATGGGGACATGAGTTATATTATAGGAAGCGTCCTGGTGGCTATGCCACAAATTATCTGATCTGGTGGCTCTGCCACATAGATATCTATTCTGGTGGCTCAGCCACAATTATCTGTTTCTGGTAACTCGGTCACATTATCTGTTCTGGTAGCCATGCTGCATATTTCTGTGGTGTGTAGCGGTTGGGTGGGTCGAGTAGTCTCCCCACATGGTGAAAGGATAGTATGGGGGTGTACATGGTTGGATATGGGTTGGGTTTTTGCATAAGCATGTAATATCTGTTCTGATCTGTTATGGGCCTATGGGCTTTATTCTGAATTCTGTTCTGGGCTAAGGCCAATTTATTCTGTTTCTATGGTTTGAACTGATTTAGACTATGGTTGGGTTTATTTATACACTGAGTTTCCCAAAACTCAACCCCCTTTGTTTTATCCACGCAGGTGATCCCCAACCATAGTGGGCTTGGAGCCGTGAGGGATTCAGAGTGGCCACATGTTTCTGCAAACTTGGTTTCTTTCTGGTATACTGGACGTCCTTTTATTTTCGTTTACGGTTTTGGGTTTTTAAATGTAATAAGGCCACTTATTTATTTTTATGGATTTGATTTATATTTTATGATGATGAAAATGATTTACTTTAACTATCAAAGGGGATTAGTTCTAGGGTGCGTTTTCCAAAACAATAATTGATTTCAAAACAACACGATCACAAGTAAGGCTTCCGCTAAGCAAATGGTTTTTCAAGAATTAATCACTTTTCTAAAAATGAACTTAATCAAATGGGTTTCTTAAAAATATACGTAATGTTAGAGTGTGGCAATGGCGGTGTGCATGTCTAGGATTGGATCCGAATGGAGCTTGGTACTTAAGCAGTCCGACGGACTCACCTCCCCTTTTTCGGTTTCCTACCTAGTGTATAGCTTCCATTCACTTTAATCTATTTAAACGGGTATCTTTTAAAACACCAACTAAGTTTTCTAAACTAAGTAATACAAAATGTTTTGAACGCTTCAATGTGGCACGTCGGATCCGGTCATAACGTCTAGGTGGGTTTGGGGTGTTACAAGAAAAGTGAGGGAGGGAGAAGAATTTGATCAAGCAAAGCACGATAATGGAGAGCAAAAAAAACCAAACTACCTGAATGGACACTAGTTGTATTTGGCTACCAAACAATCAATACTCAAAAGGTAAAAAAAAATGAAGAAAAAGTGGTAATCGTTTCTGAAATGGAGAGCAAACCCACAATTTGGTTAAATCCCGAAATGAAATGACCTATTACCAATACATAGCTGATTTTTACCCCAAAAGAATTCCCCAATTCCGTTCAGCCTTCCACACACTAAACACCTCCCCTAACATCCCTACACAACCAAAACACTAAGTGCCAGAGTTCAAACCTAGCAAGACTCTTCTCCAAATTCGAACTTGCGTGATCTTCTCCTTAATTTCCTCCCATCCATCTCTTCAAATTCGGCTAACAAGAACCCATTAAAATCTGTTCAAACTCTTGGTGTTTTGGTTAAACACAACTTCCTTCCATGGCCACCAGCAAAAATAATCTCCATTTGCACAAGCAAGGATTCAAACCTCAGACCACTATCACACTCCACACTCCACTATCCATTAGACTAGCAGGCCCATTCTGTCATGTTTTTACCAAAATAAACTATCATAAAACATCTAAATAACCAAGCATTCAACAATGGCATCATTCCGAATCTATAACAGTTTTGAAAACAGATATACGAGCTAGCTAGATTAAGCTGCAAGGAGCTCAAACAAGTAGAAATTATTAAAAACGAAGTCAAAACCATACCTATTTGAGCAAAAACACCATGGCTGAATGTCAAGCTCTTCCATGGCTATTCTAAACACCATTTTTGGTTGTAAAATGGATGGAAGATGATGATATTAGGATTTGTTTTATTTATTATTAACTTATTTACCTATTTACCCTTTTACCCTTTAAAAACATTAATAATAACATCAATTGTCACACCACTATCATCCACTATCTCATAAATGGACTATTTACCACATAAGGACTTTTACTTTTAAGTTCTATAGCTATTTGACTCCTTTAGCTTATAGAACACAATTTTTACAATTTACGCAATTTAGTCCTTTTTACCGAATTAAACACTTAAACGGTAAAATTTCTTCATGAAATTTTCACACAAATCTAATATCATGCTATAAATATTAAAATAATAATAAAATAAATTTTTTTATGTTAGATTTGTGGTCCCGAAATCACCGTTCTGATTAACCCTAAAAATGGGCTGTTATAGGTGTATGGCCCTTAAATGTTAAGAAATTTTATAAGTTTCCCAAAGTTTGCAAATGTTATCGATTTAGTCTCGAACCTCTTTTAAGTTGTTTTAAGGTCTCGTAAGACCTTATAAGGGACAATGTTATTGGGTTGAATGTATTTTGATTATGAATGTATAAATGTATGTGATTAGTGTGTTTTATCTGGTAATTTCTAGTAACCCTATTCTGATGATGGATACGGGTTAGGGGTGTTACATTTAATACGGTTTAGTCAATCTAGGGCTAACATAGAGAGTGAGAGTCTAGCTATACATGCCATATATATATAAACTATGATAGTGTGATAATTTCGATAATTAAAATTTGTTTTTGTATAGTAAATGGATCCTGATCGAGCCGTAGTTGATGATGCAGAAAGTAATGCACCTGCTCCCGCTCAAGGGGCAGCGCCGACTGATTCTAGGCCGATTACAAATAGCCATGAGGAAAAGGCTAAGCAAGCCTTTTTCCAAATGATGAATGAGTGGTTCACTCAACATATCATGTTTGATGTGTGTTGGAATGGCTAAATGGTAAAAGATACATATATAAAGCAAATGATGAATGGATTTGAGTTTGTATAATTGAATAACTTGCAAAAATACATAAATGTAATTGTGGAAATTTAAACATTTGATTATATGTGTTTATATAACATATATAATACTTGTTTTTGGCTTAGTTTATATGTACTAATTTGGTTTGAAAATATGTTGAAGTGTTCATGTAAGTGCAAGGTAAAAAGGGTGAAAAATTAGACTTGGAAAAATGGTCTTATTTTGTCCACACGAGGTAAACACACGGGCGTGTGTCTCAACTGTGTGTGATACACGACCATGTGCATGGGTGTGTGGTTTGGCCGTGTGTCCCCTGCATCTTAAAATTAGAGAAACAGAATGCTCAAAATTGAGCACATGGGCGTGTCATTGGCCATGTGATCCATATGGCCTGGCCACATGGATGTGTGTCCCTTGTACCTAAGAAAAAATTTGAAATTTTGCAAAAAATTTCTGTTATCCCGGTTTAGCCCTAACTTGATTCTATTATGTGTTTTGGGCCTCGAGGACCCATATGAGGGACACTATGATTGATTGTGATTGATTTTCAGAAATGAATAGTAAATGACATGAATTAACTTCAATTGAATTGTAAACTCTGGTAATGCTGTTAAGGGTGTTACTTTATTGGTATCAAAGCTATGGTTTAGCTGATTCTCGGACTAACGTGGCAAGTACGAGTTTAGCTATACATGCCATAATATAATTTGTGATAGTGTGATATCTCCTGACCATTTTAAACATGTTTTTCATATAGTAGTGTCATCTAACCAAGCTAGAGCTGAATTAGAGGAAGCTAAGAGCACTGCTCAAGCTTTTGTACAATGAGTTGCATCTAGTTGTAGTAAAAGGCTCGTATTTAAGGGTTGAGGTGAAGAGGCAAAAGAAGCCTTCTTTCAAATGATAAATGAGTGGTTCATAGAATTTTTAACAAATCCTTCTATACAACAACCTTCCCCTCCTACTCCTCAACCAGTTCTTGACATGCCACAAGGTGCTTAACCTGTTAGAATTGGTAAGTCTTCGATAGATAAAATCTGTAAGTATGGGGCCAAAGAATTTAGGGCTACTGCCGAAGATGATCCGGAAAGGGCTGAATTCTAGTTGGAAAATACTATCAGGGTTTAAGATGAATTATCATGCACACCAGTTGAGTGCCTAAAATGTGTCATGGATTTGACTTACCAGTGGTAGAATACTCTGATTTCTGTTGTGCTAAGGGAAAATGGTACATGGGAGTTTTTCCAAATAAAATTCAGAAAGAAGTGTATTAGCCTGAGATTTTTGGATCAGAAAAAGAAAGAATTTTTAGAGCTTAAACAAGGAGATATGACATTAGAGCTTAAACAAGGAGATATGACACTATCTCAGTATGAACAAAAATTTGTTAGATGGAATAAGTATGCCAGGGAATGTGTTCCGACTGAGGTTGCTATGTGTAAAGTTTTGAAGAAGGATTAAATGAGGACATCAAGCTATTGATTGGAATTCTTGAATTAAGGGAATTTGTAGTACTAGCTGATCGAGCACACAAAGCCGGTGAATTAAGTAAAAAAAGGAAACAAGTGGAGAGAGAAGCTCGAATTTTTGGTAAAAGATTTATGGGAAAATTACAATCATCTACTTCAAAGAAATCAAAGAAATACCATGATCGTTTTACTGCATCTATGGGATATTCCAAAAAAGAACGACGCTCTTGAAGCTCTAACTCGCGATCATTGTCTCCATCTGTAACAAGTGTTGGAAGTGTTGGCAACCCCAAATTGAGGTGTAAACATTGTAATAAATTTCATTTTGGGGAGTGTCGTATGAGAAGTGGTGCTTGTTATAGATGTGGTTCTCTTGACCACTATCTTCAAGATTGTCCAGAAAGGATTGAAAAAGATACTGATCAGACTTCGAAGCCAAGTAACCCAGACTCGAGAGGTAGACCACATCGACACAATGTTAGTGGTAGCTGAAGTGCTACGACAGATTCAACAGTTAAATCTGAAGAACGAGCTGTAACACCCCTAAATCGTATCTGTCACCGAAATAGGGTTATAAAGTATTACCGAAGTTTACAAAACATTTACAAATCATTCATATCAATTACTATTTATTTTTTCGAGATTATTCTTAACATCCCTTAAATGGACCCTCGAAGCCCAAAACGAGTATTAAAATCAAGTCGGCACTTAATCGAGTACTCCAAGAATTTTTTGCAAAATTTTTAAAAGTTTACTAGGTCCAAGGCTCACACAGCCGTGTGGTCTAGGGATTCACCCGTGCTACAGGCCGTGTTCGACCTAGTGTAACTCTCTGACTTGTACCACACAGCCAACCACACACTTGTGTGAGTAGGCTGTATGATCAATTTTATTTTTAAAAATTAGGTGCAGGGTTCAAACGACTAAGACACACTCTCGTGTTCTAGGTCGTATAGCTGTAACATATAGGTTTGTACAAGTGTACACAATCATTATCCAGTAATAAGTATCGAGTTATCGTCTCCATAGAGATTGCATTTTTGTTAAATCACTCAATTGTAAAATTATACTAACAACTTGGTAAATAAAAACACAATATGGTTGAGAAGTGATGATTAAAATTAAATATATTAAGCTAAATGCAATGATCCCTAATGCAAATTATCCTAAGTATGCAAATTATATGAATGAAATAGATTTTAGCAAAATTAAACACAATTTGCAAAAATTATAACATAAATAAACTAGGACAATTACTTTAATTAAACTCAATTTTTTATCAACATGCTTAATAACATTCGGAAAAACATTCCATGGCAACTCAATCTTTCACGCGTTTGGAAACCACATTAGGTCCTTTCGAAATACTTTACTTAGTAAATACGCATGTTACTGATCCTTATTTACTAAGGGTTTCTTAGTATTCGTGTGAGGTAATAGGACGTGTTAGGTTTGAAACAGTTTAATCACACGAATCTAAAAACTATGCAGATAACAAAGTTTGGTTAGAGTTGTTATGCAACCTGCAATTTAATCGGGTTAGGATCTAAATTGAGCAAGCACATTTCAATTATGTGTCCACTAGCCATCGTCTGGTTAGGATCACTCAGCTAATTCAAGTGCATTTCAATCAAGTATGAATGAAATACATACTTGATTTTAATTGAAAACATGATCAATTGGGGCACGAACATTATAAGCATGAATCAAATAAATACTATTTAATCAAAGCAATCATCCTAGCTTAAATAAAATTAAGCTAACATTGTTGAAAACAAGAACAAAGAGCACATAGTAATCATTTTCAGATTAAATTAAAGAAAAGAAAGATTAAACCCAAATCAAAGTGGCTATCACCCAAGACTTTGACTGATGAGGCTCCTTTGCTGATGGCTCTCCAAGGTGGCCGACCAAAGGCTCTTTAAGAGTATTTAATTGCTAAAATCTCTATGAAGAGATGATGCTAGGCATGGGAAATGGAATATGCTAAGATAATTGAGGGAGAAGAGAGAATGATGATGGACGAGGGATGATGAATAAGGGAATGAAGGGGTCTTATTTATAGGTGAAGAGAGGTGGGTAGTTTGCTAAAAATAGTTGGGTTTAGTCTCTTCACACTTCTTCCATGAGTGGCTAACCACAATTTGAGTTGATTTTTGCTTGATTTTTAAGTAATTTAAATGCCATAATAACTCAGGACTGAGATTCGATCACATGTAAATCTTTGGGAAAATCTCTAATTTCTTCAACAATACAAGGACCATGTGTAATTAAACCAAAAAGTGTTTTAAGTGGACAACCATGTGTAGCCAAATTTGGGTTAACTTGGTCTTCAATTTGGACGGTTTTTGTAATCCAACAAAGCTATCAGACCTGTCCAAAATAAATTAATAAGTTAAAGGACCAAAGAATAAAATTTATCCAATTTAAATAATTAATTACAACCCAAATTATTAATGAAATATTTAAAATGATTTATTAAATATAATTTTATATTTTATTATTTAATTTAATTATTTATGGCTCATTTTATGTCTTAAAAATATAATATGTCCAAATAAGTATAAAATAAGCCATTTTATGCATGAAAACTATATAATAAAGCATAAAATCACATTTTAATAATTTATATGTCCTAATTTCATATTTTCACATATTTCATTAATTTATTAAACAATTACTTAGTTTTAACAATGAATTTAAGTAAAAGGGTGATAAATTACATAGGAAAAATCTTATATATTTTTCAGTTTACACACCCCCAAACTTAAATCATTGCTCGTCACGAGTAATGTTTATGCACAGTAAAAAAAGTCTTGCTAAGGCAAAATTGCTAACTTTGTAAGCAGCCTCAATCTTTGCCCCATAATCATGCATTAATAACTTCATGTTCATAGATGTTCTTTATTAACAAGTAATTCATATGCAAACATTTATAGAATTTTATACTAAGTTTCAAAATATGCCAACATGAATCATAGTCTGTATGTATGTCACAGCCATAGATAACATTCTTCATTCAATATAATTTCTTATCAATCAAGCAAACAATCATAAGGCTTATTTATGATCTTCATATGTTGAACTTAATAATTCCTCTCCACTAATGTAGGTGACATAATAATCAAATCAATAGGTCTTTTATAAGGTTGTAATGGGGCTCGATTAAAGGTAGGGATTTTAAGAGATGAGACATTTTGGTTTCAAAATCTTAACCTTTAACTTTGTCTTGGATTTCTCGAAATACAACCTTTTTCTTTAAGTAAACCTTTGGAACACCCCTAAACTTATTTTAAACTAAAGCTCATACATTTTTGCTTTTTGGAGACTGAGCAAACTTTTCTTAGCTCTTCCTTCGTCTTTTTTTTAAGCATGAGCACATACATATTTTTTAAAATTTCCTCAAATGTTGATTACCAAGACAACTTTAGTTAAGATGGGTGCACAAAACTAGGATAACTTAAAAAGATGGTAATGTGGCTTATAATGTAGGTTCATTGCGATAAACAGACCCTTAAGCTCAAAATTACAGTTTCAAGGGTCTAATATCATAGGGTTAGCTTGAAAAGGCTCAAACGATCCAAAGAAATAGTGCCTATATCATTTTAGATTTTTATGTCCCCTAGGATTTCGCTTCAAGAAAATTACTACGTCAATTCTAAAGATATAAACCTTCATGAATGTCTAATCTTAAGAGAAACTAAGTTTTCAAGGCAAGCATTACTAAGGCTAAGATCATGCCAGCATTCCATTCTTTATGATAACATACTTCCACTCAAATAAAATCATCATTCATACTTGCATACAAACTATCTCATTAACAAATAAAAATATCTCTAAACATTCATTTGTTAAAACATACTTATGAAAGAAATAATTGAAACATACTTGAAAAATTTAAAATTTTGAACAATTTATTTGCCTTACCCCCTTTAAAAAGAAGCAATGTTATCATTGCAAAAACAAAGTAATGAATGAAAATTGAACACTAGGTAGGGTTGTAAAGAAAGAGAGGTGAGTCATTAAGATTGCTTAAATACCAAGTCTTTCCTAATAACCCAATCCTAGACATGTTCATTCCTATTACCACATCGTTTAGTATTTTTCTTTCTCAAGAAGTGTTAAGTTTATTCATGCTTTCTAAGTTTTATTTTGTAGAAATTAAATCCTAATTACGAAAGAAATAAATTCCTAAAGACCTAAAAATGATTAAATAAATAACAAGATAAGAATCCCCCATTTTATTTTTCTGACTCATTCCTCTTGTCTTTTTCAGCTCCATCTCCGCTTGCATAGTCAGTACCTTCCATCCATTTCTCAAAGATAGCATCTGGGAACTCAGGAACAAAAGTATTAGAGATATTCTTAAAAGTATTTTGAATTTAGTCATCTCTAATTTTTTCATATTTCTAGTAAGTTTATTGTTATTGTGCATGAACTTGCACATATCCATCAAAATTGACAACTCCAATTTCTTTGAAGCACTTGCAGAAGTCGACATAAGAGTTGCAGATTCAAGTTTAACACTTAGCTTGACTGGTTCTTTTTTTGGCTCAACCCTTGGTTCAAGGGTTGCAAATCCTTCAATTGGTTTAGGACTGTTTGTTTCCTTGTCAGATTCTTCTTCTTCTTCAGTGTTTGTAACTGAATTAGCTTCAATTTCAGTTTCCTTTTTTGACTCCTCGATATCTGGCTCAGTGATACATCAATCAAAAGGTCTTTAGAGGGTTGTAACGAGGCTTGGTTAGGGGGTTTGGTCAAGCTAAAAAAAATGTTAGAATCAAGATTGAGTTGAACAATTACTTAAATAGAAAAATATTTAATCATCAATTGTGTACAACAGAGCTTCTTCTCAGAATATGGAATTTAAACACTTAAACTTAAAGATAGAAGACTTCTACTACTAGTATGTATAATAATTTTTTTTCTTAAGAACAAGTAAAATAACATAAACTAACTATTAAGAACAAGACATAGCTAAGCAATTTATTCAAATCAAATCTCGACAAAAATAGGGATCAAATTAATTGAGGGGATTTCAACAATAATGGGTTACGGGTTAATATCAAGGGTAATACAAGGAATGGCTTGTTAAGCTCAAAGGGGTTTAATAGGGGTTAATCATGGAGGTAGTCTTTTCATGGCATGAGTGGGTTAATCCTAAGTGCCTCTATCATTTTGACATATCAAATCAAATGGCGTGGTCTTAACATGCATAATCAAGCAAGTTCTAGAATAATAATTCGATATTGACACACTCAAAGCAATAATAAAAGTGAGCATGAAAGAAATAATAGATGCTCTTAAAGGCTCAATAATCTCACAAAAATTATGGCTTTTTGATGTTTAAACTTGTAGAATTCAATTCAAGATAATACCTAGACTTGGGGAAACAACCTAAGATTTTAAATTCTTAAAAATAAACTTATCATGCTTAATTTTCTAATGTCTTAAAGTTTAAATAATCAATGCATGAATGCCTATGTTTTAATTCAAGATATATCAATAAAAATCATAAGTCAGTCAAAATTCATTCTAAACATGATATGAGAGATTTACAAGGGAACAAAGTAATATTCAGAGATTTTTTGGATAATGAAATGATTACCTCCACAAACTTAAGATGTACATTGCCCTCAATGTACAAAGATAGATATATAGAAAAATATAAAATCATAAGATAGGGAGAGAAGTGAAATTTCCTGAGTGTTGAACTCCCTAGTTTGGAGTTGTGTAAGGTGGAGGAGGATACTCCGATGGTGGTAGAGGTTGGGTGCCACAAGTGCTGCATCAAAAGAATATTATATATAGTTATCGAGTAGGGCATGGCAGTCGTAGAGAACCTTTTCCAATGGAGTTTGAAGTTCCTAAGTGATTGTGAGCTTTGGAGCTCTTTATAAATCATCATCGCCGGATAGTTCGCGAGGTGGTGGTGGCGATGAAATGTGGAAGTGCTGACAAATCTGCTGGAGAGTAGTATTAATGTTATCAAATCTTTGAAAACACTGCTGCTCGAATCAGTTGAAGCGCTCAGATATGTTAGCATATGAAGCTACTGCATGAATTAGACGATGGGAGCATGGTGGCTCGGATGGTGGGTCCTCGTGCTATGGAGGGACATCGT
The DNA here is from genome assembly GCA_025698475.1 of Gossypium anomalum. Taxonomy (NCBI): domain Eukaryota; kingdom Viridiplantae; phylum Streptophyta; class Magnoliopsida; order Malvales; family Malvaceae; genus Gossypium; species Gossypium anomalum. Next base: position 58,516,105 of record CM046956.1, read on the forward strand.
CAGTAATGTCTTCTGGAGCCTCCTCCTCAATAGATCGGGTGAGACGATATTGGGAAGGATAGGTTTCTCGGTGTTTTTCAATCATCCTTATGCTGAGCATGCTCGAGATGCCTTGTGGAGACATCTAGCCAATAAGTGTAAGGGATGATTCTTGGGCCGCGGTGTCGAGGAGTCCAAAGTGTCGCACCAGTCGAGTCATGTAGGGGCCAATGGAGATGACCCCCCTCCGATGTCACTCTGTCTGGTGGCAAATGGCAAGGACGATAAAGTAGGCGAGGTCAAAGACGAGCCCGTTTGACATGCACCATAAGTAGTAGACGTCATGGGTAGTAACGATGCTGGTGCTGTAACACCTTGAATTTGGGCCTTGAGCATGGGAGCGATTGAAGGCAGCTTTTAATATTTTGTTGTGCATGTAAATTTCGTTAATGAAGGCTTGTTTTAGTGGTAAAGTGTGCTGAGAAGTGTTGGAGAAGTCTTGGGTTCAAACCTGGACTCTAGCAAAAAAATTTGGTTTAAAGGTGTATCAAACCTTGGGTGTAGTAGGTAGGCCTTAAGTATATTGTTGGAGAAATTGTGCCACAAAAAGGAGTGTGGTGTAGTGCCAAGGTGGTGCCACTTAGGGGACAAGGAAGTGACGCCATAGAGGAAGCAAGGGATCCAAGGTTCAAGTCTTGGCTCTTGCAATATATTTTGGTTTTTCTTTTCAATAAATCTGGAAGCAAGTAGGTGCGCTTTAAAGTCTAATGTGTTGGATTTATGACACAAATGAGTTGATGGCCTAGTGGTGGTGGCGTGAGTTGGCATTTGAGAGGACTTTGGTTCGAATCCCTTGGCATGCAAAGGTTTATTATTTTGCTATGTTGGGACGGCAAGAGTTCGTATTGGTTTTGAACTCTGGTGATGAAGGGATCCCACATCGGGAAGCTAACATAAGAGTGGATGTGAAGCTGGCTTTAAATAGAGAGAACCATGAGGAGAGTAAAGGTACCTTTCTTGGCTGATCCCTTTCGCTTTATGGCGTGCTCATTTGGGTTGGGCGTCGGCTAAAGTGCTTAGAGCGCGGATTAACTCCAGTCTCCTATCAGGTAATTTCTAGCCTTAGACGGATCGGAGCTGCAAGGGGCTCGGAGGGAGCTACACACACTGTTTAAGTTACAGTTTTGATTATTGCTTTAAAAATGTTTTTATGTGAGTTGTAGTAAAGCTCTTGTAATTTTTTGGATTTCTAATTTGGAATTTTATTTATAATTGCTAGTATTAGAACACGGTTTTCCAAAGCAACTACTGTTTTCAAAACATCACGTATCCGTAATTGTTTTAAATTAAGCTTCTGCAACTGCCAAGTTTTTTTTACAAAGTTGTTAAGAATGTTATTCAGCTGAGGTTTTCTAGCAAGGTTTAAAAAGGGTATAAGTTTTTAATTATTAAGAAGGGTTTTTAATGGAAACATGGTTTTCGAAAAACACTTCAATATAACACACCAGATTCGAGCCAAACTTCCAGGCCGGGTTTGGGTTGTTACATTTAGTGGTATCAGAGCCCGGTTGCAATAACTCGACAGTGGATTGGGTTTTCAAAGGTTGAATTTTAGAAAATTATTTTCAACCACATGGTCTGTTTGAAGTATTTCTCTTAAAAAAGTGTGGCACACTGAGTCTCCGACGCCGAATCCGTAAGTCTTCTGAATACTTTTGTCTGTTTAGAAATTGAAATACTGTAGATTCCTTAGATATTGGTCTGAATTTAAATTTTGTATTTATTTTATGTAGATGTGATGTTTTGATATAGAAATTGTATATATGTTTGATAAATATGTGTCTGCTTCAGTGAATAAGTGTTGTATGTATGAGATGTTTCAAGCTCTAGTTGAAGTGTGATAGTGATAGTAGGATTAGAGTGCGCAACGATAGCATAGTGGGGCAGATGTTACATGACTACCCTGTTAGACGAAAATTTCGAGGCCGAAATTTCTTTAAGGGAGGTAGAGTTGTAACACCCTGAATTTGGGCCTAGAAGTTTTTAGGCCTTGAGCATGGAAGCGGTTGAAGACAGCTTTTAATATTTTGTTGTGCATGTAAATTTCGTTAATGAAGGCTTGTTTTAGTGGTAAAGTGTGCTGAGAAGTGTTGGAGAAGTCTTGGGCTCAAACCTGGACTCTAGCAAAAAAATTTGGTTTAAAGGTGTATCATACCCTGGGTGTAGTAGGTAGGCCTTAAGTATATTGTTGGAGAAATTGTGCCACAAAAAGGAGTGTGGTGTAGTGGCAAGGTGGCGCCACTTAGGGGACAAGGAAGTGACGCCGTAGAGGAAGCAAGGGGTCCAAGGTTCAAGTCTTGGCTCTTGCAATATATTTTGGTTTTTCTTTTCAATAAATCTGGAAGCAAGTAGGTGCGCTTTAAAGTTTAATGTGTTGGATTTATGACACAAATGAGTTGATGGCCTAGTGGTGGTGGCGTTAGTTGGCATGTGAGAGGACTTTGGTTCGAATCCCTTGGCACGCAAAGGTTTATTATTTTGCTATGTTGGGACGGCAAGAGTTGGTGTTGGTTTTCAACTCTGGTGATGGAGGGACCCCACATCGGGAAGCTAACATAAGAGTGGATGAGAAGCTGGCTTTAAATAGAGAGAACCATGAGGAGAGTAAAGGTACCTTTCTTGGCTGATCCCTTTTGCTTTATGGCGTGCTCGTTTGGGTTGGGCGTCGGCTAAGAGTGCTCGAAGCGCGGATTAACTCCAGTCTCCTATCAGGTAATTTTTAGCCTTAGACGGATCGGAGCTGCGAGGGGCTCGGAGGGAGCTACACACACTATTTAAGTTACAGTTTTGATTATTGCTTTAAAAATGTTTTTATGTGAGTTGTAGTAAAGCTGTTGTAATTTTCTGGATTTTTAATTTGGAATTTTATTTATAATTGCTAATATTAGAACACGGTTTTCCAAAGCAACTACTGTTTTCAAAACATCACGTATCCGCAATTGTTTTAAATTAAGCTTCCACAACTGCCAAGTTTTTTTTACAAAGTTGTTAAGAATGTTATTCAGCTGAGGTTTTCTAACAAGGTTTAAAAAGGGTATAAGTTTTTAATTATTAAGAAGGGTTTTTAATAGAAACATGGTTTTCGAAAAACACTTCAATGTGACACGCCAGATTCGAGCCAAACTTTCAGGCTGGGTTTGGGGTGTTACAGGTGCTCTCTCTCTACCCTGTCAAAGTGTGAGATAAAATAGAATGTAAATACCTTAAGGACAGAGGGAGAGATGATGCCTTAGTGCGATTGGGGTCGTAGCTGGCCGAACGTGGGACGAGGGAGTCCCAGCAATGTGAAGGAGAACGATGGATATGGCGGTCAAGAGCATGTAAATCATTCTCCTCTTTGAACTCCTCCGTATATAAGCCTAATGTAGTGCCAAATTCTGGGATGCTTAGCTGGTGGACTAATCCATCTAGGCGAAACTGGACTGTGCAGGGATCATCATAGTTCGTCATTACCATTTGAAGATGGAACGTTAAGCATAGTTCTATTGTAAGCTCTAGGTATGTTGGCTCGATGATTCTAAAGAAAAGCTCCCTAGGATCGGTGGTTAGGAGGGCCCGAATAGCATCAGCCAACTGAAGTTGTTCTACCGCAGCCCAATCGATGCAGCGGCCCACAGTTAAAGGTCAGGCTCCTAGTATTTGAAAAAGTTCTTCTTGGGGCCCGTTGAGGAATTGTTGGAAAGGGTGGCGAATTTTTGCGATAGAGCCCGAGGAAGATGACGCTCCTTTCCTTTTCTTCGAGGTGGGGACGACGACTTTCTTTCCTCGTGAAGATGACATGGTGAACCTACAATCAAAACCATTACTTCGTTTGGATGAGTGGACAAGGGAAAATGCAACTAAATTCAAAAAGAGAAAAGTCATAGATTAAGACTAATACTTTTAGCCGCAACTACCAACATTTAATAATTCTAACTAAACTAATATATTTTATAGCATACTTTGGTGGCATTGCATGATAGTAGCATGAATAAAAAAGGCAAATAACAAGAAGCATTTAAAAACTATGAGTATTGATTTAGAATATGTGAAGAAGGCATAAGCATTTCACAAAAATATGTCATATGAGAACTAACAAAAAATGAAACTTGAATAATAGCATAGTGTGAGATAAATGAAGACTATAGCATAAAAAAATGAGTGAAAATGATAACAAAATGAACCTACTGTGAGATGAATACAGATAATAGCATTAAAGATAAATGAAATTAAAGTGAAAAGAGTAAACAAACGCTAAAAATGGAGGAATAGGCATCAAAAATAGAGTTTAGAGGTGGCGCACAGGCATGGCAGGGGGGTCATGTAGGATTGCAGCGGCTAGGGTTAGGGTTTTTGAGTGAAGAAGACAATGAATAGTGCAGCCTATTTAGATTTTGGGGCACACGGCTAGGGGACACGCTCGTGTTCCCTAATTTCAGCCCGTGTGTTTCACGTTTTTCCTATTTTGGTGTGTCTGAAATTCATCCCATGCCCGTGTACCTTTGGCATGTTGGTGTACATAGCCGTGTCACACGACCGTGTCTAGCTTCGTTCGCTTCTCCCACACCCATGTATGCAGGCCCACGTCCGTGTTATTTTGACAGGTTCGACCACAGGTGCTAGACACGAGCGTGTCACACGCCGGTGCTAGTTTCTCAGTTTCAACCACGGTCCTAGGGCACAGGCGTGGCACACGCCCGTGTTGTTTTGGCAGGTTCACCCACGGCCATGTCACACGGTTGTAGCGATTTATCACAGCCCGTGTGTTGGGGAAATCTTTGCCCTGTTTCCACACGGTCCTAAGCATGCCCATGTGCTTGGCTGTATGGGTGTGGTAAACTTGTATTCAAGAGGTCTGTTAGTAAATTAGGTGTTAAACACTAAAATTTAAAGAAGTTAATACAGTTAGTGCTCAAGTTGCCTCTCGAGAAGCGCTTAATTATAGTCTAAGCTCAATTTATCTCTCTGTTGAATGGTCATGGTGGTTCGAGGAGTTTATACTCCTCATTCCTGCTATCAATCTCATCAAAATAAGTTTTTAGAAGGGTGTTGTTTACCTTAAAAGTGTCAAACTTGGGATGGCTTACCTCGACTGTACTGAATGGAAAATACTAAGTACCGTGAGAGGGATTTCTTCATTCGATTTTGCAGTGACAATGTAAGGATCTGCGCCATCTACTAAGACTTTATCTCCAACCTTAAGTTGATTTGGTGAGGTATCGAGCTCGTTTTGGCGTAGTTTTGGTTTAACGTGTGTTCTCGGTTTATGTGTTCGCCATTCATCTACCTCCTCTATTTGCAGCCTTCGTTCTTCATGAATAGGTCCTATATTGTTGCTGGAATATGGCTCATATACTACCTCCAAACTCATTTTTTGCAAAGTAGGTTGCACAATATTATCAATTTTAGTAGTCTGGTTTAGACAATTACCTTCAATTTTTGATCTGCTGCCAGAATTATGAGCTTGAAGGGTGATTGTTTCGTCTCCCACACGAAGTGTGAGCTCACCTGTGCCGACATCAATAATTGTTTTAGTAGTTGCTAAAAAGGGCCTACCAAAAATTAAAGGAGTGTTGCTATCCTCCTCTATGTCTAGAACAACGAAGTCAATAGGAAATATAAATTTATCGATTTTAACTAGCACATCTTCAATAATGCCCCTAGGAAATCTTAGAGTTTTATCTACTAATTGAATGCTCATCCTAGTATGTTTGGGTTTCCCAAGACCTAGTTGCTTAAACATTTTGTAAGGCATGACGTTAATGCTTGCCCCTAAATTAGCTAATGCATTATTAGCATCTAAGCTACCAATTAAGTAATGAATTGTAAAACTCCCTGGATCTTATAGTTTGTTGGGTAGCTTATTCTGTAGAATAGCTGAGCAAACTACATTTAGCTCCACATGCAACGCCTCATCCAACTTTCGCTTGTTTGCTAAAAGCTCCCTTAAAAATTTCATTCCTTTCGGCATCTGTGATAGAGCTTCAATAAACGGTAAGTTAATATATAAGTTTTTCAAAATTTAAGAAATTTACCAAATTGTTTGTCTGAGTAGTCTTTCCTTGTTGCGTTAGGGTATGGTACACGAGGTTTATATTCTACACTCACTGTTTTATTTTCATTATGACATACCTCACCTTTACCTTTGCTCACCAAAGTTTCTTGCCTCGGTTTTGGTTTAGGCTCAACGAATCCTTCTTTATCTTGAACATTAATTGCGTTGAGTTGTTCTTTTGATTTAGGTTCAGTATTACTTCACAAGCTACCCTGTGGTTGTTCGGAGATTAGTTTGGACAGCTGGCCTATCTGAGTTTTGAGCCCTTAGATTGATGCTTGTTGATTTTTAAGTGCCGTCTCGATATTCTGGAAACAGGTTTCTAACACCGAGATAATTTGGATAGCATCTTTCCAAGGTTCGATTTCTTTTCCTGTTGATATGGTGGCTATTGAAAACCTGGAGGATTTTGTGGCCTTTGATTCCCTTGACCACCCTAAGAGAAATTTGGGTGGTTCCTCCAACCTACATTATAAGTATTACTGTATGGGTTATTTTGAGATCTAAAGTTATTGTGACCTATATAGTTGACTTGTTCCTCTTCGGTTGTAGGATTGAATGGTTGATATTCTGTATGCACACCTCCTCCACTTGAATCACACCTCATCACTGGATGTACCTGTGTAGAATCAAGTAAACCATCGATCTTTTTATTCAGAAGTTCTTCCTGATTTGACAATATAGTATCTGAATCGACATTACAAATGCCTGCTATTTTAGTCGGCTTAGTCCTCATGACTTGCCACTGATAGTTATTCAGTGACATCTCCTCAATAAATTCATAAGCCTCTTCAGGTGTTTTTGTAACACCCCAAACCCGGCCTGAAAGTTTGGCTCGAATCTAGTGTGTCACATTGAAGTGTTTTTCGAAAACCATGTTTCCATTAAAAACCCTTCTTAATAATTAAAATTTTCAAACCTTGTTAGAAAACCTTAGCTGAATATCATTCTTAACAACTTTGTAAAAATCTTGGCAATTGCGGAAGCTTAATTTAAAAACAATTGCGGATACGTGATGTTTTGAAAACAGTAATTGCTTTGGAAAACCGTGTTTTAATACTAGCAATTATAAATCAAATTAGAAATCCAAAAAATTAGAACAACTTTACTACCACTCACATGAAAACATTTTTAAAGCAATAATCAAAACTGTAACTTAAACAGTGTGTGTAGCTCCCTCCGAGTCCCTCGCAGCTCCGATCTGTCTAAGGCTGGAAATTACCTAAAAGGTTAATAAACGTGGTGAGTTTACGAAAACTCAGTGTAAAATCCCCTACTATATAAAAGGAACAGTCAGTCATATAAAAGAATTAAAAGTCAGCTGACCTACTTACGATTACGTATCAATTGGGCCTTAGCCCATTCTGAGAATAAGAAACATTATCAGAGCTAAAATCAAAATGAGAATCAGAATCAGGTGACAGAATCAGAATCAAAATCAGAATTAGAGTTAGGTGACGAAATCGAATCGTGTCGTAAACAGAATCGAATCAGAATGTGAATGCAATCCCAACCCAGCCTATAGCCAATCGCTACACTCCACCCGTACTAGCCCTACACTCCATGTGGGGAGACTACTCGACCCACCCAACCGCTACACACCGCAGAAATTGCAGCGAGGCTGCCAGATATTGTGACGAAGTCACCAGATACAGATATTGTGGCTAGGCCACCAGAACAGATATATATATGTGGCAAAGCCACCAGATTGCAATAGAAATAACCCATGTCCCATGCAATAGAAATAATATGTCATGGCATACATATACATAAACAAAATATCATACCCATATTTGAATCAAACAATCACAGTCAAGTCATCCATATCACCAACATATATTCACAATCAAATCCGTCAACCACACAGTCCAAGTCAGTCACTTGCCCACAAGGGCAAAACGATCATTTATCACCTTAGGGGCAAAATGGTAATTTTACCCCACAAGGGTATCGGTAATTCTACCCTACAGGGGTATTTCAATACTTTTACAAACCAGGGGTATTTTGATAATTTTACAAACCAGGGGTATTTTGGTAATTTTACAAACCAAAGGTATTTTGGTAATTTTGCAAACCAAGGGTATTTTGGTAATTTTGCAAACTAGGGGTATTTTGGTAGATTTGCAAACTAGGGGTATTTTGGTAATTTTGTAAATCGAGGGTAAAACGGTAATTCTATAAATTAGGGGTACTTTGGTAATTTGGTAAACTAAGTATTCTAAACAAGAATGACAATACGAATGGGCCTAAAGCCCTTTCTCAGCCCAAATGGGCCCACACGCTTGTGTGGCCCTTTTAGCCCAAATCTAGCCACAGATATGAGATTCACCTAGCCTAGTCCAATATTTACTACACAACCAAACAACTTATCCAATTAGGCCCGTAGGCCCATTGAGCCCACATGGCCCCTTTCGGCCCATCGCGGCCCGAAGTAGCCATCCTACAACCAAAGAAGTGAGAAATACACACCTGATAGGAGACTGGAGTTAATCTGCGCTCCGAGTACTCTTAGCTGACGCCCAACCCAAACGAGCACGCCATAAAACGAAAGGGATCAGCCAAGAAAGGTACCTTTACTCTCCTCATGGTTCTCTCTATTTAAAGCCAGCTCTCCATCTACTCTTATGTTAGCTTCCCAATGTGGGATCCCTCCATCACCAGAGTTTAAAACCAACACCAACTCTTACCGTCCCAACATAGAAAAATAATCAACCTTTGCGTGCCAAGGGATTCGAACCAAAGTCCTCCCACATGCCAACTCACGCCACCACCACTAGGCCATCAACTCATTTGTGTAATAAATCCAACACATTAAACTTTAAAGCGCACCTACTTGCTTCCAGATTTATTGAAAAGAAAAACCAAAATATATTACAAGAGCCAAGACTTGAACCTTGGACCCCTTGCTTCCTCTATGGCATCACTTCCTTGTCCTCTAAGTGGCGCCACCTTGCCACTACACCACACTCCTTTTTGTGTCATCTTTTCTCCAACAATATTCTTAAGGCTTATCTACTACACCCAGGGTTTGATTCACCTTAAACCAAATTTTTGCTAGAGTCCAGGTTTGAACCCAAGACTTCTCCAACACTTCTCAGCACACTTAACCATTAAAATAAGCCTTCATTAACGAAATTTACATGCACAACAAAATATTATAAGCTACCTTCAACCGCTCCTATGCTTAAGGCCCAAAAATTCTAGGCCCAAATTCAGGGTGTTACAGTTTTATTGTTGATAGTTCCACCAGCGGCTGCGTCAATCATCTGTCTTGTCGAGGGATTCACGCCATTGTAGAACGTTTGAACTTGCAGCCATAGAGGTAACCCATGGTGAGGGCACCTTCACAATAGGTCCTTGTATCTCTCCCATGCATCGTAAAGTGTTTCTAAATCCATCTGGACAAAAGAAGAGATATCATTATGTAATTTAGCTGTCTTAGCTGGTAGAAAATACTTTAGTAAAAAATTTTCGGTCATTTGTTCCCAAGTAGTGATGGACACTTGTGGTACTGAGTTCAACCACTGTATAGCCTTATTCCTCAGTGAAAAAGGGAATAACCGAAGACGAATGGCTTCATTAGAAACTCCATTAATTTTAAAAGTGTGAAAAGTGTAAATTGAAGGGTTAAAATGTGAAATAAATGAAAAATATGGGCTTCTAGGGACCTATAGAGAATTTGGCCAAGAATGGGATTTGTCAAATTTTCTATAATTTGTGTTTTTGTGAAATAGTGACTAAATTGTAAGAAATGTGAAAATTTAGAGCCAAAGTATAAATTGGCTTAAATATGTGTTTGTAGACGAAATTGTTTGAATTGGTGATTAAATAGATTAATTTTGAATACAAATAGATCGGGGGAAATCTAAAGTTGTCGAATAGTCGATCTAGTCTGTTTATTCCGACTACGAGATAAGTTCATATGTAAATAAATGTCTTTGAATTGAATTATATATGTTTTATTATCATTGAATTGCTATGAATGTCAAACGAGCAAATGCAAACATGAATCTACGAAGTTATGACATCCGAAAGTCTCATATGAACCATAGGAATAGTATAGGATACGAATGTCATGACATTAGGTTACCGAGATGTGATTACATGTAAGATCATGTCTAGGACATTGACATTGTATTGAGATGACGTGTAAGACCATGTCTGTGACATTGGCATTGTTAATCGATTTTGTGTAAGACCCTATCTGGGACAGTGGCATAGATATGTGTTAACATGTAAGACCATATCTAGGATATGGCATTGTACGAGTTTATGTGATTTTCGAGTATCCTTAACAATTTTGAATGGTTCAATAGGCAAAGTAAAGTTGAGAAATAATGTGTAAATGAGTTAAATGACTTAGGTGCGTATGAGATTTATATGAGTATGGAAAGGTGAAGTATATGATGAATTTGATTAAGATAAAGAATATGTGTTCAAGATGAAAGGTTTATGAACTTGTATATGATTTGTTATGCTTAGCGTATTTGAATTGATGTGCAAGTGTTCATATGATGACTTTATTTGTATATGGCTTACTAAGCTTTTAAAGCTTACTTTGTCTGTTCTTTCCATGTTTTATAGATCACCGAATCTAGCTCGAACATCGGGGATCATCGAGAACCATCATCACACTATCGACTACTTGTTGGTATTTTTTGGATGCTTGTAAATATGGTGTATGGCATGTATAAGCTAGTGAGATGATGATATGTTTTAAGATTAGATATAGCCATGAGATTTGGCTTATTTTTATTGAAAATGTAGTTATGTATTTGGTTATATAATTTGGCTTAAGTGTTATGTTTGAAAGGTGATATATGGGATGTGTATAATGGCTTATATAATGGCTTGTTTTGGAAATGTTTGCCTTAGTGATTGATATAGATAAATGGTATGTTTTTATAACATGGAGTATATAGTAATATGATGAGTTAATGTAATTGAAATTTATGCAAGTTGTGATGATTTTGGGTATATTGATTTGGTATGTTTGTGATTATGGAATTTAGTAATTGGATTGGTTGATGATAGATAGCATGATATGTGATTGAATTGGAATGTCTTGGTTGCCTATATATATGTTAAAGTGATACCATTTTGTTGGCTAGGTGAGTATGAGAAATGGGTGGCAAATTGGCTTTACAAATGGCCTATTTTTGTCCACACAGGCAGAGACACAGGCGTGTGTCTCAGCCGTGTGCGATACACGGTCATATTACACGCCCGTGTGTCCCCTCGAGAATAATTAGAAACTCAAGTCAGTCTCGAGCATGGCTTGTGACATCCCGATTCTAGGCCTAGTCGGAACAGTGGTTTCGGGACCACAAATCCGATGAGAAAAATTTTATTTTTATTACATTTTTATGGTCTACAATTTCACAGAATGATTTCGTGGAAATTTTGTTCAAAAATTTTGACGCTTGGGCACTCAATTTAGTCAAAAGGACCAAATTGTAAAAAGTGTAAAAGTTGAGTTCTACATGCTAGAGGTGTTCAATTGTTATGAAATTTTAAATTGTAGGTCCTTAAATGATAATTAGACCATTTGATAATTTTTTGGACAAAAATAGACATGAAATAGGTGAAATAGAATATTTTTAAGTTAGGGGCATTTTGGTCATTTAGTAATTAAAATAATTAAAAAGCCAAAATCAAAGCAAAATTGTGTCTATCTTCAAGCTATGACCGAATTTCACAAGGAGAAACCATGGCTAGGATTTTTCAAGCTTATAAGCTCAATTGTAAGTTTGTTATAGCCCCGTTTTTAATATTCTTTACATTTTTGAGATCTTTGTAGCTCGGTTTAGCTATTTCCACCATTATTTTGAGCTAGGGTTTGTGTTTAAAATTTTACCCATGGATGAAATGCATGTGTTTTGATGTTTAATGGTAGAATATAAATGTTCGGTGTGTAATAAACGACTTTTACTATGTGATTTTCGGTGAAATTGTCAAAAAGGACTAGTTTGTAAAAAGTTGTAAAAAGTGTGTGAATAAATGGAAATTGTGGATTGCTATAGTTATTAAAATGGTTTGGCTAGACCTATAGAGTGGGAAAATTGAATAAAAATTATTTTACGAGCCTAGGGGCAAAAGTGTAATTTTGACAAAGTTTAGGGGCAAAAATGTAATTTTTTCAAAAATATGATTTTTGGATCAATTTGAACAATGTGAGTCCTAAATAGGCTATATTTGAAATGATAGATCAAGGAAATTGAGATTCAAGCTTAAATCGGGAAAATACAAGGTTAAGGACTAAATCGATAAATTTTCCATTTTCGTATTTGTGGTAAGTTCGTGTGATTTAATAAGCATGTTATTTATGTTATTATTGTTATACATGAAATATATCTTGCTATGATTGTGTTAAAATTGATGTTAATGGAAGTTTGATGGAACATGACATTTTAAATGAAATGAGTAACTTATATGAAAACAAGGTGCTATGTTATTTTTATTGTATGGTTTAATGTTTAATAAACATGAAAATGAGTTGTTTTGAATGTACATTACAAGGTCATCTATGCATATTAATATACATGATGAAAAGTGAAAACCCCGATTGAATGAAAGGAATATTCGATGGATCCGTAAAAAGGAATTGACAGTAAAAGGATCTAGCCCGGACGGGTGTTCCTAAAGTGATCTAGCCTCCCGAAGAATATGAGTGCAATATGGATTTAGCCCAGACGGGTAATCCGATTAGGGTCTGAATTTAGCCTAGACTGGTAATTTAGATCCGAACTCATGAGAGTAACTGTCGTTACAGGGGATTTAGCTTGGACTGGTACATTTACTCTGAGTTTATACTACTGGGGATTTAGCCTGGATTGGTAATCCCACTGTAAGATGCGAGGTTCGCGGGAGTACGTTATTGAAATGATTACTTGTACGATTTGTCGATACATGGGATATCCATTGAAATTTTTGAGAAAATTCAACGGGATTAATATGATAAATGAATAAAAAGGGTTTTTGCCATGACAAACTTATTTATGTTATAAGATATTATTATGATGGATATAATTGTCACCTTTGGACGAGTGGTGGTGCTAAGAGATAGCATAGGTATGTACTCAAAATCCACGAACATGTGTTGGACATGGGAAGTGAAATGGACTTGTGGTATGAATGCAAATAAATGAGTGAAACATATGAGAATAATTTTTATGGCAATCTTGTGATGATTATCATTTTGTTGCTCTAAAATTGTTTGGACAGCAGTAATAGTCCGACTTTGAAAATCCACCAAAAATTCTGGAAGTTTAACTAAAGGCTGAATTAAATATGAAATTAAAGCTTATTGAGTCTAGTTTCACATAGAAGAAATGGTATAATCAAAAGAATTTAATATTCTGAGATATTTGAATTCTTGTGAGACAAAGTCAAAATGAGTTCAATATCCCCTATTTTGAGTTGGGAAAATCACTAGAATTTTTACAAAAATAATTATGGGTTCGAATTCATATGAATACGTCCTTCATGAGTCTATTTTAAATATAATTAGATGGGAACATTATCCGAATCCCGTACTAAGAGATAACTAAATATTAGTAAAGAAAGGTCGAAGCTGTCAAACAGCGAAATAGGGGAAACTTTAAAGAATAAATAATTTAGTGACTATGACTCGAGAAAATGACTTAACTAGACTTTGAATAAATAGAGATAAATTGAAAAATATCATGTTAATACATTGCTTATTATTTTCATACGAGCTTACTAGGAGTAAAGCTTACTCCCTCCTTTTCATTTCCTTAGTGTTCTCAGGTTGGCTCGAGGTTGGAGATCGTCGGAGGCAGCATCACACTATCGAACCAATACCTTTGGAGTACTGATACATAAATTAGAAATATCAAGTGAATGGCATGTATGGGGACCTAGTTTTATAACATGAGTTATTATAATTTGGCCAAATATATTGGCCTATATTGAGCTAATGATTATGACTTGTAAATCTAACTATTCATGTTATGTCTAATAATAGTGATGTGAATATGCTTGTTTGCCATGCATGGTTGGTAATATGTCATGTGTGTCGAAAGCATGTTTTATGACCAATCGAGGTGGTCATGACCATGAATTAAATGTGTAATGTGGAAATAAAATGATAGTGCCTTGAACATGGATGTTTGATGGATAGTTTGGTAACCATGGTACAACAGTATAAAGTGAGAAATAGTAATAATGTTAAATTGAATATGGAATTGGTGTAGAATGTCTTAGTCAAGCATATTGGTTTATGCATGTGAAATGTGGACACTATATAAAGATATGACTTGGCTAGAAGGTGTATGCTTGATGATAAGTTGGAATTAACTAGAAATAAAGATAACTATTGTATAAAGCTATAAGTGGTAAGGTATTTGATAACGCCAAATGAATAGGATATGGTGTGTCTAGACTTGGTTTAATGTGAGAATATGTAACACTTGTATGTTGATAAGTAAATGAAATGTCTGCATCATAATTGAGGATGTTAAATGCTTTTGGATCCATGTTTGTGTGTGTGCATGTAAACGGTGACAAAAAGGCTTGGAAAATAGCCTATGTGCTGGCCACGCGGGCAAAGACATGGCTGTGTGTCTCAGCCGTGTGGAAGACACGGTCTAGCACACGGGCATGTGACTTGGCTGTTTGACCCTTATTTGTTTGCTGATGTCATAAACAGAGAGTTATATGGGCTAAGGACACGGGCGTGTCCAGAGCCACACGAGCGTGTGAGACCACACGGCCTACCCATACGGGCGTGTGACTCTCCAAAACATGAAAAATTTTCTAAGTGATGTAAAACTTTCGGAGGTTCTCGGTTTAGTCCCGAACCCCTTCTAAAGTATGATTTGAGTTTCGTAAACCCAAATAAAGGACTATGTACATGTGATTGAATATTTCGAAATATGAATGAAATTTTATGACCGAGTTTGCATAATTGATTGCGTTTAAGTCCAGTAATACCTTGTATCCTGTCCCGGCGTCGGACACAGGTACGGGGTGTTACATGGCCTAGACACACAGGCGTGTCTAGTGGCCGTGTGAGGCACACAGCCTTAGCACATGGGCCTATGTGGCCATTTTGAAGGGTATACGGGCTAGATACATGGGCATGTGGTCGACCATGTGACCCAAGTCAGTATGTATGCCCTGTTTTCACACGGCCTATGACACGGGCGTGTCTAGTAACCGTGTGAGGCACACAGCCTATTCACATGGGTGTGTGACCTATGAGTTCATGAAATTTTTCTAAGTGTTTAGAAACTTTTATATGTGATCGGTTTAGTCCCGAACCACTCTTAAGCATGTTTTAAGGTCTCGTAGAAGCTTATAAGGGACAATGTAATGTGAATGTTTGTGAATGGTTATGATAATGATTGTAGAAATGCATGTGATTGAGGTGTATCATCCGGTAATGCCTTGTAACCCTAATCTGATGACAGATACGAGTTAAGGGTGTTACACTTCTTGCTCACCTTGATTCAACCCATGCACCTTCTCTACTAACCTTTCAAGATCATGATTTGTAATGCACCCTTGAACATATCGCCCCTTCAAATTTGCTTGTGTTTTAACATGAGCCCTTAAGCAAAGTGAAGTGACTAATGATGGGAAATAAGCACTTCCTATCTTCTTTTTCGCACAATCATGAATCTCCTTGAGAATAATTTTCCCAACATTAATGGACTTTTCTGTCAAAATTGCTTATAACAAGAGCATCTGTTCCATCGAGATGGTGGAGCTATGTGAGATAGGCATAAAACTGTAGCGAATGAAATAAAACCATACCTTTGCTACTGGTTTTAGGTATTACCTTTGGCAATAATGGCTCCCATACTTTCTTATAATCCATTAGGATCCCCAATTTGTCACAAAATCAAGAACTTGTTGAAGAAAATCCCAATTGATATTGTTCATCATAGGGTAGTACTCACCTTCCTCAATATCAGGTAAGTTAAACAAATTATTGATAGAATTAGAAGTATGTGGTACCTTTTTCTTTTGAACAATGACCTCAGTTGTAACGCCCCATACCCGAGACCGTCGCCGGATTCGAACACGAGGTGTTAATAGACTTAATTCATTACTTAAACCGCTCAAACGATTTATTTTTTTAAAATTTTCAGTCAAGCTAGCAATCTGCGTCACAGTCGCTTAAAAATTCATATCTCGAGTTCCGAAACTCGAAATCCAATTATGTAAATTTTACCTGAAACTAGACTCATATATCTATTTACTAATTTTTTTCTATAATTTTTGGTCAAGCCAATTAGTACAGTTTATTAGTTAAATTCTCCCCTGTTTCAGGGTTCGACTGCTCTGACCTCTGTGTATAACGAATCAGATATCTCTCTGTACAGAATTTCAATGTCTATTACGTTTATTTATCTTAAAACTAGACTCAATAAGAAATCTATACATATACCATGACTTCTAATCACTTTTTGACAATTTATTATGAATTTTTAAAGTCAGAACAGGGGATCCAGAAATCACTCTGGCCCTGTTTCACAAAAATTTAAATATCTCATAAAATATAATTCATATACCTGTTTTGTTCAATCCATATGAAAATAGACTCATTAATCTTCAATTTCATAACTTACTCATCATTTAATTCCATTTCTACTATTTTTAGTGATTTTCAAATTTACATCATCATGTTCTTTGCAGATTCTGTTTTATGGCAAATTTCACTTTACTAAAGATTTTCATGGACTAAATATCATTTTAAACATACATAACATCAAATATGACTTAGATTGGCCATTCCAATGGCTAATAATTTACAAAACCTTTTCTTGCCAAACCATAGCCATATCATAAGATCATTTACACAAAGTAAATATTTTGCCATACATGCCACATTCAAAACACACAAGCCATTTTACCAATTTAGGCCTTCGGATAGTGTGAACGAGTCTTCGACCTATCCCGATTCTCAAGTCGGCTTGTCAAAACTACAATGAAAGAAAAGGAGGGAGTAAGAACAAATGCTTAGTAAGTTCACATGAAAATAGAAAGTAACATAATCACACAATCCCACAAAAACATTATTTGCATAAACAACACTAAGACATTCATGTTTCATTTGTATTTAATATCTTTCTACGATTTCATCATACCAAGTTCTCAACCCAAGGGTTTAAGTACATACCTGTCAAATTTTCTCATTTACCACACTTACCAACATGTCACCTTCATTTTAGGCCTTCTTTTTATTCACTTAAGATTCACCCGTTGAACACATCGGAATATAATTCGAATACGCGGATCTCATGAACACAAGAGCCATACCCGCAGCTAGACAAACTCAATAGTCTGCGGAACTTATGTAGCCAAGCTACCATGCAACCCGCCCATAAGTGAACTCGGACTCAACTCAACGAGCTCGGGTGTTCCCATCCATAAATGAACTCGGACTCAACTCAACGAGCTCGGATGCCTAGTTACATCTCATGAACTCAGACTCAACTCAATGAGTACGGAACTCAACCATCCTAGTGACATGTCACTTGTATTCTAATCTATTCCCAAGGTTCAAACAGGCTTTTTCCTCGATCACATATCTTTGCCGTCTTCCATGGAATATCAAAACCGACACTCGTTAGAAATTCATATTTACCAAGTAGTAAACATAGTTTGCATATTACTTAATAATAACCGCAAAGCATAATATTTCATGATAAAAATCTTCATATCATATAAATAACTTTAATGATAATAATCATCATATCATATATATAACATTATATTACTTAAATTGACAATTATGTTACTACATTTATACATGAACTTACCTCGGTACAAAATTATTAGCAATCGAGCCTATTCTTCGTAAACTTTGTTTTTCCCTCGATCGCGACTTGAATCTCGTTTCTCTTGATCTATAATGCCAAATTAATCTTATTTAATACATACATTCATCAAAACAGCATTTAATACAAACTTTGGCAAAATTACATTTTTGCCCCTAAACTTTTGCATAATTACACTTTTGCCCCTAGGCTCGGGAATTAAACTTCATCCATTATTCTTATGTTTTATGACATTCTGATCATTTTTTCCTTCTATGGTAACATCAAATCACACTCTAACATGTGCTTATGACTATTAGGTATTTTTACCGATTAAGCTCTTTTACTCGTTTTCGCTTAAAACCGAGTAGTACAAGTTGTCTAACATAAATTAAAACCTCATTTTCTATCATAAAATAGCAAAATACACAAATTTCACCTATGGGTATTTTTCCAAATATGAACCCTAGGTTGAATTATTGCTAGCATAAGCTTAATCGAGCTACCGGGATTCCAAAAACGTAAAGAACATTAAAAACGGGGCTTGGAATCACTTACTATGGAGCTTGGAAGATTGAAACAAACCCTAGCTATGGAGAACCCTTGAAATTTCGGCCTAATGAAGAAGATGGACAAAAATTGGCTTTTAATTTTGTTTTTAATTCATTTTAATAACTAAATGACCAAAATGCCCTTACTACTAAACTTTCCAAAAATTCCATCCATGTCCAATTTTTGTCCATAGACTTAGAAATTTGTCAAATAAATTGGTCAAATTTCTATTTAAGACCTCCTCATTAATATTCCAAAATAATTTCATACTAAAAACTCCTAGAATGCAAGTTTTGCAAATTATTCGATTTAGTCCCTAATTTCAATCTAAGCACTTTAGGCATAGGATTTCATCACGAAATTTTCACACAATCATGCAATCATATCATAAGAATCAAAATAATTATAAAATAATTATCTCTATCTCGAATTTGTGGTCACGAAACCACTATTCCGATTAGGCCCTAATTCGGGATATTACATCAGTAGCATCTTGCATAGTCAAACTAGCATAGAATTCTCAAATTAATTCATCACTGGGAAGTGAACGAGCATCAAGAAATCGTTCCCACTTGAGAGCATTGATTTTCTTTCTAATCGGTAAAGGAACAACCATCAAATCATTACTCTTCAAGTCAAAACCTTTTTCCAGCATCATAGGTTGATGCTTGAAGATTGAATGAAATCTCTCTTTCACTTATTCATCGATCAAAACCCAATTTTTAGGAGTAGTCTTTGAAGATCTAGTTCTTTTACGAGACATAGTATCTTTTCTTGAGAATTTGGCAAAGTTTCTGCACAATGGGGAAAAAAGAAATCGGCAAAGTTATGAAAACTTACTACGGTAATAAGCTTGCGACGGAAAGAATAGTGCGACGATGACAACGATAATTTACGGTGGTGACAATGGCTATTCTGCGGTAGCAACGACGGCTCTTCGATAATCTTCTTTCAGTGACAGTAGATGGTTTCGATACAAAGGGAAGAGAATTAGGGTTTCTTTCGAGATTTGAGGTTGACAGAAAAAAAAGAGATTTAGGGATTTTTTTTAGGGGTTAAGCAAATTGCTTTGAGGGATATGAAAATTAGTAGAATGGAGAGGGGTTTATATAGGGAAGAATTAGGGCAACATGTAACGAAAATTTAGCTACATCAGGGTTACTTAGGTGACAAGTAATCGGAGTGGTGAGAAAGTATGGATTTTTCCCTCCTTTTTGCTGTCTTGGGCCTCAATCTCAGACTGTATTTACAAACTTACTCAAGAAAAAAAACTGATTAGTACTTGGGCCAAATTTGGCCCCTTTATTAACATAAAAATTTAAAATTTAAACAAAACAAATGAAGCTTAAAAATTTTAAATCTTAATTAGAAAATTTCTTATTAACAAATTATACTAAATTAATTCCCAAGAAAGGTTGGAGGGGTCACAGCGGTCCCGCTTAAGTTCCAATCTCCTTAGACAGAATTAATTAAATGTAATAAGTTAAGAAAATAAGTTCTAATTATTTATTTATTTACAAAATGAGTTCATGAAAAATCAAGGGTCTATTAATTTGAACAAGGATTCAACTCGCTCAACTTCACCATCCCAGTAGTGTTTGAGACGTTGACCATTAACTTTAAACGTACCTCCATAATTGTCGTATAATTCAATAGCTCCATAAGGATAGACTCGGTAGATGGTATAGGGTCCTTTCCATCGAGATTTAAGCTTCCCAGGAAATAACTTCAACCTTGAATTAAACAAAAAACCTTTTAACCTTCTTTAAACTTGCGAGGTTGTATATGACTATCATGCCATCTCTTTGATCTTTCTTTACACATTTTGACATTTTCATAGGAAAACAACCTCAGCTCTTCCAACTCATTAAGTTGTAACATCCTTCTCTCACTAGCTTGTTTAAGATCAAATTTTAACTGCTTCAAAGCCTAATGAGCTCTATTCTCCAACTCTAATGGCAAATGGCATGCCTTTCCAAAGACTAACCGATAAGGAGTAATTCCTAACGGTGTCTTAAATGTTGTTCGATAGGCCCATAATGCATCATCGAGCCTTCGAGACCAATCTTTTCTGCTAGGGGGTACTACTCTTTCAAGAATACATTTGATTTCATGGTTCACTCTTTCAACTTGCCCATTAGACTGGGGTGATAGGCAGTAGCAATCTTGTGCTTCACATCATATTTGTCAAGCAACCACTTAAGCCATTTGTTCACAAACTGAGAACCTTCATCACTAATAATAGCTCATGGTGTCCCAAATTGTGTAAACACATGCTTATGTAGGAATTACATGACTACCTTAGCATCATTTGTAGGGTATGCTTCAGTTTCAAGGTAACAGCCCGATTTTAGCTAAATCAAAACAGTGGTTTTAGAACCACAAGTTTGAGGTCAAAAAATTATTTTAATATTATTTTTGGTGTTTATAGCATGTGAATATGTATGTGGAAAATTTTCTGAAATAATTGTAGCGTTTGAGTGCTTAATTTGACTAAAGGACTTAATCGCGTAAAATGTAAAAGTTGCATTCTATTTGATAAAGGTGTCTAATTACTATGGCTTATTAAATTAAAGGTAATTATGATGATATTATACCATTGATAGTGGAATTTGACATAAATGGGCTTGTGTTAGGTGTTTTTAAATGGTTTTAAGTAATGTTAAAATGGCAAATCAGTTAGTAAGGTTAATATTAATAAAACAAAACAAAAACAAGCCTTATTATCATCTTCCACCACCAATTATTGAAGAAGAAGAAGCCATTTTTGGTGTTTTAGGGTTCGGCTAGGATATAGCTTGATTAAGGTATGTTTTGAACTCAATTTTTTATGATTTTTATGTTTTTGTGATCGTTGCTTTGTATTCTAGCTAGCCCATACCCTAATTTCTGAATTAGTTGATGAATTTGTGAGTTGCCATTGATGATAGCTTGATGTTTTTGAATTTTAATGATGGAAAATGAATAATTTTTTTTTATAGATTTTAATGTTTTGTAAAGTGATTTTTGACAAAAATGTCAAATAAGGATTAAATTGTGAAATGTGCAAATTGAAGGGTTTAAATGTGAAATAAATGGAAGTTTTGGATTGCTAGGGGTCCCTATGAAATTCAACTAGTATGTATTTAGATTGAATTATGTGAATTTTGTGTAATTATGAAATAGGGATTAAATTGTTAAAATGTGAAAATTTAGGGGCTAAAGTGTAAAAATGGCCAAATGTATATTTTTGAGCTAAATTGAATGAGTTGGTGATTAAATGGGTTAATTTTGAATACATATAGATCAAGAAAGAAAGAATTCAGATTTAGATGGGGGAAAAGCAAGGTTATCGAGTAATCGATCCGATCAGTCCATTCCGAATACAAGGTAAGTTTGTATGTGATAATTTCATTATAAATGTATGTTATATGCTTTGGTATTCCATAAAATGTGATTATGAGATTACAGATAATGTTTGATTTGTGAATACGACTATACGAATGTGTTCGGCGATGAAATCAACAAGTAAAACTTTTCGGTTGAACTTTAGGAATAGTTTAGGATGCTAGTGACATGTAATCGAGCCATGATATCGGTACTTCGAGTGTAAATAATACCTTGATTTGGCTACTGGCCATGGTATAGGTATTTAGAGAAGAGTTACCTTGATTTGGCTACGAGCCATGGTATAGGTACTCCGGGATAAGTTACCTTAATTTGGCTACGGGCCATGGTATAGGTACTTATCGATTAAGATGTTGAGTATCCGACTTCTATTCCAAATGGTTCAATGGGTAAAACAGTGACGTATTTGAGAAAGAGGTTAGTATAGAGCAGTGTAGGTACGTACGGAACATATTCGAGTATTACATTGAGAAAGTTCAATGAGATGGTATTAGATCATGTCTTGAGACATGATAAAGGTTTGTGGTTAATGTGATTTTGACTTGGTAATGTGAAAATAGTTAAATTACATTTATCTGATGGATTGAGTTAATCACTTACGAACTTACTAAGCTATGAAGCTTACTGTGTGTTATTTGTCTATGTTTTATAGATAATCAAAGCTTGCTCAGACTCAGGGATCGTCAGGAACCGTCATCATACTATCGGTCATTTATTCGGTACTTTTGAAGCTTGTAATTTTGGATATGGCATGTATAGGCTAGTGTCATCTTGGTATGTTTTGAGTTATGATATTGGCCATGAGATTTGGCTTCTAAATGTTGTTGTGCATTTGGCCGTATAAGTTGGCTTAATTCATAAGTTTGATAAGTGATTTATAATGTTTATAATGTCTTATGTTTTGGCAAGATTAATATGGATTCATGTGTTTGCTAGATGGGTAATTGATTTGGTTAATTGTCAACGACGTATCATGGTTGAGAAATGGCATATAATGTGTATGAGATAATATGTTTTGGCTGCCTTTGAATGTATTAAAATGGTACCACTTTGATTGCTGAGTGTACATATATAAAGGGTGGAAAATTGGTTTTGCAAATAGCCTATTTTTGTCCATACAGGCGTGTGTCTCAACCGTGTATGACACACGGTCATGCCATACGGCTGTGTGTCCCCTGGAGTACCCTTCGAATTAAGTCAATATACTCTACAGGTTTGGCACGGCCTAGACACACGGGCGTGTCTACTAGCCGTCTGTGACACAAGGGCTGGCACATAGGCGTGTGACCGATTGTGTGACCCAAGTCAATAACCCCTCTAGTTTTCCCACGGCCATGGAACACGGGCATGTCTTTGGCCGTGTAACGCCCTGAATTTTGGGCCTAGAATTATTAGGTTTTGAGATGGGAATCGTTGGGGGGCTGTACATAAATGTTTAGTGGTGCAAGTAAGTGACACAAATGCATGTCTGCTTCAGTGGTTAAGTGTTCTAGGAAGCGTCTGAGAAGTCTTGGGTTCAAGCCTGGGTAGGTGCAAAATGTTTTGTTTTTTTAAAAGGAATAAGCACTGTTTCTAGGCAGCAGGCTTTTAATTAAATGTGGGTAAAACATGACAAAAAAGGCCTGCTGGTCTAGGGGATAAGTGGTGTGTTATTTATACTTGAGGTTTGAGGTTCTAATCCTAGTGGGGGCAGTGGAGTGTTTTATTTTTTGCTGCAAGTGCCGAGGAAGTGTCCTAAGTTGGCCGAAACTCTGAAGAGTTTGGAAAGTTCAAATTAGATGGTGAAGAGATTGGAAGAGTCGATTAAGGGATGTGGTGGACTGTTGGGGAGATTGTAGGAGTAAATTGTAGGGATTTGTGGTTGGAGAAGAGTTGGTGCTGAATGGGAATTGTAGGCACTCATGCATTCGGCTTTGGGGATTGGAAATTGCTCTTCATTTTTCTGGTAACTGTCAACATTTTTTTATTTTCTATAGAGATGGAATTGTTCTGGTAAGTTTTGCGGTATCTTTCGTTTTGGCTTAATTCGAGTTGTACTTTTCTTCTGGCACTTTGCTCTTTTCCCTTACCCTTCATTCAGGCACTTTTCTTTTTCTATTGTTTGTTGTTCTCCTTGGCCGAATGTTCCCTCTGCTCTCCTCTGTTCTCTTTTGGGTCTAAACAAATTCTCTTCTTTTGCATCCTATTGCTTTGGCCGATTATTGCTCCTCTC
Source organism: Gossypium anomalum (assembly GCA_025698475.1). Lineage (NCBI taxonomy): Eukaryota > Viridiplantae > Streptophyta > Magnoliopsida > Malvales > Malvaceae > Gossypium > Gossypium anomalum. Next base: position 58,540,118 of record CM046956.1, read on the forward strand.
ACTCTCTTCCATTTCTTTTGGCTTTTAGTTCTTGATTCCTTGACCAATTGATTCCTTCTTTTTTCCTCTCAATTAGTTTTACCTTGGTCGATTCTCTACTCTTCACTTCCTCACTCAAGGATTAGCCGAATACACTATCTCTCCTCCTCTTATTTTTAAGGTTTTGGCATTGTCATTTGATATGATAGTTTGAGTGTTTGGTTGCTCTAGTTGCTATCTTTCCCTTTATTTTTCTTTCTGTCATAATAGCACTTCCATCTAACGTCTTCCTTTCTCTGCTGATTGCTGCTCGGGGTACGATTGTTCCATCTTGTGCCTTAGTTTCATTCTATGCTTTTAGGGTGAAGGCCAATTGCTTTTGTCTCCTATTCTAAGATTACGCTTTTGGTAAGTTATTTTACACTTGGTCCAAATTACTTGCACGTATTGTAATAGTTGACAAGTTCGTTTGGAATACAGGTAATTTTTATAAGTTGAAATCAATATCTTACGATGGTTTAAGTGAGTGATCCTCAATAGTTCGATCAAGGCAAGTAATAAACCATATCTTGGATAGTGGTATAGAAAGGGATTGTTTAATCCTATTGTTAAAGGACTGATGGTGTATCGTGTTTGATATAGGTTTGGAGTACTCGTAGGTTAGGTTCACACATTTTTGCAAACAAGTGTGTAACCACACTGCCACAACCATAAATCGACAAAAGCCAAAATAGGTGACTGTCGACACTACACGAGTGTGCACGCGCTCGTGTGGTAGTCCGAATGCCTAAACGTGGGCGTAAGTTCGTTAAGGCTGGCCATGAGCGGTTTCATGGTCTAGGGCTGATTAGGGCCATGATAGGTTGAAATAGGTCGTGTGGGCCTCACACGGGTAAACCACATGGACGTGTAGAGATTATTGGGCCAAGCTGTGTAGTCCATACAACCAGGGCCATTTTTGGGCTTTGTGGGCCACGCGGTCGTGTGGGCCTACATGGGCCCGCAATATGGGTCGTGGGCCTATTTTTATTATTTGACTGCTCAAGTTGCATGGGTCGGTCAAGATGACTGTGGACCTACTGTTGGGTCGGTAAGTGAACCTAAACCCCCTACATGATAAAATGACTATTTTGCCCTTGTATGGTAAGATAACTGTTTGGCCCAATGTGATGTATATATATGTACATGTATGACCGTATTTTAGCATGCTATTTGAACTGTAATGGATACATGTATGATTCTCTAATATAACATGACATGATTGTATGATGCATGCATGGGGATGGGTTTATACTGATCGGAGGAAGTGTACTGAAAGGCTTCGAGCCTAAATTACTGGCAGCCCAGCTGCATATTACTGGTTAGTGGCGCAACCGATACTAATTATGGAGTGTAGGGATAGGTGGGTTGATTATATCCCTACATAGAGTGTAGGGTTGGATGGAGATGAATAGGCTGGATGGGTAGGACTTATATACTATTTTAAACTGTTACTGCACTGATTACTATTACTGCACTGTTATTAGTACTGCAATGGGCCAAGGCCAAACACATGACTGTTTCTGCATTGAGATAAGCTAAAGCCCAAACTGATATTGTCACTGTTACTAATATGGGCTTAGGCCCAGACTATATTTGTTCACTGTATGCTTGACTGTCTATTTATTAAGGGATTACATACTGAGTTTTAGTAAACTCACCCTTCTGCTTATCTGCACAGGTAATCCTTAGGCGGATCAGTGCTATGAGGGACTCGAAGGTGGCCACACAACAGCTTACGCTTCCATATTTATCTTTTAATTTATAAGTAGTTTAATTTGGGTATTTTTATGTAATAAAGCCTCTCTGGACTTTATCCTTAATTTGGGGATTTATATTTCTTTTGCTTTAATACTGCTACCAGTAGGAAAAAAGTGCGGGTTTTTAAAAGATAAATGTTTTTCAAAAATGCCACGAATACGTAATCGGTTTTAAGAGCTTTCATAATAAATGATGTTTTAAAAATTAATAATATTTTAATATGAATAACTTTTTAACAATGACTCACATTTTGAAAATGAATGACATGTCTTAGAATCATTGTTAAGATCACACAAAGAGGTTAAATAGAAAAAGGGTTTTCATCGATATCACACTTTATGAAAAACACTTCAACGTGACATCGCCAGCTTCGACCATAACATCTAGGCTGGGTTTGGGGTGTTACAGGCCGTGCGGTGCAAGTCAATATGTATGCCCTGTTTTTACACGGCCTGTGACACAGACGTGTCTAGTGGCCGTATGAGGCGCACGGCCTGCTCACACGGGCGTGTGACCCTTTAATGCTTGAAAATTTTGTGTTTCCTAAAGGTTGCAAATGTTACTGGTTTAGTCCCTAACCTCTGTCAAGCATGTTTTCAGGTCTCGTAGGGCCTTATAAGGGACAATGTGAGTATGTTGGATGGGTTTTATATATGAATGCATAAATGTATGTGTTATGTATGTGAATGATGTGTATTGATTGGTAATGTCTCTTAACCTTATTCCAGCATCAGATACGGGTTAAGGGTGTTACATTTTATTGGTATCAGAGCTATAGTTTAGTCAATTATAGGATTAACATAGCATGTGAGAGTCTAGCTATACATGCCATATATATAAACTATGATAGTGTGATGATTCATGACAGTTTAAAGTGTGTTTTCATGTAGTAATAGATCCCGAACGAGCAACAGCTGATGATGTGGAAAGTAATGCACCCGCTCCCGCTCAAGGGGCAGCGTCAACTGATTCTAAGTCAATTTCAAGTAGTCAAGAGGTAGAGACTAAGCAAGCCTTCTTCCAGATGATGAGTGAGTGGTTTATGGAGTTCGTTCGAACGAATCTGACTGCTCAACAACATCCACCCTCACTTGTTCCTTAACAAAACCCTATTAATCCTCAAGTTATAGATCCGATACTGTTGAAGAAGCCGCCAGTGGATAAGATACGTAAACACTGGGCTAAGGAGTTTTGGGCTACCGTTGATGTTGATGCTGAGAAAGCTGAGTTCTGGCTCGAGAACACAATCCAAGTATTTGATGAATTATTTTGTACTCCTGATGAATGAATCAAATGTGTGGTACCTTTACTTAGAGATAATGCGTACCATTGGTGGAAAATGTTGATATCTATGGTTCCAAGAGAACGAGTTACCTGGGAGTTCTTCCAATCTGAATTCCAAAAGAAGTATATAAGTCAATGATTTCTTAATCAGAAACATAAAGAGTTTCTAGAATTGAAACAAGGCGGGATAACTGTAACTAAGTATGACAGAGAATTCATACGTTTAAGCAAATATGCTCAAAAATATGTTTCTACCGAAGAGATTATGTGTAAGCGATTTGTTGATGGGTTGAATGAAGATATAAAACTTCTAGTCGGGATTCTGGAAATCAAAGAATTCGTTGTTTTAGTTGAAAGGGCTTGTAAAGCTGAAGATCTCAGCAAAGAAAAGACGAAAGCTGATTCAGAGGCTAGAGACACCAGAAAAAGATCAATGAGCAAGCCGTATCAATCTTCATCAAAGAAATTCTGAGACTTGTTTAATCATTCTAATGCATCAGTAGGGCATTCAAACAGAGATCGTGAAAAGCAACCTGTGAGTTCTAAAGCTCAAGCAACATCAGTAGCTAGTATTGGAAGTGTAAGAGTCAATAAACCTAAATGCCAGCACTGTGGACGACGGCATTTCAGAGAATCTCAGAATAAAAGTAATAAAGCTTGCTACAAATGTGGTTCATTAGAACACTTCATCTGAGACTACCTGAAGTTAGTTGAGAAAGACAAAGTTCAGAATGTGAGATCAAGTAATACTGCTACTAAAGGAAGACCACCCAAAAACACTAGAAATATGAGTGGTAACCAAAGTGTTGCGAGAGATTCTATTGTGAGATCTGAGGCATGAGCACCTGCTTGAGCTTATACTATCCGCGCAGGGGAGGAAGCATCCTCGCTAGACGTTATAACCGGTACTTTCAGTCTCTATGATACTAAACTTATTGCATTGATAGATTCAAGATCTAGGATCAACTCATGCTTATATATGCATGAATTTAGTATCCAATAAGACTTTTCCTGTAGAGTCTACTGAATTTTTAATTAGAGTATTGAACCCCTTAGGAAGTGTGTGTTAGTTGATAAATTGTGCAAGAACTGTTCGTTGATGATTTGAGATTTCTGCATTCCGGCTGATCTGATGTTGTTACCATTTGATGAATTTAATATAATTCTGGGTATGGATTGGCTAACACTACATGATGCTATAGTAAACTGTAAACGAAAGACAATTGATCTAAGATGTCAGAATAGTGAGATTACCCGGATTGGGTAAGATGATTTGAATGGTTTATCAATAGTGATTTCATCGATGTTAGCTCAGAAATATGTGAGAAAGGGTTGTGAAGTTTACTTTGCTTATGTGCTTGATACAAAAGTGATTGAAAAGAAGATCGAATCAGTGCCAGTTGTGTGTGAGTATCCGGATGTGTTTCTTGAAGAGTTATCGAGTTTAACACTGATCCGAGAGGTTGAGTTTAGCATTGAGTTAGTACCAGAAACTACGCTGATATCGATAGCTCCGTACCGAATGGCACCAACGGAGTTATTAGAATTAAAAGCTCAGTTACAAGAACTGATAGAGAGGTGTTCTGCTAGACTGAGTTTCACACCTTGGGGTGCTCATGTATTGTTTGTGAAAAAGAAAGATGGCATGATGAGAATGTGTATAGAATACCGACAACTTAACAAAATGAGGATTAAGAATAAGTATCCTCTGCCCAGAATAGATGATTTGTTTGATCATTTAAAAGGGGCTATAGTGTTTTCAAAGATAGATTTGAGATCGGGTTATCACCAGTTGCAAGTTAGAGACTTTGATGTGCCAAAGACAACTTTTAGAACGAGATATGGTCATTATGAATTTTTAGTTATGCCTTTCGGACTAACGAATGCACCTGTTGTCTTTATGGATTTAATGAACTGGATTTTTAGATCATACTTAGATTGATTTGTTGTCGTATTTATTGACGACATATTGATATATTCACGAGATGAAACTGAGCATCCCGAGCATTTGAGAATTGTATTGCAGACTCTACGTGATAATCACTTATATGAAAAGTTTAGTAAATGTGAATTCTGGTTACGCGAGGGTGGTTTTCTGGGGCATATTGTGTTAGCATCGGGTATTCAAGTCGATCCGAGCAAGATTTCTGCAATAGTGGATTGGAAGCCTCTGAGAAATGTATCTAAAGTCTGTAGTTTTCTGGGACTCACCGACTATTATAGACCATTTGTGAAAGGCTTTTCGATGATTGCAACTCTGTTGACAAGATTGCTTCCGAAAGATGTAAAGTTTGAATGGTCTGAGAAATGTCAGAAAAGTTTTGATCAGTTGAAAGCTCTTTTGACTGAAGCTCTAGTATTAGTACAACCAAAATTGAGCAACGAATTTGTGATTTATAGTGATGCATCGTCGAATGGTTTAGGCTGCATTTTGATGCAGGAAGGCAAAGTCATAGCTTATAGCTCGAGACAGTTGAAGCCACATGAAAAGAATTACCCGACGCACGATTTAGAGTTAGCAACCATTGAATTTGCGTTGAAGATTTGGCGCCATTATTTGTTTGGTGAGAAATGCCATGTTTATTCAGATCACAAGAGTTTGAAATATCTGATACCTCAGAAAGATTTGAATTTGTGACAACGGAGATGGCTAAAATTGATAAAAGTTTACGAGCTAGTGATTGACTATCATCCAGGAAAAGCAAATGTTGTTGCTGATGCATTAAGCCAGAAATCTTTATTTGCTCTACATGCAATGAATATTCAATTGGCTCTATTTGATGACAGCTTGGTTGTAGCTGAATTGAAAGCGAGACCACTATTTTTACAGCAAATTTGTGAAGCTCAGAAAGTTGATAATGAAATGTTAACAAAATGAGCTCAATGTGATTCGAACCTTGATTCGAAATTTCAAGTTGATGCTAATGATTATTTAAGATTCAGAGGCCGAATATGTGTTTCGAGAAATTCAGAGTTGATTTAGATGATTTTGAACGAAAATGTATAATGACTTGAAGCAGCTCTATTAGTGGCCTGGTATGAAACGTGACATCTCAAAATTTGTTTCAAAATGTTTGATTATTCAGCAAGTCAAAGCTGAACATCAAGTAGCATCAAGTTTATTACAGCCTATCATGATTCCTAATTGGAAATGGGACAGAGTAACTATGGATTTTGTTTCGGGTTTACCCCTATCTCCAGGAAAGAAAGATGCAATCTGGGTTGTTGTTGATCGATTAACAAAATCAGCTCATTTCATTCCAGTACGTACAAATTTCTCGCTTGATAAGTTAGCTGAGTTATATATCTCTGAGCTTGTGAGATTACATGGAGTACCTATTTCTATTGTTTTAGATAGAGATCCAAGGTTTACTTCATGATTTTGGAAGAAATTGCAAGAAGCTTTAGGTACAAAGTTGCATTTCAGTACGACATTTCACTATCAAACAGATGGTCAATTCGAGAGAGTTATTCAAGTACTCGAGGATATGTTACGTTGTTGTATTCTTGAGTTCTAAGATACATGGGAAAAGAATTTGTCGTTGATTGCATTGGCTTATAACAATAGCTTCCAATCAAGTATAAAGATGGCACCGTACGAAGCTCTTTACAGAACGTAAATGCCAAAAACTGTTGTACTGGATTGAGCTAAGTGAGAATAAGATTCACAGGATTGATTTGATTAGAGAAACCAAAGAAAAAGTGAAAGTAATTCGTGATATTTTGAAAGTAGCATCAGATGACAAAAATCTTACGCAAATTTAAAATGGAAAGATATTGAATTTTAGATCGGGGATAGAGTGTTTTTGAAAGTTTCACCGTGGAAGAAGATATTCAGATTTGGTAGAAAAGGAAAGTTGAGCCCGAGATTCATCAGACCTTACGAAATTATTGAGCGAGTTGGACTGATGGCATATCGGTTAACATTACCATCTGAGTTACAAAAAATTCACAATGTATTTCATGTGTCGATGGTACGATGATATTGATCCGACCCTTCACACATTATTTCTCCTTTTGAGGTTGAAATTCATTCAGATTTATCGTACAGTGAAGAACCTGTAACTGTAACACCCTAAACTCGGCCCAAACATTACAACTGAATCTGGCGTGTCTCATTAAAATGTTGCTAGAAAAGAAAACCATGTTTTAACTAAAGTCTTTCCTTAGGGTTTTAAGAGTTTCTTCGTTATAGATTAAAGTGGATGGAAGTTGCGCACCAGGTAGGATGCCAGAAAAGAGGAGGTGAGTCAATTAGACTGCTTAAGTACCAAGCTCTCCACGAATCCAATCCTAGACATGCACACCACCATTGCCACACTTTAACTGAGTGATTGTTCATGGAAAACCGTTTCGTTGTTTTTAGTTTTGAAAACATTTTCGTTGTGAAAACTTTGCTTTGTTATCGTGATATTTTGAAATCAAGTAACTATTTAAAAAAAAACGCGCCCTAAAGCTATTCAATTTCAACGATTAAAATAATACCAGATCTAATATAGCAAACATATTAAAACAATTAAGAATAATTAAGGTGGCCTTATTACAACTTAACACCCAAACTGTTAAAGTAAATAAAAAGTTGTCCGAATCACCAGAAAAAAATCGAATTTGCAGAACATGTGGCCACTCTGAATCCTTCACAGCTCCAAGCCCACTATGGTTGGGGATTACCTGTATGGATGAAAATAAGGGGTGAGTTTGGGAAACTCAGTGTGTAAAATAACCCAACCATAGTCTAAATCAACTCAAACCACAAAAACAGATTAAGTTGGGCCTTAGCCCAAAATAGAGTTCAGAATGAAGCCCATAGGCCCATAACAGAGACAGAACAGATATTCAATGTATGCAGAAACCCAACCCATATCCAACCGTATACACCCTTATACCAACCTTACACCATGTGGGGAGACAACTCGACCCACCCATCTGCTACACGCCACAGAATTTTGTAACATGGCTGCCAGAACAGATAGTGTGACAGAGTCACCAGATACAGATATTTGTGGCAGAGCCACCAGAACAGATATTTGTGGCATCACCACTAGAACTCTTCCTCCATCAACATAACCCATATCCCATGCAACAGGCATACATGTCATGGCATACAACATACAGAATAAGATTATCATGCATTTCAGTCATCACTAACCCTAGGGGTATAACGGTTATTTTGCACCTAGGGATATAAGGGTAATTCTCATACATAGGTGCATTTTAGTAAATTAACTATTTTAGGGTTTTCATGCATATTACAGCCATCAACGAATTAACAGACACACTTACCGAGCGTTCTTACCGAATTACCCCATTGGCCCAGTAACCTGATTTCTACCCATTAAGCCCGAATATACCGAAGTGCATGAAATTGCGCACTCTGCAAACTTACCACTGGAGACTACCGAGATTGATTAACAAACTATCCCATGAATGTCCGCACGCTCTTAAGTTCACAAAATGCCAGCTTGTCGGCATTTCAGCTTCTGCCGATCTAGTCTATGAGTGGTGTCATTTACAGACCTATTTTGTAATGGTTCGTTGGTGAGATCCACACACGAGCTGCCTACAATTGGATTACTATCACATCAATCTAAATATCAAAAGCAAACTACGTACTTATCCCCCTACTATATTCGGCCAACACTGCCTTAGACCCTTGAGTTCTTACCATTTTGCCGAAATATGGATTAGATCTAGAGATCCAACCGAATTAGTCTTCAAGCCCTTCACTGTACGCCCCATTGTCCATGCTAACGCATACACAACCAAAAAGAAAGAGGCAACAATGCCCTTAGTCCAAATGTTAGCCACCCTTAATGGGTTTCGGCTTTTACCTTAAATCATAAATTACTAACGAAAGCTATTTGACAATCTTACCAATCGCTGTTTGGCCCAGCAGAGTGCTCCTCTCTTTGATCTTAACTTCGATCCACCATAGTTACGAGATGAGACAGATTCAAGTAGCCAAAGATTTGGCCTCTTATACCACAGGTATGAAGGTTTTGGCTTTTTTAAAGAAGAAAAAGAAAGAGGTTCAGCTATTGCAAGATTCGGCCTATTGAGAAACAATGAAGAAAGGAAAATAAGGGAAGAAATAGAAGAGAGAAGATTTTGGGTTCGGCTATGGAGAAAAGGAAAGATGAAAGAAAAAAAGAAGTGAGAGGGGGAAGTAGTATTCGGTTATGGCAAGGGAAAATGGCACAGAGAGTTAGGTGGTTTCCAAGTTTCGGCTACTAACAAGAATGAAAGGGAAAAAAGGAGAGAAACCCTAAGCACAACCTCTAATTCGGCAAGCCAAAAGAAAACTAAACTGAAAGCCAATGGAGAACTTACACAGAAACGACACAACACTTCCCTGATGCCAAAATTCCTACTTCAGAGACCTAACCGAACTTACCTATACCAGAGACCCTGGGCTGGCCAACTCTTGCTCCTCAAGAGTCCAACATTCGACTAATACCACACTCCTTGATCAGCTCCTAAATTTTTTCCCTTATCTCCCCCTTACCCAATCTCCTGAACAGCTCAAACTCTTCCTGGCAGAGTTTCACTTGAGTTTCATCACATCCCCTTTCTGTTCACAAAAATTAACATCTCAATTTGCTTTCCTTGTGATTTGAAACCTAGCTCCCCCTAAACATACATGCCACTCCCCAAGCACCTATGTAGCGTCACATGCCAATTTGCCACAGGTCTTCTTGTGGCTTATTTCACCCATTAAATCTTAAAAGCCCAATACACTAGAACCACTTCTCCTTTAAAATTAAAATTTGTTAAAAATACCAGGTTTTAACTTAGACTTGGGCCTTCTGGAGGCCCACTAATATACTCAGACCTACACTATAGAGTCAAAACACAAAAATTCTAAAATTCATCAAAAATTATAGAAATCCCAAAAATCCAAAAAATTAGGGCGTTACAACTCTACCCCCTTAAAGAAAATTCGTCCTCGAAATTTACCTGATCCAAATAGATGAGGGTATTGTTGTCGCATCGCCTCCTCTGACTCCTAAGTAGCAGTCTCTCTGCCATGATTACACCAAAGCACTTTTACTAAGGGAACTGGCTTCCTTCTTAGAACCTTAACATCCCTATCCAATATCTGCACAAACTCTTCCTCGAAAGTCAAATCAGGCTGCACTTCAATCTCTGTAGCCGGCACGACATGCGTAGGGTTAAAACGGTAACGCCTTAACATTGAGACATGAAAAACATCATGAATCCTGTCTAACTCCGGAGGTAGTTCCAATTGGTAAGCCACTGGACCTACTTGCTTAAGAACCTGATAAGGCCCAATGAACCACGGACTTAACTCGCCCTTCTTACCAAACCTTAATATCTTCTTCCAAGGAGAAACCTTCAAGAAGACCATATCACCCATTGAGTACTCAATCTCCTTATGCTTCAAATCTTCATACGACTTTTTCCTATTAGATGCTTCTTTTAACCGATCTCTGATTACTATGACTTTATCTTTAGTATACGCTACCAACTCAGGTCCAAGAACCTATCGTTCTTCCAATTCAGTCCAACAACTAGGTGTACGACACCTTCGTCTATACAATGCTTCATAAGGTGCCATTCGAATACTCACCTAATAATTGTTGTTGTATGCAAACTCTGCCAACAGCAAGTAATCCTCCCAACTACCTCGGAAGTCAATAACGTACCCCCTCAACATGTCTTCTAAAATCTGAATAACCCTTTTCGACTGACCCTCAGTCTAGGGATGAATGGTCATACTGAAGTTCAATCGCGTTCCCAACGCCTCATGTAACTTTTTCTAGAACTGAGATGTGAACCTAGGATCCCGGTCAAAGATAATTGAAACTGGGGCACCATGAAGTCGAATGATTTTCGCCACATACAATTTGGCTAATTATTGAAGTGAATAATCAGTACGGACAGGTATGAAATAAGCAGATTTAGTCAACCTATCCACAATTACCCAAACCGAGTCATTCTTCGCTGGTGTCAAGGGTAGCCCACTCACAAAGTCTATGGTCACCCTCTCCCACTTCCAAAGTGGTATCTTCATTGGTTGCAAGTCCAGAAGGTAGATGATGCTCAACTTTCACTAGCTGGCATGTCGAACATTTCCCCACAAACTTCGTTACTTCTCGTTTAAGCCCAGGCCACCAATACAATTCTCGCAAGTCGTGATACAACTTATTCCTTCCAGGATGCATCGTGTAAAGTCCTCTATGATCTTCTCCCTTGGAAACACAGAACTCCTTCACGATTCAACCCAAACTCAAAAGTTTCCCCTTTCTTGACTTACTAGAATGGAACAACCAAAGACTCATCCCTCAACTGCTTTTCCCTAATCTGATCCACTCAGGTTGGCCTTACTTGCAACTCAGCCAATAGACTACCATCATCATACAGACTTAGACGAGTAAACATTGCTCTCAGATTAGATACAACTCGACGGCTCAGGGCATCGGCTACCGCATTAGCCTTGTCTGGGTGATACTCAATCGAACAGTCATAATCCTTAAGCAACTCTATCCATCTTGGTTGCCTAAGGTTCAACTCCTTCTGAGTCAGCAAGTCCTTGAGACTCTTATGGTTCGTGTATATGACACACCTTTCTCCGTACAAGTAGTGTCTCTATATCTTAAGTGCAAAGATTACTGCTGCCAATTCCAGGTAATGAGTAGGACAGTTTACTTCGTGGGGCTTAAGCTCTCACGATGCATAAGCAACCACCTTACCTTCTTGCATCAACACACAGCCCAAACCCACATTTGATGCGTCACTGTACATGGTAAAATCCTTCCCGGACTCTGGCTGAATTAATACAGGTGCCTCAGTCAGAACTTCTTTCAATTTCTCAAAAGCTTCCTGCTACTTCTCAGTCCAAACAAATGGTGCTCCTTTCCTTATAAGATTTGACAAAGGTGCTGCCATCATATAAAAGCCTTTTACAAACCTTCTATAGTATCTTACCAAACCCAGGAAACTCTGAATTTCTGACACTAACCTAGGTAGCTTCCATTCCAAAATCGCTTCATTCTTTCGAGGGTCCACCTTAATCCCCTGAGCAGAGACTACATGACCTAAGAAGGTTACCTCCCTTAACCAGAATTCACACTTGTTGAATTTCCTATACAGCTCCTTCTCCTTCAATACTCACAGCACAATGCGGAGATGCTCATCATGCTTCTCTTCAGTTTTAGAATATATCCAAATATCGTCAATAAAGATGACTACGAATCGATCCAAAAATGGTTGGAATACATGATTCATCAAATTCATGAATGCTACAGGAGCGTTCATCAATCCAAATGGCATAACAAGAAACTCGTAATGACCATATCGAGTCCTGAATACCGTCTTATGAATATCTGCCTCTTTGACCCTTAACTGATGATATCCAGATCAAAGTTCGATCTTGGAGATTACCAAATCTCTTTTAAGTTGGTCAAACAGATCGTCAATTCTTGGCAGAGGGCACTTATTCTTAATCGTTAGTTTGTTAATCGATACACATCCACATCGTCCCATCCTTCTTTTCACAAACAGCACCGGTGCTCCCCACGAAGACACACTCAGCCTAATAAAGCCTCTATCTAACAACTCTTGAATTTGTGCCTTTAGCTCCACTAACTCCTTTGGTGCCATCCTGTACAGTGCGATGGACACTGGTGCCGTTCCAGGCAACAAGTCGATTATGAACTCGACTTCTTAGTTCAGATGTAATCCCGGAAGCTCCTTCAGAAAAACATCTTAGAACTCCTTAACGGTTCTAACCTTATCCACCGTCAGTCCCTCAGCCTCTGACTGACTTACAAATGACAGATAAGCCTCACAACCCTTATGAATCCACTTCTCGGCTCTCAACGCCGACACTACATTGGACAAATAATCCCTTCGCTCACCTATCACCATAACCTCCTCACCCTTCGTGGTCTTTAACACCATCCGCTTAGCGGCACAATCCAGAGTTGCCCCATGCTTAACAAGCCAGTTCATTCCCAGAATGAGATCGAATTCTCCGAATGGTAACTCCAACAAGTCTCCAGAGAAAATCTTACCTTGAGTTTCTAAAGGCACGTCTCTATATTGTTTGTCTACCCTAACCGAGTGACCCAAAAGACTTAATACCGATACCCCACTCACAGTCTTCTCAAAGTACACACCCAACGACCCAGATATGGCACATGCAACATACAAATGAGTAGATCCAATATCTATCAAGGCAGTGTACGGCAAGCTAGAAATCAAGAACGTACTAGTTATGACATTGGGTGCATCACCCTCCTGTCGACGACGAGCTATATGCACCAACGCTGGCTGTCGACATTTCTGACACCCCTACCAGGTGCTTCTCGACCCCGACCATTTCCATTACCGCCCCTACCTTGACCACGTCCTCTCGGTGGTTGTGGTCCCCCTCTCACTGGTTGAGCAACCCTCTGTTTTGCAACTTAAACCTGATCTATTTTCTGAGGGCAGTCTCTGACTTTATGCTCCATAGATCTACACCGGAAACAAGCACCAGAACGTTTCCTACACTTGCCCAGATGTACTTTACCACAGTCCCCACAGATTGGAGGTCTAACAACATTCATCGAAACTGCTTAAACTAGCTCCTCCACTCTTGCTCTCTTGACATTCCTGTTTGCACCACCCGAAGGTCCTGAATCCCTCTAAAAACGGTTCCGATCCTTCTCACGATTCTACCTTTCAGCACGCTTCACCTCCTCAGCTATCTTAGCTTTCTCCACCAAAGCAATAAAGTCACGCTCCCTCTTCAGAGCAATCAGCACCCTAAGTTCATCCCTAAGACCATCCTCGAAGTGCACACTACGTTCATACTCTGTAGCGACTATCCCCACTGCATACCGACTCAGCCTCAGAAACTCAGCCTCGTACTCAGCAACCGTCTTACCTCCTTAAACTAGATTCAGGAATTCCTTCCTGCGGGCGTCCACATAACTCGCCCCAACATATTTCCCCTTGAAGGCCGTCTTAAACAGCTCCCAAGTTACCCTGTCAGTTGGGGTCCCATCTATCAGAGTGAGCCACCACTGGTAAGCCTCATCTCGTAGCAACGATACGGCTACCTTCAGCTTCTGCTCCATAGAGCAGTCCAAATCATCCATAATCTGTTCTATGGCCTCTAACCAATATTCTGCCACATTCGGGGCTACACCAGATACGCCCTAAAGATCTCCGCACCATTAGCCTGGAGTCGCTCAGAGATAGATCCTTGAAGTCCGTTGCCCGTACTTGCCCCAGCAACCCTTTCTAATACACGAAGCATCGCCTAAGATAGAGCGTCATCCCCGGCACCTCGGTCATGAGACTCCACTTCTGTTTCCAGTGGCACCAGTGCATCTACCGCTGGCATATGTCCTGATGACGAAGATCTAGCCTGTGCACTACCTCGGCCACGCCCACAGCCTCTTCCACGAGTGGCTCTCGTACTTATTTCGTATTATTTGATTACGAATTTTATGCATTAATTAAATATTTTAGTTTTTATTACAGATGTTTTATGAATAGACAGTAATTTAGAGTTTGTTTTTTGCGGAATCGAGGTTTAGCTACAGTCTCAGTCTATTATCAAAATTTCCTACAATTTCAGTACCACCCTAACTAGAGTATCCCAATAGGTTTTCAGTACAGACAGACAATTCAAAAATATTCAGATGAGTTCAGAATGATACTTACAGACTTGGGCCGGAGATTCGGGGTGCCACCTTCTCAGAATTCAAATTTTTGAAAACCAGATTTTGAAATCTTTTAATTTCATTTATTGTAGAAAGAAAATTTTAAAAATGAATTCCCAAAGCGATTTTTGAAATTCTTTATTATTTTCATTATTATGTTTAACCCATTCCACAGTCGAGTTGTTGCAACAGGGCCCTGATACCACTAAATGTAACACCCTAAACCCAGTCCAGACGTTACGATCGAATTTAGCGTGTCTCATTGAAATGTTGCTAGAAAAAAAACCATGTTTTAACTAATGTCTTTCCTTAGGGTTTTAAGAGTTTCTTCGTTATAGATTAAAGTGAATGGAAGCTGTGCACTAGGTAGGATGCCAGAAAAGAGGAGGTGAGTCAATTAGACTGCTTAAGTACCAAGCGCTCCACGGATCCAATCCTAGACATGCACACCACTATTGCCATACTTTAATTGAGTGATTGTTCATGCAAAACCGTTTCGTTGATATTAGTTTTGAAAATATTTTCGTTGCAGAAACTTTGCTTTGTTATTGTGATATTTTGAAATCAAGTAACTATTTTAAAAAAAACGCGCCCTAAAGCTATTCAATTTCAACAATTAAAATAATATCATATCTATTCTAGCAAACATATTAAAACAATTAAGAATAATTAGACCGGCCTTATTACAACTTAACACCCAAACTGTTAAAGTAAATAAAAAGCTGTCCGAATCACCAAAAAAAAATTGAATTTGCAGAACGTGTGGCCACTTCGAATCCCTCACAACTCCAAGCCCATTATGGTCGGGGATTACCTACATGGATGAAAATAAGGGGTGAGTTTGGGAAACTCAGTGTGTAAAATAACCCAGCCATTGTAATATCCCGAATTAGGGCCTAATCGGAATAGTGGTTTTGTGACCACAAATCCGACATAGAAATAATTATTTTTTTATAATTATTTTGAGGTTTATGATATGATTACATGATTGTGTGAAAATTTCGTGAAGAAATTCTATGCCTAAAGTGTTTAAATTGAAAGTAGGGACTAAATCGAATAAGTTGCAAAATTTGCATTCTAGAAGTTTTTAGTATGAAATTGCATTGAAATATTAATTATGAGGTCTTAAATAGAAATTTGACTAATTTAAGTTCATGGACAAAATTAGGACATGGAAGGAATTTTTGGATAGTTTAGCAGTAAGGGCATTTTGGTCATTTAGTTATTAAAATGAATTAAAAATAAAATTAAAAGCCAATTTTTGTCCATCTTCTCCATTAGGCCGAAATTTCAAGGGTTCTCCATAGCTAGGGTTTGTTTCAAGCTTCCAAGCTCCATAGTAAGTGATTCCAAGCCCCGTTTTTAATGTTCTTTACGTTTTTGAGATCCCGATAACTCGATTAAGCTTATGTTAGCAATAATTTAACCTAGGGTTTATATTTGGAAAAATACCCATAGGTGAAATTTGTGTATTTTGATGTTTTATGATAGAATATGAAGTTTTAAATTATGTTAGACAACTTGTACTACTCGATTTTAAGCAAAAACGAGTAAAAGGGCTTAATCGGTAAAAATACCTAATAGTCACAAGTACATGTTAGAGTGAGAATTTGATGTTGCCATAGAAGAGAAAAGTGATCAGCATATTGTAAAACATAAGAATAAGGAATAAAGTTTAATCCCCAGCCTAGGGGCAAAAATGTAAATATGTAAAAGTTTAGGGGTAAAATTGTAATTTTGCCAAAATTTGAGTTAAGGATTAATTTGATAATGTGAGTATTAAACAAGCTAAATGTGTTATTTTAGATCAAGAAAGACGTGGAATCGACCTCAATCGAGGAAAAGAAAAGATTATGGACTAAATTGCAAAATCTTTGTATTTTGGTACCAAGGTAAGTTCATGTGTAAATAATGTAGTATAATTGTTAATTTTAAGTTATTGATGTTAAATATATGTGATGCTGAATTTTATTATGAAATTTATGCTTTGTGGTTAATTTCAAATAATATGTAAATTATGTGAGCTACTTGTTAAATATAATTGTTACCGAGTATTGATTTCGGCATTCTACGGAAGACGGCAAGGATAAGTGTTCGAGGAAAATCCCGTTCGAACCTTAGGAATAGATTAGGATACAAGTGACATGTCACTAGGATGGTTGAGCATCCGAACTCGTTGAGTTGAGTCCGAGTTCACTTATGGATACAAATTTTCGAACTCGTTGAGTTGAGTCCGAGTTCGTGAGATGTAACTAGGCATCCGAGCTCGTTGAGTTGAGTCCCAGTTCACTAATGGATGCGAATGCCCGAGCTCGTTGAGTTGAGTCCGAGTTCGCTTATGGGCGGGTTACATGATTGCTTGATTGCATATATGGCACTTATGTGCAAGTTATCCATGTATCCGAATTATATTCCGATGTGTTCAACGGGTAAAGTTATACTCAAATGGAGGAATATTCGAGATGTAAAGAGACGTATTGGTAAGTGATGTGAAATGGATATTTTGGACAGGTATGTATTTAACCCTCGGGTTGAGTATTGATACAATCACGATAAGGTAATAAGATGATGAAAAATGATTAGAAATGTGATATGTGTTTTAGTGATGCATGCTAATATTGATTGGTATGACCGTTTGTTATGTTACTTATTATTTGCATATGAACTTACTAAGCATTTATGCTTACTCCCTCCTTCTTACTAATTGTAGTTTTGGACAAGTCAGCTCAGGAGTCGGGATAGGTCGAAGGCTCAGTCACACTATCCGGAAGACTTTTGGTAAATGGCTTGTAAATTTAAGTATGGCATGTATAGCAATATACCTATTTTGTGTAAATGATCTTATGATATTGTGATGGAATGGTTGAGAAAATGTTTGATAATGATAAATTATGAAAATGGTTAGTTTAGATTATGTTTGATGTTAAGGAAAATTATTAAGATACTTAGTGCATAAAAACTCATAAAAGGGATGAAATTTGCCATAAACAGAATACTGTAGCAACATTGATGTGAGTTTGAAAATTTACTAAAAATCATAAAAATTGAATTTGGTGATGAAATACATATCAAATTGAAGCTTATTATGTCTAATTTCACATGAAACAAATGAAACAGTTAAAGAAATTATATGTTAAAAGATATTTGAATTTTAGTGAAACAGGGTCATAGCAGTTTCTGAATCCCCTATTCCAACTTTAGAAATTCACCATAAATTGTAAAGATATAATTATGTGGTTTATTTTATATATTAAGAATCCTTATTGAGTCTAGTTTTAGTAGAAACAAACCTCATAGTCATATGAATTTTTTACAGAGAGAAATGTGGTTCGTAGTAAACAGAGGTCAAAATAGTCAAGTCCTGAAATAGGGGTAACTTTAACTAATAAACTGTACTAATTGGATCAACCAAAAATTCTAGAAAAAAATTAGTAGATAGGTATATGGAACTAGATTCAAGGAAAATTTACGGATCTTGATTTTGAGTTTCATAAATCGAGATATGATTTTTCTTGTGACTGTGATGCAAGTAGCTTAAAAGCTGTGAATGTAGAAACAAATAATCCAAAGTTCTAAAAATGTTAAATTAAGCTTAGTAACACCTCATACTCGACACCGGCGACGGTCTCGGGCGTGGGGGCGTTACAACCATAGTCTAAATCAACTCAAACCACAGAAACAGATTAAGTTGGGCCTTAGCCCAAAACAGAGTTTAGAATGAAGCCCATAGGCCCATAACAGAGACAGAACATATATTTCATGTATGCAGAAACCTAACCCATATCCAACCGTATACACCCCTGTACCAACCTTACACCATGTAGGGAGACAACTCGACCCACCATCTGCTACACGCCACAGAATTTTGCAGCATGGCTGCCAGAACAGATAGTGTGACAGAGTCACCAGATACAAATATTTATGGCAGAGCCACCAGAATAGATATATGTGGCATCGCCCCCAGAACGCTTCCTCCACCAACATAACCCATATCCCATGCAACAGACATACATGTCATGGCATACAACATATAGAATCAGATTATCATGCATTTTAGTCATCACTAACCCTAGGGGTATAACGGTCATTTTGCACCTAGGGGTATAATGTTAATTCTCATACTTAGGGGTATTTTAGTAAATTAACTATTTTATGGTTTTCATGCATAGTACAGCCATCAACGAATTAACAGACACATTTACCGAGCGTTCTTACCGAATTGGCCCCGTTGGCTAATTAACCTAATTTCGGCCCATTAAGTTCGAATATACCGAAGCGCACAAAATTTTGCACTCGACAATCTTACCACTGGAGACTACTAAGATTGATAAACAAACTATCCCACGAACGTTCGCACGCTCGCAAGTTCACAAAATGCTGGCTTTTCGGTATTTCAGCTTTTCGGCTTCTGCCGATCTAGTCTATGAGTGGTGTTGTTTACACACTTGTTTTGTAACGGTTCATTGGCGAAATCCACACACGAGCTGCCTACAATTAGATTACTAACACATCAGTCTAAATATCGAAAGCAAACTACGTACTTATCCCCCTACCATATTCGGCCAAGACTGCCTTAGACCCTCGAGTTCTTACCTTTTTGCCGAAATATGGATTAGATCTAGAGATCCAACTGAATTAGTCTTCAAGCCCTTCGCTGTATGCCCCCTTGTCCATGCTAACGCATACACAACCAAAAAGAAAGAGGCAACAATGCCCTTAGTCCAAATGTTAGCCACCCTTAAGGGGTGTCGGCTTTTACCTTAAATCATAAATTACTAACAAAAGCTATTCGACAATCTTACCAATCGCTGTTTGGCCCAGTAGAGTGATCCTATCTTTGATTTTAACTCCAATCCACCGTAGTTACGAGATGAGACAGATTCAAGTAGCCAAAGATTTGGCCTCCTATACCACAGGTATGAAAGTTTCGGCTTTTTTAAAGAAGAAAAAGAAAGAGGTTCGGCTATGGCAAGATTTGGCCTATTGAGAAACAATGAAGAAAGGAAAATAAGGGAAGAAATAGAAGAGAGAAGAGCTTGGGTTCGGCTATGGAGAAAAGGAAAGATGAAAGAAAAGAAGAAGTGAGAGAGGGAAGTAGTATTCAGTTATGGCAAGGGAAAACGACACAGAGAGTTAGATGGTTTCCAAGTTTCGGCTACTAACAAGAATGAACGGGAAAAAAGGAGAGAAACCCTAAGCACAACCCCTAATTCTGCAAGCCAAAAGAAAACTAAACCGAAACCCAATGGAGAACTTACACAGAAATGGCACAACACTTCCCTAATGCCAAAATTCCTACTTCAGAGACCTAGCTGAACTTACCTATACCAGAGACCCTTGGCCAGCCAACTCTTGCTCCTCAAGAGTCCAAAATTCGGCCAATACCACACTCTTTGATCAGCTCCTAAATTTTCTCCCTTATCTCCTCCTTACCCAATCTCCTGAACAGCTCAAACTCTTCCTGGCAGAGTTTCACTTGAGTTCCATCACATCCCCTTTCTGTTCACAAAAATTAACATCTCAATTTGCTTTCCTTGTGACTTGAACCCTAGCTCCCCCTAAACATCTACACGCCACTCCCCAAGCACCTATGTGGCATCACATGCCACTTTGCCACAGGTCTTCTTGTGGCTTATTTCACCCATTAAATCTTAAAAGCCCAATACACCAGAACCCCTTCTCCTTTAAAATTAAAATTTGTTAAAACTACCAGGTTCTAACTTGGACTTGGGCCTTCTAGAGGCCCAATAATATACTCAGACCTATACTATACAGTCAAAACACATAAATTTTAAAATTCATCAAAAATTACAGAAATCCTGAAAATCCCGAAGATTAGGGCGTTACAGTAATAGTCCGGTTTAGACCCTAGTCAGAATAGTGGTTTTGAGACCACATATCTGAGTATAAAAAATATTTAAATATTATTTTTGGTGCCTTTTATAAGTGAATTGACATGTGTGAAAATTTAACAGTTTGTGTGCTTAATTTTGAAAAAGGACCTAATCGCATAAAATGTAAAAGCTATGTGCTAGATGTTAAAAGTGCCTATTTGACCTGGATTTATATTTGAGAGGTCCTTATGTTGTTATTATGCCATTTACATGGTTGATGGACATTTTTGACCTCAATATTCATGATTTAATAGATTTATAAAAAGGGTAAAATAGAAATTTAATTAATATGTTAATAATAAAAAATGCATGAAAATGGATCATTTTATGTCCATCCTTAGTCAAAAATATAATAAAATATAAGAGAAAAGTTTCCTTAGGGTTCGACACTTGTAATCCTTGATTAAGGTATGTGTTTTGATTGGTTTTTGATAATTTCTACGTTTTTGTAATCGTTGCTTCGTATATTATCGAACCCATGCTTCAATTTCTAATTTTGATGGTGATTTTGAAATGTGCCATTGATGAAACTATGAGCTTTGTGATGTTAGTTGATGCATTATGAAAGCTTGATGTTGGGCTTACATGTTTTGTCTTTTAATTTTTGATGAAATTGAATATTTTGGGTTCAACTGTAAAAATATTATTTTGAGGGACTAAAATGTGAAATAAATGAAATTTATGGACTTGTATGAGAGCTAGGAGAATTTGGCCAAGCATGTGTACAAGCAAATTTGGTGTATTTTGTGATTTTGTGAATTAGGGACTAAAGTGTCGAAATGTGAAAATGTGAGGGCTATTTTGGAAAATACCCTAATTGTGTGTATATGGATTAGTTTGAATGATTTAGTGAATAAAAGGGTTAATTTTGAATACATATAGATTAAGAAAGAAGGAATTCAAACTTAGACCGAGGGAAGTCAAAGATTGTAGAGTAAACAGTCTGAGTCGACAATTCCAAGTACGATGTAAGTTCGTACGTAGAACATGATGTTATGAGTATATGTTGCTATCTTGATTATGCATAGATGTATATATATATTTGAGTTGGATGAATTCGATGATAAAAAAATGGTATTTGGCACTAAGTGTGCAAGTTAAATTGGTTTCGGCTATATGAGGCACTAAGTGTGCGATATCGAAATAGCTTCGGTTAATTGAGATGGCAATAAGTGTGCGAAATTATTATCGCTTTGGCTAATCTTTAAAGCACTAAGTGTGCGAATGTTTGAAACATTGGTGCTCTTTGAAAAGTCTTAAAATATCTGAACAAGAGGTGAGAATGAAAACGAATGAATATAGGAATGTTCGGGTAAGTATAATACCTATGTGGTAGATGGTAAAATGCATAAAAAAATTATTGAATTGGTATAAACATATGAATGATGTTGGCATGGACTTGATGGTTGAGTTGAGAATTTATTAAGTACTTATGTATTGATGTTTCATATTTTATACATTGTTATGTTTATGGGTACAAGCTTACTAAGCTTTTGAAAGCTTACTTTGTGTGTGTTTGCATTGTTTTATAGATATCGAAGCTACTGTAAGCTTGGGAATCATCAAGGATCGTCACCACAAAGTCAAACTTCATTTTGGTACTTTGAAAATGGTTATATAAAAGTATGGCATGTATAGACTAGTAGTTGTGGGATTATGATTTGTGATGTATGTACTTAGCCATGTGATTTGGTTAGTTTGTGTTTGAAATCATAGTTGATAATGGCTTATGGTATATGATGCTAATTTGCAATTATGGTATGTTTTACTTAGACAAAAGAAATGGTAAATGTTGGTAAGTTTTGGTAGTTTTAGTATGAGATTGAATGATGTATGGAAGGAAATGTTTTGGTATGATCTTGCCTTATGTTTAGCATGAGTTGGTAATGTTTATGAGTATGAAAATAGTTGATGTTGTTATGAAATGAATGATGAATGTTTTGGCATAAAAATTGGCTGAAATGGTGGTACAAATATGCTTATTTCTTTACTTGTAGGTTGACTCAAATTGGGGTGGCAAGTTGGCTAATTAAATGGCCTATTTTTGTCCACACGGGCAGAGACACAGGCGTGTGTCTGGCTGTGTGTCCCCTGGGGTACCCTACAATTGTAAGTCAGGCCCGAGCACAGGCAAATCACATGGGCGTGTGGCTAGCTGTGTAGCCTAAGTCAGACTCGACCACGGCCAAGGTATACAGGCGTTTCTTGTGGCCATGTGGACAAGTCACTATGTATGCCCTATTTTGCCACGGTTTAGACACACGGAAGTGTGACCTTTGAAAAGTTGAAAATTTTTATAAGTTATGAAACTTTTATATGTTATCAATTTAGTCCCGAATGCACGTTTAAGTATCGTATGCTCAATTTTATGTTCTTAATGAATGTGAAGAAATGACATTTACTGTAAAGAGTTGATATTTGTTATTTGATTATTCTAAATTGTGTCATGGGTTAAATAATGCCTTTTAACCTATTCCGATGATAGTTACGGGTTAGGGGTGTTACAGAACCGATTTAAATTCTAGCTCGTGAGATCAAAGAGCTGAGAAATAAAAAAATTGCATTAGTGAAAGTCTTGTGGCATCAGCACGGGGTAGAAAAAGCTACGTGGGAAACTGAGGATGCTATGAGAAATCAATATCCAAACCTATTCACTGGTAAGATTTTCGGGGACAAAAATCCCTAAGGGGGGAGAGTTGTAACAGCCCGATTTTAGCTAAATTGGAACAGTGGTTTCAAAACCAAAAATCTGAGGTTAGAAAATTATTTTAATATTGTTTTTGCTTTTTATTGCATGTGAATATGTGTGTGTGAAAATTTCGTGAAATAATTTTAGCGTTTGAGTGCTTAATTTGATGAAAGGACTTAATCGTGTAATATGCAAAAGTTGCATTCTATTTGATAAAGGTGTCTAATTGCTATGGCTTATTAAATGAAAGGTGCTTATGATGATATTAGACCATTTATAGTGGAATTTGACATAAATGGGCTTGTATTAGTTGTTTTTACATGGTTTTAATTAAGGTTAAAATGGTAAATTGGTTAATAAGGTTAATATTAATAAAACAAAACAAAAACAAGCCTTATTATCATCTTCCACCATTGATTATTGAAGAATAAGAAGCCATTTTTTGTGTTTTAGGGTTCTGCTAGGATATAGCTTGATTAAGGTATGTTTTGAGCTTGGTTTTTGATGATTTTTATGTTTTCGTGATTGTTGCTTTGTATTCTAGCTAGCCTGTACCCTAATTTCTGAATTTGTTGATGAATTTGTGAGTTGCCATTGATGAAAGCTTGATGTTTTTTAATATTCATGATGGAAAATGAATAATTGTTGATAGGTTTTAATGTTTTGTAAAGTGATTTTGGACAAAAATGTCAAATAAGGATTAAATTGTGAAATGTGGAAATTGAAGGGTTTAAATGTGAAATAAATGAAAGTTTTGGACTGCTAGGGGTCCCTATGAAATTTGGCTAGTTTGTATTTGGATTGAATTATGTGAATTTTATGTAATTATGGAATAGGGATTAAATTCTTAAAATGTGAAAGTTTAGGGGCTAAAGTGCAAAAATGCCCAAATGTATATTTTTAAACAAAATTGAATGAGTTGGTGATTAATTGGGTTAATTTTGAATACATATAGATCAAAAAAGAAATAATTCAGCTTTAGATCGAGGGAAAAGCAAGGTTACCGAGTAATCGATATGATCAGTTAATTCCAAATACGAGGTAAGTTTGTATGTGATAATTTCATTATAAATGTATGTTATATGCTTTGGTATTGCATATAATTTGATTATGTAACACCCCAAACCCCGCCTAGACGTTATGGCCGAATCTGGAATGGCACATTGGAGTGAGTTTTAAAAAGCGTAGTTTTATTGTAAAGTCCGTTTTGTATTAAAAACCCCGTTGCGGTCCTTAAGAGTAGTTAACATATCTTGTTTGTTATTAGATCATAGGTTGGTTTAGCAAAACATATGTCATATTAAATTGTTATTACATTTGAAAAAAAAACATCGTTCATTGCAGTAGCTTTTAAAACGAGTTGAGTAACGTGGTAGTTGAAAATCATTTATCTTTTGAAAACCCGAGTCCTACTGCTAATAGGTATAAACCAATTTGAATAAATCCCCAAATAAAAATAAAACTTAAAGTGGCCTTATTACATAAAATTTACCCAATCAAAACTACTTTTACTAAAAGTCAAATACAAAAACATAAACAGTGGTGTAGCCGTCTCCGAGTCCCTCGTAGCACCAACCCACCTAAGGATTACCTGTGTAGTTAAGCAGAAGAGTGAGTTTATGAAAACTTAGTGTGTAATCCCTATTTATCAAACAGTAAATCATGCAGTGTAAAACAGTCTGGGCCTCAATCCTTATCAGTGGCAATATTAGTGTGGGCATTAGCCCGTTACAGTAATAGTATCAGTGTGGGCCTTAGCCCAATTCAGTACAGTATCAGAGATGCATACAAAGATCCTAGCCATCCATCCTCTACACTCCACTCCGTCTAGGCTTACACTCTATGTGGGGATAAAATCAACCCACCCATCCCTACACACCAAAATATAGTACCAGTTGCGACACTATTAGTATTTGCAGCAGAGCTGCCAGTAATAGGCTTATAGCCTTTCAGTACACTTCCTCCAATATCATATATCCCACCCGATGCAATGCTACATAATATAAATGTACATACAATAAAATTGGAATGCTCAAACAGTCATACATCACATAGGGGTATATCCGTCATTTACCTCATAGGGTATTATAGTCATTTCCAAGATTAGGGTCTAGATATACTTACCGACCTAACAATAGGTCCACAGTCGTCTCAGGCGACCCGTACAACCTTAGTAGTTAAACAGCGAAAATGGACCCAAGCCCATAACACGGCCCATGCAGGCCCACATGCTAGTGTGGCCGAATAAGCCCATAAATGGCCTTGGCCGTGTGAGCTATACAGCCTGGCCCACTAATCTCCACATGTCCACGCGATTTACTTGTGTGGGGACCACGAGGTCGTGGGGCCCACATGGCCCATTTTCAGCCTAACGTGGCCTAAATTGGCCAAACCATGAAATCAGTCATGGTGACCCCTTACAATCATATGCCCTCGTTTTGAGCGTTCAGAATACATCACAAGTGTGGGCACGTTCGCATAATGTTAACAAGCACAATTTTCGGCTTTTGTCAATTCATGGTTATAATAGTGTGGTTACACACCTGCTCGGACTCTAGGTATGTAACCCCTCCTGAAACGAACTGCACCTAAACAATTGGCCATACAATAACTAATGTCAGATCCCCCTTATACCTAAACCAAACCATTCCATTCACAAAAGAGTTGATTACCTTACCACTCCGAAACAGATGTAGTCTAATACTCTGGAGATAAATCCCTTCCGTTACTAGTAGAAACTGCTAACCACAATTGATGAGACCAAAAGTTAGAACTTAAGGAAAATAAATACGACCGAACCGATTGAGGCAAAACTTCTACCATTACCAACTGACTTACCATA
Source organism: Gossypium anomalum (assembly GCA_025698475.1). Taxonomy (NCBI): domain Eukaryota; kingdom Viridiplantae; phylum Streptophyta; class Magnoliopsida; order Malvales; family Malvaceae; genus Gossypium; species Gossypium anomalum. Next base: position 58,566,284 of record CM046956.1, read on the forward strand.
CTGACCCACGTAAGGCAAACAAATAGTCTCAAGAATAGAGAAATCGGTGGAAAAGAGAATTAATCTGGAATAGTAAATGTAACGCCCCTAACCCGTATCCGTCGCCAAAAGGGTTACAGAGTATTACTAAAAGAATTCATGAGCGAACAGTTGAACAAAATAAAATAGTGGATAATTATTTTGCCGATCTTTGCAATTAAAACAAAACCAAATTTACAAGGTATTAATTCATCATAAATAAACAATTTCATAACCCAAACGTATATATGATGTACAACATGCCTTGCACTCATCTATGCATCATAAAAGAGGATCACTATTCATTTGGTGGTTTGCCATAATAGTCGAATTCATAACAAAATTTATATACATATAGTATTTAGCTCATAAAAATAAATAAATAGCCACATTCCATAAGCCTAACTTTAACCTATTTAATTTAATAATTTAACCACCCATTTAGTAACATTTCACTTAATCAAAAGAGTTGTATTATAAAAGCAAACATAGCCATTTTTGTAATATAAAGGTTAAGCCATATTCGTATGGCCATGATTACAAAATTTAGTATTATAACGTGGAAATCCCCAAATTTAATATCTATACATCCCATAATGTTATACTTAAGACTAACTAAGAAGGGGTACCAAAACGTTGCATGCAGGTGTGATGACTTCGACGATGGTCCCAAGCACACAAAATGGATCAAAGAAAATTTAAATAAGAGACAAGTAAACACACCAATGAGTATTCAACTCAGTAGTCGTAAGCAATATAATACAGACAATTAACTTGAGATCATAAGAAAAAAATTAAAATCAACTATGACAGCCATACCGAGCTATGCCATATATTACTTAGATTATTGATCCAACTACAAGTCAAGTCTTGCTATTCAATCAAAATATCAAACAACCAGATGGCTTAAATCCTTTTCTTAAAGTATTAAAAAATGATGAACTAGATGGATTCATGCATATACGTTTCATGTCTCCAATTTCTTGTTTCAATCAATAGCTCTAACTCTTCATTCATTTCCTGCACTTATTGTATCATCAACTGATTTCTCACACATAGTGCTCCAGCAAGGAAATTCGCACCCATAGTGCCATGCTAACCCGCACACATAGTGCCTTGGTAATCCACACACGTATTGACATTCAAATCAGCACACATAGTGCCATTCAATTTCTGCACACATAGTCCCATTCAAATCCGCACAGATAGTGCCAATGTCATTTCATTATAGCAAAGCAATTGATTTAATTCAAATAGTCTATATGGCCACATATATATCAGTCAAAAGAATACCTAAACAAAAGTAATTCCTTCATGATATGCGAGCACCATTTATGTATAAAATAACCAATCTTATAATTGCTTATGGACTTACCTTGTGTTGGATGAAACGATTCCAATCGGCTACTCGATATTCTTTGCTTTGCCCTTGCTTGAATCCCCTCCTTTGGGTTATTGACCTCCTATAAATAAATTGACTAATTTAATTACCTTGCTAGTTATTTATATCCCATAATATTAATGGTTTCATATCACAAGAATCACACGGCAAAAATTTGAATTTTCCACCTTAGGCTTTTAAGCCATTCGGCTAGTGATCACCTAAGACCACATTACTATCAATAACCCAATCAATGCTTCAATAAAACACACACACACATATATATATATATATATATATGTATATACGGCAACCACCCCTTGCTAATTACTAACATATAGAAATTTAACAATTTCCACTTCATCTTACAGCCATCATTATTCAAGACATTAAAACTTCAACTAATGTTTATCTAATGTCTCAAAGCCGAATGCATTATCACTACCAAAATAACGATTGGTCATCATTTTGTCATTTAACACATAGTTTAACCTCATAAAAACTTTGACTGTATACTTCTAAACTAGCAAAAGCTCCCCATTTATTCATACCATCATTTAAATGCTAACAAGTTCATATACTTCTAATTTCATAAGTTTAACATCTTAATGCCCATTATAATGACTCCCATAATCTTAATTTAAATTCGGCAACACACATACCAACTATTTTAACCGAATTCTCCACAACACTTAGACTAAATTTTGCGTATTAAACTTAGTACATTTTCATTATATCTTTCACTCCTAAAACATGAAAATATAAATCTTACCCCCCTTCCATGTTTCGGTCAATTACTCAAATTATCTTATAACATGAATTTTTGCATTTCAACTTATCTATCATGACTCATTCAGACTTAACAATGAACCATTTCTCATACAAGGAAAATAAAAATAAAAATGACATTCCATTTAAACTCCATATGGCCGAATGTACAAGGTGTTACCCAACTACTTATTCAACAAGTTCCACCCCATTCTATCATCTACTTATTCAATACAACATGAAACAACCTCTAATTCTAACACTTTGATACACGGGTTAGTGCCCAAACCACCATAGAAGTTTGAAACTTTCTTGACATTGCCAAAAGTTCATTTAGAAATTAACTTAACATATAGAAAGATCTAACCAACACTTCAAAACTTACCTCCTACTAGCATAAGAAGGTGCCGAATTGCCTTAGGGTAAATTTCCCTTTTTCTTTCCCTTTGTTTCGGTTTTGGAAGAAGAAGAAGATGAACACTCTCTCTCTCCTTCCATTTCTTCTTTTATTCATCCATTTCTTATTAATTCATTTTTATTTGAATTATTTTAATCATTTGCCAACATAAAATTATAATTAATTAGACTTAGTGGAGGACATCATTACTTGGCTGGCCACTTCATGCATTTTGGGCAATTTGACATGCAAACCCAAGCTTTCACACTTTATAGTTATTTGGTCCTTACATATTTACCATATCATATTTTCTAAGTTTCTCAACTAAGTCCTTTCAAGTAAAATTCACATTCATTAGACCAAATTAAAACCTCAAATTTTCACACATGCACTATCACACATAGAATATATGCAAATAAAATTTTAATTAAATTTTTGACTCGGTTTTGTGGTCCCGAAACCACATTCTTACTAGGGTCAAATTAGGGCCGTCACAACTCTCCCCCACTTAAAAATTTTCGTCCTCGAAAATCTTACCGGCGAATAAATTCGGATAACGTTCTTTCATAGAGTTTTCGAGCTCCCAAGTAGCCTCTTTTACTCCATGTTTGAACTTTAATACTTTTACTAAAGAAATCTTCTTATTCCGCAATTCTTTCACTTCCTGAGCTAGGATACGGATCGGTTCTTCTTCATAGCTCAGATCCGATTGAATCTCAATTTCAGATGGACTAACCATATGTGAAGGATCCGATCTATACCGTCTAAGCATCGATACATGGAATACATTATGAATCTTTGAGAGTTCAGGTGGTAAAACCAATCTATAAGGAACCGGCCCTATCCGTTCTGCTATCTCATACGGTCCAATAAATCTTGGGCTCAATTTGCCCTTACGGCCAAATCGGAGTACTTTTTTCCAGGGTGAGACTTTCAAAAATACTTCATCACCAATTTGATACTCAATATCTTTGCGTTTCAAATCTGCATATGATTTCTGACGATCCGATGCTGCTTTCAAACTATCAGTAATCACTTTCACTTTTTCTTCAGCATCTCTGATCAGATCAACCCCGTATATCTTCGGTCCAATAAAGTGGTGTGCGGCATTTACGGCCATACAAAGCCTCGTATGGTGCCATCTTAATACTTGATTGGAAACTATTGTTGTATGCGAATTCAATCAAAGGTAAATATCGTTCCCACGAACCACTGAACTCGAGAATACAGTATCTTAACATATCCTCGAGCATCTGAATAACTTGTTCAGATTGACCATCTGTTTAGGGTGGAAAGCAGTGCTAAAATGTAACTTAGTACCCAACGCTTCATGCAATTTTCTCCAGAATCGAGATGTAAATCTGGGGTCTCTATCAGAAATAATAGAAGTAGGTACTCCATGTAATTGAGCAATTTGGGAAACATATAATTATGCCAATTTATCGAGCAAGAAATCCATACGAACAGGGATAAAATGAGCGGACTTCGTCAATCTATCAACAATAACCCAGATTGAGTCTTTCTTGCTCTGCGTCAACGGTAAACCAGATAAAAAATCCATCGTTACTCGATCCCATTTCCACTCAGTTATCATGATCGATTGTAGTAATCCCGAAGGCACCTTATGCTCTGCTTTTACTTGTTGACATATCAAACATTTAGAAACAAAGTCAGAAATATCTCTTTTCATACCATGCCACCAATATTGTCTTTTTAAATCGTTGTACATTTTTGTGCTACCAGGATGGACCGACATTCGGCTACTATGGACCTCACTCAAAATCATCAAAGTAAGTTCTGAATTTCTCGAGACACATAATCGATCTTTGTATCTTAAACAATCATTATCATCGATTTGAAATCCTAAACCCATATTAGAATTACATTGAGCTCGTTTAGCAACCAATTCATCATCAATTTTCTGTGCTTCACAAATTTGCCGAATTAACAGTGGTTCTGCCTTCAATTCCGCTACTAACTTATCATCAACGAAAATAGACAAATGTACATTCATTGCTCAAAGAGCAAATAGAGATTTTCAACTTAGGGCATCAGCCACCACATTTGCCTTACCTGGATGATAATCAATGAAAATTTCATAATCCTTTAATAGTTCCAGCCACAGTCGTTGTCTCAGATTCAAGTCTCTCTAAGTCATTAAATATTTTAGGCTTTTGTGATCGGTGTAAACATGGCATTTCTCTCCAAACAGGTAATGACGCCAAATTTTAAGAGCAAACACAATCGCAGCTAGCTCAATATCATGAGTTGGATAATTTTTCTCGTGAGGCTTTAGTTGTCTCGAAGCATACGCAACAACTCTACCCTCCTGCATCAACACACAACCCAAACCGTTCAAAGAGGCATTACTGTAGACTACGAACTCCTTACCAGACTCTGGCTGAACTAACACTAGAGCCTCCGTCAAAAGGGTCTTCAGCTGATCGAAACTTGTCTAACACTTCTCTGACCACTCAAACTTGACATCTTTCCAGAGTAGTTTTGTTAACGGTGTTGCGATCATCGAGAATCCTTTAACAAATCGTCGATAGTACCCAGCGAGTCCCAGAAAGATCCAAACTTCAGAAACATTCCTTGGAGGTTTCCAATCAAGAATGGCTGAAATTTTGTTCGGATCAACTCTAATACCCAAAACGGATACAACATGCCCCGTAAAGTGACTTCCCTAACGGAATTCACATTTCTTCGAATTTTGCATACAACTGATTATCAGGCAAAATCTGAAGTACTAACCTCAAGTGTTCAGGGTGCTCAGATTCGTTATGAGAATAAATCAGAATATCATCTATGAACACCACCACAAATCAGTCTAAATACTGTCTAAATACACGATTCATCAGATCCATGAAAACCGCTGGGGTATTAGTGAGCCCAAACGGCATCACTAAAAAGTCATAGTGCCCATATCTCGTTCTGAAAGCAATCTTAGGAACGTCAGAATCTCTAACTCGCAACTGATAATAGCCGGATCGTAAATTAATCTTCGAAAACATGGAAGCTCCTTTCAACAGGTCAAATAAGTCATCTATCCGTGGCAACGGATATTTAATCTTTATCGTCACTTTATTGAGCTGACGATAATCAATATACATTCGCATAGTTCCGTCTTTCTTTTTCATGAACAGTACGGGAGCACCCCAAGGTGAAAAGCTGGGTCGCACAAAACCTCTGTCAGTAAACTCTTGCAATTGAGCTTTCAATTCTTTTAACTCGGTAGGTGCCATACGATACGGTGCGACTAAAATAGGTGTAGTACCCGAAACCAATGCTATGCCAAACTCTACTTCTCTAATAGGTGGCAACCCCGGTAATTCCTCAGGAAACACCTCTAGATACTCACAAGCTACAGGCACAGTCTCGAGCTGTCATTCAGATACCTTGCTATCCAGTACATATGCAAGATAAGCTTTATAACCCTTTCTCATATATTTTTAAGCCAATACAGAAGATATCACTGCCGGTGACCCACTCAGATCACTAGACTCAACTCGAATCATTTCACCATTCGAACATCACAAGTCTATAGTCTTATGCTTGCAATTTACCACAGCGTCATGTTCGGTTAGCCAGTCCATTCTGAGAATAATATCGAATTCATCGAAGGGTAACAACATTAAATCTGCCAGAAAATAGAAGTCTTTGATTATCAATGAACATCTCTTGCATACCTTATCAACTAACACATATCGACCCAAAGGGTTTGACACTCGTATCACAAACTCAGTAGACTCAACAGGTAGAGTCTTACTGGACGCTAATGTATCACATATGTAAGAATGAGTTGAACCAGGATCAATTAAAGCAAGTACACTAGTATCATAGAGAGTGAATGTACCAGTGATAACATCAGGGGAGGATGCCTCCTCTTGTGCACGGATGGCATAAGCTCTGGCAGGAGCAAGTCTCAGATCGAATAGCCATATCAAAAGTCCCTCTCTGACTACTACCCCTGCCTCTTGTATTTCTCAGTGGTCTACCTCTAGTTGTTGTACCACTCGATCTCGCACCTTGCATCTTATTTTTCTCGTCAGGTTCCATGCAATCTCGAATGAAATGATCCCGCGAACTGCATCTATAACAAGCTCTATTAATAGACTTACCCCAACATTCACCTACATGTCGTCTTCTACACTGTGGACATTCGGGTTTTTCTTGCCGATTGTTGCCAACACTAGCAACCGAAGTAGCTCGAGAGTCCGTTGATGGTCGCTCCTTAATAGAAATTCCTGCAGTCGTCTTTGATCTGTTAGTATCGTTTCTAAACTTCTTCGCAGCCGAGAAAGAAGTTTTACCTGTCGATCTTTTACGAAAATCTCTAGCTTCAGTTTCAGCTTTCTTTTTCTCCTTTCAAGCTCTCTCTTGACCTTGTAAGCTCGTTCAACCAGTGTTACAAATTCTTTTAGTTCTAAAATACCCACCAGTAGCTTTAAATCTTCATTCAATCCTTCCTCAAATCTTTTACACATGGCAACTTCATCAGCTACACACTCCTGAGCATATCGACTAAGCCTTACAAACTCACGCTCATATTCGGATACCGTCAAACGGCCTTGTTTAAGCTCCAAAAATTCTTTGCACTTTTGATCAATAAATCGTTGACTGATATACTTTTTACGAAACTCCGTCTGGAAGAAGTCCCAACTAATTCGTTCCTTTGGAACGATCGAAATCAAGGTTCTCCACCAATAGTAGGCCGAATCTTGTAGTAAGGATATGGCACACTTTAGACACTCATCGGGTGTGCAAGATAGTTCATCAAAAACACGGATGGTATTATCAAGCCAAAACTCAACCCTTTCAGCGTCATCAGAAGCGGTGGCTCGAAATTCCTCAGCCCCGCGTTTCCTAATCAGATCAACAGGAGGTTTACTTAGCCTCATAGGGTCAGTAGCTGCTGGTATTGTAGGCATCGGAGGAGGATTATTTAGATTCAGGAATTGCTGAGCAGCCGGGTTCGTTCGGGCATACTGTGCAACCCACTCGTTCATCATGGTAAAGAAGGCTTGTTTAGCCCCATCATCTTGATTACTCACAGATGGTTGAGGCTCGACAGGCACTGTTCCTTACGTGGGAGCAGGTGCTACACTCTCAACGTCATCCGCTAAGGCTCTCACTATATTGGACTCCATTTACTAATCAAAACAACAATTTCAACCGTCAAAAGTCATCACACTATCATATACTAGCATTATGGCAAGTATAGCTAGACTCACACGTGCTACGGTAGTCCTAGGATCGACTAAACCGTAGCTTTGATACCAAATAAATGTAACGCCCCTAACCTATATCCATTGCCAGAAGGGTTACAAAGTATTACTAAAAGAATTCATGAGAGAACAGTTGAACAAAATAAAATAGTGGATAATTATTTTTCTGATCTTTGCAATTAAAACAAAACCAAATTTACAGGGTATTAATTCATCATAAATAAACAATTTCACAACCCAAACGTATATATGATGTACAACGTGCCTTGTACTCATCTATGCATCATAAAAGAGGATCACTATTCATTTGGTGGTTTGCCATAATAATCGAATGCATAACAAAATTTATATACATATAGTATTTAGCTCATAAAAACAAATAAATAGCCACATTCCATAAGCCTAACTTTGACCTATTTAATTTAATAATTTAACCACCCATTTAATAACATTTCACTTAATCAAAAGAGTTGTATTATAAAAGCAAACATACCATTTTTATAATATTAAAGGTTAAGCCATATTCGTATGGCCATGATTACAAAATTTAGTATTATAACGTGGAAATCCCCAAATTTAATATATATACATGCCATAATGTTATACTTAAGACTAACTAAGAAGGGGTACCAAAACGTTGCATGCAGGTGTGATGACTTCGACGATGGTCCCGAGCATAAAAAATGGATCAAAGAAAATTTAAATAAGAGACAAGTAAACACACCAATGAGTATTCAAATCAGTAGTCGTAAGCAATATAATACAGACAATTAACTTAAGATCATAAGAAAAAAATTAAAATCAACTATTACAGCCATACCGAGCTATGCCATATATTACTTAGATTATTGATCCAACTACAAGTCAAGTCTTGCTATTCAATCAAAATATCAAACAACCAGATGGCTTAAATCCTTTTCTCAAAGTATTAAACAATGATGAACTAGATGGATTCATGCATATACGTTTCATGTCTCCAATTTCTTGTTTCAATCAATAGCTCTAACCCTTCATTCATTTCCTGCACTTATTGTATCATCAACCGATTTCGCACACATAGTGCTCCAGCTAGGAAATTCGCACCTATAGTGCCATGCTAACCCGCACACATAGTGCCTTGGTAATCCACACACTTATTGACATTCAAATCAGCACACATAGTGCCATTCAATTTCCGCACACATAGTGCCATTCAAATCCGTACACATAGCACCAATGTCATTTCATTATAGCAAAGCAATTGATTTAATTCAAATAGTCTATACGGCCACATATACATCAATCAAAAGAATACCTAAACAAAAGTAATTCCTTCATGATATGCGAGCACCATTTATGTATAAAATAACCAATCTTATAATTGCTTATGGACTTACCTTGTGTTGGATGAAATAGTTCCAATCGGCTACTCGATATTCTTTGCTTTGTCCTTGCTTGAATCCCCTCCTTTGGGTTCTTGAGCTCCTATAAATAAATTGACTAATTTAATTACCTTGCTAGTTATTTATATCCTATAATATCAATGGTTTCATATCACAAGAATCACACGACAAAAATTTGGTTTTTCCACCGTAAGCTTTTAAGCCATTCGGCTATTGATCACTTAAGACCACATTACTATCAATAACCCAATCAATACTTCAATAAAAAACATATATATATATATATATATATATGTATATACTGTAACCACCCCTTGCTAATTACTCACATATATAAATTTAACAATTTCCACTTCATCTTACAACCGTCATTGTTCAAGACATTAAAACTTCAACTAATGTTAATCTAATGTCTCAAAGCCGAATGCATTATCACCACCAAAATAACGATTGTTCATCATTTTCTCATTTAACACATAGTTTAACCTCATAAAAACTTTAACCGTATACTTCTAAACTAGCAAAAGCTCCCCATTTATTCATAGCATCATTTAAATACTAACAAGTTCATATACTTCTAATTTCATAAGTTCAACATCTTAATGCCCATTATAATCACTCCCATAATCTTAATTTAAATTTAGCAACACACATACCAACTATTTTAACTGAATTCTCCACAACACTTAGACTAAAATATGTACATTAAACTTAGTACATTTTCATTATATCTTTCATTCCTAAAACATGAAAATATAAATCTTACCCCTTTCCATGTTACGGTCAATTACTCAAATTATCTTATAACATTAATTTTTGCATTTCAACTTATCTATCATGACTCATTTGGCCTTAACAATGAACCATTTCTCATACAAGGAAAATAACAATAAAAATGACATTCCATTTAAACTCCATATGGCCGAATGTACAAGGTGTTACCCAACTACTTATTCAACAAGTTCCACCCCGTTCTATCGTCTACTTATTCAATACAACATGAAACAACCTCTAATTCTAACACTTTGATACACGACTTAGTGCCCAAACCACCATAGAAGTTTGAAACTTTCTTGACATTGCCAAAAGTGCATTTAGAAATTAACTTAACGTATAGAAAGATTTAACCAACACTTCAAAACTTACCTCCTACTAGCATAAGAAGGTGTCGAATTACCTTAGGTTAAATTTCCTTTTTCTTTCCCTTTGTTTTAGTTTTGGAAGAAGAAGAAGATGAACACTCTCTCTCTCCTTCCATTTCTTCTTTTATTCATCCATTTCTTATTATTCATTTTTATTTGAATTATTTTAATCATTTGCCAACATAAAATTATAATTAATTAGACTTAGGGGAGGAACATCATTACTTGGCCGGCCACTTCATGCATTTTGGGCATTTTGACATGCAAACCCACGCTTTCACACTTTATAGTTATTTGGTCCTTGCATATTTACCATATCATATTTTCTATGTTTCTCAACTAAGTCCTTTCAAGTAAAATTCACATTCATAAGACCAAATTAAAACCTCAAATTTTCACACATGCACTATCACACATAGAAGATATGCAAATAAAATTTTAATTAAATTTTTAACTCAGTTTTGTGGTCCCGAAACCACATTCTGACTTGGGTCAAATTAGGGCTGTCACAGTAAATAAGCAGGTAGTGATTATAAAATAAAGTAGAAGAAGGAAATGGCATCCATTCTAGTAAAGCCAAACGGGAAATAATAAGGCAGAAACTTACCAGACAATATTCGGCCAAAGGAGGAGCGTTTGAGTGAAGGGAAGATGCCATATGCATCCAAGATGTAAGAGGTCAAAAGCGAGGAATTGAGAGAGGAAAGAAATATTAAAAGGAAGAGGGATGAGAGAATCGACCAAAGTATGCTATCAACACAGGGAAGTAATAGACTCAAAGAAACTCAGAGAAGGGGACAGAAGACATTCGGCCAAGAGAGTAAGATGAAGAACCGGCTTAGTAAAAGAATAACCAAAATGCACCATGAACACAAAGGGTAGAAACCCAAATGGCCAATGAGACAATCGGCTATCAAAGGCACAACCAAGAAAGAAGACAAAAAAACAAAGAGAACAACTAAGCAATTGTTACCGAAAATGAAAACAAAACAAAGTAGTTTCAACACTACATGCCTAAGACCAATTTCTAGCACGAGGAGATTCCCACTTTTGGCAGACAACTACCTCACCTCAACCTCCCTTATTCTCTCCTAAAATCTCTCCCCAAAACCCTCCTTGAATTTGGCTATACACTTCCTACTTCCCCCAACACTCTCAACCGCCCATACATATTGGTATGCCACTATCACTCAATCTCTTACACGGCATAGCAGCAAAAAGAACACCTTTGTGTGCAACAAGGCTCGAACTCTAGACCTACTAGTAGCAGTAACATGCCTCTATCCCCTGAACCAACCAGCTTTTTATGACATATCCTTCCCATGTTTATTTAAGAGTCTTACTACCATGAGACAGGGTTTACTCAAGCCAAAATCAAATTTTAATACAAGCCAATGCTTGAACTCAAGACCTCTCCAACACTTCTCAAGACACTCAACCACTGAAGCAAGCATACATTTTATGCAATAATCATACAAAAATAAATACCTAAATTTTTGAGGCGTTACAGGTTATGAGATTATGGATAATGTTTGAATTGTGAATACGACTATACGGATATGTTCGATGATGAAATCTACAAGTGAAACTTCCCGGTTGAACCTTCGGAATAGTTTAGGATGCTAGTGACATGTCATTAGGTTAATGTATTGGCTTCGGGCCATGATATCGGCACTTTGGGTCCGAATAATACCTTGATTTGGCTACGAGACATGGTATAGGTATTTAGAGAGGAGTTACCTTGATTTGGCTATAGGCCATGGTATACGTACTCCGGGATAAGTTACCTTGATTTGGCTATGGGCCATGGTATAGGTACTTATCGATTGAGATCTTAAGTATCCGACTTTTATTCCAAATGGTTCAACTGGTAAAAGAGTGACGTATTTGAGAAAGAGGTTAGTACGAGGCGATACAAGTACGTATGAAACATATTCGAGTATTACATTGAGAAAGTTCAATGAGATGGTATTTGATCATGTTTTGAGACATGATAAAGGTTTGTGGTTAATGTGATTTTGACTTGGTAGTGTGAAAATAGTTATGTAGTAGCCTGATTTTGGGCATAATCAGAACAGTGGTTTCGGGACCACAAATTCAACGTAAGAGAATATATTTTTCTGGTCTACGATTTCATGGAATGATTTTTTGAAAATTTCGTTCGACAATTTCGACAGTAAAAGAATAACCAAAATGCACCATGAACACAAAAGGTAGAAACCCGAATGGCCAATGAGACAATCGGCTATCAAAGGCACAACCAAGAAAGAAGACAAAAAAACAAAGAGAACAACTAAGCAATTGTTACCGAAAATGAAAACAAAACAAAATAGTTTCAACACTACATGCCTAAGACCAATTTCTAGCACGAGGAGACTCCCACTTTCGGTAGACAACTACCTCACCTCAACCTCCCTTATTCTCTCCTAAAATCTCTCCCCAAAACCCTCCTTGAATTTGGCTATACACTTCCTACTTCCCCCAACACTCTCAACCGTCCATACACATTGGTATCCCACTATCACTCAATCTCTTACACGGCATAGCAGCAAAAAGAACACCTTTGTGCGCAACAAGGCTCGAACTCTAGACCTACTAGTAGCAGTAACACGCCTCTATCCCCTGAACCAACCAGCTTTTTATGACACATCCTTCCCATGTTTATTTAAGAGTCTTACTACCAGGAGACAGGGTTTACTCAAGCCAAAATCAAATTCTAGTACAAGCCAATGCTTGAACTCAGGACCTCTCCAACACTTCTCAAGACACTCAACCACTGAAGCAAGCATACATTTTATGCAATAATCATACAAAAATAAATACCTAAATTTTTGAGGCGTTACAGGTTATGAGATTACGGATAATGTTTGAATTGTAAATACGACTATACGGATATGTTCGATGATGAAATCTACAAGTGAAACTTCCCGGTTAAACCTTCGGAATAGTTTAGGATGCTAGTGACATGTCATTAGGTTAATGTATTGGCTTCGGGCCATGATATCGGCACTTCGGGTGCGAATAATACCTTGATTTGGCTACGAGCCATGGTATAGGTATTTAGAGAGGAGTTACCTTGATTTGGCTACAGGCCATGGTATACGTGCTCTGGGATAAGTTACCTTGATTTGGCTAGGGGCCATGGTATAGGTACTTATCGATTGAGATCTTAAGTATCTGACTTTTATTCCAAATGGTTCAACGGGTAAAAGAGTGACGTATTTGAGAAAGAGGTTAGTACGAGCCGGTACAAGCACGTACGAAACGTATTCGAGTATTACATTGAGAAAGTTCAATGAGATGGTATTTGATCATGTTTTGAGACATGATAAAGGTTTGTGGTTAATGTGATTTTGACTTGGTAGTGTGAAAATAGTTATGTAGCAGCCCAATTTTGGGCATAATTGGAATAGTGGTTTTGGGACCACAAATTCGATGTAAGAGAATATATTTTTATGGTCTACAATTTCATGAAATGATTTTGTGAAAATTTCGTCCGACAATTTCGACGTTTGGACACTCAATTTAGTCAAAAGGACTAAATTGTAAAGAGTGCAAAAGTTGAATTCTACATGCTAGAGGTGTCCAATTGTTATGAAATTTTAAATTAGAGGTCCTTATATTGTAATTAGACCATTGGTTAAGCTGGTGGACAAAAATGGACATGGTTAGGCATGTTTCTAAAGTTTTTCATTAAGGGCTTTTTGGTCATTTAGATATTAAAATGAATTAAAAACAAAATTAAAAACCAATTTTTGTCCATCTTCAACCCCTTGTCCGACACTTGCATATAGAAACCATTGATAGGGTTTTTCAAGCTTCCAAGCTCGATTGTAAGTTCGTTCTAGCCTCGTTTTTAATGATTATTACGTTTTTAAAATACTCGTAACAAGATCTATCTATTTCTACCACTAATTTGAGATATGGTTAAAGTATAGGGTTTTTACCCATGATGAATATGTCTATATTTTGATGTTTATGGTAGAAAATACATGTTTATGGTTAGAGAAATGACTTTTACTAAGTGATTTTCGGTGAAAATGCCTAAAAGGACTAATTTGTAAAAGTTATAAAATATGCCATAAAAGTGTGTTTTCATGGAAATTGTGGGCTATTATAGTTATGAAAATGGTTCGGCTAGGTTTAAAGTACAAAGAAACTGAATGAAAATAATTTTATGATCCTAGGGGCAAAAGTGTAAATATGACAAAGTTTAGGGGAAAAATGTAATTTTTGCTAAATATGATTTTTGGGCTGATTTGAATAGCATATTGATAAAATAAGTTAAATGTGATGTTATAGATCAAGAAAATGAAGTTCGGACCTAAATCGGGTAAAAAATAAGTATTTGACGAATAAGTCCTTTTGCACCGATTTTGCTTCCGCGGTAAGTTTGTATGTAAATAATGCATTGTTTTTACTTATGTTATCACATTTTATTATGTTTTATGAAATGTGGCTGAATATTGAATGAAATTGACAAGTATCGAAAAGTTAGAAATTTCTCGGTTGAACATTAGGAACAAAATTGGATACAAGTGACATGTCACTAGTGACTCTAGTGTGGTACTATGTGAAGGCCACTTTGTGAAGAAAGATAGCTTCGGTCACAAGTGTGGTATTATGTGAAGGCCACTTTGTGAAGAAGGTAGCTTTGACTACAAGGGTGGTATTATGTGCAGGTCACTGGGTATCCATTATTATTCCGATGTGTTTAACGGGAAATGACTAGGTCTAATTGAATATGACTATGTGATGAATAAGTGTAGGTATGTGTGTGTAAACTTATGAGCAATGTGCTCGATATGTGATCGAACTTTGGTAAGATTGATATGGAGTAAGTGTTACAATGAAAGTTACTACAAAGAAAACATGAAAGAATGAAATTTAGTAATAAAACAGTTTTGGGCAGTAGTAGTTTTGTGACTTTGAAAAATCACCAAAAATTGTGAAAATCTAATTAGAGGCTGATTAAGATATGAAATTAAATATTAGAGTCTATTTTCATATAAAGGAAATGGTGTAAGCAAAAGAATTTCATGTTAGGAAATATTTGAATTTTTGTGAGACAGAGTTAGAATGATTTCGGAATCCCCTGTTCTGTTAGAATGATTTTGGAATCCCCTGTTTTGACTTAGGAAAAAAATTAAAAATTGAAAATAAATAATTATAGGTTATAATTTATATGCTTAAAATCCCCAATGAGTTTATTTTCAAAGGAAACAAATAGGAACATCATCCGAATCCTGTATGAGGAGATAATTAATTTTTAGTTAAGAGGGGTTGGAACTGTTGGACAGCAAAATAGGAGTGAATTTAAAGAATAAACTGTACATATTGGCTGAACAAAAAATTCTAAAAATTTTATGGTAAAAATATATGTGAGTCTAGTTTCTAGAAAAATTAGCAGATCTTAATTTGGAGTTTCATAGCTCTAGATATAAATAATTTAATGACTATGACTTGAACAGATAGCTTGTTTTGAACTTGAGTAAATATTGGAATTATGTACAATTATGGTTGCATTACCTTGAGAACATATTATGAGAATTGGTGAAAACATGTTAATAAATTGCTTATTATTTTCATACGGGCTTACTAAGCTATATCGCTTACCCCCTCCCTTTTCCTCATTTTATAGGGTCATTAAGCTAGCTTGGGTTGGAGATCGTCGGAGATTCTATCACACTATCAAGCTATCATTTGGGTATAAGTGAATGCAAGTATTTTAAGTCTATGGCATGTATAGGTACTTAGTCATTTTGTGTATGTGTTATTATGTTCTGGCCAAATGTATTGGCTTGTAATGGTCAAAGGTTAATGTAGTATGTAGCCATGCTAATTGGCTTATATTGGCTAATTGATTATAAGCCTATATATTTATTCATATGTATATGCCAATGTCTTATAATGTGAGTTATGTTTGCATGATACATGATGAATTGTTGGTTATGGCCCAAAGACCTAATGGTTGAATGTGCTAATAGTCTTGATGTTGAATGTCTAAGTTAGGCTCAATGGTATGGTATGATAATTAGATATAACTATGCATGTATAAGAGTTGTTGATGATGCATATTGAATGTGGCTAACTGTGACTATGTATGATGGTTTTTAAATGACAAGTCTAAGGCTGAATTTTTGATGTATTGGTAGCTTATTTATGCCATGAAATGTACCATTAAAGTTGTGTTTAAGTATGTGAAAATGAGGGTGGCAAATGGCTTGGTAAATAGCCATTTTCTTGGCCACACGGGCAAAGACACGACCGTGTGTCTCAGCCGTGTGCAAGACACGACCCCGGGACATGGGCGTGTGCCTAGGCTGTGTGAAGTCTGCACATGATTTTTGAGAATTTAATCCACCACACGGCCTACCCACAATGGCGTGTGACCCTCCAAAACTTGAAAATTTTCTAAGTGTTGAAAAAATTCTGAAAGTTCTCGGTTTAGTCCCGAACCACTCCCAATGTTTGTTTTGGGCCTCGTAGGCCCGTATAAGGAACGATATGCATGTGTATGAATGGTTTTAAATTGAATGAAATTTTATGGCCGTATGAATGTTTATGTTTAAGTCCGAAAATGCCTTGAACCCTGTCCCAGCATCAGACATGGGTAAGGGGTGTTACAAGTTAAATCACATTTATTTAATGAATTGAGTTAATCACTTATGAACTTACTAAGCTATGAACTTACTAAGCTATGAAGCTTACTGTAACACCCTGATTTTGGGCCTAGTCAGAATAGTGATGTCGGGACTACAAATTTGAGATAGAAATAATTATTTTATGATTATTTTGAGGTCTATGATATGATTGCATGATTGTGTGAAAATTTCGTGAAGAAATTCAATGCATAAAGTGCCTAATTTAAAGTTAGGGACTAAATTTAATAAGTTGCAAAACTTGCATTCTAGAAGTTTTTAGTATGAAATTGCATTGAAATATTAATTAGGAGGTCTTAAATAGAATTTGATCAATTTTAAGTTCATGGACAAAATTAGGACATGGAAGGAATTTTTGAAAGTTTAGTAGTAAGGGCATTTTGGTCATTTAGGGGTAAAATGAATTAAAATACAAAATTAAAAGCCAATTTTGCTCATCTTCTTCATGGAGGCCGAAATTAGCATGGGGGAGGCCATGGCTAGGGTTTTCAAGCTTTCCAAGCTCAATAGTAAGTGATTCCAAGCCCCGTTTTTATGTTCTTTACGTTTTTGGAATCCGGTAGCTCGATTAAGCTTATTCTAGCAATAATTTAAGCTAGGGTTCATATTTGGAAAAATACCCATAGGTGAAATTTGTGTATTTTGATGTTTTATGATAGAATATGAGGTTTTAAATTATGTTAAACAACTTGTGCTACTCGGTTTTAATCGAAAACGAGTAAAGCAGCATAATCGGTAAAAATACTTATTGTTCATAACTATATGTTAGAGTGAGAATTTGATGTTGTTGTAGAAGAGAAAAATGTTCAGCATGTCATAAAACATAGGAATAAGGGCTGAAATTAAATTTTCGAGTCTTGGGGAAAAAGTGCAAATATGCAAAAGTTTAGGGGTCAAAATGCAAATTTGTAAAAATATGATTTTTGGACCCGTATGAATAATGTGACTAATTATTAGGCTAAATGTGATATTATAGATGAAGGAAATCGAGATTCGGGCTTAAATCGGGAAAAGACAACGTTATGGATTAAAATAGTAAATTGCCGTTTCTGAATCGAGGTAAGTTCGTGTGTTAATAATAATGCAATACCATGCATGAATTGTAATTCTCTATTGATATGGCATAAATTGTATGATTTAATATGTTTAAGAGAAGTTGATGGATGGTATGTATGATATAAAAAAAAATGTAATGCTAGTTGTGTCATGTGAAATTGAATGGAATTATTGTTACAAGAATTGAGTGTTAAATTACTATTAAGCTGGGTTGTATGAATTGTTGCACTTGTACCTGATGAGATTTTGATAAGTTTGTACGTAAATAATTTATCGATTTATTTTATTTTATTTTATTATATTTTGTTATCATATGAAATGTGGCTACCTATAGATTGACTATTTGCTGTAAATTGAAAATTGAAAAAGGACTATGAATAAATTTGTAACATATTGGAAATATGTTTGTTGGTAATTACTTGATTGGTGAAATTGTTAGAAAAGAGAGAGAAATCCCGGTTGAACCTTCGGAAAGATTGGATGATACAGATGGTATGTAGCTAGGTCACATGTATGGTGCTGAGTGCACATCATGTGTACAAGAGAGCTACGAGACATTATGATGTAGCTAGGTCACATGGTTGATACTATGTGTACACCATGTAGACAAGAGAGCTACGGGATATATGTAGCTAGGTCGCATGTGTGGTTCCAGGTGAAGGACACCATGTAGACAAGAGAGCTACGAGATAAACTGGCTAGGTCACATGGGTGATACTAAGTGTTCACCATGTGTACAAGAGAGCCGAACTTTATGATGGGTGGAACTATTTGTGAAAACCACCAAGTATCGAGGATTGATCCGAAGTGTTCAACGGGAGACTTATTATGTACTGCTTTGTGAGTTTTGTGATGAATAAGTGCAGGAATTTGGTTATGTGAATAATGTGTTCATTAAGTGATCGGGTTGTGGTAAGGTTATAAACAATTAAGTTATACATGAGGATGATCTTATGGTGACCTTGTAATCATGGGCCTATACTTGTGATGTATGAAATGTGGTGAAAATGATTTGTGATATGTATGTTAAAATGAGGTTAATACAAAGAAAGTGTGAAAGAGTGAATTAGCAATAAAATTGTCTTGGACAGCAGCAGTTGCGTGACTTTGAAAATTCACTAAAAATTGTGGAAGTTGAATAAAAATGCAAATGATATATTAAAATAAAGCTTAATGAGTCTATTTTCACATGAAAGAAACAGGGGAAGCAAAAGAATTCTAATTGTGTGATATTTGAATTATTGTGAAATAGGGTCTGAATGAATTCGAGATCCCCTATTCTGAATTTAGAAATTCATCATAAATTGTAAAAAACTTATTAAGGGTCATACCTTACATTCATGGATTCCTTATTGAGTCTATTTTTAAGGGAAACAAACAGCATGGTCGTTGGAATTCTATACAGAGAGAAATTTGGTTCAAGATACACAGAGGTCAGAGTAGTCATACTCTGAAACAGGGAGAATTTAACTAATAAACTGTACTAATTGGCCAAACCAAAAATTTTGGAAATTTTATGGGAGAAAGATATATGAATCTAGTTTCAAATAAAATTAACGAAACTAAAGTTGGAGTTTTGTAGCTTCAGATATGAATGATTTAGTAACTGTAACTCAATAACACAGCTTAACTTTGAATATATGTAATTGTACAATTATAGTGTTTTATCTTGAAAAGCATGGTAGTAATTGCTTATTATTTTCATATGAACTTACTAAGCGTAAAGCTTACCCATCCTCTCCATTTCTTTAGTATTGATAGGTCGGCTCGGGGTTGGAGATCATCGGAGGCGAAATCACACTATCAAACTATCATTTTTGGGAGAATTAATTCAAATATTAGAAATATCAAGTGAGTGGCATGTATAGGAAGTTGGTTTGTAATATGTATTTTTTATTATGATTTTGATCGTACGTATTAGTCTGCATTGAGTTATTGTATATGATTATGAGATGTGGTCCTTATCCATTATGGTTTATAAGTTTAATTAATCATGCTACGTCATATGTTTTGATGTAATGATATAGTTAGCTTTGTTTGTTATGCATGTGTTCGAAAAGTTTTAAATTAAATGAAATTTTATGGCCCAGTTTTTGTTTATGTGTGTTGTTAAGTCTGGTAATGCCTCGTACTGCTTCGCCTTGGATACGGGTAAGGGGTGTTACATTTAATGGTATCAGAGCTATGGTTTAGTCGGTTCTCGGACTAACCTAGCATGTGAAAAAGTCTAGCTATATATATGCCACGGATTTATGATAGTGTGATGTCTTCCGACGCGTATGAGGACCGTCTTATTTAGACAGAGGTACTCTCCAACCGAGCTGCACCGACCATGTTTAACGTGATGCAAAGGTAATTGAGTAAATTACGATTATAATAAGTTTAGATTCAGAAAGGTATGAATAAAGGTTTATAATATTTTAATACGAATAAAAATGTCATTGTCCTGGTTGGACATTGAATGTTGATGAATGACAATGATATTTTTTTATGAGATAAAGGATTATAATGAAATGAACTTATCTATGTTAAATTGTTTGGACTGAATTATATGATTGTAATGATATGTACATGATGATGCATGAAATGAAAGTTGTAATTGTGGTATAAGTATCTATGGTTGTTTGGCCTTATATGATGTCATGAGCATGACTTAATTTAATTAAATGAATCGATAAGTAAAGCTATCTAGAAAACATAGAATGTATGCATAAGTATATTGTCTAAATGGGACAATAGGAAAAATTTGTGTAAGCCAACATGAATGTTGCATTGCCTGAATGAATGACATGATTTTGATGATGTTGCTATGATGATGGAAATTGTGTCATATGTGTATGTATAAGAAAGACGAGTTAGAGGCCCTATAACCCCTCCCTCTTATAGAAGTGGTGCTTATAATTGAATTTCATGAGATCCATACTGAATAAGTTTCCGCTTGAAAATTTAAAGAGAGTTCAGTGATAGAATAATTATAAGTATAATTAGAGATTAAGAATGAATTGATAAGTAAAGACATAAGTGATAAAAGATCGAGTCTCAATCGATATGGTGGATTACTTCTCTCAAATAAGTCAATTATAATTAATGACTTCAATTGAGATATTTTGGTTACTTGAACTAATGCAATTGAGATGGTTTTAGTTAGCGTAATGAATGAATAGTAAAAGATTACTGGAAATGTCATTCACTGATGATTAAGATCGACTCGAGTGTTCAATCAGTGTGAATTATTTATTTGAAATATTTCATGTGACAATTATGTCGATTATATTTTCTCAAGTCCGATAATAGAATTTCATTTACATGCGGATAAAAGGCAAATATTCTGAACGAGAAGTGTATATCTCTTAAAAAAAAAATTATATGAGTAAAAACCACTACGAATGATGAGGTTTTCATTTCGTGAAAGCTGAAAAGTTTATTACATGTTGGTAAAGTTTGAACAGATGAGAATATTGTTAACTGGAATATCTGAGCTGGACTAGTCTGTATTGAGTAAAGACTTCTGAATTTTTTTAGTAATGTACTTTGTTGTATGAATTGTGATGTGTTTCAAGACAATAAGGTAATGTGATAGTATAGAGCATTCGATGCCACAGAGAATCTAAATTGTTAATGGGGTTAAAGCCAGAGCATCAAAATCTACCAGATTATCTTTGCCGGATTGATATTAGGATGGAAATGAGAAATTAAAGAGATGTATTGGAAGCACTCACTGAGTTAAGGTACTTTATTATTGAGTATGAGATTGAGGAATCTAAGTGAAGACCACTTTTTCTAAGATATTCGGGGACGAAAATCCCTAAAGGGGAGAGTTGTAACACCCCGATTTTGGGCCTAGTCGAATAGTGATGTCGGGACCACAAATTTGAGATAGAAATAATTATTTTATGATTATTTTGAGGTCTATGATATGATTGCATGATTGTGTGAAAATTTCGTGAAGAAATTCAATGCATAAAGTGCTTAATTTAAAGTTAGGGACTAAATTGAATAAGTTGCAAAACTTGCATTCTAGAAGTTTTTAGTATGAAATTGCATTGAAATATTAATTAGGAGGTCTTAAATAGAAGTTGACCAATTTTAAGTTCATGGACAAAATTAGGACATGGAAGGAATTTTTGAAAGTTTAGTAGTAAGGGCATTTTGGTCATTTAGGGGTAAAATGAATTAAAATACAAAATTAAAAGCCAATTTTGCTCATCTTCTTCATGGAGGCCGAAATTAGCATGGGGGAGGCCATGGCTAGGGTTTTCAAGCTTTCCAAGCTCAATAGTAAGTGATTCCAAGCCCCGCTTTTAATGTTCTTTACGTTTTTGGAATCCCTAGCTCTCGATTAAGCTTATTCTAGCAATAATTTAAGCTAGGGTTCATATTTGGAAAAATACCCATAGGTGAAATTTGTGTATTTTGATGTTTTATGATAGAATATGAGGTTTTAAATTATGTTAAACAACTTGTGCTACTCAGTTTTAATCGAAAACGAGTAAAACTAAGATAATCGGTAAAAATACTTATTGTTCATAACTATATGTTAGAGTGAGAATTTGATGTTGTTGTAGAAGAGAAAAATGTTCAGCATGTCATAAAACATAGGAATAAGGGCTGAAATTAAATTTTCGAGTCTTGGGGCAAAAGTGCAAATATGCAAAAGTTTAGGGGTCAAAATGTAAATTTGTAAAAATATGATTTTTGGACCCGTATGAATAATGTGACTAATTATTAGGCTAAATGTGATATTATAGATGAAGGAAATCGAGATTCGGGCTTAAATCGGGAAAAGACAACGTTATGGATTAAAATAGTAAATTGCCGTTTTCAATCGAGGTAAGTTCGTAGGTTAATAATAATGCAATACCATGCATGAATTGTAATTCTCTATTGATATGGCATAAATTGTATGATTTAATATGTTTAAGAGAAGTTGATGGATGGTATGTATGATATAAAAAAAAATGTAATGCTAGTTGTGTCATGTGAAATTGAATGGAATTATTGTTACAAGAATTGAGTGTTAAATTACTATTAACTAGGTTGTATGAATTGTTGCACGGTTGTACCTGATGAGATTTTGATAAGTTTGTACGTAAATAATTTATCGATTTATTTTATTTTATTTTATTTTATTTTATTTTGTTATCATATGAAATGTGGCTACCTATAGATTGACTATTTGCTGTAAATTGAAAATTGAAAAAGGACTATGAATAAATTTGTAACATATTGGAAATATGTTTGTTGGTAATTACTTGATTGGTGAAATTGTTAGAAAAGAGAGAGAAATCCCGGTTGAACCTTCGGAAAGATTGGATGATACAGATGGTATGTAGCTAGGTCACATGTATGGTGCTGAGTGCACATCATGTGTACAAGAGAGCTACGAGACATTATGATGTAGCTAGGTCACATGGGTGATACTATGTGTACACCATGTAGACAAGAGAGCTACGGGGATATGTGTAGCTAGGTCGCATGTGTGGTTCCAGTGAAGGACACCATGTAGACAAGAGAGCTACGAGATAAATCGCTAGGTCACATGGGTGATACTAAGTGTGTTCACCATGTGTACAAGAGAGCCGAACTTTATGATGGGTGGAGCTATTTGCGAAAACCACCAAGTATCGAGGATTGATCCAAGTGTTCAACGGAGACTTATTATGTAACGCTTTGTGAGTTTTGTGATGAATAAGTGCAGGAATTTGGTTATGTGAATAATGTGTTCATTAAGTGATCGGGTTGTGGTAAGGTTATAAACAATTAAGTTATACATGAGGATGATCTTATGGTGACCTTGTAATCATGGGCCTATACTTGTGATGTATGAAATGTGGTGAAAATGATTTGTGATATGTATGTTAAAATGAGGTTAATACAAAGAAAGTGTGAAAGAGTGAATTAGCAATAAAATTGTCTTGGACAGCAGCAGTTGCGTGACTTTGAAAATTCACTAAAAATTGTGGAAGTTTAATAAAAATGCAAATGATATATGAAAATAAATCTTAATGAGTCTATTTTCACATGAAAGAAACAGGGGAAGCAAAAGAATTCTATATTGTGTGATATTTGAATTATTGTGAAATAGGGTCTGAATGAATTCGAGATCCCCTGTTCTGAATTTAGAAATTCATCATAAATTGTACAAAACTTATTAAGAGTCATACCTTACATTCATGGATTGCTTATTGAGTCTATTTTTAAGGGAAACAAACGGTATGGTCGTTGGAATTCTGTACAGAGAGAAATTTGGTTCGCAGTACACAGAGGTCAGAGTAGTCATACTCTGAAACAGGGGAGAATTTAACTAATAAACTGTACTAATTGGCCAAACCAAAAATTTTGGAAATTTTATGGGAGAAAGATATATGAATCTAGTTTCAAATAAAATTAACGAAACTAAAGTTGGAGTTTTGTAGCTTCAGGTATGAATGATTTAGTAACTGTAACTCAATAACACAGCTTAACCTGAATATATGTAATTGTACAATTATAGTGTTTTATCTTGAAAAGCATGGTAGTAATTGCTTATTATTTTCATATGAACTTACTAAGCGTAAAGCTTACCCATCCTCTCCATTTCTTTAGTATTGATAGGTCGGCTCGGGTTGGAGATCATCGGAGGCGAATCACACTATCAAACTATCATTTTGGGATAATTAATTCAAATATTAGAAATATCAAGTGAGTGGCATGTATAGGAAGTTGGTTTGTAATATGTATTTTTTATTATGATTTTGATCATACGTATTAGTCTGCATTGAGTTATTGTATATGATTATGAGATGTGGTCCTTATCCATTATGGTTTATAAGTTTAATTAATCATGCTACGTCATATGTTTTGATGTAATGATATAGTTAGCTTTGTTTGTTATGCATGTGTTCGAAAAGTTTTAAATTAAATGAAATTTTATGGCCCAGTTTTTGTCTATGTGTGTTGTTAAGTCTGGTAATGCCTCGTACTCTGTTCTGGCCTTGGATACGGGTAAGGGGTGTTACACTTATTGTATGCTATTTGTCTATGTTTTATATATAATTAAAGCTAGCTTGGACTCGGGGATCATTAGGAACCGTCATCACACTATCGATCGTTTATTCAGTACTTTTGAAGCTTGCAATTTTGGAATATGGCATGTATAGACTAGTGTCATCTTGGTATGTTTTGAGTTATGATATTAGCCATGAGATTTGGCTTGTAAATGTTCTTGTGTATTTGGCCATATAAGTTGGCTTAATTCGTAAGTTTGGTAAGTGATTTATGATGTTTATAATGTCTTATGTTTTGGCAAGATTAATATGGATTCATATGTTTGCTAGATGGGTAATTCATTTGGTTAATTGTCAATGACGTATCATGGTTGAGAAATGGCGTATAATGTGTATGAAATAATATGTATTGGCTGCCTTTGAATGTATTGAAATGGTACCATTTTGATTGCTAAGTGTACATAAGTAAAGGGTTGCAAAATGGCTTTGCAAATAGCCTATTTTTGTCCACATGAGCAGAGACACAGACGTGTGTCTCAGCTGTGTGTCCCCTGGAGTACCCTTCGAATTAAGTCAGTATACCCTACAGGTTTGGGATGGCCTAGACACATGGGCGTGTCTACTAGCCGTGTGTGACATAGGCTGGCACATGGGCGTGTGGTCGATCGTGTTGCCCAAGTCAGTAGCCCCTTCAGTTTTCCCACTGCCGTGGCACACGGGCGTGTCTCCGGTTTTGTGGTGCAAGTCAGTATGTATGCCGGCCGTGCTCAAGACTGACTTGAATTTCTAATTATTCTCCAGGGGACACACGGCCGTGTAATATGTTTGAGTGTCGCACACGGCTAAGACACATGCCCGTGTGGACAAAAATAGGCCATTTGTAAAGCCAATTTGCCACCCATTTCTCAAGCTCACCTAGCCAACAAAATCGTATCACTTTAACACATATATGCGCAACCAAGACATACCAGTTCAATAACATATCATGCTATCTATCATCAACCAATCCAATTACTAAATTCCATAATCACAAACATACCAAATCAATATACCCAAATCATCACAACTTGCATAAATTTCAAATACATTAACTCATCATATTATTATCTACTCCATGTCATAAAAACGTACCTTTTATCCATATCAATCACTAAGGTAAACATTTCCAAAATAAGCCAATATATAAGCCATTATACACATCCCATATATCACCTTTCAAGCATAACACTTAGGCCAAATTATATAACCAAATACAAAACAAAATTTTCAACCAAAAATAAGCCAAATCTCATGGCTATATCTAATCTTAAAACATACCATCAACTCACTGGCCTATACATGCCATATACCATATTTACAAGCATCCAAAAATACCAACAAGTAGTCGATAGTGTGATGATGGTTCCCAATGATCCCTGATGTCCGAGCTAGCTTTGATGATCTATAAAACATGGAATGAACACACTGTAACACCCCTAACCCATATCCGTTGCCGGATTAGGGTTACAAGGCATTACCAAACATAAGCACAATTCATCACAGTCATGTCCCTTATTACAAATCATGTACAAAATTATGTCAACTTTTTTATAATAATTTATACTCAATTAGTAACCAAACACTCATCCATATAAGCTAAGTCAACATAAACCAATCACATAACAAATACAAATCGTACATACATTATTAATCAAATTTAATCATTATTAATCAAATTTAATCATGCGCATTACTAATTCATGTGCAATTCACTATAATATCTTTAATCATTTCCGAATATCAAAAACATTTCATATCATACCTCATCCGACTACCCAAAAACTAAACCAAACCAAATATGCGTAGCTATTTTAATTCAATACAAGACTTTGCTCATAAGACCATATTAATTCTCAACTTACATTATCCACACATTTGTCTTACTTAACCAAGCAAAAATCAACATAAATTTTTACCACTTATAACACATATACTAATCATGCTTTATAAATTTAACATATCAATAATATTTATTTAATCATTTTACTAATCTCATTAACATAAAACGTATAACAATGCATATACTTTATGTTTCTATTAGCCGAACAGATTAACTAAATAACATGACATTTGAACTGAAAAAAAAATCATTAATCATCATTCATTTTCATGTATTCAACTTACAACAAATATGTTCATTTATAAGCCATTCCACATGCACGTATTAGCTTAAATTAAACTATACCTCAGGGTTAACTAAGAAAAATTTTACAATACATACAATCATAAATAATTAACAGATTTCACTTGCAAAATAATCAATTCATTCATTTCTCGTTTAACTTACATTTATAATTTTTCATGAAACTTAACCAAATCAAAACATGTCAATTACATATGCTATAAATTATACTAAAATTTCATATACACAACTAAATCAATTTTTGTATACATTCGGTCATTTAATATGACTTCCATTTAACAGTTAAAACATATCTATTCTAGCTATCATAAACCAAAAATAGATACTCAAATATCATAGCCAAACATACATTCATCAAATACATATATGTATATATCTTTAACCATTTTGCCAAAATAACTCATCCATAATCAACCTTACCAAACCTCAATATTAATAAACATATTAACTTCACCTCCTCTATATGCCATAACCAAAATTTACCTTAATACCAACTCACATATCAATACATTAACAAAGCATATCAACCAAGTTCACATATAATTATCTATGTATAAAACATAGCCGAATCACCAAAACCACAACCAAACATAACCATAATTTGATCAAGACATAAATCCAAACTTAACAAAATAATAAGCCATTTTTGCATGGCTCATATTTACATAACCCAAAATCAAATATAAACATAAGCTAGCCTATACATGCCATAGGTTTAAGTTCAACTTTATAAAAATACCGAAACAGTTGATAGTGTGATAGACTTCGCTGACGATCCCCGAGCTTGTAACTTGACTCCAAAATCTATAAAACAGAGGCAAACATATACATACAGTAAGCTATTGTAGCTTAGTAAGTCATAAGCAAATATATAACTCAATGACAATATTAAGTCAATTTAACCAAACCAATTTGTGCTATCATAATCACATTAATTTCAAGCTTACAACTTCATTTACAACATATACTTTCATATACAAATTTTACCTTGGTCGAGTATACATATATTTATTATCAAAGTAACATTCAATTCAAAACCATAATACCATTATATAACTGAATATATATTCGCTCATAAGCATATACTTTTGAATCAAATTTTAATATCACATACTTAAACATAACATGTAGCTGAATATACTTCATAAATATACGTATATTTACATTAGCATCATGAATAATTTGCATCACATATCAAATAACTAACTTACCTTATTTTCAAATAAGTAATCAATTATCTCATACCTGATCATTTTAGCTCGATTTACACTTTCGGTCACAACTTATCATTGCCCGTTGAACCATTCGAAATTAAATAGGATAATTGGATAATCACATATATCATACAATGCCAACGTCCCAGACGTGGTCTTACATGTAATCACATATCGATGCCAATGTACTAGACGTGGTCTTACTCGTACACATATATCGGAATCACATATCGATGCCAACGTATTAAACGTGGTCTTACTCGCACACATATATCGATGCCATGGTCTTACTTGCACATCACATATCGGAATCCTATGTCATGACATATATATCCTATCTATTCCTATGGCTCATACGGGGCTTTCAGATGTCGTAACTCGATCGAATCGAACTCGTAACCATTGCTCTCAAACATATATTTTTTTGGCACATTTTCAAAAAAAGTATAACAATTCAATTCAGCATTTATAATATACATATATTGAAATTTACAACATCTATTTGCCTAAAAGCTTACCTCGGACAACAGTAATCGGAACGGGACGACTAATCGACAACTTTGGTTTTCCCCCAATCCAAATCCAATTTCTTTTGTTCTTGATGTAAACATATTCAAATTAAACTCATTCAAACATAATTTTACTCAATATAGTCCAAAAACACGTAAATGGGCAAATTACCATTTTACCCCGACATTTCACACTTTTCACAAATTAGTCCCTATTTCACAAAACACAAAATATGCAAAATTTAAATATCCCATGCGTAGGCCAAATATTCATCTTCCTTATACAAGTCCACACATTTCATTTATTTTACATTTTAGTCCCTTAATTTATTATTTTTACGAATTAGCCCTAATTACTCAAAATCATCAAAAATTCAAATACAAAACATGTTAGTCTATCACATATCTTTTATTTTCTAGCATCAAACTACAAAAATCACAAGCTTTCAACAATGGAAAAATACAAAATCATCATCAAATTCAAAAATTGAGACATGGGCTTGATAGGTAAGATAGCAACGATCTCAAAAATGTAAAAATTATCAAAAATCGAGCTAAAACTCACCTTGAATCAAGCTTGCTAATGGCTGAATGTGGCTTTCTTTTTTTTTTTTTTTTATTTTTGTATTTTCGGCTTTAGAAGAAAAAAAATGAATGCATGCAACTTTATTTATGTTTTATAATTATAACATTATTGACATATTATAAAATTACCATTTTAAAATTAATATACAACCTTGCTATTTAATACCACAACCGTCCATCAATTTTAATTATGGACTAATTGCATTATAAATGCATCATATTACAAAGACAAATTCAATTAAGCACTCTCACATTTAACTATCAACTTTTCACTTTACGCGATTAAGCCTTTTTTATTAAATCAGTATCCAAACAGTAAAATTAAAACACGAAAGATTAACACATATAAATTCACACATAATAAACAAAAATAAATAAATTTTTAAATATTTTTCTGACTCAGATTCGTGGTCTTGAAACCACTGTTCCGAATAGGGTCTAAATCGAGTTGTTCACACATAAAGTAGGCTTTAAAAGCATAGTAAGCCATATACAAATAGGCTTTAAAAGCATACAAATATGATATATAGTAAGTCATATGAACACTTGGACATCAATTCAAATATGCTAAGCATAACAAATCATATACAAGTTCATAAACCATTCACCTTGAACACATATTCTATATCTTAATCAAATTCATTATATATTTCACCTTTCCATACTCATATAAATCTCATACGTACCTGAGTCATTTAACTCATTCACACATTCTTTCTCGACTTTACTTTGCCCGTTGAACCATTCGAAATCGTTAAGGATACTCAAAAACCACATAAGCTCGTACAATGCCATATCCCAAATATGGTCTTACATGTTAACACATATCGATGCCATTGTCCCAGACAGGGTCTTACATGAAATCAATTAATCATGCCACTGTCCCAGACATGGTCTACATGTAATCTCAATACAATGCTAGTGTCCCAGACATGGTCTTACATGTAATAACATCTCAGTAACCTAATGTCATGACATTCGTATCCTATACTATTCCTAAGGTTTATACGGGACTTTCGGATGTCATAACTTTGTAGATTCATGCTTGTTCAACATTCATAGCAATTCAATGATAATAAATTCAATTGAAAGACATTTATCTGCATATGAACTTACCTTGCAGTTGGAATAGAGGAACTGGATTGACTATTCGATAACTTTAGATTTTCCTTGATCTGAATCCGGTTTCTTTCATTCTTGAGCTAAACACATTCAAAATTAACCCTTTTATTCATCAACACATTCAATTTCATCCACAAACACATAATTTGGGACTTTTACACATTAACCCTTATAATTTCACATTTTTTTAATTTAGTCCCTATTTCATAAAATACACAAAATTTCACAATTTCATTCAAATAATTTCATTCAAATACATGCTAGCTGAATTTTCCTAGTGCTCATATCAGTCCATATTTATCATCTATTCACACATTTAACCACACATTTTACACTTTTCACAAATAAATCCCTTTTATGCAATTTTCACTAAAAATCACTTTACAAAACATTATAATCTAACATCAAAAATTCATATTTCATCATCAAAAATCAAAGAACAAAATAACTTATCAATGTCAATTCTCAAAATCTTTAACAATTTCAAAAATTAAGACATGGGCTAGCTAGTACTCGAAGCAACAATCACGAAAACATAAAAATCATCAAAAATCAAGCAAAAAACATACCTTAATCAAAGAATATTCTAGCCGAATATCAAAGCCCTAAAATGACTTTTTTTCTTTCTCAATTTCAGTTGATAGCAAGAAAATATGAGCACAAATTAACTTTGTTTTTATTATATTTTACTTAATACACATTTGACTATTTTACCCTTAATTTATAAACATTTAAAACATTAAATATAAGGCCATTAATGTCCATCTCCACTATCAATAGTCTAATTACAACATAATGACCTTTCATTTAATGCCTCATAGCAAATAGACACTTTTAGCATATAGAATGCAACTTTTGCATTTTACGCAATTAGATCCTTTTTATCAAATTAAACACTCAATCGATAAAATTTTTAACACCCCAAACCCGGCCTAGACGTTATGACCGGATCTGATGTGCCACATCGAAGCGTTCAAAACATTCTGAATTACTTAGTTTAGAAAACTTAGTTGATGTTTTAAAAGATACCTTTTAAATAGATTAAAGTGAATGGAAGCTGCGCACCAGGTAGGAAACCGAAAAAGAGGACGTGAGTCCGTCGAACTGCTTAAGTACCAAGCTCCCTTCGGATCCAATCCTAGACATGCACACCGCCATTGCCACACTCTAACATCACGTTTATTTATAAGAAAGCCCAATGGATTAAGTCCATTTTAGAAAAGTGAATAGTCTTTTGAAAATTATTTGCTTAGCAGAAGCCTTACTTGTAGTCGTGTTATTTTTGAAATCAATTATTGTTTTGGAAAACGCGCCCTAGAACTAATCCATTTTAACAATTAAAATAAATCATTTTCATCATAATAAAATATAAATCAAAACCATAAAAATAATTAAGCGGCCTTATTACATTTTAAAACCCAAAACCGTAAACGAAAATAGAAGGACGTCCAGTTCATCAGAAAGAAACTAAATTTGCAGAAACATGTGGCCACTCCGAATCCCTCACAGCTCCAAGCCCACTATGGTTGGGGATTACTTGCAAGGATGAAAATAAAAAATAAAGGGGTGAGTTTGGGGTAACTCAGTGTGTAAATTAACCCAACCATATCCTAAATCAGTTCAAACCACAGAAATAGAATAAGGTGGCCTTAGCCCAGAATAGATTTCAAAATAAAGCCCATAGGCCCAGAGCAGATCGGAAAAAATATATCATGCTTATACAGAAACCCAACCCATATCCAACCATATACACCCCCATACCATCCTTTCACCATGTGGGGAGACTACTCGACCCACCTAACCGCTACACGCCACAGAAATATGCAGCACGGCTGCCAGAACAGATAATGTGACCGAGTCATCAGAAACAGATAATTGTGGCTGAGCCACCAGAATAGATATATGTGGCAGAGCCACCAGAACAGATAATTTGTGGCATAGCCACTAGGACGCTTCCTCCATAATATAACCCATGTCCCCATGCAACAGATATTCATTCATGTCATACATCATACAGATTTAAATCATCATACCTTTCAGACAAAATTACACTAGGGGTATAAAGGTCATTTTACTCTTAGGGGTATAACGGTAATTTTCATACATAGGGGTATTCTAGTAAATTAACTGTCTTAAAGTTTTCATGCATATTCTACCATTTACGTACTATCAAAAACACTTACCGCGCGTGCTTACCGACTTGGGCCCATTAGCCCATTTTTCCTGATTTTGACCCTATTAAGCCCAAAAATGTCGAAATGCACGGATTCGTGCACTTTGCAGTCTTAACCCTTTAATTTATCATACACTTCAATTATTATTCTCACGAGCATTCACACACTCGTAAGTACCCAAAATACCAGCTTTTCGGTATTTCAGCTTTTCGGCTCTTGCCGATCTAGTCTACGAGAGGGTGTCAGTTACACACCTATTTTATGATGATTCGCTGACGAGATCCACGCACGAACTTCCTACAATTGAATTACTAACATATTACTCTAGATATCGAAATAACACTGAGTATATAGTCCCTTACCATATTCGGCTAACATGCTTAAAACCCTATTACTCTTACCTTAATGCCGAAATATGATTAAATCTAAAGATCCAATCGTTCCACTTGTCCAAGCCCTTGATCAGCAGCCTCTAAATCACACCATTTAGCAAAGCAGAACAGTTATCACAACCCCTTAGGGCTACAAGTCCAAATTGACAGCCTCCCTAACATTTAGAGATTTCGACTTTTCCTAAAATACGAAAGAAAGACTAAGTTTTGGAAAGACTTACCACTGATTCCTTAGTCAATGATTCCAATGAGTTTCCACTTGATCCCAATGTAGATCTAAGCCCTCAGATGATAACAAAAGTCAAGCTTTCAGTGATCTCAGTATTCGGCTATGCTCCCTAAACTATGGGGTTTTTCGATTTTTTTTTTTGTAACAATGAAAGAAAAGATGGAATAATAGGGTTTTTGTAGTGGCTTTGTCGACAGAGTTTTTAAATTTAGAAGAAGGAAGAATCGACCGCAAGATGGAGAAAAACCACAGGGTTCGGCTAGGAGAAATCCGCACAAAAGAATTATAAGCTTTCGGGATTTCAGCTTTTGCGTATAAGGCTTAAGAACAAATGATAAGAACGTGGAGATGAATAGAGTAATGGAAAGATTCGGCTATGGGGGAAAGAGGAATAAAAATAGATGGAGAGAAAAAGAAAAGAAAGGAAGAGAAGGAAGAATGGTCAGAAAAAAAGGCACAACACTCCCAAATGCTGAATTTATACCTAGCTTTTGACCTAGCCGAAATCTACCCCCTAAAGAAACCCTTGGCCGGCCAACTCTTGCTCCTCAAGAGTCCACTATTCAGCCAACACCATCCTTCTTGATCAGCTCCTAAATCCTCTCCCTTATCCCCTCCTTACTCAATCTCCTGAGCAACTCATACTCCTCCCGATGACTTTTACTTGGTTCCATTACTTCCTTTTACAGGCATAAAAATTAATCCTTTAACTTGCTGTCATTGTGACTTGAACCTGGGTCCTCCCAATCATCCACACGCCACTTATAGCATTCCCAGTGGCGTCATTTAGCCACTTTACCACATGCTTCCTTGTGATTTATTTTACACAATTAATACCTAAAAGGCCAATTAACCAGAACCCCCTTTTTCTTATGGAATTAAAATTAGCTAAAACTACCGGGTTTTAACTTAAGCTTGGGCCTTCTAGAGGCCCACTAACATAATTAATCCTACGCCAAGCATACAAACCACAAAATATTAAATTTTGCCAACATTTTTAAAATTCTCGAAAATTAGGGCGTTACAACTCTACCCTCCTTAAAGGAATTTCGTCCTCGAAATTTACCTGGTCCGAACGGATGGGGGTATTGTTGTTGCATCGCCTCTTCTGGCTCCCAAGTAGCTTCCTATCTGCGCCAAAGCACTTTTACTAATGGAACAGATTTCCTTATCAGAATCTTAACATCTCGATCCAAAATTTGCACAGGCTCCTCCTCAAAGGTCAAATCAGTTTGCACCACAATTTCTGCAGCCGGCACGACATGAGTAGGGTCAGAACGATAATGCCTTAACATGGAGACGTGAAAAACATCGTGAATCCTGTCTAACTCTGGAGGCAATTCCAATTGATAAGCTACTGGGCCTACTCACTTCAAAACCTGATAAGGCCCAATGAACCGCGGACTCTAC
This sequence comes from Gossypium anomalum, assembly GCA_025698475.1. Lineage (NCBI taxonomy): Eukaryota > Viridiplantae > Streptophyta > Magnoliopsida > Malvales > Malvaceae > Gossypium > Gossypium anomalum. Next base: position 58,601,121 of record CM046956.1, read on the forward strand.
TTGCCCTTCTTACCAAACCTTAATATCTTCTTCCAAGGAGAGACCTTCAAAAAGACCATATCTCCCACTGAGTATTCAATCTCTTTACGATTCAAATCTGCATACGACTTTTGCCTATCAGACGCTTCTCTTAACCGATCTCTAATTATTCTATCCTTTTCCCCAATATCAGCTATAACTCTAGTCCAAAAACTTGTCGCTCTCCTAGTTCGGTCCAACAACTAGGTGTTCGACACCTTCGCCCATACAGTGCTTCATATGGTGCCATTCGAATACTCGCCTGATAACTATTATTGTATGCGAATTCCGCCAATGGCAAGTAATCCTCCCAACTACTTCAGAAATCAATAACACATCCCCTCAACATGTCCTCCAGAATTCGGATAACTCTTTCCGACTGACCATCAGTTTGGGGATGGAAAGCCATACTAAAGTTTAATCGTGTTCCCAATGCCTCATGTAGCTTTTGCCAAAACCGAGATATGAATCTAGGATCTCGATCAGAGATAATCGAAACTGGAACTCCATGAAGTCGCACAATCTCCGCTACATACAACTTAGCTAACTTCTGAAGTGAAAAGTCAGTGCGAACTGGTATAAAATGAGCCGATTTGGTCAACCTATCCACAATAACCCATATCGAGTCCTTTTTCGATGGTGTCAAGGGTAGCCCACTCACAAAGTCCATGGTTACCCTCTCCCACTTCCAAAGTGGTATTTTCACTGGCTGTAATAATCCAGAAGGTAATTGATGCTCAGCTTTCACTTGCTGGCATGTCAGACATTTCCCCACAAATTCTGTTACTTCGCGTTTCAGCTCAGGCCACCAATACAGTTCTCGCAAGTCGTGATACAACTTATTCCCTCCAGGATGCATGGAACAAAGTCCCTCATGAGCTTCCTTAAGTATTGACTGTCTCAAGTCAGAGTCTTTCGGAACACAAATTCTTCCTCGGAAGCATAGAACTCCTTCGTTATTTAACCCAAACTCAGAAGTTCCTCCTTCTTTAACTTGTTGAAAACGAGCGACCAAGGACTCATCTTTCAACTGCTTTTCCTTAATCTGATCCACCCAGGTTGGCCTTACTTGCAATTCAGCCAACAAACTTCCATCATCATATAGACTTAGACGAGCAAACATTGCTCTCAGATCAGATACAGCTCTACGACTTAGAGCATCGGCTACCACATTAGCCTTGCCTTGGTGATATTCGATCGAACAATCATAATCCTTAAGCAACTCGATCCACTTCCTTTGCCTAAGGTTCAGTTCCTTTTGAGTCAGGAAATACTTGAGACTCTTATGTAGTGGTGCGTATATATAATACACCTTTCTCCGCATAAGTAATGTCACCAAATCTTAAGTGCGAAAATCACTGCTGCTAACTCCAAATCATGAGTAAGATAGTTCCCTTCATGAGGCTTAAGCTGTCGTTATGCATAAGCAACCACCTTACCCTCTTACATCAACACACAACCCAAATCTACATGTGATGCATCACTGTACACAGTAAAATCCTTCCCAGATTCTGGTTGAATTAATACAGGTGCTTTCGTCAGAACTTTCTTCAACTTCTCAAAGGCTTCCTGTTGCTTCTCAGTCCATACAAATGGTACTCCTTTCCTTATAAGTTTCGTCAAAGGTGCTGCCATCACAGAAAAACCTTCCACAAACCTCCTATAGTATCCTGCCAAGCCTAGAAAACTTCAAATTTCTGACACCAACCTAGGCGGGTTCCATTCAAGAATTGCTTCAATCTTACGAGGGTCTACCTTAATCCCTTCAGTAGAGACCACATGTCCTAAAATGGTTACCTCCCTCAACCAAAATTCACACTTGCTGAACTTAGCATAGAGTTCCTTCTCCCTTAACACTTGCAAAACAGTGCGAAGATGCTCATCATGTTTTGCTTCAGTCTCAGAGTATACCAGAATATCATCAATAAAGACGACCACGAATCGATCCAGAAATGGTTGGGATACACGGTTCATCAGATCCATAAACGCTGCAGGAGCGTTCGTTAGTCCAAAAGGCATAATCAGAAACTCGTAATGACTGTACTGAGTCCTGAATGCCGTCTTATGGATATCTACCTCCTTGACCCTTAACTGATGATATCCAGATCGAAGACCGTTCTTGGAAAATACAGAAGCTCCTCTAAGCTAGTCGAACAGATCGTCAATCCTCAGTAGTGGATACTTATTCTTAATTGTCAGTTTGTTCAACTAGCAATAATCAATATACATTCGCATCGTCCCATCCTTCTTCTTCACAAATAGCACCGGTGCTCCCCATGGAGACACACTTGGCCTAATGAAGCCCCTATCCATCAACTCTTGAATTTGAGCTTTCAGCTCTACTAACTCCTTCGGTGCCATCCTATACGGTGCGATGGACACTGGTGCCGTTCCAGGCAACAAATCGATTCCAAACTCAACTTCTCGGTTTGGAGGTAATCCCGGAAACTCTTTCGAAAAAACATCTTGGAACTCTTTTACAGTCCTAACCTCATCCACTTTATCGACCCCCTTTTTCCGATCGACTTACGAATGCCAAATAGGCCTCACAACCTTTCCGAATCCACATTTCAGCCCTCAATGCTGACACCACATTAGACAAATAGTCCTTTCGTTCACCTATCATCATAACCTCTCCGTGGTTCTTAGCACCATTCTCTTAGCAGCACAATCCAAAGTCGCCTTATGCTTAACAAGCCAGCCCATTCCTAGAATGAGATCAAACTCTCCGAACGACAACTCCATTAGATCTCCAGGAAAGATCCTACCTTGAGTTTCTAAGGGTACATCCCTATACAGTTTGTCTACCCTAACTGAGTGGCCCAAAGTACTTAACACAGATACCCCACTTACTATCTTCTCAGAATGCACTCCCAATGACCCAGATATCGAACATGCAACACAGGAATGAGTAGATCCAATATCCACCAAAGCAGTATATGGCATGCTAGAAACCATAAACGTACTAGTTATGACGTCAGGTGCGTCACCCTCCTATCGACGACAAGCTGCATACACCAACGCTGGCTGTCGAGCCTCAGCATTTCGGCACCTCTGCCAGGCGCCTCTTGTCCTCGACCATTTCCATTTCCTCCCCTACCTTGTCCACATCTACGTGGTTGTTGTGGTCTACCTCTCACGGGTTGAGCAACCCTCATTCGGCAACTTGAACCTGATCAGCTCTCTGAGGACAGTCTTTAACTCTATGCTCCATAGATCCGCATCGGAAGCAAGCACCAGAACGTTTCCTACACTCACCCAAGTGTACCTTACCACAGTCTCCACAAATTGGCGGTCTAACCACATTCATCGGAACTGCTCGAACTGGCTCTTCCACTCTCGCCCTTTTGACATTCTTATTTGCTCCACCTGAAGGTCCAGAATCCCTTCGGAAACGGTTTCGATCTTTCTCACGGTTCTGCCTCTCAGTACGCTTTACCACCTCAGCTATCTTAGATTTTTCCACCAGAACCACGAAATCCCGCTCCCTCTGCGGAGTAATCAGCACCTTAAGATCATCTCTGAGTCCATCCTCGAAGCGCACGCTACACTCATACTCCGTAGTGACTATTCCCACAGCATATCGACTTAGCCTCAGAAACTTAGCCTCATACTCCGCGACCGTCTTATTTACTTGAACCAGATTCAAGAATTCCTTCCTGCGGGCATCCACATAGCTTGCCCCGACGTACTTTCCTTTAAAGGCCATTTTAAACAGCTCTCAAGTGACCCTATCAGCTGGGGTTCCATCTCTCACGGTGAGCCACCACTGATAAGCCGCATCTCGCAGCAACGAAACGGCCCCCTTCAGCTTCTGCTCCACAGAGTAGTCCAAGTCATCCATTATCTGTTCTGTGGCCTCTAACCAATATTCTGCCACATTCGGGGCTACGCCAGATACGCCCCTAAAGATCTCCGCTCCATTAGCCCGGAGTCGTTCAGAAATTGATCCTCGAATTCCATTACCGGTACTTGCCCTGGCCACCCTTCCCAGAACACGAAGCATAGCCTGCGACAGGGTGTCATCCCCGGCACCACGCTCATGAGACTCCACTTCCGTTGCCAGAGGTACCGATGCATCTACCGCCGGCATATGTCCCGAAGATGAAGATCCCGCTCGAGCACTTCCTCGGCCACGTCCACGGCCTCTTCCACGCGTGGCTCTTGTACTCATATCGTTTTATCTGACTACAAATTTTGTGCACTAATTCATTATTCCAGTGATTTTTACAGATGTTTTATGAATCAGATAGTAATTCAGAGTTGGTTTTCGCAGAATCGATGTCTAGCTACAGTTCAGTTTCTTATCAAAATTTTCCTATGGTTTCAGTATCATCCCATCTAGAGTATTCTAGAAGAGTTTCAGTACAGACAGATAATTCAGAATATATATTCAGAAAAATTTCAGAATACTTACAGGCTTGGGCCGGAGATTCGGAATGCCACCTTCTAAAAATCTAACTTTTGAAAATCGAGTTTTGTAATCTTGTTTTTGAAAATATTTGTTTTTGCAAACCCATTCCACAGCCGAGTTGTTGCAACTTGACTCTGATACCACTAAATGTAACAACCCAAACCCGGCCTAGACGTTATGACCAGATCTGATGTGCCACATTGAAGCATTCAAAACATTTCGTATTACTTAGTTTAGAAAACTTAGTTGATGTTTTAAAAGATACCTTTTAAATAGATTAAAGTGAATGGAAGCTGTGCACCAGGTAGGAAACCGGAAAAGAGGAGGTGAGTCCGTCAGATTGCTTAAGTACCAAGCTCCCTTCGGATCCAATCCTAGACATGCACACCGCCATTGCCACACTCTAACATCGCGTTTATTTATAAGAAAGCCCAATGGATTAAGTCCATTTTAGAAAAGTGATTAGTCTTTTGAAAATCATTTGCTTAGCGGAAGCCTTACTTGTAATCATGTTATTTTTGAAATCTATTATTGTTTTGGAAAACGCACCCTAGAATTAATCCATTTTGAAAATTAAAATAAATTATTTCCATCATAATAAAATATAAATCAAAACCATAAAAATAATTAAGCGGCCTTATTACATTTTAAAACCCAAAATCGTAAACGAAAATAGAAGGACGTCCAGTTCATCAGAAAGAAATCAAATTTGCAGAAACATGTGGCCACTCCGAATCCCTCACAGTTCCAAGCCCACTATGGTTGGGGATTACCTGCAAGGATGAAAATAAAGGGGTGAGTTTGGGGAAACTCAGTGTGTAAATTAACCCAACCATAGCCTAAATCAGTTCAAACCACAGAAATAGAATAAGGTGGCCTTAGCCTGCAATGATTTTTAATAAAGCCCATAGGCCCGAATGGATCGTAACAGATATATCATGCTTATGCAGAAACCCAACCCATATCCAACCATGTACACCCCCATACCATCCTTTCACCATGTGGGGAGACTACTCGACCCACCCAACCGCTACATGCCACAGAAATATGCAGCATGGCTGCCAGAACAGATAATGTGACTGAGTCACCAGAAACAGATAATTGTGGCTGAGCCACCAGAATGGATATGTGGCAGAGCCACCAGAACAGATAATTTGTAGCATAGCCACCAAGACGCTTCCTCCATAATATAACCCATGTCCCCATGCAATAGATATTCATTCATGTCATACATCATACAGATTTAAATCATCATACCTTTCAGACAAAATTACACTAGGGGTATAAAGGTCATTTTACTCCTAGGGGTATAATGCTAATTTTCATACATAGGGGTATTCTAGTAAATTAACTGTCTTACAGTTTTCATGCATATTCTACCATTTACATACTATCAAAAACACTTACCTCGCGTGCTTACCGAATTGGGCCCATTAGCCCATTTTTCCCAATTTTGACCCTATTAAGCCCAAAAATGTCGAAATGCACGGATTCGTGCACTTTGCAGTCTTAACCTTTTAATTTATCATACACTTCAATTATTATTCTCACGAGCATTCGCACAGTCGCAAGTACCCAAAATATCGGCTTTTCGGTATTTCAGCTTTTCGGCTCTTCCCGATCTAGTCTACGAGAGGGTGTCAGTTACACACCTGTTTTATGACAATTCACTGACGAGATCCACGCACGAACTACCTACAATTGAATTACTAACATATTACTCTAGATATCGAAATAACACTGAGTATATAGTCCCTTACCATATTCGGCCAACATCCTTAAAACCCTATTACTCTTACCTTATTGCCGAAATATGATTAAATCCAAAGATCCGATCGTTCCACTTGTCCAAACCCTTGATTAGCAGCCTCTAAATCACACCAGTTACCAAAGCAGAACAGTTATCACAACCCCTTAGGGTTACAAGTCCAAATCGATAGCCTCCCTAACATTTAGGGATTTCGACTTTTCCTAAAATACGAAAGAAAGACTAAGTTTTGGAAAGACTTACCACCGATTCCTTAGTCAATGATTCCAATGAGTTTCCACTCGATCCTGATGTAGATCTAAGCCCTCAGATGATAACAAAAGTTAAGCTTTCAGTGATCTCAGTATTCGGCTATGCTCCCTAGACTATGGGGTTTTTTGGTTTTTTTTTTTTTGTAACAATGAAAGAAAAGATGGAATAATAGGGTTTTTGTAGTGGCTTTGTCGATAGAGTTTTTAGATTTAGAAGAAAGAAGAATCGACCACAAGATGGAGAAAAACCACAGGGTTCGGCTAGGAGAAATCGGCACAAAAGAACTATAAGCTTTTGGGATTTCGGCTTTTGCGTATAAGGCTTAAGAACAAATGATAAGAACGTGGAGATGAATAGAATAATGGAAAGATTCGGCTATGGGGGAAAGAAGAAGAAAAATAGATGGAGAGATAAAGAAAAGAAAGGAAGAGAAGGAAGAGTGGTCAGAAAAAAATGGATATTACTCTCTCATAGCTTTCTCGGGTTCCCACGTAGGTTTTTCAACCCCGTGTTGATGCCACAAGACTTTCATTAATGCGATTTTCTTATTTCTCAATTCTTTAACCTCACAATCTAAACTTTGGATCAGTTCTTCTTCGTATGTCATATCAGACTGAATCTTAATCTCAGATGGGGAAATCACATGCGAGGGATCGGATCAATATAGTCAAAGCATTGATGTGTGAAATAAATTATGAATCTCTTCTAACTCAGGTGGCAACAACAATCTATAAGCAACCGGCCTAATACGCTCGATAATCTCATACGGCCCGATGAATCTCGGATTTAACTTGCCTTTTCTTCCACGGAGACACTTTCAAAAACACTCAATCCCTGATCTAAAACTCAATATCTTTTTGTTTCAAGTCTGTGTACAATTTCTGACGATCTAACACTGCATTCAAATTTTCACGGATTACTTTTACTTTTTGTTCTGTCTCTTTAATCAAATCGATCTAGTGAATCTTATTCTCACTGGGCTCAGTCCAGTACAAAGGTGTTTGGCATTTGGAGTCGTACAATGCTTCGTGAGGTGCCATTTTTATACTTGATTGAAAACTATTATTATACGCAAATTCAATCAATGGCAGGTATCGCTCCCATGTACTTTCAAACTGAAGAATGTAACATCTCAACATATCATTGAGTATCTGAATAATCCACTCGGATTGACCATCTGTTTGCAGATGAAAAATAGTACTAAAGTGTAGCTTTGTATCCAGTGCATCTTGAAATTTCTTCCAAAAATGTGATGTAAATCTCAGATCTCTATCTGAAACAATAGAAATAGGTATCCTGTGCAATCTCACAATTTGAGAGATGTAGAACTCAAGAAGTTTATCAAGTGAATAATCCGTGCATATCAGAATGAAATGAGCCGATTTAGTTAGTCTATCAACAACCACCCATATCGCATCTTTCTTACTCGAAGACAGGGGCAAACCCAAAATAAAATCTGTAGTCACTCTATCCTATTTCCACTCGGGAATCATAATCGATTGTAATAAACCAGATAGTACTTGATGCTCAGCTTTAACTTGTTGACAAATCAAACATTTAGAAACAAACTCTGAAATGTTACGTTTCATACCATGCCACCAATAGAGCTATTTCAAATCGTTATACATTTTCGTACTTCCCGGATGAATAGACAAACGACTACTATATGCTTCGCTCAAAATCGTTCGAATCAGCTCTGAGTTTCTCAGAACACATATTCGGCCTCTGAATCTTAAACAATCATCAACATCAACTCAAAATTCTGAATCAAAATTCAAATCACTTTGAGCTCATTTTGTTAACAATTCATTATCAACTTTCTGAGCTTCACAAATTTGTTCTATAAATAACGGTCTCACTTTCAACTCAGCTACAATGGACCCGTCATCAGATAGAGCTAACTGAGTATTCATTGCATGTAGAGAAAATAAAGATTTTTGACTTAAAGAATTAATAACTACATTGGCCTTTCCCGGATGGTAGTCAATCACTAGCTCGTAATCGTTTAACAATTCTAACCATCTTTTCTATCGTAGATTCAGATCTTTCTGAGTTATCAAATATTTTAAGCTCTTGTGATCCGAATAAACATGACATTTCTCACCGAGCAGCTAGTGGCGCCAAATTTTCAACACAAATACAATAGCTGGTAATTCTAAATCGTGCATCGAATAATTCTTTTCATGCGAATTTAATTGTCCCAAGGCATAAGCTATGACTTTACCTTCTTGCATCAAAACCCAACCCAGACCATTCAACGATGCATCACTATAGATTACGAACTCTTTACCTGATTCTGGCTGAACTAACATTGGAGCTTTGATTAATAAAGCTTTCAGTTGATCAAAACTTTTCCGGCACTTGTCCAACCACTTGAACTTAACATCTTTCTGAAGTAGTCTTGTCAACGGAGTTGCAATCATTAAGAAACCTTTTACAAATCATCTGTAATAACCGTTGAGTCCCAAAAAACTTTAGACTTCGAATACATTTCTTAGAGGCTTCCAATCCAATATTGTCGAAATCTTACTCGGATTCACTTGAATACCCAATGCTGACACAATATGCCCCAAAAACCCGACTTCGCGTAATCAAAATTCACATTTACTAAACTTTGCAAATAGTTGCTTATCTCGTAAAGTCTATAATACTATTCTTAGATGTTCAGCATGCTCGGATTCATCACGAGAATATATCAAGATGTCATCTATAAACACAACAACAAATCTGTCCAAATACTTTCTAAAGATTTGATTCATTAGATCCATAAAAACAGCAGGTGCATTTGTTAATCCGAAAGGCATAACTAGAAACTCATAATGCCCATACCTCGTTCGGAAAGTAGTTTTCAGCACATTAGAGTCTTTAACTCGTAACTGATAATAACCCAATCTTAAATTTATCTTTGAAAACACTATAACCCCTTTCAGCTGGTCAAACAAATCGTCTATTTGTGGCAGAGGGTATTTATTCTTGATAGATGCTTTATTGAGCTGTCGGTAGTCGATGTACATTATCATAGTTCCGTCTTTCTTTTTCACAAACAAAACCGGTGCACCCTTGGGAGAATAACTTGATCGTGCGAAACCTAAATCTGTCAATTCTTGCAACCAAGCTTTCAACTCTTTTAATTCAGTTGGTGTCATTCTATATGGAGCTATCGATATCAGAGTTGTTCCCGGCACTCAGTCAATACAAAATTCAACTTCTTTGATTGATGGCAAACCCGGTAACTCTTAAAGAAATAGGTCTGAATATTCACACACAACTGGTACTGATTCAATCTTCTTTTCGGTCACTTTAGTGTCAAACACATAAGCAAAGTAAGCTTCACAGCCCTTTCTCACATATTTTCTAGTTGACATCGAAGAAATCATCACCGGCAAACCATTCAAATCATTAGGCTCAATACGAATTATCTCATCATTCTAACATCTCAGATCAATCGTCTTTCGTTTACAGTTCACTACCGCATCATGCAGTGCTAACCAATCCATACCTAGAATTATATCAAATTCATCAGATGATAACAACATCAGATCGACTAGAAAATAGAAATCTCGAATCATCAATGGGCAGTTCTTGCATACTTTATCAACTAGAACACACTTGCTTAAGGGGTTCGATACTATAATCACAATTCAGTAGACTCTAGAGGCAAAGTCTTACTGGATACTAAGTTCATACATATATACGAATGAGTAGATCCAGGATCAATTAATGCAACAACACTAGTATCGTAAAGAGTAAAAGTACCAGTAATAACATCTAGAGATGAAGCTTCTTCACTAGCGCGAATAGCATAAGCTCTGGTAGGTGCTTGGGCTTCAGATCTCACAGCAGTTTCTTTAATCATTCTCTAACTACCACTCACATTTCTCGTGTTTCTAGGTGGTCTACCTCTAGCTGTAGTGTTACTCGACCTCATATTTTACACTGTATCTTGTTCGACCAACTCAGGACATTCATGGATAAAATGATCTAATGATCCACATTTGAAATAAGCCCGATCATTCAATCTACAATTGTCGGGATGTCGTTCACCGCAATTTTTGCTCTCTGATTGATTTTGTTGACATTTCCAACACTAGCTATTGAAGTAGCTTTTAAAATCACAGGTGGCCTCTCTCGATCTCGTCTAAAATAACTTGTAGTAGCCTTTGAACTGCTAAAATCATCTTGGAACTTCTTTGATACTAATTGATATGACTTAATCAATTACCTTTTTTCATAAATCTCTAGCTTCAAAGTCAGCTTTTCTTTTCTCTTTCCCAAGTTCTTTAGCTTTACATGCTCGCTTGACGAGTACCATAAACCCTTTTATATCCAGAATCATGACTAACAAGCGGATATCTTTATTCAAACTGTAACACCCCTATCCCGTACCCGTCGCCGGAGGGATTAGGAAGTATTACAAAACCAGCACGAAATCTCATTCAACACTATATAATAATTCCTAAGTTCAACTCATAACAAAAATATTTAAAACAGTAATCGAATATCAACCATATATAAGCATTAACCATATGAAGCAAGTATAATAGCTAAACAGGCCATTTTCGCATGGCTACATATACATACATTACCAAAAGGTATTTAATTAACAACAAAAGCCAACCCTATACATGCCATTATCAAAGTTCAACTAAAAGTATACCAAAAGGGCTTAGATAGTGTGGACGACTTCGACTTTGACACCCCCGAGTCCGATAGCTGACGAACAAAATCTATAAAAGAGAGAATTAAAGCAAAAGATTAAGCACTTCGATGCTTAGTAAGTCTAAGTAATGAAATCATTTAAAAGAGTGGCATAATAATATCGAAGTTTACTTGTACCATCATTTGGCCGAATAGTAACATAATTAAGGTACCATTTTTTTTTTATCATTCATATCACAAAGCTAAAATCAATATGTCCAATAAAATTCAATCTATAGCCGAATCCATTCATCTCAAATTTTTCCATGTCAATCTCATGCATATACACATACATCTCATGTTTATGAAATTGAACTCTCTAATTTGGAACTTATACATCATGATCAGATCGTAAATATTTTAATGGTTTTAACAATGGTCTATGCATACCTACCGAGTTGCGTAGTCATAATTTAAAATCAATCGTATTCTCAACGAGAGTGAGTTACTTACTTGGTTATCTTACAGTAAGTAGCACATGTGATTAAAATTATTCCAAAATGTATTATATGATTTCTCGTACGAACACTTATGGATTTTCAACCTCAAATATTATGCTGGCATAAACATCCTTCTAATCAAGCTTTGATTCTTAGCAGATCGCTCAAAAGCCCTTCGAGACCAAGCTCGGATTAGACCATCGCTCGAATGCCCTTCGGAACTAAGTCCGGTTATGACACTGGCTCTAAAGCCCTTCGAAACTAAGTTCGGTTATTAGCACTGGCTCAAAAGCCTTCGAAACTAAGTTCGGTTATTAGCACTGGCTCAAAAGCCCTTCGAGACCAAGCTCGGATTTAAACCCCGGTTAGCATTCACACATATATGCATATATATATATATTTAATATCACATCTGGATATCATTCCTGATACTCAAATACAATTACAGCATGTTTACTAACCATACATCGTTCGGTTTATTAATCCTAAACAAATAACATGATCCCGTTTCGTTAATCCACAAGATTTCCATAACCATTCGGCTACAAGTAAATACCTTATTTATTTATTTTGTCATGTAATTCAAGTAGAATCATTAGGTCACAAGTTAATTATTATGCTCATAGATAAATAATTGCCTTATTAAATCATAAGCTAAATTTCATTACTCAAAGACTTACCTCGAGTATAATTTGGGCAGTTACGGATAGACTACTCGACTGCTTTCTCCTTTCCTTTATCTGATTTTGATCCCCTTAGCTCTTGAGCTTAAATTTAAACAAATAAATTTACTTAATTATTTCTCACTTGGGCAATTCCATTCAATACATGTATGTCATACAATTTAAGTACAATGACCTTGTTCAATACTATTTAAACATCATGCATTATCGAATTTCATCAACACCATCTAACTTCATATAGAAACACATATCATCCTAAGTTGATACACAAGTCAAATGCATCATTTAAATTGCCAAAGTCCACTGAATCTACTATTATAGCCTTATAAAATATATATATATATTTATTACTAAGTTTAATAAAACATAACATACGACTAAGCAAGCATTCGTACATGAATCATTACTCAACTTTACCAATTGGATAATATGCTTAAGACACCATAAAATACTCCAAATTCTTTTCTCATCAATTCGACTAACTAATTAAATGTTATGACACATTATAAAATAACCTTACAACCACAAAGAAAGTTCGATAATAAGTCACAATTTAGTCATATCCCTCTACAATAATTTCTTCACTTAAACCGAATTAGCAAGCCCATATAGTCTTTAGCCGAATGCTATTTAACACAAGTCATCAAGAGTTTTATTATTTAACACCTTAGATATCAATAGCTAAATAGGTTAGTTGTACATATATATATATCGTCCAAAACCGAACATAAGATTTTTTTCATATATCTAACATTAATTAAATTATTCAAACCCCACTAGCAAAATATTATGTACTATACCGAACCTAAAAAAAAATCAAACACCTAGCTTAACCATTTCAAAACACTTAATCGCCTTTGATCAAGACTTTAAACAAAGTCTATGTTCTAATATCACACATATGGGTATTATTAGTTTAAGGTTTTAACGAGATTAATTTCTTTCATCAACAATCTTTTTATTTCTTTTTCCATCAAAACTTAAGGGTAAAAATCAAGTTCTTCTCTTATATACCATAATCGAAAGTTCCATTCAACCATCTAAATTCAAAATTTTAGTATGGGCTAGGTAAAAAGCATGATGATTAACCTAAAACAACTAAGATTTCAAAAAAAAAAACATAATTTACTAACCTTCTCTTGATTCAAAAGGCCGAATGTCCCCCCCTCTTTTTCTTCTTCAAGTACGGCTAAGAAGAACAAGGTGATACTTTGTTTTCTTCACCATTCATTTTCTTATTTTAATTACTTTTCCTTTTTATTTATTTATGTTATAAAATATAAAGCCACTAACTAATAATTAATACATATTATATGTATATAATTCCATCATGGCCTGCCACTACTTATCATAAATGGAAATTTAACATGCAAACCCATCATTTTTATAATATGCATTATTAAGCCACTTTGATATTGACCTATCATCTTACACAATTATCTCATATTAGTCCTATAACAATTTCACATGCAAACGGCAAAATTAAAGCATGAAACTTTCACACATGCATTTACACACTTCATAAACATGAAATATAATTTATAATTATTTTTATATCTCGGTTTTGTGGTCCCGAAACCACTTTTTGACTAGGGTCAAACTAGGGCTGTCACAACTCTCCCCCACAAAAAAAAATTTTCGTCCCCGAAAATCTTACCAGTGAATAAATTTGGGTATCTCTCTTTCATAGAGTTTTCGGTTTCCCAAGTAGCTTCTTCAATCCCGTGTTTGAGCCATAACACCTTTACTAAAGGAACCTTTTTGTTTCGCGACTCTTTCATCTCACGAGTTAGGATACGAATCGGTTCTTCTTCATAACTCAAATCAGATTGAATTTCAACCTCTGATGGACTAATTATGTGCGAAGGGTCAGATCTATAACGTCGAAGCATCGAGATATGAAAAACATTGTGAATCTTTTCAAGTTCAGGGGGTAAAGTCAATCTGTAAGCAACTGACCCAATTCGTTCAGATATCTCATACGGCCCAAAAAACCTCGGACTCAATTTGCCTTTACGGCCAAATTTGAGCACTTTTTTAAGAAACACTTTGTCACCTACCTGATATTCAATGTCTTTTCGTTTCAAATCCGCATACGACTTCTGACGATTTGCAGCTGCTTTCAGACTTTCGCTGATTACTTTCACTTTCTGTTCAACATCTTTAATCAAATCGACTCCGAAAATTTTACTTTCACTAAGCTCGGTCTAAAACAACAGTGTACGGCATTTAAGACCATACAAAGCCTCATAAGGTGCCATCTTAATGCTTGATTGAAAACTATTGTCGTAAGCGAATTCAATCAAAGGTAAATACCGTTCCCACGAACCACCAAACTCAAGGATGCAACATCTCAACATATCCTCGAGTATCTGAATTATTCGTTCGGATTGACCATCAGTTTGAGGATGAAAAGCGGTGCTAAAATGTAATTTGGTACCCAAAGCTTCTTGCAATTTCTTCCAAAACCGCGATGTGAACCTCGGATATCTATCGGACACAATAGAAATGGGTACTCCATGTAACCTTACAATCTGAGATACGTACATTTCAAATTAGCTTGTCAAGGAATAATCCGTGCATACAGAATAAAATGAGCCGACTTTGTCGATCTATCAACAACAACCCAGATCGCATCTTTCTTACTTGATGACAATGGCAATCCAGATACAAAGTCCATTGTGACTCGATCCCACTTCCATTCGGGTATCATGATCGGCTGAAGTAATCCCGAAGGCACTTGGTGTTCTGCTTTCACTTGTTGACATATTAAACACTTCGAAACAAAATCAGAAATGTCTAGTTTCATACCATGCCACCAAAATTGACGTTTCAGGTCGTTATACATTTTTGTACTCCCCAGGTGAACTGACATTCGGCCACAATGAGCTTCGTTCAGAATCATCGAAATAAGTTCTGAATTTCTTGGAACACACAAATGACTTCTGAATCTCAAACAATCGTCTTCATCAATTTGAAACTCTGACTCCATATTCGAAACACATTCAGCCCGTTTTGCAACCAATTCATCATCGACTTTCTGAGCTTCTCGAATTTGATGAATCAATAATGGTTTAGCCTTCAATTCTGCTACTAACACATCATCGGATACAACAGACAGATGTACATTCATCACTCGAAGAGTAAACAGTGATTTACCAGTTAAAGCATCCGCAACCACATTAGCCTTTCCCGGGTGATAGTCAATGACAAGCTCATAATCTTTTAGCAACTCCAGCCAATGTCTTTGTCGCAGATTCAAATCTCTTTGAGTCATCAAATATTTGAGACTTTTATGATCCAAAAATACATGGCACCTCTCACCAAACAAATAATGTCGCCATATTTTCAAAGCGAATACGATGGCAGCTAATTCGAGATCATGGGTCGGATAGTTTTTTTCATGCAGCTTCAATTGCCTCGACGCGTAAGCTACAACTCGACCTTCTTGCATCAACACACAACCCAACCCAAGTAAGGATGCATCACTGTAAATGACAAACTCTTTACTGGGATTCGTGGCTTGTATCAAAGATCGGAGCTTTAGTCAAATAAGTTTTTAATAGATCAAAAATTTTCTGACATTCTTCTGACCATTCAAACTTAACATCTTTCTGGAGTAGTTTCGTCATTGGGGTGGCTATCATCGAGAAACCCTTTACAAAGCGTCTGTAGTAACCGGCAAGTCCCAAAAAGCTCCGGACTTCAGTAATATTCCTTGGGGGCTTCCAATCAAGTATGGCTGATATTTTTCCCGGATCAACTCTAATACCCGATGCAGACACCACATGACCCAAAAAACTAACTTCTCTCAACCAGAACTCACATTTATTGAACTTAGCATATAATTGCTTATCCCGTAAAATTTGTAACACTAATCTCAGGTGCTCAGCATGTTCGGATTCATCTCTCGAATAGACCAAAATGTCATCGATAAACACAACTACAAACCGATCCAAATATGGTCTGAAGATCCGATTCATCAAATCCATGAATACCGCAGGGGCATTAGTGAGCCCAAACGGCATTACTAAGAACTCATAGTGACTATATCTCGTTCTGAAAGCGGTTTTGGGTATATCTGAATCTTGAACTCGCAACTGATAATAACCCGATCTCAAATCTATCTTTGAAAATACAGAGGCTCCCTTAAGTTGATCGAACAAATCATCAATACGCGGTAATGGATATTTGTTCTTTATCGTCACTTTATTCAACTGACGATAGTCGATGCACAGTCTCATGGTTCCGTCCTTCTTTTTCACAAACAATACTGGTGCACCCCAGGGTGAAGAACTCGGTCGAGCAAAACCTCTATCCGTCAACTCTTGAAACTGTGCTTTCAATTCTTTCAATTCCATTGGTGCCATACGATACGGAGCTATCGAAATTGGAGTGGCACCAGGTAGTAGCTCGATGCCAAATTCAACCTCTCGAACAGGTGGTAATCCTGGTAACTCCTCAGGAAAAACATCTGAATACTCACAAACCACTGGTACTGATTCAAGTCTCTTTTCTGACTCTTTACTATCAAGTACGTACGCCAGATATGCTTCACATCCCTTTCTTACATATTTTTGAGCCAACATCGAGGATATTATTGCTGGCAATCCATTCAAGTCAGTAGACTTAACTCGAATTATCTCATTATTTTCACACCTCAAATCAATTATTTTTCTTTTGCAATTCACAACTGCATCGTGAACGGTCAACCAATCCATACCGAGGATAACATCAAATTCGTCAAATGGTAAAAACATCAAATCGGCCGGAAAGCAGGAACCTCTGATTACTAAGGGACATTTCTTACACACCTTGTCAACAAGTACATAACAACCCAAGGGATTTGACACCCGAACTACGAACTCAGTAGACTCAACAGATAAAGTCTTACTGGATGCTAAAGTCTTACATACATATGAATGAGTAGAACCCGGGTCAATTAATGCAATCACATTAGTATCAAAGAGAGTGAAAGTACCGGTAATAATATCTGGCGGGGAAGCATCCTCGCGTGCACGTATAGCGTAAGCTCTAGCAGGAGCGCGAGCTTCAGATCTGGTTGTAGCATCTCTAGATCCTCTTGGACCGCCACTAGCATTCCCCGCATTTCTAGATGGTCTACCTCGAGCAGCAGTAGCACCCGGTTTCCCACTCTGATTTACATTCTGTTCAGACAGTCTCGGACAATCCTTGATAAAGTGGTCAGCTGATCCACACTTATAACAGGAGCGGTCATGGAATCTACAACTTCCTGAATGCCATTTACCACAATACTGGCACTCTGTCCTATCCCGACGATCATTCCCAACACTAGCAACTGAAGAGACTCGCGTACTCACAGGGGGTCATTCACGATCTCTTCTAGAAAAGCCCGAAGTATCTTTAGATCTGCCTAAATCATCTCTAAATTTCTTCGATGAATGTTGAAAGGGCTTTCCCGATGATCTCTTACGAAACTCTTTTGCTCCCATATCTGCTTTTCTTTTCTCCTTACTGAGCTCTTCGGCTTTGTACGCTCGTTCAACAAGTACTACAAATTCTCTAATTTCTAGAATACCAACATACAGTTTTATGTCTTCGTTCAGACCATCTTCGAAACGTTTACACATTACAGCTTCTGAAGAAACACATTCTCGAGCGTACTGGCTAAGTCTCACAAACTTTCGTTCATAATCTGTAACTGACATGGAACCTTGTTTAAGTTCAAGAAATTCTTTCCGTTTTTGATCAATGAATCTCTGGCTGATATACTTTTTTTGAAACTCGATTTGGAAAAATTCCCAAGTTACTCGCTCTCTGGGCACAACAGAAATCAACGTATTCCACCAATAGTAGGCAGAATCACGTAGCAAAGAGATAGTACACTTCAGACATTCATCGGGTGTGCAAGATAGTTTATCAAGTACCCGGATAGTGTTGTCCAACCAAAATTCAACCTGCTTGGCATCATCGCTGTCTGTAGTTTTAAATTCGATAGCCCGTGCTTTCGTGATTCTCACAATCGGGGTTTGTTTAACCTCATCCAGTCGATTCTGGAGGTATCACAGGTGCAGGGGGTATATTATTCGGGAGTGGAGGTTGTGGAACAGCTGTATTGGTTCGAATGTATTGGTTGAACCAATCATTCATTACACTATAGAAAGCCTGCCTAGCCTCATTATTCTGATTACTTGCAACAGGTTGAGAGTCCTCCGGTACTGTCCCATGTGCGAGAGTAGGCGCTACACTCTCAACATCATCAGCTACCGCTCGACTGGGATCGGGATCCATTACTAAACAAAAACACATTTTTAATTGTCAGAAATCCCCACACTACCAAATAAACACATAATAGCATGTATAGCACGACCCACTCGTATTATGGTAGTTCTAGAATTGACTAAATCGTAGCTCTGATACCAATAAAATGTAACACTCCTATCCCGTACCCGTCTCCGGAGGGATTAGGAAGTATTACAAAACCAGCACGAAATCTCATTCAACACTATATAATAATTCCTAAGTTCAACTCATAACAAAAATATTTAAAACAGTAATCGAATATCAACCATATATAAGCATTAACCATACGAAGCAAGTATAATAGCTAAACAACCCATTTTCGCATGGCTATACATACATACATTACCAAAAGGTATTTAATTAACAACAAAAGCCAACCCTATACATGCCATTATCAAAGTTCAACTAAAAGTATACCAAAAGGGCTTAGATAGTGTGGACGACTTCGACTTTGACACTCCCGAGTCCGATGGTGATTTAACAAAATCTATAAAATAGAGAATTAAAGCAAAAGATTAAGCACTTCAATGCTTAGTAAGTCTAAGTAATGAAATCATTTAAAAGAGTGGCATAACAATATCAAAGTTTACTTGTACCATCATTTGGCCGAATAGTAACATAATTAAGGTACCATTTTTTTTTTATCATTCATATCACAAAGATAAAATCAATATGTTCAATAAAATTCAATCTATAGCCGAATCCATTCATCTTAAATTTTTCCATGTCAATCTCATGCATATACACATACATCTCATGTTTATGAAATTGAACTCTCTAATTTGGAACTTATACATCATGATCAGTTGGTAAATATTTGAATGGTTTTAACAATGGTCTAAGCATACCTACCGAGTTGCGTAGTCATAATTTAAAATCAATCATATTCTCAATGAGAGTGAGTTACTTACCTGGTTATCTTACAGTAAGTAGCACATGTGATTAAAATTATTCCAACATGTATTATATGATTTCTCGTACGAACACTTATGGATTTTCGACCTCAAATATTATGCTGGCACAAACATCATTCGGAATCAAGCCCGATTCTTAGCACTGGCTCAAAAGCCCTTCGAAACCAAGCTCGAATTAGACCACTGGCTCGAAGGCCCTTTGGAACTAAGTTCGGTTATGACATTGGCTCTAAAGCCCTTCGAAACTAAGTCCGGTTATTAGCACTGGCTCAAAAGCCCTTCGAAACTAAGTTCGGTTATTAGCACTGGCTCAAAAGCCCTTCGAGACCAAGCTCGGATTTAAACTCCGGTTAGCATTCACACATATATGTATATATATATATTTAATATCACATCTGGATATCATTCCTGATACTCAAATACAATTACAGCATGTTTACTAACCATACATCGTTCGATTCATTAATCCTAAGCAAATAACATGATCCCGTTTCGTTAATCGACAAGATTTCCATAACCATTCGGCTACAAGTAAATACCTTATTTATTTATTTTGTCATGTAATTCAAGTAGAATCATTAGGTCACAAGTTAATTATTATGCTCATAGATAAATAATTGCCTTATTAAATCATAAGCTAAATTTCATTACTCAAAGACTTACCTCGAGTATAATTTGGGCAGTTACGGATAGACTACTCGACTGCTTTCTCCTTTCCTTTATCTGATTTTGATCCCCTTAGCTCTTGAGCTTAAATTTAAACAAATAAATTTATTTAATTATTTCTCACTTGGGCAATTCCATTCAATACATGTATGTCATACAATTTAAGTACAATGACCTTGTTCAATACTATTTAAACATCATGCATTATCGAATTTCATCAACACCATCTAACTTCATATAGAAACACATATCATCCTAAGTTGATACACAAGTCAAATGCATCATTTAAATTGCCAAAGTCCACTGAATCTACTATTATAGCCTTATAAAATATATATATATATTTATTACTAAGTTTAATAAAACATAACATACGACTAAGCAAGCATTCGTACATGAATCATTACTCAACTTTACCAATTGGATAATATGCTTAAGACACCATAAAATACTCCAAATTCTTTTCTCATCAATTCGACTAACTAATTAAATGTTATGACACGTTATAAAATAACCTTACAACCACAAAGAAAGTTCGATAATAAGTCATAATTTAGTCATATCCCTCTACAATAATTTCTTCACTTAAACTGAATTAGCAAGCCCATATAGTCTTTAGCCGAATGCTATTTAACACAAGTCATCAAGAGTTTTATTATTTAACACCTTAGATATCAATAGCTAAATAGGTTAGTTGTACATATATATATATCGTCCAAAACCGAACATAAGATTTTTTTCATATATCTAACATTAATTAAATTATTCAAACCCCACTAGCAAAATATTATGTACTATACCGAACCAAAAAAAAAATCAAACACCTAGCTTAACCATGTCAAAACACTTAACCGGCCTTTCATCAAGACTTTAAACAAAGTCTATGTTCGGCTATCACACATATGGGTATTATTAGTTTAAGGTTTTAACGAGATTAATTTCTTTCATCAACAATCTTTTTGTTTCTTTTTCCATCAAAACTTAAGGGTAAAAATCAAGTTCTTCTCTTATATACCATAACCGAAAGCTCCATTCAACCATCTAAATTCAAAATTTTAGTATGGGCTAGGTAAAAAGCATGATGATTAACCTAAAACAACTAAGATTTCAAAAAAAAAAAAAAAAATAATTTACTAACCTTCTCTTGATTCAAAAGGCCGAATGTCTCCCCCCTCTTTTTCTTCTTCAAGTACGGCTAAGAAGAACAAGGTGATACTTTGTTTTCTTCACCATTCATTTCCTTATTTTAATTACTTTTCCTTTTTATTTATTTATGTTATAAAATATAAAGCCACTAACTAATAATTAATACATATTATATGTATATAATTCCATCATGGCCGGCCACTACTTATCATAAATGGAAATTTGACATGCAAACCCATCATTTTTATAATATGCATTATTAAGCCACTTTGATATTGACCTATCATCTTACACAATTATCTCATATTAGTCCTATAACAATTTCACATACAAACGGCAAAATTGAAGCATGAAACTTTCACACATGCATTTACACACTTCATAAACATGAAATATAATTTATAATTATTTTTATATCTCGATTTTGTGGTCCCGAAACCACTTTCCGACTAGGGTCAAATTAGGGCTGTCACACAAACCATCTTCAAATCTCTTGCACATAATTTCTTCGGTCGAAACACATTCTCGTGCATATTGACTTAATCTCACAAATTCTTATTCGTATTTCGTAACAGACATACGGCCCTGTTTCAGCTCAAGAAACTCTTTGCGTTTCTGATCTATGAATCTCTGACTGATGTACTTATTTCCAAACTCAGTCTGAAAGAACTCTGAAGTGACTTGTTCTTTCGGAACCACAAATATTAATGTTTTCCACCAATGATACGTTGTATCTCTCAGAAGTGAAACAACACATTGAAGACATTCATCAGGAGTACATGACATTTCATCAAACACTCATATTGTATTCTTAAGCCAAAACTCAGCTCTCTCAGCATCATCATCGGTAGTAGCACGAAACTCTTCAGCCTCATATTTTTTAATTTTATCAACTAGAGGCTTACTCAATTGAATCGGATTCACAGCTTGGGGCATGACAGGAACTTGTGGAGGATTAGGCGAGGGTGAAGGTTGTAGAGCAACCGGATTAGTTCTAATATACTGAGTGAACCACTCATTCATCATTTGGAAGAAGGCTTGCTTAGCCTCTCCCTCATGGCTACTCGTAATCAGCCTAGAACTAGCCAGCGTTGCCCCTTGAGCGGGAGCGGGCGCATTACTTTCCACATCATCAGCTACGACTCGATCGGAATCTATTTACTATACAAAAGCACTGTAACACCCTGAATTTGGGCCTAGAAGTTTTGGGCCTTGAGCATTGGAGCGGTTGAAGGCAGTTTATAATATTTCATTGTGTATGTAAATTTCATTAATGAAGGCTTGTTTTAGTGGTTAAGTGTGCTGAGAAGTGTTGGAGAAGTCTTGGGTTCAAACCTAGACTCTAGCAAAAATTTTGGTTTAAGGTGAATCAAACCCTGGGTGTAGTAGGTAGGCCTTAAGAATATTGTTGGAGAAGTTGTGACACAGAAAGCCTTGTGGTCTAGTGGCAAAGTGGCGCCACATAAGAGGCAGGAAGGTGGCGTCATGGAGTTGGCAAGGAGGTCCAGGGTTCGAAACTCATGGCAAGCAAAGAGCATTTATTTTGCTAACAGGGGGCGGCAAGAGTTGGCATTGAATTTAAACTCTGATGATGGAGGGATCCCACATCGACAAGCTAACATAAGAGTGGATGTGAAGCTGGCTTTAAATAGAGAGAACCATGAGGAGAGTAAATGTACCTTTCTTGGCTGATCCCTTTCGCTTTATGGCGTGCTCGTTTGGGTTGGGCGTCGGCTAAGAGTGCTCAAAGCGTGGATCAACTCCATTCTCCTATCAGGTGTGTATTTCTTACTACTCTAGTTGTAGGATGGCTACTTGGGCGCGATGGGCGAAAAGGGGCTATGTGGGCCTAATGGCCTCTACGGGCCCAATTGGATAAGTTGTTTGATTGAGTAGTAAATATTGGACTAGGCTAGGTGAATCTCGTATTCGTGGGCTAGATTTGGGCTAAAAGGGCCACACGAGTATGTGGGCCCATTTGGGCCGAGAGAGGGCTTTAGTCCCACTCGTATTGTTATCCCCTGCTTAGAATACTTTAGTTTACCAAATTCTTGAAATACCCTCTACTTGTAAAATTACCATTTTACCCTCAATTTATAAATTTATCGTTTAACCCCGATTTACTGAATTACCGCTTTACCCTCGATTTACAAAATTACTTTGAAATACCCCGGTTTGCAAAATTACCAAAATACCCCTGGTTTGTAAAATTACCAAATACCTCAGAGGATAAAATTACCATTTCGCCCTTAGGTGTTAAATGACTATTTTGCCCTTGTGGGCAAGTGACTGACTTGGACTGTGTGGTTGACGGATTTGATTGTGAATGTATGTTGGTGATATAGACAACTTTGGAGGAGCAGCAAGGTTTGGAGTATCGGTTTGGATTAGCTTGGATCATCGGAGTGATTAGATCTAGTCATCAATTTCGGCAAAGGTATGGAGTCTAAGGCCATTATGGATAGTGGCCGAATGTGTAAGTGTTGATAATAGATGGTTCTCGTTTTGGTTTAATTAATGGAAGCTGATTTATTAACAGTTGATTATAGGAGAAATCGTGTAGGAGATCTCGTCGAGGAATATCGCCAAACAGGTGTGTAATAAACCCAATTTCGTGGCTTAACTCAATAAATGCCGAAAAGCGAAATGCCAAATTCCGCATCTTGAGGACTTGTGAGCATGCAAAAGCTCATAGGTTAGGTAGATACGTTAAGTTTGATGATCGGGACCATTGAAGCAGTAATGGCGCAAATTTACTGCGTTACGGTAAGTTGGGCCTCGAGGGGCTAAAATCGGGCCCAATGGGCTTTCGGACCCATTTGGGTAAATTTGATAGAAAATGAAAACTCATTAAATTGCATGTTGACACCGATAATATTATTATGGAATATAAGATAAGTGGGCTTGGATGACTAAATCGACCACGTAGGGCCCATTAGGGGTTTTTGCCCAATAACTCGGTTTATTAGAAATGGGCTGAATCATTGTTTAAACACTTGAAATGTTAGTAACTGATGATGAACATGGAAAACCCTAATATTTGGTAAAATTACGAGAATGCCCTTATAACATGAAAATGACCATTATACCCCTAGGGTTAATTATGAGGTTTATACATGGGTTTTGATAAAAATATGTATGATATGTACATGATATGTATGATATGCACATGAAATGTATGATATGCACGTGACATGTATGGTATGCACATGATATGTATGAGATGTAAATGATAGATTTATGATATGCATTTGGGTTGGGTTTTATATGTGGATGGAGGAAGTGCGAAAGGGCTTATGCCTCAGTTTACCGAAAAGGGCTTATGCCCCAGTTATACAAAGGGCTTTTGCCCCAGTTATTAAAAGAGGCTAGGCCTCCAGTTATATGATAAAGCAAAATCTGCTTTGCCCGGTGGAGAGTTTGGTTGGATGGGTCGAGTTATTCCCCACATGGAGAGCTTGGTTGGTACGGGTGGAGAGTAGCGGATGGTGGGTTGAGTAGTCTCCCCAAATGGGCTTGCATTTATGCATTAATATTACATGTGACATTGAAATGGGCCTATGGGCCATCACATTTCTGAAAAAAGGCTTGGCCCATGATATGATATGAATAATAATAAAGGCTTGGCCCGAAGATATGAATAATGAAAAAAGGCTTGACCCAATATGAACAAATAAAGGCTTCGCCCAATATATGTAGTAATCGAATTTGGGCTTAGGCCCGATGGGTGATATTGACTTGGGCTCAAGGGGGGGCTTGTTGCACACCGAGTTTTCCAAACTCACCCCCTTTTCTTCCTTATCCTTACAGGTGAGCCTTGATGTGGAGACTTGGAGCCGGGAGGATTTGGGGTGGCCATGATGATCACGTTTGGACTTACCGACAAAATAAACGGTTTTCTTTGAGTTTATCTTCACTTTCAATATTATTTATACTTGGGTTGTAATAAGGCCATTTTAACTATTTATTTGGGATTATTTTTGAATAACTCTATATTTTACGATAATGATCAAAATGGGCTAGACTTAGGACACATTTTCAAAATGATACCTGTTTTCAAAATAACACAACGACACTCATAATTGGTTTAACAAAGATAACCACTTAGAGGAGATTTCAACTCGTTTACCAAAGTGTGGCAATGGTTGTGGGCATGTCTAGGATTGGTTCTATCCGGGAGCTTGGTACTTAAGCAGCCTTCATGGCTCACCTCCTCCGTTTCGGATACCTACATGGTGCCCAGCCTCAATTCACTTTGGTTAGCCAGCTTTAGGCGGTTTTCTAGTCAATCAAACGAAACATGGATTTTTAAACACGTGTGACACGTCGATTCGACCATAAGCGTCTAGGCGGGTTTGGGGTGTTACATTTATCATATCGAGCCCGTTGCAACAACTCTCGGCTGTGGATTGGGTCTAAAATTTTTTCGTAAACTTAGGCCTAAGAAGGGTATTGTTGGAAATGGTATTGGGAAGTTTTTTCAAAGATGTTTTACAAGGTATATATGTTAAAATGGTTCAAGTTTTTTCTGCTTTTAAACGGGTTAAAATCAAGAGTTTCAAAATAAAGGTGTTTTCAAATCAAAAATTTTTTTTTTTAAATTTCTATTTTCGGTGATCAAAAATGGTTTTGAGTTTTAAATGGACTGATAAAGAAGTGGCACTGATCGAATCCCCAGTACACAAAGTCTGTAAGTACATTCTCTTTACATTATGTGATAATGATGTGATGCTATGAATAGAACCGAGACCCTACTATGATACTTAGATAGGGTAGAGTCAGAAAACTCTAGAATACCGAGACTGTAGCTAGGCTACGACAATGCGAAAATAATCCTTGAACTGTTTCCATAAGACATCTCGTAATAAACAATTATACTAATATCATAAAATTCGTAATCAGATAAGTCAATATGAGTACAAGAGGAACACGTGGATGAGGCCGCAGACGTGGTCGCGGAAGGGTGCAAGCTGAATCTTCATCCTCAGGGCATAGGCCAGCTGAGGAGGCATCCGTGCCACAGGCAACAGAGACTGGGTCTTATGATTAGGCTGCGAGGGATGATGCTTTGTCCCAAGCCATGTTAAGGGTTTTAGAAAGAGTTGCTAGAGCTAGCACCGGGACAGTGATTAGAGGATCCATCTTTGAATGACTCCAGGCAAATGGAGCAGAGGTTTTTAGGGGTGTATTTGGAGTAGCCCCAAATGTGTCTGCTTTCAGTGAATAAGTGTTGTATGTATGAGATGTTTAAGTTCTAGTTGAAGTGTGATAGTAGGATCAGAGTGCGCAGCGGTAGCATAGTGGGTAAATGTTACATGACTACCCTATTAGATGGAAATTTCGGGGACGAAATTTCTTTAAGGGAGGTAGAGTTGTAACACCCTGAATTTGGGCCTAGAAGTTTTGGGCCTTGAGCATTGGAGCGGTTGAAGGCAGTTTATAATATTTCATTGTGTATGTAAATTTCATTAATGAAGGCTTGTTTTAGTGGTTAAGTGTGCTGAGAAGTGTTGGAGAAGTCTTGGGTTCAAACCTAGACTCTAGCAAAAATTTTGGTTTAAGGTGAATCAAACCCTGGGTGTAGTAGGTAGGCCTTAAGAATATTGTTGGAGAAGTTGTGACACAGAAAGCCTTGTGGTCTAGTGGCAAAGTGGCGCCACATAAGAGGCAGGAAGGTGGCGTCATGGAGTTGGCAAGGAGGTCCAGGGTTCGAAACTCATGGCAAGCAAAGAGCATTTATTTTGCTAACAGGGGGCGGCAAGAGTTGGCATTGAATTTAAACTCTGATGATGGAGGGATCCCACATCGACAAGCTAACATAAGAGTGGATGTGAAGCTGGCTTTAAATAGAGAGAACCATGAGGAGAGTAAATGTACCTTTCTTGGCTGATCCCTTTCGCTTTATGGCGTGCTCGTTTGGGTTGGGCGTCGGCTAAGAGTGCTCAAAGCGTGGATCAACTCCATTCTCCTATCAGGTGTGTATTTCTTACTACTCTAGTTGTAGGATGGCTACTTCGGGCCGCGATGGGCCGAAAGGGGCTATGTGGGCCTAATGGGCCTACGGGCCCAATTGGATAAGTTGTTTGATTGAGTAGTAAATATTGGACTAGGCTAGGTGAATCTCGTATCTGTGGCTAGATTTGGGCTAAAAGGGCCACACGAGTATGTGGGCCCATTTGGGCTGAGAGAGGGCTTTAGTCCCACTCGTATTGTTATCCCTGTTTAGAATACTTTAGTTTACCAAATTACTGAAATACCCTCTACTTGTAAAATTACCATTTTACCCTCAATTTATAAATTTATCGTTTAACCCCGATTTACAGAATTACCGTTTTACCCTCGATTTACAAAATTACTGAAATACCCCTGGTTTGCAAAATTACCAAAATACCCCTGGTTTGTAAAATTACCGAAATACCCCTGTAGGATAAAATTACCATTTCGCCCTTAGGTGTTAAATGACTATTTTGCCCTTGTGGGCAAGTGACTGACTTGGACTGTGTGGTTGACGGATTTGATTGTGAATGTATGTTGGTGATATAGACAACTTTGGAGGAGCAGCAAGGTTTGGAGTATCGGTTTGGATTAGCTTGGATCATCGGAGTGATTAGATCTAGTCATCAATTTCGGCAAGGTATGGAGTCTAAGGCCATTATGGATAGTGGCCAATGTGTAAGTGTTGATAATAGATGGTTCTCGCTTTGGTTTAATTAATGGAAGCTGATTTATTAACAGCTGATTATAGGAGAAATCGTGTAGGAGATCTCGTCGAGGAATATCGCCAAACAGTGTGTAATAAACCCAATTTCGTGGCTTAACTCAATAAATGCCGAAAGCCGAAAATGCCAAATTCTCGGCATCTTGAGGACTTGTGAGCATGCGAAAGCTCATAGGTTAGGTAGATACGTTAAGTTTGATGATCGGGACCATTGAAACAGTAATGGCGCAAATTTACGTATTACGGTAAGTTGGGCCTCGAGGGGCTAAAATCGGGCCCAATGGGCTTTCGGACCCATTTGGGTAAATTTGATAGAAAATGAAAACTCATTAAATTGCATGTTGACACTGATAATATTATTATGGAATATAAGATAAGTGGGCTTGGATGACTAAATCGACCACGTAGGGCCCATTAGGGGTTTTTGGCCCAATAACTCGGTTTCGCTAGAAATGGGCCTGAATCGCTGTTTAAACACTTGAAATGTTAGTAACTGATGATGAACATGGAAAACCCTAATATTTGGTAAAATTACGAGAATGCCCTTATAACATGAAAATGACCATTATACCCCTAGGGTTAATTATGAGGTTTATACATGGGTTTTGATAAAAATATGTATGATATGTACATGATATGTATGATATGCACATGAAATGTATGATATGCACGTGACATGTATGGTATGCACATGATATGTATGAGATGTAAATGATAGATTTATGATATGCATTTGGGTTGGGTTTTATATGTGGATGGAGGAAGTGCAAAAGGGCTTATGCCCCAGTTTACCGAAAAGGGCTTATGCCCCAGTTATACAAAGGGCTTTTGCCCCAGTTATTAAAAGAGGCTAGGCCTCCAAGAGATATGATAAAGCAAAGAATGCCGCCAAGTGGAGAGTTTGGTTGGGTGGGTGAGTTATTCCCACATGGAGAGCTTGGTTGGTACGGGTGGAGAGTAGCGGATGG
Source organism: Gossypium anomalum (assembly GCA_025698475.1). Taxonomy (NCBI): domain Eukaryota; kingdom Viridiplantae; phylum Streptophyta; class Magnoliopsida; order Malvales; family Malvaceae; genus Gossypium; species Gossypium anomalum. The sequence goes on from CM046956.1 coordinate 58,630,091, forward strand.
TGGGTTGAGTAGTCTCCCAAATGGGCTTGCATTTATGCATTAATATTACATGTGACATTGAAATGGGCCTATGGGCCATGCATTTCTGAGTAAAAAAAAAGGCTTCGCCCAATGATATGAATAATAATAAAGGCTTCGCCCATATGATATGAATAATGAAAAGGCTTGACCCAAGATATGAACAAATAAAGGCTTCGGCCAAAGATATGTAGTAATCGAATTTGGGCTTAGGCCCAGTGAGTGTCGATATTGACTTGGGCTCTGAAGGGGGCTTGTTGCACACACGAGTTTTCCAAACTCACCCTCTTTTCTTCCTTATCCTTACAGTGAGCCTTGATGTGGAGACTTGGAGCCGGAGGATTTGGGGTGGCCATGATGATCACGTTTGGACTTACCGACAAATAAACGGTTTTCTTTCAGTTTATCTTCACTTTCAATATTATTTATACTTGGGTTGTAATAAGGCCATTTTAACTATTTATTTGGGATTATTTTTGAATAACTCTATATTTTCTGATAATGATCAAAATGGGCTAGACTTAGGACACATTTTCAAAATGATACCTGTTTTCAAAATAACACAACGACACTCATAATTGGTTTAACAAAGATAACCACTTAGAGGAGATTTCAACTCGTTTACCAAAGTGTGGCAATGGTTGTGGGCATGTCTAGGATTGGTTCTATCCGGGAGCTTGGTACTTAAGCAGCCTTCATGGCTCACCTCCTCCGTTTCGGATACCTACCTGGTGCCCAGCCTCCATTCACTTTGGTTAGCCAGCTTTAGGCGGTTTTCTAGTCAATCAAACGAAACATGGATTTTTAAACACGTGTGACACGTCAGATTCGGCCATAGCGTCTAGGCCGAGTTTGGGGTGTTACATTTACTGGTATCAGAGCCCGGTTGCAACAACTCGGCTGTGGATTGGGTCTAAAATTTTTTTCGTAAACTTAGGCCTAAGAAGGGTATTGTTGGAAATGGTATTGGGAAGTTTTTTCAAAGATGTTTTACAAGGTATATATGTTAAAATGGTTCAAGTTTTTTCTGTTTTTAAACGGGGTTAAAATCAAGAGTTTCAAAATAAAGGTGTTTTCAAATCAATTTTTTTTTTTAAATTTCTATTTTCGGTGATCAAAAAATGGTTTTTGAGTTTTAAATGGACTGATAAAGAAGTGGCACACTGAATCCCCGGCACCAAGTCTGTAAGTACATTCTCTTTACATTATGTGATAATGATGTGATGCTATGAATAGAACTGAGACCCTACTATGATACTTAGATAGGGTAGAGTCAGAAAACTCTAGAATACCGAGACCGGTAGCTAGGCTACGACAATGCGAAAATAATCCTTGAACTGTTTCCATAAGACATCTCGTAATAAACAATTATACTAATATCATAAAATTCGTAATCAGATAAGTCAATATGAGTACAAGAGGAACACGTGGATGAGGCCGCAGACGTGGTCGCGGCGGAAGTGCAAGCCGAATCTTCATCCTCGTGGCATAGGCCACCGAGGAGGCATCCGTGCCACAGGCAACAGAGACTGGGTCTTATGATTAGGCTGCGAGGGATGATGCTTTGTCCCAAGCCATGTTAAGGGTTTTAGAAAGAGTTGCTGGAGCTAGCACCGGGACAGTGATTAGAGGATCCATCTTTGAATGACTCCAGGCAAATGGAGCAGAGGTTTTTAGGGGTGTATTTGGAGTAGCCCCAAATGTGTCCGCTTTCGGTGAATAAGTGTTGTATGTATGAGATGTTTAAGTTCTAGTTGAAGTGTGATAGTAGGATCAGAGTGCTTGCAATGTAGTAGCATAGTGGGTAAATGTTACATGACTACCTACTATTAGATGGAAATTTCTGGGACTAAATTTCTTTAAGGGAGGTAGAGTTGTAACACCTCAATTTGGGCCTAGAAGTTTTGGGCCTTGAGCATTAGAGCGGTTGAAGGCGCTTTATAATATTTCATTGTGTATGTAAATTTCATTAATGAAGGCTTGTTTTAGTGGTTAAGTGTCTTTGAGAAGTGTTGGAGAAGTCTTGGGTTCAAACCTAGACTCTAGCAAAAATTTTGGTTTAAGGTGAATCAAACCACAGGTGTAGTAGGTAGGCCTTAAGAATATTGTTGGAGAAGTTGTGACACGTAAAGCCTTGTGGTCTAGTGGCAAAGTGGCGCCACATAAGAGGCGGAAAGGTGGCGTCATGGAGTTGGCAAGGAGGTCCAGGGTTCAAACTCATGGCAAGCAAAGAGCATTTATTTTGCTAACAGGGGCGGCAAGAGTTGGCATTGAATTTAAACTCGATGATGGAGGGATCCCACATCGACAAGCTAACATAAGAGTGGATGTGAAGTCGGCTTTAAATAGAGAGAACCATGAGGAGAGTAAATGTACCTTTCTTGGTGATCCTTTCGCTTTATGGCGTGCTCGTTTGGGTTGGGCGTCGGCTAAGAGTGCTCAAAGCGTGGATCAACTCCATTCTCCTATCGTGTGTATTTCTTACTACTCTAGTTGTAGGATGGCTACTTCGGGCGCGATGGGCGAAAGGGGGCTATGTGGGCCTAATGGGCCTACTGGGCCCAATTGGATAAGTTGTTTGATTGAGTAGTAAATATTGGACTAGGCTAGGTGAATCTCGTATCTGTGGCTAGATTTGGGCTAAAGGGCCACACGAGTATGTGGGCCCATTTGAAATGAGAGAGAGGCTTTAGTCCCACTCGTATTGTTATCCCTGTTTAGAATACTTTAGTTTACCAAATTACTGAAATACCCTCTACTTGTAAAATTACCATTTTACCCTCAATTTATAAATTTATCGTTTAACCCCGATTTACAGAATTACCGTTTTACCCTCGATTTACAAAATTACTGAAATACCCCTGGTTTGCAAAATTACCAAAATACCCCTGGTTTGTAAAATTACCGAAATACCCCTGTAGGATAAAATTACCATTTCGCCCTTAGGTGTTAAATGACTATTTTGCCCTTGTGGGCAAGTGACTGACTTGGACTGTGTGGTTGACGGATTTGATTGTGAATGTATGTTGGTGATATAGACAACTTTGGAGGAGCAGCAAGGTTTGGAGTATCGGTTTGGATTAGCTTGGATCATCGGAGTGATTAGATCTAGTCATCAATTTCGGCAAAGGTATGGAGTCTAAGGCCATTATGGATAGTGGCCGAATGTGTAAGTGTTGATAATAGATGGTTCTCGTTTTGGTTTAATTAATGGAAGCTGATTTATTAACAGTTGATTATAGGAGAAATCGTGTAGGAGATCTCGTCGAGGAATATCGCCAAACAGGTGTGTAATAAACCCAATTTCGTGGCTTAACTCAATAAATGCCGAAAAGCCGAAATGCCGAAATTCTGGCATCTTGAGGACTTGTGAGCATGCGAAAGCTCATAGGTTAGGTAGATACGTTAAGTTTGATGATCGGGACCATTGAAACAGGTAATGGCGCAAATTTCTGCGTTACGGTAAGTTGGGCCTCGAGGGGCTAAAATCGGGCCCAATGGGCTTTCGGACCCATTTGGGTAAATTTGATAGAAAATGAAAACCTGTTAAATTGCATGTTGACACTGATAATATTATTATGGAATATAAGATAAGTGGGCTTGGATGACTAAATCGACCACGTAGGGCCCATTAGGGGTTTTTGGCCCAATAACTCGGTTTATTAGAAATGGGCTGAATCATTGCTTAAACACTTGAAATATTAGTAATCGATGATGAACATGGAAAACCCTAATATTTGGTAAAATTACGAGAATGCCCTTATAACATGAAAATGACCATTATACCCCTAGGGTTAATTATGAGGTTTATACATGGGTTTTGATAAAAATATGTATGATATGTACATGATATGTATGATATGCACATGAAATGTATGATATGCACGTGACATGTATGGTATGCACATGATATGTATGAGATGTAAATGATAGATTTATGATATGCATTTGGGTTGGGTTTTATATGTGGATGGAGGAAGTGCGAAAGGGCTTATGCCCCAGTTATACAAAGGGCTTTTGCCCCAGTTATTAAAAGAGGCTAGGCCTCCAGTTATATGATAAAGCAGCAATGCTGCCAGTGGAGAGTTTGGTTGGGTGGGTCGAGTTATTCCCCACATGGAGAGCTTGGTTGGTACGGGTGGAGAGTAGCGGATGGTGGGTTGAGTAGTCTCCCCAAATGGGCTTGCATTTATGCATTAATATTACATGTGACATTGAAATGGGCCTATGGGCCATACTGTTTACAGAAAAAAGGCTTCGGCCCAGTGATATGAATAATAATAAAGGCTTCGGCCCAGTGATATGAATAATGAAAAGGCTTCGGCCCAGTATATGAACAAATAAAGGCTTCGGCCCAGTATATGTGGTAACTGAATTTGGGCTTAGGCCCAGTAGGCTGATATTGACTTGGGCTCTGAAGGGGGCTTGTTGCACACTGAGTTTTCCAAACTCACCCCCTTTTCTTCCTTATCCTTACAGGTGAGCCTTGATGTGGAGACTTGGAGCCGGAGGGGATTTGGGGTGGCCATGATGATCACGTTTGGACTTACCGACAAATAAACAGTTTTCTTTCAGTTTATCTTCACTTTCAATATTATTTATACTTGGGTTGTAATAAGGCCATTTTAACTATTTATTTGGGATTATTTTTGAATAACTCTATATTTTCTGATAATGATCAAAATGGGCTAGACTTAGGACACATTTTCAAAATGATACCTGTTTTCAAAATAACACAACGACACTCATAATTGGTTTAACAAAGATAACCACTTAGAGGAGATTTCAACTCGTTTACCAAAGTGTGGCAATGGTTGTGGGCATGTCTAGGATTGGTTCTATCCGGAGCTTGGTACTTAGCGACCTTCATGGCTCACCTCCTCCGTTTCGGATACCTACCTGGTGCCCAGCCTCCATTCACTTTGGTTAGCCAGCTTTAGGCGGTTTTCTAGTCAATCAAACGAAACATGGATTTTTAAACACGTGTGACACGTCAGATTCGGCCATAGCGTCTAGGCCGGGTTTGGGGTGTTACAAGCACATTTTAACTATCAGGAATCATCACACTATCGCAGTTTATATATTTATGGCATGTATAGCTAGACTCTCACTAGCTACGTTAGTCCTAGAATCGACTAAACCATAGCTCTGATACTAATAAAATGTAACACACCTAACCTGTATCCGTTGCAAGATTAGGGTTACGAGGAATTACCGAATGATACACCTCAATCACATGCATTTATACAATCAATATCATAACCATTCACAAACATTTACATTGTCCCTTATAATGTTCTATGAGACCTTAAAACATGCTTAAGAGTGGTTCGGGACTAAACCAATCACAAATAAAAGTTTTCGAACACTTAGAAAAATTTCATGAAATCATAGGTCACACACCCATGTGAATAGGTCGTGTGCCTTACACGGTTACTGGACGTGCCCGTGTCATAGGCCGTGTGAAAACAGGGCATACATACTGACTTGGGTCACACGGTCAACCACACACCTTGTGTCTAGCCTGTGTACCCTTCGAAATGGCTACACACGCTCATGTGTCAAGGATGTGTGCCTCACACGGCCACCAAACACGCCTGTGTGTTAAGGCCGTGCTCGAGACTGACATGAATTTCTAATTATTCTCTAGGGGACACACGACCGTGTAATATGACCTTGTGTCGCACACGGCTGAGACACACGCCCGTGTCTCTGCCCGTGTGGACAAAAATAGGCCATTTGTACCTGAGACATTTAACTCAATCACACATTCTTTCTCGACTTTACTTTTCCCATTGAACCATTTGAAATCATTAAGGATACTCAGAAATCATATAAGCTCGTATAATGCCATATCCCAGATACGGTCTTACATGTTAACACATATCGATGCCACTATCCCAGAAAAGGTCTTACACGAAATCGATTAACGATGCCAATGTCCCAAATGTGGTCTTACATGTAATCTTAATACAATGCCAGTGTCCCAGAGATGGTCTTACATATAATCACATCTCGGTAACCTAATGTCATGACATTCGTATCCTATACTATTCCTAAGGTTTGTACAGGACTTTTGGATGTCATAACTTCGTAGATTCATGCTCGTATTTAATCATTAGACATTCATAGAAATTTATTGATAATAAAACATATATAATTCAATTCAAAGATGTTTATTTGCATATGAACTTACCTCGCAGTCGGAATAGAGGAACTGGATCGACTATTCGATAACTTTAGATTTTCCCCGATCTAAATCTGATTTCTTTCGTTCTTGATCTAAACACATTCAAAATTATCCCTTTTATTCATCAACACATTCAATTTCATCCACAAACACATAATTTTGGAAATTTTACACATTAACCCCTACAATTTCACATTTTTGCAATTTAGTCCCTATTTCATAAAATACACAAAATTTCACAATTTCTTTCAAAAACATGCTAGCCGAATTTTCCTAGTGCTCATATCAGTCCATATTTATCATCTATTCACACATTCAACCACATATTTTACACTTTTCACAAATAAATCCCTTTATGCAATTTTCACTAAAAATCACTTTACAAAACATTATAATCTAACATCAAAAATTCATATTTCATCATCAATAAAGCACCTATTTGATTTGGCTTAGTTATGTGAAGGTCCTTGCATGTCAAATTTACCATTTATTTAAATGGTGGACAATTATGGGCACTAGTGAATGGAAATTTATGTTTTATTAACAAGGTTATAATGGTAAATGGTGTATTAAATGAATTAAAGTAAATTAAATGTATGAAATAAGCCATTTCCTCATGAATTCTTGTCAAAAATCAAAAGAAAATAAGTAGGAATAGAGCTTTAGGGTTTCGACACTTGCAAGCATCAATTAGGTATGTGTTTTTGATCGATTTTTGATAATTTCTACGTTTCTGTGATCGTTGCTTTGTGTTCTTCAAAGCCCATGTCTGAATTTCTATTTCAGTTAAAGATTTCATGAAATGCCATTGATGATTATATGAGCTTTGTATTGCTCTTATATGGATTAAGAAATATATACGTTAAATTATTATGTTTTGTTCTTGAATATTTGATGAAATGAGCTATTTGGGCTAATTTGTGAAAATGAAGTTTTGAAGGACTAAATTATGAATTAAACATGTTGTATGGGCTTATATAGAATCCATGAAAACTCGGCTAGCCTTTGTTGCAAAGAAATTTTACATATTGATGATTTTGTGAAAAATGGACTAAATTGTCAAAGTGTGAAAATGTAAGGGCTAAAGTGAAAAGTGCCCAAAATATATGTATAAGGATTAAATTGAATGAAATGAATGATTGAATGGTTGAATTTGTATTGTATTAGATCAAGAATAAAGAAAAATAGACTTAGATCGGGGGAAGACTAAAATAGTTGAATAGTCGACTCGTTTTATTCGAAATCCGTCTGAGGTAAGTCAAACTACACTTATGTGTTAAGTTGATTAACTTTTGTGTTTATAAACTGTTATCTGCATTGAACGACCTTGAGAGCCTGATAAAAGAACGTTGGTATTGATCTGAATTATCGTGTAAGACCGTGTCTGGGACACAGGCCTTGATTTGAAATTTACATGTAAGACCATGTCCGAGACATTGGCATCATATCTAATTTTGTATAAGACCCTGTCTGGGACAGAGGCATTGATACTGAATTACATGTAGGACCACATCCGGGACGTTGGCATTGTACTCGTTTATGAATATCTGTATCGTTTTTGAATCATCTGATGATAAGGTATGAGTTATGAAAATGAATATGTGAAATGCATAATCTATATAGGTACGTTTGTATCATACTTAATTTCTGAATATGAAAGACTTAGTTCTACGAAATAGCAAATGCGAAGTAGGTTCAAAATCATGGAAATGAAAATGATATGCATACAAGCAAATGAGTATAGTTAAGTTTATGAACAACTTTGTGAAATGGCTATGAATTCTCATTGTTGTTCTGTACTATATACATATTCTTAGTAATTAGACCAATTGTGTTTGGCTTACTAAGCTCTTTGTAGCTTTCTCTGTATGATTTCCGTCTATTTTTTAGTTATCATCGCTACTAAAGGCTCAGAATAGTCAAGGATTGTCATCACACCATCGAACTCTTTTTGGTACTTTGGGAAATATACATATTCTTAAGTATGGCATGTATAGGCTAGAATGGGTTAGTTTATATGTATGTAAAAGTTATGTCATTTGAATTTGGCTAACAAATGATATGTTTGCGCATAGTTTTGATGTATGTTTTGAAATGTTCTATATTCTAAGGTGTTTTGGTCATCTTTGAGCATGGAATTGGCTAGAAATGTTGGTGTAATTGTTGCTTAATAATGCTTCTAAGATTGGACCCTTAATGGGTGGCAAATTGGCTTAAACCAAGCCTGTATTGTGCCACACGGTTAGGGAACATGGGCATGCCTTGTGGCCGTGTGAAAAAGTTAGTAGCGAGCTAAATTTTGCACGGTCATGGCACAAGGCCGTGTCTGTTGGCTATGTTAAAAATTCAGTATAGGACTTATTTTTGGCACGATTGGACCACATGGGTGTGTCTTTTGCTCGTGTGAGTCACACGGCCTAGTCACACGTGCGTGTGACTTTTTCAGTTTTGAAAAGTTTGTTTGAGTTCTGGAAATCTTGAATGGGTTCGGTTTAGTTCCGACCTTCCCTAAATGTATGTTTTAGGTCTCGTAGAATATCTTAATGAATGAATTGTGGATAAATGCAAATGTATTAATGTTATAATATCAGTGAATCTATGTTGTTCTGTAATGCTTTGTCAGTCCGGTGACTCCCCTTACCTATTCCGACGTCGGTTACGGGATAGGGGTGTTACACATAAAGAAAACCCAAAACTTCTGAAGGGAAATTGAGGAGAAATCTTTAGTCTTGATGATGAATCCGACTTTTGAGATGGATCAATCGGCTTCCTTGGAGTAATTTCTTACTCCCTATTCTCCGTCTCCCTTTTAGTCTTCCTATAGGGTGTTTAAATAGGCTTTAGAATGCCTAAAAGCCCTAAAACTTGCCCTTTTCCGAATGAAACTTAGCTAGGGTTCGGCAGGGACACGCCTGTGTGGCACGGCCGTGTGCGATTACTTCAGGCCGTGGCCGAGGCTGAGATATCAGCACGCCCATGCTGAGGTTGATTTGGGCCGTGGTCAAGCCTGTTAGATTGGCACGGGTGTGTGTGTTGCCCGTGTGAGGAAGTCCAGGCCATGTTGTTTTCCCTTGTCGGCCCATTTTCTCTATTTTTGGCCCATTTCTCGTTCTTTTCGTCCTCCTATGCTCACCTAAGTATAAAAGATGAAATTATAGGATTAGGAGCATTAAATTCACCAAATCTAAGGACAAACCATTCATAAACGTGATAAGCAAAGGATAAAAATATGTATAAATTATGGTTTATCAGCTACACACTTTCGGATTATATTATCTGCACACTGTTTAAACAAAAATGGATCCTCCCAAAAACAATACCGACTATCATGAAGGAATTTTTTCCTTTGTTGGTATGTCATTTCTCGAGGAATTATTCCATATGCAAGATAATTGGCAAAATCAGAAAACCAAGGTGTTTCATGAATTCGATTTACCTGGGAAATTCTCGTTGATAGACACACATGATCGAGTTACCTCGTCTTGTTCCAACCTCGATAGATGATCAGCTATTTGATTTTTGACACCTTTTCTGTCTTGGATCTCAAGGTCAAATTCTTAGAGTTAAAGTATCCAACGAATTAGCCTCAGTTTCGTATCTTTCTTTGTGAGTAAGTATTTAATGGCTGCATGGTCAGTAAATAATGTAACTTTAGTACCTATAAGATATGAACGGAATTTTTCAAAAGCAAAAACTATAGCAAAGAGTTCCTTTTTAGTTATCGTATAATTGAGTTAGGCTCCCGTCAAAGTTCTACTTGCATAGTAAATAGGGTGAAACACTTTGTTTCTTCTTTGACCTATCACAGCTCCAACGGCATAATCATTTGCATCGCACATCAACTCAAAAGGTGAGCTCCAATCAGGTGTAACGATTATTGGGGCTAAGATTAACCCTTTTTTTAGATATTCAAAAGCTTCCAAATGTGCTTTGTTGAAATCAAACACTGTATCTTTCTCTAACAACAAACATAACGGTTTAGAAATTTTTGAGAAATTTTTGATAAACCTTCGGTAAAAATCAGCATGGCCTAAGAAACTTCTGACTCCTTTCACATTAATTTGGGCCGGTAATCTTTCAATTACGTCCACTTTTGATTTATCGACTTCAATTCCTCTCTTTGAGATTTTATACCCTAAGACAATCCCTTCCTTAACCATAAAATGACCTTTTTCCCAATTAAGGACAAGATTTGTCTCTTCGCATCCCTTTAGTACCTTAGCCAAATTACTCAAAAAAATATCATAAGTGTTACCAAAAACAGAAAAATCATCCATGAAAACCTCAACAAAATTTTCAACCATATCAGTGAATATTGCTATCATGCATCATTGAAATGTTGCAAGTGCATTACATAAACCAAAAGGCATTCATCTAAAAGCAAATGTACCGTATGGACAAGTAAAGGTTGTTTTATGTTGGTCCTATGGAGCTACAACTATTTGGTTAAATCCCGAATATCCATCTAAAAAATAATAGAATTCATTACCTGCCAGTCGATCTAACATCTGATCCATAAAAGGCAATGGAAAATGGTCCTTCCGAGTGGCTTTATTCAATTTTCTGTAATCAATACAGATTCACCAACCATTAACAGTTCTCGTTGGAATCAACTCATTATGATCATTTTCAACAATCGTGATTCCACCTTTCTTCAGCACACACTGCACCGGACTTACCCACGAACTATCTAAAATAGGATAGATGATTCCTGCATCTAACTATTTGATCACTTCTTTTCTCACAACTTCTTTCATAATAAGACTAAGCCTCCTTTTCCCATCAATTCGAGCTCTTTCACCTTCTTCTAAAATAAATTTATGCATGCAAAAAGAAGGACTTATACCTTGAATATCAGCTATGGTCCAACCAATTACTTTCTTAAACTTCTTTAGAATAGCAATTAGTTGCTCCCTTTGATCTTTCATCAGTTTTGCTGAAATAATCATCGACAAAATGGAACAGTCACCTAAATAAATGTATTTCAAATGGGAAGGAAGTACCTTTAGTTCGAGTTTAGGTGGTTCTTTAATTGACAACTTAGGTTGCACAAATTCTCTGACTTCTAACTCCAATTGTTCAAACCGTGCAGATTGAATAAAAATTCTTGGATTGGCTTCCATCAAAACCATGTTTTCTTTACCTTCTTCATCTTCCAAAAGGTAAAAATCTAAGGCTTTCTCCAATGGATCTTCTTCAAAATTAATTTCCATAGAAACTAAGGTTTCTATCTCTTTCATAACTGAACACTCTTCTGCCGAATTGGGAAATTTCATTGCTTTAAGAATGTTAAAGGTTACCTGATCGTCTTGAACTCGCATGGTGAGTTCACCTTTCTGTACATTAATTAACGTTCTTCCTATGGCTAAGAAAGGTATCCCAAGGATGATCGGCACTTCCTTATCTACTTCAAAATCTAAGACAATGGAATCAACAGGAAAAATAAACTTATCGACTCTTATCAAAACATCCTTGACCTTTCCTTCGGGATATCCTAAAGATCGATCTGCTAGCTGAAGCGTTACAATTGTAGGTTTTACTTCACCTATCCCTAGCCTCTTGAAAATAAACTTAGGCATCAAGTTGACACTCGCTCCTAAATCACACAAAGCTTTACCATAGTAAGATTCACCAATGTTACAGGGTATAGTAAAGCTTCCTGGTCTTTCAATTTCGGTGGTAGTTTGTTTTACAGGAATGCACTGTACTCCTTTGTCAAGGCAACAATCTCATACTCACTTAGTCGTTTCTTCTTGGATAGTATATCCTTCATAAACTTCACATAATTCAACATTTGTTCTAAAGCTTCACCAACAGAATATTGATGTGTAACTACTTCAAAACATCCAAAAACTTCTTGAATTGCACCTCCTGTTTCTGCTTGTGCTGCTACAATCTTTGCAGATATAGAGGTGATGCAACTTTCGGTTGAATTGGATAACTCTTCTTAGTAGGTAAATCTGCATCCAAAGAAGATGTTAAAGTATTTGAATTTACTAAGTTAGGATTTACCTTGTCAGTCTTTGCAGATTTTGATTCTTTTGGTGTAGGAATTTCAACAATTGGTTGATTATTCTCAACGGGCTTATCTTCGACATTAATCAATCGGGGTTCCAAAATTTTACCACTTAACAATGTCGCTGCCTTGATATGTTCTTTACCTAAATTTCTTGGATTCTCAATATTGCTCGCAAGGTTCCTTGTGGTCTATTACGAAGCCCTATAGTTAACTAACCCATTTGGTTTTCCAAATTTTTCAATGTTGCTACTCCGCTTTGGATCAAAGTGTCATTCTTTGCCATGTACGCTTTCAACAAGTTCTCCAAACTGGTTGATGCCTCATCTTGAGGTAGTTTTAGAGCTTGTTGATTAAACCTTTGAGATTGGTTGGGTCTATGCTGCAATAAGTTGTTGTTCGGTCCATTTCCTTGGTTGCTTCAAGAAAAGTTAGGATGATTACGCCATGAAGGATTGTAGAAGTTGGACTGAGGTCCTTGTCCACTCCTATTTTGATGCTAGTTCCCTACATAGTACACTGACTCTGGATTTGATGGATAATTCTCTAAATAATAACCTTCCCCACAGGACACATAGGAAACTACTTCAAACGGACTTGGTGGCGAAGCTTCAAAATTATTAGCACTATTACTGGTAAACTATTTTAACATAGAGGAAATAGATGATAGCTGAGCTGATAACGAAGTGAGGGCGTCAACTTTATGAGCTCCGACTACACGTCTTCCTGAAGTTGTTTGATTTGTTGGCCATTGATAGTTGTTACTTGCGATCATCTCAATGATCTCATAAGCCTCATTATAAGACTTAGACAAAATTGCACCATTCACAGAAGCATCTACCGTCAATCTTGTATGTGCATTGAGACCATTATAGAATGTCTCCAACTGGATACAATGAGGAATCCCATGATGAGGACACTTACAAAGTAACTCCTTGAATCGCTTCCAAGCCTTATACAAAGACTTGTCATCTGATTGTTAGAAAGTTGTGATCTCATTCCTCAACTTAGCATTTTTGCTAGGTGGGAAATACTTAACCAAATATCTCTCTACTAATTCTTTCCATGTAGATATGAAACTTGGTGGCAATGAATTAAGCCATGCTCATGCTCGATCCTACAACGAGTATGGAAACAAATTCAACCTTAATACCTCTTCAGTCACACCGGCTATCCAGAATGAATCACTCACCTCTATAAACAACCGAAGGCTGAGATGTGGATCTTCTATGGGCATACCACTGAATTGGGCCACCGTTTGGAGCATTTGAAACATCTCCAGTTTCAATTCAAATTGGGTTACCTCAATATTTGGCCTTCTAATTCCTGGATTTAACTCACTGAAAAGTGGCACAACATATTGTCGAATGCATCGATCCCTATCATCGATAATGAGGATGGGATTTTGTACACTATCGACTTCATTACCTTGGTCTTGATTCTGATTTCCAAGGTCCATCTCAACTTTCCTTTGAGTTGTTTGTTCATGTCTTATTTGTCTGAAAGTTCACTCAATTTTAGGGTCTACAAAGAGTAAATCGATAATTTGATCTATGCTCATAAACTCCTGTGAAGAAAATCACAAAATTAAAAAGAATAAGTTAGTAATGTTAGAAATAAACCAAATTGGAAGTAAATAATTTCACAAAAAAATGACTGGCAATAGTTAACAATCCCCGACAATGGTGCCAAAAACTTGTAACGCGTAGGAATGTGCAAGTGTACACAGTCGCTATCAAGTAATAAGTAAGTATCGAGTTATCGTCTCCACAAGGATTGTATTTGTGTTAAATCACTTAATTGTAAAATTATACTAGCAACTTGGTAAATAAAAACACAATATGGTTGAGAAGTGATGATTAAAATTAAATATATTAAGGTAAATGCAATGATCCCTAATGCAAATTATCCTAACTATGCAAACTATATGAATGAAATAGATTTTAGCAAAATTAAACACAATTTGCAACAATTATAACATAAATAAACTAGGACAATTACTTTAATTAAACTCAATTTATTATCAACATGCTTAATAACATTCGAAAAAACATTCCATGACAACTTGATCTTTCATGAGTTTGGAAACCACATTAGGTCCTTTCAGAATCCTTTACTTAGTAAATATGCATTTTAATGATCCTTATTTAATAAGGGTTTCTTAGCATTCCTGTGAGGTAATAGGGACGTGTTAGGTTTGAAACTGTTTAATCACATAAATCTAAAAATTATGCAGATAATAGAGCTTGGTTAGAGTTGTTATGCAACTTGCAATTTAATCGGGTTAGGATATAAATTGAGCATGCACATTTCAATTTTGTGTCCACTAGCCATCGTTTGGTTAGGATCGCTCAGTTAATTCAGGTGCATTTCAATCACGTATGAACAAAATACAGACTTGATTTTAATTGAAAACATGATCGATTGAGGCACGAACATTATAAGCATGAATCAAATAAATATTATTTAATAAAATCAATCATCTTAGCTTAAATAAAATTAAGCTAACACTATTAGAAACAAGAACAAAGAACACATAGCAAACATTTTCAGATTAAATTAAAGAAAAGAAAGATTGAACCCAAATCAAAGTGGCTGTCACCCAAGACTCTGACTGATGAGGCTCATTCTCTTCTTCACTTTGCTCCTTTGCTGATGGCTCTCAAAGGTGGCCGACCAAGGGCTTTTTAAGAGGATTTAATTGCTAAAATCTCTATGAAGAGATGATGTTAGGCATGGGCGCAACGTCCCTAACCTGTAACCGTCGCCGAAATAGGTTAAGAGGCATTATTTAACCCATAACGCAATTCAGAATAATCAAATAACAAATATCAACTCATTACAGTAAATGTCATTCCTTCACATTCATTAAGAACATAAAATCAAGCATATGATACTTAAACATGCATTCGGGACTAAATTGATAACATATAAAAGTTTCATAACTTATAAAAATTTTTAACTTTTCAAAGGTCACATGCCCGTGTGAACAGGTCGTGTGCCTCACACGGGCTTAGACACGCCTGCGTGTCTAAGCTATGGCAAAACAAGGCATACATACTACTTGTCCACACGGCTACAAGACACGCTCGTGTACCTTGGCCGTGCTTGAGCCTGACTTTCAATTGTAGGGTACCCCAGGGGACACACGACCGTGCAACGTGACCATGCAACGTGACCGTGTGTCGCACACAGCTTAGACAGACGCCCTTGTCTCTACCCGTGTAGACAAAAATAGGCCATTTGAATAGCCAATTTGCCACCCCAAATTGGGTCAACCTACAAGCAAAGAAACAAGCATATTTGCATAACCAATTCAGCCAAATTCCACACCAAAACATAAGCTATTCATCTCGTATAATGGTCACCCAAATCCATACTCATAAGCCTTACTAATCTTTGTAGTAACATATATCAAAAGCATATTCAAGCATTTCTTTCCATACATCATTCAATCTCATGCCAAAACTCACCATAACTGACCAACATTTACCATTTCTTTTGACCAACTAAACACATACCATAATTGAACATTGGCATAACATAACATATACCATTATCAAGTTATAATTTCAAACATAAACTAGCCAAATCACATGGCTAAATATATATATCAGAAAACATAATTTTACAACTACTAGCCTATACATGCCATACTTCAAAATATACATTTTCAAAGTACCAAAATGAGGTTCAATAGTGTGGTGACGATCCTTGACGATCCCCGAGCTCACAGTAGCTTCGATATTTATAAAACAATACAAACGTACACACAAAGTAAGCTTTCAAAAGCTTAGTAAGCTCGTACCAAACATCATTAATGGTATATAAAACATAAAACATCAAGACATAAGTGCTTATAAATTCTCAAATCATTAATCCATTCTATGCCATATGTTCATACCAATTCAATGAACTTCACATACATAATATCATCTACCACATAGGTATCATACATACCTAAACCTTCCCGTGCTTATTCATTTTCATTCTCACATTCCGTTCGGATATTTTAAGTCTCTCCATAAATTATTCTTGTTTAAACATCAGCACACTTAGTGCATTAAATATTATTATAAGCTAGAACGATTCCGTACACTTAGTGCCATCCCAATTAACTGAAACTTTATCGGTATTGCACACTTAGTGCCTCATATAGCCGAAGCTAGTTTAAATCACACACTTAGTGCCAAATACCATTGATTTATCATCGTATTCATCCAAACCAAACATATATACAATTTATGTATAATCAAAAGATCAAAACATGTTTATAACATCATATTTTGCGTACGAACTTACCTCGTACTCAGAATTGTCGACTCGATCTTTTACTCTATAATCTTCGACTTCCCTCGGTCTAAATCTGAATTCCTCTTTTCTTGATCTATATGTATTCAAAATTAACCCTTTTATTCACCAAATCATTCAAAACAAACCATAAACAAATATTTAGGGCATTTTGCAAACTAGCCCTTACATTTTTACATTTTGACACTTTAGTCCCTAATTCACAAAATCACAAAATACATATAATTTGAATATACTCATGCTTGGATAAATTCTCCTAGTACTCATACTTGTCCACACATTTCATTTATTTCACATTTTAGTCCCTCAAAATAACATTTTTAAAATTTAGCCCAAATTACTCAATTTCATCAAAAATTCAAAGACAAAACATGTAAACCTAACATCAAGCTTTCATAATTCATAAACTAACATCACAAAGCTCATAGTTTCATCAATGGAACATTTCAAAATCATCACCAAAATTAGAAATTAAGGTATGGGTTCTATAATATACGAAGCAACGATTACAAAAACTTAAAAATTATCAAAAATCGATCAAAAACAAACCTGGAATCAAGCTTCAATTATGGACGAATGAACAAAGCTTTCCAAACCCTATTTCTTTTCTAATTTTTGGCAACAAGATGATAATATAACACCAAATTTATGTTTTGTTTTATTAATATATGTTTAATAAACCATTTACCAAATTACCCTTTAATAAACCATTATAAAACCATTTAATGGATGGTTATTTAAGTCTATTAACATTATCAATGGACAAATAACAACATAAGGACCCTTGCTTTAGAAAGTCAAATCAAATAGGCACTTTTAACATCTAGCACACAGCTTTTACATTTTATGCAATTAGGTCCTTTTTCAAAATTAAGCACACAAATAGTTAAATTTTCACACGAGACTTTCACACATGCCAATTCACTTATAAAAGGCACAAAAAATAATATTAAAATATTTTTTAGACTCAGATATGTAGTCCAGAAACCACTATTTTAACTAGGGTCTAAACCAGATTGTTAGAGTGGGAAATGAAAATGCTAAGAGAATTGAGAGAGAAGAGAGAATGATGATGGATGAGGGATGGTGAATGAGGGAATGAAAGGGTCTTATTTGTAGGTGAAGAGAGGTGGGTAGTTTTCTAAAACTAGTTTGGTTTAGTCTCTTTACACTTCTTCCATGAGTGGCCGGCCACAATTAGTGGAATTTGAGCTGATTTTTTCTTGATTTTTAAGCAATTTAAATGCCATAATAACTCAGGACTAACGCTCGATCACATATAAATCTTTGGGCAAATCTTTAATTTCATCAACAATGCAAGGACCTTGTGTAATTAAACCAAAAAGTGGTTTAAGTGGACAACCATGTGTAGTCGAATTTGGGTTGACTTGATCTTCAATTTGGACAGTTTTTGTAATCCAACAAAGCTATCAGACCTATCCAAAATAAATTAATAAGTTAAAAGACCAAGCAATAAAATTTACCCAATTTAAATAATTAATTACAACCCAAATTATAAATGAAGTATTAAAATGATTTATTAAATATAATTTTATATTTTATTATTTAATTTAATCATGCATGGCCCATTTTATCTCTTAAAAATATAATATGTTCTAATAAGTACAAAATAAGCCATTTTATGCATGAAAACTATATAATAAAGCATAAAATCACATTTTAATAATTTCTATGTCCTAATTTCATATTTTCACATATTTCATTAATTTATTAAATAATTACTTAGTTTTAATAATGAATTTAAGTACAAAGGTGATAAATTACATAGGAAAAATCCTATATATTTTTCAGTTTACAGTAGCCCACACGGCTGAGACACATGCCCTTGTCTCTGCCCATGTGCTCAATTTTGAGCTTTCTGTTTCTCAAATTTAAGATGCAGGGGACACATGGCCTGACCACACACCCTTGTACCAGGCCGTGTGTCACACACGATCTAGATGCACACCCGTGTGTCTACCCGTGTGGACAAAATAAAACCAAAACTTACATCCAAATACCAACAATCCAAGCATTATATCAAGACCAATTCAAGCATATAACATAATATATCATTATATGCATACCTCAATCAAACCATAATATATGTACTCATGATAATACCTTAAGATTACCTTAATAGATATCCCAAATCATAATCATTATTAGCCATTTCAAATAGCTAGATTACAACAACATTTAAATGCTAATATTTGGCCAAGTTACCTATACATGCCATTATACCAAAATAAGGTTACTATTTATACCAAGACAAGCTAGCGGATAGTGTGATGATGCTCCAACCACTCACCAACCTTCGTGAGCTTCTGAGCACTATAAAACAGATAAAAGTAAACCTAGTAAGCATTATATACTTAGTAAGTTCGTATAACTAAAATCAAACTTACCAAACTCATTTATTAAAATTAAGCATATAATGACATGTAACATCGCGAATTAGGGTCTAGTCAGAATAGTGGTTTCAAGACCACAAATCCAAAATAAAAATAATTATTTTATTATTATTTGATGGTCCATGATAAGATTTCATGTTTTTGTGAAATTTCCATAAAGAAGTTCTATCCCTAATATGTCCAATTTGACTTTAGGGACTAAATTAAATAAGTTGCAAAACTTGTGTTCTAGAAGCTTCAAGCATGAAATTGCATAGGACTATTAATTAGAGGTCCTTAAACAGCAATTAGACCAAGTTCTAAAATTTTGGACAAAAATGGGCATGAATAGGAAAATTTTGAAAGAAAGGCTAAAAGGGTATTTTAGTTATTTGGTTAATAAAAGAATAAAATGGGAAAATCAAGTAAAAAATGGTGTCCATCTTCTCCAAGAGGTGCCAAAAATTTCATGGTCTCTATAGCTAGGGTTTTGAACGTTTCAAGCTTGACTGTAAGTGCTCCCTAGCCCAATTTTTAATGTTCTTTATGTTTTTGAGATCTTTGAAGCATGATCTAGCTATTTCTACAATTGATTTAAGCTAGGGTTCATGTTCAAAAACTTATCTATGTGTGACGTGCATGTATTTTGATGTTTAATGGAGGAATATGAGAGTTTGATGTGTAATAAACATCTTTTACTAAGTGATTTTTCATGGAAACCTCTAAAAGGACCTATTTGTAAAAGATGTAAAAATGGATAGCAGAAATGTGATTTCAAGAGAAATGTGGGTTGATATGAGTTAGAATATGAATCGGCTAGGCTTGGGTATCCAAGAAAACGCATGAATTTCATTTTATAAGCCTAGGGACCAATTTGTAAATAAGTGAAAAGTTAGGGGTAAAATGATAATTTTACCAAAGTAAGTGTTATGGGTCGATTTGACCAATGTATGTATTGAACAAGTTAAATTTAACATTATAGATCAAGAAAAATGTGATTCGGGTCTTAATCGGGGGAAAAATAAAGTTTACGAGGATTAGGCTTGTTTCTATCATTTTGTACCGAGGTAAGTTCATTTACAAATAATGCAACATGTACCATACTTTAAATGCTTTATTGCATGTATGGTGAGTATGTACATCTCATGTGATGTTGTATCATGTGTTTAAATGCTTACACTTTTATCATAAAATATGCTTGATTATTTCATGAGTATGTGAATGGTGCTATGGATATTGAAATCAACATTACGAGTAAGCTCAATTGAAATGTGGTATCGAAGAATCCTATTGGAACCTTAGGAATAATTTAAGATACAAGTGAAATGTCACTAGGGATTGTGTGATCTGAACTCATTGAGTTATGGTCTGAGTTCATGATTTATGTGATTTGAACTCATGAGTTGTGGTCTAAGTTCATGATTATGAGACACATGTTGTGGCAGTTCGGGTACTGGTCTCGTACATACTATTGATGGCGAGGTAGTCTGGCATGTGTTGCGGATACCTGACTTCCTGTATGAGTAGACCCGTGAGTAGCTCCAAAGCGAGCAACATGTGATATGAGATATGAAGTAGCATTAGCTACATATTGGGAACTTAGGTGCCAGATTTTGATGTATCTAATAGTATTCGGAGGGTTCAATGGGTAACCCAAAGAGAAGCCCAATGGGTAATGTGTAATCCTAATGAATACGACAAAGAAGAAATGGTAAGTTATGTTGTGCAAGAGGCACAGGTATGTATACTGATCTCATGAGAATACCATGAAATATGATGAACTTGCGGTAAGATTATGCATATGTATATTTATGTGAAGAGTAAGGTTGAGAAGTTGTTAAAATACATGATTTTTTTTCAATATGTTAATGTATGATTGATCCATGTTTAAGTTACATTTTGTTTGTATGTGAAGTTACTAACCTTTAAAGTTTACCCTCCTTCCTTTCCCTTTTTCTTATAGTGTTGCCAAGCTAGCTCGGGGATCAGAGGACGTCGAAGTTTTTGATCACACTATCAATTGGGAAATTTGGTATAGTTAGATTCAATATTTTGAACATGGCATGTATAGGGACCTGGTCTATTTGTTATGTGTCATATTGATTAACAAAATCTGTTGGCTCTTGACGGTATTGTGATATATTTTGTATATGGCCATGAGAAGTGGCTCATATCGATTATTTGGGTTGTAACCCTAATTAGTTATGCATGCATGCAAATATGTTTATGCTTGTTGTAGTCGTTTGATGGATGTGTGATGAGATGTGGTTTACATGCTAATGGTATGTATTTGATGAGGCTTGTGGTTGTTTGTGATAATGAGTGTGATGGATGGCAATAAATGTGATACAAATGTATGACTTGGAAGTAGGATAGCAAAGATGATTATCCATGAAATTGGTGTGGAATACCTTTGGTAAGCCTAGTAACTTGAATATGCTATACATTGATTTATTCAGAACATAAAATGTCTATGCTTTATATGATAAATGTGCCATGTTGTATGCCATGAAGTTGGTTTAAGTGTGTGAGTGCTTAAGGGTGGAAAATGGCTTGGGAAATATCCTAGAAATTGTCCATATGGGAGTGTGTCTAAACTTGTGCGACACACGATCTTCCCCATGGGCATGTGGTTTGGCCGTGAGTCCTCTACACCCTAATTAATGCAAAATAAAATGCCTAGTAGTAAACATACAGGAAGAGACACGGCCTTGTGTCTCAACCGTGTGGAGGACACGGCCTCAGGACATGGCTATGTGCCCAGGCCGTGTGAAGTTTGCACTTAAATTTTGGAACTTAATTCGCCACACAGCCTAATCACATAGGCGTGTGACTTGGACGTGTGACCTTATTTGCTTGATGATGTCATAGTTAGAAAGTTACATGGGCTGAAGACACGGGCGTGTCCTAAGCCACACGGGCGTGTGCGACCACACGGCATTCCCACACGAGTGTGTGACTCTCTAAAGTAGGAAAATTTTCTAAATTAACCAGAAGTTTTGAAAGTCTCGGTTTAGTCCTGAACTACCTCCAATGTATGTTTTCGGCCTGTATAAGGGACGTTATGCATGTATATGAATGGTTTTATATTGAATGAAATTTTATGGGCCGATTTTGTATGTTTGTTTATATTTAAGTCCGGTAATACCTCAAACCCTATCTCGGTATCGGATATGGGTAAGGGGTGTTACATTTAGTGGTATCAAAGCTATGGTTTAATCAATTCTCGGACTAACATAGCGCGTGTACGAGTCTAGCTATACATGCCATGAGTAAATTGTGATAGTGTGACGACTCCTGACCTTTTAAAATTATGTTTTCATTTAGTAATGGATCCTGATCGAACTATGGCAGATGATGTGGAAAGTAACGCACCAGCTCCCGCTAAAGGGGCAGTACCGTCTGAAAATTGACCTCCCATGGTTAGTCAATGAGGAGGAGAAGGGGCTCGAGAAGCCTTTCTCCATATGATGAATGCATGGTACACAGAGTTCGTTTCCACGAGCCCGAGTGCTCAACCTTCCCACCCCCACCTATTCCTCAACCTGTACCCCCAATGCCTCAAGGTATGGATTTTATGAGATTTCATAGAACCTCGGTTGATAAGATCCAGAAATAATGAGCTGAGGAATTCAGGGTCAATACCGATGATGACCCCGAGAAAGTAGAATTTTGGCTTGAGAATTCTATTTGGGTATTTGATGAGCTATCTTGTACACTCGAAGAGTGTTTAAAGTGTGCTATTTCTTTGTTGAGAGATGCGACATACCACTGGTCTAAAACACTAGTTTCTGTGGTACCTCAAGAGAGGGTCTCATGGGAATTCTTCTAATAAGAGTTCTGAAAGAAATACATTAGTGATAGATTCATTGATCAAAAGCACAAGGAATTTCTTGATTTGAAACAAGGCCGCGTGTCAGTTATTGAGTATGAAAGAGAGTTTGTTAGGCTCAATAAATATGCTTGAGAGTGTGTGTCCTCGAGGCTAAAATGTGTAGGAGGTTTGAAGACAGACTTAATGAGGATATTAGAGTGTTAGTGGGTATTCTTGAGCTAAAGGAATTTGTTGTGCTTGTTGATTGGGCTTGTAAAGCTAAGGAATTAACCAAGGAAAAGAGAAAAGTCGAGGCTGAGGCTAGAGATATAAGGAAGAGGCCGATGAGTAAGTCACTTCCATCTCAGTCTAAGAAATCCAGAGATATGTATTCTCGTTCTCATGTGTCTGCTAGACATTTATACAAAAATTGTAAGAAGAAAAATTCGGGTTTTAAATCTCAGGCTACATCTGTGGCTAGTGTGGGTAATGATAGAACTTCTAGACCTGAGTGCCAACAATGTGGTAGAGGCCATTTTGGTAAGTGTAGGATAAATGATGGATCTTGTTTTCAATGTGGTTCTCAAGACCACTATATTAAGGACTGTCCTGAGATGGTCGAGAAAGAAAAATTTCAAAGTACAAGGTTGGGTAGTATGGCTACAAAGGGGAGACCTTCGAGAAATGTCGGCAATGGGGCTAGTAGTAAAAATGTAACAAGGGATACAGCGGTGAGATCTAAAGCTAGAGCTCTGGCTAGAGCCTATGCCATACATGCGCATGAGGACGCATCTTCCCCCGACGTGATTATGGGTACATTTTCTCTCTATGACACTTCTGTTATTGCCTTGATTGACCCTGGTTCTACTCATTCGTATGTATGCATGAAATTGGTATCTAGCATGAATATGCCTATAGAGTCTACGAAATTTATGATTAAGATGTCAAACTAATTAGGCAAGCATGTTTTAGTTGATAAAGTATGCAAGAAATGTCCCTTGATGGTTAGAGGTTATTATTTTCCAGCTAACTTGATGTTATTACCGTTTGATGAATTTGACGTTATTTTGGGTATGGATTGTTTGACATTTCATGATGCTATATTTAACTGTAGACAAGAAGCTATTGAATTGAAATGTGAAAATGGTGAAATTCTCCAGGTTGAATCAGATGAGTCAGATAGGTTGCCAATCGTAATTTCTTCGATAACTGCTCGAAAATGTATGAGAAAAGGGTGTGAGGCTTACTTGGCTTATGTGTTAAATACGAAGGAGTCTAAATCGAGAATTGAATCAGTGCCTGCTGTATGTGAATATTTGGATGTATTTCTAAAAGAATTGCTGGGTTTACCTCTAATTAGAGAGGTGGAGTTTGGTATTGATGTAATGTCAAGGACAACACCTATTCCGATTGCTCCGTATAGGATGGCCCCGACTTAGTTGAAAGAGCTAAAGTCACAATTGCAAGAACTGACCGACAAGGGTTTTGTGAGACCGAGCTTTTCACCGTAGGGTGCTCCAGTATTATTCATGAGAAAGAAAGGCAGTTCTATGAGGTTATGTATAGATTACCGATAGCTCAATAAGGTAACAATTAAGAATAGTATCCTTTTCTAAGGATTGGTGACTTGTTTGACCAGTTGAAAGGAGTGACATGGTTTTCTAAAATAGACTTGAGGTCTGGTTACTACTATCAGCTGAGAGTGAAAGACTTGGATGTACTGAAAACTACTTTTCAGACAAGGTATGGTCACTTTGAATTTCTTGTCATGCCTTTTGGTTTAACGAATGCTCCTGCGGCATTTATGGACTTGAAGAACCGTATTTTTCAGCCATATTTGGATAAATTTATTGTTGTTTTTATTGATGACATATTGATTTATTCTCGTAATGAATCCGAGCATGCCGAA
The DNA here is from genome assembly GCA_025698475.1 of Gossypium anomalum. Taxonomy (NCBI): domain Eukaryota; kingdom Viridiplantae; phylum Streptophyta; class Magnoliopsida; order Malvales; family Malvaceae; genus Gossypium; species Gossypium anomalum. The sequence continues at coordinate 58,654,742 of CM046956.1, forward strand.
CACTTGAGAGCTGTTTTGCAAACCTTGAAAGACAAGCAGTTGAATGCTAAGTTTAGTGAAAGCGAGTTTTGCCTTCGAGAAGTTGGATTCTTGGGTCACATTGTTTCAGGTGATGGTATTAGAGTTGACCCGAGTAAGATCTTGGCTATTGTTGAATGGAAACCACCGAGGAATGTAATTGAGGTTAGAAGCTTTCTAGGCTTGGTCGATTATTACAGACGGTCTGTTAAAGGATTCTCCATGATTGCTACTCCGATGACGAAGTTGTTACAGAAAGATGTCAAGTTCAAATGGACAGAAAAATGTCAGAGAGTTTTGAGAAATTAAAGGCATTGTTGACTGAGGCTCCAATTTTGGTACAACCCGAGTCGGGTAAGGAATTTGTGATTTATAGTGATGCTTCCTTAAATGGTTTGGGATGTGTACTTATGCAAGAGGGTAAAGTCATAGCTTACGCTTCGAGACAGTTGAAGCCTCACGAGAAGAACTATTTGACACACGACTTAGAGTTGGTTGCCATAGTGTTCGCTTTAAAGATTTGGTGACATTATTTATTTTGTGAAAAATGCCATGTCTATATTGATCACAAAAGTCTTAAGTACTTAATGACTCAAAAGGATTTGAACTTGTGACAACGCAGATGGTTGGAACTGTTAAAAGATTATGAGCTTCTGATTGATTACTATCCAGGTAAGGCGAATGTGGTTGTCGACACCTTGAGTAGGAAGTCGATATTTGCCTTGAGGGCTATGAACACACGACTGACTTTGTCAGATGATGGTTGGATTCTAGCCGAGTTGAGAGCTAGACCGACTTTTCTTCAACAGATTTGTGATGCTCAAAAAATTGATAAAGAGTTACAAGCCAAGAGAATTCAGTATGAGTCCAGCAATGAACAAGATTTTCTGAATGACTCTGATGGTGTTTGAGATTCCATGGCGGGATTTGTGTTCCAAAGGACCCTGAGTTGATTCGAAATATTTTCCATGAGGCACACAATGGTTGTTTGTCAGTTCACCCGAGCAGTACAAAAATGTATAATGACTTGAAGAAACTATATTGGTGGAACGGTATGAAGAGAGATATCTCAGAGTTTGTATCGAAGTGTCTAATTTTTCATCAAGTAAAGGCTGAACACCAAGTACCATCAGTTTACTACAACCCATCATGGTTCCCGAATGGAAATGGGACCGGATTACTATGGATTTTGTAACCGGTCTGCCAATGACTTTGAAAAAAAATGTCGTGTGGGTTATTATTGATAGATTGACTAAATCAGCTCACTTTATTTCGGTAAGTACTAATTACTCACTTGATAAACTAGCTGAGTTGTATGTTTCTGAAATTGTGAGATTGCACTAAGTACCTTTATCGATTATTTCGGATAGAGATTTGAGGTTCACTTCGCAGTTTTGGAAAATGTTACAAGAAGCTTTGGGTACGAAGTTAAACTTTAGTACCTCTTTCCATCTGCAAACCGACAGTCGGTCGGAGAGAATAATTCAGGTACTTGAAGATATGCTCCGATGTTTTGTATTGGAATTTCAAAGAAGTTGGGAAAAGTATTTACTGCTGGTAGAGTTTTCCTACAACAACAGTTATCAGTCGAGTTCAAAAATGGCGCCTTATGAGGCATTGTATGGGCGTAAGTGCCGAACACCATTATATCAGACTAAACTCAAAGAAAACTAGATTCACAGGGTTGACTTAATCAAGGAAACCGAAGAAAAAGTAAAGGTAATTCGAGATTGTTTGAAAGCTTCTTCGAATAGACAAAAGTCCTATGCAGATTTGAAATAGAAGGAGATTGAATTTCAAGTTAGTGATAAGGTGTTTTTGAGAGTCTCTCCATGGAAAAAGGTTTTGAGATTCGGTAGAAAGGGCAAATTGAGTTATCGTTTTATAGGACCGTATGAAGTCACCGAGAGAATAGGGCCAGTTGCCTATCAGTTGACTTTACCATCAGGGTTGAAAAATATTCATGACGTGTTCCAAGTGTCCATGTTACGCCATTACCGATATGATCCTATGCATGTGATATCGCCGGTCGATGTTGAGATTCGACTAGACATGACCTATGGTGAGGAACCGATTAAGATTTTGACTCGAGAAATCAAACAGTTGAGAAACAAAAGTATTGCCCTTGTGAAAGTGTTATGGTAAAGACATGGGGTTGAATAGGCTACATGGGAACCTGAGGAGGCCATAAGGAACCAATACCCAAACCTCTTTACCGGTAAGATTTTTGGGGACGAAAATGTGACAACCCGAATTAGGGCCTAATCAGAATAGTGGTTTCGTGACCACAAATCCGAGATAGAAATAATTATTTTATAATTATTTTATATTTATTTTGAGGTTTATGATATGATTTCATGATTTCGTGAAAATTTCGTAATGAAATTCTATGCATTAAGTGCTTAAGTTGAGATTAGGGACTAAACCGAATAAATTGCAAAACTTGCATTCTAGAAGTTTTTAGTATGAAATTGCATTGAAATATTAATTAGGAGGTCTTAAATAGCAATTTGACCAATTTTAGGTTCATGGACAAAATTTGGACATGGAAGGAATTTTTGAAAGTTTAGTAGTAAGGGCATTTTGGTCATTTGTATATTAAATGAAATAAAATGGGAAAAATAACACAAAATTTGGTCATCTTCATCACTAGTTGTTGCCGAAATTTACTCTCCTCCATAGCTAGGGTTTCTTCAACTTGCAAGCTTCATAATCAAGAAAGGCGTGGAATCGACCTCGAGCGGGGGAAAGAAAAAGCTTTGGACTAAACTGCAAAATTTCTATATTTTGCACCGAGGTAAGTTTGTACGTAAATAAATCATCGATTTCTTTTATGTTATTGTATTTTGATAACATGTAGAATATGGCTGCCTATCAAATGGTTATTTGATGTAAGTTATGAATTTAAATTGATTTCGGACAATTTAGTAAAATGTTGGAAAAGTGAGAAATTTCCTGTTGAACCTTCTAATAAAAATGATACAAATAAACTATTGTGTGGTCACGTGTGTAGTACTAAGTGCAAAGCTACTACGTGTGTGCCAGTTATTGGTCGCATGTGTAGTACTAAGTGCAAAGCTACTATGCGTACTGAAAGCGTGGTCACGTGTGTAGTACTAAGTGCAAAGCTACTACGTGTACCAGATTATTGGTCGCATGTGTAGTACTAAGTGCGAGGCTACTATGCGTATCATATAGCTTCGGCTACACGTGTGGAAATGGGAAAATGTTCAAGTAGTGGTGTATCTGTTGTTATTATGATAAGTTCAACGGGAAATTGATTTAAATGAAGATACATGTGAAAGTGATTATGTGGTGAATAAGTGCAAGTATATGTTTATTTGAATTTATGAGTAATATGCTCGATAAGTGAGCGAACCTCAGTAAAATGGAAAGGATTGAGCGAAATATGTAAGAGTGAATTTTTGTAGTAAAATAATGTTGGACAGCAGTAGTTGCATAATTTTGAAAATTCACCAAAAATCATGGAAGTAGAATTAAATCTCAAATAAATTGTGGAATTAAAGATTAATGGGTCTAATTTCATATAAAAGAAACAGGGGAAACAAAAGACTTCTATATTATGTGATAATTGAATTCTTGTGAAACAGGTTTTAAATGAAATTAAGATCCCCTGTTCTAACTTTAGAAATTCACCATAAATTGTACAAAAATTATTAAGAGTCATACCATACATGCATGGATTCCTTATTAAGTATATTTTTAAGGGAAATAAACGGCATCATCGTTGGAATCTTGTACAGGGAGAAATTTTGTTTGTAATGCACAGGTGTCAGAGTAGTCATACCCTGAAATAGGGGAGACTTTAACTAATAAACTGTACTAATTGGCCTAGTCAAAAATTCTAGAAAAAAATTAGTAAATAGAATTACGAGTCTAGTTTCAAGGAAAATTTACAGAATTGAATTTTGAGATATGTAGCTCAAGATATAATTTTTCTTTTAACCGGGACTCTAGAAAACAGCCTGTTATCAATATATGTAACCATGTACTAGTATGATTGTTTTACTTTGATAAATTATATAACAATTTAGTACTTACTGACTAAGCTATATGCTTACCATCTTTTCTTTTTCTCATTTTATAGAATTATTAAGCCAGCTCGGGATTTTTGAGATCGTCGGAGACTCATCTACACTATCAATACTTTTTGGTATTTTGTAATCACTACTTTGGAATTATGGCATGTATAGAGAGAGACTAATCATTTTGTTATATGTCATAATTAATTTGTTTTAAAGTATCACTTTTTCTTAATTTTTAAAATCTACATGTATCTATGTATATCTCATTATCTATCAACTTTAGTCTAAGCTAAAGTAAGTAAATTGAGTAAGGTCAGTTAATGTGTGAATTCATGTTTTCGTGAATGGTAATGCTCCGCACCTTATTTCTGGTCTAGAATATGGGTATCGGGTGTTACATTTATTGGTATCGAGCCTGGTTTAGGCGGTTCTCGGATCTACGTCTGTGTGTGGAAGTCTATCCAGACATGCCATAATTATATTATGATAGTGGGATGACTCCCGACACTTTAAATCATGTTTTTTTTTATAGTAAATGGATCCCACCGAAGTCAGTGGCGATGATGTAGAAAGTAATGCGCCGCTCCGCGCAAGGGATCTGCGCCATGGAGAGTAGACATGAGACACATGATCGGAGATAGGGCCGGAAGCCTTTCTCCGTATGATGATGTAATTGGTATACGAATTTGTTCGGGCAAATCCGAACGCTCAGCCTCCTCCACCTCCTCCTATTCCTCAACCAGCCTCCGTAGTTCCTTAAGGTGCCAAAATGGTAAGATCGAGCAAACCCCGATTGATAAAATTGAAAGCAAGGGGCTGAAGAATTTAGGCTAATATAGATGATGATCCCGAAAGAGCGAGTTACGGCTTGAAAATTCTACCGAGTAGTATTCGATGAGCTTTCTTGTACTTCCGAAGAATGTTTGAAATATGTCGTATCATTGCTAAGGGATTCGGCATATCACTTGTGGAAGACATTGATATCAGTGGTTCCGAAAGAAAGGATTACATGGGATTTCTTTCAAGAGGAGTTTAGAAAGAAGTATATAAGCCAACGGTTTATTGATCAAAAACGGAAAGAGTTCCTTGAATCAAACAAGGCAAAATGTCCGTGGCGTAATATGAACGTGAATTTGTCGACTTAGCAAGTATGCTCGTAGTGTGTGTCCACCAAGCTATTATGTGTAAGAGGTTCGAGGATGGGTTAAATGAAGACATCAAGCTACTAGTTGGGATTTTAGAATTGAAAGAGTTTGTGGTATTGGTTGACCGAAATGGGTAAAAAGTGAAGAACCGAACAACGAGAAGAGAAAAGCTATGAGAGAAGCCGAGACGCAAGAAAGAGGCCAATTAGTAAGTCATTTCAATCTCAGCCAAAGAAGTCTAAAGAAATGAATCCTCGGTTGACTGTTTCAACTAAACATTCGTATCAGGATCGTGGAAGATCATATTCGGATTCTAAAGCCCAAGCTACTTCAATAGCGAGTGTAGGTAATGTAAGATCTAATAGACCCGAGTGTCAGCACTGTGGCAAACAAAATTTTGGGGAGTGTTGGACGATTAGCCGGGCTTGTTTCAAATGTGGTTCTCGAGAACATTATATTAAGGATTGTCCAAAAAGGGTTGTAGAAGAAAAATTTCAGAGTACCAGACAGACTAGTGTTGCTAATAGAGGTAGACCTCCGAGAAATACTGGGAGTGGAGCTAGCAGTAGAAGTGTGACAAAGGAATTAACTAGGAGACTGGAAGCTAGAGTACCTGCTAGAGCTTACGCCATACGTGCTCGGGAAGAGGCGTCATCTCCTGATGTGATCACTGGTACATTTTCACTTTATGGTACTACTGTTATTGCACTGATTGATCTCGGATCTACTCATTCTTATGTTTGTTTGAATTTAGTATCTAGTAAGAGCTTGCCCGTAGAATCTACTGAATTTGTGATTAAAGTGTCAAACCCTTTAGGCAAATATGTATTAGTAGATAAGGTTTGCAAAAATTGTCCTTTAATGATTCAAAGTCACTGTTTTCTGGCTAATCTAATGTTGCTACCATTTGACGAGTTTGATGTCATTTTGGGTATGGATTGGTTGATATTACATGATGCTAGAGTAAATTGCGCATGAGAAAAACTCTTGAGTTGAAATGTGAAAATGGTGAAATTCTTCTGTGGAAACAAATGAATCAAATAAATTGCCTATGGTGATTTCATATATATCCTTTCTCGATGATATATGCGAAAAGGGTGTGAAGCTTATCTTGCTTACGTATTAAATTCTAAAATGTCCGAGTCGAAAGCTTGAATCGATGCTGGTAGTCTGTGAGTTCTCGGATGTATTTCGGAAGAATTGCCGGGGTTGCCTCCGATTAGAGAGGTAGAATTTTCTATTGATTTGTTACACGAATCGCACCAATTTCGATCTCTCCATACGTAATGGCTCAATGAATTAAAAGAAATGAAGGCTCGATTGCAAGAGTTAACAGACAAGGGATTTGTGAGACCAGAGTTTCTCTCCCAGGGTGCTCTGTATTGTTCGTAAGAAGAAGGATGGTTCAATGAGACTTTGCATTGATTACCGTCACTCAATAAGGTGACTATAAAGAACAAGTACCGTTTCCGAGGATGATGATTTATTCGATCGGTTAAAGGGGCCACACATTTTCAAAGATCGATTTGAGGTCCAGTTATTACCAGGTTGAGAGTTAAGGAGTCGGATGTGCCAAAAACCGCTTTCGAATGAGAGTATGGATACTATGAATTCCTTGTGATGCCTTTCGGTCTAACAAATGCTCCGGCTATCTTTATGGATTTGATGAATCGAATCTTTCGACCATACTGGATAGGTTTGTGGTTGTGTTCATAGATGATATCTTGATTTATTCTCGGAATGAGTCCGAACATGCTTTGAACAATTAAGAATGGTATTCTGATTTTAAGAGAAAAGAAATTGTTTACAAAATTCAGTAAAAGTGAATTTTGGCTTCATGAAGTTGGATTTTTGGGACATGTAGTTTCGGGTGATGGTATTCGAGTTGATCCGAGCAAAATTTCGGCAATTGTTAATTGGAAACCGCCAAAAGATGTATCTGAGGTTAGAAGCTTTTTGGGCTTAGCTGGATATTATCAACGCTTTGTCAAGGGATTTTCGATGATCGCCTCTCCAATGACTAAGTTGTTACAAAAGAATGTTAAGTTTGATTGGACTGAAGAATGTCAACTAAGTTTCGAGAAGTTAAAAGAGCGGTTGACCAAAGCACCCGTGTTAGTGCAACCCGAGTCGGGGAAAGAATTTGTGATCTATAGTGATGCGTCACCAATTGGTCTTGGTTGTGTTTTAATGCAAGAAGGTAAAGTAGTAGCTTATGCCTCACGACAGTTGAAACCGCATGAGAAGAATTACCCGACACATGATTTAGAGTTGGCCGCCATTGTCTTTGCTTTGAAGATTTGGCGTCATTATTTATCTGGTGAGAAGTGCCAATCTTTTTCATGATCACAAAAGTTTGAAATATTTGATGGATCAAAAGATTTGAATTTACGTCAACAGAGATGGCTTGAATTGTTAAAGGATTATGAATTAATAATTGATTATCACCCCGGGAAAGCGAATATAGTCGCAGATGCTTTAAGTAGAAAATCTTTGTTTGCTTTGAGAGCTATGGGTGCAAATTTAACTATGTCTGATGATGGTTTGCTTTTGGCCGAATTAAGAGTTAAGCCACAATTTCTTTAACAAATTTGTGAAGCTCAGAAGAATGACAGTGAATTACGAACAAAGCGAGCTCAGTGTGAATTGGATTGTGACTCAGATTTTCGAATCGGACCAGAGGATTGCTTAATGTTTCGTGATCGAGTATGTGTGCCGAAAGATCTGAGTTGATTCTAAGATTTTACATGAAGCACACAGTGGTTGTTTGCAAGTTCATCCTGGTAGTACAAAAATGTACAACGACCTGAAGAAAATATATTGGTGGAATGGTATGAAAAGAGATATCTCTGAGTTTGTAGCCAAATGCTTGATTTGCCAGCAAGTGAAAGCTGAACACCAGGTACCTTCAGGTTTACTTCAACCAGTGATGATTCCCGAGTTGAAATGGGACAGAATTACGATGGATTTTGTGACAGGGTTGCCTCTAACTCCAAAAAGGAAAAATGCCATCCGGTTTGTGGTTGATAGATTAACAAAATCAGCTCACTTTATACCAAGATGCGTCTGACGACTCCCTTGATAAGTTGGCTAAAATATATATTTACAAATTGTGAGATTACACGGAGTACCTATATCTATTATTTCGGATAGAGATCCGAGATTTACTTGAGGTTTTGGAAAAAGTTGCAAGAAGCTTTGGGTACAAAATTGAATTTCAAGATCTGCAGCGTTTCATCCACAAACGGACAGTCAATCTGAAAGAGTAATTCAGGTACTCGAGGATATGCTCCGATGTTGTGTTTTAGAGTTTCAAGGTAGTTAGGAGAAATATTTAGTCTTGGTTGAATTTGCCTACAACAATAGTTTTCAGTCGAGCATACAGATGGCACCGTACGAAGCATTGTATGGTCGCAAGTGTCGAACTCCTTTGTATTGGACCGAGCTTAGTGAAAAACGGATTCACGGAGTTGACTTGATAAAAGAAACTGAAGAGAAAGTGAAAGTGATTCGTGATTGTCCGAAAGTCGCTTGGATCGACAAAAAGTCATACGTGGATTTGAAGAGAAAAGAGATCGAGTTCCAAGTGGGTGATAAAGTTTTTCTAAAGGTATCTCCGTGGAAGAAAATTTTAAGGTTTGGCCGAAAAGGCAAGTTAAGTCCACGTTTCATTGGGCCTTATAAGATTATTGAAAGAGTTGGACCGGTGGCTTATCGGCTAGCCTTACCAACCCAGTTGGAAAAGATTCATAACGTGTTTCATGTGTCGATCTTTGCGGACGTTACCGTTCGATCCTTCACATGTAATTCCTCCGATGAAATTGAAATTCGACCGGATATGACCTATGAGGAGGAACCAATAAAGATTTTGGCTCGGAAATTAAACAGTTAAGAAATAAAAATATAGCCTTAGTGAAAGTATTGTGGCACAGACATGGAATGGAAGAGGCTACGTGGGAACCTGAGGAAGCTATGAGGAAATAATATCCGAATCTCTTTACTGGTAAGATTTTCGGGGACGAAAATCTCTAAAGGGGGGGAGAATTGTGACAACCTGAATTAAGGCCTAATCAGAATAGTGGTTTCGTGACCACAAATCCGAGATAGAAATAATTATTTTATAATTATTTTATATTTATTTTGAGGTTTATGATATGATTTCATGATTTCGTGAAAATTTCGTAATGAAATTCTATGCATTAAGCGTTTAAGTTGAGATTAGGGACTAAACCGAATAAATTGCAAAACTTGCATTCTAGAAGTTTTTATTATGAAATTGCATTGAAATATTAATTAGGAGGTCTTAAATAGAATTTGACCAATTTTAGGTTCATGGACAAAATTTGGACATGGAAGGAATTTTTGAAAGTTTAGTAGTAAGGGCATTTTGGTCATTTGCATATTAAATGAAATAAAATGGGAAAAATAACACAAAATTTGGTCATCTTCATCACTAGTTGCTGCCGAAATTTACTCTCCTCCATAACTAGGGTTTCTTCAACTTTCAAGCTTCATAATCAAGAAAGGCGTGGAATCGACATCGAACAGGGGAAAGAAAAAGCTTTGGACTAAACTGCAAAATTTCTATATTTTGCACCGAGGTAAGTTTGTACGTAAATAAATCATCGATTTCTTTTATGTTATTGTATTTTGATAACATGTGGAATATGGCTGCCTATCAAATGGTTATTTGATGTAAGTTATGAATTTAAATTGATTTGGACAATTTAGTAAAATGTTGGAAAAGTGAGAATTTCTGTTGAACCTTCTAATAAAAACGATACAAATGAACTATTGTGTGGTCACGTGTGTAGTACTAAGTGCAAAGCTACTACGTGTACCGGATTATTGGTCGCATGTGTAGTACTAAGTGCGAGCTACTATGCGTGCCCGAAAACGTGTCACGTGTGTAGTACTAAGTGCAAAGCTACTATGTATGCGAGATTATTGGTCGCATGTGTAGTACTAAGTGCAGGCTACTATGCGTATCATATAGCTTCGGCTACACGTGTGGAAATGGGAAAATGTTCAAGTAGTGGTGTATCTGTTGTTATTCCGATAAGTTCAACGGGAAATTGATTTAAATGAAGATACATGTGAAAGTGATTATGTGATGAATAAGTGCAAGTATATGTTTATTTGAATTTATGAGCAATATGCTCGATAAGTGAGTGAACCTCAGTAAAATGGAAAGGATTGAGCGAAATATGCAAGAGTGAATTTTTGTAGTAAAACAATGTTGGACAGCAGCAGTTGCATAATTTTGAAAATTCATCAAAAATCATGGAAGTAGAATTAAATCTCAAATAAATTATGTAATTAAATCTTAATGGGTCTACTTTCATATAAAAGAAACAGGGGAAACAAAAGACTTCTATATTATGTGATAATTGAATTCTTGTGAAACAGGTTCTGAATGAAATTAAGATCCCCTGTTCTGAATTTATAAATTCACCATAAATTGTAAAAAAATTATTAAGTGTCATACCATACATGCATGGATTCCTTATTGAGTCTATTTTTAAGGGAAATAAACAGCATGGTCGTTGGAATCTTGTGCAGGGAGAAATTTTGTTCGTAATGCACAGGTGTCAGAGTAGTCATACCCTGAAATAGGGGAGATTTTAACTAATAAACTGTACTAATTGGCCTGACCAAAAATTCTAGAAAAAAATTAGTAAATATAATTATGAGTCTAGTTTTAAAGAAAATTTACGGAATTGAATTTTGAGATATGTAGCTCAAGATATGATTTTTCTTTTAACCGGGACTCTAGAAAACAGCCTGTCATCAATATATGTAACCATGTACTAGTATGATTGTTTTACTTTGATAAATTATATATCAATTTAGTACTTACTTACTAAGCTATATGCTTACCATCTTTTCTTTTTCTTGTTTTATAGAATTATTAAGCCAGCTCGGGATTTTGGAGATCGTCGGAGACTCATCTACACTATCAATACTTTTTGGTATTTTGTAATCACTACTTTGGAATTATGGCATGTATAGAGAGAGACTAATCATTTTGTTATATGTCATAATTAATTTGTTTTAAAGTATCACTTTTTTTTAATTTTTAAAATCTACATGTATCTATGTATATCTGTTAATGCTATCAACTTTAGTCTAAGCTAAAGTAAGTAAATTGAGTAAGGTCAGGTTAATGTGTGAATTCATGTTTTCGTGAATGGTAATGCTCCGTACCTTATTTCGGTCTAGAATATGGGTATGGGGTGTTACAGAAAATCCCTAATGGGATATGAGTTGTAACATCGCGAATTAAGGCCTAACCAGAATAGTGGTTTTAAGACCACAAATCCAAAATAGAAATAATTATTTTATAATTATTTGATGGTCCATGATAAGATTGCATGTTTGTGTGAAATTTCCATAAAGAAATTCTATACCTAAGTTGTCTAATTTGACTTTAGCGACTAAATTGAATAAGTTGCAAAACTTGTGTTCTAGAAGCTTCAAGCATGAAATTGCATTGGACTATTAATTAGAGGTCCTTAAATAGCAATTAGACCAAGTTCTAAAATTTTGGACAAAAATAGGTATGAATAGGAAAAATTTGAAAGAAAGGCTAAAAGGATATTTTAGTTATTTGGTTAATAAAAGAATAAAATGGGAAAATCAAGTAAAAAATGGTGTCCATCTTCTCCAAGAGGTGCTGAAAATTTCATTCTCTCCACAGCTAGGGTTTTGAACATTTCAAGCTTGATTGTAAGTGCTCCCTAGCTCCGTTTTTAATGTTCTTTATGTTTTTGAGATCTTTGAAGCATGATCTAGCTATTTCTACCATTGATTTAAGCGAGGTTCATGTTCAAAAACTTATCTATGTGTGATGTGCATGTATTTTGATGTTTAATGGAGGAGTATGAGAGTTTGATGTGTAATAAACATCTTTTACTAAGTGATTTTTCATGAAAACCTCTAAAAGGACCTATTTGTAAAAGATATAAAAACAAATAGCAGAAATGTGATTTCAAGAGAAGTGTGGGTTGATATGAGTTCGAATATGAATCAGCTAGGCTTGGGTAACCAAGAAAATGCATGCATTTCATTTTACGAGCCTAAGGACCAATTTGTAAATAAGTGAAAAGTTAGGGGTAAAATGGTAATTTTACCAAAGTATGTGTTATGGGTCGATTTGACCAATGTATGTATTGAAAAAGTTAAATATGGAATTATAGATCAAGAAAAACATGATTTGGGTCTTGATTAGGGGAAAAATAAAGTTTACGAGGATTAGGCTCATTTCTATTATTTTGTACCGAGGTAAGTTCATCTGCAAATAATGCAACATGTACCATACTTTAAATGCTTTAATATTGCATGTATGGTGACTATGTACATATTTAATGTGATGTTGTGTCATGTGTTTAAATGCTTACACTTTTATCCTGAAATATGCTTGATTATTCCATGAGTATGTGAATGGTGCTATGGATATGGAAATTTACATTACGAGCAAGCTCAACGAAAATGTGGTCGTTTGAACCTTTGGAATAGTTTATGATACAAGTGACATGTCACTAGGGATTGTGCAATCTGAACTCATTGAGTTGTGGTCTGAGTTCATGATTTATGTGATTTGAAGTCATGAGTTGTGGTCTGAGTTCATGATTTATGTGATTTAAACTGATGAGTTGTGGTCTGAGTTCATGATTATGAGACACATGTTGTGGCAGTCTGGGTACTGGTCTCGTACATACGATTGATGGCGAGGTAGTTCAGCATGTGTTGTGGATACCTGACAGCCTATATGAGCAGACCCGTGAGTAGCTCGTAAGCGAGCAACATGTGATATGAGATATGAAGTAGCATTGGCTACATATTGGGCACTTAGGTGCCAGATTCCGATGTATCCGATAGTATTCAGAGTGTTCAATGGGTAATCCAAAGAGAAGCCCAACGGGTATGTGTAATCTTAATGAATACGACAAAGAAAAAAAAGTATGCAAGTGGCACAAGTATGTATACCGATCTCATGAGAATGCTATGAAATATGATGAACTTGCGGTATGATTATGCATATGTATATTTATGTGAAAAGTAAGGTTGAGAAGTTGTTAAAATACAAGATTTTGTTCAATATGTTAATGTACAATTGATGCATGTTTAAGTTGCATTTTATTTGCATGTGAACTTTCTAAGCTTTAAAGTTACCCTCCTTCCTTTCCCTATTTCTTATAGTGTCACCAAGCTAGCTCGGGAATCGGAGGACATTGGAGTTTTCGATCACACTATCAATTGGAAAATTTGGTATGGTTAGATTCAACATTTTGAACATGGCATGTATAGGGACTTGGTCTTTTTGTTATGTATCATATTGATTAACCAAATGTGTTTGCTCTTGATGGTATTGTGATATATTTTGTATATGGCCATGAGAAGTGGCTCATATTGATTATTTGGGTTGTAACCCTAATTAGTTATGCATGCACGCAAATGTGTTTATGCTTGTTGTGGTCGTTTGATGGATGTGTGATGAGATGTGGTTTACATGCTAAAGGTATGTGTTTGATGAGGATTGTGATTGTTTGTGATAATGAGTGTGATGGATGGCAATAAATGTGGTACAAATGTATGACTTGGAAGTAGGATAGCAAATATGATTATCCATGAAATTGGTGATGAATACCTTGGGTAAACCTACGAACTTGAATATGTTATACATTGATTTATTAAGAACATAAAATGTCTATGCTTCACATGATAAATGTGCCATGTTGTATGCCATGAAGTGGGTTTAAGTGTGTGAGTTCTTAAGGGAGGCAAATGGCTTGGAAAATAGCCTAGAAATTGTCCACACGGTTGGACACACGAGCATGTGTCTAGACCGTGTGCGACACACGGTCTGCCCCATGGGTGTGTGGTTCGGTCGTGTGTCCCCTGCACCCTAATTAATGCAAAACAGGATGCCCAGTAGTAAGTACACGAGCAGAGACACGGCCGTGTGTCTCAACTTTGTGGAGGACATGGCCTCAGGAGATGGGCATGTGTCCAGGCCGTGTGAAGTCTGCACTTAATTTTTGGAATTTAATTCGCCACACGGCCTAATCACACGGGCGTGTGACTTGGCCGTGTGACCTTATTTGCTTGATGATGTCATAGTCAGTAAGTTACAGGGCTGAAGACACGGCCGTATGGGACCACACGGCATTCCTACATGAGCGTGTCACTCTCTAAAGTAAGAAAATTTTCTAAATTAACCCAAAGTTTTGAAAGTTCTCTGTTTAGTCCCGAACTTCCACTAATGTATGTTTTGGGCCTCGTAGGCCTGTATAAGGGACATTATGCATGTATATGAATGGTTTTATATTGAATGAAATTTTATGGGCCGATTTTGTATATTTGTTTACGTTTAAGTCCGGTAATGCCTCGAACCCTGTCCCGGCGTTCGATACAGGTAAGGGGTGTTACATAACATGTTTCCATTAACTTGGAAAAATTTCCTAAACACGTGCATTCAATCACACATGCTAGTCATAAAATTTTCATATAAGTCAAGTAGACATAGATGAGCTCATCATAATATATTCTTTCAAAACATTATTCATTTCATCTCATAACTCTCATATCATGTCAAGTATTTTATCCGTTAAATCATTGAAATTTTGATGGATACTCAAGTAGTGCACTCAAGGTGTACAATTCAATAACCCATCAATTTATATTCAGGGGTACCCATTAAGGTACATAACCTAAGAGCACACTCTCGAGCCACATACCATATATCAGGATTACAGTCCAGGATAAATCCTTTCTGTAACATGTGCTCAGAAGAGCTCAATTAGGATTACCAGTCCAGACTAAATCCTAATTATAACATATGCTCGTGAGGGATTATAACAGGATTACCCGTCCGGGCTAAATCTTATCTGTAATGAGGCCAATAAGATTACTCGTCCGAGCTAAATCCCGTCAGCAATAAATGCAAGACCTCATTCACTAAGGGAAGTCACATTTATCCATCGAAATCCAATAGTCAAACGGAACTTAACCCTTTTAAACCATTTCAAACAAGTATTCATTTCTTTATTATAACATTTAAATTAATTCACATAAATATAAAACACATTCCATACAAACACAACATGCAATTTAACATATTTACAAGCTCGATTAAGTTACACGAACTTACCTCGACACTTGTCTGCGTATATAAATCTACTAATTCGAAACTTTTTCTTTTGCTCGATCTAGCCTCGAATTTGTGTTATCCAGATCTATATATATGAATTTAATCATCAATTTATCACATGTCATATTTATTTGGACTCAATTTACATCCTAGATAAAATTACCATTTTGCCCCTAAACTTTTCATAAATTCCAATTTCATCTCTAGGCTCGGAAAATGAAATTCATGCAATTTACCCCCTAGTCCAAGCCTAACTAAAATTTCAATATACAAGTTACAGCACATGTACTTTATAAATTTCAGAATCTTTCGTCAACTTTCAAAACTTTACAAATTAGTCCCTAAACCGTTGTTTTTATCAAAAATCACTTTGTAAAAGTTGTTTATCTATCAACAATCTTTCATTTTCTACCATAAATTTCTAATTTTCAGCATATTTATCCATGACATAATTTCTATACTTTGATACTTTTCAAATTAATCCCCTAAATAGATAAACTAGATTATCCCAATTTCAAAAATCTAGATTATCCCAGTTTCAAAAATATCAAAATTACTAAAAACTGGGCATGAAAACTTACCCAATTAAGCCAGGAAAGATTTTTTTTTTTTTCCTAGGGTTTCCATGTATTTTGGGGAAGAAGGTGACATAAAATAAGATGTTAATTTCTTTTTAATTATTTATCATTTTCTAATTATTTCTATTTCCAATTTAGTCCTTGCCTTTTTCTAAATTTTCATGGATGAATCATCAAAAATATATACTAACTTTTTATTAATGGTCTAATTACCATATAAGGACCTCAAGTTTTGAATTCCATAATTATTTAATCCTTCTAGCCGCTAGAATTCAACTTTTACATTTTATGCGATTTGGTCCTTCCTGCAATTAAACACATAATCAGTAAAATTTTTCTTATCAGAATTCTCACATGACATCTCTATCCTAATATGAATCATGCAATAAAATTAAAAGAAATTTTATTTTCGGCTCGAATTTGTGGTCCCGAAACCACCACTGAAAATGGGCTGCTACAACTCTCCCCCTTAAGGATATTTCTTCCTCAAAAATCTAACCAGTAAGGTTCGGGTATTGCTTTCTCATGGTATCCTCTGGTTCCAAGGTTGCTTCTTCAATACCATGTCTCTGCCAGAGAACTTTTACTAATGCCACATTTTTATTTCTTAACTCTTTTGTTTCTCGAGCTAAGATTTTGATCAATTCTTCCCTGTATGTCATATCAGGCTGAATCTCTACCTCTGTTGGAGAAATAACATGTGAAAGATCTGATCGATACCGTCATAACATAGACACATGAAAAACATTATGAATCTGATCAAGTTCTGGTGGTAAAGCTAACCGATATGCAACAGGTCCAATTCTTTCTGTAATTTCATATAGTCCAATAAACCGTGGACTCAATTTTCCTTTACGACCAAATCGAAGAAATTTCTTCCAAGGTGATACTTTCAAGAATACCTTGTCACTTACCTGAAATTCTATTTCTTTCCATTTAAGATCAGCATAGGACTTTTGACGATTAGAAGCTACTTTAAAACTGTCCTGAATTATTTTCACCTTTTCTTCAGTTTCACGGGCTAAATCAACTTCGTGTAACCTTTTCTCACTGAGTTCTATCCAATACAATGGAGTTATACATTTACGACCATACAAAGCTTCATACGGTGCCATTTTGATACTGGACTGATCATTGTTATTATAAGTAAATTCAACCGAAGGTAGATATTTTTCCCATTTACCTTCAAATTCAAGTACACAACATCGAAGCATATCTTCCAAGATCTGCATTACACGTTCCTATTGACGATCTGTCTGAGGATGGAATGCAGTGCTAAAATGTAACTGTGTACCCAGAGCTTCTTGCAATTTGCTCCAGATCGGGATGTAAATCGAGAATCTCTATCTGAATTAATAGAGATAGATATTAAATGCAATCTAACAATCTCAGAGGCAAATAAGTCAACCAATCTATCCAAAGAAAAATCCATACGTATCGGAATAAAATGTACGTACTTTGTTAACCGATCAACAATTACCCAAATGACATCTTTTTTCTTTGGAGTTAGGGGTAACCCCGATACAAAATCCATGGTAATTCCTTCCCATTTCCATTCCAGTATTGTAATTGGCTGTAATAATCCCGAAGGCAACTGATGTTCAGCTTTTACTTGCTGACATATCAAACATTTAGGTACAAATTCAGAAATATCCCATTTCATTCTCAACCACCAATGCATCTTTTTCAAATCATTGTACAATGTATTACTACCAGGATGAATAAACATGTTACCATTATGAGCTTCATTCAAAATCTTCTGTACTAGTTCTAAATTCTTTGGTGCACATATTCTGCCTTTGAATAACAGACAACTATTTGTCCCAATCTAAAATTCTGAATCAGAAGTCGATTCACATTGTATCCGTTTCGCTTGTAATTTACTATCATCTTTTTGAGCTTTAGAAAACTGCTACAAGAACATCGGTCTAGCTTTTAACTCAGCTATAATTGAACTATCATCAGATAACATCAACTGAGTATTCATTGCTTGCAAAGCAAATAGGGATTCTCTACTCAGAGCATCTGCAACCATATTGGCTTTTCCTAGATGGTAGTCAATAACTAGATCATAATCTTTCAATAATTTAAGCCACCTGCATTGTCTCAAATCCAAATCTTTCTACGTCATCAAATACTTTAGACTTTTATGATCAATGAATATATGACATTTTTCACCAAATAAGTAATGTCACCATATTTTCAAAGCAAACTCAATTGTCGCTAATTCAAGATCATGTATCGGATAATTTCTTTCATGTGGTTTTAGCTGTCTTAATCCATAGGCTATTACTTTACCTTTTTGCATCAAAACACATCCTAAACCATTTAACGATGCAAGAGGTCCGAAGTGAGGAATTGAGAGATGAAAGAAATATTGAGAGGAAGAAGGAAGAGAGAATCGGCCAAAGCATGCTATCAACAAAGGGAAGTAATAGACTCAAAGAAACTCAGAGAAGGGGACAGAAGACATTCGGCCAAGAGAGTAAGAAGAAGAATCGGCTTAGCAAAATAACAACCAAAATACACTACAATCACAAAAGGCAAAAACCTGAATGGTCAATGAGACAATCAGCTATCAAAGGCACAACCAAGAAAGAAAAAAAACGAAGAGAACAACTGAGCAATTGCTACCGAAAATGAAAAAAAAACTAAGCAGTTTCAGCACTTCATGCTTAAGACCGATTTCTAGCACAAGGAGAGTCCCACTTTCAGCAGACAACTACCTCATCTCAACCTCCCTTATTCTCTCCTAAAATCTCCCCCCAAAACCCTCCTTGAATTCGGCTATACACTTCCCACTTCCCCCAACACTCTCAACCACCCATACACATTGGTATCCCACTATCACTCAATCTCTTACACGGTATGGTAGCAAAAAGAACAATCTTGTGCTCAACAAGGCTCGAACTCTAGACCTACTAGCAGTAGTAACACGCCTCTATCCCCTGAACCAACCATCTTTTTATGACACATCTTTTCCATGTTTATTTAAGAGTCTTACTACTAGGAGACAGGGTTTACTGAAGCCAAAATCAAAATTTAGTGCAAGCCAATGCTTGAACTCAAGACCTCTCCAACACTCCTTAGGACACTCAACCACTGAAGCAAGCATACATTTTATGCAATAATCATGCAAAAATAAATACCTAAATTTTTGGGGCGTTACAACTCTACCCCCTAAAAGAAAATTTCGGCCTCAAAATTTACCTGGTCAAAATAGATAGGGGTATTGTTGTTGCATCGCCTCCTCGGGTTCCCACATGGCTTCCTCAGAATTGTGATTACGCATGGTACCTTAACCAGTGGAACTGACTTCCTCCTCAGAACCTTCACATCACGGTCTAAAATTTGAACTGGCTCCTCCTCAAAAGTCAAATCTGACCAAACCTCAACTTCCTCAGTCTAGACGATGTGTGCAGGATCTGAGTATATCGCCTCAACATAGAGACATGAAACACGTCATGAATTCGGTCCAACTCTGGGGGTAACTCAAGCTGATAGGCAACCGGACCTATACGTTTTAGTATACGGTAAGGCCCAATGAACCTAGGGATTAATTTACCCTTTTGACCAAACCTCAATATCTTCTTCCATGGTGAGACATTAAGAAATACCAAGTCCCCCATCGAATACTCAATCTCCTTATGCTTCAAATCCGTATATGACTTTTGCCTATCGGATGCTACCTTTAGCCGATCCTGAATCAATCTAACTTTATCCTCAGTATCAAAAATTAACTCAGGACCCAAAACATGCCGCTCATCCAACTCGGTCCAACATGTAGGAGTACGACACCTTCGACCATATAATGCCTCGTAGGGTGCCATTTGTATGCTAGACTGGTAGCTATTATTGTATGCAAACTCTGCCAATGGTAAGTAATCCTCCCAACTACCCCGGAAGTCAATCACACAACTTCTTAACATGTCCTCCAGTATCTGAATCACCCTCTCTAACTAACCGTCTGTCTGAGGATGAAATGTAGTACTGAAGTCCAACCTTTTATCCAATGCTTCATGCAACTTCTTCCAGAATCGTAACGTGAATCGAGGATCTCTATCAGATATTATTGAAACCGGTAGCCCATATAGTCGCACTATCTCTAACATATACAGCTTAGCTAACTTCTGTAGCGAGTAATCAGTACGGACATGTATGAAATGGGCAGATTTAGTCAATCGATCTACGATGACCCATACTGAATCCTTCTTAGTAGGCATTAGGGGTATCCCACTAACAAAGTCCATAGTTACTCTCTCCCACTTCCAGAGTAGAATCTTAACTAGTTGAAGCAATCCTGAAGTCAACTGATGCCTCGCCTTAACCAGCTGGCAAGTCAGGCATTTACTCACAAAGTCGGTAACCTCATGCTTAAGACCTGACCACAAATATAACTTTTGAAGATCTCGATACATCTTATTCTCGCCAGGATGCATAGCGTAAGGACTACCATCCGCCTCTTGTAGTATAGACTGCCTTAAATCAGTATCCTTCGGTACACAAACTCTCCCATGGAAACAAAGTACCCCTTCGCTATTTAGCCCAAAATCTGAAGTTTCCCTATTCTTTATCTGCCAGAAAGGAGAACCCAGTGACTTATCCTTCAACTTCTTACTTTTAATCTGTTCAATCCACCTCGGTTTAACTTAAAGTTTAGCCAGTAAACTACCATTGTCGAATAAACTAAGACGAACAAAAATCGCTATCAAATCAGTAACAGCCCTACGGCTCAATGCATCGGCTACCACATTGGCCTTACTAGGAAGGTATTCAATTGAATAGTCATAATCCTTAAGCAGCTCAATCTACCTACGCTGCCTAAGGTTTAGCTCCTTTTGAGTGAGGAGATACTTAACGCTCTTGTGATCCTTGTAAATGATACACTTCTCACCATACAGGTAATGCCTCTAAATCTTCAGTGCGAATACCACCGCCGCCAACTCCAAATCATGTGTCTGGTAGTTCACTTCATGTGTCTTAAGCTGACGAGGCACATAGACCACTACCTTACCCTCTTATATCAGCACACATCCTAAGCCAACATGTGATGCATCACTATAGACAGTAAATTCCTTCCCAGATTTTGGCTGTATCAAGACAGGGGCCTCAGTCAGAACTTTCTTAAGTTTCTCAAAACTTTCCTGCTGCTTGTACGCTTCGCAACCCTTATGAACCAATTTCTTAGCTCTAAGTGCAAAAATCACAATTAAGAGATAGTTCCGACGCTCCCCAATCACAACTACCTCATCACCCACTGCAATTTTCAATACTACCTGTTTAGTAGCACAATTCAAATTCGTCTGATGCTTGACTAGCCAATCCATACCAAATATCAAGTCAAATTCTCCAAAAGGGATTTCCATTAAGTCTGCCAAAAAGATCCTTCCTTGAACCTCCAAAGGTACTTCCTTAAATAGTTTATTCACTCTCGCAGACTGCCCTAATGGACTTAACACAGTAACCTCACTCGTAGTGTTTTCAAACATCACACCCAAAGTCTCAGACACAATGCATGCTATATAAGAGTGCGTAAATCCAACATCAATCAATGCAGTGTAAGGTATATTATGAATAAAGAATGTACCTGTAATAACATCTGGGGCATCTTCATCCTCTCGACAATGTGCAACATAAACTAGTGCTGGCTGCCTTACCTTAGTATGACCAGCTCCTTTGCTCGGTGCTCCACAATTACGGCCCATACTATTTCTACCTCTGGCCTGACCACGACCTCTCGGTGGCTACTGAATAGTACCCATACCAGTAGCTTGCATCTGATCGGGCCTTCGTGGACAATCTCTGATACGGTGCTCTATAGATTTGCACCTCAAACATGCCCCTAACCTCTTCTAGCACTCCCCCTGATGACGTTTCCCACAATTAGCACAAGGCTGTAATCCAGTAGCAGTAATAAGGGCCCCAACTCTGACTAGCCCATCAAATTTGGCCTTCTTCTTAGGCCCCATAGCTGAACCTGAGGGCTCCTAAACCCTTTTATTCCTTCCTTTATCCTTCTCACAGTTTTGGTGCTCCGCACGCTTCACATCCTCGGGGATCTTCATTTCTCTACTAACACAGTAAAATCTCGCTCCCTCTGTGGAGCTATCAGAACCCACAGATTATCTATAAGGCCGTCCTCAAAATGAACACAGTGCTCATATCCAGTTGCCACTATCCCACGCACGTAACGGCTAAGTCGCAGAAACTTAGACTCATATTCAGCTACCGACTTATCCCATTGTGTCAGATTTAAAAACTCTCTCCTCCAGGCATCTACAAAACTAGCACCCATATATTTCCATTGGAACGTATTCTTAAAAAACTTCTAAGTCAACCGTTCAGGCTGAGTACCCACCTTCACTGTAAGCCACCACTGATAGGCTTCATCTCGCAACAACGACACTGCACCTTTCAGTTTCTACTTTGGGGTGCAATTGACATCATCTATGATCCTCTCTGTGGCCTCAATCCAATATTCAGCCACATTAGGGGCAACTCCAGTGATACCCCTAAAGATCTTAGCCCCATTAGACCTGAGTCATTCCGTTACTGACCCACGGCCCACAGTACTAGTATTGGGCCCAGCAACCGTTTCCAGAATTCGTAGCATAGCTTGGGATAGTACGTCGTCCCCGATTACCCTATCGTGTGACCCAGTCTCAGTCACAAGTGAAGTCGGTGCCTCTCTTTCCTCAACGTTAGGCATACGGCCCGATGCCAAAGACCTAGCTCGAACACCTCCATGACCTCTGTTGCGGCCTCTTGTACCCTTTCCACGAGTACCTTTGGTACTCATTATTGATTTGTGTATTATATGTATTAACAATTTTATGCATTTGTTATATAGATCCAGTTTTTATTAATGGATGTTTTATGAAATACAATACCAATAATTTAGGGTTTTTATTTTTACAGATCGTAGTCTTACTACAGTTTTAGGTTACCCTAATAAAGGTTTCAGTACAGTCTATTATCTGTAGTAATCTTAGTATTTCAATTCAATCAAATAGTAGTTTTAGAAAACTTACAGGATTGGCGTCGGAGACTCAGTAGACCACACATTTAGAAACACACGTCGAAAATACTTTCCCACTATTTGAAACAATTCTTTTGGAAATATACATTTTTAGAAAAAACCCAAATCCACAGCCGAGTTTTGCAAGCTAGCTCTGATACCACTAAATGTAACACCCTAAACCCGGTCTAAGCATTATGGCCGAATCTAAAATGCCACATTGGAGTGAGTTTTGAAAAGTGTAATTTCATTGTAAAGTCCGTTTTGTATTAAAAACCCCGTTGCAGTCCTTAAGAGTAGTTACCATATCTTGTTTGTTGTTAGATCATAGGTTGGTTTAGCAAAATATATGTCATATTAAATTGTTATTACATTTGAAAAAACATCGTTCGTTGCGGTAGCTTTTAAAACAAGTTGCGTAACGTGGTAGTTGAAAATCATTTATCTTTTGAAAACCCAAGTCCTATAGCTAACAGGTATAAACCAATTTGAATAAATTCCTAAATAAAAATAAAACTTAAAGCGACCTTATTACATAAAATTTACCCAAATAAAACTATTGCTACTAAAAGTCAAATAAGAAAACATAAACAGTGGTATGGCCATCTGCGAGTCCCTCACAGCATCGACCCGCCTAAGGATTACCTACGTAGATAAGCAGAATAGTGAGTTTATGAAAACTCAGTGTGTAATCCCTATTTATCAAACAGTAAATCATGCAGTGTAAAACAGTTTGGGCCTCAGCCCTTATCAGTGGCAATATTAATGTGGGCCTTAGCCCATTACAGTAGCAGTATCAGTGTAGGCCTAAGCTCAATTCAGTACAGTATTAGAGATGCATATAGAGATCCTACCCATCCATCCTCTACACTCCACTCCGTCTAGCCCTACACTCCTTGTGGGGATAAAATCAACCCATCCATCCCTACACTTCAGAATATAGTACCGGTTGTAGCACTAATAGTATTTGCAGCAGAGCTGCCAGTAATAGGCTTATAACCTTTCAGTACATTTCCTCCAATATGATATATCCCACCCCATGCAATGCAACATAATATAAATGTACATACAATAAAAGTGGCATGCTCAAACAGTCATACATCACATGGGGTATATCCGTCATTTATATCATAGGGGTATAATAGTCATTTCCAAGATTAGGGTCTAGATATACTTACTAACCCAACAGTAGGTCCACAATTATCTCGGTCGACCCGTGCAACCTTAACAGTTAAACAGCAAAAATAGGCCCACATCCATAATACGACCCATGTAGGCCAACACACCTGTGTGGCCTAATAAGCCCAAAAATGGCCTTGGTCGTGTGAGCTACACTGCCTAGCCCACTAATCTCCACACATCCTATTTCTGGCCCAACGTGGCCTAAACTGGCCAAACCCATGAAATCGCTCATTATGGCCCCTTCCAATCATACGCCCTTGTTTTGAGTGTTCATAATACATCACAAGCGTGGGCAGGCTCGTATAACATTAACAAGTACAATTTTTGGCTTTTGTCGATTTATGGTTATAATAGTGTAGTTACACACCTGCTTGGATTCTAGGTACGGAACCCCTCCTAAAACGAACTGCACCTAAACAATTGGCCATACAATAACTCATGTTGGATCCCCCTTATACCTAAACCAAACCATTCCATTCACAAAAGAATTGATTACCTTACCACTCTAAAACAGACGTAGTCTAATACTCCGGAGATAAATTCCTTCTGTTACGATTAGAAACTGCTAACCGCAATTGATGAGACCAAAAGTTAGAACTTAAGGAAAATAAATGCAATGCAATCGATTGAGGCAAAACTTCTACCATTACCAACTGACCCAAGTAGCGCAGAATAAAAAGTCTCAAGAACAGAGAAATCATTGGAAGAGAGTTAATTTGGAACAGTAAATAAGGGGGTAGTGATTATAAAATAAAGTAAAAGAAGGAAATGGTGTCCATACCAGTAAAGCCGAAAGGGAAACAATAGGGTAGAAACTTACCAAACAATATTCAGCCAAAGGAGGAGCTTTTGAATGAAGGGAAGATGTGATATGTAGCCAAGATGCAAGAGGTCAGAAGTGAGGAATTGAGAGAGGAAAGAAATATTGAGAGGAAGAAGGAAGCGAGAATAAGCCAAAATATGCTATCAACAAAGGGAAGTAATAGACTCAAAGAAACTCAGAGAAGGGGACAGAAGACATTCGACCAAAAGAGTAAGAAGAAGAACCGACTTAGCAAAATAACAACCAAAATGCACCACGGTCACAAAAGGTAGAAACTTGAATGGTTTATAAGACAATCGGCTACCAAAGGCACAACCAAGAAAGAAAAAAATGAAGAGAACAACTGAGCAATTGCTACCAAAAATGAAAACAAAACTAAGCAGTTTCAGTACTACATGCCTAAGACCGATTTCTGGCACAAGGAGAGTCCCACTTTTGGTAGACAACTACCTCACCTCAACCTCCCTCATTCTCTCCTAAAATCTCTCCCCAAAACCCTCATTGAATTAAGCTATACACTTTCCACTTCCCCCAACACTCTCAACTGCCCATACACATTGGTATCCCACTAGCACTCAATCTCTTACACGGCATAGCAGCAAAAAGAACACCCTTGTGCGTAACAAGGTTCAAACTCTAGACCTACTAGTAGCAGTAACACGTCTCTATCCCCTGAACCAACCAGCTTTTTATGACACACCCTTTCCATGTTTATTTAAGAGTCTTACTACTAGGAGACATGGTTTACTCAAGCCAAAATCAAAATTTAGTACAAGCCAATGCTTGAACTCAAGACCTCTCCAACACTCTTCAGTACACTCAACCACTGAAGTAACCATACATTTTATGCAATAATCATACAAAAACAAATACCTAAATTTTTGGGGCGTTATAGTATTTCTGTTTACAATTTACCATTGCATCATGTTCGGTTAACCAGTCCATTCCCAAAACCACATCAAATTCATCAAATAGATATAACATCAAGTTAGCCAAAAAGCAATAACCCTTTACCGTCAATGGAGAATTTTACAAAATTTATCCACTATAACATACTAGCCCAGGGGGTTTGAGACTTTAACCACAAATTCAGTGAATTCAACAAGTAAATTCTTAACAGACACTAAATTTGTGCATATGTATTAATGTGTGGAACCAGGATCAATCAAAATAGTAATATCAGTATCAAGTAGAGAATACCAATAGTGATGTCTGGTGCAAAGGCATCTTTTCTAACATGAATAGTATATGTCCTTGCCAGTGCTCGTGCCTCAGATTTAACTATTGGATCCCATATAGTACCTCGACTACCACTGACATTACCGAGGTGGTCTGCCTCTCAAAATAGGATTACTTGACTTTGGAGCCTGCTCAATTTCTTTTCCAACCCTTTTTGGATAATCTCTGAGAAAATGGTCCAACGAAACATATCCATAACAAGCCCCGCTTCTCAAACGACATTCTCCAAAATGAAACTTATTACAATGTTTACATTTTGGTTTGGGATTACCAACACTAGCAACATTAGTTACAGATGGAGATGAAGACCTCAGGTTAGAGCGTTGAGAGCCTCGCTCTTTTCCAGAATATCCCGTAGAGGTGGTAACATGATCATAATACTTCTTTAATTTCTTAGAAGCAGATGATTGTGACTTACTCATAAATATTTTACTAGAAACCTGACCTTCTTTTTTATCTTATTTCTTCTCTTTACTCAATTCTTCAGCTTTGTGTGCTCGATCGGCCAGTACTGCAAATTCCCTTAACTCAAGAATTCTGATCAACAATTTAATGTCTTTATTTAAACCCTCTTCAAACCGTTTACACATATCAGCCTCGATTGCAACCCATTCTCTGGCATACTTGCTTAACCGAACAAATTCCCGTTCATACTCAGATACAGTCATGCTTCCTTGTTTGAGCTCTAAAAATTCTTTCTTTTTCTGATCCATAAGTCTCTGACTAACATACTTGTTTCTGAATTCGGTCTGAAAAATCTCCCATGTAATGTTTTCTCTTGGTACAACAGAAGTTATGGTATTCCACCAATGATAAGTTGTGTCTTTTAGTAAGGATACTGCACATTTCAAACGTTCAGCGAGTGTACAAGATAATTCGTCTAAAACTCGAATAGTATTTTCCAACCAAAATCCAGCTCGTTCTAGATCATCATCTATAGTAGCTCTAAATTTCTCTGCTCTATATTTATTGATTTTATCTATTAGAGGCTTGCTAGTTCTAGCGGGTTCAGCACCTTGTGGTATTTCAAGAATCAGTTGAGGAGCAGGTGGGGGAGGTTGTTGTACAGTAGGATTTTTTCTTATATATTGAGTGAACCACTCATTCATCATTTGAAAGAAGGCTTGTTTTGCCTCCTCACTTCAGCTCTCCGATACAGGCCTTTCACTACTAGTTGCAGCTCTTTGAACTGAAGCTGAAGCATTGCTCTTAGCTTCCTCAGATTTAGCTCTAGCTTGGTTGGATGACATTACTATATGAAAAACACATTTAAAATGGTTAGGAGATATCACGCTATCACAAATTAAATAATGTCATGTATAACTAAACTCATACTTGCTACGTTCAATCCGAGAATCAACTAAACCATAGCTCTAATACTAATAAATGTAACACACCTAACCTTTATTTGTCGTCGAAGTAGGGTTATGAAGTATTACTGAAGTTTACAAAATATTTAAAAATATTTCATATCAATTACTATTCATTTTTTCGAGATTATTCTTAACTTCCCTTAAATGGACCCTCGAAGCCCAAAACGAGTATTAAAATCAAGTTCGGACTTAATCGGGTACTCCAAGAAATTTTTGTAAAATTTATAAAATTTTCCTAGGTGCAGGGCTCACACACCCGTGTGGTCTAGGGACATGCCCGTGTGACCCTAAGTCACGCCCGTGCTGTAGGCCGTGTTTGACCTTGTGTAACTCTCTGACTTGTACCACACTTCCAGCCACACGCTTGTGTGAGTAGGCCGTGTGATCAATTTTATTTTTAAAAATTAGTTGCAGGGTTCAACGGCCAAGACACATGCCGTCTCTACCTGTGTTCTCAATTCTGAGCATTATGTTTCTCAAATTTAAGATGCAGGGGACACACGATCTAACCACACACCCAGGTACTAGGCCGTGTGTCACTCACGGTCTAGACACCCGTCTGTGTGTCTACCCGTGTGGAAAAAATAAAGCCATTTCTAGCTTCATTTCTCACCCAAAATTTTACCAATATCCTGCACCAAAACTTAGATCTAAATACCAACCAATCCAAGCATTATATCAAGACCAATTCAAGCATCTAACATAATATATCATTATATGCATACCTCAATCAAACCATAATATATGTACTCATGATAATACCATAAGATTACCTTAATAGACATCCCAAATCATAATCATTACTAGCTATTTCAAATAGCTAGATTACAACAACATTTATATGCCAACATTTGGCCAAGTTACCCATACATGCCATAATACCAAAATGAGGTTACTATTTATACCAAAACAAGTTAGCGGATAGTGCAATGATGCCCCAACCGTTCACCAACCTTCGCAAGCACTATAAAATAGAGACAAGTAAACCTAGTAAGCATTATATGCTTAGTAAGTTCATATAACTAAAAATAAACTTACCAAACTCATTTATTAAAATTAAGCATATAATAACATGTTTCCATTAACTTGGCAAAATTTCCTAAACACATGCATTCAATCAATCATGTTAGTCCTAAAATTTTCACATAAATCAAGTAAACATAAATGAGCTCATCATACTATATTCTTTTAAAACATTATTCATTTCATCTCATAATTCTCATATCATGTCAAGTATTTTATCTTTTGAATCATTGAAATTCTAATGGATACTCAGGTAGTACACTCAAGGTGTACAATTCAATAACCTGTCAATTTATATTTAGGAGTACCCCTTAGGGTACTTAAACAGAGAGCACACTCTCGAGCCACATATCACATATCAGGATTATCAGTCTAGGCTAAATCCTTTTTGTAACATGTGCTCAGAAGAGCTCAATTAAGATTACCAATCCAGACTAAATCCTATTTATAACTTATGCTCGAGAGGGATGATAACAGAATTACCCATCTGGGCTAAATCCTATCTATAATGAGGTCAATAGGATTACTCGTCCAAGCTAAATCCCGTCAGCAACAAATGCAGGACCTCATTCAATAAGGAGAATCCCAATTATCCATCGAAATCCAATATTCAAACAAAACTTAACCCTTTTAAACCATTTCAAGCAAGTATTCATTTATTTATTATAACATTTAAATTAATTTACATAAATATAAAACACATTCCATAGAAGAACAACATTCAATTTAACATATTTACAAGCTCGATTATGTTACACGAACTTACCTCGACACTTGTTCGTGTATATAAATCTACTAATCTGAAACTTTTTCTTTTCCTTGATCCAGGCTCGAATTTGTGTTATCTGGATCTATATAAATGAATATAATCATCACTTTATCACATTTCATATTTATTTGGACTCAATTTACATCCTAGGCAAAATTACCATTTTGCCCCTAAACTTTCCATAAATTCTAATTTCATCCCAAGGCTCGAAAAATGAAATTCATGCAACTTACTCCCTATTCCAAGCCTAACAAAAATTTCAATATACAATCTACAGAACATATATTCTATAAATTTTAGAATTTTTCTTCAACTTTCACAACTTTACAAATTAGTCCCTAAATCATGTTTTTATCAAAAATCACTTTGTAAAAGTTGTTTATCTATCAACAATCTTTCCTTTTCTACAATAAATTTCTAATCTTTAGCATATTAATCCATCCATGACATAATTTCTATACTTTGATACTTTTCAAATTAATCCCCTAATTAGATAAATTAGACTATCTCAGTTTCAAAAATATCAAAATTACTAAAAACGAGACAAGAAAACTTAACCAATTAAGCCATGAAAGATTGTTTTCTCTTTCCTAGGGTTTCCATGTATTCTGGGAAGAAGATGACATAAAATAAGATGTTAATTTCTTTTTAATTATTTATCATCTTTTAATTATTTCTATTTTCAATTTAGTTGTTGCCTTTTTCTAAATTTCCATGGATGTATCATCAAAAATATCTACTAACTTTTAATTAATGGTCTAATTACCATATAAGGACCTCAAGTTTTGAATTCCATAACTATTTAATCATTCTAGCTACTAGAATTCAACATTTTCATTTTATACGATTTGGTCCTTCCTGTAATTAAACACATAATCGGTAAAATTTTTCTTATTAGAATTCTCACATGACACCTTTATCATAATACGAATCATGCAATAAAATTAAAATAAATTTTATTTTTGGCTTGGATTTGTGGTCCCAAAACTATTATTCCGATTTCACTGAAAATAGGTTGTTATACGAGCATCGACAAGGACATATGTTATACGTGCAAGAGAGGATGCCTCTGCACCAGACATCATTACTGGTACATTTTCTCTTCTTGATACTAATATAACTACTTTGATTGATCCTGGTTCAACACATTCATACATATGCAAAATTTTAGTGTCTGTTAAAAATTTACCTATTGAGTTCAATGAATTTGTGGTTAAAGTTTCAAATCCCCTAGGCCAGTATGTTATGGTGGATAAAGTTTGTAAAAACCGTCCGTTGATGGTAAAAGCATTATTATTTTTTAGCTGATTTGATGCTACTACCTTTTGATGAATTTGATGTAATTTTGGGAATGGATTGGATAACTCAACATGATGCAGTGGTGAATTGTAAATAAAAATACATTGTGTTAAAATTTCAGAATGGTGAATTACTCTATGCTGAATCTAATAAACTGGATGGGTTATCTAATGTAATCTCAGCTATATCAGCATAGAAATATGTCAAAAAAGGGTATGATGCCTATCTTACATATGTATTGGACACTAAGGTATCTAAATCAAAGATTAAGTCAATGCCTGTTGTTTGTGAGTTTCCTGAGGTGTTTCTAGAAGAGTTACCTGGATTACCATTGGTTAAAAAAGTGGAATTTTCTATAGATCTTATTTCAGGAACAACCTCAATATCAATAACACCTTATAGAATGGCCCAAACGAAGTTAAAAGAGTTGAAAGAATAGTTGCAAGAATTGACAGATAGGAGCCTTGCTCGACCTAGTCATTCACCTTGGGGTGCATCAGTTTGTTTGTTTGTAAAAAAAAAAAAAAAGATGGATCGTTGAGGCTGTGTATTGATTATAGGCTGCTCAATAAGGTTACAATCAAGAATAAGTATCCATTGCCTCGAATTGATGACTTGTTTGATCAGCTGAATAGTGCCACTGTGTTCTCTAAAATAGATCTCCATTCTAGATATTATCAGTTGCGAGTGAAAGACTCAGATGTATCGAAGACAACTTTCAGAACTTGGTATGGACACTATGAATTCCTTGTGATGCCGTTTTGTTTCACGAATGCACCTGAAGAAAGGGTAAAGGTAATTCAAGATAGTTTGTAAGCAGCTTTTGATCGTCAAAAGTCTTATGTCGATCTTAAATGAAAAGAGATAGAATTTAGGTCGGTGACAAGGTATTCTTGAAAGTATCACCTTGGAAGAAAGTTCTCTAGTTTGGTCATAAAGGAAAACTGTGTCCATGGCTCATCAGGCCATATGAAATTATTGAAAGAATCAGACCTATTACATATCAACTAGCATTACCACTAGATCTTGAAAAAATTCATCATATTTTTCATGTGTCCATGTTATGACGGTATCGATCAAATCTGTCACATGTTATATCTCCGACAGAAGTAGAAATTCAGCTTGACATAACTTACAGTGAAGAACCGATTAAAATCCTTACACGAGAGATAAAAGAATTAAGAAATAAAAAGGTAGCTTTAGTAAAAGTTTTTTGGCAATGACATGGGATTGAAGAAGCTACCTGGGAATCAGAGGATACCATGAGAAAACAATACCTGAACCTTTTTACTGGTAAGATTTTCGAGGACAGAATTTTTTAAGGGGGAGAGTTGTAACAACCCATTTTCAATGAAATCGAAACAGTGGTTTCGGGACCACAAATCTGAGTTAGAAAGAGAATTTATTTTAATATTATTCCATGAATTACATTATGATAGAAATGACGTATGAAAAATTTCATTAAGAAAATTTTATTGATTTCATGATTAATTGTGGAAAGGACCAAATTGCATAAAATGCAAAAGTTGAGTTCTAGTAGGTATGAGTATGAAATAGCTATGGAATTCAAACCTTGAGGTCCTTATATGGTACTTAGACCATTAAGAAAAGTTAGTAGATATTTTTGGTGAATCATCTATGGAAAATTAGAAAAAGAAAAGAACTAAATTGGAATGTTAAAAATTAATGGATGATAATTAAATTAAATAGAAATAACATATTATTATTATCATGCTCTTTCCCAAAATACATGGAAACCCTAAGAAAGAGAAAAACATTCAACCAAGCTTTCTTGGCTTGAGTAGGTAAGTTTTCTTTCTCGTTTTTAGTAATTTTTATATTTTTGAGATCGAAATGGTTTAATTTATCTATTTTGGGGATTAATTTTCAAAGATATCAAAGTATAGAAAATTTTCCATGGATGTAAATGTTGAAATTTTGAAATTTATGATAGAAAATGAAAAGTTGTTGATAGATAAACAACTTTTACAAAGGGAATTTTGATGAAATTGTGATTTATAACTAAATTGTAAAGATGTAAAACCCATGGAAAAATTCAAATTTTTGTTAAATTCATGGGCTGTTATTGAAACATATAAAATTTAGTTAGGCTTGAAATAAGGATTAAATTGCACGAATTTCATTTTCCGAGCTTAGGGACAAAATTATCATTTGTGTAAAGTATAGGGGCAAAATGGTAATTTTGCCTAAGATGTGAATTGAATTAAATTGAGTATAAAGTGAATTAAATTGATGCTAAATTCATTTTTATATATCCAGAAAACTCAAATACGAAGTTAGATTGAGGAAAAGAAAAAGTGTCAGATTAGTAGATTTCTATATACGAACAAGTATCAAGGTAAGTTCGTGTAACTAAATTGTGTTTATTTCTATGATAGAATTGAGCGTGGTATGTATTTATGTGAATTATATAAATGTTATAAATGTATGAAATATTCACATGTCTGATAATAAAATTTGATGGATACATGATTTCCCATATTGAACGTGGTCCTGCATATGTTGCGGACAGAATATAGCTTGGACGAGCATCCTGTTATAAGCCCTCTCGAGCATCATTTTATATAGTTCCTATAAGCATCCTAATATGTAGTGATTTTGCATGTGTTGCGCACTACCGTAACTCTTTGTGAGCGTCCTATTACAGGATTCAATCGGTTGTGATCTAGCATTTATTGCAGACAAAAATGTAGCTCTTCGTGAGCGTCTTGAAATAGGCTCTTATAAGCTTCCTGACGTGGCTCGCTTGAACTCCCTGTTATGTTATTCAGAGCTCCTTGATAATAACTCTTCGGAGTTACCTATTAAGCTCAATGAGCTTTATGTTCTAAACTCTTATGAGTTTCCTTTTTAGTCCGGATAAGCGTCTTGTTACATGGCTCATCTGAGCATCTTGATATATGGCTAGAGAGTGTGCTTCCTGATTATGTACCTTTATGGGTACCCCTGAACATGAGTTGACGGATCATTAATTTGTATACCTCGAGTATACTACTTGGGTATCCACCGACATTTCAATAATTCAACGAAAAAAATTTTGATGTGAGAAAACATAAGAATTAAATGGATTCTATCTCGAAAATTACTGGAAATACTTGTAAATTTATGTTTAATAAGGTCATCTCTATTTTCTTGAAATTCATGTGAATTACATGACTAACTGTTTTGATGAGTATATGTGATTAGGAAATTGGCCAAAATGATTGGATGCATGTTTTGTATGATAATCTTAAATGTAAATACATGGTAAGTTAAATTACTATTATATGAACTTACTAAGCATTAAATGCTTACTCTGTTTTATTTTCTACTATTTTATAGTACTCGAAAGCTCGTAAAGGTTGGAGATCGGTCAGAGCATCATCACACTATCCTCCATCTCGTTTTGGTATAAATGGCGAACTTATTTTAGTACAATGGCATGTATAAGCTAAGTTAGGTAAAATGATGAAATGTTTGGTTGTAACTAGCCATTGGAATGGCTAGTGGAAAGTATATTTTGATGTAATTATATAAGGCCATATCATGTTTAATGTGTGTTGGACTGGCTAAATGGTAAAAGATACATTATAAAGCAAATGATGGATGGATTTGAGTTAGTATAATTGAATAACTTGTAAATAAACATAAATGTAATTGTGGAAATTTAAACATTTGATCATATGTGTTAATATAACATATATAATACTTGTTTTTGGATTGGTTTATATGTACGAAATTGGTTTGAAAATATGTTGAAGTGTTCATGTAGGTGCAAGGTAAAAAGGATGAAAAATAAGGCTTGGAAAAATAGTCTTATTTTGTCCACACGGGGTAGACACGGGCGTGTGTCTCAACCGTGTGTGACACATGGCCATGGGCATGGACATGTGGTTTGGCCGTGTGTCCCCTGCATATTAAAATTAGAGAAACAAAGTGCTTAGAATTGAGCACACGGGCAGAGGCATGGGTATCTGTCTCAACCGTGTGAGTCATACGGCCCAGCACATGGGCATGTGTCCTAGCCGTGTAACCCTATACCTAATTTTCGAAAATTAAATTGTCCACATGGTCTAGCACACGACTGTGTGGCTAGTCGTGTGAACCAAGTCAGTGAGTTACATGGGCAAGGACATGGGTTGGAACACGACTGTGTGCCTCACATCGAATACCCACACAGCTTGAGACACGGGCGTGTCATTAGCCGTGTGAGCCACACCACCTAGCCACACGGGTGTGTGTTCCCTGTACCTAGGAAAAATTTTGAGATTTTTTGAAAAATTTTTTGTTATCCCGGTTTAGTCCCAACTTGATTCTATTATGTATTTTGGCCTCGAGGACCCATATGAGGGACATTATGATTGACTGTGACTGATTTTAGGAAATGAATAGTAAATTACATGAATTAACTATAATTGAACTGTAAACCCTGGTAATGCTCCATAACCCTGTTCCAGCAACGGATACGGGTTAGGGGTGTTACAAGATAAATGTGGCTCATTCGTCCTTTTTAGAATATGTCAGAACCGTGGTCTTTTATCAGATTCACGGTACCAAAATTCGTGTTTACTGTCTTGACGGACTTCGTCGAATGCCACCACTGTGTCTATCTTATATCACATAATTTCCCAACATTCCAACAAACCCTTCATTTCTCCAACATTTTTAATCGTGCATGATACATATAACATAAATACACATTCATAAAGACTTTACTCATAACCATAATCGAATGATACTTCTTTACATGCTCACCACACATTGACACAATCATGCATCACATAATACGCTCATTGTACAAACATACATTTGCTTTATAGGACCACAAGCACTCATACATACAAAACGTCACACACTTAAACCCATGCAAATACTATACAAGGATCACACATATACATTCAGCAGTCACTCAAGGACTTATGCATCGTTACTAGGACATGAATGATAAGAAGAAGCTTTCGAGAATGACATATAGGATTCAAGACTAGGGACTCACCTAAGAACACACCTTCATTTCAACTCAAACTTTCTTTTCGAATGATCCTACCCGAACAACCAACAACAACTGCTTAAAAGATTATGGAACTTCCATTAAAATCTCATTTATAGACAGTTTAATAACATCTCAATTGTAAAGATACCTTATGTTACAGAGTCCTGAGAGCTAAATACTTCCCAAAAGAAGATGTTTTTCATCCTAAGAGCATGGATAAGCCCTCTTACACCTGGCAGAGTATTGCCAAGGCTACTAGTATTTTGCATGAGGGCTTTGCTGGAACGTGGGCAACAGTAGAAACATTAATTTTTGGCATGATAACTGGGGCTTTGTGTGACAGCCCTAATTTGACCCTAGTCGAAAAGTGGTTTCGGGACCACAAAACCGAGATATAAAAATAATTATAAATTATATTTCATGTTTATGAAGTGTGTAAATGCATGTGTGAAAGTTTCATGCTTTAATTTTGCCGTTTGTATGTGAAATTGTTTATAGGACTAATATGAGATAATTGTGTAAGATGATAGGTCAATATCAAAGTGGCTTAATAATGCATATTATAAAAATGATGGGTTTGCATGTCAAATTTCCATTTATGATAAGTAGTGGCCGACCATGATGGAATTATATACATATAATATGTATTAATTATTAGTTAGTGGCTTTCTATTTTATAACATAAATAAATAAAAAGGAAAAGTAATTAAAATAAGGAAATGAATGGTGAAGAAAACAAAGTATCACCTTGTTCTTCTTAGCCGTACTTGAAGAAGAAAAAGAGGGGGGGACATTCGGCCTTTTGAATCAAGAGAAGGTTAGTAAATTATGTTTTTTTTTTTTTGAAATCTTAGTTGTTTTAGGTTAATCATCATGCTTTTTACCTAGCCCATACTAAAATTTTGAATTTAGATGGTTGAATGGAACTTTCGGTTATGGTATATAAGAGAAGAACTTGATTTTTACCCTTAAGTTTTGATGGAAAAAGAAACAAAAAGATTGTTGATGAAAGAAATTAATCTCGTTAAAACCTTAAACTAATAATACCCATATGTGTGATAGCCGAACATAGACTTTGTTTAAAGTCTTGATCAAAGGCCAGTTAAGTGTTTTGAAATGGTTAAGCTAGGTGTTTGATTTTTTTTAGGTTCGGTATAGTACATAATATTTTGCTAGTGGGGTTTGAATAATTTAATTAATGTTAGATATATGAAAAAAATCTTATGTTCGGTTTTGGACGATATATATATATATATATGTACAACTAACCTATTTAGCTATTGATATCTAAGGTGTTAAATAATAAAACTCTTGATGACTTGTGTTAAATAGCATTCGGCTAAAGACTATATGGGCTTGCTAATTCGGTTTAAGTGAAGAAATTATGATAGAGGGATATGACTAAATTGTGACTTATTATCGAACTTTCTTTGTGGTTGTAAGGTTATTTTATAATGTGTCATAACATTTAGTCGAATTGATGAGAAAAGAATTTGGAGTATTTTATGGTGTCTTAAGCATATTATCCAATTGGTAAAGTTGAGTAATGATTCATGTACGAATGCTTGCTTAGTCGTATTGTTAAACTTAGTAATAAATATATATATATTTTATAAGGCTATAATAGAAGATTTAGTGGACTTTGGCAATTTAAATGATGCATTTGACTTGTGTATCAACTTAGGATGATATGTGTTTCTATATGAAGTTAGATGGTGTTGATGAAATTCGATAATGCATGATGTTTAAATAGTATTGAACAAGGTCATTGTACTTAAATTGTATGGCATACATGTATTGAATGGAATTGCCCAAGTGAGAAATAATTAAATAAATTTATTTGTTTAAATTTAAGCTCAAGAGCTAAGGGGATCAAAATCAGATAAAGGAAAGGAGAAAGCAAATGAGTAGTCTATCCAGAATCGCCCAAATTATACTCGAGGTAAGTCTTTGAGTAATGAAATTTAGCTTATGATTTAATAAGGCAATTATTTATCTATGAGCATAATAATTAACTTGTGACCTAATGATTCTACTTGAATTACATGACAAAATAAATAAATAAGGTATTTACTTGTAGCCGAATGGTTATGGAAATTTTGTAGATTAACGAAACGGGATCATGTTATTTGTTTAGGATTAATGAATCGAACGATGTATGGTTAGTAAACATGTTGTAATTGTATTTGAGTATCAGGAATGATATCCAGATGTGATATTAAATATATATATATATGCATATATGTGTGA
The DNA here is from genome assembly GCA_025698475.1 of Gossypium anomalum. NCBI lineage: Eukaryota > Viridiplantae > Streptophyta > Magnoliopsida > Malvales > Malvaceae > Gossypium > Gossypium anomalum. The sequence goes on from CM046956.1 coordinate 58,692,651, forward strand.
ATGCTAACCGGGGTTTAAATCTGAGCTTGGTCTCGAAGGGCTTTTGAGCCAGTGCTAATAACCGAACTTAGTTTCGAAGGGCTTTTGAGCCAGTGCTAATAACCGAGCTTAGTTTCAAAGGGCTTTAGAGCCAGTGTCATAACCGAACTTAGTTCCGAAGGGCCTTCGAGCCAGTGGTCTAATCCGAGCTTGGTCTCAAAGGGCTTTTGAGCCAGTGCTAAGAATCGGGCTTGATTCTGAAGGATGTTTGTGCCAGCATAATATTTGAGGTTGAAAATCCATAAGTGTTCGTACGAGAAATCATATAATACATGTTGGAATAATTTTAATCACATGTGCTACTTACTGTAAGATAACCAGGTAAGTAACTCACTCTTGTTGAGAATACGATTGATTTTAAATTATGACTATGCAACTCGGTGGGTATGCTTAGACCATTGTTAAAACCATTCAAATATTTACGATTTGATCATGATGTATAAGTTCCAAATTAGAGAGTTCAATTTCATAAACATGAGATGTATGTGTATATGCATGAGATTGACATGGAAAAATTTGAGATGAATGGATTCGGCTATAGATTGAATTTTATTGGACATATTGATTTTACCTTTGTGATATGAATGATAAAAAAAAAATGGTACCTTAATTATGTTATTATTCGGCCAAATGATGGTACAAGTAAACTTTGATATTATTATGCCACTCTTTTAAATGATTTCATTACTTAGACTTACTAAGCATCGAAGTGCTTAATCTTTTGCTTTAATTCTCTGTTTTATAGATTTTGTTCGTCAGCTATCGGACTCGAGAGTGTCAAAGTCGAAGTCGTCCACACTATCTAATCCCTTTTGGTATACTTTTAGTTGAACTTTGATAATGGCATGTATAGGGTTGGCTTTTGTTGTTAATTAAATAACTTTTGGTAATGTATGTATGTATAGCCATGCGAAAATGGCTTGTTTAGCTATTATACTTGCTTTATATGGTTAATACTTATATATGGTTCATATTCGATTACTGTTTTAAATATTTTTGTTATGAGTTGAACTTAGGAATTACTATATAGTGTTGAATGAGATTTCGTGCTGGTTTTGTAATACTTCCTAATCCCTCCGGCGACGGGTACGGGATAGGGGTGTCACACTTTGAAGGGCTGTCTAGTGCCTCCATTTGTCTCAATCAAAGCTAGGTTCATGAGAACAAGGTGTGCGAGTTGCTGAACGAGCAGAAGGATGGGTGGAGCGAAAAGAGGATTACAGAGCTCTATGGTAATAATTTGGGGGACCAAATCAGTAAAATTCCCATTTTTCATAATAGTCTTGACGATCGGTGTATTTGGTTCCATAATCCTCACGACTCCTTTTCTTCTAAGTTTGCTTATTCATGGTTGCCTCTAAAGCATGTTGGGTATGGCCCTCACCGATTTTTTTGGAGATTCATGTGGAAGCTACAAACTCTCTCAAAGATTCGTATCTTTTGCTGGCATTTGGGTCATGATATCCTCCCGATGAATGAGAAAAATTCTAGCATTCGCGGTTAGTTTAACAACACTTTCCCAAGATGCGGTGCTGAGAAGGAAACCCTTATTCATGCAATGAAGAACTTCCCAATGGCCCGTGCGGTATTGGAGTATGGTGGTCTCAATAATAAACTACTTGGTGGAAATTATGTTTGGTGTATCGATTGGATTGAAGATGTGGCTCGTGTGCTAGATAAAAAAGCTATCTTGAATCTTATCACTGTCCTTTTGAACAACTGGAATAGTAAAAATAATCGTGTTTTTCAGGGCATGGAGGAAGAAGCTAAAGTAACGTAGGAGAGAGCTACATTATTGAGCGACAACTTCTGTATCTTTAACTTGCTGGAGAAACCTATGCTACCAAGATCAGTTATAGAGAAAGCCTGGAGGAAACCATTATAGGGGGTGGTAAAAATTAACTTTAACGCCACTATTTATGGTAAGAAAATGAGCTACGGACTGGTGGCCAGGGATCATGATGGTTTTGTCTTTGGCGGTCGGGCGAGCGTGTTGGACAAAGATGTGCAAGTTGAATGGGCTGAGATGCAGGCACTTGAAGAAAGCATTAGTTCGCTAGGTCAAAAAGTTGGTCAAAGTTAGATTTTAAGTCCGACTGTGTCAGCTTGGTTAATCTTTTCAATAGAAAGAATGATTATTTAACTACTATAGGCCATTGTATTCAGGAAATCTATAGAATGATGGAGCCTTTTTATTGGTTCAATTTTATTTGGGCCCCCTAAATGTTGTAATAAAGTTGCGGACCATCTTTGAAATTGGGCTATGGCTAAGAATTGTACCATGTATTTTTACATGGATTATCCCTCGGAGATCTATGAGTTAGTTTTAAATGTTGACCCTCGGGTCTTTTTATCAAAAAAATAAAAATAAATAACATCTCAATTACATATGACCCCAATGCAGGGCCTCCTATCCACAACCTACTATTTATAGGCCTCTTAAATCCTTACTCTTTCAAATCATAACATGAAGAGCTATCAAACCTACTAGGAGATTGAAACATCCGTTGACTAATCCAAAGACCCAATGTAGATGTAGTTTGACAAGTCATTCCATTCAATTGACTCTCAACCAATCACGTTACATAATGCACCTTACATAGTGTTTGAGCAAGTCGGGCATACCACACCTTTGGCGATAACCTTTATAAGGTGTGCTCTTCGATTGACATTCTTTTCTTCAATTGAGAAATATCCTGAGATGAAAACCTCATATTCTACGTGGGTGAATACAGTATGCGCAAAAAATTAACTTACCAAAATTCTAAGAAGTGGGGGACTATACTATAATAGTACGCTGAAATAAATAATCTTTACATCTATTCGCCTTTCTCTTAAATTTGCCAATTTTGGGTTTTACAATTCTCCCCTCCTTCATAAAAATTATGTCCTCAAAATATTTCCAACTTGTGAATCCCACTACTAAGGACGCATAGTTAACTCCCCTAATTAGGCATATAACACTGGTCGATGGAATGCCCAACATAGTTATAATTGCTTTTGTTCATTTACGTACACTCTAGAGAACCTAACTAACGCGAATGCCAATATTCAGTCTTAAATGGAAGATTTTAAACTTGTGGCTAAATAGTGGCGAGTACTTTGGATCGAAGAAAATGTGCAAGTGTACACAATCGTAACAAGTAATAAATTGACAAGTATGTAGAGTTACCATACCCACAAGGAATGTACAAGCAAGTATTCATGAAATGTAAATTTAAGCAAACTGGTAAGGAAAATATATTAATTTGAAAGAGGTGATCTAAAAACTAAAAATTAACTAAAATAATAAGTAAAATTCCAATATATGATTTCTAAAAAAATTAATAAATATGAAATAAGTGTTTTAGATTAATTTCATTCTTTAACTTGGAATTATTAGAACTATGTTCATGTTGTTACAAATAATTTCGTGGTAACTTGGTCTTTTGTTAACTATTGCACATACATACTTATTAAATTAATCAATCTTTCAAACAGATTACTATGTTGGATTAATTAATCAATTTTCATAAGCAAGTATAAGGCAGAGTGAAGTAACAATATAGTCGTATACTGAAATAATTTAATCATAACAATATTACAACTTATGTAAGGAAAAAATATTTTTTAATACTATTGCTAATTTAACCCACTTTTACACTTTGTAGATAAAACATGCCAATTAGATATTTTGTCCATTAATTACAATTTCAATCCGGTTAATAATTAAACCATTTGTTACCTTGCAATTATAATTCAAGCATAGCATATGCATGAGATTATCTAATTGAACAAATTACTAAAGCATATAAAAAAAACATGATTTTAAAAATTTAAGTGAACATAATGCAACCAATCTAACACAAATGTAATTTAAGTCATCTTAATTAAATTAGGAGCATCAAAAACAATAAACACTCAAAACAATTTAAGTGATCACAAAATAAACTAAAAAGATTAAGAAACAAAAACTAGAAGACAAATCTCGGTGATTCTCCGAAGTCAGACTAGTGTGCTTCTCTTTCTCTTTACTTGTTCTACTGATCAAAGGCCTTCAAGATGCTTGATTGTTGCTGCTCCAAATGGCGTGCTACCTCTTTCTCAGGAGGGGAAATCAACAATGGAAAGAAAAAAATGGAAAGGCAAAGAAGAGTGAAGGAGTGAAGTGAATGGTGAATACAAAGATGACTGGGGGATGAGAAATAATGAGGTGAAATGGGGTATTTATACTTGGAGATGATAGCTTGAATTGAATAAAAATAGCATCCAATCCCCCTTCTCATGGTCAGGCTTTGATAGTAGGGAGAGAGGTTGAGATGGCTTTGCTAAATTTCACTTAATGCCATAAGTGAGAATGCATAAAAACAGGAGGGGTTGGAACGGGTTTTGGGAGAAAGTTAAGGGCTATTTTGTAAACATTATAATCAGCTTAATTAGTTGATTTGGGAAGCAATTGGGTTAGCATTAGGATGCTCTTCCCTTGGTGGATTAGTCCTCTTCAATTTAATAGATCTGGGCCCCTTTTTCTGCATTAGGTTATGAGTAAATTCAACCCAATTTTTGTTGGATCAAAAATAATTTTTCAATGGGTCCAAGGATTTGATTTGGCACGTCCATGGCTAAAAAATAGTTAGCCTTCCTCATGTGTGAAATGCTTTGAAAGATGCTTTAGGAATTTGATCTTCTTAAGGTGACTATTGAGCTAATTTTTCACCCTCTGTGCAAAACTGTTGAAAATTGGCCAAATTATGCAAATTTTGTATAAAATAACTAAAATTCAAAATGTTTCATAAATTAACTTTAATTTAATTATTTTATAATAAAATTATAAAATTCAACATAAATTACTTAGAAACTACATGAATTAGTGCTCAAAAGGTACTGAAAAAGTATATATTTTTTAGTGTTTCCACACCCCCAAAGTTAATTCATTGCTCGTCTTGAGTAATGAACAAATTTCAAAAGAAGTATAAGAAAATCGCCTTTAAAAATTCCTTCAAAAATCATCTCTTCCCACAATTATGAGTTTAGTACAATTATGCTCAAAAAGAAAAATTATGAAATTATGGACCTTAAATATTCATAGTGTTCAAATTATTCTCAATTATTATCATGACAACTAGAATAAACTAAATACTTTCTTAATAAATATATGTTCAATTCTTACCAAGTAACTTTTATACCCTCACTTAAGAATAAGCTGCAATTCCTAAGTTTAATTATGCATTCATAAGTTGATTTTAGCAATTTTTCTCCACTAATGTAGTCGGCACAAAATCTAAACAAATAGGTCTTTTAAATAGGTTGTAATGTGGCTTGGCTAGGGGTAGTTAAAAGACAAAAACCTTAAACTTAGCTTGCATCAAACCTTCAGAATAAAAACCCTCAAATTCACCAACTATTTTTGAACTTAAGTACACATGCTCTTTATACATCTATTTTGGTTTAGTTTACATGCTCTTGTTTTTTAGGCTTGAGCATATTACTACATGTACTACAATATTTTGAGAATTTGATACTTCTTCTCAACTCCCCCAAACTTATTTTCAGAGAATATTCTGGATAGATTTTGTAACACCCTATACCCGGCCTAGTCGCCAAGCTCGAATACGGGATGCCACACCACCGTCTCATGTCATATACAATAAATAAAAGTTCACTCTAAACGAAATGTCTTCTATTTTAGTATTCGTATAGGTTTTAAGTGAATTATACTTGTTAGTTATCAATGTTACATGCTAAATTTTCAATTATTAGTCATATAAACAATTTGGAACATGCATATGGTCCATTTAACAAAATTCCCAAAACATGTCCACAGGTATTGGTACAGGCACTAAGTTATCAGTATTTTCTCTAAGTGGTATCGATACTACCTGAAAAACTGATACCAAACTTGTATTATGTTTCTCGATTAAAAATGTAACACCCCAAACCCGGCCTAGACGTTAAGTCCGAATCTGGCGTGTCACATTGAAGTGTTTTTCAAAAACCATGTTTTCATTGAAAACACTTCTTATTTAAAATGTAGCACCTTGAAAACTTATTAATATTATTCTCGAAATTCTTTTTAGGGTGCGAAAGGTAATTTTAATAGTAACCGATTTACGAAAACGTGATGTTTAAAAGTTAAGTTACAAAAACGTAGTGTTTTGAAAACAGTTATTGTTTTGGAAAACCGCGATCTACTTCTAACAAATATCAAACATAGTAAATAAAATCCCAAAGTTTAAAATAAAAACCCGAGAGGCCTTGTGTAACAACCCTCGCCCATATCCAGCGCCAGGGCAAGGTTCAAGGTGCTATCGGACTTAACTCAAGCATACGTATATAAAATCGGGCCATAAAATTTTGTCCAAATTTATTTCAATCAAACATATGCTCATTGTCCCTTAAACGGGATTACGAGGCCCAAAACATACATCCAGGTATAGGGCACACGCCTGTGTGATTATTTTTACATGGTCGTGTTGGTTTCCCGTGTGCACCACACGGCCTAGTGTTCATCGGGACATGCTCGTGTCCCTCACCCGTGTAACTTTTTGTCCATTTGGTCATGAACAAAAGAAGGCACACGACCAAGGCACACGCCCGTGTGCTAGGCCGTGTCCACCACACGGTTGAGACACACGACCGTGTCTCTGCCTATGTGTTTACTACCATGCATACTGACTTGAATTTCCAAGGTGCAGGGGACACACAGCCGGGTCACACACCCATGTGGGCAGACTGTGTGTCACACACGGCCTAGACACATGGGCGTGTATCTACCCGTGTGGACAAATGCAAGGCTATTTTCCAAGCCATTTTGTCACCCTCACAACATACGTACACATACTTATATAATAGCATACTAAAGGCATACATGGGCACTTAAACATCCATAAACATGTTATGATCATGTTAGTTTCTCATGCAATAGATATCATAGATTTTACTCACATATAGAAAAAATGCGCTCCTCGTCATTAAATTAATATGTTTGCTCGCGGTAATTGTGGCCTCTCGGGAGAATCGATGACTGCATCTTTGAGGCATTTGCTAGTACTAGTACATCTGAGAATTCTTAATTGGCTTGTTGTAAATAGCCCCGGGACTATGGAACAAAGGATTATCCCGGACACCTAGCTATTAACATATCATCAAACCTTATACTCATTATAAGCCAATACATTTCACTGAAGCAAATATCACATACTCAAATATTTAAACTCCTATACATGCCATAGACTCAAAGTACTTGAAATCACTTACACCAATAGCGATAGCTTGACAGTGTGATTATATCTTCGACGAACTCCAACCTGAGCTAACTTGGCAACACTAGAGAACATGGGAAAGGAAGGGGGTAAGCTTTGTGCCTAGTAAGTTCATATGAAAACAATAAGCAACTCATCAACATGTTTTTATCAATGTTCCTAACATATTCTCAAGTTCATGATAAGTTGTCTTCTTGTACAATAGTCAATACAATATTTATATCTGGGGCTACAAAACTCCAAATTAAGTTCCGTTAATTTTCCTTGAAACTAGACTTATATACCTTTCTACCATAAAATTTCCAAAATTTTTGGCTTATCCAATTGGTACAGCTTATTCCTCAAAATTACTCCTAATGCACTGTCTGACAGTTCCAACCCTTCTGCACTAAAGTTTAATTATCTCATAGCACAGAACTCTAATAATGTTCTTGTCTATTTCTCTTGAAAACAGACTCATTAAAGATTCTAAAAATATAAATTATAACTCCTAACTATTTTTTTTACAATTTATAATGATTTTCTCAAATTAGAATAGGGGATTTCAAAGTCATTCTGACTCTATCTCACACAACTTCAATATCTCATTATAGGAAATTCTTTTTCTTACACAGTTTCTTTTATAAGAAACTAGACTTAATAAAATTTAACTTCATATTTTATTCAGCCTCTAATTCACTTTATACTATTTTTGGTGTATTTTCAAATTTACACCACTATAGTAGCCGAAAACTGTCCAGGCTAATTTACTCATTCACAATTATTGTTCACCAAATTAATACAACATCACTTCATCTATCATGGTAAGAACACATAGTTATGCATCATAAGCATGGATCCATAATCCCAGTGTCATCAAGTATCAAAGACTTATTCCAAATCATGCCATTTTCATAGTATTCACCAAATACTATATACATCATAGATTATCACATATCAAGGCATTACTCATAAGTTTAGTGTACATACTTGTACCAACTCGTAATAAAGTACATAATTATACCTTCTTTAACATACCCTCCTTAGGGCTTTCATCACATCATCCATTGCAATACCCGTTGAACACTCGGGATGCTAAAGGATGTTTGGAATTATCATACACCAAATAGAATGCCAAAGCCAAGTCCCAGACATGGTCTTATACTAGCACACATATCATCGCTGATGCCATGTCCTAGACATGGTCTTACACTGGCACACATATTATCACATTTTCATTGAATCAATACAAGTCAATTCCAATAAAGGCATATATCCACATTTCGTACAATATCAAGTATTAAGCACATGATAATGAAGTTGATAAATTACTTTCATACAAGTTTGCTCGTTCCAAAGAAACATCATATTCCATCAAACTTCCAATATATTAAATCATGCACTTAATGCCATAAAAATAAAAAAATTTAATTCAAGCATGATATTGCATTATTATTACCATACGAACTTACCTCGACACCAAATTGGTAAGAGAGGCCTAAACATCAATTTCTCGTTTTTCCTCGTTCTAAGCCCGAATCTCATTTTTCATCATCTATAACATCACATTTAACTTATTAAAACAATATACTAATCAAATTAGTCCAATGACACATTTTGGCAAAATTTTCAATTTTGCCCCTATACTTTTCCATAATTACCAAATTGCCCCTAGGCTCATAAAATGATTTTTATCACATTTTCTTACTCATCAAGCCTAGAGAAACCATTTTCATAACTATAGCAACTCACAAAATCAATTATTTCACATATTTACACTTATTTTACAACATTGGAAAATAACCCTTTTTAGGTGTTTTCAACCAAACTTCCTTCATAAAAGTTGTATATAACACATCTAAGACTCATATTCTTCCATAAAAACTCAGTAAACCACAGATATGCTTTCATGGTAAAACCCTAGACTCTTAATCATTTAGCAAAATAGCCCATTCATTTGAAAGCTCATGCTTTAGGGTTTCCAAAAATGCAAAATTATCAAGAAAGACATTAAAAATCACTTACTAGCATGGGGGTTTCTTTACTGAATTTTTTCAGCCTCAAAACCCTTTCTTTTCTGGTAATTTCAGTGGAGCGAAGATGAAGAAAAGATGAGATTTTTCTTTTCTTTATTTTATTCTATTTTTAGTCAATTTAGTCACCTAAAAGCTACAAATTTTGGCTTTTTGACCATTGTCTCCCTTGGCCGGCCATCACACTTTCAATGGCCTAATTTCACTTTAAAGACCCTTAATTTAATATACAAAGCAATTTAACACCTTGAGGCATCAAAACACCAACTTTTACCTTTTACGCGATTTAGTCCTTTTTCGAAATTAGACTAGAAATCGCTAAAATTAATATACCAAAATTAACTTGCACTTATAAAATCACATTACAACACATATAATAACATAAAAATAATTTTCCCCAGCCTTAGAATAGTGGTTCCAAAACCACTATTTCGAATAGGCCCAAAATCGGGTTATTACATCTTATTACAAACCAAACCAAAATTAAAGTACTGAGAAGCAAATAAACGTAGTAGATAACAAAAGCAGTTGTGTGGCCTTCTCCGAATCCCTCGCAGCACCGATCCTCCTAATGTTGGGGATTACCTGCACAGTTAAAAATGGGGTGAGTTTACGAAAACTCAGTGTGTAATCCCCTAGCATCCAAACAGTCAGTCAAAAATAGAATTTAGAACCAATCTAGGCTTGAGCCCTATTTGGTAACAAAATAGCCCAATTTAGAATATATGTGGGCCAAAGCTCGATTCATTAACATTTGGGTATCAACCCATCAGAGTATCAATTTGGGCCTAGCCCATATCAGAACCAATATTAGTTGGACCTAACCCATTTCAATATCAGAATCAAAATATGAAATGTGTGAGAACCCAACCAACCCTGCACTCCGTCTCCTGTCCAACCTATAACCTCCCAATTTTCGGGAATTTTGAAAATGTTGGTAAATTTTAAAATTTTTGTGTTTTGTCTGCTTGGCATAGGTTTAATTATGTTAGTGGGCCTCTAGAAGGACCAAGCTTAAGTTAAAACCCGATAATTTAATTAATTTTAATTCCATAGGAAAAAGGGGTTCTGGTAAACTGGGCTTTTAAGTATTAATTGTGTAAAACAAATCACAAGGGAGCCTGTGGTAAGGTGGCATGTGATGCCACTGGGAAGGCTATAAAGGTGGTGCGTGGATGCTAGGGAGAATTGGGGTTCAAGTCACAATGACAGCAAATTAAGGGAATTAATTTTTATGTACAGAAAAGGGAAGTGATGGAACTCAAGTAAAAGTTTGTCAGGAGGAGTTTGAGTTGCTCAGGAGATTGAGCAAGGAGGGGATAAGGGAGAGAATTTAAGAGCTGATTAGAGAGAGCAAAGTTGGTCGAATAGTGGACTCTTGAGGAATAAGAGATGGCCGGCCAAGGGTTTCATTAGAGGGCAACATTCGGCTAGGTCATTTGATAGTTATAAATTCGGCAGATGGGTAAGTTGTGCCGTTTTCTGATCATTCATCCTCTACTTTTTCCTTTCTCCTCCCTTCATCTACTTTCTTTTTCTTCTTCTTTCCTCTATAGCCGAACCTTCCTACCATCCTGTTTATCTCCATCTTTTATCAGTTGTTTCTAAACCCTCATAACCGTTTGCCATAAAAGCCGAAATCCCGAAAGCCATATTTCTCTTTGTGTCGAATTCTTATAGCCAAAACCCTTACTTCTCTTCATCATTCTTGACCGATTCTTTAGTCCTCTAAACCCCAAGTGTCTATCGACAAAGCCATTACAAATCTTCATCTTTTCTTTACTGTTACAAAAAGTCGAAAATGCATAGCCATAGGGACATAGCCGAATTCTAAAGATCACTGAAGGCTTGACTTTTGTTATCATTTGAGGGTTTAGAACTGCATCAGAATCGAGTAGGAATTAAGGGGAATCGTTGACTAAAGGAATCGGTGGTAAGTCTTTCCAACATTAGTCTTTCTTTCGTAGTTTAGAAAAAGCCGAAACCCCTAAAGGTTAGGGAGCCTGTCGATTTGGACTTTTAGCCCTAAGGGGTTGTGGTAACTATTTTACTTTGATAATGGTGTGATTTAGAGGCTGCTGATCAAGGGCTTGGACAAGTGGAACAATTAGATCTTGATCTAGTCACTACTTTCGACAAAGGTAGGATCTCTAGTACCTAAAGAGTGGTTGGCCGAATATGGTAAGTGGTTAATATGAAGTTCATTTCATAATTAGAATTACCGTGGTAGTAATATAACTGTAGGTAGTTCATGTGTGGTCCTCATCAACGAAACGTCGTAAAATAGGTGTGTAACTGACACCCTCTCATAGACTAGATCAGCAAAAGTCGAAAAGCTGAAATGCCGAAAAGCCGGTATTTTGGGAACTTACGAGTGTGCGAGTGCTCATAAGATAAATGGGTTAATATTTCTGGTAATCTAAAGTGATAAAACTGCAGTATACACGATTTTGTGTATTTTTGATATTTTGGGCTTAATGGGCCAAAATCGGGAAAAAGGGCCAATGGGCCCAATTCGGTAAAAACACTCGATAAGTGTTTCTATTAGTACGTAAATGTCTTTGATATGCATGAAAACCCTAAAGGCAGTTAAATTACTAGGATACCCCTATGTATGTAAAATTACTATTATATCTCTAGGTGCAAAATGACCATTATACCCCTAGGGTTAACTTTGTCTAAAAAGCATGACGATCTGATTCTGTATGATGTATGCCGTGATTGTATATATGTTGCATAGGGACATGGGTTATGTTATGGAGGAAGCGTCCTGGTGGCTATGCCACAAATTATCTGATCTGGTGGCTCTGCCACATATATCTGTTCTGGTGGCTCTGCCACAATTATCTGTTTCTGGTGACTCTGTCACACTATCTATTCTGGTAGCCATGCTGCATATTTCTATGGCGTGTAGCGGTTGGGTAGGTCGAGTAGTCTCCCCACATGGTGAAAGGTTGGTATGGGGGTGCATAAGGTTGGATATGGGTTGGGTTTTGCATAAGCATGTAATATCTGTTCTGATCTGTCATGGGCCTATGGGCTGTATTCTAAATTTTGTTCTGGGCTAAGGCCAACTTATTCTGTTTCTGTGGTTTGAGCTGATATAGGCTATGGTTGGGTTAATTTACACACTGAGTTTCTCCAAACTCACCCCTTTATTTTCATCCACGCAGGTAATTCCCAACCATAGTGGGCTTGGAGCTGTGAGGGATTCAAAGTGGCCACACTTTTCTGCAAATTCAATTTTCTTTTGGTGAACTGGATCTTCTTTTATTTACGTTTAAGGTTTCTGGGATTTTAATTGTAATAAGGCCCCTTTAATTATTTTTAATGGTTTTGATAGGTTTTATTAAGATAGATACAATTTATACTTAACTGTCGAAATTGATTAGCTTAGGACGCGTTTTCAAAAACAGCATTTGATTTCAAAATAACACGACAACAAGAAAAGCTTCCGCAATGAAAATGTTTTCCAAAATTAATCACTTTTCTTGAAATTGACTTAATCGACTTGGTTTCCTAAAAATACACTCGACGTTAAAGTGTGGCAATGGCGGTGTGCATGTCTAGGATTGGTTTCGGGGAGAGCTTGGTACTTAAGCAGTCCGATGGACTCACCTCCTCTTTTCTAGTTTCCTACCTGGCGCACAGCTTCTATTCACTTTAGCCTATGATGGAAGTATCTTTTAAAACACTAAGATAGTTTTCTAAACCAACGTTTTGAACGCTTCGATGTGGCACGCCGGATCCAGTCATACCGTCTAGGCCGGGTCTGGGGTGTTACATTTAGTGGTATCAGAACCCAGTTGCAACAACTCGGCTGTGGAATGGGTTTATAAAAACAAAGGTTTTCAGAAATAAATGTTTTATAAAGACTGTAAAACTCTATTTTCAAAATTTGGATCTTTAGAAGGTGGCACCCGAATCTCTGGCTCAAGTTTGTAAGTGTTCTAAATTTTTCTGAATATGTTCTGAACTATCTGTCTGTACTGAAATACTACTAGAGTACTCTAGATAGGATGCTACCGAAACCATAGGAAAACTTGATAGGAGACTGAAACTGTAGCTAGGCATCGATTCTGCAAAAACCAACTCTGAATTGTTGAATCATAAAACATCTGTAATAATCACTGGAATGCTGAAGTTAATGCATAAAATTTATAAAATAGATAATACGATATAAGTACGCGAGCAGCTCATGGAAGAGGCTGTGGACGAGGCTGAGGTAGTGCTCAAGTAGGAATTGCGTCTTCTAGGCATATGCCGACAGCGGAGGCACCGGTACCACCGACAACGGAAGTAGAGTCTCATGATCGTGGAGCTGGGGATGACGCCCTGTCGCAGGCTATACTTCGTGTTCTGGAGAGGGTGGCCGGGGCAAGTACCGGTAATGGAATTCGGGGATCAATTTCTGAACTACTCCGGACTAACGGAGCGGAGATCTTTAGGGCGTATCTGGTGTAACACCCCTTACCCGTATCCAAGGCCGGAACAGAGTACGAGGCATTACCAGACTTAACAACACATAGACAAAAACTGGGCCATAAAATTTCATTTAATTTAAAACTTTTCGAACACATGCATAACAAACAAAGCTAACTATATCATTACATCAAAACATATGACGTAGCATGATTAATTAAACTTATAAACCATAATGGATAAGGACCACATCTCATAATCATATACAATAACTCAATGCAGACTGATACGTGCGATCAAAATCATAATAAAAATACATATTACAAACCAACTTCCTATACATGCCACTCACTTGATATTTCCAATATTTGAATTAATTCTCCCAAAAATGATAGTTTGATAGTGTGATGTTGCCTCCGATGATCTCCAACCCCGAGCCGACCTATCAATACTAAAGAAATAGAGAGGATGGGTAAGCTTTACGCTTAGTAAGTTCATATGAAAATAATAAGAAATTACTACCATGCTTTTCAAGATAAAACACTATAATTGTACAATTACATATATTCAGGCTAAGCTGTGTTATTGAGTTACAGTTACTAAATCATTCATATCTGAAGCTACAAAACTCCAACTTTCGTTTCGTTAATTTTATTTGAAACTAGATTCATATATCTTTCTCCCATAAAATTTTCAGAATTTTTGGTTTGGCCAATTAGTACAGTTTATTAGTTAAATTCTCCCCTGTTTCAGAGTATGACTACTCTGACCTCTGTGTACTCCAAACCAAATTTCTCTCTGTACAGAATTCCAACGACCATGCTGTTTGTTTCCCTTAAAAATAGACTCAATAAGGAATCCATGCATGTAAGGTATTACTCTTAATAAGTTTTTTACAATTTATGATGAATTTCTAAAGTCAGAACAGGGGATCTCGAATTCATTCAGACCCTATTTCACAATAATTCAAATATCACATAATATAGAATTCCTTTGCTTCCCCTGTTTCTTTCATGTGAAAATAGACTCATTAATATTTATTTTCATATATCATTTGCATTTTTATTCAACTTCCACAATTTTTAGTGAATTTTCAAAGTCACGCAACTGCTGCTGTCCAAGACAATTTTATTGCTAATTCACTCTTTCACACTTTCTTTGTATTAACCTCATTTTAACATACATATCACAAATCATTTTCACCACATTTCATACATCACAAGTATAGGCCCATGATTACAAGGTCACCATAAAATCATCCTCATGTATAACTTAATTGTTTATAACCTTACCACAACCCGATCACTTAATGAACACATTATTCACATAACCAAATTCCTGCACTTATTCATCACAAAACTCACAAAGCAAAGACATAATAAGTCTCCCGTTGAACACTTCGGATCAATCCTCGATACTTGGTGGTTTCCGCAAATAGCTCCACCCATCATAAAGTTCGGCTCTCTTGTACACATGGTGAACACTTAGTATCACCCATGTGACCTAGCCGCTTTATCTCGTAGCTCTCTTGTCTACATGGTGTCCTTCACTGAACCACGCATGCGACCTAGCTACATATATCCCGTAGCTCTCTTGTCTACATGGTGTACACATAGTATCACCCATGTGACCTAGCTACATCATAATATCTCGTAGCTCTCTTGTACACATGATGTGCACTCAAAGCACCATACATGTGACCTAGCTACATACCATCTCAGATCATCCAATCTTTCCAAGGTTCAACCGGGATTTCTCTCTTTTTTCTAACAATTTCACCAATCAAGTAATTACCAACAAACATATTTCCAATATGTTACAAATTTATTCATAGTCCTTTTTCAATTTTCAATTTACAAAGAAATAGTCAATCTATAGGTAGCCACATTTCATATGATAACAAAATAAAATAAAATAAATCGATAAATTATTTACGTACAAACTTATCAAAATCTCATCAGTACAACCTGCAACAATTCATACAACCTGCTTAATAGTAATTTAACACTCAATTCTTGTAACAATAATTCCATTCAATTTCACATGACACAACTAGCATTACATTTTTTTTTTTTTATCATACATACCATCCATCAACTTCTCTTAAACATATTAAATCATACAATTTATGCCATATCAATAGAGAATTACAATTCATGCACGGTATTGCATTATTATTAACACACCTAACTTACCTCGATTCAAAACTGGCAATTTACTATTTTAATCCATAACCTTGTATTTTCCCGATTTAAGCCCGAATCTCGATTTCCTTCATCTATAATATCACATTTAGCCTAATAATTAGTCACATTATTCATACGGGTCCAAAATCATATTTTTACAAATTTGCATTTTGACCCCTAAACTTTTGCATATTTGCACTTTTGCCCCAAGACTCAAAAATTTAATTTCAGCCCTTATTCCTATGTTTTATGACATGCTGAACATTTTTCTCTTCTACAACAACATCAAATTCTCACTCTAACATATAGTTATGAACAATAAGTATTTTTACCGATTATGCTGCTTTACTCGCTTTCACTTAAAACCGAGTAGCACAAGTTGTTTAACATAATTTAGAACCTCATATTCTATCATAAAACATCAAAATACACAAATTTCACCTATGGGTATTTTTCCAAATATGAACCCTAGCTTAAATTATTGCTAGAATAAGCTTAATCGAAAGCATCGGGATTCCAAAAACGTAAAGAACATTAAAAACGGGGCTTGGAATCACTTACTATTGAGCTTGGAAAGCTTGAAAACCCTAGCCATGGCCTCCCCCATGCTAATTTCGGCCTCCATGAAGAAGATGAGCAAAATTGGCTTTTAATTTTGTATTTTAATTCATTTTACCCTAAATGACCAAAATGCCCTTACTACTAAACTTTCAAAAATTCCTTCCATGTCCTAATTTTGTCCATGAACTTAAAATTGGTCAAATTGCTATTTACGACCTCCTAATTAATATTTCAATGCAATTTCATACTAAAAACTTCTAGAATGCAAGTTTTGCAACTTATTCAATTTAGTCCCTAACTTTAAATTAAGCACTTTATGCATTGAATTTCTTCACGAAATTTTCACACAATCATGCAATCATATCATAGACCTCAAAATAATCATAAAATAATTATTTCTATCTCGAATTTGTGGTCCCGACATCACTATTCCGACTAGGCTCAAAATCGTGGTGTTACAACTCTCCCCCTTTTTAGGATTTTCGTCCCAAAAATCTTACCAAAAAGTGGTCTTCACTTAGATTCCTCAATCTCATACTCAATAATAAAGTACCTTAACTCAGCAAGGCTTCCAATACATCTCTTTAATTTCTCATTTCCATCCTAATATCAATCCTGCAAAGATAATTCTCGTAGATTCGATGCTCTGGCTTTAACCCCATTAACAATTTAGATTCTCTGTGGCATCGAATGCTCTATACTATCACATTACCTTATTGTCTTGAAACACATCACAATTCATACAACAAGACATTACTAAAAAAATCAGAAGTCTTTACTCAATACAGACTAGTCCAAATTTCGAGATATTCCAGCTTAACAATATTCTCATCTGCTCAAACTTTACCAACATGTAATAAACTTTTCAGCTTTCACGAAATGAAAACCTCATCATTCGTAGTGGTTTTTACTCATATAATTTTTTTAAGAGATATACACTTCTCGCTCGTAATATTTGCCTTTTATCCGCATGCAGAAATGAAATTCTATTATCGGACTTGAGAAAATAATCCGACATAATTGTCACATGAAATATTTCAAATAAATAATTCACACTTTGATTGAACACTCGAGTCGATCTTAATCATCGATGAATGACATTTCCAAAGAATCTTTTCTGCTTCATTCATTACGCTAACTAAAACCATCTCAATTGCATTAGTTCAAGTAACCAAAATATCTCAATTGAAGTCATTAATTATAATTGACTTATTTGAGAGAAGTAATCCACCATATCGATTGAGACTCGATCTTTTATCACTTATGTCTTTACTTATCAATTCATTCTTAATCTCTAATTATACTTATAATTATTCTATCATCGAACTCTCTTTAAATTTTCAAGCGGAAACTTATTCAAGATGGATCTCATGAAATTCAATCATAAGCACCACTTCTATAAGAGGGAGGGGTTATAGGGCCTCTAACTCGTCTTTCTTATACATACACATATGACACAATTTCCATCATCATAGCAACATCATCAAAATCATGTCATTCATTCAGGCAATGCAACATTCATGTTGGCTTACACAAAATTTTCCTATTGTCCCATTTAGACAATATACTTATGCATACATTCTATGTTTTCTAGATAGCTTTACTTATCGATTCATTTAATTAAATTAAGTCATGCTCATGACATCATATAAGGCCAAACAACCATAGATACTTGTACCACAATTACAACTTTCATTTCATGCATCATCATGTACATATCATTACAATCATATAATTCAGTCCAAACAATTTAAGATAGATAAGTTCATTTCATTATAATCCTTTATCTCATAAAAAAAATATCATTGTCATTCATCAACATTCAACGTCCAACCAGACAATGACATTTTTATTCGTATTAAAATATTATAAACCTTTATTCATACCTTTCTCAATCTAAACTTATTATAATCGTAATTTACTCAATTACCTTTGCATCACGTTAAACATGGTCGGTGCAGCTTCGGTTGGAGAGTACCTCTGCTTCTAAACAAGACGGTCCTCATACGCGTTGGAAGACATCACACTATCATATATCCGTGGCATATATATAGCTAGACTTTTTCACATGCTAGGTTAGTCCGAGAACCGACTAAACCATAGCTCGATACCACTAAATGTAACACCCTTACTCGTATCCAAGGCCTAAACAGAGTACGAGGCATTACTGACTTAACAACACATAGACAAAAATCGGGCCATAAAATTTCATTTAATTTAAAACTTTTCAACACATGCATAACAAACAAAGCTAACTATATCATTACATCAAAACATATGACGTAGCATGATTAATTAAACTTATAAACCATAATGGATAAGGACCACATCTCATAATCATATACAATAACTCAATGCATCGATACGTGCGATCAAAATCATAATAAAAATACATATTACAAACCAACTTCCTATACATGCCACTCACTTGATATTTCCAATATTTGAATTAATTCTCCCAAAATGATAGTTTGATAGTGTGATGTTGCCTCCGATGATCTCCAACCCCGAGCCGACACCTATCAATACTAAAGAAATGGAGAGGATGGGTAAGCTTTACGCTTAGTAAGTTCATATGAAAATAATAAGCAATTACTACCATTGTTTTCAAGATAAAACACTATAATTGTACAATTACATATATTCAAAGTTAAGTTGTGTTATTGAGTTACAGTTACTAAATCATTCATATCTGAAGATACAAAACTCCAAGTTTAGTTTCGTTAATTTTATTTGAAACTAGATTCATATATCTTTCTCCCATAAAATTTTCAGAATTTTTGGTTTGGCCAATTCGTACAGTTTATTAGTTAAATTCTCCTGTTTGAGTATGACTACTCGACCTGTAGTAGTACTGAACCAAATTTTCTCAGTACAGAATTCCAACGACCATGCCGTTTGTTTCCCTTAAAAATAGACTCAATAAGGAATCCATGCATGTAAGGTATTACTCTTAATAAGTTTTTACAATTTATGATGAATTTCTAAAGTCGTAATAGGGGATCTCGAATTCATTCAGACTCTATTTCACAATAATTCAAATATCACATAATATAGAATTCTTTTGCTTCCCCTGTTTCTTTCATGTGAAAATAGACTCATTAAGACTTATT
This sequence comes from Gossypium anomalum, assembly GCA_025698475.1. Taxonomy (NCBI): domain Eukaryota; kingdom Viridiplantae; phylum Streptophyta; class Magnoliopsida; order Malvales; family Malvaceae; genus Gossypium; species Gossypium anomalum. The sequence continues at coordinate 58,712,225 of CM046956.1, forward strand.
TTCATATATCATTTGTATTTTTATTCAACTTCCACAATTTTTAGTGAATTTTCAAAGTCAAGACAATTTTATTGCTAATTCACTCTTTCACACTTTCTTTGTATTAACCTCATTTTAACATACATATCACAAATCATTTTCACCACATTTCATACATCACAAGTATAGGCCCATGATTACAAGGTCACCATAAAATCATCCTCATGTATAACTTAATTGTTTATAACCTTACCACAACCCGATCACTTAATGAACACATTATTCACATAACCAAATTCCTGCACTTATTCATCACAAAACTCACAAAGCAGTACATAATAAGTCTCCCGTTGAACACTTCGGATCAATCCTCGATACTTGGTGGTTTCCGCAAATAGCTCCACCCATCATAAAGTTCGGCTCTCTTGTACACATGGTGAACACTTAGTATCACCCATGTGACCTAGCCAGTTTATCTCGTAGCTCTCTTGTCTACATGGTGTCCTTCACCGAACCACGCATGCGACCTAGCTACATATATCCCGTAGCTCTCTTGTCTACATGGTGTACACATAGTATCACCCATGTGACCTAGCTACATCATAATATCTCGTAGCTCTCTTGTACACATGATGTGCACTCAAGACCATACATGTGACCTAGCTACATACCATCTCAGATCATCCAATCTTTCCAAAGGTTCAACCGGATTTCTCTCTTTTTCTAACAATTTCACCAATCAAGTAATTACCAACAAACATATTTCCAATATGTTACAAATTTATTCATAGTCCTTTTTCAATTTTCAATTTACAAAGAAATAGTCAATCTATAGGTAGCCACATTTCATATGATAACAAAATAAAATAAAATAAATCGATAAATTATTTACGCACAAACTTATCAAAATCTCATCAGTACAACCGCAACAATTCATACAACCCAGCTTAATAGTAATTTAACACTCAATTCTTGTAACAATAATTCCATTCAATTTCATGACACAACTAGCATTCCATTTTTTTTTATATCATACATACCATCCATCAACTTCTCTTAAACATATTAAATCATACAATTTGTGCCATATCAATAGAGAATTACAATTCATGCACGGTATTGCATTATTATTAACACACGAACTTACCTCGATTCGAAAAACTAATTTACTATTTTAATCCATAACCTTGTATTTTCCCGATTTAAGCCCGAATCTCGATTTCCTTCATCTATAATATCACATTTAGCCTAATAATTAGTCACATTATTCATACGGGTCCAAAATCATATTTTTACAAATTTGCATTTTGACCCCTAAACTTTTGCATATTTGCACTTTTGCCCCAAGACTCGAAAATTTAATTTCAGCCCTTATTCCTATGTTTTATGACATGCTGAACATTTTTCTCTTCTACAACAACATCAAATTCTCACTCTAACATATAGTTATGAACAATAAGTATTTTTACCGATTATGCCGTTTTACTCGTTTTCACTTAAAACCGAGTAGCACAAGTTGTTTAACATAATTTAAAACCTCATATTCTATCATAAAACATCAAAATACACAAATTTCACCTATGGGTATTTTTCCAAATATGAACCCTAGCTTAAATTATTGCTAGAATAAGCTTAATCGAGCTACCGGGATTCCAAAAACGTAAAGAACATTAAAAACGGGGCTTGGAATCACTTACTATTGAGCTTGGAAAGCTTGAAAACCCTAGCCATGGCCTCCCCCATGCTAATTTCGGCCTCCATGAAGAAGATGAGCAAAATTGGCTTTTAATTTTGTATTTTAATTCATTTTACCCCTAAATGACCAAAATGCCCTTACTACTAAACTTTCAAAAATTCCTTCCATGTCCTAATTTTTTCCATGAACTTAAAATTGGTCAAATTGCTATTTAAGACCTCCTAATTAATATTTCAATGCAATTTCATACTAAAAACTTCTAGAATGCAAGTTTTGCAACTTATTCAATTTAGTCCCTAACTTTAAATTAAGCACTTTATGCATTGAATTTCTTCACGAAATTTTCACACAATCATGCAATCATATCATAGACCTCAAAATAATCATAAAATAATTATTTCTATCTCGAATTTGTGGTCCCGACATCACTATTCTGACTAGGCCCAAAATCAGGGTGTTACATCTGGTGTAGCCCCGAATGTGGCAGAATATTGGGTGGAGGCCACAGAGCAAATTATGGATGACTTGGACTGCTCTGTGGGCAGAAGCTGAAGGGAGCCGTATCGTTGCTGTGAGATAAGGCTTATCAGTGGTGGCTCACTGTGAGAGGTAGGACCCCAATTGATAGGGTAACTTGGGAGCTGTTTAAGACGGATTTTAAAGGGAAATATGTTGGGGCAAGTTATGTGGACGCCCGCAAGAAGGAATTCTTGAATCTAGTGTAAGGAGGTAAAACGGTTGCGGAATACGAGGCTGAGTTTCTGAGGCTAAGCCGGTATGCTGTGGGAATAGTCGCTACAGAGTATGAGCACAGCGTTCGCTTCGAGGATGGACTCAGAGATGAACTTAAGGTACTAATTGCTTCGCAGATAGAGCGTGATTTCGCGGTCCTGGTGGAGAAAGCTAAGATAGCTGAGGAGGTGAAGCGTACTGAGAGGCAGAACCGTGAGAAGGATCGAAACTATTTTCGAAGGGGTTTCGGACCTTTGGGCGAAGCAAATAAGAATGTCAAAAGGGCGAGAGTGGAGGAGCCAGTGCGAGCAGTTTCAGTGAATGTTGTTAGACCACCAATCTATAGAGACTGTGGTAGGGTACACTTGGGCGAGTATGGAAAATGTTTCGGTGCTTGTTTTCGATGCGGATCTATAGAGCATAGAGTGAAGGACCGTCCTCAGAGAGCTGATCATGTTCAAGTTATTGAACAGAGGGTTGCCCAACCCGTAAGAGGTGGACCACAACCATCGAGAGGACGTGGACAAGGTAGGAATGGAAATGGAAATGGTCGAGGTCGAAGGGAGCCTAGCAAGGGTGCCAAAAATGCTCAGGCTCGATAGCTAGCATTGGTGTATGCAGGTCGTTGTCGAGAGGAGGGCGACGCACCTGACGTCATAATTGGTACGTTTTTGGTTTCTAGCATGCCGTATACTCCTTTGGTGGATATTGGATCTACTCATTCCTATGTTGCATGTTCCATATCTGGGTCGTTAGGTGTGCACTCTAAGAATATTGTGAGTAGGGTATCTGTACTGAGTCCTTTAGGTCACTTGGTTAGGGTAGACAAACTGTATAAGGATGTGCCCTTAGAAACTTAAGGTAGGATTTTTCTTGGAGATCTGATGGAGTTGCCGTTTGGAGAGTTTGACCTCATTCTAGGAATGGACTGGCTAGCTAAGCATAACGCGACTTTGGATTGTGCTACTAAGCAAATGGTGATAAGGACCATCGAGGGTGAGGAGGTTATGATGATAGGTGAGCGAAGGGACTATTTGTCCAATATGGTGTCAGCTTTGAGAGCTGAAAAGTGGATTCGGAAAGGTTGTGAGGCCTATTTGGCATTTGTAGGTTAGTCGGAAGCTGAGGGACTGACAGTGGATAAGGTTAGGACCGTAAAAGAGTTCCAAGATATTTTTTCGGAGGAGCTTTCGGGATTGCCTCTAAACTGAGAAGTCGAGTTTGGAATCGACTTGTTGCCAAGAACGGCGCCAGTATCCATCGCACCGTATAGGATGGCACCGAAAGAGTTAGTAGAGCTAAAAGCTCAAATTCAAGAGTTGTTGGATAGGGGCTTCATTAGGCCAAGTGTGTCTCCATGGGGAGCACTGGTGCTATTCGTGAAAAAGAAGGATAGGGCGATGCGGATGTGTATCGATTATCGCCAGTTGAACAAACTGACGATTAAGAATAAGTATCCACTGCCAAGGATTGACGATTTGTTCGACCAGCTTAGAGGAGCTTCTGTATTTTCCAAGATCGACCTTCGATCTGGATATCATTAGTTTAGGGTCAAAGAGGTAGATATTCATAAGACGGCATTCAGGACTCGGTATGGTCATTATGAGTTTCTGGTTATGCCATTTGGACTGACAAATGCTCCTGCAGCATTTATGGATATGATGAATCGTGTGTTCCAACCATTTTTGGATCAGTTCGTAGTCATCTTTATTGACGATATCCTAGTATATTCTGAAACAGAAGCGAAACATGATGAGCATCTTCGCATTGTGCTGCAAGTGTTAAGGGAGAAGGAACTCTATGCGAAGTTCAGCAAGTGTGAATTCTGGCTGAGGGAGGTAACCTTCTTAGGACACGTGGCTGAGGGGATTAAAGTGGACCCTCGAAAGATTGAAGCGATTTTGGAGTGGAAACCACCTAGGACAGTGTCAAAAGGCTTGACAGGATACTATAGAAGGTTTGTGGAAGGTTTTTCTATTATGGCAGCACCTCTGACGAAACTCATAAGGAAAGGAGTACAGTTTGTGTGGACTGAGAAGCAGTAGGAAGCTTTTGAGAAGTTGAAGAAAGTTTTGACTGAAGCGCCTGTGTTAATTCAACCAGAATCTGGGAAGGATTTTACTGTGTACAGTGATGCATCACAAATACGTTTGGGTTGTGTGTTGATGCAAGAAGGTAAGGTGGTTGCTTATGCATCACGACAGCTTAAGCCTCACGAGGGGAACTATCCTACTCATGATTTGGCGTTGGCAGCAGTGATCTTTGCACTTAAGATTTGGAGACATTACTTGTATGGAGAAAGGTGTATTATATACACAGACCATAAGAGTCTTAAGTATTTGCTGACTCAGAAGGAGCTGAACCTTAGGCAAAGGAGATGGATTAAGTTGCTTAAGGATTATGACTGTTCAATCGAGTATCACCCAGGCAAGGCTAATGTGGTAGCCGATGCTCTAAGTCGTAGAGCTGTATCTGATCTTAGAGTCTAAGTCTATATGATGATAGTAGTCTGTTGGCTGAATTGCAAGTAAGGCCAACCTGGGTGGATCAGATTAAGGAAAAGCAGTTGAAAGATGAGTCTTTGGTCACTCGTTTTCAACAAGTTGAGGAAGTGGAAACTTTTGAGTTTGGGTTGAATAGCGAAGGAGTTTTGTGCTTCCGAGGAAGAATTTGTGTTCCGAAGGACTCTGACTTGAGATGGTCAATATTGAAGAAAGCTCATGGGGGACTTTGTGCCCTGCATCCTGGAGGGAATAAGTTGTATCACGACTTGTGAGAACTGTATTGGTGTCCTGGGCTTAAACGAGAAGTAACGGAATTCGTGGAGAAATGTCTGACATGCCAAAGAAGTGAAAGTGAGCATCAATTACCTTCGGATTGTTGCAGCAAACAAAGAAAGATACCACTTTGGAAGTGGGAGAAGGTAACCATGGACTTTGTGATTAGGCTACCCTTGACACCATCGAAGAAAGACTCGATATGGGTGATTGTGGATAGGTTGACCAAATCGGCCCATTTTATAGCTGTTCGCACTGACTTTTCAATTCAGAAGTTAGCCAGGTTGTATGTGGCGGAGATTGTGCGACTTCATGGTGTCCCAGTTTCGATTATCTCTGACTGAGATCCTAGATTCACATCACGGTTTTGGCAAAAGTTGCATGAGGCGTTGGGTACGCGATTGAACTTTAGTATGGCTTTCCATCCCCAAACTGATGGTCAGTTGGAAAGGGTTATTCAGATTCTGGAGGACATGTTGAGGGGATATGTTATTGACTTCCGAGGAAGTTGGGAGGATTACTTGTTGTTGGCAGAATTTGCGTACAATAACAGTTATCAGGCAAGTATTCGAATGGCACCATATGAAGCATTGCATGGACGAAGGTGTCGTACACCTAGTTGTTGGACCGAACTAGGAGAAAGACAGGTTCTTGGACCTGAATTGGTGGCAGATACCGAGGATAAGGTCAAGTTGATTAGAGGCTGGTTAAAGGAAGCGTCCGATAGACAAAAGTCATATGCAAATTTGAAGCGTAAGAAGATTGAGTACTTAGTAGGTGATATGGTCTTCTTAAAGGTTTCGCCTTAGAAGAAGATACTAAGGTTTGGTAAGAAGGGCAAGTTGAGTCCGCGATTCATTGGGCCTTATCGGGTTTTGAAGTGAGTGGGCCCAGTAGCTTATCAGTTGGAATTGCCTCCAGAATTAGACAGGATTCACGATGTTTTTCACGTCTTCATGTTAAGGCATTATCGTTCTGACCCGACTCATTTCGTGCCGGTTGCAGAAATTGAGGTGCAAACTGATTTGACCTTTGAGGAAGAGCCTGTGCAAATATTGGATCAAGATGTTAAAATTTTGAGAAGGAAATCTGTCCCATTAGTAAAGGTGCTTTGGCGTAATCATGGCAGAGAGAAAGCTACTTGGGAGCCAGAAGAGGCGATGCAACAGCAATACCCTCATCTATTTGAACCAGGTAAATTTCGAGGACGAAATTTCTTTAAGGAGGGTAGAGTTGTAACGTCCCAATTTTTGGGAATTCTGAAAATGTTGGTAAAATTTAAAATTTTTGTATTCTGTCTGCTTGGCATAGGTTTAATTATGTTAGTGGGCCTCTAGAAGGACCAAGCTTAAGTTAAAACCAAGTAATTTAATTAATTTTAATTCCATAGGAAAAGGGGTTTTGGTAAACTGGGCTTTTAAGTATTAATTGTGTAAAACAAATCACAAGGGAGCTTGTGGTAAGGTGGCATGTGACGCCACTGGGAAGGCTATAAAGGTGGCGTGTGGATGCTAGGGAGAAATGGGGTTCAAGTCACAATGACAGCAAATTAAGGGAATTAATTTTTATGTACAGAAAAGGGAAGTGATAGAACTCAAGTAAAAGTCTGTCAGGAGGAGTTTGAGTTGCTCAAGCGATTGAGCAAGGAGGGGATAAGGGTTTAGGGTTTTAAGGTTTAGGACTCTTGAGGAGCAAGAGTTGGCTGGCCAAGGGTTTCATTAGAGGGCAACATTCGGCTAGGTCATTTGATAGTTATAAATTCGGCAGATGGGGTAAGTTGTGCCGTTTTCTGATCATTCATCCTTTACTTATTCCTTTATCCTCTCTTCATCTACTTTCTTTTTCTTCTTCTTTCCTCCATAGCCGAATCTTCCTACCATCCTGTTCATCTCCATCTTTTATCAGCTGATTCTAAACCCTCATAACCGTTTGCCATAAAAGCCAAAATCCCGAAAGCCATATTTCTCTTTGTGCCAAATTCTTATAGCCAAAACCCCTTACTTCTCTTCATCATTCTTGACCGATTATTTAGTCCTCTAAACCCCAAGTGTCTATCAAAAAAGCCATTACAAATCTTCATCTTTTCTTCACTTTTACAAAAAGCAGAAAATGCATAGCCATAGGGACATAGCCAAATTCTAAAGATCACTGAAGGCTCGACTTTTGTTATCATTTGAGGGCTTAGAACTGCATCAGAATCGAGTAAGAATTAAGGGGAATCATTGACTAAAGGAATCGGTGGTAAGTCTTTCCAACATTAGTCTTTCTTTCGTAGTTTAGAAAAAGTCGAAACCCCTAAAGGTTAGGGAGCCTGTTGATTTGGACTTGTAGCCCTAAGGGGTTGTGGTAACTATTTTACTTTGATAATGGTGTGATTTAAAGGCTGCTAATCAAAGGCTTGGACAAGTGGAGCGATCAGATCTTGATCTAGTCACTACTTTCGACAAAGGTAGGATCTCTAGTGCCTAAGGAGTGGTTGGCCGAATATGGTAAGTGGTTAATATGAAGTTTATTTCGGTAATTAGAATTAACGTGGTAGTAATATAATTGTAGGTAGTTCGTGCATGGTCCTCATCAATGAAACGTCATAAAACAGGTGTGTAATTGACACCCTCTCATAAACTAGATCGGCAAAAGCTGAAATGCTGAAATGCCGAAAAGCCGGTATTTTGGGAACTTGCGAGTGTGCGAGTGCTCGTAAGATAAATGGGTTAATATTTCTGCTAATCTGAAGTGATAAAACTATAGTACGCGTGATTTCGTGCATTTTTTATATTTTGGGCTTAATAGGCCAAAATCGGGAAAAAGGGCCAATGGGCCCAATTCGATAAGAACACTCGGTAAGTGTTTCTGTTAGTACGTAAATGTCTTTGATATGCATGATAACCCTAAAAGTAGTTAAATTACTAGGATACCCCTATGTATGTAAATTACTATTATACCCCTAGGTGCAAAATGACCATTATACCCCTAGGGTTAACTTTGTCTGAAAAGCATGACGATCTGATTCTGTATGATGTATGCCATGATTGTATATATGTTGCATGGGGACATGGGTTATATTATGGAGGAAGCGTCCTGGTGGCTATGCCACAAATTATCTGATCTGGTGGCTCTGCCACATATATCTGTTCTGGTGGCTCTGCCACGATTATCTGTTTCTGGTGGCTCTGTCACACTATCTGTTCTGGTAGCCGTGTTGCATATTTCTGTGGCGTGTAGCGGTTGGGTGGGTCGAGTAGTCTCCCTACATGGTGAAAGGTTGGTATGGGGGTGCATAAGGTTGGATATGGGTTGGGTTTTGCATAAGCATGTAATATCTGTCTTGATCTGTCATGGGCCTATGGGCTGTATTTTGAATTCTGTTCTGGGCTAAGGCCAACTTATTCTGTTTCTATGGTTTGAGCTGATATAGGCTATGGTTGGGTTAATTTACACACTAAGTTTCCCCAAACTCACCCCTTTATTTTCATCCACGCAGGTAATCCCCAACCATAGTGGGCTTGGAGCTGTGAGGGATTCAGAGTGGCCACACTTTTCTGCAAATTCAGTTTTCTTCTGGTGAACTGGACCTTATTTTATTTACGTTTAAGGTTTCTGGGTTTTTAATTGTAATAAGGCCGCTTTAATTATTTTTAATGGTTTTGATAGGTTTTATTAAGATAGATACAATTTATACTTAACCGTCAAAATTGATTAGCTTAGGACGCGTTTTCAAAAATAGCATTTGATTTCAAAATATAACGCCCCATACCAGAGACCGTCACCGGAGTCGAACATGAGGTGTTAACAGACTTAAGTCATTACTTTAAATAGCTCAAACAAATTATTTTTAAAATTTTCAGTCAAGCTAGCAATCTGCGTCATAGTCGCTTAAAAATTCATATCTTGAGTTCCGAAACTCAAAATCTAATTCTGTAAATTTTTCCTGAAACTAGACTCATATATCTATTTACTAATTGTTTTATAGAATTTTTGGTCAAGGAAATTAGTACAGTTTATTAGTTAAAGTCTCCCCTACTTCAGGGTTTGACTGCTCTAACCTCTGTGTATTATGAATTAGATATCTCCCTGTATAGAGTTTCAATGACTATTTCGTTTATTTCTAATAAAACTAGACTCAACAAGGAATCTGTAAATATAAATCATGACTTCTAATTATCTTTGAAAAATTTATGGTGAATTTCCAAAGTCAGAATAGGGGATCCAGAAATTGCTCTGGCTCTGTTTCACAAAAATTTAAACATCTCATAAAATATAACTCATATACCTGTTTTGTTCCATCCATATGAAAATAGACTCATCAAGCTTCAATTCCATAACTTATTCATTATTTAATTCCATTTCTACTATTTTTAGTGATTTTTCAAATTTACGTCACTACTGCTGTCTGAATCTATTTTATGGTAAATTTTACCCATTTCATGGTTCCCATGGATTAGCTAGCAATTTAGCATACATAACACCAAATATGATCATGATTAGCCATTCCAATGGCTAATCATTACCAAGCATTTCCATACCACTCAATAACCATATCATAAGACCATATATACAAAATGGTTATAATGCTATACATGCCATACTCAAAATATACAAGCCATTATGCCAAGATGGTATACGGATAGTGTGAGCATGCCTCTGACCGTTTCCGATTTTCGAGCTGGCTTGTCAACACTACAAGGAATGAAAAGGAGGGAGTAAGCACAAATGCTTAGTAAGTTCACATGCAAATAGCAAGTAACACAACTATATAAGCAAACATAAACATCATTTGCATGATCATCACCGAGACATTCATATCACATTTTCATTTATCATCTCACCATATTGTTGTTATATCGAGTTTACAACCCGAGGGTTAAGTACATACCTGTTCAAAGTATCCATTTCACAACACTTACCAATACATCCCTTTCATCTCGAGTATTCCTCCATTTGAGTAGAATTTTACCCGTTGAACACATCGGAATATAATTCGGATACACGAAAAGTTTGTACATAAGTGCCACATATGTAGCCAAGCTACCATGTAACCTGCCCATAAGTGAACTCGGACTCAACTCAACAAGCTCGGGCGTTCGCATCCATAAGTGAACTCGGACTCAACTCAACGAGCTCAGATGCCTAGTTACATCTCTCAAACTCGGACTCAACTCAACGAGCTCAGGTGTTCGCATCCATATGTGAACTCGGACTCAACTCAACGAGCTCGGATGCCTAGTTACATCTCTTGAACTCGGACTCAACTCAACGAGTTCGGACATTCGCATCCATAAGTGAACTCAGACTCAACTAAACGACTTCGGATGCCCAAATATCCCAGTGAGATGTCACTTGTATCCTAATCCATTCCTAAGATTCAACGGGACCTTTTTCCCAATCATGTGTCTCAACAATCTTCTACGGAATGCCGATACCGATACTCGATAGTATTTCACATTTTCCAAGTATATCACATAATTTGACATATTATCAAACAATTATCACGAGTATAATATTTCATAATAATTATCATATCATTTAAATAACATAAAAACATTTAAAATAATAACTATGTTATCAACATTTACATATGAACTTACCTCGTATGTGAAAATGGCTACTTTTACCATTTCGTCCACAACTTTTCCTATTTTAGCCCGAATTTTAGTTTTCCTTGCTCTATCATTTAAAATATAGTCTAATTAGGGCTCACATTATTCAAATTAACCCAAAATCATATTTTGGCAAAATTACAGTTTTGCCCCTAAACTTTCACATATTTACACTTTTGCCCCAAAGCTCGTAAATTAAACTTCATCATATTTTCATATGTTTTATGATATGCTGAACATTTTTCCCTTCTATGACAACATCAAATTCTCACTCTAGCACATAGTTATGAACAATAACAATTTTTACCGATTAAGCCGTTTTACTCATTTTTGCTTAAAATCGCTTAGCAAAAGTTGTTTAACATAATTTCAGCCTTCATATTCTACCATAAAACATCAAAATAAATACATTTCACCTATGGGTATTTTTCCAAATATGAACCCTAGCTTAAATTATTGCTAGAATAAGCTTAATCAAGTTATCGGGATTCTAAAAACGTAAAGAACTTGAAAAACGGGGCTAGAACGGACTTACAATCGAGCTTGGAAGCTTGAAAAACCCTAGCCATTGTTTCTCCTTGCTATATTCGGCCATGGGGTTGAAGATGAGCAAAGTTGGCTTTTAATTTTGTATTTTAATTCATTTTACCCCTAAATGACCAAAATGCCCTTACTACTAAACTTTCCAAAAATTCCATCCATGTCCAATTTTTGTCCATAGACTTAGAAATTGGTAAAATTGCTATTTTAGACCTCCTAATTAATATTTCAAAACAATTTCATACTAGAAACTTCTAGAATGCAAGTTTTGCAAATTATTCGATTTAGTCCCTAATTTCAATTTAAAAAGATTTTATGCATAAAATTTCTTCACGAAATTTTCACACAATCATGCAATCATATCATAGACCTCAAAATAATCATAAAATAATTATTTCTATATTGGATTTTGTGGTCACGAAACCACTATTTCGACTAGGCCCAAAATCAGGATATTACAAAATAACACAACAACAAGCAAAGCTTCCGCAATGAAAATGTTTTCCAAAATTAATCACTTTTCTTAAAATGGACTTAATCGACTTGGTTTCCTAAAAATACACTCGACGTTAAAGTGTGGCAATGGTGGTGTGCATGTCTAGGATTGGTTCCGGGGAGAGCTTGGTACTTAAGCAGTCCGATGGACTCACCTCCTCTTTTCTGGTTTCCTACCTGGTGCACAGCTTCCATTCACTTTAGCCTATAATGGAAGTATCTTTTAAAACACTAAGATAGTTTTTTAAACCAATGTTTTGAACGCTTCGATGTGGCACGTCGGATCTAGTCATATCGTCTAGGCTGGGTCTGGGGTGTTACACAACCCTACACTTCTGTGGGGATTAATCGACCCACCCATCCCTATACTCCAATGTAGCACCGGTTGCATGTAACATCCCTTACCCGAGACCGTCACTGGGGTTGAGCACGAGGTGTCACCTGACTTAACATAATAATTCGAGGCATAAAATTTGCTTTTAAAATTAATTTATTTACATTCATTCAATATGTCCCTAAAAAGGGCCCTCGAGACCCTAAAACATGCAATTGAAACGATTTGGGACCGAACTGGGATCGAACCATTCTGGGCTTGAGCCCTATTCGGTAAGAAAATAGTACAATTTAGAATATATGTGGGCCAATGCCTGATTCATTAACATTTTGGTCTTAACCCATCAGAGTATCAATTTGGGCCTAGCCCATCTCAGAATCAATATCAGTTGGGCTAGCCCATATCAGAACCAATATCAGTTGGGCCTAGCCCATTTCAATATCAGAATCAGAATATGGAATGCGTGAGAACCCAACCAACCCTATACTCCATCTCCTGTCCAACCTTACACTCCTGTGGGGATTAAATCGACCCACCCATCCCTACACTCCAATGTAGCACCAGTTGCAGCACTAACCAATATTGCAGCAGAGCTGCCAATCACATAATTGGCTTAAAGCCATCGATGGATCCACAGTCGTCAAGCAACCATGCGACCCTAACAAATCATATACTTCTTCCAAATCAATGATCCCATCCCCCATGCAGCATAATATCACATGAATGCAAACATATCATAAATAGCATACAATAACAATCATTTAACACATAGGGCCATTTTAGTCATTTTGCCCTTCAAGGGCATAACGGTCATTTCACAAATTGAAGTCTGGGTATACTTACCGACCTATCCGTAGGTCCACAGTCGTCTCATGCAACTCGTGCAACCATTTCCAGTCAAAACATACAATTGAGCCTAAAGCCCAATACGAAGCCCAAATGGGGCCCATATGCTCATATGGCCCGCTAAGCCCAAAATCGACCTTAGCCATGTCAACAATACAGCCTGGTCTAACGTTTTCCCACCTATTGGTGAGTTTTACACATCTAGGGCCTATGGGCCCATTAGGCCCGAACGACCCAACTCGGCCCAACGTGGCCCATTACGGCCACAGCCCACGGGTTCGCTCGTGGTGGCCTCCATTATCGTATCGAATTTTCCATACGTGCATTAACACGTTCGTGTGGCATCAATTGCCGTACTTATGACTTTTCAGCATTTTGGCATTCCAGCTTTTCGGGTTTTTGTCGTTCTACAATCTATCAGTGTGGGTACACACCTGATCATGTAGAGTACTAAGAATTCACGATCGCCAGAACCTATTCAAAAATAACATCGGTTAATCACTTAGCAAATAGTTAAAAGAATTTTAACAAAAACCCCTAGCCAAAAGATCACCTACTACTTGCCTTGGTCAACTGTGATTTCTTACTTAATCCAAAGTTTGGTGCAGACACCTTTCCGCAACCTAGGGGAAAGTCTCGAACTGCCAACACCCTACGTCGCTTAAACTCAGGGGTAGAGGCTACGCGTCCACTCCCACTCAGCACCATTGACTTCACTTTATTGCTAGAACCCCCTTTGCTCATCACGAGTTTGATTAGATGGATAACCAAATGTAGAGAGATTCGGCTTACAAAAAGGAAGCCCAACCGAAATCAAAGTGAAGAGTGCAGTAGAGAATAGAAAGAATTTATCAAGCTGTATAGCAAAGGGAATGCTATATTCGGCCAAGGTGCTAAGCGCCAAAGAACGAAATAAAACTATAACAGTTTGGGGAGAGAAGGGTATATTCGATCAAGTTGAGAAAAAGAGCAAGGGAGAAAAGATAATGGAGATGAAATAGTATTTGGCTAGGTTGAGAGAAGAAAGTAGCCTTAAGAAATTTGGAAGAAGGCAAGAAGCATTCGGCCAAAAGAGATAAACCGATTGACAAAAGAAATGATGAGAAAGAAAAGAATCTATGAACCAAAAGGGCTTGGAGAGCAAGGTAAACCAAAAGCTACCAAATTACAAGATACTCAGGAACCAACACTTCGACTCTCGTAACAAAAGAAGAGAAACACCAATTGCCGAAACCTCAACAAAAGAAATGAGAGAGAAGAAACCCAAAACGCAGACAAAGCTGAAAAACTCTAAAAAATTACCTATTTAGCCGAAAATGCACACAAGAGACCCCTAAGTAGAATTTGCACTCTCTAGATTCCCTATTCGGCTACAACACTCTCTAAGTTGAAATTCCTTGAAAATCTCCTCAAATCCCTCCTTAATTTGGTCCATAATCTTCTCCCAACAACTCAAGACCAATTCAAACTTTCTCTTCACCAGAGTTCAAATCCAACACTAACTCTTGCCATCCCCTCATAGCAAAATAATTACTCCTTGCCCGTCATGGGATTCGAACCCTTGCTCTAGCAATAATCATGCCACGCCACCACCACTAGGCCACAAGCTCACTTGTGTCATCAATCAATCGTAATAAAATATAAGCCCTATATACCAACGTCCAGATTCACTTAAGAGTAAAAATAAAATAAATTGCAAGAGCCAAGACTTGAACCTCGGCTCCCTTTCAACCTTAATGACCCCCCAACCACTAAACCACTTGCTTCCTTGTGTCATTTATTTCCCACAATATTTTAAAATGCCTTCATCCAAGCATTTGGGTTTAATTCACATGAAACCAAAATTTTTGCTAAAGCCCAGGTTTGAACCCAGGACTTCTCCAACACTTCTCAAGACCCTTAACCACTGAAGCAAGCCTTCATTTGTGTCATTTCTTGCGCAACTAACTACTTATGTCAAGCCTTCTCATTGTTCCCCTACTCAAGGCCCATTCCTTCTAAGCCCAAATTCGGGGCGTTACAACTCTACCCCCTTAAATAAATTTTGTCCTCAAAATTTCCAACTATCAGAAAAGTCACACAACCTAGCCCACCTCACTACGCTCTCGCTGCGCACTCTGATCCTAACAATATAAGCACACACCAAACCATCTATCCATCAGAGCGGATAGATATCACATGCATAACATTTCCAGAACACACAGAGAATAAATACAAACTCTAAATTCAAGTGCAGCAATACAGTCTAATATCTAAAGAAATCACATTGTTTTTATCAACTACTTTTCAATAAAATCAAACAACAGTTTTAGAAACTTACGGATTCGGCATCGGAGACTCAGTGTGCCACACAATTAGTCAAACATTTTTAATTCTTCCATTTATTTGAAACAGTTCCTTCAGAAATTTAAAATTTCAAAAACCCATTCCACAGTCGAGTTTTGCAACTTAACTCTGATACCACTAAATGTAACACCTCAAACCCGACCTAGACGTTATGCTTGAATTTGGTGTGTCACATTGAAATGTTTTTTGAAAACCATGTTTTCATTGAAAACCCTTCTTATTTAAAATGTAGTACCTTCAAAACTTATTAATATTATTCCCGAAATTCTTTTTAGGTTGCGGAAGCTAATTTTAACAGTAATCGATTTACAGAAATGTGATGTTTAAAAGTTAAGTTGCGAAAACGTAGTGTTTTGAAAACAATTATTGTTTTGGAAAACCGCGACCTACTTTTAACAAATATCAAAAATAGTAAATAAAATCCCAAATTTTAAAATAAAAACTAGAGAGGCCTTATTACAAACCAAACTGAAATTAAAGTACTGAGAAGCAAATAAACATAGTAGATAACAAAAGTAGCTGTGTGGCCATCTCCGAGTCCCTTGCAGCACCGATCCTCCTAATACTGGGGATTACCTACATAGTTAAAAATGGGGTGAGTTTACAAAAAATCAATGTGTAATCCCTAGCATCCAAACAGTCAGTCAAAAATAGAATTTAGAACTAATCTGGGATGAGCCCTATTCGGTAACAAAACAGTCCAATTCAGAATATATGTAGGCCAAAACCCGATTCATCAACATTTGGGTATCAACCCATTAGAGTATCAATTCGGGCCTAGCCTATCTCAGAATCAATATTAGTTGGGCCTTTTTCATATCAGAACCAATATTAGTTTGGCCTAGCCCATTTCAATATCAGAATCAGAATATGCAATGCGTGAAAACCCAACCAACCCTGCACTCCGTCTCTTGTCCAACCCTACACTCCTATGGGGGTTAAATCGACCCACCCATCCTTATACTCCAATGTAGCACTAGTTTCGTGTAACACCCTTTACCCGAGACCGTCGTCGGAGTTGAGCACGAGGTGTTACCTGACTTAACTTAATAATTTAGGGCATAAAATTTGCTTTTAAAATTAATTTATTTACATTCATTCAATATGTCCCTAAAAAGGGCTCTCGAGACCCTAAAACATGCAATTGAAATGGTTCGAGACAGAACCGGGAACATTAAAAATTTTCGAATACTTAGACAAATCAAAACAAATTATTTCATTATTCCTTATAAAACTGCCCACCTACATCATAGTCACTAAATAAATCATAACTCGAGTCAAAAAACTCAAAATTTAAATTCGTGAATTTTCCCTAAAAGTATACTCATATATCTTCTTACTAATTTTTTTCTAGAATTTTGGTCTAGCCAATTAGTATAGTTTATTAGTTAAAGTTTCCCTTGTTGTACTATTCAACTACTCTAACCTCTGCTCACTACGAATCAGTTTTCTCCCTGTACAGAACTCAACCTAATTCTTTTTTTACAATTTTTAGTGAATTTATAAAGTCATAATAGGGGATTCAGAAATCACTCTAACCTTGTCTCACTAAAATTCAAATATCTCTTAATATACACTTCTTTTCTTACTTTGTTTCTTCCATAAGAAAATAGACTCAGTAAGCTTTAATTCTATATCTCATTCATCATCTAATTCCATTTCTAATATTCTTGGTGATTTTTCAAGTTCACGTCAATGCTGATGTTCAATACTGTTTTAATGCTAATTTAACTTTTTCATGATTTCTTTGTATTAACTACAATTTAGGCATACATAACACCGAAACATGTTCTTCATTATCCATTTCAATAGTTAATCATTATGAAATATTTACATACCATTCTTTAGCCATATCATAAGGACATACACACAAAATGGCTAAGTCCCTATACATGCCATAAACTAGAATGTTTGTAAATGAAGATACCCATTTGGTAACTTGATAGTCGATAGTGTGAAGTGATCTCCGACGACCTCCAACCCGAGCTTGCTTTTAAGTACTCTGAAACATGGGAAAGTGAAAGAAGTAAGATTATAAAGCTTAGTAAGTTCACATGTAAAATAATAAGCATTAGCAATCAATTTAGCTTACTACTATGCTGTCATAATTTGCTTAAATAATGTTTAGTTCTTACTTTCCCATCTTACTCATAAGTAACCTTACCAAAGGCTCAGAATACAAAAGGCACCTTACTTAATAGCTTGCTTACATACCTGCAACATCTCACTTAACACATGAGTACTCTTTCATAATATAGGCATATTGCCAATCATGTCATAAAGTGTCACAAGCATAACTAAAAACTCATCACTTACTTAATACTTGATAAACTCAATTACTTACAATCTCAATATTAAATAAGACTTAAATGCATACCTATACTCTTTCTTCATGTTCTCACCTTGTCATTTCTTTGACTTACTCTTTGGATTACTTGGGAACCTTTTCCTTTTTGAATTACCATTGCCATGTCTTGACATGGTCTTACGTGGTATCCTTGCCTTTTGAACTCACCAATGCCTTGCCTTGGCATGGTCTTACATGATATCCTTATCTTACCAAATGCCATGTTCCAAACATGGTCTTACATGGTATCCTTGTCTTACCAAATGTCATGTTCCAAACATGATCTTACATGTTATCCTTATCTTAGTTCCAATGCCACATCTTGATGTGGTCTTACATGGAGTCCTTAATCAATGCCGATGCCATGTCTTGACATGGTCTTACACAGGATCCTTGCCTTACCAATGCCATGTCTTGACATGGTCTTACATGGTATCCTTAACCGTCAATTCCTCCTTAAATGTCATGTTATGAACATGGACTTTTTCGTTAATTCTTCCTTAATTGCCATGGTACAACCATGGACTTTGAGATATCAATGCCTTGTCAAGTCATAGCTAAAACATACTTGCTTAAATTCTCAAGGTTAATTGCATAACTCAATAATAACAATACTAATAACAATAATTGCAGAATAATAAAATGCTACTCAACTTACATACTTACATTCTCAATCTCATTATATCATCAACTTAACTTATTCTCATCCAACTATGCTAGTCAATACTTCCTTGTTATCATACAAAGCCATAATACAAAATATGGTCTTACATGTAAATTATACAAGTTCTCTTTCCAATATCGAATCATTATTGAACATTAATCATTATATCTGAAACTCAATACTAAAGTATTTATGGCCAAAATATCAATTTATCATTCAAATATGCATAACTAAATGCTTATACCATGATACCAAAACAACTATTTTACCAACTTTCCTGATTTTTGGGTTTTCTCCCGTTCTAGGTCCAAATCTTACTTTTCAGGATCTAAAATATCATATTTCACTTATTTAATTAATATGCTCTTCAAAACATTCCCTAACTCAAACTTTGGCAAAATTACAATTTTGCCCCTAAACCTTTGCAGAATTATGATTTTGCCCCTAGGCTCGGAAATTAAAATTTATCCATTTTTCTTATGTTTTACGACACGATGAACATTTTTTCCTTCTATGGCAACATCAAATTCCCACTTTATCATGTACTTATGAACATTAGGTATTTTTATCGATTATGTCATTTTACTCGTTTTCACTTAAAATCGCTTAGCAAAAGTTGTTTAACATAATTTCAAGCTTCATATTCTACCATAAAACATCAAAATAAACACATTTAACCTATGGGTATTTTTCCAAATATGAACCCTAGCATGAATTATTGCAAGAACGTAAAGAACATTAAAAACAAGGCTAGAACAGACTTACTATTGAGCTTGGAAAGCTTGAAAACCCTAACCATGGCTTCCCCCATGCTATATTCGGCCTCCATGAAGAAGATAAACCAATTTTGGCTTTATTTTCCCTTTTTAATTCTTGTAATTACTAAATGAACAAAATGCCCTTAAAGGCTTTTCTTTCAAATTTGTCTTATTCTTGCCCATTTTTGTCCAAAATTAAATATAATGGTCTAATTAATAAATAATGACCTCCAATTTAAGAACCCATTTCAATTAAATCCCCTTTATTATCTAGAACACACAATTTGCTAATTTTACAATTTAGTCCTAATTATAAAATTAGGCACTTATACATAAAATTTCTTCACGAAATTTTCACATAATTATTCAATCAATGAAAAAACCTTAAAACTTAATTGAAATAAAAAAAATTTTACCTTAGATTTGTGGTTTCGCAACCACTATTCTGTTTAGGCCTTATTTCGGGATGTTACATTGCGACACTAACCAATATCGCAGCAAAGCTGCCAATCACATAATCGGCTTAAATCCATCAATGGATCCACAGTCGTCAAGCAACCATGTGACCCTAACAAATCATATACTTCCTCCAAATCAATGATCCCGTCCCCCATGCAGCATAAAATCACATGAATGCAAACATATCATAAATAGCATACAATAACAATCATATAACACATAGGGGAGCATAACGGTCATTTTGCAAATCGAGGTCTGGGTATACTTACCAACCTATCCGTAGGTGTAACATCCCAAAAGCCTGGACGTTATGGCCAAGTCTGACGTGTCACATTGACTTACGATTGATTGTGTTGTTTGTTTATGGTAATCAGACTGATTTTGTAAAACGATGGTTAATTGTTGACAAAGAAAGAAAAACACCGATTAATTAAATCTTTAGGTTATCCATTTGTTACGCTTGTGTGTTTTGAAATCATTTGTTAATTTTGAACAAAAACCCACACAGCCTGAATCTAACTGTTTAAATCGAGTATACGTGAAACAATAAATAAAACCATAAAATTTACGAGTGGCCTTATTACAACTTAAACCACAAAACATTTAAAGTAAGTAAAGGCTGGTCAAATTACATGAAGAAAATCAAATTTGCAGAACATGTGGCCACTCCGAATCCCTCATAGCTCCTAGTCCATTATGGTTGGGGATTTCCTGCATGGATGAAATTAAAGGGTGAGTTTGGAAAACTCATTGTGTAAAATAACCCAACCATAGTCCAAATCAGATCAAACCACAGAAATAGATTAAGTTGGGCCTTAGCCCTATACAGAATTCAGAATGAAGCCCATAGGCCCATAACAAAGACAAAACAGATATTTCATGTATGCAAAAAACCAACCCATATCCATCCGTATACACCCCTGTACCAACCTTACACCATGTGGGGAGATAACTCGACCCACCCATCCGCTACACACCACAGAATTTGCAACATGGCTACCAGAACAGATATTGTGACAGTGTCACTAGATACAGATATTGTAGCAAAGCCACCAGAACAGATATTTGTGGCATAGCCACCAGAACGCTTCCTCCATCAATATAACCCATATCCCATGCAACAGATATACATGTCATGGCATACAATATACAGAATCAGAATATCATGCATTTCAGTCAAAGTTAACCCTAGGGGTATAACAGTCACTTTACACCTAAGGGTATAATGGTAATTTTCGTTCTTAGGGGTATTTTAGTAAATTTACTATTAGAGGGTTTTCAAGCATATTACAGCCATTAATGTATTAACAGAAACACTTACCAAACGTTGTTACCGAATTGGGCTCGTTGGCCCATTAACCCGATTTCGGCCCATTAAGCCCAAATATACCGAAGTGCACAAAATTGCGTACTCTTCAATCTTACCGCTTGAGATTACCAAGATTAACAAACAACTATCTCACGAGCGCTCGCACGCTTGCAAGTCCACAAAATGCCAGCTCTTCGGCATTTCAGCTTTTCGACTTTTGTCGATCTAGTCTATAAGTGGGTGTCGTTTACACACTAGATCTGTAATGATACGTTGGCGAGATCCAAACACGAGTTGCTTACAATCGAGCTACTAAAACGTCAGACTACATATAAAAAACGAAGGACGTTCTAATCTCCTTACCATATTCGGCCAACATTGCCTTAGTCCCTAAAGTTCTTACCTTTCTGCCAAAATATGGACTAGATCTAGATGTCCAACCGTGTTAGCCTTCAAAGCCCTTTGCTATACACCCCCTTGTCCACACTAGTACACACAAAACCAAAAGAAAGAGACCAATATGCCCTTAGTCCAAACATTAGCCACCCTTAAGGGGTTTCGGCTTTCCTTTAAGCATAAGTAACTAACGAAAGTTGTTCAAATACTTACCAATCGTTGCTCTATCCAAAAGAGTGTTCCTATCTATGATATTAATCCCGATCTACCGTAGTTACAAGAAGGAATAGGTTCAAGTAGCCAAAGATTCAGCTTCCTATACCACAGGAATGAAGGTTTCAGCCTTTTAAAGAAAAAAGGAAAGAGGTTCAGCTATAGTGAGATTTGGCCTCCTAGATGTGAGGGGAATAAATGAAGAGAAGAAGAGAAGGAAAGGGATGGTAGATTCGGCCAATTGAGGAACAATGGAGAAAACAAAATGATGAAAGAGACAAAAAAGAGGAGAGTATAGGTTCGACTATGGGGAAAAGGAAAAGATGAAAGAAAGAAAGGTGAGAAAGGAAAGTAGTATTTAGTTATGGCAAGGGAAAACGGCACAAAGAGTTATGAGGTGTTCCAAGTTTCGGATACTAGCAAAATTGAAGGGAAAAGAGAAAACACCTTAGCACAATACCTTATCTCGGCAAGCCAAAAGAAGATTAAACCAAAACCAAAAGGAAAAGCTACAAAGAAACGGCACAAAACTTCCCTAATGCTGAAATTGCTACTTCAGAGACCTAGCTGAATTTGCCTATACAGGAGACCCTTGGCCGGCCAACTCTTACTCCTCAAGAGTCCCACATTCGGCCAACACCAAGCTCTTTGATTAGCTCCTAAATTTCCTCCCTTATATCTCCCTTACCCATCTCCTGAACAGCTCAAACTCTTCCTAACAGAGTTCCACCTATGTTCCAATACCTACCTTTCCTGTTCACAAAAATAAATACCCTAATTAATTTACCTTGCGACTTGAACCTTGGCTCCCCCTAAACATCCACACGCCACTCCCCAGGCACCTATGTTACGTTACATGCCACTTTACCACAGCCTTCTTGTGGCTTATTTTACCACCTTTATTTTGAAAGCCCATAACGTCAGAACCCTTTCTCTCTAAAATTGAAAATTCTGAAATTCCTTCAGGTTAAATTTACTCTTGGGCCTTCTAAAGGCCCACTAACATACTCAGACCTACATTATATAGTCAAAACACAGAAATTTTAAAATTCATCAAAAATTACAAAAATCCCAAAAATCCCAAAAATTTGGGCGTTATAACTCTACCCTCCTTAGGTAAATTTTGTCCTCAAAATTTACCTAATTCAAACAGATGAGGGTATTATTGTCGCATTGCCTCTTCTGGCTCCCAAGTAGCTTCCTCTCTGCCATGATTTCGCCAAAGCACTTTTACCAAGGAGCTGACTTCAAACTTTGCAACCAGCACGACATGAGTAGGGTCAGAACAATATCGCCTTAACATGGGACGTGAAAAACATCGTGAATCCTGTCTAACTTCGGAGGTAAGTCCAATTGGTAAGCCACTGGACCTACTCACTTAAGAACCCGATAAGGCCCGATGAACCGCGGACTCAACTTGCCCTTTTTACAAAACCTTAATACCTTCTTCCAAGGAGAAACTTTCAAGAAGACCATATCACCCACCGAGTACTCAATCTCCTTACGCTTCAAATCTGCATACAACTTTTGCCTATCAGATGCTTCTTTTAACCGATCTCTGATTATTCTGACCTTATCTTCAGTATTCATTACCAACTTAGGTCCAAGGACCTATTGTTCACCCAATTCAGTCCAACAAATAGGTGTACGACATCTACGTCTATACAGCGCTTTATATGGTGCCATTTGGATACTCGCCTAATAACTTTTGCTATACGCAAACTCTGCCAATGGTAAGTAATCCTCCCAACTACCTCAGAAGTTAATAACGCATCCCTTCAACATGCCTTCCAAAATCTGAATAACCCTTTCTGGCTGACCATCAGTCTGAGGATGAAAAGCTGTGCTAAAGTTCAATCGTGTTCCCAATGCCTCATGTAACTTTTACCAGAACCGAGATGTGAACCTAGGATCCCGATCAGAAATAATTGAGTCTGGGATTCCATGAAGTCAAACGATCTCTGCCACATACAACTTAGCTAACTTTTGAAGCGAATAATCAGTGCGGACAGGTATGAAATGAGCAGACTTGGTCAACCTATCCACAATTACCCAAACCGAGTCCTTCTTCGTCAGTGTCAAGGGTAGCCCACTCACAAAATCCGTGGTTACCCTCTCCCACTTCCAAAGTGGTATTTTCACTGGCTGTAAAAGTCCAGAAGGTGGTTGATGCTCAGCTTTCACTTGCTGGCATGTTAGACATTTCCCCACAAACTCCGTTACTTCTCGTTTAAGCCTAGGCCACCAATACAATTCTCGCAAGTGGCAATACAACTTATTCCCTCCAGGATGCATAGCACAAAGTCCTCCATGAGCTTCTTTCAGTATTGACTGCCTTAAGTCAGAGTCCTTCGGAATGCAAACTCTTCCTCGAAAACACAGAACTCCTTCACTATTCAACCTAAACTCAGAAGTTTCCCCTTTCTTAACTTGTTGGAATCGAGAAACTAAATACTCATCCCTCAACTGCTTTTCCCTAATCTGATCCACCCAGGTTGGCTTTACTTGTAACTTAACCAACAAACTACCATCATCATACAGACTCAGATGAGCAAACATTACTCTTAGATCAGATACAACTCTACGGCTTAGGGCATCAGTTACCACATTAGCCTTGCCTGGGTGATACTCAATCGAACAGTCACAATCCTTAAGCAACTCTATCCATCTTCGTTGCCTAAGGTTCAGCTCCATCTGAGTCAGCAAGTACTTAAGACTCTTATGATCTGTGTATATGACACACCTTTCTTCGTACAAGTAGTGTCTTCAAATCTTAAGTGCAAAGATTACTGCTGCCAATTCTAAATCGTGAGTAGGATAGTTTACTTCGTGAGGATTAAGCTATCGCGATGCATAAGCAACCACCTTACCCTCTTGCATCAACACACAGCCCAAACCCACATGTGATGCGTCACTGTACACGGTAAAATCTTTCCCAGACTCTGGTTGAATTAATACAGGTGCCTCGGTCAGAACTTTCTTCAATTTCTCAAAAGCTTCCTGCTGCTTCTCGATCCAAACAAATGGTGCTCCTTTCCTTATAAGCTTTGTCAATGGTGCTGCCAACACAGAAAAACCTTCCACAAACCTTCTGTAGTACCTTGACAAACCCAGGAAACTCTGAATTTCTGACACTGACCTAGGTGGCTTCCACTCCAGAATTGCTTCAATCTTTCGAGGGTCCACCTTGATCCCCTCACCAGAGACAACATGACCTAAGAAGGTTACCTCCCTCAACCAGAATTCATACTTACTGAATTTCGCATAAAGTTTCTTCTCCCTCAACATTTGTAGCATAATGCGGAGATGCTCTACATGCTTCTCTTCAGTTTCAGAATATACCAGAATATCATCAATATAAGCAACTACGAATCGATCTAAAAATGGTTGGAATACACGATTCATCAGGTCTATGAATGCTGCAGGAGCGTTAGTCAGTCCAAATGGCATAACTAGAAACTTGTAATGACCATACCGAGTCTTGAATGCTGTTTTATGAATATCTACCTCCTTGACCCTTAACTGATGATATCCAGATCAAAGATTGATCTTGGAGAATACCGAAGCTCCTCTAAGTTGGTCAAACAGATCGTCGATTCTTGGCAGAGGGTACTTAGTCTTGATCGTCAGTTTGTTCAATTATCGATAATCGATGCACATCCACATCGTCCCATCCTTCTTTTTCAAAAACAACACTGGTGCTCCCCACGAAGACACACTCGGCCGAATAAAGCCTCTATCCAACAGCTCTTGAATCTGTGCTTTCAGCTCTACCAACTCTTTCGGTGCCATCCTGTATGGTGCGATGGACACTGGTGCCGTTCCAGGCAACAAGTCGATCCCAAACTCGACTTCTCGGTTCAGAGGCAATCCCGGAAGCTCCTCTGGAAAAACTTCTTAGAATTCCTTAACAGTCTATCCTTATCCACCGTCAGTCCCTCAGCCTCCGATTGACTTACAAATGCCAAATAAGCTTACAACCCTTACGAATCCACTTCTCGACTCTCAACGCCGACACCACATTGGACAAATAATCCCTTCGCTCACCTATCACCATAACCTCCTCACCCTCCGCGGTCTTTAACACCATTCGCTTAGCAGCACAATCCAGAGTTGCCCTATACTTAACAAGCTAGTCCATTCCCAGAATAAGGTCAAATTCTGAGAACGGTAACTCCATCAAGTCTCCAGAGAAAATCTTAGCTTGAGTTTCTAAAGGCACGTCTCTATATAGTTTGTCTACCCTAACCGAGTGGCCTAAATGACTTAGTACCGATACCCACTCATAGTCTCCTCAGAGTGCACACCCAATGACCCAGATATGGTACATGTAACATACAAATGAGTAGATCCAATATCTATCAAAGCAGTGTACGGCATGCTAGAAATCAAGAACGTACCAGTTATGACGTCGGGTGCATCACCCTCCTCTCGACAATGAGCTGTATACACCAACACTAGCTGACGAGCCTTAACATTTTTGGCACCTCTGCTAGGTGCTCCTCAACCCCTACCATTTCCATTACCGCCCCTACCTTGTCCACGTCCTCTCGGTGGTTGCAGTCTACCTCTCATTGGTTGAGCAACCCTCTGTTCTGCAACTTGAACCTGATCTATTTTCTGAGGACAGTCCTTGACTTTATGCTCCATAGATCTGCACCGGAAACAAGCACCAGAACGTCTCCTACACTCAACTAGATATACCTTACAGCCTTGCAGTCTAACAACATTCATTGAAACTGCTCAAACTGGCTCTTCCACTCTTGCTCTTTTAACATTCTTATTTGCACCACCCGAAGGTCCTGAATCCTTCCAAAAATAGTTTCAATCCTTCTCAATATTATGCCTTTCAGTACGCTTCACCTCCTCAGCTACCTTAGCTTTCTCCACCAAAGCAGTAAAGTCACGCTCCCTCTGTGGAGCAATCAGCACCCAAAGTTCATCTCTAAGACCATCCTCAAAGCGCACACTAAGTTCATACTCTATAGCGACTATCCCAATGGCATATCGGCTCAGCCTCAGAAACTCAGCCTCGTACTCAGCAACTGTCTTACCCCCTTGAACCAGATTCAGAAATTCTTTCTTGCGGGCATCCACATAACTCGGCCCAACATATTTTCCCTTGAAGGCCATCTTAAACAGCTCCCAAGTCACCCTTTCAGCTGGGGTCCCATCTCTCACAGCGAGCTACCACTGATAAGCCTCATCTCGTAGCAATGATATGACTCCCTTCAGCTTCTGCTCCACGGAACAGTCCAAATCATCCATAACCCGTTCCGTGGCCTCTAACCAATATTCAGCCACATTCGAGGCTACACCAGATACGCCCTTAAAGATCTTCGCTCCATTAGCCCGGAGTCTCTCAGAAATAGATCATGAGACTCCTCTTCTGTTGCCGGTGGTACCGGTGCATCTGTCACCAGCATATGTCCTAAAGACGAAGATCCAGCCCGTACACTACCTCGGCCACGTCCACGGCCTCTTCCACAAGCTACTCTCGTACTCATATCGTATTATCTGATTATGAATTTTATGCGTCAATTAAATATTTATGTGTTTATTATAGATATTTTATGAACAAACAGTAATTCAGAGTTTTTTTTTCGAGGAACCATAACCTAGCTACAGTCTCAGTCTACTTATCAAAATTCCTACAGTTTCAGTATCACCCTAACTAGAGTATCATAATAGGGTTTCAGTACAGGCATATAGCTGATAATTCAGAAACATTCAAAAAAATTCAGAATAATACTTGCCGACTTGGGCCAGAGATTCGGTGTGCCACTTCTCAGAATCCAAATTTTAGAAAATCGAATTTGCAATCTTTGAAATCATTTATTGTAGAAAGAAAATCTTAAAAAAATGAATTCCCAAAGCAATTTTTGAAAATCTTTGTTTTTTTTAGACCCACTCTACAGTCGAGTTGTTGCAACCTGGCTCTGATACCACTAAATGTAACACCCCAAACCCAGCCTGGACATTATGGTCAAGTCTGAAGTGTCACACTAACTTATGGTTGATTGTGTTCTTTGTTTATGGTAATCAAGCTGATTTTGTAAAATGATGGTTAATTGTTGACTAAGAAAGAAAAACACCAATTAATTAAATCTTTAGGTTATCCATTTGTTACGCTCGTGTGTTTTGAAATCGTTTGTTAATTTTGAACAAAAACCCACACAGCCTGAATCTAACAGTTTAAATCGAGTATACATGAAACAATAAATAAAACCATAAAATTTACGAGCAGCCTTATTACAACTTAAACCCCAAAACATTTAACGTAAGTAAAGGCTGGTCAAATCACATGAAGAAAATCGAATTTGCAGAATATGTGGCCACTCCGAATCCCTCACGGCTCCAAGTCCACTATGGTTAGAGATTTTCTACATGGATGAAATTAAGGGGTGAGTTTGGAAAACTCAGTGTGTAAAATAACCCAACCATAGTCCAAATCAGATCAAACCCTAAAAAAAGATTAAGTTGGGCCTTAGCCCTATACAGAATTCAGAATGAAGCCCATAGGCCTATAAGAAAGACAGAACAGATATTTCATGTATGCAGAAAACCCAACCCATATCCATCCATATACACCCCCGTACCAATCTTACACCATGTGGGGAGACAACTCGACCCACCCATCCGCTACACACCATAAAATTTGCAGCAAGGCTGCCAAAGCAGATACTGTGATAGAGTCACCAGATACAGATATTGTGGCAGAGCTACTAGAACAAAATTTGTGGCATAGCCACCAGAACGCTTCCTCCATCAATATAACCCATATCCCATGCAATGGATATACATGTCATAGCATACAACATACAAAATCAAAATATCATGCATTTCAGTCAAAGTTAACCCTAGGGGTATAAAGGTCACTTTACACCTAGGGGTATAATGGTAATTTTTATACTTAGGGGTATTTTAGTAAATTTACTATTATAGGGTTTTCATGCATATTACAACCATTAATGTATTAACAGAAACACTTACCAAGCGTTATTACCGAATTAGGCCCATGGGCCCATTAACCCGATTTCGGTCCATTAAGCCCAAATATATCGAAGTGCACAAAATTGCGCACTCTGCAATCATACCGCTTGAGATTACCAAGAGTAACAAACAAATATCTCATGAGCGCTTGCACGCTCGCAAGTCCACAAAATGCCAGCTCTTCAGCATTTTGGCTTTTCGGCTTTTACCGGTCTAGTCTATAAATGGGTGTCATTTACACACCAGATCTGTAACGATATGGTGGCGAGATCCACATACGAGTTGCCTACAATCGAGCTACTAAAATGTCAGACTATATATCAAAAACGAAATACGTACTAATCTCCTTACCATATTCGGCCAACATTGCCTTAGTCCCTAAAGTTCTTACTTTTTTGCTGAAATATAGACTAGATCTAGATGTCCAACCGTGTTAGCCTTCAAAGCCCTTTGCTGTACCCGTGTTAGCCTTCAAAGCCCTTTGCCGTACGCCCTCTTGTCTAGACTAGCGCACACAAAACCAAAAGAAAGAGACCAATATGCCCTTAGTCCAAACATTAGCCACCCTTAAGGGGTTTCGGCTTTTCCTTTAAGCATAAGTAACTAACGAAAGTTGTTTGAATACTTACCAATCATTATTTTTCCCAAAAGAGTGTTCCAATCTATGATATTAACCCCGAGCTACCATAGTTATGAGAAGGAATAGGTTCAAGTTGCCAAAAATTCAGCTTCCTATACCACAGGTATGAAGGTTTCGGTTTTTTAAAGAAAAAGGGAAAGAGGTTCGGCTATAGTGAGATTCGGCCTCCTAGATATGATGGGAATAAATGAAGAGAATAAGAGAAGGAAATGGATGGTAGATTCGGCCAATTGAGGAACAATGGAGAAAACAAAATGATGAAAGAGACAAAATAGAGGAGAGTATAGGTTCGACTATGGGGAAAAGGAAAAGATGAAAGAAAAAAAGGTGAGAAAGGAAAATAGTATTCGGTTATGGCAAGGGAAAATGGTACAGAGAGTTATGAGGTGTTCCAAGTTTCGGATACTAGCAAAATGGAAGGGAAAAGAGAAAAACCCTAAACACAATACCTTATTTCGGCAAGCCAAAAGAAAACTAAACCGAAACCCAAAGGAAAAGCTACAAAGAAACGGCACAAAACTTCCCTAATGCTAAGATTGCTACTTCAGAGACCTAGCCGAATTTGCCTATACAAGAGACCATTGGCTGGCCAACTCTTGCTCCTCAAGAGTCCCACATTCAGCCAACACCAAGCTCCTTGATCAGCTCCTAAATTTTCTCCCTTATCTTTCCCTTACCCAATCTCCTGAACAGCTCAAACTCTTCCTAACAGAGTTCCACCTATGTTCTAATACTTACCTTTCCTGTTCACAAAAATAAATACCCTAATTAATTTACCTTGCGACTTGAACCTTGGCTCCCCCTAAACATCCACACGCCACTCCCCAAGAACCTATGTGACGTCACATGCCACTTTACCACAAACCTTCTTGTGGCTTATTTTACCACCTTTATTTTGAAAGCCTATAACGCTAGAACCCTCTCTCTCTAAAATTGAAAATTCTAAAATTGCTTCGGGTTAAATTTACTTTTGGGCCTTCTAAAGGCCCACTAACATACTCAGACCTATGTTATATAGTCAAAACACAGAAATTCCAAAATTCATCGGGATGTAAAATATATCTCTTCTCACCGTCACCATAGTGTATGAGACAAATGTATGCATTTCGATTAGGGTCGTATTCTATGGTTACGATTCTACCATATCGTCTTAGCGACTCGTGCAACCATTTCTAGTCAAAACATACAATTGAGCCTAAAGCCCAATACGAAGCCCAAATAGGGCCCACATGCTCATATAGCCCGCTAAGCCTAAAATCGACCTTAGCCATGTGATCAGCACAGCCAGTCCAACATTTTTCCACCTATTGGTGAGTTTTGCAAATCTAGGGCCTATAGGCCCATTGGGCCCGAACGGCCCAACTCGATCCAACGTGGCCCATTAAGGCCACAGCGCACAAGTTCAGTCGTGGTGGCCTCCACTATCGTATCGAATTTTCCACACTTGCATTCGCACATTCGTGTGGCATCAGCCATCGTACTTTCGAATTTTCGACATTTCGGCATTTTGGCTTTTCGGCTTTTTGCTGTTCTACAATCTATTAGTGTAGGTACATACCTGATCACGTAGAGTATTAAGAATTCATGATCGCTAGAACCTATTCAAACATAACATCAGTTAATCACTTAGCAATATAGTTAAAAGAATCTTAACGAAAACCCCTAGCCAAAAGATCGACTACTACTTGCCTTGGTCAACAGTGATTTGCTTGCTTAATCTAAAGTTTCGTGCAGACACCCTTCCGCAACCTGGGGGAAAGTCCCGAACCGCCGACACCCTACGTCGCTTAAACTTGAGGGCAAAAGCTACGCGTTCAATTCCACTCGGCACCATTGACTTCACTTTATTGCTAGAACCCCCTTTGCTAATCGCGAGTTCAATTAAAAGGATAACCAAATGCATAGAGATTCGGCTCACAAAAAAGAAGCCCAACCGAAATCAAAGTGAAAAGTGTAGTAGAGAATAGAAAGAATTTATCAAGCTGTATAGCAAAGGGAATGCTATATTCGGCCAAGGTGCTAAGTGCCAAAGAAAGAAATGAAACTATAACAGTTTGGGGAGAGAAGGGTATATTCGATCAAGTTGAGAAAAAAAGGAAGGGAGAAAAGAGAATGGAGAGGAAACAGTATTCAACTAGGTTGAGAGAAAAAAGTAGCCTTAAGAAATTTGGAAGAAGGCAGGAAGCATTCGGCCAAAAAAGATAAACCGATTGACAAAAGAAATGATGAGAAAGAAAAGAATCAGTGAACCAAAAGGGGTTGGAGAGTAAAGTAAACCAAAAGCTACCAAATTACAAGATACTCGGGAACCAACACTTCGAATCTCATAAAAAAAGAAGAGAAAAACCAATTGCCAAAACCTCAGCAAAAGAAATGAGAAAGAAGAAACCCAAAATGCAGACAAAACTAAAAACTCTAAAGAATTGCCAATTCAGCCGAAAATGCACACAAGAGACCCCTAAGCCGAATTTGCACTCTCTAGATTCCTTATTCGGCTACAACACTCTCCAAGTTGAAATTCCTTGAAAATCTCCTCAAATCCCTCCTTAATTTGCTCGATAATCTTCTCCCAACAACTCAAGACCAATTCAAACTTTCTCTTCACCGAAGTTCAAATCCAACACTAACTCTTGTCGTCCCTTAATTGCCATGGGATTCGAACCCTTGCTCTCGCAATAATCATGCCACGCCACCACCACTAGGCCACAAGCTCACTTGTGTCATCAACCAGTCATAATAAAATATAAGCCTTACATACCAACGTCCAGATTCACTTAAGAGCAAAAATTAAAATAAATTGCAAGAGCCAATACTTGAACCCAGGCTCTCTTGCAACCTTAATGACGCCCCAACCACTAAACCACATGCTTCCTTGTGTCATTTATTTCCTACAATATTTTAAAAGGCCATCATCCAAGCATCCAGGGTTTAATTCACTTGAAACCAAAATTTTTGCTAAAGCTCAGGTTTGAACCCAGGACTTTTCCAACACTTCTCAAGACCCTTAACCACTGAAGCAAGCCTTCATTTGTGTCATTTCTTGTACAACTAACTACTTATGTCAAGCCTTCTCACCGTTCCATTACTCAAGGCCCATTCCTTCTAAGCCCAAATTCCGGGCGTTACAAAAAATCCAATATCTCAAAAATTATCGGTACCTTTCGTAAAGTGTCAATAAATTTTCCCTGAGATCGATACCAAATCTCTATTTTGACTTCCTGTACATTTTAAAACATAGAAGTATCATTTTTAAAACACGAATATTAGTACCTCTGCTCTAGACCTGAAAAATACAACATTTTTAAGCATATAAGTCATTCCAACTCTTACTAGTTCAACATGATCTCATATCAACATCAAATAAACTTCGGAACGACCATAATAATAGTTCCAAACATCCAAAGAAAATCCAAGCAATAGTCAACATATTATGAAACAAATCTCAAAATCTTAAGAGCAATTAAATCATTGAGACAACTCAAAATTTTATATCCAATATCAACATAAAGACTACCACATTGCCTTATTCCCAAAACATAACCAAATAATAAACACCTATGAATAACGAAAATGGACTTGCTTGGATCACCCCTCGGAAAGCTATATTGCCCACACTGGCACACAACTAATATGCAAAGTTTAAGAAGAGAGTGGGTGAACTTAACAATCTTAGTGAATGCTCAAAGTAACCACAATGTACACACAATATCAAAGGTCAATTAAGAGCATACTACAACACATTCACAACCATATTCCATTATAGTCAGAATTACATGTTCATGCTTTAATAATTCATTTAACAATAATTTGTCAAGACTAAAGCAATGTATACATATTTTAATAACTCACAAGTTTAACTTATATATTCACAGGCATTCACCAGTTATATGAAAACAACCCAATCCACAATTACGTACGCAATTTACTATGAGAACATACTAATGTTTTCACGTAACTTAAATCAACTCATTTAACATATTATTCACAATTAAAAGTATTTGTCTTTTATCATATTATCATAATATATAATATCCTATTTAAACGATAAATTGGCAATTGATGCTATGGAACATAAAGTGAGCTCTATCATCCCTCATCGGATACACGGATATCCAACACATTAATTGACTCATAGAGTCGAACATATCCCAAAAGTGAAGCATAAATATAGCATTCTCCAACACACCAAACATGTCCCGTTGAATGGAGCTTAGCTCACATTCCCTAATCTCTCCAACATGTCCCAGGGCCTTAACGCCCAAATCACATAACTGATATAGGTGAGTACTCACAATCCTAAGACATGCCAGCTATATCCAACGGTCTCATAAGGTCACAAGGCCAAAATATCCACATCATAATTACAGATTTTTAATTACTAATCTAATGCACAGCATCTCTGTTCATATTCGTCAATTCGCATCACAAACTTGTATACAATGTATATTTATCAAATTTACATTTAATTACACATAATATGCCACAATAATGCTCATTTAGTTATCATATATCTGTTAACATATGAGTGCATTAAAATTAATTTATCACATACAAAAACTTGTTACATTAGCATCATATTCCACTATGCAACACACACATACTTATCGACTTTTGCACACTTTCATTGCACATATTTATATCGCTAACACAACATCATTACTGTCATTCGACATATTTAATATACCCACAATACAATTCAATTTAGAATATTACATCATAATAATCAAATCATAGTTATTCACATATTCACATAATAAAACAAGGAAAATAGAAAGCTTACACTCAAAATTTAGAGTAGGGGTTTAAGCTACTACTAAATTCCCAAATAACAGATTGTTCAATTATTCCAACACTCACCGATTACACTTTCGCCTAAAAGCTGAAAGCTCAAACTAGCTTTTCCTTGTCTTTACCTCTACTCGTAGATGGTTCTTGTAACACCCTCTAACTCGTATTCGTCACTGGAATAGGGTTACGGAGCATTACCAGAGTTTTCAAATCAAACAAGCATAAATTTCAAAAATTTCAAATCTTATTAATAAACATTTTAAAACATTCAAAACATGCATATTGTCCCTTGTACAAGCCCTCGAGGCCCTAAATATGCATTAGAAACAAGTCGGGAATTAATCAGAAACTCAGAGAATTTTTTAGAAAACATTGAGAATTTTCAACACTGTAGGGGTCAAACGGTCGTGTGGGCAATCAAAGTAGGGACACACGGTCGTGTCCCAGGCCGTGTCTATGCCCATGTAACTCACTGACTTGGGTCACACAGCTAAGCCACACACCTGTATGCCAGGCCGTGTACCCTTCGAAGTAACCTCACACGCCCGTGTGCAAAGCCGCGTGCTAGGCCGTGTAACAGCCTAACTTGTAACCCTTTGAAAGCTACAGGGGACACACGGCCGTGTCGCTAGGCTGTGTGTCACACAAGATTAAGATACACGCCCGTGTCTCTACCCATATGGACAAAAGTAGGTCATTTTATAAGCCATTTTTCTCACCTAAACTAGCATGTACTGATAAACTGTAATTTATACATATTTTTATCCCTCGCTTACCACGTTTATGAATGGTTTCTCCTTAGATTTGGTGAATTTGATGCTCCTAATCCTTTAATTTCATGTTTTATACTTAGGTGAGCATAGGAGGACAAAAAGAATGAGAAACGGGCTAAAAACAGAGAAAATAGCCCGACAAGGGAAAATAACACGGCCTAGACTTCCTCACACGAGCAGCACACACGCCCGTGCCAATCTAACAGGCTCAACCATGGCCCAAATAAACCTTAGCACGGGCGTGTTGATATCTCAGCGTCGACCACGGCCTGAAGTAATTGCACATGGCCGTGCCACACTGACGTGTCCCTGCCGAATCCTTGCTAAGTTCCATTCGGAAAAGGGCAAGTTTTAGGGCTTTTAGGAATTCTAAAGCCTATTTAAACACCCTAGAGGAAGACTAAAAGAGAGACGGAGAATAGGGGAGTAAGAAATTACTCCAAGGAAGTCGATTGATCCATCTCAGAAGCCAAATTCATCATCAAGACTGAAGATTTCTCCTCAATTTCCCTTCAGGAGTTTTGGGTTTTCTTTATGTTTTGTATTCTTTATTATTCTGAGATGTTTTATTATTTAGTTATGAACTAAAACCCCTAAATACATAAAGGGGATGAAACCTAAGACGAATCTTGTTAATAATTTCTGAATTGCATGATAAATATTTGACTTGTTCTTAATTATGTGTTCTTAATTCTTGTTTTGGTATTTCAGGATATCACTGCAAGTTAATGCTCTTAGTTGGAGGATGAATAGTCTTTGGCTAAGAATAACTTTGTCATAATTAAGCGGAGTTGCTTGCGCGCCTAGAGATAGGGTGACAAGATTTTTTCGGATTAGGGTGAAACCTAATAAGGGAATCAATAGATCGAGTTAATGCAACCCTAGGGTGTTATTTAGAGAAAAGTCTCAGTTATTCAACCTAGGGATTAGACGTTACTAGTCTTGAATAGGGATAATAACATAACTTAGGGATTTCTACAGAACAAGTTAAATGAATAAATCGTTCGGTTTAGAGCCAGAATAACAATTAAAAGTCTAGGTGGATTTTTCCTTAGGTATTGTCCTAAATCAATCGTTTTTCCCAAAAGTAATTTCCCAATTCTATTTTCTGCAACTTCTTAGTTTAATTAATTAGTTAGTTAAAACAAACCCCTTTTTCACTTTTAAAATTAATGGCGTCTCTGATGAAGCCATTCGTCTTCGATTATTCCCTTTTTCACTGGGAAATAAGGCTAAACAGTGGTTGAACTCGTTACCACGAGGGTCTATCACTACTTGGGAACAAATGACCGAAAATTTTTTATTAAAGTATTTTTCAGTAGCTAAAAAGGCTAAGTTACGTAATGATATCTCTTCTTTTATGTAGATGGACTTAGAAACTCTTTACGATGCATGGGAGAGATACAATGACGTACTACGAAGGTGCCCTCACCATGGGTTACCTCTATGGCTGCAAGTTCAAATGTTCTACAATGGTGTGAATCCCTCGACAAGACAGATGATTGACACAGCCGCTGGTGGAACCATCAACAACAAAACACCTGAAAAGGCATACGAATTTATTGAGGAGATGTCACTGAACAACTATCAGTGGTAAGTCATGAGGACTAAGCCGACTAAAATAGCAGGCGTTTATAACGTCGATTCGGTTACTATGTTGTCAAATTAGGTAGAACTTCTGAATAAAAAAATTGATGGTTTACTTGGTTCTACGCAGGTACATCCAGTGATGAGGTGTGATTCAAGTGGAGGAGGTGTGCATACAGAATATCAACCATTCAATCCTACAATTGAAGAGGAACAAGTCAATTATATGGGTAACAATAACTTTAGATCTCAAAATAACCCATACAATAATATTTATAATGCAGGTTGGAAGAACCACCCAAATTTCTCTTAGAGTGGTCAAGGGAATCAAAGGCCACAAAATCCTCAGGGTTTTCAATAGCCGCCTTATCAACAGGAAGAGAAATCGAACCTTGAGGAGATGCTATCCAAATTCCTCTCGGTGTCAAAAACCCATTTCCAGAATGTCGAGACGACACTTAAAAATCAACAAGCATCAATCCAAGGGCTCAAAACTCAGATAGGCCAGTTGTCCAAACTAAGTTTTGAAAGATCACTAGAAAGGTTACCTACTAACACCAAACTAAATCCAAAAGAGCATGTGAAAGCAATTACACTAAGGAGTAGGAAAGTGTTAGCTGAATCTAAAAACAAGCTAACACAGGAAGTCGTGATAAGCGAAAATGAGGAGGAAAGACCCGAAAATATTGACAAACCAGTGCCAAAAAAAATATACACCACCAGTTCCATACCCAGCAAAGTTGAAAAAGGACCGCATGGATGCACAATTCGGTAAGTTTCTTGAACTTTTTAAGCAATTGCATATCAACTTACCTTTTGTTGAAGCTATCTCGTAGATGCCTACATATGCAAAATTTTTGAAGGAGCTTCTAACAAATAAAAGGAAGTTTGAGGATTTATCTATAATGGAACTCAACGAGGAGTGCTCAGCGATACTCCAAAAT
Source organism: Gossypium anomalum (assembly GCA_025698475.1). Classification (NCBI taxonomy): domain Eukaryota; kingdom Viridiplantae; phylum Streptophyta; class Magnoliopsida; order Malvales; family Malvaceae; genus Gossypium; species Gossypium anomalum. The sequence continues at coordinate 58,749,438 of CM046956.1, forward strand.
AAACTACCAACCGAACTGAAAGACCGAGGAAGTTTTACTATTCCTTGCTTAATTGCTAGTTTGATTGTTGAAGAAGCACTAGCTGATTTAGGCACTAACATTAATTTAATGCCATATAAAATGTTCAAACAACTCGGTCTTGGGGAACCTAAACCCACTAGGATGAGTATTCAAGTAGCCGATAAATCTGTTAAATATCCTAGGGGTATTATAGAAGACATACTTGTGAAAGTAGATAAATTCATATTCCCTGTAGACTTCATTGTGCTTGACATGGACGAAGATGTGGAAGTGCCTTTAATCTTAGGGCATCCATTTTTAGCCACTGCTAGGGCTGTAATTGATGTGGGTGATGACAAATTGGTACTTAGAGTAGGTGATGAAGAAATTATCTTTAAAATCTATGACGCTATGAGATTCTCTAGGGAACAGAATGATTCATGCTATTTTATTGATTCTATTGATCATGCTACTCAAGACTCTTTTTAGGAAATTATACTGAAAGACATGACGGAATTGTATCTAGCTCAAGGAGAGGAGGCAGATGATGAATCCAATGAACATCCCTCAAGACAACCAGAATATTAGGGTATCAAGATAAAAAATGAACTTAAGCAAAAACCCTCTATTGAAGAACCTCCCAAACTAGAACTTAAACAATTGCCAAATCACTTAGAATATGCATATCTTGGAAATAATTCTACATTACCAGTGATTATTGCTTCTAACCTCTAACCCAAGGAAAAAGAGGAATTAATCCAAGTATTAAAAGAACATAAAAAGGCCATAGCCCAGAAAATTTCTAACATAAAAGGATTCAGCCCCTCTTTTTGTACCTATAAAATTTTAATGAAAGATGAGTATAAGCCATGCGTGTAGGCTCAGAGACGACTGAACCCCAATATAAAAGAAGTTGTTAAAGCTGAGGTAATTAAACTTCTAGATGCGGGAATTATTTATCCTATTTCTAATAGTTCTTAGGTAAGTCCTGTGCAGGTTGTTCCTAAGAAAGGAGACATGACGGTTGTGACCAATGAGAAGAATGAATTAATCCCGACAAGAACAGTCACAGGTTAGAGAGGTTGTATTGACTATAGGAAGCTGAATGATGCCACAAGAAAATATCACATTCCCTTACCATTCATTGACCAAATGTTGGAAAGATTATCTAGACACATGTATTACTGCTTTTTAGATGGACTCTCTAGCAACTTCCAAATCCCAATAGCTCTTGAAGATCAAGAAAAGATGACATTCACATGCCCATATGATACGTTCGCTTATTGTAAAATGCTTTTTGGATTATCTAATGCTCCTGCCACTTTTCAGCGCTGTATGATGGCCATCTTTGACGAACTCGTGGAAGACATCATGGAGGTATTTATGGATGATTTCTCTGTATTCGATAACCCTTTCCATCTTTGCCTTAAAAATTAAAACGAGTTATAATGAGATGTGAGGAAACGAACCTTGTGCTTAACTGGGAGAAATGTCACTTCATGGTTCAAGAAGGTATCATATTAGGGCATAAAATCTAAAATTAAAACAATCAAAAAATTACGCCCTCTTACTTCGGTCAAGGCTATTAGAAGGTTTTTAGGACATGCTGTTTTTATAGAAGATTTATTATGGATTTTTCTAAAATAGCTAAGCCTTTGACCAAACTGCTAGAAAAAGATATGCCTTTTAATTTCGATGAGGAATGTTTAGAAGCATTTAACACCTTAAAAGATAAATTAATTAATGCTCCAATTATAATTGCACCTGACTGGAATTTACCTTCTAAATTAATGTGTGATGCAAGTGACTTTGTAGTAGGTGCAGTTTTGGGACAGCGAAGAGACAAGCACTTTCAACCTATGTATTATGCTAGTAAGACGTTGACAGCCGTACAATAAAACTACACTACTACAGAAAAAGAATTGCTAGCTGTGGTTTTTGCATTTGAAAAATTCCTATCATATCTCATATTGTCTGAATTTGTTGTTTACACTGACCATTCTGCCCTTCGATACCTTCTAACTAAAATTGATGCAAAACCTCGACTGATTCGATGGATTTTATTGTTGCAGGAATTTGACTTAGAAATCTGGGATAAGAAAGGAGCTGAAAATCTCGCGGCTGATCATCTTTCTAGGCTTGAAAACTCAAATACCAAAGAACTAGATGAAGTTGAAATAAAAGATTCGTTTCCTAAAGAATAATTTTTAGCTATATCTGATTCTGAGGTACCTTGGTTTGCAGACATCGTGAATTTTCTAGCCGTTAACATTATCCTAGAAGGGTTAACACACCAGCAAAAGAAGCGATTCTTTAGTGATGTGAAAAACTACTTTTGGGACGACCCTTTTCTTTTTTCCATTTGTGCAGATCAAGTCATTTGAAGATGCGTTACAAGGTCAAAAACATCAAAGATACTGGAACATTACCATTCAGGACCGACTGGAGGACACTATAGTGGAACTAAGACCGCGCATAAAATACTTGAATCAGGTTTTTATTGGCCCTCGTTATTCAAAGACACTAACAGGTATGTGACTTCTTACAACAAATGCCAACGGATACTCCAAATATGATGAGATGCCTCAAAACTATATACTTTCATGTGAAATATTTGATGTTTGGGGTATTAACTTCATGGGTCCATTCCCTAGTACGTTTGGGAATAACTACATCTTAGTAGCAGTTGATTATATGTCCAAATGGGTAGAAGCCCAAGCTTTACTACTAATGATGCTAGAGTAGTAGTATGTTTCCTTAAGAAACTCTTCTCGAGATTCGGAACACCTAGAGCAATTATTAGTGACAGGGGCACTCATTTCTGTAACACACAATTTGAGAAAATCCTTAAGAAATACGGAGTTCATCACAAAATAGCCATCCCATACCATCCTCAAACTAGTGGACAAGTCGAAGTGGCAAACTGAGAAATCAAACGAATTCTTAAAAAGACAGTAGAATCAAACGGGAAAGATTGGGCGATGAAAGTAGATGATGCTTTGTGGGCTTATAGAACTGCTTTTAAGACTCCCATACGAACATCACCTTACAGACTCGTTTATTGAAAAAGTTGTCATCTACCATTCGAACTAGAGCACAAAGCTTTTTGGGCTATTAAATTTCTAGACCTTGATCCTAAACTTGCAGGTCAAAACAAGTTGATGCCATTGAATGAGTTAGATGAGTGGCGAGCCAATGCATACGAAAATTCACGACTATACAAAGAAACAACAAAACGGCACCATGACGCTCGTTTGAAGCAGCGGAAGCAATTCGAAGTCGGAGATTTTGTCTTGCTCTATAATTCGAGACTCAAATTGTTTTCTGGGAAACTTAAATCACGATGGTCAGGATCTTTCGTAGTTCAATCTATTTTTCCATATGGCATAGTAGAGGTAAGTCACCCATCACAAGGAACATTCAAGGTAAACGGTCATCGTCTCAAACTTTATAACAACAAGAATTTTAAGGACGATGGAGAGGAGCTACAACTCCATGAACCTCCCTGAATACACCAACAAGGGAAAGTCGAGCTGAGACTATAACCAAGCGCTTCTCGAGATGCAACGCTAGTACTAACAGTTTTCATTTAATTAAATTTCATTAAAATTTGAAATTTTTTAATATTTAGACCACTAACCGAATCTTTGAACACAGGTTCACAAAATCCACATGGCCATCCACACGGGCGTGTCGTAGGCCATGCTCATAACACGAGAATAGACACGGCCGTGCGATACGGCCGTGTGAAAATAGAGTAGAAGTTTTCCTCGAAACACGGGATGCAATAAATTCCCACGGCCGTGTGAGTAGGCTGTGGGAAACCTGCCAAAATTGACATGGGTGAGTGACACGCCCATGTCTAGCACCCGTGGTCGAACCTGTTAAAGTACCACAGGCGTGGGCATACGAACATGGGCGTGGGCATGTGAACATGGGCATGTCTTAAGGCCGTCTGATGAACTCCCAATTCACGACAAACATGGGCTGGACACGAACCACACGGGCGTGTGAGATGATCGTGCCACTTACAAAATTAGATTATTTTTCTTATTTTTTTACTTTTATTTTGATTTCCATTTTTTTAAAAATGTGGCTTATCCTTATAATTACTATTAGATTATTTCTTCCTCAGAATCATGCCTTACTTCCAGCTCTATTGTCAATCCTCATCCACTCTACATAACTCCAAACTAGGGAGTTCATTCATTCAACACTCAGGAAGTTTCATTTCTCTCCCTATCTTATAATTTTATAATTATCTATATATCTATCTTTGTACATTGTGGGCAATGTACATCTTAAGTGTTAGGGGTAATCATTTCATTATCTGAAAAATCCCTGAATATTGTCTTATTCTCTTGTAAATTTCTCATATCATGTTTAGGATGAATTTTGATTGACTTATGATTTTTATTTGATATATCTTGAATTAAAACATAGGCATTCATGCATTGATTATTTAAACTTTAAGACATTAGAAAATTAAGCATGATAAGTTGATTTTTAAGAATTTAAAATTTTAATTGTTTCCCTAAGTTTAGGTATTATCTTGAATTGAATTCCACAGGTTTAAACATAAAAAAACCATAATTTTTGTGAGATGTTGAGCCTTCAAGAGCATCTATTAATTCTTTCATGCTCACTTTTATTATTACTTTGAGAGTGTCAATATCGAATTGTTATTCTAGAACTTGCCTGATTATGCATGTCAAGACCACACCATTTGATTTGATATGTTAAGATGATAGAGGAATTTAAGATTAACCCACTCATGCCATGAAAAGCCTACCTCCACAATTAATCCTTAGTAAAACCCTTTGAGCCTAACAAGCCATTCCTTGTATTACCCTTAATATTAACCCTTAACCCATTATTGTTCAATTCCCCTCAATTAATTTGATCCCTATTTTTGTCGAGATTTGATTTGAATAAATTGCTTAGCTATGTCTTGTTCTTAATAGTTAGTTTATGTTATTTGACTTGTTTAAAAAAAATGAATACATATTAGTAGTGATCTTTTTGAGCTTCAGTATTCAAATTCCGTAGTCAGAGAAGAAGCTTTGTTGTACCTATAAGCACTTTTGTACAAATTTTCAAGCCATCATAAGACACCAAATTAATGCATAATCAAACTAACCAAGCATAATATAAACACATCCAACCAATATTCCCATAAGTACCTCAATCACAATATCATTTCGTATACAATTAGATACTTCAAAATAAGTTTAAATATTCACATGCCATTTGATTTACCAAGCAAACACAAACCATTTAGTACTAAAAATGCCATTCTAAGCTAGCACCAAATAACCATATAAGTCATACATACTAAAATACCGATTCAAACAAATTTATCATATCACAAGTAATTGCATCCATATCATTTTATCAAGTCAAAAGATACATATGTACAACCTAGAAAACAAAGTGTCCAAACACATAACTTAGTAGTTCATTATTATACCAAAATTATATTGACACATATACATATATACTTATAGCTACATATACATGCCACAATCCCAAAAGAGTTCAAAAGCTAATAACGTGGATGGATAGTGTGAGCCAAAATTTTAATCCATCCTTAGTCAGCAAAAGTAATCTACAAAACGACTCACAAACACGTATAAGCTTATAAAGCTTAGTAAGTACATAACAATTTATTTAACTTAACATTAAATGAATAAACTCTTATTTTACTTAATTAATGATACCGAAACATAACCATGGCACAAAAGTGCTATCGAGAGTACCAAAATATAACAGGGGTATGTAAGTGCATTTAGGGGTACCAAAGTACAATAGGGGCATGTAAGTGTGATCAAGGGTGCCAAAGTACAATAGGGGCACGTAAGTGTGATTAGGGGTACCGAAGTACAACAGGGGCACATAACTGTGATCAGGGGTACCGAAGTACAACAGGGGCATGTAAGTGCGATAAAGGGTACCGAAGTATAACAGGGGCAAGTTAGTGCGATCAGGGGTACCGAAGTACAATAGGGGCACGTAAGTGCGATAAGGGGTACCGAAGTACAATAGGGGCACCTAAGTGCGATCAGGGGTACCAAAGTACAACAAGGGCACATAAGTGCGATCAAGGGTACCAAGGTACAACAAGGGCACGTAAATGCGATCAGGGATATCGAATGCTCAAGATAAAAAATGGCTTCTCAAACCCTAACTTTCAATTCTCAAATGAAGAATTAAAGATGATACTTGATTTTTTTAATTTAATTATCACTTATTTGCTAGTTTACTTTTATATCTTTTTAATTTATCACAAATTTCAACAATACCGAGCCATCATATTCCACTATCAATATTTATGGTCTAATTACCACATAAGAATCATAATTTAGGGTTCCATAGCTATTTAATACCTTTAGCCACTAGAACTTAACTTTTACATTTTATGCAATTTAGTCCTTTTTTATTAAATTGAACAGGTAAACGGTAAAATTCCTTAACGATATTTCTATACGGTACTACTATAATGCTGTAGGTAATAAAATAATAATAAAATAAATCTTTTAACTTTAGATTTGTGGTCTCAAAACCACTGTTCTGATTTTACTGAAAATGGGTTGTTACAACTCTTCTCCAAAAGAAATTTTCGTCCCCAAAAATCTTACCAGAAAAGAGGTTCAGATATTGCTTTCTCATAGCTTCCTCGGGTTCCCAGGTAGCTTCTTCTATTTCCTATCACTGCAAGAAAACTTTTACTAAAGCTATGTCCTTATTTCTCAATTCTTTCACCTCTCGTGCCAGAATTCTGATTAGTTCCTCACTATATGACATATTAGGCTGAATCTCGACATCCATCGGGGAGAACATGTGAAGGGTCAGATTGGTATGTGTAAGAGTATGCCCAAAGATCAATCACGAGATGGTTGTAATAACATACTTGGTTTATCATGTTTATTAATATAAGGAGTTTCCATTATTATTCAGTTTCTTTTCTCTGCTCATAAATAAATTGTTTTATAATAATGTCCTGAGAATAATATGATTATTCTTAAAAGATCCTTAGTCAAGTATTGTTGTTGGCTAGGAAAATAATAATGCATTAAGACTAACATGTAGTTGATTGATGATAAAGAGTTGTCATTGATATGGAGTGTCAGAATCAATGCATTAATATGTGTGTTAGAGAACAACATATTGGACTGACCCGCTATGAGTATGTTTCTTGGATTATTATGTAATTGTCACAACATTACTCATAGTGATTAATATGTATATGATCCTCATACTTGAGATCATATTTATCCCAACCCCGTGAGTTGTATATTTTGATACAGTCAAACAAACACCGTAACTGGTTGTTCTATAAAGACTGATGTTGGATATACCACAATCTATGTTGAGGGATATAGTTGACCAATATAGGATAAGTCCCTCCAACATAATGGGAGTAATATCTCAGGCCACTTGATTGAGTGAGGCTAGAAATGCATGGCCATGCTCAAATAAGTTGACATGAGATGTCATACTTATTTGTGTCTCATAGTCTACTCAAGGTATCAAGAAACATGGGATGGACTATGCAAGTGTGACTATTCCATGACTTGTGTCCATTCCAAAGATATAGGACTTAAGGATTAATGTATGAAAGGTTAATCACAAAAGGTTATGTCGAATCATGACTTCTTGTAACTTAGGTAGCATTGATGCATTGCTAGATGCCACTCATTGTTTGTAACATTAGAATCGTTCTAATATTACTGCTAACATTACAAGAACCTATAGGGTCACACCCTATGGTTGAAATGAACGAGGTAAAACATAGTTGGTATTTGCTTGGTTTTCACATGAATTAAATTAATTGGGCAATCAAATTGTTAAACATACTATATGTACAAGGATGTTGTACACATAATCAGAACATAATTTTATTGATATATGAATTTAGTTCGTATATAAGTTTAAATAAATATAGTTTACCGAAATCTTTATTATAATTAATGTAATTATAATTTTTCGGTTAAACATTATTATATTTATTTGAATGATAATTATTATGTTCGGATTAATTTTTAATGAATCAAAATTCATTATAAATATATACCAATTAAGACGGAGTTATTTATAGAAAGGGTAAAAACCCTAAAAACAAGATATAAAAACTAGCCCGAAAATATACAAAGTGGTCTAGCAGCCGTTTAGCAAAATACTCTCTGAAAATAGTTTTCTGGGATTTCTACCGTTCATTCTCAATCGGGTGGACTACGTAGAGGCTGACATCGGAAAAGGTTACGGCTTGGTTCGATAGTGGTTCAGCATTCCTGTTGCCTAGGCGTCGCTGTCTACTCAGATTGAAGTTTGTGTAATTTCGAAACCTTTTTATCAGCCACTTGTGTAATACGGACTCGGGCTTAAATACTTGGATGATGCAATTGTATGAGATGCATGTTTCAATTTTATTATGTTATTCCTATTTAAATTGTTTAAATAAAATCTGATAATTGTTCCTTTCGATAAGCGATTAAATGTTAATCATGATGTTATGGCCTATTCAGTTTTATGTTTTTACTGTTAACTGTAAGAAATCTATGATGAAGCAGGTTACGATTTCCAGTAACAGATTACTTGCCAGTGGAACAAGGGCTGTTCCGATATGAAACCTCAAGGATTAAAATCCTAAAAAACACGATCCTGTTGATAAAAGTTATCAAATCGTGAGGTTTTATTTGACTGGGGTTCGCGGTTCGTACCGCATCATCTTTCAGTATGTTTAGTAATAAATAAACTAAATGGGCCATAAAAGGTTGAAAGGATATTTTATAATTCACTTAGTAAAACGTTGTATAAAGTATGCTATTTTTGAAATGCACGGTGTTTGAAATGCATAGTTATAGCCCGATGACCTATTTGATAAAAGGTTGTAATTTTATAAATACAGCTTGCGTGTCGTGCCTTACTACTATTCTTCTGTATTTCTCTTCTTATCTTACTCCCTCGTATGTAAAACGAGTTTCTGAATTTTGTAATTTGTAAAAGTTATTGTGGACTAGACGAGAAGGAAGATGGGCTGACTAGTGTGGATCGACATCTTGTGAAACAGCTTACACCTTTAGATTCCTTTTTGGTTCTCCCATTGGCTTGGGTTGAACCACCATAGTTTAGGGCTATAACTATTGCATTTATTTATTGCTTTACTTATTCATGTATGAGATGCTATGGATGTCTAAAGCATGCAAATTTGGTAATAATAAACCCATTAATTGATGAGATCAATTAAAAGATTAAACAGACTAAAGTAGACCATAATTGGTGAGATGTAGCACTCTAATAAAATCCCTCTATTAAAATATTAAGTCAACATGGTCTTCTAATTTATGCCCTCATTAAGGCCTCGATCAATAATATGTAGGTTTTGCCAAAGTGAAGTACTAGTATTTATCTTGGTTAAACGCGAAGAATAAACAAGTGATATTCGCCGGATAAAAATTAGTTAATGACTTAACTAGGTTACTCTAATAGGATTAGAAACCTAGAGGCAAGTAATTTGGATAAATCATAAGATGATTAGAACAAGAGTTGTTCACCAAATTGTAGGAGTTACATATGATGTAATTAGCAAGTGTTGCTTACCTAAATAACCATAATCTTGAGAGTAAAGCCAAAGCTGACTTAAGAGGAGGTGAAATATGGATCCTTAACCCACTAGAAATACTTTCAAGAAAGTCTTTCCGAAATTAATATATGAGGGTTATTAATTTGAAATAAAATAGTGGGAACATCATTTAATAAAGTCCTTTTAATGATTGATATAAACTTGGTAAATTTATTCACACGCATATTTTATTGTTGTAGATATATTATGGCTACAAACACTAATACACTCTCATTACGATCGGTCCTTGAGAAGGACAAATTGAATGGTTTGAATTTTCTTAACTAGTTCCGTAACCTGAGGATTGTCCTCAAACAAGAACAGAAATTATATGTCATTGAAAAACCACTTCCTGATGAACCACCGGCTAATGCCTTGAGGGCTGATAAAGATGCTTACAAGAAGCATCTCGATGAAATGGTAGACGTTGGGTGTCTTATGCTTGCCACTATGAATCCTGAGCTTCAAAAGCAACATAAGGATACGGTTGCTTATGATATGATCGAGCACCTGAAAGAACTATATCAAGGGCAAGCAAGGCAAGAGAGGTTCGATATCTCTAAGGCCCTATTCCAATGTAAGCTGGCTGAAGGAAGCCCAGTAGGACTCATGTTCTTAAGATGATTGGTTATATTGAAAGCCTATCTAAGCTTTGGTTTCCATTGAGCCAAGAGTTGGCCACTGATGTTATTCTGCAATCGTTGCCAGATAGTTACAGCCAGTTTGTCCTCAATTTCAATATGAATGAAATTGACAAGACTCTCCCACGCTTGCTCAAGATGTTACTGAATCAAGAAGGCAACATGAAAAAGGTTGGACCCAAGCCCATACTGATGGTCCGTAACAACAAGGGCAAGGGAAAGGCTAAAATCCCAACAAAGCCTAAAGGCAAAGGTAAGCCCAATCTTGGAAAGGGAAAGGCTACACTGAAACCTAAAGGAGGTGTGTCTAAGGAAGGAAACTGTTTTCATTGTGGTGTGATTGGACATTGGAAGCGGACCTGCCCTGTCTATCTTGAGGAAATCAAGAAGGCCAAAGCAAGCGGAACGTCTGCTTCAGGTATTTATGTTATTGATATTAATTTATCAAACTACTACTTCTTGGGTATTAAATACTGGTTGTGGTTCTCATATTTGTACTTCTGTACAGGGACTACAAAGGAGTAGGACTTTGGCTAGAAGAGATGTGGACTCATGAGTTGGAAATGGAGCAAGAGTTGTCAGATTAGCTGTGGGAACATATACTTTATCTTTGCCTAGTGGACTTGGTTTAATTTTAGAGGATTGTTATTTTCTCATCAACTTGACTAAAAATTATTTCAATTTCTTGTTTAGACAAAATTGGTTTTGAGATAATAATTAAGAATAATTGTTGTTCCTTTTATCTCAATAATTTTTTCTATGGTTCGGCATAATTGATTAATGGCCTCTATATTTTATATCAAATGAATTCCATTTACAGCATAAATACTAAAAGATCTAAAATAAATGACTCAAGTCAAACTTATCTTTGGCATTGTCGTTTGGGCCACATAAGTGAGAAACGCATATCCAAACTCCATAAAGATGGTCTCTTGGATTCATTTGTTTTTGAATAATTTGAAGTATGTGAATCTTGCTTATTAGGAAAAATGACTAAATCTTCTTTTACTGGTAAAAGTGAACGAGCTAGTGATTTATTGGGCTTAATACATTCAAATGTATGTGGACTAATAAATACACAAGCCAGAGGTGGATTTCACTACTTCATTACTTTCACTGATGATTTCAGTAGATATGGGTATGTTTATCTCATGCGCCATAAATCTGAGGCCCTTGAAAAGTTCAAGGAATTCAAAAATGAAATACAAAATCAACTAGGCAAAACTATTAAGACACTTCGATCTGATCGAGGTGGAGAGTATTTGAGCCTAGAGTTTGATGATCTTTTGAAGGAATGTGGGATTCTCTCACAACTTACTCTTCCTGGTACTCCTCAATGGAATGGAGTTTCTGAGGGAAGAAATCAAACTCTATTAGACATGGTTCGATCCATGATGAGTCATGCTGATCTACTGACTTCCTTTTGGGGACATGCACTTGAAACAGTATTTTCACACTAAATCGTGTTCCATCTAAATCGGTTCAAAAGATGCCATATGAGATGTGGACTGGGAAACGTCTCAGTATGTCTTTTATGAAAATTTAGGGTTGCGAAGCTTATGTTAAACGTCAGACGTCTACTAAGCTTGAACCTAAATCTGAAAGGTGTATCTTTGTGGGGTATCCGAAAGAAACCAAAGGATATTATTTCTTTAATCCCACTGAGAACAAAGTGTTTGTTACTCGGACTGGTGTCTTCCTAGAGAGAGAATTTGTTTCTAGAAAAGAAAGTGGGAGAAAGATTAAACTTGAAGAAATTCGAGAATCACAAGATACCATCAAACTGTAGATAGAACAACAAAGAAATTCCACAAGAAATTGAGGAACAAGTAATCATTGTAGAAACACACAACCATCAAGCGTAGATCTTTAAGAGAATGCCATGCACCTGAGAGATATGGATTTCTCATTACAACGCATGGTGACATTCTTCTTATAGATCAAGATGAGCCTAGGACTTATCAAGAAGCAGTGGCAAGCCCAGACTCTAAGAAATGGCTTGAGGCCATGAGATCTGAGATGGATTCCATGTATGAAAACCAAGTTTGGACTTTGGTTGACCCACCCGAAGGGGTTAAACCTATAGGGTGCAAGTGGGTTTTCAAAAAGAAAACCAACATGGATGGTAAGGTACAAGCATACAAGGGGTGATTAGTCGCTAAAGGTTTTCACCAAATTCATGGTGTTGACTATGACGAAACCTTTTCTCCTGTAGCTATGTTTAAATCCATCAAGATCTTGCTAGCCATAGCTGCATTTCATGATTATCAAATCTGGCAGATGGATGTCAAAACAGCTTTCCTTAATGGGAAACTTGAAGAGGATGTGTATATGACACAACCTGAAGGTTTTGTCGATCCAAAAGATGCTGGAAAGATATGTAAGTTACAAAGATCCATTTATGGATTAAAGCAAGCTTCTCGAAGTTGGAATCTTCGTTTTAACGATGCAATCAAAGAGTTTGGTTTTATCAAAAATGAAGATGAGCCATGTGTTTACAAGAAAGTTAGTGGGAACACAATCACATTCTTGGTACTGTATGTGGATGACATACTTATCATGGGCAATGACATACCTACCTTACAGTCTATTAAGACTTGGTTAGGAAGTTGTTTTTCTATGAAGGACTTGGGCGAAGCCACTTACATCTTAGGAGTCAAGATCTATAGAGATAGATCAAGACGACTACTAGGTCTAAGTCAAGGTACATATATAGATAAAGTATTAAAAAGGTTTAATATGGAAGAATCTAAAAGAGGATTCCTACCTATGAGACATGGTATTTCACTCTTGAAGGAAATGTGTCCTTCAACACCACAAGAGAGAGAACGCATGAGTAAAATTCCATATGCTTTTGCTATTGGATCTATCATATATGCCATGTTATGTACCCGTCCAGATGTCTCATATGCCTTAAGTATGACGAGCAGGTACCAAGTAGATCCCGGTGAAGGTCACTGGACCACAGTCAAGAATATCCTTAAGTACTTAAAAAGAACTAAGGATACATTCCTAATATATGGAAGTGAGGAAGAGTTAAGTGTAAAAGGTTACACTGATGCCAGCTTCCAAATCGACAAGGATGATTCTCGATCGCAATCAGGTTTTGTGTTTTGCCTTAATGGTGGTGCTGTGAGCTGAAAGAGTTCAAAGCAAAGTATAGTAGCCGATTCTACAACAGAGCCTGAGTATATTGCAGCTAGTGAGGTAGCAAAAGAAGCGGTTTGGATCAAGAAGTTCATTACTAAACTAGGGGTTCTGCCTAGCATATCAATTGCTATAGAACTCCTATGTGATGACAATGGAGCCATTTCACAAGCAAAAGAACCCAGATCTCACCAACGATCCAAACATATACTTAGGCGCTACCATCTTATTCGAGAGATTATCGATCGAGGGGATGTAGAGATATGCAGAGTACCTACAGATGATAACATTGCTGATCCCCTGACCAAGCCTCTGACACAGCAGAAGCATGATTGTCACACTAAGTCACTTGGTATTAGATATATAAGTGATTGGTCTTAGTGCTAGTGGGAGATTGTAAGAGTATGCCCAAAGATCATCACGAGATGGTTGTAACAACATACTTGGTTTATCATGTTTATTAATATAAGGCGTTGCCATTATTATTCCAGTTTCTTTTCTTTGCGCATAAATAAATTGTTTTATAATAATGTCCTGAGAATAATATGATTATTGTTAAAAGATCCTTAGTCAAGTATTGTTGTTGGCTAGGACAATAATAATGCATTAAGACTAACATAACATGTAGTTGATTAATGATAAAGAGTTGTCATTGATATGGAGTGTCAGAATCAATGCATGAATATGTGTGGCAGAGAACAACATATTGGACTGACCCGCTATGAGTATGTTTCTTGGATTATTATGTAATTGTCACAACCTTACTCATAGTGATTAATATGTATATGATCCTCATACTTGAGATCATCTTTATCCCAACACCGTGAGTTGTATATTTTGATACAGTCAAACAAACACCATAACTGGTTGTTCTATAAAGACTGATGTTGGATATACCACAATCTATGTTGAGGGATACAGTTGATCAATATAGGACAAGTCCCTCCTACATAATGGGAGTAATATCTTAGGCCACTTGATTGAGTGAGGCTAGAAATGCATGGCCATGCTCAAATAAGTTGATATGAGATGTCATACTTATTTGTGTCTCATAGTCTACTCAAGGTATCAAGAAACATGGGATGGACTATGCAAGTGTGACTATTCCATGACTTGTGTCCATTCCAAAGATATAGGACTTAAGGATTAACGCATGAAAGGTTAATCACAAAAGGTTATGTCGAATTATGACTTCTTGTAACTTAGGTAGCATTGATGCATTGCTAGATGCCACTCATTGTTTGTAACATTAGAATCGTTCTAATATTATTGCTAACGTTACAAGAACCTGTAGGGTCACACCCTACGGTTGAAATGAACGAGGTAAAACATAGTTGGTATATTGCTTGGTTGTCACATGAATTAAATTAATTATAGAATTAATTTAATTGGGCAATCAAATTATTGAACATACTATATGTACAAGGATGTTGTACACATAATCAGAACATAATTTTATTGATATATGAATTTAGTTCAGATATAAGTTTAAATAAATATAGTTTATCAAATCTTTATTATAATTAATGTAATTATAATTTTTCTGGTTAAACATTATTATATTTATTTGAATGATAATTATTATGTTCTGGATTAATTTTAATGAATTAAAATTCGTTATAAATATATACCAATTAAGAGGAGTTATATATAGAAAGGGTAAAACCCTAAAAAGAAGATATAAAAACTAGCCCAAAAATATGCAAAGTGGTCTAGCAAATAGCTTAGCAAAATACTCTCTGAAAATAGTTTTCTCGATTTCTACTGCTCATTGTCAATCGGGTGGACTACGTAGAGGCCGACATCGGAAAAGGTTGCGGCTTGGTTCGATAGTGGTTCAGCATTCCTGTTGCCTAGGCGTCGCTGTCTACTCAGATTGAAGTTTTGGTAATTTTGAAACCTTTTTATTACCACGATTCATTCCTTACACATGGATCCTTAGTTTGGATCGCCGGAATTTTTTTTTTTAATTTTTTGCTGCGCCTTGGAGGCACCAATGTTCCAACAGTATGGTTATAAAATAGATACGTGAAAGACATTATGAATCTTTTCTAGTTCTATTGGTAAAGCTAATCGATACGCAATAGGTCTAATTCTTTCAATAATCTCATACGACTTGATAAATCGCAGACTTAGCTTTACTTTTCAATCGAACCGAAGCACTTTCTTCCAGGATAATACATTCAAGAATAATTTCTCTCCGACTTGAAATTCTATGTCTTTACGTTTAAGATCCGTATATGATTTCTGATGATCTGAAGCTGCTTTCAAATTATCTCGAATCACTTTTACTTTTTCTTCAGTCTCACGAATCAAATCAACCCTGTGTATCTTTTCTCACTAAGCTCAGTCCAGTACAACGAGGTTTGGCATTTTCGACTACACAAAGCTTCATACGATGCCATTTTTATACTCGACTGATAACTATTATTATACACGAATTCAACCAATGATAAATATTTCTCCTAGTTACCTTCGAACTCTAATACGCAACAATGAAGCATATACTCGAGTATCTAAATTACTTACTTGGACAGATATCAGTCTGAGGATGAAGTGCGGTGCTAAATTGCAACCGTGTACCAAGAGCTTCTTGTAACTTTCTCCAAAATTACGATGTAAACCGTAGATCTCCATCAGAAATAATAGAGATTGGCACCTCATGTAATCTAACGATCTCAGAAACATACAACTCAGTGAATCTCTCAAGGGAGTAATTTGTACGCATTGGAATAAAGTGTGCAGACTTTGTTAGATGATCAACAATAACCCAAATTGCATCTTTCTTCCTTGGAGATAGGGGTAAACCCAATACGAAGTCCATTGTAACTCGATCCCATTTCTATTTCAGTATCATCACTGGCTACAATAATCCAGAAGGTACCTGATGTTCAGCTTTAACCTATTGACATACTAAACATCTCGATACAAATCCTGAAATCTCACATTTCATTCCGGGCCACCAGTGTTTCAAATCACTCAACATTTTATTACTTCTCGGATGAATAGATAAGCTACCACTATGAGCTTCGTGCTAGATTCTCTGAATGAGTTCTGAATTTTTTGGTACACAAACTTTGCATCTAAAAAGTAAGCAATCATCGGACCCTATCTAAAAATCCGAATTAGGAGTCGACTCACACAATTTTTGTTTGGCTACCAAAACATCATTGCATTTCTAAGCCTCACAAATCTCTTGTAAGAACAATGGTTTAGCTTTTAACTCAGCTAAAATCGAACCATCAACAGACAATGACAACTGCGTATTCAAGCTCGCAAAGCAAACAGAGATTTTCTACTCAGAGCATCAGCCACTACATTTGCTTTTTCCAAATGATAATCTATAATCAAATCATAATATTTCAACAACTCGAGCCATCTGTGTTGTCTCATGTTCAAATCTTTCTATGATATTAAATACTTCAAACACTTATGATCAGTAAAAATGTGACATTTTTCGCCGAACAAATGGTGTCACCAAATTTTCAACGCAAACTCAATAGCTGTCAATTCTAAGTCATGTGTTAGATAATTATTTTTGTATGGCTTCAATTGCTAGGAAGCATATGCTATTACTTTGCCTTCTTTTATCAAAACACAGCCTAAACCATTTAAAGATGCATCACTAAAAATCACAAATTATTTACATGATTTAGGCTAAACTAGAATGGGTACTTCGGTCAACAGTGCTTTCAATTGGTCGAAACTTTGCTGACGCTTCTTGGACCATTCATTTTCACATCTTTCTATAATAGTTGCATCATCGGTATCATTGAGAATCCTTTGATGAATCTTTTGTAATATCTAGCTAGTCCCAGAAAACTTCTAATCTTAGATATATTTCTTAGAGGCTTCCAATCAACAATAGTTGAAATCTGACTTGGATCTACTCTGATGCCATCTGTTGACACAACATGTCCTAGAAAACAAACTTCTTAAACCCAAAATTTACCTTTTCCAAACTTAGCGAATAATTATTTTTCGCGTAAAGTTTGTAAAACAATTCGCATATGTTCAGCATGCTTGGATTCATCCCGTGAATAAAACAAAATATCATCATTGAAAACCACAACAAATTGATCTAGATACGGTCTAAAAATTATGCTCACTAGATCCATAACTAATGCAAGTGCATTGGTTAAACCAAACGGCATTGTAACACCCTTCACCCGTATCCGACGCCGGGATAGGGTCAGACTTAAACTCAACCAACTATATAAAACTAGGCCGTAAAATTTTGATCAATTTAAAACTTTTCATGTCACATACATTTTGTCCCTTAAACGGGCTTACGAGGCCCAAAACATACATTAGAGACAGTTCAGGACTAAACCGAGAACTTAGGAAAAACTTGGAAGAATTTCATGCTTTAAGGCTCCACACGCCCGTGTGGATGTAGAGCACATGCCCGTCTGCTAGGGACACGCCCGTGTCCTGAACCCGTGTTCAAAAACCTGGACATTCTGCCAATTTGGTCATGAACAAATTGAAGCCACACGGCTGAGGCACACGCCCGTGTCCTATGGTCGTGTCCTTCACATGGCTAAGACACATGGCCGTGTCTCTTGCCTGTGTGCTTACTACCATGCATACTAACTTGAATTTCCAAGGTGTAGGGGACACACGGCCAGATCACATGCCTATGTAGGCAGACCGTGGGTCACACATGGCCTAGACACATACCCGTGTGTCTACCCGTGTGGACAAATGCAAGGCTATTTTCCAAGCCATTTTGTCACCCTCACAACATACTTATACATACTTATAAAAAAACATATAACCTGGCAAAATTAGGCGCTTAAACATTCCTAACATGTTATGATCATGGCAATTTCATATGCAACCAATATCATTCATTTTCAACATTTTCGACTTTAGCCAACTCTCATGGCTATGAACCACAACACAAGATATTGGTACTTACATGCGTGCATAATTGGATTTAGAACACAACAATCATCATGAGCCACACCTCATGGCCATTCACAAATTAATCATCAAAACAATATAGGCCAACATGCAATGACTTCATAACAAAAGATCTAGACCCTATACATGCCATAAACTTAAAATGGATTTACAATCGTTCTTACCAAATGTGTTAACTTGATAGTGTGATGGCATCTTCGGCAATCTCCAACCCGAGCTAGCTTAATTTACCTATAAGAGACGGGAAGGAAGGGGTGTAAGCTTAAAGCTTAGTAAGTTCATATGAAAACAATAAGCAACTCATTAACATGTTCTTATCAATATTCACAACACATCGTCAAGTTCACGACAAGTTGTCTTCTTGTACAAAAGTCGATACCATATTTATATCTGGAGCTACGAAACTCCAAATTAAGTTTAATTAATTTTCCTTGAAACTAGACTCATGTACCTTTCTACCATAACATTTCCAGAATTTTTGGCTTATCCAAACAATACAGTTTATTTCTCAAAGTTACCCCTGATTCACTACCTGACAGTTTTGACCCTTTTGCACTAAAGTTCAATTATCTCATAGCACAGGACTCGAATAATGTTCTTGTCTATTTATCTTGAAAATAGACTCATTAAGTATTCTAAAAGTATAAATTATAGCTTATAACTATTTTTGTACAATTTATAATGATTTTCTCAAATAAAAATAGGGGATTTTCGAAGTCATTCTGACTCTATCTCACACAACTCAAATATCTCATTATACAAAATTCTTTTGCTTACATGGTTTCTTTTTTAAGAAACTATACTCAATAGTATTTAATTACATATTTTATTCAGCCTCTAACTCGTTTCCACTATTTGTAGTGTATTTTCAAAGTTACACCACTGGAGTAGCCAAAGCTGTCCAGGCTAATTTACTCATTCACAGTTATTGTTCACCCAATTAATACAACATCATTGCATCTATCATGCTGAGAACACATAGCTATGCACTATAAGCATGGATCCACAATCTCAATATCATCAAGTATCAAAGACTTATTCCAAAACATGCCATTTTCATAGTATTCAGCAAATACTATATACATCATAGATTACCACATATCAAGGCATTGCTCATAATTTTAGTGTAAATACCTATACCACCTCCTAATAAAGTATATAATTATACCTTTTTTAACATGCCCTACTTGGGTTCTCGTCACTTCATCCATTACAATACCTATTGAACACTCGGGATGCTAAAGGATGTTCAGAATTATCATACACTAAATAGAATGCCAAAGCCATGTCCCTCACATGGTCTTACATAGATCCACGTCTTGTTGCCATATCTCGGATATGGCCTTATACAAGGTCTCATGTCAGTGCCGGTGCCATGTCCCGGACATGGTCTTATACTAGCACACATATCATCACATTTTCATTGAATCATCACAAGTCAATTCCAATAAAGGCACATATCCATATTTCATACAGTATCAAGTATTAAGCTCATGATAATGAAGTTGATAAATTACTTTCATACAAACTTACTCGTTTCCAAGAAACAACATATTACATCAAACATCTAATATTTTAAATCATAAACTTAATGCCATAACAATAAAGAATTTTAATTCAAGCATGATATTGCCTTATTATTGCCATATGAACTTACCTCGACACCAAATTGGTAAAAGAGGCCTAAACATTAATTTCTCGTTTTTCCTCCTTCTAAGCCCGAATCTCGTTTTTCATCATCTATAACATCACATTTAACTTATTAACACAATATACTAATCAAATTAGTCCAATGACACATTTAGGCAAAATTTACAATTTTGCCCCTATATTTTACCAAAATTACCAAATTGCCCCTAGGCTCGTAAAATGATTTTTATCACATTTTCTTACTCTTTAAGCCTAGATGAACCATCTTCATAACTATAGAAACTCATAATTTCAACTATTTCACACATTTATAACTTGTTTTACAAACTTTACAAAATAGCCCATTTAGGTGCTTTCATGCAAATTTCTTTCATGAAAGTTGTTTATAACACTACCAAGGCTCATATTCTTCCATAAAAACTCAGAAAACAACACATATGCTTTCATGGCAAAATCCTAGAATATTAATCATTTTGCAAAATAGCCCCCTCATTTGAAAGCTCATGCTTTAGAGGTTCTAAAAATGTAAAAATCATCAAGAAAGACATTAACAATTCACTTACTAGCATGGGAGTTTCTTTGCTGAAATTTTTAAGCTTCTAAACCCTTTATTTGCTACCATTTTTTGTGGAAAGGATGAAGAAAAGATGATATTTTCTTTTTTTATTTTATTACTAATTTGTCAAATAAGTCACCCAACACTAACCTAACACATTTGACCATTTAATTCCTTGTCTCATGGCCGGCCATCACCGGCCATCACTCTTTCAATGGCCTAATTTCACATTAAAGACCCTCAATTTAAGATACAAAGCAATTTAACACCTTTAGGCATCAAAACTCAACTTTTACTTTTTAAGCGATTTAGTCTTTTTTCGAAATTGGACTAGAAATCGCTAAAATTACTATACCAAAATTAACATGAACTTATAAAATCACATTATAACACATAAAATAACATCAAAATAATTTTCTCTGGCCTCAGAATAGTGGTTCCGAAACCACTATTCTGACTAGGCTCACAATCGAGCTGTTGCAGGCATAACTAAAAATTCATTATGTCTATACTTGGTTCTAAATGTAGTTTTCAGCACTTCTGAATCTTTAAATCGCAATTGACAGTAGCCAAAATGAAGATCAATCTTTGAAAATACTATTACACCTTTCAACTGGTCAAACAGATCGTCAATACGCGATAATGGATATTTTTTCTTTATCGTCATTTTTTTAAGTTGTCGATAATTGATACATAACCGCATAGATCCACCTATCTTCCTAACGAATAAAATAGGAGCACCCCAAGGAGAAAAACTAGGCAGAGCAAAGCCTCTATCTGTCAACTCTTGCAGCTATGCTTTCAACTCTTTCAATTATGTAGGTGTCATCCTGTATGGTGCTATAGATATCGGGGATGTTCCTGGCATCAATTCAATTGTAAACTCAACCTCCCGAGTTGGAGGTAGCCCAGGCAACTCTTTAGGAAATACATCTGAGAATTCACGTACCACTATAACTGATGCTAATTTTATTTTTAAAACTCTAGAGTCAAATAAGCGAGATATGCTTTACAACCCTTTTTAACATATTTCCATGCCATTGTAACAGAAATTAAACTAGATGTACCATCCAATCTGTCTAATTCAATTCAGACCTGTCTACCATCCTGACATTTTAGCTCGATATATTTTCTTCTACAATTCATAATAGCATCATATGTGTTAACCAATCCATTCACGGAATCACATTGAATTCATCAAAAGGTAATAGCATCAAACTAGCGAGAAAGTTGTAACCCCTAATTTTCAGTGGGCAAGACCTACATAACTGATGTAACAACCTAATTTAGGGCCTAGTTGAAATAGTGGTCTTGAGACCACAAATATGGAGTCAAATATATTATTTTATTATTATTTTGATGTTATAGCATGTTTACTATAGTGCATGAAAAATTTGGTGAGCTAATTTTAACGTTTGTGAACCTAATTTATGAAAAAGACTAAATCGCATAAAGTGCAAAAGTCTTAAATTGATAGCTAAGGGTGCCAAATTGCCATGTATCATAAATTGGGGGTTTCTAAAGTGAAATTGGGCCATTATATATGTCATGGTCGGCCATGGTAGATGGAAATGTTGAAAAGTCAACATTAGGTGAAATTTGATGACATGAGGTGTAATATAATATTGCCTAAGCCTAGCTATCATCTTTTTCTTTATTCTTTCTTTATTCCACCGATTGTTTAGCCATTTTTAAGGGTTTTGAGCATCAAAATTTTTTAGCAACTTATTCCTCTCACAAGTAAGAGATTTTAATGAGTTTTCTTGAAGATTTTTACATTTTTGAGACCCTTGAAACATAAGCTTTCAAATTAGAGGTCTATTTTGTAAAATTATTAAGAGTTTATGGTTTTTCCATGAATGTATTTGTAATGGTTGCTGAGTTTTTATGGAAGAAAATGAATGTTGAGTGTCTTATAAACAACTTTTGTGAAGAAGTTTTCATGGAAAACACATAAAAGGACTATTTTGCATAAGTTGTAAAAATAGTTGATAAATATGTGAAATAGTAAGAATTTGAAGTTGCTATAAGAGTAAAAAGGGTTCGGCTAGGCTTGAGATATGAATAAATTCAATAAAAATCAATTTTCAAGCATAGGGGCAAAATGGTCATTTTGCCAATGTCTAGGGGTAAAAAGGTCATTGTACCTAAGATGTGAATTTTAGATTGCCTAATTGTGTTTAGTGACTAAATGAGTGCATTTTTCTATTATAGATCAAGGCTTACCAAATCCGAATCTAAATCGGGGGAAAGCCAAGTAAATCGACTAAACCGACTAGTCGAGTACATTTTGTAATCCGAGGTAAGTTGTATGTAAATAATACAACTACATTGTTAGTATATTTGTTTGAATTGTCATTGAATTGATATAGCATGAATTGCTTGTTTGTGAATTGAGAATGCATATTGATAATTGAGATAGTAGAAATCCCGTTGGAACCCTAGGAAATAAACCAGATATTCATGCCGTGACATTTGGGTCACTTGTGTGAGCTAGTGTAAGCCATGTCTAGGACATGCATCGGCCACATTACGAGAACTAGTGTAAGACCATGTCTGAGACATGGCATCGACTTTGAGACGAGTGCTAGTGTAAGACATGTCTGGGACATGCATCGGCCTCAAGACGTAAGCCAGTGTAAGACATGTCTGGGACATGCATCGGCTACGAGTTGTGTAGTGTAAGACCATGTCTGGGATATGGGATCGACACGGTTATGCAAGAGCTAGTGTAAAGCCATGTCTGGGACACGGTATCGGCATCTTACCCCATGTTTGAGGCTTATGAAATATTTGATAGTGTTCCCAATGGTTCAACAGAGAAAGTTATGATTGTGAGTTAATAAGGAAAGTATAACCATGTTGTGAGTGGTACAGGTACCAAATTGGTATGCATGAGTAATGAGCTTGATATAGAATATGTAACTTGAATGGATGGTAATGAGTAAGTTTCGCTTATGCTTACCCTTGTGTTATGAGTATGATGATCATTGAGGAAATTGTTGTTGTATATTTATTTATATGCAACTTACTAAGCTTTTATGCTTACTCCCTCTTTCTTTCCATTTATCTTACGGTGCCGCCTAATTAGCTCAAGGATCACCAGAAGTCAGAGATATTGATCACACTATCATTCGAAGCATTCAGTATAGTTGGATTTATATTTTTGAATATGGCATGTATAGGGCTTAGACATTAATATTTTGTGTCTTTGAGAATTGACCAAATGTGTTTGGATTGGGTTAGAAACCCTTCATTTTGAGTTTATAAAAGATGCCATTTCATGGTTGAATAAATGTTTATTGTGGCTGATTTAGTTGTATGAATTGTGCTTGTTTTGGTATTGATTGGTATTTGTATGGAACTAGGTATATAAAGGTGGCAATGAGGATTGGTAAATAGCCTTATATTGTCCACATGGGTAGACACAGGGACGTGTGTCTAAGTCGTGTGTGTGTCGTCCAGCTGTGTGTCCCCTGCACGTAAAAATTTCAAGTCAGTATGCATGGTGATAAATACACGGGCAGAGACACGACTGTGTGTCTTAACCGTGTGGGGGAAACGGCCTACTACACGAGCGTGTGCTATGGTCGTGTGACATTTTGAGCATGCTAACATCAGAAACAGAATACTAACGTCTTTGCATACGGGCTAAGACACGGGCGTGTGTCTGGCCATGTGAAAACTCTTGTAGGTGTGAATTAGAAATTAATTCCACACGGGTAAGGTACACAGGTGTGTCCTTATGAGCTTAGGCCGTGTGAGACACACGAGCCATCAGGACGACCATGTCGAGTTGGTCACACGGCGTGTGCCATGTTTTAAAGGCAAGATTTTCATAGTCATGTTAAGGACCCGGAATGGTCCCGTATAATTTCCAATGGTCGATTTTGGACTCGTAGGCCCACAATAAGAAGTTGAAGGTAGAAATTGAAAAGTTTTAATTTGGACCGAGTCTTGATGGTGTGCATGAGATTAAGTTAGGTAATGCCTTGTACTCTGCCCCAACGTGGGTTACGGGTATGGGGTGTTACAACTGATTAACTAGAACATACTGATCCAAAGGATTTGTAACTTTAACACTATATTCAGGGAATTCAACGGGTATTTTCCTTTTTTTTCTACTAATGTAGTGCATATGTACGAATGAGTTGATCCAGGATCAATTAATGCATATACATTAATATCAAAGAGAGAAAAAGTACTCGCAATAACATCTAGAGTTGTAGCTTCTTCTCGAGCTCAGATTTCATACGCTCTAGCTGGTATTATTGCTTCTAACTGTTCATTAAAGTTGTTATTCTTTCCTCTATCGGAAGTAGTATTTCTAGCATTTCCATATCTTCTACCCCTATGAGAGGTTGCTTCGAGTTTATTTGATTGATTCCCAAAACCGCTTTGCTTCTTGGGACAATTACGGAGAAAATGGTTGATAGCTCCACAATGAAACAAGCTCCCAATTTTGATCGGCACTCACCAGAATGTCTTTTATTACAGTCGTCACACATCAAGACGGTTTTCTCTACATTTCTTACACTTCCAACACTGGCCGCTGGGGCATTGACTGTCAGGAACTTACTTTGTCTTGGTTTCAATCAAATAACAAATTCTGAAGGAGCAGATGAGCGACTTATGCCATTTCTAAATTTCTGTGAAGGAGATGACTAAGTAGGCTTGAACAATCCTCTCTTATTATAGTCTCTAAATCCTGAATCTGATTGTCGTTTACTTTTACAAAGCTTTTCAACCTTCTATGCTCACTTAGAAAGTTCCACAAATTCTCATAACTTTAATGTTGATACAGCCAATCAGATCTCATTATTGAACTTGTCTTCAAATCTGATACACATTTCCTCCTCAATCGATACAATGTTACTAGCATACTTTCTTAACTGCACAAATTCTCTTTCATACCCAACTATAGTTCATTTTCCTTACTTTAATTTGAGAAATTCTTTCTTTTTTTGATCGATAAACAATCAGCTTACATACTTTTTCTTGAATTCATTCTGGAAGAAATCCCAATTAATTCGATCATCCGACTAAGCTTCATGGACTTGGATGCTATTAGTTAAATGAATCTAATGACTATGAAAAGGTAAATTCATGGACTTGGATGGTAATTATACCATATTTAATGTGAGTGGATATTCATGGATAGGTTGCATGGTAAATCTTGTAAATTTTAAAGGTTACAATAGTAATTAATTAATATAAACAAAAATAAACTTAACCTAAAATTATCATCTTCTCTATTCTTTATTTTTCTTCAACCGAATGGCTATGGTGAGTGAAGGAAAACCATTCAGCAAATTTTTTGTGTGGTACTTGGTAAGTTATTTTCACCCATTTCTAATAATTTTTATGTTTTTGAAATCGTTGCAATTAGGTCTAGTTAGCCTGTGCCTTCGTTTGTGAAACTGTTAAAGATTTTGAATGTTACCATTAATAAATCCTTGTTATTTTAAATGTTAAACGATGAATTTGAAGTATTAGTTGTTATTTATAAGTATTTGGTTAAGTGATTTTTGATGAATTTAATGATTAGGAATTAAATTGTTAAAATAGTAAAAGTACAAGGATTTAATGTGTAATAACAACAAATATGGTGTAATAGCCCTTTTTTGTCAAATCAGAACAGTGGTTTCGCGAGCACAAATCTGAACTCAAAATATTTATTTTATTATTGTAATAAGGTCTACAGCATGATAGATTAATTATGTGAAAGTTTCGTAAAGAAATTTTACCGTTTAAATGTTTAATTCGGTAAAAAGGACTAAATCGCGTAAAGTGCAAAAGTGTTGTTCTATTAGCTATAGGTATTAAATAACTATAGAACCTTAAAGTTGAGGTCCTTAAGTGCTAAATAGACCATTAGTATGATAGTGGATGATAGTGGCATGGCATTTGGTGTAATTATTAAATGTTTTAAAGGTTAAATAAATAAATTGATTATTAATGGTTAATTAAATTAAAACAAAACCAAAATTAAGCTTCATTGTCATCTTTCTTTGGTCGAATATTGAAGAAGAAGAAAAAATTTTGTTCATTTTAGGGTTCGGTCAATTGGGAGCTTAATTGGTAAGTGTTTTGAGCTTGGTTTTTGATGATTTTTACGTTTTTGAGATCGTTGCTTTGTATTCTAGCTAGCCTGTACCTTTAATTTTGAAACTGTTAAAGATTTTTGAGAGTTGCCATTATTGAATCTATGAGTTGTTTGATGTTTAATGTTGAAATATGAAAGCTTGATGATAGATTTTCATGTTTTGTAAAGTAATTTTTGATGAATATGCTAAATAGGGATTAAATTGAGAAAAGTGTAAAGTTAGTGGTTAAAATGTGAAATAAATGAAAATTATGGGCTGCTAGGGGCACTATGGTAATTCAGCTAGCATGGGTTAGTCTTGAATTTAATTAATTTTATGAAATAAGGACTAAATTGTGAAAAAATGTGAAATTTATGGGGCAAAAGTGTAAATGTGTTTTAAAGTGTATTTTGAACTAAATTTAATGAATAAATGATTGAATAAGTTGATTTTGAATATAATTAGATCAAGAAAAGTGAAATACAGGCTTGGATCGGGGAAAAGATAAAGTTATCGACTAATCAACTCGATTCGCTATTTTAGCATCTGAGGTAAGTTTGTATGTAATAAGCATTATTTTAATTATGCTTTAAATGCTTTGATATTGCATAAATTGTATATACGAGACTACAGTCATGTTTGACGACAAATCAGCTATATATGGCACTTAGTGTACGATTTGACATAGCTTAAACTATATATGGCACTTAGTTTGCGAGATCGAGATAGCTTCGGCTATATATAGCACTTAGTGTGTGAGATTGGGATAGCTTTGGCTATATATATGGCACTTAGTGTGTGATTTAAGATAGGTCCGGCTATGTACGACACTTAATGTGAGAGATATCGAGTATGGCACTTAGTGTGTGAGACATGAAAGGTTTGTTAGTAATCATAAAGTACATGATAATATGTTTAGATTGATGAATGTTGTATTTGTGTTTAGTTAAGTTTATATCATATGAGCTTACTAAGCTATGAAACTTACTTTGTGTTATTTTTCTATGTTTTCTAGTGAATCAAGGCTAGCTTAGATTCGGGAGTCATCGAGAACATCATTACACTATCAAACATCTAAGTTGGTACTTTTGGATTATACTTTTTTGGCATATGGCATGTATAGACTAGATGTGGTATTTCGGTTGTGATTATAGCCATGAGATTTGGCTTGTAAATTGTATATGTTTTGGTCGGTATATATATCAATGAGTGATGGCTTATTTTGGTATGCTTCGTATGAATGTTAATTATGGTAAATGAACTATATAGATTGATATTCTTTTGGCATATTTTTGGCTAAGTAAATGGTAGTGATTTGAGATTTGGAATAGATGAAATTATAATGGCATGGATTGTGCATTTGGTTGATCATTTTGGCTGCCTAATTGTATGATGAAAGGATACCATTTTGGTTGTTTAGGTGAGCATGAATAAGGGTGGCAAATTGGCCTTACAAATGGCCTATTTTTGTCTACATGGTCATGTTACACGACCGTATGTCCCCTACTGATGAAATTGAATTGAAGTCAGTGTGCTCCACACGGTCACACACACGAGCGTGTGATTGGCTGTGTGGTACAAGCCATTATACTCCCTAATTGGCACACGACCCAGGACACGGGCGTGTGACTTGGCTGTGTTGCATAAGTTGGTATACCCTACAGTTTGGCACGACCTAGCACACTGTAACACCCCAAACCCAGCCCAGACGTTACGACCGAATTCGGCGTGTCACATCGAAGCGTTACTAGAAAAAGGCATGTTTTATCTAAAAATATTTCTTAGTGTTTAAAGGATATCTTCGTTATAGATTAAAGTAAATGAAAGCTGTGCACGAGGTAGGATGCCAGAAAAGAGGAGGTGAGTCTATTAGACTACTTAAGTACCTAGCTCTCCACGGATCCAATCCTAGACATGCACACCACTATTGCCACACTTTAACTGAGTGATTGTTCATGGAAAACTGTTTCGTTTAAAACCATTTGAAAAGGTTATTAATTTTGAAAACATTTTCATTGCGGATGCTTTGCTTTGTTATCGCGATATTTTGAAATCAAGTAATCTTTTTAAACCGCCCCTAAAGCTATTCAATTTTAAACAATTAAAACAATATCATATCTAAGCTAATAAAACATACTAAAAACCATTAAAAATAATTAAAGCGGCCTTATTACAACTTAAAACCCAAACTACTAAAGTAAATAAAAGCTGATCAAATCACAAGAAGAAAAACTGAATTTACAGAACATGTGGCCACTTTGAATCCCTCACAGCTCCAAGTCCACTATGGTTGGGGATTACCTGCATAGATGGAAACAATGTGTGAGTTTGGAAAACTTAGTGTGCAAACTAACCCAATCATAGTCCAAATCAGCTCAAACCACAGAAACGGATTAAGTTAGGCCTTAGCCCTGTATAGAATTTAGAATGAAGCCCATAGGCTCATAACAGAGACAGAACAGATATTTCACGTATGCAGAACCCAACCCATATCCATCCGTATACACCCCCGTACCAACCCTACACCATGTGGGGAGACTACTCGACCCACCTATCCACTACACGCCACGAAATTTACACATGGCATGGTCATTGCAATGCATAATGTGACAGGGTCACGGATCTGAGATATTTGTGGCAGAGCCACCAGAACAGATATTTATGGCATAGCCACCAGAATGCTTCCTCCATCAATATAACCCATATCCCATGCAACAGATATACATGTCATGGCATACAACATACAGAATCAGAATATCATGCATTTCAGTCAA
Organism: Gossypium anomalum; assembly: GCA_025698475.1. Taxonomy (NCBI): domain Eukaryota; kingdom Viridiplantae; phylum Streptophyta; class Magnoliopsida; order Malvales; family Malvaceae; genus Gossypium; species Gossypium anomalum. Next base: position 58,778,843 of record CM046956.1, read on the forward strand.
GATTAACCCTAGGGGTATAATGGTCATTATGCACCTAGGGGTACAATGGTAATTTTCATACTTAGGGTTATTTTAGTAAGTTTACCATTTTAGGTTTTCATACATATTACAGCCATTAACTTATTAACAGAAACACTTACCGAGCATTCTCACCGAATTGGGCTCGTTAGCCCATTAACCCGATTTCGACCCATTAAGCCCAAAAATACCAAAGTGCACGAAATTGCGCACTCTGCAATCTATCGCTTGAGATTACCAGGATTAAAAACAAACCATCTCACGAGTGCTCGCACGCTCACAAGTCCACAAAATGTTGGCTTTTTGGTATTTCGACTTTTTAGCTTTTGCCGACCTAGTCTATGAGTGGGTGTCGTTTACACACCTGATCTGTAATGCTACGTTGGCGAGATCCACACACAAGTTGCCTACAATCGAGTTACTAAAATCTCAGTCTACATATCAAAAACAAACTACGTACTATTCCCCTTACCATATTCGGCTAACATTGCCTTAGACCCAAGAGTTCTTACCTTTCTGCCGAAATATGGACTAGATCTAGATGTCCAACCGAGTTAGCTTCCAAAGCCATTCGCTGTACGCCCCCTTGTCCACACTAGCGCACACACACCAAAAGAAAGAGGCAAATATGCCCTTAATCCAAACGTTAGCCACCCTTAAGGGGTTTCGGCTTTTACCTTACATCATGAGTAACTAAAGAAAGATTCGAGAACTTACCTATATCGTTATGAAACTACTCCCGATCTACTGTAGATCCAACCACCACACAAGAAGGGAAAAATATAATCAAGTATTCAGCTTCTGAAGTCCCTTGATGTAGAAAAGTTTCGGTTTTGAAAGAAAGAATGAGAGGTTCGACTTTAATGGAGTTTCGGCTAACCAGTACCAATGGAGGATTTAGGTTCGGCTAAGGGATAATTGGCAGTAGGTACTTGGTTTTGAGAAGGAACAAAGGTAAAGAAGATGAGAGTCGACAAGAAAAGGAAAGAGAAAAGAAGAGGGGAGGAGATGAGAGAATTCGGTTTGAAGAAGAGAAGTCAGCATAGGTGTAGGGTGTAGGTTTCGGCTTCTAGCAAAAAAAAGAAAAAGAGAAAACCTAAGGTACTCCACCCTATTTCGGAAAAATAGCAGAATGATCAACCCAGTCCCAAAAATGCAAAAAGAATTCGGCAGCCACTAGTCCAAATGCCGAAATTCCAAACACTAAGTGGCCTAGCCGAATTTGCACTTACAGGGACCCTTGGCCGGCCAACTCTTGCTCCTTAAGAGTCCAACATTCGACCAACACCACACTCCTTGGTCAGCTCCTAAATTCCCTCCATTATCCCTCCCTTACCCAATCTCCTGAACAGCTCAAACTCTTGTAACACTCCTAACCCGTATCCGTCGTCGGAATAAGGTTTTGAGGTATTACTTGACTGAATAAAACTTCTATAAGGTCAAAGATACTTACCAGACATAAATTATCAACAATGTCAACATGTCTCATTGATTTTCCATAGGAGCTCTTAAATTTCCAAAATGACTCACTATCAAAACATAACCGAATATCTAATAACAATTTAAATACTATCAAGTTATAACTAAAACATTTCACCACATTAGTTCAATTATAAGGCTTCTCTAAACAAAATGAGCAAGCCATCTTCGCATGGCTATAATCTATACAAGTCGAAATATCATTCTACCTATAGTCTATCCTATACATGCCTTAAACCATGATGATATACAATCTTCTCAACTCACATAATGACTCAATAGTGTGATGATATCTCCGGCCCTTCCACCTCGAGCTAAAGTATAAACCTATAAGAAATGGAAAAGAGAACACGGATTAAGCTTCAATGCTTAGTAAGTTTTAAGCAATGTAAACAATTAATTTACTTATAGATCGATTATTCAAATTTTCAAGAAATCATTCCTAGATAATTTCCATTTTGGCCAAGTATCCATGAACATAATGCATATGTAGCAGATTCACCTCACTTGAATCTGAACTGAATTAAAACCAAATATTGAAATAAAAAAAATAAGATCATAAGAACTCGAAAAGCATCTCATTAACAAGTTTTAACCATGTTTGCAACAAAATCACAAATTCACTACAAGCTGTCTTCCTGAGCAACAGTCACTAAATTATTTATAACTGGAGCTAAGAAACTCCAAATCAAGTGCCGTTAATTTTCCCTGAAAATAGACTCATATATCTTCCATACATCAAATTTTCAGGATTTTTGGTTTGACCAATCAATACCAGATTTTTCATGAAATTTACCCCTGTTTCACTATTTGACTATTCTGACAATCTTCACTTCAAATCAAATTTCTCATTATACAGAATTCAAAATATGTTGTCGTTTATTTCATTTGAAACTAGACTCAATAAGGAGTCTAAGAATATAAATTTTATCTTATAACCATTTTTGTACCATTTATAATGATTTTCTGAAAACAGAACAGGGGACCTCGAAGTCATTTTGACTCTGTTCCATCACACTTCAAATATCTCATTATTGGCAATTCTTTTGCTTACATGGTTTCTTTTATAAGAAACTAGACTCATTAAGATTTCATGACATAATTTATTCAGCCTCTAACTCAACTCCCACAATTTATGGTGATTTTCCGAAATCACGTTACTGCTGCTGTCCCAAGCAGATTTATTACACATTCTTTGCATTCATATTATTTAACATGTATATCACCAAATCAATCTCATGTAACCTTTCACCATAACCGAATACACACATACACATATGAGATTTTCACATATACTTCTCATTTCGCATTCATGATTCAATTCCGATCAATCTAATATACAAAAGTATATAATACATACCTGACCAACTTAATGCATTGAACATATTCAATGGTAGTTTACTACGAACATTCGAAATCATAATCTTACTCGAATCATCGGCATTAAGTCTGCTAGGTTTAAAACCCAAATCCAATCACCACCACAAAGCATGCGGGACTTTAAGCCCGGATGTAATACCAAAGACAAAGCTTCTGCGGGACTTTAGCCCTGGATATAACACCAAAGATTTAATGCCTTCGGGCTTAGCCCGGATATAACACCACACCAGCACGAATGCCTTCGGGACTTAGCCCGGATATAACACCAGCACGAATGCCTTCGGGACTTAGCTCGGACACCAGCACGAATGCCTTCGGGACTTAGCCCAGATATAACACCATTATAAAGTCGTCTCATAAACAATTCATATAATATAGCATGTATACCTGTTCACTTTGCTCTATTTAATCATTCAATATTTTGCACACTAAGTGTCATTCTCAATATCTCGCACATTAAGTGCCATTCTCAATATTTCGTGCACTGAGTACCATATTTGATTGCCCCGCACACTAAGTGCCACATTTTGTCGATATGTCGTCAGACATTAAAATATTCACGTATATACAATTTATACGATATCAAAGCATTAGAAACATAAATTTAACAATGCTTATTGCATATGAACTTACCTGGCTAAATTGTAGAGATACCAAAGTTCAGGGGTATTTTGATAATTTTCTCATTTTCCTCGATTTTCCACCCGATCTTGATCATGCATTAACCGAAAGTTGGAAGCTTCTTCCATGGCTTCTCAAGCTTCATATTCGGCTGGTAAAAAGAGAATGAAAAAGATGACACCTTGGTTCTTTTATTTTATTCATTTTATTATTATTTTTGACCAATTTACAATATTAACCTTTATACATTTTATTTATTACACCAAATGCCAAGCCATCATATCCCACTATCTCTTTAATAGGCTAATTACCAAACAAGGACTTTCACTTTTAAGTTCTATATCTATTTAATACCTTTAGCTTATAGAACAGAACTTTTGAACTTTACGCAATTTAGTCCTTTTTGCTTAATTAACTATCGAAATGATAAAATTTTTCAACGAAACTTTAATACCATCTTATTGCCACTACATAAATATTTATAAAAATATTTACGACTCGGTTTATAGAAACAAGGTCCCAATACCTCATTTTCTAAACCCACTTGACCTTAGGGTCATACCACTTGAACTTAATAAATCGCTTATAAAACAAAATATCAAAAATATTTTTTTTTAAAGTCACAATTATAAAACAAAAATCACAATATCAAAAATATATTTTTTTTAAAAATCACAATTAGCTCGTAAATATTAAATATAATATTTACAAACATACTCGTCGGATTTGGTGGCCCCGAAACCACTGTTCCGATTAACCCTAAAAATGGGCTGTTACAACTCTCCCCCCCTCAGGTATTTTCGTCCCCAAAAATCTTACCAGAGAATAAATTAGTGATTTGCTTTCACCAACCTCAACAATTTCTCACCTAGCCTCAGATTTCTCAACTTTTCAATCTCATGAGCTAAGATTATGATCTGCTCTTTGCTATACATCATAACAAGCTGAGTTTCTACTTCTGTAAGAGATACCCTAGATAAAGGATCTGATTTGTATCATCACATTATATATATAAGAAACACATTACGGGTCTTCTCAAGTTTTGATAATAATCTCATTCAATCCGATGAATTGCGAACTCAACTTCTCTTTATAGCTAAATCTAGAATTTCTATTCCCACTATAATACCTTTACAAATACTCAATTTTCTAATTGAAAATTCAAAGCTTTTACACATCAAGCCCACATATATTTTCTGCAAATTTGAAACTATTTTTTTTTTTTTTTACGGTCATGAATTACTTTCATTTCCCCTCGCCTTTCCAAGCACATTGACCCAAATTCTTTTTATAAAAATTCAATTCAATACAACGAAGTTCAATGATTGCAACCATACCACACCCTCAACAATGCTATCTTAACATTCATCTCATAACTATTATTATTATACATAAACTTAACGAACAATAAATGTCTTTCTCGTTTGCTTTCAAGTTCTAGAACACAGTGTTACAAAGTAATTCCATACCCAAAGCTCACAAAGAGTTTATTTTAGTAACACGATATAATCCTCGTGTCTCCATTTGAATAATGAAAACTGCATTCTTTTAGTACTCCTGTGCGGACGAGATAATTACCACTGTGCTAGATGTCACAATTGTTGTAAAATCTCTAGATTTCTCAATACACGAACTCTATCTCGACACAACGAACAAATGTCGGTTCTAATATGAAATTCTAAATCGTAAATCAATTTACGTTGTACCCTTTTTTTAACTTGTAATTCATTGACACACCTCTTAGCCTCACAAATTTGCTAATTAAACATCAATTTAGTTTCTAGCTCAGCTAATAACTACTCATCATTTGATAAGATTAATCACATGATTATCGGCCGTAAAACACATAAAGATTCTCGCTCAGAACCCCAAATACTATAATCATTTGCCCAGTTTGATAATCAATTGCTGACTCATAATCTTTCAACAGTTCAAACCATCTTTAATTCTTGTGTCGAATAACTCTTTACCTGAGAACTGACGCTTCAATTAACAATTTCTTCAATTGTTTACCACTTTATTGATAAATATCACATCATTCAGACTTTCCAGTCGTGATCTATAAAAACATTTCTCAATAAAATCGTTCTGATGGATATAATTCTGTATCATATCTTCTAGAATATGAATCCTGCATTCAGAATATTCATCTATTTATCCGTGAACATTCAAACTTTATTTCCACCCTGTGGATAGATTCAGATACAAGTAACTCGATTAATCCTTCAAGCAATTAATCTAATCAAACTAAACAATTGAATCGATCTCGACTGTCAAGTAATAACTTTTCCATTATTAATCAACGAAGCTTTGAACCATACTGAAGCCACAACCATCAATAAATTAAAATCATAGTGCCATAATAAGGCTGACATCTCAATCGTATAGATATATAATGTCCCAATTATCAATAATGCATTTTGAACCTAAGAGAAATTGAAATATAATTACAATCATTCAATAGATAATTTTCACAGATAACCATATAGACTCACAAGAAAGCAGAGATACTTTAATTCTCAAATATATCACTATACTGATCTTTTTAAGAAAGCACCCATATCAGATGACAGATATCTCAATGATGTCTCAGAAGAAATCCATAAGTAAAGCGTCACTCATATGCACCGGAATCAACAGTAACAGAAACAATATAATCTTCATGTATACTAAGTAGATCAACAACCAGCAGGAGCAGAATACCAGCATCACACAGATTTAATCATCGATCTTTTCTTTCAATAAAATGAAATAGAATACCAGAGAAAGATATAATAATGCTGATTGTAACCCGAACAGCCCAACAATGCTTTCATATATCAATATATATAGATAACATTCTCATATGATAAGAATTTCATCTGAAAATATACAGCTTCACATACCTCTGAGGATAATTGAATACATAGAGTACCTAGAAGAGTTCTCATAAACCATTCGACTATAATCGTTGTGCTCAAATATCTTTATAATTCAAATATGATTCTACTGTCTATCTCCTCGACATCACTAATTTCTCATTATCCCAACACTAGCAGAGGCCAATTCGGAAGAACTTCCAATGTAAATATATTCTTTAGATATCATACCTGAATATTTGGTTTCATCTAATTCAACTTTTCTTTTAACAGTGACTTTGCATATTACAAATGGCCTTCAACACGATCCAATATCTTTTCTTTTACTATCTTCACTTGCAGACTCATTCTCTTATCTGATCACAGTACTAATCCTTCAATTACGAGACTCTGTCATTCCACACTTGTAAGCTTATTTAAGCCATATAGTACAGATCTCATTACAATGCTTTACCAATGAGGGGGTGCGGGTTGTAAAGCCAACAATTTTAACTCTTACGTAAGCATGCACATCACACATACTATTATGAACGAACAGTTCATTACTAATTCCGCATTCTCAAACATCTAGCAATCATTTACTTATGATCACTTGGTACTTAACACATAGCTCATACGCTAAATCAAATCATAAATTCCAAATCAAAATATTCACACAACAATTATATACCCAACATCACAACTCATATACTCATATAATTATAACATTTATCAATAGCAGAATATCATGCATTCTGATTCATACCTTTTATGAGTTTCAACTCATCACCAACACATTTTCAATCAAACATTTGAATATAACACTCTGTACTATCAGAATTAGCTCGGTTGGAAAGCATATCTGCCTTACAAAACAATTTTGTTAGAGCCGGGAGAAGTCACACTATCACGAGTAGTAATATGGCATGTATAGCTAGACTCACAAACGCTAGGTTAGTCCGAGAATCGACTAAACCATGACTTTGATACCACTAAATGTAACACTCCTAACCCGTATCCGTCGCCGGAATAAGGTTATGAGGTATTACTTGACTGAATAAAACTTCTATAAGGTCAAAGATACTTACCAGACATAAATTATCAACAATGTAAACATGTCTCATTGATTTTCCATAGGAGCTCTTAAATTTCCAAAATGACTCACTATCAAAACATAACCGAATATCTAATAACAATTTAAATACTATCAAGTTATAACTAAAACATTTCACCACATTAGTTCAATTATAAGGCTTCTCTAAACAAAATGAGCAAGCCATCTTCGCATGGCTATAATGTATACAAGTCAAAATATCATTCTACCTATAGTCTATCCTATACATGCCTTAAACCATGATGATATACAATCTTCTCAACTCACATAATGACTCGATAGTGTGATGATATCTCCGGCCCTTCCAACTCGAGCTAAAGTATAAACCTATAAGAAATGGAAAAGAGAACACGGATTAAGCTTCAATGCTTAGTAAGTTTTAAGCAATGCAAACAATTAATTTACTTATAGATCGATTATTCAAATTTTCAAGAAATCATTCCTAGATAATTTCCATTTTGGCCAAGTATCCATGAACATAATGCATATGTAGCAGATTCACCTCACTTGAATCTGAACTGAATTAAAACCAAATATTGAAATAAAAAAAATAAGATCATAAGAACTCGAAAAGCATCTCATTAAACAGTTTTAACCATGTTTGCAACAAAATCACAAATTCACTACAAGCTGTCTTCCTGAGCAACAGTCACTAAATTATTTATAACTGGAGCTAAGAAACTCCAAATCAAGTGTCGTTAATTTTCCCTGAAAATAGACTCATATATCTTCCATCCATCAAATTTTCATAATTTTTGGTTTGACCAATCAATACTAGATTTTTCTTGAAGTTTTCCCCTATTTCACTATTTGACTATTCTAGCAATCTTCACTACAAATCAAATTTCTCATTATACAGAATTCAAAATATGTTGTCGTTTATTTCATTTGAAACTAGACTCAATAAGGAGTCTAAGAATATAAATTTTATCTTATAACCATTTTTGTACCATTTATAATGATTTTCTGAAAACAGAATAGGGGACCTCGAAGTCATTTTCACTCTGTTCCATGCCATTTCAAATATCTCATTATTGGCAATTCTTTTGCTTACATGGTTTCTTTTATAAGAAACTAGACTCATTAAGATTTCATGACATAATTTATTCACCCTCTAACTCAACTCCTACAATTTATGGTGCTTTTCCGAAATCAAGTTACTGCTGCTGTCCCAAGCAGATTTATTACACATTCTTTGCATTCATATTATTTAACATGTATATCACCAAATCAATCTCATGTAACCTTTCACCATAACCGAATACACACATACACATATGAGATTTTCACATATACTTCTCATTTCGCATTCATGATTCAATTCCGATCAATCTAACATATAAAAGTATATAATACATACCTGACCAACTTAATGCATTGAACATATTCAATGGTAGTTTACTACTGAACATTCAAATCATAATCTTACTCGAATCATCGGCATTAAGTCCGCTAGGTTTAAAACCCAAATCCAATCACCACCACAAAGCATGCGGGACTTTAAGCCCTGATGTAATACCAAAGACAAAGCTCCAAGGGACTTTAGCTTGGATATAACACCAAAGACGAATGCCTTCGGGCTTAGCCCGGATATAACACCAGCACGAATGCCTTCGGGACTTAGCCCGGATATAACACCAGCACGAATGCCTTCGGAACTTAGCTCAGACACCAGCACGAATGCCTTCGGGACTTAGCCCGGATATAACACCATTATAAAGTTGTCTCATAAACAATTCATATAATATAGCATGTATACCTGTTCACTTTGCTCTATTTAATCATTCAATATTTTGCACACTAAGTGTCATTCTCAATATCTCGCACATTAAGTGCCATTCTCAATATTTCGTACACTGAGTACCATATTTGATTGCCCCGCACACTAAGTGCCACATTTTGTCGATATGTCGTCAGACATTAAAATATTCACGTATATACAATTTATACGATATCAAAGCATTAGAAACATAAATTTAACAATGCTTATTGCATATGAACTTACCTGGCTAAATTGTAGAGGTACCAAAGTTCAGGGGTATTTTGGTAATTTTCTCATTTTCCTCGATTTTCCACCCCATCTTGATCATGCATTAGCCGAAAGTTGGAAGCTTCTTCCATGGCTTCTCAAGCTTCATATTCGGGTGGTAAAAGAGAATGAAAAAGATGACACCTTGGTTCTTTTATTTTATTCATTTTATTATTATTTTTAACCAATTTACAATATTAACCTTTATACACTTTATTTATTACACCAAATGCCAAGCCATAATATCCCACTATCTCTTTAATAGGCTAATTACCAAACCAGGACTTTCACTTTTAAGTTCTATATCTATTTAATACCTTTAGCTTATAGAACAGAACTTTTGAACTTTACGCAATTTAGTCCTTTTTGCTTAATTAACTATCGAAACGATAAAATTTTTCAACGAAACTTTAATACCATCTTATTGCCACTACATAAATATTTATAAAAATATTTACGACTCGGTTTATAGAAACAAGGTCCCGATACCTCATTTTCTAAACCCACTTGACCTTAGGGTCATACCACTTGAACTTAATAAATCGCTTATAAAACAAAAATCACAATATCAAAAATATTTTTTTTTAAAATCACAATTATAAAACAAAAATCACAATATCAAAAATATTTTTTTTTAAAATTACAATTAGCTCGTAAATATTAAATATAATATTTACAAACCTACTCGTCGGATTTGGTGGCCCCGAAACCACTGTTCCGATTAACCCTAAAAATGGGCTGTTACAACTCTTCCTGACAGAGTTTCACTTGAGTTCCATCACATACCCTTTCTGTTCACAAAAATCATGCCTTAATTTGCTTACCTTGTGACTTGAACCTTAGCTCCCCTTGACTTCCACACGCCACCTTCTTAGTACGTTAGTGGCATCACCCTGCCAATTTACCACAGGTCCTCTTATGGTCCATTCTACCAATTAAATCTTAAAAGCCCAATACACCAGAACCCATTCTCTTTTAAAATCAAAATTTGTTAAATCTACCAGGTTTTAACTTAGACTTGGGCCTGCTAGAGGCCCACTAACATACTTAAGCATGATTTATACAATCAGATCATACTAAAATCAAGATTCACCAAAACTCATAGAAATCCTGAAAAGTCCCAAAAATCAGGGCGTTACACACACGACATGGCACATGGGCGTGTGTGACCACTTCGAAAGGCACACAGGCTAGACACACGGCCTTGTGGTTAGTCGTGTGACCCAAGTCAGTATGTATGCCCTATTTCCACATGAGCGTGTTTGGAGCCGTGTGAGGCGCATGGCCTGTTCACACGGGCGTGTGACCCTTGGAAGGTTGAAAATTTTTCTATGTTTCCAAAATTTTCATATGTTATCGATTTAGTCCCAAACCACTTCTAAAGCATGTTTAAGGCCTCGTAGGCCCTTATAAGGGGCAATGTGATCGTGTTGAATGATTTATAAGAATGAATGCTTTATGCTCAATAAATGTATGTTATGTTGTGAATTGGTCGGTAATACCTCGTAACCCTACTCCGGTGACAGAAACGGGTTAGGGGTGTTACATATGGGCTGTAGTAATGTTATAATAAATTTGAATAAGCTTAAATTTGAGTAAAAATGGTTAATTTACATGTTTTAGGCTTAGGGACTAAGTTGGATAAAAGTAAAAATTAAGGATAATTTTGTAAAAATGTCAAAAAGGACTAAATTGCATAAAATGAATTGGTTTTTCTGTCTGAATTAATGAATTGAATGGAATTATTATTTTAGATAAAAAATGAGATGAAAATTGAGAAGAAGAAGAAATTACCAAATAGCCTCTATAATTAGTCATTGCTGCAATTTAGCCAGGTAAGTTTGTAGATATAGAATTGTGCATATCTATATATATATATTGTTACTACTAATTTACAAATGTTTATATATATGATGTTTAATACGTGAGTTGGAAATTGAAGTATTATAACTAAATATAAGGTGAGAAAGGATTTATTTAAAAACTATTGAATATTTATGAAATATGATACATAAATATGATTATGGAATGATTATGATTTGTTACAATGGGTGTATTGAGAAATATGGAAGTGCCTCTAATTCATGAAAGTTATAGTTTGGTTAAAATGCCCATTTGGACAGAGTAAATGATTAGGATACGATTGGCATGCCAATAGGGTTAGTATGCGCGCTTATACAGGATTTACACTTTGGTGTCCCTATTTGCACGTTTGTGCCCTTATTATGCATCTATGATGCCTCTGGTGTGGTGTAATTACTTGATTATTTGATTCAAGTTACTAGTTCATCAGGCTAAATGTTAATGGAATCTAAAAAAATTATTTATGTGCTTAAAGGCTAATGAATAGTCAAGAAAGTAGTAAATGTTAAATGTTCAATGAACTATTTGATCATATTTGAGTATAATTATATCGATGATTATACGGTGAAAGTTAGATATGTATATACATGCATGAATGAGTTCAGATTGAATTATTATAGTACACGAAGCATACGATGAACCATTTTCAATACTAATCTTGTAAGTGCTTCATGAATGAATAACATGTATGATTAATTTATTTATTTAGTTTTCACATTATTTTGGTGAAAGTAGGTGATTTCAAGATGATATGTTTATATGAAACTTTGAAACTAAAGGTGAATTACAGAATGATTATATGTTAAATGTGTAAGTATTATGGTAAGAAGAAACATTTAAGTGAAATGCTTATAAGGAAAAATATATATGTATATGTATATGCAAGGTTACACCAATTATCCATGAGAGGTGTAGTGAATAGAAAATGAAAGTTAGCTTATAATATATTGAAAATTATGCTGTGTTGATTATTCTAATATGTTCAGTAGTTAAGTTTCCTTTAAATGAACTTATTAAGAATTATTGCTTACGTTAGTTGTTTTCTTTTCCTATATATCATCAGAAAGTTTGATTTGGTTGAAAGCTCATCGAAAATATATCACATTATCCAACAGTTGATTTTGGTAGTTTTTGATATGTTGGTCAAGGTTATACTAGCATGTATAGGTGGACTTGTGTTTAATGATCTAGTTGATATATTTGGCATGTATAAGTTATTTTGGTTGATGAACTATGGTACTTTTGATGCCTTGATGGCAGGTGTTAATATGGCCAAGTTTTAATGCTTGATAATGGCCTATATGGTATGCGTTGGAATAGTTTTGATGTGGTTAAAATAGAGTAAATTTTGAAATGGTATTGATCATGATGGGTATGTATGAAATGTGGTAATGTTTCCATGTATAACTAAGATATGGTTGAATGCATTTGAGGTGTCTTATTGGCATATTGGTTGGATGGATTTATGATCTATTGAATTGGTTGTTTCATGCATGATTTGGTATGTTTTTTACACCTTGAATTTGGGTACAAAATGCTTGTATGTACATGCTTAGGTTGGTCTTGGAAACTGCTTGAATTTGACCAATTTCATGTCCACACAGCCTAAGACACAGCGTATGTCTCAAACATTTGTGGCAAACGACCATGTGACACGACCGTGTGTCCCTTGTAGGTTTTAAAGTTTGTAAGTCAAGTTGTTACACGGCCTAGCACACAGTCTGGCACACAAGCGTGTGAGGCCATTTTGAGAGTTATGCGGCCTGACACACGGGTGTGTGGCTTGGCCATGTGACCTAACTTCGAAAGTTACACAAGCTAGGACACGACCATAGGTCCTTATTTTGATTGTTACACAGCCTGAGACACAGGTGTGTGTCTCAACCGTGTAAGTCACACAGCTATGTGACCCCTATAGTTCAAGTTTTCCAACTTTTTCTTAAATGTTCCAAATGTTTTCAATTTAGTCCCAAATTGTAAATGAATGGATTATGCTATGTTTATGTTAATGTATGATTTAAAATTATGTTTTTATGGTAATACTCCGTAACCCTATTTCGGCGACGAATACAGATTAGGGGTGTTACAAATTATCGCTTCCATTAGAGGCCTACACCCTCATCAAGTATGTTCACTGTACACGACGTCATAGGAGGTGTAGAGGATGTACCATCCTCTTGAGCACTAACTCTAACATTAACACATATAAGAAGTGTATCTAATAATCCAACATACAAACAATCAAATAAATGGTGTGATTGGCGAAGAGATGATCCAAGTCTCATTCCTAGTATCATTCCTGCAAGCAAAATTTAGGATTAAAGGCAATGTGTTCCCATTCCTAACCCACATGCAATTCAATTAGAATATTTCAAACAATTCTATGCAATTCAAACAAACTATTTCAAGCAATTCGAGCATCTAGAAAATTTAGATTCATGAGTTTCGAAACTCAAAACACACAATAATCACCTATGTCCAAGGGTTAATGAACCTAGAGCACTGATACCACCAACTGTAACACCCTGTACCTGGCCTGGTCGCCAAGCCCGAATATCAGGATGTCACATCACAGTCTCATGTCATACTGATAGTAATTTGTCACATTATTAAGAAATCATCCTTTTTATCAATAATCTATAAAATTTTAATCAAACATTTATCAATCATCATTATAACATGCCAAACATGCTTTGTATAAACTTATAATAATAATCGAACATGCAATGGGATCACTTAGCAAAATTTCCAAGACAATTATGTAGGTACCGATCCTAGAACATAGGTATCGATATTTTTCTTGCACAGTATCGATATCGTATGAAAAATCGATACCAAATCAACATTCTCTTTCTTGTCTAAAATCAAAACATTAGAAAATATCGGTACAATTGAAAGCGTATCGATAAAATTACCCCAAGTATTGATACTCGTGATAGGGTATCGATACCAATTTACGATTCTGATTTCTTGCACATTTCAAAATCACAGAGGTATTATTTTTACAACACGAATATCAATACCTCTGTTCCAGACTAGAAAAATACAACATTTTTAAGCATGTAAGTCATTCCAACTTGTACCGATTCATCATGCAATCATATCATCATCAGATAAACATCAAAACGATCGTATTAATAGTCTCAAATATCTAAAGTAAGTCCGAGCAATAATTATTGTAATACAAAACTAATCTCATAAACTTAGGAACAAATAATCTATGGAAGCATCCAAAACATCATGGTAAATACCAATAAAATTCTAGCAAATTGCCTTATTCTATAGACATAAACAAATAACAATAACACCTACGAAATCATAGAAATGGACTTGCAAGGGTCATCCCTTGGAACCACACCGCTTACATTGGCACTTAACTACTCTACAAGAATTTTAAGAAAGGAGTGGGTGAGCTTAACAAGGTCAATGAATGCTTAGAATAACCACAATGTACACACAATATCAAAGGTTAAACAAGAGCATACTACAATGCATTCACAACCATATTCTAATCAAGTCAAAATAACATATTCACATTTCATTAAGTCATAAAACTAACATATACTTCTACATGCAATTACACTTAACTAAACTATATATATTTCATTTAACAATAATTCATCAAGACTAAACGACGTATACATGCTTTAATAACCCACAAGTCTAGCTAATATATTCACTTGCGTTCACAAGTTAAATGGAAACGATCCAAACCACAATTACGTACACAATTTACTATAAGAACATACTAACATTTTTATGAAACTTAATGTAACACCCCTCACCCGTATTCAACGCCAGAATAGGGTTACAGAGCATTACCGAACTTATTAAACAATTAAACAATCATTTCACATACATTTTTAGATTCCAAATAATTATCATTCAACATCATTTACATTGTCCCTAATACGAGCCTACTAGGCCGAAAACATGCTTTAGGAGTGGTTCGGGACTAAACTGGTAACTTAGGAAATTTCTACAAAACTTAGAAAATTTTCCAAATTACAGGGGACACACGCCCGTGTGGCCTGGCCATGTGTCTCACACGGCCAAAGACACGGCCGTGTCACAGGCCGTGTGGACATTCGAAATGGGATCACATGACCATGTCTCAGCCCGTGTTCGAACATCGTGTAACTCTCTGACATGGGTCACATGGCCAACACACACGCCCGTGTGCCAGGCGGTGTGCTAGGCCGTGCCAAACCTACAGGGTATATTGACTTATGGCACACGGCCAAGTCACACGCCCGTGTGTTAAGCCATGTGGAGCATACTGACTTGATTTTTAATTCAACACTAGGGGACACACGGCCGTTTAACATAACCATGTGTCACACACGGCTAACCCAACTTTGTACATACCTAAAATAATCCATTTGACATCAAAACATGGCAAATATTGGCATTCATCTACTCTCAACCAAGATATATTATACCATTTCAAAACCAACTAATATAGAACACATCAATACCATAATATGTCATTCAATTTCATACCAAAACTTATAATCTCAAATCATCAAAAAGAACAATTCAATTTTTGTATCATTTAGCCTAATCTCACAAACATACCAAATTCAATTCTCAACTATTTAATGCCCCTAATTACCAAATATCAACAAGCATAACATATCCATAATCAAGCACATAACAAGAACCATTTATACAACCAAATCAACTAGAATAAGCCAACTTTCATGGCTATATACAAAACCAAATATTGAACATTTAAAAGGCAACTCAAATGGCTAAATTAATAGTTAACACATATGTACCAAAATGACCAAACTCCTATACATGCCATATACTCAAAATACTTAAGTTCAAAAGTACCTAAGTGATAGTAGGAGAGTGTGATGAAGTCTCCGACAATCCTGAATCTGTGCTAGCTTTGATTTCACTATAAAACATGAGAAATAAACAAAGTAAGCTATAAAGCTTAGTAAGCTCGTATGAAGATAATAAGAAAAACTCACCATTTAATTTACCATTCAAAACATGCATATAACATACCACAAAATAATTAACCACAATGTTAACATGTATTCAATCGTCTATATAACCATGAGTTCACTTCTTTCATAAGTTTGATGCATATAAAGTTTCCCTACATACCTGTTCTGATACATATCTTTTCTCACCATTTCATATCTTCGATATACCCGATGAACCATTTGGAATAATATAGGATACTCAGGAATCTCGCACCCTAAGTGCCAATATATATAGCTGAAGCTATCTCAATAAATCTTGCACCGAAGTGCCAATACATAGCCAAAGCTATCTCAATATCATATCTCAATAATGCTCTCTCTCGCGCTATCAACGGGTCTGCTTACACAAGCTGACGGTCATGACGTAGCTACACGGTGCTGCTCACACAAGCTGATGAGAATCTGCAACACATGTTGGATAACTCAGCCACCGGTAGGACGTACGAACCAGCACCCAAACAATAATAACCCTTAATGACATGTCATTTGTATCCTAATCTATTCCTAAGGTTCAATCTAGACTTTTTGTTTGCGGAATCGTCATCGAATATGTCCACAAGATCATTTTCACAGTTTATGCAAAACCAAAGCATTTAAAACACAAATATAAAAATGTTTATTGCATACGAACTTACCTCGAATGCAAAAACAGCAAATAAAGTCGATTAATCTGAAACTTTGTTCTTTCCCCAATCTAAATCCATATTTTGCCTTTCTTAATCTAAATAATATCAAATTTAGCTTATTTAATAATCCCTCTATTCAATTTAATCCAAAAACACACATTAAGGCACTTTTACATTTTTACCCCTAACATTTCACATTTTTACAATTTAGTCCATGTTTCATAAAATCACAAATTCATACAATTCAACCAAAATCCATGCTAGCCAAATTTCAATTAGGTCCCTAGCAGCCCATAATTTTCATTTATTTCACAATTTAGCCACAAAATTTACACATTTAACAATTTAATCCTTAATTGGACATTTTGTCAAAAATCACTTTACAAATGTTGTTTATCTAACAACAAGCATGCATTTTCTATCATCAAACATCAAAACACACATAGATTCATCAGTGGCAAAACCCTAAAACTTTAACAATTTTGTAAATTAGTCCTTGGGCTAGCTAGATTAAGCTGCAACAATCTAAAAAACATAGAAATTAATAAAAACGGGATAAAAATGGACTTACATGCACCAAAGATAGATAGCCGAATATTGAAGCTCAAAGATGGTGTTTTCTCCTCCCTCACATTCGGCTAGAATAAGATGAACATGAAGCCTATTTTTTTTTTACTATGTTTATTTAACCATTTACTTATTTAACCTTTAATTAAACCATTAAAATTCCCTTAAACCATGTACATAAATGTCCACTAACATTAAAAATGGTCTAATTTCCACATAAGGACCTCCACTTTAATATTCCATAGCTATTAGACACCTTTAACTAATATAACACAAGTTTTACACTTTACGCGATTTAGTCCTTTTTATCCAATTAAGCATTCAAATAATAAAATTTCTTAACAAAATTTTCACACATTCATACTATCATACTGTAGACATTAAAATAATAATAAAATAATTATTTGGACTTCGAATTTCTTGTTCCAAAACCACTGTTCTGGTTTGACTAAAAATGGGTTGTTACACTTAAATAAACTCATTTAGCATATTATTCACATGTTTAAGCGTCAACCTCTCATCATATTACCACAAAAAAAGCGATCACATTTAAACAATAATTTTCATAACAACCACATACTCATTAAGGAATACATCAAATTACACATATATACATTTTAAAGTAATTTGGCACTTGAGGCTATAAAGCATAAAAGTGGGCTCTATCACCACACATCGGATACACAATTCTCTAACACACCAAATGACTCATAGATTCAAACATATCCTAAAAGTGAAGCATAAAGCTAACATTCTTCAACACACCAAACATGTCCCGTTGAATAGAGCTTAGCTCACATTCCCTTATCTCTCTAACATGTCTCAGGGCCTCAGTGTCCAAATCACAAAACACATACAGGTGAGTACTAATAATTCTAGGGTATGCACATCTCTGTTCATATTCATCAATTCAAATCACAAACTTGTACACAATGCATGCTTATCGAATTCATAATTATTTGCAGTTAAAATGCCATAATAATGCTCGTTGAGCCATCACATATCTAACCAGATAAGTATTAAAATCAGTACATCATATATCATATAAAGTATTCTTACATATTACATGTCATACTAGTAGCTCAAATCTATTATTTAACATCATGAACATCAAGAACTCATCAATGGTAACATCAAGAACTCATGCAACGTAAAGGAAGCTTATACATGCTCTTGGGATGAAAAACATCACCGTTGGGGAAATATTTAACACTTAAGACTTTGTAACATAAGGTGTCTTTGTAGTTAATAAGGCGCCACATTGCCGGCCCAAGAGAGCCACGTTAAAGCAACATAAGTCCCTGAATCCAAGACCCCCCATGCCTTTGGGATAGCACATCCGATCCCAAGACATCATGTTCCAACCTCTGCTCCTATCCTTCCCCCCCCACCACACACAACTAAACAAAGACTAGAGCTCCTCAAGGACACCATTAGGGACATAGAACATCGAGAAAGCATAGGTCGGGATTGACTGAAGAATGGACTTAATAAAAATCTCCTTGCTGTATGTCTAAGGTACTTTAGAAGGTACTAGATTTCTTTTTTCCAACATGCAGAGGGAGACCCAGGTAACCGTCAAGCTTGGCAACCACTTTCATTTTAAGCAAGTCTCCCAAGGTCATGCACTGTTGCGGTGGAGTGTTGAGGCTAAAGTAAACCATCGATTTTTAAAGGTTAATGCTCTGTCCAGACATCTTCTCGAAAGACTCTAGAATATGCATAAAGGCCCCTACTTCACTTTGTTGGTTCCTAACAAACAAGAGAGCATCGTCAGTAAAAAAAGAGATGGTTAATCCTAGGACCATCTTTACTAGCCTGGATGCCTTTGATCTTATTAGTCTTTTGAGCATTAATAAGCATGTGAGAAAAGACATCCATGCATAGGAGGAATAGATAAGGGGACAAAGAGTCCCCTTGACGGAGACCTCTTTCTAGAGTAATAACATGAGTAAGAGACATATTACATTTAACTATATACTGAAATAGAATAGGCACAATTCATAATTTTTTTTAACCCAATCTCAAGAAAACCTCATCTTAATCAAAACTTTCTCAATAAAACTCCACTCCACCTGGTCGTATGCTTTGCTCATATCGCGCTTTACCACAGAACCCTTATTGACCATTTTTAGAACCCCGGAGGTAGTGCATTAGCTCATGGGCAATTAACACGTTGTCATGAATCATTTGACTAGGGGCGAAGGTATTTTGATTTTGGCTAATGCAATGGGGGAGAACATTTTTTAGCTGATTTGCCAGGACCTTAGAAATAATCTTATAAATGACCCTGCACAGACTAATCGGACGAAAGTTAGACATCTCACAAGGGTTTTTAATCATGGGAATCATAATAAGTAAAGTTTCGTTAATAAAATCTTCCTTTTTATTGCCCTTCAGGATATCATGACATGGACTAAGAATGTCATTACCCATGGTCAACCAATGCAATTTGAAAAAGCTTCCCGAAAGTTCATCAATCCCCGGGGCCTTCCGGGGATTCATTTGTTTGAGGGCAGCCAAAATTTCCTCGTCAATGAACTCTCTATTTAAGTTGTTATTCATGCTAGTGGTGATTCATTCAGGAAGAAAGTGCAGGTCAACCTCCCCATCAGAGGCAATATAGTCTTGAAAAGATCATTGAAATGGAGGAATGGGTTAGCTAGATCTATCTGTAACGATCACAAAAATATAAAAATTACAAGAAACGGTATAAAAATGACTAACATGCATGCACCAAATGTTTGGTCGAACCCTAAGCTTCATAAGATGGTGTTCTTTCTTTTCCAATTTCAGCAAACCACTTGTGGAAGATGATGATTCAAATTGTTTTATTATTTTACTTAAATTTTCATTGATTAAATTATCAATTTTCCCTCAATCATAATCTTACAAATTTAATTTAACAAGGCCACTAATTGTCCGTTTACATATCTAATGGACTAGTTTCATCATAAGTCCTCTTTCTTTTAATAACTAAGCTATTAAATAAATTCAATTAAATAGTTACTAACTTTTGTGCCTCTTTCAATCTAGTCATTTTATTCAATTAACTAACTAAATATTAAAATTTATTTTCCAAAATTTAATATGACTCTAATGTAACTCCACAAATATTAATTAAACAATAAACACAACCTCACATATTGAAATTGTGGTCCCAAAACCACTATTTTTGACACCACTAAAAAATAAGATATTACAATTTGGATCTCTATTGTTAGAGTGATTAAGTAGGTTATTATTCATGCGACTTGATAAAGGATTATGTTGGACTAAGAAAAGTGAAACTAACAAATATTTTAAATCTAGAGTATGCATTGCTGGAATATTGGAAACCAAAGTGGTGAAATCGAAATTCCAATCAAAGGTGTGGGTTTTACCCCCATCGTCTAACGGTTCAAGAGACCTTTCTTTCAAGGAGGCAGGGGGGATTCGACTTCCCCTGGGGGTAGGGTACTAAGAAAGGAAGTTGATCATAGTGGTGCAGTATGTATTCTGAAAACCTCATAAATATACAATTCAGTTAACTTCTCGTTTGAGTAATTTGTTCTAATAGGAATAAAGTGTGTAGACTTGGTCAATTTATCAACTATTACCCAGATTGTATCTTTCTTTTTCGGCAAAAAAGGTAAATACAATATAAAATCCATAGTAACTCTTTCTCATTTCTATTCCAGAGCCATCATAGGTTGTAACAAACTTGATACAATCTAGTTCTTGGTTTTAATTAAATAGCATATTAAACACTTTGCCATGTATTGTAAAATTTTTTTTCTTCATTCCCTGTTATCAATACAACTGTTTCAAATCGCTGCCCAAATCTTTTGGTACACATAAATGATCTTTGAAAACACATATTTTTGTTATCATTAATACTGAACTTAGAAGTCTGGTTGTTTTCAACAAGTTTACATTTTATTGATAATTCTACATCACCTTTCTATTATCTCTAAATTCTATAAAGAAAAATAAGTTTATCTTCTAGCTCTTCTAAATTAAAACCAATATGTTTTAGATTCAAATGAGTATTCATTGGTTTCCACTGTTTGAAACTATGCTGACAGTTACCTCTATAACCTTCTTTGGTGGTTTTGTAATAGCCCTTTTTAGTGAAATCAAAATAGTGGTTTCGGGACCATAAATCAGATGATTAAATATTTATTTTATTATTATTTTAGTGCCTACAAAATATTAGTAAGGTTGTGTTAAAATTTAGTTAAGAAATTTTGTCGTTTGCATGGCTAATTTCGCAAAAAGGACTAAATTGAAAAAGGTGCAAAAGTGGAGTACTAGTGGTTAAAGGTATCTATTAGCTATGAAATTAATTTGTTAAGGGATTTAAATGGTAATTAAACCATTCTTATTAAGAGTGGACAAATATGGACACCTTATTAAGTGATTCAGAGGTTAATTACTAAGGTTAATTATGTAAACTAGTAAATAAGTTAAGTTAAAGTAAATTAAAAGAAAAATAAAACCCATTATCCTTAATCTATCTTCTTCCACCAAAAAACCAAAGAAAAGACCTATATGGAAGCTTGCTAGGTTCTTCTAGGAGTATCTATTGCATATGAGTATAATTTCATCCTGCTTTTAATGATTTTTATGTTTTCAGGATTATTGCACTTTTATTTTTATAAAAAATGACCCGAGGGTCAACCTCATTTTATTGCTTCACTAATAATAAGATTGTGGATTTCCATCGGATAATCCATATTAAAATTCAAATTACATTTGTTCTTAATAGCAAGCTTACTAAGTAAATCTGCTACAACGTTACTTCTACGGTCTACCCAATTAAATCTGATCGAATCAAAATTCCTAAGAATCGTACACTCCTTATTAGCACATCGACCTAAAATAGTAATATCATTCTCGCCCTTATTGACAATGTTAATTAAAGTTACGTTGTCAGACTCCACAATTAACTTTGAGATTTTCATCGTTTTGGCCAGCTTCATGCCCACGGACAAGGCCTTCAATTCCACCCAAATTACATCGAGGGTCTTATCATTAAAACCATAACAACTGCTCAAGGCAAAACCATTAGCATCTCTCGCTATAACCCCATATCCAACGTACCCATCTAAAATTGCAGCATCAACATTGACTTTAACAAACTCTTTCGGGGGCTTCTTTCAACCTTTACACATCGGCTTAGGGGAATCATAAGGGGTCATTGAAGTTGAAAATTCTGAACTTGTTACTCAGCACCTACACCCTCTCCCACACCATTATAGCAGGGTCCTCCTTGCCCTGGAACACCATCTTGTTCCTATTGTGGAAAAATTTTAGCAGATCCGAGCGATGTTTCCATAGGTTGGTAAGATGCTGTGGCCAATTCTCCAGCTGAAAACTTTAATCTTACGGAGCATTTTGAGCTTCCAAATGATTCTCCAGAAAAGTCTGTGAGGATTGAAATTTTAGAGATAACCATGAATATGCAGACTTCGAAGTATAAAACCCATCGGGGTTTTGAATCCATGAAAGGTTGTCGTTTCTATCATTATGAGGAATGGTTAAATTGCATATATGCTCCCCTATACTTTTGCCATAAAGGTCAATGACCTTTTCCCTTATCCACCACATATTTTGTTGGTCTCACAGATCATTAACTCTACTTTTAGCGTTAGTCAACATAGACTGATCAAGAGAGTTCCCATTCAGCCCCTTAAAGCCCTATTGGTCCCTCCAAATGTTTATCATACTTCCATCCCCGACTTGCCACATATAGCCATCTTTTAATGAGGTTGTCACTTTAGTAATGCTCATGCAGGTAAATGATGATTTATCTTAGTGCTTGGACCGAAAGACATCACCCTCAGGAAAGTATTTAGTGCTTAAAACTTTAAAGCATAACGTGTCTTTAAAATTTACAAGTCTCCATACTTGTTTTCCTAGGGGAGCCAAATTAAACACGTGCATATCCCTAAATCCCATGCCTCATATCCCTTTTGGATAGCATTGCCAATTCCAAGCCATCATAGCCCAACCGCGAGTCTTCTCATTACTCTTTCACCACATTCGGCCCATTATTGAATGAAGCTCCTCAATGGTTCCTTTAGGAGCAAGAAAAATAGAGAAGGATTAAGTAGGAATAGATTAGAGGATAGCTTTAAGGAACACCTTCTTCCATCTGTAAGACAACCCCTTTGACCAACTATTAACCCTACAAGTGCACTAATTAATAATGTTAGTAAATGAAACATCCCGAAATAGGGCCTAGTCAGAATAGTGGTTTCGAGACCACAAATCTAATGTTAAAATATTTATTTTATGAATGTTATGAAGTTTAGAATATGAGGATATGTTTACATTAGAGTTTTATGAAGAAATTTTAAGTATAAGATGTTCAATTGGGAATTAGGGACCAAATTGAATAAATTTTAAAACATGTGTTTAAGAAGCAACTTTTATGAAATTACTTTGGATTATGAATTAGAGGTCCTTAAATAGTAATTTTACCAAGTTCTAGAAATTTGGACAAAAATGCACTTGCATGGATGAATTTTTAAAGAAAGAGGTTTAAGGGCATTTTGGTCATTTGCCATTTTAATGAATTAAAAAGGGGAAA
Source organism: Gossypium anomalum (assembly GCA_025698475.1). NCBI lineage: Eukaryota > Viridiplantae > Streptophyta > Magnoliopsida > Malvales > Malvaceae > Gossypium > Gossypium anomalum. The sequence goes on from CM046956.1 coordinate 58,802,954, forward strand.
AAGAAGCAAAAATTAGCCATCTTCTTCCCCATAGCCATTGAAATTTTAAGCCCTCCATAGCTAGGGTTTCTTCAATTTTCAAGCTCAATAATAAGTGCTCTCAAGCCCCGTTTTTAATGTTCTTTGTATTTTTGAGATCCCGATAGCTTGTTCTTTCCATTTCTACCCATATTTCATGCTAGGGTTCATGTTTAAAAATTTACCCATGCATGAAATGCTTCTATTTTGATGGTTTATGGAGGAAAATGAAAGGATGATATGTGTTAAACATCTTTTTCTAGGTGATTTTCATGAGAAACCCTTATAGGGACCATTTTGTGAAAGTTATAAAATGTGTGTGGTATAAATATGAAATCAATGGAAAATGTGAGTTACCATAGGAGAGAAAAATGTTTGGCTAGGCTTGGGTAAGGTAGAAATTGCATGAGTTTCATTATACGAGCCTAGGGACTAAATCGTAAAAACGTGAAAGGCTAAGGGCAAAATGGTCAATTTTAATGGGGTGGAATTTAGACTTGAAATGGATAAAACGAATGGTTAATAATCTATTCTTATTGTTATAGAACCCGAGGAACAAATTTTGAAGGTCGATCGAGGAAAACGGAAGGTTTCGGAGAGACTGAAATATAAGACGAAACGAACACCAGGTAAGTTCGGATAACTTAAAGTAAACACATAATATGCTTAATTATAAACATTAATAAATGTATGATGAATTGCATTTTTTCAAAATATGTAAATGTATGAAATACAATTAGATAATGAATTGATGATAAATGTCTCGGTTGTGGTGAAATGGGAAATCCAATGGATAAACCATGATTTATATGAAAAATGAGATCCTGCATGTGTTGCAGTAAGGGTTTAGCCCAGGATAGGTAATCCGTTGATCTTATTTCTGAAAAGGATCTAGCCCAGACGAGTGTTCCTTCTGAATGATTGAGCCTCCCGAAGACTAAGAATTCATTGTGGATTTAGCCCGGACGGGTAATCCAAATAGGGTTTGAATTTAGCCTGGACTAATAATTCAGATCCTAGCTCACTAAGGATATTTACCATGAATGGGATTTAGCCTGGACCGGTAATCCTGGTATCACCTTATGAGTTTCTGAATGGGGGATTTAGCATGGACTGGTAATCCCGCCATAAGAATGTGAGGTTCACGGGAGTGCATACCTGATATGATCATTCATACGAATTGACGGTTAATAGGTATTTCATTGAGATTTCCTATAAACTCAATGAGACTAATATGATAGACATGTGTAAGATGAAATGTGAAATGATGAGCTCAACTAAGTTAAATTCCATGGTATTATTGATATATATATCTAACTCATTGATTAAGTGTATGATTAGGAAAAGCATTTCATGCTAATTGAGTTTACTAACCAAATATGTTTGAATGCTAAAATATCTGGTAAGTTTGCTTTCTTATTATTCGAGCTTACTAAGCATGTAAATGCTTACTCCTCTCTTTTCCCTACTTTACAGAGCCCGGGGACTCATAAAGCTTGGGGGACGGTTGGAGATTACAACACACTATCAACTAGGGTCGCTTTGGTATATGAATACTTTCATTTTGTTAATTGGCATGTATAGGTGTTTATGAGTTATTTTGTTAAATGCCAATTGGCTAACCAATGTAAAGGCTTAGATGTCTTGTTTATACATTTTGTAATGACCATGATATATGATTTTTGGGGTGTGGTACGTTATCCAACTAATCATGATAGATAAGTTAATGAACATTCATGTATGTACTATAATATAGACATATTTATAAAATGTGACCAATTCATTGGAATTGGGAGGATCATAATTGGCAATGAGTAAATAATGAGCCAAACCCAATATTGAGGCAAATACTGCTATCATTCCTCAAACTACTAAGGAACATTATGGCATGTACAAACCAGTGATATGAGGTTTCCATACAATAAGGTTTTATAATGTCAATTCATAAGTATTAAGTGAATATTACTTGTTAATTGATATCTAATAGGTATGAGGGTGTAAAAAGGGTGACCAAAGGCTTGGAAAATAGCCTAATAGGGTTCATATAGTGGGACACACGGGCATGTGTCTTGGCCGTGTGTGACACACGGGCCACTCACATAGGTGTGTGGTATGGCCGTACGTCCCCTGCACCTAAAATTTTAAGTTAGCATGAAGCACGAGCTAGAGACACGGGCGTGTGTCTTGGCCGTGTTATTTTAATAGATTTTTCAAGTCATGGGCACGGGGTGAACCCACGGGCATGTGCCATGGCCATGTCTATAAGTCAGAATTGCCCACGGTTTAGAGGCATGGGCGTGTTTCCCTACCCACAGGCGTGTGTAAACCCCTACACGGGCGTGTGGGGTAATCATCAAAGAATTCATGCCGAATGTCCGACATCGTTTCGATTTATTCCTGGCAATAAATAAAAGCCTCGTAGGCCCATGCTAATAAATTGATTTAAGGTTGAAACGAAAATTTATGACCTGTATTTTTTTATTCTGCCTGCATATCTGTCTGGTAACACCTCGTACTTGTCCCCGGGCATGGGTACGAGTAAGGAGTGTTACAGTAAAAGTAGTTGGTTTTTTTCTATTAATGGGTAAAGGTAATCCTAAGTAGCAATCAAGAGTTTCTACCGCACGCATTCCAAGCATAGAGCTAAAATTATGTCTTTGAACTAAAGGAGTTTTCAGGTTAAACATAATCATAGACTTATCATTATTAATCTTTTGGCTTGAAACACTTGAAAATTTTTTTTAAAATATTAACGACCTCCTCTACATCCTAATTTTTATTACGAATGAAAAGGAGTGCGTCATCAATAAAAAAAAAGGTGATTAATACGCGGCCCATTAATACTAGCCCGAATTCCTTTTAACATATTTTCATTTTAAGTACGAATAAGTAATTTAGAAAAGGCTTCCATGTAGAATAAAAAAAGATAGGGTGAGAGAGGATGTCCTTGTTTGAGGCCTCTTTTCGACACAATAGTCTCAGAGATGGTAGAATTGCATTTAACAACATATCTAACCATACTAATACGGCTCGTAACTTTTGTCACCCAAGACTCCATGTAGACCATTTTCATCATAATCGCTTCAATAAACTTCTACTCAACCTAATCATATGCTTTGCTCATGTCGAGTTTGATAACAAATCCCTTGTTTGGCCCATTCTTAGCACTTTGAAGATAATGGATAAGCTCGTGGGCGATCAAAATATTTTCATGGATCATTCGTCCAGGCACAAAGGCGCTTTGGTTTTGGAAAATGCTATTCGAAAGAGTATCTTTCAACCGGTTAGCAAGAACTTTAGCAATAACTTTGTATACCACCCTGCAAAGACTACTTAGACGAAAATTAGTCATATCTATAGGGTTTTTTATTTTAGGAATAAGTAAAATAATTGTCTCATCGAGACTTTTCACTTTTCTATCCCCTCTTAAGATTTCATGGCACAATTTTAAAATGTCAGCTCCCACCACATCCCAATGTTATAAAAATTTCCCGATAAACCATCAATGCCCGGGGCTTTCCTTGGGTCTATTTGGTTGAAAGCTCTCTTTATTTCCTCATATTTGAAGTCCGTCATTAGCTTATCATTCATCTCTTCTAAAATGCAATTATCAATAAAGTCAATGTTAAGATCATCATTTGTTTGTAAAGTTGACCCAAATAAAATTTGAAAATACTCTCTGGCGGTCACTCAAATATCTTTAATGTTGTTCTTCCAGCACCCATGAATATCTTTCAGCCTCTCAATATTATTCTTTTTCCTTCTGCTCGAAGCTCTTACATGGAAGAACTTGGTGTTCCTGTTACCCTCTCTCAACCAGATAACTCTCGATCTCTGTGCCCAATACTTCTCTTTATCATTCAAATTTCCAAGTTTTACCCTCATAGCTTTGAGTCTGTTACCCTCATACAAACCACCAAAATTATCAACGCTTCTATTAATCTTGGACTTAAGCTTACTAATTTGCTTGCTCAACTCTTTGTATTTTTTACATTGCCACGTACCAAGGTCCTGGCATACCTTTTCCATCCTTTCCATAATATCTTTGGTGCCGTTAAACTAAACATTTTTTATAATATTTTTAGCTTCATTCTCTTTAGCCCAGCAAGGATCATACCTAAACATAATTCTGGGGTCTCTCGGCTCTTCTCTCAGCTTGCGCCCATCGTATTCAGAATAATGGCATCATGGTCTGAATTTTCCTGACGGGTCACCTTAGTTTCGATGAAGGGGAATTTGGTAACATCATTGGCTGGTATTATGAAATGGTCAAGTCTTTCTTTTACCATAGCAATGCCTTCCCTGTTATTGACCCAAGTGAACCAGCCATTATCTATCTTCAAATCAACTAGAGATAGCTCATCGACAATCTCACAAAAATCATCCATCAAGGCTTCTGGCTTCCTCTACCACCCTCTTCTCTGAGTTATTTAGAATGGCGTTGAAGTCCCCCCTATAATCCACGTTTCCTTCACTGTTCTCCCAACCCTCTTCAACATCTCCCAAGAGCTTTTTCTATTATTTTGATTTGCATTCCCATAGAACCCGATGAACCTTACGGGATTGTCATTGTCAAAATGGATCAATGAGTCAATATGATTCCTAAAATAGTTTGTGATATTAACATTCGTGCCCTCTCTCCAGAGCATCACTAGTCCCCGCTTTTACCAATAGCATTAATAGCAATACAATCATCCATTTTACACAAGTTACGAATACGAGACATCTTATTAGAATGAGCTTTGGTTTGACATAAAAATACCACGTCCAGATCAATAGCAACAAGGAGTTGCTTCAACTCGCGAACTTTCACAGGGTTCTCAACCCTACGACAATTCCAACAAAGGATCTTCATTGCTTTTGGTGGGGTTGACCGCCAGCTGCCGCCTTAAATGGTGAAACATTGTCCAGCAATTTTCTCCTCATGATTTTGGATGGACTCTTGTTTGTGTTATCTCCATTTAGACCCCTCTGTCTCTTTCTTTGCTTTTAAAACGTCCCATTCCATCACGCATAGATTTATGGTTCCTTTTTTCCAAAGGAGAGGTAGATGTTGAGTCTTCTTCACCTCCCTTATCTTTTCCTATGAACATATTTATGTGATTCAAGAAATTTATTGAAAGATTATAAGTCCTTGTTGTTAAAAAAACAACATTTGTAAAGTGATTTTTTGATGAAATTATCATTTAGGGACTTATTTGTAAAAGTAATAAAAGTACATGGTGAAATTGTGAAATAGTGATTTGTATGAGTTGATATGTGTTCATTATAAATTTGGCTAGTATGGGTTAGAGATGAAATTGTGTAAATTTTCATTTACAAGCTTAAGGACTAAATTGTAAAGAAGCTAAAATATTAGGGGAAAATGTAGATTTGCAAAAGTATGAATTTTGGATTAAATTGAATAGTATGTTTATTAAATAGATTTAATTTACCTATTTAGATCAATATAGACCTCAGACGAATTTAGATCGGGGTAAAGCTAAAGTTACGGATTAGTCTTTGTTTCTATGCCTTAATCATCGAGGTAAGTTCTTATGATTAAATACTACTTTAAATGTTATTATAAATTATATTTTAATATGTTAAATGTTATGTAAATTGAATGGTGAAAATCCAAGGATGCCATGATGTCTATCGAGCCCCATTTGAACCTTAGGAATTCGTTGGATACAAATGACATGTCATTAGGGTTTTCATGTTTTGGGTGTTGGTTTTGAATGTCGTACCGATGGCTGAGGTCCTACATTTGTTTGTGGATACTCCATAGCTCATGTGAGTAGCATCCAGTAGCTTACATTCCGACCCACATCTCATGTGAGCAATGATGTAATGTAAAGGAAATGAAAGGTTATATGTTTAGCACACTTCGTGTGAGCCATCCCACTTATCCAATGGTATTCTAAACGGTTCGACAGGCATGAAAAGGAAATGAATGGAAATGATTAATATGAACCATGATATGCATTTATGAAAAGAATTGAAATGGTAAGTTACATTGAAAGCATGTTATGTTAAGGAAGATAATGAATTCAAATGAGTCATGTTCATGTTAAACGGATTACCTATGTTACATTCATGTGGATTATGTTCGAGTATGCTAACATGTGCTGTTGTTGGTGCTTAGGCGTGTGCCAAGTTTATGGTTGGATTGTAATATGCCTAAATTTAATGTTATGTAATGAAATGGTAAGTTATGTTTTATAATTTACGAACATACAAAGAATTATATGCTTACGTGGTTTTCTTTCCTATGTTTTATAGATTATTGGAAGCTCAATCAGTTTGGAAGCTCGTCGAAGATTTATCACACTATCCAGTGATTACATCAATAGATTTTGATACTTTGGTCAAGGTTATAATGGCATGTATAGGTGAACTTTTTTTTTAATTTCTAGTTGATGTTATGGCATGTAAATGTTGCTTTGAACTTGTGGTACTTATGGTACTTTAAAGCCTTGATGGTTGGTGTTGATATGGCTTAGTTGATGTATGTTTTGAATAACCAATTTGGTATGTGATGATGAAGTCTGATGTGTGTCAATTGTGGTATGTTTTGGTATGGAAATAAGTTAGTTGTGAATGGTTGATGAATGGTAAAGTATGCACGTCTTTAGGTATGTTTGATGTATGTGTTCGAGGTACCTATATGACATATTGGTTGGATGGTTAAGTAGCCTATTGAATTGGTCTTATTATGCATAATTTGGGCATGTTTTAAGGTCTTGGTTAAATGTGCAAGTTTCTTGTAGGTTCATGTTTGAATGGGTGAAAGAAATGGCTTGATTTTGGGCATTTTATTGTCTACATGACCTAAGACACGGGCGTGTGTCTCAGCTGTGTGTCCCCTGTAGGTTTTAAAAGTTGTAAGTCAGGTAGTTGCACGGCCTGGCACATGGTCATGTGAGGCCGTTTCGAAAGTTACACGGCCTGGCACACGAGCGTGTGGCTTCGCGTGTGACCCAAATTAGAGAGTTACACGGGCATGGACAGGGGTTGGGACACGACCATGTATCCCTATTTCAAATGTTACACGGCTTGAGACACGGATGTGTGTCTCAACCATGTGTGTCACACGGCCTAGCCACACGGCCGTGTGACCCCTACAGCTTGAATTTTTCTAACATTTTCCTCAATGTTTCATCTATTCCTTATTTAGTCCCGAGCTATTTTTTTTGTGTTTCTAAGGCCCCGAGGGCTTGATTACGGGACAATATGCATGTGTATGATTGGATTATGCTATGAATATTGTAATGTTTGGAAATGAATGTTTTAGGTTACCTTTTTAGGGTAATTTTCCATAACCCTATTTTGACGATGGGTATAGGTTAGGGGTGTTACAGGTTTTCAGCTCATAATTGTAGAGATTTTATTGAAATCAACTCGCATACATTTAGCTGAAAGAACATTACATCGGAATTTCACTTCTTAAAGATAAAATTCACATTTGTTGAATTTTACATACAATTGTTTTTCTTGCAAAGTCTACAATACAATTCCCAAATACTAATCATGCTCAATGTCATTCCACGAGTAAATACAATAAAAAACTTGTCTAGGTAGGCTGAAAAATTCTACTTATCAGGTCCATAAATGTTGCTAGGGCATTAGTAAGCCTAAATGACATTACTTAGAAACTCATAATGTTCATATTGTGTTCTAATAGCAGTTTTCGAAACCTCTAATTCTTTGACTTGAATTGATAATAATCTAGACGGAGAGTAATCTTAGAAAGCATGATAGCTTATTTCAACCGATTCAACAAGTTGTCAATACAAGGTAATAGATACTTTTCTTTATAGTAACTTTGTTCAACTGTCAATAATCAATACATAGTCTTAAGGTTCCATCTTTTGACAAATAACACTGAAAATTCCTACAGTGACACACTTGCTCGAATAAATTCCTAATCCAAGAGTTCTTGTAACTGAACCTTCAGTTCTTTCAATTCTTTTGGTGTCATTCTATATGGAACAATCAAAATCGAAACAGTTACAAATGCTACTTCAATAATAAATTCAAGTTCTCTCTGAATTGGTAAACTTGGAAACTTTTTAGAAAACAAATTAGAAAATTTGTTAACTATCGGAACTTGCTCTATCTTTGATCCTAATACTCTGGTATCTAAAATGTATGTTAGATATGCTTCACAACTTTTTCTTATATGTTCTCAGGTAGATATCGCTAAAATAATACTGGTGGTGCAATCAAATAGTTCGACCTCAACATTAATCAATTTATCATTCTAACATCTTAGTAGTATTATTTTCTGTCTACAATTTTCTATGCATTAGGTAGAGATAACTATTCTATATCAAGGATAATATTAATCAGCTATGGTGTCAGGAACTATAACCTCTTCTCTAGCTCGGATAGCATAAGCCTTAGGTGGTACATGAGCTTCATATCTCACTATTGTGTTTCTAGTCTTGTTTCGTCTAGCTCTTGCGTTACCACTAATCCCTGATTTCCTAACTCTTTGTAAAGTTGGCATCAATTGAACAGTCTGATCACTAATAACATATGATTGTCTTGGGCAATCCCACATAAGGTGATCGGTAGAGCTGCATCTAAAATAGGCTCCAATTCTAACTCTGTATTCCCTAAAATGGTTTTTGCCGCAGTGTTCACAAACTAGTTTATTCTTGTTCTAGAAACTATCTGTACTAGCGACTGACGTAGCATGAGGCCACAGATAAATCTATTTAGACATGTCTCTCCTTATATTTCCTATAGGGCGAAGGATTGACTTCCAAAATCTCTCGTCCACTTAGATGGAGGAGTCAAGAAAGATCTTGCCACGTTGTATTTTTTGGTGTCTTAGCTTTTTGACTTATCTTATTTCTTTTCATTCCATATCTCTACCATCTTCTGAGCCTTCTCAGACTATACAACAAACTATTTCAGTTTTAAAGCCCTCCAAAAGTTTTCAGATGGCATCGTTCAAGCCTCATTCAAAACGGATGCATGTCTCAGCCTCAAAGATATAAGTTCTCTATCATACTTGTTGAGTCGAACAAATTCATGCTCATATTCGAGCACTATCATATCCTCTTATCTTAATTCCATAAACTCTTGTTTGTTTCTTTTAAGATATAATCGATAGATATATTTCTTTTTAAATTGAATATGGAAGAAGTCTCAATTCACTCAGCCTCTCAATTTCACTAATATTAAGGTTACCCACCACTAATAAGATTTTTTTTCTCAACAAGGACACAACACATCTCAAACAATTTTTAGGAATGCACAATAATTCGTTGAGAACCCTTTGCTTGTTTTCTAACAAATATTCAACTCTCTTTGGATCATTATCCTTCTTACCTCGAATGTATTTTGCCCCACTTTTATAAATTTTATTGATCAGGGATCAGTTAACATTCTTTAGATTTTGGGTTTTGAGGATATTGGGGTGCCAAAAAGACACAATAAGGGGTAGAGGTTGAATTTGGGTTGCAAAGATGAAGAGATAGCTCCCATAAACTATATGAACCATTGGTTTTTCATCTAAAAGAATGAATCTTTTGCCTCATTCCCAAGCCCTCAAGGACGGGTACATTATTTGTAGCTCCCTAATAAAAAGCAAGAACATTACTATCGACCACATGTAATATGACACGATTAAATTCTACCACCATGATTTATCAATATGAAAGACAGAGTCAATTTAGACCAAAAGGCATCACACTATCACAAGTTATTTTGCATTTATTTTGATACTCAACTCTGATCTGGATTTAATCTGAGAATCAACTAAACTTATAGCTTTGATACCACTAAATGTAACACCCCTTACCTAACCTAATCGTCGGGTCTAAGCAACATGATGCGACACTTGTGCTGGAACAACTACAATCAAATCATACAAGAAAATGATCATTCAAGCATACATTTAGATGTTAAACGCATTCAAATTATACCATATAATCGAATTTGAGCCTTAATCAAGCTTACGAAAGCTCTTTTGTTGACCTGAGCATGAAATAAAACCAAAATGTAAAGCTTTCAAAGTTTCAGATCATGTATTGATAACCCTACCTAATATCGATACCAATTCGAGTTTTGAAGTTTCAAAAAAGTTGAAACAATATCAAAAGTATCGATATCTATCATAAGGTATCGGTATCTTTTTCAAACTATTGATACTTTACCCTTGTATCAATACTAGTTTAAGGTTCGATATTTTGAAATCTTAAGAAAAATTACTAAAGTATCAATGCCCTTTACAAGGTATCGATACCTAAGAGGAAAACCTACATTTTTGTGCCTATTCCATTCCACTTTCCAATCTTACTGTTTAGTGAAATTCTCACAGCATTTTTCCTATACAAAGTATGTTGAAACACATAGCAACATCTCACTGTTGGATCTGGTGCCTTAAGTGTAGTATATTCATTTGTAAACTTGTAATTTTTATGAAAATATTAATTAATAAAATAAAATCATTGATTTTATTAATATACATTGTATGATTGTCTTTAACTAGTTTTTGCACGCAAAGTAAAATGAAAGCAAATGTTGTTTATTGGTTGTCTAATGTTTAAACTAATACTAAGCAATATTATGTAGTTAGATCATGATAAGGAAAGAGAACTTGGATTATTATAGGAACCTAAACATTCCTTAATCTAATCAGAAATGAGCAAATTGATTGAGAGACTAATATGTCATCTATCAAGTCCAATCGAGGAGATGCTTTGTCTTTAGCATCAAAGCGGATGACCACTAGAAGATTGATCTGTCGTAATTTAACGTGTCAAATTAGGTTCCTCATTACACTTAACGAGCTTGTTTTTGAGAAATTTATATTTTTTTTCAAATTTTTATTTTTTTTAGCTTTAATAAATGAAATGTTGTTTTTTAACACTTTTGAGGCCCAAAATGACCAAATATGCCATCAAGGATCTAATAGTTGGTTTAGTGTGGTAGGGAGTCATTGGAGGACAAACTTGAGCGAAAATGTTTCCTAAAAAAGGGGTATAAAGATATCAAAGCTTTAAAGTCGTGATACCCGGGATAAGGCTAAATTGAAGGAGATTGAGGCCATTCACGATAATCTCATAATATCCAAGCATGGGTATTGCGATATCAAACTCCCAAGAGATCGCCAAAGTCAAGACTGACGAAGATATCATGATACTGGACCATGGGTATCTAATATCCCTGACGAGGTACACAAAAATTAATCCAGGGGTAGTCCTAGTCCAACATGTCCCCCAACAAAAATTAGACGTTTAGAGACATTTTGGTCAAAAATTTTGGTTTGTAATTAGCTATTAAAAGCCTCTCTTGAGTGATAACAAAAGGGAGTTTTAGTTAGTTTAGAAAGCTTATTTATTTTAGGGTTTTTTCTTTCATCTTTCAGTTTAGGCTCACTAAAGGATTTAGTTTTTCTACAACTTCTTTATTTTCCTTGCATTTTCTTAGTTAGTTCAGTTAATTTTTACTGTAGCTTAGTTTAATTTACATGTTAAGGACTTAAACTTAGTTATAATCACTCTTTATTCTTTAGTTTAATGTTACATAGTTTGCTTTCTTTTCATTTGCCAAGAATCTTAACTTTATTGCTTTTTGTTGTTTACCTTACTGCCAGTTTACTTGCTTTTACATTTTTCAAGTAAAACTAAAATCTTTCATCTTTTCATTGAGTTTTATGTTAATGGCTTCCATGGTTGTTTCTTTTATGTTTTTTAGCTTTAATAAGTTAATGGTACCTAAACCAGAGGTGGTTGGTTGATGGAAATGTTGAGTAGTTGGTTTTAGGTTTTAGGGACTAAATCGTAAAATTAGACTAAGTCGAATAAACATAAAAACTTAGGATTAAAGCCCCGAATCAAATATCAAGATAATTGTACCTAAAAGGTAATCTTATTGGGCATCGATTCATTTATCCCGGGTTAGCCGTTGAGATCAAGAGATAATCCAGACTAATTTGCTTAATTAGGTAAAGTTGAGACCAAGAGGTAAAACGAAACCAATTTAGAAGTTTAAGCAATTTAGATGTCTAATTCAAAGGTTAATTAACAACATGGACATCAACCAACCGCTTACCATTATCGTATTTGGGAGTTTTGTATTTTTTTATTGGAAATTAGTCTTTTTATGTCTTAGATAATTAATTATTTTTAATTAAATTCATTTATGCTTTTTTTGTAATATAGAAATTAGCGAGTAGATAGCTAGACTCTATTCTTCCATGCTTCTTGAGTAGAAATCACTAAATCACTGACTCTCTTGGGTTCAATCCTTGGAATACTCCTGTAACACCCCTATAACCCATATCCGTCGCCGGAGTGGGTTATGAAGAGTTACCAATACAAAACAATACATTTGTACATTCGCATTTACATAAGCTCATTAGCAATTATATGCATAGCCAAACAAAATCAAATATTGAAATTCAAACTTATACTGACATTCAAAAGTTACCATATCAAATATTGAAATTCCGCTAACTTATCGAATGAAAAGTCTGTATGAAAAGGGATAAAGTGAGCTGACTTTGTCAATCTGTCAACAATAACCCAGATTGCATATTTCTTGCTCGATGTCAATAGTAGACCGGATACGAAATCCATCGTGTTTCCACTCGGGTATCATGATCGACTGTAGCAAACCCGAAGGCACCTGATGTTCAGCTTTCACTTGTTGGCATATCAAGCATTTAGAAACAAAGTCAGAGATGTCTCGTTTCATACCGTGCCACCAATATTGACATTTCAGATCGTTGTACATTTTAGTGCTACCCAGATGAACTGACATTCGGCTGTTATGAGCTTCATTCAAAATCATCAGAATAAGCTCTGAATTTCTCAGAACACATAATCGATTTCTGAACCCCAAACAATCATTGCTATCAATTAAAAATTCTGAATCCTCTTTTGAAACACATAGTACTCGTTTGCAACTAATTCATCATCAACTTTTTGAGCTTCAAGGATTTGTTGCATCAATAACGGTTTTGCTTTTAACTCCGCTACTAACACATCATCAGCAGACACAGATAGGTGCACATTCATTGCTCGAAAAAAAGCGAGGATTTACGGCTTAAAGCATCAAAGAACCACGTTAGCCTTTCCCGGATGGTAATTAATGACAAGCTCGTAATCTTTCAATAATTCTAGCCAATGTCTTTGTCTCAAATTCAAATCTCTCTGAGTCATCAAGTACTTGAGACTTTTGTTATCGAAATAAACGTGACATTTTTCTCCGAATAAGTAATGGCGCCAAATTTTCAAAGCGAAAACAATACCAGCTAACTCGAGATAATGAGTCGGATAATTTTTCTCGTGTGGCTTCAACTGCCTCGAAGCGTACGCTACTACTCTACCCTCTTGCATTAACACACAGCCCAAACCATTCATAGATACATCACTGTAGATCACAAATTCTTTACCGGATTCTAGCTGAACTAACACTAGAGCTTCGGTCAAAAGGGTTTTCAATTAATCAAAACTTTTCTGGCACTTTTCTGTCCATTCAAAGTTGACATTTTTCTGTAGCAACTTAGTCATCGGTGTTGCTATTATCGAGAAGCCTTTTACAAACCATCTGTAATATCCGACAAGTCCCAAAAAGCTTCAAACTTCTAAAACATTTCTCGAAGGCTTCCAATCAAGTATAGCTAAAATTTTATTCAGATCGACTCGGATACCCGATGCGGATACAACATGCCCCAAAAAGCTGACTTCCCTCAACCAAAATTCACATTTACTGAATTTTGCATATAACTGCTTGTCTCGTAAAATTTGTGATACCAACCTCAAGTGTTCGGTATGCTCGGTTTTGTCTCGTGAATAGATCAGGACGTCATCTATAAACACGATTACAAACTGATCCAAATACTATCTAAAAATCTGATTCATTAGATCCATAAAAATTGCAGGGGCATTAGTAAGTCCAAACGGCATCACTAAGAACTCGTAGTGTCTGTACCTCGTTCTGAAAGTAGTTTTAGGCACATTAGAGTCTCTAACTCGCAACTAATAATAACCCGATTTCAAGTCTATCTTCGAAAATACTGAGGCTCCTTTCAGTTGATCAAACAAATCGTCGATTCGCGGCAACATATATTTAATTCTTTATATTTACCTTATTAAGCTGACGATAATCAATGCACATTCTCCTGGTTCCATCTTTCTTTTTCACAAACAACATTGGTGCACCCCAGGGAGAAAAACTCGATCGAGCAAAACCTCTATCTGTCAACTCTTGCAACTGAGATTTCAATTCTTTTAGTTCGGTTGGTGCCATACTATATGGAGCTATCGAAATAGGTGTAGTCCCTGGTACTAGTTCAATACCAAACTCTACCTCCCGAACAGGTGATAATCTAGGTAATTCCTCGGGAATACATCCGGAAACTCACAAACCACTGGTACTGTCTCAAGTTTCTTTTCTGACTCTTTACTATCCAGTACATACGTAAGATAAGCTTCACACCCCTTTTTTACATATTTCTGAGCTAATATCGAAGATATTACTGCCAGTAATCCATTTAAATCTGTAGACTCAACTCGAATTATCTCATCATTCGAACATCTCAAGTCAATTGTCTTTCACTTTCAATTCACTACCGCATCATGCACAGTTAACCAATCCATACCGAGAATGATATCAAACTCGTTAAACAGTAATAGCATTAGATCAGTCGAAAAGCAAGAATCTCTGATTATCAAGGAACATTTTTTACACACTTTATCAACTAGCACATAACAGCCCAAAGGATTCGACACTCAAATCACAAACTCAGTAGACTCAATAGGTAGAGTCTTACTGGATGCCAAAGTTTCACACACATCCGAATGGGTAGAACCAGGGTCAATCAAAGTAATAATATCAGTATAAAAAAGAGTTAAAGTACCGGTAATAACATCTGACGAAGAAGCGTCCTCGCGCGCTCGTATAGCATAGGCTCTGGCAGGAGCACGAGCCTCAGAACGTACAGTAGTATCTTTGGTTCCTCTTTGATTTCCACTAGCATTACCCGCATGTCTAGGTGGTCTACCTCGTGTTGCAGTGTTATTAGGTCTCCCACTCGAATCAGTATTATGTTCAGCTAATTTTGGATAGTCTCTGATAAAGTGATCAGCTAATCCACACTTGAAAGAAGAGCGATCATGAAATCTACAGCTTCCTGAATGCCATTTACCACAATGCTTGCATTCAGATCTGTCCTGATGATCATTGCCAACACTAGCAACAGAGGTGGCTCGCGTACTCACAGGGGGTCGATCACGGTCCCGTCTGGAAAAACCCGAAGTATTCTTAGATCGGCCTGAGTCATCTCTAAATTTCTTCGATGACTGATGAAAGGATTTTCCTGAAGATCTTTACGTAACTCTTTAACTCCATCATCAGCTTTTCTTTTCTCTTTATCGAGCTCTTCGGCTTTACAAGCACGCTCGACAAGCATACAAACTCTTTGATTTCCAGAATACCCACCAACAGTTTGATGTCTTCATTCAACCCATCCTCGAAGCGTTTACACATGATAGCCTCTGACGAAACACATTCCCGAGCATATCTACTAAGTCTGACAAACTTTCACTCGTAATCAGTAACTGTCATAAAGCCCTATTTGAGCTCGAGAAATTTCTTCCGTTTTTGATCGATGAATCTTTGACTGATATATTTCTTGCAGAACTCAATTTGAAAGAATTCCCAAGTAACTCATTCTCTCGGCACAACTGAAATCAAGGTATTCCACCAATAGTAGGCAGA
Source organism: Gossypium anomalum (assembly GCA_025698475.1). Classification (NCBI taxonomy): domain Eukaryota; kingdom Viridiplantae; phylum Streptophyta; class Magnoliopsida; order Malvales; family Malvaceae; genus Gossypium; species Gossypium anomalum. The sequence continues at coordinate 58,818,695 of CM046956.1, forward strand.
ATCACGTAACAGAGATATAACACATTTTAAGCACTCATCAGATATGTACGATAATTCATCAAACACGCGAATGGTATTATCGAGCCAAAACTCAACCTGCTCAGCATCATCACTGTCAGTAACCTTGAACTCAGTAGCCCCGTGCTTTTGAATTTTATCAATCGGGGGCTTGCTCAACCTCAATGGGTCAACTACAGGAGGTACCACAGGTACAGGGGTTGTATTAGTCGGGGGTGGGGGATGTGAAACAACCAGATTAGTTCAAACATATTGGGTAAACCAATCGTTCATCATAGCATAGAAGGCTTGCTTAGCTTCATCATTTTGATTACTAGCATTTGGTTGAGAGTCCAACGGCGCTGTCCTGTGCGTGGGAGCAAGCGCTACGCTCTATACATCATCAGCTACCACTCGATCGGGATCAAAATTTATTACTATACCAAAAACACATTTCAATTGTTAGAAATTATCACACTATCGTATTAACTCTTCATGGCATGTATAGCTAGACTCACGCGCACTACATTAGTCCTAGAATCGACTAAACCTGGCTCTGATACCAATAAAATGTAACACCCTTATAACCCGTATCCGTCGCTGAAGTGGGTTATGAAGAGTTACCAATCAAAAATAATACATTTGTACATTCACATTTACATAAGTTCATTAGCAATTATATGCATAGCCAAACAAAATCAAATATTGAAATTCAAACTTATTCTGACATTCAAAAGTTACCATATTAACATAGCTTATATACAACAATATTTCAAAATATCATTCACTTAAGTCTATTCTATACATGCCATACGAATTCCAAAACGTAATAGTACCAAAACGATAGATAGTGTGACGAGTTACTGACGATCCCCGAGCAAGTGGCTGGAGTCAATGATCTAAAAATAGAGAATCATAACAAACGGAGTAAGCTTCCATAAGCTTAGTAAGTTTTAAGCAATGCAATAGTTAAATTCAATTATAAATCAATCAATCAGAATCCTAAGTGACATTTCTTAGGTATATTGCCATTTGGTCGAATATATATACAAACATTTAACGCATATTTAGCGTATTAACTTCACTTGAATCTGAATTCATATAACATAAGTAAATCAAATATTTTCACATAACTTCACATTTTGGCTGAATGTATCAGGATCGTATACATATAGTCTTAATACTTATTCACATATACATTATATTACATGCTTGGGATTCAATCCCTATCAAGCTTATATAAGTACTAGATACATACGTGGCCAACTTAAGGTATTATACAATTTCAATTGTCGTTTTATCACGAAGTCTCGAATCTTAGATTTATATCAAATCACTGGCAATTAGCCTACTAGGTTTAAAACCTAAATTCATCACCGGTACGAAGCCATCTAGACTTTATGTCTGGACTCATTACCGGCATTACGCCTGCTAGGCTTGAAGCCTGATATTAACTCATCGGCATTATAACCTACTAGGCTCGAAGCCCGATATTAACTCACCGGCATTACGCCTGCTAGGCTTGAAGCCTGATATTAACTCACCGGCATTATAGCCTGCTAGGCTCGAAGGCCCGAATAGTACCGTACGATAATCAAATCACCAAGTACCGTATAACATAATCATATCAATTAGGTACTAGCATCATTTGAACATATATAATTATACATCTCAAACACTTTTCTTTCATCTCATTTTCACACTTAGCATTCGATAGCTTATGCATAACATTTTGCTCACATTCATTTCAAACTTATCATTCGATTATAAAAGCATATTGCATATTTACCAACATGTTATACTTGCCATTAGGCCATATGAGCATGATATAATACACCATCATTTCATCTTTAACATTCAACTAAATCCATACCTTACAAGGAATACCTAATTGACATAATATATTTGATTATAATCATTTGTTATTTACATTTGATTACTTAAAACTTACCTCGGACGTTGTCGAATGATTACAACGGCTATTCGATTACTTTCTCCTTTCCCCTATCAAACTTTGGTCCTCTAAGCTCTTTAGCTAAATCAAACAAATTTACTTCTCAATCAAACACATACATACGACAACCATATACATTTCAAAAACTAATTCATTCGTATCATTTGTCCATGTCTATCTTGTTATTCAACTAAAAAAATAATTAAAAGCATCAATCATACTTAACTAAACTTTAAACTATAATTGAAATCACTCAAACATATTTATGGTCAAATATAGCAAGAAAACTAAATGGGCTTTACTAGCCACACTTAGCTCAATTATAACATAACTTCACTTACTTATAAACACATTCGGCAACTTGATAACTAAGTTAATATCATGGTACCATAACTCAACATTTATCAACATGTCATTAGCAAAATATGCTCATGTCAAATTTTCTCCTAATCACATCTCAAAATTCAACAAGCTAAGAGCTCATTTAATAATTAAATTCCATTTCAAAATATCAAAACATTATCAAATGTTTACTCATCCTAAATGACCGAATGCACATTAACTAAGCACTTAACAATTTTCTTTAACCATTAAACTCATTCGGCAATGATAAGAACAAATTTAACAAACCTTAAATTCAACTTATAATTGTGCATATCCATTCAAAGCATCCATACCAATTTATTATCCAATCATCCATAGCCGAATACACATATTTCTTTCATTCATTCTTAACAAAATTTTATCAAGCTTAAATCTCTATTCCATCATTTTAAAATGCAAACATTACTCAAATGTTATCTAAATTCACATTCGGCAACTACACATACACGCAAGCCGATTTCCCCTAATCATCTAATCCACCTATATGACCATTTAACTAGCTCAAACTTCACCCATCCACAATTACTCATTAAAACATAAAGACAACAACCAATCCCTCCAAATTCTTCCATGGCAGATTGCTCAAAACACCACAAAATTCAAAATTTTGACATGGGCTAAGTAAGGGACTTAGTAACTAGCTTAAAATATGCTAAAATTTCAAGAACTAACATGAATTACTTACCTTAATTCAAGCTTAAAGGTGGCTGAACAGCTTAGCTCCCGTTTCTATCTTTAAATTTGACTAAGAAGAAACAAAGATGAGCACTTTGTTTTCTTCACCCTTTAGCTATTTTACTTATCTTTATTTTATATTATAAAACCATTTAGTTACTATAATACTAATATAAAATACATATATTTTGTATTAAATATCACCATGGCCGGCCACTATCTTAAAAGTGGAGAATTTGACATACAAGTCCACATTTTTTAAACCATGCATTATTGGACCGCTACAATTTAACCTATCACATTTTCAAAGTTTCACACATAAGTCCCTTTTTAATAATTTCACATCCAAATGACAAAATTAAGACATGATACTTTCACACATGATACTTCACATATAATAAACATAGAAAAGAGCATTTAAATAATTTTGTGACTCAGTTTTATGGTTCCACAACCACTTTCTAACTAGGGTCAAATTAGGGCTGTCACAACTCCGATGTTCCATTGTAACACTACAAATATTACAACTAACTTGTCACAGTTGCAGACGTCGCACTTAGTATTTCATCCTATTGTTGTCTTTAACTGTTGATTTCTCTTTCTTGTTCATGAGAGTAGGGGAGAAGTGGTCAAAGATAGAAACATAGATGTAACTGACTAGATTGACAATACATCAACTGGATCCAAGAAGAATAGATCCCAAATTTGTTTATGAATTTATTAACTTGTGACATTCATAATATGGCATCCCTAAATCCTAAGTGGATGACAAACTATGTATGCGTGGCTCGTACACTTTAGTGTAAGAAAAACCTGGGTTCAAATAGATAAGGAACCAAAAGTTTGTGTGTTAGGTGTATGGCTTCTGCATTACGTAGAGTCATTTATAGCAGTGAAATTCATAGCCCCAAACATAGGTAAATGATATCCTTTCATTGGCAATATGAGGTATGAAAAGTAAACATGTTCACGAGTCGTTCATCTTTGTGATGGATAACTTGATCACTATTTGATATTGACGGACTTTTCATGAAGGAAGATGTAGTGGTTATCATGTGTAACCCCTTACCCATACTCAAGACCGGGACAAAGTATGGGGCATTACCAAGTACATACAAAGACATTAAGGAGTTACGGCTATCAAAGTTTGTTCAAAAATAAAAACATTCAAAAGATCCCTAGTATGGGTTTACGAGGCCCAAAACATACTTAGAAACCCATTCGGGAACAACTCGGGTCCTTAAAAGGACTAAGAAAAACTTCTCTAAAATATGGGCACACGTCTGTGTGACCCTCTAGACATGGTTGTACTGATGGCCCTTGTGTTTCACACGGCTTAAGTACCTAGGGACATGCCCGTGTCTCTTACCCGTGTGGCCAATTTATTTCACAAATTCTCATAAATCAAGTGTAGACTTTACAAGGCCAGAACACATGCCCGTGTTCCTGGCCCGTGTTACTCACATGGCCTGGACACGCCCGTGGAGCATACTGCCAAACTTGGCTATAAAACAAAGAAATCACACGTCCAAGGCACACGTTCGTGTCTCTGGCTCGTGTCCTTCACACGGCCTTGACATGCCCGTGTCCTAAGCCCGTGGAGCTCTTTGTCTAATTGGTCATGATCTAAATGAAGTCGCACGATCGAGACACATGCCTGTGTTCTTAGGCCATGTGGCCAAAAATAGGCTATTTACCAAGCCTTCAAGCCATCCTTGCCAACAATAACCTACATAGAATTCTACCATACCAATATTCCAATCAACATGGGACCAAGCAACCACAACAAATAGCAATTCAACTAACTACTAATACAATTTGATTTACCAAGGAGCCAACAACCTTCAATGCATAATTGATAAACCGTAATTTATACATATTATTATCCCATGCTTAACACATTTATGAATGATTTCTCCTTAGATTTGGTGAATTTGATGCTCCTAATCCTTTAATTTCATGTTTTATACTTAGGTGAGCACAGGAGAGCAAAAAAAAAAAAAGAGACGGGCCAAAAAAAGAGAAAATGGGCCGACGAGGGAAATCAAAACGGCCTGGACTTCCCCACACGGGTAGAGCACACACCCGTGCCTTTCTAGCAGGACTGAACATGGTTTGAAAAGACCTGAACATGGGCATGTCTATTTTTCAGACTTGACCGCGGCCTAAAGTAATCACACACGGGCGTGTCCCTGTCGAGCCCAAATTGAGTTCTATTCGAAAAAGGGAATTTTGAGGGCTTTTAGGCATTCTAAAGCCTATTTAAACACCCTAGAGGAGGATTAAAAAGGATACACAGAGTAAGAAGTAAGGAATTACTTGAAGGAAGCTGATTAATCCATCTCGGAAGCCGGATTCATCTCCAAGACTGAAGATCTCTCTACAATTTTCTTCAACAGGTTTTGGGTTTTCTTTATGTTTTGTTATCATTCTTCTGAGGTGTTTTCTTTTCTAGTTATGAACTAAAGCCCTTAAATACCTATGGGGGATGAAACCTAAGACGGATCTTGTTAATATTTGCTGAACTGTATGATAAATACTTGATTTGTTCTTAATTATGACTTTAACTCTTGTTTGAATATTCCAGGATATTGATTCAAGTATTGATGTGCTTATTTGGAGGATGAATAGTCCCTATCTAAGAGTAGATCACTCATAATTAAGCGGAGTTACATGCAATCATAGAGATATGATGGCATAAATCTGTCGAATTAGAGTCAAATCTAATAAGGGAATCTATAGATCGAGTTAATGCAAAACTAGGGTTTTAATTAGAAAGAGATTTCAATTAATCAACCTAGGGTTAGACTTTATTAGTCTTAAATAGGGATAATAACATAACTTAGGGATTTTTACAGATCAAGTCAAGTGAATAAATCATTTGGTTTAGAGTCAGTTAACAAAAGAAGTCTAGGTGGATTCTTCCTTGGGTGTTTTCTTAAATCAATCAGTTTTCCAAAAGTATCTTCCCCAATCTATTTTCTATTCATTCTTAGATTAGTTAATTAGTTAGTTAAAACAACCTTTATTATTCTTAGGCTAGATAATAAAAAGAAAGTTAATACTAGTACTTTTAGTTCCTTTGGGTTCAACATCCGGTCTTGCTAAAACTATATTACTGTTCGATATGTGCGCTTGCCTTCATCGTGATAATAGTTAGTTCGAGTATGATCAATTATAAAATTTAAAACTTATCGCGAGTGACAATCAAGTTTTTGGCGCCTTTGCCAGGGAACTAGGATATTAGGAACACTCGATTTTTATTACTTTAGCCATTTACTTTTATTGCAATTTAATTTTGTTATTATTTTTATTTACTAAATTTTTTTTATTTTCCTTTGGTAGGTTTCTATAGTTTATGACTAGAAGAAACCCGTTAGGACCATTACATTTTGACGGAGAAATTGATCGTACAGCTCACAGAAACCAAAGAGAAATAAGGCGAAGCTTAAGATACACAGAGGAAGAGCAAGAGGACAATATTCCAACTACAACCGAGGAGATGGCTGAAAATCGAGAAAACCCGCTACCTCCTGCGATTGCTGTTGACCCAGTAAATCAGAATCCTGCTCCTCATACTATGTATGATTATGCTAAACCTACTTTAACAGGAACTGAATCGAGTATAGTTAGGCCTGCTATTGCTGCAAATAATTTTAAACTGAAACCTAACACAATTCAAATGATACAACAGTTTGTTCAGTTTGATGGTTTGCAGGACGAAAACCCAAATACTCATTTAGCAAATTTTCTAGAGCTTTGTGACACATTCAAGATCAATGGCCTTTCTGACGATGTCATTCGCGTTCGGCTATTTCCCTTTTCACTGAGGAATAAAGCTAAACAGTGGTTGAACTCGTTACCACAAGGCTCAATCACTACTTGGGAACAAATGACCGAAAAGTTCTTACTAAAATACTTTCCACCTGCTAAAACGGCTAAACTAAGGAATGATATTTCTTCTTTTTGTGCAGATGGATTTAGAAACACTTTACGATGCATGGGAGAGATACAAGGACCTACTGCAAAGGTGCCCTCAGCATAGGTTACCTCTATGACTGCAAGTTCAAACATTTTATAATGGTGTGAACCTCTCGACAAGACAGATTATTAATGCAAGAGCTGGTGGAACCATCAACAACAAAACACCTGAAGCAGCTTACAAATTTATTGAGGAAATGTCACTGAATAACTATCAGTGGCAAGTCATGAGGACTAAGCCAACCAAACAGCAGGCGTTTATAATGTTGATGCGGTTAATATGTTATCAAATTAGGTGGAACTTCTAAATAAAAAGATTGATGGTTTACTTGGTTCTGCACAGGTACATCCACAGATGAGGTGTCATTCAAGTGGAGGAGGCATACATACAGAATATCAACCTTTCCATCCTACAACCGAAGAGGAACAAGTCCACTATATGGGTAATAATAACTCTAGATCTCAAAATAACCCATACAGTAATACTTATAATGCAGGTTGGAGAAACCACACAAATTTCTCCTGGATGGTCAAGGAAATCAAAAGCCACAAAATTCTTCGAGTTTTCAACAACCACCTTATCAACTGGAAAAGAAACCAAACCTTGAGAAGATGTTAACAAAATTCATCTCGGTGTCAGAAACTCATTTCCAGAATACCAAGACAGCACTTAAAAATCAACAAGCATCGATCCAAGGGCTCAAAAATTAGATAGGCCAGCTGTCCAAATTAATTTCTGAACGGCCACAAGGTAGCTTGCCAAGTAATATTGAACCTAACCCAAGGGAACAGCTCAATGCGATTAACGTTAGAAATGAAGAACTGTTAGTGACATCTGAACCAGAACCAAAGAAAAAAACCGTGGAAAGCAAAGGTAAAGGTGAAGTAGGCCACAATGAGTAGCAACCGGTAAGTGTAGAATATAAACCTCATGTGCCATACCCTAATGTGACAAGGAAAGATTGCTCAGATGAACAATTTGGTAAATTCCTTAAACTTTTGAAGAAATTACATATCAACTTACCGTTTATTAAAGCTCTTTCATAGATACCGACGCAATGCAGTTTTTAAAGGAGCTTTTAACAAATAAGCGAAAGTTGGATGAGGTGTCGCATGTGGAGTTAAACGTAGTTTGCTCAGCTATTTTACAAAATAAGCTGTCCAATAAATTAAAGGATCCAGGGAGTTTTACAATTCCTTGTTTAATTGGTAGTTTAGATGTGAACAATGCATTAGCTGATTTAGGGGCTAGTATCAATTTCATGCCTCACAAAATGTTTAAGCAACTAGGACTTGGGAAACCCAAACAAACTAGGATGAGCATTCAATTAGCAGATAAAACTATCAGATTTCCAAGGGGTATTGTTAAAGATGTACTCGTTAAAATTAAAAAAATTATATTCCTAGTGGATTTCGTTGTTCTAGACATAGAGGAGGATAGTAACGTTCCTTTAATTTTAGGAAGGCCCTTTTTAGCGACTGCTAGAACAACTATTGGTGTTGGCACAGGTGAACTCACACTTCGTGTGGGAGACAAAACAATCACCCTTCAAGCTCATAATTCGAGCAACACATCAAAAATTGAAGGTGGTTGTATAAAACATTCTACTAAAACTGACCATATGTTGCAATCTACTTTGCAAGAAATAAGTTTGAAGGACATACATGAGCCATGCTCAAGCAACAACAAATGACCTATCCATAAAGAATGAAGGCTACAAATCGAGGAGTTAGATGAATGGCGGACAAATAAACCGAAAACACACCATGATGAGCTAAATTTTTTCCCAAATCAAATTAAGTTTGGAGACAAAGTACTATTAGATGCAGCAGATCCTCATATTACCACTTTTGAACCGAATGGAGCAATCCCTCTTACGGTACTTAACATCTTCCCATACAGTACATTTGAGGTAACTCATTCCAAATTTAGCGCGTTTAAGGTAAATATTACTCGTTTAAAACCTTATTTTGATAAGACTAATAGTATAAATGAGGAGTGTAAACTCCTCGAACCACCATGACCATGTGAAACCTAGGTAAGTTGAGCTTAGACTATAAATAAGCGCTTCTCAGGAGGCAACCCCAGTACTAACAGTTTTAATTTATTTAAACTTTAAGTTTTAACATTTAGATTACTAACTGAGTTTCTGAACACAAGTTCCCAAATCCACATGGCCAGGCACACGGGAGTGCCTTAGGCTATGTCCATAACACGAGAGGAGACACGTCCGTGCGATACGGCCGTGTGAAAACAGAGCAAAATTTTTCCCTAAAACACGAGATGTGATAAATAGCCACGGTCGTGTGATCTGGCTGTGGGCAAGTCTGCCAAAATAACATGGGCGTGTGACACGCCCGTGCCCTAGAACTGTGGTCGAAACTGAGAAAGTAACATGGGCGTGCGACACACCCGTGCTCCTTACTTGTGGTCGACACCGTCAAACTAACACGGGTGTAGGCCTACACACACGGGCGTGGGAAAAACAAATGAAACAGGACACGTTCGTGTGCACCAACATGCCCAAAATTTAAAATTCACGAAAAACACGGGCTAAAATAAAGGGCACATGGGTGTGCCCCACGGCCGTGTGCCCCAAATACCTATTTTTCTAGTTTTATTTTCTCAAAATATTTCATTTCATTTTTTAGGATTTTTATTATTAAATACTTAATATTTTTGATTATTTCTTCATGAGTAATCCTATTCCTCGATATTCCTAAAAAGTTCCTGAATCTATCACAATTATAAAGAGCTCCAAGCTCACTATTACTTAGGAACTTGAAACTCCACTGGAAAAGGTTCTCCACGACTACCACTTGTGGAACCCAACCTCTACCACCACCAGAGTATTCTCCTCCACTCTACATAACTCCAACCTAAGGAGTTCATTCATCTAACATTCAGGAAGTTTCACTTCTCTCCCTATCTTATGATCTTATATCTATAATTGCCACTAACAATATCTTTGTACATTAAGGGCAATGTACATCTTAAGTATGGGGGGTCAATTATATCACTATCAGAAAAATCCCTGAATTTTGTCTTGTTCTCTTGAAAATCCCTCATATCATTATTAGAATGAATTTTGATTAATTTTTTTATTTTTATTGATATGACTTGAATTAAAACATAGGCATTCATGCATTGATTATTTAAACTTTAAGACATTAGAGAATTAAGCATGATAAGTTGATTGTTGAGAATTTAAAATTTTAGATTGTTTTCCCCAAGTTTAGGTATTATCTTTAATTGAAATCCACAGGTTTAAACATCAAAAAGCCATAATTTTTGTGAGATTTTGAGCTTTAGAGCATCTATTATATTTTTCATGCTCGCTGTTATTGTTGCTTTGAGTACGTCAATATCGAATTGTTATTCTAGAACTTGCTTGATTATGCATGTCAAGACCACACCATTTGATTTGATATGTCAAGATGATAGAGGCACTTAGGTTTAACCCACTCACTCCATAAAAGCCTACCTTCACAATTAACCATTAGTAAACCCCGTTGAGCCTAACATCCCATTCATTCATTTACCCTCAATATTAACCCATAACTCATTATTGTTGAAATCCCCTCAATTAATTCTATCCCTATTTTTCTCGAGATCTGATTTGAATAAGTTGCTTAGATATGTCTTATTCTTAATAGTTAGTCTATGTTACTTGATTTGTTCTTAAAAAAAATTCATATCTATTTATTAGCAGTAAGTCATATTTTTTGAAGCTCGAAAGTTTAATCCCATATTCTGAGAAGAAGCTCTTTTGTACGCAATTGATTATTAAATATTTTTCTAGTTAAGAAATTCTTCAATTCAATCTCGATTCTAACCTTCTCTTTTAGCTTGTGGCCACACCCCCTAACCAAAGCCTCATTACAACCCTCTAAAGACCTTTTGATTGATGTATCATCTCAATTTATAGTGGTGGAGATTTGATTTTCATGCAAGCCTATAGTAATAAACTTTCATATTGACTGTTGAGTGCTAAATTCATTATCCTTAAACACCTTGAGTGATTTGAGTGAATTTTTAGGGACGATGTTAAACTCTGTGAGATTTTGAATCAAAGGTAATTACTTAGATAAGGGGAGATGCCTATGTTTTTTGTAATGAAATGCTCAACTTGGAATGTTTGAAACTTTAATGTTCTTCTAGTTGAATTCTCAGTGAATGATTACTTATGGATTAGTTTGAGATATTATTGATAGGAATTATAATTTGAGAAAAAGGAATTATTAATTGTGAATTGAGGATTTTGCTTGAGGACAAGCAAACGCTTAAGTGTGGGGGTATTTGATAAACCGTAATTTATACATATTATTATCCCATGCTTAACACATTTATGAATGATTTCTCCTTAGATTTGGTGAATTTGATGCTCCTAATCCTTTAATTTCATGTTTTATACTTAGGTGAGGACAGAAGAGCAAAAAGAACAAGAAACGGGCCGAAAATAGAGAAAATAGGCCGACGTGGGAAATCAACACGACCTAGACTTCCCCACACGGGTAGAACACACGCCCGTGCCTTTCTAGTAGGGTCGAACATGGTTTGAAAAGACCTAAACACGGGCGTGTCTATTTCTTAGACATGACCACGGCCTGAAGTAATCGCACACGGACGTGTCACACGGGCATGTCCCTGTCGAGCCCAAGTTGAGTTCTATTCGGAAAAGAGCAAATTTGAGGGCTTTTAGGCATTCTAAAGCCTATTTAAACACCCTAGAGGAGGATTAAAAAGGACACACAAAGTAGGAAGCAAGGAATTACTCGAAGGAAGCTGATTGGTCCATCTCGGAAGCCAGATTCACCTCCAAGACTGAAGATCTCCCTACAATTTCCTTCATTGATTTTTGGGTTTTCTTTATGTTTTGTTATCATTCTTCTGTGATGTTTTATTTTCTAGTGTTGAACTAAATCCTCTAAATACCTAAGGGGGATGAAACCTAAGATGGATCTTGTTAATATTTGCTGAACTATTTGATAAATACTTGATTTGTTCTTAATTATGACTTTAACTCTGGTTTGAATATTCCAGGATATTCATTCAAATATTGATGTGCTTATTCGGAGGATGAACAGTCCCTGTCTAAGAGTAGATCACTCATAATTAAGCGGAGTTGCATGCAATCCTAGAGATAGGATGACATAAATCTGCTGGATTAGAGTCAAATCTAATAAGGGAATCCATAGATCAAGTTAATGCAAAACTAGGGGTTTTAATTAGAAAGAGATTTCAATTAATCAACCTAGGGTTAGACTTTATTAGTCTTGAATAGGGATAATAACATAACTTAGGGATTTCTACAGATCAAGTCAAGTGAATAAATCGTCTGGTTCAGAGTCAGTTAACAAGGGAAGTCTAGGTGGATTCTTCCTTGGGTGTTGTCTTAAATCAATCAGTTTTCCAAAAGTATCTTCCCCAATCTATTTTCTGTGCATTTTTAGATTAGTTAATTAGTTAGTTAAAAAAATCTTCATTATTCTTACGCTAGATAATAAAAAGAAAGTTAATACTAGTACTTTTAGTTCCTTTGGGTTCGACATCTGGCCTTGCTAAAACTATACTACTGTTCGATAGGTGCGCTTGCCTTCATCGTGATAATAGTTAGTTTGAGTACGATCAATTATAAATTTTAAAACTTATCGCGTGTGACAATCAATAACCCAATATGAATATTAGCCATTAACCATGGCCTTTTTCAAAAGGAAATAATAACACATTAATGAGCCATTACTTTGGCTAAATTAATGACATAGACCAAGCAAAATAATCAAAAGTCCTATACATGCCATTATAACAAAATAAAAGCTTCCATATAACCAAAACGGAATTAGGTCAATAGTGTAATCAACGTTCCAACCATCTTCCAACCCTCAAGAGTCCACTGGTGTTGTAAAATAGGGGAAAATGAAAGGGGTAAGCATTAACATGCTTAGTAAGTTTGGATAACCAGTTATTTAGCATACAACCAATATAAGCACTCAATCCAAACAAGTATAGGATAGATTTCCTATCACATGCACTCAACTATTATGTTAGTCTCATGGCATTAAAAGGTAATAAAACATCTAGATAAGCTCATCACACCATTATTCCCAATTTACATCTCATGTTAGTCCCATTAAATTTCTCAGTTTTCCGCAGGATATCTCATTTACCGTCAATTCATACAAGTGATCACTTCGAGTACGCACTCCCACGAACCTCGCATCTTATGGCGAGATTACCAGATAAGGCTAAATCCCCCGTAATACAAACTCATAGAGTAAATGTCGGGATTACCAGTCCAGGCTAAATCCCTTTCAACGACATATATGCTAATGAGCTCGGATCTAAATTACCAGTCCAAGCTAAATTCAAATCCTACTTCGGATTACCCGTCCGGGCTAAATCCTTAAGGCACACATATTCTTCAAGAGGCTAGATCACTTTAGGATCACCCGTCCGGGCTAGATCTTTTTCACCGTCAATTCATTTTCGAGATATTCCATTGAATAACAAGAGGCTAGATCACTTTAGGATCACCTGTCCGGGCTAGATCTTTTTCACCATGAATTCATTTTCGAGATATTCCATCGAATAACCCTATTCACAATCGGGACATTCTTATACGCATTTTACTCTCTTTATTAAATCTCAATAATTATTATGCAATAAATATTTACAGCATTTATACAATCAAGAATATACATTTTAAGTACATTAAAAGTCTACTTCGAGTTATTCGAACTTACTTGCTGATCGTTTTGGATTTGAGTTTTGATCACTCTGAAACCTTTCGTTTCCCTCGGTCGACTTCTAGATTCAGTCTCTCAGGGTCTATATCAGTAAAATAACTATATCAATATATCATTTAATTCCTTTTTAGTCCATATATAATCCTAGGGTAAAATGAACAATTGCCCCTAAGCCTTACTAAAATTATGATTTTGCCCTTGGGCTTGTAATTCTATTTTCATCGTATTTTCTAATCAATCAAGCCTAGCCTAATAATATTTATACTTATGGCATCTTACAAATCCATCTATATCATACATTTCATACTAATTTTACAAACTTTACAAAATATTCCTATGAGGGTTTTCATAAGGAATCCTTTTACAAAAGTTGTTTATCACACAACCAAGATTCATATTCCTCCATAAAAACTAAACAAACATTAAAAACTCTTACATGGCAACTCCCTAGAGCCTTTACTATTTTGCAAGATAGTCCCCTCAATAGAAAGCTCATGCAATGGGGACTCTAAAAGTACAAAAATTTATCAAGAAATCACTTACTTGTGAGGGTGATGAGTTACTGAAATTTTCGAGCTTTGAAACTTTTTTTTTTGCTGAAATTTTCAGTGGAAAATGGAGAAGATGAAAGTATGATATCATCTTCCTTTATTTTTATTATTTCAAGTCAAATAAGTTCACCTAATTCACCTAAACTAAAATTTTTGTCTCCTATATGTCTCTATGGCCGACCACTCTTGATTTTTAGGGGTTATTTTCCCTTTAATAGCCCCAATTTCAGTTTCATAGCAATTTAACACCATTATTCAATAATCCATGACTTTTGCACTTTATGTGATTTAGTCCTTTTTCGCAATTGAGCCCACAATCGATGAAATTAATTCACCAAAAATTTCATGTATCTATATAATCATGCTATAACATCAAAAATATTAAAAAAATAATTTTCTTAGCCTCGGATTCATGGTTTCAAAACTACTATTCCGACTAGGCCATGTTTTGGGATGTTACAATTCTCCCCCCTTTAGGGACTTTCGTCCCCAAAAGTCTTACCAGAAAATAAATTCGGGTATTGGCTTCTCATAGTTTCTTCAGGCTTCCAAGTGGCTTCTTCCATTCCATGTCTATGCCACAATACCTTTACCAAAACTATGTTCTTGTTCCTCAACTATTTGACTTCCCGAGCCAAAATCTTGATTGGTTATTCACCTTAGGTCATATCTGGCCTAATCTCGACCTCAGTCGACAAAATTACATGAGAAGGGTTTGATCAGTATCTACATAACATGGAGACATGAAATACATCATGGATTTTTTCCAACTTGGATGGATGCTAAACGGTAGGCTAATGGTCCAACTCTTTCAGTGATCTCATAAGGTTCGTGTAACACCCCAAACCCAGCCCAGACGTTATGGCCAGATCCAGCGTGTCACATTAAAGTGTTTTATCAAAAACCTTGTTTTCATTGAAAACCCTTATTTAAATAAAAACTATTCCTTCTTTTATGATGATAATTACTTTGTAAAATCTCTCTTCAGTTGCGGGAGCTTTATTTAAAACAGATGATCTATGAAAACTTGTCATTTAAAAATTGAGTTGCAGACACGTGGTATTTAAAAATAGTTATGGTTTAGGAAAACCATGTTCTACTTCTAATAATAAAAAGAAATATTAATCCTAATTCGAAATAATAACCAGAGGAATGGCCTTATTACAATTCAGACTGAAATAACTTACAATACTAGAAATTACATGCTAAAGAAAACAAGTCCAAGTCGTCTTACTAGCTAGTCACCTTGGAGTCCCTCCTACCATCGAGCCACCTACTGAGGATCACCTGAGAAAAATAAAAGAGGGGGTGAGTTTTTTCGAAAACTCAGTGTGTACAACCTTCAGTAAATAGAAAAGCATGCAATAGCAAGTTTATTCAGGCCTGAGACCAATCAATATCAGAATAGATGTAAAGCAATCAAATATGCATGGACCCCACCCATCCAACCGCTACACACCATCCCCATCCCCCGATGCACACCATGTGAGGATATAAGTATCGACCCACCCATCCGATACACTCCAATGGTAGCCCAGTTACGGTACTACCTAACGTTCCAACAAAGCTGTTAATCATATATTGGCCTTGAAAAGCCATCAGTGGATCCACGGTCGTCAAGCAACCATGCGAATATCATATGAATGCAACCTAAATAGAATATCATATTAATGCAGCAGGTATACATGTAACATCCATAAATTTTACATTCAACACATAGGGGTATTTTAGTCATTTTTGCCCTTAGGGGCTTTTTGATAATTTCTCTTTATTACGGGTTATTACTTACCTTGGCCCGTTAACAAGTCCTCGTTGGCTAAAGCGAACAGTTACTATGCACCAGGTAGGAATCCAGAGAAGAGGAGGTGGGTTAATAAGACCACTTAAGTACCAAGCTCTTCCTAGATCTAATCCTAGACATGCATATACCCATTGCCACACCTTAACCTTATGGCTTGTCGACGGTCACAATTAATTAATTATTTAAGTTTTATGTATGTTTAAGCAGTTATCAGATACTAGGCCCAAAACTCCTTACAAAGCCTAAACGAGTCTACATACATGCATATGGCCCACTAGGCCCAATCTCATTCATATGGCCCATTAGGCCCAAATCACATTTGTATGGCCCATCAGACCCAAATGACATTCATAGTCATGCAATCATATGATTTTTCATCACTTAGTAACAAATTGCAAATTTTGCCTATTATGAGCCCTACAGCCTATCGGGCCCATTTAGCCCATTCTGGCCCGGTTGGCCAATACACGGCCCAAGTCCACGAAATCGCACATGCGGCCTCTGGTAACCTATCGGCTTCCTCTTACGAGTGTTCACGTACTCACAAGTCTATTGCAGCCAAGCTTCTGGCTTTTTGACATTTCAGCTTTTTGACATTTCAGGATTTGCCAGTCTATTGTGTGTGTGCAGTGTATGTACACTCCTGATACTAAAACATGCTGCGATCTCCTCAGCCATGAACCTATAAATGATGTCGCTCAACGATTAATCACACACTTATTAAATACGATCACCAAAAGCCGAAAATCTCACCTTTGCCTTACCTTGAATCGACAAGCCTTAACAGCCCTTCCTTAATCACCAATCACGAGTATTCCTTAAATCCAAAACCCCAAAATGCCTAAGAAGTAATTCTGCACAGATCTAAAATTTGAGATTCGATACTAATCCCACAAGAATCGACTGAAGTAGAAGGAGTAGTGGTGGCACAGAGGGTCTTCAGCCAAAGAGGTATTCGACTTTTGAGATATGTATGGTGAAAGGGGTTATTCAGCACAAATAAGAAGAAGAGCAGAAGGAATCGGCTAAAACCAAAGGTGAATCAAAAGAGAATTTAAGAAGAGAAAGAATGGAAAATCAGCAAGCAAGGAACAAGGAATTCTGCTTTTGAGCACTTATAGAGAAAAGTGTTTTGGCAACACAAAAATGAGGAATTCGGCTAAAGAAAGAGAAGCAATTTTGGCAATACCCTAGAATCCCCAAAATCGGCACCTATTTACACTATAGCCAAATTTACCTATCCTCAAATTCCCTATTCGACTCCACTTCTCTACACCCCTCATCTCCTAACTTTTCTCCATGATAACTCCTTAATCCCTTCCTTAAATTTCTCATCTGATCATTCCCTTCAGAGTTTACATCCAACGCCACTATTGGCCATTTATTGAGCAAAAATAAATCATTTTTTTGTGCAAGGAGGGAATCGAACCCCAAACCTCCTTGCCATGCATGTGTTGCCTCTTGCCACTCCAACACAAGGCTCCTTATGTCCAATTCCTCCTTCATTTATTTAAAACCTAAACTACTTGCCATCAAGGTTCTTTTAATTATTAAACTATAATTTCTTTTACCCTAAAGTTCGAACTCAAAACTTAACCAGGCCTATTATCACATAAATAACAGTTGACTAGGAATATTAAGCACACCTTTTATCAAAATCGAAAAAGAAAAAAAGTTTGGGATTTTTGGGGCTTTACAGTCCGATAAACCGTGGACTCAATTTGCCTTTTCGGCCAAATCTCAATACCTTTTTCCATGGAGATACCTTCAAGCATACTTTAACCTCAACTTGGAATTCAATTTCTTTTCTTTTCAAATCAGCATATGACTTTTGTCTGTCCGATGTCGCTTTCAAGCAGTCACGGATCACTTTAACCTTTTCTTCTATTTTCTTGATTAAATCAACCTCGTGAATCTGGGTTTCTTTGAGTTTCATCCAATACAATAGAGTCTGGAACTTCTGGCCATACAATGCTTCATACGGTGCCATATTTAAGCTTGTCTGAAAACTGTTATTGTAGGCAAATTCCACCAATGATAAATATTTTTCCCAACTGCCTTGAAATTCAAGGACGCAACATCGTAACATGTCCTCAAGAGTCTGAATCGTCCGTTTAGACTGACCATCTGTCTGTGGGTGGAATGCCGTACTAAAATTCAATTTGGTACCCAAAGCTCCCTGTAGCTTCTTCCAAAATCTTGAAGTGAATCTCGAGTCTCTATCCGAGATGATCGACAATGGTACTCCATGTAGCCTTACGATCTCGAATATATACAAGTCAATCAGCTTGTCAAGAGAGTAATCGGTTCACACTGGGATGAAGTGTGCCAACTTCGTTAACTTATCAACTACAACCCAAACAACGTCTTTCTTCTTCGAGGTCAACAGTAATCCAGTCACGAAGTCCATGGTAATCCTGTCCCATTTCCATTCGGGAACCATCATAGGCTGTAACAAACCCAAAGGTACTTGGTGTTTAGCCTTGACCTGTTGACATATCAAGCATTTCGATACAAATTCTGAGATGTCTCTTTTCATGCCATTCCACCAGTACATTTTCTTTAAGTCATTGTACATCTTAGTATTTCCCGGGTGGATAGAAAGTCAGCTATCATGCGCTTTTTGCAAAATTCTCTGTACAATGTCGCCATTTCTGGGTACACAGACCCTATCTCTGAACATTAGGCGACCATCAGGATTAATCCAAAAATCTGACTCAACACCTGTCTCGCATTGAGTTCTCTTGACTTGCAACTCATTATCATTAATCTGGGCATCACAAATTTCATGAAGAAAAGTCGGCCTAGCTCTCAATTCTGCTAAAAACGAACTATCATCAAGCAACGCCAACTGCGTATTCAAAGCTCTCAAAGCGAACAAGTACTTTTGGCTCAGTGCATCGGCCACCACATTCACCTTCCCCGGGTGGTAATCAATGATCAGTTCATAATCTTTAATCAGCTCTAACTGTGACAGCCCTAAATTGACCCTAGTCAGGAAGTGGTTTCGGGACCACAAAACCGAGTCATAAAAATAATTAACCGTCATATTTGATGCTTATTATATGTATATATGCATGTGTGAAAATTTCATATTTGAATTTTGTTACTTGTAAGTGAATTTTATTAAATAGGACTTATGTGAGAAAATTTAGAAATATGCTAGGCAAATGTAAAATGGCCTATTAATGCATGTTATAAAAAAAAAAATTGATAGGTTTGCATGTCAAATTACCCACAATTTTAGCTAGTGGCCGGCCATGATGGGATATATACATATAATATGTATTAATTATTAGTTAGTAGTTTTATATTTTATAACATAAATAAAATAAAAGTAATGAAAATAAGAAAAGGAAGGGTGATGAAAACAAAGTGGTGTTCTTTGGTTCTTCTTGGCCGAAATGAAAAGAGGAAGAAGGGAGGAAAGCATTCGGTCATCTTAGGTTAATATTAAGGTAAGGTGTTTATGTTAGTTCTTGAAATTTTAGTTGATCTTGAGTGAGATATCAAGTTATTTATGTAACCCATGTTGAAATTTTGATTTTGGAATGAGTAAGGCTTTCGACTATGGTAGTTAATAATGGTGAGTTTTGTTGTTTCATGTTAAAGTTAGGTGAATGATGATAGATGAGTGTTTGAACTATAAAATGAATCATAGATGAGCATTAGATACTAAAGGAAAAGAATCGGCTACCTTGTTATGAACTAGGGCCGAATGTGAGTTTGGTTGTGTTTGAATATTACATGCTTGGTAGAATGGTGGATGAAAGTGCCGAATGTGGTCTTTGGTTTGGGCATAAGGAATGATAGTATGCATAGGTTTCGGTTTTGGTAGTACCTATGTAATTATAATTAGTTCATTTTGATGGTTTGACATGAGGTGATAAGTAAAAGTTTAAAGGTAGCTTAAGTTAATTGATACTCACTAATGGTTTTGAATTGAAGCTTAATCGGCCACATGAGTAAAGAATTGGGTTAATTGATATGTGATAAATGTTAAGTGTTAAACGATATAGAAATGATATTATACTGGAATATGTATACTCGACCACATGAATGCATACATAGATTGGTGTTGCATGTATTCGGCTATAGGTAAGCATATTGATGATTCTATCTTGACTTAGATAATCGGCTAAAGGAGAATGTTAACTAATATGTTGAATTTGATTCATGATTTCACATATATGACTCTAATGTTTAATATATATATAGACTAAGTACCTTGAATTTCTCTTGATGTTTAAGATGATTAAATCAATTTATTTGTAATATTAAGCTCAAGAGCAAAGGGGAACTAAATCCGATAAAGGGAAGGAAAAAGTAATTGAATAGCCGTTGAAGTCGTTCGACAACATCCGAGGTAAGTTTTCGAGTAATGGAACTTAGATTATAATTCGATTAGATCATGTTATATAGCGAATCAAAACAATGCTCTTTGTATATGGCTATTGAGCCGAAAATGGTAATTAGATATGCGCCTTGTATCTGAGTTCTAGTACTGAAAGTGAAATAAAACAGTGTTATGATTTATGGACATATGTGCATGATTATTCGGATGATAACCGGACTAAGATCCGAAGGCATTTGTGCGAGTTGGTATATCCGGGCCATGTCCCGAAGGCATTTATGCTAATGGTTATAACCGGGCTAAGACCCGAAGGCATTTGTGCGAGTTGTTATATCCGGGCTAAGACCCGAAGGCATTTGTGTGAGTCGTTATATCCGGCTAAATCCCGAAGATGCTTGGGTTTGGAAGTGAGCGATCTTGCTGTAATAATTTCAATTAATATGCTCATAAAATCCAAACGATAAGGTATGTTTCATACATGCATCGGAAAAGTCGATTCGTTTTAAATAGTATTTGTTCAATTGATTAACGAATTTTCGGCCTTTAGTTAGGTTTGACATCTTGTGTATGAGTATATTGATTGAAGTGTGAAGTAAGTATGATTATTAGAATGTGCAAATATGAAGTTATTCATTTAGCCTTATGAATGTTATACCTTAGCCGAAACTAATTTCATTATTCAAAACTTACTAAGCATTAAATGCTTATTCCGTTTGTTTGATTCTTTGTTTATAGATTTTGGTTCGCCAGTTATCGGACTCGGGAGTGTCAAAGTCGAAGTCGCTCACACTATCAAAGCCCCTATCGGTACACTTTTGGTTGAACTTTGAAATGGCATGTATAGGACTACCCTTTTTGATGTTGGTCATGTACCTTTCGGTATTGTACAAATTTGGATAGCCATGCGAAAATGGCTTATATATATATATTTTGAGTACAATGTTATAATCATCTTGTATGTATAGGGTTACTAAGAGGTGTGGATATGCTTGGCAAAGATTGGCCATTCGAATGGTTAATCACAATCATAATTTGTGCTATATATGATAAAGGGTTAGTTAAATCATGGAAACTAGGTAATAGGTAAGGTCTACCTAAAGGCAATCTGCTGTCAACATCGATGGTGTAAATTTGAAAAACTACTAAAAATAGTAGGAATGGAGTTAAATAGTGAATAAATTATGTAATCTAACCTTGATGAATCTACTTTCATATGGAAGAAACGAAACGGTCATATGAGTCAGATTTTAAGAGATATTTAAGTTTTCGTGAAACAGGGCCAGAGCGATTTTTGGATCCCCTGTTCTGACTTTGGAAATTCACTATAAATTAACCAGAGATAATTAGAAGTCATGCCCCATATTTACAGATTCCTTTTCAAGTCTAGTTTCTTTAGAAACAAACGGCATAAGAATTGAAGCCCTGTACAGGGAGTTACCTAAGTCGCAATGCTTGATGGTCAGAGTAGTCGAACCCTGTAACAGGGGAGACTTTAACTAATAAACTGTACTAATTGGCCCGACCAAAAATTCTAGAAAAAAACTTGTAGATGGATATATGAGTCTAGTTTCAGGGAAACTTTACGGAATCTGTTTTTGAGCTTCGGAACTCGAGATATGATTTTTAAAGTGACTGTGATACAGTTAGCCTGCTTGTCTGGAAATCTATAAATGAACCGTGTAAGTAAACGATTTAAGCCGTTAACACCTCGTGTTCGACTCCGGCAACAGTCTCGGGTGCGGGGTGCTACAATTAAATTGGTATCAGAGCTACAGTTTAGTCGATTCTAGGACTACCGTAATACGTTTGGGTCTAGCTATACATGCCATTATGTGATTATTTGATAGTGTGGTGATTTCTGACAGTTAAAAATGTGTTTATGTATAGTGATGGATCCCGATCCCAATCGAGCGATAGTTGATGATGTTGAGAGTGTGGCCCCGCTCTGCGCGCAAGGGACAAAATTTCCGGTGAACTCTCAACCTATGGCTAGTAATCAGAACAATGAAGCTAGGCAAGCTTTTTATAGCGTGATGAATGATTGGTTCAATCAGTACATTCGAACTAACGCGGCTGTTCCACAACCCCCACTTCCGACCAATACACCCCGCACAGCGATACTCTCGTGAACCGATCAGATGAGGTTAAATAAGCCCTCAGTTGATAGAATCCGAAAGCACAGGGCTACTGAATTTAAAGCAACTGACAGCGATGATGCCGAACAAGCCGAGTTTTGGTTGGATAACACCATCCGAGTACTTGATGAACTTTCTTGCACACCCGAAGAATGTCTGAAGTGTGCTATCTCTTTGTTACGTGATTCTGCCTATTATTGGTGGAATACCTTGATTTCGATTGTACCCAGAGAGCGGGTAACTTGGGAGTTTTTCCAAACTGAATTTCGGAAGAAGTATATCAGCCAGAGATTTATTGATCAAAAACGGAAAGAATTTCTTGAACTTAAACAAGGTTCCATGTCGGTTACTGATTATGAACGAAAGTTTGTGAGGCTCAAATTTGGTATGCTCGAGAATGCGTTTCTTCAGAAGATGTAATGTGTAAACGTTTCGAAGAGGGGCTGAACGAAGATATAAAACTGTATGTTAGCATTCTAGAAATCAGAGAATTTGTAGTACTTGTTGAGCGAGCTTGCAAAGCCGAAGAGCTCAGTAAAGAGAAAAGAAAAGCTGATATGGGAGCAAGAGAGTTTCGTAAAAGATCTTCAGGAAAACCCTTTCATCTATCATCGAAGAAGTTTAGAGATGATCCAAACAGATCTAAGAATACTTCGGGTTTTTCTGGATGGGATCGTAATCGACCCCCTATGAGTACACGAGCTACCTCCGTTGCCAGTGTTGGTAATAATCGTCAGGACAGATCTGAGTGCCAGCATTGTGGCAAGTGGCATTCGGGAAGTTGTAGAGTTCGTGACCGCTCCTGTTTCAAATGTGGGTCGACTGATCATTTTATCAAAGATTGCTCGAGATTGTCTGAACAGAATGTGAATCAAAGTGAGAAACTGAATAATACTACGGCAAGAGGTAGACCCCCAAGAAACCCGGGGGATGCTAGCGGTGGTCAGAGAGGATCTAGAGATGCTACAACCAGATCTGAGGCTCGTGCTCCTGCTAGAGCTTATGCTATACGCGCATGCGAGGATGCTTCTTCGCCAGATGTTGTTACGGGTACTTTTACTCTCTTTGATACTGATGTGATTGCTTTGATAGACCCCGGTTCTACTCATTCATATGTATGTGAGACTTTAGCATCTAGTAAGACTCTACCTATTGAGTCTACTGAGTTCGTAATCCGAGTGTCAAATCCTTTAGGTCATTATGTATTTGTTAATAAGGTGTGTAAGAAATGTCCCCTAGCAACCCGAGGTTCCTATTTTCCGGCTGATTTGATGCTTTTACCATTTGATGAATTTGATGTTATCCTCGGTATGGATTGGTTGACCGTCCATGATGCAGTTGTGAATTGCAAAAGAAAGACTATTGATTTGAGATGCGCAAACAACGAGATAATCTGAGTTGAGTCTACTGATAAGAACGGGTTGCCACCAATTATATCTTCGATACTGGCCCAAAAATATGTTAAAAAGGGGTGTGAGGCATATCTTGCGTATACACTCGATAGTAAGGAATTAGAAAAGAAGCTTGAATCGGTGCCAGTAGTTTGTGAATATTCAGATGTTTTTCCTGAGGAGTTACCAGGATTACCACCCGTTCGAGAAGTTGAATTTGGCATCGACCTGGTACCTGGTACCACACCAATTTCAATGGCTCCGTATCGTATGGCACCAACGGAATTGAAAGAATTGAAAACTCAGTTGAAAAAGTTGACGGATAGAGGTTTTGCTCGACCGAGTTTTTTGCCTTGGGGTGCACCAGTTTTGTTTGTGAAAAAGAACGACGGAACCTTGAGAATGTGCATCGACTATCGTCAATTGAATAAAGTGACCATAAAGAATAAATACCCGTTGCCACGTATTGATGATTTGTTTGATCTGTTGAAGGGAACCTCAGTGTTTTCAAAGATAGATTTGAGATCGGGTTATTATCAGCTGCGAGTTCGAGACTCAGATATACCCAAAACTGCTTTTAGAACGAGATACGGTCACTACGAGTTCTTAGTGATGCCGTTTGGGCTTACAAATGCCCCTGCGGTATTTATGGATTTGATGAATCGAATTTTCAGACAATATTTGGACCAGTTTGTGGTTGTGTTTATAGACGACATCTTGATTTATTCACGCGATGAAATCGAACATGCGGAGCACCTGAGATTAGTGTTGCAGATTTTGCGGGATAAACAGTTGTATGCTAAGTTCAGTAAATGTGAGTTCTGGTTAAAAGAAGTTAGCTTTCTGAGACACGTGGTATCTGCATCGGGTATTAGACTTGATCCGAGCAAAATTTCAGCCATACTCGATTGGAAGCCCCCAAGGAATATTACTGAAGTCCGGAGCTTTTTGGGACTTGCCGGTTACTACAGGCGCTTTGTAAAAGGTTTCTCAATGATAGCCACACCAATGACGAGATTACTTCAGAAAGATGTTAAGTTCGATTGGTCAGAGAAATGTCAAAAAAGTTTTGATCAATTGAAAACTTATTTGACTGAAGCCCCAGTATTAGTACAACCCGTGTCCAGTAAAGAATTTGTCATTTACAAATGATGCATCCTTGCTTGGGATGGGTTGTGTATTGATGCAAGAAGGTCGAGTGGTAGCTTATGCATCAAGACAATTGAAGCCGCATGAGAAAAACTATCCGACTCATGATCTCGAGCTAGCTGCCATTGTTTTTGCTTTAAAAATTTGGCGTCACTATTTGTTTGGTGAGAAGTGCCATATATATTCAGATCACAAAAGTCTCAAGTATTTGATGACTCAAAGAGATTTGAATCTGCGACAAAGACGTTGGCTTGAATTGTTAAAAGATTATGAGCTTGTCATTGATTATCACCCGGGAAAGGCTAATGTGGTTGCGGATGCTTTAAGTCGCAAATCACTGTTTGCTTTACGAACAATGAATGTATACCTGTCAGTTTTATCCGATGGTGAGTTAGTAGCAGAATTAAAGGCCAAACCATTGTGGATTCTTCAAATTCATGAAGCTCAAAAAGTCGATGACGAATTGGTTGCTAAACGAGCTGAATGTGTTTCGAATGTGGAATCAGAGTTTCAAGTTGATAATGACGATTGTTTGAGGTTCAGAGGTCGTTTATGTGTTCCAAGAAATTCAGAACTTATTTCAACGATTCTGAGCGAAGCTCATTGTAACCGAATGTCGATTCACCCGGGAAGTACGAAAATGTACAACGATTTGAGACGTCAGTTTTGGTGGCATGGTATGAAACGAGACATTTCCGATATTGTTTCGAAGTGTTTAATATGTCAACAAGTGAAAGCAGAACATCAAGTGCCTTCGGGATTACTTCAGCCGATCATGATACCAGAATGGAAGTGGGATCGAGTCACAATGGATTTTGTATCTGGATTGCCATTGTCGGCAAGTAAGAAATATGCGATTTGGGTTGTTGTTGATAGACTGACTAAGTCGGCTCATTTCATTCCCGTACGTACAGATTATTCATTGGATAAATTAGCTGAATTGTATGTTTCTCAGATTGTAAGATTGCACGAGGTACCTATTTCTATTGTGTCAGATAGAGATCCGAGATTCACCTCGCGATTTTGGAAGAAACTGCAAGAAGCTTTGGGTACGAAGTTGCATTTTAGCACCGCTTTTCATCCATAGACTGATGGTCAATCCGAGCGGATAATTCAGATACTCGAAGATATGTTGAGATGTTGTATCCTTGAGTTTAGTGGTTCATGGAAACGGTATTTGCCTTTGATTGAATTCGCTTACAACAATAGTTTTCAAGCAAGTATTAAGATGGCACCTTACGAGGCTTTGTACGGTCGTAAATGCCGTACACCATTGTTTTGGACCAAACTCGGTGAAAGTAAAATTTTCGGAGTTGATTTGATTAAAGATGCTGAGCAGAAAGTAAAAATAATTCGTGAGAGTCTAAAGGCAGCCTCAGATCGTCAGAAGTCGTATGCGGATTTAAAACGAAGAGATATTGAGTATCAGGTGGGAGACAGAGTATTTCTTAAAGTTTCACCTTGGAAAAAGATACTCAGATTTGGCCGCAAGGGCAAACTGAGTCCGAGGTTTATAGGGCCGTATGAAATATCCGAACGAGTTGGTCCAGTAGCATATAGATTGATTTTACCCCCTGATCTCGAGAAGATTCACAACGTTTTTCATGTTTCGATGCTTCGATGTTACAGATCTGATCCTTCACACATAATAAATCCCTCCGAGGTTGAAATTCAAGCCGATATGAGTTATGAAGAAGAACCGATTCGTATCCTAGCTCGTGAAGGGAAAGAGTTGCGAAACAAAAGAGTTCCGTTAGTAAAGGTGTTATGGCTCAAACACGAGATCGAAGAAGCTACTTGGGAAACCGAAAAATCTATGAAAGAACGATACCCAAACCTATTTACCGGTAAGATTTTCGGGGACGAAAATTTCTTAAGTGGGGGAGGGTTGTGACAGCCCTAAATTGACCCTAGTCGGGAAGTGGTTTCGTGACCACAAAACCGAGTCATAAAAATAATTAACCGTCATATTTGATGCTTATTATATGTATATATGCATGTGTGAAAATTTCATATTTGAATTTTGTTAATTGTAAGTGAATTTTATTAAATAGGACTTATGTGAGAAAATTTAGAAATATGCTAGGCAAATGTAAAATGGCCTATTAATGCATGTTATAAAAAAAAAATTGATGGGTTTGCATGTCAAATTACCCACAATTTTAGCTAGTGGCCGGCCATGATGGGATATATACATATAATATGTATTAATTATTAGTTAGTAGTTTTATATTTTATAACATAAATAAAATAAGAGTAATGAAAATAAGAAAAGGAAGGGTGATGAAAACAAAGTGGTGTTCTTTGGTTCTTCTTGGCAAAATGAAAAGAGGAAGAAGGGAGGAAAGCATTCGGTCATCTTAGGTTAATATTAAGGTAAGGTGTTTATGTTAGTTCTTGAAATTTTAGTTGATCTTGAGTGAGATATCAAGTTATTTATGTAACCCATGTTGAAATTTTGATTTTGGAATGAGTAAGGCTTTCGACTATGGTAGTTAATAATGGTGAGTTTTGTTGTTTCATGTTAAAGTTAGGTGAATGATGATAGATGAGTGTTTGAACTATAAAATGAATCATAGATGAGCATTAGATACTAAAGGAAAGAATCGGCTACCTTGTTATGAACTAGGGCCAAATGTGAGTTTGGTTGTGTTTGAATATTACATGCTTGGTAGAATGGTGGATGAAAGTGCCGAATGTGGTCTTTGGTTTGGGCATAAGGAATGATAGTATGCATAGGTTTCGGTTTTGGTAGTACCTATGTAATTATAATTAGTTCATTTTGATGGTTTGACATGAGGTGATAAGTAAAAGTTTAAAGGTAGCTTAAGTTAATTGATACTCACTAATGGTTTTGAATTGAAGCTTAATCGGCCACATGAGTAAAGAATTGGGTTAATTGATATGTGATAAATGTTAAGTGTTAAACGATATAGAAATGATATTATACTGGAATATGTATACTCGACCACATGAATGCATACATAGATTGGTGTTGCATGTATTCGGCTATAGGTAAGCATATTGATGATTCTATCTTGACTTAGATAATCGGCTAAAGGAGAATGTTAACTAATATGTTGAATTTGATTCATGATTTCACATATATGACTCTAATGTTTAATATATATATAGACTAATTACCTTGAATTTCTCTTGATGTTTAAGATGATTAAATCAATTTATTTGTAATATTAAGCTCAAAAGCAAAGGGGAACTAAATCCGATAAAGGGAAGGAAAAAGTAATTGAATAGCCGTTGAAGTCGTTCGACAACATCCGAGGTAAGTTTTCGAGTAATGGAACTTAGATTATAATTCGATTAGATCATGTTATATAGCGAATCAAAACAATGCTCTTTGTATGTGGCTATTGAGCCAAAAATGGTAATTAGATATGCGCCTTGTATCTGAGTTCTAGTAATGAAAATGAAATAAAACAGTGTTATGATTTATGGACATATGTGCATGATTATTCGGATGATAACCGGACTAAGATCCGAAGGCATTTGTGCGAGTTGGTATATCCGGGCCATGTCCCGAAGGCATTTATGCTAATGATTATAACCGGGCTAAGACCCGAAGGCATTTGTGCGAGTTGTTATATCCGGGCTAAGACCCGAAGGCATTTGTGCGAGTCGTTATATCCGGCTAAATCCCGAAGATGCTTGGGTTTGGAAGTGAGCGATCTTGCTGTAATAATTTCAATTAATACGCTCATAAAATCGAAACGATAAGGTATGTTTCATATATGCATCGGAAAAGTCGATTCGTTTTAAATAGTATTTGTTCAATTGATTAACGAATTTTCGGCCTTTAGTTATGTTTGACATCTTGTGTATGAGTATATTGATTGAAGTGCGAAGTAAGTATGATTATTAGAATGTGCAAATATGAAGTTATTCATTTAGCCTTATGAATGTTATACCTTAGCCGAAACTAATTTCATTATTCAAAACTTACTAAGCATTAAATGCTTATTCCGTTTCTTTGATTCTTTGTTTATAGATTTTGGTTCGCCAGTTATCGGACTCGGAAGTGTCAAAGTCGAAGTCACTCACACTATCAAAGCCCCTATCGGTACACTTTTGGTTTAACTTTGAAATGGCATGTATAGGACTACCCTTTTTGATGTTGGTCATGTACCTTTCGGTATTGTACAAATTTGGATAGCCATGCGAAAATGGCTTATATATATATATTTTGAGTACAATGTTATAATCATCTTGTATGTATAGGGTTACTAAGAGGTGTGGATATGCTTGGCAAATATTGGCCATTCGAATGGTTAATCACAATCATAATTTGTGCTATATATGATAAAGGGTTAGTTAAATCATGGAAACTAGGTAATAGGTAAGGTCTACCCTAAAGGCAGATGCTGTCAGCATCAGTGGTGTAAATTTGAAAAACTACTAAAAATAGTAGGAATGGAGTTAAATAGTGAATAAATTATGTAATCTAACCTTGATGAATCTACTTTCATATGGAAGAAACGAAACGGTCATATGAGTCGGATTTTAAGAGATATTTAAGTTTTCGTGAAACAGGGCCAGAGTGATTTCTGGATCCCCTGTTCTGACTTTGGAAATTCATTATAAATTAATCAGAGATAATTAGAAGTCATGCCCTATATTTACAGATTCCTTTTCGAGTCTAGTTTCTTTAGAAACAAACGGCATAAGAATTGAAGCCCTGTACAGGGAGTTACCTAAGTCGCAATACTTGATGGTCAGAGTAGTCGAACCCTGTAACAGGGGAGACTTTAACTAATAAACTGTACTAATTGGCCTGACCAAAAATTCTAGAAAAAAACTTGTAGATGGATATATGAGTCTAGTTTCAGGGAAAATTTACGGAATCTGTTTTTGAGCTTCGAAAATCGAGATATGATTTTTAAAGTGGCTGTGATACAGTTAGCCAGCTTATCTGGAAATCTATAAATAAACCGTGTAAGTAAACGATTTAAGTCCGTTAACACCTCGTGTTCGACTCCGGCAACGGTCTCGGTTACGGGGTGCTACACTAACCATCTCCTTTGCCTCAGGTTCAATTCTTTCTGAGTCATCAAATACTTTAAACTCTTATGGTCGGTGAATATACAGCATGTCTCACCATATAAATAGTGTCTCCAAATCTTCAAGGCCAAGATGATTACGGCAAGCTCTAAATCGTGTGTTGGGTACTTCTTCTTGTGATGTTTTAGTTGCCTCGAAGCATAGGCGATCACTTTGCCCTCTTGCATAAGGACACAACCCAATCTATTTAAGGATGCACCACTATAGACCACAAACTCTTTCCCTGACACGGGTAATGCCAAAACTGGAGCCTCGGTCAACAACATCTTTAGTTTTTCTAAACTCTGCTGACATTCCTCTAACCATTCGAACTTAACATCCTTTTGTAACAATCTCGTCAAAGGAGTCACAATCATGGAAAATCATTTAACGAAGCGTCGAT
This sequence comes from Gossypium anomalum, assembly GCA_025698475.1. Taxonomy (NCBI): domain Eukaryota; kingdom Viridiplantae; phylum Streptophyta; class Magnoliopsida; order Malvales; family Malvaceae; genus Gossypium; species Gossypium anomalum. The sequence goes on from CM046956.1 coordinate 58,849,272, forward strand.
AGTAAATGGCTAGGCCCAAAAAGCTTCTAACCTCGATTACGTTCTTTGGCGACTTCCAATCGAAAATAGCAGAGATCCTGTTTGGATCAACTCGGATGCCATCACCCGAAACAATATGACCCAAAAACCCTACCTCACGGAGCCAAAACTCACTCTTGCTAAACTTAGCACAAAGTTTCTTCTCCCGTAAATTCTGTAATGCAGTCCTCAAATGCTTCGTATGTTCTGACTCATCCTTGGAATAAATCAGGATATCGTCAATAAACACTACAACGAACTTGTCCAAGAATGGCTGAAATACCCTATTCATTAAATCCATGAATACAGCTGGGACATTCGTTAGGCCAAACGGCATAACTAAGAATTCATAGTGACCATATCTTGTCCTAAAGGCAGTCTTGGGCACATCCGACTCTTTAACTCGTAACTGATAGTAGCCAGACCTCAAGTCTATCTTGGAAAACATAGTGGCCCCTTTCAACTGATCGAACAAGTCATTAATCCTTGGCAATGGATACTTGTTCTTAATGGTCACTTTGTTGAGTTGTCTGTAATCTATGCATAACGTCATCAATCCATCCTTCTTTTTAACAAACAAATCGGGAGCGCCCCAAGGTAAAAAACTAGGCCTTGTAAAGCCTTGTCAATTAACTCTTGCAATTGTACTTTTAGCTCTTTCAGTTTAGTCAGTGCCATCCTATATGGGGCAATAGAAATAGGTGCTGTTCCGGGTGCTAATTCAATACCAAACTCTACCTCTCTAACAGGAGGTAACCCAAGTAACTCTTCGGGGAACACGTCCAGATATTCTCGTACTACCGGTACCGACTCCATTCTCAGTTTAGATTCTTTGGTATCCAAAACAATGGCTAAGTAGGCTTCATACCCTTTCCTTAAATACCTTTGGGCCATCATCGAGGAAATCATAACCAGTGATGAATCCAACTCACTTGAGTCAATTCGGAGAGTCTCACCATCAGGGCGCATCAAATCAATATACTTACTACCACAATTTACAACCACGTCATGGACGGTCAACCAATCCATGCCAAGAATCACGTCGAACTCATCAAAAGGCAAGAGCATAAGTTTGGCCAAAAAATAATGGCTTTAAATCATCAAAGGACAATTCTTACAAACTTTATCTACCATAACAGACTTACCTAGAGGGTTCAACACTCTACTTACAAATTTAGTGAGTTCTATAGACATGTTCATACTAGATGCCAATTTCATGCAGATATATGAATGGGTCGACCCCGGATCGATCAAAGCAATAACACGAGTATTATAAAGAGAAAATATACTCGTTATGACATTAGGAGTAGAGGCCTCCTCTCGAGCACGTATCGCATAGGTTCTTGCCAGAGCTCGAGCCTTCGATTTTGCAGTGGAGTTTCTGGCAACTGTTCGACTGTTACTAGCACTTCCGGGAGGCCTAGGAGGTCTACATTGAGAATTAGGAGCACTTGATTTCAGAGTTGGCTCAGCACCTCTATTCACTCTTTCTGGGCAATCTTTAAGGAAGTGGTCGAGAGAACCACATCTGCAGCATGCCCCGCTCTTCATTTGACACTCTCCGAAGTGGAACTTGTTGCAACTCATGCACTTTGGTCTTTGATCATCAACACTTCCCACACTTGTGGTTGAAGGAGAAGAAGACTTTGGATTATGGTGCTTAGAACTCTTTGCACTGCCCGAGTATCCCATTGATGAAGTGGAGCAGTCTTGGCGACTCCTCGATTTCTTTGTAGAAAAGGAATGCGCCTTGCTACAAGTCCTCTTACTCGATACCCAAGCCTCTCTCTTGGCTTGCTTCCTTTTATTGTTGAGCTCCTCGGCCTTCTTGGCCCGATCAGCTAAAGTAACGAATTCTCGCATCTCAAGAATTTCGATCAATAGTTTAATTTCCTCATTCAAACCCTCCTCAAAATGTTTACACATTTCAACCTCCGTTTGGACCCATTCATTCGCATACTGGCTTAGCCTCACAAATTCCCTTTCGTATTCAGACACAGTCCTATCCCCTTGCTTAAGTTCCAGGAACTCCTTTCATTTCTGATCTAGAAACCTTTGACTGATGAACTTTTTTTTAAACTCAGCTTGGAAAAATTCCCATGTAATGATGTCTTCCACCAATTATAAGCAGTATTCTTCAAAAGAGATACCGTACATTTCAAACTTTCTTCTGGGGTACACGATAACTCATCGAACACTTTCAAAGTATTTTCAAGCCAATATTCAGCACGTTCTGGGTCATCATCTAGGGTGGCTCTAAACTCTTCGGCCCCATATTTCCTGAGTTTGTCCACTGGAGCCTTTCCCAATCTCACAAGTTCCACGACCTGTGGTGCTCCCTCAGGTTGGATAGCAGGTGGGGGAGGTCGAGGTATCTAAGGACGATTTCTCATATATTCCCTGAACCACTCGTCCATCATTTCAAAGAAGGCAGCTTTCGCCTCTTCCCGGCCCCCAGACATGGGTCTTCTACTACTAGTAGAGTTATCTCTCTGTACGGAAGCTAGAGCATGGCTCTCGGCTGCCTCAGACTCATCTCGAGCTTGATCGGAAGACATTTTCTATATTCAAATATAATTAAAAAGGTTACGAGATGTCACACTATCATCACATATATAATGGCATGTATAACTAGACTCAATACATGCTACGTTAGTCCGAGAACTGACTAAACCATAGATCTGAGACCAATAAATGTAACACCCCTTAACCATACCCAAGACCGGGGCAAAGTACGGGGCATTATTGAGTACATACAAAGACATTCGGGAATTACGGCTATCAAACTTCATTCGAAAATAAAAACATTCATAATATCCCAAGTATTGGTTTACGAGGCCCAAAACATACTTAGAAATCCATTCGAGAACAACTCGGGTCCTTAAAAGGATTAAGAAAAACTTCTCTAAAAACAGGGGCACATGCCCGTGTGACCCTCTCGACATGGTCTTGCTGATGGCCCGTGTGTTTTACATGGCCTAAATACCTAGGGACACACTCGTGTCCCTTACCCGTATGGCCAATTTATTTAAAAAATTCTCATAAATCAAGTGCAGACTTCACACAGCCAGAATACACACCGTGTTCCTGGCCCGTGCTACTTACACGGCCTGGACACGTCCATGTCTATGGCCCATGGAGCATACTGCCAACTTGGCTATAAAATAAAGAAATCACACGGCCAAGGCACACATCCGTGTCTCTGGCCCGTGTCCTTCACACGACCTTGATACGCCCGTGTCCTAAGCCCGCGGATCTCTCTATCTAATTGGTCATGATCTAAATGAAGTCGCACGGCCATGCAACCACAACAAATAGCAATTCAACTAACTACTAGTACAATTTGATTTACCAAGGGGGCAACAACCTTCAATGCATAACCCAATATGAATATTAGCCATTAACCATGACCTTTTTCAAAAGGAAATAATAACACATTCATGAGCCATTACTTGGGCTAAATTAATGACATATAACAAGCAAAATAATCAAAAGTCCTATACATGTCATTATAACAAAATAAAGGCTTCCATATACCCAAAATGGAATGAGATCGATAGTGTGATCAACACTCCAACCGTCTTCCAATCTTCAAGAGTCCATGAGTGCTATAAAACAGGGAAAAATGAAAGGGGTAAGCATTAACATGCTTAGTAAGTCCGGTTAACGGGAAGGTAAACTTACCGGTTATTTAGCATACAACCAATATAAGCACTCAATCAAAACAAGTATAGGATAGATTTCCTATCACATGCACTCAACCATTATGTTAGTCTCATTGCATTATAAGGTAATAACACATCTAGATGAGCTCATCACACCATTATTCCCAATTTACATCTCATGTTAGTCCCATTGAATTTTTCAGTTTTCCGATGGATATCTCATTTCCCGTCAATTCATACAAGTGATCATTTCGAGTACGCACTCTCACGAACCTCGCATCTTACGGCGAGATTACCAGATCAGGCTATATCCCTCGTAATACAAACTCATAGAGTAAATGTCGGGATTACCAGTCCAGGCTAAATCCTTTTAAACGACATATACTCTAATGAGCTCGGATCTAAATTACTGGTCCAGGCTAAATTCAAATCCTACTTCGGATTACCCGTCCCAACTAAATCCTTAAGGCACACAAATACTTCGGGAGGCTAGATCACTTTAAGAACACCCGTCCGGGCTAGATCCTTTTCACCGTCAATTCATTTTCTAGATATTCCATCGAATAACCCTATTCATTCAACCGGGACATTTTTATATGCATTTTACTCTCTTTATTAAATCTGAATAATTATTATGCAATAAACATTTACAACATTTATACAATCAAGAATATACAATTTAAGTACATTAAAAGTCTACTTCGAGTTATTCGAACTTACTTGGTGATTGTTTCGGATTTGAGTTTTGATCACTCCAAAACCTTTCGTTTCCCTCGGTCAATTTTTGGATTCGGTCTCTCGGGGTCTATATCAGCAAAATAACTATATCAATATATCATTTAATTTCTTTTTAGTCTATATCTGTAAACCCTAAAAATCTCGAAATCCTGAATTATTTTTTTCGGTTCTGATAAAAAAATATGTGATTAGTATTCTCGGTTAAGTGTTAATTATGTGATAGTATGTCTTGGCTAGTTTTGGAGTTAGAAATAAGAAGTGAAGGAAATTATAGTTTAATTATTAAAAGAACCCTGATGGCAAGTAGGTGGGCTTTTGAATAAATGAAGGAAGAATTGGACAGAAAAGAGCTTGCTGGCCCAGGGGATAAGTGGCGTGTTGCTAGTGTCAGAGGTCTGGGGTTCGAATCCCTTCTTACTCAAAAGAGGGATTTATTTTTTCTTAAGAGATAGACAGAGGTGGCGTTGGATATGAACTCTGTAGGGAGTGAAAATAGGAGAAATTTGAGGAGGGGATTAAGGAGTTATCAGGGAGAAAAACTAGGAGATGAGGAGTGAAGAAGTGGTAGAGCCGAAATGGGAATTTAGGCATAGGAAATTCGGCTATAGAGGCTATATATAGGTGCCGAATGTGTGGTTGCCAGGCTAATGTTGAATTCTCCTTCACCTTGTTGCTAGAAACCATTTTTTTTTCTTCAAGATCTAAACGTCGAAAACCCTTGATCTTCTTTCCTTCTCTTTGTGCCGATTTTCTATTCTTCCTTTACTCAATTCTCTTTGAATCACTTTTAGTCTAGCCGACTTCTTCTTCTCTTTTCCCTTGGTGTCGAATAACCCATTCTTGCCATACAAATCGCAAGGGTCGAACACCTCTTTGGCCAAATACCCTTGGAGCCGCCACTACTCTTTCTAGTCGGTCAGTCCTAGTATAAGTGTTTTGGTTCTTCCAATCGATTTTGCTAAGTATTGAATAATCTATTCCTCACTTCTTCTAATCGGTTTTGGTAGGATTAGTATCGAATTCCAGTCTTTTGATCCCTGCCGATTTGCTCTTCAGGTGAGAGACTTTGGTAAGTGTTCTTCATTAGATAAGGGTTGGCCGAATAGGCTTTAGTGAAAAGGGTGACATATGATGGATGCAAATCACCTATTATCTTTTAATGGTAAAGGTTAATGCAGATCTGAGAAGTACACGTGATTAGTGTTTAAAGGAAAAGTTATTAAGGCTTGGCGTTTCAAGTAAGGTTCAGGTAAGACTTCGACTTTTGGGTAAAGTATTCGATAGGTTTATGTAATTAATTATTGAGTGATATCGGTTGTAGGTTCATGGAAAAGGGAATTGTAGCACGCTTTATTACCAGGTGTGTATGTACACTGCACACACAAGTAGATCGGCAAATCCTGAAATGTCGAAAAGCCAAAATGCCGAAAAGCTAAAAGTTTAGCTATGGTAGCCTTACGAGTGCGCGAACACTCATAAGGGGGAAACCGATAGGTTGTCTGAGGCCCCATGGGTGATTCCATGGATTTGGGCTGTGAATTAGCTAACCAGGCCAGAATGGGCTAATTGGGCCCGATAGGCTGTTGGGCCTATAATAGGCAAAAATTGATAATTGATGCTATGTAATAGAAAATTGTATGACAGCATGACTGTAAATGGGGTTTGGGCCTAATGTGTAACACCCCTAGCCCGAGTCCGATCGCCGGTTTAGGCTAAGAGGTATTACTGAGCTAAACATTTAATTTCATTCACATAATCTAACAACTTAAACAGAAAATGAGTTGAATATCTAATGATCTTTGGGTTACATATATGCCATTTTCACATGGTCAAAAATATTTACAATTTCAAAAACGTAACTATCCCCGGCCTAACCTATACATGCCATATCAAGGCCAAAATATAACTGTACCAAAAAGGTCGATAGTATGATGAATCGCTGACGATCCCCGAGTCGGTGGCCAAATTTAACAATCTATAAAATAGAGAAGTAAGAAATAGAGTAAGCTTTCGAGGCTTAGTAAGTTTCAAGCATTTCATACTTTAAAGACTTGTAATTTAAATCGAGCATTGAGTATAACAAAACTCATATTATAATTGTAATTCACTTGGCCGAATATACGTAAATACACTAGTTATAAATCCTATTGACAGAATATGTATATATGTATACACAAGAAAATTTCTATCACATATTTCACTATCTGAAGGGCTTATATAATTACTTTTAGTTACCTACTTTCATATAATGACTTAGACTGGCCGAATAGGTCATTGTCTTATTCTCAAATACCGAATCCATCCACACTCACATATATATATCGTTTGTTAATTACTAATAAATCACTTTAAAATTAATTCACATATGAGTACATAATACGTACCTTAACATGTAAAATATATATATTACTTACTTACGATGGTTACCACGTACATTCAATGTCGTAATCTTACTGATATCAGTCCTGTCAAGTCTTAGAACTCAAAACACATTTCTAGCATAAGCCGCGGGTTTTTAACTCGAATACCATTCTAGCACATAGCCTGCGGACTTTAAGTCCGGATATATTTCCAGCATATAGCCTACGGACCTCGTGTCCGAATATCATTCCAGCATATAGCCTGCGGATCTCTTGTCCGGATATATTACCAGCATATAGCCTGCGGACCTCGTGTCCGAATATCTTTCAAATATCATGCATACATAGTCATATTTAAGCACATCTCATTCAACCTATCACTTTAGTAGTCATTCTCTATATTCAGATATAAGCTCAACTTGCACATCATCATTCACATTTCGGCTCCAGAGTTATACTTAATATTACAATTTCATTTCACAATTCAAGCTTAAACCCAAAGTGACCATTATGCTATAAATCATATACATGCACTATCTATTATACAACTATGTTCAAGTACAAACCAAGATCGCAATTCACTTAATACACTCTTATAAAGCATTATCAATTACATACTAAAGGAGATTACTCAAAACTTACCTCGGGTATAATTGAACAGTTACGGGTAGGCTACTCGATTGCTTTCTCCTTCCCCTTATCTGATTTAGCTCCTCTTTGCTCTTGAGCTTTAAAATTAAATAATTGAATTTGTTTAATTACCTACTCAACTTTAATTCTTTAATAATTACATTTGATAATCATATAACTTCCATACATGTTAAGTTTTATAAAATGTTCTATGACTCGATATCATGCCTATTATTTACACGAATTTATCTATATATAATATATATATGTATAACTGAATGTCTCTATGTCACAAGGTACTTACCTAAGGCATATATTTATATACCTATGTGTGACTAACACAATTTAATCAATTACTCATTTTTATGCACAACCACTTATACACACATATATATATAATCATAACATGCCTTAATATCTCATATACCACATTCGGCCCTAACCACTCAAATTTAGCTTTCATATACAAATTTCATTTCATGATCAAATGTAGCAATTTGCACATTGGTTCCACCTATGCTAAACAATGACTGAATATACGTTTCGAAGAAATAACTTACTTAATATATAACTCACATTACCAAGTACATATAACCATAATGACGAATGTATATCACTCTAATTCCTATGACTTAGCCATTTACCCCTTTTTACCCGAATATCCATAAAACATCTAGTTCACATATACAAGCACAATCTCTTAAGGCTTATTATATTTTCAAGTACAAATCAAATTTATATAACCGAATATACTTATATATTTAGCTCATCAAACCAATGTTTAATCATATTTTTCCCTAACACAAATGTATTTGGCAATGACCACAACCATTTAACCAACTTTAAAAACAAACCATAACACTTTATATTTATTTTTATTCCTCCCCCTTTTTGACCGAATGTACACACCAAATAAAAACTCAACTAAACAACAACATTTTTCTTTCCAAAATACACATACACACATACGGCAATTTCAATTCATACTTTTCAACCATGAATTCTACTTATTTAACCATCATTTAAGGTACTTAACATCTAACTAACATCTTCCCCAAAACTTATTCAAATAATATCAATTTAGCACTTGCCGAATGGACACTTGTTCATTAATTCATGAATTTAAACCATGGGTTATCTATGTTATGTATTCATCCATCTAATTTCATAATCAATTACAAATAAAAATTGCATTACATACCTTTAAATGGAGACAACCATGGCTGAATGCCTTGGCTTCTTCTTCACCATTTTTCTTTCCCAAATTCGGCAATCAAGAAAGAAAATGAACATCTATCTTTTTTTTTATCATCGTTTATTGTTTTACTAATTAATTTATTTCAAAAATAAAGCTATTACTTATTGTAATACTTAAATAAAACATATATTATACATCAACCATCATTTATGGCCGGCCACTAAACAAAATTGGTCCATTTGACATGCAAATCCCTCATGTTAACATTTCATGCATTATTTGACACTTTAAATTTTACCTATCACACTTTCAAGTTTTATCACATGAGTCATATCTTATAAATTTCACATACAAATGACAAAATCAAAGCATGAAACTTTCACGCATGCATTTACACATATAATAAACATAGAATTTAACAGTTAATTATTTTTATGACTCGGTTTTGTGGTCCTGAAACCACTTTTCGACTAGGGTCAAAATAGGGCTGTCACGTAATGGCCATAGGAATATGATTTGGGCCTAATGGGCCATATAAATGTGATTGGGCCTAATGGGCCATATAAAAGAGATTGGGCCTAATGGGCCATGTACAGGTATGTGGATTTGTCTAGGCTTCGTAAGAAGTTTTAGGCCTAGTATATGATGACTACATAAAACTTAATTAATTTATTGAGACCGTGGACAAGTCATAGGGTTAAGGTGTGGCAACGGGTGTATGCATGTCTAGGATTGGATCTAAGGAGAGCTTGGTACTTAAGCGGTCTTAATGACTCACCTCCTCTTCTCTGGAATCCTACCTGGTGCATAGTATTCGTTCATCTTAGCTCACGGGATTTGTTAACGGGCCAAGGTAAGTAAAAACTCGTAATAAAGGAAAATTACCAAAATACCCTTAATGTAACACCCCAAACCCGGCCTAGATGTTATGGCCGAATTTGGCGCATCACATTGAAGTTGTTTTAGTGAAAACCGTGTTTTCATTGAAAACCCTTCTTAAAATAAAAGAAACCTTAACTATCCTTTAAAAAAAAACTCCTTTCAATCACTTGTTTAAAATATATGATTTTATGAAAACATGTCATTTTAAAATGTAGTTGCAGAAACATAGAAAGTCATACTATAGTTTAAGAAACCATGGTCAACTTCTTATAATTACATCACATAAAAATAATAATCCAAATAATAATAAAGTGGAAGCCCTATTACAATCTGATTTGAAAAGTACTTAATAACATAGAAACTGATAAGCTTTAGAAAGAAAAACAAGTCCAAATTATCTTGCTAGCTGGCCATCTAGAGTCCCTCCAAGCATCGAACCTTCTACTGAGCATCACCTGAAAATAAAATAAAAGAGAGGGTGAGTTTTTCGTAAACTCAGTGTGTACAACCCTCGACGAAAATAAGCATTCAAAAGTTATCATACATCAAACATGCAATACAATGCAGTGCAACCCACCCCAATAATCCAACCGGTACACTTCTGCTTTGTCCCCTTTTTCACAACCTGTGGGGATATAAATATCAACCCACCCAACCGATACACATCAATGGTAGCCCGGTTGCGAAACTACCCAAGTTATAGCAAGCTGCCGATCATATATTTGGCTTAAAAGCCGTCAGTGGATCCACGATTGTCAAGCAAACATGCGACCCTCATATACTCCCTCCGTTCCATAATTCCCAACCCATATGCGACCTAAACAGGATATCATATGAATACATATGAATGCATGTAGCAATCATAAATCTTACACACAACACTTAGGGGTATTTTAGTCATTTTTGCCCTTAGGGGCATTTCAGTAATTTTCTTTTATTACGGTTTTTTACTTACCTTAGTTCGTTAACAAATCCCGTGAGCTAGGATGATCGAACACTATGCACCAAGTAGGATTCCAGAGAAGAAGAGGTGAGTCATTAAAACTGCTTAAGTACCAAGCTCTCCCTAGATCCAATCCTAGACATGCATATACCTGTTGCCACACCTTAACTCTATGACTTGTCCACGGTCGCAGTATATTAATTAAGTTTTATGTGGTTATCATATACTAGGCCCAAAACCCCTACATACATGCATATGGCCCACTTGGCCCAATCTTATACATATGGTCCATCAGGCCCAATTCACATTCATATGGCCCATCAGGCCCAATTCACGTTCATATGGCCCATTCGACCCAATCACATTTATATGGCCCATTAGGCCCAAATCATATTATATTTATGCTCACATAAAAATTTCCAATCACATAGCATCGCTTATCAATTTTCTCCTATTATGGGCCCAACAGCCCATCGGGCCGATTTAGCCCATTCCGGCCCACTTGGCCTATTCACAACCCAAGTCCATGGAATCGCCCATGAGCCTCAAGCAACCTATCGGTCTCCCCCTTACAAGTATTCGCGCACTCACAAGACTACCATAGCCACACTTTTGGCTTTTTCGCATTTTAACTTTTCGACATTTCGGCTTTTCGGCATTTTGGCATTTCGACTTTTGCCAATTCATAGTGTGTGTGCAGTGTATGTACACACCTGGTAAGCAAGCGTGATGTGATCTTTTTAGCCCCAAAACTTGCGCAATAAGTATAACAACCCTTTCTTAAATCCCTAACCACGATCAACTCCCAAATCTGCACCAATCTTAACTATTAAAATAGAATAATAGGTGACTCGTATCCAACACAAGTCCCCTTACCTTAACTATGAACAATCGGCCACCTTAGCCAATGGGAGAGGAATGCTTACCAAGATCGCGAACACCTAAAGGGCAGTTTCAGCAAAGAGCGAAGATCTGAGATCCGATACTAATTCCCTACCAAGTTGATTAGAAAGGGTAAGGGACAATATTCGATACTTAGCAAAGAAAGTTGATTGGAAGAGTAACACTCACACTAGATTTAGTCAAAGAGTATTCGACTCTAGAGATTTGAATGGCACAATTGCTTATTCGGCACCAAGGGAGAGAGGAAGAAGAATCAGCTAAACCCAAAAGTGAAACAAAAAAATCGACACAAGAAAAATAAAAGGAGAACAAGGGTTTTCGACTTTTGGAGAAATCGACAGAAAGAAAAGGAAGAAAACAAAAGGGTTTTTAGCTTTTAGGGAAAAGGGTTTCCAGTAATAGGGTGAAGAAAATTTGGTAGTAGCCTGGCAACCCTGCATTCAGCACTTATTTATAGCCCTATAGTCAAGTTGCCTAGCCCTCAGTTCCCCATTCGGCTCCATCACTTCCCCCTCTCATCTCCTCGTTTTTCTCTTTGATAACTCATTGATCCTTTCTTTAATTTTCTCTCCTGAACACTCCCCTTAGAGTCCATCTTCACGCCACTTCCAACCTTCTAGAAGGCCAAAATTAAACTTTTAAAAATACGAAGCTAGGATTCGAACCTTGGACCTCCTTGCTAGCTATTAACACCACCTCCCTACACCCTAAGTGGCGTCACTTAGCCACTCCACCACTAGGCTTTTTGATGCCATTTTCCCCTATCTTTATTTAAAAGTCCAACTACTTGCCAACAAGGCCCTTTTAATTATTAAACTTTAATTTCTTCTACCCCTAGATTCAAACTCAAACCTTGACCAAGACCTACCAACATGTAATTAACAGTTAACTGAGATTGCTAAGCACAAAAAGAAAAATTCACGATTTCGGGATTTTTATGTTTTGGGATTTTTGGGGCGTTACACCTAAGGGTAAAAATGACTAAAATACCCCTATGTGTTCAATGTAAGATTTATGGATGTTACATGTATACCTACTGCATTCATATGCATTCATATGATATCTTGTTTAGGTTTTGTATGGGTCGGGAATTATGGAACGGAAGAAGTATATGAGGGTCGCATGGTTGCTTGACAACTGTGGATCCACCGATGGCTTTTAAGCCCAATATGTGATTGGCAGCTTACTGCAATGAAGGTAGTTCCACAACCGGGCTACCATTGATGTGTATCAGTTGGGTGGGTCGATATTTATATCCCCACATGATGTGTACCGGTAGGATTGTTGGGGTGGGTCGCACTGCATTGCATTGCATGTATGATGTATGGTGATTGATGGATGCTTGTTTCACGTTGAGGGTTGTACACACTGAGTTTTTGAAAACTCACCCCCTCTTTTATTTTCCTCAGGTGATGCTCAATAGGAGGTTCGATGTCTGGAGGGACTCTGAGTGGCCAGCTAGCAGTACAACTTGGATTCGATTTAAAAACATATAAGTTATTAGTTCATTAAGTAATTTAGTCTGGATTGTAATAAAGCCTCCCCTTTTTGTTATTATTTAGATTATTAATTTTCTGCATTGTAATTATGAGAAGTCAAACATGGATTTTCTAAACCATAGGTTTTTGTATATACTATGTTTCCACAACTAAATTTTTAAATGATAAGTTTTCTTAAATCAAATGTTTTAAACAAAGCTTTCGCAACTGAAAAGAGATTTTACAAAGTAACTGAGATGTATCATTTTAAGGAAGGGTTTTCAATGAAAACAAGGTTTTCCCTAAAACACTTCAATGTGACATGCTGGATTCGGCCACAACGTCTGGACCGGCTTTGGGGTGTTACAATATCTCATCTTAGGGTAAAATGACCAATTTGCCCCTGAGCCTTGCTAAAATTATGATTTTGCCCTCGGGCTCGTAATTCTATTTTCATTGCATTTTCTAATCAATTAAGCCTAGCCTAATAATATTTATACTTATGGCATCTTACAAATCCATCTATATCATAGATTTCATACTAATTTCACAAACTTTGCAAAATGGTCCTATGAAGGTTTTCATGAGGAATCCTTTCACAAAAGTTGTTCATCACACAACCAAGCTTCATATTCCTCCATAAAAACTAAACAAACATTAAAAACTCTTACATGACAACTCCCTAAAACCTTTACCATTTTGCAAGATAGTCCCCTCAATAGAAAGCTCATGCAATGGGGACTCTAAAAGTACAAAAATTTATCAAGAAATCACTTACTTGTGAGAGTGATGAGTTGATAAAATTTTCAAGCTTTGAAACCCCTTTTTTTGTTAAAATTTTTGTTGGAAAATGGAGAAGATGAAAGTATGATATCATCTTCCTTTATTTTTATTATTTCAAGTGAAATAAGTTTACCTAATTCACCTAAACTAAAATTTTTGTCTCCTATATGTCTCTATGGTGGGCCACTCTTGATTTTTAGGGGTTATTTGCCCTTTAAAAGCCCTAAATTTTAGTTACATGGTAATTTAACACCATTATTCAATAATCCATGACTTTTGCACTTTATGCGATTTAGTCCTTTTTCGCAATTGAGCCCACAATCGATGAAATTAATTCACCAAAATTTCCATGTATCTATATAATCATGCCATAACATCAAAAATATTAGTAAAATAAATTTTTTAGCTCAAATTTGTTATTTCAAAACCACTATTTTGACTAGGCGCTATTTTGGGATGTTACATCATGAGATAAAATAGGATCATATTGGGAGAAAAAATATCATCCTAAATAGATTAAGGATATCTTATGAGGGTAAGAAACATATAACAAGGTCATTGGACGAGCACTAACCAAGTTGCTTTTGTAATTGTATGCCGTTAGGAAGAGCTTAGTCACAATACTATAATGGAATGACTTCGTGACTAAATGAGTTTATAATTACTATGAAAAATCTAGAACTTAATTATAAATAATTTTATTTTCAATTGCATATGTCCAATCGGTCCCTCTGTTAGCTCGTTGAAATCGTAAATGAATTGCATAATGAATCAAATGAACAAAAATGAATAGAAATGGTGGAATGGAGAAATTGGAAACATTCAGAAGATGGTTATGGTTTTCTCCAAAACTAAAATGAAATTGGAGAAAATGGAACCATTTGGAAATGAATGTGGTTTTCTCAAAAAAGGAAATTAAAATGAAAATAAGAAATTAATTCATTTACAAATAGACACGGATTTCTCAAATATGATGGGAAGAATGAATTTTATGTTTCTGTTCTATTTGAAAGCCTAGAAATGAAAATAAATCATACAATCATAGTGAACAAGTTGAATGGTAAACTATTAAATATATTATCTCAAAAATTTGATCGGTGGTAAAATTGTCATAATTTTACTTGGGGAAATATTGTAATGAAAAATTTATTTAATATATAAATATTGATGTTTAGTTTTGGAAAATAAAAAAACAAATATTAACTTGGATTAAATTATAAATTATTGAGTTAAAAGCCCGAAAAGTACTTGTAATGGGACTGGATACGGAAGAGGCCCAAAAGTCTCTTATGTAGTAAAGGGGACGACAAACCCTAGTATATTTAACTAGGTTGTCACCCCCTACATCCTAATAGAATGAGAATTTCGTTTTTCTAGTTAAAATAAACTTCTCTAATTAAACAAGGGTTCTACCTTCTCTCCTTATAAATAGATGACACTGGTTGGGCTATTGACATAACTTTAAGATATAGTTATTCAGCCTGAAAATAGAGACTGTCATTCTTTAATAATTATATATATATTTTCAAAATAACAATTCTGTCGCTTTCTATTTGAGAAGAGAATTTTTTTCACCCAAAAAGAAAGAAAATAATTTCTTGTTTCTATGTTTGATTCAATTTGCTCGAGCCCACACTCGAGGAAATTCGTGGTATGAAAATAGCAGATGATGGTTGAAAACAGAAAATGACAAGAATTCGTCTATCCGAAAATACATTTACAATTTCGATCTAAGGTTTATTTCTATAAAAATCACCAACTGGGTCAATTTTCAAAATTTTTATTTTCTGCTATGTAAGAAAACCGTTTCCAAATCAGATTTTTTCCCAACAATTGGTATCAAAGTTA
The DNA here is from genome assembly GCA_025698475.1 of Gossypium anomalum. Classification (NCBI taxonomy): domain Eukaryota; kingdom Viridiplantae; phylum Streptophyta; class Magnoliopsida; order Malvales; family Malvaceae; genus Gossypium; species Gossypium anomalum. The sequence continues at coordinate 58,864,718 of CM046956.1, forward strand.
CTATTATGCTATGTTTATAGTGTAAAACGATATCGAAATTCTCTCTTTTTCATGTATGATTATATTTGATTAGATGTAACATTCTCGTAATTGTATGCATGTTTAGGAGAATTTATATGGATGAATATATGCTATTATTTTATTATTTTGGATGATAAAGTAATTTTGCCAAAGTTGTGATTCCTATGAATAGAAATGTAATTTATTATTATCTCGAGCATGTATATTTTATAACTGGACTATCATATCCATGCAGAGTTTTCTTTTATTATTTATTTAGAATAAATATGCGAGCTGAATACGGACATAGGAATTTTGTAATATATATTTTTCCCAATGAAACTAAAAAATTGAGATGCATTCAAACTGTTCGAGATGACGGAGACCTGACCCAGCCAAATTGGGAGCTGGCCGATGGTGGTCGACAATGGCTGGATGTGGTTCGATGGTGACGGTCTGGTGGTGGTCAACGGTGGTCCGGTGGCGATGGCAAAATGAAAAAAGTTGTAGAAAGACAACGATGACAGAAACATGAGCTGATACTACAACTGAAGTTCATTGTGGCAAAATAAAGACCCAAAGTATGCTTTGGGGTGAATTTTGTAATTTTATTTTTCTAGGATGGAATTATGGAAACTTTGGTTGGTTAAAGTCATTTAATTTTATGCTTTTATTTTTATGAGATAAGCATGATTATAATTATATGATTGCAAATGTATGTTCATGCATATATAAGATAAGCATGCAATATTGATTACCGGAGAAAGCCACATGTACTTGTCATCAAGGGCGAAGCTAAAAATTTTTTTGGGGAGCCCAAAATTAAATTATAATTTTTACGATAGTAAAAATGTAATTTTAAAAGATTAAATCAAAATGTTATCATTTTTAAGTGGCCAATGTGCAATTTTACCTTTACTAATTTAAAATTTTAAAAAATTTAAACGGCTAAAATGAAATAAATATCCATTTTAGAGGGGCCTAGAACCCTTACCTGTAACACCCCTAACCTGTATCCGTCGCCGAAATAGGGTTCCGAGGCATTACCGATCAATACACATCATTCACATACATAACGTATTCATTTATTCATTCATATACAAATCATTCATATTGTCCCTTATAAGGCTCTACGAGACCTTAAAACATGCTTAGAAGTGGTTTGGGACTAACCGGTAACATTTACAAACTTTAGAAAATTTTCAAACATATAAGGGTCACACACCCGTGTGAACAGGTCGTGTACCTCAAACGGTCACCAGACATGCCTGTGTCACAGGCCGTGTGAAAATAGGGCATACATACTAACTTGCACCACACAACCAAAGACACGTCCGCGTACCATGGCTGTGGGAAAAATTGGGAGGTTACTAACTTGGGTCACACGGCCAGCCACACGCCCATGTGCTAGCCTGTGTGCCACACACGGCCAGTAGACACGCTCGTGTGTCTAGACCGTGCCAAACCAATAGGGTATACTGACTATAATTCGAAGGGTACCCTAGGGGACACACGGCAGTATAGCATGACCGTGTGTCGCACACGGCTGAGACACATACCCGTGTTGTAACACCCTAATTTTTGGGTTTTCTGTGTTTCTGTGATTTTTAAAATTTGTGTGTGTTCTAGTTGGTTAAAATATATATTTTAATAGGTTAGTGGGCCTTTGGAAGGCCCAAACTTAAGTTAAATCCGTGGTAGTCTTCAGAATTTTAATTTTATGAACAAGTGATGCAACTGGTGTTTGGGCTTTTAAGAGTAAAGGCATAAAAGATGATACAAAAAGGAGTGTGGTGTAGTGGCAAGGTGGCGCCACTTAGGGGACAAGGAAGTGACGCCATAGAGGAAGCAAGGGGTCCAAGGTTCAAGTCTTGGCTCTTGCAATATATTTTGGTTTTTCTTTTCAATAAATCTGGAAGCAAGTAGGTACGCTTTAAAGTTTAATGTGTTGGATTTATGACACAAAAGAGTTGATGGCCTAATGGTGGTGGCGTGAGTTGGCATGTGAGAGGACCTTGGTCCGAATCCCTTGGCACGCAAAGGTTGATTATTTTGCTATATTGGGACAATAAGAGTTGGTGTTGGTTTTAAACTCTGGTGATGGAGGGATCCCACATCGGGAAGCTAACATAAAAGTAAATGGAGAGCTGGCTTTAAATAGAGCAAACCATGAGGAGAGTAGGCATACCCTTCTTGGCTGATCCCTTTCGCTCTGTGACTTGCTCGTTTGGGTTGGACGTCAGCTAAGAGTGTTTGGAGCGTGGATTAACCGCAGTCTTCTAGCAGGTGTGTATTTCTCACTACTCTAGCAGTAGGACAGCTATTCCGGGCCGCGATGGGCTGAAATGGGCCATGTGGTCCCAATGGGTCCGTAGGCCCAAGTGGTTAAGTTGTAGAATTACTAAAATACCCCTGTAGGGTAGGACTATCGATTTAACCCTAGAGGGTAAAATGACCATTTTGCCCTCTTGCGTAAATGACTAACTTGTATGGGTTAGTTGACGAGGGTTTATGTTAGTTATCGTTAATTCGTAAATCTGACGTGTTAGTGATCGATTGTAGGATTATCGCGTGGGAGATATCGTCATCAATCGTTATCAACTAGGTGTGTAAACAACACCCTCCCTTAGACTAAGTCGGTATAAACCGAAATACCAAAATGTTGGTCACGAGCGTGCGAACACTCGTGAGACAGTTGTTAATGAATATGGTGCATTTGGATGATTAGAGTGCAGAGTGTGCATTTTCGTGCACAACGGTATTTTTCTGTTTAATGGGTCGAGAACGGCCTAATGGGCCAACGGGCCCACTTTGGTAAAAAGATGAGGTAAGTACTTTTGATTACTTGGTAAACGTTAGAATGAGCATGAAACCTTAGCAATAGGTAAAAATTACTGAAATACTCTTATGCATGTAAAATTACAATTTTACCCCTAGGGTTATTTTCTGAAAAGCATGATGCTCTGTTTCTGTATACGTATGCCATGACATATTATCTCTGTTGCATGGGACATGGGTTTATAATGATGGAGGAAGCGTTTTGGTAGCCTCGCTGCAATCTGGTGGCTTTGCCACATATATATATATATATATATATATCTGTTCTGGTGGCCTAGCACAATGTCTGTATCTGGTGACTTCGTCACAACATCTGGCAGCCTCGCTGCAACTTCTGTGGTGTGTAGCGGTTAGGTGGGTCGAGTAGTCTCCCCACATGATGTAAGGCTGGTACGGGGGTGTTATGGATGGCTCTGGGTTGGGATTTATGCATTCATGATATATTTGTTCTCAGATATCATATGGGCCTATGGGTTCCATTCTGATTTCTGTACTGGGCCAAGGCTTAGATAAGTCTGACTTTGAAATTTGATCTGTTTTGGGCTATGGTTGGGTTATGTTACGCACTGAGTTTACCGAACTCACCCCTCTATTTTCATCTCTGCAAGAAATCCCCAACCATAGTGGGCTTGGAGCTGTAAGGGATTTGGAGTGGCCACATCATCTGTAAAGTTGGTTTTTCTAAGTTAGTTTATTTTTATTATTTTTATATTCTGATTTAATTTTGGATTTTAAGTTGTAATAAGGCCGTTATTTAAATTTCCTTTTCGCTATGGTTTTATTTTTTGATTATATTTATACTATGACGAAACTGCTAGTGTTAGGCTACTCGGGTTTTCAAAATTAATGAACGTTTTCAAGACTCAACAAGCACAATAAATGGATAGCTTAAAGATTGATAAACCGGCTTTTCGTTCAACCGCTGTTTCTACAAAGACCACCCTAATCACTTAAACCAACGAGTGCATACTAAGTCGTAAGCCCATGTGACACGTCAGATCTGGCCATAACGTTTGGGCTGGGTTTGGGGTGTTACATTTAGTGGTATCAGAGCCAGGTTGCAACAACTCGGCTGTAGAACGGGTCTAAAAATGGGAGTTTGTAAAGAAACACTGAATAACAGTTTTTGAAAATCGTCTTTTTTTTAGAACTTGATTATAAATTATTTTCGAGAATGTTTTCAATATTTTCTTTTTACAAATGGATGATTTTAAATATTAAAATCAGTTTTCTAAAATTAAGTTTTTTAGAAGGTGGCACACCGAATCTCCTGCCCAAGTCTGTAAGTTTTCTGAGCCTTTCTGATTGTTTCTGAAATATCTGTTATATGCTTGTACAAAACCTTATCATGGTACTTTAGTTAGGGTAACACTGGAACTATAGAAACTCTAATAAGTAGACTGAGACTGTAGCTAGGCTACCACAAAAGGAAACAAACTCAAACTCTGAATTACTGTTATTTATAAGACATCTGTAATAAATACTGAAATATTAAACTGATTCATAAAATTCTTAACGAGATAATACGAAATGAGTACACGAGCAGCTCGTGGAAGAGGCCATGGACGTGGCTGAGGTAATGCTCAGGCTGAATCTTCATCTTTAGGACATGTGCCGGTAGCAGATGCACCAGTACCACCGGCAACGAAGGTAGAGTCTCATGATCGAGGTGCCGGGGATGATGCTTTGTCCCAGGCAATGCTCCAAGTTTTGGAAAGGTTTACTGGGGCAAGTACGGCAAACGAAATTCATGGGTCTATTTCTGAGTGGCTCCGAGCCAACGGAGCGGAGATATTTAGGGGCGTATCTGGTATAGCTCCGAATGTGGATGAGTATTAGTTAGAAGCCACAGAGCGGATTACGGATGATCTGGACTGCTCTGTAGGGCAGAAGCTAAAGGGAGCCATATCGTTACTCAGGGATGAGGCTTATCAGTGGTGGCTTACGGTGAGAGATGGAACTCCTGCTGACAGTGTGACTTGGGAGCTGTTTAAGAAAGCCTTCAAAGGAAAGTATGTTGGGGCTAGTTACGTGGACGCTCGCCGGAAATAATTTTTGAACCTGGTCTAAGGGAGTAAGTCAGTGGCTGAGTATGAGTCTGAGTTTCTGAGACTGAGCCGGTATGCTTCTAGGATTGTCGCTACAGAGTATGAGCATAGCGTACGCTTCGAGGATGGTCTGAGAGATGAACTTAGGGTGCTGATTGCTCCGCAGAGGGAGCGTGACTTCGCTGCTTTAGTGGAGAAAGCTAAGATAGCTGAGGAAGTGAAGCATACAGAGAGACAGAATTGTGGGAAAGATCGAAACCATTTTAGGAGAGATTCAGAACTTTCAGGTAGTATGAACAGGAATGTTAAGAGAGCAAGGTTAATGGAGTCAGTTCGAGCAGTACTAATGAATGCTGTTAGACCGCAGGGTTGTAGGAATTGTGGGAAGATGCATATGGGCGATTGTCAGAAATGTTCTGGTGCTTGTTTCCGATACGGATCTATGGAGCATAGGGATAAGGATTGTCCCCAGGAACCAGATCAGGTTCAAATTATGGAGCAGAGGGTCGCTCAACCAGTGAGGGGTGGACTACAGTTTTCGAGAGGACGTGGGCAAGGCAGAGGTGGTAATAGAAACGGTCGAGGAAGAGGAGTGCCTAGCAGGGGTGCTAGATTTGTTGAGGCTCGTCAGCCGGCGTTGGTGTATGCAGCTCGTCACCGAGAGGAGGGTGATGCACCTAATGTCATAACTGGTACGTTTCTGATTTCTAGTATGCCATACACTGCGTTAATAAATGTTGGATCTACCCATTCATATGTTGCATGTGCTAAATCTGGGTCGCTGGGTGTGCGCTCTGAGGAGACCGTGAGTGGGATATCTGTACTAAGTCCTTTGGGTCACTCGGTTAGTGTAACGCCCTGTACCCGAGACTGTTACCGGAGTCAAACACGAGGTATTAACGGGCTTCATTCTTCTCTTTACACAGTTCATTTTAAAAAAAATTTCCAGACAAGCTGGCTAACTGCGTCATAGTTACTTCAAAAATCATATCTCGAGTTTGGAAACTCAAAAATTGATTCCGTAAATTTTTTCTAAAACTAGACTCATATATCTATCTACAAATTTTGTTCTAGAATTTTTGGTCAGGCCAATTAGTACATTTTATTATCTAAATTCTCCCCTGTTTCAGGGTTCGACTACTCTGATCTTTATGCATTACGACCTACATATCTCCCTGTACAGGGCTCCAATACATATGATGTTTGTTTCTAATTAAACTATACTCAAAAAGGAATCTATACATATAAGGCATGACGTCTAATTATCTCTGGTTAATTTATGGTGAATTTTCAAAGTCAGAATAGGGGATCCAGTAATTGTTCTGGCCCAGTTTCACGAAAACTTAAATATCTCATAAAATACGGCTCATATGGTCGTTTCGCTTCTTCCATATGAAAATATACTCATCAAGATTCGATTATATATTTTATTCATTATTTAGTTACATTTCTACAATTTTTAGTGATTTTTCAAACTCACACCACTGTTGTTATCGACATCTATTTTAAGGCCAATTACACCTATTTCCTAGTTTTCCATAATACAACTAGCTATTTGACATACATAGCATCAATTAAGATCGGGAATAACCATTGCCAACATTTCCACACCTCTCTATAACCATGTATAAACAAAATGATTATAACACTATGCTCAAAATATATAAGCCATTTTCGCATGGCCTACCGAATATATATATACATTACCAAAAAGGGACTTAATTAACAACAAGGTTAGTCCTATACATGCCGTTTTCAATATAGAACTAAAAGAGTACCAAAAAGTGGCTTAGATAGTGTGAATGACTTCGACCTTGACCCTCCCAAATCCGATAGCTGACGAACAAAATCTATAAAACAGAGAATCAAAGTAACAAAGTAAGCATTTAAATGCTTAGGAAGTTCAAGTAATAAAATTATTTACGATTACAGTATAGCATTCATATAACTAAATGAATATTTGCATATACGCTTATTCCCGAAGTCATGCTTACCTCACACACCAACCAGTATATTCATACATATGGGATCAAACCTAACTAAGGGCTGGAAGTTGTTAATCAATAAAGCAATTACTATCAAAAAGGAATTTACCTTTCGGATACATATACAAACATACCTTATCGTTTGGATTTGTATGAACGTATTAATTAAAATTATTACAGCAAGATTGTTCATTTCCAAATCCAAGTACCTTCGGGATTTAGCCGGATGTAGCAACTCGCACAAATGCCTTAGGGACTTAGCCCGGATATATTCAATAGTGCAAAAGCCTTCTGGTTTTAGCCCTGATATAGTCACTAGCACAAATTGCCTTCTGTCTTAGCCCTGATATATTAAATAGCACAAATGCCTTGGTCTTAGCCCGGATATATTCACTAGCAAAATGCCTTCTGGTCTTAGCCCTGGATGTCATCAGAATAATCATACACATATGTCATTTAATCATGATACATCCATTTTTAATTTTCATTTCAAGCTCAAATACAAAACATTTATCAAACCTTACTAATATCGGTTAAATAGTCACATACAAAGAACATGATTTTTATGGGTTTTATAAAATGATCTCTATACACATTTGGATGCCCGTCATAGGTATAAACTAATCACCTCAATAAATAATTCAAATAGAATCATTATATCACCGTTTATTTATTATGCTTATATGTCATGGCTTAATCAAGTCATAAACTAAGTTTCATTGCTTGAAAACTTACCTTATACCCTTCTGAACAATCTCGCTTTAGCTATTCGGTGACTTTAGCTTTTCCTCTATCCGATGTTGCCCCATTATGCTCTTGAGCTATGTTAAATAAGTTTAGTCATATTAGACCTTATCAAATTTATTTAAGCATTAAATAACAAACTCCTTGATTATTAAACACTCATTCGGCAAGAACATTGGTAGCTTATGCTACATTAATTTTAATTCATTAGCCGAATACTCATGTATCAATAATAAGCACATATGACATCTTCTTCAAGACACATTCGGCTATGGCATAATTTCCTCTTAAAACCCTTAATCAAACCACCATCACAGGTATCATTACAAAGTTCCACACTTAGCATGCTAATGACATTAAAACAGTTCACCTTAACCGAAACTTAACTCATACACAACCTATATTCTAACCATAAAATGAGTAGAATTTTAATTAATCATCCAAATACACTCGTACTTAAACATCATTCCGAACTATACTCATTTTACATCTATAAAACTACAAGCCGAATATACCTATACTTATATCATTTAAACATCAACCCTCAATTTCTTGCCAAAGCACATATATTCGAAAGAAAATAAGGCAATATAACAGCCTTTAGTTCCATTTTTAATCCATGCATCTAACATTCTAAGCTTTCATCCTATTCTATCACTTAAAATACAACATTGTACAATAATTTCCTAATTCAAATTCGGCTATTTCACCAGAACAAAAGATGATTTATTAATATTGTCCAACTATTAAACTACTTGCACATACCTTAAACTACTCAAATTAACAACCATAAACCTCTTTCATCTTTTGCCATAGCCGAATGCCCAAGGTACTAAACAATTCTAAATTTGATTATGGGTTAAGAAAAGAACCTAATAACTAACTCAAAAGATGCTAAAAAATTTTAATAATCATCATTGAACTTACCTTAATTAGTAATCACCATGACCGAATTTCTCAAAGCTTCACTTTCTCTTCTTTCCCTAGCTATGGCAATGGAGGAGAAGAATATAGCCAACCTTGGTTTCTCCTCCCACTATCCATATTTTTCATTTCTTTATTCTTTAATTCATTTTTTTCAACATTAATTTATAAACAAAATATTATAATATCTTTTATTCCATAACATGGCCGGCCACTATCAAATATTTGGCTAATTTGACATGCAAGTATAATTCTTTTAACATTATGCATTATTAGGCCATTTTTATTTTTTTTTAGCACATTTCTACCTTTTTTATATAAGTCCTATTTGATAAAATTCACATACAACCAACAAAATTCAAGCATGAAATTTTCAGACATGCATATTCACATATAATAAGTATCAAATGTGACAATCAATTATCATTTCGACTCGATTTTGTGGTCCCGAAACTACTTTCCGATTAGGGCAAATTAGGGTTGTCACAACTCTCCCCCACTTAAGAAATTTTCGTCCCCGAAAATCTTACCGGTAAATAGGTTTGGGTATCGTTCTTTCATAGAGTTTTCGGTTTCCCAAGTAGCTTCTTCGATCCCGTGTTTGAGCCATAACACCTTTACTAATGGAACCCTTTTGTTTCGCAACTCTTTCACTTCACGAGCTAGGATACGAATCGGTTCTTCTTCATAACTCATATCGGCTTGAATTTCAACCTCGGAGGGATTTATTATGTGTGAAGGATCAGATTTGTAACGTCGAAGCATCGAAACATGAAAAACGTTGTGAATCTTCTCGAGATCAGGGGGTAAAATCAATCTATATGCTACTGGACCAACTCGTTCGGATATTTCATACGGCCCTATAAACCTCGGACTCAGTTTGCCCTTGCGGCCAAATCTGAGTACCTTTTTCCAAGGTGAAACTTTAAGAAATACTTTGTCTCCCACCTGATACTCAATATCTCTTCGTTTTAAATCCAGCATCGACTTCCGACAATCTGAGGTCGCGCCTTGGACTCTCACGAATTATTTTTACTTTCTGCACAGCATCTTTAATCAAATCAACTCCGAAAATTTTACTTTCACCGAGCTCGGTCCAAAACAATGGTGTACGGCATTTACGACCGTACAAAGCCTCGTAAGGTGCCATCTTAATACTTGATTGAAAACTATTGTTGTAAGCGAATTCAATCAAAGGCAAATACCGTTCCCATAAACCACTAAACTCAAGGATACAACATCTCAACATATCTTCGAGTATCTGAATTATCCGCTCGGATTGACCATCAGTCTGTGGATGAAAAGCGGTGCTAAAATGCAACTTAGTACCTAAAGCTTCTTGCAGTTTCTTCCAAAACCGCGAGGTGAATCCCGGATCTCTATCCGACACAATAGAAATAGGTACCCCGTGCAATCTTACAATCTGAGAAACATACAATTCAGCTAATTTATCCAGTGAATAATCCTTACGTAGGGAATAAAATGAGCCGACTTAGTCAATCTATCAACAACAACCCAAATCGCATCTTTCTTACTTGCCGACAATGGCAATCCAGATACAAAATCCATTGTGACTCGATCCCACTTCCATTCTGGTATCATGATCGGCTGAAGTAATCCTGAGGGCACTTGATGTTCCGCTTTCACTTGTTGACATATTAAACACTTCGAAACAAAATCGGAAATGTCTCGTTTCATACCATGCCACCAAAACTGACATCTCAAATCATTGTACATTTTCGTACTTCCCGGGTGAATCGACATTCGGTTACAATGAGCTTCGCTCAGAATCGTTGAAATAAGTTTTGAATTTCTTGGAACACACAAACGACCTCTGAACCTCAAACAATCATCATTATCAACTTGAAACTCTGATTCCGCATTCGAAACACATTCAGCTCGTTTAGCAACCAATTCGTCATCGACTTTCTGAGCTTCATGAATTTGAAGAATCCACAATAGTTTGGCCTTTAATTCTGCTACTAACTCACCATCGGATAAAACTGACAGGTATACATTCATTGTTCGTAAAGCAAATAGTGATTTGCAACTTAAAGCATCCGCAACCACATTAGCCTTTCCCGGGTGATAATCAATGACAAGCTCATAATCTTTTAACAATTCAAGCCAACGTCTTTGTCGCAGATTCAAATCTCTTTGAGTCATCAAATACTTGAGACTTTTGTGATCCGAATATATATGGCACTTCTCACCAAACAAATAGTGACGCCAAATTTTTAAAGTAAAAACAATGGCAGCTAGCTCGAGATCATGAGTCGGATAGTTTTTCTCATGCGGCTTCAATTGTCTTGATGCATAAGCTACCACTCGACCTTCTTGCATCAATACACAACCCAGCCCAAGCAAGGATGCATCACTGTAAATGACAAATTCTTTACCGGATACGGGTTGTACTAATAATGGGGCTTCAGTCAAATAAGTTTTCAATTGATCAAAACTTTTTTGACATTTCTCTGACCAATCGAACTTAACATCTTTCTGAAGTAATCTCGTCATTGGTGTGGCTATCATCGAGAAACCTTTTACAAAGCGCTCAGTAACCGCAAGTCCCAAAAAGCTCCTGACTTCATAATATTCCTTGGGGGCTTCCAATCGAGTATGGCTGAAATTTTGCTCGGATCAACTCTAATACCCGATGCAGATACCACGTGTCCCAGAAAGCTAACTTCTCTAAACCAGAACTCACATTTACTGAACTTAGCATACAACTGTTTATCCCGCAAAATCTGCAACACTAATCTCAGGTGCTCGGCATGTTCGATTTCATCGCGTGAATAAATCAAGATGTCGTCTATAAACACAACCACAAACTGGTCCAAATATTGTCTGAAAATTTGATTCATCAAATCCATAAATACCGCAGGGGCATTTGTAAGCCCAAACGGCCACTAAGAACTCGTAGTGACCGTATCTCGTTCTGAAAGCAGTTTTGGGTATATCTGAGTCTCGAACTCGCAACTAATAATAACCCGATCTCAAATCTATCTTTGAAAACACTGAGGATCCCTTCAACTGATCAAACAAATCATCAATATGTGGCAACGGGTATTTATTCTTTATGGTCACTTTATTCAATTGACGATAGTCGATGCACATTCTCAAGGTTCCGTCCTTCTTTTTCACAAACAAAACTGGTGCACCCCAAGGTGAAAAACTCGGTTGAGCAAAACCTCTATCCGTCAACTCTTTCAGCTGAGTTTTCAATTCTTTCAATTCCGTTGGTGCCATACGATACGGAGCCATTGAAATTGGTGTGGTACCAGGTACCAGTTCGATGCCGAATTCAACTTCTCGAACGGGTGGTAATCCTGGTAATTCCTCAGGAAAAACATCTGAATATTCACAAACTACTGGCACCGATTCAAGCTTTTTTTCTAATTCCTTACTATCGAGTACATACGCAAGATATGCCTCACACCCCTTTTTAACATATTTTTGGGCCAGCATCGAAGATATAATTGGTGGCAACCCGTTCTTATCAGTAGACTCAACTCAGATTATCTCGTTGTTTGCGCATCTCAAATCAATAGTCTTTCTTTTGCAATTCACAACTGCATCATGGACGGTCAACCAATCCATACCGAGGATAACATCAAATTCATCAAATGGTAAAAGCATCAAATCAGCCGGAAAATAGGAACCTCGGGTTGCTAGGGGACATTTCTTACACACCTTATTAACAAATACATAATGACCTAAAGGATTTGACACTCGGATTACGAACTCAGTAGACTCAATAGGTAGAGCCTTACTGGATGCTAAAGTCTCACATACATATGAATGAGTAGAACCGGGGTCTATCAAAGCAATCACATCAGTATCAAAGAGAGTAAAAGTACCCGTAATAACATCTGGCGAAGAAGCATCCTCGCGTGCGCGTATAGCATAAGCTCTAGCAGGAGCACGAGCCTCAGATCTGGTTGTAGCATCTCTAGATCCTCTCTGACCACCGCTAGCATCCCCCGCATTTCTAGATGGTCTACCTCGAGCAGTAGTAGCACCCGGTTTCCCACTCTGCTTTACATTCTATTCAGACAGTCTCGGGCAATCCTTAATAAAGTGGTCAGCTGATCCACACTTATAGCAGGAGCGATCATGGAATCTACAACTCCCCGAATGCCATTTACCACAATACTGACACTCTGTCCTGTCCCGACGATCATTTCCCACACTGGCAACTGAAGTGACTCGCGTACTTACAGGGGGTCGATCGCGATCTCGTCTGGAAAAACCCGAAGTGTCTTTGGATTGGCTAGAATCATCTCTAAACTTCTTCGATGACTGTTGAAAGGGCTTTCCTGAAGATCTCTTACGAAACTCTTTGGCTCCCATTTTAGCTTTTCTTTTCTCCTTGCTGAGCTCTTCGGCTTTGCAAGCTCATTCGACAAGTACTACGAACTCTCTGATTTCTAGAACACCAACATACAACTTTATATCTTCGTTCAAACCATCTTCAAAACGTTTACACATTACACACGAAAAAACATATTCTCGAGCGCATCTGGCTAAGCCTCACAAACTTTCGTTCATAATCGATGAATCGCATGGAACCTTGTTTAAGTTCAAGAAATTCTTTTCGTTTTTGATCAATAAATCTCTGGCTGATATACTTTTTCTGAAACTCGGTTTGGAAAAACTCCCAAGTTACCCACTCTCTGGGCACAACAGAAATCAACGTATTCCACCAATAGTAGGCGTAATCACGTAGCGAGAGATAGTACACTTTAGGCATTCCTCGGGTGTGCAAGATAGTTCATCAAGTACCGGATAGTGTTATCCAACCAAAATTCAGCTTGCTCGGCATCGCCGCTATCTCGTAGCCTTAAATTCGTGAGCCCTGTGCTTTCGGATTCTCATCAACCGGGGCTTGTTTAACCTCATCCGTCGACACGAGAGTACCGTGGGTGCCGGGGATGTATTAGCAGGATTGGGGATGTGGAGCAGTAGTATTAGTTCGGATGTACCGGTTAAACCAATCATTCATCACATTATAAAAGGCTTGTCTAGCCTCGTCGTTTTGATTGCTTGCAACAGGTTGAGAGTCCATTGGCGCTGTCCCATGCGCGGGAGCAGGAGTTACACTCTCCACATCATCAGTTACCGCTCGATTGGGATCGGGATCCATTACTAACAAAAACACATTTTAACTGTCAGAAATCATCACACTATCGTAATAACACTTAACGGCATGTATAGCTAGACTCACACATACTACGTTAGTCCGAGAATCGACTAAACTGTGCTCTGATTCCAATAAAATTGTAACGCCCCGTACCCGAGACTGTTACCGGAGTCAAACACGAGGTATTAATGGGCTTCATTCTTTTCTTTACACAGTTCATTTTAAAAAAAATTCCAGACAAGCTGGCTAACTGCGTCACAGTTACCTCAAAAATCATATCTCGAGTTTGGAAACTCGAAAACTGATTCCGTAAATTTTTCCTAAAACTAGACTCATATATCTATTTACAAATTTTTTTCTAGAATTTTTGGTCTGGCCAATTAGTACAGTTTATTATCTAAATTCTCGCCTGTTTCAGGGTTTGACTACTCTGACCTTTATGCATTACGACCTATATATCTCCCTGTACAGGGCTCCAATACATATGCTGTTTGTTTCTAATGAAACTAGACTCAAAAAGGAATCTATAAATATAAGGCATGACTTCTAATTATCTCTAGTTAATTTATGGTGAATATTCAAAGTCAGAACAGGGGATCCAGTAATCGTTCTGGCCCAGTTTCACGAAAACTTAAATATCTCATAAAATACGGCTCATATGGTCGTTTCGCTTCTTCCATATGAAAATAGACTCATCAAGATTAGATTATATATTTTATTCATTATTTAGTTACATTTCTACAATTTTTAGTGATTTTTCAAACTCACACCACTGCTGTTATCAACATCTATTTTAAGGCCAATTACACCTATTTCCTAGTTTTCCATAATACAACTAGCTATTTGACATACATAGCATCAATTAAGATCGGGATTAACCATTGCCAACATTTCCACACCTCTCTATAACCATGTATAAACAAAATGATTATAACACTATGCTCAAAATATATAAGCCATTTTCGCATGGCCTACCGAATATATATATACATTACCAAAAAGGGACTTAATTAACAACAAGGTTAGTCCTATACATGCCGTTTTCAATATAGAACTAAGAGAGTACCAAAAAGTGGCTTAGATAGTGTGAATGACTTCGACCTTGACCCTCCCAAATCCGATAGCTGACGAACAAAATCTATAAAACAGAGAATCAAAGTAACAAAGTAAGCATTTAAATGCTTAGTAAGTTCAAGTAATAAAATTATTTAGGATTACAATTATAGCATTCATATAACTAAATGAATATTTGCATATACGCTTATTCCCGAAGTCATGCTTACCTCACACACCAACCAAAGTATATTCATACATATGGGATCAAACCTAACTAAGGGCCTAAGTTGTTAATCAATAAAGCAATTACTATCAAAAGGAAATTACCTTTCCGATACATATACAAACATACCTTATCGTTTGGATTTGTATGAACGTATTAATTAAAATTATTACAGCAAGATTGTTCATTTCCAAATCCAAGTGCCTTCTGATTTAGCCGATGTAGCAACTCGCACAAATGCCTTCGGACTTAGCCCAGATATATTCAATAGTGCAAAAGCCTTCGGGTTTTAGCCCGGATATAGTCACTAGCACAAATTGCCTTCTGTCTTAGCCTGATATATTCAATAGCACAAATGCCTTCTGGTCTTAGCCCGGATATATTCACTAGCAAAATGCCTTCTGGTCTTAGCCCTGGATGTCATCGAATAATCATACACATATGTCATTTAATCATGATACATCCATTTTTAATTTTCATTTCTAAAGCTCAAATACAAAACATTTATCAAACCTTACTAATATCGGTTAAATAGTCACATACAAAGTACATGATTTTTATGGGTTTTATAAAATGATCTCTATACACATTTGGATGCCCGTCATAGGTATAAACTAATCACCTCAATAAATAATTCAAATAGAATCATTATATCACCGTTTATTTATTATGCTTATATGTCATGACTTAATCAAGTCATAAACTAAGTTTCATTGCTTGAAAACTTACCTTATACCCTTCTGAACAATCTCGCTTTAGCTATTCGGTGACTTTAGCTTTTCCTCTATCCGATGTTGCCCCATTATGCTCTTGAGCTATGTTAAATAAGTTTAGTCATATTAGACCTTATCAAATTTATTTAAGCATTAAATAACAAACTCCTTGATTATTAAACACTCATTCGGCAAGAACATAGGTAGCTTATGCTACATTAATTTTAATTCATTAGCCGAATACTCATGTATCAATAATAAGCACATATGACATCTTCTTCAAGACACATTTGGCTATGGCATAATTTCCTCTTAAAACCCTTAATCAAACCACCATCACAGGTATCATTACAAAGTTCCACACTTAGCATGCTGATGACATTAAAACAATTCACCTTAACCGAAACTTAACTCATACACAACCTATATTCTAACCATAAAATAAGTAGAATTTTAATTAATCATCCAAATACATTCGTACTTAAACATCATTCCGAACTATACTCATTTTACATCTATAAAACTACAAGCCGAATGTACCTATACTTATATCATTTAAACATCAACCCTCAATTTCTTGCCAAAGCACATATATTCGAAAGAAAATAAGGCAATATAACAGCCTTTAGTTCCATTTTTAATCCATGCATCTAACATTCTAAGCTTTCATCATATTCTATCACTTAAAATACAACATTGTACAATAATTTCCTAATTCAAATTCGGCTATTTCACCAGAACAAAAGATGATTTATTAATATTGTCCAACTATTAAACTACTTGCACATACCTTAAACTACTCAAATTAACAACCATAAACCTCTTTCATCTTTTGCCATAGCCGAATGCCCAAGGTACTAAACAATTCTAAATTTGATTATGGGTTAAGAAAAGAACCTAATAACTAACTCAAAAGATGCTAAAAAATTTTAATAATCATCATTGAACTTACCTTAATTAGTAATCACCATGACCGAATTTCTCAAAGCTTCACTTTCTCTTTTTTCCCTAGCTACGGCAATGGAGGAGAAGAATATAGCCAACCTTGGTTTCTCCTCCCACTATCCATATTTTTCATTTCTTTATTCTTTAATTCATTTTTTTGTAACATTAATTTATAAACAAAATATTATAATATCTTTTATTCCATAACATGGCCGGCCACTATCAAATATTTGGCTAATTTGACATGCAAGTATAATTCTTTTAACATTATGCATTATTAGGCCATTTTTATTTTTGTCTGGCACATTTCTACCTTTTTTTATGTAAGTCCTATTTGATAAAATTCACATACAACCAACAAAATTCAAGCATGAAATTTTCACACATGCATATTCACATATAATAAATATCAAATGTGACAATTAATTATCATTTCGACTTGGTTTTGTGGTCCCGAAACCACTTTTCGATTAGGGCCAAATTAGGGTTGTCACAGTTAGGATAGATAAACTGTATAGAGATATGCCTATAGAAACTCAAAGAAAAGTTTTCTCTGGAGATCTGTTAGAGCTACCTTTCGGAGAATTCGATCTTATTTTGGGAATGGATTGGCTTGTTAAGCATAGGGCTACTCTGGATTGTGTTGCTAAGCGAATAATGTTAAAGACCCCAAAGGATGAGGAGGTTTTGGTGATAAGCGAGCGTAGGGATTATCTGTCTAACGTGGTGTCAGCATTGAAAGTCGAAAAGTGGATCCGAAAGAGATGTGAGGCTTATTTGGCATTTGTAAGCCAATCAGAAACTGAGGATCTGACAGTGGGTAAAGTTAGAACTGTCAAGGATTTTCAAGATGTTTTCCCAGAGGAGCTTTTGGGTTTGCCCTCGAACTGAGAGGTTGAGTTTGGAATCGACTTATTGCCTGGAACGGCACTGGTGTCCATTGCACCTTATAGGATGGAACTAAAGGAGTTGGTGGAGCTGAAAGCCCAAATTCAAGAGTTATTGGATAGAGGCTTCATTAGACCAAGTGTGTTTCCATGGGGAGCACCAGTGTTGTTCGTAAAGAAGAAGGATGGGTCAATACGGATGTGCATTGATTATCGGCAGTTGAACAAACTGATGATTAAGAACAAGTACCCACTACCGAGAATCGATATTTATTCAACCAACTTAGAGGAGCTTCAGTATTTTCCAAGATTGACCTTCGATCTGGGTATCATCAGTTGAGGGTTAAGGAGGTGGATATTCACAAGACGGCATTCAGAACTCAGTATAGTCACTATGAGTTCTTGGTTATGCCATTTGGGTTGATGAACGCACCTGCGGCATTTATGGATCTGATAAATCGAGTGTTCCAGCCATACTTGGATCGATTCGTGGTCGTATTTATCAATGATATTCTGGTTTACTCTGAAACTGAGGAGAAGCATGATGAGCATCTTTGTATTGTGCTATAAGTGCTGAGGGAGAAGGAGCTTTATGCGAAATTCAGTAAGTGTGAGTTCTGGTTGAGAGAGGTAAATTCCTTGGGGCATGTTGTCTCTGCTGAAGGGATCAAGGTGGACCCTCAAAAGATTGAAGCGATTCTGGAATGGAAGCCACCGAGGTCAGTGTCGAAAATTCAAAGTTTTCTGGGTTTAGCTGGGTACTATAGAAGGTTTGTGGAAGGATTTTTTGTGATGGCAGCGCCTTTGACAAAGCTTATAAGGAAGGGAGTACCGTTTTTTTGGACTGAGAAATAACAGGAATCTTTTGAGAAGCTAAAGAAAGTTCTAACCGAGGCACCTGTACTGATTCAGCTGGAGTCTGGAAGAGATTTTACCGTATACAGTGATGCATCACATGTAGGGTTGGGCTGTGTGCTGATGCAAGAGGGTAAAGTGGTTGCTTATGCATCGCGACAGCTTAAACCACATGAAGTTAACTATCCTACTCATGATCTGGAGTTGGCAGCGGTAATCTTTGTGCTTAAGATTTGGAGACATTACCTGTACAAAGAAAGGTGTATTATATACACAAATCATAGGAGTCTTAAGTACTTACTGACTCAGAAGGAGCTAAACCTTAGGCAACAGATATGGATAGAGTTGCTTAAGGATTATGACTACGCGATTGAGTATCACCCAGGCAAAGCCAATGTGGTGGATGATGCCCTAAGTCGTAGAACTGTATCTGATCTGAGAGCCATGTTTGCTCATTTAAGTCTGTACGACGGCGATAGTCTGTTAGCAGAACTGCAAGTTAGGGCGACCTGGGTGACTGAGATTAAGGAAAAATAGTCGAGGGATGAGTCCCTGGTTTCTCGATTCCGGCAGGTTAAGAATGGGGATACTTCTGAGTTCGAACTGAACAGTGAGTGAGTTCTGTGTTACTGAGGGAGAGTTTGTATTTCGAAGGACTCTGACTTGAGGCAAGCAGTTCTGAAAGAAGCTCATGGAGGTTTGTGTGCTATGCATCCTGGAGGGAGTAAAATGTATCGCGACTTAAAGGAGTTGTATTGGTGGCCTGGATTGAAGCGAAAGGTAACGGAAGTTGTGGGAAAATGTCTGACTTGTCAGCAAGTGAAAGCTGAACATCAATTACCTTCTGGACTTTTGCAGCCAATGAAAGTACCACTTTGGAAGTGGGAGAGGATAACCATGGATTTTGTGAGTGGGTTACCCTTGACACCGTCGAAGAAGGACTCAATTTGGGTAATTGTGAATAGGTTGACCAAATCTGCTCATTTCATACCTGTCCACACTGATTTTTCACTTCAGAAATTAGCCAAATTGTATGTTGTAGAAATAGTGTGACTTCACATAGTGCCAGTTTTGATTATTTCTGATCGAGATCCTAAATTCACATCTCAGTTTTGGCAAAAGTTACATAAGGCGTTGGGTACGCAGTTGAACTTTAGTACAGCCTTTCATCCTCAGACTGATGGTTAGTCGAAAAGGGTTATTCAGATTCTGGAAGACATGTTGAGGGGATGCATTATCGACTTTCGAGGCAGTTGAGAAGATTAATTACCGTTGGCAGAGTTTGCATACAACAACAGTTACCAGGCAAGTATTCGAATGGCTCCTTATGAGGCACTGTATGGGCGAAGATGTCGTACACCTAGTTGATGGACCGAGTTGGGTGAACGACAGGTTCTTGGACCTGAGTTGGTGGCAGATACTGAGGATAAGGTCAGGTTGATTAGAGATCAGTTGAAGGAAGCATCTGATAGACAGAAGTCATATGCGGACTTGAAGCGCAAGGAAATTAAGTACACTGTGGGTGATATGGTCTTCTTGAAGGTTTCACCTTGTAAGGTTTGGGAGGAAAGGCAAGTTAAGTTTGCAGGTCATTGGGCCTTATCAGATTCTTAAGCGAGTGGGTCCAGTGGCTTATCAGTTGGAGCTACCTCCAGAGTTGGATAGGATTCATGATGTCTTTACGTATCCATGTTAAGGCGGTATTGTTCTGACCCTACTCATGTTGTGCCAACTGCAGAGATCGAGGTCCAAACAGACTTGACTTTTGAGGAAGAGCTTGTGCAGATTCTGGATCGAGATGTTAAGATTTTGAGGAGGAAATCAGTCCCACTAGTAAAGGTGCTGTGGCGTAATCATGGCAGAGAGGAAGCTACTTAGGAGCCAGAAGTGGCGATGCGTCAACAATATCCTCATCTGTTTGATTCAGGTAAAATTTCGAGGATGAAATTTCTTTAAGGGGGGTAGAGTTGTAACGCCCCAATTTTTGGGTTTTCTGTGTTTCTGTGATTTTTAAAATTTGTGTGTGTTCTGGTTGGCTAAAATATATATTTTAGTAGGTTAGTGGGCCTTTGGAAGGCTCAAACTTAAGTTAAATCTGTAGTAGTCTTCGGAATTTTAATTTTATGAACAAGTGATGCAATTGGCGTTTGGGCTTTTAAAAATAAAGGGATAAAAGATGACACAAAAAGGAGTGTGGTGTAGTGGCAAGGTGGTGCCACTTAGGGGACAAGGAAGTGACACCATAAAGGAAGCAAGGGGTCCAAGGTTCAAGTCTTGGCTCTTGTAATATGTTTTGGTTTTTCTTTTTAATAAATTTGGAAGCAAGTAGGTGCACTTTAAAGCTTAATGTGTTGGATTCATGACACAAATGAGTTGATGGCCTAGTGGTGGTGGCGTGAGTTGGCATGTGAGAGGACCTTGGTCCGAATCCCGTGGCACACAAAGGTTGATTATTTTTCTATGTTGGGACAGTAAGAGTTGGTGTTGGTTTTAAACTCTAGTGATGGAGGGATCCCACATCGGGAAGCTAACATAAGAGTAGATGGAGAGCTGGCTTTAAATAGAGCAAACCATGAGAAGAGTAGGCATACCCTTCTTGGCTGATCCCTTTCACTTTGTGACGTGCTCGTTTGGGTTGGACGTCAGCTAAGAGTGTTTGGAGCACGGATTAACTACAGTCTCTTAGCAGGTGTGTATTTCTCGCTACTCTAGCAGTAGGACAGCTATTTCGGGCCGCGATGGGCTGAAATGGGCCATGTGGTCCCAATGGGTCCGTCGGCCTAAGTGGTTAAGTTGTAGAATTACTAAAATACCCCTATAGGGTAAAATTACCATTTTGCCCTCGTACGTAAATGACTAACTTGTGTGGGTTAGTTGACGAGGGTTTATGTTAGTTATCGTTAATTCGTAAGTCTGACGTGTTAGTGATCGATTGTAGGAATATCGCGTGGGAGATATCGTCATCAATCGTTATCAACCAGGTGTGTAAACGACACCCTCCCTTAGACTGAATCGGTATAAGCTAAAATACCGAAATGTTGGTATTTTGTGAACTCGCGAGCGTGCGAGCGCTAGTGAGACAGTTGTTAATGAATATGGTGCATTTGGATGATTAGAGTGCAGAGTGTGCATTTTCGTGCGCAACAGTATTTTTGGGTTTAATGGGCCGAGAACGGGCTAATGGGCTAACAGGCCCACTTTGGTAAAAAGACGAGGAAAGTACTTCAGATTACTTGGTAAACGTTAGAATGAGCATGAAACCTTAGCAATAGGTAAAAATTACTGAAATACTCTTATGCATGTAAAATTACGATTTTACCTCTAAGGTTATTTTCTGAAAAGCATGATGTTCTGTTTCTGTATACGTATGCCATGACATATTATCTCTGTTGCTGGGACATGGGTTTATAATGATGGAGGAAGCGTTCTGGCAGCCTCACTGCAATCTAGTGACCTCGCCACATATATTTGTTCTGGTGACTTCGTCACAATATCTGGCAGCCTCGCTGCAATCTGGTGGCTTCGCCACATATATATATATCTGTTCTAGTGGCCTAGCACAATGTCTGTATCTGATGACTTCGTCACAATATCTGGCAGCCTCGCTGCAGTTTCTGTGGTGTGTAGCGGTTGAGCGGGTCGAGTAGTCTCCCCACATGGTGTAAGGCTGGTACGGAGGTGTTATGGATGGCTCTGGGTTGGGATTTATGCATTCATGATATATTTGTTCTATATCTGCTATGGGCCTATGGGTTCCATTCTGATTTCTATACTGGGCCAAGGCTCAGATAAGTCTGACTCTGAAATTTGATCTGTTTTGGGCTATGGTTGGGTTATGTTACATACTGAGTTTACCGAACTCACCCCTCTATTTTCATCTCTGCAAGAAATCCCCAACCATAGTGGGCTTGGAGCTGTGAGGGATTCGGAGTGGCCACATCATCTGCAAATTTGGTTTTTCTAAGTTAGTTTATTTTTATTATTTTTATATTCTGATTTAATTTTGGGTTTTAAGTTGTAATAAGGCTGTTATTTAAATTTCTTTTCCGCTATGGTTTTATTTCATGATTATATTTATACTATGACGAAATCAAGTAGTGTTAGGTCATTGTGAGTTTTCAAAATTAATGAACGTTTTCAGGACTCAACAAGCACAACAAATGGATAGCTTAAAGATTGATAAACCGGCTTTTCGTTCAACCGCTGTTTTTACAAAGACCACCCCAATCACTTAAACCAACGAGTGCATACTAAGTCGTAAGTCCATGTGACACATCAGATCTGGCCATAACGTTTGGGCCGAGTTTGGGGTGTTACACGTGTCTCTGCCCGTGTGGACAAAAACAGGCAATTTGCAAAGCCAATTTGCCACCCTTTCCACAAGCACACTGCAACCAAAATGGTTCCATATCAACACATATATAAGCATCCAAAACATGCTATTCCATACACATTTCATATCATTTATTCACAACACCACACAACCAAAACATACCATACCAATATGCCAAAATCATCGAACTTGCTTATCTTCTAAATGCATTGACTCATCAATTTATCACCTATTTCATGCTTCAAAATGTACCATTTCATCATCTCAAAGCCAAGCCACAACATATCATCAATTCTAGCATTAGCTTACCATATAACAACTAATTACTTAAGCAAACTTATAATCATCACAACAACCATAAGTAATATGCCAAAACAAACCATCACATAAGGCTTTATAAATATTACATATATCACATATTAGACACATAATTCAAGCCAACTTTAATGGCCATACACATCAACATTTACAAGCCAAATCTAATGGCTAATGTCATAACTCATAACATACCAAGATTACACTAGCTTATACATGCCATATACCATATATACAAAGCTTCAAAAGTACCAACGAGATGATCGATAGTGTGATGACGTTTCCCGACGATCCCCGAGTCTGAGCTAGCTTGAATAATCTATAAAACATGGAAAGAATACACAAAGTAAGCTTTAAAAGCTTAGTAAGCCATATAAAAATAAAGTTATCATATAAAATTTTGCATATCAATTCAAATATGCTAATCATAGCTAATCACATTCAAAATTTACAAACCTTTCTCATTGAGCATATATTCAATGTCTTAATCAAATTCATCAATTACTTTCCCTTTTCAAGGCTCGTATGAATTTTGTACATACCTGAATCACTTAGCTCATTCACATATTCTTTCTCGACTTTACTTTGCCTGTTGAACCATTTGGAATAGTTAAGGATACTCGACAAACACAAATAGTTCATGCAATGCCATATCCCAGATATGGTCTTACATGTTATCATATATCGATGTCATTGTCCCAGACAGGGTCTTACACGAAATCGATTAACGATGACAATGTCCCAGACATGGTCTTACACGTAATCTCCATACAATGCCAATGTCCCAGACATGGTCTTACATGTAATCACATCTTGGTAACCTAATGTCATGACATTCGTACCCTATACTATTCCTAAGGTTCGTACGAGACTTTCAAATGTCATAACTTCATCGATTCATGCTCGTATTTGCTTGTTCAACATTCATAGAAATTCCAATATAATAAAACATATGTAATTCAATTCAAAGGCATTTATTTGCATATGAACTTACCTCGTAGTCGAAATAGAGGAACTGGATGGACTATTCAATAACTTTTGATTTCCCTCGATGTAAATCTGATTTCTTTTGTTCTTGATCTATATAAATTCAAAATTAAATCTTTTATTCTTCAATTCATTCAATTTATCCAAAACACAAAATTTGGGACATTTTACACATTAACCCCTATAATTTCGCATTTTCTCAATTTAGTCCCTATTTCATAAAATCACAATTTACAGCAATTTCAACTAAACCCAAGTTAGTCGAATATCTATAGGCTCCATAACAGCCCATATTTATCAATATTTCACACATTTAAACACACATTTTTCACTTTTCACAAATTAGTCTCTTTTATGAAATTTCACTAAAAATCACTTTACAAAACTTTAATATCAAAAACTAAGCTTGCATAATTCATCATCAAACATCATAAAACTCATGGATTCATCAATGAAAACTTTCAAAACATTAAGTAGTTATGCAAATTAGTCCCTGGGCTAACTAGTACTCGATACAACAATCACAAAAACATAGAAATCATCAAAAACGGAGTCAAAATTGTACCCCTAATCAAGCTTTTAAGTGCCGAAACCTCAAGCCCTGAAAGGATGATATTTTTCTTCTTAATTTTGGAAAAGATGATGATAAATAAGATAATTTTTAACTTTGTTTTATTTATTAACATTAATAACCAATTTACAAATTTAACCTTAATTAATAAACATGAAAACTAATTAATACATGTCCATAATGGTCCACTCAAGCTATTAATGGTATAATAACATCATAAGGACCTTTGATTTAATAAACCATATCAATTAAGCACATTTAACTTATAGCATGCTACTTTTGTATTTTATGCAGTTAAGTCCTTTTTCTCAAATTCAGCTATTAAACGATAAAATTAGCTCACGAAATTTTCACACATATATATTCACATGCTAAATACACCAAAAATTATATTAAAATAATTTTACGACTTCAGATTTATGGTTTCAAAACTACTATTCTAATTTAGCTAAAACTGGGTTGTTACAACTCTCCCCCCATAGTGGTTTTCGTCCTCGAAAATCTTACCAGTGAATAGGTTTGGATATTGCTTTCTCATAGCATCCTCGAGTTCCCACGTAGCTTCTTCAACCCCGTGTCGATGTCATAATACTTTCACTAACGCTATTCTTTT
The DNA here is from genome assembly GCA_025698475.1 of Gossypium anomalum. Taxonomy (NCBI): domain Eukaryota; kingdom Viridiplantae; phylum Streptophyta; class Magnoliopsida; order Malvales; family Malvaceae; genus Gossypium; species Gossypium anomalum. The sequence continues at coordinate 58,889,898 of CM046956.1, forward strand.
ATTTCTAAGCTCTTTGACCTCACGAGCTATAATTCGGATCGGTTCTTCACTATACGACAAATTTGACTAAATTTCAACTTTTGTCGGAGAAATAATATGTGAAGGATCGGATCGGTATCATCGAAGCATCGATACATGAAATACATTATGAACCTTTTCTAACTCAAATGGCAATGCTAGCCGATAAGCAATTGGTCCAACTCGCTCAGTAATTTCATACGGGCCGATGAATCTCAAGCTTAATTTGCCTTTACGACTGAATTGAAGTATTTTCTTCCACGGAGATACTTTTAAAAACACTTTATTCCCGATCTGAAGCTCAATATCTTTTCGTTTCAAGTCTATGTATGATTTTTATCGATCTGACGCTGCTTTCAGACTATCATAAATTACTTTCACTTTCTCTTCTGTTTCTTTAATCAAATTAACCCCAAAATTCTTATTCTCGCTAAGTTCAGTCCAGTACAATGGTGTTCTACATTTACGACCGTGTAGAGCTTTGCACGGTGCCATTTTGATGCTCGATTGAAAGCTGTTATTATACTCAAATTCAATCAATGGCAAGTATGGTTGCCACGTACCTTCAAACTCAAGAATGCAACATCTCAACATATCCTCGAGTATTTGAATAATCCACTCGAATTGACTATTTGTTTGCGGATGAAAAGTAGTACTAAAGTGTAGCTTTGTACCTAGTGCATCTTTCAGTTTCTTCCAAAATCTCGATGTGAATCTCGGATCTCTATCTAAAATAATAGAAATAGGTACTCCGTGTAATCTCACAACCTCAGAGATATACAACTCTGCTAACTTCTCAAGCGAATAGTCCGTTCGTACCGGAATGAAATGAGATGATTTTATCAATCTGTCAACTATAACCTAGATCGCATCTTTCTTACTTGGAGTTAGGGGTAAACCCGAAATAAAATCTATAGTCACTTTATCCCATTTCAACTCAGGAATCATAATCGGTTGTAATAAACCAGACGGTACCTGATGCTCAGCTTTAATTTGCTGACAAATCAAACACTTAGAAACAAACTCTGAAATGTCATGTTTCATAGCATGCCACCAATGAAGCTGTTTCAAATCATTATACATTTTCGTGCTTCCCGGATGAATAGATAAACGACTACTATGTGCTTCGTTCAAAATCATCTGGATCAACTCTGAATTCCTTGGAACACATATTCGGCCTCTAAATCTCAAACAATTATCAACGTCAACTTGAAATTCTGAATTAGGATTTGAATCACACTGAGCTCGTTTTGCTAACATTTAATTATCAACTTTCTGAGCTTCACAAATCTGTTGTAAAATCAACGATCTCACTATCAACTTAGGTACAATCGAGCCGTCATCAGAAAAATAATTACTGAGTACTCATTGTACGTAAAGCAAATAAAGATTTCTAACTTAATGCATCAGCAACAACATTTGCTTTTCCCAGATGGTAACCAATCGCTAGCTCATAATCTTTTAGCAATTCTAGCCATCTCCGCTGTCGCAAATTCAAATCTTTCTGAGTCATCAGATATTGCAAACTCTTGTGATCTGAATAAACATGGCATTTTTCACCGAATAGATAATGACGCCAAATGTTCAATGCAAACACAATGGCTGCTAACTCTAAATCTTGCGTCGAGTAATTATTTTCATGCGGCTTTAACTGTCTCGAGTAATAAGCTATGACTTTGCCTTCCTACATCAAAACGTAGCCCAGACCATTTAACGATGCATCACTATAGATCACAAATTCTTTACCTGATTTCTGGCTGTACTAACACTGGAGCTTCAGTCAAAAGAGCTTTCAGCTGATCAAAACTTTTTTGACATTTCTTGGACCATTCAAACTTTATATCTTTCTGAAGCAATCTCATTAACGGATTCACAATCATTGAAAAGCCTTTCACAAATTGTCTATAATAGCCAACTAGTCCCAGAAAACTACAAACCTTGGATACATTTCTTGAAGGCTTTCAATCCATTATTGCAGAAATCTTGATTGGATCAACTCGAATACCCGATGCTAGCACAATATGCCCCAGAAACCAACCTCCCGCAACCAGAATTCACATTTACTGGACTTCGCATATAACTATTTATCATGAAGAGTTTGCAATACAATTCTCAGATGCTTGACATGTTCAGTTTCATCAAGTGAATAAATCAAAATGTCTTCAATGAATACAATTACAAATCGATCTAGGTATAGTCTGAAAATTTGGTTCATTAAATCCATAAAGACAACAGATGCATTCGTTAGTCCAAAAGGCATAACTAAAAACTCATAATGTCCATACGTTGTTCTAAAAGTAGTCTTTGGCACATCGGAGACTTTAACTCGCAACTGATAATAACCCGATCTCAAATCTATCTTCGGAAACATTGTAGCCCCTTTGAATTGATCAAACAAATCATCAATCCGCAGTAAATGATATTTGTTCTTTATCGTTACTTTGTTAAGCTGTCGGTAGTATGTACACATTATCATCGTGCCATCTTTCTTTTTCACAAACAACACAAGAGCACCCCAAGGCGAGAAACTTGGTCTTGCAAAACCACTATCCATTAATTCTTGCAACTGAGTTTTCAACTCTTTTAGCTCTGTCAGAGCCATTCTGTATGGAGCTATCGATATCAGCGTTGTACCCGGCATTAACTAAATGCCAAACTGAACCTCTCAGATTGGTGGTAAACCTGGTAACTTTTTGGCAAACACATTTGGATACTCACACACAACTGGTACTGATTCAATCTTCTTTTCAGTCACTTTCGTATCTAGCACATAAGCAAAATAAGCTTCGCAACCCTTTCTCACATATTTCTAAGCTAACATTGATGAAATCACCGCTAGTAAGCCATTCAAATCATCTGACTCAATTCGGATAATCTCATTATTCTGACATCTCAGATCAATCATCTTTCATTTGCAATTCACAAGAGCATCATGCAACGTTAACCAATCCATACCCAGAATTATATCAAATTCGTCAAATGGTAACAACATCAAATCAGCCGGAAAACAAATATCTTGAATCATCAATGGATAGTTCTTGCACACTTTATCAACCAACACACACTTGCCTAAGAGGTTCGATACTTTAATTACAAATTCAATAGAATTTACAGGCAAAGTCTTATTGGATACTAAATTCACACATATATACAAATGAGTTGATCCTGGATCTATCAATGTAATAACTTTAGTATCATAGAGAGTAAAAGTACCGGTAATGACGTCTGGAGATAACACTTTTTTGCGAGCACGAATAGTGTAGGCTCATGCAGGTGCTCTAGCATAACATCTCGTAGCAGTGTCTCGTGTCACCCTCTACTACCACTCACATTTCTCGTGTTTCTAGGTGGTCTACCTCTAGTTGCAGTGTTACTCGGCCTCGTATTCTATACTATATCTTGCTCAGCCAACTCTGGACAATCACGGATAAAATGATCCAATGATCCACGTTTAAAACAAGCTCTATCATTCAATATACAATCAGCAGGATGTCGTTTACCACAATGTTTACATTCAGGTCGGATAGGTCTTGCACTCCCAGCACTAGTTACCGAAGTAGCTAGAGCTTTAAAGCTCGACTTTTGTCTTACTCGATCTCTATTTGAATGTCCCACAGATGCAGTAGAACGATTAAACGAGTTTTAGAATTTCTTCGATGCAGACTGATAAAACTTACTAGTTGATCTCTTTCTCGAATCTCTTGCTTCAAAATTAGTTTTCTCTTTTCTTTTCTGAGATCTTTGGCTGTACAAACCCTTTCAACTAAAACAACGAATTCTTTGATTTCTAAAATCCCAACCAAAAGTTTTATATCTTCATTCAGCCCATCAACAAATCTTTTACACATGATCTCTTCAGTGGAGACATATTCCCGAGCATACTTGGTTAAACGTATGAACTCTTTTTCATATTCAGTGACAGTCATTCGTCCTTGTTTCAATTCTAAAAATTCTTTATGTTTCTGATTGAGAAATCTCTGGCTTATATACTTCTTTCAAAACTCGGATTGAAAGAACTCCCAGATGGCACGTTCCCTCGGAACTACTGATATCAATGTTTTCCACCAATGATACGCATTATCTCTTAGCAAAGATACAACACACTTGATACATTTATCTGAAGTACAGGACAATTCATCAAATACTCAGATCGTGTTCTTGAGCCAAAACTCAGCTCTCTCGGCATCACCATCAACTGTAGCCCAAAACTCTTCAGCCCCGTATTTACGTATCTTGTCCACTAGTGGCTTATTCAATCGAATTGGATCTATCACTTGTGGAAAAATTGGGACTTGTTGAGGAACAGGTGGGGGTGGAGGTTGTTGAATAGCTGGATTCATTTGAACGAATTCCTTGAACCACCCACTCATCATTTAGAAGAAGGCTTGCTTAGCCTCTCCCTTGTGGCTACTAGAAATCGACCTAGAATCAGTCCTCTTTGTGCCTTGAGCGGGAGCGGGCGTATTACTTTCAACATCATCGGCTACGACTTGATTGGGATCCATTTGCTATATAAAAACACGTTTTAACTATCAGGAATCATTACACTATTGCAGTTTCTATATATGGCATGTATAGCTAGACTCTCATACGTTATGTTAGTCCTAGAATTGACTAAATTGTATCTCTGATACCGATTAATTGTAACACCCCTAACCCGTATCTGTCGCCGAAATAGGGTTACGAGGCATTACCCATCAATACACATCATTCACATACAGAACGTATTCATTTATACATTCATATATAAAACTCATTCAAATCATTCATATTATCCCTTATAAGGCTCTACGAGACCTTAAAACATGCTTAGGAGTAGTTCAGGACTAAACCGATAACATTTACAAACTTTAAGAAATTTAGAAAATTTTTAAATATATAAGGGTCACACGCTCGTGTGAACAGGCCGTGTGAAAATAGGGCATACATACTGACTTGCACCACATGGCCGAAGACACGCCCGTGTACCATGGCCGTGGGAAAACTTGGGAGGTTACTGACTTGAGTCACATGGCTGGCCACACGTTCATGTACCAGCCTAGCCCGTATGCCACACACAGCCAGTAGACACACCTGTGTGTCTAGCCCATGCCAAACCTGCAGGGTATACTGACTATAATTCGAAGGGTACCCTAAGGGACACACGACCGTGTAGCATGATCGTGTGTCGCACACAGCTGAGACACACACCCGTGTCTCTGCCCTTGTAGACAAAAATAGGCCATTTGCAAAGCCAATTTGCCACCCTTTCCACAAGCACACTTAGCAACCAAAATGGTACCATTTCAACATATATATAAGCATCCAAAACATGTTATTCCATACATATTTCATATCATCTATTCATAACCATTTCAGCTACTCAATTCTACAACCAAAACATACCATACCAATACGTCAAAATCATCAAACTTGCTTATCTTCTAAATGCATTTACTCATCAATTTATCACCTATTTCATCTTCAAAATGCACCACTTCATCATTTCAAAGCCAAGCCACAACATATCATCAATTCTAGCATTAGCTTACCATATAACAAATAATTACTTAAGCAAACTTATAATCATCACAACAACCATAAGTAATATGCCAAAACAAACCATCACATAAGGTATTATAAACATTACATATATCACATATTAGACACATAATTCAAGCCAACTTTAATGGCCATACACACCAACATTTACAGCCAAATCTAATGGCTAATGTCATAACTCATAACATACCAAGATGACTCTAGCCTATACATACCATATACCATATATACAAAGCTTTAAAAGTACCAATGAGATGATCGATAGTCTGATGACGTTTCCCGACTATATAATCTATAAAACATGGAAATAATACACAAAGTAAGCTTTAAAAGCTAAGTAAGCCATATACAAATAAAGTTATCATATAAACCTTTGCATATCAATTCAAATATGCTAAAGATAGCTAATTACACTCAAAATTTACAAACGTTTCTCATTGAACATATATTCAATGTCTTAATCAAATTCATCAATTACTTTCCCTTTTCAAGGCTCGTATAAATTTCGTACATACCTGAATCACTTAGCTCCTTCACATATTCTTTCTCGACTTGACTTTGCCTGTTGAACCATTTGGAATAGTTAAGGATACTCGGTAAACACATATAGCTCATACAATGCCATATCCCAGATATGGTCTTACATGTTATCACATATCAATGCCATTGTCCCAGACAGGGTCTTACACGAAATCGATTAATGATGCCAATGTCCTAGACAGGATCTTACACGCAATCTCCATACAATGCCAATGTACCAGACATGGTCTTACCTATAATCACATCTTGGTAACCTAATGTCATGACATTCGTATCCTATACTATTCCTAAGGTTCGTACGAGACTCTCAGATGTCATAACTTCTTTGATTCATGCTCGTATTTGCTCGTTCGACATTCACAGAAATTCCATGATAGTAAAACATATATATCTCAATTCAAAGATATTTATTTGCATATGAACTTACCTCGTAGTCAGAATAGAGGAACCGAATCGATTATTCGATAACTTTCAATTTCCCTCGATCTAAATTCGATTTCTTTCTTTCTTGATCTATATAAATTAAAAATTAATTCTTTTATTCCTCAATTCATTCAATTTCATCCAAAACACACAACTTGGATATTTTTCACATTAACCCCTATAATTTCACATTTTCTCAATTTAGTCCCAATTTCATAAAAACACAATTTACAACAATTTCAACTAAACCCAAGTTAGCCGAGTATCTATAGGCTCCATAACAGCCCCTATTTATCAATATTTCATACATTTAAATACACATTTTACACTTTTCACAAATTAGTCCCTTATATGAAAGTTTACTAAAAATCACTTTACCAAACTTTAATATCAAACACTAAGCTTACATAATTCATCATCAAACATCACAAAACTCACGGATTCATGAATGGCAACTTTCAAAACATTAAGCAGTTATGCAAATTAGTCCCTGGGCTAACTAGTACTCGATACAATGATAAAAAAAACATAAAAATCATAAAAAATCGAGTCAAAATCGTACCTTAATCAAGCTTCTAAGTGTCGAAACCTCAAGCTATGTCCCAGCCCATGCTCAACCCCGTGGAGCTCACTGACTTACCTCACACGGCCAAACCACATGCCCATGTGTCTAGCCCGTGTGTCATCCATACGTCCGTGTGTATAGGCCATGCCAAGTCTGTAAGGTATACTGACTTAAATCAAAGGGCTACCCTAGGGGACACACGGCCGTGCACTATGGCCATGTGTCGCACACGATCGAGCCACACGCCCGTGTGCTCAGCTCGTGTGGGTGAAAATAGGCTTGTTTCAAGCCACATTTCTCACCCAAAACTTAACCACCAGCAACAAGTCATATGGTACTAATATCATACACAAATTGGCATCCAACCATACTAATTTCATGCACAAATCATGTCATTACATCTCAATCATTTTGCTAATCAAATCAATACCATTTGTACAATCAAACATATACTAAAGTACATATCATACTCATCATATACCAAAATGATTAAATGATCATCTTGAACTATCACCAACCTTATCACATTATGTCATCACAAAAGCATTATAAACATCACATCTATCGTTTATCAAACACATACTTTAGGGCAACTTAAATGGCCAAATACGCACCAACATTACCAAACACATTCCACACAACTTAAGCCTGTACATGCCATATAACCAAGCCATAAGTATAAAAATACCGAAACCATAAACTAGATAGTGTGATGCGATCTCCATCGACTTCCAACCCGAGCGAATGTCCAAATCACTATAAAACATAGAAAATAACAAAAAGTAAGGTATAAAGATTAGTAAGTTCGTATGAAAATTAAACTCATATATCAAATAACCATATCATAAGCAATTACAAAAAAAAAAATATAATATAGCTCATATAATTTCATTGTTATCTCATGTACTTATTTATAAACCCAATCATGAATTTCACTTGACTACAAAATTCCATGCTCGTTTGATCTTAGTACAACTTATTAATTCATCCACAATTTTATATGCATAAACAAATAAAGATATACTACATTCAATTCAATAGATATCACCTTTATATAGCCAAATAATTCATAGGAAATCTTATATATTTCCACCTACTCATCATATGAATTTCACAGATATCACTTACTTGTCGATTTTCGTACAAGTACCTGAATTGATTCACATCATCGTTTATATTTCTTCGTAACATTATCTTTACTCGTCAACTCATTTAAACGTCGGTGAAAAAACATTATCTCAATTCAAAATTAATAAATATAATAGATTCAAAATCCTTTCTCATTCCATTCACAAATTTAACTAATATAATTACCACTCATCAATTCAAACTTAATACATGAAATTCAAGATTTCTAACAAACATTTCACTTGCTTATTCATAAGCTTATATACACACTTAGGAACTTCTTCCAGACTCATAACATACATGTAAATACCTGTACCTATCCATATCAAGTTCATACATACACGAAATACTGTTGCATATTTGATGTCTTGCACACTAAGTGCCATACTCAACATCTCGCACACTAAGTGTCGTACATAGCTGAAGCTATCTCAAATCGCACACTAAGTGCCACATTTAGCCAAAGCAATTTTCGAATCGCACACTAAGTGCCACATTTAGCCAATATGTCGTCAGGCATTACAATAATCATGTATATACAATTTATACGATATTAAAGCATTAAAAGAATAAATTTAACAATGCTTATTGCATAAGAACTTACCTTGATCGTCAAAACATTGAAATGGATCGACTAGTCTGAAACTCTATTTTTCCCTCGATATTGACTCGTACGAGGCTTAACTTGATCTAATCAATCAAATTTTGCTATTTCAATTCATATTCTATTCATTTTAACCCAATTTCATATTTTGGTAAAATTACTATTTTACCCCTACACTTTTGACCTTTTTACAAATTAGTCCCTAAGCTCGTAAAATGCAAATTTAATCAATTTCATCATAGCCCAAGTTAGCTGAATTTCATACATACTCATAACAGCCCATATTTTTAATTTATTCACACTTTTACTACACAATTTAGTCTAAAATTTGCATTTTTACACAAAATCACTTTGTAAAATATGTAAAACTATCATCTAACTTCCATATTTCATCATCAATCATTAAAAAGCATGAATATTCATCAATGGAATCTCACAAAATCTATAACAATTTCTAAAATAGAGATACGGGCTAGCTAAATTATGTTGCAATGATTTCAAAAATGTAGAAATAATTAAAAATCGAACACAAACGGGCTTACATGCATAAAGATGTATGGCCGAACCTCAAGAACCAAAAATGGCTTCTTCTCCTCTTCAATATTCGGCTAACATAAGGTAAATTTCCATGCTTCCTTTTTGTTTTCTTTATTTTATTATGTTATTTCTTTTTTTTTTACTATTTTAACCTTAATTAATAACTACCGAAATGCATGACAATATGTCCATACTTGTCCACTCACAATTCAAATGGTTTAATTACCATTTGAGGACCCTCACTTTAAAAGCGAAGGGCAAATAACACATTTTACTAAAAGCATGCAACTTTTGCATTTTACGCAATTTAGTTCTTTTTACCGAATTAACCACTTAAACGATAAAATTTCTTTACGAAAATTTCACACAACTCTAATATCATGCTGTAAATATTAAAATAATAATAAAAATAAATTTTTCGATGTCAGATTGTGGTCTCGAAACCACTGTTCTAATTAACCCTAAAAATGGGCTGTTACAACTCTCCCCCCTTAGGGATTTTCATCCCCAAAAATCTTATCAGAGAATAGATTAGTGATTTACTTTCACTAGTCTCACCAATTTCTCACATATCCTCTGTAACGCCCCCACGCCCGAGACCGTCGCCGGAGTCTAGCTTGAGGTGTTACTGAACATAATTTATCAAATTAAGAACTTCGAATCATTTGTTTCTACATTCACAGCTTTCTGACTACCTGTGCCACAGTTTCAAGAAAAATCATATCTCAAGTTACGAAACTCAAAATCAAGATCTGTAAATTTTCCCTAAACCTAGACTCATATATCTATTTACTAATTTTTTTCTAGAATTTTTGGTTGGGCCAATTAGTATAGTTTATTAGTTAAATTTACCCCTGTTTTAGAACTTGACTGGTCTGACCTCTGTTTACTACGAACCATATTTCTCTCTGTACAAAATTTATATGAATATGCCGTTTGTTCATCCTGAAATTAGACTCAATAAGGATTCCAAAAATATAAAATACACCACCTAATTATTTTTGTATGATTTATGGTGAATTTATAAAGTTGAAACAGGGGATCCAGAAATCGCTCTGGCCCTGTTTCACTAAAACTCAAATATCTTCTAACATATAATTCCTTTTCCCGTTTCGTTTGTTTCATGTGAAACTAGACATATTAGGCTTCAATTTCATATTTAATCCATCACCCAATTTATATTATTTTTAGTAAATTTTCAGACTCACATCAGTGTTGCTGCAATGTTCTGTTTATGGCAAATTTCATCTTTTCATGAGTTTTTATGGACTAGATAACCTATTAACCTTCCGTGAAATCAAACATGATCTAAATTAGTCATTTCCATTACTTATCATTGTCAAGCATTTTATTAACCAAATCACCACCATATAACAAAATTATTTACACAGAATAGGTATATTGCTATACATGCCATACTTAAGTTTTACAGGCCATTTACCAAGAAAAAGTCCTTCGGATAGTGTGATCGAACCTTCGACCTGTCCCGATTCCTGAGCAGCTTGTTCAAAACTACAGTGAATGAAAAGAAGGGAGTAAGCATAAATTCTTAGTAAGTTCATATGCAAATAACAAGTAACATAACAATACAATTATAACAAACAACCTTAGCATGGTATCACCAAAACATATTTCACATTTCTAAACATCATTCATCATCTTATCATCTTATCGTTGTTGTATCTAACTTCAACTTTGAGGGTTAAGTACATACACATCCATAGTGTCCATTTCGCAACACTTACCAAAATGTCACTTGCATCTATGTGTTCTTCCATTTCACTAGAAATTTTTCCCGTTGAACACATCGGAATATAACTTGGATACATGGATAATTTGCACATAAGTGCCACATAACATATGTAATCAATCAATCATGTAACCTGCCCATAAGCGAACTCAGACTCAACTCAACGAGCTCGGGCGTTCGCATCCATAAGTGAACTCGGACTCAACTCAACGAGCTCGGATGCCTAGTTACATCTCACGAACTCGGACTCGACTCAACGAGTTCGGACATTCGCATCCATAAGTGAACTCGGACTCAACTCAACGAGTTCGGATGCTCAACCATCCTAGTGACATGTCACTTGTATCCTAATCTATTCCTAAGGTTCAAACGGGATTTTTCTCGAACACATATCCTTGCCATCTTCTGTAAAATACCAAAACCAATACTCGGTAGCACTTTATATTTAACAAATAATACAAATAATTTGCATTTTATTCGACAATAACCACAAAGCATATATTTCATGATAAAAATTAGCATATCATATGATTAACATCAATAATTTAAAAATAACAATTATACTACATTATTTACACATGAACTTACCTTGGTACCAAAATATCAATTTAGTCCACAATCTTTTCTTTTCCTCGATTGGGGTCAATTCCACGTCTTTCTTGATCTAAAATAACACATTTATCTTATTTAATACTCACATTATCAAATTAGTCTTTAATTTAAATTTTAGCAAAATTACAATTTTACCCCTAAACTTTTGCATATTTACACTTTTGCCCCTAGGCTCGGGATTCTTATGTTTTATGACATGCTGATCATTTTTCCCTTCTATGACAACATCAAATTCACACTCTAACATGTACTTATGACTATTAGGTATTTTTACCGATTAAGCCCTTTTTACTCGTTTTCACTCAAAACCGAGTAGCACAAGTTGTCTAACATAATTTAAAACCTCATATTCTATCATAAAACATCAAATTTCACAAATTTCACCTATGGGTATTTTTCCAAATATGAACTCTAACTCAAAATATTACTATCATAAGCTATCTGGGAGATTCTACAGGGATTTCAAAACCTAAAAATTATTAAAAACAGGGCTTGGAATCACTTACTATGAAGCTTGAAAGTTGAAGAAACCCTAGCTATGGAGAGAGCAAAATTCGCAGCAACCACATGAAGAAGATGACTATTTTGTGTTATTTTTCCCTTTTATTTCATTTAATATCCAAATGACCAAAATGCCCTCCTTACTAAACTTTCAAAAATTCCTTCCATGTCCTAATTTTTGTCCATGAACTTAAAATTGGTCAAATTGCTATTTAAGACCTCCTTATTAATATTCCAAAACAATTTCATACTAAAAACTTCGAGAATGCAAGTTTTGCAACTTATTCGATTTAGTCCCTAATTTCAATTTAAGCACTTTAGGCATAAAATTTCATCACGAAATTTTCACATAATCATGCAATCATATCATAAACATCAAAATAATTATAAAATAATTATTTCTATCTCGAATTTGTGGTCACAAAGCCATTATTTTGATTAGGCCCTAATTCGGGATATTACAACTCTCCCCCCCTTTTTAAGGATTTTCATCCTCGAAAATCTTACCGGTAAACAGGTGTGGGTATTGGTTTCTCATCGTTTCTTCAGGTTCCCATGTAGTTTCTTCTACCCCGTGCTTTTGCCATAATACTTTAACGAGAGCGACACTTTTATTTCTTAGTTTTTTGACCTCTCGAGCTAAGATCTTAATCGGTTCTTCTTCGAAAGTCATATCCGGTCGTAGTTCAATTTCTGTCGGAGAGATTATATGTGAACGATCCGAGCGATACCGAGGTAGCATAGATACGTGGAACACATCATGAATCCTCTCTAATTCAGGTGGTAATGCTAGTTGATATGCTACCGATCCAACTTTTTCAATTATTTCATACGGCCCAATAAAACGCGGCTTAACTTGCCCTTCTGTCCAAATCTAAGGACTTTCTTCCATGGAGACACTTTCAAAAATACCTTATCACCAACTTGAAACTCGATTTCCTTTCGTTTCAAATCAGCATAAGATTTCTGTCTATCTGAAGCAGCCTTCAAACAATCTCGAATCACTTTCACCTTTTCTTCGGTTTCTTTTATTAGATCAACTCCATAAATCTGATTTCCTTGAGTTCAGTCCAATACAAAGGCGTTCGACACTTACAACCATACAATGCTTCATAAGATGCCATTTTCAAACTCGTCTGGTAACTATTATTATAAGCAAATTCTACCAACGGTAAGTACCTTTCCCAACTACCTTGAAATTCCAATACGCAACATCTGAGCATGTCTTCAAGAATCTGAATTACTCTCTCTGATTGCCCATCAGTTTGTGGATGAAAAGCAGTACTGAAATTTAACTTCGTACCTAATGTGTCTTGCAACTTTTTCCAAAACCGCGAGGTAAACCTCGGATCTCTATCCGAAATGATCGATAATGATATTCCGTGTAGTCTAACAATTTCTTTAACATACAGTTCAGCCAACTTGTTAAGAGAATAATCCATACGTACCGGGATAAAATGAGCCGACTTAGTCAATCTGTCAACTATTACCTAGATGGCATCTTTCTTTCCTAGAGTCAATGGCAACCCTAAAACAAAATCTATAGTAATCCGATCCCATTTCCATTCAGGAACCATAATAGGCTGAAGTAATCCTGAAGGCACTTGGTGTTCAGCTTTCACCTGTTCACAAATTAAGCACTTTGATACAAACTCGGAAATATCTCTTTTCATTCCACTCCACCAATACATTTTCTTCAAGTCATTATACATTTTCGTACTGCCCGGATGAACCGCCAAACAGCCATTATGTGCTTCATGCAAAATCTTTTGAATCAATTCTTCATTTTTCAGTATACAAGTCTGATTTTTAAACATCAAGCTACCATCAGAACCGATTCTAAAATCTGATCCCGTATCAGCTTCACACTGTCTTCTCTTGGCTAGCAAATCTTGATCATTTTTCTAAACTTCAGAAATCTCTTGTAAAAACATCGGTCTAGCTCTTATCTCTGCTAGAATCGAACTATCATCTGACATTTTCAACTGAGTGTTCATAACTCTCAAAGCAAACAACAACTTTCTGCTTAAAGCATCGACAACCACATTCGCCTTTCCCGGATGACAATCAATAACAAGCTTGTAATCTTTCAATAACTCCAACCATCTTCATTTTTCAAATTCAAGTCTTTTTGTGACATCAAGACTTTTGTGGTCAGTATATACCCAGCACTTTTCACCATACAAATAATGTCGCCAAATCTTTAAAGCAAACACCACCGCAGCCAATTCCAAATCGTGAGTAGGATAATTCCTCTCATGAGGTTTTAACTGCCTCGAAGCATAAGCCACCACTTTTCCTTCTTGCATGAGTACACACCCCAAACCATTTAGAGAAGCATCACTATACACCACAAATTCTTTACCTGATTCGGGCTGTACTAACATTGGTGCCTCTGTTAATAACTTTTTCAATTCTTCAAAACTCTGTTGACATTCTTTTGGAGTAGTCTAGTCATAGGAGCAGCAACTATGGAAAATCCATTTACAAACCGTCGATAATACTCAGCTAGCCTCAAGAAACTTCTAACTTCGGTTACATTTTTCTGTGGTTTCCAATCAACAATGGCTGAAATCTTACTAGGATCAACCCGTATACCATCACCTGAGAAAATATGACCCAAAAATCCAACTTCCCGAAGCCAAAATTCACTTTTACTAAACTTAGCATACAGCTGCTTATTTCTCAAAGTTTGCAAAACTATCCTCAAATGCTCAGCATGCTCTGTCTCATCTTTTGAATAAATTAAAATATCATCTATAAACACCACAACAAATTTGTCCAAGTATGGCCAAAATATGCGATTCATTAAATCCATAAACACAGCAGGAGCATTTGTCAACCCAAATGGCATAACTAAAAATTCATAATGACCGTACCTTGTTCTAAAAGCAGTTTTAGGCACATCCGACTCTTTTACTCGCAGCTGGTAATACCCAGATCTCAAGTCAATCTTTAAAAACCATGTCGCTCCTTTTAGCTGATCAAACAAATCATCAATTCTTGGCAACGGATACTTGTTTTTGATTGTCACCTTGTTTAACTGTCGATAATCAACACACAACCTCATAGAACCATCCTTCTTTTTCACAAATAACACGGGAGCACCCCAAGGTGAGAAACTCGGTCTCAAAAAGCCTTTATCAGTCAACTCTTGCAACTGCGACTTTAATTGTTTTAACTCTGTTGGTGCCATTCTATATGGAGCAATTGAGATCAGAGTTGTTCCCGGTATCAAATCAATACCAAATTCTACTTTTCTAATTGGAGGCAAACCCGGCAAATCTTCTGGAAATACATCCGTAAATTTACACACAACCGGTACTGATTCAACTTTCTTTTCAACTTCTTTTGTATTAATTACATACGCCAAATAAGCTTCATAACCCTTTCTCAAATATCTTTGAGCCGACATTGAAGAAATCACACTAGACAATACTTCTGATTTATCTGATTTAACCAGCAGAGTTTCACCATTTTCATACTTTAATTCTATAACCTTTTCTTTGAAATTTATTATAGCATTATGCAATGTCAACCAATCCATACCGAAAATAACATCAAACTCATCAAACGACAACAACATCAAGTCAGCTGGAAAGTAATGACCCCGAATCATTAAAGGACATTTCTTGCATACTTTATCAACTATCACACATTTGCCTAACGGATTCGACACTCTGACCATAAATTTTGTGTTCTCAACAGGTATATTCATACTAGACACCAACTTCATACATACATATGAATGAGTAGAACCGGGATCAATCAAAGCAATAGCATTAACATCATAAAGAGAAAATATACCGATAATCACATCAGGTGAGGAAGCATCTTCACGCGCTTTAATAGCATAAGTTCTAGCCGGAGCCCTTCCTTCAGATCTAACTGCTGCATCTCTGGCTACATTCTTATTGCTTGCTTCATTCCCAGCTTTTCTTGGATACTTTCCCCTTGAATCCGCACCACTTGTTTTTGTATACTAAAATTTTTCTTTCTCAGCTCTCTCTGGGCAGTCTCTAATAAAATAATCTGAAGAACCACATCGAAAAAATTCATTTGCTCTACACGGACCAAAATGATTTGTACCACACCGTTGGCACTCGGGTTTAACAAATCTCGAGTTCCTTACACTGGCTGCTGAAGTAGTCTGGGACTTAGGACCCACATTTTGCTTCTTATAATTCCCATATAATTGCCCAACTGAAACTTGGGAACGAGGATTCATATTTCTTGACTTTCCAAGTTGCTGTGAGGGTGCATTACTTATTGGTCTTTTCTTCCAATTTCGTGTCTTAGATTCTACCTTTTTCTTTTCCTTAAGAAGTTCTTCAGCCTTGCAAGCTCGATTGACAAGTACCACCGTTTCTTTTAGTTCAAAGATCCTAACAAATACCTTGATGTCTTCGTTGAGCCCGTCTTCAAATCGTCGGGACATCTTGGCCTCTGTAGGAACATATTCCCTGGCATACTTACTCAATCGAACAAACTATCTTTCATATTCTGTGACTCTCATATTACCTTGCTTCAGCTCAAGAAACTCTTTACGTTTCTGATCAATAAATCTTTCACTAATATATTTCTTTCGAAACTCTTCTTGAAAGAATTCCCAGGTTATCCTCTCTTTCAGTACCACCGAAATCAAAGTCTTCCACCAATTATAGGCTGAATCCCTCAACAAAGATATAGCACATCTCAAACATTCTTCAGGTGTACAAGATAATTCATCAAATACCCGGATAGAATTTTCGAGCCAGAACTCTGCTTTCTCGGCATCGTCATCAATATTTTCCCTAAATTCTTCAGCCCCTTGTTTACGAATTCTATCAACCAGAGTTATGTGAAATTTTGTCATATCCACACCCTAAGGCATCGGGGGTATAGGTTGAGGAATTGGGGGAGGTGGTGGAGGTCGTACATTTGGGTTCGTACGAACGAACTCAATGTACCATGCACTCATCATTTGGAGAAAGGCTTCCCGATCCCTTTCTCCTCCTCCCTGACCAACAGTAGGAGGTGGATTTTTAGTCGGCGCTGCCCCTTCAGCCGGAGCTGGTGCATTACTTTCTACTTCATCTGCCACAGCTGGATCGGGATCCATTTACTATATAAAAATCATTTAAAAAGGTCAAAAGTCGTCACACTATCACAATTTATACATATGGCATGTATAGCAAAATTCGTACATACAACACGTAGTCTGAGAACTGACAAAACCTGCTCTGATACCACTAAATGTAACGTCCCTACGCCCGAGACCATCACCGGAGTCGAGCTTGAGGTGTTACCAAACATAATTTATCAAATTAAGAACTTCGAATCATTTGTTTCAACATTCACAGCTTTCTAACTACCTGCGTCACAGTTACAAGAAAAATCATATCTCAAGTTACAAAACTCAAAATCAAGATCTGTAAATTTTCCCTAAATCTAGACTCATATATCTATTTACTAATTTTTTTCTAGAATTTTTGATTGGGCCAATTAGTATAGTTTATTAGTTAAAGTTACCCCTGTTTTAGAACTTGACTGGTCTGACCTCTGTTTACTACGAACCATATTTCTCTCTGTACAAAATTTATATGACTATGCCGTTTGTTCATGCTGAAAGTAGACTCAATAAGGATTCCAAGAATATAAAATACACCACCTAATTATTATTTTTGTATGATTTATGGTGAATTTCTAAAGTTGAAACAGGGGATCCAGAAATCGCTCTGACCCTGTTTCACTAAAACTCAAATATCCTTTAACATATAATTCCTTTTCCCGTTTCGTTTGTTTCATGTGAAACTAGACATATTAGGGTTCAATTTCATATTTAATCCATCACCAAATTCAATTTCTATGATTTTTAGTAAATTTTCAAACTCACATCGTTGTTGCTTTGCAATGTTACATTTATGGCAAATTTCATCTTTTCATGAGTTTTTATGGACTAGATAACCTATTAACCTTCCGTGACGTCAAACATGATCTAAATTAGCCATTTCCATTACTTATCATTATCAAGCATTTTCTTAACCAAATCACCACCATATAACAAAATTATTTACACAAAATAGGTCTATTGCTATACATGCCATACTTAAGTTTTACAAGCCATTTACCAAGAAAAAGTCCTTCGGATAGTGTGATCGAACCTTCGACCTGTACCAATTCCTGAGCCGGCTTGTTCAAAAATACAGTGAATGAAAAGGAAGGAGTAAGCATAAATGCCTAGTAAGTTCATATGCAAATAACAAGTAACATAACAATACAATTATAACAAACAACCTTAGCATGGTATCACCAAAACATATTTCACATTTCTAAACATCATTCATCATCTTATCATCTTATCGTTGTTGTCTCTAACTTCAACTCGAGGGTTAAGTACATACCTGTCCATAGTGTCCATTTCACAACACTTACCAAAACGTCACTTGCATCTATGTGTTCTTCCATTTCACTAGAAATTTTTCCCGTTGAACACATCAGAATATAACTCAGATACATGGATAATTTGCACATAAGTGCCACATAACATATGTAATCAATCAATCATGTAACCCACCCATAAGCGAACTCGGGCCCAACTCAACGATCTCGGGCGTTCGCATCCATAAGTGAACTCGGACTCAATTCAATGAGCTCGAGTGCCTAGTTACATCTCATGAACTCGGACTCAACTCAACGAGTTCGGACATTCGCATCCATAAGTGAACTCGGACTCAACTCAACGAGTTCGGATGCTCAACCATCTCAGTGACTTGTCACTTGTATCCTAATCTATTCCTAAGGTTCAAATGGGATTTTCCTCGAACACATATCCTTGCCATCTTCCGTAAAATACCGAAACCAATACTCGGTAGCACTTTATATTTAACAAATAATACAAATAATTTGCATTTTGTTCGAAAATAACCACAAAGCATATATTTCATGATAAAAATCAGCATATCATATAATTAACATCAATAATTTAAAAATAACAATTATACTACATTATTTACACATGAACTTACCTTGGTACCAAAATATCAATTTAGTCCACAATCTTTTCTTTTCCTCGATTGGGGTCGATTCCACGTCTTTCTTGATCTAAAATAACACATTTATCTTATTTAGTACTCACATTATCAAATTAGTCTTTAATTCAAATTTTAGCAAAATTATAATTTTACCCCTAAACTTTTGCATATTTACACTTTTGCCCCTAGGCTCGGGAATTAAACTTTATCCCTTATTCTTATGTTTTATGACATGCTGATCATTTTTCCCTTCTATGACAACATCAAATTCACACTCTAACATGTACTTATGACTATTACGTATTTTTACCGATTAAGCCCTTTTTACTCGTTTTCACTCAAAACCGAGTAGCACAAGTTGTCTAACATAATTTAAAACCTCATATTCTATCATAAAACATCAAATTTCACAAATTTCACCTATGGGTATTTTTCCAAATATGAACTCTAACTCAAAATATTACTATCATAAGCTATACCGAGTTACCGGGATTTTAAAAACATAAAAATCATTAAAAACGGGGCTTGGAATCACTTACTATGAAGCTTGAAAGTTGAAGAAACCCTAGCTATGGAGAGAGCAAAATTCGGCAGCAACCATATGAAGAAGATGACTATTTTGTGTTATTTTCCCCTTTTTATTTCATTTAATATCCAAATGACCAAAATGCCCCTCCTTACTAAACTTTCAAAAATTCCTTCCATGTCCTAATTTTTGTCCATGAACTTAAAATTGGTCAAATTGCTATTTAAGACCTCCTTATTAATATTCCAAAACAATTTCATACTAAAAACTTCGAGAATGCAAGCTTTGGAACTTATTCAATTTAGTCCCTAATTTCAATTTAAGCACTTTAGGCATAAAATTTCATCACGAAATTTTCACATAATCATGCAATCATATCATAAACATCAAAATAATTATAAAATAATTATTTCTATCTCGAATTTGTGGTCACGAAGCCATTATTTCGATTAGGCCCTAATTCGGGATATTACATCCTCAGATTTTTGAACTTTTCAATCTCACGAGCTAAGATTCTGATCTGTTCTTTGCTATGCATCATATCAAGCTGAGTTTCTTCTTTTAAGAGAGATATTATAAACAAAGGTCTGATCTGCATCATCACATCATGTATAAATAAGAAATGTATTACGAGTCTTCTCAAGTTCTGATAATAATCTCATTCAGTCCGATGATTCGTGAACTCAACTTCTGTCTATAGCTAAATCGGGAAATTCTATTCCCACTATAATACTTTCACAAATACTCAGTTTTCTAATTGAAATTTGATGCTTTTACCTATCAAGCCCGCATATGTTTTTTGCTAATCTAAAACTGCTTTTATACTGTCACGAATTACTTTCATTTCTCTTCAGTCTTTCTAATCACATCGAATAAGATCAATCGAGTAACTACTTGCACAAAATAAGCAAAGATCTTTCCATTCAGCATCTGTAACTATATCTGCTTTCTCAGAGATTAATCGATAACTACTCGAAATCTTTCAATATCTCAAATCATTGAGACTGTCTTAATTTCAGATCTTTTTCGGTAACATTAGATACTTTAACCCATTAGGATTCAGGAAGCATATGACATTTTTTGTCGAACACATGATATCATTGAATTCACAACACAGACATAAAAATGGCCGTCTTAAATCACTAGTCAAACAATTCTCTCTTTTTTTTTGTGACTTTAACCGTCTGGAAGTACAAACTAAACTCGTATTAAAGCTTATTCAAATCTGTTCAATAGTACATCACTAAAATTCATAAATTCTTTACTCAACTCAAACTAAACTCAGAACTAGAGCTTTGGTTGATAATACTTTCAATTGTTTCCAACTTTGCTAACATGTACAGATCATTCAAACTTTTCATAAATGGGATAACCTTATCAGTGAGGACATCATTAATTCGTAATAACATCATTCGATTAGAGCAATCTAAGAGGCATATCTCTGTATCATAATTTCTAGAATATAATTTCTTCATTCAGACTATCTGTAACACCCTAAACCTGACCCAGACGTTATGGCCGAATCCGACAAGTCACACTGAAGTTTTAAAAACCCATGTCTCTATCTACGCCCTTCACAGTGCTTTAAAAGATAGTCTTTGCTAAATTAACAAAGTGAATGGAAGCTGTGCACCAGGTAGGTATCCGAACCAAAGGAGGTGAACCATGAAGGCTGCTTAAGTACCAAGCTCTCAATTGGATCCAATCCTAGACATGCCCACAACCATTGCCACACTTTGGTAAACGAGTCAAAATTTATTTAAGTATATTTAAGATAGACCGATTAATTGAATCTTTGCTTTATTTTGAAAACGAATATCATTTTGAAAACAAGTTCTAACCCATTTTGAATTATTACCAGAAAAGTATAGAATTATTAAAAATAAAATAACCCCAAAAAAATAGTTAAAATGGCCTTATTACAACCCAAGAATAAATAGTAATAATAGTTAAAATAAACTAAAAACAAAACCAGTTATTTATTGCAAAGTTCAAAAGTGATCACCATGGCCACTCTAAATCCCCTCTGGCCCCAAGTCTCCACATCAAGGCTCACCTGCAAAGATAAGAAAAGGGGATGAGTTTGGAAACTCAGTGTGCAACAAGCCCCTTTCAGAGCCCAAACTAAAATCAGCATACTGGGCCTAAGCCCAAATTCAGTCTCGACATATACTGGGCCGAAGCCTTTTGTTTAACGGTTACTGGGCCGAAGCCTTTTCATTAATCATATCACTGGGCTAAAGCCTTTACTGTAAATGGTATGGCCCATAGGCCCATTTCAATATCACATGTAATATCAATAACTGTATGCAACCCATTTGGGGAGACTACTCAACCCACCATCCGCTACTCTCCACCTGTACCAGCCAACACACCATGTGGGGAACAACTCAACCCACCCAACCAAACTCTCCACTGGCAGCATAGCTGCTTTATCATATAACTGGAGGCCTAGCCTCTTTTAATAACTGGGGCAAAGCCCTTTTTGCACTTCCTCCATCCATATAAAACCCAATCCATGCATAATAATGAATATATATCATAGCATATCATGTGCATCACATAACATCTCATGCGCATATCATGTCATATCAATATCTCATGCATCACATTCATAATTAAACCCTAGGGGTATTATAGTCATTTTTACCTAGGGGTAAAACAGTCATTTTTCATATTCTATGGGTAATTTCGTAAATTTACCAAGTATTATGGTTTTTCCATGTTCATTAACAACTATCAATACTTCCAAGTGTTTAAACAATAATTTTAACGCACTTTATCAAATTCGGGCTTTTAGGCCAAAAACCCCTAATGGCCCTACGAATGCCGATTTAGCCCTTTAAGCCCACTTAACCCAATTTTTACAACAGTTCTATCTGTGTTAACAAGAAATTTGTTCAAGTTCCACTTTCTATCAATTTTACCCAAATGGGCCCGGAAGCCCATTGGGCGCAGTTCTAGTCCATCGAGGCCCAACTTACCATCGCACACAAATTTGCGCTCTTACCTGTACCGTCGATCCAACACCGATTATTTCATATTTATCGTATCAAACACCACATGCAAAATCTCAAGTTCCCCAAATTGCAGGATTTTAAGCATTTCGGCTTTTCAGCGATTATCAGTCTAAAATCTTACAGAGGTTATTACACACCTGTTTTGTGACATTTGTAACAAAATCTCGCACGACAACCTACAATTAAATAATCAGCATTCTTAGTGTACAAGTCATGCTTATCAAACCCAAATCCACCTTACCATATTCGACCAAAGATTCCCTAATGGCCATAGATCACTTACCTTCACAGGGTCTGATGATACGATCAAGCTTATCCAAAACTGATACCCCAAGCCTTGCTGCTCCTCTATTTCACTACACATACCATAAAAATCAAATGAAAAAGACCTAGTAAGGCCTATACCTCAAATTGACAACCTCCCTAAACTATAGGGGGTTTCGGCTTTTCTTAATATTTATACTACTAAATGGATTTGGAGTACGAATACTTACCACCATCCTCTTTTTTGTACTGCTTAGAGTTTAGAAAATGGAAGAATCGGCCACAATAAGTGAAGAGAGAAGAAGGTTGCTGGTCCAAAAGAAATCGGCACCACCAATCTTCACAGGTTTTGGCTTTTGTGGCTTTTCGGCAAAGTGAAGATAAGAAAGGGAATAGTAGATTGGTTTTGGAAAAGAATAGAAAGAAAGATGGATGGAAGGGGTGGTAATTTCGGCTAGAGAAGAAAAAGGGAAGAAAAGAATAATTCCTGTGGTGTTAAAATAGAAGAAAACGGCACAACTAAGTCCCTAAATGTCGAATTACTAACCTAATACTCCTCTGCCGATTTCTCCCCTCTAATTCCCTCTATTCGGCCAATTCTAAGCCACCCTTTAAATCCCCAAAATCTCTCCCCTTATCACTCCTTAATTCAAGCATTTGACTGATTCAAACTCTCTCCAACAGAGTTCCATTCAACTTCCAACACCTGCCTGCTCAAGACATAAAAAGAACACCACAATTGCCAGCTAAGAGAATCGAACCTTGGCTCTCCCCAACCAATTACACGCCACTTTTATAGCTCCTTGATGGCGTCACCTAGCCACTTTGTCAGGGGCTCTTTTGTGTTACATTTTACCCACATCTTTTAATAAGGCCACCTATCCAAAGCCCCTAACTCCTTAAGTTTAAAATTCAAAAATTCAACTAGGTTTTGACCAACACATGAGCCTTCCGTAGGCCCATTTACATAACCCAATTATGAATTCCACTATCAAATACCAAATTTTAAAAACTTTACCAATTTCTCAAAAATTACAAAAAACCTAAAAATCAGGATGTTACAACTCTACCCTCCTTAAAGAAATTTCGGCCTTGAAATTTTACCTGATCCAAACAGTTGAGGATATTGTTGACGCATCGCCTTCTCCGACTCCTATGTAGCTTCCTCTTTGCCATGGTTTCTCCAAAGTACCTTCACCAGTGGGACTGGCTTCCTCCTCAACACCTTGACGTCACGGTCAAGTATTTGCATAGTTCCTCTTCAAAGTTCAAATCTGCCTGTACATCAATTTCAGCAATTGGCACGATATGAGTTGGGTCAGAACGATATTGCCTTAGTATGGACACATGAAAGACGTTGTGAATACGATCCAGCTCTGGAGGTAACTCTAGCTGATAAGCCACCGGCCCTATTCGCTTAAGGATCCGATAAGGCCCAATGAACCGCGGACTCAACTTGCCCTTCTTGCCAAATCTCAATATCTTCTTCCAAGGCGAAACCTTCAAAAAGGCCATGTCCCCCACAGCATACTCAATATCTTTACGTTTCAAATCAGCATAAGACTTTTGTCGATCCGTTGCCTCCTTTAACCAATTCCTGATCACCTTAACTTTGTCTTCAATATCCGCTACTAACTCCGGTCCAAGTACTTGCCTTACCCCAACTCTGCCCAACAAGTAGGCGATCGACACCTCTGCCCATACAGTGCCTCGTAAGGAGCCATCCGAATACTCACTTGGTAACTGTTGTTATACACGAATTCTGCCAACGGTAAGTAATCCTCCCAACTGCCACTAAAGTCGATAACACAACCCCTCAACATGTCTTTTAGAATCTGAATGACCCTCTCTGACTGCCCATCCGACTGAGGGTGAAAACCCGTACTAAAATCCAATGGCAGACCACTTACAAAATCCATAGTCACCCTTTCCCATTTCCAAAGTGGTATCTTCACTGGCTGTAACAATCCTGAAGGAAGTTGATGTTCGGCCTTCACTTGTTGACACGTCAAACATTTTCCCACAAATTCGGTCACTTCTCGCTTAAGCCCAGGCCACCAGTACAGCTCCCGCAAGTCTCGATACAACTTACTTCCTCCTGGATGCATAGCGCAAGGTCCACCATACTCCTCTTTCAAAATCATCAATCTCAAATCAGAGTCCTTCGGCACACAAATTCTTCCTCGAAAATAAAGAATCCCTTCACCATTTAATCCAAAATCTGGATTCTCCCCCTTCTTAACTTGCTAAAACTAAGAAACCAACGACTCATCCACCAACTGCTGCTTCTTAATCTGCTCCACCTAAGTCGGTCTCACTTGTAACTCTGCCAATAAGCTTCCATCATCATACAAGCTTAAATGAGCGAACATTGCCTTTAATTTCACGACAGTCCTTCGACTCATCGCATCAGCCACAACATTCGCCTTACCTGGGTGATACTCAATCGAACAGTCATAGTCCTTCAACAACTCTATCCACCTTCGCTGCCTAAGATTCAGTTCCTTTTGAGTCATCAAATACTTAAGACTCTTATGATCCGTATAGATAATGCATTTTTCCCCATACAAGTACTGCCTCCATATCTTAAGCGCAAAGATCACTGCTGCCAACTCCAAGTCATGAGTAGGATAGTTTACCTCATGAGGCTTAAGCTGTCGTGAAGCATAAGTGACCACTTTACCCTCTTGCATCAACACACAGCCCAAACCTACATGTGACGCATCACTATACACAGTGAAATCCTTACCAGACTCTGGCTGAATCAACATTGGTGCCTCAGTCAGAACCTTCTTTAAGTTCTCAAAAGCCTCTTGCTACTTATTTGTCCAAACAAATTGTGCTCCCTTCCTTATAAGTTTCGTTAACCGCGCTACCAACACAGAAAATCCTTCCACAAATCTTTGAAAATAACCTGCCAACCCTACTGACCTCAGTGGCTTCCACTCCAGAATCGCCTCAACCTTCTGAGGGTCTACCTTAATCCCCTCAGCAGACACAACATGCCCCAAGAAAGTTACTTCACTTAACCAAAACTCGCACTTACCAAACTTTGCATAGAGTTGCTTTTCCCTTAGCACTTGCAGCACAATACGAAGATGCTCATCATGCTTCTCTTCCGTTTTTGAGTACACCAAGATATCATCGATAAAAACGACTACGAACTGATCCAAGTACGGTTGAAATACCCGATTCATCAAATCCATGAATGCTGCCGGAGCATTAGTCAGACCAAAGGGCATAACCAGAAACTCATAATGACCATATCGAGTTCTGAATGCCGTCTTATGAATATCCCCTTCTTTAACTCTCAACTGATGATATCCTGACCGAAGGTCAATCTTAGAAAATACCGAAGCTCCTTTCAGTTGGTCGAACAGATCGTCGATTCTTGGCAAAGGATACTTGTTTTTGATCGTCAGTTTGTTCAACTGCTGATAATCAATACACATCCGCATGGTCCCATCTTTCTTCTTTACGAACAACACTTGTGCGCCCCACGGAGAAATACTTGGTCTTATAAACCCTCTATCCAATAGTTCTTGAATCTGAGCCTTCAGTTCCACCAACTCCTTCGGTGCCATCTGATAAGGTGCAATAGACACTGGAGCTGTTCTAGGTAACAAGTCGATTCTGAACTCAACTTTTCTATTCGAAGGTAGTCCAGGAAGTTCTTTCGGAAATACATCTTGAAATTCTTTGATGGTCCCAACTAACTCCACAGTCATTCCCTCAGGTTCAGCTTCACTCACAAATGCTAAGAACGCCTCACAACCTTTCTGAATCAACTTCTCAGCCCTTAAAGCCGAGACAACATTGGACAAATAGTTCCTTCGCTCCCCTATGACCATTATTTCCTCTTTCTCGGCAGTTCTTAGCACCATTCCCTTAACAGTACAATCCAACGTCGCCCTATGCTTAGTTAGCCAGTCCATTCCCAAAATAAGATCAAATTCCCCAAATGGCAGCTCCATCAAATCTCCCACAAATATCTTACCTGGTGTCTCTAAAAGCACCCCCTTAAAAATTTTATCTACCTTAACCGAGTGTCCCAAGGGACTTACCACTGACACCCCACTCACAGTCTCCTCAGGAAGCACACCCAACGCCCTAGATACATTACAAGCAACATACGAGTGAGTGGAACCCACATCAATCAAAGTAGTGTAAGGCGTGCTATAAATGAGGAACATACCGGTTATAACATTAGGAGCATTACCCTCTTCTCGATGCTATGCAGCATAAACCAACGCCGGCTATTGTG
Organism: Gossypium anomalum; assembly: GCA_025698475.1. Classification (NCBI taxonomy): domain Eukaryota; kingdom Viridiplantae; phylum Streptophyta; class Magnoliopsida; order Malvales; family Malvaceae; genus Gossypium; species Gossypium anomalum. The sequence goes on from CM046956.1 coordinate 58,917,204, forward strand.
CTTTAGCATGTCCACAACCCCTGCTAGGTGCCCCACGTCCTCATCCATTACTATTGCCACCTCTACCTTGCCCACGGCCTCTCTGCGGTGGTGGTCCTCCTCGCTGCGGTGGACACCCCTTTGCTCCGCAACTTGATCCTGAGCTTCTCTCCTAGGACACTCTCTGAACTTATGTTCCTTTGACCCACATCGAAAACATGCCCCAGTTCGTCTCCAGCACTCCCCCATGTGCGCTCTGCCACATTCCTTGCAAGCCTGCGATCTAAAAGTATTAACCAGAGCTGGTCAAACTGGTTCCTCCATTCTAGCTCTTTTGACATTTCTATTTACAGCACCCGAGGGTCCCGAATCCCTCCTGAATCAGGGTCGATCCCTCTCACGATTCTGCCCTTCAGTTCGTTTTATTTCCTCGGCTATCTTAGCCTTTTCCACTAATACAGCGAAATCACGCTCCCTCTGTGGAGCTATCAGCACCCTAAGCTCATCGTGGAGGCCATCCTCAAATCGAACGCTGCGCTTATATTCGGTCGCAATATCCCGCTAGCATATCGACTCAGCCTCAAGAATTCCGCCTCATACTTCGCAAGAGTCTTATTACCCTGAGCCAGATTCAAAAATTCCTTCTGGCAGGCATCCACATAACTAGCTCCAACATACCTCCCTTTAAAAGTAGTCTTGAATAGTTCCCAGGTTACTCGTTCGATCGGGGTACTCTCCCTTACAGTGATCCACCACTGGTATGCCTCATCTCTCAGCAACGACACGGCCCCCTTTAGCTTTTGCTCCACAGAGCAATCGAGGTCGTCCATAATCCGCTCTACTGCCTCTAGCCAATATTCAGCCACGTTTGCGGCTACTCTAGATACGCCCCTAAAAACCTCTGCTCCATTAGCCCGGTGCTAGCTCCAGCCACCCTTTCCAAGACCCTTAACATCGCTTGGGACAAAGCATCGTCCCTCGCAGCCCGATCATGTGACCCAATCTCGATTGCTTGTGGCACGAATGCCTCCTCAACTAGCCTATGCCCTGAGGATGAAGATTCAGCTTGCACCCTTCTGCGACCACGTCCGCGGCCCCGTCCACGAGTTCCTCTTGTACTCATATTGAATTATCTGATTACAAATTTTATGACATTAGTTAATATTTCAGTTGTTTATTACACGATGTCTTATGGAAATATGGCATTTCAGGGATTGTTTTCGCAATGTCGTAGTCTAACTATAGTCTCAATCCTACTATTTTACAGTTCTACCCTATCTAAACTATCATAGTAGGGTCTCAGTTCTATCTATAGCATCATATCAATATCACATAGTGTAACAGAAAGTATACTTATAGACTTGGTGCCGGGGATTCAGTGTGCCACTCTTTCTCTAAACCATTAAAAACTTAAAACATGTATTTGGCCACAAAAAATAGAAGTTCTTAAAAATTGATTTAAACTACCCTTGTTTTGAAATTCTTAATTTTAAACCCGTTTAGAAACCCACAGCTGAGTTGTTACAACCGGGCTCTAATAAGACTAAATGTAACACCCCAAACCCGGCCCAGATATTATGGCCGAATCTGACGAGTCAAACTGAAGTTTTAAAAACCCATGTCTCTATCTATGACCTTCTTAGTGTTTTAAAAGATAGTTTTTGCTAAATTAACAAAGTGAATGGAAGCTGTGCACCAGGTAGGTATCTGAACCAGAGGAGGTGAACCATGAAGGCTACTTAAGTACCAAGCTCTCGATTGGATCCAATCCTAGACATGCCAACAACCATTGCCATACTTTGGTAAACGAGTCAAAATTTATTTAAGTATATTTTAGATAGATAGATTAATTGAATCATTGCGTTATTTTCAAAACGAATATCATTTTAAAAACACGTTCTAACCCATTTTGAATTATTACCAGAAAAGTATAGAATTATTAAAAATAAAATAACCCCAGAAAAATAGTTAAAATGGCATTTTTACAACCCAAGAATAAATAGTAATAATAGTTAAAATAAACTAAAAAGAAAACCAGTTATTTATTGCAAAGTTCAAAAGTGATCACCATGGCCACTCTAAATCCCCTCCGGCCCCAAGTCTCGACATCAAGGCTCACCTGCAAAGATAAGGAAAGGGGGTGAGCTTGGAAACTCAGTGTGCAACAAGCCCCTTTCAGAGCCAAAACTAAAACCAGCATACTGGGCCTAAGCCCAAATTCATTCTCGACATATACTGGGCCGAAGCCTTTCGTTTAACGGTTACTGGACCGAAGCCTTTTCATTAATCATATCACTGGGCTGAAGCCTTTACTGTAAACGGTATGGCCCATATGCCCATTTCAATATCACATGTAATATCAATAAATGTATGCAACCCGTTTGGGGAGACTACCCAACCCACCATCCGCTACTCTCCACCTGTACCAGCCAGCACACCATGTGGGGAATAACTCAACCCACCCAACCAAACTCTCCACTGGCAGCATAGCTGTTTTATCATATAACTAGAGGCCTAGTCTCTTTTAATAACTGGGGCAAAACCCTTTTTGCACTTCCTCCATCCATATAAAACCCAACCCATGCATAATAATGAATATATATAATAGCATATCATGTGCATCACATAACATCTCATGCGCATATCATGTCATATCAATATCTCATGCATCACATTCATAATTAAACCTTAGGGGTATTATAGTCATTTTTACCAAGGGGTAAAATAGTCATTTTTCATATTCTAAGGGTAATTTCGTAAAATTACCAAGTATTATGAGTTTTCCATGTTCATTAACAACTATCAATACTTCCAAGTGTTTAAACAATAATTTTAATGCACTTTATCAAATTCAGGCTTTTGGGCCCAAAACCTCTAATAGCCCTACGAATGCCGATTTAGCCCTTTAAGCCCACTTAACCCAATTTTTACAACAGTTCTATCTGTGTTAACAAGCAATTTGTCCAAGTTCCACTTTCTATCAATTTTACCCAAATGGGCCCGGAAGCCCATTGGGCCTAGTTCTAGCCCATCGAGGCCCAACTTACCATCGTACACAAATTTGCGCTCTTACCTGTACCGTCGATCCAACACCGATTATTTCATATTTATCGTATCAAAAACCATATGCAAAATCTCAAGTTCCCTAAATTGCCAGATTTTAAGCATTTCGGCTTTTCAGCGATTATTAGTCTAAGATCTTACAGAGGTTATTACACACCTGTTTTGTGACGTTTGTTAACAAAATCTCCCACGACAACCTACAATTAAATAATTAGCATTCTTAGTATACAAGTCATGCTTATCAAACCCAAATCCACCTTACCATATTCGGCCAAAGATTCCCTAATGGCCAAAGATCACTTACCTTCACAGGGTCTGATGATACGATCAAGCTTATCCAAAATTGATACCCCAAGCCTTGCTAGTCCTCTATTTCACTACTCGTACCATAAAAATCAAATGAAAAAGGCCTAGTAAGGCCTATACCTCAAATCGACAACCTCCCTAAATTATAGGGGGTTTCGGCTTTTCTTAATATTTATACTACTAAATGGATTTAGAGTACGAATACTTACCACCGTCCTCTTTCTTTTACTGCTTAGAGTTTAGCAAATGGAAGAATTAGCCATAATAAGTGAAGAGAGAAGAAGGTTTCTAGTCCAAAAGAAATCAGCACCACCAATCTTCACAGGTTTCGGCTTTTGTGGGTTTTTTGTAAAGTGAAGATAAGAAAGGGAATAGTAGATTGGTTTTGGAAAAGAATAGAAAGAAAGGGGTGGTAATTTTGGCTAGAGAAGAAAAAGGGAAGAAAAGAATAATTCTTGTGGTGTTAAAACAGAAGAAAACGGCACAACTAAGTCCCTAAATGCCGAATTACTAACCTAATACTCCTCTGCCGATTTAGCCCTTTAAGCCCACTTAACCCAATTTTTACAACAGTTCTGTCTGTGTTAACAAGCAATTTGTCCAAGTTCCACTTTCTATCAATTTTACCCAAATAGGCCCGAAAGCCCATTGGGCCTAGTTCTAGCCCATCGAGGCCCAACTTACCATCGTACACAAATTTGCGCTCTTACTTGTACCGTCGATCCAACACTGATTATTTCATATTTATCGTATCAAAAACCATATGCAAAATCTTAAGTTCCCCAAATTGCCAGATTTTAAGCATTTCGGCTTTTCAGCGATTATTAGTCTAAGATCTTACAGAGGTTATTACACACCTGTTTTGTGACGTTTGTTAACAAAATCTCCCACGACAACCTACAATTAAATAATCAGCATTCTTAGTGTACAAGTCATGTTTATCAAACCCAAATCCACCTTACCATATTCGGCCAAAGATTCCCTAATGGCCAAAGATCACTTACCTTCACAGGCTGATGATACGATCAAGCTTATCCAAAACTGATACCCCAAGCCTTGCTGGTCTTCTATTTCACTACACGTACCATAAAAATCAAATGAAAAAAGCCCAGTAAGGCCTATACCTCAAATCGACAACCTCCCTAAATTATAGGGGGTTTCAGCTTTTCTTAATATTTATACTACTAAATGGATTTAGAGTACGAATACTTACCACCGTCCTCTTTCTTTTACTGCTTAGAGTTTAGCAAATGGAAGAATTGGCCATAATAAGTGAAGAGAGAAGAAGGTTTCTAGTCCAAAAGAAATCGGCATCACCAATCTTCACAGGTTTCGGCTTTTGTGGCTTTTCGGCAAAGTGAAGATAAGAAAGGGAATAGTAGATTGGTTTTGGAAAAGAATAGAAAGAAAGGGGTGGTAATTTTGGCTAGAGAAGAAAAAGGGAAGAAAAGAATAATTCTTGTGGTGTTAAAACAGAAGAAAACGGCACAACTAAGTCCCTAAATGCCGAATTACTAACCTAATACTCCTCTGCCGATTTCTCCCCTCTAATTCCCTCTATTCGGCCAACTCTAAGCCACCCTTCAAATCCCCAAAATCTCTCCCCTTATCACTCCTTAATTCAAGCATTTGACTGATTCAAACTCTCTCCAACAGAGTTCCATTCAACTTCCAACACCTGCCTGCTCAAGGCATAAAAAGAACACCACAATTGCCAGCTTAGAGAATCGAACCTTGGCTCTCCCTAACCAATTACACGCCACTTTTATAGCTCTTTGGTGGCTTCACCTAGCCACTGTTCCAGGGGCTCTTTTGTGTTACTTTTTATCCACATCTTTTAATAAGGCCACCTATCCAAAGCACCTAACTCCTTAAGTTTAAAATTCAAAAATTCTACCGGGTTTTGACCAACACATGGGCCTTCCTTAGGCCCATTTACATGATCCAATTATGAATTCCACTACCAAATACCAAATTTTAAAAACTTTACCAATTTCTCGAAAATTACAAAAAACCCGAAAATCAAGATGTTACACTATCTGTCTATATACTCGTGAATGGACAAAATTTGTTATCATACCTGAGGATACTTTACATACATATAACACAAATCACATTTCAACCGACCAGTTTGCTCTGGCAAAACAACTGAGTTGGTTTCAACTATTAGATAATAACATATAAAAATACTCCTTTCTTCATGCTGTCAAAACAACTCAAACACACAATCTTTCAGAATTCTCTTAATGAGCTAATCAAAAATCTTTTCAACCGGTTTTAACTTGAGGAAATAGACATCCTGATTGAATTCACTGACCTTAGTAAAACTCACCTGAGAAGGGAAAACCACCATACAATTTAAGCCTGAGCTTCCATCATTTATATCTTTGCCGATGTTAACTCCTTACACGAAAATTAGAGAAATCTAGATATCATGATTACCACATTCTTATTATCGAATCGGAAAATACGATCATAATAGACATTGTTATCACATGTCTAAGAACGTACTTTAAGGATAAACCACGATTGATAATTTATGAAATAACAGTGATAGGAAAAATTTGAAATACAAAGATCCAAGATACAATATTATACCAGAAGTCTGAGAACATAATTTTTAAGTAAATAATAATAAAGATCCGAATGATTTTCTCAGAAAAACCGGAAGAAAAACAATACTTATCCATTATGGAATTCCATTGTAGTAGAAATATCATATTTTCTGAATATACACATAAGACAAACATCATTCAATAGATACAGATGAGCAGTCCCACATATATTTTCATCGTCAATTTTATTCTGAATATATTAGAATAGAATCCCAGAGAAATAAAAAAATGTCATTTATAATTCAAACAGACTCACAATGCTTTCTTCTAACATCGTAGTTAGCTAATATTCTCACTCGATAAGAATTTCATCAGAAAATGGACAGCCACATATATATCTGAGGATAAAAGAATATACAAAATACCTAGAAGAGATTATCATAATCTATCCAACTATGACTGTTACACACAGACATCTTTAAACACATAGCATATTATAAACCAGCACAACATTCTTGATTTAACAGTGGTAGATCTACTACATATTTATACATCATAAGTATAAGCCAAAGATTACAATATTGTTTCAGAATCATTCTCATAAATAGAACTTACTCAATTTCATCCTTACCGTTAAGGCATCATAACTAAGCTCAAATCTCATGAGTTTCGAGTAAGAACCTGTACCACTCACAACATGATTATATCCTTTCATATATTTATCATAAACTTTAAATAACTCGTGGAACCATTTGGAATACTAAAGGATATCTGATAAGCCTCACACAAGAGGGTAAAATGCCGATGCCATGTCCCAGACATGGTCTTACACTGGTTCATAAGTTGAGGCTGATACCATGTTCTAGACATGGTCTTACACTAACTCTCGTCTCATTGCCGATGCCATGTCCCAGGCATGGTCTTACACTAGCTCTCATAATGTGGCCGATGCCATGTCCCAGACATGGTCTTACACGTATCACAATGCCATAGCCCAGCTATGGTCTTACATGTCATCACGATGCCATAGCCCAGCTATGGTCTTACACGCACCCACATGTATTGCCATGGTCCAACCATGGTCTTATCCGTCAATTCATCACCGAACGACCTTACTCATTTCCTGCATTCCACTCAATTTGAACTGCCCATTCATTATTTCATACTATTATGACATTTATGGTTCCATAACAAAATCATAAAACAAAACATCATATTGTCTCTAATTTAATAGTTAAACATAGGATTCACCATATGAACGCACTGATTACACATTATTCAATAAGTGTACATACACACACATTCCTTCAATTTTGTAAGTTTTCTTATCATATTTACTTAATCAGATAGGTTCGGCACATAACATCATACGATTACCAATACACATGGATGAGCTTATCACAACATAAACTTTCATTTCATTCCATGTTTCCACATTTCTCAACTTATAATTATCTCATTTCATATATTAACACATACATATCATGTATTTCTATTCATACCTTTCTAAATTTTGACACATCATAGGCGTATTTCAAGCATCTCGATATCATTTTTCAACATTACTAAAAATAGCTCAATTGGAAGCCTCTACAGTCTTAACAAAACAATTTCGTTAGAGCCAGGAGATATCACACTATCATGAGTAGTAATATGGCATGTATAGCTAGACTCACATATGCTAGGTTAGTCCGAGAATCGACTAAATCATAGCTCTAATACCACTAAATGTAACACCCTTTACCTGAATCTGAAGCCAGAATAGGGTTCGAGGCATTACCGGACTTACATCATAACATTTATACATATTCGAGTCATAAATCTTGCATACAATTTAAAACTATTACCATTCATTCACATTGTCCCTTATAAGGTTCTGCGAGACCTTAAAACATTGGAAGAGGTTCAAGACTGAACCAATAACTCAGAAGATCTCTCAGAAACATAGAAAATTTTTATCTCTGCAGGGGTCACACGCCTGTGTGCCCCGGTCGCGTCACTCACACGGCCTAGAGACACGCTCGTGTCTCAGGCCGTGTGGACATTCAAATTGGGCTCACATGGTCGTGTCCCAGCCCATGCTCAACCCCGTAGAGCTCACTGACTTTCCTCACATGGCCATACCACACGCTTGTGTGTCTAGCCCGTGTATCATCTACACGCCCGTGTGTATAGGTCGTGCCAAGTCTGTAGGGTATACTGACTTAAATCAAAGGGATACCCCAAGAGACACACGGTCGTGTACTATGGCCATGTGTCACACACAGTCAAGCCACACGCCCGTGTGCTTAGCCCCGTGTGGATGAAAATAGGCTTGTTTCAAGCCACATTTCTTACCCAAAACTTAACCACCAGATACAAGTCATACGGTACTAATATCATACACAAATAGGCATCCGTACTAATTTCATGCACAAATCATGTGATTACATCTCAATCATTTTGCTAATCAAATCAATACCATTTGTACAATCAAACATATACTAAAGTACATATCATACTCATCATATACCAAAATGATTAAATGATCATCTTGAACTATCACCAACCTTATCACATTATGTCATCACAAAAGCATTATAAACATCATATCATCGTTTATCAAACACGTACTTTAGGCCAACTTAAATGGCCAAATACGTACCAACAATACCAAACACATTTCACACAACTTAAGCCTATACATGCCATATGACCAAGCCACAAGTATAAAAATACTAAAACCATAAACCGAATAGTGTGATGCGATCTCCGTCGCCTTCCAACCCGAGTAAACATCTGAATCACTATAAAACATAGAAAATAACACAAAGTAAGCTATAAAGCTTAGTAAGTTCGTATGAAAATTAAACTCATATATCAAATAACCATATCATAAGCAATTACAAAAAATATAATATAGCTCATATGATTTCATTGTTCTCTCATGTACTTATTTATAAACTCAATCATGAATTTCACTTGACTACACAATTCCATGCTCATTTGATCTTAGTATAACTTATTAATTCATCCACAATTTCATAAGCATAAACAAATAAAGATATCTACATTCAATTCAATAGCTATCACCTTTATATAGTAAAATAATTCATAGGAAATCTCATATATTTCCACCTACTCATCATATGAATTTCACAGATATCACTTACTTGTTGATTTTCGTACAAGTACCTAAATTGATTCACATCATCGCTTATATTTCTTCATAACATCGTCTTTACTCGTTAACTCATTTAAACATCGGTGAAAACACATTATCTCAATTCAAAATTAATAAATATAATAGATTCATAATCCTTTCTCATGCCATTCACAAATTTAACTAACACAATTGCCACTTATCAATTCAAACTTAATACATGAAATTCAAGATTTCTAGCAAACCTTTCACATGCTTATTCATAAGCTAATATACACACTTAGTAACTTCTTTGATTTCAAACTCATAACATACATGTACATACCTGTAGCTATCCATATCAAGTTCATACGTACACGAAATACTGTTGTATATTCGATGTCTCTCACACTAAGTGCCATACTCAACATCTCGCACACGAAGTGCCATTGCCATACTCAACATCTCGCACACGAAGTGCCATTCTCAATGTTTCGTACACTAAGTGTCATACATTGCCAAAGCTATCTCAAATCGCACATTAAATGCCACATTTAGCCGAGGCTATTTTTGAACCGCACACTAAGTGCCACATTTAGCCGATATATCGTCAGACATGAAATAATCATGTATATACAATTTATATGATATTAAAGAATTAAAAGAATAAATTTAACAATGCTTATTGCATAAGAACTTACCTCGATCGTCAAAACGTTGAAATGGATCGACTAGTCTGAAACTCTGTTTTTCCCTCGATATAGACTCGTATGAGGCTTAACTTGATCTAATCAATCAAATTCAGCTATTGCAATTCATATTCTATTCATTTTAACCCAATTTCATATTTTGGTAAAATTACTATTTTACCCTTACACTTTTGACCTTTTTAGAAATTAGTCCCTCAGCCCATATTTTTCATTTATTCACACGTTTACCACACAATTTACCATATTTTACAATTTAGTCTAAAATTGGCATTTTTACACGAAATCACTTTGTAAAATATGTAAAACTATCATCTAACTTCCATATTTCATCATCAATCATCAAAAAGCATGAATATTCATCAATGGAATCTCACAAAATCTATAACAATTTCAAAAATGGAGATACGGGCTAGCTAGATTAAGTTGCAACGATCTCAAAAACGTAGAAATAATGAAAAACCGAACACAAACGAGCTTACATGCATGAAGATGTATAGCCGAACCTCAATAACCAAAAATGGCTTCTTCTCCTCTTCAGTATTCGGCTGACATAAGGTAAATTTGCATGCTTCCTTTTTGTTTTCTTTATTTTATTATGTTATTTTTTTTACTATTTAAACCTTAATTAATAACCACCAAAATGCATTACAATATGTCCATACTTGTCCACTCACAATTAAAATGGTTTAATTACCATTTGTGGACCCTCACTTTAAAAGCCAAGGCCAAATAACACCTTTTACTAAAAGCATGCAACTTTTGCATTTTATACGATTTAGTCCTTTTTATCGAATTAACCACTTAAACGATAAAATTTATTTACAAAAATTTCACACAACTCTAATATCATGCTGTAAATATTAAAATAATAATAAAAATAAATTTTTCGATGTCAGATTGTGGTCTCGAAACCATAATTTTGATTAACCCTAAAAATGGGTTGTTACAATAATGGTCCACTCAAGCTATTAATGGTATAATAACATTATAAGGACCTTTTATTTAATAAACCATAGCAATTAAGCACATTGAACTTATAGCATGTTACTTTTGCATTTTATCCGATTAAGTCCTTTTTCTCAAATTGAGCTATTAAACGATAAAATTAGCTCACAAAATTTTCACACACATATATTCACATGCTATATACACCAAAAATAATATTAAAATAATTTTACAACTTTGGATTTGTGGTTTTGAGACCACTGTTTTGATTTAGCTAAAACCGGGCTGTCACATTACCAGCTTCCTAGATTCGCCCCTTCTTGTCATGCATATATTAATTATTCATGATTGAAACTGAAAATTAAAAAAATTGCATATTTTTATAATCGTATGAAATGGAACTGCCACAAGGTAGATGTTGTCATGTGGATTTCACTGAGACTTCATGAAAGTAAGCAAGATTTTCTTATAATCATATGTTAGTTGGACTGGCCTCTATGGTAGGTATTATCATGCGATATATCAAGAAATTTTTTCTTCAAAGAGGAAAACTAGTCACAACATGCTAATCGGTGAGATTGTCCCAGGATGACTCATTTGTGGTGCATGATATGATAGGCATTGAGTTAATGGTTATACACTCAAGATTTTCTAGTTAAGTAACTCCTTAAGGAGTGATGCTTAAGTTAGAATCATAGCCAAATGTCACACAATTATCAGTACGTGTGAATGCTTAAGGAATTAGGTTCATGTACTAATTCGGTGGAAATCCATGTTCTTACTAGTTGATTATGATTACACCAAGGTGGATTAATTTAATGGGTGTAGGAATTACTGTTGCAGCGACTTACAAATGTTTTTGATGTTTCATATAAGATGTGTAACACACCAAACCCGATCCAATATATGGATCCAAGTATTATGTGTCACTACTTTAAATCAAACTAACTTCAAAACATTTTGGCAAAAGCTTTATATAATTCTTACAAAGTTATAGAAATAAAACTTATTATAAGTTTTGATTTACAAAGGTTTAAATGAAATCATTAACATAATATGATAACATTCAAGCCATATGATGTATAAGTTCAGATAGAACAATTTCACTAAACATCATGTAAAACTTTAACTTTAAACTTTGATATTTAATAAAGGTCTCATAAAAACAAATTTTTAACAAAACATAAGTTCTTTATACAAACCATTTCCAAAATACATTTATATGCCACCCCCATGAGTCATGCAAGATACAAAACAAAATTTTCAGCTCACAATAAGCAACACCCTGGCGTAGTCCTTCAAATAAAGTCTTCTTTCAGTTAGCTAGCTAGAAAAGGAAAAAGTAAAAAAATAAGTTCATACAGACTTAGTGAGTTCAAAAAAGAAAATAATACATAATATTATTAATAGTACAACTGAACCTTTTTGAGGGACTTATACATGATAAACTTAGTAGGTCCAATGGCATATACAAAACACAGACAGACTCAATACGCCAACTTACTTATCACATTGGCATATGCTTTATGCCAACTTAAAAATAACACAGACAACACATCTTTATGCCAGCTACGTACCCAGAATTCAGAATTTGAAGCACATCATTCAGTCTCATTCACATACATTTTCCCCCTTATCTTCTTATATCATTTTCATTCAGAATAGCTATAATGATTTGCCAGTCTAGTTTGCAATATAGCTGCCATACCGGAGGCTACAAAAACATATCTCTTGATCTCTATCACCATATATCAGAAGTAGGTGGTACTGGCATAAGCATAAAAGATGGCGCTTGCTTCATATCACAGATAGACTGAACTTAGATTGATGACTTTGGATAATCATTATCCAGACATACTCTTTTCATCCATTACAAAGAAAAAATACTTACCTTACATGAATTATAAAATAATGAAACTACAACACATGGAAGTAAGAAGGAATTCACCAGAAACTCTAGCAAAATCTACAAAGTTGTTCCTTTGCTTTTATCACTTGGACCTTCGTTAGCTTCTTGAGCTAAAATAAATATAATACATATCAGATTATCAGTTTATCAAATCTGATCATACACACAATAATCAACAACACTTAATCCTAAATCAAGAAGTTTCCTACCTCTCACACCAATCTAACATCTATTAATGACTTTGAAGATAACATAAGGTTCATCAGTAACTACTAGTGAGCTGGTACTAATGTATAAGTTAGATGAATAATACGAAACTTTACTTTGAAAAACTTTTCTAAACTTAAGTTTTCAGAAGGTTTTAGAGGAAATCAATAAAGAAGAGGAAAACATAAAGGTGTTTAGAAAGACCATCGCTATCCTTGTATACTTAAGCACGGAGACAACGATTAGTGGAAAAATTAGATAATTCCACTGACACTATTGATTCTCTTGATTAAGTGCACTTAACATAATTTAAGTCTTATCATTTATAGTAGTCTAGTTCTGTTATAACTAAATCTCAACTTAACTAACTAAATTACCATATTAAGATAATAAATAAATCTAAAAAACTACAAATTTAATGAGTTTTGTAACACCCTAAACTCGGCCTAGACGTTATGGCCGAATCTGGTGATGTCACATTAAAGTGTTTTTTCATAAAGCGTGATCTCATTTGAAAAGCCCAATCTTTACTTAGCCTATTTGTTTGATCTAAAAGATGGTTTTAAATCTTGCGTTATTATTAAAAGGTATTTACTTTAAAATGTTATAAATTTCAAAATCTCATTTGTAGCGGAAGCTCTTCAAAACAGTTGCGTACTAGCGTTTACTTGCAAAACATTTTTTTTTTTGCGGTAGCTCTTAAAACTATTTTTGTATTCGTGGCATTTTTTAGAAACATTTATCTTTTTGAAAACCCGCGTGTTTGTCCTACTGCTAGCAGTATTAAAGCAAAACAAATATAGATCCCCAAATTAAAAATAAAATCCAGAGAGGCCTTATTACATAAAAATACCCAAAGTAAACTACTTGTAAAACTAAAGCCAACTGATAGTAAATACGGTTGTGTGGCCACCTTCGAGTCCCTCGCAGCACCGATCTGCCTAAAGGCCGGGATTACATGCATGATTAAGCGAAGGGTGAGTTTACGAAAACTCAGTGTGTAATCCCTTAAAAATAGACAGTCAAACATACAGTGCAATTACAGTCTGGGCCTAAGCCCTTATTAAAAATAGTGACAATATCAGTTTAGGCTTTAGCCTATCTCAATACAAAAGCAGTCACATATATTTGGGCCTTGGCCCATTACAGTAATAGTAAATAGTATGCAAGTCCTACCCATCCAGCATCTACACACCATCTCCATCCAACCCTACACTCCATGTGGGGATATAATCAACCCACCCTTCCCTATACACTAGAATTAGCACTGGTTGGGGCACTAAACAATATTGCAGCAAAGCTGCCAGTAATATGAACAGCTTAAAGCCATCAGTAGGTCCACAGTCATCTTGGGCAACCCATACGACCATATCAGTACAGTACACTTCCTCCAAAATAACAATCCTAACCCCATGCCACATGTCATGCATCATGTCATAATATCTAACATGGATGCAACATACATATAACGTGGCATGCTCAAATACAGACATACACATCGTAAGGCAAATCAGTCATTTTACCTTACACGGGTATTACAGTCATTTTACCTTATAGGGGTATTACAATCATTTTACCTTATAGAGGTTGTTCGGTCATTTTACTCTATTGGGCTATTTCGATCATTTTACCCTACAGGGGTATTACAGTCATTTTACCATATAAGGGCAAAATAGTCATTTTGTCAGATAAGGGCAAAACAGTTATTTTGCCACATAAGTGCAAAATAGTCATTTTACCAAAAAAAAGGGTCTAGTTACACTTACCATTATGTGAGGTCCACAAATGCGTCTTGGGCGACACTGTGCAACTACCTAATCATCAATCGGTGATAATGGGCACATGGGCCATATTGCGGGCCCATGTGGGCCCACACGCTTGTATGGGCCACATAGCCCAAAATGGCCTTAGTCGTGTGGCTCACACAGCCTAGCCCAAAATTAACCACACTTTTGCAAGATTCACTCCGTGTGGGGTCTGCAGGCCCATTGGGCCTACATCGCCCAGTTCAACCCAATATCATTTCGGCTCATGAAAATGCTCATGGCCATCTTGTTGACCACACGGCCATGTTTTGTCACACGGCCTACAAAATAGGCGCCCAGACGCTCGTTTGGTGTCGACAACCCACTTTTCAGCTTTCTGGCTTTTCAGCTTTTGTCGTTTCACATCTAATGGTAATGTTTTACACACCTGTTATAATGTCGTAGCCGAACCACGTCTAAGATTAAAGCACCTATGAATCACCACAACCCCATCATTAATCAATATTCGTGGTTAATCCAAATCCATAGTATTGAAAATACTTTAACCAAAACATCGCCACTTACCAATCAAACAATCGTAGCCCCCCTCGTGTTTTATAACCACGTATACTCTCCAATGCTTTAACCTTCACAAGAAATAATTAACTGATCCATAACAATCTACAATCCCACATAAAAACATCTAGAACTTAAACACTTACCAATAAAGAAATTCTCACTTGTAGGGGAAAAGCACTCATCCTCACACCTTGTTATGAAATTCAGTCCCCAAGAAATCAAAGGGATTTCGGTAGCACTTCAGCTAGAGTCGGCCAAGGAAAAGAAAAGAAGAGAAGGGAGAAAAAAATAACTAGGCCTTGACAATTTCGGCTATATTGTCAGAAAGTATTTGGTTCGGAGAAAAGAGGAGAAAAATAGAAATAAC
This sequence comes from Gossypium anomalum, assembly GCA_025698475.1. Lineage (NCBI taxonomy): Eukaryota > Viridiplantae > Streptophyta > Magnoliopsida > Malvales > Malvaceae > Gossypium > Gossypium anomalum. The sequence continues at coordinate 58,932,690 of CM046956.1, forward strand.
AATCAAGAGAGATACCGCTTAGAGAATAAAAGGAAATTGCCTAATCAGTACAAGCAAAGTACAACCCTTAAAAGACCCAAATGGTCAAGCAATATTCGGCTACTACATAACAACACTCAGAAAAGAAACCAAAAGAAAAGGATCGAAGACAACAAATAGCCAAAACTAAAACACAATTTGGCACTAAAGGTAATAGATCCTATGACCAAATTGGTACCAAGGAGTTCCCACATTCGGTACACTACTCACACACCCCTCAACTTCCCTTAATTTTCTCCTAAAATCTCTCTATAAATCCCTCACCTAATCACTCTTCTATCTACATCCCCATTTTCCTCCTTATATTACGCCCCCATCATCTCCTCAATTAACAAGTTCAAACTCTACTCAACCAAGCAGAGTTTCGGTCAAACATAACCTCCTCCCATGGCCATCAGTAAAAATAATCTCCATTTGCATAAGCAAGGATTCGAACCTCAGACCACTAGCATACTCCACACGCTACTTATCCCTTAGGCCAACATGCTCTTTCTTTGCCATGTTTTACCCAATTTTATTTAAAAGCCTACTGCCTAGAGACAGTTCTTATTCCTCTAAAAACAAAACTTTTTGCCCTTGCTCCAGTTTGAACTCAAGACTTCTCAGACAGTCCCAGACACAAAACCACTGAAGTAAACAAATTTTTGTCACTTTCTTCCACAATTAAATATTTATCTGCAACCTCCAAACTATACCCCTACTCAAAACCTAATACTTCTAGGCCCAAAATTCGGGGCGTTACAAGTTTACCTAAAGCATCTAGGCTAGGCGGATACTTAACAGAAGAGTCTGTCAAACCTTAGAGCTAGCCAAATGGCACAATACATAGAATTCTATACTTAGACAAGAAAACACTTTACTTACTCATACATATACTTAGACAAGACAACACTTTACTTACTCATACATATCCTTATTTTACAAATTATACACCAAATAGTAACAAAATACAATGACTTCGCTGGGTGGATTGTTATAATTCTTAGCCACATAGAAAATTTCGGCCTCAAAATGTATACATGTGAATAATTGATGATACTATTCTTTCATTAAGCTCTATCTTTCCCAAGTAACCTCTTTTGTAGTATGATTTCTCCAAAATATTTTCACCAATGGATTCTCTTATTCCTTAGCTCTTTCATCTTTTTTGCCATGATATGAATGGGCTATTCTTCATAAGAAAAATTTGGTTCTACCTCAACTCTTCAATTTTCACAACATGATTCCTATTTGATCGATATCTTCTCAGCATAGACACATGAAACACATTATGGACCTTGGATAAATCTGGAAGTAAAGAAAATCTATAAGCCACTAGTCCAACTTGTTCTAAGACTTCATATAACCTACAAATTGTGGACTCAACATTTTGTTCTGACCAAACCTTTTAATTTTCTTCCAATGAGAGAATTTTAATAACACCTTATCACTAAATTCAAAAGAAATATCTTTCCTCTTCAGATTTGTATAAGCTTTCTGACGATCTTGGGTAACTTTTAAATGGCTATGAATAACAAAGACCTTTTCTTCTATTCTCGTACTAATTTAGGACCTACCAATTTTCTTTCATTAAGCTCCATCCAAAATGTGGGTGTTCTACATTTTCTTCCATACAGAGCTTCAAATGGAGACATTTTTTGATTGGCATAATGACAGTTGTTATATGTAAATTCAATCAGATGAAGATAGCTTTCCAGTTTAGCCCAAATTCAATCACACAACTTCTTAACATAACATATCCTCTAGGACTTGAATGGCTTTTTTAGACTGACCATCTGTCTGAGGGTGGAATGCAGTACTGAATTGCAACTTAGCTCCCAATTATTCATGTAGTTGCTTGTAGAATATTGAATTAAACCTTCGGTTACTGTCTGAAACTATGGAAGATGGAATTCCATGTATGCATACTATCTTAGAAACATAAATCTCGACTACCTTTCGAAGTGAATAAGTGGTTTGAATTGGCAGAAAATAAGCTGACCTAGTGAGCTGATCTACCATCACTCAAACTGAATTCTTCTTTAAAGGATTGAGAGGTAGTCCTGATACAAAAATCCATAGTAATTATATTCCATTTTAGTATCTTTAAAGGATATAACTTATGCAACACCTTAACCCGTATCTGTTGTCGAAATAGGGTTACAGAACAATTACATATAATTCATGTTGATTACTATTCATTTCCAAAAGTGGTCATATTGTCCCTTGAATAGACCCTCGAGGCCCAATATAAACATTGGAATCGAGTTGGGATTAAATCGGGAACTCAAAGAATTTTTCGCTAAATTTCCAAAATTTTTCCTAGATATAGGGCACACACGCCTGTATGGTTAAAGGACATGCCTGTGTTACCATAGGACACGCCTATGCTGCAAGCTGTGTTTGACCCCGTGTAACTCTATGACTTGTGCCACACGGCTAGCCACACGCCCATGTGCTAGGCCATGTGGTTAGTTTCATATTCAAAATTAAGTGCAGGTTTCACACGGCCAAGACACATGCCTGTGTTTTGGCCGTATAGCATACATGGCTGAAACACACATCCGTGTCTCTGCCCGTGTACTTAATTTTGAGCATTCTGTTTCTCAATTTTAAGATACAGGGGACATACAGCCAAACCACATGTAACACCCTAAATTTTGGGCCTAGAAGTAATGGGCATTGAGTTTGGGATTGGTTAGAAGGCGGCTTAAATAACTTAAATGAGTTTAAATATATTATAATTGCATGCTTGGTTTAATTGTTAAGTAATTTAGGAAGGGTTGGTAGTGTGGAAAAAGTCTTGGGTTCGATCCAGGGCTTTAGCAAAATTTTGCATTTTTTTCTAAAGGACCCTGAGCATTAGGTGAAAGGCTTCTTAAGGAGGCCTGGTAAAATCTGACATAAGGAAACGCTTGGCCTAGTGGCAAAAGGTGTTGGTAGCAAGTACGAAGTCCAGGGTTCAAGTCCTGGCCTTGGCGAAAATTGTGGTGGTTTTTTTTAAACAACCTGGAGGTTGGCAGAAAGACTTTATAATTAATTTGGGAGGAGAAACGACAAAAATAAGGTAGGTATTGTTGTGGAAAGGGACGTATAGCGCAGCCAAGAGATTAGAGGTTCGAATCTGAATGGTAGCAAATATTTTTAGGATAACCTGGTTACAGGTTAATAGGACTTAAAAATAGTTAGGGATGGAATATGGCACAAGAGCGCCTAGGGGTTAGTGGCGTGAAGCATGCTATGGATCTGACAGGTTGCAGGTTCGAATCTCAGGCCTGGCAAGTTTTAAATTTTTATTCTTTAAGGAAACTGAGGCTTAGGCTTATAAGCCTTATAATTAATTGTGACCGAATGGTAGCACAAGATAGGTGGCAATGTAGTGGCCAGTAGCATGTTGGGAAGTTGGAGGGCTGGAGTTTGAGTTGTTTCATGCGCAAAAGGGAATTCAATTTTGCTGCTCAACGCAAGAAAGGATTGCCATTTCGGTGGAAGCAATATGAATGCAATTCAAATTGGAATTGTTGGCTAAAATCAAGGTTACGATAGAGATATGGATGAGGATTAAGTGTGGATATGATGGTGATAAAATTGGAGAAATTGAAGGGAATTTAACTTGACGAGTTTAAGTCAATTGGGAAGTGTATGTTTGTATTTTTATTTATTTATTTATTATTTTTTTAGTATATATATGTGTGTCGTATGGGCAAGTAAGGGCATATGTTGTTTTTGTGTGCTTCAGTCGCATATTCTTGGGGGAAATTTCTTCCTACCTCTTGACTCTTTTGTTTTGTTTTTTGTAAATACTTGAGTAATCTCAAACCCTTCATCTCCTTTTTTATTTAAGCCAAACTCTTTATCTTTTCTTCCCTATTTTAATCGAATCAACCTCTTCCCTATTTAACTTATTTGATTGCTTCTTTTTCATTTAAAAGCCGATTCATACACTTTGGGGGTTTCATTTCTTGTTGGCAAGCGATCTCGCGATCAGTAAGTGAATTAGATCTTCTTCGGCTTTTGTTAAATATTTCTAAGTTCTTTCATTTCTATACTCTTAAAGCCGATTTTTCTTTATCCTTTCCAATACCATTACTTTCGTTAACCTATGGTTTCTCCATTTATTTCTCTTTCTCCCTCTCATTCAAGAGTGTGATCGCTGGCTAAGTATTAGTTGATGGAAAAAGGGGGTTCTAGCAGAGAGGTTGGGATAGAGGCTCCCAAGTTTAAGCGACGTAAGGTGTCAGCCATTCGAGACTTTCCGCCTGGATGCGGAAGGGGGACTATGTCAGATTTTGAGTTACATAGGCAGATCGCAGCTGATCAATCTAGTCAAAGTTCTGGCGATTATGAATACTTAGTACTCCAGGTGATAAGGTGTGTACTTCTACCCTATGATAGCTTGATATAAAGCCGAAGGTGTGTACATACACTGCACATACGTTAGATTGGCAAATCCTGAAATACCAAAAAGTCAAAATGCCAAAAAGCCAAAAGCCTGGCTACTATAGTCTTGTGAGTGCGTGAACACTCGTAAGGGGGAAATTGATACGTTATCAGAGGCCCCATAAGTGATCTCATGGATCTGGGTCGTACTTAGGCCAACTAGGCCAGAATGGGCTAAATGGGCCCGACGGGCTGTGGGCCCAAAATAAGCGAATTTGTTGATTTGGTAATAAGTGATGAACTAGTCATCCTGGTTACATGGCTTGGAATTAATTCGAGCTAGATGGGCCATATGAATGTGATTTAGGCCTAATGGGCCATATGAATGAGATTGGGCCTAGTGGGCCATATGCATGTATGTAGACTTGTTTGGTCTTTGTAAGGAGTTTTGGGCCTAGTATCTGATAACTGTTTAAATAGACATAAAACTTAAATAATTAATTAATTGCAACTGTGTACAAGTCATAAGGTTAAGGTGTGGCAATGGGTATATGCATGTCTAGGATTGGATCTAGGGAGAGCTTGGTATTTAAGCGGTCTTAATGACTCATCTCTTCTTCTCTGGAATCCTACCTGGTGCATAGTATCTATTCACTTTAGCCAACTGGGACTTGTTAACGGGCCAAGGTAAGTAATTAGACCCATAATGATGATAAATGACCAAAATTCCCTAAGTGCGATAATAATTAAAATACCCCTATGTGTTGAATATAAGATTTATGGATGTTACTTGTATACCTGCTGCATTCATATGATATCCTGTTTAGGTTGCATATGGGTTGGGAATTATGGAATGGAGGAAGTATATGAGGATCGCATGGTTTCTTGACTACCTTGGATCCACCGATGGCTATTAAGCCCAATATTTTAGCAGCTTGTTGCAATAAAGGTAGTACCGTAACCGGGCTACCATTGATGTGTATCGGATGGGTGGGCCGATATTTATATCCGCACGAGATGTGTACCAGGGGACGGAGTTGGTGTGTAGAGGTTGGATTATTGGAGTAGGTTGCACAGCATTACATGTATGATATTATTGTGATATTACTATGATATGGGCTTCGGCCCAACTGAGGCTAATATGGGCTGAGGCCCAAAGGCCACTGTTACTGAATTGGGCTCAGGCCCCAAAATGGCTGATGATTGCTTTATACTCGTTGAGGGTTGTACACACTGAGTTTTTGAAACTCACCTCCTCCTTTTAAAATTTTCAAGTGATCCTCAATAGGCGGTTCGACGGGTGGAGGGACTCGGAGGTGGCCAACTAGCAAAAAGTTTAGACTTAGTCTTTTATTTAATTTTTAATATTTAATTTTTTATTTGGGTTGTAATAAGGCCTTTCCTATGGTTATTATTTCAAATTAGGTTTATTATTTTTTTATTCTTTATATTTATTAGAAGTAGAACATGGTTTTTCTAAACCATAACTGTTTTCAAATACTACGTTTCTGTAACTCAATCTTTAAATGACAAGTTTTCATAGATCATCTGTTTTAAATAAAGCATCCGCAACTGAAAAGAGATTTTACAAAGTAATTATTATCATACAAGAAGGAATAGTTTTTTTTAAATACACCTCACTTTGAAAGCAACAAATACAAGCTGGGATTTTACTTAAGGTTTTTATTTTAAAGAAGGGTTTTCAATGAAAACAAGGTTTCGAAAAACACTTCAATCAGACACGCCAGATTCAGCCATAACGTCTGGCCCAAGTTTAGGGTGTTACACCACATGCCCATGTGCTAGGCCGTGTATCACACACGGTTAAGACACACGCTCGTGTGCCTATCTGTGTAGACAAAATAAAGCCATTTCCTAGCTTTAGTTCTCACCCAATTATGCCAATAACTTACACCAAAACTTAAAAGTATATACCAGCCAATTTAAACATTAAATTCAAGCCAATTTTAACATCTAATATTATATATTATCATATACATTCATGTTTATATTCTTACCCTTGTTTAACTTATATGTTAAGTATAACTTGATCAACCATACTTAATATACTTAACACATAGGTATTTGTCATAATATAACCTTATAAATATACCAAAATAAATAATTACCAGAAATTCCAATGGCTAGTTTGCAAACCACATTTATATGCCAACAATGGCTAAATTACCTATACATGCCATTATACCAAAATAAGTTTACTAATTATACCAAAACAAGCTAGTGGTTAGTGTGATGATGCTCTAACTGATCTCCAACCTTTGCAAGCTTCCAAGCACTATAAAACAGAGAAAATAAAACCTAGTAAGCATTTAATGCTTAGTAAGTTTGTATAACAGAAGTTAAAACTTACCAATTACATTTATTATTGTTAAGCATACAAATGAACATGCTTTTCATCAATTTGACAAGTTTACCTAAACACATATACTCAATCAAGCAAGTTAGTCAGATAATACATTTGTACATCAAATAAGCATAGATGAGTTCATCATATAACCCTTCATCAAATAATTCAAAAGCATTCGAGGCATATTTCTATTTATCTTATCATTTTTCTCATGTCGAGAGTTTTACCCATTGAATTATTGAAATATCAATGGATACTCAAAAGTACACTCAAGGGGTACAAATTTGTAATTCGTCAATTCATAATCAGAGGTACCCAGTGGGGCACTTATTTAGGAAGCACACTCTCGAGCCACATATCAGGGTGCTCAAATGAGCCATGTAATAATGTAACAGGAAGCTTATCCGGGCTAATCAGTAAACTCATAAAAGTTTTATTCAGGGAGCTCATAAAGCTTACCAGATATCTCCAAAGAGATAATATCAGGGAGCACCAAATAAGGTGACAGGGAGTTCAAGCGAACCATGTCAAGAAACTCTTAAGAGTTCATACTAGTACACTCACAAAGAGCTGCGATAATGTGCAACACATGCTAAATCACTACCGATCAGGATGCTCGTAAGAACTATACATCAAGATGCTCGAAAGGGCTATATTAAGATTACTCATCCAAGCTAAATCCTGTTTGCAACATATGCAGAATCACATTTACATACAGGAAATCATACATATCCATTGATTTTCATTATTCCAATGGAACTTAACATTTTAAACACATTTCCAATCATGTGATCATTTCATGTAATTATAACATTCATATAAATCACATAAACATATATCACGTTCAAATCATATACAACATTCAATTGAAACATATTAACATGCATAATTAAGTTACACGAACTTACCTCGATAATAGTTCGTACAAGAAAATCTACTAATCCGAAACTTTATCTTTTCCTCGATCTAACTTCGAATTTCAGTTATCCGGATCTATATAAATGAATTTAATCATCAATTTAATACAATTCATATTCAATTATATTCAATTTACACTCTAGACAAAATTACCAATTTGCTCCTAATCTTTTCATAAATTCTAATTTCATCCTTAGGCTCAGAAAATGAAATTCATGCAATTTAATTCTTATTCCAAGCCTAACTGAAATTTTAATATAACTTTTACAGCACATGTATTACAAAAAATTTAGAATTTTTCTTCAATTTTTACAACTTTACAATTTAGTCCCTAAATCACAATTTCATCAAAATTCACTTTGTAAAAGTTGTTTATCTATCAACAACCTTTCATATTCTACCATAAATTTCAAAATTTCAGCATATTCATCTATGGTGATAACTTTTCAAATTAATCTCCCAAATAGATAGATTAGATCATCCCGATTTGAAAAATATAAAAATTACTAAAAACGGGACAAGAATACTTTCCCAATTAAGCTTGACTAGTTTCTTCTCTCTCTCCTAGGGTTTCCATGTATTTTAGGGATAAATATGATAATAATATGACGATATTTATTATTTATTAATTTATCATCTTTTAATTATTTTGATTTCCAATTCAATCCTTGCCCTTTTTCTAAATTTCCATGGATGATTCATCAAAAATATCTATTAACTTTTCTTTAATGGTCTAATTACCATATAAGGACCTCAACTTTTGAATTCCATAGCTATTTGATCCTTCTAGCTACTAGAATACAATTTTTTCATCTTATGCAATTTCGTCCTTTTCATAATTAAGCACATAACCGGTAAAATTTTCTTATCAGAATTTTCGTATGATATTCCTATCATAATGCAGACCATATAAATCTATTAAAATAAAATTTCTTTCTAGCTTGGATTTGTGGTCCCAAAACTATTGTTTCAATTTCACTGAAAATGGGTTGTTACAACTTACCCGAAGAAACTTGATGTTTTTCTTTAACTCTTTTGCAAGTTAGACAAGTTGAAACATATTCAGTAATTTCTCTTTTCATCTCAGGCCACCAATTTAAACTTTTCAAGTCTCTTTACATTTTGACACCTCCTGCATGGAGTGAGAAGGGTCCCTGATGAACTTTTGTTAGCAGTTCTTTTCTTCAGCCATTTCCTACTAGCACGTAGTGTAATACCCCTCACTCGTATTCAACGCCTGAGTAAGGTTACGGAGCATTATTGAACATATTATACAATTACACATACATTTTAGGTACATTTTCAAATTTCATATAATCATTAATCAATAACATTCACATCGTCCCTAATACGAGCCTACGAGGCGCAAAACATGCATTCGGGGTGGTTTGGGACTAAACCAATAACTTTAGAAACTTCTTGAACACTTAGAAAAATTTTCCAAAATATAGTGGACACACGCCCGTGTGGCCCGGCTGTGTGTCTCACACGGGCAAAGACACGCTCGTGTCGCAGACAGTGTGGATATTCAAAACGGAATCACATGTCTGTGTCCCAGCCCTTGTTTGACCCTATGTAACTCTCTGACTTGGGTCACACTGTAACCCCGTAACCCGTATCAGTCACCAGATTAGGGTTACGAGGCATTACCGACCAAAACACAACTCAGAACAGTCTTTCAATTTAAATCATGCACAAAATTATATTATCTCATTTAATATAACAATTTAAACTTGAATAATAACCATCTACTCAATCATATAAGTCACATTCACACATATGAAATTCATAACCAATAAAGTCAAATCATGCTTATTCAATTCTTCCACACATGCACAACATGTTTAATAATTTAACCTTATCAATATCATTTAATTATTCAAATTCCAAACCAAACTAACATATTTCAAAACCATGTTTCCTATATCAAAAATCCCATGTTCGAACCATAGGCCCAAAATTTCATGGCATTCGAACTCCTAAATAAAATTAAACATAATTTAACTCATATACCCAGCCTACATTAAAAACATTATTTAGTATAATTTCATGCCTTTAACTAAATATTAAATATACCATTTTTGCAAATCTATACATATTCGCATGCTAACTATCAACCTATATCACACAGCATAACATATGTTAACATATAAGACAAAAGCTGACATTATATCATGGCCAAGTATATTCTTAATACTACCAAATCATGTGCAATTTACCATAATATCAATAACCATTTTTGAACACAAAAGACAATTCATAGAATACCAAATTTGCATGCTCAAACCAATCCAAACTACCTATACCTAACCATTTAACTATATCTATTCGGTCATCAATACCACCTCCAATAATCAAACCAATTTTCAACTCAAATCAAAGCTAATTATACTATTTCATAACCTAATACAAACATCAAAATTTCACTTTATAAATATCCATAATAAATAACTAAACATACCTAAATCATACACATTATTTACCATTATAAAGCGTACCAAAATAAACAACCAATGCACAAATAAATCACATTCATTCTTTATCACTGGAACGACGGAAAATGTGCAAGTGTACATAATCACAACAAGTAATAAAGTGACAAGTAAGTGTTGAGTTACTGTACCCATAGGGACTGTAAAAAGAATTATTTATGAAATTAATTGTAAAACACTTTGGTGAGGTAAAAATAAATTGGTTTTATAAGGTGGTCAAAGACTATTTAAAAACTAAGTAAATAAATAAAATAAAACAAAGGAGTTCTAATGCACGATTTCAAATAAGATTTAATCAAGATAACATACTTGTGTTGGATTAATTACATTTCTTTGACTTAGAATTATCAAACTTATGTTTATATTGCTACGAATAAATTCATAGCAACTCAGTAATTTGCTAACTACTGCTCATACATACTTATTAAATTAATCAATCTCTTGAACATTTTTCAATGTAAATCCAAGCGGTTAATCAATCTTCACGAGCATATAAAAGATTAAGTGAGGTAACAGGGCATCTCTACCTTGAAACAGTTTAATCACAAAAATCTTGCAAGTTATGCAAGGCATATGTATCACCGAATACAATGCTAATTTAAACTTCAGCTACCTTAGAAGAATAAACATGCACTGATTAAGCATTGTGTCTATTAATTATAATTTCAATAAGATTTAATAATTAATTCATTAGTTATTTAAGAATTATATTGCAAGAATAACTTAGCCATGATTTTACTTAACCAAGCAATTTACTGAGGTCTATAACAGCATAAACATCATTTTAACAATTCAAGTAGGTAGAATATAATCAACCCAACACAAACTTAATTTAAGATAAATTGATTAAAATAACCATTTCAATAGCATAAATATTCATAAACATGTTCATCAAAACAACAACAAAAATTAAATTGATAGGGAACAAGAAGCAAATTCAGTGTTTCTCCGTGGCTTGACTAGTTGCTCCGTTCTTCGTTTTTCGTTGCCCTCGGCTATCAAGGTGGTATTGAACACCTAATTGCTGCTCAAAAATGGATGATGAGAGCCTCTTTTCCAGGAGAAGAAATCGGCACTTGAACAAAAAGGGAAATGGGATGGAAAAAATGGAGAGAAAAGTGAGAGAGGAGAAGAGAGAATGAGAGAATGTTGTGGGATTGAAGGATGGTTTGAATGATCAGCAAGGGGTGGCTTTTACAGCTGATTGTGGCTGCTAAAAATATAAAATTTCAGCAGCCAAAGAGCCCCCTATGGCCGGCCATCTACTTGGCAAAAGTTGAGATTTTCAACTTTGCTAAAAATAGCCCGGGGCAAATCTATAAAGCCAGAATTAAAGGTGGGGTTTGAATGCAATTTGGAAGTCTTCCAAGGGCCTTTTTGCAAGCATATTTAATCAGATAAAATGCTGATTTGGGTCAGCATATGGACGGTTCTGGGCTGCCCAATTAGTGGCTGGTTCGGTTCACTCAATATGGTTTGACCAGTGCGGTTCAACTGGACCCTTTCTCCATAATTAATTAAAAATAATTTATTTAACCCAAATTAAATGGGGAATAAATTAAAATTAATTAAATTAGGAATTAATACAAATTTCTAGACCGTCTTAGGCTGGAAATTAATGTGCCCCGATACTTCAAATTGCTTCTCGGTTTTGTGCTTTCAGCAGTGTCAGTCGAGCCAATTTTTGCCCTTTGCACAAATCTATCGAAAATAGTCAAAATTAATCAAAATTAAGTATAAAATTAAATAAAATTCACCATGTTCATATTTTTAACACAAATTAATTATTTTATAATATTTAATTATTTTTCGATAAGAATTTAACCGATTTTGCACGAATTTAATTGAAAATGGGTATGAAAAAGTATATAATTTTTTTGTGTTTCAACACCCCCAACTTAATTCATTGCTCGTCCAGAGTAATGCACAAATTTTGAAAAGAATTTATCGGAAACACTTTTGAAAAACTCCTTCAGAACAACATTCACCCTAAAACTATGAATTTGATATACTCATGCTCAAAAACAAGAAATATGATAGTTATGCTACTTAAGTATAACGTTCAAATTAGATTCAACAACTTATTATAATAGTAAATTTTAAACTAAATGCTTTTGTAACAAAGACATGTTAACCCTTACTAGTTTGATTTTTATTCCTTTATTCAAGACTTAGCTACAATCATTAAGCTTAACTTATGTCTTCATATGTTGATCGTAGCAATTTCTCTCCATTAATGTAGGTAGCATTAGGACTTTGAATCAATAGGTCTTTATCAAGGTTAACATGGCTAGGCTAGGGGTAAGTGAAAGATGGATAAATTTTGGCTTAAAGCCCTAGACTCAGCGTCAATTGAACCTTCAAAATTTTTACCTTCGATACACCAACTTGACTTTCATATGCTCTTTTGTACATCTCTTTCAAATACATGTGCTCTTCTTCTTTTTTTCTTTTTTTTTTAAACTAACACGAGCACTTACTTTGTGTACTGGAATTCTAGAGCAATTGATTCTTCTTTTCAACTCCCCAGACTTATTTTTTAAGAACATTTTGAATAGTACTGAGTCTAGTGTTTGGGATAATTTTAAGATCATTAAGCAAAAAGTAATGGCTAAATATAGCAAAGGTCGAAATAAAATTAGGCCATATAGTCTCAAAGTTGGGTTTCAAAGGATAAAATTTACCATGGTGGGCTTGAAAGGCTCAAACGATCCAAACAATAGTTGCCTAAATCATTTCCAACGTTTCATGCTCCCTAGGATTTCGCCTCAAGAAACTACTAGGTCAATTCTAAAGATTTAAACTTAACAAAATTCAAATTTCTGAACAAAATATATCCTAATCATAATTAAAAGAAAAAAAAATTATTCTAAGTGGAAATTTTAGTCCCCTCAACTTAAAATGAACAATGTTATCATTGTTTAAAGTGAATAAATACTATACACTAGGTAGGATTCCAGAAAAAAGGAGGTGAGTCAATTTGACTACTTAAGTACCAAGCTCTCTCTGAATCCAATCCTAGACATGTATATATCTATTGCCACACTTTATATTTTGTGACTTGTTCATATTTACTCATAATTTTCATCTCTTTTTTTATTATGCAAAAATAAAAATTCCTAATTAAACTTAATCCTAAAACTAATCTAAGAACAAAAATAAAGTAAAGTCAAGATTCCTCTCTTTTATTTATTTGCAGATCCTTTCAAATTGGACTCATCTTTTGCTCCATCATTATTGCCTTTTCATGAATCACTTCGCTCCTTCTTTGATAATGGACTTTATGGTTCAAATATGAAATCTGGGAACTCAGGCACAAAAATAAATGGGTCATTGTATATTTTCTTAAAAGCACTTCTCATCGAGTCATCCCTTTTATTTAGTATCTCCAGTAAGCTTGTTGCTGCCATTGCATATGTTGCATTAAGTCCATCAATTTTGATAGCTCATCTCGAAGGTTTGGGCTAGGCGGTTGAGCTCTAAATGTTGAAGTTTTAGCATTAGGTTCAGCCTTCTGGCTCCACTGATTTTACCTTATCAGGGACTCCAAATGATTGTATCGTAGGATCTTCTTCTTCATCAGGGTCCTCAAGTTCCTCACTTCCTTCAACTGGTTACTGTAGAACTGAGTCTCCAGCGACTCAGTAGAGGTCCCAATCTGTGATTGTGCCTTGGCTATACCTTGTCATCCTTACATTTGCAAGAATTTCAGCTTTCAAGCATAGAATTGTTATTGTAAAGGGGAAGTGAGCAGGGCCAGAGCGTTTAACGACACAATTCCATATTTCCCTCACATCAATGGTCTTTCCAATTAAAATCGAGTATAATAAGACCATTTGCTGTAACGAGATTGTAGTCCCATGCGAATTAGGTGTAAGGCTGAAACGGATGAAGTAAAACCATACCTTCGCGAGTGGTGTCAAGTATTCTCTTCGAGAAGTGTGGATTCCTTGTTTTGACACAGTTCACGTAGAACCCTAAACTGTCAGTTCCTCGAGAATTTCTTGCAAATTCTCAAGCTTGATATTGCTCATTAATGTGGAATATTCATCGTTTTCAAAATCCAGTATTTCAAAGAACTCATTAATAGTATTTGAATTTATCAGTTCCTTGATTCCGCGAACTAGAACTTCTGTCATCTCGCTTGAAGTTAAATTCGTATAGAACTCACGAACTAGCTCCTCATCCACACTTGGTCTCTTTTCACAAAATAATTCCCAATTGAGGGTTTCAGCAACTTGACGAATACGTGCCATAAAGTCTCTGTAGTTGCTTTCCTTTAATGTAAAGCCTTTCTCTTGATGCATCTGTTGATTTTTGAAGATACTTTCATATCTCACTTTGGCTTCTTCTTAGTGGAACTTGTTTTGTGTTTCATCAATTTGAGCGGAAGCACGAGTTCTCTTGCGAGGCATGTTTAACCTGATCATAAGATGGGAAAATTATTTTCCCAAAAATTTAATAAAAATTATTAATAATTCAATGAATTTAAAAATTAAAAATTATTAATAATTCAATGAATTTAAAAATTAACTAATTGAATAAAATTAAAATTGAAGAGAAAATTAGGTCTTACAACCTCTTTTTTTTTTTTAAGAACTCTTAATAATAATAATAATTATTATTATGAAGAAAAAGAAGGCAATTAAAAAGAAGGGTTGGAAAGCTTGGCTAAATGGCTTGGTGTACAAGGTGGCTAGGTGCTTGGACGGATGGTGCGTGTGGGAGCAGCAATGCAGCAAGGAGCCTTCGACAGCTGGCCTGACGTAGGCACTAAGGCACTGGGCACTCGTGCGTTGTGGCCTGGACGCGGATGGAAGCCTAGAGCAGAACTCAACCTGGACAGCTGCTGGGCACGAGCAGGAGGCACGCGGGGATGAGCGCTTGGCGCGAGCTGAGGCTGGAGCAATAGGGGTGTGATGGAGCTGGATGTGTGGTGGTCTGCTGGGCGTGTGCTGGTCAGTCAGCTGGGCTAGGCTTGCGGCACTTAGTGGTTTGGTGTTTTGGGGTTTTGAAGATGAATGAATGGAGGGAGAAAGGTTGATGGTATTTATAAATGGAAAAATAAGATTTGTAGTAGAATTCTTAGAAAATTTTAATGAAAAAAATTCTAAGTTCTAATTCTACTCAAAGTTTAACAACAATTAATAATTAAATATAAATATATGAAATTATCAGTTGCCATTAATTTATTAAGATAACCATAAAATATAATTAAAATACAATTAATCCTAATTCTAAGCTAAGTTGATAAAAATTAATATATAAATTATAATAAATATAATTATATATTAAGGTTTATCAAATTATTAAATAATACTAAAAATATTTATTCTAGATGCTTTTTGAAAATATTTACAAGGAGAAGTACCTAGTTTTTGTTATTTACAAAAAGAGCAATCAAATTTTAGAAATAATTCAATTAAGTCCCTAGACTTAATGAAAATTTAAAATTGAGTTGCAAATTAAAACGTGGATCAAAATTGACCCTTTTATTTGAAAAACTAAAAATTTATTTTCCCATTTAGGGAATAATTTCTTAGGAAATTATGTCAAAATAAATTCCCAGGAAAGATTGGAGGGGTCACAAGCGGTCCCGCTTAAGTTCCAATCTCCTTGACATAATTTATTTAAACATACTAAACCCAGATATATACCCTAAATCATTTATTCAAAAATAAAAATGAGAAATTAAGTATCATTTAAAATGAACGAGATTTTATCCCGTTTAATTTTATCTCCCCAATAATGTTTCAGGTGCTGAGCATTAACTCAGAAATTAACTCCCTTACCTTGGAGTTCAACAACTCCATATGGATAGTGTAACGCCCCGAATTTTGGGCCTAGAAGAAATAGGCTTCGCGTATCGAAGGAATTAGAATTTAGTTGTCCAAGTGAATGACATAGTTGATTGTCTGCTGCAGTGGTTAAGTGATTAGGAGTGTTGGAGAAGTCCTGGGTTCAAACCTGGGCTTTAGCAAAAAAATATGTTTTTCTCTTAAAGGAGCCTTGATGTTAGTGGGTAGGATTTAAGAATATTTTTGATGAATTTATAACACAGAAAGAGCCTGTGGTAGAGTGGCAAGGTGGCGTGTTGTGTAACTGTGAGGTCTGAGGTTCAAGTCTTGGGATGTGCAATGGAGTATTTATTTTGCTGTTTGAGTTGTGTAGGAGGTAGAGTTGGACTGGAACTCTGTGGTTGAAGTAGTCATAAAAAAATAAGGAATTTTCCTAATGGTTGGTGATCGTGGACTTCGACGCGTTCTCATAAATAGGTGTGTATTCGCGCCCTTCTTTGTTGGAAGTCGGCAAAAGCCGAAAAGCCAAAACTTTGGCATTTGGGGCCTCATGAGCATGCGATCACTCGTGTGATAAATCGAGCCCACAAACCATGGGCAATAGACTGTAGAGGCTGCCAGCAGCGTTCTCGTGTGCTGGGGTTGTTCTGGGCCTCGATGGGCCGAATGGGCCCAGTGGGCCCGCGGGCCTGCTTGTGTAAATCTAATTGTTAGGTGGGAAGTAGTTGGGCTTGTCATGTCGTGTGCATGGCATAGGCCGTTAAGGGCTTCGTTGGGCCAAAATAGGCCGTGTGGGCCCAATGGGCTCGTAGGCCCCACACAGATTAAATCTACGATAGTTGATAAATATTGGACTGGGCTATGTAGGTCACATAGCCGTAACTGAAGTTGGGCTAAATGGGCCACACGAGCATGTGGGCCCACTTGGGCAGAGTATGGGCCTTAGGCCCATTTTACCGCTATGTCTGTTTAGGTTACTTAAGTTGCTCGGGGCGACGATGGACCTTCGATTGGGTCGTTAAGACCCCGATTTGTAAAATTATCGAAATACCCCAGTTTGTAAAATTATCGAAATACCTCGAATTTGTAAAATTATTGAAATACCCCCAGATTTTAAAATTACCAAAATACTTGCAGATTGTAAAGTTAATGAAATACCCCCAGTTTGTAAAATTACCAAAATACCCCCGAATTGTAAAATTATCAAAATACCCCCAGATTGTAAAATTACCGAAATACCCTTGGTTTGTAAAATTATCAAAATACCTTTATAGTGTACAATTATCGAAATACCCTTGTAGTGTAAAATTATCGAAATACCCTTGTAGTGTAAAATTATCAAAATACCCTTGTAGAACAAAATGACTGTTTTGCCCTTATGGGTAGATGACTGACTTAGACTGTGAATTTGACTGATTTGATTGTGATCGTATGACTGTGTTTTAACTGACTTGACTATAGTCGTTTGACTGATATGCTTTTAATATATGTTTAAATGACTATTACTGAACATGGCCATTTTGCATACACGTGAGATGATTGAGCATGACATACATGACATATTGCATAGGCTTGGGACATTAATATAGAGGAAGTTCTGATAGGATCATACGGGGTTACACGAGACGACTATGGATCCAGTATTAAACTGTTAAGGTCGTATGGGTCGCACGAGATGACTATAGACCGGTGGACAGCTTAGTGCTGTTTAATCCGATTATGGCTCCGTGCCAACCTAAATATGGTTTTGTGCCATCTTGATTATGGCTTTTTGCTAATCGTATTTACCTGTGCCTATCATATTTATTGATGACTCTGTGTCGATCATATTTACCCGTGGCTGTGTGTCGATTAGATTACCATCGCTGATGGCTATGTGCCAAACTTATTACAGTTACTGATAGCCTTGTGCCATCCTGATTATGGCTCTGTGCCATCCTGATTATGGTTTAAAACCATTCTGTTTATGGCTCTTGGCCATTCTGTTTACGGGCAGCTTTGCTGCGATTTTGGTTAGTGCCGCAACCGATGCTAACATTGGGAGTGTAGGGATGGCGTGGGTGATTTATTCCCCACGGGTAGTGCAGGGTTGGATGGACGCAAGTGCAGGGTTGGATGGGATGGGTTAGCATGCATCACACATTATGCATATAGAACTGTTACTGATATGGGCTAGGCCCAACTATTATTGATATTGAGAATGGGCTAGGCCCAATTGATTCTGCTGAGGGCTGAGACCCAAGTTAAATTGTACTGGGCTTAGGCCCACACACATTGTTCTGTTACTGTAATGGGCTCCGGCCCAAACTGATTCTAAATTTTATCTGTTTACTAACTGTTTTAATTTAGGAGGGGATTACATACTGAGTTTTCATAAAATCACCCCGTTTATTAACTGTACAGGTAATCCCCGTTTTTGATCTGGGTTGTAATAAGGCCTCTTTTAGTTTCTGATTTTTAATTTGGGATTTTTAGTTTATTACATTTTCTATATATTAAAAATAGATCACGATTTTCCAAAACGATAACTATTTTCAAAACACTACATTTTCGCAACACTTTTGGAAATGCTTCTCCACCTAAAAAGAATTTCGGGAATAATAATAATAAGTTTTCAATGTACTACATTTTAAATAAGAAGGGTTTTTTATGAAAACATGGTTTTCAAAAAACACTTCAATGTGACACACCAGATTCGGGCCTAACTTCTAGGCCAGATTTGGGGTGTTATAGATAGACTTGATGAATCGTAAATGGACCAGACCAACATGATTTTAACTTACCTGGGAAGAACCTTAATCTGGAATTGAACAACAAGGCTTGCTGACCTGCTTCAAATTCTCGAACTCGAATGTGTTTGTCATGACATTTCTTGGGTCTTTCTTTAAGTAATTTGGCATTTTCATATGAAAACATTCGAAACTCTTCTAACTCATTAAGTTGGAACATCCATTTCTCTTTCGTGAGTTTAGGATCCCAATTAAGCTGTTGAAGAGCCCAGTAAGCTTTGTGCTCTAACTCCAAGGGTAGATGACATGTTTTCCTAAAGGCCAACCTGTAAGGTGACATCCCTAAAGGTGTCTTGTATGCTGTTCTATAAGCCCACAAAGCATCATCCAGCCTTTTGGACCAATCTCGTCAGTTCGGGCAAAATACCTTCTCAAGTATGCTTTTGATCTCCTTATTTGCCAGTTCAGCTTGCCCATTCGTCTGCGGATGGTAAGCTGTTGCAACCTTGTGTTTCACTCTGTGCTTGTCTAATAACAATTTTAACCACTTGTTAACAAAGTGGGACTCTTCATCATTAATGATAGCTCTTGGAGTTCCAAACCTTGTGAACACGTGTTTCTGCAAGAACTTCATTACAACCTTCGCATCGTTTGTCGGATAAGCTTCAGCCTTGACCCACTTGGACACATAGTCTACTGCTACCAATATATACTTGTGACCAAAAGACGGAGGGAAAGGACGAAGAAAGTCAACACCCCATACATCAAACAATTCTACCTCAATGATGTTTGTTCAAGGCATCTCATCTCTGTTGGAGACATTTTCGACCCTTTAACATCAGTCACAGCACTTTACGTACGCGTGTGCATCCTTGAATAGTGTTGGCCAAAAGAATTTGGCTTATAATACTTTGGCCGTCGTACGAGTACCTCTGAACTGTCCCCCACTCAGAGCTGAGTGACAATGGTATAAAATCTTTTGTACTTCCATGCATCTCCTAATCATCTGATTTGCACACTTTTTAAACAAATATGGCTCTTCCCAGAAATAGTACTTCACATTGTGAAGAAACTTTCTCCTTTGTTGATACGTATTATCAATTGGCATCAAACCACATGCTAAATAGTTTGCAATATCACCAAACCAAGGGGTATTATGGACATGACTTACCTTCAGTATGTGTTCATCTGGAAATGTTTCCTGAATTGGTATAATAGGAGAATTCCCTTCTTGCGATTCCAATCTGGACAAGTGATCTGCTACTTGGTTTTCTACTCCCTTTCGATCTTGAATTTCTAGATCAAACTCTTGATGTAGAAGCACCCACCGGATCAGTCTTGGCTTAGCATCTTTCTTGGCAAGTAAGTACTTAATTGCCGAGTGGTCCGTATAGACAGTTACTTTGGTACCTACAAGATAAGACCGAAACTTGTCAAAAGTAAATACAATAGCAGGTAACTCTTTTTCTGTTACCGCATAGTTTAGTTGAGCTCCTGTAAGAGTCCGGCTTGCATAGTAGATGGGATGAAAAACTTTGTTCCTTCCCTGCCCATGACAGCTCCTATCGCGAAGTCGCTTGCATCACACATTAATTCAAATGCAAATCCCAATCTAGTGTGACGATTATGGGTGCTGTAACTAATCGACTCTTTAAATCCTTAAAAGCTCTTAAGCATTCATCATTGAACTTGAAAGTCATGTCCTTCTCCAATACTTTGAATAAGGGTTTAGCAATTTTGGAGAAGTCCTTGATAAATCTTTGATAGAAATCGGCGTGGCCCAAAAGCTCCTAACACCCTTTACAGATGCTGGCAGTGGAAGCTTCTCAATAACGTCTACCTTCGCTTTATCTACCTTAATCCCATGTCTCGTTATCCGATGCCCTAGAATAATTCTTTCTCGTGCCATGAAATGACACTTCTCCCAGTTAAGTGCGAGGTTCATTTCTTCGTATCGTCTTAGTACCTTAGCTAGATTGGCTAAGCAATCATCGTAAGTATCTCCGAATACTGAAAAGTCATCCATAAAAACTTCCAAGTACTTCCCAACCATGTCAGTAAAAATAAACATCATACATCTTTGAAATGTAGCAGGTGCATTACATAAACCAAAAGGCATGTGTTTAAATGCAAATGTACCGTACGGGCAGGTGAACGTTATCTTGTGTTGATCTTGCAGTGCTACTGTAATCTAATTATACCCCGAGTATCCATCGAGAAAACAGTAATAGTCTTGCCCTGCGAGTCTATCCAGTATCTAGTCCAAGAATGGCAAAGGAAAGTGATCTTTCTTAGTCGCCTTGTTCAGCTTCCGGTAATTGATACAAATCCTCCATCCCGTAACTGTTCTAGTTGGTATCAACTCATTATTCTTATTCTCTACGACTGTGATACCTCTCTTATTTGGCAAGCACTGGACCGGACTTACCCACAAACTTTCTGAGATGGGATAAATGATACTCGCATCTAACCACTTGATAATCACCTTTTTCACCACGTCCTTCATGATGGGGTTTAGTCTTTGTTGTCCATCAATCATCCCTTTTTTGCCATCTTCCAAGATAATCTTGTGCATGCACACAGATGGACTAATACCGCTAATATCGGCTATGGTCCATCCGATAGCCTTCTTGAATTGTTTCAAGACTAAGATAAGTTTCTCTTCTTGTTCAATAGTCAATTCTGCTGAAACAATCACAGATAGAGTAGAAGCGTTACCTAAATAAACTTATTTTACCTTGAGTTCTAATTTAGGTGGTTCCTCAATTAACGCTTTTGGTTGGGCATACTCCCTCTTCTCTAACTCCAAAGATTCAAAGCGGGATTGCGAATTAAATCCCCTTTGATTAGCCTTTAGCAAAGCTAAGTACTCATCCTCCTCTTTATCATTTGGAGGGTCCGATGCTAAAATTCTTTCCAGTGGATCCTCAACAGAGTTGACTTCCTTTTCTACTATTAAATCCTCTAAGTCAGATACTGTAGATAAATCATCAATCACATTAGGAAATCACATAGACTTAAAAACATTAAATGTTTCCTGATCATCCTGAACACGCATCGTAAACTCGCCCTTCTGCACATTAATAAGGGTCCTTCTTGTTGCTAAGAACAGTCTTCCTAGGATAATTGGTACTTTTTTGTCTACTTCGACATCTACAATCACAAAGTCAACAGGAAAGATGAATTTATCTATACATGCCAATACATCCTCAATTTTTCCTTCTGGATGTGCTAAGGATCGATTTGCTGGTTGAAGTGTAGTCGTAGTAGGTCTACCTTCACCTATCCCCAACTTTCTAAATATTGACATAGGCATCAAGTTTGTACTTACACCCAAGTCACATAGTGTCTTACCATGGTAAAACATCCAGTATCCTTCAGCTTTGGGGGTAGTTTGTCTTGAAGATATGCACTGCATTCCTTTGTCAGAGCTACCGTCTCAAGTTCTCCAAGTCTTTGCTTCTTGGACAGGATATCTTTCATAAACTTGGCGTAGTTCGGCATTTGTTCAAGTGCCTCTACAAACGAGATGTTGATATGAAGTTGCTTGAGTACATCAATGAACTTCTTGAATTGAATTTCCTGTTTCTACTTCTGAAGTCTTTGAGGGTAGGGTGGTGAAGGGTTCATTACTAGAACTGGTACTGGTTGATTTGTCTTTGGTGGCAATTCTGCATCTAACGTAGTTGTTAGTTGATCAGAATTAGGTGGTTCTGAGGTTACTTTGTCAATTTTTACAGATTCTGGTTTTGATGAAACTTGGATTTCAACACTTGGTTTAACTTCCTATGAATCTTAAGTGTCATTTGGCTCCTTTTGAACTTCAATGGTGTTGGGATCTATCGTCTTTCCGCTCCTCAATGTTAATGCTTTGCAATGTTCCTTCCCCGAATTTCTTGGATTCTTCGTATCACCAGGTAAAGCACCTTGTGGTTGGTTCCTAAGTTCAGTTGCGAGCTGGTCCATTTGGTTTTCTAGATTCTTCAATGTAGCTGCTTGGCTTTGAATTAAGGCATCATTCTTCGCCATGTATGCCTTCAGTAGATTCTCTAAGCTATTAGATGGTTCAGCTTGAACTGGTTTCTGAACTTGTTGGGAAAAACTAGGCGGCTGATTCGGTCTAGATTGGGCATAGTTGTTACTCGTTCCAACTCCTTGGTTACTTCAGGAAAAATTTGCGTGGTTTCACCATGATGGGTTATAAAAGTTGGATTACAGTCCTTACCTTCCTCGATTTTGGTTCTGGTTACCCATGTAATGTACAGATTCGGGGTTCGATGGACATTCTTTGAACAAATGTCCTTCCCTACAATAAACATAGGCTATACTCTCAAATTGGTGAGGTGGTTGGGCTGCAAAACTGTTGGACCCATTAGTGGTAAGATTCTTAAGCATTGAGGATACTGAAGATACTTGAGATGCGAGTGAAGTGAGAGCATCCACTTCATGTATTCCAGCGACTCGTCTTCCTGATACAGCTCGATTAGTTGGCCATTGATAATTGTTAGTGGTGATCCTCTCGATGATTTCGTAAGCCTCATTATAAGACGAAAAAAAGAGCACCATTAGCAGAAGTGTCTACTACCATCCTTGTGCGAGTGTTGAGACCATTATAAAATGTCTCAAGTTGGATGTAATGTGGGATTCCATGATGAGGGAACTTTTGTAATAACTCTTTGTACCCTTCCCATGCCTTATACAGGGATTCATCATCCATTTTTTGGAAGGCAGTGATCTCATTCCTCAACTTAGCATTCTTGCTAGGCAGGAAATACTTCATGAGAAATCTTTCTGCTAACTCTTACCATGTGGAAATTAAGTTCGGTCGCAATGAATTCAACTAGGCTCGAGCTCTGTCCCTTAGTGAGTACGGGAATAGTTTCAATCCTAATGCATCTTCGGGTACTCCGGCTAATTTGAAAGAGTCGCTCACCTCCATAAATAGTCTTAAATGAAGATGAGGATCTACGGTAGGCATTCCACTAAATTGGCCCATTGTCTGAAGCATCTGGAACATGACTGGCTTTAGCTTGAATTGTTGTGCCCCGATTTTGGGTCTCCTAATACCTTGATTAAGATCATTAAACACTGGCACAGCATATTGTCTTAAGGCTCTATCCCTATCATCAGCAATAAGGATAGGAGTTTGAGCAAGGTTTGCTCCATTTCCTTGATTCATATTCTCGAAATTCATTCCTTCAGTCCTTCTCTGATTCGCTTGCCTTCTTCATTGTCAAAAGGTTCGTTCTATCTCAGGGTCTACAGGGAGTAAGTCAATAATCTGGTAAATACTCATAAACACCTGAAATAATCACAGAAAAATTAAGTGAGTTAAATATTAAACAGAAAAGTAAACTAAAATGTAAAACTAACAAATTCACAAATAATGGCTTTTTTTTCAAAACAGTGCCCGGTAATGGCGCCAAAAACTTGGAGTGACTAAAAATGTGCAAGTGTACACAATCGTAACAAGTAATAAAGTGACAAGTAAATGTCGAGTTATCGTACCCACAGAGACTGTAAAAAGAATTCTTTATGAAATTAATTGTAAAGCACTTTGGTGAGGTAAAAATAATTTGGTTTCAAAAGGTGGTCAAAGAATATTTAAAAACTAAGTAAAAAATTAAAATAACACAAAGGAGTTCTAGTGCACGATTTCAAATAAGATTTAATCAAGGCAACATACTGTGTTGGATTAATTACATTTCTTTAACTTAGAATTATCAAACTTATGTTTATATTGCTACGAATAAATTCACGGCAACTTGGTAATTTGCTAACTATTGCTCATACATACTTATTAAATTAATCAATCTTTTGAACATTTTTTAATGTCAATCCAATCAGTTAATCAATCTTCACAAGCATATAAAAGATTAAGTGAGGTAACAGGTATTTCTAACTTGAAACAGTTTAATCACAAATATCTTACAAGTTATGCAAGGCATATGTATCGCTGAATACAATGCTAATTTAAACTTCAGCTACCTTAGAAGAATAAACATGCATTGATTAAGCATTGTGTCTATTAATTACAATTTCAATAAGATTTAATAATTAATTCATTAGTTATTTAAGAATTATATTGCAAGAATAACTTAGCCATGATTTTACTTAACCAAGCAATTTACCGAGGTCTATAACAGCATAAACATCATTTTAACAATTCAAGCAGGCAGAATATAATCAACCCAACACAAACTTAATTTAAGATAAATTGATTAAAATAACCATTTCAATAGCATAAATATTCATAAACATGTTCGTCAAAACAACAACAAAAATTAAAGAGATAGGGAACAAGAAGCAAATTCGGTGTTTCTCCAAGGCTTGACTAGTTGCTCCGTTCTTCGTTCTTCGTTGCCCTCGGCTATCAAGGTGGCTTATGAACACCTAATTGCTGCTCCAAAATGGCTTATGGGAGCCTCTTTCCCAAGAGAAGAAATCGGCACTTGAACAAAAAGGGAAATGGGATGGAAAAAATGGAGAGAAAAGTGAGAGAGGAGAAGAGAGAATGGGAGAATGTTGTGGGATTGAGGGATGGTTTGAATGATCAGAAAGGGGTGGCTTTTATAGCTGATTCTGGCTGCCAAAAATATCAAATTCCAGCAGCCAAAGAGCTCCCCTATGGCTGACCATCTACTTGGCAAAAGTTGAGATTTTCAACTTTGCTAAAAATAGCCTGGGGCAAATCTACAAAGCCAGAATTAAAGGTGGGGTTTGAATGCAATTTGGAAGTCTTCCAAGGGCCTTTTTGCAAGCATATTTAATCAGATAAAATGCTGATTTGGGTCAGGATGTGAACGGTTCTAGGCTGCCCAATTAGTGGCTGGTTCGGTTCACTCAATATGGTTCGACCAGTGCGGTTCAACAGGACCCTTTCTCCATAATTAATTAAAATAATTTATTTAACCCAAATTAAATGGGGAATAAATTAAAATTAATTAAATTATGAATTAATACACATTTTTGGGCTGTCTGAGGCTGGAAATTAATGTGCCTCAATACTTCAAATTGCTTCTCGATTTTGTACTTTCAGCAGTGTCAGAAGAGCCAACTTTTGCCCTTTGCGCGAATCTGTCGAATAGTCAAAATTAATCAAAATTAAGTATAAAATTAACTAAAATTCAAAATGTTCATATTTTTAACACAATTTAATTATTTTTCGATAAGGATTTAACCGGTTTTGCACGAATTTAAGTGAAAATGGGTATGAAAAAGTATATAAATTTTTGTGTTTCCAATCATCACTAACTATACCTAAATAGCCAAACCACAAACAATGACATGACCATCACATAACTTATAGATACACATACCATAAATAAAAAATTCATCCTTCATTTATCTTATTACTTAAGCCGAATTATAAAATTATCCATCATACAAGATATACCTTAAAATACACTTTCAACATAAGCTAATTACATGACCGAAAATCATAAACTTTAGCATCATTGTCAAGCCATTTTTTCATGGCTACAAATATATAATTTCAAAACCAACCATATCAAAAATAGCCTATACATGCCTTATGTCAAAAGTACAAGCTTTCAAAGTACTAAAATACCGATTGATAGTGTGATGATGATCCTTGATGATCCCCGAGTTTGAGCTAGCTTTATATATCTATAAAATAACGAATAAACACACAAATTAAGCTTGGACATCTTAGTAAGCCATAAGCAAATAAATCAACACAAGAACATTCATAATTCATTTCGAAATAGCCGAATCTAATTAATTTCGTACACATATATAAACACATTTCTCATGTAGTTCATATGATCACATTAAGTATCCACACTTACCTTATTTTTCAATGAACAAATAAACTCCATACCTACCTGAAGCATTTAGCTCAAATTCACATTTGGACTTGTTTTGACATTGCCCGTTGAACCATTCGGAATCGTTAAGGATACTCGGAAACACATATATCACATACAATGCCATATCCCAGATACGGACTTACATGTTATCACATATTGATGCCTCTGTCCCAAACAGGGTCTTACGTGAATCATATACAATGCCAATGTCTCAGACATGGCCTTACACATAATCACACCTCAGAAGTCCTAATGTCATGACATACGTATCCTATACTATTCCTATGGTTCTTTCGAAGCTTTTGGACGTTGTAATTCAATCAATTCAAGCTCGAAACAAATCTTCCCATGCTCAATTCAATTCGACACATATGTATTTAATTACAATTCAATTCAGCACATATAATAGATATACATTTGAATAGAATAACATTTATTTACTTATGAACTTACCTCGTATGAAAACGAACGGACCAGAACGACTATTCAACAACTTTTAACTTCCCCCAATCCAAATCTGATTTCTTCCTTTCTTGATCTAAGTTAATACAAATTTAACATATTTAATTATATAATCATTCAATTTCATCCAAAAACACATAAATGGGCATTTTTGCATTTTATCCCCTAACTTTTCATATTTTTACAATTTAGTTCCTATTTCAAAACTACACAAAATACTCAAAATTTCATTGAACCCATGTTTGGCTGAATATTCCTTAAGTCCCTAGCAGCCCATTAATTTCATTTATTTCACATTTTGACCACTAAATTTTCAAATTTCACAATTTAATCCTAAATAAGCATTTTTATCAAAAATCACTTAATTAAACATAATAATTTATCAACAAATATTTATTTTTCATCATCAAACAACAAAAACATCAAGCTATCATCAATGGCAAATCATGAATACAACAACAAATTCAAAAATTCACGCATGGGCTAACTAGTATTTGAGGCAACGATCTCAAAAACATAAAAATCATCAAAAATTGAGCTCAAAACATACCTCAATCAAGACTTGGAAGTGCCAAACCCTAAGCTTGAAGATGACTCTTTTTTTCTTTTCTTAATTTCGGCAAGAACAAGTGAAAATGATGAATGAAAATGGTTTTATTTTATTTACTAATTGACTTATTTACCCTTAATGAACATACATTAAAAATCCATTATCTAAAGGCATATTTGTCCATCCATTAAGCTAATCGTCAAATCACTACATAAAGACCTCACAATTAATTAATCAAAGCAAATAAGCACTTTTACTTATAGCATGCTACTTTTACATTTTATGCGATTAAGTCTTTTTATCAAATTAACTAATCAATCGATAAAATTAAATCATGAAATTTTCACACATATCAAATAACATGATGTAAATGCCAAAAATAATATTAAAATAATTTTACGACTTTGGATTTCTAGTTTCGAAACCACTGTTCTGATTTAGCTAAAAATCAGGCTGTTACACACACAGCCAACACACATGCCCCTATGGCTAGCCCGTGTGCCCTAAAAATTGCCACACACGCCCATGTGCCAGGTCGTGTGCTAGGCCGTGCCAAACCTGTAGGGTATACTAACTTATGCCACATGGCCAGGTCACACACCCGTGTGTGAGGCCGTGTGGGGCAGCTGACTTGGATTTCATTTCAACACCAGAGGACACACGGCCGTGTAACATAACAGTGTGTCACTCATGGCTGAGACACACGCCCGTGTCTTTGCCCGTGTAGACAAAAATAGGCTATATATCAAGCCATTTTGCCACCCAACTTGCACAAACCTACACCAACCAAAATTTCACAATTCATGGCATAAAAATAGGTATTCTATTAACTTCATTCAAGCATATTTCATACCATTTCAATATCAACCAATCCAAAAAAGATCGATACCATAATATGCCACTCAATTCATCAGTATGAACACTTTCAAATTTTGCATCATTTATCCTATTTTCACAAGCATACCAATTTCAATTCTCAATCATTTAGTACCCCTTAATACCAATATCAATAAGCATAACATATCCATCCTTAAACACACAACCAAATCCATAAGCACATGTATAAACAACCAAACCAACCATATTAAGCCAACTCTCATAGTAATATACAAAACTAGAAGCATTTAACATTTACAAGCCATTTCAAATGACCAAAATCATTATCAACTCATATACCAAAATGACCAAAGTTCCTATACATGCCATATATTCCAAAAAACATAGATTCAAAAGTACCAAAACAATAGCTTGATAGTGTGACGAAGTCTCTGATGATCCTTGAATCTGAGCTAGCTTTGAAATCACTATAAAACATGGTAAAATAGATAGAGTAAGCTTTATAGCTTAGTAAGTTCATATGATTAATAAGTATAATTTGCCAATTCATTTACAATTTAAAGAACATAAGTAAATGTAAGTAATACATTCAATTTGTAACACCCCAAACTCGGCCCAGAAGTTAGGCCCGAATCTGGCGTGTCACATTGAAGTTTTTTTCGAAAACCATTTTTTCATACCCTACTTATTTAAAAAAAATCTTGAGTAAAATCCCAGTTACGTTAGTTTATATTTAAAATGTGGTACGTTGAAAAATTATTAATTTTATTCCCAAAATTTCTTTTTTTTTTTTTTGGTTACAGAAGCTAATTTTAAGAGTAACATTTGCCAAAAACGTGATGTTTTAAATTTAAGTCGCTAAACCATTTCGAAAATGTTACGAAAACGTAGTGTTTGAAAATAGTTATTGTTTTGGAAAACCATGTCCTACTTCTAACAGATATTAAACATACTAAATAAATTTTCCAAATAAAAAGTTAAGAAAATAAAGAGGCCTTATTACAACCTAAATCAAAAATCAAAGTGCCTAACTAAATAAACAAAATAGAAAATCATGTGCACTTGTGTGGTCGTCTCCGAGTCCCTCAACGACACCGATACACCTAACATTGGGGATTGCCTGCACAGTTAATAAATGAGGTGAGTTTATGAAAACTCAGTGTATAATCCCCTAGCATCCAAACAGTCAGTCAAAAATATAGAATTTGAACCAATCTGGGCTTGAGCCCTATTCAGTAACAAAACAGTCCAATTCAGAATTTATGTGGGCCAAAGCTCGATTCATTAACATTTGGGTCCCAACCCATCACAGTATCAATTGGGCCTAGCCCATCTCAGAATCAATATCAGTTGGGCCTAGCCCATTTCAATTCAAACCCATATGAATAATGCATGATAATCCATCCAACCCTACACTTGCCTCCGTCCAACCCTGCACTACCTGTGGGGAATAAATCACCCATGCCATCCCTACACTTACAATGTTAGCACCTGTTGCTGCATAACTAGAATTGCTGCAAAGCTGGTAATATTAGAATATGTGGCACAACCACCAATACTATTGCTTCCTCCATAACAATATCCTAATCCCAAGTAATATGTCATGTATGCAGAGTGTCATGCACAACAATCAGTTATACAAATCACAGACAAATCAGTCATTTACCTTCGAGGGGCAAAACAGTCATTTTACCCTTTAGGGGTATTTTGGTCACTTTACTAATTTTGGGGTCCCAGTACAGATTACGACCTCATAGATGGTCTGCTATTGCCTCGAGTGACTCAGGTAACCTAGATGGTCAAAATGGTGTAAATGGGCCCAAGGCCCATTACTCGGCTGGGCCCACACACTCGTGTGGCCCATTTAGCCCAATTTCAGTCACGGCTATGCAAACACCATAGCCCAGTTCATTATTTGTCGCATACCGTAGGTTTTATTCGTGTGAGGCCCACGAGCCCATTGGGCCCATACGGCTCATTACGGCCCATCGAGGCGCAGAACAGCCACAGTACATGAGAACGCTCATTATGGCCTCTACAGTTTATCGCCCCTAATCTGTGGGCTCGGTTTACCACACTAGCGATCGCACGCTCGTGAGGCCTCAAATGCGAAAGTTTCGGCTTTTCAGCTTTTTGGCATTTGCCATTCTATAGTCTACTCATTGTGTGCATACACACCTGTTATTAAACTACTGATGCACCCTTCTGATATCAAAGCACCTATGATTCACAATGATCCACCATTAGTCATATTCATGGAAAATCCAAACCAAAGTATTGAGAACACTCTAACAGATTCATCAGAAGTTATAATCCCTTGTAAATAAATACTACCAAAGTACTTACCATGAATCGACAGGATTATTCACAAAGAAAGGACAATCGGCCTAACCCCCTTTGGCTATAGAGATCTCACCCGTAGCAACATTTGACAACCACAGAGTTAAGGGACAGCCATAAGGTAGAATAAGGGTGAATGAGTAGGATATATTCGGCTCATAGAAGAAGAAGAAATTGCAAACCTGAGAGAAGAAAAGACTAACCAATAATCGGCCTTGACTCTTAATATAGAAATTACCCAGGTAACACAAGAGATATTCAGTTTAAGAAGAAAAAAATAGCACGATTGAGAGGGGAGGAAGAGAAGTACGACCACAAATGCCAGAGGTATTCGGTCAAGAGGTAATGTTGGAGTGTGAGAGAGGAAGGAGTATATTTGGCCAAGGAGGAATAGAGTGAGGGAAAAAGAAAAGGCAAAATGGAGTTAAGAAGTACCTATTCAAAACTGAAACAGTGGCTAGGGTAATAGGCCTATTCGACAGACTAGAAATGGAGGAAAGAAGAATCGAATCACCCTACCAAAAGATGTACGAAAAGAAAAGTAAAACTCGGCTTCCGAAGTGAAGAGTGAAAAGCATCACAATTTGCGAAAACAAAACCCGAAATGAAGTGACCACAACTTACCTGTAGCCGAAATCCTGAGTAGTTGATGTCCACCAACGTCCACAACTCTTCCCCTCATCAAAATCTCTTAATTTTCTACCCTTATCCCTCCTAAAAATCCTCCTTAATCTCCTCCTTGATTTACTTCACCATCAACTCTTTGACCAATTCAAATTCCACCTTGCAGAGTTCTAGTCCACTTCTGCTTCTCATATGGCAAGAGTAGCAAAATAAATACTCCTTTTTACCTTGCCAAGACTTGAACCTTAGACCTCTAGCAACTACCACATGCCACTTACCACAGGACCACAAGCTCTTTCTGTGACACATTTTACCCGTAAATATTTATAATGCCTACAAGCTAAAGCCAAGGTTCACTTAAGGGGAAAAACTAAAATTTTACTAGAGCCTAGATTTGAACCCAAGCCTTCTCAAACATCCCCAAACACATCCAATTCACTTAACCACCATACCAACATGCAATTCATGCCACTTTTTGCTCAACCAAAATAGTTATAAGCCGCCTACTAACAGATCCCACGCTCAAGGCCTAATACTTTTGGGCCCAAAATTCGGGGCGTTACAACTCCTCCCCGTTAAAAAAATTCGTCCTTGAAATTTCCAACTATCAGAATAGTTGCACGTCCTTGCCTACCACACTACGCTCTCGCTGCGCACTCTGATCCTAATAATACAAGTACACACCAAACCATCTATCCATCGGAGCAGATAGATATCACATGCATACCATTTCCAGAACACACACAAAATAAATACAAACTTTAAATTTAAGTATCACAGTACAGTGTAATATCTAAAGTAATCTCGATACTTCTTATCTATTGTATTTTAGTAACAAACAGAGAGTAGTATTTAGAAAACTTACGGATTCGGTGCTGGAGACTCGGTGTGCCACACTTTTCAGAAGAACTATTTCAAGCATATCATATTTCTAGAAACAACTTTTTAAAATTTAAAATTTAAAAACCTATTCCACAATCGAGTTTTGTAAGTTGGCTCTGATACCACTAAATGTAACACCCCAAACCCGGCCTAGAAGTTAGGCCTGAATCTGGCGTGTCATATTGAAGTATTTTTCAAAAACCATGTTTTAATTAAAAACCCTTCTTTTTTTAAAAAAAAAATCTTGAGTAAAATCCCAGTTACGTTAGTTTATATTTAAAATGTGGTACATTGAAAATTTATTTATTTTATTCCCCAAATTTCTTTTTTTGGTTGTAGAAGCTAATTTTAAAAGTAATCATTTTACGAAAACGTGATGTTTGAAATTTAAGTCGCTAAACCATTTCGAAAATGTTGCGAAAACGTAGTGTTTGAAAACAGTTATTGTTTTGGAAAACCATGTCCTACTTCTAACAGATAATAAACATACTAAATAAATTTCCCAAATAAAAGTTAAGAAAATAAAGAGGCCTTATTACAACCCAAATCAAAAACCAAAGTGCTTAACTAAATAAACGAAATAGAAAAACATGTGAAATTGTGTGGTCGTCTCTGAGTCCCTCAGCGACACCCATCCACCTAACGCTGGGGATTACCTGCACAGTTAATAAATGGGTGAGTTTACGAAAACTCAGTGTATAATCTACTAGCATCCAAACAGTCAGTAAAAAACATAAAATTTAGAACCAATCTGGGCTTGAGCCCTATTCAGTAACAAAACAGTCCAATTCAGAATTTATGTGGGCCAAAGCCCAATTCATTAACATTTGGGTCCCAACCCATCACAGTAACAATTGGGCCTAGCCCATCTCAGAATCAATATCAGTTGGGCCTAGCCCATTTCAATTTCAAACCTATATGAATAATGCATGATAACCCATCCAACCCTGCACTTGCCTCCGTCCAACCCTACACTTTCTGTGGGGAATAAATCACCCACGCCATCCCTACACTTACAGTGTTAGCACCGGTTGTTGCATTAACTAGAATCGCAGCAAAGCTACTAATATCAGAATATATGGCACAACCACCAATACGATTTCTTCCTCCATAGCAATATCCCAATCTCAAGTAGTATGCCATGTATGTAGAGTGTCATGCACAACAATCAGTCATACAAATCACAGACAAATCAGTCATTTTCCTTCGATGGGCAAAACAATCAATCTACCCTTTAGGGGTATTTTGGTCCCTTTACTAATTTTGGGGTCCCAGTACAGATTACGACCTCATAGATGGTCCGTCGTCACCTCGAACGACTCAGATAACCTAGATGGTCAAAATGGTGTAAATGGGCCTAAGGCCCATTACTAGGCCCAAATGGTCCCACACACTCATGTGGCCTATTTAGCCCAATTTCAGTCACGGCTATGCAAACACCATAGCCAGTTCATTATTTGTCAGATACCGCAGATTTTATCTGTGTGGAGCCCACGAGCCCATTGAGCCCACACGGCTTATTACGACCCATCGAGGCCCAGAATAGTCCCAGTACAAGAAAACACTTGTAGTGGCCTCTACAGTCTGTCGCCCCTAATCTATAGGCTTGGCTTACCCCTTTAGCGATCGCACGCTCGTGAGGCCTCAAATACGGAAGTTTTGGATTTTCAGCTTTTCGGCATTTGTCGTTCTACAGTCTACTCAGTGTGTGCATACACACCTGTTATGAAACTGGTGACGCACCCTTCTGAGATTAAAGCACCTATGATTCACAACGATCCACCATTAGTCATATTCTTGGAAAATCAAAACCAAAGTATTGAGAACACTCTAACAGATTCATCAGAAGTTATAATCCCTTGTAAAGAAATACTACCTAAAGTACTTACCACGAATCGACAGGATTACTCAGAAAGAAAGGACAATCGGCCTAACCCCCTTGGCTATAGAGATTACGCCCCTAGCAACATTCGACAACCATAGAGTTAAGTGACAGCCATAAGGTAGAATAAGGGTGAATGAGTAGGATATATCCGGCTCATAGAAGAAGAAGAAATCGCAAACCTGAGTGAAGAAAAGACTAACCAATAATCGGCCTTGACTCCCAATCCAGGCATTGCCCTGTAACATAAGAGATATTAGGTTTAAGCAGAAGAAAATAGCACGACTGAGAGGGGAGGAAGAGAAGTACGGCTATAAATGCCAGAGGTATTCGATCAAGAGGGTAATGTTGGAGTCAGAGAGAGAAAGGAGTATATTTGGCCAATGAGGAGTAGAGTGAGAGAAAAAGAAAAGGCAAAATGGAGTCAAGAAGTACCTATTCAAAACCAAAACAGTGGCTTGGGTAATAGGCCTATTCGACATACTGGAAAGGGAGGAAAGAAGAATTGAATCACCCTACCAAAAGATGTTCAAAAAATAAAAGTAAAGACCGACTTCCAAAGTGAAGAGTGAAAAGCATCACAATTTGCCAAAAAAAAAAAAACTAAAATGAAGTGACCACGACTTACCTATAGTCGAGATCCTAAGTAGTTGATGTCCACCAACGTCCACAACTCTTCCCCTCATCAAAATCCCTTAATTTTCTCCCTCTATCCCTCCTACAAATCCTCCTTAATCTCCTCATTATTTTACTCCAGCATCAACTCTTTTTCCAATTCAAATTCCACCTTGCAGAGTTCCAGTCCAGTCCTGCTTCTCATATGGCAAGAGTAGCAAAATAAATACTCCTTTTTACCTTGCCAAGACTTGAACCTTAGAGCTCCAGCAGCTACCACACGCTACTTACCATAGGACCACAACTCTGGGCTTTTTCTTAATCTTTTGAAAAGAATTTGAGAGCTCAGCATCCCTCTTAGCTCTACCTTTCTTTCTACTCTGCCACTCAGCGTGCGTCACATCCATCGCAATTTTTGCCTTATTAACAAGTGTTGAAAAATCCCGCTTCCTCTGAGGAGCTATCAGAACCCTTAGACCATCTCTGAGGCCATCCTCAAATTGAACACACTGCTCGTATTCTATTGCCACCATCCCACGTTCATAGCAGCTCAGTCGTAAAAGTTCGGCCCCATACTCAGCCACTGTCCTATCTCCCTATGTTAAGTTAAGAAATTCCCTTCTACGGGCATCCACATAGCTGGCACACCCATACTTAGCCTGGAAGGTAGTCTTGAAAAACTCTCATGCCAACCGATCAGCTTGAGTGCCCTCTTTAACGGTAAGCCACCACTAGTATGCCTCGTCACCTCGTCTCTCAACAGTAATACTGCACCCTTTAGTTTCTGCTCGGGGGTGCATTTGAGGTCGTCCATGATACTTAATGTGGCCTCCATCCAATATTCAGCCACATTAGGGGCAACTCCAATAATACCCTTGAATATCTCTGCCCCACTAGACCTGATTTGTTTCGTAACTGACCCCGACCCACAATACTAGTACTAGGCCCAGTGACCCTTTTTAGAATCCTCAACATCGCTTGGACAGTACATTGTCCCTAGGTGCTCAGTTTTGAGACCCTGTCTCAGCTATGGGTGAAGCTGGTGCCTCTCTAACTTCCTCATTAGGCTGGTGTCCAGATGACGAAGACCCAGCCCGAGCATCTCCACGGCTTCTTCCGCGGCCTCTACCACGAGTACCCCTAGTGCTCATTATCCAATCGCGCTTTTATCTGTTTAAAAGTTTTATACCAGTCAGTTTATTATTCTAGTGTTTATTACAGATATCTTATGAACCATATTATCTCAGAGTTTATTTTCGCAGTTCGTATTCTTACTAGGGTTCGTAGTTTACTCTAACTAAAGAGTTTCAGTACAGTTTTACTACCTAATGTAGTTTTAGTAATAACATTTCAATATTATTATTTCAGAAACAATAATCAAAAGACTTACAGGATCAGCGCGGAGACTCTGTGTACCACTCCAATAAAACCTGAACCCAAATAATCTCTTTAAACCATTTTAAAACAACATTGTTAAAATTTCCACGTTTTTGAAAATCCCAAATCCATAGTCGTGTTTTGCAACCTGGCTCTGATACCACTAAATGTAACACCCCAAACTCGACCTAGACGCTATGGCTGAATCTGTGATGTCACATTAGAGTGTTTTTCCAAAACACAAATTTGGTGAAGATCCGATCTACTTAAAACTTCTTTAGGTTCTTAACAAAAGTTTAGGTTGTTCATCTTGAAAACTCAATTTGTTTAAGCAAAATATTAATTATATTAGCTTGTTATTAAACCTTAAAAAAGTGTTTGTTGCGAAAGTTTTCAAAATGTGTTGCATGTACGTGATGTTTTCAGAAAAACATTTGTAAGTTTTTTCTTGGAAAGAAATTCGAGTCCTATTTCTAATAGGTAAAATAAAGTGAAGAAATCCCCAAATTAAAATATGATTTTAAGAGGCCTTATTACAAGATGAAAACCCAAAATAAAATCTTTATTATAATCTATAATAAAATAGCTACATCGAGTGGCCACCTCTGAGTCCTCCGTCGCCTCGATCCTATTAAGCCCAGGGATTTCCTGTACAGTTAACAGGTGGGTGAGTTTACGAAAACTCAGTGTGTGAAACCCCACATAAAAATAAAACATCCAATCAAAGTAACCACAATCTGGGCTTGAGCCCTTTGGTAATAGCTAGGGCCTGAGCCTTGTTTGAATGTGATGGCGATGCAGGCCTAGGCCCTTTTTCGATCTGAAAGATGCAAACTGAGATTCCTACCCAATCCGTCCGCTACACACCATCTCCGTACTAGCCCTACACACCATGTGGGGATAAAATTGACCCACCCAACCCTACACACCAAGTCACACTAATTCCGATACTAAAATAGTATTTGCAGCAAAGTTTCCAGTAATAGGCTTATAGCCTTTCAGTACACTTCCTCCACAATTTTTCAATTTTTCGTTAGAATATAATTTTTAAATTATATATAATTTAATTGGCCCTTGGATCCCACCCCATGTAGTGCAACATAATATCATACGTGTATGCAGAATGTCATGCTCAAAAACAGTTAGACATAATATAGGGGTATTTTAGTCAATTTACCTCACAAGGGTACAATGGTCATTTCTTCTGTATAGGGTCTAAGTGTACTTACCAACCCAACAGTAAGTCCGCAGTCGTCTTAAGCGACCCGTGCAATCTTTTTAGTCAATCAGTACTAATGGGCCTCTAGCCCATATTACGGGCCATATGGACCCACACTCTCATATGGCCCACACAATGGCTTAAGTCGTGCAGTTCACACAACCTGTCCCACAATTTACCACATTTTAAATAATTTCTTCGCGTAGGGCCCAGAAGCCCATTGGGCCCACACGGCCCAGTTCGGCCCAGAATGGCCTATTATCATTTCGGCTCATGAAATTGCTCATGTCCACTTTGTCAACATCACGGCCTCGTTTTGCTACTATACCTGCCACACGGGTGGTCATATACCGGTGTGATGCCGACAGTCCACTTTTCGACTTTCCGCTTTTGCCATCACACATCTAATGATAGTGTTCACACACCTATTATGGAGTTGTAGCCGAAAATGCTTCCGAGACTGAGAACCTATGGTCAACCACAACCCCTCATTAGTCTCAAATCCTTGTTAATCCAATACCATAATATTGAAATTGCTTTAGCCAAATCATCTACTTACCAATCAATAATCGCAACCTTCTCTTGCTCTAACTCCACGTACTCCTTCCAATGCTTTCACCTTCACAAGAATAGTTAACCGATTTATAAGAATCTACAACCCCACATGAAAATACAAGGCTTAAAGCACTTACCAATAAAAGAGATATCACTTATAGGCAAAAAAGTAGTCGGCTTAACACCTTGTTATGAACTTGAGTCCCTAGCATCATTCATACAAAAAGCAGTGTTAAATGGACATTTCCCCATCGTAGAAAAATAGGAAACACAATCAATTAGCCTGAGAGATACATAAGCTGAACCCTTGAGAGGAAAACCACATAAGGTTCGGCTAGTGAGAACAACTCGTATAACACTTATCAATAGATCAAGGGGATTTCGGCAGTCTTTCAGCAAGAAATGGCCAAGGAACAAAATAAAGAGAAGAGAAGGAAGATGGTTAGGCCTTGACAAGATTTGACCAAAAGAAGAAGGACGAAAGAGTTGAGAGAGGAAGAAGAGAATAAGGTATGAGTCAGTCCACAAGTACAGCTAGCAACCGAAAAGGATTTGTGAGAGGAAAAACAAGTGCTATTCGGCCAATGAGGGGAATACCAATTGAGAAAAAGGGAATGAAAGACAAAAATCGGTGGACCAGAGGGCTAGAGAGAAGAGTAGAAATGAACTCCACGGTTTTGGTTTTCTATTTGGAGAAGATGAATACTATTTATTAATTTTGTTTTATTATAATTAACCTTTAATATACTAATTACTAAGTTAACCTTAATATTAATTCAATATTTCAATAATGCCAAACAAAATATCATCCACTAACTCATTATTGGGATATTTACCACATAAGGACCTAAACTTTAAGGTTCTATAGCTATTAAACACCTTTAGCTAATAGAACAACACTTTTGCATTTTACACGATTTAGTCTTTTTTCTCAAATTTAGCTATTAAACGGTAAAATTAGCTCACGAAATTTTCACACATGCATACAATCATGCTGTAAACACATAAAATACTATTAAAATAATTTTTTAACCTCAGATTTGTGGTCCTAAAACCATTGTTCTGATTTAGCTAAAACCAGCCTGTTACATAAAGTAATATCAAGATATTTGAAACCGATAGGAGATATTATTGGGCACCAATTCTTTAGTCCCAAGTTAGCCAGTGAGATCGAGAGATAATCCAAACTAATTTGTCTAAGTTATTAAAGTTGATACCCAGAGGTAAAATGGAGTTAATTTAGGAGTGTGAACAATTTAGATTCCTAATTCGATGGTTAAATAACAACATTGAAATCAACCAACTACTTCTTATTATCATATTTATTAGTTTTATATTTTTCATTCTATATAATTTAGTCCTTTTCTGTCTTAGATAAGTAATTAGTTTCAATTAACTACAATAATGGCTTGTCGTACTTTAGCAAATAGTTAGTAGCTAGGTAAATTCCTTTCTTGCATGCACTTTTGAATAGAAATCGTTAAATTGCGAACTCCTTTGGGTTCAATCCTTGGAATACTCAATTGTTCCAT
The DNA here is from genome assembly GCA_025698475.1 of Gossypium anomalum. Taxonomy (NCBI): domain Eukaryota; kingdom Viridiplantae; phylum Streptophyta; class Magnoliopsida; order Malvales; family Malvaceae; genus Gossypium; species Gossypium anomalum. The sequence goes on from CM046956.1 coordinate 58,972,100, forward strand.
TGTAACACTATAAATATTACAACCGACCTTTGTGCTTGTAGTAAATTTGCACTTTAAACTTGCTTTATAAAATTATTTATTTTATGCACATGCGATCAAGTTGTTAGCACCATTGTTGGGGATTCGGTGTAAGATTTGGTGATTTTTTTAATTATTGCAGGCTCGTTAGGAAGATAATTAGCAAAAATTAAGTCTATAGATACGAAAATTTTTATGGTTTTCTTGGTTTTGTTTTGTTGATTGTTGACTGACAGTCATGTTTATTGGTAAGTACATGTGGCTTGAAGGACTGTTCGTATCTGATGCAATGGCGCTTCCACACCTACCTGGGATGATTACAGCCCTTATGGGATGCAAGGATATGATCCGTCATATGATTCGTATAACAATGCATGTTTGGTGAATAGCGATAACCAAGGATGGAAAGGTGCTCCCCAAAACTTCTGACCAATATGACCCATATTCCTTGTATTCGTGCGAGGATGAGGGAGCGTATTGGGAAGATCCTAATGAGGATCACTACCATACCACTTAGAGTAGCACATTTGATGATGGAATGTTTGAGTTCTAAGAAAATGCAAAAGCTATTAAGAATTAGTGGGACTAAGTACTTAAGAGTTAATGAAATGGGGTTGGTTTGGTTTCAGTAAGAATTGGCTCAATGTGTACATATCAACATGGCCTAAGTCAAGGCAGGTTCAATATGTTCATTTGTTGAAAAATGCCTTTATCAACCCAAATATGAGCAAGAGAAGGGTCAAAGTCTCGAGGAATTCATGGAAGTTCCACTTTGAGGGCATGATGTATTGTCAGAGAGCAATTTTAAAATTAAACTTATTTTGTAAATAATTAAACTTATTCAAGCTGAGACTCTATTTACTTTTGTTTAGTTTAGATTTAAAATTCATTACATGTTCAAATTTAGGACTTTGTAGGTTTAATTTTTGTGTAGATGGGAGTTAGGCTAAAAAATTGAGAATTTTTTAGCTATATTACATTGGTATCACCATACCCATGGGTCTGTATTGCGATGCCACAGAAAACTTTGAGGGGTGGTCAAAACACCTTTCGATACCGCGATTCCAATCAAGTATCGAAATATCCCAAACATTTTTCAAAATTAATTTTTAGCCTAAAAACATGCTACCCTTTTTAAAAACCTAACACTCACCCTAAAACCCCAATTTGACTTAGTTTCAAGCCATAACTCCCTACTTAGTTTGGACTATTATTGTTGGTTTTTGTTTAGTTTTTAATTTGCATTTGTTTTCTTTTGTGTGTTCTTCACTTTTCTATGCAGGCTACCCATTCGAAGATTACACAACAAATTCGAGCTCAAATGTAAAGGTGGACGACCTGAACTTGTCCAATGCTCCTTCTAGGGAAGTTTGGTAACCTCTTAATCTTTTGTATTGGGCTACATATTGAAGACAATGTGTACTTAAGTGTTGGGGATGGTTGTAAAAGTATTTTGTGCAAGTGTACACAGTCGTTCATGTAATAAGTAAGTAAAAAGAGTTATTGTCTCCACAAGGACTGTGAATGTTAATTGATTATTTGTAAAATTATAAGTTAACAATTTGGTGGTAAAAACACAATACTTTTAGTGGTGGATGATTAAATTAAACTTATCTTAGATGCAAGATGATCCCTTTGCAATGAAATGTAAATGTAAATGATCTAAATGTATGAGTGGATGGCTTTAGCAAAAAAAACAATCAACATAAAATAGGCTAGGATAATTATATTAATCAACTCAATTCATTTTCATCATGCTTAATAGTGTTCGCAAAAAAAATCATGGCGACTCGATCTTTCATGAGTTTGGATACCAAATTAAGTTTTCTCGGAATCTTTTACTTAGTGAAATATGCATTTTACTGATCATATTAGACTAAGGGTTTCTTAGTAATTATGTGAGGTAACAGAGACATTTACATTTGAAACAGTTTAATCACATAAACCTAAAAAACTATGTAAGATAATAAAGCTAACTAAAAATATTATGAACCTTAAAAATATTATGAACCTCTAATTTAGTCAGGTTTAATGATCTAAATTGAGCATTGAACTTTTTAGTTATGTGTCTACTAGTTGTCATCTGGTTAGGATCGCTTAGCTAATTTGAATGCATCCAATCATGTATGAATGAAATACATCTTGATTTTAATTGAAAACATGATTGAATAAGGCAGAAACACGTTAAAAATGAATCAAACAAATATTATTGAATTAACATAATCATCCTAGATAAACAAAATTAAGCTATCATCGTTGATGTCAAGAATAATAAATACATAGCAAACATAATTAAAATAAATAACAAGAAGGAAAGAGTAAACTTTGATTCAGTTCAACAGCCTTCTGAATCTTTCTGACTGATGTGTTCCTCTATTCTGTTTGTTTCTCCTCTACTAAGGATTCCTCAAGGTGCCCAGCCAAGAGATGGTCTTGACAAGGCTTTTGTTGGCTAAAGAATGGAAAGGGAGATGGAACGACTATGCAAGGAAAAAGAAAAGGGAAATGAGAATGAAAGAGTGGAATGAAGAAAGAATGATGACTGAGTGATAAGGGATGAGGGATGCTTTAAAAGGTGAAAGGTGTGTGGTATTTATAGTTGAATGTAAGGGTGAAGTTTACTAAAAATAGAATTTGAAATTCCTTCGTTTTCTCTCTGCTTGGACAACCACGAATTGTGGAAAGGGGATGACTTGGTTACTTTATTTTGAATTCAAAACCTTGCTATTAATAGCCACAAGGTGGATAGTTTCAAAGGTTAGACTTGTGTGCTGATTTCTGACATCTTTCCAACTATAGGAACCTTCAATAAAATATCCCAAACCTTATTTTTGGGTAGCCATTTGCTTGTGCCGAAATTGGGATTTAATTCCTCCTTGTTGGATGGTTTCTTAGTCCAATAAATAATCAAACTTCTCTATCATGTAGCACACTTTTACTAGATCAACTTAATATTCTTATAACCCACTTTTACATGGTCTTGCCTCCAAATAGAGTGGGTATTCATACAACATTTATATTAATCTCATCTTCGATGATCCTACTGCATAATGGGAATTAGCCTATTAATAATTAACATGAAAATAATATAAATTATGCATAAACATCATGTAATAAAGTATAATTTCACATACTTTATAAATTCTTGTCCAATATTAAATTTGAAGTAAAATCCACTTCATTCAATAACAATTACTCAAGATTAACATATTTATTAAGTTAAAAGGTGGTAAAAATATATAGAAAAATCCTATATAATTTCGAGTTTACACACCCCCAAACTTAAACCATTGTTCATCCCAAGTAATGTTCATGCACAACACAACTTTTGCTAAGGCAAATTTTTCAATATGATAAAGCTGCATCAATCTTTGCACATAATCATGCTTCAATGAAATGATGCTTAAAAATGTTTTTTATTGATAAGTACCTCAAATGCAAATATTATTTCCAAACTTTATACTACGTACAACATAATTTCAACATGAGTTATAGTATGCATGCCTTTAAAAAACATGAGTAAAATTTGATTCTGCAGGCCTAGGTTGCTGCAGGTCCACTTGATCTCAAAAAAGTAGACTTCGACTGTCTCAATGATATTTCCACTGGTTTACTTAACTTTGATGTTTACAATCCAAAAGGTGGAGAGTGGAAAAGTTTTCAAAAGGAGTGGAAGAAAACAGAAGGATATATCATTCCATACACGCCCATTGTTGAAGAAGATAGGGAAGGCTCAATATCAGAAGATCAAGTTCTACAGGACACCTTTCCTACTGAAGAAGTCCTTACCAAGCCTACTAATCATCTTGATGAAGGGGAGGACTAATATCAAATTTCTTTTGTCATGCACTTTGTCTCATTTTTATCTTCTTTTTTTTGCTAGTCTTTTGAATCGTGTAATGCTTTCTTATTAATACATCATTCATTTTCATTCTATACTAGCTTACTGATTATTTCATTTCATCATCATTTACTTAACACATAAGCATAGTTGTCTTCACATACATGAGAGACTAAGCCAAGCTCAACGTATTATGAATACATGGCTTCTTCATCTTCATGGTCCAAGAATCGGCTAAACTGGGCTTTGATACCAAAACTTGTAACGTCCACAACCTAGCCCAATTTACTGAGCCTAGATCCTGGGTGTTACTAGGCGATACAAAACATTAAGTAAAATAATTTATTATTTATTATTTAAGTTTGATATTTGATGTCCAAAACAAAATCTCAACATCTTTAAAGATTTGAAATAGAGTACATGTTAAACATCTTTTTACAACTCATTTGATTCAGATCTCTACAACTTAGAAAATTTTTTAAGATAGATTTAAAAGAAAATTTTAAAAGTTGCTCCACCAGTTCTCTATATGTATAATAGCCCAATTTGCCACCAGCTTGGCATACTCCTAATGCTGTCCCTCTAGGTAAAGCTGCTTTTCAACAAACCTAAAAAGAAGTAATAATCTTGGAAGTACAAAAGTACTTAGTGAGTTCATTGACCGTATAATGGTGGAGTCTTGAATACTTTAGGACATTCCATGGATTAACTTCTACTCTGCGCCATTTGCTACGACTGATACCATATGGTATTATCTTTCCCGTACACACCAATTATCACATTCCTGTTGTACTTAACCTTCATTTTTAAACCACTAGAGGACTCTTCCCTTTATTAAATAATTCTTTTACCCCATATCACGTTCTCAACGGAATATACCTTTAGAAATCACTTCTAGCAATCCATAATTTAACTCATGCTCTTCTTTCAATTAATTTCTTACTAACATTGTCTTGGGTGAATACATACATATGGAAGATACATACATATTTTTTCATATTATTGATTTTCACTCAAACATGCCCTGATTCATTTTAGTTCTTATACCCATACTGGCAATTCACTACGAGTATCATCCAGATGGATCCCATTTCATGCTACATCATAATCTCTGTAATATCCTGATTTTGGGCTTAGTCGGAATAGTAGTTTCGTGACCACAAAATTTGAGATAGAAATAATTATTTTATGATTATTTTGAGGTCTATGATATGATTGCATGATTGTGTGAAAATTTCATGAAGAAATTTTATGCTTAAAGTGTTTAAATTGAAAGTAGGGACTAAATCGAATAAGTTGAAAATTTGCATTCTAGAAGTTTTTAGTATGAAATTGCATTGAAATATTAATTAGGAGGTCTTAAATAGAAATTTGACCAATTTTAAGTTCATGGACAAAATTAGGACATGGAAGGAATTTTTAAAAGTTTATTAGTAAGGGCATTTTGGTCATTTAAGGGTAAAATGAATTAAAATACAAAATTAAAAGCCACTTTTGCTCATCTTCTTCATGGAGGCCAAAATTAGCATGGGAGAAGCCATGGCTAGGTTTTTCAAGCTTTCCAAGCTCAATAAGCAAGGAAAACTGAAATTCGGGCTAAAATGGGGAAAATACCAAGTTGTGGACGAAATGGTAAAAGTAGCCATTTTCGCATACGAGGTAAGTTCATGTGTAAATAATGTAGCATAATTGTTATTTTTAAGTTATTGATGTTAATTATATGATATGCTAATTTTTTTTTATCATTAAATATTATGCTTTGTGGTTAATGTTGAGTAATATGCAAATTATGTTTACTACTTGATAAATATGAATTGCTACCGAGTATCAGTTCCGATATTCCGTGGAAGACGGCTAATGTCGATCGAGGAAAAAGCCCGTTGAACCTTAGGAATAGATTAGGATACAAGTGACATGTCACTAGGATGGTTGAGCATCCGAACTCGTTGAGTTGAGTCCAGGTTCACTTATGGATGCGAATGTTCGAACTCGTTGAGTTGAGTCCGAGTTCGTGAGATGTAACTAGGCATCCGAACTCATTGAGTTGAGCCCGAGTTCACTTATGGATGCGAATGTTCGAACTCGTTGAGTTGAGTCCGAGTTCGAGAGATGTAACTAGGCATCCGAGCTCGTTGAGTTGAGTCCGAGTTCACTTATGGATGCGAACGCCCGAGCTCGTTGAGTTGAGTCTGAGTTCACTTATGGGCGGGTTACATGATTGCTTGATTACATATATGGCACTTATGTGCAAATTATCCGTGTATCCGAATAATATTCCGATGTGTTCAACGGGTAAAGTTATACTCAAATGGAGGAATACTAGAGATGAAAAGGACATATTGGTAAGTGTTGTGAGATGGATACTTTGAACAGGTATGTACTTAACCCTCGGGTTGAAAACTCGATATATCAACAATGTGGTAAGATGATAAATGAAAATATGACATGAATGTCTTGATGATGATTATGCAAATGATATTTTATGTTTGCTTATATGGTAATGTTACTTGCTATTTGCATGTGAACTTACTAAGCATTTATGCTTACTCCTCCTTTTCATTCCTTGTAGTTTTGACAAGTCACTCGGAAATCGGGAACGGTCGGAGGCTCGCTCACTATCCGTATACCATCTCGGCATAATGGCTTGTATATTTTGAGTATGGCATGTATAGCATTATAATCATTTTGTATATATGGTCTTATGATATGGTTAGTGAGTGGTATGAAAATTCTTGGTAATGCTTAGCCATTGGAATGGCTAATCATGATCATATTTGGTGTTATGTATGTCAAATTGCTAGCTAATCCATGGAAATCATGAAATAGGTAAAATTTACCATAAAATAGATTTAGACAAAGAGAGGTGACGTGAATTTGAAAAATCACTAAAAATAGTATAAATGGAATTAAATAATGAATAAGTTATGGAATCGAAGCTTGATGAGTCTATTTTCATATGGAATGAACAAAACAGGCATATAAATTATATTTTATGAGATATTTAAACTTTTGTGAAACAGGGCGAGTGATTTACGGATCCCCTGTTTACGACTTTAAAAATTCATAATAAATTTTAAAAAAATAATTAGAAGTTGTTATTTATATGTAAAGATTCCATTATTGAGTCTAGTTTTAAGAGAAACAAACCTCATAGTCATTTTTTAAGAGAAACAAACCTCATAGTCATTGAAATTTTGTATAGAGAGATATCTGATTCGTAATACACGGAGGTCAGAGTAGTCAAACCCTGATACAGGGGATATTTTAACTAATAAACTGTACTATTTGGCTCAACCAAAAATTTTAGAAAAAAATTAGTAGATAGAAATATGAGTCTAGTTTCATATAAAATTTATGGATCTTAATTTTTAGTTCCTTAACTCGAGATATGAATTTTTAAGCGATCAGGACGCAGATTTTCAAATTTTGTCTAAAATTTTAAAATTAAATTGTTTGAGCTGTTTAAGTAATGAATTAAGTCTGTTAACAACTCGTGTTCGACTCCGGCGACGGTCTCGGGTACGGGGCATTACAATCTCATAACTCCATTTAGCATTTATTCAAATTCAGAGTAAATTTTGGAAAAGATAAGATACTCATTTTTCTTTTCATATTTACAGATCATCGTAAAAGAAACTCTTCGTGTCATAAAGATAGACATTCTTTTTCATGGAAAGCCATTAAGAGTTCATTCAACTCTTATTCTTGCGCAAATTAATACCTTATCTTGATTATACATATTACAAAATTGCTAGAACTTATTCATATCTTACCATAGAGACAAACATTTAGATTCGTAGCTTACCAGATATTCTTGATAGTTCACGCCACATAGGCTTAGCAAAATACACCATACAAGTAATTAGATAGAACACGATGGTAAGACGATCCATTCAAAGTTTGCTACAAATGTTGTTCTTTCATATTGCGCCAGAAAGGCTTTTTCTTTCACATTACGCCACAAAAGCTTTTCTTTCATTTTACGCCACAAAGGCCAATGGCTTTTCTTTCATTTTACATCATAAAGGTTGTTCTTTGATTTTATGCCACAAAGGCTTTTCTTTCATTTTATGCCATAATGGTTGTTCTTCCTGACTATATACAATATTTATTTGCCTAAACTCACCTTATGTCATGTTTGCACATCATCGTCCTAGGACACGCAAAAAAACCCATTGGATAATAACCGTAGTTTAGTTCTTTTTGGAAGGTGTCATGGCCTTAGGTTTTTTTCTTTAATATTCATACCAACGATAGTGTTTTTAGTCCCGATAGACCCCTTTAGACTCCACCGCGATGGACAGGCACAAACTCTCTTAACAGACCCTTCTTATGTTGACACAATTCACATTCATCCTTAACTCCACAACTTACTATTAACAGAGCATACCCATAGCATATATCTGAGACACACACATAGGATCAACCCTTAAATTCTCATCTTCCATACCAAAACATGCATTCATTCATTTAGTTGCATGGCCATCATACTATACTTTTCTAACTTCGGTTTCATCGTTCAATTGGTTTCTATAGAGATATCTCATGTAAAAAGTATGCATGCAAAAGTCAGTATATAGACTCACCTAAAACCCAAAAAACAAGACTGCTTATAAAACATAGAAACACCACTAAAACACATTCGTATAACTTTTACCATCATCTGAAACCCAGATAACCACCAAGAAGAGTTTTAGTTCTTTATTCTATTGTTCATGCACATTAAAATAGAGTTACTCTTTTAAAAGTCAACATGTAAGACAATAATACTTACCCAGGCTGTTAAACAACCCTTTGCATGCACTCAAATCTATTTTTTTAGTTCAATCAAAAAAGATCTATGCTTAGCTCGAAGGCAAATTGTAACATCCCGAAATAGGGCCTAAACAGAACAGTGGTTGCGAAACCACAAATCTGAGGTAGAAAAATTTATTTTATTATTATTTTGAGGTTCATGATATGATTGCATGATTGTGTGAAAATTTCGTGATGAAATTCTATGCATAAAGTGCTTAAGTTGAGATTAGGGACTAAATCGAATACTTTGCAAAACTTGCATTCTAGAAGTTTTTAGTATGAAATTGCTTTGGAATATTAATTAGGAGGGTTTTAATAACAATTTTACCAATTTCTAAGTTCATGGACAAAATAGGACATGGATGGAATCTTTGAAAGTTTAATAAGGAAGGGCATTTTGGTCATTTGGATATTAAATGAAATAAAAAGGAAAAAAAATAACACAAAATTCATCATCTTCTTCATTAGCACGAAATTTCAATGGTTCTCCATAGCTAGGGTTTGTTTCAAGCTTTCAAGCTCCATAGTAAGTGATTACAAGCCCCGTTTTTAATGTTCTTTACGTTTTCGGAGTCTCGGTAGCTCGATAAAGCTTATGCTAGCAATAATTTAAGTTAGGGTTCATATTTGGAAAAATACCCATAGGTGAAAAGTGTTTATTTTGATGTTTTATGATAGAACATGAGGTCTTAGATTATGTTAGACAACTTGTGCTACTCTCGGTTTTAGGTAAAAAAGAGTAAAAGGGCTTAATCGGTAAAAATACCTAATAGTCATAAGTATATGTTAGAGTGAGAATTTGTTTTGCTATAGAAGGGGAAAAACGATCAGCATGTCATAAAACATAAGAAAATAGGCTGAAGTTTAATTTACGAGATTTGGGGCAAAAGTGTAAATATGCAAAAGTTTAGGGGCAAAATATAATTTTTCTAAAGTTTGAGTAAAGGACTGTTTTGATAAATGTGAATATTAAATAAATTAAATTTGCTATTATAGATCAAGAAGAGCGAAATTCGAGAGTATATCGGGGAAAAGAAAATGTAAAGGACTAAATTGTAAAGTTTAGTCACATTTTGTATTGAGGTAAGTTTACAGTAAATAAATGAAATATTCTTTTATTTTACATTATTATTGTAAATTTCCAGCATTTATATACTTATTTTATGAGAATATTTGAAGTCGAATTAAAGGCGAAGAAGCCCCGTTTGAACCTTAGGAATGTTAGGATATTGGGGATGACAGACGGGACGGAGATGAAAATGAGCCATGTAAGTCCATATTAGATATATGGCTTTGGAGACAGGAATGAGCCATGTAAGCCCATATTAGATATACATATGGCATTGGAGACAGGAAAAATTCATGTAAGTCCATGTCGAAGACATGGCATTGGCAGGATATTGATAGGCAGGAACGACCCGAGTATCCTTAGTATTCCAAGTGGTTCAACGGGTCATTGTACACGTTAAATTACAGTGAATTATCAGAAAAAGGGAAGGTAAATTATATTTATGAATAGTGAAAGGTCAGGTAAGAAAGAAGGTATGTGAGTAAAGAAGAAGGTAGAAAATGATAAGTAAAGAAAGTTTATGAGGCTAGGTGACATTATGAATAATTATTCATTATGTTGAATGTTGTAATTTATTTGCTTGTAAGCTTACTAAGCCTAGTGCTTACTCTATTTATTTTCTTTTTCTTATAGTTTTTATCAAGCCACTCGGGGATAGAAGGAAACGTCGGAGACCCGATCACACTATCGAAGAAATCACATTGGTATAGTTAGACGTTTCGTTTTGTGTATGGCATGTATAGGAACTTGGTTTCTTTTGATATGATATGATCAATGAATGATGTGTAAATACTTGCTAGTGATTAGCTAATAGAATGGCTGATGATATACATGTTTAATAGTATGTATGATTAAGTAGTAACTATCACATGAAAACTATGAAAAATGTGAAAGTAACTTAAAAAAGGATTCAAGTATCAAAAATAATGTGACTTTGAAAAATCACTAAAAATCTTAGAGACATGGTTTGATAGTGAATAATATATGAAATTAAAACCCATTGTGTCTATTTTTATATGGAATAAGCAAAACAGGTAAAGGTTTTGTATTTTATAAGATATCTAAGTTTTAGTGAAATAGGGCCAGAGCAATTTCTGGATCCCCTATTTCAACTTTAGAAATTAACCATAAATTTTACAAAAATAATTAGGTGGTTTAATTTATATGGTTAGAATCCTTATTGAATATATTTTTAATAGAAACAAACTGTATAGTCATATAAATTTTGTAGAGGGAGAAAAGTGGTTCATAGTAAGTAGAGGTTAGTGCAGTCAAATTCTGAAACAGGGGTAACTTTAACTAATAAAATGTACTAATTGGCTAAGTGAAAAATTCTAGAAAAAAAGTAGTAGATAGATATATGAGGCTAGTTTCAGGAAAAATTTACGGATATTAATTTTGATTTTTGAAACTCGAGAAATGAATTTTTAATTAACCATGACGCAGAAAAATAGTTTATTCCGAAAATTAAAATCAGTGGTTTAGAGTTGTTTAAAAGGTAAGATAAGTTTAGTAACACCTCAAGCTTGACTCCGGTGAAGGTTTCGAGCGTGGGGGCGTTACACAAATCAACAATGGTGTTTTAAATGGAAGAAAGAAGATAACTTGTTTTTTCTCAAGCCCTTATCAATATATATAAATAAAACCCGTGTTATCTTAGTGGAACTTGACACATATCACAAACCTTCAAGGTTGCCTTAATTAATGGTTTATAGTTATAGAGAGATGTATATAATAATCCAATATCTATACATATAATTCATCCATTCGTTCATTCCTAACCATCTCGTTAGAACTTAACTAGCACAGTAACCTAAAAAACTTGATGTGTTATACCTTTTGCGATAGTTATATTACCCCAAAACCCCCTCAATGCTCATACCAATCTCTTCTTCTTTACATCTCCACACACTTAGAGAACAATCCTTACCTGATACTCTAAGATCAGCTATGCGCCCGATGTAAATGCCAAGAGCATCAATTAGGAAAATAGGACTATAACACCCCTCACCCGTATTCAACGCCAGAAAAGAGTTACGGAGCATTACCAGACTTACAGCTCAATAATCATACATTTCACATACATTTCTCAAATTCAATTAATCCTCAATCAAAATCATTCATATCGTCCCTAATACGAGCCTACAAAGCCCAAAACATGCATTCGGGGTGGTTCAGAAATAAACCGATAACTTTAAAAACTTTTCACACACTTAGAAAATTATTACAGAATACAAGGGATACACGCCCGTGTGGTCCGACCGTCTGTCTCACACGGCCAAAGACACGCCCGTGTCATAGGTCTTGTGGACATTCGAAATAGGATCACATGGTCATGTCCCAGCCCGTGTTCGACCCCGTGTAACCCTCTAACTTGGGTCACATGGCCAACACACACGTCCGTGTGGCTAGCCTGTGTGCCCTAAAAATGGGCACACACGCCCATGTGCCAGGCCATGTGCTAGGCCGTGCCAAACTTGTAGGGTATACTAACTTATGTCACACGGCCAAGACACACGCCTGTATGTGAGGCCGTGTGAAGCATGCACACGGCTGCAATGCACCCCTGCGTCTCTACCTGTGTGGACAAAAATAGGCTATTTACCAAGCCATTTTGCCATCCAAACTTACACAAACCTACACCAAACCAAATTGCACAATTTATAGCATAAATAGGCATACAAACCAACTAAATCAAGCCTAAATCATGCCAACTCAATTCCATTATCCACAATATACACAAGTCACAAAATAGGTCATTACATTATACCAAATTCACATATGCAATTCAACTAAGAAAAGATTTCCGAACATGCCTCATTGTGCCCAAATTCACAAGCATATATCTTCTCTAATATCAACCATTTGACAACCACAAAACCTATAATTAATAAACATCACAAATCCAACCAAATTAAGCCAAATCTCATGGCTATATATATACAACCAAACCATAAACATTTACAAGCCAATTCAAAAGGCTAAATTCATCATCAATTTATATACGAAAATGACCACAATTCCTATACATGCCATATATTCCAAAAACATAAATTCAAAAGTACCAAAACGATAGCTTGATAGTGTGATGAAGTCTTCGACGATCCCAGAATCTAAGCTAGCTTGAAATCACTAAAAACATGGAAAAATAAACAGAGTAAGCTTTATCGCTTAGTAAGTTCATATGATTATTAAGTATAATTTGCCAATTCATTCATCATTTAAAGAACATAAGTAAATACAAGTATTACATTCAAATCAACAATTGGCACATTGTCATAGCTCTATGTATCAAATATAAATTCATCAACTTTCACTTTCTTTTCATATGAACTTATCAATTATCACTTACTTGCCAAACTTATCACGAGTACTTGAACTGATCTATATTGTAGCACCCCTAACTCGTATCTATTGTCGAACTAGGGTTAAGAGGCATTAGCGGACATTTCAAAACATTTTACGCTCAATTCACAAACATCAATCATATACATCCCTAACCTGTTTCCATTGCTAGAATGAGTTACGAGACCTTAAACATATAGTCCTTTTAGGAGGTCTATGAGACCTTAAACATGCTTTAGAAAGGGTTCGGGACTAAAATGATTACTTATAAAAGTTTTCGGACACTTAGAAAAATTTTTGCAATCACATGCCCATGTGAATAGGCCGTGTAACTCACACGTTTATTAGACACGCCAGTGTCATAGACTGTGTCAAAACAGGGCATACATACTGACTTGTACTGTAACACCCCTAACCTGTTTCCATCGCTCGAATGAGTTACGAGATGTTACTGAACCAAATACTTTTTCATAAATTTTCATGCATCTACTTCTATCATAGTCATTTCACTAGGTACTTTAAACCATCACATAAGTTTACGACATATAACAACCGTATTAAAAGATTTGATGTTATGTTCCAACATAACCAGATGACTCATTACGCTATCTCAAATTAAAATACTAAGATCAAATACAATAGTCAAATTACAACTGTTCACTTATATAAATGTATCATAATCGAACCACTCCAAACATAAAATCGATATTTCTAACATTCTCAGCACTCAAGCGTATATATATATTTTTTTATATCATGCATTTTTAGTATTAAACATTATAACCAAGACGAATAATACCATGATTAAACATAACCAAATTTAAACTTAATATTTAGGCATATTCGCATGGCTGGAAGTATACATATCAAAATTCAAACAAAATACATTTTAGCCTATACATGCCATAATGTTCACTTAGACAACTAAGAAGAGGATACCAAAATGTTGCAAGTTGGTGTGATGACTTCGACGATGGTCCAAAGCACGCAAAATGGGTCAGAGCATCTAAATAGGAGACAAGCAAACACACAATATGAGTATTCAACTCAGTAAGTCGTAAGCAATGAAATGTAATAGTTAACTAACAAAAAAAAAATTTAGAAATCAAAAGGTTCACATAATGTCTAAATTATCAATTCACTACTAGTCAACTATCACCATTAAATCTAAGTATTTTATAATCAATTTCACACAGGAAGTGCTCGGATAAGAAATTCTTATACCCATCATGCCATATTAACTCTCACACATGGTTCTTTAGAAATCTACACGCAAAACGACAGTTTAACTCTGCACACCAATGCCATATATATTCGCACACATAGTGCCATAAAATTTTCCGCACACTTAGTGCCATACAATTTCCGCACACTTAGTGCCAAGTCATTTCATTATTACAAAATGATTGATTTAATTAACTAATTAGAATTAGCCATTACCCTTTTCAATCAAAGAATATTTATATGAGGGTAATTCTTTAATGTTATGCATATACCAATTATGTATAAAATAAACAACCTTAATTGCTTATAGACTTACCTTGTTTCGAATAAAACGACCCTAATCAGCTACTCGATGTCCTTCGACTTGCCCTTGCTTGATTCCCCTCCTTTAAGTTCTTGAGCTTAATCAAAATACATTAAGTAGTTTAATTACCTTGCTAGTTATTTATCTCCAATAATATTAATGATTACATAACACAAGAAACTCACGGTAAAATTTTTATCATTCTACCTTATACTTTTATGCTATTCGGCTATCAACCACCTAATATCACTTTATTAACAATAATCCAATCAATACTTTAATTACACTCATATATAAACACATATATATAATATATACACAGCAATCGCCCTTGCTAATTACTTACATATATATTTTAATGATTTTCGCTTCATCTTACAACCATTATTGTTCAAAACATTAAAACCTTAACTAATACTTATAAAGTGTCTCAAGGCCGAATGCATTCTTACTTCCAAAATAACATAGCCTATGATATATTTCACTTCAATGTACATATTCATGAATCAAATTCAACCGTATAAGCCAATATCACCCATTTGATCAATTATAGAGAATTAAAGATAATATCATAAATGTGTACCCTATATGGCTGATTATACATAATCAAATATAATATCATTTTCATTTCATTTAACACTTAATTTTTACCACATATCAAATTGACCAAATATTTCTAACTAACAAAACTCCTCATCTATTCATGCTATTATTCAAAAACACATATGTCCATTAGCTAGTTCATTCTTCACTTTCTAATATATCCAACCTAAGCCTCAACACCATCTCTTAACATCTAACCATAGTAACCGTATGTACATTTTGTCACTAAATAGAGAAAATCAACATATGGGTTGGAATATGAACTTAACTATGAACTAAATTCTCATAAAAATTTAATGAAAATAGCATGAAATCTTACCTTAATCAACCCCTAAGTTGGCCGAATGCCTTCAAAAATTTTCTTTCCTCCCTCACTTTAGTTTCGGCTTTTGCAAGGAGAAGATGAACACTCTCTTACCTTCCTTTTTTTTTCTTGTTTTATTAATTTTATTTTATCATTTACCATATTAAAATTGTATTTAATTAGACTTAGTGGAGTAACATCATTTCATGGCCGGCCACTACATGCATAAAGGGTAAATTGACATGCAAACCCAAGCTTTCTCACCTTATTGTTATTGGATCCTTACAAATTACCTATCATCTTTTCTAAATTTCTCAACTAAGTCCTTTCAAGAAAAATTTACATTCCTAAGACTAATTTAAAACATTTAATTTTTCATACATACACTATCACACATGAATATATGCAATTAAAATTAAAATAAATTTCCATGACTCGGTTTTGTGGTCCAGAAACCATATTCCGACTAGGGTCTAATTAGGGTTGTCACATGTACCACACGGCCGGAGGCACGCCTGTGTGCCTTAGTCGTGGTCGAAACTGACTTGGGTCACACGGCTGACCACACGCCCGTGTGTCTAGACCGTTCTTGAGACTGACTTTAATTTTTAGGACTACCCCAGGGGACACACGGCCGTGCAACATGACCGTGTGTCACACACGGCTGAGACACACGCCTGTGTCTCTGCCCATATGGACAAAGAAAAATAGGTCATTTAAAAAAAGACAATTTTCCACCCTTATCTCTTGTTCACCTAACCATCAAAATAAAAGCATTTTAACTCATATATAGGTAGCCAAAACATACCAATTCAATCACATATCATGCTATCAATTCAAAACCATTTCAACCACTCAATTCTATATTGAAAACATACCAAAACATCATTTTAAAACAATCAATAGTATGCCAACTTCTAAGCATTAATACTTCAATTAACTACTAACCAAATTACTATCACAACCATACCAAATAGGCCAACATATAAAGCACTATATATATCACACATATATATATAACACTTACCAAACACAATACTTAGGCCAACTCAAATGACTATACACATCAACATTTACAAGCCAAATCTCATGGCTAATATCATAGCTCAAAACATACCAAAATGACACTAGCTTATAATGCCATATACCATATATATATATATATACAAAGGTCCCAAAAGTACTAACGAAATGATCGATAGTGTGATGACGGCTGCCGATGATCCCCGATGTCTGAGCTAGCTTCAAAGATCTATAAAACATAGGAAAAACACACAATGTAAGTTTTTAAAGCTTATTAAGTCATAATAAAGTAAATTATTAAATTAAAATTAGCACGATTATTTCAACATGGTCGAATATGAACAATCTCATGAACATAATGATCACACCTTTAACATACATAGTTCATATCATCATCTCAAGTACTATACTTACCTTATTTTCATGAACATTTAACTTAGCATGTACCTGAACCATTTAGCTCGATTTCACGTTCGATCTTAACTCAATATTGCCCGTTGAACCATTCGAAATCAATAAGGATACTCGGATAGCTCGAAAAGCTCATACAATGCCAACGTCCTAGACGAGGTCTTACATGTGATCAAATATCGATGCCACTATCCCAGGCATGGTCTTACACAAAATCATATACGATGCCAATGTCCTAGACATGGTCTTACACGTAAATCTCAAATCGATGCCACTGTCCCCGAAGTGGTCTTTCACGAAATCACATATCAGAGTCCTATGTCATGACATATGTATCCTAACCATTCCTATGGTTTGTATGGGGCTTTCGGACGCCATAATTCAATCGATTCATGCTCGTAACAAATCATTCCATGCTAAATTCAATTCGGTAATGTAGTTATACATACCTACAATTCAATTCGGCTATGTACAAAATATATACATTCAATTTAACATCATTTATTCACTTACGAACTTACCTCGTATGAGAATGAACGGAAACGAATGGCTATTCAACTATTTTCATTGTCCCCCGATCTAATTTTGTTTTATTTGGTTCTTGATCTAAACACATTCAAATTTGACTTATTCAATCTCACATTCATTCAAATCAATCCATAAACACATATATATAGGGCATTTTAAAGATTAGCTCTCACATTTTCACATTTTGACACTTAAATCCCTATTTCATAAAATCACAAAATATGCATAATTTCATTACACACATGGCTAGCCGGATTTTCCTTTAGCTAACATTTATTTCATATTTTAGCCCCTCAATTTCTCATTTTCACAATTTAGCTCAATATACTCAAATTCATCAAAAATCCAAACACAAAACATATTAATCCAACACATATCTTTCATTTTTCATCAACCATTGATAAACCGTAATTTATACATATTTTTATCCCATGCTTAACACATTTATGAATGAATTCTCCTTAGATTTGGAGAATTTGGTGCTCCCAATCCTTTAATTTCATGTTTTATACTTAGGTGAGCATAGGAAAGTAAAAAGAACAAGAAATGGGCCAAAAACGGAGAAAATGGGCCGACGTGGGAAAACAACACGACCTGGACTTCCTCACACGGGTAGAGCACACGCCTATTCCAATCTAACAGGCTTAACTAGGGCCTAAAACAACCTCAGCACGGGCGTGTTGATCTCTCAGCCTCGACTATGGCCTAAAGTAATCGCACATAGGCATGTCCCTGCGGAGCCCTAGTTAAGTTCTATTCGGAAAAAGGCAAGTTTAAGGGCTTTTAGGCATTCTAAAAGCTTATTTAAACACACAAAAGGAGGACTAAAAGGGAGACAGAGAATAAGGAGCAAGGAATTACTCCAAGAAAGTTGATTGATCCATCTCAGAAGCTGGATTCATCATTAAGACTGAAGATCTCTTCTCAATTTCCCTTCAGGAGTTTTGGGTTTTCTTTATGCTTTGTATTCTTTATTCTTTTGAGATGTTTTCCTATTTAGTTATGAACTAAATCCCCTAAATACCTAAGGGGGATGAAACCTAGGACGAATCTTGTTATTATTTTCTAAATTGTATGATAAATATTTGACTTGTTCTTAATTATGTGTTCTTAATTCTTATTTTGGTATTTCAGGATATTGATTCAAGTTAATGCTCTTAGTTAGAGGATGAATAATCCCTGGCTAAGAGTAGCTTTATCATAATTAAGGGGAGTTGATTGCGCGCCTAGAGATAGCGTGACAAGATTTTTCCGGATTAGGGTGAAACCTAATAAGGGGATCCATAGATCGAGTTAATGCAACCTTAGGGTGTTAATTGGAAAGAGATTTCAATTATTCAATCTAGGGTTAGACGTTATTAGTCTTGAATAAGGATAATAACATAACATAGGGATTTCTACGGAACAAGTTAAATAAATAAATCGCCCTATTCAGAGCCAAAATAACAAGTGAAGTCTAGGTGGATTTTTCCTTAGGTATTGTCTTAAATCAATATTTTTTCCAAAAGTAATTTCCCAATTCTATTTTTTGTGATCTCTTGGTTTAGTTAATTAGTTAATTAAAACAAACCCTTTTATTCTCAGGCTAGATAATAAAAAGACAGTCATTACTAGTACTTTTAGTTCCTTTGGGTTCGATAATTCGGTCTTGCTAAAGTTATACTATTGTTCGATAGGTACACTTGCCTACATCGTGATAATAGTTAGTTTCAAGAATGATTAATTATAAATTTATAAAACTTATCACGAAAAATCACGATCATGTTTTTGGCGTCGTTGCCGGGGAACTAAAATATTAGGAACACTCAATTTTTATTACTTTAGCTATTTACTTTTACTGTAATTTAATTTAATTTTTGTTTTTTTTTATTTATTAAATTTTGTTTTCCTTTCTTCTGGCAGGTTCTTATAGTTTATGACTAAAAGAAACCCGTCGGGACCATTACTTTTTGATGAAGAAATCGATCACACAGCTCG
Source organism: Gossypium anomalum (assembly GCA_025698475.1). NCBI lineage: Eukaryota > Viridiplantae > Streptophyta > Magnoliopsida > Malvales > Malvaceae > Gossypium > Gossypium anomalum. The sequence continues at coordinate 58,991,544 of CM046956.1, forward strand.
TAAAACCGACGAGAAATAAGACAAAGACTAAGATACACAGAGGAAGAGCAAGAGGACGATATTTCAACTACAACCACGGAGATGGCTGAAAATCAAGAAAATCAGCTACCTCCTGCGATACCCACTGATCTAGCAAAGCAGAATCCTGCTCCTCGTACTATGTATGATTATGTTAAACCTAATCTAACAGGAACTGAGTCAAGTATAGTTAGGCCTGCTATTGTTGCAAATAATTTGAACTGAAACCTAACACGATTCAAATGATACAGTAATTTGTTCAGTTTGATGGTTTGCAGGATGAGGATCCCAACACTCATTGGCAAATTTTCTGGAATTCTGCAACACTTTTAAAGTTAATGGTGTTTCTGATAATGCCATTCGTCTTCGGTTATTCTCTTTTTCATTAAGGAACAAAGATAAACAGTGGTTGAACTCATTACCACGAGGGTCAATCACTACTTGAGAATAAATGACAGAAATTTTTTTATTAAGGTATTTTTCGCCAGCTAAAACGGCTAAATTATGAAATGATATCTCTTTTTTTATGCAGATGGATTTAGAAACACTTTAGGATGCATGGGAGAGATACAAGGACCTACTGCGAGGGTGCCCTCACCATTGGTTACCTCTATGGCTGAAAGTTCAAACGTTCTACAATGGTGTGAATCCCTCAACAAGACAGATGATTGATTCAGCCGCTAGTGGAACCATCAACAACAAAACACCTAAAGAGGCTTACAAATTTATTGAGGAGATGTCATTGAATAACTATCAGTAGCAAGTCATGAGGACTAAGCCAACCAAAATAGCAGGCGTTTATAACGTCGATTCGGTTACTATGTTGTCAAATCAGGTAGAAATTTTAAACAAAAATATTAATGGTTTACTTGGTTCCACGCAGGTACATCTAGTGATGAGGTGTAATTCAAGTGGGGGAGGCATCCATATAGAATATCAACCTTTCAATCCTACAACCGAAGAAGAACAAGTCCACTATATGGGTAACAATAACTTTAGATCTCAAAATAACCCATACAGTAATACCAATTATGCAGGTTGGAGGAACCACCCAAATTTCTCATAGGGTGGTCAAGGGAATCAAAGGCCACAAAATCCTCCGGGTTTTCAACAGCCACCTTATCAACAGGAAAAGAAATCAAACTTTAAGGAGATGATATCTAAATTTATCTCGGTGTCAGAAACTCATTTCCAGAATACTGAGACAGCACTTAAGAATCAACAAGCATCGATCCAAGGGCTTGAAACTCAGATAGACCAACTGTCACCGTTAGGAAGTTTACCTAGCGACACCAAACCAAATCCAAAAGAGCATGTGAAAGCAGTTACACTAAGGAGTGGGAAATTGTTAGTTGAATTTGAAAAGAAGCTAACACAAGAAGCCGTGATAAGCGAAAAGGAGAAGGAAAAAGCCAAAAATAGTGACAAACCAGTGCCAAAAGAATATAAACCACCAGTTCCATACCCAGCAAAGTTGAAAAAGAACCGCATGGATGCACAATTCGGTAAGTTTCTTGACCTTTTTAAGCAATTACATATCAACTTACCTTTTGTTGAAGCCATCTCACAGATGCCTACATACTCAAAATTTTTGAAGGAGCTTCTAACAAATAAAAGGAAGTTTGAGGACTTATCTACAGTGGAACTCAACGAGGAGTGCTCAGTCATACTCTAAAATAAATTACCAACCAAATTTAAAGATCCAAGAAGTTTTACTATCCCTTGCTTAATTGGTAGTTTGAATGTCAAGAAAGTACTAACTGATTTAAGCGCTAGCATTAATTTGATGCCATATAAAATGTTCAAACAACTTGGTCTTGGGGAACCTAAACCCACTAGGATGAGTATTCAACTAGTCGATAGATCTGTTAAATATCCTAGGGAGATTATAGAAGATGTACTTGTGAAAGTAGATAAATTCATATTCCCTATTGACTTTGTTGTGCTTGACATGGACGAAGATGTGGAAGTGCCTTTAATCTTAGGGCATCCATTTTTAGCCACTGCTAGGGCTGTAATTGATGTGGGTGACGGTAAATTAGTACTTAGAGTAGGTGATGAAGAAATTATCTTCAAAATTTATGACACTATGAGATTTTCTAGGGAACAGGATGATTCATGTTATTTTGTTAACTCTATTGATCATGCTACTTAAGACTCTTTTCAGGAAATTATACGGAAGGACATGACAAAACTGTATCTAGCTTAAGGAGAGGAGGCAGATGATGACTCCAATGAACATTCCTCAAGACAAGCAGAATATGAGGGTATTAAGATAAACGATGAACTTAAGCAAAAACCCTCTATTGAAGAACCTCCCAAACTGGAACTTAAACAATTACCAAATCATTTGGAGTATGCATATCTTGGAAATAATTCTACATTACCAGTGATTATTGCTTCTAACCTACAACCTAAGGAAAAAGAGGAATTAATCCAAGTATTAAGAGAACATAAAAAGGCCATAACTTGGAAAATTTCTGACATCAAAGGGATCAGCCCCTCTTTTTGCACCCATAAAATTTTAATGGAAGATGAATATAAGCCATGTGTGCAAGCTCAAAGATGACTGAACCCCAATACGAAAGAAGTTGTTAAAGTTGAGGTAATTAAACTTCTAGATGTGGGAATTATTTATCCTATTTCTGACAGTTCTTGGGTAAGTCTAGTGTAGGTTGTTCCTAAGAAAGGAGGCAAGACAGTTGTGACCAATGAGAGGAATGAATTAATCCCAACAAGAACAGTCACAGGTTGGAGAGTTTGTATTTGACTATAGGAAGCTGAATGATGCCACAAGAAAATATCACTTTCCCTTGCCATTCATTGACCAAATGTTGGAAAGATTATCCGGGCACATGTATTACTGCTTTTTAGACGGACTCTATGGCTGCTTCCAAATACCAATAGCTCCTGAAGATTAAGAAAAGACGACATTCACATGCCTATATGGTACGTTCACCTATCGTAGAATGCCTTTTGGATTATGTAATGCTCCTGCCACTTTTCAGCACTGTATGATGGTCATCTTTGATGAACTCGTGGAAGAAATCATGGAGGTATTTATGGATGATTTCTCGGTATTCAGTAACTCTTTTCGTCTTTGCCTTAAAAATTTAAAACGAGTTTTAATAAGATGTGAGGAAACAAACCTCGTGTTTAACTGGGAGAAATGTCATTTCATGGTTCAAGAAGGTATTGTATTAGGGCATAAAATTTCTGGTAAAGGGAATGGACAAATCAAAAATTGAAACAATCGAAAAATTACCCCCTCCTAGTTCGGTCAAGGCTATTAGAAGCTTTTTAGAACATGCTGGTTTTTATAGAAGATTTATTAAGGATTTTTCTAAAATAGCTAAGCCTTTGACTAAATTGGTAGAAAAAGATATACCTTTTAATTTCAATCAAGACTGTTTAGAGGCATTTAATACTTTAAAGGATAAATTAATTAATGTTCCAATCATAATTGCACCTAATTGGAATTTACCTTTTGAATTAATGTGTGATGCGAGTGATTTTACAGTAGGTGCAGTATTGGGACAGTGAAGAGACAAGCATTTTCAACCTATCTATTATGCTAGTAAAACTTTGATAGCTGCACACGAGAACTATACTACCACCAAAAAAGAATTACTAGCTGTGGTTTTTGCATTTGATAAATTTCAATCATATCTCATATTGTCTAAAGTTGTTTACACTAACCATTCTGCCCTTCGCTACCTTTTAACTAAAACTGATGCAAAACCTCGACTCATTCGATGGATTCTCCTATAGTAGGAATTTGACTTAAAAATTTAGGATAAGAAATGAGCTGAAAATCTCGCTGCTGATCATCTCTCCAGGCTTGAGAATTCAAGTACCAAAGAACTTGATGAAGTTGAAATAAATGATTCGTTTCCTTAAGAAAATTTTTTCGCTATATCTGATTCTAAGGTACCTTGGTTTGCAGACATCGCGAATTTTTTAGCCACTAACATTATCCCAAAAGGGTTGACACACCAGCAAAAGAAGCGATTCTTTAATGATGTGAAAAACTACCTTTTGGATGACCCTTTTCTTTTCCGCATATGTGCAGATCAAGTCATTAGAAGATGAGTTACAAGGTCAGAAACATCAAAGATACTGGAACATTGCCAGTCAAGACCGACTGGAGGACACTATAGTGGAACTAAGACCGCACATAAAATACTCGAATCAGGTTTTTATTAGCCCTCATTATTCAAAGACGCTAATAGGTACGTAACTTCATGTGACAAATGCCAACGGATAGGTAACATCTCCAAACGTGATGAAATGCCTCAAAACTATATGCTTTCATACAAAATATTTGACATTTGGGGTATCAACTTTATGGGTCGATTTCCTAGTTCATTTGGGAATAAATACATCTTAGTAGTAGTTGATTATACGTCCAAATGGGTGAAAGCCCAAGCTTTACCTACTAATGATACGAGAGTGGTAGCACGTTTCCTTAAGAAACTCTTCTCGAGATTCGAAACACCTAGAGCAATTATCAGTGATAGGGGCACTCATTTTTGTAACACCTAATTTGAAAAAACCCTTAAGAAATACAGAGTTCATCATTGAACAGCCACCCCATACCATCCCCAAACTAGTGGACAAGTTGAAGTGGTAAATCGAGAAATCAAATGGATTCTTGAAAAGACAGTAGAATCAAACAGAAAAGATTGGGCGATGAAAGTAGATGATGCTTAAAGGGCTTATAGAATTGCTTTTAAGACCCCCATAGGGACATCACCTTACAGACTTGTTTATGGAAAATGTTGTCATCTACCATTCGAACTAGAGCATAAAGCTTTTTGGGCTATTAAATTTCTAAACCTTTATCCCAAACTTGCAAGAGAAAAGAGGTTGATATAGCTGAACGAGCTAGATGAGTGGTGAGCCAATGATACGAAGACTCACGCCTATACAAGGAACCAACAAAGCGGTGCCATGACACTTGTTTAAAGCAACAAAAACAATTTGAAGTTAGAGATCTTGTCCTACTATACAACTCGAAACTCAAATTGTTTCCTAGGAAACTTAAATCACGATGGTCAAGATCTTTAGTAGTTCAATCTGTTCTGCTATATGGCACAACAGAGGTAAGTCACCCATTACAAGGCACTTTCAAAGTAAATGGACATCATCTCAAACTTTATAATGGTGAAAATTTTGAAGACGATGGAGAGGAGCTACGACTCCACAAATCGCCCTAAATAAACCAATAAGGTAAAAGTCGAGCTTGGACTATAAACAAGCGCTTCTCGGGAGGTAACCCGAGTACTAACTATTTTAAGTTTTTTTTTAATTTTTATGTTTCCACATCTAGGTCACTAACATAATCTTTGAACACAGGTTTCCAAATCCACACGGTCGTACTTTAGGCCGTGCGAACACCACAGACAGAAACACGGTCGTATGATACGGTCGTGTGAAAATAGAGTAAAAGTTGTCTTTCCCAACACGGCATACGATAAGTTGACACGGCCATGTGAATGGGCCGTGGGCAAATCTACCAATATGATACGGGTAGGAGACACGCCCGTGTTTAGCACCCGCGGTCGACACTATCAAAATAACACTGGCGTGTGCATAGGTACACGGCCGTGGGAGAAGCGAACCATATCCCACACGGTCATTGATATGATCATGTAGCCACACGACCTAGACACATGGGCGTGTCTAAAGGCCGTGTGACGATTTCTTAATTCACGATAAACATGGGCTGGACACTATCCACACGGGCGTGTTATCCGATTGTACCACTTGAAAGAAAAAAATTAGACTATCTCTCTTATTTTATTATTACTTTTATGTTTAATTATTTTTGAAGACTCAATTATTTTTAAAACATGACTTATCTTTATGATTATTATTAGATCATTCCCTTAATTCTCCCTCCGAATCATGTTTTCCCTCCAACTCTATTTCTAATCCTCGCTCTCGCTAATTCAGTGATTCCATTCATTCATTTAATACTCAGGAAGTTTCACTTCTCTCCCTATCTTATGATCTTATATTTATATTTTTCTATATATCTATCTTTGTACATTGAGGACAATGTACATCTTAAGTGTAAGGGGTGAATCATTTCATTATCAGAAAAATCCCTAAACGTTGCCTTGTTCTCCTGTAAATCTCACATATCATGTTTAGGATGAATTTTGATTGATTTATTATTTTTATTGATATATCTTGAATTAAAACATCGGCATTCATGCATTGATTATTTAAACCATAAGACATTAGAGAATTAAGCATGATAAGTTGATCTTTAAGAATTTAAAATTTTAGGTTGTTTCCCCAAGTTTAGGTATTATCTTGAATTGAAATCCACAAGTGTAAACATCAAAAAGCCATAATTTTTTTGTGAGATCATGAGCCTTCAAGAGCATCTATTAATTCTTTCATGCTCACTTTTTATTATTGCTTTGAGTATGTCAATATCGAATTGTTATTCTAGAACTTGCTTGATTATGCATGTCAAGACCACAACATTTGATTTGATATGTCAAGATGATAGAAGCACTTAAGATTAACCCACTCATGCCATGAAAAGCCTACCTCTACGATTAACCCTTAGTAAACTTCTTTGAGCTTAACAAGCCATTCCTTGTATTACCCTTAATATTAACCCTTAACCCATTATTGTTGAATTCCCCTCAATTAATTTGATCCCTATTTTTGTCGAGATTTGATTTGAAAAAATTGCTTAGCTATGTCTTGTTCTTAGTAGTTAGTCTATGTTATTTGACTTGTTCTTAAAAAAATGTATACATATTAGTCGTAAAAATCTTTTGTTTTTGAGGTTAAGTATTTAAATTCCATAATTCAGAGAAGAAGCTCTGTTGTACATAAGTGATGATTAAATATTTTTCTAGTTAAGTAATTTTTCAATTCAATCTCGATTCTAACCCTTTCTTTCAGCTTGTGACCACACCCCTTAACCAAGCCTCGTTACAACCCTCTAAAGATCTTTTGATTGATGTATCATCTCAATTTATAGTGGTAGAGATTTGATTTTCATGCAAGCCTATGGTAATAACTTTTCATATTGACTAATGAGTGCTAATTTCATTATCCTTAAACACTTCAAGTGATTTGAGTGAATCTTTAGTGAGGGTGAAACTTTATGAGATTTCGAATCGATGGTAACTACGTAGATAAGGGGAGATGCCTATGTTTTTCATGATTAAATACTCAACTTAGAATGTTTGAAACTTTAATGTTCTTTTATATGAATTCTCAATGTATGATTACTTATGGATTGGTTTGAGATATTATTGATTGGAATTATAAGTTGAGAAAAAGGAAGTCTTAATTGTGAATTGAGGATTTTGCTTGAGGACAAGCAAATGCTTAAGTGTAGGGGTATTTGATAAACCGTAATTTATACATATTTTTATCCCATGATTAACACATTTATGAATGAATTCTCCTTAGATTTGGTGAATTTGGTGCTCCTAATCCTTTAATTTCATGTTTTATACTTAGGTGAGTATAGGAGAGCAAAAAGAACAAGAAACGAGTCAAAAACAGAGAAAATGGGCTGACGTAGGAAAACAACACGGCCTGGACTTCCTCACACGGGCAGAACACAGGCCCATGCCATTCTAACAGGCTCAACCATGGCCTAAAACAACCTCAGCATGGGCGTGTTGATCTCTCTGCCTCGACCATAGCCTGAAGTAATCACACACGGGCATGTCCCTGCCCAGCCCTAGTTAAGTTCTATTCCAAAAAGGACAAGTTTGAGGGCTTTTAGGCATTCTAAAAGCCTATTTAAACACACAAAAGGAGGACTAAAAGGGAGACAAATAATAGAAAGCAAGGAATTACTCCAAGAAAGCCGATTGATCTATCTCAGAAGCTGGATTCATCATCAAGACTGAAGATCTCTCCTCAATTTCCCTTCAGGAGTTTTAGGTTTTCTTTATGCTTTGTATTCTTTATTCTTCTGAGATGTTTTCCTATTTAGTTATGAACTAAATCCCCTAAATACCTAAGGAGGATGAAACCGAAGACGAATCTTGTTATTATTTTCTGAATTGTATAATAAATATTTGACTTGTTCTTAATTATGTATTCTTAATTCTTATTTTGATATTTCAGGATATTGATTCAAGTTAATGCTCTTAGTTGGAGGATGAATAGTCCGTGGCTAAGAGTGGCTTTGTCATAACTAAGCGGAGTTGATTGCGCGCCTAGAGATAGGGTGACAAGATTTTGCCAGATTAAGGTGAAACCTAATAAGGGGATCCATAGACCGAGTTAATGCAACCTTAGAGTGTTAATTAGAAAGAGATTTCAATTATTCAATCTAGGGTTAGACGTTATTAGTCTTGAATAGAGATAATAACATAACATAGGGATTTCTACAGAACAAGTTAAATGAATAAATCATCCGATTCGGAGCCAAAATAACAAGTGAAGTCTAGGTGGATTTTTTCTTAGGTATTGTTTTAAATCAATCGTTTGTCCAAAAGTAATTTCTCAATTCTATTTTCTGTGATCTCTTAGTTTAGTTAATTAGTTAATTAAAACAAACTCTTTTATTCTTAGGCTAGATAATAAAATGACAGTTATTACTAGTACTTTTAGTTCCTTTGGGTTTGACAATCCGATCAACTATCATCACAAAGCTCACAAAAGCATCAAATTCTAAAATTGAAATGTGGGCTTGATATATTTCTAAGCAACAATCTCAAAAACATAAAAATCATCAAAAATCGAGAAAATTACATACCTCAATTAGCCAATATGAGTGCTGAATGCTTCTAAACACATAAACCCTATTCTATTTCTTCTATTTTAGGCAAACAAGATGAATAATGCACTAATCTCATGTTTTGTTATAAATTAATAATCATTAGTAAGCCATTTACTAATTTAACCTTACTATTTTCATTTAAAAACCACTAAGTAATTTCCAACTTTGTCTATGCATAATTCCAATGGTCCATTTACATCTTAAGGTCCTCACATGTAATAAGACACATTTATTCGGCATTTAATCAAATAGAAGGCCACTTTTGCATTTTCTGTGATTTAGTCCTTTTCACAAATTAAGCACACAAACTATCAAATTTTTATATGAAACTTTCACACATTCTTAACCACATACTGCAAACACAAAAAATAATATTAAAATATTTTTCTAAGTCAAATTTGTGGTCCTGAAACCACTATTCTGACTAGCGTCTAAACTGAACTATTACATGTATCATTGCTTACATCCTTGTACCATCATCTTTTCCTGTCGAACCATTTGGAATAATATCGAATACTCGAGAATCTTACACAAAAGTGCCACATACATAGCCAATGCTATCTCAATCTCATATCACATATATGCTCACTCTCGAGCTATCAACGGGCCTGTTTAGACAAGCTATCAGTCAAGGCGTAGCTACACGGTACTACTCACACAAGCTGTCAAGTAACCGCAACACATGCCGATATACTTAGCCACCAGTAGGACGTACAAGACCAGCACCCAGATCACACAATCACAATAACCTCTAATGAAATGTCACTAGTATCTTATCTATTCTTAAGGTTCAACCGGGATTCTTACTGTGTCAGTGCTTTGTCAATAGATTCCGCAGTGTCGTAATATCACAATTATAATATTAATATTTAATCATATAAACACATATAACATTAAGCTTATTAATCATACAAACTTACCTCGATTCACAAAAATGATGAAATAGGTCAATTATGTAACATCCCGAAATAGGGCCTAAACGGAACAGTGGTTGCGAAACCACAAATCTGAGGTAGAAAAATTTATTTTATTATTATTTTGAGGTTCATGATATGATTTCATGATTGTGTGAAAATTTCGTGATGAAATTCTATGCATAAAGTGCTTAAGTTGAGATTAGGGACTAAATCGAATAATTTGCAAAACTTACATTCTAGAAGTTTTTAGTATGAAATTGCTTTGGAATATTAATTAGGAGGGTTTAAATAACAATTTAACCAATTTCTAAGTTCATGGACAAAATAGGACATGGATGGAATTTTTGAAAGTTTAATAAGGAAGGGCATTTTGGTCATTTGGATATTAAATGAAATAAAAAGAAAAAAAATAACACAAAATTCATCATCTTCTTCATTAGCACGAAATTTCAAGGGTTCTCCATAGCTAGGGTTTGTTTCAAGCTTTCAAGCTCCATAGTAAGTGATTCCAAGCCCCGTTTTTAATGTTCTTTACGTTTTCAGAGTCTCGGTAGCTCGATAAAGTTTATGCTAGCAATAATTTAAGTTAAGGTTCATATTTGGAAAAATACCCATAGGTGAAAAGTGTTTATTTTGATGTTTTATGATAGAATATGAGGTCTTAGATTATGTTAGATAACTTATGCTACTCGGTTTTAGGTAAAAACGAGTAAAAGGGCTTAATGGGTAAAAAATACCTAATAGTCATAAGTATATGTTAGAATGAGAATTTGATTTTGCTATAGAAGGGAAAAACGATCAGCATGTCATAAAACATAAGAAAATAGGCTGAAGTTTAATTTACGAGATTTGGGGCAAAAGTGTAAATATGCAAAAGTTTAGGGGCAAAAATGTAATTTTTCCAAAGTTTGAGTAAAGGACTGTTTTGATAAATGTGAATATTAAATAAATTAAACTTTTTATTATAGATAAGAAGAGCGAAATTCGGGAGTAGATCGGGGAAAAGAAAAAGTAAAGGACTAAATTGTAAAGTTTAGTCACATTTTGTATCGAGGTAAGTTTACAGTAAATAAATGCAATATTCTTTTATTTTACATTATTATTCTAAATTTCCAGCATTTATATACTTATTTTATGAGAATATTTGAAGTCGAATTAAAGGCGAAAAAGCCCCGTTTGAACCTTAGGAATGTTAGGATATTGGGGTTGACAGGACAAGACAGGACAGAAATGAGCCATGTAAGTCCATATCAGATATATGGCTTTGGAGACAGGAATGAGCCATGTAAGCCCATATTAGATATATATATATGGCATTGGAGACAGGAATAATTCATGTAAGTCCATGTCGAAGACATGGCATTGGCAAGATATTGATAGACAGGAACGACCCTAGCATCCTTAGTATTCCGAGTGGTTCAATGGGTCATTGTACACGTTAAATTACAGTGAATTATCAGCAAAAGGGAAGGTAGATTATATTTATGAATAGTGAAAGGTCAGGTAAGAAAGAAGGTATGTGAGTAAAGAAGAAGGTAGAAAATGAGAAGTAAAGAAAGTTTATGAGGCTAGGTGACATTATGTATAATTATTCATTATGTTGAATGTTGTAATTTATTTGCTTGTACGCTTACTAAGCCTAGTGCTTACTCTCTTTATTTTCTTTTTCTTATAGTTTTTATCAAGCCGCTCGGGGATCGAAGGAAACGTCGGAGACCCGATCTCACTATCGAAGGAATCACATTGGTATAGTTAGACGTTTCGTTTTGTGTATGGCATGTATAGGAACTTGGTTTCTTTTGATATGATATGACCAATGAATGATTTGTAAATACTTGCTAGTGATTAGCTAATAGAATGGCTGATGATATACATGTTTAATAGTATGTATGATTAAGTAGTAACTATCACATGAAAACTATGAAAAATGTGAAAGTAACTTAAAAACGGATTCAAGTATCAGAAATAATGTGACTTTGAAAAATCACTAAAAATCGTAGAAACATGGTTTGATGGTTAATAATATATGAAATTAAAAATCATTGTGTCTATTTTCATATGGAATAAGCAAAATAGGTAAAGGTTTTGTATTTTATAAGATACCTCAGTTTTAGTGAAATAGGGCCAGAGCAATTTCTAGATCCCCTGTTTCAACTTTAGAAATTCACCATAAATTTTAAAAAAATAATTAGGTGGTTTAATTTATATGGCTATAATCATTATTGAATCTAGTTTTAATAGAAACAAACTGTATAGTCATATGAATATTTTAGAGGGATAAAAGTGGTTCGTAGTAAGTAGAGTTCAGTGCAGTCAAATTTCTAAAATAGGGGTAACTTTAACTAATAAACTGTAGTAATTGGCTAAGTTAAAAATTCTAGAAAAAAATCAGTAGATAGATATATGAGTCTAGTTTTAGGAAAAATTTACGGATCTTAATTTTGAGTTTTGAAACTTGAGAAATGAATTTTTAAGCAACCATGATGCAGAAAAACAGTTTATTTTAAAAATTAAAATTAGTGGTTTAGAGTTGTTTAAAAGGTAAAATAAGTTTAGTAACACCTCAAGCTTGACTCCGGTGACGGTTTCGGGCGTGGGGCGTTACATTTATTGGTATCGAGCAGGTTTAGTCGGTTCTCAAAGCAGATTAGTGTGAGTAAAAGTCTAGCTATACATGTCATACCGTATTTTGATAGTGTGGCGACTCTCGACGATTTGTAAATATTTTGTTTTGTAGTAATGGATCCCGAGCGGTGGTGATGATGCGTAGAAAGTAATGTGCTGCTCATGCGAAAGGCAAGCGGCGCCATCCGAGAATAGGCGATGTGATTGATCGGGGAGGAGTGACTCGAGAAGCTCTCTTCCAAGCTTTGAATGATTGGTTTGCCGAGTTCGTTAAATGCGAATCCGGCAGTTAGACCTCCACCCCTCATGATTCTCAAAGCTACCCATGTAGCTCAAGCTCCCCAAATCACAGTGTGCACGTGATAAAAGAAAAGCCACCAGTTGATAGAATCAGGAAACAAGGGGCAGAAGAGTTCCGAGCAACAAAAGATGATGATGCAGAAAGAGCAAAATTTTGGTTAGAAAATACTATCAGAGTCTTTGACGAATTATCTTGTACACCCGAGGAATGTATGAAATGTGTAGTATCACTTCTTAGAGACTCACCTACCACCACTGTGGAAGACACTTGTATCAATTGTACCAAAGGAGAGGGTCACTTGGGATTTCTTTCAGGAGGAATTTCGTAAAAAGTACATTAGTCAGAGGTTTATTGACCAGAAGAGAAAGGAATTCCTGGAATTGAAATAAGGTAATATGACGGTATGAGCACGAATTTGTCAGGCTTAGTAAATATGCTCGAGAATGTGTGTCCACAAAGGCTATCATGTGTAAAAGGTTTGAGGATGGGTTAAATGATAATATCCGACTGTCGGTGGGTGTCCTAGAAATAAAAGAGTTCGTTATTTTAGTTGAGAGAGCCTGTAAGGTAGAGGAACTGTTAAAAAGAAAAGGCAAAGTTAAGACAGAGACACAAGATACAAAGAAGAGACAGATGAGTAGGTCATTCCAGGCTACATCCAAAAGGCCAAAGGAGTTTTCTACCAGATCTAGTTTCTCAGCCGGGTATTCTAGTCAGAATAGAGGCAGTAGATTTAAGGATCTGAAGGCTCAGACCACCTCGACTGCGAGTGTAGGTAATGTTGGACAAGGTAGATCAGGGTGTCCACGGTGTGGTAGACTTCATTATGGTCCTTGTCGAGTAGGCGAAAATGTTTGTTATAAATGTGGTGCTCCAGATCATTTTGTACGAGAATGTCCAGAGGTGGCTAACCGAGAGGTAACACAGAGTGCTAGATCCGGAAATGCTCCTACTAGAGGCGATCACCGAGGCAACCGGGAGTAGGAGCAGCAAATGTGAGGTACCTCAAGAGATTCGGCCAGTGAGACCGGATGTTAGAGCCCCCTGCAAGGACTTATGCTATCCGTGCTCGCGAAAGAGGCATCCTTCCCGATGTGATTACGGGTACATTTTCTCTACATGATATTAATGTCATTGCTTTGATTGATCCGGTTCAACTCATTCATATGTTTGCAAGAAATTAATACCTAGTATAAGTATGCCTATAGAATCTCTGAGAATTTGTGATTAAATTATCGAATCCATTAGGCAAGCATGTATTAGTAGATAAAGTATGTAGAAATTATCCTTTGATGATTAGAGGCTCTCGTTTTTCCGTAGATCTCATGCTATTGCCATTTGATGAGTTTGATGTGATTCTTGGTATGGATTGGTTGACTACACATGATGTGATAGTGAATTGTGGAAAGAAATTCATTGAGTTGAAGTGTGAAAATGGTGAAATTCTTTAGGTTAATTCAGAAGAGTCAGATAGTTCATTTCCCATAATTTCTGTTATGTCTACTCAGAAATGTTTGAGAAAAGGGTATGAAGCTTATCTTGCTTTTGTGTTGAACACTAAAGATCCAGAATTGAAAATTGAATCAGTGCCTGTGGTATGTGAGTTTCCCAATGTGTTTTCGGAAGAACTACCAGGTTTACCTCCTGTTAGAGAAGTTGAGTTTGGTATTGAGTTGATTCCAGGTACCACGCCCATTTCTATTGCTCCTTTTAGAATGGCTTCGTTGGAATTGAAAGAATTGAAAGCTCAGCTGCAGGAATTAACAGATAAAGGCTTTGTAAGACCCAGTAGTTCACCATGGGGTGCACCAGTGCTATTTGTGAAAAAGAAAGACGGATCGATGAGATTGTGCATAGATTATCGGCAACTTAACAAGGTAACAGTAAAGAACAAGTATCCATTGCCTAGAATTGATGATCTGTTTGATCAATTGAAGGGAGCTACTGTGTTCTTCAAGATAGATTTGAGATCCGGATACTATCAGTTGCGAGTTAAAGAGTCAGATGTCCTGAAGACTGCTTTCCGGACTAGGTATGGTCATTATGAGTTCCTTGTGATGCCATTTGGCTTGACTAATGCTCCTGCCATTTTCATGGACTTAATGAATCGAATTTTCAGACCGAACTTGGATAAGTTTGTAGTTGTGTTCATTGATGATATCTTGGTTTATTCTCATGATGAGACTGAGCATGCAGAGCATTTGAGAACAGCTTTCTGATTCTCGAGAGATAATCGATTTGTATGCCAAGTTCAAAAAAAGTGAGTTACGTTTCTGAGAAGTTGGTTTTCTTGGACATATTGTCTCAGGTGAAGGTATTAAGGTTGATTCAAGCAAGATTTTAGCCATTGTTGATTGGAAGCCTCCTAGAAATGTATCAGAAGTTAGAAGTTTTCTTGGTCTTGCCGGATATTATAGATGATTTGTAAAGGGATTTTCCATGATAGCTACCCCACTGAAAAGATTGCTGTGAAAGGATATCAAGTTTGAATGGACTGAGAAGTGTCAACAGAGTTTTGACAAGTTAAAAATATTGTTGACTAAAGCTCCTGTTTTAGTACAACCAGAACCAGGTAAGGAGTTTGTGATTTACAGTGATGCATCCATGAATGGACTTGGTTGTGTACTTATGCAGGGAAGGAAGGTAATTGCTTATGCCTCTAGACAATTAAAGCCACATGAGAAGAACTATCCGACACATGATTTAGAGCTAGCTGCCATTATTTTTGCGTTGAAGATTTGGAGACATCATTTGTACGGTGAGAAGTGCCACATATTCACTGATCACAAAAGTTTGAAATATTTGATGACTCAAAAAGATTTGAATTTAAGGCAAAGAAGATGGTTAGAGTTCATTAAAGATTATGAGCTAGTGATCGATTATCACCTGTAAGGCAAACATTGTTGCTGATGCTTTGAGTAGGAAATCTTTATTTGCATTAAGAGCTTTGAACACTAGTCTAGCCTTATCGGATGATGGTTTTATCTTAGCCGAGTTGAGAGCTAAACCGATGTTTCTTGAAGAAATTTTTGAAGCTCAAAAAATGACAAGTGAGTTGTTAGCCAAAAGAGATCAATGTGAGTCGGATATAGAGTCGATTTTCGGATCGATTCTGACGGTTGTTTGATGTTCCGAGAGGTATGTGTACCAAGAATGATAAGCTTATTCGAAAGATCTTACAGAAGCACATAGTAGTTTTTGTCTATTCATCCGGGTAGTACAAAGATGTATAATGATTTGAAGAAAATGTAATTGGTGGGTAGGAATGAAAAGGACATTTCGAGTTTGTTTCTAGATGCTTGATCTGTCAGCAGGTAAAGGCCGAACATCAGGTACCTTCAGGTTTATTGCAGCCTGTGCTAGTCCTTGAGTGGAAATGGGATCGAGTTACTATGGATTTTGTGACAGGATTGCCGTTTACACCGAGAAAGAAAGATGCAATATGGGTTGTGATTGATAAGTTAACGAAGTCGGCTCATTTTATCCCAGTTCGTATGGATTATTCACTTGAAAAGTTGGCCGAGTTGTATATTTCAGAGATAGTCAGACTACACGGGGTACCATTATCGATCATTTCAAATAGAGATCCAATATTTACTTCACGATTTTGGAAGAAATTACGGAAGGCTTTGGGCACAAAGTTGAGTTTTAGTACAGCTTTCCATCCTCAAACCAACAATTAGTCAGAGAGAGTTATTCAGGTACTTGAAGATATTCTTAGATGCTGTGTACTGGAATTTCAAGGCGGTTAGGAAAAATATTTACCATTAGTAGAGTTTGCCTACAATAATAGTTATCAGTCGAGTTTGAAGATGGCACCTTATGAAGCTTTGTATGGACGTAAATGTCGCACACCTTTGTATTGGACAGAGCTTAAGGAAAATCAGATTTACGGGGTTGATCTAGTTAAGGAAACAGAAGAGAAAGTAAAAATCATCAGAGATTGCTTGAAGCGATTTGCATGGACAAAAGTCGTATGCGATTTGAAGAGAAAAGAGATTGAGTATCAAGTTGGTGACAAAGTTTTTTTGAAAGTATCCCCATGGAAGAAAGTTCTCGATTTGGCAAGAAAGGCAAACTAAGTCCACGTTTTATTGGGCGTTTGAAGTGATTGAGAGAGTCGGACCATTAGCATATCGGTTAGCTTTGCCAATTGAGTTAGAGAAGATTCATAATGTATTTCATGTGTCTATGCTACGTCGTTATCGTTCGAGATCCGTCACATGTGATTTCTCGAGAGAGGTTGAGATTCACCGGACATGACTTACGGTGAAGAACCCAGGTAAAGATTCTAGCTCGAGAGGTAAAGTAATTAAGGAACAAAAGTATTGCACTTGTGAAAGTACTATGGAATAGACATCGGGTAGACGAGGCTACATGGGAACCCAAGAGGCTATCACAGCACAAAGACCCAAATCTTTTCACGGTAAGATTTTGGGGACGAAAATCCCTAAAGGGGGAGAAATATAACATCCCGAAATAGGGCCTAAACGGAACAGTGGTTACGAAACCACAAATCTGAGGTAGAAAATTTTATTTTATTATTATTTTGAGGTTCATGATATGATTGCATGATTGTGTGAAAGTTTCGTGATGAAATTCTATGCATAAAGTGCTTAAGTTGAGATTAGGGACTAAATCGAATAATTTGCAAAACTTGCATTCTAGATCTAAATTTCGCTTTTCTTAATCTATATGTAATGTAACACCCCGAGTTTTGGGTCTAGAAGTATTAGGGCTTGAGCATGGGAACATTTAGGGGGCTTCACATAAATATTTAGTTGTGCAAGAAAGTGACACAAATGCATGTCTGCTTCAATGGTTAAGTGTCCTGGGAAAAGTCTGAGAAGTCTTGGGTTCAAGCCTTAGCTTGTGCAAAAGTTTTGTTTTTAAAGGAATAAAACCCTATCTCTAGTCAGTAGGCTTCTTAAATAAATGTGGGTATTTTATGACAAAAAGTGCTTGCTAGTCTAGAGGGTAAGTGGCGTGTTATCTATGCTAGAGGACTGAGGTTCGAGTCCCGCTTGGCGCAAGGAACTGTTATATTTTGCCGCTGATGCTGTACAGGTGTTGTGGCTTGACCGAAATACTAAAGAGTTGGTTTGGAATTTGAAATTGGTGGATGAGGAAGGGGGTGGACGATTTTTGGGGAGTGGATTGGGGATTTTGGGGAGAAAAATAAGAATAGGAGAGGGTTTAAAGGTAACCGAAATAGGTGGTAGCAAATTCGGCTACTCAACTCATTCTTTGAGTTTTCTTTTTCTAATTTTTGTCCTTCTCTATGATTTTTGCATTCTTTTTTCCCATGTGTTGCCGTGACTCTCCTTTTACTCTTCTAAAATCGGTGCTTTGGCAAAGTTTCTTTTCTTCTTTTCCAATTTTGTTGCCACACGCACCTTCTTTGCTCTCTTAGTCAAATTTTGACTTTATGCTCTCCCTTTCTAGCACTTTCCTTTATCCCTACTGTTATTTTCTCCCTTTTCTCTGGCGTTGCCAATTTGGCCATTGAATCTTTCTCATCTTAGTGCACTTTTTTTAATTATTCAAGACAAGGAGTACGTTCCTCCTCCGCTAGTTATACGTTAGTAAGTGAAGGGTAGTTTATAATGATTTGGGGTAGTCGTTGATTGGGGATAAACGGTTTCTTTATATTTCTTGTGTTTCCGTTAGTGACTACACTTTGTTTTCAGCAACTAATTGAGTGGGTTAAGACCCTTCCCATACCTCTTCGTAAGCAAACAGAGTTGAGACGTTAGGAGTATGTTTTGATCGCTCGTAAAGTGAGTAAGTTGTTGGGTTGGTTTTATTTCGCCCATTATGGTGATTAATGGGGTGTCTATTGATCAATCTGTATGTTCAAGGTTCTTCTGAAGTGCTTATGAGCCGTAGTTGATACAGGTGTGTAAACACTGCCCAAATCGTAGTTCGACAAAAGCCGAAAACTTTGACCATTAAGGCCACACGAGCGTGCACCTGCTCGTGTGGTAATCCAAATGCATAAACCTGCGTGTTAGATCGTAGAGGCCACCATGAGCGATTTCATGGGCTTAGGCCATTTTGGGCCACCTTGACCCGAAATGGGCCATGTGGGCCCCACGGGCCTGTGGACCCCACACGGGTAAACCACATGGATGTGTGGAGAATATTGGGCCAGGCTGTGTAGTCCACAAGGCCAAGGCCATTTTTGGGCTTTGTGGGGCACGCAGACGTATGGGCCCACATGGGCCCGTAATATGGGTCGTGGGCCCATTTTTACTGTTTGACTGTTAAGGTTACATGGGTCGCCTGAGACGACTGTGGACGTATTGTTGGGTCAGTAAGTGAACCCAGACCCCCTATATGATAAAATAACTATTTTGCCCTTATATGGTAAGATGACTGTTTTATCCCTGTGTGATCTATATATATATATATATATGTACATGTATGACCGTATTTTAGCATGCTATTTAAACTGTAATGGATACATGTATGGTTCTATGATATGGCATGACATGATTGTATGATGCATTGCATGGGGATGGGTTTATACTGATCAAAGTAAGTGTACTGAAAGGCTTCGAGCCTAAATTACTGGCAGCCCAGTTACATATTACTATTTAGTGCCGCAACCGGTGCTAATTCTGGAGTGTAGGGATGGGTGGGTTGATTATATCTCCAGATGAAGTATAGGGTTAGACAGAGTTGGAGTGTACAGGCTGGATGGGTAGGACTTTTATACTATTTTAAACTATTACTGCACTGATTACTGTTACTGCAATGGGCCAAGGCCCAAACACATGACTGTGTCTGTATTAAGATAGGCTAAAGCCCAAACTAATATTGTCACTATTACTGATATGGGTTTAGGCCCAGACTATATTTGCTCATTGTATGTTTGACTGTCTGTTTATTAAGGGATTACACACTGAGTTTTCGTAAACTCACCCTTCTTTTTATCTGCGCAGGTAATCCTTAGGCGGATCGGTGCTGCGAGGGACTCGAAGGTGGCCACACAACAGCTTACGCTTCCATATTTATCTTTTAATTTATTAGTAGTTTAATTTAGGTATTTTTATGTAATAAGGCCTCTATAAATTTTAATCTTTAATTTTTGGGTTTTATTTATTTTGATTTATATCTACTAGTAGTAGGTTGCGGGTTTTCAAAAGATATGCATGATTTACCAAAATACCACAAATACGCAAAACCGTTTCAAAAGCTTCCGCAAAGTATAACGATTTGAAATTAAATAATGTTTTGAAAATGAATAACTTTTGGAAACAAATGATGTGATTTGATCAAAAACGCAATATGGTTTTAGCAGCAACTTAGTTTCGAAAGCTCTTTCATGTGACATCGCCAGATTCGGCCATAATGTCCAGGGCGGGTTTGTGGTGTTACATGTAATCAAATTTAGCTTATTTAATAATCTTTCTATTCAATTTAATCCCAAACACTCATTAAAGCACATTACACTTTTGCCCCAAGTATTTCACAACTTTTACAATTTAGTCCTTATTTCATAAAATCACAAATTTATGCAATTTAATACCATTCCATGCTAGCCGATCAACCCATATTTTTCATTTATTCCACAATATACCCACAAATGTTTCATATTTCTCAATTAAATCCCTAAATTGCATTTTTACTAAAAAACATTTAACAAAACTTGTATAACTATCATCAAACATACATAACCTATCACCAATCATTAAAGCACATGCTTATTCATCAATGAAAACATCCTAAATCTTTAATAGTTTTGCAAAATAGTCTCTGGGCTAGCTAGACCTAGTTGCAACGATCTCAAAAACACAGAAATCATTAAAAACAAGACAAAAATCATACCTAATTACAATGATTTAAAATGGTCGAATGAAGAACCCTAATATCTTTTTTTTCTTCTTCAATTTCGGTGGAACATGATAGATTAAAAGATGATGGCTTTTGTTGTTTTGTTATTTTACTTATTTAATTTACTAAATTAATTTATTAACCTTGTTAATAAACCATTAAAAACACTTAAAAGATGTCCAAAAATGTCCACTCACATTCCAAATGGTTTAAGTACCATTTAAGGACCTCCACTTTAAAAACCATAGCTAATAAACACCTTTAGCAAATAGAACTAAAGTTTAACACTTTACACGATTTAGTCCTTTTTATCGAATTAAACACTGAAACGATAAAATTTCTTAATGAAACTTTCACGCAAACCCACTATCATGCTGTAAATATTAAAATAATAATAAAATAATTAATCTAACTTTGGATTTATGGTTCTGAAACCATTGTTCTTATTTGACTAAAAACGGGCTCTTATAAATACTGCACCACTTAGACTACTTTTGGATTACGTGCTAAACTCAGGACTCGCCAAAACTGAGTGTTACAAATATTTCCTTACCCTCAGATGTCAACAGTCTACCACATCATTATGTCTAGTCAACTGATCCAATCCTAAGATAGTGTACCAGAAAAGTGTACTTACCAAACACCAATGGACAATTCTTTATCATCTTATTAACCATAGTACTCTGACCTAGTGGATTAGTCACTAGCACATTCGTTTCGCAATACACAACCTCAAGACTTAGACCCTGTACAAGTTAAGTATAGATATAAGAATAATTTGATCCCAGATCTATCAATGCATAAATATTATTTTCGAGGAAAGAAAATTTACCCCTTATAACTTCTGGTAGAATAGCATCTTCTTTTACCTTAAATATATATGCTTAGGAGGATACTCTAGAACTTGGCTTAGTAAAACTTTTCCTTGGTGCTCCTTGCACTGAGTGAGATTTTGTTGCCACTCTAGACCTTACCTCTTGTACAAACTTCTGAGGACTAGGAATAAGCTGGTTTGTACTTACATCTATCTTTAAAGGACAATCCTTAACTAAATGCTCCTTGGATCCACATCCAAAACATGCCCCAGAATGTCTCCAACATTATCCTCCATTGTTTTTCCACAGTGCTTACAGTTAAAATTTCTCATTACTCTAGATCCACTACAGCTTACCATCGAAATAGCTGGTCTAATAGATCCTTCACACCTGAAACTCATAGGTTGTGAATCTCTTTTTATGGTTGAAAAAGTCTCATCTCTAAGCTTCTTAAAAGTTCTTGGAGGTGGAGGGCTAGGCATTCCCCACTCCATTCTTTCTCTATCAATGTTCCTGCTCCTGTCTCGAGTAATTGTCTCCATTTTATAAGCTTTGGTTGTCATAGCTGCTAAAATTTAACATTCAGAAGTTGCTACCTAATCGTGAATTTCATCTCTTAATCCCCACTAAAACTTATCACAAATTTTATTCTCTAGCTAAAACATGTTTTTAGCTTAACGACTGAGCTTAAAAAATTCTCATTCATATTCCATTATAGATATCTTTCATTCTCTAAGATACAAAAATTCTTTCTTCATCCACTCTTGTAACACCCCAAACCTGGCCTGGATGTTATGGTCGAATTTGGCGTGTTACATCAAAGCATCATCCAAGAATCGAGTTGCTGTTAAAAGTTTATTTCTAAAATTAAAACCTTTTGTACGAGGTTAGCAAATCATCTCGTTACAAACGTTTGCCATAATATTTTTCTTTGGAATATTAATTCAACTTAAATTGCGGAAACATTTTGAAAACCGTGAATATTTTGAAAACCCAAGTTTTTCCTAGACTAGCAGTTTAATATAAGAAATCAAAAGCCCACTTAAAACTTAAACCCACTATGGCCTTATTACAGAATTAAAACCTCGAAATATAAAAATTTAAATAAAAAGTCTATGGCAGAGCATTAGCAGTCGTGTAGCCACCTCCGAGTCTCTCGCAGCTCCAAATCGCCTAAGGTTGGGGATTACCTGTACGGTTAGACAGAAGAGAGAGTTTACGAAAACTCAGTGTGTAATCCCTCATAATACGAACAGTCAGACATAAATTATATAGAAACAGACTAGGCCTGAGCCCATCACAGAAATAATATCAGGTGGGCCTTAGCCCAATAACAGAATCAAGTGGGTCTAAGCCCAATACAGAATCAGTATCAGATGCAGATATGCAAATAAATTCCAAGTCCAGTCCAACCAACACACCACCCATACCTACCAACACCATGTGGGGATAAAATCGACCCACCCAGCCAACACAACAAGCTTTGCACCGGTTGCGGCACTAAGTCAACAGAACGGCTCAGCGCCGTAGATAGAATGGCTAAAGGTCGTAATTATCGTAGCAGCGCTGCCAGTTAACAGAACAGTTATAAGCCATAAGTATCCCAGAAAGGCTGAAAGCCTTGTACAGAACGGCTACAGGCCGTACACTTCTTCCGTCCATAATAACCCAACCACATGCAGTATGTCATGTCATAAATACTACGGGTATGCAAAGTCATACACAGTACAATCATATATGTAAATCATAGGCAAATTAGTCATAAGGAACACAAGGGCATAATCGTCATTCTACCATACAGGGGTATTACGGTAATTTTACACTACAAGGGCATTTCGGTGATTTTACAAACCAGGGTCTTAACGACCTAACAGAAGGTCCACCGTCGCCTCGAGCAACATAAGTAACCTAAACAGACACAACGGTGCAAACGGGCCTAAGGCCCATTACTCGGCCCAAGTGGGCCTACACCCTCGTGTGGCTCATTTAGCCCAAATTTAGATACGACTATGTGACCTACATAGCCCAGTCCAATAATTATCAAAAATTACAGATTTAATCCATGTAGGGTCCACGAGCCCATTGGGCCTACACGGCCCATCTTGGCCCAACGTGGCCCAGAACTACCTAAGTCATGTGTGCGACATGACAAGTCTATCTACGTCCCACTTAATAGTGAAGTTTATCCACACGGGCCAATAGGCCCATTGGGCCCGTACGGCCTATGAGATCGCTCATGGTGGCCTTCCTCGATGTACGCCCACGTTTCGTGGGCTCGTTTTACCCCACGAGCGATCGCACACTCGCGAGACTTCAAATGCCAATGTTTTGACTTTTCAACTTTTCCTGACTTCAAACAAAGAAGGGCGTGAATACACACTTGTTTATAAGAACGCGTCGAAGTCCACGATCACCAACCCTGGTTAAGCAGGTGTGAAATAATCTCTCCTAAAACCACTGATCACCAACTCATCTTGTTCGCTCTATTTAAAGCCAGCTTCTGACCACTTCAACCACAAAGTTCCAGTCCAACTCCACCTCCTACACAGCTCAAACAGCAAAATAAATACTCTATTGCGCATCCCAAGACTTGAACCTTAGACTTCATAGTTGCACAAAACGCTACCTTGCCACTCCACCACAAGCTCCTTTGTGACACATTTTATCCTCAATTAATTATAAGGTCTATAGGCCAAAGTCTAGGTTCCTTTGAAAGAAAAACCAAAATAAATTGCAAGAGCCAAGACTTGAACCTAGGCTCCCTTGCAACCTTAATGACGCCCCAACCACTAGACCACATGCTTCCTTGTGACATTTATTTAACACAATAATTTAAAAGGCCTTTATCCAAGCACCTAGGGTTTTATTCAATTAAAAACAAAATTTTTGCTAAAGCCCAGGTTTGAACCCAGGACTTTTCCAACTCCTCTCAAGACCCTTAACCACTTGAGCAGACATTTAATTGTGTCATTCACTTGCACAACTAAATTCTAATTCCTCCGATACGCGAAGCCTATTAATTTTAGGCCCAAAATTCGAGGCGTTACAACTCTACCCCCTTAAAGAAATTTCATCCTTGAAATTTCTAACTATCAGAAAAGTCACACAACCTAGCCTACCACGCTATGCTTTCACTATGCACTCTGATCCTAACAATACAAGCACACACCAAACCATCTATCCATCGGAGCAGATAGATATCCCATGCATACCATTTCTAGAACACACACAAGGAATAAATACAAACTCTAAATTCAAGTGTAACAATACAGTCTAATATCTAAAAGAGTCACAGTATTTCTATCTACTACTTTTCAATGAAAACAAACATCAATTTCAGAAACTTATGAATTCGGCGCCGGAGACTCGGTATGCCACACTTTTTAGAAGAACTATCTCAAACATATCACATATGTAGGAACAACTTTTTGAAATTCAAATTTTGAAAACCCATTCACAGCCGAGTTTTACAACTTACTAAATGTAACACCCCAAACCCGATTTGGACATTATGGCTGAATTTGGCGTGTTACATCAAAACGTCATTCAAGAATCGAGTTACTGTTAAAAGTTTATTTCTAAAATCAAAACCTTTTGTACGGGGTTAGCAAATCATCTCGTCACAAACCTTTGCCATAATATTTGTCTTTGGAATATTAATTCAACTTAAATCGCAGAAGCATTTTAAAAATCGTGAATATTTTGAAAACCTAAGTTTTCTTAGACTAGCAGTTTAATATAAGAAATCAAAAGCCCAGTTAAAACTTAAACCCACTATAGCCTTATTACAGAATTAAAACCTCAAAATATAAAAATTTAAATAAAAAGTCTACGGCAGAGCATCAGCGATTGTGTGGCCACCTTCAAGTCTCTCGCAGCTCCAAATCGCCTAAAGCTGGGGATTACCAGTACAGTTAGACAAAAAGGTTAGTTTGTGAAAACTCAGTGTGTAATCCCTTATAATACGAACAGTCAGACATACATTATGTAGAAACAGACTAGGCCTAAGCCCATCACAGAAACTGTATCAGGTGGGCCTTAGCCCAATAACAGAATTAGGTGGGCCTAAGCCCAATACAGAATCAGTATCAGATGCAGATATGCAAACAGATCCACAGCCCAGTCCAACCAACACACCACCCGTACCTACCAACACCATGTAGGGATAAAAACGACCTACCCAGCCAACACACCTAGCTTAGCACCGATTGCGGCACTACGTTAATAGAACGGCTCAGCGCCGTAGATAGAATGGCTCAACGTCGTAGACAGAACGAATAAAGGCCGTAAATATCATAGCAACACTGCCAGTTAACAGAACGGCTATAAGCCATAAGTATCACAGAAAGGCTGAAAGCCTTGTATAGAACGGCTACAGGTCGTACACTTCCTCCGTCCATAATAACCCAACCCCATGCAGTATGTCATGTCATAAATACTCCATGTATGCAAAGTCATACTCAGTACAATCATATATGTAAATCATAGGCAAATCAGTCGTACGGAACATAAGGGCACAATCATCATTCTACCATACAGGGGTATTACGGTCATTTTACACTACAAGGGTATTTCGGTGATTTTATAAACCAGGGTCTTAACAAACCAACAGAAGGTCCACCGTCGCCTCGAGCGATTTAAGTAACCTAAACAGACATAACGGTGCAAATGGGCCTAAGGCCCATTACTCGGCCCAAGTGGGCTCACACCCTTGTGTGGCCCATTTAGCCCAAATTTAGATACGACTATGTGACCTACATAGCCCAGTCCAATAATTATCATAAATTGTAGATTTAATTCGTGTGGGGCCCACGAGTATATTGGGCCCACATAACCCATCTAGGCCCAACGTGGCCTAGAACTACCTGAGTCGTGTGCGTGACATGACAAGTCTATCTACGTCCCACTTAATAGTGAAGTTTATCCACGCAAGCCCACGGATCCATTGGGTCCGTATGGACCATGAGATCGCTCATGGTGGCCTTCCTCGATGTACGCCCACATTTCGTGGGCTCGGTTTACCCCACGAGTGATTGTACGCTCGCGAGACATCAAATGCCAAAGTTTTGACTTTTCAGCTTTTGCCGACATCAAACAAAGAAGGGCGTGAATACACACCTGTTTATGAGAACGCGTGGAAGTCCACAATCACCAACCTTGGTTAAGCAGGTATGAAATAATCCCTCCTAAAACCAGTGATCACCAAATCATCTGCCAATTCTCATGTTAGCTTCTCGATGTGGGATTACTTTCAACCATTAGGAAAATTCCTTATTTTTATATGACCACTTCAACCACAAAGTTCCTGTCCAACTCTACCTCCTACATAGCTCAAACAGTAAAATAAATACTCCATTACACATCCCAAGACTTGAACCTGCGACCTCATAGTTACACAAAACGCCACCTTGCCACTCCACCACAGGCTCCTTTGTGACACATTTTATCCTCAATTAATTATAAGGTCTATAGGCCGAAGTCCAGATTCCTTTGAAAGAAACACCAAAATAAATTGCAAGAGTCAAGACTTGAACCTAGGCTCCCTTGCAACCTTAATGACACCCCAACCACTAGACCACATGCTTTCTTATGACATTTATTTAACACAATAATTTAAAAGGCCTTCATCCAAGCACCCAGGGTTTTATTCAATTAAAAACAAAATTTTTGCTAAAGCCCAAGTTTGAACCCAGGACTTTTCCAACTCCTCTCAGTACCCTTAACCACTTGAGCAGACTTTTAATTGTGTCATTCACTTCCACAACTAAATTTTAATTCCTCCGATACATGAAGCCCATCAATTCTAGGCCCAAAATTCAGGGCGTTACAGCTCTATTTTCATTTGGTTCACATGCCTTTCTCTGAACTTCTTTAGAAAGAACTCTCAATCAATCATCTCATGAAGAGTCACATTGGTCAATGTTTCCCACCATTGGTAGGCTTCTCCTTTTAGCAACGATATGACACATAAGAGACTATCATCTAGCTTGCATTCAATTCTTTTATCACTCTGCAAACTCGAGACAACCAGTACTTAGCCACAATGGGATCATCATCTTTGTCACCAACAAATTCCTTATTACCCTTCTTACAATTTTTTTTCACAGGGTCTTCTTTAGTATGGGTTGTAACCTAAATTGGTAGTGTAGGTGATGCTGGGTGAACCATTTTTTGTTGTGGTCACTGAGGCTGTTGAGGCTGGTGCACTTGAGTATTCCCCATAAATTGGTTAAACATTTGTGTCATCATCATAAAGAAAACATTTCTTAAAGCATTTCTAGTTGCTCCCAAGCCAACTGTACATGCTTGTTCTAAAATAAAGGGCACATGACTTCCAATTACTTCCCCAGTCAATTTTCAAGATCTTTTAGACATGATTATCAACTTTACAAGTAAACTCAAATTAGTTTCAAACACAGGAACTAGGTAGAGGTGTGTCATGCATGATAGGGTGTGACAAGGAACTAGTTAAAGGTGTGTCATGCATGGCAGGGTGTGACATAGTCTTCAATTTTTTGAGAATTGACTTAAGCATGGATTTGATACCAAACTTATGACACGCCAAACCCAACCCAATATTTGGATCCAAGTATGATGTGTCACTACTTGAAATCAAACTAACTTCAAAACATTTTGGCAAAAGTTTTATAAAATTCTTACAAAGCTATAGATATAAAACTTATTATAACTATTGCTTTACTAAGGTATAAATAAAATCATCAACAAAATATAATAACATTCAAGCCGTATGGTATATAAGCTCGGATAGAACAATTTCACTAAATAGAATGTAAAACTTTAAGTCTAAACTTCCATATTTAATAAAGATATGATAAAAACAAAGTCTTAACAAAACAGAAGTTCTTTATATAAATCATTTCCAAAATACATTAATATGCCACCCCCACAAGTCACGCAAGATACAAAACAAAATATTTAGCTAACAAGAAGCAACACTCTAATTTAGTCTTTCAAACAATGTATTCCTTTAATTAACAAGCCTGAGAAGGAAAAGGTAACAGAGTAAGTTCATATCAACTTATTGAGTTCCAATAAGAAAATCATATATAATATTACTAAGAGTACAATTGAACCTTTCTAAGGGACTCAATATGCAAAATTACTTATCACTTGGGCGTATATTGTATGCCAACTTAAAAATAACACCGACAACCTATCTTTATGAAAACCACGTACCCAAAATTTTGAACCGGAAGCATATCATTCTATCTCATTCACATAAATTCTCCCCTTATCTTCTCATATCATGTTCATTAAGAAAAACATATTTTGTCGTGATTTGCCAGTTTAGTTTGCAATATAGAAACCCTACCAGAGACTACAAAAACATATCTCATCATCTCCATCACCACATATCAAATCATATCATACATATCAGAATCAGGTGGTGGTGGCTTAAGCATGAAATATGGTGCTTACTTCATATCATAGATAGACTGAACTTAGACTTATGACTTCGGATAACCATTATCCACACATACTCTTTTCATCCATTACAAAGGAAGAATACTTACCTTACATGAATATAAAATAATGAAACTACAACACATGGAAGTAAGAAAGAACTCACTAGAAACTCTAGCAAAAACTATAAAGTAGGTTAATTGCCTTTATCATTTAGACCTTCATTAGCTTCTTGAGCTAAAAGAAAGATAATTATACATATCAGATCATCAATTTATCAAATTTGATCATACATGCAACAATCAACAACACTTACTCTTGAATCAGCAAGTTTCCTTCCTCACACACCATTCTAACATCTATGCATACTGAATAAAAAATATATGAATTACTTTTAGGATAAGTTAGGGTTCATCAGTAATTACTAGTGCATTGATACTAAAGTATAAGTTAGCTAAATACTGCGAATCTTCACTTTGAAAAAGTTTTTAGAATGTTTCAGAGGAAATCAAGAAAAAAGAAGAAAACATACTGGTGTTTTGAAAGACCACCTCTATCCTTATATACTTAAGCACGAAGACAAGGATTAGTGGAAAATCAGATAATTCCACTAACACTTTTGACTCTCATCATTAAGTACAGTTAACATAATTTAAGTCTTATAATCTATGGTAGTCTAGTTCTGTTCTAACTAAATCTCAACTTAACTAACCAAATTACTATATTAAGATAATAAAAAAAATCTAAACAACTACGAACTTCATGAGTTTGCCCAAAGCATTTAGGTTGGGAAGATACTTAATAGAAGAGTCTGCCAAACCTTAGAGATCGCCAAAATAGGAGTTCACCAAATGGCACAATACACATAATTCAATACTTAGAAAACACTTTACATACTTATATTTATCCTTATTTTACCAACTTAAATAATATCCAAATACGAAGACTTTATCGGGCAATCTATTATAAGATACATGCATCATTTTAATACATATCCTAATGTTACAAAACATTTTCAAACATTTTCTTAATACAAAATATTAAGATATAAATGTTTTATTTTCATTTCAAAAATTACACCAGCTCGCTTATTAAACATACTCACTAAAAACAAACTGAACAAAAATAACTATGAGCAATGAAAAAGGAACTTGATAATTGGCTTAAGCTGTGAGAAACATAAAACAATTCTTGATAATAAGTGCCCTCCGGCCACTTAATCTAAGGTTAGAAAACTTTGGGAAAAGTCTAATGAGAAAGCTCCTTCTTATATGCTGGCAAGCATGACCAACACACTATATAAGCCACTAGAGAGTTGTAAGACTGCCAAAGTGATTCTGGATAAGCTAGATGACTTGTTTGGAAGCCAAGCTACCTTAGCTCGAAAATCTGCTATAATTAGTTTCATGAATGCCCAGCGTCAGTGTGGTATTTCGATCAAAGACCATATGATAACTCTGGTGGGATACTTTTATAACACCCCCACCTGCTCCAATCATCGAATCCGGGTGCAATGACTCAACAGAACTCGGTTATCGCTCATACTAAGATCTCGCTACGTTAAAAACATATTGTATTACCCATTTATAAAATTTACAATAATGACACTACTTTAAAAATAAAGTTCATCGTTTGAACTCCAGAAATTAAGGGATTTAAATATTTAAAATATATTCGCCTCTTAGTGAAGTTCCTAAAAGTAATCCCTATCTCGCCTCTTAGTGAAGTTCCTAAAAGTAACCCCTATCCTATGTTCATGACACTTTCCTTTGATACCCCTTGACTTATCATAGTTTGGCTTATTCCCTCCTCAAGTTCCTTAGTTCGACAATCATGAAACCATAGATCAAAATTTTACTAAGTTCGAATGAACTTAATGAGTCTATTGTTTGCACGTAATTAATCCCCATCCAAGAGAAGTTTAAATAAATTGAGCTAGATATGATAAACTCCCTAATTTTTTAGGGAAATTTCCCTTAAACACGTTGTAGTGGACTTTATCTTAGTCCCGATCTTATTGACTGCCTCCGGACATACTAACGTCTAAAGTGTGAATACTACAATAAGATATAGAATGACAAGGTGATATTAGCAAGTATACGAGACAAGTTGTAATATATTTTTACAACGAAGTAAGTGAGTACTCCAAGGACCGTACCCAAGAGAGGCAAGTGCTAGATCAATTCTAACCTAAACACTAAAATATCTAATTATTAATTTTAAATAAATTATAGTACGAAAGCATAAAAAAGGTTTTTATGGTTTTTTTTATAATAATAAACTAAGAGAATATAAAATAAATAAAACTCAAGAGATAGAAGAGTAGAGTAAATCAAATCTTGATTATGGGTGATTATCTTGTTTCAATAATCCCCATCAACTATTTCTTCGGGTTCCTCGTGAATCAACTAGTTGCTACCCTAGAAGGATATTCTGATCTTCCCGTAACATAACGAGTCAGCAATAACTACTTATCTTCCAACATCACAATCCAGATTAGCTTGGGGTGAATGATTTCACAAATTGGCAATACCAATTTTGGGTTAATTCCCACATTAATGACTTTTCAGAGTTGCCAGGCCCAGGGTTTGTTTCATTTCTTTCTTTCCCAAATAGCTGATCTGTTGACTAACCCTACAAAACAATTAACAGCTCATACATCCACTCACTAATCCCCCACAGAGGGATTATTTCCTTAAGGCTTTCATAAACAACATTAAATGGATGGAAGAATTAATCATAATTAATGAATTGAAGTAAAGAGTTTAAGAAAATCCTGATTGATATTGATAATAGATGTGAATTCACAGAAGTTGATCTCCTTCACAATTCAATCTCTTGAAATAAAACAAAGACAAATAAACTAAATTCTAGAAAACCTATGAAAGCAAGAAAATAAAACTAAATCCAAAGAAAGAATCTAAGAAAATGGAATGGTTTCCATAACATGTGCCAGAGTCAATGTCGTGACATAGAATTCAGTATGCTCCTCCTTGGGATGTCTTTAGGGGTATGTCACGACACCCTCAGTTTGTGTCTCGACATGGAAGCCAGTTTCGTATTTTCTCTATTCTACTCTCTATGTTGTGAAATCAGACCTCCCGTGTTGCAACATAGCGTCCAGTATCGACCTATTTAATAATAAAGCAATGTCATTATTATTTCAATTTCTTTTTCTGTGTGTATAAATAAACTGGTTCATAATAAAATCTTGAGAATAATAAGATTATTCTTAAAAGGCCCTTAGTCAAGTATTCTTATGGTCTGGGACAATAATAATGCATTGAGACTAATATGTAGTTGATTGATGACAGAGTATTGTCATTGACATAGGGATGTCAAAATCAATAAATGAGTATGTGGTAGAGAAAAACATATTGCACTGACCTGCCATGAATATGTTTCTTAGATTATTGTGTAATCGTCATAAACATTTCTCATAGTGATAACTATGTATATGATCCTCAGACTCAAGATCATCATTATCCCAACATCGTGAATCGTATATTTTGATACAGTCTAACGTCTACCATAACAGGTTCTACTATAAAGACTGTAGTGGGATATGGTTAATTAAGATGGGATTTATCCCTCCTACATAATGGGAGTAATATCTTTGGCCACTTGATGGAGTGAGACTAGAAATGTATGGCTATGCTAAACTAAGTTGATATGAGATCTCACACTTATTTGTTTATAATAGTCTACTTAGAATGTCAAGAAATATGATATTGGACTAAAAAATTGTGTCCATGCCATGACTTGTGCACAATCTAGATATAAAGGATAAAAGAATATAACACATGAAAAGTTTATCACAGAAAGGTTATATCAAATCACGACTTCTTGTAATTTGGGTAGCAATGATGCATTACTAGATGTCACTTATTTCTTGTAACATTAGAAATGTTCTAGTATTACTAATAACGTTACAAGAACCTATAGGGTTTGTAACACCCTAAATTTTGGGCCTAGAAGTAATGGGCCTTGAGTTTGGGATCAGTTAGAAGGTAGCTTAAATAACTTAAATGTGTTTAAATATTTTATAGTTGCATGTTTAGTTTAATTGTTAAGTGATTTAGGAAGGGTTGGTAGTGTGGAAAAAGTCTTGGGTTCGATCCAGGGCTTTAGCAAAATTTTGCATTTTTTCTAAAGGACCCTAAGCATTAGATGGAGGGCTTATTAAGAAGGCTTGGTAAAATCTGACACAAGGAAATGCTTGGCATAGTGGCAAAAGGCGTTGGTAGCAAGCTGGAAGTCTAGGGTTCAAGTCCTGGCGTTGGCGAAAATTTTTATTGCACATATGATTAGTAAGGAAGCTAGATTTTAGGCCTTATAAATATGTTTGGTGGAAATTCAACACAAAGGATGCACTTGGCCCAGTGGTATGATGGCGTTAGGAGTAAGGAGAGGTGTTGGGTTCAAGTCGCGGCATAAGCAAAAGTTGTGGTGGTGCAGTGGCTAGTAGCATGTTGGGAAGTTGAAGGGCTGGAGTTTGAGTGGTTTCATGCGCAAAATGGAATTCAATTTTATTTATTTATATATATGTGTGTCGTATGGTCAAGTAAGGGCATTTGTTGCTTTTGTGCGCTTTTGTCGCATATTCTTGGGGAAATTTCTTCCAACCTCTTGACTCTTTTGTTTTGTTTTTTTGCAAATACCTCAGTAATCTCAAACACTTCATCTCCTCTTTTCTTTAAGCCAAAATCTTGATCTTTTCTTCTCTATTTTAATCGAATCAACCTCTTCCCTCTTTAACTTAGCCGATTGCTTCTTTTTCATTTAAAAGCCGATTCATACACTTTGGGGGTTTGATTTCTTGTTGGCAAGCGATCTCACGATCGAGTGTGATAGCTGACTAAGTATTAGTTGATGGAAAAAGAGGGTTCTAGCAGAGAGGTTGGGATAGAGGCTCCCAAGTTTAAGTGACGTAAGGTGTCAGCCATTCGGGACTTTTCGCCTGGATGTGGAAAGGGAACTACGTCAGATTTCGAGTTACATAGGCAGATCGCAGTCGATCAACCTAGTCAAGGTTCTGGTGGTTATGAATACTTAGTACTGCAGGTGATAAGGTGTGTACTTCTACCCTATGATAGCTTGATATAAAGCTGAAGGTGTGCACATGCATTGCACACACGTTAGATCGGCAAATCCCAAAATGCTAAAAAGTCGAAATGCCAAAAAGCCAAAAGTCTGGCTACGATAGTCTTGTGAGTGAGCGAACACTCGTAAGGGGGAAATCGATACGTTATCAAAGGCCCCATAAGCAATCTCATGGATCTGGGCCGTACTTAGGCCAATTGGGCCGAAATGGGCTAAATAAGCCCGACGGGCCGTGGGGCCAAAATAAGTGAATTTGTTGATTTGGTAATAAGTGAGGAACTAGTCAAGCTGGTTACATGGCTTGGAATTGATTCGAGCCAGATGGGCCATATGAATTTGATTTGGGCCTAATGGGCCATATGAATGAGATTGGGCCTAGTGGGCCATATACATGTATGTAGACTTGTTTGGGCTTTGTAAGGGGTTTTGGGCCTAGTATCAGATAACTGATCAAACAGACATAAAACTTAAATAATTAATTAATTGTAGACGTGGACGTGGATAAGTCATAAGGTTAAGGTGTGGCAATGGGAATGTACATGTCTAGGATTAGATCTAAGGAGAGCTTGGTACTTAAGCGATCTTAATGACTCACCTCCTCTTCTCTGGAATCCTACCTGATGCATAGTATCTATTCACTTTAGCCAACGGTGACTTGTTAACGGGCCAAGGTAAGTAATTAGACCCATAATGATAAGAAATGACCAAAATGCCCTAAGTGCAATAATGACTAAATACCCCTATGTGTTGAATGTAAAATTTATGGATGTTACATGTATACCTATTGCATTCATATAATATTCTGTTTAGGTTGCATATGGGTTGGGAATTATGGAACGGAGAAAGTATATGAGGATCGCATGGTTCCTTGACGATCGTGGATCCACTGATGGCTATTAAGCCCAATATTTGTTTAGCAGTTTGCTGCAATGAAGGTAGTATAGCAACCGGGCTACCATTGATGTGTATCGGATGGGTGGGTCGATATTTATATCCCCACATGATGTGTACCGGGGGACGGAGTTGGTGTGCAGCGGTTGGATTATTGGGGTGGGTTGCACAGCATTGCATTTATGATATTATTGTGATATGGGCTTCGACCCAACTGAGGCTAATATGGGCTAAGGCCCAAAGGCCACCGTTATTGAATTGGGCTTAGGCCCCAAAATGACTGATGATTGCTTTATACTCGTTGAGGGTTGTACACACTGAGTTTTCGAAACTCACCCCCCTCCTTTTAAATTTTTCAGATGATCCTCAGTAGGCGGTTCGACGGATGGAGGGACTCGGAGGTGGCCAACTAGCAAAAAGTTTAGACTTAGTCTTTTATTTAATTTTTAATATTTTAATTTCTTTTGATTTGGGTTGTAATAAGGCCTTTCCTATGGTTATTATTTCAAATTAGGTTTATTATTATTATTATGCTTTATATTTATTAGAAGTAGAACATTATTTTCCTAAACCATAACTGTTTTCAAATACTACATTTCCGTAACTTAATCTCTAAATGACAAGTTTTCATAGATCATATGTTTTAAATAAAGCTTCCGCAACTGAAAAGAGATTTTACAAAGTAATTATTATCATATAAGAAGGAATAGTTTTTTTAAATACACCTCGATTACACCTCGATTTGAAAGCAACAAATACAAGCTGGGATTTCACTCAAGGTTTTTATTTTAAAGAAGGGTTTTCAATGAAAACAAGGTTTTCGAAAAACACTTCAATGTGACACGCCAGATTCGGCCATAACGTCTAGGCCGGGTTTAGGGTGTTACAGGGTCACACCAAATGGTTAAATCGAACAGACTTCATGCAAAACATTGGGCGTATACCCTCCTATATACATCACCTGGTGGACAGTATTGTCTGGCAGATAGTATCCCTCAGCGAATAGTATTGCTCGCTAGTATCGCTTGGTGGATACGATTCGCAACTACTTCTTTAGAGTTAATATTTATGGAAGTTAATATTATTTTGGAAAGAATTTTCAATATCTTCCATGATTTTCTCTAAAAGGTAAAAGGTGAATTATTCTATTTTTAATAAGATGTTAATAAAAGGAATAAAATCTCGGATCATGTTGGAGTTAATAAATAAGAAAAATTAAAAAGGTCTTTCATGTAACAACCTATTTTCAGTAAAATCCGAACAGTGGTTTTAGGACCACAAATATGATGTGAAAATATTTATTTTAGTATTATTTTAATGTTTACAGCATGATAAGGGAGTCATATGAAAATTTCGTTAAGAAATTTATCGTTTGCATGCTTAATTTGATAAAAGGGACTAAATCGTGTAAAGTGTAAAAGTTGCATTCTTTTAGCTAATGGTATCTAATAGCTATGGAACTTTAAAGTGAAGGTCCTTATATGATAATTAGCTATGAAAATTTTAATGTTTTTAAAGTATATAAAGGTAATTGAGTAATTAATGTTAAAATAAATAAAACCAAGATAAGATAACATCTTTTAGTTTTTTTCTTTAACCATTTGTAACTAGGGAAACCATAGCTAGGTTCAACCAATCTTGCAAGCTCAATTGATCAAGAAAAGCAATATACGAAATTAGATTGGGGAAAAGATAAAGTTTTGGATTGAAAGATTGTTTTCCTACATACGAGTTTGAGGTAAGTTCATTTATTAATAAACATTAAATTAATTATGTTCTTAATGTATTATTATTTTGTTCTTGATGAACACGACTTCATGGAAATATTTGATGAAGATTTGACGATGTATGAAATCTCGATTGAACCTTAGGAATAGATAGGATACGAATGACATGTCATTAGGGGTTACCGTGTTATGGGTACTGGTCATGTACGTTCTATCGGTGGCTGAGTTTTTCGACATGTGTTGTGTTGTGTAAGCAGCACCGTGTAGTTACATCTTGACCGTTAGCTTGTGTGAGCAGACCTAGTGATAGCTCAAGAGTGAGCATCTATATGAAATATGAGATAGAGATGGTTTTGACCATGTATTAGTACTTAATATATAAGATACCCTAGTATCTGATATTATTCCAAATGGTTCAACGGGTACAGTGATGTTACGAGAGTATGTGAATTCAATATGGACTAGTATAGGTTTGTACATGAATCATGTGAGAATTGAATCTATGGGATTTTATGATTTCATGCTTAATTTTGTGGATGAATATACGTTAGGCTTGTGGATCAAATTGAGTTACATTATGCTATGTTTAATTACTTAATTTGTAATTAAATGGTAAGCTAAGTTTTATGCTATATGAACTTACTATGCTTAATTGCTTACCCTGTTTACTTTTCTATAATTTTAGTGATTTAGAAGCTAGCTCATTTTGAAAGTTGTCGGAGATCTCATCACGCTATCATACTCTCATTTTGGTACTTTGAATTTTTGTATATTTTGGGTTAAATGACATGTATAGGTGTTTTGGCTAATGTGGCCTATATGTCTCATGTTGTTTTGATTATGTGTTTAGCCATGTGATTTGGCTTATTTTGTTATACTTGGGTATGTAAATATGTATAAATGATCTTTTGGTATGTGGTGTATAGTTGCTTGGTGAATGCTTTAATTGTGAATTGGTATTTTGAGTACCAAATAATTGAATTTGAGATGTGGTATGCATGTTGATTTAGGCACGAAGTCTAATAAGTTGATTTGATTATTTAGGTATACTTTGGAGGCATATTTGGTACGTTGTAAAGTGATCTTTGGTATGTGCTTATGTATATCATGTTGTATGTGTGGATAGTACATGATATAGGCTTGATGTTGGTTGGTTTAAGTGCCTATTTAGGCCATGGTTGAATGTGCACTGTTGAGCCTAGGTTGGCATCACTTTGGGTGAGAGAAATGGCTTGGAAGACAGCCTATTTTTGTCCACACGGGCCAAGACACGGGTGCGTGTCTCAGTCATGTGTGACACACAGCCAGGTGACACGGCTGTGTGTCCTCTGAAACTTATTTAGGAACCAAGTCAGTATCTTCACATGGCCTAGCACACGGGAGTGTGGCTTGGCTGTGTGGCACAAGTCAGCATACCCTCCAATTTTCACACGACCTGGCATACGGGCATGTGAGGCCATTTTGAAGGGTACACGGCCTGACACACGGGCATGTGGTCTGGCCACGTGACCCAAGTCAGTGAGTTACACGGGGCTAGACACGGGGTGGGACATGGCCATGTGATCCTATTTCGACTGCTCACATGGCCTGAGACACGGGTGTGTCCCTTAGCCATGTGAGACACACGGGTTGGCCACACAGGCGTGTGACCCCTGCACTTTGAAAATTTTTCATGTTTTCTTAAAAATTTCTTAAGCAGTTGGTTTAGTCCTAAACCACTTTTAATGTTTATTTTGGTCCTCGAAGGCTCGTATTAGGGACCATATGAATGATTATGAATGGTATTTGTTTTGAATGATAATTGTTTATGAAATGCTTGATTTTTATAATTTATAGGTCTGATAAGGCTCCGTAACCCTGTTCTGGCATCAGATTCGAGTTAGGGATGTTACATTTATTGGTATCAGAGCAACAGTTTAGTCGATTCTCAGACTAACGTAGCGTATGTGAGTCTAGCTATACATGCTATTTTATAATATGTGATAGTGTGACATCTCCTGATAGTTGAAAATCATGTGTTTCATATAGAAATGGATCCAAATCGAGCAGACTCCGATGATGTTGAAAGTAATGCGCAAGAGCATTTTATTCATGATTGTCCTAAATTACCTGGGAAAGACAAACTTCTGACTACAAGGTCGAGTAATACAGTTGCTAGAGGAAGATCACCTCGAAATACTAGAAATGTGAATAGTAGCAAAAGTACAACAAATGATTCTACTGTGAGACCTGAGACGCGAGCACCAGCCATTGCTTATGTAATTCACGCTCGCCAGGTTGCATCGGCCAGTTGTTATCACCAATACTTTTTCTCTTTATGACACTGATGTAACTGCTTTGATTGATCCTGGATCAACCTATTCATATGTCTGTATGAATTTAGTGTCTAGTAAAAATTTACTTGTTGAGTTCACTGAATTCGTGATTAAAGTATTGAACCTTTTAGGCTAGTATGTCCTAGTTGATAAGGTTTGCAAGAATTGTCCTTTGATGACTCGAGGTTATTGTTTTCTGGTTGATTTGATGCTTTTACCATTTGATGAATTCAATGTGATCTTGGGTATGAATTGGTTAACTTTGCATGATGTTGTTGTAAACTGTAGATGAAAGACTATTGAGTTGAAATGTTAGAATAGTGAAATTCTTCGTATTGAATCTGATGATTCGAGTAAGTTGCCCATTGTGATATCGACTATGCTAGCTCAAAAATATATGAGGAAAGGTCGCGATGCTTATCTTTCTTATGTACTCGATACAAAAGTGTCTGAATCGAAGATTGAATCAGTGCCAGTGGTTTGTGAATATTTAGATGTGGTTCTAGAAGAGTTACCTAGATTGCCACCGATCTAAGAGGTTGAATTTGCTATTTAGTTAGTACCGAAAACATCACCAATACCGATAGCTTCGTACAGAATGGCTCCGACAGAGTTGAAAGATCAGTTGCAAGAGTTAACAGATAGTGGTTTTGCACAATTGAGTTTCTGACCTTGGGGTGCAACAGTTTTATTTGTAACTTAGAAAATTTTTGAAGTGTCGCGAAAAAATTTCTTAGAGTTTCTGATTAAGTCCCGACTTGATTTTAATATGCATATTGGGCCTCGAGGGTCCATTTAAGGGACGTTATAAATAATTTCCTAGGATGAATGATGATTGATATAAATTGTCTATAGATGTTCTAAAAGTTTCGGTAATGCTCCATAACTCTGTTTCGACGGTGGATATAGGTTAGGAGTGTTACAAAGGGAACATCGAAAAATCTATATGAATTGTGGCATGGTAGGAAGCCAAGTCTAAACCATTTGAGGATTTGGGGATTCCTGACCCACATACTGGATAAAAATGAGATGAAGTTTGACTCATGGCCAGAATTGTGCATGTTTGTAGCATATCCAAAGGGAACAAAGGGTAGTTTATTTTATATCCCGAAAGAGCAACTTTTATAGTGTCAACTCACGCTACTTTCCTCGAGGAACTTTCAGGAAATATAAAAAAACTCTATTAAAGCGGTTCCATAACGAAATTCCTAATAGTAGACATGCAAAGAATTAATAGAATAGGGTGCTTCTTCGCTATTAGAGGGTCTCTCGTAGGCCTGAGTTCTTCCAATCTGGTGAAAGTGTTTTTAACATTTAGTTTGTCGAATAGAAAGATGATGATCGACTCATGTATGATGAAGCGATGCAGAGTGTTGATTCCAAGCTTTGAGAAATAGCTATGAAAGCTAAAATGAATTTCATGAACTTTGACTTAGTGTGGGAACTTGTAGACTTATCGGAAGGGATAAAACCCATAGGGTGTAAGTGGATCTAGAAGAAGAAAAGAAAAGTGGATGGAAAAGTGAAAACTTATAATGCTAGACTTGTGGCAAAAGTTATACTTAGAAAGAAGGTATCGATTATAAAGAAAATTTCTCTCCGGTTGCCATGCCCAAGTCAATCTGCATATCACTATCCATTTCCACAACTCTCAATTATGAGATCTAGAAAGTGGAAGTCATGACGACATTTTTTTAACAATTATCTTGAAGAGAGCATCTATATGATGTAACCCACCTGATATATAGCTAAAGGAAACGAGCATAAAATTTGCAAATTGAATAGATCCATATATGGACTTAATCAAGCATCTCATACATGGAATAAAATATTTGATGAAGCAATCAAGACTTTTGGATTTGAGAAAATCATAGATGAACCTTATGTTTATAAACATTTAGGATATGGAAATGTGGCCTTTCTCGTTTTATATTTCAATGACATTCTAGTAATTGGGAATGATGTAAGGACATTGTCATCGATTAAACTATAGTTAACACAATAGTTTAGCATGAAGAACTTGGGATAAGCTAATTTTTTTCTAGGAATTCGAATTGTAAGGGATCAAAAGAACAAAGTCATAGTGTAATAGCCCGATTTTGGGTGTAGTCAAAACTGTGGTTTCGAGACCACAAATACGATGTAGAAAAAATTATTTTTATTATATTTTTATGGTCTACAATTTTATGAAATGATTTCGTGAAAATTTCGTTCGAAACTTTTGACATTTGGGCACTCAATTTAGTGAAAAGGACTAAATTGTAAAAAGTGCAAAAGTTGAGTTCTACATGCTAGAGGTGCCTAATTGCTATGAAATTTTAAATTGGAGGTCCTTAATGGTAATTAGACCATTGGTTAAGTTGTTGGACAAAAATGGACATGGTTAGGTATGTTTCTAAAGTTTTTCATTAAGGGTATTTTAGTAATTTGGTAATTAAATTAATTAAAAAGGCAAATTAAAGGCCAATTTTTGTCCATCTTCCTCCCATGGCCGAATTTTACAAGAAGAAACCACGGCTAGGGCTTTTCAAGCTTCCAAGCTCGATTGTAAGTCCGTTCTAGCCCCATTTTTAATGATTTTTATGTTTTTGAAATCCTCGTAACATGATTTATCCATTTCTACCACTAATTTAAGAAATAATCAAGGTCTAAAATTTTACCCATGATGGATATTTGTGTATTTTCATTTCTAAAGGTAGGAAATGTATGTTTGGTGCATGATAAACGACTTTTGCTAAGTGATTTTCGATGAAAATTCCTAAAAGGAATTATTTGTAAAAAGTTGTGAAATGGGTTTTAAAATGTGAATAAAAGAAAAATGTGGGTTGCTATAAGCATGTATAAGGTTCGGCTAGGCATGGGTGTTGAAGAAATTGAGTACATTTCATTTTACGAGCCTAGGGACTAAATTATAAAAATGTCAAACTTTAGGGGCAAAAATGTAATTTTTGTTATAACGTGATTTTGGGCTGATTTGAATAGTGTAATGATTAAATAAGTTAAATGTGATATTATAGATCAAGAAAAACGAGATTCAGAGTTAGAACAGGGGAAAAACGAGTATTTGACGATTAAATCCTTTTCGCCATTTTTATGCCGAGGTAAGTTCGTATGTTTAATAAGCATTAAATTATATATGTATAAATGCTTAATTGATATAATTGTTGTAAATGCTATATTATTGAAATGAAATGTAAATGTTATTGAGTACGATACTACGAAAATGACCGACAGAGATTCGATACAACGGAAGTCCCAGTTGAACCTTAGGAATATTTAGGATTCAAATGTCATGACATTAGGATTACTAAGATTACGTGTAAGACCATATCTGGGATATGGCATCGATATGAGGCTTCGTGTAAGACCACAGCTGGGCTATTGGCATCGATATGACATTTCATGTAAGACTATATATGGGATATGGCATTGGTATGGTACTGTGTGTACGAGATTCCCCGAGTATCCTTTAATATTCCAAGTGGTTCAACGATAATTTAATGGGTATGCCAAAGAAGAGAAAGAGCATGTAAGTATTACGAATTAGTATAGGTATGTACATAAAGTTTATACGCAGTGATTTCATGAAATTTGAGTTCATGGTTTCCATGAGAATGTTTTTTCGAAAGCATTGTGATTATTGATCTATACTTGTGATGTATGAAATATATGGTAAATTCGGTTGGTGATCATGTAATTGGCTTTCGGGCCAAATTGAGTTATGATCTTGTAACACCCTGAAAATTTCTACAGCAAGATATTATTCTTAATATAGTAAAATAAGAAAATAAAGTGACAAGAAGGGGAAAATTTGAGTTATGTCACTGGTAAGTATATTATGACATATTGATTCAAGAAAGGACTAAATTGTAGGAGTGAGAAAAGTTTTGTGGCCCAAGAGTTAATATTCAAAATTTGAGGGATTAAAGTGTAAATATGAAAATTTGAAGGACTAATAGTGCAAATATTTTAAGGTTGGAATGATCTAGAAACCAAGGAAAATTAATGAATTAGGACCAAATTGAATAGGTGAAGAATTATGAGGGACTAAATTGCAATTTTACCAAATTAAGTGATGACTCAAGAATGGAATTTTAAAAGATCACTAAGGGCAAAATGGTCAATTGGAAGAGAGAGAAATCTAGAAATTAATAATGATGCTAGAGATATTTTAATATTTTATAATTATTTAATTAGATAAATATTAATTTATTAATATTTTAATAAGATATTTTATTATTATTTTATTAGTATATAAAGAAAGAAAGATGAGGAATTCTCATCCACCTTTCTCATGCAAGTAACATGAGAAGAAGAAGAAGAAAGAAAGTTTTCATTTTCTTACAATTTGGTCCTTCCACCAAAAATTCACCATTTTCACCTAGAAATCAAAAGAATTTTCATAGCCATCAAGAGAGAAAGATGACAAGAAGACTATGGGGAGTTAGAATATCAAGTTAGATTCAAGAAATAGAAGCTGGAGGAGAGAGAAAATCAAGTTAAAGATTGATATCAATGGAACAAGGTAAGAACATCAAGATTTCAATATATTTTTAAGATTAATATTATTGAAAAAGCATGGAATTGATGTTAATGTAGAGTTTTCTTATATATGGTCTTATTTTCTTGATATATTAGTGAAGAGAAAATAAGAGAAAGTAAAGAGAAATAGTGTAGAGAAAGAAAAATAACGGTGTTATAAACATGGTAAATAAACATCTTGCACTAAAACAGTTTTGGACAGCAGCAGTAGGCTAACTTTGAAAAATCTCCATAAATTCTAAAACTCGAATTAGAGTATGAAAAAAATATTGAATTAAATCCTGTTGAGTCTAGTTTCTTATAGAAGAAACGGTGTAGGCAATGGAATTGTGAATCATGAGATATAATAAATTTTATGAGACAAGGTCAAAATGATTTCGGGTTCCCCTGTTCTAAATTTGGAAAATCATAAAACATTGGAGAAAAATAATTAGGTTCTTAACATTATATGTTTAAAATCCTTAATGAGTCTATTTTCAATAGAAACAAATGAGAACATCATCCAAATCCTGTACAATGAGATAATTATTTTTTTGTAAAGAAGGGTCGGAACTGTCAGATAGCAGAATAAGGGTGACTTTAAAGAATAAAGTATACTTATTGGCTAAACCAAAAATTTTTAAAATTTTATGGTAAGAAGATACATAATTCTAGTTTCATGGAAAATTATCGGATCTTAATTTTGAGTTCTGTAGCTCAAGATATAAATAATTTAGTGACTATGACGCAAATGGACAGTTTTGAATATACATATAAGTAAATAGTGAAATTATTGATATTGTTACTTGTAGCATGTTATATAAATTAAGGATGTGGAACGGAGAGGAGGAGGAGGAAAAATATGTATGAATATTCATCTAGCATGGCTAATTTGCATGTTTTAGGCTCAGGGACTAAATTGAATAAAAGTAAAACTTTATGGGTAATTTTGTAAAAATGTTAGAAATGATCAATTTGCATGAAATGGATTATTTTATTATTTTAAAATTACAAAATTGAATGAAATTATTAATTTAGCTCAAGATCGGAGAAAAACATATTTTAAGGATTAAATTGAAAATTGTTGAAATTATGAAAAATTCTGATATTTTATAGAATTCATGGGTTGTTATCAATTTGTTTGAGAATAACGGCTGGAAATAAGGATTAAATTGCAAGAATTTTATTTTTTTTAGCCTAAGGATGAAATCGTCATTAATT
The DNA here is from genome assembly GCA_025698475.1 of Gossypium anomalum. Taxonomy (NCBI): domain Eukaryota; kingdom Viridiplantae; phylum Streptophyta; class Magnoliopsida; order Malvales; family Malvaceae; genus Gossypium; species Gossypium anomalum. Next base: position 59,036,035 of record CM046956.1, read on the forward strand.
AAAAGTTTACGGGTAAAATGGTAATTTTGTTTAGAGCATTAATTGAATGTTTTAGAACATAAAATAAATGAAAACGACGGTCAAGTTTCTTTATAAAGATCCGGATGACTCGAATACGAGACTTGAACGTGGAAAAGAAAAGATATCAGATTAATGAAATTATAAACATGAACAAGCAACGAAGTAAGTTAGTGTAACTTGAATTGTACTTTTAAATGCATGAAATATCGATATAATGAATTACCTGATTTATATTTATGAAGAAATGGCAAGAGAATGATATTTATCATAACATGTAAATAGGAGATTATCTTTGATCGTTGATACAAGGAAATTAATTAAATTGAGACGAGTAATAAATTCAAGTAAAACATATTAAGAAAAATAAGTACGTTAAGGGACAATATGTTTGATTTTAATTGGTTCCAAATATGAACGTTAGATGAAATGAAATATATGATAAATAAATCGGTAACTTCGGTAATGCTCCGTAACTCTATTCCGGTGACAGATTCGGGTTAGGGGCGTTACAGATCTAGCATGTTTGATTCACACAAATTGTGATTTATCGGACATGAGAAAAAGGAAAGATTGGTATTAAAATGATTATGAGAAGATATGGGCTTTAAACAATTGAAAGATGTTATACTATATGCTTGAAAAGTGAACACTCATAAATAATGTGCATGTTTCTTATGAGGTTTGAAATGATTGGTTGATTGTGGTAAAAGGTTATAATGGAGAGATTTTGTTTACTAGGCTAATGTCAAGACATGTTAAATTATGCTTGCAAATTGATAGAACAAACAATGTGACTGAATAAGTTATAACTATGAATTTTAATGCAATTTATATTATCTTGTGTTTATATCATTGGATTTGGTAAATGATTAGTAAGAGTTGCTTATTATGTTCATACAGACTTACTAAGCTATATAGCTTACCCACTTCCTTTTCCATGTTTTATAGTGTCGTCAAGCTAGTTCGGGTTGGATATCGCCGAAGATCCTATCACACTATCACCTATCTTTTTGGGTATTGATGAATTCAAGTATTTTGAGTTATGGCATGTATAGAGACTTAGTCATTTTATTATATGCGTCATATGATTTTAGTCAATGTAATGGCTAGTAATCATTAGAAGCTTGTTTTGCTATTTGGCAATGTAAGTTGGCTTATATTGGCTAACATGGTTGTAAGCCTAAGTATATTCATATATGTGTCAATGTTTATGGTGATATGATCATGGTACGCTTGGTGAATGTGAAATGTTTGGAAATGTGATTTATGGCATGATTGTGTAATTTTTAGAAATGTGACCTATTAATGAGATGAGGAATTTGAGTATAATTTGGTAACTAGAAAGTAATTGAATGAAGTCTAATGAATGTGAAATTTGTATGTTTTATTTAGGGCTTAATAAATGTAGTGAATATGTTAGATAAAGACATTGAGTTGATATGTTTTAACCATGAATGTGGATGTTTTGGTTACCCAAGTATGTATTGTTTTGTGCCTTTGAATTAGGGTAAGTGTATGTGTGAATAAGGGTGGCAAAATGGCTTGGTAAATAGCCTTGTTTTTGTCTACATGGGTAGACACACGGGCATGTGTCTACGCCGTGTGTGACACACGATCAGCCCCATGGGCGTGTGATTTGGCCGTGTGTCCCCTACACCTAAATTGTTGCAAAACAAAATGCTTAGTATCGAGCACATGGGTATAAGACACGATCGTGTGTCTCAGCCATGTGAAGGACACAGCCTCAGGACACGGGTGTGTGTCTTGGCCATGTGACTTCAATTTGTTCTTGGGTGACAAACAGGGAGTTACACGGGTTAGGGACACGGGCGTGTGTGAACACACGGCCTGCCCACACAGGCGTGTCCTAAGCCACACGGGCGTGTGACCCTTGTTTTATCAACAAAAATTCTAAGATTCGTAAAATTTTCTAATGTTGTCGGTTTAGTCTTGAACCACTTCCAAAGCATGTTTTGGGCCTCGTAGGCTTGTATTAGGGACCTTATGATTAAATGCAAAAAGTTTTAATTTGACGCCAAATTTTATGGCTCGGAAGTGTATGTTTGCTTGTGTTTAAGTCTGGTAATGCCTCGTACCCTATTTTGGTGTCAAATACGAGTAAGGGGGTTACATATAAACCTATCTCAAGCTTTGTACATAGACAAGATATTGGACCGTTATGCAATGACCGATTCGGAAAAGGGAAATCAACATTTTATATCGAGATTTCATCTATCTTCAGAGGACTATCCTAAGATAGTGGAAGAAAGAGAGAACATGAGAAAGGTTCCCTATGCCTTGGCAATATGAACTCTCATGTATGCTATGTTATATGCATGCCCAGATATCTGTTTTGCAGTGGGGTTTGGTAAGTCAATATCAGGGGAGTTTAGGACCAAGACACTGATAAGCAGCTAAGCATATACTTAAGTATTTATGGAGAACCTGGGATTATATGCTTGTGTATTTTGGATGAGATCTTACTTCTATCAGATATATTGATTCTGACTTCCAAATGTGTCGAGGTTCCAGGAAATCAACATTAGGCTGTGTTTTTGTCCTAGACAGCGGGTTCTTTATGTGGAGAAGTGTAAAGCAGAATTGTAGTGCTGACTCTACTGTGGAGGGCGAATATCTGGCTGCTTTTGAAGCTGATTGTCACTTGCGATAAGTTTTAAAATTTATAATTGATCATACTCGAACTAACTATTATCATGATGAAGGCAAGCGTACCTATCGAATAGTAGTATAGTTTTAGCAAGACCGAATGTCGAACCCAAATGAGCTAAAAGTGCTAGTATTAACTTTCTTTTTATTATCTAGCCTAAGAATAATGAAGGTTGTTTTAACTAACTAATTAACTAATCTAAGAAAGCACAGAAAATAGATTGGGGAACATACTTTTGGAAAATTGATTGATTTAAGAAACACCCATGGAAGAGTCCACCTAGACTTCTTTAGCCGACTCTAAACTAGACGATTTATTCACTTGACTTGATCCGTAGAAATCCCTAAGTTATGTTATTATCCCTATTCAAGATTAATAACGTCTAACCCTAGGTTGATTAATTGAAATCTCTTTCTAATTAAAACCCCTAGGTTTGCATTAACTAGATCTATGGGTTCCCTTATTAGATTTGACTCTAATCCAGCAGATTTATGTCGTCCTATCTCTAGGATTACTTGAAACTCCACTTAATTATGAGTGATCTACTCTTAGACAGGGACTATTCATCCTCCGAATAAGCACATCAATACTTGAATCAATATCCTGGAATATTCAAACAAGAGTTAAAGTCACAATTAAGAATAAATCAAGTATTTATCATACAGTTCAGCAAATATTAAGAAGATCTGCCTTAGGTTTCATCCCCCTTAGGTATTTAGGGGATTTATTTCATAACTAGAAAAGAAAACATCCTAGAAGAATGATAACAAAACATAAAGAAAACCCAAAAACCCCTGAAAGAAATTGTAGGGAGATCTTCAGTCTTGGAGGTGAATCTGGCTTCCGAGAGGGATCAATCGGATTCCTTCGAGTAATTCCTTACTTCCTACTCTGTATGTCCTTTTTAATCCTCCTCTAGGGTGTTTAAATAGGCTTTAGAATGCCTAAAAGCCCTCAAAATTGCCTTTTTTCGAATAGAACTCAACTTGGGCTCGACAGGGACACACCCGTGTTTGATTACTTCAGGCCGTGGTCAAGTCTAAGAAATAGACATGCCCGTGTTCAGGTCTTTTCAAACCGTGTTCGATCCTGCTAGAAAGGCACGGGCGTGTGTTCTACCTGTGTAGGGAAGTCCAGGCCGTGTTGATTTCCCACATAGGCCCATTTTCTCTGTTTTCGGCCCGTTTCTTGTTCTTTTTACTCTCTTGTGCTCACCTAAGTATAAAACATGAAATTAAAGGATTAGGAGCATGAAATTCACCAAATCTAAGGAGAAATCATTCATAAATGTGTTAAGCATGGGATAATAATATGTATAAATTACGGTTTATCAAATACCCCACACTTAAGCGTTTGCTTGTCCTCAAGCAAAATCCTTAATTCACAATTAAGAATTCTTTTTTCTCAACTTATAATTCCTATTAATAATATCTCAAACTAATCCATAAGTAATCATTCATTGAGAATTCAACTAGAAGAACATTAAAGTTTCAAACATTCCAAGTTGAGCATTTCATTACGAAAAATACCAGTATCTCCCCTCATCTAAGTAATTACCTTTGATTCAAAATCTTACAGAGTTTAACATCCTCACTAAAGATTCACTCAAATCACTCGAGGTGTTTAAGGATAATGAATTTATCACTTAACAGTCAATATGAAAAGTTTATTACCATAGGCTTGCATGAAAATCAAATCTCCACCACTATAAATTGAGATGATATATCAATCAAAAGGCCTTTAGAGGGTTGTAACGAGGCTTTGGTTAGAGGATGTGGTCACAAACTGAAAGAAAAGGTTAGAATTGAGATTGAATTGAAGAATTTCTTAACTAGAAAAATATTTAATCATCAATTGCGTACCAAAAAGCTTCTTTTCAGAATATGGAATTAAACATTCAAGCTTCAAAAAGTACGACTTACTACTAATAAATAGATATGTATGTATTATATATATATTTTTTAAGAACAAATCAAATAACACAAACTAACTATTAAGAAAAAGACATAGCTAAGCAATTTATTCAAATCAGATCTCGACAAAAATAAGGATAAAATTAATTGAGGGGATTTCAACAATAATGAGTTATAGGTTAATCTTGTGGGTAAATCAATGAATGGGATGTTAGGCTCAACGGGGTTTACTAAGGGTTAATTGTGAAGGTAGGCTTTTTATGGCATGAGTGGGTTAAACCTAAGTGCCTCTATCATCTTGACATATAAAATCAAATGGTGTGGTCTTGACATGCATAATCAAGCAAGTTCTAGAATAACAATTCGATATTGACGCACTCAAAGCAACAATAAAAGTGAGCATGAAAGAAATAATAGATGCTCTAAAGGCTCAAAATCTCACAAAAATTATGGCTTTTTGATGTTTAAACCTGTGGTTTTCAATTGAAAATAATACCTAAACTTGGGGAAAACAACTTAAAAATTTTAAATTCTCAAAAATCAACTTATCATGCTTGATTCTTCAATGTCTTAAAATTTAAATAATCAATGCATGAATGCCTATGTTTTAATTCAAGACATATCAATAAAAATCATAAATTAATCAAAATTCATTCTAATAATGATATGAGGGATTTACAAGAGAGCCAAGATAAAATTCAGGGATTTTTCTGATAGTGATATAATTGACCCCCCACACTTAATATGTACATTGCCCTCAATGTACAGAGATAGAGTTAGTGGCAATTATAGATATAAGATCATAAGATAGGGAGAGAAGTGAAACTTCCTAAATGTTAAATGAATGAACTCCTTAGGTTGGAGTTATGTAGAGCGGAGGAGAATACTCCGGTGGTGGTAGAGGTTGGGTTCCACAAGTGGTAGTCGTGGAGAACCTTTTCTAGTGGAGTTTGAAGTTCCTAAGTAATAGTGAGCTTGGAGCTCTTTATAACTGTGATAGATTCAGGAACTTTTTAGGAATAGAGAGGAATGGGATTACTCATGAAGAAGTAATAAAAAATATAAAGTACTTAATAATGAAAATCCTAAAAAATGAAATGAAATATTTTTAGAAAATAAAGTTAGAATAATAGGTATTTGGGGCACACAACCGTGGGGCATGCCCGTGTGCCCTTTATTTTAGCCCATGTTTTTCGTTAATTTCAAATTTTGGGCGTGTTGGTGCGCACGGCCGTGTCCTGTTTCGTTCGCTCTTCCCACACCCGTGTGTGTAGGCCTACGCCGTGTTAGTTTGACAGTGTCGACCACGGGTGAGGAGCACGGGCGTGTCGCATGCCTATGTTACTTTCTCAATTTTGACCACGGTTCTAGGACACGGGCGTGTCACACGCCCATGTTGTTTTCGCAGACTTGCCCACGGCCAGATCACACAGCCGTGGCAATTTATCGCATCCTGTGTTTTGGGGAAAAATTTTGCTTTGTTTTCACATGGCCGTCTCGCACGGCCGTGTCTCCTCTCGTGTTATGGACACGACCTAAGGCACGCTCGTGTGCCTGGCCGTGTGGATTTAGGAACCTGTGTTTAAAAACCCAGTTAGTGATCTAGATGTTAAAACTTAAAGTTTAAATAAATTAAAACTGTTAGTACTCGGGTTGCCTCCCGGTAAGCGCTTATTTATAGTGTAAGTTCAACTTACCTAGGTTTCACGTGGTCATGGTGGTTCGAGGAGTTTACACTAATTATTCCTGCTATTAGTTTTATCAAAATAAGGTTTTAAACGAGTAATATTTACCTTGAACGTGCCGAATTTGGAATGAGTTACCTCAACTGTACCGTATGGGAAGATGCTAAGTACCGTAAGAGCTGTTGCTCCATTCGATTTAGAAGTGGTAATACGAGGATCTGCTGCATCTAATAGTACTTTGTCTCTAACCTTAATTTGATTTGGGAAAAAAATTAGCTCATCATGGCATGTTTTCAGTTTATTTGTCCGCCATTCATCTAACTCTTCGATTTGTAGCCTTCGTTCTTCATGGATAGGTCATTTGTTATTGCTTGACCATGGCTCATGTATGCCCTTCGAACTTATTTCCTGCAAAGTAGGTTGCAACATATGGTCAGTTTTAGTAGAATGTTTTATACAACCACCTTCAACTTTTGATGTGTTGCTCGAATTGCGAGCTTAAAAGGTGATTGTTTCATCTCCCACACGAAGTGTGAGTTCGCCTGTGCCAACATCAATAATTGTTCTAGCAGCCGCTAAAAATGGCCTTCTTAAAATTAAAGGAACGTTACTATCCTCCTCTATGTCTAGAACAACGAAATCCATTGGGAATATAAATTTGTCAATTTTAACGAGTACATCTTCAACAATACCCCTAGGAAATCTGCTAGTTTTATCTTCTAATTGAATGCTCATCCTAGTTTGTTTGGGTTTCCCAAGTCCTAGTTGCTTAAACATTTTGTGAGGCATGACATTGATACTAGTCCCTAAATCAGCTAACGCATTATTCACATCTAAACTACCAATTAAATAAGGAATTGTAAAACTCCCTGGATCTTTTAATTTATTGGGCAGCTTATTTTGTAAAATAGCTGAGGAAACTGCGTTTAACTCCACATACGACGCCTCATCCAACTTCTGCTTATCTACTAAATGCTCCTTTAAAAACTTCATTGCATTCAGCATCTGTGAAAGAGCTTCAATAAACGGTAAGTTGATATGTAATTTCTTTAAAAGTTTAAGGAATTTACCAAATTGTTCATCTGAGCGGTCTTTCCTTGTCGCATTGGGGTATGGCATACGAGGTTTATATTCTACACTTATCGGTTTCTGCTCATTATAGCCTACTTCACCTTTACCTTTGCTTTCCACAGTTTCTTGCTTTGGTTCTGGTTCAGATGCCACTAACCCTTCTTCATTTCTAACGTTAATCGCATTGAGCTGTTCCCTTGGGTTAGGTTCAGTATTACTTGGCAAGGTACCTTGTGGTCGTTCAGAAATTAATTTGGACAGCTGGCTTATCTGAGTTTCGAGCCCTTGGATTGATGCTTGTTGATTTTGAAGTACTGTCTTGGTATTCTGGAAATGAGTTTCTGACACCGAGATGAATTTTGTTAACATGTCCTCAAGGTTCGGTTTCTTTTCCTGTTGATAAGGTGGTTGTTGAAAACCCAGAGAATTTTGTGGCTTTTGATTTCCTTGACCACCCTATGAGAAATTTGGGTGGTTCCTCCAACCTGCATTATAAGTATTACTGTATGGGTTATTTTGAGATCTAGAGTTATTGTTACCCATATAGTGGACTTGTTCCTCTTCAGTTGTAGGATGGAAGGGTTGATATTCTGTATGTATGCCTCCTTCACTTGAATCACACTTTATCACTGGATGTACCTGCGTAGAACCAAGTAAACCATCAATATTTTTATTTAGAAGTTCCACCTGATTTGAGAACATATTAACCGCATTGACGTTATAAACGCCTGCTGTTTTGGTTGGCTTAGTCCTCATGACTTGCCACTGATAGTTATTCAGTGACATTTCCTCAATAAATTCGTAAGTTGCTTCAGGTGTTTTGTTGTTGATGGCTCCACCAGCTGCTGTATCAATCATCTGTCTTGTCGAGGGGTTCACACCATTATAAAATGTTTGAACTTGTAGCCATAGAGGTAACCCATGGTGACGGCACCTTCTCAGTAGGACCTTGTATCTCTCCCATGCATCGTAAAGCATTTCTAAATCCATCTCCACAAAAGAAGAAATATCATTCCTTAGTTTAGCCATTTTTCCAGGTGAAAAGTATTTTAGTAAGAACTTTTCGGTCATTTGTTCCCAAGTAGTGATTAATCCTCGTGGTAACAAGTTCAACCACTATTTAGCTTTATTCATCAGTGAAAACGGAAATAGCCAAAGGCGAATGGCATTGTCAGAAATGCCATTGATCTTGAATGTGTCACAAAGATCCAGAAAATTTGCTAAATGAGTATTTGGGTTTTCATCCTACAAACCATCAAAGTTAACAAACTGTTGTATCATTTGAATTGTGTTAGGTTTCAGTTCAGAATTATTTACAGCAATAGCAGACCTAACTATACTCGATTCAGTTCCTGTTAAAGTAGGTTTAGCATAATCATACATAGTATGAGGCAGAATTCTGATTTACTAGGTCAACAACAGTCGCAGGAGGTAGCGAGTTTTCCCGATTTTCGGCCATCTCCTCGGTTGTAGTTGGAATATCGTCCTCTTACTCTTCCTTTGTGTATCTTAAGCTTCGCCTTATTTCTCTTTGGTTTCTACGAGCTGTGCGATCGATTTCTCCGTCAAAAAGTAATGGTCCTGACGGGTTTCTTCTAGTCATAAACTATAGAAACCTGCTAGAGGAAAATAAAAGAAAATTTAGTAAATAAAAATAAAAGCAAAATTAAATTGCAATAAAAGTAAATGGCTAATGTAATAAAAATCGAGTGTTCCTAATATCCTAGTTCCCCGGCAACGGCGCCAAAAATTTGATTGTTAGTCGCGATAAGTTTTAAAATTTATAATTGATCATACTCGAACTAACTATTATCACGATGAAGGCAAGCGCACCTATCGAATAGTAGTATAGTTTTAGCAAGACCGGATGTCGAACCCAATGGAACTAAAAGTACTAGTATTAACTTTCTTTTTATTATCTAGCCTACGAATAATGAAGGTTATTTTAACTAACTAATTAACAAATCTAAGAATGCACAGAAAATAGATTGGGGAAGATACTTTTGGAAAACTAATTGATTTAAGACAACACCCAAGGAAGAATCCACCTAGACTTCTCTTGTTAACTGACTCTGAACCAGATGATTTATTCACTTGACTTGATCTGTAGAAATCCCTAAGTTATGTTATTATCCCTATTCAAGACTAATAACGTCTAACCCTAAGTTGATTAATTGAAATCTCTTTCTAATTAAAACCCCTAGTTTTACATTAACCCGATCTATGGATTCCCTTATTAGATTTGACTCTAATCTGGCAGATTTATGTCGTCCTATCTCTAGGATTGCATGCAACTCCGCTTAATTATGAGTGATCTACTCTTAGACAGGGACCATTCATCCTCCGAATAAGCACATCAATACTTGAATCAATATCCTGGAATATTCAAACAAGAGTTAAATCATAATTAAGAATAAATCAATTATTTATCATATAGTTCAGCAAATATTAACAAGATCCGTGTTAGGTTTCATCCCCCTTAGGTATTTAAGGGATTTAGTTCATAACTAGAAAAGAAAACATCTTAGAATAATGATAACAAAACATAAAGAAAGCCCAAAAACCCCTGAAGGAAATTGTAGGGAGATCTTCAGTCTTGGAGGTGAATCCGGCTTCTGAGATGGATCAATTGGCTTCCTTCGAGTAATTCCTTGCTTCCTACTCTGTGTGTCCTTTTTAATCCTCCTCTAGGGTGTTTAAATAGGCTTTAGAATGCCTAAAAGCCCTCAAAATTTCCCTTTTCTGAATAGAACTCAACTTGGGCTCGACAGGGACACACCCGTGTGCGATTACTTTAGGCCGTGGTCAAGTCTGAGAAATAGACACGCCCGTGTTCAGGTCTTTTCAAACCATGTTCGATCCTGCTAGAAAGGCACGGGCGTGTGTTATACCCGTGTGGGGAAGTCCAGGTCGTGTTGATTTCCTATGTCAGCCTATTTTCTCCGTTTTCGGCCTGTTTCTTGTTCTTTCTGCTCTCATGTGCTCACCTAAGTATAAAACATGAAATTAAAGGATTAGGAGCATCAAATTCACCAAATCTAAGGAGAAATAATTCATAAATGTGTTAAGCATGGGATAATAATATGAATAAATTACGGTTTATCAAAAGCTATCAACCAAGCAATATGGCTTCAAAAACTCCTTACAGATCTTTAAGTCATTCCTAGTATGGGAAAAGCTATCACATTATATTGAGAAAACAGTGTGGATGAAACCTATTGATCACAAGTATCACATCATAAGGGAGGCAGCTGCAGATTGAATTGTGGATGTAGTCAAGGTCGCATCCAAGGAATACCTTGCAGACCCATTTACCATGACTCTATAGTTATGAATTTTGATACACATGTAGAGAGTATGGGAATGCGTAACATGACTCATCTACTTCACTAGGACAAGTGGGAGACTGTTTAATTTAGTGCCCTGAGTGTAGTATATTCATTTGTAAACTTTTCACTTTTTCAAACTATAACACCCTATACTTGGCTCGATCGCTGAGCCTGAGAATAAGATGCTACACCACCATCTCACATCGCACACAACATTAGTCGACACATTATTAAATATACATCTTTTTGTTTCCTTTATTATCATGGCATTCATACGAATTGTAGTCATACTTACTCTAGGGTGTATAAAACGTGCTAACATACACTGTACAATCATAAAATAAGAACTAATCAAGCATTAGGATCACTTAGTAAAATATCTCAAAACTATTAAGTAGGTATCGATATTGGTAGATTGGTATAAAAAATTCTCTCAAGTGGTAGCAATACCACTTGGAAAATCGATACCAAATAAACTAATTATTTCTCATATTAATAACCCATCTTTTAGAGAATATCGGTACCACTAAAAAGGTATCGGTAATTTTACCCCGAGTATCGATACTTGTGGCAAAATATAAATACCTACTAGTGAAACTGACTTCTTACACTTTGAGAATTACAGAGGTATCGTTTTAAAACTCAAATATCTATACCTCAGTTCCAAACCATAAAAACATAGCATATATAAGCACATAGATCATTCCAAATTAGTTCTAAACTTCACGCACCAATTGTCTCATAAAATAAACACTGAAATGTCTCAAATAGTAGTCACAAACATCATGTTTATAGTCCACAAATTACCAAGCATAATAGGCATGCAAATAGCTAAAATCACAACAAAACTAATTTATGGTCTACCATATTGTCTTTTATTCCCAAAACAAAAAATAAATAAATAACACCTCCTAATAGCAACTAAAGTTTCTGGCTTGTATCACCCCTTGAGACCACACCGCTCACATAGGCACTACTTATCTGCAATGCTAAAAAGGAATCACTACAGGAAAACAGACTTTTAGCGGCGTTTTTTTTTTTGCCTTTAGCGGTGTTTTTAAGCGCCACTAATACTTGGAAAGCGCCGCAAAAAACGTCGCTATATACACCACCGCAAAAATTGGTGGTGTTTTTTAGAAAAAAAACGCCGCTAAAGATCAGGACCTTTAGCGGCGCTTTTTTAAAAACTGCCGCTAAAGACCAGGACCTTTAGCGGCGCTTTTATAAAAATGCCGCTAAAGACCAGGACCTTTACTGCCGCTAAAGACTAGGACCTTTAGCGGCGCTTTTTTTAAAAAACGCCGCTAATTTGCCCAGTTTTGCTATATGTATTTTTGCACCTATATCCAACCCTCCTGCAAGAAACTCAACCAAAAACAGCAAATATACCATGAAATCCAACCAAAACCCTCAAATTTAAATAATACAAAATTATACGAAAAATATATTATATAAATTGTAAATGAATATTCAAAATATTCTTAAAATAATGTTAAAAGTTACAAGAAAACAAATGTTTAAGATGGCGATTTTGAAATTACTGGAACATAGTCATCATAGATCAAGTCAGAATGGAGTTTATTGTATTTTACATTACGCTCGCCTCCGCCTCCCTCGCTGCTGCCTCTGCCTCCCTCGTTGCTACCTCCGCTCTAAGTTGAGAAATTTGCTCATCTGTGCTAGCTTGTATCTGAACTATCTGATCTTTTAGCCTCTGAACTTTAGCTTGACTTTGACTACTGGAAGGCATGTATTGGTGCGAGGTGGATCCAAAATATTGGGTCGGGTTAACACCAGATCCTTGAAATCTAACCCGACCATACCTTTCAGGACCCAAAACTTCATTAATAATTCTGTTATCAATATCCTCAAAATTAACAGAACTATCAGTCGAAGCAGTCGCTTCATACTCTGCCTTCTTATCTTTTAGTTTCTCCTAATAAATCAGTCAAAGAGTTAGAAATGAAATATACAATAAAAATGAATACAACATAACATTATTTAAATTAAACTAATAAAAATGACGGATTAAAACATTATAATTAAATATTATAAATATTTATAATGAATCAATTTTTATTAAGTAAATATACCATAATTTCTGTAGCCTCAGGTGTCATCGGAGTTCCATCTTTTTTCCTGTGCGTAATGTCAAAAAGCTGAAGGCGTCCAACTTTTTGACCAAACGAGGCTTCCTACAATATAGTAGTAAAAATATTATTTAATAGTAAAAAGTCATTAATACTTGATAGAATTAATAAATCCATAGTACCGTGGCCTGAGCTACACAAGTAAAACTTCTCGACCCTACCGTGTGCGTAAATTTTTGTTTTTGCCTGCTGCTTGTTCCAACTCGCTCACGGTCCTACATAATGAAATTATTATTACGTATATAGTAAAAACTATAAACCGAAAACTTTATAAGAGTTTGCAAGTACATAATACCTCTCTTCTCTTCGAATTCCAAAATCGAACCGTATCTTCCCATTGGTACCTCAGCATTCCCGGTGGGACATTTTGCAATTTTTCTTCGAGGCTCATGGGTTTTTTAAAATATTCTTTTTTCAAAATGCTTTTATTGTCTCTCCATTTTTTACCCAATGCCTTCTTGATATAGGCATCAGAGACCTCTAAAGCAAACCTCTCCTAAAAAACACAAGTTTAGGAAGTAAATATAGATGAAACTTAAACCAAAGTATTATAATTACATTAACGTTTTGTTACCTTAATATTAGAGAGAGCTTGATTTTTATTGCTATCAGGCATGTTATGCCATGATTCGTAGTTGATGGGCAACATATTTGCATTTTGTGCTATAATGCCCAAATAGCCTGCTAAAAGTCGAGCTTCTTGTCCAACAGGCTGACCATGGCTGTTTCTAGTTACTTTGACACGGTTGGCAGAATTTAAGTTATATAAATCTGTTAGGAGCGTACGTCCTCGACCTCTGCGCATCCCACCATTTTCAACTAAAAAATAATATATTATTATTATATTGAAATTTAAAAATAAATCAGTAATAAAATTTAATACAATTTGTAAAATAAACTTAACATTACTTTGAAATTCCACAGACTCGTCAAGTGTATCCGGCACGCTTGAAGATCCAACAACTGTCTGCTGTCAGTACTTACTTCTTCCGAATTTGTATTCTGTACAATATTAAGATCTCTTAATCTTCTTCTAGGCATTTTTCCTGCAGCACATAAAACAGTTAAAATTTTAGTAAGAAATAACAACAATAGCAAATATAAAATAGTTAAATTATATAACATGACCAATGTTAAAATTATAACATTACATATAAATAAAAAGTCATAAAATCTTACTACATCATAAATCGTAAATATCTTCGTCCACATCCTGACGAACCCATTGAAATTGTGTACTAGTACTAGGGATATCTTCATTTAAGTCTTGTTCTAGAAAAGGCAAAGTTTTTGATCTTTTCAATGATGTCATCTCTACTTCCATTCCCCATGTCAAACAAGTCTCTAGGGGTGTTTCGGAGTACAATGTACCAACCCTCATCAATTGGATCTTTCGAGTAAAAAACTTGTTTAACTTGAGAAGAAAATACATACGGCTCATCTATCAAATGTTCTCCAGTGTGAATTAATCGAGAGAAATTCACCATTGTAAAACCAAATTGATCATTTTTAATTCCGCGAGCAGTATTAGCATCAGCCCAATCACATAGAAATAAGACAACTTTCCATTTTCCATAGTAATCCAACTCAATAATGTCGGTTAGAAGTCCGTAATACTCCACATTTCCCTCGACAGGATTACTGTCCCTAGCACTAGCGTAACTTGTAATTAAAGAATTAACAACTACTCCACAATTTTGAGTTCTCCTCAATCTCTCGCGGTATTTGGTATGAAATCTAAATCCATTCATGATGAAGCCACTATATCTTTTTACAACTCAATTCGGACCTTGGGAAAGCCATTTAACTTCGTCATTAACGACATTCCCCGCCAAACCTATTGAATCGAAAGTAAATTGAGTAATTATAAATGTTATGAGAAAACATTATTATTTGTCCATAAAATGTTGAGTTGCATACCGTTTGACTTAACCATTCATGAAAAGATTCTGTGAATAACCTATTAATCTCGCGATGTTGTAATCTTCGTGAGCGTGAATGAGATCTTAAGATTTGTTTGTACTCACTATGTTAAAAACATGTTTAATTCGTTAAAACATAAACAAATCAAAAAAAGATGAATATTTATCATATTCTAGAACTTACTTGCGTAATTGTTCAAGTGCATCGTGGTGGAAAAGAACATATCTATGTGCTTGTATCCAAGATCGGTCATCTAATTCTGCAATTTCAACTTTGCCAATTGGTTCTCCATAACTTTGAAATAAATAAGTTTCGACCAAGTTAAGATCACTGAGTCCGGTATTTCTACTTGGTCTATTCAATCTTGTTTCAACATCTTCTAAATATCTAGAACAGAATGTCATACACTCCTCTACCAAGTAGCCTTCAGCAATTGATCCTTCCGGATAACGCTTGATACGGCAATAAGACTTCAATTTGCTTAGGAACCTAAATACCATAAACAACATTATCAAAACTGGTAACTATAGGTATAAAGGTGAATGCCTTTGAAATAAATTAGCACCTTTCAATTGAATACATCCAATAATAGAAAACCGGCCCACCAATTATTGCTTCACGAGGGAGATGAATGACAAGGTGCACTATAATAGTGAAGAAGGAAGGTGGAAAGATCTTTTCCAAATTGTATAATGTCAAAGCGGCTCGATCTTGTACTTTTTCAAGTTCTTCAACATTCGAAACTTTGCCACAAATTGCTTTCATTATATTGGACAGTTCAATTATACAGGACGTTACCTTCTTTGACATACAGCACCGTAAAGCAACTAGAAGTAGATCTTGCATCAGGATGTGATAGTCATGTGATTTTAATGAATATAGTCTTCGATCTTTAAGACTTACACATCGAGATATATTTGATGAATACGCATCCGGAACCTTTATATCCTTCAACACCGTGCAGAACATTTCTTTCTCTTCCTTTGACATTGCAAAAATTATAGGCGGCCACCAATATTTTCCATTAGGACGTACTTGGGGATGAAGATCACGCCTACTTCCCATGTGAACTAAATCAAGTCGACTCTGAAGATTATCTTTTGATTTACCATCGACGTTCAAAATTGCCTGGATGATGTTCTCGCAGACATTCTTCTCAATATGCATCACATCAAGATTGTGGCGTAATATGTGATGCTCCCAATAAGGCAACTCAAAAAAAAATACTTCTTTTATTCCACAAGTCCGCCTCATTAGGGTCATCCTCCTCGTCAGATTCATCATCAGATTCATCCCTCGATCGTCTATTTGTTTGCCTGTTAGATGGTTGATTCACTTCCCGTAACTGAAATCCATATCTTTTAACATGAATAAGATTTCGAGATCCAATGGTCCGCTTTCAGGAGCTTTTTCAACTCTTGATGCATCACAAATAAAGCCTTCAAAATCTATATCTATGATTTTCATCTAACCACCGACGATGCCCCATATAGCGAACTTCTTCCCATTATATAACCACTTTGTGAACACGTTTGAGCAAAGACAACAAGGACAAGCATAACGCCTCGGTACTCCAACGGATAAATTCGCATATGCCGGGAAATCATTAATTGTCCACAGCAAAGCAGCACGTAGGTAAAAGTTCTCCTTTCTCAATACATCATACGTCTCAACACCCGCCCATAATTGTTTTAACTCTTCAATAAGTGGTTGCAGATATATGTCAATATCATTTTCGGGGCCCTTCTCTCCGGGGATAATCATAGATAATATCAAAGAAGATTGTTTCATGCAGAGCCATAGAGGCAAATTATAAGGAACAAGGACCACAGGCCAAGTACTGTATGAGGTGCTCATGATTTTAAAAGGATTAAATCCGTCAAATGATAACCCGAGCCTTACACTCCGAGGATCACTTGCAAAGCTTGGAAATTTATTGTCAAATGATTTCCATGCTAAAGAATCTGCAGGATGCCTTAATAATCCATCATCTGTTCGTTGATCATGATGCCACGTCATAAACTCGACTGTCTTTGACGACATGAATAGCCTTTGAAGCCTTGGGATTAGTGGGAAATATCACAAAATCTTGTTCGGCTTCCTTCTTGACTGTGGCCCATATTCATCCTCATTAACATCTTCTGCATCTCTATTCATCCAACGAGATTTACCGCAAACATGACAAGACTGTTGATTTCTCTAATCACCCCAATACAACATGCAATCATTTGGGCAACTATGAATTTTGTTGTACCCAAGGCCCAAATCTTTTATCACTTTCTTCATGTCTTTACATGATTGAGGAATTTTTGCAAACGGGAACATTTCTCTCAAAAGCTCTAACAGCATTGTCAAAGAGTTTTCTGTCCATCCTCCTAAACATTTTAAGTGGAAAAGGCGAATATAGAATGACATTTTCGAAAATTTTGATCCCTCATAAAGTTCTTCATTCATTTCACCAAGTAACGTGTAGAACTTTGCCGCTTCTTCATTCGGTTTTTCATCCGGTACACTTCTTCTCATTTCCATAAAAGTATTCCCACCGATATTATAATCATCGGATGCAACATAGTTTGGTGGAAATATTGGAAACCTTCACTCCGCATATTAAATGCATCCCGCATCATACCTTCCATATCATCTTCTCTAACATACTGACGGTAACCAGTATAAGGATAACCCGGATTAATCGTCGAAGAGGCTCCACGAGGTGTACACTCTCCATGGAAAATCCATTTTTTATACCCCCGAATGAAGCCATCAACAATTAGATGTTCGTAGACAACTTCACGATAATGCCAATAGATATTGCCACACTTCTTACACGGGCAAAGAATCATATTCTCTTGGCTTGAATTGTGAAATGCAAAATCTAAAAAAGATTGCACTCCATTTTGATACTCGTTGCTTGCCCTTGAGAAATTCATCCAAGTCCTATCCATTTCATAGTCGTTGAAGTCTAAAGTTGGCAATAAGTTACACGGGTAAGTTGTTTATTATGTAAGTCTTGATATGATATATATTTATGTTTTATTATGTAGATTATGTAAGTTATGAAATTTGAACTTTAAACTATATGCTTTTAAGGAAATTATTAGATTAAACTACATGTATTAGTTAAGTTATGTAAGTTGTTATGTACGTTATGTGAGTTATGTAATTTATTTAAGTAATGATCAATATTAATACTATTTTGATAAAAATTAGTTATAATATATTTAAACAATGATCAATATTATTATATTGATAAAATTATTTATAAGTGGCCTATCAGTCGTTGAAATTTTTAATTCTTTTTTAAGGTCGATAGAATTATTTGTAAGCTCCATAGAACTTTGTTTGAAATCTTTTTTTTATACAAATACATTTAAAAATATTAAATATTAAAATCAAACATTATTAATATAAAAAAATAGTAATTTGAATATAATAATATCAAAAAAGAATCGTAGTTTAATTTTTATAAGTAAATTGGAAATAAATTGAGGTTATATAAATATTCAATAGTAAATGAGCTCGATAGAACTTTTTTCAAGTCTTTTTGAATTTTTTAAGATTCATCATACGTGGCGTTGTTACACCTAGGGAGGATCCATTATATCTTGCAGCTTGATATAAGGCAACCCGTCAGGTTTCTAGCCTATATACTTTGAATCTTTAAAATATTTAAAATAAGGTTGGAGAGAAGGTCAGCTATTGTTGTAATTCTAATGGACAAGCAAGCTACACGGTAATAAAATTAATTCATACCTATTCATACTTAAGTTGAATCAAATAATAATTAAGTTAAACCAAATATAAAAACTTATTAATACTTATTCATACTTCAAATAATAATTAATACTATTTTGATAAAAAGTAGTTATAACTTTTAAAGAAATTTAAAAATATTAAATATTAAAATCAAACATTATTAATATAAAAAAATAGTAATTTGAATATAATAATATCAAAAAAGAATCGTAGTTTAATTTTTATAAGTAAATTAGAAATAAATTAAGGTTATATAAATATTCAATAGTAAATGAGCTCGATAGAACTTTTTCAAGTCTTTTGAATTTTTAAGATTCATCATACGTGGCGTTGTTACACCTAGGAGGATCCATTATATCTTGCAATGATATAAGGCAACCCGTCAGTTTCTAGCCTATATACTTTGAATCTTTAAAATATTTAAAATAAGGTTGGAGAGAAGGTCAGCTATTGTTGTAATTTTAATGGACAAGCAAGCTACACGGTAATAAAATTAATTCATATCTATTCATACTTAAGTTGAATCAAATAATAATTAAGTTGAACCAAATATTTAAAATTAATTTGGAAACAAAATAGTTCTACTCCAAACAGAACCAGCAATTACATCTTTACAATATCGCAACCCCAAAATATTAATTTTTCCAAAATCATCATGATAAAACTATTATTGATTAGAATTTTGAAATAAAGCCTACCTTAATAAAACGTACCTGGTCTACTCCACTCTCACCAAAGAAACAAAGGCTGAGTCAAAAAGTAATATTTTTAAGTAATTTAAAGTGAAAATGCATAGAAATAAGGAAAAAATTTAGCAACTAAACTCATGCGTACCTAGAACAAATGCCAATGGCTGTGGTGTATTTAGTTGCACCAGTGTGAATTAATTCAGGTGCTTGATAGTACCTAAAACAAATGTAAGATTATAAGAGTAGCACCAAATATATTTCAGTTTAAGCAAATATAAAAACTTTATCTATATCAGTTTTGCAAGTGCCCACTTGTACCAGGATCAAAGACACTGCCAATGAAGTCTGTACACCTCGGAAAATCTGCAAAACTGCACATAAAACACATAAGTTGGATAGAAACATGAAAATGCACTAAAAAGAACATCTAAAAACCAAAATGGAATCACCATTATTATGTAAAAATGAAAATGCACAGCTTTAAACAAACCAACTTTGCATGTGCAAAATCATACTCCACAAAACTCATAAACATTAACTTCTCCTAACCAGAATACCAACTTTATGTTTACAAAGAGAAAACATAACATGTGAGAATGGGAATCTACTTTTTCACTTTCTTCCTTTTTGTTCCTTACATTTCTAGCAATTAGGTTGGAAAAGGAAGAAATTAAAGTCCAGTCCAAAAGTTTCCCACTCTTTTTTATCCTAAATTAAAAAAAAGTATCTTAAATGGGGTTATCAACATAAAAGGAAAAACATGTTGAAAGAAACATAAATGTTAGGGAAGACAATGTTTACCTTGATTGAATTGGAAATGTTTTTTGAGGGTTTATTTGGAGATGCTTGGGATTGATCTCTAATAATGTCGAGAGACTTCCTACTCATTGCATTTGAAGAATGTAAGTCTGTTTTACAGTCGACAAAACAATCAAATGAGTTCTAAAATAAACAACATTTAATGATTGGTATAGTATTAATTAAATTTGCTAATAACAGGTGGGAATAAACAAATAAAATGATAAAAAAAATAGAAGCTAGCTACAAGAATTACTAAAAATAAAGCTACGTCAACAATGGTATCATGAGAACGAAAATTAAAAATCCGAATTAAGTAAAAAAGAGAGAAAATATAAAGAGAGAGACAAATAAGGGGACAAAGAGTCTGGTTTTGTTGGAATAACAGAAGTTGCGATTTTTCCACTAAAAATCATAGTTAAAATTCTAGGAAAGACAGAAGTAATAACAATGATCACCCTAATGAAGACCATTGTGAGGAGAAATAGGACCAAGCTCAATACCATTAAAAGACAATGAAGTTACATTGTATACATATTATCATTGCAATTTGGTATAAATATTCCCGATTATCCCAAAGAATGCTAACTATCACAAACAGTATTAACATTAACCACGACAAAAATTTTTCTACTCTGCTCAAGCTCATGCTCTCTTCTTGGCGACTTATCCTCAATGCAATTAGAGCAGGAACGTAAAACCTAAGGAAACAAATTGTTGTTGCTCCAATAAATTTGAAAGTCGTCCATATATTTGGGATCATAGTAGATCCAATATATATAAGCACTAACAATATTTCTGTTAATGCCAAAGACCTTTTTTACTCTCCGTGAGAGGAGTGATCCTCAAACACCAAGTTATCCACAGTTTGCCGTAGGGAAAAGTGAATAACAGGAAAACCAGAACCAAATGAAGAATGTAGTCGACTGGACAATATAACTCAAAGCGATGCTAAAACGAATTCCCGATTCCTATCAAAATTGGTCAAAACATCACCTTCATGTCCTTTCAGAAGAGCAAATACCACGATATTGCCGTTGAGGCATAGACCACAACACAAAGAGCAATTGTGATCCTCCCCACCTGATTCATCTTTTGAGGAGATCACCCCTCGAGCTCATTGTATATAGGTTGAACATTGAAATGGCAAACATATGCATTAGTCATAATAGGGATAACTACTAGTAAATCCAAAATTGCCATTTTCGATCCAAAATCTGGGCTCATCCTTGGAGCCTATATCTTCCCTTCAATAAGCTTGATGAATGCAACAACAAAGCAAACCACAATAAAAACAACAGGGAGAGCTACCGAAGCAGCCGAAGTCATGCTCAGTGAATCAATTCTATCTAACACGCAAAGTGCAGCAAGAAAAACAACCATAACAACCAAAACCAATAATTTCCTATGATCCCCAAAACCATGTCCTAACCACTGATCGAGAACCCCAATATGATGAATTGAACCAGACATAACATCACCCATAATAATCAAATAAACTATCAGGACACCTGCATTGTTGACAATTATACAAATCTCAGACAAAACCCTAGCAGTTCTCCCAATTGCAATTTGCATAACTTCCCCATAACATCTAGCTTTACAAGAAACCGCAAACCTAATCAACATCTCGACACTAATTTCAGACAAAATCCGAATCAGGATTATCAAAAAAATCCCTAAAACGAGCCCTAGAACCTTCATAGTAGTAGGTAAAGCCATGATTCCAAAGACTAATAATTTTGGTGGTTCGATTAAAAACAAAGACACGAAACACGGACCCGGTATTGGGTTTACTTAAAACAAGGGTATAATCATCGAGATCAACATCAACATCGATGATCAGCATCATCATCATCATTAAGATCATCAAAATCATCAATAACCTTGGGATGATTTACCTTGTTCCCCATCATCGAGAGAGCGATTTTTGTTGGGATCTAAAGTCGTGGTGTTCATTATGCATTTATAATTCTACAAATGAGCCTTTGGGTATAGCTGAATAATTACTATCCATTCTAGATCAAAGAAATGCTTAAGAAGCTTGAAACTTTGTGAAGATCTCTCAGAAAAAAATCGAATGTAACGATTAAAAAACTTACAAAGAATTGGGAGGAATTGAATTGAATGGAATGGATTTTGAAAGGGTCAAGAAAAAGCAGCAGATTCGTGGTGGGTCAACGTTTTTGGATGCTTTATTGGAAGGGGAGAGATAAAGAGCAATATGTTTGGAAATAAAGGAAAAGTTTTCCAGTGCTGCCATTGGAGGATATAATTAAAAGCCAAAGCAACATGGCCAGAGCATAATCACTCCCAGACTACTATAGCAACTGAACAAATCAGAGCAGAGGTAATGTGCTAAAAACAAGTTGCAAGTTCTCCATGAATAACATTTAATTACACGAATGACAAAGAAGTCTACAAGAGAAGAAGACGTAAGAAAATTCCAGCATACACTACATATCAAGAAAGGAAGTGGTTGTTCAAAATAGCAAGTTCAGTCAATTAAGCTTAATTCTAAAAAAAAAAATAAAAGGCAAGTAATACAGTAACTATACATTAATCTGAAGGGGACTCAAAAACTAACCATTTCAAACCCATGAAGCATCTGACCGTCGACGAGAGGAAAGGGAAAATAGTTAGGGATTTCGGGTATGGGGGAACAGATTAAGGGAAAAAAAGGGGACTTGGGGAAAATGTTAGGGATTTCGGGTTTGGGGAATTAGGGGATGATTTGGGGAAAAAGAAAGAGGTGTTTGTTTTAGGGATTTGGGGAAGGAATACGAGATGGGGGAAAAGACTTAGCAAAAAAATGAAACCGATTTTGGGTAAAGGGCATAAACCTCAAGAGAGAAAAAATGACGCCATTTCAAATAAGGAAAATTTGTGGCGTTTTCAGCAACGCGCCGCTAATAAGACCTTTTGCGGCGTTTTCAGCAAAGCGCCACTAACACCTATTTTATCTACACTATAAAACAACGTCGTTCTAATACGCGTTGTGGCGTTTATTATAGAAACACCACTAAAGCCACTACTATTCAGAAGAAACGACGCTGTTTTACTCTAATGTAAAATGAAATTTTGTGGCGTTTTCTAAAAAAACGCCGCTATTTTCTATCTTTTGCGGTGTTTTATGTATAAACGCCGCTAATACCTGAATATTTTATAGAAATTGATCAAAATTTAAAACTATATATATTTAGAATTTCTTTTAAATTATATATAAACCCTAAAACCCTAACTATAGTTGAAACTTTAATTTTCATTTAATACACATTTTAAAATACATATTATGTATGCATATAAATTAATTAAATAAAAACATGATGCTATTTATTATATCAATAACATGTAAATATTTTACAAGATCTAGATCAAATTACAGTTCATGTACACAATTGCACACTAAACCACTTTTCATATATATTTATATATATTTTAAAATAATATTTTATATATATTTATCTTATATACATTTATCTTCTAAATTAAAATCTAAAATTATACTCTAAATTTAAAACCCTAAACCTGATACTCTAAATCCTAAACCTTAGACCACAAACACAAAACCCCTAACCCCAAACTTTAAACCCCAAAACCATTCGATAACCCCTAAACCAACCATAACTCCTAGACCATAAAGCCCAAACTATAAAGTACTCTAAAAACTGTTAACCCTAAACCATAATAAACATATTTTTGGGAATTCGTGTGGCCAATGTTAGTGTAGTACAAATTAAAACACATATATATATGTTTATATTCTTATATTAAATAATATGAGTACGTATATATATATAAAATAACATGAATCTTAGTAAAATCCAAATGTTCTTTAGTTAATTTCTAGCTAATAGTATCATTTCCTTAAACCCTTAACCTAAACTTAATTTTTAACATATTTTATTTCAGACATTCTATTTAATCTAAATATATTTAAACAAAAAAATAGATAATTAAAAATACTTAATAGCATTATTATTTATACAAAGTTACATAACTTTAATAAAACAATTAATTCTCTATTGGAACACTCTAGTTATAATGTCCACTCTGTAAGATATTTCCATGTTATATAAGCTTGGAAATTATACATAGTTCAACAAATGCTAATTCCACATTCAAAATCACCCTTTCTTAATAGCATCCCAGGTAAGAATCTAGAAAGGAAATTATCTCTTAAGAAGTTAATAATTGTCCCATTGTAAACTTTAACCCTAACCTTTAAACCCTAAATCATAATCCCTAAACCCTGAATTCATCATAAACCTTCAAATACTAGTTAACTCCTAAACCTTAAACCATAGTTAACTCATAATTAAACCTGCTTAAACCATATATCTTAAACCATAAACCTTAAACTATAATGATAATTAATTCAATATTTTAAATTCAATACTATCTCTTTTATGATTATATAAGAAAATATTTAATATATTGTATAATCATAAATTTTAATAATTACTATTTTAGGGGTTATAGATTAGTGTTTATGATTCTTTTTGAGGTTTAGGGTTATGAGATTTTTAGCGGCGTTTTACCAAAAGCGCCGCTAATGCTCTGGCTTTTAGCGGCATTTTACCGAAAGCGCCACTAATGCTTTGGTTTTTAGCGGCGTTTTACCAAAAGCGCCGCTAATGCTCTGGCTTTTAGCGGCGTTTTACTGAAAGGGCCACTAATGCTCTGGCTTTTAGCGGCGTTTTACCGAAAGTGCCGCTAATGCTCTGGTTTTTAGCGGCGTTTTACTAAAAGCGCCGCTAATGCTCTGGCTTTTAGCGGCGTTTTACCGAAAGCGCCGCTAATACTCAGGTTTTTAGCGGCGTTTTACCAAAAGCGCCGCGCTAATGCTCGCTTTTAGCGGCGTTTCTGAAAAGCGCCGCTAATGCTCTGGCTTTTAGCGGCGTTTTACCAAAAGCGCCGCTAATGCTAAGGCTTTTAGCGGCGTTTTACCGAAAGCGCCGCTAATGCTCAGGTTTTTAGCGGCGTTTTACCAAAAGTGCCGCTAATGCTCTCTTTTTAGCGGCGTTTCTTACTAAAACGCCGCTGTTGCTCTGTTTTTAGCGGTGTTTTTTTAGAACGCTGCTATTGCTCTGAATTTTAAAATTTTGGCGGTTTTTTTTAATAAAACGCCGCTAAAAACGCCGCTAAAGCCCTATTTTCCTTTAGTGAATGGATGAGCTTAACAAGCTCAGTGAATGCTCAGAATAACCACTACGTAAACAAGTCATTATACAACAATGAAGCATACATATATAATATCCATAGCATCTCTAACTCTAATATCATATTTCACATGTTTAAACATCTTTCATGAATTCTTTTATACATTAACCACATGAATATTTAAGCATATATCTCAGTACATATAAATCATATTTAATCACATTCAGTCACATTATATGATTGTTTGGCTCTTGAGGTTATGAAACATAATGTGGACTTTATCACCACACATCGGATACATAGATCTCAAACACGCTAAAATGACTCATAGAGTCGAACATGTCCCATAAGTGAAGCATATAGCTAACACTCTCCAACTCACCAAACACATATATCCCAGTGAATAGAGCTTAGCTCACATTCCTTTATCTCTTCGAAAACTATCTCTAGGCCTCAACGCCCGAACATTCACATCACAAATATGAGTACTCACAATCCTATGGCATGCCAACTTATAACACCCCTTACCTGTATTCAACGTCAGAATAAGTTTACGAAACATTACCAGGCTTATAAAACAATTAAGCATTTATTTCACATACATTTTCAAATTTCATGCAATCATCATTCAAATTCAATCACATTGTCCCAAATACGAGCCTACAAGGCTCTAAACATGCTTTAGGAGTGGTTCAGGACTAAACTGATAGCTCAAGAAATTTTTGAAACACTTAAATTTTTTTTGAAAATACAGGGGACAAATGCCCGTATGGCCCGGCCGTGTGAGGCAATCCCATGTCACAAGCCGTGTGGACATTTGAAATGGAAGAATATGGCTGTGTCCCAGCCCGTGTCCAACCTCATGTAACTCTCTGACTTGGGTCACACAGCCAACACACACGCCCATGTGATTAGCCTGTATGCCTTAGAAATGGCTACATACACCCGTGTGTTAGGCCATGTGCTAAGCCTTGCCAAACCTGTAGGGTATACTGACTTATGCCATACGACCAAGTCACACACCCATGTGCTAAGCTGTGTAGAGCATATTGACTTGATTTCTATTTCAACACCAGGGGACACACGGTCGTGTGACTTGTCCATGTGTCACACACGACTGAGATACATTATAACATCCTGAATTAGGGTCTAGTCAAAATAGTGGTTTTGAGACCACAAATCTAAAGTAGAAATGATTATTTTATGATCCATGATATGAATGTATGTTTGTGTGAAATTTTCATAAAGAAATTTTATGCCTAAAGTGTCCAATTTGAAGTTAGGGACTAAATTGAATAAGTTGCAAAACTTGAGTTCTAGAAGATTTAAGCATGAAATTGCTATAGATTATTGATTAGATGTCCTTAAATAGTAATTTGACCAAGTTCTAAAATTTTGGACAAAAATGGGCATGAATAGGAAAATTTTGAAAGAAAAGCCTTAAGGGCATTTTGGTCATATGGTTAATAAAAGAATAAAAAGGGAAAAATCAAGCAAAAATTGCTCATCTTCTTCATGCCATAGCCGAAATTTCCATGCTCACCATAGCTAGGGTTTCTTCAACTTTCAAGCTCAATAGTAAGTGCATCCTAGCCTCGTTTTTAATGTTCTTTAAATTTTTGAAGTTGTCATCAAACGATCTAGCTATTTCTACCATTATTTTGAGCTAGGGTTCATGTTCAAAAACTTACCCATGTGTGACATGCAAGTATTTTGATTTTTAATGGAGGAATATGAAATTTTGATGTGTGTTTAACATCTTTTACTAAGTGATTTTTGATAGAAATGCATGAAAAGGACCAATTTGTAAATAAGTCAAAAGTTAAGGGTAAAAAGGTAATTTTACCAAAGTATGTGTTATGGGTTGGTTTGAGCAATGTATGTATTAAATAAGTTAAATTTGGCATTATAGATCAAGAAAAACATGTTTCGAGTCTTGATGGGGGAAAAAATAAGGTTTACAAAGAATAGGCTCGTTTTCATCATTTTGTACCGGGGTAAGTTCATATTCAATAATGTGATGTTATGTTGTATTCTCGATGCTTGAGTATTATGTGAATTTAAATTCTTTAGTGCTATTATGAGTTATGCTGTGATTGCTCCATGAGTAAAAGATGGGTGTTATGGACATTGAAATCGACATTACGAGCAAGCTTGACAGAGAAGTGATATCAAAAAATCCCGTTTGAACCTCAAGAATAGTTTAGGATACAAGTGACATGTCACTAGGAATCATGTGATTTATGAGCTCATGAGATATGTGATATATGTTTATGTGGTTCCGGGTGCTGGTCTTGTACGTCCTACCAGTGGCTAGGTAGTCCGGCATGTGTTGTGGATGCCTGACAGCTTGTGTGAGTAGCCCAATTAGTTATGTCCTGACCGACAGCTTGTGTGACTAGACCCATGAGTAGCTCGAGAATGAGCTTTTACGCGTTATGTGATATGAGGCAGCTTTCGCTACGTATGTGGCACTTATGTGTGAGCCTTTCGTGTATCCAATAGTATTTTGAGTGTTCAACGGGTAAATTATCAAGTAACTTGACAGAAGACCCAAGGGGTAAGTCATTGAGAAGAATGAGTAAGAGATTATGTTATGAGTTGATACAGGTATGTATACTGAACTCATGAGTAATGCCTTGGTATGTGATGAACTTATGACAAATTTATTTATATGATGAGTAAGTTTAAATGATTTCATGAATTATAAATTATGTTTATTATGTTAAATCTATGTTAATTACTTGTTTAGATAGCATGTTATTTGCATATGGACTTACTAAGCTTTAATGCTTACCTCCTCTTCCTTTTTATCTTTTATAGTGTTGCCAAGCTAGCTCGGGGATCGAAGGACGTCAGAGACTCGATCACACTATCAATTGGACATTTGGGTATAGTTAGTCTTAATATTTTGAGTATGGAATGTATAGGGGACTTGGTCATTTTGTTATGTGTCATATTGATTAGCCAAATAAGTTAGCTCATGATGGTATTATGGTTCATTTTGTATAAGGCCATAAGATGTGGCTTATATTTGCTTTTCAGGTTGTAAACCTAATTATTTATGCATGCATGCAATGTGTTTATGCTTTGTGATGTGGTTGGTGGTTGCTTGATGGAAATGGATATGATAAATGGCACATATGCTTAATGAATGGATTAGGGACTAATAGGTATGACCATGTTCATGTTATAATTGAATAGGTTGAAAGTAGGTTTATAAGGATGAATAAACATGAATTTGGTGTGGAATGCCATATGAAAGCATGATGGTTTGAGCATATGATATGTTGACATTACAAAGTCATGGATTAATCATGATTGTGAGTATTTGAGTGACTAAAAGTGCTATGTTGCATGCCACCAAAAATGTATAAGCGAGTGAGCATTTAAGGTTGGCAAATGGCTTGGAAACTAGCCTAGAATTTGTCCACACGGGTAGACACACGGGCATGAGTCTAGGCTGTGTGTGACACACAGTCTGCCCCATAGGCGTGTGATCCGGTGTGTCCCCTGCACCCTAATTAGGCAAAACAGAATGCCCAGTAGTAAAAACACAGAGAGAGACACGGCCATGTGTCTTAGCCGTGTGAAGGACATAACCTCAGGACATGGGCATGTGCCCAGGCCGTATGAAGTCTGCACTTAATTTTTGGAATTTAATTCGTCACACGGCCTAAGCACACGGGCCTGTGACTTGGCCGTGTGACTTTAATTGTGTTGATGACATCATAAACATAAAGTTACATGGGCTAAGGACATGGGCGTGTCCCAAGCCATACAGGCGTGTGCGATCACACGGCCTACCCACACGGGCGTGTGACCCTGTTTCATGAAAATTTCTAAGTTTTCCCAAAGATTTCTAAAGTTCTCGGTTTAGTCCTGAACTACTCCCGATGCATGTTTTGGGCCTCGTAGGCCCAGATAAGGGACAATTGCATATGCATGAATGAATTTAATTTGAGAGAAATTTTATGGCCTGGTTTTGTATGTTTACTTGTGTTTAAGTTTGGTAATGCCTCGTATCCTGTCCCAACATCAGACACGGGTAAGGGGTGTTACACACGCATCTGTGTCTCTGCCCGTGTTGAAAATAATAGGCTGTTTACCAAGCCATTTTACCGCCCAAATTGGTATACACCTATACCAAATCAAATGACACCAAAACAAGACATAATAGGCATTCAATCAATCTTATCCAAGCATCATTTGTACCCTTTCAATACCAACCAATACTAAGCATATCAATACCACAATGTGCCATTCAATTTATACCAAAAACTAATAATCTCAAATCAACAATACAACCACTTTCCTATGTTTTATGACATGCTGAACATTTTTCTCTTCTACAACAACATCAAATTCTCACTCTAACATATAGTTATGAACAATAAGTATTTTTACCGGTTATACCGTTTTACTCGTTTTCACTTAAAACCAAGTAGCACAAGTTGTTTAACATAATTTAAAACCTCATATTCTATCATAAAACATCAAAATACACAAATTTCACCTATGGGTATTTTTCCAAATATGAACCCTAGCTTAAATTATTGCTAGAATAAGCTTAATCGAGCTACCGGGATTCCAAAAACATAAAGAACATTAAAAACGGGGCTTGGAGTCACTTACTATTTAGCTTGGAAAGCTTGAAAACCCTAGCCATGGCCTCCCCCATGCTAATTTCGGCCTCCATGAAGAAGATGAGCAAAATTGGCTTTTAATTTTGTATTTTAATTCATTTTAATTCATTTAGCCTAATATCACAGACATACCAAATTAAATTCACAACCATTTAGTACCTCTAATTACCAATTATCATCAAGCATCACATATCCATCAATAAACATATAACCTAAATCATAGGCACATATGAAAACACAACCAAATCAACCAAATTAAGCCAATTCTCATGGCCATATACAAAACCAAAACATTAACATTTACAAGCCATTTCAAATCGCTAAATTCAATATCAATTCATAACCCAAAATGACCAAAGTTCCTATACATGTCGTATACTCAAAATCCTTAAGTTCAAAAGTACCAAAGTGATAGTAGGATAGTGTAATGAAGTATCTGAAAGTCCTCGAGTCCGAGCTAGCTTTGAATTCACTATAAAACATGAAAAATTAAACAATGTAAGCTATAAAGCTTAGTAAGCTCGTATAAAAATAATAAGCGAAACTCACCATTTAATTACCATTCAAATATATGCAGATAACATACTACAAAATATTTAACCACAATGTTAACATATATTCAATCACCTATTTCACCATGAACTCAATTCTTTCGTATGTTCAATTCATATACAATTTTCATACATACCTATAGTGATACGTATCTATTTCTCACCATTTCATATCTTCAACATACTCGTTGAACCATTTGGAATAATACAGGATACTCGAGAATCTCGCACCCTAAATGCCAAAATATATAGCCGAAGCTATCTCAATAAATCTTACACTGGAGTGCCAATACATAGCCGAAGCTATCTCAATATCATCTCCCAATAATGCTCACTCTCGAGATATCAACGAGTCTGCTCACACAAGCTAACGGTCATGACGTAAGTACACGATGCTGCTCACACAAGCTGACGAGAATCCGCAACACATGCTGGATAACTCAAACAGCCGTAGGACGTATGGACCAGCACCCAAAACAATAATAACCCCTAATGACATGTCATTCATATACTAATCTATTCCTAAGGTTTAACCCAGATTTCCAATGTCGAATCGTCGTCGAATAAGTCCGCAATGTCATGTTCAAAATTTATGCATAAGCTCTAGCAGGTTCTCTGGCCTCGGATCTCTCAGCGGAGTCTTTTGTCGTTCCATTACTACTAATCACATTTCCAGCAATACAAGGTGGTCTACCCCTGGCAACTGGATTACTCGGCCTTGAAGTCTGAAGATTATCTGTCCTGGATAACTATGGACAATTACGAATAAGGTGTTCTTACAAACCACATCTGAAACAAGCTTTATTATTATTATTCATCCAACAATCTCCAAAATGTCATCGACCACACTGTTGACACTCAGGTTTATTATTTCTCACGTTGCCAACACTTGATATTGATATAGATTGAGTCTTAGGACTTGAGTATTGTTTCCCACGATCTCTGTTTGGATACTCAATTGAAGTATTCGAATGCTTATTCCCACGATCTCTTGATTTCTTTGACAAAGATTGATATGGCTTATTCGTCAATCTCTTTCTCCAATCTCTAGCCTCGAAATCCGCTTTTCTCTTTTCTTTGTCAAGTTCTTCGGCTTTACAGGCTCTGTCAACTAGTACCATGAATTCTTTTAATTCTAGAATCCAACTAGTAATCTAATATCCTCATTCAACCTATCTTTAAATCTTTTACACATAATGGCCTCAATTGAAACACACTCCCGAGCATACTTACTAAGTCTAACAAACTCTTGTTCGTATTCGGTTACAGACATACAGCCCTGTTTCAGTCCAAGAAACTCTTTGCGCTTCTAATTAATAAACTGTTGACTGATGTATTTCTTTTTAAATTTGG
This sequence comes from Gossypium anomalum, assembly GCA_025698475.1. NCBI lineage: Eukaryota > Viridiplantae > Streptophyta > Magnoliopsida > Malvales > Malvaceae > Gossypium > Gossypium anomalum. Next base: position 59,067,748 of record CM046956.1, read on the forward strand.
CTTGAAATAATTCCCAAGTAACTCTTTTTCTCGGTACCACAGATACTAAGGTATTCCACCATTGATACGCAGTGTCCCTCAAAAGTGATACAGCACATTTTAAACATTCAGTCGGAGTGCAAGAAAGTTCATCTAACACCCGAATAGTATTTTCAAGCCAAAACTTGGCTCTTTGATGATCGTTGTCAACATTAGCTCTAAACTCTTTGGCTCTGTGTTTTCGAATCTTATCAACTAGCAGCTTATTCAGTTGTAGAAGTTCCACAACTTGCAGAGCTAAGGGAACTGATTGGGGATTAGGTGGGGGTGGGGGTTGTTAAGCAGTCGGATTTTTTTGAACAAACTTCATAAACCACTCATTCCTCATCTGGAAGACGGCTTCTTTAGCCTCTCCTTCCTGGCTACCCGATACGAGTCTCAACTCTGATTGCGGTACCCAGTGAACGGAGGCAGGTGCATTACTTTGGACATCATCAGCTACAGCTCGATTGGGATCCATTTACTATATAAAAACATGATTTAAACTGTCAGGAGATATCACACTATCACAGGTTATATATGGCATTTATAACTAGACTCTCACATACGCTACATTAGTCCTGGAATCGACTAACCGTAGCTCTGATACAAATAAATGTAACACCCCTCACCCGTATTTAACATCAAAATAGGGTTACAGAGCATTACCGGACTTATAAAATAATTAAGCATTTATTTCACATACATTTTCAAATTTCATGCAATCATCATTCAAACTCAGCCACATTGTGCCTAATACGAGCCTACGAGGCTCTAAACATGCTTTAGGAGTGGTTCGGGATAAACCGATAGCTTAAGAAATTTTTGAAACACTTAGAAAATTTTTAAAAATACAAGGAACAGACGCCCGTGTGGCCCGGCCGTGTGGACATTCAAAATAGAAGCAGATGGCCGTACGTCAGCCCTTGTCTGACCCCGTGTAACTCTCTGACTTGGGTCACACGACCAACACACACGCCTGTGTGATTAGCCCATGTGCCCTAGAAATGGCCACACACGCCCATGTGCCAGGCCGTGTGCTAGGCCTTGCCAAACCTGTAGGGTATACTGACTTATGCCACACGGCCAAGTCAGACGCCCGTGTGCTAAGCTGTATGCAGCATACTGACTTGATATCTTTTTCAACACCAAGGGACCCACGGCCGTTTAACCTAACCATGTGTCACACATGGTTGAGACACACACCTGTTTCTCTGCCCATGTAGACAAAAATTGGCTATTTACCAAGCCATTTTGCCACTCAAATTGGTATACACCTACACCAAATCAAATGACACCAAAAAAAGAAATAATAGGAATTCAATCAATCTTATCCAAGCATCATTTATACCCTTTCAATACCGACCAATACTAAGCATATCAATACTACAATGTGCCATTCAATTTATACCAAAAACTCATAATCTCAAATCAACAATACAACCACTTTCAACCATGTATCATTTAGCCTAATCTCACAAACATACCAAATTCAATACACATCTAGTTCGTACCCCTAATTACCAATTATCATCAAGCATCACATATCCATCAATAAACACATAACCTAGATTATATGCATATATGAAAAAACAACCAAATCAACCAAATTAAGCCAACAATCATGGTTATATACAAAACCAAAACATTAACATTTACAAGCCATTTCAAATGGCTAAATTCATTATCAATTCATAACCCAAAATGACCAAAGTTCCTATACATGCCATATACTCAAAATGCTTAAGTTCAAAAGTAAAAAGTGATAGTAGGATAGTATGATGAAGTCTTCGACGGTCCCCGAATCTGAGCTAGCTTTGAATTTACTATAAAACACAAAAAATTAAATAATGTAATCTATAAATCTTAGTAACCTCATATGAAAATAATAAGCAAATGTAACAGTCTGATTTAGACCCTAATCGAAACTGTGGTTTTAGGACCATAAATCCGAGTCAAAAAAATATTTAAATATTATTTTTCGTGTTTATTATATGTGAATTAGCATGTGTGAAAGTTTCGTATGAAAATTTGATTATTTGTGTGCTTAATTAAATAAAGGGCTTAATTGCGTAAAATGAAAACTTGATAGTTTAAAGTAAAAGGGCCAAATAGTTGGTGGTTTTCTAAGTTGGAGTATTTATAATGTAATTATTCCATTAACATTTGGCTTGTATAGTAATGGACATAGGTTATATAATTTTATTATTATTTCATTAAGGTTAGTTAGGTAAATTAATAATAAATTAATTTATGGTATTATATCATAAACTAATAAGCCACATTCATGTTACTTTCCTTCATCTTTGCACCGAAACTAAAACAAAGAAAAGAAAGAAAACAAAGTAGGGTTCGACCTTGTTCAAGCTAAATCAATGAATGTTTTTACTTCGATTTTTGATAATTTTTACGTTTTTGAGATCGTTGCTTTGAATACTACCCGACCCATGCTTGAATTTTTTATTTTGGTGAATATTTTGTGTTATGCCATTGATGAATATTTGTGTTTTGTGATGTTTGATGCTGAAATATCAAAAATATGGTTTAGATTAACACTGAATTTTTTGATAATTTTGAGTTAATAGGACTAAATTGCAAAGATAATAAATTGAAGGACTAAAATGAAAAATAAATGAAATATATGGACTAGTATGAGTATGTTGAAAATTTGGCTCAACTATGTTCTTGTGAGATTTGGTGTATTTTGTGTTTTGTGCATTTTGGACTAAATTGTAAAAGTATGAAATATTAGGGGTAAAATGGTAATTTGATCATTTATGTGTTGTTGGATTAAATTGAATGAAATTTTATTTAAATTAGGTTAATTTGAAATTAAATAGATCAAGAACAAAGGAAATCGGACTTGGATCAGGGAAAAAACAAAAAATAGTCGAATAGCCGATTCGTAACGTTCGTCGATATCCGAGGTAAGTTTTTAAGTAATTAAACATGGTTTATTTTGAACATAGAATGATTTACAATGATGATTCAAATTTTATAATGTATTATTATGTTAGCCGAATGAGAATTATCAATGAATTAATGTGATTGAGTTGTAATTTGAATGATATCAAAATCTCTGAAAGTGTGTATATGTTGCATGGAATATTATATGATTCAATATATGAAATGTTATGGAATAATTTTATGTTTGTGATATTCGGGCCTTGAGCCTAGCAAGCCTTGTGCTGGTGACTTTAATCGGGCTTTGTGCCTGGCAGGCTTAGTGCCGGTGAATAAATATCAGACTTTGAGTCTAGCAGGCCTTGTGTCGGTCTGAAATTTAGGTTTATGCCTAGCAGGTTTTAGACCGGTGATTTGCTTTCAAGTCTATGATCATAAGATTTCAAGTTATTGTGGAAATTGAGCAAGTGCAATTGAGCTAAATGACATTGTATATGTTCGGCCACCTAGGTAAGTATATGTAAGCTTATATTGAACTTGATTATTCGATTACATGTGAATTATATTGAACTTATATATTCGGTTTTATGTGAAGTTATTTTAAATATGCATATTCAGCCATTTTTTATTTTCTATTGAAGTTGAACTATAGGTTACATGTGATGTTTTCTTTAATTTCTATATTCGGCCATATAATTAAGTATCTATGTGACGATATATTTGATGTTGTATAATCGGTTATATAGGAAATTTTTATGTGGTGATATGTATTTGATATTGAACATTCGACCAAGGTATCTTATTGTGTAAAAGTATAATATTATCGTATAATTTGTTTAGTTTGAATGTTTTGATTATTCATTGAGTTGTTTAATTTGCTTAAGGCTTACTAAGCTAAGTTAGCTTACTCTATGTGTTTTTGTTACTCTGTTTTATAGATATTGGTTGTAAGTTACGAACTCGGGGATCGTTATCGAAGTCATCCACACTATTGTCAACTTTTGGTACTTTTAGAAGTTTATTTTCAAACTTTTGGCATGTATAGGCTAATACGTATTTTGTTCGACCTTGAATATGTATAACTTTAGCCATGCAAAAATGGCTTAATTGTCATGATAGATTCGTTCATACTTGGATATGGTTTGAGCTTACTTTTAGTTGATGTGTTATAAATTATATGTGAATAATGTATGTGATGTATGTGGTATGTTTGAAAATGGTTTATTGATGTTAGTAAATTTGAAAGTGGATTGATGTAATGATCATCACATATATATATATATTTCATGATATAATTATTTGTTTCAGTTTAGGTTTTTGGTTTGGGTAAAATATTTGGATAATGAGTTTAGAAAATGTAACTTATAAGATATTTATACATGTTTTCATGTGTAAATGTATATTTGTTTGTGATGAATTAAAATTGAAATGAAAATGACGATAGGTGGAATTGGCTGTGGTTGGTCACTCGGTTTTGATATGTATAGTTATAAATAAATATAGTTTGATGATTTAATTTTGATGTATGTTTATTCATTTATAAACATGAGCTCAGGTGTTAGCATGTTTTATGTATATTAGAAATGCATGATATGAGGCATGCCTATATTCGAATATGCAAAGATTAGTTTAGTTCGGTTTGCATTGAAAAATGTATAAGTACCATAATTAGTTATAAGTTTATTAATGGTGAATTATTGAGATTATATTGTTTATATATAATGAAAGTATATGTGTATGTTTATATTTGTTAATGAAAATGTGATTATTTAAAAGGTATAGATTCGGTTGAATGTTGAGGTATGATTTGTAAATGCAATATGATAAATAAAGTATGTTTAATATTTAATTAGCCATGTGCTTAATATATTTATGAGTATGACTTGTATGAATATGTGAATGTTTGGAATTTTGTTTTTGTTTAGTAATGCCTCGTAACCCTAGTCCGGCGACGGATACAGGCTAAGGGTGTTACATTTTATTGGTATCAGAGCCAGGTTTAGCGATTCTAGGACTAATGTAGCGTGTGTGAGTTTAGCTATACATGCTAAAATTTATACTGCGATAGTGTGATGACTTTTGACATTTGAAAATGTGCTTTCATATAGTAAATGGATCCCGATAGAGCTGTAGCTAATGATGTCGAGAGTGTAGCGTCTACTCCCGCGGTGGGACAGCGCCAATTGAATCTTGACCTATCTCAAGTATCCATGAAGGGGAGGCTAAGCAAGCCTTCTATCAAATGACGAATAATTGGTTTACTTAGTATATCCGGACTAATTCGACTGTATAACAACCTCCACCCCTAAATAATCCATCTCTGATACATGTTATACCTCCGATGATTGATCCGATGAGACCTAACAGGCCTTCTGTAGATAAAATAAAAAAACACGGGGCTGAAGAGTTTAAGGCTAATGATGATGATGATGTTGAACGGGCTGAGTTGTGGCTTGATAATACTATCCATGTGTTCGACGAGTTATCATGTACTCTAAATAAATGTTTAATGTGTGCCATATCTTTATTACGAGACACTGCATATCACTGGTGGAAGACCCTAGTATCGGTGGTCCTGAAAGAGATAGTGACTTGGGAATTCTTTCAAGCGGAGTTTCGTAAGAAATATATCAACTAGAGATTTATCGACCAGAAACGCAAAGAATTTCTGAAATTGAAACAGGGTCGTATGACCGTAACTGAGTATGAGCAGAAATTTGTGAGACTTAGTCGATATGCTCGTGAATGTGTTTCAACCGAAGCTATTATGTGTAAAAGATTCGAAGACAGTTTAAATGAAGACATTAAATTGCTGGTTGGTATACTTGAAATTAAATAGTTCATGGTACTTGTTGAGCGAGCTTGCAAAGCCGAAGAGCTCGGGAAAGAGAAAAGAAAAGTTAATTTTAAAGCTAGAGATTCTCATAAAAGATCATCGAGCAAGACTTTTCAGTCAGCATCGAAGAAGTTTCGAGATGATTCTAGTTGATTTAGAGCTACTTTTGACTTTTCTAGACGAGATCGAGCCTGACCTCCTGTGAGTTCATGAGCTACTTCGATTGCTAGTGTTGGCAATGATCGACAGAACAGATCCAAGTGTAAGCATTGTGTTAAATGGCATTCTGGAAGCTATAGATTGCATGATCGGTCTTGTTTTAAATGTGGATTGATGGATCATTTCATCCGAGATTGTCCGATATTAGCTGAGCAAAATACTATTTAGAATGCAAAATCGAGTAACATGTCAGCACGAGGCAGACCACCCAGACATTCAGGTAATGTGAGTGGTAGTCAGAGAGGGACAAAAGATACAGCGGTTCAATCTGAGGCTCATGCACTTGCCAGAGCATATGCCATACGAGCTCACGATGAGGCTTCTTCCCCAGATGTTATTACCGGTACTTTCACTCTTTATGATACTAGTGTTATTGCATTGATTGATCCTGGTTTAACTCATTCATATGTGTGTGGAACATTAGTATCCAATAAGACTTTGCCTGTGGAGTCTACTGAGTTTGTAATTTGAGTATCAAACACTTTGGGCCGGTGTGTTCTGGTTGACAAAGTGTGTAAGAATTGCCCGTTGATGATATGAGATACATGTTTTCCGGTCGATTTGATGTTGTTACCATTCGACGAGTTCGATATAATTTTGGGTATGGACTGGTTGACTTTGCATGATGCTGTTGTTAATTGCAAAAGAAAGACCATTGATTTGAGATGTCAAAATAATGAGATTATTCGGATTGAATCTAATGATTTGTATGGTTTACCAGTAGTGATTTCTTCGATGCTAGCTCAGAAATATGTGCAAAAAGGGTGTAAAGCTTATTTTGCCGATGTGCTCAATAGTAAAGCAGCTGAAAGAAACATTGAATTGGTACCTATTTTATGTGAGTATCCGGATGTATTTCCAGAGGAGTTACCGAGTTTGCCACCTATTCGGGAGGTAGAGTTTGGTATTAAGTTAGTATCGAGGACGAATCCTATTTCGATAGCTCCGTATCGGATGGCACCTACAGAATTAAAAGAGTTGAAAGTGCAGTTGCAAGAGTTCACAGATAGAGGTTTTGCACGACCGAGGTTCTCTTCTTGAGGTGCGCCAGTTTTATTTGTGAAAAAGAAAGACGGAACTATGAGAATATGTATTGATTATCGCCAGTTGAACAAGGTCACTATAACGAATAAATACCCGTTGCCACGGATTGACGATTTGTTTGATCAATTGAAAGGGGCTTCAGTGTTTTCAAAGATAGATTTGAGATTGGGTTACTATCAGTTATGAGTCAGAGACTTCGATGTGCCAAAAACTACTTTTCGAACGAGGTACGGACATTATGAGTTTCTAGTCATGCCATTTGGACTTACTAATGCACCTGCAGTTTTTATGGATTTGATGAATCAGATATTCAGGTAGTATTTAGATCGATTTGTGGTCGTGTTTATCGATGATATACTGATTTACTCTCGAAATGAAACCGAACATGCCGAGCATTTGAGACTTATGTTACAGACTTTGCGAGAAAAATAGTTGTATGCGAAGTTTAGTAAATGCGAGTTCTGGTTACACGAGGTTAGCTTCTTGGGACATGTTGTTTTAGCATCAGGTATTCGGTTTGATCCAAGTAAGATTTCAGCTATACTAGATTGGAAACCTCCGAGAAATGTTTCTGAAGTCAAAAGTTTTTTGGGACTTGCTGGTTACTATAGACGGTTTGTGAAAGGTTTCTCTATGATTGCAACTCCGATGACGAAGCTACTGTAGAAAGATGTCAAATTCGAGTGGTCAGAAAAGTTCTAGAAAAGTTTTGATCAGTTGAAAGCTCTTTTAACCGAAGCTCCAGAGTTAGTTCAACTAGAATCGGGTAAAGAATTTTGTTATTTATAGTGATGCATCTTTAAATGGTTTGGGTTGTGTTTTAATGTAGGAAGGCAAAGTTATAGATTATGCCTCGAGACAGTTAAAACCGCATGAAAAGAACTATCCGACACACGATCTAGAATTGGCAGCTATTGTGTTTGCATTAAAGATATGGCGCCATTATTTTTTCGGTGAAAAATGTCATGTTTATTCCGATCACAAGAGTCTGAAGTTTTGATGACTCAGAAAGATTTGAATTTGAGACAGAGTTGATGGTTAGAGTTAATAAAAGACTATGAACTTGTGATTGACTATCACTCGGGGAAGGCTAATGTGGTTGCTGATGCTTTAAGCCAAAAATCATTGTTTGCTTTGCGTGCAATGAATGCACATATAGCTATGTCAGATGATGGTGCGATGATAGCTGAATTCAAAGCAAGACTGTTATTTATTCAACAAATTTGTGATGCCCAGAAGGTTGATAATAAATTGATAACAAAATGAGTTCAATGTGATTCAAATGCTGATTCAGAGTTTCGAGTTGATGCTGATGATTATCTAAGATTCAGAAATCGAATATGTGTTCTGAGAAATACAGAGTTGATTCAGATAATTTTGAATGAAGCTCATGATAGTCGGTTAACTGTTCACCCGGGTAGCACGAAAATGTATAATGATCTGAAATAGCACTATAGGTGGTAAGGTATGAAATGAGACATTTCTGACTTTGTATCGAAATGTTTAGTCTGTCAGCAAGTAAAAGTTGAGTATCAGGTACCTTTTGGATTATTTCAACCGATCACGATACTTGAATGGAAATGGGACAGAGTCACAGTGGATTTTGTATCCAGTTCACCGTTGACACTAAGCAAGAAAGATGTAATCTGGGTTATTGTTGATAGATTGACCAAATCTGCTCACTTTGTTCCAGTTCGTACAGATTATTCACTTGACAAACTGGCTAAATTGTATGTTTCTCAGATCGTGAGGTTACATGGTGTGCCTATATCTATTGTTTCAGATAGAGATTCGAGGTTTACATCGCGGTTTTGGAAGAAACTGCAAGATGCATTAGGTACTAAACTGCATTTTAGCACTGCTTTTCATCCTCAGAAAGACAGTCATTCCAAGCGAATTATTCAGATACTTGAGGATATGTTGAGATGTTGCATTCTTGAGTTCGAAGGTACGTGGGAATGATACCTACCTCTGATTGAATTTGCATACAATAATAGCTTTCAATTGAGTATTAAAATGGCACCTTATGAAGCTTTGTACAGTCGTAAACGCCATACAGCATAGTACTGGACTGAGCTCAGTGAAAATAAGATACACGGGGTCGATTTGATCAAAGAAACCATACAGAAAGTAAAAGTAATTCATGAAAGTTTGAAAGCAACATCAGATCGTCAGAAATCGTATGCAGATTTGAAACATAAAGACATAGAGTTTCAGATCGGGGATAGAGTGCTTTTGAAAGGTTCACCGTGGAAGAAAATACTCAGATTCAGTCGTAAAGGCAAATTAAGTCCAAGATTTATTGGGTCGTATGAGATTATCGAGCGGATAGGGCCGGTTGGCTATAGACTGCTGCTACCACCTAAGCTAGAAGAGATTCACAATGTATTCCATGTCTCGATGCTTCATAGATATTGATTCGATCCTTCATACATGATTAGTCCGACTAAATTTGAGATTAAGCCTGATATGTCGTATAAGGAAGAACCCATTCGTATACTGGCTCGCGGAATTAAAGAATTAACAAATGAGAAAATTCCGTTGGTTAAAGTACTGTGGCATAAACACGGAGTTGAGGAAGCAATGTGGGAGCCAGAGGATACAATGAAAGAGCATTATTCGAACCTATTCACCGGTAAGATTTTGGGGGACGAAAATCCCTAAGGGGGAGAGTTGTGATAGTCTGATTTACACTTTAAATAGAACGGTGGTTTCGAGACCACGAATCCTAGTCAGAAAAATATTTAAATATTATTTTTTGAGTTTATTATATGTGAATTAGCATGTGTGAAAGTTTCGTATGAAAATTTAATTATTTGTGTGCTTAATTAAATAAAATGGCTTAATTGCGTAAAATGAAAACTTGATAGTTTAAAGTAAAAGGGCCAAATAGTTGGTGGTTTTCTAAGTTGGAGTATTTATAATGTAATTATTCCATTAACATGTGGCTTGTACGGTAATGGACATAGGTTATATAATTTTATTATTATTTCACTAAGGTTAGTTAGGTAAATTAGTAATAAATTAATTTATTTATTATATCATAAAATAATAAGCCACATTCATGTTATTTTCCTTCATCTTTGCACTGAAACTAAAACAAAGAAAAAGAAAGAAAACAAAGTAGGGTTCGGCCTTGTTCAAGCTAAATCAATGTATGTTTTTACTTCAGTTTTTGATAATTTTTACGTTTTTGAGATCGTTGCTTCGAATGCTACCCGACCCATGCTTCAATTTTTTATTTTGGTGAATATTTTGTTTTATGCCATTGACGAATATTTGCGTTTTATGATGTTTGATGCTAAAATATCAAAAATATGGTTTAGATTAACAAGTTTTGTATTGAAGTTTTCGATGATTTTGAGTTAATAGGAGTAAATTGAAAAAATAATAAATTAAAGGACTAAAATGCAAAATAAATGAAATATATGGACTAGTATGAGTATGTTGAAAATTCAGCTCAACTATGTTCTTGTGAGATTTGGTGTATTTTGTGTTTTGTGCATTTTGGACTAAATTGTAAAAGTATGAAATATCAGGGTAAAATGGTAATTTGTCCATTTATGTGTTGTTGGATTAAATTGAATGAAATTTTATTTAAATGAGGTTAGTTTGAAATTATATAGATCAAGGACAAAGGAAATTAGACTTGGATCGGGGAAAAAACAAAAAATAGTCGAATAGCCGATTCGTAACGTCCGTCGATATCCCGAGGTAAGTTTTTAAGTAATTAAACATGGTTTATTTTGAACATAGAATGATTTCCCATGATGATTCAAATTTTATAATGTACTATTATGTTAGCCGAATGAGAATTATCAATGAATTAATGTGATTGAGTTGTAATTTGAATGATATCAAAATCTCTGAAAGTGTGTATATGTTGCATGGAATATTATATGATTCGATATATGAAATGTTATGGAATAATTTTATGTTTGTGATATTCGGGCCTTGAGCCTAGAAAGCCTTGTGCTGGTGACTTTAATCGGGCTTTGTGCCTAGCAGGCTTAGTTTCGGTGAATAAATATCAGACTTTGAGTCTAGCAGGCCTTGTGCCGGTGTGAAATAGCAGGCCTTGTGCCGGTGTGAAATTCAGGTTTATACCTAGCAGGTTTTATACCGGTGATTTGCTTTCAAGTCCATGATCATAAGACTTCAAGTTATTGTGGATATTGAGCAAGTGTAATTGAGCTAAATGACATTGTATATGTTTGGCCACCTAGGTAAGTATATGTAAGCTTATATTGAACTTGATTATTCGATTACATGTGAATTATATTGAACTTATATATTCTGTTTTATGTGAAGTTATTTTAAATATGCATATTCGGCCATTTGTGATGTTCTATTGAAGTTGAACTATAGGTTATATGTGATGTTTTATTTAATTTCTATATTCGGCCATACAAGTAAGTATCTATGTGATGATATATTTGATGTTGTATAATCGGTTATATAGGAAATTTTTATGTGGTGATATGTATTTGATATTGAACATTCGGCCAAGGTATCTTATTGTGTAAAAGTATAATATTATTGGTATAATTTGTTTAGTTTGAATGTTTTGATTATTCATTGAGTTGTTTAATTTGCTTAAGGCTTACTAAGCTAAGTTAGCTTACTCTGTGTGTTTTTGTTACTCTGTTTTATAGATTTAGGTTGTAAGTTACGAGCTAAGGGATTGTTATTGAAGTCATCCACACTATTGTCAACTTTCGGTAGTTTTGGAAGTTTATTTTCAAACTTTTAGCATGTATAGGCTAATACGTATTTTGTTCGACCTTGAATATGTATAACTTTAGCCATGCAAAAATAGCTTAATTTTCATGATAGATTCGTTCATACTTGGACATGGTTTGAGCTTACTTTTAGTTGATGTGTTATAAATTATATGTGAATGAAGTATGTGATGTATGTGGTATATTTGAAAATGGTTTATTGAAGTTAGTAAATTTGAAAGTGGATTGATGTAATGATCATCATATATATATATAAATTTCATGATATAATTATTTGTTTTGGTTTAGGTTTTTGGTTTGGGTAAAATATTTGGATAATGAGTTTAGAAAATGTAACTTATAAGATGTTTATACATGTTTTCATGTGCAAATGTATATTTGTTTGTGATGAATTAAAATTGAAATGAAAATGATGATAGGTGGAATTGGCTGTGGTTGGTCACTCGGTTTTGATATGTATAATTATAAATAAATATGGTTTAATGATTTAATTTTGATGTATGTTTATTCATTTATAAACATGAGCTCAGGTGTTAGCATGTTTTATGTATATTAGAAATGCATGATATGAGGCATGCCTATATTCGAATATGCAGAGATTAATTTAGTTCGGTTTGCATGGAAAAATGTATAAGTACCATAATTAGTTATAAGTTTATTAATCATGAATTATTGAGATTATATTGTTTATATATAATGAAAGTATATGCGTATGTTTATATTTGTTAATGAAAATGTGATTATTTGAAAGGTATAGATTCGGTTGAATTTTGAGGTAGGATTTGTAAATGCAATATGATAAATAAAGTATGTTTAATATTTAATTAGCCATGTGCTTAATATATTTATGAGTAGGACTTGTAGGAATATCTGAATGTTTGGAATTTTGTTTTTGTTCAGTAATGCCTTGTAACCTTAGTTCAGCGACGAATACGGGTTAGGGATGTTACAGCAAAACTCACCATTTAATTACCATTCAAATATATGCATATGACATACTACAAAATATTTAACCACAATGTTAACATATATTCAATCACCTATTTAACCATGAACTCAATTCTTTCATATGTTCAAGTCATATACAATTTTCGTACATACCTGTATTGATACGTATCTATTTTTCACCATTTCATATCTTCAATATAGCCGTTGAACCATTTGGAATAATACAGGATAATCGGGAATCTCACACCCTAAGTGCCAATATATATAGCTGAAGCTATCTCAATAAATCTTGCAACGAAGTGCCAATACATAGCCGAAGCTATCTCAATATCATATCTCAATAATGCTCACTCTCGAGCAATCAATGGGTCTGCTTACGCAAGCTGACGGTCATGATGTAAGTACACAGTGCTACTCTCACAAGCTGACGAGAATCTGCAACACATGCTGGATAACTCAGCCACTGGTAGGACGTACGGACCAGCACCTAAAACAATATTAACCCCTAATGACATGTCATTCGTATCCTAATCTACTCCTAAGGTTCAATCGAGATTTCCAATGCCGAATCTTCATCGAATAAGTCCACAATGTCGTGTTCACAATTTATGCAATATTAAATCATTTAAAACACAAATATAACAATATTTATTACATACAAACTTACCTCGAATGTAAAAACGGCGAATTAAGTCAATTAATCTGAAACCTTATTCTTTCCCCGATCTAAGTCTGTATTTTTCCTTTCTTGATCTAAATATAATAAAAATCAACTTATTTAATAATCTCTCTATTCAATTTAATCCAAAAACACACATTAAGGCATTTTTACATTTTTACCCCTAACATTTCACATTTTTGAAATTTAGTCCTTATTTCATAAAATCACAAATTCATGCAATTCAACTAAAACCCATGCTAGCTAAATTTCAATTAGGTCCTTATCTGTCCATATTTTTCATTTATTTAATAATTTAACCACCAAATTTCAACATTTCACAAATTAATCCCTAATTGGACATTTTACTAAAAATTACTTAACAAATGTTGTTTATCTAATAACAAGCATGCATTTCCTACCATTAAACATCAAAATACATCAATATTAATCAATGGAAAAACCCTAAACCTTTAACAATTTTGCAAATTAGTCCCTGGGCTAGCTAGATTAAGTGACAACGATCTCAAAAACATAGAAATCATTAAAAACGAGACAAAATTGAACTTACATGCATGGACGATAGCTAGCCGAACTTTGAAGCTATTTTAATGGTTTCCTTCTTGCTACATTCGATTGAAAATGAAGAAGACAAGATGATATCTTTTGTTATTTTATTAATTTACTTATTATTTCACTAATTTACCTTTTTAACCTTTAATAAAAACATTTAAATCATCTAATTTATGTCCATACTTGTCCACTCATAATAAAAATGGGTTAATTACCACATAAGGACCTCCACTTTAAATTTCTATAGCTATTAGACACCTTTAGCTAATAGAACTCAAGTTTTACACTTTACGCGTTTTAGTCCTTTTTATCGAATTAAACACTCAAACGATAAAATTTCTTAACAAAAATTTCACACAAATATACTATCATACTGTAGACATTAAAATAATAATAATATAATTATTTCGACTTCAAATTTGTGGACCCAAAAATGCTATTCTGATTTAACTAAAAATGGACTGTTACAACTCTCCCCCCTTTGGAATTGTTGTCCCCGAAAATCTTACTAGAAAAGAGGTTAGGGTACTGTTTTCTCATAGCTTCCAGGGGCTCCCACGTAGCCTCTTTGACACCGTGCCTTTGCCACAAAACCTTCACCAAAGCTATGCATTTATTTCTTAACTCTTTAACCTCTCGAGCTAAAATTCTGATAGGTTATTCGTTATAAGTTATATTAGGTTGAATTTCTATCTCAAACGGAAAAATGATATGCGATGGATCTGATCGATACCTTCGAAACATCGATACATGTAACACATTGTGGATCTTTTCTAAATCTAACGGTAACGCTAGCCGATATGCCACTAGCCCTATTCTTTTAATGATCTCATATGACCTGATAAAATGCGGGCTTAATTTGCCTTTGCAACCAAATCGAAGAATTTTCTTCCATGGAGATACTTTCAGAAATACTTTGTCGCCGATCTGAAATTCAATGTCTTTTCATTTTAAATCCACGTACGATTTCTATCGATCTGAAGCTTCTTTTAGACTGTCGTGAATTACATTTACTTTCTCTTCAGTGTCTCTGATCAAATCAACCCCATGAATCTTTTTTCACTAAGCTCGGTCCAGTACAATGGATTTTGACATTTGCGACCATACAATGCTTCATATGGTGCTATCTTTATGGTTGATTAAAAACTGTTGTTATACACAAACTCAACCAACAAAAAATATTTCTTCCAATTGCCTTCAAACTCTAAAACACAACAATGAAGCATATCTTCGAGAATCTAAATTACTCTCTCATACTGACCATCGATTTGCGGATAAAATGCGGTACTAAAGTTTAACCTCGTACCCAGAGCTTCTTGCAATTTCTTCCAAAATCGTGACGTAAACCTTGGATCTTTATCTAAAATAATCGAAACTGGCACCCGTGCAATCTAACGATATCAAAAATGTACAATTCAACTAATTTATCCAGTGAATAATCAGTACGTACCAGAATAAAATGTGCAGATTTCGTCAGTCGATCAAAGACAACCCAAATAGCATCTTTCTTTTTTGGAGATAGGGTCAAACCGGATACAAAATCCATAGTAACTCTATCCCATTTCCAGTCCGGTATCATTACTGGTTGTAGCAATCCCAAAGGCACTTGATGTTCAGCTTCAAATCAAACATCTCGACACAAACTCTGAAATGTCTCGTTTCATGCTCAACCACCAATACAACTGTTTCATATCATTATACATTTTAGTACTCCTCGGATGAATAGATAAACAACAATTGTGTGCTTCGTGAAGAATTGTCTAAATGAGTTAGGAATTCTTTGGTATGCAAATTCTACCTCGAAACATTAAACAATCATCAGACTCGATCTGATGGTCTGGATCATTAGTCAATTCGCATTGCACTCTTTTAGCTTGCAACTCGTTATCACAGTTTTGAGCTTCACAAATTTGTTGAAGAAATACCGGTTTAGCTTTTAACTCTGCTAAAATCGAATCATCATCAGACAAGGTTAGCTGAGTATTCATCGCTCTCAAAGAAAATAATGATTTTCTACTTAAAGCATCCGTGACAACGTTCGCTTTCCCCGGATGATAATCAATCACCAACTCGTAGTCTTTCAGCAACTCAAGCCATCTTCATTGTCGCAAATTCAGATCTTTCTAAGTCATTATCTTGTGATCGGTAAAGATATGGTACTTTTCACCATACAAATGATGTCACCAAATTTTCAATGCGAAAACAATAGCTGTAACACCCCTAACCCATACCCGTCGCCGGAAGGATTGAGGAGTATTACAAAACAAACACGAGATTTCATTTAACAAAATAGAATAAATACTAAATTCGATTCTCATAATTTTTTTTTTTTTAGCCTTAATTGAATATCAACCATACATACACATTAGCCACATGAAATACATATAATAACCGAATAAGCCATATTCGCATGGCTAAACATATATACATTACATAAAGTACTTAATTAACATCCAAATGTCAACCTATACATGCCATTATCAAAGTTCAACAAAAAGAGTACCAAAAAGAGCTTAGATAGTGTGGACGACTTCGACTTTGACACTCCCGAGTCCGATAGCTGACGAACAAAATCTATAAAACAGAGAATTAAAGCAAAAAGGATAAGCATTCCGATGCTTAGTAAGTTTTGAGTAATGAATCATCTAAAAGAGTGACATAATAATATCAAGTTTGTTTGTTACATCCCTTGGCTGAATAGAAACATGACTAAGATACTACTTTTACCATCCATATTACAAATATGAAATCAATATACCCAACTAAATTCAATCCATAGCCGAATACATTTTCCTCAAATTTCATGACAATTTCATGCATATATATATATACATCTCATATTTGTGAAGTTGAACTCTCTACTTCGGAACTCAATACATCAATAATCAAATTACAAGCGTTCAAATGATTTTAAACAATGGTTTAAACATACCTACCGAATTTCATAGTCATAATTTAAAATCAATTGCATTCTCAACGAGAGTAAGTTACTTACACCGTTTATCTTACTGTATAAGTAGCGCATGTGTTTAAAATTGTTTCAGCATTTATTATATAAATTCTCGTACAAACACTTATGGTTTTCATCCCCAATTATTATGTTGTACGACCATTCTTTGGAATTAAGCCCAACTTTTAGCACCGGCTCAAAGCCCTTCGAGATCAAGCTCGAGATTAGACCATCGCTCAAGGCCCTTCTAACTATGTCCGGTTGTGACACTGCTCAAAAGCCCTTCGAGATCAAGCTCGGATTAGACCACTGGCTTAAAGCCCTTCGAGACTAAGCTCGGATTCAAGTCCCCAATTAACATTCTCACATATATGCTCGTTCAATTCACTAATCACAAACATATAACAAGATTCTGTTTCGTTATTTCACAAGCTTTCTATAACCATACGGCTACAAGCAAACACTTTACTTATTTATTTGATCATGTGATGCTAGTAGGACCATTATGTTATAAATTAATTATCATGCTCATAACTATGTAATTTCTTCATCTAAACATAAGCCAAGTTCTATTACTCAAAGACTTACCTCGGATATACTTGAACGGTTGCGAAGTGGCTACTCGCTACTTTTTCTTTCCCTTATCCAAATTGTCCCCTATGCTCTTGAGCTTAAGTTTAACAAATTTAAACTAGTCATTAATCGACTACTAAAGCATTACTTTAAGAATGTAATACATATAGATTCGGCTATCACACATATAGATTATAGTAAGCTTTATAAAATGATAATTAATTCATTAACAAATTTTCTTTAATGTTTACAATATGATTACAATTTCCTTATAAGCTAACTTCCTGAGCAACAGCCAGTAAAGTATTTATAATTGGAGTTATGAAACTCCAAATCGATTACCAAAAATTTTTTGACAGAAGACTCATTTATCTATTATCCATAAAATTTTCATAATTTTTAGTTTAGCCCAACAATACCAGATTTTTCTTAAAGTTCACCTAATTTCACTGCTTGACTAAACTGACCACTCTTCACTTCGAATCAAATTTCTCATTGTACAGAATTCAAAATGTGTTCTCACTTATTTCATTTGAAACTAGACTCATTAAGGAATCTAAGCATATAAATTTTATCTTAAGGCCATTTTTGTACAATTTATTCTGATTTTATAAAAAACAGAACAGGAAACCTAGTAGTCATTTCGACTCAACCCCACAATATTTCAAATATCTCAAGATCGGTAACTCTTTTGTTTCTATAGTTTCTTTTGCAAGAAGCTAGACTCTTCAAGCTTTAATTGCATAATTTATCCTGCTTCTAACTCAACTCCTACAAATTATGGCGATTTTCCAAAATCACCTTACTGCTGCTGTCCCCAAGCAGTTTAATACTAAATCACTCTTTCAAACGTTCCTAGTATACATTTTATTCAAGTATGTATATTAACAATCGAATTTTTCAAATAATTATCTATAAAATTCACTTCAACCATCTCAATACAATACATGGTGTTCAAACCATTATTCAAGTTCAAAATTCGGCTAATACACACATATATATACACTAGAAATCAATTACTAACATTTGTATTTCACCTTAATAGCTAGCCTAGCAAACCTTATTTTAACATACAATTTTTTTCTTAACACAATTAAAGCATCCTCTTCATTCCATCAATTAAAAACACATACATTACCCAAATATCCAAAACCATATTCGGCCATATAACACAACTAAATAGCCGATTCCTTTCCCTAATACACTTCCAACAATGAAATCAACTTCTTCAACTAGGCTACCTTAACATATCAAACATCCTTCAAAATTCATCAATTAACCAAATTTATCTACTTGTCAATAGGTTATATATATATACTCAAGAATCCATAAATCTTAACTATGGGCTAACTAAACCATACTCTTATCAACTTAATCTCATCATCAATTAAAAAAATATCACAAAGCATACCTTTAAATGGAAGTAGCTATGGCCGAATGCTTTGTTTCTTTTTCAGCTTTTCTTTCTCCAATTTTCGGCAATGAGGAAGAAAGATGAGCATTCCTTTACTTCTTTTTTTTTTATTTTTACTAATTATTATTTTATTTCAAACAATGAAATTCCTTATTTTAATATTTAATTAAACACATTTTACCCAACATCAATCATCATGGCCGCCACTAAGTATAGAAAGGTTTATTTGACATGCAAAACCATTGTTTCCAATATATGCTTAAATAGATCCTTATGGATTTACCTATCACATTTCAAAAGTGTCACACATAAGTCCTATTAACTAAATTCACATGCAAACGACTAAATCGAAACTTAAAACTTTCACACATTTATATACACATATAATAGACATAAAATATGATGGCTAATTATTTTTATGACTCGGTTTTGTGGTCCCGAAACCACTTTCTGACTAGGGTCAATTTAGGGTTGTTACAATAGCGGCCAACTCTAAATCATGCGTCAGATAATTCTTTTCATGCGGCTTGAACTGTCTGGAAGCGTAAGCTATCACTTTACCCTATTGCATCAATACACAACCCAAACCATTCAATGACGCGTCTCTGAAAATCACAAACTCTTTACCCGACTCAGGTTGAACAAACACTGGTGCCTCAGTTAATAATGCTTTCAATTGTTCAAAACTCTGTTGACATTTCTTGAACCACTCGAATTTTACATTTTTTTGTAGAAATATTTTCATCGGTGTAGCAATCATCGAGAATCCTTTGACAAAACATCGATAATAACCAGCTAAACCCAGAAAGCTTCTAAATTTGGGTACATTTCTTAGTGGTTTGCAATCAACAACTACAGAAATCTTGCTCGGACTAACTCGTATGCCTTCAGCTGAAACAATATGTCCCAAAAATCTGACTTCTCGGACCCAAAACTCACATTTGTTGAATTTAGCGAATAGTTGCTTATCTCTCAAGGTTTGTAGCACAATTCTCAAATGCTCGGCATGCTTAGACTCATCTCGTGAATAGATCAAAATGTCGTCAATGAATACAACCACAAATCTATCTAAATACGGTCTAAAGATTCAATTCATCAAATCCATAAACACTGTAGGAGCATTAGTTAATCTGAAAGGCATAACAAGAAATTCATAATGCCTGTACCTTGTCCTGAATGTAGTTTTTAGCATATCTGCATCCTTAACTCGCAGCTGATAGTAGCCAGATCTCAAATTAATCTTCGAAAACATTGTTGCTCCTTTCAACTGATCAAACAAATCATCAACTCTCGGTAAAGGATACTTCTTCTTTATCATAACCTTGTTGAGCTTATAACAATCAATTCAGAGTCTCATTGGTTTGCCTTTCTTCTTTACGAACAACACTGGCGAACCCTAGGACAAAAAACTAGGTCGTGCAAAACCTCTATCTGTTAATTCTTGCAACTGATCTTTTAATTCTTTCAATTCTGTTGAAGCCATTCTGTATGGAGCTATTGATATCGGTGATGTTCCCGTTACTAATTCAATGGCAAACTCAACCTCTCTGATTGGTGGCAACCCCGGTAACTCTTCTGAAAATACATTCGGATACTCACATACTACTGGCACTGATTCAATCTTTGATTCAGACACTTTTGTATCCAGTACATATCAAGATAAGATTCACAACCTTTTCTCACATATTTCTGAGTTGACATAGATGAAATCACAACCGGCAATTCACTCGACTCATCTGATTCAATTCGAATGATTTCACTATTCTGACTTTTCAATTCACTAATATTCCGTCTACAATTCAGAACAGCATCATGCAACGTCAACCAATCCATACCCATAATTACATCAAACTCATCAAACGATAATAGCATCAAATTAGCCAGAAAATAGTTAACCCGAATCATCAAAGGACAATTCTTGCAAACTTTATTAACTAGAAAATTTTTACGTAAGGGGTTCGACACTTTAACCACAAATTCAGTAGACTCAATAGGGAAATTCTTACTAGACACTAAATTCATACAGATATATGAATAGGTCGATCTAGGATCAATTAATGCAATTACATTAGTGTCATAGAGAGAAAATGTACTATTGATAACATCGGGTGATGACGTATCTTTGTGAGCGTGAATAGCATAAGCTCTAGCAGGAGTTCTGGCCTCGGATCTCTTAGCTGAGTCCTTTTTCGTTCCTTTACTACTAATCACATTTCTAGCATTTCGAGGTGGTCTACCCCTGGCAACTATATTATTCGACCTTGAAGTCTAAAGATTAACTACCCCGAATAACTAACGACAATCACGAATAAAGTGTTCTTGGGAACCACATCTGAAACAGACTTTATTATTATTATTCATCCAATAATCTCCAAAATATCATCGACCACACTATTGACACTCGGGTTTATTTTTTCTCACATTGCCAACACTTGATACTAATGTAGCTTGAGTCTTAGGACTTGGGTATTGTTTCCCTTGATCTCTGTTTCGATACTCAGTTGAAGTACTCGAATAAGTGTACGAATCTCTCGATTTCATTGACAAAGATTGATATGGCTTATTCGTCGATATTTTTCTCCAATATTTGACCTCGAAATTTGCTTTTCTATTTTCTTGCCAAGTTCTTCGGCTTTACAGGCTCTGTCAACTAGTACCACGAATTCTTTCAATTCTAAAATCCCAACTAGTAATCTGATATCCTCGTTCAACCCATCTTCAAATCTTTTATACATAATGGCCTCAGTTGAAACACATTCCCGAGCATACTTACTAAGTTTAACAAACTCTCATTCGTATTTGGTTACAGACCCTATTTCAGTTTGAGAAACTCTTTACGCTTCTGATCAATAAACCGTTGACTGATGTATTTCTTTTTAAATTTGGCTTGTAATAATTCCCAAGTAACCCTTTCTTTCGGTACCACAGATACTAAGGTATTCACCATTGATATGTAGTATCCCTTAGAAGTGATACAACCCATTTTAAACATTCAGCTAGTGTGAAAGAAAGTTTATCAACCACTCGAATCATAATTTCAAGCCAAAACTCGGCTCTTTCAAGATCGTCTTCAACACTAGCTCTAAACTCTTCAGCTCTATGTTTTTGAATCTTATCAACTGGTGGCTTATTCAGTTGTAGAAGCTCGACAACTTGAGGAGCTACGAGAACTGATTGGGGATTAGGTGGGATAGAGGTTGTTGAGCAACCGGATTTGTTCGAACAAACTCTGTAAACCATTCATTCATCAGCTAGAAGATGGCTTCTTTAGACTCTCCTCCCTGGCTACCCGATACTAGTCTCGACTTTGATTGCGCTACCCTGTGAATGGAGGCAAGCGCATTATTTTCAACATCATCAGCTACAGCTTGATTGGGATCCATTTATTTTATGAAAACATCATTTAAACTGTCAGGAGATATCATACTATCACAGGTTATATATGGCATTTATAGCTAGAGTCTCACATACGCTACATTAGTCCTAGAATCGACTAAACCGTAGCTCTGATACGAATAAATGTAACACCCCTCACCCATATTCAATGCCAGAATAGGGTTACAGAGTATTACCAAACTTATAAAACAATTAAACATTTATTTCACATATATTTTCAAATTTCATGCAATCATCATTCAAACTCGGTCACATTGTCCCTATTACGAGCCTACAAGGCTCTAAACATGCTTTAGGAGTGGTTCGGGACTAAACCAATAGCTTAAGAAATTTTTGAAACACATAGAAAATTTTCCAAAATACAAGGGACACACGCCCGTATGGACATTCGAAATGGAAGCACATGGCCGTGCCCCAGCCCATGTCCGATCCCATGTAACTCTCTGACTTGGGTCACACGACCAACACACACACCTGTGTGTTTAGCCCATGTGCCCTAGAAATGGCCACACATGCCCGCGTGCCAGGCCGTGTGCTGGGCCTTGCAAAACCTGTAGGGTATACTGACTTATGCCACAAGGCCAAGTCACATGCCCGTGTCCTAAGCCGTGTGCAGCATACTAACTTGATTTCTATTTCAACACCAGGGGACACAGGACCATGTGTCACACATGGTTAAGAAACACACCCGTGTCTCTGCCCGTATGGACAAAAATAGGCTATTTACTAAGCCGTTTTGCCACCCAAATTGGTATACACCTACACCAAATCAAATGACGCTAAAATAAGACATAATAGGCATTCAATCAATATTATCCAAGCATCATTTATACCCTTTCAATATCAACCAATATTAAGCATATCAATACCACAATGTGCCATTCAATTTATACCAAAAACTCATAATCTCAAATCAAAAATACAACCACTTTCAACCATGTATCATTTAGCCTAATCTCACAAACATACCAAATTCAATTCACATCCATTTAATACCCTTAATTACCAATTATCATCAAGCATCGCATATCCATCAATAAACACATAATCAAAATCATATGCACATATGAAAACACAACCAAATCAACCAAAACTAAGCCAACTCCCATGGTTATATACAAAACCAAAACGTTAACATTTACAAGCCATTTCAAATGGCTAAATTCATTATCAATTCATAACCCAAAATGACCAAAGTTCTTATACATGCCATATACATAAAATATTTAAGTTCAAAAGTGTAAAAGTGATAGTAAGATAATCGGGAATCTCGTACCCTAGGTGCCAATATATATAGCCAAAGTTATCTCAATAAATCTTGCACTGAAGTGCCAATACATAACCGAAGTTATCTCAATATCATATATCAATAATGCTTACTCTTGAGCTATCAATGGGTCTGCTCACACAAGATGACGGTCATGACGTAACTACACAGTGCTACTCATACAAGCTAACGAGAATCTGCAAAACATGTTGGATAACTCAGCCACCGATAGGACGTACGGACCAACACCTAAAATAATTATAACCCCTAATGACATGTCATTCGTATCCTAATCTATTCCTAAGGTTCAACCGGGATTTCCAATGCCGAATCTTTGTCGAATAAGTCTTCAATGTCTTCTTCACAATTTATGTAATATTAAAGCATTTAAAACACAAATATAACAATATTTATTACCTACAAACTTACCTCAAATGTAAAAACGACGAATTAAGTCAATTAATCTGAAACTTTATTCTTTTCCCAATCTAAATCTGTATTTTTCCTTTTTTGATCTAAATATAATCAAAATTAACTTATTTAATAATCTCTCTATTCAATTTAATCCAAAAACACACATTAAGGCACTTTTACATTTTTACCCCTAACATTTCACATTTTTACAATTTAGTCCATATTTCATAAAATCACAAATTCATGCAATTCAACCAAAACCCATGCTAGCTAAATTTCAATTAGGTCTCTATAAGTCCATATTTTTCATTTATTTAACAATTTAACCACCAAATTTTAACATTTCACAAATTAATCCCTAATTGGACATTTTACTAAAAATCACTTAACAAATGTTGTTTATCTAACAACAAGCATGCATTTCCTACCATTAAACATCAAAATACATCAACATTTATCAATGGCAAAACCCTAAACCTTCAACAATTTTGAAAATTAGTCCCTAGGCTAGCTAGATTAAGCTGCAACGATCTCAAAAACATAGAAATCATTAAAAATGGGACAATATTAAACTTACATGCATTGACGATATAGCTAGCCGAACTTTAAAGCTATTTTATTGGTTTCCTTTTTGCTACATCGGTTGAAAATGAAGAAGACAAGATGATATCTTTTGTTATTTTATTAATTTACTTATTATTTCACTAATTTACCTTTTTAACCTTTAATAAAAACATTATAAATCATCTAATTTATGTCCATACTTATCCACTCATCATAAAAATGGGTTAATTACCACATAAGGACCTCCACTTTAAAGTTCTATAGCTATTAGATACCTTTAGCTAATAGAACTCAAGTTTTATACTTTACGCGATTTAGTCATTTTTATCGAATTAAACACTTAAACGATAAAATTTCTTAACAAAAATTTCACACAAACATACTATCATGCTGTAGACATTAAAATAATAATATAATAATTATTTTGATTTTAGATTTGTGGTCCCGAAATCGTTGTTCCGATTTGACTAGAAACAGACTATTACACAACTATATCCAACGGTATTATAAAATCTCAAGGCGAAAATTTACACATTATTATCACATATTTGCTTGTTGATTTTTTGCACACATTCACTGCATATTCACATAGCTAGCATATTATAATCACTACAACATGGTATGAAAACATACCCACATATTTACTGTCACATGGCATGAATAACATACCTACATATTCTCTTTCACAACAGTCATCAGAAGCTTATGGCACATGTCATAGCATCTCATATATGTTCATATTTTCATAATTGCAAAAGCACACATATATCACATTTAATCATAGGTGTGAGAACATTTACAATTGGAATTTAGAGTAGGGGTTTAGACTACCTCTCAATTCCAAATTGCACAATGAATTATCTATAAGCAGCCATTCCCAAAACACTTAACAAAATATGCTTTTATCGAAAAGCCAAAAGCTCAAATAAGCTTTTCTTTTCCTTTTTCTCTACTCGTTGAAGGTTCTACTGACTCTGACACTTCAACAAGACAACCCACACAAGCATACAATCACCAATTAGTTACTAACTCACCTTAATCAATCAAAAACAATAGTTTAAGCTACTTCTCTTTTAACTGAAACCTTCAACATAGAAAACTTTAGATTTGAATATGTCGGTTTACACTTAATCTTTTTGCACGAAATGAATTCCATTCATCTACATATTCATCTATGACCAATCCCCAACCTTTAAACTATACAAAACTACAAGTTTCAAGGTATCAAAAACTTTCGACATACAATGGCCATTATAACAAAAAATTCATTAAAACTTGAGAAATTCTTACAAAACCTTCAAAGTAAATTTAGAAACCTTCTAATCAGGTTAAAACAAGTTGAAAAACTCTTTGAAACCATGTTTTAATCCACAATCCCATAATCCACCATTAACAACCAAATTTTCATTTTTTATTTAAAACATGCGTTTTAATGGCTAAAAATTCAATTCAAGAGACTAGATGTCATTTAAAACTATTAGAAAGATGAATGGTTACCTTCGATTGAAGAAACACAAACTTTCACACAAATCTGACAAAACTCACACGTGAAGAATATGATGAGATTAGTGAGGTTTTTGGGTGTTTTTCTTGGTTTCAATGCAGATTTATGGTTCAAAGGATGTTAGAAATCAAAAGGGATTAGGATTTGGAAGTAAAAATTGATTGAGAGAGTTGGGAGAATAGAAGGGACGACATAAGCAAGAAGAGGGGCTAGCTATTGTGAAACAAACTGGTGAAGGGGGTTTTTAGGTCGACTTTAAAATTTTGGTTCAACTGCTTCATAAAAACTCTTAATTTTGACCCTTTTACAAATCAATCCTATTTTTAAAATTAAAAGTGCTGAAAACTAATTTTTAAAAATTAACTTAATTCCTTAATAGACATTGTCAAAAACATTATCGATTACCAACGTTACAAAATTTAGAGCACATATAAGCTAAAATTCGCAAAATACCCTCAAAACTTTTAAGTCCAATTTTGGGGTGTTACAATTCTCCCCCTTTAAAAAGAATTTCATCCTCGAAATTACCTGAGCTAAATAGATAAGGATATTGATGTCCCATCACTTCCTCAGCTTCCCAAGTAGCCTCTTTTGTTTCGTGGATTCGCCACAAAACCTTAACTAATGGAACTCTGTTTTGTGGTTTCTTCTTCGTAAGTGAGATCAGGTTAAAGCTCGATCACTTCTACTGGGACAATATGTGACGGGTCTGAGTGATACTTTTGAAGCATAGACACATACAAAACATCATGAACTTGCTAAAGTTCCGATGGCAAATTTTGTCGATAAACTACTAAACCAATCCTCTTAAAAACTTCATAAGGTCCAACATATCTTGGACTCAGTTTACCTCTTCTTCCAAATCTCAAAATTTTCTCCCATGGTGAAACTTTCAAGAACACCTTACTGCCAACTTGAAACTCACTATCTCGACATTACAAATCTGTATAAGATTTCTTCCTATATGTTGCTGCTTTCAACCTCTCATATATAAACTTAAGTTTCTCTTTGGTCTCTTGAACTAATTTCGGTCCAACAATCCTCTTTTTATTTAACTCCGTCCAACACAAAAGAGTCCTACACTTCCTACCATACAATGCCTCAAACTGTGCCATGCGAATACTCACTTGGAAACTATTTTGTAAGCAAATCTGCTAAAGGCAGATTTCGTTCCCAACTACCACTGAACTCTATCACACAGCTTCGTAACATATCCTCTAACACTTGAATTACTCTCTTAGATTGGCCATTAGTTTGGGGTTGATAAGTCGTACTGAAAGTAAGTTTTTACCCTAAAGCCTATTGTAAACTCTTCCAAAACCTCAACGTAAAATGCGAATCTCTATCGTAGAAGATAGAAGCGAAAACTCCATGAAGACGTACAATCTCTGCAATGTACAACTCTGCCAACATCTGTAAAGAATAATCGGTACGCACTGCCAAGAAATGTGCACTTTTCAAAAATTGATCAACTATAACCCATATCGAATCTTTGTTTGACTGAGTCTAAGAAAAACTCGAGACAAAGTCCATTGTGATTCTTTCCTACTTCCATTCAAGAATCGCAACATGTTGCAACAAACCTGAAGGGAAATGATGTTCAACTTTCACCTTTTGACACACCAAACATCGATCCATGAAATCCGTAGCATCACGCTTCAACCCAGGCCACTAATAAATCTTACGGAGATCATGACACATTTTCCTACTACTGGGATGCATAACGTAAGGGCTACTATACACCTCTATAAGGATCGCTTCCCTCAGATCCACGTCTTGAGGCACACACAACCTACCTCAAAAATTGAAGATACCTTTTGCATTAATGTCAAAGTCTCCTTTAACACATTGCTCAACTTGACGAATTGTAACACCCCTTACCCGTATCCGATGCCAGAATAGGGTATAAGGTATTACTGGACTTAAACACAAGCATACATACATTTTCGAGCCATAAATTTTTGTACAAATTAAAAATTTTTTTAAAAAAGAGCATAAAGTCCATAACACGAGCCTATGAGGCCCAAAACATGCTTTGGAAGTGATTCGGGACTAAATCGAGAACTTTAAAAAATTTTACAACACTTAGAAATTTTTTGCTAAAACAGGGGTCACACGCCGGTGGGGCTTGGGACACGCCCGTCCGGGCAGGCCATGTGGTCACACATGCTCATGCCCCTAACCCGTGTAACTTGCTGTTTGACACCCAAGAACAAATTGAAGTCACACGGCCAAGAAACACGCCCGTGTCCCGAGGTCGTGTTCTTCACTCGGCTGAGACGCACGGTCGTGTCTCATACCCGTGTGCTCGATACTAAGCATTCTGTTTTGCAACAATTTAGGTGTAGGGGACACACGGCCAGATCACACGCCCATGGGGCTGACCGTGTGTCACACAGCCTAGACACACACCCGTATGTCTACCCATATGGACAATAATAAGGCTATTTACCAAGCCATTTGCCACCCTTATTCACACATCTACACAACATCACATGGCACAAATTCAAGCATGTAAGAGCAACCAAACAATCACAACCAAGACAACAACATGTCATTCTCATACCATTATTAATCATGCTTAAAACATTAACCTCTCCACATCAAATTATGCAAGATTCCCACATTCACAAATGACATTAACATAAATACACTTATAACCAACATTAGCCATTTTTTAAGGTTATATACAAAATGGACCATGAACCACTATACGCCAACACATATGATGTTTTTATTAGCTATGGCCGAGTGAGTGTATTTCGGGCATAGAAATTCTTCTTAAATTCTAAGTCCCTGAATTGCTTCTTAATTTTTGGCCACTTTCAATGTTTGAATTCCATTCAAACTCTTGACCGAATAGCCCACCGTTTGCACCACTTCAGCATGCTGCCAAGAGTCCTGATCAGACCCCAACTCCTTCCCCATGCATGCAGCAAAAATCCCAACCTTGCGTGCGCGAGATGAAGGTCGAACCCCAGACTTCCGTCCACCTTGCGCCATTGCGCCTTCGCCCGAGCTACTAGCCACTGCACCACGCTTTCTCCTTTACTCATATATGGTTACAATTAATTATAAACCTTATCTGCTGAAGCTTCGGTCTTCTTAAAAAATAAAGGTGAATTTCACCTTCCACGCGACTTGAACCCACAACCTCTAGAAACCCAGCTACACTGCCTGCCGCTATGACACCACCTCTCTTTTGTTATAATACGACTGTGTTTACTTATAAACCTTATTCGCTTCAGTCACAGGCTACTTAAAAATAAAACAAATTTCACTATTCGAACTCGCAACCACTGGGTCTCCTTAGCACGCTGCTGCCACTGCACCGAAGTTCCTTTCATGACACAATCTTCTCATAATTATTTATAAACCTTAACTGCTTCTGTTCTGGCCCGTTTAAAAATAAAACAGAATTCGCCCGTGCAAGAACTCGAACCTGCGCCCTCTTCGTGTGCCCAGCACGCTGCTGCCACTGCGCCACAGGCGCTCCTTGTGCTGGATTATGCTCGCTACACTTCTTAACCCCTATCTTAACCGTAACTTAAATAAAAAAAAACATGTTGCACATGCTGGGAATCGAACCCCAGCCTTCCTTCCTACTGTCCAGCGTGCCTAACCACTGGGCCAGGCGTTCCTTCATGCTAAAACTCAGCCCAATTTATTAATAAGGCCTACTGCCCAGATTTTCTTAAGAGACCAAATTTAAGAATTTTGTGGGCCGAACCCTGGACTTTTCCCCATACTATAAGCCCTTCGTTATTTATTTAATTACTAAATTTAAACATACTAAATAATAACAATAATTAATAATAATAATTGACTAATTAGAACATCTAAATTATTCGGGCCGTCTTCTACCCGAACCCAGACTCAAGGCCCAATACCTTCTAGGCCCAATTTTTGGGACGTTACATCTAAGGGTAAAAATGACCAAAATACCCCTAAGTGTTGAATGTAAGTTCTATGGATATGGCATGCATACATATGATGTTCTGCTTAAGTTGCATATGGGTGGGAACTATGGAACAGAGGAAGTATATAAGGATCGCATGGTTGCCTAACAATCGTGGATCCACCAACAGCTTTTAAAGCCCAATATGTAAATGAAGGTAGTTCCGCAATCGGACTACCATTGGTGTGTGGGCTGGGTGGGTCGATATTCATATCCCCACATGGTGTGACGAGGGACAGAGCTAGTGTGTAGCGGATGGATAATTTGGATGGGATTGCATTGCATGTGTAATGATTCTTCTTTGAATGCTTATTTTCCATCGAGGGTTGTACACACTAAGTTTACGAAAACTCACCCCCTCTTTTATTTTACTTTCAGGTGATGCTCAGTAGAAGGTTCGATGTTTGGAGGGACTCTGGGTGGCCACATAGCAAGATAATTCAGACTTGGTTTTTTTTAAGCATTCAAGTTTTTATTTCTTTTTAAGTATGTTCAAACCAGATTGTAATAAGTTTTTCATTATGTTATTATTACTTGAATTATTATCATTATTTTCATTGTAACTACAAGAAGTTGAACATGGATTTCTTAAATTATAGTATGTTTTCTACGTTTCCGCAACTAAATTATTAGGTTTCTTTTATTATAAGAAGGGTTTTCAATGAAAACACGGTTTTTGCTAAAACACTTCAATATGATACGCCAGATTCGGCCATAACGTCCAGGTCGGGTTTGGGGTGTTATAGTAACTCTCTGTTTGTCACCCAAGAACAAATTAAAGACACACGACCAAGTCACATGCCCATGTACTCGGTCGTGTGGCCGATTTAGAATTTATGATTTTTCATAAAATAAGTGCAGTCTCCACATGACTAGGGCACACGCCCGTGCCTGAGGTTGTGTCATCATCACGGCTAAGACACAGGCCCGTGTCTCTGCCCATGTGCTTTATTCTGAGCATTCTGTTTTGCAACAATTAAGTTGAAGGGGACACACGGCCAGAACACATGCCCATGGGGCAAGCCGTGTGTCACACACGGCCTAGACACATGCCCATGTGTGTACCTGTGTGGACAAAAACAAGGCTATTTACCAAGCCATTTTGTCACCCTTTTATGCACACACCTACACAAAAAAACATAACACCAATCCAAGCAATTGTATTCAACCAATTCAGCCACTGTCAAGATATCCACATATCGTTCACATGCTACCATTTACCACATACGAACATCACATACTTATCCACTTAAACCATGCAAATTTCCACATCCATGAAAACATCATCATATGCATATATACTTAAACCAATATTAGTCAATGCTATATGGCCATTTACAAAATGAATTATCAACTAATATAGGCCAACTTATTAGGCCAATTCAATTATGACACACACCAAGTCCCTATGCATGCCATAACTCAAAATGTCAAATTCATTGGTACCCAAAATAATCAATTGATAGTGTGGGTGGATCTCCGACAGTCTTCGATCCCCGAGCTAGCTTGGTGATACTATAAAAGAAGGGAAAGAAAAGGGGAGTAAGCTATATAGATTAGTATGTTCCCATGCAATTAATAAGCATCATAAACAAACATTACTCAATTCAGTTAAAACATCACATTAGGGCAAAATTATATTTTTTGCCCCTAAACTTTGACATTTTTACACTTTGGTCCCTAAGCTCGTAAATTGAAATAGATTCAATTTCTTCTATTCCTAAGCCTAGCCTAACCTCTTTTATGCTTATAATAGCCTACATTTTTCATTTAATCACACCTTCACTACCTATTTTGTTACTTTTTTTCGAATAGGTCCTTTTTTACTTTTTCATCAAAAATCACCTAGCAAAAGTTATTTATCTTACATCTAACATACATTTTCTGCCATTAGACATCAGAATGCACAAATATTTTTCTTGGGTAAAATTTTAGACTTTGATTTTCTTTTAAATTAGTCCTTGAAATAGCTAGATTAGGTTACCAGGATATCAAAAACATAAAAATTATTAAAAACGGGGCTAAAACGAACTTACAATCGAGCTTGGAAGATGAACAAACCCTAGCTATGGTTCCCCTTTGAAATTTTCGGCCAAGGGTTAAAGATAGATAAAAATTGGCTTTTAATTTGATTTTTAATTCATTTATTCACCACTAACTTAACAAATGGCATAATTACCATCTAAGGACCTTCAATTTAAAATTTCATAACAATTAGACACCTCTAGCATG
Organism: Gossypium anomalum; assembly: GCA_025698475.1. Lineage (NCBI taxonomy): Eukaryota > Viridiplantae > Streptophyta > Magnoliopsida > Malvales > Malvaceae > Gossypium > Gossypium anomalum. The sequence goes on from CM046956.1 coordinate 59,099,962, forward strand.
TAGAACTCAACTTTTGCACTTTTTTTAATTTAGTCCTTTTTGCTAAATTGAATGCTCAAACGTCAAAATTTTCGAACGAAATTTTCACAAAATCATTACATAAAGCTATAGACCATAAAAATGTAATAAAAACAAGTTTTACTAGGTCAGATTATGGTTTCAAAACCACTATTCTGACTAGGCCCTAAATTAGGTTGTTACATTTCGAAACTCTTTTGCCTCTCATCGGTCCATTCAAACACCTCATTCTTCTGAAGTAGTTTCATCAAAGGTGAAACATTTAGGGAAAACCTTCAACGAATGTACGATAGTAACCAACCAAACCTAAGAAACTTCGCACTTCGATAACCCTTATGTGGCTTCCACTCTAAGATCGCCTTAATCTTCTTAAGGTCCACTCGAATCCCTTTTGTCGATACCACATGTCCTAAAAATGCAACTTCCTTAAGAAAAAAATCACACTTATTTAACTTAGCAAACAACTACTTATCCCACAAAATCTGTAAAACAACCCTTACATGCTCATCATGATCATCCTCAGAACAAGAATGCACTAAAATGTCATTTATGAAGAGAACCACAAATTGATCAAAGTACGAATGGAATACTTGGTTCATCAAATCCATGAATATGGCAGAGGCATTTGTTAGACCAAACAGCATCACCAAGAACTCATAATGCCCATATCGAGTCCTAAACGTAGTTTTCACAATGTCAGACTCCTTCACTTTTAACTGATAATACCCAGATCTAAGATCAATCTTCGAAAACACCATTGCACCTCAAAACTGATCAAACAAGTCATGAATCCAAGGCAAAGGATACCTATTCTTAATAGTCATCTTATCCAACTACCTATAATTAATACACATCCTCATCGTACCATCCTTCTTCTTCACAAATAAAATTGGTGCACCTGACAGAGATACACTCGGTCAAATAAACCCACTATCTAGCAACTCTTACAATTTAATCTGTAACTATTTGAGATCCTTTGGTGCCATGTCATAAGGCATAATAGACACTGGTACAATACCAGGATAGAGCTCAATAATGAACTCGAGTTCACGATCCAACAGTAAACTAGGCAACGTTTTAGGAAACACGTTAAGAAAATCATTAAAAGTGTGAATATCCTAACATAGGCTAAGTAAGCTTTACAACCTTTCCACATCATCTTTTTAGCCTTTATTGCCGAAAATACATTTGACAAAAATCACGGTCTTTCACCAATCACAACAATTTCCAACCCAACACTATTCTTCAAAGTAATTCGCTTCATCTCAAACTCTACCTTAGCTTTATGTTCAGTCAACTAGTCCATACCCAAAATAACATCAAAACCATAAAATGGCAATTTCATGAGATTCATAGAGAAAACGTGTCCTTGTATCATAAGGGCATTTATGATAAACTTTATTCACAGCGACATTATCCTTAAAGTAACTAGTTACGATCATACCCAAATTAATCGTCTCTATCGAAATCCCTAGCTTACAAGCTAATTCACTCAAAATATACAAATATGTAGAACTAGAATTAACCAACGAAAACAATGGAATAGGTTGCAAAATGAAAGTACTTGCAATAACATCTGTTGGATCTTGGTCCTCCAACTCCCTAACAGCATAAACCTGAGCTGGGCCTCCAGACTCAACTTGTGAAGCTATAATGTGAGCAACAATTCGCTATCCAACCGGTCTCCCATTACCTCTACAATGATCTCAGCCCCTAACAGGCACAAAAATAGGTACCGAACTTTAAGTCTATCAAATCTCAATTCTATTCGAGCAATCCCTCAGAAAATATTCTTTTGAACCACACTTATAACAACCACCTGTCAACTTACGGCACTTTCCAGGTTGTTTGCGATCATAATGTGCACAAAATGGCCATCCAAAACCACCAGACGAACCACCTGTGTTAGCCACAATGTTACTCTACTGTTTAGACTGACTTGGTCCAGACCACGTGTAGCACCCCTACCAGAACTATAATTATCTCTCCCTCTCTTGGGCGACTGTCCAGAAACACCATCGGAAGCCCTCTCACCATTCTCAACCACCACAAAACGAGCTAGCTCAGCAAAAGTCTCTTCAATAGCTTTGGCTTTTTCCACAAGCTCATTAAACAACTCTACATTTTGGGCCTCCAAGTAAACTTGAATCTCTTGACTGAGCCCAAACCAGAACCTTTTATAATAGTCCTTGTAACAACCCATTTTTAGTGAAATTGAAATAGTGGTTTCGAGACCATAAATTTGACATGAAATTATTTATTTTATTATTTTAATGTTTACAGCATGTTAGTGGTATCATATAAAAATTTTGTTAAGAAATTTTATCGTCAGCATGCTTAATTTGATAAAAAGGACTAAATTACAAAAGATGCAAAACTTGGGTTCTATAGGTTAAGGGCATTAAATAGATATAAAAGTAATGTGTAAGAGTCCTTATGTGGAAATTAAACCATTTTAATTATGAGTGGACATTTATGTGCATGACTAAGTGATTTTAATGATTTATAATAATGGTTAAAAGTGTAATTTAATAAATAAAGTAAATTAAATTAAGGAAACACAATGTATCATCTTTCTATTCTCATCTACCACCGACATTTTAACATAAGAAAAGGCATGAAAGAAGTTTAACCATTCGACCATCTCTCCTTGCTTGCATGTGAGTATTTTTCATGTTGTTTCTAATGATTTCTATGTTTTTGAAGTAGTTGTAGCTTAATATAGCTTGCCCAGGGACTAGTTTGCATAATTATTAAAATATCAAAGTTTTCCCATGAATGAATTCATGTTGTTTGTGAAGGTTGATGGTAGAAAATGAATCTTTATTGTTAGATAAAAACTTTGTAAAATGATTTTGGTTGAAAATGTCAATTAGGGATTTATTTGTAAAATTTGTAACATGTGGTGGAAATTTTGAAATAATGAAATGTATGAGCTGCTATGAGCTTAAAAGAAATTCTGCTAGACTTGGGTAGAGATGAATTTGCATGAATTGCATTCTACGAGTTTAAGTACTAAATTGTAAGGAAATTAAAACATAGGGGAAAAAGGATAATTTTTCAAAAATATGAAATTGAATTGAATGGAATGGAATGATTATTAAGTGGATTGAATTTATTCATTTAGATAAAGATAGACCATGTACGGCTTAGATCGGGGCAAATATAAAGTCTCAAATTAATCGATTCCATATCTACGTTTTATCGTCAAGGTAAGTTTGTACGGTTAAATAGTGTTTTAAATTTATGTCTTAAATGCTATCATGTTATATTGTCAAATTATGTTTCGGCGAAAAATTGCACCGGTGTATCGACGATCATCGATCAATGAAAAAGGATGGTTTTCACCATCAAGTATTAAAAGGGATAATTTTGAGTATCGATTATGAAAAGGGATGGTGATGACCATTAACTATGAAAAGGGACGGTAACGACCATCAACTATGAAAAGGGATGGTGACGACCATCAACTATGAAAAGGGATGGTGACGACCATCGTATATGAAAAGGGATAGTTTCGACTATCGACTACGAAAAGGGATGGTGACGACCATCAACTATGAAAAGGGATGGTGACTACCATCAACTACGAAAAGGGATGGTGACGACCATCGATTAATGAAAAGGGATGGTGACGACCATTGAATATGAAAAGGGGTGTTACGACCATCGTTAACACACTTCATGTGAGTTTCGGTAAGGTTTTTCGATGCAATTTACTTTGTTATTATGGCAAGGTAAATCGCATGTTTAATCATAATTATATCAAGTATGAGTTCATATGATTTATACTTATAGAATTTATCTTATCATGAGATGATATTGAAGTTATGTGATCAAGCACTAATTTGAGTTGTTGGTGACGCTTAGGCTATTGGCAAGCTTGTGTTGGATTGATCCATATTTATTTTTAAGCTTATTCATTGAAATGGTAAGCATTGTTTATGAATTACAAACTTACTAAGCATTGTATGGTTGCTTTGTGTTCTTTTTCTATGTTTTATAGTTATTAGAAGCTCGTTTGGGTTGGAAGATTGTCGGAGACCTATCATATTATCCATTGGCTATATTGGTAGATTTTGATGTTTTTAAGTCATGGTTATAATGGCATGTATAGGTGTTTTGTTTTTGATGAAATGACTAATATGTTTGGTTTGTAATTAACGTACTTTGGTTAATAGTATTTTGGTGATTGTTGGCTAATGTTCAAATGGTTAGAAATGATATGTATAGAATGAATTTTATGGTATACTTGAATATGATCTTAGTATATGGCCACTATTGTTGAATTTGGTATGGAAATTTGGTTGCAATTGTTGAGTTGTTAAATGGCTAGGTTATGCTTGTGTTGAGTATATTCGGTGTCATGTGAATTGAGGTGCCTTCTGGCATATTTGTTGTATGAATAGGTACCATATTGTTCTAGCTTGATTATGCATATTTTAGGTACATTTTGGATGCTTGAAATGGGTACAAATGGGTTGTAGATGTGTGCATAATTTAGGTGAAGGAAATGGCTTGAAAATGACCTATTTCTTGTCCACATGGCCTAAGACACGAGCGTGTGTCTCAGTTGTCTGTAGCACACGGGCATTTGACACAGTCGTGTGTCCCCTGTAAGTTTCAAAGGGTTGTAAGTTAGGCAGTTACACGACCTAGCACACGACCTGACACATGAGTGTGTGAGGACATTTCGAGAATTACATGGCTTGGCACACGAGCATGTGTCTTGGCTTTGTGACCCAATTCGGAGAGTTACATGGGCACAGACATGGCTGTGTGTCCCTACTTCAAATGCCTACAAGGCTTCAGACATGGGCCTGTGACCCCTGTAGTATGAAAATTTGTAACTTTTTCCATAAAATTCTATATGTTTCTGATTTAGTCTCCAATTGTTTCTAAAGTGTTTCTAGGGCCTCAAGGGCTTGAATAAGGGAAATAATGTATGAGTTTGATTGATATTGCTATGATTTATAATATGATCTTTATGTTTAAAATTTTTAGTAATGCTCCGTAACCCTATTCTGGCGACGGAGATGGGTTAGGGTGTTACATTTAGTGGTATCAGAGCTATAGTTTAGTCTATTCTCAGACTGAATGTAGCGTGTACGAGTATAGAAATACATTCCATTATATAACCTCTGATAATGTGATAACTCCTGACTAGTTTGAAATATATTTTCATATAGTTATGACATCCAACCGAGCTGACTTCGATGAAATTGAAAGTAACGCGCAAGATTCCATTCACGTGTAAGCTTCTAAATAATGAGTGAATGGTGTACCGAATTCGTACAAAAGAATCTAGCGGCTCGACGACCTCCACCCCCTTGTTCCCTAACTGATCCTCATTGTTCCTAAGAGTTTGGAACCAATATGAACTAATAAACCGCCAGTCGATAAAATTCACAAATATGGAGCTGAAGAATTTAGAGCTATAGTTGATGATGATCCGAGGAGAGCTGAATTTTGGTTAGAAAATACTATCAGAGTTTTTGACGAGTTATCTTGTTCATCGCCAGAGTGTGTAAAATGTGCTGTATCGTTATTGAAAGATTTAGCTTATCAGTGATGGAAAACTTTGGTTTTATTTGTGTCAAGGGAGCGTATTGATTGGGAATTATTTCAAACTGAGTTTTGGAAGAAGTATATAAGTCAGAGATTCCTTGATTAGAAATGTAAAGAATTTGTTAAGCTTAAACAGGGCCGAATGACAGTGTCCGAATATGAAAGCGAATTTGTTAGACTGAGCAAATATGCCCGAGAATGTATTCCAACCGAAGTTGCAATGTCTAACTAGTTCGAGGACGGCTTAAATGAAGGCATAAAGCTGTTCGTCGAGATAGTTGAACTGAAAGAATTTGTTATTCTAGTTGATCGAGCACACAAAGCCAAAGAGCTTAGCAAAGGAAAGAGAAAAGCTGATTTTAAAGCTAAAGATTCAAGAAAGAGATCATCGGGAAAATCATATTAGTTTTCATCAAAGAAATTGAGAGAACATTATAACCGTTCGACTACTTCAGTGGGATATTCTAGTAGGGACCGAGGTAAACAACATGCAGGTTCAAAAGCTCAAGCTATGTTTGTAGCGAGCATAGGTAGTGTTAAAGACAATAAGCCTGATTTTCAATGGTTCGAAGATTGAAATTTTGGTAAGTCTAGGGAAAAAGACGATGCGTGTTTCAAATGTGGGTCATATAAGTATTTTATTCGAGATTGCCCAGAGGTACTAGAAAAAAAAAAGGTTTAGAATGTTCGTATAATAGCCTATTTTTAGTTAAATTAGAACAATGGTTTTGGGACCACAAATCTAAAGTCAAAATAATTATTTTATTATTATGAGGTCTATAGCATGATAGAATGATTGTGTAAAAATTTCGTTAAGAAATTTTATCATTTGTATGTTTAATTTGATTAAAAAGACTAAATCGCGTAAAGTGTAAAACTTATGTTCTATTAGATAAAGGTGTCTAATAGCTATAGACCTTTAAAGTGGAGGTCCTTATGTGGTAAATAGTCTAATAATATGATAGTGGATGATAATGACTTGGTAATGTTGTAAATTGAATTAAGTTTAAAGGTTAATTTTGGTATTTAGTAATTAAAGTTAAAATAAGTAAAATAAAACAAAATTTTCACCCATTATCATCTTTCTCAACCAAACCTAGGGCAAGAGGAAGCCATTTTTCTCCTTTAAATTCGGCCAAGACATTTTTGCTCAAATAGATATGGTTTTTGTCTCGTTTTTAATAATTTTTATGTTTTTGAGATCGTTGCAGCTTAATCTGGCCAGCCCAGGGACTAATTTTAAAATTGTTAAAGGTTTAGGGTTTTTCCATTGATGAATATATGTGTATTTTGATGTTTGATGATAGAAAATGTATGCCTGTTATTAGATAAATAACATTTGTAAAGTGATTTTTCACAAAATTGTCATGTAAGGATTTAATTGATAAATGTTGAAATTTTGTGGTTAAATTGTGAAATAAATGAAAAATATGGGCTATTATGGGAATAATAGAAATCTGGCTAGCATGGGTAAGGACCAAATTGCTTGAATTTGTGTTTTTATGAGCTAAGGACTAAATTGTAAAAATGTTGAAATATTAGGGGCAAAGTGTATTGTTGCCTTAATGTGTATTTTGGACTAAATTGAATAGATTGATAATTAAATAAGTTAATTTTGAGTACATTTAGATCAAGAAAAGTGAAATTTAGATTTAGATCAGGGGGAAAATAAGGTTTTGGATTAGTTGATCCATTTTGTCATTTTAGTAATCGAGGTAAGTTCGTATATTAATAAGCATTACTACAATTGTGTTTTAAATGCTTTATTATTGAATTGTTTGTGTATACGACCTTGAGGATATAATCGACGAAGATTTAGTATTGAGAAATCCTGATTGAACCTTAGGAATAGATTAGGATACAAATGGCATGTCATTACGGTTTATGTGATTTGGGTGCTAGTCCGTACGTCCTACCGGTGGCTGAGTTATTCGACATGTGTTGTGAATTCTCGTCAACTTGTGTGAGCAGCATCGTGTAGCTTCATCATGACCGTCAGCTTGTGTGAGTAGACCCGTTGGTAGCTCGAGAGTGAGTATTATATGTGATATGAGATTGAGATAGCTTTGGCTATGTATTTGGCACTTAGGGTGCGAGATTCCCGAGTATCTGATAGTATTCTAAATGGTTCAACTGGTATATCGAAGATATGAAATGGTGAGAAATAGATAAGTATCAGTATGGGTATATACGAAAACTATATAACCATTGAATCTATGAAAGTTGTGAATTCATGGTTAATTGTGTGATTGAATATATATTAAAATTGTGGTTAAATGTTTTGTAGTATGTTATGTTCATATTCTTAAATGGCAATTGAATGCTGAGTTTTGCTTATTATTTTCATACGAGCTTACTAAGCTTTATAGCTTACATTGTTTATTTTTCTGTGATTTATAGTAAAATCAAAGCTAGCTCAGATTTGGGAATCGTCGGAGACCTCATCCCACTATCAAGCTATCACTTTGGTACTTTTGAATCTATGTTTTTGGTTATATGGCATGTATAGGAAATTGGCCATTTTGGTATATGTTAGTAGTGAATTTAGCCATTTGAGTAGCTTGTAAATGTTAAGTGGTTTGATATGTATACAGCCAAGTGATTTGGCTTATTTTGGTATGTTTGCTGGTGATTGTTTATATGTGAAAAGGGCCTTTTGAAATATTGTGTAAAATTTCCATTTATATGCTTGTTGTGAATTGGTAGTTGTATTATTAAATGGTTGACATTTGAGATTGGTATGTTTGTGATTTTAGGTAAGATGATGCTTAAATGAATGTGGTCTTATTGATGATTTGAGATTATGAGTTTTGGTATGAAATTGAATGGCACATTGTGGTACCTTTTCTGTTGGTATTGATATAGCATAAATTAAGCTTATTTGAGATTGGATGAATGCTTATTTATGACATGTTTTGGTGCCATTTGGTTTCGTGTAGGTGTATGAAATTTGGGAGAGCAAAATGGCTTGGTAAATAGCCTATTTTTGTCCACACAGGCAGAGACACAAGCGTGCATCTCAACCGTGTATGACACACGATCCGGTGACACGGCCGTGTGTCTCCTGGTGTTGATTTAGAAATCAAGTCAGTATGCTCCACACGGCCCAACACACGGGCTTTTGTCTTGGCCGTGTGGCATAAGTCAGTGTACCCTACAGGTTTGGCACGACCTAGCACTCAACCTGGCACATAGGCTGGACACACAAGCATGTGGTTGGTTGCGTGACCCAAGTCAGAGAGTTACACGGGGTCGAACACGGGCTGGGACATCTCCACATGATCCCATTTCGAATGTCCACATGACCTGTAACATGGACGTGCTAGGGTTTGCAAAAACTATTTGTTAATGATTTGGGGTTGTAATTTTCTATCTGATTTGATTCTATTACCATTCGATGAATTTGATATGATTTTAGGCATAGATTGGCTGACTTTATATGATGTTATTGTAAATTATAAATGAAAGCTTATTGTGTTAAAGTGTCAGAATGGTGAAAATTTTCAAATTGAATAAGATAGTTTGAGTAGTATGCCTAATGTTATTTCAGCTATGTCAGCACAAAAATATGTGAGAAAGGGTTGTGCTGCATACCTTGCCTATGTATTTGATTCTAGAGTTTCTGAGTTGAAGTTAGAAATGGTTCTAGTGGTTTGTGAGTATTCAAATGTGCTTCCAAAAGAGTTATTTGGGTTGCTGCCAATCAAAGAGGTTGCCATTGAATTAATACCAGGAACATCGTCAATATCAATTGCTCCTTACAGAATGGCTCCTACTGAGTTGAAAAAGTTGAAACTACAGTTGCAAGAGTTGACAGATAGGGGTTTTGCTTGACCTAGTTTTTCACCTTGGGGTGCACCTGTTCTGTTTGTTAATAAAAAGGACGGATTTATGAGATTATGTATTGATTACCACCAGCTCAATAAAATTACAATCAAGAATAAATATCTTTTACCCCGTATTGATGATATATTTGATCAATTGAAAGGTACAACAGTATTTTTGAAAATTGATCTTCGTTCTGGTTATTATTAACTATGAGTCAAAGATTTAGATGTGCCAAAAATCGCGTTTAGGGCTAGGGATGGACATTGTGAATTTCTTGTGATGCCGTTTGGTTTAACTAATTCACCTGTAGTATTTATGGATTTGATGAACAGAGCTTTCAAACAGTATTTAAACCGATTTGTTGTGGTATTCATCGATGATATCTTGATTTACTCACGAGATAAGACTGAGCATGCAGAGCATTTGAGAATTGTTTTGCAAACTCGGTGTGAAAAGAAATTATTCGCCAAGTTTAGCAAATGTGAATTTTGGCTTCAGGAAGTCAAATTTCTGGGACATGTTGTATCAGTCGAGGGTAACAGAGTTGATTCGAGCAAGATTTCAACTATCGTTGATTGGAAACCTCCAAGAATTATATCCGAGGTTAGAAGCATTCTGGGATTAGTCGAGTGTTACAAAAGGTTTGTTAAGGGATTTTTAATGATTGCTATGCCGATGACGAGATTATTGCAAAAAGACATGAAACTTAAATGGTCTGAGAAATGCCAACAAAGTTCCAATCAGTTGAAATCATTGTTAACCAAGGCACCAGTGTTAGTTCAACTTGAGTCGGATAAAGAGTTTGTGATTTTCAGTGATGCGTCTTTAAATGATCTAGGATGTGTTTTGATGCAAGAAGGCAAAGTGATAGCTTATGCTTCTAGACAATGAAATTCGTACAAAAATAATTATCCAATGCACGATTAAGACTTGCAGCTATTGTGTTTGCATTGAAAATCTGGCGACACCATCTGTACGGCGAAAAGTGTCACATCTTTACAGATCATAAAAGTTTGAAGTATTTAATATTGCAGAAAGATTTGAATCTGAGACAGCACAGATGGCTCGAGGTATTGAAAGATTGCTAATGCTTTGAGTAGAAAGTCTCTATTTGTTTTGTGAGCATTGAATACGCTATTGACGTTGCTTGATGATGGTTTGATCTTAACTAAGTTGAAAGCTAAACCGATATTTTTACAACAGATTTACGAGGCCCAAAAATGTGATGATATGTTGTTAGTTAAACAGAAACAGAGTCAACTTCTAATTCTAATTTTCGGATTGGATCCAACGATTGTTTGTACTTCAGAGGTAGAATTTGTGTTCCAAGAAATTCAGATCTCGTTCAAAAGATTTTGCATGAAACTCATTGTAATAGCCTGGTTTAGACCCTAGTCGGAACAGTGGTTTTGGGACCACAAATTTGAGTCAGAAAAAGATTTTAATATTATTTTCCGTGCTTTTAATATGTGAATTAATATGTGTGAAAGTTTCATATAAAAATTCAATCATTTGTGTGCTTAATTTGTAAAAAGGGCTAAATAGCAAAAAATGCAAAATTGTCCTTCTATTTTAATAATAGCCGAATTAATGTGTCTTTATAATTGAGAGGTCCTTATGTGGTTAATATACCATTAAACTTATGAGTGGACATTAATGGCCTTAATTAACATGAATTATATGTTTAATTACAAAGGACAAATTAGTAAATGATGTATTAAATGTGTAAAAATAAAACAAACATCAAAATAAAGGCCATTATCATCCATCCACCACCGAATGTGAAAGAAAGACAAGGGTTCTTAAGCTTTGTTCATTCGGCCATTGTCAAGTACAATTAGGTATGTGTTTTTGATTAGTTTTTGATAATTTCTATGTTTTTGTGATTGTTCTTTAGTAATATATCAAGCCCATGTCTCAATTTCTGAATTTGATGATGAATTTGAGTTATGACATTGATGAAATTGTAAGCTTTGTGATGTTAGTTGATGGAAAATGAAAGATATGTGTTAGATTAATATGTTTTGTGTTTGAATTTTTGATGAATTTGAGTAATTTGGGCTAAATTATGAAAATGAGAAATTGATGGGCTAAAATGTGAAATAAATGAAATATATGGACTTATATGAACTACATGAATATTCGACCAAGTATGTGTATAAGGAAATTTTGTGTATTTTATGATTTTGTTAATTAGGGACTAAAATGTCAAAATGTGAAAATATAAGGGCTAATTTGTAAAATGCCCTAATTATATGTTTTTGGATTGAATTGAATGATTTGGTGAATAAAAGAGTTAAATTTGAATATGTACAGATCAAGAACTAAAGAAAACAAAATTAGATCAGGGAAAGTCGAAAGTAGTTAAATAGCCGTTCGTTTTCGTTTATTCCAGTACGAGGTAAGTTGATATACAAATAAATATATTTGAATTGAATTATTATTGCTTATATGTTAATGAATAATGATGAATGGCTATTTTAAGTTGAATATGAGAAATTGAGAAAGTTCCTATAATGTGACAACGTCTAAAAAGTCCCGTACGAACCATAAGCATAGTTAGGATCCATATGTCATGACATAGGATTCTAATATGTGTTATTGTGTATGACCATGTTTGGGACGTTGGCATCGATTTGAGATTTACGTGTAAGACCATGTCTGGAACATCAGCATCGTATTTGATCTCTTGTAAGACCCTGTCTAGGACAGTGGCATCTATATTAATTACATGTAAGACCACGTCTGGGATGTTGGCATTGTGCGAGCTTTCTGAGCTATCTGCGTATCCTATTTGATTCCGAATGGTTCAACGTGCATTTCGAGAAACAAATAACTATATGAATGTGTATCTAATTCAGGTAGGTTTGAAATGTATATCATGTTTGAGAATGAAAGGTAAATATATGTACATTTGTGGACATATGGTTATGTGATTGTATTTTTCCATGAGCTATATGAGTGAATTGGTTTAGAATTGTATTATGAGATAAGCTTATTTGTATCTGGCTTACTAAGCTTTTGAAAGCTTAATTTGTGTGTCTGTGTATTATTTTTTAGATATCGAAGCTACTGGAGGCTCAGGGTATCGTTAAGGATCATCACTACACTATCGAATTATATTTTTGGTACTTATTCGGAAATGTATATATTGAAGTATGGCATGTATAGGCTAGAAGTCTTTGAATATGTTTTGAGATATATATATATATCATGCCATGAGATGTGGCTTGGTTTTGGATGCAATTATTGTATGATTTTTGGTAAGCCTGATTGTTCATAAATGGCTTACTGAAATGGTCATTTTGGTAAGTTTCATGGTTGATTAGGTAGTTGATATGATGATGAAATGGTATGTTTTGAATGGGGATGAAATGAAATATGAACATATGTCTTTGGTATGTTTTGGTATGGGTGATGAGTATTATTTGGTTGAGAATATTATGATTTGAATGATGCATATTTTGGAGTTGAAAATTGGTTGAAAATGTGGTATATTTGATGCTTGAATTTGGCTTACAGGAACGACCCAAAATGGGTGGCAAATTGGTTTTGCAAATGGCCTATATTTGCCTAAACGATTGAGCACCCGGGTGTGTGTCTTGACCGTGCCTTTCAATGTTACTTTTCGAAGCAAGTCGGACTCGAGCACGGCCTAGACACACGGGCGTGTCTCTGGCCATGTGGTATAAGTCAGTATGTATTCCCTATTTTCACACGGTCTAAGACACGGGCATGTCTGATAACCGTGTGAGGCACACGGGCATGTCTGATAACCGTGTGAGGCACACGGCCTATTTACACGGGCGTGTGACCTGTGATTGCAAAAAAATTTATAAGTGTCTAAGAACTTTTTCTAATGCATGTTTAAGGTCTCGTAGACCTAAGAAAGGGATTTTATATTGATATTTGACTATGACATGATGATGTATGACTTTTGATTGTGAAATGATTGCAAAATGTTCTGATATGTTCGGTAATGCCTCTTAACCCTAATCCGGTGACGGTTACGAGTTACGGGTGTTACACTCATAGTGGAAGTTTATCTATTCATCCTGGTAGCAACAAGATGTATGGTGATTTGAAACAAATGTACTAGTGCCCGAGTATGAAACGAGAAATTTCTTAGTTTGTATCGAGATGTTTAGTATGTCAGTAAGTTAAAGCTAAACATCAGGTACCTTCTGGTTTGTTAAAGCTAGAGGTTCGTTAAAGCTGAACATTAGGTACTTCCCCTACCTCCTCTAATTCCTCAACCCATCCCTATAGCTCCTCAAGGAGTAGAGATGGCTAGAAGAGAGAAACCTCCAGTGGATAGAATTAGAAAGTAAGGGGCCGAGGAATTTCGGGCTAATATTGATAATGACCCAGATAGAGCAGAGTTTTGGCTAGAAATATCATTAGGGTATTTGATGAGCTATCATGCACACCCGAGGAGTGCATGAAGTGTGTTGTGTCACTCTTGCGAGATTCAGCTGATCAGTGGTGGAATACTCTCGTGTCCATTGTGTCGAGAGAGAGGGTAATTTGGGGATTCTTCCAGGAAAAATTTTGAAAGAAGTACATTAGCCAACGGTTTATCGATCAAAAGAGGAAAGAATTCCTCGAACTAAAGTAAGGCTGTATGATGGTGATGGAGTACGAGCGTGAATTTCTAAGACTTAGCAAATATGCATGGAAGTGCATATCTACATAACCCATCATGTGCAAGAGGTTTGAAGATGGTCTGAACGAAGACATTTGTCTGTTAGTTGGCATCTTAGAGTTGAGGGAGTTTGTGGTACTTGTCGAGAGAGCTTGCAAGGCCGAAGAATTGGCCAAAGAGAATAGAAAAGCTAAAGTCGAGTCTCATGACTCAAAGAAAAGATAGATGGGGAAATCACATCAGTCCTCATCTAAAAGACTGAGAGATTTCACTACCCCGTCGAATGCTTTAGTGGAGTTTTCGGGTAGAAAGAAGAACAAGCAGTACACAGCGCCTAAAGCTCAAACCACTTCTATCACGAGTGTTGGTAGTGCTCAGCCAAATAGACCGGAGTGTTCGCAATGTGGTAGGCGTCATTTCAGCGAGTACCGAGGGAATGAGAGAGGTTGCTTCAAATGTGGATCACTAGACCACTTCATCCGAAACTGTCCTGAATTAAGTGACAAAGAGAAAAGCAAGAGGTAAGGGGGAGTAGTGCTCCTTCGAGGGGTAGAGCACAAAAGAACCCGAGCAATGGGGCTAGCAGTAGAGGTGCTCCTAGAGATTCAGCTGTGAGGTCCAAGGGCCGAGTGCCTGCAAGGACTAATGCCATTCGCGCCCGCGAAGAGGCATCTTCACCAGATGTGATTATGAGTACTTTTTCTCTTCACGATATTTTTGTTGTTGCTTTAATTGATCCGGGGTCTACCCATTCTTATATTTGCATGAAATTAGTACCCAGTATGAATATATCTATCGAGTCTACAGAATTTACAGTAAAGGTGTCAAACCCATTAGGCAAGCATGTATTAGTTGACAAAATATGTAGAAATTGTCCTTTGATGGTTAGAGGTCATTGTTTTTCGGCTAACCTCATGCTGGTGCCGTTCAATGAATTTGATGTAATCCTTGGGATGGATTGGTTAATTTCTCATGGTGTTGTAGTGGATTGTGGACGGAAGGTCATCGAGTTGAGATGTGAGGACAGGGATGTTCTTCGGGTTGAAACGGGTGAGTTAGATAATTCGCCTGTAGTGGTATCGTCCATGTCGATAGTAAGATATTTGAGAAAAGGGTATGAAGCTTACCTCACCTTTGTATTGAATACTCAAGAATCTGAGTTGAAAATTGAGTTAGTACCAGTGGTATGTGAGTTCATGGACGTATTTTTGGAGGAATTACCCAGATTGCCTCCAGTGAGGGAAATTGAATTTGGAATTGAGTTAGTCCCTGATACAGGACCCATCTCAATTGCTCCGTATAGGATGGCTCCTACGAAGTTGAAGGCGCTAAAAGTTTAACTACAAGAGTTAACTGACAAGGGTTTTGCGAGACCGAGTTTTTCTCTGTGGGGTGCCCCAATGCTATTTGTGAAGAAAAAGGATGGATCGATGAGATTATGTATAGAGAACAGACAACTGAACAAGGTGACAGTGAAGAACAAGTATCCCTTGCCAAAAATTGATGATCTGTTTGACCAACTGAGAGGAGCCACCGTGTTTTCTAAGATAGACTTGAGGTTCGGTTATTACCAGCTCAGAGTAAAGGAGCAAGATGTACCGAAAACCACATTTAGGACGAGGTATGGGCACTATGAGTTCGTTGTTATGCCATTTTGTTTAACGAATGCCCCTACAGTATTTATGGACTTGATGAACCTCATTTTTCGGCCGTATTTGAATAAGTTCGTAGTGGTTTTTATCGATGATATATTGATTTATTCTCGAGATGCGAATGAACACGTAGAGCATTTAAAAATTATTTTGCAGACTTTAAGGGATAAGCAGCTGTATGCCAAGTTTAGTAAAAGTGATTTCTGGCTCCGAGAAGTCATATTCTTAGGACACATCATGTCGAGTGATGGAATTAGAGTTGATCCGAGTATGATATCGGCTATTGTTGAGTGGAAATCACTGAGGAATGTGTCAGAGATTAGAATCTTTCTGGGCTTAGCTGGGTACTATAGCCGGTTCGTTAAAGGATTCTTAATGATAGCTACTCCAATGACTAAACTGCTACAAAAAGAGGTCAGGTTCGAATGGAATGATAAGTGCCAATAGAGTTTCGAGAAACTAAAGGTTTTGTTGACCGAAGCCCCAGTTTTAGTGCAACCGGAACCAAGAAAAGAGTTTGTGGTGTATAATGATGCATCCTTGAATGGGTTAGGGTGTGTGCTCATGGAAGAAGGCAAGGTAATAGCCTGTGCCTCGAGACAGCTAAAGCCACACGAGAAGAATTACCCAACCCACGATTTGGAGCTAGTAGCCATCGTGTTCGCATTAAAGATTTGGAGACACCATTTGTATGGCAAGAAATGCGGGTGTTCACCGACCAATAAAAGCCTAAGGTATTTGATGACTCAAAAGGAGTTGAACTTACAGCAACGATGATGGTTAGAGCTAATAAAAGATTACAAGTTGATAATAGACTACCACCTGGGAAAGGCAAACGTAGTTGCCGACGCTTTGAGTAAAAAGTCATTGTTCGCCTTGAGAACTATGAATACTCAATTGACCGTGACTAATGATGGTTCAGTTCTGGCAGAGTTGAGAGCTAGACTGATGTTCCTGCAAGAGATTTGTGAGGCTCAGAATAACAGTAGTGAATTGCAAGCCAAGAGAACTCAGTGTGAGTCAGGTGTTGAATCAGATTTTTGGATTAATATCGATGGTTGTATGATATACCAAGACAGAATTTATGTACCCAAGGATAATGAACTTATTCAGAAGATTTTATGAGAGGCACATAGTGGTTGGTTATCTATCCATCCGGGTAGTGTGAAAATGTATAACGACTTGAAGAAAAAGTACTAGTGGTAGGGGATGAAAAGAGACATCTCAGAGTTTCTTTCCAAATGCTTAGTTTGTTAGCAAGTGAAGGTTGAACACCAGGTACCTTCGGGTTTTTCTTCAACACATAATGGTTCCCGAATGGAAATGGGACCGTGTAACCATGGATTTTCTATCGGGGTTGCCTTTGACGCCTAGGAAAAAGGATGCTGTTTGAGTTGTTGTTGATAGGCTTACCAAGTTGGCACATTTTATACCATTGCATACCTATTATCCCCTTGAGAAATTGGTTGAATTGTATGTTTCTGAGATCGTGAGGCTTCATGGAATAGCTTTGTCGGTTATTTCAGATAGAGATCCAAGGTTTACCTCATAGTTTTGGAAGATGTTGCAAGAGGCATTAGGAACGAAACTGAATTTTATTATAGCATTTCACCCGCAAACTGACGGTCAGTCAAAGAGAGTAATTCAGATCTTAGAAGATATGTTACGGTGTTGTGCTCTCAAGTTTCAAGGCAGTTTGGAAAAGTACTTACCGCTGGTTGAATTCGCCTACAACAATAGTTATCAGTCGAGTTTGAAAATAGCTCCTTATAAGGCTTCGTATCGACGTAAGTGTCGAACGCCCTTATATTGGACGGAACTTAAAGAAAATCAGATTCACGGGGTCAATTTGGTCAAGGAGACCGAAGAGAAGGTTAAAGTGATTCGTGATTCCTTGAGAGCCACTTCGGATAGACAAAAATCCTATGCGGATTTGAAACGAAAAGAGATCGAGTTTCAAGTTGGTGATAAGGTGTTTTTGAAGGTATCCCCATGGAGGAAAGTCTTCAGATTCGGTAGAAAGGGCAAGCTGAGTCCTTGTTTCATAAGACCTTATGAGATTACCGAGAGAGTAGGGCCTGTTGCCTACCGATTAGCTTTGCCCTCAGAGTTGGAAAAGATTCACGACATGTTTCATGTGTCCATGTTACGTCAATATATATCGGATCCGTCGCATGTGATTGCACCAACGGAAGTTAAGATTCAGCCGGACATGACTTATGGTGAAGAGCCGGTCAAGATTTTGGCTCGGAAGGTCAACAATTGAGGAATAAAAGTGTGACAACCCGAATTAGGGCCTAATCGGAATAGTGATATTTTGACCACAAATCAGGGATAGAAATAATTGTTTTATAATTATTTTGAGGATTATGATATGATTACGTGATTGTGTGAAAATTTCGTGATAAAATTCTATGCCTAAAGTGCTTAAATTGAAAGTAGGGACTAAATTGAATAAGTTGCAAAATTTGCATTCTAGAAGTTTTTAGTATGAAATTGCTTTGGAATATTAATTAGGAGGTCTTAAATGGCAATTTGACCAATTTTAAGTTTATGGACAAAATTTAGGACATGGATGGAATTTTTAGGAAGTTTAGTAGTAAGGGCATTTTGGTCATTTGCATATTAAATGAAATAAAATGGGAAAAATAACACAAAATTGGTCATCTTCTTCATTAGTTGCTGCCAAATTTTCCTCTCCTCCATAGCTAGGGTTTCTTCAACTTTCAAGCTTCATAGTAAGTGAATTCGAGCCCTGCTTTTAATGTTCTTTACATTTTGAAATCCTCGTAGCTCGGTTTACCTATTTCCACCATTATTTCGAGTTAGGGTTTATGTTTAAAAATTTACCCATGGATGATATGCATGGATTTTGATGTTTTATGGTAGAATATGAAGTTTGAGATTGTGTTAAACATCTTTTGCTAAGTGATTTTTCAGTAAAACGAGTAAAACGACATAATCTGTAAAAATACTTATTGTTCATAACTATATGTTAGAGTGAGAATTTGATGTTGTTGTAGAAGAGAAAAATGTTCAGTATGTCATAAAACATAGGAATAAGGGCTGAAATTAAATTTCCGAGCCTTGGGGCAAAAGTGCAAATATGCAAAAGTTTAGGGGTCAAAATGCAAATTCATAAAAATATGATTTTTGGACTCATATGAATAGTGTGATTAATTATTGGGCTAAATGTAATATTATAGATCAAGAAAGGCATGGAATCGATCTCAAACGGGGGAAAGAAAAAGCTTTGGACTAAATTGCAAAAATTTCACATTTTGTACCGAGGTAAGTTTGTACGTAAATATTACATTAATTTCATGTATATTCTTACATTTCAGTTTATTATGTGAATATATTAGCGAATGTTAAAATATAAATAGATCATTGGAAGAATGGAAATAAGTAATAGAGGGAGAGATCCCGGTTGAACATTCGGAAGAGTTCAATAATATTGATGGAATGTAGCTAGGTCACATGTATGATGCCGAGTGCACATCATGTGTACAAGAAAGCTACACGATGCTATGTAGTAGCTAGGTCACATGCGTGATACAGGAAGTATCCCATGTAGACAAGAGAGCTACTGGAAGAGATAAATGTAGCTAGGTCACATGTGTGATACAGAAGTATCCCATGTAGACAAGAGAGCTACTGGAAGAGATAAATGTAGCTAGGTCGCATGTGTGGTTCCAAGTGAAGGACACCATGTAGACAAGAGAGCTACGGGACAAATCGGCTAGGTCACATGAGTGGTACTGAGTGTTCACTATGTGTACAAGAGAGCCGAATTAAATGAAGTATGATGGTGGAGCTGTGTGTTTGACCCATTAAAATCGAGGATTGATCCGAATTGTTCAACGGGATGACTTAGTGGTGAGATTGTAGTCATGGACCTACATTTGTGATGTATGAAATGTGATGAAATTGATTTGTAGCATATATATGTAAGTTAAAAATGAGGTTGGTGCAAAGAATGGGTGAAAGAATGAAAGTAGCATTAAATCTGTTTTGGACAGTAACAGTGACGTGATTTTGAAAAATCACCAAAAATAGAAGGAATTTAATTAGAGGTTGATGAGATGTGGAATTAAAGCTTAATGAGTCTATTTTTATATAAAAGAAACAGGGCAAGCAAAAGAATTCTATATTTTGAGATATTTACAATTGTGTGTGACTGGCTCAGAATGACTACGTGGTCCCCTGTTCCAAATTTGAAAAATCATTAAAAATTGTAAAAAACAAATTAAGAAATATAGTTTATATGCCTAAACTCCTTATTGAATCTAGTTTTAAATGAAACAGATTTCATGGTTATTCAAATTGTGTACTGGGAGAAATTCAATTCGTAGTGAACTGAGGTCAGATCAGTTGAGCTGTGTAACAGGGGAAAATTTAACTAATCAACTGTACTAATTGGCTTGACCAAAAATTCTAGAAAAAAATTAGTGAATAGATATATGAGTCTATTTTCAAGGAAAATTTACAGAATTGGATTTCGAGTTTCGTAACTCGAGTTATGATTTATTTAGCGAACATGATGCACAGAGACAGCATTAATCAAATTGGAGTGAATATTGAAATTGAAGTAGATATACTTGAATTATTGTATAAACATATTTAGATTCTCTCATTAATATTTACTTACCTACTTACTAAGCTATAAGCTTACTTTGTTTTCTCTCTTACATTTTATAGTGTCATTCAAATTGCTCAGAGTTAAGGATCGAGAAGATCTGCACACTATCAATACTTTAGGGTAATTGAACTAAATATTTTGAATTATGGCATGTATAGTGGACTTAATTATTTTGTTAGGTGTCATAATTGCCTAGGTTTAAAATATTGGCTACAGTATTCGATCAACTATGTTGTATAAGCCATTAAAGTTGGCTAATATTGTTCAAGACATATGTTATGACGATACACTATTAAATTAGATGACATATTTCTATTTCGGTTTTTTTTGTTTAATGATATGTGCTATGTTTTAGTAATACCTTGTACCCTGTTCCGGCGACGATAACGGGTAAGGGGTGTTACATTTAGTGGTATCAGAGCTATGGTTTAGTCGGTTCTCGGACTAATAAAGTGTGTGTAAAAGTCTAGCTATACATGCCATAAAAATATTGTGATAGTGTGGTGACTCTGATTATTCTAAAGCGTGTTTTTGTTTTAATATAGTAATGGATCCTGAAGGAACTGCGGCTGATGATGCTGCTAGTAATGCGCTGGCTCCTGCACAAGGGACTGCGCCTGTGGAAAGTAGATCTGAGACATTGAGGCAAGGAGACGAGGCTCGGGATGCCTTCTTCCAAAGGATGAATGATTGGTATACTGAATTTATTCGAGCAAATCCAAATGCTCAACCTCCTCCACCCCCTCTTATACCTCAGACGATTCCTGTAGCTGCTCAAGGCATAGATTTGGTAAGGACGAGGAAGCCTCCAGTTGACAAGATTCGAAAACAAGGGGCCGAAGAGTTTAGAGCAAAGATCGATGATGATCCTGAGAAAGCGGAATTCTGGCTTGAAAATTCTACCCGTGTATTTAATGAGCTCTCATGTACACCCGAGGAATGCTTAAAGTGTGCTATATCACTTTTGAGAGATTCGGCCTACCATTGGTGGAAGACTAGGGTAGCAGTGGTGCCAAAAGAAAGAGTTACTTGGGACATTTTCCAGGAGGAATTTAGAAAGAAATACATAAGTCAGCGATTTATTGATCAAAAACGGAAGGAGTTCCTTGAGTTAAAGCAAGGCAAGATGTCCAGTAGAGTGAATATGAACGCAATTTGTGAGACTTAGCAAGTATGCTCAGGAATGTGTGTCCACCGAGGCCAATATGTGCAGAAGGTTTGAAGATGGGCTGAATGAGGATATTAAAGTGCTGGTAGGAATTTTGGAGTTGAAAGAATTTGTAGTATTGGTTGATCGAGCCCTTAAAGCTGAAGAATTGAACAAAGAAAGAAGAAAAGCCGCTATGGAGGCTCGAGATGCCGGAAAAAGACCGATAAGCAAGCCATTTCAGTCACAATCAAAGAGGTCCAAAGAGGCAAACCCTCGAATGACAGTTTCAATTGGGGATTCACACAGAGATCGTGGTAGAGCGTATTCGGGGTCTAAAGCTCAAGCTACTTCGGTGGCAAGTGTGGGTAATATGCGACCTAGAAAGCCCGAATGTCAGCAATGTGGCAGGCAACATTATGGTGAGTGTTGGGGAACCGAACGAGCTTGTTTCAGGTGCGGTTCTCGCGGACATTTTATTAGAGATTGTCCGGAGAAAGTTAAAGAAGAAATTCAGAGTGCTAGACAGAATACCACCGCTAGTAGGATTAGACCACCGAGAAATACTGGAAGTGGGACTAGCAGTAAAACTGCGATGAAAGATTCAGTGGCAAGATCAGAAGCTAGAGCACCTGCTAGAGCTTATGCTATACGTGCCCGAGAAGATGCATCATCTCCGATGTCATTATCGTACATTTTCTCTCTATGATACTATTGTTATTATGTTGATTGATCCCGGTCCACTCATTCCTATATTTGCATGAATTTAGTATCTAATAAAAAGTTGCTTGTTGAGTTTACTGAGTTTACGATTAAAGTGTCGAACCCTTTAGGCCAATATGTGCTAGTTGATAAGGTTTGCAAGAATTGCCCATTAATGATTCAAGGTCACTGTTTTCCGGCCAATTTGATGTTGTTACCATTTGGTGAGTTTGACGTTATATTGGGAATGGACTGGTTGACATTGTATGATGCTAAGGTAGATTGCAAACAAAAGACACTAGAGTTGAAATGTGAAAATGGAGAAATTCTGTAGGTTGAAACCGACGAATCAAATAAATTGCCTATGGTAATTTCGCATATGTCCGCATCGGAAATACATGAGAAAAGGGTGTGAAGCTTATCTGGCTTATGTAATGAATGCTGAGTTGCCTCAATTGAAGCTTGAGTCAGTCATCGATAGTTTGTGAGTTTCGGATGTATTTCCGAGGAATTGCAGGGGCCTGCCTCTGAGCAGAGAGATAGAGTTTGCCATTGATTTGTTGCCGGCATCGTCCCCGATCTCGATTGCTCCGTATAGAATGGCTCGGGATCGAATTAAAAGAATTGAAGGCTCGATTCTGAAATTAACAGATAAGGGATTTGTGAGACCGAGTTTCTCTCCCCGGGTGCTCCAAAGATTATTCGTAAAGAAGAAGGATGGTTCAATGAGACTTTGTATTGATTACCACAAACTTAATAAGGTGACTATAAAGAACAAATACCCATTGCCGAGGATTGATGATTTATTCGATCGGTTAAAAGGGGCCACAATGTTTTCAAAGATCGATTTAAGGTCCGTTTACTACCAGTTGAGAGTTAAAGAGTTGGATGTACCAAAAACCGCTTTTAGGACAAGGTATGGACATTATGAGTTTCTTGTGATGCCTTTCGGCTTAACAAATGCTCCAGCTATATTTATGGACTTAATGAATCGGATCTTTCATTATATATCCGGATAAGTTTGTAGTAGTATTTATAGATGATATTTTAATATATTCTCGGGATGAATCAACATGCCGAACACTTGAGAACCATATTTTAGATCTTGAGAGAAAAGAAACTGCTTGCCAAGTTTAGTAAAAGTGAGTTTTGGCTTCGTGAAGTCGATTTTTGGGACATATAGTTTCGTGTGATGGTATTCGGTGGATCCAAGCAAGATTTCTGCGATCATTGATTGGAAACCGCCAAAGAATGTATCCGAGGTTAGAAGCTTTTTAGGCTTAGCCGGATATTATAGACGCTTTTGTTGAAGGATTTTCGATGATTGCCTCTCCTATGACTAAGTTGCTGCAAAAGAATGTTAAGTTTGAATGGACCGATAAATGTCACAGAGTTTTGAAAAGTTGAAAGCACGATTGATCAAGCACCAATTTTGGTACAACCGAACCAGAAAAAGTTCGTAATTTATAGTGATGCATCATTGATGTGCCTTGGATGTGTGTTGATGCAAGAGGGTAAAGTGGTAGCTTATGCTTCGAGACGCTTAAAACCGCATGAGAAGAATTATCCTACACATGATTTGGAATTGGTCATTATTGTTTTTGCCTTGAAGATTTGGCGACATTATTTGTATGGTGAAAAATGCCGAATCTTTACTCGATCACAAAAGTTTGAAGTATTTGATGAATCAAAAGGATTTGAATCTGCGACAAATGAAGATGGCTTGAATTATTAAAGGATTATGATCTCGTGATTGATTATCATCCGAAAAGCAAATGTAGTTACCGACGCCTTGAGCGAGAAAATTTCTTTTTACTTTGGGAGCCATGAATACGGGTTAGCGTTGTCTAATGACGGGTCAATCTTAGCAGAGATGAGAGCTAAACCGTTATTTCTTCAGATTGATTTGTGATGCTCAAAAATGATAGTGAGTTGCGGACCAAGAGAACTCAATGTGAATCGATTCGACTTCAGTTTTCGAGTTGGACCAGACGATCGCTTGATGTTTCGAGACGAATATGTGTACCAAAAACGATGAATTGATTCGAAAATATTACATGAGGCGCACGGTGGCTGTTTTTATCGATTCACCCCAGTAGCACAAAAATGTATAATGATTTAAAGAAATTGTATTGGTGGCCGTATGAAAAGGGACATTTCGAATTTGTAACCAAGTGTTTGATTTGTCAACAAGTAAAAGTGAACATCAAGTGCCATCGTATTACTTCAACCAATAATGGTGCCCGAGTGGAAATGGGACAAGATTACTATGGATTTTGTGACCGGTTTGCCTTTGACTCCTAAAAAGAAGGATGCTGTCGGTAGTGGTTGATAGATTAACAAAGTCAGCCCACTTTATACCAGTACGTACTGATTACTCACTTGATAAATTAGCCGAATTATATATTGCTGAAATTGTGAGGTTGCACGGAGTACCTATGTCTATAATATCAGATAGAGATCCGAGATTTACCTCGAGATTTTGGAAAAAGTTACAAGAAGCTTTGGGTACAAAATTGAACTTTAGTACCGCGTTTCATCCACAAACAGATGGTCAATCTGAAAGAGTAATTCAGGTACTCGAAGATATGCTTAGATGCTGTGTTTTAGAATTTGGAGGTAGTTGGGAGAAATATCTATCTTTGATTGAGTTTGCCTATAATATGATTATCAATCAAGTATATAAATGGCACCGTCGAAGAAGCCTTGTATGGTCGTAAGTGTCGGACTCCTTTGTATTGGACCGAGCTTAGTGAGAAACAAATTCACGGAGTTGATCTAGTTAAAGAAACCAAGAGAGAAAGTAAAAGTATTTCGGATTGTTTGAAAGTCGCTCAGGATCGACAAAAGTCATATGCAGATTTGAAAAGAAAAGAGATTGAATTTCAAGTGGGTGATAAAGTGTTCTTGAAGGGTGTCACCATGGAAAAGATTCTCGAGATTTAGCCAAAAAGGCAAGTTGAGTCCGCGTTTTATTGGGCCGTATGAGATTACCGAGAGAATTGGACCATGGCATATCGGTTGGCCTTACCGGCAGAGTTAGAAAGAATTCATAACGTGTTTCATGTATCAATGTTGAGGCGTTATCGCTCGATCCTTCACATGTGGTTTCCCCAACGAAATTGAGATTCGATCGGATATGACCTATGAGGAGGAACCAATAAAGATTTTGGCTCGAGAAGTTAAACAGTTAAGAAATAAAAGTATAGCCTTAGTGAAAGTATTGTGGCACGCACATGGGATAGAAGAGGCTACGTGGGAATCTGAGAAGCTATGAAGAAACAAAGACCCAAACCTTTTTGACGGTAAGATTTTCTGGGACTAAAATCTCTAAAGGGGGAGAAATGTGACAACCCGAATTAGGGCCTAATCGGAATAGTGATATTTTGACCACAAATCAGGGATAGAAATAATTGTTTTATAATTATTTTGAGGATTATGATATGATTACGTGATTGTGTGAAAATTTCGTGATAAAATTCTATGCCTAAAGTGCTTAAATTGAAAGTAGGGACTAAATTGAATAAGTTGCAAAATTTGCATTCTAGAAGTTTTTAGTATGAAATTGCTTTGGAATATTAATTAGGAGGTCTTAAATGGCAATTTGACCAATTTTAAGTTTATGGACAAAATTTAGGACATGGATGGAATTTTTAGGAAGTTTAGTAGTAAGGGCATTTTGGTCATTTGCATATTAAATGAAATAAAATGGGAAAAATAACACAAAATTGGTCATCTTCTTCATTAGTTGCTGCCAAATTTTCCTATCCTCCATAGCTAGGGTTTCTTCAACTTTCAAGCTTCATAGTAAGTGAATTCGAGCCCCGTTTTTAATGTTCTTTACATTTTTGAAATCCTCGTAGCTCGGTTTACCTATTTCCACCATTATTTCGAGTTAGGGTTTATGTTTAAAAATTTACCCATGGATGATATGCATGGATTTTGATGTTTTATGGTAGAATATGAAGTTTGAGATTGTGTTAAACATCTTTTGCTAAGTGATTTTTCGTAAAAACGAGTAAAACGACATAATCGGTAAAAATACTTATTGTTCATAACTATATGTTAGAGTGAGAATTTGATGTTGTTGTAGAAGAGAAAAATGTTCAGTATGTCATAAAACATAGGAATAAGGGCTGAAATTAAATTTCCGAGCCTTGGGGCAAAAGTGCAAATATGCAAAAGTTTAGGGTCAAAATGCAAATTCAGAAAAATATGATTTTTGGACTCATATGAATAGTGTGATTAATTATTGGGCTAAATGTAATATTATAGATTAAGAAAGGCGTGGAATCAATCTCGAACGGGGGAAAGAAAAAGCTTTGGACTAAATTGCAAAAATTCCACATTTTGTACCGAGGTAAGTTTGTACGTAAATATTACATTAATTTCATGTATATTCTTACATTTCAGTTTATTATGTGAATATATTGGCGAATGTTAAAATATAAATAGATCATTGGAAGAATGGAAATAAGTAATAGAGGGAGAGATCCCGGTTGAACATTCGGAAGAGTTCAATAATATTGATGGAATGTAGCTAGGTCACATGTATGATGCCGAGTGCACATCATGTGTACAAGAAAGCTACACGATGCTATGTAGTAGCTAGGTCACATGCGTGATACAGGAAGTATCCCATGTAGACAAGAGAGCTACGGAAGAGATAAATGTAGCTAGGTCACATGTGTGATACAGGAAGTATCCCATGTAGACAAGAGAGCTACGGAAGAGATAAATGTAGCTAGGTCGCATGTGTGGCTCCAAGTGAAGGACACCATGTAGACAAGAGAGCTACGGACAAATCGGCTAGGTCACATGAGTGGTACTGAGTGTTCACTATGTGTACAAGAGAGCCGAATTAAATGAAGTATGATGGTGGAGCTGTGTGTCTTTGAGACCATTAAAATCGAGGATTGATCCGAATTGTTCAACGGGATGACTTAGTGGTGAGATTTTAGTCATGGACCTACATTTGTGATGTATGAAATGTGATGAAATTGATTTGTAGCATATATATGTAAGTTAAAAATGAGGTTGGTGCAAAGAATGGGTGAAAGAATGAAAGTAGCATTAAATCTGTTTTGGGCAGTAACAGTGATGTGATTTTGAAAAATCACCAAAAATAGAAGGAATTTAATTAGAGGTTGAATGAGATGTGGAATTAAAGCTTAATGAGTCTATTTTTATATAAAAGAAACAGGGCAAGCAAAAGAATTCTATATTTTTAGATATTTACAATTGTGTGTGACTGGCTCAGAATGACTACGTGGTCCCCTGTTCCAACTTTGAAAAATCATTAAAAATTGTACAAAACAAATTAAGAAATATAGTTTATATGCCTAAACTCCTTATTGAATCTAGTTTTAAATGAAACATATTTCATGGTTATTCAAATTGTGTACTAGGAGAAATTCAATTCGTAGTGAACTGAGGTCAGATCAGTTGAGCTGTGTAACAGGGGAAACTTTAACTAATAAACTGTACTAATTGGCTTGACCAAAAATTCTAGAAAAAAATTAGTGAATATATATATGAGTCTATTTTCAAGGAAAATTTACGGAATTGGATTTCGAGTTTCGTAACTCGAGTTATGATTTATTTAGCGAACATGATGCACAGAGACAGCATTAATCAAATTGGAGTGAATATTGAAATTGAAGTAGATATACTTGAATTGTTGTATAAACATATTTAGATTCTCTCATTAATATTTACTTACCTACTTACTAAGCTATAAGCTTACTTTGTTTTCTCTCTTACATTTTTATAGTGTCATTCAAATGCTCAGGAGTTAAGGATCGAGAAGATCTGCATACTATCAATACTTTAGGGTAATTGAACTAAATATTTTGAATTATGGCATGTATAGTAGACTTAATTATTTTGTTAGGTGTCATAATTGCCTAGGTTTAAAATATTGGCTCTGATATTCGATCAACTATGTTGTATAAGCCATTAAAGTTGGCTAATATTGTTCAAGACATATGTTATGACGATACACTATTAAATTAGATGACATATTTCTATTTCGGTTTTTTTTGTTTAATGATATGTGCTATGTTTTAGTAATACCTTGTACCCTGTTCCGGCGACGATAACGGGTAAGGGGTGTTACAAAAAGTATAGCACTCGTGAAAGTTTTGTGGCATAGACATAGAGTCGAGGAAGCCACATGGGAACCCGAAGAGACTATAAGGGACCAATACCCGAACTTATTCACCAGTAAGATTTTCGGGGACGAAAATCCCTAAGGAGGGGAGAATTGTAACAAGCTGATTTTGGGCCTAGTTGAAACAGTAGTTTTGGGACCACTAATCTAAGGTTAATAAATTATTTTATTATTATTTTATGTGTCATAGCATGATTATATAAGTATATGAAAATTTTGGTGAATTAATTTTAGCGTTTATGAGCTTAATTGAGAAAAAAGACTAAATCGCATAAAGGGCAAAAGTTTTCCTTTTCTAGCCAAATGTGTTAAATAGTTAGAGAACCATATTTGGGGGTGTTTAAAGTGCAAATAGACCCTAAAAAAATGCTTGGTCGGCCATAGAGACAAGATTTGACAAAATTTTGTACATTAGGTGAATTTGGTAGCTTTTTGACTAGAATAAAAAAAAATAAAGAGGAAAAGGATATCATATTTTTCCTATCTTCTTCTCCATTGAAAAACTCCAAAAAAATAGGGGTTTGAAAGTTTGAACATTTTAGCAACTTGTAACCTCACAAGTAAGTGATTTTGATGGTCTTTCTTGATGATTTTTGTACTTTTAGAACCCTTGTAGCATGAGCTTTCAAATGAGAGAACTATTTTGCAAAATGATTGAAAGTCTAGGGTTTTACCATGAGAGTGATCATGTTGTTTTCTAAAATTTTATGGAAGAAACTGAATCATGGTTGTGAAATAAACAACTTTTGTGAAGTAGTTTTCATGGAAACCCAAACTAAGGACTATTTTGGATAATTTGTAAAATAGATTATAAATGTGTGAAATGATGAGAATTTTGGGTTGTTCCTAGTATAAAAAGTATTCAGCTAGGCTTGGTTAATGAGAAAATGTGATAAAAATCAATTTTCGAGTCTAGGGGTAAAATAGTCATTTTGTGAAAGCCTAGGGGCAAAATGGTCATTTTACCCAATTATAAATTATTGAGCATCTAGATTAATATGTTGATTTAAATTAGTGAAATTTTTATCATTTTAGATCAAGAAATACAAAGATCAGACTTTGACCGGGGAAAGGCCAAGCTTGTGGATTAGGCTGACTAGTCATCTACATTTTGTAATCCGTGGTAAGTTGTATGTTAATAATGTAACTATATCCTTATGATGTGTGATTGAATTGATATCACGTAAATTGTTTTGATTGTGAAATTGAGTATGCATGTTGAGAAACTAATGTAATAAAGTCTCCCGGTTGAACATTAGGAATAGATGTGGATATTTATGCCATGATATTGGGTGATATGTGTGCTAGTGTAAGACATGTTTGGGACATGCATCGGCCACATTATGAGAGCCAGACTTGTCTGGGACATGCATCAGCCTTGAGATATACAAGCTAGTGTAAGACCTATCTAGGACATGGCGTCAGCTTGTTATGTGTCAGTGTAAGACTTGTCTGGGACATGGCATCGACACCGATAGACGAGAGCCAATGTAAGACCTGTCTGGGACATGGCATCGGCCTCGATGTATGAAAGTCAGTGTAAGACCTGTCTAGGACATGGCATCGACTTTGATGTGCTAGCCAGTGTAAGACCATGTTTGGGACATGGCGTCAGCATCTTATCCCATGTTTGAGGCTATTGAATATCCTATAGTATTCCAAATGGTTTAATGGGATATATATAGTTTACATCAAAATGAGAGAACTTATGACCATGTGATGAGTGGTACAAGTACCTAAATAAGAATCTCAAAATACGAGCTTCAATTACGCTGTATGTTTAATGAGGAAGGAAAGTGAGTATGTCATGCTTATGTCCACTTGTGTATTTTACATGAAGTATGAGATCTGAGCTTGATATATGGTATGTAAATTGTATGGGATAATGATGAGTAAGTTGTGTTTATGTTCATTTGTATACTATGAACAAATTATGAAATGTTGTGAACATGTTGTAGTATGGTAAATTATTGTTGTATATTTACATGCAACTTACTAAGCTTTATGCTTACCTCTTTTCCTTTCCATTTTCTTATAGTGCTGCCAAAGTAGCTCGTGGATCATCGCCTTATGTTGGAGAAGCCAGTCATACTATCCTTAAAGCATTTAGTATAGCTAGTTTTATCATTTTGATTATGGCTTGTATAGGAACTAGTGTTTTTGTAATAGTTACATTGTTTGTGGTCAAACTAGTGGCTTTTCATAACTATTGAGTCATTTTGTATAATCCCATGGATGGTGGCTAATATTGGTTATTGATAAATGCAAATGATGATTTTCTTTTGGGAATGAGTAAATTGAATGATTTAAATATGTGGTTGTGTGTGTGAATTGGTTGTTTTGATATAGTATAAGTTAGTGCTAATAAGGGTGGCAAAAAGGCTTGGAAGATAGCCTTATTTTTGTCCACACGGGCGTGTGTCTAGGTCGTGTGTGACACACGAATAGCCCTATAGGCGTGTTGCATGGCCGTGTGTCCCCTACATGTAAAATTTACAAGCCAGTATGCATGGTAATAAACACACGGGTAGAGACACGGCCGTATGTCTCAGCTGTGTGAAGGGCACAGCCTAGCACACGGGTGTGTGCCTTGGCCGTGTGACCCTTAAGGGTTGCTAACGTCAGAAATAGAATGTCAAGGTTTTTACATACGGGCTGTGACAAAGGCGTGTCATTGCCGTGTGAGGAACACGAGCGTGTGCTTGACCGTGTGAAAACCCCTGTAGGTTCAAATTTGGAATTAAATTCACAAGGTTTTGGGGTACGGGTGTGTCCCCTTGTGCTTAGGCCGTGTGAACCCCACGGGCTATCAGAACGGCCATGTCAAAATGGTCACACAGGCGTGTTGCCTTCCACACGGGCATGTGCCCTGCTTCAAGTGGCATTTTTTCAAAGTTTTCAAAGATGTTGGGATTAATCCCAGGATATTTCCAAAACCTAATTTGGGCCTCATAGGCCTATATTTTAAGTTGGACTTAGTTCTTATAACTCAGAAATGATTGTATGCATGCGGTTAAGTCAGGTAATGCCTCGTGCCCGGTCCCAGCCTAGGCCTCAGGTAAGGGGTGTTACAAGTAGCTATAAGGATTAAATAGCTATGGGATTCAAAACTTGAGGTCTTTATATGGTAATTAGACCATTAAAGAAAAGTATGCAGACATTTAAGTGACTCATCCATGGAAATTTAGAAAAAGGGCAATTACTAAATTGAAAATTGGAAAATATTTAATTAAGTAAAAAGATGATAAAAGATATCATCTTATTTTTCTCATCTTCTTCCCCAAAAATACATGGAAACCCTAGGAGAGAGAGAAGAAACTTTCATGGCTTAATTGGGTAAGTTTCCTTGTCCTATTTTTAGTAATTTTGATATTTTTTAAACCGAGATAGCTTAATCTATCTATTTAGGGGATCAATTTGAAGAGTTATCAAAGTATGGAAATTAGGTCATGGATGTATATGCTAAAAATTTAAAATTTATGGTAGGAAATGAAAGGTTGTTGATAGATAAACAACTTTTACAAAGTGATTTTTTATGAAAACATGATTTAGGGACTAAAATGTAAAGTTGTGAAAATTGATGAAAAATTCTAAAATTTATAGAAAATAAGTGCTACAAATTTTAAGTTGAAATTTCAGTCAATGTCGATTGTATGTGTGAAATGATTACATGTTCAGAAATGTTGGAAAAAGGGATAAAGTCACGTTTGAATATTGGATTTTGATGGATAAATGTGCTTTCCTGAAATGAATGAGGTCCTGCATTTGTTGCTGACGGGATTTAGCTCGAACGAGTAATCCTATTGACCTCATTATGGAAAGGATTTAGCCCTACAGGTAATCCTGATATAATATCTCTCAAGCATATGTTACAATTAGGGTTTAGCTTAGACTAGTAATCCTAATTAATCTCTTTTGATCATACATTACATAAAGGATTTAGCCTGGATTGGTAATCCTGTAATACGGTATGTGGCTCGAGAGTATATTCTTTGCTTAAGTGCCCTAATGGGGACTCTTAAATAAGAATTGATAGGTTATTGAATTGTGCATCTTGAGTGTACTACTTAAGTATCCACCGGAATTTCAATGATTCAACAGACAAAACTCTTGACATGATGAGAGAATTATGAGATGAAATGATTATATCTTGAAAGAATATTGCATGATGAGCTCATCTATGGTTACTTGGTGTATATGAAAGTTTTGTGACTAACATGTTTGATTGAATGCCTGTGTTTAGGCAATTTTTCCAAGTTGATGGAAAACATGACTTTGTATCCTTAGATTTTATAAACGGGATTGGTAAGTTTAGTTTTCGTTATACAAACTTACTAAGCATGTAATTCTTACTCCGTTTTATTTTCCCCTATTTTATAGTGCTCGGAAGCTCGCGAAGGTTGGAGGTCATTGGAGCATCATCACACTATCCAGTAACTTATTTTGGATATCTATAATAAATTCATTTTGGTATAATGGCATATATAGGCTAACTTGGCCATAGATGGCTTAAATATGTAGTTTGTAATATAGCTATTGGAATGGCTAGTAATGGTTGTTTTTTATATACTTGTAATGTCATACTATGGTAGCTATATACATGTTAAATGGTTGTTCAAATTATGCCTATCATATGGAATATACTAAGGTAAGATTATAAACATGTATGCATGTAATGATATGCCATGTTGAATGATAGAGTTTGCTTAATTTGAATGCTTGAAATGGTTGGTATTTTTATGTGAGTTTAAGTGCAGGACATTGGTGTGATTTGGATGAAAATAAAGCTAGGAATAGCTTTATTTTGTCCACACGAGCGTATGCCTAGACTGTGTGCGAGACACAGCCTGGTACATGGGTGTGCTGTTAGGCCGTGTGTCCCCTGCACCTTAAATTTGAGAAACAAAATGCTTAGAATTTAGCACACGAGTAGAGATACGGGTGTGTATCTCAACCGTGTGTGCGACACGGCCTAAAACACGGGCGTATGTCATGTCCGTGTGAAACCTGCACCTAATTTTGAATAAAATTAATTAACCATACGGCCTAGCACACGGGCATGTGGCATGGTCGTGTGCACAAGTCAAAGAGTTACACAGGGTCGAACATGACCTGCAGCACGGGTGTGTCCCAGGGTCACACGGGCGTGTCCCTTGGACCACACAGGCGTGTAAGCCTTGTAACTTAGAAAATTTTTGAAATGTCGTGAAAAATTCTTAGATTTTTTGATTAAGTCCCGATTAAGGGACGATATGAATAATCTTGGTTAATGAATAGTAATTTATGTGAATTATCTAAAAAATGTTGTGAAAGTTTTGATAATGCTCCGTAACCCTATTTCGGTGACGGATACGGGTTAAGGGGTGTTACAGCTATCCTACTAGAGGCTACACAAACATAGCTCCTCATCTCCATCACCTCATATCAGTTCATATCATATCATACATATCAAAAGCAGATGGTAGTGGCTTAAGCATGAAGAATGACACTTACTTTATATCATAAATAGACCGCACTCAGGCTGAAAACCTTGGATAACCATTACCCGCACAACATCTCTCATCTATTACAGAGGAGGATTACTTACCTTACATGAATTATAAAATAAAGAAAATAACAACACACGGAATTAAGAAGCAACTCACCAAAACCTCTAGCACAAGTCTATAAAGTAAGTCCTTTACCTTTATCACTTGGACCTTCGTTAACTTCTTAAGAAATGAGCTGATACTAACGTAGAAAGTAGCAGAATACTTTGAACCTTACTTTGAAGAGGTTTTCTAAACTTAGGTTTTCTTTTAAAGAGTCTTTAGAGGAAATCAAGGAAGAAGAAGAAAATGTAAAATTGTTCAGAAAGACCACTGTTATCCTTATATACTTAAGCTCGGAAACAAAGATTAGTGCAAAAATCAGATAATTCCACTAACTATATTGATTCCCATGATTAAGTGCACTTAAAATAATTTCAGTTTTATCATCTACAGTAGTCTAGTTCCATTGTAACTAAATCTCAACTTAACTAACCAAATATCATACTTAAATGATAAAAAAAATCTAAATAGCTGTGAACTTAATGAGTTCACCCAAAGCATCTGGGTTGGGCAGATACTTAATAGAAGAGTCTGCCAAACCATAGAATTTGCCAAAACTAGGAGTTCATAAAATGGCGAAATACACATAATTCTATACTTAGCCAAGAAAAACATTTTACTTACTCATATCTATTCTTATTTTACCAACCATACGTCAAACAGTAACCAGATACAGAGACTTCGTTTAGCTGGTCGTTACATATATAGAAATAAATTTTACCAAATTTAGTACATATGTTTCCGAGTTAAGGAGTCTTGTTGAATCTTGGCTTTTAACTGAATGATTTTGAACTTTTATTAATAGGTAATCTAAATAGCCCATAGTATGAGGAATCAAAATGAGAAATTAATTCAATGGACTATTATATCATCTATCATGTCCATTTCGGGAGATATTTGTTGGAAATTTTATTTTTAAAAACAATATTTTTAGGCGCAATTGAAATTAATTTTTTTCCTTAAAACCGAGCCATTGTAATATTTATAGCAATAAATATTAATCAAAATTATACATGTGTTTTGTACGAGGTAGTTATGTCGATCTTTGATTTCTATCAAACATCATTCTCTATTATTCTCGAACCACGTATTGCTTTTAGTGTGGGCTTAAAGAATCACAAACCAATCGCATAGAATGAAAACTTTACAAACTTTCATTGGGAAAGCTAATTCTCTCTTTAAGCGGTAACTATGCATTTTCTTAAAAAGTAAATTTATTCTGTAAAATGAGTTTCCATTTTTTTATAGATAGAATAAAGACGTAAATAATGTGTATAAATTGTTCAACACATAGTTCCTGCTTATAGAGAATTAATACAACAATTCTGTTCGAATAAGGTCTAATTAAATAATAATATTTTAATAGAAAATACAGCTTTTGCTCTAAGTAGAAGAGCTAGAGGTGGTGACAAGGCCCAAAATATTATATGTGTTATTTGGACTTTTATCCAAAATTTATAATTTATTCAACCAATATTTATTTTTTATTTTCCAAAATATTATTTATTTAATCAATTAATTTAATTAATGAAATTAATCACTCAATTAAATTATTTTCTCAACTCAATTCTAATTTCGTTAAAACCATGACAATTTTACTATATTAGAATCTATGAGAAAAATATATTTAGTTGTTTTATTCAACAAATCCTTGATGACTAATTAATTTAAATATTATTTTAAATTTTAATTATTTAATTAAAATTAATTAAATAATAATTCAAAAAACATAAATTAATTTCTAAGTCATCTTTTTTGTTTAATGAGAAAATGAATTTACTACGAATAGTGATACATGTGATATATTTCTCTTACTTCATTGTTTTCATTCATTTCACATTATTGATTTTACATGCAATTTATTTCTGGTTATCTCAAGGTAGCAAACGAACCAATAGAAAATGTATGAAAGATATTTTAAATATATAAAAAAATTCGAGTAAAAATCTAACACACATAATACAAATAAGGGCAAACTATAAAATAGTCACCCCACTATGAACACACTTTTGTTTTGGTCACCCAAGTTTAAAATTTTCTATTTTAATCACTGGCATTATTAAATTTAATGTTTTGGTCACCTATCCATTAAATCACTGACAAAAACTTTTTTATTCGCCCTGTAATATTTATAAATTCTATCAGTTTTGTCCTAGTTCTAAAAAGATCAACAAATTTAGCTCTCAACTTTAAGAATTTTGTCAATTTAATCTTAATTATTAAAAAAAGTAAAAAATAAAATTTCTTCAAAGTTCATTTTTTTTATAAAAATACATAAGATTTTATAAAAATACATACAAAATTATAAAATATTTATAAAAAAATGAATGTACAATTTTCTCATATTCTAACATGATTTTTTATTAAAATAATAATTTTATAAATAAAATAATGGGGAAAATCATAAACAAAACTTAAGCAGATTCAACTTTTCCCTTTTTCAACATTAACGACCACCATGTTTATATTGTCTAAAAAGTTAAAACCTGAGAATAAAATGGGTAAGAATTTATGTCTTTAGGTTGTTGTTGAAAACGAGTTTGTTGTGTTTAAGGTTGTGCTTGACGGAGGGCATGATTCATGATATATAGGCGGGCATGATTAGGGAGGGATATATAGGCGACCACCATGTTAGTGGAAAGTCATACTAGCAGTTTCATAATCGATTTCTAGTTCGATGGTGGGATGACGAAAGATATGAAGATCGAGGAGTTCGAAGTAAAACTTATTGGTGCAGGTTATTGTGGGCAAATGTGGTGCCTAGCTCTTGACAAATATAGCAAGGAGTAAGAAACAAGGTTAAACGTATAATAAATAAATTATTGTTTATAAAATAAAACTAAAAAAAAATTGAATATGGTTTAAGACTTGGGATTTAAAAAAATATATTTTATTTATTATTATAGATATCTTATTAAATGGATGCCCATCATGATAAAGATAAAGTTTTGATATACTTTAAATTCTAATAGTTATTAGAATTAGATCTCTATTTCTTTTATATTTCTTATCCCTATAAATAGAGACTCTGATGAAGCATTGTAATCATCCCTCTTGATCAAAAAAGTTGATTCTCTGTTGCTTTCGTATTTTCTTTGCTCTTTATTCTCTCCATCTTTCTTTATTTTATAATACGTTATCAGCACGATTCTCAAATTTTTTTCTAAACCCACCACGTTCTTATTTTTCAATCGATAACCCATACCTCAATTGCTTTATATCCTTTTCTAGTCCCCCGTTGAATTTGTAACATCCCAAAATTGGGCCTAGTCAGAATAGTGGTTTTGGGACCAAAAATCCGACGTTAAAATATTATTTCATAATTTTTATGAGGTCTAGAATATGAAAATAAGCAAGTGTTAGAGTTTCATTAAGAAATTCAAAGTATAAGGTGTCTAATTGGAAAATAGGGACCAAATTGAATAAATTGCAAAACTTGGGTTCTAGAAGCAATTGGTATGAAATTGCTTTAGATTATTAATTAGGAGGTCTTAACTAGCAATTTGCCCAATTTTTAAGATTTTGGACAAAAATGGGCATGCATGGAAAATTTTGAAAGTTATGGAAGGAAGGGTATTTTGGTCAATTAGTAATAAATGAAATAAAAAGGGAAAAAGAAGCAAAAATCAGCCATCTTCTCCCTTATACCAGCCGAATTTCTTAGGGACACCATAGCTAGGGTTTTCAACATTTTCAAGCTCAATAGTAAGTGCTCCCTAGCCCCGTTTTTAATGTTCTTTGTATTTTTGAGATCCTCGTAACATGTTCTCTCCATTTCTACCCATATTTCAAGCTAGGGTTCATGTATGGAAGATGACCCACATGTGACATGTTTGTTCTTTGATGTTTTATGGAGGAATATGAAAGTTAGATGTGTGTTAAACATCTTCTCCTAAGTGATTTTCATGAAAAACCCCTAAAAGGACCTTTTTGCAAAAGGTATAAAAATATGTAGTACAAATGTGAAAATGAGGAAAATGTGGGCTGGTATGAGTTTAGGATGCATTTGAATTGGCTTGGGTAACCAAGAAATTGCATGTATTTCATTTTACGAGCCTAGGGACTAAGTTGTGAAATTTTGAAATGTTAGGGGCAAAATGGTCATTTTGCCCGAGGGAAAAATTTAGGTCCAAAATGAATAGTATGAGGTTTAATAATTTATTTTTACTAATATAGACCCTGAGGAACCAATTTCGAAGGTCGATCGTGGAAAACAAAAGGTTTCGAAATAACTGAAATACGAAACCGAAGCAATTACCAGGTAAGTTCACGTAACTCGGAAGTAAACTATCTTTAAATTCATAAAAAATGCATGTCATGTATGAATTAAAAAAGTGATATTCATGGTATGATAATTCATAAAATATTGATGTTATGACGAAATGTCCCAGTTGAATAAAAAGGGATATCCAATGGAATACTCGAAAATAAAATAATGGTATAGAGGATCTAGCCCGGACGGGTGATCCTATAGTGATCTAGCATCCCGAAGAATATATGTGCTGTGACGGATTTAGCTCGGACGGGTAATCTGAATCGGATTTGAATTTAGCCTGACTGGTAATTCAGACCTAAACTCGTAGGAGTATATGTCATTATATGAGATTTAGCCTGGACTTATAATCTCAACATTACTCTGTGTGTTACATTGTGGGGGATTTAGCCTGGACTGGTAATCCCACCATAAGAGTGAGGTTCGTGGGAGTGCATATTTAAAGGATCACTTGCATGATTTGACGGTAAACGAGATATTCATCAAGATTCCAAGAAATTCAACGGGATTAAAATGTGAAATGGGAATAGACATTTTTAAATTGATGAGCTCATCTAAGACTAATGTTATCTTGTACTGGCATGAGACTAACTTGATGGTTGAGTATATTTGATAGGAAATTATGCTATGCATGTTTGGCATGAATGTTTTATATGGTTGCATGCTAAATAACCGGTAAGTTTACTTTCCCGTTCTCCGGACTTACTAAGCATGTTAATGCTTACCCCCTTTTCCTTTCCCTGTTTTACAGAGCTCGTGGACTCGTGAAGATTGGAAGACGATTGGAGTATTGTCAACACTATCAGCTTATTTTGCTTTGGTATTTAGTTACTCTTACTTTGTTGCAATGGCATGTATAGATTTTTGGTTATTTTGTTATATGTGTTATTGGTTAGCCAATGCTAAGGCTTGAATGATATACTTATTCATTTTGTATATGGCCATAAGACATGGCTCATTTTGATGTAAGTTGTAACCAACTAATTGTACATGTTGGTGTTTAAATATCCATTGATGGTTAAATGTGGTATATCATGAATGGACAAGTGGTATGTGGCCAAATCACTTGGAGATGGTTAAGTCATAGTTGGCAATGAATTATAAAATGAGCCAAGTATGAATGTGTTATATGATGTAACACCCCAAACCCGGCTCAGACGTTATGCCGAAATCAGGTGTGTCCCATCAAAGCGTAGTTTAAAAATTGAGTTGTCGTTAAAAGTTCATTTCTATGATTAAAACCTTTTGCTTGAGGTTAGCAAACCATCTTGTCAAAAATGTTTACTTAATAACTGGCATTGATACTTTAAGTTATTTCAAATCGCGGAAGCTACTAAAGTTTGAAATATAAAAACGTCTGTTTTTAAGTGTTTTTTTGAAAATAGTTTTTAATTTTGAAAATTCGTGTTTAGCAATTTTAAATAAGCAAATCAAAAGCCCAATTAAAAATTTAATCCCTCAAAGGCCTTATTACAGAATTAAAACCTTAAAATATAAAATTCAAATAAAAAGTCTACAACAGAGCATCAGCGGTCGTGTGGCCACCTCCGAGTCTCTTGCAACTCCAAATTGCCTAAGGCTGGGGATTACCTATACAGTTAGACAGAAGGGTGAGTCTGCAAAAACTCAGTGTGTAATCCCTTATAATACAAACAGTCAGATATACGGTATGCGAAACAGCATCGGGCCTCCAGAGCCCATCACGCACACACGATGATCGTGTGGGCCTTAGCTCATTAACAGAATTAGTTGGGCCTAAGCCCATTACAAAATCAGTACCAGATGCAGTTATGCAGACAGATATCCAGCCTAGTCCAACCAATACACCACCCGTACCAACCAACACACCATGTAGGGATAAAATCGACCCACGCAGCCAACACACCAAGCTTAGCACTGGTTGCAGCACTAAGTCAACAGAACGGCTCAACGCCGTAGAAAGAATGATTAAAGGCCATAAATATCATAGTAACGCTACCAGATAAAAGAACGGCTATAAGCCATAAATATCGCAGAAAGGCTAAAAGCCTTGTACAGAACGGCTACGAGCCGTACACTTCCTCCGTCAATATTAACCCAACCCCATGCAGGATGACATGTCATAGTAACATACATGAATTCAGGATGTCATGCTCGGTATCAATCATATAACTATCATACATACATCAGTCAACCTACCACTAGGGGTGTAACGGACATCCCGTCAGTTAGGGGTAAAACGGTAATTTTACCCCTAGGGATATTTTGGTCATTTTACCAATATTGGGGTCTCGATACTTATTACGACCTCCTAGAAGGTCTATTGTCACTTCGAGCGATTCAGATAATCTACATGGCTAGAATAGTGTATATGGGCCCAAAACCCGCTATTGGGCCCATACGCTCGTGTGGCCCATTAGTCCAGATTCACATACGGCATCACAAACCTCATAAACCAACCTATCAATAATCACTTATTGAGGATTTTACTCGTGTGGGCCCACAAGCCCATTGGGTCGACGTAGCCCATTGAGGCCCAAAATGACCCCAGTCCATGAAAACGCCCGTGGTGGCCTCTACAGTCTGCTACCCACGATTTGGAGCTCGGTTCACCCCACATACGTTCGCACGCTCGTGAGGCCTTGAATGTCGAGGTTCTGGCATTTCGGCTTTTCGACTTTTACCAATTCACAATTAAACAGGGATGTGAATACACACCTACCCGGCCCTTCAAAAGTAAAAGATTTCGATGTACAGTTACACACCTTTTTCAAAGTAGCGCAGAAAACCCCAAATATCAAACCTACTCGAGCCTTGCTTCATTGGATACCCCTAGCCTTCTTAGACTACTAACAGAACCGATCACCCGATTAATCATGTATCTACCTGCCCACGGATTCTATTAAAAGATTGAAAACATCAAAAGATTTAGAAACCCAACACCAGAATAATCGGCTAACATCCTACAATATTAGCCCTAATGATTACCGTAGATTTTGAGATAAGAAAAGGATTGACTACCACTGCGATCCTTGACAAACCCCTTCACCCCTTGCAATGATCTAAAAATCGAAAGTGCCACCACCATCATCTAGGAGTAAAAAGGGATTCGACCACGCGTGAACAACCAAAGGAAACATTTATTAAAGAAAGAGAAAACGCCTAGCATCCAACAATATAAGAAAGAACAAGAGCTTACCGAGAGTCTAGGTGACCTCCAAACCACGACCGACCATACCAAAAGAAGAACAAGATTGCTATCTAGTTCTAGGCTATGAGCCGAAGGGAAATAGAAAGAGAAATAGAGATTCGGCTTAGTATCAAAAGAATAAGGTATTGCGAGAGATAAGTTCGGTTGTGAAGAAAAAATAGAAGAAATAGTAAGAAGAAGAAGAACTATTCGGCCCTAGAGAAACCGAGAAGAAAAACAACAACATAAGATTAGAGAGGGGTTGATTTGGGTTGATAGAGAATAGAAGCAGAGAGATGTTAAGTTTGACCAAAGAAGAATGAGAGAAAAAGACTTCAAAAAGAAATAATTAGAATTAGGCGCTTGATGTCTTGCATTTCTGGCAGAGTAATCAAAAGCCAAACGAGGAATAATGTTGAAAGAAAGGAGGACCCAGATGGTCAAAAATGTGCCAAAATAAGAAAAGAAAACCCAAAAATACCAGAAGAAGTCAGCACCTACTCACTCTCACATTGTCGAAGTGCACCAAATGGGTTCCCCTAGCCGAATTTGCACATAGAAGTTGCACAATTCGGCTACAACACTCCTCTCCTCAAAATCCCTTGAAAATGTCCTCAAATTTCTCTCATTATCCCTCCTTGATATCCTCCATAACAACCTCCAAGACCCATTCAAACTCTCACCCAACAGAGTTCAAAACCATCTCAAACTCCTGTCGCCTCATGCTAGCAAAATAAATATCCTTTTTGCTTGCAATGGGATTCGAACCCAAGCCCCCCTCAATAGCTCAATGCGCCACTTAACTCTTTGCCACAAGCTCTTTTGTGTCAGATTTTATCCTCAATTAATTATAAGGTCTATAGGCCAAAGTCCAGGTTCCTTTAAAAGAAAAACCAAAATAAATTGCAAGAGCCAAGACTTGAAACCCAGGCTCCCTTGCAACCTTAATAACGCCACAACCACTAGACCACATGCTTCCTTGTGTCATTTATTTAACATAATAATTTAAAAGGCTTACCTCCAAGCATCCAGGGTTTTATTCACTTAAAATCAAATTTTTTTCTAAAGCCCAAGTTTGAACCCAGGACTTTTCCAA
Source organism: Gossypium anomalum (assembly GCA_025698475.1). NCBI lineage: Eukaryota > Viridiplantae > Streptophyta > Magnoliopsida > Malvales > Malvaceae > Gossypium > Gossypium anomalum. The sequence continues at coordinate 59,142,465 of CM046956.1, forward strand.
CTCCTCTCAAGACCCTTAACCACTTGAGCAGACATTTAATTGTGTCTCTTCCTATTCCTAACTGCTCCCTTGCTCAAGGCCCAATACTTCTAGGCCCAAATTCTGGGGCATTACATATGATATTGAAATCCTTAATACAAATAGGATAAATTAGCATGTAAAAAACTGATGAGATGAGGTTAACATGCAATAGACCATTGAAGGTAGCCATTTGGGCATATTTAGGTCATATTTAATACCATTGATGTTTGCGTTGTAAACACAAAAAAGGTCTACACAAGTAGGCACACGGGCGTGTGTCTAAGCCGTGTGTGACACACAGTCTGCCTCATGGGCATGTGGTATGGCCGTGTGTCCCCTGCACCAAAACTTTTTAGGTCAGCATGCATGGTAGTAAACACACGGGCTGAGACACGGCCGTGTGTCTCAACCGTGTGGTGGGCACGGCCTAGCACACGGGCATGTGTCTTGGCTGTGTGCCCCTAAATGCATGATGATGTCACAAATAAAATGCTCGAGTTTTTGGACACGGGTGACAACACCGGCGAGCCTAGGCCGTGTGAAGGACACAGGCTCGGGACACTGGCGTGTGCATTACCTCCACACGGGCGTGTGAGGCTTAAATCTCAAGATTTTCCTAAGATTTTCCCAAACTCTTGGTTTAGTCCCGGACCATTCTTAATACATGTTTTGGGCCTCGTAGGCCCATATTAGGGACATTATGAATATGTTTGGTCGATTTTAATTTGGAATGAAATTTTATAACTAGAAATTTTTTGAAAATTCTATGTTGTGTTCGGTAATGCCCCGTGCCTTGTTTCAGTCTCAGGTACAGGTATATTTAGTGATATCAAAGCTACAATTTAGTCAGTTCTAGGACTAACGTAGCATATATCGAGTATAGCTATACATGCCATTATACAAGCTATGATAGTGTGACATCTCCTAACCCTTTTAATTGTATTTGAATATAGTAAATGTCTTCCAATCAAGCCCAAGATGAGTCCGAGCGAGCTGAGAGCCATGCTCCAGCTTCCGTTCAGTGAGCTATTGCTAGTAGTAGTAAAAGGCCTATGTCTGAAGGCCAGGAAGAGGCAAGAGCTGCCTTCTTCGAGATAATGGATGAATGGTTTGGGGATTATTTGAGAAACCGCCCTAATAAACCACGACCTCCTCCACCCCCTGCTCGACTTGAAGAAGAAGTGCCACAAGGTGTGGTACTCGTGAGAATTGGCAAGGCCCTAGTGGACAAACTTAGGAAATATGGAGTCGAAGAGTTTAGGGCCACAATTGATGACGATCCAGAACATGCCAAATTTTGGCTTAAGAATACCATGAGAGTTCTCGACGAACTATCATGTACTCCTGAAGAAAGTTTGAAATGTGTGGTGTCACTATTGAAGGAAACTGCATACCACCGGTGGAAGACTGTATCCTTAGTAACACCGAGAGAGAGTATCATGTGGAAATTTTTCCAAGCGAAATTTAGGAAAAAGTACATCAGTCAAAGGTTCTTGGACTAGAAGTGAAAGAAGTTCTTGGAACTCAAACAAGGAAACATAACCATGTCAAAATATGAAAGAGAGTCCGTAAGAATAAGTTAGTATGCAAGTGAGTGGGTCCAATCAGAGGCTGAAATGTGTAAGCGCTTCAAAGAAGGTCTGAATAAAGAAATCAAACTATTGATCGGGATTCTCAAGATAAGGGAATTGGCCACGTTATTCGATCAAGCCCAGAAGGCTAAGGATCTGAATAATAAAAGAAAGCAAGCCAAGAGAAAAGCTAGAGCTTTGAGTAAGAGATCTAGCAACAGAACACACTCCTTTCCCACGAAGAAATCAAAGAGCCAACATGAACGCTCCACTACATTGGTGGGATATTCGGGCAAAATGAGAAGCTCTAAATGACACAACCCAAAGTCTTCCTCCCCTAAGGTAACTAGTGTGGGGAGTATATATGATCAAAAGTTGAGATGTAAAAGCTGCAACAAATTTCATTTTAGAGAGTGCCAAATGAAGAGTGGAGACCACCACGACATCCTGGAAATGCAAGTGGGAGTCGAACTATTGCCAAGGATACAACTACAAAATCAGAGGCTCGAGGCCTGGCGAGGACTTACGCAATACGTGCTAGAGAGGAAGCTTCAGCTCTCGATGTCATTACGGGTACATTTTCTCTTCATAATACTCATGCCATTGCCTTAATTGATCTGGGATCGACCCATTCCTATATATGCATGAAATTGGTGCCTAGCCTAAATATGTCCGTGGAACCAACAGAATTTGTAATTAAGGTGTCGAACCCTCTAGGCAAGTCAGTATTAGTAGATAAGGTTTGTAAGAATTGTCCTTTGACGATTCAAGGTTATTATTTTTCGATAAATCTTATGCTTTTGTCATTTGATGAATTTGATGTAATACTTGGTAAGGATTAGTTGACCATCCATGATGTGATAGTAAACTACGGTAGTAAGTACATAAAATTGAAATGCTCAGATGGTGAAATTCTTCGGCTTGATTCGAATGAGTTGAATGCACCGCTGGTTGTGATTACTTCAATGATGGCTCAAAGGTATATGAGAAAAGGGTATGAAGCTTACCTTGCATTCATATTGAATACTAAAGAATCTAAGTTGAAGATTGAGTCGGTACTGATAGTCTATGAATATCCAGACATGTTCCCAGAAGAGCTACCAGGGTTACCTCCTGTTAGAGAGGTGGAATTCGGTATTGAGCTAGTACCGGGGACGATGCCTATCTCTATTCCTCTATACAGAATGGCCCCAACTGAGTTGAAGGAGTTAAAATCATAGTTGCAAGAATTGACTGACAAAGGTTTTGCAAGACTAAGCTCTTCACCTTGGGGTGCTCCCGTATTATTCGTTAAAAAGAAAGATGGATCGATAAGGTTGTGCATAGACTACCGACTACTCAACAAGGTGACTATTAAGAATAAGTATCCCTTGCCAAGGATTGACGAATTGTTCGATCAGTTGAGGTGAGCCACCGTATTTTCAAAAATAGATTTGAGATTCGGCTACTACCAGTTACGAGTTAAGGAGGCAGACGTGCCTAAGACTACCTTCAGGCCGAGGTACAGTCACTACGAGTTTCTCGTCATGCCTTTTGGTCTAACAAATGCCCCAGCTATGTTTATGGATTTAATGAATCGTGTATTCTGGCCATACCTGGACAAGTTTGTAGTAGTATTCATAGATGATATTTTGATCTATTCCCAGAATGAGTCCAAACATGCTAAACATTTGAGGACTGTTTTACAGACTTTACGAGATAAGTAACTTCATGCTAAGTTTAGAAAGAGCGAGTTTTGGATTTGAAAGGTCGGATTCCTCAGTCATATTGTGTCGGGTGATGGCATCCGAGTTGATCTGAATAAAATTTCTGCTATTGTCGAGTGAAAGCTACCAAAGAATGTAATAGAGGTTAGAAGCTTTTTGGGCTTAACCGATTATTACCGATGCTTTGTGAAAGGATTTTCGATGATTGTAACTCCCTTGACGAGGTTACTGTAAAAAGATCTTAAGTTTGAATGGTCGGAAAAATGTCAGCAAAGTTTTGATAAATTGAAGACATTACTGACAGAAGCTTCAGTTTTGGTGCAACCCGAACCGGGAAAAGAATTTGTGATTTACAGCGATGCATCCTTAAATGGACAGGGTTGTATGCTTATGCAAGAGGGCAAGGTGATAGCCTATGCCTCGAGGCAACTGAAATCGCACAAGAAAAATGATCTGACTCATGACTTGAAGCTAGATGCCATTATTTATGCCTTGAAAATTTGGAGACACCACTTGTAAGGTGAAACTTGTCGTGTATTTACCGATCACAAGAGTTTGAAGTACTTGATGACTCAAAAAGAATTGAATCTGAGGCAATGGAGATGGTTAGAATTGATTAAAGATTATGAGTTAATAATTGATTACCACCCGGGAAAGGCGAACGTAGTCGTCGGTGCCTTGAGTAGAAAGTCCTTGTTCGCTTTGAGCGCCATGAACACGCAATTTGCATTGTCTGATGATGGTTCGATCTTGGCCGAATTAAGAGCCAGACTGATATTTCTCCAAGAGGTTTGCGCAGCTTAGATCAATGATAGTGACTTTCAAGTCAAAAGAGCACAATGTGAAACGAGAGTTGAATCAGATTGGTAGATTGATTCTAATGGTTACTTGATGTTTTGAGGTAGGGTCTGTGTACCCAAAGATGATGATCTTATTTGGAAAATTTTGCAAGAGGCATGTGATAGTCGTTTATCTATTCACCTGGGAAGTACTAAGATGTACAATGATTTAAAGACCATGTACTAGTGGAATGGTATGAAAAGAGATATTTCTAAATTTGTGTCGAAATGCTTGATATGTCAACAGGTCAAGGCTCAACACCAAGTACCTTCAGGTTTATTACAGCCTGTGATGGTTCCCGAATGGAAGTGGGATAGGATCACCATGGATCTCATGACTAGACTACCGATAACCCCAAAAAAGAAAGATATTGTTTAGGTGATAGTTGATAGACTAACAAAGTCGGCTCACTTCATTCCCGTACGGACAGACTACTCTCTTGAGAGATTGGTCGACTTGTATGTATCTGAAATTGTGAGACTACACGGGGTACCATTGTCGATCATTTCAAATAGGGATCCGAGATTCACTTCGAGATTTTGGAGGAAGTTGCAAGAAGCCCTAGTACAAAATTGAGTTTTAGTACGGCATTCCACCTACAGAATGATGGTCAATCTGAGCAGACAATTCAGACTCTCGAGGACATGCTACGGTGTTATGTCCTTGAATTTCAGGGTAGTTAGGAAAAATACTTACCTTTAGTGGAATTTGCCTACAACAACAATTTCCAAACGAGTTTGAAAATGGCACCTTATGAGGCACTGTATGGTCAAAAGTGCCGAACTCCACTGCATTGGACGAAGTTCAAGGAAAATCAGGTTCTTGGAGTTGATTTAATCAAGGAAACTGAAGAAAAGGTTAAAGTGATATGTAATTGTTTAAAAGCAGTGTCGGATAGGCAAAAGTCATATGCTGATTTGAAAAGAAAGGAAATTGAATTTCAACTTGGAGATAAAGTGTTCTTAAAAGTATCTCCATGGAAAAAGGTCTTGAGATTTGGCTGAAAAGGAAAACTGAGTCCAAGGTTTATTGGGTCATACGAGATTACCAAAAGAGTTGGACAATTAGCCTATCGATTAGCACTACCATCCGAATTGGAAAAGATTCGTGACGTGTTTCATGTATCTATGTTGAGAAGATATAGGTCGGACCCCTCACATGTGATTTCCCCGACGGAAGTTGAGATTAGACTGGACATGACCTATAGTGAAGAACCGGTCAAAATTTTGGCTCGAGAAGTCAAATAGTTGAGGAACAAGAATATAGCCCTAGTGAAAGTTTTATGGCATAGACACGGAGTAGAAGAAACCACATGGGAACCTAAAGAAGCCATGGGAAGTCAATATCTAAACCTGTTTACTGGTAAAACTTTCGAGGACGAAAGTCCCTAAGGGGGGAGAAATGTAACATCCCAAAATTAGGCCTAGTCAGAATAGTGGTTTTGGGACCACAAATGTAACACCCTTATCCCGTAACCATCACTGAATAGGTAAGAGGCATCACCGGATGGATAGAACATTTCAGAACAATACAGAATCACAGATATTATACAACATTGATGCATAGGCATTCATCAACAATTAATTCATTAAGATAGTCTACGATGACCTAAAACATACATTTAAGAAAGGTCAGAACTAAACCGAACACATTCAGAATTTTTAGAACTTATCCAAATCTTTCAAAATTGTTAAAGTCACACGCCCGTGTGACTAGACCGTGTGACATACACGGGTACCAGACACGCCCGTGTGATCTAACAGTGCCAAAAAGAGTTCCTATACTCTGACTTTTTCACAAGGCCAACAGACACGGCCATATGCCATGACCGTGTGATACTTAGCTAGCTACTAACTTAAGCCCAAGGCCATAAGGCACGCCCGTGTTCCCTGACCGTGTGGCACAATACAGGCTTGGTTTAGGCCAATTTGCCACCCCTTTTTGGGCCAATCTTACAAGCAATAATATACAACATTCATACCAAAATTTTAAACCAATTACATGCTTAAAGATGACCAAATCACATCAGAACATAGCACATTATAAACATACACCAAAATTATGCACAAACTTATCATTTGCTAGCCAATTCACATGGCATAACTTATATACATATCAAGCTTACATACTTAAACATTCTAGCCTATGCATGCCATATTTATAAATATGTACACTTTCAAAAGTACCAAAATGAGTTTGATAGTGTGGTGACAATCCTCGACTATCGCCAAGCCTTCAGTAGCTACGATAACTGTAAATCAGACATAAATCACACAGAATAAGCTTCAAAGAGCTTAGTAAGCAAAAAAAATAATTACCCAAACTAATATACAATATAAGTAAAAGTCAATAGCTAGAATTCACAACCGTCTTATGGTTTATATCATTTTTTCACAGAAACAAAGTCTTTTCTATTCAGAAATCTAGTACGATACAGACGTACCTATAGAAATTATACATGTCATATATTGATTTCTATATCTCTTACTTTATCATCAAACAATTCAGAAAAGGAATAGATGTTCATAGATAGGTACAATGCTGACGTCCCAGACGTGGTCTTACATGTAAATCGATATCGAGGCCTTTTTCCCAGACACAGTCTTACACGAGATCTCAAATCGAGGCCTATGTCCCAGACACAGTTTTACAAGATATCTCAAATCAATGTCTATATTCTTTCAGGAACATACAGAGCTTCTCAGACACCAACAAGTTATCAGAGTTTATTCATCAGGCTCTCAAGGTCGTCCAATACATATCACAGTTTATATATTCAAAATTTAGTTAATTTAACACGTAATTGTAGTTCGACTTACCTCGTATGAGTTTCAGACGAAACGAGTCGACTATTCAACTATTTTGGAATTCCCTCGATCTAAGTCCGGTTTTCTTTGTTCTTAATCTAATACAGTCCAAATTCAACCATTCAATCATTTATTTCATTTAAAATAATCCATGAACACACATTTAGGGCACTTTGCATTTTAGCCTTTATATTTTCACACTCTGACAATTTAGTCCATTTATCACAAAATCACAAATAAGCAAAATTCACTAAGACTATAGTTTAGCCAAATATACATAGCTTCCACACAAGCCCAATTAACATATTAAATTCACATTTTAGTCCTTCAAAACCTCATTTTCACAAATTAGCCCAAATAGCTCTATTTCATCAAAATTTAAAGATAAAACTTTTAAATCATCTACCAAGCCTTCATAATTCATCCAAAAACATCAAAAAAACTCATTATATCAACAATGGAATTTCATGAAATCTTTAACAAAAACAAAAATTCAAACATGGGCTTTAAAGAACATGAAGCAATGATCACAAAACGTAGAAATTATCAAAAACGGACGAAAATTCATACCTTAATCAAAGAAAATCAAAGTCGAACCCTAGCTTGTATTCCTTTCTTTTTCTTTTGATATTTTCGGCAAGAACAAAACAAATAAAGAACTAATTTTATGTTTTGTTTTAATTATAATAACATAATATTTTAATTACTAATTTACCCTTTCTCATTTCATTTAAAATCCACCAACTCATGTCTAATTTTGTCCATATATTAATACAATGGTCCAAGTGCATCATAAGGACCTCTCATGTATAAAGCCAACCCAAATAGGCACTTTAACAATTAGCATGCAACTTTTGCATTTTACGTGATTAAGTCCTTTTTCATAATTAAGCACAGAAACAAACAAATTAAATTACAAAAATTTCACAGATATAAATTCACATATCATTAAAATATTTTTTCATGCTCGATTTTGTGGTCTCGAAACCACTATTCTGACTAAGGCCTAAACCGGACTGTTACAACAAATTCGACATTAAAATATTATTCCATGATTTTTATGAGGTCTATAATATGAAAATAAGCATGTGTTAGAGTTTCATGAAAAAATTCTAAGTATAAGGTGTCCAAATGGAAATTAGGGACCAAATTGAATAAATTGCAAAACTTGGGTTCTAGAAGCAATTGGTATGAAATTGCTTTAGATTATTAATTAGGAGGTCTTAAATAGCAATTTTCCCAATTTCTATGATTTGGGACAAAAATGGGCATGCATGGAAAAATTTGAAAGTTATAGAAGGAAGGGTATTTTGGTCAATTGGTAATAAATGAAATAAAATGGGAAAAAGAAGCAAAAATCAGCCATCTTCACCCTTATACCAGCTGAATTTCTCAAGGACACCATGGCAAGGGTTTTCAACATTTTCAAGCTCAACAGTAAGCACGCCCTAGCCCTATTTTTAATGTTCTTTGTATTTTTGAGATCCTCGTAACATGTTCTCTCCATTTCTACCCATATTTCATGTTAGGGTTCATGTATGGAAGATGGCCCACATGTTACATGTTTTTTCTTTGATGTTTTATGGTGGAATATGAAAGTTAGATGTGTGTTAAACATCTTCTCCTAAGTGATTTTCATGGAAAACCCCTAAAAGGACCTTTTTGCAAAAGGTATAAAAATATGCAGTAAAAAAGTGAAATAGAGGAAAATGTGGGCTGGTATAATTTTAGGATACATTCGACTAGGCTTGGGTAACCAAGAAATTACATGTATTTCATTTTACGAGCCTAAGGACTAAGTTGTAAAATTTTAAAATGTTAAGGGCAAAATGGTCATTTTACCTGGGGAAAAACTTAGGTCTGAAATGAATAGTATGAGGTATTAATAATTTATTTTTACTGATATAGACCCTGAAGAACCAATTTTAGAGGTCAACCATGGAAAACAATAGGTTTCGAAAGAACTGAAATACGAAACCGAAGCAATTACCAGGTAAGCTCGCGTAACTCGGAAGTAAACTATCTTTAAATTCATTAAAAATGCATGTCATGTATGAATTATAAAAGTGATATTCAGGTATGATAATTTATAAAATATTAATGTTATGAAGAAATGTCCCGGTTGAATGAAAAAGGATATCCGATGGAATACTCAAAAATGAAATAATGGTATAGAGGATCTAGCCCAGACGGGTGATCCTATAGTGATCTAACATCCCGAAGGATATGTGTGCTATGACGGATTTAGCCGGGACGGGTAATTCGAACCGGATCCTGGACTGGTAATTCAGACTGGACTGGTAATTCAGACTTGAACTTGTTGGAGTATATATCATTAAAGGAGATTTAGCCTAGGCTGATAATCTCGACATTACTCTGTAAGATATGTTGTGGGGGATTTAGCCTAGGCTAGTAATCCCGCCATAAGAGTGAGGTTCACGGGAGTGCATATTTAAAGGATCACTCTTATGATTTGACGGTAAACGAGATATCCATCGAGATTCCAAGAAATTCAATGGGATTAAAATGTGAAATGGGAATAGACATGTTTGAATTGATGAGCTCATCTAAGACTACTGTTATCTTGTACTAGCATGAGACTAACTTGATGGTTGAGTATATGTGATAGGAAATTATGCTATGCATGTTTGGCATGAATGTTTTATATGGTTGCATGCTAAATAACCGGTAAGTTTACTTTCCTATTATCTAGACTTACTAAGTATGTTAATGCTTACCCCCTTTTCCTTCCCTTGTTTTACAGAGCTCATGGACTCGTAAAGATTAGAAGACTGTTGGAGTATTGTCAACATTATCAGCTTATTTTGCTTTGGTATTTAGTTACTCTTACTTTGTTGCAATGGCATGTATAGGTTTTTGGTTATTTTGTTATATGTGTCATTGGTTAGCCAATGCTAAGGCTTGAATGATATACCTATTCATTTTGTATATAGCCATAAGACATGGCTCATTTTGATGTAGGTTGTAACCTACTAATTGTATATGTTGGTGTTTAAATATCCATGTGATGGTTAAATGTGGTATATCATGAACGGACAAGTGGGATGTGGCCAAATCACTTGGAGATGGTTAGGTCATAGTTGGCAATGAATTATAAAATGAGCCAAGTATGAACGTGTTATACGATATTGAACTCATTAATAAAAAGAGGATAAATTAGCATGTACAAAACCGATGAGATGAGGTTAACAAGCAATAAACCATTAAAGGTAGTCATTTGGGCATATTTAGGTCATATTTAATACCATTGAAGTTCGCAAGTGCGTGACACATGGTCTGCCTTGTGGGCGTGTTGTATGGCCGTGTGTCCCTTGCACCAAAAATTTTTAGGTCAGCATGCATGGTAGTAAACACACGGGCTGAGACACGGCTGTGTGTCTCAACCGTGTGGTGCGTTATAAAAATACAATTTGACAAAAAGATTTGACCATCAGAAAATGGTGATCCTCCCTAAAGCTCGTTATGATTGGATGCACTTACGACTGCAAGATTTTAAGACTATAAGTGAATACAATTCAGAACTTTTCAATATTAGTTCTCAACTGAAATTATGTGGAGAGAACATAACTGATAATGATTTTTTAGAGAAAACCTTTTCAATCTTTCATGCTATTAATGTGCTCCTGCAATAGCAATTCTGTGAAAAAGGTTTTAAAAAATATTCTGAATTGATTTCATGCCTTTTAGCGACTGAACAAAATAATGAGTTGTTGATGAAAAATCATAGAATTTGTCCCACTGGTACTGCACCACTCCCTGAAGTGAATGTTGTAGTACACAGTAAATATGGAAATAAAAAATATAAAGGTCACGATCGTGGTCGTGGTCGTGGACGTAGTGGGTCGAGGACGTACTAGTAACTGCTACCATGGTGTTCATAATAGTGGTATTTCTAACCACCAGAAAAAGAATAGCAATGAAGGACAAGAAAGAGGTGGTCAAAATAATCCATCAAAGGTTATTGAGAATTTATGTTACCGATGTAGTATGATGGGACATTGGGCACGCACCTGTTGTACACCTGAACATTTAGTAAAACTTTATCAAGCATTTATTAAAGGGAAAAAAATTAATATTGAGACAAATTTTATATCAAAAAAATGACGAAATTGATTCAAAAAAGGAGGGTGATGTAATTCATGGCCTTAATAATGTAACTCACCTTGATGTGACAGATTTCTTTGAGAATCATTAGAAGAGTTGGTGTTATTTTAGCATTTTATATTGTTTTTAAGTATGTTCCGTTTTCTTGCATAAGGAATAAATTGGTGTTATTATGTATGTTCATTTTCTTGATTAAAAAAAAGTATGTTTATCCATTTACTTATTTTGTAAGTTATACATATTCAATAAATATTTGGAACGTTTCTAATTTTATATTTTATTTATTTTTTTGAAGAATATGAATGATCAACAAAATTTTGTTGGATCCAAAATCAATGGAGACATATGTCTTGCTGATAGTGCTACAACACATACGATACTCAAAGAGAAAAAATATTTTTCTCATTTAACAATAAGTGATGCTCATATGAATACAATCTCGGGTAGTTCAAAACTTATTGAAGGCTCCGGAAGAGCAATTTTATTTTTACCTAAATGTACAAAATTTGTCATTGATGATGCTTTATTTTCCACTAAGTCTCAAAGAAATTTATTAAGGTTTAAAGATATTCGTATTAATGGATATCATATTGAGACCACGAATGAGAAAAATATTGAATATCTATATATTATAAATGTTGAATGTGGAAAGAAATGTGTTTTGCAAAGACTACCAACTTTTTCATCAGGTTTATATTATACACATATTAGTGCAATTGAGGCACACGTTACTACAAACTAGAAGTTTGTAGAACCATATACTTTTACTATTTGGCATGACTGGTTAGGCCATCCCAGATCTATTATGATGCAAAAAATAATTAAGAATTCAATTGGGCACCCATTAAAGAACCAAAAGATTATTGAATTGAAATATTTCTCTTGTGATTCTTGTTCTAAAGGTAAACTGATTATTAGACCATCATCAGCTAAAGTTGGGATTGAATCTCCCGCATTTCTGCAACGTATTCAAGGTGATATATATGGTCCTATTCATCCACCATGTGGACCATTTAGATATTTTATGGTATTAATAGATGCATCTAGTAGATAGTCACATATATGTTTATTATCCACTCGCAACCTGGCGTTTGTGAGACTACTTGCTCGAATAATTTGATTAAAAGTACAACTTCCAGATTATGCAATAAAAACTATCCGTCTTGATAATGCTCGTGAGTTTACATCTCAAGCTTTCAATGATTATTGCATGTCAATTGGGATAAAAGTTGAACATCCTGTAGCTAATGATCACACACAAAATAGTTTAGCTGAATCGTTTATCAAACTCCTCCAACTAATAGCTAGGCCATTACTTATGAGAACAAAGCTCCATATTACAGCTTGGGGATATGCTATTTTGCATGTAGCAACACTTATGCGCATCAGGCCAACAAGTTATAATAAATACTCCCCATTGCAATTGGCTTTTGGTCAGGAGCTAAATATTTCCCATCTTAGAATTTTTGGATGTGAAGTATATGTTCCAATTGCTCCACCACAACGAACAAAGATGGGTCCTCAGAGGAGGTTAGGAATATATGTTGGTTATGAATCTCCTTCTATAATTAAGTACGTTGAACCATTAAATTGAGATTTATTTACTGCACGATTTGTTGATTGTCACTTTAACGAAATAATATTCCCAACATTAAGGGGAGAAAAAATATAGCTGGTAAAAGAAATGACATGGAATGGGTCATCATTATCTCAATTAGATCCTCATACAAGTCAAAGTGAACAAGAAGTTCAAAGGATCATACATTTGCAAAACATCGCCAATCTACTGCCAGATTCATTTACTGACCTAAAGAGAATTACAAAATCTCATATACCAGCTGAAAATGCTCCAATAAGAATTGATATCCTAATAGGGCAAATTGTTAGTGCAAAAGAAAGTAATACATGCTTGAAGCGTGGAAGACCGGTCGGTTCTAAAGATAAAAATCCTCGTAAAAGGAAAGGAGAAAATACTCAAGGTGATTATATTATGGAGACAAATTCCCAAAAAGAGGCCAAAGATATAACTAATTATAATCATAAAACCCCAGAAGGGATTCAGGTACCTGAAAATGATGATAACGAAGAGATCTCGATAAGTTATGTTATTCTGGGGGAAAAGATGGAACCGAAAAAATATAGTTGTCGACAACAATTTTGCATATAATGTTGTTATTGAAGTAGAAAAAGAAAATGATGATCCTGAGCCTAAATCTATTGATGAATGTAGAAATAAAAAAGATTGGCCAAAATGGAAAGATACAATTCAAGCAGAATTAAATCCACTTTCTAAATGTAAGGTTTTTGGACCTATAGTCCAAACACCTAAAGTTGTAAAGTCAATATGATATAAATTGGTATTTGTGCAAAAACGAAATGAAAAAAATGAAGCCGTAAGATATAAAGCACGGCTTGTAGCACAAGGATTTTTACAAAGGCTTGGCATTGATTATGAAGAGACATATTCTCCTATGGTGGATGCAATCACGTTTAGTTATATTATTAGTCTAGCAGTACGTGAAAAGCTTGACATTCATCTAATGGATGTTGTTACAGCCTATTTGTATGGCACACTTGATAGTGAAATTTATATAAAAATCCCTGAAGGATTTAATATCCCTAAAGGATATAGAGTTTCTCGAGAAAATTGTTCGATCAGATTAAGGAAATTTTATATGGATTAAAACAATCTGGACGTATGTGGTACAATCGTCTTAGTGAATACTTGTTAAAAGAAGGTTACAAAAATGATCCAATTTTTCCATGTGTCTTTATAAAAAGGTTTGGATCAAATTTTGTGATAATTGCTGTTTATGTTGATGATCTAAATATTATTGGAACTCCTGAAGAGCTCCAAAATACATTAATTTGTTTAAAGAAATAATTTGAGATGAAAGATCTTGGAAAAACAAAGTTTTGTCTTGGCTTACAAATCGAGCATTTAAAAGATGGAATCCATGTTCATCAATCAACTTATACGGAAAAGATATTAAAGAAATTTTAGATGGATAAAGCACACCCATTAAGTACTCTGATGATTGTACGTTCGTTAGATGTGAATAAAGATCAATTTTGTCCTTAAGAGGATGGTGAAGAGTTTCTTGGTCCCGAAGTACCATATTTAAATGTCATAGGGGCATTGATGTATCTTGCAAACAACACAAGACTTGATATAGCTTTCGCTGTAAACTTGTTAGCAAGATTCAGTTCTTCTTCAACACGTAGACATTGGAATGAAATTAAACATGTATTTAGATATCTTAGAGGGACTATTGATATGGGGTTATTTTATTCAAATGATTCAAAATCCCTATTAGTTGGCTATGCTGATGCTGGATACTTATCGGATCCACATAAAGGTCGATCCCAAACAGGATATTTATTTACATGTGAGGATACTGCCATATCATGGTGTTCAACAAAGAAAACATTAGTTGTTGCTTCTTCAAATCATGCAGAAATGATTGCAATGGATGAGGCAAGTCAAGAGTGTGTTTGGCTAAGGTTATTAACCCAACATATCCAGAAGGTATGCAATTTGCCTTTACAGGAAAAGATGCCAACTATCATATATGAAGATAATGCAGCATGTATAGCTCAATTGAAGGGTGGCTATATCAAAGGTGACTGAACAAAACAGATTTCACCAAAATTATTCTTCATCCATGATCTTGAGAAAAATTTAACAGATCTTTTTACTAAGGCATTGCCAACTTCAATATTTGAAAGACTACTACACAAGATTGGAATGCGTCGACTCAAAGATGTAATGTAATGTTGTCATCAGGGGGAGTCTAAAAATAAGTTGTACTCTTTTCCTTTAATCAAGGTTTTGTCCGATTGGGTTTTCTTGGTAAAGGTTTTTAACGAGGCAGCTTGTAATAGAAGATTGTGTACTCTTTTTCCTGCATTAGGTTTTTTTATTCCACAGGGTTTTTCCTAATAAAGTTTTAACGAGGCACATTATCTACCAATGAACATCCAAGGGGGAGTGTTATGAATATCTTATTAAGTAGATGTCCATCATGATAAAGATAATGTGACAGCCCTAAAGTGACCCTAGTCGGAAAGCGGTTTCGGGACCGCTAAACCGAGTCACCGAATTATTTGAATATAATATTTACTATCTAAAATATGTGAATTTTGAATGTGTAAAAAGTTTAAGTTTCGATTTAGTCAATTGAATGTGAATTTAGTTAGTAGGACTATTGAGTGACACTTTTGAAATATGCTAGGTTAATCTAAAAGGACCTATTAGTTCAAGTTATAAAAACCAAGGATTTGCATGTCAAATTTTCCACTATTGGGAGTAGTGGCCGCCATGATGGATGGATCATATGCATAAAATATGTATTTATTTATTTGTTAGTGGTTTTCTATATTATAAAATAATAAAAAGAAAAAGAGATATTGGGTAATAAGAAATTGAAGGTGATAAAAACAAAGCTAAAATTTTCTTTCTCCTTGGCCGAATGTGAAGAAGAAGAAGGGGGAAGGAAGTTCGGCTATCTTAAGCTTTCATTAAGGTAAGAAAGTATATTAATTCTTGAAATTTTGCTTAATCTTGAGTGAGATACTAAGTTATATTAGTAACCCATGTTAAATTTTTGATTGTGGGATGGATTAAGACTTTCGGCTATGAAAATTTATATGAGTGATGGTGTTTGTTCATGTTAATTTTAGATAAACAAGGGTGAATGATTCCTTAAACTAACTAGGATTTTAATAGGTGTATGACTTTAAAGTGTGAAGAATCGGCTAGTATTTTGATGCTAAGGCCGAATATGAAATGTGGAGTTTGAGTGATTTGGGTAGTTGAGTTTATAAATAAAATGAATGCCCAAATGTATTATAATTGATTTGAATTGATATTAAATTAAGTATTGCTAAAGACTTCCATTGTTCTAGTCGATTATGTGTGATTAAGGAAGAAATTATATTGAACATATGCATCCAAATACATGTAAGGATATAAGAAATTCATAGTTTTAGGTCATAAGTGTTAATCTATTGAGTTGGAATGTTGAGCTATTGTGGTACTAAAATTTATCATGAATATTCGCCAAGGTAAGCTAATTGAGTTGAGCACATCTTGATGATACCATTCAGCTAGTATAAAGTGTATTAAAGCTATAAGTATAATTGTTTAATGTAACTTACCAAGTATACAATTATGAAATTGAAATGATGATAGACTTAGGTGAACAATTAATTCATGTGAATGGGTTCTAAAAATGTGTATGAATGCCATATAATTGTGCTTGATTGGGAAGTAAATTGTTTGATTTAGCTCAAGAGCTTAGAGGATCAAACTTTGATAGGGGAAAAGAAAAAGTGGCCGAATAGCCGTCGAAATCGTTCGACAACATCTGAGGTAAGTTTTCGAGTAACGAGACTTAGTTTACGATTTGATTAAATCATGATGTATGAGCATAATAAATATAGGGCGATATGATGATTCTACTTGAATTATATGATGAGTTACTTAGTCTATACGTATGAAGGGTAGCCGATGCGTATAGAGATCGTGTCGTAAAAACAAACTAAACCATGCTGTTTGTATGCGGCTAGTGAATCGAAAATGGAGTTGCTTAATACGTGAATTTGTGTTTGAAACTTATTATGAAAATGTAAAAATAGATGTGTTCTGATTTATTTATATGTACATGAATATTTGGATGTTAACCGGGCTAAGTCCCGAAGGCCTTTGTGCGAGTTGTTAGTTCCGGGCTAAGTCCCGAAGGCATTTATGCGAGTTACTATATCCGGGCTATGTCCCGAAGGCTTTAATGCGAGTTACTATATCCGGGCTATGTCCCGAAGGCTTTAGTGCGAGTTGCTATATCCGGGCTACGTCCCGAAGGCCTTTGTGCAAATTACTATATCCGCTATGTCCCAAGCGTTTGAGCGAGAAACTATATCCGGTTAAACCCCGAAGGTATTTGGCTTGAGAATGAGTGATCATGCTGCCATAGTTTAAATTAAAATGCTCGTGAAATCCTAACGATGAGGTATGTTTCGTTTATGCATTGATTTAGATGATCCCTTGCAAATAGTACTCACTCAGTCGATAAATGAGCTACCTGACTTTGGTTAAGTTAATCTTTTGTGCATGAATATAAAAGTTGGTAATATGGAATAAGTAAGATATTGAGAAATTGTACATGTGAAATTATCCATTTAGCTATACAATGTTACGTTATAATTGTGTTTAATTTCATAGCTCAAAACTTACTAAGCATTAAATGCTTACTTCGCTTTCTTTAAATCTCTGCTTTATAGATTTTGGTTCGCCACCATCTCGGACTCGGATTTTTGAAATTGAAGTCGTCTACACTATCAACGCTCCTTTTTGGTATATTTTTTTGGTTGAACTTTGAAATGGCATGTATAGGACTACCCCTTTTTATTATGGTCATACACCTTTTGGAATTGTATAAATTTGGTTAGCCATGCGAAAATGGCTTATGTTCATATTCGAATCATAATGTTATAATCATCGTGTATGTATATGGTTATCGAGAAATACGGATATGTTTTGGCAATGATCGACCATTGGGATGGTTAATCACGGTTATAAATTGTGTTATGTATGCTATTGGATTAGTTAAATCATGGAAACTAGGCAATAGATGAAGTCTACCCTAAAGTTAGATGTTGACAGTATTAATGGGGTAAATTTGAAAAATCGCTAAAATTTGTAAGAATGGAGTTAATTAGTGAATAAATTATGTAATCGAACCTTGATGAATCTACTTTCTTATAGAAGAAACGAAACGGTCAAATGAGTCATATGTTAAGAGATATTTAGGTTTTCATGAAACAGGGCCAGAGCGATTTCTGGATCCCCTGTTTTGACTTTGAAAATTTGCTATAAATTAACCAGAGATAATTAGAAGTCATGCCCCATATGTGCAGATTCCTTGTTGAGTCTAGTTTCTTTAGAAACAAACGGCATAAGATTTGAAGCCCTGTATAGGAAGATATTTAGGTTGCAATGCATGAAGGTCTGTGTAGTCGAACCCTGTAATAGGGGAGACTTAATCTAATAAACTGTACTGTTTGGCCCGATCAAAAATCCTAGAAAAAAATGTGTAGATAGATACATGAGTCTAGTTTCAGGGAAAATTTACGGATTAAGTTTTCGAGCTTCGTAACTCAAGATATGATTTTTAAAGTGGTCGTGATGCAGTTAGCCAGCATGTCTGAAATTTTAAAATGAACTGTAAGCCAATGAAGTAAGTCCAGTAAATACCTCGTTTTCAACCCCAGTAACGGTCTCGGGCTCGGGTGTTACATTTTATTGGTATCGAGCCATGGTTTAGTCGATTCTAGGACTATCGTAATACGCTTGGGTCTAGCTATACATGCCATTTTGTAATTATTTGATAGTGTGGTGATTTTTTTTTTTGACAGTTTAAATGTGTGTTTATGTTAGTAATGGATCCCGATCCCAATCGAGCGGTAGCTGACGATGTGGAGAGTGTAGCGCCTGCTCCCGCACACGGGACAGCGCCGATGGACTCTCAACCTGTTGCGAGCAATCAAAATGATGAGGCTAGACAAGCCTTTTATAATGTGATGAATGATTGGTTTAACCAATACATTCGAACTAATACGGCTGTTCCACAACCCCCACTCCCGACTAATACCTCTCCACAGACTCTTTGTACCTCCGTGAATCGACCGGATGAGGTTAAATAAGCCCCATTGATGTAATCCGAAAGCATGGAGCTACTGAATTTAAAGCAACGGACAGAGATGATGCCGAGCAAGCTGAATTTTGGTTGGACAACACTATCCGGGTACTTGATGAACTATCTTGCACACCCGAGGAATGCCTGAAGTGTACTATCTCTCTGTTACGTGATTCCGCCTACTATTGGTGGAATACGTTGATTTCTGTTGTGCCTAAAGAGCGGGTAACTTGGGAGTTTTTTCAAACCGAGTTTCGAAAAAAGTATATCAGCCAGAGATTCATTGATCAAAAACGAAAGGAATTTCTTGAACTTAAACAAGGTTCCATGACGGTTACTGATTATGAACGAAAGTTTGTGAGGCTTGGCCAGTACGCTCGAGAATGCATTTCTTCAGAAGCTATAATGTGTAAACGTTTTGAAGATGGTTTGAATGAAGATATAAAATTGTATGTTGGCATTTTAGAGATCAGAGAGTTTGTAGTGCTTGTCGAGCGAGCTTGCAAAGCCGAAGAGCTCGGTAAGGAGAAAAGAAAAGCTGAATTGGGAGCCAAAGAGTTTTGTAAGAGATCATCGGGAAAGCCTTTTCAATAGTCATCGAAGAAATTTAGAGATGATTCTGGCCGATCCAAAGACACTTCGGGTTTTTCAAGACGAGATCGCGATCGACCTCCTGTGAGTACACGAGTTACTTCGGTTGCCAGTGTGGGAAATGATCGACGGACAGCAGTCGAGTGTCGCACATTGTGGTAAATGGCATTCGGGAGTTGTAGATTCCATGACCGCTCCTGCTATAAGTGTAGATCAGCCGACCACTTCATCAAGGATTGTCCGAAAATGTCTGAACAGAATGTAAATCAGAGTGGGAAACCGGGAGCTACTACTGCTCGTGGTAGACCATCTCGAAATGCGGGGAATGCTAGCGGAGGTCAGAGAGGATCTAGAGATGTCACAACCAGATCTGAGGCTCGTGCTCCAGCTAGAGCTTATGCTATACGCGCACGCGAGGATGCCTCTTCGCCAGATGTTATTACGGGTACTTTTACTCTCTTTGATACTGATGTGATTGCTTTGATAGACCCTGGTTCTACTCATTCATATGTATGTGAAACCTTAGCATCCAAAGAAGACTCTACCGTTGAGTCTCATCGAGTTCGTAATTCGGTGTCAAATCCCTTGGGTCGTTGCGCTTGTCGACAAAGTGTGCAAGAAATGTCCTCTAGTAATCCGAGGTTTCGCTTTTCCTACGATTTGATGCTTTTACCGCTTTGATGAATTTGATGTTATCCTCGGTATGGATTGGTTGACCGTATATGATGCAATTGTAAATTGTAAAAGAAAAACCATCGATTTGAGATGTGTAAATGTAACGAGATTATCCGAATCGAGTCTACCGACTCAAATAGGTTGCCGCGATAATATCGCCGATCTTTGGCTCGTAAATGTGTAAGAAAGGGGTGTGAAACATACCTTGCGTATGTACGGGATGACAAAGAATTAGAAAAGAAACCTGAATCTGTACGAGTGGTTTGTGAATACCCTGATGTTTTTCCCGAAGAATTACCGGGTTTACCACCGGTTCGGGAGGTAGAGTTTGGCATCGAGCTTGTACCGGGTTACACCGATTTCGATAGCTCCGTATCGTATGGCACCAACGGAATTAAAGGAATTGAAAGCTCAATTGCAAGAGTTGACGGATAAAGGTTTCGCCGACCAAGTTTCTCACCTTGGGGTGCACGGTATTGTTTGTGAAAAAGAAGGACGGAACCATGAGGTTGTGCATTGACTATCGCCGCTTGAATAAAGTGACGGTAAAGAATAAATATCCGCTACGCAGTATTGATGATTTGTTTGACCAACTGAAGGGAGCTTCGGTGTTTTCAAAGATAGATTTGAGATCGGGTTATTATCAACTGTGAGTTCGAGATTCAGACATACCTAAAACTGCTTTCAGAACGAGATATGGCCACTATGAGTTCTTAGTGATGCCGTTTGGGCTCACTAATGCCCCGCGGTATTTATGGATTTGATGAATCGGATCTTCAGACAGTATTTGGACCGGTTCGTAGTTGTATTTATTGATGACATCTTAGTCTATTCAAGAGATGAGACCGAACATGCTGAGCACCTGAGATTAGTATTGCGAATTTTACGGGGTAAACAGTTATATGCTAAGTTCAGTAAGTGTGAGTTCTGGTTAAGAGAAGTTAGTTTTTTGGGTCATGTGGTATCTACATCGGGTATTCGAGTTGATCCGAATAAAATTTCAGCCATACTTAACTGGAAGCCTCCGAGAAATATTACTGAGGTTCGAAGCTTTTTGGGACTTGCCACTACTACCGAGATTTGTAAAGGTTTCTCGATGATAGCCACGCCAATGAAGGTTACTTCAAAAGGATGTTAAGTTCGAATGGACGAGAAAAGTGTCGTAAAAGTTTTGATCAATCAAAACTTATTTGATCAAGCTCCAATTTTAGTGCAAAATTTAAATCGTGCAAAGAATTTGTCATTTATAGTGATGCCTCCTACTTGGGTTGGGTTGTGTATTAATGCAAGAAGGTCGAGTTGTAGCATATGCGTCGAGACAATTAAAGCTACATGAGAAAAATTATCCGACCCATGATCTCGAATTAGCTGCCATCGTTTTTGCTTTGAAAATATGGCGACATTACTTATTTGGTGAGAAGTGCCATGTATTTTCGGATCACAAAAGTCTCAAATATTTGATGACCCAAAGAGACTTAAATCTACGACAAAGACGTTGGCTCGAGTTGTTAAAAGATTATGAACTTGTCATTGACTATCACCCGGGAAAGGCTAATGTGGTTGCGGATGCTTTAAGTCGTAAATCACTATTTGCTTTACAAACGATGAATGTATACTTGTCTGTTCTATCCGACAATGTGTTAGTGGCGGAATTAAAGGCCAAACCAGTGTGGATGCATCAAATTCGTGAAGCTCAGAAAGTCGATAAAGAATTGGTTGCAAAACGAAATAATGTGTTCTCGAATATGGAATCGAGTTCCAAATTGATGATGATGATTGTTTGAGGTTCGTAAGTCGGTTATGTGTTCCAAGAAATTCGAACTCATTTCGATGATTCTCGAATGAAGCTCATTGTAGCCGAATGTCAATTCACCCGGAGTACGAAAATGTACAACGATTTGAGACGCCGCTTTTGGTGGCATGGGATGAAACGAGACATTTCGATTTTGTTTCGAAGTGTTTTGTATGTCGCCAGTGAAGGCGAACATCAAGTGCCTCTGGGTTTACTTCAACCGATCATGATTCTGAATGGAAGTGGGATCGAGTCACGATGGATTTTGTGTCTGGGTTACCATTGTCTACAAGTAAGAAAGACGCAATTTGGGTTGTTGTTGATAGATCGACTAAATCGGCTCATTTTATCCCCGTGACGCATGCGGATTTTTCATTGGATAAATTAGCTGAATTGTATGTTTCTCGATTGTGAGACTACATGGGGTACCAATTTCTATTGTGTCGATAGAGATCCGAGATTCACCTCGCGATTTTGGAGGAAATTGCAAGAAGCTTTGGGTACCAAGTTGCATTTCAAAGACCGCTTTTCATCCACAAACCGATGGTCAATCTGAGCGGATAATTCGATTCTTGAGGATATCTTTGAGATGTTGCATCCTCGAGTTCAGTGGTTCATGGGAGCGGTATTTACCTTTGATTGAATTCGCTTATAACAATAGTTTTCAATCGAGTATTAAAATGGCACCTTACGAGGCTTTATACGGGCGTAAATGTCGTACGCCATTGTTTTGGACTGAACTCGGTGAAAGAAAAATTTTCGGAGTTGACTTGATTAAAGATGCTGAACAGAAAGTAAAAGTAATCCGTGAAAGTCTGAAGGCCGCCGCAGATCGCCAAAAGTCATACGCGGATTTGAAACGAAAACACATTGAGTTTCAGGTGGGAGACAAAGTGTTTCTTAAAGTTTCACCTTGGAAAAAGATACTTAGATTTGGCCGTAAAGGCAAACTGAGTCCGAGGTTCATAGGGCCATATGAAGTATCCGAACGAATTGGTCCAGTTGCGTATAGATTGGTTTTGCCCCCTGAACTTGAAAAGATTCACAACGTCTTTCATGTTTCGATGCTTCGACGTTATAGATCTGATCCATCGCACGTAATTAATCCATCAGAGGTTGAAATTCAATCCGATATGAGTTATGAAGAAGAACCGATTCGTATCCTAGCTCGTGAAGTGAAAGAGTTGCGAAACAAAAGGGTTCCGTTAGTAAAAGTGTTATGGCTCAAGCACGGGATGGAAGAAGCTACTTGGGAACCAGAGAACTCTATGAAAGAGCGATACCCAAACCTATTTACCGGTAAGATTTTCGGGGACGAAAATTTCTTAAGTGGGGAAGAGTTGTGACAGCCCTAAAGTGACCCTAGTCGGAAAGCGGTTTCGGGACCGCTAAACCGAGTCACCGAATTATTTGAATATAATATTTACTATCTAAAATATGTGAATTTTGAATGTGTAAAAAGTTTAAGTTTCGATTTAGTCAATTGAATGTGAATTTAGTTAGTAGGACTATTGAGTGACACTTTTGAAATATGCTAGGTTAATCTAAAAGGACCTATTAGTTCAAGTTATAAAAAAACCAAGGATTTGCATGTCAAATTTTCCACTATTGGGAGTAGTGGCAGGCCATGATGGATCATATGCATAAAATATGTATTTATTTATTTGTTAGTGGTTTTCTATATTATAAAATAATAAAAAGAAAAAGAGATATTGGGTAATAAGAAATTGAAGGTGATAAAAACAAAGCTAAAATTTTCTTTCTCCTTGGCCGAATGTGAAGAAGAAGAAGGGGAAGGAATTTCGCTATCTTAAGCTTTCATTAAGGTAAGAAAGTATATTAATTCTTGAAATTTTGCTTAATCTTGAGTGAGATACTAAGTTATATTAGTAACCCATGTTAAATTTTTGATTGTGGGATGGATTAAGACTTTCGGCTATGAAAATTTATATGAGTGATGGTGTTTGTTCATGTTAATTTTAGATAAACAAAGGTGAATGATTGCTTAAACTAACTAGGATTTTAATAGGTGTATGACTTTAAAGTGTGAAGAATCGGCTAGTATTTTGATGCTAAGGCCGAATATGAAATGTGGAGTTTGAGTGATTTGGGTAGTTGAGTTTATAAATAAAATGAATGCCCAAATGTATTATAATTGATTTGAATTGATATTAAATTAAGTATTGCTAAAGACTTCCATTGTTCTAGTCGATTATGTGTGATTAAGGAAGAAATTATATTGAACATATGCATCCAAATACATGTAAGGATATAAGAAATTCATAGTTTCGGTCATAAGTGTTAATCTATTGAGTTGGAATGTTGAGCTATTGTGGTACTAAAATTTATCATGAATATTCGGCCAAGGTAAGCTAATTGAGTTGAGCACATCTTGATGATACCATTCGGCTAGTATAAAGTGTATTAAAGCTATAAGTATAATTGTTTAATGTAACTTACCAAGTATACAATTATGAAATTGAAATGATGATAGACTTAGGTGAACAATTAATTCATGTGAATGGGTTCTAAAAATGTGTATGAATGCCATATAATTGTGCTTGATTGGGAAGTAAATTGTTTGATTTAGCTCAAGAGCTTAGAGGATCAAACTTGGATAGGGAAAAGAAAAAGTGGCGAATAGCCATCGAAATCGCTCGACAACATCCGAGGTAAGTTTTCGAGTAACGAGACTTAGTTTACGATTTGATTAAATCATGATGTATGAGCATAATAAATATAGGGCGATATGATGATTCTACTTGAATTATATGATGAGTTACTTAGTCTATACGTATGAAGGGTAGCCGTATGCGTATAGAGATCGTGTCGTAAAGCAAACTAAACCATGCTGTTTGTATGCGGCTAGTGAATCGAAAATGGAGTTGCTTAATACGTGAATTTGTGTTTGAAACTTATTATGAAAATGTAAAAATAGATGTGTTCTGATTTATTTATATGTACATGAATATTTGGATGTTAACCGGCTAAGTCCCGAAGGCCTTTGTGCGAGTTGTTAGTTCCGGCTAAGTCCCAAGGCATTTATGCGAGTTACTATATCCCGGCTATGTCCCAAGGCTTTAATGCGAGTTACTATATCCGGGCTATGTCCCAAGGCTTTAGTGCGAGTTGCTATATCCGGCTACGTCCCAAGGCCTTTGTGCAAATTACTATATCCGGCTATGTCCCGAAGGCGTTTGAGCGAGAAACTATATCCGGTTAAACCCGAAGGTATTTGGCTTGAGAATGAGTGATCATGCTGCCATAGTTTAAATTAAAATGCTCGTGAAATCCTAACGATGAGGTATGTTTCGTTTATGCATTGATTTAGATGATCCCTTGCAAATAGTACTCACTCAGTCGATAAATGAGCTACCTGACTTTGGTTAAGTTAATCTTTTGTGCATGAATATAAAAGTTGGTAATATGGAATAAGTAAGATATTGAGAAATTGTACATGTGAAATTATCCATTTAGCTGTACAATGTTACGTTATAATTGTGTTTAATTTCATAGCTCAAAACTTACTAAGCATTAAATGCTTACTTCGTTTTCTTTAAATCTGCTTTTTATAGATTTTGGTTAAATCATTCCTATCGGACTCGTGGATTTTTGAAATTGAAGTCGTCTACACTATCAACACTCCTTTTTGGTATATATTTTTTTGGTTGAACTTTGAAATGGCATGTATAGGACTACCCCTTTTTGTTATGGTCATACACCTTTTGGAATTGTATAAATTTGGTTAGCCATGCGAAAATGGCTTATGTTCATATTCGAATCATAATGTTATAATCATCGTGTATGTATATGGTTATCGAGAAGTACAGATATGTTTTGGCAATGATCGACCATTGGGATGGTTAATCACGGTTATAAATTGTGTTATGTATGCTATTGGATTAGTTAAATCATGGAAACTAGGCAATAGATGAAGTCTACCCTAAAGTTAGATGTTGACAGTATCAATGGGGTAAATTTGAAAAATCGCTAAAATTTGTAAGAATGGAGTTAATTAGTGAATAAATTATGTAATCGAACCTTGATGAATCTACTTTCTTATGGAAGAAACGAAACGGTCAAATGAGTCATATGTTAAGAGATATTTAGGTTTTCATGAAACAGGGCCAGAGCGATTTCTGGATCCCCTATTTTGACTTTGAAAATTTGCTATAAATTAACCAGAGATAATTAGAAGTCATGCCCCATATGTGCAGATTCCTTGTTGAGTCTAGTTTCTTTAGAAACAAACGGCATAAGATTTGAAGCCCTGTATAGGAAGATATTTAGGTTGCAATGCATGAAGGTCTGTGTAGTCGAACCCTGTAACAGGGGAGACTTAATCTAATAAACTGTACTGTTTGGCCCAATCAAAAATCCTAGAAAAAAATGTGTAGATAGATACATGAGTCTAGTTTCAGGGAAAATTTACGGATTAAGTTTTCGAGCTTCGGAACTCAAGATATGATTTTTAAAGTGGTCGTGATGCAGTTAGCCAACATGTCTGAAATTTTAAAAATGAACTGTGTAAGCCAATGAAGTAAGTCCGTAAATACCTCGTTTTCAACCCCGGTAACGGTCTCGGGCTCGGGGTGTTACAGATAAAGTTTTGATATACTTTAAATTCTAATAGTTATTAGAATTAGATTTATATTTCTTTTATACTTCTTATATCTATAAATAGAGGCTCTGATGAAGCATTGTAGTCATCCCTTTTGATAAAAAAAGTTCATTCTCTGTTGCTTTCATATTTTCTTTGTTCTTTATTCTCTCTATCTTTCTTTATTTTATAACATTTATAAAATTATTATGTTTAATAAATAAATTTCATATTAAAAAAGAGAAAAATGAGTATTTATTTATAATTATGTATGTATTTTTATCAAAAATAAATTTTTTAAAAAATTTCTTTAAAAAATATTAAGTTTTAGTTTAATGTGTAAAATTGAAGGTTAAATTTATTAATTTTTAAAATTAAAATTAAATGAATAAAATTTGTAAACATTGAACAACAAATTTTTTATTATAAATAAAAATACATCCGTAGAAATTTAAGGAATCAAATTGTTAAAATTTGATCGACTAAAAAAACTTAAATAATCAAAGTAAAAACATTTTAAATAATAAACATGAGGAAGGCGACATTAATGAATTATATCTGAAGAAAATAACTGTTGACATTTTGGCATTTTTGTATGCACTGAAGAAAAATAAGGACTAATGTTTCTGCAACAGTCGGTACAAGTTATACAGAGAAATTGAATATATTTATTTGGGCGGTCTAACGGAAAGTAAAAGTTGGAGCTTTATATAATGATAAATAACGAGAAAAGCAGCGAATCATGCGAATATTTTTCACATATATTTTATATCCGTCTTATAGATAATGCCATATAATTTTGTAATAACTGAGTGATGAAGAGTAATTATTAATATTTGGTATTATATAAATGTTTGCAGAAAAAAGATGGGTTTGAATTTGTGATTATTCATCTATTAATTTCTTTTCAAATCAGTGTCACAGAATTTAATTGTCTCATAAGGTTTAGGTCATATCTTCATTTCCGTTTTGTTGAGTACTATTAAATATACTCCAGGTATTTTTAATCTTTTATGTTTTAATTTACAGTTGAATTTAATTGAAATTTAGTAAAACCACAATAAATAAATAAAGGAGTCATTAATAAACATATGCAGTAATTAAGAGTATTTTTTATAAGGTTAAAATATGTAACAATCCCTATACTTTGAAAAAATTTAATATTTAATCCCTATACTTAAAAAAGTTAAAAATTAATTCCTCTCACTTTTTTAATTTTAAAATCTTAATCTACTCATTAATATTATTAATATTTTTCATCAAATTTTGTCAACTTGACATATTGATTAGATTATCATCATATGATGTAGCATATGATTGATGAAAATAAATATGTTGTTGACAAATTTCGATAGAAAATACTAATGATATTAATAATTAGACTATGATTTTTAAATTGGAAAGTATGAGGATTTAATTTTTAACTTTCAAAATATAGAACTTAAATCTCAAATTCATTAAAAATACAATGACTAACAACATAGCTTAACCTTTTTATAACAAGTATTTATAATATTTTTATTATATTAAATAAGATAACTGAAACAATTAATGCTATCATTTTTGTAAATACTGAACGTCAATAATGACAATATAGAACGATGGTAAAGCAATAAAAAAAGAAAAAAACACACAAAAATTTTACGTTGAAACCTTTTAAGGAAAAAATCACGAGCAGATAAGAAGAAAATTCACTAATATTGAATTCGAATGATACAATAGGAGTTTCGACTACATCTGTTTATAGGTTGAAAACCTTACTCTAATCAATGTCAAATAGAAACAGTATAGTAAAGTTGAAACACCTTATTATAATAAATATTAAATAGAAAAAGTATACTTCACGGATTTCACTTGTGCAGCTTGTACTGTACCTCTATTTTTCCATTGTATTTTACTTCTTTAATAGGAATTTGAATTACATAACTTTAACAATTTTTATTAAATTAAAGCATAAATTATATCGTCAGAATTGTATGAAACGAACATGAATATGCGTCACCTCTTTTTTGTACATGAACATGTAAATTATTGTGTTTGATAATTCAAGAATTCGTATTCTCATAAAACTTCCAATAAATCCTAGCTTTCTAGAGATGAGATTTTCTGATAGATTGTATATTTTTTTAGAGAGAACGAAAGCGTTAAGAAAATGAGAGAGTTACCATTAAAATCAACTTCTCTTACTTAAGTTTTCATTGCTGATTGTAAGTCAAAATAATCACTTAATAATAATTATCTAAAATAAATAAAATTATTTAATTTATTAAAAATTGATAACCATTAAAATTTTAATAATAAATATTTCAACATTCTCTCACTTGATCGAAATTTATAACATTGTCTCATTAATAGTTTTATATACAGAAAAATAAAATCATATTATCACGAAAAATATATGGATAAATTCCTTTATGAATAAATCTTCAATATTTGTTCCAGGTCCTATACAGACTAGAGGTACTCTTATTTGATTCATCATTTCTTTCTTTCTCAGCCTCCACGATATCAACAACATCCCTTTCAATCTCTTCATCCATATTACATCTCTCTTGTGAAGTTAAATTTTCACCCACTTTGATAAAGCCCTTGACTTCCAGTTTAAAGTGGTCCAAGATTCACTTCCAGTTTTAAAGTGGTCCAAGATTCGCTGTGATATGGGATCCACCAAAACGAAAACCATCAAGACGCTCTATTACTTTATAACCATCCTTCAATGATTCGAACCAAACAAAATTGAATTGAGTCCCACACTTACAGGGACGAAGTCAGAACAAATTTTTAGGGGGGGCCGAATGAACTTTTAATTTTTTATAGTCTATATATTTATAATTTTTAAAGGATTAAATAGAATTTTTATAATTTTAGGGGGGGCAAAGTACAATTTTACCTTTACTAATTTAAAATTTTAAGAAAAATTCAAGGGCCTAAACATAAATTTTCCAATTTAGGGGGGGCCAGGGCCACTGCCAGGCCCCCCGTATTCGCTTCTGCACACCTGGTCATTTTTTGCTGAAGGAAAACGTCAACCACATACCTATGATATACTAAAGTTCTAGCTAACCACTAGTAAAATCTCAAGATTTGAGAACTTCATTAACATACCTTTGTTTATACAAACTATTCATATTTATACAATGCTAGAAACATCAACTAATTACTAACTACTTAGTAACTGTATTACACTAGAAGCTAACAAAACAGTTAGACTGTTACCCTAATATTTCCCTTTTAGCATCTTGACAAAGAACACTTGCAGCAACAACATTCATGCAATGACAATAGTGAGAAAAAGCACCCACCGTTAATGGTTTAGTCAAGACATCAAGAACTTGATCACAACCAGGTACAAAACACACATGAAGTTAATCACTAAGAACCTTTTCTTGAACAAAATGCATATCTAATTCAACATGCTTGACCTTAGCATGGAGTACCAGATTTGCATCCAAGGAAACAGTACTAGCATTATCATACCAAATGACTAGTGTACCGCTCATCTTGACACATCTCTCATCCAATAGCGAGCGAAACCACGTCAGCTCAAATGTGGTGTTTGATAAACTTAGATATTTCATCTCAGAAGTGGAATAGGATAAAACACTTTGTTTCTTCGACATCCAACCAATAAGATTATCACCAAGGTACAAACAAAAATAGGAAGTAGACTTGCAATCTTTTAGTGAACTAGCTCAGTCAGCATCACAAAACCCAGTAAGGCTTATACTAGACTCTTGAAACAACAAAGCATAATCAATTGTGCCCAGACATACCGAAGAATATGTTTCATTATTGTCCAATGCACATCATGTCGTTGATGCATATATTGACTGACTTTATTGAC
This sequence comes from Gossypium anomalum, assembly GCA_025698475.1. Taxonomy (NCBI): domain Eukaryota; kingdom Viridiplantae; phylum Streptophyta; class Magnoliopsida; order Malvales; family Malvaceae; genus Gossypium; species Gossypium anomalum. The sequence continues at coordinate 59,172,734 of CM046956.1, forward strand.
AGTAAACAACAATTCAGCCTAGTTAAACAAAAGTATTGCAAACTCCCCACAACTTGTCGATAAAGAGTTTCATCAGAAAGAGGTGACCCGATTAAAGATGTAAGAGTGGGAGAACTCACCATTGGAGTGCCTACTGGTTTAGTGTTTGACATGTTGGTGCGCTCCAATAACTCACGAGCATACTTTTGTTAAGAAACATGAATACAACTCTTATGTCTCAAAATGTCAAGCCCAAGAAAATAGTCAACTCACCTAAGTCTTTAAGTGAGAACTGCTGATTAAGACAACAAATAACATAATCTAACTCAACACCATCATAACCTGTTACTACAGTGTCATCAACATACACCAAAAAAAATAAACACTTCTAACTGAGGTTTGTTTGAAAAACGACGGGTCATCTCGTGAAGGTCAGAACTTCAATTGTTAAACTAAAAAAAATTCTCAACGTCTCAAACTAAGCCCTTGGTGCTTGTTTAAGACCATAGATGACTTTGTTCAATCTACAAGCCAATGTTTTCCCATGATCATCATGAACCTCAAACATGGGTGGTTGTTTCATGTAGATAGTCTTAGGTAGATCCCTATTCAAAAAAGAGTTATTCACATCCAACTGCCACAACTTCCATTTTCTAGACACTGCCAAAGCAAGCATCGTGAGAATTGTATTAACTTTGACAATGGGACTAAAAATCTCATGATAGTCCAAGCCAACAGCTTGAGAAAATCCTTGAGCCACCAAACAAACCTTGTTATGAGCCACACTCCCATCAAGATTTTTCTTGATTTTAAACAGCCACTTCCATCCAACTAATAATCGATCAGATGGTGCCAGAACTAAATCCCATTTATTATTCTAAATCAATGCTTGAAGTTTATCTTCAACTGCCTTATGCCAGGAAGGGATTGCCATAGCCTCGTGAATGTTTGAAGGCTCAACAAAACTAATTGTGGCAGTTTAAGCCTTTGGTTTATAGACTCCCACTTTGCTTCGAGTAACCATGGGATGACTATTACTTGAAGTTGGAATCTGGTGCACATCAGCAAGTACTGTATCAGTAACAAAATCCATTGAGGATGATGCTAACACATCATGAGGAGTAGTAATTTAACAATAAGTACATACATTGGTGGATTAGAAGAATGAGCAACTATAGGTTGATCAACTATAAGCTGACCAGAAGGTATAGTCAAAGGAGCCATAATAACTGGCAGAGTCATAAGGACATCCGTATAAGAGATAGAATTGTTGGAGAGAGATGATGCACTAGGAACTAAAGCTTTGGCGAAAGGAAACATCCCCTCAACAAACCTCACATGTCGAGAGATGTACACATGACCAAACTTATCGAGACATTTGTAACCATTGTGATTAGCAGCATAACTAAGAAAAGTACACAATGTTGATCGACATTGAATCTTATTTCGATAATATGGTCAAAGTAGAGGATAACATAGACACCTGAACACACGTAATTGATGGTAATCGAGTTTGCGTCCAAAAAAATTTTGAATAGGTGAAGCCCCACTTAATATCTTTGTAGGAAGCATATTCATAAGATGCACAGCAGTAGAGAAACCATATGTCCAATAAGAAATGGACAATGAAGCTTATTCCAACAGCACCAATCTTGTTCCAACAACCTATCGATGAGGTCGTTCTATATGTCCGTTCTGCTCATATGTATGAGGACAAGAGAGTCTGTGAGCAATGCCACATTGCTTGAGATACAAAGTAAACGATTGAAACTCCCCACCTCCATCGGTCATATGTGCAGTGGCTCCACTATCCAGGAGCCATACCGAGTCAGCAACCATGGATGGAGTAGTTGGTATTGTAGAGAAAAGAACATTTCTTTGATTCACAGAGGCAACAACAATATGTGAAGAAAGCGAGCCACACAACACCAGGTCAACTGCACACTCTGAAGAAAGCGATCCAGAACACATCGACCCATTTTGTTTCATTAGGTTAGTAGCACAATGTAAAAAATGAGGCCCAACACAACCACCAACATAACTAGGACTAGTATTTGTGTAACACATATAGGTTGTTACGGGCTTATGGCCCATATGAGAATATGGCTCACCCCAATTAGAGCTCCTATTGTCAGACCCCATTCTAGGGTTTTCAACCTCGTTGCCATCCAAAGTTGAAACATAATGGTAGAAACACTATCGAATGATATGGCCAATCTTTCCACAGATCTGACACTAAGGCTTAATATCGCCACCATGCTGACCCCGACCTCATCCACGACGAGAAAAACCCAATGCACGAAAAGAGCAAAACATCTGTGCCGGTGATTGTCTAACATATGAAGGAACAACTAACAACAATGACTCATTCTTACTTAACACGGTAAGATTCACCAAAAACGATTTCTGAGATAGATACCCTTGTTGTCAGGCTACAACATCCAAAGGGTTGTCAAAATACCCTGAAGATCAAATGGAATCCTGCTTGTGGTTATAATTGAAACCACGTGATCAAACTCTAGTAGAAGGCCATTGAGAATCATCGATTGTTGCTCCTTCAGTGAAACACTATGACCACAACCCTCCAAAGAATCATAGAGATGTTTAACCTTAGTAAAATAAACAGACATTGAAAGATCAATTTTTTTTTTAAGATTATGAAGCAAAAACCTATAGCGCATAGCCTTAGTAGTTGAATGACTCCTAAAAAGACACATGAGAGCCTTACACAACTCAAAAGAAGAACCATAACTCCCAACTAATTGGTTATGAAGACAAGCCTTACAGTTGAGAGAAGTCACGCCGCCAAAGCCGAATCTTGCTGCTCATATTAAACAAACGCCGAATTCTCACTAGATACGCCATCATCATCAACCACTACCCGTGGTTGTATAGCAACAGTTCCATCAACAAATGACTACAACTGATGTGTTTTAATCACCAACAAACAGATTGCTTTCATGCCAAGAAATTTCCGTTGTCAACAAGTATCGCCACCTTCTGTGATGCAAAGGTAAATAGATTAAGAAATTTTTTAGCCGACTCCATTTTCAACTCAACAATCAACAAAAAAATAAAAAAATACTCTGATACCATATTGAAATATCAAGAATTGAGAACTTTATTAACATACCTTTGTTCATACAAACTATACATATCTATACAATGCTAGAAATAGTAATTAATTACTAACTACTTAGTAACTGCATTACACCAGAAGCTAACTAAGACAGTTAGACTGCTACTCTAATAACCACCACTTGCTTTTTGCAAAATATTGTCCATGATGATGGTAGTAACACCATTACAATTATAATAGTCCGATTTGGGGCTCAGTCAGAATAGTAGTTTCGAGACCACAAATCTAACGTAGTAAAACTTATTTTTATTATATTTTTATGGTCAACAATTTTATGGAATGATTTCGTGAAAATTTTGTTCGAAAATTTTGACGTTTGAGCACTCAATTTAGCAAAAAGGACTAAATTGTAAAAAGTGCAAAACTTGAGTTCTACATGCTAGAGGTGTCAAATTGTTATGAAATTTTAAATTGAAGGTCCTTAGATGGTAATTAGACCATTTGTTAAGTTATTGGACAAAAATAGACATGGTTTAGGTGAAATTTCATGTTTTATAAAAATGGCATTTTGGTAATTTGTCAATTAAAGACAAAATAAGTAAAATAAAAGAAAATTTTAGTCCATCTTCTTCTTGCTTGGCCAAAACTTGAAGGGAGAAGATGTAGATATGGTTTTTCCACTTTTTAAGCTCTATTGTAAGTCCGTTCTTGTCCCGTTTTTCATGCTCTTTACATTTTTGAAGTCGTTATCACTCGATCTCTCTATTTCTACCATTAATTTGAGAAATGATTAAGGTTTAGGGTTTAACCCATGTTTTATATGTGCGTATTTTGATGTCTAATGGTAGAAAATGTATGTTTGGGTTATGATAAATAACTTTTTCTAGGTGATTTTTTATGAAAGTGTCAAAAGGACTTATTTGCAAAAAGGTTATAAAATGTGTGTAAAAGTGTGATTAAATGAAAAATATGGGCTTTTATAAGCATGAAAGAGGTTTGGCTAAGCTTGGGAATCGAAGAAATTGAATCCATTTCAATTTATGAGCCAATAGACCAAAGTGTAAAAATGTCAAAGTTTAGGGGCAAAAATATAATATTGTCATAATGTGATTTTTGAACTGAATTGAGTAATGTGAATAATAAATGAGTTAAATTTTCTATTATAGATCAAGAGAAATGAGGTTCGGACCTAAATCGGGGGAAAAACAAAGTGTTTGATGGATAGGTCCCATTTTTACTATTTTTGTACCGAGGTAATTTCGTAAGTAAATAATGCATTATTTTAATTATGTTTTAAATGCTTTATTATTGTATGAATTGTAATTGACCCTTGGACATATTCGACAAAGTTTCGAAAAGCGTGAAATCCCGGTTGAACCTTAGGAATAGATAGGATATAAATGTCATGACATTAGGGTTGATGAGACTATGTGTAAGACCATATCTGGGATGTGGCATCGATATGAGACTTCGTGTAAGACCATAGCTGGGCTATTGGCACCGATATGAGATTACATGTAAGACCATATCTGGGATATGGCACTAGTAAGGTTCTATGTGTACGGGACTCCTGAGTATCCTTTAGTATTCCAAGTTGTTCAACGGGTAATTTAACGAGTATGTCAAAGATGAATTGTGTAAAAATCCAATTCGTGATGACTCAGGTATGTACGTAAAACTCATACGTAATGAACTCGTTATGTGAGGAACCCTCGGTAAGGTTATGATTTAGTAAGTTTGACTATGAGATTTATAATAACATTTATGTTAATTTATCTCATGCTAATTGTATGTTAAATGTGTGTTTATAATGCTTATTATTTGCATAGGAACTTACTAAGCTATATAGCTTACTCCCCTTTCTTTTCCCTTATCTTATAGTGACACCAAGCTAGCTCAGATTTGGGGATCGTCGGAGACTCCATCACACTATCAACTGATTATTTTGCGTACCAATGAATTTGAAATTTTGAGTTATGGCATGTATAGGGACTTGGTCATTTTGTTATGTGTCATAATTGATTTGGCCAAATGTGTTGGCTTATGTTGGTTGATAATTCGTTTTGTAAATGGCCATTGAAATTGGCTAATATTGGTTTAAGTATATATGCATATGATGACGTTTTCATGGATGTGGAAATTTTCATGGTTTAAGTTGATAAGTATGTGATGCTCGTATGTGATAAATGGTAGCATGTGAATGATGTGTGGATGTCTTGATTGTAGCTGATTTGGTTGTATGTATATGCTTGGATTGGTGTTGTATGTTGTTGTGTAGGTATGTGCATGGAAGGGTGACAAAATGGCTTGGTAAAAAGCCTTATTTTTGTCCAAACGGGTAGACATACTGATAAACCATAAAAGTAACACATATTAATCCCATGCTTTGCATGTTTTTGGATGATTTATTATATAATTTAGTGAATTTGATGCTCCTAATCCTTTAATTTCATGTTTCAATACTTAGGTGAGCATAGGAGAACAAAAAGAGCAGAAAACGGGCTAAAAACGGACAAAACGGGTTGATTTAAAGATTCACACGGCCAAGACCATTTCGACAGGGGCTGACCACACGCCCATGTGCAGCCCGTGCTGATATCACTCCCTGTTTCCCAAACACGAGAAAAAAGACACTTTTAGGGTTTTTGAGCATTCTAAAGTCTATAAATACATACTAGAAAAGAAGTTAGAGAGCACGCAGAGTAGAACGCAGAAATTACTCGAAGAACGCCGAAGGATTCGACTCATGCGCAGGATCTCCTTCAAGACTGAAGATCTCTATTCAATTTCTTTAGAAGTTTTTCGGTTTCTTTATGTTTTTTTGTTTTCCTATTTTTGAGATGTTTTCCTTTCTAGGTATGAACTAAATTCCCTAAATACCTAGGGAAGATGGAACCTATGACAGATCTTATTATTTGATTTTTTCTAAATTACATGATAAATATTTGTTCTTGATCTTAATTATGTTTACTTACCTTCATGTTTAATGTTTTCAGGATATTAATTCATGATTGATGTGCTTATTCAGCAGAGTAAAACTCCCTGTTTAAGAGTAGATCGGCATAATTGAGTGGAGTTGCATGCAGTCCTAAAAATAGGACGACATATATCTACCGGATTAGAGTCAAATCTAATAGGAGAATCCATAGATCGAGTTAACGAGAAAATAAGGGTTTTAATTAAAAAGAGATTCCAATTAATCAACCTTAAGTCAGTTATTTTTACTCTCGAAAGAGATATTAATATAATTTAGGATTTCTACGGATCAAGTTAAATGAATAAATTGTTTAATTCAGATTTAGAATAATAAATGAAGTCTAGGTGGATTCTTTCCTTAGTATTGTCTCTCTCATAAGTTTTCTTCGATTATTTTCCTAATCTGCTCTCTGTCGCTTAGTAATTAGTTTAGTTTAATTTTAAATTAAAAATAACCCTTCAATTTATAGGCTAGATAATAAAAAGATAGTACTTACTAGTATTTTAGTCATGTGGATATGATATTCCCGACTCACCGTAGCTATACTACCATTCAATAGGTGCACTTGCCTTTGTCGTGATTTTAGTTAGTTAAGTGAATCATCATCAAGTTTTTGGCGCCGTTGCCGGGGACTAAAATATTAGGAACACTTATTTTTTATTACTTTATCCATTTTTATTTTTATTGCAATCTATTTTTGTTTTTATTTGCTTCTGGCAGGTTTCTTTAGTTTATAACTAGAAGAAACCCGTCAAGACCTCTAGTATTTGACAGTGAGATCGAGAGTACAACTCATAGAAACAATAGAGAAGCGAGGCAAAGTCGACAAAGTACAATAGAAGAGTAAGAGGATATTATTATTAATACCGAGGAGATGACAGAAAATCATAATAATCACCTACCTCCTGTGGTTGCTGTAAATTCTGTAAATCCGAATCCTGCTCCTCGTACTATGTACGATTATGCCAAGCCTAATTTAACTGGGGCTGAATCGAGTATTGTTAGACCTACTATTGCTGTAAATAATTTTGAACTGAAACCTAACACTATTCAAATGATCCAACAGTTTGTTCAGTTTGATGGTTTGCAGGATGAAGACCCAAATACTCATTTGGCTAACTTTCTGGAATTCTTCAACACTTTTAAGATAAATGGTGTTTCTGATAATGTCATTCGGCTACGGTTGCTTCCATTCTCATTAAGAAATAAAGCTAAGTGGTTGAACTCTTTACCGTAAGGATCTATTACTACATCGGAACAAATGACCGAGAAGTTTTTGCTAAAGTACTTCCCATCGATTAAGACAACCAACTTGAGGAATGATATCTCTTCCTTTGTACAAATGGATTTAGAGACCTTATATGATGCATGGGAGAGGTATAAGGATTTATTGAGAAGGTGCCCTCATCATGGGTTACCTCTATGGTTACAGGTTCAAACTTTCTACAATAGTTTGAACCCCCCAACTAGCTAGTTGATCGATGCATCCGCTGGTGGCACTTTAAATAATAAAACATCTGAGGAGACTTACGAGTTTATAGAAGAGATGGCACTGAATAATTATCAGTGGCAAGTTATGAGGACAAACCCGATGAAAACAACCAGTGTTTTTAACATTGATGCGGTCACCATGTTATCGAACCAGGTAGAACTCTTGAATAAAAAGATTGATAGTTTATGTGGTTCTACGTAGATACACCTGGTGATGCAATGCGACGAAAATAGAGGGGGGAACTATCCAGAAAATCGATCTTTCAACCTTAGTACAAAGACGAACAAGTCAACTATATGGGTAATAATTCTAGACCTCAGAATAATTCCTATAGTAATACTTACAATGCAGGTTGGAGGAACCATTCCAACTTCTCTTGGGGTGGTTAAGGAGATCAAAGGCCATAACACCCTCCAGACTTTCAACCACCTTACCAGTAGGAGAAGAAGCCAAACCTTGAAGAGATGTTGATGAAGTTTATTTCGGTGTCGAAGAACCACTTCCAAAACACCGAAACTGCACTTAAGAATCAACAAGCATCAATTCAAGGGCTTGAGAATCAGATTGCACGGCCGAGAGACACAGGGGTGGGAGAAGCGAACGAGATTGCACACGGCCGTGCGACACTGCCGTGTGAACCATACATGCTGGACACACGGGCGTATCTGAGGCCATGTGAAAACTGGGTTTAAATTTTTAAACGCACACGGGCTAGAAGACAGACCACACAGCCTTGTGGCCCAACACGGGCCTATACACACTGTGTCACGCTATAAATCCCTAACCCTAAATTAGTTCTCATTCTTTGTTTTCTTCCTAACTCAACAAATCCCACCCATACCCTAGCTGCTGCAGCCCTTAGCCTCTGCTACTATCTCTATCACCAGCCTCTGATCACTGTCCTTTCCTCGCTTCTAAGCCACACCCCTCCCTTCCCCCCATCGTCCACTTCCTTAACTCCCCTCTCCAACATTTTTTCCCTGTCCCTCGCATGAACTCCCTCACCCTCCCATCACCCACGACCCAACCTCGGCCCCCTGCACACAACGCCAACCCGAGTAGACCCAACCCTTCTCTATTTGGCCATCACTCCCTGTTGACCATCCGTACCTTCGGCTATCGCCCCATCGGTTTCTTCTTATTTGCTAACCTTTTCTTTATTTTATTTTATTTTAATTTTCATTCTTTATTTCTTTATTTCTTTATTTCTTTATTTCTTTCTTATTTCTTATTTATTATTTTATTTTCAGCTTACTCATTATGTGATTTTCAGTTGTTGTTAATTAGTTTTCCATTATATATTTCTGTTCTTGTTTAATATCATTCTCTTCTATTTTTATAGTATGAATACGTTAGCCTTCATTCTCATGCTTAGTTTTTTGTTAAAATCATATTATTTATCTCACTATTTTGGTTTACTTTAGATTACTATTTTCCATTCCTTGCTCATGGGTTATGCGTCCATTGTTCTTTTTCTATTGTTCTTTATTCTTAGCTTGGAATTATTTATTTGTCCTTTTGTCATTCTATTTTCAGATTTTCATGCTTCTTTATTGTTTAGGAGTACATTGTTTTTTTAGGCCTGCTTGAATTTTTAATTGGGTGCTACTTTATTTATTGATATATTCTTTTACTTTTAAAGGTACATTATGACGAACACTCGTGGCAAGTCCAAGGTTGTTGTCCTCGCTTCGAAAAAGAGGAAGGGTCCTGGTGGGACCTCTTCCTCTAGCACAACTGTCAAAGCTCGTCTTCCCTATCTCCGATTTTAGGCGAGCCCTCAAGAGGATTTGTACCAGCTCCATCGAGTATGACCACTTGGGGTAGGCTGCTCCATTGATTGGGCCGCGTTAGAGCAGGTCCGACTTGCTGATGATCTACACACCATTATTACTACAGCTCCTTGGGATATGTTTTTCGCCATCTCGAGCCTACCTACACGGAGATTACCTTAGAGTTCTGTGCTTCATTTTCAGTCCAGCAAGTCATGACAGTCCATGATGAGCTAGGCACTATTACCTTTCGCCTTGGTGGGTTGGTGCGTCACATGAGCATCCCAGAGTTCGGTGCTGTGACGGGACTTTACACGAAGGAGTTCATGTTCGCCGAGAACTTCTTTTGGTTTCATCGGCACATCTATTACTCGCCCTCGCGTTGTTGGACCGACCTTACCGATCGCCAGACACCATATAACGCGAGTCGCTTGAAGGCAACTTGTAACAACCCAAACCTGGCCTAGACGTTATGGCCGAATCTGGCGTGTCACATTGAAGTGTTTTTCGAAAACCTTGTTTTCATTGGAAACAGTTCCTAAAAAAAAATGAAAAACCTTAATTACTTTGTAAAATATCTTTTCAGATGCGGAAGCTTTATTTAGATCATATGATTTATGAAAACTTGTCATATAAAATTTAGTTGCGGAAACGTAGAAAAGTCATACTATAGTGTAAGAAACCATGTTCAACTTTTTATAATTACATCACATAAAAATAATAATCCAAATAATAATAAAGTGAAAGCCCTATTACAATCTGATTTGAAAAGTACTTAATAACATAGAAACTGATAAACTTTAAAAAGAAAAACAAGTCCAAATTATCTTGCTGGCTGGCTACCCAAAGTCCCTCTAAACATCGAACCTTCTACTGAGCATCACCTGAAAATAAAATAAAAGAGGGGGTGAGTTTTCAAAAACTCAGTGTGTACAACCCTCATCAAACAAACATGCAACAGAAAAATCATTTTGGGCCTAAGCCCAATTCAAATACGGTGGCCTTTGGGCCTGAGCCCATCTTGGCCTCAGTAGGGCCTGAACCCATGTCAATTTCCACATATCACATTTAATTGGGCCAAGCCCTTTTCATAATCCAATCATGACATATGAATGCAAATGCTTATATCCCTATCCAACTTGTACACCCCCTTTCCAACCAACACTTACTGTGGGGAGATACTCGACCCACCCATCCTTACTACAACTCAGTGTGGAACTAGTGTGGCCTCACTTAAAGATGCAGCATAGCTGCTTATAAATAGTGTAGCACCAATTACGACACTACTTAACGGTGCAGCAAAGCTACTCGGTGGCTAAAAAGCCTTCGGTAAATCCACAGTCATCGAGCAACCATGCGATCCTTACACACTTCCTCCAATCATAAACCTAGCCCATATGCAACATAATAATGTATGGATGCAGCATATATCATACATAGATCATACTTATAACACATAGGGGTATTTCAGTAATTTTTACCATACAGGGGTATTTTGGTAATTTCTTAGCAGTATGAGTCTTAATTACAAACTCTGGCCCGTCAACAAGTCCTCGTTGGCCAAAGTGAATAGACACTATGCACCAGTTGGATTCTAGAGAAGAGAAGGTGGGTCATTAAGACCGCTTAAGTACCAAGCTCTCCCTAGATCCAATCCTAGACATACATATTCCCATTGCCACACTTTACCCTTATGACTTGTCCACAGACGAATTTGATAAATTAGTTAAGTTTTATACTGCTTAAGGATTTATTAGAAACTAGTCCTACAAGTCCATGACAAAACCCTAGCAAGTCTACAAGCTTCTATACATTCATATGGCCTATTAGGCCCAGTCACATTTATACGGCCCATTAGGTTCAATCACACTTATATGGCGCATCAGGCCCGAATCCAATCCAAACCATTCAACAAACTTAATTAGCTCATCACATATTACCAAATTATCAACTTTTATTTATTTGGGCTCACGGGCCCGTTGGGCCTATTTGGCCCATTCTAGCCCAGTTGGCCAAAACGTGACCCAAGTCTATGACATCTCTCATGGGGTCTCTAGTATCGTATCGAATACTCTTTTACGAGTGTTCGTGCACTCGCAAGACTATAGTATCCAAACTTTTGACATTTCAGCATTTCGACATTTCGGTATTTCGGCATTTCGGCATTTTAGAATTTGCCGATCTACTGTGTGTGCGAAGTGTGTGTACACACCTGGTAATCGAGCGTGCTGTGATTCTCTTAGTCACAAACCTTGAACACCAATCCCTAATAGCTTTTTCCTTGATCATGTATTCCTTAGATCAAAACCGCAAAACACCTAAGAAGCAATTCGCCGGAGAGCTAAAATCTGAGATCCAATAGTAATTCCCTACCAAAGTCGATTAGAAAGAGTGAGGGAGAGGAGTAATCGGTATTAACAATACTAGTCGAAAAAGAGATAAGGTACTTACACCAAAAGAGCAATCGGCCCAAGGGAGATTCAGCTTTTCGGGTTTTAAACTAATATGGTGAATAAGGTTTATTCGGTACAAATTAAAGAAGAAGAGTAGAAGAAGGAACCGGCTAACCTAAAGGGTAAATCAAAAGAGAATTGGGGAGAGAAAGAATGGAAAAGAATCAGCTAGCAAAGATGGAAAAGCCAATCGGCACTTAAAAAAATGAAGAATTTGGCATTAGCCTAGGAGCCCAAACTCAGCACATATTTATAGCCTATAGCCAAATTGCCTGACCCTCAATTCCCAATTCAACTCCATCACTTCCCCCTTCTCATCTCCTCGTTTTTCTCCCTAATAACTCCCCAATCTATTTCCTAAATTCTCTCCTGAACACTCCCCTTAGAGTCCATCTTCACGCCACTTCCAACCTTCTAGAAGGCCAAAATTAAACTCCTAAAAATACTAAGCTAGGATTCGAACCTAGGATCTCCTTGCTAGCCACTAACGCCACCTCCCCACACCCTAAGTGGTGTCACTTAGCCACTCCACCACAAGGCTTTTTGATGCCATTTTTCACCTATTTTTATTTAAAAGCCCAACTACTCACAACCCTGTTTTTTAATAATTAAATTAAAATTCCTCTACCAGAAAACTCGAACCCAGAACTTCTCCAACATACCTAGACACTCCAAATTCATTAAACCCTTAAAGCCAACATACCATTTGCCATTTTCTTGCTCACTTAAAAATTTTATGAGACCTAAAGCCCAAAGCCCAATTCCTCTAAGCCCAAAATTAGGGGCCTTACACGACTTCTCTCTCTCTCTAGCCTTATGGTACATCTACGCATTCCTTACTCACACCTTGACCGGATGAAGAGAGAACACCAAAGTCGTCAGCACTCATGACTCCTATTATCTTTGGAGTATGGTCCACAGCCATATTATTAACTTGGCATACTTCATAGCTTTATCTTTCACCATTAGGCCGACCGCCACAGGAGGGGCTTCATTGTCTAGGCCCTTACGTGACTCCCCTCTCTCAACACTTCTATCTTATCGACACACCGGAGAAGTCCTCGACACTTACCCTAGTCGGTCAGATGTCCCCTTAGGGCATCTCGAGCCTAATCCATATGAGGATGATCGAGCAGTGACGTGAAGTGGATCCTCCTCAGTACAGACAATTTCATTCTGACGTTCAGGATGACCTTGAGGACTTCACTGATGATGTTCCTCCCTATCACGATGATCCACCTCAGCCACCACCTTCAAGTCATAGACCTGTTCATTCTGCTACTAGCTCCCTAGGAGTATCCTATGAGGAATTCACTAGTTTTCGTCAGTACTGTGCTGAAAGGTTCGACAGTATTGATGTGACATTGCAGCAGATTTGTCAGCATTTTCCTCCAGCGCCGATGACTCACGCGTTTGATGATGAGGACCATTGAGTCCATCTCCTTTATTTTATTTTTATCTTTATTTTTATTTTTATTTTTAATGTTATTTTTATTTTTATTTTATCTTTCTGTTTATTTCTATTTTATTAAACTTCTTTTGCTTTGATATTTTAAACTATCATTCTATTTATTACGGTTATTTCTTAACGAGTAACCCTTTAATCTTCTTCAGTGTTGTGTTCATTTTCTTATCAGTTGCTCAGAATCTTACACACACCTACATTTATCTACAATTCTACTTTTCACTATTCTGGGAATTTCATCCAATATTTAGGGCATTTCCAACTATCCCCCTCTCTTTTGATATTTTATTTCTACTGTAATTATTTTTGTTTGTTCATTGAGGACAATGTACATCTTAAGTGTAGGGAGGTTATTTATATGATTATTTGAAAATCCCTGAATTATGCCTTGTATTTAAGTAATTTTCTCATATTACTATTAGAATGAATTCTTATTAATTTGTGATTATCATTGATGTGTTTTAGATTAAATTCATAGGTAATGGTGCATTGATTGTTTAAACTTTAATACATGAGAGAATCAAGCATGATAAGTCTATTTTCAGAATTAAAATTTGTTTGGTTGTTTCCCTAAATTTAAGTATTACCTTGAAGTTGAAAATTTGCAAGATTGACATCAAAAACCATAATTTTTGTGAGATTTTGAGCCTTTAGAGCATACACTATTCTTGCTAGCTTTATTGTTGGTTATGAGTGTGTCAAATATTGGTTTGTTATTCTAGAACTTACTTTGATTATACATGTCGAGACCACACCTTTGATTTGATATATTGAGATGATAAAGGCACCTAGGTTTTACCCCACTTATCCCATAAGCCTACCTTCATAATTAAGCCTTAGTGAACTCCTTTGAGCCTAAAACACCATTCTTGAATTACCTTTAATATTAACTCATAACTCATTCTTTTTGATTCACTGAGAATTTTTCCTATTCTATTGATTCCATTTTTGTCGAGACTTGATTTGGTTAGTTACCTAACTATTTTCTTTTGTTTCAGTTGTTAAATTTTCTCTTGTTTCAGTTGTTAAATTTTCTCTTATTATCCATTGATCTAAAAAAAAGTATATATATTTAATACAGATATGTTGATTATTACTAGTTCTTTGGTTTGAGTTTAAGTAGTTAATTTCATATTCTGAGAAAAGGCTCGTGTTATTCTTTAATAATTTCGATTGATGTAATTATTCAGTATTAGCTTATCAATTAGATCTCGATTCTAACCTTTTTTTTCAGCCTTTATCCATACCTTTAACCCACACCCATTACAACCCTTTAAAGACATATTAATTTGTGTGTCCTCTCATTTTATAGTGGTCGAGATTTGATTTTCATGCAAGCCTATGGTAATAACTTTTCATGTTTGACTTTTAAGTGCTTAATTTTTGAACCTTAAACACTTTGAGTGATTTGAGTGAATCTTTAGTGAGGATGTCAAATCTTGTCGGTTTTGAATTAAAGGTAATTATTTATATAAGGGGAAATACCTATGTTTTCATGCTTTAAAAATGTGTGACTTAGATTGTTTGAATCTTTAGTGCTCTTTTAACTGAATTATCAATGTGTAATTATTTTTGAATTATGATAAAACATTATTAATGAGAATTATGAATTGGGAAAGTTTAGTTTTAATTGTGAATTGAGGATTTTACTTGAGGACAAACAAACGCTTAAGTGTGGGGATATTTGATAAAAAATAAAAGTAACACATATTAATCCCATGCTTGGAATGCCTTTGGATGATTTATTATAATTTAGTGAATTTGATGCTCCTAATCCTTTAATTTCATGTTTCTATACTTAGGTGAGTATAGGGGAACGAAAAGAGCAAAAAACGGGCCAAAAATAGAAAAACGGGCTGATTTAAAGATCCACACAGCCAATACCATTTCAACACGGGCTGAGCACACACCCGTGTGAGCCACACGGTCTAACCATAAGCCCATGTGGTAGCCCGTGTCGATATCGCTCCATGTTTCCCAAACACACAGAAAAAGCCAATTTTTAGGGTTTCCGAGCATTCTAAAGTTTATAAATACATACTAGAAGAGGAGCTAGAGAGCACACAGAGTAGAACGCAGAAATTACTCGAAGAACAACGACAGATTGAACTCAGAAGCAGGATCTCCTTCAAGACTGAAGATCTCCATTCAGTTTCTTTAGAATTTTTTGCGTTTCTTTATGTTTTGTTGTTTTCCTATTTTTGAGATGTTTTCCTTTCCAAGTATGAACTAAATTCCCTAAATACTTAGGGAAGATGAAACCCATGACAGATCTTATTATTTGATTTTTTCTAAATTACATGATAAATATTTATTCTTGATCTCAATTATGTTTACTTACCTTCATGTTTAATGTTTTCAGGATATTAATTCATGATTGATGTGCTTATTCAGTGGAGCAAAACTCCCTGTTTAAGAGTAGATCTGGCATAATTGAGTGGAGTTGCATGCAATCCTAAAAATAGGACGTCATAAATCTATCAGATTAGAGTCAAATCTAATAGGGGAATCCATAGATCGAGTTAATGCGACAATAGAGGTTTTAATTAGAAAGAGATTTCAATTAATCAACCTAGAGTCAGTTATTTTTACTTTCAAAAGAGATATTAATATAATTTAAGGATTTCTACGGATCAAGTCAAATGAATAAATCGTTTAATTCAGATTTAGAATAATAAGTGAAGTCTAGTTAGATTCTTTCCTGGGTATTGCCTCTCTCATAAGTTTTCTTCGATTATTTTCCAAATTTGCTCCCTGCCACTTAGTAATTAGTTTAGTTTAATTTTAGATTAAAACAACCTTTCAATTTATAGGCTAGATAATAAAAAGATATTAATTACTAGTACTTTTAGTCCTCTTGGATACGAAATTCCTGACTCACCGTAGCTATACTACCATTCGATAGCTGCGCTTGCTTTTGTCGTGATTTTAGTTGGTTAGGTGAATCATCATCACACACGGGCGTGTGTCTAGGCCGTGTGTGACACATGACTTGCCCCATGGGCGTGTGTTCCGACCATGTATCCCTTGCACCTTAATTGTTGCAAAACAGATTGCTCAGTATCAAGTATACGGGTAGAGAAACGGGGTGTGTGTCTTAGCCTTATGGACAACACGACCTCGAACACGGGCGTGTACATTGGCCGTGTGACTTCAATTTGTTCTTGGGTGATAAATAGAGAGTTACACGGGTTAGGGACACGGGCGTGTATGACCACAGGGCCTACCCATATGGGCATGTCTCAAAGCCACACGGGCGTGTGACCCTTGTTTAGTGAAAATTTTTCTAAGTGTTGTAAAATTTTCTAAAGTTCTCGGTTTAGTCTCAAACCACTTCCAATGTATGTTTTGGGCCACGTAGGCTCGTTTCAGGTACGATATGAATGATATGAAAAGTTTTAAATTTGGATGGAAAGTTACAACTCAGTTTTGTATGATTACTTGTGTATAAGTCCGGTAATGCCTCGTACCTTATTCTGACATCGAATATAGGTAAAGGGTGTTACACTTAGTGGTATCAGAGCTACAATTTAGTCAATTCTCTGACTAATGTAGCATGTGTAAGAGTCTAGCTATACATGCCATAAATGAACTGTGATAGTGTGATGACTCCTGACAATTTTAAATTGTGTTTTCGTATAGTAAATGGATCCCAATTGAGCTGAGGCTGATGACGTTGAAAGTAATGTGCTGGCTCCCACTCAAGGGGCAGCACCGTCTGATAGTAGACCTCCTACGGTTAGTTAGGAAGAATGGGGTAGGGAAGCCTTTCTCCACATGATGAACGATGGTATACAGAGTTTGTTCGAACAAATCTGAATGCCCAACCTCTTCTACCCCCACCTATTCCTCGACCAATTCCGGTAGCTCCACAAGGTATGAAATTTGTATGAATAAATAAGCCCCTAGTTGATAAGATCCGAAAACATGGAGCCGAAGATTTTAGGGCTAATATGGATGATGATCCTTAGAGAGCTGAGTTTTGGCTCGAGATACATGATGTGGAAATTATATGTACATGAAAGTTTGATTATTGTTGAGCTCATACATATTTCTTGATATTTATATGAATTACATGACTAACATGGTTGATGAGGATATGTGTTTAGGCTTTTGGCCAAATTGAGTTTGGATATGCTTTGTATGCTTACCTTAAATGTGACTAAATGGTAAGTTAAATTCTAAGTTATGCGAACTTACTAAGCTTAAATGCTTAAGTTATACGAACTTACTAAGCTTAAATACTTACTCTATGTTATTTTTCATGTTTTATAGTGATTTAGAAGCTCGTTTAGGTTGGAAGCTTGTCGGAGTTAAATTACATTATCCATCGGCTCTTTTGGTACTTTCGGTTATTTAATTTCAGTTATAATGGCATATAGGTTCATTTGGCCAATGTTGGCATATAAATGTTTCGTTGAGATTAGCCATTTATATGGCTTGTATTTGATATATTTTGATGTATATATATGTGGCCTTATCATATTTGTTGTGTGATTGATATGGCAGAATGATAGAAAGTAAAATGTGGTTTGAATATGCATATAAGATATGTTATATACCTTGGTGTGATTTAATGCTTTGTTATGGAAAACTTATAGGTATATTGATGCTGGTTAGAATGGTATATTTGGTACCATTTGGAAATATTGGTATGTTTTGGTAAGTAAGTTAAGTGACATGAAATGATGCAAAATGATTTACCTTGAGAATTGGTAATTTTGGGTACCAAATGGGTGGGTTTGATAAGTGACCTACATGATAGGTTTTGGTATAATTATGCATATATGTATTTGGTCATTTAGGTAAGTTTGCATACTTGGTTGACATGTTTTTGTCATTTAATGTGCCTAAGGGCATATTGGTTGTATGTGGTGATATTACATGTTATAAACTTGATTTTGGCTGGTTTTAGATACCTATTTATGACTTGATTACATGCAAATTGTTGTGTTTAGGTTGGTACCAATTCGAGTGAGAAATGCAGCTTGGAAAATGATCTATTTTCGTTCACACAGGTAGAGACACAGGTATGTGTCTCAGCCGTGTGTGACATCACACACGGTTGAGACACGGTCGTGTGTCCTTTGTATATTTTAAAGAGTGCAAGTCAGTATGCTTACACGGCCTAGAACAAGGGCGTGTGAGTTTGGCCGTGTGGTAGAAATCAGTGAGTTACACGGGCAAGGACACGGGTTGGGACACAGCCTTGTGTCCCTATTTTGCATGCCAACACGGCCTAAGACACAAGCGTGTGTCTTGGCTGTGTGAGTCACACGGCACGGCCGTGTGACCCCTGCAGCTTTGAAAATTTTAAATGTTTTCGAAATATTTTTTGAGTTTTTGATTTAGTCTTGATTTGTTTCTAAGGTGTATTTTTGGCCTCGATGGCTCGTATTAGGGACAACAAGCATAATTATTATTGGTTTTTGACATGAAAGCTATATTTTACGAAATGTTTGAATTTTTCTGTCCATTTAAATTGTAAACTTTGGTAATACTTTGTAACCCTGGTTTGGTAATGGATTTTGGGTTAGAAGTGTTACATTTATCGGTATCAGAGCCAGGTTTAGTTGATTCTCAGGTTGGACGTAGCGTATACGAGTCTAGCTATACATACCATTATATAACCTGGATAGTGTGATATCTCTTGACTATTTTAAAACATGTTTTTATATAGCAATGATATTCAACTGAGCTGATTCTGATGAAGTAGAGAGTAACGCTCAAACCTTCATTCACGGAGTAGCTTTGAGTGGTACGAGGCCCGTATCTGAAGGACTAGGAGGAGAGGCTAAGAAATCTTTCTTTTAGATGATGAATGAGTGGTTCACAGAGTTCGTACGGACGAACCCAGCTGCTCGACAACCTTCACCCCTTCTATTCCCTAATCGGTTCCCGTTATTCCTCAAGGTACGAAACTAATCTGAGTTAGTAAGCCTCCTCTTGATAAGATTCGTAAGTACGAGGCTGAAGAATTCTGAGCTACTGCTGAAGATGATCCTGAGAGAGCTAAATTCTTGGACATGGGTTAGGTGAAATTTCATGTTTTATAAAAAGGGCATTTTGGTAATTTGTCAATTAAAGACAAAATATGTAAAATAAAAGCAAAATTTAGTCCATCTTCTTCTTTCTTGGCCAAAACTTGAAGGAAGAAGACATAACTAGGGTTTTGCCACTTTTCAAGCTCGATTGTAAGTCTGTTCTTGTCCCATTTTTAATGATCTTTACATTTTTGAGGTCATTATCACTCGATCTATCTATTTCTACCATTAATTTGAGAAATTATTAAGGTATAGGGTTTGATCCATGTTGAATATATGTGTATTTTGATGTCTAATGGTAGAAAATGTATGTTTGGAATATGATAAACAACTTTTTCTAGGTGATTTTTGATGAAAATGTCAAAAGGACCTATATGTAAAAAGGTTATAAAATGTGTGTAAAAGTGTGATTAAATAAATATTATGGGCTGTTATAATCATGAAAGAGGTTTGATTAGGCTTGGGAATCGAAGAAATTGAATCCATTTCAATTTACAAGCCTAGGGACCAAATTGTAAAAATGTCCAGGTTTAGGGGCAAAAACATAATCTTGCCTTAATGTGATTTTTGAACTGGATTGAGTAATGTGAATAATAAATGAGTTAAATTTTCTATTATAGATGAAGAGAAACGAGGTTCGGACCTAGATCGGGGGAAAAACAAAGTGTTTGAGGAATAGGTCTTATTTTTTCTAGTTTTGTACCAAGGTAAGTTCGTATGTAAATCATGCATTATTTTAATTATGTTTTAAATGCTTTAGTATTGTATGAATTGTGATTGACCCTTGGGCGTATTCAGAAATGTTTCAAAAAACGTGAAATCCCTGTTGAAACTTAAGAATAAATAGGATACAAATGTCATGGCATTAGGGTTAATGAGACTACGTGTAAGACCATATCTGGGATATGACATCGATATGAGACTTCGTGTAAGACCATAGCTGGGCTATTGGCATCGATACGAGATTACATATAATACTATATCTGGGATATAGATTAGTACGGTACCGTGTGTACGGGACTCCCAAGTATCTTTTAGTATTCCAAATGGTTCAACGGGTAATTGAATGAGTATGTCAAAGATGAATTGTGTGAAAACCCAATTTGAGATGACTCAGTTATGTACGTAAAACTCATACATAATGAGCTAGTTATGTGAGGAACCCTCGGTAAGGTTATGATTGAGTAAGTTCGACTATGAGATTTATAATAACATTTATGTTAATTTACTTCATGTTAATTGTATGTTAAATGTGTGTTTATGATGCTTATTATTTGCATAGGAACTTACTAAACTTTATAGCTTACTACCCTTTTTTTTCCCTTGTCTTATAGTGACACCAAGCTAGCTCAGATTTGGGGATCGTTGGAGACTCCATCATACTATCAACTGATTATTTTGGGTACCAATGAATTTGACATTTTGAGTTATGGCATGTATAGGGGCTTGGTCATCTTGTTATATGTCATAGTTGATTTGGCCAAATGTGTTGCCTTATGTTGGTTGATAATTCATTTTGTAAATGACCATTGAAATTTGCTAATATTAGTTTAAGTATATATGCAAATTATGATGTTTTCTTGGATGTAGAAATTTGCATGGTTTAAGTTTATAAGTATGTGATGTCCGTATGTGATAAATGGTAGCATGTGAATGATGTGTGGATGTCTTGATTGTGGCTGATGTGGTTGTATGTATATGCTTGAATTGGTGTTTTCTGTTGCTGTGTAGGTATGTGCATGGAAGGGTGAAAAAATGGCTTAGTAAATAGCCTTATTTTTGTCCACACAGGTAGACACACGGGAGTGTGTCTAGGCCGTGTGTGACACATGGCTTGCCCCATGGGCATGTGTTCCGGCCGTGTGTCCCCTGCACCTTAATTGTTGCAAAACAAAATGCTCAGTATCGAGTACATGGGTAGAGACACGGGCGTGTGTCTCAGCCTTGTGGATGGCACGACCTCGAACACGGGCGTGTGCCCTGGCCGTGTGAAGTCTGCACCTATTTTATGAAAATTATGGAAATTAAATCAACCACACGACCTAAGCACACGGGTATGTGCATTGGTCATGTGACTTCAATTTGTTCTTAGGTGACAAATAAAGAGTTACACAGGTTAGGGACACGGGTGTGTATAACCACACGGTCTGCCCACACGGGCATGTGACCCTTGTTTAGTGAAAAATTTTCTAAGTGTTGTAAATTTTTTAAAGTTCTCGGTTTAGTCCTGAACCACTTCCAATGTATGTTTTGGGCCCTATAGGCTCGGTTTAGGGACGATATGAATGTATATGAAAAGTTTTAAATTTAGATAGAAATTTATACCTCGATTTTGTATGATTGCTCGTGTATAGGTCCAATAATGCCTCGTACCCCGTTCCGGCATCGAATACGGGTAAAGGGTGTTATAACAATCTATTGACTTACCATGGTGTTGTAGATGATTTTTGATGTATCTAACATCAATTGGTATTTGTAACACCCTAAACTTCGCCTAAAAGTTTTGCTCGAAGTTGGCGTGCCACATTGAAGTATTTTTCGAAAACCATGTTTCCATTAAAAACCCTTCTTAATAATTAAAAACTTATACCCTTTTTAAACCTTGTTAGAAAACCTCAGCTGAATAACATTCTTAACAACTTTGTAAAAATCTTGGCTTTTGCGGAAGCTTAATTTAAAAACAATTGCAGATACGCGATGTTTTGAAAACAGTAGTTGCTTTGGAAAATCATGTTCTAATACTAGCAATTACAAGAACAATAAATAAAATTCCAAATTAGAAATCCAGAAAATTACAACGGCTTTACTACAACCCACATAAAATAATTTAAAAGCAATAATCAAAACTATAACATAAACAGTGTGTGTGGCTCCCTCTGAGCCCCTCACAGCTCCGATCCGTCTAAGGCTAGAAATTACCTGAAAGGTTAATAAACGGGGTGAGTTTACGAAAACTCAGTGTGTAATCCCCTACTATATAAAAGGGACAGTCAGTCATATGAAAGAATTAAAAGTCTGGCCCTAGCCCTACTTACAGTTTCAGTATCAATTGGGTCGTAGCCCATTATAACAGATAGTACTAGATGGGCCTTAGCCCTATACAAAAATCAGAGTTAACTGGGCCTTAGCCCATATCAATATCAATCTGGGCCGTAGCCCTATAACAAGTCGAGGTATATTGGGCCTTGCCCATATCAACACAGTTGGGTCCATTTCAATACAGTTGGCCCATAACAAAATAGTCTCATATGATTAATGCATGATAACTCCATCCAACCCTGCACTTGCCTCCGTCCATCCCTACACTTCCTGTGGGGAATAAATCACCCACGCTATCCCTACACTTACATTGTTAGCACCGGTTGTGGCACTAACTATAATCTGCAGCAAAGCTGCTTATATCAGAATCTGTGGCACAGCCACCAGAACGGGTTCTTCCTCCATAACAAAAGCCAACCCCCATGCAGTATGACATGTATACAGAATATACATAATTAATAAGGCATGCTTCAGAAAGGCAGTCAGATTATAGCGTAAGAACAGTTATTTACCCTCGAGGGGCTTAATCGAAAACTTACCCCTTCAGTCAGAATATCATGCCCATATTTGAATCAAACAACCACAGTTAAGTCATCCATATCTCTAACATATATTCACAATCAAATCCGTCAACCACACAGTCCAAGTCAGTCACTTGCCCACAAGGGCAAAACGGTCATTTAACACCCTAGGGGCAAAATGGTAATTTTACCCCACAAGGGTATCTCGATAATTCTACCATAAAGGGATATTTCGATAATTCTACCCTACAATAGTATTTCAGTAATTCTACCCTACAGGGGTTTTTCGGTAATTTTAAAAACCAAGGGTATTTTGGTAATTTTACAAACCAGGGGTATTTTGGTAATTTTATAAACCAGGGGTATTTTGGTAATTTTACAAATCGAGGGTATTTCGGTAATTTGGTAAACTAAAGTATTCTAAACAAGGATAACAACACGAATGGGCCTAAAGCCCTTTCTCGACCCAAATAGGCCCACACACTCGTGTGGCCCTTTTAGCCCACATCTAGCCACAGATATGAGATTTAGCTAGCCTAGCCCAATATTTACTACACAATCAAACAACTTATCCAATTGGGCCCGTAGGCCCATTGGCCCACATGGCCCCTTTTTCACCCATCGCGCCCAAGTAGCCATCCTACAATAGAGTAGTGAGAAATACACACTGATAGGAGACTGGAGTTAATCCACGCTCTGAGCATTCTTATCTGACGCCCAACCCAAACGAGCACGCCATAAAGCGAAAGGGATCAGCCAAGAAAGGTACCTTTACTCTCCTCATGGTTCTCTCTATTTAAAGCTAGCTTCGCATCCACTCCTATGCTAGCTTCCCGATGTGGGATCCCTCCATAATCAGAGTTTAAATTCAACACCAAATCTTGCCGCCCCTGTTAGCAAAATAAATGCTCTCTGATTGCCATGAGTTTCGAACCCTGGACCTCCTTGCCCACTCTATGACGCCACCTTCCTGCCTCTTATGTGGAGCCACTTTGCCACTAGACCACAAGGCTTTTTGTGGCACAATTTCTCCAACAATATTCTTAAGGCCTACCTACTACACCCAAGGTTTGATTCACCTTAAACCAAAAATTTTTGCTAGAGTCCATTTTTGAACCCAAGACTTCTCTAACACTTCTCAGCACACTTAACCACTAAAACAAGCCTTCATTAACGAAATTTACATGCACAACAAAATATTATAAGCTACTTTCAACCGCTCCCATGCTTAAGGCCTAAAACTTCTAGGCCCAAATTTAGGGTGTTACAACTTTACCTCCCTTAAAGAAATTTCGTCCCCGAAATTTCCATCTAACAGGGTAATCGTGTAACATCTACCCCACTACGCTACCACTGCGCACTCTGATCCTACTATCACTATCACACTTCAACTAGAACTTGAAACATCTCAGACATACAACACTTATTCACTGAAGTAGACACATATTTATCACGCATATATACAATTTCTATATCCAAACATCACATCCACATAAAACAAATACCAGATTTTAATTCAGACCAGTATCTAAGGAATTTACAGTATTTCAATTTCTAAATAGACAAAAGTATTCAGATGACTTACGGATTTGGCGCCGGAGACTCGGTGTGCCACACTTAAGAGAAATACTTCAAACAGACCACGTGGTTGAAAATAATTTTCTGAAATTCAACCTTTGAAAACCCAATCCACAGTCGAGTTGTTACAACTTCGCTTTGATACCACTAAATGTAACACCCCAAACCCGGCCTAGAAGTTTGGCTCGAAGCTGGCATGTCACATTGAAGTATTTTTCGAAAACCATGTTTCCATTAAAAACCCTTCTTAATAATTAAAAACTTATACCTTTTTTAAACCTTGTTAGAAAACCTCAGCTAAATAACATTCTTAACAACTTTGTAAAAATCTTGGCTTTTGCGGAAGCTTAATTTAAAAACAATTACGGATACGTGATGTTTTGAAAATAGTAGTTGCTTTGGAAAACCATGTTCTAATACTAGCAATAACAAGAACAATAAATAAAATTCCAAATTAGAAATCCAGAAAATTAGAACGGCTTTACTACAACCCACATAAAATAATGTAAAAGCAATAATCAAAACTATAACATAAACAGTGTGTGTGGCTCCCTCCGAGCCACTTGCAGCTCCGATCCGTCTAAGGCTGGAAATTACCTGAAAGGTTAATAAACGGAGTGAGTTTACGCAAACTCAGTGTGTAATCCCTACTATATAAAAGGGACAGTCAGTCATATAAAAGAATTAAAAGTCTGGCCCCAGCCCTACTTACAGTTCCAGTATCAATTGGGCCTTAGCCCATTATAACAGATAGTACCAGATGGGCCTTAGCCCAATACAAAAATCAGAGTTAACTGGGCCTTAGCCCATATCAATATCAATCTGGGCCGTAGCCCTATAGCAAGTCGAGGTATATTGGGCCTTGCCCATATCAACACAGTTGGGTCCATTTCAATACAGTTGGCCCATAACAAAACAGTCTCATATGATTAATGCATGATAACCCCATCCAACCCTGCACTTGCCTCCGTCCATCCCTACATTTCCTGTGGGGAATAAACCACCCACGCCATCCCTACACTTACATTGCTAGCACCGGTTGCAGCACTAACTATAATCCGCAGCAAAGCTGCTTATATCAGAATATGTGGCACAGCCACCAGAACGGGTTCTTCCTCCATAACAAAACCCAACCCCCTTCAGCCAGAATATCATGCCCATATTTGAATCAAACAACCACAGTCAAGTCATCCATATCTCCAACATATATTCACAATCAAATCCGTCAACCACACAGTCCAAGTCAGTCACTTGCCCACAAGGGCAAAACGGTCATTTAACACCCTAGGGGCAAAATGGTAATTTTACCCCACAAGGTATCTTGATAATTCTACCCTACATGGGCATTTTGATAATTCTACAATACAATGGTATTTCAGTAATTCTACCCTACAGGGGTTTTTCGGTAATTTTACAAACCAAGGGTATTTTGGTAATTTTACAGACTAGGGGTATTTTGGTAATTTTATAAACCAGGGGTATTTTGGTAATTTTACAAATCGAGGGTATTTCAGTAATTTGGTAAACTAAAGTATTCTAAACAGGGATAACAATACGAATGGGCCTAAAGCCCTTTTTCAGCCCAAATAGGCCCACACGCTCGTGTGGCCCTTTTAGCCCACATCTAGCCACAGATATGACATTCAACTAGCCTAGTCCAATATTTACTACACAATCAAACTACTTATCCAATTGGGCCCGTAGGCCCATTGGCCCACATGGCCCCTT
Organism: Gossypium anomalum; assembly: GCA_025698475.1. Lineage (NCBI taxonomy): Eukaryota > Viridiplantae > Streptophyta > Magnoliopsida > Malvales > Malvaceae > Gossypium > Gossypium anomalum. The sequence goes on from CM046956.1 coordinate 59,198,861, forward strand.
TCGGCCCATCGCGGCCCGAAGTAGCCATCCTACAGCTAGAGTAGTGAGAAATACACACCTGATAGGAGACTGGAGTTAATCTACGCTCTGAGCACTCTTATCCGACGCCCAACCCAAACGAGCACGCCATAAAGCGAAAGGGATCAGCCAAGAAAGGTACCTTTACTCTCCTCATGGTTCTCTCTATTTAAAGCTAGCTTCGCATCCACTCCTATGCTAGCTTCCCGATGTGGGATCCCTCCATCATCAGAGTTTAAATTCAACACCAAATCTTTCCGCCCCTGTTAGCAAAATAAATGCTCTCTGATTGCCATGAGTTTCGAACCCTGGACCTCCTTGCGAACTCTATGACCCCACCTTCCTGCCTCTTATGTGGAGCCACTTTGCCACTAGACCACAAGGCTTTTTGTGGCACAATTTCTCCTACAATATTCTTAAGGCCTACCTACTACACCCAGGGTTTGATTCACCTTAAACCAAAAATTTTTGCTAGAGTCCATGTTTGAACCCAAGACTTCTCCAACACTTCTCAGCACACTTAACCACTAAAACAAGCCTTCATTAACGAAATTTACATGCACAACAAAATATTATAAGCTACTTTCAACCGCTCCCATGCTTAAGGCCTAAAACTTCTAGGCCCAAATTTAGGGTGTTACAACTTTACCTCCCTTAAAGAAATTTCGTCCCCGAAATTTCCATCTAACAGGGTAATCATGTAACATCTACCCCACTACGCTACCCCTGCGCACTCTGATCCTATTATCACTATCACACTTCAACTAGAACTTGAAACATCTCAGACATACAACACTTATTCACTAAAGCAGACACATATTTATCACGCATATATACAATTTCTATATCCAAACATCACATCCACATAAAACAAATACCAGATTTTAATTCAGACCAGTATCTAAGGAATCTACAGTTTTTCAATTTCTAAATGACAAAAGTATTCGGATGACTTACTTGATTTGGCGTAGGAGACTCGGTGTGCCACACTTAAGAGAAATACTTCAAAATGACCACGTGGTTGAAAATAATTTTCTGAAATTCAACCTTTGAAAACCCAATCCACAGTCGAGTTGTTACAACTTCGCTCTGATACCACTAAATGTAACACCCCAAACCCGGCCTAGAAGTTTGGCTCGAAGCTGGCATGTCACATTGAAGTATTTTTCGAAAACTATGTTTCCATTAAAAACCCTTCTTAATAATTAAAAACTTATACCTTTTTTAAACCTTGTTAGAAAACCTCAGCTGAATAACATTCTTAACAACTTTGTAAAAATCTTGGCTTTTGCGGAAGCTTAATTTAAAAACAATTACGGATACGTGATGTTTTGAAAATAGTAGTTGCTTTGGAAAACCATGTTCTAATACTAGCAATTACAAGAACAATAAATAAAATTCCAAATTAGAAATCCAGAAAATTAGAACGGCTTTACTACAACCCACATAAAATAATTTAAAAGCAATAATCAAAACTATAACATAAACAGTGTGTGTGGCTCCCTCCGAGCCACTCGCAGCTCCGATCCGTCTAAGGCTAAAAATTACCTGAAAGGTTAATAAACGGGGTTAGTTTACGAAAACTCAATGTGTAATCCCCTACTATATAAAAGGGACAGTCAGTCATATAAAAGAATTAAAAGTCTGGCCCCAGCCCTACTTACAGTTTCAGTATCAATTGGGCCTTAGCCCATTCTAACAGATAGTACCAGATGGGCCTTAGCCCTATACAAAAATTAGAGTTAACTGGGCCTTAGCCCTTATCAATATCAATCTGGGCAGTAGCCCTGTAACAAGTCGAGGTATATTGGGCCTTGCCCATATCAACACAGTTGGGTCCATTTCAATACAGTTGGCCCATAACAAAACAGTCTCATATGATTAATGCATGATAACCCCATCCAACCCTGCACTTGCCTCCGTCCATCCCTACATTTCCTGTGGGGAATAAACCACCCACGCCATCCCTACACTTACATTGTTAGCACCGGTTGCAGCACTAACTATAATCCGCAGCAAAGCTGCTTATATCAGAATATGTGGCACAGCCACCAGAACGGGTTTTTCCTCCATAACAAAACCCAACCCCCTTCAGTCAGAATATCATGCCCATATTTGAATCAAACAACCACAGTCAAGTTATCCATATCTCCAACATATATTCACAATCAAATCCGTCAACCACACAGTCCAAGTCAGTCACTTGCCCACAAGGGCAAAACGGTCATTTAACACTCTAGGGGCAAAATGGTAATTTTACCCCACAAGGTATCTTGATAATTCTACCCTACAGGGGCATTTTGATAATTCTACCCTACAATGGTATTTCAGTAATTCTACCCTACAGGGGTTTTTCGGTAATTTTACAAACCAAGGGTATTTTGGTAATTTTACAAACTAGGGGTATTTTGGTAATTTTATAAACCAGGGGTATTTTGGTAATTTTACAAATCGAGGGTATTTCGGTAATTTGGTAAACTAAAGTATTCTAAACAGGGATAACAATACGAATGGGCCTAAAGCCTTTTTTTAGCCCAAATAGGCCCACACGCTCGTGTGGCCCTTTTAGCCCACATCTAGCCACAGATATGAGATTCAGCTAGCCTAGTCCAATATTTACTACACAATCAAACAACTTATCCAATTGGGCCCGTAGGCCCATTGGCCCACATGGCCCCTTTCGGCCCATCGCGGCCCGAAGTAGCCATCCTACAGCTAGAGTAGTGAGAAATACACACCTGATAGGAGACTGGAGTTAATCCATGCTCTAAGCACTCTTATCCGACGCCCAACCCAAATGAGCACGCCATAAAGCGAAAGGGATCAGCCAAGAAAGGTACCTTTACTCTCCTCATGGTTCTCTCTATTTAAAGCTAGCTTCGCATCCACTCCTATGCTAGCTTCCCGATGTGGGATCCCTCCATCATCAGAGTTTAAATTCAACACCAAATCTTGCCGCCCCTGTTAGCAAAATAAATGCTCTCTGATTGCCATGAGTTTCGAACCCTGGACCTCCTTGCCAACTCTATGACGCCACCTTCCTGCCTCTTATGTGGAGCCACTTTGCCACTAGACCACAAGGCTTTTTGTGTCACAATTTCTCCAACAATATTCTTAAGGCCTACCTACTACACCCAGGGTTTGATTCACCTTAAACCAAAAATTTTTGCTAGAGTCCATGTTTGAACCCAAGACTTCTCCAACACTTCTCAGCGCACTTAACCACTAAAACAAGCCTTCATTAACGAAATTTACATGCGCAACAAAATATTATAAGCTACCTTCAACCGCTCCCATGCTTAAGGCCTAAAAATTCTAGGCCCAAATTCAGAGTGTTACAACTCTACCTCCCTTAAAGAAATTTTGTCCCCGAAATTTCCATCTAACAGGGCAATCGTGTAACATCTACCCCACTACGCTACCGCTGCGCACTCTGATCCTACTATCACTATCACACTTCAACTAGAACTTGAAACATCTCAGACATACAACACTTATTCACTAAAGCAGACACATATTTATCACACATATATACAATTTCTATATCCAAACATCACATCCACATAAAACAAATACCAGATTTAAATTCAGACCAGTATCTAAGGAATCTACAGTATTTTAATTTCTAAACAAACAAAAGTATTTAGAACACTTACGGATTTGGGGCCGGAGACTCGGTGTGCCACACTTAAGAGAAATACTTCAAACAGACCACGTGGTTGAAAATAATTTTCTGAAATTCAACATTTGAAAACCCAATCCACAGTCGAGTTCTTACAACTTGACTCTGATACCACTAAATGTAACACCCCAAACCCGGCCTAAAAGTTTGGCTCGAAGCTGGCATGTCACATTGAAGTATTTTTCGAAAACCATGTTTCCATTAAAAACCCTTCTTAATAATTAAAAACTTATACCCTTTTTAAACCTTGTTAGAAAACCTCAGTTGAATAACATTCTTAACAACTTTGTAAAAATCTTGGCTTTTGCAGAAGCTTAATTTAAAAACAACTGCGGATACGTGATGTTTTGAAAACAGTAGTTGCTTTGGAAAACCATGTTCTAATACTAGTAATTACAAGAACAATAAATAAAATTCCAAATTAGAAATCCAGAAAATTACAACGGCTTTACTACAACCCACATAAAATAATTTAAAAGCAATAATCAAAACTATAACATAAACAAGTGTGTGGCTCCTCCGAGCCCCTCGCACTCCGATCCGTCTAAGGTGAAATTACCCAAAGGTTAATAAACGAGGTGAGTTTACGAAAACTCAAAGTGTAATCCCCTACTATATAAAAAGAACGATCACAGTCATATTAAAGAATTAAAAGTCCGGTCCTTACCTTTATGATTTCGATATAAATTGGGCCTTAGCCCATTATAACAGACAGTACCAGATGGGCCTTAGCCCTATACAAAAATCAGAGTTAACTGGGCCTTAGCCCATATCAATATCTATCTGGGTCGTAGCCCTATAACAAGTCGAGGTATATTGGGCCTTGCCCATATCAACACAGTTGGGTCCATTTCAATACAGTTGGCCCATAACAAAACAGTCTCATATGATTAATGCATGATAACCCCATCCAACCCTGCACTTGCCTCCGTCCATTTCTACACTTCCTGTGGGGAATAAATCACCCACGCCATCCCTACACTTACATTGTTAGCACCGGTTGCGGCACTAACTATAATCCGCAGCAGAGCTGCTTATATCAAAATATGTGGCACAACCACCAGAATGGGTTTTTCCTCCATAACAAAACCCAACCCCCATGCAGTATGACATGTATGCAGAATATACATAATTAATAAGGCATGCTTCAGAAAGGCAGTCAGATTATAGCGTAAGAACAGTTATTTACCCTCGAGGGGCTAATTGAAAACTTACCCCTTCAGTTAAAATATCATGCCCATATTTGAATCAAACAACCACAGTCAAGTCATCCATATCTCCAACATATATTCACAATCAAATCCGTCAACCACACAGTCCAAGTCAGTCACTTGCCCACAAGGGCAAAACGGTCATTTAACACCCTAGGGGCAAAATGGTAATTTTACCCCACAAGGGTATCTCGATAATTCTACCCTACAGGGGCATTTCGATAATTTTACCCTACAAGGGTATTTCAGTAATTCTACCCTACAGGGGTATTTCGATAATTTTACAAACTAGGGGTATTTTGGTAATTTTACAAACCAAGGGTATTTTGGTAATTTTACAGACTAGGGGTATTTTGGTAATTTTACAAATTGAGGGTATTTCGATAATTTGGTAAACTAAAATATTTTAAACAGGGATAACAATACGAACGGGCCTAAAGCCCTTTCTCGGCCCAAATGGGCCCACAGGCTCGTGTGGCCCTTTTAGCCCACATCTAACCACAGATATGAGATTCACCTAGCCTAGTCCAATATTTACTACACAATTAAACAACTTATCCAACTGGGCCCGTAGGCCCATTGGCCCACATGGCCCCTTTCGGCCCATCACGGCCCGAAGTAGCCATCCTACAGCTAGAGTAGTGAGAAATACACACCTGATAGGAGACTGGAGTTAATCCATGCTTCGAGCACTCTTAGCCGATGCCCAACCCAAACGAGCACGCCATAAAGCAAAAGGGATCAGCCAAGAAAGGTACCTTTACTCTCCTCATAGTTCTCTCTATTTAAAGCTAGCTTCGCATCCACTCCTATGCTAGCTTCCCGATGTGGGATCCCTCCATCATTAGAGTTTAAATTCAACACCAACTCTTGCTGCCCCTGTTAGCAAAATAAATGCTCTTTGATTGCCATGAGTTTCGAACCCTGGACCTCCTTGCCAACTCTGTGACACCACCTTCTTACCTCTTATGTGGCGCTACTTTGCCACTAGACCACAAGGCTTTTTGTGGCACAATTTCTCCAACAATATTCTTAAGGCCTACCTACTACACCCAGGGTTTGATTCACCTTAAACCAAAAATTTTTGCTAGAGTCCAGGTTTGAACCTAAGACTTCTCCAACACTTCTAAGCACACTTAACCACTAAAACAAGCCTTCATTAATGAAATTTACATGCACAACAAAATATTATAAGCTACCTTCAACTGCTCCTATGCTTAAGGCCAAAAACTTCTAGGCCCAAATTCAGGGTGTTACAGTATTCCTTATAGTTTTTGTTTATCTATAGTTGTAGTTTCAAATATTTTGTTTACTTAAAAATTAGTTTCTCAATTGTTTTCCTTATGCATTTGGGAATTGGTAGATAACATTAGATGGGGTCAGCACTAGTTTCAATACAAGGAAATTATGAATAAAAATTTTGAATAATATCTCATAATGACATGTCTCAGTACAATCACATTTCCACAATGATCATAGAAAAACTTTTTGGGCATGCCTATTATCAAAGGACCTGTTATTATGAGCTTCTTATTTATGTGTTCATTAAGCACTTCCATGAACTTATGTGCTCCTTGGTTAAGTGCTAAACTTCAATGTGTTTATTTTGACATTCATTTTTGTTATTCTTAGCAAATAACATAGTTGGAGTATTGTCACAAATATTCATATGGGCTTAAAGATAGACTCAACAACTCTACGCTCTATAATGAAACTTCTAAACCAAATATTTTATGTAGTAACTTTAAAATATAATCAAAACTCTATTTACATAGTAGAAGTGGTCACTAACATATATATTTGGAACTTCTCCAAAATATAACTGCTCAATCAAACATAAAATATAAAATATGCCCAGATTATTATTTGGCCTTGGCCTTGGCCTGGCCCAACAATATTTAAATTTTTTTAAATATGGTTTTTAATATAAAAAAAACACTTTTATAGAAAAATGACCAATATTCTAAATCAAGGATCATAACTACTACAAAAATTCAATGGTTAGAACAAAGGTTCCATTAGTAATATAGAAAACTAACAAATAACACAGAACATGTGACTACGTTATTCTTACACCAATCATCAATGATAAATTTACATTGCTTTGAAAGATAACTCGAGGCATATAAAATATTTTTACTTTTCAAAAAACTTGTAATAGTATCAGCTTAAAGGGTAAAAAGTTTAAAAGAATACATCGATCTGCTTAACTTATCCCTCCCCCGTCCATCCGTTTTTCTCCATTACAACTTTCCTTTCATGTTTATATTTTTATCTTTATAAATGTCTTTACACTGACTCACTCGATATAGGTAGAGACTCCTATTTTATATTGCAAGGGAAGTCTTAATATCATATCAAGAACTGTAAGATATAATTATTATGTTTTAAAACATTATATTCTAATTGGTTTCGACTTGGCCCGGGTCAATAAGATCCTTCCCAAGGCCCAACCGAAATAGAAAACATGTCATAAATATTGTTTAAGTCCATTTCTGAGCTTCATATTTTTTTTCAAACCCTTTCATTTTTTGGCGGACTTTGAGTCTGGGCGAGTGGCTCCGTCTAGAACATGTCTAGTTGGGCTACTAAAAAAAATTGAAATGAGGTAGGAAGATCCTCCATTGGATATTTTCATGGATTTTTTTTAAGATTTTATCCTGTATTATGAATTTGATTAAATATAAAATTAAGTAATTTAATACAAGGTAATTGATGTTATTTACTTTAATAGTGAATAAATCTTGTTTGTTCATTTTGTTACTTGATGGAGGTCTCTAATTTATAACCTCCATCCTTAAAGAATTGTGTAACAAAAGGGAAAATGTCAAGAAGGAAACATTAATATGTTCTTTTTCGTCAAATAATTTTATATAACTGTAAAAACCATATTACTCTAAAAATCTTATAATAATTATTTATGTAATATTAAGTTTGGTTTGTATGATATCAAGATTTTAAATTTTTATATGTGATATCATGAATTAAGTTAAAAACTATATGTTTTTTCCATTTAAATTCTTTTTTATGTTTCTTTTTTTTGTTTTGGTTTTATAACTCAATTTCACTTACATTTATATAAAAAAAAATTAATAGTAAGGATTAATTGGATCAATTAAAGATTTCGTCAATTGTTGCATGGAAAAAGAATTCATCGATCGAATTTGAGTTCCATTGTTTAGAAATTTAGTGCAAAAATTTAGATGCATGTTAATGTTTATTGCACCGCTTCTTAATAATAATGTTACTTCATTAGCCAATAAAAGCATTGTTTCTTAAGTGGTGTTATATATTTTATGTTGATATCAACGTAAATTTTGTTTGAGATTTGTTTCTCTTTAGCTACGATTAGTATAGGTTGATTGTAAACATAAGCAATTGCTTAAGCTATCGCATGATTTGGTTTTGGATTTGGGGTATTTCTTTGAAGCCCTCATTATATTTTTTGAATAGTTAAGTTTATGCACATTATCCAATTTTATTTCAAGAATATATATATTAAAATCAAATCAATTTTTTTTTTAGTATTCTATAAAACTGGACACTTTAAATTTGAATAATTTTCATTTGATTTTATGTAATTTTTAGTCACTAATAATGTGTTGTAAAATTGAGATTTAGTTACTTGAAATTGTTGCTTGATGCGTGAGAATCACTAAATCAAATATCCTTGTTTGACTAAAATAGGAAATATAAGCTAACCAAACCCGAGCCTAGTATCACACACAGGGGGAATCAACCTATTTGAACTAAACTAAGCTTTCAAGTTTAGTCTTCATGCACATGTGCCCATCCTTTTTTTTTTGCTCTTATAGGCCCAAAGTAAAACAATGCTATATAAACATCATCTTGAGAGGTTTTTTAAAGGATGTGGGATTGTGTAATTCTTTGATATACATAAAACTTCCAACAATCCCTCACATATTTAAAAAGAAAATTAAGAATCATTTTTAGCTAAGAACTTATATACAATGCAATAATCCTGGTATCTTTTGGAACATGAACCAATTATTCAAATATATAAACTAACATTATCATTTATCACACTATATTTATGGCTAGTTTTTCAACTTGGTTGTGTGCTAATAGGTCATGTGCATGTTTGATTTTCGTGAGTGCTTTAGAAATTGTGAAAAATCTCATAAAAGCGGCCCTACTTCACACTCATATAGTGATCCATCAAGTTTATTCTATAGAGCAATACACTACCTATAAATAATATGAATTTGATTAAGATTTTTTACTCATCCTCACCACCCATTTAGATTTTGTTTAAGCACTATTTACACCATAAGAGGAACATAATCTTATAGTGTTTAACAGGTCAACTAATGACTTTATTCTTACCCATATGAACCTAACTCATGGGATCTCCAATCACATAGGTTGAGTTTCCATCTTGTTGAACTCATCTTTGGCAATAATAATGACTATTAACACAAGGGCAATGCATGAAAGGTATGATTGAATTGAATGGATAGAATTAGTTTTGTTATATTGTGGTAGAATTAGTTTTGTTATATTGTGATGCCCAATGAGGCATATTGGTTAAGCATTTTAGGTTGTTTTATATCATGATTTGGCTTAATCTATTAATGTGTTTTAGGCAAGATTTTGAGGTGTATTGATGTGTGGCTTAAGTGTTTAGGTTGAATGAATTGCAACGCAATTTGCCACACGGCTGTGTGTCACACACAGTTGGTTGACATAGCCATGTGAATGTTTACAAAATTTTACACCTAGGTCCACATGGCCTCAACCTGTCATACAGCCTGGCCACATGGTCGTGTGACCCTTGTTTTGTATTTTTACCTCCTTGTTTAGTTCTAAATTATTTTTAGAGCTTTCATAAGCTCGATCTCGCACGTACAATATTTTTTATTTTAATGATTGATTTCTAATGAATGTTTAAAAAAGTTTTTGAATTAAAACTACTTGCTCTTGTTATGTTATTTAATGTAGTATCCTGTAACCCTATTCTGACGACGGACATGGGTGAGGGGTGTTGCATTTAGTTGTATTAGAGCTACGATTTAGTCAATTCTAAGACTAAACATAGTGTCTTTAGAGTTTAGAAATTACATGCCACATATATCATGCGATAATGTGTTACTTTTGATCTTATCTAACCCTATTTTCTTTTAGATATAAAAGATGTTTGTCGATTCTAACTGTGCCATTACTAATGAAATCAAAAGTAATGTCTCGACTCTCAAGCAAGAATGAGTATATATCATGCCAGTTTCGTAGATGTCCAAAAATAAGGTACAAATGCCTTTTTCCAAGTATTAGGTCAATGGTTCAATGAATTCTTATGAGTCAATTTTGTGGCTCTGCAACCACTGCCCCTATTGTGCCTCCCCTAGCACTTTTTGGTCCTCAAAGTTCCACTCACGTATGTGTATGTAGACTCAAATAGATGAGATTCGTAAATGTGGGGTTGATGAGTCCAGAGGCAAGACAAATGACAATCCAGCTAGAGTTAAATTTTGGTTAGAAAATATTCAGAGAATATTTAATGAATTGGCATGTTCAACCGATGGCTACTTAAGATGTGTCGTATTATTGTTGAAAGACGAAGTGTATCAGTGGTGGTACGTTATTAGCTATTGTACACAAAGAGAAAGTTAGTTGGGACATTTTTCGAGTCAAATTTAGAAAGAAATATGTTTGTAAACAGTACCTAGACAAGAAAAAAGAAAGAGTTTCTCGAGTTGAAACAAGGAAACAAGTTTGTACCAGAATATGAATGATAGTTTTTATAGCTTAGTAAGTTTGCTCGTGAGATTGTATTGACTGAGGAAGAGATGTGTGTTCATTTTGAAGATGGACCGAATGATGAAATTAAAATGTTGGTTGGAGCAATGGAAATACAGAAATTCGTGGTTTTGTCTGATCCAGCACAGAAAATGGAAGAGACCTATAATAGTAAGAAAAATACTAAAATGAAATTTCATGACTCTAATGAATGAAATGTAACTAAATCATTTCCAGCTCCACTCTCAAAGAAACTGAGAGAAAATTTTAGTCACAATGCCACATCATTTGGATTCATAGGAAAAAATAAGTTGAGACAGAATGATTCAATATTCTAGTCGACGCTGGTGGTTAATGTTGGCAGTGTCTATAATGATGATAAATCTGTTTGTGATCATTGTGGAAAGTTTTACATGGGTGTATCTCAAGTTATGAATGGGGCCTATTTTCAATATAGATCTACTAAACATCTTATGAGAGACTGCCCAAAGTAGTCGAGCATTAATGAAAATCAAGTTGATAAAGAGATATTTGTTTCTAAGAGAGGCAAACGACCAAGATAGAATAGTAACACTGAAACTATTTGTGGTGGAACAAAAGATAAGGCAAATAGATATGAGACTAGGGCGTCTGCTAGAACATCCATCATTCGAGCCAGAAAAGAGGCTTCTACCCCAAATTTTATAACTGGTACTTTTTCTCTCTTTGATATTAATATATATGCATTGGTAGACCTTGACTCGACTCATTCTTAAATTTGTACTATTTTAGTATCTAAAAAGAACATATCAGTAGAAAAGACATGAATTTAATGTTAAAGTAACTAAATTTTTAGGTTAGAATGTCATAGTTAATTTGATTTCTAAAAATTGTCCACTGAGAATTCAAGGTTGTGATTTTTCCTACTGACCTGATGTTATCATCTTTCCATGAGATTGATGTAGTATTAAGTATGGGCTGGTTGACATTGCATGATGCTGTAGAAAATTGTAGTCAGAAACGAATCAATTTGAGATATCAGATTTAGCAAGTTGAATATTGTTAAGTCAGACAAATTTGTTTGAGTTATGAATGTCACATCTGTGATTTTTACTCAGATAATGGTTCATAAAATATGTGAATCATTTTTAGCTTACATTTTACATAACGAGCATCAAAGTCGAAGATTGATCAGTTACCCACAGATAGGGAATTCACTGATTTGTTTCCTGAAGAACTACCTAGATTACCAATAGAATGAGAAGTTGAGTTTGATATTGAGATAATGCCCTGAATTACTCCGTTATCAATTGCTTCATATAAAATGGCTCCGATTAATTAAAAGAGTTAAAGACATAGTTGAAAGAGTTGGTTGACAGAGGTTTTAGAAGACTGAGTGTGTAATCAGGAAAAACGATACTATGTTTATAAAAAAGAAAGACAGGATCTGAGAATTGTATAATGATTACAGATAGTAGATCTAAGACACCATGAAGAACTAGTATTTTTTATTTTATAGAGATGACTTAATTGTTTAGTAAAAAGGGACTACTATACATTTAAGTATTGATTTTCAACCAGGTGGTTGTTAGTTCAAAGTTATGAGACAGATGTGCCAAAGACTACTTTACAGACTTGATATAGACCAATTAATATTTTGATAATAGAGCTTAGATTATCGATCGCTCGGTCGCTTTATAGATCTAATGGATAAAATTTGCTAGCTATGTCTGAATAGAATTATTGCTATGTTATCGATGATATTCAATCTATTCAAGGAATGAAATTGAACATGATTAGCATCAGAAAACAATGTTATAGATTTTAAGAGAGAAATATGTATTTGTGAATATCAGTAAATATGATTTCTGATTTCGAGTAGTAAGTTTTTCTAGATCTTTTGATAACTACTAAAAATGACTGAGTTACTTCGAACTAACTCCTCATAATGGTGAACTAGGGAATCACCAGGAATTATTACAATAGTGTGTAGTTCTCTAGGATTTATTGTATATTATAGATCATTTGTTTAGGTTTTTTAATGATAACTCTACAATTGACGAGGTTGTTGCAGATAAACTTCAGTTTTTTTTATTGAATAAATGTCAGTAAAGCTTTGAAAAGTTGAAAACTATGTTAACAAAAGTTACAGAATTGAGTCTGAGATAGAACAGATGTCTAGAGTTATTGTAACAGCCTGATTTTGGCCTAGTCAGAACAGTGGTTTCGGGACCACAAATTCAACGTAAGAAAATTTATTTTTATTATATTTTTATGGTTTATGATTTCACAAAATGATGTCATGAAAATTTCGTTCAAAAATTTTGACATTTGGGCACTCAATTTAGTCAAAAGGACTAAATTGTAAAAAGTGTAAAAGTTGAGTTCTACATGCTAGAGGTGTCCAATTGTTATGAAATTTTAAATTGGAGGTCTTTATATGGTAATTAGACCATTGGTTAAGTTGGTGGAAAAAAATGGACATGGTTAGGCATGTTTCCAAAGTTTTTCATTAAGGGCATTTTGGTCATTTAGTTATTAAAATGAATTAAAAACAAAATTAAAAGCTAACTTTTGTCCATCTTCAACCCCTTGGCCAAAACTTGCATGGAGAAGCCATGGCTAAGGTTTTTCAAGCTTTCAAGCTCGATTATAAGTCCGTTCATGATTTTTACGTTTTTAAAATCCTTGTAACAAGATCTATCTATTTCTACCACTAAATTGAGATATGGTTAAAGTTTAGGGTTTTTACCCACGATGAATATGTGTGTATTTTGATTTTCAATGGTAGAAAATGCATGTTTATGGTTAGAGAAACAACTTTTACTAAGTGATTTTCGGTGAAAATGCCTAAAAGGACTAATTTGTAAAAGTTCTAAAATATGTCATAAAAGTGTGTTTTAATGGAAATTTTGGACTATTATAGTTATGAAAATGGTTCTGCTAGGCTTAAAGTACAAAGAAATTGAATGAAAATCATTTTACGAGCCTAGGGATAAAGTGTAAATATGACAAAGTTAGGGGCAAAAATGTAATCTTTGAAAAAAATGATTTTTGGGCTGATTTGAATATTATATTGATAAAATAAGTTAAATGTGATGTTATAGATCCAGAAAATGAGGTTCAGACCTAAATCGAGGAAAAATAAGTATTTGACGAATAAATCCTTTTTCACCGATTTTGCTTTCGAGGTAAGTTTGTATGTAAATAATGCATCGTTATGTTATCACATTTTATTATGTTTTATGAAATGTGGTTGAATATTGAATGAAATTGACAAGTATCGAAAAGTGAAAAATTTCTCGAATGAACATTAGGAACAAAATAGGATACAAGTGACACGTCACTAGGGACTCAAGTGTGGTACTATGTGAAGGCCACTTTGAGAAGAGATAGCTTGGTCACAAGTGTGGTACTATGTGAAGGCCACTTTGTGAAGAAAAATAGCTTCGGTCACAAGTGTGGTACTATGTGAAGGCCACTTTGTGAAGAAGGTAGCTTTGACTACAAGGGTGGTACTATGTGCAGGCCACCGGGTATCCGTTATTATTCCGATATGTTCGATAGGAAATGACTAGGTGAATATGACTATGTGATGAATAAGTGCAGGTATGTGTGTGTAAACTTATGAACAATGTGCTCGACATGTGATCGAACTTTGGTAAGATTGATATAGAGTAAGTATTACAATGAAAGTTACTACAAAGAAAACATGAAAGAGTGAAATTTAGTAATAAAATAGTTTTGGACAGCAACAGTTGTGTGACTATGTATGATGGTTTTTAAATGACAAGTTTAAGGCTGAATTGTTGATGTATTGGTAGCTTATTTATGCCATGAAATATACCATTAAAGTTGTGTTTAAGTATGTGTAAATAAGGGTGGCAAATGGCTTGGTAAATAGCCATTTTCTTGGCCGCACGGGCAGAGACACGGCCGTGTGTCTCAACCGTGTGCAGGACACGACCCTGGGACACGGGCGTGTCCTTTCACCACAAGGGCATGTGGACCTGTTTCATGATGACAATTTTTTAAGTCTCTCGAGAGTTTTTAAAGGTCTCGATTTAGTCCCGAACCGTTTCCAATGTATGTTTTGGACCTCGTAGGCTCATTTAAGGGATGATATGAATGTTTATGAGAAGTTTTAAATTTGAGTGGAAATTCGTGTCTCGATTTTGTATGAATGTTTGTTTTTAAATCTGGTGCCTCATACCCTGTTCTGACGTCGAATACGGGTAAAGGGTGTTACATTTAGTGGTATTAGAGCTATGGTTTAGTCGGTTCTCCGACTAACGTAGCGTGTGTGAGAGCCTAGCTATACATGCCATATAACTTGTGATAGTGTGAAATATCCCGATCCTGAGAAATTGTCTTGTTGAGACAGAGATGCCTTCCAACTGAGCTATTTTAACAATGCTAAATGTAGTACTAAGATATTCGAAAATGTGTTTATGATGAGTCGAAACTCTACAAGGTATGAATAAAAATTCATGATTTATATGTGATGATGTGCAAAATGAAATTGGAATAAGCTGAAAAACATGAAAAAGTGAAATGGAATGAAAGTTTATATTGTGATAAGCTTGTCTATGTTTGCTTGGTAATCTTATGATACTATGTGCCTAACTTGTTTGATTAAGTGAATGTGATAAGTGATCTTATTTGAAATTGAAGGAATGTGTGTTTATGTACACTTGTTTGAATAAATGCAACCGATAAGTTCGTGCGACATAAATATGTATGTAAATTTGCCTGAAGTGAATTTTATGATTGTGATGATATTATGTTAGTGATGGGTGCTAAGTCATATGTGTGTAACCATGAGAGTCGAGTTAGAGGCTTTACGACCTCATCCCCTTACCAATAGATGTCTGTGTGTGACAGTTATAGTTAAGTAATTATGACTATCTCTTCTGGACATTCTATGTGTTCATAAATTCTCAGAGGCATATGTAATTGCTCATTTTCTAATGAAATTCTTATTGTATGAGAATGCTAGTTAACTAAAATGTTAGACGAAAGCCTTGTTGGTCTGGTTGGTTTATGATCAGCATTTCTTTATCTCTTCGGGATTCTGTTCTAATACGTTGGAATGAAGTCGATGGTAAAAATTTATATGAGACTATTCTTCTATTTCTACTGATTATGGTTTTGTTTTATATATTCAAAAAATATATTATCTCTGATACAATGGAATTCCAGAGCTGGTAAGCATTGCTTTCTTCTGGTTTTCTCTGAGGAATTATCAAATCTTTATTATTTCTTATGAGTTATGTTCTCGAACTTCTCGTATGGTATCGTATCTTGGATTTCTTTATCTCGATTTTTCCTATTATTCTTATTTTGTGAACTATCAACCATGGTTTATCTTTAAAGTGTGTTCTCCGGCTTGTGATAATTACGTCTACTATGATTATATTTCTGGTTCGATTCTAAGAACGTGGTGATTCTGGTATCTGGATTTCTCAAATTTTCATGTAAGGAATTAACATCGGCAAATGTATAAATGATGGAAGCTCAAGCCCAAATTGTATGATGGTTCTCTTTTCACAGGTAAGTTTGTTTAGAGTCAATGCGTTTAATTAGGATATTTGTTTTCTTGAGCTAATACAGTTGTAAGGATCTTTGACTAGCTTGTTTGGAAAATTTCGAAAGATTGTGAGTAATAATCGATTTACCTTTGGAAAAACAAGTACGGTTACGGATGCTTGATTGGAAAATCTTGATTATTTTTTGAATATTGGTCATGTGATTGATCTTATTTGGTGACGACCCGATTCGATTAAATTAAAAACTAAAGCAATGTTTTCTCTGTGAGTTTGAGAAGCTTATAAATGTGTTAATGAATGGTAACCTGAATGAGTTCAGAGTGAATCGACTTTGATTTTAAGTTTCAGAAGGGACCTGATTCCTATCATTATTATCATTGTTCTAAAATATAAATTGCTTATAGAAGAATCCAGTGATTATGCAGAAAATTTTGTGCGAGGTTCAGTAGTAGCTCGTCTGTTCAATCAGAGAGTAACAAAATGTACAGTTATTTGAAGTAAATGTTCTGGTGTACGGGTATGGAACCCAATATTTCTAATTCTGTGTTCAGATGTTGATTTGACAACAGGTTAAAGTCGAATAACAATAGCATTCAGGACTATTATAGTCAGTGATAATATTGGTGTGTTATGAGATAGAGTTACTATAGATTTCATATCGAGATTATCTTTATCGCTGAAAAAGGAAAATGTTATTTGGATTTTGGAAAATCATTTGTTAAAAGTCCACATCATCATTTCGGCATGTATGGATTCCTTATTTTGACAGATCGGTTGAATATATGTGTTTCTGAGAAAGTAATCCAAACCTTTCTTAATATGCTTCGACACTGTGTGTTAAAGTTCAAAGATGATTAGAAAGAGATTTATGAAGTTGACTGGATTCGTGATTTTGAGAAAAGTGAAAGTAATTTGTGAAAGTTGAAAATAGCTTCAGAGTGACACGATGGATATAAAGATTGGAAAATTTAGGGTTTTAGATATCAGATCCGATGACAGAGTGTTTCTAGAATATACTACCTTGAAGGAGAATCTTCGATGAGTTAGAAAAAACTGAGTAAGATGTTCTAATATCTTGTCTGGTAAGATTTTCGAGGACGAAAATCCCTAAAGGGGGAGGAGTTGTAACAACCCGATTTTGGGCCTAGTCGGAACAGTGGTTTCGGGACCACAAATTCAACGTAAGAAAATTTATTTTTATTATATTTTTATGGTCTACGATTTCACGAAATATTTTCGTGAAAATTTCGTTCAAAAATTTCGACGTTTGGGCACTCAATTTAGTCAAAAGGACTAAATTGAAAAAAGTGAAAAAGTTGAGTTCTACATGCTAGAGGTGTCCAATTTTTTATGAAATTTTAAATTGGAGGTCCTTATATGGTAATTAGACCATTGGTTAAGTTGGTGGACAAAATTGGACATGGTTAGGCATGTTTCCAAAGTTTTTCATTAAGGGCATTTTGGTCATTTAGCTATTAAAATGAATTAAAAACAGAATTAAAAGCTAACTTTTGTCCATCTTCAACCCCTTGGCCAAAACTTGCATGGAGAAACCATGGCTAGGGTTTTTCAAGTTTCCAAGCTCGATTGTAAGTCCGTTCTAGCCCCGTTTTTAATTAGTTTTACGTTTTTCAAATCCTCGTAACAAGATCTATCTATTTCTACCACTAATTTGAGATATTGTTAAAGTTTAAGGTTTTGACCCATGATTAATATGTGTTTATTTTGATGTTTAATGGTAGAAAATGCATGTTTATGGTTAGAGAAACAACTTTTACTAAGTGATTTTCGATGAAAATGCTTAAAAGGACTAATTTGTAAAATTTCTAAAATATGTCATAAAAGTGTGTTTTAATGGAAATTGTGGGCAGTTATAGTTATGAAAATGGTTCTGCTAGGCTTAAAGTACAAAGAAATTGAATGAAAATCATTTTACGAGCCTAAGGGTAAAAGTGTAAATATGCAAAGTTTAGGAGAAAAAATATAATTTTTCAAAATATGATTTTTGGGCTGATTTGAATAGTATATTGATAAAATAAGTTAAATGTGATGTTATAGATCAAGAAAATGAGGTTCGAACCTAAATCGGAGAAAAACAAGTATTTGACGAATAAGTCTTTTTTCACTGGTTTTGCTTCCAAGGTAAGTTTGTATGTAAATAATGCATCATTACATTATCACATTTTATTATGTTTTATGAAATGTGGCTGAATATTGAATGAAATTGACACGTATCGAAAAGTGAGAAATTTCCCGGTTAAACATTAGGAACAAAATAGGATACAAGTGATATGTCACTAGTGACTCCAGTGTGGTACTATTTGAAGGCCACTTTGAGAAGAGATAGCTTGGTCACAAGTGTGGTACTATGTGAAGGCCACTTTGTGAAGAAAGATAGCTTTGGTCACAAGTGTGGTACTATGTGAAGGCCACTTTGTGAAGAAAGTAGAAGGGTGATACTATGTGCAGGTTACCAGGTATCCGTTATTATTCTGATGTGTTCAACGGGAAATGACTAGGTGTAATTGAATATGACTATGTGATGAATAAGTGTAGGTATGTGTGTGTAAACTTATGAGCAATGTGTTTGATATGTGATCGAACTTTGGTAAGATTGATATGGAGTAAGTGTTACAATGAAAGTTACTACAAAGAAAACATGAAATAGTGAAATTTAGTAATAAAATAGTTTTGGACAGCAACAGTTGTGTGACTATGTATGATGTTTTTTAAATGAAAAGTCTAAAGCTGAATTGTTGATGTATTGGTAGCTTATTTACGCCACGAAATGTACCATTAAAGTTGTGTTTAAGCATGTGCAAATGAGGTTGGCAAATGGCTTGGTAAATAGCCATTTTCTTGGCCACACGGGCAGAGACACGACCGTGTGTCTCATCCGTGTGCAGGACATGACGCCGGGACACGGGCTTGTGGGCCTGTTTCATGATAAAACTTTTCTAAGTCTCCCGAGAGTTTATAAAGTTCTCGATTTAGTCCCGAACCGCTCCTAATGTATGTTTTGGGCCTCGTAGGCTCGTTTAGGGGATGATATGAATATTTATGAGAAGTTTTAAATTTGAGTGGAAATTTTTATCTCGATTTTGTATGAATGTTTGTGTTTAAGTCCGGTAATGCCTCGTACCCTGTTCCGGCGTCGAATACGGGTAAGGGGTGTTACAGTTATTGAAAGATAATGGTCTGATCATCAGTTATCATCCGAGTAAAAGTTGATATGATGACGAATTTATTGAGTCAGAAATCCCTAAAAGCTCTAAATATTCACCTGATTTGAGAGTTTAACGATTCTATTGTCACTGAGCTAAAAGTTAAACCATTACTTCTTTAGAAAATTTGAGATTTGCAGAGAAAAAATTCAAATTTGTTAGCTAAATAGGAGCAGATTTAGAATAGTCAAATAATTTATTTCAGTGTTCTCGTGATGATAATTTGTATTTTTGAATTTGGATTTGTGTACCAAACAATTCTAAGTTTAAAAGAGATATTCTATGAGAAGCCCATAGGAACATTTATTCAATACATCTAGGAGGCAACAAAATGTATAAAGAGTTGAAACAAAGTTATTGGTAGTCGGGAATGAAATGAGAAATATCTAAGTTTGTATCGAGATTGGTATGCCAGCAAGTAAAAGTCAAGCATCAAGTTCCGCCAGGTTTACTATAGCCTATTATGATTCCTAATTGGAAATGGGAATGTGTTTCGATAGACATGTACCGGGACTGCCATTAACTCTGAAAAAGAAAGACTCAATCTAGGTTATTGTGGATAGATGGACGAATTCAACTCATTTATTCTATTCAGGATTGATTACTCGCTTAAGATAATTGACTAAACTATATGCCGTTCAAATTGTTAGATTGTATGATGTGTCATTGTCTATTGTTTAGGATCGAGATCCGAGATTATTTTAAAAGTTGTTCAGATCATTAAAAATTGTTTGTGGATTTCAGAAGAAAAGATGTTGAGTTTAGACTGGTGATAGAGTATTTATAAAAGTCTCCTCGTGGAAGAAAATGTTATAGTTCAATAGAAAATGAAAGCTTAGTTTGAGATTTGTTTGGTCGTATGAGATTTTCGAAAGAATTAGTCTCATGACTTATAGACTAGCATTACCTTCGAAGCTCAAAAAGATTCATAATGTTTTTCATGTTTTGATGCTACGATGGTATAGATCAAATTTCTCTTACGTTATTACTTTTGATGAGATAGAAATAAAACATGACTTGTTATATTCCAAAGAACCAGTCAAAATTTTAGCGTTGGAAATAAAAAAAAACTATGGAATTAATGAGTTTCGTCAGTGAAAATCTTGTAAAATCGACATGGTACAGGAAAAGTTACATGAGAAACGGAAAAGTTAATGAGATTACAGTATCCGAACCTATTTTCAAGTAAAACTTTTGATGATGAAAGTTCTTAAGGGGGAAAGTTGTAACAATACGTGTTTCAGCGGCGTCGGAAATAATGATTTCAAGATCACAATTCCGATGAGTGACTCTGTAGATATATTTAATTGATATTTATGAGTCAAATATATTTTAATAGTGAATCATGGTTTAATAGATTTTATTAATTTTCTAGTTAGTCAAGGTACAAGTGGTGCGTACTGAAAGTTAGTGGTTTCCGAAAGTGAGATATCGAGATCTTGTTTTGATAAATCGAGCTCATAAATATTGTTTTTGAATATTTAGGGAGCTATAGTATAAGTGGATTGAAGTTTAGTCTAGTAATTTTGGTAATTTAGTGTTAATTAAGGAAAAATAACTAAATTATAAAAACCGTAAAAGTTAATCGATATTAAGTTTTATTAGTTAAATGTCTTAATTAATGAATGATTAAAGATCTTTAAGGCAATTTAACCTTCCTTATTATGAGTGGATAGTTAATGCTTAGTTATCGATTATTTTTATAGTAAAATTATAATTAAAATAATAATAAAACATTTTAACATATTATTCTTAAAGGTCAAAACATTAAAATGCCATTATCATCGTCTTCATTTTGGTTTTCCTTCATCGAAAAAAAAACAAAAAAAACTCCATTGTTGAAGTTAAGGTTCAACTAAACTTGGATGCTTGCATGTAAGTCCTCCAGTTATCTGTTTTTCGTAAATTTTATGTTTTTAAGATCGTTGTAACTTAGTCTAGCTAACACGTACCTCCGTTTTCAAAATGGTTACAGTTTAGAAAAGTTTCTATTGATGTTAATTGAAGTTTTTGAATGTTTATGGTATATTTTGAAGCTTAGAAATGAAATAGGACTAATTTGTTAAGTAAATTTTGTTAGTTTTGTGTATAATGACCAAATTGTAACAATGTAAAATTTGTCATTAAATTTCTAAAAATTATGTTTTTAGAGGGCTGTATAGTGATGAAATTGTAATGGGACTGAAAATCAAAGCTTGATTTTGAAAGATATAATAGTTTCGATTTTAGGGACTAAATTGAATAAAATACAAAACTTTAAGAAAAATTGTAAAAAATGAATAAAAGATATTATATTCATGAATTTAGATAATTTAAAGTGATCAAATTTGATAATGTGAAATGAATTATTATATAGATCAAAGATTGAATTGTACGGGGGAAAATCGAGGAAAAAGAAAAATTACGGAATAGTCCCTATTAACTAACTCATTAGCTGAATATATTAGGGAAGTTCATAAGGTATAGAAATGTGTGTATATATATATATGTATTTAATTGTTGTTGAATTGTGTATTTGTTTTTGTATTTGTTTATATTGTTTGAAACTTGAAATGCTATAAACTAAAACCAAGGTGAAAAATGACTTATTTGAAGACTGATGAATACTTGTGAAAAATGATTCATCTGGATTCGAAATAAATGTGACTTATTTACAGAATCTGTACTAAGAACATAGAAGTGCCCTCGATTTATAAATGTTGCGAATTCTGGTTAAATGCCCATTTGAACGTAGTAAACAATTGTACGGGTTTGCACTTCAGTGCCCCTAACTGTACAATCATGCCCTTTTTTTCACTTCGGTGCCCCTGTTTGCACTACAGTGCTCCTTGGTGTGGTGTAGTTACTAGAGTATCTGAATTATTTTGCTAGAGTTCATCGGGATAACTGTTAAAAGAAATTATATTAACTGACTTCATGAGTTTCTTGGAAATGATATGTTTGTACAACTATTGAAATGTTAGCTAATGAAATTGAATAAATGATGAGTATGTGTTTGAAAGTTTCTTGGAAAATATATCAAAATGACTAAAAGTTTATAGTTTATATGTATGAAATGCTCGCTTTGTAAATGTGACTTGTGGTGACAAGGTTATATGTTAAAAGAAAAAGATATTTGATTGTGCATGTGATGAGTTGAGAAGAATGTGTTTATGAATGGATATAGTCAATCGATTGACTTGATTAATAGGTTTTATAGTTTTAACTGAATGGTACTGTTATGTATGGTATTGACTGGGTTTGGGAAGATTATATAATTTGATTCATGATATACTCACCTTTCTATTGGAAAATGTCTTGATACGAAAGTGACTTAAACTAGTTAATTTTATTTACTTAAATATGAATCTAAGGTAAGAATATTGTTTATGTACCTATGAACTTACTAAGCATGTCAATGCTTACCCCATTTTATTTACACATCTTCTGTAGTTGCATCTTTATGGAACTTGGCTATTGGATCACTTTAAGGGCTCATCTTTATCTAGCATCTCTTTTGGTAAACTTTGGTTCAACTTGGCTCGGTTATAAATGGCCTGTAATAGGTATAATGTATATATGTGCTTCATGTTGAACTTGTGAAATTTCCATTTTGATATCTTTTATGGTATTGTATGAAAGTAAGGTAGATTATGTTGATTTTGGTAAGTTGAATCATACTTTGCATATATGAAGTGAAGGTTGATATGCCTAAATTGTATGTGAATTAATGTATTGAAATAAAATTGCTATTATGAATGTACAGGCAATGCATGAATGGTATGTTTAAATTAAATGGATAGAATTAGTTTTGTTATATTGTGGTGCCAAATGAGGCATATTGGTTAGGCACTTTAGGTTATTTTGTATCATGATTTGACTTGATTTATTAATGTGTTTTAAGCAAGACTTTGAAGTATATTGATGTGTATGTTGAATGCTTACGTGTTTAAGTTGAATAAATTGTAAAAATGGTCATTTTTCATGTCACATGGTTTGCCACACGACCGTGTGTCACACACGGTTGATTGACATGGCCGTATGCCACTGGTAATTTGGATGCACAGTTATTAACACGGTCTCAGTCTCTCACACGGCCCAACCACATGACCATTTGAATGTTTAAAAAAATTTTACATTTAGTTCCACAAGGCCTGGCCACACGGCTGTGTGACCTATGTTTTTTTTTTTGTTTTTACCTCCCTTTTTAGTTCTGAATTATTTTTAGAGCTTTTGTAAGCTCGATTTAAGCCTGATCGCGTGCGTACAACATGTTTTATTTGAATTATTCAATTCTAATGAATGTTAAAATAATTTTTGAATTAAAATTGCTTGCTCTTGTTTTGATATTTACTATAGCATCTCGTAACCCTGATATGATGACAGAGACGGATGAGGGGTGTTACAATATCTAGACAGATGAGACGGGAAAGGTACCATGTCGTGTATAACTTTTTCCAAATGGTGAGACTGGAAAGGTACCCATATGCCTAGGAAGAGGTCGAAAGGGTGGCCGGAAGGGTATTCTTAGCAAAGGGTGATAAATAACTAAATTAAGGATAATGAATTATTTAATTAGATAATTAGAGATTTAATCAATCATAAGCTAGAGGCTCTCATCATTAAAAATAGGAATAGAAAATTCCATTAGGTGAATTTTACATTAATTAAACTTATTAGTTTAATTAATATTTTTATTTGGATTAACGCTACTAATTCGTGACTCGATTAGATTAGTAATTATTTTTTGTAATTAAGTTAATACCAGTTTCTCCGATCTTCAATCCCTTGGGTATGATCCTCGAAATACTTACTAGTGTTTCGTTGTAAACTTTACTATATTATAATTTGACCCATACACGTACAAACACTGGCGATTTAATTTTATATATTTTTTGTAACAGTCTGGTTTAGACCCTAGTCGAAATAGTGGTTTCGGGACCACATATTCGAGTTTAAAAATATTTTAATATTATTTTTCGTGCCTTTTATAAGTGAATTGACATGTGTGAAAGTCTCGTGTGAAAATTTAACTGTTTGTGTGCTTAATTTGCAAAAAAGACCTAATCCCGTAAAATGTAAAAGTTGCATGTTGTTTGTTAAAAGTGCCTATTTGATTTGTCTTATTAAATGAGAGGTCCTTATGTTGTTATTTGACCATTAAACTTTTAAGTGGACATTAATGGTCATGTATGTTAATGTTTTTAATGTTATAAGACAAGGGTAAAATAGTAAACAAATTATAAAATGAATTATAATTAAAATATGGTATGAAAATAAGCCATTATACATGTTCTTGGCCGAAAATAAGAGAAAAAGAAAAGAGAAAAGCTTTGGCTAGGGTTCGGCACTTACAAGCTTTGATTTAGGTATGTTTTTGCTTCAGTTTTTGATAATTTCTACGTTTTTATAATCGTTGCTTCGTATATTATCGAACCCATGCCTCAATTTCTGATTTTGTTGATGATTTGGAAATGTGCCATGGATGAATTCATGAGCTTTGTGATGTTATATGTTGAAATATGAAAGCTTGGTGTTGGGTTTACATGTTTTGTCTTTGAATTTTTGATGAAATTGAGTAATTTGGGCTAAATAGTAAAAATGCTATTTTGAGGGACTAACATGTGAAATAAATGAAATGTATGGACTTGTATGAGAGCTAGGAGAATTTGGTCAAGCATGAGTATAAGCAAATTATATGTATTTTGTGATTTTATGAATTAGGGACTAAAGTGTCGAAATGTGAAAATGTGAGGGCTAGTTTGCAAAATGCCCTAAATATGTGTCTATGGATTGTTTTGAATGATTTGGTGAATAAAAGGGTTAATTTTGAATACATATAGATCAAGAAAAGAGGAATTCGAATTTAGACCGAGGGAAGTCAAAGATTATAGAGTAAATGATTCTAGTCGACAAATTTCGAGTACGAGGTAAGTTCGTACATAAAATATGATATATAAGTATGTTTTGATACTTGATTATATGTGGATTGTATATATATTTAGTTTGGGCTAATACGATGATGAATTGATGGTATTTGGCACTAAGTGTGCGATTTAAACTAGCATCGGCTACTTGAGGCACTAAGTGTGCGATACCGACTTAGCTTCGGTTAATTGAGATGGCACTAAGTGTGCGGAATTGTTCTAGCTTCGGCTAACCTTTATAGCACTAACTGTGCAGATGTTTAAAGTATGAATAATTTACGGAAAGTCTTGAAATATTCAAACGAGAGGTGAGAATGAAAGTGAATAAGTACGAGAAGATTCAGGTATGTATGATACCTAAGTGATAGATGACATTATGTATGTGAAGTTCATTGGATTGGTATGAACATATGGATTATGTTGGTATAGATTTGATAGATGATTTGAGAATGTGTAAATACTTACGTGTTGATGTTTTATGTTTTATATACTGTTGATGATTTTAGTACGAGCTTACTAAGCTTCTGAAAGCTTACTTTGTGTGTGTTTGCATTGTTTTATAGATATCAAAGCTACTGCAAACTCGGGGATCATCAAGGATCGTCACCACACTATCGAACTTCATTTTGGTACTTTGAAAATGTATATTTTGAAGTATGGCATGTATAGGCTAGTAGTTGTGGGGTTATGTTTTGTGATGTATATACTTAGCCATGTGATTTGGCTAGTTGATGTTTAAACTCATAGTTGATAATGACTTATGGTATGTGATGTTAATGTGCAATTGTGGTATGCTTTAGTTGGACAAAAGAAATGGTAAATGTTGGCAAGTTTTGGTAAATTTAGCATGAGATTGAATGATGTATGAAAGGGAATATTTTGGTATGATCTTACCTTATGTTTGGTATGAATTGGTAAGGTTTATGTGTATGAAAATGATTGATATTATTATGATATGAATGATGAATGTTTTGGCATAAAAGTTGGCTGAAATGGTGGTGCAAAAATGCTTGTTTCCTTGCTTGTAGGTTGACTCAATTTCGGGTGGCAAGTTGGCTATTCAAATGGCCTATTTTTCTCCACACGGGCAGAGACACAGGCGTGTGTCTCAGCCGTGTGCGACACACGGCTATGTTGCATGACCGTATGTCCCCTAGGGTATCCTACAATTGTAAGTCAGGCCCAAACACGGCCATAGCACACGGTCGTGTGGCTAGCCGTGTGGCCCAAGTTAGACTCAACCACGGCCAAGGCACACAGGCGTGTCTTGCAGCCGTGTGGACAAGTCAGTATGTATGCCCTATTTTACCATGGCTTAGGCACACGGCCTGTTCACACGGGCGTGTGACCTTTTAGAAGTGAAAATTTTTATAAGTTCTAAAACTTTTATATATTATCAATTTAGTCCCAAATGCTTGTTTAAGCATTGTATACTCCATTTTAAATGAATAAGGAATGTGAATGAATGATTTTTATTAGTAATGAGATTATTTTTGATGTTTGGTGGTTCTGATACGAGTTACAAGTCCGGTAATGCCTCTTAACCTATTCCAGTGACGGTTAGGGGTTAGGGGTGTTACATTTTTGGTGTGATATTTATACTATGAATGATAACACGTTTATAGGAGGTCAAGTTGTTAGTGCCATGGCCGGGGATTGCAACGGTGAAATTTTTATTAGATTGATTATCGCAAAATAATATTAATCAAAAGACGAACAAGCTAGATAGTGTTATATTTTTTTTGTACATAATTAAATATTTTGATTTTGATTTTTTTAGTTAATTAAATATTTTTATTTTTAATCTTTTTATTTACTTTGTTGATTAGCATATTTAATCATGAATGTTGATTTTATAGGTTGGTGTATGAACTATCCAAATCGAGTTGGTTGTACGAAGCTTTGATAAACCAATGGAGTCATGATTACAAAGATGAGCAGCCTGAGTGTTCGAACAAACTCCCACTTAAGCCGAACAGGTATACATCCGAAAGGGAGGGAGATTTAACAAACCAATAGAGTTATGACGGAGAACGTTACATGCCCTGCTACTTCGAAACCAATGGAGTTATAACAGAGGTTCGACGAACCAATGGAGTTATGATAGAGAACTTAGAAGAAATTCACAAATAGGTGGACCAGTAAGAAGATTTACTCCAAAAAAGAATGAAACTAGAGACTCTGTTAGAAGAGGTCGTGCATGATTTTCCTCATATCTATGGTAATTCACATGAAACATGGTCATGCGAAGCAATAGAGCGACCTCTTTCTACATGTTTCGAACGATTGGAGGATATAATGTTGTTCATTATCGAACAACTCCAACATACTTACAAAGCAAGGCTCCATTGGACGAGGTCGTACATTATGTCTCCAATTTCGATCCAAAGGACTAATGTATTACTGACAACCATCTAGAATTAAATCTTGAAAGTCAACAAGAATTTGGAATCGGAGACGAGGAGCAGTTGAATATAGTCAAAGACATCTTTGATCCAATTCACATAATAGTAAATGTAGTATTAGAATTAGAGGTAGAGAAGCTTCAACCAATTCTAAATGAAAGTGTAGACAGGCCGATACACTTTCTGGCTATAACCAAGGAGGTGCCAACCAAAGAAACTGGCAAGCTCGTCTCGTTCTCGTTTGGTGATGAAGGAAAAACTTGGGCGACCAAATCTTCTCACAACATGGAGGGGAAAAAGCTTGAGGAAATAATACCCCAAAGACAATTTCTGGTTGGATCAGATTCGACACCAAATGGCTTGTGATGTGGATGTTGTGTCGATATTAGATAAGGCAAAATCATTGGAATCAGCCAAAGGCTTTTGTTCAGATTTATCGACAATGGAATAAACGACAGATCAAAGTGTCGAGCACCAGTTGGAAGTTCTTCTTCGGGGGCGATACGGATCGTCCTAACTTCGAAAAATGACTTCGCTTTTAAAGTTTATTCAATTTTAATTTTAATTTTTTTTATTGTTAGTTATATTTTAGGATTAGATTTTTAATTTGATGTTAGAATTAGAAGAAAACAAGTTTCCAAGAGCAACGGAGGAGCTAGATGGTAGTAGGGGGAGGAGCTAGATGGTAGTTGGGGCAAGTATGGACAACCGGAGGCTTTTGACAAGTTGCAGAAAGACCAAATTGAAACCATGTCGTCACATAGCAATGCCATGCCACAACACAACCACTTTGAACCCAAAAATACAAAATCTCATGCATTCTTTATGGCGTGGCATGGCACACCCTTGATGGAAGCAAGAATAAGGGAAAAACTAGTGTTGTATCGCACCATGTCTACTCTATGGCGCGACATACTGGTCATTTCTAGAAGCTTTCCATCAGTGTTTCGGCGCAATCTTCAGATATATTCTCCAAGTTTGCACGACAAATCAAACCCTAGATGACCTCTATATATTGTCCTTAGCAACAGCTGTGTAACACTTTATACTCGGTTTGGTCACCGAACCTAAGTTATAAGGTACTATAGCTGATAAACATTACTATCATACAAAGATTCGGCATTAATAACCAACAAATATATTAAACAACATTAACACATGTAAGAAGCAATTTACAATCAAATAAGGCATTAACTAAGCATACGAGACCTTTAAACCAACTTGGTAACAACTCAAGACTAAACTAAAACATTTTCAAAAATTTAGGTAAAAATGTAAACAAGGGTCACATGGTCGTGTTTCCAAGCCATGTGACAAGGCTGAGACCATGTGACATGGTCGTGTTGCCTAATCGTGTGACAAACAAATGCCGTGTAATCTTGGGTTACACAGTCGTGTTGCCAAGCCGTGCCGCCAGGCTGTTTACAAACTAATTCCATGTGAATGAACTTGCACGAAAAGCAATTAGACCACATGGTCATGTCATACAACTTTGTGTGATAAACAGTCGTGTGGCAAACTGAGTCACAAGCCGTGTGCACCTAAACACACCTTCTAACCCAAGCAATCACACTTATAATCCCTTAAGCCACAATTCATACCATACCAGCCATTTAACCTATTTAAAATACATTAAAAACTTGCCAAAATACCCATATAACATACAACCTAAGTGTCTAACTAAGATGTCATCATTGGCACCACAATTCATACATAAGACATTAACCATTCAAGCATAAACAACTTAGCATTTCATATCCATTACAAGAAAGAACTATACTTTATTTTCTCATGACTTAAACATTTTCAAATAAGGTACTCCATATGACCTAAACCATACATGCATATTTATACACGTAGTTATTCGAAATGGCACAAGCTTAACCAAAGTACTTAAACACATATACAATACCATAATCCTATTTACATGCCACTTATAATTGGGCCAAAATAAGTAATTAGTTACCAAAAGAGTTGATGGATAGTGTGATCTCCATAAATGATCCAATCGACAACTTGAATTCAACAATTTACAAGGAAGAAGACGAAACAAGGTAAGCTTACTTAAAGCTTAGTAAGTTTGTAAAAAATTAAACATCACATACTTGTCATTTTAAGCATACTACTTGAATTTAATATAAAACTAAAATTCTATGCTTTGTTTAACATTTCCTAACATATAAAATGGTTAGTCATGTACATATAACATTAGCAAGATCTTAAGATACATGTTTCACATGCCAATCCACAACCAAAAAGTATTTAACTATTCATGCCATAATTTCATTTTGAAACATGTCTTTAACTATTTTCCCAGAGAACTATAGTAAACTAACTTTGGATACATGAGGGAAGTAAATCCTCACATGAGCGGATCAACGCGACATTAACCATTACACGATGCCACTCACACAAGTTGATGAGAATCTGCAACAAATGCTAGATTCCAACCATCAGTATGGTATCCACCACAGGTACATAGTACCTAAAAATATATCACTAACACAGAGTTCCTGGAACTTTAACACTGGTACATAGTACCTATAAATATATCACCGGCACAGAGTGCCGAGAACACCTAATGACATGTCATTTGTATCCTAATCATTCACTTAGCTCACACAGGCCTTAACTTATATTCCATAATCTTTTCATCTTTATACTATAATACCATGATCAACTTGATCACAAACATTCTATAGAATAACATATTTCAATTCAAATAAGAATATGTAACACCCCTCGCCCGTATCCCTCACCGGAACAGGGTTCGAGGTGTTACCCGACTTAAACTCAGTCAATCACACAAAAACCGTGCCAAAAAAAATTTCAATCAATTTAAAGCTTTTCTTTTCACATGCAATCTATCCCATATATGGGCTTACGAGGCCCAAAACATCACTAGCCAACATAGGCCAATTCACATGGCCAAAACACTTTCTCAATACAAGCCAACACCTTTGGCTAAATTATAATATCACATACTCAACATTAAAACCCTATACATGCCATAGACTCAAAATACTAGGATTTACTTACACCAATAGCGTGAGCTCGATAGTGTGATAATATCTCTGGCGAACTCCAACCCGAGCAAGTAATTGGAGCCAACAATCTATAAAATAGAGGAATGTAATAAGCTTTCATAAGCTTAGTAATTTTTAAGCAATACAAACAAATAAACGCAATTATACTTCGATTATTCAATTTCTCAAGAGGTCATATTCTAGGTATATTGCCATCTGGCTGAATATACACAAAACACATAATGTACGTTCAGCATTCTTATCACACTTAATCTGAATTCATATAACATAATTAAATCAAATACTTTCACATACTTTCACACCTTGACCGAATGTATCATGGTCATAGATATAATTATAGCATTTATTCACATATGTATCACATTATACACTTGTGATTCCATTCAAATCGAACTCACTTATGAGTACATAGTGCGTACCTGGCCCACTTAACGTATTGAATGTATTCATTTGTCAATGTAATACGAGGTGCCTTAACCTTAAACTTTTATCCATTCACCGGCATTTCGCCTGCTAGGCTCGAGGCCCAATATCATTTCACTGGCATTATAGCCTGCTAGGCTCGAAAGCCCGATTAGTATCTCACCGGCATAATAGCCTGCTAGGCCCAAAGGCCCGAATAATGTACCAAAGACTAGGCTCGCGAATTTAACCCAATATAAGACCAAAGACGAAGCTGCGGATTTAACCCGATATATTACAAAGACGAAGCTCATGGGATTTAACCCGGATATATTACCAGCACGAAGCCTGCGGGATTTAACCCGGATATAATACCAGCATATAGCCTAAGGGTCTTTAAGCCCGGATACACATCAAATATCATGCATATTTAATCATATATTAACACATCTCATTCAACATATCACATTAGTAGTCATTTGCTACATTCAGATATAAACTCCATATGAACACCATCATTTACATTTCGGTTCAAAAGTCATACATAAATATCACATATCCATTTCACCATTCAAACTTAACCCATAGTGACCATTCGACTATAAGTTATATACATAAATTATTTATCGCACAACTTGATTCAAGTAGAACTAAAAGGTCACAATTCATCTAATGTATACATATTGCTCACTGATTCGCACACAGCCTTTCAAATTAGCAATTATAATATGGTTCCGCACATAGCCCATCCTTATCGATAATTTACGATGGTTTTACCCTTACTCACATATATGACATAGGCATTTTTACCTATGCTTCTCAATTCACATTCATGATTCAATTCCAATCGATTTAACATGCATAAGTACATATCGCATACCTGACCAACTTAATGTATTGAACGAAATCGATTGTCAACTTAACACAAGGTCTCATAGTTGAACATAAACATGAAACCATTTCTTATATGTTCGATTCACATCAATCATCAAATTTATTTAATTCACATGTACTTAATTAGGTTGTTTGTACCTGAATAATTTACTTTACGGAACGAATCCACATATCGTATTAGCCCATAGTCTTATAGCACCACACTTTTAATAGTTTACCTCGTCGAAGTTCACATTTAATCACTTTAGTGCCAAGCCGTATTCGGCTACCACAAAGGACTAATAATAATAATTTTATACACATCATGGTTTCCTTTAGATATTTAATAATCACAAATCGTGATATCTCTACCAACACATATACGGCATAGTTTATTCATTGTAACACTCATTTAGTGCATCAAATTTCCAAATCCAATTCAACTTGAGCATAAAAGCCATAATCGGCTTATAGCCTTAAATCATTACATATTCGGCACATTAACTAAATAAAATTTACATTCTCTTTGC
Organism: Gossypium anomalum; assembly: GCA_025698475.1. NCBI lineage: Eukaryota > Viridiplantae > Streptophyta > Magnoliopsida > Malvales > Malvaceae > Gossypium > Gossypium anomalum. Next base: position 59,231,444 of record CM046956.1, read on the forward strand.
CATATTAATTTAACTCTTAGGCATATAAAAAGAAATCAAGCTTAACACTTAAGAACTTACCTCGAATGTTGCCAAACGATTACAACTGCTATTCGATTACTCTCTCTTTTCTCTTATCCGAATTTGCCCCTCTATGCTCTTGAGCTTGGATTTAAAGATTTTAAACTAGTCATTATTCGACTATTCAAGCATCACTTTCAAAATATAATATATATATTCGACTTTCACACTTACTGATCATAGTAAGCTTATAAGAAATCAATAAGCAACTCATTAACAAATTTTTGTCAATATTTACCACAAAATCATAATTTCACTGCAAGCTGTCTTCCTGAGCAACAGTCACTAAATCATTTATAACTGGAGCTACGAAACTGCAAATCAAGTGCCGTTAATTTTTCCTGAAAATAGACTCACATATCTTTTATCCATAAAATTTTCAGAATTTTTGGTTTGGCCAATCAATACCATATATTTCTTAAATTTTCCCTTGTTTCACTGTTTGACTAATCTGACCACTCTTCACTACGAATCAAATTTCTCATTGTATAGAATTCAAAATATGTTCTTGTTTATTTCATTTGAAACTAGACTCATTAAGGATTCTAAGCATATAAACTTCATCTTACAACCATTTTTTTACAATTTATAATGATTTTATAAAAACAGAACAGGGGATCTAGAAGTCATTTTGACCCTGTCCCACATCACTTCAAATATCTCATTATCGGCAATTCTTTTGCTTATACGGTTTCTTTTATAAGAAACTAGACTCATTAAGCTTAATTACATAATTTATTCAGCTTCTAACTTATCTCCCAAAATTTATGGTGATTTTCCAAAATCACGTTACTGCTGCTGTCCCAAGCAGATTTATTACCAATTCACTCTTTCACACATAACTTGCATGCATGTTATTTAAACATGCATATCACAAATCAATTATAACTTCACTTAAGCATAATCTTCATTTCATCATTTTAAAGCACAAATATTACTCAATATTGTCCAAGTTCACATTCAGGCATAATACACACATGTTAGCAGATTTTTCCCCTTAGCATCTAAGGCAGATGCATGCTCATTTGCTTGGCTCAACTTCACCTATCTTCCATTTTTCATCAAAAGAACATGAAACAACAACCATTTCCCTCATTTCAATTCATGATCGAATGCTCACAACACAACCAAAAATCAAAATATGCTTCATGAGTTAAGGTAGAATCAAGAAGAACCTATGAACATCAAGATAGAAGTAAACTACTATGGACTTACCTTGGATTTTTCTTCCCCAAGTGACAGAATATTGAAGAGCTCTCCCCTCTCTTGCTCTCCTATTTTCGGCTATGAAGAACAAAGATGGACCAACTTTTCCCTTCCATCATTTTGTTATTTTTTATTTAGTCTTTATTTTATGACATAAAATGACACATATCAATTAGTACCATAACTTCATGTCTTAAATTATTATTATCTAATGCACATGTTGCTTTCCACCAACATCATGGCCGGCCACTACACATAAAATGGGGAGTTTGACATGCAAATCCTCCTATTTTGCACTACCATTTATTTGGCCACTACAAATTAGCCTAAGCATTTTCAAAAATTTTCACATAGGTCCTATTTCATAATTTCACTCACAAATGACAAAATCAAAGCATGAAATTTTCACACATGCACTTTCACATGTAATAATCACAGAATATAACATTTAATTATTTTTGTAACTTGGTTTCGTGGTCCCGAAATCGCTTTTCGACTAGGGCCAAATTAGGGCTGTCACAGAATAATTGTCATGTTTTACCATTCAAGCCTTTGTTTTCACCTTCAAACTTGCCTTAATTAAGCATGCTCATTATATGCACATATATGTTTAGAATTCAAAACATGAATAAGCATACAAATCTAATACAAACTTACCAAAATGAAGTAGCTACCAACACCAAATGAGGACTACTTGACAACTTTTCCTTTCCCACGATTATCGACTGTTTAATTTGTTTCTTGATCTATATATAATCATTTAGTTCAATTAACTCACTCAATACTTTAAAACATCTAAATTTATATATTTGACCCTTCAACAACATTTTACATTATTACCCTGAACTTTTATATTTTATTCAATTTGATCCCTAAAATCGAAACTTTCACATTTATCACAGTTAAACCAAATCTAAGCTAGTCAAATTCTCTATGACCCTCATACAGCCAATTTTATAAGAATTTCATGCTAAATTTATTATTTTATCAAATTAGTCATTAAACTTAAAACTATTCAAAATTACTTTACAAATTAATCCAAACTTATCATCAAGATTCAAACAAAACCATTAACAACAAAAAAGCTTCAAGAATAACCATGACAAGTCTTCAAAACTCTAGCAGAATCACAAATTAGTCCTTGGGCTAGATTAATTAAGCTACAACAATCTCAAAAATATAACAATTAATAAAAACAAAATCAAACCAACTTACGTGCAAAAGAAAATAGCTGGTTGAACCTCCAAGCTCACAAAAATGGTTTTTTTTTTCTCTTTCAAATTTGGTGGGGATGAATTAAGGAAGATGATGACATGTTTGTCTTTCTTTTGTTTTTGTTTTATTTATTAATTTACTAATTTCCCTTTAATATTAACTAAAATTTCATAAATAATTACATCTTAACCGTCCTTTATAAAGGAATAAGGTTTAATTACCTTTTAAAACCCTCACTTCTTGTTTATAAAACCATTAAGCACCTATAAACTTAAAGCAATTAACTTTTGTAGCTTTTACGATTTAGTTTTTTTTTCTTAATTAACTATCCAAAGGTTAAAATTATTGGACCAAATTTTATTATGAAACTCCAACAACTTTATAAATATTAAATAAATAAAATTTTCTGACTCACTGGTCAAAATTGTGGTCCCGAAACCACACTTTATAACACCACTAAAAACGGGCGGTTACAACTCTTCCCCTTAAAGAAATTTTCGTCCTCGAAAATCTTACCGAGAAAAGGTTCGGATATTGCAATCTCATGGTTTCTTGGGGTTCCTAGGTGGCTTTCTGAACACCATGACATTTCCATAGAACTTTTACTAAAGCTATCCATTTATTTCTCAACTCTTTAACTTCTCGAGCCAAAATTTTAACATGTTCCTCAATGTATGTCATATCAAGCTATAACTTTATTTCGACCAGATAAATCACATGGGAAGGATCTGATGTGTACCTTTTCAACATCGATACATGAAATACATTATGAATCTTTTTGATCTCTAATGGTAAAGCCAAATAGTATGCTACTAGAGACATTCTCTCGATAACCTCGTACGGACCAATAAATCTCAGACCGAGTCTTCTTTTTCAGCCAAAACAAAGAACTTTCTTCTAGGGTGATACTTTCAGGAATAATCCTTGTTTCATTTCGACGACCCCGGTTTGCATGGGATGTCGAACTTCAATTCAACGTTCGTCTGTCATTATTGGCGGAGTGATCACCGGGAGATCTTTACCTGGTTGGCTTAAGACCCCTTTATTACCTATTGTAGGTTCTACATGATTTATCATCCTTGCAGATTTCTACCCTTCCTTTCCCAATTTGCCTTCTATATTCTTTCTCCTTTTAACTCTTTCCATGACTAATCATCCTAATTTCATCTTGACTTATGAACACGCCACAGTTCTGATGCGTACACTAATATTCTGCGCATGAGTTCTATCTACTCATAAGGCCTACTAAAAAGGTCCAGGCACATTGGCATTCTTATCTGGGTTCATCTTTATTATTTCCACCCCACCCTTAAGTTGCATTATTGTTTGGATTACTTCCTTGTATTCTGCCCTAATCACAGTATCTTACTTTTGGGGTGAAGCATACTTGTTTGTTATAGATTGCTTTAGCCTATATTACCCAATAGACCGTTATCTAGGTGACCGTACGAATTCATGATTCCTCTCACATGTCGATTCCCTACAAAACTAACTATTTGGCTAATACTTTCATACTAGTTTTCCCTTAAAGAGGAATAGTCTATTATTGGGTTCTAATTAACCCCTCATTTCCTTATGGACTGACCGATGTACCTGTAATCAACCACTAGCGTACAAAGTTCCTTGAGCGTCCTCTAAAGATTATTGATGGTGGATTCTTATTTGCAATCCTCGATTAAACCCTATTTCGTTTGCCTGTACACTAAGCACCGCTGGTGCGTCATCTCCCTTGACAATTTCTTGTTGGGTTATCACTCATATGCCCTACTTGCTTTCACAACCACTATTCTAGCAACCTTTTTCCCATTTTCATTATGTTTCCCATTAATTGGTGGATTCTTTCGACCCGTTGGCTATCTAGTGTGTCCATACATTCGTTTTCCTTCTAACCCTTTTTTTTTTAGTTTGCAGAATTTCTAGCTTTTACCATCTTGATTGTTCACCCATGTTTATTGCCCGTTGAATTATGGTCTTACTTGTTAGGTCTCATGTTTAATGTCCTGGTGGACTCCATTAGTTGTCATAGTTGAGCTATGGTCTTACACCTCGTAATCATCGTGTTTATTGTCCCGATGTACTATCCCGTGTTTAGTGCCTTGACGGACACTCTATGATGTCATAGCGTCTTCCAGTTATGGTCTTACACAATGTAACCCCATGTTTACCAACTCGATAGAATATCAAAGGATGCCATAGCGTCTTTTAGCTATGGTCTTAGTCTTATTTATCGTTTTGGCATACTTTCGTATGATGGCATAGCGTTTTTCAATTATGTTCTTACTATCGTTTATGGGCGAACCAACACATGATGCCATAACATTTTTCAGCTATGGTCTTACTCATTTTAGGCGTATAGCCTCCAATCGAACTCATGTCCTAGGCATGATATTTCTTATTTATTTTTCTTATTGCATTCATCCATTCCTCTGTTTCATCATTCCTAACATTGATGCTCGAACACCGCAATGTCCCCTCTACAAAGCCCAGAGCTTTGCATATCACGGCTTGATTTTGTAATACTATATGGCGGTATCTAACAGAAATTCTCATTTCTTGGATCCTAACTTCAACTAAACCCTTCTATAAGTCTCTTTCATGTTCTATTATTAAAGCATGTGACATATGCTTTTCAAGATCAAACATAATTGACTCATAATCAATTCTTGAATGCTAAACTAGTATGGTGGATACTCATGTGCCTACGAAATCTTTAACTTACTCAACATTCCAAGGATGGAATGCAAAAACTCACCTGACCCTTATTTGCTTCCTCCTCCACTTACCTTCTCTGAACGCCAAAGCTTCTACTCTAACTCCTTGAATTTTCTACTTTGCCGACTAGTTCCTCGTGATCATTGCTCCATGTAGAGCTTTCCATAACCATCGCTTCCTCGGAGCAACCAAGGAAGATGAAGAAGAGGAGAGAATTAAATAGAATTGAGGAATCCACCTGAGGATTCATTTCTCAACTATTTATAACCATTCTCGCACGGTCTTTAATCGTATAATATCCACTTCTTTGCAATCATTTTGTCTCCCATTAAGAGACCGGTTAGTTCTAATCAACCAAACCGGGCTTGGACCTCAACCATACCCAATTATGTTCCTAACTTTTCCTAATTTTTCAATAGAGACCGCCAACTTTTGGCCTCTTTCAATTTGACCCCCAAATTGTTCCTAATTTTTTGGTTTAAAGAAAACTAGGTGTGACAATGGTAACATGTAAATCTAATCAATAATTTAAAATGTATAATGTATCCTTCAGATTAATTAAAAGAAATTATAACTAAGAATCAAGTGATTAAATTCATAGCTTTAAAATCATGGAAATATTAATAATGAAACATAATTGAAATTATTTGTATACTGATGCGAACTTTGATGATGGTCATCTAAGAATTTCGTTGTCAAACCATGCTTGTAAGCTTTCAACAGGTTCCATGGGAAAACTTGACGTAAACCTAAGGTAAGAATGGTACCTTCCTTAGCTTATTATTGCTTTATTTTGTTAAAATGTTGAATAAATAAATCCATATATATTATATTTTGAGCTTGAAAGATATCAAATTATTCTTAACATGATATGATTGTTGTTGAATATTGAATTATTGAATTATTGAGAAATTGATAAAATTGAATTAAGCACTTGTAAATCATAGTATGAATTTTGTCAGGTATAGTTGACATATCATAGGATAGTAATACTATATTTTTGTTATGATTACTTTGTGGGTTGCTTTATACACTGGGGAGTTACTGTTAGCAATTTGTGCTCAAGAGTTTGGTTGGTTTACTGTTTAGTGATCCGCACATACTCGGAGTTACTATTATTGTTATCATCCGCGCTTTGCGCGTATTTGGTGTGTGGGTTAGATCCATGTACCTGACCTTGACCTCTTCTAGTGTTTACAAATGGGTGATTAAGTACTAAAATATGTTTATCGATCATTACTGTTAAATATCGTGGATACCGAATTGTTAATTGCACTTTTCACTGGTTTTTATTTCTGATTTGTGCACCGAATTATACTAAATTATTGTATGTGTTATTGATCGCATTTACCGAATTAAATATCGTAAATGATCCATGAAATGGATCTGATTGTTAATGTTATATGTGCTATACTATGATTTGATCGAACCATCGCCAAACCCTGCTATTTGAATGGAGAATGATATTTGCTTCATTGGATCAGTCTTGAATGGTTTATCACGTTAGGTTAAATCAAAATGCACTATTGAATCAAGTTTGTAAAGTGGAATTCTAATCATCAAGTAGTGGCTTATCACGTTAGGTTAAATCAAAATGCACTATTGAATCAAGTTTGTAAAGTGAAATTCTAATCATCAAGTTGAACTACGATAATTGCTTAGAGTTGAAGTGTTAGAAATTGTTGGGTAATAATATATAGGATTAGTAAATGATTTTATGACATGAATATTGAACAAATACGTTATGCATGCTAGATGTTATCATGTTAAATCATGACAAAAGCTATGAGACCATGAATTAATGTCCATTTTAGTTTAATAAAAATGACTAAGATTTAAATACATCAATAATTGCTTTAAGTCTTGAATATAAATTATTATACTTTAGGTCACATGATTATATTAATTATAATTTGACTTGGGCTTTAATTGTATGAGTTTCGTAGAATTATTGGTGAGAGTTATAATACTCAACGCACTATTGTTCTGTTATGTGCACAGATTAATCAAGCCGAATCAAGAATTAGAGAAGAATTGTATCAACAGAACAAAGTCACAATCATACTAATATGAACTTTTTCTTATCCTTTTGGGTAATTAAATGATAGCTTTGGCACGTACATATTAGGTGTTTCCATAAAGTCGTTGGTATATGTATTGGCTATGTAGTTTAGTATGTAAATTAAGTACTTTTAGATTGTGATGAAAAAGAATGGTTAACTAGTTGAAGCTAGATAGGAAACTTGTTTAGGATGCATTTAAATACCATAAGATAGCCATTTAGGCCTTAATATTGTTGCCAAATGGGTTAGAGTACTTCCTAAGCAATTGTAGACCTTTCTTATAAGTCAAGATACCTTAGATTAACCTAACTTGTGCATTTTTGCACTTAAGTCTCAATACTTAGAAAGCATGTATCAAGACCTCCAAAGTCAATAGCTAAAATTTGGAAACCAGAGAGGCAAGTCTCAAGCAATGATACCGTAGTTACTTTTAAAACACAATTAAATCGATTCAATGGGCCCCAGGACAGTTAAATTCCCCATGGGTTGACCATATTGAGATGTTGAAATGGTTAAACTTATAGATGATCATCAATCATCGATTGTGTCACTGAAGATGCCACTAGACATCGAATGTAGCATCGTCTAATCGAGACCGCTGTCGGCTCAGGTAAGGGGTGTTGCATGGACTTTATTGGATATGGTTTGTAGCATGATAAACAACTTCCAGTTACTAATGTCTTTGCAAATGCATCTGCCCAAAATTGATGTGTATGTATTAAATTTGGCTCCTAATAAGGCAGCCTATAAAATTCTTTTAAGTCGTGGACTAGGAGAATGCTTAGTTCAAGGCACCTATATGTTTGGGGTTGCCAAGCAGAATGAAGAATATATAATCCATATGAAACAAAATTAGATTCTCCTGCAATAAGTGAATTAATTATCTAGAGAAATTCAAAGGATACAGATTTGCATTTCAAACCTAAGTTCAATAATCATATAAATCAGTAAAGTTAGATTCCTTTTGAATGGTGAAGTTAGAAGAAGTGTTTCAAAAAATTTAAATAACGAAACTCTCCTACAAGAAACAATCTCACAAAGCTCTTATGAAAGTAAATCCACAAAAAAATGCTATTAAGATCACAAAGAAAGAAAATCAGTCAACCCTAATGGTTATGTGTTTTATTTGTAATGGCCAATATTTTATATTGTAATCAATAACGATTCAGTTTTGTCTTCACAAGCCACAAATAATGTTGAATCTGACAAATGATTAAATTTCATGAAAGATGAGATGAAATATATGAAACAAAACAAAGTTTAGGATCTAATCAAATTGCCAAAAGATTCGAAACGAGTTAAATGCAAATGAATCTTAAAAGCAAATATGACTCAAATGAAAATATCAAATGATATAAAGCAGACTACTTGTTACCCAAGGTTATGCTAAGAAAGATGGGGTTGAGTCTATAGACTTTTTCATTGTCTCTAAGAAAGACTCCTTAAAATTTATTATAGCATTAGTGACTCATTATGATTTAGAGTTACATCAAATGGATGTGAAAATAGACTTTCTATATGGAGATACAGAGGAAGAGATTTATATGGACCATTTTAAAGGTTTCTCAATTGAAGGAAAATATCATATTAGGTGTAAACTGGGATTTCTAAAAGGAGACATGTAGTTTTCTTGGCAAGACTCAAAGGTTGAGCTCCGTCATATTCTTGTAGTAGTTGAATGATCCAACTAAGGATTCTAGGACAAGGGTATAATAATAAGCAAAGCAGAAAAATTAATTAGAAACATGATTCTTATCTTTGAATGGTAATTTAACAATTAGAAACAATTGACATTTTAATAAACCAATCAATTTCAGAACTAGGCTTTTGGGAAATAGAGCATTCATCTAGATCATGTCAACCACTTTTAGATGCAGGTATGAAGAAATTAACCTTTAAGAGGGACCTTCTATCGACGCTGAAACCACCCAGACATCTCTTCATCATCGGAACATTCAAGCAATTCCAACTTTCTCTGACTGTCAGTGCATTTAGATCCATCATTTTGCATTACTGTTGGCAAACTTTTGTTCTTTGCTTCCATCTCCAATGTCGACTCGCATTTCCCTGTGTTAAGTGACCAAGTAGTCCTACTTCTAGTAATGGGAAAATCAATGAACTTGGAATTCTCTGTCCTTGAATCTAAGCATTCTTCATCTTCATTATATTCATTTACAAACCTCCATCTATCTGAATCTTTACTTTGCTTTCTGTCTCGCCTTGTGGATTTACCAATGCTGCCTTCAAATTCACCAGTGCATGTACCTGAAGCATTTGGCACCTTTGGCCGTTTGTGGTCACATTTCAAGCACACCATATTTCGTCTAAAGTTAATATAGTTGCACCTGTATAATGCCAAACATTCAAATTTTCCATAATATAATAAACAAGGCTGTTATATTTCAGTTTTGGAGAATTCAAGGGAAATTGAATGCAAAAGAAAACTCACGATTCACATTCCCATTCCCCAGGATTGAGATGTCGTTTTGGGGGATTCTCTTTGCATTGCAGACATCTTGTATTCTTTGCAAAATTCAAGAAATTGCATCTGTAAGAATTGGAAGTCTCCATCAGGAATGCACCATTAGAAACTCAAAAGAAACTAAAGAATCAGAACCTTTCACATATCCAATCTCCCTTCTTTAATGGCAGATGATCCTGATCCTCCCGCAGTTGCCTCAGTCTTTCTTCGAATAAACCATCACAATGCAAGCACTTAATATTTCTTGCAAAATTTAGGAAGTTGCATCTGCCAAATGGAAAGCAAAGCAAATTAGATTCACAATGCACAAACACTTCGAGAATCAAATTTTCAAATCACTATAACATTAGGCTATCAAATTACTTGGGACAAAGCCAATCGCCTGGCTTCATTGGAACTTTTATGTGTCCTTGTGTACTTGAATGATCATGCAGTGAAGCATCCCCTCTTGAGGGTGCTGCATTCGGCATGTCAGCTTGTTGATCTTTGCTGCCATAATCAACCATTTCTTTCAGCAGTGTTCGAACTGATTCTTTAACTGATTTGTTTTGACATTGCTTGTTCTCTACAGAACTGGTGATTGAGTCCAGACCGTATGTCAATAAAATGCGCATCACATCCACGGTCCTCCCACCTTGATCTTCACGTGCCTTCACATAAGCCCTATCACAGCTTCCTCTCAAATTGCATGAGCTGCAAACCTGCAAAGGGAAAATAAAAGAACAATAATCAGGAAAAAGAAAAACTGAAAATATCTGTTTCGCTGGCCACATCAACTATAGGCACTAACAAAAGAGAAGAGCCCTAGTACATACATTTCCTTCACCAATGCCCACATGAGCTCTTAAGCGCTTCCCAGAATTGACAACTTTCCTATCTAGGCTTGGGCATCCACATCCTACTATGACCTGAATATCTTTCCTTGAGAAATACCTGGAAGCAAAAAGACTATTCAGAAACAACAAAACAGTTCTCAGGGGGAAAACTCTTAAACAACATAGTGGTCGAAGCAAGTCAATTCCCGACGAACGTTAAGAAAAAAAGAAGATTTTAACTGAGAGGAATATTATCAAACAGGTTATATGCACCCAAACCTAAAGAAAGAATATAGATGAAATAGTCATTACTGAAAATCCTCCATTACCTTATAAGACTAAAGCGATCCCTAGCAAAATTAAGGCACGCAGTGCGGATACTATTGGCTTCTTGGGAACCCAATTGGCCATTTTCAAAAGGGTTTCCATCTCCATCGAAATAGCCTCTCCTCAACAAGCATTCCATCAAATCCACCCACTCCTGCCACGGATGTGAAATCTGAACCGTTGATTCATTCCGCTTCGTGGGTCTCTCATAATCAAAGGGCACATCCATTCCCGACGGTGATTGGGCAGCGTGGGAACTGGGTTTTGGACGATGGAGCTCAGCGAGCTCATTAAGAACGACATCAAACTTTGAATTGGAATGTAGGGTTCTGGTAAAGTTGTGAACATATGAAATGGGTACGAGAGGGAAGCCAAATTTCTGGAAATGGATTTTGAGAGCAGTGTACATAAATTTATTATAGCTGCTTCTAAAAAGCTTCTTCATCTAAGAAAAGTTGGTTTCGAGGTTTCCTTTTCGGCGGAAAATTTTTCTGTGTAATCATTGGAACTTTAATACTCATAAAACAGCAACACTCCCGCCTCAATATATTTTTTTTATATTTAATAGTTATATGATTAAATTTGGTTAATTTAATAGAATATGCTCAAAAAATAAAAGATTTGAGAAATTAAGTTGATTTCTCTAAATTTTTTTCATCTATGTTGTTTTTTGAAGAGAAAAAAAAAATCATTCTGTAGGGCGTATTTTCACTTTGGTAAAAAAAAAATTCGGTTAAAAATTAAATGTTTGTGGATTTATTTTTGGTTGTGTTTGAGATAAACATGATTATAGTTTTAAGGAAGGTTTAAATTAACAGTGGTGCCATGAAGCTAGGTGGTCTATAAATTTCATCTGTCATGTGAGTATGGAGCCATCACTTGGGAAGCCGAATCGCATTGCAACTCAAGATATAAATTGACAGTTATTATATGGTCTGGGGTTGAAGTGTAATTGGGTTTCAAGTTTACAAATGCTAAGTTGTTAAGGGATGGAGCATAAATGGGGTCGTAGTTGACAGTGGTTATGCGGGCATGATAACGAGCTCTTCTTATCAGAAGATATGCTTTATAAAACTCAAACACAAATACGAGAAAGAAAAACGCAGTGACATTTTAGTATAATCAAATAATGTATCATATCCATCACCACTAAAGGCGATGACCCCGTTATTATAACATGTGACAGCATTGGGGTGTAGTAGGTTATACTAATAAGGTCACCACCTTTGGTGGAGATAGACAACACAAATTACTTGATTATACTAGAATGCCCCTTGTGTTTTCCTTTCTCACACTTGTGTATTGGTTTTATGAAGCATGCTCTTTTGATAAGGAAAAACTTGTTGTGGTGCTCACGTTAGCACCGCTAACTACAACCCTGGTTATGCTCCATCCTTTGACAACATAACCCTTATAAACTTGAAGCCTTATTTACACTTCAACCCGAGATGATATAATCACTGTCAACTTTGACCTTGAGTTGTAAAGTGATCCCGGCTGCTCAAGTGATGGCTCTATACTCGCACGGCAGGTGAAATTTGTGGGTTATCGAGCTCCATGACATCATCGTAAACTCAAACACAACTTAAAACTATGACTATATCTCCCTCAAAATGAGAGAGAAATAAATCTTTAAACTTGAAAATTTCAACAATCAAGAAAAAGAAAAAAAAAAATTTAGAGGAGACTAAGATATGGGTGAGTAGGGGATGAAGAAGGAGCATTTATATAGGGGATGGGGTGGGGTATAAAGGGAAAAAATTATCCCAAGAATCCTGGGTTGCAAGGATCAGAAGAAACCAAGCCAACTTGATTGCTTCTGAGCCCTACAACCCGAGATTCCTGGGATAAACTTGATTGGAGAAAATGTAGAGGTCGCGAACTCAATGACTTCAATATGTACACACAACTCAAGAGCATCGAGGAGAAGAGCTAATGACTATATGGTAACTCATGCAGTGGAAACACAAACTTATTCGTTTATTCATTAATTTTTTTTGTAAAATGTAACTTAATATTAATTATTGAAGTAAAATACATTACAATACGCAAGCCAAATTTTTAATCTTTTTTCGAACCTTCTGAGCAATTCATCACTTTCTGAAAATATTGTACTTAACAAATAGACGGAGAAAAACTTAAATGGAAATGTAAATAAATGATTGTAAATTTTAAACTCACAATATGATTGTGTACAAATCAAACCAATTTAATAATTTTGTTTCTGGTATTGTAAAAAAGTGCACATTTAGGATGTAAAACAAAGTATAAAAAAATACAAATTACAAAATAACATAATCATTGGCGTCTCGAATGTGTGCCGCAATCGGGTGGGCATAGGGCACACCTAGGGTTCCGTTGCACTATTTGGGTTACTGGCTCCTCATCGACTTCATCTTCATCTTTACGTGCACGTCGGGGTTGATCGCCATAATCATTTCCTTCACTTTTCATTGATTGCGACTATGTCCTAGTCACCCATCATACATCCCCTTATTTGAGTCAGCAATTGCGGTGATTACCTACCTCGGTAGAACAATAATTCTAGGGTGTTTGTGACATTATCGGTGGGCCATTATATGGTGTTGCATGCCTGATTGCGTATATAAGGTAGGAATTATCGGCAATATCGAATGTGTCTGTAACGCCCCAAAATTTCTATTTCGGCTTTTGTGGAAATGTGACACAATTATGTATCTGCTTCAGTGGTTAAGTGTTCTAGGTGTGTGGGAGAGGTCCCAAGTTCAAGCCTTGCATTTGACAAATTTTGGTATTTTTCTGACTTAAGTTTTACACTTGAGCAGTGGGCTTATATTAATTTATTTATAAAACAATATCAGAATGGGCCTGCTGGTCTGGTGGTTAAGTGGAGTGTTAGTTGGCTAGAGGTCCTGTGTTTGAGTCCTTACGCGAGCAAAGGAATTATTTTTGCTTGAGGCATGTGGCGTGTGGTGGAGTTCAAATTAAATTGAAATTCTGAGTAGTGGATGCTAGTGGGTGGTTAATTGAGAAAATTAAGGATTATGGGATTGAGGGGTTATCGTATGTTAGGTTAGATTTTATTTTTACTCTTTTTCTCCAAAAATAAAGTAGGACGACAACCCTCTCCCTCTTTTGTCAGTTTGTTCTCAAACGCTACTACTCTCTTTGCTATTCGTTCGTATTTACTCTTTCGGAGTTCGCTCTTTATTCTCATCGATAGTGGTAAGTGATTTTGGTGCCCTATAATCTTAGTTTTTAAGATATTAATTAGAGACCTATGTATACTGCTTTGACGACCGAGAATCAGGTGTAAGGGGCTGTCTCGTGTCGTATTATAGTGGAAAGCGTCCGAGGGTTTCGAGGTAAGCATTAATTGTATGTTCTAAGTCTTTGATAGTGTGGTGGTTTTGGATTAATCGTGGTTTTAGGATATTTTTTTGGGCGCTGGAATGTCGTGTGTAGGTTCGGGAGTGCTCAGGGTTGTTTTAGCAGCATAAACAATATAGGTGTATACCCGAAAACGTAAAAAATAGGGTTTTGATGAAAGCCAAAAACCCCACTATCGATGCCACACGGGTGTGTAGTCACCCGTGTGGTAGGCCATGTGTCATAACATGGGCGTGTGATCAACGAGACCAGGCCATGCGCGCAAGACACGGTCGTGTGATAGCCAGGTAGGACGTGTGTGACACACGGGCTAAATTGATTTGGGCTGTGTGGGCCACATGGGCATATGGGTCCAAACAAGTAGTCCACACGAGCGTGTGGGAATCTAGGCCAAACCGTGTGATCCATACGGCCAAGGCCAAATTGGGTCGTATGGGCCACACGGACGTGTGGGCCCACATGGGCGTGTGAGCCTATTTAACTGAAATGTGTTCTAAGGTTGTACGAGTCACCCAAGTCTACTGTGAACCTACTATAGGGCCGGTAAGCACTATTTAGTCCCTTAAATGCGTGAACTGCATGTATGATGTATGTACTGATCATGATGATTATATGATTGAACATTGAAATGTATGTATAACTGATATTCATGTATTAGCATGTCATATACTGCATGTTGCAATGCATTGGATTGGGATGTTGATATTAGAGAAAGTGTAATAAAAGGCTCCTAAGCCTATTATCTAGCAGCTCAGCTGCAATTTACTAATTATGTGCTGCATCCGGTACTACTTGGTGTGTAAGGATGGGTGGGTGTTTTAAACCCTACATGAAGTGTAGGGATGGACGGAGATGGTGTGTAGAGGCTGGTTGGGTAGGACTCTTTTTACTAATTAATGTATATCGATACTGTTACTGTGATGGGCTTAGGCCCTAATGCATATCTGATATTGAAACTAAAATAGGTTTAGGCCCGAACTGCTACTGAAACTGAGATAGGCTTAGGCCCAGACTACATTTGACTGATGACTGTTGTTTGACTGTATTCATGTTTTCTGTGCGAATTACACATTGAGTTTACATAAACTTACCCCTTTCTGTTTTAACTATATAGGTAATCCCCAGCCTTAGACGGACTGGTGGGGCAGAGGACTCAACGGTGACCACATGTTTATTATACTGCTTAAACTCCATTAATGGTTTTACTCTCTATGTTTATGGGTTATTTCAGATGTAATTTGGGACTTTTGGACGGTTTGCATTTATTTTGGGATTTTTAACGGTTTTCATAAACTTTCTAACTACAACGAAAACTTGGTTTTATTAAACACAATGTTTTTCTTAAACGCGAACGATTTCCATTAAATTTCACGATTTTAAAAGCTTCCGCTATAGAATATGTACTTAAACGAATCAAACTAACAAGAAAAATAGTTTTGAAATGGATGAAAGTTAAATAAAGGCAAATAAATGGGAACGATTTAACTTGATAAGTTCGATTTCAAATTCTATTCCATGTGACATCGCTAGATTTACCCATCACGTCTAGGCCAGGTTTGGGGTGTTACAGTGTCAGTGTTTTTGGTGAGATCGACATATAATATAATACGGTAGGTGGCAATCATGCAAAATATATCCCTAGAGAAGGTGTTGATGAAAGGAATGATTGCACGTGTTGTAGTACTTGTGAAAAATAAATCGGTGTTGAATGTATTGATGTAGGGAATGAATGTGTGTGTTGTAGTACTTGTGTAAAATAAAATAGTGCTGAATATGTTGATGTAGGGAATAATTGTGTGTGTTGTGGTGCTTGTGTAAAATAAATTGGAGATGAAGGTATTGATGAGGGGAATGAGTTTGCTTGTTGTGATGCTTGTGGCAAAAAAATTAGGTTAGAACCAAAAATAAATGAACCATATTGACCAGGACGTTACACGACAATTGGGTTCGTCGGTGGAGATAGAACAGATGTTGATCCTGGCGCAGCATCTTTTCCTGACCTAGGACTGATGGCCCCTCATCTTGGCCTCCAACGACGATGTTGCTTACTCCTTTCTAAAGCCGCTAGTAGATACAACTCGCCGTTCTGCCTGAACCAATCCATGTAATCTAGATATGTCAGTAACTCCAGTGTGAGAAATGGTTCACGTGTTGGCAAGTAATCGTACCTACGCTGTCGCATCTCGATATGCTTCTTGTAGAATGTTGGCCAATCTTTCTCGAGTCTCCTCCGTAAGTTGATCTTCTGCAAGCCATCGAGCTCCTGGGGTGACGGCAAAATACATTGTGTCACACCCTTAACCCGTATCCATCGTCAAAATAGGGTTATAGAGCATTACCAAATAAACGTAACCTAAAATCATTCATTTACAAAAAATTCAATAAACATAGCATAATCCATTAATATACATGCATATTGTTCCTTATTCAAGCCTTAGGGCCTTAGAATCACTTTAAAAATGATTTGGGACTAAATCGGGAACATTTGAAACATTGAATAAAAAGTTAGAAAAATTCAAACTGCAGGGGTCACATGGCCGTGTGACTCACACGGCTGAGACACACGCCCATGTCTCAGGCCATGTAACACTCGAAATAGGGACACACGACTGTGTCCCAGCCCGTGTCTGTGCCCGTGTAACTCTCTGACTTGGGTCACACGGCCAGGTCACACGCTCGTGTTCCAGACCATGTAACTCTCGAAATGGCCTCACATGCCCGTGTGCCTGACCATGTGCTAGGCTCTGTAACTGCCTAACTTGCAACCTTAAAAACCTACAGGGGATACATGGTCGTGTCACATGGTCGTGTGTGACACACTGCTGAGACACACGCTCGTGTCTTAGGTCGTGTGGACAAGAAATTGACCAAAATCAAGCCATTTTTTTTACCCAATCAAACATGTTTGTAACACCCCTTACCCGTATCCAATGCCGGAATAGGGTACAAGGCATTATCAGACTTATACACAAGCAATCATACAAAACTGAGACGTAAATTTTCCATCCAATTTAAAACTTTTCATATACATTCATATCGTCCCTAAATGAGCCTACGATGCCCAAAACATGCATTAGAAGTGGTTCGGGACTAAACTGAATACTTTAGAAAATTTCACAACACTTAGAAAATTTTTCATGTTTTAAGAGCCACACGCCCATGTGGCTTGGGACACGCCCGTGCGGGCAGGCCTTGTAGTCACACATGAATCATGTAACAGGATGCTCACAAAGAGCTATAGTAGTGTGCAACACATGCAAATTCACTACCAATCAGGATGCTCGCAAGAACTATGTAGCAGGATTACCAGTCTAAGCTAAATCCTGTCTACAACATATAATCAGTGAGATCAGGATTACCAGTCCAGGCTAAATCCCATCTCCAACATATAATCAGGATTACCAATCTAGGCTAAATCCCGATTTGAACGTAAGATTAGAATTACCAGTCTAGGCTAAATTTTGTCTTTAACATATGCTCAAGAAGGCTTATATCAGGCTTACCCATCTAGGCTAAATCCTTTCTGTAATGAGGTCAAGGATTACTCGTCTGAGCTAAATCCCATTAGCAACACATGTAGGATCTCATTCTATATGGGAAATCACCTTTATCCATCGATATTTAATATTCAACTAGAACTTGTCACTTATCGGGCATTATTATTTATCAGGCTTTGTTGGACATATGCGAATAATTTCAACTATATTCATAGTATTTGTATAATTTATATGCACACATCCAATACAAGCATAAAAATATACAAAATTTAGTTGCACGAACTTACTTGACTAAATTGCAGAAATACCAAGATCCAGGGGCATTTTGGTAATTTTCCATTTCCCCCGATTTTCACCAAATTTTAAATTAATAATTTCATTCAATTTATTAATTTAAACAATAAAACAATTCATTTCCTTCAATTTGGTCATTTTTGACATTTTTACAAAAATACCCCTAAAGTTTTACTTTTATTCAATGTAATCCCTGAGCTTAAAACATGTAAATTATCCATTTTTAATGTAAACCCTTGCTAGCTAAATATTCATATATTTATTTTCCTCTTGCCTCCTCTCCATTCCACATCCTTAATATATACATAATTCCACTATTTACTTATATGTTCATGTCAAGCTATCCACTTGAGTCATAGTCACTAAATTATTTATATCTTGAGCTACAGAATTCCAAATTAAGATCCGCTTGATGTTTTTGAAACTAGACTCAAATATATTTCTACCATAAAAAATTTAGAATCTATAATTTAGCCAATGAGTACAGTAAAATCTTTAAATTTATCCTTGTTCTGCTGTTTGAAAGTTTCGACCTTTCTTTACTAAAAATTAATTATCTCTTAGTACGAGATTTTGATGATGTTCCCATTTGTTTCTCTTGAAAATAGACTCATTAAAATTTAAAAATTCAAATTTAAACCCTTAAGTATTTTTATACAATTTTAAATGATTTTCCAAAGTCAAAGCAGGGGAACCCAAAATCATTCTGACCTTGTCTCACAAAATTTATTATATCTCATAATTTACAATTCCATTGTTTACAGCGTTTATTTTATTAAAAATTAGACTCAATAAAATTTAATTTCATATTTTATTCAACCTCTAATTCATTTTATAAAATTTTTGGTGATTTTTCAAAGTTAAACTACTACTGCTGTCCAAAACTATTTTAGTGCAAAATGTTTATTACTAAGTTTATAATTTCTTATGAACTTACCGTGTCCTTACCCCGTGTAGCTCTCTGTTTGTCACCCAAGAACAAATTGAAGACACTCGACCAAGTTACACGCCTGTGTGCTAGGCTGTGTGGTCGATTTAATTTTCATAACTTTTCATAAAATAGGTGCAAACTTCACACGCCCATGGGGCAAGCCATGTGTCACACACGGCCTAGAGACACGATAGTGTGTCTACTCGTGTGGACAAAAACAAGGCTATTTATAAAGCCATTTTGTCACCCTTTTATGCATACACCTACACAACAAAACATAACACCATTCCAAGCAATTACATTCAACCAATTCAGCCACAATTAAGACATCCACACATCATTCACATGCTACCATATATCACATACGAACATCACATACTTATCAACTTAAAACATGCAAATTTCCACATCCATGAAATCATCATCATATGCATATATACATAGACCAATATTAGCCAATTCCAAATGGCCATTACAACATGAGTTATCAACCAATATAGGTGAACACATTAGGCCAATTCAATTATGACACATAACAAAATAACCAAGTCCCCATACATGGCATAACTCAAAATGTCAAATTCATTGGTACCCAAAATAATTAGTTGATAGTGTGAGTGGATCTCCGACAATCTTCGATCGCCGAGCTAGCTAGGTGACATTATAAGACAAGGGAAAGAAAAGGGGAGTAAGCTATCTAGCTTAGTAAGTTCCCATGCAAATAATAGACATCATAACCCAACATTTAACATACAATTAACATGATGATAATTGACATAAATATTATTAAGATCTTATAATCATAACTTACTCAATCATAGCCTTATTGAGGGTTCATCACATAACGAGCTCATCAGGTATGAGTTTTTTTGTACGTACCTGTGTAACACCCCTAACCCGTAACCGTCGTCGGAATAGGTTAAGAGGCATTACTGGACTTGTAACTCAGTTTAAAACAATCATATATTAAATATCATCTCATTTAAATAAATATATGTCATTCATAATCAATATGAACTTAAATTGAGCAAACAAAACTAAATCATGCATTCGAGACCAAATCGGTATCATATGAAAGTTTCAAAACTTAGAAAAGTTTTCAACTTTTTAAAGGTCACACGCCTTTGTGAACAGGCCATGTGCCTCATACGACTTTAAACATGCCCGTGGGTCTAAGTCGTGGCGAAAAAGGGCATACATATTGACTTGTCCACACAGCCACAAGACACGCCCGTGTGCCAAGCCATGTAAAAAAATTAAAGAGGCTACTGACTTGGCCACACGGCCGACCATAAGCCCGTGAGCCACACACGACCAATAGACACGCCCTTGTGTCTAGGCCATGTCAAAAATGGAGGGTATACTGGCTTTAATTCGTAGGGTACCCCAGGGGACACACGGCCATGTATCGCGACAGTGTGTCACACACGGCTAAGACACACGCCCGTATCTCTGCCTATGTGGACAAAAACAGGCCATGTGAATAGCCAAATTTGCCACCCTAAAGCATAAGCATTTACATTCATATATGACTACATTTCAGCAACTCAATTTGCAACCAAATGAACCAATTCAATACACATTATACACCATATCCAAACTTACCATTTACATGTCTATATACCTATATAGCAACATATACAATTCCTCCATTTAACATCCATAAATCAAGATTTCTTTTGCATGATTTCGTTCAAACATTATCATACCAAGACATACCATATTCAAACACATATATATACAACCAAAACATGGTACCAAATAAGCCAAATCACATGGCTTAACTTATGTACAAATTCATACTCAAACCATAATTTCAAAACATAACTTTTACTATCTAACTAGCCTATACATGCCATATTTACATTGGTTCATAAGTTCAAAATACCAAACGAAAATTTGGATAGTGTGATGTGCAACTCCGACTTGTCCAGAACAAGCGAACTAACGAACCTCTACAAGACATAGAAATAGAAACAGAGTAAGCTTTTAAGCTTAGTAAGCCCGTATAATTCAGAATTAAACTTACTATTAAAGTAATCAAAGCATAATATAATGCCAACCATTCAATATAAGCATCCTAATTACACAATATCATAACATGTTAGTCATTTAACTAATACATAAACCATAACTTGTTCATATAACATTATTTAGGCTCGTTGAATCTATTAGAACTTCAAAGGATAACTGAGTGAACAATGTCAATAATCCGTCAATTCATCATCATACATGCTTTTTCGAGACATGGCCAGTAAGCTCTTCATAAGCTGATAACAGTAAGCTCTATTGACTTGAAAACAAGAAGCTCTATTGAGCTGAACAATAAGCTCATACGAGCTATGGTGAATCCACAACAAATACAGGAGCTCGAATATTTTGGTAAGTACAGTAACACGTTACTCGTATCCAATGAATTCACATAGTTTAACTAAAGCTCCGTAACAAATTCGATATATCATCAAAGCATTCGTATCTCAAATAATTCAATTATATACATTCAATTCAACCATTGTAAGTATAGTATAGTTCGATTCTACTTATACGAACTTACCTCGAGTTGCTCGAATATCCGTCGACTACTCATTTACTTTTTGTTTCCCCCGATCTAATTCTGGTTCTTATTTTGATCTATATGATATCAAATTAACTCATTTAATTTTCATTCAACTCAATTTAGCCTAAAACATTCATTTTTGACCAAATTATAAATTTACCCCTAGACTTTTGACCACTTTGTAATTTAGTCCTTTATACACAAAATGGCAAATTTAAGCAATTTACCCTTAACCCATGTGTAGTCGAATTTCACATAGTCACATAACAACCCATATTTTTATTTTATTCACAATTTCAACGACAACATTTCTATCTTTTACAAATTAATCCCTAATTCTCATTTTTGTCAAAAATCACTTTATAAAACTTGTATAACTATCATCAAGCTTCCATAATCTATCAAAAGACTTCAAAATACCTAAGTATTCAATAATGGAATACCTAAGTGTTCAACAATGGCATATCTCAAAATCCATAGATATTCCAAAATCTAAGGTACAGGCTAGCTAGATTAAGCTGCAACAAGCTCAAAAACATAGAAATCATTAAAAACTGAGTCAAAACCTTACCTTAATCAAGGATTGAAGCTAGCCAAAACCATGAAAGCTCAAACCCTTGTTTTTGCTTCTCAAATTCGGCAAGATGATGAATAATTTCATCAAATTTTTGCTTTTGTTTTATTATTATAACTTTAATAACTAAATTACTAATATAACCTTATAATAAAACTTTAAACATCACTAAAACAATGTCCATAAAAGTCCACTTACATTCTAGATAGGTTATTTATATAATAAGGACTTCCATATTAATAAACCATAGCTATTTAATACCTTTAAACAATAGAACTCAACTTTTACGCATTACGCGATTTAGTCCTTTTTACCGAATTAAGTATTTAAATGGTAAAATTTCTTTACGAAACTTTCACATAAATAATCTATCATGCTGTAAACCTTATTATAATAATAAAATAAATATTTTGACTTCAGATTTGTGGTCTCGAAACCACTGTTCCGATTTGACCTAAAAAGGGGCTGTTACAACCTGAGTCATCTCGAATTGGATTTACACATAATTGATCTTTGACATATTCATTAAATTACCCATTGAACCACTTGAAATATTAAAGGATACTCTAGAGTTCCGTACACACGGTACCATATCAATGCCATATCCTAGATACGGTCTTACATGGGATCTCGTATCGATGCTAATACCCCAGCTATGGTCTTACACGAAGTCTCATATCGATGCCATATCGCAGATATGGTCTTACACGAAGTCTCATATAGATGCCATATCCTAGATATGGTCTTACACATAGTCTTAGTAACCCTAATGTCATGACATTTGTATCCTATCTATTCCTAAGGTTCAACTGGGATTTCACTCTTGTCGTAACTTTATCGAACACGCTCAATGGTCAATCATAATTCACACAATGGTGAAGTATTTAAAACATAATTAAAACAATGCATTATTTACAAAAGAACTTACCTCGGTACAAAAATAGTAGAAATGAGACCTAATCGTCAAACATTTTATTTTTTCCCCCGATCTAGGTTCGAACCTCGTTTCTCTTGATCTATAATAACAAATTTAACTTAGTTATTATTCACATTACTCAATTCAATTCAAAAATCAAAATTATGGCAAAATTATTTTTGTCCCTAAACTTTAACATTTTTACACTTTGGTCCCTATGCTCGTAAATTGAAATCTATTCAATTTCTTCAAGACCCAAGCCTAGCTGAACCTCTTTCATACTTATAACGGCCCACATTTTTCATTTAATCACACTTTTACACACATTTTATAACCTTTTTACAAATAGGTCCTTTTGACATTTTCATCAAAAATCACCTAGCAAAAGTTGTTTATCATACACCAAACATATATTTTCTACCATTAGACATCAAAATACACACATATCTAACATGATTCAAACCATAGACCTTAATCATTTCTCAAATTAATGGTAGAAATAGATAGATCAAGTGATAACGACTTCAAAAATGTAAAGAGCATTAAAAATGGGGCATGAACGGACTTACAATCGAGCTTGAAAGTGGCCAAACCCTAGCTATGGCTTCCCTTCTAAATTTTGGCACAAGCAAGAAGAAGATGGACAAGATTTTGGCTTGATTTTTGCTTTTTAATTCATTTAATTACTAAATGACCAAAATGCGCTTTTCTAAAAACACTAAATTTCTATTATCTCATGTCTATTTTTGTCCAACTTAAGGTAAAATAGTCTAATTACTATATAAGGACCTTCAATTTAAAATTTCATAGCAATTTGACACATCTAGCGTGTAGAACTCAACTTTTTCCTTTTTTACAATTTAGTCCTTTTTGCTAAATTGAGTGCTCAAATGTCAAAATTTTCAAACAAAATTTTCATGAAATCATTCTATAGAACTATAGACCATGAAAATGTAATAAAAACAGGTTTCACTGCGTTGGATTTGTGGTCCCAAAACCACTATTCCGACTAGGCCTAAAATCGAGCTGTTACAACTCTCCCTCTTTAGGGATTTTCGTCCTCGAAAAACTAACCAGAAAATAGGTTTGGGTACTATTTTCTCATAGCCTCCTCGGGTTCCCACGTAGCCTCTTCAACCCCATGTCGTTTCCATAACACTTTCACTAGGGCTATACTTTTATTTCTCAACTGTTTAACTTCCCGAGCTAAAATCTTGATCGGTTCTTCACCATACATCATATCCGGTCGAGTCTCAATCTCTGATGGAGAAATCACATGTGAAGGATCAGAACAATGTCGTTGCAACATTGAAACATGAAACACATTATAAATCCTTTCCAACTCTTTCGGTAAAGCTAACCGATATGCCACTAGCCCTATTCTTTCGATAACCTCATACGGCCTAATGAAATGTGGACTCAACTTGCCTTTACGGCCAAATATCAAAATCTTCTTCCATGGAGATATTTTCAAAAATACTTTATCACCAATCTGAAACTCAATGTTTTTTCTTTTCAAATCCGCGTACGACTTCTGTCGATCTGAAGCTACTTTCAGACAATCACGAATTACTTTCACTTTTTCTTCGGTTTCTTTAACCAAGTCAACCCCGTGAATCTGTTTCTTACTAAGTTCAGTCCAATACAAAGGCGTTCCGCACTTGCGACTATACAATTCCTCATACGGTGCCATTTTTATTCTCGACTGAAAACTGTTATTATAAAAAAATTCAACCAATGGTAGATATTTCTCCCAAATACCTTTGAAATCTTGAACACAACATTAGAGCATATCTTTGAGTACCTGAATCGTTCTTTCAGACTGACTGTCAGTTTAAGGATGAAATGCAGTACTAAAGTTCAACTTTGTACCCAAAACCACTTGTAACTTCTTCTAAAATCTCGAAGTGAACCTCAGATCCCTATCCAAAATAATAGACATAGGCACTCCGTGCAATCTCACAATCTCAGAAATGTTCAATTCGGCTAACTTATCAAGTGAGTAATCAGTACGTATAGGAATAAAGTGAGCCGATTTCGTCAATCTATCAACAATAACCCACATGAGATCTTTCTTTTTTGGAGTCAAAGGCAACTCAGTTACGAAGTCCATAGTAATCCTATCCCATTTACACTTGGGCACCATCACTGGCTGAAGTAAACCCAAAGGGGTATTTAGCTTTTACTTGTTGACAAATCAAACACTTTGAAACAAACTCTAAAATATCTCGTTTCATACCTGACCACTAATACAATTTCTTCAAATCATTATACATTTTTGTACTACTTGGATGTACAGATAAACAACCATTATGTGCTTCATGATGAATCTTCTGAACAAGCTCATCATTTTCGATACATAAATTTTTCCTTAGAACATCAAACAATCTTCGGATCTGATATGAAAATCTGAACCACTACCTGATTCATAGAAAACTCTTTTGGTTTGCAAATCACTGTCACATTTTTGAGCTTCACAAATTTGTTAAAGAAACAACGATCTAGCTCTCAATTCGGCTAGGATCAAACCATTATCGGACAAAGTCAACCGTGTATTCATCGCTCTCAAAGCAAACAAAGACTTTCTACTCAACGCATCTATGACTACATTTGCCTTACTCAGGTGGTAATCAATTACTAGCTCATAATTCTTCAGTAACTCGAGCCATCTCCGTTGCCCCAAATTTAAATCTTTTTGAGTCATCAAGTATTTTAAACTCTTATGATTAGTAAAGATATGGTATTTCTCACCATGCAAATGATGTTTCAAAGCGAACACAATGGCGGCTAATTCCAAATCATGCATCAGATAATTCTTCTCGTGCAGTTTCAACTGTCTCGAGGCATAAGCTATCACTTTGCCCTCTTGCATCAATACACATCCTAATCTATTCAGTGACGCATCACTATAAATTACGAATTCCTTTCCCGATTTAGGTTGTAATAAAACTGGCGCCTCAGTTAATAATGCTTTCAACTTCTCGAAACTTTGTTGACAATTTTCGGACCATTCAAACTTAACATCTTTTTGCAACAGCTTGGTCATAGGAGTAGAAATCATTGAAAATCCTTTGACAAAATGTCGGTAATATCCAGCTAAACCCAAAAAGCTTCTAACTTGAGATACATTTCTCAGCGGTTTCTAATCAACAATTGCTGAAATCTTACTTGGATCAACTCGAATACCATCATCTGAAATAATATGTCCTAAAAATTCAACTTCTCGAAGCCAAAACTCACTTTTACTGAATTTAGCAAACAATTGCTTATCTCTCAAAGTCTGCAATACAGTTCTTAAGTGCTCGGCATGTTCAGACTCGTCCCGAGAATAAATCAAGATATCATCGATGAACACAACCACAAACTTATCTAAATATGGTCGGAAGATTCTATTCATCAACTCCATAAAAATAGCAAGTGCATTAGTTAGTTTGAAAGACATAACAAGAAATTCATAGTGCCCATACCTTGTCCTGAAAGCGATCTTCGGTACATCCGACTCTTTGACTTTCAACTGATAATAGCCAGATCTTAAATCAATTTTTGAGAATATCATTGCTCCTCTCAACTGATCAAACAAGTCATCAATCCTTGGTAAAGATACTTGTTCTTTATAATCACCTTGTTGAGTTGACAGTAGTCAATACAAAGCCTCATGGATCCGTCTTTTTTCTTTACAAATAATATGGAAGCACCCCAGGGAGAAAAACTCGGTCTCGTAAAACCCTTATCTGCCAATTCTTGCAACTAAGCTTTTAACTCTTTCAATTCAGTTGGGGCCATCCTATACGGAGCAATAGATATCGGCAAGGTCCCTGGTACTAAATCAATACCAAACTCAACTTTTCTAACTGGTGGTAACCCGGGCAACTCTTCCGGGAACATATTTGGATATTTACAAACTATCGGCACTGATTTAATTTTTAATTTGAACACTTTTGTATTCAACACATAGGCAAGGTAAGCTTCACAACCTTTCCCTACATATTTTTGGGTAGACATCGAAGAAATCACAATAGGTAACTTACCCGACTCATCTAAATCAATATGAAGAGTTTCACCATTTTCACATTTTAGTTCAATAATCTTTCTTTTATAGTTCACTACGGCATCATTCAGTGTCAACCAATCGATACCCAAAATAACATTGAATTCATCAAATGACAACAACATTAAATCAGCTAGAAAATAGTGACCTCGAATCATCAAGGGATAATTCTTCCAAACTCTATTAACTAATACATGTTGGCCTAAAGGATTTGACACACTAATCACAAATTCAGTAAACTCAACGGGCAAGCTCTTACTAGCTACAATTTCATACAAACATAAGAATGAGTTGATCTAGGGTCAATCAATGCAACTACATTAGTATTATAGCGAGAAAAAGTACCAGTGATAACATCCAGAGATGTCGCTTTTTCGCAGCACAGATGGCGTAGGCTCTAACAGGTGCCGAGCTTCGGATCTCACAGTTATATCTTTCGTCACACTTTTACTACTAGCTCCATTTTCGGTATTCCTCAATGGCCTACCCCTATTAGTAGTATTACTCGTCCTTGCACTCTGAAATTTTTCTTTCTCAGCCATTTCGGGGCAATCTCGGATAAAATGCTCTTGAGAACCACACTTGAAACAAGCTCGGTCATTCATCCTACACTCATCGGGATGTCTTCTTCCATAATGCTGACATTCGGGTCTGTTAGGCCTTACATTACCCACACTTTCCATTGAAGTGGCTTGAGATTTAAAACTCGAGTATTGCTTCCCGTGGTCTCTGTGAGAATACCCAGCTGATACATTCGAACGGGAATACATTTCTTTAGATTTCTTTGACTGAGATGGAAATGACTTACTTATCAGTCTTTTCCTCGAATCTCTAGCTTCAAGATCAGTTTTCCTCTTCTCTTTATTCAACTCTTTGGCTTTACAAGCTCAGTCGACCAATACCACAAACTGTTTCAGTTCTAATATCCCAACTAACACACGACTATCCTCATTCAATCCATCCTCAAATCTCTTGCACATGATAGCCTCGGTGGAAACACACTCTCTAGCATATTTGCTAAGTCTGACAAATTCTCGCTCATACTCTGTCACTGACATTCGGCCCTGTTTCAGCTTAAGAAATTCCTTACATTTCTGATCGATGAATCGCTGACTAATATATTTCTTTCAGAACTCCTCTTGAAAGAATTCCCATGTAACCCTTTCTCACAGTACCACCGATACTAGTGTATTCCACCAGTGATATGCAGAATCTCTAAGTAGTGAGACGGTACACTTTAAACACTGATCCGGTGTGTAAGACAGCTCATCAAATACCCTAATGTAGTTTTTGAGCCAAAACTCGGCTCTCTTGGGATCATCATCCACACTAGCTCTGAAATCTCCAGCCCCTTGCTTTCGGATTTTATCAACTGGGGGCTTGTTCACTCTTACGAATTCCATACCTTATGGAGCTACAAAAATCATTCGAGGAATAGGTGGGGGTGGAGGCGGTTGGTTATTCGGGTTTGTTCGAACAAACTCCGTATACCACTCATTCATCATGTGGAGAAAGGCTTCTTTCCCCCTTCTCCCTAACCAACTGTTGGGGGTTACTATCAAACTGCGCTGCCCCTTGAGCAGGTGCCGGCGCATTACTTCCTATGTCATCAGCCTCAGCTCTATTGAGATCCATTTACTATACGAAAACATAATTTAAAATTGTCAGGAGTCATCACACTATCACAGTTTATTTATGGCATGTATAGCTAGACTCTTACACACGCTACGTTAGTCCGAGAATCGACTAAATTGTAGCTCTTATACCACTAAATGTAACACCCCTTACCCGTATCCAATGTCAGAATAGGGTACAAGACATTACTGGACTTATACACAAGCAATCATACAAAACCGGGATGTAAATTTTCCATCCAAATTTAAAACTTTTCATATACATTCATATCGTCCCTAAACGAGCCTACGAAGCCCAAAACATGCATTGGAAGCGGTTCGGGACTAAATCAAGGACTTTAGAAAATTTCACAACACTTAGAAAATTTTTCATGTTTTAAGAGCCACACGTCCGTGTGGTTTGGGACACGCTCGTGTGGGTAGGCCGTGTGGTCACACATGCCTTTGTCCCTACCCCATGTAGCTCTCTATTTGTCACCCAAGAACAAATTGAAGACACACGGCCAAGTTACACTCCCGTGTGCTAGGCCATGTGGTCGATTTAATTTTCATAATTTTTCACAAAATAGGTGCAGACTTCACACGCCCATGGGGCAAGCCATGTGTCACACACGGCCTGGACACACAACTGTGTGTCTACCCATGTAGACAAAAACAAGGCTATTTACCAAGCCATTTTGTCATCCTTTTATGCATACACCTACACAACAAAACATAACACCATTCCAAGCAATTACATTCAACCAATTCAGCCACAGTTAAGACATCCACACATCATTCACATGCTACCATATACCACATATGAACATCACATACTTATCAACTTAAGCCATGTAAATTTCCACATCCATGAAAACATCATCATATGCATATATACCTAGACCAATATTAGCCAATTCTAATTGGCCATTTACAAAATGAGTTATTAACCAATATAGGCCAACACATTAGGCCAATTCAATTATGACACATAACAAAATAACCAAGTCCCTATACATGCCATAACTCAAAATGTCAAATTCGTTGGTACCCAAAAAAGTAGTTGATAGTGTGAGTGGATCTCCGACAATCTTCGATCCCCGAGCTAGCTTGGTGACACTATAAGACAAGGGAAAGAAAAGGGGAGTAATCTATATAGCTTAGTAAGTTTCCATGCAAATAATAGACATCATAACCCAACATTTAACATACAATTAACATGATGATAATTGGCATAAATATTATTAAGATCTTATAATCATAACTTACTCAATCATAGCCTTACTGAGGGTTCATCACATAACGAGCTCATCAGGTATGAGTTTTTTTGTACGTACCTGGGTCATCTCGAATTGGATTTACACACAATTCATGTTTGACATATTCATTAATTTACCCATTGAACCACTTGAAATATTAAAGGATACTCTGGTGTTCCATACACACGGTACCATACCAATGCCATATCCTAGATATGGTCTGACATGGGATCTCGTATTGATGCCAATACCCCAGCTATGGTCTTACACGAAGTCTCATATCGATGCCATATCCCAGATATGGTGTAACACCCCAAACCTGGCCTGGACGTTCTGGTCGAATCTGGCGATGTCACATTAAAGTGTTTTTCGAAAAAATATAATTTCATTTGAAAAGCCCAATCTGTATTGAGCCTCTTTGTGTGATCTAAAAGATGATTTTGAAACTAGCGTCACTATCGAAAAGTATTTACTTTAAAACGTTATTAATTCCAAAATCACATTTTGTAATGGAAGCTCTTTAAACAGTTGCGTAACCATGATGCTTTGAAAAACATTTATCTTTTTGAAAACCAGCTTCCTATTACTATCAGATATAAATCCAAATAAATAAAACCCCAAATTAAAGCTTAAAATTTAAAAAGGCATCATTACAAAATAAAATACCCAAATTAAACTATTTAAAAGATAAATATGGAAGCGTAAGCTGTTGTGTGGCCACCTTCGAGTCCCTCCCAGCACCGATCCGCCTAAGGACTACCTGCGCAGATAAGCAGAAAGGTGAGTTTACGAAAATTCAGTATGTAACCCTTTAATAAATAGACAGTCAAACATACAGTGAGCAAATAAAGTCTGGGCCTAAGCCCGTATCAGTAATAGTGGTAATATCAGTTTGGGCTTTAGCCCATCTCAATACAGAAACAGTCATGTGTTTGGGCCTTGGCCCATTGCAATAACAGTAAACAGTGCAGTAACAATAGTTAGTACAGTAATAGTAATCAGTGTAGTAAAAGTTTAAACAATATGCAAGTCCTACCCATCCAGCCTCTACACTCCATCTTCGTCCAGCCCTACACTCCATGTGGGGATATAATCAACCCACCCATCCCTATACCCCTGTGAGTACCTGGCCATGCGGCACTAAATGATGTTTGCAAAGAAAAGCGCGATCAAAGATACACTTCCTCCAATCATATATAAACCCATTCCCATGTAATGCATCATGCAACGTGTCATGTCATATCATAATATTATACATGTACTCAATACATTTACAAATAGCATGCTAAAATACAAACATACATCACATAGGGGCAAAACAGTCATCTTAGCATATAAGGGCAAAATAGTTATTTTACCACATAAGGGAAAAATAGTTATTTTATCACACAGGGGCAATACAGTCATTTTACCACAAAAGGGTCTAAGTACACTTTCTGACCCCACAATAGGTTCATAGTTGTCTCGGGCGACCCGTGTAACCTTAACAATCATACAGTGAAAATGGGCTCAAAGCCCATAACACGGCCCATGTAGGCCCACACGCCCGTGTGGCCCACAAAGCCCAAAAATGGCCTTGGCCATGTAAACTACACAGCCTAGCCCAATAATCTCCACATGTCTGTGTGGTTTACCCATGTGGGGCCTACACGACTTATTTTGGCCCATCATGGCCCAAATCGGACCCGGCCTAAGAAATCGCTCATGGCTGGCCCTAACGATCTTACGCCCATGTTTAGGTATTTGGTTTACCACATGAGCGAGCGCACACTCGTGTTGCGTTGTTGGTCACTTGTTTCGGCTTTTGCCAATTTGCGAGTAGGGGTAGTGTGTTACACATCTATTCACGAAAATGTGCGAATAGTCCACGAGTACTCTAACCTACATTCAATCACAAGTTTCGGTTAATCGCATCCCAATCAACCTATCCAAGATCCCCACTAAAATACTTGTCCAAAAGCTTACCTCTCACTTGATTAGATTAGCCGACTATGGCTTGCTCTCTGAATCCGTTTGCAAGAGACTAATCGATAGGCCTTAAGGGTTATCTGCATTCCAACCAACACTTATCAACCATTAAACAAATTAACATTTTGAACTAGACGAAAAGTCACTTATCGAAAACGCAGAGTCCAGATTGGAAGGAAAGAACAATCGCCACACCCACACAAGGCTGAAAGTATAGAGAATGGTAGAGGTAAATAGTAACAGTTGTACCTGATTTGTTAGAGAGCTCTTACAAAACTGAAAACAAACACAAATAGAAAGTAAAGGGAAGTAATCGGCTAGAGAGGAGATATTCAGCAATAGTACCCAAGATGGAAGGATAGGGAAAAATTGATAGATGAAAAAAGGAAGAAAGGTATTCGGCCCAAAGCATAACCGGTTTGAGAGAGAGATGCAGAGAAAAGAGGAGATGGGAACATTCGGTCAAAACAAATTAAAGTAAAGAGAGGGGAGATGTCGATACCCGAAAGAGTAGAGAAGAGAAGAAGAGTCAATGAGCACTTGCCAAAATCGAAAAATAAAAGAAAATAGAGATAGGTGATGAGGTAATCAGCTAAGGTTACAAGGTGGAAGGGAAAAAGATTTGAGAGGGAGAAGATGAGAGAATCGGCCACAGCAAAAGATGTAAAAGACTGCCCAAAATTCTCCAAGCATAGTACGCCTCCCAAAGAAGAGAAAATGACCCCAAAATGCTCCCTTCAACCGAAAAAGGAGAGTCATCCCACCAAAGCTGAATTCTGAATGGCTAAGCCTCCCCATTTCGGCATCAACTCTTCCACATTCAAATCCCACTTTTTCCTCCCTTAATTCTTTCCTAAAATCCCTCCTCTAATCTCTTCAATCGATCGCACCTCCCCTAACTACTCAGTTTGAATTCAACTCCACCATCTCAGTGTTTCGGTCAAACCACAACTCATCCACAATATTTTTAGCAAAATAAAACACTCCCTTACATCAAGCAGGACTTGAACCTTAGACCTCTTGGAACACTTCACACGCCCCTATCCCCTAGATCAGTAAGCCTTCTTATGTCATGCTTCACCCATTTTTATTTAAAAGCCTACTAACTAGAGACAAGGTCTATTCTTAAAAAAACAAAATTTTTGCACATGCCCAGGCTTGAACCCAAGACTTCTCAGACACTCCCAGAGCACTTAACCACTGAAGTAGACACTTAATTGTGTCACTTCCTTACACAACTAAATATTTATGTGCTGCCTCCTAACTGTTCCCATGCTCAAGACCTAATACTTCTAGGCCCAAATTCGGGGCGTTACATATGGTCTTACACGAAGTCTCATATGGATGCCATATCCTAGATATGGTCTTACACATAGTCTTAGTAACCCTAATGTCATGACATTTGTATCCTATCTATTCCTAATGTTCATCCGGGATTTCACTCTTGTCGTAACTTTGTTGAACACGCTTAATGGTCAATCATAATTCATACAATATTGAAGTATTTAAAACATAATTAAAACAATGCATTATTTACATAAGAACTTACCTCGATACAAAAATAGTAGAAATGGGACCTAATCGTCAAACATTTTGTTTTTCCCCGATCTAGGTTCGAACCTCATTTCTCTTGATCTATAATAGCAAATTTAACTCAATTATTATTCGCATTACTTAATTCAGTTCAAAAATCAAAATTATGGAAAAATTATGTTTCTATCCCTAAACTTTAACATTTTTACACTTTGGTCCCTGGGCTCGTAAATTGAAATCTATTCAATTTCTTCAAGACCCAAGCCTAGCCAAACCTCTTTCATGCTTATAACAGCCCACATTTTTCATTTAATCACACTTTTACACACATTTTATAACCTTTTTACAAATTGGCCCCTTTGACATTTTCATCAAAAATCACCTAGCAAAAGTTATTTATCATACACCAAAATACATTTTCTACCATTAGACATCAAAATACACACATATCTAACATGGTTCAAACCCTAGACCTTAATAATTTCTCAAATTAATGGTAGAAATAGATAGATCGAGTGATAATGACTTCAAAAATGTAAAGAGCATTAAAAAGGGGGCAAGAATGGACTTACAATCAAGCTTGAAAGTGGTTAAACCCTAGCTATGGCTCCTCTTCTAAATTTCGGCACAAGCAATAAGAAGATGGACAAGATTTTGGCTTGATTTTTGCTTTTTAATTCATTTAATTACTAAATGACCAAAATGTCGTTTTCTTAAAACACTAAAATTCTCTTACATTATGTCTATTTTTCTCCAAATTAAGGTGAAATGGTCTAATTACCATCTAAGGACCTTCAATTTAAAATTTCATAGCAATTTGACACCTTTAACATGTAGAACTCAACTTTTGTACTTTTTACAATTGAGTCCTTTTTGCTAAATTGAGTGCTCAAACGTCAAAATTTTCAAATGAAATTTTCACGAAATCATTCCATAAAATTTTAAACCATGAAAATGTAATAAAAACAAGTTTCATTACGTTGGATTTGTGGTCCTGAAACCACTATTCCGACTAGGCCCAAAATCGGGCTGTTACAATGTTCCTACAAGTAATATGCACATATAATCAAAGCATCAATACATACCAAAACATGCATAATCAGACCAATTCAATAGGCCAAAAATACATCCAACCAATATGCCAAAAGGCACCTTAATCACAACGAAGCAAATATACCAAAACTTATTCATAATTGACCATAATTCTAACATATACATCTAGTGTATATACTCTCAAAGCGTACCATAATTAAGACCATATAAAGCATAGTAACTTAAGTCACCTACAAGCCAAAACAAACCACAAATGTTTACTTTCAAACCATTCTAACCAAACCAAAAATATGCCTATTTACAATCTTAGTAATGTACGTAACAACTTAGTTTAGTATTTTGCCATAATGTACCATTACAACCTATACAACTACATATACATGCCACAACCCTAAGGAACACAAGAACTACCAACATCGGTAAGTAGTGTGACCCAAAGATTTGATCCATCCAAAAGTTAGCAATAACGATGTACAAAACTATACACAAAAACGTATAAGCTTATAGGGCTTAGTAAGAACATAGTTAATCTTTTAACTTAACAACAATTGAATGCAACTCATATTTTACTCGATTTGAAGTTACCGAGGCATAAAAAAGGGCACGTATGTGCAATTCAGGGGTATTGAAGTACAAACAGGGGCACGTACGTGAAATTCAAGGGTACTGAAGTACAAACAGGTGCACATATGTGTAATTCAGGGGTACTAAAATACAAACAGGGGCATGTATGTGCAATTCAAGGAATAATTAAGTATAAGCAATTAATTACATAACTATATTGTAAACATACAAGTAGGAATTCAATTACGTATAGAAATTCTATGAACTTACTTGACAACTAGAGCGTAAAAGTACGATTGAGCTAATCCGTGACTTTTGCCTTTCTTCGGTTTAGATCCAGTTGAGAATTATCTTGATCTAAATAAATAATTATATTCAATTAAATGTTTCAACCAATCTTAAACATTCAATTCAATCTATAATCCACATTTATACATAATTAAATTTTACCCCTAACATTTTAACCTTTTTACAATTTAGTCCTTAAACTCGTAAATTGAAATCTAAGCATTCTTATCCCTAACTCATGCTAGCCGAATTTATTATGAACCCATATCAACTCATAAAAATTATCATTTCATAATTTAACCATGACATTTTACTACTTTTACAAATAAGTCCCTAAATAACATTTTCATAAAAAATCACTTTACAAAACTTGTTTATTTATCTACAAGGACTCATAATCTTCCATTAAAATTCATATATCATGCAAGAAACATGGTGAAACCCTACACCTTTAACAATTTTTCAAATTAGTCCATGGGCTAGCTAGATTAAGTTATCATGACTCTGAAAACATAAAAATCATTAAAAAGGGCTTGAAAACCTACCTTGCATGAAGGATTTTCCATAGCCAAAAGCTTGCCCCCTCTTAAAAATAAATTTTTGGTGCTTTTAGGGTTATCAAAAAAGAAGATAACATCCTTTTGTTTTAATTTACTTAACATTTTAACTTAATTGTCCATTTACCAAAATAACCTTTAAAAACTTTATAAATTTCAATAAAACCTTGCCTTATAATTCCACTAACTATTCTATTGGTTTAATTATCATCTAATTGATACTTTTAACTACTAGAACTCTAGTTTTACTCCTTTTTCAATTTAGTCCTTTTCACTTAATTAAGCATGCAAACATCAAAATTTCTTAACAAAATTTTTATACGACTCTACTAACGTACCGTAGACATTAAAATGATAATAAAATAAATATTTACTGATTGAATTTGTGGTCCTGAAACCACTGTTTTGATTTCACTAAAAATGAGTTGTTACAACTCTCCCCCTAAAGGAATTTTCGTCCCTGAAAATTTTACTAGAAAGGAGGTTCAGGTATTGAAATTTCATAGCTTATTCCACTTCCCCGGTAGCATCTTCTATTCCGTGTCATTGATAAAGAACTTTCACTAAAGCTATGCTTTTATTTCTCAATTCCTTAACCTCTCGAGCTAGAATTCTGATTGGTTCTTCATTATATATCATATGAGGCTGAACCTCAATGTTAGCAGGTGTAATCACATGTGATGGATCTGGTCGATACCGTCATAACACCGACACGTGAAAAATATTGTGGATCTTTTCTAATTCTAACTAAAAAGTTAATTTGTAAGCTACCGACCCAATTCTTTTAATAATCTCATATGGCCCAATAAACCGCGAACTTAGCTTTCTTTTACAACCAAATCAAATAACTTTCTTCTAGGGCGATACTTTCAAGAACGCTTTGTCACTGACTTGAAATTCAATGTCTTTTCTTTTTAAATCCACATAAGATTTCTTTCGACCTGAAGCTGTTTTTAAACTGTCTCGAATTACTTTAACCTTTTCTTTGGTTTCTTGTATCAAATCAACCCTGTGAAGCTTGTTCTCAGTGAACTCAGTCCAATATAATAGAGTTCAAAATTTTTTACTATACAAAGCTTCATACAATGCCATCTTTATACTTGATTGATAATCATTGTTGTATGCGAATTCAACTAACGGTAGAAATCTCTCCCAGTTCCTTTTAAAATCTAAAGCACAACATTGAAGCATATTCTTGAGTATCTAAATTACTCACTCAGATTGACCATCGATCTCGGGTGAAACGTAGTACTAAAATGTAAACGAGTACCTAGAGATATAAACCGTGGATCTCTATCAGAAATAATAGAAACTGACACCCCGTGCAATCTGACAATCTCGGCAACATATAACTCTACTAATCTTTTAAGTGAATAATTCGTATGCATTGGGATAAAATGTGTAGATTTCGTTAAACAATCAACAATGACCCAAACAATATCTTTCTTTCTCAAAGATATAGGCAATCCTGATACAAGATCTATCATGACGCGTTCCCATTTCCATTCCGGAATCATCACTGGCTGTAACAAACCAGAAGGTACCTGATGTTTGCTTTAACTTGCTGAAAAACTAAACATCTCGATACGAACTCTGGGATCTCACGTTTCATACCTAGCCACCAGTACATTTGTTTCAAATCACTGCACATTTTACTGCTACCTGGATGAACAAAATAACTATTATTATGAGCTTCTTATAAAATCATCTGAAAGAGATCTGAATTTCTCGAAACATAAACTCTGCCTTTAAAATACAAACTATCATTGGGCCAAACCTGAAAATCTGAATTAGGAGTCGTCTCAATCCTTTTCCGTTTAGCCATCAACATATCATCACATTTCTGATCTTCATAAATTTGTTGTAAAAACATCGGACTAGCTTTCAACTCAACTAAAATAGAAACAACATCAGTCAACGTCAATCGTGTGATCAAAGCTTGCAAAGAAAACAAAGATTTTCTATTTAATACTCTAAAATTTAGGGTTAGAAGTTTTGAGGTTGTGGTTAGGGTCATTGAATAGGTCGAGCACTTGAGTAGGTTTTTGCGTTTTAATGTCAGAATGAGCCTACTGCTTCAGTAATGGTGAGTGTGTTAGTTTACCTTTGAGTTTCAAGTTTGAGTCCTCACGTGTGTTTTGAAAAATTAATTTATTTTGGTTTTGTTTTTTTAATTTTTAATGATTTACTTTTAAAAATTAAAAGAGGAATTTTTCTTCAGTTTTCATGTTATTCTTCATTTTTCTTTTTCTTCCCCATTGTTCCTCTTTTTATTTCTGTTCTTTCCAAATTTTAGTTCTTTTGATTTCTTGTTTCTTCCGTTTTACACTCATGTTACATGTTGTCTGTCAAGACTGATCGTCCTTGTGTGTTTCATTTTATTAGAAGTGAAGCGAGTAAGTTTTGTTCATGAGGGTTTATGATAGAATTACTTCTGTTTCTATTATTTGTTAATTGAAGTTCTTATAGTTTAAGTTAATGTGTGAGTTTGAGGTTTCCAAACAGTTTGGTGAGAGCGAATCGATTGATCCTTGCTGCTTGATATCGTATTCTAAGGTGTGTGTTCTGAAACGGTTTAACTTCGATATCGAATTGCGGTGGAATTCAATAGTGTCTTGTGTTTTTCTGGAATTGGTTTATTTGAAGTATTGTATTGTTACTTAATTGCATGAAATTCTGTATGTTTCGGCATAATTCTGGGTTTCCAAAGGATGGGGATCATTTTGGTGTCAAAAACACAAATGTTAGGCTATTTTGGTGTGGTTTCGTGATCACACGGGTGGCCACACGGGCGGTCCACATGGCCATGTGAAATTTAAAAATTAGTGTTTTTGATGGTATTTGGTTCCATATGGCCTGGCCACACTGGCGTGTGAGATCTCCACAAGGTCGTGTCTCCACAACTCTTTATTTTTGGCACTTTTGGATAGTGAGTTACACGAGCTGCTCACACAGGCGTGTGTCCCCTCCACACGGGCGTGTGTGGCCTTCACATGGGTGTGTAGACCCCCACACGGCCTGGGCACATAGCCATGTAGGCTTATTTTGCAGAATTTTTGTTTTGAATCATAAATTGTCTATTTTATGTTTCTATGTAATCCAACCCTTGTTCAAGCATCGGTAAGTGGGTTTAGGACTCGATTTAGTTTGATTCATGTATATATATATGTATTTATGGGCTTTAATTTTATTTCTCGTTTATATGATGAATAAGTATGAGTTTATTATTGTTGTCGTAACTGAATATTAAAATACGAGTGTAATCAAATATGAATCTGTTCAAACTGGAAATGTTAATGTCCATTTCTGTATATTGTCGGCGTACTGTGTCCATTGATGCATAACATGAAAATTTTGGGATTTGGTTATGAAGAGAAGGAAGATAGACTTAGAATGTCTAACTGCAATACTTTTCTACAGCGGTTTACTGCACTATTCTATAAATATATCAGCTTAGTAGTATACAGTTACTCAAGTGGCATAGTTCCACATTGTGGTGTATAGGGTGGATGAACCTATTATGGTTCTATGTGGTGTGCATAGTGGACGAGCCTACCATAGCCCTTTTGTGGTATGCTAAATGGACGAAGTGGTGTTTGGCTGGTGGGGTGGGATTTTGACTTGTGCATCTGTTCGCATTTGAATATACGCCTATTTGTCAGGACATTTTGTCTGGTTGTGTAAACCTTTGGCTATTGATAATCTAGTTAATGTCATGTAATATGTTCTGATTATTGCATATGATTGAAATATCATTTCTATGGTTTGATATTGTTATTGCCATACCGATTGAGACTTTTGTAAGTGATATTTTTATACATATGCTTGTCTAAAGTATTTATTATGTCACTCTGTCTTTTACCATCTGTTCATGTTTCAAACTCACACTAAGCTCACGTAGCTCATCTTTTTAGTGTTTTTCCTTTTAGGTACATTCCGTGTTTCGGATCTGGACTCGGTATACCAGAGGTTTTAGAAATATATGGTTTGATTCGGTTTAAGTAAAATCTCATAAGTTTTATATGGTTAATTTTAAGTCAGTTTTTAAAACGATTATATAAACTGTGGTACAAGTTTTTATGTTGGACTTTCGTAAGGTGTTACTTGGACTGAACTTTAGAAACTGTGGATTTTATTTCCAAATGTTTGACGCCAGTTTAATATTGTTTCAAACATAATGAACAAAAAGATTTTCTTGGTTTGAATTAAAGTTTTTTGTTTCCGCCACTTTTAGTGGCCAATCTAACCTCCAAGATTTGGTCAAAACTTCTAGGCCGGGTTTAGGGTGTTACATTTAGTGGTATCAAAGCCAGGTTTTCAAAAACTCGGCCTGTGTTTTTGTGTATTCTTGTGTGCGCATGTTTGTAAAAAAAATTTTGAAAAAAAATTGTACCACAGTGTTTCAAAAAAGTTTTTGAAAAAATAAAATGTCTGAGACTACGATGCTGGTCCGTGCGAAACTATGAACTTGTGAAATTAGTTCTGTAATATTAGAATAATAATGTTTAGACAATTATCTTTGTGTTCGGTTTTGGTATTATAGATTCTTGAGGTTAGTTCGAAATTCAATATGGATTCTAGTGATAAGCAAGATTGTGAGGGTCAGTCTGGTGGGATGCTCGAAGAGTTGTCGGCTTCTTTGAGACGCGTGTCTGTTTAAGAGTCAAAAGTCAATGCAGTTTAGTCAGCTACGGGTAGCGATAACCCAAAGGTTAGTACTGAGGCATTGACTCAGATAGTGAGAGAAGCTTTAAAGAAGGTCTTCGAGGCTAGTTTAGAGAACTAAAGAACTAGTTTAAGGTAGGTGTGCAGATTGTGGGAAGAAAATAGATCGTAGTCTTTCAAGGTTGAAGCCTCGATCTGCGAAGCGTGTCAGGTCTCAGCGAAATGTTAGTAAGAGTAATGTGAGAGGTTCCAGTAGTGGAGCGAGTGTGTCGGTTTATGAGCATTGTAAGAAGCATCATCCAGACAGTTGTTGGAAAAAGTCAGGAACATGTCTCAGATGCGGGTCCACGGGGCATCGAGTTAAGGACTGTCCTCGACGACATTGAGTCAAGTATGGTTGTGTGATATTGTTGACTTTGTGTGCTGTTGTTTGTGAATGATTTGACTTTTTTATTGTGGCATTGCATTTGTGTGTATAATAGAAAAGAAAACTGATCTAGTTCAGTGGTTAAGTGTTCTGGGTATGTATGCGAAATTTTAAGGTTCAGTATGATATAGTAGTGTTTCAAGGTCAGAGTGCATAGCAAGAGTGTAGTGGTGAGTTTTGTGTTTAAATGGTTGTTCTGTTAGTTGGAAATTTTGGGGATGAAATTTCTTTAAGGAGTGGTGAGTTGTAATAACTCAGAATTTAGGGTTAGAAGTTTTAATATTGTGGTTAGGGTCATTGAATAGGTCGAGCACTTGAGTAGGTTTTCGATTTTTAATGTCAAAATGAGCTTCCTAGTTCAGTGGTTGTGAGTGTGTTGGTTTACCTTTGGGTTCTGAGTTTGAGTCCTCACGTGTATTTTGAAGAATTAATTATTTTTGGTTTTTTTTTTAATTTTTAAAGATTTACTTTTAAAAATTAAAAGGGGGGTTTTTGTTTTTTTAGTTTTCACGTTCGTCTTCATTTTTCTTTTTCTTCCCCATTGTTTCTCTTTTTATTTCTATTTTTCCAAATTTTAGTACTTTTGATTTCTTGTTTCTTCTGTTTTACACTCACGTTACGTGTTGTCTGTCAAGACTGATCGTCCTTGTGTGTTTCGTTTTATTAGAGGTGAAGCGGGTAAGTTTTGTTTATGAGGGTTTATGATAGAATTGCTTCTGCTTCTATTATTTGTTAATTGAAGTTCTTATAGTTTAAGTTTATGTGTGAATTTGAGGTTTCCAAATAGTTTGGTGAGAGCGAATCGATTGATCCTTGCTGTTTGATATCACATTTTAAGGTGTGTGTTCTAAAACAGTTTAACTCCAGTATCGAATTACGGTTGAATTCGATAGTGTCTTATGTGTTTCTGAAATTGGTTATTTGAAGTATCGTATTGTTACTGAATTGCATGAAATTCTATATGTTTTGGCATAATTCTGGGTTTCCAAAGGATGGGAATCATTTCGGTGTCAAAAACATGAACTTTAGGTTGTTTCAATGTGGTTTTGTGACCACTCGTGTGCCGCACACGGCCATGTGAAATTGGGAAATTAGGTTTTCGATAGTTTTTGGTTCCACACGGCCTGGCTACATGGGCGTGAGATCTCCATACGACTGTGTCTCCTCTGTTCTTTATTTTTGGCACTTTTGGATAGTGAGTTACACGGGCTGCTCACACAGGCGTATATCCCCTCCACACAGGCATGTGTGGCCTTTACATGGGCGTGTAGACCCCCACACAGCCTGGGCATTTCCACACGGCTGGGGCACACGGCCATGTGGCCCTATTTTGCAAAATTTTTGTTTTGTGTCATAAATTTTCTGTTTTATGTTCTGTGTAATCGAACCCTCGTTTAAGCCTCGGTAAGTGGGTTTGGGACTCAATTTAGTTTGGTTCATGTATATATGTCTTTATTAGCTTTAATTTTATTACTCATTTATGTGATGAATAAATATGAATTTATTATTATTGTTGTAACTGAATATTAGAATAGAAGTGTAATCAAATATGAATCTGTTCAAACTAGAAATGTTAATGTTTGTTTCTGTATATTATCAGCGTAATGTGTGCATTGTTGCATAGCATGAAAATTTTGGGATTCGGTTATGAAGAGAAGGAAGAAAGACTTAGCAGTTCTAACTGCGATACTTTTCTACAGTGGTTTACTACACTATTCTATAAGTATATCAACTTAGCTATATACAGTTACTCAAGCGGCATAGTTCCACGTTGTGGTGTGTAGGGTGGATGAACCTATTATGGTTCTATGTGGTGTGCATGGTGGACGGGCCTACCATAGCCCTTATGTGGTGTGCTGGATGGACAAAGTGGTGTTTGGTTGGTGGGGTGGGATTTTGACTTGTGCATCCATTCGCATTTGAATAAATGTCTATTTGTCAGGACATTTTGTAACACCCCTATCCCATAACCGTTGTCGGAATAGGAAAGGGGTATTACCAGACTTGTAACTCATGTCAGAACAGTAAAATTTTAAACTTTTTCTTGAAATAAAGATCATTCATTTAGATAAATGCTAAATACAGCCAGGGATAAAATTAAACTTCTATACGTACACATTCAAAGGATGCCATTTTCGCATGACTTATATACATTAACCAGAGTATTATTCCGCTACTAGTCTATTCTATACATGCCATAAAATAATCCAAAACATAGCAAAGATTAAACAAGCGATGGATAGTGATAGTGTGACGAGTTGTTGACGATCCCC
This sequence comes from Gossypium anomalum, assembly GCA_025698475.1. Classification (NCBI taxonomy): domain Eukaryota; kingdom Viridiplantae; phylum Streptophyta; class Magnoliopsida; order Malvales; family Malvaceae; genus Gossypium; species Gossypium anomalum. The sequence continues at coordinate 59,274,710 of CM046956.1, forward strand.
AGCAAAGGCCAAATTTGATAATCTCGGATGTTGTCGAACGATTTCAACGGCTATTCGATTACTTTTTCCTTTCCCCTATCCAACTTTGATCCTCTAAGCTCTTGAGCTTCTTCTCCTTCAAAATGACCGAAAGTCTTCCCCCTCTTTCTCTTCTTTTCAATCCGGCAAAGAAGAACAAAGTTGAGCTTTGTTTTCTTCACCCAAATTTTCACTTATTTCCTTATTCAATAATTCATTTTGTATATTAAAATTTAAGTAAACAAACTAAAAAAAATGCATATAATATGTGTTAATCATTAGCATGGCTTTACCACTATCTCTAATTGGTTAATTAGACATGCAAGTACATTTTTTTATCATCATGCACTATTAGATCACTTTTACATTTGTCTAAACATTTCACAATTGTCTCACATAAGTCCCTACTAATAAATTTCACATATACTGATAAAATTAAAGTATGAAACTTTCACACATTCATATTCACATAAAATAAACGTAAAATATGACGGTTAATTATTTTTATGACTACGTTTTGTGGTCCCGAAACCACTTTCCGACTAGGGTCAAATTAGGGATGTCACACATTTTGTCTGGTTGTGTAAACTTTGGCTATTGATAATATAGTTAATGTCATGTAATATGTTCTGATTATTGCATATGATTGAAATATCATTTCTATGGTTTGATATTGTATTTGCCATACTGATTGAGACTTTTGTAAGTGATATTTTTATACATATGCTTGTCTAAAGTATTTATTACGTCACTCCGTCTTTTTCCATTTGTTCATGTTTCGGACTCACACTGAGCTCGCGTAGCTCATCTCTGTAGTGTTTTTCCTTTTAGGTACATCTCTTGTTTTGGAGCTAGACTTAGTATACCGGAGGTCTCAGAAAGATATGGTTTGATTTGGTTTAAGTAAAATATCATAAGTTTTATACGGTTAATTTTAAGTCGGTTTGTAAAATGATTATATAAACTGTGGTACAAGTTTTTATGCTGGACTTTTGTAAGGTGGTATTTGGACTAAACTTTAGAAACTGTGGATTTTATTTCCAAATATTTGACACTGGTTTACTATCGTTTCAAACATAATGAAAAAAAAGGTTTTCTTGGTTTGAATTAAAGTTTTTGTTTTCGCCACTTTTGGTGGCCAATGTAACCTCCAGGATTCGGTCAAAACTTCTAGGTCGGGTTTTTGGGTGTTGCATTCTACTTAAAGCAACAACAACAACATTAGTCTTTCCTAGATGATAATCAATGATCAAATCATAGTCTTTTAATAATTCGAGCCATCTTCGCTGTCTCAAATTCAAATTTTTCTGTGACATTAAGTACCTCAGACGTTTATAATCCATGAAGATATGACATTTTTCTCCGTACAAATGGTGTCGTCAAATCTTCAAGCAAATACAATTGCTGTAAGCTCTAAATCATGCATCAGATAATTCTTTTCATGTGATTTCAACTGTCTAGAATCATATGCTATCACTTTGCCCTCTTGCACTAAAACACAACCCAAACCATTCAACAAAGCATCACTATAAATCACAAATTCTTTACCAGACTCTGGCTGAACTAACACGGGTGCCTCGATTAACATTGCTTTGAACTGATTGAAGCTTTGATAACATTTCTCGGACTACTCAAATCTGACATATTTTTGCAATAATCTCGTCAATGGTGTAGCAATCATCGAGAATCCCTTGACGAACCTCCTATAACATCCAGCTAAACCCAGAAAACTTCTAATCTCATATACATTTCTTAGAGCCTTCCAATCAACGACAGCTGAAATTTTGCTCGAATCAACCTTAATGCAGTCGACTGAAACAACATGTCCCAAAATTTTGACTTCTCGAAGCCAGAATTCACATTTTCTAAACTTAGCGAATAATTACTTTTCACACAAAGATTGCAAAACAATTCTCAAACGTTTGGCATGCTCTTTCTCATCTTATGAATAAATCAGGATACCATTAATGAATACTACAATGAATTTGTCTAAATACGATTTGACGATTCTGTTAATCAAATCCATAAATACTATAGGTGCATTAGTCAAACCAAATGGCATCACAAGAAATTCATAATGTCCGTACTTGGTCTTGAACGCGATTTTTGGCACATCTGAGTCTTTAACTTGCAACTGATATTAACTAGAACGAACATCAATCTTTGAAAATACTGTCGCACCTTTCAACTAATCAAACAAATTGTCAATACGTGGTAATATATACTTGTTCTTGATCATGACTGTAATACCCCTAACCCGTATTTGTCGCTGGAATAGGTTAAGAGGCATTACTCAATCCATAACACAATTCAGAATAATCGAATAACAAATATCATCTCATTGTAGTAATTCTCAATCATTCACATTCATTATGATCATAAAAATGAGTACACAACACTTAAACATACATTCAGGACCAAATTGACAACATATAAAAGTTCTAGAACTTATAAAAATTTTCAACTTTTAAAAGGTCACATGCCCTTGTGAACAGGCCGTGTGCCTTGCACAGCCTTAGACATGCCCGTGTGTCTAAGGCGTGGCAAAACAGGGCATAGCTATTGACTTGCCCACACGGCTACAAGCCACGCCCATGTGCCTTGGTCGTGGTCGAGCCTAACTTGACCTCACGGCTAGCCACACGCTCGTGTGCTTTGGCCGTGCTCGGGTCTGACTTACCATTGTAGGGTACCCCAGGGGACACACGACTGTCCAACATGGCCGTGTGTCACACACGGCTGAGACACACACCTGTGTCTCTGCCTGTGTGGACAAAAATAGGCCATTTGAATAGCCAATTTGCCACCCAAAATTGGGTCAACCTACAAGCAAAGAAATAAGCATTTTTGCATAACCAATTTAGATAAATTCCATACCAAATCTTAAGCTATTCATCTCATAAAATAGTCACCCAATTCCATACTCATAAACCTTTCCAAAACTTACCAACATTTACCATATCTTTTGTCCATCTAAAACATACCACAATTGCATAATAACATCACATACCATAAACCATTATCAACTATGAGTTCAAGCACAAATTAACCAAATCACATGGCCAAGTATATACATCACAAAACATACTTCCACAACTACTAGGCTATACATGCCATACTTCAAAATATGCATTTTCAAAAGTACCGAAATGAGGTTCGATAGTGTGGTGACGGTCCTTGACGATCCCCGAGCTTGCAGTAGCTTCAATATCTATAAACAATGCAAACACACACAAAGTAAGCTTTCAAAAGCTTAGTAAGCTCGTACTAAAATCATCAACTGTATATAAAACATTAAAACATCAACACATAAGTATTTACAATTTTCAATCCATATGTTCATACAAATTCAATGAACTTCACATACATAATATCATCTACCACTTAGGTATCGTACATACTTGAATCTTCCCGTACTTATTCACTTTCATTCTTACCTCTCGTTGAATATTTCAAGACTTCCGTAAATTATTTGTACTTCAAACTTCAGCACACTTAGTGCTATAAAGGTTAACTGAAGCTAGAACGATTCCGCACACTTAGTTCCATTTAAATTAACTGAAGCTAAATTGGTATCGCACACTTACTGCCTCATATAGTCAAAGCTAGTTTAGATCGCACACTTAGTACCTCAAATAGCCGAAGCTAGTTTCAATCGCACACTTAGTGCCAAATACTATTGATTCATCATCGTATTCATTCAACCAAACATATATAGAATATATGTATATCAAGACATCAAAATATACTTAATATCATGTTTTAAGTATGAACTTACCTCGTACTCGAAATTGTTAACTCGGATCGTCTACTCTCTAACCTTCGACTTCCCTCGGTCTAAATCCGAATTCCTCTTTTCTTGATCTATATGTATTAAAAATTAACCTTTTTATTCACCAATTTATTCAAAACAATCCATAAACACATATTTGGGCCTTTTGCAAAATAGCCCCCATATTTTCATATTTCGACACTTTAGTCCCTAATTCACAAAATCACCAAATACACAAAATTTGCTTATACACAAGCTTAGCCAAATTTTCATAGCTCTCATACAAGTCCATAAATTTCATTTATTTCACATTTTAGTCCCTCAAAATAACATATTTACAATTTAGCCCAAAATACTCAATTTCATCAAAAATCCAAAGATAAAATATGTTAACCCAAAACATATCTTTCATAATTCATCAACTAACATCACAAAACTCATAGTTTCATCAATGGCATAACTCAAAATCATCAACAAAATTAGAAATTGAGGCATGGGTTCAATAGAATACAAAGTAACTATTACAAAAACGTAAAAATTATCAAAAACCGATCAAAAATCATACCTCAATTGAGCTTTAACCTAGCTAAACCCTTAAGGATTTTTTATCTTTTATTTTCTTTGTATTTTCGGCAAGAACAAGGATGATAATGACCATTTTCATGTATATTAAGTTAATATTAACATGAATTATCAATTACCATTTTTAACCTTAATAAAAACATTATCAAAACACATATATTAAGGCCATTAATGTCCATTAACCATGTTAATGGTCCAATTGCAACATAAAGACTTCACAATTATAAAGCCAAATCATATAGGCACTTTTAACATCTAGCACACAACTTTTAAATTTTACGCGATTATGTCCTTTTTGCAAATTAAGCACACAAACAGTTAAATTCTCACACGAAACTTTCACACATATCAATTCACTAATAATAGGAACGGAAAATAATATTAAAATATTTTTTGACTCAGATGTGTGGTCTCGAAAGTACTATTTCGACTAGGGTCAAAACCGGACTGTTACAGTGACTTTGTTGAGTTGTCGATAGTCAATACATAATCGCATGGGCTCGTCATTTTTCTTAACAATTAACATTAGAGCACATTAAGGAGAAAAATTGGGTTGAGCAAAACCTTTATCTGTCAACTCTTGCAACTATGTTTTTAGCTCTTTCAACTCTGTAGGTGTCATTCTGTAAGGAGTTATCGACATCAGAGATGTTCTCGGAACTAAATCAATAGCAAACTCAACCTTTTGGATTGGCGGTAACCCTGGTAACTCCTCTGGAAACACATCCGGGAACTCATATACAACCAGAATCGATTCTAGTTTCAATTTCGAAACCCTAGAATCAACTATGAAAGCGAGATATGCTTTACAGCCCTTTTTAACATACTTCTGTGCCATCATAGGTAAGATTATATTAGATGTACCATTCAGATGTAACACCCCTTACTCGTATTCGACGCCGGAATAGGGTACGTGTAACAACCCCTTTTTAAGGTTAATCGGAGCAGTGGTTTCAGGACCACAAATATGACATCAAAAAATTTATTTATTATTATTTTAATATTTATAGCATGATATTAGGGTTGTGTGAAATTTCATGGAGAAATTTTACTGTTTGAGTGGTTAATTCGGTAAAAAGACTAAATCGCGTAAAGCGCAAAAGTTGAGTTCTATTAGCTAAACGTGTCTAATAGCTATAGAACATTAAATTAAAGGTCCTTATGTTGATATTAGACCATTGACATGTTGAGAAGACATTAATGGGCATGAAATGGATGTTTAACATGTTTATTAATTAAGGATAATATAGTAATTTAGGAAATAAATAAGTTTAATAATAAAAAAAACATTTTTATCATCTTTCTCCTTCATTTCTCCACCAAAAATGAAAAGCTTGAACAACCATGGAAGCTTGAGTAATCGGCCAAGCTTGGAAGTTAATTCGGTGAGTGGTTTTTGTCTGATTTTTAATAATTTTTACATTTTTGAGATCGTTGCTTTGTAATCTAGCTAGCCCGTGCCTTAATTTTTGAAACTGTAAAAAATTTTAGATGATGCCATTGATGAATAAACTAAATTGAGTAAAAATGTAAATAAGGATTAAATTGAGAAAAGTGTAAAATTCATGGTTAGATGTGTGAATAAACTAAAAATATGGGCTATTAGTAGTTTGGGTAAAATTTGCTAGCATGGGCTTGTCCTTAATTGCATGAATTTGCAATTTTATGTAATAAGGACTAAATTGTAAAAATGTGAAATAATAGGGGCAAAATTGTAATCTTGCCAAAATGTGTAAATTGTGTTAAATTGAATGAATTAATGATTAAATAAGTAAATTTTCTTATTATATAGATTGAGAAAAATGATATTCGAATCTAGAATGGGGAAAACAAAGTATCGGATTAGTCGACCTAATTCATCGTTATAGCGAACGAGGTAAGTTCGTATGCTAATAAATGTATTTAAATTGTGTTATAAATGCTTAATTATTATTGAATTGAATTGAATGATGAATGGTCATGAAGCAAGAATCGACGAAGTTAAGATATCCGAAAGTCCCGTACGAACCTTAGGAATAGTATAGGATACAAATGTCATGACATAAAGATTACCGAGATGAGATTACATGTAAGACCATGTCTGGGACAGTAGAATTGTATTGTGATTACGTGTAAGACCATGCCTGAGACATTGGCATCGTTATATGATTTCGTGTAAGACCATGTCTGGGACATTGGTATCGATATGAGATAACATGTAAGACCATATCTGGGATATGGCATTGTCTAAGCTTTATGTGATATCTGAGTATCCTTAACTATTTTGAAGGGCTCAATGGGAAAAGTCAAGACGAGAATGAAAGAACAATAGAATTAAGTGATACAGGTATGTACAGAACCTATTGAGAATCAAATAAAGGAAATTTGGTAAGTTCTTAGTGTATCTTGTATACGAAATGAGAAAGATTTATGTATAAGTATGTTTCATCCCAAAATGTGTTTATTTGGCTATAATGAGGTATGAATTGAATGATATGTGAGATATGAATTATAGTTGTTTTAACTAAATATACATATGGCACATAGTGTGCGAAATACCATTATTTGATTATATTTCACATAATTCACTTGGCTAAAGAAAATGTGATGAAAATTGAATTGAATAACGTTTATATATATAATTGCTTATGCATATGAAGATGTGAATGATTTGATAATAAGTATTCAAACTATATGTGTTTTGAATGAATAAACTCATAAAAATCTTGTTTAATTGTGTACATAAATTAGAGATAGAATGGTGCATATGAATTATATCATGTTTTGATTAATGGTTTTAAATGCATTTATTTAGTAATATGAGTTTATTTCCATACGATCTTACTAAGCTTTATAGCTTACTTTGTGTTATTTTTTCTATGTTTTATAGTGATTCAGACGTTCACCCGGGTTGGAAGTCGGCGGAGATCACATCACACTATTCGATTTTTGATTTCGATATTTATACACTTGTGACTTGGTTATATGGCATGTATAGGCTTGAGTCTTTTTGATAAAGGTTTTGGTGATGTATTTGGCCATTTTATATGGCTTATTAACGACTGATGTTTGAAGTGTAATTTGTCTTGTGTAATGGCATAATTTGGTATGGTTGGTGATGGTTCAAGATGATCATTTGGTCAATTGGTATATGATAAGTATTTACTTATGAAAAGCATGAATTTAGACTTAATAAATGAATGGCTAATAGATGATTTATGAGTCAAGCTTTATGTGTGATTGATGGTAGTAAAAAATACCTATTGAAATAGGTTGTATTAATAAGTATGATATGTACTTTGGTATATGATTGAATAGTTGAGTAATAAGGAATGAATCATGCTAGTTGGTATGAGTTTGAATGTACAAATGGTATTGATTTAAGTATAAGAATTCTTGATTTTGAAATGGCTTATATTGTTTATTGAAATGGATATTTTGGCTGCCTATAAATGTATTTGAAATAGTACCATTTTGGTTGCTAGCTGTACATAAGAAAAGGGTGGCAAATTGGATTTGCATTTAGCCTATTTTTGTCCACACGGTCGTGTGTGATACACGGTCATGTTACACGACCGTGTGTCCCTTGGGGTATCCTTCAAATTAAGTCAGTATACCTTACAGGTTTGGCATGACCTAGACACATGGGAGTGTCTATTGGCCGTGTGTGACACACGGGCTGACACATGGGTGTGTGGCTAGCCGTATGACCCAAGTCAGTATGTATGCCCTGTTTTCACATGGTCTGAGACATGGGCGTGTCTGGTGGCCGTGTGAGGCACACGACCTGCTCACACGGGCATGTGACCCATGAACGCTTGAAAATTTTATAAGTTTCACAAAGTTTGCAAATGTTATCGGTGAAGTCCCGAACCACTTCTAAGCATGTTCTGAGGCCTTGAGGAGTCTCATAAGGGACAATATGATTGTGTTTTCATAATTATGACTATGAATGTTTAAAGTATGTAATATTGATATGATTTGATTGATAATGCCTCGTAACCCTATTCAGGCGATGGATACGGGTTAGAGGTGTTACAGTACGAGGCATTATTAGACTTAAACTCAAACAAACATTCAAAACCAAGATATGAATTTCCACTCATATTTAAAACCTTTCACATGCATTCATATCGTCCCTTAAATGAGCCTACGAGGCCCAAAACATAAATTGGGAGTGGTTCGGAGCTAAACCGAGAAATTTTGTAACTTTTACAACACTTAGAAAATTTCTTGTTTTGGAGTGCCACACGCCCGTGTGGGTAGGCCGTGTGGTCTCACACGCCCGTGCGGCTTGGGACATGCCCATGTCCTCAGCTAAAAGATTAGTTTGATAGTGTGAATCGCGCTCCGACATCCTTCGATCCCCTAGCTAGCTCGGTGATACTATAAGAAAAATGGAAAAGAAGGGGAGTAAGCATAAAGCTTAATAAGTTAGCATGTAAATAATTAACAACATTAGTCATGCATTATTATACACATAACATAATATAATTTATCACAATGTCATCAAGTAGCATAGATACATCTTAAATCATGTCGTTTACATAGTGTACAATAAAACTCATGATCATGATTCATTCATTCACTTCTTACCGAGGTCTCATCGATTCATAATCTCAATATTTATGAGATTTGTGTACATACCTGTACCCTTCCAACATGATCATACCTTGTCATTTCTTTGACATAATCTTTGAATTACCTGTTGAACCAGTTGGAATACTAGAGGATACTCGGGAATCTCATATACATAGTAAGATACCACTGCCATATCCTAGATATGGTCTTACATGGGAACACATATCAATGCCAATAGTCTAGCTATGGTATTACATGATGTCTCATATAGATGCCATGCCCCAGATATGGTCTTACACGAAATCACATATTGATGCCAATGCCATATCCCAGATGTGGTCTTACATGGGACCATATATCGATGCCAATAGCCCAGCTATGGTCTTACACGATGTCTCATATTGATGCCATGCCCCAGACATGGTCTTACATGAAACCATACATAACCCTAATGTCATGACATTTGTATCCTATCTATTCCTAAGGTTCAATCGGGATTTCGTAGTAACAAATCTTAGTGGGATCGTCAACGAGTCAATATTAACCAAATCCATAGAGACAAATATACATTTCATGCAATATCAAAGCATTAGATACAAAATAACGTAATGTTGAATTATTTACACACGAACTTACCTCGGTACCAAAATATGGCTAACTATTCAATTTAGTCCACAACTTTGTTATTTCCTCGGTTTAGGCTTGAACTCCATTTTTTGTATCTATAATAGTAAATTTCACTTATTTAGTTATCACATTGTTCAAAACAACCCATAAATCATACTTTGGAAAAATTATAATTTTTCCCTTAAACTTTCACATATTTACAAATTAGTCCCCAGGCTTGTAAAATGAAATGTACTCATTTTCTTTGTTACCCAAGCCTAGGCGAACCTATATCATGCTTATACTAGCCCACATTTTCATCAAATCACATTTCTACTACTCATTTTTACAACTTTTACAAATAAATCCTTTTAGGTGTTTTCATGAAAAACCACTTAGTAAAAGATGTTTATCACACACCAAACTTTCATATTCCTCTATTACACATCAAAATACATGCATGCCACACATGGGTAAGTTTTTAAACATGAACCCTAGCTCTAAATAATGGTAGAAATAGCTAGATCGATTGATGACAACTTCAAAAATGCAAAGACCACTAAAAGCGAGGCTAGGATGCACTTACTATTGAGCTTGAAAGTTGGAGAAACCTTAGCTATGGTGAGCATGGAAAATTTGGCACACGTGAAGAAGATGGACATCAATTTTGACTTATTTTTCCATTTTTATTCTTTTATTAACCAAATGACCAAAATGCCCTTTTTACTAAACTTTTAAATTTTGTCCATGCAAGCCCATTTTTGTCCATAAAATTAGAAATTGGGCAAATTGTGATTTAAAAACCTCTAATTAATAATCCATGGCAATTTCATGCTTAAAGCTTCTAGAACTCACATTTTGCAACTTTTACAATTTAGTCCTAAATGTCAAATTGGACACTTTATTAATAAAATCTCCTCATGAAACTTTCACACAATCATGAAAACATGTCATGGACCTCAAAAAAATCATAAAAAAAATATTTCTACTTCATATTTTTGGTCTCAAAACTACTATTCCAACTAGGCCCAAAATTAAAATGTTACAACTCTCTCCCCTTAGGGATTTTCGTCCCCGAAAATCTTACTGGTAAAAAGGTTTGGGTGTTGTTTTCTCATGGCCTCCTTGGGCTCCCATGTAGCCTCTTCAACCCCATGTCTTTTCCATAACACTTTCACAAGGGAAATACTTTTGTTTCTCAATTATTCGACTTCCCGAGCCAAAATCTTAATCGGTTCTTCGCCATAAGTCATATCCGATTGAATCTCAACTTTTGTCAGTGAGATCACATGTGAAGGGTCTGATCAGTATCAATGCAACATAGACACATGGAACACATCATGGATCCTTTCCAGTTCAGATGGCAAGGCAAACTGATATGCTACTGACCCTATCCTTTCGGTAATCTCATACGGTCCAATAAAACGTGGAGTCAACTTGCCCTTCCAGCCAAATCTGAGAACTTTCTTCCACGGAGACACTTTTAGCAATACCTTATCACCAACCTAAAACTCAATCTCTTTCCGTTTCAAATCTGCGTAGGATTTCTGTCTATCCGAAGCTGCTTTCAAACAATCACGAATGACCTTTACCTTTTCTTTGATTTCTTTGAGTAAATCAACCCCATGAATCTGATTTTCTCTGAGTTTGGTCCAATACAAAGGCGTTGGCACTTTTGCTCATACAATACCTCATAAGGAACCATTTTCAAACTCGACTGAAAACTATTGTTGTAGGCAAACTCCACCAACGGTAAATATTTTTCCCAACTACCTTGGAACTCAAAAACATAACACCGCAACATAACTTCAAGAATTTGAATTACTCGCTCAGACTAACCGTCAGTTTGTGGATGGAAAACGGTACTAAAATTCAACTTTGTACCTAAAGCCTCTTGCAACTTTTTCTAAAACCGTGAAGTGAACCTCAGATCTCTATCTGATATAATTGACAAAGGCACCCCATGTAATCTAACAATTTCACCAATGTACAAATCAACCAACTTATCAAGTGAGTAACTGGTACGTACTGGGATTAAATGAGCTGATTTCGTAAGCCTATCAACCACAACCCAAACGACATCTTTCTTTCTCAGAGTTAAAGGCAACCCTGTCACAAAATCCATAGTAATACGGTCCCATTTCCACTCGGGAACCATCACAGGCTGAAGTAAACTGGAAGGTACTTGGTGTTCAGCTTTTACTTGCTGACAAATCAGGCATCTCGATACAAACTCAAAAATATCTCTTTTCATACTTGGGCACCAATACAACTTCTTCAAGTCTGTAACAGCCCGATTTAGACCCTAATGGGAACAATGGTTTCGAAACCATGAATCCAAGTCAAAAAATATTTTAAAATTATTTTCTGTGTTTATCATGTGTGAATTTATTTGTGTGAAATTTTTGTGCTTTAATTTTGTCGTTTGAGTGTTCGATTAAATAAAAGGATTTAATCGCGTAAAATGAAAAATTTGGTGGTTATTTTTAGAAGGGCCGAATAGTGGTTGTTCTTTTAATGTGGGGGATTTATGTTGTAATTAGTCCATTGATTAAATGAATGGATGGCATTAGGCATATATTATATGGTTTTGTTATAAATTTATTAAGGTTAAACATGTAAATTAAACATTAAGTTAATATAAGTTATAATATATCATAAAACATAAAAAAATAAAGCCATTATATGTGTTTATACTGTGTTCTTTCCAAAATGAAAGAAAAGAGAAAGAAAACCTAGGTTCGGTCATTCTCAAGCTCAATTCAAGGTAAGTTCTAGCTCGGTTTTTGATAATTTTTACGTTTTTGAGATCGTTGCTAAGTTATCTACAATAGCCATGCTTGGAATTTTTATTTTGGTGAATATTTTGAATTATGCCATTGTTGAAAGCTTGTGATTTTTGTGGTTTGATGGTAGAAAATAAAAGATATGTGATAGATTAACATGTACTGTATTGGAAATTTTGATGATTTTGAATAATTAGGACTAAATTGCAAATATAATAATTTGAGGGATTAAAATGTGAAATAAATAAAATGTATGGACTTGTATGGACACTAGGAACATTTGGCCTAACATAGGTGTGTTGAAATTTTGCATATTTTGTGTTTTGTGCAATAGGGACTAAATTGTAAAAAATGTGAAATGTCAGGGGTAAAAGTGTAATTTGCCCATTTATATGTTTTTGGATGAATTTGATTGAATATTTGATTAAATAAGTTTAATTTATATTAATTTATATCAAGAAAAGAGAAAATCAGATTTGGATCGGGGGAAAACTAAAGTTGTCGACTAGTTGTTCCGTTCTGTTTTTCATCGTCCAAGGTATGTTTATAAGCAAATAGACGTTGTTTATTTTAATTATATGCGAGCTATATATGATGAAATGAAATATGTGAATATATATTTATAATAGCCGAATGTATACAATCTTGGCAACTATGTTTGTGAATTCATTACGATCGAGTTACGACGTCCGAAAGCCCCATATGAACCTCAGGAATAGCTAGGATACATATGTCATGACATAGAATTTTGATATGTGATGAGCGAGAAAGACCATGGCGTCGATATATGTGTGCGAGTAAGACCACGTTTTATACGTTGGCATCGATATGTGACTCCGATATATGTGTGCCAGTAAGACCCTGTCTGGGATAGTGGCATCGATATGTGGTTACATGTAAGACCACGTCTGGGACGTTGGCATTGTAGGATATATGTGATTATCCGAGTGTCCTATCCAATTTTGAATGGTTCATCAGGCATCGATAAGTTGTGATTGAATGTGCAAAATGAGCTAAAATGATCAGGTATGAATTAGTTTATTACCTACTTGAAATAAGGTAAGTAAGTTACTTAATATTAGTTGCAAATCATGTATGAAGTGAAGGAAGAATGTTTGTGAATGTGAAAAGTGTATTCGGCCTTGTGAATAAATAATAGGAATATTATTGAAATGATTCTTAAATATGTGTATATGTGATCATGTATATTCAGCCATATAATTTGTGTATGAAAAATGATGTTGTATTTTGATTCATGAGCTTGTGTATGTGAGTATAAGTACATTTGATTATATAATGACATTTTGTCTTTAGAAGTTGAATGATATTTTATTAATATAACTAGATAAGCATTCGGCCAAGGTAACAATTATGCATGAAAGTATATATACTATTTATGAAATTGTAAGTTTGTGACTAAATGTGATAAGGATATTATAATTTGATTTAGTTTAATTGAGTTGAATATATCATTGGGTTATTTATTTGCTTATGATTTACTAAGCTATAAAAGTTTACTCTATGTGTGTATGTTTGTTTCTATTTTATAGATTTTGGATCAAGTTACGAGCTTGGGGATCGTCAGTAAAGTTCATCACACTATCTACTGTTTCGGTACTTAATAAGTTGAACTCGAATTATGGCATGTATAGGCTAGCCTTGGAGTTAGTTTATTTTGAAAGTGTATGTATATAAGCCATATGAAAATAGCTTAACCTCTTTGCTGGTTATGTTTTGATTATGGTTTGAGCTCATTTTTTGTTATAATGCTATGTGCCATGGATGAGAAGTATTTATGATATGTGTTTTGTGCATTAAAGTTGGCTAATGATTTTGGATGTGATATGAATGAATTGGTCATAATATATACATAGGTATGTTTGGTCAATTTAGATGTGGTTCATACTAAGATTAAGTACATATACGTGAATTTTGTTATTACGCTTTGTTAAGGTGTTATAAATGATTTGGTGATAAAGGATATTTTGTAATATTTGAACATGGTTGGAGCTACTTTGTTATGTTTTTCATATTATTTGTAAGATTTGTGCCTTGAATATATATTTATATTCGGTTAATGATTTATCTCTGAAAAGAAAATTTTATATCATGAATTGATACTAAAGAGTATTCGGCTATATTCTAATGTGATTAGGATTTATTTTGGTATATGTATTATATGCTATGTTTTGTATTTGAGAATGGTTTACTGAATTCGGTTTGGTATTGAAGTCAAATGATTATGATATGTATATATATAATTGAATGGGTATTAGTTGTTTTAATTCGGTTGTAATAGCAATGTATGAGTATATATATGTGCAAAGTCATGGTTATTAATGTAATAAATTAGTTAAGTAAAGACAAGTTGGTTATGTTATTTAGATTTAATAATATATTACATTTGTGGTTCGGAAATTGTGATTAAAATAGGACATTATATGTTTCCTTGTATTCTCGTGTTATAATTATGATATTGGATATTTGTGGTTAAGTAATATAATATAAGGTTGGGTGATATTAGAAGAACGAAATGGACATCATGATATATGTAATTTATATGAAGCATAATGATGTATGATTTTATTAATAAAAGTTGGTGCATATAAATTGTGAGTTGATGGATTAATTCATATATAAACCATTTATATACTTTAAATGTTAAGTTTGTATATATGATTTGAATATGCAATGAAATATATATATTGGGTTATAAATTAAACATTTGATTTCTATGATTAATTATTTGTATTGAGTTAACTGATGTTCGAATGATTAGATAAATGGTATCCCAAAACATGTTAGTTTGGTTTTAAAAAAAATTAGATGATTATCCTTGTAATGAAAGTCTGTTTTAAATTGTATTATGATCGATAATGCCTTGTAACCCCATTTCAGCGCCAAATACGGGTTAGGGGTGTTATAAAGTCATTGTACATTTTCATACTACCCGAATGAATAGACAAACAACCACTATGTGCTTCATACAAAATTTTCTGAATCAACTCAGTATTTTTAGGAACACAAATCCTATCTTGGAACATCAAGCAACCATCGGAATCAATCCAAAAATCTGATTCAATACCTGACTCACACTAAACTCTCCTGTCTTGCAAATTACTATCACTCTTCTGAGCTTCATAAATCTCTTGGAGAAACATCGGTGTAGCTCTTAACTCAGCTAGAATAGAACCATCATCTGATAAAGCCAACCGTGTATTCATAGCCCTCAATGCAACCAAGGATTTCCTACTCAAGGCATCGGTGACCACGTTTGCCTTTCCTGGGTGATAGTCAATCACTAGCTCATAATCTTTTATCAAATCTAGTCATCTCCGTTGCCGTAGGTTCTAATCCTTTTGAGTCATAAAATACTTTAGACTTTTATGATCAGTGAATACCCGGCATTTCTCACCATACAAATGGTGTCTCCAAATCTTCAATGCAAACACAATGATGGCTAGCTCCAAATCACGTGTCGGATAATTCTTCTCATGCAGTTTCAGTATCTCGAGGCATAAGTTATTACCTTGCCTTCTTGCATAAGTACACAAACCAATCCGTTCAAGGATGCATCACTATAAATCACAAATTCCTTTCCCGGTTCAGGCTGTACTGAAACTAGAGCCTCAATCAACAATGCCTTTAGTTTCTCAAAACTCTGTTGGCATTTTTCTGTCCATTCAAATTTGACATCTTTCTGTAATAACCTCGTCATCGGAGTAGCAATCATGGAAAATCCTTTAACAAATCGTTTGTAATAACCAGCTAAGCCTAGAAAGCTTCTAACCTCTGACATATTCCTCGGTGGTTTTCATTCAACAATAGCCGAAATCTTACTCGGGTCAACTCTAATACCATCACCCGAAATAATGTGACCAAAAAATCCAACTTTCCTAAGCCAAAATTCATTTTTACTAAACTTAGCATACAACTGCTTGTCTCTCAAAGTTTGCAAAATCGTTCTCAAGTGCTCAGTATGCTCGATCTCATCATGAGAATAAATCAGTACATCATCAATAAAAACAACAACAAATTTATCCAAATACGGTCTGAAAATATGTTTCATTAAATCCATAAATATAGTAGGAGCATTCGTTAAGCCAAAAGACATGACAAGAAATTCATAATGACCATATCTTATCCGAAATGTAATTTTCGGCACATCTGGCTCCTTAACTCTCAACTGGTAGTAACCGAACCTAAAGTCTATATTTGAAAACACTGTAGCTCCCTTCAATTGGTCAAACAAATCATTAATCCTTGGCAAGGGATACTTGTTCTTTATGGTTACCTTATTGAGCTGCCGATAGTCTATACACAGTCTCATTAAGACATCTTTCTTTTTCACAATTAGTATCGGTGCACCCCACGGAGAATAACTAGGTCTCGCAAAACCTTTATCCGTTAACTCTTGTAACTGAACTTTCAACTCTTTTAATTCTGTTGGAGCCATCCTATACTGAGCAATCGAAATAGGTGCGGTACTAGGAATCAATTCAATACTAAATTTAACTTCTCTAATAGGAGGCAATCCGGACAACTCTTCCTGAAACACATCCGGATACTCACATACTACCGAAACTGATTCAATTTTCAACTTAGACTCTTTTGTATTCAGTACAAAGGCAAGATAAGCTTCATAACCCTTTCTTATACATTTCTGAGCAGATATAGAAGAAATCACTATAGGCAAGTTATCTGATTCATCTGGTTCAATCTGATAAATATCACCACTTTCACATTTCAGCTCAATAATATTTCTTCCACAATTTACTACCACACCATGAACGGTCAACCAATCTATACCAAGAATTATATCAAATTCATGAAATGGTAAAAGCATAAGATTAGCCGAAAAATAGTGACTTCTAATCATCAAAGGACAATTCTTACTTACTTTATCGACTAACACATACTTGCCTAGAGGGTTCGACACTTTTATCACAAATTCTGTAGACTCAAAAGGAATATTCATACTAGATACCAATTTCATACAAACATACGAATGGGTTGATCTCAGATCAATCAAAGCAACAACATGAGTATCATAGAGAGAAAAGGTACCCGTAATCACATCAGAAAATAAAGCCTCTTTGCGAGCGCGAATGGTATAAGTCCTTGCAAGTGCTCTACCCTTGGATCTCACAATTGGATCTCTGGGTGCACTCTTGCTACTCGCTCCATTCCCCAGGTTTCTCTGTGGTCTCCCTCTAGAAGTAGCATTACCCGATCTTGCACTCTGAAGTTTCTCTTTTTCAACCATCTTGGGGCGATCTCTAATGAAATAGTCTTGGGAACCACACTTGAAACAAGTTCGGTCATATACTCGGCACTCATTGGGGTGACATATACCACAATGCGAACATTTAGGTCGATTAGGTCAAGCATTACCCACACTTGCTATTGAAGTGGTCTGAGCCTTATGACTCGAATACTGTTCCCCATAGTTTCTATTCAAAAACCAAACTGAAGCATTCGATTGGGTATTAAACTCTCTTAATTTCTTAGATAAAGACTGAAATGACTTACCTATCTGTCTCTTCTTCGAGTCTCGAGAGTCAAACTCAGCTTTTCTTTTCTCTTTAGCCAATTCCTCAGCCTTGTAAGCTCTCTCTACGAGCGCAAAAAATTCTTTTTATTCAAGGATGCCAACCAACAATCGGATGTCTTCATTTAACCCATCTTCAAATCTTTTACACATGATAGCCTCAGTCGATACACATTCTCAAGCGTATTTGCTCAGTCTCACGAACTCACGCTCATATTTCGTTAATGTCATTTGACCCTATTTTAACTTAAGAAATTCCTTTCGTTTTTGATCAATAAACCTCTGGCTAATATACTTCTTATGGAACTCTTCTTGGAAAAATTCCCAATCAACTCTCTCCCTTGGTGCAATGACACAAGGGTGTTCCACCACTGATAAGCTGAGTCTTTCAGGAGTGACACAACACATTTCATACATTCCTCTGATGTGCATGATAATTCATCAAATACCCTGATGGTATTCTCAAGCCAGAACTCTGCCCTTTCAGGATCATCATATATACCCGCTTGAAACTCTTCGACTCATTATTTTTGAATCTTATCAACTAGAGTCTATTCAATATCATGAAGTCCATACCTTGGGGTGATACGGGGTTAGGCTGAGGAATAGGTGGGGTGGAAGGGGTTGAGCGTTTAGGTTCGTTCGAACGAACTCCATATACCATGCATTCATCATATGGAGAAAGGCTTCCTTTCCTCCTTCTCCCTGACTAACTGTAAGGGGTCTACTATCAGACGGCACTACCCCTTGAGTGGGAGCCGGTGCATTAATTTTGACTTCAACCACTATAGGTCGATTAGGATCCATTACTATATGAAAACACAATTTAAAAAGGTTAGGAGTCGTCACACTATCATAATTCATTCATGGCATGTATAGCTAGACTCGTACACACGCTACATTAGTCTAAGAATTGACCAAATCGTAGCTCTGATACCACTAAATATAACACCCCTTACCTGTATTCGATGCCGAAATAGGGTACGAGGCATTACCAGACTTAAACTCAAACAAACATTCAAAACTGAGACATAAATTTCCACTCAAATTTAAAACCTTTCACATGCATTCATATCGTTCCTTAAACGAGCCTAGGAGGCCCAAAACATACATTGGGAGTGGTTAGAAACTAAATCAAGAAATTTTGAAACTTTTACAACACTTAGAAAATTTTCTTGTTTTGGAGGGTTACACACCCGTATGGGTAGGTCGTGTGGTCTCACACACCATGTGGCTTGGGACACGTCCGTATCCTTAGCCCGTGTAACTCTCTGTTTATGACGTCAACAACAAAATAGGGTTACACGGCCAAGCCACACGCCCATGTGCTAGGCCGTGTGGCGAATTTACTTTTCATGAATTTTCATAAATAAGGTGCAGACTTTACACAGCTAGGGCGCACGCCTATGTCCCAAGGCTGTGACTCTCACATGTTCTTGTCTCTGCTCGTGTGTTTACTACTGGACATTCTGTTTTACCTAATTAGGGTGCAGAGGACACACGGTCGGATCACATGCCCATGGGGCAGACCGTGTGTCATACATGGCCTAGACACATGCCCGTGTGTCTACCCGTGTGAACAACTTTGAGGCTATTTTCCAAGTCAATTGTCACCCTTATTTGCACAAACACATACAAGACTTCAAAGGCGCTTAACATGGAACAAGTCATGATTATGGCAATACCATGTTTTCATTAAAAACCCTTCTTATTTAAAAAAAAATCTTGAGTAAAATCCCAGTTACGTTAGTTTATTTTTAAAATGTGGTACATTGAAAAATTATTAATTTTATTCCCAAATTTCCTTTTTTTGGTTGCGAAAGCTAATTTTAAAAGTAACCATTTTACGAAAAAGTGATGTTTAAAATTTAAGATGCTAAACCATTTCAAAAATGTTGTGAAAATGTAGTGTTTGAAAATAGTTATTATTTTGGAAAACCATGTCCTACTTCTAACAAATATTAAACATACTAAATAAATTTCCCAAATAAAAAGTTAAGAAAATAAAAAGGCCTTATTACAACCCAAATCAAAAACCAAAGTGTTTAACTAAATAAATGAAATAGAAAAACATGTGCAGTTGTGTGGTCATCTCCGAGTCCCTCAGTGACACTGATCCACCTAACGTTAGGGATTACCTACACAGATAATAAACGGGGTGAGTTTACGAAAACTCAGTGTTGAATCCCCTAGCATCCAAACAGTCAGTCAAAAATAGAATTTAGAACCAATCTGGGTTTGACCCCTATTCAGTAACAAAACGGTCCAATTCAGAATTTATGTGGGCCAAAGCCCGATTCATTAACATTTGGGTCTCAACCCATTACAGTATCAGTTGGGCCTAGCCCATCTCAGAATCAATATCAGTTGGGTTTAGCCCATTTCAATTTCAAACCCATATGAATAATGCATGATAACCCATCCAACCCTGCACTACTTGTGGGGAATAAATCACCCACTCCATCCCTACACTTACAGTGTTAGCACCAGTTGCGACACTAACTAGAATAGCAGCAAAGCTACTAATATCAAAATATGTGGCACAGCCACCAATACGGTTTCCTCCTCCATAAAAATATCCCAGTCCCGAGCAGTATGTCATGTATGCAGAGTGTCATGCACAAAAGTCAGTCATACAAATCACAGACAAATCAGTCATTTACCCTCGAGGGAAAAAAAGTCATTTTACCCTTTAGGAGTATTTTGGTCACTTTACTAATTTTGGAGTCCCAGTACAAATTACGACCTCATAGATGGTTTTCTGTCGCTCAAGCGACTCAGGTAACCTAGATGGTCAAAACGGTGTAAATCAGCCCAAGGCCCATTACTCGTCCCAAGTGGGCCCACACGCTCGTGTGGCCCATTTAGCCCAATTTCAGTCACGGCTATGTGAACACCAAAGCATAGTTTATTATTTGTCACTTACTGCATATTTTATCCGTATGGGACCTACGAGCCCATTGAGCCCACACGGCCAATTACGGCCTATCGAGGCCCATAACAGCCCTAGTACACAACAACGCTCGTGGTGGCCTCTACAGTCTATCGCCCCTGATCTTTGGGTTCAGTTTACCATACTAGCGATCGCACACTCGTGAGACCTCAAATGCCAAAGTTTCAGATTTTCGGCTTTTCGGCATTTGCCGTTCTACAGTCTACTCAGTGTGTGCATACACACCTGTTATGAAACTGCTGACGCACCCTTCCGAGATAAAAAAACCTATGATTCACAACGATCCATCATTAGTCATATTCATGGAAAATCCAAACCAAAGTATGGAGAACACTCTAACAGATTCATCAGAAGTTATAATCCCTTGTGAATAAATACTACCTAAAGTACTTACCACAAATCGACAGGATTACTCACAAAGAAAGGACAATAGACCTAACCCCCTTGGCTATAGAGATCGCACCCCTAGCAACATTCGACAACCACAGAGTTAAGTGATAGCCATAAGGTAGAATAAGGGTGAATGAGTAGGATATATTCGGCTCATAGAAGAAGAAGAAATCGCAAACCTGAGAGAAGAAAAGACTAACCAATAATCAGCCTTGATTCCTAATCCAGATGTTTCCCAGGTAACACAAGAGATATTCGGTTTAAGCAAACGAAAATAGCATGATTGAGAGGGGAAGAAGAGAAGTACGACCACAAATGCCAAAGGTATTCGATCAAGAGGGTAATGTTGGAGTTAGAGAGAGGAAGGAGTATTGTAACACCCCTCGCCCGTATTCGACGCCGGAATAGGGTTCGAGGTACTACCTGACTAAAACTCAATCAACTATAAAAAATCGGGTCATGAAATCTCAAACAATTTAAAAACCTTTCTTTTCTCATGTAATCTGTCCCAAACATGGGCTTACAAGACCCAAAATATTCATCCGGGGTGGTTCGGAGCCCAACTGAGAACTCATTTAAAACTTAGAAAAATTTCATGCAACAAGGCACTACATGCCCGTGTGGTTATAAAGCACACGACCGTGTGCTTGGGACCCTCGCCGTGTTTGAAGACCTGGACATTCTGCCAAAACCACAAGGCCCAAGCACACACCCGTGTCCTTCACACGGCCGAGACACATGGCCGTGTCTCTTGCCCGTGTACTACTAGAATGCATACTGACTTTATGACACGGCATGGACACATGCCCGTGTAGCCTTCCTGTGTGCTAAAATGACTTTAAAATTTTAAGTGCAGGGGACGCACAGCCATACCATACACCCATGGGCGTGAACCATGTGTGACACACGGCCTAGACACACGCCCGTGTGTCTTACCCGTGTGGACAAACTAGGCTATTTCCCAAGCCCATTTGTCACCCTTTTTGCACAACCTACACAAGGTCACATCAATATACAAATCTCAATCACAATGGACACTAATTCATCCATAGAAAGAACATCATCTGCATTCATCAAAATGAATAATAGCCATTATTCTAGGCTTGATACAAAATAAAGGGCTTTTGACTTAAGCCAAAACACATAAACAATTATCATGATGTAACATCCTAGTCTACCCCTATACATGCCACCTTCAAAAATATAAATCAAACTATACCGGATGTTGCGGACGATAGTGTGATCGATATCTCTGACTTTAAAAGATCCTTAAGCTAGCTTGGTGACACTGAAAGAAGAAGGAAAAGAAAGAGGGTAAGCATAAAGCTTAGTAAGTTGCATATAAATAAATATACAACAACAATCTCACCAGTAGTCATCTTACTTATAGCTCAAAGATAAACATAATTTAACTTACTCATTATCCTCTACTCGAGTCACATTTTCTAAATTAAGCTTGTTACTCATGCTTACCATATAGGTACCTATAATACCCACAACATGATTATTCTTTCTTTATCAAAATTGATCTGTAACTCTCACCATTGAAATGTTTGGAATACTACTGGATATTCTATGGACCTTCAACATGGGAGATATTGCCGATGCCATGTCCTAGACATGGTCTTACACTGGAACTCATATATGCGTGCTGATGCATGTCCCAGACATGTCTTACACTAGCACAACTCTTAGCCGATGCGTGTCCCAGACATGTCTTACATTGGCTATCTCTGTCGAGGCTGATGCATGTCCCAGACATGTCTTACACTGGCACTCATCTCTGTGTCGATGCGATGTCCCAGACATGGTCTTACACTGGCTATCTCTGTATGGCTGATGCATGTCCCAAACATGTCTTACACTAGCCCTCATCTAGAAGCCGATGCCATGTCCCAGACATGGTCTTACACTGGCTTTCAGAATGTGGCCGAAGCATGTCCCAGACATGTCTTACACTGGCACACAAGTCACCCAATGCCTTGGCATGGATATCCAGTTCGTATCCTAATGTTTCAACGGGATACTTCTATTCTCTCAAATATTACTATGCATTCTCAATTCATAACTTAACAACTCATACAATATCAATTAAATGGCGATATGAATACAAGTATTAATAGTGTAGTTGTATTATTTACATACAACTTACCTCGGTTTATAAAAAGTACTTGACTATTCGGTTTAGTCGATTTGCTTGGCCTTCCCCCGATCTAGGTTCGAATTTGGTAAATCTTGATCTATAATGACAATATGCAGTCATTTAGTCACTAACTAGGATTAAGCAATCATAAATTCACATCTTTTGTAAAATAACCATTTTGCCCCTAAACTTTGACAAAATGACCATTTTACCCCTATGCCTGAAAATAGATTTTCATCGAATTTCTTTGTATCAGAAGCCTAACCAAAATATTTTTACTCTTATAGCAACTTTAAAATATCACTATTTCACATACTTATTAACTATTCTACAACTTATGCAAAATAGTCCCTTTAGGTGTTTTCATGCTAACACCTTTCACAAAAGTTGTTTATAACACAATTAGGACTCATATTCCTCCATACAAACTCAGTAAAACTCACAAATAATTTCATGGTAACACCCTAAACTTTCAATCATTTTTCAAGATGTCACCCTCATTTGAAAGCCCATGCTTCAAGGGTCTCAAAAAATTAAAAATCAATCACAAAGGGTGTGGGAATCACTTACTTGTGAGGCTTGGTGTTGCTGAAATTTTTGAAGCATTCAAAACCCTCCTATGGCTGATAAAAATCGGTGGAGAGAAGAAAAATAGAGAAGAAATGGCCTTTGTTTTCTTTAATTTAAAACTAGTCAAATTTGATGACCTCATCTTCACCTAATTTTAACCTTCTCCTCAATTTGTCTCCCAATGGCCGACTATGCTATATCACAAGGGTCTAATTGACTTTTAAAGACCCTAAATTTTAATTGTCTAGCTATTTAACACATTTGGTTACTAAAATGTAACTTTTATCTTTTATGTGATTTAGTCCTATTTCGCAATCGGGCCTGAAAACATTAAAATTAGCTCACCAAAATTAACCTGCACTTATAAAATCACACTATAACCTCATAAGATATAATAAAATAATTTTTCTAGCTTCAAATTTGTGGTCCCGAGTCCACTGTTTTGACTAGGCCCTAAATCGAGCTGTTACATTTCTCCCCCCTTAGGTTTTTTTGTCCTCGAAAATCTTACCGGTAAATAAACTCAGATACTGTTTTCTCATAGACTCCATAAGTTCCCATGTGGCTTCCTCGACTCCATGTCTATGCCACAAAACCTTCACAAGTGGTATACCCTTATTTCTTAACTGTTTAACCTCTCGAGGTAAGATCTTGACCTGTTCTTCACCATAAGTTATATCTGGAAGAATTTCAACTTCAGTGGGCGCACTTACATGCGAAGGGTCAAATCTGTTTCGGCGTAACATAGACACGTGAAACATGTCGTGAATCTTTTCTAACTCTGGCGGCAAGTTCAATCTGTAGGCAATGGGCCCTACTCTCTCGGTAATTTTATAAGGGCCTATGAAATGAGGACTCAACTTGTCCTTTTTACCAAATTTGAGGACTTTCCTCCAAGGGGAAACTTTCAATAATACTTTATCACAGACCTCAAACTCGATCTCCTTTCGTTTCAAATTTGCGTAGGATTTCTGCCTATCCGAAGCGGCTCTTAGGCATTCCTGAATCACTTTAAAATTTTCCTCAGCCTCTTTGACCAAGTCAACCCCGTGAATCTGACTCTCTTTCAACTCAGTACAATATAAGGGCGTTCGACACTTTCGCCAGTACAAGGCCTCATAAGGTTCCATTTTCAGACTCGACTGATAGCTGTTGTTGTAGGCGAATTCAACCAATGGTAAGTATTTTTCCCAACTTCCTTGAAATTCAAGGGTACAGCACCTCAACATGTCCTCTAGGATCTGTATTACTCTTTCCGATTGTCCGTCAGTCTGTGGATGGAAAGCCGTACTGAAACTTAACTTGGTTCCTAGAGCCTCTTGTAACTTTTTCCAAAACCTCGAGGTGAATCTCGAGTCTTGATCTGAAACAATCGACAATGGTACACCATGTAGCCTCACAATCTCGAAAACATACAAGTCAGCTAATTTCTTGAGAGAGTAGTCGGTACGCACTGGTATGAAGTGGGCTGACTTAGTTAATCTGTCGATAATAACCCATACAACATCTTTCTTTTTCGGGGTTAATGGCAAACTAGTCACGGAGTCCATAGTGATACGATCCCATTTCCACTCTGGAACCATAATAGGTTGAAGTATCCCAAAAGGTACTTGGTGTTCGGCCTTTACTTGCTAACATACTAAACACTTGGAAACAAACTCCGAAATATCCCTTTTCATTCTCGACCACCAATACATTTTCTTCAGGTCCTTATACATTTTTACGCTACCCGGGTGGACGAACAAACTACCACTATGTGTTTCTCGTAAAATCTTCTGAATGAGCTCACTATATTTAGGCACACAAATTCTGTTTTTGAACATTAAACACTCGTCGGTACCAATTTGAAAATCTGATTCAACACCTGACTTACACTAATTTTTCCTGGCTTGAAACTTCTCATCATTTTTTTGAGCTTCTCGAATTTCATGAAGAAAAGTCGGTCTAACTCTAAGTTCTGCTAAGATCAAACCATCCTTAACTATGGTCAACTACGAATTCAAAGCTCTCAAGGCAAACAATGATTTTCTACTCAAGGCATCAGCGACTACATTCGCCTTTCCCGGATGGTAATCGATAATCAACTCATAATCTTTTAATAGTTCTAACCATCGGCGTTGCCTCAAATTCAACTCCTTTTGAGTCATCAAGTATTTTAAACTCTTGTGGTTGGTAAATACCTTACATTTCTCCCCATACAAATGGTGTCGCCAAATCTTCAAGGCGAACACTACAGCTGCTAGCTCTAAATCATGGGTCGGATAATTCTTCTCGTGTGATTTTAACTGTCTCGAGGCATAGGCTACAACCTTGCCTTCTTGCATGAATACACACCCTAAACCATTTAAAGAGGCATCACTATAAATTACAAATTCTTTACCCGACTCTGGTTGCACTAAAATTGGGGCTTCGGTTAACAAAGCCTTTAATTTCTCAAAACTCTACTGACACTCATCTGTCCATTCAAACTGGACGTCTTTCTGCAATAGTCTCGTTATCGGAGTAGCTATCATTGAAAATCCATTTACAAAGCGTCTGTAATAACCCATTAGCCCCAGAAAACCACGAGCCTCTATTACATTCCTCGGTGATTTCCACCCACAATAGCTGAGATCTTATTTGGGTCAACTCTGATCCCATCACCCGACACGATGTGTCCTAGAAATCCAACTTCATTAAGCCAAAACTCGCTCTTACTAAACTTAGCATAAAGCTATTTATCCTTCAGAGTCTGTAACACGGTTCTCAAATGTTCCGCGTGTTCACTCTCATTACGCGAATAAATCAGTATGTCATCTATAAAAACAATGACGAACCTATCCAAGTACGGTAGAAAGATGCGGTTCATCAAGTCCATAAACACTGCCGGGGCATTCGTTAATCCAAAAGGCATAACAAGAAACTCGTAATGCCCATATCTCGTCTGAAAAGCAGTCTTCGGCATGTCTTGTTCCTTGAACCTTAACTGGTAGTAACCCAATCTCAAATTTATTTTAGAAAATACAGTGGCTCCTCTCAATTAGTCGAAGAGATCATCAATTCTCGGCAAAGGATACTTGTTCTTCACTGTTACCTTGTTAAGCTGTCTGTAGTCGATACATAACCTCATCGACCCGTCCTTCTTTTACACGAAAAGTACTGGAGCATCCCATGGTGAATAACTTGGTCTAGCAAAACCTTTATCTATTAACTCCTGCAACTATACTTTTAACTCCTTTAACTCAGTGGGGGCCATCCTATAAGGTGCAATCGAGATTGGCGTTGTACCAGGAGCCAAATTGATACCAAACTCAACCTCTCTCTCTGGGGGTAACCCTGGTAACTCCTCCGGAAAGACATCTATAAACTCACAAACCACTGGTACTGACTCAATCTTCGACTCGGACACTTGGGTATTTAGCACAAAGGCTAAATAAGCTTTATAACCTTTTCTCAAATATTTTTCGGCGGTCAAAGACGATATTATCACAAGTAGGTTGTTTGACTCCTCTGGCCCAACTCGTATAACACTACCATTCTCACATCTTAACTGAATTACTTTTCTTCCACAATCTATTACCACACCATGAGAGGTCAGCCAATCCATCCCAAGAATTACATCGAATTCATTAAACGGTAACAAAATCAAGTTGGCCATAAAACAATAGCCTCTAATCGTCAAAAGACAATTTTTACATACTTGGTCCATTAATACATGCTTGGCTAACGGGTTAGACACTTTCATAACAAACTCAGTGGACTCTATAAGCATGTCTATATGAGGTATCAAATCCATACATATGTAAGAGTGGGTAGATCCCGGGTCAATTAAAGCGACAACAGTTATATCGTGAGTAGAAAAGGTACTCGTGATCACATCTGGAGACTCTGCCTCTTTTTGGGCTCGTATAGCATAGGTCCTCGCTGGTGCTTTGCCTTCAGACCTCATCGCAGTATCTCTCGGTGCACCTCTACTACCAGTCCCACTCCCGGGGTTCCTTTGGGGCCTACCCCTTAAGGGAGCACTACTTGCTTTCGCATCTTATTTTCTCTCTCTCTCGTCCATCTCAGGACACTCGCAGATAAAGTGGTCAAGTGACCCACACTTGAAACATCCCCTCTCGTTAACTCGGTATTCGCCCAAGTGACATCTTCCACATTGCAAACACTCCGGCCTATTTGGCCGAGCACTGCCAACACTTGCAACTGAAGTAGTTCGGGCTTTAGGCGCCATGTTCCGCTGATTCTTATTTCTCTTCGAATACCCCATCGAAGTATTCGATTGGGTAGTAAATTCTTTTAACCTCTTGGGGAGGACTGATATGCTTTCCCCATCTTTCTTTTCTTTAAATCTCGCGACTCACTGGCCACTTTCCTCATCTCTTTCACCAACTCTTCTGCTTTACACGCTCTCTCAACGAGCACTACAAATTCTTTCAACTCCAGGATGCCCACAAATACTCGAATGTCTTCATTGAGGCCATCCTCAAACCTCTTACACATGGTAGCTTCAGTGGATACACACTCTCGTGCATACTTGTTGAGTTTCACAAACTCCCGCTCATACTCTGTCACAGTCTTATTACCTTGCTTCAACTCTAGAAATTCCTTCCTTTTCTAGTCCATAAACCTCTGGCTAATGTACTTCTTTTGGAACTCTCCTTGGAAGAATTCCCAAGTCACTCTTTCTCTCGGTACTACAGACAGGAGAGTGTTCCACCACTGATAAGCTGAGTCTCGTAGAAGTGATACACCACACTTCACGCACTCTTCAAGTGTGTATGATAGTTCATCGAATACCCTCAGGGTATTCTCTAGCCAAAACACCGCTCTCTCTGGGTCATCATTTACACTAGCCCAAAATTCCTCGGCCCCTTGCCTCTGTATCTTGTCTACCGGAGGCTTTTGTCGCCTGAACACTTTCGCACCTTGTGGAGCTATCGGGGCATATTGAGGAATCGGAGGAGGTGAGGGAGATGGAGTGTTCGGGTTCACACGAACAAATTCCATATACCAAGTATCCATCATTCGGAGGTAGGCTTCCCTAGCCCTTCCGCCCTGGCCTATACTCACGGGCTCACTCTCTACTGGTGCAGTCCCTTTTGCAGGAGCCGGCGCATTACTTTCTACGTCATCCACTGTGGTTCTATCAGGATCCATTACTATAAAGGAACAATTTATAGTCGTCAGGAATCATCACACTATCAATATACATATACGTGGCATGTATAGCTAGACTCGTACTCTAACTAGCTTAGCCCTAGAATCGACTAAACCATGCTCTGATACCACCAAATGTAACACCCCTCGACCGTATCTGACGCCGGAAGAGGGTCTGAGGTATCACCTGACTAAAACTCAATCAACTATATAAAACCGGGTCATGAAATCTTAAACAATTTAAAAACCTTTCTTTTCTCATGTAATTTGTCCCAAACATGGGTTTACGAGACCAAAAATATACATCCGGGGTGGTTTGGAGCCCAACTGAGAGCTCATTTAAAACTTAGAAAAATTTCATGCAACAAGGCTCTACACGCCCATGTGGTTATAGAGCACACGACCGTGTGCTTGGGACACGCCCATGTCATGTACCCGTGTCTGAAGACCTGGGCATTCTGCCAAAACCACAAGGCCGAAGCACACACCCGTATCCTTTACACGGCTGAGACACATGGCCGTCTCTCTTGCCCGTGTACAACTAGCATGCATACTGACTTTATGACACGGCATGGACACACGTCCGTGTGGCCTACCCGTGTGCTAAAATGACTTCAAAATTTTAAGTGCAGGGGACACACGGCCATACCATACACCCATGGGCGTGAGCCATGTGCCACATACGGCCTAGACACACGCCGTGTGTCTTACCAGTGTGGACAAACTAGGCTAATTCCCAAGCCCATTTGTCACCCTTTTTGCACAACCTACACAAGGTCATATCAATATACAAATCTCGTCACAATAGACACTAATTCATCCATAGAAAGAACATCATATGCATTCATCAAAATGAATAATAGCCATTATTCTGGGCTTGATACAAAATAAAGGGCTTTTGACTTAAGCCAAAATACATAAACAATTCTCATGATGTAACATCCTAGTCTAGCCCTATACATGCCACCTTCAAAAATATAAATCAAACTATATCGAATGTTGCGAACGATATTGTGATCGATATCTTTGACTTTAAAGGATCCTTAAGCTAGCTTCGCGACACTGAAAGAAGAAGGACAAGAAAGAGGGTAAGCATAAAGCTTAGTAAGTTACATATAAATAAATATACAACAACAATCACACCAGTAGTCATCTTACTTATAGCTCAAAGATAAACATAATTTAACTTACTCATTATCCTCTACTCGAGTCATATTTTCTAAATTAAGCTCGTTACTCATGCTTACCATATAGGTACCTGTAACACTCACAACATGATTATTATTTCTTTATCAAAATTGATCTATAACTCTCACCATTGAAACGTTTGGAATACTACAAGATATTCTATGAACCTTCAACATGGGATATATTGCCGATGCCATGTCCTAGACATAGTCTTACACTGGATCTCATATATTCGTGCTGATGCATATCCCAGACATGTCTTACACTAGTACAACTCTTAGCCGATGCGTGTCCCAAACACGTCTTACACTGGTTATCTCTGTCGAGGCCGATGCATTTCCCAGACATGTCTTACACTGGCACTCATCTCTGTGCCGATGCCATGTCCCAGACATGGTCTTACACTGGCTATCTCTGTATGGCTGATGCATGTCCCAAACATGTCTTGCACTAGCTCTCATCTAGAAGCCGATGCCATGTCCCAGACATGGTCTTACACTGGCTCTCAGAATATGGCCGAAGCATGTCCCAGACATGTCTTAAACTGGCACACAAATCACCCAATGCCTTGGCACAGATATCCAGTTCGTATCCTAATGTTTCAACGGGATACTTCTATTCTCTTAAATATTACTATGCATTCTCAATTCATAACTTAACAACTCATACAATATCAATTAAATGGCGATATGAATACAAGTATTAACAGTGTAGTCGTATTATTTACATACAACTTACCTCAGTTTACAAAAAGTACTTGACTATTCGGTTTAGTCGGTTTGCTTGGCCTTCCCCCGATCTAGGTTCGGATTTGGTAAATCTTGATCTATAATGACAATATGCACTCATTTATTCACTAATTAGGATTAAGCAATCATAAATTCACATCTTTGGTAAAATGACCATTTTGCCCCTAGACTTTGACAAAATGACCATTTTACCCCTATGCCTGAAAATTGATTTTCATCGAATTTCTTTGTACCATAAGCCTAACCGAACTATTTTTACTCCTATAGAAACTTTAAAATATCACTATTTCACATACTTATTAACTATTTTACAACTTATGCAAAATAGTCCCTTTAGGTGTTTTCATGCTAACATCTTTCACAAAAGTTGTTTATAACACAACTAGGACTCATATTCCTCCATAAAAACTCAGTAAACCTCACAATTCATTTTATGGTAACACCCTAAACTTTCAATCATTTTGCAAGATGTCACCCTCATTTGAAAGCCAATGCTTCAAGGGTCTCAAAAATGTGAAAATCAACCACAAAGGGTGTGGGAATCACTTACTTGTGAGGCTTGGTGTTGCTGAAATTTTTGAAGCTTTCATAACCCTCCTATGGCTGATAAAAATTAGTGGACAGAAGAAATGGCCTTCGTTTTATTTAATTTAATACTAGTCAAATTTGATGACCTCATCTTCACCTAATTTTGACCTTCTCCTCAATTTGTCTCCCAATGGCTGGCTATGCTATATCACAAGGGTTTAATTGCCTTTTAAAGACCCTAAATTTTAATTGTCTAGCTATTTAACACATTTGGGTACTAAAATGTAACTTTTATCTTTTATGCGATTTAGTCCTATTTCGCAATCGGGCTTGAAAACATTAAAATTAGCTCACCAAAATTAACATGCACTTATAAAATCACACTATAACCTCATAAAATATAATAAAATAATTTTTCTAGCTTCGAATTTGTGGTCCCGAGACCACTGTTCTGTCTAGGCCCTAAATCGGATTGTTACAAGTATATTCAGCCAATGAGGAATAGAGTGAGGGAAAAAGAATAGGCAAAATAGAGTCAAGAAGTACCTATTCAAAACCGAAACAGTGGCTAGGGTAATAGGCCTATTCGACAGACTAGAAAGGGAGGAAAGAAGAATCGAATCAGCCTACCAAAAGATGTACGAAAAGAAACGTAAAGCTTGGCTTTCGAAGTGAAGAGTGAAAAGCATCACAATTTGCCAAAAAAAACCCGAAATGAAGTGACCACAACTTACCTATAGCCGAAATCCTGAGTAGTTGATGTCCACCGACGTCCACAACTCTTCCCCTCATCAAAATCCCTTAATTTTTTTCCCCTATCCCTCCTAAAAATCCTCCTTGATTTACTCCACCATCAACTCTTTAACCAATTCAAATTCCATCTTGCAGAGTTCTAGTCCACTTCTGCTTCTCATATGGCAAGAGTAGCAAAATAAATACTCCCTTTTACCTTGCCAAGACTTGAACCTTAGACCTCCAGTAACTACCACACACCACTTACCACAGGACCACAAGCTCTTTCTGTGACACATTTTACCCACAAATATTTATAAGGCCTACAAACTAAAGCCAAGGTTCACTTAAGGGGAAAAACTAAAATTTTGCTAGAGCCTAGATTTGAACCCAAGACTTCCCCAACACTCCTCAGGACATTTAGCCACTGAAACAAGCTTCTCACTGCTCCCCTGCTCAAGGCCCATTCCTTCTAGGCCTAAATTTGGGGTGTTACAAAGACACAATACTTTGTCAAGCCCAACTTACCAATTCTCATTCAAGCCATGGTTATCATCATACTAAATAAATCCCAATTTAATCATCAAGCATTCATAGCCATAACATAACTCATCACATCCACACAACCACCAACCACATCACAATTTCATAGGCACATGCATGGGTGAATGAATAGGTTTACAACCCAATAATCAATATAAGCCATACCTCATGGCCATATACAAAATGAATTATAATATTATCAATAGCCAACACTTTTGGCCAACCAATATGACACATAACAAAATGACCAAATCCCCTATACATGCCATGCTCAAAATACTTAAATTCACTATACCCAAAAGATTAGTTTGATAGTGTGAATCGAGCTCCGACATTCTTCGATCCCCGAGCTAGCTTGGTGATACTATAAAAAAAAAGAAAGGAATGGGAGTAAGCATAAAGCTTAGTAAGTTAGCATGTATATAATTAACAACATTAGTCATGCATTATTTTACACATAACATAATATAATTTATCACAATGTCATCAAGTATCATAGATACATCTTAAATCATGTCATTTACATAGTGTACAATAAAACTCATGATCATGATTCATTCATTCACTTCTTACCGAGGTCTCATCGATTCATAATCTCAATATTTCTGAGCTTTGTGTACATACCTGTACCCTTCTGAAATGATCATACCTTGTCATTTCATTGACATAATCTTTGAATTACCTGTTGAACCACTTGGAATACTAGAGGATACCTGAGAATCTCATCCACATAGTAAGATGCCATTGCCATATCCCAGATATGGTCTTACATGGGATCACATATCGATGCCAATAGCCCAGCTATGGTCTTACACGATGTCTCATATCGATGCCATGTCCCAGACATGGTCTTACACGAAATCATATATTGATGCCAATGCCATATCCCAGATATGGTCTTACATGGGATCATATATCGATGCCAATAGCCCAGCTATAGTCTTACACGATGCCTGAAATTGATGCCATTTCCCAGATATGGTCTTACACGAAACTATACATATGCCTAATGTCATGACATTTGTATCCTATCTATTCCTAAGGTTCAACCGAGATTTTGTAGTTCCAACTCTTCGCCGGATCATCATCAAGTCATCATTAACCAAATCCATAGAAACAAATATACATTTCATGCAATATCAAAGCATTAGGTACATAATAACATAATGTTTTGACACACGAACTTACCTCGATACCAAAATATGGCTAACTACTCGATTTAGTCCACAACTTTGTTTTTTCCTCTGTTTAGGTCCAGACTCCATTTTTCTTGATCTATAATAGCAAATTTCACTTATTTAGTTATCACATTCTTCAAAATAGCCCATAAATCATACTTTGGCAAAATTATAATTTTGTCCCTAAACTTTCACATATTTACAAATTAGTCCTTAGGCTTGTAAAATGAAATGTACTCATTTTCTTTGTTACCCAAGCCTAGCCGAACCTATATCATGCTTATACTAGCCAACATTTTTCATCAAATCACATTTCTACTACTCATTTTTACAACTTTTACAAATAAGCCCTTTTAGGTGTTTTCATGAAAAAATACTTAGTAAAAGATGTTTATCACACACCAAACTTTCATATTCCTCCATTAAACATCAAAATACATGCATGGCACACATGGTTAAGTTTTTTAACATGAACCCTAGCTCAAAATAATGGTAGAAATAGCTAGATTGGTTGATGACAACTTCAAAAATGCAAAGAACATTAAAAACAGGGCTAGAATGCATTTACTATTGAGCTTGAAAGTTGGAGAAACCCTAGCTATGGTGAGCATGGAAATTTTGGCACACATGAAGAAGATGGACATCGATTTTCACTTATTTTTCCAATTTTATTCCTTTATTAACCAAATGACCAAAATGCCTTTTTTACTAAACTTTCAAATTTTATCCATGCATGCCTATTTTTGTCCATAAAATTAGAAATTGGGAAAATTGTTATTTAAGGACCTCTAATTAATAATCCATGGCAATTTCATGCTTAAAGCTTCTAGAACTCACATTTTGCAACTTTTGCAATTTAGTCCTAAATGTCAAATTGGACACTTTATCAATAAAATCTCTTCATGAAACTTTCACACAATCATGCAAACATGTCATGGACCACAAAATAATCATAAAACAAAAATTTTTACTTCAGATTTATGGTCTCAAAACCACTATTATGACTAGGCCCAAAATCAAGATGTTACATCGAACTTGATTACTATCTCGACATTTTAGTATAATTTGTTTTCTTTCACAATTCACAATAGCATCATGCAGACCAGTCCATACTCAGAATCATATCAAATTCATCAAAGGGTGACAACATCTAACTAGCAGGGAAATCGTAACCTCTAATTTTCAGTGAACATGATCTACATAACTGGTTAACTAAAACATACTAACCCAGGGGGTTTGTAACTTTGATAGTATATTCAGTGAATTTAACATGTATTTTCTTTTTGTCTACTAATGTAGTGCATATATATGAATGAGTTGATCTAGGATCAATCAATGCAATACATTAATATCCAAAACAGAAAAAACACCTGCAATAACATCTAGAGCAGTAGCTTACTCTCGAGCTCGGATTGCATAGGCTCTGGCTAGTGTTCTCGCTTCAGACTGTTCGTTCATCTCGTTGTTCTTTCCTTAACCGGGAGTAGTATTTCTAATGTTTCCAGATCATCTACCACTCTGAGAAGTTGCTTCCAGCTTATTTAACTGATTTCTGAAATTATTTTGCTTCTTCGGACAGTCACGAAGAAAATGGTCAGTAGACCCACAATGGAAACAAGCTCTCGATTTTAATTGACACTCTCCAAAATGTCTTTTATTGCATTCATCACATACTGGAACGGTTCTCTCCATATTTCTTACACTTCCAACATTCGGAGCTAGAGAGTTGACTAACTGGAAATTGCTTTGTCTCGGTTTCTTTATATTAATGAACCCTGAAGGAGCAACTGACCGACTGGTGTCATTTCTAAATCTCTTCAATGGAGAAGTTTGAGTGGATTTGAATCAATTTCTCTTGTTATAATCCCGAAATCTCGAATCTGACTATCGTTTGCTTTTACAAATCTCTTCTACCTTTTAAGCTCGCTCTGAAAGTTTTACAAATTCCTGTAATTTTAATGCTACTACAGCCATACGGATCTCATCGTTCAACCCATCTTCAAATCTAGTATACATTTCCCTTTCATTTGATACGTTGTTATGGGTATACTTACTTAATTGTAGAAATTCACATTTATACTCCGCTACAATCTAGTTTCCTTGTTTTAACTCGAGAAACTCTTTCTTTTTCCAGTCAATGAACACCCGGCTAACATACAATTTCTTGAATTCATTTTGAAAGAAGTCCTAATAAACCCAATCATCTGATACCATTATGCTCAAAGCATCCCACCATAGATACTCCTCATCTTTTAGTAAGGACACCGCACACCTCAAGCAATCTTCAGGGGTACACAATAACTCCACAAAAACTATCTTTGTGTTCAATAACCAACACTCGGCTTTTGACGGATCATCATCTACCATACTTTTGAACTCTTCCGCTCTATATTTTTGAATTTTGTCAACAGATACCCGGGTAATCGTTACTGGTATAGGGTTTGGAGTATTCAGATGTGCCGGAGGCATAACAAAGAGTGGAGGTGGCGGAGTTGCAAGATTTTCTTGCTTGAATATCATTCCAAGAAATACAATTTTCATCTCATCACCCATGGATTGTGGAATAGGAGCACTATTGCTTGCCTCAAGATTTGAAGCATGAACATTGCTTTCAACTTCATTAACTATAGCTCGATTTGATTCAGTTGACATTGTAAATCTATAAGAAACAAAATGTTAGAACAGATCAAAACATCACATTATTATAGCGTATACATGGCATGTATATACTAAACTTTATTTTGCTACGTTAGTCCTAGAATTGACTAAATTGTAGCTCTGATACAACTAAATGTAACACCCCTAACCCGTATATGTCGCCAGAATAGGCGTAACCTAAAATCATTCATTTACAAACATTTTAATAAACATAGCATAATTAATTAATATACATGCATATTGTCCCTTATTCGAGCCTTCGGGGCCTTAGAATCACTTTAGAAATGATTCAAGACTAAATTAGGAACATTTGAAACATTGAATAAAAAATTAGAAAAATTCAAACTGCAAGAGTCACCCGGCCGTGTGACTCACACGGCTGAGGCACATGCTCGTGCCTCAGGCCGTGTACCAGTCGAAATAGGGACACACAACCATGTCTCAGCCCGTGTCCATACCCGTGTAACTCTCTAACTTAGGTCACATGGCCAAACTACACGCTCGTGTGCCAGACCGTGTAACTCTCGAAATGGTCTCAGACGCCCATGTGTCAGGCCGTGTGCTAGGTCGTGTAACTGCCTGGCTTGCAACCTTAAAAACCTACAGGGGACACACTCCCGTGTCTTAGGTTGTGTGGACAAGAAATTGGCCAAAATCAAGCCATTTTTTTCACCCATTCAAGCATGTTCCTACAAGTAATATGCACATATAATCAAAGCATCCAAACATACCAAAACATGCATAATAAGACCAATTTAATAGGCCAAAAATACATCCAACCAATATGCCAAAAGCCACTTCAATCACAACCAAGAAAATATACCAAAACTTATGCATAATTGACTATAATTATAACAGATACATCTAATGCAATATCATTTCAAAGCATACCATAATTAAGACCATATAAAGCATAGTAACTTAAGTCACATACCAGCCAAAACAAACCATGGGTGTTTACTTTTAAACCATTCTAACCAAACCAAAAAGATACCTATTTACAATCTTAGTAATGTATGTAACAACTTAGTTTAGTATCTTGTCATAATGTACCATTACAACCTATACGGCCACATATATGTGCCACAACCTTAAGGAGCACAAGAACTACCAACATCGGTAAATAATGTGAGTCGAAGATTCGATCCGTGCAAAAGTCAGCAATAACGATTGAAAAACCAATACACAAAACGTATAAGCTTATAGGGCTTAGTAAGAACATAGTTAATCTTTTAACTTAACAACAATTGAATGCAACTCATATTTTACTCGATTTGAAGTTACCGAAGCGTAAACAGGGGCACGTATGTGTAATTTAGTGGTACTGAAATACAAACAGGGGCATGTATGTGTCATTCAGGGGTATCGAAGTACAAACAAGGGAATGTATGTGCAATTTAGGGGTACCGAAGTACAAATAGGGGCATGTATGTGCAATTTAGGGGTACCGAAGTACAAACAGGGGCACTTATGTGCAATTCAGGGAATAATTAAGTATAAGCAATTAATTACATAATTATATTGTAAACATACAAGTAGGAATTCAATTACATATAGAAATTCTATGAACTTACTTGACAACTAGAGCGTAAAAGTACGATTGAGCTAATCCGTGATTTTTGCCTTTCTTCGATTTAGATCCGGTTGAGAATTATCTTGATCTAAATAAATAAATATATTCAATTAAGTGTTTCAATCAATCTTAAACATTCAATTCAATCTATAATCCACATTTATACATAATTAAATTTTACCCCTAACATTTTAACCTTTTTACAATTTAGTCCTTAAACTCATAAATTGAAATCTAAGCATTCTCATCCCTAACTCATGCTAGCCGAATTTATTATGAACCCATATCAACTTATACAAATCATCATTTCACAATTTAACCATGATATTTTACTACTTTTACAAATAAGTCCCTAAATGACATATTCATCAAAAATCACTTTACAAAACTTGTTTAGTTATCTACAAGGACTCATAATATTTCATTAAAATTCATAAATCATGCGAGAAAATTCATGGTGAAACCTTACACCTTTAACAATTTTACAAATTAGTCCACGGGCTAGCTAGATTAAGCTACTACGACTCTGAAAACATAAAAATCATTAAAAACGGGCTCGAAAACCTAGCTTGCATAAAGGATTTTCCATAGCCAAAAGCTTTCCCCCTCTTAACAATGAATTTTCGGTGCTTTAAGGTTATCAACAAAGAAGATGACATCTGTTTGTTTTAATTTACTTAACATTTTAATTTAATTGTCCATTTACTAAAATAACCTTTAAAGACTCTATAAATTTCAATAAAAACTTGCCATATAATTCCACTAACTATTCTATTGGTTTAATTATCATCTAAATCCTTTCACTTTAAATTTCTATAGCTAATTGATACTTTTAACTACTTGAACTCTAGTTTTACAATTTAGTCCTTTTCACTATTAAGCATGCAAAGGTCAAAATTTCTCAACGAAATTTTTATACGACTCTACAACATATCGTAGAAATTAAAATAATAAAATAAATATTTACTCATCGAATTTGTGGTCCTGAAACTACTGTTCCAATTTCACTAAAAACAGGTTGTTAAACATTACGTACACCCGAACTACCACATCACTCGGTCAGATTTGTGCATCTCCACCATTGCAAAAAAGACCAATGGCACTTTGATGTTCTAGATGTTTTGATTGGCCAAAAATTTGAATAAAATCGAAGAGAATAAAATTAAAAAATAATAATCGAGGATCAAAAATTGAAAATTGAAAATTGAAAATTGAGGATTGAGAACATAAGATGGAAGAATGAGTAAAGTATTTGGTTGAAAGGAATAAAGTTTGGAGGGGTTTATATAGGGAAATTTATGGTTGCTGGAGTCCTTGTAGCCGTTGAAAAAGTTACTATTGGAAGGAAAACGCGCCCTACTGGGAATGTTTTTATTCTCCCTTTTGAAAAAGCATTCTACAGAGTGCGTTTTCACTTATGTGGCAGCAAAAGCGCGCCCTGTAGAATGTGTTTTTCTTTTTCTCTCTAAAAACAACATAGATCGGTAAATTTTGAAGAAATCAATATCATTATCAGATCTTTTATTTTTTTCATCATATTCTATTAACTTAACCGATTAAATTTAAATAAAAATTTATTAATAAATAATCAATAGTAATATTGTTATTTAATCCTATATTTGGATAATTAATAATAAAAGAAAGATAAACAAATTTTAATTTCTTGTTTGATTAATGTGTAGAAAGGAAAGTAAATTATTTGCATAGATAAATTTTTAATTATAACCTTACTTAAATAATATAAAATAATTAAATTAAATTAAAAATTATATAAAAAAACAATGTTGTTTATAAAATGATATCTATACGTGTTAATCAAAAAGTAGAAATTGATTTGATAAAATTATTAATTTAATATAAATTTTTAAAAGTGAGGAGTCTTAATAATTTAAGAAGGAGAAAATAATTTTAATAGTTTGCTAAATTTATACAAATTTAAAAAGTAAAAAAGAGTCATAATAGTCTGGTGATTGTCTAAGTGACGGTGATGGTTCTAACGAAGACCGTAACACCAGAAAAGTAAGATTCCGAGGATATTGATGAAAATCCAGTAGAAAATATGGCGGTGGACATGGCCCTAGTGAGTGGTGCTTCATGGAAGGATAAAATGCTTAGGGGAAAAAGTTCTAGATCTTTGGTCTCCTCCATGAACCCGAGCGAGACTTTTGATGGAGACTTCGATTTTGAAGATGGAGACATCCTTAGATCCACTGTTAATGGTATCCCTGCCATTGATTTCTCTGATAGAATCAAGAAAATTTTGGTCAAAGACATGGAAACCACAGTGGTGGTAAAATTGTTGGGGCGTAATATTGGATATGGTGTATTTTTCAACTGAATTTTGTGTCTTTAGAAACCATCTAAAGCCCTTTTGATTAATGGATGTGGAAACTGAATACTACTTGGTTCGTTTTCAAGACAAAGATGATTATGAGATGATTTTGGCACAAGAACCTTGGGTGGTTTTTGGCCACTATCTCACAGTTCAGCCGTGGACGATTGATTTTAATCCGTTCAGGCCTTTCCCTAGTGTAGTTCTGGCCTAGATCCGATTCCTGGGATTACCAACAAGAAATGAGTATTAGAGGAAACCGGAGGGTTGGTCAGGAAAGTGGCCAAAATGGACATTAAAACAGGTAGTGAGACGAGGGATCAGTTCGCTAGGATGGCGGTGTTCTTTGACTTAGAGAAATTGTTAACCTCACACGTTCTAATTAATGGCAAGATACAAAGAGTAGAGTTTGAGGCTCTTCCTGTGGGTTTTTTTTCTTGTGGTAGATATGGACATTTGAAAAATGTTTGCCCTTTTTCTTTGATAGGTAAGATCACAATTAGCAGTCAAGGGGTAGCCTCTGATTCGGCGGTGAATGGCTCTGCTCCAGCAAAGACAGGGGAAGCCTTCGACCCTTGGATGGTTGTTAAACATAAATCATGGCACAATCAAGCTAGGAATAGGAATCATTAAGCTAAGATCCCGAAAAAATTTCAAACGACTTCCAAATTTGCTGCGCTGGAAATTGATTTAACGAGATTTGAGGGTGAAGAATCCGGAATTTTGGGAATTAATTTCCTATGGAGGGATTTTGCTAAAAAATTAAAAGGCAATTTTGAGGGGATCAAAAGCTGGGTCCGTGGAGAAGGAAAACATGGGAAAGTTGTCGCTGGACTAGAGCAGCAATAATGGGCCAAAAAAGTCGGTGAGGCCTACTAGCCTGGGACAGACATTAGTAAATAGGGCTTGGTGAAGTCTGTAGCGCTAGGGGGCCTGGAGGCTGGGCCAGAATAGGCGGTGGGCCAGCAACACCTGGAGTGGGCTGGACAAATAGCAGCAGGCTTGGTGCAAAAAAAGATATTTAGTGTTTGGACAAAAAGATGCGGGCTTGGAGCAGGAGCAGGGTTTAATTGTTGAACCTCAAGCGATGGGTTTGGAGCAGGCCAAAACTCCTAGAACAGGCTTGGTAAAACTTGATGGAACTCCCATCTTGCATTTTAATCCAATGTTCGAAGGTTCTTTAGAATCTGTGGTGACTTTAAATCCCAATTTATTGACCCCAAATTTCATTCTGCTGTGATTTTTAAAGAGAACAGTGACCCACAATTAAATTCTAAAAAAGCCAATGAGGGAACAGTGGCCTGTGAAAGCCCTTGTATTTCTTCTAAAGGGTAAGGTTTTGGGATTAAAAGTGGACATGGACGACCGAAAAGGGCATTGAATAAGACTATTTGTGGACGAGAGGGTCATTTTAAACTTGCCAATAATTCTTGTGTTCCGCTACCGGAAGCCACGAATTCTATGGTTAAGCTCTTTAGTGATCAAATGGTTTCAGATAAGTTTGGCGTTCAAGATGGTGGTGACCGTACATCCATTTTTCCCTAGTGGTCGGTTATTTCTCCACTTTTTTAATTTTATTTATAAATTTTATTATTTTA
The DNA here is from genome assembly GCA_025698475.1 of Gossypium anomalum. Taxonomy (NCBI): domain Eukaryota; kingdom Viridiplantae; phylum Streptophyta; class Magnoliopsida; order Malvales; family Malvaceae; genus Gossypium; species Gossypium anomalum. The sequence continues at coordinate 59,316,859 of CM046956.1, forward strand.
TCTTGGAGTTGTCAAGGTTGTTCTAATTCAAAATTTCTCCATGTTTTTTGTGAATATAACCGTGAACATAGACCGGATTTAATTGGTCTTTTAGAAATGAGGGCTAGTGGTGAAAATGCCGATTCAATTATCATGAAGCTCAGGTTTTAGCATTCTAAACTTGTGGAAGCAATAGGGTCTTCGAGTGGTATTTGGATCGTTTTGAGGGATTCTTTTTGTGTTGAGATTATCAAAAGTCATTCCCAATTTCTCCTTGTTAAGGTTTTTGGGAGTAACTTCAAACAGTCTTTTTTCACCACCTTTATTTATGGTAGCCTTGATAGTTGTAAAAAAAAACATCTCAAGGGGCTTTGCATAGTACGATTCCGATGGACGATTCACTGTAGATGGCAATATTTGACTTTAACACTATTCTTTCCTCTAATGAAAAGAGAGGAAGGCAGACTGTAGGGAAAATGTGTTCACCTTTTAAAGATTTTATGGAGTCAGCTCAGTTGCATGATTTGGGTTTTAAGAGATCGCAATTCACTTGGCAGAGGGGGGTATGCTGGAACATTTTACAAGCCCATTTGTAATAATGCATGAAATTTCACCTTTTCAAACTCAATGGTGACTCACATGCTATGTCTTACATCTGATCATAGACCTTTATACTTGTCCTTGTTGCCTGAGACTCATTTGTCCAAATGACGTCTTTTCAAGTTCTTAGCGAGTTGGGTTGAGCATTTAGCTTTCTCAAATTTTGTCAAAAGTAAATAGAGAGTTCCTGATAACATTTGTTGCGTGTAAAATAACTAATGCAATTGTGCAAGTGTACATGTCATTCAAGTAATAAAGTGATAAGTAAATATCGTTTCTACAGGGATCAAAAACTGATAAGAAATTGAGTACGTTATGATAATCCTGTTAACTATACCAAAATATCAAGGAGTAATCTCAGAGTGAATAAGAAGCTTGAATAATGAATTATTGAAATTAAATATAACAAACAAATAATTGATATGGCAAATAAAATGATGTGGCAAATCATAGAGAATATCAAGAGTATTTCTGTTGTTGAATGAATAGGATTGGAATTATTCTGGTGAAATGTTCATATCAAAATAATGTCGTGGTAAAATATTGTCTACCTACTGCCTAGAGATTCGCTACTGTGACATGCCTCTTTTGATAGCTATATCTTAAGCTAAAAATCTAAGTTCATGTACGTCTACAGAACTAGGGATTGATAACTGCAGTGAACATTCCTCTCTGTACAACTCGCAACATCTATGTTTAGAGTGCTACAAATATTCTGTCGAGTATTTACTTATACCAAATGATTAAAGATCCAGTATACTTAACCTTTTTAGAATTAAACACACCTAAGAACACAACCTACATTCAACTAATTCTAGATGTTGCATGTATTTAAAATATTTTAAAACGAATGAAATAGTTATATAGATAATTTCAAATCATGGGCACTAAAGATGATAAAACTTTCACCCAAAAAACTCTAACCCAGAAAATATTTAGTTCATAGGTGAAAAAGTAAACATCAAAATAAAATCATTCATCAACATTTGTCAAATAATTTTTTGAATCACAGAAATTTCAATCTAGAAAATAAAAGCAGAACTACAGGAATCCTTGCCACACTCTAGCTTCTCTTTTATCTTTAGATTGCTCGTGAATCTAGGATAGATTTCTCTTTCCCTTCCTCACGTCTGTGTTCTGCTCTCTTTTAAGTTGCTACCCTCTCTTTCTCTGGAATTCTCCAATGGAGTTCTTCTTTTCGCAGAGAGAAAAATGTAACAGTCTGATTTAGAAATCGAAACGGTGATTTCAGAATCACGAATCCGAGTCAAAAAATATTTTAAAATTATTTTCTGTGTTTATTTTGTGTGAATTTATATCTGTGAAATTTTCGTGATTTAATTTTGTCGTTTAGGTGTCTGATTAAATAAAAGGACTTAATCACGTAAATTCAAAATTTGATGGTTTTAAGTATAAGGGTCAAATTGATGTTGGCTTATTGAGTGGGAGACTTTAAGTTGTAAATAGGCCATTATTAAAATGGGTGGGTGGTAATGGACAATTATAAGTGAAAATAAAATGTTTAAAACTAAGGTTAAAAAAAAGGTAAAATAATGTTAAGTTATTATATAACATATAATATAAAAATATATTAAGTTATGTTCATATATCAACATCCACAAAAACCATAAATAAGAATGAAAAATAAAAAGAACTAGGGTTCGGCCATTTTACAAGGTAAATTCAAGGTTCTTTTTTTGTCAGTTTTTGATAATTTTTACGTTTTTTAGATCGTTGCTTCGAGTACTACCCGACCCATGCTTGAATTTTTGAATTTGGTGAATATTTTGTGTTATGCCATTGATGAATATTTGTGTTTTTGTGATGTTTGATGATGAAATATAAAAAATATGTTTTAGATTAACAAATTTTGTATTGAAGTTTTCGATGATTTTGAGTTAATAGGACTAAATTGCAAAAATAATAATTTGAGGGACTAAAATGTGAAATTAATGAAATATATGGACTAGTATAAGTATGTTGAAGATTCGGCCCAACTATAGTGTTGTGAGATTTTGAGTATTTTGTGTTTTGTGCATTTAGGATTAAATTGTAAAGTATGAAATATCAAGGGTAAAATGGTAATTTGCCTATTTATGTGTTGTTGGATTAAATTGAATGAAATTGTATTTAAATGAGGTTAATTTGAAATTATATAGATCAAGAACAAAGGAAATCAAACTTGGATCGGGGAAAAACAAAAATAGTTGAATAGCTGATTCGTAACGTCCGTCGATATCCGAGGTAAGTTTTTAAGTAATTAAACATGGTTTATTTTGAACATAGAATGATTTATTATGATGATTCAAATTTCATAATGTATTAGTATGTTAGTCGAATGAGAATTATCAATGAATTAATGTGATTGAGTTGAAATTTGAATGATATCAAAGTCTCTGAAAGTGTGTATGTGTTACATGGAATATTATATGATTAGATATATGAAATGTTAAGGAATAATTTTATGTTTGTGATATTCGGGCCTTGAGCCTAGCAAGCCTTGTGCTGGTGACTTTAATTGGGCTTTGTGCCTAGCAGGCTTAGTGCCGGTGAATAAATATCAGATTTGAGTCTAGCAGGCCTTGTGCCGGTGTGAAATTCAGGTTTATACTTAACAGGTTTTATACCGGTGATTTGCTTTCAAGTCCATGATTATAAGAGTTCAAGTTACTGTGGATATTGAGCAAGTGTAATTGAGATAAATGACATTGTATATGTTCGACCGCATAGGTAAGTATATGTAAGCTTATATCGAACTTGATAAGTATATGTAAGCTTATATCGAACTTGATTATTTGATTACATGTGAATTATATTGAACTTATATATTCGGTTTTATGTGAAGTTATTTTGAATGTACATATTCGGCCATTTGTGCTATTCTATTGAAGTTGAACTATAGGTTACATGTGATGTTTTATTTAACTTCTATTTTTCGGCCTTACATGTAAGTATCTATGTGATGATATATTTGATGTTGTATAATCGGTTATATAGGAAATATTTATTTGGTGATATGTATTTGAAATTGAACATTCGGCCAAGGTATCTTATTGTGTAAAAGTATAATATTATTGATATAATTTGTTTAGTTTGAATGTTTTGATTATTCATTGAGTTGTTTAATTTGCTTAAGGCTTACTAAGCTAAGTTACTTACTCTGTGTGTTTTTGTTACTCTGTTTTATAGATTTTGGTTGTAAGTTACGAGCTTGGGGATCGTGATCGAAGTCATCAATCCTCGGTAAAGGATACTTTTTCTTTATAGTCACCTTGTTGAGCTGTCGGTAATCGATACAAAGCCTCATAGATCTATCTTTCTTCTTTACAAATAGTATTGGAGCACCCCAAGGAGAAAAACTAGGTCTCACAAAACCCTTATCTGTCAAATCTTGCAACTTAGCTGTCAATTCTTTCAATTCAGTTGGAGCCATCCTATACGCAGCAATCGACATCAGTGAAGTCCCAGGTACCAAGTCAATAGCAAACTCCACTTCTCTGACCGGTGGTAACCCTGACAACTCTTCGGGGAACACATTCAGATATTTACAAACTATATTCACTGATTCAATTTTCAATTTAGACATCTTTGTATTCAACATATAAGCGAGATAATCACAATAGGCAATTCACTTGATTCATCGGTTTCAACCCAAAGAACCTCACCATTTTCACATTTCAATTCAATAGTTTTTTTATAATATCCCGAATTAGTTGTCTACTCAAAACAGTGGTTTCGAGACCACAAATATGAAATAGAAATTATTATTTTATGATTATTTAATGGTCCATGATATGATTTCATGTTTGTGTGAAATTTTCATGAAGAAATTCTATTGTCCAATTTGAAGTTAGGGACTAATTTGAATAAGTTGAAAAACTTGTGTTCTAGAAGCTTCAAGCATGAAATTGCATTGGATTATTAATTAGAGGTCCTTAAATAGCAATTTGACCAAGTTATAAAATTTGGACAAGAATGGGCGTGAATAGGAAAAATTTGAAAGAAAGGCTTAAAGGGCATTTTTGTCATTTGGTAAATAAAAGAATAAAAAGGGAAAATAAATAAAAAATATGCTCATCTTCTCCAAGTGCTAGCAGAAATTTCCAAGAGCCATAGCTAGGGTTTTGTTCAACTTTTCAAGCTTGATTGTAAGTGCTCCTAAGCCTTGTTTTTGATGTTCTTTACTTTTTTGAGATCCTTGAAGCATGATCTATCCATCTCTAGCCATATTTTGAAGTAGGGTTCATGTATGAAACTTGACCCATGTGTGACATGTTTGTATTTTGATGTTTAATGGAGGAATAAGAAAGTTTGATGTGTGATGAACATCTTTTACTAAGTGATTTTTAGTAAAAACACCTAAAAGGGACTTATTTGTAAAATATGTAGAAATGGGTAGAAATGTGATTTAATGAGAAATGTGGGCTGATATGAGTTAGAATATGAATCAGCTAGGCTTGGGTAACCAGGAAAATGCATACATTTCATTTTACGAGCTTAGGGACTAAAGTATAAATAAGTGAAAAGTTAGGGGTAAAAAGGTAATTTTATCAAAGTATGTGTTATGGGTCGATTTGAATAATGTATGTAGTAAATAAGTTAAATTTGGCATTATAGATCAAGAAAAACGTGACTCAGGTCTTGATCGGGGAAAAAACAAGGTTTACAAGGATTAGGCTCGTTTCCATCATTTTGTACCGAGGTAAGTTCATATGTGAATAATGCAATATGTATTATGTTCAATGCTTTGATATTTTGTAAATTCAAATGCTTTATTGTTGATCCTTCTACGAAAAAATGATTGATACTATGTACATTGAGGTCGATATTTCGAGCGAGTCTGACAGTGATGCGATAAGTATGAAAATCCCATTTGAACCTTAGGAATAGTTTAGGATACAAGTGACATGTCACTAGGAACTATGTGATCTGAGCTCATGATTTGTGGTCTGAGTTCATGATATATATGACACATGTTATGGGGTTCCGAGTACTGGTCTTGTATGTTCTACCGGTGGTTGGGTAGTCCGGCATGTGTTGCGAATACCGAACAGGTTGTGTGAGTAGCCTGTATAGCTACATCCCGACTGACAGCTCGTGTGAGTAGACCCATGAGTAGCTAGAAAGTGAGGAACATGTGATATGTGATATGAGGTAGCGTTGGCTACATATGGGGCACTTAGGTCTGAAATTTCCAATGTATCCACTAGTATTCCAAGTGTTCAACAGGTAGTCTAAAGAGAAGTTCAATGGAAATCTTGATGAATGCATCCAAGACGAGAAAGCAAGTTGTTATGTGCAAGTGGGTACAAGTATGTATATCAAACTCATGAGAACATCATGGGATATGATGAACTTGTGGTAAGAATATATATATATATATATATATATATATGAAGAATAAGTTTAAGTGATTTGATAATAAAGTGCAAGTTTATGATCATTAAGTTATTAATGCTTGTTTAAATTGCATTCTATTTTCACGTGAACTTACTAAGCTTAAAAGCTTACCCCTTTTCCTTTCCCTTTTCTTATAGTGTCGCCAAGCTAGCTCAGGGATTGGAGGATGTCGGAGTTTTTGATCACACTATCAATTTGAAAATTTGGTATAGTTAGTCTCAACATTTTGAATATGGCATGTATAGGGACTTGGTCTTTTTGTTATATGTCATATTGATTAGCCAAATGTGTTGGCTCATGATGATGTTATGATTCATTTTGTATATAGTCATGAGAGGTGGCTCATATTGATTATTTGGGTTGTAACCCTAATCAATTATGCATGCATGCAAATGTGTTTATGCTTGTTGGAGCTGTTTGATGGATGTTTGATGTGGCTTGTGATTGTTTATGATAATGAGTGTGATGGATGGCATGTATTTTTAATGGATAAAATCTGATTAATGTGTATGAAAATAAATGTGGTACAAATGTATAACTTGGAAGTAGGATAACAAAGATGATTATTCATGAAAATGGTGTGTAATACCTTAGGTAAACCTACTAACTTGAATATGTTATACATTGACTTATTAAAAACATAAGGTGTCTATGCTTCATATGATGAAAGTGCCATGTTGTATGCCATGAAGTGGGTTTAGGTGTGTGAGTGCTTAAGGGTGGCAACTGGCTTGGATTGCCCACATGGTTAGACACACGGGCATGTGTCTAAGTCGTGTGTGACACACGATCTGCCCCATGGGTGTGTGGTTCGACCGTGTGTCCCTTGCACCCTAATTAATGCAAAATAGAATGCCCAATAGTAAACACACGGACAGAGACACAACTGTACGTCTCAGCCATGCTAAGGACACGGCCTCAGGACCTAGGCGTGTGCCCAGGCCGTGTGAAGTTTGCACTTGATTTTTGAAATTTAATTCGCCACACGGCCTAAGCACACGGGCGTGTGACTTAGCTGTGTGACCTTATTTTGTTGATGACGTCACAAACAGAGAGTTACACGGGCTGAGGACACGGGCATGTCCCAAGCCACATGGGTGTATGTGACCACACGGCCTGCCCACACGGCGTGTGACTCTCCAAAATAAGAAAATTTTCTAAGTGTTAAAAACGTTTTGAAAGTTCTCGGTTTAGTCCTGAACCGCTTTCGATGTATGTTTTGGGCTTCGTAGGCCCTTATCAGGTACATGTGATTGAAAAGTTTTAAATTTGAACGAAATTTTATGGCTCGGATTTGTATGTTTGTTTACGTTTAAGTCCGGTAATGCCTCATACCCTGTTCTGGTGTCAGATACGGGTAAGGGGTGTTACATTTTCTGTCTACAATTTGCTATGGTATCATGCAATGTCAACCAGTCCATACCCAAAATAACATCGATTTCATCAAATGGAAACAACATTAGGTCAGCCAGAAAACAGTGACCTCGAATCATCAAAGGTCAATTCTTGCAAACTTTATCAACTAGCACATATTTGCCTAAGGGGTTTGACACTTTAATCACAAATTCAGTAAGCTCAACAGGCAAATTCTGACTAGATACCAAATTCACACAAACATAAGAATGAGTTGATCCAGGATCAATCAATGCAATAACATTAGTATTATAAAGAGAAAATGTACCAGTAATCACATCAGGAGATGATGTATCCTCACGAGCACGAATGGCAAAAGCTCTAACAGATGCTCTGGCCTCAGGTCTCACGACTGTATCTTTCGTCACACCTTTACTGTTAGTTCTATTCCCGGTATTTCTCGGTGGCCTACCCTTATTGGTAGTATTACTCGGCCTTGCACTCTGAAATTGTTCTTTCTCAGCCATCTCAGGGCAATCTCGGATAAAATGCTCTTGGGAACCACACTTGAAACAAGCTTAGTCATTCATTCGACACTCGCCGGGATGTCTTCTTCCACTATGCTGACATTCAAGTCTGTTAGACCTAACATTACCCACACTTACCATTGAAGTAGCTTGAGATTTAATACTCGAATATTGCTTCCCGCAGTCTCTATGCGAATACCTAGCTGATACATTTGAATGAGAATTCATTTCTCTAGATTTCTTTGACTGAGATTGAAATGACTTACTCATTGGCCTTTTTCTTGCATCTCTAGCCTCACTCTCGACTTTTATTTTCTCTTTGCTTAGCTCTTCGGCTTTGCAAGCTCGTTCAACCAATACAACAAATTCTTTTAGTTCCAAGATTCCAACTAACAATTGAATATCCTCATTTAGCCCATCTTCGAACCCTTTACACATAATAGCCTCAGAGGAAACACACTTTTGGGCATACTTACTGAGTCTAACAAATTCTCACTCATACTCTGTCACTAACATTTGACCCTGTTTCAACTCAAGAAATTCTTTACACTTCTGATCGATGAACCACTGACTGATATATTTCTTTCGAAATTTCTCTTGAAAGAACTCTCATGTAACCCTCTCTCCAGGAACCAGAGATACTTGTGTCTTCCACCAGTGATATGTTGTGTCCCTCAATAATGATATATCACATTTCAAGCATTCTTCGAGTGTACATGATAACTCATCAAATACCTTGATAGTATTCTCAAGCTAGAAATTGGCTCTCTCGGGGTCATCATCTACATTAGCCTTGAATTCCTTAGCCCCTTGCTATCGAATCTTATCAACTAGAGGCTTATTCTATCTTACCAAATCCACATCTTGAGGAACTACGGGAATCGGTTAAGGATAAGGAGGGGTGGAGGATGTTGAGCATTCGAATTTGTTCGAACAAACTCCGAATACCACTCATTCATCATATAGAGGAAGGCTTCACTAGCCCCTCCTCCCTGACTGAACATGGGAGGTCTATTTTTAGATGACGCTGCCCCTTGAGCAGGAGCTGACGTATTACTTTTTACATCATCAGCTATAGCTTGGTCGGGATCCATTTATTATATAAAAACATTGTTTAAAATTGTCAGGAGTCATCACACTATCATAGTTCGTATATGACATGTATAGCTAGACTCTTACATACGCTACGCTATTCTGAGAATCGACTAAACTATAGCTCTGATACCACTAAATGTAACACCCATTACCTGTATTCGACGTCAGAACAGGGTATGAGGCATTACCGAACTTAAACATAAACAAACATACATTTTTGAGTTATAAATTTTTGTCCAAATTAAAACCATTCATATACAATCACAATGTCTCTAATATGAGCCTACGAGGCCCAAAACATGCTTTGGAGGTGGTTCGGGACTAAACTGAGAACTTTAGACAATTTCACATCACTTAGAAAATTTTCCACTAAACAGGGGTCAGATGCCCGTGTCCATATGGGACACGCCCATGTGGCAGGCCGTGTGGTTACACATGCCCGTGTCCCAACCCCGTGTAACTCTATGTTTGTCACCCAAAAACAAATTGAAGACACACGGCCAAGTCACACGCCCATGTGCTAGGCCGTGTGGTCGAATTAAAATTTATGATTTTTTATAAAATAGGTACAGACTTCACACGTCCAAGACACACGTCCGTGCCTGAGGCCGTGTCAACCACACGGTTGAGACACACGCTCGTGTCTCTGCCCATGTGCTCAGTTCTCAGCATTCTATTTTCCAAAAATTAGGGTGCAGGGGACACACAGCCTATCACATGCACGTAAGGCAAATCGTGTGTCACACATGGCCTAGACACACGCCCGTGTGTCTACCCGTGTGGACAAAAATAAGACTATTTACCAAGCCATTTTACCACCATTTGATGCACACACCTACACAACACAACATAGCACCAATTCAAGCATTTACATAAAACCAAATCAGCCACAATCAAGACATCCACATGTCAATTACATGCCACCATCTATTATACACAAACATCACATACTCATCAACTCAAATCATGCAAGTTTCAACATTCATGAAGGGCATCATCATATAAATTACTTATACCAATAGTAGCCAATTTCAAATGGACTTATACAAAATGAACGTTCGACCAACATAAGCCAACACATTTGGACAAATCAATTATGACACATAACAAAATGACCAAGTCCCCTATACATGCCACAACTCAAAATGTTGAGATCATTGATACCAAAATAAATTTTGATAGTGTAAGTGGATCTCCGACGGTCTCCGATCCCCGAGCTAGCTTGGTGACACTATAAGACAAGGGAAATGAAAAGGGAGTAAGCTTTATAGCTTGTAAGTTCCTATGCATATAATAAGCATTATAACCACACATCTAACATACGATTAGCATGATAAAAATTAACATGAATGATATAAAAATTTTTAGTCTTAACTTAATCATAACCTTACCAAGGGTTCATCACTTATCGAGCTCATTACGTATGAGGTTTACGTACATACCTGTACCAACTCGTAACATACCATTTCTTTCACAACTTTGACATTCCCGATGAACGCTCAAAATATTAACGGATACTCAAAAATCTTGCACATAAGTGCCATACATGTAGCCAAAGCTACCTTACATCTCATAATATATATAGGCTCGTTTTCGAGCTACTCACGGGTTTGCTCACACAAGTCGGTATCGATCGGACATAGCTACACAGGTCGCTCACACAAAGTCGTCGGTATCCACAACTCATGCTAGACTACCCAGATACTGGTAGGACGTACAAGACTAGCACCCGGATCACATAAACACATGGGTTCCTAGTGACATGTCACTCATATCCTATCCTATTCCTAAGGTTCAACCGAGATTTTTCTTTTGTCGAAACTTTTTTCGAATACGTCCAAAGAGTCAATCACAATTTATACAATATTAAAGCATTTAAAACATAATTATAACAATGCATTATTTATATACGAACTTACCTCGGTACAAAAATAGTAAAATTTGACCTAATCGTCAAACACTTTGTTTTTCCCTCGATCTAGGTCCGAACCTCCTTTATCTTGATCTATAATAACAAATTTAACTTATTTAATAAACACATTTTTCAATTCAGTCCAAAAATCATATCATGGAAAAATTACATATTTTCCCATAATGTTTCACATTTTTATAATTTAGTCCCTAGGCTCGTAAATTGAAATGTATTCAATTTCATCAAAACCCAAGCCTAGTCAAACCATTTTCATACTTATACCAACCCACATTTTCCACTTAATCACACTTTTACTACTTATTTTATAACTTTTACAAATAGGTTCTTTTTTTTACATTTTTACCGAAAATCACTTAGCAAAAGTTGTTTTTCTAACATCAAACATGCATTTTCTACCATTAGCCATCAAAATACACACATGTCTTACATGGGTCAAACCCTAGATCTTAATCATACCTTAAATTAGTGCTAGAAATAGGTACATCGAGTTACAATGACTTCAAAAATGTAAAGAGCATTAAAAACGGGGCTAGAACGGAGTTACAATCGAGCATGGAAGCTTGAAAAACCCTAGCTATGTCTTCCTCTTGTAAATTTCAGCCAAGGGGTAGAAGATGAGCAAAAATTGGCTTTTAATTTCCTTATTAATTCATTTAGTTACCAAATGACCAAAATGCCCTTTTCTTAAAACACTAAAATTTCTCTTACTTCATGTCCATTTTTGTCCACTAACTTAACAAATGGTCTAATTACCATCTAAGGACCTTCAGTTTAAAATTTCATAGCAATTAGACACCTCTAGCTTCTAGAACTCAAGTTTTGCACTTTTTGCAATTTAGTTATTTTTACAAAATTGAGTGCTTAAACGCCAAAATTTTCAAATGAAATTTTAACAGAATCATTCCATAAAAATGTAGTCCATAAAAATATGAGAAATAAAATTTTATACGTCAGATTTGTGGTCTCAAAACCACAATTCCAAATAGACCTCAAATCGGGCTGTTAAAAACTTTGTCGACGGTGTAACAGTCATTTCTTAAAATTGTCCATTATGTACCTTCCACACAAACATCAGTGAGAACCTAGATTAAGTGCTCTAGGGACACTGTCTTTACAAAGTCAGCATGCTCGTCAAGACCTTCAGACAATCCATATTGGGCATTGATGGAGTCCTCATATAATAGAACTGATGTGCCACACATGTATATAAATACGTTGTCAGGAGAAGTAATGTGGGCATAAAACTCTTTCACTACATTTAGGAGGACATCGTCAGGATAGAGATAGAAGATTTTCCATCCATGCTTTTTGACAACTGATGAGATGTCCTTTGTATACCCCATGAAGGGAGCATCCTAAAAAAGGACTCCTTTTTGCATGCAGAATGGTCTTTTGGAAATATTTTTATGGTATTTATCTTCAACAAGTTTACTGGAGAAGGTGTGTAGAGAGGCAGAGGTCAAAGCAGAAGCTGTTTGGGAAGCCATTGAAGAAAATATAAAAAGCTTGAAAATGGAAAAGGCTAGATTTTATTTCGGCTATGAATGAAATAACGAGTAAAAGTAGAAAATGAAATGTGATGAAAATGTGGGAAGAAAATGAATCTGTTAGGTTAAAATGTTGGAGAGAAGAAGTTGTGATGTGTGCGATAAGATTGGCCTTAATCATGGTCTGACAAGGTAACACAATAGGCATTTAGCCGAAAAAGTAAATGTATTTAGCCCAAAGTTATGAAAATTGAAATAATTGGGCTAATGGCTTCAATTTGTATGTACTTTGGCCCAAAAAGAAACCTATAACAAAAGAAAATAAATAGTTTTTGTTTTACAGAAAGACCTAAAGGTCAAAACTCAATTAAAAGAATCACGAATTATAATATCATGGATGTCCCTAGGATAATCCATACCAAAGAACTTGTTACAATGATTTAAAATAGCATATTTGCAAATAAAGTCCGCAACATTATTGTAACTCCAATTGGCTCACTTAACATCTGCAGTAGTAAACATCTCCAATGTTTTATATATCTCCTTAATATGATGGCCAATAATTGTAATATCCTTTTTGCGTTTCTTGAATCTGTTCACAAGACTGGCACAATCAGTTTCAAAAATTGCGTTATCAATATTAAGAGAACGCGCAAGCTTAAGGCCCTCCTCAAAAGCATATAACTCTGCGCATTCTGTCGTCATTAACTCATCCTTGAAGCCACCTCCTCCAACAAAAATAAAACCACCGCAATCACGGATAATTACACTAGAACCTGTTTTGTTGTTGAGGACAATAGCATTGATATTTATCTTCACGGTCCTACACGGTGGCTATTCCCATTTCTAAATAGCAGGAGTTAATGGAAGAACGGACTTATTAACCAAATTATGGATTTAGAAATCATGACCAAGCATTCAAACACTATCCCAAATGACCCGAGCTTCATCTTCCTTCCCACGAAAGACAAAATTGTTGCTGTTATTCCAAGGAGTTTACCATCTAAACCCCCAAGGGTAAGGATGGCACGAGTAGTAGGATAGTCTTTAAGGGCGTGAATAGGAGTTTCTACACTTGCACCACTCCTAGGGCAGTCTCTCCTAAAGTTCTGTCGAATGGAGGAAATTTTGGCACTCGTAGGAAGTAAATCTTGACCTATTCACCATGCAAGAACTTGAATTTTATTGAGGGTTTTGGGCTTCCAAATTGTCTTCCAAAAAAATTCTATGTGGACCAAAGCCAACTTGCTTGAGAAGAAGCCACAAATAGGCAGGCTTAGAAGTGTAGAAGCCATGAGGATTATGGAGCCATATCATTCTGTCATTCGGGCCATTGGAGATAATAGGTAAATTATAGATTTGATCCCCTATAGAGTGCCATAAAGCTCATGGACCATATCTTTGTTCTAGCTCGAAAAGTTATTAATCCATAAATCACAAAATTTACTTTTGAGAATTGTCGAAGCAGACATGCACAGGGACTCACTGTTTAACCCTTCAAAACCCAAATTATCTTCACAAATATTACTGTTGTTCCCATCCCCAACCTGCCAACCAAAGCCACTTTTAAGAGCCTTTACTTCCATAAAAATGCTAGACCAAGTGTAAGACGGTTTATCAACTTTTTTAGGGTGGAAGAGATCGCAATTAGGGAAGTATTTTGAGCTAAGCACTCATAGCATAACGTGTCTTTAAGGGTGAGAAGCCTCTAAACTTGTCTGTTAAGAAGAGCCAAGTTGAAAAGATGTAGGTCTCTAAAGCTAAGCCCTCCCATGCCTTTAGGTAAACAAATTTTGTCTCATGCAAGCATTGCCCAACCTCTCTATTTCTCTTTGCATGCCCACCACATTTGACGTATTCTTGATTGAATATCCTCTAAAGTACCCCTAGGAGCAAGAAAAACTGACAAAGCATAAGTCAGGATTTTCATAATGGCATCGACTTCATTTCTTTTATTCCTAATAAAAAGAAGGGCATCATCGGCAAAAAATAAATGGTTAATACAAGGGCCATTTTGCCTAGCACGAATACCTCAATTATGACCAGTATCTTAAGCATGTATAAGTATCCTTGATAAAGCCTCCATGCAAAATAAAGAGATAAGGGGAGAGGGGGTCCCCTTGACAAAGACCCCGCTTAGGAGTAACAACCTTCGAGAGGACCGTGTTGCACTTAACCACGTACCTCACCGACTGAACACAAGCATTATTTTTTCAATCCAACTATCATCAAAGCCCGTTGTTTTCGTTACCTTCTCAAGAAAATTCCATTCGATGCGGTCATAAGCCTTACTTATGTCGAGCCTGATGAAAAAACCTTTGTTCGGGCCATTTTTTGAACTCTGTAAATGGTGAATCAACTCATGAGCAATAAGGATGTTATCTTGAATCATACAATCTGAGACGAAAGCACTTTGATTTTGACTGATACAAAAGGGAAGAACAACCTTTAGTCGATTTGCTAAAACCTTAAAAATAATTTTGTAGATCACCCTGCACAAGCTAATAGGTCGAAAGTTAGTCATATCAATAGGGTCCTTTATCTTAGGAATGAGGACATTCATTGTATCATTAAGACTAGAAATGTCCTTATTGTCGTCTAAAATGTCATGACAAAGAGTTAGAACGTCTTTACCTACCACATCCCAATTTTCTTTAAAAAAAGTACCTGAAAGCCCGTTAATACCAGGAGCTTTACGGGGGTCCATTTGATTGAAGGCTTCAAGGATCTCGTCGTCCATAATTTGCCTAGTCAGCATGCTGTTAACATTCTGAGTGACACACCTTTGAATGTAATTCAAGTAATTATCATCATGATTGGAAGCCTCCAGTTTAAGAACATTGTGAAAATAGTCCCAAGCAACCGTACAAATGTTATTCGTATCCCTCACCCAAATAACATTTGAATCCTTCAGCCCCTCAATTTTATTCTTCTTTAACCTGCTAGTGGCCCAAACGTGGAAAAAGCGTGTATTTCTATTGCCCTTTTTAAGCCAATGAATGAGCAACCTTTGAGCGTAGTAGCTCTCCTCTTTAGCATAAAGATGCCCCAGCTTGATACGAGAAAGTTTCAACATATCAACCGTGAACTCCATATAAGGTCCATCAATGAGCTTATCGATCTGAGCAACCAACTGATGAATACGATTTTTCATCCTTCTGTACCGCCAATATTGCTAAGGGCCAAGCACCTCACGCACCTTCTCAAATTTCTCGATGATATTAATCACATTACTGCTTCAAGCTTGCTTAATGATATCCTTAGCTACTTTCTCTTTTGCCCAGCATGCATCAAATTTAAAGAACAATTTTGAGTGTTGAAAGTTCTCTCTAGGCTTTTGACCCATAGTGTCAAACAATATAGCACCGTGATTAGAGTTTGCTTATCTCACCATGTTTGTCACAACCTATTACTACCTCTCTTTTATCATATTACTACCTTCTCGATTAAGAATCTATCCAACCTCTCTTTTATCATATTACTACCTTCTCGATTATTAATCGACGTTAACTAGCCCTTGTCAATTTTGATGTCAACGAGAGTCAACTCCCCTATTACATCTCTAAACTCGTCCATTAACACTTGGATTTCCTTCTACCTCTAGCTGTTTTCCGTATCATTAATGATAACATTAAAGTCTCCACCTATGGTCCAATCTTCCCTAACCGAGCTTCTCACTGTTCTAAGGATATCTCAAGAGCGATTTCTTAGGTTCGGATCAGCATGACCATAAAACCCCGTGAACCAAAAATTATTTTGCCCCTCCATTTTAACAAGGGAATCACTATGGTGACTGGAAAAATTTTGTATAGCCACATCAACACCAAACCACTATGTCGACCTTTTGAATTCATGCCAAGCAACCCGACATCCTACAAATATTACGAACATGGGTAAAGTTCATAAAATGCATTTTTGTCTCACATAAAAAGATAACATCAGGGTTATTCGCAACAATGAGTTGCTTGAGTTCTCGAACTATCGCAGGGTTCCCAAGCCCACAACAGTTCTAACAAAAATTCTTCATTACTCTTTGCGGGGCTGATCACTAGCCATCGCCTTAGATTGTGAAAGATTGTCTATTAATTTCCTTTGAACCATTCTACTAGGACTCTCATCATTGTTCCACCCATCACTTCCTTTTGTTCTTTTTCGTTTACACTTCATTTTGCCTCATCCATCACGTGCTGATCGAATTGGATGCTTTTCCATAGAGAGTAACATTCTGACTCTTCTTCCCCGACTCTGACTTTTTCTTTTCCCTTTAGAGTTGTTATATTATTTCCATCCTCATTCCTAGCTTTGTTTCCATTATTCTCTTCACTTGAGTTTGTTTTTTTTCTCTAAGATTTCAATCTCATTTCGCTAGTTACCTCTATTTTGGGTTGACCCCCTAATTGAGCTCTTAGCCAGCTGCCATATTGAAAACTTAGGTTACTCGTTTCAAGATGTTTCTCTTTTCTAATACATCTCTAGGTAGTATGTCCAATAAGACCGCATATGTAGCAGAAAATCGGAAGCCTTTCATACTTGATGGCACATATAGTTTTGGTCCCCTTATTTCCAGCCAAGTGAACAACTCGTCGAACGGGTCTTAAAACAAAAATTTTAACCCTAATCCTTATGTATTCATTCCAACCTCCATCCTATCCCACTAGTCAATTGCCACAACCTCCTCTATCGCCTCTCCAACATCGATTGCTACCTATCTATCCGTTTGCTCAAAAGGGATATTGTAATTCCTAATAAAAAATAGAGTAGTATTAAATGTATAGTAGTCCATCTCTTGACCTTTAACAAAAAGTAGCATCACGAATAGGCATTGGTCAAAAAGCCATGGAGTCAGGTTCAAGATTCTTGTTCTGTCGTCAATATTCCCGAATTTCACAAGTATCAACCTCTCATTTAAAGCCACAAAATCGACTGCTTCCTTGGTAAACCATAATGATTTCAGAGCATGATACATGGCTTCTCTGTTAATTTTTTCCCCATACATTATCTTTCCCACTGCCCATCCTCGTGACCCTGTAGGTTTGGTAGATTCTTGTTCGTACTAATCACTCATTTTGATTCTTCTTCCGAGAATTTTAGCCTTTCCAACAACTTATTGATATCCTCAGCCATGCGTGAAATCAGAGAGGAAAGTAGCAAAAACACCGTAGCCTAGAGCAAAAGCAGTCCCACTTAACCTAAAAAAACTAAAGGCTAAAAGAAAACCACAAGGAAACATAAAAGAAAACAAACAACTCTAGAAAAAATAAACAATAAGTAGATAATAGGAAAGTTAAAAATAGTAAGAAATGCCAGTCTTTATAAAAACTTAAAGATTGTTAAAGGAGACTGTCCTTCAAGCCTAATGGAATCGAGCAAGAAACTTGAGTCGCAACCCCCTTAGTACAGTAAAACCTCGATGAGAAAGCAAGCAGCCTTTAGTGATAAGAAAATTTATGGGAAGGAAACAGAAAATCATTTTACCAGCAAAAGAGAAAATAGAAGAGAAAATAAAAATAAAAGAAAACTAAACAAAACCCTAAAAAACTATGTTAATGAGTAAAAAATTCTATGTAAAAAGGACGATTAAGGAAAATAAAAAAAATGTATGCATATAGTAAAGAAAATGTAAGAAAGTAAAAAAAATAGAACCAGGAAATCATCCAAAGTACGATGGATTCATGCAAGAAACTTAAAAACATGCAGGGAAAGAGGGCGTGCACAGAAAACGACAAAAACCACCAATTGGGAAGAACACTGTTCCCTCTGTCACCTCCAAAGCCAGGTGTTCGCTTTTGTACTTTTTACACAATAGCACCATCTTTGTCTCAAAAACCCCACTTTTAAGTCTTTGAAAACCCCATAAAAATAGGGACACACAAAAACACAACACTCACCGTCCAATTATTCTTTTAAAACAAACAAAGATGAACACCAAAAGCAAACAAAACAAGAAAGAAAATTGCCAAAATCTTGGGGCATTTTTTCCTAAACAGTTAAATAAATTTATTGGGTAACAAATAAGAAAAAGTTAAAAAAAATAAACGAAGAAAATTTCTACAAGAGAACAATATTAAGTATTTCGAAGAAAAATAAATTTTTTGTCACGCATTATAGTAGCTCCAAAATAATCTTTCAAACATTGACCATTGAGTTTGAAAGTGGATCATGTTTTCCATCTTTAACGTCGACAGATCCATGAGGGTATTTATGCTTGACTTCGAATGGTCCAGACCATCTCGACTTTAATTTGCCAAGAAATAGTTTAAGTCTAGAATTGATGAGCAAGACTTATTGTCCAGGTACAAATTGCTGTGGCAAAATTTTCTTGTTACGTCATCACTTTGCCTTTTTTTTTATAGTCTGGCATTCTCATAAGCTTGAGCTTGAAATTCGTCCATCTTATTAAGCTCTAATAAACGATGAGTGGCAGCAGCACCCCAGGCCATGTTTAGTTTCTTGATTACCCAAGATGCTTTATTTTTTAGCTTAACTAGAAAATGACATGGTTTACCATAGACAAGCTTGAAAGGTGACATTCCCAACAATGTCTTAAAAGTTATGCGATAAGCCCACAAGGTTTCATCCCACCTTGCTGACCAATCCTTGCGGTTGGGATTGATAACTTTCTCCAGAATTTGCTTGATTTCTCTGTTTGAAATTTTAGCTTGTCCATTTATTTGTAAGTGGTATGTCATGACAGTTTTATGTTTAACCCCATATATGTTTAGAACGTTGGCAACTAATTTGCAATCAAAATTTGAACCTTTATCACTAATTAAGGCACGGGAGGTACCAATCCTGGTAAAAGTATTTGTATGTAGGAATCTTAGAACTGATTAGGCATCATTTACAGGTAAAGCCATAGCTTCAACCCATTGGAGACATAACCTACAGCGACAAGAATGTAGATCTTGCCCCAAGATGGTGGAAATGGACCCATGAAATCAATTCCACATAATTCCACCTCTAAAATATTTTGCAGCGACATTTTGTGCCTCCGTGATAAGTTACCAGTTCTTTGACAGCGGTCGCAGCTTCGACAGAACTCATGAGCATCTTTAAACATGGTGGGCCAATAAAAACTAGATTAGAGAACCTTTGTATTAGTTCACATGCTTCTAAAATGTCTGCCATAAGGTGCAGAATGACAGTAATGTAGGATACTTTGAATTTCATCATCCAGAATACATATTCAAATTACTTAATCTACACACTGCTTGAATAGAAATGGCTCGTCCCAATAATATTGCTTGACATCGTGAAATAATTTCCTTTGTCCTTGATGATTGAGCGTAGGTGGTAGCAACCCATTGATTAGAAAGTTAACAATATCAAAATATCATGGCAATGCCCTAGCCAACAATAATTACTTATTAGAGAATTCGTCTTTAATCATTTGACTATCACCATAATTAGTCATTGCGTCCAGTCATGACAAGTGATCAACCACTTGATTTTTAATGCCTTTCCTATCTTTGATCTAATCAAATTCCTGCAGTAACAATATCCATCTAATGAGTATGGGCTTGGCCTCTTTTTTCATCACCAAGAATTTAATGGCAGAATGGTCTGTATAAACTGTGACTTTGGTGCCCACTAAATAAGCTCTAATTTTTTCAATAGTAAATACCTAGCAATTCTTTCTCTGTGGTAGTATAATTGAGTTGTGAATCTGTGAGCGTATGATTGGCATAATATATAGCATGAAACATCTTGGCTTTTCTTTCCCCCAGAACTGCTCCTACAGTAAAGTCACTTGCATCACACATCAATTCAAACATTAAAGTCCAGTCTGGTGCAGTGACTATAGGTGTTGTAATTAGTTGCTCCTTTAACTCTTCAAACACTTTTGAGCATAACTCATCAAAATGAAATGATATGTTTTATTCCAACAATTGACATAGAGGTTTGGGTTTCTTAGAAAAATCCTTGATAGAGTACGGTAAAATCTAGCATGACCAAGGAAGCTTCTAATTCCTTTTATTGAAGTAGGTGGTGGCAACTTTTCAATGACTTCTATTTTTTCTTTGTCGACGGTAATTCCTTACTATGAAATCTTGTGGCCTAAAACAATGCCTTCACAAACCATGAAGTGGCATTTTTCCCAATTCAGTACAAGATTTGTTTCTTGACATCGGCACAGTACTAGCTTCAAAATTTTCAAACAGTCTTCAAAAGTGTTGCCAAACATTGAGAAATCATCTATGATTACTTAAAGGAATTTATCCACCATGTTAGAAAATATTTCCATCACGCAATGCTAGAATGTTGTTGGGGCATTACATTACCTAAATGGCATTCTTCTGAAAGAAAATTTTCTATAAGGATAGGTGAATGCAGTCTTTTCTTGATCAGTAGGAGATATGAAAATTTGGTTGTACCTTGAGTAGCCATCTAAAACATAGTAGAAGGCTTTCCCTACTAATCTGTCCAACATCTAATCTATGAAAGGCAGAGGGAAATGGTCCTTCTTCATTACTTTGTTGAGCTGTCTATAATCTATACAAACTCTCTAACCTGTGACAGTTCATGTGGAAATGAGCTCGTTGTTATCATTGCTGACTACGGTGACCCCTCCTTTCTTGGGTACACACTGAATAGGGCTCACCCAAGAGCTATATGAAATTAGGTATATAATTCCAACATCCAACCATTTGATAATCTCATTTTTAACTACTTCCTTCATGACATGATTTAGTCTCCTTTACTGTTCAACAGATTTGCCATGAAAATCTTCAGGTATTATTTTGTGCATGTAGATTGCTGGGCTAATTCCTTTAATATCTGTAATTGACCATCCTAAAGGTTGCTTAGATTTTTTTAAGACTTCCAGTAATTGCATCTCCTAGTATGTTGTAAGCTCGACAGAGATAACCATAGGCAGTGTATCGTTATCTCCCAAATAAGTGTACTTCAAATACATTGGTAATGCCTTCAAATCCAGCATAGGTGGATCTTTTATTGACTATCAAGGAGGGTTGAAAGATTAACCTAATAAGTCTAACAATTCAAAGAACCTTCTGAATTCATTTCCAGATTTTTGAATTTCCATAAGCTCTCTAGGTTCTTCAGTCAATTTTATTTCATTGAATTCAACAGAGTCTGCATCAGAATTGTTATGCATATGTCCTACAAATTCTTATTGAATTACAATGTCAACAAATTCAACATCATGGCATTCTTCGTTTGGGTCTGTACACTTTGAAGCATCAAACAAGTTGTCAATTGTTGATCATTAATTCTTATGGTTAATTCACTTTTCTGTACATCAATCAATATTCTACCAGTTGCTAAGAAAGATAGTCCAAGTATTAGAGGTACCTCTTTATCTGCTTCACATTCCATAATAATAAAATGTGTTGGAAAAATGAACTTGTCAACTCTTACCAGTACATCTCAAATTTTACCTTTTGGATGGACGTATGATTTATCAGCTAATTGTAGTGTGATTGTAGTAGGTCTTGCCTTTCCTATCTCGAGTTCTCTGAAAATAGACATAGGCATTAGATTGATACTTGTACCTAAATCATATAACACTTTGCCTACATAATAGTTTCCAATCAAGTAGGGTATAGTGAAACTCCCTGGATTTTTTAATTTTGGTGGCAGTTTGTTCTTCAGCATTGTTGTGCACCCTTCAATAAGTGAAACAGTTTTGAAACACCATAACCTTCTCTTCTTGGATAAGATATCTTTCATGAGTTTCATGTAGTTAGGCATTTGTTCTAATGCTTTCACCAAAGGTATATTAATGTGTAATTGCTTCAAGACCTCTAGAAATTTCTTGAAATGAGCATCTTGTTTCAACTTTTGGAAATGCTAGGGAAAAGGTGGCGGTGGCCTTCCTTCCATTTGTTGAGGGTTCTTTGCCATGTCATTAGTATTGGATTTACCAAATGAATTTGCTTTTGTATGCTTCTGTTTACTCCCATCTTTTGTAGTTTGTTCCACTATTGATTTGAAAGTTGTGCTTTCGGGAACTTCTAAACTTTTCTCCACAATAAAGGCATCATTCACAACTCCTAGCAGCTGAGTGCCACTCCAGAGTGTTATGGCCTTACACTGTTCCTTTCCTTGAGATCGTGAACTTTCTGCGTCACTAGGCAATGCTCCTTGTAGTTTGAAACTTAATGCAGTGGCAATTTATCCTAGTTGATTATCCAAAGCTCTTAAGGAAGCTACTTGGCTCTAAATAATCGCTTCATTCTTAACCATATACTTCTTTAATAGAGCTTCCGTATTTGATGTTCAAGATGACAAACTTTGTTGTAAATTTTTCCACGGCATTGGTTGACTATATCCAGGTGGTACATCAGCCACATTCTGCCAATTAACATTGCTGCCATTTCCCAGTCCCTGGTTACTCCAACAGAAATTTAGATATTATTCCTACCTTGGATTGTATGTGTTGGAATAGGGATTGTTGTTGCTACGATTAAAATTCCCCATGTAATACATAGAGGCTAGATTGGATGGGCATTCATCAAAAACATTATCTAATCCACAGTATACACATACTAGTTATGTAACATTCATCTCCTACATTGCAAAGGGTCTTTTTAGAGTTTTAGTCATATTTGTTAAAGATGATACCTGAGCTGTTAAAGATGTAATCGCATCAAGTTCCATTACTCCAACAACTCTTCTACCAGTACCAACTCTGGTAGCGGGGTACTGATAATCATTATTTGCTATTCTTTCCAGAATTTCATATGCTTCATTGTAGGATTTGTCAAGAACCGTCCCATTAGTAGATGCATCCACCACCTTTCACGTATGAGTATTTAATCTATTATAGAACATTTCCATCCGTGTCCAATGCTGAAAACCATGTATCGGGCATTTTTCTAATTAGTTCTTTGAAACACTTCCATGCTTTATATAATGTTTCATCTTCCAATTGCCTAAACGATGTAATGTATTTCCTAAGCTTGAAATTCATGTTGGGAGGATTGTACCTAAGCAAAAATCTCTGACACAGTTTGTAACACCCCAAACCTGGCCTGGACGTTATGGCCGAATCTGGCACATCACATTGAAGTGTTTTACCGAAAACTGTGTTTTCATTGAAAACCCTTCTTAAAATAAAGGAAACCTTAACTATCCTTAAAAAAAACTCCTTTCAATCACTTGTTTAAAATATATGATTTTATGAAAACATGTCATTCTAAAATGTAGTTGCGGAAACGTAGAAAACATACTATAATTTAAGAAACCATGTTCAACTTCTTATAATTACATCACATAAAAATAATAATTCAAATAATAATAAAGTGGAAGCCTTATTACAATCTGATTTGAAAAGTACTTAATAACATAGAAACTGATAAGCTTTAAAAAGAAAAACAAGTCCAAATTATCTTGCTAGCTGGCCACCCAAAGTCCCTCTAAACATCGAACCTTCTACTGAGCATCTCCTGGAAATAAAATAAAAGAGGGGGTGAGTTTTTGCAAACTCAGTGTGTACAACCCTCGATGGAAAACAAGCATTCAAAGAAGAATCATTACATATGCAATGCAATCCCATCAAAATTATCCATCAGCTAAACACCAGCTTCGTCCCTCGTCACACCATGTGGGGATATGAATATCGAGCCACCTAGCCCACACACCAATGGTAGCCCAGTTGCGGAACTAGCTTCATTTACATATTGGGCTTTAAAAGTCATCGGTGGATCCATGATTGTCAAGCAACCATCCGATCCTTATATACTTCCTCCGTTCCATAGTTCCCACCCTATATGTAACCTAAGCAGAACATCATATGTATGCATGCCACATCCATAAAACTTACATTCAACACCTAGGGGTATTTTGGTCATTTTTGCCCTTAGAGGAATTTCAGTAATTTTCCCTTAAGTATGGTTTCCACTTACCTTGGCTGGTTAACAAGTCCCGCGAGCTAAGATGAACAAATACTATGCACCAGGTAGGATTCCAGAGAAGAGGAGGTGGGTCATTAAGACCGCTTAAGTACTAAGCTTTCCCTAGATCCAATCTTAGACATGCATATACCCGCTGCCACACCTTAACCCTTTGACCTATCCACGGTCGTAAAATATTAATTAAGTCCTATGTAGTTATCATATGCTAGGCCCAAAACCCCTTACAAAGCCCAAAAAAAGTCACATACCTGTATCTGGCCCATTAAGCCCAATCATATTCATATGGCCCACTAGGCCCAAATCACCTGTATATGGCCCATTAGGCCCAGTCACATTCATATTCATGCTCACATACAGATTCCTATCACATAGCATTAATATTTAGTCTTTGCCTATTATGGGCCCAATAGCCTATTGGGCTCATTTAGCCCATTCTGGCCCGTATGGCCAAATCACAACCCAAGTCCATAGAATCGCCTGTGGGTCTCAGGCAACCTATCAGTCTCTCCCTTGCAAGTGTTCGCGCACTCACAATACTACCGTAGCCACACTTTTGACTTTTCGGCATTTCGCATTTCGACTTTTGCCGATTCATAGTGTGTGTGCAGTGTATGTACACACCTGGTAAGCAAGCGTGATGCGATCTCCTTAGCCCGGAACCTTGCGCGATAAGTATAATAGCCCCTTCTTAATTCCTTAACCATGATCAACTCCTAGATCTGCACCAATCTTAACTATTAAAACAGAATAATAGGTGACTCGTTTCCAACACAAGTCCCCTTACCTTAACTATGAACATTCAACCACCTTAGCCAATGGGAGAGGAATACTTACCAACATCACAAACAGCTAAAGAGCAATTTCAGCAGAGAGCTAAGATCCGAGATCTGATACTAATTCCCTACCACAGTCAATTAGAAAGAGTGAGGAAAGAACAACGTAATAGATTCTTAGGAAAACCGATTAGAAGAACAACACTTACATTATATTTGACCGAAGTAGAAGGAATAGTGATTGCACTAAGGGTATTCAGCCAAAGAAGTTCGGCCCTTTACGATTTTGTATGGAAAAAGAGAGTCATTTGGCTCTAAGGAAAAATAAGGAAAAGTCAGCAATGAGGTAGAGGAAGAATAGAATTTGACACAAGGAAGAAGGAAAAATAAAAGAAAAGCAGAGGGTTTTCAGCTTTTAGAGAAAAGGGTTTTCGATAAAAGGGTGAAAAAAATTTGGCATTAGCCTGATAACCCTGCATTCGACACCTATTTATAGCCCTATAGCCGAATTGCCTGGCCCTTAGTTCCCTATTCGGCTCCATTACTTCCCCCTCTCATCTCCTCATTTTTCTCCCTAATAACCCCTTTCCTTAATTTTCTCTCCTGAACACTCCCCTTAGAGTCCATCTTCACGTCACTTCCAACCTTCTAGAAGGCCAAAATTAAACTCCCAAAAATACTAGGCTAAGATTCAAACCTTGGATCTCCTTGCTAGTTACTTAATGCCACCTCCCCATACCCTAAGTGGCGTCACTTATCCACTCCACCACAAGGCTTTTTGATGCCATTTTGCCTTATCTTTATTGAAAAGCCCAACTACTTGCCAACAAGGTCCTTTTACTTATTAAACTATAATTTCTTCTACCCCTAGATTCGAGCTCAAACCTTGACCAAGACCTACCAACGCATAATTAACACTTAACCGGAATTGCTAAGCACAAAAAAAAAAATTCAAGATTTCGAGATTTTTGAGTTTCAGGATTTTTGGGTTTCGAGATTTTTGGGGCGTTACAACTCTACCCCCTAAAAGAAATTTTGTCCTCAAAATTCCCAACTACTAATACAGACTACCACACCACTCTTCCACTGCACACTCTAATTCCAACTTAAGTAAATAGCACACTATGGGTAAGTACGTACCATTATTCGCCTCTGTAGCGTCCCCATCCTCTTGACGACGTGCTGCATAGACCAAAGCTAGCTACCTCTCCTCAGCATGACCAGCACCTCTGCCCGGTGCTCCATGACCTAAATCATTTCCACCCCTGGCCTGTTCACGGCCTCTTAGTGGTTGTTGACCACCCCTTGGTGGCTGTACACCACCTAGGTCCATGACTGGCACCTGACCTGACATTCTAGGGCAACTCTTGATCCTATGTCTATGGATCCACAAGTTAGACAAGCTCCCGTCCTCTTCCAACACTCGCCTACATGACCTTTCCCCCAATCAGCACAAGGTGGCACCCTTGGATTAACAGCAGGGGGCCCTGCTCTATCTGGCCCATTAACTTTGGCCCTAGCCCTAGGCCTCAGATCGACACCAGGAGTCTCAGCCTCCATTTTATCCTTACCTTTTTTTTCTCCCGATTTAAGCGCTCAGTGCGCTTTACCTCCTCTGCTATCTTTGCTTTCTCTACCAATTCTGAGAAAACTCGCTCCCTTTGTGGAGCTATCAATACCCTAAGGCTATCTCTCAATCCGTCCTCAAACCTAACACAACGCTCATAGTCCATTGCCACCATTACTCTTGCATACCTACTAAGGCATAGAAACTCCGCCTCATACTCCGCCACCGATTTGTTTCCTTGGGTCAAGTTTAGAAACTCCTTCCTTCTAGCATCCACATAGCTTGCACCCACATACTTTCCCTGGAATGCAGCTTTGAAAAACTCCCAAGTGACTCACTCCGGTTGGGTGCCCTCTTTCACCGTCAACCACCACTGGTAGGCTTCTTCCCTAAGTAGTGACACGACTCCTTTTAACTTTTGTTCTGGTGAATAGTCCAGGTCCTCCATTATTCTTTCAGTGGCCTCCGACCAATATTTCGCCACGTTAGGAGCCACACCAACCACGCCCTTAAAGATCTCATCCCTGTTCGATCGAAGTCACTCTGGAATGGACCCTCGATTTCCAGTGCCATTGTTGGGCCCAATGACCCTTTCCAAAATCCTCAGCATTGCCTACGACAATGCATCTTCTCCC
The DNA here is from genome assembly GCA_025698475.1 of Gossypium anomalum. Taxonomy (NCBI): domain Eukaryota; kingdom Viridiplantae; phylum Streptophyta; class Magnoliopsida; order Malvales; family Malvaceae; genus Gossypium; species Gossypium anomalum. Next base: position 59,344,087 of record CM046956.1, read on the forward strand.
GTGGCCTGATCATACGGTCCATTCCCAGCCGCAGGTGAGGTTGGAGCCTCTTCTACTCCAACATTGGGCATATGGCCCAATGCTGACAATTCAGCTCTAAAACTTCCGTAGCCTCAGCCACGGCCTCTCGCACCTCTTCTAGCACTCATCGTCGATTTGCGTATTATCTGGATTAGAAATTTTTATGAAGTCTTAGTTAGTTTAATAGTTAAACTGATGTTTTATGAAAATATTTAAAAAGAAGATTGTTTTTGAAAATCCTCTACAGTTTCAAGTTCCTACAGGCTTTGGCTCCATTCTAACAAGATCACCTAAAGTAGCCCTCTAAATAACTACTGTATAACAATTTAAACAAACTTAAGAATAAGAATACTTACTTGGTTCGACGTTAGAGACTTGGTGTGCCACTCAGCAAGATTTCTCTTTTCCCAAAACATTGTGAATTTAAAAAAAAAAACAAAGGAAACCAAGTATTAAGGCCCAATTCACAGCTCGAGTTTTACAACCTGGGCTCTGATACCACGAAATGTAACACCCCAAACTCAGCCTGGACGTTATGGCCGAATCTAGCGCATCACATTGAAGGGTTTTAGTGAAAATCGTGTTTTCATTGAAAAGTTTTCTTAAAATAAAAGAAACCTTAACTATCCTTAAAAAAAACTCCTTTCAATCACTTGTTTAAAATATATGATTTTATGAAAACATGTCATTTTAAAATGTAGCTGCGGAAACGTAGAAAACATACTATAATTTAAGAAACCATGTTCAACTTATTATAATTACATCACATAAAAATAATAATCCAAATAATAATAAAGTGGAAGCCTTATTACAATCTGATTTGAAAAGTACTTAATAACATAGAAACTGATAAGCTTTAAAAAGAAAAACAGGTCCAAATTATCTTGCTAGTTGGCCACCCAAAGTCCTTCTAAACATCGAACCTTCTACTGAGCATCACCTGGAAATAAAATAAAAGAGGGGTTGAGTTTTTGCAAACTTAGTGTGTACAACCCTTAATGGAAAACAAGCATTCAAAGAAGAATCATTACACATGCAATGCAATCCCATCCAAATTATCAATCTGTTACACACCAGCTTCGTCCCCCGTCACACCATGTGGGGATATGAATATCGAGCCACCTAGCCCACACACCAATGGTAGCCCAGTTGCGGAACTACCTTTATTTACATATTGGGCTTTAAAAGCCGTCAGTGGATCCACGATTGTCAGGCAATCATGAGATCCTCATATACTTCCTCCGTTCCATAGTTCCCACCCCATATGCAACCTAAGCAGAACATTATATGTATGCATGCCACATCCATAAAACTTACATTCAACACTTAGGGGTATTTTGGTCATTTTTGCCCTTAGGGGCATTTCGATAATTTTCCCTTAGGTATGGTTTCCACTTACCTTGGCCGGTTAACAAGTCTCGCGAGCTAAGATGAATAATTACTATGCACCAGGTGGGATTCTAGAGAAGAGAAGGTGGGTCATTAAGACCGTTTAAGTACTAAGCTTTCCCTAGATCCAATCCTAGACATGCATATACCTGTTGCCACACCTTAACCCTTTGACCTGTCCACGGTCACAAAATATTAATTAAGTCTTATGTAGTTATCATATGCTAGGCCCAAAACCCCTTACAAAGCCCAAACAAAGTCACATACCTGTATCTGGCCCATTAAGCCCAATTATATTCATATGGCCCACTAGGCCCAAATCACCTGTATATGGCCCATTAGGCCCAGTCACATTCATATTCATGCTCACATACAGATTCCTATCACATAGCATCAATATTCTGTCTTTGCCTATTATGGGCCCAATAGCCCACCGGACCCATTTAGCCCATTCCGGCTCGTATGGCTAAATCACAACCCAAGTCCACAGAATCACTCGTGGGTTTCAGGCAACCTATCAGTCTCTCCCTTACGAGTGTTCACGCACTCGCAAGACGGCCGTAGCCACACTTTCGGCTTTTCGGTATTTTGATATTTTGAAATTTTGGCTTTTTTTGATTCATAGTATATGTGTAGTGTATGTACACACCTGGTAAGCAAGCATGATGTGATCTCTTTAGCCCCAAACCTTGCGCGATAAGTATAACAGCCCCTTCTTAATTCCCTAACCACGATCAACTCCTAGATCTGCACCAATGTTAACTATTAAAATAGAATAATAGGTGACTCGTATCCAACGCAAGTCCCCTTACCTTAACTATGAACATTCGGCCACCTTAGCCAATAGGAGAGGAATACTTACCAAAATTACAAACACCTAAAGGCAATTTTGGCAGAGAGCAGTTTCGGCAGAGAGTTAAGATCTGAAATCATTTACTAATTCCCAACCACAGTCGATTAGAAAGAGTTAGGAAAGAACAATGTAATAGATTCTTAGCAAAACCGATTGGAAGAATAACACTTACACTAGATTTTACCGAAGTAGAAGGAGTAGTGATTGCGCGAAGGATATTTGGCCAAAGAAGTTCGGCCTTTTGCTATTTTGTATAGAAAAAGAGAGTTATTTGGCTCTAACAAAAAAGAAGGAAAAGTCAACAATGAGGTAGAGGAAGAACATAATTCGGCACAAGGAAGAAGGAAAAATAAAAGAAAAGCAGAGGGTTTTCGGCTTTTAGAGAAAAGGGTTTTCGGTAACAGGGTGAAGAAAATTTGGCATTAGCTTGACTACCCTGCATTTGGCACCTATTTATAGCCCTATAGCTGAATTTTCTGGCCCTCAGTTCCCTATTCGGCTCCATTACTTCCCCATCTCATCTCTTCATTTTTCTCCCTGATAACCCCTTGATCTTTTCCTTAATTTTCTCTCCTGAACACTCCCCTTAGAGTCCATCTTCACCCCACTTCCAACCTTTTAGAAGGCCAAAATTAAACTCCCCAAAATGCTAGGCTAAGATTCAAACCTTGGATCTCCTTGCTAGCTACTTAATGCCACCTCCCCACACCCTAAGTGGCGTCACTTATCCACTCCACCACAAGGTTTTTTGATGCCATTTTCCCTTATCTTTATTAAAAAGCCCAACTACTTTTAATGTAAGGGAATAATTTTAATGTAAAGGCATCTTCAGGGACACCCTGTAGCCTGGATGAGTCACAGACTTCAAGAAAAAGTCTCAATTGTAATATTGGATCTTCAGTAGGTAAACCACTAAACTGCCCTATCGTTTGCAGCATCTGAAACATTACCGGTCTTAATTCAAAGTGTTGAGTTTGAATATGTGGCCTAACAGTTTCTAGATTTAGATCATCTAAGATAGACACTACATGTTCTTTGATGGGTTTGTCTCTGTCATCTATGATTCGAGTAATATCAGCATTCCTTTCATTCTAAAGTACTTGATCTTCTTTGATTGGATCATTTCTCATTCTTTCCATTTCTCTTAACTCTTTTCTTATTAGCTTTAATGTCCTTTTAATTTCAAAATCAAAATGATGTTTAGTATCCTCTTGAATACTTCTTCTTAAGCACTAATACAAACTTGAAATATAAAATAAAATTTAACTACTCTAACAAAAATAACATGAATAATAGCAAATCAACTTTTCACCAATGTTACCGATCCCCAGCAACGACACCAACAACTTGTTGCATGTAAAATAACTAATGAAATTGTGCAAGTGTACATGTCATTCAAGTAATAAAGTGATAAGTAAGTATCATCTCCACGAGGATCGAAAATTGGTAAGAAATTGAGTACGTTATTATGATCCTGTTAACTATACCAAAATATCATGGATTAATCTCAGAGTGAATAAGAAGTTTGAATAATGAATTATTGAAATTAAATGATAACAAATAAAGGATTGATATAGAAAATAAAATGATGTGGAAAAGCACAAAGAATATCAAGAGTATTTCTGTTGTTGAACGAATAGGGTTGGAATTATTCAGGTGAAATGTTCATATCAAAATAGTGTAGTGGCAAAATATTGTCTACCTACTGCCTAGAGATTCCCTACTATGACCTGCCTATTTTGATAGCTACATCTTAAGCTAAAAATCTAAGTTCATGTACGTCTACAAAACTTGGGATTGATAACTGTAATGAACATTCCTCTTTATACAACTAGCAACATCAATGTCTAGAGTGCTACAAATATTCTGTCAAGTATTCACTTGTATCAAACGATTCAAGATCTAGTATACTTAAAATTTTCATAATTAAATTCACCTAAGAACACAACCTACATCCAACTATGTCTAGAGCTTGCATGCATGCATTTAAAATATTTTAAATTGAATAAAGCAGCTATATAGACAATCTCAAGTCACAGGCACTAAAAATGATAAAACTTTCACCCAAAAAACTCCAAACTAGAAAAGATTTAGTTCATGAGTGGAAAAGTAAAAATCAAAATAAAATCATTCATCAACATTTGTCAAACAATTTTTTGAATCACATAAATGTCAATCTAGAAAATAAAGGCAGAACTGCAGGAATCCTTGCCACACTCTAGCTTCTCTTTTATCTTTAGATTGCTCCTGAATCTAGGATAGATTTCTCTTCCCCTTCCTCACATTTGTGTTCTGCTAAGTTGCTACCCTTTCTTTCTCTGGAATTTCTCCAATGGAGTTTTTCTTTTCGTAGAGAGAAAATTGTTGTCACCAGTCACTTTCTCACGCTAATTCCCTCTCTTTCTTTTTCTTCTTCTCTTTCCTTCTTTTATTGGGTGGATTCGTTCCTCTCAGCACACATTTGTTTCTTCTCTTTTTCAAGATGGCTTTTTTGGCACACATCCAACTGGCTGAGCGTGACATGGATAGAGTGTTGAGTCATCTTCCTGGAATTTTCATGGCAATTGTGTTGACCATCAATCTCACCATTTGCCACGGTAATGTTTCAATCCCCTTATTTTCCTTCTGTATCCTCTTCGTCCTATTCTTCTACCTGCACCTATGTCCAACCATAACCATAACTTTTCCTTCCCTAAGTAATAAAAGTAATAAATGATGTCACTTATAGCACAATCCAAGCTTTGTTATGCAATGTTCTAAATTTATCCTAAAAATGCAAATTTATTTACTTAATTACAAATAATTAATTCCATCTAGAAACCTAAAATATAACTCTTTTCAAGAGTTATCACATGTTGAATGCCCACTCTAAATTTACTGAACAGGTGAAACAATGGAATAAAGAGGTGTATGGGAAGAAATTGACTCGGAAGCTTAAGAATATTGAGACAGCACTTAATAATGTAAACTCAGAATATCTTAATCAGGTTGAGATGGAAGTGCGTGAGGAACTAGAAAATGTGTTGCATCATGAGGAAATCTTATTGCATCAAAAAGCTCTTTGTGATTGGTTGGTGTTAGAGGACAAAATACCAAGCTTTTTCACATATGCACTTTGAGAAGAAGAAAAAACAAAATAGAATAACTACCTTGAAAAATGCTATGGGTGAGTGGTTTATGGATGAAGATCAATTGAAGATGGAAGTGGTTAGGTTCCTTTTGAATCTTTATGGTGGAAATCCTGGCCTTATGAAAAGAATACCTCCTAATGCATTTCCATGTCTCAATGACACTGACACTACTTTTCTGAATAATCCAATCAATACAAAGAAATCAAAAAGGCACTTTTTAATATGGCTCCCCTAAAAGTCCATAGAAGTGACAGTTATCATGTTTTATTTTATCAAAGTCAGTGGGAGCATGTGGGGCCCTCAGTTTGTAGTTGGGTAAAAGGTATCTTTGAAAAGGAAAACATTGACTCAGACGTGAATAACTCACTTATAGTGTTTATCCCTAAGAATCAGAATCTAGAAGAATTATCTTAATTTTGACCAATTAGTTTATATTATGTCATCTATAAATTGGTTATGAAGATCATTGCGAATCGTTTCAAAGTGGTTTTTCCAAGAATCATAGCTCTCGAGTAAACTAGGTTTGTATCAGGATGGAATATTATCGATAATATTATCATAGCACAAGAGGTTATTCAATCTATGAGGAGCAAGTAGAAGAGCAGAAGGTGGATGGCGATCAAAATTGACCTTGAGAAGGCATATGATTATGTGCAGTGGGAATTCATTGACGCCTCTCTTCAGGCCACAGGTATTCCTGATTTTTTACGTTATATTATTATGAATGCTATTTCCAGTTCCACTATGCAAGTTTTATGGAACGGGGTCCCCACTTAGAAATTTTGACCTGTAAGGGGTGTTCAATAAAGGTGTCCAATATCTCTCTACTTGTTTATTCTCTGCATAGAATGGTAGGCCATAATATCCGCTCTGCCATTGACTATGGTAATTGGATTTCCATTCATCTCTCTCGTATTGGCCCACCGTTATCGCATCTTTTCTTCGTAGGCAATTTGATTATATTCAATCACGCTAATAAAGCCCAAGCCCAGGTGATCAAAGGTATCCTTGAGGAATTTGTGAAGTTTCAAGTCACCGGATCAATATGTAAAAGTAAATATTTTCTTTTCTAAAGACATTGATGGGAGTTTAGGGAGACATATAAGTTGGTTTTTTGGCTTTCAGGAAGTGCGTGACTTGGGTTTTTATCTCGGGGTTCCGCTTTTTCATAAAAAGATCACTAATAATTCTCTTTGTTTTGTGATCGATAAGGTCCGCAGTAAATTGTCCAGTTGGGATGCCAGACAACTGTCTTTAGCTAGAATGGTGACTTTGGCCTAAGTTATTTTATGTAGACTATGATGGTTCCTAAAGGGTTGTGTGATGAGATTGAATGTATTGTTAGAAAGTTCATTTGGGGGTCACATAATGGTGCTAATAAGATGGCTTTGGTTAGTTGGGACTCAATATGTCAGCCCAAATCATATGGTGGTCTCGGCCTGAGGCATTTGAAGGATCACAACATGTCCTTCATAATGAAGGTCGGCTTTAGCATTGTTTCAAATTCTATATCACTCTGGGTTTGAGTTATTCGGCCAAAGTATGGGGTTTTAAGTGGTCTACCTAAAAATCTTTCAAGGGGACTGTGCTTTTTTCTATAGAGATCTCTATCCAAGGTATAGCTTCTCGTTCGTGATAACTTATTATGGTCTGCTGGAAACGAAAACTCTATTAACTGTTAGCGGGGACCCTTGGATTCCTAACTGTGGCCTTTGATTAAACAAATTCCTAATAATTCTAATCTTAACATGAATTTTTCTTTTAAAGAAATTAATACGATGTTGGATTATGTTTTATTCTTAAAATTAAGACGGGTTTTAATGTGTTTGTAAGAGCTGATCAACAAGCAAAATTCAGTGGACAGCAAGCATGTGCGATGAACAACATTGAAGGTGAAGACATGCACTTGGATGTGAATTAAAAGGAGGTGGAGCTGCTGATTGTTTCTTCCATGTAGCATTCATGTCTATGGATGTTTGGGAAGCTTAATATGGCCATTGGGTTGCAATACATGCATGTCCTACATGCATGCACGTGCAAGGGAGGAGAAGCCCATGGGTCCATTCCCTAGTTCATTTGGGAATAAATACATCTTAGTAGCAGTTGATTATATGTCTAAATGGGTGGAAGCCCAAGCTTTACCTACTAATGATGCTAGAGTGGTAGTACGATTCCTTAAGAAACTCTTCTCTAGATTTGGAACACCTAGAGCAATTATCAGCGACAGGGGCACTCATTTCTGTAACCCCCAATTTGAGAAAACCCTTAAGAAATACGGAGTTCATCACAGAGCAGCCACCCCATACCATCCTCAAACTAGTGGACAAGTTGAAGTGGCAAACTGAGAGATCAAACGGATTCTTGAAAAAATAGTAGAATCAAACAGGAAAGATTGGGTGATGAAAGTAGATGATGCTTTATGGGCTTATAGAACTGCTTTTAAGACTCCCATAGGAACATCACCTTACAGACTTGTTTATGGAAAAAGTTGTCATCTACCATTCGAACTAGAACATAAAGCTTTTTGGGCTATTAAATTTCTAAACCTTGATCCCGAACTTGCAGGTGAAAACAGGTTGATGCAGTTGAACGAGCTAGATGAGTGGCGAGCCAATGCATACGAAAACTCACGCTTATACAAAGAAGCAACTAAGCGGTGCCATGACGCTCGTTTAAAGCAACGAAAACAATTTGGAGTGGTAGATCTTGTCCTACTATATAATTCGAGACTCAAACTGTTTCCTGGGAAACTTAAATCATGATGGTTAGGACCTTTCGTAGTTCAATCTATTTTTCCATATGGCACAATAGAGGTAAGTCACTCATCACAAGGAACTTTCAAGGTAAATGGACATCGTCTCAAACTTTATAACGGCGAGAATTTTAAGGACGATAGAGAGGAGCTACGACTCCACGAACCTTCTTGATACACCGACATGGTAAAGTCGAGCTTAGACTATAAACAAGTGCTTCTCGAGAGGCGACCTGAGTACAACGATTTTCATTTATTTAAATTTTATTTAAATTTCAAAGTTTTAATATCTAGATCACTAACTGAGTCTTTGAACACAGGTTCACAAAATCCACACAGTCATGCACACAGGCGTGCCTTAGGCTGTGCCCATAACACAAGAAGAGATATGGTCGTACGATACGGCCGTGTGAAAATAGAGAAATTTTTTTCTCAAAACACAGGATACGATAATTTGCCATGGCTATGTGAGTAGGCCATGGGCAAATCTGCCAAAATGACACCGGTGTTTGACACGCCCGTGCCTAGCACCCATGGTCAACACTGTCAAAATAACACCGGCGTGCGTATAGGTACATGGGCGTGGGAGAAGCGAACCACATCCCACACGATCGTGTGATACGACCATGCAAACACACGGCTTAGACACACGGGCGTGTCCTCAGGCGGTGTGACGATCTCTCAATTTGCGACAAACACGGGCATGTGATACGACCGTGCCACCTGTAAAATTTAGATTATTTCTCATATTTTATTTTTTTATTTTTAAAAACTCATTTGTTTTTAAAACACGACTTATCTTTATGATTATTATCAGATTATTCCCTTAATTCTCCCTCAGAATCAAGCCTTCCCTCCAGCTCTATTTTCAATTCTCGCTCTCGCTAATCCAGGGATTCCATCCATTCATAACTCAGGAAGTTTCACTTCTCTCCCTATCTTATGATCTTATATTTATATTTTTCAGTGTATCTATTTTTGTACATTAAGGGCAATGTACATCTTAAGTGTGGGGGGTTATCTATATCTATATTAGAAATAAACCCTGAATTTTGTCTAATTCTCATGTGATCTTCTCATATCATTATTAGAATGAATTTTGATTAATTTATGATTTTTATTGATATGTCTTAAATTAAAACATAGGCATTCATGCATTAATTGTTTAAACTTTAAGACATTAGAGAATCAAGCATGGTAAGTTGACTTTTGAGAATTTCAAATTTTTAGGTTGTTTCCCCTAAGTTTAGGTATTATCTTGAGTTGAAAGTCACAGGTTTAAACATCAAAAAGCCATAATTTTTTGTGAGATATTGAGCCTTTAGAGCATCTATTATTCCTTTCATGCTCACTTTTATTGTTGCTTTGAGTGTGTCAATATCGAATTGTTATTCTAGAACTTGCTTGATTATGCATATCAAGACCACACCATTTGATTTGATATGTCAAGATAATAGAGGCACTTAGGTTTAATCCACTCACTCCATAAAAAACCTACCTTCACAATTAACCCGTAGTAAACCCCCTTGAACCTAACAACCCATTCATTGATTTACCCTCAATATTAACCCATAACTCATTATTGTTGAAATCCCCTAAATTAATTTGATCCCTATTTTTGTCGAGATTTGAGTTGAAATAATTGCTTAGCTATGTTTTATTTTTAGCAACATTCTATATTGTATTTAACTTGTTCTTAAAAAAAAAAATACATACATATTAGTAGTAATCTTTCGTTTAGAGCTTAAGTATTTAGTTCCATTTTCTGAGATGAAGCTCATTTTTATTCAAGTGTAATTAGTATTTTTCTAGTTCAGTAATTTTTCAAACTCAATCTCGATTCTAACCCTTTCTTTTAGCTTGTGACCACACCCCCTAACCAAAGCCACGTTACAACCCTCTAAAAGACCTTTTTATTGATGTATCATCTCAATTTATAGTGGTGGAAATTTGATTTTCACGCAAGCTTATGGTAATAACTTTTCATATTGACTAATGAGTGCTTCATTTATTGTCCTTAAACACCTCGAGTGATTTGAGTGAATATTTAGTAAGGATGTTAAACCTGGTGATATTTTGAATCAATGGTAATCACTTAGAGAAGGGGGGACACCTATACTTTCGTGATAAAATGCTCAACTTGGAATGTTTGCAACTTTGATGTTCTTTCAGTTGAATTCTCATGTATGATTACTTATGGATTATTTTGAGATATTATTGATAGGGAATATAAATTGAGAAGAATTTATTTTGATTGTGAATTGAGGATTTTGCTTGAGGACAAGCAAAAGCTTAAGTGTGGGGGTATTTGATAAACCGTAATTTATACATATTTTTACCCCATGCTTAGCACAATTTATGGATGAATTATCCTTAGATGTGGTGAATTCAATGCTCCTAATCCCTTAATTTCATGTTTTATACTCATGAAAGCACAGGAGAGCAAAAAGAGCGAGAAACAGGCCAAAAATGGAGAAAATAGGCTAAAGTAGGAAATCAACATGGCCTGGACTTCCTCACACGAGTAGACCACACGGCCGTGTCAATATGGAAGAATCGTAGCACGACTTACACGGGTAGAGCACACACCCGTGCCTATTTAACAGCCTTGACCATGGCTTGAACCTATCGCACACGGGCGTGTCACATGGTTTTGTCCCTGTCGAGCCCAAGTATAGTCCTATTCAGAAAAGGCCACTTTTAAGGGCTTTTAGGCATTCTAAAGCCTATTTAAACACCATAGAGGAGGATTAAAGAGGACACGAAAAGAAGAGAGCAAGAAATTACTCCAAGAAAGCCGATTGATCCATCTCAGAAGCCGGATTCATCATCAAGACTAAAGATCTCTCCTCAATTTCCCTTCAGGAGTTTTGGGTTTTCTTTATGTTTTGTATTCATTACTCTTCTGAGATGTTTTCCTATTTAGTTATGAACTAAACCCCCTAAATACCTAAGGGGAATGAAACCTAAGATGGATCTTGTTATTATTATCTGAATTGTATGATAAATATTTAACTTGTTCTTAATTATGTGTTCTTAATTCTTGTTTCGGTATTTCAGGATATTGATTCAAGTTAATGCTCTTATTTGGAGGATGAATAGCTCCTATCTAAGAGTAACTTTGTCATAATTAAGTGGAGTTGATTACGCACCTAAAGATAGGGTGACAAGATTTTACCGGATTAGGGTGAAACCTAATAAGGGGATCCATAGATAGAGTTAATGCAACCTTAGGGTGTTAATTAGAAAGAGATTTCAATTATTCAACTTAGGGTTAGACATTCTTAGTCTTGAATAGGGATAATAACATGACTCAGGGATTTGTACAGAATAAGTTAAATGAATAAATCGTCCGATTCGGAGTCAAATAACAAGTGAAGTCTAGGTGGATTTTTTTCCTTGGGTATTGTCATAGACCAATCGTTTTTCCAAAAGTAATTTCCCCAACCTATTTTCTGTGATTTCTTAGTTTAGTTAATTATTTTAGATAAACAAACCCATTTTATTTTTAGGCTAGATAATAAAAAGACAGTTAATACTAGTACTTTTAGTTTCTTTGGGTTCGACAATCCGGTCTTGCTAAAGCTATACTACTGTTCGATAGGTACACTTGCCTTAATCGTGATAATAGTTTAATTATAATTTATAAAACTTATCACGAATAATCACAATCAATATACAAGTGCATATATCACATTATCCCTTTGTACATATCCATTTCATAAGCTAAATATCATTTATATCATTTACAGGGTATTCATGTATGTATCAATATTAAATGTTACTAAATGAACGAGTATTGCTTTTGGACATTATAATTTCATGCGCGTTTTTTCCATAACCTTAATAACTAATTATAAACTCAATTTCCAAGCCTAACCTATCAAATTTCATATGCTGTTCAGCATATCAAAATTTATATATACACAATTAATTCATTTTCCATATATACGACTAGCAAATCAACCTAAAAATAATACGCATTTCACTATAGCAAAATTTACCAATTTGAGGCCAAATAATAATTCAATCTTATCCATTTTTTTAGCATACAAAATTATCTTGTTTAAATCTAGTATATCTAACCATTCAAATAAACAACCATTCGGACATCAATTTCAACCTCAATAAGTCATAACATTTCCATCAACCACATTTAAAGCTAACATACTATCTCAAAACTTAATATCATAACAATCATGTCACTTCTGTCTATTTAAGTGGCCATCAAGCATACTCAAAATATAATCATTAATTTCCATCATGAATCGTAGTTAAAAACACAACCACTCAATCGTAATATAAATATAAACCTTGCCGTCGCAAACCGAATCTACATAACCAATACTCAATCAAATATATATATCACTTTACCTTATTATCAAGCCAAAACATAACACTTTTCATACTTTCCAAAATGAACTACTTTCATGGCTGATTATTCATCCTCATTAGCATTTCTTAATGCCAAACCATATAACCAAATACCACGCATATATATATTCCATAAAACATACTTCCATAATAACCTTAAGACTGGACCGAATACACACAACATTAACATCTTAAACAAGCCATTTTCGCATGGCTATATACATATACACAAATTTCAAAACCAAATATATCAAAATTATCCTATACATGCCACATAACCTAACCTCAAAGCACTAATTTACTGAAACAAAAACTGGATAGTGTGATAAGGTCTCCTACGACTTCCAACCCGAGTAAGTCTCTGAAACTCTATAAACATAGGAAAAAAACACACAGAGTAAGCTTTAAAATCTTAGTAAGCTATAATCAAATAAATCATTTCAATAATATTTATAAATCAATATCACTAAGCCAGATTTAACAAATCTCAATCACATATACATTCACTGTACTTGTTAATTCATATAACACATTAAATAACTTCTCTTATCTTATTTATCAATGAATATATATATATACCTTAATTCAATCATATAAATCAAGTTTGCACATAATTATTACATGATTAACCAAAACATGTCATGCTTCACTAGCCAATTTACATAAATACAAACCGTACATCATAACAACATCATCTCGATATCTATTTCATATCAAATTTTCAAATCAAAGCAGTATATCTCAAAACCATGTTTCTTGTTTCATATTTATCATATTCGAATCATAGAATCACAGGGTCATATAACTAGCACATATAACACACATTCATTTATATCCACTTTTTTCTTTCATAATAATATATGTCATATATCGTCATTAAAAACATATTCACCTACTATTTCTGAATTCACATACAATTCACACGTACCAAAAATCATATATGTATACACATGTTTCACACTTTAATATCACATACTTATACATAACATGTGGCCGAATATACTTTACATGTACACTTATATTCACATTAGCATAATGTATATTTTTCATCACATACCTGATCACTTAGCTTGATTTACTCATTCGATCACAACTTATAATTGCCTGTTGAACCATTCAGAATTGAATAGGATACTCGAATAATCGCACATATCGTACAATGCCAACGTCTCAGACGTGGTCTTACATGTAATCATATATCGATGCCATTGTCCCAGACATGGTCTTACTCGCACACATATATCGGGGTCACATATCGATGCCAACATATTAAACGTGGTCTTACTCGCACGCATATATCAGAATCACATATCGATGCTAACGTATTAAACGTGGTCTTAATCGCACACATATATCGATGCCATAGTCTTACTCGCACATCACATTTTGGAATCCTATGTCATGACATATGTATCCTAGCTATTCCTAAGGTTCACACGGGGCTTTCGGACGTCATAACTTGGTCGGAACGAATTTGTAAATATAGCTCCCTAGCATATACACATTCAGCTAACAACATATATACTTCACATAATTCATTTCAGCATAATAAGCTCTTATTTATTTAAAATAAACAACATCTATTTGCTTATAAACTTACCTCAGACAACGAAAATCAAAACGGGACGACTAATCGGCAACTTTGGTTTTCCCTCGATCCAAATCCGATTTCTTTGGTTCTTAAGCTAAACATATTCAAAATAAACTCATTCAAACATATTTTCACTCAATTTAGTCCAAAAACACATAAATGGGAAAATTACTATTTTACCTCAGACATTTTACACTTTTTACAATTTAGTCCAAATTGCACAAAACACAAAACATGCAAAATTTGAATACACTATGCTTAGGCTGAATGTTCCTTATATTCATACAAGTCCATACATTTCATTTATTTCACATTTTAGTCCCTCAATTTATTATTTTCTCAATTTAGTCCTTAATACACATTTTTATCACAAATCACTTAATTAAACATGCAAATCAAGCATCAAAGATTTATTCTTCATCATCAAACAAAAATTTCATCACATTATCAACAATGGAAAATCTCAAATTCATCATCAATTCTGAAAATTAGGGCATGGGCTAGGTAGAAAATAAAGCAACGATCTCAAAAACATAAAAAATTAGCAAAAATCGAGCAAAACACATACCTAATTCAAGCTTCTAGAGTGCCGAATATTCAAAGCTTTATCCGTGGCTTCTTTCTTCTAAAATTTGGCCAAGTCAAATAAAAGATGAACATTGTAACAGCCCGGTTTAGACCCCAGTCAGAACAGTGGTTTTGAAACCACAAATCTAAGGTCGTAAAATTTTTTTTATATATTATTTTATGTGTTTACAGCATGTTAGAATGCATGGGTGAAATTTGCATGAATTAATTTTATCGATTGGTTGTCTAATTTGATAAAAAAAAAAGATTTAATCGCGTAAAATGCAGAAATGACTTTCTATTTGTTAAAAAAATACTAATTTGCTAAGGCCTATTAATTTATAAGTCCTTAAAATGGTATTTGGCCACTATATAGGTAAGTGGACGGTAATGGACCACCATTAAAAGGTTTTGATATTAAATTACAAAGGTTAATTTAGTAATTGGCTTATTAAAATGAAATATAATAAAATAAAGCCACATTAAAGTTCATCTTTTCTTCATTCTTTGGAACTGACAATAAGTGACAAAAGGAGATTATGGAAGCTAGGGAAGAGGCCGGTTGCATGCAGTGGGAATACTGTGAAATTGTTTGCTTAGAAGCTAAAATTTTGAAGTAACAAGGTAACTCATCTAAATTCTCAATTACCTATAGCTTTTTATTGATGAATCTTGGTCAAATTATTGATTTAAGTTCGGCCGAATGTGTGAGGGAAGGAATAAGAATTTGAATTGATAGAATCGGTGTTGGGAAATATTAGCAAGCTTTCCTTGAACTTTTATTTTCTGTGTTTGCAAATTTGGGAAAAAAAATGTTAGATGCTGTCCGAATTGTACCCCCTATTAGTATTGTTAGTTGCTGCTCTGTTATTACCGTTCGATCATGGTAGATGATATTGAATATTTCGGTAATAAGGATACTAAAAAAAAAAAAGACCAAATTGATGCTGCACATGTATAACCGAATGCTTTTTGAGGTGTTATATTAATAATATTTATTAGTTGCAGTTTATGTGTAAAAATCTGAATGTTAAATGAGTTAATGCAACTGTTATTAAAGTTATTAAATGAGGATAAAAGTAGGGTAAATGCTACATAATTTATGTCTTAAATATTAGTTAATGAGTTGATTAAGTAGTAATCAATAGCCGTATGTTTATATTTGTTTGGGCAGTTTATGGGTTATTTATTACAACAGGAGAAAAAGGTGATAATAATGCTGATTAATGTTGCTTAAATTGTCAAAGAGTGTAATTAGTGATTAATATGTGTTGTAATAATAAGTTAACTTTAATTATTATTAAAGTTTGTTTTGGTGGGTCAATTGGGCTGCTGGAATGCAGAATTGAATGTTGTCTAAATTGATATTAAATACTCAATCATGTTTTGATTTTGTGTATTAATGTTGTTTATTTAAGAGTATCTTTAACAAATTTGGTTCTTGTTATTTTGCATGAACTTAGATTAATTTGTAAGGACTTGAAAATACTAAGGAATATTCAGATGAAGTGAAATAGATAGAATGTTGAGTAAATACATGTTAAGGATGTTAAGGCTTAATTGTTAATGTCCGAATCCTATAAAGGGGGCTGTTATGCGAATTAATTTTAAGTTGTGTTATTTTATATATATATATAATATATAATCTATGGGGTAATGTTAAGTGGATCAATTGATCGGTTAAATAATTGCTTTACTTTAATTCAAGCTCAAGACCCAAAGAATCGAGATTTGGATCGGGAAAGGCGAAGTTAACCGAGTAGTCGACACTATTGTACGAAGTTGTCGAGGTAAGTTCTTAAGTAATTGAAATTCAATTCGGTATGCTTAGAATTTAAATAAACATAGTAAGGTAAAATGCTTGATTATATAGATGTATAGATATAAAGTGATGGATATATGTTTGGAGAAATGATTAGAGACGAATGTGGCTAAATTATTAATCCGAAATAGACATAGAAATATAATGTGCTGCATGTGTGTTTGAATAAATAAATTGAGCTGAATGTGGCTATACTTTTTGAATTGAAATAGATATTGAGACAAGGTGCCGAAGGTATTTTCAAATGAAAAGATTGATGAAATTGATGTGTATCAAAGTAGTTGTGTTATGACTCATACTATGTGTAATCTTAGCAATGAGCTAAGTAGTGAATGATTGTAACATTGGGCAAAAAGCCTAGCAGGCATATTGCCTGTGATATGATTCAGGTTATAATTCTAGCAGGCTACATGCTGGTATGATTTTTCGTGACTAAGAATTGATGTGTTATTGAACAAGTTAAAAATGAGTGTAAAGCCAAGTATGAGTTAAATTGTTATTAATTCGTAATAAGGTACGCATGTGAATAGTTATGAAAATTTTTGTATGTAATTTATGATTGAATGATGGCTATGATTTAAATCATATTGATTTGGTATATCCAATTGAAGTATAATTTATGAAAGTATGAAAGAACAGGTGAATTGTTTATCGAAATGTGATATTTGGGCCTCGGCCTAGCAAGCTTTAAACTGGTGAATAATATTATCGGGCTTCGAGCCTAGCAGGCTATAATACCGGTGAAATGATATCGGGTTTCAAGCCTAGCAGGTGAAATGCTGGTGAATGAGTTCAGACTTAAAGTCTAGCAGGCTTCGTGCCGGTGATGAATTCGGGTTTAAAACCTAGCAGGCTAAATACCGGTGATTTCATAAAAGTCTAAGACATGAGACCTTGTGTTAAATCGGCAATTGAATTCGTTCAATGCATTAAGTTGGCCAGGTATGTGATATATACTTATACATGTTAGACCGATTGGAATTGAATCATGAATGTGAAATGAGAAGCATAGGTGAAGATGTCATATGTGTATGTATGTATTCGGTCATGGTGAAAGGTTATATGAATTATGTGAAATACTATTTAGATATGAATGACGAAAGAAACTGTGGTTATGAAATGGTACAATGGTTGAATTCGGTTGAATTAAAGTTGACACTAAAGTATTTAAATGCCTATGTCACATATGTGAGTAGGGGTAAAACCATCGTAAATTATCGATAAGGGTGGGCTATGTGTGGAACCATCTTATAATTACTAATTTGAATGGTTGTGTGCGAATCATTGAGCAATATGTATTGTATTGAAATTATGCTTAAGTGAAATTACAGATATGTGATGAAATTGATTGGTGATCTACATGTTTAAATAATATGAATGTAAAGAATGTGTGAAAGAGTAAACTTGTAATAAATCTGCTTGGGACAGTAGCAGTAACGTGATTTTGGAAAATCACCATAAATTGTGGGAGTTGAGTTAGAAGCTGAATAAATTATGTAATTAAATCTTAATGAGTCTAGTTTCTTATAAAAGAAACCGTGTAAGCAAAAGAATTGCTGATAATGAGATATTTGAAGTGGCGTGGGACAGAGTCAAATGACTTTGGGGTCCCCTGTTCTATTTTTAGAAAATCATTATAATTTTTACAAAAATGGTTATAAGATAAAATTTATATGCTTAGACTTCTTAATGAGTCTAGTTTTAAATGAAATCAACTAGAACATATTTTAAATTCTATACAATGAGAAACAGGGGAAACTTTAAGAAAAATCTGGTATTGATTGACCAAATCAAAAATTCTAAAAATTTTATGGATAGAAGATATATGAGTCTATTTTCAGGGAAAATTAATGGCATTTGATTTGGAGTTTCGTAGCTCCAGTTATAAATAGTTTAGTGACTATTGCTCAGGAAGACAACTTGTAGTGAATTTGTGATTATGTTGTAAACATTGATAAAACTTGTTAATGAGTTGCTTATTGTTTTCTTATGAACTTACTAAGCGTAAAGCTTACTCCCCTTTTCTTTCCCATATTCCCTAGGGTTGCCAGGTTAGCTCGAGTTGGAGGCCGTCAGAGATATTATCACATTGTTGAGTCTACGCTATCGGCGTAAGTAAATCTTAGCGTATCGAGTCTAAGGCATGTATAGGGTTGTAAAGTTGAGTATGTAATATTATGATTAAGCCAAAGACTTTGGCTTGTTATTAAGGTAGTTTGATTATTCATATGCTTGTATGTTATTATCTCCTGTGATGTGGTTTATAGCATGTATATTTAGAATTTGAATTGTGATTCATTGTTGAGTTAGTAAATGATACAAGACTAAGATATTGGTAAATTTTTAATAATGCCTCATAAATATTTTGGGGCCTTGTAAGCACGATTAAAGGATAGCGTGTATGAAAAGTTTAAAATTGATTAAAAATTTTTACGGCCTGGTTTTATATAAATGGTTGAGTTTAAATCTGGTAGCACCTCGAACCCTGTTCCGACGAGGGATACGGGCGAAGGGTGTTACAAACATGCAACATTTTCTTCATGTTTTATTTTATTATACTATTATTATACAATTACCATATTAACCTTTATAAAATAATTAGAAAACCATATAATGGTTGTCTTTTACCGTCCATCTCATTATCTAATGGCTAAATTTCATTTTAAGGACTTCATAATTAATTAATCAAAGCAAATAGGCACTTTAACAAATAGCTAGCCATTTTACATTTTATGCGATTAAGTCTTTTTATTAAATCGAACACTCAAACGATAAAATTAAATCACAAAAATTTCACACATATAAATTAACATACTATAGACTCCAAAAATAATATTAAATTATTTTTTTGACTCAGATTTGTGGTCCCAAGACCACTATTTCGAATAGGGTCTAAACCGGGCTGTTACGTTTGAAGTTGTCATCAACCGAACTTACTATTTCTACCATTATTTTGAGCTAGAGTTCATGTTCAAAAACTTACCCATGTGCATATATTTTGATGTTTAATGGAGGAATATGAAAGTTTGATGTGTGCTTAACATCTTTTACTAAGTGATTTTTGATGGAAATGCATGAAAGTGACCTATTTGTAAAAGATGTAAAATGAGTAGTAAGATGTATGTTTTAATGAGAAATGTGGGCTGCTATGAGCATGTTATGAGTTCTCTAGGCTTGGGTAACAAAGAAAATGAACACATTTCATTTTATGAGCTTAGGGGCTAATTTGTAAATATGTGAAAGTTTGGGGGTAAAATTATAATTTTTGCCAAAATATGATTTATGTACTAATTTGAACAATGTGATAATTAAATAAGTGAAATTTTCCATTATAGATTAAGAAAAAATGGAGTTCGGACCTAAATCGAGGAAAGAACAAGGTTGTGGACTAAATCAAATAGTTAGCCATGTTTTGGTACCGAGGTAAGTTCGTTTGTAAATAATGCAACATTACATTATTATGTTTTTAATGCTTTAATATTGCATGAATTGTGTAATTGTCTTTGTGGATTTAATTAATGATGACTCGATGATGATTCGATGAAGTTTGATATCTCGAAACCCCGGTTGAACCTTAGGAATAATTAGGATACAAATGTCATGGCATTAGGGTTATGTGCGATCCCATGTAAGACCATGTCTGTAACACCCCTTACCCGTATCTGACACCAGAACAGGGTATGAGGTGTTACTTATCTTAACACATGCAAAAATACATTTCTGAGTTATGAAAGTTCATTTAAATTAAAAACCTTTCAAATTTCATCTTTGAGTCCCTAACATGAGCCTACGAGGCCCATAACATACTTTAAGAGCGGTTCAGGACTAAACTAGGGACATTTGAAAACTTTTGAAAATTTCACTGAAAACAGGGTTACACACCTGTGTGGAAGAGTGACATGCCCGTGTGTCCTCTTAATATGGCCACGCTGAAGGCCTGTGTGGCTCACACGACCTGAACATATCGGGACACGCCCGTGTCCCTAGCCCGTACGAATTTATTTTTCGATTCGAACCTACAGGGGTTTTCACACTGCCTGGCACACGCCTGTGTCCATGGCCCGTGTCCCTCACACGGCCATGTCATGCTCGTGTACAAAAACCTTGACATTCTGTTTTTGATGTCATCAACAAATTAAGGGCACAGGCCAAGACACATGCCCGTGTGTTAGGCCGTGTCCTCCACACGGCTGAGACACACGGCCGTGTCTCTGTCCATGTGTTTACTACCATGCATACTGACTTGTAAAATTGAAGTGCAGGGGACACATGGTCGGACTACATACCCGTGTATCTAACCGTGTGGACAAAACCAAGGCTATCTACCAAGTCTTTTTGCCACCCTTACTTGCACCAACCTACACAACATCAAACATTACCAATCCAAGCATAAATACACATAACCGACAGCCACAACCATGAGAATCTTCATCAAATGCATTTAATAAACATCAATATTAGCCAACATTAATGGCCTATACGGAATGAATGTCACATCCATCATATGAGCCAACACTTGTGGCTAAACTAACATGACACTAAACAAAATATCAAGTCCCTATACATGCCATACTCAAAACATTTAAAGTAGCTATACCAAAAGCTTCAGGTGATAATGTGATCGATGCCTTCGACGTTCCATGATTCCCAATGATAACTTGGCGGAACTATAAGAAAATGGAAAAGAGAGGGAGTAAGCATAAAGCTTAGTAAGTTGCATGAAAATAAGTAACAACATCAACCATGTATATTTAAACACATAGCATATTATAAACTAACACAACATTCTTGATTTAACAAGGGTCGATTTCACTACATACTTATACATCACAAGTATAAATCAAAGATTACAAGTGTAACACCCCACACCTGTGCCCTATGCCGGGACGGAATACGAGGTGTTACTAAACTTAAACACATGTATTCCAACGTTTTCGAGTCATCAAGACCTGATCAAATTTAAAAATTTTTTGAACTTTGTCTAAACTCCTTAATATGGGCCTACGAGGCCTCAAACATCCATTGGAAACTATTTGGGACCAACTCGGGTCCTTTACCCAACGTTAGAAAAATGACCTTTGAAACAAGGCACACAACTGTGTGGAAGGGCAACACACCTGTGTGAAACCTAAACATGGTCGTGCTGAAGGCCCGTGTGGCTCACATGGCCTAAGCATCTAGGAACACGCACGTGTCCCCTTACCTGTGTACATTTATTTTTCAATTTGAACCTACAGGGGTTTTCACACGGCCTGACACACGCCTATGTTTATGGCTCGTGTCCCTCACACGTCCATGAGACACCCATGTCTTAGCCCATTTTTAAAAACCTTGACATTCTGTTTCTAACGTCAGCATCCATTTAAGGGCACACGGCCAAGGCACACGCCCATGGTCAGAGGCCGTGTCCTTCACAGGGTTGAGACACACAGCCGTGTCTCTACCCGTGTGTTTACTACTATGCATACTGACTTGTAAATTTAACGTGCAGGGGACACACGGTCGGATAACACGCCCATGGGTCTAGCCGTGTGTCACACACAACTATATAGATAAATCATTCAATTTACTCATTCCCAAAGGAAGATCAACATTTGCATTTATCAATAACCAATATTAGCCACCATCCATGGCATTATACAAAATGAATCAAATGCTAAAGTAAGCCAACACATTTGACCAATTAACAATGACACAAAACTCAAAAGTTAAGATCCTATACATGCCATAATAAAAATAAAAGATCTAACTACACCAAGTGCTTCAGATGATAGTGTGACTGGCTTCTCTGACGTAAGCGATGATTCTCGAGCTACTTTGGCGGCACTATAAGAAAATGGAAAGGAAATAGGGTAAGCATAAAGCTTAGTAAGTTGTATGGAAATAAATGTCAACTAATTATCACAAAATAATATGCTCATAACCTTTCATAGCTTATTCATAGATACCATAAATAGATGTAAGTACAGCTTACTCATTACCATTCAATACAATTCATATCACATATGTTGAGCCCACATCTCATACATTTCATATAGGTAACTGTACCACTCATCACAAGATCATAACTTTTCTCACTTTGATATAAATCATCAATCGTTTGTTGAGCCATTTGGAATACTATTGGATACTTCATAGCTCTAACATGGGTTAAGATGCCGACGCCATGTCCCAGACATGATCTTACATTGGCTTTTATATAGCGAGGCTGATGCCGTGTCCCAGGCAGGTCTTACACTGGCTCTCATCTATCGGTGTCGATGCCATGTCCTAGATAGGTCTTACACTGACACACAACAAGCTGACGCCATGTCCCAGACAGGTCTTACCCTAGCTTGTATATCGCGAGGCCGATGCATGTCCTAGACATGTCTTACACTAGCTCTCGTCTCAATGCCGATGCATGTCCCAGACATGTCTTACACTGGCTTAAATATCTTGAGGCCGATGCATGTCCCAGACATGTTTTACACTAGCACACTAATGACCCAAATGTCATGGCATGAATATCCGATGATTCCTAAAGCTCAATTGAGAGTTCTACTACCCTAATTCTCATTATGCTTAATCATTTCCAAAATCAAATGATTTATGCTATAACAATTCATTCATACATGAAAATAATGTAGTTGCATTATTTACACACAACTTACCTCGAATTACAAAATGTAGGCGACTAGTCAGTTTTAGTCCGCTAGCTTTGCTTTTCCCCGGTCTAGGCCCGAATTTTGTAATTCTTGATCTATAATGATAAAAATTACAAATTTAATCATTTTATCAATCTAGGCACTCAAAAATTTATAATTGGGCAAAATGACCATTTTGCCCCTAGACTTTCACAAAATGACTATTTTACCCCTAGACCCGAAAATCAATTTTTATCACATTTTATCATTAACCAAGCCTAGACGAATACTTTTTATGCTAGGAACAACCCAAAATTCTCATTATTTCACACATTTATCACCTATTTTACAACTTATGCAAAATGGTCCTTAGTTAGGGTTTTCATGAAAACTACTTCACAAAAGTTGTTTATTTCACAACCATGATTCATTTTCTTCCATAGAATTTCAGAAAACAACATGAACACTCTCATGGTAAAACCTTCAACTTTTAACCATTTTGCAAAATAGTCCCCTCATTTGAAAGCTCATGCTACAAGGGTTCTAAAAATGTAAAAATTTTCAAGAAAAGCCATCAAACTCACTTACTTGCAAGAGTAGAGAGTGGCTGAAATTTTTGAAGCTCAAAAACCCCTACAATGGCTGAATTTTCGGTGGAGAAGATAGTAGGAAAAAGATGATATCTTTTTCTGTTTATTTAATTTTTATTCTAGTCAAAATTAGGTCATCAAATTACCTAACCATTTGACCCATTGATTTCTTTGTCCCTATGGCCTGCCATGCCTCTTGGAGGGGGTCTAATTGCTCTTTCAAGACCTCCAATTATGGCTTTCTAGCTATTTGGTATGTCTATCATGTAAAATAGAAGTTTTACCCTTTATGCAATTTAGTCCTTTTTTGCAATTAAGCTCTCAAACGCTATAATTAATTCACAAAAATTTCCATGCACCTTTATAATCATGCCATCACACATAAAATAATAATAAAAATAATTTCTTTGACTTCAAAATAGTGGTTTCGAAACCGCTATTCTGACTAGCCCTAAAATCGAGCTGTTGCAATTCTCCCCCTTAGGGATTTTCGTCCCCGAAAATCTTACCGGTGAACAGATTCGGGTATTGGTCTCTCATGGTCTCCTTGGGTTCCCATGTTTATGCCACAAAACTTTCATGAGTTCTATACTTTTATTCCTCAATTACTTAACCTCTCGTTCCAAAATCTTAATCGGTTTTTCACCATAGGTCATATCCAGGCTTATTTCTTTCGATTAAATCACATGTGAGGGGTCAGATCGATAGCAGCTCAACATCGATACATGGAACACATCATGAATTTTCTTTAGCTCACGAGGCAAGGCTAATCGGTATGCTACGGGTCCAATTCTCTCGGTCACTTCATAAGGTCCAATAAACCGTGGACTTAGCTTGCCTTTTCTACCAAATTTAAGGACTTTCTTCGATGGGGATACTTTCAAAAACACCTTATCACTGACTTGAAATTCAACCTCTTTTCATTTCAAATTCGCGTAGGATTTCTGTCTATCCAAAGCGGCTCTCAAGTAGCCACGAATCACGTTAACCTTCTCTTTGGTCTCTTTGACTAAATCGACCCCTTGAATTTGACTTTCTCTAAGTTCTGTCCAATATAAGGGCGTCTGACACTTGCGTCCATACAAAGCCTCATAAGGCGCCATTTTCAGACTTGACCGATAACTATTGTTATGGGCAAATTCAACTAGCAGTAAATACTTTTCCCAACTGCCTTGGAACTCGAGAACACAACATCGCAACATATCTTTTAAGATCTGAATCACTCTTTCTGACTAACAGTCGGTTTGAGAGTGAAAAGTCATGCTAAAATTAAGTCTCGTTCCCAATGCTTCTTGCAACTTCCTCCAAAATTGTGAGGTAAACCTCAGATCTCTATCCAGAATAATCGACAAAGGTACTCCATGAAGTCTCATGATCTCGAAAATATACAATTCAACTAATTTCTGAAGGGAATAATCGATACGCACTGGTATAAAATATATCGATTTAGTAAGTCTGTCAACAACTACCCAAACTGAATCCTTTTTCCTTGGTGTCAAAGGCAACCTTGACACAAAATCCATGGTTACTAGGTCCCATTTCCACTCGGGAACCATCACAGGCTGAAGTAAACCCGAGGGTACTTGGTGTTCGGCCTTCACTTTTTGACAAACTAGACACTTAGAAACAATGTCTCTTTTCATCCCTAACCACCAGTATATTTTTTTCAAGTCGTTATACATTTTCACACTACCCGGATAGATAGACAAGCAACCACTATGTGCCTCTCATAAAATCTTCTGAATGAGCTCATTATCCTTGGGTACACAAATTTTGTCTCGGTGCATCATACAACCGTCAGTACCAATACAAAATTCTGATTCATTTTTCATCTCACACTGAGCCATCTTAGTTTGCAACTCCTTATCACCTTTCTAAGCCTCACAAATCTCTTGAAGAAACATTGGTCTAGATCTTATCTCAACTAGAATTGAACCATCATCAATCACGGTTAATTGAGTATTCATAGCCCTCAAGGCGAACAATGATTTCCTACTCAATGTGTCAACGACTACATTCACCTTCCCCAGGTGGTAGTTAATCACCGATTCGTAATCTTTTATCAACTCTAACCATCTTTGTTGCTATAAATTCAGCTCCTTTTGAGTCATCAAATACTTTAGACTCTTATGGTCAGTAAATACTTGGCATCTCTCGCCATACAAATGGTGCCTCCGAATTTTCAACATGAACACAATGGCGGCCAACTCTAAATTGTGCGTCGGGTAGTTTTTCTCGTGTGGTTTAAGCTGTCTCGAGGCATAGGCTACCACCTTGCCTTCTTGCATGAGCACATACCCTAATCTATTCAAGGATGTATCACTATACACCACAAAATCTTTTTTCAGTTCCGGTTGCACTAGAACCGGGGCTTCGGTCAATAAGGTTTTTAATTTCTTGAAACTCTGTTGGCACTTCTCTATCCATTCGAAATTGACATCTTTTTGTAACAACCTTGTCATTGGGGTAGCTATCATTGAAAATCCATTTACAAATCTTCTTTAGAACCCAACCAAACCTAGAAAGCTTTGAATCTCAAACACGCTCCTTGGCGATTTCCATTCAACAATAGTCGAGATCTTACTCGGGTCAACTTTGATCCCGTCACCTGACACAATATGTCCCAAGAATCTAACCTCTCGTAGCCAAAATTCACTTTTACTAAACTTGGCATACAACTAATTATCTCTCAAGGTTCGTAAAACCGTCCTCAAATACTCCGCGTGCTCGCTCTCATCACGCGAATAAATCAATATATCATCTATAAAGACCATTACAAACCTATCCAAATACGACCGAAAAATATATGGAGCAATCAAGTTACGTGCCGTGCCAGTGACTAACTCGATTCCAAATTCAATTTCCCTCACTAGAGGCAGTTCGGGTAAGTCATCCAGAAACACATCTATAAACTCACATACTACTGCTACCGAATCAATCTTCGACTCGGACACTTGAGTATTCAGTACAAAAGTGAGAAAAGCCTCAAATCCTTTTCTCAAATATCTCACTGCCAACATGGATGATATCACCACAGGCAAGTTATCCGTTCTACCCGATTCAACCCGAAGAACATCCCCGCTTTCACACTTGAACTCAATAACTTTTCTCCCACAGTCCACTACAACACTATAAGAAGTCAACCAATCCATCCCAATGATTACATCAACGGAAATAACATCAAGTTAGCCAGAAAACAATGACCTCTAATTGTCAAAGGTTAATTTCTACACACTTGGTCAACTAGCACATGTCTGCCTAAAGGGTTGGACACTTTTACCATAATTTCAGTGGATTCTACTAGCATGTTCATACGGGGTATCAATTCCATACAAATATAAGAGTGGGTAGACCCCGGGTCAATTAAAGCAACAACAGATATATCATGGATACTAAAGGTACCCGTGATCACATCGGGAGACTCTGCCTCTTCACGGGCACGTATAGCATAAGTCCTTATAGGTGCTTTGCCCTCGGACCTCACTGCAGCATCAATTCCAGGGTTCTTATGTGGTCTACCCCTTGAAGGAGCATTACCCGATCTCATGCTTTGGCCCTTATCTTTCTCGACCATCTTGGGATAGCTAAAAATAAAATGGTCCAACGACCCAAATTTAAAATAGGCTCTTTTATTACTTCGACACTCCCCTAAGTGACATCTACCGCACTGTGAACATTCTGGTCTGTTCGGGCGAGCACTACCAACACTCGCGATAGAAGTAGTTTGGGCTTTTTTCACCGCGTACTGCTTATTCTTGCTCTTGTTCGAGAACCCCACTGACACGTTTGATCGAGTAGGAAACTCTCCCAATCTCTTAGATAAGGTCTGCTGTGATTTCCCCATCTGTCTTTTCCTTGATTCTCGGGGCTTGATGTCAGCTTTTCTCTTCTCTTTGGCCAATTCCTCGTCCTTACATGCTCTCTACACGAGCACCACGAATTCCCTTAGCTCCAAGATGCCAACTAGTAGACAGATGTCTTCGTTCAAACCATTTTCAAACCTCTTGTACATAATAGCTTCTGTAGATACGCACTCTCGCGCATATTTGCTGAGTCTCACAAACTCACATTCGTACTCAGTCACCGTTATACGACCTTACTTTAGTTTAAGGAATTTTTTTATTTTTCGATCAATAAACCTTTGGCTAATATATTTTTTATGAAACTCTTCTTGGAAGAATTCTTAAGTTACTCTCTCTCTCTCGGTACCACTGACATGAGAGTATTCCACCATTGATAGGCCGAGTCTTGTAGGAGTGACACCACACACTTCATGCACTCCTCTAGCATACACGATTGTTCATCAAACACTCTGATGGTATTTTCTAACGAAAACTCTGCTCTCTCCAGTTCATCATAAACACTAGCTCAAAATTCCTCAGCCCCATGCTTTCGGATTCTATCCACTGGGGGTTTTTTTCTCCTAACCATCTCTACTCCATGAGGAGCTACAGGGGCATACTGAGGAATTGGAGGTGGGGGAGGTGGAGTATTCAAATTCACAAGAATAAACTCCGAAAACCATGCATCCATCATGTGGAGGTAAGCTTCTCTAGCCCCTCCACCTTGACTCATTTCCACGAGCCCATTATCCACTAGCGCGGTCCCTTCTGCGGGAGCCGGCGCATAACTTTCCACGTCATCCACCGTAGCCACATCGGGATCCATTTACTATATATATAAAAACACAATTTATCTCGTCAGGAGTTGTCACACTATCAATATACAATTATGGCATTTATAGCTAGACTCGTACTCATGCTAGGTTAGTCCTAGAATTGACTAAACCATAGCTTTGATACCACTAAATGTAACACCCCACACATGTGCCCTACGCTGAGACGGAATACGAGGCGTTACTAAACTTAAACACATGTATTCTAACATTTACGAGTCATCAAGACCTGATCAAATTTAAAACTTTTTCGAACTTCGTTTAAACTCCTTAATATGGGCCTACGAGGCCTCAAACATCTATTAGAAACTATTCGGGACCAACTCGGGTCCTTTACCCAATGTTAGAAAAATTACATTTGAAAAACGACACACGCCCATGTGGAAGGGCAACATGCCCGTGTGTAACCTAAACATGGTTGTACTGATGGCCCGTGTGGCTCACTTGTATAATTATTTTTCAATCTGAACCTACAGGGGTTTTCACACGGCCTGACACATGCCCATGTCTATAGCCCGTGTCCCTCACACAGCTATGACATGCCCGTGTCTTAACCCGTGTCTAAAAACCTTGACATTTTGTTTCTAACGTCAACATCCATTTAAGGGCACACGACCAAAGCAACACCCATAGACAGAGGCCGTGTCCTCCACACGACTGAGACACACGGCCGTGTCTCTGCCTGTGTGTTTAGTACCCAGTATACTGACTTGTAAATTTAACGTGCAGAGGACACATGGTTGAATAACATGCCCATGGGTCTAGCCGTGTGTCACACACGACCTAGACACACGCCCATGTGTCTACCCGTGTAGACAAAAATAAGGCTATCTACCAAGCCTTTTTGTCACCCTTATTAGCACTAGCTTATATCACATCAACACGTCCAATTCACACACAACTATATAGATAAATCATTCAATTTATTCATTCCCAAAGGAAGATCATCATTTGCATTTATCAATAACCAATATTAGCCACCATCCATAGCATTTGGTCAATTAAAAATGACACAAAGCTCAAAACTCAAGATCCTATACATGCCATAATCAAAACAAAAGATCTAACTATGCCAAGTGCTTCAGATGATAGTGTGGTTGGCTTCTTCGATGTAAGCGATGATCCTCGAGCTACTCTGGCAGCACTATAAGAAAATAGAAAGGAAATAGGTAAGCATAAAGCTTAGTAAGTTGCATGAAAATAAACATCAACTAATTATCACAAAACTGTAACACCACACACCCGTACCCTACGCCAGGACAGAATACAAGGCATTACCAAACTTAAACACATACACTCATAGGTTTTCGAGTCACCCAGAATAGGTCAAATTTTAAACTTTTCCAATCTTTACCATAAACTCCTTAATATGGGCTTACAAGGCTCCAAACAATCATTTAAAACTAGTCGGGAATGATTTAGGTCTTTTAAAGAACTCTGAAAATAATATTTAACATAGGGCACATGCCCGTGTGGAAGGGTAGCACGCCCTGTGACCATTTCAACACGGTTGTGCTGATGGCCCATGTGGTCCACTCAGCCTAAGCACTTAGGGACACGCCTATGTCCTCCACTCGTGTGGAATTAATTTCCAATTTGAACCTACAGGGGGTTTTTACACAGCCGAACACAGCCCGTGTCCATGGCTCGTATCCCTCACACGGCCATGACACGCTCATGTCCTAGCCTGTGTGCAAAAACATGGACATTCTATTTCTGATGTCAGCAATCCTTAAAGGCCACATGACCAAGGCACACGCCCTTGTGCAGGGCCGTGCCCTTCACACGACTGAGACACACGGTCGTGTCTCTGCCCGTGTGTTTACTACCATGCATACTAATTGCAAATTTCACGTGCAGGGGACACACGACCAAGTAACACGCCTATGGGGCTGGCCGTGTGTCACACACGGCCTAGACACAAGCCTGTGTGCCTACTTGTGTGGAAAAAATAAGGTTGTTTACCAAGCCTATTTGCCACCCTTACTTACACAACCTGCATAAGATCACTCTATACCAATACAAGGACACATCATATAGCCAGAACAACCACAACGGACAACATTTCATTTGTGCAATTTACTCATCCATGAGAATAACATCTTCTATATATATATATATCAAAATAATTATTGACCATTATCCATGGCCTTATACAAAATAAAGGGATTTATCCCATGCCAACACATTTGGCTAATTTCTTAATGACACAAAAAATTAAAGTCTAAACCCTATACATGCCATACTCACAACTAAGAAGTCTAACTATACCAAGGGCTTTAGATGATAGTGTGACTGGCTTCTCCGACATAAGCGATGATCCTCGAACTACTTGGGCGGCATTGTAAGAAAATGGAAAGGAGAGGGAGTAAGCATAAAACTTAGTAAGTTACATGTAAATAAATATAACAACAATTTTTCCATTCATCAACATGCTCATAACACAAAAGCAGGCATAAGCACAACTTACTCATCACTATCTCATACACACCAACTAACATATATTGAGCTCACATCTCATACATACCAAATAGGTACCTGTACCACTCACAACAAGGTTATACTTTCCTCATTAACTTAAAACATAACTCTCACCGTAAAACAATTTGAAACACTACCAGATATTTAATAAGCCTCACACATAGGGCAGAATGTCGATGTCATGTCCCAGGCATGGTCTTACACTAACTATCGTCATCGAGGCTGACGCCATGTCCTAGACATGGCCTTACACTGACACATCTCGTAGCCGATGCATCTCCCAGACATGTCTTATGTTGGCTTACATCTCGAGGCCGATGCATGTCCCAGACATGTCTTACACTAGCTCTCGTCTCAAAACTGATGCCATGTCCCACACATGGTCTTACACTAGACTCATATTGTGGTTGATGCATGCCCCAGGCATGTCTTACGCTAGTTCTCAAATAACCCAAATGTTATGGCATGAATATCCGATTTATTTCCTAAGGTTCAAACGGGAATTCTACTATCTCAATTATCATCATGCATTCTCATTTCCACAATCAGGCATTTCATGCTTTATCAATTTAATCACATATAATAATAATGTAGTTTTATTATTTACACACAACTTACCTCGGATTACAAAATGTGGCGACTAGTCGGTCTATTCTACTTGCTTGGCCTTTCCCCGGTCTAAGTTTGGATTTGGTATTTCTTGATCTAAAATGGAAAAATTCATTCATTTCATTAGCATATTAATCTAGCCACCCGAAAATTCACAATTGGGCAAAATGACCATTTTACCCCTAGACTTTCACAAAATGACCATTTTACCCCTATGCTCGAAAATCAATTTTTATCAAATTTATTCATATCATAAGCCTAGCTGAACCCTTTTTACTCTTATAGCAATCCAAAATTTCCACTATTTCACACATTTATCACTTTTTGTGCAAAAAGGTCCCTAGTTAGGGTTTCCATGAAAACCTCTTCACAAAAGTTGTTTATTATACATCAAAGACTCATACTCTTCCATAAAATTTCAGAAAAATAAATGAAAACTCTTATGGTAAAACCCTAGACTTCCAACCATTTTGCAAAATGGTCCCCTCATTTGAAAGCTCATGCTTCAAGGGGTCCAAAAATGTAAAAATCATCAAGAAAACTCATTAAAATCACTTACTTGTTGAGAGACTAAGTGGCTAAAATTTTCAAGCTTAAAAACCCCTCTAATGGCTGATATTTTGTGTAGGAAAGAGATGAAAAAGAAATGTAAAATGACAACTTTTTATTTTTGTTATATTTTATTCAATTAAGCCGCCAAATATCACCTAAGTTTGACTTTTCTCATATTTTTGTCCCTATGGCCGTCCACCTCTCCTAGTAGGGTCTAATTGCCCTTTAAAGACCCCCAATATATGATTCATGGCTAATTTAACACCTTTAACTATCAAAATCAAACTTTTGCACTTTATGCGATTTAGTCCTTTTTTGTAATTAAGCTCACAAACGTTAAAATCAATTCACCAAAATTATCATGCATCTTCATGAACATGCTATAACTCATAAAATAATATTTAAAATAATTTCTCCAACCTTGGGTTAGTGGTTTCGAAACCACTGTTCTGACTAGGCCCAAAATTGGGCTATTACAATTCTCCCCCTTTAGGGATTTTCTTCCCCGAAATTCTTACTGGTGAATAAGTTCGGGTATTGATCTCTCATAGTCTCCTCAGGTTCCCATGTAGCTTCCTCGACTCCATGTATATGCCATAAAACTTTCACGAGTGCTATACTCTTATTCCTCAAATGTTTACTTCCCGAGCCAAAATCTTGATCGGCTCTTCGCCATAAGTCATGTTTGGATGAATCTCAACCTCTGTTGGCGCAATCACATGCGAAGGGTCTGATCTATATCGACGTAGCATGGACACATGAAACACGTCGTGAATCTTTTCCAATTTTGGTGGCAAAGCTAATCGATAGGCAACTGGCCTTACTCTCTCGGTAACCTCATATGGTCCTATGAAACGAGGACTCAACTTGGCTCTTCTACCAAATCTGAGGACTTTCCTCCACAGGGATACTTTCAAAAATACCCTATCACCCACTTGAAATTCAATTTCCTTTCATTTCAAATCTACGTAGGATTTTTGTCTATCCGAGGCGGCTTTCAAATAGTCATGAATCACTTTAACTTTCTTTTCGGTCTCTTTGACTAAATCGACCCCGTGAATCTAACTCTCTCTGAGCTCAGTCCAATATAAGGGCGTTCGACACTTTCGCCCATACAAAGCCTCATAAGGCTCCATTTTTAGACTTGACTGATAACTATTTTTGTAGGCAAATTTGACTAACAATAAATACCTTTCCCAATTGCCTTGAAACTCAAGCACACAACACTGCAACATGTCTTCTAAGATCTGAACCACTCTCTCTGACTGACCGTCAGTTTGCGGGTGAAATGTCATGCTAAAATTCAGTTTTGTTACCAAAGCCTCTTGTAACTGCTTTCAAAACCTCGAGGTAAACCTCGCGTCTCTATCCGAAATAATTGACATAGGGACTCCATGAAGCCTCACAATCTCGAAAATGTACAAGTCAGCCAATCTCTCAAGGGAGTAGTCGATACGCACTGGTATAAAATGTGCTGACTTTGTTGGCCTATCGACAACAACCCAAACGACATCCTTTTTCTTTGGCATCAAAGGTAGCCTCGTCACGAAGTCTATAGTAATTCGATCCCACTTCCACTCAGGGACCATGATAGGCTGAAGTAGACCCGACGGCACTTGGTGTTCAGCCTTCACTTGCTGACACACAAGACACTTGGAAATGAACTCTGAAATATCTCTTTTCATTCCCGACCACCAATACATTTTCTTCAGGTCGTTGTAAATTTTCGCACTACCTGGGTGGATAGACAAGCAACTACTATATGCCTTTCGTAGAATCATTTGAACAAGCTTATTGTCCTTAGGTACACAAACTCTATCCTTAAACATTATACACCCATCGGTACCAATCCAAAAGTCTGATTGACCCCCGACTCACACTGATTTCTCTTGGCTTGCAAGTCACTGTCGTTATTCTGAGCATCGCGAATCTGTTGTAGAAACATTGGTCTAGCTCTTAACTCTGCTAGAATTTAGCCATCATCTGACAAGGCTAGTTGGGAGTTCATTGCTCTCAATGCAAATAATGATTTTCTTCTCAATGCATCGGTGACCAGTTCGCCTTTCCCGGATGGTAGTCAATAATCAACTCATAATCTTTTAATAGTTCCAACCATCGCCGTTGTCGTAGGTTCAAATCCATTTGAGTCATCAAATACTTTAGGCTTTTATGGTTAGTGAACACTCGGTATTTCTCGCCATACAAATCTTGTCTCCAAATTTTCAATGCGAACACGATGGCGGCCAACTCTAAATCGTGCGTCGGGTAGTTTCTCTCATGTGGCTTCAGTTGTCTCGAAGCGTAAGCTATTACCTTACCTTCTTGCATGAGTACGCACCCCAATCCATTCAAGGAGGCGTCGCTATATATCATAAACTCTTTGCCCAACTCCGGTTGCACTAAAACTGGGGCTTCAGCCAACAAAGCCTTTAATTTCTCAAAACTCTGGTGCCACTTCTCTGTCTATTCGAACTTGACATCTTTTTGCAACAATCTTGACATAGGAGTCGCTATCATAGAGAATCTGATAAGTCGTAATTTATACATATTTTTATCCCATGCTTAGCACATTTTTGGATGAATTATCATTAGATTTGTGGAATTTGATGCTCCTAATCTTTTAAATCCATGTCTTATACCTAGGTGAGCATAGAAAAGTAAAAAGAACGAGAAACGGGCCAAAAACGGAGAAAATGGGCCAACGTGGGAAATCAACACAACCTGGACTTCCTCACAGGGGTAGATCACACGCCCATGTCTATTTAACAGCCTTGAACATGGTTTGAAGAAATCACACACGGGCGTGGCACACGGCCGTGGCCCTGTCGAGCCCAAGTTGAGTTCTATTCAGAAAAGGGCAATTTTGAGGGTTTGAAAGCATTCTAAAACCTATTTAAAAGACCCTAAAGGAAGATTGAAGGGAGACGCAGAGTAGGAAGCAAGGAATTACTCGAAGAAAGCCGACTGATCCATCTTAAAAGCTGGATTCACCTTCAAGACTGAAGATCTCCCTTCAATTTTCTTCAGGGGTTTTTGGGTTTTTTTTATGTTTTGTCATTATTCTTCTGAGATGTTTTCTTTTACCATTATGAACTAAAATTCCCTAAATACCTAAGGGGGATGAAACCTAAGATGGATCTTGTTAATATTTTCTAAACTATATGATAAATACTTGATTTGTTCTTAATTATGATTTTTAACTCTTGTTTGAATATTCCAGGATATTGGTTCAAGTATTGATGTGCTTATTTGAAGGATGAATAGTCCCTGTCTAAGAGTAGATCATTCATAATTAGGCGGAGTTGTATGCAATCCTAGAGATAGGACGATATAAATCTGTCGGATTAGAGTCAAATCTAATAAGGGAATCCATAGATCGAGTTAATGCAAAACTAGGGGTTTTAATTAGAAAGATATTTCAATTAATCAACCTAGGGTTAGACATTATTAGTCTTGAATAGGGATAATAATATAACTTATGGATTTCTGTGGATCAAGTCAATTGAATAAATCGTCTGGTTCAGAGTCGAATAATAAGTGAAGTCTAGGTATATTCTTCCTTGGGTATTTTCTAAATCAATTAGTTTTCCAAAAGTATTTCCCCAATTTACTTTCTGTGCATTCTTAGGTTAGTAATTAGTTTAGATAAAACAACCCCCATTATTCTTAGGCTAGATAATAAAAGGGAAGTTAATACTAGTACTTTTAGTTCCTTTGGATTCGACATCCGGTCTTGCTAAAACTATACTACTGTTCGATAGGTATGCTTGCCTTCATCGTGATAATAGTTAGTTTCAAGTATAATAAATTATAAATTTTAAAACTTATTACAAGTGACAATCAAGTTTTGGGCATCATTACTGGGGAACGAAGATATTAGGACCACTCAATTTTTATTACTTTAGGCATTATTTTCTTATTTTATTTTGTTTTGTTTTATTTTTAGTTTTACTAAATTTTCTTTTATTTTCTTCTGTCAGGTTTTCATAGTTTATGACTAGAAGAAACCCGTCAGGACCATTACTCTTTGATAGTGATATTGACAGCACAGTTCGCAAAAATTGAAGAGAAATTAGAAGAAGCTTACAATACATAGAGGAAGGGCAAGAGGAAGATACTCCAACTACAATTGAGGACATGGCTGATAATCAGGAAAATCCGCTACCTCCTGCGATTGCTGCTAACCCAGTAAATCAGAATCCTGCTCCTCGTACTATGTATGATCATGCTAAACCTACTTTAACAGGAATTGAATCGAGTATAGTTAGGCCTACTAATGCTACAAATAATTTTTAACTGAAACCTAACACAATTCAAATGATACAACAGTTTGTTCAGTTTGATGGTTTGCAGGACGAGAACCCAAATACTCATTTGGCCAATTTTGTGGATCTCTGCGACACATTTAAAATCAATGACGTTTCTGATGATGCCATTCGCCTTCGGTTATTTCCTTTTTCAATGAGTAACAAGGCTAAACAGTGGTTGAACTCGTTACCACGAGGGTCAATCACTACATGGGAACAAATGACTCAAAAGTTTTTACTCAAATATTTTCCACCTGCCAAAATAGCTAAACTAAGGAATGATATATCTTCTTTTGTGCAGATGGATTTAGAAACTCTCTACGATGCATGGGAGAGATACAAAGACCTACTGCGAAGGTGCCCTCACCATGGATTACCCCATGGCTACAAGTTTAAACGTTTTACAATGGTGTGAACCCCTCAACAAGACAAATAATTGATGTAACCGCTGGTGGAACCATCAACAACAAAACACCTGAAGAGGCTTACGAATTTATCGAAGAAATGTCATTAAATAACTATTAGTGGCAAGTTATAAGGACTAAGCCAACTAAAACAGCAGGCATTTATAACATCAACTCGGTTAATATGCTGACAAATCAGGTAGAACTCTTAAATAAAAAGATTGACGGTTTACTTGGTTCTACGAAGGTAAATCTAGTGATGAGGTGTGATTCAAGTGGAGGAGGTGTACACACAGAATATCAATCCTTCAATCCTAGCACCGAGGAGGAACAAGTCCACTATATGGGTAATAATAACTCTAGACCTCAAAATAACCCATACAGTAATACTTATAATGCAGGTTGGAGGAACCATCCCAATTTCTCGTAGGGTGGCCAAGGAAATCAAAGGCCACAAAATCCTCCGAGTTTTCAATAACCACCTTATCAGCAGGAAAAGAAGCTGAACCTTAATGAAATGCTAACAAAATTCATCTCGGTGTCAGAAACTCGTTTCCAGAATACTGAGACAGCACTTAAAAATCAGCAAGCATCGATCCAAGGGCTCGAAACTCAGATAGGCCAGATTGCCAAATTAATTTCTGAACGATCACAAGGTAGCTTGCCGATTAATACTGAATCTAACCCAAGGGAACAGCTCAATGCGATTAACGTTCGAGATGAAGAAGGGTTAGTTGAGCCTAAACCAGAACCGAAGCAAGGAGTTGTGGTAAGTAAAGGTAAGGATGAGGTAGACCACAGTAAGCAAAAACTAGTAAGTGAAGAATACAAACCTCGAGTACCATACCCTAATGCGACAAGGAAAGACCACACTGACGAACAATTTGGTAAATTCCTTAAACTGCTAAAGAAATTACATATTAACTTATCGTTTATTGAAGCTCTTTTGTAGATGCTGAACGCAATGAAGTTTTTAAAGGAGCTTTTAGCGAATAAGCGAAAGTTGGATAAGGCATCACATGTAGAATTGAATGCAATTTGCTCATCCATTCTACAGAATAAGCTACCCAACAAGTTGAAAGATCCAGTGAGTTTTATGATTCCTTGTTTAATTGGTAGTTTAAACGTTAAAAATGCTTTGGCTAATTTAGGGGCTAGTATTAATGTCATGCTCTATGAAATATTTAAACAACTAGGTCTTGGGAAACCCAAACAAACTAGGATGAGCATTCAATTGGAAAATAAAACCATTAGATTTCCTAGGGATATCATTGAAGATGTACTAGTAAAAATCGATAAATTTATATTCCCAGTTGATCTTGTTGTTCTAGATATAGAAGAGGACAGTGATGTGCCTTTAATTTTAGGAAGGCCCTTTTTAGCGACTGCTATAACCGTTGTTGATGTTGGTACAGGTGAACTCACACTTCGTGTGGGTGATGAAATAATCACTCTTCAAGCTTGTAATTCGAGTAACAAGGGTGGTAATATAAATCATGTTACTAATACTGATTATGTTTTGCAACCTTCTTTGCAGGAAACATGCTCGAAGAGCGTAAATGAGCCATGTTTACATAACAACAAAGGACCTATCTATGAAGAACGAAGGCTACAAATTGAGGAACTAGATGAATGGCAGACACAGAAACTGAGAATAGATGATAAACTGAATCTACGCCATGACGAACTCGATTCTTCACCTAATCAACTTAAGGTTGGAGACAATGTACTATTAGATGCAGCAAACCCTCGTATTGCCACTTCTGAACTGAATGGAGCAATCCCTCTCATGGTACTCAACATCTTCCTATATGGTATAGTTGAGGTAACTTATTCCAAATTTGGCACGTTTAAGGTAAATAGTACTCGTTTAAAACCTTATTTTGATAAAACTGATAGCAGGAATGAGGAGTGTAAACTCCTCGAACCACCATGACTGCGTGAAATCGAGTTAAGTCGAGCTTAGACTATAAATAAATACTTCTCGGGAGGCAACCTAAGCACTAACAGTATTAATTTCTTTTAATTTTAGTGTTTAACATCTAATGCACTAATTGAGTCCTCGAACACAGGTTCTCCAGACCCACACGGTTAGGTACACAGGCATGCCTTAGGCCGTGTTAAAGAAGAGAAAAATTTTTCCCCAAAACACGGGATGCGATAAGTTGCCACGGCCGTGCGACATGGCTGTGGTCAATCCTGCCAATTCAAGATGAGCGTAGACACGCCCGTGCCTGGAATCTGTGGTTAAAACTGAGAAATCAGCACGGGCGTGTGACACGCCCGTGCCCAACACCCGTGGTTGATCTTGTCAAATTAACACGGGCGTGCGCATATATACACGGGTGTGGGAGAAGCACAGCCATGTGCACCAACACGCCCAAGGAACACGGGCATGGGCTAAATCTCAGACTCGCCCAAATTCAAAAATCACAAAAAACAAGGTCTGAAATCAGGGCACACGGGCGTGCCCCATGGCCATGTGCCCCAATATCTATATAAACCCCTCACTATTCATCATCTCTTTCCCCAAAGCCTAACCCTAGTCGCCGCACACCCCTCCCCCACGCCTGTGGACGACCGACCAGCCACCCTAAACTCCTTATTTTATTCCCTTTTCTTCTTTCCTTTACCTCCTTTCCCATCTCTTCTCACTTTTTCCGTCTCCTCTTTTTCTTTTCTTCCTCCTCTCTTTTCTTCTTCTTTTCTTTTCCTACACACCTCTCTTTTTTTCCCCTTCCTTTTCCCCCATTCCATAGCCACCATACCCCTCCCGCACGCCCGTGGCCGACCCACAGCACCACCGTGGATGACTAACCTCTTCCCTCTACCAAGCTATTGCGTTTGTCCATTCTTTTCTCTCTATTCTCTTAATTGCTCTTACTAATTTTATGATTTTTTTTCTTGTTTTATATAACTATTTTTGATCAATACTCATAGTTCTAATGATAGTCATGCTTATGCTCTTTGTTAGAAATTTGTCATTTTAGTCAATGCATTATGATACATTCATCCATTCTTTTGTCTCCATGAATTTCATGCTTACCCACATCATATTGCATATTATCATACATTCATTCACTAGGTATTCCATTTAGCACTATTTTCATGTTCCTAATGCTAATAATGATTTGATATATCTTTCCATTGGGATTTAATACATCTTCCTTTTAGCTTGTGATCCTCATGAAGTATTCTTATTTAATTTTAACATGTTTGCATACTTTTCCAAGTTATTCTTGGGGAGTATTTTTATAAACTCGTCTTACCATTGCAGATACTATGTCCAACCCATGAGGCAAGAAGACCGCGGTTCCTACGTCGAAGAAGCGA
The DNA here is from genome assembly GCA_025698475.1 of Gossypium anomalum. NCBI lineage: Eukaryota > Viridiplantae > Streptophyta > Magnoliopsida > Malvales > Malvaceae > Gossypium > Gossypium anomalum. The sequence goes on from CM046956.1 coordinate 59,384,164, forward strand.
AAAGAAGCATCATCCTTTTCGGGTCCCACTTTGAAAATCTGACACCCCTTCCTCCAATTTCCACCAGGCAATCAGGAGTAACTATTTTAGATCCTACGGATCCAAACCTTAGAAGTAGGCTGATGTATCGACTGGGCTGCCCTAGAATAGATACAACTTGCTGACGCAATACGGGCCCTCCTCACCACTGATCCTTGGGGGCTCTTCATCGAGATTGTCGAGCCGACGTATCTCGAGCTTACGTTGGAACCTACTCGACATTCCATCTTCAGACCGTTATGCCCAACTTCGATGATCCTGGAATGGTCCAGTTCCGTCTTGGCGGTCTAGTCCACTAGTTGAGAGTCCCAGAGTTCGGTATCGTATTAGGCCTATACACAGAGGAGTTCATGGATGAGAATGACCTCGACACTCTCCATCGCCACATCTATTATTCTCCTTCACAGTGATGGAGTGCTTTAGTCCTTGTCTCGGCCACCTATGACCCTAGCCGCTCCAAAGCATCGGCCCTCGCTGCATCATTTAGGTACTTACACGCCATCTTAGCCTACACCTTGATAGGAGGGCGAGAGAGCATCTGCGTCGTCAACACCCACGACGCCTATTTTTTATGGAGCATGGAGCATGAGCACATCTTCGACCTCGTATACTTCATTGCCTTAGCCATTTGCCATCAGACGGAGTGGCATAAGAAGGGGGTCATCTCCATCGGCCCATATGTGACTCGCTTGGCGAGGTACTTCAACCTCCTCAACACGGTGGCGCAATCATCCTCCCTCACTCCCATTGGTCAAATGTCCCCACAGGGCATCTCTAGTATTCTTCATATCAGGATGAAAGAGCGACGATGCGGCTTTGGCCCTCCTCAGTACCGCTTTGCCCAGTCCGACCAGGAGAACCTCGAGGACATTACTAATGATGTTCCTCCACCATCTCAGCCACCACCTGCTCACTGTAGAGTTCATGCGGCTGCTTCACTTTCTGACATTTTTGAGTGCCTTACTCGGTTTGGGCAACACTATTTTCAGTGCTTTGATCACATTGATGAGACCCTACAGCAGATCTGTCAGCATTTTCACATCTTATCGCCACCCCCACCTCACGAACCATCTGGCGATGATGATTTTTAAAGACTTTTTTTTTTGCTTTTATTTTTATTTATTTGTTTAACTTTCTTTTTATTTTATTTTTCTTTAAGACTATTTTTATTTTATCTTTAGGATTTTATAATTTTTATTAAGTACTTTATATTTTTACTATTTCTTTATGAGTAATCCTACTTCCCTATCTTCCTAAAGAGTTATTGATTTTATCGCAGTTATAAAGAGCTCCAAAGCTCAATATTATTTAGAAAATTACAACTCCACTGGAAAAGATCCTCCACGACTGCCATGTCTTGCCCAACCACCACGATAACCTCTTCGCTGGACACTGTGGGTGTAGAACCCAACCTCTACCACCACCTGAGTATCCTCCTCCCTGCCTTCACCGACCACTTTCCAGAACTACTATTCAAGGAATCCATTTAACATTCAGGAAGTTTTAATTCTCTCCCTATCTTATGATCTTATATCTATATTTTCCACTAACTTTATCTTTGTACATTGAGGGCAATGTACATCTTAAGTGTGGGGGGTCATTTATATCACTATCAGAAAAATTCCTGAATTTTGTCTTATTCTCTTATGAATCACTCATATCACTATTAGAATGAATTGTGATTAATTTATGGTTTTTATTGATATGTATTGAATTAAAACATAGGTATTTATGCATTGATGGTTTAAACTTTAAGTAATTAGAGTATCAAGCATGATAAGTTGATTTTTGAGTATTAAAATTTTAGGTTATTTCCCCAAGTTTAGGTATTATCTTAGAGTTGAAATTCACAAGGTTAACATCAAAAAGCCATAAATTTGTGAGATCTTGAGCCTTTAGAGCATATATTATTTCTTTCATACTAACTTTTATTGATGCTATGAGCAAGTTAATATTGATTTGTAATTCTAGAACTTGCGTCGATTATGCATGTCAAGACCACACCATTGATTTGATATGTCAAGATGATAAAGGCACTTAGGTTTAACGCACTCACTCTATAAAATCCTACCTTCATAATTAACCCATAGTGAACCCCCTTGAGCCTAACAAGCCATTTATTGATTTACCCCCCAATATTAACCTTTAACCCATTATTGTTGAAATCCCCTAAATTAATTTGATCCCTATTTTTGTCGAGATTTAATTTGGATAAATTGCTTAGCTATGTTTTATTTTTGGTAGTTAGCAAAGTTCTATGTTACTTGATTTGTTCTTTAAAAAAACGAAATTATGTAATATTTGGGTTAAAACAATGTTATCCATCAAGAAAAGCCCAATTCTAGGTTTGCTAATTAGGAATGTAATTTGTCAATGTTAGTGTTTTTCTAGTTAAGTAACTTTTCAATTCAATCTCGATTCTAACCTTCTCTTTCAACTTGTGACCACACCCCCTAACTAAAGCTACGTTACAACCCTCTAAAGACCTTTTGATTGATGTATCATCTCAATATATAGTGGTAGAGATTTGGTTTTCACGCAAGCCTATGGTAATATCTTTTCATATTGACAGTTGAGTGCTAAATTCATTGTCCTTAAACACCTCGAGTGATTTGAGTGAATCTTTAGTGAGGATGTTAAACTCTGTGATATTTTGAATCAAAGGTGATTACTTAGATGAAGGGAGACACCTATGTTTTTCATGATAAAATGCTTAACACGAAATGTTTGAAACTTTAATGTTCTTCTAGTTGAATTCTCAATGTATGATTGCTTATGGATTATTTTGAGATATTATTGATGGGAATTATAAGTTGAGAAAAATAAATTCTTAATGGTGAATTGAGGATTTTGCTTGAGGACAAGCAAACACTTAAGAGTGGGGGTATTTGATAAGTCGTAATTTATACATATTTTTATTCCATGCTTAGCACATTTTTGGATGAATTATCATTAGATTTGTGGAATTTGATGCTCCTAATCTTTTAAATTCATGTCTTATACCTAGGTGAGCATAGGAAAGTAAAAAGAACGAGAAACAGGCTAAAAACGGAGAAAATGGGCCAACGTGGGAAATCAACATGGCCTGGACTTCCTCACACGGGTAGATCACACGCCCGTGTCTATTTAACAGCCTTGAACACGGTTTGAAGAAATTGCACACGGGCATGGCACACAGCCGTGGCCCTGTCGAGCCCAAGTTGAGTTTTATTCGAAAAAGGGCAATTTTGAGGGTTTGAAAGCATTCTAAAGCCTATTTAAAAGAGCCTAAAGGAGGATTGAAGGGGGACGCAGAGTAGGAAGCAAGGAATTACTCAAAGAAAGCCGATTGATCCATCTCAGAAGCTGAATTTCCTTTCAGGGGTTTTTGGGTTTTCTTTATGTATTGTCATTATTCTTCTAAGATGTTTTCTTTTACCATTATGAACTAAAATCCCCTAAATACCGAAGGGGGATGAAACCTAAGACGGATCGTGTTAATATTTTCTGAACTATATGATAAATACTTGATTTATTCTTAATTATGATTTTAACTCTTGTTTGAATATTCCAGGATATTGATTCAAGTATTGATGTGCTTATTCGGAGGATGAGTAGTCCCTATCTAAGAGTACATCATTCATAATTAAGCGAAGTTGTATGCAATCCTAGAGATAGGATGACATAAGTCTACCGGATTAGAGTCAAATCTAATAAGGGAATCCATAGATCGAGTTAATGCAAAACTAGCGGTTTTAATTAGAAAGATATTTCAATTAATCAACCTAGGGTTGGACGTTATTAGTCTTGAATAGGAATAATAATATAACTTAGGGATTTCTACGGATCAAGTCAAATGAATGAATCGTCTGGTTTAGAGTTGAATAACAAATGAAGTCTAGGTGGATTCTTCCTTGGGTATTGTTTAAATCAATCAGTTTTCCAAAAGTATTTCCCCTATTTATTTTCTGTGTATTCTTAGGTTAGTAATTACTTTAAATAAAACAACCCCATTATTCTTAGGCTAGATAATAAAAAGAAATTTAATACTAGTACTTTTAGTTCCTTTAGGTTCGACATCCGGTCTTGCTAAAACTATACTACTATTCGATAGGTACTCTTGCTTTCATTGTGATAATAGTTAGTTTCAAGTATGATCAATTATAAATTTTAAAACTTATCGCGAGTGACAATCAGAATCCATTCACAAATCTTCTGTAGTATCCATCCAAACCCAAAAAGCTTCGAACCTCTGTCACATTCCTCTACGGTTTCCACTCAACAATAGTCGAGATCTTGCTTGGGTCAACTCTGATGCCTTCACCCGACACAATGTGTCCTAGAAATCTAACCTCCTTAAGCTAAAATTCACTCTTACTAAACTTGGCGTACAACTGCTTATCTCTCAAGGTTTGTAAAACTATTCTCAAATCTCCGCGTGCTCACTCTCATCACGCGAATAAATCAATATGTCATCGATAAAAACGATGATGAATTGATCCAAATACGGTCAAAAAATACGGTTTATTAAGTCCATAAAAATTGCCAGGGCATTTGTTAAGCCGAAGGGCATGACAAGAAACTCATCAGCCCGTACCTCGTCCGGAATGCGGTTTTTGGTATATCTTGCTCCTTAACCCTTAACTGGTAATAGCCTGACCTTAAATCTATTTTAGAGAAAACAATGGCTCCCTTCAACTGGTCAAATAGATCATCTATCCTTGGCAAGGGATATTTGTTCTTCACTGTCACATTGTTGAGCTGTCTGTAGTCGATACATAACCTCATCGACCTGTCTTTCTTCTTCACAAAAAGTATCAGAGCACCCCACAGTAAATAGCTCGGTCTCGCAAAACCCTTATTCGTTAAATCTTGCAATTGTACTTTCAATTCCTTTAATTTTATCAGTGCCATCCTATACGGGGTAATCGATATAGGAGCCATACCAGGGACTAACTTAATACCAAACTCGACTTCTCTAGTTGGAGGTAATCCAGGAAAGTCTTCCGGAAACATATCTATAAACTCACAAACCACTGGTACAGATTCAATCTTTCACTCAAACACTTGAGTATTCCGTACAAAAGTGAGATAAGCCTCATATCCCTTTCTCAAATATCCCACTGCCGACATGGATGATATCACTACAGGCAAGTTACCCGTTCTATCCGATTCAACTCGAAGAACATCCTCGCTTTCACACTTCAACTCAATAACTTTTCTCTCACAGTCCACTACAACACTATGAGAAGTTAACCAATCCATCCTAAGGATTACATCAAATTCATTAAACGGCAATAACATCAAGTTAGCCGGGAAACAATGACCCCTAATTGTCAAAGGAAAATTTCTACACACTTGGTCTACTAGCACATGTCTGCCTAACGGGTTGGACACTTTTACCAGAAATTTAGTGGACTCTACTAGCATGTTTATACGGGGTATTAATTCCATACAAATCTAGGAGTGGGTAGACCCCGGGTCAATTAAAGTAATAACAGATATATTATAGATAGAAAAGGTACCCGTGATTATGTCGGGAGACTCTACCTCTTCACGGGCACGTATAGCATAAGTCCTTGCAGATGCTCTGCGGTTGGACCTCACTGTAGCATCCCTTGGTGCACCTCTACTGCTAGCCCCACTTTCAGGGTTCTTTTGTGGTCTACCCCTCAAAGGAGCAGTACTTGCCCTCACATCTTGCTTTTTCTCTTTGCCATCTAATTCGAGACAGTCTCGGATGAAGTGGTCTAGTGACCCACATTTGAAGCACCCTTTTTTATTTCCTCGGCACTCGTCGAAATGATGCCTACCACATTACGAACATTTTGGCCTATTTGGCCGAGCACTACTGATACTCGCGATAGAATTGGTCTCGGCTCTAGAAGCCATTTTTTGATAGTTCTTGTTTCTATTTGAGAACCCCACCGAAGCATTAGATCGAGTAGTGAAATCCTTCAATTTCTTAGATGATGACTGATGCAATTTCCCTATCTGTCTTTTCCTTGAATCACGCGACTCAATAGCCGCTTTTCTCCTCTCTTTAGCCAACTCTTCTGCTTTGCATAATCTCTCAATGAGTACCACAAATTCCCTTAGCTCTAAGACGCCAACAAATACTCGGATATCCTCATTTAGACCATCCTCAAACCTCTTACACATGGTGGCTTCTGTAGATATACACTCCCGCGCATGCCTGCTAAACCTCACAAACTCACGCTCATATTCCGCCACTGTCATACGACCTTGCTAATATACTTCTTTCAGAACTCTTCCTGAAAGAATTCCCAAGTTATCCTCTCCCTCCGTACAACAGACACTAGATTATTCCACCATTGGTAGGCTGAGTCTTGTAGGAGTGACACCGTGTAACACCCCAAACCTGGCCTAGACGTTACGACCGGATCCGACGTGCCACATCAAAGTGTTCAAACATTGTGTATTGCTTAGTTTAGAAAACTTACTTGGTGTTTTAAAAGATACTTTCAAAATAGATTAAAGTGAATGGAAGCTATGTACCAGGTAGGAAACCGAAAAAGTGGAGGTGAGTCCGTCAGACTGCTTAAGTATCAAGCTCCCTTCGGATCCAATCCTAGACATGTACACCGCCATTGCCACACTTTAACATCGTAAATATTTTTAGGAAAACAATTTGATTAAGTCCGTTTAAGAAAAAGTGACTAACTTTGGAAAGCATTTTTATAGCGGAAGTCTTGCTTGTAATCGTGATATTTTGAAATCAATTATTATCTTTGAAATCACGCCCTAAAGCAAATCAATTCGATGGTTAAAGTAAACCATATCCATCATAATAAAATATAAATCAAAACCATAAAAATAATAAAGCGGCCTTATTACAAGTAAAAACCCAAAACCTCAAACACAAAATAAAATGAAGTCCAGTTCACCAGAAAGAAACCAAGTTTGTAGAAACATGTGGCCACTCTGAATCCCTCACAGCTCCAAGCCCACTATGGTTGGGGATCACCTGCGAGGATGAAAATAAAGGGGTGAGTTTGGGGAAACTCAGTGTGTAAATTAACCCAACCATAGCCTATATCAGCTCAAACCACAAAAATAGAATAAGTTGGCCTTAGCCCAGAATAGAATTTAGAATAAAGCTCATAGGCCCATAACAGATCGGAACAGATATTACATGCTTATGCAAAACCCAACCCATATCCAACCATATGCACCCCTATACCAACCTTTCACCATGTGGGGAGACTACTCGACCTACCCAACTGCTACACGCCACAGAAATATGCAGCATGGCTACCGGATCAGATAGTGTGATAGAGTCACCAGAAACAGATAATCGTGGCGAGCCACGGAAGAGAGATATATGTGGCGAGCCACGAGAAACAGATAATTTGTGGCATAGCCACCGTGGGCGCTTCCTCCATAATATAACCCATGTCCCCATGCACGGATATTTATTCATGGTATACATCATACAGATTTAAATCATCATGCTTTTCAGACAAAATTAACCCTAGGGGTATAAAGGTCATTTTACACCTAGGGGCATCATGGTAATTTTCCATACAAAGGGGTATTCTAGTAATTTAGCTATCTTAGGGTTTTCATGCATATTTCTACCATTTACGTGCAATCAAAAACACTTACCATGCATACTTACCGAATTGGGCCCGTTGGTCCATTAAACGATTTTTGGCCCATTAAGCCCAAAATATCAATAATGCACGAAATCGCGCGTACTGCAGTTTTATCACTTCAGATTACCAGAATTATTAACCTATTTATCTTACGAGCATTCACACACTCGCAAGTTCCCAAAATACTGGCTTTTCGACATTTCGGCTTTTCGACTTTTGCCGATCTAGTCTATGAGAGGGTGTCAGTTACACACCTGTTTTATGATGATTTGCTGACGAGATCCACGCACGAACTGCCTACAATTATATTACTACTATGTTAACTCTAACTATCGACATGAACTACATATTAACCACTTACCATATTCAGCCAACCACACCTTAGGCACTAGCGATCCTACCTTTGTCGAAAGTAGCGACTAGATCAAGATCCGATCATTCCACTTGTCCAAGCGCTTGATTAACAGCCTCTAAATCCCACTATTATCAAAATAGAATAGTTAACACAACCCCTTAGGGCTACAAGTCCAAATCGACAGCCTCCCTAACCTTTAGGGGTTTCGACTTTTCTAAACTACGAAAGAAAGACTAAGTTGGAAAGACTTACCACTGGTTCCTTCGGTCAATGATTCCAATTAACTTCTACTCAAATCTGTTGCCGATCTAAGCCCTCAAATGATAGCAAAATTCGAGCCTTTAGTGATCTTTAGAATTTGGCTAAGTCCCTATGAGTATGGGGTTTTTGGCTCTTTTTGCAACTGTGAAGAGAAAGATAGAATAGGAGGGTTTTGTTGTGGTCTTGTCGACAGAAACTTGGGGTTTAGAGAACTAGAGAATCAGTCAGGGATGATGAAAAGAAGTAAGAGGATTGACTAGGAGAAATCGGCACAGAAGAAAGTATAGCTTTTGGGTTTTTGGCTTTTTATGGCAAATGGCTATGAAGGTTTAGAAATGTCTGAAGAAAAAGATGGAGATGAACAGGATGGTAGGAAGATTCGACTATGGAGAAAAGAAGAAAAAGAAAAGGTTGATAAAGAGAGGAGAAAAGAAAAGAAGAGGAGAATAGTCAGGAAACGGCACAAATTACCCTAAATGCCAAATTTATGCTGGCACTTAACCTAGCCGAATTTTGCCCCCCTAAAGCACCCCTTGGCCGGCCAACTCTTGCTCCTCAAGAGTCCACCATTCGGCCAACACTGCTCTCCCCAATCAGCTCCTAAATTCTCTCCCTTATCCCCTCCTTGCTCAATCTCCTGAGCAACTCAAACTTCTCCTGATAGACTTTTACTTGAGTTCCATCACTTCCCTTTTCTGTACATAAAAATTAATTCCCTTAATTTGCTGTCATTGTGACTTGAACCTGGGTCCTCCCTAACATCCACGCGCCACTTTTATAGCCTTCCCAATGGTGTCACATGCCACTATGCCACTTGCTTCCTTGTGTTTTATTTTACACAATTAATACTTAAAAGCCCAGCTTACCAGAACTCCTTTTTCTTATGGAATTAAAATTAACTAAAACTACCGGGTTTTAACTTAAGCTTGGGCCTTCTAGAGGCCCACTAACATAATTAATCCTACGCCAAACAGACAAAACACAGAATATTAAATTTTACCAACATTTTCAGAATTCCCAAAAATTAGGGCGTTATACACCACACACTTCACGCACTCCTCAGGCATGCACGATAGTTCATCAAATACCCTGATGGTATTCTCCAACCAAAACTTTGCTCTCTCCAGGTCATCATCTATGTTAGCCCGAAATTCCTCGGCCCCTTGTTTTTGAATCTTGTTTATTAGAGGCTTTTCTCTCCTAATTACATCCACTCCTTGCAGAGCTACAGGGGCATACTGAGGAATCGGAGGAGGTGGGGGAGGTGGAGTGTTTGGATTCGCACGAACAAACTCCGTGTACCAAGCATCCATCATTCGGAGGTAGGCTTCTCTAGCCCCTCTACCCTGGCCCATAGTCACGGGCTCACTTTCAACTGGCACGGTCTCTTCAGCGGGAGTCGGTGCATTACTCTCCACGTCATCTGCCGTAGCTCTGTTGGGATCCATTTACGATCCATTTACTATATGAAAACACAACTTATAATCATCAGGAGTCGTCACACTATCAATATACAATTATGGCATGTATAGCTAGACTCGTACTTAAGCTAGGTTAGTCCTAGAACTAACTAAACCATAGCTCTGATACCACTAAATATAACACCCCACACCCGTACCCTACGCTGGGACAAAAAATGAGGCGTTACCTAACTTAAACACATACACTCATAGGTTTCTGAGTCACCTAGAATAGGTCAAATTTAAAACTTTTCCAATCTTTACCACAAACTTCTTAATATGGGCCTACGAGGCTCTAAACAATCATTTGAAACCATTCAGGAATGATTCAGGTCTTTTAAAGAACCTTGAAAAATAATATTTGACATAGGGGCATACATTCGTGTGGAAGGGCAACACGCCCGTGTGACCATTTCAACATGGTCGTGTTGATGGCCTGTGTGGGCCACACGGCCTAATCACTTAGGGACACGCCCGTGTCCTCCACCTGTGTGGAATTGATTTCCAATTCGAACCTATAGGTGGTTTTCACACAGCCTGACACACGCCTGTGTCCATGGGCCGTGTCCCTCACACAGCCATGACACGCTCGTGTCCTAGCCCATGTGCTAGGTCGTGCCCTTCATACGGCTAAGACACACGGCAATGTCTCTACCCGTGTGTTTACTACCATGCATACTGATTTGCAAATTTCACGTGCAGGGGACACATGATCGAGTAACACGCCCATAGGGCTGACCGTCTGTCACACACGAACTAGACACACGCCCGTGTGCTTATCCGTGTGGACAAAATAAGGTTGTTTACCAAGCCTTTTTGCCACCCTTACTTATACAACCTGCATAAGATCACTCTATACTAATACAAGGTCACATCATATAGCTAGAACAACCACAATAGACAACATTTCATTTGTGCAATTTACTCATCCATGAGAATAACATCTTTTATATATATATCAAAATAAATATTGACCATTATCTATGGCCTTATACAAAATAAAGGGATTTATCCCAAGCCAACACATTTGGCTCATTTCTTAATGACACAAAACATTGAAGTCTAAGCCCTATACATGCCATACTCACAAGTAAAAAATCTAACTATACTAAGGGCTTCAGATGATAGTGTGACTGGCTTCTCCGACGTAAGCGATGATCGTCGAACTACTTTAGCGGCACTATAAGAAAATGGAAAGGATAGGGAGTAAGCATAAAGCTTAGTAAGTTACATGTAAATAAATATAACAACAATTTTACCATTCATCAACATGCTCATAACACAAAAGCAGGCATAAGCACAACTTACTCATTACTATCCCATACATATCATCTAGCATATATTGAGCTCACATCTCATACATACCAAATAGGTATCTGTACCACTCACAACAAGGTTATACTTTGCTCATTAACTTAAACCATCACTCTCACCGTTGAACCATTCAGAACACTACCGGATATTCAATAAGCCTCACACATGGGGTAGAATGTCGATGCCATGTCCCAGACATGGTCTTACACCGACACATCTCGCAGCTGATGCATGTCCCAGACATGTCTTACACTGGCATGTCTCAGACAAGTCTTACACTAGCTCTCGTCTTAATGTCGATGCCATGTACCAGACATGGTCTTACACTGGCTCTCATATTGTGGCCGATGCTTGTCCCAGACATGTTTTACACTAGCTCACAAATAACCCAAATGTCATGGCATAAATATCTGATTTATTTCTTAAGGTTCAAACGGGAATTCTACTATCTCAATTATCATCATGCATTCTCATTTCCACAATCAAGCATTTCATGCTATATCAATTCAATCACATATAATAATAATGTAGTTGTATTATTTACACACAACTTACCTCAGATTACAAAATATGGCGACTAGTCGGTCTATTCTACTTGCTTGGCCTTCCTCCGATCTAAGTTCGGATTTGGTATTTCTTGATCTAAAATGGAAAAAAATTCATTCATTTCATCAGCATATTAATCTAGACACTCAGAAGTTCACAATTGGGCAAAATGACCATTTTGCCCCTAGACTTTTACAAAATGACCATTTTACCCCTAAGCTCAAAAATTAATTTTTATCAAATTTATTCATATCATAAGCCTAGTCGAACCATTTTTACTCTTATAGCAGTCCAAAATTTCTACTATTTCACACGTTTATCACTTTTTTACCACTTGTGCAAAAAGGTCCCTAGTTAGGGTTTCCATGAAAACCTCTTCACAAAAGTTATTTATTATACATCAAAGACTCATACTCTTCCATAAAATTTCAGAAAACTACATGAACACTCTCATGGTAAAACCCTAGAATTCCAACCATTTGCACCCCTCATTTGAAAGCTCATGCTTCAAGGGGTCCAAAAATGTAAAAATCATTAAGAAAACTCATTAAAATCACTTACTTGTTGAGAGACTAAGTGACTAAAATTTTCAAGCTTCAAAACCCCTCTAATGGTTGATATTTTTGGTACGAAAGAGATGAGAAAGAAATGTAAAATGAAAACTTTTTCTTTTTGTTATATTCTATTCAATTAAGCCACCAAATATCACCTAATTTTGACTTTTCTCATCTTTTTGTCCCTATGGCTGGCCACCTCTCCTAGTAGGGTCTAATTGCCCTTTAAAGACCCCCAATATATGATTCATGGCTAATTTAACACCTTTAACTATCAAAATAGAACTTTTGCACTTTATGCGATTTAGTCATTTTTCGCAATTACGCTCTCAAATGCTAAAATTAATTCACCAAATTTTCTATGCACCTTTATAATCATGCCATCACACATAAAATAATAATAAAAATAATTTCTCTGGCTTCAGAATAGTGGTTCCGAAACCACTGTTCTGACTAGTCCCAAAATTAGGCTGTTACAACAAGATCATCTCGAAATCATCCCCATAGATAGAACTTACTCAATGTCCTCCTTACCATTAAGGCATCATAACTAGAGTTTTATCTCATGAGTTTTGAAAAAGAACCTGTACCACTCACAACATTATTATATCATTCCATATCTTTATCATAAGCTTTAATAACCTATGAAACCATTTAGAATACTAAAGGATATCCGATAAGCCTCACACAAGAGGGTAAATTTTCGATGCCATGTCCCAGACATGGTCTTACACTGGCTCACATGTCAAGGCCGATGCCATGTCCCAGACATGCTCTTACACTAGCTCTCATCTCAATACTGATACCATGTCCCAAACATGGTCTTACACTGGCTCTCATGATGTGGCCGATGTCATGTCCTAGACATGGTCTTACACTAGTACACATATCAATGTCGATGCCATGTCCAAGACATGGTCTTACACTGGCTCTCATGATGTGGCCGATGCCATGTCCCAGATATGGTCTTACACTGGATCTCACAACATCGTCGATGCCATGTTCCACACATGGTCTTACACTAGCACACGTATCACCCAAATGTCATGGCATGGATATCTAATCTATTTCTAGGTTCAATTGGGACTCTACTACATTAAATTTTCTTCATGCATTATTCATAAGAAATTTCAACCATATTACGCAAAATTAATCATTCAACACATAATAACGATAAAGTTGCCTTACTTACGTACAACTTACCCAGTATACCAAAAGTTGGCGAATAGTTGGATTTAGTCTACTTGATTCCCCTTTCCTCGATCTAGGCCCAGATTTTGTAATTCTTGATCTAAAATGATAAAAATTCACTAATTTAATCATCATATTAATCAATGCATTTCATAATTCATATTTTGGCAAAATAACTTTTTTGCCCCTAGACTTTTACAAAATTACGATTTTACTCTTAGGCTCATAAATCGATTTTTATCAATTTTTTCTCACTAACCAAGCCTAGCCAAATTCTTTTTATACTAGAAGTAGCCCACAATTCCCATTATTTCTCACATTTATCACATAATTTATAACTTATGCAAAATGGTCATTAGGGTTTCCATGAAAACTACTTCACAAAAGTTGTTTGTTTCACAACCATGATTCATTTTCTTCCATAAAATTTTAGAAACCAACATGATTACTATCATGGAAAAACCCTATACTTTCAACCATTTTGCAAAATAGTCCCCTCATTAGCTAGATTATGCTACAAAGGTCCCAAAAGTACAAAAATTATCAAGAAAAGTCATCAAAATCACTTACTTATGAGAGAACTTAATGGCTGAAAGTTTCAAGCTTCAAAAACCCCTCTCTTGCTGAAAATTTTGGTGGAGAAGAGAAGAAGAGAAAAAAAAAGATGATAGCTAGCCTTTAGGTTTATTATTTATTTATCAATTAAGTCACCTACCCTTTGACCATCCCATGAATTAAGGCTCCATGTCCAGCCAATAACATTTTATTGGTCTATTTACTCAATAAGGACCTCTAATTTAATGCTCCATAGCTATTTGACATCTTTAGTTAGTAGAACAAAATTTTCGCACTTTATGCGATTTAATCCTTTTTCGCAATTAGGCATACAATCACTAAAATTATTTCACAAAAATTTTCATGCACTCATATAATCATACTATAACACATAAAATAATATTAAAAAAATTTGACCTTGAGTTAGTGGTTCTGGAACCACAATTCCGACTACGCCCCAAAATCAGGATGTTACAATGTTTGGGACATAGCTTTGGCATCGATATGTAATTTCGTGTAAGACCATAGCTGGGCTATCGGCATCGATATGTGATCCCATGTAAGACCATGTCTGGGACATGGCACTGGCATCAATCTACGATCCCCTGTAAGACTATGTCTGGGACATGGCATTGGCATCAATCTACGATCCCCTGTAAGACTATGTCTGGGACATAGCATTGGCATCGATATGTGATCCCATGTAAGACCATATCCGGGATATGGCATTGGCATCCTACCATGTGTATGAGAGTTCGCGAGTATCCTTTAGTATTCCAAGTAGTTCAATGGGTAATCCAAGGATTATGTCAAAGAGATGACAAGGTATGATCATGTTAAAAGGGTACAGGTAAGTATACAAAGCTCCTAAACATTAAGATTATGAATCGATGAGACTTTGGAAGAAGTGAAGGAATGAATTATGATCATGAGTTTTATTGTACACTATGTAAATGGCATAACTTAAAATGTACCTATGATACTTGATGACATTATGGTAAATATTTTTATGTTATGTGTATAATAATACATGGTTAATGTTGTTAATTATTTACATGCAAACTTACTAAGCTTTATGCTTACTCCCTTTTCTTTTTCATTTTCTTATAGTATCGCCAAGCTAGCTCGGGGATCGAAGGACGTCGAAGCTCGACTCACACTATCAAACTAATCTTTTGGGTATAGTGAATTCAAGTATTTTGAGTATGACATGAATAAGGACTTGGTCTTTTTGTTATATGTCATATTGGTTTATCCAAATGTGTTGGCTTATAATGATTTGATGATTCATTTTGTATATGGCCATAAAATGTGGCCCATATTAATTATAGGGATGTAATCTTATTCATATATGCATGCATGTGCTAAGGTCACTCATGATATGGTTAAATTCATTTGGCATGGATGAATTATGGGTATGATCATAGATGTTTGGTAATGGAAATGTGAGTAAATGGCATAATAACACTAAGGCATGAATGTATGAAATGGAAGTAAATTGATGTTTCATATTGCATGTGATTTGGTAAGCTTGGTCTAAATAAAATATGAAGTCTTAAGCAAGTATAAATTGATAAGAAGTTGATGTGCATGGGTCATGTTTATGAATGTATAAGTGCTCATTTATGCCATGTAGGATGTCATTGAGATGTATAAGTGAACATATGTTATTAAAGGTAACAAAAGGCTTGGAAAATAGCCCCAATATTGTCCACACAGGTAGGCACACGGGCATGTGTCTAGACCATGTATGACACACGGTCTGCCCCATGGGCGTGTGATCCAGTCGTGTGTCCCCTGCACCCTAATTAGGTAAAATAGAATGTCCAGTAGTAAACACACGGGTAGAGACACGGCCGTGTGTCTCAATCATGTGAAGGACGTAGCCTCAGGACATGGGCATATGTCCAAGCCGTGTAAAGTCTGCACCTGATTTTTGGAATTTAATTCACCACATGGCCTAAGCACACGGGTGTGTGACTTGGCCGTGTGACCTTATTTAGTTGATGACGTCATAAACAGAGAGTTACATGGGCTGAAGACACGGGCGTGTGACCTTCCAAAACAAGAAATTTTTTTCTAAGTGTCGCAAAAGTTTCGAAAGTTCTCAATTTAGTCCCGAACCACACCCAATGTATGTTTTGGGCCTCGAGGGCCCATATATGGGACGTTATTCATGTGAATGAAAAGTTTTAAATTGGACAAAAATTTATGTCTCGGTTTTGTTTGATTGTGTGAGTTCATGTCCGGTAACGCCTCGTACCCTGTCCCGGTGCCGAATACGGGTAAGGGGTGTTACAAGGTCAATAGTAGGATCATTAGTGTTCCACCGCCTCACCTAGCTTCTGGCCCAGATAAAATCATTTGGGGGGCTTTTTCAACTGGCTCTTTCTCTCTCAGGAACGATTATGAGAAAGTACGTGAGGGTTCCTTAAATCCAAATAAGCCAATTTGGGAGTTATTTTGGAAGTTCAAAGGTCCACATCGGATCTTTTTTTTTCCTTTGGCTTACCCTTAAGCAATGTTTGCTTATGAATGTTGAAAGGGTTAGGCGAGGGATTTGGAGTGATAGTGCATGTGGTTTTTATGGCTGTGAGTCTAAAGAGGTTTTACACGTCCTCAGAGATTGTCCTGCTACTAGAAGCATTTGGGATAAAATTGTTCCAGATGAAACACTCTCTAGCTTCTACACCAGATCCTTCTAGGAATGGATAACTGGTAACTTTCATATGCATCAACCTACTTATTTAGTTAGGATTGACTAGCAATGTCTTTTCGGAATCATCTCTTGGCATCTTTAGAAAAAATGCAACCTGGTTACATTTCAAGGTATTTCATAGAGCATTGATGATGTTCTTAAAGTTTCTCTTACCTGGGCAAGACAATATACCTCTGCGTTTATGACCTCGACACTTAAAGGCCATAGGTCCTTTGATAATTCAGTTATGGAAGAAAGTTGGATGTGCTTAAATACAGATAGTTCAGAGAGACAGGATGAAGGATTTACTATAGCAGGAGGCCTAGTACGAGATCAAAATGGTAGATGGATCATGGGGTTTAATAGATACTTGAGGAATTATACAATGATAAAGGCTAAACTTTGGGGCATCTTGGATGGGATAAAGCTTATCTTAGATAGAAGATTTGAAAGGATCTTAATTCAAACAGATAGTCTCGAGGCTATTAATGACATTCAGGAAGGTGTTTTTAGAATCTCGAACTCAACTCTACTCAGAAGAATTCATCAGATCCTGACAAAGGTTAAACAGTGGAAGATTCAACATATTCCCTGGGAGAAAAACACAGTGGTTGATAGTCTTGTCAAAATGATTTGTGATAGAAAGCTAGGCTTAAGAGTTTGAAGATCCTCCTTTGAGGGTCTAGTTTTCTTTGTTTTTATATCTTGTATTTTTCACCAAAAAAGAGAGAGAGAGAGAAAATAAAACTCCTTTCACTTTCTCTCATATATAAAAAAAAACTACATTATCTAGAAAATGAAAAGAATAATTTTCCTAGAGCTACTTAATTTTCAGGGATTTTTATAAAAGTAATACAAAAATAAATAATTATGAAAATATTACTATTTTTAGATTAATTACGAAAGTAGGTTATTTTCTAGAGTAAAGTTTGTTGTTGCATGATTAATTGGCAGCACAGCCTTTTTTTTTCCAATAATCATGTAATCATTATGTTTTAAAAAAATAATTTTTTATTGGCACCGTCTTACAAATTGGTGACACTGGATTGAAGTGTGATAAGCCAAAACGTCTAGGGACCTAATATTAAACTTTCCCCTTTTAGATTGGTTGTTTTAAAGTGGCACCAAATATGCTTTAGGAGATAAATGCTTCATAAACATTTCATTGCTCTTTATTTTCCTTTTAAGGTACTTCGATTTTGTGGAGACTTCAAATATAGAATATATGGCATTTAAACTATATATGTGAGCTTTTAATGTATATATGCTTACCCTTTGCAATGGATTAATTATTTTTGGTTAAATATAAGGTAAAAATTTAAAAGTTAAAATGAAAGTGCCTTAAAAAGAAAATAATGAATAAGAAAGGGTTTATGAAGTAATTATCCTCTAAAACATATTTAGTGTCGGGCGGCACCCTTAAGTTTTTTCTTTTATAACAATTAATCTAAAAAGGGAAAGTTTTATATCAAGTCCCTAAATATTTTGGTTTATCAGCCTTTAGTCTGATGTCACCAATGTATTATGTAGCACCAAGAAAAAAATAATTTTTTTAAATTGAAGATTGCATGATGATTGGAGAAAAAATCGTAATGTCGCTAATTAGTCAGGTAACACCAACTTTACTGTAGAAAATAACCTATTTTCATAATTAATCTAAAAATAGTATCATTTTCATAATTATATTTTTGTATAATTTTATCAAAAATCCTAACTTTCCCTTAAAATGTTTAATGAATTTGTTGATTTCTTTTTTGGGTTAATAAACATTTCTCTGACCATAATTCTCGAGGAGCGGTGGTCAATAGTATCTGAAGATTGTATAAATTAATAGATTAAGAATCAAATGATTGAATGAAAGAATCTTTTGCTCTGGCCGAACTCTATTCTTCATGCTATTCTTTGCTAATGGAATAGGAAAAAAATTGTTAGAAAATATGCTCTAATAGGAAATAAAATAGGTATAATGATTTATTTCGTCCTCTAATTTTATAAAAAATTTATTTTGATTTTTTAATTAATTTTTTGTTTCTTTTGATATTTAAATTTGTATTATTTGTAAAATCACCTAAAAAATGGATTGAAAGTTTGATGTCTATTAACTTTTTAATGTGACATACACATGGATTGTCATGTAGACCCACATTAGTAATTAATTAATTTTTTTAAAATTTAAAAAATAAAAAAATTATTAAAATTATTTTAAAAAGTATAAAAATACTTTTTAATATCTTTTAATTTAAAAAAATTAATTAACTGCTAACGCAACATGTATGTAAATTGTCATATGAATGTCATGTCAACAAAGTTAATTGACGTTAAGTTTTTTATCTATGATGAGATGATTTAACAAATAATAGAAGTTTAATAACTAAAGAGGCAAAAAAAAAAATTAAATAGAAAACTAAAATGACATTCTTTTTATAAAATTGGAGGGACAAATAAATTATTATACCAAGATTATTTAAATAATATTATGATTTAATTAGGTTCTCCGCTCTTCACAATTGAAATGTATTCCATTTTTCTTTAATTACTAGATTTTAGTTTTGCTCTTTTGATTTAATAGTTAAAAGGTATAATGAATTTTTTGACCATTTAACTTTATAAAAAAATTATTTTATTTCTCTATTTATTTGACCATTTTAATGCATAATATGAGTCATGTGATTTTTTTTAATTTAAAAAATGTCTAACTAAATTTCTCAGAAGCTATTATTAATTCAACTTCAATTCTCAAATTAAAAATATAGGATTAAATTCTTGATATTAGAAGTAAAAAAATTAAATTATAAATTAATTTTTTTTCATGCAATGTCTGAGTTTGATTGTATGTATCAATTAAAATATATTTTATTTATTTATTAAAAATTTGTTACAAAATTTATAACCATTTAAAAATATTATAATTAAAAAATAAAAATAATACAATAATATAATTTTTATAACTTTTAAAATCTGGATAATTTGTAGATTTTAGTTTTATTTAATTTTTTTAGAGTGAAAGTACCAATGCAAAAGAATATGAAGTTATTTAAAATTTCTTAAATTACTAATTTTTTTAATACAAATATCAAAAGAATTGTATCCAAAGGGATTGGTTTTTTTTTAATATATAATATTGAGTATATAATATTCAAACACTTTGATATATAATTTTTTTTTCCATTTTTACACTAAACCACCCCATTTAATGAGATCCATAAAAATATTAATACATTCAAAGTCCATTTGCCATATTAATATAGTGTTATTAGTCAAATATTGAAGCCTGCCAGTCTGCCACCTAAGTTTATTATTTTTTCTAAAGTAATACGTTACTTTAGTATATATATTAGATGTGCAAAGACTAATAGCATAATTAGAGCAAATATTAATGTAAAATCGTATACAAATAAATTACTCACTTTATTGGCAAAAAAAAAAAAAAACTAATTAAGGTAAAAGATTTTTTATCATTTTCAAATTAACTACTTATAAATATCTTAAAACCTTTAAATTAAAAGATAATTATAGTTTAAAAATGTTTCAACTCATAATTTCTTATTGCTATCTGATATGTAGAAAAATAGTTCTAATAAATATTTTGTATGGTAAATAATCTCAAAGTAATTACGGGAAAAAAATAAAGAAAACGAACGTACGAAAGAGGATTCCTTATAGGACATCCTTTTCTTGGAAAGTCATGATAGGAACTACACCTAATATATTTACTTTTTTTTAATATATTTATCTTATTTTCTTTATTTGCAGAATTAATTATATTTGAAAAATCGCTTTGGTGTTTACTTTTTTTTCCATTGTCTTAAATTATTTGTTGTTTCAGTTCCACAACCACTAACCATTAGTTAGGTTGGTTTGATCTCACATCTTCTATGTTCGCATCTTTGATACAATAATATATAATTAAATTTCCAATAATTCTATATCACCTTAAATGTAAACCCAATGAGGTTGGCAGACAATCTCATAATGATGAGTAAAAATATTACAAGGCTTATTATGCTAATCATAGCTCTTTTAAGAAACTTATGTGTTTGCCTTTGCTCAAACCCTTTCTCCAAATGTTTTACTTTCAGTTTATTTGAGACTGGGAATTAAACCTTTCTTTTCCAAGGGAAATATGCATTATATATTTCGTCATATGTGTTCATTTATATTTGAAAAATAAAACACAATTTTTAATTTCCTTAAAAAAATCCATTATCAATTTGTATGAAATAAATTATTAAAAATTATAAAATTCAATTCAATTAATTTTTTAACTTAGTTCAATAGATTCGTACTTATTCGTAGATCAATCATTTTTTTTCTTCTATCCATACTGATATCTCAACTAATTTTCCATTCGCCTAATTGAATCAATCCAATTTAGACAAAATGGCCTATTTGTTTATTATCTTATACAAAGCTCCAAAAAAAAGTGAAATTAGGATTAAGAAAATGAATTATTTAAGCTTACTTCATTTCATTTAAATAAAAAAGCTTAAACCATAAAATGTATTTAAATTATATTTTTTTTATAAGTTGGCACCTAATTTTTTTTTCATAAGTGGTATTTAAATTGTATTTTGTTATCTTAAATAGTACTTAGACTATACTTCGTTATCCAAATTACTTCAATCGTTTAAAAATATTCTTAACCTATCATTTTGTGACACATGACTTTTTTAAATTAAAATTAAATTAAATTAATTAAATTAAATTATAAAAAAACTAAATTAAATTAATAGCTAGGTATGAGGTTCCAATACCTTATCCTAGAAACTCAAAAATATCCAAAACATATAAAACTTAGCATATCATGAACTACATATACACATTTGACGTATCAAATAAAGTCTAAAACATTTAAAATCATGCTCATAAACACATATACTCAAAATTTAACTACCTAAGTAAATTTGCATGCATTATAACAAATTACTAAACATCAAATTTAGTGCCAAAGTTCAATTTAAACATAAACATAATACCAACATAACATTCAACTACTATCACATTAAAACCATCATGAAAAAAAAAAATCTAGCAATTAACTAACATTAAATAAAAGTCACAATAGGGTCCTAATACATACACAACCTAGAACAAAAGCATGAACTTATTACAAAATCATTGAGAATAGCTGAAGTTCCCCTACCCAACATTACTTGAGCCCCAAGATATCAAAACATCAGCAACCTATGCACAAAAAACAAATCTACATGCTAAATAAACAATGCTCAGTGTAAAACATTTCCAAACATACCATATGTTATAACTAAATTGCAAAGCATTTAAACTACTCTAAAATGAATTTCAGCCACATATGTTATAAATGAATTCAATATAAATAACTCTCAACAACATTTCCAAATGGCAACATAGCATCCAAAAACTCCATTAATGCAACAAGGCTCAATTATATATCTATGTTTCAACATAACATAAACATGTCCAAAATCGTATCACATGATTGTTAAAACATAATTTTGCTCCTTTTAACATATTTTAGTGCCCAATTATTCAAAATTAGACTTGTAAATGTATACACAGTTATCCAATCAATTCCTCGACAAAATAAAGCATAAGCACATATTTAGGTACACAATAACGAATCTTCTCTGTGTGTTTAACACAAATTCATCCAATCTATTCGAAAGGCTGCACAAAGTGCCACAAAAATGAATCTCCCAAGTGCACAAGGTTAACTTATAACATAAGAGCTTAAGATATATCTTATAGCATGCCATCTATACTGATGCGAATCCGATCGCCTCATGTTTCGACCCAACTCGACGCTATCAAGAGTGGCCTAAGCTCGAGGGGCCCAAGTGCAAAATGAAGCTAGATTTCAGTTCAACGAGATCAAATCAGCTCATTTCCAGCTCAGTGAGCTCGTTTGTTCTTTCTATGAGATTAATTCAGCCCAAACTTAGCTCAATGAGCTCAAGCCTAGCTCGGGTTAATTTAAGCATTTTATTAGTTGCTGGAATAAATTAATTAAGTCTAGTTAAATTAATTAAATTAGCTCAATAATTAGGTTATGTTTTTTTCAAAATCTGGACATTTTAATTATGTTTAAATGTGTTAGTTAAATTAGTTAATTAGCTTAGCTCATAATTATGTTTAGCTTAATACATGGTTTTAGTATGTTCCAGCCGAAATTTATATGTCTGAATTAGAACATGTTTTAATTTATTTTGCTCCAGCCATTTAATGTGTCAAGAATAGGACATATTTAATTGTGTTGTCCAACTGAACATGGCATTGAATTCAGCCGAATTGAAGTTGTCTAAAGCTGCTGAATTTTAATGTGTCTTGAGCTGACTTTGTTTGATTTCCAACGTGCAGGTAATTATAATGCTTGGACCGAATTTAATTGATGTTAATTCAGCTAATCAACAAGGTGCATTGGACGTTATTAATGAGGGAACATACACTTGCATGTTCATGAACGGCAATTAAGAGAAGGCTGCTGATTGGAATTTCTCATGTACCTTTTTCGTGCAGCTTAAAAGGTCCATGAGCAAATTAATACTTCTTTGACTTTCGATGTGACCTAAGCTGAGTTATTAAGGCACCAAAGCTGTTCAGCTAACCGAAGCAGCCAATTTCACTTTCATGCACTTTTTTTGGCCGAATTTATTAGAGCCATTCAGCCCAATTTAATGTCTAGCTGCTGGAACCTTCAAAGAAGCCCCAAGGAAGCTTCATGGAAATTTCCAACTTATTTGAGCTGATTAAAAAGCTGATCGTTCAGCTCTCCTACTTCACACCTTTGGACGAATTTAATCAGCTTGTTTTAGCTCTATAATTGCTCCAATTTATTAAGATGACTTGGGAAACACCATGGGACATTTGTTTTTGAAGCTTCTTGGCACCTTCATGGATTAATCATGGAATTTTCAGCTTATTAAAAGCTGAACTCAAATGGCCAATCGGCTTCACAAGTGCCTATTCGGCTAGCCATGTTGTTTAGCTATAAATACTTAGTTATTTTCTTGTTGTAGGGACTTTTTCTCCTTTGATTAATGTTTATAACATTTTGTAAGTTTTTCAACTCTCTTATTTCGTTTTGGACTTAGCTTGACTTATCTAGCTTGCTAGTGGCATCATACTATTTATTTTCGAACTTATCACTCATTCCGAGTGTGGCGTTCACCTTTATACCAATAGGTTCCTATTTCCATATAGATAGTGGGTCACGGTTTGTGTATCCTTCTATCCACCTTAACCATCAAGATAAGATTTGGGTCAATACTTTCATATAGTATTGGTTCTCTCTTAGACCGTAAGCATAACGCTTCCATCCTTTTTATCTTTCAATTTACATCCCTTGCGTAGCCGAAACCATATTTCCATCTTAAAACCATTCCATCCTTTTGAAACATCCACTTCCTAGTTATCCCATTTTCTTTGTTAAACCGAACTATACCCCTTAATTATCTTAAACTATCACATACCCCTTTGTTTAAAGCCTTACTTAGTTGCATTCAACTAATACTCTATTCAAGAATGATACTTCTCCATTTTAATGATCGGACAACATCTACGACTCGAATCAAGTCATGAGGTGAGTTCGTATCATTTGGCATCAAAGCTAGCCAAAATCGAGGAGTACGAACGTTCATGAAGTGCTAGAGTAAGTATTTAAAAAAAAGAAGGAAAAAAATTGAAAAAAAAATTCGTGCATAAAAGTATTCATTTCAATTAGTATTTTGTAATTGAAAAAAAAAGTTGTGTTAAGAGTGTTCATACTTTATTCCAGATCATCAAGCGTTCCTCTACAATCAACAAACACCCTTCACGCCACACTTAGAACCAAACTTGTCTTCTTTTAACCCATCCAACACCGAAACATCATTACCTTTGTAAACCCACTTGAAGCCGACCCCTAGAATCACTTGTAAGTCTAAATAAGTCTTCTACGAAGTTCGAGAGGCAAAGTAAGCGGTAAAAGGCACGAGTGTGTGGTGAGACTAATCGAGTGTGTAAAAACCAAATTTGTGTGAATTTTTTTTTTTTTGTGAGTAAAATGTGAGGTTTGGTTGGTGAGGTATTTATTTTTTTATCTTTTAATTCTTTTCTTTTCCATCCATTAAATCATGAATCAAGAAGTGTTTTCAGAATCAAATTTTCAATATGTGATGCAAGAAATGCGTAGAATCGTGAACTCTAAATTTGACAAATTGCATGAACGTTTGGACCGATTGGAAGAAGGAGAACAACGAGAACAGCTTTCCCTAAGTCAAAAGATGGAGTCAAGGTCATCACGGAGACACGCATCCGATGAACATTTGAGGAGAGACTCATACCCAGATTCTTATTCATCAAGAAGGCCGAACGGTATGAATCAAACCATGAATTTGAAACCTTTTGAGAGTACCAATGAGAAAGTAGAAATTTCTCTTCAAGTGCCTTAAATTGTTCATTTGTAAAGAAGTCCTTACGAAGAAGTGAACGTGGTTCATATGCATCCAAGTATTCGACCACAGAAGGTTATTCCCGAAGAGATTCATATCATGATTCCTATTCAACGAAGAATTTAAGAGAAGCAAAGCAAACTTCAAATTTGAAGCCTATTACGGTGACAAACGAGAAGATCCAAGTAATTCTTCGTATGCACAAAGGTATTCACTTACGAAGATTCAATCTCGAAAAGATGACCATATTTCATATGTGGATCTTTCATATCTTTCCCAATGAGAGGCTTCTCATTTTGATTCTTTTATGTTATCTTCCTCTTGTAATAAAATCGAAAAGTCATGTGAGAAACAAAAAGAGAATGAAAAAGAGCAAAAAGAAATGAAAGAAGAAAAATTTTATCAAGAAAAGAAGATTGAAAAAGAGAGAGAGGCTGAAGAAAGAAAAGATGATGAGCCAGAATCGAGGGAAGTTGAAAAAGAAAATGAAAGTGAGTTCTCGATAATAAAAGAGATGAGTGAAAAAGATACGAGTGAACGAGAAAAAGTGAGTAATGTTTCTACTAACTTATATTCGAGTTATCCTCGTATTGTATTTTCTTCTTTTCAGGTCTTTAAAGAATCATTCGACAAGTTTGAACTTCAATACTTTCCCAATGTGAGAAGATTCTGAATGATCAAGAAAGGTAAGATCAAAAATGACATTAGTCCACAAGTGTTTAAAGGTAAGCGAAGTAAGAAATCTTTGGCAATTGAGTCACGCCAACTTGATTTGAACGATGTTGAAAAAGGTACCGATGACTTGGTTTTCGAAAGATCTCTGCACCCTATTGCGATTAATTGTGATTCTCTGATTGTTGTTGATGAATTTGTCTCAAGTTGCGTCTCAAAGAGTTTGTTTCATGACATGTATTATTTTGGTAAGTCTATTGATGTTGATAGAATAAATTGCCATATACAAAATTTGGTCACATGTGATAGAGAGTTTTTCTGTAAGACCTTCAATCTGTTTGATTGTGAAGATAATGTGAAATCTCTAAATTCTTGTATGAATTACTCTTGCATTTACATGCCAGTTCAAAAGAGATTTGAAAGACTTGATTGTTTGTATATTTGTCTGCTTAAATCCTTTTCATTTGGCGTGTGTGATTTATTGACGAAAACAAAATTCTTGCGGCATTTTGGAACGGGTGACCAAAACTATGTTTTTAAGCCCAGAGTATGCGATCCTAAGTTGTTGCTAAGTAAAGGTGAGCACTGTAATTTTGTTTGGAATAAAAGTGTTGAACGTACTCATCTTTTTCGAATTTTATCACTATGTGTGAAGACAAAGTATGTGAATATTGTTGGCTTGCAAGGTCAAAATTCAATTTATGATTCTGAAACTTGCTCCATATTGTGGTTTAAGGGGTTCAAACATGTTTTGCGTGATAATGACTTAAAATTGTATCTTATCTTTTCTATGCTGTCAGTCTTGAAATTGTCACATCAAATTGCAAAGGCAAGAGAATATTTTATCTTCGATCCTGGTTTACATCATTCTGTATCATTGTCTAAGGGATTTGAAACATGGCATGTTGATGTCCAAAACTATGGCTATCGAATGCCTTGTGATTCAGGTTTATTTCCATCTATGAACTTTTTGATTCGTTGTGAAAAGGTCAGACCAATTTCTGTTTTTGATCCCGACATTGATTCCTATGTTCAATCTTTGAATAAGATTCACAAAGGTTTTTATAGGCTTATAATTTCTAGTGTCACTCATCTTTTCCTCTTTTATGCAGGTGACACTTGGAGATGGCATCCTTCTAAAGAGGGAGGGCATGGAGATGACCTACTTCCTGTCCAAACCATTTGTGGTTCTCAGATTTTTGCAAACAAATTTGTTAGGGTCATGAGCAAAAGGGTTTGTGATCCTGAAGATTTTTTTCAAGCAAATGGCCCGATTTGAGGACAAATCATCTTCAAAAGGGAGGGAATGATGTGAATTCGGTCGCATCATGTTTCGACCAACTCGACACTATCGAGAGTGGCCTAAGCTCGAGGGGCCCAAGTGCAAATTGAAGCTAGATTTCAGTTCAACGAGATCAAATCAGCTTATTTCCAGCACAATGAGCTCGTTTGTTCTTTCCATGAGATTAATTCAGCCCAAACTTAGCTCAATGAGCTCAAGCCTAGCTCGGGTTAATTTAAGCATTTTATTAGTTGCTGGAATAAATTGATTGAGTCTAGTTAAATTAATTCAATCAGCTCAATAATTATGTTGTGTTTTTTTTCAAAATCTGGACATTTTAATTATGTTTAAATGTGTTGGTTAAATTAGTTAATTAGCTTAGCTCATAATTATGTTTAGCTTAATACATGGTTTTAATATGTTCCAGCTGAAATTTATATGTCTAAATTTGAACATGTTTTAACTTGTTTTGCTACAACACATATTTAATTGTGTTGTCCAACTAAACATGGCATTGAATTCAGTCGAATTGAAGTTGTCTTAAGGCTGTCGAATTTTAATGTGTCTTGAGCTGACTTTGTTTGATTTCCAACGTGCAGGTAATTATAATGCTTGGACTGAATTTAATTGATGTTAATTCAGCTAATCAGCAAGGTGCATTGGACGTTCTTAATAAGGGAACATGCACTTGCATGTTCATGAACGATAATTAAGAGAGGCTGCTGATTGGAATTTACCATGTACCTTTTTCGTGCAGCTCAAAAGGTCATGGAGCAAATTAATACTTCTTTGACTTTTGGTGTGCCCCAAGCTGAGTTATTAAGGCACCAAAGCTGTTCAGCTAACCGAAGCAGCTAATTTCACTTTCATGCACTTTTTTTGGCCGAATTTATTAGAGCCACTCAGTCCAATTTAATGTCCAGCTGCTGGAACCTTCAAACAAGCTCTAAGGAAACTTCATGGAAATTTCCAACTTATTTGAGCTGATTAAAAAGCTGACCGTGCAGCTCTCCTACTTCACACCTTTGGACGAATTTAATCAGCTTGTTTTAGCTCCATAATTGCTCCAATTTATTAAGATGATTTGGGAAACACCATGGGACGTTTTTTTTTGAAGCTTCTTGGCACTTTCATGGATTAGTTATGG
Organism: Gossypium anomalum; assembly: GCA_025698475.1. Lineage (NCBI taxonomy): Eukaryota > Viridiplantae > Streptophyta > Magnoliopsida > Malvales > Malvaceae > Gossypium > Gossypium anomalum. The sequence continues at coordinate 59,412,244 of CM046956.1, forward strand.
AATTTTCAGCTCATTTTAGGCTGAACTCAAATGGCCAATCAGCTTCACAAGTGCCTATTCGGCTAGCCATGTTGTTTAGCTATAAATACTTAATTATTTTCTTGTTGTAGGGACTTTTTCTCCTTTGATTAATGTTTATAACATTTTGTGAGTTTTTCAACTCTCTTATTTCATTTTAGACTCAGCTTGACTTATCTAGCTTGCTAGTGGTGTCATACTTTTCTTTCCGAACTTATCACTTATCCCGAGTGTAGCGTTCACCTTTATACCTATTGGTTCCTATCTCCATATAGATAGTGGGTCACGGTTTGTCTATCCTTCTATCCACCTTAAGTGTCAATATAAGATTTGGGTCAATACTTTCATATAGTATTGGTTCTCTCTTAGACCTTAAGCCTAATGCTTCCATCCCTTTTATCTTTCAATTTACATCCCTTGCTTAACAGAAACTATATTTCCATCTTAAACCCTTCCATCCTTTTGAAACATCCACTTCCAAGTTATCCCATTTTCCTTGTTAAACCGAACCATATCCCTTAATTATCTTAAACTATCACATACCCCTTTGTGTAAAGCCTTACTTAGTCGAATTCAACCAATTCTTTGTTCAAGAACGATACTTCTCCATTTTAATGATTGGGCAACATCTATGACTCGAATCAAGTCACGAGGCGAGTTCGTATCATATACTCAGAAGCCGTCCAAAATTGTTTAATGGGTCAATTAACATACTTAACATTCCTTATCATAAATCAAATAAATACTAACACATTTCAAAGATAATAAACTTTTAACCATAAGGCACTTACCATATCTAACCAACACAATTCATAATTCAACATTTTTTCAATTTCTCATGCATTACTCTAAAATTCATAACAACATAGTCATAGCAAAAATCAAATTAAAATAGCTCAATTTAGATCATAACACAAGATAATTTGAAATCGAATTACACGAATAAAAAGTCACTCAAGCTTCGGAAACCTTCTTTTTGCCCTTCACCTTCAAGCTCTAAACAATTTCCTTTTCTTAAAAACCAACGTCAAAGTAGTAAATCAAGTTAGAAAAACAAGAAAAACCAATCAAAACCTCTAAATTTCAACAAAAAAAATGTAATGCGACCAAGCAATACAGTTTCCTATTTTAACGCCCACACTTGAGAACTCCAACTGAACCTTACTGTAACTCAAATCTAATATTAGATTCATACTTATGAACTCAAAACTAAACTAAAACACCAAATTCACTGTTGGAACCTCATCTCCTTCACACTTCTTCTTAAGCACTCATATATGGCAACTTCTGGAACTAAATTCACAACCCCAATCAAATATAATTTCTAGCATTCTTAAAAAAAATTCTAAATTCATTAGCAACCTAAATCTAACCTAAACAAAATAAGAATTTAAAGAAATTTCATATTCCTCTCACTTACCCAATAAATAAGAACATAGTTTGAGAAAAAAATGAAAAAAAAAATCATTGGAAATCCATTTTCAAGAGTAAAAAATAATAGACTAATGTTAGACTCATCATTATGTTACTAGATTTTAAGAAATCAAATCCAAGAACAATCATGAATTCATTCTCTCACCAATTAAATATTCTTGCAAAAAAGAGAGGAGAAAATAAAAATGAAAATGAGAAATCATGTTTTGATATTAAAAATATTGTTGATTTTACTAGAAAATAAATTTAACTTTCAAGATTGATTGATAAGAATCAAAACCTTAGAAAATTGTTGAGAGCTTTGAGAGAATTTTAAGAGAAAATTGAAGAGAAATTTCATGTTCTTGGAAAATAATCTCCCTTAACTGTTCACCCCTTCGAAATTCAGTAAACAGTCCGTTTGCTAATAGGCCCTAGGTAAAATTACCGCTTTAAAACCCTCTATTACTCAAATCTAATTTTTTTCTTATTCACTCAATTTCCATAAAAAAATTACAAACTTTACAATCTAGTCTTAATCTCTCATTCCACTAGTTACCACTAATTAAGGCACAATTATTATACTAATTAATGACTCATGACTTAAACCGACTCTTATTCTCGAAAACCTCTCGATTTGACTTTCTAAAATAGTTTGGTACACAAATTTGACCCAAATTTAGCTTTTTTGATACTGAAAAAATCCAAGGTATTACAACATATTTACATAATGGAAAATTTTTATGCTTACAAAACAAAAATATCACTTGACATTCAAAATTTTTTTATTAAATGCTTTATATTTTGAATTCATATTAAGCTTTGAGAAGATATAACACTAAATAATAAAATAAAACAATTATTAAAAATATATATGTTACTTTAAATTCTAAAATACATGATAAATAAAATGTTTTAAGTATTATATTTCAAAGTTAAACCTTTATTAACTATAAAAAATTATTTGTCTAAACTGTTAAAAATTTAAACCTTATTTTTTCCTTGATAACACAAAAGTTTAAACCCTAATGTAACTTTCGGTTTTTATAATTTTTCTAATTGTTTTATCAATAGTTGGAATAATATATGCTACTTAATAATATATATAAATATTGCTTATATCTAAATCACATAAATTAGGAAATAAATGATCTAATATACTTTTATATCCTATTGATGAGAAGCCAAATGTAATGACAAATAATTAAAAAAATAACTTGAAAATTAAGTACTATTATTATAGAGCTTTTGATGTGAGTAATAGTGGTAATTGACCGTATCTCGATATGTGTGCACTAAAGCTATGAATCAACACAAATAAACTAAAAAATCTAGTGATGTACTACAAGTGTGAAATGTCAGTTATAATATTTTTTTTAAGTGTTATAATGGAACACTTTGAGTATTCCAAAGATCGAACCCAAGAGTGTTCATGGACAAGGTGATTAATGTGAAACAAACATGCAAATAGGAAGTCTAGCTAGCTACTCGCTGAGTATCATATTACGATAAATCATATTCAAAGGGTAACTAAACTAATTGACTATCTAACACTAAAAAAAGACTAAATTGCAAAATAATTAAAATTGCACAACTAACAATTCAAAGAACATAAGCAGTTGGTTAACTCCATGTTGCTAATTTGTTTTCAAATTAAGGATCTAAATAGCTTGAACTTCTAATTGGTTTCAATTCACCTCTCGGTCACCATTTTACCAAATTAGATAATTTAGTCTGATTTATCTCTTGACCTCACCAAACTAACTTGGGACGATCAAATTGGTCCTCGATAGGTCCTTCTCTCGGTCTCACCTACCTAAATATTCACCTAAACTCGTCAATTCTAAGTTTTGAAGTTTATTCAATTTAGTTTTATTTTTACGATTTAGTCCCTGTACAAAAAACTAACCAAGAAACATTTCCATCAACCAAACAAAATAGGTTTATTTACACTCATCATCATGCAAATAATAGTCAAACACATACTCAAATAGTTTATTAAAATAAACATAAAAGTAAGGTTAAAGAAAGCTTAGGAATTTCTTGATGGGTATTTTAAGGAGGATGATGACAGCAATAATAGAGGTAGAAGCACAACTAAAGTTAAGATTTTTATTCTATTGAAAGTAAATAAAATTGAAATATATTGAAAGATTTGAATAGGAATCCAAATACAAAGTTAATTTGAGCACTAAATTGCAAAAACAGTGACAAGCTATAATAAAAACTAACTAAACTAACAACCACACCAACTAACCTCAGAAAAGTAAATGGTCTAAACATAAAAGTGGAGAAAAAAACTAACAACTAAGCTAAAAAGATGAAAGAAAGTTGACTCTTTTAAGTTGACAGCTAAAATGGTCTTTTAAAAATTGAGAAATTCAACCATAACATTGACAAAATTTCCCTTAAAATGCATGTTGACTTGGGTTTGTGTTAGAAAAAAGACTTGTCACACCTTGTTTTTAATTAGTTGTTGTTAGTTTTTAAACAATATTAAGTGTTAGCCTAGTGGTTAAGAGCTTATGTTGTTATTCTTCAGACCCAAGTTCAAATCCCCTCTCTTGCATTTTATTTTAAATTCGACACACCCTCATTGGTCAACCCTTTTGCCGCCCAAAAATGTTGCCATACACTCTAGATTCTTCTTCCCTTTTCTTTCTCTTTCCTTCCTTCCTTACTCCCATTTTTACTCCCTTTGTTCCCTTCATTTCCTTTTCTTCCCATTGTTTTCCTCATTTCCAATTTTCCTTCCCTTTGACTATCCTTGTCGTCTCTAGTAGCAAAAGAAGTCATCCATTTTATTTTTTTTCATCTTTTCTCTTATCTCCCTTTTTCTCTTCTCCACCACTTGTGCCATTATATTTTGTTTAGTCTACCATTTTAACCACCATTAGCCACCGTTGCACCACCAATCAACCACCAATTCTTGTCGTGGTTTCATACGATCGAGTGTTTTACCTTAGGAAGCTCTATTTTTGTTCTTCAAGAAGAAAGATGGATTGATGAGGCTCTATATTGATTACTGGAATTGAACAAGCTGACTGTAAAGAACAAGTATCCCTTACCTAAGATTGATGACTTGTATGCTCAGTTCAGATGTGCTACAGTATTCTTCAAGATTGATCTAAGGTTTGCTTACTATCAGTTGAAGGTAAAGGAATTTGATGTGCCTAAGATCGCATTTCAAACTTGGTATGATCATTATGAAATTTTGATGATGCCCTTTGGTCTTACGAATGCTTCGGCTACTTTTATAAACTTAATGAACTAGATATTTCAACCTTATCTTGACCAGTTTTTCATTATCTTTATCGACGACATCTTGATTTACCCTAAGTCTAAATTTGAGCACAATGAACATTTGAGGGTTGTGCTACAGATCCTGAATAATAAGAAGCTTTATGCTAAGCTTAGTAAGTGTGAATTTTATCTCAGAAAAGTGATGTTTCTGGGTCATGTGGTATTTGCTGAAGGTATTTGTGTTAATCCAAAAAAGATTGAGGTTTTCTAAATTGGAAGCAGCCTAAGAATATTTCTAAGATCCGAAGTTTTCTTAGGTTAGCCAGTTATTATCAGAGGTTTGTGGAGGGATTTTCTTTCATTGCAGCCCCTATGACTAAGTTGTTAAGTAAGAGTGCTCCTTTTAAGTGGATAGATGATCAACAAGTTAGTTTTGAGAAGTTTAAGTCTGTGTTGACTCCAGCACTGATTTTAATTTAGTTTAAGTCTGGAAAGGATTATGTGGTTTATAATGATGCATCCTATACTGGTCTGGTTGTGTACTGATGCAAGACGATAAAGTTGTAGCCTATGCATTGAGACAACTTAAACTGCATGAGTGCAATTACCTGACTCATGATCTCGAGCTGGCAGCTATGGTTTTTGCGCTAAAAATCTGGAGACACTATCTGTATAGTGAGGATTGTACCATTTACATGGACCATAAGAGCCTTAAGTATCTTATCTCCGAAACAAGTTGAACTTAAAGAAGCGAAGAAGGATAGATTTGATTAAGGATTATGGTTTTACCATTGAGTACCATTCGAGGAAAGTTAACGTCATGGCAGATACACCGAGTAGGACGTTGATGACTAATCTGAGAGTGATGTTCGCTGAGTTGAATTTGCATGAGGATGGTGGCTTAGTCATAGAGTTGCAAGAAAAGCCTACTTTGGTCGATGATATTAAGATGAGCCAGGCTTTGGATGTGTCTCTTTTGCCTTGGATTAAGCAAACTGAGAAGGGAAAGATTACATATTTTTGGTTCAATTCTGATGGTGTTCTATATTTATGTGAGAGGTATTGTGTACCGGATGACAAGTATCTGAAATAGCCTATTCATTGGGAAGCAAATAGTAGCCCTTACACTATGCATCTTGGAGGAAATAAGATGTACAATGATTTGAGAGAACTTTCTTGGTGATTGGGTTTGAAGCGCAAGGTAACCGATTATGTGGCTAAGTGTCTAACATGTTAGCAAGTAAAAGTTGAGCACTAGTTCCCCTCTAGCTTGTTACAACATATTAATATTCCTTAGTAGAAATAGGAGTGAGTGACTGTTGACTTTGCTAGCGGGTTGAACTTAATACCTACTAAAAAAGATTCAGTCTAGGTGATAGTGGATAAACTAAGACAACTCACTTCTTCCTTGTTCGTATAGACTATTCTTTGTAAAAGTTAGTAGGGCTTTATATTTCTGAGATAGTGAGACTACATGGGTTACCAATATCGATTATTTTAGATTAGGATCCTTGTTTTACATCTCAATTCTAGAAGAAGTTGCATGAGGCACTAGGTACTTGACTGGATTTTAGTATGGCTTTTCATCTGTAGACTAATGGGCAATCTGAGAGGGTTATTCAAATCCTTGAGGATATGTTGAGGAGTTGTGTTATCGACTTCTGAGTTAGTTAGGAGTAGCACTTGCCATTAGCAGAGTTTGCATATAATATCAGCTTTCAATCGAGCATACAGATGGCACCATATAAGGCATTGTATAGTCGAAGGTGCCAAACACCTTTCTGTTGGACCGAGTTGAGTGAGAAGATGTTAGGTCTGGAACTAGTTTAGAAGACAAACGGTATAGTCAAGTTATTCAGGACAACAGCAACATCAGATTGACAGAAGTTTTATTCAAATTTTAAGAGAAAGGTCATATGGTTTAGTGTCGGGGATCAAGTATTTCTAAAAGTGTTGCCTTGGAAAAAGGTTCTGAGATTTGGTCAAAAAGGCATGTTAAGCCTAAGGTTTATTGGGCATTATAGGATCCTTAAGAGGATTGGATCAGTGGCTTCTTAGTTAGAGTTACCTCCTGAGCTAGACTGTATCCATGACGTGTTCCATGTCTCTATGTTGATGCGGTACTGATCTAACCCATCTCATTTGGTTTCAATTGAGGAGATAGAGGTGAGACCAGATTTATCTTTTCAGAAGGAGCCAGTTCAAATCTTGGAGCGCAAAATTAAAGTTATGAGGAAAAAGTAGATTCCACAGGTAAAATTTTTGTAGCGAAATCATGACACTAAGGAGGCTACATTGGTGCCAGAGCACTTGATTGTCAACAATATCCTCTTCTGTTTGGATAAGAAAAATTTTGAAAGTGATATTTTTTAAGGAGGGTAGAGTTTTCATGCCTTTTTTTTAATTACTTATTGCTAATTTTTAAACAAGATTGAGTGTTAACCTAGTGGTTAAGAACTTATGTAGCTATTCTTTAGACCCAAGTTCGAGTCCCCTCTCTTGTATTCTATTATAAATTCAACACACCCTCATGGTCAACCCTTTTGCCGCCCAAAAATGTGTCCATACACTCAAGTTCTTCCTCCCTTTCTTACTTACTCCCCTTTTTACTCCATTTTTTCCTTTTCTTTCCTTTTCTTCCCTTTGTTTTCCTCATTTCCAATTTTCCTTCCTCATTTTCAATTTTCCTTCCCTTTGACTATCCTTGCCATCCTTAATAGCAAAAAATGTCACCCATTTTGTTTTCTTTCATCTTTTCTCTCCTCTCTTCCTTTTTCTCTTCTCTACCATTTTGCCACCTTTTTTTTTTTTGGTGCCACTTTAACAACCATTAGACACTGTTGCACCATCAATAAACCACTATTACACATCCATTCTTCCCCTCTTTTCCTTTCCTTACCACCATCGCACCACCATTGGACCTTCGTTGCACCGTCGCCACCTAGTTTTCTTCCTTTCTCCTTCTCTCTTTTTTTCATTTGGTTGTAACTAAGTCTCTTTTATTCTTTCTTCTTTTTCCAAGTTGATATATTATTTTTTTATACTCATCTTTTCTTCACTTTTGTTTCTCCATAGCTAATATTCTTCCTTTTACTCAAGATCTTTGTTGAATCGTATTTTTTCGATCTAAATGGTAAAGTATAGTGATGAATCATCCAATCAAATCTCAATTCTTTCTCTTACTTTGTTAGAGCCGAATCTTATGTGTTCATCTCATATAAATTGTAGTTTCATTGAAGGTCTTAATTCGGATCACAAGAATTTGTATTAAAGTAAAAAGATTAATTGATCTTCGTTGAAAGGGTGATAGAGTAAGTTAATTTTCATTCGATTTCATAAGAGGACCTCATTGGGTTGTAAAGCTGAAATTGACACGTGTGTTTTTGGTGTCTGTACCACCAATCTATGATTGGATCAAGGTAAGATTTGATTAGATCTGAAACATAGGAGTGTGGAAGATTAGATTAGGTACTGTGGAACTTTTATTCAGTGTGTGAGTTTTAACCATTTAAGAACTGTATATGTTTCATCCATAACTAGAATAAGTGTTTATTCAATAATAAAATTAGTGTAAACTCTTGTTATAATTATGACTAATTGATTGCATATGTGATTTTGGCGAAAGGTAAATCATTTATTAGGATTGGCTACAAGTAAGTGTAACACCCCTCACCCTATTCAATGCCGGAATAGGGTTATTGAGTATTACCAGACTAGAAACACATTAATTGTACTATTTTTATACATTCAATTAAATCATACAATCAACATTCAATTTGTCCCTTATAATAGCCTACGAAGCCTTAAACATGCTTTAAAAGTGGTTTGGGACTAAACCGATAACATATGAAAATTTTAGAAACTTAGGAAAATTCAAACATACAGGGACCACACGCTCGTGTGTACAGGCAGTGTGCCTCACATGGCTAGTGGACATGCCTATGTCTTAGATCATGTGGAAACAGGGCATAATACTAACTTGCATCACACGGCCGAAGACACGCCCGTGCGCCAGGCTGTGTGAAAACTGGAGAGTATATTGACTTGTACCACATGGTCGGTCACACGCCCATGTGTGAGACCGTGTGGAGCATACTGACTTCATTTTAATTCAACACCAGAGGACACACGGCAGTGTAACATGACCATGTGTCTCACACGGCCGAGACACACGCCCATGTCTCTGCTCGTGTGGACAAAAATAGGCTATTTGCAAAGCCATTTTTGCCACCCTATTTTCACCTGCATGCACAATCATATATTGCAACATTTTATAACCCAATAGGCAGCCATTCCACAACATTCCATACACTCAGGAATCATTACAGGCTATAGTAAGCCCAATGGTACTTGATGTTCGACTTTGACTTGCTGGCGAATCAAACATTTAGAAACAAACTCCAATATATCTCTTTTCATGCTTTGCCACCAATAAAACCGTTTCAAATTGTTGTACATTTTGGTACTTCCCAGATGAGCATATAAACAACTATGGTGTGCTTCGTGCAAAATCTTTTGAATGAGTTCTAAATTTCTCGGTATGCAAATTCTATTCTGAAACCTTAAACAATCATCGGTCCCAATCTTAAACTCTGAATAAGGGATATTCTCACATTGAATTCGTTTAGCTTGCAACTCGTGATCATTTTTTTGAGATTCACAGATTTGTTGAAGAAATATTGGTTTAGCTTTTAATTTAGCTAAAATAGACCCATCAGCACAAATCATCAACTGGGTATTAATTGCTCGCAATACAAACAAAGATTTTCAGCTCAGGGCATCAGCAAAAACATTAGCTTTTCTCGAGTGATAATCAATCACAAATTCATAATCTTTTAATAACTCAAGCCATCTTCGTTGTCGCAGATTCAAATATTTTTGTGACATCATATATTTTAAGCTTTTGTGATCCATATAAATGTGGCATTTCTCACAATATAAGTAATGTCGCCAAATTTTCAATGCGAACACAATTGCAGCCAACTCTAAGTCATGTGTCGGATAATTTTTTTCATGCGGTTTCAATTATCGGGAAGCATAAGCTATAAATTTTCCTTCTTGCATCAAAACACATCCCAGACCGTTTAATTACGCGTCACTATAAATCACAAATTCTTTCCTGGATTTCGGTTGAACCAAAACTGGTGCTTCAGTTAACAGTACTTTCAACTACTCAAAACTCTGCTGACATTTTTTCGACCATTCCAATTTCACATCTTTTTGAAACAGTTGTGTCATCGGTGTCGCAATCATCGAGAATCCTTTCACAAATATTCAGTAATAGCCCGCTAAACCCAGAAAACTATAGACTTCAAACACATTTCTCGGAGGTTTCCAATCAACAATAGCAGAAATCTTACTCGGGTCAACTCTAATACCATCAGCTGAAACAATATGTCCCAAAAATCCAACCTTACGGAGCCAAAACTTACATTTGTGGAACTTTTCAAACAATTGCTTATCACGTAGAGTTTGTAACACAACTCTCAAGTGCTCAGTATGTTCAGATTCATCTCGCGAATAGATTAGAATGTTGTCAATGAATACAACAACAAATCTTTCTAAATACGGTCTGAATATTCAGTTCATTAAGTCCATAAAAACTGCAGGAGCATTAGTTAATCCGAAAGCCACAACCAGGAATTCATAATGTCTATACCTTGTTCTGAACGTGGTTTTCGACACGTCTGACACTTTAACTGGCGACTGATAATAACCTGATCTCAAATCAATCTTTGAAAATATTGTAGCCCTTTTCAACTAATCAAATAAATCATCAATCCACGGTAGAGGGTATTTGTTCTTTATAGTCGCTTTATTCAGCTGTCTGTAGTCAATACACATTCTCATCGTGCCATCTTTCTTTTTCACAAACAATACCGGTGCACTCCAGGGTGAATAACTCAGTCATGCAAAACCTCTGTCTGTCAATTCTTGCAACTGAGCTTTCAACTCTTTTAATTCTGTTGGAGCCATTCTGTATGGAGCTATCAATATCAGTGTTGTTCTCGGTAGTAATTCAATACTAAATTTGACTTCTCTGATCGGTGGCAAGCCCGATAATTCTTTTAGAAATACATTCGAAAACTCACAAACAACAGGTACAGATTCAATCTTTGATTCAGACACCTTAGTATCCAATACGTATGCAAAATATGCATCATAGGCCTTTTTCATATATTTCTGAGCTAACATTGACGATATCATAGTAGGTAATTCACTCGAATCGTTAGACTCAATTCTCAGAATTTCACCGTTTTGACATTTCAATTCGATGATCTTTTGTCTATAATTTACTATAGCATCATGTATAGTCAGCCAATCCATACCCAGAATCACATCAAATTCATCGAATGGTAAAAGCAACAAGTCAGCCCAAAAATAGTAACCCCGAGACATCAAAGGACAATTCTTACAAATTTTATCAACTAAAACAGACTTGCCTAAGGCGTTCAATACTTTAATTACAACCCTGTAGACTTGACGTGTAAAATCTTTTTAAATACTAAATTCATAAAGATTTATGAATGGGTTGATCTAGGATCTATCAACGCAATTATATCAGTATCAAAAAGAGAAAAAGTACCGGTAATAACGTCTGGTGATGATGCCTCCTCCCGTGCACGGATAGCATAAACTCTGGCAGGTGCTTGTGCCTCAGATCTCACAATGGAATCTCTCATAGCACCTCGGTTACCACTGTATTTCCAATGCTTCAGGGCAGACTACCTTTAGTAGCTATATTACTTACTTTCGCCGGTTGATCTCTTTCAGCTACAAACTTTTCTGGACAGTCCTAGAGATAATGATCAAGAGATCCACGTTTAAAACAAGTTCCGTTCACTAATCTACATTCACCATAGTGTCACTTATTGCAGTGTTTACATTCAGATCCAGCATTTCTAACACTACTCACACTGGCAACAAATGTCGTCTGAGGTTTAGAGCTGAAATGTCTTACATCTTTATCTCTGATCAAAATCCCCGTGGAAGTAGTAGAACGAGGATGATATTCTCTAGATTTCTTTGATGTTGACTGATATGATTTGCTTGCAAATCTCTTTCTAAAGTCTCTAGCCTCAGAATTGACTTTTCTTTTCTATTTGCAAAGCTCTTCAGCTTTACAAGCTCCGGCAAATAGGACGACAAACTCTTTTAGCTCAAGAATTCCAAATAAAAGTCTAATTTCTTCATTCAATCCATCTTCGAACCTTTTACACATTATAACTTCAATAGAAAAACATTCATGAGCATATTTGCTAAGTCGTACAAACTCTCTTTCATATTCTGTGATCGACATGCGACCCTGTTTCAATTCAAGAAATTCTTTTCTTTTCTAATCAATGAACCTTTGGCTGATGTATTTCTTTTTGAATTCAACTTGAAAAAACTCCCAAGTAACTCCTTCTCTCAAAACTACGGATATCAAGGTATTGCACCACTGATACACTGTGATTCTCAATAGTGATACAGCACATTTTGAACATTCTTTAGGTGTACATGACAGTTTATCAAATACCTAAATCGTGTTCTCAAGCCCGAAATCGGCTCCCTCAGGGTCATCGTTAACAGTGGCTCTGAATTCCTCAGTCCTATGTTTCCGTATCTTATCAACAAGTGGCTTATTCAATCGCAAAGGATCCATACCTTGAGGAATTACAAGGATTAGTTAGGGAATAGGTAGGGGTGGAGGTTGCTAAACAATCGGGTTCGTACGAATGTACTGCGTGAACCACTCGTTCATTATTTGAAAGAGCACTTCTTTAGTCTCACCTCCATGACTACTAGACACGGGTCTAGATTCAAAAGGTGTTGTCCCTTGAGCGAGAGCTGGCGCGTTACTCTCTACATTATCTGCTACAGCTCGTTAGGGATCCATTACAATATAAAAACATATCTGAAAATATCAAGAGTCATCACACTATCACAGTTTTAGATATGGCATGTATAGCTAAGCTCACATACGCTACGTTAGCCCTAGAATTGACTAAATCATAGCTCTGATACCAATAAATGTAACACCCCTCACCCGTATTCGTCGTCGAAATAGGGTTAAGAGGCATTACCGGACTAGAAACACATATAACCATACTATTTTCATACATTCGATTAAATCATACAATCAACATTCAATTTGTCCCTTATAATAGCCTACGAGGCCTTAAACATACTTTAAAAGTGGTTCGAGATTAAACCGATAACATATGAAAATTTTGAAAACTTAGGAAAGTTCAAACATACAGGGACCACACGCCCGTGTGAACAGGCCGTGTGCCTCACACGGCTAGTAGACACGCCCATGTCTTAGACCGTATGGAAACAGGGCATATATACTAACTTGCATCACACGGCCGAAGACACGCCCGTGTGCCAAGCCGTGTTAAAACTAGAGAGTATACTGACTTGTACCACACGGTTGGTCACATACTCGTGTGTGAGACCGTATGGAGCATACTGACTTCACTTTAATTCAACACTAGGGGACACACGACCATATAACATGACCATGTGTCTCACGCGCACGTGTGGACAAAAATAGGCTATTTGCAAAGCCATTTTTGCCACCCTATTTTTACCTGCATGCACTAGCATATGTTGCAACATTTTATAACCCAATAGGCAGCCATTCCACAATATTCCATACATAGATTATACCAATTCATCATAGTATTCAAATAATTAACTAATACCATACACTTTCCATTCATAAGCTTACTACATAATAAGATACATTTGCAAAATTCCATTCCATATAATACTTACCAAAAGATACCAAAACATAATATCAAGTTTAGCCAAATCACAAGGCTTAGACTTATCACAACATGAATCAAAATCACTATCTCAAGTGAACATAACTATCGTCTTTATAACTAGCCTATATATGCCATATTTACATATACCCACAAGTTCAAAAGTACCAATTGTCAACTGGATAGTGTGATGTGTAACTTTGGCTTGTCTGAAATGAGCGAGCTATCGAACCTCTATAAAACATGGAAAAAGACACAGAGTATGTAACACCCCTATCCTATAACCGTTGCCGGAATAGGTAAGGGGCATCACCGAATAGACAGAGTATACCAGAACAAATCCAAATCACCTATATCATACAACTAGAATACATTTAAATTCATCCACAATTCATCCACTAAAATGGTTTACGACACCCAAAACATACATTTAGGGAAGGTCGGGACTAAACCGAACCTATTCAAAATTTTCAAAACTTAAACAAACTTTTCAAAACTGACAAAGTCACACCCCCGTGTGACTAGGCTGTATGACACACACGGGCACAAGGCACGCCCATGTGGTCCAACCGTGCCAAACATAGGTCTTATACTAACTTATTAACACGGCCAATAGACACGGCCGTGTGCCATGGCCGTGTAAAAACTTAGCTAGCTACTGAATTCTTCACACGGCCACAAGCCACGCCCGTGTTCCCTGGCCGTGTGGCACAATGCAGGCTTGGTTTAAGCCAATTTACCACCCTTTAAGGGTCCGACCCTACAAGCATTATTAAACAACAATTACACCGACATTTCCAGCCAATTTCATACTCAAAACATGCTTCACTACAACTATATCATCATCATTCAATAATTTATTCAAACCCATACCAAATCTTAACACAAAACACACCATTTACTAGCCAACTCTTATGGCATAACATATATTAACATCAAGCTTACAAACTTAGACATTCTAGCCTATACATGCCATACTTCAAATATGTACATTTGCCAAAAGTACCAAAAAGAGTTTGATGGTGTGATGACAATTCTCGACTATCCCGAGCTTCGGTAGCTACGATAATCAGAAATGCATGAATCACACAGAGTAAGCTATAAATAGCTTAGTAAGCTCGTACTCACATCATCATCAACACATGAAACATATAAGTACTTGCACAAAATAAATCCTCAAGAGTATGTCAACCCAATGAAATTCACATACATTCTATCCTCTACCATTTAGGTCTTGTACATACCTGGATCTTGCCGTACTTATTCACTTTCATACTCACCTCTTATTGATCGTTATCAAACTTTCCAAAATTCGTCAATACTTTGAACATCCACACACTTAGTGCTATAAAGTTAGTCGAAGCTAGATTATTTCCGCACACTTAGTGCCATCTCAAATAACCGAGACTAAGTCGGTATCGCACACTTAGTGCCTCAAGTAGACGAAGCTAGTTTAAATCGCACACATAGTGCCAAAGTTTTTGATTTATCAATATATCATCCAATCCAATTATACACAACACATAGTTAATGTAATGCATCAAAGCTTACTTGACATCACATTTTTAAGTACGAACTTACCTCGTACTCGAAATTTGTCGACTCAGACTATCTACTCGATAACCTTCATTTTTCCTCAATCTAAGTCTGAATTCCTCCTTTCTTGATCTATATGATTTCAAAATTAACACTCTTATTCACCAATTAATTCAACTTAATCCCTAAACACATATTTAGGGCAATTTGCAAACTAGCCCCCATATTTTCACATTTTGACACTTTAGTCCCTATTTCACAAAATCACAAAATATACATAATTTGTATATACTCAAGCTTAGCCGAATTCTCCTAGTACTTGCACTAGTCCACACATTTCATTCATTTCACATTTTAGTCCTTCAAAATAACATTTTTACAATTTAGCCCAAATTGCTCAAATTCATAAAAAATCCAAAGACAAAACATGTAAACCCAACATCAAGCTCTCATATTTCACCATTTAGCAACACAAAACTCATGAATTCATCTATGGAATATTTCAAAATCATCACTAAAATAAAAAATTGAGACATGGGCTTTGTAGTGCACTAAGCAACGATAACAGAAACTTAGAAATTATCAAAAATCGAAGTAAAAACATACCCAAATTAAGCTTCCAACTAGCCGAACCCTAGCTTGATCTTTTCTATTCTTTTTCTTTCAAACAATCGGCCAACAAAGATGAAATGCATGGCCATTTCATTTTTTCTTTATTATTAAACATATTATTATACAATTGACTATTTTAACCTTTATTTATAAACCATTATAATTCCATTAACTTAGGCATTTTTGTCCACCATTAAAACAATTGGTATATTAGACATGCAAGGAATTTTATTTTAAAAGCCAAGCCTAATAGGTGCTTATCATCTAGCACTCAACTTTTATTCATTACCCGATTTAATCTTTTTTCATAATTTAGCACATAAACAGACAAATTTAATCACAGAAATTTCATAGATACAAATTCAAATATCACAGACAGAAAATAGTATCAAAATATTATTCGGACTCAGATTTGTGGTCCTGAAACCACTATTTCAAAATCAGACTGTTACAATTCTCCCCCTTAGGTATTTTCGTCCCTGAAAATCTTACCGTTAAACAGATTCGGATATTGTTGTTTCATTGCATCCTCAGGCTCCCATGTAGCCTCTTCTACTCCGTGTCTATGCCACAGCACTTGACCAACGAAATTTTCTTATTACGTGATTGTTTAATCTCACGAGACAGAATACGAATCGATTTTTCTTTATAAGTTATGTCAGATCGGACTTCTATATCAGACGGAGAAATCACATGTGAAGGATCAGATCTGTATCGTCGAAGCATTGATACGTGAAATACATTATGAATCTTTTCTAGCTCAGACGGTAACCTCAATATATAAGCAACCGGCCCAATTCGCTCAATGATTTCATAAGGTCCGATGAACCTCGGGCTCAACTTGCCTTTTCTACCAAATCAGAACAGTTTCTTCCACGGAGATACTTTCAGAAACACTTTATCACTGATCTCATATTCAATTTCCTTTCATTTTAAATATGCATAAGACTTCTAACGATCAGAGGCAGCTTTCAGACTATTTCGGATTATTCTCACTTTTTGTTCTGTTTCTTTAATCAAATCAACACCATAAATCTTATTCTCACTCGAGCTCGCACCAAAGATAACGAGTTCTACACTTTCTACCATATAATGCTTCATATGGTGCCATTTTAATACTTGACTGAAAACTATTATTATAAGCGAATTCAATCAAAGGTAGATATTGTTCCCTCGTACCTTCGAACTCAAGAATGCAACATCTCAACATATCATCGAGTATCTGAATAATCCGCTCACACTGACCATCTGTTTGCGGATGAAAAGCAGTACTGAAATGCAATTTAGTACCCAAAGCATCTGGCAAACTTTTCCAGAATCGCGATGTGAATCTTGGATCTCTATCAGACATAATCGACAATGGTACACTGTGCAGTCTCACAATATCAAAAATATAAAGTTCAGCTAACTTATCAAGTGAGAAGTCAGATCGTACCAGAATAAAGTGAGTTGACTTTGTTAATCTATTGACTACAACCCATATCGAATCTTTCTTTCTCAGAGACAGGGGCAAACCTGAAACAAAATCCATGGTCACATGATCCCATTTCCATTCCGGAATCATAATCGGTTGCAATAGACCTGATGGCACCTGATGTTCAACTTTAACTTGATGACAAATCAAACATTTTGAAACAAAATCAGAAATATCTCTTTTCATTCCCGGCCACCAGTATAGTTGCTTCAAGTCATTATACATTTTCGTACTGCCCGAATATACAGAGAATCTACTACTGTGAGCCTCACTCAAAATCAACTGAATTAACTCTGGATTCCTTGGAACAAAGTCTATTTCTGAATCTCAAACAATCGTTAACATCAACCCAGAATTCAGAATCACATAGAGCTCGTTTTGCTATCAATTCATTGTCAGACTTTTGAGCATCGCAGATCTGTTGCATAAACAAAGGTTTTGCTTTCAGTTCGGTACAAACCAGAGTATTATCAGACTATGCTAAATGAGCATTCATTGCACGCAATGCAGACAAAGATTTTTGACTCAAAGCATCTGCTACTACATTTGCTTTGCCCGGATGATAGTCAATAACTAGCTCGTAGTCTTTTAACAGTTCTAACTATCTTTTCTATCACAGATTCAAGTCTTTTTGTGTCATTAAATACTTCAGACTTTTATGATCAAAAAATACGTGACATTTCTCACCAAATAGGTAGTGACACCAGATTTTCAAAGTAAACACAATAGCAGCCAACTCAAGATCGTGTGTCAGATAGTTCTTTTCATGTGGCTTCAACTGTCTCGAAGCATAAGCAATGACTTTACCTTCTTGCATCAGAACACATCCCAGACCAATCAACAAAGCATCGTTATAAATTACAAATTCTTTACCTGATTCAAGTTGTACTAATACTGGAGCTTCGGTCAACAAAGCTTTCAACTGATCAAAACTGTTCTGACACTTTTCAGACCATTCAAACTTCACATTTTTCTTAAGCAATTTTGTCAAAGGAGTCGCTATCATCAAGAAACCTTTTACAAATCTTCTATAGTAACCAGCAAGTCCCAGAAAACTACGGAATTCAGATACATTTCTCGGAGGCTTCAAATCCATAATAGCTAAAATTTTTCTTGGATCAACACGGATACCAGAGGTTGATACAATATGACCCAGATAACCAACTTCTCGCAACTAGAATTCATATTTACTGAACTTCGCATACAACTATTTATCTCGCAGTGTCTGTAGCACTATTCTCATATGCTCGGCATGTTCAGATTCATTACGTGTATAAATCAATATGTCATCAATGAATACAATAACAAATTGATCCAAATACGGTCTGAAAATCCTATTCATCAAATCCATAAAGATAGCAGGTGCATTCGTTAGTCCAAAAGGCATAACTAAAAATTCATAATGCCCGTACCTCATTCTAAAAGCAGTTTTCGGTATGTCAGAGTCCTTTACTCGTAATTGATAGTAACCCGATCTCAAATCTATCTTTGAAAACACAGTAGCACCTTTCAACTGATCGAATAAGTCATCGATCCTGGGCAAAGGGTATTTATTCCTTACGATTACTTTGTTAAGCTGACGGTAATCAATACACATTCTCATTGTGCCATCTTTCTTTTTCACAAATAGGATAGGAGCACCCTATGGTGAAAAACTTGCTCTAGCAAATCCTCTATCGGTCAATTCTTACAACTGAGACTTCAATTCTTTTAGTTTAGTCAGAGCCATCCTGTACGGAGCTATCAATATTGGAGTAGTACCAGGCACCAATTCAATACCAAACTCAACTTCCTGAATCTGAGGCAAATCAGGTAGTTCTTCAGGAAACACATCAGAAAATTCATAGACAACAGGCACTGATTCAATTTTCTTATCATCCACTTTCGAGTCTAACACATAAGCTAAATAAGCTTCACAACCTTTCTTTACATAATGCCGTGCTTTTATTGCAGATATCACAGCTGGCAACCCATTCAAATCACTAGACTCAATTTGAATTACTCATTATTCTTACATCTCAAGTCAATGACTTTTCGTTTGCAATTCACAATAGCATCATGCAAAGTTAACCAATCCATTCCCAGAATTATATCAAATTTGTCGAAAGGCAGTAGCATCAAATTAGCAGGAAAATAGATATCTCGAATCATTAACTGACAATTCTTGCAGACTTTATCAACTAGAACACATCTGCCTAATGGATTCGAAACTCTAACCACAAATTTAGTAGACTCTACAGGTAAAGTCTTACTGTTTACTAAGTTCATACAAATATAAGAATATGTTGATCTAGGGTCTATCAATGCAATCACAGAAGTATCATAAAGAGTGAAAGTACCAGTAATCACGTCTGGCGATGAAGCTTCCTCACGAGCTCAGATAGCATACGCTCTAGCAGGTGCACGAGCCTCAGATCTAACAGTTGTGTCTTTCATTCCTCTTTGACTACCACTTACATTTCCTGAATTCCTGGGAGATCTACCACGAGAAATATTACTACTCTGTCTCAGATTCTGAACATTATCTTTTTCAGATAAATTAGGGCAATCTTTAATAAAATGGTTTCTCGAACCACAACTATAGCAAGCTCGATTATTACTTTTTCCCCAGCATTCACCAAAGTGTCGTCTTCCACATTGTTCACATTCAGGCTTTTCAGATCAGACATTTCTAACACTTACAATAGAAGTAACATGAGCTCTGGTGTTCGAATACAATCTAGCTCGATCTTGGTTCGAATGTCCCACATTAGTATTTGAACGTTTCGTTCATCTCAAAATTTCTTTGACCCAAATTGAAATGATTTACTCACAGATCTCTTTCAAGCATCTCTAGCCTCAGAATCAGCTTTTCTTTTCTCTTTACTCAATTTTTCAGCCTTACAAGCTCGCTCAACAAGCACCACCATTTCTTTAATCTCTAAAATCCCGACTAACAAACGTATATCTTCATTTAGTCCCTCCTCAAACCTTTTACACATTATTGCTTCTGAAGATACACATTCACGGGCATACTGACTCAACCTTACAAATTCTCGCTCGTATTCTGTAACAGACATACAGCCTTGTTTAAGCTCGAGAAACTCTTTTTGTTTCTGATCGATGAATCTCTAACTAACTTATTTCTTCCGAAACTCAACTTGGAAGAAATCCCATGTAACCCGTTTGCTCGGAACCACAGATATTAAGGTTTTCCAACAATGATATGTCGTATCTCTCAGAAGTGAAACAACACATTTTACACACTCCTCAGGACTCAAAGACATTTCATCAAACACTCGTATCGTATTCTCTAACCAGAATTTGGCTCTTTCCACATCGTCATTCGTTGTAGCTCGAAACTCTTTAGCCCCATACTTTCTAATCTTATCAATAGGTGGTCTACTTAGCTGAACTGGACTCACCGCGGGCATAGTAGGAATTTGAGAAGAATTAACCGGGGGTGGAGGTTGTTGTACAGCCGAGTTGGTTCTAATGTAATGAGTGAACCAATCATTCATCATTTGATAGAAGGCCTGCTTAGCCTCGCTATCACGGCTACTCATAGCCGGTCGAGAATCATCTTGCACTGTCCCTTGCGCAGGAGCAGGCGCATTACTCTCAACATCGTTAGCTACAGCTCTATTGGGATCCATTGCTATATAAAAGCACATTTCAAAGTTAGGATTCATCACACTATCACAGTTCAGACATATGGCATGTATAGCTAGTCTCACACACGCTATGGTAGTCCTAGAACTGACTAAACTATAGCTCTGATACCAATAAAATGTACCACCCCTGTCCCGTAACCGTTGTCGAAATAGGTAAGGGGCATAACCGGACAGATAGAGTATACCAGAACAAATCCAAATCACCTATTTCATACAACCAGAATACATTTACGTTCATCCACAATTCATCCATTAAAATGGTCGACGAGACCCAAAACATACATTTAGAGAAGGTCGGGACTAAACCGAACCCATTCAAAATTTTTAGAACTTAAACAAACTTTTCAAAATTGACAAAGTCACACGCCCGTGTGACTAGGCCGTGTGACACACACGGGCACAAGGCACACCCATGTGGTCCAACCGTGCCAAACATAGGTCCTATACTGACTTATTAACACGGCCAATAGACACGGTCGTGTGCCATGGCCGTGTAAAAACTTAGCTAGTTACTGACTTCTTTACACTGCCACAAGCCACGCCTGTGTTCCCTGGCCGTGTGGCACAATGCAGGCTTGGTTTAAGCCAATTTACCACCCTTTAAGGGTCTAACCCTACAAGCATTATTAAACAACAATTATACCAACATTTCCAGCCAATTTCATACTCAAAACATGCTTCACTACAACTATATCGTCATCATTCAATAATTTATTCAAAGCCATACAAAATCTTAACACAAAACACACCATTTACTAGCCAACTCTTATGGCATAACATATATTTACATCAAGCTTACAAACTTAGACATTCTAGCCTATACATGCCATACTTCAAATATGTACATTTGCCAAAAGTACCAAAAAGAGTTTGATAGTGTGATGACAATCCTCGATTATCCCGAGCCTTCGGTAGCTATGATAACTGTAAAACAGACAGAAATCACACAGAGTAAGCTATAAATAGCTTAGTAAGCTTGTACTCACATCATCATCAACACATGAAACATATAAGTACTTGCACAAAATAAATCCTCAAGAGTATGTCAACCCAATGAAATTCACATACATTCTATCCTCTACCACTTAGGTCTCGTACATACCTGGATCTTCCCGTACTTATTCACTTTCATAATCACCTCTTATTGATCGTTATCAAACTTTCTAAAATTCGTCAGTACTTTGAAAATCCGCACACTTAGTGCTATAAAGTTAGCTGAAGCTAGAATATTTCCTCACACTTAGTGCCATCTCAAATAACTGAGACTAAGTTGGTATCGCACACTTAGTGCCTCAAGTAGGCGAAGCTAGTTTAAATCACACACTTAGTGCCAAAGTTTCCGATTTATCAATATATCATCCAATCCAATTATACACAACACATATATAATGTAATGCATCAAAGCTTACACATATATAATGAGTATGATGCCTTCATTTGTTTTTTTTATTTAACTTAAATTATTATACAATTACCATAATAACCTTTAATAAAACCTTAATAAAAAACATAAGTCATGGACATAAATGTCCACTAACCTTAATCATGGTCTAATTTAAACATAAGGACTCCCAAAATTTAATTTTATAGCTATTTAATACTTTTAACTATTAGAACTCAAATTTTACACTTTACGCGATTTAGTCCTTTTTACCGAATTAAGCATTCAAACAGTAAAATTTCTTTACAAAACTTTCACACTATAATTCTATCATGCTGTAAAATTTAATAAAATAATAAAATTAATACTTTGACCTCAGATTTGTGGTCCCAAAACCACTATTCTGATTTGACTCAAAAACGGGTTGTTACAGTATGTGCCTCTGATCTCAGAAATTTGTATTGCTAAATATTTACGTATGTTTTTATATGATTCAGTAATGTTTCAAATGTTTTGCGATGTTAAAGCATGCCATTGTTCTGTTATTGATATTGATATCATGATAAATCATATTCACTTAGATCGATAAATCTAACTGCATGTTGAAGGCATGACACTGTTTCTGTTAAAATTGATTACATGATAAAAACATGTTTTCTGATACTAAAAATTGAACGCATGATAATTCATGCCTATTGTTTCTATAACTGATCACATCTTCAACTCATGCCTAATGTACTATTTTTTTTATTAAGCATGTCATACTGCATTGAGGTTGGGATGATTATGTAATAAAGAAGTACTGGCAGCTTGTCTGCAACGCTGGTGGCTTGTCCACATTATTGGCTGCTTGTTTACAGCACTTGTGGCTTATCCATAATACTGACAGCTATCTGCAATTCTGGTGGCTTGTCCATAATACTGGTGACTTGTCTACAATTATGGTGGCTTGTCCACAATACTGGTGGTTTATCTGCAATATTGGTGTCTTGTCCACAAACTAGTGTGTTATTGGCTGGATGAGTTCTAGAGAACTCTTATTATGGTGTGTAATGGAGTTTGGTAGGAACTTTCCTGAAAATGTCGCATTGACATGTTCATGTATGACTTAAATTGTGAATTATGTATTATTTTTAATATTTTGTATATTCACTGGCTTGAATGCTATATTTATCGTATTTTACTATTTATTGGAGTTATGACTGACACTATGCTTATTGGCTCAATCTTTAATTTTCTGATTCAATTTTAGATAATCCTCAAGTTGAGGATTTGAATGGCTATCGAAGGAGCTACTCAGATGTTTTTGCTATTAAAGTATTTTAAAACTTATTTCTATTATTTGTTTTGGGACTGTATTAATTTTTATTTTGACTGTGGCATATGATTTTAGAGTTTTTAAAACTGCTTAAATTGATATTTATAATCTTTATGCATAAACTCCGTTTTAAATTAAATCCGTCAACAAACACTTTTCTGCTGCAATGCTGAAAAATGGGCTTTTAATAGAATCCAAATTAGTTTTGAATAATGACTAAAATTTTAGAAATGAAATGCTAAATCTATCGATTTTTCTAAAATTATCATGATTTTGTGAAATTAAGATAAACATTTGATTTCACTAGTTTTGAATGGAAAAGCCAATGGTTTTATAATACGTTTGAAATGATGAAAGTTTAATTTAGGCCATTTTCGAGGTTAACATAGCCTTCAAAATTCAACCATGACATATAGGCCGAGTTAGGGAGGTTACAAGACTACCCCTGTAGCAATTTTCACCCCATCAAACAGCAGTGTTGCATCATCCAGGCTTTATTGTCGTGATACCTTGACAGTGGCACAAGTGTGGCTTTAAGGGTTCTCGATGTCGTGACATCTCTGTTGGTGCCCACGATTTCTCCACTTCAACAACCTTCAGTGATATTGCGACTTGGAAGCTCAATGCTGTGACACCATACCCTTATTGTCGTGACTTTGTCGACAGTCCACTCTAAGTTTATATCTCATTGAAATTTTGCAGCCTTGAGGAAAAAGGACTCTATGTCGCGACTTCCATGACATCAATGTCGTAACACCCACGTTGAATATTATTTTCCTCAAGGTTGATCCTTTTTCATCTCCCTACACTAAATTGAATACATCATTAGTGTCACACTTAAAGATACTGATGAGTTGGTTTCGTTGATTGAGAACATGAAGGTTATTGAATGATATGTTGTAACGCCCTCAACCCAACCTAATTCACTGATTTCGGATCTCAGGTTTTACTTAGACAATACATAATAAGATTTAAAAATAGTTGATAGACACTCCTTACTTAAAATAATCTTTTCATTCTTAAATCGTTTAACAACTTAAAATCAAGGAAAAAATGGAAAAAGTATTTTTAGAAATAAAATAGTACATCTAACCCATTTACATTTTAGTACAAACATTTACTAAAGTCTGACACTTAGGATATGATACTATAATACACCATTTTTCCACTGTATACATAATAACCCGATCTGTCACTTCCTTGGTGTGTTCCTGGCATTGTCCCACTTGGCGCAATCTTGTACCACACTACTTGAAACATAAACATAACGCTTGTATGTTTAAAAGAACTTAGTGAGAGTTAAGATAGAATACCTTGGCAGATACTTTTATAATATCTGAAGAACTTCTATGTGTCAGCTATCCTTCATACCCACTTACTTTTGAACCAGGTGGATACGATTACAGTTTCGACTTACTCTTACTCGCCAACTACCATACACTTAACTTACCAATTCTTTCTTAACTAACCAACATAGGATCCTTCCAAACATTTCATCAATCTCTTCTTTCACTTAACCGACAAAGTACTTTTTCAAATAATATACCTTCAGAACCCACAGGCCATCTCTTCACACACACACATACACACACACTTATTCCAAAATAGTTGTTCATAGATATTAATCACTGGAGGATATATTCATACTTGGCAGATACTTACGTAGATTTGAATACCATCAATCTACTACTCAAATCATACCCTTGTTCGATACCATACCATCTCATACTAATAATGTATTACACCGATCATTTAGATGAATTCTTCACCACTTTATTACAGAACCCAAGATACCAAAAATAATGAAGACTCAGATTCCATGAGATGTTAGAAGAAGACATGACATTGTTTAGATAAGGAAGATATCGAATACTCTGATTTCAACACTATAATGCAAACAAATTCAATTTGACAATTTCTTATGTCTTTCATAACTACAAATACACCCAGTTTTAAAACTAACAGATTACTGTGTTGAATACCCCATTTAACATACAGATGCACAATTATTTTCAAAACTTCCTTTATCTAATTCAACTGAATTAACCTTAGATGTTTCAAAACCCTATCATAGTAGTATTTATCACAAAATAATTAGAATTTATCCGCGAATAAGCATATTTTACCTAACAAACTTACTAGAGCATGCCACAAGGGCCAAATAGAATATGCCATAAAGACATCATACCAAATAATGTGTTTATTATCCTGGTGGACTTTCACAGAAGGTTCCTCCTCATGAACTAATACATAATTTCATGTATCGTGATCTACCAATTCGATCTACAAATTATCGAAGGTTACACCATAAACATACATACAAATAAATCTTGCAGTGGGTCTCGTCCACATTGCCTTACACACATTCATGTATCGTGATTTGCCATTTTAGTCTTCATCTTATTGGAGGCTACACCATGAGTGTTTCATATCATACGATGTCGTGGGTCTCAACCTCATGGCCTTACACTTGATATCATATTGTGCTCTGCCCATCTGGTTAGCATTATGACTGCCCTACTAGAGGCTTCACAAAGGGCCATTACTCAGTATTTACTGACCCAGATTTGTTTGTATTCCTGATTGACTCATACTTTTCATATCTCAAACTTTACCTGCATGCTTACCAATCAACATTTTTTCCAACAGAACTTTATACATATTATCATAGCACTTATCTCCTCTTTATTATACTTATATACTTAACGATTATTATAGACATCATCATCCTTTTTATACATGCATACTTCTGCTTGAAAAGCATACATAAGAGAGTCAAGGTAGAGACTCACCTATTACACACCTAATAGAGTTTGAAGTTCTAGACTCAGACATCATTCTTGAACCAATAACAACAACTACTAAAAGAACATACATTTTGATGATATCATGACCAAAGCTGCTACTGTTGAACCTATTGAGCTTCCTCTAGGGCCAATTACTCCTGCACAAGTCAAGAAATTCAAAGAAGCCATCTCGTGCTATATTGACCGAATTTGAGGAGAAAAAGTTACAGGCCTCATCGATCAGTCATGGACTACTTCTTCATGTGTTCCATGCAGTTTACTCAAAGCTGAATTTTAGTTTTAAATTTGCAATGTTTGGTTGCTGGAATTAGAACAATAATTTATTTTAGTTAATTATAGTTTGAGTCTTTAATGTGTCTTAAGCCTATTATTGTGTGTTATTTAGTACATCATTTTAATGTATCCAGATTAAGACATCATGTTACTTAAGTTTGCATCATTAAATTAAGTCATGTATTAAGTAACTCATTTGTTCATTTAGTTTACATCTTAAACCACGCATTTAAGCATCTTAGTTGTTTGAGTTTGTTTATATAAGTATGTTATTTAATTTGGCTATTACTTTTTAATGCATAAGTTATAGTGTATTTAATTTTTTTAAAATAAATTAATTGTGTGTTTGATAGTTTGCTGTAGGAGAGTCCAAAAGGCTGGTCACATATTTTAAAGCTATAATAGGGCTGTTCATTTGTCAAGAAGAATCAAATGTTGTCACATTCAAATGGATGTTCAGTTTTGGCATAAAAGAGTGTGCATTTGGTCACTTATTTGCTGGTGCATTAAGGGAACATTTTTGGTGGATATTGAAGCACTTAAAGCTCATTATGGTGGCTTTTCAAATGGACCAAGAGTGACTCTTCAAGTCTGATTAGTTTTTGGAGTCTTTACCCTTCATTATGACGCCATTAAAAGAGAAAGTTACACAAGCTTTATGATTCGATTACAATGGAGCTGAAGGGACATCAACTATGCACAATAAGAACACATTAGGCCTTCATTAATGGATAGAGTCATGCCTTTCCATCTACACCAGGATCAAATGAAGAGACATGACCATTGGATTTCCTACATGAGTTAAAAACAAAATTAAAGCTTGTAATAACCTTAGTTAATTGCTGAAATGTGAAAGGTCACAAATAGGCATTCGAATAGTCATAATAGTGCCTATAAATAGATTGTAAGAAGACATTATTTTGGTTGGAAAACTTTTGATCATTTTATGAATTATATGATATTGGTGAGTGTTCAACTCCTTTTGTTCTCTCTTGACTCCATTGACTTATCAAGACTTTCTTGTGAAGTCAATCCTATCATTTTCTGAACTTATCACTCCTACAAAGTGTGGCGTTCAACCTTATATTGTTGGTTCCTATCTTCCATAGATAGTGGGTCACGATTAGCTATCAACTCAATTTCAAGCTACTGTAAGATTTGGGTCAATATTGTCTATAATATTAGTTCCATCTTTAGCCTTGAAACCAAAACCTTTCTTATATCTTTAAACACTTAAAACCATTTTCTTATTTTCCAGCCAACTTGCTCTTTTACAACCTACTTTGAAAATGTCAATTCATACTTCTTAATTTTACGATCGGCGAACAAACAACTCGAATCAAATCACAAGAATGAGTTCATATCAGATTCACTACTACAACTCTTATACATATAGTTTACTTATCATCTCAATCACTAACAACCTTATGCAAATCCTTGTACTTAAAGCTTTACTGTTCATATACTATATATAGACTTACTCTTTCAAAACACCTAACATGCAGAGCTGTAATACTTACCCGATGATGGAATGACCACTAATTAAACCAAGAAACTTAGCTTCCAAATTAAGGAGGAAAAGATTCCATTGGACTAAAGAAAAAGAATTAGAGAGTATCATACTAAAGAGGGAAGAACCTGTTTACAGAACTTTCTTAAACATATAAATATGACCCATCCTACTTAGAGGGATTTAACAAGTGTCACATATTTCAAAAATTTTCTTTCTTAATGGCATATAGGTTTTGAGAGAGACATAAATGAGAATCCTGAATTATAGATATCAGACCAGTCTATCTAGTTGGTTCCTAACCAGGTTACTTTCCAACCTAACTAGCATAGTACTTTAGACAAAAAGGGTGTACTATACCTCTAGCTTTAACTCATACCATAATTCCCTTTTTACTTAACATAATATTTTTCTCAAATAGCAGAATAATCTGAAATAGAACATTTAGTTACTTATACAACGATTACCATACACCTACATGTATTCGCCAAAAGTAGTAATATAATGGAATACACCTCACCAAACAAATTATTTCACTACAACACACCTTAACCTTCGACCCAGTAGATTTGGGATATGACACATGTGGAGTATAGAGGGACGTATTGGCAGATGAAAGAAGAGGAAATGAAATGTTGTGCATTCTTTGCCACATGATATTGGTTTTGTGGAGGTTCGGGCAAACTATATGGACAATGTATATGCATGGTATTTTGTTTTGTGGAGGCTCGGTTGGATTGTACAGGGATATATGCGTACATATATATGATGACCCTACACGGGTTCTCTTAAGTATGATGTAACATCCCAAAATAGGGCCTAAATGGAGCAGTGGTTGCGAAACCATGAATTTGAGATAGAATAGTTTATTCTAATTAATTTTTATAATTTACCAAGTGATTAGATGCATGTGTTAGAGTATCGATGGAAAATTTTATAGATAGCATGTTTAATTTGCCTACTAGGGCTTAATTGCAAAAGTTGATTAATATGAGTTTTAGATGCTAAAGGATTAAATTGAAAAGTATAATTGAAGTAGAGGTCCTTAAATGGAAATTAGACCATTAGGTTTTCATGGACAAAAATGGACATACATAGATAAAAATAACTAAAGTTTTAATGAAAGGTATTTTAGTCATTTGGTAATTAAAAGATTAAAAAAGGGAAAAAGATGGAAAAATGTGCCCATCTTCTTCATTAGGCCAAAATTTCAAGGGTTCTTCATAGTTAGGGTTTTGTCAAGCTTCCAAGCTTCATAGTAAGTGATTCCATGTAATACCCCTCGCCCGGACGGGGTTCGAGGTGTTACCTGACTTTAACTCAATCAACTATGTAAAATAGGGCCATGAAATCTAAAACAATTTAAAACTTTTCCTTTCCCATGTAATATGTCCCTTATGTGGGCTTACGAGGCCTTAAACATACATTTGGGGTGGTTCGGGACCCAACCGGGAACTCATTTAAAACATAGAACAATCTCTTGCATCAAAGTTTCACACGCCCGTGTGGGTATAGAGCACACACCCGTGCGCTAGGGACACGCCCGTGTCCTGAGCCCGTGTCTAAAACCTGGGCAATCTGCGAAAACAACACGGCCCAAGCACACACCCGTGCCCTGCAACTGTGTCCTTCACATGACCGAGACACATGGCCATGTCTCTTGCCCGTATGCTACTAGAATACATACTGACTTCATGGCACGGCATGGACACACGCCCATGTGGCCTGCCCGTGTGCTAGAATGACTTTAAAGTTTTAGGTGCAGGGGACACACGACCATAACACACACCCGTGGGCGTGAACCGTGTGTCACACACGGCCTAGACACTCGCCTATGTGTCTTACCCGTGTGGACAAATTAGATTATTTTCCAAGCCCTTTGTCCCTCATCTTGCATAACCTACACAAGAACATTTCAATATACCCATCTCATGACAATGGACATTAATTCAACCATAGAAAGAACATCATATACATTCATCAAAATGAATAATAGCCATTATTCTAGGCTTAATACAAAATAAAGGGCTTTTGACTTAGGCCAAAATACATAAACAATTCTCATGATGAATATACTAGTCTAGCCCTATACATGCCATCTTCAA
This sequence comes from Gossypium anomalum, assembly GCA_025698475.1. Lineage (NCBI taxonomy): Eukaryota > Viridiplantae > Streptophyta > Magnoliopsida > Malvales > Malvaceae > Gossypium > Gossypium anomalum. Next base: position 59,442,340 of record CM046956.1, read on the forward strand.
AAATATAAATCAAACTATACCGAATGCTGCGGATGATAGTGTGATTGATATCTCTGACTTTAAGGGATCCTCGAGCTAGCTAAATAACGCTGAAAGAAGAGGGAAAGGAAAGTGGGTAAGCGTAAAGCTTAGTAAGTTACATATAAATAAATATACAACAACAATCTCACAATTACTTATCATGCTCAAATGTAAACATAACTCAACTTACTCTTTGTCATCTACTCGAGTCACATTTTCTAAATTAAGCTCGATACTCATGCTTACCATATAGGTACTTGTAACACTCACAACATGATTATTCTTTCTTTATCAAGATCAATTTATAACTCTCACCATTGAAACATTTGGAATACTACTGGATATTCACTAAACCTTTAACATGGGATTTATTGTCGATGCGTGTCCCAGATACGTCTTACACTGTCTATCTCTATCGAGGTCGATGCATGTCCCAGACATGTCTTACACTGGCACTCATATGTGCGTGCTGATGCATCCCAGATATGTCTTACACTAGCACAACTCTTAGCCGACGCATGTCCCAGACACGTCTTACACTGGCTATCTCTGTATCGATGCCATGTCCCAGACATGGTCTTACATTGGCTATCTCTATATGGCTGATGCATATCCCAGACATGTCTTACACTAGCCCTCGTCTAGAAGCCTGCCATGTCCCAAACATGGTCTTACACTGGCCCTCAGAATGTGGCCGAAGCATGTCCCAGACATGTCTTACACTGGCGCACAATTCACCCAATGCCTTGGCATGAATATCCAGTTCGTACCCTAATACTTCAATGGGATACTTCTATTGTCTCAAATATTACTAGGAATTCTCGATTCATAACTTAGTAACTCATTCAATGTCAATTCAAAGGCAATATGAATGTAGCTATTAACAGTGTAGTTGTATTATTTACATACAACTTACCTCGGTTTACAAAAAGTACTTGACTACTCGGTTTAATCAGTTTGCTTGGCCTTCCCCCGATCTAGGTTCAAATTTGGTAAGTCTTGATCTATAATGACAATATGCACTCATTTAGTCACTAATTAGGATTAAACAATCATAAATTCATACCTATGGTAAAATGACCATTCTGCCCTTAGACTTTGACAAAATGACCATTTTGCCACTATGCTCGAAAATTGATTTTTATTGAATTTCTTTGTATTTCAAGCCTAGATAAACTCTTTTTACTACTATAGTAATCCCAAATTCTTAATATTTTACACACTTATCATCTATTTTGCAATTTATGCAAAATAGCCCCTTTAGGTGTTTTCATGCCAACACTTTTCACAAAAGTTGTTTATAACATAACTAAAACTCATATTCTTCCATAAAAACTCAATAAACATCTCAAAATAATCCATATCCAAATCTTAAACTATTGACCATTTTGCAAGATGTCACCCTCATTTGAAAGCTCATGCTTCAAGGGTCTCAAAAATGTGAAAATCTTGAAGAAAACTCATTAAAATTATCTACTTGTGAGGCTTATTGTTGCTGCAAGTTTTTGAAGCTCTTAAACCCCAAAAATGGCTGATATTTTCAGTGGAGAGAAGGAAAAATGAAGAAGAAGTGGCTTTTGTTTTATTTAATAAAAAACTAGTCAAATTTGATGACCTCATCCACACCTAACTATGTCAATTTTGTCTCCCCTCACACCATGGCCAGCTAGGCCATTCACAAGGGTCTAATTTCCCTTTAAAGACCCTAAATTTAAGTTCTCTAGCTATTTAACATATTTGGGTACTAAAATACAACTTTTTCCTTTTATGCGATTTAGTCGTTTTTCGCAATCGGGCTTGAAAACATTAAAATTAGCTCACCAAATTTTTCATGCACTAATCAAATCATACTATAGCCTCATAAAAATGATAAAAATAATTTTCTAACTTCGAATTTGTGGTCCTGAAACCACTGTTCTCACTAGGCCCTAAATCGGGCTGTTACATTTCTCCCCCCCTTAGGGATTTTCGTCCTCGAAAATCTTATCGGTAAATAAGTTTGGGTACTGTTCTTTCAGAGATTCTTCGGGTTCCCATGTAGCTTCCTCGACTCCATGTCTATGCCACAAAACTTTCACAATTGGTTTATTCTTATTTCTTAACTGTTTAACCTCTCGAGCTAAGATCTTAACTCATAAGACATATCTGGAAGAATTTCAACTTCAGTAGGCACAATTACATGCAAAGGGTCAGATCTATATCGGTGTAACATAGACACGTGAAACACGTCGTGAATCTTCTCTAACTCTGGTGGCAAATTCAATCTATAGGCAACAGGCCCTATTCTCTTGGTAATTTCATAAGGTCCTATGAAACGAGGACTCAGCTTGCCTTTTCTACCAAATCTAAGGACTTTCCTCCAAGGGGAAACTTTCAAGAATACTCTATCACCGACCTTAAACTTGATCTCCTTTCGTTTCAAATCTGCGTAGGATTTCTGCCTATCCAAAGCGGTTCTTAGGCATTCTTGAATCACTTTAACTTTTTCCTTAGCTTCTCTGACTAATTCAACCCCGTGAATCTGACTCTCTTTCAACTCATCCCAAAGATATAAGGCGTTAAAGACTTTCGCCATATAAGGCCTCATAAGGTGCCATTTTCAGACTTGACTGATAGCTGTTGTTGTAGGCGAATTCAACCAATGGTAAGTATTTTTCCCAGCTTCCTTGCAATTTGAGAACACAACATGTTAGCATATCTTCTAAAATCTGTATCACTCTTTCCGATTGTCCGTCCGTCTGTAGATGAAAAGTCATACTGAAACTTAACTTGGTTCCTAGAGCCTCTTGTAACTTCTTCCAAAACCTTGAGGTGAATCTCGGGTCTCAGTTTGAAATAATTGACAAGGGTACACCATGTAGCCTCACAATCTCGGAAACATGCAAGTCAGCTAATTTCTCAAGAGAGTAGTCTATACGCACTGGTATGAAGTGGGCTGACTTAGTTAATCTGTCGACAATAACCCATACAACATTTTTATTTTTCGGGGTTAATAGCAAACTGGTCACGAAGTCCATGGTGATACAATCCCATTTCCACTCTGGAACCATAATAGGCTGAAGTAGCCCAGAATGTACTTGGTGTTCAGCCTTTACTTGCTGACACACTAAGCACTTGGAAACGAACTTCGAAATATCCCTTTTCATTCCTGACCACCAATACATTTTCTTCAGGTCGTTATACATCTTTACGCTACCCGGGTGGACGGATAAACTACCACTATGTGCTTCTCGTAAAATCTTCTGGATGAGCTCATTATCTTTAGGCACACAAATTCTATTTTTGAACATTAAACATCTGTCGATACCAACCTAAAAATTTGATTCAACACTTGACCCACACTGATTTTTCCTAGCTTGAAACTTCTCATCATCCTTCTGAGCTTCTCGGATTTCATGAAGAAAAGTCAGTCTAACTCTCAGTTCTGTTAAGATCGAACCATCCTCAAACACAGTCAACTGGGTATTCAAAGCTCTCAAGGCAAACAACAATTTTCTACTCAAGGCATCGGCAACTACATTCGCATTTCCTGGATGGTAATCAATGATCAACTCATAATCTTTTAATAGTTCTAACCATTGACGTTGCCTCAAATTCAACTCCTTTTGAGTCATCAAGTACTTTAAACTCTTGTGGTCAGTAAATACTCTACATCTCTCTCCGTACAAATGGTGTCGCCAAATCTTTAAGGCGAACACTACAGCTGCTAGCTCTAAATCATGGGTCAGATAATTCTTCTCGTATGGTTTTAGCTGTCTCGAGGCATAGGCCACAACCTTGACTTCTTGCATGAGTACACACCCTAAACCATTCAAGGAGGCGTCACTATAAATTACAAATTCTTTACCCGACTCCGGTTGCACTAAAATTGGGGCTTCAGTCAACAAAGCCTTTAACTTCTCAAAACTCTGCTGACATTCTTCTGTCCATTCAAACTGGACTTCTTTCTGTAATAATCTCGTTATCAGAGTAGCTATCATAGAAAATCCATTTACAAAGCATCTGTAATACCCCACTAGCCCTAGAAAACTATGAACTCTATCACATTCCTCGGCGGTTTCCACTCCAGAATAGCTGAAATCTTATTTAGGTCAACTCTAATCCCATCGCCTGACACAATGTGTCCTAGGAATCCAACTTCATTAAGCCAAAACTCTCTCTTACTAAACTTAGCATAAAGCTATTTATCTCTCAAAATCTGTAACACAGTTCTCAAATGTTCCGCGTGCTCACTCTCATCACACGAATAAATCAGTATGTCATCTATGAAAATAATGACGAACCTATCCCAGTATGGCCTGAAGATGCGGTTCATCAAATCCACAAACACTGCCGGGGTATTTGTTAATCCAAAAGGCATAACAAGGAACTCGTAATGCCCATATCTCGTCCAAAAAGCAGGCTTCGACACATCTTGTTCCTTGACCCTTAACTGGTAGTAACTTGATCTCAAGTCTATCTTGGAGAATATCATAGCTCCCCTTAGTCGATCGAAGAGATCATCGATTCTTGGCAAAGGATACTTGTTCTTTACTGTCACCTTGTTAAGCTGTCTGTAGTCGATACATAACCTTATCGACCCATCCTTCTTTTTCACAAAAAGTACTGGAGCACCCCATGGTGAATAACTCAGTCTAGTAAAACCTTTATCTGTTAACTCTTGCACCTGTACTTTCAACTCTTTTAACTCAGTGGGGGCTATCCTATACGGTGCAATCGAGATTGGCGTTGTACCTGGAGCCAACTCGGTACTAAACACAACCTCTTTCTCTTGAGGTAACCCTTGTAACTCTTCTGGAAAGACATTTATGAACTCACAAACCACCGGTACTGACTCAATCTTCGACTCGGATACTTGAGTATTCAGCACAAAAGCCAAATAAGATTCATAACCCTTTCTCAAATATTTTTTGGCCATCAAAGACGATATTACTACAAGCAAATTATCTGACCTATCTGGCCCAACTCGTATAACACTACCATCCTCACATCTTAACTGAATTACTTTTCTTCCACAATCTATTACAACGCTATGGGAGGTCAGCCAATCCATCCCAAGAATTACATCGAATTCATTAAACGGCAACAACATCAAGTTGGCCGGAAAACAACAGCCTCTTATCGATAAAGGACAATTTCTAAATACTTAGTCCACTAATACATGCTTGCCTAACGGGTTAGACACTTTCATAACAAACTCGGTGGACACTATAGGCATGTCTATACGAGGTATTAAATCCATACATATGTAAGAGTGGGTAGATCCTGGGTCAATTAAAGCGACAATATTTATATCATGAATATAAAAGGTACCCGTGATCATATCTGGAGACTCTGCCTCTTCTAGAGGTCGTATAGCATAGGTCCTCGCTGCTGCCTTGCCTTCAAACCTCATCGCAGTATCTCTCGGTGCACCTCTACTACCAGTCCCACTCCCGGGGTTCCTTTGAGGCATACCTCTCAAGGGAGCACTATTTACTTTCGCATCTTGTTTTCTCTCTCTCTCTCGTCCATCTCAGGACACTCGTGAATAAAGTGGTCAAGTGACCCACACTTGAAACAACCCCTCTCATTTACTCGGCATTCGCCTAAGTGACGTCTTTCACATTATGAACACTCCGGCCTATTTGGCCGAGCGCTACCAACACTTACAACTGAAGTAGTTTGGGCTCTAGATGCCACATTCTGCTAATTCTTATTTCTCTTCGAATACCCTACCGAAGTATTCGATCGGGTAGTAGATTCTTTTGACCTTTTAGAGGAGGACTGATACGCTTTCCCCATTTGTCTTTTCTTTAAATCTCGTGACTCGCTGGCCGCTTTCCTCTTTTCTTTCACTAACTCTTCTGCTTTACATGCTCTCTCAACGAGCACTACAAACTCTCTTAACTCTAGGATGCCCACGAAAACCCGAATGTCTTCATTGAGGCCATCGTCAAACCTCTTACACATGGTAGCTTCAGTGGATATGCATTCTCGCGCGTACTTGCTGAGTTTCACTAATTCTCACTCATAGTCTGTCACAGTTTTATTACCTTGCTTCAGCTCTAAAAATTCCTTCCTTTTCTGATCTATAAACCTCTGGCTAATGTACTTCTTTCGGAACTCTCCTTGGAAGAATTCCCAAGTTACTCTTTCTCTCGGTACTACTGACACGAGACTCTTCCACCACTGATAAGCTGAGTTTCGTAGAAGTGACATGGCACACTTCACGCAGATAAAGTGGTCAAGTGACCCACACTTGAAACAACCCTCTCATTTACTCGGCATTCACCCAAGTGACGTCTTCCACATTATGAACACTCCGGCCTATTTGGCCGAGCACTACCAACACTTGCAACTGAAGTAGTTTGGGCTCTAGATGCCACGTTCTACTGATTCTTATTTCTCTTCGAATACCCTACCGAACTATTCGATCAGGTAGTAAATTCTTTTGACCTTTTAGAGGAGGACCGATACACTTTCCCTATCTGTCTTTTCTTTAAATCTCGCGACTCGCTGGCCGCTTTCCTCCTTTCTTTCACTAACTCTTCTGCTTTACACGCTCTCTCAATGAGCACTACAAACTCTCTTAACTCTAGGATGCCCATGAAAACCCGAATGTCTTCATTGAGGCCATCCTCAAACCTCTTACACATGGTAGCTTCAGTGGATATGCATTCTCGCGCGTACTTGCTGAGTTTCACTAATTCCCGCTCATACTCTGTCACAGTTTTATTACTTTTCTTCAGCTCTAAAAATTCCTTCCTTTTCTGATCTATAAACCTCTGGCTAATGTACTTCTTTCGGAACTCTCCTTGGAAGAATTCCCAAGTTACTCTTTCTCTCGGTACTACTGACACGAGACTCTTCCACTACTGATAAGCTGAGTTTCATAGAAGTGACATGGCACACTTCACGCACTCTTCAGGCATGCATGATAGCTCATCGAATACTCTCAGAGTATTCTCTAGCCAAAACTCCGCTCTCTCTGGGTCATCATCTACACTTGCCCGAAATTCCTCGGCCCCTTGCTTCCGGATCTTATCTACCGGAGGCTTCTCTTGCTTGAACACATCCGCACCTTGCAGAGCCACCGGGGCATATTAAGGATTTAAAGGAGGTGGGGGAGGTGGAGTGTTCGGGTTTGCACGAACAAACTCCATATACCAAGCATCCATCATTCGGAGATAGGCTTCTCTAGCCCCTTCACCTTGGCCCATACTCATGGGTTCACTCTTTACTGGCGCAGTCCCTTCTGCGAGAGTCGTCGCATTACTTTCCATGTCATCCGCCGTGGTTCTATCAGGATCCATTACTATAAAAACACAATTTATAACTGTCAGGAATCATCACACTATCAATATGCATATATGTGGCATGTATTGCTAGACTCGTACTCTAACTAGTTTAGTCTTAGAATCGACTAAACCATGCTCTCACACCACCAAATGTAACACCCCTCTTCTATATTCGACGCCAGGACGGGGTTCGAGGCGCTACCTGACTTTAACTCAATTAACTATGTAAAAAAGGGCCATAAAATCTCAAACAATTTAAAACTTTTCCTTTCCCATGTAATATGTCCCTTATGTGGGCTTACGAGGCCCTAAACATACATTTGGGGTGGTTCAGGACCCAACTAAAAACTCATTTAAAACTTAGAAAAATCTCTTGCATCAAAGCTCCACACGCTTGTGTGGGTATAGAGCACACGCCCGTGTGCTAGGGACATGCCCATGTCCTAAGCCCGCGAGTGAAAACCTGGGCGTTCTGAAAAAACAACACTGCCCAAGCACACACCCGTGCCCTGCAATCGTGTCCTTCACACGGTCGAGACACATGGCCATGTCTCTTACCCGTGTGCTACTAGCATACATACTGACTTCATGGCACGGCATGGACACACGTCCGTATGGCCTGCCCGTGTACTAGATTGACTTTAAAGTTTTAGGTGCAGGGGACACACGACCTTAACGCACACCCATGGACGTGAATCGTGTGTCACACACGGCCTAGACATACGCCCGTGTGTCTTACTCGTGTGGACAAAATGGGCTATTTTCCAAGCCCTTTGTCACCCATCTTGCATAACCTACACAAGACCATTTCAATATACCCATCTCATCACATGAACATTAATTCAACCATAGAAAGAACATCGTATGCATTCATCAGAATGAATAATAGCCATTATTCTAGGCTTAATACAAAATAAAGGGCTTTTGACTTAGGCCAAAATACATAAATAATTCTCATGATGAATATACTAGTCTAGCCCTATACATGCCACCTTCAAAAATTTAAATCAAACTATACCGAATGTTGCAGACGATAGTGTGATCGATATCTCTGACTTTAAGGGATCCTCGAGCTAGCTAGATAACGCTGAAAAAAGAGGGAAAGGAAAGTGGGTAAGCATAAAGCTTAGTAAGTTGCATATAAATAAATATACAACAACAATCCCACCATTAATTATCATGCTTAAATGTAAACATAACTCAACTTACTCTTTGTCATCTACTCGAGTCACATTTTCTAAATTAAGCTCGATACTCATGCTTACTATATAGGTACCTATAACACTCACAACATGATTATTTTTCTTTGCTAAGATTGATCTATAAATCTCACCATTGAAACATTTGGAATACTACTGGATATTCACTGAACCTTTAGCATGGGATATATTACCGATGCGTGTCCCAGACACGTCTTACACTGGCTATCTCTATCGAGGCCGATGCATGTCCTAGACATGTCTTACACTGGCACTCAAATGTGCGTACTGATGCATGTCCCAGATATGTCATACACTAGCACAACTCTTAGCCGACGCGTGTCCCAGACACGTCTTACACTGCCTATCTCTATGCCGATGCCATGTCCCAGACATAGTCTTACACTAGCTATCTCTGTATGGCTGATGCATGTCCCAGACATGTCTTACACTAGCCCTCGTGTAGAAGCCGATACCATGTCCTAGACATGGTCTTACACTGGCTTTCAGAATGTGGCCGAAGCATGTCCCAGACATGTCTTACACTGGCACACAATTCACCCAATGCCTTGGCATGAATATCTAGTTCGTACCCTAATATTTCAATGGGATACTTCTATTATCTCAAATATTACTAGGCATTCTCGATTCATAACTTAGTAGCTCATTCAATATCAATTCAAAGGTAATATGAATGCAACTATTAACAGTGTAGTTGAATTATTTGCATACAACTTACCTCGATTTACAAAAAGTACTTGACTACTCGGTTTAATCGGTTTGCTTGGCCTTCCCCCGATCTAGGTTCAAATTTGGTAAGTCTTGATCTATAATGACAATATGCACTCGTTTAGTCACTAATTAGGATTAAACAATCATAAATTCACACCTTTGGTAAAATGACCATTCTGCCCTTAGACTTTGACAAAATGACCATTTTGCCCCTATGCTCGAAAATCAATTTTTACCGAATTTCTTTATATTTCAAGCCTAGCTAAACTCTTATTACTACTATATTAATCCCAAATTCTCAATATTTTACATACTTATCATCTATTTTGTAATTTATGTAAAATAGCCCCTTTAGGTGTTTTCATGCCAGCACCTTTCACAAAAGATGTTTATAACATAACTAAAACTCATATTCTTCCATAAAAACTCAATAAACATCTAAAAATAATCCATGGAAAAATCTTAAACTATTGACCATTTTGCAAGATGTCACCCTCATTTGAAAGCTCACGCTTCAAGGGTCTAAAAAATGTGAAAATCTTGAAGAAAACTCATTAAAATTACTTACTTGTGAGGCTTATTGTTGCTGCAAGTTTTTGAAGCTTTTAAACCCCAAAAATGGCTGATATTTTCGGTAGAGAGAAGGAAAAATGAGGAAGAAGTGGCTTTTGTTTTATTTAATAAAAAACTAGTCAAATTTGATGACCTCATCCACACCTAACTATGTTAATTTTGTCTCCCCTCACACCATGGCCGGCTAGGCTATTCACAAGGGTCTAATTGCCCTTTAAATACCCTAAATTTAAGTTCTCTAGCTATTTAACACATTTGGGTGCTAAAATACAACTTTTTCCTTTTATGCGATTTAGTCTTTTTTCGCAATCGGGCTTGAAAACACTAAAATTAGCTCACCAAATTTTTCATGCACTAATCAAATCATACTATAGCCTCATAAAAATGATAAAAATAATTTTCTAACTTCAAATTTGTGGTCCTGATACCACTATTCTGGCTAGGCCCTAAATCGGGCTGTTACATTTCAAGCCCTGTTTTTAATGTTCTTTACGTTTTTGAAGTCACGGTAACTTGATTTAGCTTATTCTAGCGATAATTTAACCTAGGGTTCATATTTGGAAAAATACCCATAGGTGAAATGTGTTTATTTTGATGTTTTATGGTAGAATATGAAGCTAGAAATTATGTTAAATGACTTGAACTAAGCGATTTTAAGCAAAAACGAGTAAAACGACATAATCGATAAGAATACCTAATGGTCATAAGTACATGTTAAAGTGGGAATTTGATGTTTCCGTAGGTAAATAAATGACCAGCATGTCATTAAACATAAGAATTAGGGATAAATTTTCATTTCCGAGCCTTGGGGAAAAAGTGTAAATATGGAAAAGTTTAGGTGCAAAATTATAATTTTTCCAAAGTTAGAGTTAAGGACTATTTTGATAAATGTGAATATTAAATAAGTTAAATTTGCTATTATAGATCAAGAAGAACAAAATTCGGGGTTAGACCGAGGAAAGAAAAAGGTTGAGGACTAAATCAAAATATTTGATCGTATTTTGTATCGAGGTAAGTTTGTGGTAAATAAATGCAATGTTTTATTATTTATAATTAATGATGTTATTTTCAGCATCTATATATTTATTTTGTAAATTTAGTCCTTGATGATTCAAGTAAGAATTGACGGAGAAATGATACTTAAAAGTTTCCAGTTGAACCTTAGGAATGTGTAGGATACAAATGTCATGACATTAGGGTTTAAGGATACCAAGTAAGACCATGCCAAGCTATGGCATTGGTAAGTTCTACGAGGCAAGGAAATCATGTGAGACCATGTCAAGACATGGCATTGATAAACTATTATAAGACAAAGATCCCATGTAAGACCATGCCAAGGCATGGCAATGGTGAGTTCATAAGGCAAGGATACCACATAAGACCATGTCAAGACATGGCAATGGTAAGTTTAAAAAGGAAAGGTACCTGCGTATCCTTAGTATTCCAAATGGTTCAACGGAAAATTCAAAGAGCGTACCAAAGGGAAGGTAAGATAAGTCCATGTTCGAAAGGTTCAGGTTATCTTGATAATTCATTTAGAATTTTGTTATTTATTTACATGCAAACTTACTAATCTTTATGCTTACCCCCTTTATTTTCTCTCTTTTTTATAATATCGCAAAGCCAACTGGGAAAATCATAAGGACGTCAGAGATCGCTTCACGCTATCAATGAGTTATCTCGGTATTTTGTGACTAGAAATACTTTAAGTTATGACATGTATAGGGACTTGGCTATTTTGTGTGTATGTCCTTATGATATGATTAAAGAATGGCATGTGAATACTTGGTAATGATTAGCTTATGATATAGCTAAATAAGAACATGTTTTGGTATTATGTATGCCTAAATGAGGTTTGATGCAAAGAAACAATGAAAGAGTAAGAGTTGGCTATGGAATAGTTAGGAAACAGCAGCGGTGATGTGGATTTGAAAAAACACTAAAAATTGTAGAAATAGAATTAAATGTTGAATGAGATATAGAATTAAATCTTATTGAGTCTATTTTATAAGAAAGAAACAGAGCAAGCAAAGGAAGTCTATATTCTGAGATATTTAAATTTCTGTAAGATTGGTTTAGAGTGACTGCATGATCCCCTATTCCAACTTTTGAAAATCACTAGAAATTATAAAAAAGAATTATAAGTCAAATTTTATATTTTTAGATTCCTTGGTGAGTCTATTTTCATTAGAAACAAATGGAAATGTTATCCAATTTCTGTATAATGAGATAATCAATTTTTAGTGAAGAGAGGTTAGGTCCACTGAACTACGAAATAGGGGAATCTTTAATGAATAAACTGTACTAATTGGACAAACCAAAAATTCTGTAAAAAATTATGGTAAGAAGATATATGAGTATTGTTTCAGGAAAAATTTACGGATTTAAATTTGAAGTTTCGTAACTTGATATATAATTAATTTAGTGACTATTATGTAGATGGACAGTTTTATTATGAATAGTGAAATAAATTGTTTTGATTTGTGTAAGTAATTGGAAAATTTTTTAATGTTCCCGATTTGGTCCCGAACAGTTCCAATTGCATGTTTTAGGGCCTCGAGGGCCCTTTTTATGGATTTATTGGATGAATGTGAGCGAATTATTTTTTTAAAAAAAGTAATTTTTTTTCATGCCCCGAAGAAGTAAGATAAGTCTGGTAACGCCTCGTGCTCGACTCCGACGACGGTCTCGGGTAAGGGGTGTTACATATGAGGCTCTAAGGAGTCTAAGGCTTAAAGCCTTATATGTGTAAGCAAGTCCATGGCATGACATATGTAAGTTATGAAAGTCCGTCGAGCTTATTCTTTAAGTTTTACATCAAAGTTATATGTAAAATCTCACCATGTAAAATCTATGAGATAAATTCACATGTATCCGTATGTATGAATCTGCCACATTTATGAAGTTTCTTCTATGAATCCGCATACATGAGTCCACCATATCTATGAATCATCTTCTACTAGTTTGTATATATGAGTTCACATCCATGAATCTTCTATATGAACCTATATGTATGATAGTCTACAGAATTTATCTTTATGATTCAAGTTATGACAGTCTGTTGATCATATATACATGCTTCAAGCTTAAGAATTCAAGAAGACTATCTTTCACAAGAGTCAATATGGCTATTATCCAAGTAATTGATCGCATGGGCTCATCCTTATGTTCAAGACATGAGAGTTCATATAAAATATTTTCACAAATCAAATTCTGCAGGGATCTTCTTTTACTAGGAGTCCGCCAAGGACTATGTTTAAATTGAGAGTCTGCAGTGATTATGCACCAAAAAAAACTTCTAGTATTGACTATTATTTAAGAATGAGTTTACAAAAACCAGCATATATAAATATGTGAATATGATTTTGCATGTAAAGGTTCTCAAGTATGGTCTCCAAGTATGTACTCACCAAGGCCAGGTCCGCGTAGGCAAGACTTTATGTGTAAATCTATATGTAAAAGCTTGCCAAGTGTGAATCTCCATGCATGAGTTTTCTAGAATCAATCCGCCATATGTTAGTCCACAATTATAATAATTTCTAAAGTAGTATGCTTATGTTTTGCTGGCAATGAGGTAAAAATCCATCTTTTAAGAGACCAGAGAAAATGGGTAAGCGAAATCATTCTGCATTATAGCTTATAGCACAAGCGATAGAAATGAAGGATTGTGGCAATTCTGAATGTGTACAAATGTAACGGCTCGAAAGTTAGTGGTGTCAAAAAATGCAATTTTGATACTACAATTTCGTAAACTAGATTTGTGAATATTTTATTTAATAATTATGAATCTAAACTAGAAATATATTGTGTTTTGGTATAATAATTTTGGTGAAGTATTAGTTAATTAAGGTATAGGGACTAAATTGTAAGTACAACTTGTACTAAGGACCTAAATGGCAAATAAACCACTAGGTAAATAATAGTAGATAGTGGTGGCATGGGTTTTATGCATTTTGTATGAAAATTTTAATTTAAAAATTAAAATTGAAATGTAAAACATAAAATAAAAGAAAGACAGTGGGGAGAAAGAGAACACACCATTGTTTTCATGTTTCTCAACCGAAAATTAGAGGAGAAGAAGTGAGAACACACGACTAGGGCTTCTAATTTTCAAAGCTTCAATTGGTTAGTTCAATTTGCTCATTTTCTTGTAATTTTTATGATTTTGGAATCCCAGGAGCTTGATTTAGCTAGCCCAGGGACTATTTCACGAAATTGTTAAAGTTTATAAAAGTTACGATTGATGAATTTTGAAGCTTTTAGTGTTGATATGCTAGTTTATGAGCTTAAAGATGAAATAATGACTAACTTGTAAAGTGATATTTGTTAGTTTTAAGTTTAGGGACTAAAATGAAAAATAATTAAAATTAACTTGAAATTTCTGTAATTACTTAGTTTAGAGGGCTATATAAGGGTGTAATTGAAAATGGTTTGAAAAATGAAGCTTAAATGTGAAGATATAGTTGTTTCGATTTTAGGGACTAAATTGAATAAAATATAAAAGTTACTTAAATTTGCAAATTTGCATGTTTATGTGCGTTCGTAGCTAAAGATGACACAAGAACATAAAAAAGAATGGGGAAGGCAAAAATCATCGATGAATAGCTTGAATTTTAGTAAGTGTTTCTATGGTCTAACACTTATTTAATTTTTATATTTTTATGATGTTACATACTGTATACTGCTATGGTCAATTGTCTAGTGATGAGTGAAATGATTTTGGATATTATAATTGAATATTGAGACAAGTATCAAAATGAATAGATGTCTAACTGCGAAGTTAAATTATATTGCTATTGGGTAGGATTTGGACAGAAGCGTTGTGAAGATAGAAATCAAGATATGAAGAGGTATTGACTTTAGCCATATAATAAGAGATATGAAGAGGAATCAAGTAGACTTGACAAAGCCATTATTGTCGGGCAGCCTAGGGTGGTGGTCATCATTGCTGGGCAATCCGAGATGACATAAATGAATTAAAAAACCATCATTATTGGTGGAAACACAAAAATATATAGATTTTTTAGCACATTTTGAGCTCTAATTCACATAATTTCGTAATAATTTTTGTCAAAATTCAAACTTTAATTATAAAATAATTAATTTGCACTTAAATTATTAACATATTAAATTTTATTTATTTTTATAATAAATTTTAACAAATTTGGTTTATTTTCGACAGTTTTACACAAAAGGTGAAAATTGGCTTGGCAGACACCTCGAAAAGCTTCAACCGTTAGGGTAATTTTTGCATCAAGTGCACCAAGAGCAAGGCCAATTAAAATTTTCCATCCAATGGCGGTCCAAATAATTATTATTTAATTTGTATCCAAAATTAATTGGGTTAAAAATTAATATAAAACCTGAATGAGAAAGTGGCCCAGTATGCTAAGTATAAAAGACTGATCCACCAAGCAAGTTGGTAGCCCAAAACCGTCCCTATGGTTGATCCAATCAGCTGATTTTAGCTGATTTTCCTCCTTGCAAAATAGTCCTTGAGCTTCTCCTAAATGCATTTCAAACCGCTCCACTTTTTGTGCCTTTATCTTTTTGCCCCAAGCTAAATATAACAAAGTTGAAACATTCAAACTTTGCACCATGTGTGGCCTATGTCAAAGCATGGAACTCACACTTGTCGCAAAGAATATTTGACTCCATTAGCGATGGTATGGTTTTATTTCATTCGATTTAGCCTTATGCCTATTTCACATGGGACCATAATTTTATTAAAGCGAATGGTATTGTTACTCAATTTTAACGGCAAAGACCATTGATGTAAGAAAAATCATTCTAATGGAAATTTGAAATTGTGCCGCTAGATGTTCTGGACTAGCATACTTTCCCTATATGATAGCAATTTGTGCTTCAAAGCTAAAATCCTTGTAGACGTGAAGAAAAAAGATTATAGCCAAGGCATAATCACAGATTGGGACCTCTACCGAGTAGTTGGAGATTTTGTTCTGTAGCAACAAGTTAAATCGAGTGAGGATCCCAAAGAAGAAGAAGAAGAAAAATACCTCATAGAGATTGAACCAATGCAGTCAATTGAAATCCTAAATAAGGCAGAACCAACTGAACAAATGATCAAACCTGACAAGGTGACCTCAACATTTAGAACTCATTCGCCTCTTTCAAATCTTCGTGATGAGCTGTCAAAGTTGATGGACCTAATGCAACATATGTAGTGGCAGCAACAAGCTTCCTCGAGATATTCAAAAATACGGGATGACTCAATGAGAAGTGCTTTTATGAAAATATTCCAGGACCCACTTATTTTTGTGCTTGAGTTTTCAGGTTTTATATTTGAACTATGGAGTCCAATATCGAAGAGGGAGCGAGGCGATTCAAGCAAAAACAAGGACAATAGAGCAAAAGATGAGTCAAATTCTGAGGGATCTACAAATAAATAAAAAGGGGGGGATCTTTACTTTATTTTATTTTTTTCTTAGGATATTTAAAGTTTTTAGGATTAGGTTCTTTTAGAATTTTATTTCTTGCATAATAAAACAAGAGGTGAAAATCATCAATAAAATAGAACAAATTGCAAAATAAGAAGTGTGGCAATAGATATGTACATGTTTAGGACTGGATTTGCCTTGGAAAAGCTTGGTATTTAAGTAGTCAAACTGGACTCACCTCCTTTTGCGAGGGTCCTACCTGGTGTACAGTATCTATTCACTTCTATATTTTCATTCTCTCTATTATTTTTAACAATGGGGACATTGTTCATCTTAAGTAGGGGGCTCAAAAATTGAAATTGTTTTTTTTTTCAAAGATACATTATTCTTATAATTATGATTAAGTTATATTTTGCTCACAAATTTGAATTTTTGTTAATTATGCTAGCTTCCAATATATATAAAATTCTATTATCTCGATAATTGTTATGTTAGCTGAACTATGACATAATGTTACTCTTAATGAAATTTGTAAGTAATACGATAAAATTTTTAATTCTTTATGAGAGCTAGACATGCATGAAAGTGTAAGTCTCTAGAATTGACTTAGTAATTTCTTGAGGCGAAATCCTAGGAAGCATGGAATTTTGAAAATGACTTAGGCAAACTTTTGTTTAGACCGTTTGAGCCTTTCAAGCCAACCTTAATGAATATTTATCCCTTGAAACCAAACTTTGAGACTAGATGGCCTAATTTTATTTGAACATTTGCTATATTTAGCCATGACTTCTCTTATAATTATCTCTAAATTGTCCCAAACACTAGACTCAACCTATCTAGAATATTATCTAAAAATAAATTTGGGGGAGTTGAAAAGAAGTATCAAATGCTCAAAAAAATTGTAGTACATACAGTAAAATGCTTGTGAAAAAAAGAGAGCATATGTACTCAAAAGAAATAGATGTACAAAAGAGAATGTGAAAGAAAAATAAGTTGGTGTATTAAAGGTATTTATCCCGAAGGTCCAATGCAAGCTGAGGCTAGGGTTTTTAACTTAAATTTATCTATCTTTTACCTACCCCTAGCCCAACCACATTACAACTTATTTAAAAGACATTTCGATTCAGATTTCTATGTTGCCTACATTAGTGGAGAGAAATTGCTAAGTTCAACATATGAAGACATAAGCGAAACTTAATGATTGCAATTTAGTCTCAAATAAGGGAATAAAAATTAATTGGTAAGAATTAGCATATCTTTATTGATAAAGAATCTAGTCTATTCTTGATATCATGATAACAATTGAGAATAATTTTAACAACATGTATATTTGAGTTGCATAATTTCAAATTTCTTGTTTTTGAGTCTAATTACACTAAACTCATAATTTTGTAGGGGAAATGCATTCTAAAGATATTTTTCAATGGTGATTTCCAACAATCTCTCTTTTAAATTTTTTCATTACTCAAGACGAGTAATGAATTAAGTTTGAGGGTGTAAAAACAAAAAAATATATAGATTTTTTTAGCACCTTTTGAGCTCCAATTCATGTAGTTTCGTAGTAATTTTTGGCGAAATTCATACTTTAATTATAAAATAATTAATTTACACTTAAATTATTAACATATTGAATTTTGTTTATTTTTATAATAAATTTTAACAAATTTGGTTTATTTTCAATAGTTTTGCACAAAAGGTGAAAATTGGCTCAGCAGACACCTTTTAGGTTTGAACCGTTGGGGTAATTTTTGCATCAAGTGCACCAAGCGAAAGGATAATTAAAATTTTCCAGCCAAGGATGGTCCAAATAATTATTATTTTATTTACTTTATATTTAATTTTTATCCAAAATTAATTGGCTTAAAAATTAATATAAAACCTAAAGGAGAAAGTAGCCTAATATGCTAAGTATAAAAGATTGATCCACCAAGCATATTGGCAGCCCAAAACTGTCCCTATGACTAATCCAATCAACTGATTTTAGCTGATTTCCTTACTTGCAAAATAGTCCATGAGCTTCTCTTAAATGCTATTCAAACATGTCCACTTTCTGAGCCTTTATCTTTTTACCCTAAGCTAAATATAACAAAGCTAAAACATTCAAACTTTGCACCATGTGTGGCCAGCCAAGGGAGAGTTAATGGTTGAAATTGATTTACTAATTTTAGCAGCCATTCACACCTATAAATACCCCTATTCCCTTTTCATTCAACAGACCATTCATTCTCACACATCTCTTTCTCTCACTCATTTTCTCTCTTCGTTTCCTTCCTTGTTTTCCTTTTTTCTTGTCCATTCCCTTATCGATTTCCCTCTTGAAAAAGACCTTTCATCCACCTTAGAATAGTAGCATTCAATTGTTCATGGAGGCCTCGGTTCAATAGAATGAACAGAGAAGAAGATGAGTGCACTAGTCTGGCCCTTCTCTTTAAATTTTTTGTTTATGTTGTAATCATGAATATGAATACTTGTTGCTTTTTTTTTCTTGTTCTAATTAAAATGGCTTAAATTTAATTCGTGTTAGCTAAATTACATTTTGTTCACTTAAATTATTAAAATCATGTTTGTGTTGTTATAGGCCTTGGTAAGTTGTTCAATTAAATAAAATCATGCTTATGTTATACTTGTATTATAAAATGTAAGGTAATGAATGAAATAATTATTCAACATATTGAAATTGTAATTAATTGACACAGTATTTAATTGGTGCATGTTTGATCTTCTAAGGTAGCTTAAGGTTAAATTAGCGACGATATTAAATGATACATTAGCCTTGCATAACTAGCAAGATTATTGTGATTAAATTGTTTCAATATATAAATATATTGTTACCTCACTTAATCTTATATGTGCTTATGAAGATTAATTAAGTGTTTGAATTAACATTGAGAAATGTTAAGGAGATTGGTTAATTTAGTAAGTATGTATGTGAAGTAGTTAACAAATTACCAAGTTGCTGTGAAAATATTCGTAACAACATGAACATGGGTTTAGTAATTCTAAGTTAAGGAATGTAATTGATCTAACACAATTATGTGAAATGTGCTACATGATTAATGGAATATGTGTTATGTGATATATGCTTGAATAAGTAAGTAAATGCTATGTAAATGAACTAATAGACAATGCATGAATAGGTATTATATAGCACTAGACATAAGAATATTGTAATTGTATATTTATGGTTTTGTGGTGGATGCATGATGACATGTTTGCATAGTGGTTATTCTAATCATTCACTGAGCTTGTTTAAGCTCACCCATTCTTTTCATCATATGCAGATTAGTGACATTTCAGTGTGGACGGTTTGGTTTTTCAGATGGAGTAATCTAAGGAAGACTTGTTAGCATTTCATAGGTGTTCCTTATTTATTTACATTTTAGGGAATAAGGTAATGTGGTAGACCTATTTATAGCCATGTTAGTTCTGAACATTTTGTTGGTTTTTTCTTTTGTTTATGAGGTTTATGAGTTATAAATATGCTTAGGTTTATGAAAATTGATGATGGCATGATGTTTCTTGCTCAGGCACCTTTCTAACGTTTGAAACTGTTAAATTTAGCCTTTTGGAGGATTATTTGTTGAAGCATTTGATAAATGATGTTTAGAAACTGAAGTGGAATGGACTAAATACTTTTGATGTTGTATTTTAGAGGTTTGTACCAGAGGTATCGATAATTGGATTTTAAAATAAAAATGAGACCTCTATGTTTTAAAACATGCAGGGAAGTCAGAATAGAGATTTGGTATTGATACTTTTGCTCAAGTATTAATACTCAGGGTAAATTTATCGATACTCTATGACAGGTATCGATAATTTTTGTCAGTATGATTTTTGTGTGGTAAACAAAATGCAAGTTCAGTATCTATTTTCCAAGTGGTATCGATACCACTTATAGAAAATATTGATACCCTAGGGTCAATTTCAATATCTACGTGATTAACTTTGAATTTTTAACACGGTAAGTTACATTGATGTATGTCCAACATAATTTAATGATGATTGATGCATGTATGTCTTGAAACCTGTACAAACGCTACGAATGAAATATGTCGGCTTTAAAATAGTGAACACTATAATGTACAACTAGTGAGACGGTGGTGTGGCATCTTTATATTCGACCTCGACGACCAGGCCGGGAATAGGTTGTTACATAGTTAAACTCCCTTGGATGAGCAGCTTCCCTCTCCTTTAATGTAAGCTCCTTTAGAGCATCTTGAGTTTGTTCTTTTATCTTCTCTCTTGATGATTGATCTACATTATCATCATTATTAAAAGTTTCTACATCATCACCATCAATATAGGAATCCTTTATAGGAGGAAGTTTAGAGTCATAAAAAAACATGTATAGACTCTTCTACTACTAAAGTTCTTTTTTTAAACACTCAATAAGCTTTAGAATTTCAAGAATAACTAAGAAAAATTCCTTAATCACTTTTTGCATCAAATCAACCAAGATTATCTTTGTTATTATTTGAAACAAAACACTTACATCCAAAAGGATAAAAATAGCTAATGTTAGGCTTTTTTTTTTTTTAAAAGTTCATATGGAGTTTTCTTTAAAATAGTCCTAATCATTACTCTATTAACAATACAACAAGCGGTGTTTGTGGCTTCCACCCAAAAATATTTTGATAAATTATTTTCAGAATGCATAGTTCTAGCCATTTCCTCTAAAGTTCTATTTTTCCTCTCAATAACTCCATTTTGTTGAGGGGTTCTAGGTGTAGAAAAATTATGGCTAATCACATTTGAGTTACGAAAATGATCAAAACTAAGATTTTGAAATTCGGTTCCATGGTCACTCCTTATATTAGAAATAGAGTAACCTTTTTCATTTTGATTCATTTTTTAAAAAAAGTAATGAATTTTTCTAAAACTTCATATTTAGTACTTAAGAAAAGAACTCAAGTAAATCTATAATAGTCATAAACAGGTACTAATGCATATAATTTTCCACCCAAACTAGTTGTTCCAGTAGGCCCAAAAAGATCTATGTGAATTAGTTGAAGAACTCTACTAGTGGATACATCATTAATAGGTTTAAAGGAAACTCTTTTATGTTTACCCTTAGTACATGCATCACAAATTTTATCTAAATGAAAGTCAAATTTAGGAAGTACCCTAACTAAGTCATTTTAAACTAATTTGTGCAATATGCTTATACTAGCATGTCCTAGTTTTCTATGTCATAACAAAGAAGAATTTTCATTTTTGTCAATTAAAAAAATATTTGCAAAATGTGTTTCATATAGATGCACCATATAAATGTTTCCTATTCTATGACCTACAAACGTAATCTTATTAGACAAAATGACAATAACTTTACAACCATTAGACTCAAAAATGACATTGAGACCTTTATCATATAATTGATTAATACTTATTGGGTTTCCTTAAGACCATTGACATACAAAACATTTTCAAGAAAGATTGAAGAGTTTTTACCAATAGAGTCAATTCCTTCTATTTGTTATTTGGAGTTGTCACCAAATGTAACTTTTCCTCCACTTTTTGGCTTCAATTTGATAAAAAGACTCTTGTCACCGATCATACTTATTGAGCATCCACTATCAAGGTACCATGAGTTTGTACTTGTGTTGTTCACCTTGAAGCAATGGTCCTTTCCTTACAAACATAGAATTAAATTTTTGTTTTTGGTACACAAATTCTTTTGGGTCCATAAGTATTAGTTTCTAAAATTTTTGTCCCTTTGGGAATCCATTTTGAAAACATATTTTTGTCTTGAGTAACACTAAGTCTTTTAGAGACCCATATACTCTTAAAAATTTTTCCTTTATAAAATTTTGAAAGACCTCTATGTTTATAAAAATTAAAGCTTGTTCCAACAAATTTTAATCTTGAGATCTCCATTTTTAAAACTTTTTAGAGATACTTTGTTAGATAAAGCTTTTTTTTTTTTCAAAAAACTCAAGTTACCTTTAATGATCATCATGAACTTTTGAAAGTAAATTATGTAAGTCTTGGTTCTTTTTCTCAAATTTAATTATAATAGCTTGCATATCATGAATTTTACTTTCAAGCTCATGATTCGTTTTGGAGCTATTTTCATCTTTTAATTTTGTAACATTTTTCCTATATTTTGAAACCATAATTTCAAAGTCCAAACCCAACTCATTATAAACATCCTGTAACTCATTAAATGACTAAGAAATTGAATTAGACAAGTTAGAAGATACTTTAGTGTCATCAATGGATATAAGGCAAAGGCTAGTTACTTCTTAATCTTTATCATCGTATTAATCATTATCACTCCAAGTACCAACATGAGCCACGAGCTTTTGTTTTGTTGATCCAATTTTCTTCCATTGAGGACAACAAAACTTGATATGTTTCGACTTCTTGCATTTATAGCATATTATGGGATCCTTTTCCTTGGTAGATTTAAGCTTGAGTACTTCTTTCTTTTGGAATTTTCTACCTCTATTAAACTTCATTGTAACATCTAGATTTAGGGTCTAGTCAAAATAGTGGTTTTGAGACCACAAATTTGAAGTAGAAATAATTATTTTATGATTATTTGATGGTCCATGATATGAATGCATGTTTGTGTGAAAATTTCATGAAGAAATTTTATACCTAAAGTATCCAATTTAAAGTTAGGGACTAAATTGAATAAGTTGTAAAACTTGTATTGTAGAAGCTTTGAGCATGAAATTGTATTGGATCATTAATTAGAGGTCCTTAAATAACAATTTGAACAAGTTCTAAAATTTTGGATAAAAATGGGCATGAATAGGAAAAATTTAAAAGAAAGGCCGTAGGTGCATTTTGGTAATTTAGTAACTAAAAGAATAAAAAGGGAAAAAAGAAAGAAAAATTTGTCCATAATCTTCATGCTTGTGCCAAAATTTCAAGAGTCACCATAGCTAGGGTTTCTTCAACTTTCAAGCATGGAAGTAAGTCAATCCTAGCCCCGTTTTTAATGCTCTTTACATTTTTGAGATCCTTGAAGCATGACCTATCCATTTCTAGCTATATTTTGATCTAGGGTTCATGTATGAAATTGGACCCATGTGTCACATGCATGTGTTTTGATGTTTAATGGAAAAATATGAAAGTTTGATGTGTGTTAAACATCTTTTACTAAGTGATTTTTTATGAAAACCCTTGAAAAGACCTTTTTGCAAAAGATGTAAAAATAGGTGTTAAAAATGTTATGATGAAAAATGTAGGCTGTTATAAGAGGGAATATGAATCTGCTAGGCTTGGGTAACCAAGGAAATAGACACATTTCATTCTACAAGCCTAAGGACCAATTTGTAAATAAGTGAAAAGTTAGGGGTAAAATGATAATTTTACCAAAATATGTGTTATGGGTTGATTTGACCAATGTATGTATTGAACAAGTTCATTTTGGAATTATAGATTAAGAAAAACATGATCCGGGTCTTGATCGAGGGAAAAATAAGGTTTACGAGAGTTAAACTTGTTTCTATCTTTTTGTACCGAAGTAAGTTCATTTGCAAATAATGCAACATGTATCGTACTTTAAATGCCTTAATATTGCATGAATGGTAAGTGTATACATATTTAATATGATGTTGTAATATGTGTTTATTGCCTAAATGTTATCAAGAATTTTTCTTTGATTATCCCATGAATAAGAGATGGGTACTATGGGTATTGAAAATGACGATATGAGCAAGTTCGATAGAAATGTGGTATCAAAGAATCTCATTTGAACCTTAGGAATAGTTTAGGATACAAATGATGTCACTAGGAACTATGTGATCTGAACTCATTGAGTTGTGTCTAAGTTCATCTTTCCTTCCATTTTCTCATAGTGTCGCCAAGCTAACTCAGGGATCATGGAATGTCAGAGACTCGATCACACTATCAATTGGATTGGGTATAGTTAGACTTATCATTTTGAGTATGGCATGTATAGGGACTTGGTCTTTTTGTTATGTGTCATATTGACTGGCCAAAGGTTTTGGCTCATGATGGTATTGTGATTATTTTGTATATGGCCATGAGAGGTGACTCATATTGATTATTTGGGTTGTAACCCTAATTAATTATGCATGCATGCAAATGTGTTTATGCTGGATGTGGTTGGATGCTTGCGGATGATATGTGAGATGAATGGTATATGTATTTAATGAATAAATGGGGACTATTAGGCATGACCATAATTATAGTGTAATTGAGTAACTTGAAAGAAGTATTATAAAGATGAATAAATGTAAAATTGGTATGGAGTGCCCTATAGTAGCATGATGATTGGAGTATGTGATATGTCCACATTGTAAAGCCATAGAATAACCATGAATATGTTTGTTTGTGAAATTAAATGTGCTATGTTGCATGCTATGAAGTAGGATTGAGTATGTGAGTGTTTAAGGGTGGCAAATGGCTTGGAAAATAGCCTAGAATTTGTCCATACGGGTAGACACACGGGCATATATCTAGGCCATGTGTGACACATGATCTGCCCTATGGGCGTGTGATCCAGCCATGCGTCCTCTATCCCTAATTATGCAAGTCAGTATGTCCAGTAGTAAACACACAGGTAGAGACACGGCCGTGTGTCTCAACTGTGTGAAGCACACAGCCTCAGGACATAGGCGTGTACCCAGGTCGTGTGAAGTCTGCACTTAATTTTTGGAATTGTGACTTGGCCGTGTGACCTTATTTGGTTGATGATGTCATAGTCAGAGAGTTACACGAGCTGAGGACATGGGCGTGTCCCAAGCCACACGGGTGTGTGTTACCACACGGCCTACCCACACAGGCGTGGGACTCTTCAAAACATGAAAATTTTCTAAGTTATTTCTAATTTCTGAAAGTTCTCTGTTTAGTCTCGAACTGCTCCCAACGTAGGTTTTGGGCCTCGTAGGCTCTTATAAGGGACAATTTGCATGTGATTGAAAAATTTTAAATTGGGTTGGAGTTTTATGGCCCGGTTTTGTATGAACGTGTGTGTTTAAGTCCGATAATGCCTCATACCCTATTTCAGTGTCGAATACGGGTAAGGGGTGTTACACTTATAAACTTCTTGAATCGTCTTGCAAATATTGTCATTTCTTTATCTTTATTCACCTCTTCACTTGATTCACTATCTTTATTAGTGGTGGATTTGAGAGTAACAACAACCTTTTTCTTCTCAATTTTGGCTTCTTCAACCCCTTTATTAAGCCTCATCTCGTGTGTAAGAAAATAGCCGATTAGTTCATCCAAAGTTAATGTTTCTAAATTCTTTGCTTCTTCAATTGCAATTACCTTAGCTTCCCACGATTTCGGCAAGCTATGAGGCATCTTCTTACCACTTCTTCATTTAGATATATCTTTGCGAAAGACTTTAATCCATTGATGATGATAGTAAACCAATAGAACATCTCTTTGATATCTTCCCCAGGCTTCATTTTGAATATTTCATAATTTAGAGTAAGAATTCCAACCTTAAACTTCTTTACTTGGTACCTTCATGTGTACTTCAAGCTTATCTCATATCTCCTTGGCATTGGAATAAGAAGATTCTCTACTCCACTCCTTTAGCTTTCCACTACTAAGTATTTTCCCAAATTCACTAATATGACGACCTTTAAGGATAAGGTTTAACCTTACAAACTCCCTTAAAGTTTCTACCCAAACCTTAAGACACAAACCATATCAAAGAAATACAAATAGGCAAACAATAACCTTACAAGATCAAAGTGTTTGCAAATTTAATCTCAATTAAAAAGAGAAACACTTGAGCTAATAAAATAGAAATAAAGCTCACAAGTGTATGAAAGAAAAGTATGGAAATATTTGGCCCAAAGGTTTTTTTATTTATGTTTCTTGCTATTGCACGACATTTGGAAGTTGGTATTTATACCCTCTAATTCATTGCCAATCGTTGTGGTTGTTGAGAAAATAAATAGAGCCATTGGGGATGAAAATACCAGATCATTAAATTCACCTGTAACAAAAAGTATCAATACTTTTTCAACGAGTACCTATACTAGTAGCATTTAATGCCAGATTCAGTGACCGTTAAAATTAGTTTACAAGGATACCAAAGACAATTTATTGATACCTGGTAAAAGGTATCAATATTTTTTTAATGGGTATCGATACTTTTTGTGTTTGTTTGAAAAAATCATTAGGTCAGAATGCAAAAGTGGTATCAATATAAAAAGATGATCTCGATAAAATTTAATAGGTATCGATATATTTCGACAAATATCGATACTTTTTGTTTTTGTTCAATTTTTGTTTCAAGACAGTAAGCAACTTTGGTATCGATAAAAAATATGGCATCGATACTTTTTGGAAAATATCAATACTTCTTATAGATAGCAATTTTTCAATTGATTTTAAAATTTTTTAATCGAATTTAAAGAGTTTAAAACCATTTTTGAACTTTGTCCAAAATTTCCAAGTCTTGAAATAATTTTTATGCTTTGAACTTTATAATTTCTTTATTCAACAATATTTGTGCTTCTTATATCAAAAGAATTATCAAATAAAGCTAGTTTAACAATATACCTTACATATGAAGCTCCATCTCGACTTGACTGCAAATTTCGATTCAATCTATTATAAAATGTTTGTAATTGAAGTAAATCTTTTTGGCCATGGTAAGGGAACTTACGTAACATTAATCTGAAGCATTCCCACGCTTCATACAATGATTCCCCTTCAAGCTGCCAGAAGTTGGTGATATCCATCTGCAACTTCATCGTCTTGCTCGGGGGAAAATACATAGCGAGGAACTAGTTGGCAACTCATCACAAGTGTTGATGGAGTCCACTAGTTATGAATCCAGCCACATAAATGCATCTTCAGACAAAGAAAAAAAGAAAAAACCAATTACGTATAGTGTCATCAGATACACCATTATATTTAAAAGTATCACAAAAGGTAAGGAAGCGTTTAGATATTGGTTTGGGTCCTTATTCATGGAACAGCTAAATTGTAGGTTCCTTTGTATCACTTAAATCATTGCCAGATTGATCACAAATGGAACATCCCGTCCAGTGAAGTTGTAATATTCGAATATTGTTCATGAGAAATTAGACATTAAGGAGAAGTTTTGAGGGTTTGTTATGTTGGAAACTGACCTAGAATAAGAATCCTTTGAGCACGCTTATAGTGCCTCAGCATTGGCAAACATGGCATTTGGCGCATAGTCTTAGAAAAGTATGATTAGCAAAGTAGTATTAGCCCAAATACGTTTTGATGTATAGTGTGGACGGACTCCAAAATGAATATAAGAGACTGAAGGTCACATGTTAGGTTACTAAGGTTAAAAGAATCAGAATTGTGGCTAAGTAACGTGATTTCTAGGATATGAGTTACTCTGGTAGTATGGTACCCCCGTAACTCTGGTCCTGTAGCAGTTAAGTTGCAAAGTAAGCTACTTATGAGCTAACTAGAAGCAAATTAGAATAGTTAAAGGAGAAAGAGAAATACTCAATTAGATTTCTCGAGAGTTGTAGACTTTGACAAGACCATTCCGTAAAGAAGTAACACTTGTCAAGTTTCAAAAGGGACATAGGTTACATTAATTGATATACTGGATAGGATAAGAAGGCCCTTCTTCTTTTTTCGGGGAATGACTGTTTGGAGGCTAGAGGAACAAGAAGGGGTTTAAAATCCTGGATTTTACTAGCGATTTCTATAGGTGGTTGCTACAGCATCTTGCCAAATGTTGGATATGGAGTTTAAGTTGTTAAACGTATCTTTCAGGTGAGTCCCTAGATTAACTCATGCATGTGCATTATGTTTATCTAAAAATTTCTATGCTAACTGACTAAAGCATGAGGTTGAAACTAGTAAAGTATGATGAGACGAATTTGATAAAAAAATGTAAGACTTATGAATTTGTATGTCTATGGTTTGCTTATGTTTGAAAGTAAGAATGAGTCTGATAGGAAGTGCATGTGTGTCTGGTAAGAATAAGATGCTTGTCATGAGTGTGTCGATGTATGATGAGTCTGTGTCTATGTCTATCTCCAGAGTCATCCAAAGGGGTCCGTCGAGACTAAAAACACGAATCTTTGAAAGGACAAGTCCATGGCCATGGTACTAAAGAAAACCATATCATGTAAGACCATAACTGGTGGGTTATGGCATCATATGGAAGAATTTAATAAGGTTATTACCTAATGCGATTCTTTGTGTATCCCAGGACGATGAGGGGCAAACCTCACTAAGTGTGAGTCTAGATAAATCTCTATCGCCTAAATCACTATTAAAGGGAAAGCCTTTGTGGTGAGTATTAGATGTTAAGGAATGCCTTTATGACACAACTCTGGACAGGAAAGCCTTTGTGGCAAATACTGGATATTAATAAATGCCTTTGTGGCACAAATTTGGACATGAAAGACTTTGTGGCAAGTACTGGATAATAAGGAGCACCTTTATAGCACAACTCTAAATGGGAAAGCCTTTGTGGTGAGTACTTAATGAAAATGGTGCCTTTGTGGCAATTTTCGGATAAGGAAGCCCTTGTGGCTATCAATAAAAAGGAACTCCTTTGTGGTGAACTTTGAACGAAAATAAAGAAACTTATGGCAAAATCTAATAAACAATGTATGAAGTTTCCTGAAGGAACAATAAGTATGGCGAACTCTAGAAGAAAGGCTGCTCCGTAAGAAGTTTTATGGCGAACCCAGTGTTGTAACATGGTAAGAGAATGAGACTAGAATGCACCAGCGTGAGTGGCAAACCAAACGTATTCTGTCTGTAAGGCCCTTTGTAACAAGAATTGTTAAAAAAAATATGGAAGAACAAAATGAAGAATGTGATGTGTCACGACACTAACTAAAAATACGATGAAGGCAAGTGCACCGATCGATAAATAGTATAGCTACAGTGTGTAAAAATATCATATCCACGAGGATTAAAAGTATTAGTAATTATTGTTTTCCTATAATTTAGCCAACAAATTGAAATGATTATTTTAAACTAAGATTTACCAAACTAATCTAACTAAAAAACTCAGCAGAGAATGAATAAGGGAAATAATCGAATAATAACCAATGAGAAAGAAAGAATCCACCTAGACTTCATCTATTATTATGAATCTGAATTAAACTATTTATTCACTTGGTATCTTGATCCGTAGAAATCCCTAAATTATGCTAATATCTTTTTCGAGAGTAAGAGCAACTAACTTTAGGTTAATTAACTGAATTTTTTCTAATTAAAACCCCTATTGTTGTAACGCCCCTAACTCGTAACCATCACTGGAATAGGTTAAGAGGCATTACCAGGCTTGTAATAACATTCAAAACCAACATTTATCAAATAATCATCTCTTTACAGTAAATATCAGTCATTCACATTCAATAAGAACTTAAAATCGAGCATACAATACTTAAAACATGCATTCGGGACCAAATTGGTAACATATAAAAGTTTCAGAACTTAGAAAATTTTTTGACTTTTCAATGGTCACACGCCCATGTGAACAGGCCGTGTGCCTCACACGGCCTTAGACACGCCCGTGTGTCTAAGCTGTGGCAAAACAGGGCATACAAACTGACTTCTCAACACGGCCACAAGGCACGCCCATGTGCCAAGCCGTGTGAAAATTAAGGAGACTACTGACTTGGCCACACAGCCGACCACATGCCCGTGTGCCATACATGACCAATAGACACGCCCATGTGTCTAGGCCATGTCAAAACTGGAGGGTATACTGACTTTAATTCGTAGGGTACCCCGTACACTGTTGAGACACACGCCCGTGTCTCTTCCTGTGTGGACAAAAATAGATCATTTGGATAACCAAAATTGCCACATTAAAACATAAGCAATTACATTCATAAATGACCACATTTAAGCAACTCAATTTGCAACTAAATGAACCAATTTAATACACATTATAAGTCATATCCAAACTTACATATACATGTCCATATACCTATTTAACAACATATCCAATTCATCCATTTAACATCCATAAATCAAGAATACCTTTGCATAATTTCATTTAAACATTATCATATCAAAACATACCATATTCAAACACACACACATACATATATATATATATATATACAACCAAAACATGGTACCAAATAAGCCAAATCACATGGCTTAACTTATATACAAATTCATACTCAAAACGTGATTCCAAAATATAACTTTTACTATCAAACTAGCCTATACATGCCATATTTACATAAGTTCATAAGTTCAAAATACCAAACGAAAATTTGGATAGTGTGATGTGCAACTCCGACTTGTCCGGATCGAGCGAGCTAATGAACCTCTATAGGACATAGAAACATAAACAGAGTAAGCTTTTATGCTTAGTAAGCTCGTATAATTCAAAATTAAACTTACCATTAAAGTAATCAAAGCAATATTATAATGCTAATCATTCAATATAAGCATCCTAATTACACAATATCATAACATGTTAGTCATTTAACTAATACATAAACCATAACTTGTTCATATAACATTATTAATGCCCGTTGAATCTATTAGAACTTCAAAGGATAATTGAGTGAACAATGTCAATAATCCATCAATTCATCATCATACATGCTCTTTCGAGACATGGCCAGTAAGCTCTTCATGACCTGATAATAGTAAGCTCTATTGAGCTGAAAACGGGAAGCTCTATTGAGCTGAACAGTAAGCTCTTTTGAGATGAATCAGTAAGCTCATACGAGCTATGGTTAGTCTGCAACAAATGCAGGAGCTCGACCGTTTCGGTAAGTACAGTAACACGTCACCCGTATCCAATGAATTCGCATAGTTCAACTAGAGCTCGGTAAAAAATTCGATATATCATCAAAGCATTGATATCTCAAATAATTCAATTATATACATTCAATTCAACCATTGCAAGTATAGTATAGTTCGATTCTAATTATACGAACTTACCTCGAGTTGCTCGGATGAAAACTAGCGTCTACTCGTCTACTTTTCGTTTCCCCTGATCTAATTCTGGTATTTACTTATCTTGATCTATATGATATCAAATTAATTCATTTAATTTTCATTCAACTCAATTTAGCCTAAAACATTCATTTTTAGCCAAATTGCAATTTACCCTAGATTGTTGACTAGTTTGCAATTTAGTCATTTATACACAAAATGGCAAATTACACATTTTTAACCAAAATCTACCTTAGCCGAATTTCACCTAGTTACATAACAGCACATATTTTCATTTTATTCACAATTTCAACCACAACATTTCTAAATTTTAGAAATAGATCCCTAATTCTCATTTTTGTCAAAAATCACTTTATAAAACTTGTATAACTATCATCAAGCTTCCATAATCTAACATTATACTTCAAAGAACTCAAGTATTCAACAATGGCACTTTTCAAAATCTATAACAGTTTCAAAAACGAATGCACGAACTAGCTAGATTAAGCTATAATGAGCTCAAAAACGTAGAAATCTTTAAAAACTGAGTTAAAATCGTACCTTAATTGCTCCCTCAAGCTTGGCCGAATGTCTAGACCTAAAATGGCGAAATTTTATTTCTCATTTTTGGTTTGGGAAGATGAATGAACAATGTGATTTTTATTTGTTTTATTATTATTAACATAAATTGACATTTTACCAAAATAACCTTAATAAACTTTAATAATTTCAAATTTACCAAGCTAACAACTTCCATTAACCCTTATAATGGTCTATTTGACATGCAAGGACTCCCACATTTCAAACTATAGCCATATAATACCTTTAAACAATAGTACTCAACTTTTATGCGTTACGCGATTTAGTCCTTTTTACCAAATTAAGCATTTAGACAGTAAAATTTCTTTACGAAACTTTCAAATAATTAATATATCATGCTATAAACCTTATTAAAATAAATAAATAAATATTTTGGCTCCAGATTTGTGGTCCCAAAATCATTGTTCCAATTTGACCTAAAAACGAGCTGTTACAACTCTCCCCCTTGAGGGATTTTCCTTCTCGAAAATCTTACCGGTAAAGAGGTTAGGGTACTGTTTTCGCATAGCTTCCTCGGTTTCCCACGTAGCTTCTTCAATCCCATGTTTATGCCAAAGAACCTCCACAAGTGCTATACATTTATTTCTCAAATCTTTGATTTCTCGGGCCAGAATCCTGATCGGTTCTTCATTATACGATAAATCAAACTTTATCTCTACATCAATGGGAGAAATCACATGTGACAGATTTGATCTATACCCACGTAGCATCGAAATATGAAAAACATTATGTATCTTTTCTAGTTCTGATGGTAACGAGTATTGATATGCCACAGGCCCTATTCTTTCAACAATCTCATACGGCCCAATAAATCGCAGACTTAACTTTCCTTTACGACCGAATCGAAGAACCTTTTTCCACGATGACACTTTTAGAAACACTTTGTCTCTGATTTGAAATTCAATCTCTCTACGTTTAAAATCTGCATAAGATTTCTGCCAATCTGAAGCTGCTTTTAAACTATCACGAATCATTTTTACTTTTTCTTCTGTTTCTTTGATTAATTCAACCCCGTAAATCTTTTTCTCACTCAATTCAGTCCAATATAATGGTGTTCGACACTTGCAACCGTATAAAGCTTCGTAAGGTGCCATTTTTATACTCGTTTGAAAAATGTTGTTATACGCAAATTCAATCAGAGACAAGTATTTCTCCCAATTACTTTCAAACTCGAGAATGCAATAACGTAACATACCTTCAAGTATATGTATAACTCTTTCGGACTGACTGGTTGTCTGGAGATGAAAAGTTGTACTGAAATTCAATTTTGTTCCAATAGCTTCATGTAATTTCTTCTAGAATCTTAACGTAAATCTTGGATCTCTATTAGAAATAATAGACAGTGGTACACAATGCAATCGTACGATTTTAGATAAGTACAATTCAGCTAATCTATCCAGAGTGTAACCTATACGTACCAGTATAAAATGAGCAAATTTTGTTAGTCGATCAACGACAACCCAAATAGCATCTTTCTTTTTCAGAGTTAGGGGCAGTCCCGATATGAAATCCATAGTGACTATATCCCATTTCCATTCAGGAATCAATACAGGCTGCAGTAAACCAGATGGTACTTGAGGTTGAGCTTTCACTTGTTGACAAATCAAACATTTCGATATTGATGGTCGCTAAACTAACTAAAAATTAGACTAAGACAAGCACACCTATTGAACAGTAGTATAGTTATGGTGAGACCGGAAATATCATATCCACAAGTAATAAGAGTACTAGTAATTACTATCTTTTTATTATCAAGCCTAAGAATTAAGGGAGGTTTTAAACTAAGACTAATTATTTAATTAACTAGGATTACGACAGAGATAAAAGTTGGAAAATACTATTAGAAAATCGATAAATAAGACAATACCCAAGGAAGAATTCACCTAGACTTCACTTATTACTTTTGAATTAGACGATTTATTCACTTGACTTAATCCGTAAAAATCCCTAATTTATGTTAATATCCCTCTCGAGACTAAAAACAACTGACTGTAGGTTGATTAATTGAAATCTCTTTCTAATTAAAACCCCTATTATCGCATTAACTCAATCTATGGATTCCCTTATTAGATTTGACTCTAATCTGATAGATTTATGTCGTCCTATCTCTAGGATTGCATGCAACTCTGCTTAATTATGGAAGATCTATTCTTAAACAGGGACTTTTACTCCACTAAATAAGCACATCAAAACCTGAATTAATATCCTAGAATATTAAAACAAGGATTAAAACTCACAATTAAGAATAAGAACAATTATTTATCATATAATTTAAATAGTAATAAAATCCGTCTTAGGTTCTATCCCCTTTAGGTATTTAGGGAGTTTAGTTCATAATAATGGAAAACATCTCAAAAATCAGGAAAACAACAAAACATGAAGAAACCCAAAGAACTTCTAAGTAAATTGAATGGAGATATTCAATCTTGAAGTAGATCCTGCTTCCGAGCTGATTCTGATGGCCGTCCTTGAGTATTTTTTGCCTTCTACTCATCGTGTCCCCTTTGATTCTCTTATAGGGTGTTTAAATAGATTTTGGAATGCCCAAAATAGCCCAAAATTAGCCTTTTTCTGAATAGAATTAGACTTGGGTTCAACAAGGACACAATCGTGTGCCACACCCGTGTGCAAGTGCTCAGGCCGTGTGCAATTCTGACTTGATTTAATGTCGACACGGCCATGACACACGGGCATGTGGCTTGCCCCTATGTCACACATGGGCATGTGGAAATACCCAGTCTGTGTGGAACACTGAAATTTGGCTATTTTGTCCCTCTTTGGCTCGTTTCTTCCTTTTTTTTCTCTTTCTTATGCTCTCTTGAGTATAAGACATGAAACTAAAGGATTGGGAGCATCAAATTCAATGAAACCAAGGAAAAATCATCCATAAATATGCCAAGCATGGGGTAAAAATATGTATAACTTATGGATTATCAGTTATAAACTCTGACATATCCCGTTTCATTCTTGACCACCAATACTGCTGTTTCAAATCATTATACATCTTGGTACTGCCCGGATGAACAGAAAAGTGACTACTGTATGCTTCATGCAAATTTTTTTGAATAAGCTTTGTGTTTTTTGGTACACAAATTCTATTCTGGAACATTAAACAATCATCAGTTCCAATATGAAATTATGAATCAGAAATAGACTCACATTGAATTCGTTTAGCTTGCAGTCCACGATAATTTCTCTGAGCTTCACATATTTGTTGCAGAAATATCGGTTTGGCTTTTAATTCAACTAAAATAGATCCAACATCACGTATCATCAACTGAGTATTCATGGCTTGTAATGCAAACAATGATTTTTGGCTTAAGGCATCAGCAACTACATTAGCTTTTCCTGGGTGATAATCAATTACAAAGTCATAATCTTTTAATAACTCAAGCCATCTTCGTTGTCGTAAATTCAGATCTTTCTGTGACATCAAATGTTTCAAGCTCCTATGGTCCGTAAAATGTGGCATTTTTCACCGTACAAGTAGTGCCACCAAATCTTTAATGCAAATACAATCACAGCCAGTTCTAAATCATACGTCGGATAATTCTTTTCATGCGGCTTCAGCTATCGGGAAGCATAAGCTATAAATTTTCCTTCTTGCATTAAAACACAGCCCAATCTGTTTAGTGATGCATCGCTATAGATTACGAATCCCTTACCCGATTCAAGTTGAACCAAAACTGGTGCTGTTGTTAACAGTGCTTTCAACTATTCAAAACTCTATTGACACCTTTCTGACCATTCAAACTTCACATCTTTCTATAGTAGTCGAGTCATTGGTGTTGTAATCATTGAAAAGCCTTTTACAAATCTTCGATAATAGCCCGCCAAGCCCAAAAAGCTACGGACTTCAGATATGTTTCTCGGAGGTTTCCAGTCAATAATAGCAGAAATCTTGCTTGGATCAACTCTAATACCGTCGGCTGAAATAATATGTCCCAAAAATCCAACCTCTTTGAGTAGAACTCACATTTACTGAACTTTGCAAATAACTACTTATCACGTAGAGTTTGTAACACAATTTTCAAGTGCTCGGTATGTTCAAATTCATCTCGTGAATAGATCAGAATATCGTCAATGAATACTACAACAAATCTGTTTAAATACGGTCTAAATATACGATTCATCAAGTCCATAAAAATGGCAGGAGCATTAGTTAAACCAAAAGGCATAACAAGGAATTCATAATGGCCATACCTTGTTCTAAAAGCGGTTTTTGGCATATCCAACTCTTTAACTCGCAAGTGATAGTAACTCGATCTCAGATCAATCTTTGAAAATATTGTAGCCCCTTTCAACTGATCAAATAAGTCATCAATTCTCGATAGAGGGTATTTTTCTTTATAGTCACTTTTTTCAACAGTCTATAGTTGATACACAGGCGCATCGAGCCATCTTTATTTTTCACAAACAATACTGGTGCACCCCAAGGAGAATAACTCAGTTGTACAAAACCTCTATTTGTCAATTCTTGCAAATGAGCTTTCAACTCTTTTAATTCTGTTGGAGCCATTTTGTACGGAGCTATCAATATCAGAGTTGTTCTCGGTATTAACTCGATACCAAATTTGACTTTTCTGATTGGCGGTAATCCTGGTAATTCTTCTGGAAATACATTCGAGAACTCACAAACAACAGGTACAGATTCAATCTTTGATTTAGACACCTTCGTATCCAAAATATATGTAAAATATGCATCATAGCCCTTTCTTAAGTATTTCTGAGCTAACATAGATGATATTACAGTAGGCAATTCATTCGAATCATTAGACTCAATCCGAAGTACCTCACCATTTTGGCATTTCAGTTCTATAGTCTTCTGTCTACAATTCAAAACTGTATCATGCATAGTCAGCCAGTGCATACCTAGAATCATGTCAAACTCATCGAACGGGAGAAGCATCAAATCAGCCCGAAAATAGTAACCCCAGATCATTAGAGGACAATTTTTACAAATTTTGTCAACTAAAACAAACTTGCCTAAGGGGTTCGATACTTTAATTACAAATTCTGAAGACTCAACATGTAAAATCTTTCTAAATACTAAATTCATACAGATATATGAATGGGTTGATCTAGGATCTATCAACACAACTATATCAGTATCAAAAAGAGAAAAAATACTGGTGATAACGTCTGGTGATGATGCTTCCTCTCGTGCACGTATAGCATAAGCCCTGGCGGGTACTCATGCCTCGGATCTCACAGTCGAATCTCTCGTAGCACCTACATTACCACCCATATTTTCGGTGTTTCGGGACGGTCTTCCTCTAGCAGCCGTGTTACTTGTTTTCACTGGTTGTTCTCTTTCAGCTGTGAACTTTTCTGGACAATCATTGAGAAAATGATCCAAAGATCCACATTTAAAACAAGCTCCACTCACTAATCTGCATTCACCATAATGTCGCTTATTGTAATGTTTACATTCAGATGCAGCATTTCTAACACTTCCCGCACTGGCCACTGATGTTGCCTGAGATTTTGAACTTGATTGTCTCACATTTTTGTCTTTGATAGAAATTCCCGCAGAAGCTGTAGAATGAGGGTGATATTCTTTAAATTTCTTTGATGTCGATTGATGTGAATTACCTGTAAATCTTTTTCTAGACTCTCTAGCTTCAGAATCAGTTTTTCTTTTCTCTTTACACAGATCTTCGGCCTTACAGGCTCGATCAAACAGAACAACAAACTCTTTTAGCTCAAAAATTCCCACCAACACTTTGATTTCTTCATTCAATCCATCCTCGGATCATTTACACATTATAGCTTCAGACGATACACACTCGCCGGCATATTTGCTGAGTCGTACAAACTTTCTTTCATATTCTGTAACTGATATACGGCCTTGCATCAATTCAAGAAATTCTTTTCTCTTCTGGTCAGTGAATCTTTGGCTAATGTATTTCTTCCTAAATTCAACTTGGAAGAAATCCCAAGTGACTCGTTCTGGCAGAACTACGGATATCATGGTATTCCACCACTGATACACAGTATCTCTTAACAATGATATTACACATTTCATACATTCTTCAGATGTGTAGGACAATTCATCGAATACCCAAATCGTGTTCTTGAGCCAAACTTTAGCCTTTTCAAGGTCATCATTAGCAGTAGCTCTAAATTCTTTAGCCCCATGTTTCTGTATTCTATCAATAGGTGGTCTATTCAATCGCAGAAGAACAGTACCTTGAGGAACTACTGGAATCAGTTGGGGAACAGTTGGGGGTGGAGGTTGCGAAACAGTCGGGTGTATATACTGTGTGAACCATTCATTTAATATCTGAAAGAAAACTTCTTTAGCCTCACCCCCATGACTACTCGTCACAGGTATAGATTCAGTAGGCGCTGCTCCTTGAGCAGGAGCTGGCGCGTTACTTTCTACGTCGTCCGCTACAGCTCGTTCAGGATCCATTACTATATATAAAAACACATTTAAGAATGTCAGGAGTCGTCACACTATCACAGTTTTATATATATGGCATGTATAGCTAGATTCAAATACGCTACGTTAGTTTTAGAACTGACCAAACCGCAGCTTTGATACTAATAAAATGTAACGCCCCTAACCCGTAACCGTCGCCAGAATAGGTTAAGAGGCATTACCTGGCTTGTAATAACATTCAGAACCAACATTTATCAAATAACCATCTCTTTATAGTAAATATTGGTCATTCACATTCAATAAGAACTTAAAATCGAGCATACAATACTTAAAACATGTATTCGAGACCAAATTGGTAACATATAAAATTTTTAGAACATAGAAAAATTTTTGAATTTTCAAAGGTCACACGCCCGTGTGAACAGGCCGTGTACCTCACATGGCCTTAGACATGCTCGTGTGTCTAAACCGTGGCAAAACAGGGCATACATAATGGCTTGTCCACACGGCCACAAGACACGCCCATGTGTCAGGCCGTGTGAAAATTAATGAGGCTACTGACTTTGCCACATGGCTGACCACACGCCCGTGTGCCAGCCCGTGTGCCACACATGACCAATAGACACGCCCGTGTGTCTAGGCCCTGTCAAAACTGGAGGGTATACTGAGTTTAATTCGTAGGATACCCCAGGAGACACACTACCGTGTAACGCGACCGTGTGTCGCACATGGTTGAGACACACGCCCGTGTCTCTGCCCGTGTGGA
The DNA here is from genome assembly GCA_025698475.1 of Gossypium anomalum. Classification (NCBI taxonomy): domain Eukaryota; kingdom Viridiplantae; phylum Streptophyta; class Magnoliopsida; order Malvales; family Malvaceae; genus Gossypium; species Gossypium anomalum. The sequence goes on from CM046956.1 coordinate 59,481,147, forward strand.
CAAAAATAGGCCATTTGAATAACCAAAATTGCCACCCTAAAACATAAGCATTTACATTCATAAATGACCACATTTAAGCAACTCAATTTGCAACTAAATGAAACAATTCAATACACATTATAAGTTATATCCAATCTTACATATACATGTCCATATACCTATTTAACAACATATCCAATTCATCCATTTCACATTCTTAAATCAAGAATACCTTTGCATAATTTCATTCAAACATTATCATATTAAAACATACCATATTCAAAAACACACATATATATATACAACCAAAACATGGTACCAAGTCAACTCACATGGCTTAACTTATATACAAATTCATACTCAAAACATGATTCCAAAATATAACTTTTACTATCAAACTAGCCTACACATGCCATATTTACATAAGTTCATAAGTTCAAAATACCAAATGAAAATTTAAATAGTGTGACGTGCAACTCCGACTTGTCCGGATCGAGCCAGCTAACGAACCTCTATAGGACATAGAAACAGAAACAGAGTAAGCTTCTAAGCTTAGTAAGCTCGTATAATTAAGAATTAAACTTACCATTAAAGTAATTAAAGCAATATTATAATGCCAACCATTCAATATAAGCATCCTAATTACACAATATCATAACATATTAGTCATTTAACTAATTCATAAACCATAACTTGTTCTTATAACATTATTAATGCCTGTTGAATCTATTAGAACTTCAAAGGATAACTGAGTGAACAATGTCAGTAATCCATCAATTCATCATCATACATGCTCTTTCGAGACATGGCTAGTAAGCTCTTCATGAGCTGATAACAGTAAGCTCTATTGAGCTGAAAATGGGAAGCGCTATTGAGCTGAATAGTAAGCTCTTTCGAGATGAATCAATAAGCTCATACGAGCTATGGTGAGTCCACAACAAATGCAAGAGCTCGACCATTTTGGTAAGTACAGTAACACATCACTCGTATCCAATGAATTCACATAATTCAACTAGAGCTTGGTAACAGATTCAATATATCATCAAAGCATTTGTATCTCAAATAATTCAATTATATACATTCAATTCAACCATTACAAGTATAGTATATTTCGATTCTAATTATACGAACTTACCTCGAGTTGCTCAGGCGAAAACTAGCGTCTACTCGTCTACTTTTTGTTTCCCCCGATCTAATTTCAGTATTTTCTTATCTTGATCTATATGATATCAAATTAATTCATTTAATTTTCATTCAACTCAATTTAGCCTAAAACATTCATTTTTGGCCAAATTACAAATTTACCCTAGACTTTTGGCCACTTTGTAATTTAGTCATTTATACACAAAATGGCAAATTACACATTTTTAACCAAAATCTACCTTAGCCGAATTTCACCTAGTTACATAACAGCACATATTTTCATTTTATTCACAATTTCAACCACAACATTTCTAAATTTTACAAATAGATCCCTAATTCTCATTTTTGTCAAAAATCACTTTATAAAACTTGTATAACTATCATCAAGCTTCCATAATCTAACATTATACTTCAAAGAACTCAAGTATTCAACAATGGCACTTTTCAAAATCTATAACAGTTTCAAAAACGAATGCACGAACTAGCTAGATTAAGCTATAATGAGCTCAAAAACATAGAAATCTTTAAAAACTGAGTTAAAATCGTACCTTAATTGCTCCCTCAAGCTTGGCCGAATGTCTAGACCTAAAATGGCTAAATTTTATTTCTCATTTTTGGTTTGGGAAGATGAATGAACAATGTGATTTTTATTTGTTTTATTATTATTAACATAAATTGACATTTTACCAAAATAACCTTAATAAACTTTAATAATTTCAAATTTACCAAGCTAACAACTTCCATTAACCCTTATAATGGTCTATTTGACATGCAAGGACTCCCACATTTCAAACTATAGCCATATAATACCTTTAAACAATAGTACTGAACTTTTACGCGTTACGCGATTTAGTCCTTTTTACCAAATTAAGCATTTAAATAGTAAAATTTCTTTACGAAACTTTCACATAATTAATATATCATGCTATAAACATTATTAAAATAAATAAATAAATATTTTGGCTCTAGATTTGTGGTCCCGAAACCATTGTTCTAATTTGACCTAAAAACAAGTTGTTACAATTGTCACATTAACTCGATATATGGATTCCCATATTAGATTTGACTCTAATTTGGTAGATTTATGTAGTCCTATTTCTAGGATTGCATGTCCACTCAATTATGCTAGATCTACTCTTAAAAATGGACTTTTTCTCCTCTAATTAAGCACATTAAACATGAATTAATATCCAACAAATATTAAAAAATAGATAATCACACATAACTGAGAACAAGAATCAATTATTCATTGTATAAAACAAAAATTAAATAATAGAATTCGTCATAGGGTTCATCCTCCCTAAGTATCTAGGGAATTAGTTCATAATTGTGAATAAAAACATCTTAAAGTTAGAATAACCCCAAGAAATAAATAAACTCATAAAAAATTCAAAAGAAATTAAAATGAGGTCTTCAATCTTGATGAAATCCGCTTCAGAGTTACCTCTAATGGTGTTCTTTGACGTGTTCTCTTCAATATTCTCTGATGGCCCCTATTTTCTTATTCTATTTGGTATTTATAGACTTTAGAATACTCAGAAAGCCTAAAAATTTCATTTATTCAAGTGTTTGGGATGTGAATTGCAAAATCGACACAGTCTGGCACATGGCCATGTGTCTAACCCATGTCGCTCACAAGGTCGTGTGTCCATCCCATGTGGGAAGGCCTAGGCCGTGTGGCTCCTTAAATCAGCTCTATTTGTCTAATTTTCATTTCTTTTGCTCCCAAATGCTCTCCTAAGCATAGAAACATGAATTCAAAGGATTAGGAGCATAAAATTCACTAATTTGAATAAATAATCATCAAAAGGTAACAATGGGATTAAAAATTGTCACTTTTATGACTTATCAAATATCCCCACACTTAAGCGTTTGCTTGTCATCAAGTAAAATTCTCAACTCACATTAAGGTTAATCTTTCCCAACTTATAATTCTCATCAATAATGTCTCAAAATAATTTCCAAACAACCATACATTGGGAATTTAACTAAAAGGGTACTAAAGATTCAAACAATCCAAGCCAAAATTTTTAAAGTATAAAAGCATAGATGTCTCCCTTTATTTAGGTAATTACCTTTCATTCAAAATAAAAAAGAATTGACATCCTTAATAAAAATTCACTTAAAGCACTCAAAGTGTTTAAGGTTCAAGAAAAATGCACTCAATAGTCTAACAAGAAATGTCATTACCATAAGCTTGTTTGAAAATCAAATCTCCACCACTATAAAATGATATGACACACCAATCAAGAGGTCTTTAAGAGGTTGTAATGGGGTTTAGGTTAAAGTGTAACACCCCTAACCCATATTCATAGCCGGAGTAGGGTTACGAGGCATTACGGATCAACCACAATATAAATCATACATTTAACAACTCAATAAATATTCAAAACATTCAGAATATCCCTTAATTAGGTCTACGAGACCTTAAACATGCTTTAAAAGGTTCAGGACTAAACCAATCATATATGCAAAATTTAAGAAACTTAGAAAATTTTCAAACATTTAAGGATTACACGCCCATGTGCCAGCCCGTGTGCCACACACAACCAATAGACATGCCCGTGTGTCTAGACAGTGTCAAACCTGTAGGGTATACTGACTTAATTCAAAAGGGCTACCCCAGGGGACACACGGTCGTGTATCATGACTGTGTGTCGCACACGGCTAAGACACACACTCGTGTCTCTGCCCGTGTGGATAAAAATAGGCCATTTGCAAAGACAAATTGCCACCCTTTCTCATGTTCACTTAAACCACCAAAATGATACAAATTCATCATACAATAAGCATCCCAAATTCATCAACCAAATGCATAATTTATATCAAATCCATTTCAATTAAATTCTATAATCAATTCAAGCCTAAAACCTATTCAAAAATTTATATCATCCAACATTCATTCACAAGCATATATCATCTCAATTTATCAACTTCAATCATGCCATATAAATCCTTTACTAAACTCAAAACATTACTATTTGAACAACTATAAAACCTTAGCCACTTTTATACCAAAACATACCAAAATAAGCCATAAGACATGACTATCTATACAAATTAAAACATATACATAATAAACCAAATCTCATGACTATATTCACAACCAGAGTACCATAACTAGCCTATACATGCTATTTACCAAATTTACAAGGTTTCAAAAATACCAACAAAGTGATCGATAGTGTGATGATGGTTTCTGACGATCCCCGAGTCTGAGCTAGCTTTGATTATCTATAAAACATAGACAAATAACACACAGTAAGCTTCATAGCTTAGTAAGTTCATAAGTGATTAACTCAATTCATCAAATAAATGTAATTTAACCATTTTCACATTACCAAATCAAAATCACATTAACCACAAACCTCTATCATGTCTCAAAACATGATCAAATACCATCCCAATGAACTTTCTCAGTGTAATACTTGAATAGGTTTCGTACATACTTGTACTGTCTCGTACTAATCTCTTTCTCAAATATGTCATTCTTTACCCGTGAAACCATTTGGAATAGAAATCGGATACTCAAGATCTCAATTGATAAGTACCTATACCATGCCTCATAGCCAAATCAAGGTAACTTATCCTAGAGTACCTATACCACGGCCCATAGCCAAATCAAGGTAACTCCTCTCTGAATACCTATACCATGGCCTGTAGCCAAATCAAGGTATTACTCGCACTCGAAGTGCCGATATCGTGGCCTGAAGACAACTCATCTGATATGCATGGCCCGAAGCCAAATTGGTATATCAACTTATAACATTTCACATGTAACACCCTTAACCCGTATCCGTCACGGAATAGGGTTACGAGGCATTACTGAACAAAGCACAACATATATTATACATTTCTCATACATAATTCTAGTTCACATAATTAACAATCTAATACATTCATATTGTCCCTTACAAGGCTTTACGGGGTCCTAAAATTGCTTAGAAGAGGTTCGAGACTCAATCGATGACATAAAAAAAAATTTAAAACTTAGAAATTTATCTTGCATTCAGGGGTCACATGCCCGTGTGAATAGGCCGTGTGCCTCACACGGCTACCAGACATGCCTGTGTCATAGGCTATGTGAAAATAGAGCATACATACTGACTTGGGTCACACGGCTAACCACACGCCCATGTGTCTAGCCCGTGTACCCTTCGAAATGGCCACACACGCCTGTGTGCTAGGCCATGTTCCATTTAGGGGGCATACTAACTTATGTCACACGGTCAGTCACACGCCTGTGTGTCTAGGCCATGCCAAACCTGTAGGGTATACTGACTTAATTCGTAGGGCAACCCTAGGGGACACACGGTCGTGTAGCAAGATCGTGTGTCACACACGGCTGAGACATATGCCCATATCTCTGCTCGCGTGGACAAAAAAGGCTATTTGCAAAGCCAAATTGCCACCCTTTTTACATGCTCAACTAGCAACCAAAATGACACCATTTCAACACATTTATAGGCAGCCAAAACATGTCAATTCATATACCATTCATGCCATCCAGTCCCAACCATTACAACTACTCAATTCCATAATCAAAACATACCAAGTCATTATGCCAAAATCATCAAAACTTACATAGCTTCATAATGCATTTATCCAACAATTTGTCATCTATTTTATGCCTCAAAATCAATCCACAACATATCATCTTTAAAGAATTAACTTACCAAATGGAAACTAGCTACTTAAGCAACCATATAACCATATCAAAACATAAGGCAATTTATACATCATTAACAAGCCAAATAACATGGCTAATTTTATAATACCCACACCCGTACCCCACGTCAGGGCGAAATACGAGGCGTTACATAACTTGAACACTTGCATTCCTACGTCTTCGAGTCACCAAGACTTGGTCAAATTTAAAAAATTTTCAAACTTCTTCAATATAGACCTACGAGACTCAAAACATTCATTTAAAAACCAAACGGGACCAGTTCAGGTCCTTCCACGAACTCTTAAAAATATTACTACACATAGGGGCACATGCCCGTGTGGGAGGGACAACACGCCCGTGTGACCATTTCAACATGGTCGTGCTGATGGCCCGTGTGGTTCACACAACCTAAGCATTTAGGAACATGACCGTGTCCTCCACCCGTGTGGAATTAATTTCCAACTCGAACCTACAGGGATTTTCATACGGCTTGATACATGCCTGTGTCCATGGCCTATGTCCCTTACACGGCCAGGACATGCCCGTGTCTTAGCCCGTGTGTAAAAATTTGGACATTCTGTTTCTGACGTCAGCAATCCTTAAGGGCCACACGGCCAAGGTACACGCCCATGTGCTGGGCCGTGCCCTTCACACGGCTGAGACACACGGCCATATCTCTGTCCGTGTGTTTACTACCATGCATACTGACTTGTAAATTTTACTTGCAGAGGACACACGGCTGGATCACACACCCATGGGGTTGGCTGTGTGTCGCACACGGCCTAGCCACACGCCTGTGTGTCTACCCGTGTGGACAAAATAAGGCTATTTACCAAGCCTCTTTGCCACCCTTACTTACAAAACCTACGTAAGATCACTCTATACCAATACAAGGGCACATCATATAGCCAGAACAATCACAATGGACAACATTTCATTTGAGCAATTTACTCATCCATGAAAATAACATCTTCTATATATATATATATCAAAATGAATATTGACCATTGTCCATGGCCTTATACAAAAGAAAGAGATTTATCCCAAGCCAACACATTTGGCTAATTCTCAATGACACAAAACATTAAAGTCTAAGCCCTATACATGCCATACTAAAAAACAAGTAATCTAACTATACCGAGTGCTTTGGATGATAATGTGATCATTGCCTCCGACGTCCATTGGTCCTAGAGCTATTTATACAACACTATAAGAAAATTGAAAAGGAGAGGGAGTAAGCATAAAGCTTAGTAAGTTGCATGTATATAAATATGGCAACACTTTACCATTCATCAACATGCTCTTAATATAAAAGCAGGCATAAGCACAACTTACTAATCACTACCCAATACACATCATATAGCATATATTGAGCTCACATCCCATACATACCAAATAGGTACCCGTATCACTCACAACACGGTTATACTTTTCTCATTAACGTAAACCATGACTCTCACCGTTAAACCATTCGAAACACTACCGGATATTCAATAAGCCTCAAACATGGGGTAGAATGCCGATGCCATGTCCCATACATGGTCTTACACTGGCTCATATCTCAAGTCGATGCCATGTCCCAGACATGGTCTTACACTGACACATCTCATAGCCGATGCATGTCCCAAACATGCCTTACACTGGCTTACATCACGAGGCTGATGCATGTCCCAGACATGTCTTACACTAGCTCTCGTTTCAAAGCCGACGCCATGTCCCAGACATGGTCTTACACTGGCTCTTATAATGTGGCCGATGCATGTCCCAGACATGTCTTACACTAGCTCACAATAACCCATACGTCATGGCATGAATATCTGATTTATTTCATATGGTTCAAATAAAAATTCTACTATCTCAATTATCATCATGCATTTTCATTTCGTCAATCAAGGATTTCATGCTATATCAATTCAGCACATATAATAACAAACCTCGAGTTACAAAATATGGCGACTAGTCGGTCTAATCTACTTACTTGGCCTTCCCCCGGTCTAGGTTCGGATTTTGAATTTCTTGGTCTATAATAACAAAAATTCACAAATTTAATCATTTTATCGATCTAGGCACTCAATAATCTATAATTGGGCAAAATGACCATTTTGACCCTAGACTTTTGTACAATGACCATTTTGACCCTAGACTTTTGTACAATGACCATTTTACCCTTAGGTTGGAAATTAATTTTTATCAAATTTCTTCATATCTTAAGCCTAGTCGAACCCTTTTTACACTTACAGCAACCAAAAATTTCCATTATTTCTCATATTTATCATCAAATTTTCAACTTATGCAAAATAGTCCTTAGTAGGGTTTTCATGAGAAATCCCTTTACAAAAGTTGTTTATTATACAACCAAGACTCATATTCTTCCATAAAATTTTAGAAAACTACATAAACACTCTCATGGTAAACCCTAGACTTCCAACCATTTTGCAAAATGGTCCCCTCATTTGAAAGCTCATGCTTCAAAGGGTCCAAAAATGTAAAAATCACCAAGAAAACTCATTTAAATCACTTACTTGTAGAGAGACTACGTAGCTGAAATTTTCAAGCTTCAAAACCCCTCTAATGGCTGATATTTTTGGTAGGAAGGAGATGAGAAAGAAATGAAAAATGCCAACTTTTTCTTTTTGTTATATTCTATTCAATTAAGCCACCAAATATCACCTAATTTTGACTTTTCTCATCCTTTTGTCCCTATGGGCAGCCACCTCTCCTAGTAGGATCTAATTGCCCTTTTAAGACCCCTAATTTATGATTCATGGCTAATTTAACACCTTAACTATCAAAATAGGACTTTTGCACTTTATGCGATTTAGTCCTTTCTCGCAATTGAAACGCTAAAATTATTTCACCAAAATTTTCATGCATCTTCATGATCATGCTATAACCCATGTAATAATATTTAAAATAATTTCTCCGACCTCATGTTATGGTTCTAAAACCACTATTCTGACTAGGCCTAAAATTGGGCTATTACAAATTTCATAGTTCAAAACATACCAAAATGACACTAACCTATACATGCCATATACCATATATACAAGCTTCAAAGGTACCAACAAATTGATCGATAGTGTGACAATGCTCCTGACGATTCCCGAGTCCAAGCTAGCTTTGATTATCTATAAAACATAAATAAATAACAAACACTAAGCTTCATAACTTAGTAAGTTCGTACTAAATAAACTTGACAGTTCATAATATTCCAATCATCAATTAATAAACACTTAATAAGTCCCATTTCATCACTCAATTCTAACCCATGACCATTTATCAGATATATATAAATCCGTCAAGCTTTATACACATAATATCAACTACCACATAGGTATCATACGTACCTGTACTCTCCTGCATTTATTTATTACATTTTCACCTCTTTGTTCAATACGTTAATCCATCCGAAAATCTTTCAATACTCAAGGAACTCGCACACTTAATGCAAAAAGGATTAGCCAAAGCTATAACGATATCGTACACTTAGTGCCATCACATAAAACCGAAGTTATCTCAATATCGCACACTTAATGCCACATATAACCAAAGCTATTTCAATTCGCACACTATGTGCTATATATATAAATAGCCGAAGCTATCTCGAAAAACACACTAAGTGCCAACATAGTTGATTCTTCATCGTACACAACCATTGTCTCATTTATATAATTTATGCAATATTAAAGCATTAAAAACATAATTGTAACAATGTCTATCACATATGAACTTACCTCGTACTCGGAATTGACGAATTAGACCGATTACTCGATAACCTTCGATTTTCCTCGATCTAAATCCTAGTTCTTTCTTTCTTGATCTATATGTATTCAAAATTAACTCATTTACTCACCAATTCATTCAATTTAATCCACAAACAAATAATTTTAGCCAATTTACCCTTTAGAACTAAACTTTCACGTTTTAACAATTTAGTCCCTATTTCAAAAATACACAAAATTCACATAATTAAATCCAATTACATGCTAGCTAAATTTTAATAGGGACCCCTAGCAGCCAACTTTCATTTATTTCACATTTCAACCCCTCAATTTACACTTTTCACAATTAAATCCCTAATAGACATTTTTACTCAAAATCACTTAACAAAACTTTAATATCTATCATCAAGCTTTCAAAACTCATCAAAAATCATTCAAAAATATCAAGCTATGATCAATGGAAACTCACAAATTCATCAACCAATTCAAAAATTAGGGTACGGGCTAGCTAGAATACGAAGCAACGATTACAAAAACATAACAGGTTATCTCCTAGACGAACCCCAAAACACCAAAAATGGCTTCTTATTTTTCAATAATCGATGGTGGAAGATGATAATAAGGCTTGTTTTTTTTTTTTATTATTAATATTAACCTTATTAACCAATTTACCATTTTAACCTTAATTAAAACCATTTAAAAACACCTAATACAAGCCCATTTATGTCAAATTCACTATCAATGGTCTAATATCATCATACCAACCTTTTTATTTATTAAGCCATAGAAATTAGACACCTTTATCAAATAGAATGCAACTTTTGCATTTTACGCGATTTAGTCATTTTCTCATATTGAGCTATTAAACGGTAAAATTAGCTCACAAAATTTTCACACTATATTCACTTGATGTAAACACCAAAAATAATATTAAAATAATTTTACGACCTCAAATTTTTGGTTTTAAAACCATTGTTTTGATTTAGCTAAACCCGGGCTGTTACATCACAAATATCCAATTCTATTCCTAAGGTTCAACCGAGCTTTCACTCCTCTTGTTTCTATCATTAAATGCATCTGTAGAGTCTTTTTCACTATTCAACACTATCCGTAATTTTGTAATCACAATTTATGAGATATCAAAGCATTAAATATGCATTTAAAATGAAATTACCACTTACGAACTTACCTCGGTCGTAGAAACAACTAAACTAGCCGATTAACCGGGTACTTTGTTCTTGCCTCGATCTAAGTCTGAGTTCCTCTTTTCATGATCTATATAATATCAAATTCAACTTGTTTATTCATTGATTCATTCAATTCAATCCACAAACACATATCTAAGCCAATTTACGCTTTGGCCCTAAACTTTTACATTTTTTACAATTTAGTCCTTATTTCACAAATATATAAAATTTCACAATTTCTTTCAAATACATGCTAGCTGAATTTTCTTAGTGCTCATATCAACCGATATTTATCATCTATTTCACAATTTAACCCTTCAAATTACACTTTTCACAATTAAATCCTTATTTGACATTTTTGTCAAAAATTACTTAACAAAACTTTAAAATCTATCATAAAACTTTCATATTTTATCATCAAACACGCAAAAGCTGAAGCACTCATCAATGGTGCTTCACAAAATCATCAAAAAAATTTGAAAATTAAAGCACGGGCTAGCTAGTACTCAAAGCAACGATCACAAAAACATAAAACTCATCAAAAACCGAGCTCGAAACATACCTCAATCACAAACACAAAGTGTCGAAACCTAAAACATGAAAATGGCTTCTTCTTCCTTCTATTTAAATTCAGAAAGATGAGAATATAAGCTTTAAATTATTTTTCTTTTATTTATTCTAACTTAATACATATTTTACCATTTTACCCTTGATTAATAAACCATTTAATCATCAAATAGAAGGCCATTTATGACCATTCCCACTATCAATGGTATAATTTAAACATAAGGACCTTTCATTTAATAAGTCATAGTACATTTAATAAGTCATAGTAATTAGACACTTTTAACTTATAGCATGCTACTTTTGCATTTTACGCTATTAAGTCCTTTTTTTTCAAATTGAGCTATTAAACGATAAAATTAGCTCACAAAATTTTCACACACATATATTCACATGCTGTAAACACCAAAAATAATATTAAAATAATTTTTTGACTTCAGATTTGTGGTTCTGAAACCACTATTTTGATTTAGCTAAAACTAGGCTGTTACAACTCTCCCCCTTTAGGGATTTTCATCCCCCAAAATCTTACCAGCGAATAAGTTTGGATATTGCTTTCTTATAGCATCCTCGGGTTCCCACGTAGATTTTTCAGCCCCATGTCGGTGCCATAATACTTTCACTAACGTATTCTTTTATTTCTCAGCTCTTTGATCTCATGAGCTAGAATTCGAATCGGTTCTTCTCTGTACGATAAATCTGACTGAATCTCAACTTCGATCGGGGAAATACCATGCGAAGGATTAGGTCGGTATCATCGAATCATTAATACATGAATACATTATGAATCTTTTCTAACTCGGACAGCAATGCTAGTCTATAAGCAACCGGTCCAACTCGCTTAATAATCTCATACGGCTTGATGAATCTAGGACTCAATTTGCATTTACGACCAAATCGAAGTATTTTCTTCCACGGAGATACTTTCAAAAACACATTATCCCCGATCTGAAATTCAATATCTTTCTGTTTTAAGTCTGCGTATGATTTCTGATGATCTGACGCTGCTTTCAAACTATCACGAATTATTTTCACTTCTTCTTTTGTTTCTCTAATCAGATCAACTCCGTGAATCTTATTCTCGCTAAGTTTAGTCCAGTACAATGGTGTTTGACACTTTCGTCTGTATAAAGCTTCGAAAGGTGCCATTTTAATACTCGATTGAAAACTATTGTTATATGTAAATTCAATTAACGCCAAATACTTTTCCCACGTACCTTCAAACTCAAGAATGCAACATCTCAACATATCCTCGAGTATCTGAATAACTCGCTTGGACTGACCATCCGTTTGCGGGTGAAATGCGGTACTAAAATGTAGTTTTATTCCCAATGCATCTTGCAGTTTCTTCCAAAACCTCGATGTGAATCTCAAATCTCTATCCGAAATAATAGAAATAGGTACTTTGTGTAATCTCACAACCTCAGAGATATACAACTCAGCTCACTTTTCAAGCAAATAATCCGTTCTTACCAATATGAAATGAGATGATTTTTTTAATTGTCAACTATAACCCAGATCGCGCCTTTCTTTCTCGGAGATAGGGGTAATCCCGACACAAAATCCATACTCACTCTATCCATTTTCCACTCAGGAATCAAAATCGGCTGTAACAAACCAAATGGTACTTGATGCTCAGCTTTAACTTGCTGACAAATTAAACATTTAGAAACAAACTCTGAGATATCTCGTTTCATGCCATGCCACCAATAAAGTTGTTTCAAGTCATTATACATTTTTGTACTTCTCGGATGAATAGATAAATCACCATTATGTGCTTCGTTCAAAATCATCTAAATCAACTCTAAATTTCTCGAAACACATATTCGGCCTTTGAATCTTAAACAATCATCGGAATCAACTTGAAACTCTGAATCAGCATTCAGATCACATTGTAACACCCCTTACCCAAATCCAACACTAGGACAGGGTTCGAGGCATTACCAGACTTAAACATACACATTCAAACAAAACTGGGCTATAAAATTTTCATTTAAATCAAATTCATCCACACATGTGCAAACCATCCCTTATATGGGCCTACGAGGCCCAAAACATACATTGAGGATGATTCAGGACTAAATCAGGAACTTTCTAAACTTTTACAACACTTAGAGAATTTTCTCATTTTGAAAGGTCACACGCCCGTGTAGGCAGGCCGTGTGGTCACACACGTCTGTGTGGATTGGGACATGCCCGTGTCCTCAAATGTGGTCACACGGCCAAGGCACGCGCCCATGTCCTTAGACCGTGTGGCGAATTAAATTCCAAAATTAGGTGCAAACTTCACACGGCCTGGGCACACACCCATATTCTAAGGCTGTGTCTCTTACACGGCCTTTTCTCTACCCCTGTGTTTACTATTGGGCATTCTGTTTTGCATTAATTAAGGTACAAGGGACACACAGCTGGATCACACGCCCATGGGGCAAGCCGTGTGTCACATACAGTCTAGACACACGGCCGTGTATCTACCTGTGTGGGCAACTTTAAGGCTATTTTCCAAGCCAAGTGCCACCCTTATTTGTTCAAACACATATATGGCTTCAATGATACTTAAACACTAATAACATAACTTATGCATGACAACTTCTCCTCACATTATACTTGTTTAAGACTCCCTATTATGACAAATCAAATCTTACTAACACACGTATACAAATGAGCAATATTTCTTAGACCTGCATGCATGCATTTTCATACCATCTTTTACACACTTGACATTCATCAACATTCAATCATCAATAACCATAGGCCATATCATAATGGAATTGGAACATACATATATAGATCAATAGGTTTACAACCCAATAATCATAATGAGCCATATCTCATGGCCATACACAAAATGAATCAACTATCACTGTAAGCCAACACATTAGGCTAGACCAATATGACATATAACAAAAAGACCAAGTCTCTATACATGCCATACTCAAAAATTTTTATTTCTGAAAAATAACTTATCATGCTTGATTCTCTCATGTCTTAAAGTTTAAATCAACCAATGCACAAATATATACAAATCAATTCAAAATAACATCAATAAAAATCTCAAATTGACAAAAATTCATCCTAATGAAAGTACAAGAAAATTACTTAAGTACCATAAATAGTTTAGGAGTTTTCTAATGATTATATAAATAACCTCCTCACACTTAAGATATACATTATCCTCAATGTACAAACAGGTATAAACACAAAATAAGAAAAATATCAAAAGAGAGGGACAAAACTCAAACTGCCCTAAATATGGATGAAATCACCAGAGTAGTGAAAACCGGAATTGTAGACAAATTTAAATGAAGTGTATGGTTCCAAGCAAACTAATAAGAAAATAAACACAAATAATGAAGAAGATTAAAAGGTTACAAACTCAATTAGAAACAACCATAAAAATAAAAACATAGTTCAAAAGATAATAAACGAAAGAAGTCTAAGAAAATAAAAATAGAACAACTAAAACCAAAAACTAAAAAATAAAAAGAAAACTAAAAAGAAAAGAAATAAAATCAATGATCTTCATCGCCAGAGGCATCGGGATCATGAGGCGCTAGTGCTGAAGAAGATATGTGAAGGAGCTAACAAATTTGCTGTAAAGTCGTATCAATACTGTTGAACCATTCAAAACATTGCCGCTCAAAATGAGTGAACCATTCAAAGAGGTCCGCTAAGGTGGCAGTAGAAGTAGTAGTAGTATGACTCGAAGGAGGATCATAAAGTGGATCCTTGTAGTGGAAAGGGACATCACCAAGGAAGTCCTCACGCTCATCCTAAAGGTCAGAATAAGATAATTGGTATCGAGGAGGATCCACACCATTCAGTCGCTTGACCATCCTCATGTGACTCATACTCGATTACCCCTGCGAGGTCATCTGCCTAACTAGTGTAAAGGAGGTTGAAATGTCATGCGAGGTGAGGCACATAAGGGCCTAAGCATATAGGACCCTTCCTATTACGTAGGCAAGATAGGGTGATGAAATAGGGCAATGAAGTAGGCAAGATAAAAAATACGCCCTATCGCGATGCTCCAAAAGAATTATGCGTCGAATGTACTGACAAACCCGATGCTTTCCCTCCTACCGATTAAAGTGTAAACCAATATGACATGAATATAGCGCAAGGCGGGAGGAAGGGAAGCACCTCTGAATTTCGGAAAGCTCATATGACACGTCGTAACACCAAGTCGGAAAGTAATAGTATGCGGCTCATCGTGGGTCGACATCACGTGCCGAAGGACAAATGTCGAACAAAACTCAGGGGTAAGCTCTGAATAGGTGGGCTCGACGATGGAGAAGAAATAGTCCCATGGATTTGTGGCTATTAGTGCACGCACTTTATTAGCTAACTGGACCTACTCTAAAGCTTCCCAATCAATACAATGACCTAATCCCAATGGTTTCTATTGAAGATGATGATAGAGGTACTCTTGAGGACCCTATGAAAATCGGAGACATAGATGGCGTGCATCGGGCGAAAGTGCCCGACGATGAGGTCGCACCCTAACTCTTCCCCTTTTTTGAGGCAGGGACGGTGACCTTAGATTTATTGTGTGTTTGTCATGGTGTACCTCCAATAAAATATAATAGACAAATTTCAGCATAAAAATTAAACAGAGGTAACAATCAACACAATAAACTTACTCAAATCGCATGTCTAACAAGAACGAACACTGAATCAAGAAAAATAATTGATCGAATATATTAAGAACAGAATTATAATATGAACATAAAAATAATAATTAATAATAAGAATAAGAAAATACTAAAAATAGAACCTAGAAATAGGAATACCTAACAAAGATAAACACAATGAACTGAAGCAAACTATAGTCGAAACCTTAAGACCTAATGACGAACCTAATATTAACTAAACTAATAATAAAAATAGTAAAAACTAATAAAAAGAAACAAAGTAAAAAATAATTAATAATAAAAATAAACTATCGAGAATAGTAATAGTAGTGCTAAGAATAAAAACAATAATAATAGACATAACAAGAAAATAAGAGAAAAATTGAATTCAACAGTAAGGAAAATAAGACTAGAATTAATGGTAATAGTAATAATAAATTAAAAGGTCTAAAAATAGATTGCATAAAAAATAAAGAAACTAGAATAAAATTATAAATAAATCAAATGGAGGAAGGGCAAACGGTAGGAGACCAACGATGGTACACGTGGTGGACACGGCGAGACAGACGGTGACGGTGATGGATCACAGAGGGAAATGGAGAGGAGGGAGCTATGTGGTTGGTGGTAGGAGGATGTGGGGGTGTTTTGTCAAATGGGGAAACAAGGACAAGGGGAAACGTAACATGTAACATCCCGAAATAGGGCCTAAACAGAATTCTGGTTGCGAAACCATGAATTCGAGGTCAAAAAATTTATTTTGATTAATTTTTAAGTTTTATTCATTGATTGAATAATTGTGTGAAAATTTCTTGAAGAAATTTTATGTATAAGTGCCTAATTTGATAATTAGGACTAAATTGTAAAATTAGCAAAATGTGTGTTCTAGATAATAAAGGGGATTTAATTAAAATGAGTTCATAAAGTGGAGGTCCTTATTTATTAATTAGACCATTATATTTAAGTTTGGACAAAAATGGGCAAGAATAGGACAAATTTGAAAGAAAAGCCTTTAAGGACATTTTGGTCATTTAGTAATTAAAAGAATTAAAAAGGGAAAATAAAGCCAAAATTGGTCCATCTTCTACAAGGAGGCCTAATATAGCATGGTGGAAGCCATGGTTAGGGTTTCCAAGCTTTCCAATCTCAATAGTAAGTCTATTCAAGCCTCATTTTTAATGTTCTTTACGTTTTTGGAGTCCCGATAACTTGATTTAGCTTATTCTAGCAATAATTCATGCTAGAGTTAATATTTGGAAAAATACCCATAGGTTAAATGTGTTTATTTTGATGTTTTATGGTAGAGTATGAAGCTTGAAATTATGTTAAACAACTTTTCCTAAGCGATTTTAAGTGAAAACGAGTAAAACGATATAATCGGTAAAAATACCTAATGTTCCTACGTACATGATAAAGTGGGAATTTGATGTTTCCATAGAAGGGGAAAATGTTAGCCGTGTCATAAAACATAAGAAAAATGGATAAATTTTAATTTTCGAGCCTAGGGGAAAAATCGTAATTCTGCAAAGGTTTAGGGGTAAAATATAATTTTTCTAAAGTTTGAGTTAGGGAATGTTTTTAATATTAAATTAATTAAATAAGTGAAATATGATGTTTTAGATCCTGAAAAGTGAGATTTGGACCTAGAACGGGAGAAAAATCGATAATCGAGAAAGTTGGTAAAATGGTTGTTTTAGTTTCGAGGTAAGTTTATATGTTTAATAAGCATTTAATTATGCATATTTGAATGATAAATTGATATTTTGGCCATAAATACTTTAGTATTGAGTTTCAAATATTAGGATTAATGTTCGATAATAATTCGATATTGGAAAGAGAACTTGTATAATTTATATGTAAGACCATATTTTGTATTATGGCTTTGTATGATAA
The DNA here is from genome assembly GCA_025698475.1 of Gossypium anomalum. Taxonomy (NCBI): domain Eukaryota; kingdom Viridiplantae; phylum Streptophyta; class Magnoliopsida; order Malvales; family Malvaceae; genus Gossypium; species Gossypium anomalum. The sequence continues at coordinate 59,498,935 of CM046956.1, forward strand.
CAAGAAAGTATTGAATAGCATAGTTTGATGAGAATAAGTTAAGTTGATGATATGATGAGATTGATAATGTAAGTATGTAAGTTGAGTAGCATTTTATTATTATGCAATTATTGTTATTAGTATTGTTATTATTGAGTTATGCGACTAACCTTGAGAATTTGAGCAAGTATGTTTCAGCTATGACTTGACAAGGCATTGATATCATAAAGTCCATGGTTGTACCATGGTAATTAAGGAAGAATTGATGGAAAAGTCCATGTTCATAACATGGCATTTAAGGAGGAATTGATGGTTAAGGATACCATGTAAGACCATGTCAAGACATGGCATTGGCAAGGTAAGGATCTCGTGTAAGACCATGTCAAGACATGGCATCGACATTGATTAAGGACTCCATGTAAGACCACATCAAGATATGGCATTGGCACTAAGGCAAGGATCCCGTGTAAGACCATGTCAAGACATGGCATCGGCATTGATTAAGGACTCTATGTAAGAACTCCATGTAAGACCACATCAAGATGTGGTATTGGCACTAAGACAAGGATACCATGTAATACCATGTTTAGAACATGACATTTGGTAAGATAAGGATATCATGTAAGACCATGCCAAGGCATTGCATTGATAAGTTCTATAAGGCAAGGAAATCATGTAAGACCATGTCAAGATATGGCATTGATGAGTTACTATAAGGCAAAGGTCCCATGTAAGACCATGTCAAGGCATGGCATTAGTGAGTTCATAAGGCAAGGATAACACGTAAGACCATGTCAATACATGGCAATGATAAGTTCAAAAAGGAAAAGGTTCCCGAGTAATCCAAAGAGTAAGTCAAAAAAACGACAAGGTGAGAACATGAAGAAATAGTACAGGTATGCATTTAAGGCTTATTTAATATTAAGATTGTAAGTAATTGGGATTATCAAATATTAAGTAACTGATGAATTTTTAGTTATGCTTGTGACACTTTATGACATGATTGGCAATATGCCTATATTATAAAAGAGTACTCATGTGCTAAGTGAGATGTTGCAGGTATGTAAGCAAGCTATTAAGTAAGGTGCCTTTTGTATTTTGAGCCTTTGGTAAGGTTACCAATGAGTAAGATGGGAAAGTAAGAACTAAACATTATTTAAGCAAATTATAACAGCATAGTAGTAAGCTAAATTGATTGCTAATGCTTATTATTTTACATGTGAACTTACTAAGCTTTATAAGCTTCCTTCTTTCACTTTCCCATGTTTCAGAGTACTTGAAAGCAAGCTCAGGTTGGAGGTCGTCGGAGATCACTTTACACTATCGACTATCAAGTTACCAAATGGGTATCTTCGTTTACAAACGTTCTAGTTTATGGCATGTATAGGGGCTTAGAAATTTTGTGTGTATGTCCTTATCATATGGCTAAAGAATGGTATGTAAATATTTGATAATGATTAGCTATTGAAATGGCTAATGAAGAACATTTTCCGGTGTTATGTATGCCTAAATGGTAGTTAATACAAAGAAATCATGAAAAAGTGAAATTAGCATTAAAACAGTATTGAACAGCAGCAGTGACGTGAACTTGAAAAATCACCAAGAATATTAGAAAAGGAATTAGGTGATGAATGAGATATAGAATTTAAGCTTATTGAGTATATTTTCATATGAAAGAAACAGAGTAAGCAAAAGAAGTGTATATTAAGAGATATTTTAATTTTTGTGAAACAGGGTCAGAGAAATTTCTGAATCCCCTATTCTGACTTTATAAATTCACTAAAAATTGTACAAAAATATTTAAGAGTTATAGTTTATATTTCTAAATTCTTTAGTGAATCTAATTTCAAGAGAAGCAAACGGCATGGTTATTTGAATTTTGTACAGGGAGAAAATTGATTCATAGTGAGGAGAGGTGAGAGTAGTCGAACAGTGCAACAGGGGAAACTTTAACTAATAAACTGTACTAATTGGCTAGACCAAAAATTCTGAAAAAAAATTAATAAGAAGATATATGAGCCTATTTTCAGGGAAAATGCACGAATTTAAATTTTTAGTTTTGTGACTCGAGTTTTGATTTATTTAGTGACTATGACACAAGTGGGTAGTTTTATAAGGAATAATGAAATAAATTGTTTTGATTTGTCTAAGTATTTGGAAAATTTTTAATGTTCCCGATTTGGTCCCGAACCGTTTCAATTGCATGTTTTAAGGTCTCGAGGGCCCTTTTTAGGGACATATTGAATGAATGTAAATTAATTAATTTTAAAAGCAAATTTTATGCCCCGAATTAGTAAGTTAAGTCAGGTAACGCCTCGTGCTCGACTCCAGCGACGATCTCGGGTAAGGGGTGTTACATAACACCTCTTAATCGTATCCATCATCAGAACAGGGTTTCAGATTATTATCAAAAATTTCAAAACATTTTACTATAATTTATGTAAATTACTATTCATTAACTGAGATCATACAAATGTCCCTTAATTGGACCCTCGAGGCCCAATACGAGCATTAGAATCGAGTCAGGACTTAATCGGGAGCTCTAAGAATTTTTCTGGAAATTACAAAAATTTTCTAAGGTGCAGGGCTCACGCACTCGTGTGGTCTAAGGGACACGCCCGTGTGACCCTGGGACACGCCTGTGCTACAGGCCGTGTTCGACCCCGTGTAACTCTCTAAGTTGTACACACGGCCATGCCACACGCCTGTGTGCTAGGCTGTGTCTTTGCCCGAGTGCTTAGTTTTGAGCATTTTATTTCTCAAAATTAAGGTGCAAGGGACACACGGCCTAACTAGACGCCCATGTTACCAGGCCGTGTGTCACACACGGTCTAGACACACGCCCGTGTGTCTGCCCGTGTAGACAAAATAAAGCCATTTCCTAGCCTCATTTTTCACTCAAATTTACCATTTTCCTACACTACACATCCGAATACCAACCAATTCAAGCATTCAAATCAAGCAAGTTCCATCATTCAACAAGGCATATCATTACATACATATATGTTTATAATCTTACCTTGGTATATTTCATATGTTAGGCATAATTTGAACAACCACTTAACATATAGTTAGCTACCATAGCATGACATTACAAGTATATCAAAACAACCATTACTAGCCATTCCAATGGCTAGATTACAAATATCATTTTCAAGCCACTAATGGTCAAGTTGTCCTATATATGCCATTATACCAAAATTATTTTATTATAAGTATACCTAAAAATAACTAGTTGATAGTGTGACAATGCTCCAATGATCTCCAACCTTCGCGAGCTTCCGAGCACTATAAAATAGGGAAAATAAAATGGAGCAAGCATTACATGCTTAGTAAGTTCGTATAGTGGAAACTAAACTTACCAATCCTGTTTATTAAATCTAAGCATATAATATCATGTTTTTCCATCCATTAGCAAAATTGCCTAACCACATGCATTCAATCAAATATGTTAGTCTCCAAAATCTTCATATCAATCAAGTAAACATATTTGAGCTCATCATGCAATATTCTTTCAATTCATTATCATTTCATCTCAAAATTCTCATACCATGTCAAGAGTCGTGTCCATTGAATCATTAAAATTCCGATGGATGTTCAAGTATTACACTCAAGGTGTACGATTTAATAATCCGTTAGTTCTTAGTCAAGAGTACCCATTAGGGCTCTTAATCAAGGAACACACTCTCAAGCTACATATCGTATAACAGGATTACCAGTCCAGGCTAAATCCTTTATGTAACGTATGCTTAGAAGAGCTTAATTAGGATTACCAGTCTAAGCAAAACCCTAATTGTAACGTATACTTGAGAGGTATTATATCAGGATTACCCGTCCAGGCTAAATCCTCTCTATAATGAGGTCAATAGGATTACTCGTCTGAGCTAAATCCCATTCGCAACAAATGCAGGACCTCATCCATTTCGGGAAGCATATATATTCATCGGAATTCAATATTCAATCGGGACTTAACCCATTTTTCACCATTTCAAGCATGAGTTAAATTGTCCATTATAGCATTCAAGTAATGCATTTTGATATAAGTCACATTACATAAAAGCATAACATTCAATTAACATAATTCCATACTCGATTAAGTTACACGAACCTACCTCGACACTTGTTCGCGTATAAAATCTACTAGTCCGAAACCTTTTCTTTTCCTCGGTCCAACCTCAAATTTGTGTTGTCCGGATCTATATAAATAGCTTTAATCATTAATTTCTCATATTTCATATTTATTTGAACTCAATTTACGCCCTAGGAAAAATTACCATTTTGCCCTTAACTTTTCCATAAATTCTAATTTCGTCCCTAGGCTCGGAAAATGAAACTTATGCAATTTACTCCCTATTCCAAGCCTAACTAAAATCCCATTACAAAATTTACAGCACATGTATTTATAAAAAAATTTAGCATTTTTCTTCAATTTCACAAGTTTACATTTTAGTCCCTAAATCATGTTTTCATCAAAAATCACTTTGTAAAAGTTGTTGATCTATCAACAACCTTTCATTTTCAACCTCAAATTTCTAATTTTCAGCATATATATCCATGACCCATTTTTCATACTTTGATAACGTTTTAAATTAATCCCCCAAATAGATAGTCTAAGCTATCCCGGTTTTAAAAATATCAAATTTACTAAAAACGAGACAAGAAAACTTACCCAATTAAGCCTTGAAAGTTTCTTCTTTCTCTCCTAGGGTTTCCATATAATTTTTGGGTTGAATATGACAAAAATAATAAGATGATATCTTTTATCATCTTTTTAATTAATTAATTATTTCAATTTCCAATTTAGTCCCTGCTCTTTTCTAATTTTTCCATGGATGAGTCACCAAAAATCTACATACTTTTCTTTAATGGTCTAATTACCATATAAAGACCTCTAGTTTTGAATTCCATAGCTATTTAATCCCTATAGCTACTAGAATTCAACTTTCGCATTTTATGCGATTTAGTCTTTCTCGTAATTAAACACTTAATCGATAAAATTTTTGTATCAAAATTTCCACACGACATGTCTGTCATAATACGGATCATATTATAAAATAAAATAAACTTTATTTTCGAATCGAATTTGTGGTCCCGAAACTACTGTTCCGATTTCACTGAAAAATGGGTTGTTATAAGAAATGTGGCTCGAAGGGAAACAGGGGAGAGGGATTGTAACGCCTTGAATTTAGGCCTAGTAGTATTGGGCCTTGAGCATGCGATCGGTTAGAAGGCGGCTTATAAATATTTAGTTGTGCATGAGAATAGCAAAAATTGGTTGTTTGCTTTAATGGTTAAGTGAATTGGGAGTGTTTGGGAGTGCCTGAGAAATCCTGGGTTCAAGCCCTGGCCTTTACAAAATTTTTGATTTTGCTCTTAAGTGAATCTATGCCTTTGCATGAAGGCTTTATAAATATTTGGGGTGGACATGTGACACAAGATGAGCTTGTGGTCTAATGGTTGTAGCGTCGTTAAGGTGGCAAAGGATCCTGAGTTCGAGTCACTCCCTGCTCAAAGGAGTATTTATTTTACTCTTTTGCTAAGCAAGTAGTGGAGTTTGAATCAAACACTAATGAGGAGAGTTTGAATTGGTCTTGGAGAAATTTGAAGAGGGATTTGGGGGAGATAATTTTGGAGGTTAGGAGAAAATCAAGGAAGGATTTGAATAATGAGGTATTCTAGTCGAATGAGGACTTGGTTACTCAAGAATTTCAGCTAAGGAGAGTTGGGTTCATTTTTTTTAATTGTGGAGTGTTGGCGTTGGTAGTTGCCAAATCTTTTCTTGCCATTTTGGTTTTAGGCACTTTTGGGGAGCCGATTTTTACTAAAGGGAGTTAGGAGTCTCTTGTTTTAGTTTCTTTTTTGCCTTTTTCTCAGTTAATCGATTGGGCATTTGTTTTCTTAATTTCTTTGCTGTACAAAAATTGAACGATACCTCTCTTCTCTACTATTTCTCAAACAATTGCTGCTTGTGCTGATTCTCCCTTTCTTCTACTCTTCTCGATCCTTTTCTTGTCTTCTTGTTTTTATTCTCAAACTCTAACTGTATACATCTCCTCCCCCTTTCTATTCTCAATTTGACCGAACCAATCTCTCTATCCCTATTTTCTTTTCGCTTCAGTGTTGATTTTAGTTTTGCTTTGGCCGAACATCAACACCCTCCTTCTCTACTCCGGTTTTTGACTTGTGCAAATATTCTGTGGTCAAGTGGTGAGTATTGATTCTGTAACACCCCAAACCCGGCCCGAACATTATGGCTGAACCTGGCTCATCACATTGAACTATTTTAGCAAAAACTGTGTTTTCATTGAAAACCCTTCTTATAATAAAAGAAACCTAATAATGCAGTTGCGAAAACGTAGAAAACATACTATAATTTAAAAAATCCATTTTATTATTATTACTTGAATTATTATCATTATTTTCATTGTAACTACGAGAAGTTGAACATGGATTTCTTAAATTATAATATGTTTTCTACATTTCCGCAACTAAATTATTAGGTTTCTTTTATTATAAGAAGGGTTTTCAATGAAAACAGGGTTTTCGCTGAAACACTTCAATGTGATGTACCAGATTCAGCCATAACGTCTGGGCCAGGTTTGGGGTGTTACATTTAGTGGTATTAGAGCCCAGGTTGCAAAACTCGGGCTGTGAATTGGGCCTTAATACTTGGTTTCTTTTGTATTTTTTTTTAAATTTCACAATATTTTGGGAAAAGGGAAGTCTTGCTGAGAGGCACCCCGAGTCTCCGACGTCGAACCAAGTAAGTATTCTTATTCTTAAGTTTGTTTAAATTGTTATACAGTAGTTAGTAAGAGGGCTACTTTAGGTGATCTTCTTAGAATGGAACCAAAGCCCAGAGGAACTTGAAACTGTAGAGGATTTTCGAAAACAATCTTCTCTTTAAATATTTTCATAAAACATCGGTTCAACTATTAAACTAACTAAGACTTCATAAAAATTTCTAATCCAAAAAATACGCGAATTGACGATGAATGCTAGAAGAGGTACAAGAGGTCGTGGCCGAGGCCGCGAAAGTTTTAGGGCAAAATCGTCGGCATCAGGCCATATGCTCGATATTGGAGTAGAAGAGGCTCAGGCCTCACCTATGACTGCGAATGGACCGTATGATCGGGTCACAGGAGAAGATGCATTGCCGCAGGCAATGCTGAGGATTTTGGAAAGGGTCGTTGGGCCTAATAATGGCACTGGAATCGGGGTCCATTCCGAAGTGACTTCGATTGAACGGGGCTAAAATCTTTAAGGGCGTGGCTGGCATGGCTCCTAACGTGGTGAACTACTGGTTGGAGGCCACCAAAAGGATAATGGAGGATCTGGACTGTTCACCAGAACAAAAGTTAAAAGGAGCCGTGTCACTACTTAGGGAAGAAACCTACCAGTGGTGGCTAACGGTGAAAGAGGCCACCCAACCTGAGCAAATCACTTGGGATTTCTTCAAATTCGCGTTCCAGGGGAAATATGTGGGTGCAAGCTATATAGATGCTCGAAGGAAGGAGTTTCTGAACTTGTCGCAAGGAGATAAGTCTGTGGCTGAATATGAGGCGGAGTTTTTATGCCTTAGTCGATATGCAAGGGTGATGATGGCAACAGACTATGAGCGTTGCGTAAGGTTCGAGGATGGCCTCAAGGATAGCCTCAGGGTGCTAATAGCCCTACACAGAGAGCGAGACTTCACGGCTTTAGTGGAGAAGGCAAAGATAGCAGAGGAGGTAAAGCGCACTAAGTGCTTAAACCAGGAAAAAAAAGGGGCAAGAATAAAAGGGATTCAGAGTCTCCTGGTGCTGGACAGAGACCTACAGCTAGGACCAATGTGAATGGGCCGGTTAGAGCGGGACCCCATGTTGCTAATCCGGGGATGCGAATTTGTGCTACCTACAGGTAAGGTTATTTTAGCGAGTGCTAGAGGAGGATAGGAGCTTGTTTGGATTGTGGATCTATGGAGCATAAGGTTAAGGATTTCCCTAGGAGGCCAGATTTGGGTCAAGCTGTGGGATGAAGTAATGATTAACCACAGAGGGGTGGTCAATAGCCGCCAAGTGGCCGAGGTCAGGCTAGGGGTAGAAATGGTAATGAACGTGCTCATGGACCACCAGGCAAAGGTACAAGTTATGGTGAGGCGAGGCAGCCAACTTTGGTCTATGCAGCATGTCGCCAAGGGGATGAAGACGCTCCAGATGTGAATACTAGTGCGTACCCTACCATAGTGTACTGAGTGTTTATTTTGGCTTTAGAATTAGAGTGCACAGTGAAAGCATAGTGGTGAGACTTGGGTACTATGATTAATGGTTAGTTGGAAATTTCAAGGACGAAATTTCTTTAAGGGGGTAGAGTTGTAACGCCCTAAATTTTGGGCCCAGAGTAATTGGGCTTTGGGCTTTAGGTCTCATAAAATTTTTAAGTAAGTAAGAAAATGACAAATGATATGTTGGCTTTAAGGGTTTAATGAATTTGGAGTGTCTAGGTGTGTTGGAGAAGTTCTGGGTTCAAGTTTTGTGGTGGAAGAATTTTAATTTAATTATTAAAAGAATTAAGGTTGTAAGTAGTTGGGCTTTTAAATAAAAATAGGGAAAAATGGCATCAGAAAGCCTTGTGGTGGAGTGGCTAAGTGACGCCACTTAGGGTGTGGGGAGGTGGTGTTAGTGGCTAGCAACGAGATCCTAGGTTCAAATCCTAGCTTAGTATTTTTAGGAGTTTAATTTTGGCCTTCTAGAAGGTTGGAAGTGGCGTAAAGATGGACTCTAAGGGGAGTGCTCAGGAGAGAAAATTTAGGAAATAGATTGGAGAGTTATCAGGGAGAAAAACGAGGAGATGAGAAGGGGCAAGTGATGGAGCTGAATTGGGAATTGAGGGTCAGGCAACTGGGCTATAGGCTATAAATATGTGCTGAGTTTGAGATCCTAGGCTAATGCCAAATTCTTAATTTTTTTTTTTTAAGTACCGATTGGCTTTTCCATCTTTGCTCGCTGATTCTTTTTCCATTCTTTCTCTCCATAATTCTCTTTTGATTTACCCTTTAGGTTAGCCGATCCCTTCTTCCACTCTTCTTCTTTAGTATGTGCCGAATAAACCTTATTCACCATATTAGTTTAAAAGCCGAAAAGCTGAATATCCCTTAGGTTGATTGCTCTTTTGGTGTAAGTACCTTATCTCTTTTTCAGCTAGTATTGTTAATACCGATTACTCTTCTCCCTCACTCTTTCTAATCGACTTTGGTAGGGAATTAGTATTGGATCTCAAATTTTAGATCTTTGTCGAATTGCTCCTTAGGTGTTTTGCGGTTTTCATTTAGGGAATACGTGATCAAGGAAAAGTTATTTGGGATTGGTGTTCAAGGTTTGTGACTAAGGGAATCGTAGCACGCTCGATTACCAGGTGTGTACACACACTTCGCACACAGAGTAAAGCGGCAAATTTCTAAATGTCAAAAAGTCGAAATACTGAAAAGCTAAAAGTTTGGATACGGTAGTCTTGCGAGTGCGCGGACCCTCGTGAGTGGGTATTCGATACGATACCAAAGACCCCATGAAAGATCTCATGGACTTGGGTCACGTTTTGGCCAACTGGGCCAGAATGGGCCAAATGGGCCCGGCGGGCCCGTGAGCCAAAATAAGCCAAAGTTAATAATTTGGTAATATGTGATGAGCTGATTAAGTTTGTTGAATGGTTTGGATTGGATTCGGGCCTGATGGGCCATATAAGTGTGATTGAGCCTAATGGGCCGTATAAATGTGATTGGGCCTGATGGGCCATATGAATGTATGGAAGCCTATAGACTTGCTAGGGTTTTGTTATAGACTTATAGGCCTAGTTTTTAATAAATCCTTAAGCAGCATAAAACTTAACTAATTTGTCAAATTCGTCTGTGGACAAGTCATAAGGGTAAAGTGTGGCAATGGGCATATGATTGTCTAGGATTGGATCTAGGGAGAGCTTGGTACTTAAGTGGTCTTAATGACCCACCTCCTCTTCTCTAGAATCCTACTTGGTGCATAGTGTCTATTCACTTTGGCCAACAAGGACTCGTTGACGGGCCAAAGTTCATAATTAAGACCCATACTGCTAGGAAATTACCAAAATACCCCTGTAGGGTAAAAATTATTAAAATACCCCTATATGTTATGAGTATGATATATGTATGATATATGCTGCATCCATACGTTATTATGTTGCATATGGGCTGGGTTTATGATTGGGGGAAGTGTATAAGGATCGCATGGTTGCCCGACGACTGTGGATCCACCGAAGGCTTTTAGCCACCGAGCAGCTTTACTGCACCATTAAGTAGTGTCATAACTGGTGCTACACTGTTTATAAGCAGCTATGCTGCACCGTTAAGTCAGGCCGTATTAGTTCCACACTGGGTTGTAATAAGGATGGGTGGGTCAAGTTGGATGGGGATATAAGCATTTGCATACATACGTTATGATTGGATTATGAAAAAGGCTTGGCCCAGTTAAATGTGATATGTGGAAATTGACATGGGTTCAGGCCCTACTGAGGCCAAAATGGGCTAAGGCCCAAAGCCTACCGTATTTGAATTGGGCTTAGACCCAAAATAATTTGTCTGTTGCATGGTTGTTTAATGAGGGTTGTACACACTGAGTTTTTGAAAACTCACCCCCTCTTTTATTTTCTCAGGTGATGCTCAATAGGAGGTTCGATGTTTGGAGGAACTAAGGGTGGCCAGCTGGCAGGACAACTTGAATTTGTTTAAAAAGCATTTAAGCTACTAGTTTATTAAGTAATTTCCTTTTCTTTAGTCTGGACTGTAATAAGGCCTCCCCTCTTTGCTATTATTTGGTTTATTATTTTTATGTGATGTAATCATGGAAAGTTGAACACGGTTTCCTAAATCATAAAATGTTTTCCATGTTTTTGCAACTAAATTATAAAATGGCAGATTTTCTTATATCAAATGTTTCGAACAAGCTTTCACAACTAAAAAGAGATTTTACGAAGTAATTGAGATGTATTGTTCTAAGGAAGGGTTTTCAATGAAAACAAGGTTTTCGCTAAAACACTTCAATGTGACACACCAGATTTGGCCATAATGTCTGGGTTGGGTTTGGAGTGTTACAGATTCTTTGTAAATCTTTTCCTCCCTGTTGGTAATCCTGTGCTTAACCTTGTTTTTTATTACCATTCAATGGCTAGGGACGAGTGGTGCTAAGCCGATTGTCCCTTCTCCTTAGTTAACCTCGCGTTCGGTAAGTATTCTCATTATCTTGCTTAAGTTATTTTTTGGGTAAGGGATGATATGGTTGGTTAATACAGGATCTCTGAGGTTGAGTGATTAGTTTTTGGACAATGGTGTAGGTGGGTGGTTTTCTGTCAATCGATCAAGGCAAGTGGCAATTTTTCTGTGGATATGTATTATTAGGAAGGGGTTGTTTTAACTCTTTAGATAATTGTTAATGGTGTGTTATGATGGATTACAGGTTTGGATGCTCAAGAGTTTCCGCGAAAGCTTGCAATCAGGTGTGTTTCCATACCTTGTAAATGATAATAGGCGTAAAAGCTGTAAAAATGTGTGTTTTAGTACCCTAATTGCTAATCGGTCAAAAGCCAATAGAGTGTGTATGTTTTTCACATGGTGTTAGCTGTAGTGGCAAGTGTCGAAATGCTACAATGCCAAAAAGCCAAAAAGCCGAAGGATTGGGCTTTTAGGCCACATGACTATGCGAACGCTCATGTGATCAACCGCGCCCATGAAACGTGGGCGTACGACAAGGAAGGCCACTATGAGCGATCTCATGGGCTTGGGCCGAAATGGGTCGTATGGGCCTAATTGGCCCGTGGGCCCGCGTGGGTAAATTTCACTATTAAGCGGGAAGTAGGTAGACTTGTCATGTCACGCACATGTCTTAGGTTGTTTTGGGCCTCAATGGGCTAAAATGGGCCATGTGGGCCCAATAAGCTCGTGGCCCACACGGATAAAATCTACGGTAAGTGACTAGTAATGAACCGGGCTATGGTATGCACATAGCCATATCTAAATTTGGGCTAAATGGGCCACACGAGCATGTGGGCCCACTTGCGCCGAAGAATGGGCATTAGGCCCATTTGCACCATTATGTCTGTTTAAAATTACCGAAATACCCTTGTAGTGTACAACTACCAAAATACCCTTGTAGTGTACAACTATCAAAATACCCTTATAGTGTAAAATTATCGAAATACCCCTGTAGGGCAACATGACTGCTTTGCCCTTATGGGTAGATGACCGACTTAGACTGTGAATTTAACTGACTTGATTGTAGTCGTATGACTGATATGCTTTTAGTATATGTTTAAATGACTGTTTTTGAGCATGGCCATTTTGCATACACGTGTGATGATTGAGCATGACATACACGACATGTTGCATGGGGTTGTGACATTGATATGGAGGAAGCTTTGATAGGGTCGTACAGGTCGCACGAGACGACTGTGGATCCAGTATTGATCTGTTAAGGTCACACGGGTCGTCCGAGACGACTGTGGACTGACGGATGGCTTAAAGCCGCGTAATCTGCTTATGGCTCTATGCCAACCTAAGTATAGCTCTATGCCATCTTGATTATGGCTTTGTGCCAATCGTATTTACCTGTGGCTATGTGCCTATCATATTTATTGATGACTTTATGTCGATCATATTTACCCGCGGCTGTGTGTCGATTATATTACCGTCGCTGATGGCTCTGTGCCAAACTTATTACAGTTACCAATAGCCTTGTGCCATCCTGATTATGGTTTATAACCATTCCGTTTACAAGTGCAGGGTTGGATGGGATGGGTTAGCATGCATCACACATTATACATACGGAACTATTTCTGATATGGGCTAGGCCCAACTATTACTAATATTGAGAATGGGCGAGGCCCAATTGATTCTAATGAGGGCTGAGACCCAAGTGAAATTGGACTGGGCTTAGGCCCACACACATTATTCTGTTACTGTAATGGGCTCCGGCCCAGACTGATTCTGAATTATGTCTATTTACTAACTATTTTAATTTAGGAGGGGATTACACACTGAGTCTTCGTAAACTCACCCCACTGTTTTAACTGTACAAGTAATCCTTAAGCGGATCAGTGCTGCTAGGGACTCGGAGATGGCTACACTACTGCTCTTGTTTTCTTTTATTTGCTATTAGATTTCAATTTGGGTTTTAAATCTCTAATTTTCTAGCTTTTAATTTGGGATTTATGTTTATTATGACTTATATCTGCTAGAAGTTAAACGCGGTTTTCCTAAATGATAACTATTTTTAAAACACTACACTTTCACAACTTAAGTTTTAAACATCATGTTTTCTTAAATCAGTTACTTTTAAAATTAGCTTCCGCAACTTAAAGGAAATTTTGGGAATAGAATTAATAACTTTTCAATATACCACTTTATAAAATAAACTATCGTAACTGGGATTTTACTCAAGTTTTCAAATAAGAAGGGTTTTCAATGAAAACATGGTTTTCGAAAAACACTTCAATGTGACACGTCAGATTCAGACCTAACTTCTAGGCAGGGTTTGGGGTGTTACAGGGATGGATGTTGTGAGTTTGTGCATCGGAGGAATAAGGGAAAGGAAGGAGGTGCAGGGTGGTGCAGCAAGAGGGAAGGGAGAAGTGAAGGATGAAGGTGGCAGACGGGGAGAAAGGGAAAAGAAAAGGGAAAGGAAGAGTGGAGGGGCAGGCGAGGATGAGGGTAAGGGCGAGGCAAGGGCGACGGTGGGAGGTTAGGACGGTCAACGACAGTGTCAGGATGGTGAGGGGTTAGGTTGAATGCGGTGGAGAAAAAACGAAGACAAAATGAAAAAATTTTAAGGTTTTTGGGGTTAAAAGGGGGACACGGTCGTATAACTGCCTGTGTTGGGCCACACAGTCGTGTGGGGCTTTCTCAGCCCATGTGGTATTTAAAAATACAAGCCCAATTTTCACATGATCTCAGACACACCTGTGTGTCCAAGTCATGTGTCACACACAGTCATGTGTCAGGCCGTGTGTGATATTCTTTTGCTTCTCAAACACCTATGTGCAAGGCCGTGTACGGCACACGGTCTCACACACGCCTGTGTTATAGGCCATGTGTCGGACACAGCCATGTCTATGGCCCGTGTAACTCTCTGACTTGTAATAAAATTGAAAAATTACCTCCAGTATTCACATGGCATTTGACACACATATGTGTCTAAGCCGTGTGGACCACCTCAAGCCGTGTAATAATCGAAATCAAAAAAATTAAGTCTTAGGATTCACACGGCCCAAAACATGCCATGTGTCTAGGTCATATGGCCTACACGGCCATGTCTTCATAGCGTGTAACTCACTATAGAACACTCCCTTGTGCACACGGCCTAGGACATGCCCGTGTGTCCAAGTCATGTGTGTCACATGGCCATGTCGTTAGGCCATGTGACTCAATGTTGAATAACCTCTTTTGCACATGGCCTAGGGCACTCTTGTGTGTCTAAGCCGTGTAGGTCAAAAAAATTTAAGTAAAGTAATTAAAATTTTAAATTAACATACAATTAAAATAATAAAACAAAAATTAAACACTCGGGTTACCTCCGGAGAAGCACTTATTTAGAGTCTATGCTCGACTTTACCTTTTATGTGCATGGTTAGGGTGGTTTTTGGAGCCGGAGCTCCCTTTTCTCGTTATCAATTTTTATATCAAGATAAGGTTTGAGTCAAGTACTGTTAACTTAAATGTGTCGAACTCGGAATGATTTACCTCAACTATACCATATGGGAAGACATTCAGTATTGTGTATGGGTTCGATCCGTTTGACTCAAGCTTCGAAGAGAAAATTTGTGGATTTGTTTTGTCAAGCAGTACTTTGTCCCCAACATTAATTTGGTTTGTTCTCATCACATGTGCATCATGGCATTGTTTTGGTTCTTCATCGTGTTTTTTCAGTTTCTCCTTAGCATGTATTCATCATTCATCTATTCAGTGAGTTGTATCATTCGCTCTTCGTATGTTGTTCAGTTTCTATCACCTTGACTGAAACATGGCTCATCATGTTTTTACGAGGGGTTTACTGCAAAGAAGGTTGAGCCACTTGGTTACTAACATTAGCAGCATTTTTAATATCATCTTGATCATTAGAGACTCTCACAGAATCACATGCTTGAAGAATAATCTTTTTGTCACCTACACGAAGCACAAGTTCCCCCATACTAACATCGATCATGTCCTATAAATGGCTAAAAAGGGTCGACCTAAGATCAAAGGTACCTCACTATCATCATCCATGTCTAACACAATAAAGTCAACGGGGAATATAAATTTATTGATTTTCATAAGCACATCCTCAATAACACCCCTAGCATATCTGATAGTTCTATCCGCTAATTGAATACTCATCCTAGTGTGTTTGGGTTTCCCAAGACCTAGTTTTTTAAACATTTTCTAGGGCATGAGATTAATATTGGCCCCTAAATCAGCCAAAGCATTATCAATATTTAAGCTACCAATGAGACAAAGAATAGTAAAACTCCCTAGATCTTTAAGTTTCTTGGATAGTTTATTTTAGAGAATGGCCGAGCAAACTGCATTGAGCTCCACAGTTGACGAGTCGTCTAACTTCCTCTTGTTTGTTAACATCTCCTTTAAGAATTTAACATAATTTGGCATCTACGAAAGAGCTTTAACAAACAGTAAGTTGATGTGTAATTTTTCAAGAAACTTAAGAAATTTACCATATTGTTCATTTGTGTGGTCTCTCTTTGACACGTTAGGATTAAGCGCTCAAGGTTTATATTCCTTGATAATTGACTTTTGCTCTTTCTTACTTTCCTCAACCTCATCATTATTTACCACATCTTCTTGCCTCTGTACTTGTTCAGATTTAACTAACCCTTCCACGTCTCGAACTGTAATTGCGTAAAGCTGCTCCCTTGGGTTAGTTTCAGTATTGCTACGCAAGCTACCTTGTGGTCATTCCAAAATTAGTTTAGCAAGCTATCCGATTTGGCTTTCGAGCCCTTGAATCGATGCTTGTTGATTTTTCAGTGTTCCCTCAGTGTTTTAGAAATGAGTTTCTAACACCGAGATAAAATTTATCAATATCTCCTCAAGGTTCGACTTCTTCTCTTGCTGATAAGCTTGCTGGATGCTCAGGGGGTTGTGCTCTTTTATTACCTTGACCACCCCAAGAGAAATTGGGATGGTTCCTCCAACATGTATTATAGTTATAAGGGTTATTTTGAGGTTTAGAATTATTACCCATATAATTAAATTGCTCATTTTTTATGCTAAGACCGAATAGTAAACATTTTGGATTATCCATTCCACCTCCATTTGCATCGCTTTGCATCACCAGGTTTACCTACATAGAAAAATATAAACCATCAATTTTCTTATTAAGTGCTTCTACTTGGCTTGCCAAAATAGTAACTGCATCAATATTAAAAACATCGGTTGCTCTCATCTGTTTCGTCATCATGACTTGCCACTGATAATTATTCAGTGCCATCTCTTCAATAAACTTAAAACCTGGCTTGGGTATTTTTTTGTTCAGTGTTCCACCAGTTGTTGCATCAATTAACTGCCTTGTTGAGGGATTCAAACCATTGTAGAAGGTTTGAACTTGTAACCATGAAGGTAACCCATGATGATGGCACCGTCTCAATAGATCCTTGTATCTCTTCCATGTATCATATAAAGTCTCTAAATTGATCTGAAAAAAAGAAGAGATGTCGTTCCTCAACTTGGTTATTTTAGCTGGTGGGGAGTACTTCAGTAGAAACTTCTCGATCATTTGAACCCATGTAGTGATGGAATCTCATGGTAAAGAGTTTAACCACTGTTTTGCCTTGTTCCTCAATTAGAAAGGGAACAACCGTAAGCAAATGGCGTCATCAGTGGCGCCATTAATCTTGAAAGTATCGTAAATCTCTAAGAAATTGGCCAAATAAGTATTTGGATCTTTGCCTTGCAAACCATCGAATTGAACATACTGTTGTACCATCTGAATAGTGTTCGGTTTCAAAATTATTTGCAGCAATGGTAGGTCACACAATACTCGATTTAGCCCCAATCAGAGTGGCTTGGCATAATCGTACATAGTACGGGGAGCAGGACGCTCAATTACTCACTGATTATTTTGATTATTAGCCATTTCCACAGTAGTATTGTTTTCCTTTTGTTCGTCTACTATATTCTATTGACCTTGCCTCGATTCTCTAACCTCCCTACAATTTCTACGAACAGTACTTTCAATCTCACTATCAAAAAGCAATGGTCCTGATAGGTTTCTTCTAGTCATAAACCAAAAGAACCTACCAGAAGCAAACAAAAGAAAAATTAAAATGTAAAAATTAAATTAAAACAAAACTATAAAAATAAAATAAAATAAAAATGACTAAATTAATAAAAATCAAGTGTTCCTAATATTTTAGTCCCCGGCAATGGCGCCAAAACTTGATGTGTCATGAAACTGACTAAAAATACGACGAAGGCAAGTGCACGTATCGATAAATAGTATAGCTATGATGGGTAAAGATATCGTATCCATGAGGACTAAAAGTATTAGTAATTATTGTTTTCCTATTATTTAGCCAACAAATTGGAGTGATTATTTTAAATTAAGATTTACTAAACTAATCTAACTAAAGAACTCAACAAAGAATGAATCAGGAAAATAATCGAATAATAATTAATGAGAGAAACAATACCCAGGAAAGAATTCACCTAGACTTCATCTATTATTATGAATCTGAATTAAACAATTTATTCACATGGTATCTTGATCCGTAGAAATCTCTAAATTATGCTAATATCTCTTTCAAGAGTAAGAGCAACTAACTCTAGGTTGATTAACTGGAATTTCTTTCTAATCAAAACCCCAATTGTCGCATTAACTTAATCTATGAATTCCCTATTAGATTTGACTCTAATCCGATAGATATATGTCGTCCTATTTCTAGGATTGCATGAAATTCCACTCAATTATGCTAGATCTACTCTTAAATAGGGACTTTTGCTCTTCTGATTAAGCACATTAAACATGAATTAATATCCCAAAAATATTAAAACAATATTAAACATGAATTAATATCTCAGAAATATTAAAACAATAGATAAACACACATAACTAAGAACAAGAATCAAGTATTTGTCGCGTAAAATAGAAATTACATAATAAAATTCATCATAGGGTTCATCCTCCCTAAATATCTAGGGAATTATTTCATAATTGTGAATAAAAACATCTCAAAGTTAGAATAACCACAAGAAATAAAGAAATTCATAAAAAATTCAAAAGAAATTGAAAGGAGGTCTTCAATCTTGATGGAAATCCACTTCAGAGTTGGCTCCAACGGTGTTCATTAAGTTGTTTTCTTCGATATTCTCTTATGGCCCCCTATTCTCTTCTTCTATTTGGTATTTATAGACTTTAGAATGCTTAAAAAGCTAAAAATTATGTTTTTCCGTGTGTTTGGGATGCAAATCGCGAAATCAACATGGTCTCTCCTAAGTATAGAAACATGAATTCAAAGGATTAGGAGCATAAAACTCACTAATTTGCATAAATGGTCATCCAAAAACGCAATTAAGAATAGGATTAAAAAATGTTACTTTTATGACTTATCAAAATGCGATTAAGGTAACGATGATAGGCAATCCATGTTATGATCTTAGAACGATACATGACACTAATAGTAAAATGAATAGAATCTAATGGATGTATTTACCAGAGTCAAGGTGAAGAATACGTACAAGGACATAGATATTCTCGAATAAGATTCAGGTTAATTAGCATTTACTAAGTTCTATGGAACTTACCTTTATGTCTTCTTGTCACAGGTAAGCGAATTAAAGGCTACACCAAGATGGACGATGCCAGGGCTATGCAAAAAAAGCAGCGAGATGGGTTGTTATGCATACAGAGCAAGGGGAGCGGCGTATTCAACTCTGATAGACATATTGTGAATAAGTTACAAAAATTGTTTATAAGCCTTTTGGCAAGTACATAATGTGTTAGTAGTATAAACGTTGCCAGTAATATAACTTAAAGGTAGAATAAGTGGAGTAATGTAAATAAGCAGGATATATGTACTTGTAAGTCCTCATGGAGTGAAAGGTCTTGATCAATGTTTGTAAGTACACGTTGTATGCCCAAACGTAAATTAGTTGGACAATGTTACTAAATAAGATGTATTGTTGAAAGTTATATGTTTTGGTTTAGTATAAGTTTGTGTTAGAATGGTAACACCCAAGATTCGGATTTGGCAAATCGGACCAGGTTGATGGCGTTACATCAAAGTTGTTCATGTTTGAAAAAATGATTTTCTTACACAGTGGAAAATTTAAATTTTAAAAGCCGAGCCAATTTGTGATATTTATAGCAATAAACCTTTTACCAAAATTGTACATGATTTTTCGGCTAAATGGATCCTTGTTGTTCATGGCTTTTAATCAAATGGTCTTCTTTGTTACTCTTGAATCATGAACTGCTTCGAGTGTGGGCTCAAACAATACAATTCAATTCAAACATAGAACTAGAAATAGTTTTCTTTACTTTTAGTGTGAAAGTAAAAATTTTTCTCAGTAGAATCGATAGAATTGTTATTCTAGAAAATAGAATTAATACTTAGAGAATAAACTCTTACTATTTTTAGGCAAAATAACAATATCTCAAAGTTCTATATTTAGCCCTACCGGTGCCATCTATTTATAGGAAGAAGAAGTGAAACCATTGCTGAATTGTAGAAGTCTATTTCAATAGAAAAAAAACCCTTAGTGTAACACCCCTACCCGTATCCGTTGCCGGAACAGGGCTACGAGGCATTACCGATCAATTATAGCATACAACATATATTTCTCATACTTAAATTCATTATCTTATAAACATCAATCAACCATAATCACATTGTCCCTTATAAGGCTCTACGAGACCTTAAAACATACTTGAAAGTGGTTTGGGACTAAACCGATAACATTTGAAAACTTTGGGAAACTTATAAAATTTTCATGCATAGAGGGATCAAACACCCGTGTGAACAGACCGTGTGACTCACACAGCCACCAGACACGCTCGTGTCATAAGCAGTGTGGAATAGGGCATACATACTGACTTACATCACACGGCCAGAGACACGCCCGTGTGCCATGGCCATGTGAAATCCGGATGGTATATTGACTTCGTCACACAACCGACCACACGCCTATATGCCAGCCCGTGTGCCACACACAGCCAGTAGACACACCTGTGCCTAAGCCATGTAACTCACTGACTTGTTTAATTAAGTTACAGTAGACATATGGCCAAGTCACACACCAGTGTGCTCAACCATGTGGGGTGAAATTAGGCTTGGTTTAAGCCCCATTTCTCACCCTCCTCAAGCATACCTAAACCACATCATTTCATACCATTTCAATACACTTATAGACAACCAAAACATCCCAATTCATATACAAATCATGCCATTTCATCTTCAACCATTTCACTACACAAATCATAACCATAAACATACCACATCAATATGTCATAACCTACATTTTCCACTTATCATCCATATGTATGTTCTCACCATATTATCATCTAATTCATGCCACAAAATATACCAATTCATCATCAACAAAATGTACCAATTCATCAACCCTATACCATACCAAACATGCCAAAACACAAGGCCATATATATATACATCAAATACAAGCCAAACCCACATTCAACATTACCAAACACATTTCCACATAACTCAAGCCTATGAATGCCATATAATCAAGTCACATGTGTATAAGTACCGAAATCAAAAACAAGATAGTGTGATGCGATCTCCACCGACTTTCAACCCAAGCGAACACCCGAATCACTATAAAACATAGAAAAATAACACAAATAAGCTTTAAAGCTTAGTAAGCTCGTATGATATTAAATTGATCTTATTGAATAAGCACATATTAAGCATTTACATATACTATAACATAAATTCATTTCATTTCACCTTTATACCATAATTCCAATCACATAATTAACAAAGTTTCACATGTTTATTTATTTCTATGCTCATACGAATCAAAAACATTCTTATCATTTCGATCACATTTACATATACAAAATCAACTATCTATATAACTTCATTCAAACCAACATTCCTCACATTTTCTTTAGCCAAGGTGAATCGTGTTAATTATCATCAAGTAATAGTATTTCGCACATTATATATCTTATGTATATATAATTAAAACAAACATAACTCACGCCTCATTTAACATCCAATTTATACCTCCATATAGCCAAATGAACCTATTTTGGCATAAAACATATTTATACACAAATCTTTCTCATTTCATATACATGATACAATATGAACTCACCACTTTCATTCGATTCTCACATAAGTTTTGTACGTACCCGTATTACTTATTTCAATCATACTTTCATTCTTGTCTTGACTATGCCTGTCGAACCATTCGAAATCGCTAAGGATACTTGGAAATCTCGTATAACTCAAATAATGCCATATCCCAGATATGGTTTACATGTTATAGTAGATCGATGCCAATAGCCCAGCTATGGTCTTACACAAATCTCATATCTATGCCAATGTCCCAGACATGGTCTTACATGAATCTCATATCAATTCCAATATCCCAGACATAGTCTTACACGAAATCACATCCCGGTAATCCTAAAGTCATGACATTTAGATCCTAAGCTATTCCTAAGGTTCGTACGGGACTTTCGAACGTCATAACTCTGTCGATTGTGCTCGTACTCATTTCCAGTCAGCATTAGAATTCAATTCAACAATAATAATAAATTTTTAGCACACTTTAATAGCATTTATTAACATACGAACTTACTTCGTTCGCTGTAACAACGAATTAGGTCGACTAATCCGATACTTTGTTTTCCCCCGTTCTAGATCTGAATCTCATTTTCCTCAATTTATATAATTATAAAATTTACTTCTTTGATCATTAATTCATTCAATTTAACATAATTTACATATTTTGGCAAAATTACACTTTTGCCCCTATTATTTCACATTTTTGTAATTTAGTCCTTATCACATAAAATCACAATTTCATGCAATTTCACCCTACCCACGCTTAGCCAAATACTTCTTATTGCCTTAGCAACCCACATTTTCCAAATAATCACACTTTTAACCACATAATTTCAATATTTCACAATTTAATCCCTAATTTGTATTTTCATCAAAAATCAATTTATAAAATATGAAAATCTAACATCAAATATTCATATTTCACCATTAAACATCAAAGAACACATAAGCTCATCAATGGCAACTATCAAAATCATTAACAGTTTTGAAATCGAAGACACGGGCTAGCTAGTACTAGTTGCAACGATCACAAAAATATTAAAATCATAAAAAAACCGAGTCAAAATGGACTTACAATTGAAACATACATGAACCGAATGCTCAAAGCTCCCAAACTCACCTTTTTCTTTTGATATTCGGCTATGGAGAAAGATGATAGCATAAAAAATGGTTTTTGTTTTATTTTAACCTAACTTAATTTACTATTTACAACTTTAACCTTTAATAAAACATATATAATCATTTAAAACATGTTTAAATATGTCCACTCATTCTAATAATGGCATACTTACCATGCAAGTACTCCTTCATTTCATTTCTATAGCTATTTGGTTCATTTAACTTAGAGAACTCATATTTTACGCTTTACGCGATCTAGTCCTTTTTACCGAATTAACAACTCAAACGATAAAA
Organism: Gossypium anomalum; assembly: GCA_025698475.1. Taxonomy (NCBI): domain Eukaryota; kingdom Viridiplantae; phylum Streptophyta; class Magnoliopsida; order Malvales; family Malvaceae; genus Gossypium; species Gossypium anomalum. The sequence continues at coordinate 59,521,636 of CM046956.1, forward strand.
TTTCTTTACGAAATTTTCACACAAACATTCTATCATACTGTAAATCTAAAAAAATAATAAAATAAATATTTTAACTTCGAATTGTGGTCTCGAAACCACTATTCTGATTAACCCTAAAAATAGGCTATTACAACTCTTCCCCCTTAAGGATTTTCGTCCTCGAAAATCTTACTAGGAAACAGATCAGAGTATTACTTTTTCATAGACTTTTCAGGTTTTCACGTAGTCTCTTCAATCATGTGTCGATACAAAAAGAAAACTTTTATTAACGCTATTCTTTTCTTTTTTAGCTTCTTGATCTCTTGAGCTAAAATCCTAATATGCTCTTCACTATACTATTTATATATGCGAAAGATCTGATCTGCACAGTCGCAACGTAGATATATGAAACACTAGCTTAATTCTCTCATAAATCTCATACGGCCCTATAAATCGCAAACCTAACTTCTCTTTATGGCTAAATTGAATAATGCTATATCCACAGCAATACTTTCTTAAAGACTTAGTCCTTTAACTATAACTCAATGTTTTTACGTTTCTAAGTTAGCATTATTTTTCTGTCGATTTGAAACTGCTTTCTAACGGTTATGAATTACTTTGACTATCTCTTAAATCTCTCTGATCAGAACAACTCAGTGGATCTTTCTCTCACAAAGCTCTATCCAGTACAACGAAGTTCGGTAATTGAAACTATACAATAATTCATACAATGCCATCTTTATACTAATCTGATAACCATTATTATAGGGAAACTCAACCAACAGTAAATGTCTTTCTCAGTTACTTTCAAATTCTAAAACATTGTAACCAAACATATTTTCGAAAATCTGAATCATTTTCTCAGATTAATCCTTCAGTTTGAGGATCAAATGCGATATTGGAACTCAACCTTGTACCCATAATTTATTGTAGTTTTCTACCAAATCACAATATAAACCTCCAGTTCCCAAAATAATGGAGACTGACACGCTGTATAATCTGAAAATCTCTAAAATTTATAACTCAACAAGTCAATCAAAAGAGAAATCTGCACGTATAGAAATAAATATGCAGACTTTTTAAACATTCGACAGTAACCTAGATAACATCTTTCTTTTTCGGTGATAAGAAAAATCCCAATACAAAATCCATCGTAATATTATCCCATTTTTCACTCAACAATCCCGAAGGCACTTGATGGTCAATGTTAACTACTGTGGGCTATATGTAACAATTGTTACATAAATTTTGGATTTCTTGATACACGAACTCTATCTCTAAACAATAAACAATCATCGGTTCCAATCTAAAATTTTTGAATCATGAATCAATTTACGTTGAACCCCTTTTTAACTTGCAATTCACTGATACATTTATGAACTTCACAAATTCACTGAACGCTTTTAACTCAGCTAACATCTATCCATCATCCGATAAAATCAATCACATATTCACCGCTCGTAAAGCACACATAGGTTTCCTGCTCAGAACATCCATGACTGTAATCGTTTTCCCTAGATGATAATCAATTTCTAACTTGTAGTCTTTCAGCAATTCAAGCCATCCTTGTTGTTGTAAATTTAGATCTTTCTGAGTCACTAAATACTTTTAACTCAAGTAATCATTGCAGTTGTCACATTACCTACCAAATAACCAATATCACTGACTATTCAATGCGAATATATTATCAATCATCTTTAATTTACATGTCGTATAATTTTTTTCATGCAGCTTTAACTGTATGTAAGCATAAGCTATCACTATACATTCTTATATTAGAACACATTTCAAACCATTCAGTGATGCATGACTGAAAATCATAAACTTTTTACCTGACTCAGGTTGAACTAAAACTAATGCTTCAGTTAAAAATATCTTCATCTGTTTAGAACTTTATTAGCGTATATTTAAAGTAAATCAAGCTTCACACAAATAACAACTTCCACAATAGAAACAACTTTAATTTACCATAACATTTCTCAAATAGAACCGTTATGATAGATATAATTCTATATTATGTCTTCTAGAATATGAATTCGTCATTCAGACCATTCATCTATTTACCCTTGACGTTAAAAATTTATTTCCAGCCCTCTGGATATATTCAAATACAAATAACTTGATTAATTCTTCAAAAATAATAACTTTTCAAAGAAAACATTTCTTCTTGTTGTCAAGATAACTCAGACATACAATGATCACAATTTTCTTCAGAATACTCATCAAAGATCTTTAAAAACTGCATAATTCAAACTTAACATAACATCTTGCTTTCAACTCATTGACATTTATCAAGATTACCTAGGAATGATAACTGATATACAAATTTTAGCTTGATCTTTCACCATTTACACTTTTGCCGATATCAACCCTCTTTCAAGAAACTAGAAAGGATTATATAATAAAGCTATCTCAACTATTAATCATCAAAGCGTTGAACTATACTAAAGCCACTTCCATCATATAAAAATCATAATGCCATAATAAGACCAACGTCTGAACCGTATAAATAGATAAAATCCCAGCTGTTAATAATGCATTTTGAACACAAAAGAAAATCAAATATGGTTTCCTAAGCAACCAATACAGAAACACAACCTCTATAATCTGATGACGGTACCACCGTACTCCCGTGATCAAACCAGAAATTATAATCATAATAGATATAGTTATCTCTGTTAGAAGAATATCTCTTACAATTAATTACATAGAATCATAGTAAAATCAAGGTAGCAAAATCTTAGAATATAGAGTTATACAGAATTTCTAAAAATTACAACCCATATAGAATGATAAAGATCTAGATGACATCCCAAGAAATTTCCAAAAGGAAAAACATAACTCATAAATATTGAAATCAACGATAGTAGAAACAATATCACTTCATGTATATTCAACAGAGTAATAACCAGTAAAAATAGAATACTAGCATCATACGGATTTTACCATCGACTTTCCTATCAACACAAGAGGATAGAATACCAAAGAAAGATAGAGCAATGCTGATCATAACTCAAACAGACCAACAATGCTTTTGTCTATCAGTATGTTTAGCTAGTGTTCTTATACGATAAGAATTTTATCTAAAAATATAAAGCTACATATACTTCTGAAAGTAGATGAACACATAGAGTACCCAGAAGGAATCATCATAAACTAATTGACTATAACCACTGTACTCAGCTATCTTTACAATTCAAACATTGTTACACTATCTATTTCTAACATCACTAATTTCTTATTATCCCATCACTAACAAAAATTAATTCAGAAGAACTTTCAGATAATACGTTCTTTAGATATCATACCTAAATATTTTGTTTCGTCGAAGTCAACTTATTCTTTAACAATGACTTTGCACAATCCGAATGACTTTCAAAACAATCTGATATATTTTCTAGTGCTGTCCTTACTTGCTGACTTATTCTCTTCTCTGATTACCATATTAATCCTTCAGCCATAGAACTCTGTAATTCCACACTTTTGAGCTTATTTAATCTAAATGTTACGAATTTCAGTGTAACACCATACTAATGAGGGGGTAAGGGTCGTAAAGCCTCAACTTTAACTCTCACATATACATTCACATACTATAAAATTTATTAATAACACGATATTATGAACTTTTATTCATACCTTTATGAGTTTCAACTCATCATAATCACATTTTCACTCAAACATTTGAGTACCACTTTCTACACTATCGAAATTAGCTCAGTTGGAAAACACATCTGTCTAATTAAAAAAATTCTTGTCAGAATCGGGAGATATCACACTATCATAGGTTAAATGTGGCATGTATAGCTAGACTCACATATGCTACGTTAGTCCTAGAATCGATTAAACCGTATATCTGATACCAATAAAATGTAACACCCCTAACCCGTATCCATTGCCAGAATAGGGCTACGAGGCATTACCGATCAATTATAGCACAAAACATATATTTCTCATACTTGAATTCATATTCACATAAACATCAATCAATCACAATCACATTGTCCCTTATAAGGCTCTACGAGACCTTAAAACATGTTTGAAAAAGGTTTGGGACTAAACCGATAACATTTGAAAACTTTGGGAAACTTATAAAATTTTCATGCATACAGGGATCACATGCCCGTGTGAACAGATCGTGTGACTCACACGGCCACTAAACACGCCCGTGTCATAAGCCGTGTGGAAACAGGGCATACATACTGACTTGTATCACATGGCTGGAGACACGCCCGTGTGCCATGGCCATGTGAAATCTGGAAGGTATACTGACTTGGTCACATGGCCGACCACAAGCCCATATCCCAGCTCGTGTGCCACACATGGCCAGTAGACATGCCCATGTGCCTAAGCGTGTAACTCACTGACTTGTTTAATTAAGTTACAGCAGACACATGGTCGAGTCACACGATAGTGTGCTCTACCATGTGGGGTGAAATTAGGCTTGGTTTAAGCCCCATTTCTCACCCTCCTCAAGCATACCTAAACCACATCATTTCATACCATTTCAATACACTTATAGACAACCAAAACATGTCAATTCATATACAAATCATGCCATTTCATCTTCAACCATTTCATTACTAAAATCATAACCATAAACATACCACATCAATATGTCATAACCTAAATTTTTCACTTATCATCCATATGTATGTTCTCACCATATTATCATCTAATTCATGCCACAAAATATACCAATTCATCATCAATAAAATGTACCAATTCATCAACCCTAAAACATGCCAAAACACAAGGCTATATGTATACATCATATACAAGCCAAACCCACATTCAACATTACCAAACACATTTCCACATAACTCAAGCCTACGAATGACATATAACCAAGTCACATGTGTATAAATACCAAAATCAAAAACCAGATAGTGAGATGCGATCTCCGCTAGCTTCCAACCCAAGTGAACATCCGAATCACTATAAAACAAAGAAAAATAACACAAATAAGCTTTAAAGCTTAGTAAGCTCATATGATATTAAACTTATCTTATTAAGTAAGCACATATTAAGCATTTACATATACTATAGCATAATTTCATTTCATTTCACCTTTATACCATAATTCCAATCACATAATTAACAAAGCTTCACAAGTTTATTTATTTCTATGCTCATACGGATCAAAAACATTCTTATCATTTTGATCACATTTACATATACAAAATCAACTATCTATATAACTTCATTCAAACCAACATTCCTCACATTTTCTTTAGCCAAGGTGAATCGTGTTAATTATCATCAAGTAACAGTATTTCTCACGTCATATATCGTATGTATATATAATTAAAACAAACATAACTCATGCCTCATTCAACATCCAATTTATACCTCCATATAGCCAAATGAACCCAATTTGGCATAAAACATATTTATACACAAATCTTTCTTATTTTATATACATGATACAATATGAACTCACCACCTTCATTCGATTCTCACATAAGTTTTGTACGTACCGGTATTACTTATTTCGATCATACTTTCATTCTTGTCTTGATTATGCCCGTCGAACCATTCAGAATCGCTAAGGATACTTGGAAATCTCGTATAACTCATACAATGCCATATCCCAGACATGGTCTTACATGTTATAGTATATAGAAGCCAATAGCCCAGCTATGGTCTTACATGAATCTCATATCGATGCCAATGTCCCATACATGGTCTTACATGAATCTCATATCGATTCCAATGTCCCAGACATGGTCTTACACGAAATCACATCCCGGTAATCCTAATGTCGTGACATTTAGATCCTAAGCTATTCCTAAGATTCGTCGGGACTTCCGGATGTCATAACTTTGTCGATTCTGCTCGTACTCATTTCTAATCAGCATTATAATTCAATTCAATAATAATAAATTTATGGCACAATTTAACAACATTTATTAACATACGAATTTACCTCGTTCGCTGTAACGACGAATTAGGTCGACTAATCTGATACTTTGTTTTCCCCCGTTTTAGATCCGAATCTCATTTTTCTCAATCTATATAATAACAAAATTTACGTATTTAATCATTAATTTATTCAATTTAACACAATTTACACATTTTGGAAAAATTACACTTTTACCTTTATTATTTCACATTTTTGCAATTTAGTCCTTGTCACATAAATTCACAATTTCATGCAATTTCATCCTACCCATGCTTAGCCAAATTCTTCTTGTTGCCTTAGCAGCCCACATTTTCCAAATAATCACACTTTTAACCACATAATTTCAATATTTCACAATTCAGTACCTAATTTGCATTTTCATTAAAAAAATCACTTTATAAAATATGAAAATCTAACATCAAATATTCATATTTAACCATTAAACATCAAGGAATACCTAAACTCATCAATGGAAACTATCAGAATCTTTAACAGTTTTGAAATCGAAGACACGGGCTAGCTTATACTAGTTGCAACAATCACAAAAACATAAAAATCATCAAAAACTGAGTCAAAATGGACTTACAATTGGAACATACATGAACCGAATGCTCAAAGCTCCCAAACTCATCTTTTTCTTTTGATATTCGGCTATGGAGAAAGATGATAGCATAAAAAATGGTTTTTGTTTTATTTTAACTACACTTAATTTTCTAATTACAACTTTAACCTTTAATAAAACATATATAATCATTTAAAACATGTCTAAATATGTCCACTCATTCTAATAATGGCATATTTACCATGCAACTACTCCTTCATTTCATTTCTATAGCTATTTGGTTCATTTAACTTAAAGAACTCATATTTTACGCTTTACGCAGTTTAGTCCTTTTTAACGAATTAACCACTCAAACGGTAAAATTTCTTTACGAAATTTTCACACAAATATTCTGTCATATGTAAACCTTAATAAAATAATAAAATAAATATTTTGACTTCGGATTGTGGTCCCGAAACCATTGTTTTGATTAACCCTAAAAATAGATTGTTACACTTAGCCTGACTAGGAGTATAGGGTTAATTCTACTAGGGGTTGTCGTCTCTAATATTATTGTAACACCTCAAACCCGACCCAGACGTTACGGCCGAATTCAGCATGCCACATGGAAATGTTGCTAACGTTTTATCAAAAATCTCTTTATTAGGGTTTAAAGAATGTTAATGTTTAAAGTTTAAGTGAATGGAAGCTGTGCACCAGGTAGGAAGCCAGAAAAGAGGAGGTGAGCCTGTTGGACTGCTTAAGTACCAAGCTCTTCCTAGATCCAATCCTAGACATGCACACATCCATTGCCACACTTAAACCATGTTATTTGTTTACGAACATTAAATTTAGTTAGATCTATTTAAAACAAATATTTTCCCTTTTAAACATTTACTTTGCGGAAGCTTAGCTCGATCATCGTGATATTTTGAAAATAAGTACTTTTTATAATACGCATTCTAGTGCTAACCCAAAATAAAAATAATCAAAAGAGCGGCCTTACTTCAACTTTAAGCAAAATGAAAATAATCAAAAGTAAAAAAAAATGCGAACTTATTTAAAAACCAGAAATTAATCTTCGTGGCCACTCTGAATCCCGTCCAGCTCCAAGTCCACCAATTAGGGCTCACTTGCGAGGATGGAAGAGAAAGGGGTGAGTTTGGGAAACTCAGTGTGTACAAAAACCCATCCAAAGCCCAAGTCAGCTCAAGCCCATTGGGCCTAAGCCCCAATCAGATAACAGTGTATAGTGGACCGAAGCCCTTTTTAGAATACAGTAAACTGGGCCATAGCCCCTTTTAAGATAACAGTGTGGCCCATAAGCCCAATTCAGTAACACATGTAACAATAGTAATAATGAATGCAAGCCCATCTGGGGAGACTACTCAACCCACCAACCGCTACACTGCACCCGTACCAGTCCTACACTCCATGTGGGGAATATCTCAAGCCACCCAACCCTACACTCCATAGTTGCAGCATTGCTACTCAGTTATCGGTAAGGTGAGGCAAAGCCTCTAGTACGTGGACAAGCCACTTTCGATACTTCCTCCATCAATATCCCAGTCCCATGCAACAGATATTAATAATAACATGACATGCGATGTGAATGAATCAATCATGCATTTTGGTCAACTTTAACCCTAGAGGTATATCAGTAATTTTGCTCCTAGGGGTAAATCCGTAAACTTTCCCACCTATGAAGGTATTTCAGTAATTTTATCAGTTTTAAGCAATTTGAATCCACAGTCTAATAGAACATATTTATTTGCCCCTTTTTTTTGTTATCTTACCCATATGGACCCGTAGGCCCATTGGGCCCACTTTTAGTCTATCGAGGCCTAATTACCGAAGTTCACAAAATTTCACATGCGTCTAACTTACCACTTTGCGATGCCAGATCTAATAGTTTCTACACGTCTTGTGAGCACTCGCACACTCACAAGCCTATGAAATGCGGAAATTTTGGCATTTCGGCTTTTGCCGCATTGTACTATGAAAGGATGTTCGATACACACCTGATTTGCGATATTCCTTGACGAGATCTCCTACACGATTTCTCCTATAATCAACCACTTATAGATCAGCCCACAATAATTAAACCAAAACGAAAACCATCTACTATCAACACTTACACACTCGGCCACCATCTATAATGGCCTTAGAATCCATACCTTTGCCAAAGTTGATGACTAGATCTAGTCACTCCGATGATCCAAACTTTTCATACACTCCTCAATCAGCAGCCTTTAATCCTCACTAGCACCAAAAAATCAAATAACACCAAAAAAACCCCTTTTAGCCTTAGTCGACAGCCACCCTATGTATATAAGGGTTTTCAGCTTTTTCTTAAACCACAAGACACAAATGGAAAGAAGGTTCGAATACTTACCAAGAGATCTACTTGTTGAAGAACGTTCCAAACACCTTTCTAATCCAATTCCATTGTGAATCCAAATTAAACGTGCTTAGAAAATAGATCTAAATATTAATTCTCGAATCACTAAAATATGAAGCTTTTCAGCTTTTGGATCTATCCTAGAAGATGGCTATTATGATCTAAAAGAAAAAAAATAGGTGACGATAAGTTCACCATCGAAGAGACAATCAGTACAGGAAGAGATGTAAGATTAGAGGTTCGGTCTTTTGAAAGATTAAAAGGAAAGGAGATATGGTTTCAACCAAAGGAGTAATCAGCAACCAATATTTGAGAAGAAAAAGTTGTTTTAGAAAGAATTTGGCTTCGAGGAAAGAAAATAGAAAAGGAGAGAATTGTTCAGCTTTTGGGAAAAATAGAAAAGAATATGAGCAAAAGAAATAAGATAAGATTAGAATAAAATAAGTTCCTTTTCCAATTTTAATTCCTTCCTTATCTCCTTAATTCATGGCCAAATTCTAAGTTTGAATTTAATTCAAACTCTTCATCTGTTGATAGCATCCACCGCTCACCGACTCCTCTCATTCTTTGGTAGAGGTTCAATCGTGCGGTCCTTCCCACGCGTGCATCACAGCAAAAAAAAAGCACCCTTTTGCGCATAACGCCGCTCGAACCTGGGACCTCCAGATTGCCCGGCACACTGCTGACCACTGGGACGCGCATTTGTTTTCAATAATATACCGTCACATTTTATCTTACAGGTTACCTGCTGAAGTCCCGTTCATTTTAAAAATATAACATTAAAACATACCTTTGCCTGGACTCAAACCCGTACCCTTGTGAAACTCCTAGCACCCTACTGCCACTACGCCATAAGCTCTTTTTGTGTTAAATTATACTCGCAACTCCTCTTAATCCTTTTCTAGTCGCGATCTGCATATTAAAAAAACACCCAAATTGCGCACGCCGCGCCTTGAACCCAGGCTCCTCCCACGCCCTCCTAATGCCCTTAGCCACTGGGCCAGATGCCTACTTGTGCTAAAACTCAGCCCTAATTTATTAATGAAGCCTACTGCCCAGATTCCCTTAAGAGGCCAAATTAAAATATTTTTTTTTTCCTAGAGCTTAAACACCAAAACAACAATACTTTTATAAATATATATTTTATTTTATTTTTTTCCTATCTAATAATAATAATTATAATAATAATAATTTTTTTTATAAATATATCTAATAATAAAAATTTCAAATGTCAATAATGCAGTAAATAATAATAAAAATTTTCAAACATACATACAGTAATATTTTTCTAAGAATAATAATTTTATCTCATAATACTAATTAAAATTTCGTAAAAATTTAAAATATCCATAATAATAATTATAATAAAAATTTTCTAGTAGTGATTTAATTCAAAATTTTTTTCTTAAACGATAATATTTAAAACTTCTTAATTATTCAGGTTTTCTTCTATCCGAATCCCTGACTCAAAGCCCAACTCTTCTAGGCCCCAAAAATCGGAATGTTACAATTATCATGAGGGACTTTTGGGCCCCTCCCATATTGGGTCCAATTACAAGTACTTCCCAGATTTTTAACCCAGTACATCATAATTCGATCCAACCCGATTTGTTTTTTCTATTTCTTAAAATAGACATCTTAAATTAATTTTCCATTTAAATAATTTCCTAAACCTAATTCTAATTTTGTTAAAATTATGATGACTTTACCATAAAATAATCTATTGGAAATATATATTTAATATTTCTACATTCAAAAGATTCATTATGACCAAATGATTTATTTTCATTTTCAAACTTCATTTAATTCGAAAACCATAAATTCATTTCTAAATCATTTTCATTTTCATTTTGGAGAAAACCACATTCATTTTCAAATGTTTCTCATTTCTTCACTACTTTTTCCATTTCTATCCATTTTTGTTGATTTGATTCAACATGCAATTCATTTATGGTTCCAACGAGATAGCGAAGGGTTTGATTAGACATATGCAATTAGGGCACAAATAATTTATTATTAAGTTCTAGCTTTTCACCTATTAATTATAAACTCATTTAATCACAAAGTCATCCCACTATATTATCGTGACTGAGCTCTCCCTAACGGCTTACCATTACGAAAGCAGCTCAATCAGTGTTTGTCCAAGGACCTTGTCATAAGTGTGTTACACTCATATGGTATCTTTAATCTTTTTGGGATAAATCCGTTCTCCCAATATGATCCTATTTTATCCCATAGTAACCATTACATCTTCTTTCATGAAAAGTCAATTACTATCAAATAGTAATCAAGTCATACATCACAAAGACGAATTACCCCTGCCCATGTTTACTTTTCATCAACCATGAAATGCCAATGAGAGAATATCATTTACCTATGTATCAGGCTATGAATTTCACTATTTTGAATGACGTTACATACTGAAAAATTCGTATACCCAATGCACCAAGTTTCGGTTCCTTATCTATTTGAACTCAAGCTTTTACTTACATCAAAGTATACAAGTCACACACACATAGTCTATCATCCACTCAAGATTAAGGTATGCTACACTTTAAACATCACAAGTGAATAAATCTATAAACGGGTTCAAGATCTATTATTCTTGGGTCCAAGTTGATGTATTATAAGTCCAGTCAGTTACATTTATGTCTCTATCTTCTGGGAGTGATCCACTTTGATGCCCAAGACAAGGCATCCCCCAATTGGGCTTGATAAATGGCATATTAGTCTTCCAATCAATTTGTTCATTTCTGATAAGACTTGTAATGCCTTCGACATGATCTGACTCACTGGGTGTTATGTCCTTCTTACATATGTAACTTGAAAATTTCTTTCTTTCTTTTATTCATTGTTGTAAACGTCTCTATGAATGTATAAGAATTTCTTATTGGTATACGTTTACAGTTCACCTATGCACAAACTACTATCTATGGCTCCTATAGAGTTTCTTGTAAAATTACAATGTATGGTTATTGTTTCTGTAACACCCCTTACTCGTATTTGATGCCAGAATAGGGTATGAGGCATTACCAGACTTAAACTCAAACAAACATTCAAAACTGAGACATGAATTTCAACTCAAATTTAAAACTTTTCATATGCATTCATATCGTCCCTTAAACGAGCCTACGAGGCCCAAAACATACATTAGGAGTGATTCGGGACTAAACTAAGAACTTTGGAAACTTTTGGGAAACTTAGAAATTTTTTCATGCAAAAGGAGTCACACGCCCGTGTGACTTGGGACACGCCCGTGTGAGTAGGTCATGTGGTCACACACTCCAGTGCCTCTAACCCGTGTAACTCTCTATTTATGACATCATCAATAAATTGAAGTCACACGGCCAAGTCACACACCCGTGTGCTAGGCCATGTAGCACACACGGCTGAGACACACGCCCGTGTCTCTGCCCGTGTGCTCAATTCTGGACATTCTATTTTGCCTAAATTAAGGTGCAGGGGACACGGCCGGATCAGACGCCCATGGGGCTGACCGTGTGTCACACACGGCCTAGACACATGCCCGTGTGTCTACCCATGTGGACAAAATAAAGGTTATTTGCCAAGCCATTTGCCACCCTTATTCACACATAACTTATACCAATTCAAAGGCACCAAACATAACAGACTTAGGCAACCAATACCATCATAATTGAAGCTTAAACATGTCACTTAAAAGTCAACATCTATCATGCTTACAACATCATACTTTGCCAAACTCAAACATATCACAACTACCTCTATAATCAAGACAATAACATGACATCCTCATGTTATTATTGCTCATACATAGAACATCAACCTTTCCACACCAAATCGTGCAAAATTTCACATTCACAAATGGCATTAATATGTGAATGTACTCATAACCAATATTAGCCAACCTCCATGGCTTTATACAAAAATAAACTAAGCACTATTGCAAGTCAACACATATGGCCAAATTAATAATGACACATATAACCAAAATACTAATTCCTATACATGTCATAAACTCAAAATACTTGAATTCATCCATACCCAAAGTGATAGTTGGATAGTGTGATAGGATGTCCGACGATCTACAACCCGAGCTAGCTTATTAACCCTATAAGACATGGGAAAGGAAGGGGGTAAGCTATATAGCTTAGTAAGTCCGTATGAAAATAACAAGCAACTCTTACCAATCATTTACCAAGTTTAATAATATAAACACAAGGTAATATAAATTGCTATAATCTTCACAATTATAATTTACACAATCATATAGTTTACTCTATCAATTTATAAATATAGTTTAACATGTTTTGACATTAGCCTAACAGTTGTAATCTCTCCATTAACACAAATATCCATAATCAACCAATCATTTCAAACCTTATAGTAAACATGTGCATCACTCATTAGTATTCATCTTTCAAGCATATATTTTAACGTCTTTCAATTTTTAAAACTTATATCTCCTCATACTTCTATAATCATTTTAATATGGGCATTTATGCCAATTTTTCTTTTTTCTCATATCTGATAATTCACATATTGTGTAAATAAAACATACTTTGTCATAACTTAATTTTGGCCCGAAAGCCAATTACACAACTGCCAACCGAAATTACCATGAACTCATAATATCATGAAATCAATGCTTATAAACTCATGTACATACTTGTACAAATTTTTAACATAGTCACATACTTTGTCATCTTTGACATACTCTTCGGATTACCCATTGAACATTGCACATAAGTGCCACATATGTAGTCAATGCTACCTCATATCTCATAACACAGAGGGCTTGCACACGAGCTAATCACAGGCCTGCTCACACAAGCTGTCAGTCAAGACGTAACTACACGGGCTACTCACACAAGCTGTCAGGTATCCGCAACACATGCCAGACTACCCAGCCACCGGTAGGACGTACATGTCCAGCACTCAGATTCACATAGATCACATAACACATGGTATCCTAGTGACATGTCACTTATATCCTAACCTATTCCTAAGGTCCAAACGGGATTTCTCACTATACCGACACTCTATCGATCATTTCCGTAGTACCATACTCAATAATATTCACACTTCATTTCAATAATATAGAATTTATCTCAAATATAACAATTAAGCATTATTACATATATAATTTAATGCTTATTAAACATACAAACTTACCTCGAATGCGACAACGATAAAAATGACCTATTTGTCTAATATTTATTTTTCCCACGATCTAGACTCGAACTTCGTTTTTCTTTATCTATAATATCAAATTTAGCTCACTTATTAGTAACATTATTCAATGTGACCCAAAAATCATATTATGGAAAAATTATTTTTTTGCCTCTAAATTTTAACATATTTACATTTTTGCCTCTAAGCTCGAAAAATGAAATTTATTCAATTTCTTTAACATACAAGCCTAGCCAAATCATTTTCATAACTATAACAGCCCACAATTTCCATTGAAACACACTTTTACTACATATTTTTATAACTTTTACAAATTAGTCCTTTTAGGCATTTTCACCAAAAATCACTTAGTAAAAGTCGTTTAACAAACAACTAACATGCAATTTCTACCATCAGACATCAAAATAAACAAATATTCAACATGGGTAAAAATTTAAACTTTTACATCTCTTCAAACTAGTGGTAGAAATAGGTAGATCTTGTTACGAGGATTTTAAAAACGTAAAAATCATTAAAAACGAGGCTAGAACGGAATTACAATGGAGCTTGGAAAGCTTGAACAAAACCCTATCCATGGTGGTATTCAAAATTTCAACCAAGGGGTTGAAGATGAGCAAAATTTGGATTTTATTTTGTTTATTTAATCATTTAATTACTAAATTACCAAAATGTCCCTAACTTAGAAAATTCTATTTCACCTATTTCATGTCCATTTTTGTCCAACAAATTAACCAATGGTCTAATTACCATTTAAGGACCTCAAATTTAAAATTTCATAACAATTGGGCACCTCTAGCTTCTACAACTCAAGTTTTACTCTTTTTACAATTTAGTCCTTTTAACTAAATTGAGTGCCCAAACGTCAAAATTTTCGAACGAAATTTTCACAAAACAATTCCATAAAATTGTAGGCCATAAAAATATAGTAAAAATGAATTCTTCTATGTCAGATTTGTGGTCCCAAAACCACTGTTCTGACTAGGCCCAAAATTGGGCTGTTACAATTTCGACTAGAAACCATTTCAGGCTTCCTTACTTGTCTCTCTCAGTCTACTGTGTACATCTTAGAGTATTACTTATTTTTTTAGGTGCAAACTCTAGCTATAAACATATTGAATTTCTATTTTGATAACTTATGCGCAGACTTTGACAGGCCACTTGATTTCTTCTATATGTATAACAGCCCAGCGCACAGCTTCCTTAGCATAGCCCTAGCATTATCTCTCGATGCATTTTCCATTACAGACCTGAAAACAAAAATAACTTTAGTAAGTTCCTATGAACTTAGTGAGCTAAACCTTAGACTAGCTTTTTCAATCATTCTATGTTACACATGTTGTACTGCACATCCTTGGGTATTTCTTGACCTTTCTTCCTTATTTGGTGAGTACATTTCTAAGGCTACCATCTTTCTTCCTTTAGATCCATTTTCCTTCTTTTGTGCGTACTATACTTAACATCTCTTTACCTTTTGTATCCTTTCTTAACTCTTATCTCAGAATTTTTACATATCTTCCTTACTTTAGTGCATTTTCTATTCTTACTCTTAACTCATATCTTTGCCTTGCCACATATTCTGGCGCACACTCGCCTTTCTATTTATTCTTGTAACTATATGGGGTTTATTGTTCATTTGGTATCCACCCAAAGGCATTTCCCTCAGATGGTCATCATGAAATCCCTTCTTCAAATTCCGCCATGAAGGCGTCCTTTTAATAGAATTTTCCAGAAGGCATTCTTTTAACAAAGATGACCACAAAGGCATCCTTTTAACAGAGATAGCCACAAATGCATCCTTTTAAAACAGATAGCCGTAAAGGCTTCTATTTAAAATAGATAGCCACAAAGGCTTCCATTTAACAGAGATCGCCACAAGGGATTCCTTTTAAAGATAGCCACAAAGGCTCACTTATACGAAAATTGGTGTTCTTTATGGTAGGGATTTACTTAAACTCGCCGTCGTGAGGTTTGCCCCTCATCGCTAGTACTTACCCAACCATCTTTTACATATTCCATATGATGTCATTGTCTTACACTATATGGTCTTCAAAGTGTCATGGCCATGGACTTGTCCTTATCAAAGATTTATGTTTCTAGTTTAGATGAACCCCTTTAGCCTAAGTTTCATGTTTTTAGTCCTGAGGGACCCCTTTAGTTGACTTTAGAAATAAACACAAACACTTCATGCAGACTCATACTTGACAGACTTATTCCTTTCAAACTTCTTCATGAAATGACTTACTTATGATAGGCTCTTTCACAACAGACTTGTTCATGTCATCAAAACACAAATATGCACATGTTACTCATTCAGACACATTAACTATTTTCTATACGAATCATTCATGCAAGTTCGTCAAGCATACATGTCATACAAAATCATCACAGCATACATTTTGGCTTATTTTCACATAAGGTTATAACATGTAAAATACATCTGTAAGAGTCGGCTTAGAAACTCACTTGACTTGTGTCTTTAGTAGCTCTAAACACAATATCCAAGCTTCTATCGAGTAGATCGGCAACCCCTAATTGACAGAACATGGGAACTCATCAAGATCTATACACTTAACTCACTTTCTTTCACTTTAAACATTAGAAATCTCTAAATAAGACTTTACCATACTTATTTTCCCAGGTAAACCGAGTTGCTCCTTAATAGCTTAGTATGTAAAGTTGTAGATCTTACCTTAACAAGGGGCATCTCAGAGCCTAGATTCATTTTTTCAACTCAGCTTGAATAATGAGAGGAATTCTATTTATTTCTCCCCCATTATAAATAGATATTACTTCTTGAAGAAGTGAGAGAAAGGTACCCTATTTATTACCCGAGTTACCTTGATATTTTACCTTGTTCTTATGGATATTTGACATACATCTTAATCCTTACAATCCACTTGATAATTACTTGACAGCTGTAAAGGAATGTGTATAAGAACATATATATTTTCATAACATACCTTTATGCCTTAATTCATCCTTTGTCCTTAGTCATTACGTTAGGGCATAATTGGTATCTTAACTAATCACTCTTGGCACATCATACCGCGTCATGCCTTCTTGGCAAAGACTCTATTATCCGAGTTTCCTTAATACCTTGCTAGACTTCTTTTTCCTAATGATTTATTCTTTCTTAAGGCAGTTTCTTGCCTTGGTCCAATTTTGGTTACGCACCCACTTAACACGCCAAAAGCATCAGTGGGGCAGACAACACTTCACCCTTTTAAGAAACACTTAGTTTATATATTAAGTTCATAGCTCGCCTAATTACTGGGTGTTGCCTTACTTATAAGGAAATCTTATTCAAACATCGTGGTCTCAAACTAAGCTTAGAAGAGTACCTCGTATTTCTTCTAATCCTATTATCTCAAGAAAAGGAAGAGAGAAGATATTTTCTCCTTAACCTAACCCAAGCCTTTACTGAAACTTGTTAAACGTCACATCAGTCATTAGGTGGTCTTATCCAAATCTACAATTTTCAAGAAAACTAATCGAGTACCTACCTTTGGTCCTTAACTATATCAGTTCTCGTTTGGTTGGCTTCTGACTATTGTTCCATCCATCTTGACTAACTCAAAGATAATCTTATAGGATACTATACACTGTTGATGTAAACTAGTATCATAAAGATCGTTTCCCTTATCTATAACAGAGTCTGCCCATTCTATGTGCCATCAAAGCTTTTGGGCGAATCCTTCCTAACCCGACACACTTCTTGATGACTATGTGCCAACCTAGTGCTCGCCAACATCAAGGCGTTATAGGCTTGCTCAAAGGGCTCTTATACTTGGTCTATTTCTAACACTATACCTATTTAAAACTTATCTCATCTGCTTTATTTACCTAAACAATATCCAGACACTAATGCTTCGTCGAGTGGGGTTGTAACAGCCTGGTTTTAGCTAAATCAGAATAGTGGTTTTGGAACCCAAATTTGAGGTCGTAAAATTATTTTAATATTATTTTCAGTGCTTATAGCATGTGATTATATATGTGTAAAAATTTCGTGAGCTAATTTTATCGTTTAATAGCTCAATTTTAGAAAAATGACTAAATCGCATAAAATGCAAAAGTTGTATTCTACTTGTTTAAAGTGCTCAATTAACATGGCTTATTAAATTAAAGGTTCTTATGTTGTTATTAGACCATTGATAGTGGGAATGGACATAAATGGGCATATATTAAGTGAGTTTATAATGGTTTCATTAAGGTTAAAATGGTAAAATATGTATTAAGTATAATAAAATAAAAACAAATGTAATTTGTGTTCATCTCTCTTGCTATCAACCAAATTTAAGAAAGAAAAAGAATCCATTTTAGGGCTTTGATATTTGGCTAGCATATTCCTTGATTAAGGTACGATTTTAGCTCAATTTTTGATAATTTCTATGTTTTTATGATCGTTGCTTTGAGTACTAGCTAGCTCGTGACTTAATTTTTGAGTTTGTTGGTGATTTTGTAAAATTCCATTAATTATAGCTTGATGTTTTTGAATGTTGATGATGAAATATGAAAGTTTGGTGTTTGATATGCATGTTTTGTAAAGTGATTTTGAGTAAAAATGCATATTAGGGATTAAATTGAGAAATGTGTAAATTTAGGGGTTGAAATGTGAAATAAATGAAAGTTTTGGGCTGCTTGGGACCTATATAAAATTAGGCACACATGGGTTTGTAATGAATTGGTGCAGTTTTTGTGTTTATTGAAATAAGGACTAAATTGTAAGAAATGTGAAAATTTAGGGTCAAAGTGCAAATTTACTTAAATATGTGTTTGTGGATGAAATTGATTGAGTTGGTGATTAAATGGATTAATTTTGAATTTATATAGATCAAGAACAAAAGAATTTGGACTTAAATCGAGGCAAGAACAAAGTACTCGATTAATCGGCTAGTTTCGTTGTTTCTACGACCGAGGTAAGTTCATATGCAAATAAATGTCTTTAAATTAAATTATATATGTTTATTTTTCCTTGAACTACTATAAATGTTGAACGAGTAAATACAAGCAAGAATCGATGAAGTTACGATATCCGAAAGTCCCGTACGAACCTTAGGAATAGTATAGGATACAAATGTCATGACATTAGGTTACCGAGATGTGATTACATGTAAGACCAAGTCTAGGACATTGGCATTGTATTGTGATTACGTGTAAGACCATGTTTGGGACATTGGCATCGTTAATCTATTTCGTGTAAGACCCTATCTAGGACAGTGGCATCGATATGTGATAACATGTAAGACTATATCCAGGATATGGCATTGTATGAGCTATATGTGATTGTCGAGTATCCTTAATAATTCTGAACGGTTCAACGGGAAAATTCAAGTCGAGAAAGAATGTGTGAATGAGTTAAGTGATTCAGGTACATACGAGATTCATACAAGTATTGAAAAGGGAAGTATTTGATGAATTCAATTATGATATTGAATATGTGTACAATGAGAAAGGTTTGTGAACTTGTATGTGTTTAGCTATGCTTAGCATATTTGAATTGATATGAAAATATTCATATGATGACTTTATTTGTATATGGCTTACTAAGCTTTTAAAGCTTACTTTATGTGTTTACTTTGTGTTTTCTTTCCCTATTTTATAGATTATCGAAGCTAGCACAGACTCAGGGATCGTTGGGAAACATCATCACACTATTGATCATCTTGTTGGTACTTTTGAAGCTTTGTAAATATGGTATATGGCATGTATAGGCTAGTAGTTTGATAATAAGTTTTGAGATATGATATTAGTCATTTGTATTAGCTTATGAAATGATGTAAATGTTGGTGTGTATGGCCATTTAAGTTGGCTTGAATTAGGTGTTTGGTAAGTAATTCATGATGTATAAGTTATCATATGTTTTGGTTTGTTTGGTATGGTTATATGGTTGCTCAAGTAACTAGTTTTCATTTGGTAAGTTAGTGCTTGAATGATGATATGTTGTGGCTTGGTTTTGAGATGATGAAATGGTATGATTTGAAGCATGAAATAGGTGATAATATGATGAGGAAATGCATTTAGAAATTATGTAAGTTTTATGATTTTGGCATATTGATTTGGCATGTTTTGGCTGCCTATAAATGTATTGAAATGGTAACATATTGGTTGCTAGGTGTGCTTGAGAAAAGGGTGGCAAATTGGCTTTGCAAATAGCCTATTTTTATCCACACGGGCAGAGACACAGGCGTGTGTCTCAGCCATGTGCGACACACGGTCATGCTATACGGCCGTGTGTCCCCTGGGGTACCCTTTAGAATTAAGTCACTATACGCTACAGGTTTGACACAGCCTAGACATACGGGCATGTCTACTGGCCGTGTGTGACACACGGGCTGGCACATGGGCGTGTGGCCGACCGTGTGACCCAAGTCAGTAACCCCTCTAGATTTTCCACGGCCATGGCACACAGACGTGTCTCCGGTAGTGTGGTGCAAGTTAGTATGTATGCCCGGTTTTCACATAGCCTGTGACACGGGTGTGTCTGGTGGCCATATGAGACACACGGCCTGTTCACATGGGCTTGTGACCCCTATATGCATGAAAATTTTATAAGTTTCCCAAAGTTTTCAAATGTGATCAGTTTAGTCCCGAACCTTTTTTTAGCATGTTTAAAGGTCTCGTAGAGCCTTGTAAGGGACAATGTGATAATGCTTGATTGATAATTATATGATAATGAATTCATATATGATTTATGTTGTGATTGATCGGTAATGCCTCATAACCCTATTCTGGCATCAGATACGGGTTAGGGGTGTTACAAGACTAAAGACATATTTAGGTTTGTCTACTAATATAAGTTGTCTTTCCATATTACGATTCGATACATAATACCACTTAATAATAATTAAACATTAGACAATTAGTGAGCAAATATTTGCTTCTATTTTGCTTTGCATGCACAAATCATATGAGAACATTTATACAAAGTATATTAATATAATCCAAGAATTGTTATTGACCAATCTATTTAAAAAAATTACAAGTGTACACAAATGAAAATACTATATTTAGGGCATCAGATCTAATAATTTGTGTTAATAGTCAAGCGGTTGATGCTCTCTCGCACTACCTCCAAGTTTGGCATGGCCTAATCTCGCAATGTCCAGTGCTCTATTTGCCTTGGCTGAAAAGGACGTGCACACTCATTAGCATTTGGAAGGCCTAGAGATGTCACTTCAACTCTAAGATTGCCGATAGAAGGATCAACAATTGGGGGTTATATCTGTGGTGGGGCTCCTTTAGAGGTTGGCCTCGTCATGCTTTCATTATCAACATTTCCAGGTTAGGTTTAAACGAACTAACTCGTTATTGTCTGAAGTCATACACCAAAGCTACAACCAAGAGAAACACTAATGAATAAAAGACTACTCAATCATGAAAACAAACAAACAAAAATAAAGAAAGCTTCCGTATCTATATACTTAACTTTGGCTAATTATCTTCCTAGACAAGCAAGCAACAATCACATAAATCAACTCAATCACACACAAACTCCTAGGCAACGATGCCAACAACTTGGTCGTGCCCCAGCATGCATGCATCGAAGCTATAAGTCAACACAAATACAATAAGAAATCTAGCAATGTACTTTAAGTGTTATAGGTCAGTTGTAATATTTTAAAGTGTCACAATGGAATACTTCGAGTATTACTAATATCTAACCCAAGAGAGTTCGGGGACAAGGTGATTAATATGGAACAAGCATGCAAATAGGAACTCTAGCTAACTACTCGCTAAGTATCATATTACGGCAAATCATATTCAAGGGGTAACTACACTAATTGACCACTTAACACTAAAAAGGACTAAGTTGCAAAATAGTTAAAATTACACAACTAACAATTCAATGAACACAAGCGGTTGGTTGACTTTCATGTTGCTGACTATTTTTTGGATTAAGGATCTAAAAAGTTTAAACTCTCCTCTTAGTCTCACTTACCTAAAATTCACTTAAAGTTGTCAATTCTAAGTTTTGAAGTTTATTCGATTTAGTTTAGTTCTTACTATTTAGTCCCTTTACCAAAAACTAACCTAGCAACAATTTCATCAACTAACCACCATAGATTTAGCTACCACTAATCATCATCATGCAAAGAACAGTCAAACACATACTCAAATAGTTCATTAAAATAAACACAAGAGTAAGGTTAGAGAAAGCTTAGGAATTTCATGATTGGTGCTTTGAAGAGGATGATGACAACAACAATGGAGGTAGAAACACAACTAAAGTAAAGATTTTTATGCTATTCAAAGCAAATAAAAGGAAATATATTGAATGATTTGAATAGGAATCCAAATACAAAGTTAATTTGAGTACCAAATTGTAAAAGAAGTTACAAGCTACAGTAAAAAAAATAACTAAACTAACAACCACATCAATTAAGCTCAGAAAAGTAAATGACCTAAACCTAAAATGGAGAATAAATTAACAACCAAGCTAAAAAGATGAAAGAAAGTTGGCTCCTTTAAGTTGACAGCCAAAAGAGTATTCTAATAGATGAGAAATTCAACCATAACATTGACAAAATTGCCCTTTAAAATGTGTGTTGACTTGGGTTGGTGTTGGACAAAAGGTTACCCTTACAGAAATTTTCACCCCGTCAGGCAACAGTGTTGCGACACCCTTGACAGTGGCACAAGTGTGGCTCTAGGGATTCTTGATGTCACGACATCCATTGGTCGGTGTCACGACATACCTTTGGGTGCTCACGATTTCTCTACTTTAAGAACCTTCAATGGTACCACAACTTAGAAGCTTAGCGTCGTGACTTTGGGCTCGATGTCGTGACACCACACTCTCATTGTACTCTATCGACAGTCCTTTCCTAGTTGATTTCTCCTTGTTTTGCACCCTCGAGGCAAAAGGACTCAGTGCTGCGACTTCCATGACACCAATGTCGCAACACCCACGTTAAATATTTTTTTCCTAAAGGTCGGGCCATTGTCGTCTCTTTACACCAACTCAAACACATCATCAAGTTTCCCATGGCACCATTTTGCAAATTTGGGTCTCAAAAGGAATAAAACTAAACAAAAATGATTTTTAATGATAAACACTAAAAGTCAACAAAAGTTTGTAAAAGACTCGTAAATTGCTTGAGAATAAGTCCTCGAATGTTAAGGAAAGCCTAATTTGACGTATCAAATCACAATAGATCATTAATCTTTTATAAAAATATTTAATTATAATTTGATTTTTTTTTATTTCTAAATTCTGGTTTGGATTTGGGTCAATCTCAATTTCAGCTTTTTTGGCATAAAATTTTTTCAGGTTCAAGTTGTTTTGAGTTCTAAGTTTTTCGAGTTGTTTTTTCAAATCATGTCTAAACGGTTTTGGGCTTAAATTTTTTTCGAATTAGATTCTCGAGCTCAAGCCCATTTTGCCGTCTCTACTTAACACTATCCTAAAATTAGTTGTAAACTTTTTTTACTAACAGAATAATTAGCTATTTTATAATACTAAATTAGCTAATTAATGTTTAAGAAATATTGTGTTATTTTAACGCAACTATTCCTAATACAATAAGCTATCTGTGTATTATACAAATTTGAATAATTTGTCATGTTCAGAACGAATGCAAAAGGCAGTAGGAAGAGATTTGAAGTAAAATTACTTCTAAAATTTCTTGGAAAATTATAAATTTATAAATGATAAAAAATTACCTTAAAAATTTTATAATTCAATTTTATTTTTTTTCCTTCACCCTATCATATTTTTTTAATTGTATTATGATCTAAACTTTTCATATGTCTGTGTTGCGCCTTATATTGCCCGATCTTTTAATAAATGTATATAAAAAAAATGTGATGATTTTTTACGCATAAACCTCATTTACCATTAAAAAAAAATAGAAAAAGAGTTATAAATAAAATACAATTTATTTTTAAATATTAATATTTAATACATTAACTCTGCATAATCTTATCTATTAGATAATAACAAATCATTAAAAAAATTTAAAACTAAAATTATGTTGTTTCTTTTCTAATGTGGGGTCATCACAAATAATATATATGCACTCTCTCAATGAATCAAATATAAATCTTATTTTTAATTATGTTTAAATTAAATTTTCAATATTTATTTTTAAATTATCTATTTTTTATTTTATAATTGATACATGAGAATTATACATTGAAAATGCTTCAAATTTTATCTCATAAAAAGTATACATCAACAAGCTAAGCTTATAATTTTTTTTTATATATAAAAACTGGAAATAGAAGCGCCTTCATGTAGACAGATTTGACACCAAAAAAGAAAGAAAAGAAATATGGGCAAAAAGAACATGGGTCATGCAAAAACTTAAAAGGGTTCAATTCTCATTAATTTGTTTTTTTTGTTTGTTTTCGCTTTGCAATTAAATAAATGGTAAAGACAAGGATTGAATTATACAACTTGCTCTAAGGTTCACTTTTTTCTTCGTTTTTTCTACTAATTTTTCATATGAATTGATACCCAAAGAAGGTGTTAAGTATGATTCCTATTTCAGTTAAATTTGAGAAATAATCTTCTAATTAAACTCTGTTTATTTGTTTCAATCAAACACTGATTAGTTTAGATTATTTTATTATTATTTTGACCTATGAATTTAGCCTATAAATAGGCTCTTTTACAACCTTAGAAAATACACGCATTAGATATTAGAACTCATAACATATTTAGAGAATTTTGTGTTTAGGTTTTGAGGATTTTTTATTTTCAGGTTTTCGGGGTTTAGTTTTTATCTCCATTTTTTATACCCTTTGTTCTTTTGCCATTATGTAAATTTATCTTTACCCGTGGTTTTTTATCCTCTTTGGAGGGGTTTTTCCACGTTAAATTTACGTGTTCAATTTCTTAATTTATTCCACTATTTTTTTTACTTGTTGCTTAATCGGGTTGATCCTAACTTGTTGCTTAATCGGGTCGATACTAACAAGTGGTATCAGAGCTAGTTTAATTTTCATAGATTAACTCATTTAGATATGACAGTAACAAGGTTTGAAATTGAAAAGTTCGATGGTGAGACAAATTACAATCTATGGCAAGTTCGGATGATGGCAATTCTAGTTAAAACTAGCTTGAAAAATGTTGTTACTGGGAAAAAGCCTGAGAATCTAAATCAAACAGAATGGGAAGAGCTTGATGAAAAGGCCTTGTCTGCAATCCAATTATGCCTCGCAAATACGGTATTGTATGAGGTATTGATGGAGAAGACCTCATCCGCCTTATGGAAAAGGTTAGAGACTCTTTATGCGACTAAGTCTTTGGCTAACCGTTTAGTGTTGAAACAACGTCTATTTACATTTCGAGTGAACGAAGGTGAGCTTCTTAGAGATCACGTCAGTCAATTCATTACTCTTTTAAATGATTTAAAGAATGTTAAGGTTCATATTGACGATGAATATCAGGTTATGCTATTATTATGCTTTTCACCTCCTTCATACAAGTCTTTCAGGGAGACCATGATTTATGGCAGAGACAAACTCTTGTTCGAAGATGTGTTTAAATGATTTAAAGAATGTTAAGGTTCATATTGACGATGAATATCAGGTTATGCTATTATTATGCTTTTCACCTCCTTCATACAAGTCTTTCAGGGAGACCATGATTTATGGCAGAGACAAACTCTTGTTCGAAGATGTGAAGGGTCATTTGTTGAGTAGAGACAAACTCGACAATGAGTTTGGTTTGGATAGCAAGGCAGATAAGCAAGCTTTCATTTTGATAGCATCAAAAAAACGAGATAAAAGGTATCGCTATTGTAAAAAGTTAGGTCACGTCAAAGCAGATTGTTATAAACTGTGAAAAAAAAAAGAGCTGCTAAGAGAAACA
Organism: Gossypium anomalum; assembly: GCA_025698475.1. Classification (NCBI taxonomy): domain Eukaryota; kingdom Viridiplantae; phylum Streptophyta; class Magnoliopsida; order Malvales; family Malvaceae; genus Gossypium; species Gossypium anomalum. The sequence continues at coordinate 59,547,449 of CM046956.1, forward strand.
AGGAAGATGTAGCTGGTGCTAATTTGGCCGATGAAAGCGGTGATGATTTCTTGTTAGTGTCAACGAGCGATAACTCTAGACTCACGTCCGAGTAGATCCTAGATTCGGGATGTTCTTTCCTTCTTCACATACAATTTGGTTGAAGGTGAAGTTGTGCGCATGGGAAACGATTCATCTAGTAAGGTAATTGGTATTGGAACTATTAAAATTAGGATACACGATAGAACGATTAGGACACTCTCAGATGTCAGATATGTACCTGATTTACGAAAGAATCTCATCTCATTGAGTATTTTAGACTTGAAAGGATGCAAAATCAACATCGAGTCGAGCGGCTTTAATCTTGTAGAGCTCTCATTTTGTTAAAAGGTAAAAGAACTGGTAGTCTTTTTATTCTGGAAGGTTCTATAGTGACCGGTGAAATCGGACGTCCCTCGTCCGTTACAAAGTCGAAGTCAACTCGTTTGGAGTGGAGGCAACATGGTAATATGAGGGAAAAAGGTATGACCATTTCATTGAAGAGAGGTTCTCTTTTGGATACAGGTTTTGAAAGTTAGGGTATTGTGTTCGTGAAAATCAAACTCGAGTTTTGATTTGGCAGTGTACAAGTCGAATGCTAGAAGTCTTCCAGTTTCTAAGCACAGATTCGACTCAGTTAATTCCCTGCATGGTTCAAGATAGGCTCGTGGCGGGTTTTGGCAAAGATGGCGTTGTGAAAATATGAGTCAAGGTGGAAATTTGTTAAGTATGACTCCTATTTCAGTTAAATTTGAGAATTAATCTTCTAGTTAAACTCTATTTATTTGTTTCAATCAAACGCTGATTAGTTTAGATTATTTTATTATTATTTGACCTATGAATTTAGCCTATAAATAGGCTCTTTTACAATATTAGAAAATACACGATTAGATATTAGAACTCATAACACATTTAGAGAATTTTGTGTTTACATTTTGAGGGTTCTTTGTTTTCGGGCTTTCGGGGTTTAATTTTTATCTCCATCTTTTGTACTCTTCGTTCTTTTGCCATTATAGTAAAATTATTTTTACCCGTAGTTTTTTATCCTATTTGAAGGGGTTTTTTCACGTTAAATTTATGTGTTCAATTTCTCAATTTATTCTGCTTTTTTTTTACTTGTTGTTTAATCGAGTCGATCCTAACAGAAGGGTCAACCAGCAACACCAACCATCCTTCCCTGAATTTACAATTATTTCCTAAAACATGTACAGCTGCCACCGTCTTCTTGGAACTCAACATAATTGGCCCTTAAATCCTCTGCTTTTCTTACAAGGAGAAAAGAAGCCTGGCAATGCCCCTATCTACAGACAATGAGTTCATCCTTAGACAATAAATTGTTAATTGAACCATAAGTGGAGCGGCAAAACATCTAAAATCAAGTCTTCAATTGGTACTGATCTCGAATTCAATCTGTAAATAACCCATACCCCTTCCCCTTATCAACAAAAAAAAAAAAAAAAAAAAATCAGAGAACAAATGGAGACGATTTCTTCCTTCTATTGCTGCAAGGAAGCCAGTCTTTCAACAAGAATGTCTAAGGCTTCCTTCATCCACCAATGCTGGCATACATCCCTTGCTTCTTTCACATTCATCTGAACAAAATTAAAAAAAATTTAAAAACCATGATTCGTATATACTTAGAAGTAGAACCCAAGATTTAATAGATTAATGGCTTACCCAAGTCCTTTGGCGAACATTCTGCTCAGGCCAGAAATCAAGTTCCTCCTTCACAAGCAAAGGGAACATGTAACCTTCATAAAATGTGCCATGACTTTTGCTTATAAAGTACCATTTGCCCAGTTCACACTGTGTTCATCAAGTACAGAACTAAATCAGTACTTTTGGGGTGGAGGGGGATTTTGATTTATATAATAATATAAGCAACTGCAGGACAGTATTAACAGTAAACCAACCTCAACATTGCCTATAACTCCAGCTTCTTCAATTGACTCTCTTAAAGCAGCTTCTTCTATGGATTCATCTAGCTCCCACCCACCCTGATAATAAAAAAACAAAGAGAAACATGGTTAATATTTGCATAATTTAATGGACACTTCAAATGGCAAAAGAAAAGGATGCTTTTATGTTTGTTTGTACCTTAGGGAACATCATTTTTTGACCTTTTTGTGAGGAGATTACAAGAACCTCTAACTCATCACTAATGGTTCCATCACTGCTACATTTGAATCTATAGGGAATGCACCTGAAATCACCAAATTAATGAGCTTTTGCATCATTCATTGTTAAGTGTTTTTTTTTTCTTCTCTTTTCTTTTTTTCATAGCATGAAAAATCCGACCAGAATACAAAGCCAGCCAACTCTTGATAGAACCCAACATGGGAAAAAGAACAAAACTCACCCGACGACCTGGCGGCGACCGAGGTTGTCATAGCGCTGCAAGTGCCTTCCCGTGCGAGAAACCAAGCAAACCATCCTCAAAGAAATCGAAACAAACAATTGAAAAATAATGTCGAAACGATTCAAAGAATAAAGAGACAACAATTTTCAGAAGCAAGCGAAATTTTATAGCAACAAGGACCCAAATAACGACACTCGTTGCCTTTGGAGTATGAAAACAATAACCTCAGAGGTTTGAAACTGGAAATGGAAGATGTTGGAGCAAAACTAGAAAGGGTATTTATAGAAGGAGAAAAGAGAGAAAATTAACAAGTAGTGAGTAACAATAATGCTGCGAAAATTGTTTAAAATTAGAAATGGTAGGTGATAAGTTGAGACGCGTCTCTTTCTATGAGCTACGATGCCTTTTCGTTTTCAAGGATGGAATTTTCACATATTTTGGAAACAAATTATAAAATTGATGAAGAAGGGAAATAAAAAATGTTAAAAGAGTTGATTTTCTAAGGTGTTTTAGCCAACACGGACACGGTAGATACTCTAATCTGATGTAGAACCCGTTGACCCTAAAAACAACAACAGGAGCACGTGTTGGAGCAATGCCTATTTCTCAACTTTTTTCCTCTTGTCGGCTGTTCTCCTTTGAAAGATTTAAATAATAGAAAAAACAAAAAGAGAGGAAAAAGTCTATGGGGTCTGCTGTTTTCCCTTGTCTAATCTAGTTAGAAGGGTGGTTACCAGTGGTTTTGTTTAATGAAAACCTTTGGATTGTGAGCTACAATGGCAACTTTTTTCAAAGTGTAATATTACCTCCTCCATTTCTCTTCAACTGTACAAGCAAATAATCTTTTTTATTAAATTACTTTATATTAATTTTTTAAAAGAAATTTAGAAGCATTTTCAAAATCAAAAACAATTAATAGAATTTTATATCAAAATGTACAATTTTAATGTGAAATTGTCTTTTTTTTTTTTTGCTGAAAAAAATAATAAACATAAAGTATCAACTACTGAAAGATTCTAAAGGTTTTGCCTTGTTGGATAGCCGTAACCGCCAAATCAGGAGATACTTCAAAGATCTGAAGGAAAGTCGCCAAGAAGACTAATCTTTACCAATTGATCTGCAATTAAATTACACTTCCTAGGAACATATTTGATTTCTCATTGACTTTCAAAGCGCAAAATACGTTTAACTCTTCTGAGCAAGGTAATACCGGAGTCTACTGACTCCTCTATGGACAAGGCACTAACCACCTCAAAGTTATCTATCTGAATCTTGACTTTCTTGTAACCCTTATTTAATAAAATGAGAATTTTGTCAAGAATACCTCAAAGTTCTGCCACCAAAGGCGATTATCTTCCCAAATAATGATTAAAGCCCAAAATCCAATTATTAGCCTGATCATGAACCACCCCACCCGTGGATGCATTTCCGAAAGCTCTAGCCACTGCTCCATCATAAAATAAATAGACCCAACTGCCTTCATAATGAGAATGAATTTCCAAATGTGAAACTAGCATTTAAAATTAAAGAAATAGATATTAATACATTGAATTTTTTTTTTTACAAATTTAACGACTCAAATTTGACTAATACAATAATTAGACAAAGTAATGAGACATGGCAACTTTAACAATACAAAATATACATTAAACTTTATGCTTAATACCTCTTTTGACCTCTTTATTATAGTAAAATTATCGCTTTGATATTTGTACTATTTTGTAAACAATTTGGCCCGTGTACTTTATTCTTATTATTAGTTTAGCTCCTATACTTTAATTTTGTAATTCCATTAACTAAACCAAATTTCCGTTAAAAAAATGTGCCACCAATGACACACTACCATGCGTCAAAGAAAAAATAAAAAATTCACTAAAAATAACAAATTTAAAAAGTTCATTAAAAATTCAAAAATAGAAAATAAAAGTCAAAATAGGATGTTTTTGTTTCGAAGAAAGGTATAGATACATAATTTCCGATGTAGTGAAATTCGTTTTTGGACAAAAATTGTAACATTTTTTTTATTTTGAATAATTTTTTTTAAAAATAATCATTTTTTCTTTTATAAGTTGATGTCATCTTAGGGTTTGATTGGTTATTTTCAACTTGAACGATTAAGGTTCCAAAGGTGAGGACATTATTTGAGTATATAAAAAATTGTTTATATTTAAAGATTTTTTTATATAATAATTAAAAAATATGTTATTATATCTGATTGTTGCATACAATTATATTATTTTGTGATTTGTGATTGTTCCGAGATGAGTCAAGCCAGCATTATTCTGAGGACGCAACGAGGGCGTCACGATAGTAGGTGGGGAGAATTTCATAGGCCGCAGATCAAAACCCATGACGAATATGCATAGAACGTCCCACGGAGGTTAACTAATGAAATGGGGCTCATTCGACCTGCTTGAACTAGCCCAACTCGTGGAACATATAGAGAAGCCCATTTACTTGAAGCATTGGTGGCCTAGTGAAATACTCTAGTAAAACTAGAGTTACCAGGGTAATTAACGTAAATCTTAAGGGACAAACATGTATTGAGTTTAAATCCCTTAAGACTCTCATTTTGTAGATAGGCACAAATCTTTGACCATCGATGTAACTCAATCTATACCGTTGAATTTGGGGGAGCTCAACTACAAATAGAGGTATTCACCTTTAGTTGTAAACCTTCAAAGTAATAGAATTATTTTTAGAGCATTTACTCAAAGACTTAGTTTGTGCTATTTTTCTGTGACTTTTTTGTTCTGTCGTTGCTCTTTCATTTTGAGTTTGCTTCCACTTTGCTTCGATGCTTTAAAAAATTTTTGTGAGAATTCTCATGTCTCGAGAGTAAGGCTGACTTAAGCATATTTGAACCCAAGAAATCGTCTAAGGTTGGGAGATTTTCCAGACTAAAGTTATAGCCCCATGATAATTGGTATCTAAGCCAGTGTTCAAAAGGCACTAATTGGTATGACAAAAGGAGTAGAAGAACAAGTTGGGAGAAGTAAAAAGCTAATAGCTCAAGTGATATGCTATCATCTTTGGAAGTCAAGGTTGAAGGCTTCATAGAGGATGTGAGAAAGCCCTTGAGATAGTCGAGGGACACACCGATGAGTTGGACCTATGAAAAAACAACTTAGAGACTCTATGATGGAAGGTCTTAGTTCCAATCAGGACATCATGAAATAGGCTCTCAATATCGCCAGGGGTGATCAAACAGAGAAGAATGAAGCTCTCAAAGTTGGTAACAGCTTGAAGGAACGGGTTGCAGAGCTCAAGGGGGAGTTTACTATCTGTAAAGTTGCTCAAGAAAATGGGATGTTGGCTCCGAGATTGAAGCAACGCAAAATTGATGTTTCCAAACCGAAAGAGTTTAATGGGACAAGGTCAATAAGGGATGCGGACAATTTTCTTTAGGGGATTGAACAATACTTTTATGCGATAGGCATCGAGGATGATGCCACTAAGGTAAATGCTTTTGCAATTTATTTTACTGTTGTCACTCTCTTATGATGGCATCGTAGGTCCACAGATAAGAAATGAGGTGGTAAAAAAATTGGGATTTGGGAGGAGTTCCAAAAAGAACTGAAGAAGCAGTTTTACCTGCAGTATGCTGAGGAGGAGGCTGGAGCTAAATTGTGTCAGCTTACACAACAAGGCATTATTCAGGAGTATGTCAAAGACTTCAATGAGTTAATGTTTCAAATCTCTGACCTAGGTGAGAAAGAAGCATTCTATTAGTTTAAAGATAGGTTGAAGTTGTGGGCAAAACTGGAGTTGAACGATAAGGTATCACTGAACTTATCATAGCCATGGTCGAGGCAAAGTCCTTTTTTAAGCTTGGTCCGAGGAAAGACAAGTTTGAGATTTCCAAGCCCAAAGAGACGAGCAATGGTAGAGGAGACCAAGAGAAAAAGAGACAAGTTAAAAATGGAAATGGTGACAATGATAAAAATGATAGCAATGGGAGACCACATAATGGGAAGTGGAAACCCAACAACATAATGGGGCCAGTGAAATGTTTCCTTTTTTATGGTTCGCATATGGTGAGAGACTATCCAAGGAAATTTGTGTTTTCTGCCATCAATGAGAATGATGAACTAAACAAAGCAACGATGGGACTTGGTTTGGTTGTGCATTCTATTGAATTCAAGAGGGACAGAGAAAAAGCTAGTGATGTGCTTTGTAACACCCCATACCCAACTCGATCATCGAGTTTGAGCTATAGGATGTCATATTCGTTGTCGGAGGAACTACGGACAACTATATTCCAATTCCATCATTAAACATTCATATATGAGTATTACATGCATCAAACATGATACAAAATCATTTTCGGGTTAATTACGATCTTACAAAAACTCAATACCATCCTTGGTCGAATAAGGACTAAACTATAATGTTTTCAAAACATCTCAGGTGGGTGTCGCGACTTTGAATACAGTAGCCAAGCTTCCCAACCTGAGGAAAAATTTGTAAAGTTTCCAAAACATAATAGAGTCAACATCTCGACATCAAACAAAGGACGTCGCGACGAGATGTCCTGATGTCGTGACATTCAAAGCGTGAAGTCACGAATTCCATGGTAGACCACTAAGTGTCCATTTTCTCTTTGATTCAACCTAGCTTACTTAACATTAGTTGGCTTCAAAGCCCCAATCAATCATTCAACACACTCAAAACACGTTCAAAACATAACCATCAAACCATTAGTATCATTTTTAAGCATCACCAAAACCAATTTCTCATAAACACAACTTATATACAACTATTTTGACCATTCCTATCATTTGACAACATATCTGTACTAGGCCAATTTTGGGCCCCTAATCCCTCAACCCCATTAAACCCCAAATTCTACCCACAACAAAACCCTATACCCATTACAAATTTATCAGACCCACTTAACTAACTAACGGAGGCCCAAAACTCAACCCAAAACCCCAACTAACCCATTAAGCCCAATTACCCAAACCCACCACCTAAGCCCAAGAAGCCCAAAACAGACCTAAACCAATCAGTTTAGGGTTTCAAAAATTGAAACCCTAACTAGCCACTTGCGCCGCAATGTCCCATCCATCACCGACTTCTGCCAAGGCCGCAACCACTCCCACCTGCCTCCACTTCTCCACCAGCCACCATACCCTGCAATCAGACAGACACACGCAACAAAAAAAAAGCAAGTTGAAAATAGGCTATAAAAGCCAATTGTACAAATAGAAAAGGGTTCCTTTTCTCGGAGGTTTTACATTTTAAGTTGAATCATACCAAAAGTTAGAAGAGAACATACCAAAAGCGAAGATCTAAATACCCAAAAGCGATGAATCGAAAAAAACAAAAAATATCGAAAAAGTCGAAAACTCAAGGTGATTTTTAGTTTTTTCCTTCTAATCGGATTTATTTTTTTTTTTTCTTTTTCTCTCTTAGCTCTCTATTTATATATATATACATATTAAAATATATATATAAAAAATATATAAAAAAAATTTAGAAACTTACCTTTCCGCCACTGTGTCATGTGGTGGCAGCCTCTGTGATCGGTGGATCGAATGACCGTGACGGCGATCTCACTGTGGCGAGCTCCCCTCTCCTTCCCCTTTCTCTCTTTTCTCCCTTCTCTTTCTTCTTTTTTTTTTTCCTCTGCTGGTGCCAAATGAAATTTTTAAAAAAATTTTGACTTATATAGGGGTCCAAAACGCACCGTTTTGGACCCCCCTTTTAAAGCAGAAAACGACGTCGTTTTGATGCGGGTTGGGTCGACCCGACCCACCCCAGCCAGGATCCGCATGTTTTTACAGCGGAATGGCTAATTGCGCATTTAGCCCTTCCGCTTTTTTATTAATTTACAACCAAGTTTTAATTTTTTTTAAATTGGCCTTTAAACTTGTTGCGATTTTCAATTTGGCCCCCAACAATGCGCTGCGTTTAGAGAAAGTGGAAATATTGCTATTTCACCCCCTCAATGTTCCATGCGCGTATAACTTAGTCCTTTTCTTTAGTTTTATTTCAAAATTTGCCCCATAGCTTTGTATTTAGTTTAATATTAATCCTTTTTTGTTTGAATGATATATTATTCTGTTTTTTTTATTTTAAAAATTGGTAATTATTATAAATATTATTATTTTACTGGTTGTTATTTTTCTATAATATATATATACTTTTCGCATATATTTATATTATCTTTATCAGATTTTTATTACTATTATTTTATATTATTGTTATTATATTAGTATTATTGATAACATTATATTTTTGTCATTATATCTATTATTATTTTCAGCAGCATTACTTTTTTTATTATTTCATTACATCATATTTTTTATATTCTATCATTATATTAATAACTACTAATGCTATTGTTATTTTTATTATTATTACTATTAGTATTCTACCATTATTAGTATAAGTATTAATTCTCCTTTGATATTTATATGTGTATATATAAATATTTATGTAATATATTAATAGCTTTTACTACGTATATGTTTCCGTAATATTACGTATTTTCAACATTATTATTATGAATTTTTAGACATTACATATATACCTTTAGTATTGTATTTTTATATATCATGTATATATATACTTTTTACATACGATATTATTTTTATATATCATTGTATTTATCATGACATTTATTATCTTCATTATTATAATTTATTATTTTATTTTAATACTATTATATATACATATATCTTTTCGTACATACTTATACTTACTTCATCATTCCTTAATTATTACCATTGCCACTATCACTAGTATAATTATTATTCTTTTCATCATTATTAACATGTCTATACACGTATATATGTATATACATGTATATTTTATATATATACACTGTTATTTCCTATATTTGTTAAATACATTTATTTTTCTTATTATATTAATAGTACAATATCTTTATTTTCTTATAAATATTGTTATTGTTGTTTTAATACTCTTAGTTTTTAACATTTTCGTATTAATTGCATCATTGTTTGCGTTATTTACGAACTCTCATTATAATAATGTTTTGCTAATTAATTTCAATAATCAAGATAATATACCGATTTAACATTAAGTCATCGAGTTCATCGCTATGTTGGGTGAACGTCAATTGACGCGTGTTAAAGCAATATATCCTTCTCAAAAACTGGAATAAATCAAAATTTCTCGTTTTTAATCACGACTAAATTTTATATTGAACTCGTATTTTTAAAAATCAAGACAACATGTGTTTATGAGATACCAATTTTTGGGCGTCGCGAGGGTGCTAATACCTTCCTCGCGCATAACCGACTCCCGAACCCTAATTTTTCTTTGGCTTTTAACGTAGACCTTAACTCGGCCTTTTCCTCGCTTTTAAAGAAAAAGAAATCTAATAGGTGTCCGATCACACCTAGAAAAAAAGATCGGTGGCGACTCCCGGTTTATTTTAAAATCAAAATTCAAATTCCAAGTTTTTAATCGCCACAATTAGCGACCCCAAAACCAAAATTTTTACGTCGCTACAGCTGGCGACTCCACTGGGGAAAGCCTTTTTGAGAGTCGAGTCGAATTAAACACGTTTTGTCAAAATCTTCAAATTTCCGTGTTCAAAGTAAATATTTAGTCGTGATCCTTAAATTTTCGTTTTAAGAAAAAAAGGATCATGCATTCGCATTATGTTGTAAATATTTTTCTAACTCGTTTTTGTCCTTTTGTTTTTCAGCTTTAAATTTTATGGTTTTATTTTTAGTTTAGTTTTTAAATAAAACGTAAAGGTTTGCAAGTTTCTCCCCCACACATCGTGCACTTGCATTTTGCATAACATGAGCTCTATACCCGGGCTCCGTCCGTTAAAGTGAAAGTAAACGCTACGCCTTCGTGAGTTAACTCGTCCCTCTGCACAGGCTAGTGAATACTTTCGGGTTACATATGACTTATGCTTTCGTGAGTCAACTTGTCCCTCCGCATAGGCATAAGTAAATGTAATCCCTCGAATTGAACTCGTGAGCCTGTGATGGGTTATGACCGAGGCTTCGTACTAATCTTAGCAGATGATAGTACAAGCAATTCGAGTACTTGTCTAGAACCGAGACTGCATATAATGAACCATACGAGCTATCCAATTAGAGCCATACCGAACCTCTGTCTGTTTATAGTCACCAAAATATGTACACGAGGAAAATGCCTTTTACCTTTTATTTGCACTGTTTATGTAAAAGAATTGGATTAGGTAGTTTAATTTGTTGTTGTGTTTACTAACCAAGTTTGTTTGTTTTTATTTTTATTTTCATCATGCATCATAGGCATCATATTAGGAAGGTGTTGATTAAAGGGTGGTTGCTAAAAAACGGGTTTCTGATGGAGGAGTCAATTACACAAATAACCGAGAAGAACACCGTGGTTCGGGACTGGTCTCTAAAAACTCAGAGAGAAAAAGGGGATAGTCTAGTGGAAGGGTGTGTTGCCAATTTGCCCGAGCATATAACCATGAATGTTTGCCAAAATAACCTTGAGGATTTGATTCGAATTTGGAATCAGTGGGATTCAAACATTAGGGGCATCTTCACTGAGAGGTATGGAGATATAGCTCACCTGATCACCATCCGTGTAGACGAAAAGTTGATTCAAGCCATGGTTCGATTCTGGGACCCAGCTTATCAGTGCTTCACCTTCAATCAAGAAGACATGACTCCAACCATAGAAGAGTATGCTGCTTTACTCCGCATCGACAATGTACAATTCGGTAAAATATATGTGAAGGAGCCTAAGCCGATAACCTTCAAGAAAAAGTTAGTGAGACTGACTGACATGACCGATACATGGGCCGAAAAATAGATAAAAAAGAAGAATAAAATCATTTGAATTCCATGGTCTTTCCCACGAGATTTGGTTCTGAACCATCTTGACGTGCTGAAAAGGGTGAATCTATTTGCCTTGGCTATTTACGGTTTGGTCATTTTCCCGAAAGTTCTCGGACATCTTGAAGTTGCAGTAGTTGATTTCTTCGAAAGGTTAAAACAAGGAGTCAACCCTGTCCCGACCATCCTAGCCGAGACCTTCAGATCCCTAAACAGTTACAGGAAAACGGGGAAAGGGCGCTTCATCGGATGCGCGCAGTTACTAAATGTCTGGATTTTGAGTCACTTCTGGAAAGTAGAGCGTACCCCATTCCATATGTTTTCTAAAGCATTCTCCCCGCTAGAAGCTTACCTCAAGAAAGAATGGCCGAAGGAAGTCACCGAGTAACATTGGGTATCAGTTTTTCAGAATCTTCGCACCGAGGATATAACGTGGAGAGCACCCTGGATCCGTCCTTCAGTTCTGCTATACAAATGTGGAAGCCAAGATTGGGTACCTTTACTCGGATTGTGGGGAGGAGTTGGATATTCTCCACTCTTAGTCCAAAGGCAATTTTCTTCACGACAATTCATACCCGCTACCGGAGGACTAACACAGTCCGAGTTTGCTTTTACGGGTGAAGGATATATGAAGAGAGTCCGAGACACTGCAAAGTCTTGGAAGGAAATTCATTTCATGGAATTAGCCTTGTATGCTGATACCCTTACCCAAGATTACGACCTATGGAGAAAGCAACGGGTGAACAACAAAAAATCTCATCAGCAGACACACCGCCTAATCCTTTTTGGAGGAAATGCCATCCGAGTTGGAAATAGCTAGACAAGAATTCGAGCGAGAAAAAGCTAAGATGTCTAGGGACCTCAGTACACTTCAAGAAGAAAACTATCAGCTGAAGATTGAGGTTCAGGTTGAAAGGTCCAGGACCGAAAAAGTACAAATGGAGGCCGAGATCGTGAGAAACGACTTAAGGGACCTTCATTTGGAAAATAAGAAATTAAGAAACACTATAAAGAATAGTGGATTGGGCAAGTCGACAGCAGAGTGGAAGGAAGAAATTAGCAATATCAAGGGAGGAATGGAATTTTGGAAGAGAAAAGCAAAGAAAGAAGAGGAAAAGGCCGCGCGCGCTGCAATAAGAAGGAAGAATGCCGAATATGAAATGGTGACTGCAGAATTTGCGAATAGTCAGTCTGAACATCAAGAATTAAAAAGGAAAGCACGAGATCTAGAAAATATGCTGCAATCTTGTCAACAACAATTAGATAACCTCCTGAAGGCTCTAGAAGAAAAGAATGATCAGTACGAGAAAGACATTCACGCGTATGAAGGAACTCTCCAAGAAAAGGAAATGCAACTCAACTTCTTGATCAATGAAATTACAGCAAATGGCGCAAGTTGTTCAATTATCAGATGAAGCCGAAGTTCTCAGTTGCCAATTCCCTCCGAGCCAAAGATCGAGTATATCAGAGTTTTTAGAGCAAGTGAAGAAACAAGGCAATGTGGCTAGGAAATTTGTGTAACTGTTGGAAAAATGGAAACTTTTTGTAATAGACTCTTTTGATAAATGAAATGCCTAAATATGGGGCTATCTTGAAATCAACACCAAATTCTTGCATATTTATTCATAACTAACATTCATGCATCATTTATTCTTTGGACATTCATCCACTCATATACTCATTCATTCATTCATCGCGTGTACATATCACCATAATCATCCACCGAAACTAAAGAACCGTATAATCCGCAGTTGCAAGACTTCAAATCTGGAACCACGCCATTCCTATAAAACGCGCCGACAAACTCGAGTAATGGAGGCCGAATTCAATGAGAGAATTGAAAGGATGGAAAGGGCTCAAAAGGAATTACAAGAGCATCTAGCTAAATCGTAACAAGAGACGAGAGACCTAATGGTGAGATCTTGAGAGGAATCACTCGAGCAAAGAGATCAGATGGCCAAAATGATGGAGATGATGACAACTTTGGTCAAAGGAAAAGGACCCACGCAGAACCCCGATGTTATGGAACCTCAGTCAAGAATTCACCACTATCAGGATCCACACTATCCCCCGGGATTCACTCCACCACCCGCATATACAACACAGAGAGGGTATACTCAAGGGGAACCCACAGGCTTGGAACATCGACCTATGCCACCTGCTCCACCCACTAATTTGGGGCAAGGAATATTCGCGTCGAACCCAGGGGCTAGTCCTGCTGATCCACTAGTTCCAGATCTGGACGACCCCGCAGAAGTAGCCAAATTGAAATTGGATAACCATGACGCAAAATATAGGAGTCTGGAGGAAAGACTCAAAGCAATAGAAGGCACTGAAGTCTTCTCAGCACAAGGTGCCAAGGAACTCAGTCTGGTACCCGATCTAATTTTGCCTCCGAAGTTCAAGGTGCCTGATTTTGAGAAGTATGATGGGATAAGGTGCCCAAAAGTACATCTCATCATGTTCTGTCGAAAAATGACTGGTTACATGAACGAGGATAAGTTACTTATACATTGCTTTCAAGATAGTCTAACAGGGTCAGCCCTTCGTTGGTATAACCAACTTAGTAGGGAAAAGATTAGATCCTGGAAGGACTTGGCGTCTGCATTCTGCGAGCAGTACAAGCATCTATCAGACATGGTGCCAGACCGGATGACCTTACAAATGATGGAGAAAAAGCCATCAGAAACCTTTAGACAGTATGTGCAGAGATGGAGAGACGTCTCATCCCAAGTGGAACCCCCACTAACAAAAACGGAGATAACCGTTCTCTTTATCAACACCTTAAAGGCGCCGTTTTATGACAAACTAGTGGGAAGTGCCACGAAGGATTTTGTGGATATTGTAATATCCGGTGAGCTCATAGAGAATGCCATCAAGAGCGGTAGAATGGAAGGTGCAGAAGGTTCAAAAAGGGCAGCGCCTATGAAAAAGAAGGAACCAGAAACCCACATGGTCGGGATGGAAAACCGTTATGCTTCTAATCCATATCCAAGCCAACCCCGACCTCGAAATTATCCATCTTCAAATTTCTATTATCCCCCTCAAACCCCTTACTACCAAGCACCGCCTCCGTCCTACCCCATATACGCCACGAACAACCAAAGATCCGTCACCTCATTCCCACAAAACACGGTACCTACTCAAAGCCAAACCAGAAATGAGCCAAGACCAGTAAGGCCTAATCCCGAGAGACCGCAGTTTACTCCTATCCCTATGTCATATGGGGAATTGTACCCAAAACTTTTGGAGAAACAACTGATTTCTCCCCATTACATGGCGCCCCTCAAACCTCCATACCCGAAATGGTACGATCCAAACGCTAGTTGTGCATATCATGCCGGGAACCAGGGGTATTCTACGGAGAACTGTCTTGCTTTCAAAAGGAGAGTTCAAGGGCTCATCGATGCGGGCATTTTACGACTTGATGGTACTGGCGGTACGGCCGGGAATCCATTCCCTAACCATACCGAAGGGAATGTGAGCACAGTGGGGAAAGAGGATGAATGGAAGGTCAGAAGATGTGTTTCAGAAATAAGGACGCCTCTGCAGAAAATCTGGGAGGTACTAGTTAAGAAATGATTGCTCTGTCACTCTGATAGAATTTTTGGAGGGGAAGGTCAAAGTTTTTGCAATTTTCATGGGATTGTTGGACATGACATTCAGTCATGTGAGGATTTTAAAATGTTACTCCAAGACCGGATGGATAATAAGGAGATCAAGGTCCTTAACAAAAGGGAAGAAGCCAACGAAAGAGAAGTATGCGCCTCTGATAGCCAATCATCAAGTCCCCCTTATAACGCTGATCGACCATTGGTGATCTATTATGATGCAAAGAAGGAACAGGTGAAACCAAGGATGATCATTGAAATACCATCTCCTTTTCCTTACAAAAATGACAAGGCGGTACCTTGGAAATATGATGTCAACATCGTAACACCTGAAGGTGAAAAATCAAGAAGCCATGAATCGAAGCGTCGGGGAAGTGGGTCACTTCACCCGCAGCAGGAGATGTTACTCTAAGGAAGTAGAACCAATGAAGAAAATCTGTGATCCGAAGCAAAAAGGGAAAGCAGTGATACACGAAGTCGAAGTCGAGCAAGAAATTCCACCCGTGCAAGAAACTAAAGAGCCTGTGAATGAAGAAGAAGCTCAGGAATTCTTGAAATTCATCAAGCATAGCGAGTATAGTGTGGTGGAACAATTGAGCAAGCAGCCGGCACGAATCTCAGTTTTATCTCTACTCTTAAATTCAGAGCCACACCGGAACGCTTTGCTGAAGGTGTTAAATCAAGCTTACGTAGCTAATAACATATCCGTTGAGAAGCTTGATAGGTGGGTAAACAATCTGAATGCGGACAATTTCATCTCTTTTAGTGATGATGAGATACCGCCAAATGGTAGAGGCTCGGTGAAAGCGCTGCATATCACGACTCGCTGCAAGGGCTACATAATACCGAACATACTCATCGATAATGGGTCAGCGTTAAATGTTATGCCATTGGCCACGCTTTCCAGAATACCGATGGATTTGTCCTACTTAAGGCCCTGTCATTCCACGGTAAGGGCATTCGACGGGACGAGGCGTGAAGTTATGGGAAAGATTGAGATCCCTCTGGAGGTGGGCCCTTATATTTATGATGTCGAGTTCCAAGTCATGGACATTACACCCTCATATAATTGCCTTTTGGGAAGACCCTGGATCCATTCTGCTGGAGCAGTCCCATCATCCCTCCATCAAAAGGTGAAATTTATCATGGATGGCTGTCTGGTCACAGTTGAGGGAGAAGAAGACATTGTCGCATCTATCTCTGCAGATGCACCATATCTTGAAGTAAGTAAAGACGCAGTGGAATGTTCCTTCCGATCCCTCAAATTTGTCAATGCCACTTTCGTTACCGAGGGAAACAGAATTCCAGTGCCGAAACTGTCGAGAAATACCAGGATGGGTGTCAAGTTGACCGTACGAAGGGGAGCTCGTGCGAGAAGAGGTTTAGGGAGACATCTGCAAGGAATAGTTAGGGCTTTAAAGCCAATGCACCACAAGGCCCGGTACGGTTTAGGGTTCCAACCTGACATGCGTTGAAGAAGAAGACAGTGGAAGAAGGATCAGGAAAGGAGGATTGCAAGAACTTTGGGCCGAGAACCAGAATGGGAGCCCATAGAATACCCTCCTTTGTCAAAAACATTTACATCTGCGGGAATGATATACCCTGGACAAGATGATCCACAAAACATGCTGAGGTTAATTGAAAGGGGTTTTCAGAATGTCAGTATAAATGTCATTGACAAAGGGGCTGGGGCAAGTAAAGATGTCTCAAGGATACGCCCTTACCCTCCTGGTTTCATAATGAACAATTGGACTGCTGAGGAGCTTCTTGTAGTCTATAAGTCTTCAGAGTAATGCTAAACATTAACCTTCTATTGTGTCCTTAGATATAATAGAATTCTTTTGTAAGAGCTTGCATTCGCTCTTTATCATTCAAATGAATATCAATGAAGATGCATTTTGTCATATTTTTTCGCATTGTCGCTAATTTCATAATCATTTTCTCATTTCATAGCCTATACTCACATTTGCCTCATGGTCATGACATGACATTTCTTTTGTTGGTTCCAATACTTGGATGCCCCTCTATAGCTTCCTTTTCCATTCAATTTTCAGGTGCTTAGATATCGACGACATGAATAAACCCGTTACGAATCTTGAAATTGATTTTGAGAAGGCTGTTTGCTTAGGAGAATTTGAAGCCGAAGAAAATGCTGAAGATTACGTCTCGTCTCCTGAATTGTTAAGAATGGTGGAACAAGAGGATAAACAGATTTTGCCTCACGAAGAATCTGTGGAAACAATAAATTTGGGCACTGAAGAGAGGAAACGAGAAGTGAAGATTGGAACTTCTATTTCAGAGAGTACCAGGCATAATTTGATCTCTTTACTCCGCAAATACAAAGATGTTTTCGCATGGTCATACCAGGACATGCCAGGGCTGGATGAAGATTTAGTGGTCCATAAGCTCCCATTAAAGCCAGAATGCAAGCCCATCCAGCAAAAATTAAGACGGATGAGACCCAAAATGTTGTTGAAAATAAAAGAGGAAGTCAAAAAGCAATTTGATGCTGGTTTCCTACAAGCCTCCAAATATCCAGAATGGGTGGCTAACATAGTCCCGGTACCAAAGAAAGATGGCAAAGTACGAATGTGCGTAGATTAACGTGACCTGAATCGAGCAAGTCCAAAAGATAATTTCCCCTTACCACATATTAATACATTGGTGGACAACACAGCAAAACATTCATTGTTTTCTTTCATGGATGGATTCTCAGGGTATAATAAGATCAAGATGGCCCCTGAGGATATAGAGAAAACTACCTTCATAACAATGTGGGGAACGTTCTGCTACAAGGTGATGCCATTCGGATTAAAGAATGCTGGGGTAACATATCAAAGGGCTATGGTGACGTTATTCCATGACATGATGCATAAAGAAATAAAGGTCTATGTGACGATATGATTGCCAAATCTCGAGGGGAAGAAGAGCATGTAGTGAACTTGAAGAAGTTGTTCGACAGGTTGAGAAAGTTTCAGCTAAAACTTAATCCAGCCAAATGTACGTTTGGGGCTACCTCAGGGAAGTTACTAGGCTTCATTGTCAGTGAAAGAGGTATTGAGGTCGATCCAGATAAAATAAGAGCCATCCAAGAGTTACCACCTCCACGCACGCAAAAAGAAGTTAGAGGATTTTTAGGGAGATTAAACTACATCGCCCGATTTATCGCTCAACTTACCAACCAATGCGATCCAATCTTTCAGCTTCTTCGGAAACATAACCCGGGAGAATGGAATGAGGAATGCCAGGTGGCCTTTGATAAGATAAAGCAATATTTGTCTAGTCCTCCAGTGCTAGTACCGCCAATTCCGGAAAGACCATCGATTCTGTATTTGACTGTGTTTGAAAATTCGATGGGTTGCGTACTGGGGCAACATGACAAGTTAGGAAAGAAAGAAAAGGCGATTTACTACCTCAGCAAAAAGTTCACTGAATATGAGGCAAGGTATTCGTCCATTGAAAAATTTTGTTGCGCTCTGGTTTGGGTAGCTCGGAGACTCAGACAATACATGTTGTACCATACGACGTGGTTGATTTCAAAGCTGGACCCGATAAAATACATGATGGAATCACCGGCACTATCAGGAAGAATGGCACAATGGCAGATTCTCCTTTCGGAATATGACATTGCTTATGTAAGTCAGAAGTCGATAAAAAGGAGCGCAATAGCCGACTTTCTAGCAACTCGAGCAGCGTAAGAATATGAGTCATTAAGATTCGATTTCCCAGACGAAGACTTAATGTGCATCACAGAAATGGAATCCGAGTCATCAAAAGAGAAGTCATGGAAGATGTGTTTTGATGTGCGTCGAATACTTTGGGGCATGGGATCGGAGCAATCCTGATATCACCAAAGGGGAATCATTATCCGTTTACTGCAAGACTGAACTTCTTCTGTACCAATAATATCGCAGAATATGAGGCCTGTATCATGGGGCTTCGTGCAGCTATTGAACGAAACATCAAAATCTTAGAGGTGTATGGGGACTCAGCCCTAGTGGTTTATCAAATCCATGGAGATTGGGAAGTGAGGGACCCAAAATTGATTAAGTACAGCGATTTAGTGGCTGAATTGATCAAGGAATTTAAAGAAGTAACTTTTCACTACTTCCCACGAGAAGAAAATCAATTGGCTGACGCCCTGGCCACTTTGGCTTCAATGTTCAAAGCAAGTAAAGAAGCAGAAATAATGCCCCTCAAAATGAGCATATATGAGGTCCCTGCACACTGTTGTAGCATTGAGAAAGAGGCATACGGATGGCCATGGTTCCATGATATCTTAGAATATGTCAAGAATCGAAGCTATCCCGAACAAGCGAATGAGAATGACAAAAGAACAATCAGAAGAATGGCAACGGGATTTGTTCTTGATAGGGACATCTTGTACAAAAGAGGAAAAGATCATATACTCTTGAGATGTGTGGATGATGTTGAAGCTAGAAAAATACTTGAAGAGGTCCATGAGGGAATCTACGGAACACATGCCAATGGTTTCAATATGGCCAGAAAGATCATGAGACTCGGTTATTATTGGCTGACAATGGAAAGTGACTGCATCAATTTTGCCAGAAAATGCCACAAATGTCAAATCTACGGCGATAAAATTCATGTAGCCCCTTCGCCCCTCCACGTCATGACTTCTTTGTGGCCTTTTTCTATGTGGGGCATGGATGTTATAGGGCCAATTTCTCCAAAAGCATCAAATGGACATCGATTCATCTTTGTGGTCATTGATAACTTCACAAAATAGATAGAAGCCGCTTCGTTTACTAATGTGACGAGGACTGCAGTTTGCAGGTTTTTGAAAAAGGAAATCATTTGCCAGTATGGCTTGCCTGAAAGAATCATTTCAGATAATGCTACGAATTTGAACAATAAGATGATGAAAGAAGTGTGCGAGCAATTCCAAATAAAGCATCATAACTCCTCGCCCTATCGCCCAAAGATGAACGGGGCTATTGAAGCAGCCAATAAAAATATTAAGAAGATCACTGGGAAAATGACTGAGACATATAAAGATTGGCACAAGAAGCTTCCATTTGCTTTGTTTGCATATCGCACATCTGCGTGAACATCTACGGGAGCAACTCCTTTTTCTCTGGTCTATGGAATGGAAGCTGTGCTACCCATCGAGGTTGAGATCCCTTCTCTGCGAGTCTTAATGGAATCAAAGCTAGAAGAAGCAGAATGGGTACAAGCTCGATATGATCAGCTGAACCTCATCGAAGAAAAGCGTCTCAAGGTAATTTGTCACGGGCAGATGTACCAAAAAAGAATGATTGCAGCCCATGACAAGAAGGTACGACCAAGAGAATTCCATGAAGGAGAACTCGTGCTGAGGAAAATTCTCCCAATACAAAAAGACCTGCGAGGAAAATGGGTACCAAATTGGGAGGGACCATAGTCGTAAAGAAGGCATTTTCAGGTGGAGCTTTGATCCTTACTGAGATGGATGGGAAGGAGCTACCAAATCCAGTGAACTCAGATGCAGTGAAGAAATATTATGCTTGAGATGAAAACCCGAAAAGGGCATCTAAAAAAAAAAAAAAAAGGCTCAGAGCGAAAACCCGAAAAGGGCGCTTTGATTAAACACAAAAGATTAGGATGAAAACCCGAAAGGGCGTTCTAATGAAGCAAACACTCGACTTACAAGACAAGGCGTTTTAAACTGTACGACAAACAGTGAGACTACAGTATTTGAAGCATCTCTGAAAGCCTGAGATCTCCTACGCAAGAAGCCATGCTTGAAAAGATTCTTGATTGAGGAACGTGGAAGAGTTCATGTGTTGAATATCTAGAGCATTTGTATCCGTTGAATACGATCCTTTCTTTCTTTTTGACACTTTTTACTATTCTTGATTAACTTTCTTTGTTTGTTACCTTTGAAATAAGTAAATGTAAAATACCCTTTTTTGTCCCTATATGATCATTTTCATGCATTTCATTATGTGTTTATTTACATGATAAATAATGAAATGACATACTCTAAACAAAAGAAATGTTAATCATTACCTGGATGAAAATTTGATAAGCACAAGAGCTTCAAAGCAAGAACAGAGTTCAACCAGAGGCAAAAATATCTGAGAAACGTCGATTACTCGTGAAATTTGAAGATGGGTACGAGGCCTGAAGAAAAGTCGAGAATTGAAGCAATGGACGCAGATCATGAAAATTCGTGAAAAAAAAAAGGGACAAGCGACAAACATGATTAAGGAGCACTGCATAATCATGTAGGCATAAAGGCATTTAAGACAAACATGTGCATATCATGATAACATCATGCATGGCATATATAGGTACTCCAGCAGAGCAAGAAATATGGAATGAGAGTCGCATTGAATCAAGTGAAAAGACACCTGAGTTCTACCAAAGGATAGGTTTTGGTATTTTGATATTTTTAATTCATGCCTTTCAAAGAAAATCAACTCATATTGCGAGAAATGAGTTGAGCCTCAAGACACGCTGAGGTATTTTCAATTTCAGTTTTCAACTTATGTTTCAAAAATCAACTCATATTGCAAGAGGTGAGTTGAGCCTCAAGACATGTTGAGGTAATTTCAATATATGTTTTTCAAAAATCAACTCATAATGCGAGAGGTGAGTTGAGCCTCAAGACAAGTTGGGGTAATTTCTGTTTATGTTTTCAAAGAATCAACTCATATTGCGAGAGGTGAGTTGAGCCTTTTAACTCCTGTTCTTCAAAAATCAATTCATATTGCGAGAGGTGAGTTGAGCCTCAAGTCACACGCTAAGGTATTTTCAATTTCTATTTATGTTTTCAAAGAATCAACTCATATTGCGAGAGGTGAGTTGAGCCTTTTAATTCCTGTTCTTCAAAAATCAATTCATATTACGAGAGGTGAGTTGAGCCTCAGGTCACACGCTGAGGTATTTTCAATTTCTGTTTATGTTTTAAAAAAGTCAACTCATATGGCAAGAGGTGAGTTGAGCCTCGGGGCACGCTGAGGTATTTTCAATTTCTGTTTCTGCTTTTCAACTTATATTTTTCAAAAAGATCAACTCATATTGCGAGAGGTGAGTTGAGCCTTTAATTTCTGTTTTTCGAAATCTACTTTTCAAATTATCAACTCATATTGCGAGAGGTGAGTTGAGCCTTTTAATTTCTGCTTTTAATTTCTATGTTTTAAAAATCAACCCATATTGCGAGAAATGAGTTAAGCCTTAGCTCGTGTGTTGAGCTATTTTCAATTTCCGTTTCTAAATGTCTGTTTTGAAAGAGTCAATTCATATTGTGAGAAATGAGTTGAGCTCAGGATCACATGCCAAGCAAAGAATAAAGATTGAAGTTGATGGAAGACACCAGATTTGGATTCCTTGAAGTCGCAGTAAAGCAGGTCAAAAGTTGCAAATCTTGTCTCCCTGGAGTTGCAATGAAGCTGATTACGGATATCAAATCTTATCTCACTGAAGCGATAGAAGAGCAGATTGAAGATGTATATCCGATTTTCTAAAGTTACAAGCAAAGCAGATCGAAGCCACAAAATCTCATATCCTTAAAGCTACATTAGAGAAGATCGAAGCTACAAGGCATATATCAGAAGATGCAGTGGATTGAACTAAAGTCACAGGATGCGATAGACTGGAAGGAGACTACCTGAGCAAGAAGAGCACCAAAGAAGTCAAGAATTGGCAAGACAGGGCAAAATTGGCCTTTCACTTTGTCTTTGCTCTATTCTCGTTACACGATAATGAGCAAAGAGGGGCAGCTGTAGTAGGCCAATTTTGGGCCCCTAATCCCTCAACCCCATTAAACCCCAAATTCTACCCACAACAAAACCCTATACCCATTACAAATTTATCAGACCCACTTAACTAACTAACGGAGGCCCAAAACTCAACCCAAAACCCCAATTAACCCATTAAGCCCAATTACCCAAACCCACCACCTAAGCCCAAGAAGCCCAAAACAGACCTAAACCAATCAGTTTAGGGTTTCAAAAACTGAAACCCTAACTAGCCACTTGCGCCGCAATGTCCCATCCATCACCGACTTCTGCCAAGGCCGCAACCACTCCCACCTGCCTCCACTTTTCCACCGGCCACCATACCCTGCAATCAGACAGACACACGTAACAAAAAAAAAGCAAGTTGAAAATAGGCTATAAAAGCCAATTGTACAAACAGAAAAGGGGTTCCTTTTCTCGGAGGTTTTTACATTTTAAGTTGAATCATACCAAAAGTTAGAAGAGAACATACCAAAAGCAGTGATCTAAATACCCAAAAAGCAGTGAATCGAAAACCAAAAAAATATCGAAAAAGTCAGAAACTCAAGGTGATTTTTAGTTTTTTCCTTCTAATCGGATTTATTTATTTTTTTTTCTTTTTCTCTCTTAGCTCTCTATTTATATATATATACATATTAAAATATATATAAAAAATATATAAAAAAATTTAGCAACTTACCTTTCCGCCACACAGCGCGTGCGATGGCGGTCTGCCGCATACGTCTGGCCGTCGGTGACACTGCCGTTGACCGGCCCGTGGCCGGAGCTCCCCCCTCTCCTTCCCCTTTCTCTCTTTTCTCCCTTCTCTTTCTTCTTTTTTTTTTTCTCTGCTGGTGCCAAATGAAAATTTTAAAAAAATTTTGACTTATATAGGGGTCCAAAACGCACCGTTTTGGACCCCCCCTTTTAAAGCAGAAAACGACGTCGTTTTGATGCGGGTTGGGTCGACCCGACCCGCCCCAGCCAGGATCCGCGTGTTTTTACAGCGGAAGGGCTAATTGCGCATTTAGCCCTTCCGCTTTTTTATTAATTTACAACCAAGTTTTAATTTTTTTTAAATTGGCCTTTAAACTTGTTGCGATTTTCAATTTGGCCCCCAACAATGCGCAGCGTTTAGAGAAAGTGGAAATATTGCTATTTCACCCCCCTCAATGTTCCATGCGCGTATAACTTAGTCCTTTTCTTTAGTTTTATTTCAAAATTTGCCCCATAGCTTTGTATTTAGTTTAATATTAATCCTTTTTTGTTTGAATGATATATTATTCTGTTTTTTTTTTATTTTAAAAATTGGTAATTATTATAAATATTATTATTTTACTGGTTGTTATTTTTCTATAATATATATATACTTTTCACATATATTTATATTATCTTTATCAGATTTTTATTACTATTATTTTATATTATTGTTATTATATTAGTATTATTGATAACATTATATTTTTGTCATTATACCTATTATTATTTTCAGCAGCATTACTTTTTTTATTATTTCATTACATCATATTTTTTATATTCTATCATTATATTAATAACTACTAATGCTATTGTTATTTTTATTATTATTACTATTAGTATTCTACCATTATTAGTATAAGTATTAATTCTCCTTTAATATTTATATGTGTATATATAAATATTTATGTAATATATTAATAGCTTTTACTACGTATATGTTTCCGTAATATTACGTATTTTCAACATTATTATTATGAATTTTTATACATTACATATATACCTTTAGTATTGTATTTTTATATATCATGTATATATATACTTTTTACATACGATATTATTTTTATATATCATTGTATTTATCATGACATTTATTATCTTCATTATTATAATTTATTATTTTATTTTAATACTATTATATATACATATATCTTTTTGTACATACTTATACTTACTTCATCATTCCTTAATTATTACCATTGCAACTATCACTAGTATAATTATTATTCTTTTCATCATTATTAACATGTCTATACACGTATATATGTATATACATGTATATTTTATATATATACTGTTATTTCCTATATTTGTTAATTACATTTATTTTTCTTATTATATTAATAGTACAATATCTTTATTTTCTTATAAATATTGTTATTGTTGTTTTAATACTCTTAGTTTTTAACATTTTCGTATTAATTGCATCATTGTTTGCGTTATTTACGAACTCTCATTATAATAATGTTTTGCTAATTAATTTCAATAATCAAGGTAATATACCGATTTAACATTAAGTCATCGAGTTCATCGCTATGTTGGGTGAACGTCAATTGACGCGTGTTAAAGCGATATATCCTTCTCAAAAACTGGAATAAATCAAAATTTCTCATTTTTAATCACGACTAAATTTTATATTGAACTCGTATTTTTGAAAATCAAGACAACATGTGTTTCTGAGATACCAATTTTTGGGCGTCGGGAGGGTGCTAATACCTTCCTCGCGCGTAACCGACTCCCGAACCCTAATTTTTCTCTGGCTTTTAACGTAGACCTTAACTCGGCCTTTTCCTCGCTTTTAAAGAAAAAGAAATCTAATAGGTGTCCGATCACACCTAGAAAAAAAGATCGGTGGCGACTCCCGGTTTATTTTAAAATCAAAATTCAAATTCCAAGTTTTTAATCGCCACAATTAGCGACCCCAAAACCAAAATTTTTACGTCGCTACAATATCATTAGGTACATGCCGTTGACATAATAAAAGGGTTATACAAACTTTGGTTAAGTCAATTGCTGCCGTCTGGATATTGACTTCACTTACCCGGGGCTTCGAGCATACCTGTACCTACACACAAAAATTGTACGTTGAGCGATAACGCTCAATGTACTTTCACGATCCAAGATATTATATCATACATATTAATAATGTGGAATTTTACACACATTCTCAATATCTACCAATATAAATCCCATAATGCAACTCAAATCCTCATATAATAAATATTTGAGCCTACTTATAAATATGGGAATTCAAACTACTCAATGTGGCATCTTATTTAACCAATTCAATTCATTTTTCCATTTCTCTATCATTAAGCTATTTGGAATTCATTATTAATCATGAATTCAACATTTATACACACTTATCATTTATATTACATCATCGAAATTCCATGATCAAACCACATATCATTTTCCTTTTTACTTACCATTCAATACTTTGCTGGAGTCTATCGACTCATGCACACTTGTTTTGGCCCTTAAGGCTCATTTTCAATTGATTTCACCATAAGATATATGTTTTATTTATTACAATTCACATATATACATATTTGGTTACATATCATCATAGAATTTCGTCTTGATACCATTTACCAAGTTTACCATTTAGATCACCTATAAACATGACCCAAACCAGGACGAATACATGAATCGTCCAACCAATACACCAAACTAACACTGAAGTGCATCATCAGATAAATCAAAGTAAGAAAAACTGGCACATATAGTGCATACTGGCGCATAAAGCACATATAGTACATATTATTAATAACCTAGTAAATACTTTTTTTAAAATTATTTAAAACAAATAGAATTATATAATTTTTTAGTAAGTAGCATTTTGTGATTCACTAGTCATATACTTAGGGGTGAGCAAAACTCGATTCAACTAAAAAAATCAACTTTTTTTTCGAATTTCAAATTAATCGAATTGAGTTATTCAATTTTTACAAGTCAACTCGAATAAGTAATTCGAGTTTCGAGTTCGAGTCAAGTTAAACTTTACAATTCGAATAACTCAAATATTTGAATAACTCAAATAACATATTGGTGTAAATACCCCTTTTGTCCCTACTCAATTTTGAAAATGAACAAATTGGTCTCTCTCTCTCTCAACAAAAAATTTAAAAAAATTCTAAAATAATTTTAAAAACCCAAATATTTAAAAAAATTCCAAAATTTATATTTAAAAGAAAATAAAAACTCTAAAAAATTCTAAAGAATATATAAAAAAGTTAAAATAATCTAAAACAATATTTTTTAGACCTAAATAAGTAAATTAACTATTCAAGTTTATTATACTATAGTATCTTATTTTGCTTTGTAAGAGTTTTCAAATTTAGATGGTTTCAAATTTATATGCTCTAAAATAGAATTAGTTATCTGGTAACAAGATGTTAATTTGACATGTTTAACTTTTTAAATTTTACTCGATTCGAAAATTTTTTAAATCAGGTTAGGATGATAAGACAAGACTTCTTAAGTCAATTAACTTGAAAATTTTTTCACTCGGTTTGATTTGATTCGACTCGATTCGATTGAGCGCTTACCTCTATCCACATTTATAAATTATAGATGCATACCAGTATTTATTGGGTACAATGATAAAATACATTGCACTCTTAAAGGGAGGCACATGTTTGAACCTTAGAAACAACAATATAAAAGAGGATATTTACAAACCCCGAACATGAACTATATAATAGACATTAACGATATCAAAAAAATTATCGGTACATAAATATAAATGTATATAAAAAATAAAAAAATTATAAATCAAAAATCAATAGGATAATCTAACAAAACAAAACTCTAAACCAACAAAAAATGGAAGAAACCTTTTTTTTTTTCTAAATTGAAACTAGATTACATTCATATAAGCATGTACTTATTCAAAAAAAAATTACAAAATTTCGGTTATAAGATTTCTAGCATTAGATAAATAAGTGAAGATTTTGAACAACTTTAATTTATTTATTTTGAGTGGGTCAAATTATTATGGAGGTTTTTGTATTAAGAGTTGGATACATTTTGTTCTTTTTATTAAAATTTGGGTAAATTAGTTTTATATATTAGATTAAAGAGTAAATTGGCCATTTCCATGAAAAATTCCATCTATTTATATTGTTAAAAGTTAACGTGTTATTGGAATAATCAGATAGTGACATGTGACGTGCCACATGTACCTCATGCTAACGTATAATGATCAATTTTTAACAGCAGAAATGAATGAACTTTTTAACAAAAGGATCAATTTACTTTTTGTAAAGAGATGCTAGCAGTTAGTTAGATTGTTAGTGATAATAGTTACTTTGTTAGTAGTTAGTAGTCAAGTGGTTAGTAGCAGTTAATAAAAAGTATAAATGTATGCACAATGTAACTTAAAGCATCTTTTCTTTATAGTAATAAAAAAAAACTTATGTTTTCTCTAAAGCTTCAATATTAAATATAGGAGGTTGCTGGAGCTTAATATTTTATCATCGCCAGTATATTAACATTGTATTGGAGCCAAGTTCGGGTGTCTGTTTCCAGTCGTGGTAGCTACTCATTCTTCTTCTTGTTGCCAGGTCATGGCTGGTAGGTAATTGTAGAATTTTTCTGCCTGTTTTTCTTGGTGTTTGTTTCCAAAATTCTCCCATAGTGAATTTGATGGATTCTTTGGTTGACTTCAACAATCTATTGTATTTATATCCTTCTGACACTCTAGGTGTATTTTTTGTTTCCTATCAAACTTCATGGTATAAAAAATTACAGTGTTTGGAGTCGATTTCTGAGGATTGCATTACTTGCCAAAAATAAGTTAGGGTTTGTGCAATGAACTTGTTCTAAAGAGTCTTTATCGATGGTGTTTCATTTTCAATGCGAACGATGTAATGCTATCATTCTATCTTAGATTCTGAACACGATAAGTAAAGAACTCTTAGCTGACATAGTTTTTGCTTCTAATGATGTTGTTGTTTGGAATGATATTGTTAAAAGGTTTAATAAAGTTGATAGTTCACAAATTTACTTTTTTCACCATAAAATCACACATCATCAACAGAAAATAGATTTAGTGTCTATATATTTTACCTAGTTACGCTTATTCTGGGATGAGTATGATGTTCTTGTTCCATTTTCATCTTGTGGTTGTGCACAATCCAAGTCGAATGCTAATCATGTCACTCAACAGTGTTTTTTTTAGGTCCTAATGGGTTTAAATGAAACTTACAGTGCTATTGGGCTCGTGGTTAAACTTGACATGAACAAGGCATACAATCGGGTTGAGTGGTTAAATGTAATGGGATTTTAACGAAAACTTTAACCCCAGAGAGGGGTCTCTGTCAAGGGGATCCCCTATCCCCTTATCTTTTCCTATTTTGCATGGAGGTATTTTCGAGAATGCTCATCCGTGCTCAACAGAATGGACTTATTTGGGGAATTTGGGCTAGCATTAATGGGCCAAGCATTAACCATTTATTTTTGGCTGATGATGCCCTCTTCTTTATTAGAAATAAAAAAGAGGAAGTTGAAGCTTTCACTAAAATTCTAAATGATTTTGAAAATGTATCGGTCAACAAATTAATTTTGATAAATCTATGGTTTATTTTAGCCCGAAAACCCCTATGGTTCAAAGGGAACACCTTGGTAATATGCTTCGTACACAGGTAGTTGATAAGTTGGATAATTAACTCGGGTTACCGCTTCATATCAAAAAGAAAAAATCTTTACCTTTTAAGGACATCCTTAACCGATTTTCTTGTAGAATTAATAGTTGGTCCAAAAGACTATTATCGTATGGTGGCAGAGAAGTTTTTATTAAATTTATTCTTCAGGCTTTACCCACTTACGCTCTTTCTGTTTTTCTTGCCCCTAGAGGTGTTATCGAATACATGAATTGTAACAGCCCGATTTAGGGCCTAGTCGGAACAGTGGTCTCGGGACCACAAATCCAAATTTTAAAAAAAAATTATTTTATTATTTTTATGAGGTTATAGTATGATTTTATTATGCATGAAAATTTGGTGAGCTAATTTTAATGTTTTCCAGCCCGATTTTGAAAAAGGACTGAATCGCATAAAAGGCAAAAGTTGCATTTTTGTATCCAAATGTGTTAAATAGCTAGAGAATCAAAATTTAGGGTCTTTAAATAGCTGTCCATAGAGAGAAAAATTGAGGAGAAGGTCAAAATTAGGTGAAGATGATGTCATCAAATTTGACCAGTTTTAAATTAAATAAAACAAAGGCCATTTCTTCTCTATTTTTCTTCTCTCCACCAATTTTTATCAGCCATTGTTGGGGTTTTGAGCTTCAAAAATTTGCAGCAACATTAAACCTCTCAAGTAAGTGACTTTGATAGTTTCTTTTAATGATTTTTGTATTTTTGAAACCCTTGAAGCATGAGCTTTCAAATGAGGGTGATATCTTGCAAAATGGTCAAGAGTTTAAGATTTTTCCATGGATGTTTTTGAGATGTTTATTGAGTTTTTATGGAAGAATATGAGTCCTAGTTGGGTTATAAACAACTTTTGTAAAAGGTGTTAGAATGAAAACACCTAAAGGGACTATTTTGCATAAGTTGTAAAATAGTTAATAAGTATGTGAAATAGTGATATTTTAAAGTTGCTATAAGAGTAAAAATAGTTTGGTTAGGCTTATGATACAAAGAAATTCGATAAAAATCGATTTTTAGGCATAGGGGTAAAATGGTCATTTTGTCAAGGTTTAGGGGCAAAATGGTCATTTTACCAAAGATGTGAATTTATGATTGCTTAATCCTAATTAGTGACTAAATGAGTGCACATTTTCATTATAGATCAAGATTTACCAAATCTGAACCTAGATCAGGGGAAGACCAAGCAAACCAACTAAACCGAATAGTCAAGTACTTTTTGTAAACTGAGGTAAGTTGTATGTAAATAATACAACTACACTGTTAATACTTGTATCCATATAACCATTGAATTGATATTGTATGAGTTGTGAAGTTATAAATTGAGAATGCATAGTAATTTTTGAGATAATAGAAGTATTCCGTTGAAACATTAGGATACAAACTAGATATTCGTGCCAAGGCATTGGGTGATTTGTGCGCCAGTGTAAGACATGTCTGGGACATGCTTCGGTCACATTCTGAGAGCCAGTGTAATACCATGTCTGGGACATGGCATCGGCTTCTAGATGAGGGCTAGTGTAAGACATGTCTGAGACATGCATCAGCCATACTATAATAGCCAGTGTAAGACCATGTCTGGGACATGGCATCAGCACAGAGATGAGTGCCAGTGTAAGACATGTTTGGGACATGCATTGGCCTTGACAAAGATAGCCAGTGTAAGACGTGTCTGGGATACGCATCGGGTAATAGTTGTGCTAGTGTAAGACATGTCTAGGATATGCATCAGCACGTATATATAAGAGCCAGTGTAAGACCATGTCTGGACATGGCATCAGCAATATATCCCATGTTGAAGGTTCATAAAATATCCAGTAGTATTCCAAACGTTTCAATGGTGAGAGTTATAAATCAATTTTGATAAAGAAATAATAATCATGTTGTGAGTGTTACAGGTACCTATATGGTAAGCATGAGAATTTAGAAAATGTGACTCGAGTAGAGGGTAATGAGTAAGTTAAATTGTGTTTACCTTTGAGCTATAAGTATGATGACTACTGTTGAGATTGTTATTGTATATTTATTTATGTGCAACTTACTAAGCTTTATGCTCACCCTCTTTCTTTTTCCTCTTCTTTCAGTGTCGCCAAACTAGCTTAAAGATCCATTAAAGTCAGAGATATCGATCACACTATCGGCCGCAATATTCGGTATAGTTTGATTTATATTTTTGAAGGTGGCATGTATAGGGCTAGGCTAGGATATGGAATTAAGAGAATGATTCATGTATTTTGGCTTAAGTCAAAAGCCCTTTATTTTGTATCAAGCCTATAATAATGGCTATTATTCATTTTGATGAATGCGTATGATGTTCTTTCTTTGGATGAATTAGTGTCCATTGTGATGAGATTTGTATATTGAAATGATCTTGTGTAGGTTGTGAAAAAAGGGTGACAAATGGGCTTGGGAAATAGCCTAGTTTGTCCACACGGGTAAGACACACGGGCATGTGTCTAGGCCATGTATAACACACGGCTCACACCCATGGGTGTATGTTATGGCCGTGCGTCCCCTACACTTAAAATTTTGAAGTCATTTTAGCACACGGGTAGGCCACACGGGCGTGTGTTCATGCTGTGTCATAAAGTCAGTATGCATGCTAGTAGTATATGGGCAAGAGACACGGCCATGTGTCTCGGCCGGGTGAAGGACACGGGTGTGTGCTTGGGCCATGTGGTTTTGGCAGAATGGCCAGATTTTCAGACACGGGTACAGGACATGGGCGTGTCCCAAGCACACGGTCGTGTACTCTATAACCACACGGACGTGTAAAGCCTTGTTGCATGAAATTTTTCTAAGTTTTAAATGAGTTCTCAGTTGGACTCTGAACCACTCTAGATGTATATTTTGGGTCTCGTAAGCCCATGTTTGGGACAGATTACATGAGAAAATAATTTTTTTTAAATTGTTTGAGATTTCATGACTCGGTTTTATATAGTTGATTGAGCTTTAGTCCGGTAATACCTCAGACCCTATTCCGACGTCGGATACGGGCGAGGGGTACATGAATTCAAAGGTCCGTAAAATATGGTGGGCATGGAAAAATAAGGATCTGGTTGGGCTATGCTTGCGTGGGATTATGTTTGTGATTCTAAAGGCATGGGAGGCCTTGGGTTCAGAGACTTTCACTTATTCAATTTGGCGCTTCTCGGTAGACAAGTATGGAGGCTCCTCACAAATACGAATACACTCTGCTATCACGTTCTCGGCTCTAAATACTTTCCAGATGGTAATCTTTTTAGTCCTAAAAAAAGTGGATAAACCATCTTTTATTTGGAGTAGTATTGTAACAGCGGCAATGAGCTTAAAACAAGGCTTCGGGTGGTTGGTGGGCGATGGCAAATGTGTGGACATTCATAATGACAATTAGGGTTTTGAGGGTCTAAATGGGGACTCTTTTACCTGCCAAAGGGGGTTTGTGGGTGAGAAGAAAGTGTATGAGATTTGAGATCTAAACTGCATGCGGTGGGATAGGGATAAGGTGCGTGACATTTACAGGGAAAATCTAGAAGACCAAATTTGTAATATCCCCATTTTTTTGCCATTCACCAAAAGATGTATGGTGTGGTTTCATAGTCACCGTGGTATTTTTACTACAAATCAGTTTATTCTTGGCTTATTCTCAAAAAGATAGGCATGGGTCCTCATAGAGAAGAGGATTTGGAAACTTAATATCTTACCCAAAATCCAGGTTTTTGCTTGGAAAGGGACATGAGATATTGCCTACCAATACAAAAATTGCTTCCATTCGGCCTACGGTGAACCCGGCGTGCCAGCAATGTGGTGTCAACAAGGAAACTCTTATTCACGCCATAAAGGATTGTCCCATAGCTCAGGAGACTCCAATCTGTGGTAGGCTTGATGATAGGCTGGTGAGAAATAAGTTCGATCGTTGCATAGACTGGTTGGAAGCTGCTATGAGGCTTCTTGATAAAAAAGCTATGGAGGACTTTATTATTCTTATTTGGAACTCGTGGTACAATAGAAACAATTTTACCTTTCGAGTTAAAGAGGAGAATGCGATCACGATCTGGAACAGAGCTTTGGCACTTAACAATGACTTCAGGATTTATAACCCTAGCGAGAAACCGATGATTCCTATTAAACCTAATGCTCGTAGATGGAAGAAACCTACGGGGGTTGTTAAAATAAATGTGGATTCGACCATTGATACGGAACGAATGGGGTTGGGGGTTATAGTGAGGGATGACAATGGCTTTGTGCTGGGTGGTTATGGCTGCATTAAAGAGACGACTATTAACAGTGACTAGGCTGAAATTATGGCACTTGAGGAAATTGTTATCTTGGCAAAAAATATGAATTTAAAAAGGTTCACTTTGAGTCTGACAATTCTAATGATTTATACATGTAATTGAAGACTTTTGAGGCTGCGGCCATCACATAGGCACCTAGAACTAGCAATAGGCTTGCTGATTTTATTTGCAATTTTGTTTTAAAGAATAATTGTTTATGGGTTTTTGATATGGATTATCCTAGAGAGATTGGTGAACTTGTGATTCAGGATGTTATTAATAAAATTTAGGCCTTTTGGTCTGTTTTTTTTTTTTTGTTCAAAAAAAAAAAAAAAACATTGCTATTTAGTGTCAAAACTTGTTGATGAGTCTGTTCCCATCTGTCAATCATGCTTATTCTATGATAGTGCAAGAAAAATCCCAACGACAACATGTGTCAAGAACGGTAGTTTCTGAGCCTATAGCTTTTTATTCTTTCAATAATACTTCAAAGAGGATGTTCAACGGTGTTTCTGACCATTTCAAAGTTAAAGGCCACAAATGGGAAAATTATTATCGACTAATCGGTTATCCTTCAGATTTCAAGTTCATCAAAAAAAGGAGCTCCACTTCAATTGGATCTGTGGTAAACAATGTAATGGCTACTGATTTTGTAGAATTGGTTGATTGTACTAGCACACCCAATGCACTCTCAGCTCCATTATTTATTGAGGCTCAATTTCAATAGATTCTGGATTTGTTAAACAAAGATTCTTCAGGAGAAGCCACAACAAGTTTGGCAGGTATGGCTTTCTCAGGTGAGTGGATATTGGACATTGGGGCCACCAATCATATGCTTTTGAATTTCAAGCATTTAGAATCTCTTTTTTCTTGCTCTTTTTTTCCATCTTGTGTTCGTTTGCCTACTAGTTCTTCAATTCCTATTACACATGTTGGAACATGCATCATTTCTTCTACCCTTAAACTTTCAAATGTTCTTTACATCCTAAATTTTTGTTATAACCTCATCTTTATTTTAAAACTTACTACTGATTTGTATTGTTTTGTTTCATTTTATCCACACTTATGTCTTTTACAAGATCCCTTAAGTGGAAAGATCATGGGGATTGGTAAAGAACGAGTTGGTTTGTACATCTTTCATCCATTTCACTCGACCACTTCTCTTGTTTTGAACGTTATCAATATTCTTTTCTCCACATTAAACACAATTCCCTTCTTTTGACATGCGCATCTTGGACTTGCGCCACTCTCACGACTGTATAAAATGTCCTCTATTCCTTGTACATTCACAAGTACTAGTCATGTTAAGCAGTGTTCTATTTGTCCTTTAGCAAAACAAACTCGTTTTTGTTTCCTTATAAGTAGTTCAAAAGTTGCTACACCTTTCTCTCTTATTCATATAGATCTTTGGGGACCATACCGAGTCTCTTTGCATAGTAGGCATAGGTATTTTCTTACTACAGTAGATGATCATTCTCACATAATATTGGTTTACCTTTTATGTTTGAAGAGTGATGCCATTGTAAAGCTCAAACAATTTTTTACTATGATAAAAACTCAATTTTCTACTGTTGTTAAAGTCATTCGTAGTGATAATGGCTATGAGTTCTTTAAGCATAAATGTTATGAGTATTTTAATACCTTAGGAATTGTTCATCAAAACTCGTGTTTTTACACTCCACAACAAAATGGAGTAATGGAACGAAAACACCAATATTTACTTGGGGTAGCTTAATCTTTAAAATTTCATTCCAACATGCCAAGTAAGTTTTAGGGTAAGTATGTCTTGACCACATGTCGTTTAATCAATCGGTTACCTACTCTGGTGTTAACTTAGAAAAGTCCCTTTGAGTGTTTCTATAATAAACAATTTGATCTTTTTACTCTTCGAGTCTTTAGTTGTCTTTGTTATGCCACTGTGCCCAAATATGCTAATAAATTTTCCCCTAAACCTATTCCATCAGTTTTTATAGGATATTCAAAAGGGTTATTTGTTGTTTAGCTTAACTAGTAAGTTATTTTTTTATTAATAGGGATTTCGTGTTTCATGAGACAATATTTCCTTTTAAGTTTCCTACTCAATCTACTCTCTTTTTTTCCCTACAATAGATAACTCATCTTTTCTTGATATTGATGTTACACATGTATCATTACCTTTGTCTTCACCCCCTTTCCCCATGTTTGATTTTTCTTCTATTTCTCCTGCACAACCTACTTCCATTCTTAACCCACTAATTCTTAAGTAGCATGGTAGCACTCGAGTTTCTAAACAACCTATAAGGGTGACAGACTATGTGTGTTCTAATCAATCCTTTAGTGTTTCCCTTGATGCAGATCCACATTCTATTTCCAAATGTATTCCACTTGTCACCTACCTTTGCATACTCGACAGTTTGCATCTATTATTTCAACCATACCTGAACCTTGAACCTAGTAGGAGGCAATTACGAATTCAAGGTGGGTTAAATCCATGAAACAGGAAATCATGCTCTAGAAGAGAATGACACATGGGAAGTGGTGCCTTTGCCAGCGGGTAAAACTCCTATTGGTTACAAATGGGTTTACAAAGCTAAATACCATTCCAATGGGACTATTGAAAGGTTTAAAGCTCATATGGTGGGTAAAGGTTATAACTAACAAATCGGTATTGACTTCCAAGAGACTTTTTACCCGGTGGCTAAACAAGTTATTGTCCGTAAAGTGATAAGTGTTACTGCTAAGAAAATTGGCCTCTTTTTCATATGGATGTTTACAATGCTTTTTTGTAGGGAGATTTGCATGAATAAGTGTACATGGATATTCCTGAAGGGTTTCGTAAGCAGAGGGAGTATAGAGTGTGTCGTTTACTCAAATCACTCGCTCTATGGTTTAAAGCAGGCATCTAGGTAATGGAATTTGACATTAGCAAAGGTGTTAATGCATGTTGGTTATATACAGAGCAGGCATAATTACTTACTGTTCATAAAGAAATAAGGAGGGAAGATTGTTATTTTACTCATTTATGTTTGTTAATAACTAAGAATAGTGTTGAAATGATCAATGAATTGAAAGGGGTTCTTTATCAAAATTTTAAAATGAAAGACTTGGGTGAGCTGAAATATTTCTTAGGCATAGAGATGGCACGATCAAGTGAGGGCACCATGTTGACTCAAGGGAATTATTTGTTAGAACTGATTGCTGCTGTGGGTTTAAGGGAAGCCAAATCTGTTAAGACACCTCTTAAGCAAAATCAAAGACTTACTACTATTGAGTATGATAAATGTGTGCATCTAGAGGGTAATTGTGATGATGAACTACCGAATGTGTCGATGTATTAAAGGCTTATGGGCAGGCTGTTATACTTGACGAACACGAGACCAGACATAACGTATGTAATTCAACACTTACGTCAATTTATGCAGAAACTAAAAAAAAAAAATCTCATCTTGAGGCAGCACTTCATGTAATTTAGTATGTGAAAAAAAAAACCTAGGCAAGGTATTTTGTTAACAGCATCAAGTGAGCCGCAACTTGTTGGTTTTTGTGATTCTGATGGGGCAACTTGCACCATGTTGAGAAAGTTTATCATCGGTTATTGCATTAAGCTTGGAAAGTCTCTTATTTCATGGAAGTTGAAAAAGCAAAGCACCGTATCTCGATCATCAGCTAAGGCTGAATATAGAAGTATGGCATCAACTATTGCAGAGGTTGTTTGGTTGTCTGGTTTATGGAAAGAGATTTGTATGGACAATCTTGGACCAGCATTGCTATTTTCTGATAGTCAAGCTGCACTTCAAATTGCAGCAAATCCCGTGTTTCATGAATGGACTAAACACATAGAAATATATTGTCACTTTGTAAGAGAATAATTGAGAGAAGGGTTGATTCAACCAAAGTACGTGTGAATTGATGAATAGATTGTTGATATAATAACTAAAGCTCTCGGAATTCAACAACATGAGTACTTAGTGTCCAAATTGAGGATCAATGATTTATATCACCCTCCAACTTAAGGGGGAGTCTAAAAGAGATGCTAGTAGTTAGTTAGATTGTCAGTGATAGCAATTAATTTGTTAGTAGTTAGTAATCAGGTGTTTTTTAGCAGTTAATGAAAAGTATAAATGTATACACAATGTAACTTAAAATATCTTTTCTTTACAGCGATAAAAAAATTGATGTATTCTCTAAAGCTTCAACATTAGATACAAGAGGTTCCCGGAGCTTAATATCTTATCACTACAGTATTTTAACACTTTTTGATTCAATATATAATGATTAATTTACTCATTTTTAAAATAAAATGGATAAAATGCAATCTACTCTTGAAAAAATTTTATGTAGTATTTTTAAAAAATTATTTCAAATATGAAATACCTTTTACAGCATAAGAAACTAAAATAAATTATAAATAAAAAATAAAATTCAATTCAAACAATTATCATTTTTTTTTCAAAAGAAAACCTGCTCAAACATAATTAATTGAAATCAATTTTCGATTTCTTTCGTTGGAAATAGATGCCATAAATAGAGTATGGAAAAGAGGAGACTCGGTACGCAGCATTGCCACCTAAAAGGAAAGCTCCAGCCAATTATATATCTTCAAACTCTGACTCTGACTCCAAGCATCGACCACACCGCATTTAATTACTAGATCTGGCATTAAAAGCTAATTTTAAAGTATAGAGGATCTTATTTCAGAAAAACAAGTATTGAGGATCATTAATTTATTTATTTATATCTCTAATATAGAGGTGTGCATGTGTCGGGTCGGGTCGGGCCAGATTCGGGTCAAGTTTAACTAAAAAATTAGACCCGTTTATTAGGTTTGGGCTCGGTTTTGCCCAAAAAATGGGTTTAAAATTTTGTCAAAGTCCGACCCGAATAAAAATGTTAAAACCCGGGTCTGACTCGACCCGTCCATATTAATTTTTATATTATTTTTTTATATAATTTTAAAATATATACAATACATCTAAAATACTAAAAACATTAAAATAATAATTCCCAATAAATTGAAAATAAATTTTAAAACATATGTATACTTAAATAACACTAAGATAGATGCAACTTAACAATTAAATGCCTCTAAATAATAATAAAATTAACAAAAAAATAAGTTTTATACAATATCCAAACAATAACAACAAAATAGTAGCAACATAATAGTAAGATGTAGCAAAATAGGAAGAAAACAATAAAAAAATAATATTAAAAAAAAATATATTTTTTGTCCTTTAGTGAATTCGGGCCAGGTCGGGCCAAAAAATGCTTTATCCGAGGCCCGACCTATTTTTTAAACGGGCCTTTTTTTTCCAAGCCCATTTTTCGGACCTATATTTTTGCCCAAACCCTCTTACATTTCGAGTGAGTCTTTGGGCCGAGCCGGGTGACCCGACCCATGAACAGGTCTAACGTACATATATATTACTCATGTATCCAATCATATTTAATATAATATACTCGTTCATATTCATGTTTTTTTTTTTCAATTTTATCATTACAATATTGCAATAAAAGAGAGGAAATTATAGGGTTTGGCTTCTCATCAACTACGTGTCAGATAAGAATTTTAATTGTCTTAATTATGACATGTTATTAATTTATTTAAATTTTTTAAAGTTTATAAATATAATACAAATCACGAGTAATACATGTTTAATTAACTAGAACCATAATCAACTCAATATAAAACATAATGAATTATAAATTAAAATATATCTAAACTTAAATCGAAATAAATATAAAAGTAACCACTTATAGTAAAATTTAAACTCATATTCAACGAGATAATACGACTAAGCCTAGATGATCAAAGTCCCAAATCTTCAACTTTGCCAACAAACGCAATACATCTTTGGCCTAAATTTTGTTTTAAATTGAGGTAATTAATAGCGTTATATATATATAGACTTAAGTGGATGGGGTCTTGATTTCATAACAACAAAAAGTTATCAAATCATTATGAATTCGTATCTACCTCTCTAAATTTATTCTACCGTAAGTATATATTAAGGTCATATTGTCTTATACGAATTGTGTAAATATAATTATTATTTGATATAATGTTAGTGAAGTTTTTAAACTTTATAAATAAAGTTAAGAGACTGACAAATGTCTTATAATAAAATATTAAAAAATAAATATTTAAAAAAAGAAAGATACATATATCAAATTTTAAAAATTGTTTGTAGAATAAAATACGTACACAACTAGTATACCAAATGCTCACTTTGAACATAATATTAATTAAAGAAATATTAATTAGTAAAAGAATCAGATCAAAAAATTAGTGAATAGTAGTTAATGTGATTCAATATATTTTTCTCAAATCAAATAAAAAATGAGTGAGTAGTAGTTAACGTAAAAAGCCCTTAAACTTTTTTTTTTAAAAAAACAATTAAGTCCCTGAGTTTTTTTTTCCACTCAATTGAGTCTTTTTAATACATTTTGAAAGTTCAAGTATCCAATTGAGTGCAAAAAAGAAGAAGAAGAAAGAAACAGGGGCTTCTTTTTTTAATTTTGAGAGCTTTTTACACCCTTAAGCCAAATTTAAATAACTCTTTGTGTAAAGTACAAGAACAACCTCCCAATTATTTAATTTATTCTATTTTGATCACCAAACTATTACTTTTTTATTTAATCACTCTACTTTTTGGAATTAAATATTTTAGCCACTCTTACTATTAACTTAGTAGCGAAAGTCTAACATAGGCTTTTTTTATTGGCCTAATAACACATTTAGTCCTCCAATATTTACAAATTCTATCAATTTAACCCTAAATCTAATTAATTCAACAAATTTAACCTTCAATGTTTACAAAAATTTGTCATTTTAGTTATAATTCTAAAAATTCTAAAATATATTTTAAAAAATTAAAAATATTTTTATATTTACTTTTTAAAATTTTTATCATTTTTATTTATTTATTTTTATAATTTATATTTGTTTTTTCTCATAAACTTTGCTCATTTTCTTATCGACCAAGCATGTAAAAACACCATAAATTAAAATCATTTTTTAATTTAATCTCTTTTGATTTAATCCTTTTTTTCTTTTACCATATTATTTATCTCAAATATCTAATTAAAACCCAAAAGAAACTCAAAAATAACTATTTATAAACCCAACAATGGTTGGGTTGACAAGACCAACACCAATAACCTTAGTCTTTACTACAAACTCTAATGTTTTCGTGTCTTTACTATTTTTAACTTAAGCATTGAAAAGTGATAGCATGTGAAGACTATTGCATTTGATATTTTTAACTTCACAAATTGAATGAAAGAAAGAATAAAGGGAAGATACTATTGAAAGTTATTTTGGGTAAAAAGATATTTAAAATAAGTTTATATTTATAATTAGGAAGAAAATGATAGAGATGCTAATTTGATTAAATTTTATATAGGTATAGAAATGAGTTTTTAATAAAGACATGGTGGTGTTTATGAAAAATAAAAACGTGCTCGTTTTCATACTTCGAAATGTAAAAAATGATTTGTAGTGAATGTGACTGAAGGGGTTCAAGAGTCAAAAGTCAACGTTATCCGCTGCCTTCTTATTTATATATTTATTTCAGCTACCATAATAAATAGTGAGCAATAATTTCATACGTCCACGCTATAAAATTCGTAGCCCATATATTTGACCGGCAATCCCCTTCCTGCACCCATATTTACATTTCATTAAAAATATGACAATACTTATCTTTTGCATGCTTTCTTTTATAATTTGTTTACAAATTAACTATAGTTTCAACCTCAATATCCGTCTCTACAGTCTATCACCCTCCTCAATACATATATATACTCGATCTTTTATTTTTGTCTATAAAATATATTTTTATCAATTAAATATTAATTAACTTTAAAATTTTAAAAATACTTAAAACCAATTTTGATGACAAATGTAAATTTAATTTTATAAAAGAATTGTACTTGAAATTAAGTGAAAATTATGTTGCTTACCTTATTAATGGCCTAAACAATAAATTTATTAATTATCTCTCACCAAAAATATTAATGATTATATTTAATCTAAAATTATTAGAAGAAGCATCTAATTTCCTCTACTCCAAGAATAAAATGCAAAGTGGACTAAGTTTATAAAATTCCTATACTTTGTATTGTGATTAATAAATTTTACTTTTAAGTTTATAAAATTCCTATACTTTGTATTGTGATTAATAAATTTTACTTTTAATAAGTTTTAATATGCGTACTAAATAAACTTAAAATATTTTGGGTCGTTAATCCCTATTCATTCAATTAGAGGTAAATTCAAGAGGGCAAATCATATATGATGAAACTATTCATTCAACTAAAAGTGAATTTAAGAGGGCAAGTCATATATGATGAAACTATTAATTAATACATGGAAGCATTACATTTGATCCTTAAAAAACGAAATATTTTTATTCCTTTCAAAAATGATAAAATTATAAATTGTATATGATGAAATTATGATTTAATCTCTCAAAAAATTATAATGTAATTTAAATCTTCTCCAATCCTGATTATAAATAATTTTTTAATTTTACCAGCAATGAATAAAATAATTATCCATATATATATATATATATATATCATTTGATACGTTGCCAATTGAATATTTTATCTCTGTAAATAAACTTTAAAAACTTTCATATATACAACACTTAATTTTTATTTTTTATCATACCTTAAAATCTAGAATCTGTCAAATAATATTCATAAATGTATATGTATCACAATGTGCCATCTATAAATATAATGAACACTTGTTATTGAGATTTAAAAATGATCTTTACCCATTTGTGACTTGAAATGGTCGGAGCTCACATGGTGATGGGAGAAGAATTAAGGTGTATGGCGCCCACTTCATCAGAATTTGTTCCTTTTTATCTTTTGGTAATATACAAATTAAGAATTGCTTGTTTTTTATGGGGGAAATTAAGAATGACTTGGAGGATTCTTGCAAGTTCCCTAACCCCAAAAATTAATTAATAAATACAAAGATTTTATTTTCTTTTGGTTTTGTGTTAGCTACGCCATGTGATTGTCACCTTCTTTGTCTCCTTGACTTTGGGGGGGGGGGGGTTAGGCTAATATTTGAAGCCCCCCCAAGGAACAACTTAAATTTATTATCTATTCATATATAAATGTTAAGACGGTTGGGAGTTGGAGAGTAATAAAATCCTTTGCCTGCTTGGTCAATTTGAGGAACATGGGCATTCGTTACATGGATTATACATTTGTTTGTAAATGATCCAACATCTCCAATTTAGAAAGTTTCCCCCAATCATTTCAGCAACCAATGATTATGATGGCTAATTGACCATTTCAATACAGAATGAAATTAATTTCCCCCTCAAAGTAAACAATAACATCCATGCAGATACCTTGTTTCAATTAAATGACAAATTATGTATTTTTCTACATTATTGTAGAGGTTATTTAAAAGATTAAAGTTGGAAGTCATGTGAACTGAGGACTAATCAACATAATTTCTTTCTCATTCCAACTATCACACCTTCAATGGCCATCCAAAGGCCGAATAAGTATGTTTTACTATCTATGAAGCTTAAATTTAAATATTTTATTAATTTAGATAAATTTGTGTTAAATCATGTTCAAAAATCAATTGGTAATTCGAATTTAACAAGCTACCAAATTGATATTCTAATTTGAACCATAGGCAAAAGCAAACCAACTCTCTTTTATTCAACCATTTGTATATAAATGATAAATCCCCAGTAAAAAACACTTGTCTCGGACTACTGACTACTTATAGATTGCATCGTCAAGCCTTCTTTCAATATGAAAAACATGCCAACCTAATGATTATAAGTTAATTCATCCTTATTCATAAAATAATATTAATTCTAAATTTATGTTTATGTTCGAACAGTAGATAAAACAACAATCTTAATGCAGTCAAAGTTTTTGAGTTGGCATGTTTGATTTTTTAAATCATATAACTTATGATTTAATTTTGTTGAGCAGCAAATGAGGAAGAAAATTTGTCCTACAAAATAAATTAATTATCCTCATCCATTTGATAGCCTAGGAGAAGTTTGAAATGATTAGAGAGACTATCTTTATCCTTATCTTTTTAAGTGATATGAGGTTGTTTTAATGATAGATT
The DNA here is from genome assembly GCA_025698475.1 of Gossypium anomalum. Classification (NCBI taxonomy): domain Eukaryota; kingdom Viridiplantae; phylum Streptophyta; class Magnoliopsida; order Malvales; family Malvaceae; genus Gossypium; species Gossypium anomalum. The sequence goes on from CM046956.1 coordinate 59,590,747, forward strand.
AATGAGATTATTTATTAGAGAATTTGTGCAAATAATTTCAGCATTTGAATAAAGGGATAAAGCTTTATCTTGTGGCTGCAGATCATGCTGTTCATTGCCCGCAGCTCGATGGGGATATTGTTGGACAGTTTGTTGAGTGTCTTTAGTTCTTGAATTTTGCTATTTTAATTGGATAAAATAGTGACACTATTTTAGGTATTTATTGGAGAGAGTTTTATTGTTTGTATGTGGGGAGATTTTGGGAGAGTGGTTTGTAACCATTTGGGTTTAATATTGCGGTTGCAAATATTCATTAGTGGAGAGTGATTTGGAACCATTTGGGTTTAATATTAGGGCTGCAAATATTTATTGGTGTAAGGGTAGTTTGGACTTTAGTTAATAGTTGATCTGAACGAATTATGGAATAAAATATTGTCTAAGCAAGGCTTTACAGATTGAAGAATTCGAATTGCGTTAGCAAATATTAATTACATGTTATTCTCTTCTTACTTTTCTCCTTGCTTCACTTTATTTTAAAATTGTTCTATCATAATCTATTCTGTCCCATTCTCTATTTTAACAGAACTTATAACAATTTTTTTTGTAATCAACCAAATTATATGTTCCTACAATATGTCAAATATAAAAGTCGGAAGCAAACTAAAACTTTTTCATTTATTATATTATAGAAGACTTATAGAAGCAATCAAACATCAATCTCAATAGAAAATATAAGAGATAAGTGCTTGCTAAGTAGAAGAACTGGAAGAAGAAAACATTCTACATAAGGTAAAAAAATTTTAATTAAAGTGGTGGCTTGTGTAGTGTTTTACCTACTCAATTTCATGTTCTAAGCTCCTTAAAGAAACTTTGCTTTGATAACTCAACAATGGCTAATTACTAGTAGGGACAATAAAGGAAAATGAAATAACTATCTAAATGAATGCTTCACCTTTAAGTAAATATAGAATGTCTAAACCTAAACCTAAAACTTTAACCTCTAAATGTTTTTCAATCTACTAAATAGACCTATTAATATAAACAAAGCTTGATCTAAACCTTTCATCCCTCCCTTGGCTGAAATATATTATTCACACGCGGAGTAACATATCCATACCACTCACAATCAAGAAGTTACCTTTTATTAATTTTGGTACTATAACTACTTGAACCTAGATGGGTTCTGTAGGGATGAATTGGTTGGAGTTTACAATTTTGGCCTTTTGCATGTTTAAGAGAATGAACACCATTGTTGATTGTTGGAGAAAAATATGTGAAAGACGTGAAAACTCATTTTCTTGTTATGTTTTCGGTAAAGGGAAGTTTTTGGCGATTGTTTAAAATAATAGAAAAGCGAAAGAGGGGAAAAAAAAAACACCAAACATTTGGTTCGTAATTATCAAAATCAAAATCTGAAATTATACGAGTAGCAACTTCTCTTTTATTTGTATTAAGAAAATAAACTAAAATAATTCTATGAATATAACTGTAACATTAATTAAAATGTAATACATCATTTCGTTTCACATTGGTTTGGTTGAAAATGAAAAAATTGAAATTGACTAGTGGAGAAGACTCTTCTAAATTTCTAGAAATGAAGCAATGGGTTCACATGCCGATCGTACATGTAATGTATTCTGGATATTTCATTATCATCCAAGTTCAAACGTTTTAGTCAATTTGGCTAACTAAAATAGGTTGACGTTTTAGAGATAAGAAAATGAAGTGAAGAAAGTGTTAGGGTTCTCTGTTCACAATTAGTTTCAAATTCATTTTGTTAATGAGGACCTGCCTAATGGAAGTTTTTCTTTTTAATGCAAAAGTGTCGAGGAAGCCTTCGTTTAATGGGGGAAGAGTTTATAGATAATTATATTGATTATGATTATAATTTTTTGAAAATATATATTAATAATATTTACAAATATAAATTACTGTTTTAATTGGAGAAATCTATTTAATACTTTCATGCTTTTATTATTATTCCTTAATTTTGGAATTTCTTTTATAAGATTAAATCACTTACGTCTCATCAAAGCCTCTCTTTTTTAAAAAATTTTCATACAATTCATGGCCGTATTTTGGGCCAAAATAATTAAAACCCAAAGTAATATGCGGGCGAAATTTTGGGGTTCTTATGTCATTTATCAACTAAGACAAGCCCCGGCGGAACAGCTGAAGTGGTTTGGGCTGTGGCTATTGGATTCGGGGTTTTTTCTTTAGACAGTTTTAACTATACCTAATAAAATTATACTATATAAATAAAAGGCTTAATATTTTATTTAATATTTGGGTTTCATACTTTTTTAAGTGGTGTTGGTTTTTTTCAATGTGGTAAAATTTATATATTTTAATTCCAAAAGGTGAACGCTGTTATTTTTGTTTTCAATAGTTAATTTCATTTTGGTACGGCCCATGTTAGTCAAAATATTCTGTTCTGGTGATAAATTGGCAAAACAAATTTTAACGTCCATTCTGGTGTCATTTTGGTAGGTATTGACTATATACGTGTATATTGGTTGATATCGTTTATACTGGCTGGAATATGGTATACTAACCAATAAAAAAAATGAAATTTAAGATATTGTTGAATGATTAATTGCTATATGCATAGTAAGTATGGGATGATTTTATTATTTAATTTATAGATTGTTGCTGGTTTTGAGTTTGTTTAATGACAAATGTATTTGTAAAGATTATTAAAGAGTATTTTATATTAATTGATGAGTATTTATATTTGAGATTATTTAATCTTGTTATTTGATATTTGTAAATATTTTTATGTACATAAATCAAATATTTTTCAAAATTTGCGATAAACTTGAAATGATACACCGAAATAGATCGATAGCAATATGTACTAATACTAGTAAAAAAATGATACGTCTACAAGTTTGATATTGACTCCCTTGCTTTTTAGTGTTTAATTCAGGTTTAAGGTTGATTTTATTTTTTTGTGGTATAATCATAGGTGCCATCATCCGTTTTACAGTCTTAGACCAATTTTGTTTAGGTCGGGGGTGGTATTCAAGCTTAAGGTTCATTTGATGAAAACTAAATGCTAATATTATGAGTTTTAAATTTTCATGATTTTGTTAATAAAATTGTTGCGACCTTAGCTTTTCTATATCTGAAATGCCTTCTAATGTTCAAACAACTCATTGGGCTATATATTTTGATCACCATGTTCATTCCAATGTTTAAATAGCTATCTGTGTTGGACCTTATTTTTTTTGTCTAAGCCTATTTTTCGGGTCTATATTTTTACTTAAATCTTCTCACTTTTCGAGCAGGCTCTCAGGCCTCTAATTTTGATCACCATGTCCATTCTATTGTTTAAATAGCTAACCATATTAAACCTTAACTTTCTTATATCTGAAATGTCTTCTCATGTTTGAACAACTCCTTAAAGTGTATATTTATTCCCATATTAGAAGTGGAGATGTCTGGAAATTATCTTATTTTCTACATGGGGAAATATAGAGAAGCATACTGCTTCAATCGTTATCGAAAATTGAATTGCAAAGTTAACATATAAACATAAAACTTTTTTCCATGTTTAATGACATATTATTGTATTATTCGTACCGGTTTTTATTTTGATATTTTCCATTGTAAGTTTATTTTCAGTATTAATGTTTTATTTTTTAGTATATGATCGATCTAATTTTTATTTATTTATTTTCTATTAAAAAAGTTTATAATATCCTACTTTACATTCAAGGCAATACATGCAATCAAATACAGTAAAATTCCAAAATATTCAAGCTTGATCTGCAGACAACCCTTCGCATTTGCTACAATAAGGAACTCTATGTTGCCGAAATGAAAACATCAAAGCTGCAGTTCAAGAAGTCTATGGTTACAAAACTATGCAATGAATTTTTAAATTGCTTTCGAGATTGAGAAAAATATTAAGTTGAAACAAAGGTTCAACATTTCCTTTATAATGCTTAAATTGCTATTCTTAATTTCCGTTACAATACCAGTGTTTTAAATAAATGTTCCTTCTTTTCTTTCTTTTGTTCAATTCCCATTCTTTATGGATAACTTGATCATTTACATTTACTCAATTTTTGAACTTTTATATTTTTTTTTCTTTTAATTGTTTGTTAAATTCCCGCTTTGACTTTTGGGGTTATATACATATATAAGCCATCATTTGAAAATATATTATTTTAAATTATTTATTGCTTACATATATATATCTTAATCTACCTCAATTCATTTGACAATACTTCCTGGTGTTGAGGAATTGGATTAGCTCTCCCAAGAATTACCCTTCGAAGGCATATATGATTACTTTTTTTTCTTTCCTTTTTTATATAATATCTAGAATTACTCATAACATTTTCTTAATCTTTAAATAGGAGGATAATTAGCTGAAGCGTATTTGAACCAATATCCTCCTACACTGACAATAATATTAATACCAATCGAGCTAAAACTCAATCGACATATATGATTACTTCTTAAACTTATGGTTTTGGATATTTTTTATTTGTTAATTTGTCAATATTATTTAAATTATGCATAATTACACCGCAATCTTAAATTATTAATATTCTATAATTTAGAATTTCAATACAATAACGTTTTACTATGCAAACTAATGTTAGTAAATTCTCAATTTTAAAACTCCATTAAATTGAACATGCTTACATCGATATCTTATCATTCCAAATTTTAATCGATTACTACTCGGCAATTATTAATTAAATTATACCTTATTGCTTCGTATTCTTATCATTTTTGGTACCATTGTAATCTGTTTCATGATTACGTCGTAATCTTATCATGATATATATATTGGTGAGAAAAAACAAAATTACAAGAATAATACTTAATCAAAAAAGTCGCCTGAAAACTTAGACCTATCAATTAAAACACGAGCCATCTCGGGTGAGACATCAAGAACTTGCAGATCTTCTTTCTCGAGCAATGCTTGCTTAGCTAAATAATCTATAATTTGATTTTGTTCCTTCGAAATATACTGCAAGAGCCAATGATTTTCCTGAAGCATTTAAATTGGTCAATTTTAACAACTAATTATTACACATCTCAAGTTATTTATATAAACCAATTATACCATTTTATTATTTCCCATGTATTGTTGGCAATTACAAAATTTAATACCTGAAAAATATTCCCATATGAAACTTCATATTTTCAAATTGTAAACTACTTATTCTGTAACTTATTCTGTAAATTACATATCAAGTATCAGAGAATTAGATTAGCCTTTGAACTGATGGTGCAGTTAAGGTAAATTCTGAAAAAATTGCAGCAGGAAGAGTCTTAAGGAATGGAAATAGAGAGTAATAACAAGTACTTGGGAGTATGTTCCATCTTAGATGCTAAACTGTGAGGTATTCTTGATGGTTTGAAACTAATCCAAGATAAAGGATATGCTGGAGTTATGGTTCAAACGAATAATTTGGAGGCGGTCAAGGCCATTCAAGAACCTTTTTTGATGAATTTGAGCTCTGCCCTTATTAGATGCATTCATTATCTATTGGTGAATATAAGATTATGGGAGTTGCAACATATTTCTAGAGACTACAATACAATTGCTGATTGCATGGCTAAAATGACCTTTGATACGAACCATAGCCTGAAGGTGTTTACAAAGATTCCAAGGGAGGTGCTAGCTATTTCTACTGTTGTTCAAGAAAGAGATAATCTTCTTCAAAGTTTTCTTGTATACTTAATTTAAATGCCAGCTTGTTTTTCTTTACCAAAAAAAAAAAAAAATTAATTTAAGAATGTTTTGGTTGAAAATTATGGCAGCACAAGTATAAAAAAACCATCAATTTACTGATTCCTATTAGTTTTTGCCATTTATTTAACTACACACTAATTAGTCTAAAACCTCTTCCAGTTTTCAACATCCAAATAATCTACATTTCTCATCAGAAAACCTATAATACCCTTAACCCGACTCAAAAGTTCGATTGGATTTAGAACGTTACAATGATTATCGGAGCAACCTACTCGATCTACGCTTAATTAAACACATTAAACCATAAACTTAAGCACAAAAATAATAAAAATAAAATAAATCATTTAAAAGAACTTGATAAAAAAACCAATAAGCTCTAAAGTAAAACCAAAGTAACCAAGTTGACCAAATTAAGAGATTTTAAGTACATGACAAAAGCTATAATAATACAAGGGTCTTTACGAACTAAGCAAAAATGTGGAGACTTTGAGATGATACTGCTCTGACTCAAACTCACGCTTCAACAATTACATGCGCACAGAAAATGTATGTAACAACCCTTGCCCGACTCGGTCGTTGGGTCCGAGTTACAAGATGCTACAATCTTTGCCAGAGCAACTTTTGTCAATAATTAGTAAATATATCGAACAAAAAATCATTTACGACTTAAAAACATTCATAATAAGATTTACAACTAAATCAAAGCCTTAATCTGGCTTATGAAAGCTCTTTTGTTGATCCGAGCATGAAATAGGGCCAAATTGCAAAATATTGAAAATTCAAGGCCGACGTCATGATGCCATCAAATAGAATGTGTCATTGCAACGTCTAGCCTCCCGATGTTCGGACTTCACATTCAAGTGATCAACATTGCTATGAGAAGAGTTGCCCATCTTGACATGGACTTTGGTTTTTGGTAAAAATTAGGCCACTTGGTATCTATTTCAAGCCAAATCTCTAAACACTTGATGTAATGACCTGAAATTCAGTGTTGTCAGAAATAGTAGTTTTGAAACCCCATATTCGAGTCCGTAAATATTAATTATTAATATTTAAGAGGTTAGTATAAAGTTTAATTAAAGTTTGGATAGGAAATTTCGTTAAATTAGTGACTAATTAAGATACATGGACTAAATTGTAAATGTAGTAAAAGTTCAAATACTAATAAATTTAATAATTAGAATGATTTAGGGCCCAAAATGGCAATTTCACCATTGGTTTAAGATAGTGGACGGTTTTGTAACAGCCTATTTTCAGTGAAATCAGAACAGTGGTTTCTGGACTACAAATGTGAGCTGGAAAGAAAATTTATTTTAATATTATTGCATGATCTGCATTGTGATAAGAATGTTATATTAAAATTCTGATAAGAAAGTTTTATCAATTATGTGTTTAATTGTGGAAAGGACCAAATTGCATGAAATGCAAAAGTTGAATTCTAGTAGCTAGAAGGATTAAATAGCTATGGAATTCAAAATTTGAGGTCTTATAGGGTAATTAGACCATTAAAGAAAAGTTAGTAGATATTTTTGGTGATTCATCTATGAAAAAATTAGATAAGGTTAAGGACTAAATTGGAAATCAAAATAATTAAAGATGATAAATAATTAAATAGAAATATCATCTTATTTTATTATCATCTTCATCCCCAAATTCCATGGAAACCCTAGGTGAGAGAGAAGCAACTAATCAAGCTTAATTGGGTAAGTATTCTTGTCCCGTTTTTAGTAATTTTTATATTTTTTATATCAGAATAGTCTAATCTATCTATTTTGGGGATTAATTTGAAAAGTTATCAAAGTCCATGGATGAATATGTTTAAATTTTAAAAATTATGGTAGAAAATGAAATGTTGTTGATAGATAAATAACTTTTACAAAGAGAATTTTGATGAAATCATGATTTAGGGACTAAATTGAAAAGTGGTAAAACCCATGAAAATTTTGATTTTTTGAAATTTAAGGGCTGTTATTGTAACATGTAAAATTTGGTTAGGCTTGGAATAAGAATTAAATTGCATGAATTTCATTTTCTGAGCCTAGGGATGAAATTGAAATTTTTGGAAAGTTTAGGGCCAAAATGATAATTTTGCCTAGGGTGTAAATTGAGCCCAATTGAATATGAAATGAATTAAATTGATGATTAAATTAATTTATATAGATCCGGACAACTCAAATTCAAAGTTAGATTGAGGAAAAGAAAAAGTTTCGGATTAGTAGAATTTCTTGTACGGACGATTATTAAGGTAAGTTCGTGTAACTTAATTATGCATGTTAATATGTTGACTTGAATGTTGTATTTGGATTTAATGTAATATGTGTTTGTGGGAATTATAAGAATGTTATATAATGCATGAAACAATCACATTTTTTTGTTTTGGAAATGTTTTAAAAAAAAAATATTAAGTTTCGTTTGAATAATGAAATTCGATGGATATATGTAATTTCCCATATTGAATGTGATTTTACATATGTTGTAGACAGGATTTAGCTCAGACGAGTAATCCTGATAAAGCCCTCTCGAGTATCCTGTTAAATAGTTACTGCGAGCATCCTGATCGGTAGTGATCCTGCATATGTTGTGTACTACTGTAGCTCTTTGTGAGCGTCATGTTGCACGATTCAATCGATTGTGATCCAGCATTTATTGTGGACACAAGCGCAGCTCTTCATGAGCATCCTGATATAGGCTCTTATGAGCTTCCTGACATGGTTCGCTTGAACTTCCTGTTATGCTATTAGGAGCTCTCTGATAATAACTCTTCGGAGTTACCTGTTAAGCTTAATGAGCTTCCTGATTAAAACTCTTATGAGTTTCTTGATTAGCCTGGATAATTTTCTTGTTACATAGCTCATCTAAACATCCTGATAAGTGGCTTGAGAGTGTGCTCTTTGATTAAGTGCCCTAATGGGTACCCTTAATTATGAGTTAACGGTTTATGATTTTTTACACCTTGTGTGTACTACCTGAGTATCCATTGAAATTTCAATTATTCAACGGACAAATTCCCGAAATGAGAAATTATGAGATTAAATGAATTATATCTCAAATGCTTCCAAAATACTTGAAAGTTTGTAACATGATGAACTCATCTATGCTTACTTGTTGTATATGTGAATTACGTGACTAACATACTTGTTTGAGTGCATATGATTAGGAAAATTTACCAATTTGTTGAGAATCATGTTATTGTATGTTATTTGAGTGAATGTAAATGGGTAAGTTTAATTTTTGTTATACAAGCTTACTAAGCATTAAATGCTTACTAGGTTTTGTTTTCTCTGTTTTATAGTGCTCGAGAGCTTGTAAAGGTTGGAGATCGGTCGGAGCAATATCACACTATCCTTTACCTCACTTTGGTATAAATAGTAAACTCATTTTGGTATAATGACATGTATAATCTAACTTGGCCATGGATGACACGTAAATGGTTGTATGTAATCTAGCATGGCTAGAGTGATATATTTTAGCATGTTTATATAAGGTTACAATGTAATCAACATGTTTGGGAGTGGTTAAATAGTAGATGATATATATCTAATGATGAGAAATTTTGAATTAGTGAAATTGACTAATTATGTATGCTTACAAAAGGTAAAAATTTTAGACATGAATGCATGAAAAGATATATCATTTAGATGTTAGAATTGGCTTGATTATAATGCTTGTATTGGTTGGTATATGTTTACAATTGTTGATGTAGGTTGTTGGCAAATTTGGGTGAGAAATAAAGCTAGGAAATGGCTTTATTTTGTCCATACGAGTAGACACATAGGCGTGTGTCTTGACCGTGTGTGACACATGGCCTGACACACGGGCGTGTCTCTTGATCGTGTGTGACACATGGCCTGGCACACGGGCATGTGGTTTAGTTGTGTCTCCCCTGTATTTTAAAATTTGAGAAACAAAATGCTTAAAATTGGTCACAAGGGTAGAGACACGGGCGTGTGTCTCAGCCCTGTGTGATACGCGGCCTAGAGCACGGGCGTGTGTCTTGGCCGTGTGAAATCTGCACCTAAATTGTGAAAAATTGCATTTACCATAAGGCCTAGCACACGGGCGTGTGGCAGGCCGTGTGACACAAGTCAGAGAGTTACACGGGATCAAACACGGCCTACAGCACAGGCATGTCCTATGGTCAAACGGGCGTGTCCCTTGACCACAGGGGCGTGTGTACCCTGCATCTAGGAAAAATTTTGAAAATTTTGCGAAAAATTTTATGAGTTCTCGATTCAGTCCCAATTCAATTCAAATGTTTAAATTACGCCTTGAGCGTCTATTTAAGGGACAATATGGTTAGGTTTAGATATGAACAGTAAATGACATGAATTACATGAAATTATTCTATAAACTTTGGTAATGCTCCGTAACCCTATTCTAGTGACAGGTACGAGTTAGGGGTGTTACATTTATTGGTATCAGAGCTACGGTTTAGCCGATTCTCAGACTGAACATAGCAAGTACGAGTTTAGCTATACATGCCATTATATAATTTGTGATAGTGTGATATCTCCTGACTATTTTAAATATTTTTTTAATATACTAATGACATCTAACCAAGCTAGAGATGAATATGAGGAAGCTGAGAGCATTGCTCAAGCTTCTATTCAACAAGTTGTATCTAGTAGTAGTAGAAGACCAGTCTTTGAGGGTCGAGGTGAGGAGGTAAAAGAAACCTTCTTTCAAATGATGAATGAATAGTTTACTGAATATTTGAGAACAAATTCTGCTTTACAACAACCTCCCCCACCTGCTCATCAATCGGTTCCCGAGATGCCATAGGGAGCTGAACTTGTTAGAATTGGTAAGCCTTTTGTGGATAAAATTCGTAAGTACGGGGCAGAGGAATTTAGGGTTTTTACTGATGATGACCTAGAGAGGGCTGAGTTTTGGTTCGAAAATACCATACGGGTTTTAGATAAATAATTGTGTACACTAGCTAATTGTTTGAAGTGTACAGTATCGTTATTAAAAGACATAACCTACCATTGGTGAAATATTCTGATTTCTGTGGTACCAAAAGAAAATGTTACTTGGGAGTTTTTCTAAACTGAATTCAGAAAGAAGTACATCAGTCAAAGATTTCTGGATCAGAAAAAGAAAGAATTTTTAGAGCTTAAACAGGGAAACATGACTATATCTAAATACGAGCAGAAATTTGTTCTGTTAAGCAAATATGCCAGAGAATAGGTTCTAACCGAGGCAGATATGTAGAAATGATTTGAAGAGGGTTTAAATGAAGATATCAAACTGTTGATTGGAATCCTTGAATTGAGGGAATTATGGTGTTAGCCAATCGATCACATAAAGTTGAGGAATTAAGTAAATAAAAGAAGCAAGCAGAGAGGGAAGCTCGAATTTTTGGTAAAAAATTTATGAGTAAATCACAATCATCTGCTTCAAAAAAATCAAAGAAGTACCATGATCATTCTACCACCTTTACAAGATATTCTGGGAAAGAGCGAAGCTCTCAACGTTCTAACCCGAGATCCTTGTCTCCATCTGTAACTAGTGTTGGAAGTGTCGATAATCCCAAACCGAAATGTAAATATTGCAACAAATTTCATTTTGGGGAATGTCATTTAAGAAGTGGAGCCTATTACGATGTGGTTCTCTTGATCAGTTTCTCAAAGATTGCCCTGAAAGGATTGAAAAAGATATTAATCAAACTTTGAAGCTTAGTAAACCTGCCTTGAGAGGTAGACCACCTCGTCACCCTGGCAATGTCATCGGTAGCTGAGGTACTACAATGGATACAACAGTTAAATCTGAGGCATGAGCACCGGTAAGGACATATGTTATTCGTACTAAAGAGGATGCTTCTGTACCAGACGTCATTACTGGTACATTTTCTCTACTTGATACTGATATTACTACTTTGATTGATCCTAGTTCAATGCATTCATACATATGCACAAATTTAGTGTCTGTTAAAAATTTACCTATTGAATTCACTGAATTTGCGGTTAAAGTTTCGAACCCCCTAGGCCAGTATGTTATGGTGGATAAAATTTGTAAAAATTGCCTGTTGATGGTAAAGGGTTGTTTCTTTTAAGCTAATTTGATCTTGTTTCCATTTGATGAATCTGATGTAATTTTGTGTATGGATTGGCTAACTCAACATGATGCAGTGGTAAATTGTAAATAGAAATATATTGTGTTGAAATACCAGAATGGTGAGTTACTCCATGTTGAATATGATAAACTGGATGGGTTATTTAATGTGATTTCAGCAATATCAGCACAGAAATATGTCAGAAAAGGTGATAATGTTTATCTTGCATATGTGTTGGATACTAAAGTATCTGAGTCGAAGATTCAACCAGTGCCGGTTGTTTGTGAATTTCCTGATGTAATTCCAAAGGAATTACCTAGTTTACCACCGGTTAGAGAAGTGGAGTTCTCTATAGATCTTATTAAGGGGACAACACTGATATCCATAGCACCTTACAGAATGACTCCTACCGAATTGAAATAATTGAAAGCACAGTTGCAAGAATTGATTTACAAAGGCTTTGCTCGACCTAGTTTCTCACATTGGGGTGCACCGGTTCTATTTGTAAAGAAGAAAGATAGATCATTAAGATTGTGTATAGATTACAGACAATTAAACAAAGTTACAATAAAGAACAAGTATCCATTGCCTCGAATTGATGATCTATTTTACCAGTTGAAAGGTGCTACTGTATTTTCAGAGATTGATTTCTGTTCTGGCTACTATCAGTTACGGGTAAAAGATTTAGATATGCCAAAAATAGCTTTTAGAGCTAGGCACGAGCAATATGAGTTTCTTGTGATGCAGTTTGGGTTGACAAAGGCAGCTGCTGTATTTATGGATCTGATGAACAAAATCTTCAAACCTTATCTAGAAAGGTTTGTGGTAATATTTATTGATGATATTTTGGTTTACTCCTGAGATGAAATGAACATGCAGATCATCTGAGAACTATGTTGCAAACTCTGCGTGAGAAACAATTATATGCCAAATTCAGTAAATGTGAATTTTGGCTACAGGAAGTTGGCTTTCTCAGACATGTAGTTTCTGCTGAAGGTATCAAGGTGGATCTGAATAAAATTTTAGCTATTATTAACTGGATGCCACCAAAAAATGTGTCTGAAGTCAGAAGTTTTCTGGGATTAACAGGATATTATCAGAGGTTTGTTAAAGGGTTTTCAATGATAGCTTCTGCAATGATTCGATTGTTGCAGAAAGATGTGAAATTCGAGCGGTCTGATAAATGTCAACAGAGTTTTCATAGGTTAAAAACCTTATTGGCAGAAGCACCAATGTTAGTTCTGTAACACCTGTCACTCATATTCAACACCAAAATAGGGTTACAGAACATTGCCAGGCTTACAATATATTTAATCATACTTTTCACATACATTTAATCATTACAAACAATCATTATTCAATCTCAATCAATTTGTCCCTCATACGAGCCTACGAGGCCCTAAAATATGCTTTGGGAGTGGTTCAGGACTAAACCAATATTTCAAGAAACTTCCATGAAACTCTGAAAATTTTACTCAAAATAGGGGACACACGCCCGTGTGGCCAAGCCTTGTGTTTCACATGGCCACTAGACACTCCCGTGTCACAGGCCTTGTGGACATTCAAAATGGGAGCACATGGCCGTGTCCCAGCTCATGTCCGGCCCCGTGTAACTCTCTGACTTGGGTCACATGGCCAACACATACGCCCCGTGTGGCTAGCCTGTGTGCCCTAAAAATGGCCATACACGCCTGTGTGCCAGGCCGTGCCAAACCTGGAGGGTATATTGACTTATGCCACACGGCCAAGTCACACGCCCATGTGTGAGGTTGTGTGGAGCATACTGACTTGATTTTAAATTCAACACTAGAGGACACATGGCCGTGTTACAAGACCGTATGCCACACACGGCTGAGACACATGCCCGTATAGACAAAAATAGGCTATTTATTAAGCCAATTTGCCACCCAATTTTGCATATACCTACACAACCCAAATGGAACCAAACACAACATCAATAGACATATAATATACTTCCAAACCGAGCATGATTTATACTATTTCTAACATCAATCACAACAAAACATAAATACCATATATAGTCACCTAATGTCATACCAATCCTTGACTTTTCAATTCTCTAAAATGACCATTATCAAATATCCATTATTTGGCCTAATTTCACAAGCATACCTATATCCACAACTTATCCATTTACCAATCATAGTACCTATTATCATCAATCATCACATAACCATCAACCAACTCAATTCACAAGACATAACTGTACTTATATGTACATTATTCAAACATACCAAACAAACCAAAATAAGCCATCACACATGGCTATATAAACATGCCAAAACATAAAATTTACTATGCCAAATCATATGGCTAATATGATTACCAAAACATAACCAAAATGAATCAAAGTCCCTATACATGCTATATAACCCAAAACATAGTTTCCAAAAGTACCAATGTGTTAATGGATAGTGTGATGTAGTCTTCAACGATCCCCAAGTCCGAGCTAGCTTTGAAATTAATAAAAAAACATGGAAAAACAACAAAGTAAGTTATATAGGTTAGTAAGCTGATATGTTAACAATAAGCAACTATCACCATTCAGTAATCATTCAAACAATAGAAAATAATATATAACAATTCTATTGAATCTCAAAGATATCAAATGATCATTCACATAACTTACCAAAGACTTATCAATTCCATAGTTTCAAAGACTCAATTCATTACCGTACCTACCTGTACCATATCGTACCCATCTCATATTCAACCACATCTATAACGCCCCAAATCCCCATGTTAAAATTATTTTTGTGTGTTTGTGATGTGAATGTATGTCTGGCTTAGTGGTTGTGTGCTCTGGAAGTGTCTGAGAAGTCATGGGTTCAAGCCCTGGCTTCCACAAACTTTTAGCTCAAGCCAAGGATAAAACCCCTATCTTTGGTCAGTAGGGTTTTCAGTTTATTTTGGTAAAAAAATGACAGAATGGGCCTGCTGGTCTAGTGGGTAGCGGCCTGTGGAGTGTGCTAGTGGTCTGAGGTTCGAATCCCTACTTGTGCAAATGGAGATTATTTTTGCTGGTGGCCATGGGAGAAAGTTGTGTTTGACCGAAACACCAAGAGTTTGAGTGCAAATGGGGATTATTTTTGCTGTGGCCATTGGAGGAAGTTGTGTTTGACCGAAACACCAAGAGTTTGAATAGATTTGAATGGGGTTGTTGTTAGTCGAATTTGACGAGATGGATGGGAGGAAATTAAGGAGAAAATCAAGCAAGTTCAAATTTAGAGAAGAGTGTTGCCGGGTTTAAAATCTGGCACTTAGTGTTTCGGTTGTGTAGGGATGTTGGGGGAGGTATTTAGTGTGTGGAAGGCTGAACGAAATTGGGGAGTTCTTTTGGGGTAAAATTTGGCTATGTATTGGTAATTGGTCATTTCATTTTGGGATTTCGCCAAATTGTGGTTTTGCTCACTATTTGTTTTCTGAATCTAATTTGTGCTAAGAAGTCTTTGGGTATCGGTTGTTTTTGGCTAGTGCTTCCGGGTACTTTCATTTTGGGACTATCTCAGTTGCTGTTTTCCTTCTATTCTTTGACAATTATTTTCCCTTGATACCTTTTGTAGCCGAATAACCTCCTTTATTTTCTCTCTCTGACCCTTTCTGTTTTTAGCTTTAGTCTTGATTGAATCTCTCCTTCTTCTGCTTGACTCAATTGATCACCTCTTTGATCAATTACATTCTTGCTTCCCTCTCTTCTTATTTTGACACTTTGGCCGAATTATGTATCTCTCTATTTTGGTTCGGTTTTTGCAAGTAGTCTCTGGCAAATCGGTAAGCACTTGACTCCTTTTTAATCTCTCTCAACGTTTATCAAGGCTCCCCTCTTTTGGACTGTTATAACTGATTACTTCTTTTGTTATTACCGAATCTCATTCCCTTTTTCTTGTGTGGTGTTCATTGGTTTCTAAATTCTCGAGGGGTGTAGGAGGTTCAAGCGATATTGAAGCAATCGAAACCTTTCCTTCATCACTCGATCAAAGGTAACCTTGTTTGTAGTTATTATGATACTGGGGTTGGTTGGCTTGCATATTTTGATGTTGGCCGAATGTTACTTTCCTTATGATGGGGTTTTATGTCTTTTTAATTAGTATAGGTTGATATGACTCGCGAGTTTTAGCAATCGTAACTAATGGATTTCGCTAGTAACGCAGATATTCGACAACGAGCTTGTGGTCAATTTTAGTCAGTGGTCTAATAGGACTAAGCCACTTTTGTTCAATCAAAGGCAGGTATTATGATAAGTTGGGATCGTATAAAGGGAGGTAGTTAACCCTATTGTCAATTGACTAATAGGATACCTTGATTGATCAAAAGCTGAAAAGTCGAAAAGTGGGCTGTCGACACCACAAGAGCGTGTGGCCGCCCGTGTGGTAGGCCGTGTGATCGATGAGATGGCCATGAGCGTTGTCATGGGCCGGAATGACATTGGGCCATTTTGGGCCGACTTGGGCCATGTAGGCCCAATGGGCCTGTGGGCCCTCACAGGAAAATCACACAAAAGTGTGGCAAATGTTGGGCCAGGTTATGTGAACCACACGGCTAGGGCCATTTCTTGGTTATGTGGGCCATACGAGCGTGTGGGCCACATGGGCCCGTAATATGGGCTGTTGGCCCATTATCACCGATTGACTAGTAAGGTTGCATGAGTTGCCCAAGACGACTGTGGACCTACTATTGGGCCGGTAAGTGTACTGGGACCCTTATTTTGTAAATGACTGACATACCCCTATGTGATGTATGACTATTTGAGCATGCCATTTTTACTGTATATACATTTATATTATGTTGCGTTGCATGGGGTGGGATAAATGGATTTGGAGGAAGTGTTCTGAAAGGCTATAATCCTATTACTGGCAGCTTTGTTGCAAATACTGTTTTAGTGCCACAACCTCTGCTACTTGGTGTGTAGGGATGGGTGGGTCGATTTTATCCCCACATGGTGTGTATGGTTGGTACGGAGATAGTGTGTAGAGGCTGGATTGGGTAAGATTTTCTGATTGCATATTGTACTCGATCATCAGAATGGGCTTCTACCCCATTGATACTATTTTTTGAGATGGGCTCGTGCCCGCATCACTCATCATTCTCGCTAAGGACTAAGGCCCTAACTGAAACTGAAAGGGCTTAGGCCCAAATTGTGTTTTCTCTGATTAATTACTATTATGGGATTTCACACACCAAGTTTTTGGAAACTCACCCATTTGTTAACTGTGCAGTAAATCCCCAGACTTAGACGGATTGAGGCGACGGAGGACTTAGTGGTGGCCACTTGACTTAGTTAATTTTTAATATTATCATTAAGGTTTATTTTGGGTTTTGCATTATGTGATAAGGCCTTTTGGGTTATTTTTATTTTTGGTATTTTACTCATATTTATTTGTGATTTACAACCGCTAGTCGTAGGGAAAAAAACACGAGTTTTTAAAAAGTCAAACGTTTTCAAGACCACCACAGATACGTAACTTTCGCGAATAACAAACCGTTTTCAAAATTAGTAACGTTTTATTAAAAGTAACCTTTAAAAAGTACAACCACATTATGAAAGAGTAATAAGGCTTTAAATCAGCTTTCCAATACGAAGAGGCTAGTTAAAAAAAAGGTTTTAAAACGACGAGTCTTAGATTTCGAAAAACACTTCAATGTGACATCGCCAGATTCTGCCATAACATCTAGGCCGGGTATGGGGTGTTACATTTAGTGATATCAGAGTTAAGTTGCAAAACTCGGCTATAGATTTGGGCTTTTGTAAAAACATGGAGATTTTAATAGAATTGTTTTCAAATGGTTTAAAGTGATTGATATAAATTGGGAATGTTTTACTGAAGGAGAGGTACACCGAGTCTCTGTGCCAATCCTGTAAGTCTTCTGACTATTTATACTGAAAGGATTATATTGGAATCTTATTACTGAGACTACTTTAGGTGGTAAAACTGTACTGAAACTCTCTAGCTAGAATAAACTACAAACCATAGTAAGACTGCGAACTGCAAAACAAACTCTGAAATAATATTATTCATAAAATATCTGTAATAAACACTGGAACAATAAACTGACTGGCATAAAACTATTAACACAGACTAAGCGCATTTGATAATGAGCACTAGAGGTACTCGTGGAAGAGGCCGCGGCAGAGGCGTGGAGGTGCTCGGGCTGGGTCTTCGTCAGTTGGACACCAGCCTAATGAGGAAGCTAGGGAGGCACCATCTTTACCTATTTTTGAAACAGGGTCTCAAAATCGAATGGCTAGAGACAACACACTGTCCCAAGCAATGTTGAGGATTCTGGAAAGGGTCATTGGGCCTAGTACTGGTACTGTAGGCCGTGGGTCAGTTACGAAACGACTCAGGTCTAATGGGGCTGAGTTATTCAGGGGTATTGCTGGAGTGGCCCCTAATGTGGCTGAATATTAGATCAAGGCCACAGAGAGGATCATGGATGACCTCGATTGCACCCCCGAACAGAAGCTAAAGGGTGCAGTATCACTGTTGAGAGATGAGGCTTACCAGTGGTGGCTTACTGTCAAGGAGGGCACTCAAGCCGATTGATTGACCTAGGAATTTTTCAAGACTGCATTCCAAGGAAAATATGTAGGCGCTAGTTATGTGGATGCCCAGAGGAGTGAGTTTCTGAATCTGACTCAAGGGTATAAATCTGTGGCTGAATACGAAGCTGAAACTTTATGACTTAGCCACTATGCGCGTGGGATGGTGGCAACTGAATATGAGCGCTGCGTTCGTTTCGAAGACAGCCTCAAAGATAGTCTACGGGTTTTGATAGCTCCACAGAAGGAGCGAGATTTTGCTGCTTTAGTGGATAAGGCGAAGATCACTGAGGATGTGAAGCGTGCTGAGCGCCAGAACTATGAAAAAGAAAGCGGTAGGAACAAGAGGGATTCAGAGCCCTTGACTTCATTAATGAGGCCTAAGAAAAAGCCTAGATTTGAAGGGCTGATTAGAGTTGATACGAAGAGGCTAGTTAAAGAAAGGGTTTTAAAATGACGAGTCTTAGATTTCGAAAAACACTTCAATGTGACATCGCCAAATTCGGCCATAACGTCTAGGCCGGGTATGGGGTGTTACAACATCTTTCATTTACCCGTTAAACCATTCAGAATAGAAGTCGGATACTCAAGGGTCTTACACGATAAGTACCTATACCATGGCCCAAAGCTAAATTAAGATAAATTATCTGAAATTCTGATATCATGGCCCGAAGCCAAATCAGCCGATATGCATGGCTCAAAGCCAAATTAGTTTATCTCACACTCGAAGTGCTAAATCATGGCCCGAAGTCAACTCAAGGTATCCCTAATGACAAGTCACTAGCATCCTAAACTATTCCTAAGGTTCAACCGGGATTCCAACTGTCGAATCTTCGTCGAATCATTTTTGAACTTGTCCGTAATCATATAATCAATATTCGTGCTATATCAAAACACACAAAATACATTTGAAATGAAATTATAACATACGAACTTACCTCAGATATTAAAACGGGGAATCGAGTCGATTAGTTGATAACTTTATCTTTTCCCTGATCCAAGTTCGTATTTATCCTTTCTTGATCTAAATATATTTAGGATTAACTTATTTAATCACCTCTCTATTCAATTTAGTCCAAAACACACTTTAAAACACATTTACACTTTTGCCTCACATATTTCACATATTTCACAATTTAGTCCTTATTTCATAAACTCACAAATTAATGCAAATTTCAGAACACCCATGCTTAGCTAAATTAGCATTATACCCTTAGTAGCCCATATTTTTCATTTATTTCACATTTCAACCATAATGTTTGAACATTTCTCAATTTAATCCCTATTTTGCATTTTCACTAAAAATCACTTAACAAGACTTATATATCTATCAACAAGCATTTACAATCTATCAAGAACTTCAAAATACACATGTATTCAACAATGGAATCATTCAAAATCTTTAACAGTTTTGAAAATTAGTCCCTGGGCTAGCTAGTACTAGTTCCAACATGTAACAGTTCGATTTTGGGTCTAGTCAGAACAGGGGTTTTGGGACCACGAATCTGACATAGAAAGATTTATTTTATTATATTTTTATGGTCTAAAGGTTCATGGAATTGTTTCATGAAAATTTCGTTCGAAAATTTTATCGATTGGGCACTTAATTTAGTTAAAAGGACTAAATTGCAATAGGTGCAAAATGTGTGTTCTAGAAGCTAGAGATGTCTAATTGCTATGAAATTTTAAATTAAAGGTCCTTAGATGGTAATTAGACCATTTTTTGATTAGATGGACAAAAATGGACATGATTAGGTGAAATTTTAAAGTTTTAAGTAAAGGGCATTTTGGTCATTTGGTTAGTAAAGACAAAATAAAACACATAAAAGATGTCATCTTCTCAATTTCATCCTCCCATAGCTGAAATTGATGAGTCTCCATAGCTAAGGTTTTGGCCAAAGCTTCCAAGCTTGATTGTAAGTCCGTTCTAGCCCCGTTTTTAATGATTTTCACGTTTTTGAGATCCTTGTAACCTAATCTAGCTATTTCAAGGACTAATTTGAAAGAAAGATGAAGTTTAAAATTTTAAGCATGTTAAATTCTTGTGTATTTTGATGTCTAATGGTAGAAAATGCATGTTTGGTGTTCGATAAACAACTTTTGCTAAGTGATTTTCAGTAAAAATGTCAAAAAGGACTTATTTGTAAAAGTTATAAAATAAGTAGTAAAAGTGTGATTAAGTGGAAAATGTGGGATGGTATAGGTATGAAAATGGTTCGACTAGGCTTGGGTTTTGAAGAAATTGAATACATTTCAATTTACGAACGTAGGGACTAAATTATAAAATTGTGAAACATGAGGGGCAAAAATGTAATTTTTCCATAATATGATTTTTGGGCCAAATTGAATAATGTGAATATTAAATAAGTTAAATTTATTATTATAGATTAAGAAAAATGAGGTTCAGACCTAGATCGGGGGAAAATAAAGTGTTTGACGATTAGGTCCAATTCTACTATTTTTGTACCGAGGTAAGTTCGTATGTAAATAATGCATTGTTATATTTATGTTTTAAATGCTTTAATATTGTATGAATTGTAATTGACTCTTTGGATGTATTCGACAAAGTTTTTGACAAGGGAGAAATCCCGGTTGAACCTTAAGAATAGAATAGGATACGAGTGACATGTCACTAGGAACCCAAGCGTATATGTGATTATGTAATCCGAGTGCTGGTCTCGTATGTCCTACCAGTGGCTGGGTAGTTTGGCATGTGTTGCGGATACCTGATAGCTTGTGTGAGCAAGACTGTGTAGCTACGTCCTGACTGACAGCTTGTGTAAGCAAGCCCGTGAATAGCATGAAAACGAGCCCATATGTATTATGAGATATGAGGTAACTTCGGCTACACATATGTCACTTGTAAATCCCCTAACCCGTATCCTTCACCGAAATAGGGTTACGAGGCATTACCGATCAAACCACAACATACAATATACATTTCTCATACATGATTCAATTTCACATAAATATCAATATAACATAATCATATTGTCCCTTATAAGGCTCTACGAGATCTTAAAACATGCTTGTACGAGGTTTGAGACTAAACCGATAACATTTAAAAACTTTGGGAAACTTAGAAAAGTTTCAAACATACAGGGATCACACGCCAGTGTGAACGGGTCGTGTGCTTCACACGGCCACCTGACACGCCTGTGTCTCAGGCTGTGTGAAAATAGGGCATACATACTAACTTGCACCACACGACCGAAGACACGCCCGTGTGCCATGACCATGGGAAATCTAGAGGGTTTACTCACTTGGCTCACATGGCCAGCCACACGCCTATGTGCTAGCCCTGTATCACAGACGGCCAGTAGACACGCCCGTGTGTCTAGGCCGTGCCAAACCTGTAGGGTATACTAAATGAAATCAAAAGGCTACCCCAAGGGACACACGGCCGTGTACCAAGGCCATGTGTCACACACGGTTGAGCCACACGCCCATGTGCTTCGCTGTATGGAGTGAAAATAGGCTTGGTTGAAGCCACATTTCTCACCCTCTTTGATCACACCTAAACCACATCAAATTTTACCATTTTCATACATATATAAGCAACCAAAACATGCTATTTCATACACATTTTATGCCATTTAGAGACCATTCTCTTAACTACTCAATTCCATGGCCAAAACATACCAAATCAATATGCCAAAATCATCAAACTTACATAACTTCTAAATGCATTTTCTCATCATCTATTTCATCCCTCAAAACATACCATTTCATCATCTCAAAATCAAGCCATAACATACCATCTTCCAAGCAATAATATACAAATTAACATCTAACTAGTAGAGCAATCATAAAACCATACCAAACATGCCCAAAACATAAGACAGCTTATACATCACATAATTCAAGCCAACTTAAATGGCCAAAGTCACACCAACATTTACATCATTTGCAAGCCAAATCTCATGGCTAAAATCATAACTCAAAACTTATCATCTTAACACTAGCCTATACATGCCATATACCATATATACAAAGCATCAAAAGTACCAACAAGATGACCGATGGTGTAATGGCGTTTTCCCGACGATCCTCGAGTTCAAGCTAGCTTCGATAATCTATAAAACAGGAAAAAAAACACACCAAGTAAGCTTTAAAAGCTTAATAAGCCATATACAGATAAATTACCACATGTATCAACATCATTTCCATTAATAGGAAAACTATGAGTAAGCATTTATAAGTTCACAAACTTTTCTCATTATACGCATATTCAATATCATAGTTGAATTCATCAATTACTTCCCTTTTTAAAGCTCATATGAATCTCGTACGTACTTAAGTCACTTAACTTTTTCACACATTCTTTCTTGACTTGACTTTGCCCGTTGAACCATTCGGAATCGTTAAGGATATTAAAAAATCACATAAAGCTCGTACAATGCCATATCCAAATATGGTCTTACATGTTATCACATATCGATGCAACTGTCCCAGATAAGGTCTTACACGAAATCATATAACGATGCCAATGTCCCAGACATGGTCTTACACGTAATCACAATACAATGCCAATGTCCCAAACATGGTCTTACATGTAATCACATCTCGGTAATCCTAATGTCATGACATTCATATGCTATACTTTTCCCAAGCTTCATACGGGACTTTTGGATATTGTAACTTCATCGATTCTTTTGCTCGTTCAACATCCATAGCAATTCAGCAACAAATAAACATATATAAATCAATTTAAAGACATTTATTTGCATATGACTTACCTCTTATATACGATGAATAGATCGGATCAACTACTCGATAACTTTCAATTTCCCCCGATCTAAATCTGATTTCTTTCTTGCTTGACATATATAAATTGAAATTTAGCTCATTTAATCACCTATTCATTCAATTTCATCCAAAAATACCTATTTGGGCATTTTTACACTTTGCCCCTAAAGTTTTACATTTTTACAATTTAGTCCTTACTTAACAAATACAAAAAATTCATTCAATTCAATTTAATCCATGCTTGGTTGAATTACCATAGTGCCCCTAGCAGCCCATATTTTTCATTTATTTCACATTTCAACCCCTTAGTTTACAATTTTCACAATTTAATCCCTAATAGGCATTTTTACTCAAAATCACTTAACAAAACTTGTATAACTATCAAAAAATATTCATTTTTCATCATCAATCATTCAAAAGCTCAAGAATTCATAAAATCACCAACAAACTCAAAAATTAGGGCACGGGCTAGTTAGTATTTAAAGCAACGATCACAAAAACAAAAAAATCATCAAAAATCGAGCTTAAAACACATACCTAATAAATCATGCAAGGGCCGAACTTAATGAAGCTTCAATGGTTGTTTCTTTTCTCTATATTTGGTGGTGGAAGATGATGATAAAAGAAATTTTTATGTTTTATTTTATCTAATATAACTTATTAACTAATTTACATTATTAACCTTTAATAAAAACATATAGTAACATATAATGGATGGACATTTATGTCAAATTCCACTATCAGTGGTCTAATTTCATCATAAGGACTTCCATATTTAAATTTCATAGCCAATAGATACTTTTAACAAGTAGAATGCGACTTTTGCATTTTACGCAATTTAGTCCTTTTTCTCAAATTGAGCTATTAAAGGATAAAATTAGCTCACAAAATTTTCACACATTTATATTCACATGCTGTAAACACATAAAATAATATTAAAATAATTTTTCAACCTCGAATTTGTGGTCCCAAAACCACTGTTCTGATTTAAGCTAAAACTGGGCAATTACAACTCTCCCCCCTTAGGGATTTTTGTCCCTGAAAATCTTACTAGTGAATAGTTTTGGATATTGCTTTCTCATAGCATCCTCAAGTTCCCACATAGCTTCTTCAACTCCGTGTCGATGCCATAATACTTTCACTAATGCTATTCTTTTATTTCTTAACTCTTTGATCTCACGAGCCAAAATTCGGATCGGTTCTTCACTGTACGATGAGTTTGGTTGAATCTCAACCTCAGTCGGGGAAATAACATGTGAAGGATCAGATCGATATCTTCATAGCATCGATACATGAAACACATTATGTATCTTCTCTAATTCAGACGGTAAAGATAGCGGATAAGCAACTGGCCCAATTTGCTCGATAATCTTATACGATCCGATGAATTACGGACTCAATTTTCCTTTCTGACCAAACCGTAATATCTTTTTCCACGGTGACACTTTCAGAAACACTTTATCCCTGATCTGAAACTCAATATCTTTTCATTTTAAGTCTACATAAGATTTCGGTCAATCCGAAGCTGCTTTCAAACTATCGCGAATTACTTTCGCTTTTTCTTCTGTTTTTCTAATCAGATCAACCCCGTGAATCTTATTCTCGCTTAACTCTGTCCAATACAATAGTGTTCGACATTTACGACTGTATAGAGCTTCGTATGGTGCCATCTTTATATTTGATTGAAAGCTATTATTGTAAGCAAATTCAATCAGCTGTAGATATTTCTCCCAGCTACCTTCAAACTCAAGAATACAACAACGTAACATATCCTCGAGTATCTGTATAACTCGCTTGGATTGACCATCCGTCTGCGGGTGAAAAGCAGTGCTAAAATGCAGCTTTGTACCTAGAGCTTCTTGCAATTTCTTCCAAAATCACGATGTGAATCTCGTATCTTTATCCAAAACAATAGAAATAGGTACCTCGTGTAATCGAATAACCTCTGAAATTACAACTCAGCAAGCTTGTCAAGTGAATAATCCATACGCACCCGAATGAAATGAGTCGATTTTGTCAACCTGTCAACAACGACCCAAATTGCATCTTTCTTACTCGGAGATAAGGGCAAACCCAAAACAAAATCCATAGTCACTTTATCCCATTTCCACTCAGGAATCATGATAGGTTGTAATAAACCTGATGGTACTTGATGCTCAGCTTTAACTTGCTAACAGATTAAACATTTTGAAACAAACTCGGAGATATCCCGTTTTATTCCATGCCACCAATAAAGCTGTTTCAAATCATTATACATTTTTGTGCTTCTTGGATGCACTGATAAACGACTACTATGTGCTTCATTCAAAATCATCTGAATTAACTCTGAATTTCTCGAAACACATATTCGGCCTCTGAATCTTAAACAATTATCGGAATCAACTTGAAACTCTGAATCAGGGTTCGAATCACATAGAGCTCATTTTGATAACATTTCATTATCGACTTTCTGAGCTTTACAAATCTACTGTAAAAATAATGGTCTTGCTTTCATCTCGGCCACAATCGAACCATCATTACACAAAGCTATTTGAGTATTCATTTCACATAGAGCGTATAGGGATTTTTGGCTCAAAGCATCAGCAATGACATTAGCCTTTAATGGATGATAATCGATCACTAACTCATAATATTTTAGTAATTCAAGCCACCTTCGTTGTCGCAAATTTAGATCTTTTTGAGTTATAAAATATTTCAAACTCTTGTGATTGGCATAGATGTGGCATTTCTCACCAAACAAATAGTGACGCCAAATTTTTAACGCAAACACAATCGCAGCCAATTCTAGATCATGTGTCAGATAATTCTTTTCAACCGGTTTCAACTGTCTCGAGGCATAAGCTATAACTTTTCCTTCCTGCATCAAAACACAACCCAAGCCATTTAACGATGCATTACTAAACACTATGAGCTCTCTATCCAATTCAGGCTGAACTAACACTGGTGCCTCTCTCAATAAAGCTTTCAACTAATCGAAACTTTTCTGACATTTATCTGACCACTCGAACTTAACATCTTTCTGAAGCAATTTTGTCATCAGAGTTTCAATCATAGAAAATCCTTTCATGAACCGTCGATAATAGCCAGCTAGTCCCAAAAAATTACAGACTTCAGATACATTTCTCAGAGGCTTCCAATCTATAATCGCAGATATCTTACTTGGATCAACCCAGATACCATCAACTGAAACAATATGTCCCAAAAATCCAACCTCTCGTGGCCAAAACTCGTATTTGCTAAACTTTGCAAATAACTGTTTATCTCGTAGAGTCTGTAGTACAATTCTCAAATGTTCGGCATGGTCAAATTCATCATGTGAGTAAATCAAAATGTCATCAATGAATACAATAAAAAATCGATCTAGATACGGTCTGAAAATTTAGTTCATTAGGTCCATAAAGACAACAGGTGCATTCGTTAACTCGAAAGGCATAACCAAAAATTCATAGTGACCATACCTCGTTCTAAATGAAGTTTTTGGCACATCAGAGTCTTTAACTCTCAACTGATAATAACCTGATCTCAAATCTATCTTTGAAAACATTGTAGCCCTTTCCCTGTAGAGGGTATTTGTTCTTGATTGTCACTTTATTGAGCTATCGGTAGTCCATACACATTCTCATAGTGCCATCTTTCTTTTTCACAAACAACACAGGAGCACCCCAAGGCAAGAAACTTGGTCTAGCAAAACCTCTATCCATTAATTCTTGCAACTGGGATTTCAATTATTTTAACTCTGTTAGTGTAACACCCTGATTTTGGGCCTAGTCGGAATAGTGATGTCGGGACCACAAATTTGAGATAGAAATAATTATTTTATGATTATTTTGAGGTCTATGATATGATTGCATGATTTTGTGAAAATTTCGTGAAGAAATTCAATGCATAAAGTGCTTAATTTAAAGTTAGGGACTAAATTGAATAAGTTGCAAAACTTGCATTCTAGAAGTTTTTAGTATGAAATTGCATTGAAATATTAATTAGGAGGTCTTAAATAGCAATTTGACCAATTTAAAGTTCATGGACAAAATTAGGACATGGAAGGAATTTTCGAAAGTTTAGTAGTAAGGGCATTTTGGTCATTTAGGGGTAAAATGAATTAAAATACAAAATTAAAAGCCAATTTTGCTCATCTTCTTCATGGAGGCCAAAATTAGCATGGGGGAGGCCATGGCTAGGGTTTTCAAGCTTTCCAAGCTCAATAGTAAGTGATTCCAAGCCCCGTTTTTAATGTTCTTTACGCTTTTGGAATCCCTGTGAGCTCGATTAAGCTTATTCTAGCAATAATTTAAGCTAGGGTTCATATTTGGAAAAATACCCATAGGTGAAATTTGTGTATTTTGATGTTTTATGATAGAATATGAGGTTTTAAATTATGTTAAACAACTTGTGCTACTCAGTTTTAAGTGAAAACGAGTAAAACTAAGATAATCTGTAAAAATACTTATTGTTCATAACTATATGTTAGAGTGAGAATTTGATGTTGTTGTAGAAGAGAAAATGTTCAGCATGTCATAAAACATAGGAATAAGGGCTGAAATTAAATTTTCGAGTCTTGGGGCAAAAGTGCAAATATGCAAAAGTTTAGGGGTCAAAATGCAAATTTGTAAAAATATGATTTTTGGACCCGTATGAATAATGTGACTAATTATTAGGCTAAATGTGATATTATAGATGAAGGAAATCGAGATTCGGGCTTAAATCGGGAAAATACAAGGTTATGGATTAAAATAGTAAATTGCCGTTTCTGAATCGAGGTAAGTTCGTGTGTTAATAATAATGCAATACCATGCATGAATTGTAATTCTCTATTGATATGGCATAAATTGTATGATTTAATATGTTTAAGAGAAGTTGATAGATGGTATGTATGATATAAAAAAAAATGTAATGCTAGTTGTGTCATGTGAAATTGAATGGAATTATTGTTACAAGAATTGAGTGCTAAATTACTATTAACTGGGTTGTATGAATTGTTGCACGGTTGTACCTGATGAGATTTTGATAAGTTTGTATGTAAATAATTTATCGATTTATTTTATTTTATTTTATTATATTTTGTTATCATATGAAATGTGGCTACCTATAGATTGACTATTTGCTGTAAATTGAAAATTGAAAAAGGACTACGAATAAATTTGTAACATATTGGAAATATGTTTGTTGGTAATTACTTGATTGGTGAAATTGTTAGAAAAGAGAGAGAAATCCCGGTCGAACCTTCGGAAAGATTGGATGATACAGATGGTATGTAGCTAGGTCACATGTATGGTGCTGAGTGCACATCATGTGTACAAGAGAGCTACGAGATATTATGATGTAGCTAGGTCACATGGGTGATACTATGTGTACACCATGTAGACAAGAGAGCTACGGGATATATGTAGCTAGGTCGCATGCGTGGTTCCAGTGAAGGACACCATGTAGACAAGAGAGCTACGAGATAAATCGGCTAGGTCACATGGGTGATACTAAGTGTTCACCATGTGTACAAGAGAGCCGAACTTTATGATGGGTGGAGCTATTTGCGTAAACCACCAAGTATCGAGGATTGATCCGAAGTGTTCATCGGAGACTTATTATGTACCGCTTTGTGAGTTTTGTGATGAATAAGTGCAGGAATTTGGTTATGTGAATAATGTGTTCATTAAGTGATCGGGTTGTGGTAAGGTTATAAACAATTAAGTTATACATGAGGATGATTTTATGGTGACCTTGTAATCATGGGCCTATACTTGTGATGTATGAAATGTGGTGAAAATGATTTGTGATATGTATGTTAAAATGAGGTTAATACAAAGAAAGTGTGAAAGAGTGAATTAGCAATAAAATTGTCTTGGACAGCAGCAGTTGCGTGACTTTGAAAATTCACTAAAAATTGTGGAAGTTGAATAAAAATGCAAATGATATATGAAAATAAAGCTTAATGAGTCTATTTTCACATGAAAGAAACAAGGGAAGCAAAAGAATTCTATATTGTGTGATATTTGAATTATTGTGAAATAGGGTCTGAATGAATTCGAGATCCCCTGTTTTGAGTTTAGAAATTCATCATAAATTGTACAAAACTTATTAAGAGTCATACCTTACATGCATGGATTCATTATTGAGTATATTTTTAAGGGAAATAAATGGCATGGTCGTTGGAATTCTGTACAGAGAGAAATTTGGTTCGTAGTACACAGAGGTCAGAGTAGTCATACTCTGAAACAGGGGAGAATTTAACTAATAAACTGTACTAATTGGCCAAACCAAAAATTTTGGAAATTTTATGGGAGAAAGATATATGAATCTAGTTTCAAATAAAATTAACGAAACTAAAGTTGGAGTTTTGTAGCTTCAGATATGAGTGATTTAGTAACTGTAACTCAATAACACAGCTTAACCTGAATATATGTAATTGTACAATTATAGTGTTTTATCTTGAAAAGCATGGTAGTAATTGCTTATTATTTTCATATGAACTTACTAAGCGTAAAGCTTACCCATCCTCTCCATTTCTTTAGTATTGATAGGTCGGCTCGGGGTTGGAGATCATCAGAGGCAAAATCACGCTATCAAACTATCATTTTTGGGAGAATTAATTCAAATATTAGAAATATCAAGTGAGTGGCATGTATAGGAAGTTGGTTTGTAATATGTATTTTTTTTATTATGATTTTGATCGTACGTATCAGTCTGCATTGAGTTATTGTATATGATTATGAGATGTGGTCCTTATCCATTATGGTTTATAAGTTTAATTAATCATGCTACGTCATACGTTTTGATGTAATGATATAGTTAGGTTTGTTTGTTACGCATGTGTTCGAAAAGTTTTAAATTAAATGAAATTTTATGGCCCAGTTTTTGTCTATGTGTGTTGTTAAGTCTGGTAATGCCTCGTACGCTGTTCCGGCCTTGGATACGGGTAAGGGGTGTTACAGTTAGAGCCATTTTGTATGGAGCTATCGATATCGACGTAGTTCCTAGCACTAACTCAATACCAAACTGAACCTCTTAGATCAGTGGTAAACCCGGTAACTCTTCGAGAAATACATCCGAATACTCACACACAACTGGCACTGATTCGATCTTCTTTTCAGTCACTTTTTTATTAAACACATAAGCAAAATAAGCTTCATAACCCTTTCTCACATATTTCTGAGCCAACATCGATGAAATCACTGCTGGTAAACCATACAAATCATCTGAATCAATCCAGATAATCTCATTATTCTAACATCTCAAATCAATCGTCTTTCATTTATAGTTTACTATAGCATAATGTAGCGTTAGCCAATCCATACCCAGAATTATATTAAATTCATCAAATGACAACAACATCAGATCAGCCGAAAAATAGAAATCTTGAATCATCAATGGATAGTTATTGCACACTTTATCAACTAAAACACACTTACCTAATGGGTTCGATATTCTAATCACAAATTCAGTAGACTCTATAGGCAAAGTCTTACTGGATAATAAATTCACACATGTATACGATCTATCGATGCAATAACTTTAGTATCATAAAGAGTGAACGTACCGGTGATAACATCTGGAGATAACGCTTCTTTGTGAGCGTGAATAGCGTAGGCTCGTGCAGGTGCTCTAGCCTCTGACCTCACAACAAAATCTTTAGTCGCTCTCTGTCTACCACTCAGAGTTCCTGTGTTTCTAGGTGGTCTACCTCTAACTGCAGTGTTTCTCAGCCTCGTGTTTTGTACTGTCTCTTGCTCAGCCAATTCAAGATAGTCACGAATGAAATGATCTAATGATCCACATTTAAAATAGGCTCGATCATTTAATCTACAATCACCGATATGCCATTTTCCACAATGTCTACACTCGGGTCGGTTTTGTCTCACACTGCCAACACTAGCAATAGATGTAGCTTGAGCTTTAGAATTCACAAGTTGCTTTTCACGATCTCTGATTGAATGTCCCACTGATGCATTAGAACGATTAAACGAGTCTCGAAATTTCTTTGATGCAGACTGATAAGATTTACTAGTTGATCTCTTTCTCAAATCTCTTGCTTCAAAATTAGCTTTTCTCTTTTCTTTACTAATATCTTTAACTTTACAGGCTCGTTCAACGAGTATCACAAATTCTTTCAACTTTAGAATTTCGACTAACAGTTTTATATCTTCATTCAACCCATCAACAAATCGTTTACACATGATCTCCTCAATAGACACATATTCCTAGAAATATTTGCTTAAACGTACAAATTCTCTTTTATACTCAGTAACAGTCATCTGGCCTTGTTTCAATTCTAAAAACTCTTTATGTTTTTGATCAAGAAATCGCTGACTTATGTACTTCTTTCGGAACTCGAATTGAAAACTCCTAGGTAACCCATTTTCTTGGAACCACAGATATCAACGTTTTCAACCAATGATACACATTATCTCTCAGTAAGGATACAACACACTTGATACACTCATCAGGAGTACAAGACAATTCATCGAATACTTGGTTCGTGTTCTCGAGCCAGAACTCAGCTCTCTCAGCATCATCATCAACGGTAGCCTGTAAATCCTCAGCCCCGTGTTTACGTATCTTATCCATCGGTGGCTTGTTCAACCATATTGGATCTATAACTTGAGGATTAACAGGGTTTTATTAAGGAATAGGTGGGGGTGGAGGTTGTTGAGTAGCCAGAGTCGTTCGAACGAACTCTGTGAACCACTCACTCATCATCTGGAAAAAAACTTGCTTAGCCTCTCCCTCACGACTACTTGAAGTCAGCCTAGAATCAGTCAATGCTGCCCCTTGAGCGGGAGCGGGCGCATTACTTTCCACATCGTCAGCTAAAGCTCAATCGGGATCCATTTGCTATACGAAAACACACTTTAAGCTGTTAGGAATAATCACACTATCACAATTTATATATATGGCATGTATAGCTAGACTCTCACATGCTACGTTAGTCCTAGAATCAACTAAATCGTAGCTCTGATACCAATAAAATGTAACACCCCTAACTCGTTTCCTTCGCCAGAATAGGGGGACGAGGCATTACCAATCAAAGCACAACATATAATATACATTTCCCATACATGATTCAATTTCACATAAATATCAATATAACATAATCATATTGTCCCTTATAAGGCTCTACGAGATCTTAAAACATGATTGTACGAGGTTTGAGATGTAACACCCCTTACCCATGTCCTACGCCAGGATAGGGTACGAGGTATTACCGAATTTAAACCCAAACAATCATCCAAACTGGCCATAAAATTTTATTTATATTTCAAAACATTCAGTCACATGCACATAGTCCCTTATTTGAGTTTATGAAGCCCAAAACATACTTTAGAAAGGGTTCGAGACTAAACCGAAAACTTCGAAAAACTCTGGGAAAACTTAGAATTTTTTTCATGGAATAGGGTCACTCGCCCGTGTGCTATCGATACGCCTGTGTCCTTAGGTAGTGTAACTCTCTGTTTATGACGTCAGCAATTAAATTGAACCACACGGCCAGGCCATATGCCTGTGTCACCAAGCCGTGTCCCTCACACGATTGAGACACACGGCCGTGTCTCATCCCATGTTGTTGACTCTTAGGTTATTTTCCAAGCCTTCATGTTTCCCATAAACCCTTACAATCTTATACATATCAAACTCACAAATCATGGCATCATTTTAATGATTAAACATCCTTTATTAAGACACATTCAACATTAGCTCGATATAGGCTAATACATTTAGCCAAAATAACGCATGTCATAAAACTAAGTCCCTATACATGCAACTCACTTGATATTTCTAACATATGTTTCAATACTCCAAAGTTATTGGCTTGATAGTGTGATGCTGCCTCCAACGATCTCCAACCTCGAGCCGACCTGGGAACACTAAGAAAATGGAAAGGAGGGAGTAAGCTTTACGCTTAGCAAGCTCGCATGAAAAATAATAAACAATGTATTAATATGCTATTTTCAATTTCTTTCTATTTATTCAAAGTCCAGTCAAGCTATTTTCTCAAGTCGCAGTCATTAAATTATTTAAATCTAGGGCTACAGAACTCTAAATTAAGATCCATTAATTTTCCCTAAAGCTAGGCTCACATATCTTCTCACCATAAATTTTTCGAAATTTTCGGCTTAGGCAATACGTACAGTTTATTCTTTAAAATTACCCCTATTTCATTTTCTGATAGTTTCGACCTTTCTCTACTAAAAATTAAATATCTCATGGTACGAGATCAAAAAATGTTTTTGTCTATTTCTCTTGAAAATAGACTCATTAAGAATTTCAGCAATATAGATTATAACCCATGATAATTTTTCTAAAATTTTTAATGATTTTCCAAATTGGAAACAGGGGAGCCCGAAATCACTCTGACTCTATCTCACAAAAATTCAAATATCTCATCATATGAGATTCCTTTGCTTACACTGTTTCCTTTATCTAAAACTAGACTCGACAAGCTTTAATTTAATATTTTATTCAGCCTTTAAATCAATTTTCACTATTTTTTGTAGATTTTCAAAGTCGAACCACTACTATTGTCCTAATCTATCTTAGTGCAACATAATGATAACCATCACAAGTTTGTCATAGAAATTATTCTCATAAATATCACTCATTCATTTGCACTCTTATCACAAGTCCACTTCATTTCACATGTCAAACACATACTCATGGGTTTCGAGTATGTACCTGTGCTATCTCTTAGCACAACCAATCATCCAAACAGGACAATTATATGCATCATATAGTATTAACTAAGCATAGATGAGTTTATCATGCCGTTTCTCTTTATATCACTATGTATGTGATTACCGCTAAATTATTGAATTTTCGATGGACCTTTCCTTTTTAAGTTGTACAATCGAGGTGTACGTTCCTTTTCGAGTGGTACACACAAAGTATACCTTTCCTTTTCAAATGGTATACACAAAGTATACCTAACCTTTCCAAGTGTACACACAAAGTGTACATAACCTTTTCAAGTGTACACACAAAGTTTACATAACCTTTTCAAGTTGTACCATTTGGGTACATAAATCCTTTTCAAATATTACCCTTTCGAGTTACATTCCTTTTCAAAATGAGATCAAAAGATTACCCTTTCAGGACAACCTTTACTGCAACATATGTAGTACCTCATTTACACGGTAATCACCTATCCAATAGGAAATCAATATTCTAACGGTTTTTTTGTACCTTTTCATCAATTTCATATGAATTATGAATCAACATTTGATTGTTACATGTACATACCATTTACAAGTCATAGTTCACATAGTTCAACAATCGATTTAACACATTTAGAAGCTTAACTAGTTATACGAACTTACTCATTTAATTTAAAATATCATATTCCACCAAATTTCTATTAACAACAAATTCGAAACAAGCATAGCAAGATATATTTCCTGTATAAAAATAATAACATGAATAATAGGCTTATTAAATCCTGCGAACTTACCTCGGCACCAAAATAGCAAAAGGAACCTAACCGTCGATTTTTCATTTTTCACCCGGTCTAGGTCCAATCCTCATTTTCCTTGATCTATGATATCACATTTAGTCTAATTATTAGTTACATTATTTAATGTAATCCAAAAATTATATTTTTCCAAAATTATATTTTTGTCCCTAAACTTTATCAAAGTTACACTTTTACCCCTAGGCTCGTAAAATGATTTTTATTCAATGTTCTCACTCTATAGGCCTACCCAGAC
Organism: Gossypium anomalum; assembly: GCA_025698475.1. Taxonomy (NCBI): domain Eukaryota; kingdom Viridiplantae; phylum Streptophyta; class Magnoliopsida; order Malvales; family Malvaceae; genus Gossypium; species Gossypium anomalum. The sequence goes on from CM046956.1 coordinate 59,625,501, forward strand.
CCTTTTCATAACTATAGAAAACTAAAATTCTCATCAAAACACCCTTTTATATCATTTTTACAACTTTTACAAAATGGTTATTTCGGATGTTTTCATCGAAAATCGCTTAGCAAAAGTCGTTTATTTAACGCCCAACATTCATTTTCTACCATTAGACATCAAAACACATGCATATCACTCATGGGTAAATTTTTAAACATGAACCCTAGCTCAAATTAATGGTAGAAATAGGTAAATCGAGTTATCGTGACTTTAAAAATGTAAAGAACATTAAAAACAGGGCTCGAGATCACTTACAAATGAGCTTGGAAAGCTTGAACAAAACCCTAGCCATGGTGGTCTTCAAAATTTTGACCAAAGTATGAAAAATGAAGAAGGTGACATCTTTTTTTCATGTTATTTTGGCTTTATTAGCCAAATTACTAAAATACCCTTAATGAAAAACAATTTAAAACATACCTAACCATGTCCATTATTGTCCAAAACTTAATTAATGGTCTAATTACCACATAAGGATTCCCAATTTAAAATTTCATGATAATTGGACACCTCTAACATGTAGAACTCAACTTTTGCACTTTTTACAATTTAGTCCTTTTGACTAAATTGAGTGCCCAAACGTCAAATTTTCGAACGAAATTTTCACGAAATCATTCCGTGAAATTGTAGACCATAAAAATATAATAAAAATAAAATTTTCCTCGTCGAATTTGTGGTCCCAAAACCATTGTTCCGACTAGGCACAAAATCGGGATGTTACATTTCTCCCCCCTTTAGGGATTTTCGTCCTCGAAAATCTTACCAGAAAAGTGGTTTTGGTTTTTCACTTAGATTCATCAATTTTATAATCTATGTTAAAGAAATTTCACTCAAGGATGAACTTTTACTACATATTTCTTTAAATTCCACAAACAAGAATCATGAGCGGTTTTCACTTTACAACAATTTCAATGCAACTTAATCTCTATCAGAAAGTTCATGTATTCACAAGTCCGATCCATACCATAATGTTACATATACGTTCATACTTGAATCTTTTTTGAATTTGAATAGTAAAACTAACCAGTTTATCCCGGCTTTATACTCTCTATAATTTCACACGGTCTGATTATTTGTCAAATCAACTCTCGGTTACATTTCATTTCAAAGCCTCCTTTGGCTTTCCCAAGAAATCACGATATGAAACCCAGATCTCAATCTGATTAATGGAGACTAGTATTCTAAGAAATCCATCAATTATAAAGACACGAAATTCCTCGAACCTGATGAGCGAAAATTCAGTATATACTAGCATGATTTACATATCTCGTCAAACATTTAACAATAAGCTACATGACATCTTTCTCTTTCAAAAACAGGGATAATCCTGATAGGGCTTTGAGGATAACCCTTCCTCATTTTCCATCCTAATATCAATACTGGTAAAGGTAACTCTGGTAGAACATGATGCTCGGCTTTAACCCCATTAACATCTCAAATATTTTTACACAAGGATCATACAATAACCATCTCATCATCTTTTAATACCCAAGTCATTTACACTATAGCAAATTCAGGTTTTTCTATGGCATCAGATATTTTAAGCTATTACTTGTCTTGTTGTCTTAAAACACATCATTGAAAATCAGGAAATCTTGCTCAACACAGACTATACCAGTTCAAAGGCTTCGGTTAACAATGTTCTCATCTGTCCAAACTTTGCCAATCATGAATTAAGCCACTAATTTCCCAAGATGAAAATTTTACCACTTAACCCTTTTTCAATGTTAAATCCTTATACGGAAATTTAGAGACATCCAAATACTAATATCACCAGATGTAACAGCCCGATTTAGACCCTAATCAAAATAGTGGTTTCGGGACCATGAGTTTGAGTCAAAAAATATTTTAAAATTATTTTCTATGTTTATTTTGTGTGAATTTATATTTATGAAATTTTCGTGATTTAATTTTATTGTTTAGGTGTCTGATTAAATAAATGGACTTAATCGCATAAAATGAAAATACAGTGGTTATTTCTAAAAAGGGCTAGATTGCACTTGGCTTTTTAAATGGAATCCTTTACATTGAAATTTGCCAGTTTCTAAGTGAAGTGGACAGTAGTGGCCATAATATAATGGTTATATAATGTGATAAATAAGGTTAAAAATGTAAAACATGAAATAATAAGTTAGTATATATGTTATATTATATGATAACTTTAATTATCTTTTATTTCTTCATCACTTAGCTGAATATAAACTAAAATAAAAAGAAAGAACAAAAGCTAGGGTTCAGCCAATTTGAAGCTCAATTAAGGTATGAGTTTAGCTCGGTTTTTGATAATTTCTACGTTTTTGAGATCGTTGCTTAGTAATCTTCAAGACCCATGCTTTAATATTTTATTTTGATGAATATTTTGAGTTGTGCATAGATTGTGATTTTTGTTGTTTGATGATGAAAACTGGAAGAAATGTTTTAGATTAACATGTTTTGTATTGGAATTTTTGATGATTTTGAGTAATTAGGACTTAATTGCAAAAATAATAATTTGAGGGACTAAAATGTGAAATAAATTGAATATATGGACTTGTTTGAGAGTGGGTAAAATTCGGCCCAACATAAGCATAGAGAAATTTTGTGTATTTTGTGTTTTATGCAATAGGGGCTAAATTGTAAAAATTATAAATGTTAGGGGTAAAATGGTGATTTGACCATTTATATGTTTTTGGACTGAATTGAATGAAAATATGGTTGAATGAGCTTAATTTGAATATGTTTAGATCATGAACCAAAGAAATCAGATTTGGACTGGGGGAAATCGAAAGTTGTCGACTAGTCGATCCGTACCGATTTTTCATTGTCCGAGGTAAGTTCATAAGCAAATAGACGTACTTAGTTTTAAATAAATATAAAATATATATGCTGAAATGAAATATATGATTTTATTTAAGCTATAGCCGAATATGTTAAAGCTTAGATACTATGTTTCCGAATTGGTTTCGACCGAGTTACGAAGTCCAAAAGCCCCGTATGAACCTTAGGAATAGTTAGGATACATATTTCATGACATAGGATTCCAATTTATGTGTGCGAGTAAGACCATGGCATCGATATGTGATTCCGATATGTGTTTTCGAGTAAGACCCTATTTGGGACAGTGGCATCAATATATGATTACATGTAAGACCATGTCTGGGACGTTGGCATTGTATGACTTGTGTGATTATCCGAGTGTCCTATCAAATTTCGAATGGTTTATCGGGAAAAGGTAAACCGTGATCGAATGTGTAAAGTGGGCTAAAAGGCTAGGTATGATTTAGCTTGTTAGCTATCGATAATAAGGTATGTTTGTGACTTGAAAAATTAATAAGTTATATGTGATGCAAGGTTAAATATACATGAATTAAACAAGTGTATTCGGTTTTGAACAAATGGTAAGTATATTATGTAATTGATTTTTGAATATGTATATATAAGTGATCATGTATGTTCGGCCATATAAGTGGTATAAGTATATGATATTGAATTATGGTTCTTGAACTTGTATAATTGTGTAAGTGTATGTTTGATTATATTAAGATATTTTGGCTTTTGAAAATTTAACTGTAACACCCCTTACCCGTATCCAAGGCCGGAACAAAGTACGAGGCACTACCAGACTTAACAATACACATAGACGAAAACCAGGCCATAACATTTCATCTAATTCAAAACTTTTCAAACACATGCATAACAAACAAAACTAACTATATCATTACATCAAAACATAGGACATAGCACGATTAATTAAACTTATAAACCTTAATGGATAAGGACTACATCTCATAATCATATACGATAACTCAATGCAGACTGATACGTATGGTCAAAATCATAATAAAAATACATATCACAAATCAACGTCCTATACATGCCACTCACTTGATATTTCTAATATTTGAATTAATTCTCCCAAAAATGATAGTTTGATAGTGTGATTTTGCCTCCGACGATCTCCAACCCTGAGCTGACCTGCCAATACTATAGAAATAGAGAGGATGGGTAAGCTTTACGCTTAGTAAGTTCATATGAAAATAATAAGCAATTACCACCATGCTTTTCAAGATAAAACATTATAATTGTACAATTACACATATTCAGGTTAAGCTGTGTTATCGAGTTACAGTTATTAAATCATTCATATCTGAAGCTACAAAACTCCAAATTTAGTTTCTTTAATTTTCCTCGAAAATATATTGATATATCTTTCTCCCATAAAATTTCCGGAATTTTTGGTTTAGCCAATTAGTACAGTTTATTAGTTAAAGTCTCCCCTATTTCAGAGTACGACTACTATGACCTCTGTTCACTACGAACCAAATTTCTCCCTGTACAAAATTCCAACGACCATTCTGTTTATTTCCCTTAAAAATATACTCAATAAGAAATCCATGAATGTAAGGTATGTCTCTTAATAATTTTTGTACAATTTATGGTGAATTTCTAAAGTCAGAATAGGGGATCACGTAATCATTCTGAACCAGTCTCACAAAAATATAAATATCTCAAAATATAGAATTCCTTTGCTTTCTCTGTTTCTTTTATATGAAAAGAGACTCATTAATCTTTAATTTCATATCTCATTCAGCCTCTAATTAAATTTTTACTATTTTTAGTGATTTTTCAAAGTCATATCACTGCTACTGTCCAAAACAAATTTATTGCTAATTCACTCTTTCACACTTTCTTTGTATTAACCTCATTTTAACATACATATCACAAATTATTTTCACCACATTTCATACATCACAAGTATAGGCCCATGATTACAAGGTCACCATAAAATCATCCTCATGTATAACTTACTTGTTTATAACCTTACCACATCCCGGTCACTTAATGAACACATCATTCACATAACCAAGTTCCTGCACTTATTCATCACAAAACTCATAAAGCAGTACATAGCAAGTCTCCCGTTGAACACTTCGGATCAATCCTCGATACTTGGTGGTTTTAGCACATAGCTCCACCCATCATAAAGTTCGGCTCTCTTGTACACATGGTGAACACTTAGTACCATCCATGTGACCTAGCCAATTTATCTCGTAGCTCTCTTGTCTACATGGTGTCCTTCACCTAGAACCATGCATGCGACCTAGCTACATATATCCCGTAGCTCTCTTGTCTACATGGTGTACACATAGTATCACCCATGCGACCTAGCTACATCATAATGTCTCGTAGCTCTCTTGTACACATGATGTGCACTCAAGCACCATACATGTGACCTAGCTACATACCATCTGTATCATCCAATCTTTCCAAGGTTCAACCGGATTTCTCTCTCTTTTCCAACAATTTCACCAATCAAGTGATTATCAACAAACACATTTCCAATATTATTATAAAAATCATAATACAAGTAAAATTGATGTATTACTTACATATAAACTTACATCTCATTTAATATCAAGGCAATAACATTAAATTACACATTGCATTATTATTAAAAATCATATGAACTTACAATTACTCATAATATCCATAATCATAGAAATCACATTTATGTATGATAATTCAATATACTTCATATACCATAGACATATTTTTAAATCAATTCATAAACTTGGCACCATAACATTTAATTTAACATAATTCAATTAATTCACTAAATTTAACTTTCAAATATGAATTACAACATTATTGCAGTATTATTATCATATCAACTTATCTCGATCCAGAAACGGCAATTTACTATTTTAGTCTATAACCTTGTATTTTTTCGATTTAAGCCCGAATCTCGATTTCCTTCATCTATAATATCACATTTAGCCTAATAATTAGTCACATTATTCATACGGCTCCAAAACCCCTAAACTTTTGCATATTTGCACTTTTGCCCCAAGGTTCGGAAATTAAACTTCATCCTATTTTCTTATGTTTTATGACATGCTGATAATTTTTCCCTTCTATGGCAACATCAAATTCTCACTCTAACATGTACTTATGACTATTAGGTATTTTTACCGATTAAGCCCTTTTACTAGTTTTCACTTAAAACCGAGTAGCACAAGTTGTTTAACATAATTTAAAACCTCATATTCTATCATAAAACACCAAAATACACAAATTTCACCTATGGGTATTTTTCCAAATATGAACCCTAGCTTAAATTATTGCTAAAATAAGCTTAATCAAGTTACCGGGAATCCAAAAACGTAAAAATCATTAAAAACGAGGCTAGAACGGACTTACAATCGAGTTTGGAAGCTTGGAAACCCTAGCCATGGAGTCTCCCTTGGTATACACGTCCATGGTGAAGAAGATGAGCAAAATTGGCTTTTAATTTTGTATTTTAATTCATTTTACCCCTAAATGACCAAAATGCCCTTACTACTAAACTTTTCAAAAATTCCATCCATGTCCAATTTTTGTCCATAGACTTAGAAATTGGTCAAATTGCTATTTAAGATCTCCTCATTAATATTCCAAAGCAATTTCATACTAAAAACTTCTAGAATTCAAGTTTTGCAAATTATTCGATTTAGTCCCTAATTTCAATTTAAGCACTTTATGCATAAAATTTCTTCACAAAATTTTTACACAATCATGCAATCATATCATAGACCTCAAAATAATCATAAAATAATTATATATCTCAAATTTGTGGTGACAAAACCACTATTCTGATTAGGCCCTAATTCGGGATATTACATTAACTAAGATTTGATGATTTTAATTTTGTGAACATTCAGCCAAGCTAATAGGGATATGTGTTGGGTATATTTTTACTGGAGTTGTAAGTTAAGAATAAACTTGTTAATGACATTGTAATTTGGTTGGTTAACCTAAGTTGATTATATTATTGATTTGCTTGTTTTCTTATAACTTACTAAGCTTCAAAAGCTTACTTTCCATTTTATATGTGTTTCTATTTTATAGATTTTGAAGTCAAGCTACAAGCTCGGGGACTATCAGCCAAGCTTATGACACTATCTACTATTTTGGTACCTTATTAGCTAAACTTAAATTATGGCATGTATAGGCTGGAACATATATTTTTGAAGTGTTGATTTTGGTTATGTATTAAAAGCCATGCAAAAATGGCTTGGTGTTTATATTTAGATTTGATTGTATGTGTGCTTAGTTATAATGTTCATGATCTTGGTTAGATATATGTGATTATGCTTGATTATGTTCTGATTTGTGGTAAGTATTTTATATAACGAAAATGGCTTTATTACTTAGACTTGAATTCGGTTTGGGTTGAAATATTTTTTAAGTCTTTTGGATAAATATGCTATATGTTATGGTCTTTAAAATCTTTGTGTTATTTTGAAAGTGTATTTAAGTTTATACAGCTTGCAAAGGCACTTTGTGGTTTGGCCATACGTTTATAATTGATGTTAATTATGCTTGGGTTACCATATGGTTGTTAAGTAAAAATTATGTCATATGCTTACATTAAATCGATGACCATTATAATTTATATTAGAACATGTGTATATGTGATATTCGGCCACATTGATTTAGTTAAAATTTTATTTATACCTTACTTGTGTATTAGATATGTATGCGTGATTGCTCATTAAATTATGTAATATGTCACAGTTGGTTTATTATAAGCTTAAATAGGTATAGATATACATGCTTAAATGTCAGATTGAAAATATAGTGAATTTCACGTGTTTTGATATTGAGTTATCTTTGTGTCTGAAAATTTGTTAAGTTGAGTTGGTGAAACATGTTGCATCTGTTATATGCTGGTTATTTATTAAATCATTTATAAATTACATATTTTCAAATGGATGAAAATAAATATATAATAAGGTCTAATATTTGGTTAACGATGTGACATATGTTGCGTATATGCACAAAGTGTAAATTCAATCTGTAAAGTAAAATGCTTATTTGTCTAAGCTGTGATATGATCAGTAATGTCTCGTATCCGCCGATGGATATTGGCTAAGGTGTTACACCAGATTACCATGATCAAATTAGAAGCATAATCATACTTGATATATAAATATATATATATCGCAAGCTAAAGGTTATATTTTAACTATAAGCCATGTTCGACAAGTGACGAGATAAAGATGACCAAGAATTCACGATAAGGAAATCCATAATGGAGAAATCCAGAATATACAAATCCAACAGAAAGAAATCCAAAACAAGAAAATCCAATCACGATACCGTATCGAAAGACCGAGGACAAAGTTCATAAGAAAATATGAAAGACCTTAATGGTTTCTTAGAGAAAAGAAATCCAGAAGAAAATATCATTCTGACCACTAAAGATAGATGCAACAAGAATAATATACCTTCCCATATACATATCAAACAAATCAACTATTTGCAAAAACCGAATCATAGCATCATACGCACCCTTTTTCATCAATTCCCTACAGACGGAAGGTAACAGAATACTAGAAAGAAATAGGATCATGTAGATTATGTACCAATTAGACTGACAATGCCTTTTTCCTTTCATTAAGATCAGGGAACATTTCCATATTACAAAAATTCATCAGAAAATAGATAGTCTCAATAACCCTTCCGCAGACAATTGATCTCATACTATATTTCAAGAGAGGCAGTCATAATCTTCTCACTGTAATTACCGTATGCGGACGTTTCATATTTCAAATATTATTTCCCGACATCATTTCAGAATAGATCGATTTCCGAAGTTAACCTTTTTACTAACTGTGATATTGAGAAATTTAGATAATCTTTCAGTCAATCCGATATCTTTAGCTCTATCTGTACTTATCAACCCATTTTCAATCAGTAATCATGCTTATAACCATTTTATCACTGAATTATTTTGTTTCCCATCAAAAAACTTGTTCATCACAAATCTCGAGAAATTCCATTATAAAACACCACTTTGGTAAGGGGAAGGGAGTCGTAGGGCCTCGAACTTGACTCTCATATACATATATACATGTAACACAATTTTCATCATCATAGCAACATCATCACAAACATGTCATTCATTTAGGGTAAACTAACTTTCATATTGAATTTACACCCACTTTCCAATCATCTCATTTTAACAAGTATACTTATGCATGCATTCCATGTTTTCTGGATAACTTCACTTATCTATTCATCTAATCATACAAGTCATGCACATGATATCATACAAGGGCCAACAAACATGGATAAGTTTATCATGATCTATACTTTTATCTCATACACCATCATTTAGACACATCATTACAATCATATAAATCAGTCTAAGCAATTTAACACATTTACTCAAGCTATACGAGCTTTCCAATCATAATCATCCAAACAGATATACATGAATATTCATCTCATTAATATTTTTGATAAGTTATCTAAACACATGCATTTACCTGAGTAATTCAGCCACGTACATCATGGAATTATCAACCAATCACAGGTAAGCTCATTATGCCATATAATCCTTTATCCCATTTCAATAATTCATTGCAATCCATCAAATTTTAATGTCCAATCAGGACTATGACATTTTATCCCTAACAGGGTATTATGAATCTTATTCGTACCTTTCCAAGTTTCAACTTCTCATAACTGTGCCTTACTCAAATACCTCCTTTTCATAATCAATATGGTCGGATGTAGCTCGGTTGGAGAGTACCTTTATCCAAACAAAGTGGCCATCATACGCGTCGGGAAACATCACACTATCTTAGATCAGTGGCATGTATAGCTAGACTCCCAAACATATGCTAGATTAGTCTTAGAACTGACTAAAACATAGCTCTGATACCACTAAATGTAACACCCTTTACCCGTGTCCTATGCTGGGACAGGGTACGAGGCATTACCGGACTTAAACACTTATATTTCAAAACATTCAATCACATGCACATAGTCCCTTATTTGGGTTTATGAAGCCCAAAACATACTTTAGAAAGGGTTCGAGACTAAATTGAAAACTTCAAAAAACTATGGGAAAACTTAGAATTTTTTTTCATCGAACAGGGTCACTCGCCCGTATGGACACAAGGGCACGCCCGTGTGCTATCGACACGCCTGTGTCCTCAGGCCATGTAACTCTTTGTTTATGAGGTCAGCAATTAAATTGAACCACATGACTCGGCCACACGCCCGTGTCACCAAGCCGTGCCACTCACACAGTTGAGACACACGGTCGTGTCTCATCCCGTGTTGTTGACTCTTAGGTTATTTTCCAAGCCTTCATGTTTCCCATAAGCCCTTACAATATTATATACATCGAACTCACAAATCATGGCATCATTTTAATGATTAAACATCATTTATTAAGACACATTCAATATTAGTCGATATAGGCTAATACATTTAGCCAAATCATAATAACACATGTCATAAAACTAAGTCCCTATACATGCCACTCACTTGATATTTCTAACATATGTTTTAGTACTCCAAAGTTATTGGCTTGATAGTGTGATGTTGCCTTCGACGATCTCCAACCCTGAGCTAACCTGGGAGCACTAAGAAAATGGAAAGGAGGGAGTAAGCTTTACGCTTAGTAAGCTCGCATGAAAAATAATAAGCAATGTATTAATATGCTATTTTTAATTTCTTTCTATTTATTCAAAGTCCAGTCAAACTATTTTGTCAAGTTGCAGTCATTAAATTATTTATATCTAGGGATACAAAACTCCAAATTAAGATCTGTTAATTTTCCCTAAAGCTAGACTCAAATATCTTCTTACCATAAAATTTTTAGAATTTTTTACTTAGCCAATAAGTACAGTTTATTCTCTAAAGTTATCCCTGTATTGCTATCTGACAGTTCTGACCTTTCTCTACTAAAAATCAAATATCTCATGGTACGAGACTCGGATAATGTTTTTGTCTATTTACCTTAACAATAGACTCATTAATAATTTCAAACATATAGATTATAACCCATGATAATTTTTTTTATAATTTTTAATGATTTTCCAAACTGTAAACAGGGGAGCCCAAAATCACTCTGACTCTGTCTCACAAAAATTTAAATATCTCATCATATGAGATTCCTTTGCTTACACCGTTTCCTTTATCTGAAACTAGACTCGATAAGCTTTAATTTAATATTTTATTCAGCCTTTAAATCAATTTCCACTATTTTTAGTGGATTTTCAAAGTCGGACCACTAATATTGCCCTAATCTATCTTAGTGCAACATAATGATAACCATCACAAGTTTGTCATAGAAATTATTCTTATAAATATCACTCATTCATTTGCACTCTTATCACAAGTCCATTTCATTTCACATGTCAAACACATACTCATGGGTTTCGAGTACGTACCTGTGCTATCTCTTAGCACAACTACTCATCCAAACAGGACAATTATATGCATCATATAATATTAACTAAGCATAGATGAGTTTATCATGCCGTTTATCATGCGGTTTCTCTTTATATCACTATGTATGTCATTATCACTAAATTATTGAATTTTCGATGGACCTTTCCTTTTCTACTTGTACAATTGAGGTGCACGTTCCTTTCCGAGTGGTACACACAAATTATACCTTTCCTTTTCAAATGGTATACACAAAGTATACCTAACCTTTCCAAGTGTACACACAAAGTGTACGTAACCTTTTCAAGTTGTACCATTAGGGTACATAAATCCTTTTCAAATATTACCCTTTCGGGTTACATTCCCTTTCATAATGACATCAAAAGATTACCCTTTCAGGACAACCTTTACTGTAACATATGCAGGACCTCATTTACATGATAATCACCTGTCCAATCGGAAATCAATATTCTGACGATTTTTTTGTACCTTTTCATCAATTTCATATGAATTATGAATCAACATTTGATTGTTACATGTACATACCATTTACAAGGCATAATTCACATAGTTCAACAATCAATTTAACACATTTAGAAGCTTAACTAGTTATACGAACTTACTCATTTCATCTAAAATATCATATTCCACCAAATTTCTATTAACATCAAATTCAATACAATTATAGCAAGATATATTTCATGTATAACAATAATAACATGAATAATAGGCTTATTAAATCCCGCAAACTTACCTCGGCACCAAAATAGCAAAAGGAACCTAATCGTCGATTTTTCATTTTTCACCCGGTCTAGGTCCAATCCTCGTTTTCGTTGATCTATAATATCACATTTAGTCTAATTATTAGTTACATTATTTAATGAGATCCAAAAATCATATCTTAGAAAAATTACGTTTTGCCCCTAAACTTTATCAAAATTACACTTTTGCCCCTAGGCTCGTAAAATGATTTTTATTCATTTTTCTCACTCTATAGGCCTACCCGAACCCTTTTCATAACTATGGAAAACTACAATTCTCATCAAAACACCCTTTTATATCATTTTTACAACTTTTACAAAATGGTCCTTTTGGACGTTTTCATCGAAAATCGCATAGCAAAAGTCGTTTATTTAACACCCAACATTCATTTTCTACCATTAGACATCAAAACACATGCTTATCACTCATGGGTAAATTTTTAAGCATGAACCCTAGCTTAAATTAATGTTAGAAATAGTTAAATCGAGTTACCGGGACTTTAAAAATGTAAAGAACATTAAAAACAGGACTCGAGGTCACTTACAAATGAGCTTGGAAAGCTTGAACAAAACCCTAGCCATGGTGGTCTTCAAAATTTTGGCTAAAGCATGAAAAATGAAGAAGATGACATCTTTTTTCTTGTTATTTTGGCTTTATTTGCCAAATTACTAAAATACCCTTAATGAAAAACAATTTAAAACATACCTAACAATGTCCATTTTTGTCCACAACTTAATTAATGGTCAAATTACCACATAAGGATTCCCAATTTAAAATTTCATGATAATTGGACACCTCTAACATGTAGAACTCAACTTTTACACCTTTTACAATTTAGTCCTTTTGACTAAATTGAGTGCCCAAACGTCAAAATTTTCGAATGAAATTTTTACAAAATCATTTCGTGAAATTGTAGACCATAAAAATATAATAAAAAGAAAATTTTTCTTATCGGATTTGTGATCCCGAAACCACTGTTCTGACTAGGCCCAAAATCGGGATGTTGCATGGGACTAAACCAATAACATTTGAAAAATTTGGGAAACATAGAAAATTTTCAAACATATAGGGGTCACACGCCCGTGTGAATAGGCTGTGTGCTTCACACGGCCTCCTGACACGTCCGTTTGCCACGGCTAGAGACACGTTCGTGTGCCACGACTGGAGACACGCCCGTATGCCACGATTGTGGGAAATCTGGAGGGGTTACTAACTTGGGTCACACGGTGGGCCACACGCCCATGTGCCAGCCTGTGTGTCACACATGGACAGTAGACACGCCCGTGTATATAGGCCGTGCCAAACCTATAGGGCATATTGACTGAAATCGAAGGGCTACCCCAGAGGACACACAGTCGTGTACCAAGGCCATGTGTCACACACGGTCGAGCCACACGCCTGTGTGCTCCGCCGTGTGGAGTGAAAATAGGCTTGGTTGAAGCTACATTTCTCACCCTCTTTGATCACACCTAAACCACATCAAATTTTACCATTTTCATACATTTATAAGCAAGCAAAACATGCTATTTCATACACATTTTATGCCATTTAGAGACCATTCTCTTAACTACTCAATTCCATAGCCAAAACATACCGAATCAATATGCCAAAATCATCAAACTTACATAACTTCTAAATGCATTTTCTCATCATCTATTTCATGCCTCAAAACATACCATTTCATCATCTCAAAATCAAGCCATAACATACCATCTTCTAAGCAATAATATACCAATTAACATCTAACTAGTAGAGCAATCATAAAACCATACCAAACATACCCAAAACGTAAGATAACTTATAATCACATAATTCAAGCCAATTTAAATGGCCAAATTCACACCAACATTTGCATCATTTGCAAGCCAAATCTCGTCGCTAAAATCATAACTCAAAACTTATCATCTTAACACTAGCCTATATATGCCACATACCATATATACAAAGGTTCAAAAGTACCAACAAGATGATCGATAGTGTGATGACATTTTCCCGATGATCCCCGAGTCTGAGCTAGCTTCGATAATCTATAAAATAGGGAAAAAAACACACAAAGTAAGCTTTAAAAGCTTAGTAAGCCATATACAGATAAATTACCACATGCATCAACATCATTTCCATTAATAGGCAAACTATGAGTAAGCATTTATAAGTTCACAAACCTTTCTCATTATACACATATTCAATATCATAGTTGAATTCATCAATTAATCCCCTTTTCAAAGCTTGTATGAATCTCGTACGTACCTAAGTCACTTAACTTTTTCCCACATTCTTTCTTGATTTGACTTTGCCCGTTGAACCATTCAAAATCGTTAAGGATATTCGAAAATCACATAAAGCTTATACAGTGCCATATCCCAGATATGGTCTTACATGTTATCACATATCGATACAACTGTCCCAGACAGGGTCTTACACGAAATCATATGACGATGCCAATGTGCCAGACATGGTTTTACACGTAACCAAAATACAATGCCAATGTCTCAGGCATGGTCTTACATGTAATCACATCTCGGTAATCCTAATGTCATGACATTCGTATGCTATACTTTTCCTAAGGTTCATACGGGACTTTCAGATATCGTAACTTCATCGATTCTTTCTCGTATTTGCTCGTTCAACATCCATAGCAATTTAACAACAAATAAACATATATAAACCAATTTAAAGAAGTTTATTTGCATATGACTTACCTCGTATATACGATGAACGGATCAGATCGACTACTTGATAACTTTCGATTTCCCCCGATCTAAATCAGATTTCTTTCTTTCTTGATCTATTTAAATTCAAATTTAGCTCATTTAATCACCTCTTCATTCAATTTCATCCAAAAATACCTAATCCAAAAATACCTATTTGTGCATTTTTACACTTTAGCCCCTAAAGTTCCATATCTTCACAACTTAGTCCTTACTTAACAAATACACAAGATTCATTCAATTCAATTTAACCCATGCTTGACCGAATTACCATAATGCCCCTAGCAGCCCATATTTTTCATTTATTTCACACTTTAACTCCTCAATTTACAATTTTCACAATTTAATTCCTAATAAGAATTTTTACTCAAAATCACTTAGCAAAACTTGTATAACTATAAACAAATATTCACTTTTCATCATCAAACATTCAAAAGCTCAAGCATTCATCAATGGCAACTCATAAAATCACCAACAAACTAAAAAATTAGGGCACGGGCTAGCTAGTATTCAAAGCAATGATCACAAAAACATAAAAATGATCAATAATCGAGCTTAAAACACATACCTAATAAACCATGCAAGGGCCAAAATTAATGAAGCTTCAATGGCTATTTCTTTTCTCTAAATTCAGTGGTGGAAGATGATGATAAAATAAATTTTTATGTTTTATTTTATCTAATATAACTTATTAACTAATTTACATTATTAACCTTTAATAAAAACATATAATAACATATAATGGATGGTTATTTATGTCAAATTCCACTATCAATGGTCTAATTTCATCATAAGGACTTCCACATTTAAATTTCATAGCCAATAGATACTTTTAACAAGTAGAATGTAACTTTTGCATTTTACACGATTTAGTCCTTTTTCTCAATTTGAGCTATTAAACGATAAAATTAGCTCATGAAATTTTCACACACATATATTCACATACTGTAAACACATAAAATGATATTAAAATAATTTTCTAACCTTAGATTTGTGCTCTCGAAACCACTATTCTGATTTAAGCTAAAACCGAGCTGTTACAACACTTATGCGCAAGATTTTTGAGTATATGTTAATATTCCGAGTGTTCAACGGGAATGTCAAAGTTATGAAAGGATATGGTTTTGTTGCAAGTTGGTATAGGTATGTACGTAAAACTCATAAGTAATGAGCTCGTTATTGTAACACCCCTAACCCGTATCCGTCGCCGGAATAGGGTTACGAGGCATCACCGGATAGTACACATCATTTATATACATTATTGCAATCATAGTCAAAATCCATTCATCTCAATCATATTGTTCCTTATAAGGTCCTACGAGACCTTAAAACATGCTTAGAAGAGGTTTGAGACTAAGCCGGTAACATTTGCTTGGGAAACATAGAAAATTTTTAAACATTTAAAGGTCACATGCCCGTGTAAACAGGCTGTGTGCCTCACACGGCTACCAGACATGCCTGTGTCATAGGCCGTGTGAAAATAGGGTATATATATTGACTTGCACCACACGTCCGAGGACTCGCTCGTGTGCCATGGCCATGGGAAAAATAAGGAGGTTACTGACTGGGCCACACGGTTGACCACACGCCCGTGTGTCAAAATCGTGTACCTTTTGAAATGGCCATACATGCCCACGTGCCAAGGCTGTGTCTCACACAGCCAATAGACACGCCCGTGTGTCTAGGCCGTGTCAAAACTATAGGGTATACTACCTTAATTCGAAAGGGTACCCCAGGGGACACACGGCCGTGTAACATGACTATGTGTTGCACACGGCTGAGACACACGCCATTGTCTCTGCCCCGTATGGACAAAAATAGGCTATTTGCAAAGCAAATTGCCACCCTCATCTCATATACACCTAGCCATCAAATGGTATCAATTCAATACATATATAGGCATCCAAAACATGCTATTTCATACACATATCAGACCATCTATCATCAATCAATTCAACTACTAAATTCCATATTCAAAACATACCAATCAATATGCCACAATCATCAATCTCACATAACTCTTAAATAAAATTTCTCACCTTTTTATCAACCAAATCATGCATATCAAACATATCAATTCATCATCCCCAAATCAAACAAAATATACCAAATTCCAAGCAATAATACCACACCATATAACTATCCAAAAGCGCATCCATACAACCATTCCAAACAAGCCAACATTTAGGACATTATATACATCACATATATCTTTTATCAAACATATAATTCAAGCCAACTTAAATTGTAACATCTCGAAATAATGCCTAAATGGAATAGTGGTTGCGAAACTACAAATCTGAGATAGAAAAGTTTATTTTGATTAATTTTTATGATTTACTGAGTGATTAGATGCATGTGTTAGAGTATTGATAAGAAATTTTATAGATTGCATGTTTAATTTGCCTATTAGGGCTTATTTGCAGAAGTTGCTGTAACAGCCCGATTTAGGGCCTAAATGGAACGATGGTTTTAAAACCACAGATTTTAAGTAAAAAAATTTATTCTGATTAAGTTTTAAGGTTTATTTATTGATTAAAATATTGTGTAAAAATATCGTTAAGAAATTTTACTGATAAAGTGCTTAATTGGACTTTTAGGACTAAATTGCAAAAGTTTCAGAATATATGTTCTAATTCATAAGTACTTGATTGGAATGGGATTTTAAAGAGGAGGTCCTTAAATGGTAATTATACCATTATATTTTTTTTTTGGACAAAAATGGGCATGAATAGGACAAAATTTTAAAGAAAGGCCTTAAGGGCATTTTAGTCATTTGGTAATTAAAAGAAATAAAAAGGGAAAATAAAGACAAAATTGACTCATCCTTTTCATGGAGGCCGAAACTAGCATGGGGGAAGCCATGGCTAGGGTTTTCAAGCTTTCCAACCTCAATAGTAAGCCCGTTCTAGCCCTGTTTTTCAAGTTCTTTACGTTTTTGGAATATCGGTAACTTGATTAAGCTTATTCTAGCAATAATTTAAGCTAGGGTTCATATTTGGAAAAATACCCATATGTGAAATATGTTTATTTTGATGTTTTATGGTAGAATATGAAGGCTGAAATTATGTTAAACAACTTTTGTTAAGCGGTTTTAAGCAAAAATGAGTAAAATGGCTAAATCGGTAAAAGTTGTTATTGTTCATAACTATGTGTTAGAGTGAGAATTTGATGTCGCCATAGAAGGGAAAAATGATCATAATGTCATAAATTATAAGAATAAGGGATGAAGTTTAATTCTCGAGCCTAGGGGCAAAAGTGTAAATATGCAAAAGTTTAAGGGCAAAATTGTAATTTTGCCAAAGTTTTAGTTAAGGACTGTTTTGAGTAGTACATTAATTAAATAAGTAAAATATGATGTTTTAGATCCCGAAAAATGAGATTTGAACCTAGAATGGGAGAAAAATCAAAAATTGGGAAAGTTGGTAAAGTGACCGTTTTAGTATCGAGGTAAGTTCATATGTATAATAAGCATTAATTTATGCATGTTTCAATGTAATATTGATATATCTACTATGATTGCCGAGGTGTTGAAAGTAAGTATAATTATGATGATTTAAATGTTCAATATTAATTCGACATGGAAATGAGAAAGTATGTAAGTTTGTATGTAAATATTACATTATCTTTATTTACATTTTTATATTTTAGCATATTTTATATGTTGTAGCTAATTTTTGAATTATAATTGACTATTGGAAGAATGGAATAAAGTATTAGATAGTGAGATACTTTCCGTTTGAACCTTCAGAATCGAAAGATACGGATGGTATGTAGCTAGGTCACATGTGTAATACGGGATGTATACCATGTGTACAGGGGAGCTACGGGATATATGTAGCTAGGTCGCATGGGTGGTTCTAGGTGAAGGACACCATGTAGATAAGAGAGCTACGAGATAAACTGGCTAGGTCACATGGGTGGTACTAAGTGTTCACCATGTGTACAAGGGAGCCAAAATTATGTGTACAATCGAGCTAGGTTACATGAGTGGTGCTAAGTGAAGGCCACTATGTGTACAAGAGAGCTTCGATTTTAAAGGTGGGCTGTGTGCAATACCATCTTGTATCTCATTATTATTCAAGCGCTTCAACTGGGAAATTGATTAAATGAAATTGTGTATGAATTTGTGAGGAGAAGTGTAAGTATATACGTGTGTAACTTTTGAGCAATATGCTCGATATGTGATTGGAAATTAGAAAGATTGTTATGGGTAAGTGATGAATACAATTGAAGTGTGAAAGATCAAAATTGACAAAAAACTGTTCGGGATAGTTGCAGTGACTGGAATCTAAAAATTTACCAAAAATAGTAGAAATTGAATCAGAGACTGAATGAAATATCAAATTAGAGCTTAATGAATCTATTTTCCAAGCAAATGAATTCTATATTATGAGATATTTAAGTTTTTGAGAGACTGGTTCAGAATGACTACGTGATCCCCTGTTCTGACTTGGAAAAATCATTAAAAATTGTACAAAAATAATTATGGGATATAATTTATATGATTGAAATCCTTAATGAGTCTAGTTTCAAATGATATAAACTATAACATCCTTTGAATTCTGTACGAGGAGAAAATTGATTCGTAGCGAAGAATGGTCAGGGCAGTTGAGCAGTGAAATAGGGGTAACTTCAATGCATTAACTGTACTGATTGGCTTGACCAAAAATTCTGAAAATTTTATGGTAAGAATATACGTGAATCACGTTTCAAGAAAAATTAACAGTTTGTAATTTGGAGTTCTGTAGCTCCAGAAATAAATAATTTGGCTACTGGTACTCTGCTAGACAGCTTATTTTGAACCTGTTTATGACTGTAATTGTGAAAGTATGTGTGTTTGTGATGGTAATATTTCGGGAACATCTTGTGATTTTGTTTAAAGTATGATAATGTATTGTTATTAATATTTACATATTTACTTACTAAGCTATAATGCTTACTCCCTTCCTTTCTTTTTTTTCTATAGTGTCACAAATGTTGGCTCGAGTTAGAGGTCGCCAGAGGTTAAATCACACTGTCAAACTATTGATCGATATATAAAGGTTTTAAAGTATTTTTAAGTCTTTGGCATGTATGGGGTCTCGTTTAATTTTTACTAAGTTGTCAGGATTTGGCCTAAAATACTGACCTATGTTAATTGAAGGTCTTTATTGTATAAAGTCATTTAATGAAGATAGCCTTGATTACGTTATTAATTAAATGATGCAATTTATGAATGTGCACGCTTGCCTATGTGTGCGGTTGAATTAAAGCATGATATGGGCCTTGTGAGCTCTTTTTTTGGACAGCTTGAATGTGTTTGAAAAAGTTTTAAATTAGAGTGAAATTATGAATCGGTTTTTATACAATGATTAGTGATTAAGTCTGGTAATGCCTCGTACCCTGTTCCGGCGTCGAACAAGGGTAAAGGGCGTTACATTTAGTGGTATCAGAGTTATGGTTTAGTCGGTTCTCAGACTTATCTAGTATGTGTAAGAGTTAAGCTATACATGCCATATTACTACTTGTGATAGTGTGATGCCTCCCGATCTCGATGAAATAGTTCTCATTGAGACAGTGTTTTCCAACCGAGCTACCATCGACAGTGTAAAAGGGTGTTAAGTAAGTTCGTATAATTTGGTGGATACATTGGTGTACTTAAATTGATCTTGGTGACTTGTGATGTGTAACGCCCCCACGCCCGAAACCGTCACCGGGGTCAAGCTTGAGGTGTTACTAAACTTATCTTACCTTTTAAACAACTCTAAACCAGTGATTTTAATTTTCGGAATAAACTATTTTTCTGCGTCATGGTTGCTTAAAAATTAATTTCTCGAGTTTCAAAACTCGAAATTAAGATCCGTAAATTTTTCCTGAAACTAGACTCATATATATATCTACTAATTGTTTTCTAGAATTTTTACTTAGCCAATTAGTACAGTTTATTAGTTAAAGTTACCCCTGTTTCAGAATTCGACTGCACTGACCTCTACTTACTACGAACCACTTTTATCCCTATGCAAAATTTATATGACTATAGTGTTTGTTTCTATTAAAACTAGATTCAATAAGTATTCTAACCATATAAATTAAACCACCTAATTATTTTTGTAAAATTTATGGTGAATTTCTAAAGTTGAAACAGGGGATCCAGAAATCGCTCTGGCCCTATTTCACTAAAACTCAGATATCTTATAAAATACAAAACCTTTACCTTTTTTGCTTATTCCATATGAAAACAGACACAATGAGTTTTAATTTCATATATTATTCACCATCAAAGTCACGTTATTTCTGATACTTGAATCTGTTTTTAAGTTACTTTCACATTTTTCATAGTTTTCATGTGATAGTTACTACTTAATCATACATACTATTAAACATGTATATCATCAGCCATTCTATTAGCTAATCACTATCAAGTATTTACACATCATTCATTTATCATATCATATCAAAAGAAACCAAGTTCCTATACATGCCATACACAAAACGAAACGTCTAACTACACCAATGTGATTCCTTCGATAGTGTGATCGGGTCTCTGACGTTTCCTTCGATCCCCGAGTGACTTGATAAAAACTATAAGAAAAAGAAAATAAAGAGAGTAAGCACTAGGCTTAGTAAGCTTACAAGCAAATAAATTATAACATTCAACATAATGAATAATTATACATAATGTCACCTAGCCTCATAAACTTTCTTTGCTTCTCATTTTCTACCTTCTTCTTTACTCACTTACCTTCTTTATTACTTGACCTTTCACTATTCATAAATATAATCTACCTTCCCTTTTGCTGATAATTCACTGTAATTTAATGTGTACAATGTCCCGTTGAACCACTCGGAATACTAAGGATACTAGAGTCGTTCCTGTCTATCAATATCCTGCCAATGCCATGTCTTCGACATGGACTTACATGAATTTTTCCTGTCTCCAATGCCATATATATATATCTAATATGGGCTTACATGGCTCATTCCTGTCTCCAAAGCCATATATCTGATATGGACTTACATGGCTCATTTCTGTCCGTCTCCTCCAAACCCAATATCCTAACATTCCTAAGGTTCAAACTGGCTTCCTAATGCTTTTTCTCTCACACTTACTTTTAATTCGACTTCAAATATTCTCATAAAATAAGTATATAAATGCTGAAATTTACAATAATAATGTAAAATAAAAGAACATTGCATTTATTTCATCAGAAACTTACCTCGATACAAAATGTGACTAAACTTTACAATTTAGTCCTTTACTTTTTCTTTTCCCCGATCTACTCCCGAATTTCGCTCTTCTTGATCTATAATAGCAAATTTAATTTATTTAATATTCACATTTATCAAAACAGTCCTTTACTCAAACTTTAGAAAAATTACATTTTTGCCCCTAAACTTTTGCATATTTACACTTTTGCCCCAAATCTCGTAAATTAAACTTCAGCCTATTTTCTTATGTTTTATGACATGATGATCATTTTTCCCTTCTATAGCAAAATCAAATTCTCACTCTAACATATACTTATGATTATTAGGTATTTTTACCGATTAAGCCCTTTTACTCGTTTTTACCTAAAACCGAGTAGCACAAGTTGTCTAAAATAATCTAAGACCTCATATTCTATCATAAAACATCAAAATAAACACTTTTCACCTATGGGTATTTTTCCAAATATGAACCCTAACTTAAATTATTGCTAGCATAAGCTTTATCGAGCTACCGAGACTCCGAAAATGTAAAGAACATTAAAAACGGGGCTTGGAATCACTTACTATGGAGCTTGAAAGCTTGAAACAAACCCTAGTTATGGAGAACCCTTGAAATTTCAAAAGCTAATGAAGAAGATGATGAATTTTGTGTTATTTTTTCCCTTTTTATTTCATTTAATATCCAAATGACCAAAATGCCCTTCCTTACTAAATTTTCAAAAATTCCATCCATGTCCTATTTTGTCCATGAACTTAGAAATTGGTAAAATTGTTATTTAAACCCTTCTAATTAATATTCCAAAGCAATTTCATACTAAAAACTTCTAGAATACAAGTTTTGCAATTTATTCGATTTAGTCCCTAATCTCAACTTAAGCACTTTATGCATAGAATTTCAGCACGAAATTTTCACTTAATCATGCAATCATATCATGAACCTCAAAATAATAATAAAATAAATTTTTCTACCTCGAATTTATGGTTTTGCAACCACTGTTTCGTTTAGGCCCTATTTCGGGATGTTACATGATGATATGTGTGAGATCAAGTGTAAAATGAAATAGACATAAGTGGAGAAATATAGAAAAGTGAAAAGAAACGAAAGTTTACCTCGTTATAGACTCATCCATGTTCGTTTGACATTGACATGATATTATGTGTCTAACTTATTTGACTAAGTGAATGTGATAAATAGATTTACTCAAATTTGTGGAATGTATGTTTGGGTGTATTTGTTTTAAAATATGAATACGTGTGTAAGTCTGTCTAAAATGAATTATATAATTGTGATAATATTAAGATGAATTATATAATTTCTCTTGGAATATGAAAGATGAAATGAAGGGAAAGTTTATATTATGATAAGTGTTCATGTTGATTGGAAATTGTGTGATTCTATGAGTGTAACTTGTGAAATTAAATGAATGTTATGAGTAATTCTATTTGAGAATTATGAACGCATGTATAAGTGTATTTGTTTGTATAAGATGATAGGAGGGTTGTGTAAAATGAATATGCATGTTGAGTTATTTGAAGCAAATTATATATATATTGATGGGTGTTAAGTTATATGCATGAATATATAAGAGGCAAGTTAGAAGTGTTACAGCCTCACCCCCTTCCAATAAGATTAACTGACAATGTGATAGCATTTGAGAATGATTTAATAAATGAACTCAGTTGCAGAAAAGATGTCAGGTTAATATGAAGATTTTTTGAATTCTGAAATGTTACAGTTAAAGAAAGATTAGACTTAGTTAATTAACTCATCCAGGTATGATGTTTAAAGTATAATGATTGTGAATAAGATAATGTGGATTTAGTAATGATAAAATTAGATAGAAGAATAATGATTGAGCTATATTAATAGCTGAATGTAGAGTTTTTGGTTAAAAAAAAGAGTGAAAGCAAATGTGCGAATTGGAAATAGTTTTCGATTAATATAGAGGTCATACAGAGTTGAAACTTAGTTATATTGGATTTCAATTTGATAGTGGGGTGATTTTGAAAGTATTGCTTTGAATAAAATTTGTTTGGAGATGTTTAAGAAATTTTGAGAAAAGATATTGAATCTTTTCACCGGTAAGATTTTCGGGGACGAAAATCCCTAAAGGGGGGAGAAATGAACATCTTGAAATAAGGCCTAAATGGAATAGTGGTTGCGAAACCACAAATTTGAGATAGAAAAGTTTATTTCGATTAATTTTTATGATTTACCGAGTGATTAGATGCATGTGTTAGAGTATTGATAAGAAATTTTATAGATTGCATGTTTAATTTGCCTATTAGGGCTTATTTGCAGAAGTTGCTATAACAGCCCGATTTAGGGCCTAAACGGAATGATGGTTTTAGAACCACGAATTCAAAGTCAAAAAATTTATTCTGATTAAGTTTTAAGGTTTATTTATTGATTAAAATATTGTGTAAAAATATCGTTAAGAAATTTTACTAATAAAGTGCTTAATTAGACTTTTAGGACTAAATTGCAAAAGTTGCAAAATATATGTTCTAATTCATAAGTACTTGATTGGAATGGGAGTTTAAAGAGGAGTTCCTTAAATGGAATTATACCATTATATTTTGTTTGGACAAAAATGGGCATGAATAGGACAAAATTTTAAAGAAAGGCCTTAAGGGCATTTTAGTCATTTGGTAATTAAAAGATATAAAAAGGGAAAATAAAGCCAAAATTGACTCATCCTTTTCATGGAGGCCGAAATTAGCTTGGGGGAAGCCATGGCTAGGGTTTTCAAGCTTTCCAACCTCAATCGTAAGTCCATTCTAGCCTCGTTTTTCCAGTTCTTTACCTTTTTGGAATATCGGTAACTTGATTAAGCTTATTCTAGCAATAATTTAAGCTAGGGTTCATATTTGGAAAAATACCCATAGGTGAAATATGTTTATTTTGATGTTTTATGGTAGAATATGAAGGCTGAAATTATGTTAAACAACTTTTGTTAAGCATTTTTAAGCAAAAATGAGTAAAATGGCTCAATCAGTAAAAGTTGTTATTGTTCATAACTATGTGTTAGAGTGAGAATTTGATGTTGCCATAGAAGGGAAAAATGATCAGCATGTCATAAATTATATGAATAAGGGATGAAGTTTAATTCTCGATCCTAGGGGCAAAAGTGGAAATATGCAAAAGTTTCAAGGCAAAATTGTAATTTTGCCAAATTTTGAGTTAAGGACTGTTTTGAATAGTACATTACTTAAATAAGTAAAATATGATGATTTAGATCCCGAAAAATGAGATTTGAACCTAGAATGGGAGAAAAATCGAAAATTGGGAAAGTTAATAAAGTGACCGTTTTAGTATCGAGGTAAGTTTATATGTATAATAAGCATTAATTTATGCATGTTTCAATGTAATATTGATATATCTACTATGATTGCCGAGGTGTTGAAAGTAAGTATAATTATGATGATTTAAATGTTCAATATTAATTCGACATGGAAATGAGAAAGTATGTAAGTTTGTATGTAAATATTACATTATCTTTATTTACATTTTTATATTTTAGCATATTTTATATGTTGTAGCTAATTTTTGAATTATAATTGACTATTGGAAGAATGGAATAAAGTATTAGATAGTGAGATACTTTCCGTTTGAACCTTCAGAATCGAAAGATACGGATGGTATGTAGCTAGGTCACATGTGTAATACGGGATGTATACCATGTGTACAGGGGAGCTACGGGATATATGTA
This sequence comes from Gossypium anomalum, assembly GCA_025698475.1. Lineage (NCBI taxonomy): Eukaryota > Viridiplantae > Streptophyta > Magnoliopsida > Malvales > Malvaceae > Gossypium > Gossypium anomalum. The sequence continues at coordinate 59,651,122 of CM046956.1, forward strand.
GCTAGGTCGCATGGGTGGTTCTAGGTGAAGGACACCATGTAGATAAGAGAGCTACGAGATAAACTGGCTAGGTCACATGGGTGGTACTAAGTGTTCACCATGTGTACAAGGGAGCCAAAATTATGTGTACAATCGAGCTAGGTTACATGAGTGGTGCTAAGTGAAGGCCACTATGTGTACAAGAGAGCTTCGATTTTAAAGGTGGGCTGTGTGCAATACCATCTTGTATCTGTTACTATTCTGAAGCGTTCAACTGGGAAATTGATTAAATGAAATTGTGTATGAATTTGTGAGGAGAAGTGTAAGTATATACGTGTGTAACTTTTGAGCAATATGCTCGATATGTGATTGGAAATTAGAAAGATTGTTATGGGTAAGTGATGAATACAATTGAAGTGTGAAAGATCAAAATTGACAAAAAACTGTTCGGGATAGTTGCAGTGACTGGAATCTAAAAATTTACCAAAAATAGTAGAAATTGAATCAGAGACTGAATGAAATATCAAATTAGAGCTTAATGAATCTATTTTCCAAGCAAATGAATTCTATATTATGAGATATTTAAGTTTTTGAGAGACTGGTTCAGAATGACTACGTGATCCCCTGTTCTGACTTGGAAAAATCATTAAAAATTGTACAAAAATAATTATGGGATATAATTTATATGATTGAAATCCTTAATGAGTCTAGTTTCAAATGATATAAACTATAACATCCTTTGAATTCTGTACGAGGAGAAAATTGATTCGTAGCGAAGAATGGTCAGGGCAGTTGAGCGAAGAAATAGGGGTAACTTCAATGCATTAACTGTACTGATTGGCTTGACCAAAAATTCTGAAAATTTTATGGTAAGAATATACGTGAATCACATTTCAAGAAAAATTAACAGTTTGTAATTTGGAGTTCTGTAGCTCCAGAAATAAATAATTTGGCTATCGGTACTCTGCTAGACAACTTATTTTGAACTCATTTGATGACCAGATTGTGAAAGTATGTGTGTTTGTGATGGTAATATTTCTGGGAACATCTTGTGATTTTGTTTAAAGTATGATAATGTATTGTTATTAATATTTACATATTTACTTACTAAGCTATAATGCTTACTCCCTTCCTTTCTTTTTTTCTATAGTGTCACAAATGTTGGCTCGAGTTAGAGGTCGCTGAGAGGTTAAATCACAATCACAAACTATTGATCGATATATAAAGGTTTTAAAGTATTTTTAAGTCTTTGGCATGTATGGGGTCTCGTTTAATTTTTACTAAGTTGTCAGGATTTGGCCTAAAATACTGACCTATGTTAATTGAAGGTCTTTATTGTATAAAGTCATTTAATGAAGATAGCCTTGATTACGTTATTAATTAAATGATGCAATTTATGAATGTGCACGCTTGCCTATGTGTGCGGTTGAATTAAAGCATGATATGGGCCTTGTGAGCTCTTTTTTTGGACAACTTGAATGTGTTTGAAAAAGTTTTAAATTAGAGTGAAATTATGAATCGGTTTTTATACAATGATTAGTGATTAAGTCTGGTAATGCCTCGTACCCTGTTCCGACGTCGAACACGGGTAAAGGGCGTTACATTTAGTGGTATCAGAGTTATGGTTTAGTCGGTTCTCAGACTTATCTAGTATGTGTAAGAGTTAAGCTATACATGCCATATTACTACTTGTGATAGTGTGATGCCTCCCGATCTCGATGAAATAGTTCTGTTGAGACAGAAGTGTTTTCCAACCGAGCTACCATCGACAGTGTAAAAGGGTGTTAAGTAAGTTCGTATAATTTGGTGGATACATTGGTGTACTTAAATTGATCTTGGTGACTTGTGATGTGTAACGCCCCCACGCCCGAAACCGTCACCGGGGTCAAGCTTGAGGTGTTACTAAACTTATCTTACCTTTTAAACAACTCTAAACCAAAGGATTTTAATTTTCTAATAAACTATTTTTCTCAAGGTCATGGTTGCTTAAAATTAATTTCTCGAGTTTCAAAACTCAAAATTAAGATCCGTAAATTTTTCCTGAAACTAGACTCATATATATATCTACTAATTGTTTTCTAGAATTTTTACTTAGCCAATTAGTACAGTTTATTAGTTAAAGTTACCCTGTTTCGTGAATTCGATCAGACCGACTCTACTTACTACTAAACCACTTTTATCCCTATGCAAAATTTATATGACTATAGTGTTTGTTTCTATTAAAACTAGATTTAATAAGTATTCTAACCATATAAATTAAACCACCTAATTATTTTTGTAAAATTTATGGTGAATTTCTAAAGTTGAAACAGGGATCCGTAAATCGCCTCGCCCTATTTCACTAAAACTCGTATATCTTATAAAATACAAAACCTTTACCTTTTTGCTTATTCCATATGAAAACAGACACAATGAGTTTTAATTTCATATATTATTCACCATCAAAGTCACGTTATTTCGATACTTGAATCTGCTTTTTAAGTTACTTTCACATTTTTCATAGTTTTCATGTGATAGTTACTACTTAATCATACATACTATTAAACATGTATATCATCAGCCATTCTATTAGCTAATCACTATCAAGTATTTACACATCATTCATTTATCATATCATATCAAAAGAAACCAAGTTCCTATACATGCCATACACAAAACGAAACGTCTAACTACACCAATGTGATTCCTTCGATAGTGTGATCGGGTCTCTGACGTTTCCTTCGATCCCCGAGTGACTTGATAAAAACTATAAGAAAAAGAAAATAAAGAGAGTAAGCACTAGGCTTAGTAAGCTTACAAGCAAATAAATTATAACATTCAACATAATGAATAATTATACATAATGTCACCTAGCCTCATAAACTTTCTTTTGCTTCTCATTTTCTACCTTCTTCTTTACTCACTTACCTTCTTTATTACTTGACCTTTCACTATTCATAAATATAATCTACCTTCCCTTTTGCTGATAATTCACTGTAATTTAATGTGTACAATGTCCCGTTGAACCACTCGGAATACTAAGGATACTAGAGTCGCTCCTGCCTATCAATATCTCGCCAATGCCATGTCTTCGACATGGACTTACATGAATTTTTCCCCGTCTCCAATGCCATATATATATATCTAATATGGGCTTACATGGCTCATTCCTGTCTCCAAAGCCATATATCTGATATGGACTTACATGGCTCATTTCTGTCCTGTCTGTCCCACAACCCCAATATCCTAACATTCCTAAGGTTCAAACGGGCTTCCTAATGCTTTTTCTCTCACTACTTTAATTCGACTTCAAATATTCTCATAAAATAAGTATATAAATGCTGGAAATTTACAATAATAATGTAAAATAAAAGAACATTGCATTTATTTATCAGAAACTTACTCTCGATACAAAATGTGACTAAACTTTACAATTTAGTCCTTTACTTTTTCTTTTCCCGATCTACTCCCGAATTTCGCTCTTCTTGATCTATAATAGCAAATTTAATTTATTTAATATTCACATTTATCAAAACAGTCCTTTACTCAAACTTTATAAAAATTACATTTTGCCCCTAAACTTTTGCATATTTACACTTTTGCCCCAAATCTCGTAAAATTAAACTTCAGCCTATTTTCTTATGTTTTATGACATGCTGATCATTTTTCCTTTCTATAGCAAAAAATCAAATTCTCACTCTAACATATACTTATGATTATTAGGTATTTTTACCGATTATTAAGCCCTTTACTCGCTTTTACCTAAAACCGAGTAGCACAAGTTGTCTAAAATAATCTAAGACCTCATATTCTATCATAAAACATCAAAATAAACACTTTTCACCTATGGGTATTTTTCCAAATATGAACCCTAACTTAAATTATTGCTAGCATAAGCTTTATCGAGCTACCGAGACTCCGAAAATGTAAAGAACATTAAAAACGGGGCTTGGAATCACTTACTATGGAGCTTGAAAGCTTGAAACAAACCCTAGTTATGGAGAACCCTTGAAATTTCGTGCTAATGAAGAAGATGATGAATTTTGTGTTATTTTTTCCCTTTTTATTTCATTTAATATCCAAATGACCAAAATGCCCTTCCTTACTAAATTTTCAAAAATTCCATCCATGTCCTATTTTGTCCATGAACTTAGAAATTGGTAAAATTGTTATTTAAACCCTTCTAATTAATATTCCAAAGCAATTTCATACTAAAAACTTCTAGAATGCAAGTTTTGCAATTTATTCGATTTAGTCCCTAATCTCAACTTAAGCACTTTATGCATAGAATTTCATCACGAAATTTTCACACAATCATGCAATCATATCATGAACCTCAAAATAATAATAAAATAAATTTTTCTACCTCAGATTTGTGGTTTCGCAACCACTATTCCGTTTAGGCCCTATTTCGGGATATTACATTTCTCCCCCCTTAGGGATTTTCGTCCCCGAAAATCTTACCTGTGAAAAGATTTGGGTACTGTTTTCGCATAGCCTCTTCGGGTTCCCATGTAGCCTCGTCTACCCTATGTCTATTCCATAGTACTTTCTCAAGTGCAATACTTTTGTTCCTTAATTGCTTTACCTCTCGAGCTAGAATCTTTACCGGTTCTTCACCGTAAGTCATGTCTGGCTATCTCAACCTCTGTCTGAGAAATCACATGTGACGGATCTGAATGATAACGACATAGCATAGACACATGAAATACATTATGAATCTTCTCTAACTCAATCGGCAAAGCTAACCGATATGCTAATGGTCCGACTTCTCTCAATCACTTCAAAACAAATTCCAATAAAACATGGACTTAGTTTGCCTTTCTTGCCAAATCTGAGAACTTTCTTCCACGGGGATACTTTAAAAAAAAAAAACTTTGTCACCAATTTGACACTCAATCTCTTTTCTCTTCAAATCTACATACGACTTTTTGTCCATGCAAGTCGCTTTCAAGCAATCTCGATGATTTTTACTTTCTCTTCTGCTTCCTTAACTAGATCAACCCCGTAAATCTGATTTTCCTTAAGCTCTGTCCAATACAAAGGTGTGCGACATTTACATCCATACAAAGCTTCATAAGGTGCCATATTCAAACTCGACTGATAACTATTATTGTAGGTAAACTCTACTAATGGTAAATATTTTTCCCAACTGCCTTGAAATTCCAGTACACAGCATCTAAGCATATCTTCAAGTACCTAAATAACTCTCTCATCGATCAGTCGGTTTGAGGATGGAAAGTCAGATACTAAAACTCAACTTTGTGCCCAAAGCCTTCTATAATTTCTTCGAAAACCGTGAAGTAAATCTTGGATCTCTGTCTGAAATGATCGATAATGGTACCCCTTGTAGTCTGACTATCTCTGAAATATACATACGGACCGGGATAAAATGAGCCGACTTCGTTAACTTATCAATCACAACCCATATTTCAGCATATTTTATGTATTGTAGCATATTTTTGAATTATAATTGACTATTGGAAGAATGGAATAAAGTATTAGATAGTGAGATACTTCCCGTTTGAACCTTCAGAATCGAAAGATACGGATGGTATGTAGCTAGGTCACATGTGTAATACGGGATGTATACCATGTGTACAGGGGAGCTACGGGATATATGTAGCTAGGTCGCATGCGTGGTTCTAGGTGAAGGACACCATGTAGACAAGAGAGCTATGAGATAAACTAGCTAGGTCACATGGGTGGTACTAAGTGTTCACCATGTGTACAAGGGAGTGAAAATTATGTGTACAATCGAGCTAGGTTACATGAGTGGTGCTAAGTGATGGCCACTACAAGAGAGCTTCGATTTTAAAGGTGGGCTGTGTGCGATACCATCGTGTATCTGTTATTATTCCGAAGCGTTCAACTGAGAAATTGATTAAATGAAATTGTGTATGACTTTTTGAGGGTAAATGTAAGTATATACGTGTGTAACTTATGAGCAATATGCTCGATATGTGATTGGAAATTAGAAAGATTGTTATGGGTAAGTGATGAATACAATTGAAGTGTGAAAGATCAAAATTGACAATAAAACTGTTCGGGATAGTTGCAGTGACGGGAATCTAAAAATTTACCAAAATAGTAGAAATTGAATCAGAGACTGAATGAAATATCAAATTAGAGCTTAATGAATCTATTTTAATATAACGGAAACAGAGAAAACAAAGGAATTCTATATTGTGAGATATTTAAGTTTTTGAGAGACTGGTTCAGAATGACTATGTGATCCCCTATTCTGACTTGGAAAATTAATTAAAAATAGTAAAAAAATAATTAGCGGATATAATTTATATGCTTGAAATCCTTAATGAGTCTAGTTTCAAATGATATAAACTAGAACATTCTTTGAATTCTGTATGAGGAGAAAATTGATTTTTAGTGAAGAATGGTCAGGGCAGTTAAGCAGTGAAACAGGGGTAACTTCAATGAATTAACTGTACTGATTGGCTAGATCAAAAATTCTGAAAATTTTATGGTAATAATATACGTGAATTGAGTTTCAAGAAAAATTAACGGTTTGTAATTTGGAGTTCTTTAGATCCAGAAAGAAATAATTTAGCTGCTGGTACTCTGATAGACAGCTTATTTTCAACCTGTTTATGATTGTAATAGTGAAAGTATGTGTGTTTGTGATTTTGTTTAAAATATGATAATGTATTGTTATTAATATTTACATATTTACTTACTAAGCTATAATGCTTACTCCCTTCCTTTCTTTTTTTTTCTATAGTGTCACAAATGTTAGCTTGAGTTGGAGGTCGCCAGAGGTTAAATCACACTTTTTAAAGTATTTTTAAGTCTTTGGCATGTATGGGGACTCGTTTAATTGTTACTAAGTTTGTGACAGCCTTAATTTGACCCTAGTCGAAAAGTGGTTTCGAGACCACAAAACCGAGTTATATAAAAATATTATAAGTTATATTTCATGTTTATGAAGTGAGTAAATACATGTGTGAAAGTTTAAGCTTTGATTTGGTCATTTGCATGTGAATTTATTTATTAGGATTTATATGTGACACTTTCGAAATATGATAGGTAAATTTATAAAGGTCTAATAATGCATGTGTGGAAAAGTATGGTTTTGCATGTTAAATTAACCATTTCTAGATAGTGGCCGGCCATGTTACTAATTATATTATAAAATATGAATTTTCTATTAACTTTATTTAGTTAAATGACATAATATCATGAAATAATGAAATAAAAATAGAAAGTGGGTGAAAACAACAAAGTGTTCACCTTGTTCATTCCAAAAGCCAAAGTAAAGAGGAGTTGGGAAGAAAGGAGCCATTCGGTCATTTTAGGTCTTCATTAAGGTATGAAATTCATGTGAATTCTTGAAATTTTAGATAAATTTGAACTAGTTACCAAGTTCTTTAGGTAACCCATGTTAGAAATTTTAATTTTGGGATGACTAGAACTTTCGGCCATAGTAGTTATTGAGGATTAAGGTTTTTGTTTCATGTTAAATTGGATGAATCTTGGTGTATGGGTGTTTGAACTAAACTAATGATCAAATAGATGCATAGATACAAAGTGGGAAGAATCGGCTATTATGTTTGATACTATTGCCGAATATGAAAATGTTATACTTGAGTAATGTATGTGGTTTGAGTTGATAATATGAAAAGAATGCTTAAATGTGTTATAATCGATTAGGTGTTAAATTAAAAGTTGTTAAAATTTCCATTCTTTTAGCCGAATATGTGTTTGATTAAAGAAGGAATTGTTGAAGAATGTATGTGAACTTGGCACGTGTATTCGGCTTAGTGCATAAATGATATGAAAATTTTGGAATTTATTTTTGATTATGTGTATGTATGACCAGGTATAATCGGCCACATGAGTAAAATGAGTACATGATGTTATATTATAATTATTGAGCTTAAGTATATGGATGTATGTATATGTGGTCATATAATGACGTTTTGGTTTGAAAGTTGAATGATGAATTGTTATTCAAGTTATATGAACATTCGGCAAAAGTAGCCATGGCGTATAAAATTTTATTATTTATGAAATTTGTAAGTTTAAAATAAATTGTGGTAATGATAAATTATAATAAAATGAGTTTGATATGTGATTGCCGAATGTGATTAATAAGTAAAAATTATTGGTCAAAATATTGAATACTTCTATTTGTAATCATTAAGCTCAAGAGCAAGGGGGATCAAAGTTGGATAGGGGAAAAGAGAAAGCAATAGAGTAATCAATCCACAACCGTTCCAATATACCGAGGTAAGTTTTTAAGTAGTCTCCTCTAGTATACATAATTGATGATGCCTATAAGAATATGGTAGATGAATCAAAATTTTTGGTTTGCACTTGAATAAAACTGTTTATTAATTAATGTGAGTATGCGACTCATAGTGAGGGTCATTTGGAGTTAAGCTGTAATGGTGATATGAATATGTGATTTTGAGTATAACTTTGGAGTTGAAATGTGAATGATGATATGTATATTGAGACAATCTATCCGGACATGAGGTCCGCAGGCGATAAGCTAGAATCTATCCGGACATGAGGTCCGCAAGCTATATGCTAGGATCTATCTGGACTAATTGTCCACAGGCTATGAGATGGAAAAATATCCAGGCTAAGGACCCGCAGGCCCTTGTTGGCAATGTATTCCGAGCTTAAAGATTTAACAGAACCGATGCCAGTAATGTAAGTAAGATTATAGTTTCGAATGTCTGTGGTAAACATTATTGTTTAAGTATCATATAGCTTACATGTTAATGTTAGCATTACAACTCATAATTGAATTGATTTCTATGCGAATTACTAGTATTAAAGTATGATGTATATATATATATGCGTGAATCAATTCAACAATTGAGGATAAGATAATGGTATAATCAATTAGTGTTAGTTATCATATGAAAGAATATGATTAAAGATAATAGTGTAAGCTTTGTAATTAGCGAATATGTGTTAGAAATTTACATATATATATATGTACATACATATTCGGTCAAATGGTAACCAATTTGAATATTAGTATGTGATTTTAAGTACTTGATTTAAATAATAAATTTTAAATTGTTTGTATTACTTAAAACTTACTAAGCATCAATATCCTCACTCTGCTGCCTTAATTCTTTGTTTTATAGATTCGGCTCGTCAGCTACGGTCTCAGGGATCTCAAAGTCAAAGTCGTCTACACTATCTAAACTTTTGGTACTCTAGTAGTTAAAATTTGATAATGGCACGTATAGGCTTAACTTTTTGTTGTTAAATAATTATCTCTTGATGATGTATATATATATGTAGCCATGTGAAAATGGCTTGAAAAATTACTATATGTGTTCCAAATGGTCAAGCTGAATGTGTGGTTGAGATTTAACTAAGGTTTTCAATGTTTGATGTGAATGGAACTTAAGAATGAATCACTATACCTAGTTAACTTGATGTAACTCTTTTGTTTATGATAATACTCTTTAAACCCTCCGGCGATGGGTACGGTTTAAGGGTGTTACAAAGTTGCTAGGAGTTGGCCTAGAATACTGACATATGTTAATTGAAGGTCTTTATTGTATAAAGTTATTTAATGAAGATAGTCTTGATTATGTTACTAATTTAATGATGCAATTTATGAATGTGCATGCTTGCCTATGTGTGCGGTTGAATTAAAGCATGATATGGGCCTTGTAAGCTCTTTTTAAGGGACAGCTTGAATGTGTTTGAAAAAGTTTTAAATTAGAGTGAAATTATGAATCGGTTTTTATACGATGATTAGTGATTAAGTCTGGTAATGCCTCGTACCCTATTCCGGCGTCGAACACGGGTAAGGGGCGTTACATAAATGGCCATATTCCAACATTTACAAGCCAAATATCATGGCTATAATCACAACTCAAAACATACCAAGATGAGATTAGCCTATACATGCGATATACCATATATACAAAGCTTCAAAAGTACCAACGAGATGATCGATAGTGTGATGACGTTTCCCGATGATCCCTGAGTTCAAGCTAGCTTCAATAATCTATAAAACATGGAAAGAACACAGAAAGTAAGCTTGTAATGCCCTGTACCTGAGACCGTCGCTGGAGTCGAATACGAGGTGTTAACAGACTTAATTCATTACTTAAACAACTCAAACAATTTAATTTTAAAATTTTCAGACAAGCTGAAAATTTGTGTCATAGTCGCTTAAAAATTCATATCTTAAGTTACGAAACTTGAAATTAAGATCCGTAAATTTTTTATGAAACTAGACTCATATTTCTATCTACTAATTTTTTTTAGAATTTTTGGTTAATCCAAATAGTATAGTTTATTAGTTAAAATCTCCCCTGTTTCAGGGTTCGACTACTCTGACCTCTGTATATTTCGAATCAGATATCTCTCTATAAAAAAATTCAATGACTATGAAGTTTGTTTCTATTAAAACTATACTCAATAAGGAATCTGTACATATAAAGAAAAACTTCTAATTATTTTTTAAAATTTTATTATGAATTTTTAAAGTCAGAACAGGGGATCCAGAAATCACTCTGCCCTGTTTTTCACAAAAGTTTAAATATCTCATAAAATATAATTTATATGCCTATTTTGTTCATTTCATATGAAAATAGACTCATCAATATTCGATTCCATAACTTATTCAGTATTTAATTCCATTTCTACTATTTTTAGTGATTTTTCAAATTCACGTTACTACTGCTGTCTGAATCTATTTTATGGTAAATTTTACCTATTTCATGGTTTCCATGGATTAGCTAGCAATTTGACATACATAACACCAAATATGATCATGATTAGCCATTCCAATGGCTAATCATTACCAAGAATTTTCATACCACTCAATAACCATATCATAAGACCATATATACAAAATGATTATAGTGCTATACATGCCATACTCAAAATATACAAGCCATTATGCCAAGATGGTATACGGATAGTGTGAGCGAGCCTCCGACCGTTCTCGATTTCCGAGTTGACTTGTCAAAACTACAAGGAGTGAAAAGGAGGGAGTAAGCATAAATGCTTAGTAAGTTCACATGCAAATAGCAAGTAACATAACCATATAAGCAAACATAAAATATCATTTGCATAATCATCATCAAGACATTCATGTCATATTTTCATTTATCATCTTACCACATTGTTGATATATCGAGTTTTCAACCCGAGGGTTAAGTACATACCTGTTCAAAGTATCCATCTCACAACACTTACCAATATGTCCCTTTCATCTCTAGTATTCCTCCATTTGAGTAGAACTTTACCCATTGAACACATCGGAATATAATTCGGATACACGGATAATTTGCACATAAGTGCCACATATGTAATCAAGCAATCATGTAACCCGCCCATAAGTGAACCCGGACTCAACTCAACGAGCTCGGGTGTTCGCATCCATAAGTGAACTCGGACTCAACTCAATGAGCTCGGATGCCTAGTTACATCTCTCGAACTCGGACTCAACTCAACGAGTTCGAAAATTCGCATCCATAAGTGAACTCGGACTCAACTCAACGAGTTCGGATGCTCAACCATCCTAGTGACATGTCACTTGTATCCTAATCTATTCCTAAGGTTCAAACGGGCTTTTTCCCTCGATCTGACATTTGCTATCCTCCACGGAATATCAAAACTGATACTCGGTAGCAATTCATATTTATCAAGTAGTAAACATAATTTGCATATTACTCAACATTAACCACAAAGCATAATATTTCACGATTAAAAATCAGCATATCATATAATTAACATCAATAACTTAAAAATAACAATTATGCTACACTATTTACACATGAACTTACCTCGTATGCGAAAATGGCTACTTTTACCATTTCGTCCACAACTTGGTATTTTCCCCATTTTAGCCCGAATTTCAGTTTTCCTTGCTTATTGAGCTTGGAAAGCTTGAAAACCCTAGCCATGGCTTCCCCCATGATAATTTCGGCCTCCATGAAGAAGATGAGCAAAATTGGCTTTTAATTTTGTATTTTAATTCATTTTACCCCTAAATGACCAAAATGCCCTTACTACTAAACTTTCAAAAATTCCTTCCATGTCCTAATTTTGTCCATGAACTTAAATTAGTCAAATTGCTATTTAAGACCTCCTAATTAATATTTCAATGCAATTTCATACTAAAAACTTCTAGAATGCAAATTTTGCAACTTATTCGATTTAGTCCCTACTTTCAATTTAAACACTTTAGGCATAGAATTTCATCACGAAATTTTCACACAGTCATGCAATCATATCATAATCATCAAAATAATCATAAAATAATTATTTCTATCTCAAATTTTGTGGTCACGAAACTACTATTCCGACTAAGCCCAAAATCAGGATATTACAAAGCTTTAAAAGCTTAGTAAGCCATATACAAATAACGCTATCATACGAATCTTTGCATATCAATTCAAATATGCTAAACTTAACTAATCACACACAAGTTCACAAACCTTTCACATTGAACACATATTCAATATCATAATCAAATTCTTTATTTACTTCACTTCTCAATACCCGTATGAATCTCGTACGTACCTGAGTCACTTAGCTCATTCACATATTTTCTCAACTTGACTTTTCCCGTTGAACCATTCGGAATCATTAAGGATACTAGGAAATCACATAAGCTTGTACACTGCCATATCCCAGGTATGGTCTTACACGTTATCACATATTGATGCCACTGTCCCAAACAGGGTCTTACACGAAATCGATTAACGATGCCAATGTCCCAGACATGGTCTTACACGTAATCTCAATACAATGCCAATGTCCCAGACATGGTCTTACATGTAATTTCATCTCGATAACCTAATGTTATGACATCTGTATCCTATGCTATTCCTACAGTTTGTACGGGGACTTTCGAATATCGTAACTTTGTCGATTCTTACTCATAATTGCTCGTTCAAAATTCATTGCAATTCAATGACAATTAAACATGTATAATTTAATTTAAAGACATTTATTTGCATATGAACTTACCTGGTGCTCGGAATAAATGGACTGAATCGACTATTCGTGAACTTTCAATTTTCCCCTATCTAAATCCATTTTCTTTCGTTCTTGATCTATATACATGCAAAATTAACTCTTTTATTTATCAACACGTTCAATTTAATCCACAACACATATTTAGGCATTTTTGCACTTTAGCCCTAAACTTTCACATTTCTTACAATTTAGTCCTTATTTCACAAATACACAAAATTCAACAATTTCAATTACACCCAAGCTAGCTGAAGTTTTATAGACTCTATAATAGCCCATATTTGTCAATATTTCACACATTTAACCACACATTTTACACTTTTCACAATTTAATCCCTAATTGACATTTTTGTCAAAAATCACTTAACAAAACTTGTATATCTATCATTAAACCTTTATAATCTATCATTAAACATCACAAAGATCATAATTTCAATAATGACACTTCATATAATTATAAAAAATTTTAGAAATTAGGGTACGGGCTAGCTGGTATTCAAAGCAACGATCACAAAAACATAGAAATCATAAAAAATCGAGCTAAAAACACTTACCAATTAAGCTCCCAATTGACCGAGCCTTAAAACACATCCATGGCTTTTATTTTCATCAATATTCAACCAAGAAAGAAAGAAATGAAGCTTAATTTGGCTTTTGTTTTAATTAATATAACTTAATTAACCAATTTACAATTTTAACCTTAATAATAAAAAATTAATAAACATCAAATAGAAGCCCATTTATGTCCATTCCCACTATCAATGGTCTATTTATGACATAAGGACTTCACATTTAATAAGCTATAGCAAATAGACACCTTTAACAAATAGAATGCAACTTTTGCATTTTACACGATTAAGTCCCTTTTTTCAAATTAACCACTTAAACGATAAAATTAGCATACGAAATTTTCACACATATATAATTTCATGCCATAAACATTAAATAGCCAGAGAAAACTGACTATTCACTTGATAAGCTAGCTGAATTGTACATTGCTGAAATTGTTAGACTGCATGGAGTGCCTATTGCTATTATTTTGGATAGAAATCCGATATTTACTTCGAGATTTTAGAAGAAATTACAAAAAGCTTTGGGTACGAAGTTAAATTTTAGTATTGCTTTTCATCCGCAAACTAACAGTCAATTCGAAAAAGTAATCCAGATTCTTGAAGATATGCTCCGATGTTGTGTTCTAGAATTCGAAGGTAGTTGGGAGAAATATCTACCATTGGTCGAATTTGCTTATAACAATAGTTTTCAGTCGAGTATAAAGATGGCACCATATGAAGAACTGTATGGCCGCAAGTGTCAAACTCCGTTGTATTGGACAGAATTAATGAGAGATAGATTCATGGTGTTGACTTGGTTAGAGAAATCAAAGAAAAAGTGAAGGAAATCCGTGATTGCTTGAAAGCCGTTTCAGATCGACAAAAGTCGTACGCAAATTTGAAAAGAAAAGAGATTGAAATTTAGATCGGTGATAAGGTATTTCTGAAAGTATCTCCATGGAAGAAGATTTTGAGATTTGGTCATAAAGGCAAGTTAAGTCCACGTTTCATTGGGCCGTATGAGATTACTGAATGAATAGGGTCAGTGGCATATCGATTAGCTTTACCGACAGAGTTAGAAAAGATTCATAATGTGTTCCATGTGTTGATGTTGCGCCAATATCATTCTGATCCTTTACATGTGATTTCTCCACCAGAGATTGAGATTCGACCTGATATGACTTATGGTGTGGAGCTGATCAAGATTTTGGCTCGGGAAGTTAAACAGTTGAGAAATAAATCTATAGCCCTAGTGAAAGTTTTGTGGAAAAGACATGGGGTCGAAGAGGCTACATGGGAACCTAAGGAAGCTATGAGAAATAGTACCCAAACCTATTTTCTGGGAAAATTTTCGGGTATGAAAATCCCTAAAAGGGGGAGAGTTGTAACAGTCCGATTTTGGGTCTAGTCAGAATAGTGGTTTTGGGACCATGAATCCGATGTAGAAAGATTTATTTTATTATATTTTTATGGTCTACAGTTTCATGGAATTATTTTAGAAAAATTTCGTTCAAAAATTTTATCGATTGGACACTTAATTTAGCTAAAAGGACTAAATTGTAATAGGTGCAAAATGTGTGTTGTAGAAGCTAGAGGTGTCTAATTGCTATGAAATTTTAAATTGAAGGTAGTTAGATGGTAACTAGACCATTTGTTGATTAGATGGATAAAAATGGTTTTAAAGTTTTAAGTGAAGGGCATTTTTATCATTTGGCTAGTAAAGACAAAATAAAACACATAAAAGATGTCATATTCTCAATTTCATCCTCCCATAGCTGAATTTGAAGAGTCTCCATAGCTAGGGTTTTGGCCAAAGCTTCCAAGCTCGATTGTAAGTCCGTTCTAGCCCCGTTTTTAATGATTTTCAAGTTTTTGAGATCCTTGTAACCTAATCTAGCTATTTCAAGGACTAATTTGAAAGAAATATGAAGTTTAAAATTTTACCCATGTTAGATATTTGTGTATTTTGATGTCTAATGGTAGAAAATGCATGTTTGGTGTTGGATAAACAACTTTTGCTAAGTGATTTTCGGTAAAAATGTCAAAAAGGACTTATTTGTAAAAGTTATAAAATAAGTAGTAAAAGTGTGATTAAGTGGAAACTGTGGGCTGGTATAAGTATGAAAATGGTTTGGCTAGGCTTGGGTTTTGAAGAAATTGAATACATTTCAATTTACGAACCTAGGGACTAAATTGTAAAAATGTGAAACATTAGGGGCAAAAATGTAATTTTTCCATAATATGATTTTTGGGCCAAGTTGAATAATGTGAATATTAAATGAGTTAAATTTGTTATTATAGATCAAGAAAAACGAGGTTCGGACCTAGATCGGGGGAAAAATAAAGTGTTTAACGATTAGGTCCAATTCTACTATTTTTGTACCGAGGTAAGTTCGTATGTAAATAATGCAGTGTTATATTTATGTTTTAAATGCTTTAATATTGTATGAATTGTGATTGACTCTTTGGATGTATTCGACAAAGTTTTTGACAAGCGAGAAATCCCGGTTGAACCTTAGGAATAGAATAGGATACAAGTGACAAGTCACTAGGAACCCATGCGTATATGTGATTATATAATCCGGGTGCTGGTCTTGTACGTCCTACCAGTGGTTGGGTAGTTCGACATGTGTTGTGGATACCTGACAGCTTGTGTGAGCAGCACTGTGTAGCTACGTCCTGACTGACAGCTTGTGTGTGTAGGCCCATGAATAGCTCCAAAACAAGCCCATATGTATTATGAGATATGAGGTAGCTTTAGCTACATATATGACAATTATGTGTAAGATTTTTGAGTATCCGTTAATATTTTGAGTGTTCAACAAGAATGTCGAAGTTGTGAAATGATATGGTTATGTTGCGAGTTGGTACAGGTATGTACGTAAAACTCATAAGTAATGAGCTCGTTATGTGATGAACTCTTCATGGGATTGTGATTGGGTAAGTTATGACTATGAGATTTTGATAACGTTCATGCTAATCTTTATCATATTAATTATACGTTAATTGTGTGGTTATGATGCTTATTATTTGCATAGGAACTTACTAAACTGTATAACTTACTCCCCTTCTTTTCCCTTGTCTTATAGTGTCACCAAGCTAGCTCGGGGTTCAAAGATCATCAGAGATCCATTCACACTATCAACAATTATTTTGGTACCAATGAATTCAACATTTTGAGTTATGGCATGTATAGGGGACTTGGTAATTTTGTTATGTGCCATAATTGATTTGGCCAAATGTGTTGGCTTATATTGGTTGGAAATTCATTTTGTATAAGGCCATTGGAAATGGGCTAATATTGGTTATAAGTATAATCATATAATGATACCTTTCATGAATGATGAGTTGATGTCTTGGTTGTAGATGTTGGTTGTATGTATATGCTTGGATTGGTGCTATGTTATGTTGTATAGGTGTGTGCATTAAAGAGTGGAAAAATGGCTTGGTAAATAGCCTTATTTTTGTCCACAAGGGTAGACACACAGGCATGTGTCTAGGCCTTGTGTGACACACGGCTTGCCCCACGGGCATGTGTTTAGGCTGTGTGTCCCCTACACTCTAATTTTTGCAAAGTAGAATGCCTAATATTGAGTACACGGGCAAAAACACGACCATGTGTCTCAACCGTGTGAGGGCCATGGCCTTGGACATGGGCGTGTGTCTCAGGCGTGTGAGGTCTACACTTATTTAATGAAAAATCATAAATTTTAAATCAACCACACGGCCTAGCACACGGGCGTGTGACTGAGCCATGTCTCTTCAATTTGTTCTTAGATGACAAACAGAGAGTTACACGGGTTCGGGACACAGGCATGTGTGACCACACAGCCTGCCCACACGAGCGTGTCCCATATCCACACGGGCGTGTGACCCCTGTTTAGTGGAAAATTTTCTAAATTTTGTAAAAGTTTGTAAAATTCTCGGTTTAGTCCCGAACCACTTCTAAAGCGTGTTTTAGGCCTCGTAGGCTTGTATTAGGGACTTTATGATTAAATGCAAAAATTTTTAATTTGGACACAAATGTATAACCTGAAATTGTATGTTTGTTCATGTGATAAGTTCAGTAATGCCTCATACCCTATTTCGGCATTGAATACGGGTGAGGAGTGTTACACAAAGATCACAAAAACAAAGAAATCATTAAAAACCGAGTAAAAATCACTTACCAATCAAGCACAAAAGTGACCGAGTAGAAAACCTAGCTTTTGGCTTTTCTTCCTCTCTAATTTCGGTTGATGAAGAACATAAAGATGATAACAATGTTTTGTTAAATTAATTTTATTAACATAATTTTACAAATTATAAAAATAACCTTTGTTATAAATCATTTAAATTCATTTATTCATGTCCATTTATGTCCACTCACACTAATCATGGTCTAATTACAACATAAGGACCTTAACTTTATGGTTTTATAGCTATTAGACACCTTTAGCTATTAGAACTCAAGTTTTACGCTTTACGCAATTTAGTCCTTTTTATCAATTTGTCCATTTAAACGATAAAATTTCTTAACAAAATTCTCACACAACATGATATCATATTGTAAACATTAAAATAATGATAAAATAAATATTTTGACCTCGTATTTGTGGTCCCAAAACTATTATTCTGATTTGACTAAAAACGGGCTGTTACAAGTTCAGCCTGAATCAAGTAAAGAATTTATAATTTACAGTGATGCGTCATTAAATGGTTTAGGCTGTGTATCGGTGCAAGAAGGTAAAGTAATAGCCTATGCTTCAAGACAGCTAAAACCACATGAAAGAAATTACCCAATACATGATCTTGAATTGGCAGCAATTATGTTTGCATTGAAAATCTGGCGGCATTACTTATTTGGTGAAAAATGTCACATATTCACTGATCATAAGAGTTTGAAGTATTTGATGTCGCAGAAAGACCTGAATTGGGACAGCACAAGTGGCTTGAGTTATTGAAAGATTATGATCTGGATATTGATTATCACCCAGGAAAAGCCAATGTGGTTGCAGATGCTCTCAGTAGAAAATCCTTGTTTTCTTTGCGAGCACTGAATACGCAATTATCATTATCATATAATGGTTCAATCATAGCTCAGTTAAAAGCTAGACCAACATTTTTGCAGTAGATTTCTGAAGCTTAGAAAGATGATAGTCAGTTACAAGCAAAACAGATACAGTGTGAATCGACTCCTGATTCAGAATTTCAGATTGGGTCTGATGATTGTTTATTATTTAGAGGCAGAACATGTATTCTGAAGAACTTGGAACTGGTACAGAAGATTTTACATGAAGCTCATAAAGGTACTATGACTATTCATCTTGGTAGTAACAAAATGTACAATGATCTGAAAAAGACGTACTGGTGGCTGGGAATGAAACGAGATATTTATGAATTTGTATCTAAATGTTTAATTTGTCAGCAAGTAAAAGTTGAACATCAGGTACCTTTGGGATTATTACAACTAGTTTTGATACTGAAATGGAAATGGGAAAGAATTACCATGGACTTTATATCGGGGTTACCTCTGTCTCTGAAATAGAAAGATGCTATTTGGGTAATCGTCGATCGGTTAACAAAGTCTGCACATTTTATTCAGGTACGTATGGATTTTTCTTTGGATAAATTTGCTGAATTATATGTTTATGAGATTCTTAGATTACGTGGAGCGCATTTCAGACAGAGATCATCGGTTTACATCTCAATTTTGGAGCAAGTTGCAAAAAGCCTTGGGTACATAGTTACATTTCAGTGAAATCGGAACAGTGGTTTTGAAAAGAAAATTAATATTATTGTATGATCTGCATTGTGATAGGAATGTCATGAAAATTCTGATAAGAAGATTTTATCGATTATGTGTTTAATTGTGGAAAGGACTAAATTGCAAAGAATGCAAAAGTTGAATTCTAGTAGCTAGAAGGATTAGATAGCTATGGAATTCAAAATTTGAGGTCCTTATTGGGTAATTAGACCATTAAAGAAAAGTTAGTAGATATTTTTGGTTATTCATCCATGGAAAAATTAGGAAAGGTTAAGGACTAAATTGGAAATCAAAATAATTAAAGATGATAAATAATTAAATAGAAATATCATCTTATTTTATTATCATCTTTATCCCCAAATTTCATGGAAAACCTAAGAGAGAGAGAAGAAACTAATCAAGCTTAATTGGGTAAGTATTCTTATCCCGTTTTTAGTAATTTTTATATTTTTGAGATCGAGATAGTCTAATCTATCTATTTTGGGGATTAATTTGAAAAATTATTAGAGTAACAAATTTTTTCCATGGATGAATATGTTGAAAATTTGAACTTTATGGTAGAAAATGAAAGGTTGTTGATAGATAAACAACTTTTACAAAGAGAATTCTGATGAAATCATGATTTAGAGACTAAATTGAAAAGTGGTTAAACCCATGGAAAAATTCTAATGTTTTTGAAATTTAAGGGCTGTTATTGTTACATGTAAAATTCAGTTAGGCTTGGAATAAGAATTAAATTGCATGAATTTCATTTTCCAAGCCTACGGACGAAATTGAAATTTATAGAAAGTTTAGGGGCAAAATGGTAATTTTGCCTAGGGTATAAATTGAATCCAATTGAATATTAAATTGATTAAATTGATGATTAAATTCATTTATATAGATCTGAAAAACTCAAATTTAGATCGAGGAAAAGAAAAATTTTTAGATTAGTAGAATTTCTTGTACGGACGATTATTAAGGTAAGTTCGTGTAACTTAATTATGCATGTTAACATGTTGAATTGAATGTTGTATTTGGATTTAATGTGATATGTGTTTATGGGAATTATAAGAATGTTATATAATGCATAAAATGATCGTATTTTTGGAAATGTTTTAAAAAGAAAATGTTAGGTTCTGTTCGAATAATGAAATTTGATATATATATATATATATATATGTAATTTCCCATATTGAATGTGATCCTGCATATGTTGCAAATAGGATTTAACTCAGACGAGTAATCCTGATAAAGCCATCTCGAGTGTCCTATTAAATAGTTCTTGCGAGCATCCTAGTTAGTAGTGATCTTGCATGTGTTGCGCACTATCGCAGCTCTTTGTGAGCGTCCTGTTACACTATTCGATCGGTTGTGATCCAACATTTATTGCGAACACAAACACAACTCTTCGTGAGCGCCCTGATATAGGCTCTTATGAGCTTCCTAAGATGGCTCGCTTGAACTTCTTATTATGCTATCCGAAGCTGCCTGATAATAACTCTTCGGAGTTATCTGTTAAGCTCAATGAGCTTCCTGATTAAAACTCTTATGAGTTTCCTGATTAGCCCGGATAAGTGTCTTGTTACATAGCTGATCTGAACATCTTGATAAGTGGCTTGAGAGTATGCTCTCTGATTAAGTGCCCTAATGGTTACCTTTAATTATGAGTTAATGGTTTACGGTTTTGTACACCTTGTGTGTACTACTTGAGTATCCATTGAAATTTCAATGATTCAACAGACAAATTCCAAAAATGAGAACTTATGATATTAAATGAATTATATCTCATACTTGTTTGAGTGCATATGATTAGGCAAATTTGCCAATTTGTTGGGAATCATGTTATTATATTATTTGAATGAATGTAAATGGGTAAGTTTAATTTTTGTTACACGAGCTTACTAAGCATTAAATGCTTACTAGGTTTTATTTTCTCTGTTTTATAATGCTCGAGAGCTTGTAAAGTTTGGAGATCGGTCGGGGCAACATCACACTATCCTCTAGCTCACTTTGTTATAAATAGTAAACTCATTTTGGTATAATGGCATGTATAATCTAACTTGGCCATGGATGGCATGTAAATGGTTGTATGTAATCTAGCCATTGGAATGGCTAGAGTGATATATTTTAGCATTTTTATATAAGGTTGTAATATAATCAACATGTTTGGGAATGATTAAATAGTAGATGATATATATCTAATGATGGGCAAATTTTGAATTAGTGAAATTGAATAATCATGTATGCTTACAAAGGTAAAAATTTTAAACATGAATGCATGAAAATATATATAATTTACATGTTAGAATTGGCTTGATTATAATGCTTGTATTGGTTGGTATATGTTTGCAATTGTTGGTGTAGGTTGTTGGAAAAATTGGGTGAGAAATAAATCTAGGAAATGGCTTTATTTTGTCCACACGGGTAGACACATGGGCATGTGTCTTGACCGTGTGTGACACATGGCCAAACACATTGGCATGTGGTTTGGCCGTGTGTCCCCTACATTTTAAAATTTGAGAAACAGAATGCTTAGAATTGGGCACAAGGGCAGAGACACGAGCGTGTGTCTCAGCTGTGTGTGATACACGGCCTAGAACATGGACGTGTGTCTTGGCCATGTAAAACCTGCACCTAAATTGTGAGAAATTGAATTTACCACACAACCTAGCACACGGGCGTGTGGCAGGCCATGTGGCCAAAGTCTGAGAGTTACACAGGGTCGGACACGACCTACAGCACGGGTGTGTCCTATGGTCACACGGGCGTGTCCCTTGACCACACGGGGGTGTGTACCCTACAACTAGCAAAAATTTTAAAATTTTGCAACAAAATTTATGAGTTCTCGATTCAGTCCCGATTCGATTCAAATGTTTAAATTGGGCCTCGAGGGTTTATTTAAGGGACAGAATGATTAGTTTTAGATATGAATAGTAAATGAAATGAATTACATGAAATTATTCTGTAAACTCTGGTAATGCTCTGTAACCCTGTTTCGGCAACGAATATAGGTTAGTGGTGTTACAGGTTTCATTATCATTTTGTGTGATGTTTTATTATAGAATGTTTTATTATAAGATGAATTATAATTAAATTAAAACATAAAAAGTAAAATTATAATAAAAAATTATATGAGAAAAGAATAGTGGAAGGAAAGAGAAATTAACAATTCTCTTATTTTCTTTATTCAACTAA
Organism: Gossypium anomalum; assembly: GCA_025698475.1. Lineage (NCBI taxonomy): Eukaryota > Viridiplantae > Streptophyta > Magnoliopsida > Malvales > Malvaceae > Gossypium > Gossypium anomalum. Next base: position 59,673,538 of record CM046956.1, read on the forward strand.
AATTAGAGAAGGAGAAGGGAAGGACGTTTGACCTTTAGGGATTTCATTTTCATTCCAAAATTGCTAACGTCAACCCAAATTCTTCAAAATAGAAAGGAAAAGATAAAGTCATCGACAAATAGCTCGGAGTTTACGCTTTTTATTTCTAAAACTCAAACTTTTTTAATTGTTGCATTAGTGAATTGCATTGGATGGTAAAAACATAAGCTAAGCTGGAAATAAAAGAGTGAGCTAAATTGAATTGATTTGAATAAGTGGTTTGTGATAATGACTAAATTGAATAGTTTTGAAAATATGATATATTGTTATAATTATGCAATTGAATTCAAATTATGATGACTTATGTTGTCACATATGTGAATGGTTGATTGGATGATGAAATTATGTTATGGAATTGAGACATTGATTATTTTAAATGGAAATAAGGTTAGATAGTGGATTTTGGATTATAGATTTTGAAATGTAAAATTTAACTGTATAAACAAGTTACATATTTTGATATGTAGATAGTCATATTAATTTGTATTTGAACTTTCAAATTTGATTCATGCATTACAAGAATTATATTATGATTTAAATTTTGGATACAGAAATACCACTGAGTTATGCTCAGCGTACGTTTTTGTTTCTCTTGCGCAGGTTAGGCACTTTTTGATTCGATCGTCAACTTCAACAACTATCGGCAATCCTAGACTCAAGTGTTGGTGATATTTTTATTTTGGTCATGGCATTTACTTAAGGTGTCTTTGGTTAAACAATGTTTATCTTGAATTTGCTGGCAAATTGAGGATCAAGGATATAAATGTATGTGTAGGTGTTGGAAATGATCATGTTAATATTATCTTATTGACATAGTAAGGTACAGATGCTTAATGGTCTAAATAGTGAGAAGATAATATGCTAAGTGATGTGTTTGATTGACATATGGTGATGAAAGTTAAAGGATGTATTGTAACAACCCAATTTCAGTGAAATTAGAATAATGGTTTCAGGATCACAAATTCAAGCCGAAAATAAAATTTATTTTTATTTTATTTTATGGTCCGTAATATGATGGACATTTCATGTGAAAATTTTGATAAGAAAATTTTATTGATTATGTGTTTAATTATGGGAAGGACCAAATCGCATAAAATGCAAAATTTGAATTCTAGTAGCTAGAAGGATTAAATAGCTATGGAATTCAAAACTTGAGGTCCTTATGTGGTAATTAGACCATTAATAAAAAGTTAGTAGATATTTTTGGATGATTCATCCATGGAAAATTAGAAAAAGGCTAAGGACTAAATTAGAAATCAAAATTATTAAAGATGATAAATTAATTAAATAGAAATAAAAATCATTTTTTATCATCTTCTTCCCGAAAATATTCCATGGAAACCTTAGGAGAGAGAGAAGAAACTTTCTTAGCCAAGTAGGGTAAGTTTTCTTGTCCCGTTTTTAGTAATTTTGATATTTTTGAAACCAGGATAGCTTAATCTAATCTATTTGGGGGATCAATTTGAAGAGTTATTAAAGTATGGAAATTAGGTCATGGATGAATATACGGAAAATTTGAAATTTATGGTAGAAAATGAAAGGTTGTTGATAGATAAAAAAACTTTTACAAAGTGATTTTTGATGAAAACATGATTTAGGGACTAAAATGTAGAATTGTGAAAATTAAAGAAAAATTTTAAATTTTATAGAATATATGTGCTATAATATTAGGGTGAAATTCTGGTTAGGCATGGAATAGGGAGTAAATTGCACAAATTTCATTTTCCGAGCCTAGGGACGAAATTAAAATTTATGGAAAAGTTAGGGGTAAAATGGTAATTTTGCCTATGATGAAAATTGAGTCCCCTTGAATACGAAATATGATAAATTGATGTTATATTTACTCGTATAGATCCGGATAGTCCAAATTCAGAGCTAGAACGAAGAAAAGAGGAAGATGTCAGATTAGTAGATTTTATGTACCCAAACATTTGTTGAGGTAAGTTCGTGTAACTAAATTGTGTATGTTTATATGCTTGAATTAAATGTTGCTTTGTGAATTGTATAAATATCATATATATATATATGTGACATTTAAAATGTATCTGACAAAGCCCAATCCACGATAATGCCCGATAAAGGATAAACGATGAAAAAGTTACTTTTATGCTTGGAATGAGTGTGGAATGTGATCATTTGAATTATATAGATGTGATAGATGTATGAAATAATCACATGCCGGGAAATGCTTGAAAATGTTAAATCCCGTTTGAATAAATGAAAATCGATGGATATGTGATTTCCTGAAATGAATGAGGTCCTGCATTTGTTGCTGACGGGATTTAGCTCGGACGAGTAATCCTATTGACCTCATTTATGAAAGGATTTAGCCTAGACGGGTAATAATGATATAAGTCCTCTCGAGCATATGTTATGGATTTGATTTAGCCCAGACGGGTAATCCAGATCTAGCTCTTTAGAGCATATGTCATAAAATGGATTTAGCCTGGACTGGTAATCCTAACTAAGCTCTATTGAGTATATATTGTAGGTAGGATTTAGCCTATTTTCCTCGAACACATATCCTTGCCATCTTCCGTAAAATACCGAAACCAATACTCGGTAACACTTTATATTTAACAAATAATACAAATAATTTGCATTTTATTCGAAAATAACCACAAAGCATATATTTCATGATAAAAATCAGCATATCATATAATTAACATCAATAATTTAAAAAAAAAACAATTATACTACATTATTTACACATGAACTTACCTTGGTACCAAAATACAAAGATTTTGCAATTTAGTCCACAATCTTTTCTTTTCCTCGATTGAGGTCGATTCCACGTCTTTCTTGATCTAAAATAACACATTTTAATACTCACATTATCAAATTAATCCTTAACTCAAATTTTGGCAAAATTACAATTTTACCCCTAAACTTTTACATATTTACATTTTTGCCCCTAGGCTCGGGATTAAACTTCATTCCTTATGCTTATGTTTTACAACATGCTGATCACTTTTCTCTTCTATGGCAACATCAAATTCTCACTCTAACATGTACTTGTGACTATTAGGTATTTTTACCGATTAAGCCCTTTTACTCGTTTTTGCTTAAAATCGAGTAGTACAAGTTGTCTAACATAATTTAAAACTTCATATTCTATCATAAAAAATCAAAATACACAAATTTAACCTATGGGTATTTTTCCAAATATAAACCCTAGGTTAAATTATTGCTAACATAAGCTTAATCGAGTTATCGGGATCTCAAAAACGTAAAGAACATTAAAAACGGGGCTTGGAATCACTTACTATGGAGCTTGGAAGCTTGAAACAAACCCTAGCTATGGAGAACCCTTGAAATTTCGGCCTAATGAAGAAGATGGACAAAAATTGGCTTTTAATTTTGTTTTTAATTCATTTTAATAACTAAATGACCAAAATGCCCTTACTACTAAACTTTCCAAAAATTCCTTCCATGTCCTAATTTTGTCCATGAACTTAAATTAGTCAAATTTCTATTTAAGACCTCCTAATTAATATTTCAATGCAATTTCATACTAAAAACTTCTAGAATGCAAATGTTGCAACTTATTCGATTTAGTCCTTACTTTCAATTTAAACACTTTAGGCATAGAATTTCTTCACGAAATTTTCACACAATCATGTAATCATATCATAAACCTCAAAATAATTATAAAATAATTATTTCTATCTCGAATTTGTGGTCACGAAACCACTATTTCGATTAGGCCCTAATTCGGGATATTACAACTCTCCCCCCTTTAAGGATTTTCGTCCTCGAAAATCTTACCGGTAAACAGATGTGGGTATTGATTTCTCATAGTTTCTTCAGATTCCCATATAGCTTCTTCTATTCCATGCCTTTGCCACAACACCTTCACAAGTGCAACATTTTTATTCCTTAGTTGTTTGACCTCTCGAGCTAAAATCTTAATTGGTTCTTCTTCGTAGGTCATATCTGGTTGTAGTTGAATTTCTGTCGGTGAAACTACATGTGAAGGATTCGAACGATACCGACGTAACATAGATACGTGGAACACATCATGAATCTTCTCTAATTCAGGTGGTAATGCTAACCGATATGCTACTGGTCCAACTTTTTCAATTACTTCATACGGCCCAATAAAACGCGGACTTAATTTGCCCTTCCGTCCAAATCTAAGGACTTTCTTCCACGGAGACACCTTTAAAATACTTTATCGCCAACTTGAAATTCAATGTCTTTTCGTTTTAGATCTGCATAAGATTTCTGTCTATCTGAAGCAGCTTTCAAATAATCTCGAATTACTTTCACTTTTTCTTCAGTTTCTTTTATTAGATCAACTCCATAAATCTGATTTTCGTTGAGCTCACTCCAATACAAAGGCGTTCGACACTTACGACCATACAATGCTTCATAAGGTGCCATTTTCAAGCTCGTCTGATAACTATTGTTGTAAGCAAATTCTACCAACGGCAAATATCTTTCCCAACTTCCTTGAAATTCCAATACACAACATCTGAGCATGTCTTCAAGATCTGAATTACTCTTTCTGATTGTCCATCGGTTTGTGGATGAAAGGCAGTGCTGAAATTTAACTTTGTACCTAATGCTTCTTGCAACTTTTTCCAAAACCGTGAAGTAAATCTCGAATCTCTATCCGAAATGATTGACAAAGGTATTCCATGAAGTCTAACAATCTCACGGATATACAATTCAACCAACTTATTAAGAGAATAATCAGCATGCACTAGGAATAAAATGAGCCGATTTAGTCATCACAAACTATTACCCGGATGGCATTTTTCTTCCCGGAGTTAATGGCAACCTTGATATAAAATCCATGGTAATTCGATCCCATTTCCATTCAGGAATCATGATAGGCTGAAGTAATCCCGAAGGCACTTGGTGTTCAAATTTTCACCGTTGACAAATTAAGCATTTGGATACAAACTCGATATATCTCTTTTCATTCCATTCCACCAATACATTTTCTTCAAGTCATTATACATTTTCGTACTACCCGGATGAATCGAGAAATAACCACTATGTGCTTCTTGTAGGATCTTTTGAATCAATTCCTCATTCTTTGGTACACAAATCCGATCTTTAAACATTAAACATCCATTAGAACCAATTCAAAATCGACTCTATATCAACTTCACACTGCTTTCTCTTGGCTTGCAAATCTTGATCATTTTTCCGAGCTTCACAAATCTCTTGTAAAACATCTGTCTTGCTCTTAACTCTGCTAGAATCGAACCATCATCTGATACCTTTAACCGAGTGTTCATAGCTCTCAAAGCAAACAGTAACTTTCTTCTCAAAGCATCAGCAACCACATTCGCTTTTCCCGGATGATAATCAATAACAAGCTCGTAATCTTTCAATAACTCCAACCATCTTCGCTGTCTTAAATTCAAGTCTTTTTGTGACATCAAGTACTTAAGACTTTTATGGTCGGTATATACCCTAAGACTTTTCACCATACAAATAATGTCGCCAAATTTTCAAAGCAAACACCACAAAGCACCCAATTCTAAATCGTGAGTAGGATAATTCCTCTCATGAGGTTTTAACTACCTCGAAGCATATGCCACCACTTTTCCTTCTTGCATGAGCACACACCCCAAACTATTTAGAGAAGCATCACTATACACCACAAATTCTTTACCCGATTCGGGTTTGTACTAACATCGGTGCCTCTGTTAATAACTTTTTCAGCTCTTTCAAAACTCATTGACATTCTTCCGTCCATTCAAATTTAACATCCTTTCTGAGTAATCTAGTTATAGGAGTGGCAATTATAGAAAATCCATTTACAAACCGCCGATAATACCCATCTAGCCCCAAGAAACTTCTAACTTCAGTTACATTTTTCGGTGGTTTCCAATCAATAATGGCTGAAATTTTACTAGGATCAACCCGTATACCATCACCTGAAACAATATGACCCAAAAATCCAACTTCCCGTAGCCAAAATTCACTTTTACTAAACTTAGCATACAGCTGCTTATCTCTCAAAGTTTGTAAAACTATCCTCAAATGCTCAGCATGCTCTGTATCATCTTTTGAATAAATTAAAATTTCATCTATAAACACCACAACAAATTTGTCCAAGAATGGATAGAATATACGATTCATTAAATCCATAAACACAGCAGGAGCATTTGTCAACCCGAATGGCATAACTAAAAATTCATAATGACCATACCTTGTTCTAAAAGCAGTTTTAGGCACATCCGACTCTTTTACCCGCAGTTAGTAATACCCAGATCTCAAGTTAATCTTTGAAAACCATGTCGCTCCTTTTAGCTGATCAAACAAATCATCAATCTTGGCAACGGATATTTGTTTTTGATTGTCACCTTGTTTAACTGGCGATAATCAACACACAACCTCATAGAACCATCCTTCTTTTTCACAAATAACACGGAGCACCCTAAGGTGAAAAACTCGGTCTCACAAAACCTTTATCACCAACTCTTGCAATCTGCGACTTTAATTCCTTCAACTCTGCTGGTGCCATTCTATACAGAGCAATCGAAATCGGAGTCGTTCCCTGGTATCAAATCAATACCAAATTCTACTTCCTCGATGGAGGTAAACCCGAGCAATTCTTCCGAAATACGTCCGCAAATTCACATACAACCTGTGATCGATTCAACTTTATTTTCAACTTCTTTTGTATTAATTACATACGCCAAATAAGCTTCATAACCCTTTCTCAGATATCTTTGAGCCGACATTGAAGAAATCACACTAGGTAATGCCTCTGATTTATCTGATTCAACCCGCAGAGTTTCACCATTTTCACACTTTAATTCTATAACGTTTTCTTTGCAATTTATTTTAGCATCATGCAATGTCAACCAATCCATACCTAAAATAACATCAAACTCATCAAACGGTAGCAACATCAAGTCGACTGGAAAGTAATGATCCCGAATCATTAAAGGACATTTCTTACATACTTTATCAACAGTCACACATTTGCCTAATAGATTCGACACTCTAATAATAAGTTCTGTGTTCTCAATAGGTATATTCATACTAGACACCAATTTCATGCACACATATGAATGAGTAGAACCGGGATCAATCAAAGCAATAACATTAACATTATAGAGAGAAAATGTACCGGCAATCACATCAGGTGAGGAAGCATCTTCACGTGCTTTAATAGCATAAGTTCTAGCCGGAGGCCTTCCTTCAGTCTAATCGGTGCATCCAGGCTACATTCTTACCGCTTGCTTCGCTCCCCACTTTTCTTGGATATCTTCCTCTCGAATTCGCCCCACTTGTTTTGTATTCTAAAATTTTCTTTTCCAAATTTCTCTCAGGCGGTCTCTAATAAAATGATCCGGAGAACCACATCGAAAACATTCATTTGCTCTACACGACCAAAATGATTTCTACCACACTACCTTTTCGTGTTTAACAAATCTCGAGTTCCCTACACTGGCTGCCGAAGTAGTCTGGGATTTAGGACCCAAATTTTGCTTCTTATAATTCCCATATGATTGCCCAGCTAAAGCTTGGGAACGAGGATTCATATTCCTTGACTTTCCAGTTCTTTGTGAAAATGAACCGCTCATCGGTCTTTTCTTCCAATTTCTAGTCTCACCTCTACCTTTTTCTTTTCTTTAAGTAATTCTTCGCCCTTACAAGCTCGATCAACCAATACTACCGCTTCTTTTAATTCAAGAATTCCAACAAATACCTTGATGTCTTCGTTGAGCCTGTCTTCAAATCGTCGGCACATCTTGGCCTCTGTGGAACATACTCTCTGCATACTTACTTAATCGAACAAACTCTCTTTCATATTCTCAGAATCACATATTACCTTGCTTCACTCAAGAAATTCTTTACGCTTCGATCAATAAATCTTTCACTAATATATTTCTTCCAAACTCTTCTTGAAAGAATTCCCAAGTTATTTTCTCTTTCTGCACTAAACGAATCAAAGTCTTCCACCAATTATAAGTCAATCCTCAACAAAGATATAGCACATTTCAAACCTTCTTCAGTGTACAAGATAATTCACAAATACCCGGATAGAATTTTCAAGCCGTAACTCGCTTTCTCGGCATCATCATCAATATTTGCTTTAAATTCTTCGCCCCTTGCTTGCGAATTCTATCAACTGGAGTTCTGTGAAATTTCATCGATCCATACCTTGAGGCATCGAGTGCAGGTTGAGGAATTGGGGAGGTGGGGAGGTTGTACATTTGGGTTCGCATTTAACGAACTCGATGTACCATGCACTCATCATTTGGAGAAAGGCTTCCCGACTCCTTTCTCCTCCTCCCGACCAACAAGAGGAGGTAGATTTTCATCCAAGACCGCTCCTTCACCGAGTCATGGCGATTACTCTCTACTTCATCTGCCACACCGGATCGGGATCCATTTACTATAAAAAAATCATTTAAAAGGTCGAAGTCGTCACACTATCACAATTTATACATATGGCATGTATAGCAAAATCCGTATATACAACACGTAGTCCGAGAACAGACTAAACCTGCTCTGATGCCACTAAATGTAACGCCCCCATGCCCGAGACCGTCGCCGGAGTCGAGTATGAGGTGTTACTAAGCTTAATTTAACATTTTTAGAACTTTGGATTATTTGTTTCTACATTCACAGCTTTTAATCTATTTGCGTCACAGTCACAAGAAAAATCATATCTCAAGTTACGAAACTCGAAATCAAGATCTGTAAATTTTCCTTGAATTAGACTCATATAACTATCTACTAATTTTTTTCTAGATATTTTGGTTAAGCCAATTAGTACAGTTTATTAGTTAAAGTTACCCCTATTTCAGGACTTGACTGGTTTGACCTCTGTTTACTACGAACCATATTTCTCTCTGTAAAAAATTCATATGACTATGAGATTTATTTCTACTAAAACTAGACTAAATAAGGATTCTGAGGATATAAAATACACCACTTAATTATATCTTTAAACTTTATGGTGAATTTCTAAAGTTGGAACAGGGGATTTAGAAACTGCTATGACCCTGTTTCACTAAAATTCAAATATCTTTTAACATATAATTCCTTTACCTGTTTAATTTGTTTCATGTGAAACTAGACATAATAAGCTTAAATTTGATATGTATTCCATCACTAAATTAAATTTCTATGATTTTTAGTAAATTTTCAAACTTGGGTCAGTGTTGCTGCAGTATTCTGTTTATGGCAAATTTCATCCCTTTTATGAGTTTTTATGCACTAAGTATCTTAATAATTTTCCTTAACATCAAACATAATCTAAACTAACCATTTTCATAATTTATCATTATCAAACATTTTCTCAACCATTCCATCACCATATCATAAGATCATTTACACAAAATAGGAATATTGCTATACATGCCATACTTAAATTTACAAGCCATTTACCAAAATTCTTCCGGATAGTTTGATTGAGCCTTCGACCTATCCCGATTCCTGAGCTGGCTTGTCCAAAACTACAATGAGTAAGAAGGAGGGAGTAAGCATAAATGCTTAGTAAGTTCATATGCAAATAATAAGTAACATAACAAACGGTCATACCAATCAACATTAGCATGCATCACTAAAACACATATCACATTTCTAATCATTTTTCATCATCTTATTACCTTATCGTGATTGTATCAATACTCAACCCGAGGGTTAAATACATACCTGTCCAAAATATCCATTTCACATCACTTACCAATACGTCTCTTTACATCTCGAATATTCCTCCATTTGAGTATAACTTTACCCGTTGAACACATTGGAATATAATTCGGATACATGGATAACTTGCACATAAGTGCCATATATGCAATCCAGCAATCATGTAACCCGCCCATAAGCGAACTCGGACTCAACTCAACGAGCTCGGATGCTTAGTTACATCTCACGAACTCGGACTCAACTCAACGAGTTCGGACATTCGCTTCCATAAGTGATCTCGGACTCAACTCAACGAGTTCGGATGCTCAACCATCCTAGTGACATGTCACTTGTATCCTAATCTATTCCTAAGGTTCAAACGGGATTTTTCTCGAACACATATCCTTGCCATCTTCCGTAAAATACCGAAACTAATACTCGGTAACACTTTATATTTAACAAATAATACAAATAATTTGCATTTTATTCGAAAATAACCACAAAGCATATGTTTCATGATAAAAATCAGCATATCATATAATTAACATCAATAATTTAAAAAAAACAATTATACTACATTATTTACACATGAACTTACCTTGGTACTAAAATACAAAGATTTTGCAATTTAGTCCACAATCTTTTCTTTTCCTCGATTGAGGCCGATTCCACGTCTTTCTTGATCTAAAATAACACATTTTAATACTCACATTATCAAATTAATCCTTAACTCAAAATTTGGAAAAATTACAATTTTACCCCTAAACTTTTACATATTTACATTTTTGCCCCTAGGCTCGGGATTAAACTTTATTCCTTATGCTTATGTTTTACAACATGCTGATCACTTTTCTCTTCTATGGCAACATCAAATTCTCACTCTAACATGTACTTGTGACTATTAGGTATTTTTACTGATTAAGCCCTTTTACTCGTTTTTGCTTAAAATCGAGTAGTACAAGTTGTCTAACATAATTTAAAACTTCATATTCTATCATAAAACATCAAAATACAAAAATTTCACCTATGGGTATTTTTCCAAATATAAACCCTAGGTTAAATTATTGCTAACATAAGCTTAATCGAGTTATCGGGATCTCAAAAACGTAAAGAACATTAAAAACGGAGCTTGGAATCACTTACTATGGAGCTTGGAAGCTTGAAACAAACCCTAGCTATGGAGAACCCTTGAAATTTCGGCCTAATGAAGAAGATGGACAAAAATTGGCTTTTAATTTTGTTTTTAATTTATTTTAATAACTAAATGACCAAAATGCCCTTACTACTAAACTTTCCAAAAATTCCTTCCATGTCCTAATTTTTTCCATGAACTTAAATTAGTCAAATTGCTATTTAAGACCTCTTAATTAATATTTCAATGCAATTTCATACTAAAAACTTCTAGAATGTAAATTTTGCAACTTATTCGATTTAGTCCCTACTTTCAATTTAAACACTTTAGGCATAGAATTTCTTCACGAAATTTTCACACAATCATGTAATCATATCATAAACCTCAAAATAATTATAAAATAATTATTTCTATCTCAGATTTGTGGTCACAAAACCACTATTCTGATTAGGCCCTAATTCGGGATATTACAACCATACTTCAAAATAGTCCTTAAAGTAGCTAGATTAGGTTACAAGGATCTCAAAAACATGAAAATCATTAAAAACGGGGCTATAACGAGCTTACAATCAAGCTTGGAATATGAACAAACCCTACCTATGTCTTCCTTAGGGATATTCAGCCATGGGAGAAGCAGATGAGCAAAAATTGACTTTTATTTTGCTTATTAATTCATTTAATTACCAAATTGTCAAAATGCCCCTAATTTAAAACATAAAAATTCTCTTACTTCATGTCCATTTTTATCCACGGACTTAAGAAATGGTCTAATTACCATCAAAGGACCTCTAATTTAAAATCTCATAGCAAGTAAACACCTTTAGCATATAGAACTCAAGTTTTGTACTTTTTGTAATTTAGTCTTTTTTGCTAAATTGAGTGCTCAAACGTCAAAATTTTCGAACAAAATTTTCACAGAATCATTCCATAAAACTGTAGACCATAAAAATATAAGAAAAATAAATTTTTCTGCGTCAGATTTGTGGTCCTAAAACCACTGTTCCAATTAGAACCAAAATCGGGCTATTACACTTAAAGCAAAATGGAAGAAAATGTTGCTAATTGGTTGTCTAAATGTTTAACTAATACTAAGTAGTATTATGTGTTCGGATAATAGTACAAAAAGATAGCTTGTATTAGTAGACGAACCTAAAAATATCCTTAGCCTAATCGAAAATAATTAAACCAATTAAAAAATTAATATGTCATCTATAAAGTCCAATTGAGGAAATGCTTTTCTTGGGCATCAAAGCAGATGACTCCAAGAACACAAAGACATAGATGTGATTGATTGGCCTGACAGTTCATCAAATAGGACCCAAGAAGTATAGATCCTGAATTAATTGATGAATTTATTCACTAGTTGTCACACCTCAAGAGGCATACTTAAAATTTTGGCATATAGCGACAAAATAATCTGCTTGGTGAAGTGTAACTCGCCCATATGTTTCTTTTTGCACATAAGCCTAGGTGTATTATAACTGCTCTATATGTAAGTGAAGATTTTATTTCAGGAAGTTTTGTTATTTAAAGGAAAAGATATATTTAAGCGAAAATGTGTAAGTATGATATGACTTATCGCCAAAGGTATAGTACACCTTATTTTTCTGAAGTACTGTGCTAGTTAAGTTGTAAAGTAACATGGTTAGGAACCAATTAGAGAGACTAGTATGATATTTATAATACGAGATTCTCATTTATATTTCTCTCAAAAACTGTAGACCATTAAGAAGGCAATTTATGAAATTTGTGACACTTGTTAATTCCACTGAATAGGATAGGTTATATATATGTGTGAGAAGAGTTTAGGAAAAAGGTCATTCTTCTTTGAATGTTGTTTTCTGATTATTTTTCTTAAATCAAATGGTATCTCTTCCTCATTAAGCTAGAAGCCATGAATCTGGATCTAATCAGTGGTTATCGTACCTCGGGGTAAGTATTACAACACTGCATGTTAAGCTCTGAATGAGTAAATGTATGTGGCATTTAAATAGTAAGTTGTAAGTATAAGGTTTTGCATGAGGGTTATCAGTGATTCAAATGATAATATCTTATGTGTAAATGAGTTGTAATGGTGATCCTATATTCTGGAAGCAGTTGTTGCTACTGGTTCGAGAAAGATGGTTGAGTTTGGAGTTTTGAACTATGATAGGTGAGTATCAGGTGAGTCTCTACCCCGACTCGTTATTGAATAAACTATTCAAGTAGAAATATATATATAAAAGATGATGATATCTATAATAATTGTTAAGCGTATGAGTATAGTAAAGATGACGTAAGTGATATGATGATATGTAATAATTTTTGTTGAAAAGAATGTTGATTGGTAAGTATGCAGATAAAGCTTGTGACATGAAAAGTATGAGTCAGCCAGAAATACAATTAAATCTGGGTAAGTGAGTAATGAGAAATGTCCCATTGTGAAGCCTCTGGTAGGGAAGTTATATTGCTATCTAGATTGGCATATCACAGTATGAAAATATGTGTAAGACCATGTGGTTTAGACCCATGACATGATATGTCTGTATTTATATTCATGGTCTAGCCTTCGATAGTATATGAACCAAAATGGCAGATCATGATACATGAATGTGTGTAAGGCTGTGTGGTTAAAACCCATGACATGATATGCCTGTATTTATATTCACAGTGTAGCCTTCAATAGTGTATGAACAAAAATGGCAGATTACGATACATCAATGTGTGTAAGACCATGTGGTTAAGACCCATGGCATGATATGTCTGTATTTATATTCATGTTATACCCTTCTATAGTGTATGAATCAAAATGACATATCACGATTCATGAAATTATGATAAGTCCATGAGGAAGAAACCCATAGCACCTTCTGTGAAGTCCACTAGTATAAACGAGATTTTGTATGATGCCTTTTATTGCATATTTTGTTTAGCCCTTGTGGTGTGTTTTGCCAAGCTTGTCTAATAAAATATTGCTCATTTTCCTTTATGGTAAGTTATGGATAAAATCTTTTAGTTCTGTATGAAGTATTGTTGAGATAAGGTTATGATATGTCTGAGGTTAAGAGGTTTTTCTTGAATAGAAATGTGTGTCTGTATGTTAAGAAAGGCTTTCGTCATGATAATCTGTTAGCGTTGAATATAGACGTGTCTATAGCTATCTGTGACCTAAGAAATTGTTAATGTGAGTTCATATGTGATATGTAGTGGTTGAATTATTATTATCTGGAATTTTCCATATCTGGGTTTTATAATGATTTCTTCTGAAACCATTTGGAATTTGAGGTATTGTTATTTTGAGATTCTGGGAAGAAGTGGTATGGAATTCATCTGCTTTATCTGAATAGTACTATATCATTGATGAATGTTTATGAGCAACTATTTTGGAATAAGGGTACGTGTTAAGTTATGGTTTTTATGATGTGAGCTCTAAAGGCATGCTCTTTTTATTAGTGTCCACGAGATATAAAGAGATGTATGCGATGTCTAGAAAGGTGTATACTTAGTTAGGTAAGAAAAAATTGGTATGTTAAGAGTATGATAATTAGCATTTAATTGGAAGCTGATTGTGTAATAATATCCACCCGATACAAAAGAAAATGATTTGGAAAGATCGAAGGCGCATAGATGTTCTTCAAGTTTTATAAAGTCTTTGCCTAGGTATTTTGTGACAAAACTCACTAAGTTCTTCAGAACTTACACTATTTGTTTTTGTTTCAGGTGTGTGGTTAGAGTATGCACCAGGAGGGATGATGCCAGGAGTATGCCAAGTTAGCCGCGAAGTGGATTATTATGCATACAATGGAAAAATGGCGTAGTTTAGTGTTACAATTTGTATGTTTGTCCTTAATAAACTTCTATATTGTGATGTTGTCAAGTTTGATGTAATAAGTTATTTTAAATATTCCCCCTTGTCCTTAGATATTAAGTATTTCATTTAAAATAACAAGAAGAATGTTTTTAGTAATGAGTCTTTGTTCACTATTTGAGTTATTGTTAAGTATTGTAGGTAGTAACACCCGAGATCCAGATCTTGCGAATCAGGTCAAGTTAAGGGTGTTACAAGTTGGTATCATAGCCATTGATTTAGCCAATCCTCTTACAATCAAGTGAGTCAGCCTTGTATGCATAACATGTCGAGCCCGGCTTAGTCCCTCAGGTATGCAAAATTTATGTTTGTGAGAAAAACAATTAATAAAGTAATACTGTGATAAGTAAGACAATGGGAGAAACAAAACGATAGATCCATTGATGAAGTCTGGAAAAATATTATATTATTATTGAAGAAAAAAGTACAAGATAGTATAAAAAGAAAATTTAATTCCCTCTTTCATCATTATGATTAGTAGGTTCAGTAGGGACCTCTTCTACTTGTTCTAAATCCTCTAGAGCCTTTTCTAAATCAACGAACCCCTTTGAATTTTGTTATTCACCCACAGCTTTAAATATATTGGGGAAGAAGAAACCAACAATTTGTTTCCACTTCTATTGAAAGTCTTCCCAAATTTTGCCCTTAGGATGATATACATCAAAGCTCAGAGAATCAATAGGGATATCTTTAATAAAATCAAAGTCTACTTGACTTATTTTTATTGGACCACTGACCACTTGAGTGTGAAGAACCAAATTGGACCTTAACTTAAGAAGAAACTTTAGTCCAGTTTCTTGTGATATCTTCCTAATATTTTCTAAAGGCTTGCTCATTGGATTGGCATAAACCATCCATTTCAACCTTGTGGCATAGCTCTTGAGCCTTGAGTTGCTCTTTTAGAGAGAATTCACTCTTCTCCAGTGATTTAACTTTTCCTTCGAACTGTATTCACTTGGACTACATGTTTTTGAACTTAGCCCTCCAAACCATGATGCAGGAATCGAGTCGATCAATTTTACTCTTAGTAGTATGATCATTTCAGTGTAGCTCATCTATAGTCTGATTACCAGCTTTGACTGCCTCCACTAAACTTGCAACCTTGGCTTTATAGTAATTACTGATTTTTTGGCAGAGCACACTTCACAGCCATACTCCACAAGTAAGGCTTGTGTAGATTTTTCCATTAGTGAAAAATGATATGATTTTGGATTGGAAGAATGATAAGAGCTGATAGACTATTTCGTCTGAGGTGGTATCATATTGTTATGAATTTGGAAGATAGAACTCTGAGAAACATAAGATGGCCCTGATTCTAATAAGTCACATCATAGAAAGAAATCATTTATTTCTGTAGAAAAGGCCTATTGAGGCTGGGAACTAGTGGGAACCACTACCTATTCTGATGGTAATGATTCTGCTGGGGCCTCAACTAGTGGAGGATTAGTATTCTAAATTGGGGAGCATGTTGAATGGGTGGACTCTATTAGAATTGCATTAACTGCAGGAAGTGTTGGAACTGGAGGAAAAGAAATTTTTGGTGTTGGTAGCCCCCTTCTAAGTCTACATTGTCTCAGCTGAAGACGTTCACTCTCTTCATTATCTTGGGTACCCTTACTGATATTGAGCCTCTTTTGATTTTTCTTCACTATTGACTTCTTCGAAGAGACAACATTAGCTCTTTCCTTAGCACGAGCCTCTCCTAAAAGAGCCGAGATATCCATATCTGGTGATTGATTTGGTGTGGTACAAGAATTAGCCCGACTTGAAAAAGAATAAGAAGGAAGAGTACTTGGAGGTGTGATAAGCCAATTGTGAGAACAAATCCCACAAGCTTCATAGAAAAAGAAAGAAAGTTCCCTTATTTGCCTAGTCAGAACTTGTGTTAAAGTACTAGGGGTATTAAAAGGCCAGGCTTCAAAAGCTGAAGACACATTATAGTCAACTAACAAATTGATGGGATTATTTACTCGAAGATCATTTGGGGCTTTGATTCCATAAATAATATTTAAAGACTTTTCTAACTGTAACAATTTCCTCCGGTTTAAGTTTACGCCCTCTTTAATCTTTTATACTATTTTAAGGCCACTTCTGAATCAACTAACTGATAGGGAGCACAAACAAATTCCTTTGGAAGTGACCAACATATGGAAAAGCCAAACCCACTTTCAAGTCTACAAATCACTCGTATGAACTTATCTTTCCTTAGGTGCAAGTTTGAGATACTATTTTACATGATTGAATCATAACCTTGGCGTACGCTGAAATGAATATTTCCAGTAGCAATTCCTTGTCTCTTTATTTTCAATTAATAAAACTTTTGGAAGATGCCAAGAAGGGGTGGTTCATTATGCATGTAGCAGTCAATGAAATAGGCTACTAGAGTCCACCAGGACAAGGCTAATAACTGTGTTGGTGCAATGCCATACTTATTTAGTACAGAATAAAAGAATGGTAGAAGAAAGCTAGCCTCTATTAGAACTAGACGAAGAATAAAAGCTAGGGTGAAGTATCTCTGGGACCTTGAGGTTTGAAGGTGGAGAGAGTTTTGGAAAGTTCATTTTTGTTATTTCAGCCTCGACCTCTCCCTCTAGTGTTTGTGTAACAACTCGATACAATGCTGTCAAAAAGTATGGTTTTAAGTATTGTTTTAGTGAACCGAGTCAGTAAATAATTAATAAAAATATTTACAGAATTATGTTATAAATGAATTGAATCAAGTATAAGTAATTTAGTTGATTTGAGTATTTAATCTAGTTGAATGATTAAATTATAAAGTTAGACCACTATAAATTTTAACTTGAAAATAGTTAAAAGGACAAAAATTTCTAATCGCCCAAAAATCTAATATGACAATAAAACATGCCAAATATGTGGCTATAAAACGTGGCTGTTATATTACTATTATTATTTATTATAAAAAAATAAAAAATGGGTAAAGTTTAAAATGATTTAAGTGGAAGGAGATAGAAGATTGCCTTCTAGATTCTTTCACGTACGAAAGAAAGAAAAGAATTAGAGAGAAAACATTTGCTTAAGGTTTTCAAGCTTGAGTCCACAATTGGTCAGTGTAATTTAATACTTTTCTTATAAATTTTATGATTTTGAGATCAGGAAGTCTTAATTTAGCTAACTTGAGTATCAATTTGTAAAATTGTCAAGGTTTTATAAAGTTACCATTAATAATTTCTCTATGTTTTTTTTTATGTTAAATTTGTAGATTTTTAGTGTATATATGAAAAAAAACTAGATTTTGAACTTAGATGTTAGATTTTTCCCTTGAGAAATTAAAGTGGATATTAGGTAGAGTTGTTATGAGATTTTGTCAGAAATCGATAATAGAGGGTCTAAAATAGAAGGAAATGAAGTCGGATTATAAATCAACACTTAGAATGGAGAGTTATGCTTGTTTCGATTTTAAGAACTAAATTGAATGAAATGTAAAGTTTTTTTGGGATAATAATTGATTGTGAACTGAGTGAATTATTAATGGTGTTATTTGTTTATGTTAATTCGTAGCTACCGGCGACTCGGTTTCCTTAAGGGCGAAGAAAAAAGCTAGTCACTGATGAATAATTTGAAATTCTCTGTAAGTATCACCATAACTCAACTTATTATTTATTTTCCCTTTTATTTTCATTGTTAGGTAAGTTGGCAAAATGAAGGAAGTTACATATGAGTGACTGACTAGAAATACAATTTTGTAATTGATTATTGTGATAGGGAGTTAACTTGTATAAAAATTTGAAATCGTATAATTTAGTAAAGTTGCGCATTTGGCTTGAACATGAGACGAATCATGCCATGTTTTATATTAAATGACATTCAGCAGAAGAGTTGTAGAGATCAATAGAATGAGAATGAAACTAAGAATGAAATTAGACTATGGGTTGTTGTAGTAATTGTTGGGAAAAGTTGAGAATAATTAATAAGTTATAAAAACGAGTAAAAAATTTTGCTTTGACTATAAGTCAATGAGCGCTAGGTGCATTTTCCTTTGAATGTCCAACTGTCGCTTTCACAATTACTACTTCGGCTGAGCTGATGAGCGCTAGGCGCAAACTATTTACGTCAAATGTACCGAAATAGAATTACTTCGACTATTGGTCAATGAGCACTGGGTGCATTAACCATTGGACGTACCGGCGAGTGCTGGACAAGATTACTGCTTCGAATTAACCGATGAGCACTGGGCGCAATTTGTCTAGTTTGGGACGTATCGATGAGGTACTGGTTGTCGAATTATAGTACTAGTTGGCATGTACTTGGTTTTTAGTAAAGTCATTTGACTATAGTTATGTATGTGTGACATGAAAATTTTAACTTTTGGTTGCTATAATTATAATATTATTAGTCAATTAAAAGTTTTTAATTTAATATGCTTAGTTTGCTATATGTTTCAGAATATTAAAATGTTGGGAATTGATTTGGGAGATGATTTGAATATGGATATATTGTGAAATCTAAATTTTACAGGGGGTTTTACGTAAAATAAGCAGAAATGTTGCCAATTGTTTTTTAAATATTACCACTATGCTACCATTTTAATTAAGTGAGATAATAAAGTAGGTGGCTTCAGCAATTGAATGTGTCATTTTATATTCGGATCCTCTAATTGGATCAGATATAAGGTCTCACATTTAGTGGTATCAAAGTTATAGGCTTAGCCGATTCTCGGATTAGATCTAGTTAAGAATTGAGTCTAGAAGTACATGCAAAAGTTAAGTCGAGTTTGGGATGGGATTTTGATACTTATTATAATTTTTTTTCTTGTTTTATAGCTAAAGATGTCTGTAGAAGCTGAAATGATGCTAGTCATGATGTACATAGCGGTGGTTCTTACACTAAAAATGAAAACAAAATTGGGTCAGAAACACCTGTTATGGACTTAGCTAGTGCTCAACACAATAGAGATACTGGACCTAAACTTGAGGGTCATAGTGATGAAAATTTGCTTTGTGTTATAGCAGAAGCTTTTCAACGAGTAGCTAGAGCTACTCCTTCATCTATTCAAGCATCAATAACTTGACAAGTACCAATAAATGAATTGTAGAAATATGGTGCCACATAATTTATGGGTTTAAAAATGACCGATCCATCATCAGTTGAATCTTGGTTGGAATAAAAAAATCGAGTATTGCAATAGCTCGAGTGTACTTCGTGAGAATGTGTCTCTCTCTTGAAAGAAGAGGCGTATCTGTAGTGGCAGACGGTTACCCACCATGCATCAATAGATTGGATTGATTGGGAATTTTTTCAATCTAAATTTCAAAAGAAATACGTTGGTGAATTTTATTTGGAAGACCAAAAACATGAGTTCTTAGCGTTGAAGCAGGGTGAGATGTTTGTGATGGATTATGAGGGAGATTTTCTTCAGCTCAGCAAATATGCCTTGGAAACTGTGCCAATAAAAGAAGAGTTTTGTAAGATGTTCCTTTGAGTATTGTGAGATGAACTCATAGTTCAGCTGGTTTCTCATAGAATTAAGGAGTTTGTTGACTTGGCTGAACGAACTAAAATGGAAGAACAAGCCTTGGGTCTTAGTACGAAATTTGAATTCTCTCAAGCTATTGGGAAACGAGTAGGGACTTCTATTTCGTATCGAACATCTAAGCGAGCAAAAAAAATCACAAGTTTGGGAGAACGACCTTAAGATTTTCTAGACTTGACAAAGCTCGAGATCATCAACCGTCACTATTAGTGGGTAGCGTTAGAGGTCTTGCAAGAGATTTTGATATTCCAACTTGTGTTCATTGTGGGAAAAAGCATCAAAATGAATGCTAAAAGTTGACAAAAGCTTGTTTTCATTTTGGATCTTTGGAACATTTTGCTCGGGATTGTCTAAATAATGAAGATGCTTCTCCAGTTATCGCTTAGAGGTCCACTCCTTTTGTTAAAGATCGATGAAATCCTCTTGGTGGTTTTGTTTGACGATGAATTCAGAGGAAAGATATGGGCTTAAGTACTCAACAATGAGAGGCTAGAGCTCTAGCGAGGGCCTTTGTTGTGCGAACTCATGAAGAGGGTGATGGTACAGAGGTCGTAACAGGTATATTTCTTTTATGTTCAATGCTTGTATATTCCTTGATTGATTCGGGTTCATCTCACTCCTATATTAATGCTAGTTTTATGAAAATTAGGAATTTAAAGTTAGAAATGTCAAGTATTGCAATGGTGTTGACGAGTCCCTTAGGACAAACCATATTAGTTGATCAAGTTTGTAAGCGATGTCCGTTGGAAATCCGAAACATATTCTTTTCTTTTGAATTATTAATCATGTCGTTTGATGATTTCAATATGATTCTGGGTATGGACTGGTTGGCAAAATATAGTGTAATTTTGGATTGTCGTAGGAAGAAATTTTTAATCTTGGGTATAGATGGAAAGATAGTGGAAGTAAATGGTATTAGATTGAATGGTTTGACTTGCTTCCTTTCTTTAGTTAAAGCTAATAAGCTTCTGAATCAAGACTGTAAAGCTTTCCTAGCCTATGTCATTAACTTGAACTTGGAGGAGGGACAGAAAAGCAAAATTCAAATGGTGTGTGAGTTTTTTGATTTGTTTTCGGAGGACTTATCGGGACTGCCACCTGATCGAGAAGTTGAGCTTGTGTTTGAAGTTTTTCCTAGTGCAACCCCTGTATTAATAGCTCCCTATCAGATGGCACTAACAAAATTTAAGGAGCTAAAAATTCAATTGCAAGACATGTTGGATAGTGTCTTTATAAGCCCTAGTATCTCGTCTTGGGGAGCTACAATTTTGTTTGTTGAGAAGAGAGATGGATCCTTGAGGCTTTATATTGATTACTGACAACTAAATTAGTTGATGATTAAAAATTGATATCATTTATCATACATCGATGATTTATTTAATCAATTGAAGGGAGCCTCGGTATTTTCTAAAATTAACTTGAGATCGGGTATTTTCTAAAAAATTATATACTTTTTTCATACCTAATTTTACTTAAATTCATGCAAATCCGGTTAAATTCTTGTTGAAAAATAATTAAATATTATAAAATAATTAAATCGTGTTAAAAATATAAACATGGTGAATTTATTTAATTTTATACTTAATTTTGATTAATTTTGACAATTTTTGATAGATTCGCGCAAAGGGAGAAAATTGGCTCGGCTGACACTGCTGAAAGCACAAAACCGAAAAGCAATTTGAAGTATCGAGGCACATTAATTTCCAGCCTAAGACGGTCCAAAAATGTGTATTAATTCATAATTTAATTAATTGTAATTTATTCTCCATTTAAATTGGGTTAAAGAAATTATTTTTAATTAGTTTTGGAGAAAGGGTCCAGTTGAACCGCACCGGTTGAGCCAAATTAGGTGAACCAAACCAGCCACTAAATTGGCAGCCCGGAACCTTCCATATTCTCACCCAAATCAGCATTTTATCTGATTAAATATGCTTACAAAAAGGCCCTCAAAAGACTTCTAAATTGCATTCAAACCCCACCTTAATTTATGGCTTTGTAGATTTGCCCCAAGCCTAAAATAGCAAAGTTGAAACTCTCAACCTTGTCATGTGTGTGGCCGACCAAGGGATGGATCTTTGGCTTCTGGAATTTTCTATTTTTAGCAGCCACAATCAGCTATAAAAGCCACCCCCTGCTGATCATTCAAAGCATCCCTCACTTCACATCATTCTCTCATTCCCTCTCTCACTTTTCTCTCATTTTTTCCATTCCATTCCCTCTTGTTCAAGTGCCGATTTCTTCTCTTGGAAAAGAGACTCTCATCAGCCATTTGGAGCAAAAAGTTAGGGTTTCATAAGCCACCTTGATAGCCAAGGCCAATGAAGAACAAAGAACGGAGCAACTAGTCAAGCCACGGAGAAACACCAAATTTGCTTCTTGTTCCCTATCTCTTTAAATTTTGTTGCTGTTTTGACGAACATGATTATGAATATTTATGCTATTGAAATGGTTATTTTAATCAATTCAGATTAAATTATGTTTGTGTTGGGTTGATTATATTCTACCTGCTTAAATTGTTAAATCGTGTTTATGCTGTTGATTAAATTTTGTTGTTATTCTTGCGTTACGACTGTGAGGTAACTAATGAATTAATTATTTAAACGGATTGCAATTGTAATTAATTGACACAGTACTTAATCAGTGCATGTTTATTCTTCTAAGGTAGCTGAAGGCTAAATTAGCAATGTATCTGGCGATATTATTGCCTTGCATAACTTGCAAGATTATTGTGATTAAATTATTTCAAGGTAGGGATGCCTTGGTACTTCACATAGTCTTTTATATGCTTATTGGATTTAATTAATCGTTTGAATTGACATAGGGATATGCAAGAGATTGGTTTAATTTAATGAGTATGTATGTGCAATAACATGTTTGCTTGCTAGAATCTGTTTAGTCAGTTGAATTGATATAGGGATATGTCAAGAGATGAATGGATTTTTGTATGTAAGTTTGTTCATAAGTTAGCAAATTACCGAGTTGCTGTGAAATTATTCATAACAGTATGAACATGAGTATAATGATTCTAAGTTAAAGAATTTTAATTAATCCAACACAAGCATGTTACATTGATTAAATCTTATTTAAAATCATGCATTAGAACTCTTTTGTCTTATTTTAATATTTACTTAGTTTTTAAATAGTCATTGACCATCTTTCAACATCAAAATATTTTTACCTCGCCAAAGTGTTTTACAATTAGTTTCATAAATAATTCTTTTTACAGTCCCTGTGGGTACAATAACTCGACATTTACTTGTCACTTTATTACTTGTTGCGATTGTGTACACTTGCACATTTTTCTGTCGTTCCAAGTTTTGGGCGCCGTTGCCGGGGACTGTTTTAAAAAGCCATTATTTGTGAATTTGTTAGTCTTACATTTTGGTTTATTTTCCTGTTTAATTTTTAACTTAATTAATTTTTCCTTGATAATTTTAGGTGTTTATGAGTATTGACCAGATCATTGACTTACTCTCTATAGACCCTGAGATAGTACGAACCTTTCGATAGCGAAGAAGACAAGCGAATCAGAGAAGGACTGAAGGAATGACTTTCGAGAATATGAATCAAGGAAATGGAGCAAACCTTGCTCAAAATCCTATCCTTATTGCTGACGATAGGGATAGAGCCTTAAGACAATATGCCGTGCCAGTATTTAACGATCTTAATCCGGGCATTAGGAGACCCGAAATCGAGGCACAACAATTTGAGTTGAAGCCAGTTATGTTCCAGATGGTTCAGAATGTGGGCCAATTCAGTGGGATGCCTACTAAAGATCCTCGTCTTCATTTAAGACTATTTATGGAGGTGAGATGGAGGTGAGCGACTCTTTCAAATTAGCTGGAATTACCGAAGATACACTACAATTGAAGCTGTTTCCGTACTTACTAAGGGACAGAGCTCAAGCCTGGTTGAATTCATTACCACCAAACTCAATCTCTACATGGCAAGAGTTAGCCAAAAGATTCCTCATGAAGTATTTCCCGCCTAGTAAGAATGCTAAGTTGAGGAACGAGATCACTGCCTTCCAACAAATGGATGATGAGTCCTTGTATGAGGCATGGGAACGATACAAAGAACTATTACGAAAATGCTCTCATCACGGAATCCTACATTGCATCCAACTTGAGACATTTTATAATGGTCTCAATGCTCACACAAGGATGGTTGTGGATGCTTCTGCTAACGGTGCTCTCCTTTCTAAGTCTTATAATGAGGCTTACGAAATCATCGAGAGGATCGCCAGTGAAAATTATCAATGGCTGACCAATCGAGCCACGTTAGGAAGATGAGTCGCTGGAATACATGAAGTGGATGCTTTCATTTCACTCGCATCTCAGGTATCTTTAATATCCTCAATACTTAAGAATCTTACCACTAATAGGTCTAACAATTTTGTATCCCAACCACCTCACCAATTTGAGAGTATAGCCTTTTTTTATTGTAGAGAGGAACATTTGTTCGAAGAATGTCCATCAAACCTCGAATACATATATTACATGGGTAACCAGAACCAAAATCGAGGAAGGTAAGGATTGCAGTCCAACTTTTACAACCCATCATGGTGAAACCACCCAAATTTTCCCTAGAGTAACCAAGGGGCTGGAACCAGTAACAACTACGCTCAACCTAGACTGACTCAACCGCCTAGATTTTCCCAACAAGTTCAGAACCCAGTTCAAGCTGAACCGTCCAATAGTTTGGAGAATCTGCTAAAGGCATACATGGTGAAGAATGATGCCTTAATTCAAATCCAAGCAGTTACATTGAAGAATCTGGAAAACCAAATGGGCCAGCTTGCAACTGAACTTAGGAATCGACCACAAGGTGCTTTACCTAGTGATACGGAGAATCCAAGAAATCCGGAGAAGGAACATTACAAAGCATTAACACTGAGGAGCGAAAAGACAGTAGAGCCCAACACTATCGAAGCTGAAAATGAGCCAGCTGATGCTCAAGACTCAGAGGAAGTCAACCGAGTGTTGAAATTCCAGTTTCATAAGAACCAGAATCTGCAAAACCCAGCAAGGTAATTTCAGAACCAACTAATTTTGATCAACTAACAACTCCGTTAGATGCAGAATTACCTGCTGGAAATGAATCAACCAGTTCTAGTAAAGAAACCATCATCACCCTACCCTCAAAGACTTCAGAAGCAGAAATAGGAAATTCAATTCAAGAAATTCCTAGACGTACTCAAGCTACTCCACATCAACATCCCGTTGGTTGAAGCACTTGAACAAATGCCGAACTACGTCAAGTTCATGAAGGATATCCTGTCCAAAAAATAAAGACTCAGAGAATTTGAGATGGAAGCTCTAACGAAGGAATGTAGGGCATATCTTCAAGACAAACTACCCCCAAAACTGAAGGATCCTGGATGTTTTACCATACCTTGCAACATTGGAGCAACATATTGTGGTAAGGCATTATGTGACTTGGGTGCAAGTATAAACTTGATCCCTATGTCAATATTTAGAAAGTTGGGGATAGGTGAAGTCAGACCTACTACGGTTACACTTCAACTAGCAGATCAATCCTTAGCACATCCAGAAGGAAAAATCGAGGACGTATTGGTACGTGTAGATAAATTTATCTTTTCTGATGATTTTGTTATCCTAGATTTTGAGGCAGACAAAGAAGTGCCGATTATCCTAGGAAGACCGTTCTTAGCAACCGAAAGGACCCTTATTGATGTGCAGAAGGGTGAGCTTACTATGCGTGTTCAGGACGACCAGGTAACATTCAATGTTTTTAAGTATATGCGATTTCCTAAAACAATTGATGATTGTTCTGCAGTATCCAATTTAGAGGATTTAATAGTGAAAAAGGAGCTCAATAATGTTGAAGATCCGTTGGAATAAATTTTGACATCAGATCCTCCAAATGATGAAGAGGAGGATGGCCACTTAGCTTTGTTAGAAGCTAATCAAAGGGGATTTAATCTGCAAACCCACTTTGAATCTTTGGAGTTAGAGAAAAGGGAGTATGCCCAACCAAAAGCGCCAATTGAGGAACCACTTAAATTAGAACTCAAGGTATTACCTTCACATTTAAAATACGTTTATTTAGGTAACTCTTCTACTTTGCCTGTGATTGTTTCAGAAGAATTAACTACTGAGCAAGAAGAGAAACTTATTTTGGTGTTGAAATAATTCAAGAAGGCTATCGAATGGACCATAGCTGATATCCGTGGTATTAGTCCATCTATATGCATGCACAAGACTATCCTGGAAAATGGTGAAAAAGGGACAATTGATGGACAATGGAGACTGAACCCCATCATGAAGGACGTAGTGAAAAAGGAAATTATCAAGTGGTTAGATGCGGGTATCATTTATCCCATCTCAGATAGTTCGTGGGTAAGTCCGATCCAGTGTGTGCCAAAGAAGGGAGGTATCACTGTCGTAAAAAATGAGAATAACGAGTTGATACCAACAAGAACAGTTACGGGATGGAAGATTTGCATTGATTACCGGAAGCTGAACAAGGCGACTAGGAAAGATCACTTTCCTTTGCTGTTCTTGGACCAGATGCTGGATAGACTCGCGGGGTGAGACTATTACTATTTTCTCGATAGATACTTGGGGTATAATCAGATTACGGTAGCACCGGAAGATCAACACAAGACAACATTCACCTACCCGTGTGGTACATTTGCATTTAGACGCATGCCATTTGGTTTTTGTAATGCACCTGCTACATTTCAAAGATGTATGATGTCTATTTTTACTGACATGGTTGAAAAGCACTTGGAAGTTTTTATGGATTGCTTTTCAGTGTTCGGAGATACTTACGATGATTGCTTAGCCAATCTAGCTAAGGTACAAAGATGATGCGAAGAAACAAACCTAGTACTTAACTGGGAAAAGTGCCATTTCATGGTACGAGAAGGAATTGTTCTAGGGCATTAGATAATAAGATATGGAATCGAGGTAGACAAAGCAAAGGTAGATGTTATTGAGAAGCTTCCACCTCCAACATCTGTAAAGAGTGTTAGGAGCTTCTTGGGTCACGCCGGGTTCTATCGAAGATTTATCAAGGACTTTTCCAAAATTACTAAACCCTTATTCAAACTATTGGAGAAGGACACAACGTTCAAGTTCAATGATGAATTCTTAAAGGCTTTCAAGGATTTGAAGATCGATTAGTTACGGCACCCATAATTGTCACACCAGACTGGGATCTACCATTTGAATTGATGTGTGACGCAAGCGATTTTGTGATAGGAGCTGTCATGGGCCAACGAAGGAATAAAGTTTTTCATCCCATCTACTATGCAAGCTAGACTCTTACAGGAGCTCAACTGAACTATACAGTAACAGAGAAAGAGTTACTTTCTATTGTATTTGCTTTTGACAAGTTTCGATCTTATCTTGTAGGTACCAAAGTAATTGTGTATACGGACCACTCGGCAATCAAGTACTTACTTTCCAAGAAAGATGCTAAGCCGAGATTGATCCGGTGGGTGCTTCTACTTCAAGAGTTCAATCTAGAAATTCAAGATCGAAAGAGAGTAGAAAACCAAGTAACAGATCACTTGTCCAGATTGGAGTCGCAAGAAGGAAATTCTCCTAATATACCAATTCAGGAAACATTCCCAGATGAACAAATACTGAAGGTAAGTCATGTCCATAATACCCCTTAGTTTGTTGATATTGCTAACTATTTAGCTTGTGGTTTGATGCCAATTAATAAGACATATCAACAAAGGAGAAAGTTTCTTCACGATGTGAAGTACTACTTTTGGGAAGAGCCATATTTTTTTAAGAGGTGTGCAGATCAGATGATCAGGAGATGTGTGGCAGAAGATGAAGTACAAAAGATTTTATACCATTGTCACTCAGTTCCGAGTGGGGGACACTTCGGAGGTGCTTATACAGCGGCCAACGTATTGCAAGCCGAATTCTTTTGGCTAACACTATTCAAGGATACATATGCATACGTAAAGAGTTGCGACCGATGTCAAAGGGTTAGAAATGTGACCAAAAGAAATAAGATGCCTCGAACAAACATCATTAAGGTAGCATTGTTAGATGTATGGGTATTGACTTTCTTGGTCCTTTCCCTCCGTCTTTTGGTCACAAGTATATATTGGTAGCAGTAGACTATATGTCCAAGCGGGTCGAGGCTGAAGCTTATCCGACAAACGATGCTAGGGTTGTAATTAAGTTCTTGCAGAAACATGTGTTCACAAGGTTTGGAACCCCAAGAGCTATCATTAGTGATGAAGGATCCCACTTTGTGAACAAGTGGTTAAAATGGTTATTAGACAAGCACGGAGTGAAATACAAGGTTACAAATGACTTACCATCCATGACGCAATGGGCAAGTTTGAACTGCAAATAAAGAGATCAAAGGCATACTTGAGAAGGTAGTTTGACCAAACCAACGAGATTGGTCAAAAAGGCTGGATGATGCCTTATGGGCTTACCGAACAGTATACAAGACACCTTTAGGGATGTCACCCTATAGGTTGGTCTTTGGGAAAGCATGTCATTACCCTTAGAGTTAGAGCACAAGGCTTACTGGGCTCTTCGACAACTCAACTTGGATCCTAAGCTTGCTAAAGAGAAACGGATGCTCCAACTCAATGAGATAGAGGAATTCCGGCTATTCTCCTACGAAAATGTCAAATTACTCAATAAGAGACTTAAGAAATGGCATGACAAGCACATTCGAGTTCGAGAATTTGAAGCAGGTCAGAGAGTTTTGTTATTTAATTCCAGACTAAAGTTCTTTCCAGGTAAGCTAAAATCATGTTGGTCCGGTCCATTTATGATTTATCGCGTCTATCCATACGGAGTTGTCGAGCTCCAAGGTAAGGGAGGTAATTTTCAAGTTAATGCTCAGCGCCTGAAACACTATTGAGGCGATAAGTTTGCACGAAATGAAATTTCGTTCATTTTATCAGATGTTTAAAACTTTCTTATTTTCCGTTTTAATAAAAGATTTAGAGTATATTTTCGGGATTAATATGTTTAAATAAATTCTGTCTAGGAGATTGGAACTTAAGCGGGACCGCTTGTGATCCCTCCAATCTTTCCTGGGAATTGATTTTAACATAATTTTCCTAAAAATTATTCTCTAAATAGAAATTTTAATCTTTGATTTTTCAAATAAAAAGATCAATTTTGATCCGAGTCTTAAATTGCAACTCAATTCCAAATTTTCATTAAGTCTAGGGACTTAATTGAAACATTTTTAAAATTTGGTTTCTCTTTTCGTAAATAATAAAAACTAGAAGCCTCTTTTTGTAAATATTTTCAAAAGGCTTATAGAATAAATGTTTTTAGTTAAAAAAATGATAATTATTAATATATAATTATACCCATTATAATATATATTAATTATTATCAATTTTTGGATTTTATTTGATAAGTTTTTATAATAAGATGATAATCTTTAATATATAATTATAATTTATATATTAATCTTTATCAATTTAGCATGAAATTAGGATTTTATCTTTGTTTTAATAAATTAAACAGCAATTAATAGTTTAACATATGCATATATCTAATTATTAATTGTTGTTATCTTTTTATAGGATTAGAACTTAGAATTTTTATTAATTTATTTAAAAATTCTACTCTAATTCCTATTTCTTCCTCTATAAGTACCACCCATCTTCCCATTCATCTAACACTTAAAACCCAAAGCACCAAAATACCCAATTACCGAAACCCCTAAGCCACAGTAGCACTAAGCAGTCGGCCAGCATACGCCAGCTCCATCATACGCACATCACGCGCACAACGCGCACGTTGACTCGAGCGGCCCCAGCCTCAGCTCACGCTAGGCCTTCACCTCGCGCGCGGTACCTGCCCTCCGCACTATCCTGCACGCGCCTGAATCCCACCTGCTGTCGAACGCCCGTGTTGTTGATTGCCACCAGCCCTGTTGCGCACTGCCCCCACACGCACCATGCCTGCACACCCTAGCTGCTTGTGCGGCACTCCTTTTCCATCCGCCCTAAGCCACAAACCCTCCAACCCTTCTTTTTAATTCCCATATTTTTCTTTATTATTATTATTAATTCCTAGAGTCTTATATTTTTACAAAAAACAAAGGTGGTAAGACCTAGTTTCTCTAAATTTTTAATTTTAATTTTATTAATTAATTTTTCAAATCATTGAATTATTAATAATTTTTATTAAAATTTATTGAGAAACTAATTTTTTCCATCTTATGATCAGGTTAAACATGCCTCGTAAGAGAACTCGTGCTTCTGCTCAAATTAATGAAACACAAAACAAATTCCACTGTGAAGAAGCCCAAGTGAGATACGAAAGTATCTTCAAAAATCAACAGATGCATCCAGAAAAAGGCTTCACTTTAAAGGAGAGCAATTACCGAGACTTTATGGTACGTATTTGTCAAGTTGCTGAAACCCTAAATTGGGAGTTGTTTTGTGAAAAGAGACCTAGTGTGGATGAGGAACTAGTTCGTAAGTTCTATGCAAATTTAACTTCAAGCGAGATGACAGAAGTTCCAGTTCGCGGAATCAAGGTACCAATAAATTCAAATGCTATTAATGAGTTCTTTGAATTACCAGATGAATATTCCATATTGATGAGCAATATCAAGCCTGAGAATTTGCAAGAAATTCTTGAGGAACTGACAGTTCCAGGTTCTACATAGACTGTGTCAAAGCAAGGAATCCACACTTGTCGAAGAGAATATTTGATGCCACTCGCAAAGGTATGGTTTTACTTCATCCGATTCAGCCTTATGCCTAGCTCACATGGGACTACAATCTCATTAGAGCGAATGGTCTTATTGTACTCGATCCTAACTGGTAAGACCATTGATGTGGGGAAGATCATCTTGAGGGAGATACGTAATTGTGCTGTTAAACACTCTGGCCCTGCTCATTTCCCCTTTACGATAACCATTTTATGCTTGAAGGCTGAAATTCTTGCAAATGTAAGGAAGGCAGGGTATAGCCAAGGCACAATCACGGATTGGGACCTTTACCAAGTAGCTGGAGACTTAGTTCTAGAGCAACGAGTTAAAGTAAGTAAGAAACCAGAGGACCCTGATGAAGAAGAACATCCCATGATGCAATCATTTGAAGTCCCTAATAAAGTAGAATCAGTGGAGCCAGAAGCTGAACCTGATGCTAAAACTTCAATGTTTAGAGCTCAATCACTGAGCCCAGACCTTCGAGATGAGCTATCAAAATTGATGGACTTAATGCAACATATGCAATGGCAGCAACAAGGCTACTGGAGATACTAAAAAATAAGGGATGACTCGATGAGAAGTGCTTTTAAGAAAATATACAATGACCCATTTATTTTTGTGCCTGAGTTTCCAGATTTCATATTTGAACCATGGAGTTCATTATCAAAGAAGGAGCGAAGCGATTCATGCAAAGGCGATAGTGTTGGAACAAAGGATAAGTCAAACTCGGAAGGGTCTACGAATAAATAAAGGGAGGATCTTGACTTTATTTTATTTTTCTTCTTAGGTCATTTTAGGATTAAGTTTAATTAGGAATTTATTTTGTTTTTTTTTTTTGCATAATAAAACAAGAGAGGAAAATCACTAATGTGAGCAAGTCAGAAAATTTAAAGTGTGGCAATAGATATATACATGTCTAGGATTGGATTTAGAAAGAGCTTGGTACTTAAGCAGTCAAATTGACTCACCTCCTCTTTTCTAAAACCCTACCTGGTGTATAGTATCTATTCACTTTAAACAATGAGGACATTGTTCATTTTAAGTTGGGGGGACCGAAAAATTGAATTATTTCCACTCAGAATAAAATTTTTCTTTTAATTATGATTAGAATTTATTTTGTTCAAAAATTTGAATTCTGTTAAGTATGCTCAATTTGTGTATGAATAAAGTTCTATTATTTCAATAAATTATTATGTTAGCTTAATAATGACATAAATGTATTTTTAATAAAGCATGCAAATTCGTACCATAAAATTTTTAGTCCTTTAGGGAAGTTAGGTATGCATGAAAGTTTAAGTCTTTAGAATTGACTTAGTAGTTTCTTGAGGCGAAATCCTAGGGAGCATGGAACGTTGGAAATGATTTAAGCAACTATTGTTTGGACCATTTTAGCCGTTCAAGCCCACCATGGTAAAATTTTATACTTTGAAACCTAACTTTGAGACTATATGGCCTGATTTTATTTCGACCCTTACAATAATTAGCCATTACTTTTCGCTTAATAATCTTAAAATTGTCCCAAACACTAGACTCAGTAATATTCAAGATGTACTTCAAAAATAAGTTTGGGGGAGTTGAAAAGAAGTATCAATTTCTCAAGAATTGAAGTACACAAAGTAAGTGCTCGTAAATTTAAAAAAAAAAAAAGAGAAAAAGAAAAAGAGAGAACATGTATTTGAAAGAGATGTACAAAAGAGCATATGAAAGTCAAGTTGGAGTATCAAAGGTAAAAACTCTGAAGGTTCGATTAAGGCTGAGTCTAGGGTTTTTAAAACCAAAATTAATCCATCTTTCACCTACCCTTAGCCGAGCCACGTTACAACCTTGATAAAGACCTATTGATTCAAAGTCCTCATGCTACCTACATTAGTGGAGAGAAATTGCTACAATCAACATATGAAGACATAAGTTAAGCTTAATGATTGCAGCTTAGTCTTGAATAAGGGAATAAAAATCAAATTGGTAAGAGTTGACATGTCTTTGTTACAAAAGCATTTAGTCTAAATTTTGCTATTATAATAAGTTGTTGAATTTAATTTGAAAAATATGTATGCTTAAGTAGCATAACTATCAGATTTCTTGTTTTTAAGCATAAGTATTTTAAATTCATAATTTTGGGAAAATGTTGTTCTGAAGGAATTTTTCAAAGGTGTTTACGAGAGATTCTTTTCAAAATTTGTGCATTACTCGGGACGAGAAATGAATTAAGTTTGGGGGTGTGGAAACACAAAAAATTATATACTTTTTTCATACCCAATTTTACTTAAATTCATGCAAATCCGGTTAAATTCTTGTCAAAAAACAATTAAATATTATAAAATAATTAAATCGTGTTAAAAATATAAACATGGTGAATTTATTTAATTTTGATTAATTTTGACTATTTTTGACAGATTCGCGCAAAGGGCGAAAATTGGCTCGGCTGACACTATTGAAAGCACAAAATCGAGAAGCAATTTGAAGTATTGAGGCATATTAATTTCCAGCCTAAGACGGTCCAAAAATGTGAATTAATTCATAATGTAATTAATTTTAATTTATTCCCCATTTAATTTGGGTTAAATAAATTATTTTTAATTAATTTTGGACAAAGGGTCCAGTTGAACCGCACCAGTCGAGCCAAATTGGGTGAATCGAACCAGCCAGTAAATGGGCAGTCCAGAACCGTCCATATGCTCACCCAAATCAGCATTTTAGCTGATTAAATATGCTTGCAAAAAGTCCCTTAAAATACTTCTAAATTGCATTCAAACCCCACCTTAATTTATGGCTTTGTAGATTTGCCCCAAGCCTAAAATAGCAAAGTTGAAACTCTCAACCTTGCCATGTGTGTGGCCGGCCAAGGGAGGGCTCTTTGGCTGCTGGAATTTGCTATTTTTATCAGCCACAATCAGCTATAAAAGCCACCCCTTGCTGATCATTCAAATCATCCCTCACTTCACATCATTCTCTCATTCCCTCTCTCATATTTCTCTCATTTTTTCCATTCCATTCCCTCTTGTTTAAGTGCCGATTTCTTCTGTTGGGAAAGTGACTCTCATCAGAAATTTGGAGCAGCAATTTAGGTGTTCATAAGCCACCTTGATAGCCAAGGCCAATGAAGAACAAAGAGTGTAGCAACTAGTCAAGCCACGGAGAAACACTAGATTTGCTTCTTGTTCCCTATCTCTTTAAATTTTGTTGTTGTTTTGACGAACATGATTATGAATATTTATGCTATTGAAATGGTTATTTTAATCAATTCAGCTTAAATTATGTTTACGTTGGGTTGATTATATTCTGCCTGCTTAAATTGTTAAAATCGTGTTTATGCTATTATAAGCCTCGGTAAGATGCTTGATTAAGTAAAATCATGCCTAAGTTATTCTTGGTTTACGACTGTGAGGTAACTAATGAATTAATTATTTAAACGGATTGCAATTGTAATTAATTGGCACAGTACTTAATCAGTGCATGTTTATTCTTCTAAGGTAGCTGAAGGCTAAATTAGTAATGTATCTGGCGATATTATTGCCTTGCATAACTTGCAAGATTATTGTGATTAAATTGTTTCAAGGTAGGGATGCCTTGTTACTTCACATAGTCTTTATATGCTTATTGGATTTAATTAATCGTTTGAATTGACATAGGGATATGCAAGAGATTGGTTTAATTTAATGAGTATGTATGTGCAATAACATGTTTTCTTGCTAGAATTTATTTAGTCGGTTGAATTGATATAGGGATATGTCAAGAGATGAATGGATTTTTGTATGTAAGTTTGTTCCTAAGGTAGCGAATTACCGGGTTGCTGTGAAATTACTCGTAACAGTATGAACATGAGTATAATAATTCTAAGTTAAAGAATTATAATTAATCCAACACAAGTATGTTACATTGATAAAATCTTATTTGAAATCGTGCATTAGAACTCTTTTGTCTTATTTTAATTATTTACTTAGTTTTTAAATAGTCGTTGACCATCTTTCAACATTAAAATATTTTTACGTCGCCAAAGTGTTTTACAATTAATTTCATAAATAATTCTTTTTACAGTCCCTGTGGGTACGATAACTCGACATTTACTTGTCACTTTATTACTTGTTGCGATTGTGTACACTTGCACATTTTTTTGTCGTTCCATATGGTCACTATGAGTTTCTGCTAATGCCATTCAGATTGACAAACGCTCCTGCGACATTCATGGATCTTATGAACTGTATATTCTAGCATTATCTTGATCAATTTGTGGTAGTAGTTATTGATAATATTTTGATATATTCAAAATCAGAGACCGAACATGATGAGCATCTTAAAATTATGTTGCGATAGAAGCAACTATACGAGAATCCTAGTAAATGTGATATCTGGTTGTCTGAAGTGTTTTTTCTAGGGCATGTAATTTTAGCTGAAGGAATTCGGGTTGGCCCAAAAAAGATTGAAGCTATCCTTCAGTGGAAGGCACCAAAGAATGTTTCAGAGTTCAAAAGTTTCCTTGTTCTAACCAACTATTATAGAAGGTTTGTAAATGGGTTTTCCAAGATAGCGATGCCAATGACAAAGTTTTCATAGAAGAATATACTATTTGTTTGGACAAAATAATGTCAAGAAAGTTTTGAGAAATTAAAAGTAATGTTAATTGAAGCTCTAAATTTAACCCTACCTGAATCAAGGTAGGAATTTGTGGTTTATAGTGATGCCTCGTTGAATGGGTTTGGCTGTGTATTGATGTAGAATGGTAAGGTGATTACATATGCGTCTCGACAACTAAAACTGCATGAATGCAATTACCTAGCGCATGCTTTAGAGCTTGTTGCGGTGGTTTTTGCTCTAAAAAGATGGAGACACTAACTCTATGGTGAGAAATGTCATATCTACATCGGCCATAAAAGTCTTAAATAACTCCTATCTCAAAGGGAATTGAACTTGCGACAACGTTGCTACGTTGAGTTGTTAAAGGATGATGATTGCGTGATTGATTATCACCCTGGGAAATCAAATGTTGTAGCTGATGCCTTAAGTAGAAAGGCGGCAAATTGTATTACGGGAAATGTTTGCTTAACTCAGAATTGGTGATGATGGCAGTCTGATAGTTGAATTACAAGTTAAACCCATGCTGCTCGACCAAATCAAGGAGGCACAGTTGATCGATACGAAATTGTATAAGAAATTGAAGCTTGCCTAACAGGGTGATAAAGAGAATTTTAATATTGATGCTAATGGTTGTTTTTGGTTTCGTAATTGTCTTTTTGTTCTTGATAATGTAGAGTTGAAGGAGTTAATTCTACGTGAAGCTCATGATGGCCATTTTGTTATGCATCCTGATAGTGTGAAAATGTATTATGATCTACGAGAGTTATACTAGTGGTTGGGAATGAAAAGGGAGATTGTTGAATATGTTGCGAAGTATTTAACTTGTCAATAGGTAAAAGTTGAACATCAAGTTCCCACTGGATTACTTCAGCCTATCTCGATTCCCAAGTGGGTTTGTGAGCGAGTTACAATAGAATTTGTGATTGGTTTACCAATCTCACTGAATAAAAGAAATCTTATTTAGGAGATAGTTGATTGACTTACAAAGTCAGCTCATTCCTTAGCAGTAAGGACAAATTAGTCACTTTCGAGGTTAGTGAAAGTTTACATTCGTAAGATAGTTAGACTTCACGGTGTATCTGCATCTATTATCTCCAATCTAGATCCTTGTTTTATATCTAGATTTTGGAAACAGTTGCACGAATCATTGGGTACAAGGCTAAATTTCAGCACGACATTTCATCCTCAATCCGATGGCCAATCAGAACAAGTCAACCAAATATTGGAAGATATATTACATGCTTGTGCTATAAATTTTAAATTTGGCCAAGAACGTTATTTACCGTTAGTCAAATTTGTGTATAATAACATTTTTTAATCAAGTGTTCAGATGACTCTGTACGAAGCATTATATGGTCAAAGATGTAGAATACAAGTGTAACGCCCCAAATTTTTTGTAATTTAATTGCATGTTATGTTGCATGTTGGCTTACTTGCTGTGATGGTTAAAGGTCCTGAGTAGTGTAGGAAGCCCTGAGGCCAAACCTAGGCTTTAGCAAAATTTTTGTCTTCTAGTTGAATAAACCCTTGCATATTGATAATGGACTTTTAAATTAAAATGAGTAAAACATGGCAATATAACGCCTGTTAGCTTAATGGTAAGTGGCGTGTGGGTGTGCCTAGGGGTCTTGAGTTCGAGCTACCTTATGTGCAAGGGAGTTATATTTTGTTGCTCACACAAGGTAGGTAGTTGGGGTTGACCGAAACTCTGATGGTTGGAGTGTTTGAGGGAGAGTGGTGTGTGTGGCCAGTTGTTAGGGGGAGTTTGAAAGGAGTCTGAATAGGTGTTTGAGGGATTTGGGGAGAGATAAAGGGGGATTTTAGAAGAGATTAGGGGAGATGAGGGGTAAGGTAGTTGTCTGCCGAAAGTGGAACTCTCTAGTGCCAAAATTGGTCATAGGTAAGAAAGTGCCGAAATTGGTTGTGGTTATTTTTCTTTTCGGTTCTGCCAAAGTTTGCTCTTTTACTTTGTTGCACTTGCCGAATATTGCTTGTTCTTTTGGGAAACTTTGCTTTGTTCTACAATTGTTTGTACTCTTTTTGATCATTTCGTTCCTCTTGCAACTGACTTCTTTTCCTTCCCCTTGGGTCTTCATTTCTTGACCGATATCTTCTAACATACTTTTCCCTCAACCCTTTTCTCTGGCCGAATATCTTGTCTCTTCTCCCCTTCTATTCTTTTCTCTCTTTACCCTTCTTTTACATTTGGTGCATTGGCCGAATAATGCCAGGTAAGTCTCTGTTATGTTCTTTCATCATTGTCATTTCTCTTTTTACCCCTCATTCATGGTGCTTTTTCATTTTTGTACTACTTGAGGAGTGAAGGAGTTCTCAAGGGATTGCTGAAGCATTCAATACCTTGTGCTTTTCACTCGATTAAAGGTAACTTAACCCTTAGATATCCTGTGGTGAACTTGTTAGATAGTGTTAGCCGAATATCTTATTTCTTGTATTTGATCTAGTATTTTCTATAAGTCTGTTTTTTATTCAAGCCGTGTGTGAATATGAATCATCATTAATGGACTACTTTGGTAGTGTAGATCCTTGACAATGAGTGCTTGACCGTTAGCTTAAGGGACGAGTAAACCCTGCTTGCTTAATCAAGGTTAAGGTGCGTGGTGATTGGCATTCTTCTCCCCAAAAGGTGTGTAATCACACTACTTCTATTGTGAAATGGCAAAAGCCAAAAAACTAGTATCATCGATGCCACACGGGCGTGCGCTCGCTCATATGGTCATCTAAACATAAAAGCGCGAGCATGTGATTGTGGAGACCACCATTAGCGATTTCGTGGGCTTGGGTTATTTTGGGCCACGTTGGGCCGAAATGGGCTGTGTGGGCCCTGCACGGATGTATGGAGATTATTGGGACAGTTGTGTTGTTTACATGGCCAAGGCCATTATTTGGGCTTATTGGGCCACACGAGTGTGTGGGCCCATTTTCGCTGTTTAATTGTTAAGGTTGCATGGGTCACACGAGACGACTGTGGACTTACTGTTGGGTCGGTAAGTACACCTAGACCCTAATTTATGTTGTGATTGTTATATGCCTATGAGATAAATGACGAAAATATGAATGTTTGAGCATGCCATCATATTTATGTACATTTATATTATGTTGCATAGCATGGGGTGGAACATATGATATTGGAGGAAGTGTACTAAAAGGCTATAAGCCTATTACTGGCAGCTCT
This sequence comes from Gossypium anomalum, assembly GCA_025698475.1. NCBI lineage: Eukaryota > Viridiplantae > Streptophyta > Magnoliopsida > Malvales > Malvaceae > Gossypium > Gossypium anomalum. Next base: position 59,712,113 of record CM046956.1, read on the forward strand.
ACTGCAAATACTGTTAGTGTCGCAACCGGTACTATATTTTGGAGTGTAGGGATGGGTGAGTCGATTTTATCCCCACATGGAGTGTAAGGCTGGATGGAGTGGAGTGTAGAGGATGCATGGGTAGGATTTTTGTATGCATTTCTGATACTGTACTGAAATGGGCTAGGGCCCACACTGATACTATTACTATATTGGGCTAAGGCCCACACTGATATTGCGACTGATATGGGCTTAGGCCAAGACTGTTCAACATTGTATGTTTGACTATTTGATAAATATGGATTACACACTGAGTTTTCATAAACTCACCTTTTCTGCCTATCTGTGTAGGTAATCCTTAGGCGGGTCGATGCTGCGAGGGATTCGGAGATGGCCACACCACTAATTATGTTTTCATTTTGAATTTAGTAAAAGTAGTTTATATGGGTAAATTTTATGTAATAAGGCCGTTTTAAAGTTTTATTTTATTTGGGGATTTATTTAAATTGACTTATATCTGCTAGCAGTAAGACTCGGGTTTTCAAAAGGCAAATGGTTTTCAACTGCTATGCCACGTAATTGGTTTTCAAAAACTTCTGCAACGAACAATGTTTTAAAGCGTAATAACAATTTTGTACGTGACATGTTTTGCTTAACGAATTTGTAATTTAACAAATAAATTAAATAAGATAGCTTTTCATAATGATCATAAAGAAGGTTTTAACACAAGCAGACTTTCCTAATAGAATTACGTTGTTTTCAAACTCACTCTAACGTAACATCACAGATGCGGCCATAACGTCTAGGCCTGGTTTGGGGTGTTACAACCAGTCTGTTAGGCTGATTTGAGTGACATTTAGTGGTATCAGAACCAGATTGCAAAACTCGGTTGTGGATTTGGGTTTTTCCTAAAAAACGTAAATTTCAAAAGAATTGTTTCAAATGGTAGAAAATATTTTGAGGTGTTGTTTCTGAATGTGTGGTCTACTGAGTCTCCAGCACCGATTTTGTATGTTCTCTAAAACTACTGCTCGATTTGGTTGAAATATAGAAATTATCATAGATAATAGACTGTACTGAAACCTTTTTTAGGTAGCCTGAAACTGTAGTAAGACTACGATCTGTGAAAACAAAAAACTCTGAATTGTTGGTGCTATTTTTCATAAAAAATCCGTTAACAAACACTGGGACTATGAAACTGATGCATAAAACTGTTAATACACAAAATATACAAATCGATAATGAGCACTAGAGGTACTCGTGGAAGGGGTACAAGAGACCTTGGCGGAGGCCGTGGAGTTGCTCAGGCTGGGTCTTCGGCATCGGGCCATATGCCTAATATTAAGGCAAGAGAGACATCGGATTCACCTGTGACAGAGACTGGGTCACACGATCAAGTAGCTATGGACGACACACTGTCCCAAGCTATGCTGTGAATTCTGGAAAGGGTCGCTGGGCCCAATATTGGTACTGTGGGCCATGGGTCGATAATGAAACAACTCAGGTCTACTGGGGCTAAAATCTTTAGGGTATCACTGGAGTTGCCCCTAATGTGGCTAAATATTGGATAGAAGCCACAGAAAGGATCATGGATGACCTCGACTGCACCCCAGAGTAGAAACTAAAAGGTGCAGTGTCGTTGAGAGATGAAACCTATCAATGGTGGCTTACTGTGAAAGAGGGTACTCAGCCCGATCGATTGACTTGGGAGTTTTTCAAGAATACATTCCAAGGGAAATATGTGGGTGCTAGCTATGTGGACGCCCGCAGAAGGGAGTTTCTAAATCTGACCCATAGGGATAAGTCTATGGCTGAATATGAGGCAAAATTTTTGCGATTGAGCCGCCATGCACGAGGCATGGTGGCAACTGAGTATGAGCATTGCGTGCATTTTCAGGACGACCTTAGAGATGATCTACAAGTTTTGATAGCTCCACAGAGGGAGTGAAATTTTGCTGTGTTAGTGGAAAAGGCGAAGATCGTCAAGGATGTGAAACGCATTGAGCGCCAGAATCATGAGTCGGACAGGGGAAGGAACAAGAGGGTTTGGGAATCTTCAAGTTCAACTTTGAAGCCTAAGAAAAAGGCTAGAGTTGATGGGCCAGTTAGAGTTAGGCCCCCTGTTGCTACTTTCGGGTCACAGCCTTGTACTGTTTGTGGGAAATGCCTTCAAGGCTAGTGCTGGGTATAGATAGGGGCATGTTTGAGGTGTGGATCTATGGAGCACCATATTAGGGATTGTCCATGAAGGCCCGATCTGATGCAAGCTACTGGTATGGGTACTGTTCAGCTGTAGAGAGGTTTTCAATAGCCACCGAGAGGCCATGGTCAGGCCAAAGGTGGAAATGGTATGGGTCGTGGTCGTGGTGAATCGGGCAGAGGTGCTCGACATACTGAGGCAAGGCAGCCAGCATTGGTTTATGCTGTACGTCGTTGAGAGGATGGAGACGTGATCATGATTTTCCGTGATAAGTTTTATAAATTTATGATTAATCACTCTTAAAGCTAACTATTATCACGATGTAGGCAAGTGTACCTATCGAACAGTAGTGTAGCTTTAGCAAGACCGGATTGTCGAACCCAAAGGAACTAAAAGTACTAGTAATGACTGTCTTTTTATTATCTAGCCTAAGAATAATGAGGCTTGTTTTAATTAACTAATTAACTAAACTAAGAGATCACAGAAAATAGAATTTGGGAATTACTTTTGGAAAATGATTGATTTAAGACAATACCTAAGGAAAAATCCACCTAGACTTCACTTGTTATTTTGGCTCCGAATCGGACGATTTATTCATTTAACTTGTTCCGTAGAAATCCCTAAGTTATGTTATTATCCCTATTCAAGACTAATAACATCTAACCCTAGATTGAATAATTTAAATTTCTTTTTTATTAGGTTTCACCCTAATCCGGTAAAATCTTGTCACCCTATCTCTAGGCGCGCAATCAACTCCGCTTAATTATGATAAAGCCACTCTTAGCCAGGGACTATTCATCCTCCAACTAAGAGCATTAACTTGAATCAATATCCTGGAATATAAAAACAAGAATTAAGAACATATAATTAAGAACAAGTCAAATATTTATCATAAAATTTAGAAAATAATAACAAGATTTGTGTTAGGTTTCATCCTCCTTAGGTATTTAGGGAATTTAGTTCATAACTAAATAGGAAAACATCTCAGAAGAATAAAGAATACAAAACATAAAGAAAACCCAAAACTCTTAAAGGGAAATTTAGGAGAAATGTTTAGTCTTGATGATGAATTCGGCTTCTGAGATGGATCAATCGGCTTTCTTGGAGTAATTCCTTCTCCCTATTCTCTGGCTCTCCTTTTAGTCCTCCTCTAGGGTGTTTAAATAGGATTTAGAATGCCTAAGAGCCCCAAAAATTGCCTTTTTTGGAATAGAACTTAACTAGGGCTCGACAGGGACATGCCTGTGTGACACGCCCGTGTGACACGCCCGTGTGCGATTGCTTCAAGCCGTGGTCGAGGCTGAGAGATCAACACACCCATGCTGAGGTTGTTTTAGACCGTGGTCGAGCCTGTTAGAATGGCACGGGCGTGTGTTCTGCCCGTGTGAGGAAGTTCGGGTCGTGTTGTTTTCCCACGTCAGGCCATTTTCTTCTTTTTTGGCCCGTTTCTTGTTCTTTTCGCTCTCCTATGCTGACCTAAGTATAAAACATGAAATTAAAGGATTAGGAGCACCAAATTCACTAAATCTACGGAGAATTAATTCATAAATGTGTTAAGCATGGGATAAAAATATGTATAAATTACGGTTTATCAAATACCCCCGCACTTAAGCGTTTTCTTGTCCTTAAGCAAAATACTCAATTCACAATTATGACTTTCTTTTTCTCAACTTATAATTCCTATCAATAATATCTCAAACTAATCCATAAGTAATCATACATTGAGAATTCAACTAAAAGAACATTAAAGTTTCAAACATTCTAAGTTTAGTATTTAATCATAAAAAATATAGGTATCTCCCCTTATCTACGTAGTTACCATCGATTCAAAATCTCACAGAGTTTAACACCCTCACTAAAGATTCACTCAAATCACTCGAAGTGTTTAAGGACAATGAAATTGGCACTTATCAATCAATATGAAAAGTTATTACCATAGGCTTACATGAAAATCAAATCTCCACCACTATAAATTGAGATGATACATCAATCAAAAGTCTTTAGAGGGTTGTAACGAGGCTTGGTTAGGGGGTGTGGTCACAAGCTGAAAGAAAAGGGTTAGAATCGAGATTGAATTGAAAAATTTCTTAACTAGAAAAATATTTAATCATCACTTATGTACAACAGAGCTTCTTCTCTAAATATGGAATTTACATACTTAAGCTCAAAGACAAAAGATTTTTACTACTAATATGTATAATTTTTTTTTAAGAACAAGTCAAATAATAGACTACTATTAAGAACAAGACATAGCTAAGCAATTTATTCAAATCAAATCTCGACAAAAATAGGGATCGAATTAATTGAGGGGATTTCAACAATAATGAGGTAAGGGTTAATATTAAGGGTAATACAAGGAATGGCTTGTTATGCTCAAAGGGGTTTACTAAGGGTTAATCATGGAGGTAGGCTTTTCATGGCATGAGTGGGTTAATCTTAAGTGCCTCTATCATCTTGACTTATGAAATCAAATGGTGTGGTCTTGACCTGCATGATCAAACAACTTCTAGAATAGAAATTCGATATTGACACACTCAAAGCAATAATAAAAGTGAGCATGAAAGAAATAATAGCTGCTCTTAAAGGCTCAATAAACTTACAAAAAATTATGGCTTTTTGATGTTTACACTTGTAGATTTCAATTTAAGATAATACCTAAACTTGGGGAAATAACGTAAAATTTTAAATTCTTAAAAATCAACTTATCATGCTTAATACTCTAATGTATTAAGGTTTAAATAATCAATGCATGAATGCTTATGTTTTAATTCAAAATATATCAATAAAAATCATAAATCAATCAAAATTCATCCTAAACATGATATGAGAGATTTACAGGAGAACAAAGCAATATTCAGGGATTTTTTTGATAATGAAATGAATACCCCCCCACACTTAAGATGTACATTGCCCTAAATGTACAAAGATAAAGTTAGTAGCAATTATAGATATAATATCATAAGATAGGGAGAGAAATGAAATATCCTAAGTGTTAAATGAATAAACTCCTTAGTTTGGAGTTATGTAGAGTGGAGGAGGATACTCCGGTGGTGGTAGAGGTTGGATTCCATAAGTGCTGCGCCAAAAGAATATTATATCTTGTGATCGAGCAGGGCATGGCAGTCGTGGAGAACCTTTTCCAATGGAGTTTGAAGTTCTTAAATGATTGTGAGCTGTGTAGCTCTTTATAACTGTGATAAAATCATGAACTTTTTAGGAGATATAAGGAAGAAAAAGTACTCATAAAGAATTAACCGAGATTAAAATTTGTTTATAAAACCTAAATATAAAATAGTAACCAAAAGGAAATAACATAAAAATTTAAAAGTGAAATTAATAAAAACATAAAATAAAAAAAAATAAAGAGAAGATAAAATTAAATATCATCATCGCCGGATGGTTCGGGAGGTGGTGGCGGCGATGAGATGTGGAAGTGCTGACAAATCTGCTGTAGAGTAGTATCAATGCTATCAAATCATTGAAAACACTATTGCTCGAATCGAGTGAGGCGCTTAGAGATGTCAGCATATGAAGCTGCCGCATGAACTGAATGATGGGAGAGTGGTGGCTGAGACGGTGGGTCCTCGTGCTGTGGAGGTACATCATCAGTAATGTCCTCGGGAAACTCCTCATCGGTTGATTGGGCGAGACGATATTGAGGAGGGTAGGTTCCTTGGCACTTTTTAATCATCCTTATGCTTAGCATGCTCGAGATGCCTTGTGGAGACATCTGGCCAACGAGGGTTAAGGATGATTCTTGTGCTGCGGTATCGAGGAGTCTGAAGTGTTGAGCCAATCTAGTCACGTAGGGGCCAATGGAGATGACCCCCTTCCGGTGTCGTTCCGTCTGATGGCAAATGGCAAGGGCGATAAAGTAGGCGAGGTCAAAGATGTAACCGTGCAACATGCACCATAAGTAGTAGACATCGTGAGTGGTGACGACGCCGGTGCTCTCTCTTCGCCCTGTCAAGGTGTGAGATAAAATAGAATGTAAATACCTCAAGGATGGAGGGAGAACTGATGCCTTGGAATGACTGGGGTCGTAGGTGGCCGAACGTGGGATGAGGGCGTTCTAGTAGTTCGAGGCAGAATAATGGATGTGGCGGTTGAGGGTATCGAGGTCATTCTCCTCTTGAAACTCCTCCGTGTATAGACCCAGTACCGAACCAAACTCTGGAAAACTCAACTGGCAGATTAGACCGCCAAGTCAAAATTGGATTGTACCGGGATCATCATGGTTGGTCATTACAGTCTGAAGATGGAATGTCGAGTACAGTACCATCGTGAGCTCGAGATACATCGGCTCGACGATCTCAAAGAAGAGGTTTTATGGGTCGGTGGTGAGAAGGGCCCGAATCGCATTAGCCAACTGGACTTCTTCTAGTGCAGCCCAGTCGATACAACGGCCCGCAATTAAAGGTTGGACCCAGAGTATTTGGAAAAGTTCTTCTTGGGGCCCAATGGGGAACTGCAGGAAAGGGTGACGAATTTCTGCGGTAGGACCCGAGAAAGATGATGCTCCCTTCCTTTTCTTTGAAGCAAGGACGGCGGCTTTCTTTCCTCGTGAAGACGACATGGTATACCTGAAATCAAAACCATTAATTCGTCTTGATGAATGGTCAAGGTAAAATGAAAACAAAAAATCATAAATAATTTCAGCCACAACTACTAAAACTAACAAACTTAACCAAACTAATCAATTTTATGGCATCCTTTTGTGGCATTGGCATTGTAGTAGCATGAATAAAAATGGCAAAGAACTTTATGGAATACAACATATTTTATGGATGAAAAATCGTCAATACAAAAAGCATGAGTATTTCTACTATCCTAACTAAGAATATTCACTTTAGACTAGTCAAATGGAGCATATAAATCATGCAATGAGTAAGAACTTCAACATAAAAAAGATGATAACTAATATAGATATGAAATTTGAGTGATAGAAAGATGAAAATAACATGAAAAATGCAGATTACTATGATAAATTACATTAGAAATCAGTAAAATAAAAGAGAAAAGAGTAAACAAAAGCTAGAACGAGGAGAATGAGTGTCAAAAATAGGGTTGGAAGCGATGCACGGGCGTGGCAGGGAGGCCGTGTGGACTTGTAGTGGCTAGGGTTAAGGATTTTGAGTGAAGAAGACAATGAATAGTGCAGGGTATTTATAGATTTTGGGGCACATGACCAGGGGACATGCCTGTGTGCCCTAATTTCAGGCCGTATGTTTCGCGTATTTCCTATTTTTGGTGCGTCTGACATTCGACCCATGCCCGTGTACCCTGGGTATGTTGATGCACACGGTCGTGTTTGGCTTCGTTCACTTCTCCCACGCCCGTGTATGTATGCCCATGGCTGTGTTAAGTCAACAGGTTCGACCACAGGTGCTAGACACGGGCGTGTCGAACGCCCGTGCTATTTTCTTAGGCTCCCACGGTTCAATGCCACAGGCGTGTCGCACGCCCGTGTTGTTTTGGAATGATCGCCCATGGCCATATCGCACAGCCGTGGCCATTTGTTGCAGCCCGTGTTTCGAAAAAAATTTTGCCCTGTTTTCATACGATCCTAAGCACACCCGTGTGCTTGGTCGTGTGATTATGATAAACCGGTATTCAAGAACTCTGTTAGTAAGTTAATTGTTAAACATTAGAGATTAAAGAAGGTAAGACCGTTAGTGCTCTGGTTGCCTCCCGAGAAGCACTTTTTTATAGTCTAAGCTCGACTTACCTCTTCATTGAATGGTCATGGTGGTTCGAGGAGTTTATACTCCTTATTCCTGCTATCAATCTCATCAAAATAAGGTTTTAGGCGGGTATTGTTTACCTTAAAAGTTTTGAACTTGGGATGACTTACCTCGACTTTACCGAATGGGAAAATGCTAAGTACCGTAAGAGGGATTTCTTCATTTGGTTTGGTAGTGACAATGTGAGGATCTGCGGTATCTAATAAAACTTTATCTCCAACCTTAAGTTGATTTGGTGAGGTATTGAGCTTGTTCTGGCGTAGTTTTGGTTTATCGTATGTTCTCAGTTTATGTGTTCGCCATTCATCTAGCTCCTCTATTTATAGCCTTCATTCTTCATGAATAGGTCTTCTATTATTGCTGGAACATGGCTCGTGTACTTCCCTCAAACGCATTTCCTACAAAGTAGGTTGCACCATATTGTCAGTTTTAGTAGAATAGTTTATACAATCACCTTCAATTTTTGATGTGTTGCTAGAATTGCGAGCTTGAAGGGTGATTGTTTTGTCTCCCACACGAAGTGTGAGTTCACCTGTGCCAACATCAATAATCGTTCTAGCAGTTGCTAAAAAGGGCCTTCCTAAAATTAAAGGAGTGTTGCTATCCTCCTCTATATCTAAAACAGCGAAGTCAACAGGAAATATAAATTTATCAATTTTAACTAATACATCCTTAATAATACCCCTAGGAAATCTGATGGTTTCATCTGTTAATTGAATGCTCATCCTAGTCTGTTTGGGTTTCCCAAGACCTAGTTGTTTGAATATTTTGTAAGGCATGACGTTAATGCTCACCCCTAAATCAGCTAATGCATTATTAACATCTAAGCTACCAATTAAGCAAGGAATTGTAAAACTCCCTGGATCTTTTAATTTGTTGGGTAGCTTATTCTGTAGAATAGTTGAGCAAACTGCGTTTAGCTCCACATGCGACGCCTCACCCAACTTTCGCTTATTTTCTAAAAGCTCCTTTAAAAATTTCATTGCGTTTGGCATCTACGAGAGAGATTCAATAAACGGTAAGTTGATAGGTAATTTTTTAAGAGTTTAAGGAATTTACCAAATTGTTCATCTAAGCGGTCTTTCCTTGTCATATTAGGGTATGACACTCTGGGTTTATATTCTACACTCCCCGTTTTGTTTTCATTGTGACCTACCTCACCTTTACTTACCACAATTCCTTCCCTCGGTTTTGGCTCAGGCTCAACTGATCCTTCTTCACCTTGAACATTAATCACGTTGAGCTGTTTCCTTGGGTTAGGTTAGGTATTGCTTGGCAAACTACCTTGTGGTTGTTTAGAAATTAGTTTTAACAGCTGGCCTATCTGAGTTTCGAGCCCTTGGATTGATGCTTGTTGATTTTTAAGTGTTGTCTTGGTATTCTAGAAACGAGTTTCTAACACCGAGATGAATTTGGATAACATTTCCTCAAGGTTCAGTTTCTTTTCCTATTGATAAGGCTTTTGTTGAAAACCTGGAAGATTTTGTGGCCTTTGACTCCTTTGACCACCTCAAGAGAAATTTGGGTGGTTCCTCCAACTTGCATTATAAGTATTACTGTATGGGTTATTTTGGGATCTAAAGTTATTTTTACCCATATAGTTGACTTGTTCCTCTTCGGTTGTAGGATTGAATGGTTGATGTTCTGTATGTGCACTTCCCCCACTTGAATCACACCTTATCACTGGATGTACCTGTGTAGAACCAAGTAAACCATCAATCTTTTTATTTAGAAGTTCTACCTAATTTGACATCATAGTAACCGAATTGATGTTATAAACGCCTGCTGTTTTAGTTTGCTTAGTCCTCATGACTTGGCACTGATAGTTATTCAGTGACATCTCCTCAATAAATTCGTAAGCCTCTTTAGCTGTTTTGTTGTTGATGGTTCCACTAGCGGCTGCGTCAATCATCTGTCTTGTCGAAGGGTTCACACCATTGTAAAACATTTGAACTTGCAGCCATAGAGGTAACCCATGGTGAGGGCACCTTCGCAGTAGGTCCTTGTATCTCTCCCATGCATCGTAAAGTGTTTCCAAATCGATCTTAGCTGGCAGAAAATACTTTAATAAAAAGTTTTCTATCATTTGTTCCCAAGTAGTGGTTAACCCTCATGGTAATGAGTTCAACCACTGTTTAGCTTTGTTCCTTAATGAAAAAGGGAATAACTGAAGATGAATGGCATCATCAAAAACTCCATTAATTTTAAAAGTGTCGTAGAATTCTAGAAAATTTGCCAAGTGAGTGTTGGGATCCTCATCCTGCAAACCATCAAATTGAACAAATTGCTGTATCATTTGAATTGTGTTAGGTTTCGGTTCAAAATTATTTGTAGCAATAGCAGGCCTAACTATACTTGACTTAGTTCCTGTTAAATTAGGTTTAGCATAATCATACATAGTACGAGAAGCAGGATTCTGATTTGCTAGATCAGTGGGTATCGCAGGAGGTAGCTGATTTTCCTAATTTTCAGCCATCTCCTCAGTTGTAGTTGAGATTTTGTCCTCTTACTCTTCCTCTGTGTATCTTAAGCTTCGCCTTGTGTCTCGTCAGTTTCTACCAGTGGTGCGATCGATTCCTTCGTCAAAAAGTAATGGTCCCAGCAGGTTTCTTCTAGTCATAAACTATAAGAACCTGCCAGAAGAAAGAAAAATAAAATTTAGTAAAAATAAAAAAACAAAATTAAATTGCAGTAAAAGTAAATGGCTAAAGTAATAAAAATTGAGTGTTCCTAATATCTTAGTTCCCCGGCAATGGTGCTAAAAACTTGATCGTGATTTTTCGTGATAAATTTTATAAATTTATAATTAATCACTCTTGAAACTAACTATTATCACGATGTAGGCAAGTGTACCTATCGAACAGTAGTATAGCTTTAGCAAGATCGGATTGTCGAACCCAAAGGAACTAAAAGTACTAGTAATGACTTTCTTTTTATTATCTAGCCTAAGAATAATGAGGTTTTTTTTATTTAACTAATTAACTAAACTAAGAGATCACAAAAATAGAAGTTGGTGCGTAAAGGTTGTGAGGTGTATTTAGCCTACGTCAGTGCTTCAAGTTCTGAGGTTTCATCTGTGAAAGATATCAAAATAATTAAGGATTTTTTGGATGTCTTTCCAGATGAGTTACCGGGGTTACCTCCTAACCATGAAGTTGAGTTTGGGATAGAGCTCTTGCCTGGTACAGCTCCAGTGTCTATCGCCCCTTATAGAATGGCACCGAAGGAGCTCGTAGAGCTTAAGGCTCAAATTCAAGAGTTAGTGGATCGAGGGTTCATCTACCCTAGCATGTCTCTATGGGGAGCATCAGTTTTGTTTGTGAAGAAAAAGGATGGAACCATGCGTATGTGCATTGACTATTGGCAACTAAACAAATTGACTATCAAGAATAAGTATCTTTTACCTAGGATTGACGATCTATTCGACTAGTTTTGAGGAGCCTCGGTCGTTTCTAAAATTGATATCCAATCGGGGTATCATCAGCTGAGGGTCAAGGAGACTGATGTTTTCAAAATAACGTTTAAGACTCGTTACGATTATTACGAGTTCCTAATGATGCCATTTGGACTAACGAATGCACCAGTAGCTTTTATTGATTTGATGAACCGAGTGTTCCAGTCCTATCTGGATCGGTTCGTAGTGGTGTTTACAGATGACATTCTGGTGTATTCGAGGACTGAGGAGGAACACGATGCACATCTTCGGGTTGTTCTATAGATTTTGAGGGAGAAGCAGTTGTATGCTAAATTCAGCAAGTGTGAATTCTATCTACGCGAGGTAACTTTTCTAGGTCACATGGTATCTGCTGAGGGGATTAGGGTTGATCCTTAGAAAATTGAAGCAGTTTTGGATTGGAAGCAACCTAAATCGGTATCTGAGATTCAAAGTTTTCTAAGATTGGTAGGGTATTATAGACGGTTTGTTGAGGGGTTTTCGTGGATTTCTGCACCTCTGACTAAGTTGTTACATTAAAGAGTATCATTTAACTGGACTGATAGGTAGCAGGAAAGTTTTGAGAAACTTAAGAAAGTTCTGACTGAGGCCCCTGTCTTAATACAGCCAGAGTATGGGAAGGAATTCACTGTCTACAGCGATGCATCACATGTTGGCTTGGGATGTGTGTTGATGTAAGAGGGTAAGGTAGTGGCATATGCCTCTCATCAGCTTAAGACCCATGAAATGAACTACTCGACGCATGACTTGGAGTTGGCAGCGGTGGTATTCGCACTAAAGATTTAGAGGCATTACCTATATGATGAGAAGTGTATCATTTACACGGATCAAAAGAGCCTCAAGTATCTCCTCACTCAGAAGGAGTTAAACCTTAGGCAGCGTAGATGGATAGAGTTGCTTAAGGATTATGACTGTTCGATTGAATACCATCCTGGTAAGGCTAATGTGGTAGCCGATGCATTGAGCCGTAAAGCTGTTACTGATTTGAGGGCAATGTTTGCTCGTCTTAGCTTGTTTGATGATGGTAGTTTACTGGCCGAACTTCAAGTTAACCGAGGTGGATTGAGCAGATTAAAGGTAAACAGTTGGAGGATGAGTCACTAGGTTCTCGTTTTCGACAGATTGAGAATGGGGAAACTTCAGATTTTGGTCTGAATAGCGAAGGGGTACTTTGTTTCCGTGGGAGAGTCTGTGTATCAAAGGATACTGATTTCAGGCAATCTATACTGCAAGAGGTGCATAGTAGTCCTTACGCCATGCATATTGGCGGGAATAAGATGTACTAAGACCTTCGGGAGTTATATTGGTGGCCAGGACTTAAGCGTGAAGTTACTGATTTTGTGAGTAAGTGCCTGACTTCTCAGTAGGTTAAGATGGAGCATCAGTTACCTTTAGGGTTGCTTTAGCCAGTTAAGATTTCGCTTTGGAAATGTGAAAGGGTAACTATGGACTTTGTTAGTGGGCTACCTCTAACGCCTTCTAAAAAGGATTCGATGTGGGTCATCGTGGACTGATTGACCAAGTCGGCTCACTTCATACCTGTCCGTACTAATTACTCGTTACAGAAACTGACTAAGCTGTATGTGTCTGAAATAGTGCGACTGCATGGGGTACCAGTTTCTATAATATCCGATAGAGATCCTCACTTCACGTCTAGGTTTTGGAAGAAGTTACACGAGGCATTGGGTACAAGGTTGGACTTCAGTACTGCATTCCATCCTCAGACAGAAGGTCAGTCAAAGAGGGTGATTCAGATACTGGAGGACATGTTAAGGAGTTGTGTGATAGACTTCTGAGGTAGTTGGGAGGATTACTTACCGTTGGTAGAGTTTGTATAGAACAATAGCTACCAATCTAGCATATAGATGGCACCTTACGAGGCATTATATGGTCGTAGGAGTCGTACTTCTTCTTGTTGGACTGAGTTGGGTAAGTGGCGTGTTCTGGGCCCTGAGTTGATTTCTGACACTGAGGATAAAGTGAGGTTGATTCGGGATTGGTTGAAGGTGACATCCGACAGGCAGAAGTCATATGCGGATCTAAAGTGTAAGGAGATTGAGTATTCGGTGGGGAACTTGGTGTTTCTTAAGGTCTCTCCATGGAAGAAAGTGCTGAGGTTTGGTTGGAAGGGCAAGTTAAGCCCTAGGTTCATTGGGCCATATCGTATATTGAAACGTGTGGGACTGGTTTCCTATCAAATTGAATTACCTCCAGAGTTGGACCAGATTCATGATGTGTTCCACGTGTCTATGTTGAGGCAATATCGCTATGATCCTTCACACATCATTTCCACTGAGGAGATTAAGGTTAGACCAAATCTGACCTTTGAGGAAGAGCCAGTTCAGATTTTAGGCCGCGATGTGAAAGTTCTGAGGAGGAAGTCGGTTCCACTGGTTAAGGTGCTATGGCATAATCACAGTTCTGAGGAAGCCACGTGGGAACCCCAGGAGGTGATGCGACAATAATACCCTCATCTATTTTGATCAGGTAAATTTCGAGGCTAAAATCTTCTTTTAGAGGGGTAGAGTTGTAACGCCCCAAATCTTTAGTAATTTAATTGCGTGTTATGTTGCATGTTGGCTTACTTGCTGTGATGGTTAAGGGTCCTGAGTAGTGTGAGAAGCCCTGGGTAAAAACCTAGGCTTTAGCAAAATTTTTGTATTCTTGTTGAATAAAGCCTTGCATGTTGATAATGGACTTTTAAATTAAAATGAGTAAAACATGGCAATATAATGCCTGTTAGCTTAATGGTAAGTAGCGTATGGGTGTGCCTAGAGGTGTTGAGTTCGAGCTACCCTATGTGCAAGGGAGTTATATTTTGTTGCTCACGTAAGGTAGGTAGTTGGGGTTGAACGAAACTCTAATGGTTGGAGTGTTTGAGGGAGAGTACTGTGTGTGGCCAGTTGTTAGGGGGAGTTTGAAAGGAGTTTGAATAGGTGTTTGAGGGATATGGGGAGCGATAAGGGGAGGGATTTTAGAAAAGATTAGGGGAGATGAGGGGTGAGGTGGTTGTCTGCCGAAAGTGGAACTCTCTAGTGCCAACATCGATCATAGGCAAGTAAGTGCCAAAATTGGTTATGGTTGTTTTTCTTTTCGATTTCTGCCAAAGTTTGCTCTTTTGCTTTCTTGCACTTTCTAGTAGAGGCCGAATATTGCGTGTTCTTTCGGGTAACTTTAGTTTGCTCTACAATTGTTGGTACTCTTTTTGATCATTTGGTTCCTCTTGCAACTGACTTCTTTTCCTTCCTCTTGGGTCTTCCTTTCTTGACCTATATCTTCTAACATCTATTTTCCCTCAACCCTTTTCTCTGGTCCAATATCTTGTCTCTTTTCCCCCTTTATTTCTTTTCTCTTTTTACCCTTCTTTTACGTTTGGTGCATTGGCCGAATAGTGCCAAGTAAGTCTCTGTTATGTTCCTTCATCCTTGGCTTTTCTCTTTTTGCCCCTCATTCATGGTGCTCTTGCATTTTAGAACTACTTGAGGAGTGAAGGGGTTCTCAAGGGATTGCTAAAGCATTCAAAACCTTGTGCTTTTCACTCGACTAAAGGTAACTTAACCCTTAGATATCATATGGTGAACTTGGTGAAAGATTGGTGTTAGATAGTGTTAGTCGAATGTCTTATTTCCTGTATTTGATCTAGTATTTTCTATAAGTCTGTTTTTGATTCAAGCCATGTGTGAATATGAATCATCATTAATGGACTACTTTGGTAGTGCAGATCCTTGACAAGGAGTGCTTGACCGTTAGCTTAAGGGAGGAGTAAACCCTGCTTGCTTAATCAAGGTTGGGGCGCGTGGTGATTGGTGTTCTTCTCTCCAAAAGGTGTGTAATCACACTACTTCTATTATGGAACGGCAAAATTTGGAAAACTGGTATCATCGATGCCACATGGGCGTGCGCTCGCTCATGTGGTCATCTAAACGTAAAAGCATGAGCATGTGATTATGGAGACCACCATGAGCGATTTCATGGGCTTGGGTTGTTTTGGGCCACGTTGGGCTGAAATGGGCCTTGTAGGCCCCACAAGATCATGGGCCTCACACGGGTAAATCGCACGAATGTGTGGAGATTATTGGGTAGGCTGTGTTGCTTACATGGCCAAGGCCATTATTTGGGCTTATTGGGCCACACGAGTGTGTGGGCCCAAGTGGGTCGTATTATGGGCTTGGGCCCATTTTTGCTGTTTAATTGTTAAGGTCACACGGGTCGCACGAGACGACTGTGGACCTACTGTTGGGTCGATAAGTACACCTAGACCATAATTTATGTTGTGACTGTTATACCCCTATGAGGTAAATGACAGAAAGACCCCTATATGATATATGAATGTTTGAGCATGCCATCTTATTTATGTACATTTATATTATGTTGCGTAGCATGGGGTGGGACATATGATATTGGAGGAAGTGTACTGAAAGGCTATAAGCCTATTACTGGCAGCTCTGCTGCAAATACTGTTAGTGCCGCAACCGGTACTATATTTTGGAGTGTAGGGATGGGTGGGTTGATTTTATCCCCACATGAAGTGTAAGGCTGGATGGAGTGGAGTGTAGAGGATGCATGGGTAGGATTTTTTAACGCATTTTTGATATTGTTACTGTATTGGGCTAAGGCCTACACTGATATTGTGACTGATATGGGCTTAGGCCCAGACTATTCAACACTGTATGTTTCACTGTTTGATAAATATGGATTACACACTAAATTTTCATAAACTCACCTTTTCTGCCTGTCTGTGTAGGTAATCCTTAGGCGGGTCAGTGCTGCGAGGGACTCGGAGATGGCCACACCACTAATTATGTTTTCGTTTTGAATTTAGTAAAAGTAGTTTATATGGGTAAATTTTATGTAATAAGGTCGTTTTAAAGTTTCATTTTATTTTGGGATTTATTTAAATTGACATATATCTATTAGTAGTAGGACTCGAGTTTTCAAAAGGTAAATGTTTTTCAACTGCTATGCCACGTAACTGGTTTTCAAAAGCTTCCGCAACGAACAGTGTTTTAAAGTGTAAGAACGGATTTGTACGAGACATGTTTTGCTTAACGAACCTGTAATTTAACAAATAAATTAAATAAGATAGCTTTTCATAATGATCATAAAAAAGGTTTTAACACAAGCAGACTTTCCTAATAAAATTACATTGTTTTCAAACTCACTCCAACATAACATCACAGATGCAGCCATAACGTCTAGGCCTGGTTTGGGGTGTTACAACTAGTCTGTTAGGCTTATTTGAGTGATAAAAGGGTGATCAGGCGAAAGTTGATTCGAGAAACATAAAATGTAGTTAAACTCGTACGAGATAGATTGAAAGCAACATCCTGGCTTGTGACGAAATATTCAAGTATACATAGTCATTACCAAGGAATAAGTAAGTAAAAAGAGTATCGTCTCTACAAGGACTGTGTTAATAATCAGTAGCTGTAAAATTAATGTTTTATAAGTTAGTTAAGGAAATACAAAATTTGAAGGCAACGGATGTTAAAATTAAATTAACAACTATTATGCAAATGAAATAAACTATATGCAATGAAATGGTTTACCAAAAATTCACAAGTTTAACAACAATAACATGAATAAGCTAGAACAATTACAATTTTTAATTCAATTCATTCTTTATCATGTTTAACAATGTTCCAGAAAAATTCCATGGCAACTCGATCATTTATGTAATAACTCATTTTCAGTGAAATTGGAACAGTGGTTTCAGGACCCTAAATCTGACAAGTAAATTATTATTTTATTATTTTAACGTC
The DNA here is from genome assembly GCA_025698475.1 of Gossypium anomalum. Taxonomy (NCBI): domain Eukaryota; kingdom Viridiplantae; phylum Streptophyta; class Magnoliopsida; order Malvales; family Malvaceae; genus Gossypium; species Gossypium anomalum. The sequence continues at coordinate 59,729,252 of CM046956.1, forward strand.
TATGAGATGTTAGTAAGGTCGTATTAAAATTTTGTTAAGAAATTTTGATGTTTGCATGATTAATTAAGTGAAAAGGACTAAATTGTAAAAAGTGCAAAAATAGAGTTCTATTAGTTAAAGGAGTCAAACAGCTATGAAACCTTGAAGTAGGCAGATTTAAATGGTAATTATACCATTTATGAATCTAGTGGACAATTATGGACACAATTTAAATGATTTTAAGGTTAATAAGTAATGTTAAAAAGGTAATTTAATACTTAGGTTAAAATAAGGTAAAAATATAGCATCATCTTCTTGAATGCATTTCTCCACTTAATTTAGAGAAGGAAAACTCCATTTATGCACTTTGAAGGTTCGACTATGCTCAAGTCTTGTATGAAAGTGATTTTGAACCCTGTTTTTAATTATTTTTATGTTTTTGAGGTCGTTTTAGCTTAATCTAGCTAGCCTGAGGATTAATTTGTAAAACTATTAAAGATTGATTATTCCATGAATGTTCTTGCATGATTCTTGATGTTAAATGGTTGATTATGGATCCTTTTTGATAAATAAACAAGTTTTGTAAAGTGATTTTTTATGAAAATTGCATTTAGGGACTCGTTTGTAAAAATAGTAAAAATTCATGTTAAATTTATGAAATGATGATTTGTATAAGTCCCTAGAAAAATCGATTAGCTTGAAAGGAGGATTAAAATGCTTAGATTTCAATTTGTGAGCTTAATGACTAAATTGTGAAAAGTTAAAATGTTAGGGGAAAATAGTAATTTTGCATAAATATGAAATGTGGACTAAATTGAATACTAGGGATATTAAATGGATTGATTTTGTCTATTTAGATCAAGATAGACCACGTACGTATCTAGATTAAGGAAAAACTAAGGCCTCGAACTAGCTCGATTTTGTTTCTATGCCCTAGTCGTCGAGGTGGGTTCGTATGTACGGAATACTATATCCATGTTATTCAAATGTTGTTGTTATGTACTTATAATGCTATTGAATGATGTATCTCCAAGTCAATTCCATCACGATTATCGAGTCCTGGTTGAACCTTAGGAATTCGTAAGATACAAATGACATGTCATTAGGGATTTCATGTTTCGAGTGCTAGTCTTGAATGTCCTACTAGTGACTGAGGTCCTGCATTTTTTGTGGATACTCCATAGCTCATGTGAGAATCATAGTGTAGCTTACATTCTGACCCACAGCTCCTGTGAGTAGGCCCATTTCACAGCTCATGTGAGCAATGATGTAAAGGAAAGGTTACGGTTATATGTTTAAGCACACTTTGTGTGAGCTTTCCCTAGTATCTGATGATATTCTAGTTGGTTCAACGAGCAAAAAAAGGGATTGAAATGGTAAGTTTCCAAACAATATTATGCATATGTTCATGGAAAGGATGAATGATTCAAATGATGTATTTTCATATGGAAATGACTTATCATGTGGTTAATCTAAATGAGTTATGTATAAATGCACTAATTTGTGTGATGACGATGATGTTTAGGCTTGTGCCAAGCTTGTGGTTTGGGTTGCATTATGTTTGTAGTAATTATTATGTGATGAAATGGTAAGTTGTGTTTCATTTTCTACAAACCTACTAAGCATTATGTGCTTACATAGTTTCTTTCCTATGTTCTATAGATTATCAGAAGCTCGATCAGTTTGGAAGTTTTTCAGAAACCTATCACACTATCCAGCATAAATATCGGTAGTTTCTGAATGTTTTGGCCAAGGTTATAATGACATGTATAGGTGGACTTGTAATAGTGTTTATTTGAATGTTTAATAGATGTTTTGGTATGTATAACTTATGCAAACTATCTTGGTTGGTACCATTTGATACCTTGTTGGATTGTGTCATTTTGGGTACTTGTAATGCATGAGTGGAATGGCTCAAATGGTATTTTTTTAGTGATGTGTTAATGGACATGTTTATGTTATGATTTTTTTGAAGTTGAATTATAATTGATTAATGGAAATGTGACCAAATATGCATGTTTAGGTAAGTTTTGGTGTTTGCCTTTGAGGTGCCTTGAATGGCATATTGGTTAGTTGATTTCAGGACTTTTGAATTGGTCATTACATGTATATTTTGTTAGGGTTTTGATGCTTGATTATGTCCACAAAAGGCCGATAGGTTTATGCATGATTTGGTGTTTGGAATGGCTTGATTTTGGGCAAATTTATGTCCATACGACCTGAGACATGGGCGTGTGACTCAGCCATGTATGACACACGACCTGGGAACACTACCATGTGTTTCCTGTAGGTTCTTTTGTATGCAAGTCAGTCAGTTACACGACCTAACACAGGACTTGGCATACAGGCGTGTGACACGACCGTGTGACCCTACTCAGAGAGTTACACGGGTGAGGACACGGCTATGTGTCCCTAGTTTGAAGGTTACACTGCCTGAGACATGGGCGTGTGTCTCAGCCATGTGACGCACATAGCTGTGTGACCACTGTTTCTAAAATTTTGTGAATTTTTCTTAAACTTTTCAAATGTTTTTGATTTAGTCCCAAATCGTTTCTAAGGTATTTTTAGGGCCTCGAGGGCTTGATTTAGGGATGATATGTATGTGAATGATTGTTTTATAATGTGTTTATGATAATGTATGAAATGTATGTTTAAATGTTTTTTTTTTGTTTGGTAATGCTTTGTAACCTAATCCGGTAATGGATATAGGTTAGGGGTGTTACAATTTATGAACTTGGAATCTAAATGATAAGCTCTTTCAAGATCTTAGATTTGTCACTTAGAAAAATGTGCATATTTCCATGTCACCGTTTAACTAAGTATTCCTTAAAATTTATGCAAAGTAATAGGAAAGGGTTAGGTTTGAATCAATTTAATTACATAATCTAAAGTTATGCAAGGTAATAGTGTTATTTTGGAATTATTACTAACCTTTAATTCATTCTTGTTCAGATATGAATTAAGCATGCATCTTCCAATTATTATGTCCATAAACCACCATCTGGTTCGAATTAAGTGATTAATTTAAATGCAGTCAAACATATCTTAATGCATAAACAACATTAATGATTTTAATTGGAAGCATAAATAACTAAGGCATAAAACAATATAAACATGAATTGAATTGTGACAGCCCTAATTTGACCCTAGTCGGAAAGTGGTTCTGGGACTACAAAATTGAGTCACAAAAATAATTAAATGTTATATTTTATGCTTATTATATGTGAAAGTGCATGTGTGAAAATTTCATGCTTTGATTTTGTCATTTGTATGTGAAATTATTAAATAGGACTTATGTGAGAAATTTTGAAAATTTGATAGGTTAATTTGTAGTGGCCAAATATTTTATGGTTTAGAATAGGTGGAATTGCATGTCAAATTTCCCACTTTAATTTGTAGTGGCCGGCCATAATGATGATGATAAACAATATATGCATTTTAAATTAGCATTAAAATATTTAATGGCTTTATATTATAAAATAAAGATAAATAAAATAACAAAATGATGAAAAGGACAAAGCTTGTTCATCTTTGTTCTTCATAGCCGAAATTAAGAGAAAAAGAGAGGAAAAAGCTCAAGCACATTCGATCATTTACTTAGCATGATTCAAGGGTATGTTCCATGTATTTTCTTGATATTCTTGCGAAACTAGCATGGTCAAAGCATTGCTTAGTTAACCCATGTTTAAATTTTAAAAATTGTTGTGCTGTGAGCATTCGGTCATGAATTGAATTGAAGGAAATGGTTGTTGTTTCATGTTCTTTTTATGAGTAATGGTAGATAGGTGAAGTTGAGCTAGACAAATGAGCATATATGTGCATTAGATGTTAAGTGGGAAAATTGGCTAACATGTTGTGTGTGCTATGGCTGAATGAGAACTTAAATAAATAATATTCGACTAGCATGATAAGTTATGAAAAATTAAGTAGACGATATAATTGATTTGTGAAGTGGCTAATAGGATTTTTTTTTTTTATGAAATTTTTCCAAGGCCGAATGTATCCTGGAGTAAATAAAAATGCTAAATGTGCATTATGTGCTTATATGTGTTCGGCCAAGGAGGTTTGATATGAAGCTTTGATAGGTTTGAGTGATGAATGGCCGAATGAGCCATAGGTTATGTATGGATGAATTTTATGCATATGCGTGTGTGGCATTAGTAGTTAATGGCATTCAGCATTGTTTAATTAAATTTGAAAATGAAATGGTAATAGACTTAAGTGGACAAATGATACTAATGAATTGGTTTTTGAAATGTATATGGTTGCCATATGTATGTGTTTGATTGAGAAGTAAATTTGTTTGATTTAGCTCAAGAGCTTAGAGGACCAAAGTTGGATAGGGGAAAGGAGAAAGTAATTGAATAGCCGTTGTAATCGTTCGACAACATTCGAGGTAAGTTTTAAGTAATCAAATGTAAATAACAATTAATTATAATCTAATATATTATGTGAATTAGGTATTCCTTGTAAGGTATGGATTTAGCCGAATGTTAAAGATGAAATGATGGTGTATTATATCATGCTTATATGGCCTAACGGCAAGTATAACATGTTGGTAAATATGCAATGTACTTTTATAATCGAATGATAAGTTTGAAATGAATGTGAGCGAAATGTTATGCATAAGCTATCGAATGCTAAGTGTGAAAATGAGATGAAAGAAAAGTGTTTGAGATGTATAATTATATATGTTCAAATGATGCTGGTACCTAATTGATATGGTTATGTTATATGGAACTTGTTGATTTGATTATCATACAGTACTATTCGAGGCTTCGAGCCTACAGGCTATAATGCCAGTGAGTTAATATCAGGCTTCGAGCCTAGCAGGCATAATGCCGGTGAATGAGTTCAAACTTAAAGTCTAGCAGGCTTCGTGCCGGTGATGAATTCGAGTTTTAAACCTAGCAGGCTAATTGCCGGTGGTTTGATATAAATCTAATATTTTGAGACTTCGTGATAAAACGAAAATTGAAATCATATAATACCTTAAGTTGGCCAAGTATGTATCTTGTACTTATATGAGCTTGATTTGGATTGAATCCCAAGTATGTAATATAATGTATATGTGAATAAGTATTAAGACTATATGTATATGATCCTGATACATTCGGCCAAAATGTGAAGTTATGTGAAAATATTTGATTTACTTATGTTCTATGAATTCAGATTCAAGTGAAGTTAATATGCTAAATATATGTTAAATGTTTGTATATATTCGGGCAAATGGAAATATACCTAAGAAATGTCACTTGAGAATTTGATTAATCAATATATAATTGAATTTAATTGTTTGCATTGCTTAAAACTTACTAAGCTTATAGAAGCTTACTTCGTTTGTTATGTTTCTCTATTTTTAGATCGTTGACTCCAGCCACTTGCTCGGGGATCGTCAGCAACTCGTCACACTATCTATCGTTTTGGTACTATTACGTTTTGGAATTCGTATGGCATGTATAGAATAGACTTAAGTGAATGATATTTTGAGATGTTGTTGTATATAAGCCATATAAATATGGTAACTTTTGAATGTCGGTATAAGTCTGAATTTCGCTCTTGATTTTGTTTGGCTATGAATATAATTGCTAATGAACTTATGTAAATGTGAATGTACAAATATAGTGTTTTGGATTGGTAACTCTTCATAACCCACTCCGGCGACGGATATGGGTTATAGGGGTGTTACATGAATGAATCGAATTAATGCATTAAAATCATTCTAGCTAAACAAATTTAAGTCATTATTATTAATGAAAAAACAATCAAATAATTTGCAATCATGTTTTTTAAACTAAGAACAATTAAAAGGGAAAGGAAGATGGAACTCTGAGATGAATTTGGTGGTTTCCTAAGAACTATTCGTGGTGGCTTCCTCTATTGTTGCTCTGATGCAAATTACTCCTCAAGATGGTTGGGCAGGAGAAGTTTTCTCTCAAGAACTACTTTCTAAGGAAACTCTCAAAAAAGAGGATGGAAAAATGAAGAGAGTGGAGGGCTTAAATGTGGAAGAGAGAAGAGAAAGGTGAGTGAATGTTGAGTGATAAGGTATGAATTAGGATGAATTAGGGTGGTATTTATACATGAGGAAGAGCTTAGGATTTTGCTAAAAATAGTATGATCACCCCTGGGATTCCTCACATGCATGGCCAACCACATTTTGTGGAAAAAATAGTTGATTTTTTTCAAGATTCAAGCTTGATTCTTGCTTGATTTGTAATTTTTTTCATAGCTGACAACTTTAGGGTTTGATTGGGGTTTATTTTTAATTTTTTACACATGTAAGGACCCTTCAATAATTATTCCAAAGTTGATTGGGCTGCTTTATCAAGTCATTCCTGAATTTGTGCTTTCCTACCTTAATGGACGGTTTGGGCTCCAATGTAGAAGACAGACTTGTTCTTTTCAGCAACCTACTTCTAAGCTAGGTTAAAATAATTTTATTGAGTCAAATGCCTTAGGTTATCGTCCCATTCTAAATGTTGTTCAGCTCATGTGCATGTGCCACTCATACTAGCTTTGAACATCGAACAAAATAGTCTACCAAGCTACAGCAATTATAGCACAAATTATAAAATTTTCGAAATGCAGCAACATAGAGCAGAATTGTGTGAATTTAGCACCGAATTACTCAAAAATTATAATCTTGATTTAATTGTGCTGACATTCTTGATATATACTAAAAACACATAATTGGTTATCAAAATACTCGGGATTTGCATAAATTTTAAGTAAAATGGTGCTCTAAAAATCTATATTGTAACAGCCCAATTTCAGTAAAATTGGAGCAGTGGTCTCGGGACCACAAATCCAAGCCGAAAATAAAATATATTTTAATTTTATTACATGGTCTGTATTACGTTAGAAGTGTCATGTGAAAATTCTGATAATAAAATTTTACTGATTATGTGTTTAATTACGAGAAGGACCAAATCGCATAAAATGCAAAAGTTAAATTCTATTAGCTAGAAGGATTAAATAGCTATGGAATTCAAAATTTGAGGTCCTTATATGGTAATCAGATCATTAAAGAAAAGTATGTAGATATTTTTTTAGCGACTCATCCATGGAAATTTAGAAAAACAGCAAAGACGAAATTGAAAATTGAATTAATTTAATTAGTTAAAAGATGATAAAAGAAATATCATCTTATTTTATGTCATCTTCATCCCTAAAATACATGGAAACCCTAGGAGAGAGAGTAGAAACTTTCTTGGCTTAATTGGGTAAGTGTTCTTGTCTTGTTTTTAGTAATTTTTATATTTTTGAAACTGGGATAGCTTAATCTATCTATTTGAGGGATCAATTCGAAAAGTTATTAAAGTATGGAAATTATGTCATTGATAAATATGATAAAAATTTGAAATTTATGGTAGAAAATGAAAGGTTGTTGATAGATAAACAACTTTTACAAAGTGATTTTTGATGAAATCATGATTTAGGGACTAAAATGTAAAGTTGTGAAAGTTGAAGAAAAATTGTGAATTTTATAGAATGTATGTGCTGTAAATTTTATAGTGAACTTTTGGTTAGACTTGGCATAGGGAGTAAATTGCATAAATTTCATTTTCCGAGCCTAGGGAAGAAATTGGAATTTATGGAAAAGTTGGGAGCAAAATGGTAATTTTGCCTAGGATGTAAATTGTGCCCACTTGAATGTGAAATGTGATAAATTGATGAATAAATTCATTTATATAGATCTAGATAACACAAATTCAAAGCTAGATCGAGGAAAAGAGAAAGTTTCGGATTAGTAGATTTATATACGCGAACAAGTGTTGAGGTAAGTTCGTGTAACTTAATTGAGTTTGTAAATATGATAAATTGAATATTGTGTTGTATGGAATGTTTTTTATATTTATGTGAGTTAATTTGAATGTTATAACATAAGAAATGATTACATGCTTGAGATTTTTTTAAAAAGGTTAAATTCCATTTGAATATTGGATTTCGATGGATAAATGAAATTTCCTTACTGAAGGAGATCCTGCATTGTTGCTGATGGGATTTAGCCTGGACTGGTAATCCTGATATAGTTCGTCTCAAGCATCTGTTACAATTAGGATTTAGCCTGGACTGGTAATCCTAATTCAGCTCTTCTGAGCATATATTACAAAAAGGATTTAGCCTGGACTGGTAATCCTATTATATGTTATGAGGCTCGAGAGTGTGCTTGCCGACTAAGTGCCCTAATGGGTACTCCTGAATATGAATTGGCAGGTTATTAAATTGTACACCTTGAGTGTACTGTTTGAATATCCATCAGAATTTCAACGATTCAACGGATAAAATACTTGACATAATGTGAGAATTATGAGACGAAAAGAATGATGTCTTGAAAAAATATAGTATGATGAGCTAATCTATGCTTCCTTGATGCATATGTGAACATTTATGTAACTAACTTGTTTGATTGAGTGTATGTGTATAGGTAAAAATGTCAAATTGATGAAAAAACATGTTATTGAATGCATAATGTTAATAAATGTAAATTGGTAAGTTTTAATTCCTGTTATACGAACTTACTAAGCATGTAATGCTTATTTAGTTTTATTTTCCCTATTTTATAGTGCTCGGAAGCTCACGAAGGTTGGAGATCAGTTGGAGCATCATCACACTATCCATAAACTTATTTTGGTATAAATAGTACACTTATTTTGGTATAATGGCATGTATAGGCTAACTTGGCCATCGATGGCTTAAATATGTTATTTGTGATCTAGCCATTGGAATGGCTAGTAATGGTATGTTTTGGTATTTATAAAGCATAATGTCATGATAAACACTTATGTTGTAACACCCCTAACCCGTATCCGTCACCGGATTAGGGTTACGAGGCATTACCAAACATAAGCACAGTTCATCGCAATCATTTATTACAAATCATGCACACAATTATATCAACTTCTTTATAATAATTTTGTACTCAATTAGCAACCAACCACTCATCCATATAAGTCAAGTCTGCATATACAAAGCACATGACCAATATAAATCGAATATACATTATTAATCATATTACAAAAATAATCCATGCTATAAAATTTAACCATATCAATATCATTATCTTTTGTCAAGTTAAAATTTCAATTCAATTAATATGTATCAAACCTTACCACATGTGTATTATAAAATATTCATACATGAGACATTTTTAAAGATTACCAATTAATCAAATATAAGCATGTGCATTACTAGTTCAAGTGCAGTCCACTATAATATCTTAATCATTTTCTAACATCAAAGACATTTCATAACATACCTAATCCGAATGCTCAAAAACCAATCCAAACCAAATATGCCTAGCCATTTTAACTCGTCACAAGACTATTCACATAAGACCATATTAATTTAAACCATACAGTTCTCAACTTATAATATTCACACATTTGCATTATTTAGCCAAACAAAAACCAACATGATTTTTACCACTTATAAAACATATACTAATCATGCTTTAGAAATTAAACATATCAATAATATTTATTTAATCATTTTACCGATCTCATTAACATAAATCATATCATATCACATATACTTTATATTTCTATTAGCTGAACATATTATCTAAATAACATGGCATCTGAACTCTTAAAATAATCATTAATCATAATTCATTTTCATGTACTCAACTTACAATAATACATTCATTTATAAGCTTTCCCATATGCGCATATTAGCCTAAGTTGAACTATACCTCATGGTTAACTAAGCAAAATTTTACAAATAAATACACGCATATCTAAATGACCGAATTTCACTTGCAACATAACCAATTCATACATTGCTCACTTGACTAACATTAATCATTTTTCATGTAATTTAGCCAAATCAAAACATGTCAATTCCATATGCTATAAATCATGCCAAAATTTCATATAAACAACTAAATCAATTTATACATATATTCAGTCATTTAATATGACTTCCATATAACAGTTAAAACATATCCATTCTTGCCATCTTAAACTGAACATAAATAGTCAAATATCATAGCTGAACATAAAATAACATATATATATATATATATAACAATTTGACCTTTACATCCCAAATCACAAAAATTCATGACATGGGCACATAAGTATTCATATATCTATCATCAACCAAATATAATGGCTCATCACAGCCATTTCCCAAACTAATAAATAAACAAATTATAGTCAAAATGTAAATCAATAATAAACCATACCCAAAACACATCCAACAACCATACTTAATTCACTTGAGCCAAATTATAACAACCACAAATGCATATCATACCAATTAATAATCTTACCAAGATGAGCTAATTATAAACCATACTTATCATTACTTTATACCAAATCATATATCAAGCACACCACAAACATATTTCATGAAACATGATTCCCAACATGAACATATACCACGACCAAAAATGCATAAACATAAGCATCATTACTAGCCATTTTCGCATGGCTTTACATATATACAGCTTCAAAATTGACAACAACAATCGGTAGCCTATACATGCCATATGTTCAAAGATCAAGCTTTAAAAATACCAAAATAGCAATCGATAGTGTGACGGACTTCCTTGACAATCCCCAAGCTCGTAACTAGCTTCCAAAATCTATAAAACAACGAACGAACACATACAGTAAGCTTAAATAGCTTAGTAAGTCATAAGCAAATAAATTATTAAATGAACATTAGTATGATTATTTCAAGTAGGCCGAATACTCCCAATCTCAAACACATGTATTTATAATCACATTTAAACAATTAATTCACATTATCATATTATACAACAACACTTACCTTTATTTCCAAACTTCATATAAACTCAACATACCTAAATTGTTTAATTCAAACTTACTTTCAGTTTTATCATATCATTGCCTGTTGAACTGTTCGGAATCAAATAGGATACTCAAATAACTCAAAAAGCCCATACAATGCTAACGTCCCAGACGTGGTCTTACATGTAATCAAATATCGATGCCACTGTCCTAGACAAGGTCTTACACGAAATCATATACGATGCCTATGTCCCAGACATGGTCTTAGATGTAAATCTGAAGTCCATGCCAACGTCCCAAACATGGTCTTACATGAAATCTTGGGTTGAAACCTGAGCAAGTGCAAAAAGTTTTGTTTTTAGAGGAATAAGCACTATCTCTAGGTAGTAGGCTTTTAAATAAAATTGGGTAAAACATGGCAGAAAAGAGCCTACTGGTTTAAGGGATAAGTGGCGTGTGGAGTATGCTAGTGGTCTTTGTTTGAATCCCTGCTTATGAAAATGGAGATTATTTTTACTGATTGCCATGAGAGGAAGTTGTGTTTGACCAAAACACCAAAAGTTTGAACAGATTTGAATGGGGTTGTTGTTAGACGAATTTGGGGAGTGAAAAGGGGGATTTTCGGTTATTGAGGGTTGTGAACAGGAGGGATTTTAGGAGGAAATGGGGGAATTCAAATTTGGTAGGAGTGGTGCTGCCAAATTTGAATTGTGGCACTCAAAGATTTCGGTTGGGGGTTGAGTTGAGTACTCTATTTCGGGTTTATGAACTTTTTGAAGACCATTTTCTCATTTTCATCTTCTAGGTTGCTTTTGGGTTCTTTTCATCCCTTGTTTGGGATAGTCATTTTGCTATTAACTATTTAGGTTCTTCATTTGTTTGTTCTTTGCTTGTACCGACTATGCAACTCACTCTTTTTCTCTAATCGATTTTTCTCTTGTGGAATTATTTCTCCTTCACCCCTCTTCTAGCTTTGTCGAATACTCTTCTCCTTCTCTCTGTCTCTCTGTTCCCTTTCCTTTTCACTTACCTACCTTGACCGGACGCCCTATTTTACTCTTTATTTTTACTTTTGGTTCGATGAGTGTACATTGATCATTCGGGTTTGAGTGCTCAGTTCTTCTCCTCTTCCTCTATTATTTTTCGTTGGCCGAATACTAGTAGGTGAGCCTCTGTCTTCTTGTGTTCCCTTTCGGATTTCTTTTTTCTGTACACCATTACTTTCTTTCTTTTTCTTTTTACCGACTACTCCCTTCTCCTTCTGTTTACTCTTTCAGATTAATCCCCATTCTCGATCCTTAGTATGTTACATCACTGATCTGCAATCTGCCCTATCATTGTGGTAAGTGGTTTGGAGTTGTTGTAAAGAGTCATAGGTTTCTTTACAAAAAGAGGTATCGGGTGGTAAGTAGAATATAGTAAAGACTGTATTATGTTTTACATGTGGGTTTAATAAAGGTTGTGACTTCTGTAGGTGGTGATTGAGGTTGTTTTGGGCACGTCTCCGAAAAACCAAGGGTGTGATTGCGGCTTGCTTTGGTAAGGAGGATATGAGTGATTTGGGGCTCCATTTGATTCTTTTTAAAATAGGAGTCTAGTAATTGATTAGATGTTATATTGATTTAATTTAGGTACAAGAGTATTTGATGTGCGATTCACCTCATACGCATCAGGTGTGTAATCACACTGTTATAAGTGTAGATCGGAAAAAGCCAGAAAAGTGTGACTGTTGACGCTACACGAGCGTACGCTCGCTCGTGTGGTAACCTGAATGTTTAAAACATGGGCTTTTGACAGTAGAAGCCACCATGAGCGAGTTCATGGGCATAGGTCATTTTGGGCCACATTGGGCCGAAATGGATAGTGTGGGCCCCACGGGCTTGTGGGCCTCACACGGGTAAACTGCACGGACTTTTGGAGATTTTTGGGCCAGGCTGTGTAGTTCCTATGGCCAAGGAAATTTTTGGGCTTATTGGGCCACATGGGCGTGTGGGCCACATGGGCCTGCATAATGGGCCTTAGGCCCATTTTCACTGTATAACTATTAAAGTTACACGGGTCGCTCCGGATGATTGTGAACCTATTGTTGGGTCGGTAAGTGTACTTAGACCCCCTTCGTGATAAAATGACTATTTTGCCCTTATGTGGTAAAGTGACAATTTTGCCCTTGTATGGTAAAATGAGTATTTTGCCCTTATATGGTAAAATGATTGTTTTGCCCTTATGTGGTAAAATGACTATTTTGCCCTATGTGATTTATGTTTATATTTTAGCATGCTATTTGTAACTGTATTGAGTACATGTATAATATTATGGTATGACATGACACATCACATGATGCATCGCATGGGGATGGGTTTATATATGATTGGAGTAAGTGTACTCTACTGACAGCTCTGCTACAAATCACTGATGGCTCTAAGCCTATTATACTGGCAGCTCTACTGTAAATATTGTTTAGTGCCGCAACTGGTGCTAATTTTAGTGTGTAGGGATGGGTGGGTTGATTATATCCCCACATAGAGTGTAGGGTTGGACGGGGATAGTGTGTAGAGGCTGGATGGGTAGGACTTGCATACTGTTTACTGTTACCGCACTATTTACTATTACTGTAATGGGCCAAGGCCTGAATATATGATTGCTTCTGTATTGAGATGGGCTAAAGCCCAAATTGATATTGTTACTGTTTTTAATAAGGTCTTAGGTCCAGACTATAATTTCACTCAATGTTTGACTGTTTATTTTTAAGGGATTACATACTGAGTTTTCATAAACTCACCCATCTGTTTTAACTGTACAGGTAATCCTTAGGCAAATCGGTGCTGTGAGGGACTCAAAGGTGGCCACACAGTAGCTCACGCTTCCATATTTGACTTTTTATTCATAAGTAGTTTTATTTGGGTATTTTTCTATAATAAGGCCTCTCTAAATTTTTAATCTTTAATTTGGGGTTTTATTTATATTGATTTATATCTGCTAGTAGTAGGACATGGGTTTTCAAAAGATAAATGCTTTCCAAAACATCACAGTTACGCAACATGTTTCAAAAGCATCCGCAAGAAACAATGTTTTTTTAATTGAGAACGATGTTTTAATATTAATTTTAGACAAACGACTTACGTTTTAAAGATAAATGACAAGCCTTGAAATCTTCTTCAAGGTCATTCAAAAAAGTTTAATAGAGAACGGGTTTTTAACAATTTCGCACTTTATGGAAAACACTTCAATGTGACATTGCCAGATTTGGCCATAACGTCCAGGCCGGGTTTGGGGTGTTACAAGAAGTCTGAAGTTTTCTGGGACTGGCTGGGTATTATCGAAGGTTTGTAAAAGGGTTCTCAATGATAGCTTCTCCGATGACCCATCTATTGCAAAAAGATGTGAAATTTGATTAGTCTGATAAATGTCAGTAGAGTTTTGACAGATTAAAAACCTTATTGACAGAAGCACCAGTGTTAGTTTAGCCTGAATCGGGTAGAGAATTTATAATTTACATTGATGCATCATTAAATGGTTTAGGCTGTGTTTTGATGCAAGAAGGTAAAGTAATAGCCTATGCTTCAAGACAGCTAAAACCATATGAAAAGAATTACCTAATACGTGATCTTGAATTGGCAGCCATAGTGTTTGCATTGAAGATTTGGCAGTATTACCTGTTTGGTGAAAAATGTCACATATTCACTGATCATAAAAGTTTGAAGTACTTGATGTCACAGAAAGATTTGAATTTGAGACAGCGTAAGTGGCTTGAGTTATTAAAAGATTATGATCTGGTTATTAATTATCATCCGAGAAAAGCCAATGTGGTTGTTGATGCTCTGAGCAGAAAATCCCTGTTTTCCTTGCGAGCTATGGATACTCGATTGTCATTATCTGATGATAGTTCAATTATAGCTGAGTTAAAAGCTAGACTAACGTTTTTACAGGAGATATCTGAAGCTCAAAAAAATGATAATAAGTTGTAAGCAAAACAGATACAAAGTGAATCGACTCCTGACTCAGAATTTCAGATCGAGACTGATGGTTGTTTGTTATTCAGAGACAGAGTATGTGTACCAAAAAGTTCAAAACTAGTACAGAAGATTTTGAATGAAGCTCTTCATCCTTGTAGTAAAAAAATGATCTGAAAAAAATGTACAGGTGGCTGAGAATGAAACAGGATATTTCTGAGTTTGTATCTAAATGTTTGAAATGTCAGCAAGTAAAAGCTGAACATCAGTTGCCTTTGAGATTATTACAGCCAGTTACGATACTGGAATGGAAATGGAAAAGAAATACCATGGACTTTGTACCGGGATTACCCTTGTGTCCAAAGAAGAAAGATACCATTTGGGGGATTGTTGATTGGTTGACAAAGTCTGCACACTTTATTCCAGTACGTATGGATTATTCTTTGGACAGATTGGTTGAATTATATGTCTCTGAGATTGTCAAATTGCATGGAGTACCTATCTCCATTATTTCAGATAGAGACCCTCAGTTTACGTCTCGATTCTGGAGCAAATTGCAAGAAGCTCTAGGTACTTAGTTACATTTTAGCATTGTGTTTCATCCTAGATAAATGGTCAATCTGAACGTGTAATACAGATCTTGGAAGATATGCTTCGATGTTGTGTACTTGAATTTGAAGGTAACTGGGAAAAGTATTTTCCTTTGGTTGAATTTGCTTATAATAACAGTTACCAATCCAATATTAAAATGGCACCGTATGAAGCTCTGTATGGTCACAAATGTAAAACTCCACTGTATTTGACAGAAATCAGTGAGAAAGAGTTACACTGAGTTGATTTAGTTCATGAAACCGAAGAAAAAGTGAAAGTAATTCAGGACAATTTGAAAGCAGCCTCTGATCGTCAAAAGTCCTATGCTGATTTTAAATGAAAAGAAATAGAATTTCAAGTGGGTGACAACGTATTCTTGAAAGTATCGCCTTGGAAGAATGTTCTCCAGTTTGGTCGTAAAGGAAAACTAAGTCCACGGTTCATTGGGCCATATAAGATTACAGAAAGAATTGGACCTGTTGCATATCAGTTAGCCTTACCACCAGAACTTGATCGTATTCATAATGTTTTTCATGTGTTTATGTTATGACAGTATCGATCAGATTCTTCACATGTTATTTCTCCAACTGAAGTTGAGATTCAGCTTGATATGACTTATAGTGAGGAACCGATCAGAATTTTGGCACGTGAAACAAAAAAGTTAAGGAATAAAAAGGTAGCACTAGTAAAAGTTCTTTGGCAATGACACAGTATAGAAGAGGCTACCCGGGAACCGGAGGATACTATGAGGAAGCAATACCCCAATCTTTTTACTGGTAAGATTTTCGAGGACGAAAATCCTTAAGGGGGAGAGTTGTAACAGCCCAATTTTAGTAAAATCAGAACAGTGGTTTCAGGACCACAAATCTGGGTTGATTTTAATTTTATTACATGGTCCGTATTACGTTAGAAGTGTCATGTGAAAATTCTGATAAGAAAAGTTTACCGATATGTGTTTAATTACAGGAAGGACCAAATCGATAAAATACAAAAATTAAATTCTATTAGGTAGAAGGATTAAATAGGTATGGAATTCAAAACTTGAGGTCCTTATATGATAATTAGACCATTAAAGAACAGTATGTAGATATTTTTGTGGTGACTTATCTATGGAAATTTAGAAAAAATACAATGACTAAATTGGAAATTAAATTAATTTAATTAAATAAAAGATGATAAAAGAAATATCATCTTATTTTATGTCATCCTCATCCCCAAAATACATGGAAACCCTAGGAGAGAGAGAAGAAACTTTGTTGGCTTAATTGAGTAAGTTTTCTTGTCCCGTTTTTAGTAATTTTGATATTTTTAAAACTGAGATAGCTTAATCTATCTATTTGAGGGATCAATCTGAAAAGTTATTAAAGCATGGAAATTATGTCATGGATGACTATGTTGAAAATTTGAAATTTATGGTATAAAATGAAAATTTGTTGAGATATAAACAACTTTTACAAAATGATTTTTGATGAAAACATGATTTAGGGACTAAAATATAAAGTTGTGAAAATTGAAGAAAAATTGTGAATTTTATAGAATGTCTATGATGTAAATTTTATAGTGAACTTTGGGAATAGGGAGTAAATTGCATAAATTTCATTTTCCGAGCCTAGGGACGAAATTGGAATTTATGGAAAAGTTAGAAGCAAAACGGTAATTTTGCCTAGGATGTAAATTGAGTCCACTTGAATGTGAAATGTGATAAAGTGATGAATAAATTCATTTATATAGATCCGGATAACACCAATTTAAAGCTAGACCGAGGAATGTTATGAGGCTCAAGAGTGTTCTTTCTAATTAAGTGTCCTAATGGGTACTCCTGAAAATGAATTGGCAGGTTATTAAATTGTACACCTTGAGTGTACTGTTTGAATACCCATCAGAATTTCAATGATTCAACGGATAAAATACTTGACATAATATGAGAATTATGAGACAAAAAGAACGATGTCTTGAAAGAATATAGTATGATGAGCTCATCTATGCTTACTTGATGCATATGTGAACATTTATGTAACTAACTTGTTTGATTGAGTGTATATGTATAGGTAAAAATGCTAAATTGATGGAAAAACATGTTATTGAATGCTTAGTGTTAATAAATGTAAATTGGTAAGTTTTAATTCCTGTTATACGAACTTACTATGCATGCAATGCTTATTTAGTTTTATTTTCCATGTTTTATAGTACTAGGAAGCTCGTGAAGGTTACAGATCAGTTGGAGCATCATCGCACTATCTACAAACTTATTTTGGTATAAATAGTACACTTATTTTGGTATAATGACATGTATAGGCTAACTTCGCCATAGATGGCTTAAATATGTTATTTGTGATCTAGCCATTGAAATAGCTAGTAATGGTATGTTTTGGTACTTGTATAAATGACCAAATGATGTTCAATGTTTAGGTTAAAGAAAGGTAAGAATTTAAACATGTATGGATGCTATGCTATATCACATTAGATGTTAAAATTTGTTTAAAATCAATGCTTAGATTGGTTGGTATTTGGATGTAAGTTTTAGTGCAGGATAATGGTAAAATTTTGGGTGAAAAATGAAGCTAGAAATGGCTTTATTTTGTCCACACGGGCAGACACACAGGCATGGGTCTAGACCGTGTGTGACACATAGCTTAGTACATGGGCGTGTAGTTAGGCCGTGTGTCCCCTAATCATAAATTTAGGAAACAGAATGCTTAGAATTGAGCACACGAGCAAAGACACAGGGGTGTGTCTCAGCCGTGTGTGCTACACAGCCTGGAGCACGAGCGTGTGTCTGGGCCGTGTGAAACTTGCAACTAATTTCAAAGAAAATTAATTAACCACATGGCCTAGCACACGAGCGTGTGGCTAGCTGTGTGCCAAGTCAGAGAGTTACACGGGGTCAAACATAGCCCACAGCACAGGCGTGTCCTTTGGACCACACAGGCGTGTGAACCTTGTAACTTGGAAAATTTTTAAAAATTTTAGAAAAATTTTTAGAGTTCCAGATTAAGTCTCAATTCGATTCTAAAGCTCATATAGGGCCTTGAGGGTCCATTTAAGGGACGTTATGAATAATATCAAAAAATGAACAATAATTGACATGATTATCTATAAATGTTCTAAAAACTCTGGTGACGCTCCGCAACCTTGTTCCGACGACAGCTTCGGGTTTGGGGTGTTACATATATAATTTAGAGTTATCACTTTCGACAGGTAAAAGTCATATGCAGACTTGAAATGGAGGGATATTGAGTATTCAGTAGGATATAGAGTATTTTTGAAAGTCTCCCCGTGGATGAAAGTCCTACGATTTGGTCGTAAGGGAAAGTTGAATCCTAGGTTTATATGACCGTATGGAATTATTGAGAGAGTGGGACCAGTTGCTTATCATCTAGCCCTACCATCGGAATTGAAAAATATTCATGATGTATTTCATGTGTCCATGCTGAGTCAATAACATTCTGACCCATGTCATGTGATTTTGGTAGAAGAAATTGAAGTTCAACATGATTTGACTTATGAGGAAGAATAGGTGGAAATCTTGGCTCGAGAAGTGAAAGAGCTATGAAATAAATGCGTACCAGTGGTGAAAGTTCTATGACTAAATCATAATGTACAAAAAGCGACCTAGGAACCAGAGGATGAAGTTTCTTAAAAGGAGGAAAATTGTAACAACCAAGTACATTGGAGTCGAAAAGTACAGTTCCAGGTTTTGTTATAGTGAATCGAGTTTGTATATAATTAATAAAAATAATTATGAAATTATGTTATAAATTAATTGAATCAATGATAAGTAATTTAGTTGATTTAAGTATTTAGTCTAGTCCAAGGATTAAATTATAAATTTAGATCGCAATAAAATTTAATTTGAAAATAGTTAAAGGGACAAAAATTCCTAATAGCCAAAAATCTAAAATGGCAATAAAACATGCTAAATATGTTGCTAAAAAATGTGGCTCTTATATTACTAGTATTATTTATTATAAAAAAAGAAAAAAAATAAGGAAAGTTTTGAATGATTTAAGTGGAAGGAAAGAGAAGATTGTCTTCTCCAACCTTCCACGCATGGAACAAAGAAAAGAAATAGAATGAAAATGTTTGCTTAGGGTTTTCAAGCTTTAGTCCACAAATTGATCAATGTAATTTAATAATTTTCTTATAAATTTTATATTTTTGATATCTGGGAATCTTAGTTTAGCTAACTTGTGTATTAATTAGTAAAACTATTAATGTTTTATGAAGTTACCATTAACAATTTATCTATATTTTTATGTTAAATTGATAGATTTTTATTGTATACATGAAAAAAGACTAGATTTTGAAGTTAGATGTTAGATTTTTCACTTGAGAAATTAAAGTGGATATCAGGTAGAGTTGTTATGAGATTTTCTTAGAAATCGATAATATAGGGTTTAAAATAGAATGAAGTAAAGTCGGATTATAAATCAACCCTTAGAATGAAGTGTTATGCTTGTTTCAGTTTTAAGAACTAAATTGAATGGAATGTAAAGTTTGTTTGAGATAATAATTGATTGTAAATTACGTGAATTATTGATGGTGTTATTTGTTTATGTTAATTCATAGCTGCCGACAACCTAGTTTCCTCAAGAGCGAAGGAAAAAGCTAAAGTCACCAACGAATAGTTCGAAATTCCCTAAGTATCACCATAACTCAAATTATTATTTATTTTCCCTTTTATTTTCATTGTTAGGTAAGTTGGCAAAATGAAGGAAGTTACACATGAATGATTGACTAGAAATACGATATTGAGATTGATTATTGTGATAGAGAGTTAAATTGTATAAAAAATTGAAATGGTATAATTTAGTAAAGTTGTGCATTTTGCTTGAACATGAGACGAATCATGCCATGTTTTATATGAAATGACATTTAACAGAAGAGTTGTTGTTGTTGTTGTTGTTGTTGTTGAGATCAATAGAACAAAAATTGAACTAAGAATGAAATTAGACTATGGGTTGTTATAGTAATTGTTGGGCAAAGTTGAGAATAATTAATGAGTTATAAAATCGAGTAAAAAATATTTCTTCGACTATAAGTTGACGATCACTAGGCACATTTTCCTTTGAACGTACCAACCGTGGCTTTCAGAATTACAATGTCAGCAGAGTGAATGAGCATTGGGCACGAATTGTTTAGTTGGTTGTATCAATATGCAATTACTTTGACTATAGGTGGATGAGCGCTGATCGCATTAACCATCGAACGTACTAACGAGTGCTTAGCACGGTTATTTCTTCAAAATAACATATGAGCATTGGGCGTAATTTTTTTAGTTTGAGACGTATATATGAGTCACTGGTACCGAATTATAGTATTAGTAGGATCTATAAATTAGTTCAAATCTGAGCTATGTATTAGAGAACATAAATGGTGATTAGGAAGAATGGTTTGATTCAAATTGTTAATGTAATGTGATATGACAAAATGAGACAAAATCGAATAAGGTTGCATACATTGTTAGCATAAAGTGTTAATAAGTTTGTTAAAATAGATTGGTTATTTAAAATATCGCATTTGATTTAGTTGGGATACATGTGTATATTAATGTATTGGATCAACTTTGATATTAAACATATTTGAATTGGTCTAAGGAAGAAATAAATCAATTGAGTCCAATCATTTAAATTTCATGTTATATTGAGTAAATTTTAGTAATACCATTGGAATTAATACTCACTGAATGATCATGTTTTCATATGCAAATTAGGTGTATTTTGAGATCATGTACTCAAAGTCATCAACATCTAACCAACAAATCTTGGACTCAACAAATTTCATATATTTTGTTTTGTTTAAAGTAGGCATGTACTTGGTTTTTAGTAAAGTCATTTAGCTATAGTTATGTATGTGTGACATGAAAATTTTAAATTTTGGTTGCTATAATTATAATATTATTAGTCATTTAAATGTTTTTAATGTAATATGCTTAGTTTTCGGTATGTTTCGGAATATCAAAGTGCTGGGAATTGATTTGGGAGATGATTTAAATATGGATATATTTATGAAATCTAAATTTTGTAGGGGGTTTAAGCAGAAATGCTACCAATTTTTTGTTTTTAAATTTACCACTACGCTACTGTTTCAATAAAGTGAGATAGTAAAGTAGATTGCTTTGGCAATTGAATGTGGCATTTTATATTCCAATCCTCTAACTAGGTCAGATATAAGGTGTCACTGTTTGTAATAACCATTTTTTTATGAAAAATATAAAAGAAAGGAAATAAAGAAAGAAAAATGTTACCATTGAGAATGCTGAGAATGAAGATGAATAAGGCAGAAAGATTAAGCAAAAAAAAGTTAGGGTTTCGATTGATTTAGCAAAAGTGTTTAAAGGGGTGACTGAATATTTGTTTTAGAGAAACAAACATGTGCAAGAATTTTATTTCATGAATGTAACACCCTAAACCCGGCCTGGACGTTATGGCCGAATCTGGCGCATCACATTGAAGTGTTTTAGCGAAAACCGTGTTTTCATTGAAAACCCTTCTTAAAATAAAAGAATCCTTAACTATCCTTAAAGAAAACTCCTTTCAATCACTTGTTTAAAATATATGATTTTATGAAAACATGTCATTTTAAAATGTAGTTGCGAAAACGTAGAAAAGTCATACTATAGTTTAAGAAACCATGTTCAACTTCTTATAATTACATTACATAAAAATAATAATCCAAATAATAATAAAGTGGAAGCCCGATTACAATCTGATTTGAAAAGTACTTAATAACATAGAAACTGATAAACTTTAAAAAGAAAAGCAAGTCCAAATTATCTTGCTAGCTGGCCACCCAGAGTCCCTCTAAACATCGAACCTTCTACTAAGCATCACTTGAAAATAAAATAAAAGAGGCGGTGAGTTTTCGCAAACTCGGTGTGTACAACCCTCGACGAAAACAAGCATTCAAAAATCATCATACATCAAACATGCAATGCAATCCCATCAAAATTATCCATCCGCTACACATCAGCTCCGTCCCCCATCACACCATGTGGGGATATGAATATCGACCCACCCAGCCCACACACCAATGGTAGCCCAGTTGCGGAACTACCTTCATTTACATATTGGGCTTTAAAAGCCGTCGGTAGATCCACGATTGTCAGGCAACCCCGCGATCCTCATATACTTCCTCCCTTCCATAGTTCCCACCCTATATGCAACCTAAGCAGAACATCATATGTATGCATGCCACATCCATAAAACTTACATTCAACACCTAAGGGTATTTTGGTCATTTTTGCCCTTAGGGGTATTTCGGTAATTTTCCCTTAAGTATGGTTTCCACTTACCTTGGCCCGTTAACAAGTCCCGCGAGCTAAGATGAACGAATACTATGTACCAGGTAGGATTCCAAAGAAGAGGAGGTGGGTTATTACGATTGCTTAAGTACCAAGCTCTCCCTAGATCCAATCCTAGACATGTATATACCCGTTGCCATACCTTAACCCTTTAACCTGTCCATGGTTGCAAAATATTAATTAAGTCTTATGTAGTTATCATATGCTAGGCCCAAAACCCCTTACAAAGTCCAAACAAAGTCACATACCTGTATCTGGCCCATTAAGCCCAATCATTTTCATATGGCCCATTAGGCCCAAATTACCTGTATATGGCCCATTAGGCCCAAATCACATTTATATGGCCCGTTAGGCTCAGTCACATTCATATTAATGCTCGCATACAAATTCCCATCACATAGCATCAATATTCAGTTTTTGCCTATTATAGGCCCAACAGCCCATCGGGCCCATTTAGCCTATTCCGGCCCGTATGGCCAAATCACAACCCAAGTCCACAGAATCGCCCGTGGGTCTCAGGCAACCTATCAGTCTCTCCCTTGCGAGTGTTCGCGCACTCGTAAGACTACCGTAGCCACACTTTCAGCTTTTTGGCATTTCGACATTTCGACATTTCGGCTTTTGCCGATTCATAATGTGTGTGCAGTGTATGTACACACCTGGTAAGCAAGCGTGATGCGATATCCTTAGCCCCAAACCTTGAACACAAATCTCAAATAGTTTTTCCTTGATCACGTACCCCTTAGATCAATACCGCAACACCTAAGGAGCAATTCAGCAATAAGCTAAGATCCAAGATCCGATACTAACTCCCTACCACAGTTGATTAGAAAGAGTGAGGGACAATATTTGATACTTAGCGAAGAAAACCGATTGAAAGAGTAACACTTACACTAGATTCGGTCAAAGAGTATTTGACTCTAGAGACTTGAATGGCAGAATTGCTTATTTGGCACCAAGGGAGAGAGGAAGAAGAATCAACTAAAACCAAAAGTGAAATAAAGAAATCAGCACAAGAAAAATAAAAAAGAGAACAAGGGTTGGGTTTTCGATTTTTGGAGAAATCGGCAGAAAGAAAAGGAAGAAAACAAAAGGGTTTTCGACTTTTAGGAAAGAGGGCTTCTGGCAACAAGGTGAGAAAAAGATTTTGGCATTAACCTCATACCCTTGCATTCGGCACCTATTTATAACCTTTATGGTTGAACTCCTCAAGCCCAAGTTCCCATTTCGGCTCCACTTGCTCCTCACTTCTCATCTCCTCGTTTTTCTCCCTGATAACCTCTTGATCCTTTCCTTAATTTTCTCTTCTGAACACTCCCCTTAGAGTCCGTCTTCATGCCACTTCCAACCTTCTAGAAGGCCAAAATTAAACTCCTAAAAATACTAAGCTAGGATTCGAACCTAGGATCTCCTTGCTAGCCACTAACGCCACCTCCTCACACCCTAAGTGGCGTCACTTAGCCACTCCACCACAAGGCTTTTTGATGCCATTTTCCCCTATTTTTATTTAAAAGCATAACTACTTACAACCCTAGTTCTTTTAATAATTAAATTAAAATTCCTCCACCACAAAACTCGAACCCAGAACCTTTCCAACACACCTAGACACTCCAAATTCATTAAACCCTTAAAGCCAACATATCATTTGTCATTTTCTTGCTCACTTAAAAATTTTATGAGACCTAAAGCCCAAAGCCCAATTCCTCTAGGCCCAAAATTCGGGGCGTTACAATGAGAACTATTAAGGTTCTCTAATACAAGTTTAACATCTGTAACAAAGGTAAGTTATGTAACGTTTGAATTTATGTGAGTAGCCGCCAAATTCTGAATTTACCAAACTAGTGGTTGATCTACCATGAATTACACTATTATTTTCATCCTTTTTACACATAACTTTAGCTTGTTTAATAGTTAAATCAAATCATTATAGTATATATTTAGGTTTTTATGCTTAAAGTAGCAATTAATGCTTTTTAGTAGTTGTTATTACATTTTATATATTTAAATAAGGTTACATGGTCTTGTAGGGAAAATTAGGAGCTAAAGATACATATTTGGGCTAAAACTAATGCCTATGTCACGACATTAAGTCATTGATGTTGCAACACCGCAGATCGAAGCCAAAAACAAGGCCTGGAGCAAAACTTCCTTCGATGTCGCGACACACTCCCTTCTGTGTCGTGACACCCTTTATGTTGCAACACTGCAGGCCTGTGTTGCAACACCGACCCTGCACAGCCCAAAAATCCCTACAAAGATAATTACATTTCAGAGGGAAATTAAGTGTATTTGTCATATTCAAACTCTAAGGACATCAATAATAGTTTAGGCATTTTAATATTCCAAATTTAGCCTATATAAAGGCATTGTAATTAGTTTAAACACACAATTTTAGGGACACAAAAATCATTATTAGGTTTTTATTTTTTTATTAGTTTTTACTTAGTTTATTTTATGTTCTTGTAATCAGAATATCCTATTCCAAAGTGAGACTTTCGTGAGGGGAGATTGTTCCAAAGCCACACTTTCATCGATAAATCCAGGAGAATCTCTTTTCCTTTATTCTATTATTTATATCTTTTTCTTTAACATTGTTTAATTGAATGTTTGTGTAAATATTAGAATTAATTTATGCTTTATACATATCTTGCATGTTTCAACTGTTTTAATCTTATTAATTGATTGAAGGATAGAGTTTCTTAGTAGATCAGCTGTTTGGGAGAGGAAGAACTTAAACCCTAGGCTTGGCAACCCTAGGAAGTCATTTAGGTGGGAATTAACCCAAAATTGGTATGGCCTATCCATGAACACCTTAGCCCCAAACCGGTTTGAATTGTGTTGTTGAGAGATAAGTAATTCTTACTGACTCATTAGGCTAGTTGGACACTGAGAGGCATAACTAGGTTGATGACTGGCTAATTGAATAGAGCCCTACATTAATAGTTAATTCGGTAAAACAATTGGATCTAGGCTAAAGGAGCTTGCATAGTTAAAACAAGGAATAGGAAAAACTAATACATGAACCTAGGAGTAGATTTAGGTTTAGTTGAATTTCCTTAGCTTATTATTATCATCTTGCTTCCTGATTAACACTATTAATTTGTGAATCGAGTATATTACTAATTATTTTTGGTAACTGGCTTAATAGCAGTTTTCCCCAAATGACAATCCCTTAGGTATAGTCCTCGTAATACTTACTAAGTGTTTCATTTTAAACAAAATATATTATAACCTGACCCACATACTTGCAAACACCGCTTCAATTCTATATGTTTTGGGATTGTGATGGTGATAATTGTTATTGAATCAATTACTTGCAAATAATATTAGTCGAGAGACGAAAGAGCTAGATAGTGTACTAATTTATATATATTGTGTCATTTTTATTCTCAATTTTTTATTTACCTCGTTTAATAAAAGATTTAATTATGGAAAATTTTGATTACAGGTGGTTTAATGATAAAACGACGTCTTGGGATGACAAATGGAACTGTAACAACCCAATTTAGGTGAAATCGGAACAGTGGTTTCGGGACCACAAATTCGAGCCAAAAATAAAATTTATATTAGTTTTATTTTGTGGTCCATAATATGATAGAAATGTCATGTGAAAATTTTGATAAGAAAATATTACCGATTATATACTTAATTACAAGAAGGACCAAATCGCATAAAATAAAAAAGTTGAATTCTAGTAGCTAGAAGGATTAAAAAGCTATGGAATTCAAAACTTGAGGTCCTTATATGGTAATTAGACCATTAATGAAAAGTTAGTAGATATTTTTGGATGATTCATCCATGGAAAATTAGAAAAAGGCTAAGGACTAAATTGGAAATCAAAATAATTAAAAGATGATAAATTATTAAATAGAAATAAAAATAATTTTATATCATCTTCTTCCCCAAATATTCCATGGAAACCTTAGGAAAGAGAAAGCAATCTTTCTTGGCCAAATTGGGTAAGTTTTCTTGTCCCATTTCTAGTAATTTTGATATTTTTGAAACCGGGATAGCTTAATCTATCTATTTGGGGGATCAATTTGAAGAGGTATCAAAGTATGCAAATTAGGTCATGGATGTATATGCTAAAAACTAAAAAATTGTGGTAGAAAATGAAAGGTTGTTGATAAATAAACAACTTTTATAAAGTGATTTTTTGATGAAAAAATGATTTAGGGACTAATATGTAAATTTGTAAAAATTGAAGAAAAATTCTAAATTTTGTAGAATGTATGTGCTGTAAATTTTATAGTGAACTTTTGGTTAGACTTGAAATAGGGAGTAAATTGCATAAATTTCATTTTCCGAGCCAAGGGACGAAATTGGAATTTATGGAAAAGTTAGTGGTAAAATGGTAATTTTGCCTAGGATGTAAATTGAGTCCACTTGAATATGAAATGTGATAAATTGATGTAAAATTTACTCGTATAGATCTGGTTAGACCAAATTCGGAGCTAGAAAGAGGAAAGAGGAAAATGTCGAATTAGTAGATTTTACATATACTAACATTGTCGAGGTAAGTTCGTGTGACTAAATTGTATATATTTATATGCTTGAATTAAATGTTGTGTTTGTGAATTGTATAAATATCATATATTGACATTGAAAAATATATCTGACAAAGCCCGATCAATAATAATTCCCGATAAATGATAAATGATAAAAATGTTACTTATATGCTTGAAATGAATGTGGAATGTGTTTACTTGAATTATATGAATGTTATGGATTTACGAAATAATCACATGCCCGATAATGCTTGAAAAAAATGTTTAAATCCCGGTTGAATAAATAGAAAATCGATGGATATGTGATTTCCCGAAAGGAATGAGGTCTTGCATTTGTTGCTGACGGGATTTAGCTCGGACAAGTAATCCTATTAACCTCATTATAGAAAGGATTTAGCCCAGACGGGTAATCCTAATATAAGTCCTCTTAAGCATATGTTATGGATTGGATTTAGCCCGGACGGGTAATCCAGATCAAGCTCCTTAGAGCATATGTCATGAAAAGGATTTAGCCTGGACTGGTAATCTTGTTGTATACATGTGTGGCTCGAGAGTGTACTATCTAAAATAGTACCTTATGGGTACCATTGAATATGAATTGACGGATTCTGAATTGTACACCTTGCGTGTACTACCTATGTATCCATCGATACTTCAAATATATTCAACGGGTGACAATCCAGACATGAGAAGATATGAATAATAAAATTAGTTATTACACGTATCCGTCTGAAATACAAGAAAATGACGATACATGACAAGTGATATATGGAAGTATGAGATGATGATATTTGTACATGGAAATTCTTTGATGAGAATGTTCATCCTCAATTATAAACTTTTACACCTTGAGTGTACTACTACTTGTGTAACCTTAATGTTTCGAATGATATGAGTGAAGTTCTAACATGAGATAATCTAAACTCAAGATGAACTATTATGAAATTATACTTGTAATATAAAGAGATGATTTACACATGTTAAATGAATACATGTTGTGGAAAACTTATGTTCATGGAAACTTGAGTTTTCTTGAGCCCATGTATGTTTTGATGTTATTATGAAATATATTACTAACAAGGGAAATGAGGATATGTGACGGGCTTGAGGTCAAATTGATTGAATATGCTTACATAGTTACCTCAAAATAGAATGAATGGTAAGTTAAGTACCATGTTATACGAACTTACTAAGCATTTTATGCTTGCTTAGTTTTATTTCCCTATTTTAGAGTAAATTGGAGCTCGTCGGATTGGATGCTTGGCAGAGATCACTCACACTATCTATCGGCCCATGTCGATACAAAATGGTAAAGCAATTATGGTTATAATGGCATGTATAGGTTATATTGGTCATATTGGAATGTAAATGTAAACGATTGTTGTAATCTAGCCATTGGAATGGCTAGTGATGATTATGTTTTGGTACATGTATATATATGTATTTAAGTTTACTTTACAGAGATAACATAAGTGTTTCTTATTGATTGATTGAGAAAGGTCAGATTTAAGCATGAATGCATATAACAATATATCATGTTAGATGTTATAAATTGCTTGAATTCAATGCTTGGGCTGTTTGGTATTTGGATGTAAGTTTGGTGCAGGAATTTGGTATGCTTTTTGTGAGAAATGAAGCTAGGAATGGCTTTATTTTGTCCACACAGGCAGACACATGGGCGTGTGTCTAGCCCGTGTGACACACAGCCTGGTACATGGGCGTTTGGTTAGGCCGTGTGTCCCTTGCACCTTAAATTTGAGAAAACAGAATGCTCAAAATTGAGCACACGGGTAGAGACATGGACATGTGTCTCAGTCGTGTGTGCTACACGGCCAGGAACACGGGCATGTGTCTTGGCCGTGTGAAACCTGCACCTAATTTCGAATGAATTTAATTAACCACATGGCCTAGCACACGGGTGTGTGGCATGGCCGTGTTCAAAAGTTAGAGAGTTACATGGGGTCGAACACGGCCTGTAGCACAGGCGTGTCCTTTAGACCACGGGCTTGTGAGCCCTACATCTTGGAAGACTTTGAAATTTCGTGAAAAATTCTTAGAGTTTTCGATTAAGTCCCGATTTGATTCTAAAGCTCAAATTAGGCCTCGAGGGTCTATTTAAGGGACGTTATGAATAATATCAGAAAAAGAATAGTGATTGACATGATTTATTTGTAAATTTTCTGAAAGTTTTGGTAATGCTTCGTAACCCTATTTCGACGACGGATACAGGTTAGGAATGTTACAGGAACTATATATCAGGTTGGTTAAACAGAGCCACGACAAACCATTGGAGAGATGATAATGGGTGTGAGGGAAATGAGTACTCATACAAACCTATTTATGAATCGTATGACAAAGACAATGATATACCCAAACACTCAGATGAACCTCTTTGTGATTTGCATAAGATTCCTTCATGTGAAAGTACTAAGTCGTTCAACTCTAAATGATTATTAAACATGTCAGACATGATGGAACAGATGAGGAAAATGTTCCAAGAGATATTTGAGGCACTATCTCTAAGGGAATAGGTCATCCATGGTGTTCCCAACCTTGATCCAGAGGACCCCTTGTATTATCATTGACCACCCTAAATTAGACAATAGCAGTCAACAAGATTTTAGGATAGGAGATCATGTAGATGAATTGAATATGACCGAAGCGACCTCCAATCCAATTAACATAGAAACAAACATAATAGTAAATAATGTCACTGACATAAAAGTAACCACCAACAAGGAGCTTAAACTGATTCCGAATGAAAGTGTAGAAGAGCTAATACACTTTCTGGCCATAGTAGAGAAGGGACCAGTTGAAAATATTGATGAGTTAGATTCATTCTCATCCAACAAGGGCAACAAAGCTAGATTGACCAAAACTTCATGAGACATGGAAGAGAGGAACCTCGAGGCAATAGTACCTCGAAAAATGATTTAAGGTTGGCTCGGATTTGGTACCAACTGGCTTGTAATGTGGATTTCGTGTCGGTCGAAAATAAGACAATATCATTGGAATCGACGATAGGGGTTAATTCATATATATAAAAAATGGAACAAATGACAGATCAAAGTATCGAGAACCAGCCAAAAGTTCTTTTATGGTAGTGACATGGATCATCCCAGTTTTTTGAAGAACTTTTATTTCCTGTTTTAAACTTTTCTTTGATTTTTTAGTTTATTTTATTTTATTAATCTTAGTTGTGTTTAGGTTTTTTTCCTCCAATAGTAGTTGTAGATACTACGGGGTCACAAAACTGAAAAAAATCGAAGAATCCAAAACTGGGCTCGATGTAACGACATCGAACCCTAATGTCACAACATCCTAGCCAGAATGCATCTTGCAACATTGAATGCCTAAGTTCATCCAAATATTTTAAGACGTCCTATCATCCATTATTGACACTTCTTTTGTTTCTTCTTCTTCTTCTTTTTATTTTCTTTACATTATATTTCATATTTCTTTTCGTTGAATTTTTTGAGGTACTCTTCCATCCCCTTGGAGCACACAAATCTTGAGATTATCATAATAACAAGTACTCAACCTACTCAAAGAAATTTTCTTGTCGCACTTTAATTATTTTCCATTAAGGGCAATGTATGTTCTCAAGTGTGGGGGAAGTACATAGGATTAGTTTGCGTTTTTTTGTTTTAGTAATAATAAAAAAATTATTATTACTATTTTTGTTGCATGGTGCTTGAATTATATTAATACTATGAATAACGGTTGAAGATAATAAAGCATGTAATGATTCTTGTCAAGCATGAAATTTTTTACTGATATGAGATGATTTGATTATTTTTAAGGGAAATTGATTAGGTTACTTAGTTAAATTAAATAATAGATTAGAAGTACCTAGGGAAATTGATTAGGTTACTGAGTTAAACATGTAGTTTTGTAACACCCCTAACCCGTAACCGACGCTGAAATAGGTTAAGAGGCATTACCGGACTCGTAACTCAGATCAGAACAAACAAATATCAAATATCATCTCATTTCAACAAATACCAGTCATTCAGGTTCAATACGAACTTAAACCGAGCATACAAAGTCTAAACCATGCATCTAGGACTAAATCGATAACAAGTGAACTTTTCAGAACTTATAAAAATTTTTAACTTTTCAAAGGTCACACGCCCGTGTGAACAGGCCGTGTGCCTCACACGGCATTAGACACGCCCGTGTGTCTAAGCCATGGCAAAATAGGGCATACATACTGACTTGTCCACACGGCCACAAGACACGCTCGTGTGCCAGGCCGTGTGAAAATTAGGGTGGCTACTGACTTGGCCACACGACCGACCACATCCCTGTGTGCCAACTCGTGTGACACACATGACCAATAGACATGCCCGTGTGTCTAGGCCGTGTCAAAACTGGAGGGTATACTGACTTTAATACGTAAGGTACCCCAGGGGACACATGGCCTTGTAACGTGACCGTGAATCGCACACGGCTGAGACACACGCCCGTGTATCTGCCCGTGTGGACAATAATAGGCCATTTGAATAGCCAACTTGCCACCCTAAATGGGTCAAACCTACAAGCACCAAACCAAGCATATTTGCACACCAATTTCAGCCAATTTTTATACCAAAACATACATCATTCCCACAACATTATTAACCATTTACATATTTATAAACCTTACCAATTTATGCCAAAACATATGGTAAAATCATATCAAAACATATGGTTTACAAACCTTAACACACTTCATTCAATCTCATGCCATGAACTTACCAAACTTACCATTTCTTTTAACCAACCAAACATACTACAATTGCACATTAGTATCACATATCATATACCATTATCAAACTATAAGTTCAAACACAAACTAGCCAAATCACATGGCTAAATATATACATCACAATACATAATCCCACAAATTCTAGCCTATACACGCCATACTTTAATATATACATTCTCAAAGTACCAAAATGACGTTCGATAGTGTGGTGATGATCCTTGACAATCCCTGAGCTCACAGTAGCTTCAATATCTATAAAACAATGCAAACACACACAAAGTAAGCTTTCAAAAGCTTAGTAAGCTTGTACCAAAATTCATCAACAGTATATAAAATCATAAAATCTAAAACATCAACACATAAGTACTTATAAATTCTCAATTCATCTATCAATTCTATACCAACACCATCCATATGTTTATACCAATTCAATGAACTTTATATACATAATACCATCTACCACATAGGTATCATACATACCTGAACCTTCCCGTATTCATTCATTTTCATTCTCAACTCTTGTTCAGATATTTTAAGACTTTTAAAATATTATTCATGCTTTAAACATCCGCACACTTAGGGCTTTAAGGATTAGCTGAAGCCAAAACGATTCCACACACTTAGTGCCATCTGAATAAACCGAAGCTATATCGGTATCGCACACTTAGTGCCTCATGTAGCCAAAGCTATTTTGATTGCACACATAGTGCCAAATACAGTTGATTTATCATTGTATTCATCCATAATCAAATATATATACAATCTATGCAATATCAAAGCATCAAAATATACTTGTAACATCGTGTTTTACGGACGAACTTACCTCGTACTCTGAATTATCGACTCAAGCTATTTATTCAATAACCTTCGACTTCCCTCGGTCTAAATTTGAATTCCTCTTTTATTGATCTATATGTATTCAAAATTAACCCTTTTATTCATCAAATAATTTAAAACAATTCATAGACATATATTTAAGGTATTTTGCAAACTAGCCCTCACATTTTTACATTTTGACACTTTAGTCCTTAATTCACAAAATCACAAAATACACAAAATTTGCTTGTACACAAGCTTAGCCGAATTTTCATAGCTCTCATACGAATCCAGACATTTCATTTATTTCACATTTTAGTCCTTCAAAACTAAAATTTTTACAATTTAGCCCAAATTACTCAATTTCATCAAAAATTCAAAGACAACATATGTTAACCCAAAACATATCTTTCATCATTCATCAACTAACATCACAAAGCTCATAGTTTCATCAATGGCATAACTCAAAATCATCAACAAAATCAGAAATTGAGACATGGGCGAGATAGTATACTAAGCAATGATCACAAAAACATAGAAATTATCAAAAACTGAACAAAACACATACCCGAATTAAGCTTTCAATGTGCTGAAACCCTAAATAGCCATGAACTCTTTTCTTACATCTTTATTTCAGCAAAAATGAAGAAATAATGAACTAATTTTATGCTTTTTTTATTAATATTAACATAATAAACATTTTACCATTATAACCTTTGTTAAACCGTTATAAAATCAGATAATGGATGGTTATTAATGTCCATTCAAACTTCTAATGGTTAAATAACCACATAAGGACCTTTGATTTACAAAGCCAAGTCAAATAGGCACTTTTAACAAGTAGCAAGCAACTTTTACATTTTATGTGATTAGGTCCTTTTATCAAATTAAGCACACAAATGATTAAATTTTCAGACGAAACTTTCACACATGCTAATTCACACATCATAAACACGAAACATAATATTTAAACATTTTTTTGACTTGAATATGTGGTCCCGAAACACTATTCTGACTAGGGTCTAAATCAGACTGTTACAATTCTCCCCCTTAGGGATTTTTGTCCCCGAATATCTTACCGTTGAACAGATTCGGATATTGCTATCTCATAGCATCTTCAGGCTCCCACATGGCCTCTTCAATACCGTGTCGATGCCACATCACTTTAACTAACGGAATTTTCTTATTTCGCAGCTCTTTAACCTCGCGAGCTAAGATACGGATCAGTTTTTCTTCATAAGTCATATCAGATTGATTTTTAATTTTAGACGATGGAATCACATGCGAAGGATCAGATCTATATCGTCGAAGCATCGATACGTGAAATACATCATGAATCTTTTCTAACTCTGGTGGTGATGACAATCTATATGCTATCGGCCGAATACGCTCGGTAATCTCATAGGGTCCAATGAACCTTGGACTCAATTTGCCTTTTCTACCAAATCGAAGCACTTTCTTCCACGGAGATACCTTCAAAAACACTTCGTCGCTAATCTCGAACTCAATGTCTTTTCTTTTCAAATCCGTATAAGATTTCTGACGATCGAAAGCTGCTTTTAAACTATCTCGGACCACTTTTACTTTCTGTTTAGTTTCTTTTATCAAATCAACCCCGTGAATCTTATTTTCGCTGAGCTCAGTCCAATACAAAGGTGTACGGCATTTGCGACCATATAAAGCTTCGTACGGTGCCATTTTAATGCTTGGCTGAAAACTATTATTATAAGCAAATTTCAATCAAAGGTAGATATTGTTCCCACGTATCTTCAAACTCAAGAATGCAACATATCAACATATCCCTGAGTATCTAAATAATTCGCTCAGATTGACCATTTGTTTGTGGATGAAAAGCAGTACTAAAGTGCAATTTAGTACCCAGAGCATTTTGCAATTTCTTCCAGAATCGCTATGTTAATCTCGAATCTCTGTCTGACACAATAGATAATAGTACACCGTGCAATCTCACAATATCAAAAATGTATAACTCAGCTAATTTATCAAGTGAGTAATCAGATTGAACCAAAATAAAATGAAATGATTTCGTCAATCAATCAACTACAACCCAGATTGCATCTTTCTTTTTTAGAGACAGGGGCAAACCCAAAACAAAGTCTACTGTCACTTGATCCCATTTCCACTTAGGAACCATAATCGGTTGTAACAACCCAGATGGCACTTGATGTTCAGCTTTAACTTGCTGACAGATCAAACATTTAAAAACAAAGTTAGAGATATCTCTTTTAATTCCGAACCAACAGTAATATTGTTTCAGATCATTATACATTTTAGTACTACTCAGATGCACAGATAACTGACTATTGTGAGCTTTAGTCATAATCATCTGAATTAACTCTGAATTTCTCAGAAAACAAATTCTATCTCGGAAACTCAGATAATTATTTTTATCAACTCTGAATTTTGAACCAGACTCTACATCACACTGAGCTCGTTTAGCTAAAATCTTATTATCATCTTCTGAGCTTCAATAATCTGCTGTAAGAACAAAGGTCTTGCTTTCAATTTAGCTAAAACTAAACCATCACCGGACAAAACCAAATGAGCATTCATTGCACGCAGAGCAAATAATGATTTACGACTTAAAGCATCAGCAACAACATTTGCTTTTCCCAGATGATAATCAATCACAAGTTCATAGTCTTTAAGCAGTTCTAACCATCTTTTCTATCATTGATACAGATCTTTCTAAGTCATCAGATATTTTAAACTATTATAATCTGAATATACATGACATTTCTCACTGAACAGGTAGTGGCGCCATATCTTTAGAGCAAACACAATCGTAGCTAACTCAAGGTCGTATGTCGGATAGTTCTTTTCGTGCGACTTCAACTGCCTCGAAGCATAAGCAATGACTTTGCCTTTTTGCATTAAAACACATCCCAGACCGATCAATGAAGCATCACTGTAGATCACAAATTCTTTACTCGATTTGGGTTGTACCAATACCAGAGCTTCAGTCAACAAAGTTTTTAACTGATCAAAGCTGTTCTGACACTTTTCGAACCACTCAAACTTCACATCTTTTTGAAGTAATTTCGTTAATAGAGTTGCAATCATAGAAAAGCCTTTTATGAATCGTCTATAATAACCAGCAAGCCCTAGAAAACTGCAGACTTCAAAGACATTCCTCGGAGGTTTCCAATCTAGAATAGCTGAAATTTTGCTCAGATCAACTAGGATACCAGATGCTGATACAATATGACCCAGAAAACAAACTTCTCGCAACCAGAATTGACATTTACTGAACTTTGCATACAACTATTTATCTCACAGAATCTGTAGCACTAATCTCAAATATTCGGCATGTTTGAATTCATCACGTGAATAAATCAATATGTCATCAATGAATACAACAACAAATTGATCTAGATACGGTCTGAAAATTCTATTCATCAAATCCATAAAGATAGCTGGTGCACTACTCAATCCGAAAGGCATAACTAAGAATTCATAATGGTCGTACCTCATTCAGAAAGCAGTTTTCAGAATGTCTAAGTATTTCACTTGCAACTAATAATAGCCCGATCTCAAATCTATTTTCGAAAACACAACAGCTCCTTTCAACAGATCAAACAAATCATCAATTCGGGGTAGGGGATACTTATTCTTGATAGTCACTTTGTTCAACTGACGATAATCTATACACATTCTCATCGTTCCGTCTTTCTTTTTCACAAATAGAATCGGAGCACCCCAAGGTGAGAAACTCAGTATAGCAAATCCTTTATCTATCAACTCTTGCAACTGAGACTTTAATTCTTTTAATTCGGTCGGAGCCATTCTATATGGAGCTATCGAAATCAGAGTAGTACCAGTTAACAATTCAATGCCAAATTCAACTTCTCTAACCGGAGGTAAACCCGGAAGTTTTTCAGGAAACACATCAGGGAACTCACAGGCAACATGCATTGATTCAGCTTTCTTTTCTGATACTTTCGAATCAATCACATAAGCAAAACAGGCTTCACAACCCTTTCTCACAATGCTCAAAGCTTTCATCGAAGATATCATAGCAGGTAATCCATTTAAATCACTAGATTCAATTCTAACTATTTCATCATTCTTGCATCTCAAATCAATAATTTTTCGTTTGCAGTTCACAATTGCATCATGTAAAGTTAACCAATCCATACCCAGAATTATATCAAACTCATCAAAAGGCAATAACATCAGATCAGACGGGAAACAAATGTCTCGAAACATTAACAGACAATTTCTGCAGACTTTATCCATCAGAACGCATCTGCCTAAGGGGTTCGAAACTCCAATTACAAAGTAGACTCTATAGGTAAAGTCTTATTGTTCACTAAGTTCATGCATATATACGAATGTGTCGATCCAACATCTATCAAAGCAATCACAAAAGTATCATAACGAGTAAATGTACCCGTAATCACATCTGGCAATGAAGCTTCCTCACAAGCTCGGATAGCATAAGCTCTGGCAGGTACATGAGCCTCGGATCTAACAGCTATATCTCTTGTTCCTCTCTGACTACCGCTTACATTTCCTGTATTTTTGGGAGGTCTACCACTAGAATCGTTGCCACTTGGCCTCGAATTCTGAACATTATCTTTTTCAGCTAAATCTAGGCAGTCTTTTATAAAGTGATTTCATGAACCACAACTGTAACAAGCTCGATTATTACTTTTTCCCCAGCACTCTCCAAAATGTCATCTTTCACATTGATCACACTCAGGTTTTTCATTCTTTGCATTACCAACACTGGCAACAGACGCAGCTAGAGCTTTAAAGTTCGATTGCAATCTAGTACAATCTCTATTCAAATGTCCCACACTAGCCTTTGAACGACTATTATCATCTCTAAACTTTTTTGATCCAAATTGAAATGACTTGCCCGATGATCTCTTTCGTATATCTCTAACTTCAAAATCAGCTTTTCTTTTCTCTTTTCTGAGATCTTCAACTTTACACGCTCGTTCAACAAGCACAACAAATTCTTTGATTTCCAGAATCCTGGCTAACAAACGAATATCCTCGTTCAAACCATCTTCAAATCTTTTGCACATTATTGCTTCCGTAGATACACATTCATAGGCATACTGACTTAATCTTATGAATTCCCGCTCGTATTCTGTGACAAACATACGGCCTTATTTAAGCTGGAGAAACTTGAAAGAAGTCCCAGGTAACTCGTTCACTAGGACCCACAAATGTCAAAGTCTTCCACCAATGGTATGCTGTATCTCTCAAAAGTGAAACGGCACATTTTATGCATTCCTCGGGATTCAAAGATAATTCATCAAATACTCGTATTGTATTCTCTAATAAGAACTTGACTCTTTCAGCATCATCATTCGTTGTAGCTCGAAACTCTTTAGCCCCATATTTTTAAATCTTATCGACTGGTGGTCTACTTAACTGAACCGTATTCACTGGTGGCATAACAGGAGCTTACGGAGGATTAAGTGGGGGTGGAGGTTGTTGTACAGCCTGATTGGTTCTAATATATTGGGTGAACCAGTCATTCATCATCTGATAGAAGGCTTGTCTAGCCTCACCATCACGGCTACTCGTAGCCAGTCGAGAATCAGATGGCACCATCCCTTGGATGGGAGTAGCGCATTTCTTTTGACATCGTCCGCTACAGCTCTTTCGGGATCCATTTGCTATATAAAAGCATATTTCAATGTCAGGATCCATCACACTATCGCAGTTCATAAATATGGCATGTATAGCTAGAATCACATATGCTATGGTAGTCCTAGAACTGACTAAATCATAGCTTTGATACCAATAAAATGTAATAACCTTAACCCGTAACCGACGCCGGAATAGGTTAGGAGGCATTACAGAACTCGTAACTCAGATCAAAACAAACAAATATCAAATATCATCTCATTTCAACAAATACCAGTCATTCATGTTCAATACAAATTTAAACTGAGCATACAAAGTCTAAACCATGCATCCAAGACTAAGTCGATAAGATGTGAACTTTTCAGAACTTATAAAAATTTTCAACTTTTCAAAGGTCACACGCCCGTGTGATTCGGCCGTGTGCCTCACACGGCATTAGACACATCTGTGTGTCTAAGTCGTGGCAAAATAGGGCATACATACTGACTTGTCCACACGGCCACAAGACATGCTCGTGTGCTACGTCGTATGAAAATTAGGGAGGCTACCGACTTGGCTACATGGTCAAGCACACGCCTGTGTGCCAGCCCGTGTTCCACACACGACCAATAGACATGCTTGTGTGTTTAGGACGTGTCAAAACTGGAGGGTATATTAACTTTAATACATAGGGTACACTAGGAGACACACGGCCGTGTAATGTGACCGTGTGTCGCACACGGCTGAGACACATGCCCGAGTCTATGCCCATGTGGACAAAAATAGGCTATTTGAATAGCCAACTTTCCACCCCAAATGGGTCAAACCTACAAGCACCAAACCAAGCATATTTGCACACCAATTTCAGCAAATTTTTATACCTAAACATACATCATTCATACCACAACATTATCAACCATTTACATATTTATAAAACTTACCTATTTATGCTAAAACATAAGGTAAAATCATATCAAAACATATGGTTTACAAACCTTAATACACTTCATTCAATCTCATGCCATGAACTTACCAAACTTATCATTTCTTTTAGCCAACCAAACATACTACAATTGCACATTAGCATCACATATCATATACTATTATCAAACTATAAGTTCAAACACAAACTAGCCAAATCACATGGCTAAATATATACATCACAAAACATAATCCCACAACTTCTGGCCTATACACGCCATATTTTAATATATACATTCTCAAAGTACCAAAATGACGTTTGATAGTGTGGTGACGATCTTTGACGATCCCTGAGCTCACAGTAGCTTTGATATCTATAAAACAATGCAAAAACACAGAAAGTAAGCTTTCAAAAGCTTAGTAAGCTTGTACCAAAAATCATCAACAGTATACAAAATCATAAAATCTAAAACATCAACACATAAGTACTTATAAATTCTCAATTCATCTATCAATTCTATACCAACACCATCCATATGTTTATACCAATTCAATGAACTTTATATACATAATACCATCTACCATATAGGTATCATACGTACCTAAACCTTCCCGTATTCATTCATTTTCATTCTCAACTCTCGTTTGGATATTTTAAGACTTTCAGACTATTATTCATGCTTTAAACATCCGCACACTTAGTGTTTTAAAGATTAGCCAAAGCTAAAATGATTCTGCACACTTAGTGCCATCTGAATTAATCGAAGCTATATCAGTATCGCACACTTAGTTCCTCATGTAGCCGAAGCTATTTTGGATCGCACACATAGTGCCAAATATAGTTGATTTATAATCGTATTCATCCATAATCAAATATATATACAATCTATGCAATATCAAAGCATCAAAATATACTTGTAACATCACGTTTTACGTACGAACTTACCTCGTACTCGGAATTGTCGACTCAAATTGTTTATTCAATAACCTTCGACTTTCTTCGGTCTAAATTCGAATTCCTCTTTTCTTGATCTACATGTATTCAAAATTAACCCTTTTATTCATCAAATCATTCAAAATAGTCCATAGACACATATTTAAGGTATTTTGCAAACTAGCCCTCATATTTTCACATTTCGACACTTTTGTCCCTAATTCACAAAATCACAAAATACACAAAATTTGCTTTTACACAAGCTTAGCCAAATTTTCATAGCTCTCATACGAATCCATACATTTCATTTATTTCACATTTTAGTCCTTCAAAAATAACATTTTTACAATCTAGCCCAAATTACTCAATTTCATCAAAAATTCAAAGATAACATATGTTAACCCAAAACATATCTTTCATAATTCATCAATTAACATCACAAAGCTCATAGTTTCATCAATGGCATAACTCAAAATCATCAACAAAATCAGAAATTGAGACATGGGCTAGATACTATACTAAGCAACGATCACAAAAACATAGAAATTATCAAAAACTGAGGAAAACACATACCCGAATTAAGCTTTCAATGTGCTGAAACCCTAAATAGCCATGAACTCTTTTCTTACTTCTTTATTTCAGCAAAGATGAAGAAATAATGAACTAATTTTATGCTTGTTTTATTAATATTAACATAATAAACATTTTACCATTATAACCTTTGTTAAACCGTTATAAAATCACATAATGAATGGTTATTAATGTCCATTCAAACTTCCAATGGTCAAATAACCACATAAAGACCTCTGATTTACAAAGCCAAGTCAAAGAGGCAATTTTAACAAGTAGCAAGCAACTTTTACATTTTACGTGATTAGGTCCTTTTATCAAATTAAGCACACAAACGATTAAATTTTCAGACAAAACTTTCGCACATGCTAATTCACACATCATAAACACGAAAAATAATATTTAAACATTTTTCTGACTCAGATATGTGGTCCCAAAACCACTATTCTGACTAGGGTTTAAACCGGACTGTTACAAGTTTACCATGTACAAATATAACATTTTACATCACCAATGTTACCATAATGTCATGATTCATTGCATTTGCATCCTTACCATTTCCTTTTCATTTTCTTACCCATTGAACCATTTAGAATTACATCAAATACTCGAGAAATCTGACACGAAGTGTGCCTTTACATATAACCATAACCTTTCCTTTACATCAATGCTCACACGAGCTATGGGTTAGAATGCAACGTACATGATGCTGCTCATACAAGCTGTGGAGAATCTCCAACAAATGTAGGACCTCAGCCATTGGTAGGACATTCAAGACTAGCACCTGAAACATAAAATCCCTAATGATTTGTCATTTTTATCCTAAGAATTCCTAAGGTTCAACCAGGACTCGATATTTGTCAATTCATCATAGCATTGATACATTTGTATATTGATTCATTTACATCAAAAAAACAAAATAAACATTCACTTTAAAGAACATTTAAGCAATTATAGTTCATACGAATTTACCTCGATAACTAGGGCATAGAAGTAAGATCGAGCTAATCCAAAACTTTAGCTTTTCCTCAGACTAAGTCCGAACATGGTTTATCTTGATCATGCACTAGGAGAAAGCCAACCATATTCTCCAAGCTTTCTTTAATGGTGTTTTAGGTTAAAAAAGATAAAATGAGAAATATGATAGTTTTTTTCATCTTTTAATTAA
Organism: Gossypium anomalum; assembly: GCA_025698475.1. Taxonomy (NCBI): domain Eukaryota; kingdom Viridiplantae; phylum Streptophyta; class Magnoliopsida; order Malvales; family Malvaceae; genus Gossypium; species Gossypium anomalum. The sequence continues at coordinate 59,771,109 of CM046956.1, forward strand.
TTAGTATCTTATTTAATTATTAATTTACTTAATTAACCTTTTCAAACCATTAAAATTTTAATAAAACCTATCCATAACTATCCCCTAACTCATTAAATGGTATATTTACCATTCAAGTGCTTTAGCTTTCATTTCCATAGCCATTTGACCCCTTTAACTAATAGAACTCAACTTTTACACTTTTTACGATTTAGTCCTTGTAACTTAGTTAATCATGCAAACATCAAAATTTCTTAATGAAATACGACCTTAATATAATTTGATAAACATTAAAATAATAATAAAATAATAACTTGCTTGTCAAAATTGTGGTCTCGAAACCACTGTTCTGACATCACTGAAAACCGACTATTACAATTCTCCCCCTAAAGAAATTTTTATCCTCGAAAATCTTACTTTGAAATAGGTTTGGGTATTGCACTTTCATAGCTTCTTCAATTCCATGACGTTTCCAGAGAACTTTAACTACATCTATTCTTTTTTTTTCTTAACTTTTTAACTTCTCGAGCTAAGATTCTTATTTTTTTTTTCACAGTGTGACTTATCTGGCTGAATCTTAACATCTACAGGTGAAATCACATGTGAAGGGTCTGATCAGTACCGTCGTAAAATCAACACATGAAACATGTTATGAATTTTCTCTAATTCTGACGGTAAAGCCAATCGATAAGCCACTGGTCCAATCCTCTCGATGATCTCATATGACTCGATGACAAGCAGATTAATCTTTCCTTTTTGGCCAAAACGGAGAACTTTTCTCCAAAGTGATACTTTTAGAAATACTTTGTCACCGACTTGGAATTCTATATCTTTTCTTTTCAAATTCGTGTAAAATTTCTAGCAATCAGAAGCAGCTTTCAAACTGTCTCGTATTACTTTGACTTTTTCTTCGGTTTCTCTAATGAAATCAACACCGAATAACTTTTTCTTGCTCAGCTCAGTCTAGTATAACGGAGTTTGACATTTTTTACCATATAAAACTTTATACGATGTAATTTTAATGCTCATCTGATAACTGTTATTCTATGGAAATTCAACTAACTGAAGAAATTTCTCCTAGTTACCATCAAACTCTAAAATACAACATCAGAGCATATCCTCGAGTACCTGAATTACTCACTCAGATGGACTGTTAGTTTGTGGATGAAACTCTGTACTGAAATGCAATCGAGTACCCAGAGATTCGTGTAACTTACTACAAAATCGAGAAGTAAATCGTGGATCCCTATCAGAGATAATAGACACAGACACCATACAGTCTAACAATCTCAAAAACGTACAATTCTGCCAATTTCTCAAGTGAATAATCTGTATGCACTAGAATGAAATGCGTGGGTTTCATCAAACGATCCATAATAACCCATACTACATTTTTCTTTCTCGGTGATAGAGGCAATCTCGATACAAAATCCATCATAACGCGTTCCCATTTCCATTCTAGAATCATAATAGGTTGTAACAACCTAGAAGGTACCTGATGCTTGACTTTAACTTGTTAACAAATCAAACATTTCAATACAAATTCTGAAATCTTTCATTTCATACCTGGCCACCAGTACATCTGTTTTAAATCATCGTACATTTTACTTCTACCAAGATGTATAGATAAACTATTGCTGTGAGCTTCCTGTAAAATCTTCTGAATAACATCAAAATTCCTCGGAACACAAATCCTATTCTAAAGTACAAACTACCAACTAAACTAACATGAAAGTACGAGTCAAGTCTCTACTCAATCTATTTCTGTTTTGTGATCAATTCAGCATCACTTTTCTGAACCTCACAAATCTGTTGTAAAAATGTCGGTCTAGCTTTTAATTCAGCTAATATAGAACCATCATTAATCAGTGTCAATCGAGTATTCAAAGCTCGCAAAGAAAACAAAAACTTTCTACTTAAAGCATTAGCAACAACATTAGCTTTTCTCGGGTGATAGTCACTGGCAACATCATAACATTTTAACTGCTCCAACCATCTTCGTTATCTTAAGTTCAGATTTTTCTATGACATCAAATATTTCAGGCTTTTGTGATCCATGAAGATATGACATTTTTCTCCGTACAACTGATGTTGCCAAATCTTTAAAGCAAACACAATAGCTGTAAGCTCTAAATCATGAATCGGGTAATTCTTTTCATGCGGTTTCAACTATCGAGATGCATAAGCTACCACTTTGCCTTCTTGCATCAAAACACAACCTAAACATTCAATGAAGCATCACTATGAATCACAAATTCCTTACTGAACTCTGGCTGAAGCAATACAGGGCCTTCAGTCAACAATGGTTTCAACTGATCAAAGCTTTGCTGAAACTTTTTAGACCATTCAAACTTGACATCTTTCTGTAGCAGTTTCGTCAACGGCGTAGCAATCATCGGAAATTCTTTAACAAATGTCCGATAATATCCAACTAAAACCAGAAAACTTTTGACTTCTAAAACATTTCTCAGAGGTTTCTAGTCCACTATAGCCAATATTTTACTCGAGCCAACTCTAATACCATCTGCTGATACCACGTGTTAAAAAAATCCAACTTATCAGAGACAGAACTCACATTTGCTAAACTTAGCAAACAACTTTTTTTCGTGCAAAGTTTGCAAAACTATTCTCAAATGCTGAGCATGTTCTGTTTCATCTCGAGAATAGATTAGAATGTCATCAATGAACACAACAACAAATCTATCTAAATACAACTGAGTATTCTGTTCATCAAATCCATAAACACAGTAGGTGCATTGATCAAACCAAGTGGCATAACAAGAAATTCATAGTGTCCGTACCTAGTTTTGAAAGTAGTTTTTGGCACATCTGAATCTTTAATCCATAAGTGATAATATCCAGAACGAAGATCAATATTTGAAAATATTATCATACCTTTCATCTGATCAAATGAATCATCAATACGTGGCAACGAATATTTGTTCTTCATCGTGACTTTATTAAGTTATCTATAATCGATACACAACTGCATTGACCCATCCTTTTTCTTAACAAATAAAGTAAGAGCACCCTAAGGAGAAAAATTGGATCGAATGAAACCTCTATCTATCAAATCTTGCAATTGTGACTTTAATTCTTTTACTTCTATATGTGCCATTCTATATGGAGCTATCGATAGCGGAGATGTTCCCGGCACTAACTCAATAGCAAACTCAACCTCTCTGATTGGCGGTAACCCCAGTAACTCTTCTGGAAAAACATCTGTGAATTCACAAATAGTTAGAACCGACTATAGTTTCAATTTTGAAACCCTAGAATCAAAGATTTAAGCTAGATACACCTCACAGTCCTTTCTAACATATTTTTGTGCCGTCATAGTTTAGATAACATTAGATTTACCATCCAATCTATTTGATTCAATTCAAATTCTTTCACCATTCTAGCATTTCAACATAATATGCTTTCGTCCATAGTTCATAATAGAGTTAACCAGTCCATACCGAGAATCACATCAAACTCATCAAATGGCAACAACATTAAATCAGCTAGAAAGTTGTAATCCCGAATCATCAAAGGACAGTTTTTACAGACTTTATCAACTAACACATACTAACCTAAAAGATTCTTTACTTTAACCACAAATTTAGTAGACTCAAAAGGGACACTAAAGTTATGCATACATATGAATGTGTTGACCCTGGGTCAATCAAAGAATTAACACTAGTATCAAAGATAGAAAATTTACTAGTGATTACATCAGGTGTTGAAGTTTCATCTCAAGCATGAATTGCATAAGCCTAAGCTGGCGCCTGTGCCTCAGATGTAACAGCAGAATCTTTCATTCCACTTCGACTGTCACCCGTATTTCTACTATTTTGAGGTGGTCTCCATTCGCAGCCGTGTTACTAGAACAAGTGTTCTGAGCCTTTTCTTTATTAGACCTTTTAGGGTAGTCTCTAAGAAAATGATCATAAGAACTGCATTTGAAGCATGATTCATCTTTCAATCTGTATTCTTTAAAGTGTCTTCTATTGCATTGTTGACATTCAGGTTTGTTATTTCTAATGCTAGCCACACTCGCTACAGATGTTGCCTGAGGTCTCAAACTCGAATGCTGCTTTCATTTATCTCTTCTTGAGAATCCCACTGAAGCTAATTTATGACTATGAAATTCTTTTGACTTCTTCGATGGTGAAGAAAATGACTTTCCCATAGGCCATTTACCAATGTCACGAGCTTCAGAATTTGCCTTTTTTTTGCTTTGTTGAGTTCCTCAGCTTTATGTGCTCTATCAACCAAAACCACAAATTTTTTCAACTCTAGAATCCTGACTAACAACTTAATATATTCATTTAAACCGTATTCAAACTAGGTACACATAACAGCCTCTGATGGTATATAATCCCGAGCGTATTTCCTGAGTCGCACGAATTCTCCCTCGTACTCGGCTATTGACATGCGACCTTATTTCAATTCAAAAAATTCTTTGCATTTCTTGTCGAGAAATCGCTAGCTAACATATTTCTATCTAAACTCTATCTGAAAGAATTCCCAATTCACACAGTCTTTAGGTACTACTGCAATCAAAGTGTTCCACCACTGATACGATGAGCCTTTCAACAGAGAAACAACACATTTTAAGCATTCAACCAGTGTACAAGATAATTCATCAAAAACTCTCACTGTGTTTTCCAACCAAAACTCAGCTTTTTTTGGATCGCTTTTGAATATACCACGAAACTCTTTAGCCCCATATTTTCAGATTTTATCAACTAAAAGCTTGCTTGAACGTATTGGTTTCAAACCTTGAGGAATAACAAGGACATGTTGGGGTACGAGAGGGGGTGGAGGTCATTGAGCCAACAGGTTCATTCTTATGAACTCTATGAACCACTCAGACATTATTTCAAATAAGGCTTCTTTAGCCTCACCTCCCTAGCCCTCAGCTACGGGCCCACTACCACCACTACTGCTCTGTGTATAGAGGCATGCGCATTACTTTCAACCTCATCGAAATCGTCTCAGTTGGATGACATCTTATCTATATCAAAACATAGTTCAATTTGAGTCAAAAGTTATCACACTATCACAGGTAATATAATGGCATGTATTTCTAGACTGCATACGTGCTATGTTCAGTCTAAGAATTGACTAAACCGTAGCTATAATACCACTAAATGTAGCACCCTTAACCCGTCTTCGCCACTAAATTAGGGTTACAAAGCATTACCGTACAATAAGAAATATTTAAACATCATATCATTCAATAACTTAAAAATATCATAAACTATTCATTCTCATACATTTCATCCCTAAATCGAGCCCTCTAGGCCCTAGAAATAGCTTGGAAGCAATTCGGGACTAATTTGAAACAAAGTGAAAAGTTTAAGAATAAGTTACAAAATTTGAAAAAAAATATAGGTCACACGGACGTGGGACCAAGCCGTGTGACATAGCCCTAGGTTGTGTTTCTTTTGAACAAGGGACACATGGCCGTGTCCCAGCCCATGTCCTCACTCATGTAAGTCACTGAGTAGGGTCACACGGCCGTGTCACATGTCGGTGTGCCAAGCCATGAAACTCTCTGAATTCCTCCACATGGCCGTATGCCAGGCCATGCGTTAGGCCATGTAACTTACTGACTTGCATGCTAAGAAACTTAAAAATGACAAATGGTCATGTCTCCAGACCGTGTGTCACACACGGCCGTGTGACAACCCGTGTCTCAGGCCATATGAACCTAAAATGTACCTAAAATCAAGCCATTTCATAATCAAACTATGCATAATTATACAATCCAATTAAGCACACTCTCAAGGAGTTCAAACACCATTAAACTTGCATAAACATACCATTTCAAACATCATAAGTTACCTAATCAATATGTCATTCAAAAGCACCACAAATATACCAAAACACAACATGCCGAAACAAGTCGCCATTACCTTATCTCAAGCATTATAACCTAGTTCAATTACTTACCAAAACATACCACAAATTAACCATTATCAAACCATTCTAAACATACCATAAAGAACCTTATTTACAAGCATTAGCAAATGATAAAAAATGACAAAGTTTGGTAAAATTAAAGTGCACCAACCAAACATAATCTTCAAGACATAAACATATCAAAACACTATTACAAAACATCCTGTACATGCCATTATAAACCTGGGCCAAAATACTCAAAAACTACCGAATTGTCTCTTGCATAGTGTGATAGGACTTCGATAAGCTTCTAAAAAAAATTGAACTTCCAATTATCTATAAAAAAAAGAAAGAGACCATGTAAGCAACGAGTGCTTAGTAAGCTCGTATAAACTTAAAACATAATTTATCATTTCAATAATACAATTCATAGAACAAGTACGAACCGTTACCAATTCCAAAAGATTAGTATGAGCCTATACCACATCATCATACTCACAAGTTAGTATACTTGTTCATGATATATATGCAATCAACCATAAAACATGTAGTTTACCATATACAAACATAACACTTTACATCATTAATGTTACCATAATTTCATGATTCATTGGATTTGCATCCTTACCATTTCCTTTTCATTTTCTTACCCATTGAACCATCTAGAGTTACATTGGATACTCGGGAAAGCTCAAACAAAGTGTGTCTTTATATAAAACCGTAACCTTTCTTTTACATCAATGCTCACACGAGCTGTGAAATGGGCCTGCTCACACGAGCTGTGGGTTAAAATCTAAGCTACATGATGCTACTCAGACGAGCTATGGAGAATCAGCAACAAATTCAAGACCTCATCCATCAGTAGGACATTCAAGACCATCACCCGAAACATGAAATTCCTAATGGCATGTCATTTGTATCCTAAGAATTCCTAAGGTTCAACCAGTACTCGATATCCATCAATTCATCATAGCATTGATACATTTGTATATTGATTCATTTACATCAAAACAACATAATAAACATTCAATTTAAACAAAACTTAAACGATTACAATTCATATGAACTTACCTCAATAACTAAGGCATAGAAGTAAGATCGAGCTAATCTGAATCTTTATCTTTTCCTCAATCTAAGTCTGAACGTAGTTTATCTTGATCATGCACTAGGACAAAGCCTGTAACACCCCTATCTCGTATCCATCGCCGGAATAGGTAAAGGGGCATTACCGGACTTGAAACTCATATCAGAACAGTAAAAATTTTGAATTTTTTTTTTTTTGAAATAAAGAACGTTCCTTTAGATAAATACTAAAGACAGCCAGGGATACAATTTAAACTTCTATAAGTACACATTCAAAAGATGCCATTTTCGCATGGCTTATATACATTAACCAAAATATTCTTACCGCCAATTGGTCTATTCTACACATGCCATAAAATAACCCAAAACATAACAGTACCAATCAGTGGATAGTGATAGTGTAACAAGTTGCTGACGATCCCCGAGTCTGTAGCTTCCAAATGAGATCTATAAAACAGAGGAAACAAAGTAAACGGAGTAAGCATTACAATGCTTAGTAAGTTTTAAGCAGTGTCAACAGATAACAATCAATTTATAACATGGTTGTTCGTATTTTTATTTCACTCTTCCTTTGGGTATATCATCCATTTACCGAATATGCTCATCTCATCATATACAATAGGCAGATAAACTTTCACATAAAAGTGAGCTCATGTAACATAGATATATTGTATAATTTCACATAACCTTTCACACCGATCTGATGCCACATAATCATAGGAATAGTCTCATAGATTGCTCACGTATACATCATATAACTACCTTATGATTTAGTTCAAATCAAGCTCACATATAAACTCGGAGTACATACCTGTTTAACCTTTCGCATTGAATATATTTATAAGCAATTCTTATTGCGAAGTCTTATAGGTTTAAACTCTACTCGGATTATCGGCGAGACCTTTAGCTCAGATGAAATCTCCAGACGAAGTCAGCGGGTCTTAACCCGGACATAGTCACCACATATAGTCATCGGGTCTTAAATCCTGGATTTACATCACAATTATTCAAATATACTACATATACCACATAAACTTTCATGTATACACTTTGTGTTGGCTGAATCTACATCTATCATTTTCCAATGAATAATTCAATTTCAAGCCATACTATCATTTCATATTCGAATACTTAAAAACTTACAATTTCACAATTTTAATATCAAAGATCCATCTAACACTCATATATCATTTTATAATGTCACAAATTAGAATTCACGTATGGGTTTAATCAATAGCTTATGAGCAACTAAAACAAGTTTTATCAATGTTTACAACATAATCACACATTCTCTACAAGCTGTTTTCCTGAGCAACAGTCGTTAAATTATTTATAACTGGAGCTAAGAAACTCAAAATGATGTGCCGTTAATTTTCCATGAAAATAGACTCGTATATCTTCTATCCAAAAAATTTTCAGAATTTTTGGTTTGGCTAATCAATACCAGATTTTTCTTAAAGTTTCCCCTATTTTACTGCTGGACTATTCTGACTACTCTTCACTAAGAATTGAATTTCTCATTGTACAGAATTCAAAATATGTTTTCGTATATTTTGTTTGAAACTAGACTCATTAAGGAGTCTAAGCATATAAATCTTATCTTATAATCATTTTTTTACGATTTATAATGATTTTCCAAATACTGGACAGGGGATTTCGGAGCCATTCTGACTCCGTCTCACACAACTTAAAAAAATCTCATTATCGGCAACCCCTTACTTACTCGATTTCTTTTATACGAAACTAGACGCATCAAGCTTTAATTACATAATCTATTCAGCCTTTAATTAATTTCCCACAATTTATGGTAATTTTTCCAAAACACCCTACTGCTGCTGTCCCAAGCAGATTTATACAAATTTACTCCGTAAAGTTCTCATTCACATATTTAAAATATAATATCATATATGCCATCATTTAGAAAAGTCATTGACCTTAACGTATATACTTAATTCATATTCATCCCATTTAAAAACTTAAAACTTACAAAGGAATCAAACTCAAATACTTAAGAACTTACCTCGGAAGTTGTCGAACGATTCTGAGATCGATTTGTTCGGTTAGGCAGGTTTTTCTCTTATCCGAATTAGACTCCCTAAGCTCTTGAGCTTGAATAAACAAATTTAATCTATTACAAACCAATTATACAAACTCATGGCCGAATATAACAAGAAGACTAACTAGATTCTACTAGCCATTCATTGCTCTATTATTAACCTTACTTAATTATAAACACATTCGGCAACTACCTCAACCTTATTTAATACAATTAACACCGAATTCCTCATGTAAAAAGTAACATTGCCGAATATCATTTAGTTCACAAGGTCCTAATTTCAAAAATTTGACAAGCTCATACCCATTTCCTACTAATTCCATCATTTTAACACATGTACGGCAAAGCTAAATTCCATTCTTCCATTAGTTTGCATTTAACTAAATCATGCCTTAATGTTAAGCACATTCGACAATGGTGCAAACATCAATTAACAAACAAACATTATCAACCCATTTTTATTACACGTTTTCCCCAATTTAACACCCCCAAATTATCAAACTTTAACAAGTTTAAAACTCATCTAATGACCATTTATAAACTAAAGCATCAACCATTCAAATTCAACTCATCACAACATGGCCGAATACACATTTCTCCTACTTTCATTCTAAATAAAATTTTATCAAGCTTCCATCTTCATTTAATTATGTACCATTTAGAACTATCAATACTTTACACCCTTTAACAAATTATAATCAATTGCCAAATGCGTCTTTGACAATTTAAACCACACAACTCAAATTCTTACGATTTAAGCTTAGAAATTTCAATTCATGTAAATTTTAGCAACATGGAGTCCATTAAACACTCCAAAATTCCATTTGAACAACAATTGTTCAACCTTCTAGCATAATTTCAATCTGGACAGCAAGCATTATTTAACATTCAGACTGTTTTATTAGACCATCCGAATAGCTTAATTAACACCAATTTATAGCCCCTTGAACAATGAATTAAACCCATTTGATTAGCAACAAAAACTAATATTTAACAACTATTGTTTTCTTTTATTTCAAACATGCAGCAGACCAATTCCTCCACATATTACAGCACATTCAAATCAGCATTTACATGCTGGAACAATTTGTTTTCAAGCTGCAGTTTCCAGCAGTCATTTATGCATTTAATTGTCAAATTGTTACGTCACTACTAACAACTGAAACTTAGTAAGAATAACATAATATTTTAGCTATTAAACTCAATTTATCAACCCCTATAACCATAACTTACCTGCATGCAAACATTGGAATTTAAACATAAGAATTTACAAAGTTTCCGTTGAAAAACTCACTCACAAGCACATTCAATATGTCCTATTTTGGATAGCACAAGGCAGCAAAAATTATATCCCGCAAGAACACACTTAATAGTATTAAAATTTATTAGCTCATCACAACAAAAAAAATCCATTCTTTTTAATCCTGTAATAACTCAATTAATTGGTCCCTAAACTGGACAGCATAATGCAACAAAGGGGCTGTCCATACAACCCCCAATCGGCATGAAAATAGAACCATTAATTTGTTCAAATTTTGGACAGCATAACGAAGGCACAAAATTGGGCAGTAGTAATTTTTACAATTAATCAAAGAGCTTTTCTTTTCTACAACCCACATTCCTGCCTTCCCACCACAATCCATCATCATTTTTCTTTACAACAAAGCTAAAGATAGAGGAGAGCTTAGAAAACTTACCAACTTAGGATACAACTCTTAAACAAGCTAAATCCTTGGTTTCCTTCAACATGCAAACTGTCTCCATTTTTCTTTTGTTGCAGCCCTCTTCTCCTTCTTCCAATCGGTTTTCCAGTGAACAAATATGGAAGAAAACTAAAACTCCTTCCCTTTTCTTTCCAAACGGTGAAGAAAAAAATAAAAGAAAGTGGAAGATGAGACTAATTTTTTTTTTTTTATGTTTTATTCATTTCATATTATAAAACCAATTATCATTATTTTACTAATATAAAAAGCACAAAGATACAAATTTCCCTTCATCATTGCCGTCCACTAAAATAAAAGGGGTTTAATTGACATGCAAGCCCCACATTTTAGCCATGTTAACAATTGGCCACTTTAAGAAAAAGACTTCTAAAATTTTCCTTTATACAATCAAATCCCAACTAAATAATTTAGCATCCAATTAACTAAATTAGACCACCCAACTTTCACAATAGGTAATTCACATAACAAAAACACTGAAATTAATATTTTACAAAATTTTTAACTAGGTTTTGTGGTCCCGAAACCACTTCCCGACTAGGGTCAATTTAGGACTGTCACAAAGCCAACCAAATGTTCCAAGCTTTCTTTAATGTTCTTTCAGTTAAAAAAGGTTAAATGAGAAAGATGATAGTTTTTCTCATCTTTTAATTAACTAATATGTTACTTAATTTAATTTACTTAATTAACTTAATTAACCTTTTAAAACCATTAAAATTTCAAAAAACTATCCATAACTATCCAAAAACTCATTAAATGGTATATTTACCATTCAAGTCCTTTAGCTTTCATTTCTATAGCCATTTGACCCCTTTAACTAATAAAACTCAACTTTTACATTTTTTACGATTTAGTCTTTTTAACTTAATTAATCATGCAAACATCAAAATTTCTTAATGAAATTTCAATACGACCTTAATATAATCTGATAAACATTAAAATAATAATAAAATAATAACTCACTCCTCAGAATTGTGTTCCCGAAACCACTATTCTGACGTCACTGAAAATTGGTTGTTACATAAGTCTTATAAATAGTCATAGAAACATGAATGCTTGAATTGATTATTATTTATTTGGTTTAATTTGAAGCATGAAAGAAATTGTGTATGGTAGGATGCTTAGGGGACCTAAGGAATTATTTGAATAGCTAGTTCTCAAATTACCATACCTTAATGCTATGAATCCTTATTCTCATTATTTGAGCCTGATTGTAATAGCCCGTTTTCAGTGAAATCGAAACAGTGGTTTCAGGACAATAAATCTAAAAAGTAAAAATTTATTTTATTATTATTTTAAAGTGTATGGTATGTTAGTAGTGTCGTATAAAAATTTCGTTAAGAAAGTTTCCCGTTTGCATGCTTAATTTCATGAAAAGTACTAAATCGTAAAAGGTGCAAAAGTGTAGTTCTAATAGCTAAAGGTGTTAAATGGTTATAGAAATTTAATGTAAGGGGAATTATATGGTAATTAAACCATTTATGTGGTATTAGACATTTATGGTGTAACACCCTTTACCTCTATTCTAAGTTGGAACAGGATACGAGGCATTACCGAACTTATACACAAGCAATCATACAAATCTGAGATGTAAATTTTTCGTCCAAAATTAAAAATTTTCACATCCATTCACATCGTCCCTAAAACGAGCCTAAGAGGCCCAAAACATACATTGGGAGTATTTTGGGACTAAACCGAGAACTTTAGAAAATTTCACAACACTTAGAAAAATTTTCATGTTTTAAGAGTCACACGCCCGTGTTGCTTAGGACACGCCCATGTGGGCAGGTCGTGTGGTCACACACGCCCGTGTCCCTAACCCGTGTAACTCTCTGTTTGTCACCTAAGAACAAATTGAAGATACACGGCCAGGTTACATACCCGTGTGCTAGGCTGTGTGGTCGATTTAATTTTCATAATTTTTCATAAAATAGGTGCAGACTTCACACGCCCAGTGCACACGCCCGTGCCTGAGGCCACGTCATCCACATGGCTGAGACACACGCCCGTATCTCTGCCCGTGTGTTCAATTTTGAGCATTTTGTTTTGCAACAATTAAGGTGCAGGGGACACACGACCGAAAGACATGCCCATGGGGCAAGCCGTGTGTCACACACGGCCTAGACACACGCCCGTATGTCTACCCATGTGGACAAAAACAAGTCTCTTTACTAAGCCATTTTGTCACCCTTTTATGCACACAGCTACACAATAAAACAAAACACCAATCTAAGCAATTACATTCAACCAATTCAGCCATAATCAAGTTATCCACATATCATTCACATGCAACCATTTACCACATACAAACATCACATACTTATCAACTTAAATCATGCAAATTTTCAAATCCATGAAAACATCATCAAATGCATATATACTTAAACCAATATCAGCCAATTTCAATGGCCATTTATAAAATGAATTATCAACCAATATAGGCCAACACATTAGGCCAATTCAATTATGACACATATCAAAATAACCAAGTCCCTATACATGCCATAACTCAAAATGTCAAATTCATTGGTTCCCAAAATAATCAGTTGATAGTGTGAGTGGATCTCCGATAGTCTCCGATCCCCGAGCTAGCTTGGTAACACTATAAAACAAGGGAAAGGAAAGGGGAGTAAGCTATATAGCTTAGTAAGTTTCCCTGCAAATAATAGGCATCATAAACCAACATTTAACATACATTTAACATGATGATAATTGGCATAAATATTATTAAGATCTTATAATCATAACTTACTCAATCATAACCTTACCGAGGGTTCATCACATAATGAGCTCATCATATATGAGTTTTTTGTAATACCTGAGTCATCTCAAATTGAATTTACACGCAATTAGTCTTTGACATACTCATTAAATTACCCGTTGAACCACTTGGAATACTAAAGGATACTCGAAAGTTCCGTGCACACGGTACCATACCAATGCCATATCCCAGATATGGTCGTACATGGGATCTCGTATCGATGCCAACAACCCAGATATGGTCTTACACGAAGTCTCATATCGATGCTATATCCCAGATATGGTCTTACACGAAGTCTCATACTGATGCCATGCAACACCCCTTACCCGTATCCGGTGCCGGAACAGGGTACGAGGCATTACCAGAATTAAATACAAGCAAACACACATTTTTGATCCATAAATTTTCGTCCAAATTAAAAATTTTCAATAATCAATCATAAAATCCCTATTACGAGCCTATGAGGCCCAAAACATGCATTAGAGGTGGTTCAGGACTAAACCGAGAAATTTAGAAAATTTTACAACACCTAGAAAATTTTTGCCTAAACAGGGGTCACACGCCCGTATGGGAAGGCCATGTGGTCACACACACCCGTATCCCTAACCCGTGTAACTCTATGTTTATCACCCAAGAGCAAATTAAAGTCACACGGGCATGGCACATGCCTATGTCTTGAGGCCGTGTCCTTCACATGGCTGAGACACAAGGTTGTGTGTAACGCCCCATACCCGAGACCGTCGCCGGAGTCGAACACGAGGTGTTAACAGACTTAATTCATTACTTTAAACAACTCAAACAATTTATTTTTAAAATTTTCAGTCAAGCTAGCAATCTGCATCATAGTTGCTTAAAAATTCATATCTTGAGTTCCGAAACTTGAAATCCAATTCCGTAAATTTTCCATGAAACTAGACTCATATATATATTTACTAATTTTTTTATAGAATTTTTGGTCAAGCAAATTAGTATAGTTTATTAGTTAAAGTCTCCCCTATTTCAGGGTTCGACTGCTCTGACCTCTATGTATTACGAATCAGATATCTCCCTGTACAGAGTTTCAATGACTATGACGTTTATTTCTAATAAAACTAGACTCAATAAGGAATCTGTTCATATAAATCATGACTTCTAATTATCTTAGAAAAATTTATGGTGAATTTCCAAAGTCAGAATAGGGGATCCAGAAATTGCTCTGGCCCTGTTTCACAAAAATTTAAACATCTCACAAAATATAACTCATATACTTGTTTTGTTCCATCCATATGAAAATAGACTCATCAAGCTTCAATTCCATAACTTATTCATCATTTAATTCCATTTCTACTATTTTTAGTGATTTTTCAAATTCATGTCACTACTGCTGTCTGAATCTATTTTATGGTAAATTTTACCCATTTCATGGTTCCCATAGATTAGCTAGCAATTTAGCATACATAACACCAAATATGATCATGATTAGCCATTCCAATGGCTAATCATTACCAAGCATTTCCATACCACTCAATAACCATATCATAAGACCATATATACAAAATGATTATAATGCTATACATGCCATACTCAAAATATACAAGCCATTATGCCAAGATGGTATACGGATAGTGTGAGCGTGCCTCCGACCGTTTCCGATTTACGAGCTGGCTTGTTAAGAAATCGAGCTTGGAAGCTTGAAAAACCCTAGCCATGGTTTCTCCTTGCTATATTCGGCCATGGGGTTGAAGATGAGCAAAATTGGCTTTTAATTTTGTATTTTAATTCATTTTACCCCTAAATGACCAAAATGCCCTTACTACTAAACTTTCCAAAAATTCCATCCATGTCTAATTTTTGTCCATAGACTTAATTGGTAAAATTGCTATTTTAGACCTCCTAATTAATATTTCAAAACAATTTCATACTAGAAACTTCTAGAATGCAAGTTTTGCAAATTATTCGATTTAGTCCCTAATTTCAATTTAAGCACTTTATGCATAAAATTTCTTCACGAAATTTTCACACAATCATGCAATCATATCATAGACCTCAAAATAATCATAAAATAATTATTTCTATCTTGAATTTTGTGGTCACGAAACCACTATTTCGACTAGGCCCAAAATCAGGATATTACAACTCTCCCCCCCTTTTAGGGATTTTCGTCCCCGAAAATCTTACCGGAAAAAGTGGTCTTCACTTTTAATCTCATATTCGGTGCTGAAGAACTTTCACTTAGGCTGTACCTCCAATACATCTCTTTAATTTCTCATATGGTCTAAAAGCTTACAGTCTCAACTCTCAATCTGTTTCTTAAATTTTTAACCCTTCTCGGTTTCCCATGATATCATGACATAAAACCAGGATCTTAACTTGATTAATGGAGACCGAATTCCAAGAAATCCAACAATCAAAGAGACACGAAATTCCATGAATCGATGAGTAGGAATTCATTCAATACCGATATGATTTATAGATTTCTCCAAACATTTCGAATAAGATACATCACATTTTCCTCTTTCTGCCATAGAAATAATTCTGATATGGCCCCAAGAATAATCCTTCTCATTTCCATCCCAATATCAACATTGACAAGGATAATTCTGATAGATCCTAATGCTCAGCTTTAACCTCTTTAACAACTCAGATTTTATGTAACATCGAATGCTCTAAACTATCACATTACCTCACCGTCTTGAAACACATCACAATTCATACAACAATACATTCTTTGAAAGTCGAGAAGTCTTTGCTCAATGTAGACTAGTCTAGTTCGGGCGCTTGGTTACCAATATTCTCATCTATCCGAACTCTATCAACATGTAATAAACTTTTCAGCTTTCATAAGATGAAAACCTTATCATTCGTAGTGACTTTAACTAATATCCAACTCTTTCTAATAAATATACACTTCTCGTTCGGACTATTTACTCTTTTATCGATTACAAAAATGAAATTCTATTATCGGACTTGAGAAAAATAATCGACATAATTGTCACATGAAATCTTTCAAATAAATAATTCACCATACCGATTGAAACTCGCGCTTTTATCACCTATGCCTTTACTGATGTCAAATCCTTACACAGAAATTAGAAAAAAAGATCCCAATACTAAAATCACCACATTACCAAGATCAAATTAGAAGTATAGTCATATTTGACATGATTATCACGAGCTGAAGAACACACTTCGAACATGAGTCGTAATTGACAAACTATGGAACAAAGATAACAAGAAAACCGAATAAAGAAATCTAAGATAGAGAAACCTGGAATAAAGAAATCCAGAATAAAAAGATCCAGGATAAAGAAACCCAAGATACGATACTATGCCGGAGAATCGAAAACCAAACTCATAGAGAAAATATAGAATACCCCGATAATTCTTCAAAGAAAGAAAGTCCAAAAGAAAACATCATTTAATCCCACTGAAATCAAATATAACAAGATCAATATATCTTCCCATACATATATATCAGATGAAGCATCAAGTAGAAGAAACAGAATTATAATATCATATGTATTCTCTCATCAATTCTTATCAGATGAAATGAAATAGAATACCCGATGAAATAGAGCAATATAAATTATAAACTAGTCAGACTACCAATGCTTTCATCCAACACCAGAATTAGAAGACATTCCCATATAACAAGAATTTCTTCAGAAGATCACTAGCCATAGAAATATTTACGAGAACGGGTAAACACATAGAACATCTCAAAAGAGATCACAAATCTGTCCAGTCATAATCACACACTCGGATAGTTCACATTTCAAATATCATTTCCCCAACTAGTTTTGCCGTCACAAATTTCATATTAAACCATTCACTAAAGAAGGCCAGTTCTAAATAAATTTTGATTTACACTTTTCTCGACCTTGCACTTGAGTAATTCGATTTACCAAAGAGAATTCCTTCTCTAATTGGGACAGTGCATAACTCCAATAATCTTTACGTCAATCCGATACTTTACTGGCTCTAACTTTACTTATCAGCTCATTTTCAATCTCTAATCATACTTATAATTATTCTATACAAATCTCATGAAATTCCATTATAAGTACCACTTCGGTAAGGGGGAGGGGTTGTAGGACCTCTGACTCGACTTTCTTATACATACACATATGACACAACTTCCATCATCATAGCAACATCATCAAAATCATGTCATTCATTCAGGCAATGCAACATTCATGTTGGCTTACACAAATTTTCCTACTGTCCCATTTAGACAATATACTTATGCATACATTCTATGTTTTCTAGATAGCTTTACTTATCCATTCATTTAATTAAATTAATTCATGCTCATGACATCATATAGGGCCAAACAAACATAGATATTTGCATCACGATCACAACATTCATTTCGTGCATCATGTACATGTCATTACAATCATATAATTCAGTCCAACAATTTAACATAGATAAGTTCATTTCATTATAATCCTTTATCTCATAAAAATTATATATCATTAGCATTCATCAACATTTGACGTCCAAATCAAGACAAGTACATTTTCATTCATATCATAATATTATGACTTTTATTCATACCTCTACTACTTTCTATTTATTCCGTTCATCTTATCAAGTAAGCCATATACACTACATCATATGAGCATTAAGCAAATATGGATATTTATCACATATGTATCATAAACTTTTATTCATACTTTTCTGAACCGAGACTTATCATAATCATAATTTTACTCAAATACCTTCACATAAAATTTAACATGGTCGGTAAGTATTCGGTTGGAGAGTACCCTGTCTAAATAAGACGGTACTCATATGCGTCGGAAGACATCACACTATCACAGATCAGTGGCATGTACAGCTAAATTTTTACGCATGCTAAGTTAGTCCGAGAACCAACTAAACCTACTCTGATACCACCAAATGTAACGCCCCGTACCCGAGACCGTCACCGAAATCGAATACGAGGTGTTAACAGACTTAATTCATTACTTTAAATAGCTCAAACAATTTATTTTTAAAATTTTTAGTCAAGCTAGCAATCTGCATCACAGTTGCTTAAAAATTCATATCTCGAGTTCCAAAACTCGAAATCCAATTCCGTAAATTTTCCCTGAAACTAGACTCATATATCTATTTACTAGTATTTTTATAGAATTTTTGGTCAAGCAAATTAGTACAGTTTATTAGTTAAAGTCCCCCCTATTTTAGGGTTCGACTGCTCTGACCTCTGTGTATTACGAATCAGATATCTCCCTGTACAGAGTTTCAATGACTATGCCGTTTATTTCTAATAAAACTAGACTCAATAAGGAATCTGTACATATAAATCATGACTTCTAATTATCTTAGAAAAATTTATGGTGAATTTCCAAAGTCAGAATAGGGGATCCAGAAATTGCTCTGGCCCTGTTTCACAAAAATTTAAACATCTCACAAAATATAACTCATATACCTGTTTTGTTCCATCCATATGAAAATAGACTCATCAAGCTTCAATTTCATAACTTATTCATCATTTAATTCCATTTCTACTATTTTTAGTGATTTTTCAAATTCACGTCACTACTATTGTCTGAATCTATTTTATGGTAAATTTTACCCATTTCATGGTTCCCATGGATTAGCTAGCAATTTAGCATACATAACACCAAATATGATCATGATTAGCCATTCCAATGGCTAATCATTACCAAGCATTTCCATACCACTCAATAACCATATCATAAGACCATATATACAAAATGATTATAATGCTATACATGCCATACTCAAAATATACAAGCCATTATGCCAAGATGGTATACGGATAGTGTGAGCGTGCCTCCGACCGTTTTCGATTTCCGAGCTGGCTTGTCAACAAATCGAGTTTGGAAGCTTGAAAAACCCTAGCCATGGTTTCTCCTTGCTATATTCGGCCATGGAGTTGAAGATGAGCAAAATTGGCTTTTAATTTTGTATTTTAATTCATTTTACCCCTAAATGACCAAAATGCCCTTACTACTAAACTTTCCAAAAATTCCATCCATGTCCAAATTTTGTCCATAGACTTAGAAATTGGTAAAATTGCTATTTTAGACCTCTTAATTAATATTTCAAAACAATTTCATACTAGAAACTTCTAGAATGCAAGTTTTACAAATTATTCGATTTAGTCCCTAATTTCAATTTAAGCACTTTATGCATAAAATTTCTTCACGAAATTTTCACACAATCATGCAATCATATCATAGACCTCAAAATAAATCATAAAATAATTATTTCTATCTTGGATTTTGTGGTCACGAAACTACTATTTCGACTAGGCCCAAAATCAGGATATCACATTGTGTCTCATACCCATCTGCTCGATACTGAGCATTCTGTTTTGCAACAATTTAGGTACAGGGGACACACGACCGGATCACACGCCCGTGGGGCTAATCTGTGTCACATATGACCTAGATACACGCCCGTGTGTCTACTTGTGTGGACAATAATAAGGCTATTCACCAAGTCATTTTGCCACCCTCACTTGCACACATCTACACGACAATACATGGCACAATTTCAAGCGTGTAAGAGATACCAAACCATTCACGATTATGACCATCACATACCAATACCATATCAACATTTATCATGCCATAAATCATTCATGTCAATTTAACCTTCATTAGGCTTCATCTTAACTACTTTCTAGTTACCTTATTGTACACACAAATTTATCATCTCATCAATAGACCACATTACCAAACATTTCACATTCACCAAGCATACCATGATCATATCACCATAGACATTGACACATATATGAATATACTTAGGCTTACAACCATGTTGCCACTATAAGCCAACTTACATGGCCAAATAGCAAAACAAGCCTTTAACAATTACAAGCCATTACATTAGCTAAAATCATATGATGCATATAAAATGACCAAGCCCCTATACATGCCATAACTCAAAATACTTGAATTCATTTGCTATATCAATTTGCAAGCATAATTTAACATGTCTTGACTTTAGCCTAACAACCGTAATCTCTCCATTATAATCGATTACCGCAATCAACCGATCATTTCAAACCTCATAATAAACATACACATCAATTATGAGTATTCACTTTTCAATCATATATTTTAACATTTTTCAATTGCTTAAAGCTCATATCTGCCTATAATCATTTTAATAGGCAATTATGCCAATCTTTCCTTTTTTTCATATTCGATAATCACAATTTGTGTGAACAAAACATGCTATATCATAACTCAATTTGGCCCGAAAGCAAATCACATGATCTTTAACTGAATTTGTCATGAATTTCATACATCACAAGTATAGACCAATAATTACAAGGTTTTCACAAAATCATCCTCGTGGAAATCATGAACTCAAAATTTCATGAAATCAATGCTTATAAACTTTACATACATACCTGTACCAATTCGTAATACTTACATGCTCTCTCTCTTCTTTGACATACCCATTAAATTACCCATTGAACCATTTGGAATACTAAAGGATACTCAGGAATCTCGTACACATAGTACCATACCAATGCCATATCCTAGATATGGTCTTACATGTAATCTCGTATCAATGCCAATAGCCCAGCTATGGTCTTACACGAAATCTCACATTGATGCCATATCCTAGATATGGTCTTACACGTAATTTTAGTAACCCTAATGTCATGACATTTGTATCCTATCTATTCTTAAGGTTCAACCGGGACTTTCACTGTATCGAATCTCTGTCGGTCATTTTTGTAGTATCATTGTAACACCCCTTACATGTATCCGACGCTGAAACAAGGTACGAAGCACTACTAGACTTAAACTCAATCAAATATGCAAAATCGTGATATAAATTTCCACTCAAATTTAAAAATTTTCATAAACATTCATATCGTCCCTTAAACAAGCCTACAAAGCTCGAAACATACATTGGGGGTGGTTTGGGACTAAACCGAGAACTTTGGAAACTTTCTCAATGCTTAGTAAAGTTTTCACCAAAATAGGGGTCACACGCCCGTGTGGCTTGGGACACGCCCGTGTCCCTAACCCGTGTAACTCTCTATTTATGACGTCATCATCAATTTGAAGTCACACGAGCAAGTCACACGCCCATGTGCTTAGGCCGTGTCCTTCACACGGCTAAGACACACGCCTGTGTCTCTGCCTGTGTGCTCGATACTGAGCATTCTATTTTGCAACAATTAAGGTGCAGGGGACACACAGTCAGATCACACACCCATGGGGCAGACCGTGTGTCATACTCGGCCTAGACACATGCCCTTGTGTCTACCCGTGTGGACAAAAACAAGGCTATTTACCAAGCCATTTGCAACCCTTATTCACACATGCACTCATATCAATTCAAAGGTACAAAACATATTATACTTAGGCAACCAAACACTCACAACTAAGATAATAATATTTCATTCTCATGCCATCATTTATCACACTTAAAACATCATACTTAGGCCATTAAAACATATTAACATCACATTCACAAGAGGGCATTAACACATGAATAAACTTGTAATAAACATAAGCCATCATTCATGGCTATGTACAATTAGAACCATAATCCCTTATAGGCCAACACATTTGGCCACATTAATAATAACACATATAACCAAAGGACTAAGTCCCTATACATGCCATAGACTCATACTACTTGAATTCATCAATACCCGTAGTGATAGGTTGATAGTGTGATAGGTTCTCCGACGATCTCCAACCCCGACTAGCTTATTAACCCTATAAGACATGGGAAAGGAGGGGGTAGCTTAGTAAGTTCATATGTAAATAATAAGCAACTTATACCATAAATTTACCATTTCAATAATATGATTACCAAATGGTATAAATTTCCTTAAGTATCGTAATCATAATTTATTCAATCACATTGATTACCCTTTTCAATTTATGACCATAATTCAACATGTCTTGGTATTAGCCTGGCAACCATAATCTTTCCCATTATAATACGTTACACTAATTAACAAATCATTTCAAATTTCATGGTAAACATGCTCATTAATTATATACATTCAAATTTTCAAACATATAACTTATCATCTTTCAATTTTCTAAGCTCTTAACTTCCCATACTAACATAGCCCTCTTTAGTGAATAATCATGCCAATCTTTTCTTTTTGCTCATATCCGATGAATCATTTTCAAGTGAAATACAACATAACACATTTCAATTCAATTTGGCCTAAAAGTCCGATTCATAAACATCAACAATTCTTACCATACATTATACACATATGCCATTATTCATATGGTTAACACAATAACATTGTCATAATGCTCACCATTCATGAATTCCATACTCAATTGAATTTCTGTACATACCTGTACAATTTCGTAACATAATCATATCCTTTCACATCTGACATAATCTTTGTATTACCCGTTGAACACTTGGTATACTAATCGGATACACGAAAAGTCTTTGCACACAAGTGCCACATAGTAGCTAAAGCTACCTCATATTTCACATCACATAAATGCTCGCTCTCGAGCTAATCACGGGCCTGCTCACACAAGCTGATGGTCAAAATGTAACTACACGGACTGCTCACACAAGCTATCAGGTATCCGCAACACTTGCTGGACTACCTAGCCACCAGAAGGACGTACATGACCAGCACTTGATCACATAATCATATATATTACATGGGGTCCTAGTGACATGTCACTCGTATCCTATTCTATATCTAAGGTTCAACCGGGATTTTATCGCTTATCATATCGTTGTCGAACTTGTCCATAATGTTATTCATATAATTCATAAAATATTAAAGTATACAAATAACAATGTAATAATAAAAATAAAACTTATATTTACATACAAACTTACCTCGAATGCGACAATGGAGAAAATGACCTAACCGTCCAATACTTTGTTTCCCCCCCGTTCTAGGCCTGAATCACATTTTTATTGATCTATAACATCACATTTAGCTTATTTAATCATTAAGCTACTCAATACAGCCCAAAATCTCATTTTGATAAAATTTACATTTTTTCCCTTAAACTTTGTCATATTTACACTTTTGCCCCTAGGCTTGTAAAATGATTTTCATTCAATTTCTTTGTACCTTAAGCCTAGCCGAACCATTTCCACAACTATAACAGCCCACAATTTCCATTAAAACACACTTTTACTACATATTTTATAAATTTTACAATTTAGTCCTTTTAGGCATTTTTACCTAAAATCACTTAGCAAAACTTGTTTCTCCAACCATAAACATGCATAATCTACCATTAAACATCAAAATACACAAATTTGTAACATGTTTCAAACCCTAAACCTTCATCATAACTCAAATAAATGGTAGAAATAGGTAGATCGTGTTACAAGGATTTCAAAAACGTGAAAATTATTAAAAACAGGGCAAGAACGAACTTACTATGGAGCTTGGAAAGCTTGATCAAAAACCTAGCCATGGTGGTCTTCAAAAATTCGGCAAGGGGTTGAATATGAGCAAAATTTGGCTTTTATTTTTTTTATTTAATCATTTAATTACTAAATGACCAAAATACCCCTAACTTAAAATATCCTATTTCACCTATTTCATGTCCATTTTTGTCCAACAAATTAACCACTAGTCTAATTACCATTTAAGGACCTCCAATTTAAAATTTCATAGCAATTTGACACCTATAGCTTCTAGAACTCAAGTTTTGCACTTTTTACAATTTAGTCCTTTTGACTAAATTGAGTGCCCAAACGTCAAAATTTTCGAACAAAATTTTCACAAAAAAACTACATAAAATTTTAGACCATAAAAATATAATAAAAATGAATTTTACTATGTCAAATTTGTGGTACCAAAACCACTGTTCCGACTAGGTCCAAAATTGGGCTGTTACAATCATAGTCAATAGCATTCACATTTCATTTCAATAATATAGCATTTACCACAATTATATTAACTAAGCATTTATACTTATATAAGTTAATGCTTATTAGTCATACGAACTTACCTTGACATAAAAATGGCGAAAAGGGCCTAACCTCAAATACTTGTTTTTCCCCCGTTCTAATTTCAAACCTCGTTTTTCTTGATCTATAATATCACATTTAACTTATTTAATCGTTATACTATTCAAAACAACCCAAAATCACATTATGGCAAAAATTACATTTTTGCCCCTAAATTTTCACATTTTTACATTTTAGTCGCTAGGCTCGTAAAATGAAATGTACTCAATTTCTTCAATACCCATGCCTAGCTGAACCTTATACATGCTTATAGCAGCCCACATTTTTCTTTGATTTGCATTTTAACACCCATTTTACAACTTTTTACAAATAGGTCCTTTTAGGCATTTTCATCGAAAATCACTTAGCAAAAGTCGTTTATCATACATCAAACATATGTTTTCTACCATTAAACATCAAAATACGTAAATATCCATCATGGGTAAAATTTTATACTTTGATCACGTCTTAAATTAGTGGTAGAAATAGATACATCATGTTACAAGGATTTCAAAAACATAAAAATCACTAAAAACGGGGTAAGAACGGACTTACAATCGAGCTTGGAAGCTTGAAAAACCCTAGCTATGGCTTATCCTTGTAAAATTTGGCCATGGGAGGAAGATGGACAAAAATTGGCATTTAATTTGGCTTTTTAATTCATTTAATTACCAAATTACTAAAATGCCCTTAATGAAAAACTTTAGAAACATACCTAACCATGTCCATTTTTGTCCAAAAACTTAACCAATTGTCTAATTACCATTTAAGGGCCTCCAATATAAAATTTCATAGCAATTAGACACCTCTAGCATGTAGAACTCAACTTTTGCACTTTTTACAATTTAGTCCTTTTGACTAAATTGAGTGCCCAAATGTCAAAATTTCAAACGAAATTTTCACGAAAGCATTCCATAAAATTGTAGACCATAAAAATATAATAAAAATAAAAATTTTCTATGTCAGATTTGTGGTCCCGAAACCACTGTTTCGACTAGACCCAAAATCGGGTTGTTACATGCCATATCCCAGATATGGTCTTACACGTAGTCTTAGTAACTCTAATGTCATAAAATTTGTATCCTATCTATTCCTAAGGTTCAACCAGGATTTCACACTTGTCGTAACTTTTTCGAACACGCTTAATGGTCAATCACAATTCGTACAGTAATAAAGCATTTAAAATGTAATTAAAACAATGCATTATTTACATAAGAAATTACCTTAGTACAAAAATAGTAGAAATAGGACCTAATCGTCAAACACCTTAATTTTCCTCCGATCTAGGTCCGAACCTTGTATCTCTTGATCTATAATAGCAAATTTAACTCATTTATTATTCACATTACTCAATTTAGTTCAAAAATCACGTTAAGGCAAAATTACGTTTTTACCCCTAAACTTTGACATTTTTACACTTTCATCCCTAGGCTCGTAAATTGAAATAGATTCAATTTCTTTGATTCCCAAGCCTAGCCGAACCTCTTTCATGCTTATAATAGCCCACATTTTTCATTTAATCACACTTTTACTACCTATTTTGTGACTTTTTTTATAAATAGGTCCTTTTTGACTTTTTCATCAAAAATCACCAAGCAAAAGTTGTTTATCTTACATCTAACATACATTTTCTACCATTAGACATCAAAATGCACAAATATTCTTCATGGGTAAAATTTTAGACTTTGATTTTCTTTCAAATTAGTCATTGAAATAACTAGATTAGGTTACAAGGATCTCAAAAACATAAAAATCATTAAAAACGAGGCTGGAACAGGCTTACAATCGAGTTTGGAAGATGAAAAAACCCTAGATATGGTCCCTCCTTGAGAATTTCGGCCATGGGAAGAAGATGGACAAAAATTGGCTTTTAATTTGATTTTTAATTCATTTATTAGCCAAATGACCAAAATGCCCCTAGCTTAAAACATAAAATTTCTCTTACTTCGTGTCCATTTTTGTCTACTAACTTAACAAATGGTCTAATTACCATCTAAGGACCTTCAGTTTAAAATTTCATAACAATTAGACACCTCTAGCATGTAGAACACAACTTTTGCACTTTTACAATTTAGTCTTTTTCACTAAATTGAGTGCTCAAACATCAAAATTTTCAAACGAAATTTTCACAAAGTCATTCCATAAAACTGAAGACCAAAAAAATATAATAAAAAGAAGTTTTATTACGTCATATTCGTGGTCCCGAAACCACTGTTCCGACTAGGCCCTAAATCGGGTTATTACAATTCTCCCCCTTTAGGGATTTTCGTCAAAAAAAATCTTACCAGAAAATAGGTTCGGGTACTATTTTCTCATAGCCTCCTCGGGTTCCCACGTAGCCTCTTCGACCCCATGTCGTTGCCATAAAACTTTCACTAGGGCTATACTCTTATTTCTCAACTGTTTAACTTCCCGAGCTAAAATCTTGATTAGTTCTTCACCATACGTCATATCCGGTCGAATCTCAATCTCTGTTGGAGAATTCACATGTGAAGGATCAGAACAATATCGTCGTAACATTGGCACATGAAACACATTATGGACCCTTTCTAACTCTGTTGGTAAAGCTAACCAATATGTTACTGGCCCTACTCTTTCAACGACTTCGTACGGCCCAATGAAACGTGGACTTCACTTGCCTTTACGACCAAATCTCAAAATCTTCTTCCACGAAGATACTTTCAAAAATACTTTATCACTGACCTAATATTCGATCTCTTTTCTTTTCAAATCTTCGTACAACTTTTGTCGATCTGAAGCTGTTTTCAAGCAATCAGGGATTACCTTTACTTTTTCTTCGATTTCCCTAACCAAGTCAACCCTGTGAATCTGTTTCTTACTAAGGTCGGTCCAATAAAAGGGTGTTCGGCACTTGCGGCCATACAATGTCTCATAAGGTGCCATCTTAATACTCGACCGAAAACTATTGTTATAAGCAAACTCAACTAATGGTAGATACTTTTCCCAATTACCCTCGAATTCTAGAACACAATAACGGAGCATATCTTCAAGTACCTGAATCCTTCTTTCAGACTGACCGTCAGTTTGCGGATGAAATACGGTACTAAACTTCAACTTTGTACCCAAAGCCTCTTGTAACTTCTTCCAAAATCTTGAAGTGAACCTCGAATCTCTATCTGAAATAATAGACATAGGCACCCCGTGCAATCTCATAATCTCAGAAATGTACAATTTGGCTAACTTATCAAGTGAGTAGTCAGTACGTACAGGAATAAAATGAGCCGATATCATTAATCTATCAACGACAACCTAGATGACATCCTTATTTTTTGGAGTCAAAGGCAACCCAGTTACGAAGTCCATAGTAATCCTATCCCACTTCCACTCAAGTACCATCACTGGCTGAAGTAAACCCGAAGGAACTTGGTGTTCGGCTTTTACCTGTTGACAAATCAAGCATTTTGAAACAAACTCTGAAATATCTCGTTTCATACCTGGCCACCAATACAATTTCTTCAAATCATTATACCTTTTCATACTACCCGGATGCACAGATAAACAACCATTATGTCTTCATAAAGAATTTTTTGAATAAGTTCATCATTTTTCAGTACACAAACTCTGCCTCGAAACATCAGACAATCATCGGATCTGATATGAAAATCTGAATCATTACCCAATTCACAAAGAACTCTTTTGGCTTGCACATCACTGTCACATTTCTGAGCTTCACAAATTTGTTGAAGAAATAATGGTCTAGCTCTTAACTCATCTATAATCGAACCATTATCGGACAAAGTCAACCGTGTATTCATCGCTTTCAAAGAAAACAAAGTCTTTCTACTCAACATATCTGCGACTACATTTGCCTTATCCGGGTGGTAATCAATTACTAGCTCATAATCTTTCAGTAACTCAAGCCACCTCCATTGCCACAAGTTTAAATCTTTCTGAGTCATCAAGTATTTTAAACTCTTATGATTAGTAAAGATATGGCATTTCTCATCATACAAATGATGTCTCTAAATTTTTAAAGCGAACACAATGGCGGCTAATTCTAAATCATGCGTCGGATAATTCTTCTCATGCGATTTCAACTGTTTCGAGGCATAAGCTATCACTTTACCCTTTTGCATCAACACACATCCTAATCCAATCAGTTGCACGTCACTATAAATTATGAATTCTTTTCCCGGTTCAGGTTGTACTAAAACCAGTGCCTCAGTCAATAATATTTTCAACTTCTCAAAACCTTGCTAACATTTTTCAAACCATTCAAACTTAACATATTTTTGCAACAACTTGGTTATAGGAGTAGCAATCATCGAAAATCCTTTAACAAAATGTCGATAATATCTGGCTAAGCCCAAAAAGCTTTTAACTTTAGATACATTTCTAGACAGTTTCCAGTCAATAATTGTCGAGATCTTACTTGGATCAACTCGAATGCCATCACCTGAAACTCTATCTCCCAAAAATCTGACTTCTCGAAGCCAAAACTCACTTTTACTAAATTTAGCAAACAACTGCTTATCTCTTAAAGCCTGCAATACAATTCTTAAGTGCTCAGCATGCTCAGACTCGTCTTGAGAATAAATCAGGATATCATCGATGAACGCAACCATAAACTTATCTAAATATGGTTGGAAGATTCTATTCATCAAGTCCATAAAAACAAAAGGTGCATTATTCAGTCCGAAAGGCATAACAAGAAATTCATAGTGCCCATACCTTGACCTGAAAATAGTTTTTGGCACATCCGACTCCTTGACTCTCAACTGATAGTAGCCAGATCTTAAATCAATCTTTGAGAATACCGTTGCTCGTCTTAACTGATCAAACAAGTCATCAATCCTCAGTAAAGGATACTTGTTCTTTATAGTCACCTTTTTGAGCTGACGGTAGTCGATACAAAGCCTCATGGATCCGTCTTTCTTCTTTACAAATAACACTGGAGCACCCCAGAGAGAAAAACTCAGTCTCGCAAAGCCCTTATCCATCAACTAACTGAACTTTCAATTCTTTCAATTCAGTCGGAGCCATTCTATACGGAGCAATAGATATCGGCGAGGTCCCTAGTACTAAATCAATACCAAACTTGACATCTCTAACTGGTGGTAACCTAGGCAACTCTTCTGAAAACACGTCCGGGTATTCACAAACTATCGGCACTGATTCAATTTCCAATTTAGACATCTTTGTATTCAACACATAAGCAAGATAAGCTTCACAACCTTTCCTTATATATTTCTGGGCAGACATCGAAGAAATCACAACAGGTAACTCACCTCACTCATCTGAATCAATTCGAAGAGTTTCACCATTTTCACATTTCAGTTCAATAATCTTTCTTTTCCAGTTCACTATGGCATCATGTAATGTCAACCAATCCATACCAAAAATAACATCGATTTCATCAAATGGCAACAACATTAAATCAGCCAGAAAATAGTATTCTCGAATCATCAAGGGATAATTCTTGCAAACTCTATCAACTAACACATGTTTGCCTAAAGGGTTTGACACTCTAATCACAAACTCAGTAAACTCAATAGGCAAGCTCTTACTAGTTACCAATTTCACACAAACATAAGAATAGGTTGATCCAGGATCAATCAATGCAACTACATTAGTATTATAGAGCGAAAAAGTACCAGTGATAACATCGGGAGATGTCACTTCTTCGCGAGCACGGATGGCATAGGCTCTAGCAGGTGCTCGAGCTTCGGATCTCACAGCTAAAGCCTTTTTCACACCTTTACTACTAGCTCCATTTCTGGTATTCGTCGGTGGCCAACCCCTATTAGTAGTATTACTCAACCTTGCACTCTGAAATTTTTCTTTCTCAGCCATTTCAGGGCAATCTCGGATAAAATGCTCTTGAAAGCCATACTTGAAACAAGCCCGATCATTCATCCTACACTTGTCGAGATGTCTTCTTCCACAATGCTAATATTCGGGTCTGTTAGGCCTTACATTACTCACACTTTCCATTGAAGTGGCTTGAGATTTAACACTCGAGTATTACTTCCCGCTGTCTCTGTGGGAATATCCAACTGATACATTCAAAAGGGAATACATTTTTTTAGATTTCTTTCAATGAAATGGAAATGACTTACTCATCAATCTTTTCCTCGAATCTCTAGCTTCACAATCAACTTTCCTCTTCTCTTTATTCAAATCTTCAACCTTACAAGCTCGCTCGAATAACACCACAAATTCTTTTAGCTCTAGGATCCCAACTAGCAAATGAATATCCTCATTCAGTCCATCCTCAAATCTCTTGCCCATGGTAGCCTCGGTGGAAACACACTCTTGAGCATATTTACTAGGTCTAGCAAATTCTCGCTCATATTCTATCACTAATATTCGGCCCTGTTTCAGCTTAAGGAATTCCGTACGTTTCTAATCGATGAACCGCTGGCTAATATATTTGTTTTGGAACTCCTCTTGAAAGAATTCCCAGGTAATCCTCTCTCTCGGTACCACCGATAGTAGTGTATTCCACTAGTGATATGCAGAATCTCTCAGAAGTGAGATGGCATACTTTAAACACTCATTCGGTGTGCAGGATAATTCATCAAATACCCTGATGGAGTTTTCGAGCCAAAATTCAGCTCTCTCAGGATCATCACCCACATTAGCTCTAAATTTTTTAGCCCCATGCTTCGGATCTTATCAATCGGGGGTTTATTCATTCTTAAAAATTCCATACCTTGTGGAGCTATGGGAACTAGTTAAGGAATAGGTGGGGTTGGAGAAGGTTGGGCATTCAGGTTTGTTCGAACAAACTCTGTATACCACTCATTCATCATGTGGAGAAAGGCTTCCCTACCCCCTTCTCCCTCACGAACCGTTAGAGATCTACTATCAGATGGTGTAGCCCCTTGAGCAGGAGCCGGTGCATTACATTCAACGTCATCAGCCTCAACTCGATTGGGATCCATTTACTATATGAAAACACAATTTAAAATTGTCAAGAGTCATCACACTATCACAGTTCATTTATGCCATGTATAGTTAGACTCTTACACACACTACATTCGTCTGAGAATCGACTAAAATGTAGCTCTGATACCACTAAATGTAACACATTTTACTCGTATTTTAACCCAGAACAGGGTACGAGGCATTACCGGACTTATACACAAGTAATCATACAAAATCGAGACGTAAATTTATACACAAGTAATCATACAAAATTAAGACGTAAACTTTTTGTCCAAATTTAAAAATTTTCACATACATTCACATCGTCCCTAAAATGAGCCTAAGAGGCCCAAAACATACATTACGAGCAGCTCGGGACTAAACCAAGAACTTTAGAAAATTTCACAACACTTAGAAAAATTTTCATGTTTTAAGAGTCACACGCCCATATGGCTTGGGACACGCCTGTGTGGGCAGGCCGTGTGGTCATACAAGCCTGTGTCCCTAACCCTTGTAACTCTCTGTTTGTCACCCAAGAACAAATTGAAGACACACGACCAGGTCACACGTCCATGTTCTAGGTTGTGTGGTTGATTTAATTTTCATAATTTTTCATAAAATAGGTGCAGAATTCACATGCCCAGGGCACACGCCCGTGCCTGAGGCCGTGTCATCCACACGGCTGAGACACACGCCAGCGTCTCTGCCTGTGTGCTCAATTTTGAGCATTCTGTTTTGCAATAATTAAGATGCAGGGGACACACGGCTGGAACACAAGCTGATGAGGTAAGCCGTGTGTCACACACGGCCTAGACACACGCTCGTGTGTCTACCCGTGTGGACAAAAATAAGGCTCTTTACCAAGCTATTTTGTCACCCTTTTATGCACACACCTACACAACAAAACATAACACCAATCCAAGCAACTACATTCAACCAATTCAGCCACAATCAAGACATCCACACATCATTCAGATGCTACCATTTACCACATACAAACATCACATACTTATCAACTTAAACCATGCAAATTTCCACATCCACAAAAATATTATCATATGCATATATGCTTAAACCAATATTAGCCAATTTCAATGGCCATTTACAAAATGATTTATCAACCAATATAGGCCAACACATTAGGCTAATTCAATTATGACACATAACAAAATAACCAAGTCTCTATACATGCCATAACTCAAAATGTCAAATTTATTGGTACCCAAAATAATCAGTTGATAGTGTGAGTGGATCTCCAACAGTCTCTGATCCCTGAGCTAGCTTGGTAACACTACAAAACAAGGGAAAGGAAAAGGAAGTAAGCTATATAGCTTAGTAAGTTCCCCTGCAAATAATAGGCATCAAAAACCAACATTTAACATACACTTAACATGATGATAATTGGCATAAATATTATTAAGATCTTATAATCATAACTTACTCAATCATAACCTTACCGAGGGTTCATCACATAGCGAGCTCATCACATATGAGTTTTTCTACATACTTGAGTCATCTCGAATTGGATCTACACGCAATTAGTCTTTGACATACTCATTAAATTACCTATTGAACCACTTGTAATGCTAAAGGATCTTAAAAACTTAAAAATCCTTAAAAACGGGGCTAGAATGGACTTACAATCAAACTTGGAAGATGAACAAACCCTAGCTATGGTTCCCCCTTGAGAATTTCGGCCATCGGAAGAAGATGGACAAAAATTGGCTTTTAATTTGATTTTTAATTCATTTATTAGCCAAATGACCAAAATGCCCCTAGTTTAAAACATAAAATTTCTCTTTCTTCATGTCCATTTTTGTCTACTAACTTAACAAATGGTCTAATTACCATCTAAGGACCTTCAATTTAAAATTTCATAACAATTAGACACCTCTACCATGTAGAAGTCAACTTTTGCACTTTTTTACAATTTAGTATTTTGATGCCTTGATGGATGATGTTAATATGGCTAGGTTAATGCATCTGTTGAATGACCATATTGGTATGTGTTGGTGTAGTTTCAATATGGTCAATTGTGGTAAGTTTGGTATGGAAATAGGTTAGATAAGAATGGTTGATAAATGGCCAAATATACACATGTTTAGGTATGTTTGATTATTGTGATTGAGGTGCCTTATTGGCATATTGGTTGTATGGATAAATGGTGTAATGAATTGGTCATTTTTATGCACGTTTTCAGTATGTTATGAGGCCTTGGTCATATGAGAAATAGTTTTTAGGTTCATGCTTTGAATGTGTGAAAGAAATGCCTTGATTTTGGCCAATTTCTTGTCCACACGGGCGTATGTCTCAGTCATGTGTCCACTATAAGTTTTCAAGGTTACAAGTCAGGTAGTTATACGGTCTAGCACACGGCCTAGCACATGGGCGTGTGAGGCCATTTTGAAAGTTACACGGCTTGGCACATAGGCGTGTGGCTTGGCCATGTAACCCAAGTTAGAGAGTTACACAGGCACGGACACGGGCTGAGACACGGTAATGTATCCCTATTTTGAATGTTACACGGGCGTGTGTCTCAACCATGTGAGTAACACGGCCATGTGACCCCTATAGCCCAAATTTTCTAACTTTTTCCTTAATGTTTCAAATGTTTTCGATTTAGTCCTGAATCATTTCTAAAGTGTTTTTAAGGCCTCGAGGGCTCGAATAAGGGACGGTATGCATGTGTATGAATGGATTATGCTATGATTATGGTAATGTCTAGAAATGAATTTTTTAAGTTATGTTTTTATGGTAATGCTCCGTAACCCTATTCTGGCGATGGATACAGGTTAGGGGTGTTAAACTGATAACTCCTTTTTGATGAACAAACAAAATTAAAACCCAAAGACCACACATAAAACTTGAACTCTTCTCTATCCTTGGTCCTTTAATACACTACAAAATAGACGTTAGGCCATAGATATTAAGGGTTTGGGTATATACATCACAGTGGTTTCAAAAAAAGAGAAAAACAAAAAGAAATAATGTGATACAGTAATTATAGGTTAAAAAATTGTGCGAAAAAATTTCTAGAGAAAAGTTAAAAGTAAAAATGAGAGGAAAAAAATATAGGATAGAAACAAAAGTCACAAAAGTGAGAAAAGACTAAGTCAACAGTGCACCAAAATTCGTTAAGCTGACCATAGTTGCTAGTATTATATTGTATCTTCCTATATGGAGATACAAGGTAGGTGCAAGAGGGAGACAAAAGGCGGTGAGGTTGGATGGGGAATTTAGGAGGAAAAGAGGGAACAATATCATGTGCTTAACTATTTTTAGACTCACGTACGCTATTGTAGTCCTAGAACTAACTAAACCATAGCTATGATACTAATAAAATGTAACACCCCTAACCCGTAACCGTCACCGGAATAGGTTAAGAGGCATTACCGGACTCATAACTTAGATCAGAACAATCACATAACAAATATCATCACATAACAATCACATAACTTGCATCTCAAATCAATTGTTTTTCGTTTGCAGTTCACAACAGCATCATGCAAAGTTAACCAATCCATACCCAAAATTATATCAAACTCATTAAAAAGCAATAACATCAGATCAGCCAGAAAATAAATGTCTCGAAACATTAACGGACAATTCTTGCAGACTTTATCAACAGAACACATCTGCCTAGGGGGTTCGAAACTCTAATTACAAATTCAGTAGACTCTACAGGCATCACTAAGTCCATGCATATATACGAATGTGTTGATCCAGGATCTATCAAAGCAATAACAGAAGTATCATAAAGAGTAAATGTACCCGTAATCACATTGGTGATGAAACTTCCTCACGAGCTCGGATAGTATAGGCTTTGGCAGGTGCACGAGCCTCGGATCTAGCAGTTGTATCTTTTGTCCCTCTCAGACTGACACTAACATTTCTAGCATTTTTAGAAGGTCTACCACGATAAGTGTTGCCACTTGGCCTCAGATTTTGAACATTATCTTTTTCAGCTAAATTTGGGCAATCTTTTATAAAATGATTTTGTGAACCACAACTATAACAAGCTCGATTATTACTTTTTCTCCAGCATTCTCCAAAATGTCATCTTCCACATTGATCACACTCAGGTTTTTCATTCTTTGCATTACCGACACTGGCAACAGACGTAGCTGGAGCTTTGAAGTTCGATTGCGATCTAGCACGATCTCTATTCGAATGTCCTACACTAGCCTTTGAACGGCTATTATCATCTCTAAAATTCTTTGATCTAGATTGAAATGACTTGCCCAATGATCTCTTTCATACTTCTCTAGCTTCAAAATCAGCTTTTCTTTTCTCTTTCCTGAGATCTTCAGCTTTACATGCTCGTTCAACAAGCATAACAAATTCTTTGATTTCTAGAATCCCGACTAGTAGACGAATATCTTCATTTAAGCCATCCTCGAATCTTTTACACATTATTGCCTCAGAAGATACACATTCACGAGCATACTGACTCAGCCTTTAAATTTCCGCTCGTATTCTGTTATAGACATACGACCTTGTTTAAGCTCGAGAAACTCTTTACGTTTCTGATTGATGAATCTCTGACTAATGTATTTCTTTTGAAATTCAGCTTGAAAGAAGCCCCAAGTAACTCGTTCACCAGGAACCACAAATGTCAAAGTTTTCCACCAATGGTACGCCGTATCTCTCAGAAGTGAAACGACACATTTTATGCATTCCTCGGGATTCAAAGACAATTCATCAAATACTAGTATTATATTCTCTAACCAGAACTTGGCTCTTTCAACATCATCTTTCTTTGTAGCTAGAAACTCTTCAGCCCCATATTTTCTAATCTTATTGACTGGTGGTCTACTTAACTATACCGGATTCACTGATGGCATAACAGAAGCTTGAGGAAGATTAACCGGGGGTGGAGATTGTTATACAACTGGATTGGTTCTAATATATTGGGTGAGCCAATCATTCATCATCTGATAAAAGGCTTGTTTAGCCTTACCATCACGGCTACTCGTAGCTGGTCGAGAATCAAATGGCGCAGTCCCTTGCGTGGGAGCAGGCGCGTTACAAACGCGTTACTTTTGTAACACGCCAAACCCGGCCTAGACATTATGGCTGCATCTGTGATGTCACATTGGAGTGAGTTTTGAAAAACATAGTTCTATTAGGAAAGTCCATTTGGGTTAAAACCTCGTTTGGGATCTTTATGAAAAGCTAACCTATTTTATTCACTTGTTAAATTACAGGTTCGTTTAGCAAAACATGTTTAAAAACTAAATCGTTGTTATGCTTTAAAACTTTGTTTGTTGCGGAAGCTTTTTAAAACAAGTATGTACCATGATAGTTGAAAACCATTTGCCTTTTGAAAACCCGAGACCTACCGCTATCAGATATAAGTCATTTACATAAAAACTTAAACTTAAACTGAAGAGAGGCATATGCCACTACCTTACCCTCTTGCATCAACACACATCCCAAACCAACATGTGATTCATCGCTGTAGACAATGAATTCCTTCCCAGATTCTGGCTGTATCAAGACAGGGGCCTCAGTCAAAACTTTCTTAAGCTTCTCAAAACTTTCTTGCTGCTTATCAGTCTAGTTAAATGGTACCTGTAACACCCCTCGCCCGTATCCGTCGCCAGAGGGGTAAGGAATGTTGCTAAATAAGCCTTAATTTCTTTTCTAAATATCATCCATATAAATAAAACATTCAAGTATTATCGATCACATCCACAAACACCTACATTACTTATGAAAAACACATGTTAACTTAATAAGCCATTTGCGCATGGCTATACATATATATATCACCAAAAGATACCAGGTCAATTTACAAAGTCAATCCTATACATGCCATTATCAAAATTTCATCAAAAGTGTACCAAAAAGCTTAGATAGTGTGGTCGATTTCGACTTTGAAACTCCCGAATCTGATGGATGACGAGCAAAAATCTATAAAACAGAGAATCAAAGCAAAAGAATAAGCATTTCTATGCTTAGTAAGCTTTAAGTAATGAAATCATCTAGAAGATTAGCATAATAATGTCAAGTCTATATGAATCAACCCTTGGCCGAATCTAAACATAACTAAAGTACTTCTTTATCGATCATATCATAAATGTGAAATCAATACATCCATCTATTTTCATTTATAGCCGAATACATTCGTCTCAAATTTTCATGCAAATCTCATGAATATATATATACATACATATCATACTAGTGATGTTGGATTTGTCTAATTCGGTACTCATACATTCTAATCAAATCATAAACATTCAAAGGATTTAAAACAATGGTCTAAGCATACTTACCGACTTTCGTAATACTAAATTAAACAATTAATCATATTCTCAACGAGAGTAAGTTACTTACTTGATCATTTCACGGTAAGTCGCACATGTTTTTGAAATTAATTTGACATGTATTATATAATTTCTCTTACGCATACTTACAGTTTATCAACCCAATTATTAGGCCGGCATAGACGTCCTTCTGAACTAAACCCGAATCTTAGCACTGGCTCAGAAGCCCTTCGAGACCAAGCTCGGTTTATGCCGCTAACTTGAAGGCCCTTCGAAACTAAGTTCGGTTATAACGCTGGCTCAAAGCCCTTCGAAACTAAGTCCGGTTATGACACTGGCTTAAAGCCCTTCGGAACTAAGTCCGGTTATGACGTTGGCTTAAAGCCCTTCGGAACTAAGTCTGGTTATAACACTGGCTCAAAGCCCTTCGAGACCAAGCTCGGATTTAAACCTCGATTAACATTCACACATATATGCACATTTAAATATCACTTTGATACTCGAATACAATTTCAGCATTCTTACTAACTATATCGCGATCAGTTCACTAATCATAAACAAATAACATGATCCCGTTTCATTATCCCAGAAGCTTACCAAGCTCGTGTATTCATAGGAGGTCGATTACGATCCCGTCCAGAAAAACCCGAAGTATTCTTAGATCTGCTTGGATCATCTCTAAAATTCTTCGATGATTGATGAAAGATCTTTCTCGAAGATCTTTTACGAAACTCTCTTGCTCCCATATCAGCTTTTCTGTTCTCTTTACTGAGCTCTTCGGCTTTGCAAGCTCGCTCAACAAGTACTACAAATTCTCTGATTTCTAGAATGCCAACAAATAGTTTTATATCTTCGTTCAGTCCCGCTTTGAAACGTTTCCACATTACATCTTCTGAAGAAACGCATTCTCGAGCATACCGGCTGAGCCTCACAAAATTTCGTTCATAATCAGTAACCGACATGGAACCTTGTTTAAGTTCAAGAAATTCTTTCCATTTTTGATCAATAAATCTCTGGCTGATATACTTCTTCCGAAACTCAGTTTGGAAAAAATCCCAAGTTACTCGCTCTCTGGGTACAACCGAAATCAACGTATTCCACCAATAATAGGCAGAATCACGTAACAAAGAGATAGCACACTTCAGGCATTCATCGGGTGTGCAAGAAAGTTCATCAAGTACCCGGATGGTGTTATCCAACCAAAACTCAGCTTGTTCGGCATCATCGCTGTCCGTTGCTTTAAATTCGATGAGCCCTGCTTTGATTACTCATCAATCGGGGCTTATTTAACCTTATCTCGATCGGTTCACCGAGGTGCTGGCGTCACAGGTGTATTGGTCGGGAGTGGGGGTTGTGGAACAGCCGTGTTAGTTCGAATGTACTGATTGAACCAATCATTCATCACGCTATAAAAAGCTTGCCTAGCTTCATCGTTCTGATTACTAGCCATAGGTTAAGAGTTCACCGGGGCTATCCCTTGCGCGGGAGCAGGTGCCACACTCTCAACATTATCAACTATCGCTCTATTGGGATCGGGATCCATCACTATACATAAACGCATTTTTAACTATCAGAAATCACCACACTATCAAATAAACACATAATGGCATGTATAGCTAGACCCATTCGCATTGCGGTAGTCCTAGAATCGACTAAACCGTAGCTTTGATACCAATTAAAATGTAACACCCCTCGCTCGTATCCGTCGCCGGAGGGGTAAGGAATGTTGCTAAATAAGCCTTAATTTCTTTTCTAAATATCATCCATATAAATAAAACATTCAAGTATTATCGATCACATCCATAAACACCTACATTACTTATGAAAAACACATGTTAACTTAATAAGCCATTTATGCATGGCTATACATATATATATCACCAAAAGATACTGTGTCAATTTACAAAGTCAATCCTATACATGCCATTATCAAAATTTCATCAAAAGTGTACCAAAAGCTTAGATAGTATGGTCGACCTCGACTTTGAAACTCCCCGAATCCGATGGATGACGAGCAAAAATCTATAAAACAGAGAATCAAAGCAAAAGAATAAGCATTTCTATGCTTAGTAAGCTTTAAGTAATGAAATCATCTAGAAGATTAGCATAATAATGTCAAGTCTATATGAATCAACCCTTGGCGAATCTAAACATAACTAAAGTACTTCTTTATCGATCATATCATAAAGGTGAAATCAATACATCCATCTATTTTCATTTATAGCCGAATACATTCGTCTCAAATTTTCATGCAAATCTCATGAATATATATATACATACATATCATACTAGTGATGTTGGATTTGTCTAATTCGGTACTCATACATTCTAATCAAATCATAAACGTTCAAAGGATTTAAAACAATGGTCTAAGCATACTTACCGACTTTCGTAATACTAAATTAAACAATTAATCATATTCTCAACGAGAGTAAGTTACTTACTTGATCATTTCACGGTAAGTCGCACATGTATTTGAAATTAATTTGACATGTATTATATAATTTCTCTTACGCATACTTACAGTTTATCAACCCAATTATTAGGCCGGCATAGACGTCCTTCTGAACTAAACCCGAATCTTAGCACTGGCTCAGAAGCCCTTCGAGACCAAGCTCAGTTTATGCCGCTAACTTAAAGGCCCTTCGAAACTAAGTTCGGTTATAACGCTGGCTCAAAGCCCTTCAAAACTAAGTCCGGTTATGACGCTGGCTTAAAGCCCTTCGGAACTAAGTCCGGTTATGACGCTGGCTTAAAGCCCTTCGGAACTAAGTCCGGTTATAACACTGGCTCAAAGCCCTTCGAGACCAAGCTCGAATTTAAACCTCGATTAACATTCACACATATATGCACATTTAAATATCACTTTGATACTCGAATACAATTTCAGCATTCTTACTAACTATATCGCGATCAGTTCACTAATCATAAACAAATAACATGATCCCGTTTCATTATCCCAGAAGCTTTCTATTATCATACGGCTACAAACGAATACTCTACTTATTTATTTGGTCATGTAACGCATAAGCGAGAACCACTAGGTCATAAATTATTTATCGCACTCATAATTATATAATTTACGTATCTAAACATAAGCTAAATTCCATTACTCAAAGACTTACCTCGGGTATGCTTGGATAATTACGGATAGACTACTCGGTTTCTTTCTCCTTTCCTTTATCTGATTTTGATCCCTTTAGCTCTTGAGCTTAAATTTAAACAAATAAATTTATTTAATCATTTCGAATATCAAAGGAAAATTTAAAGCTCCTAACTTTTATACTCAATAATGAAATCAACCATTTATCTAATTATTTTAACACCTCACTTTAAGCACACAATTTATCTATCATACATCCATTTCACAAGCTCAGTCACAATGAATAGAAATACATGCATACCAATGAGTTACTTATAGCATGCTTTAATATCTTATATATCCCATTCGGCCTTAGCTTCTAACAATTAACTTTCATATTCAAATTCCATCTCATGATCAAATGTAGCTAGTTACACCTAGGTTACCATATTGCCAAACAATGATCGATTTTGCATATCAATTAATTAGATTACTTAACACCTATCTCATATAGTCCAAGTTCATATAACCTTAATGTCTAAATGTGTATGGTACCTAAAATTCTTATAACTTAACCCTTTAACCCATTTTGCCGAAATTTTTATTAAATATCCTATTCACATACATATACATAATCCGTATTTGAAAATTTCCTTTAATCAACCTACATTCGGCAATGGCTACAACGACTTGATAAGTCTTAGAAACATTTCAATTTCATCTATTTCTTTAAAGACCGGATATATATATATATATATACAATAATAATGCTGAATGCTATTAACTATTAAAGTCACATACACAACTTATATACAAAATTTATCCTTGCATAGCCTATAGCTTATTCGGCTATTCCTTACTCAATCCTAACAAAGTTTCATATCAAACTCCTATGACTAAGGACACATATTCTTACATTCCAATAATCATAATCTTTAAAAATCACATTCTAAATAAAGCATCATGAGCAATGCCGAATCTTCAATTGTTCCAATGTCTAGTTTACTCAATTCAAAAACATCATAATAACATTTGTTCATGACATCAAATATACATATATTTTTTTTTCGGCTAGAACATATATGAGTATTAAAATTCATATTTTTAACAAGATCCATTTCTTTTCTCAACACGTTCATCATCAAAACTTAAAGGAAATTATCAAATTCTTTCTTTAATACCCATAGCCGAATGCTCCCTCTATCCTCCACAACTTAAAAATTTTAGCATGGGCTAAGTAGTAAACAAGATGATTACATAAAACAAGCTTAGATTTCAAGAAAATTTAACACCATTCACTACCTTTCTTAGCTTCAATTGACCGAAAATTTTCTCCCTTTTCTTCCCTTCAATTCGACCAAGAAGAAACAAAGGTGAAGCTTTGTTTTTTTCACCCAATTTTCACTTAATTCTTTTTCCATTAATTCATTTTGTATATTAAAATGTTAATAAACAAATTAAATAATTAAAATAAAATGCACATATTATGAGTTAGTCATTATCATGGCCGGCCACTATCTTTAAAAAGGTTAATTAGACATGCAAGTCCACCTTTTTAATAACATGCATAAATAGGTCATCTTAGAAATTACCCATCACATTTCACAATGTCTCACTTAAGTCCTATTTAAGATTTTCACATACAAATGACAAAATCAAAACATAAGATTTTCACAATTGCATGTACACATATAATAAACAGAGAATTTAACAGTTAATTATTTTTATGACTCGGTTTTATGGTCTCGAAACCATTTTCCAACTAGGGTCACATTAGGGTTGTCACAACTCTCCCCCACATAAAAGAATTTTCGTCCCCGAAAATCTTACCAGTGAATAAATTTGGGTATCTCTCTTTCATAGAGTTTTCAGTTTCCCAAGTAGCTTCCTCGATCCCGTGTTTGAGCCATAACACCTTTACTAAAGGAATCTTTTTGTTTTGCAACTCTTTCACCTCACGAGTTAAGATACAAATTGGTTCTTCTTCATAACTCAAATCAAATTGAATTTCAACCTCTGATGGACTAATTATGTGTGAAGGGTCAGATCTATAACGTCGAAGCATCGAGACATGAAAAAAATTGTGAATCTTCTCAAGTTCAAGGGGTAAAATCAACCTGTAAGCAACTGGTCCAATTCGTTCGGATATCTCATACGGCCCGATAAACCTCGGACTCAATTTGCCTTTACGACCAAATCTGAGCACCTTTTTCCAAGGTGAAACCTTAAGAAACACTTTGTCACCGACCTGATATTCAATGTCTTTTCGTTTCAAATCTGCGTCACAATTACGACGATCTGTAGTCGCTTTGGACTTTCACGATTACTTTCACTTTCTGTTCAACATCTTTAATCAAATCGACTCAGAAAATTTTACTTTCACTAAGTTCGGTCCAAAACAACGGTGTACGGCATTTACGACCATACAAAGCCTCGTAAGGTGCCATCTTAATGCTTGATTGATTCAATTAAAGGTAAATACCGTTCCC
The DNA here is from genome assembly GCA_025698475.1 of Gossypium anomalum. Lineage (NCBI taxonomy): Eukaryota > Viridiplantae > Streptophyta > Magnoliopsida > Malvales > Malvaceae > Gossypium > Gossypium anomalum. The sequence goes on from CM046956.1 coordinate 59,814,282, forward strand.
ACGAACCACCAAACTCAAGGATGCAACATCTCAACATATCCTCGAGTATCTGAATTGTTCGATCGGATTGACCATCAGTCTGAGGATGAAAAGCGGTGCTAAAATGTAATTTGGTACCCAAAGCTTCTTGCAATTTCTTCCAAAATCGCGATGTGAACCTCGGATCTCTATCGGACACAATAGAAATGGGTATTCCATGTGACCTTACAATCTGGGATACATACATTTCAGCTAACCTGACAAGGGAAAAATTCGTACATACAGGGATAAAATGGGCCGACTTTGTCAATCTATCAACAACAACCCATATCGCATCTTTCTTACTTGACGACAAGGGCAATCCAGACACAAAGTCCATTGTGACTCGATCCCACTTCCATTCTGGTATCATGATCGGCTGAAGTAATCCCGAGGGCACTTGATGTTTCGCTTTCACTTGTTGACATATTAAACACTTCGAAACAAAATCAGAAATGTCTCGTTTCATACCATGCCACCAAAACTGACGTCTTAGGTCGTTGTACATTTTTGTACTTCCCGGATGAATTGACATTCGACTACTATGAGCCTCATTCAAAATCATCGAAATGAGTTCTGAATTTCTTGGAATAAACAAATGACTTTTGAACCTCAAACAATCGTCATCATCAATTTGAAATTCTGATTCCATGTTCGAAATACACTCAGCCCGTTTTGCAACCAATTCATCATCGACTTTCTGAGCTTCTCGAATTTGATGAATCAATAATGGTTTAGCCTTTAATTCTTCTACTAACACATCATCAGATACAACAGACAGATGTACATTCATCGCGCGAAGGGCAAACAGCGATTTACGACTTAAAGCATTAGCAACTACGTTAGCCTTTCCAGGGTGATAGTCGATGACCAGCTCATAATCTTTCAACAACTCGAGCCAACGTCTTTGTCGCAAATTCAATTCTCTCTGAGTCATCAAATATTTGAGGCTTTTATGATCCGAGTATACATGACACCTCTCTCCAAACAAGTAATGTCGCCATATTTTCAAAGCGAAAACAATTGCAGCTAATTCGAGATCATGAGTCGGATAGTTTTTCTCATGCGGCTTCAGCTGTCTTGATGCATATGCTACCACTCGACCTTCTTGCATCAACACACAACCCAAATTTCAAGCAAAGACGCATCACCAGAAATGACAAACTCTTTACCGGATTCGGGTTGCACTAGCACTAGAGCTTCAGTTAAATAAGTTTTCAGTTGATCGAAACTTCTCTGACATTTTTCTGACCAATCAAACTTAACATCCTTCTGAAGTAGTCTTGTCATTGGTGTGGCTATCGTCGAAAAACCCTTTACAAAACGTCTGTAATAACCGGCAAGTCCCAAAAAGCTCCAAACTTCAGTAATATTTCTCGAAGGCTTCCAGTTAAGTATGGCTATAATTTTACTCGGATCAACTCGAATACCCGATGCAGACACCACATGACCCAAAAAACTAACTTCTCTCAACCAGAACTCACATTTACTGAACTTAGCATATAACTGCTTATCCCGCAAAATCCATAACACTAATCTCAGGTGCTCAGCATGTTCAGTTTCATTTCTCGAATAGACCAAAATGTCATCGATAAACACAACTACAAACCGATCCAGATATGGTTTGAAAATCTGATTCATCAAATCCATAAATACCGCGGGGGCATTAGTAAGCCCAAACGGCATCACTAAGAACTCATAGTGACCATATCTCGTTCTGAAAGCAGTTTTGGGTATATATGAGTCTCTAACTCGCAACTGATAATAACCCGATCTCAAATCTATCTTCGAAAATACAGAGGCCCCTTTCAGTTGATCGAACAAATCATCAATACACGGTAACGGATATTTATTCTTTATTGTCACTTTATTCAATTGATGATAGTCGATGCATAATCTCATGGCTCCATCCTTCTTTTTCACAAACAATACTGGTGCACCCCAAGGTGAGAAACTTGGTCGAGCGAAACCTCTATCCATCAACTATTGCAACTGAGTTTTTAATTCTTTTAATTCTGTTGGTGCCATACGATACGGAGCTGTAGAAATCGGTGTAGTCCCAGGTACAAGTTCAATGCCAAACTCTACCTCCCGAAGAGGTGGTAACCCCGGTAATTCCTCGAAAAAAACATCCGGATAATCACAGACCACTGGCACTGATTCAAGCTTCTTTTCTAACTCTTTGTCATCAAATACGTACGCCAGGTATACCTCACACCCCTTTCTCACATGTTTTTGAGCCAACATCGAGGATATAATCACGGTAACCCGATCCTATCGATGAGACTCAACTCAGATTATCTCATCGTTTGCGCATCTCAAATCAATAGTCTTTCTTTTGCAATTCACAATCGCATCATGGATGATCAACCAATCCATACCAAGGATAACATCAAATTCATCAAACGGTAAAAGCATCAAATCGGCTGGAAAGCAGGAACCTCTGATTAATAGGGGACATTTCTTACACACCTTGTCCACAAGTACATAACGACCCAAGGGATTTGACACTCGGATTACAAACTCAGTACTCTCGACGGTGTAGAGTCTTCTTCGATACTAAAGTCTCACATATATATGAATGAGTAGAACCAGGGTCAATCAAAGCAATTACATCAGTATCAAAGAGAGTAAAAGTACCGGTAATAACGTCTGGCGAAGAAGCATCCTCGTGTGCGCGTATAGCATAAGCTCTAGCAGGTGCACGAGCCTCCGATTTGGTGGTAGCATCTTTAGGCCCTCTCTGACCGCCACTAGCGTTCCCCGGGTTTCTAGGGGGCCTACCTCTTGCTGTAGTATTATTCAGTTTCTCACTCTGATTCACATTCTGTTCAGACAATCTCGGGCAATCTTTGATAAAATGATCAGTCGATCCACATTTGAAACAGGAGCGGTCACGAACTCTATAGCTTCCCGAATGCCACTTGCCACAATGCTGGCACTCAGATCCGTCCTGACGATCATTGCCAACACTGGCAACAGAGGTAGCTCGTGTACTCATAGGAGGTCGATTACGATCCCGTCCAGAAAAACCCGAAGTATTCTTAGATCTGCTTGGATCATCTCTAAAATTATTTAATGATTGATGAAAGAGCTTTCCCGAAGATCTTTTACGAAACTCTCTTTCTCCCATATCAGCTTTTCCTTTCTCTTTACTGAGCTCTTCGGCTTTGCAAGCTCGCTCAACAAGTACTACAAATTCTCTGATTTCTAGAATGCCAACAAATAGCTTTATATCTTCGTTCAGTCCCTCTTCGAAATGTTTACACAGTACATCTTCTGAAGAAACGCATTCTCGAGCATACCGGCTGAGCCTCACAAACTTTCGTTCATAATCAGTAACCGACATGGAACCTTGTTTAAGTTCAAGAAATTCTTTCCGTTTTGATCAATAAATCTCGGTGATATACTTCTTCCAAACTCGGTTTGGAAAAAATCCCAAGTTACTCGCTCTCTAGGTACAACCAAAATCAACGTATTCCACCAATAATAGGCGTAATCACGTAACAAAGAGATAGCACACTTCGTGCATTCATCGGGTGTGCAAGAAAGTTTATCAAGTACCGGATGGTGTTATCCAACAAAAACTCACTTGTTCAAAGATCATCATTTGTCGTTGCTTTAAATTCGATGAGCCCGTGCTTTCGATTCTCATCAATCGGGGCTTATTTAACCTTACCGATCGGTTCTGGAAGGTGCTACTTGATGCGGGGTGTATTGGTCGGGAGTGGGGTTGTGGGAACAATAGTGTTAGTTCGAATGTACTTGATTGAACCAATCATTCATCACGCTATAAAAAGCTTGCCTAGCTTCATCGTTCTGATTACTAGCCATAGGTTAAGAGTTCACCGGGGCTATCCCTTGTGCGGGAGCAGGTGCCACACTCTCAACATTATCAACTATCGCTCTATTGGGATCGGGATCCATCACTATACATAAACGCATTTTTAACTGTCAGAAATCACCACACTATCAAATAAACACATAATGGCATGTATAGCTAGACCTATTCGCATTACGGTAGTCCTAGAATCGACTAAACCGTAGCTCTGATACCAATTAAAATGTAACACCCCTCGCCCGTATCCATCGCCGGAGGGGTAAGGAATGTTGCTAAATAAGCCTTAATTTCTTTTCTAAATATCATCCATATAAATAAAACATTCAAGTATTATCGATCACATCCATAAACACCTACATTACTTATGAAAAACACATGTTAACTTAATAAGCCATTTGCGCATGGCTATACATATATATATCACCAAAAGATACCAGGTCAATTTACAAAGTCAATTCTATACATGCCATTATCAAAATTTCATCAAAAGTGTACCAAAAAGCTTAGATAGTATGGTCGACCTCGACTTTGAAACTCCCGAATCCGATGGATGACGAGCAAAAATCTATAAAACAGAGAATCAAAGCAAAAGAATAAGCATTTCTATGCTGAGTAAGCTTTAAGTAATGAAATCATCTAGAAGATTAGCATAATAATGTCAAGTCTATATGAATCAACCCTTGGCCGAATCTAAACATAACTAAAGTAATTCTTTGTCGATCATATCATAAAGGTGAAATCAATACATCCATCTATTTTCATTTATAGCCGAATACATTTGTCTCAAATTTTCATGCAAATCTCATGAATATATATATACATACATATCATACTAGTGATGTTGGATTTGTCTAATTCGGTACTCATACATTCTAATCAAATCATAAACGTTCAAAGGATTTAAAACAATGGTCTAAGCATACTTACCGACTTTCGTAATACTAAATTAAACAATTAATCATATTCTCAGCGAGAGTAAGTTACTTACTTGATCGTTTCACGGTAAGTCGCACATGTATTTGAAATTAATTTGACATGTATTATATAATTTCTCTTACGCATACTTACAGTTTATCAACCCAATTATTAGGCCGGCATAGATGTCCTTCTGAACTAAACCCGAATCTTAGCACTGGCTCAAAAGCCCTTCGAGACCAAGCTCGATTTATGCCGCTAACTTGAAGGCCCTTCGAAACTAAGTTCGGTTATAACGCTGGCTCAAAGCCCTTCGAAACTAAGTCCGGTTATGACGCTGGCTTAAAGCCCTTCGGAACTAAGTCCGGTTATGACGCCGCTTAAAGCCCTTCTAACTAAGTCCTGGTTATAACATCGCTCAAAGCCCTTCGAGACCAAGCTCAGATTTAAACCTCGATTAACATTCACACATATATGCACATTTAAATATCACTTTGATACTCGAATACAATTTCAGCATTCTTACTAACTATATCGCGATCAGTTCACTAATCATAAACAAATAACATGATCCCGTTTCATTATCCCAGAAGCTTTCTATTATCATACGGCTACAAACGAATACTCTACTTATTTATTTGGTCATGTAACGCAAGCAGAACCACTAGGTCATAAATTATTTATCGTACTCATAATTATATAATTTCTGTATCTAAACATAAGCTAAATGCCATTACTCAAAGACTTACCTCGGGTATGCTTGGATAATTACTGATAGACTACTCGGTTGCTTTCTCCTTTCTTTTATCTGATTTTGATCCCTTTAGCTCTTGAGCTTAAATTTAAACAAATAAATTTATTTAATCATTTCAAACATCAAAGGAAAATTTAAAGCTCCTAACTCTTATACTTAATAATGAAATCAACCATTTATCTAATTATTTTAACACCTCACTTTAAGCACACAATTTATCTATCATACATCCATTTCACAAGCTCAGTCACAATGAATAGAAATACATGCATACCAATGAGTTACTTATAGCATGCTTTAATATCTTATATATCCCATTCGGCCTTAGCTTCTAACAATTAACTTTCATATTCAAATTCCATCTCATGATCAAATGTAGCTAGTTACACCTAGGTTACCATATTGCCAAACAATGACTGATTTTGCATATCAATTAATTAGATTACTTAACACCTATCTCACATAGTCCAAGTTCATATAACCTTAATGTCTAAATGTGTATGGTACCTAAAATTCTTATAACTTAACCCTTTAACCCATTTTGCCAAAATTTTTATTAAATATCCTATTCACATACATATACATAATCCGTATTTGAAACTTTCCTTTAATCAACCTACATTCGGCAATGGCTACAACGACTTGATAAGTCTTAGAAACATTTCAATTTCATCTATTTCTTTAAAGACCGAATATATATATATATATATATATATACACAATAATAATGCTGAATGCTATTAACTATTAAAGTCACATACACAACTTATATACAAAATTTATCCTTGCATAGCCTATAGCTTATTCGGCTATTCCTTACTCAATCCTAACAAAGTTTCATATCAAACTCCTATGACTAAGCACACATATTCTTACATTCCAATAATCATAATCTTTAAAAATCACATTCTAAATAAAGCATCATGAGCAATGCCGAATCTTCAATTGTTCCAATGTCTAGTTTACTCAATTCAAAAACATCATAATAACATTTGTTCATGACATCAAATATACATATATTTTTTTTTTTCGGCTAGAACATATATGAGTATTAAAATTCATATTTTTAACAAGATCCATTTCTTTTCTCAACACATTCATCATCAAAACTTAAAGGAAATTATCAAATTCTTTCTTTAATACCCATAGCCGAATGCTCCCTCTATCCTCCACAACTTAAAAATTTTAGCATGGGCTAAGTAGTAAACAAGATGATTACATAAAACAAGCTTAGATTTCAAGAAAATTTAACACCATTCACTAACCTTTCTTAGCTTCAATTGACCGAAAATTTTCTCCCTTTTCTTCCCTTCAATTCGGCCAAGAAGAAACAAAGGTGAAGCTTTGTTTTTTTCACCCAATTTTCACTTAATTCTTTTTCCATTAATTCATTTTGTATATTAAAATGTTAATAAACAAATTAAATAATTAAAATAAAATGCACATATTATGAGTTAGTCATTATCATGGCCAGCCACTATCTTTAAAAAGGCTAATTAGACATGCAAGTCCACCTTTTTATTAACATGAATAAATAGGTCATCTTAGAAATTACCCATCACATTTCACAATGTCTCACTTAAGTCCTATTTAAGATTTTCACATACAAATGACAAAATCAAAACATAAGATTTTCACAATTGCATGTACACATATAATAAACACAGAATTTAACAGTTAATTATTTTTATGACTCGGTTTTATGGTCTCGAAACCATTTTCCGACTAGGGTCACATTAGGGTTGTCACAGTACCCCTTTACGCAACAACTTATTTAGAGGTGCAGTAATCAACAAAAACCCCTCAACAAACCTTCTACAATACCCTGCCAAACCCAGAAAACTTTAAATCTCTGACACCGACTTAGGTTGCTTCTAATCCAGAACCGCTTTGATTTTCTGAGGATCAACCCTAATCCCCTCAGCAGATACCACATGACCTAGAAAAGTTACCTCATGTAGCCAGAATTCACACTTGCTGAATTTAGCATGCAGCTGCTTCTCCCTCAAAATCTACAGAACAACCCGGAGATGTGCATTATGTTCTTCCTTAGTCCTTAAATACACCAGAATGTCGTCTATATACACTACTAGGAACCGATCCAGATAGGGCTAGAATACTCGGTTCATCAGATCTATAAAAGCTGCTGGTGCATTCGTCAGTCCAAACGACATTACAAGAAACTCATAGTGACCATAACGCATCCTAAAGGCTGTGTTGTAAACATCAGTCTCCTTGACCCTCATTTGATGGTACCCCGATCAGAGATCAATCTTAGAGAAGACTGAAGCTCCTCAAAACTGGTCAAATAGATCGTCAATCCTCGGTAGGGGGTACTTATTCTTAATAGTCAATTTGTTCAATTGCCGATAGTCGATGTACATACACATGGTTCCATCTTTTTTCTTCACAAATAAAACCAGTGCTCCCCACGGAGACACACTAGGGCTGATAAACCCTCAATCTAGTAACTCTTGAATCTGAAACTTTAGCTCCACAAGCTCCTTCGGTGCTATTCTATAAGGAGCGATAGACACCGGAACTGTACCAGGCAACAGTTCTATCCCAAACTCAACTTCACGGTTAGGAGGTAACCCCGGTATCTCATTAGAAAAGACAACAAGAAAATCCTTAACTATTTTGATATCTCTAACAGCTAAAACCTTAGAACTAGAAGCATTGACGTAGGCCAGATACGCCTCGCAACCCTTAAGAACCAACTTCTCAGCTCTCAGTGCAGAAATCACATTTGAGAGATAGTTTTGACACTCCCCAATCACAACTACCTCGCCACCCTCTGCAGTTTTTAGTACTACCTGCTTAGCAGTACAATCCAAATTCACCTGATGCATAACTAGCCAATCCATACCCAGTATTAAGTCAAATTCCCCAAAAGGGAGTTCCATTAAGTTTGCCAAAAAGATCCTTCCTTGAACATCCAAAGGTACCTCCTTAAACAATTTATTCACTCCCACTGACTGCCCTAATAGACTTAACACAGTAACCTCACTCGTAGTGTTTTCACACATCACACCCAAAGTCTCAGACATAGTACATGCAATAAAAGAATATATAGAACCAACATCAATCAATGCAGTGTAAGGTACATATGAATAAAGAACGTACTTGTAATAACATCTAGGGCGTCTGTCCTCTCTCGATGGCGTGCGGCATAAACCGATCTTTGGGCCGCCTTGCCTCGATATGTCCAAAGACCACTGCCCGGTGCCCTACGACCACGGCCCGTACCATTTCCACCTCTGGCCTGACCACGGCCTCTCGGTGACTACTGAAAACCTCTCTGCGGCTGAACAGTACTCATACCAGTAGCTTGCATCTGATCGGGCCTCCGTGGGCAATCCCTGAATGATCGTGTGAACCAGTCTCAGTCACAGGTGAAGCCGGTGCCTCTCTTGCCTCAACGTTAGGCATATGGCCCGAAGTCAAAGACCCAGCCCGAGCACCTTCACGGCCTCCGCAGTGGCCTTTAGTACCCCTTCCACGAGTACCTCTGGCACTCATAATCGATTTGCGTATTATCCACGAGTACCTCTGGCACTCATAATCGATTTGCGTATTATCTGTTTTAATAGTTTTATGCATTAGTTTTATAGTTCAAGTGTTTATTAATGAATGTTTTATGAAAAATAGCATCAATAATTCAGAGTTGTTTATTTTCACAGATCGAAGTCTTACTACAGTTTTAGGTTACCTTACTAAAGGTTCTAGTACAGTCTATCATCTACGATGATCTCAATATTTCAGTTAAATCAAACAGTAGTTTTAGAGAACTTACAGGATCGGTGCCAAAGACTCGGTAGACCACACATTCGAAAACAACATCTCAACATATTCTTCCACCATTTGAAACAATTCTTTTGAAATTTACGTTTTCAAGAAAACCCAACTCCACGGTCTAGTTTTGCAACCTGAATCTGATACCACTAAATGTAACACTCCAAACTCAGCCTAGACATTATGGCTGCATTTATGATGTCACATTGGAGTGAGTTTTGAAAAACGTAGTTCTATTAGGAAAGTCCATTTGGGTTAGAACCTCGTTCGGGATCTTTATGAAAAGCTAACCTATTTTATTCACTTGTTAAATTACAGGTTCATTTAGCAAAACATGTTTCATACTAAATCATTGTTATGCTTTAAAACTTTGTTTGTTACGGAAGCTTTTTAAAACAAGTGCGTAGCATGACAGTTGAAAACCATTTGCCTGTTGAAAACCTGAGACCTACCGCTATTAGATATAAGTCATTTAGATAAATTCCCAAATAAAAATAAAAACTTAAACAGCCTTATTACATAAAATTTACCCAATTAAGACTACTTTTGCTAAAAATAAAAAATGAACACATAAACAGTAGCGTGGCTATCTCCGAGTCCCTCGCAGCTCTGACCCACCTAAGGGTTACCTGCAGAGATAAGCCAAAAATTTAAGTTTATGAAAACTCAGTGTGCAACCATTAACAAAATCAGACAGGAACAGTTTGGGCCTAAGCCCATTTCAGTAACAATTCAATATCAGAGTGGGCCTTAGCCTATAGCAGTAGCAGTACCAGTGTGGGCCTTAGCCCATTACAATAACAGTATTAGTAATACAATAAAGGTCCTACCCATCCATCCTCTACACTCCACTCTGTCCGGCCATACACTCCATGTAGGGATAAAATCGACCCACCCATCCCTACACTCCAAATATAGCACCGTTTGCGGTACTAACAGAAATTGCAGCAGAGCTACCACTACAGTACACTTCCTCCAAAATCATAAATCCCACCCCATGTAATACAACATAATATCATACGTGTATGTAGAAATGTCATGCTCAAATATAGTCAATTAAAGCATTGGGGCATATCAGTCCTTTTACCTCTAGGGGTATAACGGTCATTTTAACAATAAGGGGTCTAAGTATACTTACCGACTTATCAGTAGGCTTATAGTCATCTCGTGCGACCCGTGCAACCGTAAATGGTCAAACAGTGAAAACGAGCCTAAGCCAATAGTACGACCCATGTGGGCCTACACACCTATGTTGCCCAATAAGCCCAATAATGGCCTTGGCCGTGTGGTCTACACAGCCTGGCCTGATAATCTCCACATATTCGTACAGTCTTACCTGTGCAGGGCCCACGAGCTCGTGGGGCCAACACGACCCATTTCGGCCCTACATGGCCTAAAATGACCGACACCCACGAGTGAGCTCATGGTGTTCACTACAATCACATGCTCGCACTAATGCGCTTAGATAACCACATGAGCAAATGGACACCCACGTGGCATCAATGGTAACAGTTTTTTGGCTTTTGCCGTTTAACAAATGAAGCAGTATGATCGCACACCTGTTATGGAGCTGTAGCCGAAATGCCTCTGAGATCGAGAACCAATCAACAATCATAGCCCCTCCTTGTTCTAAACCATGTATTCTCCCCAACACTTAACCCTTCATAAGAGAAGTTAATCGATTAATAAGAATCTGTAATCCTACACAAATACATCCAGATCTTAACGCTTACCAATAAAGGACTAATCACTTGTAAAGGAAAAGTAATCGGCTCCACACCTTGTTTAAAGAGATTGAGTCCCTAGCAACATTCGTACAAAAATAGAAGTGTTAAAAGGATATCTCCCCATAATAAGAAGAGGAAAAGCAACCATTCAGCCTAAGAGGTACATAAGCCAAACCTTTGAGAGGAAAACCGATTAAAGTTCGGCTAGGGAGCACTTACCACTAACACAAGCGGATTTCGACGGTCCCACAGCAAGAAACGGTCAAGCACAAAAAAGAGAAGAAGAAGAGAATGATATCTAGGCCTTGACAAGGTTTGGCCAAAGTAGAAGCAAAGAGTTAAGAGAAGAGCAATCAGTCAAAACAAGTTTACAGAGAGTAAGAGAGGGAAGAAGGAAAGATTCGGTTCCCCAAGCAAGGCTCAAACCCGAAACGAAATTGTGAAAAGATGAACAAATGATATTCGGCCAAAAGGGTAAGTTACCAAATGAGAAAAAGAAATGATGGATAGAAATCGGTGCACTAGGGTTAAGGAGAAGAGTAGAACTGATGAACTAATGAACCCAAACACACCCCAAATGCAATTCAAGCAAAGAACGGCTTTAGAAACAAAGGTGAAAATAAGCAAAAGTTGCCAAAACCGAAAATGAAAAAAAAAAGAGGTTCCCTAAACTCAAAGTCGAATTCTCTTCATTACCAAGAGTCTACCAATGGCACTAACACTTCTCCTCATCCATCACTCCGTGATTTCCTCCTACAAACTCTTCCAACATCCCCAAACTGATTATCATTCAAATTCCCCCTTAATCTCTTAACTTTCGGCTATACACTCCCCTTTCCCTTTCAAACTCCTCAACTGCCCCAAGCTACAGAGTTCCACTGGCACCCAAGTTTCTACACAGCAATAAGCAAAATAAAACATCCTTTTGCGTGCAGTAAGACTCGAACTCGAGTCCCCTTGACAATAGAACCACGCTGTTAGCCCTTGGACCAACAAGCTATTTATGACATGCCTAACCCACACAAATTTAAAAATCACTCTAACAAGAGACAGGGTTTCCTTAAACCAAAAATCAAAATTTTATGCAAGCTAAGGCTTGAACTCAGAAGCCCTCCAACACTCCTCCGGACCCTCAACCATTCAAGAAAGCTTACAATTATGTGACACAGCACATACAAAAGTAAATACTTAAATTTTAGGGCATTACAACTTTTGACATCATCCACTACGACTCTTTTGGGATCCAGTTCCTATATAAAAGCACATTTCAATGTCAAGATTCATCACATTATCGTAGTTCATAAATATGGCATGTATGGCTAGAGTCACATACACTATGGTAGTCCTAAAACCGACTAAACCATATCTCTGATACTAATAAAATATAACACCCCTAACCCGTAACTGTCGCCAGAATAGGTTAAGAGCCATTACCAGACTCATAACTCAGATCAGAACAATCACATAACAAATATCATCTCATTTCAATAAGCATAAATCATTTGTATTCAATATGAACTTTAAACTATCATACAAGGTCTAAATCATGCGTTTAGGACCAAGTCGTTATCATACGAGAGTTTCAGGACTTAGAAAAATTCTTAACTTTTAAAAGGTCACAGGCCGTGTGAACAGGCCGTGTGCCTCACACGGCATTAGACATGTTTGTGTGTCTAGGCCATGGCGCAATAGGGCATACTTACTGAATTGTCCACATGGCCACAAGACACGCCTGTGTGCTAGGCTGTGTGAAAATTAGAGAGGCTACTGACTTGGCCACACGGCCGACCACACGCCCGTGTGCCAGCCCGTGTGCCACACACGACCTATAGACACACCCATGTGTCTAGGCCGTGACAAAACTGGAGGGTATACTGCCTTTAATTCGTAGGGTATCCCAGAGGACACACGACCATATAACGTGACCGTGTGTCGCACACAGCTGAGACACACGCCCGTGTGGACAAAAATAGGCCATTTGAATAGCCAATTTGCCACCCCAATTTGGGTCAACCTACAAGCAAAGAAACAAGCATATTTGCACAACCAATTCAGCCAAATTTAAAACCAAACATAAGCCATTCATGCATATTATAGTCACCCAAATCCATGCTCATAAACCTTACTAATCTATGTCCAAACGTATGTTAAAAGCATACCAAAGCATTTCTTTTCATACATCATTCCATCTCATGCTAAAACTTACCAAAACATACCAACATTGACCATTTCCTTTAGCCAACCAAAAACATACCATAATTGCACATTAGCATCACATACCATAAGCCATTATCAAACTACAAGTTCAAACACAAACTAGCCATATCATATGGCTAAATATATATACATTACAAAACATAATCCCATAACTTCTAGCCTATACATGCCATACTTTAATATATACAATTTCAAAGTACCAAAATGAGGTTCGATAGTGTGGTGACAGTCCTTGATGATCCCTGAGCTCATAGTAGCTTTGATATCTAAAAAAAACAATGCAAACAAACATAAAGTAAGCTTTCAAAAGCTTAGTAAGCTCGTACCAAAAATCATCAATAGTATATAGAATATAAAACATCGACACATAAGTATTTATAAATTCTCAATTCATCTGTCCATTCTATGCCAACACCATCCATATGTTTATATCAACTCAATGAACTCTATGCACATAATACCATCTACCACATAGGTATCATACATACCTGAATCTTCACATATTCATTCTTTTTCATTCTCACCTCTTGAATAGATATTTTAAGATTCTTTGAAGATTATTCATGCTCTGAATATCCGCACACTTAGTGCTTTAAAGGTTAGCAGAAGCTATAATAATTCCACACACTTAGTGCCATCTCCATTAATTGAAGCTATATCGGTATCGCACACTTAGTGCCTCATATAGCCGAAGCTACTTTGAATCGCACACTTAGTGCCAAATACAATTGATTTATCATCATATTCATCCAAACCAAATATATATACAATCTATGTATAGTCAAAACATCAAAATATACTTATAACATCATGTCTTATGTATGAACTTACCTCGTACTCAGACTTATCGACTCAGATTATCTACTCTATAATCTTTAACTTCCCTCGGTCTAGATCTGAATTCCTCTTTTCTTGATCTATATGTATTCAAAATTAACTCTTTTATTCACCAAATAATTCAAATTGATCCATAAACATTCATTTAGGGCATTTTACAATTTAGCCCTCATATTTTCACATTTCGATACTTTAGTCCCTAATTCACAAAATCATAAAATACACATAATTTGAATATACTCATGCTTGGCCAAATTCTCTTAGTACTCATACTAGTCCACACATTTCATTAATTTTACATTTTAGTCCCTCAAGTTCTCATTTTCACAATTTAATCCCTAATTTACAGTTTTACTCAAAATCACTTTACAAAACATGTATATCAAGCACTAAGCTTTCATAATTCAACATTTAACATCACAAAACTCATGAATTATTCAATGGAATCTCATCAAATCATCAATAATTTCATAAATTTAATCATGGGCTAGCTAGAACACTTAACAACGATCACAAAAACATAGAAATTATCAAAAATCGAAAAAAAACATACCTTAATTAAGCCAAGATGAGTGCCAAAACTTAAAACTCTTCAATTTAGGTTTTTCTTTCCTATTTTCGGTGGATGAACACTAAAATAATGGATGAAATATGTTTGTTTTATTTTATTACAACATAAAGCACTAATTACCTATTTACCCTTGTAATAAACATTAATTTTCCATCCAATAATGTCCATACAAAATAAAAATGGTCTAATTTCATCATAAAGACCTCATATTTCACAAGAAAAAACAATTAGGCACTTAATCTGTAACAGCCCAATTTAGACCCTAATCAGAATAGTGGTTTCGGGACCACGAATTCGAGTCAGAAAAATATTTACAAATTATTTTCTATGTTTATCTTGTGTGAATTTATATCTGTGAAATTTTCATGATTTAATTTTATCGTTTAGGTATCCGATTAAATAAAAGGACTTAATCGCGTAAATTGAAAACTTGATAGTTTAAAACATAAGGGCCAAATTGTTAGTGGCTTTCTAAGTTGGGGCATTTATGTTGTAAATATCCCATTAATATATTAGTGTGATGGCATCAGACATAAATTACATGGTTTTATATTATATAAGTAATTAAACATTAAATTAATATATGTTATAATATAATATATATAATAAAATAATAATAAGACATGCTCATCTTATTCTTTTGAGGGAAACCAAAATAAGAAAGAAAAAAGAAAAGAAAACCTAGTTCGACCATAAACAAGCTTGATTGAGGTATGTGTTTAGCTCGGTTTTTGATAATTTCTACGTTTTTGAGATCGTTGCTTTGAGTACTACAAAACCCATGCTTGAATTTTTTTATTTTGGTGACTATTTTGAGTTATGCCATTGTTGAGAGCTTGTGATTTTTTTTGTTTAATGATGAAATATGAAAGATATGTTTTAGATTAACATATTTTGTATTGGAGTTTTTGATGATTTTGAGTAATTACGACTAAATTACAAAAATAATAATTTAAGGGACTAAAATATGAAATAAATGAAATATATGGACTTGTATGAATACTAGGAATATTCGGCCAAACATGGGTATATTAAAATTTTGCATATATTGTGTTTTGTACAATAGGGACTAAATTGTAGAAAGTATAAATGTTAGGAGTAAAATGGTAATTTGCCTATTTATAAATTGATTGAAAATATATTTGAATGAGCTTAATTTGAATATGTTTAGATCAAGAACCAAAGAAATCAAATTTGGATTGGGGGAAAACAAAAGTCGTCGACTAGCTATCCCGTTCTGTTTTACATCGTTCGAGGTAAGTTTATAAGTAAATAGAAGATGTTAAATTTCAATATATGTGATTAATAGATAGTTATACTGATTAAAAGCAAATTATGAATCGATATTAAAAATGAAAATAATCTATGTTTGATGATAAGTAATGAATAAGTTTAGTATTTAAAGTGATGACATGAATTATATATGTTAAAATGTGGATTATTTGTTTATTAATTACAAGTCTAAATTCAGCTAAATGAAATATGTATGCGATATTAAAATGTGAATCATGGTTAAATTTATATATATAATCGAATATTTAATGATAATGTGACTGGTTATGAATGATAATTTTGTTAATGAACTTATGTATAATTTGGCCGATTTTTCAAGTTGATACCTGGAAGAATATGTGGCATCGATATGTGACTCTGATATATGTGTGCGAGTAAGACCACGTTTAATACGTTGGCATCGATATGTGATTCTGATATATATGTACGAGTAAGTCCACGTTTCATACGTTGGCATCTATATGTGACTCTGATATATGTGTGCGAGTAAGACCACGTTTAATACGTTGGCATTGATATGTGATTCTGATATATGTGTGTGAGTAAGTCCACGTTTCATACGTTGGCATCGATATGTGACTCAGATATATGTGTGCGAGTAAGACCACGTTTAATACGTTGGCATCGATATGTGATTCCGATATATGTGTGCGAGTAAGTCCACATTTCATACATTGGCATCGATATGTGACTCTGATATATGTGTGCGAGTAAGACCACGTTTAATATGTTGGCATCGATATGTGATTTCGATATATGTGTACGAGTAAGACCCTGTATGAGGTAGTGGCAACGTTATGTGATTACATGTAAGACCACGTCTGGGACGTCGGCATTGTTCGATATGTGTGATTGTCCAAGTATTCTATTCAATTCTGAATGGTTCAACGGACAATGGTAAGTTATGACCGAATGTCTGAAATGGGTTAAATGATTAGGTATGGGTCATTTGATTACCTAATTGAAAGTAAGGTAAGTTTGTTACTTGATATTAAATGCAAATTCTATATATTATAATAACGTAAATGTAGGTGGATTCATGTAGTATTTTCGGTTATATATTATGGATAAGTATGAGCTGTTAAAGTTGGATTTATGAGGACATGTATGTTAGTCTATAAACATTCGGTTATATGGTGTTAATGTGCCTTTGAAATCGAATGATACTTTGAGTATATATATATGTACTTTCGGTTAAGATAAGGTTTATTATAAAAGTATAAGATATATATATGAAATGTTAAATGTGGGATTAAATGTAGTTATGATAGTATATTATGGTTTGACTTAAATGAATTGATAATGTTTTGAATTGTTATTTTTCTTATGACTTACTAAGCTATAAAAGCTTGCTCTGTATGTATGCTCATTTTTGTTTTATAGATTTTTGGTCAAGTTACAAGCTCGGGGATCGTCAGCAAAGTCTATCACACTATCGACCGCTTTCGGTATTTTATAAGTTGCATTTCGGAACTATGGCATGTATAGGCTGGAATATATTTGAAAATGCTAAATTTTGGTTGTGTATATAAGCCATGCGAAAATGGCTAAGCTTTTGTCTTTAAACTTCAGTTTATGTTCACTTTGGTTTTATAATTATGAGCCATGTATGTATAATATTTGTGTTAGATATTACGTGTACGGTAAGATGGTTGCTTGCTATGTCCGTATTCGGTTTGATATGCTTTTATTAAGTATTCATTGAGTTTGATTGTTGGTAAATAAATATATATATGCATTCATTCTTAGGTGTGCTTAGTTGTTGTAAATGTGATTCATATTAAATAAAGCATGTATGAAAATTAGGTTGACATGCTATTAAAGTATTAATATGCGGTTTAGCACTAATATTTACTTGGTTATAATCAAACATGAGATAAGTTTATTTGGTATGAACATTACACAACATGTATGAGATATGTATGATATAGGTTTTAAAAGAATTGCCGACTATGTTTTAGGATGGTTAGAATTAATAGTAGAATGTGTGTTATTTGCTATGTTTGGTACTTGGAATTGATAAACTAGTTTCAGCTTAGTACCATAACAAACATCATAGGCATGCATACACCCAAATGAATTTTATTTGTTTAAATTCGGTTGTGATGGTATTTAATGTATGATTCAAATAATGATATTTTATATATGTTATTAGAATTTATTAAGTTATATTACATTATTGTAAGAGTATGCCCAAAGATCAATCACGAGATGGTTGTAATAACATACTTGATTTATCATGTTTATTGATATAAGGCGTTGCCATTATTATTTTAGTTTCTTTTTCTGTGTACATAAATAAACTATTTTATAATAATATCCTGAGAATAATATGATTATTCTTAAAAGATCCTTAGTCAAGTATTATTGTTGGCTAGGACAACAATAATGCATTAAGACTAACATGTAGTTGATTGATGATAAAGAGTTGTCATTAATATGAAGTGTCAAAATCAATGCATGAATATGTGTGTTAGAGAACAACATATTAGACTGACCTGCTATGAGTATGTTTCTTGGATTATTATGTAATTGTCACAACATTACTCATAGTGATTAATATGTATATGATCCTCATACTTGAGATCATCATTATCCCAACATCATGAGTTGTATATTTTGATATAGTCAAACGAACATCGTAACTGGTTGTTCTATAAAGACTGATGTTGGATATACCACAATCTATGTAGAGGGATATGGTTGATCAATATAGGATAAGTCCCTCCTACATAATGGGAGTAATATCTTAGGCCGCTTGATTGAGTGAGACTAGAAATGCATGGCCATGCTCAAATAAGTTGATATGAGATGTCATACTTATTTGTGTATCATCGTTCACTTAAGGTATCAAGAAACATGGGATGGACTATGCAAGTGTGACTATTCCATGACTTGTGTCCACTCAAAAGATATAGGACTTAAGGATTAATGCATGAAAGGTTAATCACAAAAGGTTATGTCGAATCATGACTTCTCGTAACTTAGGTAACAATGATGCATTGCTAGATGCCACTCATTATTTGTAACATTAGAATCGTTCTAATATTACTACTAACATTACAAGAACCTATAGGGTCACACCCTATGGTTGAAATGAACGGAGTAAAACATAGTTGGTATCGTATTCTAATTGTCAGATGAATTAAATTAATTATAGAATTAATTTAATTGGGCAATCAAATTGTTGAACATACTATACGTACAAGGATGTTGTACACATAATCAGAACATAATTTCAATAGTATATGAATTTGGTTCGCATATAAGTTTAAATAAATATAGTTTACCGAAATCTTTATTATAATTAATGTAATTATAATTTTCGGTTAAATATTATTATATTTATTTTAATGATGACTATTATGTTCAGATTAATTTTAATGAATTAATATTCGTTAAAAAGATATACCAATTAAAACGGTGTTATATATGGCAAGGGTAAAAACCCTAAAGAGAGAATATATAAATAAGCCCGAAACTACGCTAAAGGGTCTAGCAGCCGTCAAGCATAAAAATCACTGAAATAGTTACTAAGATTTTTCTACCGTTCATTGTCAACTGGGTGGACTATGTATAGGCTGGCATCGGAAAGGTTGCGGCTTGGTTCGATAGTGGTTCAGGATTCCCGTTGCCTAGGCGTCGCTGTCCACTCAGATTGAAGTTTCGATAATTTTGAAACCTTTTATCACCCCGATACATTCCTTACACATGGATCCATGGTTTGGATCACCGGAAGGTTTTTAATTATTTTATTTTTCCGTTGTGCCTTGGAGGCACCGGCGTTCCAACAATTATGACTTGGCAAATGTGATTAAAATAGGCAAATTTTAACAAGGTTGTATTCGGTCATGGCTTGTTAAATGTTGTCTTTATTATATATTTTAATATGAATATTAATTTTATTGTTTGAAGTGCTTAGGTTGTAAAATGACTAAGTCAAGTTGTAAGTGTATAATTGTTAAACTAAACTTGCATTCGGCTAATGCATTGATTAATAACCAGATGAATAGTAATTTGTGCGTTGGTAATCATGAAATAGTATGTGTTTTGATGTGAAGTATAAGTGTCTAACTTGATATTAAATGAATATCGAATATGTTATGACTTATTTTAAATAATTATATGTAATAGATTTCATATATTTCATTTGTGTATAGAATATTATGTGCGATTAAAGTGTAATAAAGTTTGAATGTCTGCATATTTTTATAAGTTGAATTAAAAGTATATTCTATTATGTTTTATTAGTAATTGCAACAACTATTGATGTTAAATAATTGTTCTTAAAAGTTTATACAAGAGTACTCACGTGAATGTTTGGATTTGTGCTTTGAACTGTGATACCTCGTAACCCTAATTCGACGGCGGATACGGGTTAGGGGTGTTACATAATCAAATAGAAGGCCACTTTTGCACTTTTTGCGATTAAGTCCTTTTTCAAAATTAAACACACAAACATTGAAATTTTCATACGAGACTTTCACATATGCTCATTCACACATCATAAACACGAAAAATAATATTTAAATTGTCATTTTCATTTTTTTTCCTTTTTCTATATATGTGTTTTAGTTGCTTGAGCATAAGAAAAAGTTAAGTGTGGGGGAGTGATCTACCATGAATTACACTATTATTTACATCCTTTTTACATATAACTTTAGATTTTTTAATAGTTAAATCAAATCATCTTAGTATATATTTAGGTTTTTATGCTTAAAGTAGTAATTTATGCTTTTTAGTAGTTTTTATTATATTTTATATATCTAAATAAAGTTACATGGTCTTGTAGGACAAATCGGGAGCTAAAGATGCAAATTCGGGCAGAAACTGATGCCTATGTCGCGACACTAAGTCAATGATGTCACAACACCAAAGACAGAAGCCAAAAACAAGTCTTGGAGCGATACTGCCTTCGATGTCGTGACACGCTCCCTTTTATGTTGCGACACCCCCTGTGTTGCAACACTGTAGACCTGTGTTGCAACACCGACCCTGCGTAGCCCAAAAATCCCTACATGAAATAATTACATTTTGGAGGGAAATTATGTAACGACCTGAAAGTCAGTGGTATCGAAAATGGTGGTTTTAGAATTCTATTTTTCGATGATAAAGTCAGTAAATATTATTTATTAATATTTACGAAGGTATTACAATATTAAACTGAAGTTGGTCTAATAATTTTGGTTATTTGGAAAATTAGACAAAGTACAAGTGTAACACCCTGATTTTGGGCCTAGTCGGAATAGTGATATCGGGACCACAAATTTGAGATAGAAATAATTATTTTATGATTATTTTGAGGTCTATGATATGATTGCATGATTGTGTGAAAATTTCGTGAAGAAATTCTATGCATAAAGTGCTTAATTTGAAGTTAGGGACTAAATTGAATAAGTTGCAAAACTTGCATTCTAGAAGTTTCTAGTATGAAATTGCTTTAAAATATTAATTAGGAGGTCTTAAATAGCAATTTGACCAATTTCTAAGTTATGGACAAAAATTGGACATGGATGGAATTTTTGAAAGTTTAGTAAGGGCATTTTGGTCATTTGGATATTAAATGAAATAAAATGGGAAAAATAAAGCAAAAATCCATTCATCTTCTTCATGTTGCTGCTGAATTTTACTTGCTACCATAGCTAGGGTTTCTTCAACTTCTAAGCTCAATAGTAAGTGCATTCAAGCCCCGTTTTTAATGTTCTTTACATTTTGAAATCCTCGTAGCTTCTGGGTTTACCTATTTCTACCATTATTTCGAGTTAGGGTTTATGTTTAAAAATTTACCCATGAATGATATGCATGAATTTTGATGTTTTATGGTAGAATATGAAGTTTGAGATTGTGTTAAACAACTTTTGCTAAGTGATTTTTCAGAAAAACGAGTAAAACTAAGCATAATCTCGGTAAAAATATCTATTGTTCATAACTATGTGTTAGAGTGAGAATTTGATGTTTCCATAGAAGAGAAAAATGATCAGCATGTCATTAACCATAAGAATAAGGGCTGAAATTAAATTTCCGAGCCTTGGGGCAAAAGTGCAAATATGTAAAAGTTTAGGGGTCAAAATGCAAATTTGTAAAAATATGATTTTTAGACCCATATGAATAGTGTGATTAATTATTAGGCTAAATGTGATATTATAGATCAAGAAAGGCGTGGAATCGATCTCGAACGGGGGAAGGAAAATGTTTTGGATTAAATTGCAAAATTTCCATATTTTGCACCGAGGTAAGTTTGTATGTAAATAATACATTAACTTCATTTACATTTTTATATTTCAGCCTATTATATATATTTTAGCCGATTTTGAAGCATAAATTGATTATTGGAAGAATGGAAATAAGTAATAGAGAGAAATCCCGGTTGAACATTCTAAGAATTGAATAATATAGATGGAGTGTAGCTAGGTCACATGTATGATGCCGAGTGCACGCTATGTGTACAAGAAAGCTACACGATACTATGTAGTGGCTAGGTCACATGTGTGATACGGGAAGTATCCCATGTAGACAAGAGAGCTACGGGAGAGAGATAAATGTAGCTAGGTCACATGTGTGATACTGGGAGTATCCCATGTAGACAAGAGAGCTACGGGAGAGATAAATGTAGCTAGGTCGCATGTGTGATTCCAAGTGTAGGACACCATGTGGACAAGAGAGCTACGTAATAAATTGGCTAGGTCACATGGGTGGTACTAAGTGTTCACCATGTGTACAAGAGAGCCAAATTATATGAAATATGATGGTGGAGTGTGTCTTTGAAACCATCAAGTATCTGAATTGATCCGAATTGTTCAACGGGATGGCTTTATGGTGACATTGTAATTATGGACCTATACTTGTGATGTATGAAATGTGGTTTAAATGATTTGTGATATATATATATATATATATATATATAAGTTAAAATGAGGTTAATACAAAGAAAGTGTGAAAGAGTGAATTAGCACTAAAACTGTTGTGGGACAGTAGCAGTGACGTGATTTTGAAAAATCACCAAAAATAGTAATAATTTAATTAGAGGCTGAATGAGATGTGAAATTAAATATTAATGAGCCTATTTTCATATAAAAGAAACGGAGCAAGTAAAGAAATTCTATATTTTGAGATATTTATAATTGTGTGTGACTTGCTCAGAATGACTATGTGATCCCCTGTTCCAACTTTGAAAAATCATTAAAAATTGTACAAAACATATAAAGAAATATAGTTTATATGAATAAATTCCTTATTGAGTATAATTTTAAATGAAACAAGTTTCATGGTCATTTGAATTGTGTACTGGGAGAAATTCAATTCGTAGTGAACAGAGGTCAGATCAGTCGAGTTGTGTAATAGGGTAAACTTTAACTAATAAACTGTACTAATTGGCTTGACCAAAAATTCTAGAAATAAATTAGTGAATAGATAAATGAGTCTAGTTTCAAGGAAAATTTACGGAAT
This sequence comes from Gossypium anomalum, assembly GCA_025698475.1. NCBI lineage: Eukaryota > Viridiplantae > Streptophyta > Magnoliopsida > Malvales > Malvaceae > Gossypium > Gossypium anomalum. Next base: position 59,837,696 of record CM046956.1, read on the forward strand.
TTGATTTCGAGTTTCGTAACTCGAGTTATGATTTATTTAGTGAACATGACGCAGGAGAGACAGCTTGACCAAAGTAGAGTAAATAGTGAAATTAAACGTAGATACACTTGAGTTATTATGTAATCATACTAAATTCTTTATTCATTATTTATATACTTGCTTACTAAGCGTAAAGCTTACTTCCTTCTTTCCATTTTTTTTTTAGTTTGTCAGGTCAGCTCAGGGGTTGGAGATCGTCGAGGCAAAGATCACACTATCAAGCCATTATCCTTGGAGTATTGGCTAGTATATGTTAAATATTTTCATGTGAGTGGCATGTATAGCAAGTTTGTTTCATGACATGTATTATTATTATGATTTGGTTTACGTATTGGCCTACATTGAGCTTTTGTATATGGCCATGAGATGTGGTCATTATTCATTGTGGTTTGTAAGTTTTAATTTTGGGCGTAACTTGGTGACCCGATTTTATATGTTTGTGAATGTTTAAGTCCGTGAACGCCTCGACCCCGTCCCGGAGTCGACACGGGTGAAGGGTGTTACATTTAGTGGTATCGAGCTATGGTTTAGTCGGTTCTCGGACTAACCTAGCATGTGAAAAAAAGAAAAGTCTAGCTATATATGCCACGGATCCGTGATAGTGTGATGTCTTCCGACGCGTGATGAGAACCGTCTTGTTTAGACAGAGGTACTCTCCAACCGAGCTGTACTGACCATGTTTAACATGATGCAAAGGTAATTGAGTAAATTACGATTATAATAAGTTTAGATTCAGAAAGATATGAATAAAGGTTTATAATATTTTAATACGAATAAAAATGTCATTGTCCTGGTTGGACGTTGAATGTTGATGAATGTCAATGATATTTTTTTTATGAGATAAAGGATTATAATGAAATGAACTTATCTATGTTAAATTGTTTAGACTGAATTATATGATTGTAAGGATATGTATATAATGATGCACGAAATGAAAGTTGTGACTGTGATGCAAATAACTATGTTTGTTTGGCCCTTATACGATGTCATGAGTATGATTTGTTTGAGTAAATGAATGGGTAAGTAAAGCTATCCAGAAAACATAGAATGCATGTATAAGTATACTTGTCTAAATAGGATAATCGGAAAATTTGGTGTAAACCAATATGAATGATGCATTACCTGAATGAATGACATGATTTTGACGATGTTGCTATGATGATGAAAGTTGTATTATATGTGTATGTATAAGAAAGACGAGTCAGAGGCCTTATAACCCCTCCCTCTTATTGAAGTGGTGCTTATGATTGAAATTTCATGAGATACATACTGAATAAGTTCCCGCTTGAAAATTCAAAGAGAGTTCAAAGATAGAATAATTATAAGTATAATTAGAGATTAAGAATGAATTGATAAGTAAAGACAGAGCTAGAAAAGTATCAAAGTTGCCATAAAGATTATTGAAATTATACACTGCTCCAGCTTAGAGAAGAAATTTACTTTGGTAAATCGAATTACTCGTACAAGGTCGAGAAAGTGTAAATCAAAATTTATTCAGAACTGGTCTTCTTTAGCGAAAGGTCTAATATGAAATTTGTGATGGCGAGAACTAGTTGTGGGAAATAATATTTGAAATCAGTAATATCCGAATGTGACAATTACGGCTTGGACAAATTTTGGCATTAGGATTTTTTTAATTTCCGTGTAAGGATTTGACAAATGAGAAAGACATAAGTGATAAAAGCGCGAGTCTCAATCGATATGGTGGATTACTTCTCTCAAATAAGTCAATTATAATTAATGACTTCAATTGAGATATTTTGGTTACTTGAACTAATGAAATTGAGATGGTTTTAGTTAGCGTAATGAATGAATAGTAAAAGATTACTGGAAATGTCATTCACTGGTGATTAAGATCGACTCGAGTGTTCAATTAGTGTGAATTATTTATTTGAAATATTTCATGTGACAATCATGTCAGGATTATTTTTCTCAAGTCTGATAATAGAATTTCATTTCTGTACGGATAAAAGGCAAATATGATGAACGAGAAGTGTATATCTCTTAAAAAATAATAATAATAATAATAAATAAATAAATAAATTTATATGAGTAAAAACCACTACGAATGATGAGGTTTTCATTTCGTGAAAGCTGAAAAGTTTATTACATGTTGGTAAAGTTTGAACAGATGAGAATATTGTTAACTGGAATGTCTGAGCTGGACTAGTCTGTGAGTAAAGACTTCCTGATTTTTTTTAGTAATGTACTGTTGTATGAATTGTGATGTGTTTCAAGTTAATAAGGTAATGTGATAGTATAGAGCATTCGATGCCACAGAGAATCTAAATTGATAATGGGGTTAAAGCCGAGCATTAGAATCTACCAGAATTATCTTTGCCAAAATTGATATTAGGATGGAAATGAGAAATTAAAGAGATGTATTGGAGGCACTGCCTGAGTGAAGGTACTTTATTATTGAGTATGAGATTGAGGAATCTAAGTGAAGACCACTTTTTCGGTAAGATTTTCGGTGACGAAAATCCCTACAGGGGGGAAGAGTTGTAACACCCTGATTTTGGGCCTAGTCGGAATAGTGATATCGGGACCACAAATTTGAGATAGAAATAATTATTTTATGATTATTTTGAGGTCTATGATATGATTGCATGATTGTGTGAAAATTTCGTGAAGAAATTCTATGCATAAAGTGTTAATTTGAAGTTAGGGACTAAATTGAATAAGTTGCAAAACTTGCATTCTAGAAGTTTCTAGTATGAAATTGCTTTAAAATATTAATTAGGAGGTCTTAAATAGCAATTTGACCAATTTCTAAGTTATGGACAAAAATTGGACATGGATGGAATTTTTGAAAGTTTAGTAAGGGCATTTTGGTCATTTGGATATTAAATGAAATAAAATGGGAAAAATAAAGCAAAAATCCATTCATCTTCTTCATGTTGCTGCTGAATTTTACTTGCTACCATAGCTAGGGTTTCTTCAACTTCTAAGCTCAATAGTAAGTGCATTCAAGCCCCGTTTTTAATGTTCTTTACATTTTTGAAATCCTCGTAGCTTTCGGTTTACCTATTTCTACCATTATTTCGAGTTAGGGTTTATGTTTAAAAATTTACCCATGAATGATATGCATGAATTTTGATGTTTTATGGTAGAATATGAAGTTTGAGATTGTGTTAAACAACTTTTGCTAAGTGATTTTTCAGAAAAAACGAGTAAAACTAAGATAATCGGTAAAAATATCTATTGTTCATAACTATGTGTTAGAGTGAGAATTTGATGTTTCCATAGAAGAGAAAAATGATCAGCATGTCATTAACCATAAGAATAAGGGCTGAAATTAAATTTCCGAGCCTTGGGGCAAAAGTGCAAATATGTAAAAGTTTAGGGGTCAAAATGCAAATTTGTAAAAATATGATTTTTAGACCCATATGAATAGTGTGATTAATTATTAGGCTAAATGTGATATTATAGATCAAGAAAGGCGTGGAATCGATCTCGAACGGGGGAAGGAAAATGTTTTGGATTAAATTGCAAAATTTCCATATTTTGCACTGAGGTAAGTTTGTATGTAAATAATACATTAACTTCATTTATATTTTTATATTTCAGCTATTATATATATTTTAGCCGATTTTGAAGCATAAATTGATTATTGGAAGAATGGGAATAAGTAATAGAGAGAGAAATCCCGATTGAACATTCGGAAGAATTGAATAATATAGATGGAGTGTAGCTAGGTCACATGTATGATGCCGAGTGCACGTCATGTGTACAAGAAAGCTACACGATACTATGTAGTAGCTAGGTCACATGTGTGATACGGGAAGTATCCCATGTAGACAAGAGAGCTACGGGAGAGATAAATGTAGCTAGGTCGCATGTGTGATTCCAAGTGTAGGACACCATGTGGACAAGAGAGCTACGTAATAAATTGGCTAGGTCACATGGGTGGTACTAAGTGTTCACCATGTGTACAAGAGAGCCAAATTATATGAAATATGATGGTGGAGCTGTGTGCTGAAACCATCAAGTATCGGGAATTGATCCGAATTGTTCAACGGGATGGCTTTATGGTGACATTGTAATTATGGACCTATACTTGTGATGTATGAAATGTGGTTTAAATGATTTGTGATATATATATATATATATATATATAAGTTAAAATGAGGTTAATACAAAGAAAGTGTGAAAGAGTGAATTAGCACTAAAACTGTTGTGGGACAGTAGCAGTGACGTGATTTTGAAAAATCACCAAAAATAGTAATAATTTAATTAGAGGCTGAATGAGATGTGAAATTAAATATTAATGAGCCTATTTTCATATAAAAGAAACGGAGCAAGTAAAGAAATTCTATATTTTGAGATATTTATAATTGTGTGTGACTTGCTCAGAATGACTATGTGATCCCCTGTTCCAACTTTGAAAAATCATTAAAAATTGTACAAAACATATAAAGAAATATAGTTTATATGAATAAATTCCTTATTGAGTATAATTTTAAATGAAACAAGTTTCATGGTCATTTGAATTGTGTACTGGGAGAAATTCAATTCGTAGTGAACAGAGGTCAGATCAGTCGAGTTGTGTAATAGGGTAAACTTTAACTAATAAACTGTACTAATTGGCTTGACCAAAAATTCTAGAAATAAATTAGTGAATAGATAAATGAGTCTAGTTTCAAGGAAAATTTACGAATTTGATTTCGAGTTTCAGTAACTCGAGTTATGATTTATTTAGTGAACATGACGCAGGAGAGACAGCTTGACCAAAGTAGAGTAAATAGTGAAATTAAACGTAGATACACTTGAGTTATTATGTAATCATACTAAATTCTTTATTCATTATTTATATACTTGCTTACTAAGCGTAAAGCTTACTTCCTTCTTTCCATTTTTTTAGTTTGTCGTGTCACTTCGGGGTTGAGATCGTCGGAGGCAAAGATCACACTATCAAGCCATTATCCTTGGAGTATTGGCTAGTATATGTTAAATATTTTCATGTGAGTGGCATGTATAGCAAGTTTGTTTCATGACATGTATTATTATTATGATTTGGTTTACGTATTGGCCTACATTGAGCTTTTGTATATGGCCATGAGATGTGGTCGTTATTCATTGTGGTTTGTAAGTTTTAATTTTGGGCAGAACTTGGTGACCCGATTTTATATGTTTGTGAATGTTTAAGTCCGGTAATGCCTCGAACCCTGTCCCGGAGTCAGATACGGGTGAAGGGTGTTACAACAAGTGTATCAGTTCTAAAGTCAGTGGTTTTGGAAATTGAGGTATTAGGACCTCGTTTTCGTAAATCAGACCCATAAATATTTAATAATAAAATATGTACGGAGTTATATTAGAAGTAAATTGAATTTCGGTCGGGTAATTTTATCGAATTAGAGCTTAATTAAAGTTTAGGGGCTAAATTGTAAAAGAATTAAAATTTCAATTACTATGTATTTTTAGTAATTAGAAATGGAATAAGGACTAAAGTAGTAATTCTACCACTTTATAATTATAGTGGACGGTGGTGGGGGTTTCATAATGTTTTATGTTATAAGATTTAATTAATAAATATATTATGATATATAATTGATAAAATAATAATAACATTAATATAAAACATAGTTAGTAGGAAGAGAATGAAAACAATTTTCCTTCTTTCTTTATGCAAGCTAAACCTTAAAGGAGAAGAAGAAATATTCAGCTAAGGGTTTTAAACATTTCATTGGTTAGTCAATTTAGTCCATTAATTTTTATGTGTTCAAAATCTTGGTGGTTTAGGCTAGTTGACCCATATAATATCTCTCGATACTGTTAAATTTTGTGAATGCTGCCATTGGTGAATAGTTGAAGTTTTAAGGCTTAAGTTGATAAATATTAAGTTTAGAGTAAAAAAATGACTCAATTGTAAAGTAAATTGTTGATTTTGAGCAATAGGGACCAAATTGTGAAAAAATCAAAATTTTGGGGTAGAAATGAGAAATAGGGAGTTAAATTAGGCATAGAGTGAAATTGGTATAAAAAATGGGGTTTAATTTAGAAGCAATGTTAGTCCCGATTTTAGGGACTAAATTAAATAAAATGAAAAAGCTATAAAAATTAACTATTGAGGGTGAATTGTTTGTGTATTGAGGAAATGTGTTGCTTGCTTTATTCTGTAGCTAACGTTGACCCAGATTCCTTGGAAAAAAAAAAAAAGGAAAAATACAAGGTCATCGATGAATGGCTCGGAGTTTATGATTTGTGTTTCTATAATCCGGACTATTTCAATTATTACATTTGTACATTGAATTGCATGGTAAGTTATAAGGTAAACTGCAAAATTGATTTGGTGAGATATATTGAAGTGATTGGATTGGTTTTTTGTGTTAAGGATTAAATTTATTAAATGTTGAAATACTGAATACTATTTGAAATGTGAAATTGATTTTGATATGGAAATGAATTATATATTTATTTCTATTAAGTATGAAAATAAAAGAGATGACTCATGTTAAAACTCTTATGAATTTTGAAGAATGGAATTATGAAATTATGAAAGTTACATGTTTCTTTGCATATTTTTATTGCATTTTAATTTTGTATTTGAATATTTCATATTATGTTTATATATTCATATTGTAGAAAATACCACTGAGTTATACTCAGCTTACGATTATGTTTTTTCGTATGCACGTTAGGTATTTAGTGGTTCAATCATCGACTCAGCATTCAGCAGCTATCCCAAACTCAACTGTTGGTGAAATCTTCTTTTGATTTTGGCATGTACCTAGGATGTTCTATATATATGTACTGCCTATTTTGTATTTTGATGGTATTTGGGTTTCTAAGTTTATAAGTATTGAATATGTTTATATATATGTGGTTGATAGGAATGGTCATCTTAAGATATCTTGCTAAATTAATTTGGTGATATGCATAATAGATGAATAGTTAAGGAGTTAATATGCTAGGTCAGTTTATAGTTGATGCATAGTTGTGAGAATGATGGTTAATAGATGGTTCGATCTCAATGAATGACAATACTTTGGTGTAGGTTTTATAAATGAGATTGAATGTTTCGTTGTTCATGTTGAATTACCTTAATGGCTTAATGGTTGATTATTTAAGTTGGTTGATATTAATGATTTATTTTGGGCTTAGATTTTGATGTTTTGAATTATTGTGTATATGGATAGTGTAACACCCCTAACCCGTATCCATCATCGGAATAAGATTACGAGGCATTACTGAATAATACACATCTTTCACATACATTTATACAATCATAACAAAAATCCACTCAACTCATTCACATTGCCCCTTACAAGGTCTTACGGGACCTTAAAACATGCTTAGAAGTGGTTCGGGACTAAACCGATAACATTTGCAAATTTTGAGAAACACAGAAAATTTTTCAACATTAAAAGGTCACACACCCATGTGAATAGGCCATGTGCCTCACACGGCTACCAGACACGTCTGTGTCACAGACCATGTGAAAACAGGGCATACATACTGACTTATACCACACAACCGAAGACACGCCCGTGTGTCATGGCCGTGGAAAAATTTGGGAGGTTACTGACTTGGGTCACATGGCTCGCCACATGCCCATGTGTCAGCCCATGTGTCACACACGACCAGTAGACACGCCCGTGTGTCACACACGACCAGTAGACACGCCCATGTGTCTAGGCTCTGTCAAAACTGTAGGGTATCCAGCCTTAATTTGAAATGGTACCCCAGGGGACACACAGCCATGTAACATGACCGTATGTCGCACATGGCTGAGACAAACGCCCGTGTCTTTGCCCGTGTGGACAAAAATAGGCCATTTGAAAAGCCAATTTGCCACCTTTCAGTCATGTACACATAGAAATCAAGTTGATACCATTTCAATACACTTCGAAATCCACACACTTATCATACCATCTATCATCAACCATTTCAACTACTCAATTCCTTATTCAAAACATACTAAATTACTAAACCAAAGTAAACAAGACTTACATATCTCCTAAATGAATTTTCTCACCTTACGATCAACCAAATCATGCTTCTCAAACATACCAATTCATCATCTATAAATCATACCAAAATATACCATTTCTCCAACATTAATATATTAACTAATAACTAACCAAATGTGCAACCACTTAGCCATACTAACAACCTTAACAAACATGCCTAAACACATGGTAAATTAAAAACATCACATATATTATTTGTCAACATACAAATCAAGCCAACTCAAATGGCCATACATATCACCATTTATAAGCCAAAAGTAAGCCAAATCTCATGGCTTAAATCATAATTCAAAACATATCATCAGCTCACTAGCCTATACATGTCATATACCATATTTACAAGTATTAAAAAATACCAACAAGTAGTTGATAGTGTGACGATGGTTTCTGATGATCCCCGATGTCCGAGCTAGCTTCGATAATCTATAAAACAAAGACAAATAACACACAGTAAGCTTCATAGCTTAGTAAGTTCGTGCCAACAATATTCAACAGTTCATAAAATACAAATCATCAATTAATAAACACATAGTAGTTCTGATATCATCATTCAATTCTAATTCATGACCATTTATCGTGTATATATAAATTCATCAAGCTTCATACACATAGTATCAGCTACCACATAGGTATCATACATACCTGTACTTTCCTGTATTATTTATCTTCGTCTCGCCTCTTTGTTTAATACATTAAATCGTTCAGAAATCTTTCAATACTTTAAGAACTAGCACATTTAGTGCATAGATGTTTAGCCGAAGCTATAACGATATCGCGCCACATTAAATTGAAGCTATCTCGATATCGCACACTTAGTGCCACATAAAGCTGAAACTATTCCAATTCACACACTAAGTGCTGTACATATATTGCCGAAGCTATCTCAAAACGCACACTAAGTGCCAAACATAGCCGATTTGTCACCGTACGCATTCGTAGTCATATATATACAAGTTATACATTATTAAAGCATTAAAAACATAATTGTAACAATGTTTATCACGTACGAACTTACCTCGTACTCGAAATTGACGATTCAGATCGATTACTCGATAACCTTCGATTTTCCCCGATCTAAATCTGAATTCTTTCTTTCTTGATCTATATGTATTCAAAATTAACCCATTTAATCACCAATCCATTCAATTTAATCCACAAACACATATTGGGGCATTTTTACCCTTTAGCCCCTAAAGTTACACATTTATTCAATTTAGTCCTTATTTCTCAAATACATAAATTACTCAAAATTTAACAAAGCCCATACGTAACCGAATTTCATGTAAGTCCCTAGCAGCCCAAAACTTCCATTTATTTCACAATTCAACCCCTCAATTTACACTTTTCTCAATTTAATCCCTAGTTGACATTTTTATCAAAAATCACTTTACAAAATATGTATATCAAACACCAAGCTTGCTTAATTCATTATCAAACATCATAAAACTCAAGCATTCATCAATGGCAACTCATAATTTCATCAACAATTTTAGAAATTAGGGCATGGGCTAGCTAGTATTCAAAGCAACGATCACAAAAATGTAAAAATTATCAAAAAGCGAGCAAAATACATACCTCATTTAAGGTATGTGTGTGCCGAACCCTAATGGAACAAAATAGCTTATTTTCGACTTCAATATTCGGCCAACAACAAGAAAGATGGACAAGATTCATGTTTTTTTGTCTTTTAATTAACATAATTACAAATTTACTAATTTACCCTTAACGAATAAACATAAAAAAACATGTAATAGTTGTCCATAATTGTCCACTATCATTTAAAATGGTTTAATTACCATTTAAGGCCATCATATTTAAAATTCAAGGCAATTTGATACCTTCAACTAATAGCATACAACATTTACGTTTTACGTGATTAAGTCCTTTTTCTTAAATTGAGCTATTAAACGATAAAATTAGCTCACGAAATTTTCACACATACATATTCACATGCTGTAAACACCAAAACTAATATTAAAATAATTTCACGACCTTGAATTTGTGGTTCTGAAACCACTATTTCAATTTAGCTAAAATCGGGCTGTTACAAGTCTCTCCCCTTTAGGGATTTTCGTTCCCAAAAATCTTAATAGCGAATAGGTTTGGATATTACTTTCTCATAGCATCCTCGAGTTCCCACATAGCTTCTTCAACCCCGTGTCGATGCCATAATACTTTCACTAATGCAATTTTCTTATTTCTCAACTCCTTGAACTCACAAGCTAGAATTCAGATCGGTTCTTCACTATCCAATAAATCTGACTGAATCTCAACTTCAGTCGGGGAAATGACATGTGAAGGGTCAGATCAGTATCATCACAGCATCTATACATGGAATACACTATGAATCTTTTCTGACTCAGAAGGCAATGCTAGCCGACAAGCTGCTGGTTTAATTCGCTCAATAATCTCGTACGGTCCGATAAATCGCGGACTCAATTTGCCTTTACGACAAAATCGAAGTATTTTGTTCCACAGAGATACTTTCAAGAACACTCTATCTTTGATCTGAAACTCAACATCTTTCCGTTTCAAGTCTGCTTATGATTTCTGACGATCTGACATTGCTTTCAAACTATCGCAAATCACTTTCACTTTCTTCTTTGTTTCTCTAATTAGGTCAACCCCGCGAATCTTATTCTTGCTAAGCTCAGTCCAATACAATGGTGTTCGACACTTCTAGCCATATAAAGCTTCGTACGGTGCCATTTTAATGCTCGATTGAAAACTATTATTATACAAAAATTCAATCAATGGCAAATACTTTTCCCACGTAACTTTAAACTCAACAATGCAACAATGTAACGTATCTTCGAGTATCGAAATAACTCGCTTGGATTGACCATCTGTCTACGAGTGGAACGCGGTACTGAAATGTAACTTTATACCCAGTGCGTCTTGTAATTTCTTTGAAAACTTAGATGTGAACCTTGGATCTCTATCCAAAACAATAGAAACAGGTACTCCGTGTAATCGAACAATCTCTGAAATGTACAACTCAACAAGCTTGTCAAGCAAATAGTTTGTTTGTACAAGAATGAAATGAGCTAATTTCGTCAATCGGTCAACAACAATCCAGATTGTATCTTTCTTATTCAAAGATAGGGGCAAACTCGAAACAAAATGCATAGTCACTCTATCCCACTTCCACTCAGGAATCATAATCGGGTCAGTAATAAACTGGGACGGTTGCACTGATGCTCAAATTTTAACTTGTTGACAAATCAAACATTTAGAAACGAATTTTGAAATGTCACGTTTCATACCGTGCCACCAATAAAGCTGTTTCAAGTCATTATACATTTTTTTACTTCCCAGATGAACAGATAAATGACTATTATGTGCTTCGTTCAAAATTATTTGAAGCAACTCTGAATTTCTCAGAACACATATTTGGTCTTTGAATCTTAAACAATCATTTGTATCAACTTGAAATTCTGAATCAGGATTTGAATCATATTGAACTTGTTTTGCTAACATTTCATTATCAACTTTTTGAGCTTCATGAATCTGTTGTACAAACAGTGGTCTCGCTTTCAACTCAGCTACAATCGAGCCATCGTCAAATAGAGTCAACTGAGTGTTCATCGTACATAGAGCAAATAAAGATTTCTGGCTTAAAGCATTAGCAACAACATTTGCTTTTCCCGGATGGTAGTCAATCACTAATTCGTAATCTCTTAGCAATTCAAGCCATCTCTGTTGTCACAAATTCAAATCTTTCTGAGTCATCAGATATTTCAAACTCTTGTGATCTGAATAAACATGGCATTTCTCACCGAATAGATAATGGCACCAAATCTTCAACGCAAACACAATGGTTGCTAACTCTAAATCGTGAGTCAGGTAATTCTTCTCATGCGACTTTAACTGTCTCTAGGCATAAGCTATGACTTTGCCTTCTTGCATCAAAACACAGCCTAGACCATTCAACGATGCATCACTATAGATCAGAAATTCTTTACCCGATTCTGGTTGTACTAACACTAGAGCTTCAGTCAAAAGAGCTCTCAACTGATCAAAACTTTTCTGACATTTCTCGGACCATTCAAACTTTACATCCTTCTGAAGTAATCTCGTCAATGGAGTGGCAATCATCGAAAAGCCTTTTACAAACTGTCTATAATAACCAGTAAGTCCCAGAAAACTGCAGACTTCAGATACATTTCTCGAAGGCTTCTAATCAATTATTGTAGAAATCTTACTCAAATCGACTCGGATACCTGATGCTGACACAATATGCCCCAGAAAACCAACCTCACACAACCATAATTCACATTTACTGAACTTTGCATATAACTGCTTATCATGCAGAGTCTGCAATACAATTTTCAAATGCTCGGCATGCTCAGTTTCATCTCATGAATATATCAAAATGTCATCTATGAACACAACAACAAATCGATCTAGATACGGTCTGAAATTTCGGTTCATTAAATCCATAAAGACAACAGGTGCATTTGTTAGTCCGAAAGGCATAACTAAAAACTCATAATGTTCATACCTCGTTCTAAAAGCGATCTTTGGTACATCAGAGTCTTTAACTCGCAATTGATAATAACCCGATCTTAAGTCTATCTTTGAAAACACTGTAGCCCCTTTCAATTGGTCAAATAAATCATCAATTCGCAGTAGAGGATATTTGTTCTTGATCATCACTTTATTAAGCTGTCAGTAATCAATATGCATTCTCATAGTACCGTCTTTCTTTTTCACAAACAATACGGGAGCACCCCAAGACAAAAAACTCGGTCTTGCAAACCCTCTATCCGTTAGTTCTTGCAACTAAGCTTTCAATTATTTTAACTCTGTAGAAGCCATTCAGTACGGAGCTATCGATATCGGCGTTGTACATGGCACTAACTCAATGCCAAATTCAACCTCTCGAACCAGTCGTAAACTAGGTAATTCTTCGAGAAACACATCTGGATACTCACACACGATTGGTACTGATTTGATTTTCTTTTCAGTCACTTTCATATCAAGAACATAAGCAAAATAAGCTTCACAGCCCTTTCTCACGTATTTCTGAGCTAACATCGATGAAATCACCGCTGGCAAGCCATTCAAATCATCTGACTCAATTGAGATAATCTCATTATTTTGACATCTCATATTAATCATCTTTCTTTTGCAATTCACAATAGCATCATGCAGCGTTAGCCAATCCATACCCAGAATTATATCAAATTCATTAAATGGTAATAACATCAGATCAGCCAGAAAATAATTATCACGAATCATCAATGGACAGTTCTTGCACACTTTATCAACCAACACACACTTGCCTAAGAGGTTCGATACTCTAATTACAAATTCAGTAGACTCTACAGGCAAAGTCTTACTGAATACTAAATTCACACATACATATGAATGGGGTGATCCTGGATCTATCAATGCAATAACTTTAGTATCATAGAGAGTAAAAGTATAGGTGATATCATAGAGAGTAAAAGTACCGGTGATAACATCTGGAGATGACGCTTCTTCGCGAGCGCGAATAGCGTAGGCTCATGCAGGTGCTCTAGCATCAGATCTTGCAGTAGTGTCTCATGTCACACCTCTACCACCACTCACATTTCCCATGTTTCTAGTTGTAGTGTTACTTAGCCTCGTGTTCTGAGCATTATCTTTTTCAGCTAACTCTGGGCAATCTCTGATAAAATGATCTCGTGAACCACAACTGTAACAAGTTCTCTTATTATTTTTCACCCAGCAATCTCTAAAATGCCGTCTTCTACACTGTTGACACTCGGGTTTAACATATTTTATGCTGCCAACACTCGAGTCTGATGTGTCTTGAGTTTTAGGGTTGGTGTATTGCTTTCTATAATCTCTATTCTAATATCCCATTGAAGTTGTCAATCGGTTAAAATAGTCTCTAGATTTCTTCAACGAGGAATGATAAGATTTACTCATCAATCTCTTCCTCGAATCTCTTTCCTCTGAATTAGCCTTTCTCTTTTCTTTGCTGAGATCCTCGGCTTTAGAAGCTCTCTCAACCAATACTACAAATTCTTTCAATTCAAGTATCGTGATTAATAGCTTTATATCTTCATTCAACCCATTAACAAATCATTTGCACATGATCTCCTCAGTAGATACATATTCCCGAGCATACTTACTCAAACGTACAAATTATGTTTCATATTCTGTCACAGTCATTCGAACTTGCTTCAAATCTAAAGACTCTTTATGTTTCTGATCGAGAAATCTTTGACTTTTGTACTTTTTTCGAAACTCAGTTTGAAAGAATTCCCAGGTAACCCGTTCTCTAGGAACCACCGATGTCAACGTTTTCCACCAATGATATGCATTGTATCTAAGCAAAGATACCACACATTTGATTCATTCATCAGGAGTACAGGATAATTCATCAAATATGCTGATCGTATTCTTAAGCTAGAACTCAAGTCTCTCGGCATCATCATCAACTGTAGCCAGAAACTCTTTAGCCTCGTGTTTACGAATCTTATCAACAGGTGGCTTACCCAATCGAATCGGATCTATCACTTGTTGTACAACTAGGACTTGTTGAGGAACAGGTGGGGGTGGAGGTCGTTAAGCAGCTGGATTCGTTCATACGAATTCCATGAACCACTCACTCATCATTTGGAAGAAGACTTGTTTAGCCTCTCCCCTTTGGCTACTTGACATAGGCCTAGAATCGACCGGCGTTGCCCCTAGAGTGGGAGCAGACGTATTACTTTTCACATCGTTAGCTACAACTCGATCGGGATCCATTTACTATATAAAAACACATTTTAACTGTCAGGAATCATCACACTATTGCAGTTTATATATATGGCATGTATAGCTAGACTCTCACATGCTACGTTAGTCCTAGAATCGACTAAACCGTAGCTCTAATATCACCCGTATCAGTCGCCGAAATAGGATTACGAGGCATTACAGGATAATACGTATCGTTCACATACATTTATACAATTATAATCAAAATCCACTCAATTCATTCACATTGTCCCTTATAAGGTCTTACGGGACCTTAAAACATGCTTAGATGTAGTTCGGGACTAAACCGATAACATTTGCAAACTTTGAGAAACTTAGAAAATTTTTCAACATTAAAGGGTCACACGCTTGTGTGAATAGGCCTATGCCTCACGCGGCTACCAGACACGCCTGTCTCACAGACCGTGTGAAAATAGGGCATACATACTGCCTTGTACCATACGGCCGAAGATACGCCCGTGTGCCATAGCTGTGGAAAAATTTGGGAGGTTACTGACTTAGGTCACATAGCCGGCCACACGCCCATGTGCCAGCCTGTGTGTCACACACTACCAGTAGACATGCTCGTGTGTCTAGGCCGTGTCAAAACTGTAGGGTATACTACCTTAATTTGAAAAGGTACCCTAGGGGACACACGGACCCCGTCTCTGCCCTTGTGGACAAAAATAGGCATTTGAAAAGCCAATTTCCACCTTTCACTCATGTACACATAGCAATCAATTTGGAACCATTTATCGTACCATCTATCATCAACCATTTCAACTACTCAATTCCTTATTCAAAACATACTAAATTACTAAACCAAAGTAAACAAGACTTACATATCTCCTAAATGAATTTTCTCACCTTACGATCAACCAAATCATGCTTCTCAAACATACCAATTCATCATCTATAAATCATACCAAAATATACCATTTCTCCAACATTAATATATTAACTAATAACTAACCAAATGTGCAACCACTTAGCCATACTAACAACCTTAACAAACATGCCTAAACACATGGTAAATTAAAAACATCACATATATTATTTGTCAACATACAAATCAAGCCAACTCAAATGGCCATACATATCACCATTTATAAGCCAAAAGTAAGCCAAATCTCATGGCTTAAATCATAATTCAAAACATATCATCAGCTCACTAGCCTATACATGTCATATACCATATTTACAAGTATTAAAAAATACCAACAAGTAGTTGATAGTGTGACGATGGTTTCTGATGATCCCCGATGTCCGAGCTAGCTTCGATAATCTATAAAACAAAGACAAATAACACACAGTAAGCTTCATAGCTTAGTAAGTTCGTACCAAAAAATATTCAACAGTTCATAAAATACAAATCATCAATTAATAAACACATAGTGGTTCTCATATCATCATTCAATTCTAATTCATGACCATTTATCGTGTATATATAAATTTATCAAGCTTCATACACATAGTATCAACTACCACATAGATATCATATGTACCTATACTTTCCCGTATTATTTATCTCCTTGTCACCTCTTTGTTTAATACCTAATTGACATTTTTATCAAAAATCACGTTACAAAATATGTATATCAAACACCAACCTTGCATAATTCATATCAAACATCATAAAACTCAAACATTCATCACTGGCAACTCATAATTTCATCAACAATTTCATAAATTAGGGTATGGGCTAGCTAGTATTCAAAGCAACGATCACAGAAACGTAGAAATCATCAAAAACCGAGCAAAATAAATATATCAATTAAGCTATGTGTATGTCGAACCCTAATGGAAAAAAATAGCTTCTTTTCTACTTCAATATTCAGCCAACAATAAGAAAGATGGACAAGATTCATGTTTTGTTGTATTTTAATTAACATAATTACAAAATTACTAATTTAACCTTAATGAATAAACATTAAAAACATGTAATTGCTGTCCATAATTGTCCACTATCATTTAAAATGGTTTAATTACCATTTAAGGCCATCATATTTAAAAGCCAAGTGAATTTGACACCTTTAACTAATAGCATACAACTTTTACATTTTACGCGATTAAGTCGTTTTCTTAAATTGAGCTATTAAACGATAAAATTAGCTCACGAAATTTTCACACATACATATTTGCATGTTGTAAACACCAAAAATAATATTAAAATAATTTCATGACCTCAGATTTGTGGTTCTGAACCACTGCTCTGATTTAGCTAAAACCGAGCCGTTACAAATAGGTATGTTTAGATGATGATTTGCATGCCTTTAATTATGTCTATCAATTGAGTTTAGGTATGTTTTAGGCATAATGTGGACCTTTAAAAAGAGGTTTTACCAATTCTAAACTCAATTATCGATATTATTGTACCTAGTATCAATATTTTATTATATGAACAATTTTAAACAGATAGAATGTCTTTATGGTATCAAAGTTTATATGAATATCGATACCTTTTTTTTAAAATATCGATACCATTTTTTTGAAAAGAAAACAAAATTAAATTTTAGTATCGATTTTTCAGTAAGGTATGGGTTTGGTATCGTTACCAACTATGGATTTTCAATATTGACCTTTAAACTTTAAAATTTTACAATTCAATCCTACTAGATGCCCAAAATTAAAAATTAGGTCCTTGTAGAATTCAATGATAAGTAATTCTTACCAACTCATTAGGCTAGTTGGACGCCGAGAGGCACAACTAGGTTGATGACTAGCTGGTTGAATAAATCTCTACATTAATAATTAATTAGCTAATATAATTGGATCTAGGCTAAAGGAACTCGCATAGTCAAAACAAGGAATAGAAAAAGTCAATACATGAACCTAGGAGTAGATTTTGGTTTAGTTGAATTTATTTAGTTTATTATTGTTATTATTATTATCATCTTGGTTCTTGATTAACACTATTAATTCGTGACTCAAGTATATTAGTAATGATTTTTGGTAATTAGCTTAATAGCAGTTTTTCCCAAAACAGCAATCCCTTGGGTATGATCCTCAGAATACTTACCAAGTTTTTTGTTGTAAAGAAACTATTTTACAACCTAACTCGTATACTTGTGGACACCGCCACAATTCCATATATTTTGTAGCAGTTTTCACACTCTAGACATTAGTACGTCCAAAAGCGGTCATTGGTATACACCTGGTGCAAACAATTAGGTTTTAGTTTTGCATTAGGATTCTCCAAAGTTAGAAAATTTCGAGTACAAAATTTTGTTAAGGAGAGGAGAGTTGTCACACCCCAAGTCTTGCGGACCAAAAATTTTGGTTTATAGCAGCAAAATAATCTACTCGGCAAAGTGTATCCCACCTCGTAACATCCCGCCCGACGAAATATTAGGATCTGAATAACGTTTGAAAGAATAAGACGGATAGAATAAGTTCAAATATGCATAAAGCCAAAAGTTAGTTTACAAGATAAAAGCTATGCGAGTGCACCTGAGACGCCTTCATGTTGGCGAACACTGGGTTAACACGTGGTAATTAAGAATTAAGGAAGCATTCACCCCAGGAGCCAGGACTGATGTGGACTAAATGGGTGGAATCTGCTATAAGAAATAAGGAAATAAACCGTGTCAATCTAAGTTAGCAATGAGTGTACTTTGTAACAATGCCTTTGAGCCAACAAGAAAACGATAGTTAGAGCTTAACTAAAAATAAACTAAAATGGTTAAGAACCAATGGAAAGTATTTGATTAATATTTGATTAATAATCTTGGAATTGGTAAGATTTTATCTGGTCCCAATAAAGGCATAGGTCTGGTCAAAAGATTTTAAGATATCTCCTCGGGAGAGTAAGGAAAATAAAGATAGAAAGACTTCCCTGAAACTTAGGGCAAGGCCAAACGATAGGTGAGGTCTATAGTTTTTAAGTAAGTAAAATGTTGTACGCTCGCTAAGACACTTAAAGGGGACGTAGACACATAAGTCCCTATGAGGCGAGATATCCTTTGGGGAGGTATTTAAAGGAGATGACAGTAGTGAGGCATGACCTACCGAAGTGTTAGCAATATGCCACTAGTAACACTCTAATGAAATGACTAAGGACCATGATTAAGTGGAGACTCAAGGCTAAACCATGAATGTGTTTTCACACATAGAGGACTTTACAGTTATTGTGAATCTAACTGGTGATCACATGGATTAGTACATGTGTCAAACATCCACTGGAACCAAGGAAAAATATCTGAAAACTAGGTAAGTGGAGAGAAATGTTCATTACTTCCTCAAGAAGTATTCTCTACCTATAAAAGGGTGAGTTGAGGGGGAAAATCCTTTCATCCTTTAGGATTAGCCTGGAGTGGGAGGATCAACCCTAAGATGCCCCTTGAGAGGTAAGTCTTCTGGCCTTACATGTTAAACTACTGGAGAGCAGTTATGTTTAGCTCGATAAAGCAAGCTTAGTAGAGCTTTGCTACATTTGGTGCTCAAAGTAGAAAGAGAAATGAGTTAGATATGTAGGTCTTGATGTGTTTTATCACAATCTACTCGAAGGAAGCCCAGATTTAATGCCTAAAGTTGTAACACCCCTAACCCGTACCCGTCGCCGAAATAGGGTTATGAGACATTACCGATTATAAAACAATTCAGAACAAACTTTCATTTCAAAGTTAATCTTCTAGTTATATTTTTTTTTTAAAAAAAACAACTAACATGCTTCCATTCTATAATTCATATAATTTTCAAGATTCTATTTAATCAATACAACAAAGAATCATGAAAATCGGATATTAAATTCATAACCAAGTATATGTCGTTCACATACCAATCATATATGTATACTATAACAATTATGGCACTTAGATAATTTAAATAATAAAATATCTATTATCTTACTAATTTTATACACATACTAATTAGTAAGCAAACATACATCATTTCATCTTATAAAAAAAATGATATATTCCATTATAGCATTTGGTTACCCAAATACAACACTTACATATCATAAATACATGTAAGCAATAATCCACTTGGCATATGCCAAAATATATCAGCAACTTAACCAATTAAACCACTCAAATAAACTATTTCAAATGTTCCAATAATGTGTCATTGAAAACGATACATAATCATATTCAGCTCATGCCTATTCGGAAACCAAAATCTACTTGTGCATATTAATCAATTTTCAAATAATTATCAAATCCATCTAGTCAAACATATCATTATTTTATAACATAAGCATATCCCAATGTACCCCAATAAATGACCTACATTTTATTAACTAAGGCATTACATAGTATAACTCAGACTCAAACATCATTTACTCCATAACCGAAACACCTCCTTTTATCAATATACATATATATCTTGAGTTAATAAATATATCATACCATTTCATCTTCTGCAAATATATATATATATATATATATATATGCAGGTGCCGAATTACCAATTTGACCATAACCCTTTCATATATTTTCACCGATACTAACTTCCAAATCAATTCATGTTACAATTTATACTTCACAAGAATAAATCAATAACCAAGTATAAACATATATTCAAAGCATGAATCTTACATATTGTGTAATAAACATATCAAACAAACTTATAACATGTTCGGATATAATCAAACAACCTTTAATGCCAAATCACATTTAACACATTGACCAAATACAACAATCAAATTCACATATACCTTTACCTATGCATACCATAGCCGAATTAGCCACATTTTCATCCATAATCATTAACCATTTCAACGCATATAATACCTACCACAAATATTATACATTCATAGCACGTAACATTATAACCACGATGTACATAATCCATAAGCAACATAACCAAATTCAAACATAAAAGTTAAGCCATTTTCACATGGCTTAGATTACACATAACCATAATCTGACATTTCAAAACATAATCCAAATTTATACATGCCATAGATTTGGAAATTCACTTATAAAGATACCAAGACGATCGATAGTGTGATAAGCTTCTCTGATGATTCCCAAGCTCGTAACTTGAATCCAAAATCTATAAAACAGAGGTAAACATGAACACGTACAGAGTAAGTTTTCTTAGCTTAGTAAGTCCTAAGCAAATAAACAACTAAACGTTATAATCAAATCATTTAAACTAAACCAAATTATACCATCATAGCTACTTTAAATCTTAAACTTACAATTTCATGTATTTTATATATTTTTTCACATGTAGATTAATCATGGCTGAATGAACATATACATATTTTAACTAGCTATTATTCAATTTCCAAGCCAAAATATCTTATTCATAATTAGTACATATACATTTATATGTATAACTTCATAAATCAAAGAATTACAATTATATACATATTCATATTATATAGTCGAATACATATTTATATATATAAGCAAAATCTCTTTCAATTTCAAAGCTAAATATCATTATGTGAACACATATACATATAGTCATGAATCAAAATATAATATCATACGCATATACATAGCAAAGGCCGAATATACTACACAAGGCACACATGTTCACAATAGTAACTTACGTAATTTATATCGTACACATAATGGTTCATTTACCTTATTTTTCCAATAGGTAATCAACTAACTCATACCTGGTCATTTAGCTTATTTTAACCTTTGGTTATAACTTATCATTGCCCATTGAACCATTCAAAATTTTATAAGATACTCGGATTATCACACATATCATACAATGCCAACGTCCCAGACGTGGTCTTACATGTAATCACATATTGATGCCACTATCCCAGACAGGGTCTTACTCGCACACATATGTCAGAGTCACATATCGATGCCAACGTATTAAACGTGGTCTTACTCGCACACATATATCAGAGTCACATATCGATACCAACGTATTAAACGTGGTCTTACTCACACACATATATCTAAATCACATATCGATGCCATGGTCTTACTCGCACGTCACATATCGGAATCCTATGTCATGACATATGTATCCTAGCTATTCCTAAGGTTCACACGGGACTTTCTGAGTCGTAACTCGGTTGAAACGAAGCTATACACATAGTTGCCAAGCTTTCGCACTTTCAGCTAACACACATATATATTTAATTATTTCATTTCAGCATATATAGTACACATTTAATTAAAATTAACAATGTCTATTTGCTTAAAAACTTACCTCGGACGATAAAAAACAGAACGGGATGACTAGTTGACAACTTTAGTTTTCCCCCGATCCAAATCCATTTTCTTTGGTTCTTGATTTAAACATATTCAAATTAAACTCATTCAAACATATTTTCATCCAATTTAGCCCAAAAACACATAAATGGGAAAATTACCATTTTACCCTTGACATTTTACACTTTTTACAATTTAGTCTCTATTGCACAGAACACAAAATATACAAAATTTCAATACACTCATGTTAGGCCGAATGTTACCCATATTCATACAAGTCCATATATTTTATTTATTTCACATTTTAGTCCCTTAAATTTTTATTTTTGCAATTTAGTCCTAATTACTCAAAATCATCAAAAACTCCAATACAAACATAATAATCCAAAACATATCTTTCATATTTCATCATCAAACAACAAAAATCACAAGCTTTCAACAATGGTATAACTCAAAATATTCACCAAAATTAAAAATTCAAGCATCGGTCTTGTAGATAACTTAGCAACAATCTCAAAAACGTAAAAATTATCAAAAATCAGGCTAACTACATACCTTAATCAAGATCAACCATGGCCGAATAACCTAAACTTTTTTTCTTTCTTATTTTGATATTCGGTGATGAAAGAATAATATAAGCTATGGCCATTAATTTTTATGTTTTATATTATTATTACTTATTAACCAAATTACAAATATAACCTTTATATTAAAATATAAAACCATTATAAACCTTGGCCATTATCGTCCACTCAATATGACAATGGCATAATTGCAATATAAAACCTCCATATTAAAATAACAACAACAATTTGGTCCTTTTACAATTAACCACCAAATTTTCATTTTACGCGATTAAGTCCTTTTATTTAATCGGGCACTCAAACGATAAAATTAACGCGCGAAAATTTCACAGATATTAATTCACATAAAAAGCACAGAAAATAATTTTAAAATATTTTTTTGACTCAAATTTGTGGTCCTGAAACCACCGTTCTAATTAAGGTCTAAATCCAGCTGTTACAGAAGCTGCTAATGGTGAGCAATAGGTGAGGCTCTGTGAGACCCTATAAGGATATGTGAATATCATATGGCGTAGACCACTTGTAAATGGTAAGATAAGGTGAGAAAGTTGTGTGTACCATGTGAGGGTTCGATAAGTAACCCTGTAAAATCTTTGAGTATTCTAACTGTTGATGCATGCATGTGTTTATGCATGGTTCTCTTTGTTGTGAGATCATTATTGTGTGAACTATGTGTGACATGATGATTTTTTGGAAATGTGTATATGATATGTTGCAGGTGTGGCTTGACGCCAAGACAATAATACGTCTATGTTGTGAAAGAAAGCATGAGATGAATGATATGCCTATGTTCTGTTAAGATGTAAATACTTGATGAATATGCACCTGGCAAGCATGAGTATGCCACTCGTGTAACCCCTCTGTTTAAGTAAATACATGTGGTTATGTGTCTGTCATGAGTCTCTATATGAAGAGTCATGCATGAGCGAAACAAATGTGTCACATGAATAAAAGACCAAATGCATCTCCATGTCGAAGTCTGTGTAAAGAGTCAGTCATGCATAAGTCTACATATCGAGTCTGTTTGCATTTGTGGGTCCATCAGGACAATAAACACGAATTATGATATGTGAAAGACCATGGACATGGCAAGAGAAGACCATATCGTGTAAGACCTAGTCTGGGACTATGGCATCATATGGGGTATGTGAAGTCCATATAGTGTAAAGCCCAAGGGCGAAGCTAGAAAAATTTTTTAGAGGGGAGTGAAATTAAATTGTAATTTTTACGATAGTAAAAATGTAATTTCACCATTTTGATAGCCTATATATTTATAATTTTTAAAGGATTAAATTAATTTTTTATCATTTTTAGAGGGGGCGAAGTGCAATTTTACCTTTACTAATTTAAAATTTTAAAAATTTCAAATCACCTAAATAAAAATTTTTCAATTTTAAGGGGGTCGAGGCCCCTACCAGCCCCTCTGGTTTTGCCCCTGGTAAAGCCTAGTCGTATTGCTATGGCATCGTATGGCAAATGAAGACCACGTTTAAGTACGTCATACAGATATCTGCAATGGATGGTTGGGTGAATACGAGGCGATGAGGGGCAAACCTCATAACGATGAATATAGGTGAATCCTTATTGTCAAAAACACCAAGTTACCTATTCTAGAAGCCTTTATGGATATTCTAATATATGTAAGCCTCTATAGTCATTTTTTGTAAGCCCTTGTGGTGGGTACTTGGTATATATGAGCCTTTATGGTTGTAATTTAACATGTAAGCCCTTGTGGCAGGAACTTGCTATATATGAGCCATTGTTGCAGGAACTGGTTACATGTAAGCCCTTTGGCAAAAATCTAGTATATGTAAGCCTTTATGGTGGAATCTGTTATATGTGGAAGCCTTATGGCTATCTTTGTTATATGTATGCCTTTGAGACAATGACTGTTTGAATGCAGGTGGATGCCTCAGTGGCTATATGATGATTTATGGACACCCTTGTGGCTATTTGTTGACAAAGTGTATGTCTTCAACTTCTAAAGACAATGGAAGATATCTAAAGTGAATTATACGCCATGGTGGCGCAGTTCGTGAAATGATCTTGAGAGAAAGAATACAAAAGCAACGCAAAAGTGGTAGACTCTGAAGGAAGAGTAAGTAGTGAGAACGATCCTGGAAGTAAGTTTAATGTTGCCAACCGAGGTAGGATAATCACTAAATGTGAAGAAGTATCAAGTAAAAAGAACGAAATACTTGTGTTGTGTCGAACTAATGAGTATTTTTCTGATTCCACGAAGTATGTTGTGACGTTTTAGATTTGATGTGTATGTATGGATGAATGTTGTGTTGTTGTATGTTTGTTATATATATATATACACTATTGAATGTATGTATGATAACACCTCACTAAGTTCATGGAACTTATTACAGATGCTTCTGGTTGTAGGATTTGTTAGAATGAAGGGAGATGAGAGATGATGCCAAGGCTACACCATAGGAGCAGCAGTATGTGTTGATATGCATACAAAGAAGATGAAAGGAAAGATTGTGGTGAAGGTGTAGTCTGCACCAAAGGAAAGGCTAAGACAGCCATATGAATGTTGTTATCCATAATGTATAAGTATAAGATAAGCCTTAGGGAGAAGTTAAGTCTGCGCAAAAGATGTAGTATTATGATTATAGGTATTGTTTGATGAAAGGTGAAAACATTACACTGTACGAGTAGTTGAATAACAATAATAAAACGAGGTAGTTCAGCTAAAATTAAAATTAGAAATTTTATTAAGTCATTAATATGTCTAGTAAATAGGCGAGTAGGAAAGTTTAGGAAGCGTCTAGGTTAGGACGTAACACCTTTTGCTCAGATTCGGTGGCTCGAGTCGAGTGGAGGGCGTTACACGCCCATATGTTTCTTTTAGCGCATAGGTCTGGGAATATTGTAAGTGCTTTGTATGTAAGTGAAGATTTTATTTTAGGATGTTTTGTTATTTAAAGGAAAAGATAGTGTTAAGCGAAAAGGGGTAAGTATAATATGAATTATCACCAAAGGTATAGTACGCCTTGTTTGTATGAAGTACTATGCTAGTAAAGTTGTAAAGCAACCTGGCTAGGAACCAAATGGATAGACAAGTCTAATATTTATAATATGAGATTCACATTTATATTTCTCTCGAAAACTGTAGGCCATTGAGAAGGCAAATTCTATAATGTGACACTTTTCAATTCCACTGAGTAGGATGGTTATATATATGTGTGTGAGAAAAGTTCAGGAAAAAGTCTTTTTTCTTCCTTGAATGTTGTTCTTTGGTTCTTTTTCTTAAATCAAATGGTATCTCTTCCTCATTAACTTGGAGGCTATGAATCTGGATCTAATTAATGATTATCCTATCCCTGGGTAAGTGTTACAACACTACATGTTAAGCTCTGAATGAGTAAGTGTATGTGGTATTTGAACAGTAAGTTGTAAGTATAAGGTTTTCCATGGGAGTTATTAGTGATTAAAATGATAGTATCAGACAAGAGGTATCTGCTGGCAATGCCCATTTCAATGCACGAACAGGATGTAAGCCCATTGTATAGAACAACATTTCTAACCTTCATCAATGGTAAGACAAATATGTACGAGTCATCTGTAAACTCGAGTCTAGTTTTGGTTTTCCAACAAAATGGTCCATTCCTAAGAAGAGTACTTGCATTCAATGTCAGCTAGTAGATATTAAGCTTGCTAATATTCAATACAAATTATTTGAGTAAGGGGTGCGTTCTTAACTTGGTGGAACTCATTTTAATTTGAAACATATTCCAATACTGTCTTCAGGAATTTAGCCCTAATGGTTATCAAGAAAATGATTCAATCAAGTGGCTATATGGTTTTAAGGTGCCTTCTGCTTTTTAAGCCTAGCCATACAATTCAGATGGTAACTTAGCCAACATTCTAGTAGGGCACTAAAGAGTGCCAGCCTTCTATTTTTATAGCATCTATGGCCTTTCTCCACGAAACTGGAATCTTATTTCTAACACTGTTACTATTTTTGCCTCTAATTCTAGTCTAGCTAATTCTGTAACACCCCTAACTCGTATCCACCCTGAACTAGGGTTAAAGGCATTACTGGAAAAAACAGAACATTTAACATTAAATTCATAATAGCATCATAATTTAAACATCTATATTAAGTCCCTTACATAGGTCATCAAGACCTTAAACATGTATTAGAAAGAGGTCGGGACTAAACTGAACACATACAAAATTTTTCCAAAACTTAAACAATTTCAAAGTTATATAGGTCACACGCCTGTGTGAGCAGGCCATGTGCCTCACATGGCATTAGACACGCTCGTGTGTCTAGGCCATGTCAAAACAGGGCATACATATTGACTTATTCACACGGCCACAAGACACGCCCGTGTGTCTTGGCCATGGTCGACACTGACTTGGGTTATACGGCTAGCCACATGCTCATGTGCCTTGGCCGTGCTATAGCCTAACTTACAATTGTAGGGTACCCTAGGGGACACACGACCGTGCAAAATAGTCGTGTGTCAAACACGGCTAAGACACACACGCGTGTCTCTGCCCGTGTGGACAAAAATAGGCCATTTGAATAGCCAATTTGCCACCCCAATTGGGTCGAACCTATAAGCACCAAACCAAGCATATTTGTACAACAAATTCAGCCAATTTCTATACCAAACCATACATCATTCATGCCATAACATTATTAACCATTAATAATTCATGCAAAAACACAAGACAAAAATCATATCAAAACATATGGTTATAAACCTTAATACACATCATTCAATCTCATGCTATGAACTTACCAAAACTTATTAACTTTGACTATTTCTTTTGGTCATTCAAAACATATCATATAACATTACCAACTATAAGTTCAAACACAAGCTAGCCATATCACATGGCATGATATATACATTACAAAACATATCCATACACTACTAGCCTATACATGCCATACTTTACTATTTTCATTTTCAAAAGGTACCAAAATAAGATTCGATAGTGTAGTGAGGATCCTCGATGATCCCCGAGCTCACAGTAGCTTCGATATCTATAAAATAATGCAAATACACACAAAGTAAGCTTTCAAAAGTTTAGTAAGCCATATACAAGTAAACTTATCATTCAAAACATATAAACATCATCAATTTACATATTCTCTATAGCCAAAAACTAACACAAACCTCTTGCTCATATACATGCTACATAATCTTAATTCATTTACACATATAACATATGTTCACATACTTAGGTCATATATCATCATTTGCTTGTATACTTACCTTTCATTCTCAAACATAATACTCAATTCAAACGTACCTAAATCGAATACAATTTCACAAAGTCATTTGTTTTCTTGGAACGCCCATTCGAACCATTCGGAAACATAAGAATACGCGGATAGCTCAAAAAGCATATACAATGCCAATGTCCCTGTAACGTCCCAATTTTTGGGAATTCTGAAAATGTTGGTAAAATTTAAAATTTTTGTGTTCTGTCTGCTTGGCATAGGTTTAATTATGTTAGTGGGCCTCTAGAAGGACCAAGCTTAAGTTAAAACCCAGTAATTTAATTAATTTTAATTCCATAGGAAAAAGGGGTTCTGGTAAACTGGGCTTTTAAGTATTAATTATGTAAAACAAATCACAAGGGAGCCTGTGGTAATGTGGCATGTGACGCCACTGGGAAGGCTATAAAGGTGGCATATGGATGCTAGGGAGAACTGGGGTTCAAGTCACAATGACATCAGATTAAGGGAATTAATTTTTATGTACAGAAAATGGAAGTGATGGAACTCAAGTAAAAGTCTGTCAGGAGGAGTTTGAGTTGCTCAGTAGATTGAGCAAGGAGGGGATAAGGGAGAGAATTTAGGAGCTGATTAGAGAGAGCAGAGTTGGCCAAATGGTGGACTCTTGAGGAGCAAGAGTTGGTCGGCCAAGGGTTTCATTAGAGGGCAACATTCGGCTAGGTTATTTGACAGTTATAAATTCAGCAGATGGGGTAAGTTGTGCCGTTTTCTGATCATTCATCCTCTACTTTTTCCTTTCTCCTCTCTTCATCTACTTTCGTTTTCTTCTTCTTTCCTACATAGTCGAATCTTCCTACCATCCTGTTCATCTCCATCTTTTATCAGTTGTTTCTAAACCCTCATAACTGTTCGCCATAAAAGCCGAAATCTCGAAAGCCATATTTCTCTTTGTGCCGAATTCTTATAGCCAAAACCCCTTACTTCTCTTCATCATTCTTGACCAATTCTTTAGTCCTCTAAACCCCAAGTGTCTATCGAAAAAGCCATTACAAATCTTCATATTTTCTTCACTGTTACAAAAAGCCGAAAACGCATAGCCATAGGGACATAGCCGAATTCTAAAGATCATTGAAGGCTCGACTTTTGTTATCATTTGAGGGCTTAGAACTGCATCATAATCGAGTAGGAATTAAGGGGAATCATTTACTAAAGGAATCGGTGGTAAGTCTTTCCAACATTAGTCTTTCTTTCGTAGTTTAAAAAAGCCAAAACCCCTAAAGGTTAGGGACGCTATCGATTTGGACTTGTAGCCCTAAGGGGTTGTGGTAACTATTTTACTTTGATAATGATGTGATTTAGAGGCTGCTGATCAAGGGCTTGGACAAGTGGAACGATCAGATCTTGATCTAGTCACTACTTTCGACAAAGGTAGGATCTCTAATGCCTAAGGAGTGGTTGGCCGAATATGGTAAGTGGTTAATATGAAGTTCATTTCGGTAATTAAAATTAACGTGGTAGTAATATAATTGTAGGTAGTTTGTGTGTGGTCCTCGTCAACGAAACGTCATAAAATAGGTGAGTAACTGACACCCTCTCATAGACTAGATCGGCAAAAGCTGAAAAACTGAAATGCCGAAAAGCCGATATTTTGGGAACTTGCGAGTGTGCAAGTGCTCGTAAGAAAAATGGGTTAATATTTCTGGTAACCTAAAGTGATAAAACTGCAGTACGCGCAATTTCGTGCATTTTGATATTTTGGGCTTAATGGACCAAAATCAGGAAAAAGGGCCAACGGGCCCAATTCGGTAAGAACACTCGGTAAGTGTTTCTGTTAGTACGTAAATGTCTTTCATATGCATGAAAACCCTAAAAGCAGTTAAATTACTAGGATACCCCTATGTATGTAAAAGTACTATCATACCCCTAGGTGCAAAATGACCATTATACCCCTAGGGTTAACTTTATCTGAAAAGCATTACGATCTGATTCTGCATGATGTATGCCATGATTGTATATATGTTGCATGGGGACATGGGTTATATTATGGAGGAAGCGTCCTGGTGGCTATGCCACAAATTATCTGATCGGCTGGCTCACCACATATATCTGCTCCGTGGCTCTGCCACGATTATCTCTTCTTCGTGACTCTGTCACACTATCTGCTCCGAAGCCATGCCGCATATTTCTATGGCGTGTAGTGGTTGGGTGGGTCGAGTAGTCTCCCCACATGGTGAAAGGTTGGTATGGGGTGCATATGGTTGGATATGGGTTGGGTTTGCATATGCATGTAATATCTGCTCGATCCGCATGGGCTTATGGGTCGTGATTCAGATTGCTTGCAGGCTAAGGCCAACTTATTCTGTTTCTGTGGTTTGAGCTGATATAGGCTATGGTTGGGTTAATTTACACACTGAGTTTCCCCAAACTCACCCATTTATTTTCATCTACGCAGGTAATCCCCAACCATAGTGGGCTTGGAGCTGTGAGGGATTCGGAGTGGCCACACTTTTCTGTAAGTTCAATTTTCTTCTGGTGAACTGGACCTTCTTTTATTTACGTTTAAGGTTTCTGGGTTGTTAATTGTAATAAGGCCACTTTAATTATTTTTAATGGTTTTGATAGGTTTTATTAAGATAGATACAATTTATACTTAACCATCGAAATTGATTAGCTTAGGACGCGTTTTCAAAAATAGCATTTGATTTCAAAATAACACGACAACAAGCAAAGCTTCCGCAATGAATATATTTTCCAAAATTAATCACTTTTCTTAAAATGGACTTAATCGACTTGGTTTCCTAAAAATACACTCGACGTTAAAGTGTGGCAATGGCGGTGTGCATGTCTAGGATTGGTTTCGGGGAGAGCTTGGTACTTAAGTAGTTCGATGGACTCACCTCTTCTTTTCTGGTTTCCTACCTGGTGCACAGCTTCCATTCACTTTAGCCTATAATGGAAGTATTTTTTAAAACACTAAGATATTTTTCTAAACCAACGTTTTGAACGCTTCGATGTGGCACGTCGGATCCAGTCATACCGTCTAGGCCGGGTTTGGGGTGTTACATTTAGTGGTATCAGAGCCCAGTTGTAACAACTCGGCTGTGGAATGGGTTTACAAAAACAAAGGTTTTCGAAAATAAATGTTTTATAAAGACTGTACAACTCTATTTTCAAAATCTGGATCTTTAGAAGGTGGCACCCGAATCTCCGGCTCAAGTCTGTAAGTGTTCTAAATTTTCCTGAATATGTTCTGAGCTATCTGTCTGTACTGAAATACTACTAGAGTACTCTAGATAGGATGCTACCGAAACCATAGGAAAACTTGATAGGAGACTGAAACTGCAGCTAGACATCGATTCTGCGAAAGCCAACTCTGAATTACTGAATCATAAAACATCTGTAATAATCACTGGAATACTGAAGCTAATGCATAAAATTCATAAAATAGATAATACGAGATGAGTACGCGAGCAGCTCGTGGAAGAGGCCGTAGACGAGGCCGAGGTAGTGCTCGAGTAGGAACTGCGTCTTCTGGGTATATGTCGACAGTGGAAGTAGAGTCTCATGATCGTGGAGCCGGGGATGACGCCCTGTCGCAGGCTATGCTTCGTGTTCTGGAAAGGGTGGCCGGGGCAAGTACCGGTAATGGAATTCGAAGATCAATTTCTGAACGACTCCAGACTAATGGAGCAGAGATCTTTAGGGGCGTATCTAGTGTAGCCTCGAATGTGGCAGAATATTGGTTGGAGGCCACAGAGCGAATTATGGTTGACTTGGACTGCTCTATGGAGCAGAAGCTGAAGGGAGCCGTATCGTTGCTGCGAGATGAGGCTTATCAGTGGTGGCTCACTGTGAGAGATGGGACCCCAGCTGATAGGGTAACTTGGGAGCTATTTAAGACGGCCTTTAAAGGGAAATATGTTGGGGCAAGTTATGTCGACGCCCGCAGGAAGGAATTCTTGAATTTGGTGCAATGAGGTAAAACGGTTGCGGAATACGAGGCTGAGTTTCTGAGGCTAAGCCGGTATGCTGTGGGAATAGTCGCTACGGAGTATGAGCGTAGCGTTCGCTTCGAGGATGGACTCAGAGATGAACTTAATGTACTGATTGCTCCGCAGAGAGAGCGTGATTTCGCGGTCCTGGTGGAGAAAGCTAAGATAGCTGAGGAGGTGAAGCGTACTGAGAGGCAGAACCGTGAGAAGGACCAGAACCATTTTCAGAGGGATTCCAGACCTTCGGGCGGAGCAAATAAGAATGTCAAAAGGGCGAAAGTGGAAGAGCCAGTTCGAGCAGTTCCGGTGAATGTTGTTAGACCACCAATCTGTGGAGACTGTGGTAAGGTACACTTGGGCAAGTGTAGGAAACGTTCTGGTGCTTGTTTTTTATGCGGATCCATGGAGCATAGAGTTAAGGACTGTCCTCAGAGAGCTGCTCAGGTTTCAAGTTACTGAATAGAGGGTTGCTCAACCCGTGAGAGGTGGACCACAACCACTGAGAGGACGTGGACAAGGTAGGAACAGAAATGGAAATGGTCGAGGTCGAGGGGTGCCTGGCAGGGGTACCAAAAATGCCGAGGCTCAAAAGCCAGCATTGGTGTATGCAGCTCGTCGTCGAGAGGAGGGCGACGCACCTGACGTCATAACTTGTACATTTTTTATTTCTAGCATGCTATATACTACTTTGGTGGATATTGGATCTACTCATTCTTATATTACATGTTTCATATCTGGGTCGTTGGGTGTGCACTCTGAGAAGATTGTGAGTGGGGTATCTGTATTGAGTCCTTTGGGTCACTCGGTTAGGGTAGACAAACTGTATAAGGATGTGCCCTTAGAAACTCAAGGTAGGATTTTTCTTAGAGATCTGATGGAGTTGCCATTCAGAGAGTTTGACCTCATTCTAGGAATGGACTGGCTAGCTAAGCATAAGGCAACTTTGGATTGTGCTGCTAAGAGAATGGTGCTAAGGACCACAGAGGGTGAGGAGGTTATGATGATAGGTGAGCGAAGGGACTATTTGTCCAATGTGGTGTCAGCTTTGAGAGCTGAAAAGTGGATTCAGAAAGGTTGTGAGGCCTATTTGGCATTTGTAAGTCAGTTGGAAGCTGAGGGACTGACAGTGGATAAGGTTAGGACCGTAAAAGAGTTCCAAGATGTTTTTTTGGAAGAGCTTCCGAGATTGCCTCCAAACCAAGAAGTCGAGTTTGGAATCGACTTGTTGCCAGGAACGGCGCCAGTATCCATCGCACCGTATAGGATGGCACCGAAGGAGTTAGTAGAGTTAAAAGCTCAAATTCAAAAGTTGTTGGATAGGGGCTTCATTAGGCCAAGTGTGTCTCCATGGGGAGCACCGGTGCTATTCGTGAAAAAGAAGGATGGGACGATGCGGATGTGTATCGATTATCGCCTGTTGAACAAACTGATGGTTAAGAATAAGTATCCACTGCCAAGGATTGACGATTTGTTCGACCAGCTTAGAGGAGCTTCTGTATTTTCCAAGATCGACCTTCGATCTGGATATCATCAGTTAAGGGTCAAAGAGGCCGATATTCATAAGATAGCATTCAGGACTCGGTATGGTCATTACGAGTTTCTGGTTATGCCATTTGGACTGACAAATGCTCTTGCAGCATTTATGGATCTGATGAATTGTGTGTTCCAACCATTTTTGGATCGGTTCGTAGTCATCTTTATTGACGATATCCTGGTATATTCTGAAACGGAAGCGAAACATGATGAGCATCTTCGCATTGTGCTGCAAGTGTTAAGGGAGAAGGAACTCTATGCGAAGTTCAGCAAGTGTGAATTCTGGCTGAGGGAGGTAACCTTCTTAGGACACGTGGTCTCTGCTGAGGGGATTAAAGTGGACCTTCGAAAGATTGAAGCGATTTTGGAGCGGAAGCCACCTAGGACGGTGTCGAAAATTTAAAGTTTCTTAGGCTTGGCAGGATACTATAGAAGGTTTGTGGAAGGTTTTTCTGTGATGGCAGCACCTCTGACGAAACTCATAAGGAAAGGAGTACAGTTTGTGTGGACTGAGAAGCAGCATGAAGCTTTTGAGAAGTTGAAGAAAGTACTGACTGAAGCACCTGTGTTAATTCAACCAGAATCTGGGAAGGATTTTACTGTGTACAGTGATGCATCACACATAGGTTTGGGTTGTGTGTTGATGCAAGAAGGTAAGGTGGTTGTTTATGCATCACGACAGCTTAAGCCTCACGAGGGGAACTATCCTACTCATGATTTGGAGTTGGCAGCAGTGATCTTTGCACTTAAGATTTAGAGACATTACTTGTATGGAGAAAGGTGTATTATATACACAGACCATAAGAGTCTTAAGTATTTGCTGACTCAGAAGGAGCTGAACCTTAGGCAAAGGAGATGGATTGAGTTGCTTAAGGATTATGACTGTCCGATCGAGTATCACCCAGGCAAGGCTAATGTGGTAGCCGATGCTCTAAGTTGTAGAGCTGTATCTGATCTGAGAGCAATGGTTGCTCGCCTAAGTCTGTATGATGATGGTAGTCTATTGGCTGAATTGCAAGTAAGGCCAACCTGGGTGGATCAGATTAAGGAAAAGCAGTTGAAAGATGAGTCTTTGGTCACTCGTTTTCAACAAGTTGAGGAAGGGGAAACTTCTGAGTTTGGGTTGAATAGCGAAGGAGTTTTGTGCTTCTGAGGAAGAATTTGTGTTCCGAAGGACTCTGACTTGAGACAGTCAATATTGAAGGAAGCTCATAGGGGACTTTGTTCCATGCATCCTGGAGGGAATAATTTGTATCACGACTTGCGAGAACTGTATTGGTGGCCTGGGCTTAAATGAGAAGTAACAAAATTCGTGGGGAAATGTCTGACATGCCAGCAAGTGAAAGCTGAGCATCAATTACCTTCTGGATTGTTGCAGCCAGTAAAGATACCACTTTGGAAGTGGGAGAGGGTAACCATGGACTTTGTGAGTGGGCTACCCTTGACTCCATCGAAGAAAGACTCGATATGGGTGATTGTGGATAGGTTGACCAAATCGGCCCATTTTATACCAGTTCGCACCGACTTTTCACTTCAGAAGTTAGCCAAGTTGTATGTGGCGGAGATTGTACGACTTCATGGTGTCCCAGTTTCGATTATCTCTGACCGAGATCCTAGATTCACATCACGGTTTTGGCAAAAGTTACATGAGGCGTTGGGTACATGATTGAACTTTAGTACGGCTTTCCATCCCCAAACTGATGGTCAGTCGGAAAGGGTTATTCAGATTCTAGAGGACCTGTTAAGGGGATGTGTTATTGACTTCCGAGGGAGTTGAGAGGATTACTTGCCGTTGGCAGAATTTGCATACAATAATAGTTATCAGGCAAGTATTCGAATGGCACCATATGAAGCATTGTATGGACGAAGGTGTCATACACCTAGTTGTTGGACCGAACTAGGTGAACGACAGGTTCTTGGACCTAAATTGGTGGCAGATACTGAGCATAAGGTCAAGTTGATTAGAGACCGGTTGAAGGAAGCGTCCGATAGACAAAAGTCATATGTAGATTTGAAGCGTAAGGAGATTGAGTACTTAGTAGGTGATATGGTCTTCTTAAAGGTTTCTCCTTGGAAGAAGATACTAAGGTTTGGTAAGAAGGGCAAGTTGAGTCCGCGGTTCATTGGGCCTTATCGGGTTTTGAAGCGAGTGGGCCCAGTCGCTTATCAGTTGGAATTACCTCCAGAGTTAGATAGGATTCACGATGTTTTTCACGTCTCCATGTTAAGGCATTATCGTTCTGACCCTACTCATGTCATGCCGGTTGCAGAAATTAAGGTGCAAACTGATTTGACCTTTGAGGAGGAACCTGTGCAAATATTGGATCGAGATGTTAAGATTCTGAGAAAGAAATCTGTCCTATTGTGTAAAGGTGCTTTGGCGTAATCATGGCAGAGAGGAAGCTACTTGGGAGCCAGAAGAGGCGATGCAATAGCAATACCCTCATTTATTTGAACCAGGTAAATTTCAAGGACGAAATTTCTTTAAGGAGGGTAGAGTTGTAACGTCCCAATTTTTGGGAATTCTAAAAATGTTGGTAAAATTTAAAATTTTTGTGTTCTGTCTGCTTGGCATAGGTTTAATTATGTTAGTGGGCCTCTAGAAGGACCAAGCTTAAGTTAAAACCCGGTAATTTAATTAATTTTAATTCCATAGGAAAAAGGGGTTCTAGTAAACTGGGCTTTTAAGTATTAATTATGTAAAACAAATCACAAGGGAGCCTGTGGTAAGGTGGCATGTAACGCCACTGGGAAGGCTATAATGGTGGCGTGTGGATGCTAGGGAGAACTGGGGTTCAAGTCACAATGACAGCAAATTAAGGGAATTAATTTTTATGTATAGAAAAGGGAAGTGATGGAACTCAAGTAAAAGTCTATCAGGAGGAGTTTGAGTTGCTCAGCAGATTGAGCAATGAGGGGATAAGGGAGAGAATTTAGGAGCTAATTAGAGAGAGCAGAGTTGGCCGAATGGTGGACTCTTGAGGAGCAAGAGTTGGTTCGCCAAGGGTTTCATTAGAGGGCAACATTCGGCTAGGTCATTTGACAATTATAAATTCGGCAGATGGGGTAAGTTGTGCCGTTTTCTAATCATTCATCCTCTACTTTTTCCTTTCTCCTCTCTTCATCTACTTTATTTTTCTTCTTCTTTCCTCCATAGCCGAATCTTCCTACCATCCTGTTCATCTCCATCTTTTATCAGTTGTTACTAAACCCTCATAACCGTTCTCCATAAAAGCCGAAATCCCAAAAGCCATATTTCTCTTTGTGCCGAATTCTTATAGCCAAAACCCCTTACTTCTCTTTATCATTCTTGACCGATTCTTTAGTCCTCTAAACCCCAAGTGTCTATCGACAAAGCCATTACAAATCTTCATCTTTTCTTCACTGTTACAAAAAGCCAAAAATGCATAGCCATAGGGACATAGCCAAATTCTAAAGATCACTGAAGGCTCGACTTTTGTTATCATTTGAGGGCTTAGAACTGTATCAAAATCGAGTAAGAATTAAGGGGAATCGTTGACTAAAGGAATCAGTGGTAAGTCTTTCCAACACTAGTCTTTCTTTCGTAGTTTAGAAAAAGCCGAAACCCCTAAAGGTTAGGGAGGTTGTCGATTTGGAATTGAAGCCCTAAGGGGTTGTGGTAACTATTTTACTTTGATAATGGTGTGATTTAGAGGCTACTGATCAAGGGCTTGGACAAGTGGAACGATCAGATCTTGATCTAGTCACTACTTTCGACAAAGGTAGGATCTCTAGTGCCTAAGGAGTGGTTGGCCGAATATGGTAAGTGGTTAATATGAAGTTCATTTCGGTAATTAAAATTAACGTGGTAGTAATATAATTGTAGGCAGTTCGTGTGTGGTCCTCGTCAACGAAACGTCATAAAATAGGTGTGTAACTGACGCCCTCTCATAGACTAGATCGGCAAAAGCCGAAAAGCCGAAATGCTGAAAAGTTGATATTTTGGGAACTTACGAGTGTGCAAGTGCTCGTAAGATAAATGGGTTAATATTTCTGGTAATCTGAAGTGATAAAACTGCAGTACGCACGATTTCGTGCATTTTTTATATTTTGGGCTTAATGGGCCAAAATCGAGAAAAAGGGCCAACGGGCCCAATTCGGTAAGAACACTCGGTAAGTGTTTCTGTTAGTACGTAAATGTCTTTAATATGCATGAAAACCCTAAAAGAAGTTAAATTACTAGGATACCCCTATGTATGTAAAACTACTATTATACCCCTAGGTGTAAAATGACCATTATACCCCTAGGGTTAACTTTATCTGAAAACCATGACGATCTAATTTTGTATGATGTATGCCATGATTGTATATATGTTGCATGGGGACATGGGTTATATTATGGAGGAAGCGTCCTGGTGGCTATGCCACAAATCATCTGATCTGGTGGCTCTGCCACATATATCTATTCTGGTGGCTCTGCCACGATTATCTGTTTCTGGTGACTCTGTCACACTATCTATTCTGGCAACCATGCTGCATATTTCTGTGGCGTGTAGCGGTTGGGTGGGTCGAGTAGTCTCCCCATATGGTGAAAGGTTGGTATGGGGGTGCATATGGTTGGATATGGGTTTGGTTTTGCATAAGCATGTAATATCTGTTCTGATCTGTCATGGGCCTATGGGTCAGTATTCTCACTCATTGCAGGCTAAGGCCAACTTATTCTGTTTCTGTGGTTTGAACTGATATAGGCTATGGTTGGGTTAATTTACACACTAATTTTCCCCAAACTCACCCCTTTATTTTCATCCACGCAGGTAATCCCCAACCATAGTGGGCTTGGAGCTATGAGGGATTCGGAGTGGCCACACTTTTCTGTAAATTCGGTTTTCTTCTGGTGAACTGGACCTTCTTTTATTTACGTTTAAGGTTTCTGGGTTTTTAATTGTAATAAGGCCGCTTTAATTATTTTTAATGGTTTTGATAGGTTTTATTAAGATAGATACAATTTATACTTAACCGTCGAAATTGATTAGCTTAGGACGCGTTTTCAAAAATAGCATTTGATTTCAAAATAACACGACAACAAGCAAAGCTTCCGCATTGAAAATGTTTTCCAAAATTAATCACTTTTCTTAAAATGGACTTAATCGACTTGGTTTCCTAAAAATACACTCGACGTTAAAGTGTGGCAATGGCGGTGTGCATGTCTAGGATTGGTTCCGGGGAGAGTTTGGTACTTAAGCAGTCCGATGGACTCACCTCCTCTTTTCCGGTTTCCTACCTGGTGCATAGCTTCCATTCACTTTAGCCTATAATGGAAGTATCTTTTAAAACACTAAGATAGTTTTCTAAACCAATATTTTGAACGCTTCGATATGGCATGTCGGATCCAGACATACTGTCTAGGTCGGGTCTGGGGTGTTACAGTCCCAGACGTGGTCTTACATGTAAGTAAACATTGATGGCACTTTCCCAGACAGGGTCTTACACAAAATCAGATACGATGCCAATGTCCCAGACATGGTCTTACATGCAAAACAGAAGTCGATGCCAACGTCCTAGACGTGGTCTTACACGATAACACATATGAAAAATCCTATGTCATGACATATGTATCCTAACTATTCCTATGGTTCACACGGGGCTTTTTGGATGTCGGAACTTTGTAGATACTTTCTCGGATAGCACATATTGAGCTTGAATATTCATTCATCACAATTCAATATCTTGTGAAAAATAATAATTTAATTCAAACACGTTTATTTGTATATTGACTTAGCTCGTACGGATTCGGATAGACTGAACTAGCTACTCGACGACTTTCGACTTTCCCCGATCTAATTATGTTTTCTTTAATTCTTGATCTATATAAATTCAAATTTGACTCATTTAGTCACACATTCATTCAAAACAATCCATAAACACAAATTTAGGGCAATTTGCAAACTAGCCCTCATATTTTCACATTTTGACACTTTAGTCCCTAATTCACAAAATCAAAAAATACACATAATTTGCATATGCTAATGCTTGGCTGGATTCTCTTATTACTCATACTAGTCCACACATTTCATTTATTTCACATTTTAGTCCCTCAAAATATTATTTTCACAATTTAGCCCTTTTTACTCAAAATCACCAAAAATTCAAAGACAAAATATATCAACCCAACATACATGTTTTATTTTCCAACAAGTAACATCGCAAAGATCACAATTTCATCAACGGTACATTTCAAATCATCAACAAAATCAGAAATTGAGACATGGGCTTGATAGTATTCGAAGCAACGATTACAAAAACATAGAAATTATCAAAAATTGAGCAAAACACATACCTAAATCAAAGGAAACCAAGGCTGAACCCTAGGTAAGCTTTTCTCTTTTCTTTTTCTTGTGATTTTCGGTAATAAGGATGAATGATTTATCCATTAACATGTTTTATTTTATTTAATATATGATTAATATGCTAATGACCAAAATACCCTTTAATAATCCATTTTAAATTCACATATATTAAAGCCATTTATGTCCATTATCAATGTGAATGGCATAATATCCACATAAGGACCTCTCATTAA
Source organism: Gossypium anomalum (assembly GCA_025698475.1). NCBI lineage: Eukaryota > Viridiplantae > Streptophyta > Magnoliopsida > Malvales > Malvaceae > Gossypium > Gossypium anomalum. Next base: position 59,877,432 of record CM046956.1, read on the forward strand.
CAAAGAAAAATCAAATGGCACTTTTAACATATAACATGCAACTTTTACATTTTATGCGATTAGGTCTTTTTTTTCAAATTAAGCACACAAACGATTAAATTTTAATACGAAACTTTCACACAAGCTAATTCACATATCATAAGCACAGAAAATATATTTAAAATATTTTTTTACTCAGATTTGTGGTCCTGACACAGGTATTCTGACTAGGGTTTAAACCGAACTATTACAAATTCTCCTATTGATGGTGCATGGCCTTCATCCTATTCCCAAAACAAGGACATTTCATCTATCCTTAAGGGAGCTCATACCCAAGGGAAGCTATTGCTGGTTCATCAAAGAAGACAGCAGCAAAGAAAACAAAGAAGAGGACTAGAGCAGAAGAGAGTACTCAAGAGTCTAAAGGCAATGAACGCCCTCTATTAATAAGGCATAGACCAAGTAGGAGCTTGTCACTGTAGTTAGCCCTACACCTTTAGTTCTTGCTCTTCCTGAGTTCCCATCATTTACTAAAGAGTCCCCCCCTTTACCATGTTCTCCCATATATTCCTGTGATCCTTCATTGTCAAGAAATAATTTAGGGATGATCCTTTTTATTCAATTAATTATTCCTCCTCTCCGAACACCAGATATGTAACACATGTGACCTGGCCTGGTCATCCAAATTCGAGCCTCAAATGTTACTAAGCAGATTCGGGCTCTCCAATATTTCTCAACACTTAACATACTGAATAATACGTCATATATTCTTACTAATTAAAACAAACTTAGCAATTCAACATACATGTAAGTATCAATCACACCCTTAATTTGGCATGCTTACAACTAAATATTTATATAATGACATAACTCGACTCCAGTGGCTTCATAAGTCTATGGAAAACCAATAGGAAAAATTCCACTTAGAATATGTACTAAGACATCACAAAAAAAAACTATCCTTCATGAGACTCGTCTAGCAGTTAAGGCTCGAATACACTCATATAGCCCCCTTTGTATGCATTAGTGCCCAATCTATCATTCCCTCATCGTAGCCCTAACTTCATCCCTCCAAGTATCTTTCTTACTTGCAATGCAGAATGCATAGGGGTAAGTTCATTAGAACTTAGCGAAAAAATCCCCTTTTTACCTGTATTCATGTCTTCTTAATAGTTTTTGGGCTTTATTAAACATTCAGGGTCAACTTCCTCAAAGTTTGCCACTTTAGCGTTGCCTTTGATTTCTTTGTCCTAAGATCATTTAACGAACTCTACCACTATGGCGTACACTTCACTTCAGATATCTTCTATTGTCACTGGAAATTGCAGACACACGCTTTGTCGATAGATATGCATAAGGCATCCACCTACATTTAGACAGTCATTACCACAAAGGCGTACTTATAATAGAAATAGCCATAAGGCTTCCACATATAATAGGTTCTACCACAAAGGCTCACACATACCAAGTACCCGTCATAAGGGCTTTATAGAAAACAGCCAGAAAGGCTTCCACAGAACAGCCACAAAGGCTTCCATAGAACAACCACAAATGCTTTCATAGAATTGGTAACTTGGTGTTTTCGATGATAAGGATTCACCTACACTCATCGTCATGAGGTTTGCCCCTCATCACCTGGTACTCTGTAACACCCCAATTTTCGGAAATTCTGTGAACTTTGGCAAAATTTAAAATTATGTGTTCTGTCTGCTTGGTGTAGGTTTAAGTATGATAGTGGGCCTCTAGAAGGCCCAAGCTTAGGTTAAAACCCGGTAATTTTAATTAATTTTAAATTCATAAGAACAAGGGTTCTAGTTAACTAGGCTTTTAAGTATTAATTGGGTAAAATAAAACACAAGGAAACAGGTGGCAAAGTGGCATGTGACGCCACTGAGAAGGCTATAAAAGTGGCGTGTGGATGCTAGGGAGAACTGAGGTTCAAGTCACAATGACAGCATATTAAGGGAATTATTTTTATGTTCAGGAAAGGGATGTAATGGAACTGAAGTGAAACCCTGTTAGGAAGAGTTGGAGTTGCTCAGGAGATTAAGTAAAGAAGGGATAAGGGAGAGAATTTAGGAGCTGATCAAGGGGGATGATGATGGCCGAATAGTGGACTCTTGAAGAGCAAGAGTTGGCCGGCCAAGGGTTTCTGTAGAGAGCAAATTTCGGCTAGGTTAAGTGCAAGTATAAATTCGGCATTAGGGGTAAGTTGTGCCATTTCCTGACCATTTTTCCTCTTCTATTCTTTTCTCCTCTCTTCGTCAACTTTTTCTTTTCTTTTTTTTCCTCTATAGCCGAATCTTCCTATCATCCTGTTCATCTCCATCTTTTTCTTCAGTCGTTTCTAAACCTTCATAACCATTTGCTATAAAAAGCCGAAATCTCGAAAGCCTATATTTTCTTCTGTACCGATTTCTCGTAGCCAAATCCTCTTAGTTCTCTTCATCTTCTTGACCGATTCTCTAGTTCTCTAAACCCTAAGTTTCTATCGACAAAGCCACTACAAAACCCTCATCTTTTCTTCACTATTACAAAAAGCCGAAAATGCATAGCCATATGGACATAGCCGAATTTTAAGATCACTGAAGGCTCGACTTTTGTTATCATTTGAGGGCTTAGAACTGCATCAGAATCGATTAGGAACTAAGGGGGAAACATTGACTAAAGGAACTGGTGGTAAGTCTTTCAAACCTATTCTTTATTTCGGGTTTTGGAAAAGCCGAAATCCCTAAAGGCTAGGGAGGCTGTCGATTGGGTCTTCTAACTTTAAGGGTTGTGATGATTAATTGTTTTTGGTGTTAGTGTGATCTAGAGGTTGTTGATCAAAGGCTTAGACAAGCGGAACGATCGGATCTTGATCTAGTCGCTACTATCGGCAAAGGTAGGTTTGCTAGTGCCTAAGGTGTTGTTGGCCGAACATGGTAAGGGGTTAATACGTAGTTCATTTTCGATAGTTAGATTAACGTGGTAGTAATCCGATTGTAGGCAGTTCATGCATGGATCTCGTCAATGAATCGTCATAAAACAGGTGTGTAACTGACACCCTCTCATAGATTAGATCGGTAAAAACCGAAAAGTCAAAATGCCAAAAAGCCGGTATTTTGGGAACTTACGAGTGTGCGAATGCTCGTGAGATTGAAATTTGATGTATATGGTAAAATAAAGTAATAAGACTGCAGAGTGCATGATTCCGTGCATTTCGATATTTTGGGCTTAATGGGCCAAAGTCAGTATAATAAGCCAACGGGCCCAATTCGGTAAGAACACTCGGTAAGTGTTTCTGTTAGTATGTAAACAGTTATGATTTGCATGAAAACCCTAAGAATAGTAAAATTACTAGAATACCCCTATGTATGCAAAATTACCATTATACCCCTAGGTGTAAAATGACCATTATACCCCTAGGGTTAATTTTGTCTAAAAAGCATGATGATCTGATTCTGTATGATGTATGCCATGATTGTATATCTGCTGCATGGGGACATGGGTTATATTATGGAGGAAGCGTCCTGGTGGCTATGCCACAAATTATTTGATCTGGTGGCTCTGCCACATATATCTGTTCTGGTGGCTCTGCCACGACATCTTATACTGACTCGTGACTCATCATTTATCTCGCTCGCAGCCATACTGCAAATTTCTGTGGCATGTAACGGTTGGGTGGGTCAAGTAGTCTCCCCACATGGTGTAAGGTTGGACGGGGGTGCATATGGTTGGATGTGGGTTGGGTTTTTGCATGAACATGTAATATCTGTTCTGATCTGTTATGGGCCTATGGGCTTAATTCTGAATTCTATTCTGGGCTAAGGCCAACTTATTCTGTTTCTGTGGTTGAGTTGATATAGGCTATGGTTGGGTTAAATTACACACTGAGTTTCCCAAAACTCACCCTTTTATTTTCATCCACGCTGGTAATCCCCAACCATAGTGGGCTTGGAGCTGTGAGGAATTCGGAGTGGCCACACGTTCTCCAAATTCGATTTTTCTTCTGGTGAACTAGACATCCTTTTATTTACGTTTATGGTTTTGGGTTTTTAAATGTAATAAGGCCGCTTAATTATTTTGATGGTTTAATATGTTTTATAAAGATAGGCATTAATTATATTTAATTGTCGAAATTGATTAACTTTAGGGCGCATTTTCCAAAAACATTAATTGATTTCAAAATAACACGACAACAAGTAAAGCTTCCGCAATGAAAATATTTTTCCAAAATTAATCACTTTTCCTAAAATGGACTTAATCAAACGGGTTGCCTAAAAACATACGTGACGTTAAGGTGTGGCAATGGCGATGTGCATGTCTAGGATTGGATCCGAAGGGAGCTTGGTACTTAAGCAGTCCGATGGACTCACCTCCTCTTTTCTGGTTTCCTACCTGGTGCATAGCTTTCATTCACTTTAACCTATAATGAAAGTATCTTTTAAAACACCAAGTAAGTTTTCTAAACTAAGCAATACAAAATGTTTTGAACGCTTTGATGTGGCACGTCGGATCCAGTCGTAACATCTAAGTAGGGTTTGGGGTGTTACATACTCACCCAACCATCCATTGTCTATATCCATGTGACATAACCCTGTCTTCATTTTCCATATGATGCCATAGCAATACGGCTAGGCCTTATTCTATATAGACTTCACATACCCTATATGACGCCATAGTCCCAGACTAGGTCTTACATGATATGGTCTTCATTTTCCATTGCCATGGTCCTTCACATATCAAAATTCGTATTTATTGTCCCGACGGACCCTTACACGCAAATAGGATCAATATGTAGACTTATGCATGACTGACACTTTACACGAGCTTCAACATACAGATGCATTTACTCTTTCATTCATGTGACACACTTCTTTTAAACTCATGCATGACATTTCATGTAGAGACTCATGATAGACACATAACCACATGCATTTACTTGGGTCCATTATTGAGTTCTTATATGAGCGATTCATGCTCGCCAGGCTCATATTCATCAAGCATGTACATCTTAACAGAACAAAAGCATATTATCAGTTTGGCATCAAGCCATACATGCAACATATCAAGTACATATTTCCTTCACAGAGTTAGTATATCACACGCACATCTTACGTTTGTTTCACAGTTTAGTCTTTCAACATGGAAGAGATGAGCATGCATAAAAGAGTCAGCTTAGAGAGTCACGAGGTATTCACCTACTGTTCACCTTTAGTAGCTTCAGATGTTAGATTTGGGCTTCCTTTGAGTAGATCAATAGCCCTATATATCCATCCAAATAAAACACATCAAGGTCTTTTTACATAGCTCAGTCTTCCTTTTTGTTTCGAATACCAAACTTCACATAACTACTTTACTATGCTAAACAGGTATGTTCGCTAGCAACCCAACAGACAAGGCTACGAATCTTACCTTACATGGGGCATTCTGGGACCAAAATCCATGCTTTAATGGGCATAAGAGTATTCTTTGATCTCCTTTTTATTTAAGCCAAGAGTGCTTCCTCGCAAAGGAGGAAGAAGACTCCCCTTTTTATAATAGGGTTGCCCAGATTTCTTTCCACTCTTGCTCTTATGATAGCTTGACACTTGTTACATCCCTAACCACTCAGCCATGGAAGTGGTCTATAGTTGTGAGGAAGTGTGCGTGACAATTCATCTGCTCACTTATTTGATTGCACATGATTTCATTTTCTTGGTTTGTTCCTAACTACTCATTGGAACACAACTAAGATTGTAGTCAACTAATTTGGTGTATTCTATCTATTGAAGTTCTATCTTTTCTCGCTTTATCATGACTATCTACCTTAACAGGCACGCCAAAGCATCATTGAGATGGGTAGAACTACGCCCACCTATTCCTCCCAATTGTTCATATCGTAAAGACTTCACCAGAAGGGCATACTTATAGCCTTCAAGCTCATTGCCAAGTCTAACACCTAGTTAGAGCCCATTCTGTCTCCCTTCCTTCTCCAGGTTTCTCTGGGTTACAAGGGCTTCGCTGAGCGGAGTGTTACAAGATGCTACCCTTACTGGGACAGGAAGTGTCTTTCCTTGGCGAGCTTTTTTAGAGTCTGTGCCATCTTTCACATCTCTCAACTCTATCTCTCAACAATAATAAAGCTTACTTCTTCTTCAATTAAGGGAGGTTTTCTCCTCCTACCTTACATCCACTTCCATTGAGTGCCCTCTAACTCTTATGTCCCAAGTTACAAAAATCTCCATCAAGCATGGTCTTTGAAATGGGGCCCTGAGAGATGCCAGTCAATGTTACCGAAAAAAATCTGATTTAGAAAAAATTGCAAAATCTGGCGAGGACTTTTTAGCTGAACTACGTTAGAAATTTCAAGAGTCCACCCATTTAATTGGAAATTTTGATATACATCTCACAACATTATCAGATAAACACAGAGATGCTTAAATAAAAAAAAAAAGCAGCTAATTCATTGAAGGATGAGAAACTGGCCTTAAAAGAGAAACTCAGATCCCTGGAAGAGAGCCACAAGGCAGAACTTGAGTACCAACATTGTTCCCATGATGAGACCTTTAGGAAGTATCAAGAGGACACTCAAAAGAATCTTATTGAGGCCTTGCCTAAATGGAAGTCGAATATGATTCTGCACACCTAGATGGCTACAAGTCCTCTTGATCTCAAAATATTATACTTCAATTGTCTCAAAGATATTTCCACCAGTTCACTTAACTTTGATGTTTACCATCTAGAAGGTGAAGAGTGTGAAACTTTTCAAAGCGAGAGGAAGCAAACAAAAGGATTTATCATTCTATCCACAGCCATTGTTGAAGACGATAGGGAAGGCTCAACATCAGAAGATCAAGTTCTAGAGGACACCTATTCTACTAAAGAGGTCCTTACTGAGCCTATTAATCAACCTGATAAAGGGAAGGATAAGATCAAATTTCTTTAGTCATGCACTTTATCTCATTTTTATCTTTATTTTCATCAACCTTTTGAATTGTGTAATGCTTTCTTATTAATGCATAATTCCTTTACATTCTTTACTATCTTACTGATTATTTCATTACATCATTTACTTTACACATAAACATAGTTGTCTTCACATACCTGAGAGATTAAGCCAGGCTTGGCGTATTATGCATATAGGGCTTCTTTATCTCCATGGTCCAAGAACTGGCTGAATCGAGCTATGATACCAAAACTTGTAACGCCCTCAACCTAACCTGATTTATTGAGTCGGGATCTCGGGTATTGCTAAGCGGTGTAAAAGATTTAGTAAAACAGTTTATTATTTCTCCTTTAACTCTGTTATTTTAAGTCCAAAAGAAAATCTCCACATCTTTAAAGATTTGAAATGGGGTACATGTTAAACATCTTATTACAACTCATCTAATTCAAATCTCTACAAACTAGCAAATTATTTAAGATAGACTTAAGAGACAAATTCGAAGCTGCGCCACCAATCCTCTATATGCATAATAGCCCAATCCACCACCATATTGGCATAATCCTAGTGTTGTCTCTCTAGACGAAGCTATTTCTCAACAAACCTGAAAAAAAGTAGTAACCTCGTAAGTACAGAAGTGCTTAATGAGCTCATTGATAGTACCTTGGCGTAGTCTCGTAATGCTTTAGGATGGATCAACTTCTACTCTGTGCCATTTGCTATGGCTGATACCGTACATTCTTATCCTTCTTGTACACGTAATTATCACATCCTTTTTGTACTTAATCTTTCGTACTTAATTAGCAAGAAGACCCTTCTCATTATTACATTATTCTTTTTCCTTAATATGCTTTTGTAACAGAATACCCTTAGAAACAACTTCCATCAATCCACAATTCAGATCATTCTCTTCTTTCAATTAATTTCTTACTATCATTGTCTTGGGTGAACACATACATATGTTGGATACTTAAATAGTTTTTCATACTAATGATTCTTACTCAGGCAGGCCCTGATTCATTTCAATTCTTATACCCATACTAATAATTCACTGCAAGCAACATCCAAATGAACTCCATATCAGACTATAACAGAGCCTCATAATTCAAAATAGTATTGACTCAGATTCAAAATAAATTTGGAAAAAGATGTGATAACCCTTACTTTTCATACTTACAGATCATCATAACAGACACCCTTCTTGACATATAGATATGCATCTCTCTTTCAAGGAAATCCCTTAAGACTTCATTCAACTCTTATTCTAGAGCATATAAAAACCTTATCTAGGTTATACATATTACAGAACTAATAAAACTTACTCATACCTTTCCACAAAGATAGGCATTCAAATTCATAGCTTACCAGATATCTCTAACAGTTCACACCACATAAACTTAGTAAAATAAACCATACAAGCAATCAGATAGAACACGACATTAAGGTGATCCATTTAGGGTTCGCTGCAAAGGCTATTCTTTCATACTACACCACAAAGGCTTTTCTTTCCTGACGTGTTTACAATATAGATTTGCCTAAACTCATGTTATGTAAGGTTTGCCCATCATTATCCTAAGACACGTAGAAAAGCCAATTGGGTAATCACCATCCTTTATTTCCTTTTAGAAGGTACCATGGACATGAACTTTTATTATTAAAGATTGTGTTTAAAGTCCCGACAAAACCCTTTAGACTCCTCCATAGTGAACAGACATAGACTTATTTGACTGACTCTTCATGCATTGACACCATTTAAGACTTCACACTTTGATCCATTAACAACACTCAACTAACTCACATCTCATCACATATATTCCATTTGTGCACATACAATCATATTTCATCATCAGAATACTTATCACATACATAACCTGTCAGATTCCATACAGACTACACATGCAAGACCTGTAACACCCCTAACTCGTATCAGTTGCCGGATTAGGGTTTCAGAGTATTACTGAAACATTTAGAAAATTTTATAAATAATTTACGTAAATTACTATTCATTTATCGATATCATTCAAAACATCCCTTAATTGGACCCTCGAGGTACAATACGAGCATTAGAATTAAGTTAAGACTTAATCGGAAACTCATAAAATTTTTTGCGACATTTCAAAAATTTTCTAAGGTTGTAGGGCTCACACGCTCGTATGGTCGGGCCGTGTACTACACACACCCGTGTCCCTAACTTGTGTAACTCTTTAACTTATAAGGCATGAAGAAATTGAAGCCACACAGCCAAGTCACACAATCGTGTGCTAGGCCGTGTGGCGAATTTTATTTTCAAAATTTAGGTGCAGTTTTCACACCGCCGTGTAACATGCCTGTGTTCAAGGCCGTGCCAACCACACGGCTGAGACACATGCCGGTGTGCCCAATTTTGAGAATTTTGTTTCTCTTTTTTAAGATAAAAAGGACACAGGGTCGGACCACATGCCCATAGGACGAGCCGTGTGTCACATACGACGGGTAGACACAGGCCGTGTGTCTACCTGTGTGGACAAAATAAGGTCATTTCCTAGCCTCATTTGTCACCCAAAACTTACCATTTTCCTGTACCAAAACTCACAAGCATATATCCACCAAACCAGCATCATATTCACATAAAATTTGACATCAATCATATGGTATTATCTCATGCATCAATGGATATAAACTTACTCTTATCATAAACTTATAAGCTAACATAATTCCAACAACTAACACATAATAAGCATTTATTTGATTACCAAAACATCACTTCAAAAATAGCCAAACTTAGACCATCACTAGCCACTCTAATGGCTAGATTACAAAACAACAATTACAAGCCATCATTGGCCAAATAAGCTTATACATGTTATTATACCAAAAACGAGATTTCTATTTGTACCAAAATGAGATAGTGGATAATCTGAAAATTGCTCTGACCGACTTCCAACCTTTGCGAGCTTTGAGCACTATAAAATAAGGAAAATTAAACGAAGTAAGCATTTTATGCTTAGTAAGTTCGTATTACGAGAAAATAAACATACCAATCATATTTATCAATACAAGCATACATAGTCATACTTTCCATAAATTTTGGATGAGTTTACCTAAACACAAACACTTAATCAAACAAGTTAATCACATAACCACATATAAATATCAAGTAAACACAGATGAGCTTATCACATTACAAGCTTCCATTAATTTCACCTTTCCACACTTTAAGAGTGTTTTCTGTCGAACTATGGAAATTTCGATGAATGTTCGGTTAGTATACTCATGTGCAAAAGTACCTATTAGGGTACATAATAAAAGGGCTCACTCTTGAGCCACACATTTTACAACAGGATTACTAGTCCAGGCTAAATCCCATCCGTAGCATATGCTCTAAAGAGCTTAATTTAGATTACCCGTCTGGGAAAAATCCAATCTATAACAAAAGCACAAGAGGGCTTACATTAGAATTACCCGTCCGGGCTAAATTCTATCTACAACATATGCAATATTATTCTTATTCAATAAATCACCTTAATCCATTGAAATCCAACATTCAACTGGAACATGACAAATTTTCCATATTTCACAACTTATGACTATTTCATTATGTATATCATCTCACACATATCAACACAATCATATAATTCAATTCAAGCATATCAACATACATATTTAAGTTACACAAACTTACCTTGAAATGGTTCGTATTTGAATTTGAACTAATATGAAACCTTTTTCTCTCCTCGATCTAGTTCCGTGGTTGGTCTTTCTGGATCTATATGGGTAAATTTAATTATTAATCTATCACATTTCATATACATTTGCATCCTATTACATCCTAGGCAATATTACCATTTTCCCCTATCTTTTTCAAAAATTCCAATTTTGTCCCTAGGCTCAGAAAATGAGATTCATGAAATTTAACCCTCTTTCCAAGCCTAGTTGAAATTTATATGCTACATTTACAGCACATACATTTCACAAATTTTAGAATTTTCCATGGGTTTTACCACTTTTTCATTTTAGTCCTTAAATCAAGTTTTCATCAAAAATTGCTTTGTAAAAGTTGTTTATCTATAAATAACTTTTCATTTTCTACCATGAATTTCTAATTTTCAGCATATTCATCCATGACTAAAATTTCATACCTTGATAAATTTTCAAATAAATCCCCTAAATAGAAAGATTAGACTATCCTGATTCCAAAAATATAGAAATTCTTAAAAACGAGACTTGATTTCATACCTTTTTAAGCTTCAAAAGTTTTCTTCCTCTCTCCTAGGGTTTCCATAGAAAAATTGGGGAAGATGATATGCAAATAGATGATTTTTTTCTTTTTAATTAATTATCATTTATTAATTTTATTGATTTCCAATTTAGTCCCTACCCTTTTCTAAATTTTCCATGGATGAGTCATTAAAATATCTATTAACTACTTTTCAATGGTTTAATTACCATATAAGGACTTTAAGTTTTGAATTCCATAACTATTTGATACCTATAGCTACTAGAACCTAACTTTTGCATTTTATGCAATTTAGTCCTTTCCCTAATTAAACACATAATTGGTAAAATTTTCGTATCAAAATTTTCATGTGACTTTTCTATCATGATACCAACCACAAAATAAAATAAAATATTTTTTTATTTTTTGCTCAGGTTTGTGGTCCCGAAACCACTGTTCTGATCTCATCGAAAATGGGCTAGTACAACTCTCTCCCTTAGAAATTTTCGTCCTCGAATATTCTTACCAGAAAAGAGGTTAGGGTATTGCTTCCTCATGGCATCCTTAGGCTTCCAGGTAGCTTCCTCTAATCCATGCCGTTGCTAGAGAACTTTTACCAATGCCACCTTTTTATTTCTTAGCTCTTTCGTCTCATATGCCAGTATTTTAGTCGGTTCCTCATTGTAAGTCATATCAAGCTAGATCTCAACTTCTACTAGAGTAATAACGTGTGAAGGATCCGATCGGTATCATCGTAGCATGGACACATGAAACACATTATGAATTTTATCAAGCTCCAGTGGTAATGCTAACCGATATATAGCAGGCCCGATTCTTTCAATTATCTCATATGGCCCGATGAACCGTGGACTCAATTTTCCTTTACGGCCAAATCGGATAACCTTCTTCCAAGGTAACACTTTCAAGAACACTTTATCACCAACCTGAAATTCTATCTCATTCCGCTTTAAATCGGCATAAGACTTTTGACAATCTAAGGCCGTTTTTAAACTGTCTCTAATTATCTTTACCTTTTCATCGGTTTCTCAGATCAAGTCAACTCCGTGTATCTTTTTCTCACCTAACTCTATCCAATACAATGGAGTTCTACATTTACGACCATATAGAGCCTCATACGGCGCCATTTTAATACTAGACTGATAACTGTTATTGTAAGCAAATTCAATCAAAGGCAAGTATTTTTCCCAGTTACCTCTAAATTCAAGTACACAACACCGAGGCATGTCTTCTAAAATCTATATCACATGTTCAAATTGTCCATCTATTTGAGAATGGAATGCAGTACTAAAGTGTAAACGAGTGCCCAGAGCTTTTTACAACTTACTCCAAAACCGGGATGTAAACTGGGGGTTCTCTATTTGAAATAATGGAGATTGGCAGTTTGTGTAGCCTTACAATCTCAGAGACATACAATTAGCTAATCTATCCAATGAAAAGTCTATACGTACTATAGTATGTAGACTTCGTTAAACGATCGACAATTACCCAGACGACATCTTTCTTTTTCAGTGATAAAGGTAATCCCATTACAAAGTCCATGGCAACTCTTTCTCATTTCCATTCCGGTATTGTAATTGGCTGCAATAATCCCGAAGGTACTTTGTGTTCAGCCTTCACTTGCTGACATATCAAACACTTCGATACAAATTTAGAAACATCTCGTTTCATTCTTGGCCACTAGTACATCTTATTCAAATCACTATACATCTTATTACTACCAAGATGAATAGACATGTTACTGTTATGAGCTTCATACAAAATATTCTGTACTAGTTCTGAACTTTTCAATACACATACTCTGCCTCTAAATAACAAACAACCATCGGTCTCGATTTGAAATTTTGAGTCAGGAGTCAATTCACTTTGTATTCGTTTTGCTTGCAACTTACTATCATTTTTTTTAGCTTCAGAGATCTGTTGCAAAAATGTTGGTCTAACTTTTAACTCAGCTGTTATTGAACCATCATATGATAAAGACATATGGGTGTTCAATGCCTGTATGGTAAATAAAGATTTTTGGCTCAAAGCATCTGCCACTACATTAGCTTTCCCCAGATGGTAATCAATAACGAGATCAAAATCTTTCAATAATTCCAACCACCTACATTGTCTCAAATTCAGTTCTTTTCGTGTCATTAAATACTTCAAACTTTTGTGATCGTTAAAGATGTGACATTTTTCACCAAAAAGATAATGCCGCCATATTTTCAATGCAAAAACAATAGCTACCAATTCAAGATAATGTATCGGGCAATTTCTTTCATGCGGTTTTAGCTACCTAGATGCATAAGAAACTACTTTACCATCTTGCATCAATACACATCCCAAACCATTCAATAAGGCATCGCTAAAGACTATAAATTCCTTACTCGATTCAAGTTGGACTACTATGGGTGTTTCCGTCAATAAAGCTTTCAATCTATCAAAACTCTGCTGGCACTTATCAGTCCTCTCGATTTTCACTTCTTTTTGCAACAATCGAGTCATCGAAGAAGCTATCATTGAAAACCCTTTAACAAATCTCTGATAATATCCTACTAGTCCCAGAAAACTTCCTACTTCTGAAACATTCTTCAATGGCTTCCAACTTACAATAGCTAAAATTTTGTTCGAATCCACTAGAATACCCTCTGCAGATGCAACATGTCCATGGAAACTAATTTCCTGTAAACAGAATTCACATTTACTAAATTTAGAATACAACTGTTTCTCACGTAGAGTTTGCAATACAATTCTCAGATGCTCAGCATGCTAATCCATATCCCGAGAGTAAACCAAAATATCATCAATAAAAATAACCATGAACCTATCAAGGTATGGTTTGAAAATTCTGTTCATTAAATCCATAAATAACGTCGGGCATTTGTTAATCCGAATAGCATCACCAAAAACTCATAATGCCCATATCTGGTTCTGAAAGTTGTCTTCGACACATCTAAATCTTTTAACTGTAGTTGATATTAACCAGATCGTAGGTCAATTTTTGAAAATATTGTGGCACATTTTAATTGATCAAACAAGTCATCTATACGAGGAAACGGATATTTGTTCTTTATTGTGACTTTATTAAGCTGTCCGTAATCAGTGCACAATCTTAATGATCCATCTTTCTTCTTTACAAACGATACCAGTGAACCCAATGGTGAAAAGTTGGGTCGGGCAAACCCTTTATCAGTCAACTCTTGCAACTATTTCTTCAGCTTTTTCAATTTTGTAGGAGTCATTCTATATGGTGCTATAGATATCAGTGTCGTCCTAGGTACAAGGTTGATGGGAAATTCCACCTCTCTAGCTGGAGGTAAACTAGGTAGTTCTTCTGGAAATACCTCAAGAAACTCACAAACAACCGACACCGACTAGATTTTTAACTTTGATACTTTGGTATCTAGTACAATAGCAAGATAAGCCTCATACCCCTTTTTAATATATCTCTGTGCTAATATTGCTGAAATCACATTAGACAATCCATCCGATTTCTCAGATTTAACCCGAAGTAACTCACCATTCTGGCACTTCAATACAATGTATTTATGCTGACAATTTACCATTACATCATGTTGGGTTAACCAATCCATTCCCAATACTACATCAAATTCATCAAAGGGTAACAACATCAAATTAACCAAAAAATAGTAACCCTCTATCATCAACAGGCAATTTTTACAAATTTTATCGACCATAACATGTTGACCCAAGGAGTTTGAAACTTTAACCACAATTTCAGTGAATTCAACAATCATATTTTTAACAGACACAGATTTTATGCACATATATGAATGCGTAGAACAAGGATCAATCAAAGAAATAATATCAGTATCAAGTAGAGAGGATGTACCAGTGATAACATTTAGTGCCAAGGCATTTTCTCTTGCACGTATTGCATATGTTCTTGCCGGAGCCCGAGCCTTAGATTTAGCTATTGAATCTTTTGCAGCACTGCGACTACCATTGACATTTCCAGAATACCATGGGGGTCTACCCCTCAAGAAAGGATTACTCAGCTTCGGGGTCTATTTAATGTCTTTCTCAACCCTTTCCGAGCAATCTTTAAGAAAATGATCAAGATAACCACACTTCAAGCAAGCCCCACTTCTCATCTAGCACTCTCTGAAATGCAATTTATTACAGATATTGCATTGTGGTTGGGGGTTTCCAACACTCCCAACACTGGTTGTTAAGGGAGACAAAGACTCGAGTTGGTGCATTTAAAACTTCGTTCCTTTCCTGAATACTCCCTAGATGTAGCAAAACACTCATGATAATTCTTTGATTTCTTTAAAGCAGATGATTGTGTCTTGTTTATAAATCTTTTACTCAGATCTCGAGCTTCCCTTTTCGCTTGCCCCTTTTCTTTGCTTAATTCCTTGGCCTTGTGTGCTCATTCAGCCAACACGATGAATTCTCTTAATTCCAGAATTCCAATCAATAGCTTGATATCTTCGTTTATCCCTTCTTCAAATCATTTTTCATATTTCAACTTCAGTCTGAACCCATTCACTAGCATACTTGCTCAATCTAACAAATTCTCGTTCATACTCGGACACTGTCATATTTCCCTATTTGAGCTCTAGAAATTCCTTATTTATCTGGTCCAGGAATCTCTGACTAATATACTTCTTTTTAAACTCTATTTGGAAAAATTCCCATGTAATATTTTCCCTTAGTGCCACAGAATATATGGTTTTCCACCAATGGTAGGCTGTGTCTTTCAACAAAGATACCGCACATTTCAGACATTCGGCTGGTGTACATGATAACTTATCTAGAAACTGAATAGTATTTTCCAGCCAGAACTCGGCCCTTTTTGGATCGTCATCGGCCGTAGCCCTAAATTCTTTGGCCTCATGTTTTATGATTTTATCTACTAGAGCCTTACCAATTCTAACAGGTCTAGCATCCTATGGCATTTCATCATGTTGTGAAGCAGGTGGGGGAGGTCATTGAACAGTAGAGTTTGTTCTCATATATTCACTAAACTATTCATCCATCAATTCAAAGAAGGCTACTTTTGCAGCCTCACTTCGGCCCTCAAATACGGGCCTTCTACTACCACTAAATGCAGCTCGTTGCACAAAAGCTTGAGCAGCGCTCTCAGCTTCCTTAGTCTCAGCTTTAGCTTGGTTGGAAGACATTACTATGTAAAAATACATTTAAGAGTAGTCAGGAGATATCACACTATCATAATTTATATAATGGCAAGTATAGCTAGACTCGTACTTGCTACGTTTGTCCGAGAATCGGCTAAATCGTAGCTCTAATACCACTAAATGTAACACCCCTAACCCGTATCCGTCGTCGAAACAAGCTTTCAGAGTATTACCGAAACATTCAAAACATTTTACAAATTATTTATGTAAATTACTATTCATTTACGGAGATCAATCAAAACAACCCTTAATTGAACCTTCGAGGTCCAATATGAGCATTAGAATCAAGTCAGGACTTAATCGGAAACTCATAAAATTTTTCACGACAATTCAAAAATTTTCCAAAGTTACAGGGCTCACACGCTCGTGTTGTCTAGGGACACACCTGTGTGGTCAAGCCGTGTATTATACACGCTCGTGTCCCTAACCCGTGTAACTCTCTGGCTTATAAGGCATGAAGAAATTGAAGTCAACCGACCAAGTCACACGCCCATGTGCTAGGCAATCTGGCGAATTTTATTTTCGAAATTTAGGTGTAATTTTCACACAGCCATGTAACACGCCCGTGTTCAAGGGCATTTCAACCACACAGCTGAGACACACGCCAGTGTCTCTGCCTGTGTACCCAATTCTAAGCATTATGTTTCTCATTTTTAAGAGGCAAGAGACACACGGCTGGACTACATGCCCATAGGATGAGCCGTTTGTCACACACGGTGTAACACCCCTTACCCATATTTGTCACCAGAATAGGGTCCGAGGCGTTACCGGAATCAAACATAAACATTCATACAAAACCAGGCCATATAATTTTGCCCAATTTAAAACCATTCATACACAAGCATATTTCCCCTTATACGAGCCAACGAGGCCCAAAACGTACATTGGGTGTGGTTCGGGACTAAACCAAAAACTTTTGGGACTTTTGCGACACTTAAAAAATTTTCTTGTTTTTAAGGGTCACACGCCTGTGTGGGTAGGCCATGTGATCACACACGCCCGTGTAACTCTCTGTTTATGACGTCATCAACTAAATAGGGTCACACGGCCAAGTCACACGCCCGTGTGCTTAGGCCGTGTGGCAAATTAAATTCTAAAAATCCAGTGCAAACTTCACACGGCCAGGGCACACGCCCATGTCTTGAGGCTGTGTCCTTCACATAGCTGAGACACTCGGCCGTGTCTCTACCCATGTGTTTACTACTGGGCATTCTGTTTTATCTAATTAAGGTGTAAGGACATACGGCCAGATCACATGCCTATGGGGCAGACCGTGTGCCACACATGACCTACACACATGCCCGTGTGTCTACCTGTGTGGACAACTATAAGGCTATTTTCCAAGCCCTTTGCCACCCTTAGACATTCACATACTTAGACATATTTCATGGCACACAACATGTCACATTTTGACAATCAATCATTCCTAATCAAGACTAATTCATGCCCATGTAATGTCACCATTTCACATACTCAAATTAACAAGCCTATTTAAGCCATTCCACACCAATTTCATATCCAATCAACATTATTAATCTACTTTAATTCATGCATTTAAACCATGATCATAACCATACCAATTTGTCATCATTCATTCATCATACTTATATGTCATATAACACCATCCATCATCATCAAGACTTTGACACATGCATGCATAAATAATTAGATTTATAACCTAATAATCAATATGAACCATATCTCATAGCCATATACAAAATGAATCATCAAATTATTATAATCCAACACACTTGGCCAAATTATTATGAAACATAAACAAAAAGACCAAGTTCCCTATACATGCCATACTCAAAATACTTGAATTCACTATACTCAAAAGATTAGTTTGATAGTGTGAATTGAGCTTCGACGTCCTTCAATCCCCGAGCTAGCTTGGCAATACTATAAGAAAATGGAAAAGAAAGGGGAGTAAGCATAAAGCTTAGTAAGTTTTCATGTAAATAATTAACAACATTAATCATGCATTATTATACACATAACATAATATAGTTTGTTACAATGTCATCGAGTGTCATAGATACATCTTAAATCATGTCATTTACATAGTGTACAAATAAACTCATAACCATGATTTATTCATTCAATTCTTACCGAGGTCTCATCGATTCATAATCTCAATGTTTATGGGCTTTGTGTACATACTTGTACCCTTCTAACTTGATCATACCTTGTCATTTCTTTGACATAATCTTTGAATTACCCGTTGAACAACTTGGAATACTAAAGGATACCCGGGGAAAATCTCATACACATAGTAAGATTCCAAAGCCCTATCCCAAACATGGTCTTACATGGGATCACATATCGATGCCGATAGCCCAGCTATGGTCTTACACGATGTCTCATATCGATGCCATGTCCTAGACATAGTCTTACACGAAATCACATATAGATGCCAATGCCATATCCCAGATATGGTCTTACATGAGTCACATATCGATGCCAATGCCATGTCCCAAACATGGTCTTACATGGGATCACACATAACCCTAATGTCATGACATTTGAATCCTAACTATTCCTAAGGTTCAACTAAGGTTTCGAAGCACCAAACCTTTGTCGGATCATCATCGAGTCATCAATAACCAAATTCATAGAGACAATATACATTTCATGCAATATCAAAGCAATAGATATATAATAACATAATATTGAATTATTTACACACGAACTTACCTCGGTACCAAAATATGGCTAACTATTCGATTTAGTCCACAATTTTGTTCTTCCTTCAGTTTAGGTTCGGACTCATTTTTCTTGATCTATAATAGAAAATTTCACTTATTTAATACTCACATTATTCAATTCAATCCATAACTCATACTTTGACAAAAT
Source organism: Gossypium anomalum (assembly GCA_025698475.1). Taxonomy (NCBI): domain Eukaryota; kingdom Viridiplantae; phylum Streptophyta; class Magnoliopsida; order Malvales; family Malvaceae; genus Gossypium; species Gossypium anomalum. The sequence goes on from CM046956.1 coordinate 59,896,537, forward strand.
TACCTTTTTACCCCTAACTTTTCACATATTTCTAACTTAGTCCCTAGGCTCGTAAAATGAAATGTACTCATTTTCTTTGTTACCCAAGCCTAGCCGAACCTATATCATACTTATAATAGCCCACATTTTCTTTCAAATCAGATTTTTACCACCTATTTTACAACTTTTACAAAAAGGTCCTTTTTAGGTGTTTTCATGAAAAACCACTTAGTAAAAGATGTTTATCACACTTCAAACTTTCATGTTCCTCCATTAAACATCAAAATAAATGCATGTCACACATGGGTAAGTTTTTAAACATGAACCCTAGCTCAAAATAATGGTATAAATAGCTAGATCGGTTGATGACAACTTCAAAAATATAAAGAACATTAAAAACGGGGCTAGGATGTGCTTACTATTGAGCTTGAAAGGATGAACAAAACCCTAGCTATGGCTCCTTAGAATTTTTGACAATGAGGGAGGAAGATGGACACAATTTTTGACTTATTTTCCCTTTTTATCCTTTTATTAACACCCTTAAGGCCTTTCTTTCAAATTTTTCCTATTCATGACCATTTTTGTCCACAAAAATAGAAATTGGGCAAATTGCTATTTAAGGACCTCTAATTATTAATGCATGGCAATTTCATGCTTAAAGCTTCTAAAACTCACATTTTGTAACTTTTGTAATTTAGTCCTAAAAGTTAAATTGGACGCTTATCAATAAAATTTCTTCATGAAATTTCCAGACAAGCATGCAATCATATCATAGACCTCATAATAGTCATAAAATAATTATTTCTACTTCAAATTTGTGGTCTCAAAACTACTGTTTTGACTAAACCCTAATTCAAGATGTTACAACTCTCCCCCTTAGGGATTTTCGTCCCCAAAAAATCTTAACGGTGAAAAGGTTTGGGTATTGGTTTCTTATGTTTTCCTCGGCCTCCCATGTAGCCTCTTTAACCCCATGTCTTTGCCATAATACTTTCACCAAGACAATACTTTTTTTTCTCAATTGTTTAACTTCCCGAGCCAAAATCCTAACTGGCTCATCGCCATAAGTCATATCCGGTTGAATCTCAACTTCTGTCAGTGAAATCACATGTGAAGGGTCTGACCAGTATCAACGCAACATAGACACATGGAACACATCATGAATTCTTTCCAATTCAGAAGACAAGGCCAACCGATATGCAACCGGCCCTATCCTTTTAGTAATCTCATATGGTACAATAAAATGTGGACTTAACTTTCCCTTCCAGCCAATTCTAAGAACCTTCTTCCATGGAGATACTTTCAGGAATACCTTATCATTGTCCTGAAACTCAATCTCTTTTCATTTCAAATTCGCGTAGGATTTCTGTCTATTCGAAGTGACTTTTAAACTATCACGAATTACCTTTACCTTTTCTTCAGTTTCTTTGACTAAATCAACTTCGTGAATCTGATTTTCTCTGAGTTCAGTCCAATACAAAGGCGTTCGGCACTGTAACATCTCAATTTTGGGCTTAGTCAAAATAGTGGTTTCGAGACCACAAATCTAAAGTAAAAATAATTATTTTATGATTATTATGAGGTCTATGATATGATTGCATACTTGTGTGAAAATTTCATGAAGAAATTTTATTAATAAAGTGCCCAATTTGACATTTAGGACTAAATTACAAAAGTTGCAAAATGTGAGTTCTAGAAGCTTTAACCATAAAATTTCCATGGATTATTAATTAGAGGTCCTTAAATATAAACTTTCCCAATTTCTATTTTTATGGACAAAAATGGGCATGAATAGGAAAATTTTGAAAGAAATGCCTTAAGGGCATTTTTGTCATTTGATTAATAAAGAATAAAAAGGGAAAATAAGTCAAAAATTGGAGTCCATCTTCTTCATGTGTGCCGAAATTTCTAAGGGTTCCATAGCTAGGGTTTCTTCAGCTTTTAAGCTCAATAGTAAGTGCATCCTAGCCCCGTTTTTAATGCTCTTTACATTTTTGAAACCCTCAGAACCCAATTTACCTATTTCTAGCCATATTTTGAAGTAGGGTTCATGTTTGAAATTTGACCCATGTATGAAATGCATGTGTTTTGGTGTTTAATGGAAGAATATGAATGTTTGATGTGTGATAAACATCTTTTACTAAGTGATTTCTAGTGAAAATGGCTAAAAAGGACTTCCTTGTAAAGTTTGAAAAATGAGTAGTAAGGTGTATGATTTAATGAGAAATGTGGGCTACTATGAGCATGTTATAAGATCGGCTAGGCTTGGGTAACAAAGAAAATGAGCACATTTCATTTTACGAGCCTATGGGCTAATTCTAATTATGTGAAAGTTTAGGGGCAAAATTGTAATTATGGCAAGGTATGATTTATAGACTGATTTGAACAATGTGATAATTAAATAAGTAAAATTTGCTATTATAGATCAAGAAAAATTGAGTCCAGACCTAAACCAAGGAAACAACAAGGTTGTGGATTAAATCGAATAGTTAGTCATATTTTGGTGCCGAGATAAGTTTGTGTATAAATAATGTAACATTACATTATTATGTTTTTAATGCTTTAATATTGCATGAATTGTGTAATTATCTTTGTGGATTTAATTAAAGATGACTAGATGACGATTCGACGAAGTTTGATATCTCGAAACCTCGGTTGAACCTTAGGAATAGCTAGGATACAAATGTCATGACATTAGGGTTATGTGTGATCCCATGTAAGACCATGTTTGGGAAATGGAATTGGCATCGATATGTAATCCTATGTAAGACCATGTCTGGGACATGGCATTGGCATCGATATTTGTTCCCATATAAGACCATATCTGGGATATGGCATTGCCATGAATATGAGACATCGTGTAAGACCATAGCTGGGCTATCGACTTCGATATGTGATCCCATGTAAGACCATATCTAGGATATTGCATTGGCATCGATATGAGACATCGTCTAAAACCATAGCTGGGTTATCAGCTTCGATTTGTGATCCCATGTAAGACTATATCTGGGATATGGCAATGGCATCTTGCTAAGTACATGAGAGTTCCCGATTATCCTTTAGTATTCCAAGTGGTTTAATGGGTAATCCAACGATTATGTCAAAGAGATGATAAGGTATGATCATGTTGAAAGGGTACAGGTTTGTACATAAAGCTCATAAATATTGAGATTATGAATCAATGAGACCTCGGTAAGAAGTGAATGAATGAATTATGATCGTGAATTTTGTTGTACATTATGTAAATGATATGACTTAAAATGTACCTATGATACTTGATGACATTGTGATAAATATTATTATGTTATGTGTATGATAATGCATGGTTAATGTTGTTAATTATTTACATGCAAACTTACTAAGCTTTATGCTTACTCCCCTTTCTTTTTCATTTTCTTATAGTATCGCCAAGCTAGCTCGGGGATCGAAGGATGTCGGAGCTCGATTCACACCATCAAACTAATCTTTTGGGTATAGTGAATTCAAGTATTTTGAGTATGGCATGTATAGGGACTTGGTCTTTTTTGTTGTAACACCCCATACCCGGCCTAGACGTTATGGCCGAATCTGGCGATGTCAAATTAAAGTGTTTTTCAAAATCTAAGACTCGTCATTTTAAAACCCTTTCTTTAACTAGCCTCTTCGTATAGGTTGGAAAGCCGATTTAAAGTCTTACTACTCTTTCATAATGTGGTTGTACTTTTTAAAGGTTTCTTTTAATAAAACGTTATTAATTTTGAAAACAGTTTGTTATTCGGGGAAGCTTTGAAAACGAGTTACGTATCTGTGGTGGTTTTAAAAATGTTTGACTTTTTGAAAACTCGCGTTTTTCCCCTACTACTAATAGTTGTAAATCACAAATGAATAAGAGTAAAATACCAAAATAAAAAATAACCCAAGAGGCCTTATTACATAATGCAAAACCCAAAATAAACCTTAATGATAATATTAAAAATTAACTAAGTCGAATGGCTACCACTGAGTCCTCCGTCGCCTCGATCCATCTAAGTCTGGGGATTTCCTACACAGTTAACAGATAGGTGAGTTTGCGAAAACTCAGTGTGTGAAATCCCATAATAGCAATCAATCAAAGTAAACGCAATTTGGGCCTAAGCCCTTTCAGTTTCAGTTAGGGCCTTAGCCCTTAGCAGTAACAGTAACAGTCTGGGCCTGAGCCCATCTTAAAAATAGTATCAGTGGGGCCGAAGCCCATTATAGTATCAGTACAGTATGCAATCAGAAAATCCTACCCAATCCAGCCTCTACACACTATCTCCTTACCAGCCCCATACACCATGTGGGGATAAAATCGACCCACCCATCCCTACACACCAAGTAGCACCGATTGCGGCACTAAAACAGTATTTGCAGCAGAGCTGCTAGTAATAGGCTTATAGCCTTTTAGAACACTTCCTTCAAAATCATATATCCCACCCCATGCAATGCAACATAATATAAATGTATATACAGTAAAAATGGCATGCTCAAATAGTCATACATCACATGGGGGTATATCAGTCATTTACAAAATAAGGGTCCCAGTACGCTTACCGGCCCAATAGTAGGTCCATAGTTGTCTTGGGCGACCTGTGCAACCTTAACAGTCAGTCGATGATAACGGGCCCACAGCCCATATTGCAGGCCCATGTGGGCCCACATGCTCATTTGGCCCACATAGCCTAGAAATGGCCTTAGCTATGACGTTCACACAGCCTGACCCAATATTTGCCATACTTTTGTGTGATTTTCCCGTGAAGGCCCATAGGCCCATTGGGCCTACATGGCCCAGGTCGGCCCAAAATGGCCCAATATCATTTCGGCCCATGACAATGCTCATGGCCATCTCATCGAACACACGGCAATGTTTTGTTACATGGCCTACCACACGGGTAGCCACACACTCGTGTGGTGTCGACAACCCACTTTTTGGCTTTTCGGCTTTTGCCGTTTAACATCTAATGGTAGTGTTACATACACCTATTTACAAGAACGCATCGAAAAGTCCACGAGTACTCCAACCTACAGTCATTCACAAGATCCAGTTAATCTCATACCAACCGACCTATCCAAAACTCCCACCAAGATAACTTGCCCAAAAACTTACCCCTCACTAGAACCAATCAACCGATTATGGCTTACTCCCTGACTTCGTTGTAAAAGACCAATCAAAAGGCCTTAGGGCTATCTGCATTCCAAACCACACTTATCAAGTATCAATTTTTGAGCATTTTGTACTAGTCGAGAAGTCACTTATTGAAAACACAACGTCCAAATATGAGAGAAGTGCAATCGGCCACACTCACCCAAAGCCGAAACTACAGAGAGTAAATAGAGGCGAAGTGTACCTGTAACAGCCCAAAATTAGGTCTAGAGGGTACAGTGATTTCGGGAACACAAACACGACGAGAAAAATTTTATTTTTATTATATTTTTATAGTCTATAAATTTATGGAAATATTTTGTAAAAATTTCGTTCGAAAATTTTGACGTTTGGGCACCCAATTTAGTCAAAAGTACTAAATTATAAAAAGTGCAAAAGTTGAGTTCTTTATATATGAGGTGCATAATTGTTATGAGTTTTAAATTGAAAGTCCTTATGTGACAATTAGTCCTTTAATAAGTTAGTGGATGGATATTTGTTTGGTATTTTTGAAATTTGGTTGAAATAAAAAGGGTAATTTTGTAAATTAATTAAAATGACCTGATAAGACAAAAATGATAAAAGCTATCTCTTTTTTTTTCATTCTTTCTTCGTCAACCGTGGGAAAGAACCAAAAATGGTAGCCATGGATGAGCTCCATTCGGCCAAGCTTCTATGGCTTATATAGGTACAGTTTGTGTCTCGCTTTTAATGATTTTAGTATTTTGAGATCCCCTGCTTTAAATTTTCTATTTCTACCAATTGATTGAAGAGAAATTAGAGTTTAAAAATTTACCCATTCATGCTATGGTTGTGTTTTGATGATTTGTAGTAGATAATGAATTTTTGATGTGTTAAATACGAGTTTTATTCGATGAATTTCAGTAAAAATATCAAAAAGGGGTTAAATTGTAAAAGTTATAAATTGGCCATAAGTGTGTGAATTAGTGAAAATTTGGAGTTGTCATAGAAGAGAAAAATGTTCAGCATGTCTTAAACCTTATAGAAATTGAATAAAATATATTTTACGAGCCTAGGGGTAAAAGTGTAATTTTTGAAAAGTTAGGGGGCATAATTGTAAATTTTACAAAATTTGATATATGAATTGAATTGGTTAGTGTGTTGATAAAATGTGTTAAATAAGTGTTATTTGACATGTTAGATCAAGAAAACATGAAATTTTGGATTAAGAGAGGGGAAGAACAAAGTTGTGTGCTAAGTCAAGAAAGTTAGCCGTTTCGGCATTTGAGTTAAGTTGGTATGATAATAATATTGCAATAATGTTGTAATTTATATTTGAAAGTTAAATTTAGTGAATTAATTGAATTATGTTAAATTAAATGTTATGGTGCTAAGTTTATGAATTGATTTAAAAATATGTCTATGGTACATGAAGTGCATTGAATTATCATACATAAATGTGATTTCTATGATTATGGATATTATGAGCAATTGTAAGTTCATATGATTTTTAATAATGCAATGTGTAATTTAATGTTATTTCCTTGATATTAAATGAGATGTAAGTTTATATTTAAGTAATACATCAATTTTACTTGTATTATGATATTTTATAATAATATTGGAAATATGTTTGTTGATAATTACTTGATTGGTGAAATTATTGGAAAAGAGAGAGGAATCCCGGTTGAACCTTCGGAAAGATTGGATGATACAGATGGTATGTAGCTAGGTCGCATGGGTGATACAATGTGTACACCATGTAGACAAGAGAGCTACGGGATATATGTAGCTAGGTCGCATGCGTGGTTCTAGGTGAAGGACACCATGTAGACAAGAGAGCTACGAGATAAATTGGCTAGGTCACAAGGGTGGTATTAAGTGTTTATCATGTGTACAAGAGAGCCGAACTTTATGATTGGTGGAGCTATGTGCTGAAACCACCAAGTATCAAGGATTGATCCGAAGAGTTCAACAGGAGACTTATTATGTACTGCTTTGTGAGTTTTGTGATGAATAAGTGCAGGAACTTAGTTATGTGAATGATGTGTTCATTAAGTGACCAGGATGTGGTAAGGTTATAAACAAGTAAATTATACATGAGGATGATTTTATGGTGACCTTGTAATCATGGGCCTATACTTGTGATGTATGAAATGTGGTGAAAATGATTTGTGATATGTATGTTAAAATGAGGTTAATACAAAGAAAGTGTGAAAGAGTGAATTAGCAATAAAATTGTTTTGGAGAGTAGCAGTGACGTGAATTTGAAAAATCATCAAAAATATTAGGAATTTAATTAGAGGCTGAATGAGATATAAAATTAAAGCTTAATGAGTCTCTTTTCATATAAAAGAAACAGAGCAAGCAAAGGAATTCTATATTTTGAGATATTTATATTTTTGTGAGACTGGTTCAGAATGATTACGTGATCCCCTATTTTGACTTGATAAAATCATCATAAATTGTACAAAAATAATTATGGGGCATGGTTTATATTCCTAGAAACCTTAATGAGTTTGTTTTTGATTGGAATAATCAAAAACATTATTTGAATTCTATACAATAAGATAAGTGAGTTTTTATATAGAGAGGACAGAATTGTCAGACAGTGAAATAGAGGAAACTTTAAGAAAAATCTGGTATTGATTGGAGAAACCAAAAATTATGAAAATTTTATGGTAGAAATTTATATGAGTCTAGTTTCATGAAAAATTTACGAAACTAAATTTTGAGTTCTGTAGCTTAAGAAATAATTAAATTAGCGACTATGATTCAGGAAAATAGCCTTAGCTGATCTTGTGTAAAAAGATGAAATCATGTGATTAATGATTCTGTTTTCTTGAGCATATTTATTGAGGAATGGGATAATATTGTTAATTAAATTGCTTATTGTTTTTAATATGCCAACTTACTATGCTTTTAAGCTTACACCATTTTCCCATTTCTCTTAATGTTGTCAGGTTGACTCGGGATTGGAGATCGTCGGAAGTATCATCACACTATTAGTTTATCAAATTAGAATAATGGTAATTCTTATTTATTGTTAAATAAGTGGCATGTATAGATAATTAGTTATTGATATTAAGTAATATTATGATTTAGCCAAATGTATAAGCTCATTTTTGCTTCATTGTATATAGCCATAAGATTTGGCTCATAATGGTTAAAGTTATGTAAACCTATTTTATGTATGCAAAAAATATATATATATATATAATTGTCTGAAAGATTTCGGTTTGTTCCCGAACCAATTTCAATGATTGTTTTGAGCCTCTTAGGCCCTTTTAAGGGAAAAATTATATATGTTTGAAATTTTATGTCTCGGTTTTAAATGATTACAAGTACTCAAGTCCGGTAATACCTCGTACCCTGTTCTGGTGTCAGTTACGGGTAAGAGGTGTTACATTTAGTGGTATCAGAGCCATGGTTTAGTCGATTCTCAGACTAACATAGCAAGTGTGAGAGTCTAGTTATACATGCCACTAATATGTGATAGTGTGATGTCTCCCGGCGCTAATGAGGACCATTTTGTTTAAAATGAAGTATTCTCCAACCGAGCTAGATCTGACCATTTGATAACGATATTGAAGTATTTGAATAAAGTGTAGCTATGATGTGTTAAACTCGGAAAGGTATGAATAAGAATTCATGATATATGTATATGTGATAATATGTGAGATGAAAGTTTATATAGTGATATATTTATTCATATTTGTTTGGCCTTTATATGCTGTTGCATGCTTGACCAAATTGATTAGTAAATGAGATGACTAAAGTTATTCAAAATTCATAGAATGTATGAGTGAGTGCACTTGTTTGAAATGAGATAATTGGAAATTTTGTGTAAGATAGATATGAATAATAAATTGTTTGAAGTGGATAGTATAATTATAATGACATATGTAGATAATGAAAAATGTGTCATATAGATATATGTGAGAATCTAGTTAGGGGCTGTACGACCTCACCCCCTTACCGAAGAGGTGTTTATAATCGAAATTCATGAGAATCATGTTGATTAAGTTCCTAAGTGTGGAATCAAAGAGTTCAGTGATAAAATAATTATAGATATGACCAGAGACTAAGAATGGTTGACAAGTGAAGGACAGAGTTAGAGAAATATCAGAGTTGACTGAGTTGTCTTGGGATTCAAATTGATGACAGTGTGTTTTTGAAAGTATCGTTTTGAAAACAATTAGTTAGTGATGCTGGAAATTATGAGAAAGATACTAAACCTCACTCCGGTAAGATTTTCGAGGACGAAAATCTCTAAAAGGGGGGAGAGTTGTAATAGCCCAAAATTGGGTCAAGTCGGAACAGTGGTTTCGGGACCACAAACCTGACGAGAAAAATTTTATTTTTATTACATTTTTATAGTCTATAAATTTATGGAAATATTTCGTAAAAATTTCGTTCGAAAATTTTGACGTTTGGGCACTCAATTTAGTCAAAAGTACTAAATTGTAAAAAGTGCAAAAGTTGAGTTCTTTATATATGAGGTGCCTAATTGTTATGAGTTTTAAATTGAAAGTCCTTATGTGATAATTAGTCCTTTAATAAGTTAGTGGATGGATATTTGTTTGGTATTTTTGAAATTTGGTTGAAATAAAAAGGGTAATTTTGTAAATTAATTAAAATGACCTGATAAGACAAAAATGATAAAAGCTATCATTTTTTTTTCATTCTTTCTTCTCCAACCGTGGAAAAGAACCAAAAATGGAAGCCATGGATGAGCTCCATTCGGTCAAGCTTCTATGGCTTATATAGGTACAGTTTGTGTCTCGTTTTTAATGATTTTCGTATTTTTGAGATCCCCGAAGCTTAAATTTTCTATTTCTACCAATTGATTGAAGAGAAATTAGAGTTTAAAAATTTACCCATTCATGATATGGTTGTGTTTTGATTATTTATAGTAGATAATGAATGTTTGATGTGTTAAATACGAGTTTTATTCGATGAATTTCAGTAAAAATAACAAAAATGGGTTAAATTGTAAAAGTTATAAATTGGTTATAAGTGTGTGAATTAGTGAAATTTTGGAGTTGTCATAGAAGAGAAAAATGTTCAGCATGTCTTAAACCTTATAGAAATTGAATAAAAATTATTTTAAGAGCCTAGGGGTAAAAGTGTAATTTTTGAAAAGTTAGGGGGCATAATTGTAAATTTTAAAAAATTTGATATATGAATTGAATTGGTTAGTGTGTTGATAAAATGTGTTAAATAAGTGTTATTTGACATGTTAGATCAAGAAAACATGAAATTTTAGATTAAGAGAGGGGAAGAACAAAGTTGTGTGCTAAGTCAAGAAAGTTAGCCGTTTCGGCATTTGAGGTAAGTTGGTATGATAATAATACTGCAATAATGTTGTAATTTATATTTGAAAGTTAAATTTAGTGAATTAATTGAATTATGTTAAATTAAATGTTATGGTGCTAAGTTTATGAATTGATTTAAAAATATGTCTATGGTACATAAAGTGCATTGAATTATCATACATAAATGTGATTTCTATTATTATGGATATTATGAGCAATTGTAAGTTCATATGATTTTTAATAATGCAATGTGTAATTTAATGTTATTGCCTTGATATTAAATGAGATGTAAGTTTATATGTAAGTAATACATCAATTTTACTTGTATTATGATATTTTATAATAATATTGGAAATATGTTTGTTGATAATTACTTGATTGGTGAAATTGTTGGAAAAGAGAGAGGAATTCCGGTTGAAACTTCAGAAAGATTGGATGATACAGATGGTATGTAGCTAGGTCGCATGGGTGATACAATGTGTACACCATGTAGACAAGAGAGCTACAGGATATATGTAGCTAGGTCGCATGCGTGGTTCCAGGTGAAGGACACCATGTAGACAAGAGAGCTACGAGATAAATTGGCTAGGTAACGTGGGTGGTACTAAGTGTTTACCATGTGTACAAGAGAGCCGAACTTTATGATGGGTGGAGCTATGTGCTGAAACCACCAAGTATCGAGGATTGATCCGAAGTGTTCAACGGGAGACTTACTATGTACTGCTTTGTGATTTTTGTGATGAATAAGTGCAGGAACCTAGTTATGTGAATGATGTATTCATTAAGTGACCAGGATGTGGTAAGGTTATAAAAAAGTAAGTTATACATGAGGATGATTTTATGGTGACCTTGTAATTATGGGCCTATACTTGTGATGTATGAAATGTGGTGAAAATGATTTGTGATATGTATGTTAAAATGAGGTTAATACAAAGAAAGTGTGAAAGAGTGAATTAGCAATAAAATTGTTTTGGACAGTAGCAGTGACGTGACTTTGAAAAATCATAAAAAATATTATGAATTTAATTAGAGGCTGAATGAGATATGAAATTAAAGATTAATGAGTCTCTTTTCATCTAAAAGAAACAGAGCAAGCAAAGGAATTCTATATTTTTGTGAGACTGGTTCAGAATGATTACGTGATCCCCTGTTCTGACATGATAAAATCATCATAAATTGTACAAAAATAATTATGGGGCATGGTTTATATTCTTAGAAACCTTAATGAGTCTATTTTTTATTGGAATAATCAAAAACATTATTTGAATTCTGTACAATGAGATAAGTGAGTTTTTATATAGAGAGGTCAGAATTGTCAGACAGCGAAATAGAGGAAACTTTAAGAAAAATCTGGTATTGATTGGAAAAATCAAAAATTCTGAAAATTTTATGGTAGAAATTTATATGAGTTTAGTTTCATGAAAAATTTACAAAACTAAATTTTGAGTTCTGTAGCTTAAGAAATAATTAAATTAGCGACTATGATTCAGGAAAACAGCCTTAGCTGATCTTGTGTAAAAAGATGAAATCATGTGATTAATGATTCTATTTTCTTGAGCATATTTATTGAGGAATGGGATAATACTGTTAATTAAATTGCTTATTATTAATATGCCAACTTACTAAGCTTTTAAGCTTACACCATTTTCCCATTTCTCTTAGTGTTGTCAGGTTGGCTCGGGATTGGAGATCGTCGGAAGTATCATCACACTATTAGTTTATCAATTTAGAATAATGGTAATTCTTATTTATTGTCAAATAAGTGGCATGTATAGATAATTAGTTATTGATATTAAGTAATATTATGATTTAGCCAAATGTACAAGCTCATTTTTGCTTCATTGTATATAGCCATAAGATTTGGCTCATAATGGTTAAAGTTATGTAAACCTATTTTATGTATGCAAAAAAAAAAAAAAAATTATAAGTGTCTGAAAGATTTCGGTTTGTTCCCGAACCAATTTCAATGATTGTTTTGGGCCTCGTAGGCCCTTTTAAGGGAAAAATTATATATGTTTGAAAAGTTTAAAACTTGATGAAATTTTATGTCTCGGTTTTAAATGATTACAAGTACTCAAGTCCGGTAATATCTCGTACCCTATTCTGGCGTCAGATACGGGTAAGGGGTGTTACAGTACCAATCGTTTTCCCCTATCAACAACCGGCAGAAAGAAAGAGATGTTCAAAAGAAAAGATCTCAATGGTAGAAAGAAGCAAAAAGGGAAATATGAGCACTTACCGAACGTCAAAGAACTCCTACAAACCAAAAACAAAACACCAACAATTGACTTAAGGGAGATGGAGTATTCGGCTAAATGAATCAACAAAAAAAATGGTGATTGATGGAAACCAGATAAAAGGAGAAGAATGGTATTGGACCGAGAAACAGAAACCGATTGGAAGGGAAAAGGATAAAAAGGTTCGGTCTTAAGCCAAAGGCTAGCAACCCGAAAGAATAGAAGAGGGCAATAGGGTATTCGGCTACAATAGTTACAATGAAGAAAGAGAGAAGGAAAGAAAAAATAGATCCAATAAAGAGCATAGTTACGAAAGAGGGGAAAAAGAGAAAGTTCACCTAACACACAACAAAAAGAAGGAATCAAAAGCAGAACCCCAATTTGACGAAATCCCGAAATGAAATGACCAATTACCAATACATAGCCACATTTTACCCCAAAATAACTCCCCAATTTCATTCAGCCTTCCACACACTAAACACCTCTTCCAACATCCCTACACAATCAAAACACTAAATGCCAGAGTTCAAACCCGACAAGACTTTTCTCCAACTTCGAAATTGCTTGATTTTCTCCTTAATTTCCTCCCATTCATATCTTCAAATTCGGCTAACAACAACCCTATTCAAATCTATTCAAACTCTTGGTGTTTCAGTCAAACACAACTTCCTCCTATGGCCACCAGCAAAAATAATCTCTATTTGCACAAGCAGGGATTCAAACCTCAGACCACTAGCACACTTCACACGCCACTATCCATTAGACCAGTAGGCTCATTCTTTCATGTTTTTACCAAAATAAACTTATAACCCTACTAGCCAAAGATAGAGGTTTTATCCTTAAAAAGCAAAATTTTGTGGCAGCCAAGGCTTGAGCCCATGACTTCCCAGACACTCCCAGAACACTCAGAACACTTAACCACTTAAATAGATACATAGTTGTGCCACTTTCTTGCACAACCAAATATTTATGAGCAACTTCCCAACTGCTCCCACACTTAAGACCTAATACTTCTAGGCCCAAATTCGGGGCGTTACATTTATTTTATGTCATATTGGTTTAGGGAAATGTGTTGACTTATAATGATTTGATGATTCATTTTCTATATGGCCATGAGATATGGCTCATATTAATTATGGGGATGTAATCTTATTCGTGTATGCATGCATGTGCTATGGTCACTCATGATGTGGTTAAATTCATTTGGCATGGGTGAATTGTGAATATGATCATGGATGTTTGATGATGGAATTGTGAGTAAATGGCATAATAAAAAGTAAGGCATGAATTTATAAAATGGAAGTAAATTGCTGTTACATATTGCATGTGATTTGGTAAGCTTGGTCTAAATAAAATATAAAGTCTTAAGCTAGTGTTAATTGATAAGAAGTTGATATGCATGATCCATGTTTAAGAATGTGTAAGTGCTCATTTATGCCATGTAGGATATCATTGAGATGTGTAAGTGTGCATGTGTTATTGAGGGTGAAAAAAGGCTTGAAAAATAGCCTCAAAGTTGTCCACACGGATAGACACACGAGCGTGTGTCTAGACCGTGTGTCCCCTGCACCCTAGTTAGGTAAAATAGAATGCCCAGTAGTAAACACACGGGCAGAGACACGGTCGTGTGTTTCGGCTGTGTAAAGGACATGGCCTTAGGAAATAGGCGTGTGCCCTGGTCCTGTGAAGTTTGTACCTAATTTTTGGAATTTAATTCGCCACACGGCCCAAGCACATTGGCGTGTGACTTGGCGGTGTGACCCTAATTATGTTGATGATGTCATAAATAGAGAGTTACACGGGCTGAGGACACGGGCGTGTCCCACACGGGCATGTGTGACCACACGGCCTACCCACACGGGCGTGTAACTCTCCAAAACTAGAAAATTTTCTAAGTATTGCTAAAGTTTCGAAAGTTCTCGGTTTAGTCTCGAACCACACTCAATAGATGTTTTGGGTATCGTGGGTTCGTATAAGGGACAATATATTTGTGTATAAATGGTTTTAATTTGGGCAAAATTTTATGGCCCGATTTTTTATGATTGGTTATGTTTAAGTCCGGTAATGCCTCATATCCTGTCCCAGTATCGGACACGGGTAAGGGGTGTTACAGGCACTTACGTCCATACAATGCCTCATAAGGTGCCATTTTGAAACTCGACTGAAAACTATTGTTGTAGGCAAATTCCACCAGGTAAATACTTTTCCCAACTACCTTGGAACTCAAGAACACAACACCGTAACATATCTTCAAGAATCTGAATTACCCTTTCGGATTGACCGTCAGTTTATGGATGGAAAGCGGTACTAAAATTCAATTTCATACCCACGCTTCTTGTAACTTTTTCCAAAATCGCGAAGTGAACCTTGGATCTCTATCTGATATAATCGACAAAGGCACTCCACGTAATCTCACAATTTTAGAAATGTACAACTCGGCTAACTTATCAAGTGAATAGTCGATACGTACTGGTATAAAATAGGTTGACTTTGTCAATCGATCTACAAGAACTCATACAGCATCTTTCTTTCTCGGTGTCAAAGGTAAACGTCACAAAGTCCATAGTAATCCAGTCCCACTTCCACTTGGGAACCATCATAGGTTGCAACAATCTGGAAGGTACTTGGTGTTCAGTTTTTACTTGCTGACAAATCAGGCATCTCGACACTAACTCAGAAATATCTCTTTTTATACTCAGCCATCAATACAATTTCTTCAAGTCATTATTCATTTTTGTACTACCCAGGTGAATAGACAAACAACCACTATGTGCCTCATACAAAATCTTCTGAATCAACCCAGTATTTTTAGGAACACAAATCCTGTCTCAAAACATAAAGCAGCCTTCGGAATCAATCCAAAACTCTGATTCAATACCCGACTCACACTAAACTCTCTTGTCTTGCAACCCACTGTCACTTTTCTAAGCTTCATAAATCTCTTGAAGGAACACCAGTCTAGCTCTTAACTCAGCTAGAATTGAACCATCATCTGATAAAGCCAATAGGGCGTTCATAGCCCTTAAAGCAAATAACGACTTCCTACATAAAGCATCAGCGACCATATTCGCCTTTCTCAGGTAGTAGTCAATCACTAACTCATAATCTTTTAACAACTCCAGCCATCTCTTTTGTCGTAGTTCAAATCCTTTTAAGTCATCAAATACTTTAGACTTTTATAATCAGTGAATACTCGTCATTTCTTGCCATACAAATGGTGTCTACAAATCTTCAACGCAAATACAATGGCGACTAGCTCCAAATCATGTGTCGAATAATTCTTCTCATGCGATTTCAGTTGCCTCGAGGCATGAGCTATTACTTTGCCTTCTTGCATAAGTACACAACCCAATCCATTCAAGGATGCATCACTATACACCATAAATTTTTTTCCCGATTCAGTTGCACTAAAACTGGTGCCTCAGTCAACAATGCCTTTAGTCTCTTAAAAATCTGTTGGCACTTCTCTGTCTATTCAAATTTAACATCTTTCTGTAACAACCTTGTCATCAGAGTAGCAATCATGTAAAATCCTTTAACAAACCGTCTGTAATAACCGGCTAAGCCTAGAAAGCTTCTAACCTCTGACACATTCCTCAGCGGTTTCCATTCAACAATAGCCAAAATCTTACTCGAGTCAACTCTAATACCATCACCCAAAACAATGTGCCCCAAGAATTCGAATTCTCAAAGCCAAAATTCACTTTTACTAAACTTAGCATACAATTGCTTTTCTCTCAAAGTTTGCAAAATCGTTCTGAAGTGCTCAGCATGCTTGGTCTCATCATGAGAATAAATTAGTATATCATCAATAAAAACAACAAATTTATCCAAATACGGTTGGAAAATACGGTTCATCAAATCCATAAATACAGTAGGAGAATTCGTTAAACCAAAAGGCATGACAAGAAATTCATAATGTCCATACCTCATCCGAAATGTAGTTTTTGGCACATCTGGCTCCTTAACTCTCAACTGGTAGTAACTGGACCTCAAGCTTATCTTTGAAAATACTGTGGTTCCCTTCAATTGGTCAAGCAAATCATCGATCCTTGGAACGGGATACTTTTTCTTTATGGTTTCCTTATTGAGTTGTTGGTAGTCTATACACAGTCGCATTGAACCATCCTTCTTCTTCACAAATAGTACCGGTCCACCCCACGGAGAATAACTAGGTCTCGCAAAACCTTTATCCGTTAACTCTTGTAACTGAAGTTTCAACTCCTTTAATTCCGTCAGAGCCATCCTATACGGAGCAATCGAAATAGGTGTAGTACCAGGAATTAACTCAATACCAAATTCAACTTCTCTAATTGGAGGTAATCCAGGCAACTCTTCCAGACTGATACTCACATACTACCGGCACCGACTCAATTTTCAATTCGGACTCTTTTGTATTCAACACAAAGGCAAGATAAGCTTCACAATCCTTTCTCATACATTTCTAAGCAGTCATAGCAGAAATCACTACAGGCAAGCTATCCGATTTATCTGATTTAACCCGAAGAATATCACTATTTTCACATTTCAATTCAACGATTTCCCTTCCATAGTTTACTACTACATCATGCATGGTCTGTAACGCCCCCATGCCCGAAACCGTCACCGGAGTCAAGCTTGAGGTGTTACTAAACTTATCTTACCTTTTAAACAACTTTAAACCACTTATTTTAATTTTCGGAATAAACTATTTTTCTGCGTCATAGCTGCTTAAAAATTCATTTCTCGAGTTTCAAAACTTGAAATTAAGATCTGTAAATTTTTCCTGAAACTAGACTCATATATCTATCTACTAATTTTTTTCTAGAATTTTTGACTTAGCCAATTAGTATAGTTTATTAGTTAAAGTTACCCCTGTTTTAGAATTCGACTGCACTGACCTCTACTTACTACGAACCACTTTTCTCCCTATAAAAAATTAATATAACTATACTGTTTGTTTCTATTAAAACTAGATTCAATAAGGATTCTAACGATATAAAGTACACCACCTAACTATTTTTTTACAATTTATAGTGAATTTCCAAAGTTGAAACAGGGGATCTAGAATTTTCTCTAACCCTGTTTCACTAAAACTCAGATATCTCATAAAATATAATACCTTTACCTTTTTTGCTTATTCCATAAGAAAATAGATATAATAAAATTTAATTTCATATATTATTCACCATCAAACCATGTCTCTACGATTTTTAGTGATTTTTCAAAATCACATTATTTCTGATACTTGAATCTGTTTTTAAGTTTCTTTCACATTTTTCTTAGTTTTCATGTGATAGTTACTACTTATTCATACATACAATTAAACATGTATATCATCAGCCATTCTATTAGTTAATCACTAGCAAGTATTTACACATCATTCATTGATCATATCATATCAAAAGAAACCAAGTTCCTATACATGCCATACACAAAAACTAAACGCCTAACTATACCAATGTGATTTCTTCGATAGTGTGATCGGGTCTCCGACGCTTCCTTCGATCCCCGAGTGGGCTTGATAAAAACTATAAGAAAAAGAAAATAAAGAGAGTAAGCACTAGGCTTAGTAAGCTTACAAGTAAATAAATTACAACATTCAAAGATAATGAATGATTATACATAATGTCACCTAGCCTCATAAACTTTCTTTACTTCTCATTTTCTACCTTCTTCTTTACTTACTTACCTTCTTTCTTACTCCGACCTTTCACTATTCATAAATATAATCTATCTTCCCTTTTGCTAATAATTCACTGTAATTTAACGTGTACAATGACCCATTGAACCACTCGAATACTAAGGATACTTGGTCGCTCTCGCCTATCAATATCTCGCCAATGCCATGTCTTCGACATGGACTTACATGAATTATTCCCGTCTCCAATGCCATATATATATATATATATATCTAATATGGGCTTACATGGCTCATTCCTGTCTCCAAAGCCATATATCCGATATGGACTTACATGGCTCATTTCTCATCTCCGTCCCGTCTGTCAACCCCAATATCCTAACATTCCTAAGGTTCAAACGGGCTTCCTAATGCTTTTTCTCTCACACTTCGCTTTTAATTCGACTTTAAATATTCTCATAAAATAAGTATATAAATGCTGGAAATTGATGACAATAATGTAAAATAAAAGAATATTGCATTTATTTATCAGAACTTACCTCGTATGCAAAAATAGCTACTTTTACCATTTCGTCCACAACTTGGTATTTTCCCATTTTAGCCCGAATTTCAGTTTTCCTTGCTCTATCATTTAAAATATAGTCTAATTAGGACTCACATTATTCAAATTGACTCAAAATCATATTTTCAAAAAATTACAATTTTGCCCCTAAACTTTTGCATATTTACACTTTTGCCCCAAAGCTCGTAAATTAAACTTCAGCCTATTTTCTTATGTTTCATGACATGCTGGTCATTTTTCCCTTCTATGGCAGCATCAAATTCATACTCTAACAAGCACTTATGACTATTAGGTATTTTTACCAATTAAGTCCTTTTACTCGCTTTTGCTTAAAACCGAGTAGTACAAATTGTCTAACATAATTTAAAACCTCATATTCTATCATAAAACATCAAAATAAACACATTTCACCTATGGGTATTTTTCCAAATATGAACCCTAGGTTAAATTATTACTAGCATAAGCTTAATCGAGCTACCACGGATTCCAAAAATGTAAAGAACATTAAAAACTGGGCTTGGAATCACTTACTATTGAGCTTGGAAAGCTTGAAAACCCTAGCCATGGCTTCCCCATGCTAATTTCGGCCTCCATGAAGAAGATGAGCAAAATTGGCTTTTAATTTTGTATTTTAATTCATTTTACCCTAAATGACCAAAATGCCCTTACTACAAAACTTTCAAAAATTCCTTCCATGTCCTAATTTTGTCCATGAACTTAAAATTGGTCAAATTTCTATTTAAGACCTCCTAATTAATATTCTAATTCAATTTTATGCAAAATACTTCTAGAACACAAGTTTTGCAATTTATTCAATTTAGTCCCTAATTTCAAATTAAGTACTTTATGCATAGAATTTCTTGACGAACTTTTCACACAATCATGCAAACATATCATAGACCTCAAAATAATAATAAAATAAATTTTTTACCTCGGATTTGTGGTTTCGCAACCACTGCTCCGCTTAGGCCCTATTTCGGGATGTTACATTTCTCCCCCTTGTGATTTTTGTCCCCAAAATCTTACCTGTGAAGAGATTTGGGTACTGTTTTCACATAGCCTCTTCGAGTTCCCATGTAGCCTCGTCTACCCCATGTAGTCTGACTATCTCTGAAATATACAACTCGGCCAACTTGTCAAGTGAAAAATCCATACGAACTGGGATAAAATGAGCCGACTTCGTTAACTTATCAATCACAACCCATACTGCATCTTTCTTTCTCAGTGTAAACGGCAATCCTGTCACAAAATCTATAATAACTCGATTCCATTTCCACTCAGGGACTAGCACAGGCTGCAATAAACCTAAAGGTACCTGATGTTCGGCCTTTACCTGCTGACAAATCAAACATCTAGAAACAAACTCTGAAATGTCCCTTTTTATTCCTACCCACCAAGACATTTTCTTCAAATCATTATATATCTTTGTACTACCCGGATGAATAGACAAAAAAAAAAAAAAAAAAAACTATATGTGCTTCTGTAAGATCTTTCGAATAAGCTCATCATTCTTCGGTACACATACCCTGGGTGATAATCAATCACTAGCTCATAATCTTTAATAAACTCTAGCCATCTTCTTTGCTTCAATTTCAAACTTTTGTGATCGGTGAATATGTGGCACTTCTCACTCGCACAAATGATGTCTCCAAATCTTCAACGCAAAAATAATGGCAAATTAGCTCTAAATCATGTGTCTGGATAGTTCTTCTCATGTGGCTTTAGCTATCTGGTTCTAGTTGTACTAAAACAGAGCTTTAGTCAATAATGCTTTTAACTTGTCAAAACTCGCTTCACACTTCTCAATCCATTCAAACTTGATATCCTTTCGCAGCAATCTTGTCAACTGGGTAGCTATCATGGAAAATCCTCTACAATATCCTAAGCAAGACCAAGAAAACTTCTAACTTCGATACATTTCTAGGAGGCTTCCAATCAACAATGGTCAAATCTTGCTCGGATCAACCTTAATACCTTCACCTAGTTCTGAAAAACAATCTTCAGACATCCGACTCTTTAACTCATGAATCGATAGTATCCGGATCTCAAATCTATCTTGGAGAACACAAGAGCTCCCTTGTTTCAATTCCAGAATTCCTTTCTCTTACGGTCAATAAACCCCGATCGATGTACTTTTACGAAATTCCTCTGAAAGAAATCCCAAGTGATCCTCTCCTTTGGTACAACCGATACAAGTGTCTTCCACTAGTAGTAGGTGAGTCTCTAAGAAGTGATATTACACATTTCATACATTCCTCGGTGTACAAGATAATTTATCAAAGACTCGATAGTATTTTCTAACCAAAATTTTGCTCTTTCTCGCATCATCATGTTTTGTTGCTCTAACTCTTCCTCGCCTTTGTTTCCGATTCTATCAATCGTGGCTTTTCTCTTATCATTGTACCTGTGATTGGGGAAGCTTGAGCTACATGGGTAGCCCGAGAGTCATGAGGGGTGGAGGTCTAACTACCGGATTCGCATGCGACGAACTCGGCAAACCAATTATTCAAAGCTTGGAAGAGAGCTTCTCGAGTCACTCCTCCCGATTAATCATTCATCGCCTATTCTCGGATGGCGCTACCCCTTCCATGCGGAGCAGCGCATTACTTTCTACATCATCATCACCAGGTCGCCGGGATCCATTACAATAAAACAAAATATTTAAAAATCGTTAGAGTCGCCACACTATCAAAATACAGTGTATGGCATGTATAGCTAGACATTTACTCATACTAACTGCTCCGAGAACCGACTAAACCTGCTCGATACCAATAAATGTAACGCCCCACGCCCGAAACCGTCACCGAGTCAAGCTTGAGGTGTTACTAAACTTATCTTACCTTTTAAACAACTCTAAACCACTTATTTTAATTTTCAGAATAAACTATTTTTCTGCATCATAGCTGCTTAAAAATTCATTTCTCGAGTTTCAAAACTTGAAATTAAGATCCGTAAATTTTTCCTGAAACTAGACTCATATATCTATCTACTAATTTTTTTCTAGAATTTTTAACTTAGCCAATTAGTACAGTTTATTAGTTAAATTTACCCCTGTTTTAGAATTTGACTGCACTGACCTCTACTTACTACAAACCACTTTTCTCCCTATAAAAAATTAATATAACTATAATGTTTATTTCTATTAAAACTAGATTCAATAAGGATTCTAACCATATAAATTACACCACCTAAATATTTTTTTACAATTTATGGTGAATTTCAAAAGTTGAAACAGGGGATCTAGAATTTTCTCTGACCCTGTTTCACTAAAACTCAGATATCTCATAAAATATAATACCTTTACCTTTTTTGCTTATTCCATAAGAAAATAGACATAATAAGCTTTAATTTCATATATTATTCACCATCAAAACATGTCTCTACGATTTTTAGTGATTTTTCAAAATCACATTATTTCTGATACTTGAATCTGTTTTTAAGTTTCTTTCACATTTTTCTTAGTTTTCATGTGATAGTTACTACTTATTCATACATACAATTAAACATGTATATCATCAGCCATTCTATTAGTTAATCACTAGCAAGTATTTACACATCATTCATTGATCATATCATATCAAAAGAAACCAAGTTCCTATACATGCCATACACAAAACTAAACGTCTAACTATACCAATGTGATTTCTTCGATAGTGTGATCGGTCTCCGACGCTTCCTTCGATCCCCGAGTGGCTTGATAAAAACTATAAGAAAAAGAAAATAAATAGAGTAAGCACTAGGCTTAGTAAGCTTACAAGCAAATAAATTACAACATTCAAAGATAATGAATGATTATACATAATGTCACCTAGCCTCATAAACTTTCTTTACTTCTCATTTTCTACCTTCTTCTTTACTTACTTACCTTCTTTTTACCCGACCTTTCACTATTCATATATATAATCTACCTTCCTTTTGCTGATAATTCACTGTAATTTAACGTGTACAATGACCCATTGAACCACTCGGAATACTAAGGATACCGGGTCGTTCTGCCTATCAATATCTCGCCAATGCCATGTCTTCGACATGGACTTACATGAATTATTCCTGCTCTCCAATGCCATATATATATATATATCTAATATGGGCTTACATGGCTCATTCCTGTCTCCAAAGCCATATATCTCTGATATGGACTTACATGGCTCATTTCTGTCTGTCTGTCTCCACAACCCCAATATCCTAACATTCCTAAGGTTCAAATGGGGCTTCCTAATGCTTTTTCTCTGTCACTTACTTTAATTCGACTTTAAATATTCTCATAAAATAAGTATATAAATGCTGGAAATTGATGACAATAATGTAAAATAAAAGAATATTGCATTTATTTCTTCAGAAACTTACCTCGTATGCAAAAATAGCTACTTTTACCATTTCGTCCACAACTTGGTATTTTCCCCATTTTAGCCCGAATTTCAGTTTTCCTTGCTCTATCATTTAAAATATAGTCTAATTAGGACTCACATTATTCAAATTGACTCAAAATCATATTTTCGCAAAATTACAATTTTGCCCCTAAACTTTTGCATATTTACACTTTTGCCCCAAAGCTCGTAAATTAAACTTCAGCCTATTTTCTTATGTTTCATGACATGCTGGTCATTTCTCCCTTCTATGGCAGCATCAAATTCATACTCTAACAAGCACTTATGACTATTAGGTATTTTTACCAATTAAGTCCTTTTACTCGTTTTTGCTTAAAACCGAGTAGTACAAATTGTCTAACATAATTTAAAACCTCATATTCTATCATAAAACATCAAAATAAACACATTTCACCTATGGGTATTTTTCCAAATATGAACCCTAGGTTGAATTATTACTAGCATAAGCTTAATCGAGCTACCGTGATTCCAAAAACGTAAAGAACATTAAAAACGGGGCTTGGAATCACTTACTATTGAGCTTGGAAAGCTTGAAAACCCTAGCCATGGCTTCCCCCATGCTAATTTCGGCCTCCATGAAGAAGATGAGCAAAATTGGCTTTTAATTTTGTATTTTAATTCATTTTACCCCTAAATGACCAAAATGCCCTTACTACTAAACTTTCAAAAATTCCTTCCATGTCCTAATTTTGTCCATGAACTTAAAATTGGTCAAATTCTATTTAAGACCTCCTAATTAATATTCTAATTCAATTTTATGCAAAATACTTCTAGAACACAAGTTTTGCAATTTATTCAATTTTGTCCCTAATTTCAAATTAAGTACTTTATGCATAGAATTTCTTCACGAACTTTTCACACAATCATGAAAACATATCATAGAGCTCAAAATAATAATAAAATAAATTTTTCTACCTCGAATTTGTGGTTTCGCAACTACTGTTCCGTTTAGGCCCTATTTCGGGATGTTACATGGTCAACCAATCCATACCTAGTATTATATCAAATCCATCAAATGGGAAAAGCATAAGATTAGCCAGAAAACAATGACCTCTAATCATTAAAAGGAAATTCTTACATACTTTGTCAACTAACACATACTTGTCTAGAGGGTTTGACACTTTTATCACAAATTCTGTAGACTCAACAGGCATATTCATACTAGATACCAATTTCACACAAACATACGAATGGGTAGATCCCGGATCAATCAAAGTAACAACAAAAGTATCATAAAGAGAGAAAGTACCCATAATCACATCAAGAGATGAAGCCTCTTCGCGAGCACGAATGGCATAAGTCCTTGCAGGTGCTCTACCCTCAGATTTCACAGCCAGATCTCTAGGTGCACTCTTACTACTCGCTTCATTTCTTGGGTTTCTATGTGGTCTCCCTCTAGAAGTAACATTGCCTGATCTTACACTCTGAAATTTCTCTTTTTCAACTATCTCGAGGTAATCTCTAATGAAATGGTCTTGGGAACCACACTTGAAACAAGTTCGATCATACACTCGGCACTCACCGGGGTGACGTCTACCGCAATATAGACATTCAGGTCGACTAGGTCGAGCATTACCCACATTTGCCATCGAAGTGGTCTGAGCCTTATGACCCGAATACTATTTCCTATGATTTCTGTTCGAAAACCCAATTGAAGCATTTGATCGAGTATTAAACTCTATCAATTTCTTAGATGAAGATCGAAATGACTTACCCATCTGTCTCTTCTTCAAATCTCGAGACTCTAACTCATCTTTCCTTTTCTCTTTAGCCAATTCCTCGGCCTTACAAGCTCTCTCTACGAGCACAATAAATTCTTTCAGTTCAAGGACACCCACCAACAATCGAATGTCTTCGTTTAACCCATCTTCAAATCTTTTACAAATGATAGCCTCAATCGATACACATTCTCGAGTGTATTTGCTCAGTCTCACAAACTCACGCTCATATTCTGTTACCATCATTTGACCCTATTTTAACTCGAGGAATTCTTTTCTTTTCTAATAAATAAACCTCTGGCTAATGTACTTCTTATGAAACTCTTCTTGGAAAAATTCCTAATTAATTCTCTCCCTTAGTACCATCGACACAAGGGTGTTCCACCACTAATAAGTCAAATATCTCAGAAGGGACACAGCACATTTCATATATTCTTTAGGAGTGCATGATAACTTATCAAATACCCTGATGATATTCTCGAGCCAGAATTCTACCCTTTTGGGATCATCATCTATACTAGCTCGGAACTCTTCAGCTCTTTGTTTGAATCTTATCAACTAGAGGTCTATTCAGTCTCATAAAATCCTTACCTCGGGGTGCTATGTGAATAGGCTGAGGAATAGGTGGGGTGGAGGGGGTTGAGCATTCAGGTTCGTTCGAACGAACTCTGTATACCAGGCATTCATCATAGGTAGGAACACTTCCCTAACCTCTTCTGCTCCTCCCTGACTCACGGTCACGGGTTACTCTCAACTGGCGCTACCCCTTGAGCAAGAGCTGGCCCGTTACTTTCTACATTGTTAGCTTTAGCTCGATTGGGATCCATTACTATATGTAAACACAATAAAAAAGGTCAGGAGTCGCCACACTATCATAATTTATTTATGGCATGTATAGCTAACTCGTGCACATGCTACGTTATTTCGAGAATTGACTAAGTCATAGCTCTGATACCACTAAATGAAACACCACTTACCCATATCCGTCACTGGGATAGGGTCCGATGCGTTACCGGACTCAAACATAAACATTCATACAAAACTGGGCCGTAAAATTTTGCCCAATTTAAAACCATTCATATACAAGCATATTGTCCTTTATTCGAGCCCACGAGGCTCAAAACATACATTGGGTGTGGTTTGGGACTAAACCAAAAACTTTCGGGACTTTTGCGACACTTAAAAAATTTTCTTGTTTTGGAGGGTCACACGCCCATGTGGCTTGGGACATGCCCGTGTCCTCAGCCCGTGTAACTCTCTATTTATGACACCATCAACTAAATAGGGTCACACGACCAAGTCACACGCCCTTGTGCTTAGGTCGTGTGGCAAATTAAATTCCAAAAATCTGGTGCAGACTTCACATGGCCAGGGTACACGCCCATGTCCTGAGACCGTGTCCTTCACGCGGCTGAGACACTCGGCCGTGTCTCTACCCATGTGTTTACTACTGGGCATTATGTTTTACCTAATTAGCGTGCAGGGACACACGGCCGGATCACATGCCCATGGGGCAGACTGTGTGTCACACATGACCTACACACATACCCGTGTGTCTACCTGTGTGGACAACTATAAAGCTATTTTCCAAGCCCTTTGCACCCTTAGACACTCATATACTTAGACATATTTCAAGGCACACAACATGTCACATTTTGACAATCAATCATTCCTAATCAAGACTAATCCATGCCCATGTAATGTCACTATTTCACATACTCAAATTAACAAGCTTACTTAAGGCATTCCACACCAATTTCATATCTAGTCAACATTATTAATCTACTATCAATTCACACATTTAAACCATGATCTTAGCCATACCAATTTGTCATCATTCATTCATCATACTTGTATGCCATATACCACCAATGGAAACACAAAAATTTACACACTTTTTCATACTCTTTTTAACTTAAATTCATGTGAATTCGGTTAAATTCTTGTTGAAAAAATTAATTTTTATAACAATAATTAAAGTGCACTTAAAATATGAACATGTTGAATTTTAGTTAATTTTATAATTATTTTTGATGAATTTTGGTTATTTTCGACAGATTTGCACAAAGGGCGAAAAATGGCTCGGTAGGCACTACTAAAAGCACAAAATCGAGAAGTAATTTGAGGTATCGAGATGAACAAAATTTCAGCCTAAGACGTCCAAAATTATATTTATTTATTCATAATTTAATTAATTTTAATTTATATCCAATTTAATTTGGGTTAATAAATTATTATTAATTAATTATGAAAAAATGGTACGATTGAATCGAACCGATTGAACCGAGCCGGCCAAGAAAAGGACAGCCCAAAATCGTCCAAGTGCTGACCCAACTCATTAGCTGATTATTTAAGCTGCAAAGAAGCCCTTGAAGACTTGTTCAAATTGCAATTCAACCCCTCCACAATTGATGGCTTTGAAGATTTGCCCCAAGCCATATTTAGCAAAGTTGAAGCCATCAACTTTGCCACATAGATGGTCGACCAAGGGATGGATCTTTAGCTACTATTTTTAGCAAATTTTAGCTGCCACATTAAGCTATAAAAGCCTTCATTGGCTGATCATTGAAAGCATCCCTCATTCACTCACAATTTTCCTCTCCTCTCTCACTTTTCCCTCATTTTCCCATTCAAAGTTCCTTGCTCTTTTGCCGATTTCTTCCCTTGGAAAAGGGGTGTTCTTCAGCCATTTTTGAGCAGCAATTGAGTGTTCATATCAGCCTTGATCAGCGAGGACAACAAAGAAGGAAGAACGGAGCAACCTAGTCAAGCCACGGAAAAACACCAGATTTGATTCTTGTTCCCTATCTCTTAAATTTTTGTTGTTTTTGTGATGAACATATCTATGAATATTTATGTTTTTGGAATGGTTAATTTAATCAGCTTAGCTTGAATTTAATTCGTGTTGGGTTGATTGTATTTCATCCTCTTAAATTACTAAAATTGTGTTTATGCTGTTATAGGCCTCTGTAAAATGCTTGATTAAGTAAAATCATGCCTAAGTTATTCTTGCATTATAATTGTTAGGTAACTAATGAATTAATTATTTAAACGGATTTAAATTGTAATTGATTGACACACTACTTAATCAGTGCATGTTTATTCTTCAAAGGTAGCTGAAGGTTAAATTAGCAATGTATCTGGCGATACACTTGTCTTGCATAACTTGCAAGATTATTGTGATTAAACTGTTTCAAGGTAAGGAAACCTTGTTATCTCACATAGTCTTTTATGTTCTTATTAGATTTAATTAATCGTTTGAATTGACATAGGAATATGCAAGAGATTAGTTCAATTTAATGAGAATGTATGTGCAATAGCATGTTTGCTTATTAAAATCTGTTTAATTGTTTGAATTGACATAGGGATATGTTAAGAGATGAATGGATTTGTGTAGGTGAGTATGTTCATAAGTTAGCAAATTACCAAGTTGCCGTGAATTTATTCGTAACAACATAAACATGAGTTTAATAATTCTAAGTTAAAGAAATGTAATTAATCCAACACAATTATGTCATCTTGATTAAATCATATTTTGAAATCGTGCATTAGAACTTTTATTTTTATTTAGTTTTAAATTTTATATTTCTTAATCACCCTTTTCAAAAAAAAAATATTTTTTTCACCAAAGTGTTTTAAATAGCATTCATAAATAATTCTTTTGACAGTCCCTGTGGGTACGATAACTCGACATTTACTTATCACTTTATTACTTTTTGCGATTGTGTACACTTGCACATTTCTATTGTTCCAAGTTTTTGGCGTCGTTGCCGGGGGCTGTTTTAAAAAGTCATTTGTGAATTTGTTAGTTTTGCATTTTGGTTTAATTTTTTGTTTAAATTTTAACTTAATTAATTTTTTTGTGATTATTTCAGGTGTTTATGAGTATTGACCGAATCATCGATCTACTCCCTATAGACCCCAAGATAGAAAGAACTTTTCGAGAGCGAAGAAGACAAGCAAGTTAGAGAAGGACCGAAGAAATGAACTTTGAAAATCCAAATCAAGGAAACGGAGCAAACCTTACTCAAAATCCTATCTTTATTGCTGATGATAGGGATAGAGCTTTAAGATAGTATGCCATGCTAATGTTTCATGACCCAACGAACATTCGCTAAGCCAAAAACACAAGTACGAATTCGGTTAAGGTCTATTGCTATAAATATCACAAACTAGGTCGATTTTCAAAATTTTAATTTTCCGCTATATAAGAAAACTGTTTTCAAACTGGATTTTTTCCAACAACCCTCCCACTGTAGCAAAGCTCCATATGCTGTTGACCGTTTGCATGTCTACTATTAAGAGTTGGTTTTAGAACCGTTACTATAGGGTTTTGTGCATTTTCCCAAATTTCCTTGAGTAGCTCTTTACCTCAAGGTTTTAAATCATTCATGTAACTTTCCTCGAGGAAGGTAGCATGAGTTGACACCATAATTGTTTGTTCTTTTGATTATAAAACAAACCACCATTGCTCGTTTAAGATATCTTACAAACATGGATAAGTCCGTCTGTGAATCCAACTTTCTTGCATCTCTATCCAATATGTGGGCTAGACATCCTCAAACCCTTAAATGCTTACGACTTGACTTCCTATTGTGCCACAAATCGTATGGAGTTTTAGGTGCGGCCTTAGTTGGTACATCATTTAGAATATAGCAAGTCGTCTGTAAAGTATATCCCCAAAAGAAGACTAGTAGTTGCAACTAATTTAACATCGATCGAACCATGTCTAAAGTTCAATTCCTTCTCTCCTCCATGTCGTTCTATTGTGAAGTTCTCGACGTGGTTAATTTGGATAATATCTCATTCTCTATGAGATACCCTAAGAAATCATCCGATAAATATTCCCACCTCGACTAGATCGAAGTTTCTATATGGATAAACCTAGTTATTTCTTCACTTCCACAAAAAAACTCTTTGAATTTATCAAAAAAGTTGAAATGTTGGGATGCTCTGGGCTTATGCAACGGTGACAGACAGTGACTGTTACTGAAATATGAAAATGTTAGGATTTCTTGTAATTTCTTTTGGGAGGGTTGAAGATGAAGGAGGTGGAGAGATACGAGGAGATGGTGAACTTATGAGAAAGAGAGAAAATGAAAAGATTAGATGGAGGAAAGAGAAAAAAGTTGGTTGTTTATATTTTGATTAAAATAATATATTATATATTTAAATATATAATATATGTTAATATATTATTAAATATAAAATTTCATTATTATATAATAATATTAATATAAAGTATATTGTGTATTTTTAATCATAATATTTTTAAAAGTTTATTAAAATTATTATGATTAAAAACTAATATATTATTTTATAATTTTGATAGTAAAAATATTATATGATTTTAATATATTAATTTTAAAATAATATTTTTAACATTTTATAACATTAAAATATTATTGAATTAAAGCATTATTAAACATTTTTATAATACTAAACATTTCCTTAATTAAATATTATTTTATAACTCGAGTAAAATTAACATTTTTTTTTTGTTTATTCCTCACATATTCCTTAACACTATTCTAATAAACCAAATAATGTACTACTATTTCTCATCTATTACATTCGTGTCAACCAAAATACATAATACCTATTACATTTCAATTTCATTCTCATTGAATATATATTTACTTCCTCTTCTATTCTAGTCTAACGAGCCAAATATATTGTAAATTCATTGTCATTCAAACCCCGCACTCAACACTCCATACAAGTTTGATCATCATTGCACATTAAACTCCTCATTTCCTTATTTTTTAAAACTAAAGATTCCAAAATAACAAAAATTTTATATTTTTTATATTTTTATATTTTTAATAAATTCTATAATTTTTAAACAGTTTTATGTTTTATATTTTAATAATTTTAATGTAAATTTCTATTACTTTACTATATATATATTTTAATTTTTCTATAATTTCTAAATTTTTTTATAATGTTTTAGTACCTTTTAGCTTAAATAATTAAAAAATCAGTTAAGCCCTTAAAATCAGAGCAATTGGTTGCTCACTTTCAAAATTGACAAATATTAAATTACTTCATCGCATTCTGTAAGTGCATTAAAAGAGTAGACGCTAGTCACAAGTTTTAAAGTTACTTCGTACCTAAGATAAGAATCGAAGCTTTAACCACTAATTAAGGTAAAAGAAACCATTACCATCTCACGGAATTTATGATTGGTTAATTAATTTTTTATTAAGGAATTAAGTGATTATAAATTTTGATTAACAACTTAATTGATTTTAAAATTATTTTACCAGAATTTTTAAGTCAAATCTTTTATTTTTCCTTGAAATTTATCAAACTCTAAAATTTTGAAATCTCTCATAAAACAGACGGATAAAAAATAAAAACTTAATTATGGGTACAAACCCCATTGAATCAAAACTCCAAGAGAAAAATTGCTCTTTTCTGTTTTTATCTGAAGTGGATATTTATTAGTTATAGACGAAGCAAATCCTCAAACGCCACTTGGCATACTCATGCTTCACGCAACGAGTAGCTGCTGGCGTTAAAATTCGAATTTAAATCTCATTGATATCAATAATTAATAAACAACTCATACCCTTTATCTCTAATTTTTTTAAAAAAATAAAAAAATAAACGTTAACTTAATGATAAAGGAATTTTAAATCTTGGTATAAATTAATTATAAAAATTAGCTTGAATGATTTTACCTGTTTTGATCATATTAATGGCAAAAAAATTCTATACCTCCAATCTTAATATTAATGTAAAATGAAACAAACGTGATAAAGATGAAAGCCAAACTTCCTCTCATGGAGTCATTTTCGTCAGATATTGAATGAATGCCACGTGGAAGAGCGTTTGGCTTTGGACAGGACAGCTCTGTCGTGGCTTTGAATGTGGAAAATTTGGGGGTTGTCCCAATTAATTTAAGATTAAGATGGAATGGTGGACCCTATCTTATAACAACCTTTAATTTAATTAGAAAATGAAAATCAACGTTACATTTAGCTTTTTGAATTAAGGCTCCTGAATAAGCAATGATGGAGTGTAGGTAATATGCCATGTTTTTACCTTTACCTTTAACGTCCCAAATATCCATTTGCCTAATCTTTGTTACATTAAGTACCCCAAGTTACGTTAAGCTTTCTAGCCATTAATCTAATTATGGTACGATGGTCCCATCACTGTAATATTCACTACGTAAATTTTGATATATGAATTTTAGATATAAAATTTTTATTTAATTTAATTCTCACAAATTATTATTATTATTTTTTTAATAATTGGGGTAATAATATTTAAATTATCATGTTACAACATAAATATTCTTGTCACTAAATTTAGAAGTTGTTATTACTATTGATATAATAATATTTTATGTTTACATATTATATACACAAGTAATTATATTTATCTAGTATAAAATAAATATAAATATTTATTTTTTAATTTATACAATTGAATCAAGATATCGCTTTCGTATATATATTTAAATCATAATTAAAATTTATTTTTATAACTCTAATTTATATCTCAAATTACACGTTTAATCAAATCGAAATTTAAATTCAAATTCAAATTAATTTATACAATCTATATACAGTCATTCACAATTACCGTATCAAAATTCGAAATCTACCGTATACGATCCTACTTATCCCGCAAGTCATTGAAACAAATAATAATAATAAAAACAATCACGTCTTCTAAAAGGGGTAGTTTGGGGAAGCTAACAAAATTAAGTATTGAAAAGAGACTTCTATACTCATTTTAAATAAAAACAAAAAAGTGTCGAAAATTACATACCCTTTGCCAAACAGCTTTCTTTTCCTCGCTATTCATGAAGAAATCATGTCATTTTCAGTATTATCACCATATATATATAAACCCTTCAAACTCTCCCCCCTCCAAAAAAAAAAAAAAAAAAAAAAACAGGTATACAAGGCCTTGGGCGTGAAGCAGCAGCATTTGCAATTTGCAAATCTACCATATAAAAAATAACAAAAAAAAAAAAAGAGGGTGCGAATTATGTTTACAAATATGGAGCAAAAGAAGATCAACCATGAAAACAACAACAACAAAGCAGCTATAAGAGATGAAGATGGATATAAAGGCGTCCCAATTCATAACCAAGTGATGAAGATAAAGCGAGAGTTTGAGAAGATCAAGCACCCGTCATTGCAACAAGCTGATATGAGACGAGTGCTTCGGGAGATCACCAGGCAACGCTCCCGTTCCCCTCTCGGATTAGCTGAAAGACCTATAGCTGTAGGCCATTCCTAGAACCTTCCATCACCTTGTAGAAGCAAAAGTAAGAGGAAATAGTTACTTTCATGCCCACCAACAGCTTTTTAGGATTAGATTGGATTTTTCTGTTCTTTTTTAATCACGCCCCTGTTTATGGATCTATCTGTTGTAGATATGTTTATGGAGAAAACACTTCCTCTGTTTCTCCCCTATATTAATTAATAACTTAAAAGGTCTTGTTGTTTGAATTAAACATTTAAACCAGCTAAGCTCCCTCTGTTTCTGGAACACAGTTTGGTTTATAGCAAATCACCTCTCTGTTTTTGGTACCCACTCCTCTTTTCCTACTCAAACATAAAAAAATATATTAGGCAGACACCGCAATGGATGCACCAAATCTAACCACCAGGTAAAACAAGTCAATTACTTAAACCGAAAGGAAAAGATTTGATGTGTAGGGGTGATAACAAGAAGAAATAGAACCAAGTGCCAAAGAAGGAGCAAACTGTAATTACCGTTTCCATACCATAAGAAACTCGTGGTGGTTCTCCTTGGATCTTCAGCCTCTTTATGAGATCTATCATGACATCTATAATCAGGTCACTGCACCGATTATAGATAGCACGACTCTTAAAACACTCTATAAGCATCCTTGTACACTATGTTACTCTAAGTCTCCAACATGATTATGTGCTTAACACATGCATTTTCAATTTTTCTATGACAAAATATGTTTTAAGTACAATGAAGATAAGTATCGACCATTACAACATCATGGATATTTGAAGGGGTAATTCAACCAAAGAGTATCAAGTGAGCCACTAAGCCTCAAGACTAACACAATGCATCACCCTATTACCTAAGCGGTCAACCCGTGCTTCACAACTTAATGGTATGTATTAATAAAATAAAAAATAAATTTAAATATAATATTTAAAAATTAATTTTGTTATAAGTTGTTTCTCATAATTTTGTTAATTCATCATTTTTGAATTAAATTATTTTTAAATTATATTAAACATTATGGTATTACATAATATAATATTTAAATAATATAATAAAAATAGTATTTATAGTATTACATAATATTTTGCTTTAGTTTTTAAAAACATGTTATGGTATGATACCAAATATCAATTTTCTAAATTGTGAATACAAATGTTTTAAAAGCTTATAGACAATGTGAAAGCAAGCTATGGCTTCACGAAGAATATGGCCCAATAGAGATAATTCCTCACAGAAACTAGTAAGTTGGAGATTATATAATAAGCATCAGACTAAATTATAATATTATCAAAACCTTGATCTCTACCAAGTTGAAGCCCAACAAATGATGGCATCATTTTCCACCATGCTACCGTCAATCATCTCAGCTAATCTCTTTCTGCACCTGCCTAGGATCAGCCCGTCATGACGCTTATGCCCGATGCGTGGTCTCTTGCAACAAAGGAGGCATCTGCGTTGATCTTCAAAGTTTGTCCCTCCAATGCCTTCATCTAACCTGTCTCCGGCAATGGGGCAAGGCTAGCTGTTTAGTCAAATTATGAATGTGGAACTCTGCTTGTAATTCTTTTGTATAATCAAGAACCACAAGCGGTGGAGTTTGTTTGCCAAAGAGCACCTCATTGTTACCAGTGCTCCAAACATACCATAAGAGTACCAAGAGACTTGTCAAAACATCTCCGTCCAAGATTCACATGGACTGCTCCATCCAATCCATGCACCTGGAAACAGTAGACAACACGAAAGCCACTAAAATTTGACTGTTGCACTTGCAGCATCCATAAGAGCTGCATCATATTTGAGCTCAGTATAATCATATGGATTTGACAGCAAAAATGTCATTGATTTCCCATGCTACTACGAACTTATATGAAATAAAAAGAAACATATGGAAAACAACTATGGCCCACTTGGGCATTTCATCAAACACTCATTGACATGAACTTAATTAGAATCTTGTTGGTGCGGAATTCGGCCATTTGATTGGAGCTATGGTTTGCACGTATCAACCAGAGGAAGCATCGCTGGGGGTTTCATCTGAAACTTTCCCCCTACACAACTGTAATGCCCTGGATGAGACTGCCAACATTGAATTTATACCTAACTGCATAGTTGAATCCGATTTACAATACATATATATAGATAAATATTGATATATTAATAATTTGTGTTAGTGTTGATATGATTGTATTTTTTTGAACATACAAGAATTATCCAAAATAACCATTAAATTCCATAGAAAGAGAAGTTGATAGTAATCCAAAATATACACAAATTCATAAGACCAATATAAGAAAATAAAAAAATAAAATAAAAATAAAAACAAGCTGCTGCTATGGATTAAGCAGATTGATACCCAGAAAAAAAAAAACCAGAGCATCAGTTGATTTAGACAGCAACATCTCTCTTAGAATCCATGGAAACAAAGGTGGCTCCAGCCATCATCATAACCTTAAACTCTTCGAAATCAATCATCCCATTCCCATCATTGTCGACTCCACTTATCATCTTCCTACACTCTGCGATCGAACATTCTTCCCCGAGGCTCTTAAGAACCTCGTGGAGTTCCTCAGCTGAAATCCAACCATTCCCGTCAATGTCATACACCGAGAAAGCGTCCTTCAAGTTCTCCAAAACCTCTTCCGAGTCGACTCCTTTGGTGTTCAACTCGATGAACTCGTTGAAATTTATGAACCCATCACCGTCGGCGTCGAATTCTTTGATCATGTTGTGGAGTTCTTCATCGGAGGGTTTTTGACCGAGTGATTTCATAATGGAACCCAGTTCGGAGGCTGAGATCTTACCGTCTCCATTCGCATCGAACTTTTTGAACACTTCTTCGATTTCTTGGAGTTGGGTTTGGGTAAAATTTCGCACAGGAGATTGAAGGAACAATGATCCACTTGAAGAGACAGTTGGAGAATCAGTTGAATTTCTAGAACGCAGCTTCTTTTTCCTATTGAAAATCGACCCAAATCCCATTAGATTGTGATTTTTTTTTGGTATAAAAAACTCAACAACAAATAAAAAAAATGGTTTTGAAATAGATAAAAAGATGAGGTGAGTGGATTATATATACTGAACAAAGGGAAATTCTATCCTACACGGAATTATAAGTTGAAACGGAAAAAAATGGGACTTTGATTTTGCAGATTATTATTGATTGCCAAATATAGAGGAGGGGAATGGGGATGTGTTACTGGCTGGGTTTGCTATAGAGGGAGTTTAGGCGGTGATTACTACACACAATTTGTGGAGAAAACGGAACTTGGAAGCATGTTGTTGGGCGGTTGAATATTTGAATTTCCTATTTTTTAGTAATCAATTTTACTTTTTTTTCTTTTTTAAATGCTATATTTAGATAGATCATATTTTATCTTTTAAAAAATAGATCATATTTTATATAATACACTGAGCTTATAACAGGTTTTTTTTTAAAAAAAATTGAAAAAATTAAAAGTTATATTGTTTTTATAATGTTTTTTTTAAGAGTTATTAACTAAAATAGCCTCTCTCTTTTTTTAAGTTAACGAAGACTTTGGATGCATATGTTGCTCATTGTTTTGCTTCTTTTTTGAGTTGCTAGTTATTTGCAGTTTGTTGTTGGATAATGATGAAATGGAGTTGTCGGATGTCTTCAAGTGTTGGTTAAAGCTTCCATCCTACATTCATGCACCCAAGTATAATGTTGACTCATTTTCCATCCTTGTTGAGAAGCCTACAATAAGTGATATTATGAGCTTTGAGAGGAAAAAGAATAGGACATAGAATAAGAATACTAGCATGGAGCTTGCTTGCAAATTTGTGACTTTTGATAAACATCAAACGAAAGCTTCTGGGATCCTAAACAATTGTTGCTTCGTCTATCATGACATTTTGGTTGTCTTATATTGTGCATAAGCAAAGAGTTCAATAAGGAGTTGATTCTCCGATGTCAAGAGATCTTTGGGTCTTTGGTCGAATGGCCAGGGAAGTGTCGGAGGTGTAAGTGTTGAGTATAGATAGATAAAGATCATTAATCCTTTTGAGGGCAATAATAGGGTTGGGATTAGTTTCTCGAAATATGAGCTCATTTCTTGCTTTCCAAATGGTCTAGAGAGTACATGCCAAAAGAGAGTAAAGTCTCATTGAATCAAGGGAATTGATGTCATTAGATTGAAACCATTGGAGAATCCAATTGGAGATGGAAGAAACATTGAGAGAATTAGGGCAAAGAAAGAGAGGGAAACTAAACCAAATGGCCCTAGCAACCTTACATTCATAGGAGAGATGTTTAATAGTTCCTTTGTTGGTGGTACAAAAAAGGCACAAGTTATCATTTGAAGAAAATCTTCTTGAGAGAAGGACTTTTGTAAGGAGGCGATTGTTGGCAAAATCCAGTTATGAAAACAATTTACTGTTATAGTGAAAGTTGACACCCTCCACCCGACCTGATTCTCCTAATCCAGGCTTCGGGTATTACTTCATAGAAACTTAACGAAATTCACAAAACCATTGACAAAATTATTTATTAGAGACATTTCTCATTAAATTGATTATAACTCCATATTTAAATAACGAAGGAAAGTAATTTCACATAACATAGCGTATGCTATTTGCACATAACATAGCGTATCAATCTTGCAAAATTTTAATACAACTTATAAGTTACAAAAGATGGACTCTAAGGCGTAGTCTTTCTAAACATCAACTCTTTATACACGCCCACTGTATGCATAGTATTCCTATTATGTTGCTTACCTAACACATTCCTGACATCGTCTCCTCAAGTACTTATTTTGACACAATAATACTTGAAACATAAACATAACACTAGTAAGTTTAAAGGAACTTAGTGAGTTATGAACACAACTTACATTTTTTACATTTTATGAAGTTTTTCATCTTGAATAATTTGACTTTCTTGTATCTATCTTGGGCGAACACCTTTCCATTTTTAATTGTATAATTTCATACTTATATGCCCTTCATCATTCATGCCATATCCTCATTCATTCAACTATTTGGCTAGCTCTACGTCTTGACATTCGAACACTACACCTTTATGTTACATTCAAATAACTTTCAACAGTTATTCTTAAATAGTTAATCACAAGCATTATTCTTGGCAGATATCACTTACTTATCATACTTTTGGCGGATACTCTTGTTAGATCCTGATAAATCAATTCATAATTCAAACTAAACTTGATTCTATCCAACTCATATGTAACACCCCTTACCCATATCCTACCCCGGGATAGGGTACTAGGCGTTACTGGACTTAAACACATGCATACAAACATTTTCGGGCCATAGAATTTCGCTCAAATTTAAAAATTTCAAACTTCCTCTTAACGTCCCTAATATAAACCTACGAGGCCCAAAACACGCTTTGGAAATGGTTCGGGAATAAACCGAATACTTTTGAAAACTTTAAAAAATTTCAATGCAAACAGGGGCACAGACCCGTGTGGAAGGGCAACACGCCCTTGTGTCCTCTTAACATGGCCATGCTGAAGTCCCGTGTAGCTCACACGGCTTGAACTTATCGGGACACGCCCATGTCCCTATCCCGTGTGGATTTATTTCTCAACTTGAACCTACAGGGGTTTTCACACAGCCTGGCACACTCCCGTGTCCATGGCCCGTGTCCCTCACACGGCCATGACACGCCCGTGTCTCAGCCCGTATACTAAAACCTTGACATTCTATTTCTGACGTCATCAACCATTTAGGGGCACACGACCAAGGCACACGCTTGTGTGCTAGGCCGTGCGGCGAATTTAATTTTGCAATTAAGGTGCAGACTTCACACGGCCTGAGCACATGCCCATGTACTATGGTCGTGTCCTCCACACAGTTGACACACACGATCGTATCTCTGCCCGTGTGGTTACTGTTGGGCATTCTATTTTAAAAAATTTAGGTGTAGGGGACACACGGCCTAACTACACACATGACCTAGACACATGCTTGTGTGTCTGCCTGTGTGGACAAAAATAAGGCTATCTACCAAGCCTTTTTACCACCCTTACTTGCACCAACCTACACAGCATCAAACATCTCCAAAACAAACATAAACACATAACCAAAACAGCCACAACCAAACATCCACACATTGATTCTAAGCTATTTTCTATCACATACAACATCTCCTACTTATCAATACAAACCATGCAATAACCACATCCATGAAAATCCTCATTAAATGTATTTAGCAATGATAAATATTATCCATCATCCATGGCCTTATACAAAATGAATCAACCTTCATGGCAAGCCAACATATTTGGCTAAAACAATATGACACTTAGCAAAAAGACCAAGTCCCTATACATGCCATACTCAAAATGATAAATCTAACTATACCAGATATTCTAATTGATAATGTGATCGAACCTCCGACGTCCTTTGATCCCTAAGTTAGCTTGGTGATGCTATAATAAAATGGAAAGGAAAGGGAGTAAGCATAAAGCTTAGTAAGTTGCATGTAAATAAGTAACAACATCAACCATGCATCTTTAAGCGCATAGCATAATATAAACCAGCACAAAATTTTTGATTTAACAATGGTAGATTTACTACATTTTTACACATCACGAGTATAAGCCAAAGATTTTAAGATCGTCCTGAAATCATTCTCATAGATAGAACTTACTTCATTTCATCCTTACTATTAAGGCATCATAACTAAGCTCATATCTCATTAGTTTCGAGTAAGAACCTGTACCACTCATAACATGATTATATCCTTTCATATATTTATCATAAGCTTAAAATAACCTGTGAAACCATTTGGAATACTAAAGGATATCCGATAAGCCTCACACAAGAGGGTAAATTGCCGATGCCATGTCCTAGACATGGTCTTACACTGGCTCTCATAATGTGGCTGATGCCATGTCCCAGACATGGTCTTACACTAGCACACATATCAATGCCGATGCCATGTCCCAGACATGGTCTTACACTGGCTCTCATAATGTGGCTGATGTCATGTCCCAGACATGGTCTTACACTAGCAAAGATATCAACGTCGATGCCATGTCCCAGACATGGTCTTACACTGGCTCTCATAATGTGGCCGATGCCATGTCCCGGACGTGGTCTTACACTACCACACATATCACCCAAATGTCATGGCATGGATATCTAATGTATTTCTAAGGTTCAACCGGGAGTTTTTACTACATCAATTCTCATCATGCATATTCACAACAATAATAAAAAAATTTATGCCATATTAATTGTTCAATACATAATAACAATAAAGTTGTATTATTTACGTACAACTTACCTCGGTATACAAAAATTGGGCGACTAGATTGAATTAGTCTACTGGCTTGGTCTTCCCCCAATCTGGGTCCGGACTCCTTTTTTTTTAATCTATAATGACAAATTTACTTATTTAATCACTACATTAATCAAGACAATCTATAATTCATACCTGGGCAAAATTACGATTTTGCCCCTAGACTTTCACATAATTACGATTTTGCCCCTAGGCTCATAAAACGATTTTAATCAAATTTCCTCATTTAACAAGCCTATCCGAACCTTTATTACTCTTATAGCAACTCGTAATTTTCAATTATTTCACACATTTACAACCTATTTATAAATTTCACAAAATGGTCCTTTTAAGTGTTTTCATGAAAACCCCTTTCACAAAAGTTGTTTATTTAACAACCATGCTTCATTTTCTTCTATAAAAATTCAGCAAACAACATGAATACTCTTATGGAAAAACCCTATACTTTAAACCATTTTGCAAAATAGTCCCTTCATTAGCTAGATTAAGCTACAAAGGTTCCAAAAACACAAAAATCAACAAAAACGACCATCAAAATCACTTACTTGCAAGGGATAGAAGTTGCTGAAATTTTTGAGCTCTCAAAAGCCCCTCTTTGCTGACATTTTTTGTGGATAAGAAAGGAAAAATGAAAAAGATGATAGCTAGCCTTTTAGGTTAATATTTTATTATCAATTAAGTCATCTAACATTTGACCATTCCATGAATTAAGGCTCCATGTCCAACCACTAATAGATTTGTGGTCTCTTTACTCACTAAGGACCTATAATTTAATGCATCATATCCATTTAACACTTTCAGCTAGTAAAACAAATCTTTCACACTTTATGCGATTTAGTCCTTTTTCGAAATTAAGCAAGCAATCGCTAAAATTATTTCACCAAAATTTTCATGCACTCATATAATCATGCTATAACACATAAAATAATATTAAAAATAATTTCTCTAGCCTCGAATTAGTGGTTCCAAAACCACTGTTCCGACTAGGCACAAAATCAGGCTGTTACATCATAACCATACTGATAAGAGTTTCTCCAGATTGTTAAGAAGAATTATGCACATCTTTGAAACAAACACTAGATATCCAATATATCAAACAACATAGAATCTAATAGAATTTAGAACAAAACATGATTCTAAATAGAGGTGTGAGATAGCTCAAAATACTACCATAGCAACTGTTACACGAACTGGCGGACTCTTGAATAGAGTACACCCATATACTAGGTTGGTAGATAACCACAACGGATACTCTCATTGAACATGTTGAATCGTACTTCGTTTAAGAATTATTTGTATTTATCACAAACTTCACATACTAAAACTTCAGACAAATCATATTCTTGATATAGATTTACCATAGTACACCACCAGGGTTAGACAGAATATGCCACAAAGGTGACATACAAATTACGCCATGAAGTGTAACGACCCGAATTTTAAGATTAACAGAAAAGTGTATTTTCGAGTCTCCGTTATTGAAAAACGAATCCGTAAGTATTTATAAAAAATATTTAAAAAGTTAATTGAGTGGTTAATTAGAGTGTAATTAAGTGAATTTAGCTTAATTAAGGATAATTAGATAAAAGGATTAAATTGAATGAAGTGTGAAAGTTTAATTATAGAATAAAGAAAATTGAGAGGATTAAATAAGTAAATAAGCCAAAGTGAGTGACAAGTGTGTGATAAAAATAAAATACATGTGTGATAAATAATGTACATACATTTGTAATACATGTATGTATTTACTTATTTTTTAAGTAAATAATTAATGTATTTATTATTATTAAATTGATATTATATGATGAATAGATTAAATAAAGACAAGTGTATCTGATAATGATTTGGTACAAATGTATTAATAAAAATACATACATTTGTAATATATGTATTTGATATTAAATAGATATTTATTATTTAGTAAAAGATATTTATTAATTAAGTAATTATATTATAATATATTTATATGATAAATAAATGAAAAATGACAAGTGTATGGTGAGGATGAAATACAAATGTAATAATATATGTGTGCCCAAATGTAAAATAAATATTTGATAATAAGTAGATATTTAATAAAGTTATTATTATTATTGTTATTATATACTATATATATATATATAAAGTAAAACAAAAGAAAAAGAAAGAAAAAGAAGGAAACAAAGAAAAA
This sequence comes from Gossypium anomalum, assembly GCA_025698475.1. Taxonomy (NCBI): domain Eukaryota; kingdom Viridiplantae; phylum Streptophyta; class Magnoliopsida; order Malvales; family Malvaceae; genus Gossypium; species Gossypium anomalum. The sequence goes on from CM046956.1 coordinate 59,939,153, forward strand.
GAAACAGGATATGAGACGAAACAAGGGAAAGGAAGGAAGGAAAGAAAAATAAAAGGAAAATAGGGGTTTTTGAAACTTGAAGTTTTAATAGCTAATGTTGTCTCTGGAAATCTCGGCTAAGCAAGGAAAAAGACAAAGACAACGGGAGTTAGCTCAGAAATTACAGTTTGTATTTCTATAATCCGAATTTAATACTGAAATTGTTGGATTTATTATTTAATATATATATGTAGTAGGTGTTTTGAGATGATTATTTGAATTAGATTGAATATTGATTATATTGAATTGATTTATGAATATATGTGAAAGTTGGAATTGAAATGAATATTGATGTGGAAATTGAATAATAAATATTTGTTATATTGGAAAATATATATAGTTGGAAGTGTGATGAAATTGATAGAAAAATGTGACTATTGTGAAATTGAGTATTTATTAGTGAAAAATGAATGGAATTATATTGAATTGAAAATATATAGTTAATTAATTAAAAATTAATTAGTTGAAAATTTAAAAGTGAATTAAATACCCTATTAACTAGTCAGGCTAGTCGGATATAGTTGGCATGCCATAGGATATGGAAGAGTACGGGTTTTGCCGGCATACTAATCAAGCACTTATGTGCCGACTACTGTTACTGTTACCGTTATTGTTACTGATTCGGCACTTTGTGTGTCGGATATTGTTACTTTTACCGTTCTTCATTCTTTGTTTGATTTGTTCCGATGAGGTACTCGTGTACCGCATCTTTATTCTTCATTCTTGTTTTCAATTTGTTCCGATGAGGTACTCTGCGTACCGCATCGATATCTTTATCATTATCGTTCGACTTGACCAATGAGGCACTATGTGCCGTACTGGTGTGTTGGTTGGATCCGTGTATCCGTCTAGGTCCGAGTCATGTTAATAGGGGTAAATAAAGGAATTGTAAAGATCGACTGTTACTGAATAATTTAATTATTACTGTATATCTAATTTTTACTCAATAATTGATCATTCTTTGGATAACCGGTCAATTGATTGATCTTGAATAACCGATTATTATTGAATAATTGATTGTTACCGATCGTTATTCTTGAATAAATAATTGTTTACGATTGGTGATTGTTAATGAATATTATTGATCGATTAATTGCTATTGGAAAATAATAAATGATTTTGAATTTAAAGTAGACCAAAACATTGGTTGGAAAGTGAATGTTTGAATACTCATTGAGTTTGAATAGTTCAATATATATAAATTAATATGTTTTATAATTGTTTAAGTGTTCAGATTATAAAAATACCACTGAGTGTATACTCAGCGTATGGTTTGTTTTCGTGCGCAGGTTAAGGCTAGACCGTTAAATCAGCATCCTAAGCCGATCCCGAATTCAGTGAGGTAAAGTATGTTGAGTATTGGTAATGGCATGTACCTAGGATGTCTTATGAGAGTCATTTAGGTTGTGAAAGTATTGATAAAATAAGTAAATTATGGTTGGCAATGGTATATAGTATGAATTAAAAATTTAAGAAAAATTTATAGTAATTCTAAATTAGTCCCGAATTGATTTTACTGTTCATATTGGACCGTGAGGGCCCATTAAAGGGACGACATCTTAAAATTATGATGAGCCTGAACGTTTATATTTAATTAATATCTGTATTGTACTGTACTGACTAGTAATGTCTCATAACCCTGTTTCAGCGACGGTATGGGGTTAGGGACGTTACATGAAGGCATTATACAGATTACGCCACGAAGGCTGGAAAAATGCCACTAAGGCCATATCAAATGCCATAAAGGCTAACATAATACCACAAAGGCCATATTAGATTACGCCATAAAGGCTAGTAGAATATCACCCAGGCACCCCATAATTGTCGTGTTTGCAATATGAATTTGCCTAAACTCATATCGCATGAGGTTTTCCCATCATCGTCCTAGGACATGCAGAGAATCGTAGTTGATAATTGTGGCTCATTTGCCCTTCTAAAATATGCCATGGCCATGGACATCCTGAACAGCTCGATTTTAGCTAAATTGGAATAGTGGTTTCGAAATCACAAATTCGAGATTAGAAAAATATTTTAATATTATTTTTAGTGTTTATGGCATGTGATTAGGCATGTGTAAAAATTTTGTGTTTTAATTTTATCGATTAGATGGTTAATTTGATAAAAGGACTAAATCACGAAAAATGCAAAAGTAGCATGCCATATGTTAAAAGTGCTTGATTGCTATGAAATTAAAAGGTGGAATTCCTTATTATAAAATTAAACCTTGGATAGTGGAATTTGACATGAATAGCCATCCATTATATGCTCATAAATGTTATTAAATAAAGGTATTTTGGTAATTAGCTAAATAAGTTATAAATTAATAAAACCAAAGTTAAAAATTATGCCATCATCTCCAAATTACAACTGAAAATCAGCAAAAGATATTGAGTTTTAGATTGGGGATAAAGTGTTTTTGAAAGTGTCACCGTGGAAAAAGATATTACGATTTGGTAGAAAAGGAAAGTTGAGCCCGTCATACTGAGCGAATTAGGCTAGTTCCATATCGGCTAGCATTGCCGTCTGAGTTAGAGAAAATTCATAATATATTTCATGTATCGATGCTACGACGGTACGAATCTGATCCTTCACATCTCATTTCCTCAACTGAAGTTGAAATTCAGCTAGATTTATCGTATAGTGAAGAACCGACCTGAATTTTGGCTTGTGAGATTAAAGAGTTGGGAAATAAAAGAATAGCATTAGTGAAAGTATTATGGCATCGACAAGGGTTTGAAGAAGCTACGTGAGAACCCGAGGATGCTATGAGAAAGCAATATCCAAACCTATTCACTGGTAAGATTTTCGGGAACGAAAATCCCTAATTGGGGAGAATTGTAATAGCCCGGTTTTAGCTAAATCAGAACAGTGATTCCAGAACCATAAATCCAAGGTCAGAAAAATATTTTTAATATTATTTTTGGTGTTTATGTCATGTGATTAGGTATGAGTGAAAATTTCGTGTTTTAATTTTATCGATTGGATGGTTAATTTGATAAAAAGGACTAAATTGCAGAAAATGCAAAAGTAACATGCTATATGTTAAAAGTGCATGATTGTTATGAAATTAAAAGGTGGAAGTCCTTATTACGAAATTAGACCTTGGATAGTGGAATTTGACATGAATAGCGATCCATTATATGCTTATAAATGTTATTAAATAAAGGTATTTTGGTAATTAGCTAAATAAGTTATAAATTAATAAAACCAAAGTTAAAAATTATGCCATCATCTCCAAATTACAATCGAAAATCAGCAAAAGAAATAGGTTTTTGAGCTCTTATCCATTCGACAATTACAAGCTTGATTAAGGTATGGTTTTAGCTCAAATTTTGATAATTTCTATTTTTTTTATCGTTGCTTTGAGTACTAGCTAACCCGTGCCTTAATTTTCAAAATTGATGATGATTTTGTGAAGTGCCATTGATGAATTCTTGAGCTTGTGAATGTTTGATGTAAGGAAATAAGTGTTTGATGATAGATATACATATTTTACAAAGTGAATTTGAGTAAAAATGCATAATAAGGATTAAATTGTGAAAAGTTGAAAATGTGTGGTTAAATGTGTGAATAAATGAAAGTTTTGGTCTGCTAGGGATTCAAGTATAAATCGGCTAAACTTGGGTTTAATGAAATTTCATGAATTTTGTATATTTGTGAATTAAGGACTAAATTGTAAAAATTTGGAATTTTAGGGGCTAAAGTGTAAAAATCCCCAAATATGTATTTGTGGACTGATATAAATGATTTGATGAATAAATAAGTTAAATTTGAATTCATATAGATTAATAAATAAAGAAATCGGATTTAAATTTGAATTCATATAGATCAATAAATAAAGAAATCGGATTTAGATCGGGGGAAATTGAAAGTTGTCGAGTAGTCAATCCGATTCATTCTCGTATATACGAGGTAAGTTCATATGCAAATAAATATCTTTAAATTTAATTATATGTGTTCAATTGTCATTGAATTGCTATGAATGTTGAATGAGCAAATACGATCAAGAATCGATGAAGTTATGATATCCGAAACTCCCGTACGAACCTTAGGAATAATATAGGATACGAATGTCATGGCACTAGGATTACTAATATATGTTTACATGTAAGACCATTTCTGGGACATTAGCGTTGTATTGTGATTATGTGTAAGACCATGTCTACAACATTGGCATCGTTATATGATTTCGTGTAAGACCATGTCTGGGACATTAGCATCGATATGTGATAACATGTAAGACCATATCTGGGATATGGCATTGTACGAGCTTTATGTGATTTTCGGGTATCCTTAACAATTTCGAAAGGTTTAACGAGCAAAGTCAAGTCGAGAAAGAATGTGTAAGTGAGTTAAGCGACTCAGGTAAGTATGAGATTCATACAAGTATTGAAAAGGGAAGTATTTGATGAATTCACTTATGAAATTGAATATGTATACATTTGGGAATGTTTGTAAGCTTATAGGTGCTTATTCATAATTTGCTTATTTGGTGGAAATGATGTTGATTCATGAGATGGTTTTATTTGTATATGGCTTACTAAGCTTTTAAAGCTTAGTTTGTGTGTTCTTTCCCTGTTTTATAGATTACCAAAGCTAGCTCGGACATCGGGGATCATCAGGAACCATCATCACACTATCGACTACTTGTTGGTACTTTTGATGCTATGTAAATATGGTATATGACATGTATAGGCTAGTGACATCATGATATATTTTGAGTTATGATATTAGCCATGAGGTTTGGCTTGTAAATGTTGGTGTGTATTTGGCCATTTAAGTTGGCTTAAATTATAAGTTTGATAAGTGATATATGATGTATATATATTGCCTTGTGTTTTGGCATGTTTGGTATGACTGTTGCGATGGTTATATGGTTGCTTAATTAGTAAATTATCAATGATGTATAATGGTTGAGAAATGGCATGTTGTGGCTTAGTTTTAAGATGATGAATTGGTATATTTTGTAGCATGATTTTGTTGATAAGATGGTGAGAAAATGCATATAGAAGTTAAGGTTATGGCATATTGTTTTGGCATGATTTTGGTTATGGGTTTGAGTAATGAAATAGATGGATCTAAATGGCATGAAATGTGCATGAAATGGTCATTTTTGGTTGCTTATTGTATGTGAACATGATGCCAAAAGAATGCTTTTAGGTAAATGAATGATAGGTGGGAATAATGGCTTAAATCAAGCCTATTTTCGTGCCACACGGTTGAGCACACAGGCGTGTGAATCGACCGTGTGACCTCTAAATCCTAGTTAAAACAAGTTAGAGAGTTACACGTCTTAGACACATAGGCATGTCTATTGGCCGTGTGTGACACACGGGCTGGCACATGGGCATGTGGTCAGCCGTGTGACCCAAGTTAGTATACCCTTCAGTTTTCCCACGGCCATGGCACACATGCGTGTCTCCGACCATGTGGTACAAGTCAGTATGTACGCCCTGTTTTCACACGGCCTATGACATGAGTGTGTCTGGTGGCCGTGTGAGGCACATGGCCTGTTCACACGGGCATGTGAACCCTGTATGTATGAAAATTTTCTAAGTTTCCTAAAGTTTTTAAATGTTATCGGTTTAGTCCGGACCTTTTTCAAGCATGTTTTAAGGTCTTGTAGAGCCTTATAAGGGACAATATGATTATGTTTGATTAATGTTTATGTGATAATGGATTCATTTATGAGAAATGCATGTTGTATGCTGTATTTGATAGGTAATGCTTGATAGCCCTATTCTGGCGACGGATACGGGTTAGGGGTGTTACGCATCCTCCATAATTTACATATCAGAATTCACGTTTACTGTCATGATGGACTTCATCGTATACCACTGCGGTGATCAAACTCACAACTTAACCTCTCCACACTCATAGATACTCCCATTTTTCCCAAATAATTTTTAATCATATATTACATATTCAATATACATACATTCAGGTAAACTGGTTCATCTTCTGAACCCAAGCATTCTTTATTACATGTTTCATACTCAACAATACAGTCATATCTTATAGGACACATTCCAAACACATACACTTAGTTGCTCAACATAATTTCATACACCCATACACACAATTCATTATACTCTGGCTTCACAAAGACCTATTTTAAGCATACATACTTATTTTTAGCAATAATTCATGTACTCATTCACTATTTCTGCAACATCATTAACTAGAGATTATTCTAGATAGACTTATAGGAGTCGATATTAAGGACTCACCTGTGACTCACCTACTGTAGCTACTAGCTTTAGCCTTCAAACATCCAATTTGAACCAACAACAACTATAACAACCCATTTTCAGTGAAGTCAGAATAGTGGTTTCGGGACCACAAATTCAGGTCAGAAAGAAAATTTATTTTAACAATATTTCATGGTCTGCATTATGATAGGAAAGATGTATAAAAATTTCGATAAAATAATTTTACCGATTACATGTTTAATTATCGAAAGGACCAAATTGCATAAAATGCAAAAGTTGAGTTCTAGTAGTTAGAAGTATCAAATAGCTATGGAATTCAAAACTTGAGGTCCTTATATGGTAATTAGATCGTTAAGAAAAGTTAGTAGATATTTTATGATTCATCCGTGGAAAATTAGAAGAAAAGAGGACTAAATTGGAATTTAGAATAAATAAAGATGATAATAGTTTAATATCATCTTATTTCATCTTCATCCCCAAATTAAAATACATGGAAACCATAGGAAAGAGAAAAACATTCAAACAAGCTTTCTTGGCTTAATTGGGTAAGCATTCTTGTCCAGTTTTTAGTAATTTTTATATTTCCGAGTTCGTAATAGCTTAATCTATCTATTTTGGGGATTAATTTGTAAAGATATCAAAGTATGAAAATTTTTCCATGGATGAATATGTTAAAATTTTGAAATTTATGGTAGAAAATGAAAGGTTGTTGATAGATAAACAACTTTTACAAAGAGAATTTTGATGAAATTATGATTTAGGGACTAAACTAAAAAATGCTAAAACCCATGGAAAAATTCTGATTTTTGTGAAATTCATGGGCTGTTATTGTAACATGTAAAATTCAATTAGGCTTGAAATAATGATTAAATTGTATGAATTTCGATTTTCGAGCCTAGGGACAAAATTAAAATTAATTAAAAATTTAGGGGTAAAATGGTAATTTTGTCTAGGAAATGAATTGAATTCAAATGAGTATAAAATGGATTAAATTTATGTTAAATTCATTTATTTAGATCTGAAAAGACCAAATAAAGAGTTAGATTGAGGAAAAGAAAATGTGACGGATTAGTAGATTATCATATACGAACAAGTGTCGAGGTAAGTTCGTGTAACTAAATCGTGTTTATTTATATGTTTGAATTGAATGTTATATGTATGAAGTGTGAAAATGCCATTGATGTGAAATTGAATACATGATCGGTAAAGCTGGATAAATGTTAAGTCCCGTATAAATAATGAAATTTGATGGATACAATATTTTCCCGTATTTATTATAGTCCTGCATATGTTGCGAACATTATAGCTCAGACAAGTATCCTATTATAAGTCCTCTCGAGCATCCTGTTATATAGTTCCTGCGAGCATCCTGATCGGTAGTGATCCTGCATGTGTTGCGCACTACCGTAGCTCTTTGTGAGCGTCTTGTTACACGATTCAATCGATTGTGATCCAACATTTATTGCGGACACAAATGTAGCTCTTTGTGAGCATCCTGATATAGGCTCTTATGAGTTTCCTGACATGGCTTACTTGAACTCACTGTTATGCTATCTAGAGGTCCCTGTTAATAACTCTTCGGAGTTACCTGTTAAGCTCAATGAGCTTCCTGATTAAAACTCTTATGAGTTTCCTATTTAGCTCGAATAAGCTAGCTGATACATGGCTCACATGAGCATCCTGTTACATGGCTCGAGAGAGTGCTTCCTGATTTTGTGCCCTGATTGGATACCCCTGAATACGAATTGACGGATTTACAGTTTTGTACACTTTGAGTGTACTACTGATGTATCCATCGATATTTCAAATAAATTCAACAGGTAAAGTTTTAACATGTCTAAACTGAACTTGAGATGACTTGTTAAGGAAATGTATGAGTTATGTGAAAATACGATATGAAAGGATTATGTATATGAAGTTATTACCTGATGAGCTCATCATTATTATTATTTGAAAAGTATTTAGAAAGTTTATGACTAACTTGCCTAATTGAGTGAATGTGGTTAGGCAATTGGCCAAATTGATGGGATGCATGTTATTGATATGGTTATTTAATATGAACATTATTGGTAAGTGAAATTCATGTTATACGATCTTACAGAGCATTAAATGCTTACTAGGTTTTCTTTTCTCTGTTTTATAGTACTTGGAAGCTCGTAAAGGTTAGAGAGTGGTCGGAGCATCATCACACTATCCTCTAGCTTGTTTTGGTATAAATAGGAAACTTACTTTGGGATAATGGCATGTATAGGCTAATGGTGACAAGTAAGGGTATGTAAATGTTTTGGTTGTAATTAGCCATTGAAATAGCTAGTGATAACATATTTAATATATTTATGCATGAAGTTATATCATGTTTGGTATGTCAGTATGCTTGGATTAGTAACTTAGATATAATCACACTTGGGTTAGTATATGTTTAGAAAAGGGTAAGATGAATACTTGAAAGTGTGAGCAAACATGTCATGTATAAAACTTGAATATTAGTTTGATTTATATGCCTTGAATTGGTTGTTGAATATATTGAAATATTGATGTAGGTGCAAGGTAAAAAGGAGTGAGAAATAAGGCTCGAAAAATGACCTTATTTTGTTTACACGGCTATACGCACGGGCGTGTGGTTTGGCCTTGTGTCCCTTGCATTTTAAAAATTTAGAAACAGAATGTTCAAAATTGGTCATATGGGCAGAGACACGGCCATGTGTCTCAGCTGTGTGAGTCACACGGCCAAGCATACGGGTATGTGACATGGCCGTGTGAATCCTGCACCTAATTTTCAAAAATTAAATTATCCACACGGCCTAAAACACAGGCGTGTGGATGACCGTGTGACCCAAGTCAGAGAGTTACATGGGTAGGGACACGGGCTGGGACATGGCCGTGTGCCTCACATAGAATGCCCACACAGCCTGAGACACGGGCATGTCATTGGCCATGTGAGCCACACAACGGGTGTGTGTGTGTAACACCCCTAACCCATATCCATTGCCGAAATAGGGTTATAGAGTATTACCGATGTTTATAGAACAATTACAGAAAATTCATGTTAATTACTATTCAATTTTCGAAACTAGTCATAATGTCCCTTAAATGGACCCTCGAGGCCCAATATAAACATTGGAATCGAGTCGGACTAAATCAGGAACTCAGAGAATTTTTCGCGAAATTTCAAATATTTTTTTCTAGATGCAGGGCACACACGCCTGTGTGGTGAAGGGACATGCCTGTGTGACCATAGGACACGCCAGTGCCGCAGGCCGTGTCCGACCCCGTGTAACTCCTTGACTTGTGCCACACGGCCTACCACACGGCCGTGTGCTAGGCTGTGTGGTTAATTTAATTTTCATAATTTAGGTGCAGGTTTCACACGGCCGAGACACACACCCGTGTTCTAGGTCCTGTATCACACACAGCTAATGTAACACCCCTCACCCGTATTCAACGCCGGAGTAGGGTTACGGAGCATTACCGAACTTATAAAACATTTAAGCATTCAATTTACATATAGTTTCACATTTCATACAAACATTATTAAAACTCAAGCACAATGTCCTTATAACGAGTCTACAAGGCCCTCAACATGCTTTAGGAATGATTCAGGACTAAACCGATAACTTTGAAAACTTTTAGAACACTTAAGAAATTTTTCTCAAAATAGGGGACACACGCTCGTGTGGCTCAGCCGTGTCTCTCATACGGCCAACAGAAAAGCCCGTGTCACAGGTCGTATGGACATTCGAAATGGGAGCACGTGGTTGTGTCCCAGCCCGTGTCTGATCCTATGTAACTCTCTGACTTGGGTCACATAGCCAACACACACGCCCTTGTGCCCTAAAAATGGCCATACACGCCTGTGTGCTAGGCTGTGTGCTAGGCTGTGCCGATCTTGTAGGGTATACCAACTTATGCCACATAGCCAAGTCAGACGCCCATGTGTGAGGCCGTGTGGAGCATACTGACTTGGTTTCTTATTCAACACTAGGGGACACACGGCCGTGTAACATAACCGTGTGTCATATACGACTGAGTCACACGCCTGTGTCTCTAACTGTGTGAACAAAAATAGGCTATTTACCAAGCATTTTGCCACCCCAAATTGGCACACACCTACATCAAAGCAAACACACAATTCATAGCATTTATAAACAACCAAAACAACCACAACCAAAAATAAAATATTTCAATGCCAACATCTATCATGCTTATAACACCATTTTCTTGCCTATTCAAATTATACCAATTCACATTTCCAAAGAATTCATATCTACCATTTCAACTAAGCATTTCTTAGCCTAAAACCACAAGCACATCCCTTCTCAATTCATCAACCATTAGCTACCTTGAAGGTTTCATTCAACAATCCATTCTCAAGCAATCATGAACCGCATCACTAAGAGGCATTAATACATATATACATACACCACATAATTGCCAAAATAAGCCAACTTACATGGCTAACACAAGCCAAACACTAAATATTCACAAGCTAACACAAATGGCCAGAATCATGCTACATATACCAAAATGACTCAAAGTCCCTATACATGCCATATACTTAAAATACCAAAGTTCATAGGTACCAAGTGATAGGTGGATAGTGTGAAGCGATCTCCGACGATTCTTGAATCCGAGCTAGCTTGATAACACTATAAAACATGGAAAAATAAACAAAGTAAGCTATAAAGCTTAATAAGCTTGTATAAAATAAACTCAATTCAATGTCAAGATTATAATTTAGCAATTTGAATATATATATATCAACATTTAGCATATATTAGCTAACAAACCTTTCATATACACATTTATGATATTTCGTTTACCCGTTGAACCATTTGGAATAGAAGTCGGCTACTCAAGAGTCTCGCACACTAAGTACTTATACCATAGCCTGAAGCCAAATCAAGGTAGCTTATATCCAAAATACTAATACCATGGCCTGAAGCCAAATCAGACATATTCATGGCCCAAAGCCAAATCGGTATAACTCACACCCGAAGTGCTAATATCATGGCCTGAAGCCAACTTAATATATCCCCTAATGACATGTCACTAGTATCCTAAACTATTCCTAAGGTTCAACTGGGATTTTGAATGTCGAATCATTGCCGAATCACTATCGATCATATCCATAGTCTCGTATTCACAATTATACAATATCAAAGCATTTGAAATATATTTGTATTAAAACCTATAATATAAGAACTTACCTCGAATTAGAAAACGATGAAATAGACCGATTAATTCGAAACTTTGTTTTTCCCTCGGTCTAATTTCTATATCAAATTCAGCTCATTTAATTATCCCTCTATTCAATTTAGTCCAAAACACACTTTAAAGCATATTTACACTTTTGCCCCTAATATTTCACATCTTTCACAATTTATTCCTTATTTCCCAAAATCATAAATTTATGAATTTCAAGACTAACCCATGCTAGCCGAATTTCTCTAGTACTCATATTTGCCCATATTTTTCATTTATTTCACATTTTAACCTAGCTGAATGTCTCTAGTATTCATATCAGCCCATATTTTTCATTTATTTCAAATTTTAATCTCCAAGTTTCCACATTTCACAATTTAATCCCTAATTTGCATTTTCACTAAAAATCACTTTATAAAACTTGTATAACTATAATCAAACATTCATAATCTATCATTAAAGATCAAAATACTCATGCATTCATCAATGGAAACATTCAAGATCTTTAACAGTTTTACAAAATAGTCACTAGGCTAGCTAGACCTAGTTGCAACGGTATCAAAAACATAGAAATCGTTAAAAACGGGACAAAAACGGACTTACAATTGAGCTAGGAAGCTTGGCCGAATATACATGCATCCATGGAGTTTCTTTCTTCTAAGATTTTGGTAGAAAGGCTTAACAAAGATGATAACCTTATTATTTTTTATTATTTTACTTATTACTTCACTAAATTACCTTATTAACCTTTGTTATAAAACATTTAGATCACTTATTATAAGCCCATAAATGTCCATTACCAATAATAATGATTTAATTTCCATTTAAGGCCATCATATTTAAAAGCCAAAGCTATTTGACACTCTTAACTAATAGAACAATAATTTTGCACTTTATGCTATTAACTCCTTTTTATCCAATTGACTATTCAAACAATAAAACTTCTAAACAAAACTTTCACACAATCATTCAATCATGCTGGAAAAATTGAAATAATAATAAAATAAGTATTTTGACTTTACATTTGTGGTCCCGAAACCACTGTTCTGATTTAACCAAAAACGGGCTGTTATAGCTGAGACACATGCTAGTGTCTCTGCTCGTGTGCCCAATTCTGAGCATTCTGGTTCTCAAATTTAAGATGCAGGGGACATACAGCCAAACCACATGCCCATATGCCAGGCCCTTTGTCACACACAGTCTAGACACATGCTCGTGTGTCTACCCGTGTGGACAAAATAAAGCTATTTCCTACCTTTATTTCTCACCCAAATTTTTTGCCATTAACCTACAAGAACATTTGCATATATTTTCCAACCAATTCAAGTCATATAAATCAAGCAAATTCTATCATTTAACATGATATATCATCACATGTATTCATGTTTATATCCTTACCTTATTATTAACACATTTATTTAACATAATTCAATCAAACCAAACCATATACATATAAGTTAAACATAATATATATAACCTGATAAAAATATATCAAAACAAACCCTTATTAGCCATTCCAATGGCTAAGTTACAACAACTATTTACATGCCGACATTGGCCAAGTTAACCTATACATGCCATTATATCAAAATAAGATTACATTTTATACCCAAACAAGTTGATGGATAGTGCGATGTTGCTCCGACTGATATCCAACCTTTACGAGCTTCTGAGCACTATAAAACAGAGAAAATAAAACCTATTAAGCATTTAAAGCTTAGTAAGTTCGTATAATAAGAATTAAACATACCATTTACATTCATTATAATAAGCATAAAATAACATAATTTCCAACAAATTGATAAGTTTGCCTAATCAAATACACTCAAACAAGTATGTTAGTCACATAATTCATTTTTACACCAAATAAGCATAGATGAGCTCATCATGCTACAAAATTTCAAGTATTTCAGACGCATTCGAGATATAATTCATTTAATCTCATAATTTTTTATTTCAGGAATTTGTCCATTGAATCATAGAAATTTCGATGGATACTCATGTAGTACATACAAGGTGAACAAAATAGTAAACCGTCAACTTATATCAAGGGTACCCATTAGGGCACTTAATCAAGAAGCACGTTCTCGAGCCACTTATCAGAATGCTCAGATGAGCTATGCAACAGGACACTTATCTGGGCTAATCAAGAAACTCATAAGAGTTTTACTCAGGGAGCTCATAGAGCTTAATAGATAACTCCGAAGAGTTAATATCAATGAGCACTAGATAAGGTAACAGGGAGTTCAAGCGAGCCATGTTAGGAAGCCCATAAGAGCTTATATCAGGATGCTCACGTAGAGCTACGTTTGTGTCTGCATTATATGCTGGATCTGATTGAATCATGTAACAGGACGCTCACAAAGAGCTACGGTAGTGTGCAACACATGCAAGATCTCTACCGATCAGGATGCTCGCATGAACTATATGATAGAACACTAGAGAAGGCTTATAACAGGATTGCTCATATGAGCTATAATGTTTGCAACATATGCAGGACCATATTTAATATAGGAAATCACATATATCCATCGAAATTCATCATTCAAACGAAACTTAATATTTTCTAGATATGATCAGACATATGATTATTTCATATATTTACAACATTTATACAATTCATATAATCATATACCACATTAAATTCAAACATAAAATAAACACTATTCAGTTACACGAGCTTACCTTAATAATCGTCCGTATAAGAAATTCTACTAATCTGAAACTTTTTCTTTTCCTTGATCTAGTTTCAAATTTGAGTTGAGCTTGATTAGTTTCTTCTCTCTCTCCTGGGGTTTCCATGAAATTTGGGGATGAAGATGACAATAAAATAAGATGATATTTCTATTTAATTATTTATTATCATTAATTATTTTTATTTCCAATTTAGTCCTTAGCCTTTTCTAATTTTTCTATGGATGAATCACCAAAATTATCTACTAACTTTTCTTTAATGGTCTAATTACCATATAAAGAGCTCAAATTTTGAATTTCATAGCTATTTAATCCTTCTAGCTATTAGAATTTAACTTTTGCATTCTATGCAATTTTGTCCTTTCCACAATTAAGCACATAATCGATAAAATTTTCTTATTAGAATATTCATATGACATTCCTATCATAATGCAAATCATGCAATAATATTAAATTAAATTTTCTTTTCGGCTCAGATTTGTGGTCCCGAAACCTGAAAATGGGCTGTTATAGTGTGTTCCCTGCACCTAAGAAAAATTTTGAGATTTTACAAAAAATTTTGTGATTTCAGTTTAGTCTCGAGTTGATTCTAATATGTATTCTGGGCCTCGAGGACCCATATGAGGACATTATGATTGATTGTGATTGATTCTCGAAAATGAATAGTAAATGACATGAATTGACAAAAATTAAACTGTAAACTTCAGTAATGCTTCATAACCCTGTTCCGACGACGGATACGAGCTAGGGTGTCACATTTATTGGTATCAGACCTACGGTTTAGCCGATTCTCGGACTAACATAGAAAGTATGAGTTTAGCTATACATGCCATTACATAATTTGTGATAGTATGATATCTCCTGACCATTTTAAATGTGTTTTTCATATAGTAATGTCATCCAACCAAACTAGAGCTGAATCTGAGGAAGCTGGAAGCACTGCTCAAGCTTTTGTACAAAGAGCTGCATCTAGTAGTAGTAGAAGGCCCGCATCTGAGGGCCGAGGTGAGGAGAAAAAAGAAGTCTTCTTTCAAATGATGAATGAGTGGTTCACAGAATTAATAAGAACAAATCCTACTGTACAACAACTTCCCCCTCTTGCTCCTCAACTGATTCCTGACATGCCACAAGGTACTAAACTTGTTAGAATTGGTAAGCCTTTGGTAGATAAAATCTGTAAGTATGGGGCAGAAGAATTTAGGGCTATTGTCGAAGATGATCTGGAGAGGACTAAATTTTGGCTGGAAAATACTATCAGGGTTTTAGATGAATTATCATGCACACCAGTTGAGTGCCTAAAATTTATTGTATCACTATTGAAAGACACAGCTTATCAGTGGTAGAATACCATAAATTCTGTTGTAACAAGGGAAAATGTTACATGAGAATTTTTCCAGACTGAATTTAGTAAGAAATATATTAGTCAGAGATTTCTGGATCAAAAAAAGAAAGAATTTCTAGAGCTTAAATAAGGAAATATGACTATATCTGAATACGAGTGGAATTCGTTTAGTTAAACAAGTATGCCAGAGAATAGGTTTTGACTGAGGCTAATATGTGTAAATGTTTTAAAGAAGGATTAAGTAAAGATATTAAGCTATTGATTGGAATTCTTGAATTAAGAGAATTTATGGTACTGGCTGGTCGAGCACACAAAGTCGAGGAATTAAGTAAAGAAAAGAAACAAGCGGAGAGAGAAGCTCAAATTTTTGGTAAAAGGTTTATGGGTAAATCACAATCATCTGCTTTAAAGAAATCAAAGAAATACCATAATCGTTTTACTGCATCTGTGGGATACTCCAGAAAAGAACGAGGTTCTCAACGCTCGAACTCGAGATCTTCGTCTCTATCTGTAACAAGTGTTGGAAGTGTTGGTAACCACAAATTGAGGTGTAAACATTGTAATAAATTTCATTTTGGGGAATGCCATATGAGAAGTGGAGCCTACTATAGATGTGGTTCCTTGACCACTATCTTAAAGATTATCTAGAAATGATTGAAAAAGACACTGATTAGATTCCAAAGCTAAGTAACCCCACCTCGAGAGGTAGACCACCTCGTCACTCCGGCAATGTCAGTAGTAGTTCAGGCACTACAAAAGACTCAACAATTAAGTTTGAAGCATGAACACCCGCAAGGACATATGTTATTCGTGCAAGAGAATATGCCTCTACACCAGACGTCATTACTGGTTCATTTTCTCTTTTTGATATTGATATTATTGCATTGATTGATCTTGGTTCAACACATTCATACATATGCATGAATTTAGTGTCTGTTAAAAATTTACCTATTGAGTTCATTGAATTTGTGGTTAAAGTTTCAAACCCCCTAAGCTAGTATGTTATGGTGGATAAAGCTTGTAAAAACTATCCGTTGATGGTAAAGGATTATTGTTTCTCGACTGATTTGATGCTACTACTTTTTGATGAATTTGATGTAATTTTGGGAATGGATTGGCTGGCTCAACATGATGCAGTGGGTAATTATAAAAAAAATTACATTGTATTGAAATGTTAGAACGGTGAATTACTTCATGTTGAATATGATAAACTGGATGGGTTATTTAATGTAATCTCAACTACATCAGCACAAAAATATGTAAGAAAAGGGTATGATGCTTATCTTGCATATGTGTTAGATACTAAAGTATCAAAATCGAAGATTAAATCAGTACTGATTGTTTGTGAGTTTTCTAATGTGTTTCTGGAGGAATTACCTAGTGTACCACCGGTTAGAGATGTAGAATTTTCTATAGATATTGTTTCGAAAACAACACCGATATCTATAGCACCCTATAGAATGGCTCCTACTGAATTGAAAGAGTTGAAAGCACAGTTGCAGCAGCTTACTGATAGAGGATTTGCTTAACCCAGTTTTTCACCTTGGGGTGCACCGGTTCTATTTGTAAAGAAGAATGATGGATCATTAAGGCTGTGTATTGATTACAGGCAGATTAATAAGGTTACAATCAAGAACAAGTATCCATTGCCTCGAATTAATGACTTGTTTGATCAGCTGAAATGTGCCACTGTGTTCTCTAAAATAGATCTCCATTCTGGATACTATCAGTTGTGAGTGAAAGACTCAGGTGTACTGAAGACAGCTTTCAGAACCAAGTATGGACACTATGAGTTCCTTGTGATGCCGTTTGGTTTGACGAATGCACCTGCGGTATTTATGGATTTGATGAATAGAATTTTTAGATCGTATTTAGACAGATTTGTGGTGGTGTTTATTGATGATATTCTGGTATACTCCCAAGATGAAAATGAACATGCTAAACATCGGAGAATTGTGTTGCAAACTCTGCGTGAGAAACAATTATATGCCAAATTCAGTAAATGTGAATTTTGGCTTCGAAAAGTTGGTTTCCTTGGACATATAGTATCTCCTGAAGGCATCAGAGTGGACCCGAATAAAATTTTAGCTATCATTAACAAGAAACCACAGAAAAATGTGTCTGAAGTCAGAAGTTTTCTAGGACTAGTAGGATATTATTGGAGGTTTGTTCAAGGGTTTTTAATGATAGCTTCTCCAATGAATTGTTTATTGCAGAAAGATGTGAAATTTGACTGGTCTGATAAATACCAATAGAGTTTTAACAGATTGAAAGCTTTGCTGACTAAAGCACTCGTACTAGTTCAACCTGAATCAGGTAAACAATTTGTAATTTACAATCATGCATCGTTCAATGGTTTAGGTTGTGTGTTGATGCAAGAAGGTATAGTAATAGCCTATGCTTCTAGATAGCTAAAGCCACATGAAAAGAACTACTTGATACATGATCTTGAGTTAGCAACTATTGTATTTGCATTGAAAATCTGGCAATATTACTTGTTTGGTGAAAAATGTCACATATTCACTGATCATAAGAGTTTGAAGTATTTGATGTCGCAAAAAGATTTGAATCTAAGACAGCGTAGATGGCTTGATTTATTAAAAGATTATGATCTGATTATTGATTATCATCTGAGAAAAACCAATGTGGTTGCTGATACTCTAAGCAGAAAGTTTTTGTTTGCTCTGCGAGCAATGAATACCCGATTGTCGTTGTTAAATGATGGTTCAATCATAGCTGAGTTAAAAGCTAGACCAATATTCTTACAACAAATCTGTAAAGCTCAGAAGATTGACGATGAATTACAACCTAGACGGATACAGTGCGTGTTGGATTCTGATTCAGAATTTCAGATTGGGTCTGACGGTTGTCTATTTTTTAGAGGTAGGATATGCATACCGAAAAATTTAGAACTCGTACAGAAAATTTTGTATGAAGCTCACAATGGTACAATGTCTATTCATCTTAGTAGTAATAAGATGTACAATGATTTGAAAAAAATGTATTGGTGGCCGGGAATAAAATGAGATATTTTTTGAATTTGTATCTAAATGTTTGATATGTTAGCAAGTAAAAGCTAAACATCACGTGCCTTCGGGATTATTACAGCCAGTTACTATACCAGAGTGGAAATGGGAAAGAGTTACCATGGATTTTGTATCTGAATTACCCTTATCTCTGAAAAAGAAAGATGTTATTTGGGTAACATTGACCGTCTAACAAAGTCTGCACACTTTATTCTGGTATGTATGGATTTCTCCTTGGATAGATTGACTGAATTATATGTTTCTGAGATTGTCAGATTGCATGGAGTACCAGTTTCCATTATCTCCAATAGAGATCCCCATTTTACATCTCGATTCTGGAGTAAATTGCAAGAAGCTCTTGGTACGCAGTTACGTGTCAGTACTGCATTTCATCTTCAGACTGATGGTCAATCTGAACATGAAATACAGATTTTAAAGGATATGCTCCGATGTGTTGTGTTTTGCAATTCAAAGGTAACTGGGAAAAATACCTACCTTTGGTTGAATTTACATATAATAATAGTTATCAGTCGATCATTAAAATGGCACCATATGAGGCTCTGTATGGTGGTAAATGTAAAACTCCATTATGTTGGACAGAGTTTAGTGAGAAAAAGATACATGGAGTTGACTTAGTCCGTGAAACTGAAGAAAAAGTAAAGGTGATTTAGGATAGTTTGAAAGTAGCCTCTAATTGTCAAAAGTCTTGTGGTCATCTTAAACGAAAAGAGATAGAACTCCGAGTCAGTGATAAGGTATTCTTGAAAGTATCACCTTGGAAGAAAGTTCTTCGATTTGTCCGTAAAGGAAAATTGAGTCCACGGTTCATCAGAATGTATGAGATTACAGAAAGAATTGGACCTGTTGCGTACTGATTGGCATTACCACCGGAACTTGACAGAATTGATAATGTTTTTCATATGTCCATGTTACGATGGTATCGATCAGATCCTTCAAATTTAATTTCCCCGACAGCAGTTGAGATTCAGCCTGATATGACTTACAGTGAAAAACCAATCAAAATCCTAGCACGTGAAACAAAAGAGTTAAGAAATAAAAAAGGTAGCTTTAGTAAAAGTTCTTTGGCAACGACACAGTATAGAAGAGGCTATCTGGGAACCAGAGGGTATAATGAGAAAGCAATATCTGAACCTCTTTATTGGTAAGATTTTCGAGGATGAATTCTTTAAGGGGGAGAGTTGTAACAACCAGTTTTCAGTGAAGTCAGAATAGAGGTTTCGGGACCACAAATCTGAGTCAAAAAGAAAATTTATTTTAATAATATCTCATTGTAACACCCCTAACCCTTATCCGTTTCCTGAATAAGGTTACAAGGTATTACCAAACTATCACATCATAACATATACATATCTCATACATTTGAACATTCAAACACATGCATCATTCATATACAATCATATTGTCCCTTATAAGGCTCTCAGAGATCTAAAAACATTCTTAGAAGAGGGTCTGGACAAAATCGATAACACTTGAAAACTTTGATAAACTTAGAAAATTTTCTTGAATACAGAGGTCACACGCCCGTGTGCCTAGGCCATGTGCCTCACACGGCCACCAGACACTCCGGTGTCATAGGCCGTGTGGAAACAGAGCATATATGCTGACTTGGGTCACATAGCCGACCACTCGTCCATGTGTCAGCCTATGTGCCACACATGGCCAATAGACACGCCCGTGTGTCTAGGCCGTGTAACTCACTGACTTATTTTAACTAAGCTTCAGCAGACACACAGTCGAGTCACATGCTCGTGTGCTCAACTGTATGGGCGAGAAATAGGCTTATTTAAGCCACTTTTCCTCACTCAAATTCAATCACCTATAAGCATACATATAACACCATACTCTCATTCAATTTGGAAGCCAAAACAACCATTTCAAAAACACATTATGTGTCATTAAAAAAAATCCAAGCATCTATATACTCAAATTAATACCATTTGTACCATCAAACACATACCAAACCATTATGACTTGTAAGCCAATATATGCATATAATCTATTCAATAATTCAAACAATTTGTATATCTTTATCTCATCAAATACTTGCCAAACATGTCATATTTAATACACATATACATAACCAATATTTAACCAAGTTAAGCCAAATCACATGGCTTAAACACATCAATAGCTAAACAGGATGTATTGAACTCATAATTCATTAGATACTTTTTATGAATGTCAACTAAGTATCGTAAGTAAATTGGTCCCGGTTGTTCAATCATTTGATGACCAGGGTCATTCTTTGGTAAATGATCACTATGAGTCAGACTCAATAGAATTTGATCAATCCTTTTTTCTGTCGTTAAGGTGGAGAACTAAACCAAGAAAGCTTCAATAGCTAAAATAACTCATACATATCATATCATTAACTAGCCTATACATGCCATATTACCAATTCCAAATAGTTCAAAAATAACAAATCAACTCCTGGATAATGTGATGAAATCTTTGATGACTTCTAACCCGAATGAGCTTTCAAATCACTGTAAAATAGAGAAAATAAACAGAGTAAGCTAATAAGCTTAATAAGCTCGTATGACTAGTATGTACTATATACAATTTAATAATTAATTCAGAATTAGAGAAACATGAGGACATATAAATCAGCTCCATCAAAATCAACACTTATTACAATAACAACCTGGTAATTCCTGTATGTATTCATCAGTTTTCACTTATATATCATATGAAATTATTAAATATCACTTCTCAAACGTGTCACGTATACCTGAATTGATTCATATCATCATTTCAATTCTTGTACTGTTATCTTCTCCGTTGAACCATGGAAATAACATTAAATATTCTGTATCTTGCTCACTAATGGGCATATATGTGATGAAACCACCTATATCTCGATTCACATATATAACATTTTTTCGTACGTCATTATAACCTATATTACCATTTCAATACAATCCAACCAAATTTGCCAAATGCATAAGCATATAAAATCGTCGATACCATGTAATTCACATAACATTATGGCAATTCATTTCTATTCGTATAAACTGTAATTCATCCATATAACCAGTAGTTTATTCGTATAAACAATAGTTCATCAGTAATAACAATAATTCATCCGTATCAACAGTAATTCATCCATATAAACACATATCTTATTCATTTGATCAGTAACAGTAATTATGCCTGCTGAACCTATTAGAATATCGAAGAATACTCGGGAGATACACTTTAAGTGTACTAATAGGTAATCCGTCAATCCATTATCATTAATGCTCTTTCGAGCCATGATCAGTAAGCTCCTCTTGAGCTGATGAACAGTAAGCTCTATTAAGCTGAAACGGTAGGCTCTATGGCTCTATTGAGCTGAACAGTAAGCTCATACGAGCTGAAACGGGAAGCTCCAATGAGCTGAAAACAGTAAGCTCTTACGAGTTGATATATCGGTAAGCTCATACAAGCTGTGGTGAGTCCGCAAAAAATGTAGGTGCTCGACCAAATCTGTAACCCTAATGACATGTCACTCGTATTCTACGATTTTTTAAAGTTCGAACGGGGCTCGGTATTATCCAACTTCATCATTTAAGCATCTAATGATCAATAATTCAATTTATCAAATCATATACATTCAATTCAATTAAATATATACATTTAAGGACTCAATTTGCATACTTAATGCATATGATCATACCGAATCCATGTAACCTATATAACATTTGTGACATTTCGCATCCATTCATGTAAACAGTAATAAAATCATATAACCGGTAATTCAAATTTCAAGTGCATTATTCATTCAACTTATACACATAAATTTTAAACAATTACATGTTTTTAATAATTCAGTTCTAGCTATATGAACTTACCTCGAGTTGCTCAAATAAAACTATTAGTGATTCGTCCACTTTTCGTTTTCCCCGATCTAGTTCGGGTAATTGCTTATCTTGATCTAGATATAGTATCAAATTCAGTATATTAACTTCCAAATTATTCAATTTAACATATAATACACGTTTTGACAAAATTATGCTTTTGCCCCTAATGTTTTATATTTTTACAATTTAGTCCTTATCACGTAAAATTGCAAATTCATGCAATTTAAGGACAACCCATGCTAGTTGAATTTTACCCATACTACTAGCAGCCCGTATTTTCAATTTAATCACACATCTAACCATAAATTTTATACTTTTCTCAATTTAGTCATTAATTGACATTTTTGTCAAAAATCACTTTATAAAACTTGTTAATCTAGCTTCAAACATTAATAATCTATCATAAAACATCTAAACAACCAAGCATTCAATAATGGCATCATTCAAAATCTATAACAGTTTCAAAAATGAAGGTACGGGTTAGCTAGATTAAGCTACAATGAGCTCAAAAACGTAGAAATCATTAAAAATTGAGTCAAAACCGTACCTTAATTGACAAAGGAAGCTTGGTTGAATGTCTGGCCCTAAAATTGGTTGTTTTTCTTTCTAAATTTTTGGCAAGAAGATGAATTGAAAGAAAATTTTGGTTTTTGTCTTATTGATTTTAACTTTAATTACCTATTTATCATTTTAACCGTTAAAAAATTTAATAATTTCAAAAATACCAAGCCAACCACATCCACTATTTCATTAAAGGACCAATTACCATGCAAGTACTTATATATTTCAAGTTCATAGCCATATAGTGCTTTTAACAAGTAGAACCCTAATTTTAAACTTTACGCGATTTAGTCCTTTTTATAGAATTAAGCACTCAAACGGCAAAATCTCTTTACGAAATTTTTACACAAACATTCTATCATACTATAAACCTTAATAAAATAATAAAATAAATATTTAGACTTCAGATTGTGGTCCTAAATCCACTGTTCTGATTAACCCTAAAAACTGGTTGTTACAACTCTCCCCCTTAAAGATTTTCATCCCCGAAAATCTTACCAAGAAACAGATTAGAGTATTACGTTTTCATAGACTTTTCATATTTTCACGTAATCTCTTCAATCCTGTGTCAATACAAAAAGAAAACTGTGACTGCCCTAATTTGACCCTAGTCGGGAAGTGGTTTCGGGACCACTAAACCGAGTCGTGAAAATAATTGAATGTTAAATTTCGTGCTTAATTTGTGTGAAAATGCATATGTGAATTTGTGGTGCTTTGATTTTTTCCATTTAAGGTGAAATTTATTGAAAGGGACTTGTGTGAGAATTTTTGAAAATGTGCTAAGTACTTATGTGATGGCTTATTACTATATGGTTTAAAAATCATAAGGATGTGCATGCCAAATTGCTATTTTTTTTATAGTGGCCAGCCATGTGGTTTTAGTTGAAAAAGTATAAATTTTATATGTATTTATATATATAAATGTATTATAATATGTAATAACAATTTTATATTATAATAAAATAAGTAAATGGGTGAAAAGAACAAGGTTAATTACTTTTGTTCTTCATTGTCGATTTCTTAAAAAAAAAAGAGAGGGGATAGGAGAGATCAAACTTTCAGCTATTTTAGCATCCAAATTAGGGTATGTTTCATGTGCTATCTTCAAATTCTTGTGAAAGTTTAGTTAATTACATAGTTTCCTACGTAGCCCATGTTAAAACTTTAGTTTTGGTTGAGGATATAGCATTTGACCATTTACCTGAGTTTTGCTAAATTATTGATAGTTGAATGTTAGTTTTAAGGAATGAATAATTGTGATTCTAATGGAGTTTCATGTTGCTTAGGTGATGAATTAAGCAATTTTTGCATTTGGACTTATTGACGAGATGCAAGGATTCTGTTTTATTATAAATGCAAATTCGGTCATGGAATTTGATGTATTTCTTATTAAATTTTGATGAATTTTGTTATAGGAGAAATTAAGGATGAATTTGAGTTGGCTATTAGTGATTTGTGTGAATCATTTAGCTAAGTGGGGTATTCGACTAAGTCCATTTGAACAAATGTTTTGGTGTTGGCTGTTTAAATGATATTATTTTTGTATTAAGTTGAATTGGAAGATTGATAAATGTGTTAAAGATGACTCAAGACTTATATAAGCATTCGGCAATAGCTAAGGAGTGGGAATTTTTGATAGTTGATGTATATGTGTAATGAGTAGTGTTATATATATGTGATTTATTTGGTAATAGAAAATTTGGCTAAAATGATTAGGGTGTTTCTTGATAAAATATTTGCGATGGTTAAATTTGTGTATAAGAAAGCAAGATAAGCTATGTGAGTTTTGCTTGTGTATGCGAGCTAGGCATCAGTTGAATAATCGGTCATTAGGGTTATATGATCATTTTGTGTTTGAG
Organism: Gossypium anomalum; assembly: GCA_025698475.1. Lineage (NCBI taxonomy): Eukaryota > Viridiplantae > Streptophyta > Magnoliopsida > Malvales > Malvaceae > Gossypium > Gossypium anomalum. Next base: position 59,963,951 of record CM046956.1, read on the forward strand.
CTATAAGTGATTTTCATGGCTTGATAAGTTCTTGCCATTTTCGGTTATAAATAAATATGAAATTTGAATCATGGCATATTTTTATAAATTATAATACATATTGAATTTGATATGTGATTGCCGAATGTGATTAATAAGTAAATAATATTGGTTAAGTAATTAAACAAATCTATTTGTTTTAATTAAGCTCAAGAGCAAGGAAGATTAAAGTTGGATAGGGGAAAAGAGAAAGTAATAGAGTAGCCAATCCGCGACCGTTCGAATATACCGAGGTAAGTTTTGAGTAATCACATTTATTATATAATTGATGATGTAATGAGATAAGTATGATAGATGAATTGCGACCTATTGTATCTACTTGAATGAGGTTGTTTGATAAATAAATTGAGTATATGGCATGTAACCGAATGGTTATTAGGAGTTAAGCTGGGATAGTGAAATGGTTACGTGTTCTTGTGTATGAATATTAAACCGAAAGTTATGTTGAAGGTGTATTTTTTTGTGTGCTTATATTCGAGTGAAGAAATTGAATTACTAATGTGATATGTTATGTGAATTGAGTTATCATGTGAGTAAATATGCTTGGCACACGATATATATATGTCCGGGTTAAGTCCCGCAGGCTTAGTGCTGGTAATATATCCGGGTTAAAGTCCCGCAAGCTTAGTGCTGGTACTATATCCGGGCTTAAAGTCCCGCAGGCTTTGTGCTAGTGATTGGATTCAGGTTTTAAACCTAGCAGGCTTAACGCCGGTGATTCGAGTAAGATTATGAATTCGAATGTTCGAGGTAAACTACTATTGATTATGTATGATACATTATGATGGCCAGGTACGTATTATGTACTCATATGTGAATTGATTTTAAAGTGAATTATTAGTATCAAAGAACGATATATGTGTGTGGATGATTACTATATCTACGAATAAGAGAAAGACCTATTCGGTCGATGTCAGTCATTATATGAAAGTATGTGACTTAAATTGATTGTATGAGCTATAAAGTAAAGTAAAGTATGTGCTGAAAATTTCTTTGTGTACTCATAAATATATATATATTCGGCCAATAGGCTTTATAATTGGTGTACTTGTGTATATTCGGCCAAGTGATTTGTAATTAGAATACGAGTTTTGTGATACTTAATGTTCGATTTAAATGACAAGTTTTAATTGTTTTTATTGCTTAAAACTTGCTAAGCTTATGAAAGCTTACTCTGCTATTTGTTCCTCTCTTTTTTTTAGATTGTCGATTTTGGCCACCGACTCGTGGATCGTCAGCAGTTCATTACACTATCGATCATTTTGGTTCTATTATATTTTGGTGTTGATGTGGCATGTATAGGTTAGACTGTTGAGAATGATGTTTTGTAAATGTAAATATTTAGCCATACGAATATGGCATATGATCTTGAATGTTTGTAAAGATTTCAACTTGATTTTGGATTGTGTTTAATGACTATGTGAATGTGATAATTAAATGTTTAGTTTGGTAATACCTCTTAACCTTAATACGGCGATTAGATACAGGTTAGGGGTGTTACAAAAACTTTTAATAACACTATTCTTTTATTTTTTTTTAGCTCTTTGATCTCTCGAGCTAAAATCCTGATATGCTCTTCACTATACTATTTATATATGAGTGTATCTCAATATCAGTAGGAGAATTTATATGCAAAAGATCTGATCTGCACAGTCGCAATGTAGATATGTGAAACACTAGTTTAATTCTCTCATTAATCTCATACGGCCCTATGAATCGCGAACCCAACTTCTCTTTACAGCTAAATTGAGTAATACTGTATCCACGGCAATACTTTCTAAAAGACGTCCTTTAACTGCAACTCAATGTCTTTACATTTCAAGTTCACATCATTTTTCTGTCAATTTGAAATCACTTTATAACGGTTATGAATTACTTTCACTAACTCTTCAATCTCTCTGATCAGAACAACCCAGTGGATTTTTCTCTCACAAAGCTCTATCCAGTACAACGGAGTTCGGTAATTGCAACTATATAATACTTCATACAATGCCATCTATATGCTAATCTGATAAGCATTATTCTTCGAAAACTCAACCAATGGTAAATGTATTTCCCAACTGCTTTCAAATTCTAAAACATAGTATCAAAACATATTTTTGAGAATCTAAATCACTTTCTCAAATTAACCATTAGTTTGAGGATGAAATGCAGTATTAGAAATCAACCTCGTACCCAAAATTACTGTAGTTTTCTACCGAATCACAATATAAACCTCGGGTTCCAAAAATAACGGAGACTAACAAGCTGTATAATCTGAAAATCTTTGAAATGTACAACTCAACAAGTCTATCAAAAGAGAACTATGTGCGTATAGAAATAAATATACATAATTTTTTATACATTCAACAGTAACCCAGATAACATCTTTCTTTTTCGGTGATAAGAAAAATCCCAATACAGAATCCATTGTAATATTATCCCATTTTTCACTCAGATATCATCCTAGATTGTAACAGTCCCGAAGGTACATAACAATCAGTTTAACTTGCTGATACTTTAAACTTCTAAGCGTAGAGTTAGAAATGTCTCATTTCATACCTGTCTATCGATACAACCATTTCAGATCACTAATCATCTTGTTTTTCCTGGAAAAATAGGCAAACTACTAGTGTAAGCTTCGTGTATCAATCACTGTAAAATCTCTGAATTTCTTGGTACTCAAACTCTGTTTCGGAACAACAAGTAATCATCGGTTCTAATCTAAAACTCTGAATTAGAAGACGTCTCCCAGTATACTCTTTTAGCTTGCAATTTACTGCCTTATTTCCAATTCCCACAGACTTGCTGAATAATCATCGATTTAGTTTTTTAACTTAGCTAATATTGAATCACCTTCTGATAAAGTAACTGCACTCAATACCTCTAAAAAAACAAAGATTTTCTGCTCCCAATATCTTTGACTACAATCACTTTCCCAAGATGACAATCAATCGCTAATCCAAAATCCTTCCACAGTTAATAACTTTATTAACAAGTATCAAGCCATTCAAAATTTCACAAATGCAGTAACTTTCTACATCAAAATAACTTTAATTTACAATATCATTTCTGAATTAGATTTGATCCAATAGTTATAATTCTTTATCATGTCTTCTAGAATATAAATTCTTCACTTAGACTACACGTCTGTTCACCCGTGAGCGTACAAGATTTATTTTTCGAACCTACAGATGAACTCACGTACACAAAATTGAATTACCTTTCAAGTGAATAACTCAATTAGATTAAATAAATGAGTTGATCTCTACTGTCAATAATGCAGTTTGAAACAAAAGTGAAAATCAAATATAGTTCCAATAACAACCAATGCAGAATCACAACTTCTACAAATCTGAGATTTGTATAACAACGCTACTATGGTCAAACCAAAAATTATAATCGAAGTAAATTTAATTATATCTATTCAATAAATATCTTTCACAGATAATCATATAGAATCATAGGAATGCCGAGATACTGTAATCCCAAATATATTACTATACTGAACTTTTTGAGAAAACACCTATATCAGATGATAGATATCTCAATGATGTCTCAGACGAAATCCAGAAGTAAAGCATCACTCATATCACTGGAATCAACTATAACAGAAGCAATATAATCTTCATGTATATTCAACAGAACAATAACTGGTAGAAATAGAATACTAACATCATACAGATTTTACCATCGACCTTCTATCAATAGAATATAATAGAATAACAGAGAAAGATAGAATAATGTCGATCATAACCCGAACAGCCCAACAACGCTTTCATATATCAATATATTTAGATAACGTTCGCATATAATAAGAATTTCATCTGAAAATATACAGCTCCACATACCTCTGAGGACAGATGAACACGTAGAATACCCAGAAGAAATCATCGTAATTTACTTCAACTATAATCGCTGCACTCAGATATTAATACAATTCAAACATTATTTTACTGTCTACTCCTGTCATCACTATTCCAACATTATCTCCTCCATTATTAAAAATCAATTAAGAAGAAAGTTTGGTAATACATTCTTTAATTAACATAATAATTCAGTTAATTGAAGTAAATTTCTTCTTTAATAACGACATTCCATAATCCGAATGATCTTCTGAGCAATCTACTGTCTCTTCTAGAACTGTTTTTACTTGCTGACCCTGTCTTATATTTGACCACATTATAAATCATTCAATCCTTGAACTCTTTGATTTCACACTTGGGAACTTATTTAATCTAAATCTGGTAAATTTCATTATAACTCTATATTGGTAAGGGGGTAAAGGTTGTAAAGCCTCATAATTTGACTCTCACATATATTTGCATATGTCATAACATTTATCATAACATAATATTATAAACTATCATTCGTACTTTTATGAGTTTCGACTCATCATAAACACATTTTACTCAAATATTTGAGTATCACATTCAGTATTATCTGAATTAGCTCGGTTGGAAAGCACATCTACCAAATTAAAACAATTATCGTTAGAATCAGAAGATATCACACTATCACAGGTTAAATATGGCATGTATAGCTAGACTCACATATGCTACGTTAGTCCTAGAATCAACTAAACTGTAGCTCTGATGCCAATAAATGTAACACCCCTAACCTGTATCTGTTGCTGAAATAGGATTACAAGGTATTACCGAACTATCACATCATAACATATACATACCTCATACATTTAAACATTCAAACACATACATCATTCATATACAATCATATTGTCCCTTATAAGGTCTCAGAGATCTTAAAACATGCTTGGAAGAGGTTCGGGACTAAACTGATAACATTTAAAATATTTGAGAAACTTAGAAAATTTTCTTAAATACAGAGGTCACATGCCCATGTGCCTAGGCCATGTGCCTCACACGGCCACCAGACACGACCGTGTCATAGGCCGTGTGGAAACAGGGCATACATACTAACTTGGGTCACACGACCAACCACTCGCCCGTGTGCCACACACGGCTAATAGACATGCCCGTGTGTGTAGGCCATGTAACTCACTGACTTATTTTAACTAAGCTTCAGCAAACACATGGTGGAGTCACACGCCCGTGTGCTCAACCGTGTGGACGAGAATTAGGCTTATTTAAGCCACTTTTCCTTACTCAAATTCAATCACCTATAAGCATACATATAACACCATACTCTTATTCAATTTGGCAGCCAAAACAACCATTTCAAAAACACATTATGTGTCATTTAAAAAAAATCCAAGCATCTATATACTTAAATTAATACCATTTGTACCATCAAACACATACCAAACCATTATGACTTGTAAGCCAATATATGCATATGATCTATTCAACAATTCAAACAATTTGCATATCTTCATCTCATCAACTACTTGCCAAAACATGTCATATTTAATACACATATACTTAACCAATATTTAACCAAGTTAAGCCAAATCACATGGCTTAAACACATCAATGCATATAAGCTTTAATAGCTAAAATAACTCATACATATCATATCATTAACTAGCCTATACATGCCATATTACCAATTTCAAAGAGTTCAAAAATAACAAATGAACTCCTGGATAGTGTGATGAAATCTTTGATGACTTCCAACCCGAACGAGCTTTCAAATCACTATAAAATACAGAAAATAAATAGAGTAAGCTAATAAGCTTAGTAAGCTCGTATGACTAATATGTACTATATACAATTTAACAACTAATTCAGAATTAGAGAAACATGAGGACATATAAATCAGATCCATCAAAATCAACACTTATTACAATAACAACCTGGTAATTCCTGTATGTATTTATCAGTTTCACTTACATATCATATGAAATTATTAAATATCACTTACTTGTCGAGCGTGTCACGTATGCCTGAACTAATTCATATCATCATTTCAATTCTTGTACTGTTATCTTGTCCGTTGAACCATGGAAATAACATTGAATATTTTGTATCTTGCTCACTAATGGGCATATATGTGGTGAAACCACTTATATCTCGATTCACATATATAACATTTATCCGTTCGTTATTATAACCTATATTACCATTTCAATACAATCCAACCAAATTTGCCAAATGCATAAGCATATAAAATCGTCAATACCACGTAATTCACATAACATTATGGCAATTCATTTCTATTCGTATAAACTTAATTCATCCATATAACCAGTAGTTCATCCGTATAAATAATAGTTCATCAGTAATAACAATAATTCATCCGTATCAACAGTAATTCATCCATATAAACACATATCTTATTCATTTGATCAATAACAGTAATTATGCCCGCTAACCTATTAGAATATCGAAGAATACTCAGGAGATACACTTTAAGTGTATTAATCGGTAATCTGTCAATTCATTATCATTTATGTTCTTTCGAGCCATGATCAGTAAGCTCCTCTTAAGCTGATGAACAGTAAGCTCTATTGAGCTGAAACGGTAAACTCTATTGAGCTGAACAGTAAGCTCATATGAGCTGAAATGGTAAGCTCCAATGAGTTGAAAATAGTAAGCTCTTACGAGCCGATATATCTATAAGCTCATACGAGCTGTGGTGAGTCCGCAACAAATGCAGTAGCTCAACCAAATCGGTAACCCTAGTTACATGTCACTCGTATTCTACGATTGTTTAAAGTTTGAACGAGGCTCGGTATTATCGAACTTCATCATTTAAGCATTTAATGATCAATAATTCAATTTATCAAATCATATACATTCAGTTCAATTAAATATATACATTCAAATACTCAATTTGCATACTCAATGCATATGATCATACCTAATCCATGTAACCTATATAACATTTGTGACATTTCACATCCATTCATGTAAACAGTAATAAAATCATATAACCGGTAATTCAAATTTCAAGTGGATTATTCATTCAACTTATACACATACATTTTAAACAATTACATGTATTTAATAATTCGGCTCTAGCTATACAAACTTACCTCGAGTTGCTCGAATAAAACTATTGGTTATTTGTCCACTTTTCGTTTTCCCCAATATAGTTTAGGTAATTGCTTATCTTGATCTAGATATAGTATCAAATTCAGTATATTAACTTCCCAATTATTCAATTTAACATATAATACACATTTTGGCAAAATTATGCTTTTGCCCCTAGTGTTTTACATTTTTATAATTTAGTCCTTATCACGTAAAATTGCCAATTCATGCAATTTAGGGACAACCCATGCTAGCTGAATTTTACCCATACTACTAGTAGCCCGTATTTTTAATTTAATCACACATATAACCATAAATTTTACACTTTTCTCAATTTAGTCATTAATTGACATTTTTGTCAAAAACCACATTATAAAACTTATTAATCTAGCTTCAAAAATTAATAATCTATCATAAAACATCTAAACAACCAAGCATTCAATAATGGAATCATTCAAAATCTATAGCAGTTTCGAAAATGAAGGTACGGGCTGGCTAAATTAAGCTGCAACGAGCTCAAAAATGTAGAAATCATTAAAAATCGAGTCAAAATCGTACCTTAATTGACAAAGGAAGCCTGGCCGAATGTCTAGCCCTAAAAATGGCTGTTTTTCTTTCTAAATCTTCGCCAAGAAGATGAATGGAAAGAAAATTTTGGTTTTTGTTTTATTGATTTTAACTTTAATTACCTATTTACCATTTTAACCTTTAAAACATTTAATAATTTCAAAAATACCAAGCCAACCACTTCCATGATGTCATTAAAGGACTAATTACTATGCAAGTACTTCCATATTTCAAGTTCATAGCCATATAGTGCTTTTAACAAGTAAAACCTTAATTTAAAACTTTACGCGATTTAGTCCTTTTTACTGAATTAAGCACTCAAACAGTTTAATTTCTTTACGAAATTTTCACAAAAACATTCTATCATACTGTAAATCTTAATAAAATAATAAAATAAATATTTAGACTTCAAATTGTGGTCCCAAAATTACTATTCTGATTAACCCTAAAAACGGGTTGTTACATTCATGGTATGCATTATGATAGGAAGGACGTATGAAAATTTCGATAACAAAATTTTACCGATTGCATGTTTAATTATAGAAAGGACCAAATTGTATAAAATGTAAAAGTTGAGTTTTAGTAGCTATAAGTATCAAATAGCTATAAAATTCAAAACTTGAGTTCCTTATATGGTAATTAGACTATTAAGAAAAGTTAGTAGATATTTTTGATGATTCATCCTTGGTAAATTAGAAAAATAAAAAGGCTAATTGAAATTTAGAATAAATAAAGATGATAATAGTTTAATATCATCTTATTTCATCTTCATCCCTAAATTAAAATACATGGAAACCCTAGGAAAGAGAAAAACATTCAAGCAAGCTTTCTTGTCCCGTTTTTAGTAATTTTTATATTTTCGAGTTCGTAATAGCTTAATCTATCTATTTTGGGGATTAATTTGTAAAGATATCAAAGTATGAAAATTTTTCCATAGATGAATATGCTAAAATTTTGAAATTTATGGTAGAAAATGAAATGTTGTTGATAGATAAACAACTTTTACAAAGAGAATTTTGATAAAATTATGATTTAGGGACTAAATTGAAAAATGGTAAAACCCATGGAAAAACTCTGATTTTTGTGAAATTCATGGGCTGTTATTGTAACATGTAAATTTTGGTTAGGCTTGAAATAAGGATTAAATTGTATGAATTTCAATTTCTGAGCCTAAGGACGAAATTGGAATTAATTAAAAGTTTAGGGGCAGAATGGTAATTTTGTCTAGGAAATGAATTGAATTCAAATGAGTATGAAATGGATTAAATTGATGTTAAATTCATTTATTTAGATCCGGAAAGATCAAAGAAAGAGTTAGATCGAGGAAAAGAAAAAGTCACGAATTAGTAGATTATCATACACGAATAAGTGTCGAGGTAAATTCGTGTAACTAAATTGTGTTTATTTATATGTTTGACTTGAATGTTATATGTATGAATTGTGTAAATTCCATTGATGTGAAATTGAATACATGATCGATAAAGCTGGATAAAAGTTAAGTCTCGTATGAATAATGAAATTCGATCAATACAGTATTTTCCCGTATTGATTATAGTCCTACATATGTTGCGGACATTATAGCTCAGATGAGCATCCTGTTATAAGCCCTCTCGAGCGTCATGTTACATAGTTCCTGCGAGCATCCTGATCGGTAGTGATCCTTGATTGTCACTCGCGATAAGTTTTAAATTTATAATTGATCTTACCTGAAACTAACTATTATCACGATGAAGGCAAGCGTACCTATCGAACAGTAGTATAGTTTATAGCAAGACCGGATGTCGAACCCAAAGAAACTAAAAGTACTAGTATTAACTTTATTTTTATTATCTAGCCTAAGAATAATGGGGGTTGTTTTATCTAAACTAATTAACAAACCTAAGAACGCATAGAAAGTAAATTGGGGAAATACTTTTGGAAAATTGATTGATTTAGACAATACCCAAGGAAGAATCCACCTAGACTTCACTTGTTATTCGACTCTGAACCAGATGATTTATTCACTTAACTTGATCCATAGAAATACCTAATTTATATTATTATCCCTATTCAAGTCTAATAACATCTAACCCTAGGTTGATTAATTGAAATCTCTTTCTAATTAAAACCCCTAGTGTTACATTAACTCGATCTATGGATTCCCTTATTAGATCTGACTCTAATTGTAACACCCCCTTACCCGAGACCGTCTCCAAAATCAAGCACGAGGCGTTACTAAACTTACCTTACAACTTAATCAAGTTCAAACAATTTATTTTATTTCCCGCAATTAACTGTCCGTCTCCATTAAAGTTGCTAAAAAAAATCATATCTTGAGTTACGAAACTCAAAATCAAAATCTATAAATTTTCCATGAGACTAGACTCATATATCTACTTACTAATTTTTTTATAGAATTTTTGGTCGGGCCAATTAGTACAGTTTATTAGTTAAAGTCTCCCCTATTTTAGGGTTTGGCTAATTTGACCTCTGTGTACTACAAATCAAATTTCTTCCTATACAGAAATCTAATGATTATAAAGTTTATTTCTTTTAAAAATAGACTCAATAATGAATCTATACATATATATTATGACTTCTAATTGTTTTTGTACAATTTATGGTGAATTTCTAAAGTCAGAATAGGGGATTCAGAAATCACTCTGACCCTGTTTCACTAAAACTAAAGTATCTCATAAAATACAGCTCATTTACCTGTTTTGATTCCTCCATATGAAAATAAACTCAATAAGATTTAATTATATCTCTCATTCACTATCTAAATCCATTTCTACTATTTTTAGTGATTTTTCAAATCCACATCGTTGCTACTGATCAATACTATTTTAAAGCTAAATTCACCCTTTTTCATGATTTCCATGGAATAACTAGCATTTAGGCATACATAAAACCAAACATGTCTTTGATTAGCCAAACCAATAGCTAACCATCATCAAGCATTTTCATACCATCCACAAGCCATATCATAATATTATACACTCAAAATTATTGCTATGCTATACATGCCATACTCAAAATGAAGCGTCTAGCTATACCAAAATAATTCTTGATGGTAGTGTGTCTGGATCTCCGACGTGCTTTATGATCCCCGAGATAGCTTGTCAAAACTATAAAAGAGAAGGAAAATAAAGGGGTAAGCATTAAGCTTAGTAAGTTTGCAAGCAGATAAATAACAACTTTCATAAGAATTATTTTACTTATCTTTTTCCTTATCAAACATACATGAGCATTATATACTTACCTTTGCTCTTCTAGCATGAACTTGTCTTACCTTTTGATGTATAACTCGTCTTACCTTACCTTACCTTAATGTTCTCTTTAAATTTTCCCCTGTTGAACCACTTGGAATACTAAGGATACACGGGTACCTTACCATTGCCATGACTTGTCATGGTCTTACGTGGTATCCTTGCCTTATGAACTCACCAATGCCATGCTTTGGCATGGTCTTACATGGGACCTTTTCCTTATAGTAACTTATTAATGCCATGTCTAGACATGGTATCCTTGCCTTAGAACCTTACCAATGGCCATGCCTTGGCACGGGCTTACATGGTATCATTAAACCCTAATGTCATGACATTCGTATTCTACACATTCCTAAGGTTCAACAGGGACTATCTGAAATTACTTCTCCTTCAATTCATGTTGGAGTCTTCTTTGAATAATTTCATTAAATAAATTTACACATGCTGGAAAATTAACAACAGTAACATAAAATAATAAAAAATTGTATTTATTTACCGCAAACTTGCCTCGAACAAAATACAATCAACTATATCGATTTAGTCCTCTATCTTTTTCTTTCCTCAGTCTACCTCCGTATTTCATTCTTCTTGATCTATAATAATAAATTTAGCTTATTTAGTAATCACATTTATCAAAACAGTCCTTGACTGAAACTTTGACAAAATTACACTTTTTCCCCAAAACTTTTACATATTTACACTTTTTCCCCAAGGCTCAGAAATTAAACTTCATCCTATTTTCTTATGTTTTATGACATGCTGATCATTTTTCCATTCTATGGAAACATCAAATTCTCACTCTAACATGTACTTATGAACATTAGGTATTTTTACCTATTATGTCATTTTACTCGTTTTCGCTTAAAATCGCTTAGCAAAAGTTGTTTAACATAAATTCAAGCTTCATATTCTATCATAAAACATCAAAATAAACACATTTCACCTATGGGTATTTTTCCAAATACAAACCCTAAGTTAAATTATTGCTAGAATAAGCTTAAGCAAGTTACCGGGACTCTAAAAACGTAAAGAACATTAAAAACGGGGCTTGGAATCATTTACTATGGAGCTTGGAAGCTTGAAACAAACCCTAGCTATGGAGAACCCCTTGATATTCGTCCTAAGGAAGAAGATGAGCATATTTTGCCATCTTTTTCCCTTTTTTAATCTTTTAATTATCATATGACTAAAATACCCTTCATTAAAATTATTTTGTTATTTCTACCTATGTATATCTTTTTTTGTCCATGAAAATATAATGATTTAATTACCATTTAGGGACCTCTACTTCAATTATGCACTTCAATTTAATCCTTTAACATTTAAAACTCATATTTATCAACTTTTGTAATTAGGTCCTAATATGCAAATCGGACATGCAATCATTGAAATTTCTGATCAGTACTCTAACACATGCATCTAATCACTCGGTAAATCGTAAAATTTAATCGAACTAAACTTTTATATTTTGGATTCGTGGTTTCGTAACCACTGTTCTGTTTAGGCCCTATTTCGGAATGTTACATTTCTCCCCCCTTTAGGGATTTTCGTCCCCGAAAATCTTACCTGTGAAGAGATTTGGGTACTGTTCTCGCATAGCCTCTTCGGGCTCCCATGTAGCCTCATTTATCCCATGTCTATTCCATAATACTTTCACAAGTGCAATACTTTTGTTCCTTAATTGCTTTACCTCTTGAGCTAGAACCTTTACCGGTTCTTCACCATAAGTCATGTCTGGCTGAATCTCAACCTCTGTCTGGGAAATCACGTGTGACAGATCTAAACGATAACGGCGCAGCATAGACACATGAAATACATTATGAATCTTTTCTAGCTCAGTCGGCAAAGCTAACCGATATGCTAATGGTTTGACTCTCTCAATCACTTCAAATGGTCCAATAAAACGTCGACTTAGTTTGCCTTTCTTGCCAAATATGGGAACTTTCTTCCACGGGGATACTTTCAAAAACACTTTGTCACCAACTTGATACTCAATCTCTTTTCTCTTCAAATCCGCATACGACTTCTGTCTGTCTGAAGCTGCTTTTAAGCAATCTCTGATGACTTTAACTTTCTCTTCGGTTTCTTTGACCAAATCAACTCCGTAAATATGATTTTCCTTAAGCTCTATCTAATACAAAGGCGTGCGACATTTATATCCATATAAAGCTTCATAAGATGCCATCTTTAAACTCGACTGATAACTATTGTTGTAGGAAAATTCTACTAATGGTAAGTACTTTTCCCAACTGCCTTGGGATTCTAATACACAGCATCTAAGCATATCTTCAAGTACTTGGATAACTCTCTCTGACTGACCATCGGTCTCAGGATGGAAAGCTGTACTAAAACTCAACTTTGTGCCCAAAGCTTCCTGTAACTTCTTCCAAAATTGTGAAGTAAATCTCGAATCTCTGTCTGAAATAATCGATAATGGCACTCCGTGTAATCTGACTATCTCTGAAATATACAACTCGGTCAACTTGTCAAGTGAATAATCCATACGAACGGGGATAAAATGAGCCGACTTCGTTAACTTATCAATCACAACCCATACTGTATTTTTCTTTCTCGATGTCAATGGTAATCCTGTCACAAAATCCATAGTAACTCGGTCCCATTTCCACTCAGGAACTAGCACAGGCTGCAACAAACCTGAAGGTACCTGATGTTTGGCTTTTACTTGCTGACAGATTAAGCATCTAGAAACAAACTCTAAAATATCCCTTTTTATTCCTGTGCACCAGTACATTTTCTTCAAATCATTATACATCTTTGTACTACCTGGATGAATATATAAGGAACTACTATGTGCTTCATGTAAAATCTTTCGAATAAGCTCATCATTCTTTGGTACACATACTTTGTCTCTGAACATCAAACAATCGTTAGAACTAATCTGAAAATTTGACTCTATATTCGACTCACACTGAGCTCTTTTGGCTAGCAACTCACTGTCATTTTTCTAAGCTTCACAAATTTCTTCAAGAAACATCGGTTTAGCTCTCAACTTAGCTAAGATAAAACCATCATCTGATAAGGCTAGACTAGTATTTAAAGCATCAGCAACAACGTTTGCCTTACTTGGGTGATAATCGATCACTAGTTCATAATTTTTAATAAACTCTAGCCATCTTCTTCGCCTTAAATTCAAATCTTTTTGAGTTGTCAAATATTTCAAACTTTTGTAATCAGTGAATATTCGGCATTTCTCACCGTACAGATGATGTCTCCAGATTTTCAGCGCAAAGACAATTGCAACTAGCTCTAAATCATGTGTCGGATAGTTTTTCTCATGTGGCTTTAGTTGTCTAGAGGCATACGCAATTACCTTTCCTTCCTGCATAAGTACACAACCAAGTCCACTCAAGGACGCATCACTGTAAATCACAAACTCCTTACCTGGTTCTGGTTGTTCTAAAATAGGAGCTTCAGTCAACAATGTCTTTAACTTGTCAAAACTCTGTTGGCACTTCTCAGTCCATTCAAACTTGACATCCTTTCGTAGCAATCTTGTCAGTGGAGTAGCTATCATGGAAAATCCCTCTACAAATCATCTATAATATCCGGCAAGACTAAGAAAACTTCTAACTTCTGATACATTTCTAGGAAGCTTCCAATCAACAACGGCTAAAATCTTGCTCAGATCAACCTTGATAACTTCACCTGAGACAATATGTCCAAGAAAACCAACCTCTCGTAACCAGAATTCACTTTTGCTGAACTTGGCATACAACTGATTATCTCTCAGAATTTGTAAAACTGTTCTCAAATGCTCTGCATGCTCAGTTTCATCATGAGAATAAATCAAAATATCATCAATGAACACAACTAGAAACTTGTCCATGTACGGTCTGAAAATTTGGTTCATTAAGTCTATGAAAATGGCAGGAGCATTAGTCAAGCCGAATCGCATCACAAGGAACTCATAATGACCATACCTAGTCCGAAAGCGCTTGAAATATTCTGAATCTTTAACTCATGAATCGATAATATCCGGATCTCAAATCGATCTTGGAGAACACAGTGGCTCCTTTTAATTGATCAAACAAATCATCAATTCTAGGCGGTGGATACTTGTTCTTTGCTGTTACCTTGTTAAGCTGCCGATAATCTATGCACAATCTCATCGATCCATCTTTCTTCTTCACAAATAACACTGGTGCACCCCATGGTGAACTACTAGGTCTTTCAAAGCCTTTATATGTTAATTCCTGCAACTGAGTTTTCAATTCTTTCAATTCCAACGGGGCCATTCTATAAGGAGCAATAGAAATGGGTATGGTACCTGGAGTCAACTCAATTCCAAACTCAACTTCTCTAACAGGAGGCAAACCTGGTAGTTCTTCCGGAAACACATCGGGAAACTCACATATCACAGGTACTGATTCAATTTTCAATTCTGGATCCTTAGTGTTCAACACAAAAGTAAGATAAGCCTCATACCCTTTTCTCAAACATTTCTGAGCAGACATAATAGAAATCATGGAAAATGAACTATCTGACTCTTCTGAATTAACCTGAAGAATTTCCCCATTTTCACATTTCAACTCAATAAATTTCTTTCCACAATTCACTATCACATCACGTGTAGTCAACCAATCCATACCAAAAATCACATCAAATTCGTCAAACGAAAATAGCATGAGA
This sequence comes from Gossypium anomalum, assembly GCA_025698475.1. NCBI lineage: Eukaryota > Viridiplantae > Streptophyta > Magnoliopsida > Malvales > Malvaceae > Gossypium > Gossypium anomalum. Next base: position 59,979,390 of record CM046956.1, read on the forward strand.
TCGGCCGGGAAACAGTGACCTCTAATCATCAAAGGGCAATTTCTACATACTTTATCTACTAGTACATACTTGCCTAATGGATTTGATACTTTAATCACAAATTCTATAGATTCTATAGGCATACTCATATTAGGCATCAATTTCATGCAAACATATGAATGGGTCGAAGCCGGATCAATTAAAGTAACAACTCTAGTATCATGAAGAGAAAATGTACCCGTAATCACATCGGGGGAAGGATGCCTCTTCGAGTGTACGAATAGCATAGGTTCTCGCAGGTGCTCTAACATCTGGCCTCACTGCCAAATCTCTAGGTGCACCTCTATTACTTGCCCCAGCTCCCAGATTTCTCAGTGGTCTGCCTCTAACAGGAGCGTTACCTGATCTTTCACTCGGTATCACTTCTCTTTTAATCATCTCGGGACATTCTCGAATAAAATGGTCTGGTGCACCACATCGGAAACAACCTGTCTCAGTTGCTCGACACTAACCTGGGTGATGTCGACTACATCGAGGGCACTCTGGTCTATCAGGCTGAACACTGCCAACACTTGCAATCGAAGTGGTCTGAGCTCTCAGACTCATAAATCTTACTGCTCTGTTTGCACCGAATATCCAGCTGAAAAATTAGATCTAGTAGAGAACTCTCTAGGCCTCTTGGATGTAGACTGAAATGACTTGCTCATTGGTCTTTTCCTGGTGTCTTGCGTCTCAATTTTAACTCTGCCCTTTTTTTTAACAGCTCCTCCGCCTTACAGGCTCTCTCAACTAGGACAATAAATTCTTTTATTTCCAGAACACCAACCGACAATCGTATATCATCATTAAGCCCATCCTCAAATCTTCTACACATAATAGCCTCTGTAGACACACACTCTCGACCATAGTTGCTAAGTCTAACAAACTCGCGTTCATATTCAGTTACTATTATATTACCCTGTTTCAACTCTAGAAACTCTTTTCTTTTCTGGTCGACAAATCTCTGACTGATGTCCTTTTTACGGAATTCCTCCTGAAAGAAATCTCAAGTGACTCTCTCTTTCGCACAACTGATACAAGTTTCTTCCACCAATGGTAGGCCGAATCTCTAAGAAGTGATACAACACATTTCATACATTCCTTAGGTGTGCAGGATAACTCATCAAAGACTCTGATAGTATTCTCGAGCCAAAATTCTACCTTTTCCTCATCATCATCTTTTATAGCTCGAAACTTTTCGGCTCCTTGTTTTCTGAGTTTATCAACTGGTGGCTTTTCTCTTATAACCGTACCTATGATTGGGAAAACTACATGGGTGGTTTGAGGATCACGAGGGGGTGGAGGTCTAACAGCCAGATTCGTACGAACGAACTCGACAAACCATTCATTCATAGCTTGGAAGAAGGCTTTTCGAGCCCCCCTCCCTGACTAACTATAGCGGGCTTTTCATTATGATCTGGTGGTGCCGTCCCTTCTGCAGGAGCAGGCGCGTTAGTCTCTACCTCATCTACACCAACTTGCTCGGGATCCATAACTATATAAAAAAAAACATTTCAAAATCATCAGGACCGTCACACTATCAACATATAAGTATGGCATGTATAGCTAGGCTCTTACTCATACTAAATATTCCGAGAACTAACTAAACCTAAGCTCTGATACCAATAAATATAACGCCCCTTACCCGAGACTGTCGCCGAAATCGAGCACGCGAGGCGTTATTGAACTTACCTTACAACTTAATCAAGTTCAAACAATTTATTTTATTTCCCGTAATAAACTATCCGTCTGCGTTAAAGCTGCTAAAAAAAATCATATCTCGAGTTACGAAACTCAAAATTGAAATGCATAAATTTTTCCTGAAACTAGACTCATATATATACATACTAATTTTTTTATAGAATTTTTGGTCAGGCCAATTAGTACAGTTTATTAGTTAAATTCTCCCCTGTTTCAGGGTTCGGCTAATCTGACCTCTATGTACTACAAATCAAATTTCTTCCTACATAGAAATCCAATGATTATGCCGTTTATTTCTCTTAAAAAATAGACTCAATAAGAAATCTATACATGTATAGTATGACTTCTATTTTTTTTTTTTACAATTTATGGTGAATTTCTAAAGTCAGAACAGGGGATTTAGAAATCACTCTGACCCTGTTTCACTAAAACTAAAGTATCTCATAAAATACAACTCATTTACCTGTTTTGATTCCTCTATATGAAAATAAGATTTAATTCCATCTCTCATTCACTATCTAAGTCCATTTCTACTATTTGTAGTGATTTTTTAAATTCACGTCATTACTACTGATCAATACTATTTTAAAGCTAAATTCACCCTTTTTCATGATTTCCATGGAATAACTAGCATTTAGGCATACATAAAACCAAACATGTCTTTGATTAGCCAATCCAATAGCTAACCATCATCAAGCATTTTCATACCATCCATAAGCCATATCATAATATTATACACTCAAAATGATTGCTATGCTATACATGCCATACTCAAAATGAAGCGTCTAGCTATACCAAAATAATTCTTGATGATAGTGTGTCCGGATCTCCGACGTGCTTTATGATCCCCGAGATAGCTTGTCAAAACTATAAAAGAGAAGGAAAATAAAGGAGTAAGCATTAAGCTTAGTAAGTTTGCAAGCAGATAAATAACAACTTTCATAAGAATTATTTTACTTATCTTTTTCCTTATTAAACATACATGAGTATTATATACTTACCTTTGCTCTTCTAGCATGAACTTGTCTTACCTTTTGATGTATAACTCGTCTTACCTTACCTTACCTTGATGTTCTCTTTAAATTTTCCCCCGTTGAACCACTTGGAATACTAAGGATACACGGGTACCTTACCATTGCCATGACTTGTCATGGTCTTACGTGGTATCCTTGCCTTATGAACTCACCAATGCCATGCTTTGGCATGGTCTTACATGGGACCTTTGCCTTATAGTAACTTATTAATGCCATGTCTTGACATGGTATCTTTGCCTTAGAACCTTACCAATGGCCATGCCTTGGCACGGGCTTACATGGTATCCTTAAACCCTAATGTCATGACATTCGTATCTTACACATTCCTAAGGTTCAACCGGGACTATCTGAAATTAGTTCTCCTTCAATTCATGTTGGAGTCTTCTTTGAATAATTTCATGAAATAAATTTACACATGCTGGAAAATTAACAACAGTAACATAAAATAATAGAAAATTGTATTTATTTACCGTAAACTTACCTCGAAACAAAATACAATCAATTATATCGATTTAGTCCTCTATCTTTTTCTTTCCTCGGTCTACCTCCGTATTTCATTCTTCTTGATCTATAGTAATAAATTTAGCTTATTTAATACTCCCATTTATCAAAACAGTCCTTGACTCAAACTTTGATAAAATTACACTTTTGCCCCAAAACTTTTACATATTTACACTTTTGCCCCAAGGCTCAGAAATTAAACTTCATCCTATTTTCTTATGTTTTATTACATGCTGATCATTTTTCCCTTCTATGGAAACATCAAATTCTCACTCTGACATGTACTTATGAACATTTGGTATTTTTATCGATTTTGTCGTTTTACTCGTTTTCGCTTAAAATTGCTTAGCAAAAGTTGTTTAACATAAATTCAAGCTTCATATTCTATCATAAAACATCAAAATAAACACATTTCACCTATGGGTATTTTTCCAAATACAAACCCTAAGTTAAATTATTGCTAGAATAAGCTTAAGCAAGTTACCGGGACTCTAAAAATGCAAAGAACATTAAAAACGGGGCTTGGAATCACTTACTATGGAGCTTGGAAGCTTGAAACAAACCCTAGCTATGGAGAACCCCCTGATATTCGTCCTAAGGAAGAAGATGAGCATATTTTGCCATCTTTTTCCCTTTTTTAATCTTTTAATTATCATATGACTAAAATACCCTTCATTAAAATTATTTTGTTATTTCTACCTATGTATATCTTTTTTTGTCCATGAAAATATAATGATTTAATTACCATTTAAGGACCTCTACTTCAATTATGCACTTCAATTTAATCCTTTAACATTTAGAACTCATATTTATCAACTTTTGCAATTAGGCCCTAATATGCAAATAGGACATGCAATCACTAAAATTTCTGATCGGTACTCTAACACATGCATCTAATCACTCGGTAAATCATAAAATTTAATCAAAATAAACTTTTCTATTTTGGATTCGTGGTTTCACAACCACTGTTCCGTTTAAGCCCTATTTCTGGATGTTACACTAATCCAGCAGATTTATGTCGTCCTATCTCTAGGATTGCATGCAACTCCGCTTAATTATGAATGATCTACTCTTAGACAGAGACTATTCATTCTCTGAATAAGCACATCAATACTTGATTCAATTTCCTGGAATATTCAAATAAGAGTTAAAAACATAATTAAGAACAAATCAAGTATTTATCATATAGTTCAGAAAATATTAACAAGATCTGTATTAGGTTTCATCCTCCTTAGGTATATAGGGGGTTTAGTTCATAATGATAAAATAAAACATCTCAGAAGAATAATTACAAAACATAATGAAAACCCCAAAACCCCTGAAAGTAATTGAAGTGAGATCTTCAGTCTTGAAGGTGAATCCAGCTTCTGAGATGGATCAATCAGCTTACTTCGAGCAATTCCTTGCTTCCTACTCTGCGTCCCCTTTCAATCCTCTTTTAGGGTGTTTAAATAGACTTTCTAATGCTCAAAGTAGCCCAAAAGTAGCCTTTTCCGAATAGAACTAGACTTGGGTTCGACAGGGCCACGGCCGTGTGCCACGCCCGTGTGTAATGGCTTCAAACCGTGTTCAAGGCTGTTAAATAGACACGGGTGTGTGATCTACCCGTGTGAGGAAGTCCAGGCCGTGTTGATTTTCCACGTTGGCCCATTTTCTCTGTTTTTGGCCCGTTTCTCGTTCTTTTTACTTTCATATGCTCACCTAAGTATAAGACATGAATTTAAAAGATTAGGAGCATCAAATTTTACAAATCTAATGATAGTTCATCCAAAAATGTGCTAAGCATGGGATAAAAATATGTATAAATTACGACTTTACAAATACCTCCACACTTAAGTGTTTGCTTGTCCTCAAGCAAAATCCTCAATTCACCATTAAGAATTCATTTTTCTCAACTCATAATTCCTATCAATAATATCTCAAAATAATCCATAGGTAAACATACATTGAGAATTCAACTAGAAGAACATTAAAGCTTCAAACATTCCAAGTTGAGCATTTTATCACGAAAAACATAGGTATCTCCCCTTATCTAAGTAATCACTTTTGATTCAAAATATCACAGAGTTTAACATCCTCACTAAAGATTCACTCAAATCACTCGAGGTGTTTAAGGACAATAAATTTAGCACTCAACAGTCAATATGAAAAGTTATTACCATAGGCTTGCATGAAAATCAAATCTCTACCACTATATATTGAGATGATACATCAATCAAAAGGTCTTTAGAGGGTTGTAACGTGGCTATGGTTCGGGGGTGTGATCACAAGCTAAAAGAGAAGGTTAGAATCGAGATTGAATTGAAAAATTACTTAACTAGAAAAATACTAAAACTTGACAAATTACATTTCTAATTCAGATAACCTATAATTGAGCTTTTTTTTTTATGGATAACATTGTTTTAACATAAGCATTATATAATTTCATCATCATTTTTTTAAGAACAAATCAAGTAACATAGAATTTTGCTAACTATCAAAATAGAACATAGCTAAGCAATTTATTCAAATAAAATCTCGACAAAAATAGGGACCAAATTAATTTAGGGGATTTCAACAATAATGGGTTATGGGTTAATATTGGGGGTAAATCAATAAATGGCTTGCTAGGCTCAAGGGGGTTCACTAAGGGTTAATTATGAAGGTAGGCTTTTATGGAGTAAGTGGGTTAAACCTACGTGCCTTTATCATTTTGATATAACAAATCAATGGTGTGGTCTTGACATGCATAATCGAAGCAAGTTCTAGAATAACAATTCAATATTGACTTACTCATAGCAACAATAAAAGTAAGCATGAAAGAAATAATATATGCTCTAAAGGCTCAAGATCTCACAAAAATTATGGCTTTTTTATGTTAATCCTGTAAATTTTAACTCCAAGATAATACCTAAACTTGGGAAAATAGCCTAAAATTTTAATACTTCAAAAATCAACTTATCATGCTTGATTCTCTAATTACTTAAAGTTTAAACCATCAATGCATAAATACCTATGTCTTAATTTAAGACATATCAATCAAAATCATTAATCAAAATTCATTATCAAAATTCATTTATATAGTGATATGAGTGATTCACAAGAGAATAAGACAAAATTCAGGAATTTTTCTGATAGTGATATAAATGACCCCCCCACACTTAATATGTACATTGCCCTCAATGTACAAAGATAAAGTTATTGGAAAATATAGATTAAACTTCCTGAATGTTAAATGGATTCCGTGAATAGTAGTTATGGAAAGTGATCAGTGAAGGCAAGGAGGAGGATACTCCGGTGGTGATAGAGGTTGGGTTCCACAACAAGAGTGTCCAGCAAAGAGGTTATTGTGGTGGTTGGGCAGGACATGGCAGTCGTAGAGGACCTTTTCCAGTGGAGTTGTAAATTCCTAAGTAATAGTGAGCTTTGGAGCTCATTATAACTGCGATAAAATCAATAATTCTTTAGGAATATAGAGAAGCATGATTACTCAGAAAGAAATATTCGAAAACATAAAGTACTTAATAAAAATTATAAAATCCTAAAGATGAAATAAAAATAGTCTTAAAGAAAAATAAAATTAAAAGAAAGTTAAACAAATAAATGAAAATAAAATAATAAATAAAAAATAAAAAAGGTCTTTAAAAATCGTCATCGCCAGATGGTTCGTGAGGTGGGAGTGGCGATGAGATGTGAAATTGCTGACAGACCTACTGTAGGATCGCATCAATGTGATCAAAGCGCTGAAAACATTACTACTCAAATCCAGTAACGCGCTCAAAAATGTCAGAAAGTGAAGCAGCCACATGAAATGGACGGTGAGTAGGTGGTGGCTGAGATGGTGGAGGAACATCATCAATAATGTCCTCGGGGTTCTCCTACTCAGCTGATTGGACGAGGCGATACTGAGGAGGGTCAAAGCCGCGTCGTCGCTCGATCATCCTCATATGAAGCATACTAGAGATGCCCTGTGGGACATCTTACCAATAAGAGTGAGGGAGGATGATTGCGTCGCCGTGTTGAGGAGACCGAAGTACCTCGCCAAGTGAGTCACATAAGGGCCGATGGATATGACCCCCTTCCTATGCCGCTTCGTCTGATGGCAAACGGCTAAGGCAATAAAATAGGCGAGGTCGAAGACGCGCCCATGTGCCATGCTCCATAACAAGTAGGCGTCATGAGTGTTGACGACGCCGGTGCTCTCTCGTCATCCTGCCAAAGTGTGGGCTAAGATGGCATGTAAGTACCTCAAGGATGGGGCGAGAGCCGATGCCTTGGAGCGGCTAGGATCATAGGTGGCTGAAACAAGTACTAAAGCATTCCAACATCGTGAAGGGGAATAGTGGATGTGGTGATGGAGAGCGTCGAGATCGTTCTCCTCTATGAACTCCTCCGTATATAGACCCAATGTGATACCGAACTAGGGGACACTCAACTGGTGGACTAAACCGCCGATACAGAATTAGACCGTTTTAGGATCATTGATGTTAGTCATAACGGTCTGAAGATGGAAATTCAAGTAGAGTTCCAACGTGAGCTCGAGATATGTTGGCTCGACGATCTCGAAGAAGAGCCCTCATGGCTCAGTCGTCAGAAGGGCCCAGATCGCGTCGGCAAGTTAAATCTGTTCTAATGCGACCCAATCGATACACCGGCCCACTTCTAAGGGTCGGGCCTGTAATATCTGAAATAGTTTCTCCTGATTACCTGGTGGAAATTGAAGGAATGGGTGTCAGATTTTTGAAGTGGGATTCGAAGAGGATGATGCTCCTTTCTGCTTCTTCGAGGCGGGGACAGCGACTTTCTTGCCACGTGGATTTGACATGGTATCTGCAATGGCAAGACGAAGTTATAAAAATACCCCCCAAGAATAGCATGGAAAAGTATGCAAACAGGTTAAAACCAAATAAGAATACTTCATGGGGATCACAGGCTAAAAGATGTAATGAAAAATAACCAAATCCTAACGGAAAGATATATCAAATCACTATTAGCATTAGGAACATTAGAATAGTGTTAAATGAAATACCTAGTGAATGAATGCATGTGGGAAAGATAATATGAAATATGGTGTGGGTAAGCATGAAATCCATGGAAACAAAAAAATAGATGAATGTATCATAATGCATTTACGAAAATGGCAGATTTCTAACAAAGAGCATAAGCATGACTATCATCAGAACCATGAGTATTAATAAAAAATAGTCAAATAAAACAAGAAAAATCATAAAATTAGTAAGAGCAATTAAAAGAATAGAGAGAAAAGAATGGACAAACGCAATAGCTTGGTAGAGGGAGGATGTTGGTCATCCACAATGGTGCTGTGGGTCTGCCACGAGCGTGGGTAGTGAGCCGTGTGGTGGTGGTGGAAGGGAGAAAAGGAAGGGGAAAGAAAAGAGGAAAAAAGAAGGTGTGTAGGAAAAGAGAAGAAGAAGAAAAGAGAGGAGAAAGAAAAGAAAAAAAGAGAAGAAAAGAGAGGGGGAAAGTAAGAAGAGATGGGAAAAGAGGTAAAGGAAAAAAGAAAAGGGAAGAAAATAGGAAGTTTACGGTGGCTGGCCAGTCGTCCACGGGCGTGGGGTAGGGGTGTGCGGCAACTAGGGTTAGGTTTTGGGGAAGGGGATGATGAATATTAAGGGGTTTATATAGATATTGGGGCACACGGTGTGATTTCAGCCCGTGTTTTTCGTGATTTTTAAATTTGGGCGCCTCTGAGATTCGGCCCACGCTCGTGTTTATTGGGCGTATGGGGGCACACAGCCATGTCGCATAGTCGTGTGTGGCATCATTCGTTTCTCCCACGCCCGTGTATATATGCATACGCCTGTGTTAATTTGACAGGATTGACCACGGGTGTTGGGCATGGGAGTGCCGCACGCCCGTGCTGATTTCTCAGTTTCAACCACGGCTTCTAGGCACGGGTTTGTCGCATGCCCATGTTGAATTGGCAGGATTGACCATGACCATGTTGCACGGTCGTGCCAAAGTATCACATCCCGTGCTTGGTGAAAATTTTGCTCTGTTTTCACACGGTCTAAGGCACGCCCGTGTGCCTGGCCGTGTGGGTTTGGAGAACCTGTGTTCAAGGGCTCAGTTAGTGATTTTGATGTTAAGCACTAAAATTAAAAGAAATTAATACTGTTAGTGCTCAGGTTGCCTCGATTTTACACGATTATGGTGGTTCGAGGAGTTTACACTCCTTATTCCTGCTATCAGTTTTATCAACACAAGGTTTTAAACGAGTACTATTTACTTTAAACGTGCCAAATTTGGAATGAGTTACCTCAACTGTACTGTATGGAAAGATGTTGAGTACCATAAGAGGGATTGCTCCATTCGGTGCAGAAGTGGCAATACGAGGGTCTGCTGTATTTAATAGTACCTTGTCTCCAACCTTAAGTTGATTTGGTAAAAAATCGAGTTTGTCATGGCGTAGTTTCAGTTTATCATGTTTTCTCAATTTCTGTGTCTGCCATTCATCTAGTTCCTCGATCTGTAGCCTTCGGTTTTCATAGATAGGTCCTTTGTTGTTATGTAAACATGGCTCATTTACGCTCTTCGAGCGTGTTTCCTGCAAAGAAGGTTGCACCATATGATCAGTATCAGTAGCATGATTTATACTACCACCCTCGTTACTCGAATTACGAGCTTGAAGAGTGATTGTTTCATCACCCACATGAAGTGTGAGTTCACCTGTACCAACATCAATAATGGTTCTAGCAGTCGCTAAAAAGGGCCTTCCTAAAATTAAAGGCACATCACTGTCCTCTTCTATATCTAGAACAGCAAAATCAACTGGGAATATAAATTTATTGATTTTTACTAGTTCATATTCAATGATACCCTTAGAAAATCTAATGGTTTTATCTGCCAATTGAATGCTCATCCTAGTTTGTTTGGGTTTCCTTAGACCTAATTGTTTAAATATTTTATAGGGCATGACATTAATACTAGCCCCTAAAATAGTCAAACCATTTTTAACGGTTAAACTAGCAATTAAACAAGGAATCGTAAAACTCCCTAGATCTTTCAACTTGTTGGGTAGCTTATTATGTAGAATGGCTGAGCAAACTGTGTTCAATTCCACATGCGATGCCTCATCCAACTTTCGTTTATTTGCTAAAATCTCCTTTAAAAACTTCATTGCGTTTGGCATCTACGAAAGAGCTTCAATAAATGGTAAGTTAGTATGTAATTTTTTTAATAGTTTGAGGAATTTACCAAATTATTCGTCAGTGCGATCTTTCCTTGTCGCATTGGGGTATGGTACTCGAGGTTTGTATTCTTCACTTACCAGTTTTTACTTACTGTGGTCTACCTCGTCCTTACCTTTACGTACCACAACTCCTTGCTTCGGTTCTGGTTTAGGTTCAACTAACCCCTCTTCATCTCGAGCGTTAATCGTATTAAGCTGTTCCCTTGGTTAGATTTAGTATTACTCGGCAAGCTACCTGGTGGTCATTTAGAAATTAATTTGGCAAGCTGGCCTATCTGAGTTTTGAGCCCTTGGATCGACACTTGTTGATTCTTAAGTGCTGTCTCGGTATTCTGGAAACGAGTTTCTGACACCGAGATGAATTTTGTTAGCATCTCCTCAAGGTTCGGCTTCTTTTCCTACTAATAAGGTGGTTGTTGAAAACCCAGAGAATTTTTTGGCCTTTGATTTCCTTGGCCACCCCACGAGAAATTGGGGTAGTTTCTCCAACCTGCATTGTAAGTGTTACTATATGGGTTATTTTGAGGTCTAGAGTTATTATTACCCATAAAGTGAACTTGTTCCTCTTCGGTGTTAGGATTGAAGGATTGATATTCTGTGTGTACGCCTCCTGCACTTGAATCACACCTCATCACTGGATGTACCTGCGTGGAACCAAGTAAACCGTCAATCTTTTTATTCAAGAGTTCCACTTGATTTGGCAGTATATTAACCGAGTCGATGTTATAAACGCCTGCTGTTTTGGTCAGCTTAGTCCTCATGACTTGCCACTAATAGTTATTTAGTGACATCTCTTCAATAAATTCATAAGCCTTTTCAGGTGTTTTGTTTTTGATGGTTCCACTAGCGGCTGCATCAATTATCTATCTCGTCGAGGGGTTCACATCATCGTAAAATGTTTGAACTTGTAGCCACAGAGGTAACCCATGGTGAGGGCACCTTTGCAGTAGGTCCTTGTATCTCTCCCATGCATCGTAGAGTGTTTCTAAATCTATCTGCACAAAAGAAGATATATCATTCCTGAGTTTAGCTATTTTAGCAGGTGGAAAGTATTTAAGTAAAAACTTTTCGGTCATCTGTTCTCAAGTAGTGATTGACCCTCGTGGTAACGAGTTCAACCACTATTTAGTCTTTTTCCTCAGTGAAAGGGGAAATAACCGAAGGCGAATGGCATCATCAGAAACGCCATTGATCTTAAATGTGTCGCAGAGTTCCAGAAAATTTGACAAATGAGTATTTGGGTTCTCGTCCTACAAACCATCAAACTGAACAAACTATTGTATCATTTGAATTATGTTAGGTTTTAGTTCAAAATCATTTGCAGCAATAGCAGGCCTAACTATACTCGATTCAGTTCCTATTAAAGTAGGTTTAGCATAATCATCCATAGTACGAGGAGCAGGATTCTGATTTACTAGATCAGCAGCAATCGCAGGAGGTAGCAGATTATTCTGATTATCAGCCATCTCCTCAGTTGTAGTTGGAGTATCTTCCTCTTGCCCTTCCTCTATGTATTGTAAGCTTCTCCTAATTTCTCTTTGATTTCTGCAAGCTGTGTTTTCAATCTCACTATCAAAGAGTAATGGTCCTGACGGGTTTCTTCTAGTCATAAACTATGAAAACCTACTAGAAGAAAATAAAAGAAAATTTAGTAAAACTAAAAATAAAAAAATTAAATAAAATAAGAAAATAATGGCTAAAGTAATAAAAATTGAGTGTTCCTAATATCTTAGTTCCCCAACAACGACGCCAAAACTTGATTGTCACTCGTGATAAGTTTTAAAATTTATAATTGATCGTACCTGAAACTAACTATTATCACGATGAAGGCAAGCGTACCTATCGAACAGTAGTATAGTTTATAGCAAGACCGGATGTCAAACCCAAAGGAACTAAAAGTATTAGTATTAACTTTCTTTTTATTATCTAGCCTAAGAATAATGGGGGTTGTTTTATCTAAACTAATTAACTAACCTAAGAATGCACAGAAAGTAAATTAGGGAAATACTTCTGGAAAACTGATTGATTTAGACAATACCCAAGGAAGAATCCACCTAGACTTCACTTGTTATTCGACTCTGAACCAGACAATTTATTCACTTGACTTGATCCGTAGAAATCCCTAATTTATATTATTATCCCTATTCAAGACTAATAACGTCTAACCCTAGGTTGATTAATTGAAACCTCTTTCTAATTAAAACCCCTAGTTTTCAATTAACTCAATCTATGGATTCTCTTATTAGATTTGACTCTAATCCGGCAGATTTATGTCGTCCTATCTCTAGGATTGCATGCAACTTCGCTTAATTATGAATGATCTACTCTTAGATAGGGACTATTCATCCTCTGAATATGCACATCAATACTCGAATCAATATCCTAGAATATTCAAACAAGATTTGAAAACATAATTAAGAACAAATCAAGTATTTATCATATAGTTCAGAAAATATTAACAAGGTTCGTCTTAGGTTTCATCCCCCTTATGTATTTAGGGGGTTTAGTTCATAATGATAAAAGAAAACATCTCAGAAGAATAATGACAAAACATAAAGAAAACCCAAAAACCCTTGAAGGTAATTGAAGGGAGATCTTCAGTCTTGAAGGTGAATCCGGCTTCTGAGATGGATCAATCGGCTTTCTTTGAGTAATTCCTTGCTTCCTACTCTGCGTCCCCTTTCAATCCTCCTTTAAGGTGTTTAAATAGACTTTCCAATGCTCAAAATAGCCCAAAAGTAGCCTTTTCTGAATAGAACTAGACTTGGGCTCGACAGGGCCACGGCCGTGTGCCACGCTTGTGTGCAATGGCTTCAAACCGTGTTCAAAGCTGTTAAATAGACACGGGTGTGTGATCTACCCGTATGAGGAAGTCTAGGCCGTGTTGATTTCCCACGTTAGCCTATTTTCTCTGTTTTGGCCCATTTCTTGTTCTTTTTACTTTCCTATGCTCACCTAAGTATAAGACATGAATTTAAAAGATTAGGAGCATCAAATTCCACAAATCTAATGATAATTCATCCAAAAATGTGCTAAGCATGGGATAAAAATATGTATAAATTATGACCTATCAATCATGCATGTGTTGCGCACTAACTGCTCCTTGTGAGCGTCCTGTTACATGATTCGATCGGTTGTGATCCAACATTTATTGCAGACACAAACGCAGCTCTTCGTGAGCATCCTGATATAAGCTCTTATGAGCTTCCTAACATGGATCACTTGAACTCCCTATTATGCTATCCGGAGCTCCCTGTTAATAACTCTTCGGAGTTAACTGTTAAGCTCAATGATCTTCCTGATTAAAACTCTTATGAGTTTCCTATTTAGCTTGGATAAGCTTCCTAATACATGGCTCACATGAGCATCCTGTTACATGACTCGAGAGACTGCTTCCTGATTATGTGCTCTGATTGGGTACCCTTGAATACAAATTGACGGATTTACAGTTTTGTACACTTTGAGTGTACTACTAATGTATCCATCGATATTTCAAATAAATTCAATGAGTAAAGTTTTAACATGTCTAAACTGAACTTGAGATGACTTGTTAAGGAAATGTACGAGTTATGTGAAAATACGATATTAAAGGATTATGTATATGAAAGTTATTACCTGATGAGCTCATCACCATTATTATTTGAAAAGTATTTAGAAAATTTTGACTAACTTGCCTAATTAAGTGAATATGGTTAGGCAATTGGTCAAATTGATTGGATGCATGTTATTAATATGTTTATTTAATATGAACATTATTGGCAAGTGAAATTCATATTATATGAACTTACTAAGCATTAAATGCTTATTAGGTTTTTTTTCTTCGTTTTATAGTACTCGGAAGCTCGTAAAGGTTGGAGAGCCATCGGAGAATCATCACACTATCCTCCAGCTTGTTTTGGTATAAATAGGAAACTTACTTTGGGATAATGGCATGTATAGGCTAATGGTGACAAGTAAGGGTATGTAAATGTTTTGGTTGTAATTAGCTATTGGAATGGCTAGTGATAAAATATTTAATATATTTATGCATGAAGTTATATCATGTTTGGTATGTGAGTATGCTTGGATTAGTAACTTAGATATAATCACACTTGGGTAAGTGCATGTTTAGAAAAGGGTAAGATGAATACTTGAAAGTGTGAGCAAACATGTCATGTATAAAACTTGAATATTAGTTCGATTTATATGCCTTGAATTGGTTGTTGAATATATTGAAATATTGATGTATGTGTAAGGTAAAAAGGGGTCAAAAATAAGGCTTGGAAAATGACCTTATTTTGTCCACATGGGCAGACACACGGGCGTGTGTCTCAACTGTGTATGACACACGGCCATACGCACGGGCATGTGGTTTGGCTGTGTGTCCCCTACATCTTAAAAATTTAGAAACAGAATGTTCAGAATTGGTCACACTGGCAAAGACACGAGCGTGTGTCTCAGCCGTGTGAGTCGCACGGCTAAGCACACCGAAGTGTGACATGGCCATGTAAATCCTGCACCTAATTTTTGAAAATTAAATTATCCACACGGCCTAATACACGAGCGTGTGGATGACCGTGACCCATGTTATAGAGTTACACGGGTTGGGACACTGGCTGGGACATAGCCGTGTGCCTCACATTGAATGCCCACATGGCCTGTCCACACAGGCGTGTGTCCCCTACACCTAAGAAAATTTTGATATTTTGTGAAAATTTTTATATGATCCTAGCTTAGTCCTGACTCGGTTCTAATATGTATATTAGGCCTCGAGGACCCATATGAGGGGCATTATGATTGATTGTGATTGATTCTTGGAAATGAATAGTAAATGACACGAATTGACAGAAATTGAACTGTAAACTTCAGTAATGCTCCATCCAGCAATGGATACGGGTCAGGGGTTTCATAAAAACATTACTTAAAGAACATAATTTCACCACTAAACCCATTTATGGACAGATTGCTAACATTTCAATTATAGAAATACAAGTCTTCTCATTCGTAACTTACTACCCATATACTTCATAACATCCTTATTCCTAACATGCAAAATTATCAGACTTACTAGGAGATAGAACACCCCGATTTTATCCAATAATCTTTAGCTTCCAGATCACATAAGAAGAGTAACCAACAATAACGTTTAATACTTAAGAAAAGAAATAATTAAAGAATTACTCTGAAGGAAGAGCAAACCTTCTCACAAACATTTCTCACACATATATATAATCTATTTCCATTTAGTAGAACTTGACAAGTGTCCAAAAATTTCAGAATATGCCATTCATGATGGCCTACGAGATCCAAGGAAAACATAAATGAAAGTCTTTTCCTAATGCCATTTGTCCAATCAATTTAGTTGGTTTATAATCAGGTCTAGTTACTAAGACTTGCCCTTCATAATATTTAAACAAATTAGGTGTAATATACCTTTAGTGGTTACCTATACAAAACTTATTTTTCCCTTTATATCGAACTCTCTATTTTACTAAAGAACATGTCAAACACTAAATCTTGATATAATTTCCTAGGTGAATAAACAATTCGCCCAAAACATTAATTCGCCAGAAGCTATAATTTGGCGAACTAACTTTTGAAATGCACCAGAACAAACATCTTCTCATTTATGCGCCTACAATTTGGGTTATCCAGATTTAGGATGTGACAGGAAGTTCAAAATTTTTAAAAATCGAGTTGTTTTGTGATATTTATAGTAATAAGCATTCTATTGAAAAGTACATGTGCGTTTTGAAAGATGAATTTCAGTCGTTGTAATAGCTTGTTTTCAATGGTGTTGAAAATAGTTGATTCGAGACCATAATTCCAACTAGTTAGACAGTAAATATTATTTATTTAATATTTACAAGTGTATTATAAGGTCATACTAAAGTTTGGTTAAAATTTTTTAATGTTTAGATAGTTAATTAAGTAAAAAGGACTAAATCGTAAAAGTTACAAAAATTAGTTTCTATTAGCTAAAGGTGTTAAATGTCCATGGAAATGTGGACGATTTTGGTATTGATTTATAAGAAAATGTGATTAATTATAAAAGGACAAAATAGTAAATTGATAATTAAATAAAAATTAAATACAAAAATTGATGGAAAGTCATAATCTTCTTCATTTTTTTTCACTAGCCAAAAACCAAAACCACCATTGTAGCATAGGGAGCATTCAGCCAAGCCTAATTCTTCAAGCATGGTATGTTATTTTTTTCCAATTTTTAATGATTTTTATGTTTTAGCTTAATCTAGCTAACTCGGGGGTTAATTCATAAAATTGTTACATGTTTTGAAAGGTGCCATTGTTGAGTTTGAAGTCTTTTTGAAGTTTGACAGTAGATTATTAAGCTTGATAGCTAAATAGGATTATTTTGTAAAGTAGTTTTTAATGATTTTAATGTTTAGGTATTAAATTATTAAAATAGTAAAAATCCATAGAATTATTATGAAATTTTTATAAATATGGACTATTTAGAGACCGTAAAAAATTCGAGTAGCATGGGTTTTGCTTAAATATGGTTAATTCAAGTTTTGGGTTTATTGACTAAATTGTATAAAAGGGTAAAATATTGGGGTAATTTTGTAAATGTATAATGAAATGGCTTATAAGCTTAAGTTTAATTATTTGAGATGTTTGAATAGATTAATTGAGTGAAAATTATTATTTAGATCAAGAAAGGAATCAATCGGACTCGAATCGTGGAAAAGCTAAATTAACATATTAGTTGTTGGCATCGTATTCGTAACCATTTTTGTTTATTGTTTACGTAAGTTTGATTATTCTTTAGACTTTTTAATTGTTTCTTTTGGTAACATGTTAAATATTTTTCATGTTAGGTATAGTTAAATTGAATGATATATGTCGATTAGTGATGTTAGACTAAATTGTGATGTTGATTAAATTGATGATTATGTTTGGAAAATGTGAAATATATGGATGTGAGCTTAAAATGGTATAGTGAAAATAGAGATAAATGATTCGGATATGTAATGTGCCCCTTTTCATGAATACTTAGGATACAAATGACATGTCATTAGGGATTATTTACAGTTTTGGGTGCTAGTCTTGGATGTCCTACCGGTGGCTGAGATCATGCATTTGTTGCGGATTCTCCATAGCTCGTGTGAGCAGCATCGTGTAGCCTAACATCCTGACCCACAGATCATGTGAGCAAGCACATTTCATAGCTTGTGTGAGCATATACGGTTACAATCACAGCTTGTGTGAGCATTTTCTCGAGTGGCTTATTTAATTTTGTTGTAGGTTTTTCTCACGTGGTCATAAGTTGTTACATGGTTTCGTTATAGTGTGATGTATCTTGACTCAAATTGATTTTGTTTTTCATATAGATAAAAGATGTTGTCTGAATCCAACCGAGCTAATTCCGATGAAGCTGAGAGCAATGCTCAAGCCTCGGTACATGGGACTGTTCATAGTGAACCAATTTCTGAAGGCCGAGGAAGTGTGGCACGGGAAGCCTTCTTCCATATATCTTTGAGTGGTTCACTGATTTTGTGAGAACTAATTTGATGGCTCAACAACCTCCGCCCCTTCCCATACCCCAACCGATTCCCCCTATTCCTCCAGGTTTGGAACATGTACGTGCTAATAAGCCTCCTATTGATAAAATTCGTAAATACAGAGCTGAAGAATTCCACAATAAAGTCAAGGATGATCTGAAAAAGGCTAAATTCTAGTTAGAAAATACTATAAGAGTATTCAACAAGTGGTCATGTTCTCTCAATGATTGTTTGAAGTGTGCAGTTTCGCTGTTAAAAGATGAAGCACACCAGTGGTGGAATACACTATCATCGATTGTATCGAAAGATCAGTTGAATTGAGAATTTTTCCAAACTAAATTCAAAAAGAAATATGTCAGCTAATGGTACTTGGGCAAAAAACGAAAAGAGTTTCTTGAGTTGAAGCAAGGACATAGAACAATAGCTGAATATGAGAGAGAATTTGTTCGACTCAGTAAGTATGCTGGAGAATTAATTCCAACGGAAGTTGTTATGAGTACTCGTTTTAAGGAAGACTTGAATGAAGAAATCCAATTTCTCATTAGCATACTCAAGTTGAAAAAGTTCATTGTGTTAGTTGATAGAGTTTAGAAAAATGGAAGACATTAGCAAAGCAAAGAAAATTATAGATTCAAAAGTTCGAGACTCGAGTAAAAGGCAATTGAGAAAATCTTTCTCTTTTCCTTTAAAGAAAGTAAAAAAATCTCGCAGTCATACGTCATCTTAGTCTGGATTTTTTGGTAGAGATCGAGGAAAGTAAGCTAGCTCAAAACCTCATGCTACCTCAGTAGCTAGTGTTGGCAGCGTTCGTGATTTCAATAAGTCAGAATGTCAACATTACAATAGAAACCATTTTGGTGAGTGCTAGTTGAAGGAAGGATCGTGTTTTAAATATGGTTCATTAGATCATATCCTCTGAGACTGCCCAAATAGATCTGACAAGGATAAAGCTCAAAATGTACGATTAGGGGTTATGGCTTCTAAAGGTAGGCCACCAAAAAACAGTAGAAATGTAACACCTCTAACCCGAATCTGTTACCGGGACAGGGTTACGGAGTATTACCAGAGTTTATAAAATAATAACAGATAATTCATGTTGTTTACTATTCATATCCGAAATTAATCATATCGTCCCTTAGATGGACCCTCGAGGCCCAATTTAAATATTAGAAACAAGTCGGGACTAAATCGGAATCTCATAAAATTTTTGACGAAATTTCAAAAATTTTCATATATACAAGGGTCACACGCCCGTGTGAGTAGGCCGTGTGACTCACACGGCCAAGTGACATGCCTATGTCTCAGGCCATGTTGACTTTCGATGTGAGGCACTTGGCTATATCCCAGCCCGAGTCTTTACCCGTGTAACTCTCTGACTTGTGGCAGACGGCCTTCCACACGCCCGTGTGCTAGGCCATGTAGTCAATTTAATTTTCAAAAATTAGGTGCAGGATTCACACGACCAAGACACACGCCCGTGTTTTAAGCCATGTGTCACACATGGTTGAGAGACACGTCCATGTCTCTGCCCGTGTGCCTAATTTGAAGCATTATATTTCTTAATTTTAAGATGCATGGGACATACGGCCAAGCCAAATGCCCGTGCACATGACCGTGTGTCACACACGATCTAGACACATGCTCGTGTGTCTACCCGTGTGGATAAAGTAAGGCCATATCCTAGCCTTATTTCTCACCCAAATTTGCCAACAACCTACAACAACACTTATACACATTCACCAACCCAATTGAAGACATTATAGTCAAACCTAATTGTAACACCCCTAGCCCGTATCCGTCGCCGGAGGGGTAAGGAATATTACCAAACAAACACTATTCTCATTCGATCATATTCAAGTAATTCCCGAGGGCATATTTAAGAAAGCAAAAATTCGTTTATACTAAGTGTAAAGCAGCCATCACAATCTAATAAGTACATTAATTCATTTCTAAGTTTCATTCACATTAAAAACATTTCAAGTACTTATCGATCATCATCCACACATACACATTACTTATGAGAAACACATATGGTAACTTAACAAGCCATTTTCGCATGGCTATACATATATACATTACCAAAAGATACTAAACTAACATCCAAAGTCAATCCTATACATGCCATTATCAAAATTTCAACTAAAAGTGTACCAAAAGGCTTAGATAGTGTGGACGACTTCGACTTTGACACTCCCGAATCCGATGGCCGACGAACAAAATCTATAAAACAGAGAATTAAAGCAAAAGAATAAGCATTTCGATGCTTAGTAAGTTTTAAGTAATGAAATCATCTAAAAGTGTGGCATAATAATATCAAGTTTGTTTGTTTTACCCCTTGGCCGAATAGAAACATAACTAAGGTACTACTTTTATCATTCATATCACAAAGGTGAAATCAATATATCCAACTATATTCAGTCTATAGCCGAATACGTTCGTCTCAAATTTCCATGCAAATCTCATGCATATACACATACATCTCATATTTGTGAAGTTGAACTCTCTAATTCGGAACTCATACATCATAATCAGATCATAAACGTTCAAATGATTTTAAACAATGGTCTAAGTATACCTACCAAATTTCGTAATCCTAAATTAAAGATACACATATTCTCAACGAGAGTAAGTTACTTACTTGGTTATCTCACTATAAGTAGCATATGTGTTTAAAACGGTTTTGACATGTATTATATAATTTCTCTTACGAATACTTACGGGTTTTCAACCCAAATATTATGCCGGCACAGACGTCCTTCGAAAATAAGCCCGATTCTTAGCATTGGCTCAAAAGCCCTTCGAGACCAAGCTCGAATTATGCCACTGGCTCGAAGGCCCTTCGAAACTAAGTTCGGTTACGACACTAGCTCAAAGCCCTTCGGAACTAAATACGGTCATGACACTGGCTTAAAGCCCTTCGGAACTAAATCCAGTTATGACACTGGCTTAAAGCCCTTCGGAACTAAATCCGGTTATGACACTGGCTCAAAGCCCTTCGAGACCAACCTCGGATTTAAACCCTGATTAACATTCACTCATATATGCATATATATATATATCATATCATATTTAGATATCATTTCTGATACTTGAATACAATTACAGCATGTTTACTAACCATATCTCGTTCAGTTCACTAGTCCTAAACAAATAACATGATCCCGTTTCGTTATGCCACAAGATTTCTATAACCATTTGGCTACAAGTAAATACTCCACTTATTTATTTGGTCATGTAACGCAAGTAGAACCATTAGGTTACAAGTTATTTAATATGCTCATATATATATAATTGCTTTATCTAAACATAAGCTAAGTTCCATTACTCAAAGACTTACCTCGGATTTTTTTGAATAAAGGGCGAATAGGCTATTCGATTGCTTTCTCCTTTCCCTTATCAGATCTAGATCCTTTTTGCTCTTGAGCTTAATTTAAAACAATTGAATTCATTAAATTTCTAATCAACTAGGCGATTTAATATAATACATGTATATTATAAGGTTGAGGTAAATATGACTTAATGATTAACTATCAAACACCATATGCTTATATATATATATATTCTCTAGTCATGCACAACCCAACATCTTACTTAGGCATTAACAACTTTATAAATATATGCATATCTATGTTAAGGCCAATTATATATATTTAATAATTTCTACAAATATGGTTATTTATAATGACTAAATACCATTTTATCTCAAGTTATACTTATAAGCACATCCACCTAAATACATTCGTACTTAAACATCATTCCGACCAAATACTCATATGGTCACTAACATATTATTAATCACTTCCAAAGCCAAAAAGACATATTTAAACTTAGTACGTTTTCACTAAAATGCAAAACTCAATCGAAATAACATTTCACATACATATACTAATCATAAAAAAATTATTTCATTGTATATACGCATATATATATATATGACCCATTCGTAACATACTTATTACTCATTTACAAAGAAAAAAACTCATATCACATTTATAAAATTACAAGCCGAATATACCTATACTTATATCACTTAAACATCAACACTCAATTTCTTTGACAAAGCATATTTTCGAAAATGATAAGGCAATATAACAGCCTTTAATCCAACTTTTTATTCATGCATCTCACATTCCAAGCATTCATTCTATTCTATCATTTAAAATACAACATTATGCAATAATTTCCTAATTCAAATTCGGCAATTACACCAAGACACAAGATGATTTATTATTATTGTTCAATCATTTAGACTACTTACAAATACCTTAAACTATCTCAATTAACAATCATTTGTAACTTATTCATTAAACTTGAAAACAACCATATACCTCTTTCATTTCTACCATGGCCGAATGCTCAAGACACCACACAATTCTAAATTTGGTCATGGGTTAAGAAAAGAACTTAATGACTAACTCAATAGGTGCTAAAAATCCAAGAATTATCATTGAACTTACCTTAATTTAGCTAATCACCATGGCCGAATTTCTCAAAGCTTTCCTTCTTCTTCTTTCTCTAGTTACGGCAATGGAGGAGAAAACATAGGCTACTTTGGTTTCTCCTCCCACTAACTAATATTATAATATCCTTATTCATTATTTCATTTTTGTAACATTAAATTATTAGCAAAAATAATTATATTATGCATTAATCAATAACATGGCCAGCCACTAACAAAAAATTTGACTAATTGACATGCAAGTACATTTTTTTACCTCATACACAATTAGATCCCTTTATAATTACCTATCCTATTTCACAAATGTCTCACCTAAGTCCCCTTTTCAAAATTTTACATACAAATGACAAAATTAATGCATGAAACTTTCTCACATTCATATTCACATAAAATAAACATAGAATATGACGGTTAATTATTTTTATGACTCGGTTTTGTGGTCCCGAAACCACTTTCTGACTAGGGTCAAATTTGGGCTGTCACAACTCTTCCCCCCATAAAAATTTTCGTCCTCGAAAATCTTACCAGTGAATAAGTTAGGATATCGATCTTTCATAGAGTCTTCAAGTTCCCAAGTAGCTTCTTCAACCCCATGCTTAAGCCACAGTACCTTAACTAATGAAATTTTCTTATTTCGTAGCCCTTTAACTTCACGAGCCAAAATACGAACCGGTTCTTCTTCACTGAGTTCGGTCCAAAACAATGGTGTACGGCATTTACAACCGTACAAAGCCTCGTAAGGTGCCATCTTAATGCTTGATTGAAAACTATTGTTGTACGTGAATTCAATCAAAGGTAAATACCGTTCCCACGAACCACTAAACTCAAGGATGCAACATCTCAACATATCCTCGAGTATCTGAATTATCCGTTCGGATTGACCATCAGTCTGGGGATGAAAAGCGGTGCTAAAGTGTAACTTGGTACCCAAAGCTTCTTGCAATTTCTTCCAAAATCGCGATGTGAATCTCGGATCTCTATCTGACACAATAGAAATGGGTACTCCATGTAACCTTACAATCTGAGATACATACATTTCAGCTAGCTTGTCAAGGGAATAATCCGTGCGTCACAGAATAAAATGTGCCGACTTTGTCGATCTATCAACAACAACCCGGATCGTATCTTTCTTGCTTAATGACAATGGCAACCTGGATACAAAATCCATCGTAATTGATCCCATTTCCATTCAGGTATCATGATCAGCTGAAGTAATCCCGAAGGCACTTGGTGTTCCGCTTTCACTTGTTGACATATTAAACACTTCGAAATAAAATCAGAAATGTCTCGTTTCATACCATGCCACCAAAACTGACGTCTCAGGTCATGGTACATTTTCGTACTCCCCGGGTGAATTGACATTCCACTGCTATGAGCCTCACCCAAAATCATCAAAATAAGTTCTGAATTTCTTGGACCACACAATCGACTTCTAAACCTCAAACAGTCGTCGTCATCAATTTGAAACTCTGATTCAATATTCGAGACATATTCAGCTCGTTTAGCAACCAATTCATCATCGACTTTTTGAGCTTCACGAATTTGATGAATCCACAATGGTCTGGCCTTTAATTCTGCTAGTAACACACTATCGGATAAAACGGACAGGTGCACAATCATTGCTCGTAAAGCAAACAGCGATTTGTGACTTAAAGCATCGGCAACTACATTAGCCTTTCCCGAGTGATAGTCGATGACAAGCTCATAATCTTTCAACAACTCGAGCCAACGTCTTTGTCGCAAATTCAATTCTCTTTGAGTCATCAAATATTTAAGGCTTTTGTGATCCGAATATACATGACACCTTTCTCCAAACAAGTAGTGTCGCCATATTTTCAGAGCGAAAACAATTGCAGCTAATTCGAGACCATGGGTCGGATAGTTTTTCTCATGCGGCTTCAACTGTCTTGATGCATAAGCTACCACTCGACCTTCTTGCATCAACACACAACCCAGCCCAAGCAAGGATGCATCACTGTAAATGACAAACTCTTTACCGAATTCGGGCTGCACTAGTACTGGAGCTTCGGTTAAATAAGCCTTCAATTGATCGAAACTTTTCTAACATTTTTCTGACCAATCAAACTTAACATCCTTCTAAAGTAGTCTCGTCATTGGTGTGGCTATCATCGAGAAACCCTTTACGAATCGTCTGTAGTAACCGACTAGTCCCAAAAAGCTCCGAACCTCAGTAATATTTCTTGGAGGCTTCCAATCAAGTACGGTCAAAATTTTGTTCGGATCAACTTGAATACCCGATGCGGATACCACATGTCCCAAAAAGCTAACTTCTTTCAACCAGAACTCACATTTATTGAACTTAGCATATAACTGCTTATCCCGTAAAATCTGCAACACTAATCTCAGGTGCTCAGCATGTTCAGTTTCATTTCTCGAATAGACCAAAATGTCGTCGATAAATACAACTACAAACTGATCCAAACACTGTCTAAAGACTCGATTCATCAAGTCCATAAATACTGCGGGGGCATTAGTGAGCCCAAACGGCATCACTAAGAACTCGTAGTGATCGTATCTTGTTCTAAAAGCAGTTTTAGGTATATCAGAGTCTCGAACTCGCAATTGATAATAACCCGATCTCAAATCTATCTTTGAAAACACCAAGCTCCTTCACCGATCAAACAAATCATCAATACGTGGTAACGGATATTTATTCTTTATCGTCACCTTATTCAACTGACGATAGTCTATGCACAATCTCATGGTTCCGTCCTTCTTTTTCACAAACAATACTGGTGCACCCCAAGGTGAGAAACTTGGTCTAGCAAAACCTCGATCTGTCAACTCTTGCAACTGAGCTTTCAATTCCTTTAATTCGGTTGGTGCCATACGATACGGAGCTATCGAAATTGGTGTGGTCCCAAGTACAAGTTCGATGCCAAACTCTACCTCTCGAACAGGTGGTAACATCCGGGTATTCACAAACCACTGACACAGATTCAAGCTTCTTTTTTAACTCTTTGCCATCACGTACGTACGCAAGGTATGCTTCACATCCCTTTCTTACATATTTTTGAGCCAACATCGGGGATATAACTGCGGGTAATCCATTCAAGCCAGTAGACTCAACTCGTATCATCTCATCGTTTGCACATCTCAAGTCAATGGTCTTTCTTTTGCAATTCACAATTGCATCATGTACGGTCAACCAATCCATACCAAGGATAACATCAAATTCATCAAACGGTAAAAGCATCAAATCAGCCGGAAAGCAGTAATTTCGGACTACTAGAGGACATTTCTTACACACCTTGTCAACAAGCACATAACGACCCAAAGGATTCGATACTCGAATAACGAACTCAGTAGACTCAATAGGTAAAGTCTTACTGGATACTAAAGTCTCACATATATAAGAATGAGTACAACCAGGGTCAATCAAAGCAATCACATTAGTATCAAGGAGAGTGAAAGTACCGGTAATAACGTCAGGCGAAGAAATATCCTCACGTGCACGTATAGCATAAGCTCTGGCAGGAGCACGAGCCTCGGATCTGGTGGTAACGTCTTTAGAACCTCTCTGACCGCCACTAGCATTCCCCGGATTTCTAGGGGGTCTACCTCTTGCTGTAGTATTATTCAGTTTCTCACTCTGGTTCACATTTTGTTCAGATAATCTCGGGCAATCTTTGATAAAGTGGTCGGCTGACCCACATTTATAACAGGAGCGATCATGAAATCTACAACTCCCCGAATGCCATTTGCCACAATATTTGCACTCTATTCTGTCCCAACGATCATTTCCAACACTGGCAACCGAAGTGACTCGCGTACTCACAGGGGTCAATCACAATCTCGTCTGGAAAAACCCGAAGTGTCTTTAGATCGGCCTAAATCATCTCCAAATTTCTTTGATGACTGTTGAAAGGGTTTTCCCGAAGATCTCTTACGAAACTCTTTGGCTCCTATATCAGCTTTTCTCTTCTCCTTACTGAGCTCTTCGGCTTTGCAAGCTCGCTCGACTAGTACTACAAATTCTCTGATTTCTAGAATACCAACATACAGTTTTATATCTTCGTTCACCCATCTTGAAACGCGTTTACACATTACGACCTTCAAGAAATGTATTCTCGAGTGTACCGGCTAAGCCTCACAAATTTTCGTTCATAATCAGTAACTGACATGGAACCCTGCTTAAGCTCCAGAAATTCCTTTCATTTCTGATCGATGAACCTTTGACTGATATATTTTTTTCGAAACTCGATCTAGAAGAATTCCCATGTCACTCGCTCTCTGGGCACAACAGAAACCAACGTATTCCACCAATAATAGGCAAAATCACGTAGCAAAGATATAGCACACTTCAGACAGTCATCGGGTGTGCAAGATAGTTCATCAAATACTCGTATAGTGTTGTCCAACCAAAATTCAACTTGCTCAAGATCATCATCATCAGTAGCTTTAAATTCGATAGCCCGTGTTTTCAATTACGCCTCTGGGGGGGCTTATTTAACCTCATCCGATCAATCACGGGAGGTATCGCGCAGTGCGAGGGTGTATTAGTCGGAGTGTGGGGTTGTGGAGCAGCCGCATTGGTTCGAATATACTGATTGAACCAATCATTCATTACGCTATAAAAAGCCTGTCTAGCTTCATCGTTCCGATTACTAGCCATAGGTTGAGAGTTCACCAGTACTGTCCCTTGCGCGGGAGCAGGCGCTACACTTTCAACATCATCAACTATCGCTCGATTGGGATCGGGATCCATTACTATACATAAACGCAATTTTTAACTGTCAGAAATCACCACACAATCAAATAAACACATAATGCCATGTATAGCTAGACCCATTCGTATTACGGTAGTCCTAGAATCGACTAAATCGTAGCTCTGATACCAATAAAATGTAACACCCCTAGCCCGTATCCGTCGACGGAGGGGTAAGGAATATTACCAAACAAACACTATTCTCATTCAAACATATTCAAGTAATTCCCGAGGGCATATTTAAGAAAGCAAAAATTCGTTTATACTAAGTGTAAAGGAGCCATCACAATCTAATAAGTACATTAATTCATTTCTAAGTTTCATTCACATTAAAAACATTTCAAGTATTTATCGATCATCATCCACACATACACATTACTTATGAGAAACACATATGGTAACTTAACAAGCCATTTTCACATGGCTATACATATATACATTACCAAAAGATACTAAATTAACATCCAAAGTCAATCCTATACATGCCATTATCAAAATTTCAACTAAAAGTGTACCAAAAGGCTTAGATAGTGTGGACGACTTTGACTTTGACACTCCCGAATCCGATGGCCGACGAACAAAATCTATAAAACAGAGAATTAAAGCAAAAGAATAAGCATTTCGATGCTTAGTAAGTTTTAAGTAATGAAATCATCTAAAAGTGTGGCATAATAATATCAAGTTTGTTTGTTTTACCCCTTGGCCGAATAGAAACATAACTAAGGTACTACTTTTATCATTCATATCACAAAGGTGAAATCAATATATCCAACTATATTCATGCAGTGCAGAATCGTTACGTCTCTCAAATTTCCATGCAAATCTCATGCATATACACATACATCTCATATTTGTGAAGTTGAACTCTCTAATTCGGAACTCATACATCATAATCAGATCATAAACGTTCAAATGATTTTAAACAATGGTCTAAGTATACCTACCGAATTTCGTAATCCTAAATTAAAGATACACATATTCTCAACGAGAGTAAGTTACTTACTTGGTTATCTCATTGTAAGTAGCACATGTGTTTAAAACGGTTTTGACATGTATTATATAATTTCTCTTACGAATACTTACGGGTTTTCAACCCAAATATTATGCCGGTACAGACGTCCTTCGAAAATAAGCCCGATTCTTAGCACTGGCTCAAAAGCCCTTCGAGACCAAGCTCGGATTATGCCACTGGCTCGAACGCCCTTGGAAACTAAGTTCTGTTACGACACTAGCTCAAAGCCCTTCAGAACTAAATACTGTTATGACATTGGCTTAAAGCCCTTCGGAACTAAATCCAGTTATGACACTGGCTTAAAGCCCTTCGGAACTAAATCCGGTTATGACACTGGCTCAAAGCCCTTCGAGACCAAGCTCGGATTTAAACCCCGATTAACATTCACTCATATATGCATATATATATATCATATCATATTTAGATATCATTTCTGATACTTGAATACAATTACAGCATGTTTACTAACCATATCTCGTTCAGTTCACTAGTCCTAAACAAATAACATGATCCCGTTTCGTTATTCCACAAGATTTCTATAACCATTTGGCTACAAGTAAATACTCCACTTATTTATTTGGTCATGTAACGCAAGTAGAACCATTAGGTTACAAGTTATTTAATATGCTCATATATATATAATTGCTTTATCTAAACATAAGCTAAGTTCCATTACTCAAAGACTTACCTCGGATATTTTTGAACAGTGGCGAATAGGCTATTCGATTGCTTTCTCCTTTCCCTTATCAGATCTAGATCCTTTTTGCTCTTGAGCTTAATTTAAAACAATTGAATTCATTAAATTACTAATCAACTAGGCGATTTAATATAATACATGTATATTATAAGGTTGAGGTAAATATGACTTAATGATTAACTATCAAACACCATATGCTTATATATATATATTCTCTAGTCATGCACAACCCAACATCTTACTTAGGCATTAACAACTTTATAAATATATGCATATCTATGTTAAGGCCAATTATATATATTTAATAATTTCTACAAATATGGTTATTTATAATGACTAAATCCCATTTTATCTCAAGTTATACTTATAAGCACATCCACCTAAATACATTCGTACTTAAACATCATTCCGACCAAATACTCATATGGTCACTAACATATTATTAATCACTTCCAAAGCCAAAAAGACATATTTAAACTTAGTACGTTTTCACTTAAATGCAAAACTCATGTATCGAAATAACATTTGACATACATATACTAATCATAAAAAAATTATTTCATTGTATATACGAATATATATATGAACCATTCGTAACATACTTATTACTCATTTACAAAGCAAAAAACTCATATCACATTTATAAAATTACAAGCCGAATATACCTATACTTATATCACTTAAACATCAACACTCAATTTCTTTGACAAAGCATATTTTCGAAAATGATAAGGCAATATAACAGCCTTTAATCTAACTTTTTATTCATGCATCTCACATTCCAAGCATTCATTCTATTCTATCATTTAAAATACAACACTATGCAATAATTTCCTAATTCAAATTCGGCAATTACACCAAGACACAAGATGATTTATTATTATTGTTCAATCATTTAGACTACTTACAAATACCTTAAACTATCTCAATTAACAATCATTTGTAACTTATTCATTAAACTTGAAAACAACCATATACCTCTTTCATTTCTACCATGGCCGAATGCTCAAGACACCACACAATTCTAAATTTGGTCATGGGTTAAGAAAAGAACTTAATGACTAACTCAGTAGGTGCTAAAAATCCAAGAATTATCATTGAACTTACCTTAATTTAGCTAATCACCATGGCTGAATTTCTCAAAGCTTTCCTTCTTCTTCTTTCTCTAGTTACGACAATGGAGGAGAAAACATAGGCTACTTTGGTTTCTCCTCCCACTAACTAATATTATAATATCCTTATTCATTATTTCATTTTTGTAACATTAAATTATTAGCAAAAATAATTATATTATGCATTAATCAATAACATGGCCAGCCACTAACAAAAAATTTGACTAATTGACATGCAAGTACATTTTTTTACCTCATGCACAATTAGATCCCTTTATAATTACCTATCCTATTTCACAAATGTCTCACCTAAGTCCCCTTTTCAAAATTTCACATACAAATGACAAAATTAACGCATGAAACTTTCACACATTCATATTCACATAAAATAAACATAGAATATGATGGTTAATTATTTTTATGACTCGGTTTTGTGGTCCCCGAAACCACTTTCCGACTAGGGTCAAATTAGGGCTGTCACACTAATACTAGTATTGTATAAGATATATTAACATGTATATTCAAATGATTATGCTTACCAAATTTTCATTTATGTTCTTAGGTAAATTTGTATTATTTATACTAACTCAAATTTATTTACCATTTGATTCATATATCATCTACTACTTAACCATTTCAAAACACATCAAACATGTTATGGCCTTATAATTATATACCAAAATATACCATTCTAGCCATTCCAATGGCTAGATTACAAACAACCATTTACATGCCAACATTGGAAAAGTTAGTCTATGCATGCCATTATACTAAAATAAGTTTACTATTTATACCAAAACGAGCTGGTGTATAGTGTGATGATACTCCGAATGATCTCTAACTTTTGCGAGCTTTCGGATACTATAAAATAGAGAAAAGAAAACCTAGTAAGCATTTAATCCTTAGTAAGTTCGTATAACAAGAATTAAACTTACCAATCATATTCAATTAAATAAGCATAACAATAACATGCTTTCCACCAAATTGGCAATTTGCCTAATCACATACACTCAATTAAACAAGTTAGTTACATAATTCACATGTATATCATATAAACATGAATGAGCTCATCATGTTTCACACTTTCAGGTATTTTAGAAACATTAAAGACATAATTCTTTTAATCTCGTAATTTCTCATATTAGGACTTTTCTCCGTTGAATTATTGAAATAATGATGGATACTCAAGTAGTACACACAAGGTGTACAAAACTGTAAACCGTCAACTCATAATCAGAGGTTCCCATTAGGGCACATAATCAGGGAGTACACTTTCGAGCCACTTATTAGGATGCTCAGGTGAGCCATGTAACAGGACACTTATCCGGGCTAAACAGGAAACTCATAAGAGTTTTAATCAGAGAGCTCATAGAGCTTTACAGGTAACTCCGAAGAGTTATTATCAGGGAGCAGTGGATAAGGTAACAGAGAGTTCAAGCGAGCCATGTCAGGAAGCTCATAAGAGCCTATATTAGGTCGCTCACGTAGAGCTGCGTTTGTGTCCGCAATAAATGCTGGATCACAACCGATCGAATCATGTAACAGGACGCTCACAAAGAGCTGCGGTAGTGTGCAACACATGCAGAATCATTATCGATCAGGATGCTCGTAGGAACTATATAATAGGATGCTCGAGAGGGCTTATAACAGGATTGCTAGTTCGAGCTATATTCTGTCCACATCATATGCAGGACTATAATCAATACGGGAAAATATTGCATCCATCACATTTCATTATTCAAACGGAACTTATCATTTATCAAGCAATACCGGGCATGTGATTAATTTCATACATTAAACATTTATGCAATTCATACAAATACAACATTTGATTCAGACATATTAGTACACATAATTAAATTACACGAACTTGCCTCGACACTTGTTCGTATTTAGAAGTCTACTAATCCCACGCCTTTTCTTTTTCCCGATCTAGCTTCAAATTTGAGTTATCCGAATCTATATAAATGAATTTAATCATCAATTTATTACATTTCATATTCAATTGGATTCAATTTACACCCTAGGCAAAGTTACCATTTTGCCCCTATACTTTTCATAAATTCTAATTTTATCCCAAGGCTCGGAAAATGAAATTCATGCAATTTAATCCTTATTCCAAGCCTAGCCAAAATTTTCATATAACATTTATAGTACATATATTTCACAAAATTTAGAATTTTTCCATAACCTTTACATCTTTACAATTTAGTCCCTAAATCATAATTTCATCAAAATTCTCTTTGTAAAATTCTTTATTTATTAACAACCTTCCATTTTTCTACCATAAATTTCAATATTTCAGCATATTCATCCATGGAAAATTTTCTATACTTTGGTATCTTTTCAAATTAATCCCAAAAATAGATAGATTAAGCTATTTCAATTTCAAAATTTTAAAAAATTACAAAAAACGGGACAAGAAAACATACCTAATCAAGCCAAGAAAGTTTGCTTTCTCTTTTCTAGGGTTTCTATGTATTTAGGGATGAAGATGATATAAAATGATACTATTAAACATTTATTTAATTTATCATCTATTAATTTTCCACTTTCCAATTTAGTCCTTATTCTTTTCTAATTTTTCCATAGATGAATCATCAAAAATATCTACTAACTGTTATTTAATGGTCTAATTACCATATAAAGACCTCTCATTTTGAATTCCATAGCTATTTGATCATTTTAGCTACTAGAACTTAACTTTTACATTTTATGCAATTTGGTCCTTTCCATAATTAAACACTTAATCGGTAAAATTTCTTATCAGAATTTTCATATAACATTCCTATCATAATACGGACCATGCAATAATATCAAAATACATTTTTTTTAGCTCGAATTTGTGGTCCCGAAATCACTATTCTGATTTCACTGAAAATAGGCTGTTACAACTCCCCCCCTTAAAAATTTTCATCCTTGAAAATCTTACCAGTAAGAGGTTCGGGTGTTGCTTTCTCATGGTATCCTCCAGTTCCCAGGTAGCTTCTTCTATTCCATGTCGCTGCCAAAGAACCTTTACCAAAGCTATATTTTTATTTCTTAACTCTTTTGTCTCGCATGCTAGGATTTTGATCAATTCCTCACTGTAAGTCATGTCAGGTTGAATCTCAACTTCTGTCAGAGAAATAAAATGTGAAGGATCTGACCGATATCGTTGTAATATAAACACGTGGAAGACATTATGAATTCTGTCAAGTTCTGGTGGTAATGCCAACCGATATGCAACAGGTCCAATTCTTTCAGTAATTTCATATGGCCCGATGAATCGTGGACTCAATTTTCCTTTTCAACCAAACCAAAGAACTTTCTTCCAAGGTGATACTTTCAAAAATACCTTATTACCGACCTGAAATTCTATCTATGTAACAGCCCATTTTCAGTGAAATCAGAATAGTGGTTTCGGGACCACAAATTAGAGCTGAAAAGAAAATTTATTTTAATATTATTGCATGGTCTGAGTTATGATAGAAATTTCATATGAAAATTCTGATAAAAAAATTTTACCGATTTTGTGTTTAATTATGGAAATGACCAAATTGCATAAAATGTAAAAGTTGGATTCTAGTAGCTATAAGTACCAAATAGCTATGGAATTCAAAACTTAAGGTGCTTATATGGTAATTAGACCATAAAATAAAAATTAGTACATATTTTTTATGAATCATCCATAGAAAATTAGAAAAAAGGCAAGGACTAAATTTGAAAGTGGAAAAATTAATGGATGATAAATAATTAAATAGAAATATTATCATTTTATATCATCTTCATCCCCAAAATATACATAGAAACCCTAAGAAAGAGAAAACAAGCTTTCTTAGCTTAATTGGGTAAGTATTCTTGTCTCGTTTTTAGTAATTTTTATATTTTTGAGATTGAAATAGTTTAATCTTTCTATTTTGGGGGTTAATTTGAAAAGTTATCAAAGTATAGAAGTTTTTTCATGGATGAATATGCTGAAATTTTGAAATTTGTGGTAGGAAATGAAAGGTTATTAATAGGTAAACAACTTTTACAAAGTGAATTTTGATGAAATTTTGATTTACGGACTAATTTGTAAAGATGTAAAAATTATGGAAAAATTCTAAATTTTTTGAAATACATGTGCTATAAATGTTATATGAAAATTTTGGTTAGGCTTGAAATAAGGATTAAATTGCATGAATTTCATTTTCTGAGCCTAAGGATGAAATTGTCATTTATGAAAAGTTTAGGGGTAAAATGATAATTTTGCCAAAGATGTAAATCATATAGATTTGGACAACTCAAATTCGAAGCTAGGTCGAGGAAAACAAAAAGTTTCGAATTAGTAGATTTTCATACACAAACGAGTATCGAAGTACATGTAAGTTAATTATGCATGTTAATATGTTTGAAAATGAATAATGTATTTGGGTGAATTATATATATGTTAAAAATAAATGAAATAATCATATGTTCAATTATATCCAGAAAATATTAAGTTCCGTTTGAATAATGAAATTCGATGGATATATGTGATTTCCCATATTACATGTGGTCCTGCATATGTTACGGACAAAATATATAGCTCGGACAAGCAATCCTGTTATATCCCTCTCGAGCATCCTGTTATATAGTTCCTGCGAGTGTCCTGATCGATAGTGATCTTGCATGAGTTGCGCACTACCGCAACTCTTTGTGAGTGTCCTGTTACTTGATTCGATCAGTTGTGATCCAACATAAAATGCGACACAAACGTAGCTCTACGTGAGCATCCTGATATAAGCTCTTAAGCTTCCTGAAATGGCTTGCTTGAACTCTCTGTTACCTTATCTGGTGCTCCCTGATAATTACTCTTTAGAGTTACCTGTTAAGCTCTATGAGCTCTCTGATTAAAACTCCTATGAGTTTCCTATTTAGCCCGGATAAGTGTCCTGTTACATGGTTCAACTGAGCATCCTAATATGTGGCTCAAGAGTGTGCTCTCTGATTAAGTGCCCTAATGGGTGCCCTTGATTATGAGTTGACGGTTTACAACTTTGTACACCTTGAGTGTATTACCTGAGTATCCATCGATATTTCAACAATTCAATGAAATAAATTCCTAACATGAGAAATTATGAGACTAAGAGAACTATATCT
The DNA here is from genome assembly GCA_025698475.1 of Gossypium anomalum. NCBI lineage: Eukaryota > Viridiplantae > Streptophyta > Magnoliopsida > Malvales > Malvaceae > Gossypium > Gossypium anomalum. Next base: position 60,014,453 of record CM046956.1, read on the forward strand.
CGAATGCTTCTGAAATACTTGAAAGTTTGTAACATGATGAGCTCATCTATGTTTATTTTATGTATATGTGAATTATGTGACTAACTTGTTTATTTGAGTATATGTGATTAAGCAAATTTTCTAATTTGTTTGGAAGCATGATATGGTTACGCTTATTTTAAATGAGTATGATTGGTAAGTTTTATTCCTGTTATACGAACTTACTAAGCATTAAATGCTTACTAGGTTTTATTTTATCTATTTTATAGTGCTTGAAAGCTCGTAAAGGTTGGAGATCAGTTGGAGCATCATCACACTATCCACTAGCTCGTTTTGGTATAATAGTAAACTTATTTTGGTATAATGGCATGTATAGGCTAACTTTACCAATGTTGGTATGCAAATGGTTGTTTGTAATCTAGCCATTGGAATGGCTAGTAATGGATTGATTTGGTATATTTATAAAGTTATATCATGTTAATATATATATATATATATATGTATAGTATGGTTAGATTAAATTAAGGTAAACTATATGCCTTAACAAAAAGGTAAGTTTGGTTATATGAAAATAGGTAATGTTATATCATACATGTTAATGATGTTTACTTGGTTTAATGCTTGGAATTGATTGATATATGTGTGTAAGTGTTTTGGTAGGTTGATGGTAAAGTTTGGGTCAAAAATAAGGCTAAGAAATGGCATTATTTTGTCCACATAGGTAGACACACGAGTGTGTGTCTTGACTTTTGTGTGACACACGGCCTGACATATGGGCATGTGGTTTGGCCGTGTGTCCCCTGCATTCTAAAATTTTGAAACGGAATGCTCAAAATTGGGCACACGGGGAGAGACACGGATGTGTGTCTCAGTCGTATGTGCTACACGGTCTAAAACAAGAGAGTATGTCTTGGCCGTAAATGACATGATTCAGTTATGAATAGTAAATGACATGAATTATATGAAATTATTCTATAAACTCTGATAATGCTTCGTAACCCTATTCTGGCGATGGATACGGGTTAAGGGTGTTACAATCTCTTTTCGTTTAAGATCGGCATAACTCTTTTGACGATCAGAGGCTGCTTTTAAATTATCTTGAATTACTTTCACCTTTTCTTCAATTTCACAGACTAAGTCAATTCTGTGTATCTTTTTCTCACTGAGCTCTGTCCAATACAATAGAGTTCTACATTTATGGCCATACAGAGCCTCATATGGTGTCATTTTACTACTGGACTGGTAACTGTTATTGTAAGCAAATTCAACTAAAGGCAGATACTTTTCCCAGTTACCTTCAAATTCCAGATTCCAAAATCTGTATAATATGTTTGGATTGTCCATCAGTTTGAGGATGGAATGCAGTGCTGAAATATAATTGTGTACCTAAAGCTTCTTGCAATTTGTTCCAGAGTCAGGATGTAAATCGAGAATCTCTGTCTGAAATAATAGAGACCGGTAGTCCATGCAGTCTAACAATCTCAGAAACATATAATTCAACTAACTTATCCAAAGAGAAATCCATACGTACCAGGATAAAGTGCGTAGACTTTGTTAACCAGTCGACAATTACCCAGATGGTATCTTTCTGTGTCTGAAATGTGCAGTATCTCTACTGAAAGATACAGCTTATCATTGGTGGAATACCATAACTTTAGTGGTACCTAGAGAAAATGTTACATGGCAATTCTTCCATGCTGAATTTAGAAAGAAATATGTTAGTCAAAGATTCATGTATCAGAAAAAGAAAGAATTTTTAGAACTCAAACAGGAAAATATGACTATATCCGAGTATGAACGAGAATTTGTTCGGTTGAGAAAATATGCCAGAGAATGGGTTCTAACTGAGGTTGAGATGTGTAAACGCTTTCAAGATGAATGAAGATATCAAGTTATTGATTGGAATTCTCGAAATAAGAGAATTTTCAATGTTAGCTGGTCGAGCACACAAAGTTGAGGAATTGAGTAAAGAAAAGAAACAAGCTGAAAGAGAGGCTCAGTTTTCTGGAAAAAGAACTATGAGTAAGTCTTAGTCATTTGCTTCTAAGAAATTTAAGAAGTATTATGATCGTGTTATCACCTCTACAGGATATTCTAGAAGAGAGTGGGGCTCTCAACGTTCTAACCCGAGGTCTTCATCTCCATCTGTGACCAGTGTGGGTAGTGTTGGTAATCCCAAACTAAAATGTAAACATTGTAACAAATTTCATCATGAGGAATGTCGGTCTAGAAGTGGAGCTTGTTTTGGATGTGGTTCACTTGACCATTTTCTCAGGGATTGTCCCGAAAGAGTTGAAAAAGAAATAGAACCAACTCCAAAGCCTAGTAATCTTGTCTCGAGAAGTAGACCACCCCGTCATCCTGGATATGTTGTTAGTATTCGAGGTACTACCAAGGATACAGCAGGTAAATCTGAGGCACGAGCACCTGCAAGGACATAATCTATTTGTGCTAGAGAAAATGCCTCTACACTAGACGTCATTACTGGTACATTTTCTCTACTTGATACTGATATTACTGCTTTGATTGACCCTGGTTCTACACATTCATACATATGTACGAACTTATGACTGTTAAAATTTACCTATTGAGTTCACTGAATTTGTGGTTAAAGTTTCAAACCCCCTGGGCTAGAATGTTTCAGTGGATAAAGTTTGCAAAAATTGTCCATTTATGGTAAAAGGTTGTTTCTTTTCGGCTGACTTGATGTTATTGCCATTTGATGAATTTGATGTGATTTTAGGAATGGATTGGTTAACCTAATATGATGCAATGGTGAATTGTAAACATAAATATATTGTATTGAAATGTTAGACTGGTGAATTACTTCATGTTGAATCTGATAAACTGGAGGATTACCTAATGTGATTTTAGCAATATCAGCACATAAATATGTCAGAAAGGGTTATGACGCTTACCTTGCATATGTTATAGATACTAAAGTATCTGAGTCAAAGATTCAATCAGTGTTGGATGTATGTGAATTTCCTGATGTATTCCCAGAAGAATTACCTAGTTTACCATCGGATAGAGAAGTGGAATTCTCTATAGATCTTGTTCCGCGTACAACACCTATATCTATAGCACCTTACAGAATGGCTTCTACTGAATTGAAAGAGCTAAAAGCACAGCCGCAAGAATTGATTGACAGAGATTTTGCCCAACCTAGTTTCTCATCTTAGTGTGCGCCGGTTCAATTTGTAAAGATGAAGGATGGATCGCTGAGACTGTGTATTGATTACAGATAGCTTAACAAAGTTACAATAAAGAACAAGCATCCTTTGCCTCGTATTAATGACCTGTTTGACCAATTAAAATGTGCCACTATATTTTCAAAGATTGATCTCTATTCTGGTCACTATCAACTACGGGTAAAAGATTCAGATGTGCCAAAGACAACTTTTAGAACCAAGTATGGACACTATGAGTTTCTTGTGATGCCATTCGGCTTGACAAATGCACCGGCAGTGTTTATGGATCTGATGAATAGAATTTTCAGCCTGTATTTGGATAGGTTTGTGGTTGTAACACCCTTAACCCGTATCTGTCGCCGGAATAGGTTAAGAGGTATTACTTAATCCATAACACAATTCAGAATAATCAAATAACAAATATCATCTCATTGCAGTAATCCTCAACCATTCACATTCATTAAGATCATAAAATCGAGTACACAATACTTAAACATACATTTGGGACCAAATTGACAACATATAAAAGTTCCAGAACTTATAAAAATTTTCAACTTTTAAAAGGTCACACGCCCGTGTGAACAGGCCGTGTACCTCGCATGGCCTTAGACATGCCCCTGTGTCTAAGCCGTGGCAAAACAGGGCATAGTTACTAACTTGCCCACACGGCTACAGGCCACGCCCGTGTGCCTTGGTCATGGTCGAGCTTGACTTGGCCACACGGCTAGCTACATGCCCGTGTGCTTTGGCCGTGCTCGGGTCTGACTTACCATTGTAGGGTACCCTAGGGGACACACTACCATGCAACATGGCCGTGTGTCACACACGGCTGAGACACACGCCCGTGTTTCTGCCCGTGTGGACAAAAATAGGCTTTTTGAATAGCCAATTTTCCACCCAAAATTGGGTCAACCTACAAGCAAATAAATAAGCATTTTTGCATAACCAATTTAGCCAAATTCCACACCAAATCTTAAGCTATTCATCTCATAAAATAGTCACCCAATTCCATACTCATAAACCTTACCAACATTTACCATTTCTTTTGTCCATCTAAAACATACCACAATTGCATAATAACATCACATACCATAAACCATTATCAACTATGAGTTCAAGCACAAATTAGCCAAATCACATGGCTAAGTATATACATCACAAAACATACTTCTACAACTACTAGCCTATACATGTCATACTTTAAAATATACATTTTCAAAAGTACCGAAATGAGGTTCGATAGTGTGGTGGCGATCCTTGACAATCCCCGAGCTTGCAGTAGCTTCGATATCTATAAACAATACAAACACACACAAAGTAAGCTTTCAAAAGCTTAGTAAGCTCGTACTAAAATCGTCAACCGTATATAAAACATTGAAACATCAACACATAAGTATTTACACATTTTCAATCCATATGTTCATACGAATTTAATGAACTTCACATACATAATATCATCTACCACTTAGGTATCGTACATACCTGAATCTTCCCGTACTTATTCACTTTCGTTCTTACCTCTTGTTGAATATTTTAAGGCTTCCGTAAATTATTTGTACTTCAAACTTCAGCACACTTAGTACTATAAAGGTTAACCGAAGCTAGAACGATTCCACACACTTAGTGACATTTAAATTAACCGAAGCTAAATCGGTATTGCACACTTAGTGCCTCATATAGTCGAAGCTAGTTTAAATCGCACACTTAGTGCCTCAAATAGCTGAAGCTAGTTTCAATCGCACACTTAGTGCCAAATACTATTGATTCATCATCGTATTCATTCAACCAAACATATATACAATCTATGCATATCAAGACATCAAAATATACTTAATATCATGTTTTAAGTAAGAACTTACCTCGTACTCGGAATTGTCGACTCGGATCTCTACTCTATAATCTTCGACTTCCCTCGGTCTAAATCCGAATTCCTCTTTTCTTCATCTATATGTATTTAAAATTAACCTTTTTATTCACCAACTTATTTAAAACAATTCATAAACACATACTTGGGCCTTTTGCAAAATAGCCCCCATATTTTCACATTTCGACACTTTAGTCCCTAATTTACAAAATCACCAAATATACAAAATTTGCTTATACACAAGCTTAGCCAAATTTTCATAGCTCTCATAAAAGTCCATGCATTTCATTTATTTCACATTTTAGTCCTCAAAATAACATTTTTACAATTTAGCCCAAAATACTCAATTTCATAAAAAATGCAAAGACAAAATATGTTAACCCAAAACATATCTTTCATAATTCATCAACTAACATCACCAAGCTCATAGTTTCATCAATGGCATAACTCAAAATCATAAACAAAATTAGAAATTGAGGCATGGTTCGATAGAATACAAAACAACTATTACAAAAACGTAGAAATTATCAAAAACTGATCAAAAATCATACCTCAATTGAGCTTTAACCTAGCCGAACACTTAAGGCTTCTTTATCTTTTATTTTCTTTGTATTTTCGGCAAGAAGGATGATAATGGCCATTTTCATGTATATTAAGTTAATATTAACATAAATTATCAATTACCATTTTTAACCTTAATAAAAACATTATCAAAACACATATATTAAGGCCATTAATGTCCATTAATCATGTTAATGGTCCAATTGCAACATAAGGACTTCACAATTATAAATCCAAATCATATAGGCACTTTTAACATCTAGCACACAGCTTTTACATTTTACACGATTAGGTCCTTTTTGTAAATTAAGCACATAAACAGTTAAATTCTCACACAAAACTTTCACACATATCAATTCACTTATAATAGGCACAAAAAATAATATTAAAATATTATTTTGACTCAAATGTGTGGTCTCAAAACCACTATTCTGACTAGGGTCAAAACCGGACTGTTACAATGGTGGTATTTATAGGTGATATTTTGGTTTACTCTCGAGATAAAAATGAACATGCTGTGCATTTGAGAATAGTGTTGCAAACTCTGGGAGAGAAACAATTGTATGCCAAATTTAGTAAATGTGAATTTTGGCTACGAGGAGTTAGTTTTCTTGGGCATTTAGTATCTACCGAAGGTGTCAGGGTAGACCCGAAAAAAATTCAACCATTATTATTTGGAAGTCACCGAGGAATGTGTCTAAAGTCTAAAGTTTTCTGGGACTAGCTGGTTATTATCAGAGGTTTGTAAAAAGTTTTTCAATGATAGCTTCTCCGATGACTCATTTACTACAGAAAGATGTAAAGTTTGAGTGGATTGATAAATGCTAAGACAGAAGCACCAGTGTTAGTTTAGCCTGAATCGGGTAAGGAATTTATAGTTTACAGTGATGCGTCATTGAATGGTTTAGGTTGTGTTTTGATACAAGAAGGTAAAGTAGTAGCCTATGCTTCAAGATAGCTAAAACCACATAAAAAAAACTATCTGACACATGATTTTGAATTGGCAGCCATAGTGTTTGCATTGAAAATTTGGCAGCATTACCTGTTTTGTGAAAAATGTCGTATATTCACGAATAATAAAAGTCTGAAGTACTTGATGACATAGAAAGATTTGAATTTGAGACAGCGCAGGTGGCTTGAGTTATTGAAAGATTATGATCTGGTTATTGATTATCATCTAGGAAAAGCAAATGTAGTGGCAAATGCTCTGAGAAGAAAATCCCTATTTTTCTTGTGAGCTATGAATACTCGAATATCATTATCCGATGATGGTTCAATTATAACTGAGTTAAAATCTAGACCACATTTTTGCAACCAATCTCTGAAGCTCAGAAAAATGATAGTAAGTTGCAAGCAAAACAGATACAAAGTGAATCGACTCCTGACTCAGAATTTCAGATTGGGGTCGATAATTGTTTATTATTCAGAGGCAGAGTATGCATACCAAAAGGTTAGGAACTAGTACAGAAGATTTTGAATGAAGCTCACAATGGTAACATGACTATTCATCCTGATAGTAATAAAATGTATAATAATTTGAAAAAGATGTACTGGTGGTCGGGAATGAAACGAGATATTTCTGAGTTTGTATCTAAATGTTTGATATGCAGCAAGTAAAAGCTGAACATCAGTTCCCTTTTAGACTATTACAGCCAGTTACAATACCAGAATGGAAGTGGGAAAGAATTACCATGGACTTCGTATTAGGATTACCCCTGTCTCCAAAGAAGAAAGATGTCATTTGGGTGATTGTTGATCGGTTGACAAAGTCTGCACACTTTATTCCAGTACGTATGGATTATTCTTTGGACAGATTGGCTGAATTATATGTCTCTGAGATTGTCAAATTGCATAGAGTGTTTGTCTCCATTATTTCAGATAGAGACCCCTGGTTTACCTCTCGATTCTGGAGCAAATTGCAAGAAGCTCTAGGTACTCAGTTACATTTTAGCACTGCATTTCCTCTCCAGACAGATGGTCAATCTGAACGGGTAATATAGATCTTGGAAGATATGCTTCGATGTTGTATACTTGAGTTTGAAGGTAACTGGGAAAAGTATTTACCTTTAGTTGAATTTGCTTATAATAACAGTTATCAATCCAGCATCAAAATGGCACTGTATGAAGCTTTGTATGGTCGTAAATGTAGAACTCCATTGTATTAGACAGAACTCAGTGAGAAAAAGTTACTCGGAGTTGACTTAGTCCGTGAAACTGAAAAAAAAGTAAAAGTAATTCGGGACAGTTTGAAAGCAGCCTCTGATCGTCAAAAGTCCTATGCTGATCTTAAATGAAAAGAAATAGAATTTCAAGTCGGTAATAAGGTATTCTTGAAAGTATCGCCCTGAAAGAAAGTTCTCCGGTCTGGTCGCAAAGGAAAACTGAGTCCACGGTTCATTAGACCATATAAGATTATAGAAAGAATTGGACCTATAACACCCTGAATTTGGGCCTAGAAGTTTTGGGCCTTGAGCATGGGAACGGTTGAAGGCAACTTATAATATTTTGTTGTGCATGTAAATTTCGTTAATGAAGGCTTGTTTTAGTGGTTAAGTGTGCTGAGAAGTCTTGGGTTCAAACCTGGACTCTAGCAAAAATTTTGGTTTAAGGTGAATCAAACCCTGGGTGTAGTAGGTAGGCCTTAAGAATATTGTTGGAGAAAAGATGACACAAAAAGGAGTGTGGTGTAGTGGCAAGGTGGCGCCATTTAGGGGACAAGGAAGTGACGCCATAGAGGAAGTAAAGGGTCCAAGGTTCAAGTCTTGGCTCTTGCAATATATTTTGGTTTTTCTTTTTAATAAATCTGAAAGCAAGTAGGTGCGCTTTAAAGTTTAATGTGTTGGATTTATGACACAAATGAGTTGATGGCCTAGTGGTGGTGGCGTGAGTTGGCATGTAAGAGCACTTTGGTTTGAATCCATAGGCATGCAAAGGTTGATTATTTTGCTACGTTGGGACGGCAAGAGTTGGTGTTGGTTTTAAACTCTGGTGATAGAGGGATCCCACATCGGGAAGCTAACATAAGAGTAGATGGAGAGCTGGCTTTAAATAGAGCAAACCATAAGGAGAGTAGGCATACCCTTCTTGGCTGATCCCTTTCGCTTTATAGCGTGCTCGTTTGGGTTGGGCATCGGCTAAGAGTGCTCGGAGCGCGGATTAACTCCAGTCTCCTATCAAGTGTGTATGTCTCTCTACTCTAGCAGTAGGACGGCTATTTCGGGCCGCGATGGGCTGAAATGGGCCATGTGGTCCCAATGGGTCCGTAGGCCCAAGTGGTTAAGTTGTAGAATTACTGAAATACCCTTATAGGGTAAAATTACCAAAATACCCCTTAATTTGGAAAATTACCAAAATACCCCTAGTTTGCAAAATTACCAAAATACCCCTGGTTTACACAATTACGAAAATACCCCTGGTTTGTAAAATTACTGAAATACCCCTATATGGCAGAATTATCGAGATACCCTTGTGGGGTAAAATTACCATTTTGCCCCTAGAGTGATAAATGACTGTTTTGCCCTTATGGGCAAGTGACTGACTTGGACTGTGTGGTTGACGAATTTGATTGTGAATATATGCTGGTGATATGAATGACTTGACTGTGATTGTTTGATTCAAATATGGGCATGATATTCTGATTCTGTATGTTGTATGCCATGACATATTATTTCTGTTGCATGGGACATGGGTTTATATTGATGGAGGAAGCGCTTACAGCGCACCTCGCTGCAATCCGTGGCCTCGCCACATATATTCTGATACGTGTGACTTCGTCAAAATATCCGTAGCTTCATTTGCAATCGGTGGCTTCGCCACATATATATATATATCTGTTCTGGTCGCCTAGCCACAATATCTATATCTGGTGACTTCGTCACAATATTTGGCAGCCTCGCTACAATTTCTATGGTGTGTAGCGGTTGGGTGGGTCGAGTAGTCTCCCCACATGGTGTAAGGCTGATACGGGGGAGTTACGGATGAATTGGGTTGGGATTGCATTCACATTCGATTCGATTCACACACCGATTCTCGATTCTCATTTTGATTCTAGTTCTGATAATGTTTCTTATTCTGTAATGGGCTAAGCCCCATCTGGTACTCTCTGTTATAATGGGCTAAGGCCCAATTGATACCGAAACTGTAAGTAAGGCTGGGGCCAGACTTTTAATTCTTTTATATTACTGACTGTTCCTTTTATATAGTACAGGATTTCACACTAAGTTTTCGTAAACTCACCCCGTTTATTAACCTTTCAGATAATTTCCAACCTTAGACGGATCGGAGCTGCGAGGGGCTCGGAGGGAGCTACACACACACGCTTTAAATTACGCTTTTGATTATTGCTTTAAAAATGTTTTTATGTGAGTTGTAGTAAAGCTGTTGTAATTTTCTGGATTTCTAATTTGGAATTTTATTTATAATTGCTAGTATTAGAACACGGTTTTCCAAAGCAACTATTGTTTTCAAAACATCACGTATCCGTAATTGTTTTAAATTAAGCTTCCGCAACTGCCAAGATTTTTTACAAAGTTGTTAAGAATGTTATTCAGCTGAGGTTTTCTAACAAGGTTTAAAAAGGGTATCAGTTTTTAATTATTAAGAAGGGTTTTTAATGGAAACATGGTTTTCGAAAAACACTTCAATGTGACACGCCAGATTCGAGCCAAACTTCCAGGCCGGGTTTGGGGTGTTACAGGACCGATTGCATATCGGTTATCTTTACCACCAGAACTTGATCGGATTCATAATGTTTCTTATGTGTCTATGCTATGATGGTACCGATCCGATCCTTCACATGTTATTTCTCTGACAGAGGTAGAGATTCGGCCTGATATGACATATAGTGAAAAACCAATCAAAATCTTAGCTCAGAAAACAAAACAGTTAAGAAATAAAAGGGTAGCTTTAGTAAAAAAAATTTGGCAACGACATGGTATTGAAGAAGCTATTTGGGAACCGGAGGACACAATGAGGAAGCAATACCTGAATCTTTTTACTGGTAAGATTTTTTAGGACGAAAATCCTTAAGGGGAAGAGAGTTGTAACAACCTATTTTTCAGTGAAATCGAAACAGTGGTTTTGGGACCACAAATTCGATCCAAAAATAAAGTTTATTCTTATTTTATTATATGGCCGATATTATGTAGACATGTCGTGTGAAAATTTTGATACGAAAATTTTATCGATTAGGTGTTTAATTACGAGAAGGACTAAATCGCATAAAATGCGAAAGTTGAAATCTAGTAGCTATAAGGATTAAATAGCTATGGAATTCAAAACTAGAGGTCCTTATATGGTAATTAGACCATTAAAGAAAAGTATGTAGATTTTTGGTGACTCATCCATGGAAAATTAGAAAAGAGTAGGCACTAAATTGGAAATCACAAAAATTAAAAGATGATAATTAATTAAAAAGAAATTATCATCTTATTTTTATGTCTTCTTCCCCAAAATTTCTATGGAAACCCTAAGAGAGAGGAATAAAAATTTCCAAGCTTAAAAACGTAAGAAATCAAGTCCCGTTTTTAGTAATTTTTATATTTTTAGAATCGAGATAGTCTAATCCATCTATTTAGGGGATTAATTTGAAAAGTTATCAAGGTATGAAATTTGGGTCATGGATGAATATGCTGAAAATTATAAATTTACGGTAGAAAATGAAAGGTTGTTGATAGATAAACAACTTTTACAAAGTGATTTTTGATGAAAACATGATTTAAGGATAAAAATGTAAAATTGTGAAATTGAAGAAAAATGCTGAATTTTTATGAATACATGTGCTGTAAATTTTGTAATGGGATTTTGGTTAGGCTTGGAATAGGGAGTAAATTGCACGAGTTTCATTTGCCAAGCCTAGGGACGAAATTGGAATTTATGGAAAACTTGGGGGCAAAATGGTAATTTTTTATAGGACGTAAATTGAGTCCAAATGAGTATGAAATCTGAGAAATTGATGATTAAAGCTATTTATATATATCCGAACAACAAAATTTGAGGTTAGATCGAGGAAAAAAAGTTTCGGATTAGTAGATTACTTACGCGAACAAGTATCGAGGTAAGTTTGTGTAACTTAATTAAGCATGTAAATATGTCTAATTGAGTGTTTTGTTGTATGGAATGTGACTTATATTGATGTACATTATTTGAATGCTATAATGAAAATTTTAAGACATGCTTGAAATGGTGAAAAATGGGTTAAGCCCCGATTAAATATTGAATTCTGATGAATATATGTGTTTTCCCAAAATGGAGGAGGTCCTGCATTTGTTGCTGATGAATTTAGCTCTGACGAGTAATCCTATTGACCTCATTATAGAAAGGATTTAGCCGGGACGGGTAATCTTGATATAATACCTCTCGAGTATACATTATGATTAGGGTTTAGCCTGGACTGGTAATCCTAATTGAGCTCCTCTGAGCATACGTTATATAAAGGATTTAGCCTGGACTGGTAATCCTGTTATATGATATGTGGCTTGAGAGTGTGTTCCTTGGTTAAGTGCCCTAATGGGTACTCTTGAATAAGAACTGACAGATTATTGAATCGTACACCTCAAGTGTACTACTTGAGCATCCATCGAAATTTCAATGATTCAACGGACACAACTCTTGACATGGTATGAGTATTATGAGACGAAATGATAATGTCTTGAAAGAATATTGCATGATGAGCTCATCTATGTTTACTTGATTGATATGAAGACTTTGGTAACTAACATGTTTGATTGAATGCATGTGTTTAGGCAATTTTGCTAATGGATGGAAAACATGATACTGTATGTTTAGATTTAATAAACGAGATTGGTAAGTTTAGTTTCTGTTATACAAACTTACTAAGCATGTAATGCTTATTTCGTTTTATTTTCCCTTTTTTTATAGTGCTCAGAAGCTCGCGATGGTTGGAGACCATTGGAGCACCGTCACACTATCTACTAGCTATTTTGGGTATTTATAGTAAAATCATTTTGGTATAATGGTATGTATAGGACAACTTGGCATTAGTGGCATGCTAATGATGCTTATAATCTAGCCATTGGAATGGCTAGTAATGGTTGTTTTGGTATACTTGTAATGTCATATTATGACAGCTATATATATGTTAAGTAGTTGACCAAATTATGTCTAACATGTGGACTAAACTAAGGTAAGATTGTAATCATGTATGCATGTACTGACATGCCATGTTGAATGATGAAATTTGCTTAATTTGAATGTTTGAATTGGTTGGTATTTGGATGTGAGTTTAAGTGCAGGTTATTGGTGTGATTTTGGGTGAGAAATGAAGCTAGAAGTGGCTTTATTTTGTCCACACGGCCTTGTAGTATAGGAGATTGGTTAGGCCGTGTGTCCCCTGCACCTTAATTTTGAGAAACAGAATGTTCAGAATTGAGCACACGAGCGTGCGTCTCAGCCATGTGTGCTACACAGCCTAGAACACGGGCGTGTGTCTTGGCTGAGTGAAACATGTACCTAATTTCGAAATGAATTAATTGACCACATGGCCTGGCACTCGAGCGTGTGGCATGGCCGTGTGCACAAGTCAGAGAGTTACACGGTGTCAAACACGGCCTGCAGCACGGGCGTGTCCCAAAGTCACACGAGTGTGTCCCTTGGACCACACGGGCGTGTGAGCCCTGCACCTTGAAAAAAAATTTGTAATTTCACGAAAAATTCTTAGAGCTCCCGAATAAGTCTCAACTCGATTCTAGTGCTCGTATTGGGCCTCGAGGGTCCAATTAAGGGATGTTTTAAATGATCTCGGTTAATGAATAGTAATTTACATAAATTAATTGTAAAATGTTTTAAAAGTTTTGGTAATGCTTTGAAACCCTATTCTGACGACGGATACGGGTTAAGGGTGTTACATGTCCTACCAATGTTTGAGGTCCTGCATTTGTTGCGGATCCTCCATAACTCATGTGAGCAGCATCGTGTAGCTTACATTCCAACCCACAGCTTGTGTGAGCAGGCCCGTTTCATAGCTGGTGTGAACAATGATGTAAAGGAAAGGTTACGTTTATATGTAAAGGCATACTTTGTATGAGCTTTCCTATGTATTCACAGTAATTCTAGATGGTTCAACGGGCAAAAAAAAGGAAATGAAAAGGTAAGTATTCAAATAGAATTAAATATAATCTTATGGAAATGATTTATGAATTCAATGATGTATTTCATATGGAAATCTACTTATCTTATGGTTAAATTCATTTGGATCATGTGCTAGTATACTAACTTATGAATTTGATGATGTTGTATAGGCTTATGCCAAGCTTATGGTTTTGGTTGATATTATACTTATGCTTTATATTATGCAAATGAAATGGTAAGTTATGTTTTAGTTTATACGAGCTTACTAAGCACTCGTTGCTTACGTTATTATTTTTATTTGTTTTATAAATTATCGAAAGCTCGATTTGGTTGGAAGCTCGTCAGAGACCTATCACACTATCCAACAGTTAATTTGGTAGTTTTTGAGCATTTTGGCCAAGGTTTATAATAGCATGTATAAGGTGGTTTATAATGGTTTTATGATGAATATGTAAATGGTAATTTGGTACGTTGTAAGTTGATATTTATGTATGGTTGATGGACTTGTAATGCTTGTTTAGGTAAGCCTTTTTTGTCACTTTTTGGTAATTGATGTGTATGGCCTTTTATTACAAGATGTTAACATAGAAATGGTCATTTATGATGGTTTAGGGCACATAATAGAAATAGATCTTAATGCATTGAATTAAGTGATGTTAACTTGTTTTGATAACTAGTTGGAATAGGTTATTGTGTATGAAATGGTGCAATATTGACATGCTTTGATAGTTGTTGTTTTGGTATATTGTGGTGCCTTTGAATGGCATATTCATTAGTTGAAATAGGGTCTTGAATTGGCATTTTGATATGTGTTTAGGTGATGTTTAGGTCCCTTTAAAGTGTGTATAAATTGGTTGAAAAGTTATGCATGGAATGGTTTTGATATGGCTTGATTTTAGGTTAATTTTGGGTTTACATGGCTTGGAACACGGGCGTGTCACACAGCAGTGTGAGGCACATGGCCTGGCGACACGGTCGTGTGTCATCTAAGGTTTTCTTAGGGGTCAAGTTAGTGAGTTACACAGTCTAGCACATGGATGTATGGGGCAACCCAGAGAGTTACACGGCCTGGCACACAGGTGTGTAACATAGCCGTGTGACCCTACTTAGTGAGTTACACGAGTGAGGACACGGGCTGGGACACGGTCGTGTGTCCTCTGTTCGAAAGTTACACGGGCTGGGGTGATTCCACAGGATCGCATGACCCTTGTTTCTAGTTTTTGCAACTTTTTCCTAAACTTCCTATTTTGTTTTAAATTAGTCTCGAATTGCTTCTAAGCTATTTTTAGGGCCTCGAAGGCTTGATTTAGGGACGATATGCATGTGAATGAATGGTTTATGATATTATTAACATGTTGAATGATATGATGTTTAAATATTTTTTATTGTACGATAATGCTCCGTAACCCTAATCCGGCAATGGAGATGGGTTAGAGGAGTTACATTTACTTTTAAGAGTCATCTCTTTGATGCTCAAGGCAAAGCATCTCCCCAATTGGACTTGATAGATGACATATTAGTTCTTCAATCGATTTGCTCATTTCTGGTTAAACTAAGGATAATTTTAGGTTCACCTACTAATACAAGTTGTCTTTTTGTATTATGATCCGACCACATAATACTGCTTAGTATTAGTTAAACATTTGATAACCAATGAGCCAATATTTTCTTCCATTTTGTTTTGCATGAAAAAATTTAAGGACAATATATAAAGGGTATTAAGGCAATTAATAAATGTTATTATTAACCGATTTGTTCAAAAAAAAGTAAACAAAACGAAAATACTACACTTAAAGCACCGGATCCAACAACCCTCTTACCTTAGTGAAGTAGATGAGTCATATTTCACATGCTCATACTCTTTACATGTTTCTCAAAACTCCTAGCTATTGTAGTTTTGGTAAACAGTTTTGCAAGGTTGTCTTCTAATACTACTTTGACTACATCTACTATTTTGTATCTTACTATCTCCCTTATGATGTGATACTTTCTATTAATGTGCATTGTCCTCTTATTGTTTCTAGCTTCCATGATGTTAGCTATTACCAGTTGGCACTAAGTCTAACACTTCTGCACAACTTTCAACCGTTGAATAGTGGATCTACAACATCTTGATGCTAAGATTCCCTTCCAAGAAAGGGCCATTCAACAAATTTAGGCCTATTTCCATCATGCCAAAGCCTTAAGGAATGATCTATTGGCGAAGTAACTCTGGTAATGCCTTGGAAAACTTGCTGAACAAAAAGGGGGAGTAGTGCCTACTTGGTGTTGCCACTACTTCTTGTCACAGCTTTTGCTATTGCTTTTTAGTTCTTTTTAGTTTTTATTTTGAAGTTGTAACATTGGAATTGTGAACTTTTATTACCTTTACTTTGGTCGTTATTTTTATGAAACCTTTTCCAATTTACTTGTTATAATATAATTCTTAGTATTTTGATTGTTAACGCAATCCTTATCTTTTTGCATTAATGATTAATGTGCTTGGTTATATTAATAGTAAAGTATAATTTATTAAGGAGAGTTAACATGGGGGAGCATTTGTATCTTTTGTTGAGTATGTTCTCCTATTGTGGTTTTGTTCAAAAAACTTTCAAAGGGAGAGATTGTTGAGACAATTTTTGAGCAGTGCCAAGTAGCAATGGCCATTGGTATCTAGCACTGTTCAGTTCAGAAACTTGCCATGTATGAGTTGAAAAATTTTGGCAACAAAAATATTTGGGCTTTGATTCTAGCCAATACTTTAGATGATTGCAAGTCCATCTTTGATATCCAAAGTGGATATAACAATATATCTTGGAGATTATTTGGATTTGGATCGAGATAATTGACTTCCCAAGTTTGGTGGGATCCAATTGAATCATGTGAAACTTGAAAGTATATATTGAAGATTCAAGACTTATTTGACCTTATTGAAGATATTCTTTATGCTTGTTATCCTACTAGTTTTATGAGAAGAGTGATTCTAATTGATATAGTATGTTATCAAGTATCAATTCCTTATAAATTGAGGAAACTTGCATAGGTGATGTACTGAACTTGGAGTACTTATTTTTGTTTATTGAGGAACATTTCTTTTGGGTGCATTGAGTGAAAAATCCAGTGAGTTACTTGGTTAATGTCCAAAGCTTTTAGGGGGGAACTTAGAGGAGAGTTGTTTAGATCTTACGTGCAAAAGTGAGGAGTCAAATCTGGCGAGTGTTAGAGGTTGAAATCACTTGATGTATGTGTCGCTAAGACAGAAGATTATCTCTCTAGGCAATGCCCCGTAGACATAAAGAAACCGAACTGTGTAAACATATTACATGTTCTTTGTTTTTCTACCTTGTTCATACTCAATGCCTAAAGTAGTTAACACTGATCTTCGACACTACTTCTAGCACTATGTCTATTTTGCTTCCAAATATATTTTTTAAAAATTTCAGTCATGATTACAATATATATTTATGCATATTGAAAACTAAAATTTTACCTGTTAAAATTAAAAATCTATTAAAAGTTTAAAATAAATTCGATAAATAATGCTTCATTTTTAAACATTATTTGATTCATGTTGGTTACTTTTTAGCATAATTTGAGTTATTATGGGTTTTATGTAAAAAAAAAATAGAATTACTGTGATAAAACTATACAAATTATCAACTCAAACATGATGCAAAAAATATTGATAATTATTAAAATATGTTATATCATTAAATAAAATGAACACGACAAATTTATGAATATGTTAACTGTTAAATATGACTCTTATTTTCAGTCAAATTTAAAAAATAATCTTCTAGTTAAACTCTATTTATTTGTTTCAATTAAACTCTGATTAGTCTAGATTATTTTATTATTATTTGACCTATGAATTTAGCCTATAAATAGGCTCTTTTACAACCTTAGAAAAAACACCCATTAGAGATTAGAACTCATAACACATTTAGAGATTTTGTGTTTACGTTTTGTGGGTTTTTTATTTTCGGATTTTCGAGGTTTAGTTTTTATCTTCATCTTTTGTACTCTTCGTTCTTTTCCCATTATAGTAAAATTATCTTTGCCCGTGGTTTTTTATCCTCTTTGGAGGAGTTTTTCCACGTTAAATTTGTGTGTTCAATTTCTTAATTTATTCCGCTATTTTCTTGTTCGTTGCTTAACGGGTCGAAATCCTAACATTAACATCTATGTAAAATAAATTATTAAAGTGAAAACAATCTAATAAAAAAAGAATTGAATTCAATATGAATCTCTAAATAACCTAAATTTGAAAGGATCTAAACAACTATAAAATTTTAGAAAAGTTATTAAAAAATTTTAAAATTTTGATACAATATTCCACTTATAAATAGGAGGATAAACGCATTTTTTAACGCCCCTAAACTCATATTCTCCTACTCTAATAACAATGCCAATGACAACCAAATTAAAAATAAGTTAACAAAAAAATACTATAAAATTTAAAAATGATTAAATTGTTATAAAATATTAAAAATTCTAAACTTCTAAAAATATTATAACTAAATTTTGAAAATTATTCTAATGTGGTTAACCATCGCCTTAGACAACACTAAGCTAAGCATGTGATGGTCGTCATTAAGGATCTCAAGCCTCTCAGTGGTAGAAGCCATCAGGAAGCCTAGCACCACGTGGACTTCACCCAAGCTACCTGTGTTGTAGTAACCTACCTTTTTTTAACAGTTTACTGCTTGAATAACCCTCATGGTTATAAACACTTCCTTCATGACAGCAATATAGGCAACCTCCGGAAGTCCATGTGGTGCCCAGCCTCCTCGCCGCTTCCAGCATCGAGAGGCTTGAGATCCTGGACATGAATGTTTGCTTAGCTTTGGTGTCATTAGAGGCTACGGTTAACCAAATTAGATTTCTTTTTTTTTTCAAAAAGAACTTTATAATGTTTTAATAAATTTTTTTGAAAAAGTATATAGTTTTTTTAATAATTTTTTATTTTTTATTTTTAATACATTTTATATTTATAATATATTTATAAATGTTTAATAATTTAAAAATACATACTTTTTGCATTTTTGAAATATTAGGAAGCTGGGCTTAATTGGAAGCATGACAATTTAGATTGTTTTTTGTTTCCAGTTGACCTTAGACGAAAATAGCAAGTGTCCAATGCTTTTATATATGGGTTCTGTTGATTACATTTAATGATAAATTATTTCATCCACGTTATAGTTTTAACAAATCAGATTAATATAATATTTTTTCAGGTTATAATAAAGCATACATAATGCATCAATCTCCTTAATCCAATGATTACAGTTTTGCTCCCAATTCCGTGTGGGGTTCAGTCTATATAATATTAATATTGATGTATTTTGTGATATAAATTCTCTGCTAAAGGCTTTTCTTTTTTTGTCATTATAATTACAACAAATAACAAGTTTGCCATTCTAGCTTTGCCACTCAAATTCGACAATTGATTTTTGGCATTGTAATTTATCAAATTTTCGTTAAATTATTTTTTTTACAAAAGAAGTTTACTGTTTAATTTAATTTTAAAAATTAAGAACAAAACGATTAAAAACAAAGTAATTTTAGAGAATAAATTTACAGTTAATCCCTTTATTATTCCTCACCTAAAGAAGGAAAGTAGGAAGAAAATCAGACAATAAACAAAAAGTGAAAAGAAAAAGGAACACAAGTCAACTAAGTGACGTCACAGCCACCAGAACAAAGCAACAGTTGGGATTCTTAGAATCTTGACAGCATTTAAACTCTGATTACTCCAAATACAAAAATACATTACAACTTCAACTACAAAGCTATATCCTATATTTCCAGAAAGTGAAAATACCCACATATTTGTTGGATAATATCACACCGGGTGGTTGTTTTTCTTCAACAGTCAACTCTTGACACGCGATTGTTAATGGCAGATACCCCCCATTATATTTCTCAATCCATCAGATAAACCCATAACCATATTGAAATAACAAATTCAAGAGATCGATCTATTATCATTTACAACTAAACCAAAAAAAGGAAGCAGCTTTAATGGAGTCCAAGTCTTTACGGTTCCTCACTCAGCCGTCTTTCTTTGCAGCTGTTCAATCTGGGGAGCTTCAGTCTGTGAAGCAGATGTTGGATAAGCTGACAAAAGATGAACCGTCTGATGGATCACCGACGGTGTCTGATCTGGTGGCATCACAAAATGAGTCAGGGAAGACTGCTTTATATATTGCTGCAGAAAACAATTTGCAGGAGATTTTCAGTTACTTGCTCAAGTTTTGTGATGTTGAGGTTGTAAAGATGAGGTCCAACTCTGATATCAACACTTTTCATGTTGCTGCCAAGTTAGGAAACTTGGGTATGGTTCTGATTTCTCAATCATGATTTGGTTTTGCCAATCTGGGTTTTATATTTTAGCTTGATTTTAATTGGGAGAGGGTCCATTTTCATGAAAACATGCATCTGGTGGAAGGTTTAAGAGAAATAGGGAAATCTTGATTTTAATTGCTTTTTGTCGCGGTGTGTGTCTGAATTGTGATTGACCAAATATAGTGTTTTGTGTATTGTAGGTATGGTGAAGGAACTTTTGGGAATTTGGCCGGAGCTTTGTGAGCTATGTGACTCGACGAATACCAGTCCCCTTTATTTTGCAGCTGTTAAAAGTAATTTAGATGTCGTAAATGCAATATTGAGTGCCGATCCAAGCTGCGTTAGGATAGTGCGTAAAATTGGAAAGACGGCATCGCATACGGCTGCAAGGTATGGCCTTATTAATGTAGTAAAAGCTCTTACAGATTGTGATCAAGGCATTGTGAGAATCAATGATAAGAAAGCCCAAACCGCGCTCCATATGGCGGTGAAGGGTCAGTGCCCGGCTGTCGTTGATGAAATATTGCTTGCCAATCACTCACTACTGAATGAACGAGACAAAAAGGGGAATACCGCATTGCATATAGCTACGAGGAAGGCTCGTCCACAGGTATCTCTCTCACTGTTTGTCACATACCAGCAATGGCATAACTTATGCAGTTGTAAGATTTAACTGATATTCTGTTTTCCTCTGCTTTTCAGATTGTGAGCTTGTTGCTAACCAAAAGATCGATTGATATCAATGCCATTAATAATCAGCACGAAACCCGTTGGATTTGGCCGATAAACTCCAGTATGGAGAATCCACACTGGAAATTAAAGGAGTTCTGATGGAGGCAGGTGCACAGCATGCTAGGTATGTTGGCCAAGTGGATGAAGCAATGGAACTCAAGAGGACTGTGAGTGATATTAAGCATGAAGTGCAGTCACAATTCTTACAAAACCAAAAAACCAACAAAGGGTGTCCGGAATTGCCAAGGAACTTCAGAAAATCCATCGAGAATCTGTTCAAAACACCACCAATTCCGTCACCGTTGTTGCAGTGCTCTTTGCATCGATAGCCTTCTTAGCCATTTTCAACTTGCCTGGCGAATACGTAACAAGTGAACCGAATGAAGGGAAGGCCAACATAGCTGATCACGTAGGTTTCCGCATTTTCTGCCTCTTGAATGCCACATCCCTCTTCATATCATTGGCTGTTGTTGTTGTTCAGATCACATTGGTAGCATGGGACACAAATGCTCAAAAACAGGTTGTATCAGTGGTTAACAAGCTAATGTGGGCTGCTTGTGCTTGCACCTGTGGAGCATTTTTGTCAATAGCCTTTGTGGTTGTAGGAAAAGGGAATTCATGGATGGCAGTCACTATAACCATTGTTGGAGCATCAATTCTGGTTGGGACACTTGCGAGCATGTGTTACTTTGTTTTTCGACAACATTTCCGGGGTTTTCGCAGCGACTCACAGAGGCGAAAAAAGAGGGCAAGTGGAAGCAAGTCTTTCTCATGGACATATTCTGCAAATATATCAGATGATGATGATTATAATTCTGACCTTGAGAAGATATATGCTTTGTAAAACACAATTTTTTTTAAAAAAAAAAAAGAAAAAGGAGAAAAAGAAGCCACTAAATTAAAGCTTGCAAAAGGAGCACGGTACAGCCGCAGAAAGTCTTTTGCTGTGTAACTAAATGGCTGACTCCTAATGATTCAGAGTTGTAATATCAAAGCTGACAGATTTTAATCCAAATGCTGTAAAAGCAAGACTGTAGTTCATGCTTCCTGGTTCACAATCCCAAGGCTGATTATAGATTTGTGTACAATAGACTATGTTTTTCATGTGAGTATTGTAAATTAGTATGCATACGACGTTATGATTTTTTTAAATATTTTATGCATATAGTTATAATGTGTTAAACAAAAATGCCGAATGAAGACAAAATTGTTTTAAAGAAACAACCACTAAATAACTAGAAGATTTGCTGGTAGTTGAAAGTGGAAACTTATCTGGTTAAAGTCTTGTTTGTGAAATTGAGGAAAATAACGGAAAGATATGATGAATGGTTCATGAAAATGCAGCACTAGATAACTAATTACACGAAGAGAAAAAGAACAGGTTGGTGGATGAGGCTTTAAAGCTTTTCTCTACCCTTTCTCCATTATTTAGATCAAAGCTATTAAAAGATGTGCACATCAGGGTTTTGCTTCCTTTTGAAAATAAGTTATGATTAATCAAAATAAATAAATA
Organism: Gossypium anomalum; assembly: GCA_025698475.1. NCBI lineage: Eukaryota > Viridiplantae > Streptophyta > Magnoliopsida > Malvales > Malvaceae > Gossypium > Gossypium anomalum. Next base: position 60,036,708 of record CM046956.1, read on the forward strand.
AAAGGTATCAATTAAATGAAATGGAACCTTGTATAGCCAAAGGATTTATTTTTTAATCAAATGTAAGGGAAGGGATTATCCAGATATGAACCCAGAATGACATGCTGTCAACAAATACTTAAAACAACACAAGTCATTTGCCACTAATCCAGTGACTAGTTGAGGCCAATTTTCTATTTTTGCTGTCACATACATCCATTTTATTTTCCTGTGGTCTGCGGAAAGCAACAACAAAGACAGCAAAACAGCCCACCATAATCAAATTATGTATCGATTAAAAGGGATATATAAAAGTGTACATACATAGCTACACCAAAGATCAATTTGTACATGAATTAGAAATTCCCTTATTTTTATTGTAAGATTGCTACGAGACATGAAGAAAATAGAAAAATAAAAACTGCATTCTCTAAATTCATCATCTCCCTCTAATCCATGTGGATTTCAATAAATAAAAAAAAGATCACAGAACCACATGGGCGTATCCTGTTTACAAAGGAAAAAGAATAGCTTGGAAAGCCCCTCCAAGCTTTATATTCAAAACCCAATTTCCACCATCCCAACCTCCATGAGTTTAATGGAAACAAACTAATATGATATACAATTTTACATACTATATACCAGATCTCACCTGTGGCTCAACCATCTTGAGATCATAGTACAATGACCTTGAACTATAAGTAGGTCGCAGAAGCACCATCAATTAATTTGGCAATTACCCCAGGCCTCTTCTGGATGATCTTGAAGGTGGCAAGTTTGAGTCGGATGTTTGAGGTCCCCGGGATTCTTCTGCTTCTGGCCCTTCCTGCATAAAAATGTATAAAGGTAAAGTATCATGAAGAAAGACCGGTCAACAGGACCTTTCATTTTCTGCCAATAGCCCATATAAAGATCAAATGTATTATGTGGTTACTTTAATCAAATTTACAACTTAATACAATGTCCAACATAATCATTAAGATAATGATGCAAGATTATGAAACAAGATCAATGAGTAACTCACACACCTTTGATAAAGTGCAACTACTTCTAGCTTGTGATTGTTCTTGTGATTTTTCAAGCATTCGATGTTGTCTCCGCATTTGAACAAACTGTTGTAGCCTTGAAGCAAAGTTGATTCCATTCTGTAAATTCCGATTATCTTGCCTTACATCGCCATCCTCAGTGATTTGGGATCCACTATAATGTAAAATTTGGGAGTATGGGTTGCCTGATGATGCTCGTTTGAGTTTATCACCATTGAAGGAGTGCGATGGCACAGTTTTCAAACGAGTTCGCAAGATCTTGAATGCCGCACTTTGCTGTAGATAAATCAAAGGGTCAATATAATTTAACAATGAAAATTATGCAGTGTCTATACGCGTGCACCAGTTTGTGACATGCGTGAACACACTACATGCCCCCTTAAAACCAATCAAAGATCCCCCTACGGTGTTTGATCTGTTTTGATGATGTCAAGTAGTTAATGCACTGACAACCATTTTTTAGGTTTGGGGCAGGGGTGCCAAGAAAAGAAAGTAGCACACACATACCTGTGGAAGTAACATTAAAAGACCATACAATGCTTTCAGCAACCATATATACCTTCCTGGTTCAAGAAGCTGAAATCAGAAAAAAGGGTCAGCTGCACAACATTCTAAATTTACAACATAAACAAGGAAAATATTAGTAAACCAATTACTTCTAAGAAAAGCTTAACTACATTACAACCAATGAATTCACTAAAGCCATAGTTTGGCCCGGTAAAATGAGCAGCAACCTGCAAACAAATCTCCCAGTGCATGAAGATATGCAACTATTGGAAAAGGAAAACTGTTCACATAAAAGTTCAATGACCAGCCACTAAAATGTTGGAGCATAACCTTTTCAATAACAAAGGCTACATAAGTCAGTCATTGGCCAAACATCCCATCATAAATGGTTGAGAATAAGAATATGCATCTCTCTACGTAAAACGAAATTGCATGCTGTACCATAATTTAGTTCAAGTGAAATACACAAGTATTTGCCAATTTGGGGGGGGGCGGGAGAGAAAAAATTATGAATAAAAAATATGCCCTGAGACTTGCTGAAATATAAGCAAATATCGGAAGTGAACCAAAACCTAAATAAAGAATGCATGCAATATTACAATTCCTACAAATCAAGCATAGTAAAGATATTAAAAGGACAACTGAGGCAAGTAGTAAGTATTATTTAGGAACCTGCAATCTAAGATAAGCAAAGATGGGAGTTTCGAGCAAGCGAATCAATTTATCAAGCTGAACCAAGAACTTGACATTAATATCTTCCTCAACCAAGGACTGAATCACGGCACTTGCATGCTGATATGCCTATCAAGCAAATAAACTAGATTAACAACCATCAAAGTAGATTGTCCAAACACACCTCTTCTCTCAGCCCACCGCACACAAAAATAGAGGGATTGGCTAGCAATTGAAGGAATAATTTATTACCTGTGCCAATAAACAAAGACTTAAAATGGCCATGGGTGAATGGCACCATGAAGCATACAAAGAAACAAACAAATCCTTTCCAGCAGCATTAACAAGTGACTGTTTCAAAAGTTCCCGAAGCACAGATAGCTCAGAAGAAGTGAGTAGAATCAAATTCAAAGCCTGCACATGGGATAAAATTTAAAATTGGACACCATTCAGCTAAAAGATAAAGATTCAGGAAAAAAACATATAAACTTTAATAATTTCATGACTATCACGTTTTAAAGTTATGGAGCAGCTTCATTTTATTATGTCCACTGAAGAGCATTATTGCATTAATAGAATCCTTAAATACATGACAGAACCTGAACCATAATGCAGGCAAAATCCAGGTCTGCTTCTCCCTCTAGTATGGTGGAGAGTTCACGATAGACCCGTTCAGCATCCAAAAGAACACAAAGTCTACGGATTATCAAAGCACCACGCCTAAGAATACAGTAGAAGAATTTGCAAAAGAAAGTGATGAGATACTGTACATAAATTACAAGAAAGTGATGAGATACTGTACATAAATTACAAGACAAGTAGGCCACATAGCCTACATGAGTGCTCAACTGAACAAAACAATTCATAATAAAAAATTAAATAATATATGAGGCTTGAAGGACCTAGAATCACCTCTCCAGAAGAGAATGATCAACCCGGAAATTATGCACCAGAAAAACAATAAGCTGGCGGAAGTGTAGGGGATCTCGTGCTATGCATGCATGAATATCAAGAACCAGAAGCACAACCTGATGGCAAAACCAAAATCGCATGATAAATTAGTATATGTTAATTAAGAGAATTAACATCAATAATTGGAACCAAAACCCATAAAATCAATCATGAGCAGTTTAATTTCACTTTTTATGCCATAAAAATGGATATTAGAGAGGAAGACCATAGGCTACATTAGATACATCCCAACATAATAGCATCCATCCATTTAGTAATGACTAAGATGATCACAATACATTATGGGGAAGAAAATCTTCCAACCACCATCTCATCATCATCCAGTCAGCCTAACAAAAGGACAAAGGGAGGATCAAAAGCTTCAAGATAAAGAGAGCAGTAGCCAGGATCAATCTAGAAATGGTGGAAGATTATAGAAACGAAACAAAAGAAACACAATAACAAATATCAACTGAATTAACTACTATAACTTGTACCAAATTTTGGAATAATGTCAGAGAGATTTAGAAAGAAATTTCTCTAACAAAATTAAGAAAACAAAGCAAATTAATTGAGTCCAAGGCAAGAACTTTAACACTTTCCCAGTGAAATTCAGGAACTCTAGCTTCTTCATCAGTACGATATTTTGCAATCCCCCCTTTTTGTTACTTTTCAGGTTTAACATTTAGCCAACAGAGTAGACATATCCACATCCATCCTTAATCCCATCTCTTGGAAAAGCATCAGACGGAAGACATAATGGGGTGTAGGAGAACCTCTTGCAAAGGTAACACTCTTTCTAGGTTCTCAAAGAAGAGAATATAAGGATATTGCCAACAGTGTTAGCTAGAAAGTTTCAATAGGAGTTGCATCCAAGAAACAAAATTATACATATACGGCACATCCTATTTTAATTATAGTTATACAAATATGTGAAAAAAAAAAAAGAATAAATAAAATAAAAACTATGGACCTATTGTCATTATAATAATACAAATACGCAAAACAATAATAAAGATAAAATAAAATAAAGTATGGAATAGTTAAATGTGAAACACATAAGCAGAAGCAGAAATATACCTCGTCAGAAGAGTCAGATAGAGCTTTCAAAAGGGTGTCAAATATGTCATTTAGAAAACACAAGACCTGTTTCAGGTAAAAAAGTTAAACATCATGCATATAGGAGCAAAACAAGCATCATAAACTGCAAATAAATATAACACGCAAATTACAAATTTGACAAGAGACTATACACTTCCTATTTCGATTTATGTTGAAATTATCATGCCTTTACAACGCAATAAGGTCTGTTTGATACATGAAAAGAAATCAAGGACGCAGTATCAGACGTGCTTCAACAAAAAGTGCTAACAATAGTCTAAAGAAAGGTCAATTAGGACTTCTATTGAGATGCAGATGCTATATATATCCAAGTAACAAACGTAGCCGACAAGCTTTGACTTTGGCGGCCATCAGTATCTCATTATAGACCTTTATATCAAGTCTACTTGTGTTTTTTTTCTTCTTTTTTATAAAAAGGGCTAGTGACATTAGTTTGGGACCTTTCGTACTTTGCCTCTACCTATAATTTAACAGCCAACATTTCAGTGATTTTTACTAGGACTAAAAACATCTTAAGAAACAATGCATAAAGTGATAGACACTCCTCGAAACTTCAAAGGGAAGATAATGATAGAAAGGAGCAGAAACATGAACACCAGATGCCTACGAGGTATCATTTTAAGAGATGTGAGATTTATCGCAGGGAGTCTTTAAATGCTTAAAGAGTAGCACAAACATGGATTTAAATTCAGTTTTTGTGCATGTAAGATCAATATGATTATGGTAAAAATATATGTGACCCCCCCCCCCCCGGGGGGGATGTAAATGAAAATCACAAATAACTGCTTTGACTTTGGCTATCAGTATCTCATTGTACACCAGTATATCAAGTCTACTTGTATTTTTTTTTTCTTTTTTTGAAAAAGGGCTATTGAAATTTAGTTTGGGACCTTTTATACTTTGCCTCTACATGTAATTTATTGACCAACATTTCAGTGAATTTTACTAGGACCAAAAACAACTTAAGAAATAAGGCATAATGTAATAGACACTCCTCAAAACTTCAAAGGGAAGATAATAGTAGAAAGGAACAGAAACATGAAAACCAAACACCTACGAGGTATCATTTTAAGAAATTTATTACAAGGAGACTTGAAATGGTTAAACATCGATTTAAATTAAGTATTTGTGCATGTAAGACCAATATGATGATAGTAAAAAAAGTATGCAAAAACACACACGCATCCAAATGTAAATGAAAATCACAAATAAATGCTTCCTCACCTCAGCACGATGTCTGTCTAAAAGGGTTGATATCCAGTGCAATGCTTCAATTCTAGTGGCCTCCCACTCACTATCCAGTTGCCTGATTAGTCAAAGTAAATGGTAATTACTACAAAATCATTACAAAGTTATTTCAGGAGTAAAATAAAACAAAGACACCATTTTAAGCACTTTTCAATAGCTCCTCAAAATACAGAAGCGCTGCATATGCTGACGGATGGAAGTGCAGACTACTAGTAACATCTCAAGACTAGGATTTTTCCTAGGGAACAAAAACTAACCTCCTTGCAATGTAGAGAATGGCCCCAACATCAAAAGCCTCTGCTGGATCAGACTTGATTGAACGAAGTTCCTCATTGGTTTCACGAGCAACCTAATATAAAAATGAAAGACATAAAGGAAAGAACTCACATATTTCTATAAGACATTGCAGATGGTTATTTATGATTCTTTAAGGAGACTATAAAAGAAACAATCTTACCACTCTAATTTTCTCTTCTTTATCAGATATGCAGGGAAGGATGGCTCCCAGTATGTCAGCATAGTAAGGAACAAGCTGGTCTCCACCAAGTTTTACAAATTCGTTTATCTGTCCAGGGCAAAAATTAGATTCAATTTCTATGATGTAAAGGTACCAGATGAAATAATCAGTCTAAGAGTAGCAAGAAAAAAAATCAAGTATGAATATATAAGTTAACAAGAGGAAGAATCCATTATCAAGATTATTTTCCTCTTTTCTGCTTTAAAATTATTCCCGTATCTATGGCAACATAAAGTCAAATTCCACTCACCCAAGTGATTGCTGTTAACCGAGTAAATTCATCAGGAGAAGCTGCCCTTTGCACCAGTATTTCAGCCATGCGACCATAATCTACAGACTTCAAGAGTAGCACTGCTCGAGTCAGAAAATTACAAATGAACAAAATATTTTTTCATGAGAAATACTTTTGATTATATATAATAAATCCATAACCTTGTTCAGTAAAAATAATGAGGTAATCAATCATGTTATTACCATAAAGATTTCTAAAACAGAGAATCTTAGCATAAGGATCTTTAAGACAAATGGCCAAGAATCCAATCCAACAGTCAAAGAACATGTTAGTAGAAGTCTTACTGGGGAGTTTTTAATCTCTTGGAGGAACTCTGAAAGTGCTGAATCAGCTTGTTGCCGTATTTCAGGACTAGAATCGCTTAACATATTAAACAAACCTGAAAGTTATCAAGAGCTAATTAATTAAAATAAATTCTCATCAGGAAGTGGTAAATTGGTTTAAGAGACCAAGATTTTATTACCATCAAGAAAATCAGGGAGGAAACCCAACATGTCAATATCTGGAACACTGTCCAGTACAGTTATCCACCCAACCAAAAATTGGCGAACATAGGGATTCAGGACATTCATACGCTCTCTCAGTAATGGTATAAATTCTTCAATACTGAAGGCAAAGCAACCATACAAATAACATTACAAAGATAGTTCCCAGAAAATTCAAATGAGACATCTAAATGAAACAAGATTCAAGAAGTGAAATTGGAAGGGAACAAAGCAGACCTGAACTGGTCGCTTTCAGTAACAATGTCCTGTTTCACATTGTAAAAATAGAAGGGCAATAAATTCTCATATTTCACATAATTAAATGCCAACATTTAGATGAGGTAGCAATTATTAACCTTCACGAGCCTATCTAAAAGGTGAGCAGCACTCTGTACATTGGCATCAGAATCAGCCGATAGCTTGCATAATGCATCAAATATTTGATTAAAGAATATGATGAGATCTCCTCGGACAACCTGTACAGCAGAAGACAGCATATCCCATCCACTATTAGTAAAGAAGACATGAAATGATTAAAAAAAAAAAGTAAATAAATCTCCTTTCACCTTTGCAATGTTATATAGTGCTTCACAAGCATAATATCGTACTCTGCTGTCTTGGTCAGAAAGAGAATTAAGCACTGGCGGCACAATTTGCTAGCAGATTCAATCACAAGAAAATCAATCACTAAATTATATACAAAAGAAGAGGAAAGAAAAGAAGTTAACTAAATAAACATCTAACTGCGAAAAAATAACTGACACTTCTTAATAAAGACAAAATAATCACAACATTTTCTCATTTTACTTCCTATTTAGGCTTGAGAAAGAATAAAACTTCAAACAACGTTAATCCCTTCTATGTGCCTGAAAGGACCTAAAGTCTTAACTCATACCCCTATAGCCTGTCCCAGCCCAACACCAACATTCTCTCCCCCGCAAGACTAAAACGGAAAGGGGAAATATAAATATCACTAGACCCAACCCAAGCTACATAAGTGGCAGAGAAATACACAATAGATGCAGTCTACTACAATGCTTGAAAGCTTTTTAATCAACAACTTATAATTATATCAGCTAATAATGAAAAGAGTTCTTAAAACAGGAACAACAAACCAAAGTAAGAGGTCAAATCGAAATAACAATATATAAGAACTTGGCCAATAATGTTATTAAATGTGCATCAATTTCTAATTCAACCTTTTAAGTTTTCCAATTCTTTTAGAAGCTCATGCAAGAGTAATGAAGAACTGATGAAAGAGCTCACATGTTCACATTAGACAAATAAGAAAATACATCAATGCATTACCAATTACCAACAAGGGGCTAAAAAAATTATGGCAACCAAAGCATCATCCAAGCAGTTTTCTACAACATATACGACAAATAGAAACAGGCTAAGCCTAAAATAGTAACACCATGCAAGCAATCATGATAACATTTGTTCAATAAAGCAACTTTTGAATACTAGAAACTTTCAAAAGTCAAACCAAGTCAGTGAGATGACACTAAATTATATTCCTTTCAGATTTCATTAAAAGCGAGCCCTAATTTCCCATGTATCCCCAACTCCCTACCAGAGAGACAGAAGTCTGAAGGTAAAAAACTAAAGTTTATTAAGTGACGAAAATCCCATAGCTTATGTTAGGTAATAACTAATAAGGCACACCAAATGTATGCCTAGTGTAGTTGTCTCCTTATTAACAAACATCAAACCTGCACTAACAACCCTAAAACATTACAATTATAAAGCAATAGTCCATAAACCTTGAGATGTAATTCTCGGTTCGTGAATATCAATGCCATGGTAAACACTGTTCTACATGCTTCTAAAAGGTTTAAACCTGTTAACAGACTGAAAATAAAGCCAAACTAGTGCTTACCTCAAGATGTTGCGCGGCTTCGGAAGTCAACCCAACAGTGGCAGCAGCCAAACCAATCAATCCTCCCTACATAAACAGAAGACCGGAATTTAACAAGACCGAGCCAAAATTCAAATTAAATTAATAGTGAAAGTGAGAAAAATCACAAAATTATTCATCATCCACCAACCTTACGGTGATTGGCTTGTGGAGAGTAGGTAAATTCCTTGGCCAACAATTTGATCACCGCCGATATCTTCTCGTGATCTCCCGACAACGCCAGCTGTTTCACAATTCCTTCAACCTAAAAGTAGTTAATATAACAAAAAAAGTTAAGCAATTTGATCACTGAAAAAAAAAGAGCTGCAAATTAAATTCCACGGAAATTCAAAAAAGAAAGGAACAAAAACCTCAAGGGCAGCATTCTTGCGTTTCTCGTACAGCTTGTCGGAAAGATTACGGAGAACTGATGCGGGAATCACAGAAAGCGCGTCGGCCATAGCAGAAATTAAAAAAAAAACCCACCTTTTTTCGATAAAATCAAATTCGTTTCCTGATCTTCTCAAATTCGAATCTGAACATAGTTTTTTTCTTCTCTATTTTCTTTTCCCTCCCTTTTGGTCTATTTAGGGTTTGCGGTTTGTTTTCTGGACCGGTAAATGAAAATCGAGGGGAAAAACAGATCTGGAGAAATTTTGCAGAAACGAATAGTTTTTTTTTTTCAAATAAATGCGATCGGATTTTCAATTTCCTTTCTTTAGTTTTTATTATTTGAATGTTTTTTAACAAACTAATTTTCAAATCATTTTTTGGGAATTTGGATTGTGTCGTTTTTAGTTTAGACAAATGGAGAAAGGGTGTCGAAAGTGACATAGTTAAGTGAAATGTCCGTATTAACCTTCCCATATATGGTATTTACAGCTACAAGCCGAGTGACTCAGAACGAGATAAGGGTAAGCATAAAGGTGAAATTGGAATTTCATAATGTTAGAAAAAGTGCTACTTTTTCACCTAATTCTACCAATAATTACTTATCTTTAAATTAGATTGAATGTCTATTTTGCCTCCAGTCCCTGTACCTTTCAGAGTTTTAAAATTTGATCTCCTAATTTTAATTTCATGAACTTAATCCTCTATTATTTGATTTAAAAATTAAAATTAAAATTCAATTGACAATCAATTAGAAAAAGGGTAAAAGGCATTGTAACCATGATAGCAAAAGTTTGAGCATAGTATAAGAACCGAAATTTTTTTCTCTTTTCAAAGTGTTTTCACTTTTTCATTATTAACCTTTTAATAGAGTTAGGTAACTACCCGATAATCACATTTCTCTTCCATCATCTAAATCATCTATAGTTTTTTTCTTCAATTCACAATCTATTTTATGATATTTATTTCTTCCTTGATTCTCTATTTCTTTGAAGATCTTCTAATCATTTTATTTCTAAGAAGTTAGTGTTCGTATTTTACTTGGATTTTTATTGACTTTCTAAGAAAATCATTTTTCTCCATATCCTTTCTTTAGTCCCTTATGTATTTCGCATATGTTGCATGCATGTAGATGGGTGATTCCTAAGTGTGTTTTATTTCATGATTTTGCTAGCATTTTATTTCTTGTCTTCTAATTTGTTGTCCTTTGTTATACTCAATAGAATTCCATTCTTTGACCTTCTAAGTCATTTCAATAGTCTCTTTACTAATTTGAGATGAAGAGATCGTTCTCTCTTTAAGGCAAAGAACTTTGATACTATTTATATAGAGTCTTTGAGAAAAAGAAAAGTCATTAAACTTTTTTTACTTAGTACTCGAAATTTTTCTACATTGACTAATTCAGAACCCAGACCCTAAGGACGTTATCTGGTTACACCATGATTTATCCTGAGGCGAAGCCTTCAATGGTACCCCTCCTATGTGCATGACTTTGGTTCAACAATGATCCACAATCTCCTCTCCATTTGACTTGGTCCCTCCTCGAAGTCCTTGATCAACTTTTGCAAATCCTGTAAACATAAACCAACCACTTGTAAGTTCAAATGAACTTAGTGAGTTCCTTCACTAGGTCATACATAAATAAACCCTATCGTACGAGGGTAATAATCGTAAAATGAACTAAACATAAATACTCCCTGCTTGCTCAAGGCAAATATTCTTTATCAGGGTGGTGGACCCCACATGTTCCTCTGAGCTACTCGGCTTACTACAACACTTCCCTCTGGTCGAGCTCTCCACTCGATCATATGTCAGATACCTCGTGATGAACGTCGAAACCACTAAAAATAATTTCCTACGCTCTAACTTAATGAAATAGTAGTATAGAGTAGTAGGGTTGATCCTACATAGACTGGGACTCCTAATTTTCCTATTTTAAGTAACCAGATTCCTAAGTCTAGGTAGTTGTCATGCCCACGACCTATGCATTGTAGAGCTAAAAAAAAGAATAAAAATGGGGATTTTAGTTGATAAAGAAAATAAAGAAAATATATAATATAATATAATAATGATTGCAAAATAAAATTAAGGAAATTAAATTCAATAGATGAATCAAATATATTAATACTTAGCCTTAGCCTTGATGCACTCCGAATTCGTATCAATCATTGAAATTAGATTTTTCTTTCCAAACGATAAGCTGGTTATAGCGATCAAGGAAGCCTCAACCGCTAACTTTTCCTTGTATAGTAAGTTCCGAAATGACCTGCAAACCAACTCTTACCGATTACCTAACCACGTAACAAGCGTTCGCGATTTAAGATCTCGGTAGCCTTGCGATCTAGAAAAGCCTAACTCGAATCAACGACCTCAACTGCGTGGGTCGTTTAAATTTGATCACTATCTCCATTGAAAAAACCTAACTAGCTTTTTCCAATTAGATGTACCAATTTGTTAGTGAGAATTCGAACTCGGCAGACGACTGTCTCATTTTCCCAACTATACGCCAAATAATTCCAACCTAGCGCGCACTTTTTGAATTGAAATTACATTAACTTTAAGGGATGATTATGACTATCCCATATACCGGAGAGATAACAAATATCGTGTTTGAAAGGTTTTAGTACAGGTTCATATCTCACGATTTTTTATAGGAATGATAATCGGGCTAAGGCTAAATGGGGTTTAGTTGAGCATGAAATTAATCATACTCAATTGGTGTTTAAATGTGGATTTGAGTGTAATAGTGATGGGTGAAAATGAGAAATGGCTTGCAAAATAATTATACCAAAAGAAAGAAATTGGCAGTAAGCTTTGCCAAGCTACAGACGAGTGGAAAGGAATAAGGAAAAATATATTCAATTCAACTTCCTGTGTAAATTATAGTGTGTCTTTCCAAGCCACTTATACAAGTATTTATACACTTTTCAAGTGCTATATTTAGCATGAATCAACCAACTAAAATCAACATGATTCCTCGAAGATTATTGTAACACCCCGTACCCGAGACCGTCGCCGGAGTCGAACACGAGGTGTTAACAGACTTAATTTATTACTTTAAACAGCTCAAACAATTTATTTTTAAAATTTTCAGTCAAGCTAGCAATCTGCGTCACAGTCGCTTAAAAATTCATATCTCGAGTTCCGAAACTCGAAATCCAATTCTGTAAATTTTTCCTGAAACTAGACTCAAATATCTATTTACTAATTTTTTTATAGAATTTTTGGCCGAGCAAATTAGTACAGTTTATTAGTCAAAGTCTCCTCTGTTTCATGGTTTGACTGCTCTAACCTCTATTTACTACGAACCATATTTCTCTCTATACAAAACTTATATGACTATGCCGTTTGTTCATCCTAAAAGTAGACTCAATAAGGATTCCAATAATATAAAATACACCACCTAATTATTTTTTTATGATTTATGGTGAATTTCTAAAGTTGAAACAGAGGATCCAGAAATCATTCTGGCCCTGTTTCACAAAATTTTAAATATCTCATAAAATATAATTTATACGCCTATTTTGTTCAATCCACATGAAAATAGACTAATTAAGCTTCAATTTCATAAGTCACTCATCATTTAGTTCCACTTATACTATTTTTTAGTGATTTTTCAAATTCATGTCATTGCTGCAGCAATATTCTGTTTTAAGGCAAGTTTCATCTTTCCATAAATTTTTTTTTATGAACTAGATAACCTATTAAACTTCCATGATATCAAACATGATCTAATTAGCCATCACCATGACTTATCAATATCAAACATTTTCTCAACCAAACATGGCCATATCTAAAATTATTTACACAAAATAGGTACATTGCTATACATGCCATACTTAAGTTTTACAAGCCATTTACCAATAGAAATCCTTCGGATAGTGTGATCGAAACTTCGACCTATCCCCATTCCCGAGCTGACTTGTTCAAAACTACAATGAATGAAAAGGAGGGAGTAAGCATAAATGCTTAGTAAGTTCATATGCAAATAACAAGTAACATAACAATACAATTATACCAAACAACCTTAGCATGGCATCACCAAAACATATATCACATTTCTAAACATCATTCATCATCTTACCACTTTATCGTTGTTGTATCTATTTTCAACCCGAGGGTTAAATACATACCTGTCCAAAGTGCCCATTTCACAACACTTACCAAAACGTCACTTGCATCTTAAGTGTTCTTCCATTTCATAGAAATTTTCACCTGTTGAACACATCGTATATAACTTCTGATACACGGATAATTTGTACATAAGTGCCACATATGTAATCAAGCAATCATGTAACCCGCCCATAAGTGAACTCGGACTCAACTCAACGAGCTCAGGCATTCGCATCCATAAGTGAACTCGGACTCAACTCAACGAGTTCGGATGCCTAGTTACATCTCACGAACTCGGACTCAACTCAACGAGTTTGAACATTCGCGTCCATAAGTGAACTCGGACTCAACTCAACGAGTTCGGATGCTCAACCATCCTAGTGACATGTCACTTGTATCCTAATCTATTCCTAAGGTTCAAACGGGCTTTTTCCTCGATCGACGACATTAGCCGCCTTCCACGGAATATCAGAACCGATACTCGGTAGCAATTCATATGTATCAAGTAGTAAACATAATTTGCATATTACTCAACATTAACCACAAAGCATAATATTTCACGATTAAAAATCAGCATATCATATAATTAACATCAATAACTTAAAAATAACAATTATGCTACATTATTTACACATGAACTTACCTTGGTACCAAAATATAAAGATTTTGCAATTTAGTCCACAATCTTTTCTTTTCCTCGATCGCGACTTGATTCCCGTTTCTCTTGATCTATAATAACAAATTAATCTTATTAATACATACATTCATCAAACAGCATTTAATACGAATTTTGGAAAATTACACTTTTACCCCTAAACTTTTACATAATTACACTTTTTCCCCTAGGCTCGGGAATTAAACTTCATCCCTTATTCTTATGTTTTATGACATGCTGATCATTTTTCCCTTCTATGGTAACATCAAATTCACACTCTAACATGTACTTATGACTATTAGGTATTTTTACCGATTAAGCCCTTTTACTCGTTTTCACTCAAAACCGAGTAGCACAAGTTGTCTAACATAATTTAAAACCTCATATTCTATCATAAAACATCAAAATACACAAATTTCACCTATGGGTATTTTTCCAAATATAAACTCTAGGTTGAATTATTGCTAGCATAAGCTTAATCAAGCTTCCGGGATTCCAAAAACGTAAAGAACATTAAAAACGGGGCTTGGAATCACTTATTATGGAGCTTGGAAGCTTGAAACAAACCCTAGATATGGAGAACCCTTGAAATTTCAGCCTAATGAAGAAGATAGACAAAAATTGACTTTTAATTTTGTTTTTAATTCATTTTAATAACTAAATGACCAAAATGCCCTTACTACTAAACTTTCCAAAAATTCCATCCATGTCCAATTTTTGTCCATAGACTTAGAAATTGGTCAAATTTCTATTTAAGACCTCCTCATTAATATTCCAAAACAATTTCATACTAAAAACTCCTAGAATGCAAGTTTTACAAATTATTCGATTTAGCCCCTAATTTCAATCTAAGCACTTTAGGCATAGGATTTCATCACGAAATTTTCACACAATCATGCAATCATATCATAAACATCAAAATAATTATAAAATAATTATCTCTATCTCGGATTTGTGGTCACGAAACCACTACTTCGATTAGGCCCTAATTCGTGATATTACAACTCTTCCTCTTTAAGGATTTTCGTCTCGAAAATCTTACCAAATAAACAGTGTGGGTATTGGTTTCTCATAGTTTCTTGAGTTTCCCATGTAGTCTCTTCTACCCCATGCTTTTGCCACAATACTTTCACGAGAGCGACACTTTTATTTCTTAGTTTCTTGACCTCTCGAGCTAAGATCTTAATCGGTTCTTCTTCGTAAGTCATATCCTGGCGTAGTTCAATTTCTCGTCGGTGAAATTATATGTGAAGGATCCGAACGATACCGACGTAGCATAGATACGTGGAATACATCATGCATCTTCGTAATTCGGATGGCAATGATAACCGATAAGCTACCGGTCCAACTCTCTCAATCACTTCAAACGGTCCAATAAAACGTGGACTTAATTTGCCTTTCTTGCCAAATCGAGAACTTTCTTCCACGGGATACTTTTTCAAAAACACTTTGTCACCAACTTGATATTCAATCTCTTTTCTCTTCAAATCGCATACGATTTTTGTCTGTCTCAAGTCGCTTTCAAGCAATCTCGATGACTTTTACTTTCTTCTGCTTTCCTTAACTAGATCGACCAGTAATCGATTTTCCTTAAGCTCATCCAATACAAAGGTGTGCGACATTTACGTCCATACAAAGCTTTATAAGGTGCCATCTTCAAACTCGTCTAATAACTATTATTATAAGTAAATTCTACCAACGGTAAATACCTTTCCCAACTACCTTGAAATTCCAATACGCAACATCCGAGCATGTCTTCAAGAATCAATTACTCTCTCTCGATTGTCCATCGGTTTGTGGATGAAAGCGCAAGCTAAAATTTAACTTTGTACCTAATGCCTCTTGCAACTTTTGCCAAAACCGTGAAGTAAATCTCGGATCTCTATCCGAAATGATTAACAAAGGTGTTCCATGAAGTCTAACAATCTCACGGATATATAATTCAGCCAACTTATTAAGAGAATAATCCGTACATACCGGAATAAAATGAGACGATTTAGTCAGTCTGTCAACTATTACCCAGATGGCATTTTTCTTCCCCGGAGTTAACGGCAACCCTGATATAAAATCCATAGTAATCCAATCCCATTTCCATTTAGGAACCATGATAGGCTGGAGTAATCCCGAAGGTACATGGTGTTCAGCTTTCACTTGTTGACAAATTAAGCACTTTGATACAAACTCAGAAATATCTCTTTTCATTCCACTCCACCAGTACATTTTCTTCAAGTCATTATACATCTTCGTACTGCCAGGATGAACCGCCAAACAACCATTATGTGCTTCATACAAAATCTTTTAAATCAACTCATCATTTTTCGGTACACAAATCCAGTTTTTAAACATCAAGCAATCATCAGAATTTATTCTAAAATCTGATCCTGTATCAGCTTCACACTGCTTTCTCTTGGCTTGCAAATCTTGGTCATTTTTCTGAGCTTCACAAATCTCTTGTAAAAACATCAGTCTTGCTCTTAACTCTGCTAGAATCGAACCATCATCTGATACCTTTAACCGAGTGTTCATAGCTCTCAAAGCAAAAAGTAACTTTCTGCTCAAAGCATCAGCAACCACATTCGCTTTCCCCGGATGGTAGTCAATAACAAGCTCGTAATCTTTCAATAACTCCAACCATCTTCGCTGTCTCAAATTTAAGTCTTTTTGTGACATCAAGTATTTAAGACTTTTGTGATCAGTATATACTCGGCACTTTTCACCATACAAATAATGTCGCCAAATCTTCAAAGCAAATACCACCGCAGCCAATTCCAAATCGTGAGTAGGATAATTCCTCTCATGAGGTTTGAACTGCCTCGAAGCATAAGCCACCACTTTTCCTTCTTGCATGAGTACACACCCTAAGCCATTTAGAGAAGCATCACTATACACCACAAATTCTTTACCTGATTCGGGTTGTACTAACACTGGTGCTTCAGTTAATAACTTTTTCAATTCTTCAAAACTTTGTTGACATTCTTCCGTCCATTCAAATTTAACATCCTTTCGGAGTAGTCTAGTCATAGGAGCAAAGAATTATAAAAATCACATACAAACCGCCGATAATACCCAGCTAGCCCCAAGAAACTTCTAACTTTAGTTACGTTTTTCGGTGGTTTCCAATCAATAATGGCTGAAATTTTACTAGGATCAACCCGTATACCATCACCTGAAACAATATGACCTAAAAATCCAACTTTCCGGAGCCAAAATTCACTTTTACTAAACTTAGCATACAAATGCTTATCTCTCAAAGTTTGCAAAACCATCCTCAAATGCTCAAATGCTGCTCTGTCTCATCTTTTGAATAAATTAAAATATCATCTATAAACACCACAACAAATTTGTCCAAGTATGGCTGAAATATGCGATTTATTAAATCCATAAACACAGCAGGAGCATTTGTCAACCCGAATGGCATAACTAAAAATTCATAATGATCATACCTTGTTCTAAAAGCGCTTTTAGGCACATCCGACTCTTTTACTCATTATAATAATACGGATCTCAAGTTAATCTTTGAAAACTATGTCGCTCCTTTTAGCCGATCAAACAAATCATCAATTCTCGGCAATGGATACTTTTTTTGATTGTCACCTTGTTTAATCGCCGATAATCAACACATAATCTCATAGAACCATCCTTCTTTTTCACAAATAACACAGAGCACCCCAAGGTGAAAAACTCGGTCTTACAAAGCCTTTATCACCAACTCTTGCAATCTGCGACTTTAATTCTTTCAACTCGCTTGCTATTCTATATGGAGCAATCGAGATCGGAGTCGTTCCCTGTATCAAATCAATACCAAATTCTACTTCCTGACGATCGAGGCAAACCCAAACAATTTTCTTACCGAAATACATCCGCAAATTCACACACAACCTAAACGATTCAACTTTCTTTTCAACTTCTTTTGTATTAATTACATACGCCAAATAAGCTTCATAACCCTTTCTCAAATATCTCTGAGCCGACATCGAAGAAATCACACTAGACAATGCCTCTGATTTATCTGATTCAACCCGTAGAGTTTCACCGTTTTCATACTTTAATTCTATAACCTTTTCTTTGCAATTTACTATAGCATCATGCAATGTCAACCAATCCATACCCAAAATAATCATCAAATTCATCAAACGGCAAAGAACATCAAGTCACTGGAAAGTAATGACCCCAATCATTAAAGGACATTTCTTGCATACTTTATCAACTATCACACATTTGCCTAACGAGTTCGACACTCTAATCATAAATTCTGTGTTCTCAACAGGTATATACATACTAGACACCAGTTTCATGCATACATATGAATGAGTAGAACCAGGATCAATCAAAGCAATAACATTAATATCATAAAGAGAAAATGTACCGGTAATCACATCGGGTGAGGAAGTATCTTCACGCGCTTTAATAGCATAAGTTCTAGTCGGAGCTTTTCCTTCAGATCTAACTGCTGCATCTCTGGCTACATTCTTACTGCTTGTTTCACTTCCAGCTTTTCTCGAATATCTTCCCCTCGAGCCTGCATCGCTGGCTTTTACACTCTGAAATTTTTCTTTCTCAACTCTCTCTGGGCAATCTCTAATAAAATGATCCAGAGAACCACACCAAAAACATTCATTTGCTCTGCACGGACCAAAATGATTTCTACCACACCGCTGGCACTCGGGTTTAACAAATCTCGAGTTTCCTACACTGGCTGTAGAAGTATTCTGAGATTTAGGACCCACATTCTACTTATTAAAATTTCCATATGATTGCCCAGCTGAAACTTGGGAACGAGGATTCATATTTCTTGACTTTTCGGGTTGCTGTGAAGGTGCCTTACTCATTGGCCTTTTCTTCCAATTTCGTGTCTCAGCCTCTACCTTTCTTTTCTCTTTAAGTAGTTCTTCAGCCTTGCAAGCTCGATCAACCAATACTACCATTTCTTTCAGTTCAAGGATCCCGACAAATACTTAATGTCTTCGTTGAGCCCGTCTTCAAATCGTCGGCACATCTTGGCTTCTGTAGGAACATATTCCCTGGCATACTTACTCAATCGAACAAACTCTCTTTCATATTCTCGAGATCACATATATTACCTTGCTTCAACTCAAGAAACTCTTTACATTTCTGATCAATAAATCTTTCACTAATATATTTCTTCCAAACTCTTCTTGAAAGAATTCCCGTGTTACCCTCTCTTTCTGCATCACCACCAAATTAAAGTCTTCCATCAATTATAGGTCAATCTCTCAACAAAGATGTAGCACATTTCAAACATTCTTCAGTGTACAAGATAATTCATCAAATACCGTGATAGAATTTTCAAGCCGTAACTCGCTTTCTCTGCATCATCATCAATATTTGCTCTAAATTCTTCACCCATTGTTTACTTAATTCTATCAACAGTGGTTTCTGTGAAATTTTATCATATCCACTCCTTGAGGTATCGGAGGCATAGGTTGAGGAATTGGAGGAGGTGGGGAGGTCGTACATTTGGGTTCGCATGCGAGCGAACTCGATGTACCATGCACTCATCATTTGGAGAAAGGCTTCCCGATCCCTTTCTCCTCCTCCCCACCAAGAGTAGGAGGTTGGTTTTCATCAGCGCTACCCTTTCAAATGGAGTGGCGTATTACTCTCTTCTACTTCATCCGCCACACCGGATCGGGATCCATTTACTATATAAAAATCATTTAAAAAGTCGAACTCGTCACACTATCATAATTTATACATATGGCATGTATAGCAAAACCCGTACATACAACACATTAGTCCAAGAACTGACTAAACCTACTCTGATACCACCAAATGTAACGCCTGCACACGATACATGTCGCGAGTCGAACACGAGGTGTTAACGGACATAATTCATTACTTTAAACAAATTTCAAACAATTTATTTTTAAAATTTTCAGTCAAGCTTAGCAATCAAGCGTCACGATCGCTTAAAATTCATATCTCGAGTTCAAACTCAAATCCAATTGTGTAAATTTTCCCTGAAACTAGACTCATATATATATATTTACTAATTTTTTTATAGAATTTTTGGTCAAGCAAATTAGTACAGTTTATTAGTTAAAGTCTCCCCTATTTTAGGGTTCGACTGCTCTGACCTCTGTTTACTACAAACCATATTTCTCTCTGTACAAAATTTATATGACTATGCCGTTTGTTCATCCTGAAAGTAGACTCAATAAGGATTCCAATAATACCTAATTATTTTTGTATGATTTATGGTGAATTTCTAAAGTTAAAATAGGGGATCCAGAAATCATTCTGGCCCTATTTCACAAAATTTTAAATATCTCATAAAATATAATTTATACGCCTGTTTTGTTCAATCCACATGAAAATAGACTCATTAAGCTTCAATTTCATAATTCACTCATCATTTAGTTCCACTTATACTATTTTTAGTGATTTTTCAAATTCATGTCATTCTTTGCAAAGAATATTCTATTTTAAGGCAAGTTTCATCTTTCCATAAATTTTTTTTTATGAACTAGATAACCTATTAAACTTCCATGATATCAAACATGATCTAATTAGCCATCACCATGACTTATCAATATCAAACATTTTCTCAACCAAACATGGCCATATCATAAAATTATTTACACAAAATAGGTACATTGCTATACATGCCATACTTAAGTTTTACAAGCCATTTACCAAATGAAATCCTTCTGGATAGTGTGATCGAAACTTCGACTGTCCCGATTCCCGAGCTGACTTGTTCAAAACTACAATGAATGAAAAGGAGGAAGTAAGCATAAATGCTTAGTAAGTTCATATGCAAATAACAAGTAACATAACAATACAATTATACCAAACAACCTTAGCATGGCATCACCAAAACATATATCACATTTCTAAACATCATTCATCATCTTACCACTTTATCGTTGTTGTATCTATTTTCAACCTGAGGGTTAAATACATACCTGTCCAAAGTGCCCATTTCACAACACTTACCAAAACGTCACTTGCATCTTAAGTGTTCTTCCATTTCATAGAAATTTTCACCGTTGAACACATCTAATATAACTCTCGGATACACGGATAATTTGCACATAAGTGCCACATATGTAATCAAGCAATCATGTAACCTGCCCATAAGTGAACTCGGACTCAATTCAACGAGCTCGGGCGTTCGTATCCATAAGTGAACTCGGACCCAACGCAACGAGTTCGGATGCCTAGTTACATCTGACGAACTCGGACTCAACTCAACGAGTTCGAACATTCGCATCCGTAAGTGAACTCGGACTCAACTCAACGAGTTCGGATGCTCAACCATCCTAGTGACATGTCACTTGTATCCTAATCTATTGCTAAGGTTCAAACGGGCTTTTTCCCTCGATCTGACATTAGTCGTCTTCCACGGAATATCGGAACCGATGCTCGGTAGCAATTCATATTTATCAAGTAGTAAACATAATTTGCATATTACTCAACATTAACCACAAAGCATAATATTTCACGATTAAAAATCAGCATATCATATAATTAACATCAATAACTTAAAAATAACAATTATGCTACATTATTTACACATGAACTTACCTTGGTACCAAAATATAAAGATTTTGCAATTTAGTACACAATCTTTTCTTTTCCTCGATCGCGACTTGATTCCCGTTTCTCTTGATCTATAATACCAAATTAATCTTATTTAATACATACATTCATCAAAACAGCATTTAATACAAATTTTGGAAGATTACACTTTTGCCCCTAAACTTTTACATAATTACACTTTTGCCCCTAGGCTCGGGAATTAAACTTCATCCCTTATTCTTATGTTTTATGACATGCTGATCATTTTTCCCTTCTATGGTAACATCAAATTCACACTCTAACATGTACTTATGACTATTAGGTATTTTTACCGATTAAGCCCTTTTACTCGTTTTCACTCAAAACCGAGTAGCACAAGTTGTCTAACATAATTTAAAACCTCATATTCTATCATAAAACATCAAAATACACAAATTTCACCTATGGGTATTTTTCCAAATATAAACCCTAGGTTGAATTATTGCTAGCATAAGCTTAATCGAGCTTCCGGGATTCTAAAAACGTAAAGAACATTAAAAACGGGGCTTGGAATCACTTACTATGGAGCTTGGAAGCTTGAACAAACCCTAGCTATGGAGAACCCTTGAAATTTTGGCCTAATGAAGAAGATGGACAAAAATTGGCTTTTAATTTTGTTTTTAATTCATTTTAATAACTAAATGACCAAAATGCCCTTACTACTAAACTTTCCAAAAATTCCATCCATGTCCAATTTTTGTCCATAGACTTAGAAATTGGGCAAATTGCTATTTAAGACCTCCTCATTAATATTCCAAAACAATTTCATACTAAAAACTCCTAGAATGCAAGTTTTACAAATTATTCGATTTAGTCTCTAATTTCAATTTAAGCACTTTAGGCATAGGATTTCATCACTAAATTTTCGCACAATCATGCAATCATATCATAAACATCAAAATAATTATAAAATAATTATGTTTATCTCGGATTTTTGGTCACAAAACCACTACACCGATAAGGCCCTAATTCGGGATATTACAATTATGCCAACTAAAACCATAATTTTCCTCTTTATAGAATTTGACAATTTCAAAAATCTGATTTGATCAACCACTAATTCTGCGATTTTTCTAATTCAGCCCCTTTTCTGATTTATTCCATTTTGCTTGGTTTTAAATTTTTTCACTCCAATTTCATCCCTGATAAGATCTAAGAAAGAAATCATAAGTTCAGTAGTATTCTATTAAAAAATTAGCCAAAAATAAATACATTAAAATTACAAAATTAACTTGCTATCACCTCACCATATCAGCGAGATCTTTCCTTACTTCTCATCTTTCCTTCCTTTCATGCACTGATAACTCTTAAAAAGAGTTATATTTTAGGACTCTAGATGGAACTAATTGTTTGTAATTAAGTAAATACATCTTCATTTTTAGGATAATTTTAGAACATTGCATAATAAAGCTTGGATTACGCTATAATGATCATCATTTATTACTTTTATTACTTGGGGAAGGAAAAGTTGTGGTTATGGTTGTGGTTGTGGTTAGATACATGTGCAGGTAGAAGAAGAGGATGAAAAGGATGCAAAAGGAAAATAAGGGAAGTGAAACATTGCCGTGGCAAATGGTGAGATTGATTATTAACACAATTGCCATGGCAATTCCAAGAAGATGACTTAACACTCTATCCACGTCACTTTCAGCCAGCTGGACGTGTACCAGAAAAACCACCCTGAAAAAGAGGAGAAACAAATGTATGCTGAGAGGGACGGATCTACCCAATAAAAAAAGAAGAGAGAAGAAGAAGAAGAAAAAAGAAGAGAATTTGTCTAAGAAGAAAATTGGTGACAGCGGGTTTTTCTCTCTATTAGAAAATTCTTGAGAAAGAAAGGGTAGTAGCTTAAGAGAGCAGAATACAAACATGAAGAAGGGGGAGAGATAGCTATATTGGATTCACGTATAATCTGAAGATCAAAGAGAAGCTAGAGTGTGGCGAGAATTCCTTCATTTCTGCCTTTATTTTTCTAATTTTTGTGGCTCGAACTTATTTGAGAATGTTGATGAATGATTTTATTTTGATGTTAACATTTCTACCCATGAACTAAGTCTTTTTTGGGTTAGAGTTATTTGGGTGAATGTTTTATCATCTTTAATGCCCTTGATTTGAGATTGTCTATGCCACTGTTTCATTCGATTTATACTTATTTTAAATACATGCATGCTAGCTTTAGACATAGTTGATTGTGTATTGTGTTCTTAGATGTATTTTTAATTCTGAAAGATCTTAAATTGTTTGATGCAAGCAAATACTCAATAGAATATTTGTAGCACTCTAGACATAGATGTTGCGAGTTGTACAGAGAAGAACGTTTATTGCAGTTATTAGTCCAGAGTTCTGTAGATATACAGTAACTTAGATTTCTAGCTTAAGATTTAGCTATCAAAAAAGGCAGGTTACAGTAGTGACTCTCTAAGCAGTTGATTAGACAATATTTTTCCATGGCATTATTTTAATATGAACATTTCACCTGAATAATTCCAGCCCGATTCATTCAACAACAGAAATACTCTTGCTTTTTATGTATTTGCCACAAAATTTTATTTTTCATATCAATTCTTTGTTTTTGGCATTTGATTTCATTAATTCATTATACAAACATCTTATTTAACTTGAGAGTAATTCCTGCTATTCAGTATAGTCAATAGGATTATAATAACTTACTTAATTTCTTACCAATTTTTGATCCCTATGGAGATGATACTTATTTATCACTCTATTACTTGAATGACGTGTACACTTGCACAATTGCATTAGTTATTTACATGCAATAAGTTTTTAGCACCATTGTTAGGGATCGACAATATTGGTGAAAAGTTGATTTGTTATTATTCCTGTTATTTTTTTTAGAGCAGTTAATTAGTATTTTATTTTATTTTCCTAGTTTGTATTAGTACATGAGAAGAAGTATTCATGAGGATACAAAACATTATTTTGATCTTGAAATTGAAAGGACATTAAGGAGAAGAAGAAAAGTGTTAAGAGAAATAGAGAGAATTAGAAATGATCTAATCAGAGAAGATCCAGTACTTTGGAATGAAAGGAATGCTGATATTCCTCGAATCATAGATGACAAAGACAGACCTATCAGAGAACATGTAGTGCCTATTTTGGATGATCTAAATCCAGGAATTGTTAGGCCACATATTCAAGCTCAACACTTTAAATTAAAACCATTAATGTTTCAAATGCTACAAACAATAGGGCAGTTTAGTGGTTTACCTACTGAAGATCCAAGATTGCACTTGAGACTTTTTCTTGAAGTCTATGACTCATTTGGGCAGCAGGGTGTACCTGAAGATGCCCTTAGATTAAAATTGTTCCCTTATTCATTGTGAGATCGCGCCAGATCATGGTTGAATGCATTACCATCAGGTACGGTGGCATCTTGGAATAAGCTGTGTTAGAGATTTCTGCTTAGGTACAATCCTCCCAAAATGAATGCCAAGTTTGGGAATGACATTACATCATTTAGGTAATTGGAAGATGAAACATTATATGAAGCATGGGAGTGTTTCAAGGAACTAATTAGAAAATGCTTGATACATGGTTTTCAGCATTGGACACAAATAAAAATGTTCTACAATGGATTAAATGCTCATACACAAATGATGGTGGATGCATCTGCTAATGGGATGTTGGTTGACAAATCCTATAATGAAGCATACAAAATTCTGGAAAGAATAGCAAATAACGATTATCAGTACCCCACTACCAAAGTTGGTACTGGTAGAAGAGTTGTTGGAGCAATGGAACTTAATGCGATTACATCTTTAACAGCTCAGGTATCATCTTTACCAAATATGATTAAAACTCTAAAAAGACCCTCTGTAGTGCAGGAGATGAAGGTCGTAGAACTAGCATGCGTATACTGTGGAGAAGATCATGTTTTATATGAATGCCTATCCAATCCAGTCTCTGTGTATTACATGGGAAATTTTCATCATGGCAACAACAATATCTACTCCAACAAATACAATCCAGGGTGGAAACAACATCCAAATTTTAGCTGGAGTAATCGAGGAATGGGAAATGCCAGCAATATTAATCGACAGAATATGGCTAGTGTACCACTTGGACACAGTCAACTAATGCCGCGGCAAAATGTGCAACAAAGTTCATCATCTTCAACATCAACTATAGAAGCTCTATTAAAGGAGTATATGGCTAAGAATGATGCGATTATTCAGAGACAAACAGCTTCCTTAAGAGCTCTGGAGAATCAAGTGGGACAAATTACCACTACATTAAGTTCCAGACAATAATGAGCATTGCTTAGTGACACAGAAAGTTCTTGATCTCAAGGAAAGGAACAATGTAAGGCCATAACACTCCGGAGTGGCACTCAGCTAGCAAGGGTTGTGAATGATGCCTTTACTGAAGAGAAAAGTTTAAAAGTTCCCGAAAGCAGAACTTTCGAATCAGTAGTTGAACAAACTACAAAAGATGGGAGTAAATAGAAGCATACATAAGCAAATTCATCTTGTCAAGCCAATACAAATGCCATAGAAAAGTAACTCAACAAGTGGAAGGAAGGCCATCGCCACCTTTTCCCTAGTGTTTCCAAAAGTCGAAGTAATATGCTCAATTCAAGAAATTTCTAAAGGTCTTGAAGCAATTACAGATCAATATACCTTTGGTGGAAGTATTAGAACAAATGCCTAACTATGTGAATTTCATGAAAGATATCCTATCCAATAAGAGAAGATTAGGGGAGTTCGAAACTGTTGCACTTACTGAAGGGTTCACAACAATGCTGAAGAACAAACTGCCACCAAAGTTAAAAGATCTAGGGAGTTTCACTACACCCTGCTCGATTAGACACTATTATGTCGGCAAAGCATTATGCGATTTAGGTGCAAGTATCAATCTAATGCCTATGTTTATTTCTAAGAAACTTGGGATAGAAGAGGCAAGACCTACTATAGTCACACTACAACTAGCTGATAGATCATACATCCATCTAGAAGGTAAAATTGAAGATGTACTAGTAAGAGTTAACAAGTTCATTTTTCTAGCAGATTTTATTATTCTGGAATGTGAAGCAAATAAAGGGGTACCCATAATAGTTGGACGACCTTTCTTAGTAATTGGTAGAACATTGATTGATGTACAAAAAAGTGAATTAACCATGAGAATTAATTATTAGTGGTTGACATTTAATGTGTTTGATGCTTTAAAGTGTGCAAACCTAGATGAAGAATGCCATGTTGTTGAATTTGTTGACATTGTAATTCAGGAAGAATTTGCAGGACATATGTATAACAATCCTGATGCAGACTGTGTTGAATTAAATGAAACAAAATTGACTGAAGAATCTAGGGAACTGATAGAAATTCAACAATCTAGAAATGGATTCAGGAGGAGCTTTGAATCATTAGACTCATCAGGTCGACTTTTCAACCCTCCTCAATTGTCAATAGAAGATCTACCTGTGTTGGATTTGAAGCCATTACCAGTGTATTTGAAGTATGCTTATTTAAGAGATAACGATACACTACCTATAGTTATCTCTGCCGAGCTTATAACAGACTAGGAGATGCAATTACTGGAAGTCTTAAAAAAAATCCAAGAAAGCTTAAGGTTGGTCAATTGCAGATATCAAAGGAATTAGTGATGCGATCTCGTATTCGTTTGATTAATCGAGCCGCGTATGTTCCCGATCGTAAAACTAAGTAGCATGGGTTAATTCTTGGATAGGTTTGTAAACGAACAAGTTGGCTTGAAAACAAATGGATTTAAATGTTTAGAAAATGGCAAAGATAGGTTCGGCTTAAGGCTAAAGAAAGAACCAATATTATATGGTAATATTGACCCGAATCTTCTAGTAGTACTTAAGTTGAAAATAGTGGGGATAGTTTAAAATCATGACCCACTATCTATATTGAGATAGGAACCAAAACGGTAATGGTTGAACGACACACTTCAATGAAGTGATAAGTTCAAAAAGAAAATAGAATTGATGCCATAAGATAGACTTGATAAATCAATTGAGTCAAGAGAGAACAAAGAGAGTTGAACACTCACAGATATGCTAAAATTCATAAAAGGTTCAAAAAAGTCCTTTCTACATTATTTAAGCCTAGTATTTATTGGTTGTACAAGCTCCAGCCGAATGGACATGTTGCAATTAGTTTAATTGAGCTAAAAAAATGGCTGTTGAATTATCCAACAAGTCTTTTGGAAACTCCTAGGTATGGGTGATGCCAACAGCCATGCCATTTACAATTCCCAATCAGTCAAACCATGTGGACTTTAGAGTTAAGCTGAATATGCAAGTATGTGATCAGTCAATGAGGTGTGAGCATGGTTTGATTCCATCTTGGGAAGCCGAATGTGCATCTAACATTTTAATGCTGATTGTGGCACATGAACAGCCTCCTAGAGTGAACATGTAGATTTGGATGGTTACCTTGGTGTGAACTTGGCTACTAGCTGAATAGTCAAGTGTGAAAACACTTGAAACCATTGCTCTCCATGAAAAAGGTGCTTGGAGGAAAGTAATCAGTAGCCCCCACTTGAATGCATTTCCCAAATACATGTCTCTCTATAAATGCCGTCCATTAAACATGCTTGCTGACCAGCCAATGTGAACAACCTACAAGACACATTTAAAGTCGGCTTAAATTCAATAATAAGACATGATTAAAACACCATTTAATTTGTATAAACATTGTTCAAAATTATGATGTCTGAACTAAGACCAATTTAAAAACATATATTAATGTTGTACTAAATAAGACATAATTAATAGACTTAAGACATGTTAAAGGTGTTTAGATTATTGCATATTTAAACTCAAATTAATGATGCTTAATTTATAACACAATTATAGACTCAAACTATAAAAATATCATAACTAAAACAACTTAATGTCCTTATTTCAGCAACTGAAAAATAGCAAAATAGCAAGCTGAAAATTAAAGCTCGGCTTGGAGCAAGCTACATGGAACGCATGAAGAGCTTGTCCAAGATTGATCGATGAGCCCTGCAATAGCTTCTCCCCAAATTCGATTAATGAGGCCCGAGATAGCTTCCTTGAATCTCTTGGCTTGAGCACGAGTGATCGGCCCCATTGGTAACTTAATTGGTTCGGCAACAGCCTTAGTCATGATTGCATCAATTAGCCTAGCAATCTGCATGCGCAAAATACTACTTGAAGATTGCCATGGGAAATCTATTGAACAACAAATGAGACTGAATCTTGTCATGAAGGAAGTGGTTAAAAAAGGAGATTATCAAATGGTTAGATGCTGGAATTATATACCCAATTTCTTATAGCTCTTAGATGAGCCTTGTTCAATGTGTACCCAAGAAAGGAGGGGTCACCATGTAAGAGTATGCCCAAAGATCAATCACGAGATGGCTGTAATAACATACTTGGTTTATCATGTTTATTAATATAAGGCGTTGCTATTATTATTCCAGTTTCTTTTTTGTGTGCATAAATAAATTGTTTTATAATAATGTCCTGAGAATAATATGATTATTCTTAAAAGATCCTTAGTCAAGTATTGTTGTTGGCTAGGACAATAATAATGCATTAAGACTAACATGTAGTTGATTGATGATAAAGAGTTGTCATTGATATGGAGTGTCAGAATCAATCATGAATATGTGTGTTAGAGAACAACATATTGGACTGACCCACTATGAGTATGTTTCTTGGATTATTATGTAATTGTCACAACATTACTCATAGTGATTAATATGTATATGATCCTCATACTTGAGATAATCTTTATCCCAACATCATGAGTTGTATATTTTGATACAGTCAAACAAACACCGTAACTGGTTGTTCTATAAAGACTGATGTTGGATATACCACAATCTATGTTGAGGGATATAGTTGATCAATATAGGATAAGTCCCTCCTACATAATGGGAGTAATATCTCAGGCCACTTGATTGAGTGAGGCTAGAAATGCATGGCCATGCTTAAATAAGTTGATATGAGATGTCATACTTATTTGTGTCTCATAGTCTACTCAAGGTATCAAGAAACATGGGATG
Organism: Gossypium anomalum; assembly: GCA_025698475.1. Taxonomy (NCBI): domain Eukaryota; kingdom Viridiplantae; phylum Streptophyta; class Magnoliopsida; order Malvales; family Malvaceae; genus Gossypium; species Gossypium anomalum. The sequence goes on from CM046956.1 coordinate 60,066,191, forward strand.
GACTATGCAAGTGTGACTATTCCATGACTTGTGTCCATTCCAAAGATATAGGACTTAAGGATTAATGCATGAAAGGTTAATCACAAAAGGTTATGTCGAATCATGACTTCTTGTAACTTAGGTAGCATTGATGCATTGCTAGATGCCACTCATTGTTTGTAACATTAGAATCGTTCTAATATTACTGCTAACGTTACAAGAACCTATAGGGTCACACCCTATGGTTGAAATGAATGAGGTAAAACATAGTTGGTATATTGCTTGGTTGTCACATGAATTAAATTAATTATAGAATTAATTTAATTGGGCAATCAAATTGTTGAACATACTATATGTACAAGGATGTTGTACACATAATCGTAACATAATTTTATTGATATATGAATTTAGTTCAGTATATAAGTTTAAATAAATATAGTTTAATCAATCTTTATTATAATTAATGTAATTATAATTTTTCTGTTAAAATTATTATATTTATTTGAATGATAATTATTATGTTCGGATTAATTTTAATGAATTAAAATTCGTTATAAATATATACCAATTAAGAGGGAGTTGTATATAGCAATGGTAAAAACCCTAAAAAGAATATATAAAAACTAGCCCGAAAATATGCAAAGTGGTCTAGCAGCCGTTTAGCAAAATACTCTCTGAAAATAGTTTTCTTGGATTTCTACCGTTCATTGTCAATCGGGTGGACTACGTAGAGGGCAACATCGGAAAAGGTTGCGGCTTGGTTCGGTAGTGGTTCAGCATTCCTGTTGCCTAGGCGTCACTGTCTACTCAGATTGAAGTTTCGGTAATTTCGAAACCTTTTTATCCCCCCGATTCGTTCCTTACACATGGATCCTTGGTTTGGATCGTCGGAATTTTTTTTTTAAATTTTTCGCTGCGCCTTGGAGGCATTGGTGTTCCAACACACCATAGTCAGCAATGATAACAACGAACTCATTCCCACACATATTATCATAAGTTGGAGAGTTTGTATGGATTATCAAAAGCTCAACAAAGCAACGAAGAATGACCATTTCCCTCTGCCTTTTATAGATCAAATGTTGGACAAACTAGTAGGGAAAGCCTTCTACTATTTTTTAGATGGCTACTCTGGGTATAACTAAATTGCCATATCTCCTACTGGTTAAGAAAAGACTAAATTCACCTGCCCTTATGGAATATTTGCTTTTAGCGGAGTGCCATTTGGGTTATGTAACGCCCTTGCAACATTCCAACGTTGCATGATGGCAATATTTTCCAACATGGTAGAGAAATTCCTTGAAGTATTCATGGATGATTTCTTAGTGTTTGGTGACACTTTTTAAGACTGTTTGAAAATTTTGGAGTTAGTACTTTGCCGATGTCAAGAAACAAATCTTGTGTTGAATTGGGAAAAATGCCACTTCATGGTTGTGAAGGCATTGTTTTGGGCCATAAGATTTCACAGCAAGGAATTAGCATCAATAAAGAAAAACTAGAAGTCATCGAAAAGTTGCCACCACCAACTTTAGTGAAAGGAATCAAAAGCTTACTTGGTCATGCTAGATTTTACTGTCGCTTTATCAAGGATTTTTCTAAGATACCCAAACCTCTATGTCAATTGTAGGAACAAAACAAACCATTTCATTTTGACGTGTTATGCTCAAAAGTGTTCAAAGAGTTAAATGAGCGATTAATTACAGCACCTATTGTCACTGCACTGGACTAAACTTGACCATTCGAATTAATGTGTGATGCAAGTGACTGAGTAGTTTTGAAGCAAAGAAAAGCCAAGATGTTTCATGTTTTATATTATGCCAGTCGTACATTGACAGATTCACAGCTCAATTATACCATAATGAAGAAAGAATTGTTAGCGTGGTATTTGCCCTTGAAAAATTCAGAGCTTATTTAGTGGCCACCAAAGTCACAGTTTATACAAACCATTCTGCTATTAAATACTTGGTGAGAAAAAAAAAGGCCAAGCCTAGGCTCATTAGATGGATATTATTGCTGTAGGAATTTGATTTGGAGATCAAAGATAGGAAAGACACTGAAAATCAAGTGGCTGATCACTTGTCTTGATTGGAAGCAGGGAATAATTATGGTGATAGTCAAATGATTAAAAACGAATTCCCTGATAAGCAGTTATTATTGGCTATGGCATTGCCATGGTTTGCTGATATTGTTAACTTTCTAGTTAGTGGGTTGCTACCACTTGTGCTCAATCATTAAGGACAAAGGAAATTCCTTCATGATGTCAAGCAATATTACTGGTATGAGCCATTTCTATTCAAGCAGTGTGCAGATCAAGTAATTTGAAGATGTATTCCAGATGATGAAATTCAAAGTATCCTGCATCACTGTCATTCTGCACCTTATGACAGACATTTTGGAAGCATGCGAACTATTGCAAAGGTTCTCCAATCTAGTTTTTATTGGCCCACCATGTTTAAATATGCTCATGAGTTCTGTCAAAGCTGTGATCGTTGTCAAAGAACTAGTAACTTATCAAGGAGACACGAAATGTCGTTGCAAAATATTTTAGAGGTGGAATTATTTGATGTATGGGGAATTGATTTCTAGGGTCCATTTCCACTATCCTGGGGCATTATCTATATTCTTGTCGCTGTGGATTATGTCTCCAAATGGGTTGAAGCTGTGGCTTTACCTGCAAATGATGACAAATCAATTCTGAGGTTCCTGCATACAAATATTTTTACTAGGTTTGGTACCTCTCGTGCCTTAATTAGTGATGAATGTTCACATTTTGACTGCAGATTAGTTACCAACACTTTAAACAGATATGGGTTAAACATAAAATTGCCATAGCATACCACCCACAGAAAAATGGACAAGATAAAATTTCCAACAGAGAAATCAAGCAAATTCTGGAGAAAGTTGTTAATCCCAATAGCAAGGATTGGTCAGCAAGGTTGGACGAAGCCTTGTGGGCTTATCGCACAACTTTCAAGAAATCGTTGGGAATGTTACCTTTCAAGCTTCTGTAATACCTCTAACCCCTCTCCATAGCCGAATTAGGGTTATGGAGTATTACCATGCAAATCCGATCAATGAATATCAAAACATTTCAATAATGTCATTTAACAACAATCATTTAAAACTCACCAATACCCTAGCATACATGTACATTTGGGCCTTAAATCAGGCTTTCGAGGCCTTAAAATCATATTAGAAACAATTTGGGACTAATTCAAAACAAATCAAAAAGTTTGGGAGAAAGTTGCAAAATTTGAAAACAGGGGTCACATGGCCGTGTGACATAGCCCAAGTCATGTAACAATCGAACAAAGGGACACACAGCCTTGTCCCAGCCCGTGTCTCAAATCATTTAACTCACTGAGTTGTTACACACTACCATGTCGCAGGCTGTGTAACACACTGAATTGATACACCAAAGTTAACAAATGACACACGGACATGTAACTAGGTTGTGTGTGTCACATGGCCATGTGACAGCCCGTGTCCCAGGCCATGTGGTAGCCCATGTCCCAAGTTGTGTGCTCTATAAGTTGACCCTAAAAACAAACCATTTCGAGACCAAAACATATTTAACCAAGCATCTAACTTGTGTATACATTTAAAAGACCTAAACACCTTTCAAACACTTATAAACATACCATTACAAAAATCCTATCTCATCTAACCATATGCCATTCAAAGGCACCACAATTGTAGCAAAACATCATTAACCAAAATAAAGCAATATAGCCACAATTCAAGCACAAAATCTAGTCACTTTATCTCCTTAATGACATCAATTATAACCATTCACTTTTCATCACAAACTTACCAAAAGTATCCTATATTACAAGTACCTCAAGAAACTAAAGAACATAAATTTGCCAAAGCACTAAAAGTTCTATCAAACAAGATATCTGCTCCAAAAGCATATTCGTACCAAAATAATCGTTAACACATTCAAAAACTACCATTATAAAAGGTCTTATACATGCCATTTATAACCTTGGCCAAAATAACTCAAAATCTACCAAAATAGTTGTTGGATAGTGTGACAGATCTCCGACAAGCTTCCAACTGATCCAGCTTCTGATAATCTACGAAACAAAGAAAAGTAACTACATAAGCAACTAGTGCTTAGTAAGCTCGTATAAACTCAAACATAACTTACTATTCTTAAGCACAAGTTATCAAAGAAGCATAACATCATTACCAAGACCATAAGCTTAGTAAAGTCCTATATAAGCACCATTAAACTCACAAGTTAGTAAGTTCATACATGATACATATATAATCAACCATACCATAAGTAGATTTTCATGTATACATCACTTATCATATCAACCTTTTCATAAGATCACGAATTAACATCCATTTGTAAACATACCTTGCCATTAAACTTTGCTTACTTGTTGAACCATCTAGAATTACATTGGATACTCGAGAACGCTCACACATAGTGTGCCTTTCTATATAACCATAACATTTTCTTTTCTATAGTGCTCACATGAGCAGTGGGTCAAAATGTTAGCTACACGATGCTACTCATACGAGCTGTGGAGAATCCAAAACAAAAGTAGGACCTCAGCCATCAGTACGACATTCAAGACCAACACCCGAAACATGAAATCCCTAATGACATGTTATTCATATCCTAAGAATTCTTAAGGTTCAAACGGGACTATTTATTTGTCAATTGCTCAAAGCATCGATATATGTATATTCAAGTTCATTTATAACTAACACGATACAACAGATAATCAATTTAACTATCATTAATACAATTATAATTCATACGAACTTACCTCGATAAATATGGTTGCAATAGTTGAATTGAAGTCTAGTTCAAAGCTTTAGCTTTTCCCCGGTTTAAGTCCGGTTGTTGTTTATCTTGATCTAAATAGATAATTACATTTAATTAAGTACTTCAATTAACATCAAACATTCAATTCAATCCATATTATCATAAAATTAAGAATTTACCCCTTCTATTTTAACTTTTTCACAAATTGGTCTTTAAGCTCGAAACATGTAAAAATACCATTTTTACCCTCCATACATGCTAGGTGAATTTCTTAGGGACCCAGACCAGCTCAATTAAATCATCATTTCTTCATGTTACCATAAAATTTTACTATTTTTATAAATAAGTCTATAAACCCTAAATTTATGAAAACTACTTAACAAAACAAGCTTGTTTAACAACTAAGATTGATAATCTATCAACTAACATCAAAACACATTAAAAATCAACCATGGCAAGTCCTTCCACCTTTAACAGTTTTGCAAATTAACCCTCGGGCTAGCTAGATTAAACTAATATGAGCTCAAAAACATAAAAATCACAAAAAATGGGACTTGAAAACCTACAATGCACAAGACACAAGTGACCGAATGCTCCAAGCTCCCCTTCTAATGGTGATTTCGACATTAAAAAAGTTAAATGAGAAAGATGATAGCTAATTCTCTCATGTTTAAGCATTTATTTATTAAATTACCATTTTATCCTTAGGTTAATAACTTACAAAATAACAAAATCCTACCCATAATTGTCCACTAACTTTAAAAATGGTATAATTACTATCTAGATCCATTAGTTTACCTTTCGAAAGCCATTTAGCCCTTTTAAATGATAGAAACCCACTTTTTAAACCTTTACAATTTAGTCCTTTTTACCTAATTAATCATTTAAACTTTAAAATTTCATAACACAACTTTAATACGACCCTAATATAATCCCATAGAATTTAAATAAATAATAAAATATTTATTATCTAGTCAAAATCGTGGTTCTAAAACCATTATTTCTGGCACCACTGAAAACGAGTTGTTACAGCTTGTCTATGGTAAACCATGTCATTTGCCAGTTGAGCTAGAACATAAAGCATTTTGGGCAATCAAGAAACTAAACATGGCCTGGGGTGCTACTGTAACTCATCGCTTACTGGAGCTAAATGAGATGGATGAATTTCAAGCTCAAGCTTATGAGAATGCCAGACTATACAATGAAAAGACAAAGCGATGGCATGACAAGAAAATTTTGCCATGGTAATTTGTACTTGGACAACAAGTCTTGCTCTTGAATTCTAGACTTAAACTATTTCCTGGAAAATTAAAGTCGAGATGGTCTAGACCATTCGAAGTTGAACGTATATACCCTAATGGAGACATCGACGTTAAAGATGGAAAAACATGATCCACTTTCAAAGTCAATGGTCAACGCCAGAAACATTAATTTAGAGCCCCTATGATGTGTGAAAAAGTTTTATTTCTCTTCGAAATACTTAATATTGTTCTCTTGTAGAAATTTTCTTCGTTTGTTTTATTTTTGGAAATTTTCTTTGTTTATTTTATTCTTACTTTTTTCTTATTTGTTACCCAATAAATTTATTTAACTGTTTATTTTCTCTTATTATAGGTTTCTTTTTGGGTCAGAGTACATACAAATTGAATCCATTAGCCCAATTCTTTTCTCGCTAAATGCCAATTGTTTTGCCTTGCTAGACCATGATTAAGGCCAATCTTATCGCACACATCACAATTTCTTCTCTCTCAAGTTTTAACCTAGCCGATTCAGTTTCTTCCCACATTTTCATCTAGTTTTATTTTATGCTTTTAATCCCTGTTTCATTCATAATCGCAATAAAATCTAGCTTTTTTCATTTTCAAGCTTTCTATATTTTCTTCAATGGCTTCCCAAATAGCTTCTGCTTGTACTTCGACCTTTACCTCTACACGCACCTTCTTCAATAAACTTGATGAAGATAAATACTATAAAATTATTTCCAAAAGACCATTTTGCATGGAAAAAGGATTCCTTTTTCAAGATGCTCCCTTCATGGGGTTTATAGAGGCTACCTGATCAGTTGTTAAAAAGCATGGATGGGGAATCTTCTGTCTCTATCCTGACGATATCTTCCCAAAGGTAGTGAAAGAGTTTTATTCTCACATTACTTCTCTTGATAATGTATTTATATATGTGCGTGGCGCATCAGTTCTATTTGATGAGGACTCCATCAATACCCAATATGGATTGTCTGAAAGTTCTGACGAGCATGCTGACTTTGTGAAGACAATGTCCCTAGAGCGCTTAACCCAGGTTCTCATTGATGTTTGTGTGGAAGGTACACAATGGTCAATTTCAAGAAATGACTATTACATCGTCGATAGAGTCTTATTGAAGCCTTAATGCAAGATTTGGTACCATTTCTTGAAAACCCGTCTCATTCCTTCTGCATATAATGTTACAATCTTAAAGGATAGATTATTGCTTCTCCACTCCATAATGGTGGGACAAAATATTAATGTTGGAAACATTATCTTTCGTGAGATTCATCGTTGTGCCCAAAAGAATGTTAGAACCTTAAATTTCCCCTCACTGATCACTATACTTTGCCAAAGAGTCAAGGTTCCCCTGTCACCAAATAAAGACCACCTTTCGAACAAAGGGGCTATTACTAAACAAATTACAGAGAAATTGGCTGGTGAGGAAAATGCCAAGGCAAACTAGCACACCTCCGTCTTCTTCTCCTAGGACTACTTCTGTTGTCCCTTCGACTTCTCACACTGATTTTGAGCAATGAATGATTAAAGCTATAAAGGCTTTGGAACAACAATTTTGTGTGATGGAAAAACATCATAAAATACTTGTCGCTGACTTTGGCAAAGCTTAAGAGGAGATGGGCATCTTTTGGGAATATGTTCGCCAACGTGATATTACCATTCGTAAATCCTTATAAAAGAACTTCTCACGCCCAATGCCACCATTTCCTATTTTTCCTAAGGAACTGCTATTGAATCCTGAGGCAGAAGATGAAGAACCGACTACTATTCCCACATACAACCAAGAGAGAGATGAAGCCAGGACAAAATCTATCCACATTGAATCTGATAATGATGGAATAGATACCACTCAGACTACTGCACCTGCACCACAATCCAAGGCCCCTATGATTGCCCAGAAACGTGCAGTTCATCAACTAATTGATGAACTCACAAAGTCAAATATCGGTGATGAAGAAGAAGAGGTGCCCATTAACTATCTTAAAAGAAAAAGATTCAAGAAGGCTGCTGGTAAACCGTTCAAGCTGATAGTGGTGACCAGGATAGGCCGCAACGTTACAAACGAGCTGCAAAGAAATCTACACAACCCAAGTAAAGTAACATTCTTCCCATCCAAGCTTTGATTTTGATAATTTTCATTCATGTTAGTTTATATCTATTAACTGGATTCATGTAGCTTTTATTCATTTAATTCTTTCATGTTCATGCATTAAGGATAATGCATCCTTTAGGTTTGGGGGTGTGTTGTGCATATAGACTGCATTATTAATTGGTCATACAGTTCTTCTGCCATAACATTCAATTGCCATTCAACTTCCTGATTATCTGAGTATATGGTTATCAATGATGTTCAATGAGGATAATAACTCTTCTTTATAAACTTAGAAAATATTGTGATAGTTGTTTAGGCATGTTTAGCATAGGACAGTTGTTGAAAATGAATTTTTAAAAGTAGAATAATTGAAATATAAATGCAATTAGGCTATAATAGTACTCTTTGAATAACTTTAGGACTTCTTGACTTAAATTCAATATAGTAATAGTGTATAATTTTTCTCATGGTAAAATAATATGAATACTCCAATGTTTGAATTTGTTGAGTAGGACAGTAATATTTTGTTTGCTCTATTATATTGTTGACCAGAAAAATGAGTTCAGATATTAGTGTTTGTCTAAAAAAAGCATATATTTTAGGGGCACTTCACTGAATTTTTAGGCTAAATTGCTAAAAAGCTAGTTGTTTGCTCCATCCATCTTTTTAGTTAAAAACTTTTGTTTCATGAGTGATTTATATTCAAATTTTTTACATGATACAATACATGGCAGTCTAGTGTATGCTCTATTGAGGTTGTCAAGTATAAAATCATATGACAATATGAATTTCCTAGAAAAAAATTGTATTGAAAAGTGAATAAATGTGAATAAAAAAAACTGAGTTTAAGAGAGAGATAAACTAGGTATATTCAGAACAAATCTACTATAGTTTTAATTGCTGAAATATTTAGGAACTTTATCTTTAGGAAACATTTTTTTGCACTTTATTTGATAAACATGTTTACAAGAACTATAAGTAATTTTTCTTTGTTTCAGTAGAAGATTGCTAAGAATAGAGGTACACAGTATGCTTATTATGATTTGGCAGTATCATTGGTGACTGATTGTTTTGGTAATTCCTTATATTCATGCATACATTATTTGTTTGAGGACAAGTAATAGTTCAGGTTTTAGGGTGTGATAACTCTTTATAAGAGTTATATTTTAGGCCTCTAGATGGAATTAATTATTTGTAATTAAGTAAATACATCTACATTTTTAGGATAATTTTAGAACATTGCATAACAAAGCTTGGATTACGCTATAATTGTTATCATTTATTACTTTTATTACTTGGGGAAGGAAAAGTTTTGGTTGTGGTTGGACATAGATGCAAGTAGAAGAAAAGGATGAAGAGGATGCAGAACGAAAATAAGGGAAGTGAAACATTGCCATGGAAAATGGTGAGATTGATTATAAACACAATTGCCATGGAAATTCCAAGAAGATGGCTCGTCACTCTATCCACGTCACTCTCAGCCAGCTGGACGTGTACCAGAAAAACTACCCTGAAAAAAAGGAGAAACAAATGTGTGCTGAGAAGGACGAATCTACCTAATAAAAGAAGAAGAGAGAAGAAAAAAAAGGAAGAGAATTTGTATGAGCAGAAAATTGGTGGCATCGATTTTTTCTCTCTATTGGAGAATTCCAGAGAAAGAAAGGTTAGCAGCTTAAGAGAGTAGAATAAAAATGTGAAGAAGGGGGAGAGATAGCTATTCTAAATTCACGTACAATCTGAAGATCAAAGGGAAGTTGGAGAGTGGTGAGAATTCTTGCATTTTTGCCTTTATTTTCCTTATTTCTGTGATTCGAACTTATTTGAGAATGTTGATGAATGATTTTATTTTGATGTTAACTTTTCCACCCATGAACTAAATCTTTTTTGGGTTAGAGTTATTTGGGTGAATGTTTTATCATCTTTAATGCCCATGATTTGAGATTATCTATGTCACTATTTTATTCGATTTATGTGTATTTTAAATACATACATGCTAGCTCTAGACATAGTTGATTGTGTGTTGTGTTCTTAGATGTATTTTTAATTCTGAAAAGGTTAAATATACTGGATCTTGAATCATTCGATGCAAGCGAATACTCGATAGAATATTTGTAGCACTCTAAATATAGATGTTGCGAGTTGAACAGAGAAGAATGTTCATTGTAGTTATAAATCCACAGTTCTGTAGACGTACAATAAATTATATTTCTTATTTAAGATCTAGCTATTGAAAGAGGCAGGTTACAGTAGTAACTCTCTGAGCAGTTGATTAGACAATATTTTTTCATGGCTTTCATGGCATTATTTTGATATGAACATTTCACCTGAATAATTCCAGCCCGATTCATTCAACAACAGAATTACTCTTGCTTTTCTCTGTAATTTGCCACAACATTTTATTTTCCATATAAATTCTTTGTTTTTAGTATTTCATTTCATTAATTCATTATACAAACATCTTATTCAACTCGAGAGTATTTCTTGCTATGCAGTATAGTCAATAGGATTATAATAACTTACTCAATTTCTAACCAATTTCTGATCCCTGTGAAGACGATACTTACTTATCACTTTATTACTTGAATGATGTGTTCACTTGCACAAGTGCTTTAGTTATTTACACGCAACATACACCCTGTATACAGGGTGTTTAATGACCTCTATGGTAACTATCTTGACTTCTGCCCATATATCCTTAGGGTATCCCTTTCCTTGGTGGACTTTTCTTGTTTGAACCAGTCCTTGGCGGACTCCCTCTTTACATACCATAGTATTGAAAGGCTTATTGATATTTTCATTTTCTTTTGACCTTTAGCAAACCTCGTGACTCTGGCGAACCTATTCTCGTTCCTTTTTATTGGTAACAACGGTGGGATTACTTCCAATAATCCACCTTATGCAGAAGATTATCCTAGAACCCCACATGTCCCATATGATGAACAGCTGGCTTATCATCTTGGTAGGCCATCGTTCATCCGACTATACTAGTCTGTGTCCCCTCTTACGTAAGTTCTCCCTTCGGAGTTAGCTTCTTACATGTTTCCATAAAGGACTATCCTCAAAGGGGTATAGTCTTGACAGACATTCTATCCACATGAAAAAATGCTTATCCTTAAAGTGAAACTTTCATCCCTTCTATGAGATTTGCCTCTCATATACTACTCCATTGAGCTAACCCTAATAGCTCATCATGACAAATACTTACTTGCTATCCTCAAATACTTTTCCATAGTTAGGCCAACTCTCGCATGACCTATCTCCTTTTAATTCTTGTTGGGTCCTTGCCCATGCCTTGCTGGCTTCCACAGCTATCTCTATCACTTCTATCATTTTTGGTGGATTCCTGATGATCCGCTTGCAATACTTACTCTTTCTTTTAACTCCTTTTCCACCTGTGTGGTTTCTCTTGCTTAACGCACTGGTAGTATATCTCGTACTTGAGGTCTAGGCGGACTCTATGGATTGTCATAGCCAAGATATGGTCTTATATCCCTCTCACCTCATTTTTCACATTCTAATGGAATTACCCCATGTTTATTGTCCTAACAGACTTTATCTGTGTTTACTGTGTCAGTAGATTATCTCTGTTCTGCGTTTGCTATCCTAGCGGACTATCTATGTTATGTGTTTACTATCCCAACAGACTATCTCTGTGGATTCCATAGATTCATTCATATATGCTCTTATACCAATTCGTCATCATGAAATACTATCTTATGATGCCATAGAGTATCACATCCATGGTCTTACTCAGAGTATTTCATCTATGGTCTTACTCATCATACCTGGCTACTATAGCATCTTTTATCTATGGTCTTACATCTTATACCTTATACCTTGTACCACGCTACCATGGCATATTTCATCCATGGTCTTATGTTATGTACCTTATACTAGACTATCGTAGCATCTTTTATTTATGGTCATACGCCATATACCGTCAACATGGTGTCGCCTCGAAGGACCAATCGGTAGCGTTGTCGCAGTAAATACCTTTCCATAATACTAATTTCCTGAATCCTCCTCCCAGTACCTTCTTTACATCACCTAACCTTAATGCTCAAATACCACAATGTTCCCTTCGGAAGGCCTAGAGCTTTGCTCGATGCGGTAACTAATAGGGTCACTCTCTATTTCCCATCTCAACTTCGTCTATCCCATGTAGGTTTTTCCTACAGTCATGCAATACATGCACATATCATCATATTTCATGTTTATGCAACCATGGCATACTCATACAACATAAATCATAACGTCCATAGAGTTTTAGGAACTCACTTGAAGCTTCATCGTCTCCATAGCTTACCATTTTTTATCGCCAGAGCTTTCATTCTCCTGACAGCTAAACATTCCAATAAAATCATGGGTTATACTCAATATTTTCAGCTTTAACCCATTTTTCCAAAAACATACAGAACCCTTAAAATGGTTCTGAAATCAATAACTTTATTCTACGTACACATAAGGGTTAAAAACCTTACTAGCTTGCTGGTTTCCCTACTTTTCCATCTCCATCCTCATGAATTCTACTCTATATAGAACCTTCCATGGCTATTCATTCTTCAAGCTACCAAACAAGGTGAAGAAAAGAAAATGAAACTAAGTCAGGAATAAAATCATCCTTAGGAGCCATCTCTCAGCTATTTATAACCCTTCTTGCACCATTACCAACCTTAGGAGAACCATCCATAGCTAATTATTATGTCTCTCGCTAAAGAACCTGTTGGTTCCATTCTAACCAAACTAGGTTTGGTTCTTAACTCTGTCCAATCCGATTTCTAACTTTCCAGTTTCTTCCAATAGAAGTTGCCAACTTGCGATATCTTACAATTTAGTCCTTTAATTATTTTAAATTTTTGGGTTAATTAGGAATCGGGTGTTACAACTCCTCCCCCTAAAAAAAATTTCATCCTTGAAATTTTCTGTCTCGAAGGCAAATGTAGAAAACCCTTCTTTATCCTTTCCATCATAGGGTTCGTGTTAATATTCATCCATCTCTCTCTTACAAGTTCTTCTAACTTATTTTTCTTTTGTACATTCTCACTTCCTTTCAACTCCACCTCATTGGCAGATTGTTCATACCCATTGAACATAGGTACCGACTCCTTGAAAGTCACCTAATCATTCCGCTACTAGGCACCTTCCGCCCTATAACGTCCCTTTATTATCCTAATTTGGTGGACATTTTTTGGTAAACACTGTCTGTCTACCAACTCTTCAACCTCACAAATCCTAGAGTCGTTTATGCTCTAACTTCAACCATCTTTCGGGTCCTTAACATTGGCGAATCTCAATTGCCAGCTCATTGGTGGCTTTTGATCCTTCCACTACACTACTCTGGTCTATAGTTTTTTATTCAAGCCTCTAGCTTTGACAGATGCTTTGAAGATGAGCACTACTTTGACTTAACGCTTGGTTTTTTTCTAGTGGAGTATTTTTTGAAACCTTTAGGCTCTCTCTTACACTTACCCCTCCCATCTGGTGCATCAATTATTTCACATCACAAGGCAATTAAGCTTGCCCATAACTCATCATTTGCTACTATTTTGGTGAAGTGTTAGAGCTGTTGGGAAATGTGCCTATATTGTAGTACACATGTAACTATTTTCTATTTATTTGAACGATGAATAAATAAATAAATTTAATTTCATATTTCACTATTATGTCTTTTGTATTTTTGTCTTTTATCTTTTGTATACATAGCGAAATTGTGAAAAATAAATATTAGCTCATTGATTGTCTAAGTTCAAACTGAAGATAAGTGGCATTGTAAGAACGTTTACATTGCGAGAAAGACAACTTACTTTAGTAGATAATCCAAATAAGTTCCTAACCTCATAAAAGAATCGAAGTGATCATTTGATTCAAATACTGGAAAGGATTATTATGTCGTCTACTATTCCAATTGAGGAGACGGCTAGTCTTGGCTATTGGAGTAGTGGACTCCACGGGTAGAGACATAGATGTATTCATTAGTAGAATGATACATTGGACTGGACCCAAGATGAATTAATTCTAAATTCGTTTGTGAATTAATTCACTTGTGACGTTCATAGTGTGATTTACCTAAATCCTGAGTTAGACATTGACCATACGTATGCAACTCATGTGCTTTGATATAAATGGAAGCTTATGCTTTAAAGATAGTCGAGCCCATAACCGGTATATTGGGTACATGACTTGTGTATGGTATGACTTTACTAACAACAGTGGAATTTATAGCTCAATTAAAGAGTTAATGATATCCTCTCATTGGCATTGTGTGGATTGATAAATATGGAACGTGACCACGGGTTGCTTGTTTTTGAACGAGTAATTTATCATAATCATTTATTGATAGTGGTCATATTAATCATTAAGAACACACAATGGTGACAATGAGATAAAATAGGATTGTATTGAGTGAATGGATTTAACTCAAATGAATTAAGGATATCATATGAGGGTAACAGACACATGACTAGGTCATTAGACAAAACAGTTGGATGAATTGTTTTCGTAAAGAGTATACAATAAGGAGTTTTCAATCATGGTACTTCTTATGGACTAAATCCATAATTAAGCAATTGAGAATTATCAGAACGATACTTCTAGACATAATTGAAATTACTAGAGCCTAATTATACATGTCCGATTGGTCCTTCTGCTAGCTCAACAAAAGCTCGATCAGACTACATTTGAATCAGAAGAAAATTCTACGACTTTGGAAATAATTTAATTGAGTCGATTTATTCGACGTGGAATTAAATTAGGTAGTTGTCAGAGTTGTTCAACTAAAGAATTTGATTAAAGAATTTTCTTGAAAAACTAATTTGGAAAATCTAAGTGATTTTTGGGAAAATTAATTTTGAACAAGTAAAATTAAATTAATTAAAATTAATTTTGTCACATCCCATATAATTTTTTTTTATTTTTATGCGTAATAATGAGAACAAGGGAAATAATGGCCTAGTGGTTTAATAGCTACTTATCTATCTTAGTGGTCCAAGGTTCAGGCCTCATTGTTCACATTCTTCAATTAAATTTTTTGACAATTTTTCCTTATGTTTAATGAGCATTGCCGTCTACCTTTATCACCATAATTAAGAGGATTTGTTTCCTTCATTGAAGGTGTACCTTATCCCCTTTTTACTCCATGTCTCCCTGCCTTGCCATAACCTCACATCTTACCTATTTGCAAGATACATTGAACTTGGCCAAGGTTGACCAAGCATTCCACCATTCCATTGTTGTCCATACTCTCTCTCCCTCTCACTTTCTTCCATTTTTTATTTCTTTTTTCACCTTTTTCTCTCCATTTTGGCCAACTACCACCACCATTCCTTTAATCATCTTTTTTTTCCTCCACCATGACTCAAACTTCCTTCCATCGATGACCACCTTATGTGGCTGCCACATCTCCACTTTTCTCATCTCCCTTCTCCCATCATAGTCATGGTCACTGACGTGTGGCACTGCAAGTCCTTCTCCTCCTCCACTTCTATTCTATTTTTCTTCACCTACTCCTTTCTTCCCCTTTCCTTAGCCGAACCACATAACTCCACCACCGTCGGACTGTTGCTTAGCCACCATCGAACATAGCTCCTCCATCGCCGGACCGTCGCCAAGTCACTGTTGGACCACTGTTGCCGCCGCCACTATAGGTGACCAAAAATCTTTCTTTTCTTTTCTTTTCCCTCTCTTTGTGCCATTTCTTTGTTTAATTGAATCAAACTATTTCTTTCATTTTCCTTTCTAGATTGCTCAATTTTTTGATAATGCTCATTCTCAATTCATTGATCAATTTGAATTAATCAAGTGTAAGTAAGAACATTTTGGGTCGTAAAAACCCTTTTCCTAGTGTTTTCTTAACATGGCCGAATGGTATAGTTCCATGAGTCATAGTGATATTTTATTTTATTATTTATTTATGTACTTTGGTACTAATACTACTTCGTATCAATTTGAAGGGCCGAACAAGAATCGTAGGGGAGACCCCTAACTTCGCATCGAAAATTATTCTTATTTCGAGAGTCTTAGATCATGGGGTAAGTGATGTTGAGACTATATGTGATAGATCTCTTAAGTGTCAACATTTTAAAGATCCACACTAATACATGTTATTTATGTGATAGATTGTCTTGCGAGATAGATTGAGTGAAACCATTAATAAGGGTTGAGGCAAATCGAATCTACAATCTACGGTGTAGGATCGTTACCATTTATTTGTGTGACATCGATATTTTATTATTATTAATTTAATTATATTAAAAATATGAATACTCTGAATATTCTTTAAGAGTTGTATAACTTATCGAGATGGATACCAAGTAAGTGATTCTAACCAATAGGTTTTATGAAACACATGACAATATGTTTATGTTTGTGATTATGATGTATATGTAGATCTCATGCTCATTGTAACAACCCGTTTTTCAGCGGTAACGGAACAGTGGTTTCGGGATCACAAATTTCCATCGTGTTGACTCATAAATATTATTTATAGAATATTTACAGAGTCATTAGAGTCGTATTAAAATTTGGTTAGGAAATTTTAATGTTTAGGTAATTAATTTAAGAAAAAAAGACTAAATTAAAAAAGGTGCAAAACTTAGTGATTATTACATTTAAGTGATTAAATGGATTAATTAATAAATTAGGAAGGACCTATGTAGCAATTAGTCCCTAGTATTAATATTAGACGGGATTATGGATGAAAATCATAAAATAATACATGTTTTAATGGCAAAATGATAAATATTATAAAATTAAAACAAAATTAAATGAAGTAAAAGACATTTTCTTCTTCAGTTCTCTTCATCTTTACCGAAAACACCATGAAGCATAGTTTGGAGGTTCGGTTAGTTCATCCCTTTGCATGAGTAAGTTTTTTAGCCCCGTTTTTAATGAATTTTGTGTTTTTGAAATCATTTCAATTAGGTCTAGCTAGCCTGTACCTTTATTTTTGAATATGTTAAAATTTTTAGAACATTGATGAATCTTGAATGTTTTTTTATGATAGTTATGTGTTTGAAGCTTTGATTATGGTATTTGGTTGTTTTGTGAAGTGATTTTTGTTAAATTTTGATTTAAGGATTAAATTGTTAAAATGTCAAAATTTCAAGGTTTAAATGGTGAATAAGAGGTGTTTTGTGGACTATTTAGAAGCATTGAATATTCAGTTGTAAATTTTAACTTGTGAAAATGGTTAGTTTAATGATTTTCGGTTTAAGGGACTAAATTGCAAAATTTGTAAAAGTTAGGCGCAATTATATAATTTTGAAAAAAAAGGTATAAAATGTAAAGAAAATTGGAATATGAAATGTAAGCTAATAATTTGGAATTTTATATTTTAGATCAAGACCCTGTTGATTTATGTGGAAAAGGGAAAATTACGGAATAGTCCCTAAACTTCTACAGCTATTACAACTTAGTCTAGGTAAGTTCTTACGATTTATAATTTAATATCTATATGAATTTTTTCATGATATAATATGATATAATGGATATTAATTATTTTATTGATGGTGTAAAGTTTGAGAAATGTTATTAAATTTTGATATTTGGATCGGATGAATGCGAGATAGAGTATAATTGAATGATGACGTGTTATGTGGGGATTGGAGTGGAGATTGATCTAGTGTGATTCATATTTTTTTCCGAGTATGCCGAGGTTCAGCATTTGTTACGAACTCTTGTGTTATACTATTTTGATTTGGCATGTTATCAGTTGGATTAGCTCTTATAAGCATTTGGCGTGTTATTGGTTGGATTAGCTCTTTTGAGCATTTGGCGTGTTATCAGTTGGATTAGCTTTTATGAAGGTTTGGCGTGTTCCAGTTGGATTACTTGTGTACTCGTATCTGTAAGTTTTCATCAGATCGTAAATTATTGTATTATAACTCTATAATGACTTGGAATGGTTTGACATGTAAATGATATCTAGAATTGATTCTATTATGGATATATATTTTCCCGGAGATTATTGTTGAGCTTGGATTTGAATTGTACAATTCACTAGTTAACTTTGTGGATGGTAGGAAACACTTGCAGTTGAGTTATTTTTGATTGAATTGTTGTATTTACTTCGGTAAGATTTATTGTTTTTGTACAACGAACTTACTAAGCTTCAATGAGCTTACTTGTGTTAATTTCTATTCTTTTAAATACTTTTGAAGGTTGGACAGTCAGGTCAGCACTCAAGTCACACTATCCATCTATTTTCGGTAGATTTTGAACGTTTGTTTTGAATTATATGGCATGTAATAGGCTTGTTTTATCATTACTTTTGTTTTGGTATGTATATATATAAAGAGTAAGCCTAAATGTAAGTTGATAATATGAGTATCTCTACAATGATCATAACATTTACTTGACCAATGTTTAGTTAATGATTTGTTATGAGTTATGAATGATGGAAGGTGTTTTTGACATTAACTTGTAGTTAATGTATGACTAAATGGTCTCTTTTGAAATGTTGTGATTTGAGGTGCCTATGATAGGCATATTGGTTGGATGTTAAGTTGTGTGAACTGACATGTTTTGGTTGATGATTCATATTGTTGTATAATTGTGTATACTTATGGTACCAATAAGGGTACATTGGTTAGGTACTTAGGATGGTTGAGATAGCATGATTTGAGCTTGTTTAATGTCATTTTGAATAGGTTTAAAGGCTGATAAATGTGTTACCTAGTGTCCAAGAAATCTTGAAATGGTAAATTTGACATTTAAGGTTCATTTCGATGCACACAGCTTGGGACATGTCCGTGTCACTTGGTCGTGTGCCACACACAGCCTGCGACATGGTCGTGTGTATTAAGTAAGTGTGTTACACGGCTTAGCACACATTCTGCGTGTAACATCCTGAAATTGGGTCTAGAAGAATTGGGCTTTGAGTTTGGGTTTGGATAGAAGAAAATCCTGAATATTGAGAAGTTTTAAATGTTACTAGTGTGTAAAAATATATATATATTGATAAAAATATTTCTGTTATTATTACTGATATTTTTATGAAAATTATAATTATTAGATACAAATATATTTATAAAATTATTGTTGTTAATTTAGTGTTTAAATTAAATTATTATTAGAAAATTTTATCAGATCTATTTTTATGGAATTATAAATATTATTAGGAAAAAAATATATATTATTGTATTTGAAATTTTCATTATGGTTATTATTATTATTTTTTAAAAATATAGAAGATATTATTATTAATGTGGTGTTTAAATTTAGTTTTTAAATAAATTTAGAAGTATTTAAAGTGTAGGAAAAATCTTGGTTCGATCCAAGACTTTAGCAAAGAAATTAGTTTTTCCTTCTTAGGGGAACTTGGCAATAAGGGTTTAATAACAAAGTAGGCTAAATTAGGCACAAAGGGAAGCTTGGTCTAGTGGCAGAGGCGCTGGGAGTGTGGTATAGTGCTTAGGTTCGAGGGTTGGCGCACGCAAATGCTGGTTTTTATTTTAGAAGCCAGGTCACACTAAAGTAAGGTTTAAGAATAGTTGCGACCAAGATATGCCACAAGGAGCCCCTGTGGTGCAGTGGCAGCAGCGTGTTAGCCTTGCCGAAAGGTTATGGGTTCGATCCCATGGGGAGGCAAATTCCGTTTCATTTTTTTTAAACGGGCCAGAGCTGAAGCAGGTAAGGTTTTTAATTAATTGTGACCACATATTATTGATGAAAGAAGTGTGGTGCAGTGGCAAGCAGTTCAAGGGTGGGCGCATGGGCAGACGAGGTCTGGAGTTTGAGCCTCATCTCGCGCTGGAGTGGTTGGGTTTTTGCTGCACGCGTGGGGAAGGAGTTGGAGTCCGACCAGGACTCCTAACAGCGTGCTGAAGCGGTGCAAGCAGGTGGATAAGGCTGCTGATCGGTTGGGTGTTTGAATGAAATTCAAACATTAGAATTGGCCAAAAATCAAGGAGTAATTTGGGGAATTGGAATTGGGAAAGAATTCTTGCCGAAATGCACTCATTCGTCAGTGCCGAATACTTTAGGCTTTTAGGATTCTTTTTTTTTCTCTTCTTTTCTATACTTTTCTCTTCTCTCCATCTACTTTATTTTCTTCTCCTTGTCTATCGAATCTCTCTCCCGTTCTGCTCATCTTCACCTTTTATCAGTGTTTTTAAGCCTATAGTCGATTGCCTCAAATTCCGAAATCCCGAAAGCTTAACTCCTTTTGTGCCGATTTCTTATAGCCAAAACCCTCTTACTTCTCTTCATCATTCTTGACTGATTCACTAGCTCTCTAAACCCCTAGTATTTGTCGACAACATTACTTAGGGTTATAGCCTCAAATCATTATTTCCAATATCACCTAGAAAAGCCGAAACTACTATAGAGTTAGGGACTTGTAGCCGAAACTTCAAAGCTTCTGGATTCAAGTTTTACCGTCGTTTAAAGGTTAAATTTGCATCAGATCTACGTTGAAAGCAGAAAGGAATAAGTGGTAAGTGCTTATCATATCAGATTTGGTCTTATTTTACGATGTTAGGAAAAGCTGAAATCCCTAAAAAAATTAGGGAGGCTGTCGATTAGGGCATAAGGCTCTAAGGGTTTGTAACTGATGTTTTCTTTTGGTGAATAAAGTCTTCTTAAGTGTTGGATCGAAGGCGTAAATCGTTGGAGCAATCAGATTCAGAGCAAGCCATCGATTTTGGCAGGAAGGTAAGATTTAAAAGGCTTTCTAGGGACATGGTTTGACTTTGGTTAAGTAAGTTTTGGGGGTTTAGTGATTGAGGTTGGTAAATAAAAACTGTGCTAATCAATTGTAGGACATCGTAAGGGATCTCGGTAGCAATCATCGCGAAACAGGTGTGTACCAAACACCCTTTCTCTGTTCAAGTCGGCAAAAGCTGAAAAGCCAAAATTCGGTATTTCATGGGCTTGTGAGTACGCGAATGCTCCCAAGTCATAGACTAATGGTTAGATTCGGCATCGCAAAGTGGTAAGTTGGTTGTGTGCGAAAATACGTGAACATCGGTAAGTGGGCCTCGATGGGCCAAAACCGGGCCCAACGAACTTACGGACCAATATGGGTAAGAGATGGGCAAATCGGCCTCATTAGTTAGTTGGTAGACTCGAATTGCTTTTAAGCTGTTAAAAGTTCTTGAAATAACTCGTGTAGATGTGTAAGTTTACGAATGTACCCTAAAGGGCAAAAATTACCGATATACCCTAGGGTTTATATTGACTAATATGCATGATTGATAAATCTGTATTCTCGCATGATATGCTTTCATTAATTTCTGTTGCATGGGATTGGGATATTGATGGAGGAAGTGTTTAAAGTGGTTCATCCAAGTCTTCGAGGCTTTGCCTCACCTTATCGATAATCGAGCAAAGCAATCTTTGGCCGTGGAGTGTAGGGTTGGGTGGGTTGAGATATTCCCACATGGAGTGTAGGGGTGATGCGGGAGTGTAGCGGTTGGTGGGTTGAGTAGTCTCCCCAAACGGGATTGCATTCATTGTTATTACATTACACGTATTCATCGAATTGGGCCTAGGGCATGTTTATTGCTCGAAAAGGGCTAAGGCCTTGTTACTGTATTCTGAAAAGGGCTTCGGTCCACTGTGTACTGTCCTCTGAATGGGGCTTAGGCCCAATGGGCTCGAGCTGATTTGGGCTTTGGATGGGTTTCTGTATACACTGAGTTTCCCCAAACTCACCCCTTTTCTTTCCATCCTTGCAGGTGAGCCCTAAATGGTGGACTTGGAGTCAAGGGATTTAGAGTGGCCATGAAGAACAAATTCTGGTTTTTAAATTAGATCACACTTCCTTTACTTTTAATTATTTTCGTTTTGTTTGAAGGTTGTAATAAGGCCGCTCATTAAATTATTTCATTTATGGATTATTGAACTGGTTAGCACTAGGGCGCATTTTAAAAAGACTATATGTTTTCAAAATGTCTCTGACGGCGTGTAAGACTTCCGCAATATAAATGTTTTCAAAGAAAATAAAAAACTAAACTCGACTTAAACATGATTTACTTTTCGTGGGCACATAACATGCTTTAAGTGTGGCAATAGACGTGTGCATGTCTAGGATTGGATCTGGAAAGAGCTTGGTACTTAAGTAGTCCAACAGACTCACCTCCTCTTTTCTGGCTTTCTACCTGGTGCACAGCTTCCATTCACTTAAACTTAAAACACTAACATTCTTTAAAACCCTAATAAAGAGATTTTTGATAAAATAAATAGTAGCATTTCCATGTGGCACGCTGAATTCGGCCGTAACGTCCAGGCCGGGTTTAGGGTGTTACACTGCGACATGACCGTGTGTCATAAGTCTGAGAGTTAATGGTTTGGCACATAACCTGCGACACGGCCGTGTGTCCTTTGTTTTTGAAAATTTTCATATTTTCCTAAAATTTTCTGATTTGTTTCAAATTAGTCTCGAATTGTTTCTAAGCTATTTTTGAGGCCTCGAAGGCTCGATTTAGGGACAAAATACATGTGATTGGTTGGTTTTTATTAAGGTTAATCTATTTAACATTTTTATGATTGATTGGTAATGCTCCGTAACCTTAATCCGGTGATAGAGATGGGTTAGGGGTGTTACACTCATGATATGTGATATATGGCTTATGTGTTATATGTGATGCTTTAAACATGTGCAATTTATGTATATGTGCATGATAAATCAAGATCTATAATCTAATGTGAAAAGCATGTTAAACATGTTAAATGTGATTATTATGTGTTAAGTGATTATGAGAGCATGTTTACATGCATAAGTGTATAAGTGATCTACATGTTTTATAAGTGAAAATTGCCATATCACATGCATGGGGTGGGATTTTGTAAAAGGTGGAAGCAGTGGCAGTATATTTGCAAATCAGTGGTGACTTGTCCACATAATTAAATCAGTGGCAATAAATCTGCATATTAGTGGTGGATTGTCCACATCAGTGTTATTAGTGGCAGTTTATCTGCAAATCAGCGGCAATTTATCTACAAACCAGTGATGCCATGTCCAGAAACGATGTTTTAAATGGACGAGTTTTGGGGAACTTGATATTGGTGTGTAGCGGAGATAGGCATGGATTTTATAAAATGTGCATCGATTTTAAATATGCATTGATAAGTTCATGCATAGATATCAGTGTTAAATTCCATGATCTTGATGATGTATGATTATATCTTGATTATTATATCTATGTGGATATGTATGCAAGTATATACTTTATGTGTTGATCTCACACTGGGCCTTTTAAAGCTCCCCCATGTTACTTATGTGTTTTAGATAATCCTCGTGGTTAGGACTCTGATTTAGACATTGGAGAGGCTCTCGGAAATAAATGATTTTCATGGTTATGGACTATTTTGTATTTTTGGGACTTTCGTGGACTTTTAAACTTTTATTTTGGGACTTTTATTATTGAACTGTGGCATAGATGATGTGATTTAAAAACTATAGGTAATTGAAAATTTTGCATGGGTTTTAGTATGGATAAATTATTTTAATGTTTTCTTAATAAAATCTGCTTTCCGCAAACTTGTTTGATCGAAATTGAATTTTCTTTAAAATTAATCATAAAGATTTACAAATAATAATAAATAAGATTTTTTCTCAAGTTATGTTTTAAAATATCATATTTAAAGGAAGTATTAATGCATGTTTTTAAAAATTTAATTAGTTGGTTTTAACTCGCGTTTTGGCCATCTCATGGCCCATGTAATCGCTTAGATTAGGCCGTAACGTTTAGGTCTAGTTTGCGGGGTTACAAATATGATATTTTTGGAAATTAATTTTCAAGTAAGACAATTGGCACAATGGGTAATTGAACATGAAAATTGGACCTGAGATCGTAAATTGGGCTCGAGAGACCCAAAAAAAATCGAGACCAAGACGTAAAAACTGGTTGAACCAGGCTCAGTTTGTGAAACTAGGCCGACAGTCCAACCGATGGCTAGACTGGACCGGTCAGGTTGTCAGTAACCCAACGGTAACCGAATCGACTCAAGGTGTCGTAAAGGTGTCGCACCTACACCACCGGGCACAACGGTGTTGGCATTTGCGATAGCGACGTTCCAGTGGTCGACGGTGGTTGGTCTTCGGTGGTTGAGTAGTAGAAGAGTTACACTCCTACTGAGACTCTACCAAAGACTTTGATTTCAGACTAACTATTCCAAAAATAATATTATTTTAATAGTTAATATTAAATTTAATTTAATACTTATTTTAATAATTTAATATTAATATGATTATCTTAATATTTAATGTAATTTAATATTTATCTTGTAGATAAACATTCTATTATTTTAATATGATTTAATATTAAATGATTAAGTTTAATAATAGTTGAACTCTCTAAACTCTACCTATATAAAGAGAGTCTTGAGTCATTATTTTACAGACACTTAAATTCAAGAGAAAGTTGTAGAGAGAAAATTCTTTGAAGAGATTATTTAAGAAAATTTCTAGAGATATTTTTTTAATTCACAACTTGACCAAAAAATTTAGAAAAATTGCGAAATTACCCCACTGGTAATTTTTGTGAATTTTTTTTTGATTTGAAGCGAGTCCACACTCAGTAGATGTGAGCTTGAGGATAATGGAGAAGATTACTTGGTCGAAATGCTCATCCTATATGAATAAAAAAGGTACAATTTTGATTAAGCGTTTATTACTTTAGATATCACAACCAAGATCTTATTTTGCAAAAAAAATTAAAACTTTGTTTTCCCTAAATTTATTTTTTGCTACGTTTTTCAAACCTTTTTTTTCCAACAAGAGCGACTACCCTGACTCTGAAATCCTACTCTAATGGTAACAAAGGCTTTCTATCTTACTCAAAGAGTTTGTTACTAAACAGTCCTATAACTGGTTCTTCTTTATTGGGAGGTTACACTCTATTGGATAATAGTTAACAACTATTCCCGTCTTGAGATTGCCAAAAGACACTTCCTTGTCTCGATGTTAACAAGGATACTATCATCATTGGTGGGTTTGAATGACTTCTTATCACTCATTAAATTTCTATAACTTCACACGCTCTCTCATGGCTATAAATAGACTAGGACGCTAAATGGAAAGTTCATAAGATACAACCCTTTGTCTTGATCATTTCTTCCCTTATTTTTCACTTCTCTTCTTCCTATCTTTTTTTTTCTCATTTGATTACATTACTAGGGTGTCGTTTCCTCCAATTACCCCCGACATACCTTATCAAAATAAATTATTCATTCTCTACCTTACTTACTTGCCCAACGGCTAAACTCCCATCTGGGAATATAAACAAGATATTGATTCCCGGTCTACTAGGATACGCTTATTTATTACATCATGGTGGGCAATTCATTACCTCAAGAAATTTGTTTCCCCTATCTTAGTTCTATTCTCAAGGAAAATTCGAGTGGAGAGTCTGCTAAATGCTACTAGCGGCTATTTTCCCCTTTTCGAGAGGAAACATTTTATCATATAGGACTACATATTTTCCTTGTTTCCCGGTTATCCCAGAACAGGGCAAGTGTCTGTTTCAAGGACCAGGAGAGTTCTATTCGTCATCCTTACTGCTTCTCTTTCACATACACTTTTTTTCCAATAGAGTCGGTGGACTCATTTCAAAAGTTAACAACTACATGCAAATTCCTTACCTAGACCCTACTCAATGAAGCTCATTCTAATAAGGAGTCTAGTCTATCTTGGGGGAGAGGCCTAACCAGTGTCACTCATTTTTCCTTGTCTTTCCCTTGGACTAGGATTTGCACCCTCATTCTTTTCATACTTGGAGGTTTAAACTCAAACCTTTTAAGGTCTGAAAAAAGGGTTTGGAAGGTGCTAACTCTAATGGTTGCACCTTGAGGAGTTGCGTTTGCAAAATGGGGAGTCTCTAAGTTCTTGAGGAGTGTACATGGAACACCAAGTCCGCCTTCCAAGTTTACCTTTCTCCTCATCCGACCTGACTAATCCCCATTCACCCTGACTCCAGGGTACTCCTTAATAGGTTCCAAACCTGCGATCATTCCTATATCCTCTAAGTGGACTCAGCTAACAGAAGGCATAGGCACTCATTCAACAGACTACAATATTCTACCTTTGTTATATCTCTGTCTTAATAATTCCCTTACTTTTCCAATATTGTACTTTTTAATCAATGTATCTACCTAGTTTTTTTTCCTTGTATCCTTTCAGTATGCATTTATTGTAATTTCTACCACCATATTTTCTCAATTGTACTTTCTACGTACATTTTCCATATTCATTTACCAGAGTTAACCTCTCTGTTTGCCAATCAGGCACATATATCCATGTACCGCATATAATATCTTGCCCACATTGAGGACTTGAAGGACTTAGCCAGATTGATCTCCATGCACATAAAGGTATTTCTTTCCAATTTTCTAGGTTAGAAGACCAACTAAACCTATGCTTTGATACAACACAAATTGTAACACCCCACAGCCGACTCGTCCATCGGATTCGGGTATGGAGCGTCACAAATGGACCTATACTTAGTTTTTGCTAACTTAACTTTCAATAAACAGTCTTAAAATAAAACTACCGAATAATGAAATTAAAAATAAAAATTCTTACAATTAAGGCCTTAAACCATTGAATGTCAAATTTCTATTTCTAATTAAATTATTCATATACAAAGAGTCCCTTAAAGTTTCCTTAACTTAAGGTTGACTAATTCAGATTCCAGACTCTAAGGACGTCATTTGGTTACACCATGATTTATCTTGAGGCGAAGCCTCTAATAATACCCCATTCTTATGTGCATGACTTTGGTCCAACATTGATACCCCATATCCTCTCCATCTAACTTGGTCCCTCATCGTATTTCTTGATCAACCTTCGCAAATCCTGTAAACATAAGACAATCAGTTGTAAGGTCAAATGAACTTAGTGAGTTCATTCACTAGGTCATACATAAATAAACCCTATCGTATGAGGGTATCGTAAAATGAACTAAACATAAATACTCCATGCTCAGTCAAGGTGAATATTCTTTATCAGGGTGGCGGACTCTACTCGGTCCTTCGAGCTTCTTGGCTCACTATAAGACTTCTCTTTAGTCGGGATCTCCACTCAACCATACGTGTAACACCCCGAACCCGTATCCGTCGTCAAAACAGGGTTACAGAGTGTTACCAGTACATACAGAACATTTACAGATTAATCGAAACATTACTATTCACTTTCTGTGAACATATATATATAACGACCTTTATTTGGGCCCTCGAAGCCCAACATGAACATTAAAATCAAGTCAAAACTTAACCAATTTCTCATAAAATTTTTTGCTTAAATTTTAAAAGTTTTACTTGTGAACTACCCACACGCCCGTATGGCTTGTGACATTCCTGTGTCCCTTGTCCGTGGAGCTCTCTATTTATGACATCATCATCAATCTAGGGGCACACGGCCACATCGTATGCCCGTGCCCTAAAGTCGTGTTCCATACACGGCTGAGACACACGGCCGTGTCTCTGCCTGTGTGGTTAATACCTAAGCTATTTTCTAAGCCTTGGTCAACTTTAATCTCTTACACACTTATACAAAATCAAAAGCATATAACATGGTATGCATTTAATAATTAAACAATCTCAATTAAATTACAAACATAGCATTTGTATGTCATTATACATTTGTCTCTCATATTCATTTTACCTTGTCTATTATGGTACCACTTATACTTTTATACCATGATTATCATCTTACCAAATATTTTCAGCTTAATCATCAAGCATTCATATTTAAAGCTAGATCATATCTTTATAAAATACCACATTTCAAATACGCAAAATAAAATACTTGCCTGAGACATTTCAATCCAACTTCATACCCAACAAGCATCATATTGAAACTAGTCATATATATATACATGTCATGATATGTATCATTCTTATACTGTTTTCCTATAAAAATATATCATTTATTTTCCTCCTCCTCCTCTCCATTCCACATCCTTAATTTATATAACATCCTTGTAAGTACAATTTCACAATTTACTTATTAATGCTCACATCAAGTCATCCCACACGAGTCATAGTCACTCAATTATTTATAATTTGAGCTACAGAGCTCCAATTTAAGATCCGTAGATTTTTCCTGAAACTAGACTCACATATCCTTCCATCATAAAGTTTTTAGAATTTTTGGTTTAGCCAATTAGTACAGTTTATTCATTTAAGTTTCCCCTGTTTCACTATCCGACAGTTCTGACCTCTCTTCACTAAAAATTAATTATATCACAATCTGAAACTCTTGATAATGTTCCTGTTGATTGTAAGCATATGAATTTGAGCCTCTAATTATTTTTCTCAAATTTTTGGTGATTTTCCAAAGTCAGAACAGGGAAACCTGAATTCATTCTGACCTTGTCTCATAAAATTCATCATGTCTTATAATTTACAATTTAATTGCTTACATTGTTTCTTCTATGAGAAACTAGACTCAATAAGCTTTAATTCAATATTTTTTTCATCCTTTAATTCGATTTCTACAATTTATGGTGATTTTTCAAAGTTAACCTACTGCTGCTGTCCAAAACTGTTTTAGTTCAAGATGTTTATTACCATTTTTCCTCTAAATTTCACAAGTCATACAATTCAGTCCTTGCTCAATTAGCCCATCTATTAAGCTAATTTTTCTCAATTAACATTTTATTCCATCATTCTAAACTATTACACAACCTTTGAAAATCAGAATTTTAACACTATACCTTAATTTACAACTTTTTCACAATTAGGTCCTAAAATCAATTTCTATTGAAATTACTTGATAAAATCATCAAAAAAACAAAATCAAAGCTTCAAATTCATTTTATTTCATCATAAACAGCCAACACTTATCAATGGTAACTTTCAATTTTGTTCATAAAATCAAAAACTAATGAATTAAACACTTGGACCTAATTGTAAAGGTCACAAAAACATAAAAATCTCAAAGAAAATGGCAAGAATTGAACTCACATATGTCAAAGTATCAAAAACCAGCAACTTTCAGACCTCCCATGGCATTTTTGCTGAAGAAAAATGATGATATCTCTAGATTTTTCAATTTTATCTTGTTTTATATGTTTAATTTACAAAATTTCCCATTTTGCCCTTGTTTCTCCTTGTCTTTTTGCTGATTTTCTTGCCCAACCGTCCAGCCCATACAATTTGGGTCCAATTGCCTTTTAAATCCCTCCTGTTTAATCACTTAAGCTATTTAATCACAATTTAACAAATTTCGCACTATTTTCAATTTAGTCCTTTTTAATTAATTAACTAACCAAACGTTAAAATTTTCTAACGAAACTTTAATACTAACTTAATAACACTCCACAAATATTTATAAAAGTATTTATGGCTCGGTTTATGAATCCAAGGTCTCGATACCTTGTTTTTAACCCAATTTACCTGATTAATTCTTTTAAAATCGCAAAATTCACTAATTCAAAAATTCTTTTAAATTCGCGCTTGGCCCATAATTATTATTTATTAAAATTTCTAAACTTACTCGTTGGATTCAGTGATCTCGAATCACTATTTCCGACACCACTGAAAAATTTGGCTATTACAACTCTTCCCCCCTTTAGGGATTTTCGTCCCTAAAAATCTTACCATAAGAAGTTGCTTTCAACTCTCAGGAAAAACTTCCACAGAGTTTCTCAGAATCACAACCGAATTAATCTCAAACATCTCCTCCCAATAACCTTTAGACTGTAGCACACAGTGTCGGAGCATATCGTCAAGATCTCACTTATTCTCTCATAATTACTTATACTCAATTGATTTGTTCAATAAAAAAATTGTACATACCGAAATGATCATACGAATCTTTCTTTGTCAAATGATCAACCTCAATCAAATAACATCTTATTTTTCAGAGAGAATGACAATCTCGATATGAAATCTATGGCAATTCTATCTCACAACTTACTCGTCTTTTATCTGTTAACAAATCAATGTCTGAATACGAATCCAAAATATCATTGAACACATACAATCACTAGCACAACTAACTCACATAACTGCACATCTTATCTATCTTGGATGAGCAGACTAACTACTACTGAGCCTCGTGCAAAAACTTCTATATAAACTTCGGATTCATCTATACATACATTCTATCTCGAGATAACAATAATAACAAAAATCATGTTCGACCTGAAATTCAACATCGAAATAAATTAGCTCCAAACTCATTTAGATTACCACCCATTATCACATTTCGAGCTTCTCGGTTTCACAAAGAAAACCCCACTTTAGCATTTAATCAAGTTTGGAATCAAATCATCATCAAATAAAACCAATCATGTAATCAACATTCACAAAATAATCAAGATTTTCCAATACGTATATAATACAAAGTAACAACCCGTAAAAACAGAATAATAGCTTCACATGAATCTCACCATTTACTTTTATCTCAAACATAACAAAATAGTATAACAAAGAAAAATGAAGAAGTCCCAATCATAATTTAATCAGACCAACATTGCTCTCATCAAGCATTTTAGTTAACTAACATTCTTATACAATAAAAATTTCATCAGAAAATGAACAGCCACATATTCATCTGACTAATTCTGTCATCCCTAATCTCATAATATTTCATTCATTAACAAAAATCAGTTCAAAATTTTTTTTCCGGTAAGTACACTCTTTAGACATCATATCTGAATAAGTCAATTTACCGAAATTAGCTTCTTCTTTAACCATGACATTGCATATCTCGAATACCTTTTTCCAGAACTGTATTTACTTTTCAAACTATTCTCGTCTCTGTATGCCTTACTAATCACTTCACCACTATACTCTCCAATTCTACACATGTGACTTTATTAACATAATTCTCATGAAATTGTCATAATTACAACTCTGGTAAGGGGGTGAGGTCGTAAAGCCTCTAACTTAACTCTCATAATTACACACATATGACTTGATATTCATCATTAACATAACATCATCGTTTTCACATAATTCACTTCAAGCAAAATTAATACACTTATATAGTCTATCAATATTTTCTGCCATCTACAATTTCAAACGATGAATTCACTTAGTTTAGCTCAATATCAATAATTAATCAATTTCTCAATTGAACACTTCGAATAATAATGATATCTGTGATGGTATCGCATACAGTCCACCTTTAAAATCGAAGCTCTCTTGTACACATATTGGCCTTCACTTAGCACCACTCATGTGACCTAGCTCGATTGTACACATAATTTTGGCTCTCTTGTACACATGGTGTACACATAGTATCACCCATGTGACCTGGCCACTTTATCTCATAGCTCTCTTGTCTACATGGTGTACACATAGCATCACCCATGCGACCTAGCTATCTCATAATGTCTCGTAGCTCTCTTGTACACATGGTATACATCCCGTATTACACATGTGACCTAGCTACATACCATCTGTATCTTTCGATTCTGAAGGTTTAAACGGGAAGTATCTCACTTCCTAATACTTTATTCCATTCTTCCAATAGTCAATCATCATTCAAAAATCAGCTACAATACATAAAATATGCTGAAATATAACATCGTAGTAAAGATAATGTATTATTTACATACAAACTTACATACTTTCTCATTTCCATGTCGAATTAATATTGAACATTCAAATCATTATAATTATACTTACTTTCAACACCTTGGCAATCATAGTAAATATATCAATTTTACATTGAAACATGCATAAATTAATGCTTATTATACATATGAACTTACTAATCATACTTATTCAACCAAGTGTACATAAACACACACTTATTCAATTTTGAATAAGTTTACTTAATCAAACATGTTGGGCACATAACATCATAGACATGCCAAACTGACACGGATAGCCTTATCATAATATAAACTTTCATTTCATTTCACCTTTCTATATTTCAACTTATAGTTATCTCATTTCGTACATTATCACATATATATCATGAACTTCTATTCATACCTTGTCAAGTTTCAACTTAACACAAACACATTTTCAATGTCTCAACACTAAATTTTCGCACTGTTAAGATTAGCTCAATTGGAAAGCACCTCTGTCTTAACAAAACAATTTCATTAGAGCCGAAAGATATCACACTATCACGAGTAGTAATATGGCATGTATACTAGACTCACATACGCTAGGTTAGTCCGAGAACCGACTAAACCATAGCTCTGATACCACTAAATGTAACACCCCAAACCCGTATCCGTCGTCGAAACAGGGTAACAGAGTGTTACCAGTACATACAGAACATTTACAGATTAATCGAAACATTACTATTCACTTTCTGTGAACATATATATATAACGACCTTTATTTGGGCCCTCGAAGCCCAACATGAACATTAAAATCAAGTCGGAACTTAACCAATTTCTCATAAAATTTTTCGCTTAAATTTTAAAAGTTTTACTTGTGAACTACCCACATGCCATACGGGCTTGTGACATTCCCGTGTCCCTTGTCTGTGGAGCTCTCTGTTTATGACATCATCATCAATCTAGGGGCACACAGCCACATCGTACGCCCGTTCCCTAAAGTCGTGTTCCATACACGCACGAGACACACTGCTGTGTCTGTCTCTCTGCTGTGTGGTTAATACCTAAGCTATTTTCCAAGCCTTGGTCAACTTTAATCTCTTACACACTTATACAAAATCAAAAGCATATAACATGGTATGCATTTAATAATTAAACAATCTCAATTAAATTACAAACATAGCATTTGTATGTCATTATACATTTGTCTCTCATACTCATTTTACCTTGTCTATTATGGTACCACTTATACTTTTATACCATGATTATCATCTTACCAAATATTTTCAGCTTAATCATCAAGCATTCATATTTAAAGCTAGATCATATCTTTATAAAATACCACATTTCAAATACGCAGAATAAAATACTTGCCTGAGACATTTCAATCCAACTTCATACCCAATAAGCATCATATTGAAACTAGTCATATATATATACATGTCATGATATGTATCATTCTTATACTGTTTTCCTATAAAAATATATCATTTATTTTCCTCCTCCTCCTCTCCATTCCACATCCTTAATTTATATAACATTCTTGTAAGTACAATTTCACAATTTACTTATTAATGCTCACATCAAGCTGTCCACACGAGTCATAGTCACTCAATTATTTATAATTTGAGCTACAGAGCTCCAAATTAAGATCCGTAAATTTTTCCTGAAACTAGACTCACATATCATTCCACCATAAAATTTTTAGAGTTTTTGGTTTAGCCAATTAGTACAGTTTATTCATTTAAGTTTCCCCTGTTTCACTATCCAACAGTTCTGACCTCTCTTCACTAAAAATTAATTATATCACAGTACAGAACTCGGATAATGTTCCCGTTGATTGTAAGCATATGAATTTGAGCCTCTAATTATTTTTCTCAAATTTTTGGTGATTTTCCAAAGTCAGAACAGGGAAACCCAAATTCATTCTGACCTTGTCTCACAAAATTCATCATATCTCATAATTTACAATTTAATTGCTTACACTGTTTCTTCTATGAGAAACTAGACTCAATAAGCTTTAATTCAATTTTTTTTCATCCTTTAATTCGATTTCTACAATTTATGGTGATTTTTCAAAGTTAACCTACTGCTGCTGCCCAAAATCTGTTTTAGTTCAAGATGTTTATTACCATTTTTCCTCTAAATTTCACAAGTCATACAATTCAGTCCTTGCTCAATTAGCCCATCTATTAAGCTAATTTTTCTCAATTAACATTTTATTCCATCATTCTAAACTATTACACAACCTTTGAAAATCAAAATTTTAACACTATACCTTAATTCACAACTTTTTCACAATTAGGTCCTAAAATCAATTTCTATTGAAATTACTTGATAAAATCATCAAAAAAACAAAATCAAAGCTTCAAATTCATTTTATTTCATCATAAACAGCCAACACTTATCAATGGTAACTTTCAATTTTGTTCATAAAATCAAAAACTAATGAATTAAACACTTGGACCTAATTGTAAAGGTCATAAAAACATAAAAATCTCAAAGAAAAGGGCAAGAATTGAACTCAAATATGTCAAAGTATGAAAAACCAGCAACTTTCAGACCTCCCATGGCGTTTTTGCTGAAGAAAAATGATGATATCTCTAGATTTTTCAATTTTGTCTTGTTTTATATGTTTAATTTGTAAAATTTCCCATTTTGCCCTTGCTTCTCCTTGTCTTTTTGCTGATTTTCTTGCCCAACCGTCCAGCCCATACAATTTGGGTCCAGTTGCCTTTTAAATCCCTCCTTTTTAATCACTTAAGCTATTTAATCACAATTTAACAGATTTTGCACTATTTTTAATTTAGTCCTTTTTAATTAATTAACTAACCAAACGTTAAAATTTTCTAACGAAACTTTAATACTAACTTAATAACACTCCATAAATATTTATAAAAGTATTTATGGCTCGATTTATGAATCCAAGGTCTCGATACCTCGTTTTTAACCCAATTTACCTGATTAATTCTTTTAAAATCGCAAAATTCACTAATTCAAAAATTCTTTTAAATTCGCGCTTGGCCCATAATTATTATTTATTAAAATTTCTAAACTTACTCGTTGGATTTAGTGATCTCGAATCACTATTTTCGACACTACTGAAAAATTTGGCTGTTACAATACGCCAAATACCTTGCCTTATCAATGAGACCTATCTTTAGTTCTTGTCTTTCCTTCCTTTCATACTCCACCCATACTGGGTGTTCGATGGCATCTATGGTAACTATCTTGACTTATTGCCCAAAGATTCTTACGTCATCCCTTTCCTTGGCGGACTTCCCTTGTTCGAACAGTCCTTGATAGACTCTTTTTTTATTTTATATCCGAAGGATTCATTGACATTTTTATATTGTTCTGACCTTTAGCAGACCCCGTTACTTTGGTGAACCCATTTTCATTCCTTCTTATAGGTAACAGGAATGAGATTACTTCTAGTAATCCACCTAACTTATGAGACTGACCTGGGACCTCCACTTGTCCTATATGATGAACAGTTGACTTATCATACTTGCAAGCAATCTCTTATTAAACGATACTAGTCTGCCTCCCTTTTTACATAAGTTCTCCCTTCATAGCTAGCTTCTTGGCATGTTTCCATAAAGGACTATCCTTAAAGAGGTATAGTCTTGACAGATATTCTATCCTGATGATAGAATGCGTATCCTAGAAGTGAAAATTCTTCACTTCCATCCATTCCATGAGATTTGCCTATCATGCATTGTACCTTGAGCTACCTTTAGTAGCTGATCATGACAGATCCTTGCTTGTGATCCTCAAATACTTTTCCATAGTTAGGTAATCTCTTACATGACCTATCTCCTTTTAATTCTTGTTGGGTCCTTGCCCATGCCTTGTCGATTTTTACAACTATCTCTATCGCTTTCATAACGCCTCATATAGTCCAATGAACCTCAGACTGATTTTCCTTTTCCTTTTCCTCCAATACTTTCTCACCGATGTTAAGCTCCATATATTTTCTTTTTAGATTGACGTATGATCTTTGATTATCAGAGGCAACATTCAGATCATCTCAAATAATTCTAAATTTTTCCTAAGTTTCCTAGACTAGATCAATACCAATTAACTTTCTTTCATTCAATTCAAACCAGTATAACGAGCTTCTGTATTTACGTTCGTATAAAGCTTCATATGGTGCCATTTTTATACTCGATTGATAGCTATTATTATAAGAAACTCAACCAACAACAAGTATTTTTCCCAACTACCTTCAAACTCAATTACACAACACCATAACATATCTTCCAAGATTTAAATTACTCATTTAAACTGGCCGTCTGTTTACGGATGGAAAGCAGTACTAAAAGTCAACATTGTACCCAAAACCTTGTGTAACTTACCCAAAAATCTAGAGGTAAATCTTGGATCACGATCGGTTATAATGGATAACGACACACCATGAAATTGAACAATCTCATATACATATAATTCAACTAATATTTCGAGCGAATACTTAGTTCTGACCGGTATAAAGTGTGTGAACTTCATTAATCTGTCTACAATTACCCAGACCGAATATTCTTTTTTGGAGTAAATGGCAATCCCAAAACAAAATCCATCATAACTCACTCTTATTTTCACCCAGGAATCATCACAGGCTATAAGAAATCTGACGGAATCTAGTGCTCGCTTTTACTTACTGACATATCAAACATTTAGGCACAATTTCAAATATTTTACATTTCACTCTCAGCCACCAGTAAAGTTTCTTTGATCATTGTACATTTTATTTCTTCTAGGATGAATTGAATAAACACTATTCTGGGCTTCATTTAACATGTCCCGCTTCAACTCTAAGTTATTTGGAATTCACATATGATCTCAAAACTACAAGCAATAATAGAAACCGATTCTGAATTTAGTAGTTTGTCCATTATTCACTAGTTTTCATTTTGCCAACAAATCGGAGTCATTATTCTATAAATCCCAAATTCTTGCTAAGAAAATTTGTTTAACTTTCAACTCAGCTAGAATAGAACTATCACGTTCTAAAGTCACACTTGCATTCATAACCCTCAAAGCAAATAGAGACTTTCAGCTTAAAGCGTCAGCTACCACATTAGCTTTTCCAGGAGGGTAATCGATCACCAAATAATAATCTTTTAATAGCTCGAGCCAATTACACAGCTATAAATTCAAATCTTTCTGTGTCATTAGGTACTTTAGGCTTTTATGATCGGTAATATGACATTTTCACTGTACATATAATGTCGTTAGATTTTTAGAGCAAATACAAATGTTGCCAATTCCAAATAATGTATCAGATAGTTTTTCTCATGAGGTTTTAACTATCATGAGGCATAAGCAATTACCATTCCATTATGCACCGAAATACAACTCAAACCATTAAGTGAGGCATCACTATAAATAGTAAACTCTTTCCCGATTTCAAGTTGAGTCAAAATTGGAGCTTCGATTAACATGGTTTTAAATTGCTCGAAACCTTTCTCACATTTTTCATACCAAATGAAATTAACATATTTCTGCAGTAACTTTGTCATCAAGGATGCTATTATCGAGAAGGTTTTAACAAATCATCGGTAAAACCTGGCTAAGCCCCAAAAGCTACATACCTCAATAACATTTCTCAGAGCTTTCCAATTTATGGTCGCTGATATTTTGTTGGGATTTACCCGGGTACCATTTGCAGAAATCAAATGTCCCAAAAAGCCAACCTCCCGGAGCCAAAACTCACATTTCCTAAACTCCGCATATAATTTCTTCTCATACAAAGTCTGTAACACTGTTCCCAAATGTTGGGTGTGATCAGGCTCATTCATCGAATATATCAGAATATCGTTGATAAAATCATTGACAAATCTATCTAAATACAGCTGGAAAACCCGATTCATCAAGTCCATAAATGTAGTAAGGGCATTGATGAAACAAATCGACAATTCAAGGCAACAAATATTTATTCTTTATCTTAACTTTATTCAACTGTCGATAATTATACACAATCTCATTGACCTGTCTTTCTTTTTCACAAATAACACTGGTGCACCTCAAGGCAAAATGCTCGGTTGAATAAAACTATGATCTAGCAACTCCTGTAACTATATTTTAAACTCTCTCAACTCACTAGGAGCCATTCTGTATGGGGTAATCAAATTTGAAGTTGTTCCCGGTGCAACTTTAGTCACAAATTCAACTTCTCTGTCTGGTGCCAACCCTAGTAATTCTTCTGGGAATACATCAGCAAATTCTTTAACTATCAGTACGTGATGAATTTTTGATTCCGACACCCATGAATCAAAGATATAAGTGAGATAAGCTTCACAAAACTTTCTGATCAATTTATGAGCCAAAAATGCTAATATTGTAACACTCCTTACCCATCTCCGTCACTGGATAAGGGTTATGGAATGCTACCATTCAAAACAAAACAGAAACGAGCTATCACAGTTCAAATGTCCTTTAAATAAAAATAATTTTTTTCACTAAACATGCAATAAAAAAATAATATTCATACATCATCGGGATTAAAATTGAGCTTATGAAAGTCCTAAAACAATTCAGAACAAAGTAGGGAATAATTTGAAACATTTTAAAAAAACATGGCAAAAATACAAAACATGGGTCACACGCTCGTGTGACCAGGTCGTGTGACAGCTTGAGGTCATGTGGTGCAAAGCCATACACTCGTGTCCTCAAATTGTGTAATAATATGATGTCGTGTGATAAAAGGTCACATGGCCGTGTCATTAGGCCTTCTTACAAACTGTGACCATGTGAACCATCCTACACCTAAATTGAACATACCACATGGTAGTGTCTTGCACCAGTGTATGGGACATGACCGTGTGGCAAACTGTGTCACATGCCGTGTGTGCCTAAAATACCTTCAACCACAAGCCAAATTTGACTAAAAATCCCTTCAACAACATGATACAAGACACCAAAACATACCAAATTCACCTCAATTCACTCAACCAAAGTGCCTAACCAATATGGTACAATTGGCACCATAATTCAATTATGAAACAACAACCATTCATTACCATTTATGCCAAGATTTTTCATGTCTAAACATACTCATACAATTATGATTTCCTTAACTAAGATATCAACAAGCAAAGCTCAATAAGTGACCTAAAACATGAGTACCTATTTTCACAATTTAAGCATGTTTCATTCAACCATTCCTTTAAACATTTCATACCATTCAAACTAATCATTCCAAACATAAATAGATACCAACATTCATTGTCAAGTCATACTAATACCTAAACATACACATAATGCAATTCAAATTTTGGGTAACATCATCTACTTATTAAGTATAAAATAGGTACCAAGCATTTAATACATAAAAGTTATTTATAATCTTATTCACAATCGAAGTACCAAAACATTATCATTAACTTGCAAAGTAAACATCCTATATACATGCCACAAGTAACCAAATTTCAAACTTTAAAAGTCTACTGAATCAATTGAAAGTAGGTGTGAGCTTCTAGCTGATCCGATCGAGACATTTCGAACGTCCATAATCTATAGAAAAGTAGTAACATAAGTATATAAAATACTTAGTAAGCTCATACAATATAAACATTCACTTACCTCAATTTCTGTTCACATATAAATCATTATGATACAAATATACCTATCAAGATTCAAACCATAAGATTAATATACAAATCTTTCAGTTCAATCACATGAATAACCATAATCATTTCCATTTTCAATCAAGCCAATTTAGATCTTAAGGCCGAAACACAACTAGTCATATAACCAATCTCAAATGGTATATCTACTACACTTCAATCACAATTTTTACCCAAAGAAGCCTTCGTAGAAGATCTCAGTATCCAGATGAAAATATTAGTGCGTGGTTACTCGTTAAGGTTAATCTGCACGATAATTAGCTTGGCCAGGGCTTCATAATCTTGTATTCTCGAGTCCGCAACATATGCAGGAGCTCATAACCTATTCCTGTATTCTCAAGTTTGTAAAATATTTAGGAACTAAAAACCTATTCTTATATTCTCGAGTCTGCAACATATGCAAGAACTCGAAACCTGGACAAAACTCACTACCTTATATACAAGAATTTCACTAATTTCATCAGAAATTATCTCACATTATAAAACAATTTCCAATTCACCACCAATCAATATTAACCACTCAAATATAATACATTAATATAAACGATTTAAATTATACTGCATGAACTTACCTTTCGAAATTGTAATGGTTTAACTATCAGGGACTAGTCGGTAATTTTTCTTTTTCCTCATACGTCCTCCAGTTGTTAAGATTCTTGATCTAAAGTATAAATTGTTTTAATTAACCAATCCAAAGAATATATAACAACATATAACAACCATACTCTAATTCAGTTTAATCTATACTAAAATTCCTCAACTTTTGCGTTTAATCATAATTTAGTCTCTAAAACCGAAACTATTAAAATTCTCACATTTGATTTTCAATGTTGAAGTCATTCTCAATTAAATCCTCCAACAGTCCAATAGAACACAAAAATTCAGAATATTCGTACACATTTTGAAATTATTGCATTTTAGTCCCTAAGTTCAAAACTAACAACGTTTACCTTACAAAATAGTCCATTAACATATCTAAGCTTCAAAAGTAACCAAATAACCACAAAAGCTTCAAGAAAACATTAATGGCAACTTTAATAGTTTCATGAAATAGTTCCTAGGCTAGCTAAATCAAGCTCCAGGGATCCCAAAAAATATAAAAATGACAGGAAACAGACTAAATTTGACTTACCAAACCAAGGATAAAAAGTTTTAAAGTAAAGCCCTAGCTTCCCTGTTGTTTCGGGAGAAAAAGATGATGAACCAAAGAAAGAATGAAATGTTTTCCTTTTTGTTTTCTTAATTTTAACTATTATAACATATTATAATATTTTATATTATAAATTATATCACATTTTTAACTAAACACATCCCACTTATCATCCAACATAAATCAATAATGGTAGAATTACCATTTAAAACCCTTAAGAATCTTTAATAATGTCTTTTAGCTTATATAAGTCAATAGTTGTTAAGTTTTATGTCTTTTATGATTTAGTCATTTTTCCTTAAATAACTAGACAAACGACAAAATTACCATACCAAAACTTGATACGACACTTAAATAATTTCGTAAATATTAAATAAATAATATTTTCAAACTCATATGTCAAAATTGTGGCCTTGAAAACATTATTTTCAACACCACTGAAAAATGGGTTGTTACATATATTAAATCATTGCACTATCTGTTCTATTGGCTTCAATATGGATAGATTCGCTATTATGACATTTTAGTGTAATCTGTTTCTGTCTACAATTCACTATTGCATCATGTTCAGTTAACTAGTCCATACCCAAAATGATATCAAAATCATAAAACTACAATAGCATCAAATTAGCAAGAAAGTTACAACCTCGAACTCTAAGTGGACACATTTTGCAAATCTGATTAATTAAGACACACTGTCCTAGTGGATTTGTTACTCTAACAGTATAATAAGTTGACTCTACAGGTATGTTCTTTTTGTTTACTAATGTAGTGCATATATAGGAATGTGTTGACCCAGAGTCAATTAATGCATATACATTAACGTCAAAAAGAGAGAAAGTAACAGCAATAACATTTAGAGCAGAAGCTTCCTCGTGAGCTCTAATGGCATAAGCCCTAGCAGGTGCTTTGGCTTTTGATCAGTTTGCAGTATCATTAGTTTTTACCTGACTTGATCCAAAATTTCTATTGTTTTCAAGTTGTCTACCTCTTTACGGAGTCATATCAGATCTTACAGTTTGCTCTCCACCAACATTGGGCCTCTTCAGGCAATCTTTCAAGAAATGTTTCGTAGAACCGCATCGATGACAAGTTCCCATCCTAGCTCGGCATTCACAAAAGTGATTTTTGCCATAGTGATCATAGACTGGTTTAGATACACATTTTGAACACTGCCCACATTGGCAATTAGTGTATTCACATGTCACAGATTGCTTGGTTTCGGTTAATCTTTTCTTGAAAGGTCTGATGGTGAAGTAAATCTACTGTAGTTATCTCTGAACTTCTTTGGCGAAGGAGTCTGGAACAATTTAAATGAACTTCTTTTACTAAAATCCTAATGTTTCAGTTTGGCCTGTTTCTTGCTATTACAAAATTCTTCCATCTTCTTTTTTCGATTTTACAAGACCACGAATTCTCGTAGTTTTATTACTTCTACTAACATTTTGATTTCATCATTCAACCCATCTTTAAAGTCACATCTATTCTTCTGTCGGTATAATTTCACGAGCATATTTACTGAGTTGCTCAAAATCTCGTTCATATTTGGCTACTGATCTATTTCCTTGCTTCAACTTAAGAAATTATTATTTTTCTTATCTAAGTACCACTTTTTGATATACTTATTTTAGAACTCTGTTCAAAAAAAGTCCCAATTAACTTTATCTTTAGGCACAACAGCTAACATAGCATACCACCCCTGATATGCCTCATCTTTCAACAAAGATATTACACA
Organism: Gossypium anomalum; assembly: GCA_025698475.1. Taxonomy (NCBI): domain Eukaryota; kingdom Viridiplantae; phylum Streptophyta; class Magnoliopsida; order Malvales; family Malvaceae; genus Gossypium; species Gossypium anomalum. The sequence goes on from CM046956.1 coordinate 60,108,285, forward strand.
TCTCAAGCTGTCATCAAGAGTACAGACCAATTCGTCAAACACCCTCTAAGTATTGTCTAACCAATATTCAGCTGTAGTTGGACCGTCATTTGTCTTGCCTCTAAACTCTTCTGCCCCACACTTCTAAATTTTATCAATCGAAGGTCTATGTGCATGTACAGGAGTAGAACTTTGAGGAACAAGAGGTGTTGAGAAAAGAAGAACAGGGGGTAGAGGTTGGGAAGCTGCAAGGTTGGCTCGCATAAACTCTATAAGCCATTGACATATCAGACTAAGGAATGAGTTTTTTTCCTCATTTTCAGACATTTTCAAAACTGGCATATGGTGTTTGCTCCCTGATTGGAAGTTACCATTGTAAACTCAAAATTATAAAGGTTTTTTTAGTACTTTATGGCACTTTTTTACTTAAAAAGTAATATTAATTCCGAGCATTTAAAAGTTAATTAGGTAAATTTTGTTCATATTAAGATTATAGGCATGATTTAATTAAGACTGCAATTTTGTGCTATTTTGCATTAAATTCGTGCAAAATTTAATTATTTTATGCTACATATTAATTTTGATTTAATTGATGCAGTTGGACCAAGAACTTATGCATAGTTTATTTATTAAGGATACATGGACATGAGCCAAATTCATTCTAATGGATGACAAAGGCAAGGAAAAATAGGTCATGAAGCAATTAATTTGATCTAATTGAAGTTGATGCAATTGATGAACAAGTCTAGCAAGCATTTGGGTCATCAACCCGTCCAAAGGGAGAATGAAGCCCAATTTGGCAAGAGCATTTGGTAGCTCAAAATTCACTTTTGGGAGATTTATTAGAGGTCCCTAGAGTTGCAAATAAATTAGAAATCAACACACAAGCTTTACCCTTGAAACAATCCATCACTTTGTTGGATTGAAGCATGATATCATGCATGAATCAAGCAACTAAATAACCTATATCTCTATAATTTATGGTTGACCATGGGAAAGAGAAACCTAAGGGATTTTAAGTTACTTTTAGCAAACCTACTAGCCATCCATCCACTATAAATACTACACTCTACATCCTTCATCAATCATCCCTCACTTAACATTCATTATTCATTTCTCATTCTCATCACATTTCCTTTCTTTTATGCATAGACATCCCCATTTCCCCTCTGCATTAGCTAGCAAATCCTTGAGAAAATATTCTCTCGGCTGTCCACCTTGAGGAGCACTTTGCGAAGGAGCAACACGAGAATTGGAAGAAGCCGCTACAATTAGATTCTGGACAACTGCTAGATCAATCAAAGTTTATTCTTCCTTATCGTTGTTTTACTTTTAATATTAATCATGTTCACAATTTGTTTTGTTATTTTTTCATCAACAATGATAGCTTAAATTTGTTTAACTTTTCTAAGCAAAAGATTCCAAAAGGACTTTAAATTGGTTTCAAGCTCATAAAAGATCAAGTTGCCATGGAATATTTTCTGGAACATTATTAAGCATGATAAAAATGAATTAGGTTGAATGATGTGATTATTCTAGCCTATTCATGTTATTGATTGTTGAAGTTTGTGAATTTGCTACTAAAACCAACTCATTCATTCCATTACATACATTGCATTTAGGTTAATTTGCATTAGGGATCACTTTGTATCTAGATTATTTAATTTAATTTCATTATCAATCACCTAAAAAAATATTGTGTTCTCTTACAAAACTGTTAGTATTAATTTTACAATTAATTGATTAACATATACAGTCCCTATGAAGATGATAATTCTTTTGCTTACTTATTACTTGATAATGATTGTGTACAGTTGCACAAACCACGCATTACAAGTTTTTTGGCGCCATTGCTGGGGACTATTGCCTTAATAATTTTTTTGTGAAATTATTCTTTGCAACTTGGTTTTTATTTTATTCTATTTATTTCTAACTTTACTAATTAATTCTTTATTTTTTATTCTTTAATTTGTTGTGATTTATTTTCAGGTGTTTATGAGCATAGATTGAATCATTGATTTATTACTTGTAGACCCTGAAATCGAGCGGACATTTAGATAAAGAAAATGAGAAAGAATAGCCCAGATACAAGCCAAAATGGACCGTGGAAATCAAAATGATGTTCAAGGGAATAGAGTCACTAATGTCCGAAAACCAATCCTTATTGCTGATGGTATGGATCAAGCCATAAGATAATATGTTGTGCCTCTTTTTAATGAGTTAAATTCAGGAATTAGGAGACCAAAGATCGAAGCACCTTAATTTGAATTGAAACCAGTGATGTTTCAAATCCTCCAAAATAATGGGCCAGTTGAGTGGTATGCCTACAAAAGATCAACACCTTCACCTTTGATTATTCATGGAGGTGAGCGATTCCTTCAAAATAGCTGGTGTAACTGAAGATGCATTAAGTTTGAAGTTGTTTCCCTACTCGTTGCAAGACAAAGCACGAGTATTGCTTAATTTGTTACCACCATATTCAATTTCAACATGACAAGAATTAGCTGAAAGCTTTTTGGTAAAGTATTTCCCACCTAACAAAAATGGTAAACTGCAGAATGAGATAACCACTTTCCAACAAATGGATGATGAGTCCCCATATGAAGTGTTAGAAAGATTTAATGAGTAACTACGTTGATGCCCTTACCATGGGAATCCACATTGCATCCAATTGGAGATGTTTTAAAATGGTCTTAACGCACGCACAAGATTGGTGGTAGATGCTTCTACAAATGGTGCTCTTTTGTCGAAGTCTTATAATGAGGCTTATGAGATCATTGAGAGGATAGCCAGTAATAATTACCAGTGGTAGACAAATCGAGTAGCTTCAAGAAGTCGAGTAACCGGGATGCATGAAGTAGACACCCTTACTTCACTCTCAGCTCAGGTATCTTCTATCTCTTCAATGTTGAAATAGTTTACTACTAACGGTTTTAATCCTATTGCAGCCTAACCGTCAAGTCAATTCGATGTTGTTTCTTACATATATTGTGGGGATGGAAATTCTTTCAAGAATTTTCCATCAAATCTCGAGTCAATTTATTATGTAGGGAATCAAGACCAAAATAGAAATGGACAGGGGCCACAGTCTAATTTCTACAATCCTTCATAGCGAAACCATTTAAACTTTTCTTGGAATAACCAAGGAAATGAACTGAACAACACTTATATGCAGCATAGACCAAGTCAACCCTAAGGGTTCAATCAACAAGTTCCAAAACCACCTCAAGTTGAATCATCTAACAGTTTGGAGAATTTGTGTAACAACTCGATTTTGGGCCTAGTCAGAACAGTGGTTTCGGGACCACAAATTCGATGAGGAAAAATTTATTTTTATTATATTTTTATGGTCTACAGTTTTACGGAATGATTTCATGAAAATTTCGTTCAAAAATTTTGACGTTTGGGCACTCAATTTAGTCAAAAGGACTAAATTGTAAAAAGTGAAAAAGTTGAGTTCTACATGTTAGAGGTGTCCAATTGTTATGAAATTTTAAATTGGAGGTCCTTATAAGGCAATTAGACCATTATTAAGTTGGTGGACAAAAATAGACATGGTTAGGCATGTTTCCAAAGTTTTTCATTAAGGGCATTTTGGTCATTTAGTTATTAAAATGAATTAAAAATAAAATTAAAAGTCAATTTTTGTCCATCTTCAACCCCTTGGCCAAAACTTGCATGGAGAAATTATGGCTAGGGTTTTTCAAGCTTCCAAGCTCGATTGTAAGCCAGTTCTAGCCCTGTTTTTAATGATTTTTACGTTTTTGAAAATTTTTGTAACAAGATCAATCTATTTCTACCACTAATTTTTGACATGGTTAAAGTCTAGTAACACCAAATATGATCATGATTAGCCATTCCAATGGCTAATCATTACCAAGCATTTCCATACCACTCAATAACCATATCATAAGACCAAATATACAAAATGGTTATAATGCTATACATGCCATACTCAAAATATACAAGCCATTATGCCAAGATGGTATATGGATAGTGTGAGCGTGCCTCCGACCGTTTCCGATTTCCGAGCTGGCTTGTCAAAACTACAAGGAATGAAAGGAGGGAGTAAGCACAAATGCTTAGTAAGTTCAGATGCAAATAGCAAGTAACACAACTATATAAGCAAACATAAACATCATTTGCATAATAATCACCGAGACATTCATATCACATTTTCATTTATCATCTTACCATATTGTTGTTATATCGAGTTTTCAACCCGAGGGTTAAGTACATACCTGTTCAAAGTATCCATTTCAAAACACTTACCAATACGTCCCTTTCATCTCGAGTATTCCTCTATTTGAGTAGAATTTTACCCGTTGAACACATCGGAATATAATTCGGATACATGGAAAGTTTGCACATAAGTGCCACATATGTAGCCAAGCTACCATGTAACCCGCCCATAAGTGAACTTGGACTTAACTCAATGAGCTCGGACGTTCGCATCCATAAGTGAACTCGGACTCAACTCAACGAGCTCAGATTCCTAGTTACATCTCTCGAACTCGGACTCAACTCAATGAGTTCGGACATTCGCATCCATAAGTGAACTCGGACTCAACTCAACGAGTTCGGATGCCCAAATATCCTAGTGACATGTCACTTGTATCCTAATCCATTCCTAAGGTTCAACGGGACCATTTTCCCAATCATGTGTCTCAACCATCTCCTACGGATTGCCGATACCGATACTCGGTAGTATTTCACATTTTCCAAGTATATCACATAATTTGACATATTATCAAACAATTATCACAAGTATAATATTTCATAATAATTATAATATCATTTAAATAACATAAAAACATTTAAAATAATAACTATGTTACCAACATTTACATATGAACTTACCTCGTATGCGAAAATGGCTACTTTTACCATTTTGTCCACAACTTGGTATTTTCCCCATTTTAGCCTGAATTTCAGTTTTCCTCGCTCTATCATTTAAAATATAGTCTAATTAGGGCTCACATTATTCAAATTAACTCAAAATCATATTTTGGCAAAATTACAGTTTTGCCCCTAAACTTTTACATATTTACACTTTTGCCCCAAAGCTCGTAAATTAAACTTCAGCATATTTTCTTATGTTTTATGAAATGTTGAACATTTTTCCCTTCTATGACAACATCAAATTCTCACTCTAACACATAGTTATGAACAATAACAATTTTTACCGATTAAGCCGTTTTACTCATTTTTGCTTAAAATTGCTTAGCAAAAGTTGTTTAACATAATTTCAGCCTTCATATTCTACCATAAAACATCAAAATAAACACATTTCATCTATGTGTATTTTTCCAAATATGAACCCTAGCTTAAATTATTGCTAGAATAAGCTTAATCAAGTTACCAGGATTCCAAAAACGTAAAGAACATGAAAAACGAGGCTAGAACGGACTTACAATCGAGCTTGGAAGCTTGAAAAACCCTAGCCATGGTTTCTCCTTGCTATATTCGGCCATGGGGTTGAAGATGAGAAAAATTGGCTTTTAATTTTGTATTTAATTCATTTTACCCCTAAATGACCAAAATGCCCTTTTTACTATTCTTTAAATTTTTACCCTTCCAAGCCTATTTTTGTCCAAATTTTCTTAAAAATTGGTAAAATTACTCTTTAAGGACCTCTAATTAATAATCTAATTCAATTTTATGCAAAATGCTTCTAGAACACAAGTTTTGCAATTTATTCAATTTAGTCCCTAATTTCAAATTAAACACTTTATGCATAGAATTTCTTCACGAAATTTTCACACAATCATGCAATCATATCATAGACCTCAAAATAATTATTTCTATCTTGGATTTTGTGGTCACGAAACCACTATTTTGACTAGGCCCAAAATCAGGATATTACAGTATGACCGTTTCGTTCAAGAGAGGTTCTCTTTTGGATGCAGGTTTTGAAAAGTTAGGGCACTGTGTTCGTGAAAATCAGACTCGAGTTAGTTTTGATTTGACAGTGCGCAAGTCGAAGGCTAGAAGTCTTCTAGTTTCTAAGCGTAAATTTGACTCAGTTAATTCCCTGCATAGTTCAAGATAGGCTCGTGGTGGGCTTTGGCAAAGATGGCGTTGTGGAAATATGAGTCAAGGTGGAGATTTGTTAAATATGACTTATATTTTTAGTCAAATTTGAAAAATAATCTTTCAGTTAAACTCTGTTTACTTGTTTTAATCAAACACTTAGTTTAGATTATTTTATTATTATTTGACCTATGAATTTAGCCTATAAATAGGCTCTTTTACAACCTTAGAAAAATACACCCATTAGAGATTAGAACTCATAACACATTTAGAAAATTTTGTGTTTATGTTTTGTGGATTCTTTGTTTTCAGGTTTTCGGGGTTTAGTTTTTATCTCCATATTTTGTACTCTTTTTTCTTTTGCCATTATAGTAAAATTATCTTTGCCCGTGATTTTTTATCCTCTTTGGAGGGGTTTTTCCACGTTAAATTTGTGTGTTTAATTTCTCAATTTTTCCGCTATTTTTTCTTATTCGTTGCTTAATCGGGTCGATCCTAACAGTATGTGAATAATGCATTATTATGTTTGTATTTTAAATATTTTAAATGTTTCATTAATGTGTGGAATGAATGGTTAATTCTATGGATACAATTGACAAGTTCAGATAAGTGTGAAAACTCTCATTTGAACCTTAGGAGTAGAATAGGATACGAGTGACATGTCACTAGGAACCTTGTGACTTATGAGCTCATGAGCTATGTGATATATGTTTATGTGGTTCCGGGTGTTGGTCTTATACGTCCTACCGGTGGTTGGGTAGTCCCGCATATGTTGCGGATACCTGACATCTTGTGTGAGTAGCCTGTGTAGCGACATCCTGACCGACAGCTTGTGTAAGCAGACCTGTAAGTAGCTCGAGAATGAGCCTTCATGTGTTATAAGATATAAGGTAGCTTTGGCTATGTATGAGGCATGTATGTGCAAGACTTTCCCAATATCCTTTAGTATTCCGAGTGGTTCAACGGGTATATCAATGATGAGATGAAAAATGTATAAATATGTTACGAGATGGTACAGGTATGTACAACAACTCATAAGTAATGAGCTTGATGTATGATGAACATTCGGTAAGAATGTATTTGAGTAAGTTACACTTGAGCCTTATGAATATTGATTTACACTTAAGATGAATGGATACATGATAAGATTTGATAATGATCATGTGATAGGTTTATGAGCCTAATTGAATTTTGATATAGTACAATTTATTTATTTAAATTGTGTTTCATTGGATATGAGGAAAAGGAAAGACAGGCATAATTGCCGAATAAAGTCATTATGAGAATATAGTAAGATACGAGCTTAGACAAGTGAAAGGTGGTTGAACTATATGTTGAAATTATGATTACTCATAAATAATGTGCATGTGATTAAGAGGATGGAAATAACTTGTTAAATAATGTGATATGTTATAATGGGGAGACTATGGTGGCTAGGCTAATGCCAAGGCATGTAAATGGTGTTTATAAGTTAAAAGAGTAAGCACTATGAAAGTGGTAATCTTGAGATTTAATACAAATTGTAATAATAGTATTCTTATGGATGGATAAAGTAAATGAATGTTAATAGTTGTTTATTATTTGTATATGAACTTACTAAGCTTTATTGCTTACCCCCCTTCCTTTCCTATCTCTTATAGGTTAATTTAGCTAGCTCGGGTTGGAGTTCACCGGAGATGCTATCACACTATCAAGTTATCATGTGGGTATAAGTGAAAGTATTTTAAGTTTATGGCATGTATAGGGACTTGGTCTATTGATTAATTATGTCATTGTTAATGTGGCCAAATGTGTTAGCTTATAATAGTTATGGTCCAATTTGTGTATAGCCATGAATGATGGCTTATATTGATCATATGATTATGCCTGTACCTATGTCTTTGAAATGTGGTTTGTGATTGTGTGTATGTGATGGGTTATGTTATTAGTGATGAATGCTTGTTGATATTGTATTGGCATGTGTTGGTCATAATTGTGGATGTTTTGGTTGCCTAAGTATGTTATGTTTTGTTCCTTTGAATTAATGTGAGTGTATGTGTGAATAAGGGTGGCAAATGGCTTGGTAAATAGCCTTTAATATGTTCACGCAGGTAGACACACGGACCTGTGTCTAGGTAGTGTGTGACACACGGTCTGCCCCCATGGGCGTGTGATCTGGCCGTGTTTCCCCTGCATTTTAATTTTTGGCAAAATAGAATATCCAGTAGCCACCACACGGGTAGAGACACGGGCGTGTGTCGCAGTCGTATGGAGGACACGGCCTAAGCACACGGGTGTGTGACTTGGCAGTGTGACCTCAATTTAATGATGACGTCATAAATAGAATGCACTTTAAGATGGACACAGCCTGAAGCATGAGCGTGTGATATGCCACAAGGGCGTGTGTCCCTTAACCCACACGAGAATGCGGTCCTGTTTCATGATGAAAATCTTCTAAGTTTCCCAAAAGTTTCTAAAGTTCTCGGTTTAGTCCCAAACCACTCCCAATGTATGTTTTGGGCCTCGTGGGCCCATATAAGGGACGATATGCATGTGAATGAATGATTTTAAATTGAATGAAATTTTATGGCCCGGTTTTGTATGTCTACTTATGTTTTAGTCTGGTAATACCTCGCACCCTATTCCGGCATCGAATATAGGTAAGGGGTGTTACAATTTGTTGAAGGCATACATGGAAAAAATGACGCCTTAATCTAAAGCCAAGTAACAACACTAAAAAATTTGGAGAACTAAATAGGTTAGTTGGCTACGGAGCTTCGTAATAGATCGCAAGGAGTCTTGTCAAATGATATAGAAAATACTAAGAATTTAGGAAGGAACATTGCAAGGTAGTTGCTTTACAAAGTGGTAAGACTTTAAAACCCAAGGAAGTTGTGGTTGAAGATGAACCTATTGAGAAGGAGGAAAGTCAACCAACAGTTGAAGTTCCTACACCAGAATAGCCAGAACTTACAAAGTCTAATAAGGTAAAATCTAAAGTAGTGAATTCTAATAAGCTAACACCTTCTTTAGATGTAGACTTACCTCCTCAAAAAACCAAGCCAAAGTTTCAACATCTCCATATCCTAAAAAATTCCAACCAAATAAGCAAAAAAAAGAGGTGCAATTCAAGAAGTTTTTGGATATTCTAAAGCAACTTCACATCAACATCCCGCTGGTAGAGGCTTCAAAACAAATGACTAACTATGTCAAGTTCATGAAGAACATTCTATCCAAGAAGAAGAGGCTTAGTGAGTATGAGACTATAGCTTTGACGAATAACTGTAGTGCGTTCTTACAGAACAAGCTACCTCCTAAACTGAAGGACCTTGTAAGCTTTAATATACCCTGTAATATTGGAGAATCTTATTGTGGTTAAACTTTATGCAACTTAGGAGCAAGCATCAACTTGATGCCCAAATCTATTTTCAAGTTGTTGGGAATAGGTGAAGTAAGTCCCACGACTGTGACACTTCAATTGGCAGATCAATCTTTAGCATACACAAAAGAAAAGATAGAGGATGTTTTGGTAAGAGTGGATAAGTTTATTTTTCCTGCTGATTTCATTGATTTAGATTTTGAAGTAGAGAAGGAAGTGCCGATCATCCTAGCGAGACCTTTCCTATCCATGGGAAGAACGTTAATATAGGTGCAAAAAGGTGAACTCACCATGAGAGTTCAAGATGATCAGGTAACATTTAATGTTCTTAAAGTAATAAAATTTCCTGATCCGACAGAGGAATATTCAATGATGGAGGAGTTAGAAACCTTAGTTTCTATGGGATGATAGAAAAATCTTGTAGAGGACCCATTGGAGAACACATTAGGGTATAAATCATTGAAAGATGAAAAAGGTGATGAAAGTATGGCTTTGATGGAAGCCAATCTAAGAAACTATGTTCAACTAGCACGGTTTGAACCATTAGAGTTGAAAGTTTAGAAATACACGCAACCGAAGTTGTCAATCGAAGAACTGCCTAAACTTGAACTTAAGGTACTTCTTTCTCATTTGAGATATGTTTATTTGGGTAATTGTTTTACTTTTCCTGTGATTGTTTCAATAGAACTAATAGAACATTGAGAGGAGTAGCTGATTAAAGTTTTAAAGAAATCTAAAAAAGAGATTGGTTGGACCATAGCTAATATTCGAAGAATAAGCTTGTCCTTTTATATGCACAAGATTATCCTAGAGGAGGGCGAAAGAGGTAGAATTGATGGGCAAAGGAGACTCAATCCTATCATTAAAGAGGTAGTTTGAAAGGAAGTTATCAAATGGTTAGATGCGGGAATTATCTACTGTAACACCCCTAACCCGTATTTGCCGCCAGAATAGGGTTACGAGGCATTACCAAAATAATACACATCACTCGCATACATTTATGCAATCATAATAAATATCCATTCAATTCATCCATATTGTCCCTTATAAGGTCCTACGAGACCTTAAAACATGCTTAAAAGTGGTTTGGGACTAAATCGATAACATTTAGAAACTTTGAGAAACTTAGAAAATTTTCATACATTTAAAGGTCACACACCCGTGTGAACAGGCCGTGGGCCTCACACGGCTACCAGACACGCCCGTGTGCCATGGCCGTGGGAAAACTGAAGGGGTTAATTACTTAGGTCACACGGCCAACCACACGCCCATGTGCCAGCCCGTGTGCCACACACGGCCAATAGACATGCTCGTGTGCCTAGATCGTGTCAAACCTGTAGGGTATATTGAATTAATTTGAAAGGGCTACCCCAGGGGACACACGGCCATGCAACATGACCGTGTCGCACAAGGCTGAGACACATGCCCGTGTAGACAAAAATAGGCCATTTGACAAGCTAATTTGCCACCATTTTCTCATACACACCTAGCAACCCATATGGTACCATTTCAATACATATTTTAGCAATCAAAACATGCTATTCCATACACATAACATGCCATCTATCCACAACCATTTCAACTACTCAATTCCATAATAAAAAACATCCCAAATCAATATGCCAAAATCACCAAAACTTATATAATTTCCAAATACATTTCCTCATCAACTTATCATCTATTTCATGTCACAAAACACACCATATCATCATCTCAAAATCAAACCACAATATACCAACTTCCAAGAAATAATACTCCAACTTACAACTATCCAAAAGAGTAACCATATAACCATACCAAACAAGCCAACACATAGGCATTAAATACATCACATATATCATTTATCAAACATAATGCAAGCAAAATTAAATGGCCATACATACCAACATTTACAAGCCAAATCTCATGGATAATATCATAACTCAAAACATACCAAGATGACGCTAGCCTATACATGCCATATACCATATATACAAAGCTTCAAAAGTACCAACGAGATGATCGATAGTGTGATATCCTCGAGTCCGAACTAGCTTTGATAATCTATAACATAGTGAAAAATAAACAAAGTAAGCTTTAAAAGCTTAGTAAGCCATATACAAATAAAGTCATCAAATGAACATTTGCATATCAATTAAAATATGCTGAATATAGCTAATCACATACAAATTCACAAACCTTTCACATTGAACATATATTCAATATCTTAATCGAGTTCATCAAATACTTCTTCTTTTCAATACTCGTATGCATCTCACACATACCTGAGTGATTTAGCTCATTCACATATTCTTTCTAAACTTGACTTTGCCCGTTGAACCGTTCGGAATTGTTAAGGATACTCGAAAATCACATAAGCTCATACAATGATGCCATATCTCAAATATGGTCTTACATGTTATCACGTATCGATGCCACTATCCCAGATAGGGTCTTACACGAAATCATAATACGATGCCAATGTCCCAGACATGGTCTTACATGTTATCTCAATACAATGCCAATGTCCCAGACATGGTCTTACATGTAATCACATCTCGATAACCTAATGTCATGACATTCTTATCCTATACTATTCTTAAGGTTTGTACGAGACTTTTGGATGTCGTAACTCTGGCAATTCTTGCTCGTAATTGCTCATTCAACATTCATAACATTTCAATGACTAATAAACACATATAATTCAATTTAAAGACATTTATTTGCATATGAACTTACCTAGTAGGCGGAATAGAGGAACCAGATTGACTATTCGATAACTTTCGATTTCCCTCGATCTAAATTCAATTTCTTTCGTTCTTGATCTATATATATTCAAAATTAATGCACTTAATCACCAACTCAATCAATTTCATCCACAAACACATATATAAGCCAATTTGCACTTTAGCCCTAAACTTTTACATTTCTTATAATTTAGTCCCTATTCATGAAATTTAAGGACAATCCATGCTAGCCGAATTTTGTATAGCTTCATAGTAGCCCATATTTTCATTTATTTCACACTTTTAACCACAACATTTCACATTTTCTCAATTTAATCCTTAAATAGCATTTTCATCAAAAATCACTTAACATAACATGAAAATCTATCATCTAACTTCCATAATTCATCATCAACCATCACAAAGCTCAAGCATTCATCAATCTCATTTCACAAAATCACTAACAAACTCAAAAATTAAGGCATGGGCTAGCTAGTACTCGAAGCAATGATTACAAAAACGTAAAAATCATCAAAAACTAAACTAAAATCGTACCTCAATCAAGTAAGGAGAGTGCCAAATGTTTGAGCCCTAAAATGGATTTCTTCTTCTCTAAATTCGGTGGATGAATGCATGAAAATGATGAACATTTTGTTTTGTTTTAATTATTTAAGCTTTAATTCATAAATTACAAAAATAACCTTTGTTATAATATTATAAATCACATAAGCCTATTTATGTCAAATTCCATTATCAACGGTATAATTACAACATAAGGACCTTTCATTTAATAATTCATGGCAATTAGATACCTTTATAAAAAAAGAACGCAACTTTTACGTTTTACGCGATTTAGTCCTTTTCTCAAATTAACCACTTAAATGATAAAATTAGCTCACAAAATTTTCACACACATGTATTCACATTCTATAAAAACCAAAAATAATATTAAAATAATTTTACGACCTTAGATTTGTGGCCTGAAAGCACTATTTTGACTTAGCTAAAACTGGGCTGTTACATTTACCCTATTTTAAATAGTTCATGGGTAAGTTCGGTACAGTGTGTACCAAAGAAAGGTGGAATCATGATTGTTGAGACTGATGAGTTAATCCCAATGAGAACGATCATAGGTTGGAGAATCTATATTGACTATAGAAAATTGAACAAAGCCACGCGAAAAGACCATTTTTCGCTACCTTTTATGGATTCGATGTTGGACTGAATGGCACATAACGAATTTTATTGTTTCTTAGATGGATATTCGAGATATAACCAAATAGTTGTATCCCCAAAATGCCAACACAAAACGACTTTTCCTTGCACATATGTTGCATTTTCTTTTAGGCGAATGCCTTTCTGTTTATGTCTTGCACTTACCACATTTCAACTATGCATGATGACAATATTTACTGATATAGTAGAAAATTTTGTTGAGGTATTCATGGATGATTTTTCTGTTTTTAGTAATACTTACGATGTTTGTTTGAGTAATTTGGCTAAGGTACTAAAGAGATTCGAAAAGACAAATCTTGTCCTTAACTGGGAGAAATGCCATTTTATGGTTAAGGAAGGAATTGTCTTAGGACACAAAATATCCATAAGTAGGATTGAAGTCAATAAAGTGAAGGTGGATGTAATTGAAAAATTACCACCTCCAATTAGTGTAAAACGAGTTCAAAGTTTTTTAAGCCATATCGATTTTTACTAAAGGTTTATTAAAGATTTTTTAAAAATTTCCAAGCTTTTGTGTATGCTTTTAGAGAAAGACACCATTACTTATTTTAACAAAGCATGTTTGGAAGCTTTTGAAGAATTAAAAAGTCGGTTAATCTTAGCCCCAATAATCTTTTCACCTAATTGGAACTCACCGTTTGAGTTGATGTGTGACGCAAACGATTTTGTTATTGGATCTATGATGGGTCAAAGAAGAAACAATGTATTTCATTTGATATACTATGCAAGCAGAACTTTGACAGGAGCCCAGCTTAATTACACAGTAACTGAAAAAAGAACTCTTTACTATAGTTTTTGCTTTTGACAAGTTTCATTCTTATCTCATAGGTATAAAAGTCATAGTATTTACTGACCATGTGGCCATTAAATACTTACTCACGAAGAAAGATGCTGAACCAAGGCTAATTCAATGGATATTTTTACTCTAAGAATTTGACCTTGAGATCCAAGACAAAAAATGTGTTGAAAATCAAGTAGCTGATCATCTGTTGAGCTTGGAACAAAATGAGGTAACTCATTCACTTGTTCCAATTAATGAGATTTTTCCAGATGAGCATATCTTCGAGGTAAGTCGAATTCATGAAATACCTTGGTTTGCAAATTATGTGAATTATTTAGCATGTGGAATAATACCTCGAGAAATAACATACCAACAAAGGAAGAAATTCCTTCATGATAGTCAAAATTATTTTTAGGAGGATCCATTTTTGTTTAAATAATGTGCAAATAACATAATCAGGAATTGTGTAGCTGGAAGTGAGAATAATGAGATCCTATACCACTATCATTCATCTCCAAGTGGGGGATATTGTTGTGGTCCCTATACTGTAGCAAAAATTTAACAAGCATGATTCTTTTGGCCTACAGTGTTCAAGGATGCGTATGCATATGTCAAAATTTGTGATAGTTGCCAAAAGATCGGAAACATATCATTGAGCAACAAGATACCCTTGACAAACATTTTAGAGGTAGAATTATTTGACATATGGGGCATTGATTTTCTAGGCCTGTTTCCTTCTTCTTATGGTAATAGGTATATCTCAGTAGTTGTGGATTACATATCCAAATGGGTTGAAGTCGAGGCATACCCAACAAATGATGCTAAGGTTGTCATGCAATTCCTACATAAGCATGTATTTACATGGTTTGGAACTCCTAGAGCTATAATTAGCGATAAGGGATCTCACTTTGTAAATAAATGGCTTAAGTGGTTATTAGACAAGTATGATGTGAAACACAAAACTGCCATTACCTATCATCCACAGTCAAATGGGCAAGTTGAACGGGTAAATCGTGAGATCAAAGGTGGTTCGACCTAATAGAAAAGATTGGTCTTGAAGGCTTGATGATACCCTATGGGCCTATCGAACTGCTTTTAATACATTGTTAGGAATGACCCCTTATCGGTTACTCTTTAGAAAGACATGTCATTTGCCGCTTGAATTTGGATCTTAAGTAAGCCGGTGAGAGAAGAATGTTACAGCTTGACGAGTTGAGATTATTTTCATACGAGAATGTTAATATGTGTAAAGAAAAGATTAAAATATGGCATGACAGTCGTATACAACCTTGTGAATTTAGAGAAAGTCAAAAAGTGTTGTTGTTCAATTCGAGGCTAAAATTATTTTTGGAAAAACTCAAATCTCGATGGAAAATACCTTATACCATTCACAAAGTTTATCCATATGGAGCCGTAGAATTGCACGACAACAATAGAGGTATGTTTAAAGTTAATGGTCAACATTTCAAACACTATTGGTATGGTAAAATTGAGTGAATTGAAACCTCGTTCAATTTAATAGACCCTTTATTTTTCATATTTTTATTTTTAATAAATGACATATTTATAAATTATTTTTCTTAAATTAGTACATTAAATTAAAATTTTCTAAGGAGATTGGAACTTAAGTGGAACCATTTATGACCCTTCCAACCTTTCTTGGGATATTAATTTAATGTAATTCTCAAAGAAGAAATTTTCTAAGTAATCGAAAAGAAATTTTTAATTTTAATTTTTATTTGAAAATTTTAATTTAATTGTTTATGTGTAACACCCCAAAGCCGGCCCAAACGTTACGACCGAATCCGGCGTGTCACATTGATACGTTACTAGAAAAGTCATGTTTTACCTAAAGTCTTTATTAGTTGTTAAAGAATATCTTCGTTATAGATTAAAGTGAATGGAAGCTGTGCACCAGGTAGGATGCCAGAAAAGAGGAGGTGAGTCAATTAGACCGCTTAAGTACCCAGCTCTTCACGGATCCATTCCTAGACATGCACACAACCATTGCCACACTTTAACTGAGTGATTGTTCATGGAAAACCAATTCGTTTAAAACCATTTAAAAAGGGTATTAGTTTTGAAAACATTTTCGTTACGGAAGTTTTGCTTTGTTATCGTGATATTTTGAAATCAAGTAACCTTTTTCAAACGCGCCCTAAAGCTATTCAATTTCAAACGATTAAAACAATATCATATCTAAGCTAACAAAACATACTAAAAACAATTAAAAATAATTAAACCGGCCTTATTACAACTTAAACCCAAACTATTAAAGAAAATGAAAGCTGATCAAATCGCAAGAAGAAAAACTGAATTTGCAGAACATGTGGCCACTCTGAATCCCTCCAGTTCCAAGTCCACCGATCTAAGGCTCACCTACAAAGATGGGAAAAAGGGGGTGAGTTTGGAAAACTCAGTGTGTAAAATAAACCCAACTAGAACCTATATCGGTTCAAGCTTTACTGGGCCTGAGCCCTATCCAGAAATAGGTGTTAATTGGGCCCTAGCCCATATAAATATTAATCTGGGCCATAGCCCCTTACAGTATCAGAGTATACTGGGCCTAGCCCATATCAGTATCAATCTGGGCCGTAGCCCTATTACAAGTCGAGATATATTGGGCCTTGCCCATATCAACACAGTTGGGCCCATTTCAATACAGTTGGCCCATAACAAAATAGTCTCATATGATTAATGCATGATAACCCCATCCAACCCTGCACTTGCCTCCGTCTATCCCTACACTTCCTGTGGGTAATAAATCACCCACGCCATCCCTACACTTATAGTGTTAGCACCGATTGTGGCACTAACTATAATCCACAGCAAAGCTGCTTATATCAGAATATGTGGCACAGCCACCAGAACGGGTTCTTCCTCCATAACAAAACCCAACCCCATGCAGTATGACATGTATGCAGAATATATATAATTAACAAGGCATGCTTCAGAAAGGTAGTAAGATTATAGCGTAAGAACAGTTATTTACCCTCGAGGGCGTAATCGTAACTTACCCCTTTAGGGG
Organism: Gossypium anomalum; assembly: GCA_025698475.1. Classification (NCBI taxonomy): domain Eukaryota; kingdom Viridiplantae; phylum Streptophyta; class Magnoliopsida; order Malvales; family Malvaceae; genus Gossypium; species Gossypium anomalum. The sequence goes on from CM046956.1 coordinate 60,125,405, forward strand.
TATTACGGTAATTCTACCTTACAGAGGTATTTCAGTAATTTTATCAATCTTTTTAGGGTTTCATGCTCATTACAGTTATTAACGTATTAACAGAAACACTTACCGAGAATTTTTACCGGTTTGGGCCCGTTGGCCCATTAACCAGATTTCAGCCCATTAAGCCCAAATATACTGAAGTGCACGAAATTGCGCACTCTGAAATTTTACCGCTTGAGATTACCAAAATTAACAAACAACTATCTCACGAGCGCTCGCACGCTAGCAAGTCCACCAAAATACCGACTCTTCGACTTTTCAGCCTTTTGGCTTTTGCCGATCTAGTCTATAAGTGGGTGTCGTTTACACATCTGATTAATAACGATACATTGGTGAGATCCACACATGAACTGCCTACAATTGGATTGCTAACACGTCAGTCTAAATATCGAAAATAACTACGTATTTATCCCCCTACCATATTCGGCCAATAATGCCTTAGGCCTTAGAGTTCTTACCTTTCTGCCGAAATATGGATTAGATCTAGAGAGCCAACCAAATTAGTCTTCAAGCCCTTCGCTGTACGTCCCCTTGTCCACGCTAACGCTTTACACAACCAAACAGAAAGAGGCACAAAAGCCCTTAGTCCAAACGCCAGCCACCCTTAAGGGTTTCGGCTTTTTCTTCCTAAAAGCAATAATACTAACGAAAGTCTGTTCGAAAGACTTACCTATCGTCGTCCCGCCCAGAAGAATGTTCCTATCTATGATCTTATCTCCAATCCTCCGTAGTCACGAGAAGAAGTAGATTCAAATAGCCAAAGATTCGGCCTCCTTCACCACAGGTATGTAGGTTTCGATTTTTTTTTAAAGAAGAAAAAGAAAAAAGGTTCGGCTACCACAGGATTCGACTATTGAGGGACAATGAAGATAGAAAAATAAAAGAAGAGACAGAGAAAGAAGAGTATGGGTTTGGCTATTAGCAAAGGTGAAAGTCGACAAGAGAAGAAAAGAGAAAAGAAGATAGGTTCGGTTCTTGATGAAGAAAAGATGGAAAAAAAATGAAGGTCGATCTCAAAAATACTAGTAGATGTGAATGGCCCCAACCTAAATCGACTAATCACTTAAAAATACCCAAAACTAAAAAAAAGAAAAAAGACTCCTAAAGGCCAAAGATATACGGCACAGCCGAATGAGTGTATTTCGGCATAGGAATTCTTCCTAAATTCCAATTCCCCGAATTGTTCCTTGATTTTTGGCCAATTCAATGTTTGAATTTCATTCAAACTCTTAACCGATCAGCCCACCACTTGCACCATTTCAGCTCGCTGCCAAGAGTCCTGATCAAACCCCAAATCCTTCCCCACGCGTGCAGCAAAAATCCCAACCTTACGTGTGCGAGATGAGGCTCGAACCCTAGAGCTCCATCCGCCTTGCGCCCTTGTGCCTTCGCCCGAGCTGCTGGCCACTGCACCATGCTTCTTCCTTTACTAATATTTGGTCACAATTAATCTTAACCTTTACCAGCTTCAGTTTTGGCCCGTTAAAAATAAAACAGAATTCGCCTTCCCCTGGAATCGAACCCAAAACCTCTCGGCAAGCCTAGCACGCTACTGCCACTGCACTGAAGCTCTTCTCATGATATAATCTACTCATAATTAATTTTAAGACTTATCTGCTGCAGTCCCGGTTCGTTTAAAAATAAAACAAAACATCGCTACTTACCAGACTCGAACCCCTACCCTTCAGCTACACCACCCATACCTTACCACCAGGCCACTTGCTCGATTGTGTCACCTTTCCTCCCGAGATAATTATAAGGCCTCCTTGCAGCAATCCCTGATTGTAAAAAAAAAACCATTTGCGCACGCCATGCCTTGAACCCAGGCACCTCCCACGCCTTCCTAGCGTACTTAGCCACTAGGCCAGGTGCTCCTTTATGCTAAAAATCAGCCCAATTTATTAATAAGGCCTACTGCCTAGATTCTCTTAAGAGGCAAAATTTAAGAATTTTGCTAAAGCTATGGGCCGAGCCCTGGACTTTTTCCCACACCATAAGTCCTTCGTAATTTATTTAATTCCTAACTAAATAATAATAATAATTAATTAGAACATCCAAACTATTCGGGCCGTCTTCTACCCGAACCCACACTCAAGGCCTAATACCTTTTAGGCCCAAAAATTAGGGCGTTACATTATGTTTAATAAAAGGGTTAATTTGGCCCAAGTACTAATTAGTCTATTTCTCTAGTTCAATTTAAATTTTCAAATAGTTGTAGCTTGGGCTCGAAGCCCCAAATAGTGAAGAGGAGGAAATTACCCATACAATTGCCATCCATAAACCCCCAAAACCCTAATCTTTGCCGTCATTTTCCTTCCCTACATGCCTTGCCGCCCAAGCATCCTTTGTAGCTAAATTTTTTCAACAAATTTACCCTAATTTACTACTATATAAACTCCTCTTTGCCATCATATTTTTCACACCATTAAAGCAAATAGCTTTAACCCTAGCCACCTAATTTTTTGAAACTTTCCCCTAATTTCCCTTAATTGTCGCAAAACCTATCTATTGTCGCTACAACCCTTCCATTGCCACAAGCCTATTGCAGGAGCAACCTTGTCGCCATCGCAATCTCCACCTCAAAAAGGCAAAAAATTCTTTGTTTTTTTGGAAAAGTTACCATGTCTCACAAAAGAACTAGATCTTCCAAAACTACTACCGAAAATCCAATTGTGATTCAAGATGAGGAAATAAGGGAAAGATTTGATTCTATCTTCAAAAATCAACCCATGATGCTTGAAAATGGTTTCAATTTAGAGAGCAATGACAAGATGATTATGCCTTTGTCAATTCGAAAAAAAAATGACGCTTTAAATTGGAATCAATTCTGTGATGCACGACCAATACCTGAAGAGGAATTAGTGTAAGATTTCTATGCCAATTTGACCATGCCAGATGGTAATAAATTTCTTGTTCATAAAAAGAAGGTACCACGTACTTCTAAGTCCATTAATGATTTGTTTAACTTACCTGATGTTGAAGAAGATGAGTACTTTGCCATAGTGAGAAATATCAATTGGGATTTTCTTTATCAAGTACTTAATGTTGTTACAAATTTGGGATCCCAATGGATTATAAGAACGAATGGTAGTCATTCTTGCCGAAGGGAAAATTTAAATTCAGAGGCTAAGGTATGGTTCTACTTTTTCGATATAACTTCATGCCTATCTCACATAGTTCCACCATCTCGATGGAACGAATGCTTTTGTTGTATGCAATTATGGTACAAAGGTCTATTAATGTTGGGAGAATTATACTCAAAGAATTCAAGATTGTGCTAGAAAAAAGGCAGGAAGTGCTTACTTTCCATCATTAATTACTTCACTATGCTTGAGGGCCCAAGTAGGATCAAAAGCAAACCTCAAGGGTTGTTATGTTCAAGGTTGCATAACAAGGCTTGATCTTGAAAGGTTAGTGGAGAATGTTGAACTGTTGAACCAGGTTGAGCTAGATGAACCAAATGAACCAGAATCTGAAGAGTTGTCAACCAAGTCTGAATCAGAAGTTGACTCGGTAAATGAAACAGAAGAAGCGAAAACTGAAGAGGAACCAAACCACCCTGAGCTGAGGGTGGAACCAAATGTTGCTGAGCCAGTAGAGCCAAGTGTTAATCTTGATTTGACCATTCCTACTTCTTCAAACACTATGAAGATATCAAAATTTTCAATTATGATGGATATGTGGAAATTCATGCATAACCAACAACAAGCTTACTAGAGATATGCGAAAATTAGAGATGATACCATACATAGTACTTTTAAGAATATCTCTAACACTTTTTTTCCTAAGTTTCCAGATCATATCTTCGAGACATGACAAGAAGGGTAAAGAGAAAGACATAAATGAGGACACGAATTAAAAGGGGGGAACTTTATTTTTCTTAAGTATTTATTTTTAGGCATTTATATTTTTTTTAGTTAGTATTTTGCTTTCGCATAAAAAATAGGAAATTGAAAACATGAATAAATTAAACTCAATACCTTTTCATTATAAAAAGTGAAGTTGTGTGGTAATGTGAATGAACATATCTAGGATTGGATTGTTAAGAAAGACTTGGTACTTAAGCAGTCTTCATGACTCGCCTTTCTTTTCTTATTATCCTACCTGGTGTTCAGTTTTCATTTATTACTTTGTTTACGCAATAAGGACATCGCTTCTTTTTAAAAAGGGGTAAGGTAATATTTGCATGAATTTTAAATTTTGTTCTTAAGTATGATTCAATGTTTACACATAAGTATGCTGAAATAAAATAATGTTTAGAAAAAAAATTGTTCATAAGTTAGCTCAAATGCAATTATGATTTTTGAGTTTATCTGAGTTTTTTATGTTATCTTAAGGTATGGAATGCTTGTATGTTCTTATGTCTTATGTAATTTTTTCCATGAAAATTTAATTTCCTTAGAAATAGACATGCATGAAGGTTTAAGTCCTTAGAATTGATTCAATAACTTTCTTGAGGCGAAGTCCTAGGAGGCATAAGAATCTAAACATGATATAGACACATTTTCTTTGGATTGTTTGAGTCTTTCAAGCCTACCATATGAATTTAACCATTGAAACTTTAGTTTGAGCCTTTAAGCCTATTTTATTTTTATTCATCTACATCATAAGCTATGTTACCATCTTTTTAAGTTTTATCCTTTTTTTTTACACCTGTCTTAACTATACTAGTCTTGGTGAGCAAAGATCGAGAAAAAGTTCAAAAAGATGTATATGTTCTATGTATGAATCCAAAAAAAAAAAGAGAAAATTATTTGTTCAATGTCAAAGAAAAAAGAGCAAAATAAATACTCAAAATATTGAGAAGTATTGTTGGGCATCAAGCTTCAAATTAAGTTGGGGGAGGTAAAATCTATTAGTAGGAAGGATGTACCTCAAAAAGATCCAAGGAAAAGTTAAGGTTAAGATTATTGAACCTAAAAATTCACTTCTCTTTATCCCTACATTGAGCCTAGCCCCATTACAACCCTATAAAATACCTATTGATTTTGATAATTATGTTGACTACATTAGTAAAGAGGAATCACTAAGATCAACATATGAGGACCATTAATTAAACCTTGTGATTGTTTTATTTAATTGATGAGGAAACTTTGATTGAATGGTGAATGATATGTATGACCTTGAAAAACATGCACTCTATGACTTGTGTTAGCATTTTTCTGCACTTAGTATAAAATTTTGAAATAAAGTTTGCATGTGAGCAACTTGTTAGAAAAATGAGTTTGTGAGCATGACCTTATTGATGCATGTTTTTATGCAAAATTCAATTTTGCTTAATAATTCTATTTGAACTTATTGCAAGATTGTAACACCCTTAACCCGTATCTGTCGCTGAAATGGAGTTATGAGGTATTACAGGACAAAACACATGTATCAATGAAAAGTACACCTATTTTGCATTCTTATTACTAAGCTTATGTACATTTGCATATCAAATTGAAAACAAACCATATTATACAACTTATTAATTATCCATATAAGAGACAGTATCAAACATCCACAAATGGTCAATTATAATTGTCATATAAGATTTACTTAATAATTTAAAATACAATAACAAAGCCACATATCAACTTGTATCAATCATCTCGTTTAAAAAATAACTTAAGTTAGCATTCATAAAGTCATTTACTAAAACTTTAGCCGAACATATATAACATGCTAAATACATATACCTATTTAATATCAAATTCCATTATGTTGTATCACTTAACAAGCATGAAACATTTCAAAGAATTAAACCAAATAATCAAGCATATTATTTTACCTTTCACATCCATACATCAAATATGTATATATATAATACTTAAAAACTATTTGTCCAACATTCTAGCATACCAAAGTCGAAATTTTTTTTTAACATGCTATTATCATTTATTACACAAAGCAGCAAAAGTCATATTCAAAACTAATTCATTATTGCTAGATTCGACTAAATACTTATATAAACATATATAGTCAAAACAATCCACTTTTAATCACAAATTCATGTTACTCTAATTATCTAACATCCACCGAAAGCTAATTCACCTTGTTTGCCAAATCTAAACATCGTCATTTCACAATCTATTCATTATGCTTAACATCTCATTTATATTCAGTGATCAAAGGCAATAAACTATTATCTATATCTATTTCATTCCACAACTGAATATCAACACTTCAAATCATAATCATTTACCTAATATATCCCACTTATAAATCATATAAATCGCTCAACAAAAATACACAACCACAATTTCACTTCAAACCAAATATACCGTACACATATACTTTGGCATAACCTTATTACCATTAGCACATGTATCAACCATGATTCACATATATATATTTGCCAGAACATCAAAACCACAACCAAACATACTCATAAGTTGTTCAAACCTTGAAATCGATTCTAACTAAATAAACAAGCCATTTTCGCATGGTTTATATATATACATAAACCAAAATCCAACACTTTAAAATATAATCCAGCCTATACATGCCATAAGTTCGAAAATTCAGCTTATAAAATACCGAAGACAGTCGATAGTGTGATAGACTTTGACGATGATCCCTGAGCTTGTAACTTGACTAAAAAATCTATAAAACAATGCAAAAAAACACATACAGTAAGCTATCATAGCTTAGTAAGTCATAAGCAAATAAATAACTCAATGTTAATGTCAACTCAACTTAACCAAACTAGTTTATGCTATCATATTCACATTTATTCTTAAGATCACAATTTCATATATAACATATACTTTTATATGCAATTTCACATTGGCCAAATATACATAATCTCATATACATATATTCAAGAATCATTTCATAATTATTCACATTATATAGTCAAAAGGCCGAATACACTTTCCATATACACATATATTTTTCATTTACATCACACATGATTTGCAACAAATATCAAGTAACTTACTTACCTTATTTCAAATAAGTAATAAGCTAACTCATACCTGATCATTTTAGCTCATTTTACACATTCAATCACAACTTATCGTTGCCCAATGAACCATTCGAAATTGGATAGGACACTTGGATAATCACATATATCATTCAATGCCAACGTCCCAGATGTGGTCTTACATGTAATCACATATCGATGCCACTGTCCCAAATAGGGTCTTACGCGCACACATATATCGGAGTCACATATCAATGCCACCGTATAAAACATGGTCTTACTCGCACACATATATTGATGCCATGGTCTTACTCACACATCACATATCGGAATCCTATGTCATGACATATGTATCCTAGCTATTCCTAAGGTCCATACGGGGCTTTTAGATGTCGTAACTCGGTCAAATCGAATTTGTAAACATAGCTTCCAAGCTTATACATATTCGGCTAACAACATATATACTACACATAATTCATTTTAGCATATAAAGTTCGTATTTATTTAAATTAAACAACATCTATTTGCTTATAAACTTACCTCGGACGATGAAAATCGAAACGAAACGGCTAATCGACAACTTTAGTTTTCCCCTGATCCAAATTTGATTTCTTTGGTTCTTGATCTAAACATATTCAAATTAAATTCATTCAAATATATTTTCACTCAATTTAGTTCAAAAACACATAAATGAATTAAATTACCATTTTACCCCTAACATTTTACACTTTTTACAATTTAGTCCAAATTGCACAAAATACAAAACATGTAAAATTTGCACATACCATGCTTAGGCCGAATACTACCCATGTTCATACAAGTCCATAAATTTCATTTATTTCACATTTTAGTCCCTCAATTTATTATTTTTGTAATTTAGCCCTAATTACTCAAAATCATCAAAAATTCCAATACAAAACATATCAATCCAAAACATATCTTTCATAATTCATCAACTAACATCACAAAACTCAAATATTCATCAATGGCATAACTCAAAATATTCATCCAAATGAGAAATTCAAGCATGGGCTTTGTACATTACACTGCAATGATCTCAAAAATGTAAAAATTATCAAAACAGAGATAGTTACATACCTTGATTGAGCCTAACAAAGGTCGAATACCCTAGGCTTTGTTTCTTTCTTTTCTTTTAATGTTTCGGTCACCAAAAACAAAAGATGAATGCATTATGATTATTTTATGCTTTATGATATATTAACATAATAAATTTACATATTTAACCTTAATGATTTAATAACAAAACTATATATTACATGCCATTACCATCCATTGATATAATCAATGGCATAATTGCAACATAAATACCTCAATTTAAAAAGACAACAACAATTTAGCCCTTTTACATTTAGCCATCAAATTTTCATTTTACGCAATTAAGCCCTTTATTTAAATAGGGCACTCAAACGACAAAATTAAATCATGAAAATTTCACACATATAAATTCACACATGATAAACATATAAAATATTTTTAAAATATTTTTCCAACTCAGATTCGTTGTAACAGCCCGATTTAGGGCTCAGTCGGAATGGTGGTCTCGGGACCACAAATTCGAAGTTAGTAAAAAAAGTATTTTATTATTATTATGGAGTCATAGAATGATTATATTAGTGCATAAAAAATTTGGTGAGTTAATTTTGACAATTTTGAGCCCAATTGAGAAAAAGGACTAAATCGCATAAAGTGCAAAAGTCATAATTTGATAGCTAAAGGTGTTATTTTATTTGAGAATCAAAATTGGAGGATTTTGAAGGGCAATTAGATCCTTTTAAAGGAGCATAACCAGCCATAGGGTCAAGAGGAGAATTTTTTTTAAAAATTTGGTGGGTTAGGTGACTTATTTTGACTAAAATAGAAATAGATGAAAAAAGCATGATATCATCCCTTTCCATCTTCTTCCTCCACCAAAATTTTTAGTAAAGAATGGGGTTTTGAAAGCTTCAAAAAATTTTTAGCAACATTAAGCCTCTCAAGTAAGTGATTTTGAAAGTTTCTCTTAATGATATTTACATTTTTGGACTCCTTGAAGCATAGGCTTTCTACTGAGGGGTCTATTTTACAAAATGGTTAAAAGTTTAGGGTTTTTCCATGAAAATATTTGTGATTTTTGCTGAGTTTTTAAGGAAGAAAATGAGTCTTAGTTGTGTAAGAAACGACTTTTGTGAAAGAATTTCTCATGAAAACCCTTATAGGACCATTTTGCAAAGTTTGTGAAATTAGGTGACAAGCGTGTGAAATAGTGAGAAATTGGTGATGCTATAAGAGTAAAAAGGGGTCAGCTAGGTCTAAGATATGAATAAATTCAATAAAAATTAAATTTCAAGCATAGGGGCAAAATGGTCATTTTGCCAAGGTCTAGGGACAAAATGGTCATTTTACCTAAGATGTGAATTTTAGATCGCCTAATTGTGTTTAGTGACTAAATGAGCGCATTTTTTTCATCATAGATCAAGAATTGCCAAATTTGAACCTAGACTGGGGGAAAGCCAAGCAGATCGACTAAACCGACTATTCGAGTACATTTTGTAATCTGAGGTAAGTTGTATGTAAATAATACAACTACATTGCTACTATATGTGTTTCAAATGTAATTGAATTGATATAGCATGAATTGCTTGATTGTGAATTGAGAATGCTTAATGATAATTGGGATAGTAGAAATTCCGTTGGAAACCTAGGAAATAAACCGGATATTCATGCCGTGACATTTGGGTCACTTGTGTGTGCTAGTGTAAGACATGTCTGGGACATGCATCAGCCACATTATGAGAACCAGAGTAAGACCATGTCCGGGACATGGCATCAGCATTGAGACGAGTGCTAGTGTAAGATATGTTTGGGACATGCATCGGCATTGAGACGAGTGTTAGTGTAAGACATGTCTGGGATATGCATCGGCCTCGAGACATAAGCCAGTGTAAGACATGTCTGGGACATGCATCGGCTAAGAGTTGTGTTAGTGAAAGATCATGTTTGGGACATGGCATCGACACGCATATGCGAGAGCTAGTGTAAGACCATGTCTGAGGCTTATAGAATATCCGGTAGTATTCCGAAAGGTTCAATGGTAGAAGTTATGAATGTGAGTTAATAAGGAAAGTATAATAATGTTGTGAGTGGTACAGGTACCTAATTGGTACGCATGAGTAATGAGCTCGATATAGAATATGTGACTTGAGTGGACGGTAATGAGTAAGTCAAGCTTATGCTTATCTTTGTGCTATGAGCATGACGATCATTGGTGAAATTGTTGTTGTAAATTTATTTATATGCAACTTACTAAGCTTTTATGCTTACTCCCTCTTTCTTTCCATTTTCTTTTAGTGCCACCTAATTAGTTTAAGGATTACCGGACGTCAGAGATATTGATCACACTATCATCAGAAGCATTCGGTATAGTTGGATTTATATTTTTGAATATGGCATGTATAGGGTTTAGACTCTAATATTTTGTGTCTTGAGAAATGGCCAAATGTGTTGGCTTGGACTAGGAACCCTTCATTTTAAGTTTATAAAAGATGCATTTTCATGGCTGAATGAATGTCAATTGTGGCTGATTTGGTATTTGTATGGAACTAGGTATATAAGGGTGGCATTGAGGCTTGGTAAATAGCCTTATATTGTCCACAAGGGTAGACACACAGGCGTGTGGTCCGGCCATGTGTGCCCTGCACGTAAAATTTTCAAGTCAGATTGCATGGTAGTAAACGCACGGGTAGAGACACGGCCATGTGTCTCAGCCGTGTAGTGGACATGGCCTAGCACATGGGCGTGTGCCTTGGCCGTGTGACATTTTGGGTATGCTGACGTCAGAAATAGAATGCTCAGGTTTTTACACACGGGCTACGACACGGACGTGTCATGGCCGTTTGATGGATACGAGCGTGTGCCATGGTCGTGTGTCCCTAGTTGGTGATGAGGTCACAAACAGATAGCTCCACGGGCCATAGACACGGGCGTGTCGAGGCCGTGTGAGGAGCACGGGCAAGGGACACGGGCGTGTGTCCAGGCCGTGTGAAGTCTGCACTTGATTTATGAAAAATTGTGAAAATAAATTGGCCACACGGGCAAGGGACCCAGGCGTGTCCCAAGCCATACGGGTGTGTGAGAGCACATGGCCTACCCACATGGGTGTGTACCTTGTTTTAAAAGTAAAAAATTATGTAGAGGTTTTAAGGGCCCGGATTGGTCCCAAAATAGTTTTTAATGGTCAATTTAGGGCTTGTAGGCCCAGAAGAGGAAGATAATGTAGAACTTGAAAAGTCTTAAATTGGGGGCCGAGTCTTGGAGACTCGAAAATGTTCGTAAGTACAAGATCAAGTTAGGTGATGCCTCGTACTCCACCCCAGCATGGGTTACAGGTATAGGGTGTTACATTCCTGGTCCTGAAAATACCATTCCGAATAGGGTCAAAATCAAGCTGTTACAAAGACTGCCTTATCTAAATTTTTGCTTGGAATTACTCGGGAAGAGCAATGGATTAAGTTTGGGGGTGCATAAACTTGAAATTATATAGGTTTTTTTAGTAGTTTCTGGCACATTTTTACTTAAAAAGTAATATTAATTTTAAGTTAATAATTAATTGGGTAAATTTTGTTCATATTAAGATTATGGGCATGATTTAATTAAGAATGCAATATTGTGCTATTTTGCATTAAATTCGTGCATAATTTAATTATTTTATGCTACATATTAATTTTGATTTAATTGATGCAGTTGAACCAAGGACTTATGCATAGCTTATTTATTAAAGCTACATGGACATGAGCCAAATTCACTCTATATGGGTGGCAAAGGCAAGGAAAAATGGGTCATGAAGAAATTAATTTGATCCAATTGAAGTTGGTGTAATTGATGAACAAGTCTGGAAAGCATTTGGGTCATCAACCCATCCAAATAAGGGAGAATGAAGCCCAATTCAGCAAGAGCATTTGGGCAGCTCAAAATGCACTTTTGGGAGATTTAATAAAGGTCCCTACAGTTGCAAATAAATAAGAAATTAGCACACAAGCTTTACCCTTGAAATAGTCCATCACATTGCTTGATTCAATCATGATTTCATGCATGAATCAAGCAACTAAATAACCCCCTATCTCCACAATTTATGGCTGGCCATGGAAAAGAGAAAGCTAAGGGATTTTAAGCTATCTTTAGAAAACCTACTAGCCATCCATTCACTAGATCCCTCATCAATCATCCCTCACTTAACTTTCATTATTCATTTCTCATTCTCATCACATTTCCTTCCTTTCACGCATAGCCATCCCTAGTTCCCCTCTCCATTAGCTAGCAAATTCTTGAGAAAGTACTCTATTGGCTGGCCACTTTGAGGAGTACTTTGCGAAGGAGCAACAAAAGAAGTAGAGGAAGCTACTACAATCAGATTTTGGAGAACTATCGAATCAATCAAAGTTTATTCTTCCTTATCGTTGTTTTACTTTTAATATTAATCCTTTTCACAAATTGTTTTGTTATTTTTTCATAAAAAAAGGGTAGCCTAAATTTGTTTAGCTAGAATAATTGCATCAATTAAATAAAGTTCATTTAAATCATGTTTATAATGTTTTGTGCCTCAACCATTCATGCTTTCAATTAAACTCAAACATGTATTTCAGTCATGAAAATGTGATTGAATGCATTAGAATTAGTTGATCAATCCTAACTAGATGATGATTAATTGACACAATAATTGAAAGGTGCATGCTTAATTTAGATCCTAACTCGATTAAATTAATGGTTCGTAATAACTTGAGAGAGCTCCATTACCTTGCACAGCTTTTAGATTTATGTGATTAAATTATTTCAAACCTGACTCATCCATTTTACTTCACATGAGTTCTAAGAAACCCTTAGTTAAATATGATCATAATAGTATGCATGTTTTTCTATGTAAAAGATTCTGAAAGGACTTTAAATTGGTTTCAAGCTCATGAAAGATCGAGTTGCCATGGAATATTTTCCAAAATACTATTAAGCATGATGAAAATGAATAAGTTAAATTATGTGATTATTTTAGCCTGTTCATGTTATTGATTATTGAAGTTTGTGAATTTGCTACTAAACCCAACTCATTGATTCCATTACATACATTGCATTTAGGTTAATTTGCATTAGGGATCACTTTGCATATAGATTATTTAATTTAATTTCATCATCAATCACCTCAAAAATATTGTGTTCTTTTACCAAATTGTTAGTATTAATTTTACAATTAATTGATTAACATAAACAATCCCTGTGGAGATGATAACTCTTTTACTTACTTATTACTTGATAACAACTGTGTACGCTTGCACAAACCATGCGTTTCAACTATCAACTTCTTCGGTGGCAACATGATTTGATTCAACAAACATCTTTAAATATACAAGAAAAGGGTTACATCAGATCAAAAGAATCACACTATCTCAAGTTATATGTGGCATGTATTTTCTAGACTCCAAACACGTTACGTTTAGTCTTAGAATCAAATAAACCGTAGCTCTGATACCACTAAATGTATTACTTCTCACCCGTCTCCATTGCTGGAATCGAATTATAGAATGCCACAGTAATAAACAGAACTTGAACATGAACTTAATTCAAAGATTCATCAAAACATTCATTATATCACAATCATTCAAACAAATATGTTTTGCATACAATTTCGAAGTTAAATTAAGCTTACAAAAGAACTAAAATCAACCCGAAAACAATCAAGGATTGAATTGAAACATTCCCAAAAAAAAGACAAAATTGTAAAACAGGGGTCACACGATGGTTCATGATAAAATGTGCAAGTATACGCAATCATTATCAAGTAATAAGTGAGTAAAAAATTTATCGTCTCTATATGGACTGTGTTGAAAATTAGAAATTGTAAAATTAGTATTTAACAAGTTGGTTATAAAAATAAAAAAATTGAGAGTGATGGATGTTTAAATTAAATCAACAACTAATATGTAATGAAATAAACTAAATGCAATGAAATGATTTAGCAGCAATTCACAAGTTTTAACAATAATAACATGAATAAGCTAGAACAATTACAACTCTTAATTCAATTCATTCATCATCATGTTTAACAAACATTCCCGAAAAATTCCATGGCAACTCAATTATTTATGAACTTGAAATCTAAATCATAGCTCTTTCGAGATCTTAGATTTCTCACCTAAAAAAGTGTGCATATTTTTATGTCATCGTTTAATTAAGGATCCCTTAGAATTTATGCAAAGTAAATGGGACGAGTCAGGTTTGAAACAATTTAATTACATAAATTGAAAGTTATGCAATCTAATAGTGTTCTTTCAAAATTATTAAGAACCTTTAATTTATTCTTGACCAGATATAAACTAAACATGCATCTTCCAATTATTATGTCCATTAATCACCAACTGGGTCAAATTATGCAATTAATTCTAACGCAGTCAAACATATCTTAATGCATGAACAACATGAATGATTTTATTTGTCGCCAAAACAGGGTTACGGATTATTACCAGAGTTTACAGAATAATCACATGTAAATCATGTCATTTACTATTCATATCTGAAACTAATCATATTGTCCCTTAAATGGACCCTCAAGGCCCAATTTAAACATTTGAATCAAGTCGGGATTAAATCGGGAGCTTAGAGAATTTTTTGCAAAATTTTAAAATTTTTTCTTTAATACAAGTATCATACGCCCGTGTGATTAGGCTGTGTGACTCACACGGCCAAGTGACATGCCCATGTCTCAGGCCGTGTGGGCATTCGATGTGAGGCACACGGTTGTGTCCCAGCCCGTATCCTTACCCGTGTAACTCTCTAACTTGTGTCACACGGCCAGCCACACGCCTGTGTGCTAAGTTGTGTGGTCAATTTAATTTTTGAAAATTAGGTGCAGTTTTCACACGGTCAAGACACACGCCCGTGTTCTAGGCCGTGTAGCATACACAGCTGAGACACACGCCCGTGTCTCTACCCGTGTGTCCAATTTTGAGCATTCGGTTTCTTAATTTTAAGATGAAGGGGACACACGGCCAAACCATATGCCCATGTGCCAGGCCGTGTGTCACACATGGTCAAGACACACGCCCGTATGTCTACCCGTGTAGACAAAATAAAGTCATTTCTTAGCCTTATTTCTTACTCAAATTTAAATTTCAATCTATGATAACATTTGCATACATTTTCCAACCAATTCAAGTCATATAAATCAAGCAAATATCATTAACATGTATGAAATTGTATCACATACTCATATGATCAAAGTTACCTTCTTGTAATGATTTATATTTTACCCTAATTCAATTTAACCAAACCACATACATATAAGCTAAACATGATATATAACCTTATAATAACATACCAAAACAATCCATTTTTAGCCATTCGAATGGCTAAGTTACAAACAACTATTTACATGCCAACATAGGCCAAGTTAACCTATACATGCCATTATATCAAAATAAGTTTACTATTTTTTTACCAAAACGAGCTAGTGGATAGTGTGATGATGCTCTGACTGATCTCCAACCTTTGCGTGCTTTCGAGCACTATAAAACAGAGAAAATAAAATAGAGTAAGCATTTAATGCTTAGTAAGTTCGTATAACAGGAATTTAACTTCCCATGTATTTACATTTAAGATTATCATACAAAACATGCATCCAATCATTTTGGCCAACTGCCTAATCACAGATACTCATCAAAACAGTTAGTCATGTGATTCACATGAATTTCAAGAAAACAGAAATAAGCTCATCAACATAGATTTACAAGTATTTAAGGAATTTCCCAAATATAATCCATTTAGTTCTTATATTTTTCTCACGTAAGAAATTTTGTCCGTTGAATTATTGAAATGTCGATGGATACCCAGGTAGTATACTCGAGGTAAACAAATCAATGATCCGTCAACTCATGTTTAGGGGTACCCATAAGGGCACATAATCAGGAAGCACACTCTCGAGCCATATATCAGGATGCTCATGTGAGTCATGTAACAGGAAGCTTATCCGGGCTAAATCAGGAAACTCATAAGAGTTTTAATCTGGAAGCTCATTGAGCTTAACAGATAACTCCGTAGAGTTATTAACAGGGAGCTTCAGATAGCATAACAGGGAGTTCAAGCGAGCCATGTTAGGAAGCCCATAAGAGCTTATATCAGGACGCTCACGAAGAGCTGCGTTTGTGTCTGCAATAAATGCTGGATCACAACTGATTGAATCGTGAAACAGGACGCTTACAAATAGTTGCGGCAATGCACAACACATGCAGGATCACTATCGATCAGGAAGCTCACAGGAACTATATAACAGGATGCTCGAGAGGGCTTATAAGAGGATGCTCGTCCGAGCTATAATGTCCGCAACATATGTAGGACTATAATTAATAGGGAAAATACTGTATCCATCGCATTTCATTATTCAAACGGAACTTATCATTTATCGAGCAATATCGGGCATGTGATTAATCTCATACATTAAACATTTATGCAATTCACACAAATACAACATTCGATTCAGACATATTAATACACATAATTAAGTTACACGAACTTACTTTGACACTTGTTTGTGTATGAAAATCTACTAATCCGAAAATTTTTTCTTTTCCTCGATCTAGCTTCGAATTTAAGTTGTCCGGATCTATATAAATGAATTTAATCATCAATTTATCACATTTCATATTCAATTGGATTCAATTTACATCCTAGGCAAAATTACCATTTTGCCCCTATACTTTTCATAAATGACAATTTCATCCCTAAGCTCGAAAAATGAAATTCATGAATTTAATCCTTATTCCATGCCTAACCAAAATTTTCATATAACATTTACAGCACATGTATTTCAAAAAAATTAGAATTTTTCCATAATTTTTACATCTCTACAATTTAGTCCCTAAATCATAATTTCATTGAAATTCACTTTGTAAAAGTTGTTTATCTATCAACAACCTTTCATTTTTATTATAAATTTCAAAATTTTAGCATATTCATCCATGGCAAAACTTTTTTACTTTGATAGCTTTTCAAATTAATCCCCAAAATAGATAGATTAGACTATCCCGATCTCAAAAATATAAAAATTACTAAAAACGGGACAAGAATACTTACCAAATTAAGCCAAGAAAGCTTGTTTTGTAGCACCCCAACCCGGCCCAGAAGTTAGACCCAAATCTGGCGTGTCACATTGAAATGTTTTTCGAAAACCATGTTTTCATTAGAAACCCTTCTTATTTAAAATATAGTGCATTGAAAACTTCTTAATTTTATTTCCAAAATTCCTTTTTACTTTGCGAAAGCTAATTCTAAAAGTAACCGATTTACGAAAACATGATGTTTAAAAGTTAAGTTGCGAAAACATAGTGTTTTGAAAATCGCGATCTACTTCTAACAAATATCAAACATAGTAAATAATTTTTTCCAAATGAAAAGTTAAAAAAGAAAATAAAGAGGCCCTATTACAACCCAAATCAAAAACCAAAGGGCTTAACTAAATAAATGAAATAGAAAAACATGTGCAGATGTGGGGTCGTCTCTGAGTCCCTCTGCGACACTGATCCACCTAACGCTGGGGATTACTTGCACAGTTAATAAACGTGGTGAGTTTACGAAAACTCAGTGTGTAATCCCCTTACTAGAGTAACAGTCAGTATACAGAAACAAAAATAGAAACAGTCTGGGCTAGAGCCTTTTAACGCAAACAATACAGTCCAGTTCTGAGCATACGTGGGCCACAGCCCATTACAAATCACTTGGGTCTCAGCCCTTGTCAGAATCAAACCATATGCATAATGCAAAAATGTATGCTAACCCATCCCATCCAACCGCTATACACCAAGTCCGTCCCCCGATACACATCATGTGGGGATATAACTATCGACCCACCTATCTGATACACATCAATGGTAGCCCGGTCGCGGTACTACCTTCATTGCAGCAAGCTGCTAGCATATATATGGCTTTAAGCCTTTAGTAGCAGTATAATAATTGGCACAAAGCCATCTATAACTGTAATAAGTTCGGCACATAGCCATCAACTAGAGTAACATAACCGGCACACAGCCCTAGGTAAATGTGATCGTCACTGAGTCGTCAATAATCATATATTGGCACATAGCCTTAGGCAAATACATTTGGCACACAGCCATAATCAGGTTGGCATAGAGCCATATGTAGGTTAGCGCAAAGCCATAATCAGAATAATTGGCTTTAAGCCATCGGTAGCTGTATCATGTTAGGCACATAGCCATCAGCGATGGTAATATAGTCGGCAGACAGCCTCGGGTAAATATGATCGACACAGAGTCGTCAGTAATCATATATTGGGCTTAAAAGCCACCGGTGGATCCACGGTCATCAAACAACCATGCGATCCTTAATCGGTGGATCCACGGTCGCCAAGCAACCATGCAATCCTCATATACTTCCTCCGTTCCATAATTCCCACCCATGTGCAACATAATATCATATGAATGCAGCAAATATACACACGGCATACAAAATCATACCAATCACAGTCTCAACAGTCCAATCACAGTCATACATTCTCAGTCAAAACATAGTCAAATTAATCAAATTGTATTATTAGTGAGTCATATACCCTAGAGGGGCAGAACGGTCTTTTTACCTATTAGGGGTATTTTAGTCATTTCACCCTACAAGGGTGTTTTGGTAAATCTCAAACCAAGGGTATTTCAATAATTTTGCAAATCAAGGGTATTTCTGTAATTTTGTAAATAAGGGGTATTTCTATAATTTTCCAAATCAAGGGTTTTCGGTAATTTTCCAAAACAAGGGTATTTCGATAATTTTCCAAATCAAGGGTATTTCGGTAATTTTACAGGTCGAGGGTATTTCAGTAATTCTACCCTACAGGGGTATTTCTGTAATACTAACCTATAGATATGAGATTCACATAGTCCAATCCAAAATTTTCTACACAATCATAAAATTTACCCACTTGGGCCTATCGTGGCCTAAAATAACCTAAGCCCACGAAAGCACTCATGATGGCCTCAACCATCACGTCAAAGCTCCCACACGTGCGCTCGCACGCTCGTGTGGCTGCCATCGCTGTGTGACCGGCATTTTGATATTTCGGTATTTGCCATTTTACAACTAAAGTAGTGCGAAATACACACTTGTTTATGAGAACGTGCCGAAGTCCACGATCACCAACCTTGGCTGCATTGAGTCTTCCTCCCAACTCATCTGGTTCCACTCTATTTAAAGCCAGCTTCTCACCAATTCTCATGTTAGCTTTCTGATGTGGGATTACTTTCAACCATTAGGAAAATTCATCATTCTTATGACCACTTCAACCACAGAGTTTTAGTCCAACTCCACCTCTTTCGCAGCTCAAATAGCAAAATAAATACTCCACTGCGCATCCTAAGACTTAAACCTCAGACCTCATAGTTACACAACACGCCACCTTGCCACTCCACCACAAGGCTTTTTGTGTGATAAAACGTCCATAATTAACTTTAAGACATATGTGCCAACGTCCAGATTCACTTAAGAGAAAAACCAAAATGAATTGTAAGAGCAAAGACTTGAACCCAGGCTCCCTTGCAACCCTAATAACGCCACAACCACTAGACCACATGCTTCCTTGTGTCATTTATTTAACATAATAATTTAAAAGGCCATTATCCAAGCATCCATGGTTTTATTCACTTAATATCAAAATTTTTCCTAAAGCCTATGTTTGAACCCAAGATTTCTCCAACATTTCTCAGGGCCATTAACCACCAAAGTAGACATTTAATTGTGTCATTTCCTTGCACAATTAAATACTTATATACAACCTCCTTACGGACCCATACTCAAGGCCCAATACTTCTAGGCCCAAATTCGGGGCGTTACATGTTTTCTCTTTCCTAGGGTTTCTATGTATATTTTGGGGATGAAGATGATATAAAATGATAATATTTCTATTTAATTATTTATCATCCATTAATTTTTCCACTTTCCAATTTAGTCCTTGCCTTTTTCTAATTTTCCATGGATGATTCATCAAAAATATCTACTATGTTTTCTTTAATGGTCTAATTACCATATAAGGACCTCAAGTTTTGCATTCCATAGCTATTTGATACTTATAGCTACTAGAACTCAACTTTTGCATTTTATGCAATTTGATCTTTTCCATAATTAAACACATAATCGATAAAATTTTCTTATCAGAATTTTCATATAACAATCCTATCATAATGCAAACCATGAAATAATATTAAAATAAATTTTCTTTCTGGATGGGATTTGTGGTCCCGAAACCACTGTTCCGATTTCACTGAAAATGGGTTGTTACAACTATCCCCCCTTAAGAATTTTTGTCCTTAAAAATCTTACCAGTAAAAAGATTCAGGTATTGCTTTCTCATAGTATCCTCCAGTTCCCAGATAGCTTCTTCAATCCCATGTCGTTGCCAAAGAACTCTTACTAATGCTACCTTTTTATTTCTAAACTCTTTTGTTTCACGTGCTAAGATTTTAATCGGTTCCTCACTGTAAGTCATATCAGGCTGAATCTCAGCTTCTGTCGAAGAAATAACATGTGAAGGATCTGATCGATACCGTCATAACATGGACACATGGAAAATATTGTGAATTTTATCAAGCTCTAGTGGTAATTCTAATCGGTACGTAACAGGTCCAATTCTTTCTGTGATTTCATATGGCCCAATGAACCGTGGACTCAGTTTTCCTTTATAGCCAAACTGGAGAACTTTCTTCCAAGGTGATACTTTTAAAAATACCTTGTCACCGACCTGAAATTCTATTTCTTTTCGTTTAAGATAGTCATAAGACTTTTGACGATCAGAGGCTATTTCCAAACTATCTCAAATCACCTTTAACTTTTTTTTCATTTCACGGATCAAGTCAACTCTGTGTATCTTTTTCTCACTAAGCTCTATTCAAAATAATGGAATTCTACATTTATGACCATACAGAGCTTCATACGGTGTCATTTTAATACTAGGTTGATAACTATTATTGTATGCAAATTCAACCGAAGGCAAATACTTTTCCCAATTACCTTTAAATTCCAAAATACAATACCGAAGCATATCTACCAAAATTTGTATTACATGTTTGGATTGTCCATCAGTTTGAGGATGGAATGCGGTATTGAAATGTAATTGTGTACCCAAGGCTTCTTGCAACTTACTCCAAAATTGAGATGTAAATTGAGGATCTCTGTCAGAAATAATGGAGACAGGCACTCCATGCAATCTAACAATCTCAGAAATATATAATTCAGCCAATCTATCCAAGGAAAAATCCATACATACTGAAATAAAATGTGCAGACTTTGTCAATCGATCGAGGATTACCCAAATGACATCTTTCTTCTTCGGAGACAAGGTAATCCTGATACAAAATCCATAGTAATTCTTTCCCATTTCTATTCCAGGATTGTAACTGGCTGTAATAATCCCGAAGGCACATGATGTTCAGCTTTTACTTGCCCACATATCAAACATTTAGATACAAATTCTGAAATATCCCTTTTCATTCCCAGCCACCAGTACATCTTTTTCAGATCATTGTACATTTTATTACTACTAGGATGAATAGACATGTTACCATTATGAGCTTCATATAAAATATTCTATACAAATTCTGAGTTCTTCGGTACACATATCCTGCCTCTAAATAACAAACAACCATCAGACCCAATCTGAAATTCTGAATCAAAATCCAATTCACCCTGTACCCGTTTAGCCTGTAATTCATCATCACTCTTCTGTGCTTCACAGATTTGTTGCAAGAATATTGGTCTAGCTTTTAATTCGGCTATAATCAAACCTTCATCAGATAAAGACAACCGGGTATTCATTGCTCTCAAGGCAAAAAAAGACTTTCTGCTCAAAGTATCTGCAACCACATTGGCTTTTCCTGGATGATAGTCAATAACCAGATCATAATCTTTTAATAACTCAAGCCACCTGCACTATCTCCAGTTCAAGTATTTTTGCGACATCAGATATTTCAAACTTTTATTATCAATAAAGATGTGACATTTTGCACCAAACAGGTAATGTCGCCAGATTTTCAGTGCAAAGACAATGGCTGCCAATTCAGGATAATGTATCGAGTAATTCTTCTCATGTGGTTTTAGTTGTCTTGAAGCATAAGCTATTATTTTACCTTCTTGCATCAATACACAACCTAAACCATTTAACGATGCATCACTATAAAATATAAATTCCATACCCGATTCAAGTTGAACTAACACAGGTGCTTCTATCAATAAAGCTTTCAATCTGTCAAAACTCTACTGACATTTATCAATCCACTCGAATTTCACCTCTTTTTTACAACAAACGAGTCACCGGAGAAGCTATCATTGAAAATTATTTTACAAACCTCTGATAATATCCAGCCAATCCCAGAAAACTTCTGACTTCAGACACGTTTTTTGGTGGCTTCCAATTAACAATGGCTGAAATTTTATTTGGATCCACCCGGATACCTTGTGCAGATACTATATGCCCGAGAAAACTAATTTCCCGTAGCCAAAATTCACATTTACTAAATTTGGCATACAATTGCTTCTCACATAGAGTTTGCAACACTGTCCTTAAATGATCGACATGCTCATTTTCATCTTGAGAATATACCAAAATATCATCAATAAACACCACCACAAACCTATCCAGATATGGTTTGAAAATTTTGTTCATTAAATCCATGAATACTGCAAGTGCATTTGTCAAACCAAAAGGCATTACAAGAAATTCGTAATGCCCGTACTTGGTTCCGAAAGCTATCTTTGGAACATCTAATTCTTTCACCCGTAGCTGATAATAATAGCCAGAACAAAGATCAATTTTTGAAAATACAGTGGCACCTTTCAACTGATAAAATATATTATCAATTTAATGCAGTGGATACTTGTTCTTTATTATGACTTTGTTTAATTGTCTATAGTCTATACGCGATCTCAATGATCGATCTTTCTTCTTTAGAAACAGAACCGGTGCACCCCAAGGTGAAAACCTGGGTCGAGCAAAGCCTCTGTCAATCAATTCTTTCAACTGTGCTTTCAACTCTTTCAATTCAGTAGGAGCCATTCTGTAGGGCGCTATAGATATCAGTGTTGTCCCCGAAACAAGATCTATAGAGAACTATACTTCTCTAATTGGTGATAAACCAGGTAATTCCTCCGGAAATGCATCAGGAAATTCACAAACAACTGGCACTGACTGAATTTTTGACTCAGATACTTTAGCATCTAACACATATGCAAGATAAGCATCATACCCCTTTCTGATATATTTCTGTGCTGCTATTGCTGAGATCATATTAGATAACCCATCCAGTTTATCAGATTCAACATGAAGTAACTCACCATTCTGGCATTTCAACATAATGTACTTCTGTTTATAGTTTACCACTACATCATGCTGAGTTAGCTAATCCATACCCATAATTACATCAAATTCAACAAATGGCAACAACATCAAATCAACCAAAAAGAAATAACCCTTTACCAAAAACGAACAATTTTTACAAATTTTATCCACCATAACATACTGGCCCAGGAGGTTTGAAACTTTAACCACAACTTCAGTGAATTCAACAGGTAAATTTTTAACAGACACTAAATTTTTGCATATGTATGAATGTGTGGGACCAGGATCAATCAAAGTAGTAATATCGGTATCAAAAAGAGAAATGTACCAGTAATGATGTCTAGTGCAGAAGCATCCTCTCTAGCACAAATAGCATATGTCCTTGCTGGTGCTCGTGCCTCAGATTTAACTATTGTATCTCTTGTAGCACTTCAGCTACCATTGACATTTTTGGAATGTCTGGGTGGTCTACCTCTCGAGGTGGGGTTACTCAACTTCAGATTCTGATCAGTATCTTTTTCAATCCTTTTCGGACAATCTTTGAGGAAATGATCAAGAGAACCACATCGGTAATAGGTTCCACTTCTCAAATGGCACTCCCCAAAATGAAATTTGTTATAGTGTTTACATTTTGGTTTGGAATTACCAACACTTCCAACACTCGTTACAGATGGAGATTGTAACACCCCTAACCTATATTCGTCGTCGGAATAGGGTTACAGAGTATTACCGGAGTTTACAAAACAATTATAGATATTTCATGTTAATTAATATTTATTTCTGAAACTGGTCATATTGTCCCTTGAATGGACCCTTAGGGCCCAATATAAACATTGGAATCGAGTCGGAACTAAATCAGGAACTCAGAGAATTTTTCGCAAAATTTCAAAATTTTTCCTAGATACAGGGTACAAACGCCCATGTGGTTAAGGGACACGCCCGTGTGACCATAGGACACGCCCGTGCTGCAGGTCGTGTCCTACCTGTGTAACTCTCTAACTTGTGCCACACGGCCTGCCACACGTCCGTGTGCTAGGCCGTGTAATAAATTCAAATTTTCACAATTTAGGTGTAGGTTTCACATGGCCAAGACACATGCCCGTGTAGCACATACAGCTGAGACACACGCCCGTGTCTCTACCCGTGTGCCCAATTCTGAGCATTCTGTTTCTAAAATTTTAAAATGCAGGGGACACATGGCCAAACCACATGCCCATGTGTCAGGTTGTGTGTTACACAGGGTCAAGACACACACCCGTGTGTCTACCCATGTGGACAAAATAAAGTCATTTCATAGCTTTATTTCTCACCCAAATTTGCCAACAACCTACACCAACAATTGCAAACATATACCAACCAATACAAGCATTATAATTAAGCCAATTCTAACATCTAAATGATATATCTTTTCATGCATTCATGTTTAAATTTTTTACCTATTGTAAACGTACATGATTAGTCAATTTCACTAATTTAAAATTTACCCATCATTAGCTATATATATCATCTATTATTTAACCAATCCCAAACGTATTGATTATATTATAACCTTACATAAACATGCCAAAATATATCAATCTAGCCATTCCAATGGCTAGATTACATACAACCATTTACATGTCATCAATGGCCAAGTTAGCTTATACATACCATTATACCAAAATGAGTTTACTATTTATACCAAAACAAACTAGAAGATAGTGTGATGTTGCTCCAACTGATCTCCAACCTTTATAAGCTTCCGAGCACTATAAAATAGAGAAAATAAAACCTAGTAAGCATTTAATACTTAGTAAGTTCGTATAACAAATAATTAAACTTGCCAATCATATTCATTAAAATTAGTAAGTTCGTATAACAAATAATTAAACTTGCCAATCATATTCATTAAAATAAGCATACAATAACATGATTCCTAACAAATTGACAAGTTTGCCTAATCACATACACTCAAACAAGTATGTTAGTCACATAATTCACATATACACTAAATAAGCATAGATGAGCTCATCATGTTACAAACTTTCAAGTGTTTCAGGCGCATTTGAGATATAATTCATTTAATCTCATAATTTCTCATTTCTGGAATTTGTCCTTTGAATCGTTGAAATTTCAATAGATACTCAAGTAGTACACACAAGGTGTACAAAACTGTAAATCGTCAACTCATAATCTTTTTTTTTATAAAAACGACCCAAGGTTCAAGATCAATTTATTGCATCTTTCAAAATTAACTCATGGATATCCATCGGATAATCCACATTAAAATCCATAGTACAATTTTTATCCTTAGCCATCTTACAAATCTGGTTCGCTATTCTATTATAGCATCTAGGAGCCCAATTAAAATTAAAAAACGAAAAGAATCAAGTTGCTTATACAAAACCCGCATACAATGGCCCATAGTAGTCAAGTCAAAATTCATTTTATTGAAGCGGTTAACCAAGTTGACACAATCAGACTCTAGGTCTAACTTGTCCCATCCATTTGATCGAGCAAATTTAATGCTTTCATCCATAGCCTGCATCTCTGCCCGTTCTACATGCATCTCTTTGTTTAAAACCCCCATTCGACCACTGAGAACAAATCCATCAGCATCCCTGGCCACTATACTGAAGCACATTTGTTTGACATTTACATTGGTGTTGAAGTTAATCTTAACCACACCCGGTGTAGGCTTCTTCTAAACTTTTTCCACACTTACTCTCGGCAGCATAGGCACCTCCAACAAATTAAAAATTTGAAAATCTTGACTTAAAGATGCCGCTCTCTCCCAGATTACTTTGGCATCTTCCTCAAAACCTCAAAAAATGCGATTGTTTCTGCCGTTCCATATGTTTCAAAGGATCATGATAAAGTTAGAGACAGTCATTTTGTCTAGCTCACAAGCCAGCTCTTCCATCCAGTCGATACAGCGAGAATAATTACCATCAAGGAATTTTTTGTTAAATCCACCGTACTCCAGCACCGTCCTAGCCTTTGGGCAATCCTTCATTGCATGAATAAGGGTTTCCTTATCATTACCACACCTCAGACAAGTATTGTTGAAGCCACTGCGAATGGTAGCAATTTTGTCATACATGGGAAGGATCTTGTGACCCAGTCTCCAACAAAAACTTTAAACTTTTGGCAGGGTATTCAACTTCCATATTAATCTCTAAAAAATCCTGTGAGGGCCATACCCAACCTACTTGAGAATCAGCTAAGAGTAGGCAGACTTAGAGGAGAAAAAACCATTAGGGTTATGGAACCAAATACGCTAGTCATCAGGTCCATTATGAAGAATGGAAAATTTAAAAATATGGTCCCTCATACTTTCACCGTAGAGCTCTAAGACCCTTTTCTCGCTCTATCCATCTTTTCTCTCATTAAACAGCTCACACACCTTGTTTTCGTAAACCATCCTCCTCTCAAGATGAATAGATGTGTCTGACAGCCCTTCAAAACCCTAATTATCAGTCCATATATTAATACTTCTACTATTTCCCACATTCCAGTCGAAACCCTCTACAGGACGCTAGCAACCTTGGCCATGCTCTGCCACGTATAGGACGATTTATCCATGCTTTTAGGGTGAAAAACATCACCATCCGGAAAGTATTTCGCACTTAACACCCTATAGCATAAAGTCTCTCTGCAGTTGATGAGACGCCAAACTTGCCAACCCAAGAGAGCCATGTTGAAGAGTTGAAGGTCCCGGAATCCAGGCCCCCCATGCCTTTAGGGTAACACAACCGATCCCAAGCTAACATGTTCCAACCCCTTGTTTTTCTCTCCACCCTCCACCAAACCCAACTCATCATGGATTGAATCTCCTTAAGCACCCCCTTAGGAGCCAAACAAATCGAAAAGGCATAAGTACGGATCAATTAGAGGATTGACTTGACAAAAATCTCCTTGCCCCCATTAGACAGTAAACGCTTTGACCAGCTGTTAATTCTACTAGCTATGCAGTCCTAAATACTTGAAAAAGCACTAGATTTCTTTTTGCCAACAGGAATGGGAAGCCCAAGGTAGCCGTCCAGCTTATCAACCACCTTCATTTTCAGTAATCCACTCAAAGCCACCCTTTGAGGTATTGGGGTGTTAGGGCTGAAGCACACCATTGAATTTTCCAAGTTAATGCTTTGGCCAGACATATTTTTGAACATATCCAAAATCTGTGTAAACCCTTCCACTTCACTGCATTGGTTCCTAACAAACAAGAGAGCATCGTCAGCAAAAAATAGATGGTTGATTCTAGGGCCATCCTTACTCACACAGATGCCCTTAATCTTACTATTCTCTTGGGCATTAATCAACATACGCGAAAAAAATCCATACAGAAAATAAAGAGATAAGGGGTCCCCTTGACGGAGTCCCTTCTCAGGGATAATGACATCAGTCAGATTCACGTAGCATTTAACTCTGTACCAAACCGTACGTACACAATTCAAAATTTTCTTAACCCAACCTCTAGAGAAACCAATCTTCAATAATACTTTATCAAGGAAACACCACTCCACCCGGTCATATGCTTTGCTCATGTCGAGCTTGACCACACAATCTTTGTTCGAACCGTTTTTAGAGCTATGAAGGTAGCGCATGAGCTCATGTCCAATCAGAACATTTATCGTGAATCATCTGACCAGGAACGAATGTGCTCTGGTTCTAGCTTATACAATAGAGGAGGACTTTTTTGAGCTAATTCGCTAGGGCCTTTAAGATAATCTTATAGATGACCCTGCACAGACTTATTGGGCGAAAGTTAGTCATCTCACAGGGATTCTTAGTCTTAGGAATCATAACCACTAAAGTGTCATTTATACAATCAACTTCATTGTTGCCTCTAAGCATATCATGGCACATCCTTAAGACATCATCACCCACGGAGCCAATGCCCTTTAAAAAAGCTCCTCAAAAGCCCATCAATTCCTGGGGCTTTGCGCAGGTCCATCTAATTGAAGGCAGCCAAAAACTCATCATCAGTAAACTCTTTATTTAAATTCCTGTTCATACTATCAGTGATACACTCCGAAACAAAGTGCAAGTCAACCTCCCTATTAGACGCGATAGTGGACTTGAACAGATCATTAAAGTAGCTCCATGCAATGTTACAAATCTTGTTCTTGTCTTTGTGCCATGTCCCTTGTAAGTCTTTTAACCTCTCAATACTATTCTTTTTCTTACGGCTAGTAGCCCGCACATGGAAGTAACAGGTATTTCTATCTCCTTCTCTAAGCCATTGAGTACGACCCATTTACACCCAGTATTTCTCTTCCACCTCATACGAATGACCAAACTTACCGCGCGCTGACTTAAGGAGCTTCGTCGACCTCTCACAAATAGACCCATCCATGAGGTTACCAATCTTCTTCTCCAACCCATTAATCTTATTCCTCATTCTTTTACACCGCAAGGACTAAGTTTCTCATGGACTTCCTCCATTTTTTCCAAAATATTACTCTTTTTGTTAGACCAAATGCGAGTGATGATTTCCTTAGCCTCCTACTCCTTAGCCCAACAAACATCATATCTAAACCAAGATATAGGATTACTGCAACTCTCCCCTAGTTTTCTACCAATCGCATTCATAAGAATAGCTTTATGATCAGACTTAGATTGGCGCACTGTGACAACCCTAATTTGACCTTAGTTGAAAAGTGGTTTCGGGACCACAAAACCAAGTCGTAAAAATAATTAACCGTCATATTTGATGCTTATTATATGTGAACGTGCATGTGTGAAAGTTTCATATTATAATCTTGTCAATTGTATGTGAAATTATTAAATAGGACTTATGTGAGAAAATTTCGAAACGTGATAGGTAAATTTATAAGCGGTTTAAAAATGCATGTTTTAAAGAGGTAGGACTTGCATGTCAAATGTTCCTTTTTGTTCAAAGTGGCCGGCCATGTTGTTTTTTATGACAATATATATGTATTGTTTATTAGTTTTAAGGCAACTAAATGACTTTATAATTTTTATAATACTAATGAATAAAGAGTAATAAAATATTGGGTGAGTGGGAGGAGAAACCAAAGTTGGTTCATCCTTGCTCCTCCATTACCGAAACTTGAAGTGGGGAAGAAGAAAAAAATTTTTGTTTGATATTCGGCTTGGATGATGGTTAGAAAGAGGTAAGTACTTTGAGATTCTTGAAAATTTATTTATAATTAAGATGTTTAGTTCAAATTCTACCCATTCCATGGATTAAATTTTGGTTGTTTGAAGATTTGATATTCGGCCAAGTAGCTTGAAACTCTTAGTAGATTCTTTTTATGTCATTAAAATGGATGGTAATGTAAATGTATGAGGAGTTGTTAATTGTTTTTAACTTGAAAGTTGAGATTAATGTGTTTATAGGGAGGTGCCGAATGTGGTCATTGAAGGTGTTTTAATGAACAATATGTGTGGCTTAGGTTAATAACATTCGGTTAAGGAATTTTGTGTGCTAGCAAGTTTGGTTTAATGTATAGATGTAAATCACCTTGTATTCATTGTTTTGAAGTATAGGAAAGGGCAAATTAAAATGATGTTAGGTAAATTTTTAGTTAGTTATGTTTAAGCATTCGGCATTAATTATAATATTGGCTATGAGAGTGTGAAAGATTAGAGATTATTTTAAGTGAATTATGACCTTAATATGAGCAAGATAAAAAAAAATTGGCTATAAATGTGATTGAGTGGTTCGGTCATTGTTGGGAAATATTGTAACCTAAGTGTATTTTGCTACTTTTGATCATGGGATGGAATTTGTATATGAAAGCTAAGTTGAGTGGTTAGGGCCGAATGGGGATTATAAGATATTAAAGCATGCTATAATTATATATTAGTGTATATGTGGTTGTATTAAATTCTCTACTTGAATTCGGTTAGGTATAGTCATGGTAAGAGCACATTAGGGATAATACCTTATAAGTGAATGTAGCTTTAGTTAACTTTATGTGTTATGTGTATGATTAAAAAATTAGGTATATGGTTTGGTTTCATTATTGAGTATAAGGGTTAAGTACCTTACATTTTCCTTGATGTTCAAAATAATTAAATCAATTCATTTGTTCAAATTAAGCTCAAGAGCAAAGAGGACCTAAATCAGATAAAGGGAAGGAGAAAGCAGTCGAGTAGCCTATCCGTAACTATTCAAATATACCCGAGGTAAGTTTTAAGTATCTTCATTTAGTATATAATTGATGATGCCATTATAAGAGTATAGTATGTAAATTGCGATCTTTGGCTTGCATTTGAATTAAGATGTATAATAGATAATGCATGTATATGACTTTTAGTTGGATAGTCACTTTGAGTTTAAGATTTAATGGTAAAGAGAATGAGTAATATGAGATATAACCATTGAGCTGAATGTGAATGATGAAGTGTGTATCGAGTTTGTATTCGAATGTACTATTAAATGATATGAAGACTGAGATGTGTTAAAATATGATCAAAAATGTATGAGACTGAAAATATATCCGGACATGAGGTCCGCAGGCTATATGCTGGAAAAATATCCAGATATGAGATCCGCATGCTATATGCTAGAAATATATCCGAACTTGAAGTCCGCAGGCTATATGCTAGAAAAATATCCGGGCTAAGGACCCGCAGGCTTATGCTAGTAATGTAGTCCAAGCTCTAAGATTTGACAAAACTGATGCCAGTAATGTAAGTAAGATTTCAACTTTGAACGTCAATGGTAAACATCGTTGCGTCAGTATTATATATTTTACATGTTAATGTTCGCGTTACGTACTCATATTTGAATTGATTTCTATGTGAATTACAAGTATCAAAGTACGGTATATATATGTATGTGTGTGAATGAATTTGGTATTTGAGGATAAGACGACGATATAATTGGTTAATGTGATTCATCATATGAAAGAATGTAATTAAAGGTATTAGTATAATCTTCGTAAATAGTGAAGTATGTGCAAGAAGTTTTCTTGTGTATACATACATACATATTCGACCAATGGGTTTTGTAACTAATGTATGGGTGTATATTTTGTTAGGTGAATTACAATTAGAATACAAGTTTGGTGATACTCAATGTTCAATTTTAATTACAAGTTTTAATAGTATAAATTGCTTAAAACTTACTAAGCCTCGAAAGCTTACTCCGTTTCTTATTTCTTTGTTTTATAGATTGTTGACTTTGGCCGCCGACTCGGGGATCGTCAGTAGTTCTTCATACTATCGATCTTTTTGGTACAGTTATATTTTGGACTCGATATGGCATGTATAGATTAGGCTGTTGACAAGTATGTTTTGTAATCATAAATGTTTTGGCCATATGAAAATGGCATTTATAACTCAAGGTTCAGTATGTATTCAGCTAAATTTCTATTTTTATTTCTAAATTTTGTGAATGGAAAATTAAATGTTTAGCTCAATAATACCTTATAGCCTAAACCGACGATCGGATTCAGGCTTGGGGTGTTACATTTTATTGGTATCAGAGCTACGATTTAGTCGATTCTAGGACTAACGTAGAGTTTTTGAGTCTAGTTATACATGCCATATAGTATTAATACGATAGTATGATGAACTCTGATAGTTAAAAATGTATTTTTCTTATAGTAATGGATCCCGATCCTAATCGAGCAGTAGCTGATGTTGAGAGTGTAGTGCCTGCTCCTGCGCATAGAACAGCGCCGTTGGACTTTCAACCTATTGGAAGTAATCAGAACGATGAGGCTAGACAGGCTTTCTATAGTGTAATGAATGATTGGTTCAACCAATACATTTGAACCAATACGGCTGTTCCACAGCCCCCACTCCCGAATAATACACCCCCTGCACCTACAATACCTCCGGTAACTGATCAAATGAGATTAAATAAGCTCCCGGTTGACAGAATCCGGAAGCATGGGGCTACTGAATTTAAGGCTATAGATAGCGATGATGCTGAGCAAGCTGAATTTTGGTTGGACAACACTATTCGAGTGTTTGATGAACTGTCCTGCACACCCGATGAATGCTTAAAATGTGCTATATCTTTACTACGTGATTTTGCCTATTATTGGTGGAATACGTTGATTTCTGTTGTGCCCAGAGAGCGAGTGACTTGGGAGTTCTTCCAAACCGAGTTTCGAAAAAAGTATATCAGCCAGAGATTCATTGATCAGAAACGGAAAGAATTCCTTGAACTTAGACAAGGTTCCATGTCGGTTACTGACTATGAACAAAAATTTGTGTGGCTTAGCCGGTAAGCCCGAGAATGTGTTTCTTCAGAAGCTATAATGTGTAAACATTTTGAAGATGGATTGAACGAAGATATAAAATTGTATGTTGGCATTCTCGAAATCAGAGAATCTGTAATACTTGTAGAGCGAGCATGCGAGGCCGAAGAGCTTAGTAAAGAGAAAAGAAAAGCTGAGGTGGGAGCCAGAGAGCTCCGAAAGAGATCTTCGGGAAAGCCTTTTCAGCAGTCACAGAAGAAATTTAGAGAGGATTCAGGTCGATCTAATGACACTTTGGGCTTTTCCAGACAAGACCATAATTGACCCCCAATAAGTACGCGAGCCATTTCAGTTGCCAGTGTTGGAAACCATCGTCGGGACAGAACAGAATGCAAGTATTGTGGTAAATAGCATTTGGGGAGTTGTAGATTTCATGATCGCTCCTGTTATAAATGTGGGTCGACTGGCCACTTTATCAAAGATTGCCTGAGATTATCCGAACAAAATGTGAATCAGAGTGGGAAACCGAGTAATACTACAGCACGAGGTAGACCACCTAGGAATACGGGGAATGCTAGCGGCGGTCAGAGAGGGTCTAAAGATGCTACCACCAGATCCGAGGCTCGTGCTCCTGCTAGAGCTTATGCTATACGTGCACGCGACGATGCTTCTTCGCCTGACGTTATGACATGTACTTTCACTCTCTTTGAAACTGATGTAATTACTTTGATTGACCCTGGTTCTACTCATTCTTATGTATGTGAGACTTTAGCATCCAGTAAGACTTTACCTGTTGAATCTACTGAGTTCGTTATTAGAGTGTCGAATCCTTTGGGTCGATATGTGCTTGTCGACAAGGTGTGTAAGAAATGCCCCTTATTAATCCAAGGTTCCTGTTTTCCGGTCGACTTAATGCTTTTACCGTTTGATGAATTTGATGTTATTCCCAATATGGATTGGTTGACCGTACATGATACAGTTATGAATTGCAAAAGTAAGACCATTGATTTGAGATGTGCAAATAATGAGTTAATCCGAGTTGATTCTACTGATTTTAATGGATTGCCAGCAATAATAATATCCTCGATGTTGGCTCAAAAATATGTGAGAAAGGGGTGTGAAACGTATCTTGCATACGTACTTGATAGTAAAGAATCAGAAAAGAAGCTTGAATCAGTACCAGTGGTTTGTGAATATCTGGACGTTTTTCCCGAAGAATTACTGGGGTTACCACCTGTTCGGGAGGTAGAATTTGGCATTGAACTGGTACCTGGGACTACAACAATTTCGATAGCTCTGTATCGTATGGCACCAACCGACTTAAAGGAATTGAAAGCTTAGTTACAAGAGTTAACGGATAGAGGATTCGCTCGACCGAGTTTCTCACCTTAGGGTGCACTAGTATTGTTTGTGAAAAAGAAGGATGGAACCATAAGATTGTGCATCGACTATCGACAATTAAATAAGGTAACAATAAAGAATAAATATCCGTTACCACGTATCGACGACTTGTTTGATCAGTTGAAAGGAGCTTCAGTGTTTTCAAAGATAGACTTGAGATCAGGTTATTATCAGTTGCGAGTTCAAGACTCAGATATACGTAAAACTGCTTTTAGAATGAGATACGGTCACTATGAGTTCTTAGTGATGCCGTTTGGGCTCACTAATGCCCCTGCGGTATTTATGGACTTAATGAATCAGATTTTCAGACTGTATTTGGATCGGTTTGTAGTTGTATTTATCGACGACATTTTAGTCTATTCGCGAGATGAAACCGAACATGCTGAGCACCTGAGATTAGTGTTACAGATTTTACGGGATAAGCAATTATATACCAAGTTCAGTAAATGTGAATTCTGGTTTAGAGAAGTTAGCTTTTTGGGTCATGTGGTATCCGCATCGGGAATTCGAGTTGATCCGAGCAAAATTTCAGCCGTACTTAACTGGAAACCTCCAAGAAATGTTATTGAAGTTCGAAGCTTTTTGGGACTTGTCGGTTATTACAGACGTTTTGTAAAGGGTTTCTCGATGATAGCCACACCAATGACGAAACTACTTCAGAAGGATGTTAGGTTTGAATGGTCATAGAAATGTCAGAAAAGTTTTGATCAATTGAAAACTTATTTGACTGAAGCTCCAGTACTAGTGCAGCCTGAATCCGATAAAGAGTTTTTCATTTACAGTGATGCATTCTTACTTGGGCTGGGTTGTGTGTTGATGCAAGAAGGTCGAGTTGTAGCTTACGCGTCGAGGCAATTAAAGCTGCATGAGAAAAACTATCCAACTCATGATCTCGAATTAGCTGTCATCGTATTCGCTTTGAAAATTTGGCGACATTACTTGTTTGGGGAAGGTGTCATGTATATTCGGATCACAAAAGTCTCAAATATTTAATGACTCAAAGAGATTTGAATCTTCGACAAAGACGTTGGCTTGAGTTGTTGAAAGATTATGATCTTGTCATTGACTATCACCCGGGAAAGGCTAACGTGGTTGCTGATGCTTTAAGTCGTAAATCACTGTTTGCTTTACAAGGAATGAATGTACGCCTGTCCGTTTCATCTGATAAGGCGTTAGTAGCAGAATTAAAGGCCAAACCATTAATGAATCATCATATACGTGAGTCCCAGAAAGTCGACGATGAATTAGTTGCTAAACGAGCTGAATGTGTTTCGAATATGGAATCAGAGTTTCAAATTGATGACGATGATTATTTGAGATTCAAAAGTTGATTGTGTGTTCCAAGAAATTCAGAACTTATTTCGATGATTTTGAATAAGGCTCACAGTAGTCGAATATCAATCCACCCGGGGAGTACGAAAATGTACAACGATTTGAAACGTCAGTTTTGGTGGCATGGTATGAAACGAGACATTTCTGATTTTGTTTCGAAGTATTTGATATGTCAACAAGTGAAAGCGGAACATCAAGTGCCTTCGGGACTACTTCAGCCAATCATGATACCCGAATGGAAATGGGATCGAATCACGATGGATTTTGTATCGGGGTTGCCGTTGTCGTCAAGTAAAAAAGATGCGATTTGGGTTATTGTTGACAGACTGACAAAGTTGGCTCATTTCATTCCTGTACGTACGTATTATTCCCTTGACAAGCTAGTTGGATTGTATGTTTCTTAGATTGTAAGGTTACATGGGGTACCTATTTCTATTGTGTCGGATAGAGATCCGAGATTCACATCCCGATTTTGGAAGAAATTACAAGAAGCTCTGGGTACCAAATTGCATTTTAGCACCGCTTTTCATCCCCAGACTGATGGTCAATTCAAGCGGATAATTCAGATACTCGAGGATATGTTGAGATGTTGTATCCTTGAGTTTAGTGGTTCATGGGAACGGTATTTACCTTTGATTGAATTTGCTTACAATAATAGTTTTCAATCAAGTATTAAGATGGCACCTTATGAGGCTTTGTACGGTTGTAAATGTCGCACACAGTTATTTTGGACCGAGCTTAGTGAAAATAAAATCTTCGGGGTTGATTTGATTAAAGATGCTGAGCAGAAAGTAAAAGTAATCCATGAAAGTCTGAAGGCAGCTTCGGATCGTCAAAAGTCGTATGCGGATTTAAAACGAAAAGACATTGAATATCAGGTTGGAGATAAAGTGTTTCTTAAAGTTTCACCTTGGAAAAAGGTGCTCAGATTTGGTCGTAAGGGAAAATTGAGTCCGAGGTTCATCGGGCCATATGAAATATCCAAACGAGTTGGACCGGTTGCATACAGATTGATTTTACCCCCTGAACTTGAAAAGATTCACAATGTTTTCCATGTTTCGATGCTTCGACGATATAGATCAGATCCATTGCATATAATTAATCCATCTGAGGTTGAGATTCAATCTGATTTGAGTTACGAAGAAGAACCAGTTCGAATTCTGGCACGAGAAGTAAAAGAACTACGAAATAAGAAAATCTCATTAGTGAAGGTACTATGGATTAAGCACGGGGTTGAAGAAGCTACATGGGAACTTGAAGACACAATGAAGGATCGATATCCTAACTTATTCATTGGTAAGATTTTCGGGGATGAAAATTCCTTATGTGGGGGAGAGTTGTGACAGCCCTAATTTGACCTTAGTCGAAAAGTGGTTTCGGGACCACAAAATCGAGTCGTAAAAATAATTAACCGTCATATTCGATGCTTATTATATGTGAACGTGCATGTGTGAAAGTTTCATATTATAATTTTGTCAATTGTATGTGAAATTATTAAATAGGACTTATGTGAGAAAATTTTGAGATGTGATAGGTAAATTTATAAGTGGTTTAAAAATGCATGTTTTAAAGAGGTAGGACTTGCATGTCAAATGTTCCTTTTTGTTCAAAGTGGCCGGCCATGTTGTTGTTTATGACAATATATATGTATTATTTATTAGTTTTAAGGCAACTAAATGACTTTATAATTTTTATAATACTAATGAATAAAGAGTAATAAAATATTGGGTGAGTGGGAGGAGAAACCAAAGTTGGTTCATCCTTGCTCCTCCATTACCGAAACTTGAAGTGAGGAAGATGAAAAAAATTTTTGTTTGATATTCGGCTTGGATGATGGTTAGAAAGAGGTAAGTACTTTGAGATTCTTGAAAATTTATGTATAATTAAGATGTTTAGTTCAAATTCTACCCATTCCATGGATTAAATTTTGGTTGTTTGGAGATTTGATATTCGGCCAAGTAGCTTGAAACTCTTAGTAGATTCTTTTTATGTCATTAAAATGGATGGTAATGTAATGTATGAGGAGTTGTTAATTGTTTTTAACTTGAAAGTTGAGATTAATGTGTTTATAGGGAGGTGTCAAATGTGGTCATTGAAGGTGTTTTAATGAACAATATGTGTGGCTTAGGTTAATAACATTCGGTTAAGGAATTTTGTGTGCTAGCAAGTTTGGTTTAATGTATAGACGTAAATCACCTTGTATTCGATGTCTTGAAGTATAGGAAAGGGCAAATTAAAATGATGTTAGGTAAATTTTTAGTTAGTTATGTTTAAGCATTCAGCATTAATTATAATATTGGCTATGAGAGTGTGAAAGATTAGAGATTATTTTAAGTGAATTATGACCTTACTATGAGCAAGATAAAAAAAAATTGGCTATAAATGTGATTGAGTGGTTCGGTCATTGTTGGGAAATATTGTAACCTAAGTGTATTTTGCTACTTTTAATCATGAGATGGAATTTGTATATGAAAGCTAAGTTGAGTAGTTAGGGCCGAATGGGGATTATAAGATATTAAAGCATGCTATAATTATATATTAGTGTATATGTGGTTGTATTAAACTCTCTACTTGAATTCGGTTAGGTATAGTCATGGTAAGAGCACATTAGGGATAATACCTTATAAGTGAATGTAGCTTTAGTTAACTTTAAGTGTTATGTGTGTGATTAAATAATTAGGTATATGGTTTGGTTTCATTATTGAGTATAAGGGTTAAGTACCTTACATTTGCCTTGATGTTCAAAATAATTAAATCAATTCATTTGTTTAAATTAAGCTCAAGAGCAAAGAGGACCTAAATCAGATAAAGGGAAGGAGAAAGCAATCGAGTAGCCTATCCGTAACTATTCAAATATACTCGAGGTAAGTTTTAAGTATGTTCCTTTAGTATATAATTGATGATGCCATTATAAGAGTATAGTATGTAAATTGCGATCTTTGGCTTGCATTTGAATTAAGATGTATAATAGATAATGCATGTATATGACTTTTAGTTGGATAGTCACTTTGAGTTTAAGATTTAATGGTAAAGACAATGAGTAATATGAGATATAACCATTGAGCTGAATGTGAATGATGAAGTGTGTATCGAGTTTGTATTCGAATGTAATATATGACTATTAAATGATATGAAGACTGAGATGTGTTAAAATATGATCAAAAATGTATGAGACTGAAAATATATCCGGACATGAGGTCCGCAGGCTATATGCTGGAAAAATATCTGGATATGAGATCCGCAGGCTATATGCTAGAAATATATCCGGACTTGAGGTCCGCAGGCTATATGCTGGAAAAATATCCGGGCTAAGGACCCGCAGGCTTATGCTAGTAATGTAGTCCAAGCTCTAAGATTTGACAAAACCGATGCCAGTAATGTAAGTAAGATTTCAACTTCGAATGTCAATGGTAAACATCATTGCGTCAGTATTATATATTTTACATGTTAATGTTCATAAGCATGCACTCATATTTGAATTGATTTCTATGTGAATTACTAGTATTAAAGTACGGTATATATATGTATGTGTGTGAATGAATTTGGTATTTGAGGATAAGACAACGATATAATTGGTTAATGTGATTCATCATATGAAAGAATGTAATTAAAGGTATTAGTATAATCTTCGTAAATAGTGAAGTATGTGCAAGAAGTTTTCTTGTGTATACATACATACATATTCGACCAATGGGTTTTGTGACTAATGTACGGGTGTATAATTTTGTCAGGTGAATTACAGTTAGAATACAAGTTTGGTGATACTCAATGTTCAATTTTAATTACAAGTTTTAATAGTATAAATTGCTTAAAACTTACTAAGCCTCGAAAGCTTACTCCGTTTCTTATTTCTCTATTTTATAGATTGTTGACTTTGGCCGCCGACTCGGGGATCCCCAGTAGCTCTTCATACTATCGATCTTTTAGCATTTTTATTTACTTCATGATACATTCGGCCTTGGCAAAATTTCATTAAAAAAAATCCCTATTAGCCACTTCACAAATCAATTATATCATCTATTTAATATTTCATAACTTATCATGCTAGCCGAATATTATTTATTCAAGTTCTCATTCGGCCATAGCACACACAACATGTTAGCTGATTTTCCCACTTAACATCTAATACACATATATGCTCATTTGTCTAGCTCAACTTCACCTATCTGCCATTACTCACAAAAAGAACATGAAACAACAACCATTTACTTCAATTCAATTCATAACCGAATGCTCACAGCACAACAATTTTCAAAATTTAAACATTGGTTAACTAAGTAATGCTTTGACCATGCAAATTTCGCAAGAATATCAAGAAAATACATGGAACATACCTTGAATCATGTTAAGTAAATCACCGAATGTGCTTGAGCTTTTTCCTCTCTTTTTCTCTTAATTTCGGCTATGAAGAACAAAGATGAACAAGCTTTGTCCTTTTCATCATTTTGTTATTTTATTTATCTTTATTTTATAATATAAAACCATTAAATATTTTAATGCTAATTTAAAATGCATATATTGTTTGTCATCATCATTATGGCCGGCCATTACAAATTAAAGTGGGAAATTTGACATGCAATTCCACCTATTTTAAACCATAAAATATTTGGCCACTACAAATTAACCTATCACATTTTCAAAATTTCTCATATAAGTCCTATTTAATAATTTCACATACAAATGACAAAAGCAAAGCATGAAATTTTCACACGTGCACTTTCACATATAATAAGCATAGAATATAACATTACTTATTTTTGTGACTCGATTTTGTGGTCCCGAAACCACTTTCTGACTAGGGTCAAATTAGGGCTGTCACAATTCTCCCCCCTTAATAATTTTCGTCCCCGAAAATCTTACCAGCGAATAAATTAGGGTATCATTCTTTCATGGAGTCTTCAAGCTCCCAAGTAGCTTCTTCAACCCCGTGTTTGACCCACAACACTTTCACTAACAAAATTGTCTTATCCCGCAATTCTTTCACCTCGTGAGCCAAAATACGAACCAGTTCCTCTTCATAACTCAAATCAGACCAATTTTCTCTGTCTGATGGACTAATCACATGAGAAGGATTGGATCTATACCGACGGAGCATCGAAACATGAAAAACATCATAAATCTTTTCATGTTCAGGTGGAAAAAGTAGTCTATAAGCAACCTGCCCAATCCGTTCTGTAATTTCGTATGGTCTGATAAATCTAGGGCTCAATTTGCCTTTACGGCCAAATCTGAGTACCTTTTTCCACGGTGAAACTTTAAGAAACACTTTGTCTCCGACTTGATACTCTATATCTTTCCGTTTCAAGTCTGCATACGATTTATGACGATCTGGTGCTGCTTTCAGACTTTTACAGATCACTTTTACTTTCTATTCGGCCTCTTTAATCAAATCAACTCCGTAAATCTTATTCTCACGGATTTGGGTCCAAAACAAAGGTGTACGACATTTATGACCGTACAAAGCCTCGTAAGGTGCCATCTTGATACTCGATTGAAAACTATTGTTATATGCGAATTCAACCAAAGGCAAGTATCGTTCCTACGACGCACTAAACTCAAGAATGCAACAACATATCCTCGAGTATCTGAATAATTCGCTCAGATTGACCATCGGTCTGGGGATGAAAAGCGGTGCTAAAATGCAACTTAGTACGCAATGCTTCTTGCAATTTCTTCCAAAAT
Organism: Gossypium anomalum; assembly: GCA_025698475.1. Classification (NCBI taxonomy): domain Eukaryota; kingdom Viridiplantae; phylum Streptophyta; class Magnoliopsida; order Malvales; family Malvaceae; genus Gossypium; species Gossypium anomalum. The sequence continues at coordinate 60,166,290 of CM046956.1, forward strand.
CGCGATTTGAATCTCGGATCTCTATCCGACACAATAGAAGTAGGTACCCCGTGTAACCTTACAATCTGAGAAACATACAGTTCGGCTAACTTATCAAGTGAATAATCCGTACGTACGAGAGTAAAATGAGCTGACTTTGTCAATCTATCAACAACCCAGATCGTATCTTTCTTGCTCGGAGACAATGGCAACCCAGATACAAAGTCCATCGTGACTTGATCCCACTTCCACTCAACTATCATGATCGGCTGAAGTAATCCGGAAGGCACTTGATGTTCCGCTTTCACTTGTTCACATATTAAACACTTCGAAACAAAGTCAGAAATGTCTCGTTTCATACCGTGCCACCAATACTAACGTTTATGATCATTATACATTTTCATACTACCCGGGTGAACTGACATTCGGCTACTATGAGCCTCGTTCAAAATCATCGGAATAAGCTCTGAATTTCTCGGAACACATAATCAATTTCTGAACCTCAAACAATCATTGCTATCAATCAAAAACTCTGAATTCTCTTTCGAAACACATAGTGCTCGTTTTGCAATTAAATCATCTTCACCTTTTTGAGCTTCACGAATTTGTTGCATCAATAACAGTTTTGCTTTTAACTCCACTACTAACACATCATCAACGGACACAGACAGGTGCACATTCATTGCTCGCAAAAAAAATAGTGATTTACGGCTTAAAGCATCAGCAACCATGTTAGCCTGTCCCGGATGGTAATCAATGACAAGCTCATAATCTTTCAATAATTCTAGCCAACGTCTTTGTCTCAAATTCAAATCTCTTTGAGTCATCAAGTATTTGAGGCTTTTTTGATCGGAATACACATGGCATTTTTCCCCGAACAAGTAGTGGCGCCAAATTTTTAAAGCAAAAACAATAGCAGCTAACTCAAGATCATGAGTCGGATAGTTTTTTTTTCATGTGGCTTCAATTGTCTCGAAGTGTATGTTACAACTCTACCCTCTTACATCAACACACAGCCCACACCATTCAGAGATTCATCATTGTAGATCACAAATTATTTAGCGGATTCTGGTTGAACTAACACTGGAGCTTCGGTCAAAAGAGTTTTCAAATGATCAAAACTTTTCTGGCACTTTTCTGACCACTCAAATTTGATATCTTTCTAAAGCAACTTTGTCATCGGTGTTGCTATCATCGAGAAACCTTTCACAAACTGTCTATAGTACCCGGCAAATCCTAAAAAGCTTCGAACTTCCAAAACATTTCTATGAGGCTTCCAATCGAGTATAGCTGAAATTTTACTCGGATCAACTCGGATACCCAATGCAGATACAACATGCCCCAAAAAGTTAACTTCCCTCAACCAGAACTCACATTTATTGAACTTCGCATATAACTACTTGTCTCGCAAAATCTGCAATACTAACTTCAAGTGTTCGGCATGCTCGGTTTCATCGCGTGAATAGATCAAAATGTCATTTATAAACACAACTACAAACCGATCCAAATACTGTCTGAAAGTCTGATTCATTAGATCCATAAAAATAGCAAGGGCATTAGTGAGCCCAAACGGCACCACTAGGAACTCATAGTGTCTGTACCTCATTCTGAAAGCAGTTTTAGGCACATCAGAGTCTCTAACTCGCAACTGATAATAACCCGATCTCAAGTCTGCCTTTGAAAATACTGAGGCTCCTTTCAGTTGATCAAACAAATCATCAATTCACGGTAACGGATATTTATTCTTTATTGTTACCTTATTAAGCTGACGATAATCAATGCCCATTCTCATGGTTCTGTCTTCCTTTTTCACAAACAGCACTGGTGCACCCCAAGGAGAAAAACTGGGTTGAGCAAAACCTCTATCTGTCAACTCTTGCAACTGAGATTTCAATTCTTTTAGTTTGGTTGGTGCCATACGATACAGAGCTATCGAAATAGGTGTAGTCCCTGGTACTAGTTCAATACCAAACTCTACCTCCCGAACAGGTGGTAATCCAGGTAATTCTTCGGGAAATACATCCAAAAACTCACAAACTATCGGCACTATCTCAAGTTTCTTTTCTGATTCTTTACTATCTAGTACATACGCAAGATAAGCTTCACACCCCTTTTTCACATATTTCTGAGCTAACATCGAAGATATTACTGCCGGTAATCTATTTAAATCAGTAGACTCAACTCGGATTATCTCATCATTCGAACATCTCAAGTCAATTGTCTTTCGTTTGCAATTCACTACCGCATCTTGCATAGTTAACCAATCCATACCGAGAATGATATCAAACTCGTCAAACGGTAATAGCATTAGATCAGCCGGAAAGCAAGAATCTCGGATCATCAGGGGACATTTCTTGCACACTTTATCAACTAGCACATAACGGCCCAAAGGATTTGACACTCGAATCATAAACTCAGTAGACTCAACAGGTAGAGTCTTACTGGATGCCAAAGTTTCACACACATACGAATGAGTAGAACCGGGGTCAATCAAAGCAATAACATCAGTATCAAAAAGAGTAAAAGTACCAGTAATAACATCTGGCGAAGAAGCATCCTCGCGCGCTCGTATAAGATAGGCTCTGGCAGGAGCATGAGCCTCAGAACGTACAGTAGTATCTTTGGTCCCTCTCTGATTTCCACTAGCATTACCCCCATGTCTAGGTGGTCTACCTCGTGTTGCAGTGTTACTAGTTCTCCCACTCGGATCAGTATTCTATTCAGCTAATTTTGAACAGTCTCAGATATAATGATCAGCTGATCCACACTTGAAACAGGAGCGGTCACGAAATCTATAGCTTCCTGAATGCCATTTGCCACAATGCTTGCACTCAGATCTATCCTGACGATCATTGCTGACACTGGCAACAGAGGTGGCTCGCGTACTCACAGGGGGTCGATCACGGTCCTGTCTGGACAAACCCGAAGTATTCTTAGATCGGCCTGAGTCATCTCTAAATTTCTTCGATGACTGATTAAAGGATTTTCCCAAAGATCTTTTACAGAACTCTCTAGCTCCATCATCAGCTTTTCTTTTCTCTTTACCGATCTCTTTGGCTTTACAAGCTCGCTCGACAAGCACTACAAACTCTTTGATTTCCAAAATACCCACCAACAGTTTGATGTCTTCATTCAACCCATCCTCGAAGTGTTTACACATGATAGCCTCAGACAAACCACATTCCCGAGCATATCTACTAAGTCTGACAAACTTTTTCTCGTAATCGGTAACTGTCATAGAGCCCTATTTGAGCTCGAGAAATCTCTTCCATTTCTAATTGATGAATCTTTGACTGATATATTTCTTGCGGAACTCGGTTTGAAAGAATTCCCAAGTAACCTATTCTCTCGGTACAACTTAAATCAAGGTATTCCACCAATAGTAGGTAGAATCACGTAACAGAGATATAGCACATTTTAAGCACTCATCGGGTGTGCACGATAATTCATCAAACACGCGAATGGTATTATCGAGCCAAAACTCAGCCTGCTTGGCATCATCACTATCAGTAGCCTTGAACTCTGTAGCCCCGTGCTTTCGAATTCTATCAACCGGGGGCTTGCTCAACCTCAACGAGTCAACTATAAGGGGTACCACAGGTGCAGGGGTTGTATTAGTCGGGGGTGGGGGATGTGAAACAGCCGGATTAGTTTGAACATATTAGGTAAACCAATCGATCATTATAGCATAGAAGGCTTGCTTAGCTTCATCATTCTGATTACTAGCATTTGGTTGAGAGTCCAACGGTGCTGTCCCATACGCAGGAGCAGGCGCTACGCTCTCTACATTATCAGCTATTGCTCGATCGGGATCGAAATTCATTACTATACGAAAAACACATTTCAACTATTAGAAATTATCACACTATCGTATTAACACTTCATGGCATGTACAGTAAGACTCACACGTGCTACGTTAGTCCTAGAATCAACTAAACCGTATCTCTGATACCAATAAAATGTAACACCCTTATAACCCATATCCGTCGCCGGAGTGGGTTATGAAGAGTTACCAATCCAAAACACTACATTTGTACATTCACATTTACATAAGTTCATTAGCAATTATATGCATAGCCAAACAAAATCAAGATCGAAATTCAGACTTATACCGACATTCAAAAGTTACCATATCCACATGGCTTATATACAATAACATCTCAAAATATCATTCACTTAAGTCTATTCTATACATGCCATATGAATTCCAAAATGTAATAGTACAAAAATGATAGATAGTGTGACGAGTTGCTGACGATCCCCGAGCAAGTGGCTGGAGTCAACGATCTAAAAACAGAGAAACATAACAAACGGAGTAAGCTTCCATAAGCTTAGTAAGTTTTAAGCAATGCAAACAATTAAATTCAATTATAAATCGATCAATCAAATTCTCAAGTGACATTTCTTACGTATATTGCCATTTGGCCGAATATATACAAACATTTAATATATATTTAGCATATTAACTTCACTTGAATCAAATTCATATAAAATAAGTAAATCAAATATTTTCACATAACTTCACATTTTGGCCGAATGTATTAGGATCATATACATATAGTCTTAATACTTATTCACATATACATTATATTACATACTTGGGATTCAATCCCAATCAAGCTCATATAAGTACAAGATACATACCTGGCCAATTTAAGGTATTATACGATTTCAATTGTCGTTTTATCACGAAGTCTCAAAATCTTAGGTTTATATCAAATCAGCGGCAATTAGCCTGCTAGGTTTAAAACCCGAATTCATCACCGGCACAAAGCCTGCTAGACTTTAAGTCTGAACTCATTCACCGACATTACGCCTGCTAGGCTAGAAGCCTGATATTAACTCACCGGCATTATAGCCTGCTAAGCTCGAAGCCCGATATTAACTCACCGGTATTATAGCCTGCTAGGCTCGAAGGCCCGAATAGTACCGTACGATAATCAAATCAACAAGTTCCATATAACATAATCTTATCAATTAGGTACTAGCATCATTTAAACATATATAATCATACATCTCAAACACTTTTCTTTCATCTCATTTTCACACTTAGCATTCGATAGCTTATGCATAACATTTCGCTCACATTCATTTCAAACTTATCATTCGATTATAAAAGTACATTGCATATTTACCAACATGTTATACTTGCCATTAGGCCATATAAGCTTGATATAATACACCATCATTTCATCTTTAACATTCGGCTAAATCTATACCTTACAAGGAATACCTAATTCACATAATATATTAGATTATAATCAATTTTTATTTACATTTGATTACTTAAAACTTACCTCAGATGTTGTCGAACGATTACAACGGCTATTCGATTACTTTCTCCTTTCCCCTATCCAACTTTGGTCCTCTAAGCACTTAAGCTAAATCAAACAAATTTACTTCTCAATCAAACACATACATACGACAACCATATACATTTCAAAAACCAATTCATTTGTATCATTTGTCCACTTAAGTCTATTACCATTTCATTTTCAAATTTAATTAAACAATGCCGAATGCCATTAACTACCAATGCCACACACACATAGCACAAAATTCATCCATACATAACCTATAGCCCATTCAGCCATTCATCACTCAAACCTATCAAAGCTTCATATCAAACCTCCTTGGTCGAACACATATAAGCACATAATGCACATTTAGCATTTTTATTTACTTCATGATACATTCGGCCTTGGCAAAATTTCATAAAAAAAATCCCTATTAGCCATTTCACGAATCAATTATATCATCTACTTAATATTTCATAACTTATCATGCTAGCCGAATATTATTTATTCAAGTTCTCATTCGGCCATAGCACACACAACATGTTAGCCGATTTTCCCACTTAACATCTAATGCACATATATGCTCATTTGTCTAGCTCAACTTCACCTATCTACCATTACTTATAAAAAGAACATGAAACAACAACCATTTCCTTCAATTCAATTCATGACTGAATGCTCACAGCACAACAATTTTCAAAATTTAAACATGGGTTAACTAAGCAATGCTTTGACCATGCTAATTTCGCAAGAATATCAAGAAAATACATGGAACATACCCTTGAATCATGCTAAGTAAATGACCGAATGTGCTTGAGCGTTTTCCTCTCTTTTTCTCTTAATTTCGGCTATGAAGAACAAAGATGAACAAGCTTTGTCCTTTTCATCATTTTGTTATTTTATTTATCTTTATTTTATAATATAAAGCCATTAAATATTTTAATGCTAATTTAAAATACATATATTGTTTATCATCATCATTATGGCCGGCCACTACAAATTAAAGTGGGAAATTTGACATGCAATTCCACCTATTTTAAACCATAAAATATTTGGCCACTACAAATTAACCTATCACATTTTCAAAATTTTTCACATAAGTCCTATTTAATAATTTCACATACAAATGACAAAATCAAAGCATGAAATTTTCACACATGCACTTTCACATATAATAAGCATAGAATTTAATTATTTTTGTGACTCGGTTTTGTGGTCCCGAAACCACTTTTCGACTAGGGTCAAATTAGGGCTGTCACATCTCTCTCCTAAGGTTTCCATGGAATTTGGGGATGAACATGATAATATAATAAGATGATATTTCTATATAATTATTTATCATCTTTAATCATTTTGATTTCCAATTTAGTCCTTAACCTTTTTCTTTATTTTTTCATGGAGGAATCACCAAAAATATCTACGAACTTTTCTTTAATGGTCTAATTACCATAAAAGGACCTCAAATTTTGAATTCCATAGCTATTTAATCCTTCTAGCTACTACAATTCAACTTTTTCATTTCATGCAATTTGGTCTTTTCTACAATTATGCACATAATCCATAAAATTTCCTTATCAGAATTTTCATATAACATTCATCTCACAATGTAGATCATGCAATAATATTAGAATAAATTTTCTTTCCAGCTTGAATTTATGGTCTCAAAACCACTGTTTCGATTTCATTGAAAATGGGTTGTTACAGAGACGAAGATTTTGGGTTAGAGCATTGAGAGCCCCGCTCTTTTCTGGAATATCCCACAGATGTGGTAAAACGATCATGGTACTTCTTTGATTTCTTTGAAGCAGATGATTGTGACTGCCCCATAAATCTTTTACTAGAAATCTGGGCTTCTTTCTCTGCTTGTTTCTTTTCTTTACATAATTCTTCAGCTTTGTGTGCTCGATCAGTCAGTACTACAAATACCCTTAATTCAAGAATTCCAATCAATAGTTTAATATCCTGATTTCATCCCTCTTCAAATAGTTTACACATATCAGCCTCAATCGAAACCCATTCTCTGGCATACTTACTTAATCACACAAATTCTCGCTCAAATTCAGATACAGTCATGTTTCCCTGTTTGAGCTCTAAAAATTCTTTTTTTTCTGATCCAAAAATCTCTTACTAATGTACTTCTTTCTGAATTCAGTCTAAAAGAATTCCCATGTAACATTTTCTCTTGGTACAACTGAAATCAAGGTATTCCACGAATGGTTGGTTATGTCTTTTAATAAAGAAACTGCACATTTTAAACATTCAGCAGGTGTACATAATAATTCATCTAGAACTCTGATGGTGTTTTCCAACTAAAATTCAACTCTCTTCGGATCATCATCGGTAGTAGCCCTAAATTTCTCTGCCCATACTTACAGATTTTATCTACCGGAGGCTTAACAATTCTAATAGGTTCGGCAGCATGTGGCATCTCAGGAACCGGTTGATGAACAGGTGGGAATGGTTGTTGTACAGTAGGATTTGTTCTCAAATACTCAGTAAACCACTCATTCATCATTTGAAAGAAGGTTTCTTTTGCATCCTCAGTTTGGCCCTTAGATACGGGTCTTCTACTATTACTAGATACAACTCGTTGAACAAAAGCTTGAGCAGTGCTCTCAGCTTCCTCAGATTTAGCTCAAGCTTGGTTGGATGACATTACTATATGAAAAACACATTTAAAAATGGTCAAGAGATATCACACTATGATGAATTATATAATGGCATGTATAGTTAAACTCATACTTGCCACGTTAGTCCGAGAATTGGCTAAACTGTATTTCTGATACCAATAAATGTAACACCCCTAACTCGTATTCGTCATTCGAATAGGGTTACAGAGTATTGCCAGACTTTACAGAATAATTACATGTAAATCATGTCATTTACTATTCATATTCAAAAATAATAATATTGTCCCTTAAATGGACCCTCGAGACCCAAATTAAACATTTGAATCAAGTGGCGATTAAATGGGGAACTCAGAGAATTTTTCACGAAATTTTAAAAAATTTTCTTTAAAACAAGGATCACATGCCCATGTGATTAGGCCATGTGACTCACAGCCAAGTGACATGCCCATGTCTCAGGCCATGTGGGCATTCAATGTGAGGCACACGGCAGTGTCCCAGCCCTTTTCCTTACCTGTGTAACTCTTTGACTTGTGCCACACGGCCAATCACACGCCCGTGTTCTAGGCCGTGTAGCACACACAACTGAGACACACACCCTTGTGCCCAATTCTGAGCATTCTATTTCTTAATTTTAAGATACAGGGGGCACACATGTAGCAGCCCGATTTTGGGTCTAGTCGGAATAGTGGTTTCGGAACCATAAATTTGACGCAGCAAAATTTATTTTTCTCATATTTTGATGGTCTACAGTTTTATGGAATGATTCTATGAAAATTTTGTTTAAAAATTTTGACGTTTGAGCACTCAATTTAGCAAAAAGGACTAAATTGCAAAAAGTGCAAAACTTGAGTTCTATAAGCTAAAGGTGTTTAATTGCTACGAAATTTTAAATTAGAGGTCCTTAGATGGTAATTAGACCATTATAAGTTGTTGGACAAAAATGGACATGGAGTAAGAGAAATTTTAGTGTTTTAAAAAAAAGGCATTTTGGTTATTTAGTAATTAAATGAATTAATAAGCAAAATAAAAGCCAATTTTTGCTCATCTTCTACCCCATGGCAAAAATTCTCAAGAGAGGACATAGCTAGGGTTTGTTCATCTTCCAAGCTCGATTGTAAGTCTGTTCTAGCCCCATTTTTAATGATTTTCATGTTTTTGAGATCCTTGCAACCTAATCTAGCTTATTCAAGGGATAATTTGAAAGAAATATGAAGTTTAAAATTTTAACCATGTTATATATTTTGATGTCTAATAGTAGAAAATGCATGTTCGGTGTTAGATAAACAACATTTACTAGGTAATTTTTTATGAAAATGTCAAAAAGTATCTATTTGTAGAAGTTACAAAAATGAGTAGTAAAAGTGTGATTAAATGAAAAATATGGGCTGGTATGAGTGTGAAAATGGTTCGGCTAGGTTGGGTTTTGAAGAAATTGAATACATTTCATTTTACGAACCTAGGGACTAAATTGTAAAAATGTAAAACATTTGGGGAAAAATGTAATTTTGCCATAATATAATTTTTGGACTGAATTGAATGATGTGAGTATTAAATAAGCTAAATTTGTTATTATAGATAAAAAAAATGAGGTTCGAACCTAGATCAGAGGAAAAACAAAGTGTTTGACAATTAGGTCCCATTCCTACTATTTTTGTACCGAGGTAAGTTCGTATGTAAATAATGCATTGTTATAATTATGTTTTAAATGCTTTAATATTGTATGAATTGTGATTAACTCATGGGAACATTCGAAAAAAGTTTCGACAAGCGAAAATTCTCAGTTGAGCCTTAGGAATAAAATAGGATAAGAGTGACATGTCACTAGGAACCCATGTGTTTATGTGATCCGGGTGCTAGTCTCGTACGTCCTACCAGTGTCTGGGTAGTCCGGCATGAGTTATGGATACCTAACAGTTTGTGTGAGTAGCACTATGTAGCTATGTCCTGACTGACAGCTTGTGTGAGCAGGCCCGTGAATAGCTTGAAAACGAGCCTATATGTATTATGAGATGTGAGGTAGCTATGGCTACATATATGGCACTTATGTGCAAGATATCCGAGTATCCGTTAATATTTCGAGTGTTTAACGAGAATGCCAAAGTTGTGAAAGACTATGGTTACGTTGCGAGTTGGTACAGCTATGTACGTAAAACTCATACGTAATGAGCTCGATATGTGATGAAACCTTGGTAAGGTTGTGATTGAGTAAGTTATGACTATAAGATTTTAATAACATTCATGCTAGTTTTCATCATGTTAATTGTATGCTAAATGTGTGATTATGATACTTATTATTTTCATAGGAACTTACTAAGCTTTATAGCTTACTCCCCTTCCTTTCCCTTGTCTTATAGGATCACCAAGCTAGCTCGGGGTTCCGAGACCGTCGGAGATCCACTCACAATATCAACAATTATTTTGGTATCAATTATTTCAACATTTGAGTTATGGCATGTATAGGGGACTTGGTTATTTTATTATGTGTCATAATTGATTTGGCCAAATGTGTTGACTTATATTAGTTGAAAGCCTATTTTGTATAAGGCCAATTGAAATTGGCTACTATTGGTGTAATAAATTTATATGATGATGTTTTTCATGGATGTGGGAATTTACTTAAATGAGTTGATAAGTATATGATGTTTGTGCATGATAGACGGTAGCATATGAATGATGTGTTGATGTCTTGGTTGTGGCGGATTCGGTTGAATGTATATGTTTGAATTGGTGCTATGTTATAGGGTGTAAGTGTGTGCATTAAAGGGTGGAAAAATGGCTTGGAAAATAGCCTTATTTTTTTCCACATGGGTAGACACACAAGCGTGTGTCTAGACTGTGTGCAACACACGGCTTGCCCCATGGGCTTGTGTTTAGGCCGTGTGTCCCCTGCACCTAAATTTTGAGAAACAGAATGCTCAGAATTGAGCACACGGGTAGACATACAGCTGTGTGTCTTAGCCGTGTGACGGCCACGGCCTTGGACACTAGAGTGTGTCCTGAACATGTGAAATCTGCACCTATTTAGTAAAAAATTCATAAATTTTAAATTGACCACACAGCCTAGCACACGGGCTTGTATGTTGGCCATGTGTTTTCAATTTGTTCTTAGGTGACAAACAGAAAGTTACACGGGTTAGGGAAACGGGCGTGTGTGACCACACAGCCAGCCCACATGGGCGTGCGTGACCACACGACAAGCCCACACGAGCGTGTTTTATAGCCACACAGGTGTGTGACCCCTGTTTAGTGAAAAATTTTCTAAAGTTCTCGATTTAGTCCTGAATCACTTTCAATACATGTTTTGGGCCTCGTAGGCTCGTATTAGGGACTTTATAATAAAATAAAAAAAGTTTTAATTTGGACGAAAATTTATGGCTCGAAAATGTATGTTTGCTTGTGTTTAAGTCTGGTAATACCTCGTACCCTATTCCAGCTTCGAATACGACTAAGAGGTGTTACAACACGGCTAAACACATGCCCATGTGCCAGGTCGTGTGTCACACAGGGTCAAGATACATGCCCGTGTGTCTACCCGTATGGACAAAATAAGGTCATTTCTTAGCCTTATTTCTCACCCAAATTTAACTTTCAATCTACAATAACATTTGCATACATTTTCCAACCAATTCAAGTCATACAAATCAAGCAAATATCATTAACATGTATGAAATAGTATCACATACTCATATGATCAAACTTACCTTCTTGTAATGATTTATATTTTACCCTAATTCAATTTAACCAAACCACATACATATAAGCTAAACATGATATATAACCTTATAATAACATACCAAAACAATCCATTTTTAGCCATTCCAATGGCTAAGTTACAAACATCTATTTACATGTCAACATAAGCCAAGTTAACCTATACTTGCCATTATATAAAAATAAGTTTACTATTTTTTTACCAAAATGAGCTAGTGGATAGTGTGATAATGCTCCAACCGATCTCCAACCTTTGCAAGCTTTCGAGCACTATAAAACAGAGTAAGCATTTAATGCTTAGTAAGTTCATATAACAGGAATTTAACTTCCCATGTATTTACATTTAAGATTATCATACAAAACATGCATCCAGTTATTTTAGCCAACTACCTAATCACATATATTTATCAAAACAATTAGTCATGTAATTCACATGAATTTCAAAAAAACGGAAATGAGCTCATCAAACATAGATTTACAAGTATTTCAGGAATTTCCAAAATATAATCCATTTAGTTCTTATATTTTTCTCATATCAAAAATTTTGTCCATTGAATTATTAAAATGTCGATGGATACCCAGGTAGTATACTCGAGGTATACAAATCAATGATCCTTGTCAACTCATGTTCAGGGGTACCCATAAGGGCACATAATCAGGAAGCACACTCTCTAGCCATATATCAGGATGCTCATGTGAGCCATGTAATAGGAAGCTTATCCAGGCTAAATCAGGAAACTCATAAGAGTTTTAATCAGGAAGCTCATTAAGGTTAACAGATAACTCTGTAGAGTTATTAACATGGAGCTTCAGATAGCATAACAAGGAGTTCAAGTGAGCCATGTCAAGAAGCTCATAAAAGCTTATATTAGGACGCTCATGAAGAGTTATGTTTGCGTCTGTAATAAATGCTGGATCACAACCGATCAAATCATGTAACAGGACACTAACAAAGAGCTGCAGTAATGCGCAACACATGCAGGATCACTACCGATCAGGATGCTTGCAAGAACTATATAATAGGAAGCTTGAGAGCGTTTATAACAAGATGCTTGTTCGAGCTATAATGTCTGCAAAATATGCAAGACTATAATCAATACAAGAAAATATTGTATCCATCGCATTTCATTATTCAAACGGAACTTATCATTTATCGAGCAATATTAGGCATGTGATTAATTTCGTACATTAAACATTTATGCAATTCACACAAATAAAAAATTCCATTCAGACATATTAATACACATAATTATGTTACACGAACTTACCTAGACACTTGTTTGTGTGTGAAAATCTACTAATCCGAAACTTTTTCTTTTCCTTGATCTAGATTCGAATTTTAGTTGTCTGGATCTATATAAATGAATTTAATCATCAATTTATCACATTTCATATTCAATTGGATTCAATTTACATCTTAGGCAAAATTACCATTTTGTCCCTACACTTTTCATAAATGACAATTTCATCCCTAAGCTTGGAAAATGAAATTCATGTAATTTCATCCGTATTCCAAGCCTAATAGAAATTTTCATATAACATTTACAGCACATGTATTTCACAAAATTTAGATTTTTTCCATAATTTTTACATCTCTACAATTTAGTCCCTAAATCATAATTTCATCAAAATTCACTTTGTAAAAGTTGCTATCAACAACCTTCCATTTTCTACAAAATTTCAAAATTTTAGCATATTCATCCATGGCAAAACTTTGTTACTTTGATGACTTTTCAAATTAATCCCCAAAATAGATAAATTAGACTATCCTGATCTCAAAAATATAAAAATTACTAAAAACGGGACAAGAATACTTACCCAATTAAGCCAAGAACGCTTGTTTTCTCTTTCCTAGGGTTGGGGATAAAGATGATCTAAAATGATAATATTTCTATTTAATTATTTATCATCCATTAATTTTTCCACTTTCCAATTTAGTCATTGCCTTTTTCTAAATTTTCATGGATGATTCATCAAAAATATCTACTAACTTTTATTTAATGGTCTAATTACCATATAAGGACCTCAAGTTTTGAATTCTATAGCTATTTGATACTTATAGATACTAGAACTCAAGTTTTGCATTTTATGCAATTTGGTCCTTTCGATAATTAAACACATAATCGGTAAAAATTTCTTATCAGAATTTTTATATAACAATCCTATCATAATACAGACCATGCAATAATATTAAAATAATTTTTTTTTCTGGCTCAGATTTGTGGTTTTGAAACCACTATTCTGATTTCACTGGAAATGGGTTGTTACAAAGGCATTGCAACCATTATAGTTGAAACAATTTAAGTCATTATCATTAATGAAAAAAATCAAATAATTTGCAATCATGTTTGTAAACTAAGAACAACTAAAAGAGAAAGGAAGAAGAAACTCTGAGATGAGTTTGGTGATTTCCCGAGAACTATCCGTGGTGGCTTTCTCCAATTTCCGTCGTTGCTTCGATGCAAATTAATCCTCAAGATGGCCGGCCAAGAGAGCTTTTCTCTCAAGAACTGTGATCTGTCGTACTATGGTGTAGCAGATTAAACTAGTGTATTTTGATAGCCGTAACAACGTGTAGCCATAATACGACCAAGAGAGCTTTTATTATGTTTTACTCAAGTTTTTATAGTTTAGTTTACAATCAATAAAAAGTATATTTTGAGTCTTTTATTGACTGTAGGGGCTGAATGAGGCCCAAAGGAGAGCTAACGTACTTAGTGAGTGTGCAGGAAACTATGCAAGGGCATAGGAACTCAATACTGGTTGTTGTTTTGCAACCGGGTAGTTCGAGGTCACTACATAGGGAATAGAATGCAAGAATTGTCATACTGCCTTTGGAGTCGCAACATAGCCAAAGAATGTCGTGACACACCCCTGAAGCCATCCCTAAATTACACATACTACCCTCGATGTCGCGATACGGGTACTAGGGTGTCACGACACCAACCTTGTACGAGAGATAATTATGAGCTAAGGGCGTTTTGGTCCCCATAATCAAAATTTAAACATGAGAGTGTCATCTAACCTAGGTTAAGGATGAAGGCAACCCTAAATTTATAAATAGGCTCTTAAACACTCGTTAAATGACAACTTTCATATTCTCAAGTTTTTCCTTGTAATTTAGTTTTCAGTTTTTTTTTCTTTCTCTTAGGGTTTAGATTTCTTTTCAATTGTTTTCATTCACGTTCTTCGAAGAACTTGATTTGTAGATGCAATCAAACATTTGAGGATTTATGTGCTTTATCAATCGAATACAATTAGGATCTCTAAACTTTATTCCTGATTTATTTTTCATGCATATATTTTACCTCAAGTTTATTATGTTTATGGATTCCATGAGGAATTAATCATCTTATGGGGGATTAGTGAGTGGAGGTATGATTGATTAATTTCTATGTATGGTTTTCTTAGCGAATCAACTATTTTAGAGAGGAAAAACTTAAACCCTAGGCTTGATGACCCTAAGAAGTCATTTAGATTAGAATTAACCCAAAATTGGTATGGCCTATCTGTGTACACCTTAGCCCCAAGCTGATCTGGACTGTGAGGTTGAGATATAAGTAGTTCTTGCCGACTCATTAGTTTAGTGGAAGATCGAGAGGTCCTGTTGAGGTATCGACTAGTTGATTGAATAGAAACCCGAAATAGGAATTAGTTATGATTATCAAAGCAAGCTAACCAGTCATACATTCATTTCATTGAGTTTAGAAATTAGTTTTTTGAAGTCCCTTTTATTTATGAAATTTTTAATTCTTTACTAATAAAAACCCTAAAAATCATTCATTTATGTTTTATCGTAATATAATTTTTTAAAACTACTAATTAATTCTATTTGTGTTTAGGTTAACTTTCATTTAGTACTCGCCTCCCTTGGGTACGATAATCAAAGTTCTTACCTACTTCGTTGTAAAACTATATTACAACTTGACCTGTATACTTCCGAATATTGCCTCAAATCTATATCTTTAGGTGCAATATTCACACTCTGGATGTTAATACGTCCAGAAGCAATCAAACTACTTGCTAAAGGAACTCTCAAGGAAAGGATAGGATGAAAGGCTAGGCATAGGAGAGAAGAGAATGAATGATTGATGAGATGATAGATTATGGGATGAGTTGAGAGGTGAATGAAGGTGGTATTTATACATTAAGGAAGGCTTGGGAGTTTGCTAAAAATAACATTAACATCCCTTAGAAATCTCTCATGCATGGTCGGCTATAATTTATGGAGAGTGGGGTTGATTTTTTCATAATTCAAGCTTGATTCTTACTTGATTTGTGGCATGGGTTGGACGGAAACTATAGGGTTTGATTGGGGTTGATTTGTGAGTTTTTTAATACATGTAAGGACCCTTAAATAATTATTCTAAAGTTGATTGGGCTGCTTTACCAACTCATTATCGAATTTGGGCTTCTTTCCCTCTTAATGGACAGTTTAGGCTCCAATTAGAAGGTAGACTTGTTCTTTTTAGCAACCCACTTCCAAGCTGGGTTAAAATAACTTTATTGAGTCCAATGCCTTAGCTTGTCGTCCCATACAGATTTATATACAGATCATGTGCATGTGTCACCCATACTGGCTTCAAACATCGACAAATCAATGTACCAAGATACAACAACTATAGCACAAATTATGAAAATTTCAAAATGTAGCAACCTAGAGTACAATTATGTGAATTTAGCATTGAATTACTCAAAAATTATAATATTTCATTAATTGTGCCAAAATTCTCAATATGTACTGAAAACACATAATTAGTTATCAAAATACTTTGGATTTACATAAATTCTAAGTAAAAATGTGCTCTAAAAATCTATATAATTTAGAGTTATCACAGCCCCAAACTTAATCCATTTCTCGGCATGAGTAATGTTACATGCAAATAAAAAATTTCAATGGGGCAATCTTGCACAATATGTAAGCAAAATCAATTCTTCAAATAATCATGCATTATCAAATTTATGCCCACAAACCATTCTTGCTAATAAGTTGCTCGCATGTAAATATAATTTTAAAATTTTATATCACGTAAAAGAAAATTGTTAACGTAAATCAAAATTCACATGTTTTTCTGAGTCATATGTAAATCTTACCATTCAATTATTCTTCCTTATTTTAATTAAGCAAAACAAGCCTAAAGTTTAATAATGGACTTCATATGTTGAACTTAGTAATTTCTCTCCACTAATGTAGTCAGCATAATTATCAAAATAAATAAGTCTTTCACGGAGTTGAAATGGGGTTAGGCTCAAGGTAGGGAAAAAGAGAAGTGATTTTGGGTGGTTCCTTGATTGACAATTTGGTTGTGCGTATTCTCGAGTTTCCAACTCAATTATTCAAAATGTGCTAGTCAAATGTAGCCCTTTGGATTGGCTTCTGTTAAAGCCATAATTTCCTTACCTTGTTTATCTTTCAATGGCTTAGACCCTAAGGTGTTTTCCAAGGGGCTTTTACAAAATTGCACTCCCATTCTGTAGACTAAGGATTCTATCTCCTCTATTACTAAGCATTCTTCCACTGGATCAGGGAATTTCATGGCTTTAAAAACATTAAAAGTCACCTAGTCATCTTGAACTTGCATAGTGAGTTTATCTTTCTACACGTCTATTAATGTTCTCTCTATTGCTAGGAAAGGTCTCCCTAGGATGATCGACACTTCCTTATCTGCTTCAAAATCTAAAACAATAAGATCGACATGAAAAATAAACTTATCTACACGTACCAGAACATCCTCGTTCTTTCCTTCCAATGTGCTAGAGATCGATCCGCCAGTTAGAGTGTCACAGTGGTTGGTCTAACATCACCTATCCCCAACATCTTAAAAAAAAACATTTGCATCAAGCTGATGCTCACTCCTTAGTCACATAGAGCTTTACCATAGTAAGATTCTCCAATGTTACAAGGTATAGTAAAGCTCTTAAGGTCCTTCACATTCGAAGGTAGCTTGTTCTGTAGAAATGCACTACACTCCTTTGTTAATGCTAGCCTCAAACTCGTCAAACCTCTTCTTCTTGGAAAGAATGTCCTTCATGAACTTGACATAATTTTGCATTTGTTCTAAGACTTCTACCAATGGGATATTAATGTGAAGCTGCTTAAGAACATCCAAGAACTTCTTGAATTGCACCTCCTATTTTGTTTTTTTAAGTCTTTTTAGATATAGAGGTGATGGAACCTTGGCTTGGATCGGACAACATTCCTGAGGTATTGTATTTGTATCTGACAAAGGTGCTAGCTTATTAGAATTGACTAGTTTAGATTTTACCCGTTCAGAACTTTCAGAATCTGGCATCTGTGGTGCAAGAATTTCAACTGTCGGTTGATTTTCCTTTCTCTTGGCAGGTTCATCTTCAACCTCAACTTCCTTGGGTCCCAAAGTCCTTTCACTTTGTAAAGCAACTGCTTTGCAATGTTCCTTACCTGTATTCCTTGGATTTTCCGTGTCACTCAGCAAGGCTCCTTAGGGTCTATTACAAAGGTCCGTAACTAACTAACTTATTTGGTTCTCTAAATTTTTTAGTGTTGCTGCTTGGATTTTGATTAAGACGTCATTCTTAGCCATATATGGCTTCAACAAATTCTCCAAATTGTTGGAAGGTTTAGCTTGTATGGTTTCTGAACTTGTTGATTAAAACCTAAAGGTTAATTTGATCTATACTACATGTAGGTGTTGTTCAGTCCACCTCCTTAGTTATTCCAAGAAAAGTTTGGATGGTTTCTGGAATGACAGAAATGTGCAAGTGTAAGCAATCGCAACAAGTAATAAAGTGACAAGTAAAAGTAGAGTTATCGTACTCACAGGGACTGTGAAAATAATTATTTATAAATGCAATTTTAAAAACACTTTGGTGAAGAAAGATATTTTTATTTGAAGAGATGATTAAAAACTAGGATTTAAACTAAGTAAAATAAATAAAAATAAAATAAAAGTTCCAATACACGATTTCAAAAGATGATTTCAATCAAGATGACATAATTGTGTTAGATTAATTACATTTCTTCACATAGAATTATTAAACTCACGTTCATGTTGTTACGAATAAATTCACGGCAACTCGGTAATTTGCTAACTTATGAACATACTTACCTACCAAAATCCATTTATCTCTTGATTATATCTCTACATCAATTCAACCGATTAAACAAATTTTAATAAGAAAATGTGTTAATGCACATACATACTTATGAAATTAAAATAATCTCTTGTACATATCTCTATGCCAATTCAAACAATTAATTCAATCTCATAAGCACATAAAAGATTACGTGAGGTAACAATATATTTCCACCTTGAAATAGTTTAATCACAATAATCTTGCAAGTTATGCAAGGCTAATGTATCGCTAGATACTGTTGCTAATTTAACCCTCAATTACCTTAGATGATTAAACATGCACTGATTAAGTATCGTGTCTATTAATTACAATTTCAATCAGTTTAAATAATTAATTCATTAGTTACCTTATAATTGTAATGCAAGAATAACTTAGTCATGGTTTTCCTTAATCAAACATCTTACCGAGGCCTATAAAAACACAAACACAATTTTAATAAATTAAGTAGACAAAATGCAATCAACCTAACACAAATAAAACTTAAGTCATATTAATTAAATTAAATATATCAACATCACAAATATTCATAGACATGTTCATCATAACAATAACAAAATTAAAAAGAAAGGGAACAAGGATAAAATCCGATGTTTCTCCGAGGCTTAACTAATTTGCTCAGCTCCCCCTTCTCCGCTTGTTCTTGTTGAACCGATGAATGCTGCTCCAAATGGTGGATGAATGACTCTTTTTCAAGAGCTAAAATCGGCAAGGGAATGGGGAAGAAAATGAAGAACAATGGAAGGGAATGAAGAGAGAAAACTGATAGAGAAGTGAATAAATGAATGGGTTTGAGATGTGTTTGAAGTGAGCAGCAAAGGGGAGTATTTATAGGTTGGGATGGCTGCTAAAATTAGAAAAAGAATCAGAATCCATAGAGTCCCCCCCATGGCTAGCCACACATGTGGCAAGTTTGAAGGTTTCAAACTTGCTATTTTAAGGTAAGGGGAAATCCAGAAAGGTATAAATAGTGGAGGGATTTGAATGCAATTTGAAGGAGTATTCAATGGCTATTTTTCAAGCCAAATAATCAGCCAAACAAGCTGATTGGGTCAGCATGTGGGACAGTTTTGGGCTGCCCAGTGCTCGGTTGGATCAGTTCACTCAATTTAGCTCAATTGGACCACTTTTCATAATTAATTAATAATAATTTACTTAACCAAAATTAAATTGGATTAAAATTAAAATTAATGATATTATGAATTAATACACATAATTTGGACCATCTTAGGCTAAAAAATTAATTCGCCTTGATGCTTCAAAATTGCTTCTCGATTTTCTGCTTTTAGCAGTGTCTACCGAGCTGTTTTTCGCCCTTTATGCAAATCTATTGAAAATAATCAAAATTAATCAAATTTGATATAAAATTAATTAAAATTTAAAATTTTCATAATTTGAGTGAAATTTAATTATTTTATAATAATTATATATTTTTCGACAAGAATTTTACCAAAACTACATGAATTTGAGTTAAAAAGGGCATGAAAAAGTGTGTATATTTTCGTGTTTCCAGTTTTGCCATGAAGGGTTATAGAAGTTGGACTGTGGTCTTTGTCCACTTCTGTTTTGGTTTTGATTTCCTACATAATAGACAGACTTGAGATTTGATGGTCAATTCTCAAATGAATATCTTTCCCCACAATATACGTAGGAAATAACGTCAAATTGACTTGGTGGCTTAGCTACAACACTATTCAAACCGTTAGTAGAAATTTTTTTAAGCATTGAAGAAATTGAATGTACCTGAGCTGTAAGGGAAGTGAGAGCATCCACTTTATGTACTCCTGCTACTCATCTTCCTAAAGCTGCTCGATTGGTCGGTCACTGGTAGTTGTTGTTGGTTATTCTCTCGATAATTTCATAAGCCTCATTATAAGACTTAAAAAGAAGAACACCATTCGCATAAGCATATACCATCATCCTAGAGTGTGTGTTGAGACCATTATAAAATGTCTCTAGTTAAATACAATGCGGAATCCCGTGGTGAGGTTGAGACCATTATAAAATGTCTCTAGTTAAATACAATGCGGAATCCTGTGGTGAGGGCATTTGTGTAGTAGCTCTTTGAATCTTTCTCATGCCTCATATAAGGATTCATCACTCAATTGTTGGAAAGTAGTGATCTCATTCCTCAACTTAGCATGTTTGCTAAGTGGGAAGTACTTCACCAAGAAGCGTTATGTTAATTCATGCCATGTAGATATTAAACTGGCTGGCAATAAATTAAGTCATGCTCATGCTCTATCTCGCAATAAGTATGGAAAAACTTCAAGCCCAATGTGGGCATTCCACTAAACTGGTCCACTGTCTAAAGCATTTGGAACATCACAGGATTCAATTCAAATTGCAATGCCTTCCGATCTCCAAATTCCAAAATTAAGCCCATTAAAAAGGGGCACAACTTATAGGTTAATCCTTATCATCAATAATAAGGATTGGATTATGAGCAATAGCAAATTCACTCCCTTGAACTTCGTTTTGATTTTTAGGGTGTATTTTTGTGGCTTGTCTCTGGGCTAATCCTTCTCGTCTCCTTTTGTTTAAATATCTACTCGATTTTAGGGTCTACAATGAGTAAATCAATGATTCGATCAAAGCTCGTAAACACTTGAAAAGAAAACCATAAAAAGTACAAGATTTGTTAAATAAAAAAAAGTAAATGATACATGCACTGATGGGGTGAAATTTATTAAATTCCATTCATAGAAGCTGTCAATCTTTAAGTTTGGGAAATCAGTAGACTTTGGATGACTTTTTAGGTGAGATCTAGGCATTTCTGTGTTGAGATGTTTTCATGTTGTTCGAAGATCTATCTCTTAGCTTTGAAGCGCATTTTGAATCACTCGATTTTGAGTTCGAGAGCTCAAGTTATGACTGTTTTAGTGAAAATTGCACAAGCAGAATTCTTAGACGGGATTATGAAAGGAATTACAATTTTCGGACTTTTAATTCGAGTTTAAATCATATTGGGTTTGGGTTCTAAGCTTAATTTTTATTATATATGAGCCCAATATTGTATTTATCAGCTCTTATTATTTTATTATTTTATTATTCCAATTTTTTTATAATTATTAATTATATTATGTTATTTAGGAATTTTATATCAACAAAAAAGTTTAGTTTAAAACTACGTCTTGTTTAGGTTAATTAGAGTTCTAGAAAATTGTTTTCATTAATAAAGTTTTCAACTCTAAGAGTTTGTTTCTTTGTGCAAGATTTCTTTCTTGTGAGTTTTAGAAGTAGTTTTCTTCTCGATTTTCTTCAAGGTGTTGTGGGAATTCATTTTTCACCCTTCAATTTGCCAAGGATTATTTCTTGGAGGGTTGATTAGAGTCATTAATTGAGTTTGTTGGGATTTATATCTCAAAGAGTTCAATTGGACATTCATCCTTCTATCAATCATATCTATCAGTTTATCATTCCATCTTCCACTTTACTTTAATCTATATTTCACTATTTAGTTATTATTTTAAATGTTTATCCTTTATTTTTTAATTTTTCTTATTTTTCTTATTTCCTTTGTTATTTTCTAAATTTGTTTGGTTTTTTCCTTTCAGGTCACATCCAACTCTTTCCTTCTTGAGCTCAACAACTTGAATTCGATCATTCTTCCACTTCCTCCACTTCAATCCTTATCATTTGGTATCATATTTGGGAGTTTTAGGTGTTCTTTTTGTTCTTATAAACTAATTTCCAGGAAACAGCCTCAAAACATTTTTTTTACCCAGACAATTTTCGGAAAAAAATATTTTTCAGTGGATAAACTTTTTTCAAACGATCTAAAATTTTACATACTATTTCTTGGAACTATTTTAGAATATAAAAAATATTTCCCACAAAAAAAAAGTGATCGAAAAAGTGAAAAATAGGAAAATAAGAAAAAAAGGAAACAAATATTTTTTTGGGTTGAATTTTGTGCCAAAAATTTCCATATCAAATAAGCAATATTTGAGGAGGCTCCAATTTAAATTTTGTGATTTTTGGAAATCGGGAACACCTCGAATGAATTTTGTCAATTTGCTTCGCAATTTTTTGAGTTTTCAGGTTTCAATGATTTTCATTGACTCTTAGCCTTAGGTTTTCATTTTTTTTGGTTTTTATTGGTCCTATATGCATTCTAAAACTTTATTGTTTCTTGTGTTAGTAGGTTAAAGCATGTTGCACATTCCTTCCTCCGTGCAACACACAATTCTTTGGTTTCTAGCTGATTTTGGACTCATAGTGCTATTAGGTTTGCTTTGTTAGTTTGTTTCTAATACATTTTGATTTATTGAAATAAACACTTTTAAAAGACTCACAAGATTAATTCTTACCTCAATGAGAATTTCATTTTATTTCTAAATGAATAACAGTGAAGTTTGCTTAAATTTTCTTTTTGAGTGTTTTTATTTCAACATCTAACAATGGTATGTGAACATAATATACAAGAGCTTTTGGAGCCTCTTACTGATGGGAATTATTTGATTGAGTCTAATTGTTTTATAGTGCGACAATCCCTTGGTATTCAAGTAAGAGATGATTTTGACGAAGTGCAAAGGTCTAACATCTTCCAATCGAGGTGTCTGATTCAAAGAAAGTTGTGTTATCTTATTGTTGATAGTGGTAGTTGTGCCAACATGGTGAGCATTTTTTTAGTGGATACTTTATCTTTACCTTCCTAAGGCCATCCTAAGTCAATCACTTACAATGGCTTAACAAAGATTTGAAAATTAAGGTAATTAAACAATCCTTAATTGCATTCAAAATGGAGAATTATTTTGACAAGGTTTCGTATGATGTAGTTCCCATGCATGTCGCCCATTTGCTTCTTGGAAGACCATTGTAAAAGCCCGATTTTAGCTAACTTGGAATAGTGGTTTTGGAACTACAAATCTGAGGTCGTAAAATTATTTTAATATTATTTTTGGTGTTTACAGCTTGTGATTATATATGTGTGAAAGTTTCGTGAAATAATTTTATCATTTAAGTGGTTAATTTGGAAAAAAAAGATTAAATCGCGTAAAATGAAAAAGTTGCATTCCACTTGTTAAAAGTGTCTAATTGCTATTGTTTATTAAATGAAAGGTCTTTATGTTGTAAATAGACCATTGTTAGTGGGAATGGACATAAATGGGCATTAAATGGATGATATTAAATGTTTTATAATAAGGTTAAATTGGTAAATTAGTTATTAACTTATGTTTTAATTAAACAAAACAAAAAGATGAATTTCATTCATCTTTCTTCAACCGTGTATAGCAAGAGAAAACCATTTTAGGGCTTGTTACATTCGGCACTCTCCTAGCTTAATTGGTAAGTGTTTTAAGGTCCGTTTTTAATTATTTTTATGTTTTTGTGATCGTTGCTTTGAGTACTAGATAGCCCATGCCTGAATTTTTGAAAGTGTTGATGATTTTGAAAGTTGTCATTGATGAATCCATGAGTTTTATGATGTTTGATGATGAATTATGAAGACTTGTTGTTTGATATACATGTTTTGTAAAGTGATTTTGAGTAAAAATGCACATTAGGGATTAAATCGAGGGGTTAAATTGTGAAATAAATGAAAGTTTTGGGCTGCTAAGGACTTACATAAAATTTAGCTAGGCTTGGGTGTAATTAAATTTTGTATAATTTGTGATTTTATGAAATAAGGACTAAATTGAATAAATGTGGAACTTTAGGGCCTACAGTGCAAAAATGTCCAAATATGTGTTTGTGGACTGAATTGAAAGGTTATGTGATTAAATGAGTTGAATTTGTTATAATATAGATCAGAGATAAAAGGAACCCAGGCTTAGATCGAGGCAAGAACAAAGTACTCGACCAATTGACTAGTTTCGTCATTTTTACGTTCGAGGTAAGTTCGTACGTGATAAACATTGTTAAAATTATATTTTGAATGATTTAATATCGCATAAATTGTATATATGAGACTACGATTGAGCATGATGACAAATTTACTATGTTTGGCACTTAGTGTGCGTTTTGAGATAGCTTCGGCTATATGAAGCACTTAGTGTCCGAATTGGAATAGTTTCGGCTATATGTGGCACTAAGTGTGCGATACTGGGATAACTTCAGTTTAATGTGATGGCACTAAGTGTGCGATATCGTTATAGCTTCGGCTAATCATTTTTACACTAAGTGTACGAGTTCCTTGAGTATTGAAAGATTTTCGGATGGGTTAACGTATTGAACAAAGAGGTGAAAATGTAATAAATAAATACGGGAGAGTACAGGTACGTACAATACCTATGTGGTAGTTGATACTAGGTGTATGAAGCTTGATGGATTTATATATATATGTTAAATGGTCATGGGCTAGAATTGAGTGATGATATGAGACTTATTAAGTGTTTATTAATTGATGATTTGAATATTATGAACTGTCAATTTTCTTTAGTACGAACTTACTAAGCTAGGAAGCTTTCTGTGTGTTATTTGTCTATGTTTTATAGAGTATCAAAACTAACTTGGACTCATGGATTGTTGGGAAACGTCATCACACTATCGATCAACTCGTTGGTACTTTTGAAGCTTTGTATATATGGTATATGGCATGTATAGGCTAGTGTCATCTTGGTATGTTTTTGAGTTGTGATTTTAGCCATGAGATTTGGCTTGTAAATGTTGGTGTATATGGCCATTTAAGTTAGTTTGAATTATATGTTTGATAAATGAGATATGTGATGTATATAATGCCTTATATGTTGGCTTTTTTGGTATGGTTATGTGTTGGTTATTTTGGATAGTTGTAAACTGGTGTATTAATGCTTGCAAGATTGGCTTATTGTGGTTTGATTTTGAGATGATGATATGGTGCAAATTGTATCATGATATAGATGATAATTTGATGAGTAAATGCATTTAGTAGCTATGTAAGTTGTGATGATTTTGGCCTAATGATTTGGTATGTTTTAGTTGTAGAATTGAGTAGTTGAATTGGTTCTGAATAAATGACATAATATGAGTATGAATTGGCATGTTTTTGGTTGCTTAAAGATGTATGGAAACGGTGCTATTTTGGTTGCCATGTGTGCTTGTAAAAAAAGTGTGGCAAATTGGTTTTGCAAATGGCCTATTTTTGTCCACACGGGCAGAGACACGGGCGTGTGTCTCAACCGTGTGTGACACATGTTCATGTTATACGGTAGTGTGTCCCCTGGTGAATAATTAGAAATTCAAGTCAGTCTTAAGCACGGCCTAGACACACGGGCGTGTCTAGTGGCCGTGTGAGTCATAAGCCTTGGCACATGGGCGTGTGTGGCCATTTCAAAGGGTACACGGGCTAGACACACGGGCGTGTGGTCGACCGTGTGACCTAAGGCAGTATGTATGCCCTGTTTTCACATGGCCTATGACACGGGCATGTTTGGTAACCATGTGAGTGGTAACCGTGTGAGTTACACGGGCGTGTGACCTATGAATGTAAAAAATTTTCTAAGTATTCAGAAATTTTTATATGTGACCGATTTAGTCCCGAACCACTCTTAAGCATGTTTTAAGGTCTCGTAGAACCTTATAAGGGACAATATAAATGTTTGTGAATGGTTTATGATAATAATTGCATAAATGTATATGAATGAGGTATATTATCCAGTAATGCCTCATAACTTTAATCCGACGACGGGTACGGGTTAGGGGTGTTACAACCATGGAAATATGATCGTGACGTGGTACACCATGGCAAATTGAACTGTTACTCCCTTGTGTTTAAAAGAAAAAAAATACACTTTAGCCCCTTTAGCGTCCAAAGATGTGTATAAGGACCAATTTTAAATGATGAAATTATGTGAAGGGGTTAAAGGGAAAGAAAAAATTAAATAGACAGAGAGAAAAGAGACCTTAAGTGATAAAAGTCTACTTGATGGTCCACTTTTGGTAAGCGAAAATACATATGAGGTAAAATTGGAGAGTTCTCAAGTGGGAAAAGAAAATGAGAAACAAGAAAATATTCATGCAAAAGTGAGGAATGACTATGTTTTAACTAACCATAACTCGAATTTGTTTAGTGGTGTTTTTTAGTTAAAGGATTTCATTGATCCATTGACGGACTTCCAATTTCTCATTACTCTACCATTGATAGACAATTTTATTTGTGGGAGAGAGGTAAGTTGAATGTTGATAATTCTCCACAAGTGCTACAAGGTAAGAAAGGTAAGGAAACAATAGAAATTAATTTCGTTACAACACATTTTCTCATTGGTCAAATTTCATTAAACATTGGTCTGACAGTTCAACTGATTTTATGGGTTTATCTAAAGTTGTAAATGTTAAAAATAGTAGTTTTTTTTTTTTGCATTAAATAGGTTTTTAAAGCATTTTATAGATTTTCTCTTGCAATAAAATTTTCTATCTTGACCTTTAATGATAAATTTTTACATAATAATATTAAACTTCTTGATTTTTAAAATTATGTGAAATTCTTGACTCGTCGTTGGAAATTCTTATGGATGACCGTGCATATTCAAAGGAAGTTACAGGTTATTTTTTATTTGAAGACTCATGTACCTCTCACTTCTTTGTTTAGTGTTGATACATTGTTTTTAAAGGAGACATACATGATTGAAGCTGATTTGAAGGATCAAAATAATGCCTTTGATCCTGGAGATAGTTTTGGCACACAACAAAGTTTAGGTAAGTTTTTTTTCATTTTATTGTTATTTATTCTAATCCTTTTTTCTTTTTGCGCATCTAAAGATTCAGGGATGAACCTTCGTGACGAAGGGGGAATGATGCGAGTCTTAAGGCTCAATTTCAGACCCATGGATGTGATGGGCTCACACGCCCAACAACAATGTCAAAGGCCAAGCAAATCAAACCAAGATTCGATCAAAGACAAGATTTGAGGATGAATCTTTTTGGGGAATGGAGGATTGATACATGCACGGATGGGGTGAAATTTCTTAAATTCCACTCACCGAAGCTGTCAATCTTCAAGTTTGAGAAATCAATAGAATTGCAATAACTTTTTTGATCGGATCTAGACATTTTTGGGTTGAGATGTCTTCATGGCGTTCAAATATCTATCTCTTAGCTTCGAAACGCACTTTGAATCACTTGATTTTGAATTTAGGATCTCAAGTTATGATCATTTTAGTGAAAATTATGCGAGTAGAATTCCTGCACAAAAATTACGAGTTTCGAGCTTTTAATTTGAGTTTAAATCATATTGAGTTCGGGTTTTAGACTTAATTCTTATTATATATGAGCCAAATACTGTATTTATCAGCTCTTGTTATTTTATTATTTTATTATTCCAAATTTTTTATAATTATTAAGTATTTTAAGTTATTTAGGAGTTTTATGTCAACAAGAAAGTTTAGTTTAAAAGTACTTCTTGTTTAGGTTAATTAGAGTTCTAGTATACTTAAGAGTTTTATTTAGATTTATTTAGTTAGCTTATACAAGGGCATTTGCATTGTACACAATTCATTCAATTGATTATTATTCAAACTCTCTTTGAGTGTTTTTTTCAAGAATTGTTCTTGAGTTTCTTTTAGAAGAGTTTTAATAATCTTTTTGGATTATGGGGATCATCTTCAAAATTTTTCTTGCCAAGGTTTCTATCATGGATGGGAAATTAAAGCCGCTTGAAGGGGATTGTGGATTCTTCATATTTCCAAGGCTTCTTAAGAGTTTTACTGTAACGCCCCGAATTTTGGGCCTAGAGGAATTGGGCTTTGGGCTTTAGGTCTCATAAAATTTTAAAGTGAGCAAGAAAATGACAAATGATATGTTGGCTTTAAGGGTTTAATGAATTTGGAGTGTCTAGGTGTGTTGGAGAAGTTCTGGGTTCGAGTTTTGTGGTGGAGGAATTTTAATTTAATTATTAAAAGAACTAGGGTTGTGAGTAGTTGGGCTTTTAAATAAAAATAGGGGAAAAATGGCATCAAAAAACCTTGTGGTCGAGTGGCTAAGGGATGCCACTTAGAGTGTAGGGAGGTGGTGTTAGTGGCTAGCAAGGAGATCCTAGGTTTGAATTCTAGCTTAGTATTTTTAGGAGTTTAATTTTGGCCTTCTAGAAGGTTGGAAGTGGTGTGAAGATGGACTCTAAGGGGAGTGTTCAGGAGAGAAAATTAAGGAAAGGATCAAGGGGTTATCAGGGAGAAAACGAGGAGATGAGAAAGGGGAAGTGATGGAGTCGAATGGGGAATTGAGGGCCAGACAATTCGGCTATAAGGGCTATAAATAAGTGCCGAATGCAGGGTTGCCAGGCTAGTACCGAATTTCCTTCACCCTGTTACCGCAAACCCTTTTCCTTAAAAGTCGAAAACCCTTTTATTTTACTCTCTTTTCTTTGTGTCGATTTCTATTCTTTCTCTACACAATTTTCTTTGTTTCACTTAGCCGATTCCTTCTTCTACTTTTCTTCTTTAATCTGTAGCAAATAAACCTTACTCACCATATTAGTTTAAAAGCTGAAAAGTCGAATCTCCCTTAGGCCGATTACCCTTTTGGTGTAAGTACCTTATCTCTTTTTCGGCTAGTATTGTTAATACCGATTACTCCTCTCCCTCACTCTTTCTAATCGACTTTGGCAAGGAATTAGTATTGGATCTCGGATCTTAGCTCTCTGTCGAAATTGCTCTTTAGGTGTTTGCGATTTTGGTAAGTATTCCTCTCCCATTAGCTAAGGTGGTCGAATTTTCATACTTAAGGTAAGGGGACTTGTGTTGGATATGAGTCATCTATTATTCTGGTTTTAATAGTTAAGATTGGTGCAGATCTAGGAGTTGATCATAGTTAGCGATTTAAGAAGGGGCTGTTATACTTATCACACAAGGTGAGGTTAAGGTGAGGTTTCGGTTTTAGTAAAGTTATGTATTAAGCATACGATTAATTGAAAGGTGATATCGTTTGTTGGTTGGTGACTAAGGGAATCGCAGCACGCTTGCCTACCAGGTGTGTACATACACTGAACACACACCATGAATTGGTAAAAGCCAAAATGCCGAAATGCCAAAATACCGAAATGCCGAAAAGCCGAAAGTGTGGCTACGATAGTCTTGCGAGTGCGCGAACACTCGTAAGGGAGAGACCGATAGGTTGCCTGAGACCCACGGGCGATTCTGTGGACTTGGGTTGTGATTTGGCCATACGAGCCGAAATGGGCTAAATGGGCCCAATGGGCTGTTGGGCCCCTAATAGGGAAAGACTGAATATTGATGCTATGTGATAGGAATCTGTATGTGAGCATGAATATGAATGTGACTGGGCATAATGGGCCATATACAGGTGATTTGGGCCTAATGGGCCATATGAATATGATTAGGCTTAATGGACCAGATACAGGTATGTGACTTTGTTTGGGCTTTGTAAGGGGTTTTGGGCCTAGCATATGATAACTACATAAGACTTAATTAATATTTTGTGACCGTGGACAGGTCAAAGGGTTAAAGTGTGGCAACGGGTATATGCATGTCTAGGATTGGATCTAGGGAGAGCTTGGTACTTAAGCGGTCTTAATGACCCACCTCCTCTTCTCTGGAATCCTACCTGGTGCATAGTATTTGTTCATCTTAGCTCACGGGACTTGTTAACGGGCCAAGGTAAGTGGAAACCATACTTAAGGGAAAATTATCGAAATGCCCCTAAGGGAAAAAATGACCAAAATACCACTAGGTGTTGAATGTAAGTTTTATGGATGTGGCATGCATACATATGATGTTCTGCTTAGGTTACATATGGGGTGAGAACTATGGAACGGAGGAAGTTCCGCATGGTTGCCTGACAATCGTGGATCCACCGACGGCTTTTAAAGCCCAATATGTAAATGAAGGTAGTTCCGCAATCAGGCTACCATTGGTATGTGGGCTAGGTGGGTCGATATTCATATCCCCACATGGTGTGACAAGGGACGGAGCTAGTGTGTAGCGGATGGATAACTTGGATCGGATTGCATTGCATGCTTGATGATTCTTCTTTGAACGCTTGTTTTTCATCGAGGGTTGTACACACTGAGTTTACGAAAACTCACCCCCCTCTTTTATTTTATTTTCAGGTGATGCTCAGTAGAAGGTTCGATGTCAGGAGGGACTTTGGGTGGCTGGCTAGCAAGATAATTCGGACTTGGTTTTTTTTTAAGCATTTAAGTTTTTATTTCTTTTTTAAGTATGCTCAGACCAGATCGTAATAAGGTTTTCATTATGTTATTATTACTTGAATTATTATTATTATTTTCATTGTAACTACGAGAAGTTGAACATGGATTTCTTAAATTATAGTATGTTATCTACGCTTCTGCAACTAAATTTCTAAGTGCTTTATTTTCATCCAATCTTATGTTTGTACAAGTTTTTTTTAGTTAAGATTCTCTCTTATTTAAAGAAGGGTTTTCAATGAAAACACGGTTTTCACTAAAACACTTCAATGTTACACACCGGATCAGGCCGTAACGTTCGGGCCAGGTTTAGGGTGTTACATTTACATATCACGTTCTATGTTTTCTGTTTATCTTTTTTATTTCCTTATT
Organism: Gossypium anomalum; assembly: GCA_025698475.1. Classification (NCBI taxonomy): domain Eukaryota; kingdom Viridiplantae; phylum Streptophyta; class Magnoliopsida; order Malvales; family Malvaceae; genus Gossypium; species Gossypium anomalum. The sequence goes on from CM046956.1 coordinate 60,197,477, forward strand.
TATTATTCTATTATTTTATTTTACCTATCTTAGTTTATTTATTTCAATTGTTTATCTTCAATTTTTTTATCTGACTTGGATTCATTAGTGTTTTAGGTTATTTCAAAATTCAAGTTTCTTTCTGGACGTCTACAGCCCTAAGTCAAATTCGTGACTTGAACAAACTTTACGATCCGCTTTTGCATTTATCCACATAATTCCTTTATCAGTAAACCAAATTGTAAGAAATAATTTCACAAATATTGATTAAATTAATAGTCCACGACAATGGTGCCAAAAAACTTGATTCGCGATGGAATGTGCAAGTTTACACAATCATTATCATGTAATAAGTGAGTAAAAAGAGTATTGTCTCCACAGGGACTGTATTGATAATCAGCAATTGTGAAATTAATATTTAACAAGTTGGTTATAAAAATAAAATAACTAAGAGTGATGGATGATTAAATTAAATTAACAACTAATATGCAATGAAATAAACTAAATGCAATGAAATCATCATGCTTAACAAAAGTTCCGAAAAATTTCATGGCAACTCGATCATTTATGAACTTGGAATCTAAATCATAGCTCTTTTGAGATATTAGATTTGTCACTCAAAAAAGCGTGCATATTTCTATGTCACTGTTTAATTAAGGATTTCTTAGAATTTATACAAAGTAACAGGGATAAGTCAGGTTTGAAACAATTTAATTACATAAATCTAAAGTTATGCAAGGTAATAGTCTTTTTTCGGAAATATTACGAACTTTTTATTTATTCTTAACCGGATATAAATTAAGTATGCATTTTCCAATTGTTACATCCATTAATCACCATCTAGGCCGAATTAAGAATTTAATTCAAATGCAGTCAAACATATCTTAATGCATGAACAACAAGAATGATTTTAATTGGAAGCATAAACAATTGAGGCACAGAACAATATAAACATGAATTGAAAAAATCGAATCAAGCCATTGCAACCATTCTAGCTGAAACAATTTAAGTCATTATCATTTGAAAAAGCAATCAAATAATTTGCAACCATGTTTATAAACTAAGAACAATTAAAAGAGAAAGGAAGAAGAAACTTTGAGATGAATTCTGTGATTTCTTGAGAACTATCCGTGGTAACTTCCTCCAATTTCTGTCGTTGCTCATAAGCAAATTACTCCTCAAGGTGGCCGACCAAGAAATATTTTCTCTCAAGAACTACTTGCTAAGGGAACTCTCAAAGTGAGGATGGGATGAAAGGCTAGGCGTGGGAGAGAAGAGAATGAATGATTGATGAGATGATGGATTATGGGATGAGTTGAAAGGTGAATGAGGGTGATATTTATACATGAGGGAAGGCTTGAGAGTTTGCTAAAAATAGCATGAACATCCCTAAAAAATCTCCCATGCATTGAAGGCCACATTTCATGGTGATAGGGGTTGATTTTTTCATGATTAAATCTTGATTTTTGCTTGATTTGTGGCATGGGTTGGACAGCAACTATAGGATTTGACTGGGGCTGATTTATGATTTTTTTACACATCTAAGGACCCTCAAATAATTATTCCAGATTTGATTGGGCTGCTCTACCAAGTCATTTCCAAATTTGGGCTTTTTCCCCCCTTAATGGACGATTTGGGCTCCAATGTAGAAGGCATACTTATTCTTTTCAGCAACCCACTTCCAAGTTGGGTTAAAATAATTTTATTGAGTCCAATGTTTTAGCTTGTTGTCCCATGCTGATTGATATCCAGCTCACGTGCATGTGTTACCCATACTGGCTTCGAACATCGACAAATCAGTGTACCAAGCTGCAACAATTATAGCATAAATTATGAAACTTTCAAAATGTAGCAACAAAGTAGAATTATGTGAATTGAGCACCAAATTACTCAAAAATTATAATATTGCTTTAATTGTGACAAAATTCTCAATATGTACTAAAAATACATAATTAGTTATCAAAATACTCAGGATTTGCATAAATTCTAAGTAAAAAGGTGTTCTACAAATCTACATAATTTAGAGTTATCACACGACCGTGTAACTAGACCATGTAACAGGTTGAGGCCGTGTGGCCTTGACTCACACGGCCGTGTAACTCACTGAGGTCGTATGGGTCAAAGTGTACAATTTCAACAAATGTCACACGGTCGTGTGGCTGGGACATGTAACTAACTATGATTATGTAACCTAATTGTCATAAAAAATCTAGTGGCACACGATTGTGTCCACCATCCACATGTAACACACGGTCGTGTGGCAAACCGTGTAACCCAAAACTTACCTAAAATGTGCATAGCTCAAATCTTCTATTCATGATATCACAACCTCATATAGATACATACCATATCAACTTAAAATCTTGTTCAAGACTTACAAATCATAACCAAAACATATCACAAAAACATCGTATTTGTGCCTAACCAATTTGTCATTTTTACACCATCACAACCAAGTTATTTCAATAACAACCATTCACCATGTTAACAACATAAACCTATAATATTATTTACCTACCATCAAACTCCATTTTGCCTAATTTTATCAAATCACAATCAAACACTGGCCATTAGGGTCTTAGTCATTCAACTACCTTTCTGGCACATTTATCACAACATTACATTCAAGCATTACCTAAAATCATTCTCAAACTTGATTCAACACCCGGAATACATCAATTAGACACACACACACACATATATATACCATTCATACCAGTAGCATATCACATAAACTTTCAAGGTTCCCATTACATATATAAACCATTATCATCACATTACAACATCAACCTTTAAAACTCAAACACATGATGCAAAAAAACCTATATACATGCCACATAACCGAAATAAAAATGATTTCAAAATCTACAGAGATTGAAGCTTGATAGTGTAAGCATTAGAGTTGATCCGACAGATTTGTTTCGCAAAATGTCACTATAGAAAACAAAGAATGAAACAAAGTAAGCTTTTAATAGCTTAATAAGTGTAACGCCCCCTTACCCAAGACCATCACCAGAATCGAGCACGAGGCGTTACTAAACTTACCTTACAACTTAATCAAGTTCAAACAATTTATTTTATTTCCCGCAATAAACTGTCCGTCTGTGTTAAAGTTGCTAAAAAAAATCATATCTCGAGTTACGAAACTCAAAATTGAAATCCGTAAACTTTCCCTGAAACTAGACTCATATATCTACTTACTAGTTTTTTTTATAGAATTTTTGGTTGGGCCAATTAGTACAGTTTATTAGTTAAAGTCTCCCCTGTTTCAGGGTTCGGTCTGACCTCAGTGAACTACAAACCAAATTTCTTCCTATACAGAAATCCAATGATTATTCCATTTATTTCTCCTATACTCAATATGAAATCTATACATATTTAGTATGACTTCTAATTGTTTTTGTACAATTTATGGTGAATTTCTAAAGTCAGAACAGGGGATTCAGAAATCACTCTGACCTGTTTCACTAAAACTAAAGTATCTCATAAAATACAACTCATTTATTTGTTTTGATTCCTCCATATGAAAATAGACTCAATAAGCTTTAATTCTATCTCTCATTAACTATCTAAGTCCATTTCTACTATTTTTAGTGATTTTTCAAATCCACGTCATCGCTACTGATCAATACTGTTTTAAAGCTAAACTCACCCTTTTTCATGATTTCCATGGAATAACTAGCATTTAGGCATACATAAAACCAAACATGTCTTTGATTATCCAATCCAATAGCTAACCATCATCAAGCATTTTCATACCATCCATAAGCCATATCATAATATTATACACTCAAAATGATTGCTATGCTATACATGCCATACTCAAAATGAAGCGTCTAGCTATACCAAAATAATTCTTGATGATAGTGTGTCTGGATCTCCGACGTGCTTTATGATCCCCGAGATAGCTTGTCAAAACTATAAAAGAGAAGGAAAATAAAGGGGTAAGCATTAAGCTTAGTAAGTTTGCAAGCAGATAAATAACAACTTTCATAAGAATTATTTTACTTATCTTTTTCCTTATCAAACATACATGAGCATTATATACTTACCTTTGTTCTTCTATCATTAGCTTATCTTACCTTTTGATGTATAACTCGTCTTACCTTACCTTACCTTGATGTTCTCTTTAAATTTTCCCCCGTTGAACCACTTGGAATACTAAGGATACACGGGTACCTTACCATTGCCATGACTTGTCATGGTCTTACGTGGTATCATTGCCTTATGAACTCACCAATGTCATGCTTTGGCATGGTCTTACATGGGACCTTTGCCTTATAGTAACTTATTAATGCCATGTCTTGACATGGTATCCTTACCTTAGAACCTTACCAATGGCCATGCCTTGCACGCTTATTATATGGTATCTTTAAACCCTAATGTCATGACATTCGTATCCTACACATTCCTAAGGTTCAACCGGGACTATCTGAAATTACTTCTCCTTCAATTCATGTTGGAGTCTTATTTAAATAATTTCATGAAATAAATATATACATGCTGGAAAATTAACAACAGTAACATAAAATAATAGAAAATTGTATTTATTTACCGTAAACTTACCTCGAAACAAAATACAATCAACTATATTGATTTAGTCCTCTATCTTTTTCTTTCCCTGGTCTACCTCCGTATTTCGTTCTTCTTTTAATACTCACATTTATCAAAACAGTCCTTGACTCAAAATTTGGCAAAATTACACTTTTGCCCCAAAACTTTTACATATTTACACTTTTGCCCCAAGGCTCAGAAATTAAACTTCATCCTATTTTCTTATGTTTTATGACATGCTGATCATTTTTCCCTTCTATAGAAACATCAAATTCTCACTCTAACATGTACTTATGAACATTAGGTATTTTTACCGATCATGTCGTTTTACTCGTTTTCGCTTAAAATCGCTTAGCAAAAGTTGTTTAACATATATTCAAGCTTCATATTCTATCATAAAACATCAAAATAAACATATTTCACCTATGGGTATTTTTCCAAATAAAAGCTCTAAGTTAAATTATTGCTAGAATAAGCTTAAGCAAGTTACCGGGACTCTAAAAACGTAAAGAACATTAAAAACGGGGCTTGGAATCACTTACTATGGAGCTTGGAAGCTTGAAACAAACCCTAGCTATGGAGAACCCCTTGATATTCGTCCTAAGGAAGAAGATGAGCATATTTTGCTATCTTTTTCCCTTTTTTAATCTTTTAATTATCATATGACTAAAATACCCTTCATTAAATTTTTTTTGTTATTTCTACCTATGAATATCTTTTTTTGTCCATGAAAATATAATGATTTAATTACCATTTAAGGACCTCTACTTCAATTATGCACTTCAATTTAATTCTTTAACATTTAGAACTCATATTTATCAACTTTTGCAATTAGGCCCTAATATGCAAATCGGACTTGCAATCACTGAAATTTCTGATCGGTACTCTAACACATGCATCTAATCACTCGGTAAATCATAAAATTTAATCGAACTAAACTTTTCTATTTCGGATTCATGGTTTCACAACCATTGTTCTGTTTAGGCCCTATTTCGGGATGTTACAATAAGTTCATGAGATTAAATTTACTTAGAACTTACCTTAAATCATATATATGCAATAATTAAATAACATGATACTATAACCTGACATAATAATTCAAAAATAAACAGGTGAGTTCATCGTATACAAATTCATTGAATATTTCAATATCAACAATGACATTCAAGTTATTTCGACCACAAAACATCATTATTTCATTTATTCACGTATTTGAATAACCCGATGAACTATAGCAAAAATAACTAGGATACTCATGTAAATATCTCAAAGAGCACCGTAGTGCTGAACAAGGGCACAAATGTGCATATAAGGGCACCGTAGTGCAAATAGTATAAGAGTGCAACTAACCCTATTGACATACCAATCGTATCCTAATCGTTTACTACATTCAAATGAGCATTTGTACAGAATTCTAAACATTTACAAAATAGGAGCACTTCTATGTTTATCCAAAACACATTTCACAATTAAATCACATTCATTAAATAACCACATGAATCATGTTTCACAAGTATACAGATCTTTCAATTAGATCATTTATCACCTTAATATTAATTTATAACATTTCAAAATTTCAATCTAACAATGCATACAAATATATATACATTCACAATCAATACATATATGCATAATTCTATATCCTATGAACTTACCTAGTATGATCAATTATTGAGTTGAGTCGTAGGAACTATTCTACGATTTTTTTTTTCCTCATTTTTCAGCCAATTATTCCAAATCTTGATCTAAATAATAATTAAGTTCAAAATATCAATTTCAAATACCTTAAAATATTAAAATATATGCATGTGACCCATTAATTTCAATTTATAATATTTCTCTAAACTTTTATATTTTTTTCAATTTAGTCCCTAAAGCCAAAACCTTTATAACTTTCACAATTAAACCCCCAATTCTAAATTCGCTTACTTACACATCCTTAAACAGCTCTCAAGTATTTAAAATTTTAGAAATTCCATACTAGTATTAAAACCTTTTCATTTTAGTCCCTAAACTCAAAACTAACAATAATCACTTTATGAATTAGTTCTATTTAACAACCAAGCTTATAAATATATCAACAAACATCAAGAACTTCTAAAAATCACTAATGATAACTTTTAAAACCTTTAACAGTCTTACGAAATAGTCCTTGGGCTAGCTAAATTAAGCTACAACGATCTCAAAAACATAAAAATTATGAAAACCGAACTTAGAATTAGCTTACATGCAAGAGAATAAGCTTGGCCAAAACTTCAAGGTTTTCAACAACGGTGGAACGGGTGAAACAAAAAGAAATAAAGAAGATTATATGTTTTCTCCATGTTTTACTTATTATTATAACTTTAAAATAACACACAAATTATAACAAATACACATTAACCGCCACCTTTAAATAAAAATGGCTTAATTTCCATTTAAAACCTTGAAAAAATCTTAAAGGCTTTTTGTTAATAAAAATTAATAACTATTAAGTTTTAGGATTTTTACGATTTAATCCTATACCTTTATTTCTAACCCTTCACTAGAATTACTGGATCAGAACTTAATATAACTCTAATAGTCTTGTAAATATTATAAAATAATATTTACTGACTCAATTATCGAAAATCAAGGTTTCGAAACTATCATTTCTGATACCATTGGAAAACTAATTGTTACACTGCTAGGGGCCCGACCCCTAAAATGGAAAATTTCCATTTAGGCCATTAAAATTTTTAAAATTTTAAATTAGTAAAGTTAAAATTGCACTTTGGCCCCCCTAACAATGATAAAAATTTGGTTTAATCCTTCACAAATTATAAAAATATAGGCTATTAAATTGATGAAATTGCATTTTTACTATCATAAAAATTACAATTTAATTTTGGCCCCCTAAAAAAAAATTGTGGCTTTATCCTTGAAAGCTTCATAAGGTGCCATCTGAATACTCAATGGATAGCTATTATTATAAGTGAATTGAACCAACGGAAAATATATCTTCTAACTACCCTCGAACTCGATAAAAAACCCTAAAGCTAACCTTCTAGAATCTACATTTAATACACATGTTCAATTCAGGTTCAAGATTATACAATTTATGGATTTCACAAAAATTTACCTAAATGGCTCTTTTAGACTACTCGTCCATTTGAGGATGAAAGATCGTATTAAAATTTATTGCATTTTAAGGATTTATATTAATCAATGTAGTTATTTTTTCAAAAAAGGGATCAAAATGTAAATCCAATATATAATAAAGGAAGATTCTTTTATAGTTGGGTGTCTTTTAGTAGATCTTATTCATTTTATTTGATGTCTTTTTAATTTAAAAAGTTAAACTTATTAAGTTTATTTCTTAAATAACATAAAATATCATTAAAATTAGTAAAAGTACATTTTATTTTTAAATTTACTTTAAGAAAATAAGTTTCATTAACATGCAATCAAATATACATTGAAGTGCCAAAGGTAATAATAGAATTGAATTGAAAACTTGACTATTGAATGAATAAATATGTGGCGAAATCTCAAACTGGTTTGTGGAGTTAAAAAATTTCATTACTTATGTACTAAATAATTATTTATATATATAAATTAAAAGTTGAATTATTCAAGCTTTTAAATAAAATATTATTTTATTGTTTAAATTATTTAATTTTTTTAAAGTGTAACAAGTACAGCTCAAACAAAATATAAATACAAATTCAAGTCACAAATTGAGCTAGGCTAAAGCTCACACACATGATGGGATTCAAAGACTTACATATATATAATTGTGCATAGTAGATCTCGAACAAAAGTGAAACTTGTTTTCAAATTTTCAAAATATACTTTTTATATTTTATATTATTAAATATATTTATATTTTTTTTACAAATATAATTATATTTGTATTTTTATATGATTTATTTTTAATATTACTTTTAATAATTATTTTTACCTCAGAAAATTCCAAGTCTATTTTTAATTAAAAAATCATTTATCAAAACAAAAGTCACAAATACTATAATTTTAACATTTTAAAAGGCTTGCATTTTAAGAAGTGTTCATTTTTTATTTTCTAATATTAAATTATATGATAAAATTGCCAGAAACTGATTAAGCCAAATAAAATTCCATTCTACAATAATGACGCAAAGTACAACAGAACATTTGAAGAATGAAAATCATTCCATTCTTGACTGTAGAGAATGTTGAACAACTAAAGATTTAGGAAGGACCAAAGAAAAATCAAACTCCAAAAGGGCAATTAAAATTTAAAATGAAAAGAAAAAGGCTAAGATATTCAAACAGTGTTATTGCTCTTCTTGATTTGGTTTCTACTGTACATATGCAGAAAGTATAAGCATTTGAATTGGGTCTGACATTTGGGGGATCCGAGTTTTTTTACCATCATACTTGTTCAGTTCCCTTCAAAATATTGTACTTGCAAAGGGGGCATGTTGCATTCATCTTCAGCCATTTCACAATGCATGTTGAATGAAAATGGTGGTTGCAAGGGAGAGCATGGAGGTCCACCCCATCTTCATACGAGCATAGACATATACAGCATTCCTACAATGATGACAAAAAAAAAAAAAAAAAGGACATTGATAGTAAAGTACTCGATCAAAGGAGTTGCATTCTTTCAAATATGTATTGACAAACATCAGCAGCGCCAAGGAAATCCAAAAGAAGGGCATGTGCCTGCCTACGAGATCCCTACTCTGCCTGTCAAGTCAACCCAAATGGCACATAAGGGACCAACTGGGGCTGCAACCCCCAAAACAAGGAACCTAAGAAGCTACCCAAGCAACCTCTCTTCACTACCCCTTATCCTTACTCTGCTGTTTTATCCTCTTCCCTCCGGCACCCTCAACCTCCTCTCTCTATTTTCCAGGTGGTCAGACCACCCAAACAATGGCCACCTCTACTGATCTCAACAATAAGTAAGTGGTAAAAATCCAATTCAGTTGGATATTGAGAGTCATTTTTTTGTTTCCTTTTTGACAAAAGAAAACAAGATGTGATAACTCATCACATTACTACAGGAGCATGATTGTTTGCCGTGGAATAGCCTTAAAAGAACAAATGTGAAAGACAGGGAGGGAATAGGACAACAATAATGTGATGGATCAACATCATTGCAAACAAAAATAGTAGTTCCATGATAATGCCGTAACTTACTGCATCCTCAGGTAACAGTATGCGCTCATTTGCCAAATATCCACTGCTTGTTTCTATGGGAACCATTTTTCCTGCCCCCACGCTAGGCTTCTCACCAATGTTTATAATCTGAAATCTGTATTTTGGAAGAATGCTAAGATCTGCTTCAGATGCACCTTCCTAATCAATAGCACAAATAATGAAGATGCCATTACACTATGAACTATTTGTTTAAAATTTCTCAGTCAGTATAACTAGAAAGTGATTTATTCATACCTGCCCTGCAACAGCATAAAGAATTGCAATGATGCATGGCAAGCAGCAACATAAAGCAATCCCAATCAAACATGCCAAAACAACACAAAAGATTGCAAAGAACACATCAAATGCCAGAAAAACCACAGCCAACCTGCAGATATCGGAGATAGAGATCCTGAAGTCATTCTCAATTACACCATAGTACAATAGATGCCTCAAACAATAGAAGACAAGCTAAATCGTAGAAACTATATCTGAAAATATGGAATGGTAAACTAACAGCTAAAGCCTTTCTACCAATTCTCTTTTGATTCATTTATGGCACGGATTGAGAAACAGGGAAATATATTCTAAATATGGAGACAATATTGAAAGTAAATCATATAAGAGTGAGATAATTAATAACTCCAGTGCAATTTTTAAATAGCTCAAGAAATGAAGGCAGAAAACTCCTGCATAAATTTCTTGTCTCCATTGGGCTGAAATGATAATGAATATGTCAAAACTGACAAATAAGTTGCTTGTCAAATAACAGACTTGGCATACCAGTACAAGCGTGGAGCCTGTTGTAGAAGGATATTGCCACCAGAAATTACCCAATAGAAGCCCACTATCCACCAGATAAATGATGCCAGAGTATTCACTGATTCACATCGTTTAGTTACACTGGCATTCACCATCAAACCAGTATGAGAATACTAATTCAACTCTCTTACATCATAGTCACTAAAACAGAAAACAAATGCAAAATCTAGAGGGTATTGGGAAATACAAGAAAAAATTCACTCAAATGACAGTATGGCAACAATTTTACATTATCAAAATAAATATCAATACTACTCTATGTTGTTAGTACATCAGTTGGAATGACAGACATCAACTCAGTTTGTAGAATTACCAAAAGAAGAGAGAGAAAGAAAATAATAAAACTAGGTATATTTTAGCAATTTGTATTCCAACAATCTGGACTTGGCGCACACATCTTTTTATACCATCATGGTAAAAAATTAATTAGGGTATCTTCAGCTGGAAACTCCTCGGAATGTATCCTGCTAGACTCAAAGCATGGTGATGGTCAGCGTTAAGCAGCTTCTCGAGTGCAGTTTAGTTGAAACAAAGACAGACATTCAGTTTCTCTTTCCAGAGAAGAATAAATTTATATCATAAACTTGAATGGTAGTTCTACATTTAGGGCATTGATACCTGCCTCAAAAATCACATTCCACCATTCAATAGTTAACCCAGACGAAAACCGCACACCATTTTCTCAATTCTCCATCTTGCATAAAGGGGGAAAAGGCTCCTTACTTCAATACTAGTTATTCTACCATTATGTAAAGATCAATGCTTAGTCTTTTCAATAGTTATTAGCACTTACTTTTCAGAAGCCATGGTTCTGGTTCTAGTATTCAAATACCCAAAGTGGACCAATTTGCCCCACTCAGAAATATTCCAGGAGTTTAAAAAGTTCCACACACCTTGAAACCAACTATCTTCCCGCGAACAACAAAAAAAAAAAAAAAAAAAAAAAAAATGGCATACTATAACAAATGATAACACCAAAAGAAAGCCTCTCAATTCCATGAGAATAACTATAAAGATCATACTCAAACCCTTATGTAATTCATCTAAAACCAGTAGAACCCCAATTGAACTAAAACCCTCATCCAATTTAGCACGAATAAGCAAACAATGCTTTCTCCAATATTCTAACTTAAAAAGCATAAAAATAATTCATCCTCATTATTAACCTCTCAAAAGATCAAATTAAACACCAAAGAAAAGAATCCTTGTACTTAAAAGAATAAAAGCCAAATCAAAATTGAAGTCAAAGGATAGTATAACAACAGACCTTGATTGATTCGAATCTTCATCATCTTCACTATCAGTAACATCTTCTCCTCTCTCCTCACCCCTACCAGATGCTCTTCTAGCGTTCCTTCTCTTGTATTCTAACCACACCAAGACAACATGCACCGAGCACTGCAAAGCATACCCACATATCCACACTCTAACAGGAGTGTTAGGCTTCTCATTCACCGTACAGATCAACATCACCACCGACACCACCACGAACGCCGTGTTCCACAGAATATCCAAGGCCACCACAGGCTTTGAGTACCCCCAGTCCGCCCGGCGCTCCTCCAACTCGCGTGCCGCGGTCTCCCTCACAAGCATGGACGCGCCACGGCGTCCGGTGACCCGCCCCAACAAAAGAGCCAGGGCGGAAGAGCGAGCCGCGGAGGCATCAGACTGGCGCGAGCGGAGGAGGGGCGCGTGAGGATCAGACGCCGACGTAGTTGTGGCGTCGGATAAAGAAGTGGAAGACATGGGTGGGAATTCGATAGGGGGGATTTGTTAAAATCGTGGAGGGTTTTAGAAAAAGAAAATACACATGTCTATCTGAACTACTATTAGCAAAAGAAACACTATCTTTTGTTTTTCTTGACAAAAAGGAAGGAAGGAAGAAAGCGAGAGAATCAGAAAAGAAGGGAAACTGAATCTTGAAAGGAAAGTTATGGAAAATTATAGAAAGAGATGAAGGAAGAGCTTCCAGTTTAGACTTCAATTTAAAGACCTTTTCACTTTGGACTTTGAGAGCTGACTGTTAGATAGATGGTAAAATGGCTGCCTTTTGTAATTGTTCCTTCAAACTTGATGCTGCTGCATCCCATATTCTATTTCTCTGTCCTTTTTTCAAAAAATAAATTTTATTTCTATATTTTAGCCAAAAACCACATCTACGTGGAACAAATTCAATAACCAAATCAACTCATTTATTAATAATTTTTAATTATTATTATTACAGAAACACGATTTTTTTTAAAAATGAATTGAGGAAAATATTTTTTATTACACACTAAATCTTAGAAATTACAATTATTAGCTTGCATAAAAGTTAAACCTTTCAAATATGCATCGAGTGATTGTCCTCGAATCTATCTAAATTTAAAATAAATATTTTTAAAATTTTTTATTTAAATTTAATTATAAAAATATATAGATATTAATATAAAATTATATATTTTATTATCTTTAATAATAAAATGAATTGTCAAGCTAAACTTAAGTTTTAAACCTAAATATTTTTAAAATAGAGACTCAGTTTAGCCTAACTTTATTCATGAATAAGTTTATTTTTAAAATAGTTATATACTGATTATTTTTTTACAAAAGTACTCAAATAAGGTCTTTTTTATAAATTTCAATTCAATTTGCATTAAAAAAAATAGGTGAATGATAATGTTTTTATAATACAGACAATCCTCTCTCTCTATTACATTCAACTTTCTAGTAGAATCGACTTTTTATATTTTATTTTAACCCTCTACAACAATTTTTCATTTATAACAACAACAACTATTCTTATAAAATACATTCTTTATTGAATTAGTTCTCTATAAAAAAACATAGTCTAAAATTTTATGTAAAATTATAATTATTTCATATAAACAAGCATATTATTTATAATTTATTAAATAAAAATGGTCTTAATTAAAATATTATTTCAATAAAAAATTCAAATTATACATGAAAAATCTATTAATCATATTTTATTAAATGAAAATAATCTTCCATGAGTGGAATTAAAGATACTAATTCAATAAACTATTAGGTTCCCTAATTAAATATTTTACTATGAATTTGGAACATAATAAACTTATAAACTAATTACTTAAAATTAATAACCCATGATAATTTAATTAATTTAATTTGGTAAGTTATACTATCTTTTTTAAGGGTAGATAACTCAAACTAATTAATTGAACTTAGTTTTATGGACTTCATAATTCATCATGTGAAATAAAGTAAAATAATAGATGCATAAAAGCAATATTGCATAATATTGCATACACTTGATTTACATATGGTAATTTTGTTTATTTGATTCTCACTTTGCTTCTTTCTTTAACTTAATTCTCACTTTCTTTATTTGATGGAAATTTACAATATAAATTCTATAGTAGGTTTATAATAATTGTCTCTTTATAACAACATGTTTTTATAGTTGTATAACAATCGCCTCTCTATAATATGTAAAATTTTAGTAGATAAATGAGCCTGTTATAGAGAGGGTCAACTATAAAATACATGACACTTGAATCAAATATTACTTGAAAATAAAAGCATAATTTGAAATTTATTATACGACATTTTAAAATGCTCTTATTTAAGCAATTTTGAACAATTTTAACCCTTATTCAATTATTTGTAGAAAGTTTGTTCTTCATTTGAACACTTTCATAAAAGATTAGTGTAAAATTGTATAATTAATTTGATAGTTTTTAATATGTTAAAATTATAATTAAGTTCATCTATTATTAGTATAAAAATATGTACATTAATTGTCGATTGAGTATTAGCTTAGTTAGTATTGGTATTCTTGCTAGTGCAAGAGGACGTGAGTTCGAGTGCGCTAAAACGCCTTATCCTCCTATTTAAAGGAGAGGGAGGCGCTATGGGTAGTTCTAGGTATTATATCAAAAAACAAAGACTAAGAATCGTGATGCTATACTCATAAAAAAGGAAGTAAGACTCCGTTTGTTTCACTGAAAATGATTTCTGGAAAATGATTTACTTTTCTGAAAAAACTAATATTTTCTGGTGTTTAGATGAATCTGTGTAAAATATTTTCTGTTGTTTGGTAGATTTCTTAAAAATATTTCATAAAAGTTGTTTTCAATTAAACAATCATACATTTGAGATTTTCTTATTTTCTTATTGTTTAATTAAATTTATTTTTATCTATAATTTTATATTTTACATTGTTTTTGCATATATTAAAAATATTATGTTAAATTCAGATTCATTACAACGTCATTTTTTAATTACATGACTACTAAGTGAGTATTTTTTTATAATGTGACATCAACATAATTGACAAAAAATTGAACTTGATTTTCAAATTTGAAAAGTAAAGGGAATAAATTCTTAAAAATAAAAGTACAAAGACTAAATTACAAATATGTGAAGTGTACATAGACTTATGACATATTTTAACCTTTATACTACAAAACATTTATTCTTAATATATTTATAATTGTAATAAATATTTATTATCAAAATATTAATATTGAATATTTTCAATAATATGTGAATAATATTATTTAAAATTATTTTTAAATTTATTATTAAAATAAAATTGAAATATTAAATAATTTATTAAAATAATAAATTATATTTATTATATTAATAATTTATTATATGACTAAATATAAATAATTAAATATTTATGTTTAATAATATTGAAAAATATAATATTTTAAATATTTTTAAAAATAAAAATAAAATTTATTATCAATATAATAATAATAAGCTTGATTTAAGTTAATTTTTATATATAAATAAAATTATCTATAGATGAGCTCTTTTCCGGGCTTTTCAAAAGAGTAAGTCATTTTACAGGAAAAAGGATTTATTTTACCTTGACCTGTAAGTCATTTTCCATTAACCAAACTATTTTCTGTGAAACAAATACAGAAAAATGCAGAAAACATTTTTCGTAAAACTTTTTACAAGTAAACAAAAGGACCCTAAATAAATAAATAAATATATATATATATATATATGTGTGTGTGTGTATGTGTACTTTGATTGCATAAAAATATTTCATTAAATAATAAAAAAATTAAACATATATTATAATCAAACTATTTATACTAATAATATTGTTTGTTTATATAATAATCAAATTTAATATATATTATGTGTTTATGTAAATTTTAATATATTAATAAAGATAATATTTTAGATTGATATGATAGAAATATTAGATCAATTCAAAATTTTATATACATAGTAAGTACAAATATGTTGATAAATCCAACGGTTGGATTATTAAACTATTAATCAAATAAAAAGTTTTACACCGATATAAGTGAATCTATTCCCTAAATATAAATATATTTATATATCTATATCATATATATTTTTTCTTATAAGGGATAGACGAGCCAAATTAATATTAATTAAAGAGTTAGTTTATATTGTTTTTCATTCTACTTAAGATTCAATCAACATGATTTTGAAGTGTATAACAATAAAGGTAAAATAACTTTTTTGTCCCTTAAATTATACAAAACAAATTATATAAGATTATCTCAAGGGTACTCGTGAATAGATTACAGACAGTTATGCCTCATTGCATCAATGATGGGCAGAGTGCTTTTGTTCCAGGTCGGCCAATCACTGACAATGTCGTTGTTGCCTTTGAATTGCTATACTCTTTTAAAAGAAGACGGGGCTATCGGAGGAATTTTGCTTTGAAATTGGATATGAGTAAGGTCTATGACAGGGTTGACTGGCATCTCGTATAGGTGGTCATGCTCAAGTTGGGTTTTGATGTGAACTGGGTTGACTTAATCATGCAATGTGTTTGAACGATTTGCTATTCTGTTATTGTGAATGGGGAGGCTAGGGGTTGTATTCTCCCATCACGTGGTCTCCTTTAGGGTGACCTTTTGAGCCCTTTCTTGTTTCTATTTTGTAGCGAAGGTCTTTCCTCCCTGTTGAAATTGGCATGCGCCGATGGCCGTTTAAAGGGGGCTACAACTAGTCGTGGGGGATCTCGAATTTATCACTTATTTTTTGTAGACAACAATTTGATTTTTGGAGAGGCTACAGTTGAAGGGGCAAATAATGTTGTGTGATCGCCTTCAGACATACTAACGTCCAGAGTATGAATATTGCAATAAATGATATATAAATGAGGCGATATCCGCATGTATACAAGTCCAGTTGTAATATAGTTACAACGGAGTAAGTGAGTACTCTAAGAATCGTACCCAAGAAAGGCTAGTGGTAGATCAATCTTAACCTAGACACTAAAAGATCTAATTAATCTTCTAAATAAGTTATAGTATAAAAATATAAATAAAAGGGATTTTTATAATAGTAAAATATAATAAAGAAATAAATATCAAGAGATTGAAAAGTGGAATTAATCAAATTGGTTATGGGTGATTAGCTCGCTTCGGTAATCTTCATCAACTACCACTTTGGGTTTCTCGTCAATCAACTAGTCGATATCCTAGGATAATCTTTCGATACGTCCATTAAAGTAATGAGTCAATAAGAACTACTTATCTTCCGACCTCACAGTCCAAACTAGCTAGGGGTAAAGGTGTTTACAGATAAACAATACCTTTGAATTAATTCCTACCTTGATGACATTCTAAGGTCGTCAAGCTAATGTTTATATTCCTTTCCCAAACAATTGATCCGTTGAGTAACCTTACAAAACAGTAAATAAATCATACCTCCACTCACTAATCCCCCAAAAGGAACTAGTTCCTCATGGTTTTCATAAATATAGAATCGATATAAAAAGTAGACATGATAAATGAATCGAAAGTAGAGTTTAAGAAAAAGCCTAATTTGTATTTAGAATGAAAGCGAATCCACAAAGTTTGATTGTCCCACAAATCAGATCTTCCAAAATAAAACAAAGAACAATCTGAAAATAAATTTAAAACCTAAGAAAAGAGAAAAATTAAACTAGAATTAAAAGAGAAATTCTAAGCTAAGTATTTGATGTCCCTAATGTGTGACAAATGAGCCTATTTATAGATTTCAAGTGGCCGTCGTCATTAACCCTAGGTTAGCTGACGTTCCTGAGCTTTAAGTTTGATTGTATGGACCAAAACGCCCGCTGACTTGTATTAATTCCCGTCTAGAGTCAATGTCGCAACATATCAGGACTTGTGTTATGACATAAAAGTCAGTATACTCCTCTTCAAGATGTCTCCAGGGGTATGTCGTAACACCCTTAAGTTGTGTCGCGACGTTGAAAACAATTTTGGGATTTCTCCATTCTGCTCCTATGTTACAACATCGAACCCTCCATGTTGCGACATAATGACCAGTATCGGTTTAGCAAGCCTTCTAATGGTCTCCTGCACCCTTGCAAAGTTCATTAGCTTACCCTTAGACCTCATTCGGCCCCTGAGATCAATAAAAGATCCAATTTGCAAATTTTATTGAATTTAATTAAACTTACTTAAACGTAATTAAAACCTAATGAAAATACTTGTTTTCAAGCTCTTAAAGTGCAAAAATTAGTTTAATCTGCTACACTGAATTACGATAGATCAAACTCCCCCACACTTAAATTATTGATTCTCCTTAAGCAACACAAACAAAAACAAGAAACAGAAAAGGTG
This sequence comes from Gossypium anomalum, assembly GCA_025698475.1. Taxonomy (NCBI): domain Eukaryota; kingdom Viridiplantae; phylum Streptophyta; class Magnoliopsida; order Malvales; family Malvaceae; genus Gossypium; species Gossypium anomalum. Next base: position 60,215,557 of record CM046956.1, read on the forward strand.
ACCCTTGAGCAAATATAATACAAGTATTGACTTTGGAGCACATGACTAGGGAGATCATTGTAGCAGTTCTGAGGGAATATGAGCATTGCTCCAGTCAAAAAATTAATTTTGGGAAGTCTCTCATTTATTTTAGTTGCAACATAGAGCAAGGGATGCGTACTAAAATTGAGACTGTTTGAAATGTTCGTAGCACGACGAAGCCTAGTAGTTATCTGAGATTGCCTGTTGTGGTTGGACGCAATAAAAAGTAAACTTTTCAGGCTATTACGGTTGAACGGATAGGGCGGTGGTATAATCGTTGTCTCTCGCAAGGTGGGAAAGCTATCTTTATCAAGTCAATTTTGCAAGATATCCTGATTTACTCTGTGTGTTGTTTCTTATTTCCCAGTTCCTTCTGTAATGAACTGGAGCCTTTAATGTGACGCTATTGGTGGGACAAGTCTGCTACGAGGAGACGAATCTATTAGTCTTCTTGGGAGAGGTTGTGTGATTTGAAAGAAGTTGGTGGGTTGGGATTTCGTAGCTTATCAAAGGTTAATATAGCGTTACCTGCCAAACAGGGTTGGCATTTGTTGACTAACCCTAATTCTTTGATGGCACGTGTGGTCAAAGATAAATATTTTCCTAACAACAGTTTTATGGAAGTAGGGTCAGGGAATCAACATTCCTTTGTATGGTGAAGTATCTGGGCTACTAAGGGCCTTCTGCAAATGGGCTGTGGTTGGCAGGTGGGTCATTGGCGCTCGATCTCGGTCTGGAACAATGCTTGGCTTCCTGGTGGACTGCCCTGCAAAATTCAGTCGGATAGGGTTAGTGGAATTGACAAGGTAGTAGACTTAATTGATATTGATCGGGGTGAGTGGAATATTGAGTTATTAGGGGATGTGTTTCCTGACCCAGTTGTGCGTCATATTCAGCTTATCCCGTTGGCTGCCCATGATTTGGAGGATCAGTGGAGATGGTTCCCAAAGGAAACTGGAGTTTATTTCAGTCCGGAGTAGTTACAAGCTTCTGTTACGTTGCTTCCTAGGATCCGATGGTGATAGATACATTAGCATTGACCTATATACAAAACAAATTTACAGACATTTTTTCGGGGGTCAGGTGCTCGAAAAAATGAAAATTACATGCTGGCGTTTTATCTTCCTACAAAGGCTAATTTATATCAAAGCAAAATCAGGACAGATCGGATGTGTCCACGCTATGACAGTGGCCCCGGAACTATTCTTCGTGTCTGTCAGGATTGCTCTAGTATACTGGAGGCTTGGCACAGATTGGGTATCATTTGGACTCCTGCTCCGGAGGTTGAAGATACACCCATTCGACGGATTGGTCAGTTGTTTGCTAATAATGAGAGACAGATGCAACTATCTATTATCATTATTTGGGCTATATGGAATTCTAGGAACAAAATAATTCACGAGGGTATTTTTCAGACTACTACAATAATTATCTCTATTTTAGGTTATTTACGGGAGTTGGAATCCCTTTCGTTGAATCGCGCCGGTGTTGTGGCTCCTGGGCCGCTGCTCTAGCAGGCTCTTACTGATCCATGGGTCTGCGTCAATTTTAATGCGGGATTCTTCACCAATCTACAGGCCGCATGCGCAGGAGTAGTGATTAGAAATACCGAGGGGCTATTGTTAGGGTCGGAGTGCTTTTGGAAGGACCACATACCTTGTCCTCTGTCTGCGGAAGCTCTGGCCTGTGTGCGGGCTATCCGATTTTCCTGGGATCTGGACTTTCATTGGGTAGAGATCGTATGTGACTCGGGGGTGCTTATCTCCAAACTACAATGTGCGGCCACTGATCGTTCACCGGTGAGCGCCTTTGTCTGGGATACGAAACCGCTGGTGGGGGGTTTTGAACGATTCAAGTTCCAACATATTAAGCGATGAGGGAATATGATGGCTCACCTGTAAGCCCGTGAAGGCTATATTCGGAAGCGACATGTTTATTGGGTGGAGGACGGACCAGCCTCTATTCTGTCAACGGTGGACAGTGACCGATGGGGATGCAGCTGATCTTGAAGGTGAGTTCTGGGAAAGGGGTTTTTCTGGCCAGATCTGTGTTCTTACTGGCAGGTTGATGCGTCTTCATGATTGTTCATTGATCGGTGAAAGATCCAGTCGGTGTTGCTGCTTTTATCGGACATGCATGCGCAACTGGGGCAGACGATGGGCTTTCACCTGCTTCTTTTCTCTGTTTTTTTTTTTTTTTTTTGGCTATTGTTTGCCTTTTCTAACTGTTGGTTTCTTTTATTTTGTGGGATGTGGTACCGCATTAATGGGCGGAGCTCCCCATGTGTATTTGTTTTGAATTCTTCAATAAAATTATTTTATCTTTTTTTTAGTTCCTTTTATTTAATCCTCTATTTAGTCCTCGAATTATTATCTTTCATTAAATTCATCATAATTAAATGAAAAAGTTAACGATAATGTTAACTTACTAATGCGAATGTCATATATCAGTTCACATGTATTTATTATTAATAAGAAATTATTTTATTTTTATATATTATGCTAATAATTAATTAAAAAGTACAAAAATATTTTTAAAATACAATTATTAAATACCAATTAAAACAGATAAGTAAGCTATTTAAGATTTTCTCAAAAAGAAAAAAAGAAAAAGAAAAGGTAAGCTATTTAAGATAAAAAGGAAAAAGGAAGTTGATATTTATCATTTATTAAAACTTAAAAGAAAGTTCCATGAATGGACAGAATGTTAGATATAAGGTGATTAATTAGAAAGTAAAAATTAATTATAAGGAATTTTTACGGCTCCGTAATAATGGACAGTAGAGGTGCTTATGGGTTGGGTCGGGTAGGGTTTGGGCTTGGTTCAATTAAAAATTCAAGTCTATTTACTAGGTTCGGGCCTGGCTTGGCTCAAAAAATGGGCCTAAAATTTTGCCCAAGCCCGACTCGGATAAAAATACTAAAACCCGAACCCGACTCAGCCAGGCCCGCCCATATTAATTTTTATATTATTTTTATATAATTTTTAAATATATATAATACATCAAAAATATTAAAAACATCAAAATAAATATTTCCTAACAAATTGAAAATAAATTTTAATAAATATGTAGGCTTAAATAACACTAAGATAAATACAACTTAACAAGCAAATGCCTCTAAAATAATAACAAAATTAACAAATGCCTTTAAACTAATAATAAAATTAACAATAAAATAAGTTTTATACAATATCCAAACAGTAACAATAAAATAGTAGCAATATAATAGTAAAATGGTAGCAAAATAGGGAGAAAACAACAAGAAAATAACATTCAAAAATAATAATAAAAAAAGAGCAGATTTTTTTTGTCATTTAGTGAATTCGGGCCGGGACAGGCCAAAAATGCCTTACCTAAGGCCCGACCCGTTTTTAAACGGGCTTTATTTTTTGTCCAAGTCCATTTTTCGGGCCTATATTTTTGCCCAAATCCTCCCACATTTCGGGCGAGCCTTCGGGTCATACCATGATCAGGTCTAGTGGATAGTTAATTTGTTAAGCTTTATAATCTCGTTGTAAGAACCAGGTTGTAAACGATAGGGATGGTTTTTTTTCTTTTAAATAACCTAAATTAATTAATTAAGTAGGAAAATTATTCAAGTGAAAAATGATATCCGAAAATGACTTGAAATTTATAGTGTCTGTTAATGCCGTCTGGCGTATTGGTGGCATCACCCCCTCATTATTAGCCAATCTTCAATTTTTTAAAATATATATAATTTTGGGTGTCGCCACTTTGTCAGGCGACACCAATGTGTATTTTTCAAAATACTTATTAAAAATATGGGTATTCAAGAAGAAATTTTTTTTAATAGTTGTTGTTGGATTGTTAGGTAGCACCGGTGTCAGTAAATTTTATTTTTCTGGTGCTGCTGATGTGTCAGGTGGCACCAATGTCAGATTTAAAAAAATATTTTTTTTGGTGCCGCCAATGTGTCAAGTAGTACCAGTATATTTTTTTATTTAAAAAATAGTTGTGAAGGGTAATAAGGAGACAAAAAAGAAATCAAAATTTTTAGGTGGTGCTGCCTACGTGTTAGGCTGCACTGGTGGTCTTGCAAGTTTGTCAGGCGGCTCCAAAAGCCTATATATACCTTATCCCTACTGCAAAATCTGTATCTGTTGAGTTAATTTATTTTTCTTGAATTTTTTTTATTGAAGAGAAGGAAAGGGAAAAAGTTTTGTGATTAGTAGTAAGGGTGAGAATAGAAAGAAAAAAAATCAGTGTTCAGAAGAAAATGAAAAGTTTTTTTTTCTTTTTGTATTTATGTTTTGGGGAGAAACTATGATAGTTTTAAGGTATATTTGAATTCACGGTGATTCGATGGCGCCTGAACACCAACACATTTCATTTTCCATTTGGGCAGTGCACCATCACCTTAGAAAATATCGCATTGCAACTTGGGCTCCCAGTTGATAGTTATGCGGTCACGGGTTCAAGTATAAATAGGGCTCCTAGTTGATAGTGGTTATGTGATCACGGGTTCAAGTTGGTTATATTGTCAAGAGAACCCAGTTTCATGCCACCAGAAGAGGACACTTTATAAACCCCATATATAAGTTTGAGATCATAATCATAGGGAAAAAACAGGGTGAAATTAGTATCATTAATCTCATTGTCCAAATTCTACGTCAATGGTTGGGGTAGGAGCACTTTCAAGGGAGGAGGTGTCGATTATGGTGCACACAAGCTAAAACACGACTCGGTGCGGAAGCGATTGTAGTTATTAAAGTCTTGCATGAAAGGAAGGTCGATCGAACCTTGTTTCACTAAAAACATCTTTATCTCAAGGGATTCCTGATAGACCCAGCTCAAGCAAAGTTGGATATCACTTCTGATGGACCTAATTCAGGCAAAAGATGATGGAACCGAAGAAAATACTTATTGAACTACATTAGCAATTGTGTAATGTGATTATTCCAATTTTAGTTACTATTATTATCATACAAGTTAAAATGATAATGATCATGTCTATTTTTCAATCAATTATTCATATAACTAGAAAAATAAATAAAAAGAAAAGTTTTTTAGTTCACTCAAAAAAGAATAATGTAACATCTCAATTTTGGGCCTAGTCCGAATAGTGGTTTCGTGTAACACCCCTTACCCGTATTCGACGCCGGAACAGGGTACGAGGCATTACCAGACTTAAACATACACATTCATACAAAATCGGGCCATAAAAATTCCAACACAATTTACAACTTTTCAATCACATGCAAATCATCCCTTATAAGAGCCTACGAGGCCTAAAACATACATCGAGAGCGGTTTGGGACTAAATAGAGAACTTTCAGAACTTCGGAATAACTTAGAAAATTTTTATGTTTTGAAGAGTCATACGCCCGTGTGGGTAGGCCGTGTGGTCACACAGGTCCGTGTGGCTTGGGAAACGCCCATGTCCTCAACCCGTGTAACTCTCTAACTATGACGTCATCAATCAAATAAGGTCACACGGCCAAGTCACACGCCCGTGTTCTTAGGCCGTGTGTCGAATTAAATTCTAAAAATTAAGTGCAGACTTCACACGACCTGGGCACATGCCCATGTCTTGAGGCCGTGTCCTTCACACGGCTAGACACACGGCTTTGTCTCTGCCTGTGTATTTACTATTGGGCATACTAACTTGCATAATTAGGGTGCAGAGGACACACGGCCGGATCACACGCCCATGGGGCAGACCGTGTGTCACACACGACCTAGACACATGCCGGTGTGTCTACCCATGTGGAAAAATTCTAGGCTATTTTCCAAACCATTTGCTACCCTTAAACACTCACATAATCAATCCTACTTCATAGCATGCAACATAGCACATTCATGGTTATTCCATGGCTTTATAATGTGGACATATCACATATTCCAATCATCATGCTACTATAGGGCACTTCACACCAATTTTATATTTATTCATCTTTATAATTCTTCTTTCAAGTTACTCAATTACACTATAATTATGGTCATGCCTGTTAGTCCCAATTTATTCATTAAATACATATACCATTCATCTCACATATCATCCACAAGCATCCAACCACATCAAGCATAAACACATTTGCATGCATACATAAATAATTAGGGTTACAACCCAATAATCTGTAACACCCTCACGCCTGAGACCGTCGCCAGAGTCGAGCTTGAGGTGTTACTAAACTTAATTCATTACTTAAACAGCTCAAACAACTTATTTTAAAATTTCTAGACAAGCTGGCTAACTGCATCACAGTCGCTTAAAAATTCATATCTTGAGTTTCAAAACTCGAAATCAAGATCCATAAATTTTCCCTGAAATTAGGTTCATATATCTATCTAATAATTTTTTTCTAGAATATTTTGTCAGACCAATTAGTACAGTTTATTAGTTAAAATATCCCCTATTTCAGGGTTTGACTGCTCTGACCTCTGTGAATTACGAATCAGATATCTCCCTGTACAGAGTTTCAATGACTATGATGTTTGTTTCTAATAAAACTAGACTCAATAAGAAATCTGTACATATAAAGCATGACTTCTAATTATCTTTGTAAAATTTATGGTGAATTTCCAAAGTCAGAATAGGGGATCTAGAAATCGCTCTGGCCCTGTTTCACAAAAATTTAAACATCTCATAAAATATAACTCATATACCTGTTTTGTTCCATCCATATGAAAATAGACTCATAATTCTTCAATTCCATATTTTATTCATCATCTAATTATATCTCTACTATTTTTAATGATTTTTCAAACTCACATCACTACTGCTGTCTGAATTTATTTTATGGTAAATTTTACCTATTTCATGGTTTCCATGGATTAGCTAGCAATTTAGCATACATAACACCAAATATGATCATGATTAGCCATTCCAATGGCTAATCATTACCAAGCATTTCCATACCACTCAATAACCATATCATAAGACCATATACACAAAATTATTATAATGCTATACATGCCATGCTCGAAATATACAAGCCATTATGCCAAGATGATACACGGATAGTGTGAGCGAGCCTCCGACCGTTCCCGATTTCCGAGCTGGCTTGTCAAAACTACAAGGAATGAAAAGGAGGGAGTAAGCATAAAAGCTTAGTAAGTTCACATGCAAATAGCAATTAACACAACTATATAAGCAAACATAAAACATCATTTGCATAATCATCACTGAGACATTCATATCACATTTTCATTTATCATCTTACCATATTGTTGTTATATCGAGTTTTCAACCCGAGGGTTAAGTACATACCTGTTCAAAGTATCAATTTCACAACACTTACCAATACGTCCCTTTCATTTCGAGTATTCCTCCATTTGAGTAGAATTTTACCCGTTGAACACATCGGAATATAATTCGGATACACGAAAAGTTTGCACATAAGTGCCACATATATAGCCAAGCTACCATGTAACCCGCCCATAAGTGAACTCGGACTCAACTCAACGAGCTCGGATGCCTAGTTACATCTCTCGAACTCGGACTCAACTCAACGAGTTCGGACATTCGCATCTATAAGTGAACTCGGACTCAACTTAACAAGTTCGGATGCCCAAATATCCCAGTGACATGTCACTTGTATCCTAATCTATTCCTAAGGTTCAACGGGATCTTTTTCCCAATCATGTGTCTCAACCATCTTCTACGAAATGCCGATACCGATACTCGATAGTATTTCACATTTTCCAAGTATATCACATAATTTGACATATTATCAAACAATTATCACGAGTATAATATTTCATAATAATTATCATAACATTTAAATAACATAAAAACATTTAAAATAATAACTATGTTACCAACATTTACATATGAACTTACCTCGTATGCGAAAATGACTACTTTTACCATTTCATCCACAACTTGGTATTTTCCCCATTTTAGCCCGAATTTCAGTTTTCCTTGCTAATTGAGCTTGGAAGCTTGAAAAACCCTAGCCATGGTTTCTCCTTGCTATATTCGGCCATGGGGTTGAAGATGGACACATTTGGGTTTTAAAATTTGTCTTTTAATTCATTTTACCCCTAAATGACCAAAATGTCCTTTTTACTATTCTTTAAATTTTTACCCTTCCAAGCCCATTTTTTGTCCAAATTTTTTTAGAAATTGGTAAAATTACTCTTTAAGGACCTCTAATTAATAATCTAATTCAATTTTATGCAAAATGCTTCTAGAACACAAGTTTTGCAATTTATTCAATTTAGTCCCTAATTTCAAATTAAACACTTTATGCATAGAATTTCTTCACGAAATTTTCACACAATCATGCAATCATATCATAGACCTCAAAATAATTATAAAAAAAATTATTTCTATCTCAAATTTGTGGTCTTGAAACTACTATTCCGATTAGGCCCAAAACTAGGATATTACAACTCTCCCCCTCTTTAGGGATTTTCGTCCTCGAAAATCTTACCGGAAAAGTGGTCTTCACTTTTAATCTCATATTCGAGTCAAGAACTTTCACTTAGGTCATGCACTCAAAAAACATCTCTTTAATTTCTCATATGATCTGAAAGCTTACAGTCTCAACTCTCAACTGTTCTTAAATTTTCAACCCTTCTTAGTTTCCCATGATATCATGACATAAAACCCGGATCTCAACTTGATTTAATGGACACCGGAATTCCAAGAAATCTAACAATCAAAGAGACTTGAGAGAAGTAATCCACCATACCGATTGAAACTCACACTTTTATCACTTATGCCTTTACTGTTGTCAAACCTTACACGAAAATTAGAAAAATCCCAATACTGAAGTCACCACATTACCCAAATCAAATCAGAAGTATAGTCATACTTGACATGATTATCACGAGCTGAAGAACGCACTTCGAACATGAGTCGTAATTGACAAATTATGGAACAAAGATAACAAGAAAACCGAATAAAGAAATCCAAGATAGAGAAACCCAGCACAAAAAAAAATCCAAAATAAAGAGGTCCAAGATAAAGAAACCCAAGATACGATACTATGTCGGAGAATCGAAAACCAAACTCATAGAGAAAATACAGAATACCCCGATAATTCTTCAAAGAAAGAAAGTCCAAAAGAAAACATCATTTAATCCCACTGGAATCAAATATAACAAGAACAATATATCTTCCCATACACATATATATATATATATATATATCAGATGAAGCATCAAGTAGAAGAAACAGAATCATAATATCATACGTATTCTCTCATCAATTCTTATTAGACGAAATGAAATAGAATACCCGATGAAATAGAGCAATATAAATTATAAACCAGTCAGACTACCAATGCTTTCATCCAACACCAGGATTAAAAGACATTCCCATATAACAAGAATTTCTTCAAAAGATCAATAGCCATAGAAATATTTTTGAGAACGGGTAAACACATAGAACATCTCAAAAGAGACTACTAAATCTGTCCAGTCATAACTGTCACACTCAGATAGTTCACATTTCAAATATTATTTCCCCAACTAGTTCTCTGCCGTCACAAATTTCATATTAAACCATTCACTAAAGAAGGCGATTACGAATAAATTTCGATTTACACTTTTCTCGACCTAGCACTGAGTAATTCGATTTACCAAAGAGAATTCCTTCTCTAATTGGGACATGCATAACTCCAATAATCTTTACGTCAATCCGATACTTTCTCGGCTCTAACTTTACTTATCAGCTCATTTTCAATCTCTCGATCATACTTATAATTATTCTATCATCTGAACTCTTTGGGTTCTCAACCGGAAACTTATTCAATACAAATCTCATGAAATTCCATTATAAGTACCACTTCGGTGGGGAGGGGTTGTAGGACTTCTCGACTCGACTTTCTTATACATACACATATGACACAACTTCTATCATCATAGCAACATCATCAAAACATGTCATTCATTCGAGCAATGCAACATTCATGTTGGCTTACATAAATTTTCCTATTGTCCCATTTAGACAATATACTTATGCATACATTCTATGTTTTCTAGATAGCTTTACTTATCCATTCATTTAATTAAATTAATTCATGCTCATGACATCATATAAGGCCAAACAAACATAGATATTTGCATCACAATCACAACTTTCATTTAAGTGCATCATCATGTACATATCATTACAATCATATAATTCACCCAACAATTTAACATAGATAAGTTCATTTCATTATAATCCTTTATCTCATAAAAATTATATATCATTAACATTCATCAACATTCAACGTCAAATCAAGACAAGGACATTTTCATTCGTATCGTGATATTATGACCTTTATTCATACCTCTACTACTTTCTATTTATTCCGTTCATCTTATCAAGTAAGCCATATACACTACATCATATGAGCATTAAGCAAATATGAATATTTATCACAACATGAACTTTCATCTCACATATTATCACATATGTATCATAAACTTTTATTCATACTTTTCTGAACCAAGACTTATCATAATCATAACTTTACTCAAATACCTTCACATAACATTGAACATGGTCAGCGCAACTCGGTTGGAGAGTACCCTGTCTAAATCAGACGGTACTTATACGTGTCAGAAGACATCACACTATCACAGATCAGTGGCATGTATAGCTAAACTTTTACACATGCTAAATTAGTCCGAGAACTGACTAAACCTGCTTTGATACCACAAAATGTAACGCCCTCATGCCCGAGACCGTCGCCAGAGTCGAGCTTGAGGTGTTGCTAAACTTAATTCATTACTTAAACAGCTCAAACAACTTATTTTAAAATTTCCAGACAAGCTATCTAACTGCATCACAGTCGCTTAAAAATTCATATCTTGAGTTTCAAAACTCGAAATCAAGATCCGTAAATTTTCCCTGAAACTAGGCTTATATATCTATCTACTAATTTTTTTCTAGAATATTTTGTCAGACCAATTAGTACAATTTATTAGTTAAAATATCCTCTATTTTAGGGTTTGACTGCTCTAACCTCTGTGAATTACGAATTAGATATCTCCCTGTACAGAGTTTCAATGACTATGCCGTTTGTTTCTAATAAAACTAGACTCAATAAGGGATCTGTACATATAAAGATGACTTCCAATTATCTTTGTAAAATTTATGGTGAATTTCCAAAGTCAGAATAGGGGATCCAGAAATCGCTCTGGCCCTGTTTCACAAAAATTTAAACATCTCATAAAATATAAGTCATATACCTATTTTGTTCCATCCATATGAAAATATACTCATAATTCTTCAATTCTATATTTTATTCATCATCTAATTATATCTTTACTATTTTTAATGATTTTTCAAACTCACATCACTGCTGCTGTCTGAATTTATTTTATGGTAAATTTTACCTATTTCATGGTTTCCATGGATTAGCTAGCAATTTAGCATACATAACACCAAATATGATCATGATTAGCCATTCCAATGGCTAATCATTACCAAGCATTTCCAAACCATTCAATAACCATATCATAAGACCATATACACAAAATTATTATAATGCTATACATGCCATGCTTGAAATATACAAGCCATTATGCCAAGATGATACACGGATAGTGTGAGCGAGCCTCCGACCTTTCCCGATTTCCGAGCTGGCTTGTCAAAACTACAAGGAATGAAAAAGAGGGAGTAAGCATAAAAGCTTAGTAAGTTCACATGCAAATAGCAAGTAACACAACTATATAAGAAAACATAAAACGTCATTTGCATAATCATCACCGAGACATTCATATCGCATTTTCATTTATCATCTTACCATATTGTTGTTATATCGAGTTTTCAACCCGAGGGTTAAGTAAATACCTTTCAAAGTATTAATTTCACAACACTTACCAATACGTCCCTTTCATCTCGAGTATTCCTCCATTTGAGTAGAATTTTACCCGTTGAACACATCGGAATATAATTCGGATACACGAAAAGTTTGCACATAAGTGCCACATATGTAGCCAAGCTACCATGTAACACGCCCATAAGTGAACTCGGACTCAACTCAATGAGCTCGGGCGTTCGCATCCATAAGTGAACTCAGACTCAACTCAACGAGCTCGTATGTCTAGTTACATCTCTCGAACTCGGACTCAACTCAACGAGTTCGGACATTCGCATCCATAAGTGAACTCAGACTCAACTCAACGAGTTCGGATGCCCAAATATCCCAGTGACATGTCACTTGTATCCTAATCCATTCCTAAGGTTCAACGGGACCTTTTTCCCAATCATGTGTCTCAACCATCTTCTACGGAATGCCGATACTGATACTCGATAGTATTTCACATTTTCCAAGTATATCACATAATTTGACATATTATCAAACAATTATCACGAGTATAATATTTCATAATAATTATCATATCATTTAAATAATATAAAAACATTGAAAATAATAACTATGTTACCAACATTTACATATGAACTTATCTCGTATGCGAAAATGACTACTTTTACCATTTCATCCACAACTTGGTATTTTCCCCATTTTAGCCCGAATTTTAGTTTTCCTTACTAATCGAGCTTGGAAGCTTGAAAAACCCTAGCCATGGTTTCTCCTTGCTATTTTCGGCCATGGGGTTGAAGATGGACATATTTGGGTTTTAAAATTTGTCTTTTAATTCATTTTACCCCTAAATGACCAAAATTTCCTTTTTACTATTCTTTAAATTTTTACCCTTCCAAGCCCATTTTTGTCCAAATTTTTTTAGAAATTGGTAAAATTACTCTTTAAGGACCTCTAATTAGTAATCTAATTCAATTTTATGCAAAATGCTTCTAGAACATAAGTTTTACAATTTATTCAATTTAGTCCCTAATTTCAAATTAAACACTTTATGCATAGAATTTCTTCACAAAATTTTCACACAATCATGCAATCATATCATAGACCTCAAAATAATTATAAAAAAAATTATTTCTATCTCAAATTTGTGGTCTCGAAACCACTATTCCGACTAGGCCCAAAACTAGGATATTACATAATCAATATGAGCCACCTCTCATGGCCATATTCAAAATAATCACAATACCATCATGAGCCAACATATTTGGCCAATCAATATGACACATAACAAAAAGACCAAGTCCCTATAAATGCCATACTCAAAATGATAAGTCTAATTATACCCAATCCAATTGATGTGTGGTCGAGTCTCTGACGTTCCACAATCCCCGAGTTAGCTTGGCGAAACTATAAGAAAAGGAAAGGAAATGAGGGTAAGCTTTGAAGCTTAGTAAGTTCACATGCAAATAAAGTGCAACTTAAACAAGCATTAGTCATGCATTTAACATAATAAACATAATCTTGCATTTTATCAAATCTTTTAAACTTATTCTTCATATACATCTATATATACATATTCATACCACACGTTCATCATATCTCATATTATTCTTGCGAGTTCGATGTACATACCTGTGCCCACTTGCACATAATAACTTACTTTCTCGTCTTCGACGTAATCATCAAGATTACTCATTGAACTTCCTTTAGAACTACTCGTTGAACACTCGGAATACTATCGGATACATCAAAATTTTGCACCTAAGTGCCTCATATGTAGCCAATGCTACCTTACTTCACATGTTGCTCGCTTTCGAGCTACTCACGGGTCTGCTCATATAAGCTGTCAGGTATTCGCAACACATGCCAGGCTACCCCCTCACCTATAGAATATACGAGACTAGTACCCAGATGCCAAAACATGTGTCATATATATCACAAACTCAGACCACAACTCGATGAGCTCGGATGTCACGTATATCATGAACTCAGACACAACTCAATGAGTTCAGATCACATAGTTCCTAGTGACATGTCATTTGTATCCTAAACTATTCCTAAGGTTCAAACGGGATTCTTTGATACCACATTTCTATCGAACTTACTCATATCGTCAATTTCAATATCCATAGTACCGATCACTTATTCATGGAATAATCAAAGCATAATTCATGATAACATTTAGGCAATAAACATATAATATAACATCATATTAAATATGTATACACTTACCATTCGTAATGCAATATTAAGGCATTTAAAGTATGGTACTTGTTGCATTATTTGCAAATGAACTTACCTCGGTACAAAATGATAGAAATAAGTCTAATCCTCGTAAACCTTATTTTTCCTTCGATCAAGACTCGAATCACGTTTTTCTTAATCTATAATGCCAAAATTAACTTGTTCAATACATAAATTGGTCAAATCAACCCATAACACATATTTTGGTAAAATTACCATTTTACCCTTAACTTTTCACTTATTTACAAATTGGTCCCTAGGCTCGTAAAATGAAATGCATGCATTTTTTTGGTTACCCAAGCATAGCCGATTCATATTCTAACTCATATCAGCCCCCATTTCTCATTAAATCACATTTCTACTACCCATTTCTTCATCTTTTACAAATAAGTCTTTTTTAGGTGTTTTCACTAAAAATTACTTAGTAAAAGATGTTTATCACACATCAAACATTCATATTCCTCCATTAAACATTAAAATACATGCATGTCACACATGGGTATATTTTTGAACATGAACCCTAGCTTAAAATAATGGTAGAAATAACTAGATCGGTTGATGACAACTTCAAAAATGTAAAGAACATTAAAAACGGGGCTTGAGAGCACTTACAATTGAGCTTGAAAGATGAAAAAAACCCTAGCTATGGCTCCTTGAAAATTTTAGCTAAGTTGGGAGAAGATGGAAAAGGTTTTTGCTTGATTTTTCCCTTTTTATTCTTTTATTTACTAAATGACCAAAATGCCCCTAGGGCATTTCTTTCAAATTTTTCCTATTCATGCCCATTTTTGTCCAACATTTTAGAACTTGGTCAAATTGTTATTTAAGGACCTCTAATTAATGATCCAATGCAATTTCATGCTCAAAGCTTCTAGAACACAATTTTTGTAACTTATTCAATTTAGTCCCTAACTTTAAATTGGATACTTTAGGCATAAAATTTCTTCATGAAATTTTCACACAAACATGCATTCATATCATAGACCATCAAATAATTATAAAATAATTATTTCTATTTCAGATTAGTGGTCTCGAAACTACTATTCTAACTAGACCTTAAATTGGGATGTTACATTTTGAGACCACAAGTCCAAAGTAGAAATAATTATTTTATGAATGTGTTAAGGTTTATGATATGTTTTCATGATTGTATGAAAGTTTTGTTAAGAAATTTTGTGGATAGAGTGTCCAATTTGATTTTGAGGACTAAATTGTAAAAGTTGCAAAATATATGATTCTAGAAGCTTTAAGCATGAAATAACTATGGGTTATTAATTAGAGGTCCTTAAATATCAATTTGACCAATTTCTATTTTTATGGACAAAAATGGGCATGAATAGGTAAAATTTGAAAGTTTAGTAAAAAGGGCATTTTGGTCATTTGGTTAATAAAAGAATTAAAAGGGAAAATGAAGTAAAAATCTTGTCCATCTTCTCCATCAAGTGCTGAAATTTCCAGGGAGCCATAGCTAGGGTTTCTTCACTTTCCAAGCTTGATAGTAAGTGCATCCTAGCCCCGTTTTTAATGTTCTTTACATTTTTGAAGTTGTTATTAACCGATCTAGCCATTTCTACAATTTATTTGAGCTAGGGTTGATGTCTAGGGTTTGAACCATGTGTGAAATGCATGTATTTTGATGTTTCATGGTAGATTATGAAAGTTTGATGTGTGATAAACAACTTTTACTAAGTGGTTTTTCATGAAAACACCTAAAAATGACCTATTTGTAAAAGTTGTAAAATGTGTAGTAAAAATCTGATTTGATGGAAAATGTGGGCTGATATGAGTATGCGTGTGGGTCAACTAGCTTGGGTAACAAAGAAAATGAATACATTTCACTTAACGAACCTAATAACTAATTTGTAAATGTGTAAAAGTTTAGGGGAAAATTGTAATTTTGCCAAAGTATGGTTTTTGGACTGATTTGAACAATGTGGAAATTAAATGAGCTAAATTTACTATTATAGATAAAGAAAAACAGAGTCCGGACCTAGACCGGGGAAAGAACAAGGTTGTGGACTAAATCGAATTAATTAGCAATATTATGAGTATATTTTCTTTTAATGTCTTAATATTGTATGAATTGTATAATTGATTTGATGAACGCATTCGACAAGTTCTGACAAGAGAGAGAAAATCACATTTGAACCTTAGGAATAGAATAGGATACGAGTGACATGTCACTAGGACCCCATGTGATATATATGTTTATGTGAATCCGAGTGCTGGTCATGTACGTCTTGGCTAGGTAGTCCGGCTTGTGTTGCAGATACCTGACAGCTTGTGTGAGTAGCCCGTATAGCTACATCTTGACCGTCAGCTTTTGTGAGCAGACCCGTGATTAGCTCGAGGGTGAGCCTTTACGTGATATGAAATATGAGGTAGCTTTGGCTACATATGTGACACTTGTGTGCAAAGACCCTCTGTGTATCCGTTTAGTATTCCAAGTGTTCAACGGGTATGTCAAGAATGAGAAAGAGTATGTTAAGTCACGAGTTAGTACAGGCACGTACGAAAAACTCCTAAGAATGAGCTTGCTAAGTGATGAGCTTTCGGTAAGATTAAGAATTATAAGGTTATGCTTATGAAACTATGATGATAAATATGTGATTTATGTTAAGTTAAGTTGTATGATATTTATGATAAATGTTGCTTAATATTGTTTACTATTGCATGTGAACTTACTAAGCTTTATGCTTACTCCCCTCCTTTTTATTTCTCAAAGTGTCACCAAGCTAGCACGAGGATCAGAAGTAGTCAGAGCATCAATCACACTATCAATTTGATCATTTGGGTATAATTGGTTTAGATATTTTGAATATGGCATGTATAAGGACTTGGTCTTTTTGTGATATGTGTCATTATTGATTTGGCCAAATGTTTTGGCTTGTAATGATATTTGATTCATCTTGTAAATGGCCATTTGGTATTGGTTAAGTATTTATGCATGTAGAGATGCCTTTCATGGATGGAGTTATTTCATGGTTTGTGATGATGATTATGAAATGTTGTATGTGGTAGAAAATAGCATGTAACTAATATGTGGATGTCTTGGTTGTGTGTATATGCTTGGATTGGGGTTGTTTGATGTTGTATAGGTTGGTGCAAGTAAGGGTGGCAAAAGGGCTTGGTAAATAGCCTTATTTTTGTCCACAAGGGTAGACACACGGGCGTGCGTCTAGGCCGTGTGGGACACACGGCTTGCCCATTGGGTGTGTGATCTGGCCGTGTGTCCCTTGCATTTTTTTGAATTTTAGCTTCGAATTGGCCATACGGGTAGAGACACGGCCGTGTGATGGACACGGCCCAAGGACACGGGCGTGTGTGCAGGGCAAGTAAAGTCTACACCTAATTTATGAAAAATTATGAAAATAAAATCGCCCATACGGCCTAGCACACGGGCGTGTGCCTTGGCCATGTGACCCTAATTTCTTGATGACGTTATAAACAGGGAGTTACATGGGCTGAGGACACAGGCGTGTGAGACCACACGGCCTACCCATACGGGTGCGTGACCCTCCAATGCATGAAAATTTTCTAAGTGTTGTAACAATTTTGAAAGGTCTCGGTTTAGTCCCGAACCACTCCCAATGTATGTTTTGGGCCTCGTAGGCTCGTAATAGGAACAATATGAATGTATATGAAAAGTTTTAAATTTGAGTGGGAATTCATGTCTTGGTTTTGAATGTTCTTTTGAGTTTAAGTCCGGTAATACCTCGTACCCTATTCCAGCGTCGGATACAGGTAAGGGGTGTTGCAAATGATCTTTGTTAAGCTACACAAATTTATTCGTATGCTATTTATATTGAATAGCGATGCTGCCAACTATTTCTAAATAAGTTGTAATCAGAAATGAAATTTTGAATATCTTTGACGTATAGTAAATGATCAACCTTATTGTATTAATTGGACATGTCACTTCAAGAATGAATGTGACATATATAAATATAAAACCCGAAAGAAAAAAAAGAAACCAAGAAAAAAAACAGGTACTTGGTCATGAAGGCTTGGTAAGAAAAAAAAAAAAAGAAAAGCGAGAAGAAAAATATAGAACCGGGAAGAATAAAACAAATCGAAAAAAAGAAAAAAAGGGGAGGAAAAAAGAATAAGGGGAAATCGTGATCAACATGTAACATTCTACACCCGACTTGACTGCAGAGTCCGATTTATAAGGCACCACATTCGTTACTGGAGCAAAAATGATCGAATTAAAACAATTCAAGCCATTTAACATCCAGATGCAAACATTATTAGCAAACATTATGATAAGTATACATTTTTGGGTCTTGTAACAGCCCGTCCGACAGAGCCTTTGTATTCAGTTACTGTTTGGCATACAAATGGTAAAATTTAAGATAGAGATGAGTAAGTAAATTAGTTATTATGTCTAGGTAGAATATTCTAAGTGATTCGCCATTTGGAGAATCCTTGGTTTTGGCGAACACTAGAGTTTGGCAGACTCTTTTGTTAAGTATCTGCCCATCCCAGATGTTTAGTTGAGACTTAGTTAGAATGTATTAGACTACTGTAGATGATTAGACTCAAAACTTGTTAAGTGCTCTTAATCATGGGAATTAAAAGGGTTAGTGAAATTATTTGATTTTTCCATTAATCCTTGTCTTCGTTGCTTAAGTATATAAGGATAGTGTGGTTTTTCTGAAACACCTTTACATCTTCTTCTTTCTTGAATTCCTCTATAAATCTTTGAAAAAGCTAAGTTTAGAACAACTTTTTCGAAGAAAAAATTTGTAGTGGTTAGCTATCATCTACATTATTACCAGCTCACTGGTAATTTTTCATGAACCCTTAAGATATTATCAAAGTAATTTACGTGTTTTTCGTACTACATGCATATATGTTAGAATGTTGTGTGAGGAAGGAAACTTCCTGAATTTAGATTAAGTGTTATCGATTGTTACATGCATGTTAAAATTTTTTATAAAATAATGATATGATATGTATAATTATTCTTCTTTTAGCTCAAGAAGCTAACGAGGTTCCTAGCGATAAAGGTAAAAGACTTGCTGTGTAAACTTGTACTAGAGTTTCTAGTGAGTTCCTTATTACTTCCATGTGTTGTAACTTCCATTGTTATATAACTTGTATAAGGTAAGTAACCTTTTTCAGTGATGCATGAATGGTATATGTGTGGACAGTGGTCGTCCAGTGTCGTCAATTGAGTTCAGTCAATCAGTGTTATGAAGTAAGCACCATCCTTCATGCTTAAGCCAATACCATCTATTTGTGATATATGAGAAATGATCTGTGGTGATGGAGAAGAGGGGATATGTTTGTGTAGCCTCTAGTAAGGCAGTTATATTGTAAATTGGACTTACAGGTCATGATAAAACATGCTATTATGAATTAGAATGATATGAGGAGTTAATGGGGAGTATGTATGTGAATGAGACTATATGATAGGTTTCTGACTTTGAATTCTGGGTATGTGGCTAGCATGAGGATGAGTTTGTCTAAGTTGTGTTAAGTTGGTGTACTAATTTTGCCTGTGTTCTGTTAACACCATTGGGTGTATTATGATTATTATGTGAAACTCCTTCCAAAAGGTTTGATATTATCGTAAGAAATAGTACGTATGATTTCTATCTACTTTTGGGAACTCACTAAGTTTGTATGAACTTACCCCGTTGTCTTTTCCTTCTCAGGCGTGCTGATAGAAGAAAGACTTTCTATTGAAAGGACTACACCAGAGCACTAATGCTATTGTGAGCTGTTTGTTTTGTATTGTATTATTCATAACCTTCGGGGGTGGCGTATAAATGTATTTTTGAAACTAATATGTATAATGATCTTTTATTTCGTTAAGAATTGTTTTTAAAAGAATCTTCTTAATTTTAATGCATGGATTTGAATTAATATAATTTGTTCATAAATCTATTTATTTGTATGTATACGCCAGATGATTTGAGCAATATTTTGAACTGCTAATGATGTACATTGAAACCTTTATAAAGTAAAAGCCTATCACATGTTTTATACTCAAATTTGTAAAATTTTACAAGCTTCCACTGAATTATTTGTATAAAAACTAGTATAATTTTAAGTGTGACACATCATACTTGGATCCAAGTGTTGGGATAGGTTTGGCTTGTTACAGGTCTTATACAAGCTTACAAAAGCTCAAGACTATTTTGAGGTCAAACTAGGACTAAATTAAAAATTTTCAAAACATATCAATTGGGTATCACGATATTTAGGCTTGATATCACGGTTTCAAAGCCAGTAGCCAAACTTCCTAACCTGAGGAACAAATTGCAAAGTTTTCAAAAATGGAACAAGGTTGATATCATGGTATCAAGGGTACGGGTATCACGATATCGAGACTAGTCCACTAAGTCCTTATAAATCAACCTGCAACTTTGCAATTCAACTACCAATACCAAAATTCATTCTCAACAAACACATATAGCTTTTCTTAACATTAATTCATTTACTTATCTATCTTATATAACATCATACCATAGCATCATTACCAACTAGTAGACCAATTAGTACCATTCATTTTAAACTTACATAATCATACTTAGAATCAACAAGTCCCTAACATTATAACCATTTCCAACATTTAAAACATTGCTATTCAATCATATTTCCATTACATAAGTCATACCTTAAACAAACTATGGCAAACTAAGTTGCACATATATATATCAAACATATCAATTATATATCATTTTTAAGACACAAAATTCAACATAACAAAACCTATTGAGTACATGCCAATCTAACAACAAACCGAAAACAAACAAACATGGCTAATTCCAAGACTATAATTGGATGTTGAAGTCGATGCTCGGGATCATGAACTGAACCTAACTTGCACATGGAAAACAATACAATGAGCGAGTTGTTCACTGGTACATCTATGAATCAAGATAATATAAGTAACTTATGCAAATGCATACATTTAATTCAGTGCCAATTCATAATATAGTACACACACAATATATATACCAAGTTCTTCCATTATCTCATTTCTTATACTTCTATATCAATCCACATTGAAATTCGTAAGTTATATAATCATTTTTTTCTACCATCATATATACTTACTCAAATTTCATATCACAAAATTCATCATATACATAACCATTTAAGTACATAAATTATAAGCATAACTACTCAATCTCATTTTCATTTCCTTTAATCACTTCCAAGCTTATAATCTTATTGATTCAATTGGCCCTCAAGGCTCGTTTTCAGCTCATTTCACACATTGTCGTATTTCACATTTCGTTCACATTCCATTTCATCCATTTACCATTAAACCAAATCACATGTTTTTAACCCTATTAACTTGACACAAACTCGGTACGGATACACAGATCCATCACTCGGGTTGCCCAGCAACGATGGCGCTATAACGATATATAATAGCATCTCAGATTGGTCGACAATAATGATTTTTATCAACTCAATCAATCAATCACCTTGGACTTCCCGAAAATGATCACTCATTATATATAATCTACTATCTCGGGTTGCTCGAGAATGGTGGCTATCCATAATACTCTGACCCTATGCCATGCCAATTATATTCAATTCAGTCTGAACAACTCATAAGGTATTAAACTTCCAATTCAGTACATATAGTTTAATTTACAATCATAATTAATCATTATTTCATAATTTCAAAGCATATACAATATGTTTCAATACAATTTCATGCCAATTATCGTATATCAAGTAAATCATAAAATTTTTATTTTATTCAATTTAGTCCATGTCTCAAAAATCAATCTCAAATACATTGATCAACTCAAGTAATAACCAATAACTCTTCATATAGTGCAAAATGGCATGCATAACTGGAAAATAAATAGTTCCCGAATCGTAGAAATATAATCTGGAAATTTTGAGCTATTCGTCGATAATTTTGGATTTTCTTTTCCCTCTCTAAGAATCTAGGTCAACGTTAGCTACTAATTAACATAAAACATATAGTAATATTAATAATCAACCAATTCTCAATCAATTACCAAATTATACAAATTTAGTCCGTAAAATCGGGACTAACCTAACTTTCAATTTAAAGCTCCAATTTGAAATCTGATTTCACTATTACTCATTAGGGACCTCTTATTTACTATTCTTACTTTCAATTTTATAATTTATTTAATTTGGTCCCTAATGTATGAAATTATCAAATTAAGTTTTAAAATTTGGTCTTTTTCACATCTAAGCTTAAAATCTATCAATTTAACACCTAAAACTTTCAATTCCCAACAATGACGTCTTTCAAAATTTTAACAGTTTTACAAATCGGTACATGGTCCAACTAAATCAAGCTCTCTTGACCTCAAAAACATAAAAATTGAAAGAAATGGACTAAATTGCACTAACCAATTTGTTGATTAAAACCTTGAAAAATAATAATGGCGTCCCTTCTCTAGGTTTCGATGCTTAGGCTATTTGGAGAAGATGGAAAACTTCTCTCTCCATCCACAAAGTTTGTCTTTTATAGTTAAATTTAGAATATAATTAGTTGATTAACCTTAATTCAATTATAATACTTAATTTAATTAAACTAATAATATCATAATTATATCGTCCACTTTCTAATGTTTATACATGGTTTAATTGCTAT
Source organism: Gossypium anomalum (assembly GCA_025698475.1). Lineage (NCBI taxonomy): Eukaryota > Viridiplantae > Streptophyta > Magnoliopsida > Malvales > Malvaceae > Gossypium > Gossypium anomalum. Next base: position 60,238,157 of record CM046956.1, read on the forward strand.
TTTAGACCTTTGGTTAATTGCAATTTAAGTCCTCAATTCACTTTCGAATTAAAAAGCTATAACAATTGGACTTTACAATTTAGTCTTTGGGCCCTAATTAAACACTAATTCCACTAAATTACTTATCCAAAATTCAATTCACTTATATAACAAATCAATAAATATTTTATTAAATATTTAAGGCTTAGGGGTTAGGCAGAAATGAGGTCCCAAAATTGCCTTTTTTGATACCACCGTAAACTGGGTTGTTACAATTCTCCCCGTTTTGAGAAATTTTGTCCTTGAAATTTACTTGGGAAGAGGTGAGGATAATAGGATCTTTTTGTTTCTTGTGGTTCCCAGGTTGCTTTTTCTACACTATGAAAGTGCCATAAAACTTTTACAAGTGGCACACGTTTATTCCTTAACTCATTCACTTTTCGAGATAAGATTTCTACCGATTCTTCTTCAGAAGACAAATCAGGCTAAATTTCAATTTCCTCCACCAAAATGTCATGAGATGGATTAGAACGATACTGCCTGAGCATGGATGCATGGAATATGTTATGACTTTTGCGATTCCAATGGTAAGGCTAGGCGATACGCAATTGGCCAAACTTTCTTAATGATTTCATATGGCCTGTTATACCTAGGACTCAATTTTCCTTTACAGCCGAAACATAAGACTTTCTTCCATAGGAAAACCTTCAGGAACACTTTATCAACCACCTAATACTCGATATCTCTCTAGTTCAAATCAACATATGATTTTTTCCTATCAGATGTTGCTTTCAACCTATCCCTAATCAGCTTTTGAATCATATTCAGTCTGACAATTCTCCTTTCACTCAATTTTGACCAACAAATAGGCATTCTACACCTAAGAACATATAAAGCTTCATACGGAGCCATTTGAATACTCGACTAAAAATTGTTATTATACTCAAATTTGACCAGTGACAAATAACGTTCTCAGCCAGATTTAGAATTAATAACATAGGCTTGGAGCATGTCTTCCAATATCTAAATTACTTATTCTGGTTGAGCATCAGATTGAGGATGGAAAGCTCTGCTAAATTTCAATCTCATACCTAAAGATTTGTCCAATGTTTTCCACAATCTCGAGGTAAAATGAGGGTCTTGGTCGGATATAATAGACAAAGGCATGCTATGAAGTCTAACTATCTTGTGAATATAAACTTTAGCTAGCTTTTGAAGTGACCAATCAGTTCTCACTGCTAGAAAATGAGAACTTCGTTAGTCGATCAACTATTACCTAGATGGCATTTCTTTTATTTAGTGCAGTTAGCAAACCAACTACGAAATCCATTATGATTCGTTCCCATCTCCATTCTAGAATAGAGATAACCTGTAACAAACTAGTGGGAACTTGATGTTCGGTCTTCATCCATTGAACATTTAGTGATATATCCAACGATTTCCTTTTTCATTTCAAGCCACCAATATGATTCTCGCAAGTCACGATGCATTTTAGCACCACCAAGATGTATAAAAAAAGGGCTATCGTGAGCCTCATGTAAAATCAATTCTTTCAATTTAGCAACATTAGAAACACATATCTTATTACAGAACCTAAGGTAATCACCTTCATATATGCTTAAATTTTCAATAATGCCTTACTGGACTAACTCTTTTTTCTCAGAAAACTTAGCTTCAATAAGTTGTGCCTTTTGTCTACTTAAAGAACACGGGTTTGATTCTTAATTCAGCTAATAGGCTGCCATCGTTGCCAATACTGAGTTGAGCAAACATTTGTAACAGCCCGATTTTGGGTCTAGTCGGAACAGTGGTTTCGGGACCACAAATCTAACACAAAAATTTTTTTTCTTATATTTTTATGGTCTAAATTTTTATGAAATGATTCTGTGAAAATTTCGTTTGAAAATTTTGATGTTTGAGCACTCAATATAGCAAAAAGGACTAAATTGCAAAAAAGTACAAAACTTGAGTTTTAGAAGCTAGAGGTGTCTAATTGCTATGAAATTTTAAACTGAAGGTCCTTAGATGGTAACTAGACCATTTGTTAAGTTAGTGGACAAAAATGGACATGAAGTAAGAGAAATTTTATGTTTTAAAAAAAGCACATTTTGGTCATTTAGTAATTAAATGAATTAAAAAGCAAAAATCAAGCCAAAATCTTATCCATCTTCTTCTCCCATGGCCAAAATTATCAAGAGAGGACATATCTAGGGTTTTTTCATCTTCCAAGCTCGATTGTAAGCCCGTTCTAGCCCCATTTTTAATGATTTTCATGTTTTTGAGATCCTTGCAACCTAATCTAGCTTATTCAAGGACTAATTTGAAAGAAATATGAATTTTAGAATTTTAACCATGTTATATATTTGTGTATTTTGATGTCTAATAGTAGAAAGTGCATGTTTGGTGTTAGATAAACAACATTTACTAGGTGATTTTTGATGAAAATGTCAAAAAAGGACCTATTTGTAAAAGTTACAAAAATGAGTAGTAAAAGTGTGATTAAATGAAAAATGTGGGCTGGTATGAGTGTGAAAATGGTTCGGCTCAGCTTGGGTTTTGAAGAAATTGAATACATTTCATTTTACGAGCCTAGGGACTAAATTGTAAAAATATGAAACATTAGGGGAAAATATGCAATTTTTGTCATAATATGATTTTTGGACTGAATTAATAATGTGAGTATTAAATAAGCTAAATTTTTTATTATTGATCAATAAAAATGAGGTTCGGACCTAGATCGGGGGAAAAACAAAATGTTTGACGATTAGGTCCCATTCCTACTATTTTTGTACTGAGGTAAGTTCGTATGTAAATAATGCATTGTTATATTTATGTTTTAACTGCTTTAATATTGTATGAATTTTGATTGACTCTTTGGATGTATCCGACAAAGTTTTTGACAAGCAAGAAATCCCGGTTCAACCTTAGGAATAAAATAGGATATGAGTGACATGTCATTAGGAACCTCTGTGTATATGCGATTGTGTAATCCAGGTGCTAGTCTCGTACGTCTTACCAGTGACTGGGTAGTTCAACATGTGTTACGGATACCTGATAGCTTGTGTGAGAAGCACTGTGTAGCTACGTCCTAACTGATAGCTTGTGTGAGTAGGCCCGTGAATAGCTCGAAAATAAGCATATATGTATTATGAGATGTGAGGTAGCTTTAGCTACATATATGGCACTTATGTGCAAAATTTCTAAGTATCTATTAATATTCCGAGTGTTCAACGGGAATGTCAAAGTTGTGAAAGACTATGGTTATGTTGCGAGTTGGTACAGGTATGTACGTAAAACTCATACGTAATGAACTCGATATGTGATGAAACTTTGGTAAGGTTGTGATTGAGTAAGTTATGACTATAAGATTTTAATAACATTCATGCTAATTTTCATGATGTTAATTGTATGTTAAATGTGTGGTTATGATGCTTATTATTTGTAGAGGACTTTACTAAGCTTTATAGCTTACTCCCCTTCCTTTCCCTTTTTTTATAGTGTCCCAAGCTAGCTCGGGGATCGAAGATCGTCGGAGATCCACTCACACTATCAACAATTATTTTGGTACCAATGATTTCAACATTTTGAGTTATGGCATGTATAGGGGACTTGGTCATTTTGTTATGTGTCATAATTGATTTGGCCAAATGTGTTGGCTTATATTGGTTGAAAGTTCATTTTGTATAAGGCCATTTGGAATTGGCTACTATTGGTATAAGCAATTTATATGATGATGCCTTTCATTGATGTGGGAATTTACTTGATTGAGTTGATAAGTATATGATGTTTGTGCATGAGAGATGGTAGCATGTAAATGATGTGTTGATATCTTTGTTGTGGCTGATTTGGTTGTATGTAAATGATTGGATTGGTACTATGCTGTGTTGTGTAGGTGTGTGCAACAAAGGGTGGCAAAATGGCTTGGTAAATAGCCTTATTTTTGTCCACATGGGTAGGCACATGGGCGTGTGTCTAGGTCGTGTGTGACATACGGCTTGCCCCACAGACATGTGTTTAGGCCGTGTGTCCCTTGCACCTTAATTTTGCAAAACAAAATGCTCAGAATTGAGTACACGGGCAGAGAGATGGCCATTTGCCTCACCCGTGTGGATGGCACGGCCTCAGGCATGGGCGTGTGTCCTAGGCGTGTGAAGTCTGTACCTATTTAATGAAAAATCATGAATTTTAAATTGACCACATGGCCTAGCACACGGGCATGTGACTTGGCCGCGTGTCTTCAATTTGTTCTTGGGTGACAAATAGAGATTACACGGGTTAGGGACACCTATTTAATGGTTTTAATTTGGACGAAAATTCATGGCTTGGAAATGTATATTTGCTTGTGTTTAAGTTCGGTAATGGCTCGTACCTTGTTCTGGCGTCAAATACGGGTACTGGGGTGTTACAATATTGCTCACAATTCAATTGCTGCCTTCATACTCAAAGCATCAGCTACAACATTTGCTTTTCCAAGATGAAAATCAATTACACAATCGTAGTCTTTCAACAGCTCAGCCTAACAAAGTTGTCTCAAATATAACTCCTTTTGGGATAGAAGGTATTTGAGACTCTTGTGTTTGGTATAAATATGACACTTTTATCCATACTGGTAGTTCCTTTAGATATTTAATGCAAACACAACAACAAACTCTAAGTCATGTGTCAGTTAATTGTGTTCATGTGGTTTTAATTGTTGAGATGCATATGCAATCACCTTACCATTCTGTATCAATGTAACACCCCAAACTCGACTAGGAAGGTTTGACCTGAATTCGACGTGCCACATTATATACCAAAGTGACTCTTCGTTAACTTTCAACCTAAGCTCTAACACCCCACTTATACATATCATGCGAACATAGTGTTAATCATCAACAAAGTAGAGACAAACACATACATAAAACATAAGGGTTCGTATGCAAAACACATCAGAGTTCACTACTACTTAAAACAATAATTCCAAAAAATTAGAAGTATTTACAGGTTTGCATCACACTTAAAGGCTTCACATCACAATTAGACATAGCTCGCATGCCTTATTATCACAAGAGATCACAGTCCAACACACAAAAATAGGTTCATAGATTAATATAGGCTCGCAAAAAACATAAGTTCGCAAAACACATGAACTCGCATACAATGATTTTTAAATCTTAAGTTCACAAAACACTAATAGTTCACTTAACACCAAAATTTCTTATACACCGTAGATTCATTAATTATCAGACTTCGCAAATAAGGAAAACATGCATGCAAAAGACTATCATAGTTAAACAAGGTTCGCATAAATTCATGGCTTCACACACATGTAAGGGTTCGCAAAGCTAAAGGTACACATGTAAATATGGTAAATATATCTAGGGTTTTGCATGTAATAATACTAACACTATAAGTGTATGCAATTAATTTACAAATAGATGTGCATGAATACATCAATTTATTACTTACAAAACAGAAGTCAAAATCCATAAAAAGTAGGTAGAAATAGAGTAAACTTGATAACATAGCAAATTGCACTTTTATACTAAGAAAATAATTCGAAAACCAGCTAGTTGTAACACTCCTAACCCGTATCCATCATCGGAATAGGGTTACAGAGCATTGTCATAAAACCATAACTTAAAAGCATATATTTTCAATCATTTCATTAAACATACCATTCATACACATGCGTATCGTCCCTTAATCGAGCCTTTGAGGCCCAAGAAACACTTTAGAAACAATTTGAGACTAAGTTGGAAACATTTAGAACTTTATAAAAAAAAGATAGAAAATTTCATACTGCAGGGATCACACGGCCGTGTGCCTCACACGGTTGAGATACATGCCCGTGTCTCAGGCCTTGTAACTGTCTGACTTGCTATCCTTTGAAACTTACAGGGGACACACGACTGTGTTGCATGGCCTTATGTCACATACGGTAGAGACACATGCCCGTGTTTTATGCCATGTAGAAAAGAAATAGGCCAAATTCAAGCCATTTCTTTCACCCAATTCAAGTACACACCTACAAGCCATTTGCACACACAATCAAACATTAAAACATACCTAAAACATGCATAATAAAACCAATTCGAATGACCAAATTTCATTTAACCAATATGCCATATAAGACACCTCAAAAGCAAGCACTCAACTTAACCAAACATATGCATAATTGGTCACCTTGTTACCATTTTAAAACATACCATAATTAACTTATACCATGTCAATATAACTTACAATTTGAACCATCATTCTCATGCATCTCAAACACACATGTACCTAAACTTATACATATTTGATCATAACTCATCCATATATTTAGCTTAATTCCATACCAAGTTATACCATAATCAATCACATTAAACTACACCAACATATACCTAATTGGTCATTTTCATACAAACAAAATTAACTAAATTTCATATTCAAGCATACCTTAATTAACTATATTGCAAACATGCCAAACTTACCTCTTTGGTCATAAAATCAAGCATCAACTTAACCATATTAACACCAACCATCAAGATACCATAAGTACATTAACCAAAATGATACTTATACATACCAAAACAACCACTAGATTATTTATACAAAAATCCACCTATACATGCCATTATAACCTTGATCAAGACATCATAATCTACCAATATAATCATTGGATAGTGTGATAGATCTTTGATGAGCTTCCAACCTGATCAAGCTTTCGATAATCTGTAAAGTAAGAGAAAGACAACTACATAATTAATAAATGCTTAGTAAGCTCGTAGAATATGAAACACAACTTATCATTTCAATACTATAATACATAGATTAAACATGATTCAATACTAATATTTTAAACTCAGTATAAACCTATTGAACACCATTAAACTCACAATTGAGTATATTTAATAACATCACATATACTTTTCATATATAACATATTGGAATTTGTAATTCGTAAAACATAATCATCAACCTTTTCATAATATTATGAACCGTTCTATTTACTTACTTTCTTTTCCATACCAAATGTATAGCATAAGTTCAAACAACATTATCATTTTACGAGTTAGTGTATTTATCTATGATATAGGTAATTCTTCCATATCATAAGTAGAGTTCTCACATAACCTTTTATAACCTCATATTACATCCCATTATGAACTTACCATTTCATTCCCTTTTCTTACCCGTTTCATTTACAAAGTACAAAGCATAAGCATAAACATGAATTATAATTACAAGCTTGGCACAAGCCTAATCAACAACAGATGTTAGTCCATTTAAATGTAATTCACTTGAATTAACATAAGATGAACTAATGGTACATGAACATACTTTTTTTAAATGCATCATTTCCATGAACATAACATACTTTCATATAAACTTTCCATTTTAGTCATTTTCATTATTTCATGACATAGTTCATTCAACTACATACCTTTCCTTTCTTTTTTATAGCTTCATGACATAGTTCATTTGAACACATACCTTTCCTTTTTCATGTGTAACACCCCTCACTCGTATTCAATGCTGGAATAAGGTCACGTAGCATTACCGGACTTACAACTTAAAAAACCATCTAATTCAAATAAAAAATAATCAACCAATTGTAATTCCAATAAATTACAATTACATTGTCCCTATTATGAGCCTATGAGGCCCTAAACATACTTTGGGAGTAGTTCGAGACTAAACCGATAGCTAAAGAAATTTTTACGAAACTAAGAAAATTTTTTTCAAAACAAGGGACACACGCCCGTGTGTCTCACATGGCCAACATACATGCCCGTGTCATAGGCCGTGTGGACATTCGAAATGGAAGCACATGGCCGTGTTTGAGCTCATGTCCAACCCCGTGTAACTCTCTGAATTGGGTCACACGCCCAACACAAACGCCCGTGTGGCTAGTCCGTGTGCCCTAAAATTGGCCATACATGCTCGTATGCCAGCTTGTGTACTAGGCCATGCCAAACCTATAGGGTATACTGACTTATGCCACATGGTCAAGTCACATGCTCGTGTGTGAGGCCGTGTGGAGCATACTGACTTATTTTCTAATTCAACACCAGAGGAAGAACGACCGTGTAACATAACCGTGTATCACACACGGCTGAGACACACGCCCGTGTCTCTACCCGTGTGGACAAAAATAGGTTATTTACCAAGCCATTTTGCCACCCCAAGTAGGCACACACCACATCAAACCAGTTGATACCAATACAAGGCATAAATAAGCATTCAATCAACTTCAACCAAGCATCATTGTAACAACCCGGTTTAGACCCTAGTCAAAACAGTGGTTTTGGGACCACAAATCTGAGTCAGAAAAATATTTTAATATTATTTTCTGTGCTTATAATATGTGAATTAATATGTGTGAAAGTTTCATATAAAAATTTGATTGTTTGTGTGCTTAATTTAGAAAAAGGACCTAATCGCAGAAAATACAAAAGTGACATTCTATTGATAAAAAGTGTCTAATTGGTATGACTTATTTATTGTAAGGCCCTTATATTGATATTTTACCATTGGAATAATGCATGGAAAAATATGGACAACCATTAAATGAATTATCAGTTATAAAGCCAAGGGTAAACTAGTAAATTATGCATAAATTAAAGATTAAATAAAACAAAACATGAAAATGGTGGGTTGTTCATATATTATTGCTGAAATTGAAGAAACAAAAGCTAGGGCTCATATGTTTTGATATTTGACTACTTCCAAGCTTGATTAAAGGTCCGTTTTTGTTCAGTTTTTGATAATTTTTATGTTTCTAAGATTGTTGCTTAGTAATCTATCAAGCCTATGTCTCAATTTCAGAATTTAATGATGATTTTGAGTTATTCAATTGTTGATTTTGTGAATTTTGTAATGTTATTTGATGAAATATGGAAGCTTGATGATAGAAACATATGTTTTGTATTGGGATTTTTGATGAATTTGATTATTATGGACTAAATTATGAAAATGAGATTTTTAGGGACTAAAATATGAAATAAATGAAATATATGGGATTATATGAGCTAAAGGAAAATTCGACTAGGCATATGTGAAATGAAATTATGCATATTTTGTGATTTTATGAAGTAGGAACTAAAGTGTAAAATGTGAAAATGTGAGGGCTAATTTGTAAAATACCCTAAATATGTGTATATGGATTGAATTGAATGATTTATTGAATAAAAGATTTAAATTTGAATTTATATAGATCAAGAACCAAAGAAAACAAAATTTGATTGGGGAAAGTCGAAAGTCGTTGATTAGCCGATTTCATCTGTTTGAATAAGTACGAGGTAAGTCTATATACAAGTAAATATGTTGAATTGATTTAATTATGCTTTTATGATGTTTGAATTGTGATGGGTGGTTATAGAAGCTGAATATGTGAAATTGATAAAGTTTCGATAATATGACGACGTCCGAAAGCCCCGTACGAACCATAGGAATAGTTAGGATACATGTCATGACATAGGATTCAGATATGTGTTATCGTGTAAGACCACGTCTGGGACGTTGGCATCGATTTGAGATTTACGTGTATGACCATGTCTGGGACATCAGTATCATATTTGATTTCATGTAAGACCCTGTCTGGGACAGTGGCATCGATATTAATTACATGTAAGACCACGTTTGGGACGTTGGCATTGTACGAGCTTTCTGAGCTATCCGCGTATCCTATTTGATTTTGAACGATTCAACGGGCATTCCGAGAAATACGTAATTAAATAAATGAATATCCGATTCAGGTACGTTGAAATGTGTTCAACATTTGCTAATATGAAGTAAGTATATGTACAAGTGATGATATATGAAATAAGTATGAGAAAATGCCATATGTGCAAATGAATTAGAAATATGTGAAATGTATATGAACTATGAGGTTTGTGATAGTATTTGGCTATAGAGCATATGTATTTTATGATGCTTATATGCTTAAAATGATAAGTTTATTTGTATATGGCTTAATATGATGCTTATATGCTTAAAATGATAAGTTTATTTGTATATGGCTTACTAAGCTTTTGAAAGCTTACTTTGTGTGTGTTTGCATTGTTTTATAGGTATCTAAGCTACTGGAAGCTTGGGGATCGTCGAGGATCATCACCATAGTATCAAACTTTATTTTGTTACCTTTTGAAAATGTTTATATCAAAGTATGGCATGTATAGGCTACGACTAAGGTGGTATGTTTTGTGAAGTGTATATCATGCCATATGATATGGCTAGATTAAAATTGTTATTTGGTTTGGTTTTTGGTATATAAGTTGTGTTAAGAAATGGTATGTTTTGATGTGCATAAATGGCCTAGTGAGAAATGGTCAATTTGGTAAGTTAGAGATGTGAATTAGTTATGGAAATGAAATGATTTTGAATGAGTTTGGTATGCGATTTTGGGTATGTTTTAGTTTAGATAATAAGGATGAAATTGGTTGATGATTATATGACATGAATAATGTATGTTTTGTGATTGAAATTGGTTGGAAATGTGGTATATATGATGCTTGAACTTGGCTTATAGGTATGACCCAATATGGGTGGCAAATTGGCCTTGCAAATAACCTATATTTGCCTACACGGTTGAGCACACGGGCGTGTGTCTTGACCGTGTCCTTCAATGTTTCTTTTAGAAGCAAGTCAGCCTCGAGTACGACCTAAACACACGAGCGTGTTTGGTGGCCGTGTAAGGCAAATAGCCTTGGCACATGAGCGTGTGTGACCATTTCGAAGGGTACACGGGTTAGACACATGGGCATGTAGTCAGTCGTATGACCCAAGTTAGTTTTGACCACGGCCAAGGCACACGAGCGCGTCTCCGGCCGTGTGGTTCAAGTCAGTATGTATGCCTATTTTCACACAGTCTGTGACACGGGCATGTCTGGTAACCATGTTAGATACACGGCCTGTTCACACGGGCGTGTGTCCCTTGAAAGTTTTGAAATTTTCTTAGTTCTTGAAATGTTTATATGTTACCAATTTAGTCCTTAATGTATGATTAAAGCTTTGTATGCTTGATTTGATTACATATGGAATTTGAATGATTGATATTGATTGAAATATGAGGACTATCTGATAAGGGTTTGTTTTGAATTGAGTTACGAGTCCGGTAATACCTCTTAACCTATATCGGTGATGGTTACGGGTTATGGGTGTTACATTTTATTGGTATCAGAGCTATAATTTAGTCGATTCTAGGACTAACGTAGCATATGTGAGTCTAGCTATACATGCCATATATATGAACTGTGATAGTATGATGAATCCTGACAAACAAAATATGTTTTTTTGTATAGAAATCGATCCCGAACGAGCTGTAGCTGACGATGTCGAAAGTAATGCGCCTGCTCCCGCCTAAGGGACAACGCTGTCTGATTCTAGACCATTTAGTTGTAGCCATAAGGGAGAGGCTAAGCAAGCCTTCTTCAAAACGATGAATGAGTGGTTCACTCAGTATGTTAAAGCAAACCCGGCTATTCCCCAACCTCCACCCCTGCAAGTTCTCGTAGCTTCCCAAGTGGTAGATCCGATTCGTCTGAATAAACAGCCAGTTGATAAGATTAGAAAATATGGAGTTGAAGAATTCCGTGCTACTACTGATGACGATGCTGAGAGGGCTGAGTTCTAGATTGATAATACGATTAGGGTATTCAATGAATTGTCCTGTACTTCGAAAGAATGTGTTAATTGTGTCATTTCACTTCTAAGAGATACGATGTATCATTGGTGAAAAACGTTAATATCTGTGGTTTTGAAAGAACGAGTTACTTGGGAGTTCTTCCAGGCTAAATTCTAAAAGAAATACATCAGTGAAAGATTTATCGATCAGAAATGCAAAGAGTTTCTTGAGTTGAAACAGGGCCGTATGTCTGTTACGGAATACGTGCGAAAATTTGTGAGATTGAGCCAGCATGCACGAGAATGTGTCTCGACTGAAGCAATAATGTGTAAAAGGTTTGAAGATGGGTTAAATGAAGATGTTCGCTTGTTAGTCGGGGTTTTAGAAATAAAAGAGTTTGTTGTGCTTGTTGAACGAGCATGTAAAGTTAAAGAACTCGAGAAAAAGAAAAAAAGTCGACTCGGAAGCTAGAGAAGTACGAAAAAGATCATCAAATAAGTCATTTCAGTTAGCATCAAAGAGATTTCGAGATGATTCTAGTCGTTCAAAGGCTACTGCGGGTTATTCGAGATGAGATCGAGAGAGACCACCTGTGAATTCAAAAGCTACTTTAGTAGCTAGTGTGGGAAGTGTCAAACCAACACCACCTGAATGCAAATATTGCGGTAAATGACATCCTAATAGTTGTAGATTGAATGATCAAGCTTGTTTTAAATGTGGATCCTTAGATCAGTTTATTCGAGATTACTCTGAGTCTATTGAACAAGAAATTGTACAGAATCTGAGACCGAGTAGCACTTCAGCTAGAGGCAGGCCCCCTAGAAATACGAGAAATGTGAGTGGTAGTGTAACACCCTTAACCCGTAACCGTCACCAGAATAGGGTTAAGAGGAGTTATCGATAGCCGAAGAGCTATTAAAGATACAGCTGTTCGATCTGAGGCTAGAGCACCTTCCAGAGCCTACGTCATCCAAGCTCAAGAGGAAGCTTCGTCTCCAGATGTGATTACGGGTACATTTACTCTTTACCGTACTTCTATGATTGCATTGATAGATCTAGGATCAACACATTCATATATATGCATGAATTTAGTATCCAGTAAGACTTTACCTGTAGAGTCTACAGAATTTGTGATTAGAGTATTGAACCCCTTAGGCAAAAGTGTCCTGGTTGATAAAGTGTGCAAGAATTATCCATGATGATTCGAGATAATTATTTTCTGGCTGATTTGATGCTATTACCTTTTGACGAATTTGATATAATTTTGGGTATGGATTGGCTAACTTTGCATGATGCTATTGTGAATTGTAAATGGAAAACTATTGATTTGAGATGCAAAAATGATGAGATAATCTGAATTGAGTCCAGTGATTTAAATAGGTTGCCAACTGTGATATCTACAATGAAAGCTCAGAAATATGTGAAAAAGGGTTGTGAAGCCTACTTTGCCTATGTGATTGACTCGAAAGTGACAGAAAAGAAAATAGAATCTGTACCAGTTGTCTGTGAGTTCCCTAATGTGTTTCCCGAAGAACTCCTAGGTTTACCTCCGATTCGAGAAGTTGAGTTTGGCATTGATGTAGTACATGGAACTACTCCGATTTCGATAGCTCCGTATAGAATGGCTCTGACCGAGTTAAAAGAATTGAAGTCTCAGTTGCAAGAATTAACCGATAGAGGATTTGCACGACCGAGCTTTTCTCCTTGGGATGCTCCTATTCTGTTTGTGAAAAAGAAAGACGGCATGATGAGAATGTGTATTGATTATCATTAGTTAAATAAAGTGACTATCAAGAATAAATATCCTCTACCCAGAATTGACGACTTGTTTGATCAGTTGAAAGGTGCTACTATGTTTTCAAAGATAGATTTGAGATTGAGCTATTATCAGTTAAGAGTAAAAGATTCTGATATTCTGAAAATAGCTTTTTAAATGAGGCACTGACACTATGAATTCTTAGTTATGCCTTTCGGATTAACAAATGCACTACTATTTTTATGGACTTGATGAACAGAATTTTAAGACCATATTTAGACCAATTTGTTATCGTATTCATTGATGACATTTTCATTTATTTGCGTGATGAAAATGAACATGCCGAGCATTTGAGAGTAGTGCTACAGACTCTGCGTGATAAACAACTATTTGCAAAGTTTAGTAAATGTGAGTTCTAATTACGCGAAGTCAGTTTTCTGGGTTATATTGTGTCAGCATTTGGTATACGAGTTGATTCGAACAAAATTTTTGCGATTTTAGATTGGAAGCCTCCGAGAAATGTTTTTGAAGTTTGTAATTTTCTGGGACTTGCTGGTTATTACCGACGGTTCGTAAAAGGCTTGTTGATGATTGCAACTCCGTTGACAAAATTACTTCAGAAAGACGTTAAGTTTGAATGGTCCGAAAAGTGTCAGAAAAGCTTTAGTCAGTTGAAAGCCCTATTGATTGAAGCTCTAGTGTTAGTACAATCAGAATCTGGGAAGGAATTTGTGATATATAGTGATGCTTCATCGAACGGTCTGGGATGCGTTTTGATGTAGGAAGGTAAGGTTATAGCCTATGCCTCAAGATAATTAAAGCCGCATGAAAAGAATTATTCGACATACGATCTCGAGTTAGATGCGATTGCGTTCACTTTGAAGATTTGGCGTCACTATCTATTTTGTGAGAAATGTCACTCATTTTCAAATCATAAAAGTTTGAAGTATCTAATGACTCAGAAAGATTTGAATTTGCGACATATAAGATGCTAGAGTTGCTAAAAGATTACGATCTTGTTATAGATTATCATTCGGGAAAAGCAAATGTTGTTGCTGATGCTTTGAGTCAGAAATCATTATATGCATTACGTACTATGAATGCTCAATTGTGTATATCTAATGAGGGTTCAGTTTTAGCTGGATTGAAAGTGAGACCTTTGTTCTTACAGTAGATTTATGATGCACAAAAAGTTGATAATGATATAATAGCGAAACGAGCTCAGCGTGATTTGAATTCTGATTCAGAATTTTGAGTTGATAATGATGATTGTTTAATATTCTGAGATCGAATTTGAGTTCCAAGAAATTCAGAGTTGATTCAGATGATTTTGAAAGAAGCCCATAACAGTCTTTTATCTGTTCATCCGGGAAGTACGAAAATGTATAACGATTTGGAACAACATTATTGGTGGCTTGGAATGTAAAGAGATATCTCCGACTATGTTTCAAAACGTTTGATCTGTCAGCAAGTTAAAGCTGAACATCAGGTGCCTTCTAGTTTGTTACAGCCTATTATGATTCCTGAGTGGAAATGGAATAGAGTGACGATGGATTTTGTTTCGGGATTACCCCTATCTCTAAGAAAGAAAGATGTGATTTGGGTTGTGGTTGACAGATTGACGAAATCAGCCCACTTTATTCCGGTAAAATCAGATTTCTCACTTGAAAAGCTAGCTGAGTTATATGTTTCTGATATTGTGAGATTGCACGGGGTGCCATTGTCAATTGTGTCAGATAGAGATCCGAGATTCACATCAAGGTTTTAGAAGAAACTGCAAGATACTTTAGGTACGAAATTGTGCTTCAGTACTGCCTTTCACCTTTAGACGGTGGTCAATCTGAGTGGATTATTCAGATACTCGAGGATATGTTGAGATGTTGCATTCTTGAGTTTGAAGGCTCGTGGGAACAGCATTTGACATTGATTGAATTTGCATATAATAATAGTTTTCAATTGAGAATCAAAATGGCACCGTACGAAGCCTTATATGGTCGTAAATGCCGAACACCGTTATACTGGTCTGAGCTTAGTGAAAATAAGATTCACGGGGTTGATTTGATTAAAGAGACTGAACAGAAAGGAAAAGTAATTTGAAATAGTTTGAAAGCAGCATCAGATCGTCAGAAATCATACACAAATTTGAAGTAAAAAGATATTGAATTTGAGATCGGTGACAAAATGTTTTTAAAAGTATCTCCGTGGAAGGAAGTACTTCGGTTTGGTAGAAAAGGCAAATTAAGTCCGAGCTTCATCGGACCTTATAAGATTATCAAGCGTATCGGGCTGGTTGCTTATAGATTATCGTTGCCACCTGAGTTAGAAAAGATTCATAACTTGTTTCACGTATCGATGCTTCGATGATACAGATCTGATCCCTCGCATGTGATTTCTCCGTCAAAATTAGAAATTTGGTCTGATATGACATATGAAGAAGAACCGATCCTTATTTTGACCTGTGAGGTTAAAGAATTAAGAAATAAGAAAATCTCTTTAGTGAAAGTGTTATGGCATAAACACGGAGTCGAAGAAGCTATATGGGAATCTGAAGATGCTATGAGACAACAATATCCAAATCTGTTCAATGGTAAGATTTTCAGGGATGAAAATCCCTAAGGGGGGAGAATTGTAACAACCCAATTCAGACTTTAGTCAGAACAGTGGTTTTGGGACCACAAATCTGAGTCAACAAAATATTTTAATATTATTTTCTGTGCTTATAATATGTGAATTAATATGTGTGAAAGTTTCGTACAAAAATTTGCTCGTTTGTGTGCTTAATTTAGAAAAAGGACCTAATCGCAGAAAATGCAAAAGTGGCATTCTATTGATAAAAGTTTTTAATTGGTATGGCTTATTTCGTGTGAGGCCCTTATATTGATATTTGACCATTGGAATAATGCATGGACAAATGTGGACAACCATTAAATGAATTATAAGTTATAAAGTCAAGGGTAAACTAGTAAATTATGCATAAATTAAAGATTGAATAAAACAAAACATGAAAATGGTGGGTTGTTCATCTATTATTGTCGAAATTGAAGAAAGAAAAGCTAGGGCTCATATGTTTTGATATTCGGCTACTTCCAAGCTTGATTAAAGGTCCGTTTTTATTCGGTTTTTGATAATTTTTATGTTTTTGAGATTGTTACTTTGTAATCTATCAAGTCCATGTCTCAATTTCAGAATTTAGTGATGATTTTGAGTTATGCCATTGTTGATTTTTTGAGTTTTGTAATGTTAGTTGATGAAATATGGAAGCTTGATGATAGAAACATATGTCTTGTATTGGAATTTTTTATGAATTTGATTATTATGGACTAAATTGTGAAAATGAGATTTTGAGGGGCTAAAATGTGAAATAAATGAAATATATGGGTTTATATGAGCTAATGGAAAATTTGGCTAGGCATATGTGAAATGAAATTATGCATATTTTGTGATTTTATGAAGTAGGGACTAAAGTGTTAAAATGCGAAAATGTGAGGGCTAATTTGTAAAATGCCCTAAATATGTGTATGTGGATTGAATTGAATGATTTGTTGAATAAAAGAGTTAAATTTGAATTTATATAGATCAAGAACCAAAGAAAACGAAATTTGATCAGGGAAAGTCGAAAGTCGTTGATTAGCCGATTTCATCTTTTCGAATAAGTACGAGGTAAGTCTATATACAAGTAAATATGTTGAATTGATTTAATTATGCTTATATGATATTTTAATTGTAATGGGTGGTTATAGAAGCTGAATATGTGAAATTAACAAAGTTTCGATAATATGACGACATTCGAAAGCCCCGTATGAACAATAGGAATAGTTAGGATACATATGTCATGACATAGGATTCAGATATGTGTTATCGTGTAAGACCACGTCTGGGACGTTGGCATCGATTTGAGATTTACGTGTAAGACCATGTCTAGGACATCAGCATCGTATTTGATTTCGTGTAAGACCCTGTCTGGGACAGTGGCCTCGATATTAATTACATGTAAGACCACATTTGGGATATTGGCATTGTACGAGCTTTTTGAGCTATCTGCGTATCCTATTTGATTCTGAGCAGTTCAACGGGCATTCTGAGAAATACATAATTAAATGAATGAATATCCGATCCAGGTACGTTGAAATGTGTTCAACATTTGTTAATATGAAGTAAGTATATGTACAAGTGATGATATATGAAATAAGTATTAGAAAATATGCCATATGTGAAAATGAATTGGAAATATGTTAAATGTATATGAACTATGAGGTTTGTGATAATATTTGGCTATGGAGCATATGTATTTTTTGATGCTTATATGGTTAAAATGATAAGTTATTTGTATATAGCTTACTAAGCTTTTGAAAGCTTACTTTGTGTGTGTTTGCATTGTTTTATAGATATCTAAGCTACTGGAAGCTTGGGGATCATCGAGGATCATCACTACACTATCGAACTTTATTTTGCTACCTTTTGAAAATGTTTATATCAAAGTGTGGCATGTATAGGCTAGGACTAAGGTGGTATGTTTTGTGAAGTGTATATCATGCCATATGATATGGCTAGATTAAAATTGTTATTTGGTTTGGTTTTTGGTATATAAGGTGTGTTAAGAAATGGTATGTTTTGATGTGCATAAATGACCTAGTGAGAAATGGTCAATTTGGTAAGTTAGAGATGTGAATTAGTTATGGAAATGAAATGATTTTGAATGAGTTTGGTATGCGATTTTAGGTATGTTTTAGTTTGGATAATATGGATGAAATTGGTTGGTGATTATATGACATGAATAATGTATGTTTTGTGATTGAAATTAGTTGAAAATGTGGTATATATGATGCTTGAAATTGGCTTGTAGGTATGACCCAAAATGGGTGGCAAATTGGCCTTGCAAATGGCCTATATTTACCTACACGGTTGAGCACATGGGTGTATGTCTTGACTATGTCCTTTAATGTTTCTTTCAGAAGCAAGTCAGTCTCGAGCATGGCCTAGACACAAGGGAGTGTCTGGTGGCCATGAAAGGCACATAACCTTGACATATGGACGTGTGCGGCCATATCGAAAGGCACATGGGTTAGACACACAGGCATGTAGTCAGCCGTGTGACCCAAGTCAGTTTTGACCACGGCCGGCGTGTCTCCGGCCATGTGGTTCAAGTCAATATGTATGCCCTATTTTTGCACGGTCTATGTCACGGGCGTGTCTAGTAACCATGTGAGATACATGGTCTGTTCACAAGGGCATGTGTCCCTTGAAAGTTTGGAAATTTTCTATGTTCTTGAAATGTTTATATGTTACCGATTTAGTCCATAATGTATGATTAAAGCTTTGTATGCTTGATTTGATTACATATGGAATGTAAATGATTGATATTGACCGAAATATGAGGACTATCTAATAAGGGTTTGTTTTGAACTGAGTTACGAGTTCGGTAATGCCTCTTAATCTATTCCGGTGACGGTTACGGATTAGGGGTGTTACAATCATTTATTCCATTTCAATACCAACATTTAACATGCTTATAACCATACTATTCCTACTCAAATCATGCCAAATCACAATCTCAAATCATTATATGTATCATTTCAACTAAGCATTTCTTTGCCTAAAACCACATGCACAACCATTCGCAATTCATCAACCATTAGCTACCTTGAAAGTTGCAATCAACAATCCATTCTAAAGAAATCAAGAACCACATCAGTAAAAAGCATTAATACATATATACATCACAAAATTGCCAAAATAAGCCAACTTACATGGCTAACACAAACCAAACACTAAATATTTCACAAGCCAACACAAATGGCCAAAATCATGCTACATATACCAAAATGACTCAAAGTCCCTATACATGCCATATACTCAAAATACCAAAGTTCATAGGTACCAAGGGATAGGTGGATAGTGTGAAGCAAACTCCGACGATCCCCAAATTTGAGCTAGCTTTGTAATCACTATAAAATATAGAAAAAAATAAACAAAGTAAGCTCGTATGAAATAAACTCAATATAACCATAAACACATAATTCAACAATTGAAAATAAATACATGAATTCATATCAATTACCAAACCTTTCAATTACTCATTCAAAAAACAACATATCTTCTTCACCATTTTCTCGATTCAAGCTAATATGGTTTATACACATACCTGTACCATCTCGTACAAATCTCATTCTCAAACTCCTCATTCATTTACCTTTTGAACCATTCAGAATAGAAGTTGGATAGTCAGGAGTCTCGCACACTAAGTACCTATACCATGGCCTGGAGCCAAATCAAGGTAACTTATATCCGTAGTATTGATATCATGGCCAGAAGCTAAATCAGTCGATATTCATGACCCAAAGCCAAATTGGTATAACTCGCACCCGAAGTGCTAATATCATGGCCCGAAGCCAATTCAATGTATCCTCTAATGACATGTCACTAGTATCCTAAACTATTGTTACGGTTCAACCGAGATTTCGAATGCCGAATTATCATCGAGTCATTGTTGAACTTATCCAAAGTGTCGTATTCACAACTTATACAATATCAAAGCATTTAAATTACATTTATAATGAAATTTATCACATGCGAACTTACCTCGGATGTGAAAACGACGAAATAGGTCGATTAGTCGATAACTTTAGTTTTCCCCCGATCTAGATCAGAATTCTACTTTTCTTGATCTAAATATATTCAAAATTAACTTATTTAATAATCTCTCTATTCAATTTAATCCAAAAACACACTTTTAAGTACATTTACACTTTTACCCCTAGAATTTCACCATTTTTACAATTTAGTCCTTATTACACAAAATCATAAATTCATGAAATTTCTTTAATACCCATGATAGTCGAATTACTATAATGCCCCTGGCAGCCCACATTTATCAACTTTCCATATATTTAACCACACATTTAACCACACATTTTCACATTTTCACAAATAAATCCCTATTTTGCATTTTTACTCAAAATGACTTTACAAAATATGTAAATCTAGCAACAAGATTTCATGTTTCATCATCCAACATCAAAGAAAACATATTTTCATCAATGACAAATTTCAAAATCTTTAACATTTTTGCAAAATAGTCCTTGGGCTAGCTAGAACCAGTTGCAACGATCACAAAAACACAGAAATCATTAAAAACGGATAAAAAAAAAAACCTAACTGATGAAAATAGAAGTGCCGTACGTTAGCCCTAATTTTCTCAAGAGAAACGCTTAGTTTTTGCCTTTTGAAGAAGATGAATACAAATTAAACATTTTGTTTTATTTATCTTTCATTTATCTACTAAATTACAAAATTATCCTTGATTAATAAACATATAAATCACTTAATGCTTGTCCATCTTTGTCCACTCATGTTTTAAATGGTCTAATTACCACTTAAGGACCTTAACTTTAAGGTTCTATAGCTATTAGACACCTTTAGCTATTATAACTCAAGTTTTACGCTTTACGTGATTTAGTCCTTTTTACTGAATTAAGCATTCAAACGATAAAATTATTTCACGAAACTTTCACACATAAATGCTATCGTGCTGTAAACATTTAAAATAATATTAAAATAAATTTTTGACCTTGGATTTGTGGTTTCAAAACCACTATTTTATTTAGCTAAAAATGGCTGTTACATCATGCCTGTTGCATCAAATGAAATAACATCGAATATTAGACAAATACTTAAGTAACCATTTAATTCTCTAAAAAAATTACAACATCACGATTTAATGTATTTATAGAGATAATAAGAATATAGAATTACACCACGGCATTAATATTCAATATCAGACTATATTAGTCAAACATTCAACTCGTATTCATACTTTTAATACATACCTCACTTGAAATGTGTTGCTTGAATATCAAATGATCGGGATGTGCCATGGTGTCTTTCAACCATGGTCTTATTTATTCTTGTCTTGATGCCACAGTGTCTTTCAACCATGGTCTTATTCATTTTTTCCGTCGAGTTGCCATAGTGTCTTTCAACCATGGTCTTATTCCTTTGATTCGTGATGCCATAGCGTCTTTCAGCTATGGTCTTACTCAATAGAATCATGATGCCATAATGTCTTTTAGTCATGGTCTTACTCGATAGAATAGTGATGCCATAACATCTTTCAGTCATGGTCTTACTCGATAGAATAGTAATGCCATAACGTCTTTCAGTCATGGTCTTACTCGTTTCTAGTATGGCGCAATAATGTCTTTCAACTATGGTTTTAATCATTTTCCTTCAAGCCAATAAACTCAATTTATATATAAACAATTAGATATTAAACAATCAAAACCATAATTAATTGATTTAATCAAGTTACGAGCTTACCTGGCTAAATTACAGAAATATCAAAGTCTAGGGGCTTTTTGGTAATTTTTTATTCTCCTTTATTTTCCACTCGATCTTGATATAAATTAATAATTTCATTCAATTTACTAATTTACATAGTAAAATAATTTATTTTATGCAATTTAGTCATTTTGACATTTTTACAAAATTGCCCCCAACATTTTACTTTTATTCAATTTAGTCCCTGAGCCTAAAACATGCAAATTAACCATTTTTATTGCAAATTCAAACTATCCAAATACTCATAGCCTCCATTTCAGCCCATTTTTTCAATAATTTCACATCAAGTCCTTGAACTATTACTATTTCAATAATTTAGTCCCTAATCGGTAAATTCATCAAAAATCACTTAATAAAATACTTATAAATAACAACTAACACATCAAATTCATCATTTAACATCTAAAATCACAAGGTTCATCAATGGAAAAATTCAAAATCTTTAACAGTTTCAAAAACGAAGGTACGACCTAGCTGGACCTAGTTGCAACGATCTTAAAAACATAAAAATTATTAGAAACGGGATCAAATCACATACCATGCATCAAAATTTCAGCTTGGCCGAATGCTTTTTCCTCCCCACACCAAAGCTATTCAGTTGAATTAAAGAATGAAGAAGATGATAATTTAGATTTGGTTTATTTTAGTTTTAACTATTAAATTACTAATATACCTTTTTAAAATCATGAAATTTACCATGCAACCTATCCATAAATATCCACCCACATTAAATATGGTATAATTACCATTAAAGTCCATTAATTCACCTTTTCAAAGCTAATTGATCCATTTAATTAATAGAATTCAACATTTGTAGCTTTTATAATTTAGTCCTTTTCAATTAATTAACTATCTAAACATTAAAATTTCTTAACGAAACTTTAATACAACCTTAATAACACTCCGTAAATATTAGACCCATTTTAGTCCTTTTCACGGCTTGATTTATAAAAATGAGGTCTTGATACCTCATTTTCTAAAACCACTTGACTTTAGGGTTTTACCACTTGAACCTAATTGTTCATTTGAATAGCATAAATTGCCAATATAAAAATTTATTTTAATATCATATTAGACTCGTAAATATTAAATAATAATATTTATGATCTTACTCGTCAGATATGTGGTCCTGAAATCACAATTTCCTACACCAGTAAAAATTGGGCTGTTACAGTAATGATGTAATAGTTTGTTCTAAATAACATAACAAAGGCCCATTGCCCATCTTTATGGTTCGCCTATATTAGGTGCCTTACCGGACCATTGACCTCGCTTATGCTATTTGTAATCTACTTACCTGAGAAGTAAGAGAGGAGGGGGTGAGTTCGGGGAGAACTCAATGAATAATCAAAAACCATTAGATTATTCCATAAAAACAACATTTGAAAACATTAGAAATTTTAGTTTTTAAAATGTTTCACGTGCTGGGTTTGCAGATGAGGATACGAGACCCAGTTCCCATCGAAAAACCTTATTTTTGTGAAAATAGTTTTAAAAAAACAATGCTTAGAAATCCTTTCTTTTAAAAACTTTCTTTTAAAAGGGACTCATATTAAAATCCTGCGAGGCCATATTGCTTTTCAAAAACAAAATTGAATCTAAGTTTATAACAGAGTCACAAGACCAACTCGTACATAATAGGATTCATGAACATAATCGACCTTAGGTCACACGACTGGATTGTCAAACAAAAGACATGTCTCGTTGAATAAGTTATATCCAACCTAGCTCACAAAGAGCACGTAGAATATTACATATAAAATCTCACAAAGGCCCATGCTCTAAAAGAGCATGCAGAGTGAGGCTTAATATGGGTGAGTACTCACACTATTGGTATACTAATCAGAAGGCTCACTAAGGAGCACACTAGTAGAAAGCTCGCACAAATCAGAGCCAAACAGAGAGCTCGCATAAAGAAGAGCTAAAACATTTGCTTATAAAAAGCTTACACATTAAGTGCCTTTCAAAAACACAGTTTAAAATCGTGCTTTCAAATCATTCTTATTATCAAAAGCTCGTATAGAAGATCACATAAAACTATGCTTTAAAATCATCTTTTCAAAATCACAATTTTGAAAATAGAGTTCGTAGCTTAAAACAAAGCTTTTTAGAAATCTTATTTTTGGGTTTTGAAAATAAGGTTTCCTTTAGAAAACTATAGCCATTAGCGATCATAATCAGAATACCTTTGGGAACCCATAAACTAACAGTTACCGATCATTCACCAAAAATGAAAAACCTAAAAGATTTTGGCTTTGACTGTGTCATTGCTAGAAGATGGTTCGACTAGTTCACAACAAGCAAACATATTACTAACAGACATACAGATTTCTCACAAGCATGCGAACCTAGCTCTAAAGACAATCAACCCTAACAAGACTAGGACTTACCCATATTACTACGAACAAAACTTATAATAGAGACTTTGGGTACCCTATCTGAATTAGGAAAGTTGTTACTTGCATGTAAAGTATTCCTAGATACACTAAATCAATTTTTCCTAATTTGAGTCTGACTGTATCTTTGATCGGTGAACCCAATTTGCAGCTTACCTAGCCAACCCAGCTCACCACACAGACTAGCGAGCCTAGCTCACCAAATAGACTAGTGAACCTTAGCTCGTCAACGCATTAGCGAACCTGCTTCACAGTGAAACTGGTAAACCCTTACCACTTTATTTGGTGTACACTGTTACTCAGCAAACACCCTTGCTGAAACTTCCTTGGAAAATACCCGACTCGATTGAATTTTGGTGAACCCCCAATTCATCTAAATGATTGGCAATCCCAGTTCATCAAAACACTTGTGAACCTTCACTTCACACTGCCAAAACATTTAACCCCGATCTTGGGATGTGTCAATCAATACACAACCTAATCCATTCAACAAAGTATCACTATACTGTTGGAAAGAATTCAGTTTGGAAACAATTTTCTTGCACAGGAGAAAAATAAAATTTTTAAAACCAACCCAATTTGTGATATTTATAGCAATAAACCTTTGACTGAAATAGTACTTGTGTTTTTGGATAAGCGGATCCTTGATGTTTTCTGACTTTCAATCAAACGATCTTCTTCACTGTTCTAGTACGACGAACTACTTCAAGTGTGGGCTCGAATCAATTGAATCAAAAGATAAAACTAGAAAAAGTTTTCTTTACTTTTTTGGGTGAAAATGAAAAATTCTTTCCTTTAATAGAAACTGGTAGAATTGTTATTTTGAAAAAAATATATTTAATAGTTGAAAATAAATTCTCTCTATTTTTCAGCAAAGTAACAATCTCTCAAAATTGTGTAAATAGTTCTCTCGGTGCCATCTATTTATAGGGAGAGAAGGTAGAACCTTTGTTGAGTTGTAGATGTCTATTTCAAATAGAATTTTTTTTTCTAGTCCAACTAGGAAAGGAAGCGGGGCTAACAGGGTGTGGTTCCCCTCATATGTATTATGATAGGGATTCGGGCTTCTTATTGTATTGTGCCCAATTATATTTCTTTCTTGACTTTTAACCCAACACTTGATAATTTAATCCAACCTAATACACATTTTCTATTTTCTAAAATAAACATTAAATTTCCAATTAAATAATTTCTCACATCAATTTTACCCTCGATAAAATGATGACAATTTTACCCCTGATAGAATTTCCAAGAAAATATATTAAATATTTCACAACTCAACTTGTTCACTATGATTGAATGATTTATTTTATTTTTAGGCTTAAAAACTGCTTAATAACATAAACTCACTCTTCTGATCTTTTCTGAGTAATCCATATATATATTTGCAAATGAGTCATTTCTTATTTTCATTTTCATTTCCATTATCATTTCCATTTTTCGAGAAATCCACATTCATTTCCAAATGATTCCATTTCTCTACTTCGGGAAAACCATAATCATTTCTAAATGTTTTTCATTTCCCTATTTCTATTCATTCCATTCATTTTGATTCAAAATGCAATTCATTTCTGATTTCAATGAGCTAGAGGAGGAATTGATTGGACATGTGTAATTAGGGATCAAATGATTTATAAGTTTTTGGCTTTTCACCTATTACTTATAAACTCATTTACTCACGAAGCCATTCCACTATAATATCATGACTAAGCTCTCCCTAATGACATACTATTATGAAATCATCTACTCAGTGCTCGTCTAACAACCTTGTCATAAGTGTGTTACCTTGTAGGATATCCTTAGTCTATTTGGAATAATATTCGTGTAGTGTGTGAATATGTAATGCGAACGTGCAAGTATACACATCGAATCAAGTAATAAAGTGATAAGTGAGATCGTCTCCATAGGGATTGGAATAGGTAAAAATATGGTTGAGTTATTACTATAAAATCTACTAATTAGGATTATGGAAAAGTAAATAGAATAATGATTTGGAGTGAAGTATTAATGTATGAAATATAAAAAATCAAATAATGAATAAATTGTTGTGGCAATTCTGCTAGACAAAGTTGAAAGGATTGATGCTGTTGAATGGGAAGGTTAGAATTACTTGGATTATATCTTTATAACATAATAATGTCATGGAAAAATCTTAACCAAACTACTGTTTAGAGTATAACTACTGCATTCTACTTCTTTCTAGAGCTAGAATTAAAGCTATCATTGTAACGCCCCAATTTTCGGGAATTCTAAAAATGTTGGCAAAATTTAATATTCTATGTTTTGCCTGCTTGGCGTAGGATTAATTATGTTAGTGGGCCTCTAGAAGGCCCAAGATTAAGTTAAAACCCGATAGTTTTAGTTAATTTTAATTCCATAAGAAAAAGAGGGTTCTGGTTATTTGGGCTTTTAGGTATTAATTGTGTAAAATAAATCAAAAGGAAGCACGTGGTAAAGTGGCTAAGTGATGCCACTGGGAATGCTATAGGTGGCGTGTGGATGATTGGGAGGACCCAGGTTCAAGTCACAATGACAGCAAGTTAAGGGATTAATTTTTATGCACAGAAAAGGGAAGTAATGGAACTGAAGTAGAAGTCTGTCAGGAGGAGTTTGAGTTGCTCAGGAGATTGAGTAAGGAGGGGATAAGGGAGAGGATTTAGGAGCTAATCAAGGAGAATGGTGTTGGATTTATAGTGGACTCTTGAGGAGCAAGAGTTGGTCGGCCAAGGGTTTCTTTAGGGGGTAAATTTTGGCTAGGTCAAAAGCCAGGTATAAATTCGGCATTTGGAAGTGTTGTGCCGTTTTTCTGACCATTCTTCCTTCTCTTCCTTTCTTTTGTTTTTCTCTCCATCTATTTTCTATTCTTACTTTCCCCATAGCCAAATATTTCCATTATTCTACTCATCTCTACGTTCTTATCATTTGTTCTTAAGCCTTATACACAAAAGCCGAAATCCCGAAAGCTTATAGTTTTTCATTACCGATTTCTCCTAACCAAACTCTGTGGTTTTTCTCCATCTTGTGGTCGATTCTTCCTTCTTCTAAATCTAAAACCTCTGTCGACAAAGCCACTACAATAACCCTACTATTCCATCTTTTCTTTCATTGTTACAAAAAGTCGAAAAACCCCATAGTCTAGGGAGCATAGCCGAATACTGAAGTCACTGAAAGCTTGACTTTTGTTATCATCTGAGGGCTTAGATCTACATCGGGATCAAGTGGAAACTCATTGGAATTATTGACTAAGGAATCGATGGTAAGTCTTTCCAAAACTTAGTCTTTCTTTCGTATTTTAGGAAAAGCCGGAATCCCTAAATGTTAGGGAGGCTGTCGATTTGGACTTGTAGCCCTAAGGGGTTGTGATAACTGTTCTACTTTGGTAAATGGTGTGATTTAAAGGCTGCTAATCAAGGGCTTGGATAGGTGGAACGATCAGATCTTTGGATTTAAGACATAGTTCGGAAACAAGGTAAGAACAAGAAGGTTCTAAGCATGTTTGGCCGAATATGGTAAGAAATGTCAGATACTCGCAGTGTTAATTCGATATCTAGAGTAATGTGTTAGTAATTTAATTGTAGGCAGTTAGTATGTGGATCTCGACAACGAATCGTCGCAAAACAGGTGTGTAACTGACACCCTCCTATAGACTAGATCGGCAAAAGCCGAAAAGCCAAAATACCAAAAAATGAGTATTTTAGGAACTTATGAGTGTGCGAATGCTCGTAAGATAAATGGGTTAATAATTCTGGTAATCCGTGGAGGTAAGACTGCAAAGTGCACTATTCTGTGCGTTTCGACGTTTTTGGGCTTAGTGGGCCTAAATAGGAAAAATGGGCTAATGGGCCCAATTCGGTAAGTACGCGCGATAAGTGTTTTTGATAGTACGTAATGGTAGGATATGCATATAAACTCTAAGACAGTTAATTTACTAGAATACCCCTATGTATGAAAATTACCGTTATACCATAGGTGTAAAATGACCATTATACCCCTAGTGTTAATTTTGTCTGAAAAGTATGATGATTTAAATCTGTATGATGTATGACATGAATGAATATCTGTTGCATGGGGACATGGGTTATATTATGGAGGAAGCGTCCTGGTGGCTATGCCACAAACTATCTGTTCTGGTGGCTCTGCCACATATATATATATCTGTTCTGGTGGCTCAGCCACAATTATCTGTTTCTGGTGACTCGGTCACGTTATCTATTCTGGCAGCCATGCTGCATATTTCTGTGGCGTGTAGCGGTTGGGTGGGTCGAGTAGTCTCCCCACATGGTGAAAGGAAGGTAAGGGGGTGTACATGGTTGGATATGGGTTGGGTTTTTGCATCAGCATGTAATAATTGTTCTGATCTATTATGGGCCTATGGGCTTTATTCTAACTTCTGTTCTGGGCTAAGGCCAATTTATTCTGTTTCTGTGGTTTGAGCTGATATAGGCTATGGTTGGGTTAATTTACACACTGAGTTTCCCCAAACTCATCCCTTTATTTTCATCCTCTCAAGTAATCCCCAACCATAGTGGGCTTGGAGCTGTGGGGGATTCAGAGTGGCAACATGTTTCTACGAACCTGGTTTTCTTTCTGGTGAACTAGACGTCCTTTTATTTTTAATTACGGTTTTGGGTTTTTAAGTGTAATAAGGCCGCTTAATTATTTTTATGGTTTTGTTTTACTTTTATTATTATATTATGATAAAAATAAACTATGATAACTATTGAAATGGATTAGCTCTAGGACACGTTTTCAAAAACATTAAGTGATTTCAAGATAAGACGATTACAAGTAAGGCTTCCGCTAAGCAAACATTTTCAAACTTAATCATTTTCTTAAGATAGACCTAACCAAATGGTTTTCTCACAATTATACGAGATGTTAGAGTGTGGCAATGGCGGTGTGCATGACTAGGATTGGATCCGAAGGGAGCTTGGTACTTAAGCAGTCCGACGGACTCACCTCCTCTTTTCTGGTTTCCTACCTGGTACACAGCTTCCATTCACTCTAATCTATTTAAAAGGTATCCTTTAAACATCAACTAAGTTTTCTAAACTAAGTAATACGGAATGTTTTGAATGCTTCGATGTGGCACGTCGGATCCGGTCATAACGTCTAGGCTGGGTTTGGGGTGTTACAATCATTCTCAGTCTTTGTATGTTTACAAGTCTCAAGAACAATATCTAACAATATTCTTCCTTACTCTGTATAGATCACAACTCTATGTCTAGAGTGCTATGAGTATTCACTCGAGTAATCACTTGTATCATTTGATTACGATCTAACTTATTTAACCTTTTCAGAATTAAATCAAGTCTAAGGATATACCATGCATTCATCTATGTCTAGATCTTGCATGCATATATTTAAAATAATCCAGACCGAATAAAATAGTAGATCTACTCAAAATATCACCATGATCATTAAATATATCAAGATAGATCTACTAATTCCAACCTAAATGAAATTAACTCATGGGTTGGGATTTAAAATCCAAAATCAGAATAACATTCAAAATCATCCTTAATAGTTTAGAAATCACAGAAATTAATTAATAAAATGAATGTAAAACTGCAGGAAGCTTTTACCACTCCAGATTTCACTTCAACACTGTTGAATTGTGTATGACGTAAGGCTTATTGCTTGTCCCTTTCCTTACGTCTCTACTCTAATCTTAAGCTACTACCCTCTACCTTTTCTCTGGAATTTTTCATGAGTTTCTCCGGAGAGAAAACTACTCTCCAAATCCCCCTCCAAAATCATCCTCCCAAAATCCTTGTCCTCAAAATCCTCGTGTCTTCTTTCTTTTCTATTCCCTCTTTTATAGGGTAGGTCCCCTCTCTCTCAGTACACATTTTCTCCCACTTTTTTAGGTGGATTTATCTGGTACATGTCCAGCTAGCTGAGAGTGATAAGGACTGAGTGTTGCGTTAGCATTTTCCTGGAATTGCCATGGCATTTGTGTTGGCAATCCATCCAACCTTTTGCCATGGGAAAATTTCACTTCCTTTATTCTCTTCCTCCTTTTTTTTCCCTTTTCTTCATCCTTCCTACACCTGCTGCATACAACAACCAACTCCCTTCTTCCCAATAGTAAAAGTCACATGAAATGACATTTAAGGCACAATCCAAGCGTTATTATGCAATGTTCTAAAAATAACCTAAACATAAAAATATATCTACTTAAATACAGTCATTTAATCAAGCTTAGAGGTTTAAAATATAACTCTTTACAAGAGTTATCACACCCCCAAACCCAAGTTCTTGCTTGTCCTCAAGCAGAATATGTATGAATGCATGAATGCATGAATTTGCCATAACTACACAATAGCCTATTGTACTGCTAAACCAAACGAAGCATATTTTATACCTCCATTCTCAATAGTCTTCTGTCTAAAAATATTGGTTCAATTTTATAGGTTTGTTTAGCATACAAAGTGCAGAAAATGTTACCTAAAAATAAAAGTTCCTAAATATTCATGCAATTTTGACTATAACAAGCACCTCCTAATGTACTTAGTTTATCTTTCCACTCAACTTAGTTTTTCTTCTCAATCTTATTCTGTCATTGCATTATATAAATTTTTTTCTAAGGAATTCATCTTGTTACATGATTTCTTTACTTAACAATCACAATGGAGCATACACTAGATTGCCAGGTATTACATCACGCCACAGTTTGAATGTAATTCACTCATGAAGCTAAGGGTTTTGACTAAAAAGATGGATGGAGCAAACAACTACCCCTTAGCTACTCTGCCTACTACTATAGTGGGATGCCCCTGAGCTATTTTTTTACTCACTCTTATTTGATTTTGCTTTTTTGATCAATATTACAACGGAGCAAATAGAGTGTTACTGGCCTACTTAATAATTCTAAATATTGGAGTGCTTTATAGTGTCTTTTTTAAATTTTTATTTATTTATTCATTTACCCTCATCTTTGCCATGGTATTTATTATTACACAATGCTAATTTACTGATCTTAGTTTCAAGACTTCTAAGTGTATTAAAAGAAACCTACTATAGACTAATTGCGATTATACTAGGTCATTCTATTTTTAGGCATCAATTTTCACACGACTATTCTAAGCTAAACATACCTAATCAACTATCACAATTTTCATAGTATTAAGAGTTATTATCCTCATTGAACATCATAGATAACAATATATTTCTCATGGTCTAACAGTCATTTAGCATTTTTATGTCATGGCAAAATGAGTGACAAAATAATCTAATGTTCAAACAAAATATCTCATGCATGCAATATGTGCAACACACTCCCAAACCTAATGGATGCATTGTCTTCAATGCATGATCAAACACAAAATTTCACTTATGCAAAAACAAATAGATATGTAGAAAATGCAATGAAAACAATTATGAATGCATGGGAAAAACATGTACAAATGAAAAAAATATGTAAATGAAAAGTAAAAACAAAAGATTGGAAATGATTTGTTTACTTTATTTGGGTAGGGTGGATTTTCGGGCAGCGTGCTTGTAACACTGCTTTTGCTTGAGTAGATTAAGTGGCACCTCATCATCATCATCATCTGATTTTGTAAGATCATTAATCAGTTGATTAATCTCATGATCTTACTTCAATATGGGTGCAGTGGTTTGAGGTGCAGTAGCAGGTTCCTGTGGTGCAAAAGTTTGATTCGTGTTATCTCCCTCATTATTTAATTTAATGTTCACAGATTCTATTTTCTCTTCTTCCCCCTCTGTTTCTTTGTTTTTCTTTTCTGCAGTGGCTGGATGTGTAGTAGTGTCTATCATAACGGCTTCAACTTCATTCTCATCTTCATCTTCTGAATCTAATAACAACTATTTAGGAAAAGTAGCGAATGTAAGCATGGGTCTGGTAAAGTTTTTCTAAAGAGGTTTCTTGATGGCATTATCCCTCATTCTAACATAGCCCTAAAATAAAGCCATTTTTTCTTGAGCCCTACTTAAATCAGTAGCTGTTTTCAGTTGTTGCTTCTCTATCAAACAAAACTATTATTTAAACATCTTAGGAGCACTGAGCACTTGCTGCTCAAAATCATTGTGATATGTGGATAGAGTGGCATGGGTACGAGTAGGTGGAAAAGAGGTTGATGCAAAGCCAGGATGCCGTGACACTTCTTCCCTTGAAAATCTCATGGCAATCTATTTGGTGATGGCTCTTTTGTTAGGGATTTTGTCTTCATTTTCTTGGATAGGGACATTGACTTGTTGGCAAAGTGCAATAATGAGAGATAGAAAATCTAGGGTGCCTGCATTCTTTCGTGCACAATGGTGAACTTCTTTAAAAATAATTTTTCCTACATTTATCTTTCTTCCAGTCATAACAGAGTGCAGTAACAACATGCGTTCCTTTGAAATAGTAGAGTTATGAGTTAAAAGGCTAAGACGAGATTTAAGAAAATGGTACCATACCCTACAATGAGGCTTCAAAGAAACACAATCGATAGTGTAATAGTCATTTTGAGAAATTTTCCACTTGGTCCCTTCCACTCATAAATCCTCAAGAACTTGATTGAGTCCTTCTACTGTTATTGTCTTGACAAATTGAAAATGTTCATCAAGGCCTTCAGGTAAACCATATTGTGCGTTGATGGATTATTCATCGAATAACACTGAAGCACTAGGTAAATAGATGAAAGCATTATCTGGAGAGGTTAAATGGGCATAAAATTCCTTTACAACTTTCGTGGGAACATTGTCAAGATGAAGGCAAAAGATTTTCCATCCATGTTTCTCTACCATGGAAGAAATTTCTTCAGTGTATCCCATAAAGGCCGCATCTTGAAAAAGAAAGACTTTTTTCATACAAAAGGGTTGCTTTGATGTGTTCGTGTTGTACTTTTCTTCAACGCATTGCTGAAAAATGTTCTAGGAGGCATAGAGGTTGATGAAGATGGCATACGTCAAGCCATTTGAGAAGAAATAATAACTGCAAAAAGAAAAAGTTAAGACATTTACAGTTATAAAGGATGAATTAAAAATGGTGAAAAAGAAGAAACTAAAAATAACTTGGAGAAAGAAAATGAATCGACTAGGGTAAAAATGAGAGAGAATATAACAATGACATGAGGGATAAGATTAGCCTGAAATTATGGCCTAACACGGTAAAGTAAGAATTAGGCGGGAAAAGAAAAAAATAATATAAAAAGTTAAGCTAAAAATTTACAAGCATGCTAAGTAGGCTAACTATTACAAAGCCCGGGCCAAAATCTACCTGCAACAAAAGAAAGAAATAAAAATTAATTAAACCGATAAAAGAAAGAAATAAAAGATAAATTAATTAAATAAAACCAGGTAAAAGAAAACTCTATGCAATTCGAAGAGTAATAGAATGTTTATCATGAAGTATGGAAGCTCCCTAATAATGCTTCAAATGTTGGCCATTGACTTTGAAATTAAAGCCAATCATGCCATCTTTAACTTCCATAGCTCCATGAGGTAAACATGCACTATCTCGAATGGGCCAGACCAACGAGACTTCAATTTTCTAAGAAACAATTTTTGCTTGGAATTGAACAAAAACACTTGTTGTCTAGGTTCAAATTGTCATGGAAAAATCTTCTTCTCATGCCTTCACTTTGCTTTTCTTTATACAGTTTGGCATTCTCATAAGTTTGAGCTTTAAATTCATCCATCTCATTTAGCTTTAGTAGTCAACTATTGGTAGCATTAATCCAATCCATGTTAAATTTCTTAATTTCCCAAAATGCCTTATGTTCAAGTTCAACAGGCAAATGGCAAGGCTTCCCATAGACGAGCTTGAAAGGCAACATTCCCAATGGTGTCTTGAATGCAGTGCGATATGCCCACAAAGCTTCATCCAATTTGGATGAGAAATCTTTGCGAGTAGGATTGACCACTTTCTCCAAAATCTACTTAATGTCTCTATTCGAGATCTCAGCTTGTCTATTTGTTTAGGGATGATATGCTGTGGAAATTTTATGTTTAACCCTATATCTATTCAAGGTAGTAGGAATTAAGTTGCAATCAAAATAAGAACCTTCATCACTAATCAAAGAACAAGGAGTACGAAACCGGGTGAAAATATTCTTATGTAGGAACTTCAGTATCAATTTAGCATCATTCCTGGGGAGAGCGACAGCTTCAACCCACTTAAAAACATAATCTACAGCCACAAGTATGTATATTTGCCCCAATAGCGTGGAAATGGACCCGTAAAGTCGATTCCCCACACATCAAACAATTCAATTTCTAGAATATTTTGCAATGGCATTTCATACCTCTTTGATAAGTTCCCAGTTCATTGATAATGATCACAAGCTTGACAAAATTCATGAGCATATTTAAACATGCTTGGCCAATAAAAGCTAGATTGGCAAAATTTTGCAGCAGTTCGCATTCCCCCGAAATGTCCTCCATATGGTGCTGAATGGAAGTGGTGTCAAATACTCTGAATTTCATCATCTGGAACACACCTCTGATTATTTTATCTACACAATGTTTGAATAAAAATGACTCATCCCAATAATATTGCTGAGCATCATGGAGAAATCTTATTTGTCTTTGACTATTGAGCACATGTGGGAGATATCCACTTACTAAGAAATTGAGAATATTGGCATACGAAGGTAATGTTGTGGCAACCAGTAGTTGCTCATCTAGAAAATCCTCCTTAATAAGTTGAATATTTCTATCTTTATTTCCTACTTCAAGTCTCAACAAGTGATCAACCACTTGATTCTTTGTGCCTTTTGCTATCTCAAATTTCTAGATTAAATTCCTGTAGCAGCAAAATCCACCGAATTAATCTTGGCTTGGTGTCTTTCTTGGTCACCAAATACTTAATTGCAGAATGGTCTGTATAAATTGTAACTTTGGTGGCCACTAAATAGGATCTGAATTTGTCAAATGAAAATACCCCAACCAATAGTTCCTTCTCAGTATTAGTGTAATTGATCTACGTATCTGTCAATGTCCGGCTTGCATAGTAGATGGCATGAAGCACTTTATCCTTCCTTTGCCTAAGCACTACTCCTACAGTGAAATCACTGGTATCGCACATAAGTTCAAAAGGTAATGTCCAGCCCGGTGCTATGAAAATCGATGTTGCTACCAGTTGCTTTTTCAATTCCTTAAATGCTTGCACACAAGGCTCTCAAAATTGAAAGCTCTATTATGTTCTAATAATGCACACAGGGGTTTGGATATTTTTGAAAAATCCTTTGAAAGCATCGATAAAATCCTGCATGGCCGAGGAAACTTTGAATACCTTTAACTGTAGTGGGTGGTGATAATTTTTAATAACCTCAATCTTTGCTTTGTCTACGGCAATCCCTTGCTGTGAAATTTTATGTCCCAGAACAATGCCTTCATAGACCATGAAATGGCATTTTTCCCAATTCAAAACAAGATTAGTCTCTTCATACCGACAAAGAACTAGCTTTAGGTTTTTTAAAAAGCCTTCAAATGTATCGCCAAACACCGACAAGTCATCCATAAAAACTTCCAAAAATTTTTCCACGATGTCCAAAAATATTGCCATCATGCAACGTTGAAATGTTGCAGGGGCATTGCACAATCCAACTGACATTCGTTTGAAAGCAAAGGTTCCATAAGGACACATGAACGTGGTCTTTTTTTAGTCAGTAGGAGCTATGGCAATCTGTTTATAACCCGAATAACCATCCAAATAACAATAAAAGGCTTTTCTCGCTAATCTATATAACATTTGATCGATGAATGTCAAAGGAAAATGGTCCTTCCTAGTTGTTTTGTTAAGCCTTTGATAGTCCATACAAACTCTCCATCCTGTGACAGTACAAGTTGGAATAAGTTCATTGTTATCATTGCTAACCACAGTAACACCCACTTTCTTGGGTACACATTGAATAAGGCTTACCCACAAACTATCAAAAATAGGATAGAGTATTCAAGCATCAAGCCATTTGATAATCTCCTTTTTAACGACTTCCTTCATAATGGGGTTCAGTCTTCTTTGCCGCTCAATAGAATTGCCATGGCAATCTTCTAGTAAAATCTTATGCATGCATATGGCCAAACTGATTCCTTTGATATCTGCGATTGTCCTCCCCAGTGCTTTCTTAGATCTTTTTAAAACTTCTAAAAATTGAGCCTCTTGAACAGATGTTAACTCTGTAGAGATAACTACTGGCAACGTGTTTTTGTCTCCCAAGTAGGCGCACTTTAAATGTAGTGGCAAAAGCTTCAACTTCAAAGTAAGAGGGTCTTCTATAGAAGGTTGAGGAGGTTTAAAAAATTACTCTAATAAATTTAAAGATTCAAAACTCCTCCTTGATCTATTTTGAAGTTGCTTAGCCTCCATCAGTTCACTAAGTTCTTCAATTAGTTGCTCTTCATTCAACTTAACTGAGTCTGCTTCATTATTAGAATTATTGTAACAAAATTATGCCAATTCTTCCTTCACTGATGAGTCAATAATCTCAATGGCGTGACAATCTTTATCTGTATCTGCATACTTCATGGCATCAAAAACATTAAAGGTTATCTGCTAGTCATTAACTCTCATTGTTAATTCACTTTTATGTACATCAATTAATGTTCTACTAGTGGCTAGAAAAGGTCTCCCAAGAATAATTGGTACCTCTTTATTAGCTTCACATTCCAGAATAATAAAATATCCAAAAAAATAAATTTATCAACTCTTACCAACACATATTCAATTTTACCTTTCAAATGTGCATAAGAATAATCAGCTAATTGCAGCGTGATAGTTGTATTCTTGCCTTCCCAATTCCCAATTTCCTGAAAATAGACATAGGTATTAAATTTATGCTTGCACCTAAATCATATAATGCCTTGCCTACATAATGATTTGAAATTAAACAAGGAATAGTAAAGCTCCTTGGGTCCTTCAATTTCGGTGGCAATTTGTTCATCAATATTGTTGTGCACCCTTCAGTGAGAGCAATAGTATCACTTAACAATGCTTCTTACTGTCTTGAGCTTAATGCACTGGCAATTTGCCCTACATGGTTTTCTAAAGCCCTTAAATATGTAGCTTGACTCTATATTACAACATCGTTCTTGGAAATGTATTCCTTCAATAGAGCTTCCATAGATGAAGATGATCATAAGGATGAACTTTGCTGAACATTTTGCCATGGCATAGGTTGATTGTATCTAGGTGGTACACTTGTGACATTCTGTAGAACAACATTACTGGAATTTCCCACTCCTTAATTACTCCAACTGAAATTAGGATGTTGTTTCCATCCTGGATTGTATGTATTAGAATATGGGTTATTATTTCGATTAGAATTTCCCATGTACTATACTCAAGCTGGGTTTGTAACACCCCTAACCTGTATCCGTCGACAGAACAGGGTTTTAGAGTATTATTGAAACATTCAGAACATTTTACAAATAATTTATGTAAATTACTATTTATTAACCGAGATCATTCAAATCGTCCCTTGATTGGACCCTCAAGGCCCAACACGAGCATTAGAGTCAAGTCGGGACTTAATTGGAAGCTTTAAGAATTTTTTGCGAAATTACAAAAATTTTCCAAGGTACAAAGCTCACACACCCATGTGGTCCAAAGGACAAGCCCGTGTGACCCTGGGACACACCTGTGCCACAAGCCGTGTTTGACCCCGTGTAACTCTTTGACTTGAGCACACGGCCATGCCACACGCCCATGTGCTAGGCCGTGTGGTTAATTAATTCATTTCAAATTTAGGTGCAGGTTTCACACGGCCAAGACACAGGCCCATGTTCTAGGCCGTGTAGCATGCACAGGTGAGACACACGCCCGTGTGCTCAATTTTGAGCATTTTGTTTCTCAAAATTAAGGTATAGGGGACACACGGCTTAACTACATGCCCATGTACCCGGCCGTGTGTAACACCCCTAACCTGTATCCATCGTAGGACTAGGGTTAAGAGGCATTACCAGACATATCGAAACATTTTGCAATCAAAAGTCATGCATCGTCATATAATAGTCAAACATAAACATTAAGTCCCTTTCTTAGGTCAATGAGACCATAAACATGCATTAGGAAGAGGTCAGAACTAAACCGAACACATACAAAAATTTTCCAAAACATAAACAATTCTTCTAAGTTATAAAGGTCACACGCCCGTGTGAATAGGCCCATGGCCTTAGAGACACCCATGTGTCTAAGACGTGGCGAAACAGGGCATACATACTGACTTGTCCACACGACCACAAGACACACACGTGTGTGCGCGACTGTGTGGTCTACTCAGGCACATTTCAAAATGGCCCTCGAGCAACATGGCAGAGACACACGCCCGTGTCTGTGCTTTTGTGGACAAAAATAGGCCATTTACAAGGCCAATATGCCACCCAATTGGGTCCTCCCTACAATTCCAAAATCAATCATCATATATGCAACATTTTCAGCCAAATTCAACTCCAAACATGTATCAACCACGCCATTACATTATCAAAAAATTCCATTCTCAATTCACCAACCAAAACATCCCAAATCTATACCAAAATCATACCAACACATATGCTTCAATACTTCAAATTTACACCATTCAATCTCATGATCAAAACTTACCACTTTCTCAAATAAACATATACCAATGCTTACCAAAATGACCAATTTCTATAGCCATTCAAAACACATCATATATATTATATTGCATTACATGTATCATACCAAGAACTCATTCATATACACAACCATAATCAAGCCAAATCAGATGGCTTGATATATACATCACCAAACATAGTCACATACTTCTAGCCTATACATGCCACATAACCAAATCTCAAAACATTAATTACCGAAATGATAATTGGATAGTGTGATGACATCTCCATCGACTTCCAACCAGAGCAGATCTTTGAAAAATCTATAAACATAGGAAAATAGTAAGCTTTGAAAGCTTAGTAAGTCATAAGCAATTAAATCATTTCAATGATATTTATAAACCAATATCACTAAACCAAAATTTACAAATCTCAATCACACATACCTTCATTGTACTCGTAAATTCATATAATCACATTAAATAATTCACTTAACTTATTTATTAATGAACGTATACCCATGCTTTCAAACTCAACTAACAACCGTTAGGTCATTCATATAAATCAAGCTCACACATATTCATTTCATCGCTGACCAAACCATGGTCATTTATTACAAATCATGCTTAAATTTATATGAACTTCTTTATAAACACTTCCAAACTCGAACATTCATAATTTCCTTATTCACATAAACCAAATTCACATACATGAATCATATAGCCAACTCAACCATTTTGATTTCATTATCTATTCAAGTTTTCGAACCAAGCAATCATACATCAAAGCCATGTTTCATGTTTCGTAAATCTCATATCCAAAACATAAGACCACAATTTCATATAACGAGTATATATAACACATTATATTACTCATCCTTATTCAAAGCCATATCTTAATTTCATTTCACATATTTAATCTTATAAATAGCATTAATTATGCCATTCAATCCAACTTATTTCATCATTCATTTACGTAATTTTTCATCTACTTCATACTTAACATCATCAAACACATAGGTTCCGTACATACCTGTACCTTTACATTCTTATCTATCACATTTATCACTTTAATGCTTAAAACACTAATTAATTCGATCGTCCTTGATCATTCAACGAACTCGCACACTTAGTGCCAATTAATTAGCTGAAGCTATAATTGTATCGCACACTTAGTGCCAATTAATTAGCCAAACTTATATCAGTATCACACACATAGTGCCATTCACTCAGCCAATACTGTTATAATCTCGTACACTCAGTGCCATTTTAATAGCCGTAGCTATTTCATTTATCGCACACTTAGTGCCTCAAATTCAATTCACATTTTAAATACTTCAACTTCACAATCATATTTCTTTACAACTTATTTCAGCACATATTATGCACATACATTTCAATTTGATAACATTTATTTACTTATGAACTTACCTAGTACTAACACGAACGGACAGTAATGACTATTCGATAATTTTTGACTTTCCCCGATCCAAATCCAATTTCCTCATTTCTTGATCTAATTCAATCCAAATTCGATTTATTTAATTAAATTCATTCAAAAACTCATAAATGGGCTAATTACACTTTTTCCCCTGACATTTCACATTTTTTACAATTTAGTCCCTATTTCACAAAACACAAAATATTCAAAATTTGACCACACCCATGCTTAGCTGAATTTCACTAAGGTCCCTAGTAGTCTATTTCTTTCATTTATTTCACATTTTGACCCCTCAATTTACAAAATTCACAATTTAATCCCAATTAGGCATTTTTACTAAAAATCACTTAATTAAACATGAAAATCTATTAACACATATTTATTTTTCATCATCAAACACAAAAACCTCAAGCTATCAACAACGGAAAATCACAAATTCTTCATCAATTCTAAAAATTAAAGCATGGGCTAAGTAATATTCGAAGCAATGATCTCAAAAATGTAAAAATTATCGAAAACCGAGCATAACACATACCCGAATTTAGCTTCCTAAGTGCCAAAACTTAAAAACAACTATGGCTTCTTTTCTTCTCCACACTCCGTCATGAGAAAGGATGAATACTCCACTATCTTTGTGATATTTGTTTTATTTATTACAAATAATATAACGTTTACCATTTTAGCCTTTATAATTTAATTAGAAAACCATATAACATAAGCCCATAACCGTCCAAGCTATGAATTAATGGCCTAATTTCATTTTAAGGCCTCCACATTAAAAGAGCATAGCATTAAAGTACTTTAACAAATAACTAGCCACTTTTACAATTTACGCGATTAAGTCCTTTTTGCAAATTAAGCACACAAACAATAAAATTTTCATACAAAAATTTCTCACATATCAATTCACATACTTTAAGTACGGAATATAATATTAAAATATTTTTTGACTTGGATTTGTGGTCCCGAAACCACTATTTTGACTAGGGTCTAAATCGGGCTGTTACACCTTGTGTCACACATGGTCTAGACACACGGTCGTGTGTTTGCCCGTGTGGACAAAACAAAGCCATTTCTAGCTTCATTTCTCACCCAAATCACACCCATGAACTGCACTTGAAACACACATCCAATACCAACCATTCCAAGCCTTCAAATTAAATAAGTTCCATCATTCATCATGGCATACCATTACATGCATACATGCTTACAATCTTACCTTGGTTCAATCCATATATTAGACATAATTTGATCAACTACTTAACATATATTTAGCTACCATAGCATGACATTACAAGTATATCAAAACAACCATTACTAGCCATTCCAATAGCTAGATTACAAGATCATTATCAAGCCTGTAACACCCTTTACCCGAGACTGTCACCGAAGTCGAGCACGAGGCATTACCAGACTTATCTTACTTGTTCGGGGCATAAAAAAATTTACTTTAAAAAAAATAATTCGCTCACATTCATCCAATAAATCCCTAAAAAGGGCCCTCAAGGCCTTAAAACGTGCAACTGGAATGGTTCGGGACCAAACCGGGAACATTAAAAATTTTTCGATTACTTACACAAATCAAAACAATTTATTTCACAATTCATAATAAAACTATCCATCTTTGTAACAGTCACTAAATTAATTATAACTTGAGTTACGAAACTCAAAATTTAAATCCGTAAATTTTCCCTGAAACTAGACTCATATATATTCTTACCATAATATTTCTAGAATTTTTGGTTTGGCCAATTAGTACAATTTATTCATTAA
This sequence comes from Gossypium anomalum, assembly GCA_025698475.1. NCBI lineage: Eukaryota > Viridiplantae > Streptophyta > Magnoliopsida > Malvales > Malvaceae > Gossypium > Gossypium anomalum. The sequence continues at coordinate 60,279,951 of CM046956.1, forward strand.
AGGTTCCCCTATTTCGCAGTTCAGCAGACCTGACTTCTCTTCACTTAAAATTGATTATCTCATTATACAGAAATCGAATAATATTTTTGATTGTTTCTAATGAAAATATACTCACTAAAAAATCTATACATATAATCTTTTACTTATAATCCTTTTTGTAAAATTTCTAGTGATTTTCCGAAGTTGGAACAGGAGATCAAGAAGTCACTCTAAACCAGTCTTACAGAAATTTAAATATCTTAGAATATAGACTTCCTTTGCTTGCTCTGTTTCTTTCTTATAAAAATAGACTCAATAAGATTTAATTCTATATCTAATTCACCATTTATTTCCATTTCTACAATTTTTAGTGAATTTTTGAAACCACATCACTGCTGCTATTTCCTAACTGTTCCATGGCCAACTCTTACTCTTTCATAGTTTCTTTGCATCAAGCCTCATTTAGGCATACATAATACCAAAACATGTTCTTATTTAGCTATATCATAAACTAATAATTATCTTATTTAGCTATATCATAAGCTAATAATTACCAAGTATTCACATACCATTCTTTAATCATATAATAAGGACATACACACAAAATAACCAGATCCCTATACATGCCATAACTTAAGGTATGTCTAGTCACAAAATATCGAGATAACTCGTTAATAGTGTGAGGCGATCTCTGACGTCCTTATGATTTTTCGAGTTGGCTTTGTGATACTATAAAAAAGAGAGAAAAGAAAGGGAGTAAGCATAAAGCTTAGTAAGTTTGCATGTAAATAAATAGCAACATTCTTAATGAATTATCAAGATAACCTGAACCTTTCGAACATGGACTTATCTTACCTTTCTTTTGGTACAGTCTTTGAATTTTTCGTTGAACCATTTGGAATACTAAGGATACACGAGTAGCTTTCCTTTTTAAACTTACCATTGCCATGTCTTGACATGGTCTTATGTGGTATCCTTGCCTTATGAACTCACCATTGCCATGCCTTGGCATGGTCTTACATGGGATCTTTGCCTTATAGTAGTTTATCAATGCCATATCTTGACATGGTCTTACATGATTTCCTTGCCTTGTAAAACTTACCAATGCCATGCCGTGGCATGGTCTTACTTGGTATCCTTAAACCCTAATGTCATGACATTTGTATCCTACACATTCCTAAGGTTCAACTGGAACTTTTAAGTATCATTTCTCCGTCAATTCTTACTTGAATCATCAAGGAATAAATTTACAAAATAAATATATAGATTCTGAAAAATAATATTATTAATCATAAATAATAAAACATTGCATTTATTTACAGCAAACTTACCTTGATACAAAATACGATCAAATATTTTGATTTAGTCCTCAACCTTTTTCTTTCCTGGGTCTAACCCCGAATTTCATTCTTCTTGATCTATAATAGAAAATTTAACTTATTTAATATTCACATTTATCAAAACAGTCCTTAACTCTAACTTTGGCAAAATTATGATTTTACCCCTAAACTTTTGCATATTAACACTTTTCCCCAAGGCTCGGAAATGAAACTTTATCCCTAATTCTTATGTTTTATGACATGCTGATTCATTTATTTACCTACGGCAACATCAAATTCCCACTCTAACATGTACTTATGACCATTAGGTATTTTTAACGGTTATGTCGTTTTACTCGTTTTCGCTTAAAATCGCTTAGCTCAAGTCGTTTAACATAATTTCAAGCTTCATATTCTACCATAAAACATCAAAATAAACACATTTCACCTATGGGTATTTTTCCAAATATGAAGTTAAATTATTGCTAGAATAAGCTAAATCAAGTTACCGGGACTTCAAAAATGTAAAGAACATTAAAAACGGGGCTTGGAATCACTTACTATGAAGCTTGGAAGCTTGACAAAACCCTAGCTATGGAAAACCCTTGAAATTTTGGCCTAGATGGGCACATTTTGCCATCTTTTTCCCTTTTTTTAATCTTTTAATTACCAAATGACTAAAATACCCTTCATTAAAACTTTAGTTACTTTTATCTATGTATGTCCATTTTTTCCCATGAAAACCTAATGGTCTAATTCCATTTAAGGGCCTCTACTTCAATTATACTCTTCAATTTAATCCTTTAGCATCTAAAACTCATATTTATCAACTTTTGCAATTAAGTCCTAGTAGGTAAATTAAGCATGCTATCTATAAAATTTTCCATCGATACTCTAACACATGCATCTAATCACTCGGTAAATTATAAAAATTTATCGGAATAAACTTTTCTATGTCAGATTCATGGTTTCGCAACCACTATTTCCTTTAGGCCCTATTTTGGGATGTTACAAAGCCACTAATGGTCAAGTTGTCCTATACATGCCATTATACTAAAATGATTTTACTAAGTATACCCAAAACAAGCTAGTTGATAGTGTGACGATGCTCCAATGATATCCAACCATCGTGAGCTTTCGAGCACTATAAAATAGGGAAAATAAAATGGTGTAAGCATTACATGCTTAGTAAGTTCGTATAACAGAAACTAAACTTACCAATCCTGTTTATTAAATCTAAGCATACAATATCATGTTTTCCATTTATAGCAGCCCGATTTTGGGTCTAGTCGGAACAGTGGTTTCGGGACCACAAATCCAATGCAAAAAAAATTATTTTTCTTATATTTTTATGGTCTACAATTTTGTGGAATTATTCTGTAAAAATCTCGTTAAAAAATTTTGACGTTTGGGCACTCAATTTAGCAAAAAGGACTAAATTGCAAAAAAGTGCAAAACTTGAGTTCTATAAGCTAGAGGTGTCTAATTTCTATGAAATTTTAAATTAGAGGTCTTTAGATGGTAATTAGACCATTACTTAAGTTGGTGGACAAAAATGGACATGGAGTAAGAGATATTTTAGTGTTTTAAGAAAATGACATTTTGGTTATTTGGTAATTAAATGAATTAATAAGCAAAATAAAAGCCAATTTTTGCTCATCTTCTACCCTATGGCCAAAATTCTCAAGAGAGGACATAGTTAGGGTTTTTTCATCTTCCAAGCTCGATCGTAAGTCCGTTCTAGCCCCATTTTTAATGATTTTCATGTTTTTGAGATCATTGCAACCTAATCTAGCTTATTCAAGGGCTAATTTGAAAGAAAGATGACGTTTAAAATTTTACCCATGTCAGATATTTGTATATTTTGATCTCTAATAGTAGAAAATGAATGTTTGGTGTTAGATAAACAACATTTACTAGGTGATTTTTGATGAAAATGTCAAAAATGACCTATTTGTAAAAGTTACAAAAATGAGTAGTAAAAGTGTGATTAAATGAAAAATGTTAGCTGATATGAGTGTGAAAATGGTTTGGCTAGGCTTGGGTTTTGAAGAAATTGAATACATTTCATTTTATGAGCCTAGGGACTAAATTATAAAAATGTGAAATATTAGGGGCAAAAATGTAATTTTGTGATAATATGATTTTTGGACTGAATTGAATAATGTGAGTATTAAATGGGCTAAATTTGTTTGTAGATCAAGAAAAATGAGGTTCGGACCTAGATTGGGGGAACAAACTGTTTAACAATTAGGTCCCATTCCTACTATTTTTGTACCGAGGTAAGTTTGTATGTAAATAATGCATTGTTATAATTATGTTTTAAATGCTTTAATATTGTATGAATTGTGATTGACTCATGAACGCATTCGAAAAAAGTTCTGACAAGCAAGAATTCTCGGTTGAGCCTTAGTTATAGAATAGGATACGGGTGACATGTCACTAGGAACCCATATGTTTATTTGATCTGGGTGCTGGTCTCGTACGTCCTACCAGTGGCTGGGTAGTCCGGTATGAGTTGAGGATACCTGGCAGCTTGTGTGAGCAGCACTGTGTAGCTTCGTCCTTACTGACAGCTTGTGTAAGTAGTCCCGTGGATAGCTCAAAAATGAGCCTATAGGTATTATGAGATGTGAGGTAGCTATGGCTACATATATGGCACTTATGTGCAAGATTTCTGAGTATCCGTTAATATTTCGAGTGTTCTACGGGAATGTCAAAGTTGTGAAAGACTATGGTTACGTTGCGAGTTGGTATAGGTATGTACGTAAGACTTATACTTAATGAGCTTGATATGTGATGAAACCTTGGAAAGGTTGTGATTGAGTAAGTTATGACTATAAGATTTTAATAACATTCATTGTAACACCCCAAACATGGCCTGGGCGTTATGGCCGAATCTGGCGCATCACATTGAAGTGTTTTAGCAAAAACCGTGTTTTCATTGAAAACCCTTCTTAAAATAAAAGAAACCTTAACTATCCTTAAAAAAAACTCCTTTCAATAACTTGTTTAAAATATATGATTTTATGAAAACATGTTATTTTAAAATGTAGTAGTAGAAACGTAGAAAAGTCATACTATAGTTTAAGAAACCGTGTTCAACTTTTTATTACATCACATAAAAAAAATACTAATCCAAATAATAATAAAGTGGAAGCCCTATTACAAACTGATTTGAAAAGTACTTAATAACATAGAAACTGATAAGCTTTAAAAAGAAAAACAAGTCCAAATTATCTTGCTAGCTGGCCACCCAGAGTCCTTCCAAACATCGAACCTTCTACTGAGCATCACCTGAAAATAAAATAAAAGAGGGGGTGAGTTTTTGCAAACTCAGTGTGTACAACCCTCGACGAAAACAAGCATTCAAAAGTTATCATACATCAAACATGCAATGCAATGCAGTGCAACCCACCCCAATAATCCAACTGGTACACTTCTGCTCCGTCCCCCTTTTCACAAACTGTGGGGATATAAATATCGACCCACCCAACCAATACACGTCAATGGTATCCCGGTTGCGAAACTACCTAAGTTGCAGCAAGCTGCCAATCACATATTGGGCTTAAAAGCTGTCGGTGGATCCACAGTTGTCAAACAACCATGCGGCCCTCATATACTCCCTCCGTTCCATAATTTCCAACCCATATGCAACCTAAACAGGATATCACATGAATACATATGAATGCATGTAGCAAGCAAAAATCTTACACACAACACTTAGGGGTATTTTAGTCATTTTTTCCCTTAGGGGCATTTCGATAATTTTCTTTTATTACGGGTTTTTACTTACCTTGGCCCGTTAACAAATCCCATGAGATAAGATGAACGAACACTATGCACCAGGTAGGATTCCAGAGAAGAAGAGGTAAGTCATTAAGACTGCTTAAGTACCAAGCTCTCCCTAGATCCAATCCTAGACATGTATATGCCCGTTGCCACACCTTAACTCCATGACTTGTCCACGGTGGCAATATATTAATTAAGTTTTAAGTGGTTACCATATACTAGGCCCAAAACCCCTATATACATGCATATGGCCCTCTTGGCCCAATCTCATACATATGGCCCATCAGGCCCAATTCACATTCATATGGCCCATCAGGCCCAATTCACGTTCATATAGCCCATTTGGCCCAATCTCATTTATATGGCCCATCCAGCCAACTCACATTATATTCATGCTCACATACAAATTTCCTATCACATAGCATCGCTTATCAAATTTTGCCAATTATGGGCCCAACAACCATTTGGGCCCATTTAGCCCATTCTGACCCACTTGGCCTATTCACAACCCAATTCCATGGAATCGCCCATGGGCCTCAGGCAACCTATCGGTCTCCCCCTTACGAGTATTCACGCACTCACAAGACTACCGTAGCCAAACTTTTGGCTTTTCGGCATTTTGTCTTTTGCTGATCTACTAGTGTGTGTAGTGTAAGTACACACCTGGTAAGCAAGCGTGATGCGATCTCTTTAGCCCTAAACCTTGCTCGATAAGTATAACAACCCCTTCTTAAATCCTTAACCACGATCAACTCCCAGATCTGCACCAATCTTAACTATTACAATAGAATAATAGGTGACTCGTATCCAACACAAGTCCCCTTACCTTAACTATAAACAATAGGCGACCTTAGCCAATGGGAGAGGAATACTTACCAAGATCGCGAACACCTAAAGAGCAGTTTCGGCAGAGAGCTAAGATCTGAGATCCAATACTAATTCCCTAACATAGTCGATTAGAAAGAGTAAGGGACAATGTTCGATACTTAGCAAGGAAAACTGATTGGAAGAGTAACACTTACACTAGATTCGGTCAAAGAGTATTCGGCTCTAGAGATCTGAATGGCACAATTGCTTATTTGGCACCAAGGGAGAGAGGAAGAAGAATCGGCTAAACCTAAAAGTGAAACAAAGAAATTGGCACAAGAAAAATAAAAAGAGAACAAGGGTTTTCGGCTTTTGGAGAAATCGGCAGAAAGAAAAGGAAGAAAATAAAAGGGTTTTCGACTTTTAGGGAAAAGGGTTTCCGGTAACAAGGTGAAGGAAATTTGGCACTAGCCTGGCAACCCTGTATTCGGCACTTATTTATAACCCTTATAGCTGAATTACCTGGCCCTCAGTTCCCAATTTGGCTCCATCACTTCCCCCTTCTCATCTCCTTATTTTTCTCCCTGATAACCCCTTGATCCTTTCCTTAATTTTCTCTCCCGAACACTTCCCTTAGAGTCCATCTTCCCGCCACTTCCAACCTTCTAGAAGGCCAAAATTAAACTCCTAAAAATACTAAGCTAGGATTTGACCTTAGGATCTCTTTGCTAGCCACTAACGCCACCTCTCTACACTCTAAGTGGCGTTATTTAGCCACTCCACCACAAGGCCTTTTGATGCCATTTTCCCCTATCTTTATTTAAAAGCCCAACTACTTGCCAACAATGCCCTTTTAATTATTAAATTTTAATTTCTTCTACCCCTAGATTCGAACTCAAACCTTGACCATGACCTACCAATGCGTAATTAGCACTTAACCGGGATTGCTAAGCACAAAAAGAAAAATTTAGGATTTCGAGATTTCTGGGTTTCAGGATTTTTAGGGCGTTCCATTCATGCTAGTTTTCATCATGTTATTGTTTGTTAAATGTGTGGTTATGATGCTTATTATTTGCATAGGAACTTACTAAGCTTTATAGCTTACTCCCCTTCCTTTCCCTTGTCTTATAGTGTCTCCGAGCTAGCTCGGGGCTTGGAGACTGTTGGAGATCCACTCACACTATCAACAATTATTTTGGTATCAATGATTTCAACATTTGAGTTATGGCATGTATAGGGTACTTGGTTATTTTGTTATGTGTCATAATTGATTTGGCCAAATGTGTTGACTTATATTGGTTGAAAGCTCATTTTGTATAAATCCATTTGAAATTGGCTACTATTGGTATAATCAATTTATATGATGATGTTTTTCATGGATGTGGGAATTTGGACGAAAATTCATTGCTCAGAAATGTATTTTTGTTTGTGTTGAAGTCTGGTAATGCCTCATACCCTGTTCCGGCGTCGAATATGGGTAAGGGGTGTTACACTATCCATTAGCAAAATCGCCTAAACACATGCATTCAATCAAACATGTTAGTCACCAAAATCTTCATATCAATCAAGTAAACATATATGAGCTCTTCATACTATTTTCCTTCAAGTCATCATTTATTTCATTCCATAATTCTCTTATCATGCCAAAAAGTTTTGTGTCCTTTGAATCATTGAAATTCGGGTGGATACTCAAGTGGTACACTCGAGGTGAACGATTCAATAACCCGTCAATTCTTTTTCAAGAGTACCCATTAAGGCACTTAATCAAGGAACACACTCTCGAGTCACATATCGTATAACAGGATTAGCAGTCCAGGCTAAATCCTTTAAATAACATATGCTCGGAAGAGTTCAATTAGGATTACCAGTCCAGGCTAAGTCCTAATTGTAACATATATTCGAGAGGTACTATATTAGGATTACCCGTCCGAGGTAAATCCTTTCCATAATAAGGACAATAGGATTACTCGTCTGAGCTAAATCCTGTCAGCAACAAATGCAGGACCTCATTCATTTCAGGAAAGCATATATGTTCATCAAAATTCAATATTCAATCGGGACATAACCCTTATTGTAACACCCTTAACCCGTATCTGTCGTCAGAATAGGGTTACAAGGTATTACCAATCAATACACATTATTTAACATGCATAACTTATACATTTATGCATTCATATACAAATACCATTGAATACAATCATTTTGTTCCTTTCTAAGGCCTACGAAGCCTTAAACATACTTTAGAAGTGGTTTGGGAATAAATCGATAACATATGAAAATTTTAGAAACTTAGAAAAATTTTAACATTTCAGCGGTCACACGCCCGTGTCTCAGACTGTGTGGAAACAGGACATACATATTGGCTTGGGTCACACGGCCAACCACAAGCCCATGTGTCTAGCCCGTGTGCCCTTCGAAATGGCCACACACGGGCGTGTGCCAGGCCATGTGCTAGGCTGTGCCAAAAATGTAGGGTATACTGACTTATGCAACACAGCCAAGTCACACGCCCGTGTGCTAGGCCGTGTGTCATTTAGGGAGGTATACTGACTTGTACCACATGGCCAGTCACACGCCCGTGTGCTAGGCCGTGTGTCATTTAGGGGGTATATTGACTTGTACCACACGGCCGGTCACACGCCCGTGTGTGAGATCGTGTAGAGCATACTGACTTCATTTAATATCAACACTAGGGGACACACGGCCATGTAACATGACCGTGTGTCACACACGGTTGAGACACACACCCGTGTCTCTACCTGTATAGACAAAAATATGCTATTTACAAAGCCATTATGCCACCCTATTTTCACATGTAAACACAAGTATAAATGGTAACATTTTTACAACCCAGTAAGCAACCATTCTATAACATTTCATACACATGTGATACCAATTCCACATAGTATTCAATGCTTAACTAATGTCATATATTTTCCATTCATAAGCTTACCATATAACAAAACACATTTGCATATTTCCATACCATCAACTACTTTCCAGAACATACCACAACATAATATCAAGTTTAGCCAAATCACATGGCTTAGACTTATAACACAAAATGTACCAAAATCACAATCTCAAGTAGCCATAACTATCACCATTATAACTAGCCCATACATGCCATATTTACAATTATCCACAAGTTCAAAAGTACCAATCAATAACTGGATAGTGTAATATGTAACTCCAACATGTCTGAAACAAGCGAGCTATTGAACCTCTATAAAACATGGAAAAAGAAATAGAGTAAGCTTCATAGCTTAGTAAACCCGTATAATTCAGAATTAAACTTACCATTTATACAAAATCAAGGCAAATAATCAATGTGTATTCAATTCAATTACCACATGCCTAAACATAAGCATTCATCACAAGTTAGTCACCTAAATACATGAAATCATCCATTATATCAATACATTGCATCATACCAAATTCATATATCATGTACAACATTGGTAGCATTTCATTTTCAATCATATAAATAATAAATCATTTGAAAACCGTAACTCATCCTTATAATCAGAATGTATGCCCTTTGAACTTATTAGAATCTCGGGGGATACTCGGGGTGATATACAGTACATATAAATCAGTAATCTGTCAGTTCCTTATCCTTTTCCACTCTTTCAAGCTATGAACAGTAAGCTCCTTCTCAGCTGATGGACAGTAAGCTCTATTGAGCTGAAACGGTAAGCTCTGACGAGCTAAATCAGTAAGCTCATACGAGCTGAGAACAGTAAGCTCTTATGAGCCGATATATCAGTAAACTCATACGAGCTACGGTGAGTCCGTAAAACATGCAGGATCTCAACCAATACGGTAACCCTAGTGACATGTCACTCGTATCCTACGAATTCTTACAGTTCAAACGGGGCTCGGTAACCATCAAACTATATCAATAAGGCATTCATATTCCAATTTTATCAATTAATCAATTATATACAGACATTTCAATTAATTACAAGTATTTAAAAGCTCGATTCTAATTATACGAACTTACTATGAGTTGTTCGAATGGAAATTATCGACTATTCGTCTACTTTTCCTTTTCCCCGATCTAATTTTGATCTCCACTAATCTTGATCTATATATTATCAAATTCAGTACATTCAGTATTCAATCAATTCAATTTAGCCCATAATTCATATTTTGGAAAATTTACACATTTGCCCCTAAATTTTTATATATTTACAATTTAGTCCTTATCACATAAAATTGAAAATTCATGCAAGCAATTTAGTACAACCTAAGCTTAACCGAATTTATTATATGTTACTAGCAGCCCATATTTTCAATTTATTCACACTTTAACCCACATAATTTTACTATTTTTCAATTTAATCCATTTTTGACATTTTTGTCAAAAATCACTTTACAAAACTAGTTTAACTATCAACAGTTATTCAAAATCCATCATCAACCATCAAGTTATTCAAGCATTCCATAATGGCAACATGATAAATCTTTAACAATTCCAAAATCTAAAGTACGGGCTAGCTAGAATACGAAGTAACGATCTTAAAAACGTAAAAATCATTAAAAATCGAGTCAAAATAATCTTCAAATGACCGAACCCTAGAACAATTTCTATGGTTCCTTCTTCCTTGAATTTTTCACTAACAAAGATGAATATGAAGCCTTAATTTGTTTTTATTTTATTTAACTTAAATTACCATATAATTACCAAACGAACCTTTAATAAAATCTTAATATAACACATAAATCATGGACATAAATGTCCACTAACTTATTCATGGTATTATTTCAACATAAGGATTCATAGCTATCTAATACTTTTAACTATTAGAACTCAAGTTTTACACTTTATGCGATTTAGTCCTTTTTACCGAATTAGCCATTCAAATAGTAAAATTTCTTTATGAAACTACAATAATTCTATCGTGCTGTGAACTTTAATAAAATAATAAAATAAATATTTTTACTTCAGATTTGTGGTCCCAAAACCACTATTCTGATTTGACTCCAAAACGGGCTGTTACACTTATTCACCATTTTCAAACATGTATTAATTTCTCAAATTGTAACATCCAAGTAAATCACATAAATGATAATCATATTTTATACAATCACAACATTTAATTTAACATAATTACAAGCTCGATTAAGTTACATGAACTTACCTCGACACTTGTTTGCGTAAGTAATCTACTAATCCGAAACCTTTTCTTTTCCTCAAACTAACCTCGAATGTGAGTTGTCTGGATCTTTTTAAGCTTGGAAATGTTTCTTCCTCTTTCCTAGGGTTTCCATAGAAATTTTGTGGAAGAAGACATGAAAATAAGATGATAATTTCTTTTTAATTAATTATCATCTTTTAATTTTTGTGATTTCCAAATTAGTCCCTACTCTTTTCTAATTTTTCCATGGATAAGTCACCGAAAAATCTACATAATTTTCTTTAATGGTCTAATTACCATATAAGGACCTCTAGTTTTGAATTCTATAGCTATTTAATCCTTATAGCTACTAGAATTCAACTTTTGCATTTTATGTGATTTAGTCCTTCTCGTAATTAAACACTTAATCAATAAAATTTTCGTATCAAAATTTTCATACGACATGTCTATCATAATACAGACCATATAATAAAATAAAAATAAAATTTATTTTTAGATTAGATTTGTGGTCCCGAAACCACTATTCTGATTTTCACTAAAAATGGGCTTTTACAGGGTTCGATGGGCATTCATCAAAAACATGATCTTCCCTACAATAAACGTATGTTAATTCTACTACTTGTATTTCCTGAACTACAGCTGGTCTCTTCAATGTTTTAATCATATTAGTTAGGGATGATACCTGAGTTGTCAATGAAGTGATCGCATCAAGCTCCATAGCTCCACCAACTCTTTTGCCAGTACCCACTCATGTAGTTGGATATTGATAATCATTGTTAGCTATCTTTTCTAGAATTTCATATGCCTCATTATATGATTTATCCAACAAAGTCCCATTGCCAGATGCATCAACTACCATTTGCTTATGTGCATTCAGTCCATTATAAAACATTTCCATTTGTGTCCAATGTTGGAAACCATGCATCAGGAATTTTCTAATCAATTCCTTGAATTGTTCCCAATCTTCATACAATGTCTCATCCTTAGATTGCTAAAAAGATGTAAGATCATTCCCCAATTTTTCATTCATGTTTGGAAGGTTGTATCGCAACAAAAACCTTTGGCCAATTTCATTCTAAGATGCCACCATTCCTGAAGGAAAAGCATTCACCTATACTCTGGTATGATCTCGCAATCAATAAGGAAATAGTTTGAATCTCAGGGCATATTTAGGAAAGAGTCTTAAATGCAACTGATGATCTTCAATAGGTAATCCACTGAACTGTCCTATTGTTTATAACATTTGAAAAAACATTGGTTTCAACTCAAAATGTTGAGCTTGAATATGTGGCCTGACAATCCCTGGATTCAAATTATCCAAAATAGGCACTACATGTTCTCTAATGGGTCTGTCTCTGTAACGCCCCAAAAATCTCGAAACCCAAAAATCCCAAAATCCTAAACTTTCTTTATTTTCAGCTTTGATAAAAATTGTGTTTTATGTTCATAGCCATGTGATAATTATAGTAGGTCTTAATTAAGGTTTGATTTCGAACCTAGGAATAAATGAAATTATAGTTTAATTATTAAAAGAATCAGGGTTGGCAGGTAGTTGGGCTTTTAAATAAAAATAGGGGAAAAATAGCATCAAAAAGCCTTATGGAGGAGTGGCTAAGTGACGCCACTTAGAGAGTAGGGAGGTGGAGTTAGTAGCTAGCAAGGAGATCCAAGGTTCGAATCCTAGCTTAGTATTTTTTAGAAGTTTAATTTTGGCCTTCTAGAAGGACGGTAGTAGCGTGAAAGAGGACTCTAAGGGAAGTGCTCAGGAGAGAAAATTAAAGAAAAGATCAATGGGTTATCAGGAAGAAAAACGAGGAGATGAGAAGGGCGAAGTAATAGAGCCGAATTGGGAATTAGGCATGGAAAATTCAGCTATAAGGGCTATAAATAGGGGTCGAATACAGGGTTGCCAGGCTATTACCGAAATTCTTCTTCACCTTGTTGCCAGAAACCCCTTTATCTAAAAGCCGAAAACCCTTTTCTTTTCAAGATCTAAAAAGCCAAAAACCCTTTTGTTTTTCTTTCTTTTCTTCCTACCGATTTCTATTCTTCTCTACACAATTTCCTTTGTTTCACTTAGCCGATTTCTTCTTCTACTCTTCTTATTTAATCTGTACCAAATAAACCTTATTCGCCATACTAAATTTGAAAAGCCGAAAAGTCGAATCTCTCAAGGGCTGAATACTCTTTGACCGAATCTAGTGTAAGTCTTGCTCTTCTAATCGGTTTTCTTTGCTAGGTATCAATTATTGTCCCTCACTCTTTCAATCAACTGTGGTAGGGAATTAGTATCAGATCTCAGATCTTAGCTCTCTGCCGAAATTGCTCTTTAGGTGTTTGCAATCTTGGTAAGTATTCCTCATGCATTGGCTAAGGTTGGCCGAATAGCCATAGTAAGGTAAGGGGACTTGTGTTGGATATGAGTCACCTATTATTCTGGTTTTAATAGTTATGATTGGTGCAGATCTAGGAGTTGATCGTGGTTGTTATACTTATCGCGCAAGGTAAGGTTAAGGTGAGATTCTGGCTTTTGGTAAAGTATTCGATAAGTATGTAAGATTAATCTTTGAGTGTTATTGATTGTAGGTTTGGGCTAAGGAGATCACATCACGCTTGCTTACCTGGTGTGTACATACACTGCACACACACTATGAATCGGCAAAAGCCGAAATGCCAAAATGTCGAAAAGTTAAAAGTTTGGCTACAGTGGTCTTGCGAGTGCACGAACACTCGTAAAGAAGAGACTGATAGGTTTCTTGAGACCCACGGGCGATTCCGTGGACTTGGGTTGTGATTTGACCATACAGGTCGGAATGGGCTAAATGGGCCCAATGGGCTGTTGGGCCCACAATCGGCAAAAACTAAATATTGATACTATGTGATAGGAATTTGTATGTGAGCATGAATATGAATGTGACTGGCCCTAACAGGCCATATAAATGTGTCTGGGCCTAACGGGCCATATAAATGTGATTTGGGCCTAATGGGCCATATACAAGTGATTTGGGCCTAATGGGCCATATGAATATGATTGGGCTTAATGGGCCAAATACAGGTATGTGAATTTGTTCGGACTTTGTAAAGGGTTTTGGGCCTAGTATATGACAACTACATAAAACTTAATTAAATTTTGTGACCGTGGACAACTCAAAAGGCTAAGGTGTGGCAACGGGTATATGCATGTCTAGGATTGGATCTAGGGAAAGCTTGGTACTTAAGCGGTCTTAACGACCCATCTCTTCTTCTCTGGAATCCTACCTGGTGCATAGTATTCGTTCATCTTAGCTCGCTGGACTTGTTAGCGGGCCAAGGTAAGTGAAAACCATAATTAAGGGAAAATTACCGAAATGCCCCTAAGGGTGAAAATGACAAAAATACCCCTATGTGTTAAATGTAAGTTTATTGAATGTGACATGCCAATTTGCTGCATACATATGATATTCTACTTAGGTTGCATATGGGATGGGAAATATGGAACGGAGGAAGTATATGAAGATCGCATGGTTGCTTGACAATCGTAGATCCACCGACGGGTTTTAAAGCCCAATATGTAAATGAAGGTAGTTCCGCAACCGGGCTACCATGGTGTGTGGGCTGGGTGGGTCGAGATTTATATCCCCACATGGTGTGACGGGGGACGGAGCTGGTGTGTAGCGGATGGATAATTTGGATGGGATTGCATTGCATGATTGATGAATGATGTTTTTTTTTGAATGCTTGTGTTCCATCGAGGGTTGTACACACTGAGTTTGCGAAAACTCACCCCGCTCTTTTATTTTATTTTCAGGTGATGCTCAGTAGAAGGTTCGATGTTTGGAGGGACTCTAGATGGCCAGCTAGTAAGACAACTTGGACTTGTTTCTCTTTTAAAAGCATATAAGTTCTTTATTTTATTAAGTATTTTTTGGACCGGAATGTAATAAGGCTTCCTTCTTATTATTATTTATTATCATTTTCATTGTAATTACGAGAAGTTGAACTGGAATTCCTAAATTATAGTATGTTTTCTATGTTTCCGCAACTTAATTTTTAAATGATAAAGTTTCCTTAAATCAAATGTTTTAAAGAAGGCTTTCGCAACTGAAAGGTGCGTTTATTTTTAAGTTAATTAAGGTTTCTTTTGTTCAAGAAGGGTTTTCAATGAAAACACGATTTTCGCTAAAACACTTCAATGTAACATGCCAGATTCAGCCATAACGTCTGGGTCGGGTTTAGGGTGTTACATTTAGTGGTATCAGAGCCCTAGTTACAAAACTCGGGTTGTGAATTGGGCCTTATTACTTGGATTTTTTTTAAAAAAACTATTTTTTTACAATATTTTGGAAAAGAGGAAGTCTTCTTGAGCGGCACACCGAGTCTCCGACGTTGAACCAAGTAAGTATTCTTATTCTAAAGTTTGTTTAAATTGTTAAACAGTAGATAGTTAGAGGGCTATTTTAGATGATTTTGTTGGAATGAAGCCAAAGCCCGTAGGAACTTGAAACTGTAGAGGATTTTTAAAAATAATCTTCTCTTTAATTACTTCCATAAAACATCAGGTTAATTATTAAAACTAACTAAGACTTCATAAAATTTTTAGTTTAGGTAATACGCGAATTGAGATGAGTGCTAGAAGAGGTGCGAGGGGCCGTGGCCGAGGCCGCGGAAGTTTTAGGGCTGGATCATCAGCATTGGGACATGTGCCCGATGTTGGAGTAGAAGAGGCTCCGGCCTCACCTGTGGCTGGGAATGGATCGTATGATCAGGACAAGGTAGAAGATGCATTGTCGCAGGCATTGCTGAGAATTTTGGAAATGGTCGCTGGGCCCAATAAAGGCAGTAGAAATCGGGGGTCCATTCTGGAGCGACTTCGTTCGAACAGGGTTGAGATCTTTAAGAGCGTGGCTGGCGTGGCTCCTAATGTGGCGGAATATTGGTTGGAGGCCACTGAGAGGATAAAGGAGGACCTGGACTGCTCACTTGAGCAAAAGTTGAAAGGAGTCGTGTCACTACTTAGGGAAGAAGCC
The DNA here is from genome assembly GCA_025698475.1 of Gossypium anomalum. NCBI lineage: Eukaryota > Viridiplantae > Streptophyta > Magnoliopsida > Malvales > Malvaceae > Gossypium > Gossypium anomalum. Next base: position 60,295,998 of record CM046956.1, read on the forward strand.
TACCAGTGGTGGCTGACGGTGAAAGAGGGCACCCAACCGGAGCGGGTCACTTGATAGTTTTTCAAGGCTGCATTCCAAGGGAAGTATATGGGTGCAAGCTATGTGGATGCTAGAAGGAAGGAGTTCCTGAATTTTACTCAAGGGAACAAATCAGTGGCGGAGTATGAGGCGGAGTTTCTACGCCTTAGTAGGTATGCAAGAGTAATGGTGGCAACGGAGTATGAGCGTTGCGTGAGGTTTGAGGATGGACTTAGAGATAGCCTTAGGGTATTGATAGCTTCACAAAGGGAACGAGTTTTCTCAAAATTGATGGAGAAAGCAAAGATAGCGGAGGAGGTTAAGCGCTTAAATCGGGAGAAAGAAAGGGGTAAGGATAAAAGGGAGGCTGAGACTCCTGGTGTTGATCAGAGGCCTAAGGCTAGGGCCAGAGTTGTTGGGCCAGTTAGAGCAGGGCCCCTGCTGTTAATCCAGGGGTGCCACCTTGTGCTGATTATGGGAGAAGCCATAGAGGCGAGTGTTGGAAGAGGACGGGAGCTTGTTTTGCTTGTGGGTCTATGGAGCATAGGATCAAGGATTGCCCTAGAACGCTGGGTCAAGAGCCAGCAGTAGGTGGTGCTCAGCCACCAAGGGGTGGACAGCTGCCGTCGAGAGGCTGTGATCAGGACAAGGGTGGAAACGGTTTAGTTCGTGGAGCACTGGGCAGAGGCGCTGGTCATGCTTAGGCAAGGCAGCCAGCTTTGGTCTATACAGCACATCGTTAAGAGGATGAAGATGCTCCAGAAGTGAATACTGGTACGTACTTTATCCATGGTGTGCGATCTATCTATTTTGAAATTAGAAATAGAGTGTGCAGCAGAAGCTTAGTGGTGTAACCTAGGTGGTGCAACTATTGGGTAGTTGGAAATTTCGAGAACAAAATTTCTTTTAAGGGGATAGAGTTGTAACGCCCCAAAAATCTCGAAACCCAAAAATCCCAAAATCCTGAACTTTCTTTGTTTTTGGTTTTGATAAAAATTGTGTTTTATGTTTCTAGCCATGTGATAATTATAGTAGGTCTTAATTAAGGTTTGATTTTTAACCTAGGAATAAATGAAATTATAGTTTAATTATTAAAAGAATCAGGGTTGGCAAGTAGTTGGGCTTTTAAATAAAAATAGGGGAAAAATAACATCAAAAAGCCTTGTGGAGGAGTGGCTAAGTGATGCCACTTAGAGAGTAGAAAGGTGGCGTTAGTAGCTAGCAAGGAGATCCAAGGTTCGAATCCTAGCTTAGTATTTTTTAGAAGTTTAATTTTTGCCTTCTAGAAGGATGGTAGTGGCGTGAAAGAGGACTCTAAGGGAAGTGTACAGGAGAGAAAATTAAGGAAAAGATCAAGGGGTTATCAGGGAGAAAAACGGGGAGATAAGAAGGGAGAAGTGATGGAGCTGAATTGGGGCTATAAATAGGGGCCGAATACAGGGTTGCCAGGCTATTGCCAAAATTCTTCTTCACCTTGTTGCCAGAAACCCCTTTCTCCAAAAGTCGAAAACCCTTTTCTTTTCAAGATCCAAAAAGCCGAAAACCCTTTTGTTTTTCTTTCTTTTCTTCCTACCGATTTCTATTCTTCTCTACACAATTTTCTTTGTTTCACTTAGCTGATTTCTTCTTCTACTTTTCTTCTTTAATCTATACCAGATAAACCTTATTTTCCATACTAAATTTGAAAAGTTGAAAAGTCGAATCTCTCAAGGGCTGAATACTCTTTGACCGAATCTAGTGTAAGTGTTGCTCTTCCAATCAGTTTTCTTTGCTAGGTATCGATTATTGTCCCTCACTCTTTCAATCAACTGTGGTAGGGAATTAGTATCGGATCTCGGATCTTAGCTCTCTACCGAAATTGCTCTTTAGGTGTTTGCAATCTTGGTAAGTATTCCTCATACATTGGCTAAGGTTGGCCGAATAGCCATAGTAAGGTAAGGGGACTTGTGTTGGATATGAGTCACCTATTATTCTGGTTTTAATAGTTACGATTGGTATAGATCTAGGAGTTGATCGTGGTTGTTATACTTATCGCGCAAGGTAAGGTTAAGGTGAGATTCTGGCTTTTGGTAAAGTATTCGATAAGTATGTAAGATTAATCTTTGAGTGTTATCGATTGTAGGTTTGGGCTAAGGAGATCGCATCACGCTTGCTTACCAGGTGTGTACATACACTGCACACATACTATGAATCGGCAAAAGCCGAAATACCGAAATTCTGAAAAGCCGAAAGTTTGGCTACGGTGGTCTTGCGAGTGCATGAACACTCATAAAGAAGAGACTGATAGGTTTCTTGAGACCCACGGGCGATTCCGTGGACTTGGGTTGTGATTTGGCCATACAGGTCAGAATGGGCTAAATGGGCCTGATGGGCTGTTGGGCCCACAATAGGCAAAAACAAAATATTGATGCTATGTGATAAGAATTTGTATGTGAGCATGAATATGAATGTGACTGGGCCTAACAGGCCATATAAATGTGTCTGGGCCTAACGGGCCATATAAATGTGATTTGGGCCTAATGGGCCATATACAAGTGATTTGGGCCTAATAGGCCATATGAATATGATTGGGCTTAATAGGCCAGATACAGGTATGTGAATTTGTTTGGACTTTGTAAGGGGTTTTGGGCCTAGTATATGACAACTACATAAGACTTAATTAAATTTTGCAACCGTGGACAACTCAAAGGGCTAAGGTGTGGCAACGGGTATATGCATGTCTAGGATTGGATCTAGGGAGGGCTTGGTACTTAAGCGGTCTTAACGACCCACCTCCTCTTCTCTGGAATCCTACCTGGTGCATAGTATTCGTTTATCTTAGCTTGCTAGACTTGGTAACGGGCCAAGGTAAGTGAAAACCATAATTGAGGGAAAATTATCGAAATGCCCCTAAGGGCGAAAATGACCAAAATACCCCTATGTGTTAAATGTAAGTTTATTGAATGTGACATGCCTATTTGCTGCATATATATGATATTCTACTTAGGTTGCATATGGGATGGGAATATGGAACGGAGGAAGTATATGAGGATCGCATGGTTGCTTGACAATCGTGGATCCACCGACGGCTTTTAAAGCCCAATATGTAAATAAAGGTAGTTCCACAACCGGGCTACGTGGGTCGAGATTTATATCCCCATATGGTGTGACGGGGGTCGGAGCTAGTGTGTAGCGGATGGATAATTTGGATGGGATTGCATTGCATGATTGATGAATGATGTTTTTTTTTTGAATGCTTGTTTTTCGTCGAGGGTTGTATACACTGAGTTTTCGAAAACTCACCCCCCTCTTTTATTTTATTTTCAGGTGATGCTTAGTAGAAGGTTCGATGTTTGGAGGGACTCTGGGTGGCCAGCTAGCAAGGCAACTTGGACTTGTTTCTCTTTTAAAAGCATATAAGTTCTTTATTTTATTAAGTATTTTTCAGACCGAAATGTAATAAGGCTTCCTTCTTATTATTATTCATTATCATTTTCATTGTAATTACGAGAAGTTGAACATGGGGTTCCTAAATTATAGTATGTTTTCTACGTTTCCGCAACTTAATTTTTAAATGATAAAGTTTCCTTAAATCAAATGTTTTAAACAAGGCTTTCGCAATTGAATGGTGCGTTTATTTTTAAGTTAATTAAGGTTTCTTTTGTTCAAGAAGGGTTTTCAATGAAAATAGGATTTTCGCTAAAACACTTCAATGTGACATGCTCGATTCAGCCATAACGTTTGGGCCGGGTTTGGTGTGTTACAGTCTTTATAATCTATCACATGAGGAATATCAACGTCCCTACCATTTGGATGTAATGGGTCTTCTCTATCGGATCCTTTCTAATCGTTACCATTTCTCGCAATTCACTTCTCCTTCTCCTCAAAGTTCTCTAAATTTTTGGATCAAAAGAATATTCTTCATTCTTGGGAATTACCTCTACTCATAAACTAGTAGCAAACTTAAAAAATAATAAAAAAATAGCTACGGAAGCTAAAACTAACAAAATAAAATAGATAATAACAACCACATTTCACCAAATTGCCGATCCTTGGCAACGACGTCAAAAACTCGTCGCGTGTGAATATGTAATGCGAATGTGCAAGTATACACCTTGAATCAAGTAATAAAGTGATAAGTGAGATCATCTCCACAGGGATCGAAATAGGTAAAAATATGGTTGAGTTATTACTATAAACTTTACTAATTAAACTTATGGCAAAGTAAACAGAATAATGATTTGAAGTGAAATATTAATGTATGAAATATAAAAATCAAATAATGAATAAAATGCTATGGAAATTCTACGAGAAAAAAGTTGAGAGGATTGATGCTGTTGAATGGGAAGGTTGGAATTACATGGATTATATCTTAATAACATAATAATGTCATGGTAAAATCTTGACCAAATTACTATTCAGAGTATAACTACTACACATTCTAAGTCTTTTTATGTCTACAAGTCTCAAGAAAAATACCTAACAATATTCTTCCTTACTTTGTATAGATCACAACTCTATGTCTAGAGTGTTACGAGTATTCGCTCGAGTACTCGCTCATATCATTCAATTATGATCCAACTTATTTAACCTTTTTAGAATTAAATCAAGTCTAATGATATACCATGCATTCATCTATGTCTAAATCTTGGATGCATATATTTAAAATAATCCAAACCAAATAAAATAGTAGATCTACTCAAAATATCACCATGATCGTTAAATATATCAAGATAGATCCAATAATTCCAACCCAAATGAAATTAGCTCATGGGTTGGGATTTAAAATCCAAAAGAAGAATAACATTCAACATCATCATTAATAGTTCAAAAATTACAAAAAATAGTTAACAAAATGAAGTTAAAACTAGAGGAAGCTTTCGCTACTCCAGCTTTCACTTCAATGCTGTTGAATCATGCAAAACCTAAAGTTGATTGCTCGTCCCTTTCCTTGCATCTCTAATCTCCTCTTAAGTTGTTACCCTCTCCCTTTTCTTTTGAATTTTTCATGAGTTTCTCTGGAGAGAAAACTATTCTCCAAATCCCCCTCCAAAATCCTTCTCCCAAAATCCTCATCCCCAATATCCTCATGTCCTTATTTTTTTCTCTTCCCTCTTTTATAGGGTAGGTCCCCTTCTCTCAGCACACATTTTCTCCCTTTTTTTCAGATGGATTTATTTGGTACACATCCATCTGGCTAAGAGAGACGAGGACTGAGTGCCGCGTTAGCATTTTCCTAGAATTGCCATGGCATCTGTGTTAGCAATCCATCCAACCTTTTACCATGAAAATATTTCACTTTCTTCATTCTCTTCGTCATTTTTATCCTTTCTTCATCCTTCCTGCACCTACTACATACAACAACCAATTCCCTTCTTCCCAATAATAAAAGTAACATGAAATGACATTTAAGGCACAATCCAAGCGTTATTATGCAATGTTCTAAAAATAACCTAAAAATGCAAATATATATACTTAAGTACAAACATTTAATCAAGCTTAGAGGTTAGGAATATAACTTTTTTCAAGATTTATCAATCCTCTCTCCCAATATTATCCTATTTTATCTCATGATAACCATTACATCTTCATTCATCAAAAGTCAATTACTATTAATTGTAATGAAGTCATTGATCACAAAGATGAACAACCTATGACCACATTTCCTTTTCATCAACCACGTAATGCTAATAAGAGGATATCATTTACCCATGTATTAGGCTATGAATATTTTGAATGACGCTACATAAAGTAGAATTCATACACCCAATGCACTAGCTTTTTGTTCCTTATCTATTTGAACTCGGGCTTTTACTTACATTAAAGTGTACGATTAATGTATACATAGTCTGTCATCCACTCAGGATTTAGGTATGCCTCACTATGAATGTTACAAATGAATAAATCCATAAACTGATTTAGGATCAATTCTTATTGGGTTTAGTTCGATGTACTGTCAGTCTAGTTAGTCACATCTATGTCTCTATCTTCTGGGAGTCATCCGCTCTACTGCTAAGATAAAACATCTCCCAATTGGACTTGATAGAAGACATATTAGTCTTTAAATTAGTTTTCTCATTTCTGATTAGACTAAAGACATGTTCAGGTTTGTCTACTAATATAAGTTGTCTTTTTGTACTACGATTCAACCACGTACTATCGCTTAGTATTAGTTAAACATTAGACAACCAATGAGCAACATTTGCTTTAATTTTGCAAAAACCACATGAGTACATTATACAAAGTATTAATATAATTCATGAATAATTTTATTAACCAATCTATTTAAAAAATTACAAGTGTACATTAACGAAAATACTACACATAAGGCACCAGATTCAATAGTTTCTCACTTGCTCTAGTAAAGTAGATGAGTCATGTTTCACATTTTTATGCCCCTTCTTATGTTTCCTAGAGAACTCTCTAGCTAGTAGAGTCTTTGTAAAAAAATTCCCTGGGGTTTGTCCTTCAGATGTGATCTTTTGACCACATCTATTATTCCGTTAAACACTATCGTCTCTCTTATGATATTTTGCATCAATGTGTTTTGTCCTTATGTGGTTTTCTTTTGAGTTTTTGACTATATCTGTACTGTTACAGTGTCATAAACCATTCCTTATATTCGACCCTCTCTAGTGAAGTTAGCAGTGCAACCTTACTTGACACTTATTCACACTATGAACCCACAGTCTAGGAAAAAAAAGAAATAGACTGATGTCAATTTTCTCAAATCCCGACAAATTTGGAAGTTAGAATAAATATATTTGATAGGAGTGAGATCTCCTTCGGAATACACAAGTATATAATCTCTCATTTTTCATAAATACTTAAGAATAAATAAAACAAAACATAAAGTTATAAAATAAAAATAAAATAAAACATAACTTAAATAATAAAATAAAGTTGGTGGAAGACAATAAAAAACATTTTTCATCTTTCTTTCATGCAAAACTTGAATAGAAGAAGAAGAAAAGGGGGAGAATGACTAAGGTGTTTTAGTTTTCAAAGCACAAATTTGTTAGTCAATTTAGTCCATTTTCTTGTAATTTTTATGTTTTCAAAACCCAGGAAATACAAGCTAGCTAACCCATATAGTATTTTTCGGTATTGTTCAAGATTGAAGATGTTGCCATTTTTAAATAGTTAAAGTTTGAGGTGTTATTTTTATAGATTTTAAGGTTAGAAGTGAAATATGACTAATTTGTAAAGTTAATTAATGATTTTTTACAATAAGGATTAAATTTTGCAAAATTCAAAATTGGGGGTGTAATTGAGAAATAAGAAGTCCTATAAGGACTCTATGAAATTTGACATAAAGTTTGGGGGGTTAACTATGAAAGTTATGTTAGTCTCAATTTTTGGGACCAAATTGAATAATATGCAAAAGTCGTATAATTTAGCAATTAAATGCGAATTAGGCTGTGTAGTGTTAATTTATTATATTTGTTTTAATCTGTAGCTAATGTCGATTTTTTCCTCTTTTTTTTCATTGCATTTTGTGGTAAGTTCGTAAGGAGAGTTATATAATTGATTAAGTGAATAGAAAAATATGTGATTGGAATGATTATTTGTATTACGGATTGAATTGAATAGATTCAGAAATATTGTATGTTATTTAAAATGTGAAATTGATTTTGATATGGAAATGAAATATGTTGTTATGTATATGAATACATATGTCTGAATGATTTGATTGATGAATATACTGATATATTGTGAAAAAAATAAAATAAAATAAAAAATAAAGAACACAAAATTTTACGTGGAAACCCTTTCGGGAATAAAACCACGGGCAGAGGAGAAGAAAATTCACTATGTCGAAAATTTTGAATCAATACAAAAGGAATAGACTATGTCTATTTATAGGCTTGTAAAGCCATATTCTAGTAGGATTGAAACACCTTAGCCTAGTAAATATAAAATAGATGGAGTTTAATAAGGTTTAAAAAACCTTATTCTAAAATAAAATAAAAGAAGTCTAGTTCTATATGGATTTTACTTTTATTTTATTTTCCATCGTATTTTATTTAAATAAGAATTAGGGTCACTTAATTCTAACATATATGTATTGGAAAATTGGATTGGTTGATTATGATTATGAAATTGAAATGGAGAAATGATTACAAACAAAATGTGAGGAATTGTTACCCTATTAACTGTTCGGGTAGGGTCGGGTATAATTGGCATGCCATAGGATGGGAAGAGTTCAAGGTTTTACTACTACGTGTTGGGGAGTGCTGGGCACATCTATTTGTTGGTTTCACCAACCAACGCATGTCGTAATTCATTATTACAAATTTATCCGTCAGGCACTAGGTGCCAATTTTGTGTGTTGGTTGGATCCTTGTATCCATCCGAGTCCAAGTCAATTTAATAGGGGAAATAAATGGTGAAATCAAGACCATGATTTTGAAATGGAAAATGATATGGTAATGGCAATCCTATTGAAATAGCAAATGTTATTGAATGAAATGAAATATGTAAAGGGAATATGAAATAGTAGACTAAACTATAATATTGATTGTATGTGTTCAATGAACATTTGAAATGAGAAATCGAGACGAGATGTGTCATTATATTGGTTGAATTTGCTAATGACTATGAAAGGTGATTGTTATGTCTTAATAATGGTAAATGAGCATATTGGGATTAATGACTTTGTGAGCTAGTGTAAACTCTAAATTATAATAGATTTTTTTATAGTTGTTTATGACACATTTGTACTTAAAGATTATGTTAATCCCGAATATTTGATAGTTAATTGGGTGAGTTTTGTTCATATCGAAACAATGGGCTTGATTTATTAAAATATGCAATTTTATGATTTTATGTATTAAATTTGTGCATAATTTAATTAGTTCATGCTACATAATAATTACTTGTATTTAATTGTTGCAATGGGACCATGGAGTTAATAATTTGTGAAGTTTATTTTAATTATACATGGACATGAGCTTTATTCTACCTTAGTTAGACAACAAAGGCAAGCAAATTGGGTCATGAAGAGGTCACTTTGATCTAGTTAAAGATGGTTTCATTGAGGGACAAGTCTGACAATTATCTGGGTCACAAAATCGTCTAAGCAAGGGGGAAAGAAGCCCAATTCGGCAAGGGCATATGTGCAGCCCGAAATAAGCTTTTGGAAGATTAATTTATAGGTCCTGCACTTGGAAAACAATTAAAAATTAGCACATAACTATCATCCAAGAAATCGTCCAACCTTTTCTTGATTCATGCATGAAATCAAGCATGAATACAACAACCAACAACTTTCCTTCTCCACAATTCATGGCTGGCCAAGTGATGGAGATTTTCAAGGGATGGTTTGACTCTATTTAGAAAGCCCTAAGCCTCCCTTCAAGTATAAATAGAGCTCCCATTCACTTTTCATATCATCTCACATCTAATCCCTCATCCCTCATCATTCAATAATCCCTCACTTCACATTCTTTCTTTCCCTCTCATGCATAACCCATCCATTTTCCCCTCCATTTAGCGAGCAATTCCTTTAGAAAATTTTCTCTTGCCTGGCCACCTTGAGGAGCATTTTTTGAAGGAGCAATTACAAAGATCGGAAGAAGCCATCTCGATCATTTTCCAGATGACTATCGAAATTACTTCTAATTTCCTTCTCCCTTAATCTTTATTGTTGTTCAATATGTTTGCAATTTGCTTTGTTGTTTTTTCATTAGAAGTGGTAGCTTAATTTGGTTTAGCTAGAATGATTACATTAATTTGATGAAGTCCATTTGATTTATGTTCATGATGTTATGTGGCTCAATCGTTCATGCTTCCAATTAAAATCATGCATGTATTTCATTCATTAAAATGTGATTGAATGCATTAGAATTAGTTGATTGATACTGACCAAATGGCAATTAATGGACGCAATAATTGGAAGGTGCATGCTTAATTTAGATCCTGATTCAATTAAATTAAAGGCTCGTAATAACTCAGGAGAGCTCTATTACCTTGTGTAACTTTTATGTTTGTGTGATTAAATTGTTTCAAACTTGATCCAACCCTATTACTTTGCATAAACTTTAAGAAACTCTTAGTTAAATATGATTGTGGTAGTATGCATGGTTTTCTAAGTAAAAGATTCCAGAAGGACTTAATATTGGTCTCAAAGTTCATGAAAGATTGAGTTGCCATTGAATATTTTCTGAAACATTATGAACATGATAAAAATGAACTAAGTCAAATGATGTAATTATTCTAGCCTATTCATGTTATCATCGTTGAAATCTTGTGAATTCTGCTATTAAATCCACCTCATACATTTTAATTATTCATTTCATTTGCATTTAGGTTAACTTGCATCTAGATAATTATTTTACTTAACATCAACCAATCAAAATTATTGTGTTTTTCTTACCAAATTGTTAATTCTAATTTTGCAAAATATTGATAAACATATACAGTCCTTATGGAGACGATAACTCTTTTACTTACTTATTACTTGATAATGATGGTGTACACTTGCAAAAACCTCTACATTACAAGTAGCTATTGAGTTTTCATCTTGCTTATTACCTTTATTAAGTTTATGCATCATTATGACTTGTTTTATATTTTAAATGTTTGAATTATAGAAATACCACTGAGTTGTACTCAATGTATGGTTTTGTTTTTCCGTATGCAAATGAGGTACTTATCGATTCGATAGTTGGCTTAGCATCCAATAGTAATCCTGAACTCAAATGTTGGTGAATTATTTATTTTGGTCTTGGCATGTACATAGGATGTTTTATAGTTGTTATGGTTATTTTGAGTTTTGTTGGCTCTTAAAGGTTATGTAAATATGTATAAATTTTATGGCGATGGTCATTTTGTTGATAGCTTGATGTTTGCTTTAATTAATTTGCTTAATGTCTTCATGGATGAAGTGGTATATGCTAGGCACTATGCTTGGTTGATGCTTGGACTTGGTTTGATTCATTATATGCCTAGATTATGTCTTATATGGGATTAGTAAAAGTCATGTTTATACTATGTTTTACTTAAAGGTTTTGGTAGCTTTTGTATTTAGGTTATTAAGCTAAAATGAGAATCAAGTGTGGAATGGCTATAAAGTTGACTATTTTCATGATTGGCATGAATATTTGAAGTATCATTGAAGGTATATTTGCATGAATGAATGTGGTCATTTGGCTCGTTTGAATTGTTGATTGGGTGCCAGTTGTGGCATATTGATTTTTCACTTAGGATGATTGTTTTAAATGATGTTTTTTACTTGAATTGAATGATTTTGAATAAGTTAAAATGTGGCTTAAATGGTATCTTGTGGCATAAGTGTTTCATGGGTAAATTGCTTATTTTTTTAAGGCATTTTCTAGGTACACACAGTCTAACACACGGTCATGTGCCATACACGAGCTCTTGTAGTCTATAAAGTTTTAAATGATTTTGGTGCACATGGGCACAGGGAGTTACACAGGTTGCTCACACGACCGTGTGACCTATCCACACGACCATGTGACCTATCCACACGACCATGTGACCCACTCATACGAGCATGACTTTTGTCCACGGTTTAGCAACACGGCCATGTGGTTCTTCACACACGGGCTGAGTTTTGCACACAGCTAGGGGACACGACCGTGTGACTCATCTATGCAAATTTTTACTTTTTTTAAAAAAAATTGTTTCAGTTTAATCCTTATTAATTGCCTGCTTAGTTTTGAACTTTCGGAAGCTCGATATAAATTCAAAATTGATTAAATCACATGCTAATTTGATTAATTATGAATTGATGATAATTATTTGAGATTTTAAATTCTAATGTGCTCGTAAGTGTTTGTATTTGCTTGTAGCAACTTATTATCGGGTTCGGCGATTGGACCGGGTAAGGGTGTTACAGTGTGCATAACTGATCTGCCATGAAATACACTATTATTTACATCTTTTTTAAACATAACTTTAGCTTGTTTAATAGATAAATCAAAGCATCTTATTATATATTTAGGCTTTTCATACTTAAATTAGTAATTTATGCTTTTTACTAGTTTTTATTACATTTTATATATCTAAATAAGGTTACATGGTCTTGTAAGTCAAGTTGGAGGCTAAGCGATGCTTATTTGGGACAAAACTAGTGGCTATGTCACGACACCAAGATACTGATGTCTCAACATTGAAGAAAGAAGCTAAAAACAAGTTCTGGAGTGAAACTACCTTCGATGTTGCGACATCAAATGCTGATGTTGCAACATTGCAGGCCTGTGTTGCAACCAAGCCCCTGAGGGCTTAAAAATTCCTATACATTTTAATTATGTTTTGGAGGAAAATTAGGTGTATTTATCATAATCGAAATCTAAGGACTTTAAGGAGAATTTAGGCACTTTAATATTCCAAGTTGAGCCTATATAAAGGCCATTGTAATCAAGTTAAACATACAATTTTTAGGGTTTGATTCTTAGGTTTTTCTTTCATTCCTAGTTTTCACTGATATGTTCTTATAATCAGAAGATCCTATTTCAAAGTGAGACTTCCACGAGGGGAGATTGTTCTGAAACCATGTTTTCATCGATAAATCCATGAGCATATCTTTTCCTTATTCTCTTATTTATGTTTTCTTTCTTTAACATTGTTAGATGAATGTTTGTGTAATGCTTAGAATCAATTTATGCTTTCTACATATTTTGCATGTTTCAGTTGCTTTAACTTAATTAATTGATTGAATGATAAAGTTTCTTAGTGGCTCAGGTGTTTGGGAGAGGAAGAACTTAAACCCTAAGCTTGAAAACCCTTGGAAGTCATTTAGGTTAGAATTAACCCGAAGTTGGTATGACCTATCCGTGAACACCTTAACCTCGAACTTGTCTAGACTGTAAGGTCGGAAGATGAGTAGTCTTTCCTGATTCGTTATTTTAGTGGAAGATCAGAAGATCCTCCTAGGATATCGACTAACTGATTGATTAGAACCCTACATCAATAATTAATTAGGTAAAACAATTGGATCTAGGCTAAAAGGAACTCACGTAGTCAAAATAAGAAATAGGAATAGCCAATACAGGAACCTAGGAGTAGATTTAGGTTTAGTTAATTTTATTTAGTTTCTTCTTATTATTATTATCATCTTGTTTCTTGGTTAACACTACTAATTCATGACTAAAGTAGATTAGTAATTATTTCCCATAATTGGTTTAATAATAGTTTTCCCCAAACTGCAATCCCTTGGGTATGAGCCTCGGAATACTTACCAAGTGTTTCGTTGTAAAAAAAACTATATTACAACATGACCCGCATACTTGTGGGCATTGCCTCAAATCTATATCTTTAGTTGTAGTATTCACACTTTGGACGTTGGTACATCCGGAAGTAGTCAAGTTGTTGGCGCCGTTGCTGGGATTACGACAGTGATAATTATTATTGAATCGATTATTTGTAAATAATGTTAGTCAAAAGACAAATGAGCTAGACAGTGTACTAATTTTTATATTCATTAATTGTGCTATTTTTATTCTCAATTTTTTTACCTTGTTGACTAGACGATTTAATTATAGAAAATTTTGATTACAGGTGGTTTAATGATGAAAGGACTTCTTGGGATGACGAATGGAATTACATAACAAGTTGGTCAAACGGAGCCACGGCGAACCAATGGAGCGACGATAATGGGTGTGAGGACAATGAGTACTAATACGAACCTCTTTATGAGTCATACGACAAAGACAATAATATACCCAAACACTCAAACGAATCTTTTAGGTATTTACATAAGATTCCTTCATTTTAAACTGCTGAGCCATTCAATTCTAAAATATTATCAAACATGTCAAACATGATGGAACAAATGAGGAAAATGCTCCAAGAGATATCTGAGGCGCTAAATTGAAGGAAAGAGGTCGTGCATTATGTTCCCAACCTTGATCTTGAGGATCCTCGTATTATCATTGATCACCTTGAATTAGACAATAGCAATCAACAAGAGTTTGGAATAGGAGATCATGGGGATAAAAAGAATATGGATAAAGCGGACTTCGATCCAATTGACATAGAATCAGACATAAAAGTATATGTAGCCGCTGACATAAAAGTAGAAGTAACCACTGACATGGAGCTTAAATTGATTCTAAATGAAAGCGTAGAAGAGCCAATACACTTTCTGGCGATAGCAGAGAAGGTACTAGCCAAAGAGATTAATGAGTTTCAACTCATTCTCATCTGACAAAGGCAGCCGAGCTCAAATGACCAAAACTTCACATGACATAAAAGGGAGGAAGCTCAAGGAAATAATACACCAAAAAATGATTTGGGGTTGGCTCAGATTTGGTTTCGAATGGCTTGTAATGTAGATGTTGCGTCGATAAAAAATACGGCAACATCGTTGGAATCGACCGAAAGGGTTGGTTCATATACACATCAATAGAGGAACAAACATCGGATCAAAGTGTCGAGAACTAGTTGGAAGTTCTTCTATGGTGGCGACACAGATTGTCCCAGTTTTTAAAGAACTTCCACATCCTACTTTAAATATTTTTACTTTTTATTCGTTTATTTTATTATTATTAATTTTAGTTGCGTTTGGTTTTTTTCCATAGCAGGTGTAGATATCATGGAGTGACAGAACCAGGAAAAAAATAAAAGAAATCAGAAACTGGTCTCGATGTCGCGACATCCTAGACAAAACACACCTTGCAACATTGAAGGCCCAAGTTCATCTGAATATTTGTAGGCGTTCTATCATCTATTATCAACACTTTGTCATTTTCTTCTTATTTCTATTTTCATTTTCTTTCATATTTCATTCCATAGAATTTTCTTTAGGTACTCTCCATTTGCTTGAAGCACACAAACCCCGAGATTATCATAACAACAAGGATTCAGGCTACTCAGGGAAGTTTTCTCATGTGCACTTTAATTATTTTACACTAAGGGAAATGTATGTTCTAAAGCGTTGGGGAAAGTACATATGATTTATTTTTTTGTGTTATTTGGCTTAATTATTCATTTACAAAAGAAAATATTATTATTTTTGTTGAATGGTGCTTGGATTATATTAATACTATGAATAGCAGTTGAAGATAATAAAGCATGTAATGGTTCTAGTCAAACATGAAATTTTTATTGATATAAGATAATTTGATTATTTTTTAGGGAAATTGATTAGGTTACATAGTTAAATTGCATAATAGATTAGAAGAACCTAAGTAAGAATGTTTAATGAGGCCATATGCGATATAAGTCTTTTATATAGTCGTAGAGACATGAATGCTTGAGTTGATTATTATTCATTCAATTTAGTTCGAAGCATGAAAGATATGTGTTATGGTGGGATGCTTAAGGATGACCTAAGGCATTGTTTGAATAGCCAGTTCTAAAATGACCATACATTGATGATATGAATCGCTAGTCTCCTTATTTGAAGCCTAATAACTCCTTTTTAATGAACCAACAAAATTGAAACCCAAAGACCCAATATAAATCTAGAACTCTTCCCTATCCTTGGTCCTTTAATACATTACAATATAGATGTCAGGCCATAGATATTGAGGGTTTAGGTAGATACATCACGATGGTTTCAAAAAACAGAGAAAAAAAGGAGGAAATAAGGTGATACAGGGATTATAGGCCAGGAAAAGATTTGTGACAAAGAAGAATCGAGAAAAAGTCAAAAGTTAAAATGAGAAGAAAAATTACAGAACAAAAACAAAAGCACTGTGATTGAGAAATGAGTAAATAGTCAAAGTGACAAACTAAAGAGTCACAAATTTAAGAAAACTCAGTCATCATTGCACCAAAACTCGTTAATTCGATCATAGTTGCTAGTATTTTATTGTATCTTCCTACATGGAGAGATAATGTAACACCCCATAACCGAGTCCTATGCCGGGACGGGGTACAAGGTGTCACCTTACTTGAACACGTGCGTTCTAACATTTTTGAAGTCAACAAGACTTGACCAAATTTAAAACTTTTTCAAACTTTGTCTAAACTTCTTAACTTGGACCTACGAGGCCTCAAATGACCATTGGAAACCACTTGGGACAAGCTCGGGCCCTTATCAAACTTTAGAAAAATAATCCTTGAAACAGGGCACACGCCCATGTGGAAAGGCAACACGCCCATGTGGTCCTTAGGACATGGCCGTGCTGATGGCCCATGTGACACACACGGCTAAGCCTCTAGGGACACGCTCGCATGAATTAAATTCTAAATTCGAACCTACAAGGGTTTTCAGACGGCCTAAAACACGCCCGTGTCTATGGCCCTTGTCCCTCACACAGCCATGACACGCCCGTGTCCTAGCTAATGTCTAAAACCCTTGACATTCTATTTCTGACGTCAGCAATTCTTAAGGGTTACACGGCCAAGGCACACGCCCGTGTACGAGGCCGTGCCCTTCACATGGCTGAGACACACGGCTGTGTCTCTGCCTGTGTGTTTACTACCATGCATACTGACTTGAAATTTTTACGTGCAAGGGACACACAGTCGGACAACACGCCCATGGGGCTAGCCCTGTGTGCAACACCCCAAACTCACCCTAGACGTTATGGCCGAATCTGGCGGTGTCACATTGAAGTGTTTTTTGAAACCGTGAGTTTATTGAAAAACCATTCTTACTATTTAAAACTTCTGTAATGTGTTCGTCTAATTTCAAAATGTGGTTCATTGAAAAGTTAATCACTTTTAAAATGTTATTAATTTCGTTGAAAATCTCTTTCAGCTACGGAAGCTAATGTAAATTAAAGAAGTTTAAAACATATGTTTTTGAAAACAATAATTGGTTTGAACACTCGTCTTTTCCTAGACTAATAATTTAAAGTAAGTAATCAAAAGCCCAATTAAAAGTAAATCCCACAAATGGTCTTATTACAAAATAGAAATCCAGAATAAAAAATACGAGTAACTAATTTAACGTAGCAGTAGGGGCAGTCGTGTGGCCATCTCCGAGTCCCTTGTAGCATCGATCCACCTAACGCTGGGGACTACCAGTACAGTTAAAAACGGGGTGAGTTTACGAAAACTCAGTGTGTAATCCCCTTCTAATATAAAAATAGTCAGTCATATAAACAGTATACAGAAGCAGTCTGGGCCTGTAACACCCCTAAGCCGTATCTGTCGCCGGAATAGGTTAAGAGGCATTACTTAATCCATAACACAATTCATAGTAATTGAATATCAAATATCATCTCATTACAGAAATTCTCATTCGATCACAATCATTAAAATCATAAAAGCTAGTATACAATACTTAAACATACATTCGGGACCAAATTGACAACATGTAAAAATTTCAGAACTTATAAAAATTTTTAAATTTTAAAATGTCACACGCCCGTGTGAACAGGCCGTGTGCCTCACACGGAAATAGACACGCCCTTGTGTCTAAGCCGTGGCCAAACAAGGCATACATACTGACTTGCCCACATGGCCAGACCACACGCCTGTGTGTCCAGCCTATGTGCTATGCACACGCCCGTGTCTAGGCCGTGTGCTAGACTGTGCCAAAAATAGGGGGTAAATATTTTGTGACGTCAGTATACCAATTAAGGTCACACGGCCAGACCACACGCCCATGTGTCTTGGCCGTGTTCGAGCCTGACTTACAATTGAAGGGTACCCCAGGGGACACACGGCCATGTAACATGACCGTGCGTCGCACACGGTTGAGACACACGCCCGTGTCTCTACCCGTGTGGACAAAAATAGGGCATTTGAATAGCCAATTTGCCACCCCAATTGGGATCAACCTACAAGCAAAGGAACAATAATATTTCTACCACCAATTCAGCCAATATTTATGCTAAAACACTCATCATTTATAGCATAACAATATCAACCACTTTCCTACTCATAAACCTTACCAATTCATGCTAAACATAAGGTAAGTTCATACCAAAACATTTCCTTCCATACATCATTCAATCTCAAGTTAAACTTGCCAAGATCTACCAGCTAAAACATACCACAATTGCATATTACCATCACATACCATAAATCATTATCAACTATGAGTTCAAGCACAAATTAGCCAAGTCACATGGTTATGTATATTCATCACAAAACATACCTCCATAACTACTAGCCTATACATGCGATACTTCAAAAATATGCGTTTTCAAAAGTACCAAGGTAAGGTTCGATAGTGTGGTGATGATCCTAGACGATCCCCAAGCTTGTAGTAGTTTCAATATCTATAAAACAATGTAAACACACACAAAGTAAGCTTTCAAAAGCTTAGTAAGCTCGTACCAAAAACATCAACAATATAAAATATGAAACATCAATACATAAGTAATTATAATTTCTCAATTCATCCATCAAGTCCATGCCAACACCAACTATATGTTTATACAAATTGAATAAACTTTTATGCATTTACCACCTACCACATAGGTATTATACTTACCGAAACAATTTCATATTCATTCGTTTTCAATCTCACCTCTTGTTCGAATACTTGAAGACTTTCTGATAACAACCAATGCTTTAATTATCCGCACACTTAGTGCTTAAAGATTAGTCGAAGCTAGAATGATTCCGCACACTTAGTGCCATCTCAACTAGCTGAAGCTAAGTCGGTATCGCACACTTAGTGCCAAATACTTTCGATTCATCATCATATTCATCCAATTCAATTATATACAATCCATGTATAATAAAGGCATCAAAACCTACTTAACATCATATTTTAAGTACGAACTTACCTCGTACTCGAAATTTGTAGACTCAGACTGTTTATTCTACAATCTTCGATTTCCCTCGGTCTAAGTCTAAATTCCTCTTTTCTTGATCTATATGTATTCAAAATTTACCCTTTTATTCACCGAATCATTCCAAACAATCCATATACACACAATTAGGGTATTTTGCAAAATAGCCCTCACATTTTTACATTTTGACACTTTAGTCCCTAATTCACAAAATCATAAAATGCACAAAATTTGCTTGAACACAAGCTTAGCCGAATTTTCATGACTCTCACACAATTCCATATATTTCATTTATTTCACATTTTAGTCCCTCAAAATAACATTTTTACAATTTAGCCCAAATTACTCAATTTCATCAAAAATTCAAAGACAACACATTTAAACCCAACATCAAACTTCCATAATTCATCAACTAACATCACAAAGCTCATAGTTTCATCAATGGCACAATTCAAAATCATCACCAAAATCAGAAATTGAAGCATGGGTTCGATAGTATATGAAGCAACGATTACAGAAACATAGAAATTATCAAAAACTAAACAAAACTCATACCTTAATCAAGCTTCAACCTAGCCCAACCCTAAAACACCATGGAAGATTTCTTTTATTTCTTAATATTCAGCCAACAATAGAATAATGAAACCAATTTTTGATTTTGTTATATCTAATACATAATAATTATACTAATTACTATTATGTCCTTAATGAATTTCATTTATAAACATAAATTAAATGGCTATAATGGTCCACTTACTCTTCCAATGGTCTATTAACATTATAAGGACTTCACACTTAAGAAAACATAGAAAATAAGCACTTTAACAAATAGAAGGCCACTTTTACAATTTACGCGATTAAGTTCTTTTTGCAAATTAAGCATACAAACAGTTAAATTTTCACACGAAACTTTTACAAATGTCAATTCACTTATAATAAGCACAGAAAATAATATTAAAATATTTTTTTGACTCGGATATGTGTCCCAAAACCACTATTCTGACTAGGGTCAAAACTAAACTATTACAAGGCCTGAGCCCATTACAGAATCAGAGGCCGAATATATGTGGGCCTATGCCCAATACAGTAACATTGTCAGTAAAAAAAATGAAACAATGCAATTATGCAACCCATCCCAATCCAGCCAACACACGACCTGTATCAACCAACACACCATGTGGGGATAACATCAACCCACCTAGCCAGCACACCAATATCGCAACAAAGTGCGATAGTAATACACAATGAGGTCGCGATAATGATATCGTAGCAATGTCATCAATAATGAGAATGGCTAAGAGCCATAAATACGATAGCTATAAGCTATAAACAGGATGGCACAAAGCTATCAGTAGCTGTAATATAATTGGCATAAAGCCATTAGTAGCTATAATATGATCGGCGCAGAGCCATCGGTAGCTGTAGTATGATCGGCATAGACCCATCAGTAACGGTAATATGATTGGCATAGAGCCATGATCAAGATGGCACGGAGCCATAATCAGAACGGCATAGAGCCATCTTCAGAACGGCACAGAGCCATAATCGAATTAAGTGGCTTAAAGCAATCGGTAGGCCCATAGTCGTCTCGTGCGACCCGTGGATCTTAACAAAACAGTCCATAGTTTTCTCGTGCGACTTGTGCAACCTTAACTGAATAGTCCACAGTTGTCTCGTGCGACCCGTGCGACCTTAACAGAACATCCCACTTCCTCCATATACAATATCCCAACCCCATGCATTATGTCATGCGTGTATACAAAACACATAAATATCATATGACATGCTCAATTAATCATATACGTATATCACAAGCAAATCAGTCAAACAAAACATAAGGGCATAATTGTCATTTATCTCATAGGGGTATTATAGTCATTTTACCCCATGGGGGTAATTTGGTCATCTAGTCAGTTTGGCCTAAACATGCTTATCGGCTCATCTGAAGGTTTAAAGCCACCCCGAGCAACTTTTGCAACCCTAACTGTTCTATCGATGAAAATAGGCCCAAGGCCCATTATTCGACCCAAATGGGCCCACACGCTCGTGCGGCCCAATTAGCCCAGAATTAGCCATGGCTATGTATACTACACAGCCTAGTTTAAAGTTTGTCACTTATCAAGGATTTTATCCGTGCAGGGCTCACGAGCCCATTAGGCCCACACGACCCACTTCAGCCCATCGAGGCCCAAAATGGCCTATGCCATGTGCGCAACATGACAAGCCCCACTATTTTTCACCTAACAGTCAGATTTACGCAAGTGGGGCCACAGGCCCATCGGGCCCATTATGGCCTAATCCCATGAATTCATTCATGGCAGCCTTTTTCGCCGTACACCCATGTTTCGTAGGCCCAGTTTACCATACGTGCGATCGCACGCTTTAAGCCTCTCCTTTCAACTTTTCAGCTTCTCAGTATTTTGGTATTTCGGTATTTTCTGACCTATGGTCAAATCAATATGTGTGGGTTCACACACTCTTTCGGCTTTTGAACGATTATCAAATACGGTACTACTGCACACCTGATGCGATTTGTTGTAAAACACTATCGAGCACCCCGGGACCGGCAGATCCGAATAAGATAGTTTACCACTCCACAATTCACCGCGGACAGTTCTACAAAGACCCAATACCAACATCAATTCACATTTCATATCCAAGGGAAAAAGAAAAACTTTCCTTTAACACCACCAAATATAGCCACTTTACCTACCAACCGCGTAACAGTGGAGCTGCACTACTCCAACGCTAACTGAGATGTTCCAACCCTTAACCTTCACAAAAAAAATAGTCAATCGATTCACCAAAAAACCATAAATGAAAAGAATACTTCATAGTTGCACCACTTACCAATAACACAAGAACCCAAAACAAAGGTGGCAAGTTGCGGCAACGAAAACCAAGGATTAAGGAATGAATGACTTATAAGGAAAATCCAAAGCTATGAGAAGAAAAAAAAAGTTCAACAGGCAGTTGGTAGAAACAAAAGAAGACAATGAAAAATTTGCAAGAGAGGAGGAGGGTGCAAATGTTGCCATAGGAAAGAACAAAATAAAAAGGGAACCGAAAGAAATCGCAAAGAACCATCTAGCAAAAATCGGAAAAGAACAAAATGGCAGACTTGAAAAGCAGAGGAAAACTATCATCTATAATTTTTTTTGGGAAAAGAATGGGTGTTATGACCCACATAAAATCCCATATTTTCCTCCTTAAATCTCTCCATGATTTCCTCCCCAATCTTCTCCTTCATTTTCTCCATAATCCATTCCTTGACCAGTTCAAATTCCAACCACCCTCGTAGTGTTTTATTCAAACTCCACCACTCACAAAGCAAAGGTGTAAAATAAATACTCCTTTGTGCATAGAGTGACTCGAACTCAAGCTCCCTTGCCACCTTAATGACGCCACAACCACTAGACCACAAGCTCATCTTATGTTACATTTTAATCTTAATTATTTAAAAGGCTTACTTCCAAGTACCAAGGGTTTTATTCACTTAAATTAAAAATTTCGCTAAAGCGTAGGTTTGAACGCAGGACTTCCCCAACACTCCCAAATATGCCCAAATACCTAGCCATTAAAGCCAACATGTAATTTTTGATTTTCTCGCACACATAAACTTTTATGTGTTCCACGCTTAAGGCCCATTCCTTCTAGGCCCAAATTTGGGGTGTTATAGTGTGTTACACACGGCCTAGACACACGCCCATGTGTCTATTCGTCTGGACAGCATAAGGCTATCTACCAAGCCTTTGCCACCCTGAAACATAATCTAACACATCAAAGTCTAAACTAATATGATTTTGAAACCAAACGACCATGGCTAAGGCCAATATACAATCTATGTATTCAACCATAAACACCAATTTCACATTCATGAAAGACTACTTTGCATTCAAATAATAACTTTCAATATTAGCCATTTTTCATGGCCTTATACAAAATGAATCAAATGCAAGAGTAAGCCAACACATTTAGCTAAATAACAATGACACAAAACTCAAAAGTTAGAGTCCTATACATGCCATAATCAAAATAAAAGATCTAACTATACCAAAGGCATCGGATGATACTGTGATTGGCTTCTCCAATGTAGGTGATGATCCTCGAGCTACTTTGGCGGCACTATAAGAAAATGGTAGGAAAATGGAGTAAGTATAACGCTTAGCAAGTTGCATGCAAATAAATGTAACAACTATTTACCATTCTTATCGTGCTCAGAACACTAAAATAGGCATAAGCACAACTTACTCGTCACTATCCAACATAATTCACATAGCATATACTGGGCTCATATCTCATGCATTTCATTTCGGTACCTGTATCACTCACGACATGGTTATACTTTCCTTATTTAACTTAAACTATAATCCTTACCGTCGAACCATTTGAAAATACTATCGGATAGTCACTAAGTGTAACACCCCTCGCCCGTATCCGACACCAGGATGGGGTTCGAGGTATTACCTGACTAAAACTTAATCAACTATATAAAATCAGGCTATAAAACCTCAAACAATTTAAAACTTTTCCTTTCTCAAGAAATCTATCCCAAATATGGGCTTACAAGACCCAAAACATATATCCGAGTTGGTTCAAAGCCCAATCAAGAACCCGTTTAAAACTTAGAAAAATTTCATGCAACAAGGTTCTAAACGCCCGTGTGGGTATAAACCACACGACTGTGTGTTTGGGAGACGCCCATGTCCCGAGCCCGTGTCTGAAAATCTGGGCATTCTGCCAAAACAACATGGCCTAAGCACACACCCGTGCCCTACAACCGTGTCCTTCACACGGCTGAGACACATGGCCATGTCTCTTGCCCGTGTGCTTCTAGCATACATACTAACTTTATGGCACGGCATGGACACACGCTTGTGTGGCCTGCCCGTGTGCTAAAATGACTTTAAAGTTTTAAGTACAGGCGACACACGACCATAACACACACCCATGGGCGTGAACCGTGTGTCACACACGACCTAGACACACGCCCATGTGTCTTACTCGTGTGGACAAACTAGGCTATTTTCCCAAGCCCCTTTTGTTACCCATCTTGCACAACCTACACAAGATCATTTCAATATACCCATCTCATCACAATGGACATTAATTCAACCATATAAACGGCATCATATACATTCATCAATATGAATAATAGCCATTATTCTAGGCTTGATACAAAATAAGGGCTTTTGACTTAAGCCAAAATATATAAATAGATCTCATGATGTAACATCCTAGTCTAGCCCTATACATGCCACCTTCAAAAAAATATAAATCAAACTATACCGAATGCTATGGACTATAGTGTGATCGATATCTTTGACTTTAAGGGGTCCTCGAGCTAGCTAAATAACACTGAAAGAAGAGGGAAAGGAAATAAGGTAAGCATATAGCTTAGTAAGTTGCACCATAAATAAATATACAACAACAATCTCACCACTAGATGTCATGCTCAAATGTAAACATAACCCATCTTACTCTTTGTCATCTACTTGAGTCACATTTTCTAAATTAAGCTCGTTACTCATGCTTATCATATAGGTACCTGTAACACTCACAACATGATTATTCTTTCTTTATCAAGATTGATCCATAACTCTCACCATTGAAACGTTTGGAATACTACTGGATATTCTCCGAACCTTTAACATGGGATAAATTGCCGATGCGTGTCCCAGGCACGTCTTACACTAGCTATCTCTGTCGAGGCCGATGCATGTCCCAGACATGTCTTACACTGGCACTTATATATGCGTGCTGATGCATGTCCCAAACATGTCTTACACTAGTACAACTCTTAGCCGACGTGTGTCCCAGACATGTCTTACTCTGGCTATCTCTTTATGGCTGATGCATGTCCCGGACATATCTTACACTAGCCCTCGCCTGGATGTCGATGCCACGTCCCAGACATGGTCTTACACTGGCTCTCAGAATGTAGCCGAAGCATGTCCCAAACATGTATTACATTGGCACACAATTCACCCAATGCCTTGGCACGAATATCCAGTTTGTATCCTAAAGTTTCAACGAGATATCTCTGTTAGCTCAAATATTACTAGGCATTCTCAACTTATAACTTAGCAACTCATACAATATGAATTAAAAGGCAATATGAATGCAAGTATTAACAGTGGAGTTGTATTATTTACATACAATTTACCTTGGTTTACAAAAAGTACTTGACTACTCGGTTTAGTCGGTTTGCTTGGCCTTCCCCCAGTCTAGGCTCAGATTTGGTAAATCTTGATCTATAATGACAATATGCACTCATTTAGTCACTAATTAGGATTAAGCAATCATAAATTCACACATTTGGTAAAATGACCATTTTGCCCCTATGCTCGAAAATTAATTTTTATCTAATCTCTTTGTATTTCAAGCCTAGCTAAACTCTTTTTACTACTATAGAAATCCCAAATTCTCAATATTTCACAAACTGAACATCTATCTTGCAACTTATGCAAAATAGTCCCTTTAGGTGTTTTCATGGCAACACCTTTCACAAAAGTTGTTTGTAACCCAACTAGGACTCATATTCTTCCATAAAGACTCAATAAACATCACAAAAACATCCATGGCAAAATCTTAAACTCTTAACCATTTTGCAAGATATCACCCTTATTTGAAAGCTCATGCTTCAAGGGTTTCAAAAATGCAAAAAAATCATCAACAAATGGTGTGAGAACCACTTACTTGTGAGGGCTTTAAGTTGCTGAAAATTTCAAGATCTTAAACCCCAAATATTTGCTGATATTTTTGGCTAAGAAGGGAGAAAAATGATAGCTTGTTCCTTTTTTTTTTCTTTTATTTAAAATGAAACTAGTCAAAATTGGTGACATAAGCATTACCAAACTTTGAGAATTTTGTCTCCCCTCACACCATGGCCGGCTAGGCTATTCACAAGGGTCTAATTGCCCTTTAAAAACCCTCAATTTAAGTTCTCTAGCTATTTAACACATTTGGGTACTAAAATGCAACTTTTGCCTTTTATGCGATCTAGTCCTTTTTCGCAATCGGGCTTGAAAACATTAAAATTAGCACTTGGAAACATACAAGTCAACTAATTTCTTGAGAGAGTAGTCAATACGCATTGGTACGAAGTGGGTTGACTTAGTTAATCTGTCGATAATAACCCATACAACGTCTTTCTTTTTCAGAGTTAATGGTAAACTGGTCACAAAATCCATGGTGATACGATCCCACTTCCACTTTGGAACCATAATAGGTTGAAGTAGCCCAGAAGGTACTTGGTGTTCAGCCTTTACTTACTGACATACTAAGCACTTGGAAACAAACTCTGAAATATCCCACTTTATTTCGGACCACCAATACATTTTTTTCAGGTCGTTATACATCTTTACGCTACCCGGGTGAACGGATAAATTACTACTATGAGTTTCTCGTAAAATCTTCTGAATGAGTTCACATTCTTTAGGCATACAAATTCTATTTTTGAACATTAAACATTCGTCGATACCAACCTGAAAATCTAATTCAACACCTGACTCACACTGATTTTTCCTGGCTTGAAACTTCTTATCATTTTTCTGAGCTTCTCGGATTTCATGAAGAAAAGTCAGTCTAACACTCAGTTCTGCTAAGATCGAACCATCCTCAAATATAGTCAACTGCGTATTCAAAGATCTCAAGGCAAACAACAAATTTCTACTCAAGGCATCAGCGACTACATTCGCCTTTCCTGGATGGTAGTCGATGCAACTCATAATCCTTTAATAGTTCTAACCATCGACGTTGCCTCAAATTCAATTCCTTTTGAGTCATCAAGTACTTTAAACTCTTGTGGTCGGTAAATATTCTATATCTCTCTCCGTACAAATGGTGTCGCCAAATCTTCAAGGCGAATACTACAGCTGCTAGCTCTAAATCATGGGTCAGATAATTCTTCTCATGTGGTTTTAGCTGTCTCAAGGCATAGGCTACAACCTTACCTTCTTACATGAGTACACACCCTAAACCATTTAAGGAGGCATCGTTAAAAATTACATATTCTTTACCCGACTCCGGTTGCACTAAAATTGGGGCTTCGATCATCAAAGCCTTTAATTTTTCAAAACTCTGCTGTCATTCTTCTGTCCATTCAAACTGGACGTCTTTCTGCAATAGTCTCGTTATCGGAGTAGCTATCATAGAAAATCCATTTACGAAGAGTGTGTAATACCCCGCTAGCCCAAAAAAACTACGAACCTCTGTTACATTCCTCGGTGATTTCCACTCCAAAATAGCTAAAATCTTATTTGGGTCAACTCTGATCCCATCGCCCAACACAATGTGTCCTAAGAATCCTACTTCATTAAGCCAAAACTGGCTCTTACTAAACTTAGCACAAAGTTGTTTATCTCTTAGGGTCTGTAACACAGTCCTCAAATGCTCCACGTGCTCACTGTCATCACGCGAATAAATTAGTATGTCATCTATGAAAACAATGACAAACTTATCCAAGTACGGCCTGAAGATGCAGTTCATCAAATCCATAAACACTACCGGGGCATTTGTTAGTCCAAAAGGCATAACAAGAAACTCATAATGCCTATATCTCGTCCGAAAAGCAGTCTTCGGCACGTCTTGATCCTTGACCTTTAACTGGTAGTAACCCGATCTCAGATCTATTTTAGAAAATACTGTGGCTCCCCTCAGTTAATCGAAGAGATCATCGATCCTCGGCAAAGGGTACTTGTTCTTTACTGTCACCTTGTTAAGCTGTCTGTAGTCGATACATAACCTCATCGACCCGTCCTTCTTTTTCACAAAAAGTACTAGAGCACCCCCATGGTGAAAAACTCAGTCTAGCAAAACCTTTATCTGTCAACTCTTGCAACTGTACTTTCAACTCCTTTAACTCGGTAGGGGCCATCCTATATGGTGCAATCGAGATTGGCGTTGTACCTGGAGCCAACTCGATACTAAACTCAACCTCTCTTTCTGGAGGTAACCCTGGTAACTCCTCTGGAAAGACATCTATGAACTCACAAACCACCGGTACTGACTCAATCTTTGACTCGGATGCTTGTGTATTCAACACAAAAGCTAGACAAGCTTCATAACCTTTTCTCAAGCATTTTTCGGTGGTTAAAGATGATATTACTACAGGTAAATTATCTGACTTATCTGGCCCAACTCGTATAACACTATCATTCTCACATCTTAACTGAATTACTTTTCTTCCACAATCTATTACAATGCTATGAGAGGTCAGCCAATCCATCCTAAGAATTACATCGACTTTATAAAACGGCAGCAACATTAAGTTGGCTGGAAAACAATGGCCTCTAATCGTTAAAGGACAATTTCTACATACTTGATCCACTAATACATGCTTGCCTAACGGGTTAGACACTTTCATAACAAACTCAGTGGACTCTATAGGCGTCTATACGAGGTATCAAATCCATACATATGTAAGAGTGGGTAGATCCCAGGTCAATTAAAGTGACAACATTTATATCATGGATAAAAAAGGTTCCCGTGATCACGTCTGGAGACTCTGCCTCTTCTCGAGCTCGTATAGCATAGGTCCTCGCTGGCGCTTTACCTTCAAACCTCATTGCAGTATCTCTCGGTGCACCTCTACTACCAGTCCTACTCACGGGGTTTCTTTGAGGCCTACCTCTGAAGGGAGCACTACTTGCTTTCGCATCTTGTTTTCTCTCTCTCTTGTCCATCTCAGGACACTCGCGGATCAAGTGGTCAAGTGACCCACAGTTGAAACAACCCCTCTCATTCACTCGACATTCGCCCAAGTGATGTCTTCTACATTGTGAAGACTTTGGTCTATTTGGCCGAGCGCTACCAACACTTGCAACTGAAGTAGTTTGGGCTCTAGATGCCATGTTCTACTGATTCTTATTTCTCTTCGACTACCCCATCGAAGTATTCGGTCGGGTAGCAAATTCCTTTGACCTCTTAGAGAAGGACTGATATGCTTTCCCCATCTATCTTTTCTTTAAATCTCGTGACTCACTGGCCACTTTCCTCCTTTCTTTCACCAACTCTTCTACTTTACATGCTCTCTCAAATAGCACTACAAATTCTCTTAACTCCAGGATGCCCATGAATACTCGAATGTCTTCATTGAGACCATCCTCAAACCTCTTACACATGGTAGCTTTAGTGGATCCGCATTCTCGCGCATACATGTTAAGTTTTACAAATTCTCACTCATACTCTGTTACAGTCTTATTACTTTGCTTCAACTCTATAAATTCCTTCCATTTCTAGTCTCTAAACCTCTGGCTAATGTACTTCTTTCGGAATTCTCCTTGGAAGAATTCCCAAGTCACTCTTTCTCTCGGTACTACTGACACGAGAGTGTTCTACCACTGTTAAGCCTAGTCTCGTAAAAGTGACACGGCACACTTTACGCATTCTTCAGGCGTGCACGATAGCTCATCGAATACTCTTAGGGTATTCTCTAGCCAAAACTCTGCCCTCTCTGGGTCATCATCTACACTAGCCCAAAATTTCTCTGCCCCATGCTTTCAGATCTTATCTACCGGAGGCTTTTCTCATCTGAACACATCCGCACCTTGCGGAGCCATCGGGGTATATTGAGGAATCGGAGGAAGTGGGAAGGTGGAGTGTTCGGGTTCACACGAACAAACTCCATATACCAAGCATCCATCATTCAGAGGTAGGCTTCCCTAGCCCCTCTGCCTTGGCCTATACTCACGGGGTCACTCTCTACTGGCGCGATCCCTGCTGTGGGAGCCGGCGCATTACTTTCTACGTCATCTGCCGTGGTTCTATCAGGATCCATTACTACAAAAGCACAATTTATAATCGTCAGGAATTGTCACATTATCAATATGCATATGCGTGGCATGTATAGCTAGACTCATACTCTGGCCAACTTAGTCTTAAACTAAACCATGCTCTGATACCACTAAATGTAACACCCCTCGTCCTTATCCAATGCCAGGATAGGGTTTGAGGTATTACCTGACTAAAACTTAATCAACTATATAAAACCGGGCCATGAAACCTCAAACAATTTAAAACTTTTCCTTCTCAAGAAATCTGTCCCAAATATGGGCTTACAAGACCCAAACATACATTCGAGGTGGTTCAAAGCCCAATCAAGAACTCGTTTAAAACTTAGAAAAATTTCATGCAACAAGGTTCTACATGCCCGTATGGGTATAGAGCACACGACTGTATGTCTGAGACACGCCCATGTCCCGAGCCCGTGTTTGAAAACCTGGGCATTCTGCCAAAACAACACGGCCCAAGCACACACCCGTGCCCTGTAACCATGTCCTTCACACGGCCAAGACACATGGCCGTGTCTCTTGCCCGTGTGCTACTAGCATACATACTGACTTTATGGCACGGCATGGACACACGCCCGTGTGGCCTGCCCGTGTGCTAAAATGACTTTAAAGTTTTAAGTGCAGGGGACGCACGACCATAACACATACACCTGTGGGCGTGAACCGTGTCTCACACACGGCCTAGACGCACGCCCATGTGTCTTACCCGTGTGGACAAACTAGGTTATTTTCCCAAGCCCCTTTTGTCACCCATCTTGCACAACCTACACAAGATCACTTCAATATACCCATCTCATCACAATGGACATTAATTCAACCATAGAAAGGGAATCATATGCATTCATCAATAAGAATAATAGCCATTATTATAGGCTTGATACAAAATAAGGGCTTTTGACTTAAGCCAAAATATATAAACAGATCTCATGATGTAACATCCTAGTCTAGCCCTATACATGCCACCTTTAAAAAAATATAAATCAAACTATACCGAATGCTACGGACGATAGTGTGATCGATATCTCTGACTTTAAGGGATGCTCGAGCTAGCTAAATAACGCTAAAAGAAGAGGGAAAGGAAAGATGTAACGCCCCAAATTCTGGGAATGTTGTGAATGATTGGTAAAATTTAAAATTTTTGTGTTCTGTTTGCTTGGCATAGGTTTAACTATGTTAGTGGGCCTCTAAAAGGACCAAGCTTAAGTTAAAACCCGGTATTTTAATTAAATTTAAATTCATAAGGAAAAGGGGTTCTGGTTAATTGGGTTTTTAAGTATTAACTAGGTAAAATAAAACACAAGGAAGCCTGTGGTAAGTTGGCATGTGACGCCACTTGGGAGCTTTAGAGGTGGCATGTGGATGACTAAAGAGAACTAAGGTTCGAATCGCAAGGTAAGCAAATTGTTTGGTATTAATTTTTATGTACAGAAAATGGAGGTAATGGAACTGAAGTAAAAGTCTGTCAGGAGGAGTTTGAGTTGCTCAGGAGATTGAGTAAGGAGGGGATAAGGGAGAGGATTTAGGAGCTAATTAGGGAGAGCAGAGTTGGCCGAATGAAGAACTCTTGAGGAGCAAGAGCTGGCCGTCCAAGGGGTGCTTTAGGTGGGTAAGTTTCGGCTAGGTTAAGCACAAGTATAAATTCGGCATTAGGGATAGGTTGTGCCATTTCCTGACCATTTTACCTCTTCTATTCTTTTCTCTTCTCTCTATCTACTTTATTTTCTTCTCCTTGCCTGCCGAATCTCTCTCCCATTCTGCTCATCTTCACCTTTTATCAGTGTTTTTAATCCTATAGCCGATTGCCTCAAATCCCGAAATCCCAAAAGCTTAACTCCTTTTGTGCCGATTTTTTATATCCAAAACCCTCTTACTTCTCTTCATCATTCTTCACCGATTCACTAGTTCTCTAAACCCCAAGTGTCTATCGACAAAGCCATTACAAATCTTTATCTTTTCTTTACTGTTACAAAAAGCCAAAAACGCATAGCCATAGGGACATAGCCGAATTCTAAAGATCACTAAAGGCTCGACTTTTGTTATCATTTGAGGGCTTAGAACTGCATCAGAATCGAGTAAGAATTAAGGGGAATCATTGACTAAAGGAATCGGTGGTAAGTCTTTCCAACATTAGTCTTTCTTTCGTAGTTTAGAAAAAGCTGAAACCCCTAAAGGTTAGGAAGGCTGTCAATTTGGACTTGTAGCCCTAAGGGGTTACGGTAACTGTTTTACTTTGATAATGGTGTGATTTAGAGGCTACTGATCAAGGGCTTGGACAAGTGGAACGATCAGATCTTGATCTAGTCACTACTTTCGACAAAGGTAGGATCTCTAGTGCCTAAGGAGTGGTTGGCCGAATATGGTAAGTGGTTAATATGAAGTTCATTTCAGTAATTAGAATTAACGTGGTAGTAATATAATTGTAGGCAGTTCGTGCGTGGTCCTCGTCAACGAATCATCATAAAAGAGGTGTGTAACTGACACCCTCTCATAGACTAGATCGGCAAAAGCCAAAAAGCCAAAATGCCGAAAAGCTGGTATTTTGGGAACTTGCGAGTGTGCGAGTGTTCGTAAGATAAATGGGTTAATATTTCTGGTAATCTGAAGTGATAAAACTGCAGTACGCGCGATTTCGGGCATTTTTGATATTTTGGGCTTAATAGGCCAAAATCGGGAAAAAGGGCCAACGGGCCCAATTCAGTAAGAACACTTGGTAAGTGTTTCTGTTAGTACGTAAATGTCTTTGATATGCATGAAAACCCTAAAAGCAGTTAAATTACTAGGATACCCCTAGGTGCGAAAGGACCATTATACCCCTAGGGTTAACTTTGTCTGAAAAGCATGATGATCTGATTCTGTATGATGTATGCCATGATTGTATATATGTTGCATGGGGACATGGGTTATATTATAGAGGAAGCGTCCTGGTGGCTATGCCACAAATTATCTGATCTGGTGGCTCTGCCACATATATCTGTTCTAGTGGCTCTGCCATGATTATCTGTTTCTGGTGACTCTGTCACACTATCTGTTCTGGCAGCCATGCTGCATATTTCTGTGGCGTGTAGCGGATGGGTGGGTCGAGTAGTCTCCCCACATGGTGAAAGGTTGGTATGGGGGTGCATATGGTTGGATATGAGTTGGGTTTTGCAGAAGCATGTAATATCTGCTTACGATCATCATGGGCCTATGGATCGTATTCAGATGCTTGCAGGCTAAGGCCAACTTATTCTGTTTCTGTGGTTTGAGCTGATATAGGCTATGGTTGGGTTAATCTACACACTGAGTTTCCCCAAACTCACCCTTTTATTTTCATCCACGCAGGTAATCCCCAACCATAGTGGGCTTGGAGCTGTGAGGGATTCGGAGTGGCCACACTTTTCTGCAAATTCAGTTTTCTTCTGGTGAACTGGACCTTCTTTTATTTAGGTTTAAGGTTTCTGGGTTTTTAATTGTAATAAGGTCGCTTTAATTATTTTTAACGATTTTGATAGGTTTTATTAAGATAGATACAATTTATACTTAACCGTTGAAATTGATTAGCTTAGGACGCGTTTTCAAAAATAGCATTTGATTTCAAAATAACACGACAACAAGCAAAGCTTCCGTAATGAAAATGTTTTCCAAAATTAATCACTTTTCTTAAAATAGACTTAATCGACTTGGTTTCCTAAAAATACACTTGATGTTAAAGTGTGTTAATGGCGGTGTGCATGTCTAGGATTGGTTCCGGGGAGAGCTTGGTACTTAAGCAGTCCGATGGACTCACCTCCTCTTTTCTGGTTTCCTACCTGGTGTACAACTTCCATTCACTTTAGCCTATAATGGAAGTATCTTTTAAAACACTAAGATAGTTTTCTAAACCAATGTTTTGAACGCTTCGATGTGGCACGTCGGATCCAGTCATACTGTCTAGGCCGGGTCTGGGGTGTTACAAAAGAGGGTAAGTATATAGCTTAGTAAGTTGCATATAAATAAATATATAACAATAATCTCACCACTAGATGTCATGCTCAAATGTAAACATAACTCATCTACCTCTTTGTTATCTACTCAAGTCACATTTTTT
Organism: Gossypium anomalum; assembly: GCA_025698475.1. Taxonomy (NCBI): domain Eukaryota; kingdom Viridiplantae; phylum Streptophyta; class Magnoliopsida; order Malvales; family Malvaceae; genus Gossypium; species Gossypium anomalum. The sequence goes on from CM046956.1 coordinate 60,329,519, forward strand.
AAATTAAGCTCGTTACTCATGCTTATCATATAGGTACCTGTAACACTTACAACATGATTATTCTTTCTTTATCAAGATTGATCCATAACTCTCACCATTGAAACGTTTGGAATACTACTGGATATTCTCTGAACCTTTAACATGGGATATATTACCGATGCGTGTCCCAGACACGTCTTACACTGGCTATCTCTGTCGAGGCTGATGCATGTCCCAGACATCTCTTACACTGGCACTCATATATGCGTGCTGATGCATGTCCCAGACATGTCTTACACTAGCATAACTCTTAGCTGACGCGTGTCCTAGACAAGTCTTACTCTGGCTATCTCTGTATGGCTGATGCATGTCCCAGACATGTCTTACACTAGCCCTCGCCTGGATGCCGATGCCAAGTCCCAGACATGGTCTTACACTGGCTCTCAGAATGTGGCCGAAGCATGTCCCAGAGATGTCTTACACTGGCACACAATTCACCCAATGCCTTGGCACGAATATCTAGTTTGTATCCTAAAGTTTCAACGGGATATCTCTATTATCTCAAATATTACTAGGCATTCTCAACTTATAGCTTAGCAACTCATACAATATCAATTCAAAGGCAATATGAATGCAAGTATTAACAGTGTAGTTATATTATTTACATACAACTTACCTCGGTTTACAAAAAGTACTTGACTACTCAGTTTAGTCGGTTTGCTTGGCTTTCCCCTGGTCTAGGTTCGGATTTGGTAAATCTTGATCTATAATGACAATATGCACTCATTTAGTCACTAATTAGGATTAAGCAATCATAAATTCACACCTTTGGTAAAATGACCATTTTGTCCCTATGCTCGAAAATCGATTTTTATCGAATCTCTTTGTATTTCAAGCCTAGCTAAACTCTTTTTACTACTATAGCAATCCCAAATTCTCAATATTTCACACACTTAACATCTATCTTGTAACTTATGCAAAATAGTCCCTTTAGGTGTTTTCATGGCAACACCTTTCGCAAAAGTTGTTTATAACCCAACTAGGACTCATATACTTCCATAAAGACTGAATAAACACCACAAAAACATCCATGGAAAAATCTTAAACTCTTAACCATTTTGCAAGATATCACCCTCATTTGAAAGCTCATGCTTCAAGGGTTTCAAAAATGCAAAAATCATCAACAAAGGGTGTGAGAATCACTTACTTGTGAGGGCTTTAAGTTGCTGAAAATTTCAAGCTCTTAAACCTCAAATATTTGCTGATATTTTTGGCTAAGAAGGAGAAAGATGATATCTTTTTCCTTCTCTTTTCTTCTTTTTCTTTTATTTAAAATGAAACTAGTCAAAATTGGTGACATAAGCATCACCAAACTTTGACAATTTTGTCTCCCCTCACACCATGGCCGGCTAGGCTATTCACAAGGGTCTAATTGCCCTTTAAAGACCCTCAATTTAAGTTCTCTAGCTATTTAACACATTTGGGTACTGAAATTGAACTTTTGCCTTTTATGCGACCTAGTCTTTTTTCGCAATAGGGCTTGAAAACATTAAAATTAGCTCACCAAATTTTTTATGTACTAAAAAAAATCATACTATAACCTCATCAAAATAATAAAATAATTTTTATAACTTCAGATTTGTGGTCCTGAGACCACTGTTCTGGCTAGGTCCTAAATCGGGCTGTTACGCTAAGCCTCAGACATAGGTTATGATATTGATGCCATATCCCAGACATGGTCTTACACTGGCTTACATCTTAAGTCGATGCCATGTCCCAGACATGGTCTTACACTAGCTCTCACATATCTGTGCGAATGCCATGTCCCAGACATGGTCTTACACTGACACATCTCGTAGCCTATGCATGTCCCAGACATGTCTTACACTGGCTTACATCTCGAGGCCGATGCATGTCCCAGACATGTCTTACACTAGCTCTCATCACAATGCCGATGCCATGCCCTAGACATGGTCTTACACTGGCTCTCATAATATGGCTGATGCATGTCCCAGACATGTCTTACACTAGCTCACAATAACCCATACGTCATGACATGAATATTCAATTTATTTCCTACGGTTCAAACGGGAGTTCGACCATCTCAATATTCATTATACATATTCATTTCCACCAACAAGCAATTTATGCTATATTATTTCAAACACGTATAATAACAATGTAGTTGTATTATTTACATACAACTTACCTCGGATTACAAAATGTAGACGACTAGATCGGCTTAATCCACTTGCTTCGCTTTTCCCCGATCTAGGCCCAGATTTTGTAATTCTTGATCTAAAATGATAAAAATTCACGAATTTAATCATTTTATTAATCTCGATACTCAACAATTTAAAATTGGGCAAAGTGACCATTTTGCCCCTATACTTTTTGTAAAATGACCATTTTACCCCTATGTTTGAAAATTGATTTTTATCGAATTTCTTCATATCTTAAGCCTGGCCGATCACTTTTTGCACTAGAAGCAGTCCAAGATTCTCAATATTTCACACACTTATCACCTATTTTACAACTTATGCAAAATGGTCCTTTTTAGGGTTTTCATGAAAAATCTCTTCACAAAAGTTGTTTATTACACTACCATAACTCATATTCTTCCAAATATTTTTTAGAATAAAACATGAACACCCTCATGGTAAAGCCCTAGACTTTCAACCATTTTGCAAAATAGTCCCCTCATTTGAAAGCTCATGCTACAAGGTTTCCAAAGATACAAAAATTATCAAGAAAAGTCATCAAGATCACTTACTTGAAGAGAGATTAAGTGGCTGAAGTTTTTCAAGCTTTCAAACCTCCTATGACTGATATTTTTGGCACTAGAGAAGATGGGAAAGGGATGATATCATCCTTTGTTTATTTTATTTTCTTTTTAGTCAAATAAACTATCAAACTCACCTAACTTGACTTTTTTGACCATTCTTGTCCCCATGGCCGGCCTAGCACTCTTTTTAGGGTCTATTTTCCCTTTAAAGACCGCCAATTTAAATTTCATGGTAATTTAAAACCCTTAGCTATCAATTTAAGACTTTTGAACTTTATGCAATTTAGTCCTTTTTCGCAATTAAGCTCACAAACGCTAAAACTACTTTGCCAATATTTTCACGCATTCATATAATAATGCTACAACACATAAAGTAATATCAAAAATAATTTCTCTAACCTCGGGTCAGTGGTCCTGAAACCACCGTTCTGACTAGGCCAAAAATTAGGTTGTTACATTTCTCCCTCCTTGAGGGATTTTTATCCTCGAAAATCTTACCGGTGAATAAGTTCAGGTATTGATCTCTCATGGTCTCCTCAGGTTCTCGCATGGCTTCCTCGACTCTGTGTCTATGCCACAAAACCTTTACGAGGGCTACACTTTTATTTCTCAACTTCTTGGCCTCTCGATCCAAAATCTTAATCGGTTCTTCACTATAGGTCATGTCAGGGCTTATTTCAATTTCCTCCGGTGAAATCACGTATGAGGGGTCAAATCGATAGCGGCGCAACATCGATACATTGAATACATCATGAATTTTCTCTAGTTCCTAGGGCAAGGCCAATCGGTATGCTACCGGCCCAATTCTCTCAGTTACATCATATGGTCTAATAAACCGCAGACTCAGCTTGCTTTTTCTACCGAATCTAAGGACTTTCTTCCACGGGGATACTTTCAAAAACATTTTATTCCCGACTAGGAACTCGATCTTTCCATTTCGAGTGCATGCAAGATTTTTGTCTATCCGATGTGGCTCTCAAGAAATCACGGATCACCTTAACATTTTCCTCGGTTTCCTTGATCAAATCGACCCTGTGAATCTAATTCTCTCTCAACTCGGTCCAATATAAAGGCATCTGACACTTACGCCCATATAAAGCTTCATAAGGTGCCATTTTCAGACTTGATTGATAACTGTTGTTATAGGCGAATTCAACCAAGGGTAAATACTTTTCCCAATTGCCTTGGAACTCGAGAACACAACATCTTAACATGTCCTCTAATATCTAAATTACTCTCTCGGACTGACCTTCGATTTGCGGGTGACAAGCTGTGCTAAAATTTAACTTTGTCCCTAAAGCTTCTTGCAACTTCCCCTAAAACCGTGAGGTAAACCTCGAATCTCTATTTGAAAAAATCAACAAGGGCACTCCATGAAGTCTCACAATCTCAGAAACATAAAGATCGGCTAGTTTCTCAAGGAAATAATCGGTATGCACTGGTATAAAATGTGCCAACTTAGTAAGTCTATCAACAATGACCCAAACTAAATCCTTTTTCCTTGGTGTTAAAGGCAACCCTAACACAAAATCCACGGTTACTCGGTCCTATTTCCACTAGGGAACCATCACAGGCTGAAGTAAACCCGAGGGTACTTGGTGTTCAGCCTTCACTTATTGACAAATTAGACACTTAAAGACAAACTTAGAAATGTCTCTTTTCATTCCCGACTACCAGTACATTTTCTTCAAGTCATTGTACATTTTCACACTACCCGGGTGGATAGACAAACAACCACTATATGCCTCTCATAAAATCTTCTAAATGCGTTTGTCATCCTTGGGTACCCAAATTCGGCCTCGGTACATCATACACCCATCAGTACCAAACTAAACTCTGATTCGACACCCGACTCACACTGAGTTCTCTTGGCTTGTAATTCATTGTCGTTATTCTGGGCTTTGCAAATCTCTTGTAGGAACATCAGTCTAGCTCTCAACTCTGCTAGAACCAAACCATCATCAATCACTAATAACTAAGCATTTATAGCCCTCAAGGCGAATAATTCCTACTCAATGCATCGGCTACTACATTAGCCTTTCCAAGGTGGGTAGTCAAACACCAATTCGTAGTCTTTTATCAACTCCATCTATCGCGATTGTCGTAAGTTCAATTCCTTCTTAGTCATCAAATACTTTATACTTTTATGGTTGGTGAATATCCGACATCTCTCACCATACGAATGGTGTCTCCAAATCATTAATGCGAACACTACAGCTGCTAGCTCCAAATCGTGGGTCAGGTAATTTCTCTCGTGTGGCTTTAGCTATCTCGAGGAATAGGCTATAACTTTACCTTCTTGCATGAGCACACACCCTAATCCATTCAATGATGCATCACTATACACTACAAACTCCTTTCCCGATTCCAGTTGCACAAAAACTGGAGCTTCGGTCAACAAAGCCTTTAATTTCTTAAAACTCTGTTGGCACTTCTCTGTCCACTCGAACTTGACATCCTTTTGTAACAACCTTGTCATTGGAGTGGTTATCATAGAAAATCCATTCACAAACCTTCTGTAGTAACCAGCCAAACCCAGAAAGTTTCAAACCTCTGTCACATTTCTCAACGGTTTCCACTCAACAATAGTCAAGATCTTGCTTGGATCAACTCTAATTCAATCTCTTGACACGATGTGTCCTAGGAATCCAACTTCTTTAAGCCAAAATTCACTCTTACTAAACTTGGCATATAATTGTTTATCTCTCAAGGTTTGTAAAACAGTCCTCAGATGCTCCGCGTGCTCACTCTCATCACGCGAATAAAGTAGTATGTCGTCAATAAAGACCACTACAAACTTATCCAAATACGGTTGGAAAATGCGATTCATCAAATCCATAAGCACCGCAGGAGCATTTTTTAAACCGAAGGGCATAACAAGGAACTCATAGTGTCCATACCTCGTTCTAAACATAGTTTTCGGTACATCTTGCTCCTTAACCTTTTATTGATAGTAGCCTAACCTTAAGTCGATCTTAGAAAACACTGTGGCTCCCCTCAACTGATCGAACAGATCATCGATCCTTGGTAAGGGATACTTGTTCTTCACAGTTACTTTGTTAAGCTGTCGGTAGTCTATACACAATCTCATCGACCTATCTTTCTATTTCACAAAAAGTATCGGAGCACCCTACGGTGAACAACTTGGTCTTACGAAACCTTTATCCAGTAACTCTTGTAACTGAGCCTTTAACTCTTTTAACTCTGTTGGAGCCATTCTATACAGAGCAATTGAGATAGGTGTCGTGCCAGGGACCAACTCAATGCCAAACTCAACCTCTCTGGTTGGAGGCGATCTGGAAAACTCTTCCGGAAACACATTTAGATACTCACATACCACTGGCACTATCTCAATTTTCAATTCCGACTCTTTGGTACTCAATACAAATGCTAGGTAGGACTCATACCCTTTTCTCAAATATTTCTCGGCAGTCAAAGATGAAATCAGTACTGGTGAGTTATCCGGTTTAGCCGATTCAACCAGAATAATATCCCCATTCTCACATTTCATTTCAATGAACTTGCTACCATAATTGATTATCACCTTATGAGCAGCTAACCAATCCATGCCAAGAATTAGGTCAAATTCATCAAATAGTAGTAGCATGAGGTTAGCCAGAAAATAATGACCTCTAATCATTAAAGGACAGTCTTTACACACTTTATCAACTATCACATGCCTACCTAACAGATTTGACACCTTTATCACAAATTCGGTAGATTCAACAGGCATATTCATACTGGGTACTAATTTCATGCACACATAGGAATGAGTAGACCCCAGATCAATCAAAGCAATAACAAAAATATCATGAAGAGAAAAAGTACCCATAATAACATCAGGTGAAGACACCTTTTCGCGAGTGCGAATGGCATAAGTCATTGCAGGCGCACGACCCTCAGACCTCACAGCTGAATCTCTAGAGGCACCTCTACTGCTAGCCCCACTAACTAGGTTCTTCTATGGTCTACCCCTCGTAGGAGCACTACTCGCCCTCACATCTTGCTTTTTATCTTTCTCATCTAATTCAGGGCAGTCTTAGATGAAGTGGTCCAAAGATCTACATTTGAAGTAACCTCTTTCATTCGCTCGGTACTCACCGAAATGACGCCTACCACACTCTGAACACCTCGGCCTGTTTGCCCGAGCACTGCCAACACTCGCGACAGAAGTGTCTGAGCTTTGGAAGCCGTGTTCTGCTTGCTCTTGTTCCTACTTGAGAACCCTACTGACGCTTTCGATCGGGTGGGAAACTCTCTCGGTCTCTTAGATGAGGTCTGCTATGACTTTCCCATTTGTCTTTTCCTTGAGTCTCGAGATTCAGTGTCAGCTCTTCTCTTCTCTTTGGCCAATTCCTTGGCCTTACATGCTCTCTCCACGAGCACCACAAATTCCCTTATCTCTAAGATGCTAACTAATAGACGATTATCTTCGTTCAAACCATCTTCAAACCTCTTGCACATAATGGCTTCTGTAGATATGCCCTCTTGTGCTGTAAAACCACTCGCCCGTATCTGACACCAGAATAGGGTTTGAGGTATTACCTGACTTAAACTCAACCACTATATAAAATCGAGCCATGAAACCTCAAACAATTTAAAAACTTTTCCTTTCTCATGTAATTTGTCCCAAACATGGGCTTACGAGACCCAAAATATACATCCGGGGTGGTTCGGAGCCTGACTGAGAACTCATTTAAACTTAGAAAAATTTCATGCAACAAACCTCTACAAGCCCGTGTGGATATAGAGCACACGACTGTGTGCTTGGGACACGCCCATGTCCTGTACCCGTGTCTGAAAACCTGGGCATTCTGCCAAAACCACACGGCCCAAGCACACACCCGTGTCCTATAACCGTGTCCTTTACATGGCCGAGACACATGGGCGTGTCTCTTACCCGTGTACTACTAGCATGCATACTGACTTTATGACACGGCATGGACACACGCCCGTGTGGCCTGCCCGTGTTCTAAAATGACTTCAAAATTTTAAGTGCAGGGGACGCACGGCCATAACACACACCCATGGGCGTGAGCCGTGTGTCACACACGGCCTAGACACACGCCCATGTGTCTTACCCGTGTAGAAAAACTAGGCTATTTCCCAAGCCCATTTATCACCCTTTTTGCACAACCTACACAAGATCATTTCAATATACAAATCTCATCACAATGGACACTAATTCATCCATAGAAAGAACATCATACGCATTCATCAAAATGAATAATATCCATTATTCTAGGCTTTATGCTTTTGACTTAAGCCAAAATACGTAAACAATTCTCATGATGTAACATCCTAGTCTAGCCCTATACATGCCACCTTCAAAAATATAAATCAAACTATACCGAATATTGCGGCCGATAGTGTGATCGATATCTCTAACTTTAATGGATCTTTAAGCTAGCTTGGCGACACTAAAAGAAGAGGGAAAAGAAAGAGGTTAAGCTTAAAGCTTAGTAAGTTGCACATAAATAAATATACAATAACAATCTCACCAGTAGTCGTCATACTTATAGCTCAAAGGTAAACACAATTTAACTTACTCATTACCCTTTACTCGAGTCATGTTTTCTAAATTAAGCTCGTTACTCATTCTTACCATATAGGTACCTGTAACACTCACGACATGATTATTCTTTCTTTATCAAAATTGATCTATAACTCTCACCATTGAAATGTGTGGAATACTACTGGATATTCTATGAACCTTCAACATGGGATATATTGCCGATGCCATGTCCCAGACATGGTCTTACACTGGTTCTCATATATACGTGCTGATGCATGTCCCAGACATGTCTTACACTAGAAAACTCTTAGCTGATGCGTGTCCCAGACACGTCTTACACTGGCTATCTCTGTCGAGGCCGATGCATGTCCCAGACATGTCTTACACTGGCACTCATCTTTGTGCCGATGCCATGTCCCAGACATGGTCTTACACTGGCTATAATAGTATGGCTGATACATGTCCCAGACATGTCTTACACTAGCCCTCGTCTAGAAGACGATGCCATGTTCCAGACATGGTCTTACACTGGCTCTCAGAATATGGCCGAAGCATGTCCCAGACATGTCTTACACGGGCGCACAAATCACCCAATGCCTTGGCATGAATATCCAGTTCGTATCTTAATGTTTCAACGGGATACTTCTATTATCTCGAATATTACTATGCATTCTCAACTTATAACTTAACAACTCATACAATATAAATTCAATGGCTATATGGATACAAGTATTAATGGTGTAGTTGTATTATTTACGTACAACTTACCTCGGTTTCCAAAAAGTACTTGACTATTCGGTTTAGTCGGTTTGCTTGGCCTTCCCCCGGTCTAGGTTCGGATTTGGTAAATCTTGATCTATAATAACAATGTGCACTTATTTAGTCACTAATTAGGATTAAGCAATCATAACTTCAAATCTTTGGTAAAATAACCATTTTGCCCCTAAACTTTGACAAAATAACCATTTTACCCCTATGCCCGAAAATCAATTTTCATCGAATTTATTTGTATCATAAGCCTAATCGATCTATTTTTACTCTTATAGAAACTTTAAAAATCACTATTTCACATACTTATTAACTATTTTACAACTTATGCAAAATAGTCCCTGTAGGTGTTTTCATGCTAACACCTTTTACAAAATTGTTTATAACCCAACTAGGACTCATATTCTTCCATAAAAACTCAATAAACATCTCAAAAACATCCATGGAAAAATCTTAAACTCTTGACCATTTTGCAAGATATCACCCTCATTTGAAAGCTCATGCTTCAAAGGTCTCAAAAATACAAAAATCACTAAAAGAAACTATCAAAGTCACTTACTTGAGAGGCTTAATGTTGCTGAAAATTTTTGAAGCTCAAAACCCCAACAATGGCTGATAAAAATCAGTGGAGAGAAGAAAAATAGAGAAGAAATGGCCTTTGTTTTATTTAATTTAAAACTAGTCAAATTTGATGACCTCATCATCACCTAATTTTGGCCTTCTCCTCAATTTGTCTCCCCATGGCCGGCTATGCTATATCACAAGGGTCTAATTTCCTTTTAAAGACCCTAAATTTTGATTCTCTAGCTATTTAACACATTTGCGTACAAAAATGTAACTTTTACCTTTTATGCGATTTAGTCCTATTTCTCAATCGGGCTAGAAAAAATTAAAATTAGCTTACCAAAATTAACATGCACTTATAAATTCACACTATAACCTCATAAAATATAATAAAATAATTTTTCTAACTTCGAATTTGTGGTCTTGAGACCACTGTTCTAACTAGGCCCTAAATCGGGTTGTTACATTTCTCCCTCCCTTAGGGATTTTCGTCCTCAAAAATCTTACCGGCAAATAAACTCAGATACTATTCTCTTAGAGACTCCTCGAGTTCCCATGTGGCTTCTTCGACTCCATGTCTATGCCACAAAACCTTCACAAGTGGTATACCTTTATTTCTTAACTGTTTAACCTCTCGAGCTAAGATCTTGACCGGTTCTTCACCATAAGTCATATCTGGAAAAATTTTAACTTCGGTGGGCGCAATCACATGCGAAGGGTCAAATCTGTATCGGTGTAACATAGACACATGAAACACGTCATGAATCTTTTCTAACTCTGGCGGCAAATTCAATCTGTAGGCAACAGGCCCTACTCTCTCGGTAATTTCATAAGGTCCTATGAAACGAGGACTCAACTTGCCCTTTTTACCAAATCTGAGGACTTTCCTCCAAGGGGAAACTTTCAAGAATACTTTATCACTAACCTCAAACTCGATCTCCTTTCGTTTCAAATACGCGTAGGATTTCTGCCTATCTGAAGCAGCTTTTAGGCATTCCTGAATCACTTTAACTTTTTCCTCAGCCTCTTTGACCAAATCAACCCCGTGAATCTAACTCTCTTTCAACTCAGTCCAATATAAGGGCGTTCGACACTTTCGCCCGTACAAGGCCTCATAAGGTGCCATTTTCAGACTCGACTGATAGTTGTTGTTGTAGGCGAATTAAACCAATGGTAAGTATTTTTCCCAATTACCTTGAAATTCAAGGACGCAGCACCTCAGCATGTCCTCTAAGATCTATATTACTCTTTTCGATTGTCTGTCAGTCTGTGGATGAAAAGCCATACTGAAACTTAACTTGGTTTCTAGAGCCTCTTATAACTTTTTCCAAAACCTCGAGGTGAATCTCGGGTCTCGATTTGAAACAATCGATAATGGTACACCATGTAGCCTCACAATCTCAAAAACATACAAGTCAGCTAATTTCTCGAGAGAGTAGTCAGTACGCATTGGTATGAAGTGGGTTGACTTAGTTAATCTGTCGACAATAACCCATACAGCATTTTTCTTTTTTAGGGTTAATGGCAAACTAGTTACAAAGTCCATAGTGATATGATCCCATTTCCACTCTGGAACCATAATAGGCTGAAGTAGCTTCGAAGGTACTTGGTGTTCAAATTTTTACTTGTCGACATACTAAACACTTGAAACAAACTCAAAATATCCTTTTCATTCCCGACCACCAATACATTTTCTTCAGGTCGTTATACATTTTTACGCTACCCAGGTGGACAGATAAACTACCTCTATGTGCTTCTCGTAAAATTTTCTGAATGAGCTCACTATCTTTAGGCACACAAATTCTATTTTTGAACATTAAACATCCGTCGATACCAACCTAAAAATCTGATTCAACACTTGACTCACACTGATTTTCCTGGCTTGAAACTTCTCATCATTTTTCTGAGCTTCTCGGATTTCATGAACAAAAGTCGGTCTAACTCTCAGTTCTGCTAAGATCGAACCATTCTTAAATACGGTCAACTGCGTATTCAAAGCTCTCAAGGCAAACAACTATTTTCTACACAAGGCATCAGCGACTACATTTGCCTTTCCTGGATGGTAATCGATGATTAACTCATAATTCTTTAATAGTTCTAACCATTGACGTTGTCTCAAATTTAACTCCTTTTGAGTCATCAAGTATTTTAAACTCTTGTGGTCGGTAAGTACCCTACATTTCTCCCCATACAAATGGTGTCGCCAAATCTTCAAGGCAAACACTACAGCTGTTAGCTCTAAATCATGGGTCGAATAATTCTTCTCATATGATTTTAACTGTCTCGAGGCATAGGCTACAACCTTGCCTTCTTGCATGAGTACACACCCTAAACCATTTAAAGAGGCGTCACTATAAATTACAAATTCTTTACCCGACTCTGGTTGCACTAAAATTGGGGCTTCGGTCAACAAAGCCTTTAATTTCTCAAAACTCCGCTGACACTCATCTGTCCATTCAAACTGGACGTCTTTCTGCAATAGTCTCGTCATCAGAGTAGCTATCATAGAAAATTCATTTACAAAGCGTCTGTAATACCCTGCTAGCCCCAGAAAATTACGAACCTCTGTTACATTCCTGGGTGATTTCCACTCCACAATAGCTAAGATCTTATTTGGGTCAACTTTAATCCCATCACCAGACACGATGTGTCCTAGAAATCCAACTTCCTTAAGCCAAAACTCGCTCTTACTAAACTTAGCATAAAGCTGTTTATCTCTCGGAGTCTGTAACACAATTTTCAAATATTCCGCGTGCTCACTCTCATCACGCGAATAAATCAATATGTCATCTATAAAAACAACGACGAACCTATCCAAGTACGGTCGAAAGATACGGTTTATCAAGTCCATAAACACTACCGGGGCATTCATTAATCCAAAAGGCATAACAAGAAACTCGTAATGCCTATATCTCTTCTGAAAAGTAGTCTTTGGCACATCTTGTTCCTTGACCCTTAACTAGTAGTAACCTGATCTCAAATCTATTTTAGAAAATACAGTTGCTCCTCTCAATTGGTCGAAGAGATCATCAATCCTCGGCAAAAGGATACTTGTTCTTCACTGTCACTTTGTTAAGCTATCTGTAGTCGATACATAACCTCATCGACCCGTCCTTCTTTTTCACAAAAAGTACTGGAGCACCCCATGGTGAATAACTCGATCTAGAAAAACCTTTATCTGTTAACTTTTGCAGCTATACTTTTAACTCCTTTAAATTAGAGGAGGCCATCCTATAGGGTGCAATCGAGATTGGCGTTGTACCAGGAGCCAACTCGATACCAAATTCAACTTCTCTCTCTGGGGGTAACCCTCGTAATTCCTCCGGAAAGACATCTATAAACTCACAAACCACTGGTACTGACTCAATCTTCGTCTGAAACACTTGGGTATTCAGCACAAAAGCTAAATAAGCTTCATAACCTTTTCTCAAATATTTTTCAGCGGTCAAAGACGATATTACCACAGGCAGGTTATCTGACTTATCTGACCCAACTCGAAGAACATTACCATTCTCACATCTTAACTGAATTACTTTTCCTCCACAGTCTACTACAACGCCATGGGAAGTTAGCCAATCCATCCCAAGAATTAAATCAAATTCGTTAAACGGTAACAACATCAAGTTGGCCAAAAAATAATGGCCTCTAATCATTAAAGGACAATTTTTACATACTTGGTCCACTAATACATGCTTGCCTAACGGGTTAGACACTTTCATAACAAACTCAGTGGACTCTATAAGCATGTCTATACGAGGTATCAAATCTATGCATATGTAAGAGTGGGTAGATCCCGGTTCAATTAAAGCGACAATAGTTATATCGTGAATAGAAAAGGTACCTGTGATCATGTCTGGAGACTCTGCCTCTTCTCGAGCTCGTATAGCATAGGTCCTCGCTGGTGCTTTGCCTTCAGACCTCATCGTATTATCTCTCGGTGCACCACTACTACCAGTCCCACTTCCGGGGTTCCTTTGAGGCCTACCTCTCAAGGGAGCACTGCTTGCTTTCACATCTTGTTTTCTCTCTCTCTCTCATCCATCTCAGGACACTCACAGATAAAGTGGTCAAGTGACCCACACTTGAAACAGCCCCTCTCGTTAACTCAACATTCGCCCAAGTGACGTCTTCCACATTGCGAACACTCCAGCCTATTTGGCCGAGCACTGCCAACACTAGCAACTAAAGTAGTTTGGGCTTTAGGCGCCATGTTCCACTGATTCTGATTTCTCTTCAAATACCCCACCGAAGTATTCGATCAGGTAGTAAGTTCTTTTGACCTCTTGGAGGAGGACTGATATGTTTTTCCCATCTGTCTTTTCTTTAAATCTCGCGACTCACTGACCGCTTTCCTCCTCTCTTTCACCAACTCTTCTTCTTTACATGCTCTTTCAATGAGTTCTACAAATTTTCTCAACTCAAGGATGCCCACAAATACTCGAATGTCTTCATTGAGGCTATCCTCAAACCTCTTACACATGGCAGCTTCAGTGGATACGCACTCTCGCGCATACTTGCTGAGTTTCACAAACTCCCGCTCATACTCTATCACAGTCTTATTACCTTGGTTCAACTCGAGAAATTCCTTCCTTTTCTGGTCCATAAACCTCTGGCTAATGTACTTCTTTCGGAACTCTCCTTCGAAGAATTCCCAAGTCACTCTTTCTCTCGGTACTATAGACATGAGAGTGTTCCACCACTGATAAGCTGAGTCTCGTAGAAGTGACACAGTACACTTCACGCACTCTTCAGGTGGGCATGATAGTTCATCGAATACCCTCAGGGTATTCTCTAGCCAAAACTCCGCTCTCTCTGGGTCATCATCTACACTAGCCAAAAATTCCTCGGCCCCTTGCTTCCGGATCTTGTCTACCGGAGGCTTCTCTCGCCTGAACACTTCCGTACCTTACGGAGCCATTGGGGCATAATGAGGAATCAGAGGAGGTAGGGGAGGTGGAGTGTTCAGGTTCGCACGAACAAACTCTATGTACCAAGCATCAATTATTTAGAGGTAGGCTTCCCTAGCCCCTCCGCCCTAGCCCATACTCACAGGCTCATTCTCTACTGGCGCGGTCCCTTCTGCGGGAGCCGGCTCATTACTTTCTACGTCATCCGCCGTGGTTCTATCAAGATCCATTACTATAAAGACACAACTTATAATCGTCAGGAATCATCACACTATCAATATGCATATACGTGGCATCTATAGCTAGACTCATACTCTGACTAGTTTAGTCCTAGAATTGACTAAACCATGCTCTGATACCACCAAATGTAACACCCCTCGCCCATATCTGATGCCAAAATAAGGTTCGAGGTATTACCTAATTTAAACTCAACCACTATATAAAATAGGGCCATGAAATCTCAAACAATTTAAAAACTTTTCCTTTCTCATGTAATTTGTCCCAAACATGGGCTTACGAGACCCAAAATATACATCTGGGATGGTTCAGAGCCCAACTGAGAACTCATTTAAACTTAGAAAAATTTCATGCAACAAGGCTCTACACGCCCGTGTGGGTATAGAGCACACGACCGTGTGCTTGGGACACGCCCATATCCTTTACCCGTGTCTGAAAATCGGGGTATTCTGCCAAAACCACACAACCCAAGTACACACCCGTGTCCTATAACTGTGTCCTTCACACGGTCGAGACACATGGTCGTGTCTCTTACCCATGTACTACTAGCATGCATACTGACTTTATGACATGGCATGGACACACGCCCGTGTGGCCTGCCCGTGTGCTAAAATGACTTCAAAATTTTAAGTGCAGGGGACGCACGTCTATAACACACACCCATGGGCGTGAGCCGTGTGTCACACACGGCCTAGACACACGCCCGTGTGGACAAACTAGGCTATTTCCTAAGCCCATTTGTTACCCTTTTTGCATAACCTACACAAGATCATTTCAATATACAAATCTCATCACAATGGACACTAATTCATCCATAAAAAGAACATCATACGCATTCATCAAAATGAATAATAGCCATTATTCTAGGCTTGATACAAAATAAAGGGATTTTGACTTAAGCTAAAATACATAAACAATTCTCATGATGTAACATCCTAGTCTAGCCCTATACATGCCACCTTAAAAAATATAAATCAAACTATACCGAATATTGCGGCCGGTAGTGTGATCGATATCTCTAACTTTAATGGATCTTTAAGCTAGCTTGGCGACACTAAAAGAAGAGGGAAAAGAAAGAGGGTAAGCATAAAGCTTAGTAAGTTGCACATAAATAAATATACAACAACAATCTCACCAGTAGTCATCATACTTATAGCACAAAGGTAAACACAATTTAACTTACTCATTACCCTCTACTCGAGTCACGTTTTCTAAATTACGCTTGTTACTCATGCTTACCATATAGGTACCTGTAACACTCACAACATGATTATTCTTTCTTTATCAAAATTGATCTATAACTCTTACCATTGAAACATTTAGAATACTACTGAATATTCTATGAACCTTCAACATGGGATATATTGCTGATGCCATGTCCCAGACATGGTCTTATACCTGTTCTCATATATACGTGCTGTTGCATGTCCCAGATATGTCTTACACTAGCACAACTCTTAGCTGATGCGTGTCCCAGACACGTCTTACACTGACTATCTCTGTCGAGGCCGATGATTTCCCAAACATGTCTTACACTGGCACTCATCTCTGCGCTGATACCATGTCCCAGACATGGCTTACACTAGCTTGAAAACATGTCTTACATATAGGTGTTTTCATGCTAACACCTTTTACAAAAGTTGTTTATAACCCAACTAGGACTCATATTCTTCCATAAAAACTCAGTAAACATCTCAAAAACATCCATGGAAAAATCTTAAACTCTTGACCATTTTGCAAGATATCACCCTCATTTGAAAGCTCATTCTTCAAGGGTCTCAAAAGTAGAAAAATCACTAAAAGAAACTATCAAAGTCACTTACTTGAGAGGCTTAATATTGCTGCAAATTTTTGAAGCTCAAAACCCCAACAATGGCTGATAAAAATCAGTGGAGAGAAGAAAAATAAAGAAGAAATGACCTTTGTTTTATTTAATTTAAAACTAGTCAAATTTGATGACCTCATCATCACCTAATTTTGACCTTCTCCTCAATTTGTCTCCCCATGGCCGGCTATGCTATATCATAAGGGTCTAATTGCCTTTTAAATACCTTAAATTTTGATTATCTAGCTATTTAACACATTTGGGTACAAAAATGTAACTTTTACCTTTTATGCGATTTAGTCCTATTTTGCAATCGGGCTTGAAAACATTAAAATTAGCTCACCAAAATTAACATGCACTTATAAAATCACACTATAACCTCATAAAATGTAATAAAATAATTTTTCTAACTTCGAATTTGTGGTCCCGAGACCACTGTTCAGACTAGGCCCTAAATCGGGCTGTTACACGTGCATATTTGCTAAGTCTCACAAACTCATGTCGTAGTCAGTCACCATCCTACGACCTTGCTTCAGCTCTAAAAGCTCTTTTTTTTTTTTGATCTATGAACCTCTGACTAATGTACTTCTTCCGGAACTCCTCCTGGAAGAACTCCCATGTAATCCTTTCCCTTGGTACAACCGACACAAGGGTATTCCACCATTGGTAGGCTAAGTCTTGTAAGAGTGACACTGCGCACTTCACGCACTCCTTGGGCCTACACGATAATTTATCAAATACCCTAATGGTATTTTCTAACCAAAATTCTGCTCTCTCCGGATCGTCATCAATCTTAGCCCAAAATTCCTCGGCCCTTTGCTTTCGTATCTTATCTACTAGGGGTTTCTCTCTTCTAACCAAATCCACTCATTGTGGAGCTAGAGGGGCATACTGAAGAATTGGAGGAGGTGGGGGAGGCGGAGTATTCGAATTCCTACGAACAAACTCTGAGTACCAGGCATCCATCATGTGGAGGTAAGCTTCTCTAGCCCCTCCGTCCTGACTCAGTGTTATGGGCCCACTATCTGCTGGCGCGGTCCCTTCAGTGGGAGTCGGCATATTACTCTCCATATCATCCGTCGTAGCTACATCATGATCCATTTACTATATGAAAAACATGATTTATAATCGTCAAGAGTCATCAGACTATCAATATAAAGTTATGGCATGTATAGCTAGACTCGTATTCACGCTAGGTTAGTCCTTGAATTGACTAAACCATGCTCTGATACCACTAAATGTAACACCCTACACCCATGTCCTACACTGAGATGGGGTACAAGGTGTCACGTTACTTGAACACATGCGTTCTAACATTTTCGAAGTCATCAAGACTTGACCAAATTTAAAACTTTTTTAAACTTTGTCTAAATTTCTTAACTTGGACCTACGAGGCCTCAAATGACCATTAGAAGCCAATTGGGACCAGCTCGGGCCCTTATCAAACTTTAAAAATATAATCCTTGAAATAGGGCACACGCTTGTGTGGTCCTTAGGACATGGCCATGCTGATGGCCCGTGTGACACACACGGCCTAAGCCTCTAGGGACACGCCCGTGCAAATTAAATTCTAAACTCGAACCTACAGGGGTTGTCACACTGCCAGACACATGCTCGTGTCTATGGCCTGTGTCCCTCACACGGCCATGACACGCCTATGTCCTAGTCCGTGTCTACAACCCTTGACATTATGTTTCTGACGTTAGCAATTCTTAAGGGTCACACGGCTAAGGCACACGCCCGTGTACGAGGCCGTGCCCTTCACACGATTGAGACACATAGCAGTGTCTCTGCCCGTGAGTTTACTACCATGCATACTGACTTGAAATTTTTACGTGCAGGGGACACACGGCTAGACAACACCCCCATGGGGCTAGCCATGTGTCATACAGCGCCTAGACACACGCTCGTGTGTCTATCCATGTAGACAGTATAAGGCTATCTACCAAGCCTTTGCCACCCTGAAACATAATCTAAACATCAAAGTCTAAACTAATATGATTTTGCAACCAAACGGTCATGGCTAAGGCCAATATACAATCTATGTATTCAACCATAAACATCAATTTCACATTCATGAAAAACTACTTTGCATTCAAATAATAACTTTCAATATTAGCCATTTTTCATGGCCTTATATAAAATGAATCAAATGCTAGAGTAAGCCAACACATTTGGCCAAATAACAATGACACAAAACTCAAAAGTTAGAGTCATATACATGCCATAATCAAAATAAAAGATCAAACTATACCAAAGGCTTCGGATGATAGTGTGAATAGCTTCTCCAACGTAGGCGATGATCCTCAAGCTACTTTGGTAGAACTATAAGAAAATGGAAGGAGAATGGAGTAAGTATAAAGCTTAGCAAGGTGTATGCAAATAAATATAACGATAATTTACCATTCGTCATCATACTCATGACATTAAAATAGGCATAAGTACAACTTACTTGTCACTATCCAACATAATTCACATAGCATATACTGGGCTCATATCTCATGCATTTCATTTAGGTACCTGTATCACTCATGACATGGTTATACCTTTCTCGTTTAACTTAAACTATAATCCTCATCGTCGAACCATTTGAAAATACTATCGGATAGTCATTAAGCCTCAAACATAGGGTATAATGTCGATGCCATGTCTCAGACATGGTCTTACACTAACTATCGTCATTGAGGCCGATGCCATGTCCCAGACATGGTCTTACACTAGCTCTCGCATATCCGTGCCGATGCCATGTCCCAGACATCGTCTTGTACTGACACATCTCATAGCCGATGCATGTCCCAGACATGTCTTACACTGGCTTACATCTCGAGGTCGATGCATGTCCCAAACATGTCTTACACTAGCTCTCGTCACAATGCCGATGCCATGTCCCAGATATGGTCTTACACTGGCTCTCATAATGTGGTTGATGCATGTCCCAGACATGTCTTACACTAGCTCACAACAACCCATACTTCATGGCATGAATATCCGATTTATTTCCTACGGTTCAAATGGGAGTTCTACTATCTCAATATTCATCATACATACTCATTTCCACCAACAAGCAATTTATGCTATATGAATTCAAACATGTATAATAACAATGTAGTTGTATTATTTACATACAACTTACCTCGGATTACCAAATGTAGAAGACTAGTTCAGCTTAATCCACTTGCTTCGCTTTTCCCCTGTCTAGGCCTAGATTTTGTAATTCTTTATCTAAAATGATAAAAATTCACAAATTTAATCAGTTTATTAATTTAGATACTCAACAATTTAAAATTGGGCAAAGTGACCATTTTGCCCCTATACTTTTTGTAAAATAACTATTTTACTCTTATGTCTGAAAATCAATTTTTATCGAATTTCTTCATATCTTAACCTAGCCGATCACTTTTTGCACTAGAAGCAGTCCAAGATTCTCAATATTTCACACACTTATCACCTATTTTACAACTTATACAAAATGGTCCTTTTTAGGGTTTTCATGAAAAATCTCTTCACAAAAGTTGTTTATTACACTACCATAACTCATATTCTTCCAAATTTTTTTTTGAAAACAACATGAACACATCATGCTAAAGCCCTAGACTTTCAATCATTTTGCAAAATAGTCCCCTCATTTGAAAGCTCATGCTACAAGGTTTCCAAAGATACAAAAATTATCAAGAAAAGTCATCAAGATCACTTACTTGAAGAGAGATTAAGTGGCTGAAGTTTTTCAAGCTTTCAAACGCTCCTATGGCTAATATTTTCAGCACTAGAGAAGATGGTAAAGGGATGATATCATCCTTTGTTTATTTTATTTTCTTTTTAGTCAAATAAGCTACCAACCTCCCATAACTTGAATTTTTTGACCACTCTTGTCCCCATGGCCGGCCTAGCACTCTTTTTAGGGTTTATTTGCCCCTTAAAGACCCCAAATTTAAGTTTCATGGTAATTTAACACCCTTAGCTATCAATTAAGGCTTTTGAACTTTATGCAATTTAGTCTTTTTTCACAATTAAGCTCACAAACGCTAAAATTACTTCGCCAAATTTTTCATGCACTCATATAATAATGCTACAACACAAAAAGTAATATCAAAAATAATTTTGCTAACCTCAGGTCAGTGGTCCCGAAACCACTGTTCTGACTAGGCCCAAAATTGGGCTGTTACAGATGAGGTAGGTGAGAGAGGGAGGCAAAAGGCGGTGAGCTTTTATAGGACATTAAGGGGGAAGAAAGGGAACAATGTCATGTGCCTAACTATTTCTAGTGTTTGAACCATTTTCAGTCATATTTTTCTCTAAAATCATACCATCCTAAACCTTAAAACATTACAAGCCCAGAATACCAATGTAACTTAAGCGTCCTCTATGCATAATCTTCCGGAATTGCTAACAATTTTATTTAATGAATGATTTTTATTCGCATGATTGTGTCTACTACATATCTGTTTAGTTTATGTTAATGGTGATATTGTTAAACATTTGGTCATGGGAATCATTTTTAATGTGTTAGTAATGTAACTTTGTAAACTAATATTGATTTACTTTAAAAAATTTCAAGGCATTGAACTATCAAGATTAAGTTATATGTGCGATAAGAATTATTATACCTTTAATATTTGACAATCATGCTCTTAGTAATAATAAAATCTAAAGGACATCTTATTATTGCATGCTATATGCCTGGACTTGGTTTGCTTGAGGATAAGAAAAAAAGTTAACTGTTGGGGAGTTTAGGTGTGATGTTCTTATTTACACCCGTCTTCACTAAATTTCGCTTGTTTAAAGAAAGAAATTAAGTCATTTTCATTTCATATATTTTTTTTATTTTCCCTTTTTCCAAATATGTGTTCTGGTTGTTTGAGGACAAGCAACAAGTTAAGTGTGAGGGTGTGATCTGCCATGGAATACACTATTATTTACATCCTTTTTACACATAACTTTAGCTTGTTTAATAGATAAACAAAGCATCTTAGTATATATTTAGGTTTTTCATACTTAAAGTAGTAATTTATGTTTTTAGTAGTTTTTATTGCATTTTATATATCTAAATAAGGTTACATAGTCTTGTAGGTCAAGTTGGGAGCTAAAGATGCTTATTTAGGCAAAAATTGATGCCTGTAACACCCCAAACCCGACCTAGACGTTACGGCCGAATCCGACGTGCCACATAGAAGTGTTTAAAACATTTTTATCCTTTCTATCTAAAAAAACTTACTTAGTGTTTAAAAGATAACTTCATTACGGGTTAAAGTGAATAGAAGCTGTGCATCAGGTAGGATGCCAGAAAAGAGGAGGTGAGTCCATTAGACTGCTTAAGTACCAAGCTCCTTTCGGATCCAATCCTAGACATGCACACACCATACCTTAACTTAGTGGATGTTTTTAGAAAACCCATTTGTTTAGATCCATTTAAAAAAGATTATTAATTTTGGAAACGTTTTCGTTGCGAAAGCTTTGCTTTGTTATTGTGATCTTTCGAAATCAAGTAATTATTTTTTAAAACGCGCCCACAAGCTATTCAAATTCAACATTTAAAATCATATCATATCATATCTATCCTAACTAAACATATTAAAACCATTAAAATAATTAAAGCGGCCTAATTACAATTTAAAACCCAAAACATTTAAGTAAACGGAAAGCTATCCAAATCACCAGAAGAAAACCAAAATTTGCAGAACGTGTGGCCACTCCGAATCCCTCGCAGCACCAAGCCCACTATGGTTGGGGATTACCTGCATGGATGAAAATAATGGGTGAGTTTGGAAACTCAGTGTGTAAAATAACCCAACCATAGTCTAAGTTAGCTCAAACCACAAAGACAGATTAAGTTGGCTTTAGCCCAAAACAGATTACAAAGTGAAGCCCATAGGCCCATAACAGAAGCAGAATAGATATCAAATATATATGCAGAACCCAACCCATATCCAACCATATGCACCCCCATACCAACCTTACACCATGTGGGGAGATTACTCGACCCACCCAACCGCTACACGCCACAGAATTTGCAGCATGGCTGCCAGAAACAGATAATGTGACAAAGTCACCAGATACAGATAATCATGGCAGGGCCACCAGAACAGATAATTGTGGCAGAGCCACCAGATCAAATAGTTGTAGCATAGCCACCAGGACGCTTCCTCCATAAATATAACCCATGTCCCCATGCAACATGTATACAAGTCATGGCATACAACATATAGAATCAAATCATCATGCATTGCAATCAAAAATTAACCCTAAGGGTATAATGGTCATTTTGCACCTAGGGGTATAATGGTAATTTCCATACCTTGGGGCATTCTAGTAATTTAACTATTTAAGGGTTTTCATGCATATTTCAGCCATTTACGTACTAACTGAAACACTTAACGAGTGTTCTTACCAAATTGGGCCCGTTAGCCCATTATCCCGATTTTGGCCCATTAAGCCCAAATATATCGAAGTGCACGTAATCATGCACTCTGCAGTCTTATCACTTTGGATTACCGAATATGTTAATCAATCTATCTCACGAGCATTCGCACACTCGCAAGTTCACAAAATACCGGCTTTTCGGTATTTTAACTTTTTGGCTTTTGCCGATCTAGTCTATGAGAAGGTGTCGTTTACACACCTGATTTGCAGTGATTCGATGGCGAGATCCACACACGAGCTGCCTACAATTGGATTACTAACACGTCAATCTAAATATTGAAAACAATCTACGTACTTATCCCTCTACCATATTCGGCCAACAAAGCCATAGACTCTAGAGTTCTTACCTTTTTGCCGAACTATGGATTAGATCTAAAGAGCCAACCGAATTAGTCTTCAAGCCCTTCGCTGAATGTCCCCTGGTCCATGCTAACGCATACACAACCAAATAAAAAGAGGCACAAAAACCCTTAGTCCAAACGTTAGCCACCCTTAAGGGTTTCGGCTTGTCTTAATTCCCGACATAAATAGTAGATCTGAGCACTTACCACCGGTTCTTTCACCAACACGATTCCACTTCAATTCCTATTCAGTTCTGATGCAGATCCAACCCTCAACACTAGCAAACATTAAATCTTAGAGATCTAAAGATTCGGCTATATGCCCCTAAGACTATGGTGTTTTCGGCTTTTTGTAACTGTGAAGAGAAAGATGATTTAACATGAGGGTTTTGCAGTGGTTTAGCCGACAGGGGTTGGGGTTTAGGGAATTGTGTAAATCATCCAAAAGATGAAAGAAGATAGGAAAATAAGGGAAGAGACAGAGAAAGAAGAGTATGGGTTCGGATATTAGCAAAAGATAAAAGTCGACTAGAGAAGAAAAGAGAAAAGAAGATAGGTTCGGTTCTTGATGAAGAAGAGATGAAAAAAAAATAAAGGTCGATATCAAAAATACTAGCAGATGTGAATGGCCCCAATCTAAATTGACTAATCACTTAAAAATACCCGAAACTAAACAAAAAATAAAAATAACCCATACACCAAAATTTTAAGAGTTTTTCGGCATTTACTTGCCTATAGCCGAATTGGTACTACCATGAATCCTATTTCGGCATAAACTCCTTCCCAAGTTCAAATTCCATATTTTTCTCCTTAATTTCAGCCACCACCAATTTAAATCCCATCCAACTTCCTTACACCATCAGCAGTAGTCCACCGCTTAACCGACTCAAGCCACGGCTAGGAGAGTTTCAGTCAAACTCTAACTCTCCCCCACGTGAGCAGCAAAATTGGTCCTTCCCGCGCACAGCAACTCGAAATCCAAACCTCCTCCTGTCCCTGTGCTCTACATCCTACTACTGGCCATTGCACCAAGCTTTCCTCTACACCATAATAGGGTCACAATTAATCTTAATCTATTCCTGCTGAAGCCTCGGTTACTTGCGTAATAAAAAAGAAATTTCGCCTACTATACATCTCAAACCTACGACCTTCTAAACCCACACATACGCTGCTTGCCACTGCATCGAAGTTCCTTTCATGACATAATCCTCTCACAATTAATTTTAACCCTTACCCGTTTCAGTTCTGGCCCGCTAAAAATAAAACAGAATTCGCCTTCCCCTGGAATCGAACCCATAACCTCTCGGCATGCCTAGCACACTGTTGCCACTGCACTGAAGCCCTTCTCATGATATAATCTACTCACAATTAATTTTAAGACTTATCTACTACAGTCCCGGTCCGTTTAAAAATAAAACAAAACATCACTACTTACTAGACTCGAACCCTTACCCTTCAGCTACACCACCTGTATCTTACCACCATGCCACTTGCTCGATTGTGTCACCTTTCCTCCCGAGATAATTATAAGGCCTCCTTGCGGCAATCCCTGGTTGTAAAAAAAATAACCATTTGCGCATGCCGTGCCTTGAACCCAAGCACCTCCCACACCTTCCTAGCGTGCTTAGCCACTGGGCCAGGTGCTCGTTTATGCTAAAATTCAGCCCAAATTATTAATATGGCCTACTGTCCAGATTCTCTTAAGAGGCAAAATTTAAGAATTTTGATAAAGCTATGGGCCGAACCCCGGACTTTTTCCCACACTATAAACCCTTCGTAATTTATTTAATTACTAAACTAAACATACTAAATAATAATAATTAAAACATCTAAATTATTCGGGCCGTCTTCTACCCGAACCCAGACTCAAGGGCCAGTACTTTCTAGGCCCAATTTTTGGGGTGTTACAATGCCTATGTTGTGACATCAAGATACTAAAGTCTCAACGTTGAAGACAGAAGCCAACGTTGAAGACAGAAGCTAAAAATAAGTTCTGGAGCGAAATTGCCTTTAGTGTCTGGAACGACGAAAATTTGCAAGTGTACACAATTGCAACAAGTAATAAAGTGACAAGTAAATGTCAAGTTATCGTACCTACTGGGATTGTGAAAAGAATTATTTATGAAATTAATTTAAAAAAATTTGATGAAGGAAAATATTTTGATTCGAGGAGTGATTAAAAACTAGGGTTTTAGCTAAGTAAAATTAAAAAAAAAGTTTCAATGCACGATTTCAAAAGATGATTTTAATCAAAATGACTTAATTGTGCTAGATTAATTGCATTTCTTAACTTAGAATTATTAAATTCATGTTCATGTTATTACGAACAAATTCACGGCAAGGCGGTAATTTGCTAACTTATGAACATACTTACCTACCAAAATCCATTTATCTCTTGACTATATCTTTATGTCAATTCAGTAGATTAAACAAATTCTAATAAGCAAATGTGTTAATGCACATACATACTTATGAAATTAAAATAATCTCTTGTGCATATCTCTATGCCAATTCAAACAATTAATTCAATCTCATAAGCACGTAAAAGATTACATGAGGTAACAATGTATTTCTACCTTGAAACAGTTTAATCACAATAATCTTGCAAGTTATGCAAGGCTAATGTATCGATAGATACGGTTGCTAATTTAACCTTCAGCTACCTTAGATGAATAAACATGCACTGATTAAGTATCATCTCAATTAATTACAATTTCAATCCGTTTAAATAATTAATTCATTAGTTACCTTACAATTGTAATGCAATAATGACTTGGTCACGGTTTTACTTAATCAAACATCTTATGAAGTCCTATAATAACACAAACACAAGTTTAATAAATTAAGTAGACGAAATGCAATCAACCTAACACGAATTAAATTTAGGCCATATTAATTAAATTAAATATATCAACATCACAGATATTCATAGGCATGTTCATCATAACAACAACAAAATTAAAAGTATAGGGAACCAGAATCAAATCCAATGTTTTCTCCGTGGCTTGACTAGTTTGCTCCACTCCTCCTTCTCTGCTTGTTCTTGTTGAACTGAAGCTTCTACGAACACTCGAATGCTACTCCAAATGGTGGTTGATTGACTCTTTTTCAAGAGGTGAAATCGACAAGGGAATGAGGAAGAAAATGAAGAACAATTAAGAGAGAAAAGTTAGAGAGAAGTGAAGAGATGAGAAGGGTTGAGATGTGTTTGAAGTGAGCAGCCAATGGGGTATTTATAGGTTGAGAAGGCTGCTAAATATAGCTAAGATCAGCAGCCAAAGATTCCCCCATGGCCGGCCACACATGTGGTGTAACATTCCGTTTTCAGTGAAATCAGAATAGTGGTTTCAGGACCACAAATCTGAATCTGAAAGAAAATTTATTTTAATATTATTGCATGAATTGCATTATGATAGAAATGACGTATGAAAATTTCTTTAAGAAAATTTTACCGATTTCATGTTCAATTGTGGAAAGGACCAAATTGCATAAAATGTAAAAGTTGAGTTCTAGTAGCTATAAGTATCAAATATCTATGGAATTCAAAACTTGAGGTCCTTATATGGTAATTAGACCATTAAAAAAATTTAGTGGATATTTTTGGTGAATCATCCGTGGAAAATTAGAAAAAGAAAAGGACTAAATTGGAAAGTAGGAAAAATAAAGGATGATATAATAATTAAATAGAAATAACAAATTATTAGTATCATATTCTTCCCCAAAAATACATGGAAACCCTAGGAAATAGAAACCAAGCTTTCTTTGCTTAATTGGGTAAGTAATCTTATCTCATTTTTAGTAATTTTTATATTTTCGAGATCAAAATAGCTTAATCTATCTATTTTGGGGATTAATTTGTAAAGGTATTAAAGTATAGAAATTTTTTCATGGATGTAAATGCTGAAATTTTGAAATTTATGGTAGAAAATGAAAGGTTGTTGATAGATAAACAACTTTTACAAAGAGAATTTTGATGAAATTATGATTTAGGGACTAAATTGAAAAATTATAAAACCTATGGAAAAATTATGATTTTGTTGAAATTCATGGGCTATATTAAGACATGTAAAATTTGGTTAGGCTTGAAATAACAATTAAATTGCATGAATTTCTTTTTTCAAGCTTAGGGATGAAATTGTCATTTATGAAAAAAATAGAGGCAAAACGGTAATTTTGCTTGAGATGTGAATTGAATTCAATTGAGTATAATGTGAATTAAATTGATGCTAAATTCATTTATATAGATCCAGAAAGATCAAATAAAGAGTTAGATCGAGGAAAAGAAAAGGTGTTAGATTAGTAGATTTTCATACACGAACAAGTGTCGAGGTAAATTCGTGTAACTTAATTATGTGTATTAATATGTTTGAATTGAATGTTGTATTTGTGTGAATTGTATATATGTTTAATGTATGAAATTAATCACATGTCCGATATTGTTCGATAAATGATAAGTTCCGTTTGAATAATGAAATGCGATGAATATTGTATTTTCCCGTATTGATTATAGTCCTGCATATGTTGCGAACATTATAGCTCGGAAGAGCATCCTGTTATAAGCCCTCTCGAGCATCCTATTATATATTTCGTATGAGCATCCTGATCGGTAGTGATCCTCATGTGTTGCGCACTATTGCAGCTCTTTGTGTGCGTCCTATTACATGATTCGATCGGTTGTGATCCAACATTTATTGCGGACACAAACGCAGCTCTTCATGAGCATCCTGATATAAGCTCTTATGAGCTTCCTAACATGGCTCGCTTGAAATCCTTGTTATGCTATCCGGAGCTCCCTGATAATAACTCTTTGGAGTTACCTATTAAGCTCAATGAGCTTCCTGTTCTAAACTCTTATGAGTTTCCTGATTTAGCCCGGATAAGCTTCCCATTACATGGCTCACATGGGCATCCTAACATATGGCTCGAGAGTGTGCTTCCTGATTATGTACCTTTATGGGTACCCTTGAACATGAGTTGACGGATCATTGATTTGTATACCTTGAGTATACTACCTGGGTATCCATCGACATTTCAATAATTCAACGGACAAAATTTCTGATGTGAGAAAAATATAAGAACTAAATGAATTATATCTCAGAAATTCTTGAAATACTTGTAAATCTATGTTTGATGAGTTCATCTCTATTTTCTTGAAATTTATGTGAATTACATGACTAACTGTTTTGATGAGTATATGTGATTAGGCAATTGGCCAAAATGATTGGATGCATGTTTTGTATGATAATCTTAAATGAAAATACGTGGTAAGTTAAATTCCTATTATAGGAACTTACTAAGCATTAAAGGCTTACTCTGTTTTATTTTCCTCTATTTTATAGTGCTCGAAAGCTTGTAAAGGTTGGAGATCGGTTCGGAGCATCATCACACTATCCTCTAGCTCGTTTTGGTATAAATGGAAATTTTACCTTGGTGTAATGACATGTATAGACTAATGATAATAAATGAGGGTATGTAAATGTTTTGGTTGTAACTAGCCATTGGAATGGCTAGTGATAGTAAATTTGATGCATACTTATGCATGAGGTTTATTTTAATTAGTATATGAATGTGTTTGGTTTAATATATTAGATGCAATTAAAGTTTGGGTAAGTATATAATTTTAATGCAAAAATGATACTTGAAAGCATGTGTAAATGTGCCATGCATAAAACTTGATCATTAGATTGATTTATATGCCTTGAATTGGTTGGTGAATATATTGAAGTGTTGTTTTAGGTGCAAGGTAAAAAGGGTGAGAAATAAGGCTTGGAAAAGGGCCTTATTCTGTCCACACGGGCGTGTGTTTCAACCGTGTGTGACACACGGTCATGCGCACGGGCGTGTGTATCATCCGTGTAAAACATGTAACGCCCTGACTTATATATTTCTGTTTCTGGGAATTCTAACACAAATGTATGTCTGCTTTAGTGGTTAAGTGTTTTGGGTGTGTGTGTGAGGTCTTGGGTTCAAGTCTTACGTTTGCTAATTTTGTTATTTTTGATCCAAGCCTTTACCTTTGTGGAGTGGGCTTATATAAAATCTTTTGTTAGTCTATATCAGAATGAGCCTGCTGGTTCGAGTGGTAAGGGAGTTAGTATGATGGAGGTCCTGTGTTCGAATCTTTGCACGAATGGAAATATAAAAATATACACACTTTTTCATGCCCTTTTAAACTCAAATTCATGCAAGTTCGGTAAATTTCTTGTCAAAAAAATATAATTATTATAAAATAATTAGTTTGTACTTAAATTATTAACATAATGAATTTTAATTAATTTTGATTAATTATGGTTATTTTCGACAGATTTGCAAAAAGGGCAAAAAATGACTCGACAGACACTGCTAGAAGCGCAAACCGAGAAACAATTTTGAGCATCAAGGCGGATTAATTTTTTAGCCTAAGATGGTCCAAATTATGTGTATTAATTCATAATATAATTAATTTTAATTTATATCCAATTTAATCTGAGTTAAGTAAATTATTATTAATTAATTATGAAAAGTGGCCCAGTTGATCTAAACCAAGAAAACCGAACTGACCGAGTACTGGGCAGCCCAAAACCGTCCCACATGCTGACCCAATCAGCTTGCTTGGCTGACTAATTAGCTTGCAAAATGACCCTTGAAGACTTCTTCAAATTGCGAACAAACCCTTCCATTATTTATGCCTTTCTAGATTTGCCCTAACCTTAAAATAGCAAGTTTGAAAACTTCAAACTTGCCACATATGTGGCCTGCCATGGGAGGACTCTTTCACTGCTGATTTTGGCTATTTTTAGCAGCCCTCTCAACCTATAAAAATCCCATTGGCTGCTCATTTGAAACACACCTCAACTTTCTCATCTCTTCTCTTCTCTCTCAATTTCTCTCTCTTCATTTCCCATCCATTTTTCTTTATCCTCTTGCCGATTTCACCTTTTGAAAAAGGGTCGTTCATCCACCATTTGGAGCAGAATTAAAGTGTTTGTAGTAGCCTCGGTTCAACAAGAATAAGCGGAGAAGGAAGAGTGGAGCAAACCAGTGAAGCCACAGAGAAACACCAGATTTGATTCTTGCTCTCTATCCGTTTAATTTTGTTGTTGTTATGATGAATATGTCTATGAATATTTGTGATGTTGAAATGTTTAGTTTAATTGATATGACTTAAATTTAATTTGTGTTAGGCTGATTGCATTTCGTCTACTTAATTTATTAAAATTATGTTTGTGTTGTTATAGGCCTCGGTAAGTTGTTTGATTATGTAAAACCATGACAAAGTTATTCTTACATTACAATTGTAAGGTAACTAATGAATTAATTATTTAAACGGATTGAAATTGTAATTGTAAGAGCCCA
The DNA here is from genome assembly GCA_025698475.1 of Gossypium anomalum. Classification (NCBI taxonomy): domain Eukaryota; kingdom Viridiplantae; phylum Streptophyta; class Magnoliopsida; order Malvales; family Malvaceae; genus Gossypium; species Gossypium anomalum. The sequence goes on from CM046956.1 coordinate 60,360,192, forward strand.
AATTCGTCCAGGCTTTAAAAACCAAACAAAGATAGATAAATAAATAAATATTTATTTATTAAACAGTCCAAGTCCAGGTTACAAAGCCCAAACGGTAGGCCCAAAATCAAATACCTAAACCCAAACACCGGTTACAACCTGCAACCCAGCAACCCAAATACCAATAACCCCATAAGCTTACTACTACCCTATACCTATTACATCTTTGACCCAACTCAATGGCCCAAAATTAATAGCCCATTGCTTAAACAGAATCTGGAAACCCTAGGGTTTCCAGAAGCTTCGAGCCGGAAGAACCCCCAGAAGTCATGCCTTTTCAAATCCCGTCATTTCAGCTACCTTCTGTCGGTGCCATGATTCTAGGCCTCGGGTTATGCCGTAATCGACGCGCAAATCAACGCCTGTGGTCTACTCTCCTTGAACACCTACAAAAATGGAAGGAAAATGACAGAAACAAAACAAATATGGCAGTAAATAAATCAAAGATTGTAAATATTTTTATTTTTCGTTTTTAGTGGCTATAAAAAGCCTAAGTTGAGAGGATGTAAAGAGAACAGAGGGGGACGTTCATAAAATATACACAGAGAGAATCAATAAAAAATATAGAGATTCAGCAAAAGAATTTATTCTTGCATATATATACATAGCAAGCATCTCAATCGATTGAATATACAAAGGTGAAATTTTTTAAATATATATACATATATATATACTGTAAATATGAAAATGGAAAGTGGTACCTTTAATCGGTGTTGAAAGGGAAGGTTTTCAAACCTCCGACCACCATGCGCGGTGGAGACGACGGGGGCGCGTAAACGCGTGCAAACCCCTAGATGGAGGTTCGGTGACCCTCCGAGTACCCTCCCCAACTCTTTTTCAGAGAGTTTTTATTATTTATTTTTTAGAACAGATTTAAAGTGATTTAAAACCAAAGGCTTGGCTTATATACCCTTAATAGAACGACGTCGTTTTAGTTTAATCCAATAAGCTTAAAACGACGTCGTATTAAGACAAAAGATCCCCGTGTTGACCCGATTACCCAGGAAGGATCCCCGTGTTTTTAAAGATTGGGTTAATTACCCAATTAGTCCTTCTGCTTTTTTTATTTACAATTATGTTTTATTTTATTTATGATTTAGCCCTAATATTTTGTTTCTGTTTTGATTTAGTCCTTGCAATAGTAACTTTAAGTCCAGAATTAAAACGCTGCCGTTTTGGGAATAGGGCGATTTGCCCAATGAGTCCCTTTTGTTTTACATGTGTTTTAATTGGGACCTTAATTCAGCTTTTTTTTAAAATTCGCCCCTATAATTTTATTGAACTTCAAATTTAATCCTATATATATATTTATTATTATATATATAAATTTTATTGTTATTTGTTTTATTTTTTTAATCTTAATTTTTTATATTATATATCATATAATTATTTTATATATTACTTATATATATATATATATATTATATATTATTCTTACATATATACTTTCATATTATTATGTCATTTTTATACTACTATATAAATTTTTTTTTATCTATATATTATTATCATTAAAGGTTTTTACTTGTATTATATACTTATTTTTATTTATACATTACTTTACTTATATTCTATTATTACACATTTTGAAGATATTATAATATAATAATTTGTATAATACGTATATTTCATTATTAATTACTTATTTCATTTTATTCTAAACTTATATTATATAATTATTTTATTTTAAATATAAATTCTTTCACATATTTGATATTTTATACATTATTTTTTTAAACCAATATATTTTTATTTTATACATAATTATTAATCTTTTATTTTTTTTTGTTATTATATATTATATACTAAATACTATTTTAAAATTATTATTAAATATCGTATTTTTTTATTATAAGTATATTTTGTTAACAATTACTCACTTTATTTTATATTTCTATTATTTTATATATTTTTATTGTGTATATATATATCATTTATGTATCAAATGTTATTTTTTAAATTTGGTGGTATATTTTATGAATCTATACACTGATATTATTACTTTTTATATATATATATATTAAATTGTCTATCATACATCATTTTTAATTATTACTTTGTATATTTGTATGTTTGGCTTATCCATATTCAATATATATGCTATGTGTATCTTTGTATATATGATGTTATTTAATTTTAAATATGTATGTATCTAGTATATGCTCTTTGTATTATTGCCATTGTATCATTTAAATGCATGTTTTATTCACTTATTATTGCAATATTCTATTCCATAATGTTAATATGCTCCTTCATGCATCGGTTTTAAAAACGAAACTTCAAAGTTTTCAAAAATAAAAAGGCAACGCTTGGTATTTAGGAGCTTCGGGAAAAGTAATGCCCTAACTTCTTGGGTTGTGACTTTTCTCGTTGAGTTCGAATAATCAAGTATCCTTCAAAGTTTTTAAAGGTTTTCAAAATGCTAGCAACTGTCTTGGAATTTCAAAGTAATATGTCCTAACTTATTGGATATGGCGTTTTGTTGTTTTGAGATAGGGATTTTCAAAAAGGCTAACTTAGTGTCAAATATCTTAAAAATATTGTGTCCTAACTTATTGGATGTAATATTTTGATTTATTTGATACAGGCGAACCCCAATTTTCAAAAATCAAAATATTTTAAAGAGGATTGCATCTTAAAAATTTTAATTTCTGACCTTAAAGACATTTGATAATCAATTAGGTACCAATTTTTGGGCGTTACGAGGGTGCTAACCCTTCCTCGTACGTAACCGACTCCCGAATCCGTTTTCTCGACTTTCATAGACCAAAATCAATGTTTTAAAACAAAACATTTTATAAGGTGATCCAATCACACCTAAAAAGATTGGTGGCGACTCCCGTTTTCGTTTTTCTGAAAGTCGATTCCCATTTTCCAAAACTCGATTTAAAAATGAGGTCTCGACAGCTTGTCGACTCCGCTGGGGACGTTTAAGAGAGTCAAGCCGTGTAACTGATTCTCTCTTGTCTTAATGTCAAAAATTAAAAAATTTTAAAATTTAATACTCTTTGCATTACATGTGTTTGTATTATTGCATGTGTTGCTTGTAACGCCTCCACGCCCGAGACCGTCGCCGGAGTCGAGTATGAGGTGTTACTAAGCTTAATTTAACATTTTTAGAACTTTGGATTATTTGTTTCTACATTCACAGCTTTTAAGCTACTTGCGTCATAGTCACAAGAAAAATTATATCTCGAGTTAAAAAACTTGAAATCAAGATCCGTAAATTTTCCTTGAATCTAGACTCATATACCTATCTACTAATTTTTTTCTAGAATTTTTGGTTGAGCCAATTAGTACAGTTTATTAGTTAAATTTACCCCTGTTTCAGGACTTGACTGGTTTGACCTCTGCTTACTACGAACCACATTTCTCTCTGTAAAAAATTCATATGACTATGAGGTTTATTTATACTAAAGCTAGACTCAATAGGGATTCTGGGGATATAAAATACACCACCTAATTATATCTTTAAAATTTATAGTGAATTTCTAAATTTGGAACAGGGGATTTAGAAACTGCTATGACCCTGTTTCACCAAAATTCAAATACCTTTTAACATATAATTCCTTTACCTGTTTTATTTGTTTCATGTGAAACTAGACATAATAAGCTTCAATTTAATATGTACTCCATCACCAAATTCAATTTATATGATTTTTAGTAAATTTTCAAACTCGTGTCAGTGTTGCTGCAGTACTCTGTTTATGACAAATTTCATCCCTTTTATGAGTTTTTATGCACTAAGTATTTTAATAATTTTCCTTAACATCAAACATAATCTAAATTAACCATTTTCATAATTGATCATTATCAAACATTTTCTCAACCATTCCATCACCATATCATAAGATCATTTACACAAAATAGGTATATTGCTATACATGCCATACTTAAATTTACAAGCCATTTACCAAAAGTCTTCCGGATAGTGTGATTGAGCCTTCGACCTATCCCGACTCCTGAGCTGGCTTGTCCAAAACTACAATGAGTAAGAAGGAGGGAGTAAGCATAAATGCTTAGTAAGTTCATATGCAAATAATAAGTAACATAACAAACGGTCATACCAATCAACATTAGCATGCATCACTAAAACACATATCACATTTCTAATCATTTTTCATCATCTTATTACCTTATCGTGATTGTATCAATACTCAACCCGAGGGTTAAATACATACCTGTCCAAAATATCCATTTCACATCACTTACCAATACGTCTCTTTACATCTCGAATATTCCTCCATTTGAGTATAACTTTACCCGTTGAACACATCGGAATATAATTCGGATACATGGATAACTTGCACATAAGTGCCATATATGCAATCAAGTAATCATGTAACCCGCCCATAAGCGAACTCGGACTCAACTCAACGATCTCGGGCGTTCGCATCCATAAGTGAACTCGGACTCAACTCAACGAGCTCGGATGCCTAGTTACATCTCACGAACTCAGACTCAACTCAACGAGTGCGGACATTCGCATCCATAAGTGAACTCGGACTCAACTCAACGAGTTCGGATGCTCAACCATCCTAGTGACATGTCACTTGTATCCTAATCTATTCCTAAGGTTCAAACGGGATTTTCCTTGAACACATATCCTTGTCATCTTCCGTAAAATATCGAAACAAATACTCTGTAACACTTTATATTTAACAAATAATACAAATAATTTACATTTTATTCGAAAATAACCACAAAGCATATATTTCATGATAAAAATCAGCATATCATATAATTAACATCAATAATTTAAAAAAAAACAATTATACTATATTATTTACACATGAACTTACCTTGGTACCAAAATACAAAGATTTTGCAATTTAATCCACAATCTTTTCTTTTCCTCGATTGAGGTCGATTCCACGTCTTTCTTGATCTAAAATAAAACATTTAGCTTATTTAATACTCACATTATCAAATTAATCCTTAACTCAAATTTTGGCAAAATTACAATTTTACCCCTAAACTTTTACATATTTACATTTTTACCCCTAGGCTCGGGATCAAACTTTATTCCTTATTCTTATGTTTTACAACATGCTGATCACTTTTCTCTTCTATGGAAACATCAAATTCTTACTCTAACATGTACTTGTGACTATTAGGTATTTTTACCGATTAAGCCCTTTTACTCGTTTTTGCTTAAAATCGAGTAGTACAAGTTGTCTAACATAATTTAAAACTTCATATTATATCATAAAACATCAAAATACACAAATTTCACCTATGGGTATTTTTCCAAATATAAACCCTAGGTTAAATTATTGCTAACATAAGCTTAATCGAGTTATCGGGATCTCAAAAACGTAAAGAACATTAAAAACGGGGCTTGGAATCACTTACTATGGAGCTTGGAAGCTTGAAAAAAACCCTAGCTATGGAGAACCCTTGAAATTTCGGCCTAATGAAGAAGATGGACAAAAATTGGCTTTTAATTTTGTTTTTAATTCATTTTAATAACTAAATGACCAAAATGCCCTTACTACTAAACTTTCCAAAAATTCCTTCCATGTCTTAATTTTGTCCATGAACTTAAAATTAGTCAAATTGCTATTTAAGACCTCATAATTAATATTTCAATGCAATTTCATACTAAAAACTTCTAGAATGCAAATTTTGCAACTTATTCGATTTAGTCCCTACTTTCAATTTAAACACTTTAGGCATAGAATTTCTTCACGAAATTTTCACACAATCATGTAATCATATCATAAACCTCAAAATAATTATAAAATAATTATTTTTATCTCGGATTTGTGGTCACGAAACCACTATTCCGATTAGGCCCTAATTCGGGATATTACATTGCTATATTCTAATACGCATTGCATTTGCATGACCGTTGTGGTCACACCCTTAAGTGGGAATGAGAAACTATGCCTTCGTGAGGTCTTCGCCTCCGTGCAGGATAGTGGATCATTTTCGAGATACATCCGTACCTATGGTTTCGTGAGATTTTCATCTCCGTGTAGCCATAGGGAAATGTATTCCCCTGAACTGAACTCGATTCAAATGAGCCTATAATGGGTGAGGATCGAGGAATCTGCTGGTTCATGTACCTCAAACTTTACAACCAACCTCATATAAAAAAAAACTGTAATAGCCCAACTTAGTTAGAGTTAAAATTTAGATATTACCCTTACAATTATTGTTGAGATTTATTGATATTATGTGATACTGACTATCTCTTTTCTTTTGTTTGCATGACATTTTGCATTTACAAGTGTATCGATTCACGGTCAGTTTCTAAGTTAGAGTGTTTTATTATGGAGAACGGACTTCTTGATAGAGTGGAGGGCAACGCTAACGTCCATAGATGGTCTGAGCAAACTCAACTAGAAAAGGGAGATAGTATAGCTGTGGGATATATGTCGGAGCTGTCCGATTATATTCGTATTAGTGTTACGCAGAATAATCTACAAGAGCTTAAGGAAATTTGGGATCAGTGGGACAATAAGACCAAGCAGTTATTCTACAGTAATTACAGATATTTACCTTACTTGCTCGATGTTCAGGTAGATGAGCACTTGTTCCGAGCCTTTGCTCAGTTTTGGAACCCGGCATACAGTTGTTTCACTTTTGGGGAGGTGGACTTGGTACGTACCGTGGAGGAGTAAACTGCCTTACTTCGTTGTCCCAAGTTTCAGATTGATAGGATCTATTCTCGAGCTACTTGTGTCTTTACCTTCTGGAAGAAATTAATTACTATTACGGGAATGAGCGAGCAGTGGATCACGGCCAGAATTAAAGAAAAAGGTGAGTGCAAGTGCATTTCGTGGGACGCTTTGAAGGATCTGGTTTTGACACACCCTGATAAGACAAAGAAGGTAGATGTCTTTGCTTTAGGTTTGTATGGACTGATGGTTTTTCCTAGGGCCTTGGGATATGTGGACGAGGCGACCACGGATCTTTTTCATCGACTCAGCAAAAGCGTCACTTCTGTCCTTGTAATTTTGAAGGAGACATTTAGATCCTTAGGCGCGTGTAGGAAGGTTGATGCAGGCAGGTTTATAGGGTGTGCTCAGTTACTTTTAGCGTGGTTCTATAGCCATTTTCGATTGATAGATAGGATGGTTTGTCGGGTATTCTTCGAGGATTATTCACCGCTAAAGGACATAGTAGCTTCAAATAGAATAGTTGATGTTCTAGAAGAGAATTGGATAGCGCTACTTCAGAACTTTCAGTTGAAAGATGTTGAGTGGAGGGCTCCATAGATGATTCCCGATGAGATTCTTTACCGATACGGCAGTTTCAATTGGGTTCCTCTATTGGGAATTTGGGGTGCAATTGGTTATGCCCCTTTGCTTGTATTGAGGCAGTTTGGATTAAGGCAATTCGTACCAGCAACTCATGGGCTGGCTCAAAGTGAGTTCGTGTATAGCGGAGCTGACTACAAGAAGAGGGTCAGTGAGATCTCTAGTGCTTGGAACAAGACTTGTCGGTTGAAAGGAGTAGCTATTGGCTCTGCCACTATACCAGAATATGTTGAATGGAGTGGTAGAAGGATCAATGATAACATTCCTAAGCCGAACGTGGAAGGAGCCCAACCAATAGAGGAATATTTGCGAGTGATGCCCTCAGAGATAGAAATCATGAAGCAAGGGTTTGAGAGAAAGAACTTGGAACTCGAGAAGAGGATGGCAAAACTTGAAGAAGAAAAGATGTACTTGAGCTTAGATGTTGATGTTCAAAAGATGGAGGTCGAGAAAGAGAGGAAAGAAAAGAGGAAGATTGAGGAGGATAGAGATGATTTGAAAGATCATTACAAAAAGGTACAGGTATCCTTGAGGAGAGCGAGAGTAGGAGGGTCTTCAGATCAGTTACAGAAAGAGGTCCACAAGGAAAAAGCTAGAGCTGAGTATTGGGAGAGGAAGTTCCAGGAGATGCAGTCCCAGAATTTGGCATTAGAGGAAGAGAATAAGGGGTTGGAGTCCAAGGTAATTGAGCTTGGAAGATCCCTTTGATGGCATCGAAACCATGATTTTACGGTCGAGTTAAAAAGTAAAGTTGAAGATTTGGAAGTAGCATTGCATGAAGGTAAACTTCGGATCGAGTAGCTCGAGGCGCAAGAAGATAATTTAAAGGGAGAGCTTCATCAGTCTAGAGGACAGGTTAGAGAAAGGGATCACGTCACGGGTGAAGCCTTAGCCCAGATTCGAGAGGTTGCTGAATATGTGTAGGACTTGGCAGTACGAACCGATGTATTGAGTCTAATGTATGGGTCGTCATCAGATATAGGACAAGAGTTAGCCCTTTTATTAGATAGAGTTAAAACTTTGGGCATTAGGGCGAAAGCGTACTTGTAATCCATTTATATATAAAGATATTCTTTTTCTAAATAAAGTTTTCTAAATGAGATTGAATCGAGATCGATACCTTTTGCATTCATGCATTGGCATTACATCACATCATATGTATTCAAGGTTATAGAAAGACCCTAATTAGTTAAAGTTTCTTTCAAAGGTAGAAAAGAAAATCTGGAAATCACATATCCTTACGGCACCCGTACTAAAACTAAGAGTATGAATCAAAGGTTCGAGCAATTGCAAAAAGATATGCAAGACCAATTGCAAGAGCAGTTGGCCAAGATGCAGAATGACATGAGGGAACAGACGCTGGAGGCTCAGAGGAATATGATGGCTGAAATGGCTCAGCTTTTAAGGGCCACTGATAAAGGGAAGGCCCCCATGGCTATCACTGGTGAGGAGGGTGAGAATCATCCTCCAAGTTTTACTCTGCCTCATGTTCCATTGCAAACTGAAACACCTCCTAGAAGACCACCTGTCACTGTGAGGCCTCAATATGGGCCAGTTGATACTGGGATCCATATGAATCCTCTCGTCCCTGATCTAGATATGCTGGAAAAGGAGGATTGAAAGCCAAAGCTGCAAGACAATTGGATGAACGCTGTAGATGGCTAGAAGAAAAATTCAAGATTTTGGAAGGTGCCGGCTATCATCATGGGATTAATGCCAAAGACTTAAGTCTAGTCCCAAACTTAGTGCTGCCTCACAAATTCAAGATGCCGGAGTTTGAGAAGTATAATGGTACTACTTGTCCAGAGGCCCATATCACAATGTTTTGTAGAAGAATGACTGGGTATGTGAACAATGATCAACTATTGATCCATTGTTTTCAAGACAGGTTAGTGGGAGCGGCAGCTAGATGGTACAATCAGTTGAGCCGTACAAAAATCAGTTCATAGAGAGATATTGCATAGGCTTTCATGCAACAGTACAACCATGTGACTGATATAACGCCGGATAGGATCACACTTCAAAACATGGAGAAAAAGCCTAATGAAAGTTTTAGGCAATATGCACAACGATAGAGGGAGGTGGCAATGCAAGTACAACCACCACTGTTGGAAAAGGAGACCACCATGTTATTTATCAACACTTTGAAAGTGCCGTTCATCACTCACATGATTGGAAGCACCATGAAAAGTTTCACGGATATAGTTATGGCGGGGGAAATGATTGAGAACGCCATAAGGGGCGGTAAAATTGAGGGGGAAGTGGCCAAAAGATCGACCCCAATAAGAAAGGACAATGAGGTGAACAACACAAGTAGCTTCAATTCAAAGGCAGTCACGGTTAGTCAGTCCAAAGTGGCTACGGTTGGGCAGCAAAATATTCAAAGACAGGAATCAGGATTAAGACAAAATTCAGAGAGGATGCAATTCACGCCTATCCCTGTGACGTATCGTGAGCTTTATCAAAGCTTATACGATGCACACGCCGTTGCTCTATTTCACTTGAAACTGTTATAGCCACCGTACCCCAAATGGTATGATGAAAATGCTAAATACGAGTATCATGTGGGAATACAGGGGCATTCAATTGAAAATTGTACTGGATTCAAGAAAGCCGTGGAAAGGCTTATCAAGATAGGGGTTGTGGGATTCAACAGTACCCCTAATGCTGAAAATCCGCTACCAGATCATGGCAATCAAGGAGTGAATGCCATTAATGAAAACAGGGAAGGAAGAACCAAAGAAGATATTGCTGAAGTAAAGATACCCATGAAAGTAATATGGAAGGAGATGGTGAAGAAAGGTTTGTTGACCTCTAGAAAAGGTAAAGAAGAAATAGAGAACTATTGTAAATTTCATGGAGAGGTGGGTCATATGATCCAAAATTGTAAGGAGTTCAAGGCCATGGTGCAAGGCCTTATGTTTAACAAAGAGTTACAGATTTTAGAGGGTAGCTCTTACAAAAGACAAATATGTGTGCTGGAGAATGAGCGACAAAGAACCAGCTGACCAAGGATCATTATCTCCCTGCTAGGGAATAATAAAGTAGGGACGCTAGTAGTGCCCAAGGTCATTATCCATAAACCTACTCCTTTCTCGTATAAGGATGACAACAGGGTGCCATGGAGCTATGACTGCAGTGTGACAGTACCTCAGGGAGAAAGTGTAGCCAGTGCGTCTGAAGGCATGCAAAATGAAGGTTCCCATACACGAAATGGGAAGCGTTATGACGGGGGGCATTAGAGTGGAGCCTACCAAAACAAAAGATGTTGAGATTGAGAAGGAGAAGGAGACCGAAGTACCCATTAATGAGTCGGTAAAGAAGGAGGAGGCTAAGGAGTTCCTAAAGTTCCTGAAACATAGCGAGTATAGTGTGGTCGAGCAGTTGCATAAGTAGCCAGCGCGTATATCAGTGTTAGCCCTACTTCTGAGTTCTGAGGTGCATCGGGATGCATTGTTAAAGGTGCTTAATGAAACATATGTCACCCACGACATATCCGTTAGTAAGTTAGACTAGCTGGTAAATAACATCAGTGCTGACAATTTCATCTACTTCAACGATGATGAAATTCCACCTGGGAACATAGGGTCAACCAAAGCCTTGCATATCACTACTCGGTGCAAATGATACACACTTCCAAGTGTACTCATTGATAATGGGTCTGCTTTGAACGTCCTTCCATTATCGACATTAAATAGGTTACCCATTGACAGTTCGCATATGAAGACATGTCATAATATGGTAAGGGCCTTTGATGGAACTGAAAGGAAAGTGATGGGATGAATTGACATCCCTCTGGAGATTGGGCCAAATACGTATAAAGTTAATTTTTTGGTGATGGATATCAAACCCTCCTATAATTGCTTATTGGGGAGACCATGGATACACTCGACAGGAGCGGTGCCCTCCTCATTGCACCGAAAAGTGAAATTAGTGACAGATGGACGGTTGATAACCATCAATGTGGAGGAGGACATTATAGCAACAGTCACTAGCAAGGCCCCTTATGTCGAGGAAAATGAAGAAGCTATTGAGTGTTCTTTTCGCTCTCTAGAAATCATCAACGCAACCTTCATTCTAGAAGGAAGTAAGGTGCCAGTACCCAAAATGTCTGAAGCCACAAGGATGGCCCTGCAAATGATGATGGGAAGAGGAGAATCGCCAGGAAAAGGATTAGGAAAATAGTTGCAAGGAGGGATTCAAATCCCAAAATTGATAGAGAAAAAAGATCGCTTTAGTTTGGGCTTCAAGCCAGATCATAAGCACAGGAGGTAGGAGATTGAGAGGTGCCAAGCAAGAAGAAAGGCGCGTTTAAACGGAAGAGAGGTGGAGTGGGAACCGATGACATTCCCACCTATATCCAAATCCTTTAAGTCAGGAGGGTTGCTGGTAGGAGAAAGTCATCAGATCAACGCTGTACATAATGAGAGATTGGAGCAAGAAAACCTTGAGGGTATTCGCCCTTATGAACCGGGGAGCTCTCTGAACAATTGAACTGCGGAGGACCTTCCTGTAGTCTTTAGGAATTTTTCAGAGTAATTCTCAAAACATGTCTATTACTCTAAAGCCTAGGAGTAGTAAGATTACATTTGTGAAAATAGGCTTATGTTCATCTATTATTATTTAAATAAAACATAACTTTTATCAATTTAAACGAGTATTGTTTCACTTTTTATCAACCAATATTCCTTTAAATTCTGGCAATTCTTATTCTTTTATTCATAGCACATAAACAATCATTCTTAGATTCATTCATTCTTTGTATGAGCACTAATACTGCTGCTCCTGATTTCTCTTGCGAGCAAGACATGTGTTTAGAGAAACCTCAGGATTTTGAAGATATTCAAGATTGTGACGTATCTCTTGATCTGTTAAGAATGGTAAAGCAGGAGGAGAAACAAATCATGCCACATGAGAAAGAGGCAATAGAGACTATAGCCCTAGAGGAAGGGAAGGAGTTGAAAATTGGAACACTGATTACCAAGGACACAAGGCATGCTCTGGTTGAGTTACTTCGAGAGTTCAAAGATATTTTAGCCTGGTCATATCAGGATATGCCCGGATTGAGTACTGACATTGTAGAACATTGTCTTCCGATAAGACAGGATTGTAAGCCAGTCCAACAGAAGTTGCAAAGAATGAGGCCAGATATTGTTCTGAAAATAAAGAATGAAGTCAAGAAGCAGTTTGATGCAGGATTCTTGCAAGAAGTGAAGTACTCTGAATGGGTAGCTAACATTGTGCCTGTTCCTAAGAAGGACGGGAAGGTACGAATGTGTGTTGATTACAGAGATCTGAACAAAGCAAGCCCAAAGGATAATTTTCCTTTGCCACACATTGACACTTTAGTAGACAACACAGCGGGATATTCGTTGTTCTCCTTCATGGATGGCTTCTCAGGATACAATTAGATAAAGATGCATCCAGAGGACATGGATAAAACTACATAACCTTGTGGGGCACCTTTTGTTACAAAGTAATGCCGTTTGGACTGAAGAATGCAGGGGTAACATACCAACGAGCCATGGTGAACTTGTTTCACGACATGATGCATAAGGATATTGAGGTGTATGTCGACGACATGATTTCCAAGTCCCGAACAGAAAAAGAGCATATTGAGGTCTTAAGAAGATTGTTCTTGAGGTTGAGAAGATTTCAGTTGAAGCTCAATCCAGCAAAATGTACCTTTGGAGCCAGGTCGAGAAAGTTATTAGGCTTCGTAGTCTGTGAAAAAAGAATTGAAGTTGACTCAGACAAAGTCAGAGCCATACGAGAATTACTTCCACCACGTACTCAGAAGGAAGTTCGAGGATTCCTAGGAAGGTTGAATTACATCGCTCGGTTCATTTCACAATTGACCGAGAAATGTGATCCTATCTTTCGCCTCCTCAGAAAACACAATCAAGGTATTTGGGACGATGAATGCTAGAACGCTTTTGAAAAAGTTAAGCAGTATTTGTTGAATGCTTCGGTATTATCTCTACCTAACCCGGATAAACTGTTAATACTATACTTGTCAGTGTTCAGTAATTCTATGGGATGTGTGCTTGGTCAACATGACGAGTCGGGGAAAAAGGAGAAGGCAATTTATTATCTCAGTAAAAAATTCACTGACTGTGAAATGAGATATTCACCAATTGAAAAGTTGTGTTGTGCACTGATTTGGACAACTCGAAGATTAAGACAGTATATGCTCTACCATACCACTTGGCTCATCTCAAAGCTTGATCCATTAAAGTACATGATGGAGTCAACGGCTCTAAATGGGAGAATGGCTAGATGGCAAATTTTGCTTTCAGAGTTTGATATAGTCTACATAAGTCAAAAGGCTATAAAAGGAAGTGCGGTAGCTGACTTCTTGGCCAGTAGAGCTCTAGAGGATTATGAGCCATTGAATTTTGATTTTCCAAATGAGGAGTTAATGTGTATAGCAATGACCGAAGATTCTCTATGGAGGCTCAATTTTGATGAGGCTTCTAATGCAGTTGGAAATGGAATTGGGGCAGTCTTGGTATCCCCTAATGGTGATCATTACCCATTCACGTGCAAGTTGGACTTTGATTGCACGAATAATATGGCTGAGTATGAAGCATGCATCATGGGACTTCAAGCAACAATAGAGCGAGGTATAAAAACCTTAGAACTATATAGAGATTCTGCGTTGGTAATTTATCAGCTTAGAGGTGAATGGGAGACAAGGGTGTAACGCCCCGTACCCGAGACCGTCGCCGGAGTCGAACACGAGGTGTTAACAGACTTAATTCATTACTTTAAATTGCTCAAACAATTTATTTTTAAAATTTTCAGTCAAAGCTAGCAATCATCACGATCGCCGCTTAAAATTCATATCTCGAGTTTCAAACTCAAAATCCAATTCCGTAAATTTTCCCCAAACTAGACTCATATATATATTTATTAATTTTTATAGAATTTTTGGTTAAGAAAATTAGTACAGTTTATTAGTTAAAGTCTCCCTGCTTTGAGGGTTTGATTGCTCGACCTCTGTGTATTTCGAATTAGATATCTCCCCATCTGAGTTTCAATGACTATGCCGTTTATTTCTAATAAAACAAGACTCAATAAGGAATCTTTACATATAAATCATGACTTCTAATTATCTTTGAAAAATTAATGGTGAATTTCCAAAGTCGAACAGGGATCCAGAAATTGCTCTGCCCTGTTTCACAAAAATTTAAACATCTCATAAAATATAGCTCATATACCTATTTTTTCCATCCATATGAAAATAAACTCATCAAGCTTCAATTCCATAACTTATTCATTATTTAATTCCATTTCTACTATTTTTAGTGATTTTTCAAATTAACGTCACTATCGCTATCTCGAATCTATTTTATGGTAAATTTTACCCATTTCATGGTTCCCATGGATTAGCTAGCAATTTAGCATACATAACACCAAATATGATCATGATTAGCCATTCCAATGGCTAATCATTACCAAGCATTTCATATACCACTCAATAACCATATCATAAGACCATATATACAAAATGATTATAATGCTATACATGCCATACTCAAAATATACAAGCCATTATGCCAAGATGGTATACGGATAGTGTGAGCGTGCCTCCGACCGCTTCGATTTCTGAAATGGGCTTGTCAACACTACAAGGAATGAAAAGAAGGGAGTAAGCACAAATGCTTAGTAAGTTCACATGCAAATAGCAAGTAACACAACTATATAAGCAAACATAAACATCATTTGTATGATTATCACTGAGACATTCATATCACATTTTCATTTATCATCTTACCATATTGTTGTTATATCGAGTTTTCAACCCGAGGGTTAAGTACATACCTGTTCAAAGTATCCATTTCACAACACTTACCAATACGTCCCTTTCATCTCGAGTATTCCTCCATTTGAGTAGAATTTTACCCGTTGAACACATCGGAATATAATTCGGATACATGGAAAGTTTGCACATAAGTGCCACATATGTAGCCAAGCTACCATGTAACCCGCCCATAAGTGAACTCGGACTCAACTCAACGAGTTTGGACATTCGCATCCATAAGTGAACTCGGACTCAACTCAACGAGTTCGGACGCCCAAATATCCCAATGACATGTCACTTGTATCCTAATCCATTCCTAAGGTTCAACGGGACCTTTTTCCCAATCATGTGTCTCAACCATCTTCTACGGAATGCCAATACCGATACTCAATAGTATTTCACATTTTCCAAGTATATTACATAATTTGACATATTATCAAACAATTATCACGAGTATAATATTTCATAATAATTATCATATCATTTAAATAACATAAAAATATTTAAAATAATAACTATGTTACCAACATTTACATATGAACTTACCTCATATGTGAAAATGGCTACTTTTACCATTTCGTCCAGAACTTGGTATTTTCCCCATTTTAGCCCAAATTTTAGTTTTCCTTGCTCTATCATTTAAAATATAGTCTAATTAGGGCTCACATTATTCAAATTAACCCAAAATCATATTTTGGCAAAATTACAGTTTTGCCCCTAAACTTTTGCATTTTACACTTTTGCCCCAAAGCTCGTAAATTAAACTTCAGCATATTTTCTTATGTTTTATGACATGCTGAACATTTTTCCCTTCTATGACAACATCAAATTCTCACTCTAACACATAGTTATGAACAATAACAATTTTTACCGATTAAGCCGTTTTACTCATTTTTGCTTAAAATCGCTTAGCAAAAGTTGTTTAACATAATTTCAGCCTTCATATTCTACCATAAAACATCAAAATAAACACATTTCACCTATGGGTATTTTTCCAAATATGAACCCTAGCTTAAATTATTGCTAGAATAAGCTTAATCAAGTTACCGAGATTCCAAAAACGTAAAGAACTTGAAAAACGGGGCTCGAACGGACTTACAATCGAGCTTGGAAGCTTGAAAAACCCTAGCCATGGTTTCTCCTTGATATATTCGGCCATGGGGTTGAAGATGAGCAAAATTGGCTTTTAATTTTGTATTTTAATTCATTTTACCCCTAAATGACCAAAATGCCCTTACTACTAAACTTTCCAAAAATTCCATCCATGTCCAATTTTTGTCCATAGACTTAGAAATTGGTAAGATTGCTATTTTAGACCTCTTAATTAATATTTCAAAACAATTTCATACTAGAAACTTCTAGAATGCAAGTTTTGCAAATTATTCGATTTAGTCCCTAATTTCAATTTAAGCACTTTATGCATAAAATTTCTTCATGAAATTTTCACACAATCATGAAATCATATCATAGACCTCAAAATAATCATAAAATAATTATTTCTATCTTGGATTTTGTGGTCACAAAACCACTATTTCGACTAGGCCCAAAATTAAGATATTACAAAGGGACTCTAAATTGATTAATTATTGAAAAGTAGTTTTGGGGTTACTTGAGGAGTTTGATTACATCACCTTTAATTATCTCCCACGAGACGAATATCAGATGGCAAATGCTTTAGCAACCTTGGCCTCAATGATTAGGGCAAATAAAGAGGAAGAGATGAGACCAATTCAAATGAGTGTCCATGAGGCTCCAGCTAGCTGTTGTAACATTGAAGAGGAAGAAAAGGATGATAACCCTTGGTATCAGGATATATTGCGATATGTGAGAGATCGTAGATATCCAGAACAGGCAACCAAAAACGACAAACGAACTTTGAGAAGGTTAGCTTGTGACTATGTCTTAGACGGGGATATCCTGTACAAGAGAAGGAAAGACCAAATGCTCTTGAGATGTGTTGATGTTGTGGAAGCTAAGCTAATTTTAGAAGAAGTTCATGAAGGTGTATGTGGGACACATGCAAATGGGTTTACAATGGTAAGGCAAATCACAAGGTTTGGCTATTATTGGGCCACTATGGAAGAAGACTGTATCAACTATGCCAAGAAATGCCATAAATGTCAGATTTATGGGGACAAAATTCATGTACCACCTTCACCTTTACATGTTATGACTTCTCCATGACCTTTCTCCATGAGGGGTATGGATGTTATTGGGCCAATATCGCCGAAAGCTTCAAATGGACATCGGTTTATCTTCGTGATGATTGAATACTTTACAAAATGGGTAGAGGCTGCTTCTTACGCAAATGTTACTAAGTTAGCTGTGAGTCGATTTTTGAAGAAGGAGATCATTTGTCAGTATGGAATGCCTGAGAAGATCATATCTGACAATGCATTGAACTTGAACAATAAAACGATAGTAGAGGTTTGCAACCAGTTTAAGATCAAGCATCACAATTTTTCTCCCTATCGTCCAAAAATGAATGGGGCAGTGGAGGCCGCCAATAAGAACATTAAGAAAATAGTAGGAAAGATGACTGAGACTTATAGAGATTGGCATGAGAAGCTACCATTTGCACTCCTGGCCTATCAAACATCTGTCAGAACCTCTACTGGGGCAACCCCATTCTCGTTAGTTTATGGGATGGAAGCAGTGTTACCTATTGAGGTAGAAATACCTTCTCTCCGAATTTTAACAGAGATAAGGTTAGATGAAGCTGAATGGGTTCAATCTCGATATGACCAGCTAAACTTGATTGAGGAAAAGAGGCTAAGAGCCATCTTGACATGGTCAGATATATCAGAAGCGCATGATGCGAGCTTATGATAAGAAGGTTCATCCAAGAGAATTCCATAAGGGAGACCTCATGCTAAAAAAGATCCTTCCGATTCCGAAGGACTTTAGAGGAAAATGGATGCCAAATTGGGAGGGGCCGTATGTCGTGAAGAAAGCTTTCTCTAGAGGAGCATTGATTTTGACAGAAATGGATGGGAAAAGTTTACCCAATCTAGTGAATTAAGGCTCAGTCAAAAAATACTTTATCTAAAGGAGAGGAGAGTCCAAGGTGAAAACCCGCAAAAGGCGCCTTGAATTTTCACAAAAAAAAAAGAGTGGAGAGGCCAAGGTGAAAACCCACAAAGGGCACCTTGTGACCAAAGGGGTTTTGAGTTGAAAACCCAAAAGGGCAGCTCAAATTTTGAAAGGCATACAGCAATCTTGCTATATCTGACTTAGCAAAGAGTAAAGCACGGTATATACTGGGGCCTCGACAAAGTACCTTGGATTTTTTTTTAAACACATGTTGAACTCAAGAAAGATTTCATGGAACTGATGTATAGGCGCTCAAGCGGCGATATCTAGAGCATCTAACTTTTATCCTATTTGCTATCTTTAAATTCTATTTCTTCTCAAAGATGTGCTATCAGATTTATTTCCTTTGTATTTTTTACAATTCATTCAAATCCAATTATTCTTAAAGATTTATTCATCTTCCATTTTTTTAAGTATGTTGCATTGAAATAATGATAGATGAACTAAAATATTTTCACAAACGAAGTTTTACGCATTACTTTGGAATTTCTAGATAATGCAAGAAACTAAGACAGGACAGTTGTTCAAGAAATTCACATAAGTAAGGGATGAAGGAACTCAAGGAATTTCTTTCTTCTAGTTTATGGACAAAACCGACGATTCAATTCTAGGGAAGATTATTTTGCAGAAGTCCTCAGTGGATCATAGCATTTGAGGAAGGGTACAGGCTAACAAGCTGAGCAAAAATAATACTTGGACAAATAAAGGAATGAGTGATGACGTCTAGGATAGGGGTCATATTCATAACATTTTTTGCATCATAGCATGTTTAATTAGGAGGATTTGACTCACTTCGATCAGGGCATCCTAATTATCAGGTATAATCATTCTGCAAATTATCAAAAGAGAACGCACCTTAAACTCCCTAAGCAATAGGGTAATAGGCTGCAGCATAGCAGATCTGACCTTCATCGGGGCAGATCCAAGATGATGGATCTTATCTTTCTGTAATGGACGGGGAGCAGATCCAAGATGACTGATCTTATCTCTCTGTATTCGACAGGGAGCAAATCAAAGACGTAGCAGATCTGACCCTTATCGAGGCAGATCCAAGATGATGGATCTTATCTTTCTATAATGGACGGGGAGCAGATCCAAGATAACTGATCTTATCTCTCTCAGATTCGGCGAGGAGCGAGATCAAAGACGTAGCAGATCTGACCTTCATCGGGGCAGATCCAAGATGATGGATCTTATCTCTCTGTAATGGACGGGGAGCAGATCCAAGATGACCGATCTTATCTCTCTGTATTCGAAAGGGAGCAGATCAAAGACGTAGTAGATCTGACCTTCATTGGGGCAGATCCAAGATGATGGATCTTATCTCTCTGTATTTGACAGGGAGCAGATCAAAGACGTAGCAGATCTAACCTTCATCAGGGCAGATCCAAGATGATGGATCTTATCTCTGTAATGAAAGGGGAGTAGATCCAAGATGACCGATCTTATCTCTCTGTATTCAACAGGGAGCAGATCAAAGACGTAGCAGATCTGGCCTTCATCGGTGTAGATCCAAGATGATGGATCTTATCTCTCTGTAATGGACGGGGAACAGATCCAAGCTGACCGATCTTATCTCTCTGCATTCGACGGGGAGCAGATCAAAGACGTAGCAGATCTGACCTTCATCGGGGCATATCCAAGATGATGGATCTTATCTCTGTAATGAACGGGGAGCAGATTCAAGATGACAGATTTTATCTCTCTATATTTGACGGAGAGCAGATTGAAAACATGGCTGATTCGGCTTTCGCGTGCTTGCGCTGAGGCAAATCTAAGATGATTTGGCATCTCTGTGTTCGACGGAGAGCAGATCGAAGATATCAACATGACATTCATGAGTTTGCAAATGAGCAGATTAAAGACCCTGATTCGATAAAGCCGGATAAATTTGGTCTTTCTATGAGTCTTTGCTCGATTCCTGTTACACAGCAATGAGCAAAGAGGGGCAGCTGTACGAGCCCAAATTCGTTCGGGCTTTAAAAACCAAACAAAAATAGATAAATAAATAAATATTTATTTATTAAATAGTCCAAGTCCAGGTTACAAAGCCCAAACAGTAGGCCCAAAATCAAATACCTAAACCCAAACACCGGTTACAACATGTAACCCAACAGCCCAAATACCAATAACCCCATAAGCTTACTACTACCCTATACCCATTACATCTTTGACCCAACTCAATGGCCCAAAATTAATGGCCCATTGCTTAAACAGAATCTGGAAACCCTAGGGTTTCCAGAAGCTTCGAGTCGGAAGCACCCCCAGGAGTCGTTCCTTTTCAAATCCTGTCGTTTCAACTACCCTCTGTTGGTGCCATGATTCTAGGCCTCGGGTTATGCCGTAATCGATGCGCAAATCAACGCCGGTGGTCTACTCTCCTTGAACACTTGCAAAAATGGAAGGAAAATGACAGAAACAAAACAAATATGGCAGTAAATAAATCAAAGATTGTAAATATTTTTATTTTTTATTTTCAGTGGCTATAAAAAGCCCAAGTCGAGAGGATGTAAAGGGGACAGAGGGGGATGTTCATAAAATATACACAGAGAGAATCAATAAAAAAATATAGAGATTCAGCAAAAGAATTTATTCTTGCATATATATACATAGCAAGCATCTCAATCGATTGAATATACAAAGGTGAAATTTTTTAAATATATGTACATATATATATACTGCAAATATGAAAATGGAAAGTGGTACCTTTAATCGGCGTTGAAAGGGAAGGTTTTCAAACCTCCGACCACCATGCATGGTGGAGACGACGGGGGCGCGTAAGCGCGTGTAAACCCCTGGATGGAGGTCCGGTGACCCTCCGAGTACCCCTCCCCAACTCTTTTTCAGAGAGTTTTTATTTTTTTTAGAACAGTTTTAAAATGATTTAAAACCAAAGGCTTGGCTTATACAGCCTTAACAGAACGACGTCGTTTTAGTTTAATCCAATAAGCTTAAAACCACGTCGTATTAAGACAAAAGATCCGTGCGTTGACCTGATTACCCAGGAAGGATCCGCGTGTTTTTAAATAGTGGGTTAATTACCCAATTAGTCCTTCCGCTTTTTTTATTTACAATTATGTTTTATTTTATTTATGATTTAGCCTTAAAATTTTGTTTCAGTTTTGATTTAGTCCCTGCAATAGTAATTTTAAGTCCAGAATTAAAACACTGCCGTTTTGGGAATAGGGCGATTTGCCCAATGACTCCCTTTTGTTTTACATGTGTTTTAATCGGGACCTTAATTCAACTTTTTTTAAAATTCGCCCCTATAATTTTATTGAACTTCTAATTTAATCCTATGTATATATTTATTATTATTATATATAAAAATTTTATTGTTATTTGTTTTATTTTTTTAATCTTATTTTTTTATATTATATATCATATAATTATTTTATATATTACTTACATATATATTATATATTATTCTTACATATATACTTTCATATTATTATGTCATTTTTATACTACTATATAATTTTTTTTATCTATATATTATTATCATTAAAAGTTTTTACTTGTATTATATACTTATTTTTATTTATACATTACTTTACTTATATTCTATTATTACACATTTTGAAGATATTATAATATAATAATTTGTATAATACCTATATTTCATTATTAATTACTTATTTCATTTTATTCTAAACTTATATTATATAGTTATTTTATTTTAAATATAAATTCTTTCACATATTTGATATTTTATACATTATTTTTTTAAACTAATATATTTTTATTTTATACATAATTATTAATCTTTTATATTATTTTTGTTATTATTTATTATATACTAAATACTATTTTAAAATTATTATTAAATATCATAATTTTTTTTATTATAAGTATTTTTTGTTAACAATTACTCACTTTATTTTATATTTCTGTTCTTTTATATATTTTTATTGTGTATATATATCATTTATGTATCAAATGTTATTTTTTAAATTTGATGGTATATTTTATGAATCTATACATTGATATTATTACTTTTTTTATATATATTAAATTGTATATCATACATCATTTTTAATTATTACTTTGTATATTTGTATGTTTGGCTTATCCATTTTCAATATATATGCTATGTGTATCTTTGTATATATGATGTTATTTAATTTTAAATATGTATGTATCTAGTATATGCTCTTTGTATTATTGCCATTGTATCGTTTAAATGCATGTTTTATTCACTTATTATTGCAATATTCTATTCCATAATGTTAATATGCTCCATCATGCATCGGTTTTAAAAACGAAACTTCAAAGTTTTCAAAAATAAAAAGGCAACGCTTGTTATTTGGGAGCTTCGGGAAAAGTAATGCCCTAACTTCTTGGGTTGTGACTTTTCTCGTTGAGTTCGAATAATCAAGTATCCTTCAAAGTTTTTAAAGGTTTTCAAAATGCTAGCAACTGTCTTGGAATTTCAAAGCAATATATCCTAACTTACTGGACATGGCGTTTTGTTGTTTTGAGATAGGGATTTTCAAAAAGGCTAACTTAGTGTCAAATATCTTAAAAATATTGTGTCCCAACTTATTGGATGTAATATTTTGATTTATTTGATACAGGCGAACCCCAATTTTCAAAAATCAAAATATTTTAAAGAGGATTGCATCTTAAAAATTTTAATTTCCGACTTAAAGACATTTGATAATCAATTAGGTACCAATTTTTGGGCGCTACGAGGGTGCTAACCCTTCCTCGTACATAACCGACTCCCGAATCCGTTTTCTCAACTTTCGTAGACCAAAATCAATGTTTTAAAACAAAACATTTTATAAGGTGATCCAATCACACCCAAAAAGATTGGTGGCGACTCCCGTTTTCATTTTTCTGAAAGTCAATTCCTATTTTCCAAAACCCGATTTAAAAATGAGGTATCGACAGTAATTAATTGACACAATACTTAATCAGTGCATGTTTAATCATCTAAGGTAGCTGAGGGTTAAATTAGCAATGGTATCAAGCGATACATTTGCCTTGCATAACTTGTAAGATTATTATGACTAAACTGTTTCAAGGTAGAAATACATTGTTTCCTCACGTAATCTTTTATGTGCTTATGAGATTGAATTAATTGTTTGAATTGAGATAGAGATATGTACAAGAGATTATGTTGATTTCATAAGTATGTATGTGCATTAACACATTTGCTAATTAAAATATGTTTAATCGGTTGAATTGACATAGAGATATAGTCAAGAGATAAATGAAATTTTGGTAAGTAAGTATGTTCATAAGTTAGCAAATTACCGATTTGTCGTGAATTTATTCGTAACAGCATAAACATGAGTTTTATAATCTTAAGTTAAGAAATGTAATTAATCTAACAGAATTATGTCATCTTGATTAAAATCATCTTTTTTAAATCGTGCATAGGAACTTTATTTTACTTTATTTGTTTTACTTTGTTCAAATTTTAGCTTTTAATCACCTATTCAAATCAAAATATTTTTCTTCACCAAAGTGTTTTAAATTGCATTCATAAATAATTCTTTTCATAGTCCTTGTGGGTATGATAACTCGGCATTTACTTGTTACTTTATTACTTGTTGCGATTGTGTACACTTGCACATTTTCGTCGTTTCAAGTTTTTGGCGCCGTTGCTGGGGACTGTTTTAAAAAGTTATTATTTGTGAATTTGTTAGTTTTGCATTTTGGTATATTTTTCTAATCAATTTTAACTTAATTAATTTTTCTATGATTATTTCATGTGTTTATGAGTATTGATCGAATCATCAATCTACTCCCTGTAGACCCTGAGATAGAAAGAACTTTTCAACAGCAAAGAAGACAAGCAAGTCAAAGAAGGACTGAAGAGATGAATTTCAAAAATCTGAATTAAGGAAATGGAGAAAACCCTGCTCAAAATCCTATCCTTATTGCTGATGATAGGGATAGATCTTTAAGACAGTATGCTGTGTCAGTGTTTCATGATTTTAATCCGGGTATTAGGAGACCCGAAATTGAGGCACAACAATTCGAGTTGAAGCCAGTCATGTTCTAGATATTTCAAACAGTGGGCCAATTCAATGGAATACCTACCGAAGATCCTCATATTCACTTAAGACTGTTTATGGAGGTGAGCGACTCTTTCAAGTTAGCCGGAGTACCCAAAGATGCATTACAATTGAAGTTGTTCCTATATTCGCTAAGGGATAAAGCTCGAGCCTGGTTGAACTTATTGCCACCAAATTCAATTTCCACATGGCAAGAGTTAGCAAAAAGATTCCTTATGAAGTATTTCCTACCTAGAAAGAATGCTAAGTTAAGGAATGAGATCACTGCTCTCCAACAATGGATGATGAGTCCTTGTATGAGGCATAGGAAAGGTACAAAGAATTATTACGGAACTGCCCTCATCACGAAATCCCACATTGCATCCAAATTGAGACGTTTTATAATGGTCTCAATGCACACATGAGGATGGTAGTGGACGTTTCTGCTAATGGTGCTTTCCTTTCTAAGTCTTATAATAAGGCCTATGAAATCATTGAGAGGATTGCCAGTAACATTATCAATGGCCAACCAATCGAGCAGTGTTAGGAAGATAAGTCATTGGAATACATGAAGTGGACGCTCTCACTTCACTTGCATCTCAAGTATCATCAATATCATCAATGCTTTAAAAATTTTACTGCTGATGGGTTTAATAGTTTTGTAGCTTAGCCACCGAATTAAGTTGAAAATGCAGCCTATGTCTATTTTGGGGAAGGAAATTTGTTCGAAGAATGTCCATCGAACCCAGAATTCGTGTATTACATGAGTAACCAAAACCAAAATCGAGGAAGGGAAAGACTGTAATCCAATTTCTGTAACCCACCATGGCGAAACCACTCGATCTTTTTGTGGAATAACAAGGGGCTGGAACTAGTAACACTTACACCAACCTAGGCTGACGTAGCCACTTGGTTTTCCCCAACAAGTTTAGAAACCAAATCAAGCTGAACCATCCAATAGCTGAGAGAATCTATTGAAGGCATACATGGAAAAAAAATGATGCCACTATAAGAAATTTAGAGAATAAAGTGGGTCAGCTTGCAACTGAACTCAGAAACTGACCACAAGGTGCTTTACCTAGTGATACGGAGAATCTGAGGAATCAAGGGAAGGAGAATTGTAAAGCATTGACATTGAGGAGCGAAAAGACATTAGAGCCCAACACCGTCGAAGTTGAAAAGAAGCCAGCTGAAGCTCAAGATTCAGAGAAAGTTCAACCGAGTGTTGAAATTCTAGTTTTACCAGAACTAGAATCTATAAAATCTAACAAGGTAACTTCAGAACCAGCTAATTCTAATCAACTAACAAATTTGTTAGATGCAGAATTGTTACAGAAGACAAATCAACCAGTTCCAGTAAAGAAGCCTCCACCACCCTACCCTCAAAGACTTCAGAAGCAAAAGCAGGAAATTCAATTCAAGAAGTTCCTAGAAGCACTCAAGAAACTTCATTTCAACTTCTCATTAGTTGAAGCACTTGAACAAATGCTGAACTACGTCAAATTCATGAAGGATATCCTGTCGAAAAAATAAAGACTTAGAGAATTTGAGAGGTAGACCTGACAAAGGAATGCAATGCGTATCTTCAAGACAAACTACCCCCAAAGTTGAAGAATCCTGGATGTTTTACCATACCTTGCAACATTGGAGCAACATATTGTGGTAAGGCACTATGTGACTTAGGAATGAGTATCAACTTGATGCCTATGTCAATACTTAGGAAGTTGGAGATAGGTGAAGTTTGACCTACTATGGTTACACTTCAATTAGCAAATCAATCCTTAGCACATCCAGAAGGAAAAACCAAGGACATATTAGTACGTGTAGACAAATTTATTTTTCCTATTGACTTTGTGGTTCTAGACTTTGATGTAGACAAAGAAGTGTCAGTCATCCTAGGAAGGCCTTTCCTAGCAACTGGAAGGACCCTCATTGATGTACAGAAGGGCGAGCTCACTATGCATGTTCAGGATGACCAGATAAAATTTAATGTTTTTAAGTCTATGCGATTTCCTGACACAATTGATGATTGTTCTGCAGTGTCTGATTTAGAGGATTAAATCATGGAAAATGAATTCAATTATGTTGAGGACCCATTGGAACAAATTTTAACATCAGACCTTCCAAATGATGAAGAGAAGGATGAGTACTTAGCTTTTCTAGAAGCTAATCAAAGGGGATTTAATCCGCAATCCCATTTTGAATCTTTGGAGTTAGAGAACAGGGATTATGCCCAACCAAAAGAGTCAATCGAGGAGCCATCTAAATTAGAACTCAAGGTACTTCCTTCACATTTAAAATATGTTTATTTAGGTAATGCTTCTACTTTTCTATGATTGTTTCAGTAGAATTAACTATTGAGCAAGAAGAGAAACTCATCCTAGTATTGAAACAATTCAAGAAGGCTACCAGATGGACCATAGCCGATATTCGCAGTAATAGTCTGTCTGTATGCATGCACAAGATTATCCTGGAAGATGGTGAAAAGGGGACGATTGATGGACAAGAAAGACTGAACCCCATCATAAAGAACGTGGTGAAAAAGGAAATCATCAAGTGGTTAGATGAGGGTGTAATTTACCCCATCTCAGACAGTTCATGGGTAAGTTTGGTCCAGTGTGTACCAAAGAAATGAGGTATTTCGGTCATTGAGAACTATAATAATTAGTTGATATCGACTAGATTATAGGATAGAGAATTTGCATCGATTACCGAAAGCTGAATAAGGTGACTAGGAAAGATCACTTTCCTTTGCCATTTTTGGACTAGATGCTAGATAGACTCGTAAGGGGAGACTATTACTGTTTTCTTGATGGACACTTAGGGTATAATCAGATTATAGTAGCACCGAAAGATCAACACAAGACAACATTCACCTACCCGTATGGTACATTTGCATTTAGACACATGCCATTTGGTTTATGTAATGCACCTGCTACATTTCAAAGATGTATGATATCTATTTTTACTGACATGGTTGAGAAATACTTGGAAGTCTTTATCTAACACCCCTATCCTGAATCCGTCACCGGAATGGGGTTATGAGGCATTACCAATCATAAGACAATTCAGAACAGACTTTCATTACAAGGTAAACCATCTAATAAATTTTTTAAACCAAATTAACATGTTTCGATTTTACCATTTATCTAATTATTCAAATTATTGCTAATACAACACAAAAAAAAATAATCATAGAAATTAAATGCTTAACTTATAACCCAATATAATTCATTTCATATTCAAATCATTTATGCAACCTTAACATTTAAAGTATACGAATGGTTTACTTATGAATTAATCTATCAACTTACAATTTATATGCACCAACTTTAATTAATAAAGTCATACATCATTTTACTTCATGTAAATAACATACATCACAATGTCCACTTCGTTTAACAAATATTACTAAACCTTATATCATATATTACTTAATCATAATTATAACACAAGCATTCAAGTGACATATTGTGATCTATTTTAATCACATTTGCCGAACCACAAAGTAGTATATAACTAAGTCTAAATAGCATATCCAACTTGTCTCTATTTAGCCAATTCATTATAATAATAACTATGACTTATGCACATATGTATATATGATTATACATTACTATGGCCATTGAATTTTAATAACTAGCACCCATTTAAACATATATACATATCATATATTATCTGAACCAGAATAAATTTTATTTACATTAAAATATAGCGAATTACTCTTAGGTACCAAATCACATACATGTCTATCTATGCATGCACTATATACGAATCATTCAACCAAAATTATCATATCAAGCTTAAAACATACTTGTAGATATACCATGAGTAATTCAATCTAATCATATCCAAATTCGTCAACCACATTCAATTTATGAAACACATATCACAAATACCTTCCATCCTTGACAGATAACATTATATCCAAATAAACTTAAACCATAACAACTAATCATGAACTATATATATATATATATATCTAATATTGACCATGAAAGAACATCGTATTTACCTCATGTACATATCTTGATTTTTACCTAACTAACATATGAAATACCTTAATTCATTTTATGACCATTATATCTGACCTTGGTTCACATGAAAATATATAAGGCCGAACCACCAAAATCACAACCGAGCACAACCATCATCAAAACGAAGCATTAAATCCGAGCATAATAAATTATTAAGCCATTTTCGCATGGCTCATGGTAACATTAACCAAAATTAAACATTTCAAAAGTAAAATCCAGCCTATACATGCCATTGATTTGTAAGTTCACTTATAAAGGTACTGAAGACAGTCGATAGTGTGATAAGCTTCTCTGACGATTCCCGAGCTCATAACTTGAATCCAAAATCTATAGAACAAAAACAAACATACACACACAGAGTAAGCTTTTATAACTTAGTAAGTCATAAGCAAATAAACTATTTAAGGACATAATCTATACAGTTAAACTATACCAAATTATACTATCATAATCAAATTAAACTTCAATCTTATGATTTAACATTTATCTTATACTTTCACACATAACTTATTTATAGCCGTATACATATATAAATATATTCAAAGCATCTTTCAGTTTCAAAGCTCAATCATTAAGTGACCACGTACATGTATACACATATACATATACTCATGAATTAAAATATAGCTTCTTATGCATAAGCATAGCAATGATTGAATGAACACTTACATATATAAAGACACATTAACAAACTATCATTCAATGGCTAAGCCAAAACATCTTTATCATACCAAATACAAATACACTTATATGCATATACTTGTAAGTCAAAGTATAACAATCATTTATATATATTTATAACAATGGCTGAATATAGCACCAATTGCATATATTCAAAAATCATTTCAATAATATTCATATTATTTATTCACAAGGCCGAATACATTTTTCACATTCACATATATTCTTACTTTACTTCAAGCATGTTTTGCAACAAATATAAAGTAACTTACTCACTTTATTTCAAATAGGTAATAAACCAATCCCTACCTGATTATTTTAGGTCATTTTTTGCATATTCGATCACAGCTTATCAATGCCTGATGAACCATTTAGAATTGGATAGGACACTTGGATAATCACACATATATCGTACAATGCCAACGTCCCAGACGTGGTCTTACATGTAGTCACATATCGATGCCACTATCCCGGATAGGGTCTTACTCGCACACATATATCGGAGTCACATATCGATGCCATGGTCTTACTCGTACATCACATATCGGAATCCTATGTCATGACATATGTATCCTAGCTATTCCTAAGGTTCATACGGGGCTTTTGGACGTCGTAACTTGGTCGAAACGAATTCAGAAATATAGTAGCCAAGCTTATTCGCATTCGGCTATTGCATATATAAATTTACATATTTCAATTCAGCATAAATAATTCACATTAAATTAAAATTAAGTACGTCTATTTGCTTATAACTTACCTCGGACAATGAAAAAATAGAACTGGACGACTAGTCGACAACTTTCGTTTTCCCCCGATCCAAATCCGATTTCTTTGGTTCTTAATCTAAACATATTTAAATTAAACTCATTCAAGCATGCTTCCATTAAATTTAGTCCAAAAACACATAAATGGGAAAATTACCTATTTACCCCTAATATTTACACTTTTTACAATTTAGTCCCTATTGCACAAAACACAAAATATGCAAAATTTCAACACACCCATGTTAGGCCAAATCTTACCCATGTTCATACAAGTCCATATTTTTCATTTATTTTACATTTTAGCCCCTCAAATTATTATTTTTGCAATTTAGTCTTAATTACTCAAAATCATCAAAAACTCCAATACAAAATATGTTAACCCAAAACATATCTTTCATATTTTATCATCAAACAACAAAAATCACAAGCTTTCAACAATGGCATAACTCAAAATATTCACCAAAATAAAAAATTCAAGCATGGGTTTACTAGTACTCGAAGCAGCGATCTCAAAAACGTAAAAATTATCAAAAACCGGGCTAGTTACATACCTTAATCAAGATCAACCATGGCCGAAACCTAAGCTTCCTTTTGTTTTCTTTATGTTTTCATATTCGGCCATAAGAAATAAATAATGAACATGGCTTTTAAATTATATTATAATATAATATATATATATAATCACATATTATTAAATTTACATATATAACCTTTACTAATTAATTTGAACCATTATAACACAAAGTCTTTACCGTCCATTATTAATATCATAGGCAAATTGCCTCTTAAAAACTTCCACTTACAAAGACAAACACAATTTGGCCCTTACACATTAAACCATTAAATTTTTATTTTATGCGATTAAGTTCTTTTATTTAATCAGACACTCAAAAAACAAAATTAAATCACGAAAATTTCACATATATTAATTCACACATAATAAACATAGAAAATAATTTTTAAATATTTTTCTGACTCAGATTCATGGTCCCGAAACCACTGTTCCAACTAGGGTCTAAATCGGGCTGTTACAACTTTCTCCCCTTAGGGATTTTCGTCCTCGAAAATCTTACTGGTGAATAAGTTTAGATAACTCTCTTTCATTGTATCCTCTTGCTCCCACGTTGCTTCCTCAACTCCATGTTTATGCCACATATCTTTAACTAACAGAATGTTCTTATTTCGCAATTCTTTATCTTCGTGAGTCAGAATGCGAATCGGTTCTTCCTCATATGTCATATCAGACTTAATCTCAATCTCTGACAGATTAATCACATATGAGGGATCAAATCGATATCTATGAAGTATCGATACATGGTATACATTATAGATCTTTTCTAATTTAGGTGGCAACAACAGTCTACAAACAACCGGCCCGATACGCTTTATAATCTCATATGGCCAAATAAACCTCGGACTCAATTTGCCTTTTTGATCGAATCTGAGTATTTTCTTCCACGGTGAGACTTTCAAAAAGACATTGTCTCCAATCTAAAATTTTATATCTTTTTGTTTCAAGTCCGCATAAGATTTTTGACAATCTGACGCTGTTTTTAGACTTTCACGGATCACTTTTACTTTCTGCTCAGTCTCTCTGATCAAATTGACCCCGTGTATCTTATTTTCACTGAGCTTAGTCCAATACAATGGTGTATGATATTTACTACCGTACAAAGACTCATAAGGTGCCATTTTGAAACTCGATTGAAAGCTATTATTGTACGCAAATTCAATCAGAGGTAAGTATCATTCCCATGTACCTTCGAACACGAGAATGCAACGTCTTAACATATCCTCAAGTATCTGAATGATTCGTTTAGGCTGACCATCTATTTGCGGATGGAAAGCAGTGCTGAAATGTAATTTTGTACCTAAAGCATCTTGCAGTTTCTTCCAAAACCGTGATGTAAACCCCAGATCTCTATCTGAAACAATAGAAATAGGTACTCTGTGTAATCTCACAATCTGAGAAACATACAATTTAGCTAGCTTATCAAGTGAGTAGTCTGTACGAACCGGAATAAAATGAGCTGATTTAGTTAATCTATCCACAATAACCCAGATTGCATCTTTCTTGCTCAGTGTCAACAGTAAACAGGATACAAAATCCATCGTGACTCTGTCCTATTTCCACTCAAGTATCATAATCGGCTGAAGCAATCCAGAAGGTACCTTATGCTCTGCTTTTACTTGTTGACAGACTAAACATTTCGTAACAAAGTCAGAAATGTCTCGTTTCATACCATGCCACCAATAAAACTGTTTCAGATCATTATACATCTTCGTACTACTCGGATGAACAGATAACTGACTGCTGTGAGCTTCGTTCAAAATCATTTGTATCAACTCTGAATTTCTTGAAACACATATTCAATTTTTGAACCTCAGACAACCTTCAGCATCACATTGGCCCCACTTTGCTAACAATTCATTATCAACTTTCTGAACATCACAATTCTGTTGAATATATAACGGTCTTGCTTTTATCTTAGCTATAATCGAACCATTAAATATGTCACTTATCTAACTTTTTTTTTAACTTAGGCTAAACCAGAGCTGATGTGTCAGTTAACAATATCTTCGTGCAAAAAAGAAGAAAATTCAATAATCAAACTAAATTTATTTTACCCCAACATTTCTCAGATAGAATTGTTTCGATAAACATAATTCTGTATCAAGTATTCTTCTTCCAAACTATCCTTCAGATCACACATGTACATTCTAGGTTTATTACCAGTTCGGTGGATAGATTCAAACACATATGACTCGATCTTCTTTTTAAATCAAATAATTCAGATCAGACTAAATCACTGGATCAGTCTTTTCGAAGAAATTCTTCCCGTTAAAGGATAACTCAGACATATTATTATATAGATGCCACTATCATCAAATAGAAATCATAATGTCATAAATAAGACAGACGTCTTAACCTCAACAACAAATAATATCTCGGCTATTAATAAAGCATTAGAACCCAGAAGAAAATCAGATGTGATTTGAATAGCAACCAATACAGAAACACAGCTTAATAACTCTAATAATGGTATTGCAATATTCCCAAATTTTAAACAGAAATTATGACTATAATAGATATAGCCATTTCTGTCAAATAGAAATCTCTTACAGATAATCACATGGGATCATAAGAAAACCGGAATAGTGAAATTTGAATATCTAATGCTACACAGAATATCTGAGATTTACAACCCATATAGAATAATATCAATTCCAATGATATCCCAGAAAAGGTCCAGAAAGAATAATGTCGCTCATAAATACTGAAATCCACAGTAACGGAAGCAATATAATCTTTACGTATTTTTAACATAGCAATATCCAATAGAAATAGACTATTAGCATTATTCAGACTTTATCGTCGATTTTAATATCCACATCATGGAATAAATATCAGAGAAAGATAGAGCAATGTCGAACATAACCCAAACAGACCAACGATGCTTTCGTCTATAAACATATTTAGCTAATGTTCTCATACGGTGAGAATTCCTTCTGAAATTAAATAGTTAGATATATTTCTGAAGATAAATGTACACATAGAATACTCAGAAGAAGTCATAGTAACTACCCGACTATAACCACTACACTCAGCCATCAATACAATTCAAACATTATTTTAACTGTCTAATTTTGTCATCATAAATTTTCATATTATCCTTTAACTAACATAAGTCAATTCAGAAAAGATTCTAACTAATATTTTCCTTAGATAACATACCTGAATAGGTCATTTGATCGGAGATAACTTCTTCCTTAATAGTGACGTCACATAATCTGAATAATCTTCAGAACTATCCAATGTCTCTTTTAATACTATCTTCATTTGCTGATTCATTCACTTTTTTTTACCACAATACGAATCTTCCGAACACAAACTTCTGTAACTTCACCCTCGTGAGCTTATTCAACCTAAATCTTACAGGTTTCACAGTAACATTTCACTAATAAGGGGGGTGAGGGTAATAAAACCTCAAATTTAACTTACACATAAATACACATAACACACACTTTCACAAATAGTCAATTCATTAATAATTTCACATTGTCCAAACATTTAGTAAACATTTGATTTTAATCACTTTTTTTTTCTTAATACTTAATTCATATACCAACTCAAATCATTCAAATCATTAATTCACAATCAAAACATTTCAGATAGTAATCATAACTCAAATATCATAATCTATATGCTTATATAATTATAACATTTATCAACATCAATATATCATACTCTTTGATCTATACCTTTATGAGTTTCAACTCATTATCAACACATTTCCATTCAAACATTCGAGTACACATTCCGTACTATCAAGATTAGCTCAATTGAAAACTTATTTGTCTCATCACAACAATTTTCATTAGAGTCAAGAGATATCACACTATCGTAGGTTAATTATGGCATGTATAGCTAGACTCACATCTACTATGGTAGTCCTATAATTGACTAAACCATAGCTCTGATACCAATCAAATGTAACACCCTTATCCTGAATTAGTCATCGAAATGGGATTACGAGGCATTACCGATCATAAGACAATTCAGAACAAACTTTCATTACAAGGTAAACCATCTAATAAAATTTTTAAACCAAAGTAACATGTTTCGATTTTACCATTTATCTAATTATTCAAATTACTGCTAATACAACACAAAAAGAATAATCATAGAAAATAAATGCTTAACTTATAACCCAATATAATTCATTTCATATTCAAATCATATATGCAACCTTAACATTTAAAGTATACGAATGGTTTACTTATGAATTAATCTATCAACTTACAATTTATATGCACCAACTTTAATTAATAAAGTCATACATCATATTACTTCATATAAATAACATACATCACAATGTCCATTTCGTTTAACAAATATTACTAAACCTTATATCATATATTACTTAATCATAATTATAACACAAGCATTCAAGTGACATATTGTGACCTATTTTAATCACATTTGTCAAACCACAAAGTAGTATATAACTAAGTCTAAATAGCATATCCAACTTGTCTCTACTTGGCTGCTTCATTATTATAATAACTATGACTTATGAACATATGTATATATGATTATACATTACTATGGCCACTGAATTTTAATAACTAGCACCCATTTAAACATATATACATACCATATATTATCTGAACTAGAATAAATTTTATTTACATTAAAATATAGCCAATTACTCTTAGGTACCAAATCACATACATGTCTATCTATGCATGCACTATATACGAATCATTAAACCACAATTATCATATCAAGCTTAAAACATACTTGTAGATATACCATGACTAATTCAATCTAATCATATCCAAAGTTGTCAAACAGATTCAATTTATGAAACACATATCACAAATACCTTCCATCCTTGACACATAACATTATATCCAAATAAACTTAAACCATAACAACCAATCATGAATTATATATATATATATATATATCTAATATTGACCATGAAAGAACATCGTATTTACCTCATGTACATATCTTGATTTTTACCTAACTAACATATGAAATACCTTAATTCATTTTATGACCATTATATCCAACCTTGGTTCACATGAAAATATATAAGGCTGAACCACCAAAATCACAACTGAACTCAACCATCATCAAAACGATGCATTAAATCCGAGGATAATAAATTATTAAGCCAATTTCACATGGCTCATGGTTACATTAACCAAAATTAAACATTTCAAAAGTAACATCCAGCCTATACATTCCATTGATTTGTAAGTTCACTTATAAATATATCGAAGATAGTCGATAGTGTGATAAGCTTCTTTGACGATTCCCGAGCTCATAACTTGAATCCAAAATCTATAGAATAAAAAAAAACATACACACATAGAGTAAGCTTTTATAACTTAGTAAGTCATAAGTAAATAAACTATTTAAGGACATAATCTATACAGTTAAACTATACCAAATTATACTATCATAATCAAATTAAACTTCAATCTTATGATTTAACATTTATCTTATACTTTCACACATAACTTATTTATGGTCGTATACATATATATATATTCAAAGCATCTTTTGGTTTCAAAGCTCAATCATTAAGTGACCATGTACATGTATACACATATAAATATACTCATGAATTAAAATATAGCTTCTTATGCATAAGCATAGCAATGACCGAATGAACACTTACATATATAAAGATACATTAACAAACTATCATTCAATGGCTAAGCCGAAACATCTTTATCATACCAAATACAAATACACTTATATGCATATACTCGTAAGTTAAAGTATAACAATCATATATATATTTATAACAATGGCCGAATATAGCACCAATTGCATATATTCAAAAATCATTTCAATAATATTCATATTATTTATTCACAAGGCCGAATACATTTTACACATTCACATATATTCTTACTTTACTTCAAGCATGTTTTGCAACAAATATAAAGTAACTTACTCACTTTATTTCAAATAGGTAATAAACCAATTCCTACTTGATTATTTTAGGTCATTTTTGCACATTCGATCACAACATATCAATGCTCGATGAACCATTTAGAATTGGATAGGACACTCAGATAATCACACATATATTGTACAATGCCAACATCCCAGACGTGGTCTTACATGTAGTCACATATCGATGTCACTATCCCAGACAAGGTCTTACTCGCACACATATATCGGAGTCACATATCGATGCCATGGTCTTACTTGTACATCACATATCAAAATTCTATGTCATAACATATGTATCCTAGCTATTCCTAAGGTTCATACGGGGCTTTCAGACGTCGTAACTTGGTTGAAATGAATTCAGAAATATAGTAGCCAACCTTATTCACATTCGGCTATTGCATATATAAATTTACATATTTCAATTTAGCATATATAATTCACGTTAAATTAAAATTAAGTACGTCTATTTGCTTATAAACTTACCTCGGACAATGAAAAAATAGAACTGGACGACTAGTAGACAACTTTCGTTTTCCCCTAATCCAAATCTGAGTAAACATATTTAACTTATACTCATTCAAGCATATTTCCATTCAATTTAGTCCAAAAACACATAAATGGGCAAATTACCAGTTTACCCCTGACATTTACACTTTTTACAATTTTGTCCCGATTGCACAAAACACAAAATATGCAAAATTTCAACACACCCATTTTAGGCCAAATCTTACCCATGTTCATACAAGTCCATATTTTTCATTTAATTCACATTTTAGTCCCTTAAATTATTATTTTTGCAATTTAGTCCTAATTACTCAAAATCATCAAAAACTCTAATACAAAATATGTTAACCCAAAACATATCTTTCATATTTTATCATCAAACAACAAAAGTCACAAGCTTTCAACAATGGCATAACTCAAAATATTCACCAAAATAAAAAATTCAAGCATAGGTTTACTAGTACTTGAAGCAATAATCTCAAAAATGTAAAAATTATAAAAAACCGGGCTTGTTAAACACCTTAATCAAGATCAACCATGGCCGAAACCTAAGCTTCCTTTTGTTTTCTTTATGTTTTCATATTCGGCCATAAGAAGTAAATAATGAACATGGCTTTTAAACTATGTTATAATTTAATATATATAATAACATACTATTTATTTTACAAGTATAACCTTTACTAATTAATGTAAACTATTATAACACAAAGTCTTTACCGTCTATTACTAATTATCATAGGAAAATTGCCTCTTAAATACTTCAACTTACAAAGACAAACACAATTTGCCCTTACACATTAAACCATTAAATTTTCATTTTACGCGATTAAGTCCTTTTATTTAATCGGACACTCAAACAACAAAATTAAATCACGAAAATTTCACAGATATTAATTCACACATAATAAACACAAAAAATAACTTTTAAATATTTTTTAACTCAAATTCGTGGTCCTGAAACCGTCGTTCCAACTAGGGTCTAAATCAAGCTGTTACACTTTATGGATGATTTTTTAGTATTTAGAGATACAT
This sequence comes from Gossypium anomalum, assembly GCA_025698475.1. Lineage (NCBI taxonomy): Eukaryota > Viridiplantae > Streptophyta > Magnoliopsida > Malvales > Malvaceae > Gossypium > Gossypium anomalum. The sequence goes on from CM046956.1 coordinate 60,397,906, forward strand.
ATGATTGTCTAGACAATCTAGCCAAGGTACTAAGGCGATGTGAAGAAACAAACCTCGTACTCAATTGGGTAAAGTGCCATTTCATGGTACGAGAAGGTATTGTTCTAGGGCATCAGATAACGAGACATGGAATCGAGGTAGATAAAGTAAAGGTAGACCTTATTGAGAAACTCCCACCTCCAACATCTGTAAAGGGTATTAGGAGCTTTTTGGGCCATGCTGGTTTCTATCGAAAATTTATCAAAGACTTCTTCAAAATTGCTAAACCTTATGCAAATTATTAGAAAAGGACACGACGTTCAAATTTGATGAGGAGTGCTTAAGAGCTTTCAATGATTTAAATAGTCAGATAGTTTCGACACCCATAATCATCACACTAGACTGGGATTTGCCGTTTGAATTGATGTGTGACGCAAGTGACTTTGCATAGGAGCTGTCATGGGCCAACGAAGGAACAAAGTTTTTCATTCCATCTACTATGCAAGTCAGACTCTAACAGGAGCTCAACTAAATTACTCAGTAATAGAGAAAGAGTTACCCGCTGTTGTGTTTGCTTTTGACAAGTTTTGATCCTATCTTGTAGGTACCAAAGTGACTGTCTATATGGACCATTCGGCAATTAAGTATTTACTTTCCAAGAAAGACACTAAGCCGAGACTAATTCGATAGGTACTTCTACTCCAAGAGTTCGATCTAGAAATTCAAGATCGAAAGGGAGTAGAAAACCAAGTAGCAGACCACTTGTCCAGATTGAAGCTAAAATAAGGGAATTCTCCACTTATACTAATTCAGGAGACATTTCCAGATGAACACATACTGAATGTAAATCATGTCCATAATACCCTTTAGTTTGCTGATATTGCTAACTATTTAGCTTGTGGTTTGATGCCGATTGATAAGACGTATCATCAAAAGAAAAAGCTTCTTCATGATCTGAAGTACTATTTTTGGGAAGAGCCATATTTGTTTAAAAAGTGTGCAGATCAAATGATTAGGAGATGGGTGCTAGAAGATGAAGTACATAAGATTCTACACTATTACCACTCGGCTCCTAGTAGGGGACACTTCAGAGGTACACGTACTGCGGCCAAGGTATTGCAAGCCAGATTCTTTTGGCCAACACTATTCAAAGGCGCATATGCTTACGTAAAGAGATGTGATCGATGTCAAAGGGTTGGAAATGTCACCAATAGAAATGAGATGCCTCGAACAAACATCATTGAGATAGAATTATTCGATGTTTGGGGAATTGACTTTCTCGGTCCTTTTCCTCCATCTTTTGGTCACAAGTACATATTGGTAGCAGTAGATTACATGTCTAAGTGGGTTGAGACTAAAGCATATCCAACAAATGATGCTAAGGTTGTGATGAATTTTTTGCATAAACATGTGTTCACAAGGTTTGGAACCCCACGAGCCATCATCAGTGATGAAAGGTCCCATTTTGTGAACAAGTGGTTGAAAAGGTTACTCGACAAACATGGAGTGAAGCACAAGGTTGCCATAGCTTACCATCCACAAACGAATGGGCAAGCTGAACTGGCAAATAAAGAGATCAAAGGCATACTCGAGAAGGTAGTTTTCCTAAACCGACGATATTGGTCCAAAAGATTGGATGATGCTTTATGGGCCTACAAGACAGCATACAAGACACCTTTAAGGATTTCACCCTATAGGTTGGTTTTTGGGAAAGCCTATCATCTGTCCTTGGAGTTAGGGCACAAAGTTTACTGGGCTCTTCAACAACTCAACTTGGATTTTAAGCTTGCTAAAGAGAAACGGATGCTCCAGCTCAATGAGTTAGAAGAATTCCGAATGTTTTCATATGAAAATGCTAAATTACTCAAGGAAAAACTTAAGAAATGGCATGAAAACCACATTCGAGTTTGAGAATTTGAAGCAGGTCAACAAGTCTTGTTATTCAATTACAAATTAAGGTTCTTTCCAGGTAAGTTAAAATCACGTTGGTCCGGTCCATTTATGATTCACCGAGTTTACCTATACGGGGTTGTCGAATTTCAAAGTACGGGAGGTAATTTTTGAGTTAATGCTCAGCGCTTAAAACATTACTGGGGAGATAAAATTGAATGAGATCAAATCTCGTTCATTTTATCAAATGATTAATTTTTCTTGTTTTCCTTTTTTAAATAAATGGTTTAGGATATATATTCGGGATTAGTATGTTTAAATAAATTTTGTCTAAGAGATTGGAACTTAAGCGGGACCGCTTGTGACCCCTCCAATATTTCTTGGGAATTGATTTTAACATAACTTTCTGAGAAATTATTCCCTAAATGGCAAAATAAATTTCTAGTTTTTCAAATAAAAGGGTCAATTTTGATCCAAGTTTTAAATTGCAACTCAATTTCAAATTTTCTTTAAGTCTAGGTACTTAATTGAATTATTTTCAAAATTTGGTTGCTTTTTTTGTAAATATTAAAAATTAGATGTCTCTTTTTGTAAATATTTTCAAAAGGCATCTAGAATAATTTTTTTAATTTAATAAATAAAATGATAATCATTAATATATAATTATATCCATTATAATATATATTAATTATTATCAACTTTGCATAGAATTAGTATTACTTTAAATTTGATCATATTTTAAATAAAGTATTTATCTTTAATAAATTAATAGCAAATAATAATTTAATATGCATTATATTAATTATTAATTGTTGTTAACTTTGTATAGGATTAGAACTTAGAATTTTTTAATTATTAAATTGTTCTAAGAATTTTACTTTTACTCCTAGTCCTCTCACTATAAATTTCACCAACTTTTTCATTTTTTTTCATTAATCCAAACCCCACCAATACCTAGTGCTGCAAGCTTCCAACACCGCCTAGCTACTCGGCACCCTTACCCATTCGGCCAGCAGCCCTCACCCACCATACGCACCTAGTAGCCTGTTCATTGGCATCGTACCTATCGGACATCCAGCTCCAGCAACTCGCCAGGCCTACTCGATGTGCCTGCAAGGATCCACGCACCTCGTGCTGCTCATAGTCCCGTTGCTGGCTGCTCCTACGCGCATCCGTGTGGCACACCAGCCTCGCACCAACATCCTTAGCCGACAACCCTCCAACCTATCCTAAATTAACCTGTTTTGATTTATAATTATTTTTTTAAGAGTTCTTGATTTTTATAAAAAGGGTGGTAAGAAAAATTTTTCTCCTAAGTTTTAATTTTATTTAATTATTTAACTATTTAATTATTCAATTTATTGAATTATTAATGGTTTATAGTAATTAAATTTTTGAGAAAATAATTGTTTCCATCTTATGTTCAGGTTAATCATGCCTCACAAGAGAACTTGTGCCATTGCTCAAATTGATGAATTACAAAACAAATTCCACTGTGAAGAAGCCAAAGCGAGATACGAACTTATTTTCAAGAATTGTAACATCCTGATTTTGGGCCTAGTCGAAATAGTGGTTTTGAGACCACAAATTCGAAGTAGAAATATTTATTTTATGATTGTTTTGAGGTCCATGACATGTTTGCAGGATTGTGTGAAAGTTTCATAAAGAGATTTTATTGATAAAGTGTCCAATTTGACATTTAGGACTAAATTGCAAAAGTTACAAAATGTGAGTTCTAGAAGCTTTAAGCATGAAATTGCCATGGATTATTAATTAGAGGTCCTTAAATAGAAATTTGCCCAATTTCTAATTTTATAGACAAAAATGGGCATGCATGGATAAAATTTGAAAGTTTAGTAAAAAGGGCATTTTGGTCATTTGGTTAATAAAAGAATAATTGATTTCTATCTTCTTCATGTGTGTCAGAATTTCAATGCTCAACATAGCTAGGCTTTCCCCAACTTTCAAGTCAATAGTAAGTGCATCATAGCCAGTTTTTAATGTTCTTTGCATTTTTGAAGTTGTCATCAACCGATCTAGCTATTTATACCATTATTTTGAGCTAGGGTCCATGTTCAAAAACTTACCCATGTGTGACATGCATGTATTTTGATGTTTAATGGAGGAATATGAAAGTTTAGTGTGTGATAAACATCTTTTACTGAGTAGTTTTTCATGAAAACACCTAAAAGGACTTATTTGTAAAAGTAGTAAAAATGAGTAGTAGAAATGTGATTTGATGAAAAACTTGGGTTAGTATAAGCATATATAGGTTTGGCTAGGCTTGGGTAACAAAGAAAATGAGTACATTTCATTTTACGAGCCTAAGGACTAATTTGTAAATATGTGAAAGTTTAGGGGGAAACTATAATTCTACCAAACTATGATTTATGGGCTGTTTTGAACAATGTGATAATTAAATAAGTGAAATTTTCTATTGTAGATCAAGAAAAACGGAGTCCGAACCTAAACCGAGGAAAGAACAAAGTTGTGGACTAAATCGAATAGTTAGCCATATTTTGGTACCGAGGTAAGTTCGTGTGTAAATGATTCAACATTATGTTATTATGTATCTAATGCTTTGATATTGCATGAATTGTATATTTGTCTCTATGGATTTGGTTATTGATGACTCGATGACGATCCGACGAAGATTTGGTACTACGAAATCTCGGTTAAACCTTAGATATAGATAGGATACAAATGTCATGACATTAGGGTTATGTGTGGTTTTGTGTAAGACCATAACTGGGATATAGCCTCGATATGTGATCCCATGTAAGACCATATCTAGGATATGGCATTGGCATCAATATGTGATTTCGTGTAAGACTATGTCTGGGACATGGCATCGATATGAGACATCGTGTAAGACCATAGCTGGATGATTGGCATCGATATGTGATCTCATGTAATACCATATCTGGGATATGTCATTGGCATCAATATTTGATTTCATGTAAGACCATGTTTGGGACATGGCATTGATATGAGACATCGTGTAAGACCATAGCTGGGCTATTGGCATTGATATGTGTTCCCATGTAAGACCATATCTGGGATATGGCATTAGCATCTTTTCTATGTGTATGAGATTTCTCGGGTATCCTTTAGTATTCCAAGTGGTTAACGGGTAATTCAAAAGATTATGTCAAAGATATGACAAGGTATGATCATGTCAGAAGGGTACAGGTATGTACACAAAGCTTATAAATATTGAGATTATGAATCAACGAGACCTCGGTAAGAAGTGAATGAATGAATCATGATCATGAGTTTTATTGTACACTGTGTAAATGACATGATTTAAGATGTATCTATGATACTTAATGACATTGTGATAAATTATATTATGTTATGTGTATAATAATGCATGACTAATGTTGTTAATTATTTACATGCTAACTTACTAAGCTTTATGCTTACTCCCCTTCCTTTCCATTTTCCTTATAGTATCGTCGAGCTAGCTCAGGGATCGAAGGCCGTCGGAGCTCGATTCATACAATCAAACTGATCTTTTGGGTACAGTGAATTTAAGTATTTTGAGTATGTCATGTATAGGGGACTTGGTCATTTTGTTATGTGTCATATTGGTTAGCCAAAACTGTTGGCTTATGATAATATTATAATTGATTTTGTATATGGCCATGAGATATGGCTTATATTGATTATGGGTTGTAAACCTATTTATTCACGCATGCATGTGCCTATGCGATTGTGATGTGGTTGGTGGTTGTGTGGATGTAATGAGTTATGTTCTGGCTATGAATGCTTGATGATTAAATTGGGATTTGTTTAGTATGATGATAACCATGGCTTGAATAAGAATTGGTAAGTTGGGCTTGACAAAGTATGATGTCTTGTACATATATAAGATAATATGATATTGCAATAATCATGACTTGTTTGAGGAGGATTAAGTTCTTAATTATGCCATGTTAAGTGCCTTTGAAGTCTTGTATGTGCTTGTGCAAATAAGGGTGGCAATTGGCTTGGAAAATAGCCTCAAAGTTGTTCACACGAGTAGACACACTGACATGTGTTTAGGCCGTGTGTGACACACAGTCTGCGCTATGGGCGTGTGATTTGGGCGTGTGTTCCCTACACCCTAATTAGGTAAAAACAGAAGGCTTATTAGTAAACACACAGGTAGAAACACGACCATATGAGAGGCACGACCTTGGGACATAGGCGTGCGCCGTGGCCGTGTGAAGTCTGCACCTTATTTATGAAAATTCATGAAAATTAAATTCGCCACACGACCTAGCACACAGGCGTGTGACTTAGCCGTGTGACCCTATTATGTTGATAACGTCATAAATAGAGAGTTACACGGGCTGAGGACACGGGCGTGTCCCAAGCCATACGGGCGTGTGAGACCACACGGCCTACCCACACGGGCGTGTGACCCTCCAAAACAAGAAAAATTTTCTAAGTGTTGTAAAAGTCCCAAAATTTCTCAGTTTAGTCCTGAACCGCTCCCAATGTATGTTTTGAGCTTTGTAGGCTCGTTTAAGGTATGATATGAATGCATGTGAAAGGTTTTAAATTCGAGTGAAAATTCATGTCTGGGTTTTGAATGATGTTTGATTTTAAGTCCAGTAAAGCCTTGTACCCTATTTTGGTGTAGAATACGGGTAAGGGGTGTTACATTTAATGGTATCAGAGCTACGGTTCAGTCAATTCTCAGACTAACGTAGCTTGTATACGAGTCTAGCTATACATGCCATGAATGAATTATGATATTGTGACGACTCCTGACCTTTTAAATTGTGTTTTCATATAGTAATGGATCCCAATCGAGCTATGGTGAATGAAGTTGAAAGTAATGCGCCGGCTCCCGCTCAAGGGGCTATGCCGTCTGATAGTAGACCCCCTACAGTTAGTCAAGGAGGAGGAGGTAGGGAAGCCTTTCTCTATATGATGAGTGCATAGTATACGGAGTTAGTTCAAACGAACCCGAGCGTGCAACCCCCTCCACCCCTACCTATTCCACAGCCTAACCCTGTAGTACCCCAAGGTATGGACTTCATGAGATTGAATAGACCTCTAGTTGGTAAGATTCAAAAACAAGGAGCCGAAGAGTTTCGAGCAGGTATAGATGATGATCCCGAAAGGGCAGAGTTTTGGCTTGAGAATACCATTAGGGTATTTGATGAATTATCATGCACACCAGACGAATGTATGAAATGTGTTGTGTCACTCCTGAGAGACTCAGTTTATCAGTGGTGGAACACCCTTGTGTCGGTTGCACCAAGGGAGGGAGTTAATTGGAAATTTTTTCCAAGAAGAGTTTTGTAAGAAATACATTAGCCAGATGTTTATTGATCAGAAATGAAAGGAATTTCTTGAATTAAAGTAGGGCTGAATGATAGTAACGGAATATGAGCGTGAGTTTGTGAAACTGAACAAATACGCTCGAGAATGTGTTTCCACTGAGGCCATCATGTGTAAAAGATTTAAAGATGGGTTAAACAAAGACATCTGATTGTTGGTTGGCATCCTTGAACTGAAAGGATTTGTTGTGCTCGTAGAGAGATCTTGCAAGGCCGAGGAATTAGCAAAAGAGAAAAGAAAAGCTGAGTTTGAGTCTCGAGACTCAAAGAAAAGATAGATGGGTAAGTCATTTCAGTCTTCATCTAAGAAATTGAGAAAGTTTAATACCCGATCGAGTGCTTCAGTTGGGTTTTCAAATAGAAACCATGGGAAACAATATTCGGGTCATAAGGCTCAGACCACTTTGATAGCGAGACCTAGTTGACCTGAATGCCCACATTGCGGTATACGTCACCCCGGTGAGTACTGAGTGTATGATCAAACTTGTTTCAAGTTTGGTTCTCAAGACCATTTCATTAGAGATTGCCCCGAGATGGTTGGAAAAGATAAATTTCAGAGTGCAAGATCAGGCAATGTTATTTCTAGAGGGAGACCACAAAGAAACCTGGGAAATGGAGCGAGTAGCAAGAGTGCACCCAGAGATCCAGTTGTGAGATTCAAGGGTAGAGCACCTACAAGGACTTATGCCATTCGCGCTCGCGAAGAAGCTTTATCTCCTGATATGATTACGGGTACTTTTTCTCTCTATGATACTCATGTTGTTGTTTTGATTGATCCGGGATCAACCCATTTGTATGTCTGTATGAAATTGGTATCTAGTATGAATATGCCTGCTGAGTCTACAGAATTTGTGATAAAAGTGTCGAACCCTCTAGGCAAGTATGTGTTAGTCGATAAAGTATGTAAGAATTTTCCTTTGATGATTAGAGGTCACTATTTTCTGGCTAATCTTATGCTTTTACCATTTGATGAATTTGATATAATTCTTGGTATGGATTGGTTGACCGTTCATAGTGTGGTAGTAAATTGTGGAACAAAAATTATTGAGTTGAAATGTGAAAGTGGTGATATTTTTCATATTGAACCAGATGAATCGAATAACTTGCCTGTAGTGATTTCTTCTATGTCTGCTCAGAAATGTATAAGAAAGGGTTATGAAGCTTATCTTGCCTTTGTACTGAATACAAAAGAGTCTGAGTTGAGAATTGAATCAGTGCTGATAGTATGTGAGTATCCAGATGTGTTTCCGGAAGAGTTGCCCGGATTGCCTCCTATTAGATAAGTTGAATTTGGTATTGATTTGACTCTTGGTACTACACCTATTTCGATTGCCCCGTATAGGATGGCTCCGACGGAATTAAAAGAGTTGAAAGTTCAGTTACAAGAGTTAACAGATAAAGGTTTTGCGAGACCTAATTATTCTCCGTGGGTGCACCAGTACTATTTGTGAAAAAGAAAGATGTATAGACTATCAACAGCTCAATAAGGTAACCATAAAGAAAAAGTATCCCTTACCAAGGACCAATGATTTGTTTGACCAAATGAAAGGAGCCACAGTGTTTTCAAAGATAGACTTGAGGTCTGGTTACTACCAGTTGAGAGTTAAGAAGCCAGATGTGCCTAAAACTGCATTTCGGACGAGGTATGGTCATTATGAATTTCTTGTCATGCCTTTGGGCTTAACGAATGCTTCGCTATATTTATGGATTTAATGAACCGTATTTGGATAAATTTGTTGTTGTTTTTATTGATAATATATTGATTTATTCTCGTGATGAGACCAAGCATACCGTGCACTTCAGAACAGTTTTGCAAACTTTGAGAGACAAGAAGTTTTATACTAAGTTTAGTAAAAGTTAATTTTGGCTTAGGGAAGTTAGATTTTTGGGCCACATTGTTTCGAGTGATGGTATTAGAGTTGACCTGAGTAAGATTTCAACTGTTGTTGAATGGAAACTGCCGAGGAATGTGTTAAAGGTTAGAAGCTTTCTAGACTTAGCCGGTTATTACAGACGATTTGCTAAAGGATTTTCTATGATTGCTACTTTGATGATGAAGTTATTACAGAAAGATGTCAAGTTCGAATGGACAGAAAAATGCCAACAAAGTTTTGAGAAACTAAAGGTATTATTGACTGAGGCTCCAATTTTAGTACAACCTGAACTAGGAAAAAATTTGTGGTTTATAGTGATGCATCTTTGAATGGATTGGGTTGTGTACTTATGCAAGAAAGCAAGGTAATAGCTTATGCCTCGAGACAGCTGAAACTGCATGAGAAGAATTATCTGACACATGATTTGGAGCTAGCCATCATTGTGTTTGTGTTGAAGATTTGGAGACACCATTTATAGGGCGAGAAACATTGAGTATTCATTGATCATAAAAGTCTAAAGTATTTGATGTCTTAAAAGGATTTGAACCTATGGCAACGAAGATGGCTAGAGTTGATAAAAGATTATGAGCTAGTGTTTGAGTATCACCCGGGAAAGGAAATCGTGGTCGTCGATGCCTTGAGTAGGAAATCTTTCGTTGCACTGAGGGCTATGAATACACCATTGGCTTTATCAGATGATGGTTCTATTCTAGCTGAGATAAGAGCTAGATCGATGTTTCTCCAAGAGATTTATGAAGCCCAGAAAAGTGACAGTGATTTGCAAGACAGGAGAGTTCAGTGTGAGTCGGGTATTGAATCAGATTTTTGGATTGATTTTGATGGTTGCTTGATGTTCCGAGATAGGATTTGTGTTCCTAAAAATACTGAGTTAATTCAAAAGATTTTGTATGAGGCACATAGTGGTTGTTTGTCTATTCATCCAAGTAGTACGAAAATGTACAATGACTTGAAGAAATTGTATTGGTGGCCGAGTATGAAAAGAGATATTTTTGAGTTTGTACCGAGATGCCTGATTTGTCAGTAAGTAAAAGCTGAACACCAAGTACCTTCCGGATTACTTCAGCATGTGATGGTTCCCGAGTGGAAATGGGACTGTATTACTATGGATTTTGTGACAGGGTTGCCTTTGACTTTAAAAAAGAAAGATGTCGTTTGGGTTGTGGTTGATAGGCTTAAGAAATCGGCCCATCTTATCCTGGTACGTACCAATTACTCACTTGATAAGTTGGATGACTTGTACATTGGTGAAATTTTTAGATTACATGGAGTGCCTTTGTCAATTATATCAGATAGAGATCCAAGGTTCACTTCGTAGTTTTGGAAAAAGTTGCAAGAAACTTTAAGTAAAAAATTGAATTTTAGTACCGCTTTCCATCTGCAAACTGACAGTCAATCTAAGCGAGTAATTCAAATTCTTGAAGATATGTTGTGGTGTTGTGTTCTTGAGCTCCAAGGTAGTTGGGAAAAGTATTTACCATTGGTGGAGTTTGCCTACAACAATAATTTTCAGTCGAGTTTGAAAATGGCGCCATATGAGGTATTGTATGTGCGTAAGTGTTGAACGCGTCAAACGCCTTTGTATTGGACCGAACACAGAGAAAATAATTTTCATGAGGTTGATCTAGTCAAAGAAACCGAAGAAAAGGTAAAGGTAATTCATGATTGTTTGAAAGCCGCTTCGGATAGATAGAAATCCTACGCGGACTTGAAACTGAAAAAGATTGAGTTTCAGGTCGGTGATAAGGTATTCTTAAAAGTGTCTCCGTGGAAGAAAGTTCTCAGATTTGGCCGAAAAGGCAAATCGAGTCCGTGTTTTATTGGACCGTATGAGATTACTAAAAAGATAAGGTCGGTAGCATATCGGTTGGCCTTGTCATCTGAACTGGAAAGGATTCACGATGTGTTTCATATGTCTATGTTGCACCGATACCGATCAGACCCTTCACATGTAATTTCACGAACAAAAGTTGAGATTCGACCAGATATGACTTATGGCCAAGAGCCAGTTAAGATGTTGGTTCGGGAAGTCAAACAATTGAGAAACAAAAGTATTTCCCTTGTCAAAGTGCTATGGCAAAGACATGGGGTTGAAAAGGCTACATGGGAGCCCGAGGAGGCCATGAGAAAACAATATCCAAACCTTTTTACCGGTTAAATTTTTGGGGACGAAAATCCCTAACGGGGGAAAGTTAAAACATCCTGATTTTGGGCCTAGTCAACATAGAGGTTTTGAGACCACAAATCTAAAGTAGAAATATTTGTTTTATGATGGTTTTGAGGTCCATGACATGTTTGCATGATTGTGTGAAAGTTTCATGAAGAGATTTTATTGCTAAAGTGTCCAATTTGACATTTAGGACTAAATTACAAAAGTTACAAAATGTGAGTTCTAGAAGCTTTAAGCATGAAATTGCCATGGATTATTAATTAGAGGTCATTAAATAGCAATTTTCCCAATTTCTAATTCTATGGACAAAAATGGGCATGCATGGATAAAATTTGAAAGTTTAGTAAAAAGGGCATTTTGCTCATTTGGTTACTAACAGAATAAAAAGGGAAAAATAAGTTAAAATTGATGTCCATCTTCATCATGTGTGTCAAAATTTCCATGCTCACCATAGCTAGGGTTTCCCCAACTTTCAAGCTCAATAGTAAGTGCATCCTAGCCCTGTTTCTAATGTTCTTTGCATTTTTGAAGTTGTAATCAACCGATCTAGCTATTTGTTCATGTTCAAAAACTTACCCATGTGTGACACGCATGTATTTTGATGTTTAATGGAGGAATATGAAAATTTGGTGTGTGATAAACATCTTTTACTAAGTGGTTTTTCATGAAAACACCTAAAAGGACTCATTCGTAAAAGTTGTAAAAATGAGTAGTAGAAATGTGATTTGATGAAAAATGTGGGCTAGTATAAGCATGATATACGTTTAGCTAGGCTTGGGTAATAAATAAAATGAGTACATTTCATTTCACGAGTATAGGGACTAATTTGTAAATACATTTCATTTCACGAGCATAGGGACTAATTTGTAAATATGTAAAAGTTTAGGGGAAAAAATATAATTTTGCAAAACTATGATTTATGGGCTGTTTCGAACAATGTGATAATTAAATAAGTGAAATTTTCTATTATAGATCAAGAAAAATAGAATCCGGACCTAAACCGAGGAAAGAACAAAGTTGTGGACTAAATCGAATAGTTAGTCATATTTTGGTACCGAGGTAAGTTCGTGTGTAAATAATTCAACATTATGTTGTTATGTATCTAATGCTTTGATATTGCAAGAATTGTATATTTGTCTCTATGGATTTGGTTATTGATGACTCGATGACGATCCGACGAAGATTTGGTACTACGAAATCCCGGTTAAACCTTTGGAATAGATAGGATACAAATGTCATGACATTAGGGTTATGCATGGTTTTGTGTAAGACCATAACGGGGATATGGCCTCGATATGTGATCCCAAGTAAGACCATATCTGGGATATAGCATTGGCATCAATATGTGATTTCGTGTAAGACCATGTCTGGGACATGGCATCGATATGAGATATCGTGTAAGACCATAGCTGGATGACTGGCATCGATATGTGATCCCATGTAAGACCATATTTGGGATATGTCATTGGCATCAATATGTGATTTCGTGTAAGACCATATTTGGGACATGGGATCGATATGAGACATCGTGTAAGACCTAGCTGGGCTATTGGCATTGATATGTGATCCTATGTAAGACCATATATGGGATATGGCATTGGCATCTTACTATGTGTATGAGATTTCCCCGGTATCCTTTAGTATTCCAAGTGGTTCAACGGGTAATTCAAAGATTATGCCAAAGAAATGACAAGGTATGATCATGTCAGAAGGGTATAAATATGTACACAAAGCTCATAAATATTGAGATTATGAATCGATGAGACCTCGGTAAGAAGTGAATGAATGAATTATGATCATGAGTTTTATTGTACACTATGTAAATGACATGATTTAAGATGTATCTATGATACTTGATGACATTGTGATAAATTATTTTTTGTTATATGTATAATAATGCATGACTAATGTTGTTAATTATTTACATGCTAACTTACTAGGCTTTATGCTTACTCCCCTTCGTTTCCATTTTCCTTATAGTATCGCCAAGCTAGCTCGGGGATCGAAGGACATCGGAGCTCGATTCATACAATCAAACTGATCTTTTGGGTATACTGAATTTAAGTATTTTGGGTACGACATGTATAGGGGACTTGGTCATTTTGTTATGTGTCATATTGGTTAGCCAAAAGTGTTTGCTTATGATAATATTATAATTCATTTTGTGTATGGCCAAGAGATATGGCTTATATTGATTATTGTGTTGTAAACCTATTTATTCACGCATGCATGTGCCTATTCAATTGTGATGTGGTTGGTGGTTGTGTGGATGTGATGAGTTATGCTGTGGCTATGAATGCTTGATGATTAAATTGGGATTTGTTTAGTATGATGATAACCATGGCTTGAATGAGAATTGATAAGTTGGGCTTGACAAATTATGGTGTCTTGTGTATATATAAGATACTATGATATTGCCATAATCATGACTTGTTTGAGGATGATTAAGTACTTAATTATGCCATGTTAAGTGCCTTTGAAGTCTTGTACGTGTTTGTGCAAATAAGGGTGGCAATTGGCTTGGAAAATAGCCTCAAAGTTGTTTATATAGGTAGAGACACGGGCATGTGTTTAGGCCGTATGTGACACACGGTCTGCCCTATGGGCGTGTGATCCGGCCGTGTGTCCCCTGCACCCTAATTAGGTAAAATAGAATGCCCAGTAGTAAACACACAGGTAAAGACACGGCTGTGTGAGAGGCACGGCTTTGGGATATGGGCGTGCACTGTGGCCTTGTGAAGTCTGCACCTTGTTTATGAAAATTCATGAAAATTAAATTCGCCACACGGCCTATCACACGGGCGTGTGACTTGGCCATGTGACCCTATTATGTTGATAACATCATAAAGAGAGAGTTACACGAGCTAATGGGCGTGTGAGACCATACGGCCTACCCACACGGGTGTGTGACCCTCCAAAACAAGAAAATTTTCTAAGTATTGTAAAAGTTTTAAAATTTCTCGGTTTAGTCCCGAACCGCTCTGAATGTATGTTTGGAGTTTCGTAGGCTCGTTTAAGGGACGATATGAATGCATGTGAAAGGTTTTAAATTTGAGTGGAAATTCATGTCTCGGTTTTGAATTTTGTTTGAATTTATGTCTGGTAATGCCTCGTACCCTGTTCCAGCGTCGAATACGGGTAAGGGGTGTTACAAGAATCAACAGATGTATCCAGAGAAAGGCTTTACACTGAAAGGAAGCAATTATATTGATTTCATGGCGCGCATTCATCAGGTTGCTAAAGCTTTCAATTGGGAGTTGTTTTGTGAGAAAATACCTAGTGTGGATGAGGAGTTAGTTCATGAATTTTATGTGAATTTAATCTCAAGCAAGTTGACGGAAGTTTCAATTTGTGGAATCAAGGTACCAATAACCTCAAACGCTATTAATGAATTCTTTGAATTACCTAATTTTGAAAGCAATGAATATTCTTCCTTGATGAGCAATATTGAGTCTGAAAGTCTGCAAGAAATTCTCGAGGAACTTACAGTTCCAGGTTCTAAGTGGACTATGTCAAAACAAGGAATTCAAACTTATCGAAGAGAATATTTGACACCACTCGCAAAGGTATGGTTCTATTTCATTTGATTCAGCCTTATGCCTACTTCACATGGGACTACAATTTCATTAGAGTGAATGGTCATATTATACTTGATTTTAACTAGAAAGACCATTGATGTAGGAAAAATCATCCTGAGAGAAATGCGGATTTGTGTCGCTAGACGTTCTGGGCCAACTTACTTTTCATTTACGATAACAATTTTGTGCTTGAAAGCTAACATTATTGCAAACGTAAAGAAGACAGGTTATAGTCAGGGCACAAAGATTGAGACCTCTACCTAATAGCTGGAGACTCTATTCTACAGCAACGAATTGAAGAAAGTGAGGATCCCAAAGAAGAAGAAGAAGATCCCACAGAGACCGAACTAATTCAATCAGCTAAAATCCCTGATAAGGCAGAACCGATGGAACTAGAAGCTGAACCTAATATCGCAACTTCAATGTTCAGAACTCAATCGCCTCGCCCAAATCTTCGAGATGAGCTGTCAAAGTTGATGGACATTATGCAACATATGCAGTGGTAGCAACAAGCTTACTGGAGATATTCAATAATAAGGGATTGCACAATGAGAAACGCTCTTACGAAAATATACAATGACCCGTTTATTTTTGTGCCTAAGTTTCCAGATTTCATATTTGAACCATGGAGTCCACTATCGAAGAAGGAGCGAAGCAATTCACGCAAAAACAAAGATGATGGAGCAAAAGATGAGTTGAATTCGGAAGGATCTGCAAATAAATAAAAAGGGGGAATCTTGACTTTATTTTATTTCTGTTCTTAGGCTATTTTAGGATTAAGTTTAATTAGGAATTTTTATTTTGGCATAATAAAACAAGATGTGGAAATCATTAATAAAAATGAACAAGTCGTAAAGTATAAAGTGTGGCAATAGATATATACATGTTTAGGATTAGATTTAGAGAGAGCTTGGTACTTAAGCAGTCAAATTGACTCACCTCCTCTTTTCTAGAATTCTACTTGGTGTATGGTATCTATTCACTTTTAAAAATAAGGAAATTGTTCATCTTAAGTAGGGGGGACCGAAAAATTGAAATTATTTCCATTCAGAATAAATTTTTCTCTCAGTTATGATTAGGTTATATTTTGTTCAAAAATTTGAAATTTTGTTAAGTATGCTAAACTTTAGTATGAATAAAGTTCGATTATTTCAATAATTGTTATGTTAACTGAAATATGACATAAATGTATTTTTAATAAAGCATGCAAATCATACCATAAAATTTTTAGTTCCTTAGGAAAGTTAGGCATGCATGAAAGTTTAAATCTCTAGAATTGACTTAGTAGTTTCTTGAGGCGAAATCCTAGGAAGCATGGGAAGTTGAAAATGATTTAGGCAACTTTTGTTTGGACCATTTGAGCCTTTCAAGCCTACCTTGATGAAATTTTATCCTTTGAAACCCAACTTTGAGACTATATGGCCTAATTTTATTTGAACCATTGCAATATTTATCCATCACTTCTCTCTTAATTATATTTAAATTATCCCAAACACTAGATTCAGTACTATTTAAAAAATTCTTTGAAAATAAGTTTGGGGGAGTTGAAAGAAGTATCGAATACTCAAAAAATTGTAGTACATACAACAAAATGCTTTTTTAAAAAAAAGAGAGAGCATGTGCACTTGAAAGAAAATAGACGTACAAAAGAGCATGTGAAAGCAAAGTTAGTTGGTTTATTGAAGGTAAATATTCTGAAGGTTCGATTGAAGCTGAGTCTAAGGTTTTTTAGCCTAAATTTCTCTTTTACCTACTCCTAGCCTAGCCACGTTACAACCTTGTTAAAGGCCTATTGATTCAAGTTTCTATGCTACCTACATTAGTGGAGAGGAATTGCTATGTTCAACATATGAAGGCATAAGTTAAACTTAATGATTGCAACTTAATCTTGAATAAGGGAATAAAATAAAATTGGTAGGGAATAACATGTTTTTATTAGGAAGCATTTAGTCTAATTTTTTCTATCATAAGAATGATTGAGATTAATTTGAATGATATGTATACATAAGTAGCATAGATATCAAATTTCTTGTTCTTGATTGTAAGTATAGCAAATTCATGATTGTTGGGAAGAATGTTGTTCTGAAGGAGTTTTTTATAGCAAATTCATGATTATTTGGAAGAATGTTGTTCTGAAGGAGTTTTTCAAAGGTTTTTTTGAGAAATTCTTTTCAAATTTTGTGCATTACTCGGGACAAGCAATGAATTAAGTTTGGGGGTGTGGAAACACAAAAATATACACACTTTTTCATGCCCTTTTAAACTCAAATTCATGCAAGTTCAGTAAAATTCTTGTCAAAAAATATATAATTATTATAAAATAATTAGTTTGTACTTAAATTATTAACATAATGAATTTTAATTAATTTTATAATTAATTTTGATTAATTTTTGTTATTTTCGACATATTTGCACAAAGGGAGAAAAATAACTCGGCAGACACTGCTAGAAGCGCAAAACCGATAAATAATTTTGAGCATCAAGGAGAATTAATTTTTCAGCCTAAAACGGTCCAAATTATGTGTATTAATTCATAATATAATTAATTTTAATTTATATCCAATTTAATTTGGGTTAAATAAATTATTATTAATTAATTATGAAAAGTACCCTAGTGGATTTGAACCGAGAAAACCGAGCCGACCGAGTACTGGGCAGCCCAAAACCGTCCCACATGCTGACCCAATCAGCTTGCTTGGCTGATTAATTAGCTTGCAAAATGTCCCTTGAAGACTTTTTGAAATTGCAAACAAACCCCTCCACTATTTATGCCATTCTAGATTTGCCCCTACCTTAATATAGTAAGTTTGAAAACTTCAAACTTGCCACATGTGTGGCCGGCCATGGGAGGTGTAAGGCCCCGAATTTGGGCCTAGAAGTATTGGGCCTTGAGTATGGGTCCATAGGGAGGTTGTATATAAGTATTTAATTGTGCAAGGAAATGACACAATTAAATGTTTACTTTGGTGGTTAATGGCCCTAAGAAGTGTTGGAGAAATCTTGGGTTCAAACCTGGGCTTTAGCAAAAATTTTGATATTAAGTGAATAAAACCCTGGATGCTTGGATGATAGCCTTTTAAATTATTGTGTTAAATAAATAACACAAGGAAGCATGTGGTCTAGTGGTTGTGGCGTCCTTAAGGTTGCAAGGGAGCCTGGGTTCAAGTCTTGGCTCTTACAATTCATTTTGGTTTTTCTCTTAAGTGAATCTGGACGCTGGCACATATGTCTTAAAGTTAATTATGGACGTTTTTATCACACAAAAAGCCTTGTGGTGGAGTGGCAAGGTGGTGTGTTGTGTAACTGTGAGGTCTGAGGTTCAAGTCTTGGATGCGCAGTGGAGTATTTATTTTTCTATTTGAGCTGCAAAGGAGGTGGAGTTGGACTGAAACTCTGTGGTTGAAGAGGTCCTAAGAATGAGGAATTTTCCCAATGGTTGGAAGTAATCCCATACTGGGAAGCTAACATGAGAATTGGTGAGAAGCTGGCTTTAAATAGAGCGAACCAGATGAGTTCGGAGGAAGACTGAATGCAGGATGTGCCAAGGATTGGTGATCATGGACTTCAGTGCGTCCTCATAAATAGGTGTGTATTTCGCACTACTCTAGTTGTAGAACGACAAATGCCGGAATGCCAAAATGCTGGTCACACGGCGATGGCAGCCACACGAGAGTGCGAGCACACGTGTGGGAGCTTTGACGTGATGGTTGAGGCCATCATGAGTGCTCTTGTGGGCTTAGGTTACTTTGGGCCACGATGGGCCATGTGGGCCTAATGGGCCCATAGGCCAAAGTGGGTAAATTGTATGATTGTGTAGTAAATATTGGATTGGACTATGTGAACCTCATATTTGTAGGTTAGTATTACGGAAATACCCCTGTAGGGTAGAATTACTGAAATGCCCCTGTAAGGTAGAATTACCGAAATACCCTCGACTTGTAAAATTATCGAAATACCCTCGATTTGTAAAATTACCAAAATACCCATGATTTGTGAAATTACTGAAATACCCTCGACTTGTAAAATTACCAAAATACCCTCGATTTGTAAAATTACCAAAATACCCCTGATTTGTAAAATTATCGAAATACCCTTGATTTGGAAAATTATCGAAATACCCTTAATTTGGAAACTTACAGAAATACCCCTTATTTACAAAATTATAGAAATACCCTTGGTTTGAGATTTACCAAAACACCCTTGTAGGGTGAAATGACTAAAATACCCCTAATAGGTAAAAAGATCGTTCTGCCCTCTAGGGTATATGACTCACTGATAATACAATTTGATTGATTTGACTATGTTCTGACTGAGAATGTATGGCTGTGATTGGACTGTTGTGACTGTGATTGGTATGATTTTGTGTAATGGCCCTAGATTGACCCTAGTCGGGAAGTGGTTTTGGGACCACGAAACTGAGTGTTAAGTAATTAAAATTAATTATTTTAGTGTTTACAATGTGAGTAGAAGCATGTATGAAAAATTTCATGCATTAATTTGATCGTTTCTAAGTGAATTTATAAAGAAAGGACTTATATAAAACATGGTAAAAATGTGATAGGTTAATCTTAATGATCTATTAGTACATGCATGGAAAGTAGTGGTTTTGCATGTCAATTTACCCTTATTAAGCATAGTGGCCGGCCAAGGAATGATGATACCCCACTAATTTTATTTTTAAAATATTTTAATATTACATATGTTTTAATAATGGTAAAGAAATGAATAAAAGAAATAAAAGAAAAAAAAAAGGGATGTTCATCTTCTTCCTTGCAACAAGCCGAAACCAAAAGGAAAGAAATAGGGAAAAATTTCACTAAGGAAATTCGGCAATCCATCTTGCTAGTTGGAGGTAAGCTTTAGAAATGTTGTTTAAACTCTTGTTTAGCTATATATATGTTAAGATAATTGTTAAATACTTTTTAATAAAGTCAAGAAAATCAAATTTTATGGAGGGTTTTGGGCACTAAACCGTATATTAAGAGATAGGAGTAGAGGTTGTTTCATGTTGTATTGAATGAGTAGAAGATATTATGGAGTTGAAAGTGTTGAATTTCTAGTTAGATAACAATTGCTACATTCGGCCATTTGAGAAAGAAAAGGGGAATGCTCATTTTATTGTTATTTCATTCTTATGAGAAATGAATTAATGTTAAGTTGAATGTATTATGATGGATAAGAAAGTGCAAAATTCGTGGTAAGTAGAAATGTGTAGTTTTGCTAGTTTAGGGCTATTCGGTCAAATGTTTATGTGATAGAAACTAAGTATCAAATGAGATGAAATTGACATTATGTGGAAGTGTGGATATTCGGCCATATGAACAATTATAAAGATGATGTTACACTTGACTATGTGTAAATGGCCATATAGGGGTATATGTGATGTTTTAACTTAAACTCTCCAAATTTGATCAAGTGAATGACATTGGTTTACTTGAATAAATATGAATTACAAACATGTACCTTGAAATGGATTGTAAACTAGACTATGTTACCTTGAAAGTAAGAATGCATTCTACCTTGAGACATTATATAATCCTTAGTTGAGGTTTAATGTATTGAACAAGGATAGTTGTAAGATGATGTGGGAAATTATTGAATTTGTATAGGTGAGTACTTAGCCAAGTGTGGTTGCCGATAGATATATACATATGTATATAAATGTATTTCAAGGAAGTACTGATTGGTTATCGATAGTAATCCGATAATAGGTGGTCAATAGCCGAATGGCTTGGTTTTGATAAAAGCATAAGGAGGGTAAAAAAATCAAATTGATGTTGTGTGATTCTTGTTATGTGAAACTATTTTTAGTATGGGATAATTAACTAACAAGGTGATTAAAATATTAAATTTATTTATTCTAGCTCAAGAATCCAAAGGAGGAGAATTAAACAAAGGCAAAGCAAAGGAGATTGAGTAATCGATCGGGAATCATTTCTTCCGACATAAGGTAAGTCCATAAGTTTCTTTTATATGAGAGTGATTATAGACTCATATATAAATATATATGTATTTCAATTCGTGGCCATATATGCTAATGTAGTTAATTAAGCTGTCTTCTTGCAAGTATTCAATACTACCACTATGTGTGCAAAATCGAAGGGCACTATGTGTGCTGAATTGAATGCCAATTCGTGAGTGAGTTTTGAGGCACTAAGTGTGCGATGTATCTTGGCACTATGTGTGCGGAAAAATCCTTGTGCACTATGTGTGCGATTGTGATTTATGGTCTAAGTGGTATACGGAAGACACATGGTGTGCGTATTATTATTCGAGGTATCAAGTTGGGATATAAAATGAATATGTGTGTATGTATAAGGTTGACATTGTGGTACGTATATTGAGTGATGATTTAAAGTTATTTGGTTGGTTGATAGATGATTTTTAATTGTCCTTGGACTGCGGATTGTTTATTTAATTATATGATTGTAATGCGGTTCGGCATGACCTAAACAGGTGAATTCTATACATTTTCTCTCCTTATATCAATGATATACGTAAAAATTACTTATGACTTACTGGGTTGTATACTCATTCTATCTTTCTTTGTGTTTTTGTTGCTATTCACATATATTTCTTGAATCATTTGCGTGTTCGGATCATCGTCAAAGCCATCACGCCCGTGTGCCACATTTTGGTATATTTTTTCTTAGTTACTTAGGCGAACATTACGGCATGTATAGGTTTGAATATGTGTTTTGAAGTGTATATTTTGTTTATGTACCCAAAGCCATGTGAAAATGGCTTGATATGTATATATATTTAGATTCGGTTTTGGCATGAAAACAATTGTGAAGTTTTATATTTATGTAACTATTGTTTAGTGAACATGTCTAGGGTATGATAATACGAAATCATAAAGATATTCTTAGAAGTATAATTAAGCATTTATGTAAGTGATTATGAAGTTGTGGTTCGGCCAATTGAGTATCGAAATGGATTCATATATATATGTGTATATGTGATGTACCGTCCTATCGATTCTTTTAAATGAATTCTCTTTACTGATTTAGCTCACTCGTGAACAAGAAACTTATACTGTAGTCCAGTATGATTGTAAAAATCTTTGCATGCTACACACGGTGTTACAATTTTATTGGTATCGAGCTATGGTTTAGTCGGTTCTAGGACTACCGTAGCGCGTACGAGTCTAGCTATACATGCCTTAATGTTAGTATATGATAGTGTGATGGCTTCTGACGGTTGAAATTAATGTTTTGATTAGTAGATGGAACCTAATCCTGAGAGAGCCTTGGCGGATGATGTTGAAAGTGTAGCGGCTGCTCCTGCACAAGGAACACCGCCTGCTGAACCTCAATCCTCTGCAAATAATCAAGATGATGGGGCAAAACAAGCCTTCTTTTCTATGATGAACGAATGGGTCGCATAATACGGCCGGACTAACCTACCGCTCAACCGCTTCCGAACTTAAATAATCCGCCTCAGTTTCTGCTATACCAACGACTATTGATCCTTTGAGGCCGAGTAAGTCTCCCAGTAGATTTAGTGAGAAAGCGTGGAGCGAGAGAATTTCGAGCTACAGACATCGATGATGCTTTGAAAGGGCCGAGTTTTGGCTTGATAACACCATTCGCGTTTTGAAGAGCTTTAGTGTACACGTAAGAGTGTTTAAAGTGTGCTATATCCTTAATGCGAGACTCGGCCTACTATTAGTGGAGAACTCTGATTTCTATTGTTCCGAAGGAACGTGTTACTTGGGATTTCTTTCAGACGGAATTCCGAAAGAAGTATATTAGTCAACGATTCACTGACCAAAAGCGTAAAGAATTTTTAGAGCTCAAACAAGGTCGTTTGACCGTATTTGAATACGAGCGCGAGTTTGTAAGACTCAGTCGATATGCTCGGGAGTGTGTAGTGATGAAGTCATTATGTGTAAAAGATTTGAAGAAGGATTGAATGAAGATTTAAAACTCATCGGTGGGTATTTTAGAAATAAAGGAATTTGTAACGCTGGTTGAACGAGCATGCAAGGCTGAAGAGCTCGGGAAGGAGAAAAAGAAAGCTGAATCTGAAGCCAGAGATTTTCGTAAAAGAATGGCGGGTAAAACTACTTTCTCGACTCCAAAGAAATTCAGGGACGATACTAACAAATCAAAGGCGCTACACAGAATTTCTATTAGGGAGCGACCAACCATCATCTGATTCTCGAATTACTTTGGTTGCTAGTGTTGGTAACAAATGACAAGAGAAACTCAGAATGCACCCAATGTGGAAGACGACATGTAGGTGAATGTTGGGGTAAGTCTACTAACCGAGCTCATTATAGATGCGGATCGCGGGATCATTTTATTCGAGATTGTACGGAACCTGATGAGAAGAATAAGGTACAAGGTACAAGATCGACCGGCGCAGCAGCTAGAGGTAGACCATCGAGAAATACCGGAGGTAGAAGTGGGGGACAGAGAGGGATTTCTGATACGGCTGATCGATCTGAGACTCGTGCTCCTGCCAGAGCTTATGCCATCCGTGCACGAGAGGAAGCATCTTCTCCTGATGTTATCACTGGTACATTTACTCTCTTTAATACTGATGTCATTGCTTTGATTGACCCTGGTTCTACTCATTCATATATATGTGAGACTTTAGTATCTAGTAAGACTCTACCTCCTGTCGAGTCTACTGAGTTCGTAATCCGAGTGTCAAATCCCTTGGGTCGTTATGTACTTGTGGACAAAGTGTGTAAGAAATGTCCTTTAGTAGTCAGAGGCTCCTGCTTTCCAGCTGATTTGATGCTTTTACCGTTTGATGAATTTGATGTTATCCTTGGTATGGATTGGTTGACTGCTCATGATGCAGAGAGTGAATTGCGTAAGAAAGACTATTGATTTGAGATGTGCAAACGATGAGATAATCCGAGTCAAGTCTCATCGATAGTATCGGGTTACCAAAGCAGCTATATCTTCGATGATGGCTCAAAAACATGTGAGAAAGGGTGTGAGGTATACCGCATACGCTTTTTGACGACAAAGAGTTAGAAAAGAAGCTTGAATCGAAGCCGCTGGTCCGTGATTATCCGGATGTTTTTCCCGAGGAACTACCGGGGTTACCACTGTTTCGGAGGTAGAGTTTGGCATAGAACTTGTACCGGACTACACCGATTTCGATAGCTCCGTGATCGTATGGCACCAACGAATTAAAGGAACCGAAAGCTCGATTGCAAGAGTTGACGGATAAAGGTTTCGCTCGACCAAGTTTCTCACCTTGGGGTGCACCAAGATTGTTTGTGAAAAAGAAGGACGGAACCATGAGGTTGTGCATTGACTATCGTCACCAATAAAGTGACGATAAAGAATAAATATCCGTTATCACGTATTGATGATTTGTTTGACCAACCGAAGGGAGCCTCGGTGTTTTCAAAGATAGATTTGAGATCGGGTTATTATCAGCTGCGAATTCGAGATTCGAATATACCTAAAACTGCTTTCAGAACGAGATACGGCCACTATGAGTTCTTAGTGATGCCGCTTTGGGCTCACTAATGCCCTCGCGCAGTATTTATGGATTTGATGAATCGGATCTTCGTGCATGATATTTGGACCGGTTCGTAGTTGTGTTTATTGATGACATCTTGGTCTATTCAAGAGATGAGGCCGAACATGCTGAGCACCTAAGATTAGTGTTGCAAATTTTACGGGATAAGCAGTTATATGCTAAGTTCAGTAAGTGTGAGTTCTGGTTAAGAGAGGTTAGCTTTTTGGGTCATGTGGTATCCGCATCAGGTATTCGAGTTGATCCGAGCAAAATTTCAGCCATACTTAACTGGAAGCCTCCGAGAAATATTACTGAGATTCGGAGCTTTTTGGGACTTGCTGGTTACTACTGACGATTTGTAACAGGTTTCTCAATGATAGCCACACCAATGACGAAGCTACTTCAAAAAGATGTTAAGTTCGAATGGACGGAAAAATGTCAGCAAAGTTTTGATCAACTGAAAACTTATTTAACTGAAGCCCCGTGCTAGTGCAACCCGAATCCGGTAAAGAGTTTGTCATCTACAGTGATGCGTCTTTGCTTGGGCTGGGTTGTGTGTTGATGCAAGAAGGTCGAGTGGTAGCATATGCATCAAGACAGTTGAAGCCGCATGAGAAGAACTATCCGACTCATGATCTCGAATTAGCTGCAATTGTTTTCGCTTTGAAAATATGGCGACATTACTTGTTTGGCGAGAAGTGTCATGTATACTCGGATCATAAAAGCCTCAAATATTTGATGACTCAGAGAGAATTGAATTTGCGACAAAGACGTTGGCTCGAGTTGTTGAAAGATTATGAACTGGTCATCGACTATCACTCGGGAAAGGCTAACGTAGTTGCTGATGCGTTAAGTCGCAAATCACTGTTTGCATTACGAGCAATGAACGTACACTTGTCCGCTCTATCCGATAATGCGTTAGTAGCAGAATTAAAGGCTAGACCACTGTGGATTCACCAAATTGGTGAAGCTCAAAAAGTCGACGGTGAGTTGGTTGCTAAAGGAGCTGAATGTGCCACGGGTAGGGAATCAGAATTTCAAATTGATGGCGACGACTGTTTAAGATTCAGAAACCGATTGTGTATTCCAAGAAATTCAGAACTTATTTCGATGATTTTAAATGAAGCTCATAATAGCCGAATGTCGATCCATCCTGGTAGCACGAAAATGTACAACGATCTAAAATGTCAGTTTTGGTGGTCTGGTATGAAACGAGACATTTCCGATTTTGTTTCGAAGTGTTTGGTATGTCAACAAGTGAAAGCGGAACATCAAGTACCTTCAAGATTACTTCAGCCGATCACGATACCTGAATGGAAATGGGATCGAATAACGATGGATTTTGTAGCTGGGTTACCGTGGTCGTCAAGCAGGAAAGATGCGATTTGGGTTATTGTAGATAGATTGACAAAGTCGGCTCATTTCATTTCCGTGCGCATGGATTATTCACTTGATAAACTAGCCAAGTTGTATATTTCTCAAATTGTGAGGTTGCATGGAGTACCTATTTCTATTGTGTCGGATAGAGATCCAAGATTCACATCGCGATTCTGGAAAAATCTATAGGAAGCTTTGGGTACTAAGTTGCATTTTAGCACCGCTTTTCATCCCCAGACTGACGGTCAATCGGAACGGACTATTCAAATACTCGAGGATATGTTGAGATGTTGCATCCTTGAATTTGGTGGTTCGTGGGAACGATATTTACCTTTGATTGAATTTGCTTACAACAATAGCTTTCAATTAAGCATTAAGATGGCACCATACGAGGCCTTATATGGTCGAAAATGTCGTACTCCGTTATTTTGGACCGAACTTAGCGAAAGTAAAATTTTCGGAGTTGATTTGATCAAAGACGCCGAATGAACGAAAAGTAAAGAAAATCAATGAAAGTTTGAAGGCGACTTGGATCGATGAAGTCATCACGCAGACTTGAAAAGAAAAGACATTGAGTATCGGATCGGAGACAAGGTGTTTCTTAAAGTCTCGCTTGGAAGAAAGTACTCGATTTGTCCGTAAGGCAAATTGAGTCCGAGGTTTATCGGACCGTATGAGATATCAGAACGAATTGGACCAGTCGCATGCAGATTAATTTTACCCCCCGAGCTTGAAAAGATTCACAACGTTTTCATGTTTCGATGCTTCGACGTTATAGGTCCGATCCATCACACATAATTAGCCCAGCAGAGATTGAAATTAAATCTGATTTGAGTTATGAAGAAGAACCGATCCGTATCTTAGCTCGCTAGGAAGTGAAAGAGTTATGAAACAAAAGGTCCCTTTAGTAAAGGTACTATGGCTCAAGCATGGGATTGAAGAAGCTACTTGGAAAACCGAGAACTCTATGAAAGAAAGATACCCAAACCTTTTCACTGGTAAGATTTTCGGGGACGAAAATTCCTTAAGTGGGGGAGAATTGTAACGGCCGTAGATTGACCCTAGTCGGGAAGTGGTTTCGGGACCACGAAACCGAGTGTTAAGTAATTAAAATTAATTATTTTAGTGTTTACAATGTGAGTAGAAGCGTGTATGAAAAATTTCATGCATTAATTTGATCGTTTCTAAGTGAATTTATAAAGAAAGGACTTATATAAAACATGGTAAAAATGTGATAGGTTAATCTTAATGATCTATTAGTACATGCATGGAAAGTAGTGGTTTTGCATGTCAATTTACCCTTATTAAGCATAGTGACCGGCCAAGGAATGATGATACCCCACTAATTTTATTTTTAAAATATTTTAATATTACATATGTTTTAATAATGGTAAAGAAATGAATAAAAGAAATAAAAGAAAAAAAAAAGGGATGTTCATCTTCTTCCTTGCAACAAGCCGAAACCAAAAGGAAAGAAATAGGGAAAAATTTCACTAAGGAAATTCGGCAATCCATCTTGCTAGTTGGAGGTAAGCTTTAGAAATGTTGTTTAAACTCTTGTTTAGTTATATATATGTTAAGATAATTGTTAAATACTTTTTAATAAAGTCAAGAAAATCAAATTTTATGGAGGGTTTTGGGCACTAAACCGTATATTAAGAGATAGGAGTAGAGGTTGTTTCATGTTGTATTGAATGAGTAGAAGATATTATGGAGTTGAAAGTGTTGAATTTCTAGTTAGATAACAATTGCTACATTCGGCCATTTGAGAAAGAAAAGGGGAATGTTCATTTTATTGTTATTTCATTCTTATGAGAAATGAATTAATGTTAAGTTGAATGTATTATGATGGATAAGAAAGTGCAAAATTAAGTGGTAAGTAGAAATGTGTAGTTTTGCTAGTTTAGGGCTATTCGGTCAAATGTTTATGTGATAGAAACTAAGTATCAAATGAGATGAAATTGACATTATGTGGAAGTGTGGATATTCAGCCATATGAACAATTATAGAGATGATGTTACACTTGACTATGTGTAAATGGCCATATAGGGTATATGTGATGTTTTAACTTAAACTCTCCAAATTTGATCAAGTGAATGACATTGGTTTACTTGAATAAATGTGAATTACAAACATGTACCTTGAAATGGATTGTAAACTAGACTATGTTACCTTGAAAGTAAGAATGCATTCGGCCTTGAGACATTATATAATCCTTAGTTGAGGTTTAATGTATTGAACAAGGATAGTTGTAAGATGATGTGGGAAATTATTGAATTTGTATAGGTGAGTACTTAGCCAAGTGTGGTTTCCGTATAGATATATACATATGTATATAAATGTATTTCAAGGAAGTACTGATTGGTTATCGATAGTAACTGAATAATAGGTAGTCAATAGCCGAATGGCTTGGTTTTGATAAAAGCATAAGGAGGGTAAAAAAAAAAATCAAATTGATGTTGTGTGATTCTTGTTATGTGAAACTATTTTTAGTATGGGATAATTAACTAACAAGGTGATTAAAATATTAAATTTATTTATTCTAGCTCAAGAATCCAAAGGAGGAGAATTGAACAAAGGCAAAGCAAAGGAGATTGAGTAATCGATCGGAATCGGTTTCTTTCGACATATGGTAAGTCCATAAGTTTCTTTTATATGAGAGTGATTATAGACTCATATATAAATATATATGTATTTAAATTCGTGGCCATATATGCTAATGTAGTTAATTAAGTTGTCTTCTTACAAGTATTCAATACTACTACGTGTGCAAAATCGAAGGGCACTATGTGTGCTAAATTGAATGCCAATTCGTGAGTGAGTTTTGAGGCACTAAGTGTGCGATGTATCTTGGCACTATGTGTGTGGAAAAATCCTTGTGCACTATGTGTGCGACTGTGATTTATGGTCTAAGTGGTATACGGAAGACACATGGTGCCGTATTATTATTCGAGGTATCAAGTTGGGATATAAAATGAATATGTGTGTATGTATAAGGTTGACATTGTGGTACGTATATTGAGTGATGATTTAAAGTTATTTGGTTGGTTGATAGATGATTTTTAATTGTCCTTGGATCATGGATTGTTTATTTAATTATATGATTGTAATGTGGTTCGGCATGACCTAAACAGGTGAATTCTATACATTTTCTCTCCTTATATCAATGATATACATAAAAATTACTTATGACTTACTGGGTTGTATACTCATTCTATCTTTCTTTGTGTTTTTGTTGCTATTCACATAGATTTCTTGAATCATTTGCGTGTTCGGATCATCGTCAAAGCCATCACGCCCGTGTGCCACATTTTGGTATATTTTTTCTTAGTTACTTATGCGAACATTACGGCATGTATAGGTTTGAATATGTGTTTTGAAGTGTATATTTTGTTTATGTACCCAAAGCCATGTGAAAATGGCTTGATATGTATATATATTTAGATTCGGTTTTGGCATGAAAACAAATGTGAAGTTTTATATTTCTGTAACTATTGTTTAGTGAACATGTCTAGGGTATGATAATACGAAATCATAAAGATATTCTTAGAAGTATAATTAAGCATTTATGTAAGTGATTATGAAGTTGTGGTTCGGCCAATTGAGTATCGAAATGGATTCATATATATATGTGTATATGTGATGTACCGTTCTATCGATTCTTTTTAAATGAATTCTCTTTCTTATTTAGCTCACTCGTGAACAAGAAACTTATACGCGGGTCTGTATGATTGTAAAAATCTTTGCATGCTACACGGGTGTTACATTTTGTATGCCGTGTGTATATTTACTGCATTGATATAATATTATGTTGCACATGGATGGGAACTATGGAACGGAGGAAGTATATGAGGATAGCATGGTTGCTTGACGACCGTGGATCACCGATTAAGGATTGCATGGTTGCTTGACAACCGTGGATCCACCGATTGATGATAGCATGGTTGCTCGACGACCGTGGATCCACCGATGGCTTTTAAGCCCAATATATGATTACTGACGACTCTATATCAATCATATTTACCTGAGGCTTCATGCCGACTATATTACCGTCACTGATGGCTATGTGCCTAACATGATACAGCTACCAATGGCTTAAAGCCAATTATTCTGATTATGGCTTTGCGCGCCAACCTGGTTATGGCTGTGTGCCAAACGTATTTGCCTAAGGCTATGTGCCAATATATGATTATTAACGACTTGATGTCAATCACATTTACCTAGGGCTGTGTGTCGGTTATGTTACTCTAGTTGATGGCTATGTGCCGAACTTATTATAGTTACCGATGGCTTTATGCCAATTATAATACCTCTACTGAAGGCTTAAAGCCGTATATATGCTAGCAGCTTGCTGCACTGAAGGTAGTACCGCAACCGGGCTATCATTGATGTGTATCGGATGGGTGGGTCGATAGTTATATCCCCACATGATGTGTACCGGGGCACGGAGTCGTGTATAGCAGTTGGATGGGATGGGTTAGCATACATTTTTGCATTATGCATATGGTTTGATTCTGACAAGGGCTGAGACCCAAGTAATTTGTAATGGGCTGTGGCCCACGTATGCTCTGAACTGGACTGTACTGTTAGCGTTAAAGGGCTCTGGGCCGATCAAGCTGCTTTTTTATACCGATCATTACTCTAGTAAGGGGATTACACACTGAGTTTTAAGTAAACTCACCTGCTTTATTAATCGTGCAAGTAATCCCAAAGATTAGGTGGATCGGTGTCGTAGAGGGACTCGGAGACGACCACACATCTGTACATGTTTTTCTATTTCGTTTATTTAGTTAAGCCCTTTGGTTTTTGATTTGGGTTGTAATAGGGCCTCTTTATTTTCTTTCTTAACTTTTCATTTGGGATAATTTATTTACTATGTTTGATATTTGTTAGAAGTAGATCGCGGTTTTCAAAACATTACGTTTTCGCGACTTAACTTTTAAACATTTCATTTTCGTAAATCGGTTACTTTTAGAATTAGCTTCTGCAAAGTAAAAAGGAATTTTGGAAATAAAATTAAGAAGTTTTCAATGCACTACGTTTTAAATAAGAAGGGTTTCTAATGAAAACATGGTTTTCGAAAAACACTTCAATGTGACACACTAGATTCAGGTCTAACTTCTGTGCCAGGTTTGGGGTGTTACAGGAGGGCTCTTTGGCTACTGATTTTGGCTATTTTTAGTAGCCCTCTCAACCTATAAAGCCCCCCTTGGCTGCTTATTTAAAACACACCTCAACTTTCTCATCTTTTCTCTTCTCTCTTAATTTCTCTCTCTTCATTTCCCATCCATTTTGCTTTACCCTCTTGCTGATTTCACCTCTTGAAAAAGGGTCGTTCATCCACCATTTGGAGTAGCATTAAATTGTTCGTAGCAGCTTCGGTTCAACAAGAACAAGTGGAAAAGAAAGAGTGGAGCAAACCAGTCAAGCCACAGAGAAACACCAGATTTGATTCTTGTTCCCTATCATTTTAATTTTTGTTGTTGTTATAATGAATATGTCTATGGATATTTGTGATGTTGAAATGTTTAATTTAATTGGTATGCCTTAAATTTAATTTGTGTTAGGCTGATTGCATTTCATCTACTTAATTTATTAAAATTGTGTTTGTGTTGTTATAGGCCTCAGTAAGATGTTTGATTAAGTAAAACCATGACTAAGTAAATCTTGCATTACAATTGTAAGGTAACTAATGAATTAAGTATTTAAATGGATTGAAATTGTAATTAATTGACACGATACTCAATCAGCGCATGTTTAATCATCTAAAGTAGCTGAGGGTTAAATTAGCAACGGTATCTAGCGATACATTTACCTTACATAACTTGCAAGATTATTGTGACCAAACTATTTCAAGGTAGAAATACATTGTTACCTCACGTAATCTTTTATGTGCTTAAGACTGAATTAATTGTTTGAATTGGCATAGAGATTTGTACAATAGATTATTTTGATTTCATAAGTATGTATGTGCATTAACACATTTTCTAATTAAAATATGTTTAATCGATTGAATTGACATAGAGATATAGTCAAGAGATAAATGAATTCTTGGTAAGTAAGTATGTTTATAAGTTAGCAAATTACCGAGTTGCCTTGAATTTATTCATAACAGCATAAACATGAGTTTTAGAATCCTAAGTTAAGAAATTTAATTAATCTAACACAATTATGTCATCTTGACTAAGATCATCTTTTTGAAATCGTGCATAGGAACTTTATTTCACTTTATTTTTTTTACTTTGTTAAAATTTTAGTTTTTAATCACCTCTTCAAATCAAAATATTTTTCTTCACCAGAGTGTTTTAAATCGCATTCATAAATAATTCTTTTCACAGTCTCTGTGGGTACGATAACTCGACATTTACTTGTTCCTATTGTTTACACTTGCACATTTCCGTCATTCCAGCGAGCATGGATGTGAATCTTTTTGCTCAATTTTCGATAGAGTCTTGATGGAGTTGGATTCTGAGAAGTTTCTTGTTAGTGGGTTAGTGGGGAGTAAAAGGGGATTTGTGATATTATCTTATTTTATTTATGTTATTTTAAAAAAATATTTTTCTGTCTCTTCCAAAGAATTTTGACATCTATACTCTCCCTTTTCGGGTTCTCTTCAAATTTTTCTTCGTCCTCATCTTTTCTCTGCGATTCTGTCACTTTCATTTTTGTGCAAATCATCTTGTTTCGGCATTCTAGTGATCATTGTACGTTTCTAGAGAAGCTCAAGGGGCTGGAGGTTGCTAATTAGCACTCTTGTTGTGCGAAATCTTCGTTACTCGTTTGAAAATGTTGTGTGGTTCGGGAGTGTTTCCGCATTGAAATCGTACCAGGTGTGTACCCAAAATGCATAAAACAAGGCTTTTGCAAAAGATGAAAAATGAATTTATCGATGCTACATGGGCGTGTGGTTGCCCACGTGGATGGCTGTGTGCGAGACACGGCCGTGTGGTCGACGAAGGCATGGCTTGAGTGTGGTCGTGCGGGCCACACAGGCATGTCACATAGGCATGTGGATTCTGGGCCAGGCCACGTGGGCCACATGGGCAAAGGCCAATTTGGGCTTGTGGGCCTACGCGAGCAAACCACACGGGCATGTAGGCCCATAACTCTAAAAATTTACCTAGGGTGGCACGAGTCACTCTGATTGACTGTGGGTCTAATGTAGGGACGGTAAGGGCTAATTAAACCATTATTTGTATGCTATGATAATCTGATAGACTGATCTGAGTAGGATACTAAATGTATGCCTGACTATATTGATGTATGTGTCCGTTATATGTATAATGCATGTTGAGCATGTTTAATGTGTTATATCTATATCTAAATCTCTGTATCTGTTATTGGGGTGGGATTTATATATGAGGAGGAAGTATTCTGTTTGGCGTTAATAGCCTTTATACTTGCGGCTTGGCTACATATTATCTGATATCTGCCTTAAAGGCACAATGTGGTGTGTAGGGATGGGTGGGTGTTGTAACCCCACATGGTGTGTTGGGATGGACAGAATTGGTGTGTAGAGGATGGGGGTAGGATTCTGCCTATCTGAAACTGAATCTAAATCTGAAATTGAATCTGTATCTGTATCTATATCTGACTGTGCATATCATTCTATATGTTTGCATGCTTAATTCTGTTGGGTTACACATTGAGTTTTCATAAACTCACATCTATTGTCTGTTTTGTCAGGTAATCCGTAGACTTAGGCGGATCGGTGCGACGGAGCCTCTTGGTGACCACGAGTTCATAAACTGATGATGTTATGGTTTTTATCTCAAAGATTATTTCTAGATTTTTGTAACAATTGGACTCTTCAGACTTTTTGGTTGATTTTCTTTTGGATTTGGATTTTCGTATTAGTATTTAGTTTGAGTCTAATATCTAAAAGCTATGGTTTTTACTAAAACAAAGGTTTTCTAAAAATATGAACTAACCTCTTGAAATACAATATTTTCGTAAGCTTCTGCTATAAAGTCCATGGTAATTCTTTCTTATTTCCATTCTGGTATCGTAAGTGCCTGTAATAGTCTAGAAGGCAACTGATGTTCAGCTTTTACTTGCTGACATATCAAACATTTAGACACAAACTCAGAAATATCCCGTTTCATTCCCGGCCACTAGTACATCTTTTTCAGATCATTATACATTTTATTACTACCAGGATGAATAGACATGTTACCATTATGAGCTTCATTCAAAATCTGTTGTACTAGTTCTAAACTTTTTGGTACACATACTCTGTCTTTAAATAACAAAAAACCATCAGTCCAGATCTGAAATTCTGAGTCAGGAGTCAATTCACTTTGTATCCGTTTTGCTTGCAACTTACTATCATTTTTCTGAGCTTCAGATATCTGCTGCAAAAACTTGGGTCTAGCTTTTAACTCAACTATGATTAAACCATCATCAGATAATGACAATCGGTTATTCATTGCTCGCAAAGTATATAAGGACTTTCTACTCAGAGCATCTGCAACTACATTGGCTTTTCTAGGATGGTAGTCAATAACAAGATAATAATCTTTCAGTAATTCAAGCCAAATGCGTTGTCTCATATTTAAATCTTTCTGTGACATCAAATATTTTAGACTTTTATGATCAGTGAATATATGACATTTTTCACCAAACAAATAATATCGCCATAATTTCAATGCAAACATTACGGCTGCCAATTCAAGATCATATGTCGGGTAGTTTCTTTCATATGGTTTTAGCAGTCTTTAAGCATAGGCTACTACTTTACCTTCTTGCATCAAAACACATCCTAAACCATTCAATGATGCATCACTGTAAACTATTAATTCCTTACCTGATTTTGGCTGAACTAACACTGGAGCTTCTATCAATAAAACTTTTAATCTGTCAAAACTCTGCTAGCATTTATCAGTCCACTCAAATTTCACATCTTTTTGCAATAGACGGCCATCGGAGAGGCTATCATTGAAATTTTTTTTACAAACTTTCAATAATAACTAGCTAGTCTCAGAAAACTTCAGACTTTAGACACATTCTTCGGTGGCTTCTAGTTAACAATGGCTGAAATTTTATTCTGGTCTACCCTGACACCTTCAGCAGATATTATATGCCCAAGAAAACTAACTTCCCGTAGCCAAAATTCACATTTACTAAATTTGGCATACAATTGTTTCTCTCACAAAGTTTGCAACACTATTCTCAAATGTTCCACATGTTCATTTTCATCTCAGGAGTAAACTAAAATTTCATCTATAAATACTACCTCAAACCTGTCTAAATATGGGCTAAAAATTTTGTTCATCAGATCCATAAACACTGTAGGTGCATTAGTCAAATCGAATGGCATCACAAGAAACTCATAGTGTCCATACCTAGTTCTAAAAGCTGTCTTTGGCACATCGGAATCTTTTATCCGTAGTTAATAGTAACCAGAACGAAGATCAATCTTTGAAAATATAGTGGCACATTTTAACTGGTCAGACAAGTCATCAATACGAGGTAATGGATACTTGTTCTTTACTGTAACTTTGTTGAGCTGTTTGTAATCAATGCACAGCCTCAACGATCTATCTTTCTTTTTTACAAACAGAACTGGTGCACCCCAATGTGAGAAACTAGGTCGAGCAAAACATCTATCAATCAATTCTTGCAACCATACTTTCAGCTCTTTCAATTTATTAGGAGTCATTCTGTAAGGTGCTATGGATATCAGTGTTGTACCCAGAACAAGATCTATAGAGAATTCCACTTCTCCATCTAGTGGTAAACCAAGTAATTCTTCTAGGAATACATCAAGAAATTCATATACAACTGACACTGACTGAATCTTTGACTTAGATACTTTAGTATCCAACACATATGCGAGATAAGCATCATAACCCTTTTTGACATATTTCTATGCTGATATTGTTGAAATCACAATAGGTAATCCATCCAGATTATCAGTTTCAACATGAAGTAATTCACTGCTCTGACTTTTCAATACTATATATTTCTGTTTACAATTAACCACTGAATCATATTGGGTTAACCAATCCATTCCCAAAATCACATCAAATTCATCAAATGGTAAAATCAAGTCAGCCGAAAAGCAATAACCTTTTACCATCAACTGATAGTTTTTACAGACTTTATCCACCATAACGCACTGGCCCAAGGGGTTTGAAACTTTAACCAGAAATTCAATGAATTCAACGGGTAAATTTGTAACAGACACTAAGTTCGTGCATATGTATGAATGTACGGAACTGGGATCAATCAAAGTAGTAATATCAGTATCAAGTAGAGAAAATGTTCCAGTAATGACATCTAGTATAGAAGCATCTTCTCTAGCATGAATAGCATATGTTCTTGCAGATGCTCATGCATCAGATTTAACTACTGTATCCCTGGTAGTACCTCGACTACTACTAACATTACCGGGGTGACGGGGTGGTCTACCCCTCGAAATAGGATTACTCGGCTTTGGAGCTGGTTCTATTTCTTTTTTCAACTATTTCTGGACAACCTTTGAGAAAATGGTCAAATGAGCCACATCGATAACAAGCTCCACTTCTCAAACGACATTCCCCAAAATAAAAGTTGTTGCAATGGTTACACTTTGGTTTGGGATTACCGACACTACCTACACTGGTTATAGAAGGAGATAAAGATCTTGGGTTGGAGCATTGAGAACCTCACTCTCTTTCAGAATATCCCGTAGAAGTGGTAACACGATCATAATACTTCTTTATTTTCTTAGAAGCAGATGATTGTGACTTACTTATAATCCTTCTTTCCAAAAACCCGAGCCTCACTTTCGGCTTGTTTCTTTTCTTTATTCAATTCCTCAACTTTGTGTGCTCGACCGGCTAACACCGTAAATTCCCTTATTTCGAGAATTTTGATCAATAACTTGATATATTCATTTAAACCCTCTTCAAAGCGTTTACACATGTTAGCCTTGGTTAGAACCCATTCCCTGGCATATTTGCTCAACCAAACAAATCCTTGTTCATACTCAGATACAGTCATGTCTCCCTGCTTGAGTTTTAAAAATTATTTATTTTTCTGATCCATAAATCTCTAACTAACATACTTCTTTCTGAATTCAGCATAGAAGAATTCTCATGTAATGTTTTCTCTCGGTACAACTGAAGTTATGGTAATCCACCAATGATAAGCTGTATCTTTCAGTAGATATACTGCACATTTCAGACATTCAGCAGGTGTACAAGATAATTCATCAAAAACTCGGATGGTATTTTCCAACCAAATTTCATCCCTTTCTAGATCATCATTTGCGGTAGCTCTAAATTCTTCCACCCCATGCTTACAGGTTTTATCTACCGGAGGCTTACCTATTCTTAAGTACTAGATAAACCATTCATTCATCAATTGGAAGAAGGCTTGTTTTTCCTTCTCACTTCGGCCCCAAGATACGGGCCTTTCACTACCAGATACAAATGCAACTCTTTGAACTGAAGCTGAAGCATTGCTCCCAGCTTCCTCGGATTCAGCTTTAGCTTGGTTGGATGACATTACTATATGAAAAACACACTTAAAATGACCAGAAGACATCACACTATCACAAATTTTATAATGGCATGTATAGTTAAACTCGTGTTTGCTACGTTAAATCTGAGAATTGACTAAACCGTAGCTCTGATATCACTAAATATAACACCCCTAACTTGTATCCGTCGCTGGAATAGAGTTATAGAGCATTACCAGAACTTTTAGAACATCTACAGATAATTTATATCAATCACCATTCATCCTATGAAATTATTCGTAACGTCCCTTAAATGACCCTCGAGGCCCAATCAAGTCGGGACTTAATCGAAAACTCTAAGAATTTTTTCATGACATTTCAAACATTTTCTAAGTTACAAGGCACACACACTCGTGTGGTCCAAAGGACATGCCCGTGTGACCCTAAGACACGCCCGTGCTGTAGGCTGTGTTCAAACCCGTGTAACTCTCTGACTTGTGCACATGGCCAGCCACACACCCATATGCTAGGCCGTGTGGTTAATTAAATTCTTCAAAGTTAGGTGCAGGTTTCACATGGCCAAAACACACGCCCGTGTTCTAGGCCGTGTAGCGCACACGGCTGAGACACCCACTCGTGTCTCTGCCCATGTGCTCAATTCTGAGCATTCTGTTTCTCGGATTAAAGGTGCAAGGGACACATGGCCTAACCAGATGCCTATGTACCAGGCCGTGTGTCACACACGGTCTAGGAACATGCCCGTGTGACTGCCTGTGTGGACCAAATAAAGCCATTTCTAATTTCACTTCTCACCCAAAATTCACACCAATGACCTGCACTTAAACTCACATCCAAATACAAACTATTTCAAGCATCCAAATTAAGCAAACTCTATCATTCAACATGGCATATCATTTCATGCATACTTGTTTATAATCTTTCCTTGCTATATTCCATATGTTAGGCATAATTTGAAAAACCATTTAACATGTATGTAGCTACCATAGTATGACATTACAAGTATACCAAAAATAACCATCACTAGCCATTCCAATGGCTAGATTACAAACCATATATTTAAGCCATCTATGGCCAAGTTAGCCTATACATGCCATTATACCAAAATGATTTTACTATATATACCCAAAATAAGCTGGTGGATAGTGTGATGATGTTTCAATTTTCACAACTTTACATTTTAGTCCCTAAATCATGTTTTCATTAAAAATCACTTTGTAAAAGTTGTTTATCTATCAACAACCTTTCATTATCTACCATAAATTTTAAATTTTCAGCATATTCATCCATGACCTAATTTCCATACCTTGATAACTTTTCAAATTAATCCTCCAAGTAGATAGGTTAAGTAATCCTGGTTTCAAAAATATCAAAATTACTAAAAACGGAACAAGAAAACTTACCCAATTAAGCCATGAAAGTTTCTTCTCTCTCTCTTAGGGTTTCCATAGAATTTTTTTGGGGAAGATGATGAGAAAAATAAGATTATATCTTTTATCATCTTTTTGATTAATTAAATATTTTTAATTTCTAATTTAGTCCTTGCCCTTTTTCTAAATTTCCATGAATGAGTCACTAAAATATCTACATACTTTTCTTCAATGGTTTAATTATCATACAAGGACCTCAAGTTTTAAATTCCATAACTATTTAATCCTTCTAGCCACAAGAATTCAACTTTTACATTTTATGCGATTTAGTCCATCCCGTAATTAAACACATAATCAGTAAAATTTTCTTATCAAAATTTTCACATGACATTTCTAACATAATACGAGTCATGTAATAAAATTAAAATAAATTTTATTTTCGGATCGGATCGGATCAGATTTGTGGTCCCAAAACCACTATATCCGATTTCACTGAAATTGGGCTGTTACAGGTTTGAAGATTTCAAACATGCTGTTTCAAAGGCCATTTTGCAAGCCAAATAATCAGCCAAGCAAGCTGATTGGGTCAGCATGTAGGATGATTTTGGGCTGCCCAGTGCTCGATTGGATCGATTTTCACGGTTCAGCTCAATTGGGCCCCTTTTTATAATTAATTAACAATAATTTAACCCAAATTAAATTGGATTAAAATTAAAATTAATTATATTATGAATTAATACACATAATTTGGACCGTCTTAGGCTGAAAAAATGAATTCACTGTGATGCTTCAAAATTACTTCTCGATTTTGTGCTTCTAGTAGTATCTGCAGAGCTATTTTTCACCCTTTTGCAAATCTATCGAAAATAATCAAAATTAATCAAAATTTGATATAAAATTAATTAGAATTCAACATGTTCACAATTTGGGTGCAATTTAATTATTTTATAAATATTATTTATTTTTTGACACGAATTTTACTGAAACTGCATGAATTTGAGTTAAAAAGAGCATTAAAAAGTGGTAAATTTTTGTGTTTCCAGTGTCTCGACACGGCCCTTTGATGTCCCGACATCGAAATTTGATGTAGTATTCACACTCTGGACATTGGTACGTCCGAAGGTGGTCAATAACATAGCATACATGAGACTTCCTATTGCCAAGTCATAAGGAACATTTCTCACATTCTCTCTTTCTTTTGCTGTCTTATGATAGTCCTTGAAAGAGATGAAATTTTGATATTGCGGGTTGATTTCCCTTTTCTGAATTGGTCATTGCATAACGCTCTAATATCTTATCTATGTATGAAGCCTGAGATAGTGCTATCACTTTGTTCTTTCAGTCCCTTAGGATTCAAATGAGTAGAAGAAAATTAGCTTTTCCCAAGTCTTTCATGCTAAACTATTTAGTTAGCCACAATTTAACTGATGACAATATCCCTTCATCATTCCTAATGAGTAGAATGTCATTGACATATAGAATGAGAAATACCACCTATCCATCCTCTAAACGTTTATAAATGCAAGGTTCATCAATTTTTTTCTTAAAACCAAATGTCTTTATCGCTTGATCAACTCTTTGATTCCATGAACGGGATGCTTACATAAGTCTATATATCAATCAAAGTAGTTTTCAAACTTTATGCCCGTTTTCTTTAGCTATATATCTGGTGGGTTACATCACATAGATACTTTCTTCAAGATAGATATTCAAAAATGCTATCTTGACATCCATTTTCCAGATCTCAAAATCGAGAGTCACCATAATGGATAGTAATATGTGGATTGACTTGAGCATGGCAACCAAAAAGAAGGTTTCTTCATAATCGATGCCTTCTTTTTGAGTATAACCTTTTGCTACAGGTCTGGCCTTATCAATTTCCCATTTTTTTATCCCCACTTCTTTTCCTCTTTTAGATCCACTTACACCCTATGGGTTTTATCCCCTTCTAGTAAGTCTGCAAGTTCTCACACTGAGATGGAATATAATACCCTAACTCGTAATCATTGCCGGAATATGTTAAAAGGCATTATCGGACTTGTAACTCAATTTAGAGCAATCATTTATCAACTGTCATCTCATTTCAGTAACTATCATTCATTCACATTCAATATGTACTTAAATCGAGCATACAAAGCTTTAATCATGCATTTAGGACTAAATCGGTAACATATTAAAATTTTTGGAACTTATAAAAATTTTAACATTTCAAGTATCACACGCCCGTGTGAACAAGCCGTGTGCCTCACACGGCTAGTAGACACGCCCGTGTCTAAGATCGTGTGAAAACAGGGCATACATAATAACTTGTGTTACATGGCCGAGGACACGCCCATGTGCCAGGCCGTGTGAAAATTGGAGAGGATACTGACTTGGGTCACATGGCCAACCACACGCCCGTGTGTCTAGCCCGTGTGCCCTTCGATATGGCCACACACACCGTGTATCAAGCCATGCCAAAACTGTAGGGTATACTGACTTAATTCGAAAGGGTACCCCAGGGAACACACGGCTATGCAACATAATCGTATGTCACACACGGCTGAGACACCGTGTGCCTGCCCGTGTGGACAAAAATAGGCTATTTGCAAAGCCATTTCGCCACCCTATAAACATAAGCATTCACAAGCATAAATGACCATATTTTTACAACTTAATAAGTAGCCAAGATAACCATTTCAATACACATTATTAACCATATCAAAACCTAACAATTATATGCCCAAATACCTATTCAACATCATACATGATCCATTCATTTAACAACTACATATCAAAACTTCACTTGCATAATTTTATTCCATCATTACCTTGCCAAAACATGTCATAATTAAACACTTATATACACAACCAAATATGATACCAAAATAAGCCAAATTACATGGCTTAACTCATATATAAAATATACCAATAACATAACTTTCAAGTGACCATAACTTACAACATTTAAACTAGCCTATACATGCCATATTTACATATCCACAAATTCAAAAGTACCAATCAAAAATTTGATAGTGTGATGTGCAACTTCGACTTGTCCGAAATGAGTGAGCTAACGAGCCTCTATAAAACATAGAAAAAGAAATAGAGTAATCTTATAGCTTAGTAAGCCCGTATAATTCAGAATTAAACTTACCATTTAAACCAAATCAATACAAGTAACTAAGGTAAACTCCTTACAATTTCCAAATGCTTATCACAAATGTTTATCTATAGGTTAGACATATTAACACCTGAAATCATCCACTATCACAATCCAATACTCAATATAACTAGCATTCATCATTTTATTCTTAATCATATAACCAATAATTCAATCAATAACAGTAATCATCCGTATAAATAGAATTTATGCCTGTTGAACCTATTAGAAATTCAAAAGATACTCGGGTGAATAACATCAGTAATCCGTCAATTCATTATCATTTATGATTTTTGAGCCAGAATCAGTAAGCTCCTCTTGAGCTGATAAACAGTAAGCTCTATTGAGATGAAACGATAAGCTCTATCAAGCTGAACAGTAAGCTTATACGAGCTAAAACGGTAAGCTCTTACAAGCTAATATATCGGTAAGCTCTTACAAGCTGATATATCGGTAAGCTCAAACGAGCTTTGGTGGGTTCACAACAAATGCAGGAGCTCGACCAAATTGGTAACCCTGTGACAAGTCACTCGTATCCTATGAATTCATATAGTTCAAATGGGGCTCAGTAACAAATATAATATATCAATAAGACATTTATATTTCAAGTACATCAATTAATCAATCACAAATATTCATTTCAAATATTTTCAAATATATAGAAGTTCGATTCTAATTATACGAACTTACCTTGTATCATCGGATAAAACTATCGGCTATTCATCCACTTTCTATTTTCCCCGATCTAGTTCCGGTATTTGCTTATCTTGATCTTAATCAAGAATTCATGCTTGGCCGAACTTCAACCCTAGCTATGGCTTTTATTTCTTCAATTGTTGGTGGAAGACGGTATAAGGAAGATGATAGGAAATTTTTGTTTTGTTTTATTAACTTTATTTACCCATTTACTAAACTAACCTTTAAAATTATTATAAACTACACCAATTTCCATGCTATCATCATCCACTAACCACAAATGGTCTATTTATCACTTAAGGACCTTTACTTTAATGATTCATAGCTATTTAATACCTTTAACTAATAGAACATGCATTTTACACTTTACGCGATTTAGTCCTTTTTGTCGAATTAAGCATTAAAATAGTAAATTTTCTTTATGAAACTTTCACATATTAATTCTGTCATGCTGTAAACTTAAATAAAATAATAAAATAATATTTTAACCTTAGATTTGTGGTCCCAAAACCACTGTTCTGACTTGACCTAAAAACTGGCTGTTACATGGAATACATAGAGTCCATCTCAATTTTTATAGTCATTTCCCAAAGCTTGGAATCAGAACTCTGCATCACTTCATCTTATCTAAGTGAGTCATCATCTTATTGTTGGGCAAAATCAGTGTTAAAAACACTTTCATTAGATTGGAAGAACTCAAGCCTACGAAAGACCCTCCCACTTCCATGAAGCACCCTATGATGCTAATCGTTTGTAGGTCTACTATTAGGAGTTGGTTTTGGAACTGTTTCATTAGGTTTTTTTATATTTTTCGAGAGTTCCTCAAGTACCTTTTTACTTTAAGGTTTGAAGTCATTCATGTAACTTTCATCAAAGAAAGTAGCATGAGTTGACACAATAACAATTTGCTCTTTCAGTTTATAAAAAAAAAACCACCATTTGTTTCATTAGGATATCTTACAAACATGCACAATTTCATCCATGAATCAAACTTCTTCGCATATTTGTCCAATACATGTGCTGGGGATGCCCAAATCATTAAATGTTTTAGACTTGGCTTCCTGTCATGCCACAATTTGTATGGAGTTTTCAATGCTGCCTTAGTTGGCACATCATTCAGAATATAGCAAATTTTTTGTATTATATATCCCCAAAAATAGATTATTAGCTTCAAATAAATCAATACTACACGTACCATGTCTAACAACATTTGATTCGTTCTCTCTGACACATCATCCTGTTGTGGAGTGCCTGACGCGGTTAACTAGGATAAAATCTCATTCTTTATGAGGTAACCTAAAAACTCATCAGATAAATATTCCCCACCTCAATATGACCAAAGTGCATTTATGGGTAAACCTATTTGTTTCTCCACTTTCGAAAAAAAAAACTCTTTGAATTTATCAAAGGTTTCACTTTTGCGGTGCATTATGTATACGTAACCATATCTGGAATAGTCATCAATAAAGGTTACATAATACTCGTAACCACCTCTTGCACTAATGCTCATGTGGCCAGATACGTTAGTGTGCACAAGTTTTAGGGGCTTTTCAGCCCTCGTTCCTTTTGTATTAAAATATCGCTTAATAACCTTACCTTCTAAGCATGATTCATATTATGGAATATCAACTTCTTTAAGCAAACTTAAAGTGTCATCTTTCACAAGTCTAGTGATTATTTCTCGGTTAATATGAGCAAGTCTAAAATGCCAAAGGTACACCTCATTAGAGTGAGAAGTTTTAAGTCTTTTATTTGATATTTCAGTTTTAAGTAGTGTGTACATCTTTGGTTTTATAAAATAGAGATTTTTTTACATCTACCCTTTACAAATAAGATTATGATTTCTAAATATTGTAATTCTATTATTAAAAGTCACGGTCAAGTTGTCTTTATATAAACATGCAACATAATTTAATTTTCTTTTGAAACTTGGTACATGGAAAATGTTTCTTAAAGTAATCTCTCTAAAATTATTAAAAAAAGATGTACATCTCCCACTTCTTCAGCTGCCACACTTGTCGCATTCCCAGTCCACAATGATAAGCTCTTATTTCTAAGATTTTTGCCTCCTCGAACCCCTACAGAGAAACACAAACATGATTGGTGGCTCCCGAATCAATGTCCCAATGGTCTATTGAATCCTCTACTAAGCAAGCTTCTATCTTAAAGAGTTCCATACATTTGTCTTTGGTGGCTAGGTATTCCTTTCACTCTCTACAATTTTCCTTGAAGTGCCTTTTCTTACTGTAGAAAAAGAATTTAGACTTAGATAAGTCTTTAGGCTTCTTGATTCTCTTCCTTTCCACCTGTGGTGGCTAGAGACCTTAGTCTTTCCTTTCTTAGCGTGTTTTCCCTTCCCTTCAGAGGAATAAGTGATAGCTATGTTTGCTTCTACTCTTCGGACCTACTAACCACCATTCAACATCAACCTATAGGATTGAAACTCCTTCATAAGTTGTGTAAGCATTAGATTTTTGTTGCTAAGGCTATATGCAACCCAAAATCTAGAAAAATCCTTGGACAAGCTTTTCAATACCATCTCAATTTGAGTGTTAT
The DNA here is from genome assembly GCA_025698475.1 of Gossypium anomalum. Lineage (NCBI taxonomy): Eukaryota > Viridiplantae > Streptophyta > Magnoliopsida > Malvales > Malvaceae > Gossypium > Gossypium anomalum. The sequence goes on from CM046956.1 coordinate 60,442,848, forward strand.
GGTCCAAATTAGCCTCATTGCATGTGGCCTCGGCAAAGTATCTTATCATACCCCAAATTTGGATAACTCAAATTTTAGGTGCGTAGATGAGAAGATGTTTGTCCTGGCACACTCTAGAAGTTAGTTCACCAAATTGTAGGTTCTGGAAAACTAATTTTTTGGTTGAATTAAGTATCCGCCCAGGGAAGTATATCATGATTCAGTCATCAATGTGTTCTTCAATAAAGAAAAAATATGACATATAGGAAAAGTAAGCTTTATGTATGTCACCGCCAAATGTATATTACGCCTAGTTTGTCCCAGTACTGTAGAGGGCAAGCCTCAGTAACTAAATTTGGTTATAAACCAACTAAACGGATTGGACAAATGGCATTTGGAAAAGACTTTCATTTATATTTCCTTCAGATTTTTTAGGCCATTATTAAGGGCATATTCTGAAATTTTTGGACACTTGTTAAATTCAACTAAATGGGGGTAGATTCTATATATAGTGAGAAAGGTTCATGAGAAGGTTTTCTTCTTTCTTCAGAGTAATTCTTTAATTCTTTCTTTTCATAAATATTAAATGTTATTTCTGGTGGCTCTTCTTATGTGATTTGGAACTTAAGGATTCTTGAATAATATTGTGGTGTTCCATCTCTTAGTAAGTCTAGTAACTTTGCATGTTAAGAATAAGGATGCTATGAAGTATATGGGTAGTAAGTTAGGAATGAAAAGCCCTGCATGGGGATTTTCTGTAATTGAAATGTTAGCAATATGTTTGTAAATGATTTTAATGATGAATCCATGCTCTTTAAGCAATTGTTGCTACCAGTTCAAATTGGATGTCTGAGTTTGAAGCTGGTAGCTGAAGTAGATAAGCTTCAAGTGAGTCCCTAATATTTATTCCTACAGGACTTTGTAGACAAGTCTTTTGTGATTGATGTCTCAGAAATGATGAATGTGTAAATGAATGATTGCTGAAAATAAGTATATATATTTGATATTGGTCTCTATGAGTCTAGAACATAATGAAATGTCTGTATGGGTGAATATGATTTTGTGGAGCAACTAAGTGTATGCGTTTGTAATGTGTATTGTGAGATATGATTGTGATCATGTTTGTGTAGTATGTAATGAAGTTTTCTTTGGTTAAAAAGATAAGTTAGTCTACTTGAATGTGTAATATAAGATTGGAAATTGTTTTGGGAAATAGGGGTGTCTATGAGTGTAGCAAGGTTGAGTTGTGAGTTTGGTCACCGCTGTGGTATATGAAGAAGTTCCTCGGGATAGTAAACATGAATTATGATATGTAATTTCTAAAAGAAGTCCATGTCTATGACACATTCTGGAAAGGGTAAATGAGCTGTAATTATTGACTGGGGTTCTCTACGTGTCCCAGGACGGTGATGGACAAACCTCACATGACGTGAGTTTAGGCAAATCCATATCACAAACATGGAAGTTATGGAGTGCCTGGGTGGCATTCTGCTAGCCTTTATGGCGTACTTTTATATAGCTTTTATGGCATTCAGTTAGCCTTTGTGGTACTTTGGTATGGCTTTGTGGCATTCTATTAGCCTCCATGCTATTTTTTATATGGCCTTTGTGGCATTCTATTAGCCTCCATGGTATTTTTTATATGGCCTTTGCGGCATCCTTTATAAATTGCCTTTATGGCGTCTTCTGTCTGACCCTAGCGGCGTGCTATGGTAAACCTGTAACAAAAATATGTTATATCTAAAGCTTTAATATGTGAAGTTTTTGATAAATATGAGTAAGTCTTAAACGAAGTATGATTTAGCATGTTCACTGAAAGTATCTGTTGTGGTTATCTGCCAACCTAGTATATGAGTGTATTCAGTACAAGAATCTATCAATTCAAGTTAGAACTTCTATGGTAAAAGTCTGAGCTATCTGGCATATTTTTTTAGAATCATGTATTGCTCTAATCTCTATCAGAATCTATGATATTTGATATACTGGATATCTAGTGTTTGTTATTGTAACATCTCGATTTAGGGTCTAATTAAAATAGTAGTTTCGAGACCACAAATTTGACGTAAAAAATTTTGTTTTTATTACATTTATATAGTCTACGATTTCACAAAAATATTTTGTGAAAATTTCGTTTGAAAATTTTAACGTTTGGGCACTCAATTTAGTCAAAAGGACTAAATCGTAAAAAGTACAAAAGTTGAGTTCTACATGCTAAAGGTGTCCAATTGTTATGAAATTTTAAATTTGAGGTCCTTATATGGTAATTAGACCATTGGCTAAGTTGGTGGACAAAAATGGACATGGTTAGGCATGTTTCCAGAGTTTTTCATTAAGGGCATTTTGGTCATTTAGTTATTAAAATGAATTAAAAACAAAAATAAAAGCCCAAAAATTTGTCCATCTTCCTCCTTGGCCGATATTTGCAAGAGGAATCCATGGCTAGGGTTTTTCAAGCTTCTAAGCTCGATTTTAAGTTTATTCCAGCCCCGTTTTTAATGATTTTCACATTTTTGAACTCCTTGTAACACGATCTAGCTATTTCTACCATTAATTTGAGATATGATGAAGGTCTAGGTTTTGACCCATGTTAGAAATTAGTGTATTTTGATATTTAATGGTACATTATGCATGTTTATGGTTAGAGAAACGACTTTTACTAAGTGATTTTCGGTGAAAACGTCCAAAAGGGCTAAATTGTAAAAGTTATAAAATATGTAGTAAAAGTGTGTTTTAATGGAAATTGTGGGCTGCTATAGTTATGAAAATGATTCGGCTAGGATTGTATGTTGAATAAATTTCATTTTATGAGCCTAGGGGCAAAAGTGTAATTATGATAAATTTTAGGGGCAAAAACATAATTTTTCCATAGTATGATTTTTGGGTCACATTAAGTAATGTGACTAACAAGTGGGCTAAATGTGATGTTATAGATCAAAGAAAACGAGATTCAGGCCTAGAACGAGGGAAAATGAGTAATTGACGGTTAGGTCCCTCTTTGCCATTTTGGTGTCGAGGTAAGTTCGTATGTAAATAATGCTATGTTATGTTTGTATTTTAAATATTCTAAATGCTTTGATAATGTATAAGATAAATGATTGATTCTATGGTTGTATTTGACGAAGTTCAGATAAGTGAGAAAAATCTCGTTTCAACCTTAGGAATAGAATAGGATACGAGTGACATGTCACTAAGGATATTTGTGATGTATGTGTGATTATGTGATCCGGATGCTGGTCTCGTACGTCTACCAGTGGTTGGGTAGTCTGGCATGTGTTGTGGAGACCTGGTAGATTGTGTGAGCAGTACTGCGTAGTTGCGTCTTGACCGTCAACTTGTGTGAGCAAGCCCGAGATTTGCTCGTGAGCGAGCATTTATGCCATATGAGATATGAGGTAGCTTTAGCTACATATGTGGCATTTATGTGCAAAGAATTTCCGTGTATCCATTTAGTATTCCAAGTGTTCAATGGTATGCCAAAGATGAGAAAGTAAATGGTTATGTTACGAGATGGCACAGGTATGTACGTAAAGATTTTAAGTATTGACTTCATATTATTGTGAGTTATGATCACTATGAAAGTTACTTTGAGATAGCCTTACGATTTTTGATTTATGGTCATGATGTATAAATGCATGGAAACACAGTTGATGACTATATGTTAGGCCTTGGAGGCCCAATTGATTGGTGAGATAGTAAATGTTGTTCATTTGAATTGTGATTTATCGGTTATGAGTGAAAGGAAATATTGGCCCAATTGCCTATTAAAATGGTTAAGAAAGTATGGAAAGAAAGAGTTATTACAATTTGAAATATGTTGAGCTATATGCATGAAAACATGAATATACATAAGTAACGTGTACTTTTACTAAGATGTTTAAAATGATTTACAAATTATGAAACATGTTGCAATGGAGAAATTATGGCTGCTAGACTGAAAGTCGAGTAATGTTAAATTATTTTAATAAATCAAAAGAGAGTAAACATGCGGATAGGTTATATTACAACCTTGAGATTTATAGTTATTTTTATATTAACTTGTGCTTATATTGTCAAGCATAGTAGTATATGACTAGCATGAGTTGCTCATTATTTTCATATGAACTTACTAAGCTTTGAAGCTTACTCCCCTTCGTTTCCCATCTCTTATAGGTTAATTTAGCTAGGTCGGGTTGGAGGCTGCTGGAGATGTCATCACACTATGAAGCTATCATCACGGGTAAAAATGGATACAAACCTCTTAAGTTTATGGCATGTATAGGGACTTAGTCAATTGTGAATGTGTCATTACGATTTAGCCAAAGGTATTGGCTTGTAATGGTTAAGGGTTTGATGTAATGTGAAGCCATGTAAATTGGCTTATATTGGCTTATATTGATATTTGATTCATTTTGTATAAGGCCATGAGATATGGCTCATATTGATTATTGGGTTTTAAGCCTATTTATTTAAGTATGCATGTGCCCATGCAATTGTGATATGGTTGGTGGTTGTGTGTATGCGATGAGATGTGTCATAACTATGAATGCTTGATGATCTAATTGGGATTTGTTTTGTATGATGATAACCATGGCTTAAATGAGAATTGGTAAGTTGGGCTTAACAAAGTATGAAGTCTTATGCATGTATAAGTAAAGATGAAATGATCATGACCATGTCTTGTTTGTGTATGTTTAAGTGCTCACTTATGCCATGCTAAGTGCCTTTGAAGTCATGTATCTGTATGTGCAAATAAGGGTGGCAACTGGCTTGGAAAATAGCTTCATAGTTGTCTACATGGGTAGGAACACGGGCATGTGTCTAGACCGTGTGTGACACACGGTCTACCCCCATGGGCGTGTGATCCGGCCATGTGTCCCCTGCACCCTAATTTAGTAAAACAAAATGCTCAGTAGTAAACACACAGGCAGAGACACGGCTGTGTGTCTCAGCCATATGGAGGACACGGCCTAAGCACACGGGCGTGTGACTTGGCCATGTGATCTCAATTTAGTTGATGATGTCATAAATAGAGAGTTACACAGGCTGAGGGCACGGGTGCGTCCCAAGCCACACGGGCGTGTGTGACCACACGGCCTACCCCCACGGGCGTGTGACCCTCTAAAATAGGAAAATTTTCTAAGTGTTGTATAAGTTAAGAAAGTTCTTGGTTGAGTCCCGAACCACACCAATGTATGTTTTGGGCCTCGATGGCCCATATAAGGGATGATATGCATGTGAATGAAAAGTTTTAAATTTGGATAGAAATTCATGTCTCGGTTTTGTATGACCGTGTGAGTTTATATCCGGTAATGCCTCGTACCCTATTCCAGCATCGAATACGGGTAAGGGGTGTTATAGTTACAGAGATGTGTATAATTCTTCTAAAAAATCTGGACAAACTCTCATCTGTAAGGTTATTTGCTAAGCTAAAGCAAGGTTTGGTTTGGATTATGATTTGATTTATCAAGATCAGTAAGGGTATCCACCAAAATATGATCAGTAAGTGATATCTGCCAAGAATAGTGCTTGTGATTAATTGTTCGAGAATAACTGTTGAAACTTGTTTGACGGGAAATGAAAAGTGTAGTGTTCGAATGTCGAGACCTAGAACTAGCTAAGTAGTTGAATGAATGAGGATATGGTATGAATGATGAAAAATGTATAAGTATGAAAGTATACAACTGAAAATAGGAAGGTATTCATCAAAGATAGATACAGGAAAGTCTAATTATTCAAGATGAAGAATTTCATGAAAAGATCAAAAGGTAAGTTGTGCTCATAACTCATTAAGTTCCTTTGAACTTACTAGTGTTATGTTTATGTTTCATGTATTGTTGTGTCAGTGAAAGTACTTGAGGAGACGATGTCAGGATTGTGCCAGATAAGTACCATAAGGGGAATACTATGCATATAGTGGGCATAGGAAGAGTTGGCATTTAGTTGGACTACGCCCTTAGAGTCTGTCTTTTATGATTTATGTTTTGTAATGAAATTTTAGCAAGACTGATACAATATGTTATTTGAAAATATTTCCCTTTATTATTTAAATACGGAGTTTTTAATCAAATTAATGAGAAATGTTTTCAATAATGAGTTTTTGTTGACTATTTTGAAAATTTTGTTAAGTTTTCTATGAAGTAATACTCGAAACCCAGACTTGGTGAATCGGGTCAGGTGCAGGGCGTTACATATCCCATAAGAGTAATCATATGGTCTTTAACCAAAGTGTCGGGTTTTTTGCTGGGCATTCATCAAGCTAGTTATAGTATAGTGTCGAGCCAATACAACTTGACCTCCGAACATGTCTTCTAGCTTATCTGGAATTACTTTAACAGTCTTACAGCTCTCCAGTTGCTTATATAGTGTACTGGTTATGCTTGCCAGCATATAGCTACGAGTTATCTCATCTGACTCTTCTCAGCATTTTCTAGCGTCAGCTTGAGTGGGCAATGGGCACTTATTATCAAGAACTATTTTAAGTTTCTCACAGCTCAAGACAATTATCAGGTTCTTTTTCCATTCCTTATAGTTATTTTCATTCAATTTGTTTTCAATGAGTATGTTCAATAAGGGAGTTGGTGCCATTTTCAAACTGAAAATAAAAAATTCATATATTAATATCTTTGTATTAAGAAAGTGTTTGAAAATGTTTTGCAACATTACGAAATGCATTAGGATGATGCATGTGTCTTACATTAATCCTTGAAAACATTTGTAACACCCCAAACTCAATCCAGAAGTTAGGCCCGAATCTGGCATGTCACATTAAAGTGTTTTTCGTAAACTATGTTTTCATTAAAAACCCTTCTTATTTAAAAAAAATCTTGAGTAAAATCCCAGTTACATTAGTTTATATTTAAAACGTGGTACATTGAAAAATTATTAATTTTATTCCCAAAATTCTTTTTTTTTTGTTGCGAAAGATAATTTTAAAAGTAACCGTTTTACGAAAACGTGGTGTTTGAAATTTAAGTCACTAAACCATTTCGAAAATGTTGCGGAAACGTAGTGTTTGAAAATAGTTATTGTTTTAGAAAACCATGTCCTACTTCTAACAGATATTAAACATACTAAATAAATTTCCCAAATAAAAAGTTAAGAAAATAAAGACGCCTTATTACAACCCAAATCAAAAACCAAAGTGCTTAACTAAATAAACGAAATAGAAAAACATTTGCAGTTGTGTGGTTGTCTCCGAGTCCCTCAGCGACACTGATCCACCTAACGCTGGGGATTACCTGCACAGTTAATAAACGGGGTGAGTTTACGAAAACTCAGTGTGCAATCCCCTAGCATCCAAACAGTCAGTCAAAAATTGAATTTACAACCAATCTGGGCTTGAGCCCTATTCAGTAACAAAATAGTCTGATTCAGAATATATGTGGGCCAAAGCCCGATTCATTAACATTTGGGTCTCAACCCATCACAGTCCCATTTGGGCCTAGCCCATCTCAGGATCAATATCAGTTGGGCCTAGCCCATATCAGAACCAATATCAGTTGGGCCTAGCCCATTTCAATATCAAACCCATATGAATAATGCATGATAACCAATCCAACCCCGCACTTGCCTCTGTCCAACCCTGCACAACCTGTGGGGAATAAATCACCCACGTCATCCCTACACTTACAGTGTTAGCACCATTTGTGACACTAACTAGAATCGCAGCAAAGCTGCTAATATCAGAATATGTGGCACAGCAACTAATACGGTTTCTTCCTCCATAACAATATCCCAATCCCAAGCAATATGTCATGTATGCAGAATGTCATGCACAAAATCGGTCCTACAAATCACAAACAAATCAGTCATTTACCTTCAAGGGGCAAAACAGTCACTTTACCCTTTAGGGGTATTTTGGTCATTTTACTAATTTTGGGGTCCCATTGCAGATTACAACCTCATAGATGGTCTGTCGTCGCCTCAAGCGACTCAAGTAACCTAGATGGTCAAAACGGTGAAAATGGGCCTATGGCCCATTACTCGGCCAAAGTGGGCCTACAAGCTCGTGTGGCCCATTTAGCCCAAACTCAGTTACGACTATGTGACCTACATAGCCCAATCCAATATTTATCACTTACCATGGATTTAATCTGTGTGTGGCCCATGAGCCCATTAGGTGGGCCGACACTACACATTTCGGCCCAACGTGGCCCAGAACGGCCTATGCCATGTACACGACATGACAAGTCCAACTACTTCTCATATATAGTTAAATTTACACAAGTGGGCCCACGGGCCCATCGGGCCCATTCGACCCATTGAGGCCCAAGTCCACAAGAGGACTTGTGGCGGCCTCTAAAGCCTATCGCCCATGCTTTGTGGCTTCAGATCGCCCCACGTGCGTTCGCACGCTCGTGAGGCCTCGAATGCCCGAGTTATAGCATTTTAGCTTTCCGGCTTTTGCCGAATCACAGTTTAACAGGGGTGTGATTACACACCTCTTTTGGCTTGGACAGTAATTGAGTGGTGAATGATTACACACCTGGTTGCGAAAACCGATACGAGTTTTCGAGCACCACAGCCTTCAAGTAAACACGGTAAATAATAAGTCTAAATTCAATAAGGTTAATACCCTCTTCACAACTCTTATATCCCAACTGTAACTATTACCTACTGCGACAAGACGAAGATGGTTTATCTCCATTAAACCGCTAGTTAAGATACGATTGCATCATGTTAACCCATACCATATATGTGAATATAATGAACCAAGTGAGACCACTTATCGATACGTGGAACCAAAAAGGTTGGTAATAGTATTCGGCCTACACTAGCACCCCTGTCATAGACGCAAGACAAATATTATTTAGAGGAGAGTGCTAAAACGATAGAGAGAAAAAAAGGGAAAGCATAACCGAGCATCCAAAGCAGCAGTGACTGTAAGCACCAGATTCGGCTATAAATAAAGAAGAACCCATTTAACTTAATCAACGCAGGGAGATTCAGCTACGAGTAAGAAGAGCAAACAGAAATCGGCTGCAAGTATTCAAATGAAAAAAGAAGAGAAGGTGAAATCAGTTAAGAGGAATTGGTTGAGAAAAGAAAGGGAGAAGAGAGGGGAAAAGAAAGTTCAACTAATATCTTGAACACTAGGGAAAAAGAGAGTGATGGAGAAAGGAAATTTTTTGTCCAACAGAAGTACCTTACCGTAGGATAAAATCAAAGTAAGTTAATCCAAAACGTACCCGAAAGGCCACTACCAAATTTTTGTTACCACACAAAACAGTAGCGAGAGAGGAGCAAAAAGAGAGAAAAGTCACCGGTAAAGGGCAAGAAGTAACCTATTTGGCACCTAATGCCTAAGACCGATTATGGCACATAGACAATCCCATTTTCGATAGACAACTCCCCACTCTCCTATTTCACGATCCACTCCCCAATTCTCTCCTCAAAACTCTCATTTGACCAATTCAAACTCTATTCAAACTCTCCAAATTTGAAATCCATGAGTTTCTCCACCCAATTCTCTTCTATGTCCATAACAACCATTATCTTATCCCTTGATTTTCTCCCCTTGACCAATTCCACAACCACCTCAGGAGAGTTTTAATCCAACTCTACCTCCCTCACCTTATGGGAATAAAATAAATGTACCTTGCAAATCATGGGATTCAAACTCAAGATCCCTTTCCACTATAATGATGCTACAACCACTAGTCCACATGTTTCCTTGTGATAAATTTTAACCACTAATATTTATAAGGCCTACAAGCTAAAGCCAAGGTTCACTTAAGGGAAAAACTAAAATTTTGCTAAAGCCTAGATTTGAACCCAAGACTTCTCAGATATCCCCAAACACACCCAATTCACTTAACCACCACACCAAACATGCAATTTGTGTCACTTTCTTGCTCAACTAAAATATTTATAAGCCGCTTACTATCAGATCCCACGCTCAAGGCCCAATACTTCTAGGCCCAGAATTTGGGGTGTTACAACTCACCCCTCCTTAAAGGAATTTCGTCCCTGAAATTTCCAACTGTTAAAACAGTCGTACAACACGGATTACAATACTATGCTCCTGTTGCGCACTCTAATTCCAAATTGAGTAAATAGTACCCTATGGGTAAAGTATGTACCAGTATTCGCATTCAGAGCGTCTCCGTCCTCTAGACGACGTGCTGCTTAGATCAAAGTTGGCTGCCTAGCCTCTCCTTGACCCATACCCCTGCCTGATGCTCCACGACCATGGCCCATTCCATTGCCATGGCTTCTCGGTGGTATTATCTGAATTACAAATTTTATGTAGATTAACTCATAGTTCTAGTAATTAAACAGATGTTTTACGAGAAGTAGAAGTTTAGAGTTTGTTTTTGCATTCGTAGGCTCACTACAGTCTTAGTTTCCTACGGTTTCACAGTTTACTCTAACTAGAGTAGTATGGTCAAATTTCTAAAGTAATCACAGTGTTTCCTATTGCATAATAGTTTAAAATTAGACAATAGTATTCAGAAAACTTACAGATTCGGCGCCAGAGACTCAGTGAGCCACACTTTCAGGAAACATCCAGTAAAATAGTTAAAATACTCCAAATATTTTGAAACAGTTCTTTCAGAAATTTCATTTTAAAACCTAATCCACAGTCAAGTTTTGCAACTTGACTCTGATACCATTAAATGTAACACCCCAAACCCGGCCCAGAAGTTAGGCCCAAATCTGGCGTGTCACATTGAAGTATTTTTCGAAAACCATGTTTTCATTAAAAACCCTTCTTATTTAAAAAAAAAATTCTTGAGTAAAATCCCAGTTACGTTAGTTTATATTTAAAACGTGGTACATTGAAAAATTATTAATTTTATTCCCAAAACTCTTTTTTTTGCTTGCAGAAGCTAATTTTAAAAGTAATCGTTTTACGAAAATATGATGTTTGAAATTTAAGTTGCTAAACCATTTCGAAAATGTTACGGAAACATAGTGTTTGAAAACAGTTATTGTTTTGGAAAACCATGTCCTACTTCTAACATATATTAAACATACTAAATAAATTTCCAAATTAAAAAGTTAAGAAAATAAAGACGCCTTATTACAACCCAAATCAAAAACCAAAGTGCTTAACTAAATAAGTGAAATAGAAAAACATGTGTGGTTGTGTGGTCGTCTCCGAGTCCCTCAGCGACACCGGTCCACCTAATGCTGGGGATTACCTGAATAGTTAATAAACGGGGTGAGTTTACAAAAACTCAATGTGTAATCCCTTAGCATCCAAACAGTCAGTCAAAAATAGAATTTAAAACCAATCTGGGCTTGAGCCCTATTCAATAACAAAACAGTCTGATTCAGAATATATGTGGACCAAAGCCCGATTCATTAACATTTGGGTCTCAACCCATCACAGTCTCATTTGGGCCTAGCCCATCTCAGAATCAATATCAGTTGGGCCTAGCTCATTTCAATATCAAACCCATATGAATAATGCATGATAACCCATCCAACCCTGCACTTGCCTCCATCCAACCCTGCACTACCTGTGGGGAATAAATCACCCACGCCATCCCTACACTTATAGTGTTAGCACCGGTTGCGACACTAACTAGAATCGCAGCAAAGCTGCTAATATCAGAATATGTGGCACAACCACCTATACGGTTTCTTCCTCTATAACAATATCCCAATCCCAAGCAGTATGTCATGTATGCAGAATGTCATGCACAAAATCGGTCATACAAATCACAGACAAACCAGTCATTTCCCCTCGAGGGGCAAAACACTCACTTTACCCTTTAGGGTTATTTTGGTCATTTTACTAATTTTGGGGTCCCAGTGCAGATTACGACCTCATAGATGGTCTGCCATCGCCTCGAGCAACTCAAGTAACCTAGATGGTCAAAATGATGAAAATGGGCCCATGGCCCATTACTCGACCCAAATGGGCCCACACGCTCTTGTGGCCCATTTAGCCCAAACTCAGTTACGACTATGTGACCTACATAGCCCAGTCTAATATTTATCACTTACCATGGATTTAATCTATGTGGGGCCCACGAGCCCATTAGGCCCACACGACCATTTTGGCCCAACGTGGCCTAGAACGGCCTATACCATGTACACGACATGACAAGCCCAACTACTTCTCACCTACAATTAAATTTACACAAGCAGGCCCACGTGCCCATCGGGCTCATTCGACCTATTGAGGCCCAAGTCTGCGAGAACGCTCGTGGCGGCCTCTACAGCCTATCGCCCACGCTTTGTGGGTTTGGATCGCCCCACGTGCGTTCGCACGCTCGTGAGGCTTCGAATGCCGGTGTTTTGATATTTTAGCTTTTCAGATTTTGCCAAATCACAGTTTAACAGGGGTGTGATTACACACCTCTTTTGGCTTTGACAATAATTGAGTGGTGAACGATTACACACCTAGTTGTGAAGACCGATACGAGTCTACGAGCATCATAGCCTTCAAGTAAACACGGTAAATAATAAGTCTAAATTCAATAAGGTTAATACCCTCTTCACAAATCTTATATCCCAACTTTACCTATTACCTACCGCGACAAGACGAAGATTATTTATCTCCCTTAAACCACTAGTTAAGATGAACTTCTAGATCCTTGATGAACTCTGCATTACGATTGCATCATGTTAACCCATACCATATATGCGAATATAATCAGCCAAGTGAGACCACTTACCGACACGTGGAACCAAGAAGGTTGGTAACAGTATTCAGCCTACACTAACACCCCTGTCAGAGACGGCAGACAAAGATGGTTTAGAGGAGAGTGCTAAAACAACAGAGAGAAAAGAAGGGAAACGATAACCGAGCATCCAAAGTAGTAGTGACTGTAAGCACCAGATTCGACTATAAATAGAGAAGAACCCATTACCTTAATCAACGTAGGGAGATTTAGCTACAAGTGAGAAGAGCAAACAGAAATCGGCCCCGAGTATTCGAATGGAAAAAGAAGAAAAGGTGAAATCGGTTAAGAGGGATTGGTTGAGAAAAGAAAGGGAGAAGAGAGGGGAAAAGAAATTTCGACTAATACCTTGAACACTAGGGAAAAAGAGAGTGATGGAGAAAGGAAAGTTTTTGTCCAACAGAAGTACCTTACCGTAGGATAAAATCAAAGTAAGTTAATCCAAAACGTACCCGAAAGGCCAGTACCAACTTTCGACTACCACACAAAACAGTAGCGAGAGAGGAGCAAAAAGAAAGAAAAGTCACCGATAAAGGGCAAGAAGTAACATATTCGATACCTAGTGCCTAAGACCGATTATGGCACATAAAGAATCCCATTTTCGGTAGACAACTCCCCACTCTCCTATTCCACGATCCACTCCCCAATTCTCTCCTCAAAACGCTCCTTTGACTAATTCAAACTCTCCAAATTTGAAATCCATGATTTTCTCCACCCAATTCTCTTCAATGTCCATAACAACCATTATCATATCCCTTGATTTTCTCCCATTGACCAATTTCACAACCACCTCAGGAGAGTTTTAATCCAACTCTACCTCCCTCACCTCATGGGAATAAAATAAATGTACCTTGCAAATCATGGGATTTGAACTCAAGATCCCTTTCCACCATAATGACACCACAACCACTAGACCACATGCTTCTTTGTGATAAATTTTAACCACTAATATTTATAAGGCCTACAAGTTAAAGCCAAGGTTCACTTAAGGGAAAAACTAAAATTTTGCTAAAGCCTAGATTTGAACCTAGGGCTTCTCAGACATCCCCAAAAACACTCAATTCACTTAACCACTACATGAAACATACAATTTGTATCACTTTCTTGCTCAACTAAAATATTTATAGGTCGCCTACTAATAGATCCCACGCTCAAGGCCCAATACTTCTAGGCCTAGAATTCGGGGGTTTACAACAATTGTAAGGCATTGCAATAATAATTCCTACACCCATAGAATCAAGTCACATTGGGGTGATCACGATCAACTAGTAAGAACATAGATTTCCATCCAATTAGTACATAAACCTAATTCCTTGGGCATTCACATGTACTAATAATCGTGTAATGTTTGGCCATCAATCTAACTTAACCATAGCTCCTTGGGGGTTACTTAACTAGATGATCTTAAGTGTATAACCATCACAACACCTATCACATCATGCACAACAAATGAGTCATCTTGGAACAATCTCACCGAGTAGCATGCTGTGACTAGTTGTCCTCTTTGAAGACATAATTTTTTGATGTATCGCATGATAATACCTACCACAGAGGTCAATCAAACTATTCTACAATCATAAGAAAATTTTACTTACTTTCAAGAAATCTCCTCAATGAGATCCACATGACAATGCCTACCTTAGGGCAGATTTGTTTCATGTCATCACAAGATACCATTGATAAAGGTCATAGGTCCTATTTAGGGACCTTCTCTGACTCAATATTTTAAACAACATGCAACATTTTTTTAATTTCTGGTTTAAATCATGAAAGATCAATATATACAAGAAAAGTACATGTGGTATTCTTCCCTGATCTATATGGCATGCTTCTCTCATATATGCATGAACATACATTTGTAGTCATATAAATATCATCATGCTTTTCTCATGAATATAAAAGCATAAAATTTAAATGACTTTGACTTGCCAAAGTTTCCATGATACTATCCTAGAAAATTAATAAAATTATAAAATTACGAAATTCACCACAAAGCATACTTTGGGTCTTTAATGTTGCCACCACGGTCTTTTGCTACTGCATCGGTTCACGTTTCTGGCGTTACCATATTTTTATCGTCATTTTTGTGTCACGGCCACTACCGGACCATTGCCAACTGATCGCCTCCAAACATACTAACGTCCAGAGTGTGAATACTGTAATAAAATAGAGAGTTATGAGGTGTTATCCACAAGTATACGGGTCAAGTTGTAATATAGATTTTACCATGAAGTAGGTGAGTACTCCGACGATCGTACCCAAGGAAGGCGAGTACTAAACCAATATTAACCTAGACAATTAAAGATATAATTAATACCTTAAGTCAGTTATAGTACGAAAGCAAAATAAGAGATAATTTTAGGGTTTCTTAAATAAAATAAAATAACATAAAAGAATTGAATTTCAAGAGATATAAAGAACGACTAGATAATTAGCTCGCTTCAGCAATCCTAATCAACTGTCATTTCAGGTTCCTCATCAATCAACTAGTCGCTACCCTAACAAGATCTTCCGATCTTCCACTAACATAACGAGTTAGCAAGAACTACTTGTCTTCTGACCTTATAGTCCAGACTGGGTTAGGGTAAAGGTGTTCATGAATGGGCAACACCAATTTTGGGTTAATTCCCACCTTGATGACTTCCCGAGATTGTCAGGCCTAGGGTTTGTTTCACGTTCTTTCTTTCCTAAAAAATTGATCCATTGAGTAACCCTATAAAAAAGTTAAGAGATCATGCTTCCTCTTATTAATCCCCTATAGAAGGATTAGTTCCTCATGGCTTTCATAAACAACATGGAATAGATGGAATAATTAATCATAGGGAATGGATTGAAATAGAGAGTTTAAGAAAAGCCTAATTGATATTGATAATAAGCATAAATCCACAAGAATTGATATCCTTTATAAACAAAAAATCTTGAAAGAGACAAAGAACAAATAAGCTAATGGAATGTTTCCATAGTGTGTGCCAAACGAGCCTATTTATAGCCTTCAAGTAGCAAATTGTACTTAACCCTAGGTTAGCTGACGTTACCGAGCTTTAAGTTCGATTGTGCAGGCCAAAACGCCCCTACTTTGTGTTTTATTCTACTGACAAAGTCATGTCGCGACACACTAGGACCTGTGTCATGACAAGCAGCCAATCTACTCTGCTGCAGCTATCTTAAGGGGTATGTCGCGACACCCTCAACCTGTGCCGTAACATTGAAGAAAGTTTCTCACTTTCTCTATTCTACTCTCTATGTTGTGACATCGGATCTCCCATGTTGCAACATAGCATCCAATATTGACACAAAATGCCTTCTAATGATCTCCTGCACACTCACGAAGTATGGTAGCTCTCCTTTAGGCCCCGTTCGGCCCTTAAGGTTAATAAAAGATTCAATGTGCATATTTTATTGAATGCAAATAAAACTAAAGAAATATAATTAAAACATAATGAAACTACTTGTAATCAAGCTTCTTAAATGAGAAAATTATTTTAACCCGCTACACTAAATCACGGAAGATCACCAACCATGACTATTGACTCCACTAGGTCGAGTTTTTGCCGTCTTGTTTTTCGGGTGTTGTCGAGAAAGAATTAGGTTACAAAATTCCTCTGTTTGTTTCCAGCTCACAGATTTTATTCTAAATAAATAAATAATAAAATAAAGCCCTGCGTGGAGATGATAGTCCATGAGCTAAAATATACATGCCCAAAAAATAAATTAAATTACAAATAATTTTTTAGGAATCAAAACTTTGGGAAAATTACTTTATCATACATAACAATAAAAATATATATACATATATTCACATACATTCCCTTAAACATGAGAATAATTACAAAAATGTCACATCTTATCAAATATTAATCAAACAAGTTGAAGAGAGAGATTCCGTCTCGGTTTACAATATAAAAATAGGACAACCTGAAGTTCTGATGAGGAGATAGACTCGTGGCCACATTTACTTTTCATCATCCATGTAATTCCAATGAAAAGAAATCATTTACCCATGTCTTGGGCTATGAAGTCCACAACTGTGAATGACGCTACATACTGTAGAAGTTGTACACCCAACGCACCAGCTTTTGGTTCCTTATCTATTAGGACTAAGGCTTTTACTTACATCAAAGTGTACGTGTCACGCATATATAGTCTGTCATCCACTCAGGATTTAGGTATGCCACACTATGAATGTCACAAGTGAATAAATCTATAAACAAATTTAAGATCTATTCTTCTTGGGTCCAGTCTAATGTAATGTCAGTCACATCTATGTCTTTATCTTCTAGGAATCATCGCTTCGATGCCCAAGATAAAGCATCTCCCAATTGGACTTGATAGACGACATATTAGTCTTTAAATTGGTTTACTCATTTTTTATTAGACTAAGGACATGTTTAGGTTCGTCTACTAATATAAGTTGTCTTTTTGTATTACAATCTAACCACGTAATACCGCTTAGTATTACTTAAACATTAGATAACTAGTGAGCAACATTTGTTTTCATTTTTCTTTGCTTGCAAAAACCACATTAGGAAATTATAAAAATTCTTAATGTAATTCATGAATAATTTTATTAACCAATCTGTTCGAAAAAATTACAAGTGTACATTGACAAAAATACTACACTTAAGGCACCAGATTGAACATGTACACCACAAATTCTTTCCTTGATTCAGGCAAAGTCAGGATTGGTGTTTCGGTCAACATTACTTTCAACTTTTCAAAGCTTTCCTGAAATTGATTGCTCCACACGAGTGGCACATTCTTTTGCAAAATCTTCATCATAAGTAGGGCTACTTTGGAAAACTCGTTCACAACCTCCTATAATAGCAGGCAAGAAAAGGGAAACTTTGAATCTCCGATACATTTTTTGGGGCTTTCAACTGAAGAATAGCTTTAATCCTTTTAAGATCAACTCGAATACTTCAGTTGAAATAACATGTCCCAAAAATACTACTTCAGATAACCAAAACTCGCACTTATTGAGCTTCTCGTAAAGTTATTTCTCTCGCAACACTTGCAATACGATTCTCAGATGCTTATCATGCTCAACTTTTGACCTTGAATAGATCAATATACCATCAAGGAATTCCATCACAAACTAATCCAAATAGGGCTAGAATATACAGTTCATGAGATCAATAAATGTCGCAAGCACATTTGTCAATCTGAATGGCATCACTAGAAACCCATAGTAATCTTACGAGGTTCAAAACATTACTATTGGTACGTCACTATCTTTCACCTTAAATTAGTAATATCCCAATCTCAAGTCAATCTTGGAAAAGCCTGAGGAACCCTTGAACTGATCAAATAACTCATTGATATGCGGCAGGCTTTCATTCGAATCTAAATTAATAATATAAGCTAGAAATTCTTCACAGACTTTGTTTAGGAGTTTATTATCTCAGACTGATAAAATGATTCGAGTTGAGCAACTCGATCTAATGCCATTCACTTCTACTATCCCATCTTTCAGGCTCTGAACTAAAAACTTCTTTTCATGACAATCTAGGATTACATCATGCTTGATTAACCAATCCATTCCTAGAATCACATTAAAGTCACCAAATGGCATGATTAACAAATCAACAGGGAATATTATGCTCTGAATCTCTAATAGAACTCACTTACAAACTTGACCGAAAAGTATGATTTGCTCTAATAGACTCGATACAACCATAGCAACATTTGACATTTCCAATTTCAAATTACCCGATTTTATTTGTTTCAAGCCCGTTCATTTAGTTAGGGATTAGTGGTATTAGTAACATTGTATAGTGAGCTTTGTCGGGCGACAAAGCATAATACATATGATGAAAGAGGTTGCCTGATACTGCTGCATTTTTGGGCACTGTATAGGATACCATTTCTAGCCTCAATGAGTCACCAACCACATGTGTTCCCACTTGTAAATAGGTAAAAAAAAAAATAAACCTTCAGTTAATATTTTTTTTTTGAAAATGTGTGCTAACAAGTCTTCTTTATTTTTAGATGTTTTACTTGCCTTGGTATCGAGAAGTTTGACATCTCATTGTCTACCGACAGATGATTGAGGCATACGCCAGGGAGGAGGTATATTTTTTCAAAATTAATTTATATTAATGTAATTACTTTGATTATTTTACTTCACCCATATATATATAACCATGTTAAATATAGTGCAATTCGTGTGGATGCCTGGTCAACTATTTAATGTCACAACAATAATATTCAAGCATACACTATCGATGCAAGTATAGTAGACAGATATGAGTCTATCGGATATCAATCCCATGAGGATAGTTGTCTTTTGTCTATCAATGTCAGTGCAATAAGTAGATAAAATGAGATAAATTGTAATAGTAGTTTTCGAAGCAATAACTTGAAAATAACAAGATAAAATATGATAGTGAGAAACTGGGACTCCCAACATGAATATTCAACAGAATGCTAAGTACTCACAAGGTCAAAAGGATAGGTGATTGTCGATGCATTAAACTACAATGAATATATTACTAAGCCTAACTTCTATATTTAATCTAAGACTTAAACATGTATATTAACCTACCTTCCAATGCTGGCAATGGAACACTATTAAGAACAAGTGGATTAAATTCCTCTAATCCTCAAGCAACTTCCATTGTCATGCTTGTTAGCTTGAACTATCACTGCACCTTCCAGTGTTAGTTACCGCAATAACACTTCCATGCTAAAAACATTCAAACCCAAAGATTAAACTGTAGAAGCAAGATTGAACAAAATAACATTTAACCCAGAAATCATGTGTACTTCCATAAAAACATGAAATAAAAAGTAATCACCGGCGTTTAGAAAAGAAAAATAAAAGAAACAAGTGGAGAATACTATTCCTAGACAACTCGACTTGGATCTGTCTATTCCTCCTTGTGTTGAACTTAGGGCTCCTCGTCAAGAGTTGGTCTGCATCCTTTTCACATTGGTTCACCCACCGGAGCTTAAGCTGCCATAGCTGAAAGCTTCCTGAGGTAAGTTGAAGAAGATAATATATTGATATTTATCCAAATAGAACAGGTGTCCTTTCATCAAACTCATGCTGCCTCTATACGTACAAGTTAGTTGTACCAGACTAGACAGCTCACACTTTTTTGTTGTTATCCGGACAAATGTTAGGTGCGGTGATAATTCTGGGGCAATCTGAAAACACTCATACAGCGACATCAGTACCAAAACATGAAAAAATTAATGATAAATAGGCTGAGATCCAGTAACTTATAAAATGCAATTTACTGAACTGAAAATGCTAAAATATGTGCTAAAGATAACTAAATGGGTACAAATTAACCAATAAGTAGGGAGAAAACATATGTTCTTTCTAGTACTATCAATTTCATAATCTCTGTCAAACGTTATGGCTGTCATTCATTCATAGGCTCACAACCATTCCCTTGTGTGGTGCATCAACACACCCGTGTTTAACTTTTCAACCATAGAGTTGTACAATGGGGATCAAGTTTACGACAATTTGGGTGCAAACAACATATTCCAGACATTCCACATAACTTTGCCAATGTCTACAAAATTAATAAGAGGGGAAAAGAATCAAGTAATTGGGAATTGGGCATTAGAGCAGCAAGAATATGTTGCTTTGTGGAATGCTCAGTTGGGTTCTTGGTTTTTTAAATTCACACCCTCAATCCAATACCAATGTTAGTACATGGAGAACGGGTTGCCTTACTTATCTAGTGGGCAGTTGATGGTAGTCTCGAGACACATGCACTGACAAGGGCTTAACAAAGTGACCGACTTAACCATGTCATCATCGGGGTCATCTGTCTCCTGCTACTCAAACTATGGCCAAGCTTGAGCCTAAGCCCCAACCTCGGATGTCACATTCACAATCGGTGGGTAAATCTTATCATCCTGAGTTATGGGTTGATAGCTTTTATCCGAAGTCCCAATGTAACACATATTAGTTGGAGAAGCCCGGTTGCGGTTCTAATTATCAACAATCGCAATCATCAATGATGATTTATATGTTTGACTTGACACCTCTAGTATTCCCAATACTCCACCCTCCCAAGCAAACCTTTGATCCGACATACAATTTTTCAAGTTTGTTCAATACACCTCTAGGTTCATCCATGGATGAAAATGATGTTAGTTTGCGTGAGGAGAATATCCAACCCCGACGCTGATAAAGGGCACCTCAACGTTACACCCTCCGGACAACTTTGGGTTCCCAACATTTTCTATACTTGTAAATTTGATTACTTGTGGTATATATTCTAATTCTAAATGTATAAATTTCATACTTTATACAAAATTTTATACTTTATACAACTGTTATTCTATATATATTTTTCAACTTTCCCATAACAAGTCATGAACAAGTTAGAATGAGGCACTAGTCGAAATAAAATATTTAAAAGTGTGGAAACTTAGGTAGCATCAAAATATTTTTTCAAATTATTTGAAATTTAAAATTTAAAATTTATAATTTATAATATATGCTCACGCAAAATTTAAATTTAAAATGTTTTAAATTCAAATTTAAAATGTTTTAAATTCAAATGCAATAATATTTTATTTCAAGTGATTCAAAAGTTAAAATTAATTTGTCTTTAAAACTTAATTCAAATGGTAATTAATTTTTTTTAAGAAGCTAATAACTAAAAATAATAAATTTTGCTAACGTAAATTCTATATAATAATATATCCAAAATATATTTTTTAATTTAAAATAATAAAAACTCACAAAGAAGATAACAAACAAGTTTAAATATAATGGAACAATGAGTACATAAATTCAGACTCCCCCTGACCGTGATGATTGTCCAGGATGGTAGTTTCGGTGCAGACACTTGTTTCGACTATGGCCAACTGTTATGTACAGACAACAATGTTTTGGTTCAACCATCTCCCTCAAGTCCATGTCACCACGAATCCTGGTGCCAACCGGTCGACTTCTGGGTGCCCTACGTAGCCCCTAGCCAAAGGCACTTCCTATGTCGAGACATCTTGCAGTATGGGGAACTCATTTCCCCAAATACACAATGCACGTGCCAAAGTTAGCACCTCATCAATATCATGTATTGGATTGACATTGGCCCATGTACACACTACAATGACGTACGCACACGAGTACCGAAGGGTTTAAAACCTCTCACACTCGACATCACCTATTTCAAAGATCAACTCCTTAAGACCTAACCGGGACCCTTATACAACGACCGATGTACGTTGCCACCTAAAAAGTTTCAATGTACAGGGAATATAGTTCTACATTCATTAACCTCGCTCTTCGGGTGTTGAGATCCATTACTTTCCTAACCTCCTCGACGTACATGTGTCCTACCTCCTTCTGCGTTACTTGTCTTAACCCCATTCTTGACATCAATGTTGCTAGTCTGTAGAACTTAGCTGAGAAAAAAGTTAAAACTGGAAAATGATGTGTACACTTCAACATGAAGTTAACCACCTAGACGAGGTTTATACGACCATATCAAGACCCTTCATCGAAACTTAGGCCCATTACCACAACTCCATGCTACCTAACCACTAACAGAAAGGACAATTCATTTCCCCGTTCATCTCAGCCTCAAGACTCGTCAGTCTGTGCCTCAAACGATGTTGTTCTAGCTCGTACCCTACGCATGTATTCTGATATGACATGTTAACATTCATTTTAGTTTTTAAAAGCTTTCAAAATATTTTTAAAAATAAATTGATATTGATATTGATATTTACCCATGTTCATGACTTGTTTGCCCCAATCTGCATTCTTGTAGCCCTGGTGAAAGTTAACAGTGATGTGCTGGATGTAGTAGATAGATCTCCATAGAACTCCGGTACACCTAATCGCAGCTAGTCTCTTCGATCTATCATAGATAATACAAATGTTGTCTTGTCTAACAACATACCTTAGCAAGTTCGTCAAGAAAAATTTCTACGTTTCCATGATCTCAGGCTCTACAATGGAAAAGGTGATGGTTAGTACATTCCGATTACCATCTTGTGCAACCACAATCAAGAGTATCTGCGTATATTTACTATATAGCAAGGTAACATCAACCAGCATCAGTGACTTGCAGTGGAGGAAGACCCTAATGTATTGATCGAACGTCCAATACAAGTGGTGGAAAATTCTTTTACCTGATTGTAGGCTGTCCTCCAGGTCATAAGAAGGCCACATCTATAAGTAAACGACAATACCTAGCACGTACTCCTACATCACGACTAACCATCCCTAAAGTTTGTTGTATGACGCACCCCAGTCTCTATACAATTGCTCCATGACCATCTGTTTAGCCCGTCATGCTTTCCTATATGACACCCTATATTGGAATTGAGCTTTCATGTCGGCAATCAAGACTGATATAGGAATTGTAGGCATGTCTTTCACCAGTGGTATGATACAATTGCAGATTATTTTTGCATCCAATTTGTGATAGTGTTACTTCATACATACAGTAGTTCATGTATAGGCCCTTCAAATTTTTTGAATCATCCACAGGTAAATCCACTAAATAAATGCAACTCGAACCCGATAGTTGCACCCTTCTCCAGACCTCCAACAATGTCCAACATATAATGTCAGTGTAGACTTTACAAATTTGTAGTCCACTAACACCTTCATGTTATACTGTTTGGTGGCAAATATGTAGTTGGAACGATGGAAATGTGCAAGTGTATACAAATGCAACAAGCAATAAAATGACAAGTAAATGTCAAGTTATCATGCCCACAGGGACTGTGCAAAGAAAATATTTATGAAATGCAATTAAAAACACTTTGGTGATTGAAATATTTATGAAGTGATTGAAAATAAAAGTTCCAATGCACGATTTCAAAAGATGGTTTTAATCAAGATGACATAATTGCGTTACATTAATTACACTTATTAACTTAATATTACTAAAACAATGTTCATGTTGTTACGAATAAATTCATGGCAACTTGATAATTTGTTAATTATAGCAAATACAGTCTTAATAAATTAACTAATCTCTTGAACATATCACTATGCCAATTCAAATAATTAATCAATTTAAATAAACAAGTAAAAGATTAAGTGAGGTAACAATATATCCTACATTAAAACAGTTTGATCACAATAATCTTCCAAGTTATGCAATGTAACACCCCTTACCCGTGTCCGACACCGGAACAGGGTACGAGGCATTATCAGACTTAATCATTCATAACCATGCAAAAATTGAGCTACAAAATTTCATTCGTATCTAAACTTTCCATACATATGCATAATGTCCCATACACTGGCCTACGAAGCCCTAAACATACATTGAAAGTAGTTAGGGACTAAACCGAGAACCTTAGAAAGTTTTGGAAAACTTGGAAAATTTTTCCATGACATAAGGTCACACGCCAATGTGGACACAGGGACACGCCCGTGTGCCTTCAACATGCCCGTATCCTCAGGCCGTGTAACTCTCTGAATATGACATCAGCAAATAATTTGAACCACACAGCCAAGCCACATGCTCGTGTGCTAATGCCGTATCCCCCACACAGTTGAGACACACGACCGTGTCTCGGCCTGTGTAGTCAACACTTAGGCTATTTTCCAAGCCTTCATGTTACCCATAAACCCTTACAACCTTATACATATTTAAACCACAAATCATGGCATCATTTTAGTGATTAAACACTCTTTATTAAGACATATTCATAACATTAACATGTCCTCTTATAAGCAATGCATCTACTCATGCAATACTAAGTCTAGATTCCTTAATTCACATTCATAAGACTTGTCATTTTGATTATCACTTTTACCATTATACTATGGTTACCAACTTATCCATCAAGCACTTATGTTCAACCATTATCACGTTGTTTTTATAATGTGCAATTATTACATGCCTATGACCGCCTCAATTGGTCTTAGAGCATATATCCAACACACATGTCATATTACCAACCATGAATGGCAAACAAACATAATCACATCATAAACATTACACATGACATGAATAGCTAGGTTTACAAGCCATAATTAATATGAGCCACATCTCATGGCCATATACATGTAACTCCATATAAGCCAATACATTTTGCTACTCATAAAAACATCTATCATAAAAACTAATTCCCTATACATGCCACCTACTTGAGGGTGCTTAATACATATATGTCATTACTCTAAAGGTGATGACTTGATAGTGTGATATTGCCTCCGACGATCTCCAACCTCGAGCTAACTTAACAACACTAGAAGAAATGGAAAGGAGGGAGTAAGCTTTATAGCTTAGTAATTCCATATGATAATAATAAGCAATATGTCAACATGCTTCTCAAGTTATACAACCATAATTGCACTTTTACTTGTATTCTGGTCATGTTGTTTTCTCGAGTCATAGTTACTAAATTATTTACAACGTCAGCTACAGAGCTCCAAATCACGATCTGCTAATTTTCCCTAAAACTAGACTCACATATATTCTTCTTATAAAGTTTTCAGAATTTTTGGTCCATCCAATAAGTACAGTTTATTCTTTAAAGTTACCACTTTTATACTATTTGACAGTTTTGACCCTTCTTCACTAAAAATTAATTATCTCATAATACAGGACTAGGATGATGTTCCCATCTATTTCTCTTGAAAATATACTCATTCTAAGTATATAAATTATAATCCATCACTATTTTTGTACAATTTTCAATGATTTTCTCAAATCAGAACGGAGATTTCGAAATCATTCTGACTCTTTCTCACAACAATTTAAATATTTCATAATATGAAACTCCTTTGCTTACACCATTTCTTCTATGTGAAACTAGACTCATTAAGATTTAATTTCATATTTTATTCAGCCTCTAAATCAGTTTCCACAATTTTTCGTGGATTTTCAAAGTCGGACTACGATTGCTGTCAAAAATTGCTTTAGTGCAAATTAATGATACTAAGTTTATCACACCTTATTAATTTATTTTCACCACATTGGTAAAGATACATATTTATACATCATAAGTATAGACCTATAATCACAAGGTCATCACAAAATCATTCTCATAGGCATGAATTACCTATTTACATCTTCACCAAATGTGCATCATGAACCAAAATAATTTCTCATGAGCTTGGCATACATACCTGTGTTACCCAACATGCTCATATTCATTCCTTACTAATCATACAACATGAATTGAATTCACATTTCATCAAATTTATGTAAGTACCTGTACCACTCAAAACATGGTCATAAGCTCTATCATTTCGACTTAAACCTTAAATTTCCCATTGAACCATCTGGAATACCGCAGGATAATCACTAAGCCTCAAACATAAGGGTACGATGCCGATGCCATGTTCCAAACATGGTCTCACACTGGCTCACATATCTAAGTCGATGCCATGTCCCAGACAAGTCTTACACTGACACATGTCAAGCTGATGCCATGTCCCAGATAGCCCTTACACTAGCTTGCATATCTCAAGGCCGATGCATGTCCCAGACATGTCTTACACTAGCTCTCGTCTTAATACCGATGTCATGTCCTAGACATGGTCTTACACTAGCTCTCATAATGTGGTCGATGCATGTCCCAGACATGTCTTACACTAGCACACATCCATATCACCCAAATGTCATGGCAAGGATATTCGATCTATTCCTAAGGTTCAACCAGGAGTTTTTACCGCATTAAATCTCACTATATATTACTCATAGATACATTCAAGCATTATATACATTATCAAATATTCAATGCATAAATACGAATAAGTTGTATTATTTGTGCACAACTTACTCGTTTCTATGGGATATCATATTCCTTCAAACTTCTATTGTATTCTATCATCACATGAATATTATTAACATTTGGCATCACTTTCATCATACTCAATATCATCAACATATAATTCAGTATAACAAAAGCAAGATAGATTTCAAGTATATTAATAATAACATGGATAACATGCCTATTTAGTCACACGAACTTACCTCGAATGCAATTTCAGCTAATTATTCCATTTTAGTCCATAACCTCGTACTTTTTGATTTAAGCCCAAATCTCAATTTTCTTGATCTAACATGATGAAATTCACTCATTTAATCATTATATTAATTAAAACATTCTATAATTCACAATTTGGCAAAATGATCGTTTTGCCCTTAAGCTTTACAAAAGTTATGATTTTGTCCTTAGGCTCGTAAATCGATTTTTATTGAATTTTCTACTTTACCAAGCCTAGCCGAATTTTTTTTATAACTATAGAAACTCACAATTTCAATTATTTCACACATTTACAACTTATTTTACAACTTTACAAAATAGCCCTTTTTAGGTGTTTTCATGCAAACTTCTTTCACAAAAGTTGTTTATTACACAACCATGACTAATTTTCTTCCATAAAAATTCAGTAAACAATATGAGTATTCACATGGAAAAACCCTAGACATTCAACCATTTTGCAAAATAGTCCCCTCATTAGCTAGATTAAACTATAAGGGTTCTAAAAACACAAAAATTAACAAAAATGACCATCAAAGTCACTTACTTGCAAGGGTGAAGAGTGGCTGAAATTTTCAAGCTTCTAAAACCCAAATTTGCTGATATTTTCGGTGGTGAAGAAGATAACCACTTAGTCTTCTTTTTCTTATTTTATTTTTAGTCAAAATTAAGTCACCAACTCACCTAACCTAGTAAATTTTGTCAATTCTTGTCCCCTATGGCCTGCCAAGCACCTATTAAAGGTCTATTTGCACTTTAAACACCCCAATTATAGTTCTCTAGGAATTTGGTACATCTATCTAGTAAAATGAAACTTTTGCCCTTTATGCGATTTAGTCTTTTTTTGAAATTAAGCTCCCAAACGCTAAAATTAATCCATCAAATTTTTCATGCTCTTAAAAAAACATGGTATAACACCAAAATAATAAAAAATAATAATTTCTCCGACCCCAAAATAGTGGTTCCAAAACCACTGTTCTGACTAGGCCCAAAATCAGGCTGTTACATGCAAGGCTAATGTACCATTTAATACCGTCGCTAATTTAACCCTCAGCTACCTTAGAAGATTAAACATGCACTGATTAAGTATTGTGCCAATTAATTACACAATTTCAACATGATTAATAATTAATTCATTAGTTACCTTACAATTGTAATGCAAGAATAACATAATCATGGTTTTACTTAATCAAACAATTTACCAACACCTATAACAACACAAACATAATTTTAATAACTTAATTGGACAAAATGCAATCAACCTAACACGAATTAAATTTAAGCCATGTTAATTAAATTTAAAATAACAACAAAACAAATATTCATAGACATGTGCATAACAAAAACAATAAAAATTAAAGGATGGGAAACTAGAATCAAATCTGGTGTTTCTTCGAAACTTGACTAGTTTGCTCAACTCCTCCTTCTCCTCTTGTTCTTGTTGAACTGAGTCTTCTATAAGCACTTGAATGCTTCTACCTAAAAGTGGTTGAATGGCTCTTTTCCAATAGGGGAAATCGACAAGGGAATGGAAGGGGAAAATGGAAAGAAAAGGAAGGTTAGGAAGAGAGAAAATGAAAGAGAAGTAAAGAACGAAAGGTGTGAGAGGTTTGTTGAAATGAGTAGAAAAGGGAAGTATTTATAGCTAGGATTGGCTGCTAAAAATAGAAAAAAAAAATCAACAGCCATAGACTCCCCTTGGCTGGCCACTCATGTGGCAAGCTTGAATGTTTCAAACTTGCTAAATTTAGCTAGGGGCAAATCTACAAAAGCTTGATAAGTGGAGGGATTTGAATGCAATTTTAAGGAAACTTCAAGGGCTAATTTGCAAGTCAAATAATCAGCTAATTTAAGCTGATTGGGTCAACATGTTGGACTGTTTTGGGTAGCCCATGTGCTCGATTGGATCAATCTTTTGGTTTAGCACAATTGGACCTCTTTTCATAATTTAATTAAAAATAATTATTTAACCAAAAATAAATTAGATTAAAATTAAAATTAATTATATTATGAATTAATAATCATCAATTGGACTGTCTTAGGCTCAGAAATTAATTCGCCTCGATGCTTCAAAAATCGCTTCCTGGTTTTGCACTTCTACCAGTGTCTATCGAGCCAAGTTTCACCCTTTGTGCAAATCTGTTGAAATTAAATCAAAATTTATAAAATTTAAAATTCAATATGTTCATAATTTAAGTAAAATTTCATTATTTTATAATTATATTTTTTTACAAGAATTACACCGAAACTGCATGAATTTGAGTTAAAAAATGGCATGAAAAAGTATATATATTTTTGTGTTTTGACACCCCCAAACTTAATCCATTACTCATCCCGAGTAATGCACAATTTAAAAAGAATTTCTTGGAAACACCTTTGCAAAATCCCTTTAGAAAACATTCTTCTCAAAATTGAGAATTTAGTATACTTATGCTCAAGAATAAAAATTATGAGATTTATGCTACTTAGGTATAAATATCATTCAAATTAATCTCAATTATTATTATGATAGCAAAAATAGACTAAATGCTTTCTCAATAAAGACATGTTAAATTCCTACCAATTTGATTTTATGCCCTTATTTAAGATTAAGCTACAATCATTACGTTTAATTTATGCCTTCATATGTTGAACATAGCAATTTTTCTCCACTAATGTAGGTAGCACAGAAACTTGTATCAATAGGTCTTTAAAATTGGTTGGAACGTGGCTAGGCTAGGGGTAGGTAAAAGATGGATAAATTTAGGCTAAAATACCCTAGACTCAGCTTGCATCTAACCTTTTGAATAATTACCTTTAATACACCAACTTATTTTGCTTTCACATGCTCTTTCGTACATTTATTTCTTCTGAGTACATACGCTCTCTTTTTTTTCCCGAGCATTCTTCTTTTTGGAGCATTTGATACTTCTTTTCAACTCCCCCAAACTTATTTTTAAAGAATATTTTAATAGTACTAAGTCTAGTGTTTGGGACAATTTAAAGATAATTAAGAGAAAAGTGATGGCTAAATATTGCAAAGGTTCAAATAAAGTTAGGCCATATAGTCTCAAAGTTGGGTTTCAAAGGATAAAAATTTATTAAGGTTGGCTTGAAAC
Source organism: Gossypium anomalum (assembly GCA_025698475.1). NCBI lineage: Eukaryota > Viridiplantae > Streptophyta > Magnoliopsida > Malvales > Malvaceae > Gossypium > Gossypium anomalum. Next base: position 60,472,471 of record CM046956.1, read on the forward strand.
GCTCAAACGATCCAAACAAAAGTTTTCCTAAATCATTGTCCTAGGATTTCACCTCAAGAAATTACTAAGTCAATTCTAGAGACTTAAACTTTCATGCATGCCTAGTTTTCCTAAGGAACTAAAAATTTTATGGTGTGGTTTACTTGCTTTATTAAGAGTACGTTTATGTCATAATTCAACTAGCATAACATTTATTGAAATAATAGAACTTTATTCATACTGAAGTTTAGCATACTAAACAAAATTTCAATTTTTTGAACAAAATATAAACTAACCATAATTAAAAGAAAATTTTATTTTGAGAGGAAATAATTTCAATTTTTTGGTCCCCCTAATTAAGATGAACAATGTCCACATTGTTAGAAGTGAATTGATACTATACACCAAGTAGGACTCTAGAAAAGAGGAGGTGAGTCAATTTGACTGCTTAAGTACCAAGCTCTCTCTAAATCCAATCCTAGACATGTATATATCTATTGCCACACTTTGTACTTTGAAACTTGTTCATTTTTATTTATGATTTCCACCTCTTGTTTTATTATGCGAGAAATAAAAATCCTAATAGAACCTAATCCTAAAATAACCTAGGAAAGAAAATAACATAAAGTAAAGATCCCCTTTTTTTTTTTTTTATTTGCATATCCCTCAGAATCTGACTCATATTTTTCCCCATCATCTTTTTTTTTTTTTTTGCATGAATCGCTTCATTCCCTCTTCGATATTGGACTCCATAGTTCAAATATAAAATATGAAAACTCAGGCATAAAAATAAACTGGTCATTGAATATTTTCTTAAGAACGTTTCTTATTGAGTCATCCCGTACTTTTGAATATCTCCAGTAAGCTTGTTGCTACCACTGCATATGTTGAATCATGTCCATCAACTTTGACAGCTCCTCTCGAAGATCTGGGCAAGGCGATTGAGTTCTGAATGTTGAGGTTGCCATGCTAGGTTCGGTTACTGGTTCCATTGGTTTTGCCTTATCAGAGATTTCAGCTAACTACATTGGTTCAATCTCTATGGGATCTTCTTCTTTTTCTTCGGGATACTCGCTCTCTTCAACTCTTTGCTATAGAACAGAATCTCCTGCTATTTGGTAGAGGTCCCAATCTATGATTGTGCCCTAGCTATAACCTATCTTCTTTACGTCTGCAAGAATTTTAGCTTTCAAGCACAAAATTGTTAACGTAAAGGGAAAGTAAGCTGGGCCAGAACATCTAGCGGCACAATTTCTCATTTCTCTTAGAATGATTTTTCCCACATCAATGGTCTTTATAGTTAAAATTAAGTATAGTAAGACCATTCGCTCTAATGAAATTGTAGTCCCATGTGAAATAGGCATAAGGCTGAATCGAATGAAATAGAACCATACCTTCGCTATTGGTGTCAAATATTCTTTACGGCAAGTATGAGTTCCATGCTTCGACACCATCCACTTAGAACCCGGAAGTGTAAGTTCCTCAAGAATTTCTTGCAATTTTCCAGCCTTAATATTTCTCATCAAAGAAGAATATTCATTGTCTTCAAAATAAGGTAATTCAAAGAATTCATTAATAGCATTTGAGCTTATTGGTACCTTGATTCCTCGGACACAAACATCTGTTAATTCACTTGCGGTTAAATTCACATAAAATTCATGAACTAACTCTTCATCTGCACTAGGTCATTTCTTACAAAATAACTCCCAATTAAGAGCTTCAGCAATTTTTTGAATACGCACCATGAAATCGATATAGTTGTTTTCTTTGAGTGTAAAGCCTTTTTCTGGGGGCATTTGTTTATTCTTGAAAATGCTATTGTATCTCGCTTTGTCTACTTCACAGTGAAATTTGTTTTGTGATTCTTCAATTTGGAAAGAGGCACGAGTTCTTTTGCGAGGCATGATTAACCTGAACATCACATAAGATGGAGACGAATAATATTTTCCCAAAATTTATTAGTGTAAAATATTAAAAATTCAAAATAAATTGAAGAGTTAAATAATTAAAAATTTTAAAATTTAGGAGAAAACTTTCTTACCACCTTTGTATGGAAAAAAAACTCATAGTAAATAAATATAAAGTTAAAGAGGTCAGTTTATGGATGGTTGGAGGGTGTCTTGTAGTGTAGTGCGTGCAAGGTAAACCTGCACTTTGCAACAGTAGCGATAGCAACGCGCAAGACAGGTATGAGGCGTGGCAGTGCTAGCACTCATGAGCTACAGCTGGAAGCAGCAATGGCATGCACGGAGTAGCTTAGAGCTGGGCGTGGAAGCAGGTGCAGCAAGAGGAAGCAATTGCTGGGTCAGTGCGCTGGTAGGTGATTCGAGCGAGTGCAAGAGGAAGCAGCAAGTAGGGGCGTCGAGCAGGCTAGCGACATGCGCAAGGGAGTAAGTTGCGAGATGCGCGCGAGGGTGGCTACTGGGCGATGAGGCTGCTAAGGGTGCCGATGGTGGGTGTTTGGTGTAATTGATTAAGGTGATGTGAATGATGGAGAGAGTTGGTAGAATCTATACTGAAGTGAGAAAGGAATTTAATTAGAACTCTTAGACCGATTTAATAATAAAATATTCTAAGTACTAATTCCATAAAAAGTTAATAACAATTAATAATTAATATGATGCATATTAAAATAATATTTGCTATTAATTTATTGAAATAAAAACTATTAATTAAAATATGATCAAATTTAAACTAATCGTAATTCTACGCAAAGTTGGTAATAATTAATATATATTATAATAAATATAATTATATATTAGTTATTATCCTCTTATTTATTAAAAATAAATTAAAAACCTTTATTTTAGCTGCCTTTAAATATATTTACAAAAAGAGACAGCATGTTTTAATATTTACAAAAAGAGCAACAAAATTTTGTAAATAATTCAATTAAGTACCTAGACTTAAAGAAAATTTAAAAATTGAACTGCAATTAAAACTTGGATCAAAATTGACCTTTTTATTTGAAAAACTAAAAATTTAATTTTTCATTTAGGGACTAATTTCTCGAAAGATTATGTTAAAATCAATTCCCAATAAAGATTGGAGGGGTCACAAGCAGTCCCGCTTAAGTTCCAATCTCCTAGACAGAATTTATTTAAACATACTAATCCTAGAAATATACCCTAAATCATTTATTTAAAAAGAAAGCGAGAAAAATTAAATATCTGATAAAATGAACGAGATTTTATCCCGCTCAATTTTATCCCCTCAGTAATGTTTTAAGCGCTGGGCGTTAACTCGAAAATTACCTCTCTTACCTTGAAGTTCGACAACTCAATATGGAAAAACTTGGTGAATCGTAAATGGACTGGACCAACGTGATTTTAACTTACCTAGAAAGAACCTTTATCTAGAATTGAATAACAAGACTTGCTGACCTACTTCAAATTCTCAAACTCGAATGTGCTTGTCAAGCCATCTTTTAAGTCTTTCCTTGCATAGCTTGGCATTCTCGTATAAGAACATTCGGAACCCTTCTAACTCATTGAATTGAAGCATTCGTTTCTCTTTAGCAAGCTTAGGATCCAAGTTAAGCTACTGGAGAGCCCAATAAGCTTTGTGTTCTAACTCCAAGGGCAAATGATAGGTTTTCCCAAAAACCAACCTATAGGTTGACATCCCTAAAGGTGTCTTGTATGTTGTTCTGTAGGCCCATAAAGCATCGTCCAGCCTTTTGGACCAATCCCGCCAATTCAAAAAAAACTACATTCTCAAGTATGCCTTTTCTCTCATTGTTTGCCAGTTCAGCTTGCCCATTTGTCTACTGATGGTAAGCTGTGGCAACCTTGTGCTTCACTCCATGTTTGTCGAGTAACCATTTCAACCATTTGCTCACAAAATGGGAACCCTCACCACTGATGATGGCCCTAGGAGTTCCAAACTTTGTGAACACATGTTTCTGCAAGAACTTCATCACAACCTTGGTCTCGTTCGTTAGATATGCCTTGGTCTCAACCCACATAGACACGTAGTCTACTGCTACCAATATGTACTTGTGACTGAAAGACGGAGGGAAAGGACCAAGGAAGTCAATACCCCAAACATTGAATAATTCTACCTCAATAATGTTTGTCCGGGGCATCTCATTTCTATTAGTGATGTTTCCAACCTTTTGGCATCGATCACAACTCTTTACGTAAGCATACACATCTTTGAATAGTATTGGCCAAAAGAATCTGGCTTGTAATACCTTGGCCATAGTACGTGTACCTCTGAAGTGTCCCTATTCAGAGCTGTGTGGCAATGATATAAAATCTTATGTACTTCATCTTGTTCCACGCATCTCCTAATCATTTGATCTGCACACTTTCTGAATAAGTATGGTTCTTCCTAAAAATAGCTCTTCACATCATGAAAAAAAAATTTCTTTTGTTGATATGTCTTATCAACCAGCATCAAACCACAAGCTAAATAGTTAGCAAAATCAGCAAACCAAAGGGTATTATGGACATGATTTACCTTAAGTATGTGCTCGTTTAGAAATATCTCCTAAATGGGTATAAGTGGAGAATTTCCTTCTTACGAATCCAATCTGGACAAGTGGTCTGCTACTTGATTTTCTACCCTTTTTCGATCTTGAATTTCTAGATCGAATTCTTAGAATAGAAGTACCCATTGGATTAATCTTGACTTGGCATCCTTCTTGGCAAGTAAATACTTAATTGTTGAATGATCTGTATAAACAGTCACTTTGGTACCTACAAGATAAGATCAAAACTTGTCAAAAGCAAACACACTAGCAAGTAACTCTTTCTTTGTTATCATATAATTCAATTGAGCTCCTGTCGGGGTCCAACTTGTATAGTAGATAGGATAAAAAACTTTGTTCCTTCGTTGGCCCATCACAACTATTGCGAAGTCACTTGCATCACACATCAGTTCAAATGGAAAATCCTAGTCCAATGTGATGATGATTGGTGCCGAAACTAACTGACTCTTCAAATCATTGAAAGCTCTTAAGCACTCTTCATCAAATTTGAACATCGTGTCCTTCTCCAGTAATTTGTATAAGGGCTTAGCAATTTTGAAGAAGACCTTGATAAATCTCTGGTAGAAACCGGCATGGCCCAAAAAGCTGCTAACACCCTTTACAGATGTTGGAGGTCAGAGTTTCTCAATAACATCTACCTTTGCCTTATCTACCTCAATCCCATGTCTTGTTATCTGATGCCCTAGAACAATACCTTCTCGTACCATAAAATGAAACTTTTTTCCAGTTGAATATGAAGTTTGTTTCTTCGCATCGCCTTAGTACCTTGGCTAGATTGGCTAAGCAATCATCATAAGTGTCTCCAAACAATGAAATATAATCTATAAACACTTCCAAATACTTCCAAATACTTTTCAACCATGTCAGTAAAAATAAACATCATACATCTTTGAAATGTAGCATGTGCATTACATAAACCAAATGGCATGCATCTAAATGCAAATGTACCATATGGGCATATGAATTTTGTCTTCTGTTGATCTTCTGGTGCTACTGTAATCTAATTATACCCTGAGTATCCATCGAGAAAACAAAAATAGTCTCACCCCGAGAGTCTATCCAGCATTTGGCCCAATAACAGCAAAGAAAAATGATTTTTCCTAGTGGCCTTGTTCAACTTTCGGTAATCTATGTAAATTCTCCATCCCGTAACCGTTCTAGTTGGTATTAATTCATTATTTTCATTCTCAACGACCTTAATACCTCCTTTCTTTGGCATTCACTGGACCAGACTTACCCATGAACTATCTAAGATGGGATAAATTATACCTGCATCTAACCACTTAATGATTTCTTTCTTTACCATGTCCTTGTAACACCCCTTACCCGTCTCCGACGTTGAAACAGGGTATGAGGCGTTACTTATCTTAACACATGCAAACATACATCTCTGAGTTATATAAATTCGTTTAAATTAATAACTTTTCACAATTCATCTTAATGTCCCTACTATGGACCTACGAGACCCCAAGCACACATTGGATTTGGTTCGGGACTGAACTGAGCACTTTAGAAAAACTTTGAAAAATTTCAAGGCAACCAAGGGCACACGCCGGTGTGTCCTCTTAACATAGCCATGCTGAAGAACCGTGTGGCTCACACACCCTGAGCATTTTGGGACACGCCCGTGTCCCTAGCCCATGTGGATTTATTTCTCAATTTGAACCTATAGGGGTTTTCACACGGCCTGGAACATGCCCGTGTCCATGACCCGTGTTCCTCACACAGCCATGACATGCCTGTGTCTCAACTCGTGTACTAAAACATTAACATTTTGTTTTTAACATCAGCAACAATTTAAGGGCACACGGCCAAGACATACGCCCCGTGTGCTACAATCGTGTCTTCCACACGATTGAAACACACGGTCATGTCTCCGCCCGTGCGGTTACTACTGGGTATTCTGTTATGTAAAATTTTGGCGCAGGGGGCACACGGCCTGACTACATGCCCATGGGGCAGACCGTGTGTCACACACAGCCCAGACACATACCCGTGTGGACAAAAACAAGGCTATCTACCACGCTTTTTTGGTCACCCTTACTTACACCAATCTACCAAACATCAAATAGTACCAATATGAACATTAACACATCATTTCCAAGCTATTCTCTTTCACATGCAAACCATGCACAAGCCACATCCATAAAAATCCTCATCAATTTCATTTAGCGATAATAAATATTAGCCATCATACATGGCCTTATACAAAATGAATCAATCCTTCATGATAAGCCAAAATATTTGGCTAAAACATTATAACACTAACAAAAAGACCGAGATCCTATAGATGTCATATTCAAAATGTTAAGTCTAACTATACCAAGTGCTTTAGTTGATAGTGTGATCGATGGCTCCGACGTCCCTTAGATCCCTGAGCTAGCTTGGCGACTCTATAAGAAAATGGAAAAGAGAAAGAGTAAGAGTAAAGCTTAGTAAGTTGCATGAAAATGGTTAACAACATCAACCATGCATATTTAATCAGATAGCATATTATAAACCAACACAACATTCTTGATTTAACAAGGTAGATTACACTACATACTTATACATCACAAGTATAAGCCAAAGATTACAAGATCGTCCTGAAATAATCCTCATAGATAGAACTTACTCAATGTCATCCTTACCATTAAGGCATCATAACTAGACTCATACTTCATGAGTTTCGAAAAAGCACCTGTACCATTCACAACGTGATTATATCATTCTATATCTTTATCATAAGCTTTAAATAACCCGTGAAACCATTTTGAATACTAAAGGATATTTGATAAGCCTCACACAAGAGGGAAAATTGTCGATGCCATGTCTTAGACATGGTTTTACACTAGCTCACATGTCGAGGTCGATGCCATGTCCCAGACATAATCTTACACTAGCTCTCATCAAAATGTCGATGCCATGTCCCAAACATGGTCTTACACTAGCTCTCAAATGTGGCCGATGCCATGTCCCAGACATGGTCTTACACTGTCTCTCAAATGTGGCCGATGCCATGTCCCAGACATGGTCTTACACTAGCATACATATCAACGTCGATGCCATGTTCCAAACATGGTCTTGCACTGGCTCACATAACAATGTCGATGCCATGTTCCAAACATGGTCTTACAATGGCTCACATAAAAATGTCGATGCCATGTTCCAAACATGGTCTTACACTGGCTCACATAACAATGCCGATGCCATGTCCCAGACATGGTCTTACACTGGCTCACATGACAATGTCAATGCCATGTCCCAGACATGGTCTTACACTGGCTCACGTATCACCCAAATGTCATGGCACGGATATCCAATCTATTCCTAGGTTCAACCGGGAATTTACCACATTAAATTTCACCATGCATTATTCATTAGCATATTCAACCATATTATGCGAAATCAATCATTCAATACATAATAATTATAAATTTTTCTTACTTACATACAACTTACCTCGGTATACAAAATGTGGGTGACTAATCGATTTTACAATCCACTAGCTTGGTTTTCCCCCGGTCTAGGTCCGAATTTCATATTTCTTGATCTAAAATGATAAAATTCACTAATTTAATCACCACATTAATTAAGAAATTTTATAAACCATATTTTTGCAAAATGACCATTTTGCCCCTAGACTTTCACAAAAATTACGATTTTACCCCTAGGCTCGTAAATCGATTTTCATTAAATTTTTTCACTAACCAAGCCTAGCCAAATTCTTTTTATATTAGAAGCAGCCCACAATTCCAATTATTTCACACATTTACCACATAATTTATAACTTATACAAAATGGTCCTTAATTAGGGTTTTCATGAAAACTACTTCACAAAAGTTGTCTATTTAACAACCATAACTCATTTTCTTCTATAAAAATTCAGCTCATAACATAAATGCTTTCATGGTAAAATCCTAAACTCCCAACCATATTGCAAAATAGTCCCTCCATTAGCTAAATTAAGCTACAAGGGTCCCAAAAGTACAAAAATTATCAAGAAAAGTCATCAAAATCACTTACTTATGAGAGAACTTAATGGTTAAAAGTTTCAATTGCTGATATTTTTGGTGGAGAAGATGAATGGTAAAAATATGAAGCCCTTTTGTTTTATTTTATCTTATTTCTAGTCAAAATAAGCTACCAACTCACCTAATTTTGACTTTTCTATTCTTCTTTGTCTCTATGGCCAGCCACCCCTATTGAAATGGGTCCATTTGCCATTTAAAGACCCTTAATTATGATTCTCTAGCTATTTAACACCATTTTCTAGAAAAACAAAACTTTTGCCCTTTATGCGATTTAGTCCTTTTTTCGCAATTAAGCTCACAATCGCTAAAATTAATTCATAAAAATTTTCATGCATCTATGTGAACGTCCTATAACACATAAAATAATATTAAAAATAATTTCTCTAGCCTCGAGTTAGTGGTTCTGAAACCACTGTTCTGACTAGGCCCAAAATCGAGCTGTTACAATCCTTCTTGATAGGGTTCAATCTTCGTTGTCCATCAATCGTCCCTTTCTCGCCATCTTCCAGGATGATCTTGTGCATGCATACAGATGGGCTAATTCCATGAATATTGACAATGGTCTATCCGATAGCCTTCTTGAATTGTTTCAATAGTAGGATGAGTTTCTTTTCTTGCTCTTCGGTCAATTCTGCTGAAACAATCACAGGCAAAGTAGAAGCGTTACCTAAATAAACATATTTTAAATGTGAGGGAAGTACCTTGAGTTCTAATTTAGGTGGCTCCTCAATTGATGCTTTTGGCTGGGTATAATCCCTACTTCCTAACTCCAAAGATTCAAAGCGGGATTGCGGATTAAATCCCGTTTGCTTAGCTTCTAGCAAAGCTAAGTATTCCTCCCCCTCTTCATCACTTGGAAGGTCTGATGTCAAAACTTGCTCCAAGGGGTCCTCAACATAGTTGATTTCTTTTTCCATGATTAATTCCTCTAACTCGAATACTGCAAAACAATTACCAACTGCCCAAGATGATTACCTGCAAAACAATCATCAACTACAAAACATTAAATGTTACCTGTTCGTTTTGAACACGTATAATAAGCTCGCCCTTTTACACATCAATAAGGGTCCTTCCAGTTGCTAGAAAAAGCCTTCCCGAGATGATTGGCACCTCTTTATCTACTTCAAAGTCTAGAATAACAAAGTCAGTAGGAAAAGTAAATTTATCTACATGTACCAATACATCCTCAATTTTTCCTTCTAGATGTGCAGAAGATCAATCTACTAATTTAAGTGTAACCGTAGTAGGTCTAACTTTACTATCCTCAATTTTTTGAATATGGACATGGGAATCAAGTTAATGCTTGTACCCAAACCGCATAGTGCCTTACCACAATGCGTTGCTCCAATGTTACAACGTATGGCAAAACATCCAGTATCCTTAAACTTTGGGAGTAGTTGGTCTTGAAGATATGCACTGTATTCCTTAGTCAGGGCTACCATCTCAAATTCTCCTAGTCTTTATTTCTTAGACAAGATATCCTTCATGAATTTGACGTAATTCAGAATTTGTTCAAGTCCTTCTACCAACAGAATGTTGATATGAAGTTTCTTGAGTACGTCTAGAAATTTCTTGAACCGGACTTCCTACTTCTGCTTCTGAAGTCTTTGAGGGTAGGGTGGTGGAGGGTTCTTTACTGGAATTGGTTAATTCATCTTCCATGGCAATTTTGCATCTAACGAAGTTGTTAGTTTATCAAAATTGACTAGTCCAGAAGTTACCTTATTAGATTTTATAGATTCTAGTTTCAATGAAGGTGGAATTTCAACACTCGGTTGAACTTCCACTAAGTCTTAAGCATCAGCTGGCTCTTCTTCAACTTCAACAGTGTTAGGCTTTAATGTCTTTCTGCTCCTCAAGGTCAATGCTTTACAATGCTCTTTCCCAAGATTTCTTGGATTTTTCATATCACTAGGCAAAGCACCTTGTGGTCGGTTCCTAAGTTCAGTTGCAAGCTAGCCCATTTGGTTCTCCAAATTTTTCAATGTGGTTGCTTAGCTTTGGATCAAGGCATCATTTTTGGCTATGTATGCCTTCAACAAGTTTTCTAAGCCATTAGAAGATTCAACTTGAGGTTGCTTATGAACTTGTTGGGTAAAAATAGGTGGCTGGGTCGATCTAGGTTGGGTATAAGCGTTACTGGGTCCAACATTCTTTTAAATTAGGGTAGTTTCCATGGGTTATAGAAATTGGATTGCAGTCCTTGCTTTCCTCAATTTTGGTTCTGGTTACCCATGTAATACACGGATTCTAGATTTAATGGACATTCTTTGAATGAATGTCCTTCCCCACAATAAACACAGGCCACATTTTCAAATTGATTCAGTGGCTGAGCTACAAAATTATTAAACCCATTAGTGGTAAAAAATTTAAGCATCGATGATATTAAGGATACCTGATATGCAAGTGAAGTGAGAGCGTCCATTTCATGTACTCCAGTAACTCATCTTCTTGACGCTTCTCAATTGGTTGGTCATTGATAATTCTTGCTAGCAATCCTCTCAATGATTTCATAAGCCTCATTATAAGACTTAGAAAGGAGAGAACCATTAGCAAAAGCATCTACTACCATTCTCGTGTGAGCATGGAGACCATTATAGAACGTCTCAAGTTGGATGCAATACGGGATTCCATGATGAGGGTACTTCCGTAATAATTCTTTGCACCTTCCCATGCCTCATACAAGGACTCGTCATCCATTTGTTGGAAAGTAGTGACCTCAACTTAGCATTCTTGCTAGGTAGGAAATACTTCATGAGGAATCTTTCTGCTCACTCTTGCCATGTGGTAATGGAATATGGTGGCAATAAGTTCAACCAGGCTCGAGCTATGTCCCTCAGTGAATATAGAAACAACTTTAATCGTAGTACTTCTTTGCGTACTCCAGCTAACTTGAAAGGATCGCTCACCTCCAAAAATAGTCTTAAGTGAAGGTGAGGATCTTCAGTACACATTCCATTGCATTGGCCCACTGTCTGAAGCATTTGGAACATAAGCCTCAATTTCGGGTCTCCTAAAACCCAGATTAAAATCATGAAACACTGGCACGGCATACTATCTTAAAGCACTATCCCTATCATCAGCAATAAGGTAGGATTTTGAGTTGGGTTTGCTCTGTTTGCTTGATTCAGATTTTCTTAGTTCATCTCTTCAATCCTTCTCTGAATTGCTTGTCTTCTGCATTATCGAAAAGTTCTTTCAATCTCAAGGTCTACGGGGAGTAAATTGATAATTCGATCAACACTCATAAACACCTGAAACAAACCCAAGAAAATTATTAAGTTAAAATTGAACAGAAAAAATAAACCAAAATGCAAAATTAACAAATTCAAAAATAATGACTTTTAAAACAGTCCTCGATAACGGCGCCAAAAACATGGAAAGATGGAAATGTGCAAGTATACACAATCACAACAAGTAATAAGATAACACGTAAATATCGAGTTATCGTACCCACAGGAACTGTGTAAAGAAAATATTTATGAAATGCAATTAAAAACACTTTGGTTGTTGAAAATATTTTGATTTTGATGAAGTGATTAAAAACTAAAATTTAACTAAGTAAAATAAAATAAAAATAAAATTTCTAATGCACGATTTCAAAAGATGATTTTAATCAAGATGACATAATTGTGTTAGATTAATTACGTTTCTTAACTTAATATTACTAAAATAATGTTCATGTTGTTACGAATAAATTCGCAGCAACTTGGTAATTTTTTAATTATAGCACATACAAACTTACTAAATTAACTAATCTCTTTAACATATTACAATGCCAACTCAAACAATTAATCACTTTAAATAAACAACTAAAAGATTAAGTGAGGTAACAATATATTCCTACATTAAAACAGTTTAATCACAATAATCTTGCAAGTTATGCAAGGCTAATGTACCGTTTAATACAGTCGCTAATTTAACCCTCAACTACCTTAGAAGATTAAATATGCACTGACTAAGTATTATGTCAATTAATTAAAATTTCAACACGATTAATAATTAATTCATTAGTTACCTTACAATTGTAATGCAAGAATAGCATAATCATGGTTTTACTTAATCAAACAATTTACCAAGACCTATAACAGCACAAACATAATTTTAATAACTTAATTGGACGAAATGCAATCAACCTAACACGAATTAAATTTAAACCATGTTAATTAAATTTATAATAACAACAAAAAAATATATTCATAGACATGTGCATAACAAAAACAATAAAAATTAAAGGATAGGAAACTAGAATCAAATCTGGTGTTTCTCCGAAGCTTGACTAGTTTGCTCTGCTCCTCCTTCTCCACTTGTTCTTGTTGAACCAAGGCTTCTATTAGCACTTGAATGATGTTACCCAGGTGGTTGAATGGCTCTTTTCCAAGAGGGGAAACAGGCAAGGGAATGGAAGGGGAAAATGGAAATCAAAAGAAGGTTTAGAAGAGAGAGAAGTGAAGAATGAAAGGTGTGAGAGGTGTGTTGAAATGAGTAGCAAAAGGGGGTATTATTAGGTCAGATTGGCTGCTAAAAATAGCAAAAATTCAGCAGCCATAGACCCCCTTGGCCGGCCACTCATGTGGAAAGTTTGAATGTTTCAAACTTGCTAAATTTAGCTAGGGGCAAGTCTACAAAAGCTTTATAAATGGAGGGGTTTGAATGCAATTTCACAAAAACTTCAAGGGTTAATTTGTAAGTCAAATAATCAGCTAATTTAAGCTGATTGGGTCAGCATGTTGGACAGTTTTGGGCACCCATGTGCTTGATTGGATCAGTCTTTCAGTTTTGCACAATTGGACCTCTTTTCATAATTTAATTAATAATAATTATTTAACCAAACATAAATTGGATTAAAATTAAAAATAATTATATTATGTATTAATACTCATCAATTGGACCATCTTAGGCTGAGAACTTAATTCGCCTCGATGCTTCAAAAATTGCTTCTTGGTTTTGCGCTTCTAGTAGTATCCGTCGAACTAATTTTCACCCTTTGTGCAAATCTGTCGAAATTAAATCAAAGTTTATGAAAATTTATAATAAAATTAATTAAAATTCAATATGTTAATAATTTGAGTACAATTTAATTATTTTATATTTTTTGACAAAAATTACACCGAAACTGCATGAATTTGAGTTAAAAAAGGCATGAAAAAGTATATATATTTTTGTGTTTCCAGTAGTCCTCCTTGTTCGCGATTTGTTGCCCTACAAAAAACTCTTCCAATTAAAAATCTACTGCCAATCGGTGAAAAGGTATTATATATAGGTACTCAAGTAACTAAGATGCATGCGCCACATCTGGATCTACACTCAACATGTGGGCACCAAGGTCATTTCGTACAATAATGCCATGACTCAGGTTCCCGACCAAAAGGGGTGTACATCTACAGCCTCCTCCGTGCTTTTATCGTCGATATCATCTAAGACCTCATCTAGATCGGGGTCACTAAAATCTTCAGCGTCGTGATGAGAATGACAATCATTATCGAGTCCTTCACCATCTACATCAATTCCCATCACCTCTAAATGTATCTCTAAATGGGAACCTAGAATAGGGTTGTTATATGCAGTCCCACCATTGTGTATATTTTTGGCTCAAGTCGTTGTCCCCCCATAACCTGACTGTTATGCCCATCCGTATTGAAGTCAAAGTCAAACTTGTATTATTGACTTAATAGAGTGTCATTTTGAGCAGGCTCTACATTGGCTAACTCAGCAAACAAATCAATTGGTTTAGCGTTTATGTTCCCAGTCGAGCAATAAATTACGATCTTAGTACCTGTGTCTTCATCATCTAAAAATTCCATCTCCACATATTTGCACACATTTGAGGAAACTGAAAATTTGTAGAATTATTTGGACATCATCCTTCCACAATCCAAACTCGTTGAATCCAAAAAGATGAGTAAAATATGTATGTAAAATGTTTGGCGCACCGTGGTAACATAATCTACCACCCTATTGGCCAGATGGCGAGTCAAAGTATTGGCGCGTACTAGTGTTAAAGCATTCGCCCTGTAACAACCCATTTTTAGTGAAATCGGAACAGTGGTTTCAGGACCACAAACCAGAACCAAAAATAAAAATTATTTTTATATTTTTGCATGATTTGCATTTAGATAGGAATATCATGCGAAAATTCTGATAAGAAAATTTTATCGATTTGGTGCTTAATTATGGGAAGGACAAAATTGCATAAAATGTAAAAGTTGAATTCTAGTAGCTGAAAGGATCAAATACCTATGGAATTCAAAACTTGATGTCCTTATATGGTAATTAGACCATTAATCAAAAGTTAGTAGATATTTTTGATGATTCATCCATGGAAAAATTAGAAAAGGCTATGGACTAAATTGGAAAGTGATAAAATTAAAGATGATAATTAAATTAATTAGAAATATCATCTTATTTTATATCATTTTCCCCAAAATTTGCATGGAAACCCTATGAGAGAGAGAGAGAAGAAACTAACCAAGCTTAACTGGATCCGGATAACTCAAATTCAAAGTTAGATCGTGGAAAGGAGAAAGTTTCGGATTAGTAGATCTATATACGCAAACAAGTGTCGAGGTAAGCTCGTGTAACTTAATTGAGCATATAAACATGTTGAATTGAATGTTGTATTTGTATAAAATATGATTTATACTCATGTGAATTAATTGGATGTTATAATATAAGAATTGAATACATGCTTGATAATGTTTGAAACAGTTAAGTTCTGTTTGAATATTGGAGTTCGATGGACAAATGTGATTTCCCCTATTGAATGAGGTCCTGCATTTGTTGCTGAAGGGATTTAGCTCGGACGAGTAATCCTATTAACCTCATTACAGAAAAGATTTAGCCTGGATTGGTAATCCTGGTATAAGCCCTCTTGAGCATAGTTATAGATAGGATTTAGCCCAGACAGGTAATCCTAATTAAGCTCTTATGAGCATATGTTGGAAGTAGGATTTAGCTTGGACAAGTAATCCTATTATATGATATGTAGCTTGAGAGTATGTTTTCTAATTAAGTGTCTTAATGGGTACTCCTGAATATGAATTGAAAGGTTATTGAATTGTACACTTTGAGTGTACTATTTGAGTATCCATCAGAATTTCAATGATCCAACGGACAAAATACATGACATGATATGAGAATTATGAGATGAAATGAATAATGTCTTAAAAGAATATAGCATGATGAGCTCATCTATGTTTACTTGATGTATATGAGAATTTTGTAACTAGCATGTTTGATTGAATGCATGTGTTTAGGCAATTTTGCTAAGTTGATGGAAACATGTTATTATATGCTTAATTTTAATAAATGAGATTGGTAAGTTTAATTCCAGTTATACGAACTTACTAAGCATAATATTCTTACTAGGTTACTTTTCTCTGTTTTATAGTGCTTGGAAGATAGGTTAACTTGACCATAGATGGCTTGAATATGTTATTTTTAATTTAGCCATTGAAATGGCTAGTAATGGTTTGTTTTGGTACTTATAAAGCATTATGTCATGATAAATACATATATGTTAAATATGGATGATCAAGTGATTTTTAATATTTAGGTTAAACTAAGGTAAGATTATAAACATAATTATATATGCAATGATATATCACATAAGATGTCAGAATTTTCTTGAAATCAATGCTTGAATTGGTTGGTATTTGGATGTAAGTTTTGGTGCAGGATATTGGTAAAATTTTGGGTGAGAAATAAAGCTAGAAATGGCTTTATTTTGTCCACACGGGTAGACACACGAGTGTGTGTCTAGACCGTGTGTGACACACAGCCTGGTACATAGGCGTGTGGTTAGGCCGTATGTCCCTTGCATCTTAAAATTTAGACATAGAATGTTCAGAATTGAGCACATCGGCAGAGACACAAGCGTGTGCCCTAGCCGTGTGTACTACACAGCTTAGAACATGAGCGTGTGTCTTGGTCGTGTAAACCCTACATCTAATTTTTGAAAATTAAATTGATCACACGACCTACTCACTCTGGCGTGTGGTTGACCGTGTGGCACAAGTTAGAGAGTTACACGGGGTCGAACACGGCTTGCAGCACGGGCGTGTGAGTCCTGCACCTAGGAAATTTTAGAAATTTTGCGAAAAAATTCTTTGAGTTCCCGATTTAGTCCTGACCTGATTCTAATACTCATATTGGGCCTCGAGGGTTCATTTAAGGGATGTTATGAATGATCCTGGGAAATGAATAATAATTTACATGAATTATCTATAAATATTCTGTAAACTCTGGTAATACCCGTAACCCTGTTCCGGCGACAGACACGGGTTAGGGGTGTTACACGCTTGTTGACAGCATCTAAGAAATTAATTGAAGGATGTTTTCAAGTGAAGAAATATTACACGTAAGAAAGTGCACGCCTAAGAATACCCCCAAATTTTTGTTTGAGCACTAAGAGCCTGTCAAGTGTATAAGAAACCTGTAAGAGAATTAATTTTCTTTAAGACCATGCCAAACGTAAGTCTCCACCAAGACTTAGGACGCCCGATTTGATTGAATATTGTTGAAATGGATCTTGTATCGAGTTTAGTTGGGATTCCTTGGGATTCTACAATAATAGAAGTAGATATTAGATTAAAGAGCATAGTAGCAAGATGTATGAAAGATTGCTTGTATACTAAAACAAGCGAACTAAACAAATCATCACAACAACATGGTTGCCCATTTCTCAATAGGATCCAACTGGATTGATTTGACCCTCCCCATGACTGGTCAATAGTAAGTTAAAACTTCGCCGAATTTTTTTTACCTACCCTTGATTTGGTAGGGAAATCAGAGGACTGGAAGTATATTTATAGGAATGGTCTTTCTATCTACTTAATAGGATCTGATTTGCATGTTAAGCATGCCTACTAAAAATTCTGTTCTATATGTCATATCACTTGCATAGGGTTGGGATAATATTATACGAAGGAAGTATCTGGCAGTGTATTTGCAATTTTTTGTGGTTTTACCACAATATTTTGTATCTAGCAGTATATATGCATTATCTAGTGGCTCGACCACAATATTCTGCTTTTGGCAGCTCGACTGCAATGTCTGGTGGCTTGTTCACATTATTTGTGTGTTATTGGATGAACGAGCTCTGGGGAACTAATTATGGTGTGTAGCAAAGATGGGTAGGAATTGTTTTCTGAAAATTATGCACTGTTTCATAAAAAAATGTTGCATTGACATTGTCATTGTGCATTCTGATAAATGTGATTCTGTGATTGTATAATTTGTATCTATGATATGTTAAATTGATGATGTTCTGTGTTAATTTCTGTTGTTATGGTTTGTAACCCACACAGGGCTTAAAAAGCTCACCCCTTTAAGTTTCTAACTTTTCAAATAATAATTGAGGTTAGGATGGGTTCATCTTATAAAGGTGCACTCGAAAATTTTCTGAGAAACTATTATATTTTGCTACTTGATATTTTAGGATTTTTTTTATTTTCTATGGACTGTAACTTTAGACTTTCTTTTGGATTTTGGTTTTTAGGATTGTTTCGCATGCATTGCGTTTTTAAACCATCACTTAAGATGATTTATGAAATTAATAAGTAAAACTAGATTTCTCATAATAATACCAAATTCAACTAAAATGATTGTATTTTAAAAACTCAACACCACCTACTCATTAAACCGAGATTTCATAAGATAGGTCAAAAATACGATTTTAGAGTGACGGATGAGTTATGTTAATTTCTGCTGCGATGTTTATTTGATATATGATGGTTTCTGTAAACTATCAATACTTGAGTTTTCTAAAGATAAATAATTTCAACAAAACTTGGCTTTTCTTAAAGAAAATCAAAATGACGTTTTAAAATAACGATGATTTTTAAGAGAAATAACTACACGATTTTTCTGCGCCATCAACATGGCCAATGTGATCTTCGAGATTCAGCCATAACATCTAGGCCAGATTTATAGGGGTTACAAGGAAAGACAATTGAAAAAGAAACTCTAGGTCGAAGTAAAGGTAGGTTTCTAGTGAGTCACTACATTCGACTTTTGCACACTATATTATAATGATTCCTTTTATGGCAGATGTGTATATCATCTTGAGAATTTGTTGTGTGTATGTATGGTTATATGTTCTCTGTGAAGTATTCATATGTATGCTTTGAAGTGTATGATGCACTGCATGAATATGACAATGTGTGGTAAGTATGCATGGGAAGTTATATGTTAGGAAGTATGACTCTATCAAGATTATGAATGAAATCTGTGTAGATGCATCTATTATGTTATTTGAGTGGTGCATGGCAATGTATGTTGTCGTTAAGGGGGTTCGAACAGAGTATTAGGAAAATGTAATATACAATAACGGACCCCACAGTGGTGCTTTAATGACGTCCATCGGGATAGTAAACACGAGAAAAGGCCAATATGGCAATCATTATGAAAAGACCATGGCCATGGCATATTTTGTGAAGCCTTTATGCCGAACTCTCTATGAAGCCTTTGTGAAGAACTCTCTATAAAATCTTTGTGGCATATTATTTAAAAAGCCTTAGTGGGGGGATAATCTGGGGAATACTTGTGGCAAGTTTTCTTGAAGGTCTATATTGTGAATTCTGCAACGCCTAAAAGACGAGTTGATATCCCACCCCTGTGGCAAGACCTAGGCATGTATATGAGTCATTATCTGAAAGAGTTCTCAGCAGTGTACCCATTTAATGATTCCCCCGCATTGATCCACCATGTTAGGGAATTTTGTGTATTTAGAATATTGATGGTGCAAGTGTTCGCCAAACTTGGAATTTCTTAAGCTCTGTACTGAATGTCATCTAAGATTCTATTTCTTGAATTAAAACTCCGTATTCTTATAAGTTTGGTTGTATGGACTAATTTGAAAATACGATGTAGCTGTTGTTCTGATAATCACTAGATCCTATAAAGGAATCTATCAAGAGTAGCATCAGTTAGGTATCATTCTGAGAAGTGCATTCAACTACTTTTTGCAAAGAAATTGTGTAATGAGATTCAAAATATAGGGTGAAGTCTGTGACTTGCCAATTGGGTGAAATGAATAAAATATGGTTAAGTGTAGAGATTGACGTATGATTATCTGCCAACCAGGAATCAAAAATAAATCTGCCAAGGTCTGAAAGGAAGTCCAAAATCTCAAAGTCAAGGATTTAAACAATAACATTAAAAGGTAATGTTGGTTGAGACTTGTTCTGTAACGCCCTGAAAAATTTATTTATGTGCTTGTAAATATCTAACACAACTGTGTATTTGCTTCAGTGGTTAAGTGTTCTGGGTGTGTGTGTGAGGTATTGGGTTCAAGTCTCATATTTGCTAAACTTTGTTTTTTTTCTAATTCTAGCCTTACCCTTGTATGCTAATTCATATTATAATGAACCTGCTAATTCGAGTGGTAAGGTGTTGGTGTGTTGAAGGTCCTGTGTTCAAATCCTTGCGCGAGCGTGGGTATTATTTTTGTTTGATTATGTGATAGAGTTTTGGTGGAACTGAAAGTCTAAGGAGATTGAAATAGTAGGTTAGTGGGAGAAAATCTGGGGACTTGTTGTCATATCTGTTTCTTTAATTTTCTTTTTATTATTTTTTTCCCAAAATCTCTCCATCTTTTTACGTCCCTTTTCCCTTCCTTGCAATTTTGTTCCCTTTTGTTTTTCCAATTTTCTCATCACTCTTTAACTCCTGTCGTTGTTTTGGAATCTCATTGCTCCTCACTTGGTTAAGGTAAGTAGGGTTGTGTCTGTTGGGTTTCGTATTTTGTAAGGTGGGTGATCCTTTTCTGATGGCGTGTTGGTGTAATCGTGAAATCTGATTCTTTTCTGCAATTATTTTGGTGTATGAAAAGGTGTTGAACTATAAGATTCATTTAGGCGGACTAAACCGTGTTAGTATATGTTCTTGTTAGCGGTAAGTTTTGTGCGTTATTTTAGGATTTTATGTTGTCTCATAAATTGTTTGCTAAGCGATCAATGGATTATTATTTCTTAGGTTTCGGAGTGCTCGGGGTTGCTGTAACATCTTAAACGAATCAGGTATGTTCCCAAAATACAAAAAATGATGTTTCGATAAAAGCCAAAATTGCCTACTGTTGACACCACATAGGCATGTGGTCGGCCGTGTGGGTGGCCGTGTGTGAGACACGACTGTGCATTTGACAAGAGCATGGTCGTGTGCAAGACACAGTTATGTGGTGGTTGGAGTGTGGCCATATGGGCCACACGAGCTACGCCAAGTTGGGTGTGTGAGCCACACGGGCATGTGGATTTTGGGCCAAGTCGTGTGGGCCCACATTGGCATGTGGGCTCGTATTTGTAATTTTTTTCCTAGGGTCGCACGGGTCATTCTGATCGACTGTGGGCCTACCGTAGGACCTGTAAGGGCTAAAACTGTAGATCTGATAGTCTGATATTCTGTTCTGAGTATGATTATCCTATGTATGTCTAATTATTTCGTTATCTGTATATAAAGCATGTTAAGCATGTTTAATCTGTTATTTCTATATCTGTTTTTTGTATCTGTTTTGGGGTGGGATTTGCATATGTGGAGGAAGTGTTCTGTATGGCGATCATCGCCTATACTCTGGCAGCTTGGCTGCATATTATCTTATATGTGTCATAATGGCACGATATGGTGTGTAGGGTTGGGTGGATGTTTTTAACCCACATGGTGTGATGGGATGGTCGAAGTTGGGGTGTAGAGGATGGGAGTAGGATTCTGATTATCTGATATGTATTATTATCCGTATCTAAAATGGGCGTGAGCCCGAATCTGTACCTGATTGTATGTGAGTTTTCTGCATGTTTGCATGGTTATTTCTGTTGGGCTACATACTGAGTTTACATAAACTCGCCTCTGTTTGTTTGTTCTATTCAGGTAATCCGCAGACTTAGACGGATCGGTGCGGCGAAGTCTTGCGATGACCACTAGTTTACGAACTAAATTTAATTAAAGGTTTTACTTACTTAAAGGATATTTCTGGGAGTTTTGTATTAATCAGACTTTCTGGACTGTTGATTAATTTTTTGGGATTTGGATTTTTGTTTAATATTTTGTTTGGACAACTCACTAAAAACACGGTTTCCACTAAAACCAAGATTTCCTAAAATATGAACTGCCTTCTTGAAATACAGTGGCTTTCTTAAACTTCCACTATAAAACACGTTTTAAAACAAATTAATTAATTGAATACACGTTTTGACAATGGATATAATCAAATAAGAGTTGAAAAACTGAAATGGTTTTATCGTATAAACTTCGTTATCAAAACTCATTCTTTGTGACACCTCCGAATTCAGCTATAACGTCTAGGTCAGGTTTGGGGTGTTACATGTTCAATTCCATTGAACTTATGAGTGTTTATTTGCAATGCAAGTTATTAAGTTTGAACCAGTTTGCCAGAGGGGACCAAACCAGGAATGTGCCAATGTGGATGATTGTAGAGCGATATTATGCATACAGAGGAACATTTTTGTACATATGTTTTCAAATGGCAAATAGAATTATTAGTCCGTTTAATAAAGCTTCAAGAGATATTGTCTTATACTATCATTGAGAATCAGTTGTAATCAAACAAAAGTTTACTTTCAGAATCTTTGACTTAGAATAAAAATAAATAGGTAAGAAGCAAGTTCAGTGAAGTCTTCTCCTGTAACACCCCTAACCCTTCTCCATTGCTGAAGTAGGGTTATGAAGTATTATTTTACATATCATAATATTTAATATCAAATAGAATCAATTGTACAGATTAAATAATAACATTCAATAATTCATTTTTGCTAAAGTAAAATTGCACTTACAAGCCCTAAACTGAACTTACGGGGTCCTAAAAATAGTTTAAAAAAGTTCGAGGATCATTTTGAAACTAAACAAAAAAAAATTTGATAAATTGAAAAATTTTGGAAACAGGGGTCACACGGCCTTGTGAGTATTCGATGTATGGGACAAATGGTCATGTCCCAGCCTATGTCCGCTCGTGTGGGTATTCAAAATAAGGTCACACGGCCTTGCCGCAAGCCATGTGCCAAACCGTGTGTGCATTTGAAGTTTGGTTACATGACCGTGTCGCCAGCCTGTGTAACTCTCTAATACCGTGTGGTTCATCCTACACCTAAAATTTAAACAACAAACGGCTGTATGGGGTGGCCGTGTGGTGGCCGTGCGTGGCACACGGCAGTGTGGCAACCTATGTCCCAGGTCGTGTACTCCCTATTTAACCCTAATGCAAGCCAAATCAAGCATCAATTCTTGCACACCAAGACACACCATACGTAGCTTATTTCACATGGTTAAAAACACATTCAAGGGCACCAAGAACATGCCAAAAATCATCCATCCTATGTCTAACCAATATGCCATCAAAAGGCATCACAATTCACATATGAAACTTAACATAAATCATAAATACCAAACAATAATTTCGTTTGCATCGCATACAACCATAATTTAACTACTTTAA
This sequence comes from Gossypium anomalum, assembly GCA_025698475.1. Classification (NCBI taxonomy): domain Eukaryota; kingdom Viridiplantae; phylum Streptophyta; class Magnoliopsida; order Malvales; family Malvaceae; genus Gossypium; species Gossypium anomalum. The sequence goes on from CM046956.1 coordinate 60,495,401, forward strand.
ACAAAAACAGGCATAAACCCAACATCACCTATTTATACCATCATTTACAAGCCAACCACAACTAGGGCATTTAACCACAAATAGGCTTAGTACAAACTCAAAACAACCAAAGGACTAAAATAACATTTTGGCCCTATACATGTCATTTATAAACATTTTTCAAATTAACCAAAAACTACCAAAATGAAAGATGGGTAGTGTAATTGTGCTCCGACAAGATTCCAACCGATCAAGCTTTTTGACGATCTACAAAACAAAGGAAACAACTATATAAGCATTTAGTGCTTAGTAAGCTCGTATAAATAGAAATCAAACTTACCAAACATAATTTCATTATATCATGAGTAAAATCTTCTTCTGTAATGCTCCACCTCACAAAGTTAGTAGGTGAATAGATAAACATATAATTTCATCCCATTTCATGAAATATAACTCAATAAACAATCAATATACATATCATCGATCATGTATTCAATTAATACCTTTTTCATTTTAAACACATACACCAACATTTTCCATTCCATCTTACAATAGCATAAACCTTTTCATTTACATACATATTCAAATTAAACCTTCATCACCCGTTGAACCAAATAGAATATCATCGGATACTTGAGAAATGCTCACACGAGCTGTGATTGTAACCTGTAATCATATATGCTCACACAGGCTATTAAATGGGTCTGCTCACACAAGCTATGGGTCGGGATGTTAAGCTATACGATGCTGCTCACACAAGCTGTGGAGAATCCACAACAAATGCAGGACCTCAACCATCGGTAGGACATCCAAGACCTGCACCCGAATCCATATAACCCCTAATGGCAAGTCATTCATATCCTAAGTATTCTCGAGGGCCAAACGGGACATATTCCATATTAAATCCTTTAACTTTTTTCTATTATACCTTTTCAAATATAAACATTCATGAAACTCACATTTTTCACAATTATTCATCAATTGAAATAACATTACAATTTAATCCAACTTACTAATTAACAAATTTGTATTCAATAAAAGCTATACAAAGAATAACCTTAAACAATCATCTATCTAAAATGGAAATTAACAAGTTTACCATTATATGAACTTACCTCGCAACAACGGTTGCAAAAACAGAGTCAACAACTAATCCGAGACTTTAGTTTTTCCTCAATTTAAATCTAATTGTTGCGTTTCTTGATCTAAATAATAATTTCATTCAAATAATACCATTTCAGCACTTAAATAAGCAATTTTACACATGTAAGCCCTTACACGTCATTTTTACAAAATTACCCCAACATTTTAACTTTTATACAATTTAGTCTCTAAACTTGAAACTCACAATTTAACCATAATCATTGAAATACCATGCTAACTGATTTTTCATAGGGTCCAATACAACCCATATTTTTCATTATTTCACCATATTTTTCTTGAATTTTACCATTTTCATAAATAAGTCCCTAAACCTTAAAATCATCAAAAATCACTTAAAAAAATAAGTCTATTCAACAACCAAGCTTACAATCTACCATAAAATTTCAAAAACACATCAAAAACATCAATGGCATAATCTATAATATTTAACAGTTTTACAAATTGACCCCCGGGTTAGCTAGATTAAGTTAATACGAACTCAAAAACGTAAAAGTTACTAAATATGGGGCAAAATACCATACCATGCATGTGAATTTAACCAAGGTCGAAAGCTTCCCTCCCATTTCAATGGTGTTCCAGTTCAACAAGGCAAAAATGAGGAAGATGACAACTTGATTTTACTTAATTTACATTTTATTATCTATTTACCATTTTACCCTTATGTTATTAACTTAATAATTAACAAAAACATGCCCCTAATTGTCCACTATCAATATGTATAGTATAATTACCATCTAAGTCCATTAATTTAAGATTCTATAATCATTTGACCTTTTTAATTAATAGAAATCAACTTTTGCATCTTTTACAATTTAGTCCTTTTTACTTAATTAACTAGCTAAACATTAAAAATTTTTAACCAAATTTAAATACTAATCTAATAAATACTCATAAATACTAAAGAATTAATAAAATACTAATTGCTCGTTGGAATCGTGGTCCCAAAATCACTATTTCTGATACCACTGAAAACGGGTTGTTACATCGCCCGTTTTAAAATTTTTGTTAAGTGTTTAAGTCTTGTGGTATCCTATATTCGGCTTCGATAAATCAGGTCGAGTATAGGGTGTTACAAAGAGCTATTTTGGAACTAATCTTTTATTTCATTTCTTTGACCTTTACATTCTTATTAAACCTCATTCCTATTTTCTGACGAGATTCAAATACACAATCAACTACTGTTTGTAAAATTACTCCTTCAAAATGAACGTATATCAAGAATTGATTATTCATCTTCGATACAATATCTATTTTCTCTTCTCCTAATAAACACAAATCTTTCCTTATTTTTTCTCTTGAACAAATAAAAGAAAAAGTTCAACAAAAACCGAAACTCATACAAATATTTTTGACGGACTAATGGCATATATATATTGGGTGGTGTCACCTGACGGTGTCACTGGACCATCGGTGCCGCCTGGCAAACCGACTGCACCAATTTTTTTTAATTGACACCAATGTTGCCTAACAGACCGACGGCACCCATTAAAAAATTATTTTTTCCCTTTTTCTCCTCCCTTAATACCCATATTTTAACGGATATTTTAAAAAATACATACTGGTTCCACCTAACATAGTGGTGGCACCCAAAAATATATTTTATTTTTAAAGTTAAATAATTGGCTAATGATGAGAGGGAAGTGTCGTTGGTCTATCAGGCGACACCGACGGTCATTGTAGATTTCAAATCATTTTCATATGTCATTCTTTACTTGAGTCATTTTCATAATTAATTAATTAATTTAAGTTATTTAAAAAAAAGTGTTTGTACACATTTTGAAAACACATATTCAAGATATCTTGTCCATTTGCAAATAATGACCAAAACAATAATTAGCGAAAAATAAAAAGCCATATAAAATAGACTAATTGATTTTATTTTTGTTGTAAAATTATGGTAGCCAAACCAATTAAGATGTAACACAGAATACTACTGGCTCTGCAGAAGGTGTTGGTGGGGTGTCGTGAAAAGTCTTAAGGAGTCTGTCCCGCAAGGCGAACACGCCGACGTTGAACTACAACAACGAGGAGATCCCATCTCCGCTGCCAACGTCACCTTATCAGGGCACTGCTCATAGTAACCGATGGAGTATTTGGAAAGACTGTCTCCATATACCTTCTCGCAATACCACTCCTTGACAACATACAACTGACTCTCTTGATTAAAATAAATAAAAAATTAATTAATATATTTTTAATATTTTTATCTATATTTAACTTTTTTATTAGTTATTGACGTGGCAACAGCATCACTTAAACAATGAATGCATTTGAACTATCATGCAATTCTAGTCAGCAAATAAAGACACTGCTTTTCATCCAATTCTGATATTTTTATCATAATTCAATGGTTAAATTAAATAATGCGCGAAAAAAACGAAAACAATTTTTTTTTTCTATATATTTTGAGGGCATAATTTTTTTCTACCAATAATAAATTATGGGGGTTCTTTTTTATAGATATATCTATAGACTATACAAAAAAAGCCCGTCTCCAGGTGTTACGTTATTACTTATTATCTCTATTCAAAGTTATTGATAGCAATTAAATGGTACGTAACAGAAATGGAGAGAAGCTCACCGGAGATAAAAAGGGAAAGAAAGAGAGAAGAACAGGGACGAAGGAGCACAAGACAAGATAATTAGTTGAGAAATCCAGTCCTGTATTTTCATAATCGTCCTTCCCATTTTTGGGGGGCTAAATAGCAATATAATGGATTCAAGACAACTGTACATTCCAACTAGTACGATCCGTTTCATTAAACAGTCCTAACGCTTGCGAAACATATCATTTTGCACCATAGCCTTCCCCATCCAACCAAAATGCACTGTTTTATTTAAATACATTGAAAAGCACGATTTCAATGAAAAATGCAATTAACAATAATTAACAGAATTTTAAAAGTGGTAGACCGTTGTTTGACTTTCCTTTCGTCCCATAACAATTGCTCACTACTCGAATTAGATCCTTCTCTTCAAGGATCAAAATCTGGAAATTTCCGTTGGAGCTCCTGTAGCTTCTCCCAAGTAGAGTCTCCAGCAAAGGTATTAGCCCAATCAACTAGTACTTCAGTAGCAGGATGATTTCCCTTTTTCACCATTCCACGGTCTAGATTTCTCACCGGCTCCTTGAGTAGTGTCCCATCAGTACCAATTAAGGGAAGGGTAAAAGAGGAAGGAGCTTTACCAATGTGTTTTTTGAGTTGAGACACATGAAAAGTATGATTAATTCGAGTGCCTACTGGTAGAGCTAATTTATAGGCAATCGTTCCCCCTTTAGCTTCCACTGAAAAAGGTCCAAAGAACTTCGGGGAATGTTTATGGCTCTTTAACTTTCTCACAGTATGCTGCCTATAGGGTTGTAGCCTTATATACACCAGATCACCGCATTAAAAGTTCGATCAGACCGCTTTCGATCAGCTATTTGATTCATCCTCTCTTGTGATCTTTTAAGATGAAATTGCTATAGTGTAACACCCTTAACCCATATCCGTCGCCAGAATAGGGTTACGGAGCATTATCGGACTTATTTCATAAACAAACATACATTTCACATATATTTTCCAATTCCAAATACAAGTCATTCATAATCAATCATATTGTCCCTAATAGGAGCCTACTAGGCTCAAATCATGCATTAGAAGTGGTTCGGGACTAAACCTATAACTCAAGAAATTTTTGGAATACTTAGAAAAATTTACAAAATACAGGGGACACACGCCCGTGTGGCTCGGCCGTGTGTCTCGCACGGCCAAAGAAATGCCCATGTCACAGGCCATGTGGACATTTGAAATGGGACCACATGGCTGAGCCATACGGGCGTGTCCCTGTATTTTGTAAAATTTTCTAAGTATTCCAAAAATTTCCTGAGTTATCAGTTTAGTCCCAAACTACTTCTAATGCATGATTTGAGCCTAGTAGGCTCGTATTAGGGACAATATGATTGATTATGAATGACTTGTATTTGGAATTGGAAAATGTATGTGAAATGTATGTTTGTTTATGAAATAAGTCTGATAATACTCTGCAACCCTATTCTGGTGACGGATACGAGTTAGGGGTGTTACATTTATTAGCATCAAAGCTACAGTTTAGTCGATTCTAAGACTAACATAGGGTATGTGAGAGTCTATCTATACATGTCATATATAACCTATGATAGTGTGGTATCTCCTAACAGTTTAAATTGTATTTTTATATAGTAATAGATCCCAATCGAGCAGTGACTGATGATGTTGAGAGTAACGTGCCAGCCTCCGTTCACGGAGTAGCGCAATCTGAGTCGAGACCTGTATTGGGTAGTCAGGGAGGAGAGGCCAAGGAAGTCTTCTTCCAAATAATGAACGAGTGGTTCACTAAGTTTGTCCGAACTAATCCGGCTGCTCAGCAACCTCCACCCCCACCTATTCTCCAACCGGTTCCCGTAACTACTCAAGGTTTAGAACCTTTACGCTTGAGTAAGCCGCATGTGGATAAAATTCAAAAATACAGGGATAAAGAATTTAGAGCTACAGTTGATGACGACCTGAGAGAGCTAAGTTTTGGCTTGAGAATACGATGCGGGTATTTGACGAACTGCCTTGTACTCTAGCTGAATGTGTTAAATGCATTGTATCACTTCTGAGAGATACTACATATCAGTGGTGGAACACTTTGATATCCGTGGTACCGAGAGAAAGAGTCACGTGGGGATTCTTTCAAACTGAGTTCAGAAAGAAATACATTAGTCAGCGATTTATCGATCAAAAATATAAAGAATTTCTAGAACTGAAACAGGGTCGTATGTCTGTGACTGAGTACGAGAGAGAATTTGTGAGACTCAGTAAATATGCTCGAAAATGTGTTTCCACTGAGGCAATTATGTGTAAGCGATCCAAAGATGGGTTGAACGAAAACATTAGACTTCTAGTCGAGATTCTTGAATTGAAAGAATTTGTTGTGTTAGTCGACAGAGCTTGCAAAGCCGAAAAACTTGGTAAAGAAAAGACAAAATCTAATTTTGAAGCTAGAGATTCGAGAAAGAGGTCGATAAGTAAACCCTATCACTCTTCGTCAAAGAAATCATGGGATTCGTATAATCCTTCGAATGCTTCAATGGGATATTCTAATAGAGATCATGGAAAGCAATACACGAATCCTAAAGCTCAAGCCACCTCAGTATCGAGGGTTGGTAGTGTTAGAACCAACAAACTCTAGTGCAACAGTATGGAAAACGGCATTTTAGAGATTGTTGGATGAATAATAAAGCTTGTTTCAAATGTGGCTCGCTAGATCACTTTATTCGGGATTGTCCTGAGTTAACCAAGAAAGATAAATTTTAGAATGCAAGACTGAGCAACACAGCTGCTAGAGGGAGACCACCTAGAAATACGGGAAATGTGACTAGTAGCAAAGGAGTGACAAAGGATTCTGCTTTGATATCCGAGGCTAGAGCACCAGCCAGAGCTTACGCTATTTGCGCTCGCGAAGATGCGTCGTCACCTGATGTTATCACCGGTACATTTTCTCTCTATAACACTAATGTAATTACCTTGATTGATCCTAGATCGACTCATTCATAGATATGTATAAATTTAGTGTCTAGTAAGAGTTTGTCTGTTGAGTCTACCAAATTTGTGATTAAAGTATTGAACCCCTTAGTCAAGTATGTTCTAGTTGATAAAGTTTGCAAGAATTGTCCTTTGATGACTCGGGGTTACTGTTTTCTGACTGATTTGATGTTTTTACTGTTTGATGAATTTGACGTGATTTTGAGTATGGATTGGTTGGCTCTGCATGATGCTGTTGTGAATTCTAGACGAAAGACTATTGAATTGAAATATTAGAATAGTAAGATTCTTTAAATTGAATCCGATGATTCGAGTGGATTGTCTGTTGTGATATCGACGATGCTAGCTTAGAAATATGTGAAAAAAGGTTGTGATGCTTACCTTGCTTATGTGCTAGATACAAAAGTGCCTGAATCAAAGATTGAATCGGTACCAGTAGTTTGTGAATATCTGGATGTGTTTCCAGAAAAGTTGTCTGGGTTGCCACCAATCAGAGAAGTCGAGTTTGCTATTGAATTGGTATCAAGAACATCATCGATATCGACAGCTCCATACAGGATGGCTCTAAAAAAATTGAAAGAGTTAAAAGCTCAGTTGCAAGAGTTAACAGATAGAGGTTTTACACGACCTAGTTTTTCGCCTGGGGTGCACCAGTTCTGTTTGTAAAAAAAAGATGGATCGGTGAGATTGTGTATTGATTATTGTCAGCTCAACAAGGTTACAATTAAGAATAAATATCCTTTACCGAGAATTAATGATTTGTTTGATCAGTTGAAAGGAGCAACAGTATTTTCAATGATTGCTCTGCAGTCTAGTTATTACCAGTTGCAAGTTAAAGATTCAGATGTGCCAAAAACTGAATTCATAACAAGGTACTGGCATTATAAATATATTGTTATGCCATTCGGGTTAACTAACAATCCTACAGTTTTTATGGATTTAATGAATCGAATCTTTAGACCGTATTTAGACAGATTTGTTTCTGTATTCATTGATGACATTCTGATCTATTCCCGAGAGGAGTTTGAGCATGCTGAACATTTGAGAATTGTATTACAAACGTTGAGAGATAAGCGACTATTTGCTAAATTCAGTAAATGTGAGTTTTGGCTCTAAGAGGTTGGATTTTTAGGGCATATTATTTCAGCAAAAGGTATACGAGTTGATCCGAGTAAGATTTCAACAATTTTTTACTAGAAACCACCAAGAAGTGTATCCGAAGTTAAAAGCTTTCTAGGATTAGCTGGCTACTATCGGTGTTTTTTAAAAGGATTCTCGATGATTACTACACCGATGACTCGATTGCTACAGAAAGTTGTGAAGTTCGAATGGTCTAAGAAATGCCAACAAAGTTTTGAAAAGTTGAAAGCACTGTTAACTGAAGCACCAGTTTTAGTTGAACCTGAGTCGAGTAAAGAGTTTGTAATTTTTAGTGACGCGTCATTAAATGGTTTGGGATGTGTTTTGATGCAAGAAGGCAAAGTGATAGCTTATGCTTCCAGACAATTGAAGCCGCATAAAAAAGAATTATCTAACGCATGACTTAGAGTTGGCCGCTATTGTATTTGCATTGAAAATTTGGCGACATCATTTATTCGATAAGAAGTGTCATATCTTTACCGACCACAAGATTTTGAAGTATATAATGACTCAGAAATATTTGAATTTATGACAACGAAAATGGCTCGAGTTGCTGAAAGATTATGAGTTAGTGATAGATTATCATCCGGGAAAAGCGAATGTAGTCGCAGATGCTGTGAGTAGCAAACTTTGTTTTCTTTAGGGGCGATGAACACACAGTTAACCATATCTAATGATGGTTAGATTTTAGCTGAATTAAAAGCTAAAACGTTATTTCTTCAGCAAATTTGTAAAGCTCAGAAGTGTAATAATGAATTGCAAGCTAAAAGAGTGCAGTGTGAATCAACTACTAATTCAGAGTATCAGATCGGATCCGATGATTGTTTAATATTCCGAAGTAGAATTTCTGTACCAAAAAATTCTGAGCTTATTCAGAAAATTCTACACGAAGCACACAGTGGTTGTTATCTGTTCATCCGGGGAGTACAAAATGTACAATGATTTGAAATAGTTGTACTAGTGGTCGGGCATGAAACGGGACATTTCAGAGTTTGTGTCGAGATGCTTAGTTTGTCAACAAGTCAAAGTCGAACATCAAGTGCCTTCGGGACTACTACGGCCTGTGATGATACAAGAGTGGAAATGGGATAGAGTTACGATGGATTTCGTATCAAGATTACCCCTATCTCCGAAAAAGAAAGATGCTATTTGGGTTGTAGTTGATAGACTGACGAAATCGGCACATTTCATTCCGGTACGTACAGATTTTTCGCTCGATAGATTAGCTGAATTGTACATATCTGAGGTTGTTAGATTGCACGGGATGCCAGTTTCTATTATTTTAGATAGAGATCCGAGGTTTACGTCGCAATTTTGGAAGAAATTGCAAGAAGCTTTGGGTACGCAGTTACACTTTAGTACTACATTTCATCCGCAAACTGACGGTCAGTCTGAGAGAGTAATTCAGATTCTCAAAGATACACTTCGTTATTGTGTTCTAGAGTTTGAAGGCAACTGGGAAAAATATTTACCATTGCTTGAATTTGCGTATAACAACAGTTTTCAATCGAGTATAAAGATGGCACCGTATGAAGATTGTATGGTCGTAAATGCCAAACTCCATTGTATTAGACAGAACTTAGTGAGAAAAAGATTCACGGGGTTGATTTGGTTAGAGAGACCGAAGATAAAGTAAAAATAATTCGCAACAGTTTGAAAGTAGCTTTAAATCGATAGAAATCATATGCGGATTTGAAACGTAAAGACATTAAATTTCAAATCAGCGATAGAGTATTTTTTAAAGTATCCCCGTGAAAGAAGATTCTTCATTTTGTTCACAAAGGAAAATTAAGTCCACGATTTATCGGACTATATAAGATTATTGAGAGAATAAAGCTAATGGCATATCGGCTAGCTTTGCCGTCAGAATTAGAAAATTTCCATAACATGTTTCATGTGTCGATGTTACACCAATATAGATCAAATCCGCCACACGTAATTTCTCCGACAGAGATAGAAATTCAGTCTGATTTGATGTATAACGAAGAACCGATCAAAATTCTAGCTCGAGAGATTAAAAAGTTCAGAAATAAGAGCATAGCTTTAGTGAAGGTTCTATGGAAACGTTACGGTATCAAAGAAGCTACATGGGAACTCGAGGAAGCTATGAGAAAATAGCACCCTAACCTATTTTCTGGTAAGATTTTCGAGGACGAAAATTCCTATGGGGGAGAGTTGTAACAGCCCGTTTTTAGTCAAATCAGAATAGTGGTTTTAGAACCACAAAATCGAGGTCAAAATAATTATTTTATTATTAAATTAAGGTCTACAGCATGATAGTATGATTGTGTGAAAATTTCGTTAAGAATTTTATCGTTTAAATGCTCAGTTTGATAAAAAAGACTAAATCGCGTAAAGTGTAAAACTAGTGTTCTATTAGCTAAAAGTGTCTAATAGCTATAGAACTTTAATATAGAGGTCCTTCTGTGGTAATTAGCCCATTTATAAAGTTATTGGACATTCTTGGACATGTATTAACTAATTTTAATGTTTTATAACCAAGGTTAAAATAGTAAATTATTAAATAACTTAGTAAAAATAATAGAAACATAGTATCATCTTCCCAAATAAGCTTCCACCACCAAAATTAAGAATTATAAAAACCATTAAAAGAGCTTCAAGGTTCGGCCAACTACCTTTTGCGCATATAAGTTTATTTTTGTCCCGTTTTTAATGATTTCTATGTTTTTTGAGTAGTTGTAACTTAATCTAGCTAGCCCAGGGACTAATTTGCAAAATTGTTGAAGGTTTAGGTTTTTTCATTGATGAATTTACATGTATTTTGATGTTTGATGATAGAAAATGTATGGTTGTTGTTAGATAAACAACATTTGTAAAGTGATTTTTGGTAAAATTACCAATTAGGGATTAAATTGTGAAATGTGTAAATTCTGTGGTGAAAGTGTGAAATAAATGAAAAATATGGGCTGATATGATAAATAAGGAAATTCGACTAGCATGGGTAGGGACCTAATTGCATGAATTTGTATTTTTATGAGCTAAGGACTAAATTGTAAAAATGTTAAAATATTAGGGGCAAAAGAGTAAAGTTTCCATAATATGCATTTTGGGTTAAATTGAATAGAATGATAATTAAATAAGTTAAATTTGATTACATATAGATTAAGAAAAGTGAAGTTCGGATCTAGATCAGGGAAAGAATAAAGTATTGGATTAGTCGATCCATTTCATCGTTTCTGCGATCGAGGTAAATCCGTATGTTAATAAGCATTATTATAATTGTGTTTTAAATTCTTTAATATTGAATTAAATATGAATACGACCTTATGTATATGTTCGACGAAGATTCGGCAATGTGAAATCCCGGTTGAACCTTAGGAATAAATTACGATACGAATAACATGTAATTAGGGGTTATGTGATTTGGGTGCTGGTCTGTACGCCCTACCAGTGGCTAAGTTATCCGGCATGTGTTATGGATTCTCGTCAGCTTGTGTGAGTAGTACCATGTAGCTACGTCTTGACCGTCAACTTGTGTGAACAGACCCGTTGAAAGCTCAAGAGTGAGCATTATATAAGATATGAGATTGAGATAGCTTTAGCTATGTATTGGCACTTAGGGTGCGAGATTCCCGAGTATCCAATATTATTTCAAATGGTTCAACGGGTAAATTAAGGATATAGATGAGTATGAGATTGATACGAGTTGGTACAGATATGTACATGAACCATACAAGCATTGAATTGAAGAAACTTGTGAATGAATATGTGATAGGTTTGTGGATCAATATGAGTTATAGTATGATTTGTTTAATTACTTAAATTGTGTATATATGGTAAGTTAAGTTTATTACTATACGAATTTACTAAGCTTTATAGCTTACTCTGTTTGCTTTTATGTGCTTTATAGTGATTATTGAAGCTTGCTCAGATTTGGGAATTGCCAAAGATCTCATCACACTATCGAGCTATCATTTTGGTGCTTTTGAAATTATGTATTTGGTTATGTGGCATGTGTAGGAATTATAGTCATTTTGGTATATATGTTAGTAATGGATTTAGCTATTTGATTTGGCTTGTAAATGATGAATGGTTGGTTATGTGTATTGCCACGTGACTTGACTTATTTTAGTATAGTCAGTGACGTATATATATATATGCAAAAGGCCTTTTGATATGTTGTGTATAATTGCCATTTATATGCTTGTTGTGAACTGGTATTTGGAGTATCAAATGGTTGAATTTGAGATTGGTATGCTTGTGGTTTTAGGTAAAGTGATGCATAGTTGAAAGTGAGCATATTGATGATTTGAGAATGTGAATTTTGGTATGAAATTAAATGGCTTATTGTGATACTTGTGTATCTTGTGATTAATGGCATGGATTTAGCATGAATTAGGCTTGATTGAGATTGGTTTAAATGCCTATTTATTCAATTTTATATGCCATTTGGTTTGTGTAGGTGATTGAAAGTTTGGGTGAGAAAAATGGCTTGGCAAATAGCCTATTTTTGTCCACACGGGTAGAGACACGAGCGTGTGTCTTAGCCATGTGTGACACACGGTCAGGTGACACGGTCGTGTGTCCTCTAGTGTTTAATTAGAAACCAAATCAGTATGCTCCACACAACTCAGCACACAGGCGTGTGACTTGGTTGTGTGGTATAAGTCAGTATACCCTATAGTTTTGGCACGGCCTAGCACACTGCCTGGCACAGGGGCGTGGGTGGCCATTTTGAAGGGTACAAGGGCTAGTTACACGGGGGTGTGTGTTGGCTGTGTGACCCAAGTCAGAGAGTTACATGGGGTCGGACACGGGCTGGGACACGGCCATATGATCCTATTTCAAATGTCCACACGGCATGTGACACTAGCGTGTCTTTGACCGTGCGAGACACAAGGCCGAGCCACATGGGCATGTGTCCCCTGTATTTTGTAAAATTTTCTAAGTATTCTAAAAATTTCTTGGGTCATCGATTTAGTCCCGAACCACTTCTAATGCATGATTTGACCCTAGTAGGCTCGTATTAAGGACAATATGATTGATTATGAATGACTTGTATTTGGAATTGGAAAATGTATGTGAAATGTATGTTCGTTTAAAAAATAAGTCTGGTAATGCTCCGTAACCCTATTCTGGCGACGGATATGGGTTAGGGGTGTTACATATAGCTTCCTAGCTTGCTCATGATTTTGAAGAATTTGATCAACCGTTGCTACTGGTGAGGATCCAACGAGATAGGGAATGTGCAGTGGGGGGCTCTGACCATATAACGCCTCATAGGGAGTAGTCTGAATAGCCAAGTGATTGGTGGTGTTGTACCACCATTCTCCTAGTGGTAACCACAATAGCCATTCTTCAAAACAACGATTTAAAACCTCTATCTGCCTATCTGTTTGAATATGGTAAGCAATTGATAAATGCAGCCTAGTCCCCATCTATTTGAACAGTTCTTGCCAAAAATTACTAAAAAAAAAGTTTTCACCATCTGACACTATAGACTCTAGGGCTTCATGCAATTTATAAATATGCCTCATATAATCTCGAGCAGCAGTCAGTGCAATGATGGGTTAACAAAGGCAAAAAAGTGTATGTATTTGGTTAACCAATCCACCACTGCAAGGATCACATTTTTGCCTTGAGATTTTGGAAGACCTTCTACAAAATCCATACTAATGGCCTCCCATGCTCGATTCAATATAAGGAGGGGTTGTAAAAGCCCTAGAGAAGTAGACAAATCAGCCTTACACTTTTGACAAGTAAGGCATTCCCTAGTCCACATCTTCACATCCCTGGACAAGCTCTTCCAGTAGACTAATCCTGATAATCGGTGCCTCATAACATATGCACCCAAATGACCTCCCATAAGTCCACTGTGAAAGTACTCAAACAACCCTTTTCTAAGATTAGGATCATTACCTATTATTGCCTTCCCTTTCCTTCTAAACATTTTTCCATCCTAAGAGTATTTAGGATGGGAATGGGATTAAAGATCCTGTTGAAGTTCCTGACATATTTTTGCAAGTGTGGATCAGTAAGACATGATTCCTTAATTCGAGTCCACACGTCTGACTACGATATGCTGCTGATGCATTGCAAAAACTGCCCTTCATGAACCATTTGAGACAAGGCATCATCTACCTTGTTTTGGCTACCTTTCTTATAGGGTATATATTAATCATACCCGAGCATTTTCACTACCCATTTATGTTGAAACGGCATGATTGGTTGTTTGTCAACCAAAGATTTCAAGCTGTGATTGTCTGTTCTGATCTGGAACCTCTTACCCACCAAGTAAATGTGCCATTTTCTTACTGCCAACAGAAAAGCTAGCATCTCTTTATCATAAATGGAGAGTGCTTGATGTTTTATCCCCAACCTTTTGCTAAAAAATGCTACAGGCCCCCCTTTCTATTACAAAATTGTCCCTACACCCTGCCCATAAACGTCTATATCAACACAAAATTCTTATTTGAAATTTAGAAGTGAGAGGACTGGTGCTTTACAAACTGTTTATTTGAACATCTCAAAAGCATTAGTAACTATAGTCCAATTCTAGGGAACGTCCTTCTTGAGTAAATCTGTAAGTGGACAAGCTAAAATTTCATAGTGTTTGATAAATCGTCGATAGTAGCCTGACAACCCAAGGAACCCCATCAACTCCCTTATCGACTTAGTAGTAGGCTAATCAAGAACTCTTTCTACCTTAGTTGCGTCCATAGTAACTGATCCCCTAGAAATTACATGCCCAAGCTACTCAATTTGGTGGGTACCAAATGTGCACTTACTCTACTTTACAAAGAATTGATTATCCCTTAAGAGTTGTAACACCTCCTTCAGGTGGGAATATATTAAAATATCATTAAAGAACACGAGTATTGACTTCCTCAACAACTTTTTGAAGACTGAGTTCATCAGTAACTGAAAGCTTAAGGGAGCATTGGTTAAGCCAAAAGGCATAACCAAAAATTCATAATACCTTTCATGTGTACGTAAAGTTGTCTTAGAAATGTCTGGATCATTCATTTGGATCTGATGATATCCTGATCATAGGTCTAACTTAGAGAAAACCAGAGCTTGTCCAAGCTCGTCAAGTAACTCCTCTATAACAGGTATAAGAAAATGATCCTTGATGGTGAGTTGATTGAACTGTCGGTAGTCCACGCACAGTCTCCAACTCCCATATTTCTTTTTCACCATCACAATAGGAGATGCAAAAGGGTTGCTACTATCCCTAATAACCCCTGCCTAGAGCATTTCTTGTATAAGCTTTTCAAACTCTACCTTTTGAAGGGAAGGATATCTATATGGTTTAATATTCACCACCTTAGTCTAATCTTGTAAAGGAATTTTGTGGTCTTGTAGTCTATTCAGAGGTAACCCCATTGGCACTTAGAAAATATCTTGCAATTCACGCAGAAGTTGTTGCAAGTCCTCCCTGATTGGCATAGGTAACAGATTCAAGGTTGTTTGTTGGTCAGAAGTACATAGCATAGAGTAGGGGCTGGTTGCATTCATTTGTAAGCACTTAGAAAGTTGGTGACCAAAAAGGAGTTGTAACCCTCCCAGAACAATACTATGAAGACTACATTTATGACCTTCTTATTCAAATTACATAGTAAGTGACTTAAAATTCCGCACAATTGATCACAAGGTCAATAGCCACTAAATCCCCAAAACTACATTACACCCTTTAACTGGTAAAATCATGAAATCAGTAGCAAACTCCTACCCTACATAATCCTCTAGTAGCTAAGCTCCCGCCATTAGCTAGCATGAACTTCAACTGACAAGATTGTTCCACAAACAATTTCAATCTTTTAACCAGCTTGGTATCAACAAAGTTGTGCGTACTACCCAGGTCTATCAAGATAATCACCTCCACTTGTCCTATATTAATTGTTATCCTCATGGTGTTATGCCCTTGAGACCCTTTTAATGCATGTAAGGACAGTACTAGGGTCACATTTTCAGGTTCATGGTCCAAACTATCTAATTGTTCAGGACAATCCTAAAATTCCTCCACTATAGGGCCTTTGGGGTCCCCCAGAGTTTAAGTTGGGGTTCTACTATGAGCTGGTAGAATTATGATTTGGCACATTTATGTCTTGGTGCATACTTGGAGGCACACCAAAAGCATAAGCATTTCCTTCTGCGTTTCTCTATTTCAAATTTAGACAAGGACTTAACAGGTGGTTTCTTACTATTAGAGATTGAATTAGAGCCCGCATTAGAGGTTGGTGCAGTTACTAGAGTTGTTACTCGAGGAATGGAAAATAAAGGTCTAGAGTAACCTCTACTACCCCCAAATATTACCCTTTTTTCTTTTGAGTAGAGGACATTATCTCCTCCACTTGTTTAGCTAAAGAATACCCTTCCACTAAGGTTTGTGGCTTGAACAACTTAAGATACTGTCCTATCTCCAATTTAAGGTTGTAAACAAATATGCTCAAAGCATAACTTTCGGGTAAATGTAACTGGTTTAGTAGACTCACAAATTAGTCGTAGTGGGCATCCACTGTTCCCTGTTGTTTGAGAGCAACAAGTTCAGTCATAGGGTCGAGGGCTGTGGAAGAACCAAACCTATCCTTGAGGCTTCTAGCATATGCGTCCCAAGTGATCTGGTGAAGGCCCACGTGTCTTTAGAAGAAGAAGTGGTGCCAATCCAGAGCCTTTCTATCCATGTGAAGCATAACTGTTCTAACTTTAGTTTGTTCTTGTAACCCTTCAGCCTCAAAAAATTATTCTAGCTTAGACCACCAGCTTCGAAAATCCTCACCGTCAAACCTCGGACAGTCAAACTTGAGTATTCTCCCAATAGATTCTATGGAACTAGTGTTAGAGAAGAGCCCTAGGTGCCCATTATCCTGCATCGGTGAAAGCACCAGTGATTTTTTAGGTACAAATCCTGAAGGTGTGCCACTTAAAACCCCTTTTCCCTTGTCTAAAAAGTGGCTAGAGGCTGTCGTTGATGTCAGTCCCATGTACTATTCAAAAAGACCCTTCATTTTCGAGCTCATTTCTTTATGAAACTCCTTCAACCGTGAATCTATTCTAACGTCCACTTGTGCCAAGTCTGTTTGTAGCTATGACAATTCCTTCTGCATCACTTTCAGGTCTTTCTACAACCTAGTAGTTACACGACCACCAGCCATAAGGATTGCTGGAACTTTGATACCTTTGGTAAGTAACAAAAATGAAGAGAAGATCGTAGGAGATAAAAAGGGAAAGAAATAGAGACGAATAGGAGAGAAGGAGCACGAGAAAAGAGAAAATTAGTTGAGAAATTCAGTTCTGTATTTTCATAACTGTCATTGCCATTTGCCTAGTGGCTAAACAACAAAATAACGGATTCAAGACAACTGTACATTCCAGCTAGTACGATTCGTTTCATTAAACTGTCCTAAAGGTTGCAAAACATATCGTTTTGCACCATAACCTTCCCCACCCAACCAAAAAACCCCATTTTATTTAAATACATTGAAAAGCACGATTACAATTGAAAATGCAATTAATGATAATTAATAGAATTTTAAAAGTGGTAGACCGTTGTTCAACTTTCCTTTCATCCCATAACATTAAATTGCAATTTTGATCTTTCTACCACGCTGACATTTAAAATTTAATCTTTTTGCATTGGAACTATTTTTTCTATCATAAAATTAATTACTCTAAATAGTTAATACCTTTAATTATTTTTATTAAAATGCTAACGTGTTAACACACCTTTTCTTACACAAAAATTAGTCTTTTTTTAAGAAAAAATCAACCCCGAGATTTTAACTAAACTAATAAAGGATATAAACTATTTTAATTGAATAATAATATTATAAAAATAGATCAACCATCAAATTAAGCATAAATGTAAACATAATAGATTGATTTATGTCTATTACAATTTGGTAAATTGATTTTTCTTTAAAATGCTCAATTAAATTTCTAATTAATAAAAAAAATAATTTCAATCATTATAATTGGAAATTTTAATAAATATCTAATAAATTTAATTATATTAAAAAACTGAAGCGCAAAACAATCTAATATAAAATAAATTGTTGGCACCCCTTTCATGAAATCATTAGTCTCAATTATCGGAACTTGAGAAGTTTCGAGTTTCTTAAGGGAAGTTAGAGAAGTTAAATATAATAAGAAAATTAAGTTTTTTTACAATTTTTTAATAATAGAATAAAATAACAGTAACTACAAGCAGCTTGAAAATAGAAGAAAAAGAAAGGGGGAAAGACCATTTAGAGCTACAATAAAGACAACAATCAATCTCTGAGAAGGCAAAAGAAAAAAAAAAACACAAGACTTGATCCAAACCCAATAGATCATCTGGAAGTTTCGTCCAACAGTTTATTCACCTATGCTTTTAAGTTTTGTTTTAACAGCTTACCTACGAAGCATGGTTGGTAGCAGCCAATAAAGCTCCCCAAAACAAAGCATCTTTAAATAAATAAATGAATAAGGAATCATAAATTAGGTGCGGATTCGTCAAAATTGCAAGAAACTGCAGCATTTCTGGATTTTATACCTTGACAGTCAGAAAACACACCTCGGTTAACTTACCGTTCAAGTTTTCGTGTCCCTTCAACATCCCTAATTGTCTTCGTACTTAAAACGATGTTGCAGACCTCTAGCCAGACATCTCTAACCTTTGATATGCAAACTAGAAAATTTCTGAGGAGAACGACCATTAAGTTTCTTGGACAGTGATTCCCGACAGTCGGCGTACAAAATCAGCATTAAGTGAATGACCACCCTGTATCACGTTCAAAGTTGCCACGTCAATTGAATCTCTCTATATATAATACAACTATATTATTAGTTCAGACGTAAAGTGATTTGAGCTGAATGTTTCCAGTTATGACAACAAAATGCCAGCATCAATTCATGACCATATCCACCTCACCACAGTGGCTGTCCAGCTGGTTAGAAGAAGTTTTTTAAGCATCTCAACCTCTGTCTTGCTCTTCAGATGTTGAAGAGGAGAGGTCTCTGTGGCATGAATACTTTGAGACCCCAACTCTTACTGCCAATATTTCACGGAAAATTTACCACCACCAGTCAGAAGTACAACTACATTTATCTCGAGCATACTAATCAAAAACCCTGAAATTTACATAACCAGTAAATGGCAGGGAGATGACCATAAAAAATTGGAAGGTCTTAAATCTTGCAGTTCTCGCTCACCATAAACCCAAACTAAGTCTTAAGTGCATAGTTGGTTATTTCTCCATAAACCCAAATTAACTACTTCACATGTATAATAGATAATGGTCAACCTTCATTTAAAGAAATAGAAGCAGGATTGGCAACATGGCAAGGAAGTTTTTTGCTCACCCCGGACCCAAGCCAACTTCTATGAGTATATTCTGAACTAAGCCGAAACTTATTTTACTTGAGACTTTCACCCCTGACCCGCCCCGCTCCACCCCCACAAGTTTACTTAATCTTAATATTATATTAATCTTACAAGTCTAAACCATAGAACATGTATAGACTTTGGGCATGGCGAAGATCTATCTTTAACCTCATTT
Organism: Gossypium anomalum; assembly: GCA_025698475.1. Classification (NCBI taxonomy): domain Eukaryota; kingdom Viridiplantae; phylum Streptophyta; class Magnoliopsida; order Malvales; family Malvaceae; genus Gossypium; species Gossypium anomalum. Next base: position 60,514,734 of record CM046956.1, read on the forward strand.
TACTTGGAAAAATATTTATCAATAATAAAGTAATAGACAGAATATAAATAAAAGAGAGAGGAGTGAGCAAAACTCGATTCGATTCAAAAAAAAATTCGATTTTTGAGTTAATTGAATCAAACTATTTGAGTCAATTTGAATAAATAATTCAAGTTCTGAGTTCGAGTTGAATTTAATTTTACAATTTGAATAACTCGAATAATTTGAATAATTCGAATAACGAATTAGTGTAAATACTTCTTTGGTTCTTATCAATTTTGAAAATAAACATATTGGTCTCTCTCAACAAAAACTACAAAATAATTCAAAATATTTATAAAATTTCAAAATTTACATTTTTAAAAAAAATTAAAAATTTTAAAAATATCTAAAGAATATATAAGGAAAGTTAAAATTTTAAAAATTTTCTAAAATAATTATTTTGGGACCTAAATAAGTTATTTTTTTATGATTTTACTTTAAAAAAGTTTTCAAATATATATAGTTTCAAATTTGTCTCTAACATGGAAGTAGTTATTTTGTAACAAGATTTTAATTTGACATATTTAATTCTTTTAATTTAACTCAAACAATTGCACTTGATTCGATTCAACTCGACTCAAATTTCATTTTACTAGACTCGATTCGAAAAAATTTCAAATCAAGTTAAGATGATAAAATAGAACTCGTCAACTCGATTAACTAAATTTTTTTTATTCAATTTGACTCGATTCGATCGAACGCTCACCCCTAGAGAGAGAGAGAGAGAGAGATAGCGCACTTACCTTGAAAGATATTACTCGTGCCATAGGAAATCCCTGACTACCAGACCGTGCAAAAAGGGAAAGGTCACCTATAAGATCCAAGACCTTATGGCGACAAGGTTCATCAGGGAAACGAAGCGGTGGATTCAGCCATCCTCTAGTAGCACTGCAGAAGAAAAAGACTACTAAGTATTCCATTCGACAGAATGAAAATCAACCGATTCCTGGTTCCTAATATTCCACTGTATGCAAGTCTTGTCAAGATTTGTTGATGTACAAATAATTTTACAAGATCTGCTTATGTTCAAACTTCAAATGTAAATTGCATAAAATATCAAAGACACCATAATGTTTATCAAAAAACCATTAATTAGTAAATTTGTGTAGAAGTGAATCAAGTCTCTGCTTCAGCATGGCTCAAGATCGTATGGAAAACAGAAATTAAATTCCATCCATGTTGCTTACTGTACATCCAATTCACTCAACCTAGAACTAACAGCATGCTGCATCCATTCTATTCTTTTATATGGTAATAATGAAATTACCCTGCCACTCACCAAAACTACTTGCTTTTCACAATTACCAAGGTGTAACTATTACAAAATAGAAAGCTCAATAAAAGATTTCCCAAGATGCAACGTTCTTTGTTTCAGTACAGACTCTAGGAGGCTGAGCATGAAAATTATAACCCACGCTTCTCATCTATTGTTTAGGAAGAAATGAAGCTTGTTGTATATGTAGTAAAAATTGTCTTCATATCTGTGGGGTTATGTTTGAATAAATGACACTACATACAGGAATCAGGTGATCAGCCAACTTGACATAAATTTAGCATTCGCATCTCACCTGCATACGATGGCATTGTCTAGGGATCCCCCTTTAATAAGTCCCATACTGCACATATGTTCCACCTGAATGGATTTTACATAGATTTAGCAATAGCAACATAGAAACAATGGCAGCTATTTCCAATATGTTGCGACATGTGAAGGAAAAAAAACACTATAGCCAGCTGAGAAATCAACTGCCTGACATGATTCCATAAAATCATAACCCAATAAAAGTACAGATAATTTTCTTGTTGTTCAGTCAAAGCAGCAGCACAATATTGATGTGACATCATTATCTGCCATTTTTTTTTTAAAAAAGGCTCCCTTTGGATACCTTTAGAAGATGAGGAATTTTGAAATTTTGAAATGAAAGCACTTTAAAATGCACAAATTCAAACCTTTTATACTTGCTGAAATAAAAAGTATCTATAGTAGAGAAATATATTAGAGATAAAATAAGGAAAATATTGAGAAAAAGCGTATATGTAATACGGGTAAACATTTCTGGTGCATTAGATTTTAGAACAAAACAATAACCAGAAATGATGATATGAGTTCACATTGGACCTCCTCATAGATGCAGAAAGTTCTAGAACATGCTATGTGCTTTTCATAGGAGTCATCCAGAACAGCTGAAGAAAACCACTGGCATCCAATTGCAGGCACCTGCAACCATAAAAAAAGTCAAAAAGGTATTTGAGCATACACCAAAAATGAATGATATGTAAATTTCTGCATAGATGAAAATCAATCCAAAGTAAATTATGCTTAAAGTCGAAGCCCAACAAAAGAGAGGCACAGAGGATCAAGGTATAAGCAATCAGTGCAAAGATGGGTCTGACTTGCTTAACTTGTAAACCTCATTCAATCAAGCAAACCTCATTTATGTTTATCTTGTAAACTTAATGGAATTCTTTTTTTGGAACAAGCCTTTTAGGCTCATTTATTCTAAGCTCCTTCAATAAATGAGCCAAATTTGTGGAAAGATAGGTCTGACTTGCTTGGCAGGTGAAAAACACTCATAACAGCCTTTGGCTTGTGCAGAGGTATGTGCCAACCACCTCTGGATCCAGCTGGCTGATGAATATTTCTTTTTCACCATCTAGTTGGTTCTAGTCCAGCATTAGAGCCAGGAGACATGCTTGAAAGCAATATTGTTTCTTTTTCTAACTATAGCAAGCAATTTTGGCATTCAGCTACCTAATCATCTTCATAATAGTATCTAATTCATTTGAATAACTTTATGAAGTAGCCACTTCTTGAACTTGAAGAACTCCCAATGATAGAAATTTTGTATCAATCCAAGCAGCTTATTTCATTACAAAGGGGCAAGCACAAAAGCATTAATGGTGTATCTTAGACGGTAAACTCAGAAAATAAAGTGAAAAAAAGGAAATAAACTGTTTTCCTATTTCCCCTGAAAAAGAGAAGAAAAGATAAAGCAAAATGAACGAGACAATTACCATTTGAATTCAATGTGATTAACAATCAGCATACCAGAGAACAAAAGAATTTACCTTTGGAAAGTCAATTCCACAAGATATGTGAACCTTTGAAGCAGGGAAGGCAACCATAAAAGAATCATTTCTCGAAACATAAAATGGTTCACTCAAATATGGTGCCAATTTCTCAACATTGTTGCCACACCGATCCAAGGCCTCTTTTCTGCCAACTTGTTCTATTGCCTCTACCCAAGCATTTGCAGACCCATCAAAAATAGGAACCTGTGTTAGTTAAAATTCCAATCATCACCATCTATAAAATTGTATGAAAAAAGAGACTCAGCACAATTATTACAGTGTTTGTACATTATATGTTACATTAAACAGTTCTCTCTACAAATTCATTGAATATGTTTAAATCTCATCGGTCATCCCTCAATCCAGAACGCATATCCTACAATATGGCCTTCAAAGGTTCTTTCCGGCTGTTGGATTGCAGCTTCGTGCTTTTAGCTTGCTCCAAAGTTGTCTTGAAGTGAACGAACAATTGAATATATATTTGTTCCATGTAAATGTAAAATCATGCATTTTATTATCCAACAATACCTTACAGGAAAAGTCGCTTTTCTTGCAAAAAGGAAAGAATGTGACAAAAGTAACAACCAAATGAATAACAAAACCTGCAAATTTAAGCAAATTAAATCGATTTTGATATCCAAACAAAAATTATAGCACTAACCTCGACCTCAGTATCCTCGGAATCGAGACTTTGAATCTGAATTCTACAATTGTCGATGCCTTTAGCTTCCAAAGCCGAAAGCAAATGCTCGACGGTCCGAATCTTGTATCCGTCTTTGCAAAGAGTGGTACACAACAGCGATTCTCGAACAAAATCGATGGATGCAGGAATCAAATTTGAGTGAAACTCAAAGTACCTTCCTTCGCCGGCGAATCCCGGCCATATCTTTACCTTCGAAACCTTCCCCGAGTGAAGTGTTTTTCCCAACAGTTCGATGCATCCCGCTAGGGTTTGTTGAAGCTTACCTGTCTGGGATCACAGTAGAAGTTAACGGAAATGGAGATTAGGTTAGGATGTTTTGAGAGTGAGGGAAGGTACCGTTTTCCACGAGATGAGATTGGAGGACTTGAAAGAGTTAATGGCGGCGGAGAGACGCATGTTCCAGAGCGGAATGATACGAGGTTAAACTTACAGCTATGGCTAGACTTTCTTTTGGCGGGTTTTAAAGTAATGAAAATATTACAAAAGCATTTAACTTTTTCCTTAAGAAAAACAAATTCAAAAGCATTGAGTGATACCTTGGATGACTTCCCATATTGTTGCGAATTCATAAGTACAGGAGTGATCAAGTTCCGTTGGCATTTGAGATTTTATCGTGTCTAAATCGTGTTTTATCCTCTATTTAAAAATTGGGAAGAGATTGTACATAACTTAGGTATTATATAAAAAATATATATTTATGTGTTACAGTAGAACACACAGCGTGTTACAAATATAATGTGACAATATATTTTATCATATTATGGTAAATTTTTATCAAAGGTTAACTATACTAAACTATACTTAGAAGGACTAAATTACATAACAGACAAAAATGCATAAATATCAATTCAATAGGGGCAAAGTGGTTGGTTGATATCCATGTTGCTAGTTAATTCTTGGATTAAGGGTATGAATTGCTCAAATTCTTAATTGGTTTGATTTTACCTTTTGGTCACCATTTTACTCAATCAGATGATTCAATCCGATTTATCTCTCGACCTCACTAAACGAAATCGAGACAATCAATTGGTTCACAATAAGTTCTCCTCTTGGTCTCACCTATCTAGATGTTCACCAAGAGGCATCAATTCTAAGTTTTGAAGTCTATTCAATTTAGTCCAATTTTTATGATTTAGTCACTGACCCAAAAACTTATCATGCAACATTTCACTCAACCAATCACCATAAGATTTAGTGCATATTCATCATCAACATACAAATATCAACCAAGTTCATGCTTAGATAACTCATCAAAGAAAACATAAAAAAGGCAAAGTTGAGAAGTTCTTAAGGACTCTTGGAAGAGTCTTTGTTAAAGATGATAAGAGCAATAAAAGTGATGAAAGCACAACCAAAGATGAGATTTTTACACTTTTGAAAGTTCACAAATAGAAAATCTATTAAATACTTTAAAGAGAAATCAAAATAATAAAAAAAAAGAAAGTTTTGTATCTAATTGTAAGAAAGTTAAAGCTAAAGTAAAAATGAAGAAACTAACAGCTACTAACTAACTAAGCTAAGAAAGGAAAAACTGAAAACATAAAAATGGTGAAAGGAATAAAAAGAGAGAAATAAATAGATGATAAAATGAGTCTTCTCCATGTTTGGCATCATGTATGCCTTTAATACAACCAAGATTACAACCCTAAAATTGGCAAAGATGCCCTTAGAGTGCCTGAGTTGACTTGAGTTGGTGTTGGACACAAAATTGTCCCTGTAGTATTTTTCACCTTGTCAGACTTCAGTGTCAAGACATCCTCAATAGTAAGCATAATCTTGGTTTGGGGGTTCTCGATGTCACGACACAACCTAGCTGGTGTCGTAACATCCTTAACAGTGACACTGGGATCCTTCACTTCAACCATCAACTTGGAGTCGTGACCTTGAAGGCTTAGAGTCGAGACACTAGAGCTCAGTGTCGGGATACTAAGTGTGTTGCAATGTAACGCCATCAACCTAATCCGGTTAACCAGATCTGAATCTTGGGTATTACCATATGAATACAAACAGAAGCTTAATCTACTTATACAATTTACAAATAATTACAACTTACTTAATTACAAAATTTCAAACTAAAATGCCTAAGTAAATACAATGAGTAAATACAACCTCAACACGTGGTAATTAATTTACAATAATATCTATATTGAAATCCTAATTAGTTACAGATACCCTAAAGTATAGATCTCTAAGTAACATTTCAGTCTTTGGATACACCGCCAAACTCACTTAGTATGCATAATAATCTGATACGTCATTTCTTTAGCGTAGTACTGGCATCGTCTCTCCTAGCACAAACCCTTATCAATTTACCTATGACATGACACACACAGATAAGTTCATGAGAACTTAGTGAGAGTTACAACATTTACCTATGTTTTAAATTTCACATTGCAGTTGATGAGCCAAAATGGTGATCTTATTGTTCGTGACCTTTAACCTGTCTTTGACGAATACTCTTCTCAAGTTCCATCTTTCATACACTATAAATATCATACCTCCTTCCAACGTAACGATTTAAAGTCCTTATTCAGTATACACTTTCAAACAAGTCTTTCTAACCTCCTAAATTCGGCCTAGACATTATAGCCGAATCTCAAAGATTACATTGGTCATGGCAATGGCACAGTAAAAGGTTTAGAAGCTTTCTCTTAAAAATCGTCATCGCAAAACATCCTTGAGTCTTATAGTATGTAAAACCAAATTTTAGATGCTATCTTTGAATTTTAGAAAAACTTAAATATTGATAATGTTTTTAAGGAATCATTGTAATTCAATTAAAACTATCGCAGCGAACAATTCTTGATATTTAAAATTTATTTATTATTTTGAAATGGTAGATGTCACAATCATTTCGCAAAATATTAGCTTTGTGGGCAAATATTGTCAAATTTTGAAAACATAATTTGAATTTTGAAATCATCCTTATTGAGCTTAAACTTGTCATTATTATGAAAAAAAAACCCTCATAATTTATTATTAAAAAGCAAATCATTTAAAGGGTAGTTTTTTTTTTTTTTAAATCATGAACCATGCATAAAAATCCAAATAAAAAATCCAAAGTCTCAAAGTCCCAAAACCAAAAACCAACATCCAAACCAGAGTCCATATTAAGTAAACACATCCCAAAATATCAAATACCAATAATAATAGAGTTAAATGAATAATGACCGAGAGCGCCTCTGTAGCTGAGCCCACCCTAACCTTGATTACCTGAAATATCATAATTTAAAGGGGTGAACTTAAAAAGTCTAGTGTGGGTCTCCAATAATAATATTCACAAAATAAATTCATATCAACCTCATTTTAAATAGATCATATCATATAAATTATTTAATCACAAAATTAGATATGGCAGAATGCATAATGACGATGTTAATGCAACACTTTTCGGAAAATAGTGCAGATTTTAGAAAACAAGTCCTACACAACTCCGGTACACACCATTAAAAGTTTCCTAGAATTCATCCATCTAATATCACACCAATAATATGGGCTAGTCACCAAATAGTGCAGTCGAGCTGCCAGAAATAGAATAGTATGGTCGAACCACCAGATATTGTAGATTTACTGCCAGATACGGAATATTAAGGACAAACCACCAGAAAATGCAAATTTACTGTCAGATACTTCCTCCGTACATATTTTTCCCACCTCATGCATGTGATATAGCATACGGAACAGATTTTCAGTGGCATGCTTTACACGTGAATCAGAATATTAGAATATGACATGCTTAACATGCAAATCAGAATATCAAAATATGGTATGCTTAACATGCAAATCAGAATATCGATAATCATATTTCCACATCACTTGTGCATACATTTTCATTAGTCATAAATCACATGACATGAGTACTAGGAATCACACATTAAAACATATTACAAAAATCATCCAAATCACCATTATCAGCACAGATCTTATAGTTTCAGAAATACTTATTTGATAGCCTTTTTTATCGGATTTTACCGATCTTTATGTATACTTTCATATTCACCCAATATCATATTTTCAAGAATCATATAAACAAAAGTATTATACTTATATTATTAGTATTATTTATCATTTAATCAATATTAGTCATTATTACTAAGAGCAAGTCCCCACGCCTCCAATTGATAAATCCCAATTCCACTTTAAAAGGGGAGAGTTCGATTTCTTGAGTCACTACGGTTTCGACCAACACACGAGTTAGTACAGATTTAACAAATAAATAACAACCATTGTTTAAAAGCGATTGCAAATCGGTAGCACTTACGTAAAAGATCACTAAATCACACCCTTCTACAAGTGGAACGCAAATTCTAGGATTTTTGAGTGGCTCTTTATGAAGGCATAGAATCGAGTAGTTAGTATCATCCTTAAACAAAAATATTAATATGAGATTATAACATAAACGAAAGTACTTCATACTTACGATTTAGCAAAGGAAAAGGCTCGACAATAAATCCTAAAAAGTTGATTAAAGAGGGGGATTCGACTCTATAAAACACAAAATAATAAGTTTAGAAAATGGGATGAGAGATGATTTTTAATATATAAAAATCTAAATTAAGAGATTACGGAGATGAGTTTCGAAAAGAGGAGGAGAAAAAAAGAAAAATGAAGAATTTGGTGGCGGCCAACGGCTGTCGTGTATGAATACGATATGTGAAATGGGCAAGTATACACATCGGATCAAGTAATAAAGTGATGAGTAAGTATCGCTTCTAGGAGGATCAGATTGAGGCACTAAAGTGGTCAAGTTTTTATAATAAAATGTGATTAATGCTATGGTAAAGCTATGGTAAGTATGCAGTGGCTATTAAAAGGAATAATGATGTATGCAATATGTAGAATTAATGAATACTTGGAATTAATGAATACTTGGAAATGTTATGGCAAAACGAAAGTAGAAATGTAATGGCAATTATGAAAATGATTATATGAATAATATGTAACTGATAAATAAACAACTAAGGATGTGGTTGCAAAGATACTACTGCAAAAGATAAGGGTTGCGCGATGTTGAGTGGGAAGGTTGAGATTACTAAGAATCTACTTTTCATGTTAACAATGCTTCAGCAAAATCAAACTTAACCTACTGCTCAGAATAGTTCTAAAGTGGCCTGCTTCTTTCGAAGGCAGAAATCTCAAGTTACTTTGCCTGTGTCTATAGGCCTTTAATATGGTACCCTGCACTATTTCCTTCAGTATGGAAATTACTCTATGTCTAGAGCCTACTACAAGTATATGTTGAGTACTTGCTCATATCACTCAACCATGGTTTAACTAATTTAATATTTTCAGACTTTAGATTAATTTAAGGGTATGTTGCACAGTCGACTATGTCTAGGGATTGCTCACATACATTTTAAAGAATAAAAAAATTGAATGAAACAGTAAAAATAATTCAAATTTATACTTCATCCATTAAATACAGTTAAAGTTTCATCAAAATAATCTCAACCCTATGAGATTTAACTCATAGGTTGGAAAATAACATTCAAAACCAAAATAACATCCAACACCATTTTCATCATTCAATTCATGGAAGAAAAAAAGTAAGAAATATGGAAGACTTCGGGAAGACAGCTTTCGCATGTCCAGTTCACACTCTAGCAGCACAGTGTCATGCGATGGCCGAGAGGGACTGCTTTCGTATTCTTCTTTTTGTCGCTATTCAGCCGCTACCCTCTATCTTTGCCTAAGGATCTCTACTTTTTTTCGCCTTTTAGAGTTTCCTCCTTTGGCTTTTCACAACTTTTTCCCTAGGGTAAATCCAACAACCCATGTTTATCTTCTTCTCTTTTTAAATTCTTTTTTCAACAACCCAATATTATACTCTCCTCTTTTTAAATTCTTTTTTTTTTCTAGGATAAAAACTAACATCCCAAGATTATCTTCTCCTCTTTTTTAGGTAGATTTTTCTGGTACAAGTATAGTTAGGCTGAAACTGGTATGCGTTAATTGTTGACTCGGTCTTCTGGAACTGCCACAGTATTCGTGTTGGCAAACTGTCCAACCTTTTTCCACGACAAACCTTCATTCCTTTATTTCTTTCTCCGCATCTTGCACCTGCCAAACCATAAAACACAACTCTTCCACATGTAATTAAAAGTAACAAATAATAATATTTAAGCACAGTCCAAGCTTCTTATGCAATGTTCTAAAAATGCTCAAATAATATCCTATAATGAAACTAAGTTCACTTAAGTATAGACAATTGACTGAATCTAAAGGCATGAATTATAACTCTTTTCAAGAGTTATCAGCGACAACGATGACGGTGGAGGAAAGATAGTGGTGCAGTGGCCTTGTATGGTGGTGGAGTGGAAGAGAAAAGAGGTAAAAAGGCTTTAAAAGTGGTGAAATTTGAAGAAAAATGGAAAAAAATGGTGGAGGATGGTGGTGGTGCAGTTAAAGGAGAGGAGGTGAGCAAAAAGAAAAATTAAAAGTGAAATTGGGAGGGTTTTAGGTTCTATAGTCGGCCAAGTGAATTCAAAGGGGAAAAGATGGTAGGTTTGGGGACAATGGGAGTGAATAGTGGATCATGAGGGAATAAATGAGTAAAAAGGGAGTTTTAGAAGGAATTTTGACTTAACACAAAAGGAAAGAAATCCTCCCTACAAGGCAAGGAGTGTTGGACGACAATTGGGGGTTTGACCTTCTAGAATTGTCAAAAAAATTAAACTAAAAATATAGGAGTGTGGGGGTTTGAACATAGGACCATTAGGATTTAATTAAAAATCTTAACCATTAGGCTACTAACTCCCTTGTGACATAAACTTGCGCACGTTAATAAACAAAAATTAGGGCGTGACAATCTTAGTTTTATGTGATACTTCACCACATAATCCATGGGTACATTGTCCTTACTAGTTTCGTAGATTACATTTAAGAGTCGTGCTGAATATGCCAATTACGTAGTATAGAGCCTGCTACAAAAAACGTCTTTCAAAGTTCTTCACTGAGAGCCTTATTAGGACTCACCACGAGGGTAGTCCATTCGGAATGCACCACAAAGCCTATTCTTTTAGAATATGCCACAAAGGTTGTTCTTTTATAATACGCCACAAAGTTTATTCTTTTAGACTTTGCCACAAAGTCTATTCTTTTGTAATACACCATAAAGGCTATTCTTTTAGACTTCACTACAAAGGCTATTCTTTTCTGATGTGTTTACGATATGGATTTGCTTAAACTCACATTTCATGAGGTTTGCCCATCATTGTCTTAGAACACGCAGAGAACCCTATTGGGTAATCATCATTCATAATTCTTTTTCAAAGGGTACCATACTAAACCTTTAAAATGACAACAAATTATCAGTCCAGGCTAAATCTGTGTCACATGTATCTTCGAGTCCGCAACAAATGTTAGAGCTCAACCTAAACCAGACTTTACATACCTTTCGTGTATTGACACAAACTAAGCACAATAATTCTAAAACACCAACATACAACAAAAGTACTCACGTCACATAACATACTGTCCAGACATACATAAATATCCATATTTCATCATCACATAATCTCATACACATATCACCACATACTTGAACTTATCAAATTCCATATCGGATTTATATACTATCCTCAACCCATGTTTATAAGATCATAGATATCCTTTAATAATCACCTACAGTCGCATACTATACCTTTCTTAATCAGCTTCCTATAGATATTCTGGTATGAATAGTACACATGAAAGAGTTAGTATAGGGACTCACTTGACAACCATAGATGGTAACTTTAATTCCAGATTCAACATACAATGAGAAATTGTAGCAACCACTGCTTATACAACATAGGAACCCTATTAAACTCACTTGTATGACTTTTACCATCATCCCAAACCCAGATAGCCCGCATACAAAACCCTATTTCTTTATTTTACTGCTTACTGACTTAACCTTTCATAAAATAACATGCAAAGTCATAAATCTTACCTTAACGTGGAGTAATCACTGGTAAAGATCCAGATCTATAATTTCAGCTTAAAAAAGAAAAGAATACTTTAGGTTCCTTAAGATTCATATAGTAATATTTCTTGAAGAAGGAAGAAGAAAAACTTCCCCTTTCTTTTACCTGAATACCTATTTGTAAAACCTAAGTCCTTATTGGAACTTGACATGTGTTGTCTTCTTTCAACATTACCCCAATAATGGTTTACAGCTATAAAGAAAACATAAAATAAAATCTAATATTTTTAAATACCTCTGGTTCATTTGTTCCATTAGTTCCTAACCAAATCATTTACAACGTAACTAGCACAATAACCTAATAAAATTGACGTATACTACCTTTGGCTATGACCCAGTTTACCCAAAAATCCTTCATACTCTTACCAAATTCTCCATCTTTACAACTTAACACATTCTGAGGTAAATCTTTACGTAATATTCTAATGTGTGTTATAAGCCCGATCTATATGCTAAAGATAAACTGGTGGATAGATCTGCGTTTCCCAAATTACTTCTCAATCTACAAGCCAAATTTTAGAACCCGCCAAACTGAAGTGTCACATATGACATCCTTGGCAGACTACTTCAGGTTGATTATTCGTTGAAGTTTTGTTCCCTTGAGGTGATGGAGTGTCAGTATCGCGACACACATACATAAATATCACAACACCCAAAGTAGTTGATGTTGGCCTCAAGGTTTGGCCATAGTCATTTCCCTACACACACTCAAATAAATCATTAGACTCCCAATGACATAGTTTTGCCAATTCAGGTCTCAAAAGGATAAAAATGAAAGAAAAAATACCATAACAATAAAAACTAAAAATCAATAAAAAGCATTGAAAAGACTCGTAAATTGCTTGAGAACAAACTCATCAAGTGTTCAAAAGAGCCTAATTAGACATATCAAATTATGGCAAATCAGAACACGCAAGATATCCTTATGATTAAACCCAAGGGATTGTTAATTGGTAAACATGTTTGTCAAATTAATTACTAGCTAATCAATGACTAGTCAAATTGATTTAGGAATTATTAGCTCAATGTCAATTGGTAAACATATTTGCCAAATTAATTACTAGCTAAGTAATTAGTAATCTAATTGATTCAGGAATTATTAGTGCAATCAAAATAGAAAGTCTAAATTAACAAATTAATAAATTAATCTAATTTTGCTTGAACGAAGCAAATGATTAAAACGATTGTCGATTGATTAGTCAATTTCTAGCTAAGCTAATAACATATCTTGATTATATTGTTTGCCACTATTTGCTAGGAATTCCCTCTCGGTCTCATCCTAAACTAAAAGATGCCACCTAAGTTTCTTCTCGGTCTCACCTAGGCATAATAGATCTCCTTTCGGTCTCATTATTTGACACAAATGTATCAAAAAAGTCTTACACGATAAAGTCTCCTCTTAGTTCCTAACCAAATCATTTACAACGTAACTAGCACAGTAACCTAATAAAATTGACGTATACTACCTTTGGCTATGACCCAGTTTGCCCAAAAATCCTTAATACTCTTACCAAATTCTCCATCTTTACAACTTAACACATTCTGAGGTAAATCTTTACGTAATATTCTAATGTGTGTTATAAGCCCGATCTATATGCTAAAGATAAACTGGTGGATAGATCTGCGTTTCCCAAATTACTTCTCAATCTACATGCCAAATTTTAGAACCCGCCAAACTGAAGTGTCACATGTGACATCCTTGGCAGACTACTTCAGGTTGATTATTCGTTGAAGTTTTGTTCCCTTGAGGTGATGGAGTGTCAGTATCGCGACACACATACATAAATATCACAACACCCAAAGTAGTTGATGTTGGCCTCAAGGTTTGGCCATAGTCATTTCCCTACACACACTCAAATAAATCATTAGACTCCCAATGACATAGTTTTGCCAATTCAGGTCTCAAAAGGATAAAAATGAAAGAAAAACTACCATAACACTAAAAACTAAAAATCAATAAAAAGCATTGAAAAGACTCGTAAATTGCTTGAGAACAAACTCATCAAGTGTTCAAAAGAGCCTAATTAGACGTATCAAATTATGGCAAATCAGAACACACAAGATATCCTTATGATTAAACCCAAGGGATTGTTAATTGGTAAACATGTTTGTCAAATTAATTACTAGCTAATCAATGACTAGTCAAATTGATTTAGGAATTATTAGCGCAATGTCAATTGGTAAACATATTTGCCAAATTAATTACTAGCTAAGTAATTAGTAATCTAATTGATTCAGGAATTATTAGTGCAATCAAAATAGAAAGTCTAAATTAACAAATTAATAAATTAATCTAATTTTTCTTGAACGAAGCAAATGATTAAAACGATTGTCGATTGATTAGTCAATTTCTAGCTAAGCTAATAACATATCTTGATTATATTGTTTGCCACTATTTGCTAGGAATCCCCTCTCGGTCTCATCCTAAACTAAAAGATGCCACCTAAGTTTCTTCTCGGTCTCACCTAGGCATAATAGATCTCCTTTCGGTCTCATTATTCGACACAAATGTATCAAAAAAGTCTTACACGATAAAGTCTCCTCTTAGTCTTGTCTATCTAAATCTTCCACTAGAAGCGTCAATTCTACTGTAATATGAAATTTAATGCAATTGAAAAATAAAAATAATCAAGAGAAATCTCTCAACTTAGAATAGCAACCAATTTATCAAATAACCATCAAAATGAATTAGCACATAATCAACTATAATCTCACACAAGCATTTTATCTAACACATGGTAAGCAACATATAAAAAAGAAAAAGGGTTGCGAATGCTCATTTATAAATATGAATCCAATGAAGTGCAAGGTTTTAATTATTCTTTATTCATAAAGCTTTAAAAATAGAGAAAAAAATCTAACAACAAAAATGATGCGAGTCTCAAGGCCCAATTTCAGGCCCTATAGATTTGATGGGCTTACGCTACCTCAGGGCCAAATAACCAGGTCAAAGGCTAAGCAAATCAAACCAATATTAGATCAAAGACAATATGTGAGGATGAATATTTTTGAGGAAAGGGAGAATGATACATGCACGGAATGGGTGAAATTTATTAAAGTTAATTCAACTAAGCTACTAATTTTAAAGTTGAAAAGATTAGTTAACTTGCGATGAATTTTTGGATAGGATCCATGCATTTATGGGCATAGATGTATGCATAGCATTCAAAGATCAACTCTTAGCTTTAAAATATTCTTTGAATCACTCGATTTCAAGTTTGGGAGCTCAAGTTATGACCATTTTAATGAAGACTACACGAGCATAATTTTTGGAAATGATTATTACAGAAATTACGAGTTTCGAGCTTTTATTTCAAATTTAAATCATATTAGGTTCAATTTTCAAGCTTAAATTTTATTATATATGAGTCAAATATTGTATTTATTAAGTTTTATTATTTATGCCAAAATTTGGATAATTTTTACGTATTTTAAGTTATTTAGGAGTTTTATGTCAACACGAAAGTTTAGCTTAAGAATAATTTTATTAACCAATCTATTCGAAAAAATTACAAGTGCACTAAGATAAAAAAATACTACACTCAGGGCATCAGATCCAACTCGTTGTACGGATGAAAACACCTCTATTTCATTAAATGGCCACATCGTGTTGGTGCCACGACACCCACAAGCTTATGTCACGACACTGATGACAGTATGCTTCATTAGGTGAGTCTTCAGGGCTATGTCATGACACCCTCTGGCCTATGTTGTGACATCATTGGCAGACTATTTCCTGGGTATTATGTTTGTTATGTTGCAACATCCCAGCTCCAGGTTGCAACATCGGGACCAGTCCACTGTCTTTTTGCCCTCAAGTGATGTCCTGGACACTCACCGAACATATTAGTTTGCCTTTAGGCCTACTTCAGCCTACAAGGTCATATAAAATTTCTAAATTGCTCATTTTATTACCTAAGTGCTGAAAGCAAACTAAATAAAAACATAAATAAATTATTTTATAACGAGCACATTAAGTAATTAAAGTGGTTTAATCTGCTATAACGATTTGCGACAAATCAATATTGTGACAATGTAATCAGTCTTATAATTGGGTGTCATTGGAAGGTGGATATCATGATACCCAAAATGGATATTACAATACTACTGTAAGTGGTCTTCATCTTGAGCTTGTGGGAGGTGTCATGATATTCATACCTCTATGTCATGATACCCCTCTCTTCGATGATGTTTTCACACAATTTCTGGTCATCGTTGAGTGCTTACATCACTCAATTAGACATTAGGGCTCCCAATGGCACAATTGGCTGATTTGGGTCTTAAAATAAGTAAAAAGAGGCATTTACACTTATTTAATCGAAAATCTAAAAACTATATTAAACTACGGAAAATATGCAAAGTTGCTTCAAAACAAGCTCCTTAAGTATAACGGGGAAGCCTAATTTGACATATCAAATTCGGTAGATCAAGTCAGTGCCCTCTTTGATCTCAACCCCTCTTGATTGTACAGGTTGGATGTCCATTCATCGATGCAAATTGTATGGAGCACATTATTTCTTCTTGTATACATGTCGTTACAATCTACATCAATTGTGGATTGCCAATCGATGTAACTTTATGAAGTACTCGTATAAGTGTTTCCAACGTAGAACATCGGTCTTTGGAAGTTGAAATTGAAAGCACTAATAGAATGTCGTGCCAGGGTGTCGAAGTTTCGATTACCTCCAAACCCTGACTAGTGGACAGGCTATGTGCCAAAGTTGAAATCTTTGGTTGAAACCAAGGAATGTTTTTCCATTGATGATTCTAGGATTTCATAATAAGAGCTTTGTAACAAAGCTTTGAACTACTGCACAACTATGTAGTTGGACTTTCAACTTCCTATTCTGTTCCGGCACTAACTGAAACAGTTTTTGAAATCTGACCACCTTTTCGACGTCAACAAACTCGATGTTTAACTCAAGTATAAGTGATCCAATAGCATTATGCGTCTGGACTATCACATTTATCACCATTGAACCTCTGACATTAAATATTTCATATTTCACGGGTTTCTCTGATGCTAAGTACCTATACTTTAAGGACGATACTCTATAGCTTGGATTGCCTACTTTCCAACTAACTATTGCCTGGAGCTTTGGGAGTTGGATGTTCAGGGTGAAAGCCAATTACGTTGTGTAGGCTGATGAAAAAATGACCCTAATGTTGATGTTACAATTTTCACCATCATAATAAGCAACAGCTTTAACTCATCTACTCATTTTTAACCAATTAACATGTTTCACATGTTTAAAACCAAAAAATTATGCAAAAAACTAAAGTATGATTATCCATTAACAACAAGAATGAAACTTACTTGATATAATAACGTGTTTTGGGTTGATTTTTGAAATTCAATTCTTTCACGTAAATATGATTATCTTTACACAAATCATGTTCCACCGAAAATATTCTCGATATTTCAAATTCGAACGTCTCTACTAGAATGGTTTTTAGTTTTATACCAAATACTACCCTGAATATCGAACATAACTTGACATTAGTTAAACATTTTTAAAAATAAAAAATACATGTTCGTAGAAGTGTTTTCAAAATAAAAAACAACAAACGTGCTTATGGATGTCTGAAAATATCCGGGGAATCCCATGATATCTTAAAAATAGATCGAGATTCTCAGGGTTCAATAAAAATTTTTAAGTGAGTTGAAAATGGGAGAGTCAAAACGCTCAGCCTAGGGAGTGTTTTTAGTGATGTGGAAGAAAGATGCATTGAAAGCGCAACCTAGGCAGAGCGTTTTCACTCTTTCATTTTCAACTCACTTGAAAAGTTTTATTGAACCCTGAGAATTTTGATCCATTTTTCAGATATCATGGGATTCCCGAGATATTTTCAAACATCCATAAAAATATTTTAAATTTTTCTCCCTTTTTTCACTCGTTGCCATCTGATTTCCTATATAATGGGGGTTTTGCTCCCCTTATTGCATCAACTCTATCAGTCATTTCCCCTCACCCCTAAAAACCTATCTACACCATTGTTTATATTTTACTTTCAATTTTTAAGTTTTTTGACTCAAAGATTTATTTTTGTTTAGAGGAGCCAGTGTGCTAATTTTAAGGTGTGTTTGAGTCGCAATGATGTGGTGGCACTTTAAGACCCACATCTTTCACCTATCATGTCAAGACAGAACCACTGCATTAGAAGCCCATCTTATTACAACTCAAGCTCTAAGTTTACGGTGCTTATACAATCATAGATTGTAGTCTAACTATGGGTCCTAGTTGACTAACGTTAATGTGAGATCATAGCTTGGAATATGACTCAGGAGACCACTTGATGGCGGCTATGCAATCACGGGTTCAAGTTCTAATTCACCGGAGAGGATGCTTTGTAAAACCAATACGTAAGTTTGACATAATAAATGTAGGGAAAAACTCAGGGGTTTTCTAATATAATCAACTTATTCTTTTTCTCCATCACCATTAAAGGCATTATTGTCAACCTCCCTCTTGTCTGAAACCAGTGATGAAGTAGGGGGCAAGTGGTTATCGCATTGGACAAAAGCTAGAGGTTGTTTCAGATTGATAGTGGTTGTTGTGATTAAATCACTAACTAATAACTACAACTGCAACTGCCCCGACTCGACCTCCAGTTTCTCTCCATAGCCACTATTGCTCCCCCTGACAATGCTCTTTTATCCAACTTTGTCACCATTTCAGACAATTGGGAGGTTATCGATCCTGTTTTTGGTGGAGATGGAGAAAAAAAATAAGTTGGTTATACTAGAAGGCCCCTGACTTTTTCCCTACGATTATCATCTCAAAATTCAGCATCAATTTTATAAAACATCCTCTTCTGATGAGGTAAAACTTGAACTCGTGACCGTATAATAACTGCCAGGTGGACTCCCAAGTTATACTCTAAATTGTGACCCTGCATTAACATCTGCCAACTAGGAGCCCTACTTATACTTTAACCCGTGATAGTATATGCATCATGAACATGGGGGCTGAGTTACATTGTGATGGGCTTCTAAGGTAATGGTTCCATCCTAATGTGACAAATGAAATGTATGGTTCTCTAAGCACTTTTGCATCACCGTCAAATAGAATATACCTTTGAGATTTCACAACGTCTACCTCAACTACAAATACAAATAAATCGGCCTCCCATTATTTCCATTCCTAAACCCTTAAAAACCTAACAAAACCCTAAAATCCAATTACTACCCTCAAAACCCAAAACCTTAACCCCAAAAAAAACCTTAAAAATAAAAACCCGACCGGAGAGAGAGAGGAAAACGCATCCAATTGGATACAATTTCAAGCTATGTCAATAGAAAATGCATTAAGCTAGACACGTTTTCTTCTCTTTCTTCAAAATCGGCCTATTCCAGTAAATATGGTGAAATCGGCCTAATAACTCAATTAACTTTTAAAATAAGAATTTTTGCCTAATTTAGCCTCTTTTAATTGTTGATTCAAAGTTCTTTTGAAAAGTAAATTATTTCTATGGTTTAATTTTTTATGCTATAAATTGATGCTTTGGAAGTATTGATAACCCAATTTATAGCTAAGCTTACTGCTTATATTAATTTGGAAGATTGAATCAGGTGCATGATCCTTTTTTTTTTTTTGTACAAAAGAAGGAAATAAGAAAACTAAATTCTAATTACCCTCTCTCTACAAGTGTCCCTTTGGAGTAAAGGTTCAAGGCTCATCGGTGGCATCTTAATATAAACCAGACCTCTCTCGAGGTTTTGAGCTAAATTGGCTAAGTGGTCTGTACAACTATTTCCTACATGATAAATGTGTCAAACCTCGGTCACTCATCCTTCATTTATCAAGTTAAAACAACTTTTAATTAAAGTACCTAAATGATGGTTCTTCTCAAAAAGTTGTCAAAGGAACTGAACCACCAGCAGTGCATCTAACTCCACTACGAGCCAATGAATCCCCAAGGATTTTGTGTGACAAAGACCGACCCGCACCCCATAACTCCACTTGAAGGCTATCCGTTATCCCAATATTCAACATAAATCCTCCAATCCAATGAGCCTTGCTATCACGGATGAGACCCCCAGCTGAAGCTAAGTATGAACGAGATTTTACAACCCCATCTGTGTTGAGTATGTAACTTCCTTGAGGTGGTTACCACTTAATCTAGCGTAGGCCTCGAACTAACGTTGATGTGCATGATCGATGTTGCGAATATATAAATTCAAATACTTTGATTTAAATCATTATCTTAATAAAATTTGAGGAATTTGAGATCATTCGGCAGAATTAATGGTTGATGCCTATTATGTGTGTTTTGATACATATCCTTATAATGAAATTTTGATAGAATTTAAATTATATTAATATCCATCCAACTATGTTTTCTATCTCTCAATTATAAAAAGTTACAAAATAATAACTCAATTATTTAATTTTGTCTTTTTTGGTCAACCAATTATTTTTTATTTTGGGTGTTTCCATTTTTACGTTAACTCACAGGTGACCAAAACAACAAAATTGAATTGTTGTGTGACCATTTTATAATTTGCTATAGTCGAGTGTTAAAAAAGATAAAAACCACAGTTGGGTAATTTCTAATGTAGTTTAGCCAATCAATTTATATTATTATGGTATTATTCATATCCCTACAATAAAATTTAGACAAAAAAATTGAATTACTATTGTTTATTGTTTAACTAATTATGAAGAAAAGTTAATATTATGATTGTTTCATTAAAAAGAAGTTTAAGAGGACAACTTTTATAAAAAAATTCAAACAATGGAATTTTTTTTTACACTGAATCATCTAAGCACAAAATATTAGTTTTTACAGAAAACCGGTCTATTTTCCAAAGATCATTTTTCAAATACTGTTCTAAAATCATTTTCTAAATATTGTTTTGAATGAAAGAAATACCCCTAAAGTAGAAAGTAGCAAAATATTCAAAGGGTAAACTACACCATTATTCACTAAATTATGAGTAAATTTTTGTTTTAGTTACTTAACTAAAAAAAATTACACTTTGGTCATTGAACTATTCAAAAGTTGTCATTTAAGTCACTAGGCTGTTAAAACTGATGCTATATGGCTTTCTCGGTTTGCATCGCCTGCATCAATCGAAAGCTCTTTTTTTTTATTTCTCTTCTATAATTCAAACGTTTTTATGAAATAATTTTTGATGTCATGAATCTGCGAATTAAAATTCAAACAATTTTTTTCTCCAATCTTTGAAACTAATCGTCAGATTGACTTGGCTTTAAAGTATGTTCTTCTACTCATCGAAGGTATTAATCTACTGTACTGGTCATTGAATCGTCGCTTGGAGCTCGCTAGGAGAATTTTAAAAAGAAAAAAAACTTAATAGACCAGGGACTTAAATAAAAACTTTTGAACAGTTTAGTGACTTAAATAAAAACTTTTGAATAGTTCAATAACTAAATTATAACTTTTTTTTAGTTAAGTGAACAAAAAAAAATACCCATAGTTTAGTCCCTAATGGTGTAATTTACCCAGTATTCATTTGCTCAATGCTCAATGCTTAAACGACATCGTTAGCTTCTTCTCCCTCTTCCCTCTAGGGTTTAAGATTTGTGCCCCTTACTTTCCAGGGTTTAAGAGCCAATTCAAAAAGGAAAAAAAAAAAAAAAAAAACCACTCCCCAAGTCCCCATGAATGATAAAAAACAGCTTCAAATTCTTCTCTCACCTGAAGAAGAAGAAGAAAGCCTCGAAAAATTTGCCAGAACCCATTTCTTACAGAACATTATCAGACTCCTACTTTGGCTCACCCCTCCAATTCTTCTCTTACTTGAAGAAAATTTCAAAGTACCCAGACCCCTATTCCTTCAACAAGCTTCTCCACAAGCTTACAGCTTCCGACTGTGGCGCACTTTCTCTCAAGTTACTGTCTTTTTTCCTCTCCAAAGGGTACACCCCTCACCCTTCTTCTTTCAATTCAACCATCTCCTTTTTTTGTAAGTTGGGACATTCTTCTTATGCTCAAAAGCTTGTAAATTTGATGCCTTTGTATGGGTGTGAGCCGGATATTGCAACTTATAATTCTTTGATTGATGGGTATTTTAAATGTGGTGAAGTTGTTAAGGCTTGTTTGATTGTGAATGAAATTAGGGTAGATAAATGTAAGCCCGATTTGGTTACGTTTAATGTGTTATTTAATGGGTTCTGTAAGATGAGGAAGAAGAAAGAGGCTTTTGTTTATATGGGTTTGATGTGGAAATGCTGTTTGCCCAACGTGGTTACCTATAGTACATGGATTGATATGTTTTGTAAAGTGGGGGATTTGAATATGGGGTTTAAGGTGTTTAGGGATATGAAGAAAGATAAGGTGTTGTTGAATTCCATTGTGTTCACCTGTTTGATCGATGGCTACTGTAAGGTTGGTGATTTTGAGGCTGCTTTTGAATTGTGTAAGGAAATGAAACTGGCCAAGCTTGCAGTAAATGTCGTTACCTATACTGCACTCATTGACGGTCTTTGCAAGAAGGGGATGCTGGAAAGGGCTGAGTGCTTGTTTTTCAGAATGTTGAAAGATAAGGTTAAGCCTAATTCTGTTGTTTATACTTCAATCATTGATGCTCATTTCAAAAAGAGTAATGTAACTGATGCCCTGAAATATTTAGGTAAGATGTATGTTCAGGGACTTGAGTTTGACATGGCAGCATATGGGGTAATAATAGCTGGACTTTGTAACACTGGTATGTTTGACAAAGCATCAATATTTATGGAAAATATGGTCAAGAGTGGACTGCGGCCTGATAAATTGATGTTAACCACGATTATGGATGCCCATTTTAAGGCTGGGAATGTAAAAGCTGCATTGAATGTCTATGGTGAAATTTTGGCCCGTGGTTTTGACCCCGATGTTATCGTTCTTACAAGCTTAATGGATGGCCTCTGCAAGCATGGTTGTCTAAATGAAGCTGAAAGTTATTTTTGCAGGGAAAAGGCTAATAAAATATCTTATACAGTGCTCATTACTGGGTTGGCTAAGAAAGGGGATTTTACTGAACTTAATAGGGTTTTTAGGGAGATGTTGGAGGCAGGGTTCACTGCAGACAAATATGTATATACTTCTTGGATTGCTGGGCTTTGTGAGCAAGGAAATTTGATAGAGGCCTTTAGAGTAAAGAATAGAATGGTTCAAGAGGGTTTTCAACCTGATCTTTTAACTTATAGCTCCCTTATTTTTGGTTTAGCAAATAAGGGTCTAATGATTGAAGCAAAGCAAATATTCGAGGATATGTTGAAAAGGCAAATTACTCCTGATGCTGCAGTTTATGAAATTATGATCAGAGGGTATCTACAACAGGATAATGAAGCTGCCGTTACTGGTTTGCTTGAGGAAATGGAAAAGAGAGGTTTTTCAAAAGCAACATGCAAAGTAGGTGGAAATGAATTTCAATGACACATGCCACTTTTGATTCGACTTTGATCAAGCTTCTCTGACCATTATCTGAAATTGAAAAAGAACCCCCTTCAATCTGGTTTGCTTACTAGATAATGGAACACGAGATGCTTTCATAGTAGGACTCCATTCTCCAGTTTCAGGTCCATGCACTTTAAGTAAATAGAATACTTTTTGGATTGCTACCAAAGGGAAAGATTATTGACTGCCTTGCTGTTTTATGCGACACTGATGAACAAAATGGAGGCGATCAATCTGATATTTTCTGTCACTGAGTAGTACAGTCTTTGTCGTCACCTGAAGTCCTAATTTGGGTTTTTGCAGTGGATCTTAGCTTGCAGAATACATGCCACCATATTGAAACCCAACTGTAGAAGGAGCCCAAGATGCATGCCTTTCAGAATCATCACATGTGATGGAAAAACAAATATTGGTAATATATTTTATTTTCTTAATTTAATTTAAGTTTTTGATTTCTGTCATTTTACTAATTATCTTGCTTCTTAAATTTGGGGGATGTGTTCTATAACTCAAAAATGCATTATAAATGTTTGCTAGCTTGAAACTGATAGGTTAGAATTATCAACATACATATTTCTATCCGGTGAACACGTGCTGTTGATGTTGCTTCCTTGAACTTTCAAGTGGGCCTGGTTACTGGAAGTTTTATGATTATCTAAGTCCCTCACAATAACTATATTGGTCTGAATCAGAACATTTACTGTGCTCTTGCTTTGCTTTACTTTTGGTTGGGACGAAATCATTCACTATACTTCTAATAGTTGATTACTTTGTACTTTTCATGTCTTTGACATCTTCAGATAGTTCCATTTATGTTAATATTCTGATTGGCAGGCTTATGATCCTTGTTGACATTTTTACTCACTTTTATACCTAATGCATTTGCATCAAATAAATTCTGTATTATAGTTTCCCTGAACAACTACAGATTCATCAGCTATCTTTCAGTTCTACAGATGCCAAAGGAACGTTGGATCTTGTCAAATTCCTCTTCCCTAAGGATGCCTTGGTCAGAACCTGAAATGGCTATTCTTAAAGAAACTATCCAGTCTGAAGTCAGAATCCAGTGTTATTCTCCTGCAAACAGTGAAACAATAACCATTCTTTCAACACATAATGGGAAAGCAGATACTTACATTGGTTCAAAAGCTGCTTTTATCCAAATTTGAAGTGCTCAACATGTTGTTCAGTGGATAAATCTTACTTGGGTTAGAATCGACTCAAAGGCTGTTTCAAGGCTGCAGGTAAGTGATGGAAGAATTGCTGAATGTAATCTTAGTAGTGGATGGAAAAGGTTATACACCAGGATGAGCTTTTGCTTCTTGTTGGGAGAAAAACAGTGGGCTTTGGACATGCCCTGCCTGGTAATTCTCTCTGCTGTCCCGAGAAATGCGCTTGGATTAGTCGATTTTGAATCTTTGATAATCTTTTTGGAGAAAAACAATTGCCTTGATAGAAATATTTGATAATCTTTTAGAATTATGATGAATCACTGTTATTTTCTTGCTATAAGCCAGTGGCCGATGGAAAACTTGCATCTAAAATCATTTCTTCCAAATAAAAAATAAAAGTTATGCAATTATCTTCTACTTGAAGGTCTTCTATGGGCTCCTCACTTGTATATGCTTCAATTTTATACATAAAAATCAAACTTTTTCATGGAAAAAAAGAAAGGCTAATGGTTTTTTCTTTCTTTCCCTTTTAAACATAAATCCAAACATTTGATATAATTAAAAGAGAGGAAAATGGATGAATTAAATATGTTGATGTCCACGCCCTGCCCCAAATAACTCTCCTGTTTTTCATTTGCCAGAATTTATACTGGGTTGGATGCCAAGCCTCATTCTTACAATGTAAAACGGCGAAATCTTAAATAAATTAAGATGATATTTAATTAATGTAGATTTCCTTTTCTGAATTTATTAAGCACTGATTGTGGGAAGTAGAGGAGCTTTTACAATATATTCAAATAAAAAATTATATACACATTTATATGTAATTATATTAATACTTTTTATTATTTAAACGGTAATCCAATTAGATTAGATCCACTCATATTACTATAAACTTGGATGTTATTTGACATTAAAAAATAAAAGGTTGAAAGAGTAAGATTGAATCTATATTATTAAATTATTTGAAATATTAGTAAAAGTTAGTACATAATATGTTTATATTGCATTTTTGTCAATATTTTTATATTATTTGATAATAGCAAATATTAAATATTAAAAATGATTTATTTCAAAATTTTAATATTATTAATATTGTTGTATTCCTATACCTCCCGGACATGTGGCACCACTAGAAGCTACTTAAAATATATCCGAGGATGGCCCTTCACCTTGCATTACTCGATTAGCTTCCCATCTGAAGATCACTTGGATAATCTCATGTTGTTAATCACCTATATGTAATGTTACTGAAATTAAACCAACCGGTCGAATTAGTTGCATCGAGAATCAATCGATATCGATCGATATATCAATTCAAAAGAAAGAACTAGCTGAGCCGAGAATCGTTTTGAACTGCAAATTGAAAAAAAAAAGATAAAAAATCGGTGCAACCGAAAAAATAAAAACAAAACCATGGCCCAAAGCCCTTAAAAACTAGCCCAACCCCTTAAAGATTATTAAACCCAACCCAACCCAAAATAAAACAAATAAATAAGTACTAAAGAAAAACTAAAACAACCCCCAAAAGTAAAATCCTAATGTGGAAAATAAAAACAAGCTGCTACTGAGTGTTGCCATCTATCCTTCTTCTCTTCTTTTCAGTCTACACTTCTCTCAAGTCTTTTTTTTTCCAACTCTCAAGTCTCAAGCTTTATTCTTACCAGGGGAGGAAATTAAAATTCAAAACAAAAAAGTAAAATGAACAGTGAAAACTGAAAAATTAAAGAGAGAAAAGAAGAGGAAAGTCAGGAACATAATTTTAGTTTGCCTTTTAGATGAAAAGATTGAAGGAAGTATGATGGAATTAGAGAAAGAGAGAAGTGTAATTATAGGGAGAATTAGAGAGATATGAAAAGATAAGGAGGAAAAAAAATTATTTAGTTTTTATTTTTCAAACCTGCTTAAAAAATATTTTCAAGTATATGTTGATTCCCAATAAAGTAAATAAATAATAATTTAATGTTAAATCAGTTTAAAAATTTAATGTTGAATGGTTTTTACTTGGTTGAACTAGTTAGATTGGAAATTGGTGGTCTGACTAGTTTTGAAATATTGCCCGCATGCCTCACTCACCAAGCTACCCACTTTTAAGGGGAATGCACTGATCTACAAGAGGAGATCGCTGAGGCATAACAACCTCGTACTATCTCAGCTAAAGGAATGTCAGAGCAGTACCACACTTGAGGACAATTTGCCTGTCATACGAGTAGGCCTTCCCTTATAAATACCTAGAAGAACAATGAGGAAGGAACCTTTTTACCCTCTCAGCAACCTTAAACACTTATCTAAAGCATTCAATTTTTCTTGCCTTCATAACAACCTTACTCCTCTTCGACTCTCCTTTTTCGTCTCTTCGCCTATCTAGGCAAATTGATCTCCTTACCTCCTCCCTTATTGTACACTTGCATCAACAATTGGTGCGCTAAGTGTAGGCCGAACCATGGCCTCCTCTCAGAATGATGATTCCCTCAACACTGCAAACCCTACCAACCAAGAGCTCCTTCAATACCAAACAGGAACCTCACCAGTTGCCTCCATTCAGCTAGTTGCAACCCTCGACCAGACTGCCACACGCCAGTCATAGCCTTTACTTAGGGCCTCCTCTTCCTTTTTAAGAGATATTCCTTCACAACTCTACCAATATATCCACCCTTCTTGGTTGTTCTATTCGACTCCTCAGGTTATTGCTGCTACCATCCTTGTAGACCAGGTTTCTCAGCATTAACACTTTGGTTCCTAGCAACAAGTCATAGAAATGCAAGAGAAAATATGTTACATGAAAGAACAAATTTTTGAGCATCAGCGTCGGTTTCAAGAACAATAGAGCTTAGGGTAGCTAGGGATGTTTCCAAGAGAGATAACCAACCTTAGGCGGAGGACATCACTTAGAATAACCTTAGCAAATAACATGACTTCTGGTAGTAGAACGACCCCTTATTGACAACAATTTTCTGGTTGGCTCTCAAGACCAAGGCGTTTGTGGCAATAATGTTTCCTTGGAAGAATATATGTTGTTGGATCTAATTCCTTTAGTGCAATATTATTGTCTAAGTATACTTGTATTTTTTTGAACAAATTGGTTTAATAAAATATTCATTAATTATATTAATATCCTTTGTATAGTTTTCTTCAATGATTTTTGCACGCAAAGCAAAATCGAAGAAAATATTGGCTCATTGATTATCTAAATTTTAACTAATACTAAATGGTATTACGTGGTCAGATTATAATACAAAAAGATAACTTATATTAGTAGATAATCTAAATATGTCTTTTGTCTAATCAGAAACTAGCAGATCGATTAAAGGACTAATATGCTATCTATCAAGTCCAATTTGAGAGATATCTTATCTTGGATATCGGAGTGGGTGACTCTTAGAAGATGAAGACTTAAATGTGACTAACTAGACTGATAGTACATTAGACAAGATCCAAGTAGAATAGATTTTAGATCCATTTGTGGACTTATTCACTTGTGATCTTTATAGGGTGGCATACCTTAATCGTAAGTGGATGATGGACTCTTTGTGCGTGACTTGTATACTTTCATATAAATAAAGCCCGAGTTCAAATAGATAAGGAATTGAAAACTAGTATGTTGGGTATATGACTTCTGTAGTATGTAGCATCACTCCACAATAGTGGAATTCATAGCCCAACTAAAAGGCAAATGATATCCTCTCATCAACATTACATGATAGATGAAAAGTAAACATGACCATGTGTTATTTGTCTTTGTGATAAATGATTTAATTACTATTTGGTAGTAATTGACTTTTTATGAAGGAAGATGTAATGGTTACCGTGAGATAAAAAAGGATCATATTGGAGAACGAATTTAACCCAAAGAATTTAAGGATATCTTATAAGGGTAACACACTTATGACAAGGTCATTGGACGAACACTTATTAAGTAGCTTTTGCAATGGTATATAATAAGGGAAAGCTTAGTTACGATACTTTAGTGGAATAATTTCGTGACTAAATAATGTTAGAATTAATAGATGAAAAGTTGTAACTTACTTATAAATTATTTGAGCCCCAATTATATATTAAGCTTGATAATCACCGAGAGGGGGGTGAATTGGTGTTTTAAAAACTTTAGGGAAATATGACAATCAAATGAGACTCAGGAATTTGTAATGGTTCAGCCCCAATTGCCTACCTCTACTACCTTAGCTTACCACAACTAAGAATTTCCCAAATTCACAATATTTGAACTTCTCATGGATATGGTTTAACCTTTACAAAACACTATCTTTTCACTATGCAAGATAAAGCCACTTCCCTTAAGATTTTCCACCCCAAAACCTTAAGCAATCCCTTACAAAGATGGAAAATAAGAAAAAAAGATTAAAGGCACCTTTTAAAGGTACAATGATAAAGCTTGTTCAGTAACAATGCAACACTTGAAAAGAATACAAGAAATGGTTACCCAAGTGTGTGTATGAAGAACAAAGAGAAAATAAATGAAAATATTGGATTTTTTGTGCAATTGACTTTACAAGCTTCTTTCTTATCTTTATTATGGAGCTATTGACTTGTATTCATGCCTTCTAACAACCTTGGGGATATTGAGAATCAATTAGATCATTGTTGCAATTGATTCCAGACTATAGACCATTTGTATTGGTACAAATGGACTTATGTCGATAGAAGTCTTCAAAATTATAATCGTTAGAGCCCAATATATCGATAGAAGTCCACTTGTATCGATAAAAGTATGAAGGTTTCATACGTTTCAACTCGTATTGATTGTTGTATCAGTAGAATGTGCAAGGGAACCCTAAAATTACTCACTAACTTACTTGTTTTGGTAGAAGTTTCCTTAAGTATTGGTAGAAGTCTGATGCTTTGCTTGGAATGCTTTCTAACTTACTTCAACTAGTAGAACTCCTTCCAAGTATTAATACAACTAGGAATGTATCAATAGAAGGGCCCCCGGGTATCGTTAGAAGTCTGGAAAATTTCTTAGGGTGCTCTCTGACTTGGTTCTACTGATACATTTATACACTTGTATCGATAGAAGTTTCCCAGAGTTGTAAAATTTGACTTGAAACATTATTTTTCAAAGGCATTTTATAAGTTTAATCATTTGGTGAGTTTGTAAGCATTGAAAAATAATCTTACAAGTGCTTTTACAATTGATTGCAAATTTGACTAAAGATAATTTTCAATTTGACTTTGTTATATTAAAATATTTAAAAAATTAGGGCTAACAAATTCCCCCTTTTCTATATAACAAAACCATTAAAAAAAATTTCTAACTCCTTACTCAAACATTATTTTCAAGTTTAGCTCCTTTAAAAAATATTTGATGCAAACATTTATAAAAGTTTTGAATTAATTTTCAACTTTAATAATGAAGGCATTTTTGCGAAATGGTTGAAAAACAATTGCTTTTTATTTTAAACTATTAGCCTATATAACAATATATTCATTTGCAAATTTTACTTTTCTTCTCCCCCTTTTTGTTATATAAAAAACTACACAATTAAAAAACTAAGGGAGAATTAAAATAGTATATAGATCATGATAAAAGGATATAAAAGAAAATAAATTAAAGCAGATAAGAATATGGAAATGAGAAAGAAGATATAAAAGCATAAGACAAGGAATTTAGTGCAACGAATCCAAAGCATATTAGATAAATATGGTAGCAAAAATAAAAGGAAAAACATCCAAAGTTTCATGCTTCCATAGCAAGTATCATCCAAAGTAGAAATAAAAGAAAGCAAAAGCAAGCAAAGCAGCACATATCCCAACCAAACAACTAGGACAATTTTAAGCCAACAAAATAAACTAGGTGTCTGAAGGCGAATGAATCGAGAGGCAGGATCTGAGATGCACTCATCCAAAAGTGTAATATCCTGAATTAGGGCTTAATAGGAATAGTGGTTTTGTGACCACAAATCTGAGATAGAAATAATTATTTTATAATTATTTTGATGATTATGATATGATTGCATGATTGTGTGAAAATTTCGTGATGAAATTCTATGCCTAAAGTGTTTAAATTGAAAGTAGGGACTAAATCGAATAAGTTACAAAATTTGCATTCTAGAAGTTTTTAGTATGAAATTGCATTGAAATATTAATTAGGATCTCTTAAATAGCAATTTGACCAATTTTAAGTTCATGGACAAAATTAGGACATGGAAGGAATTTTTGAAAGTTTAGTAGTAAGGGAATTTTGGTCATTTAGTTATTAAAATGAATTAAAAACAAAATTAAAAGCCAATTTTTGTCCATCTTCTTCATTAGGCCGAAATTTCAAAGATTCTCCATAGCTAGGGTTTGTTTCAAGCTTCCAAGCTCCATAGTAAGTGATTCCAAGCCCCGTTTTTAATGTTCTTTACGTTTTTAGAATCCCGAAAGCTCGATTAAGCTTATGCTAGCAATAATTCAACCTAGGGTTTATATTTGGAAAAATACCCATAGGTGAAATTTGTGTATTTTGATGTTTTATGATAGAATATGAGGTTTTAAATTATGTTAGACAACTTGTGCTACTCGGTTTTGAGTGAAAACGAGTAAAAGGGCTTAATCGGTAAAAATACCTAATAGTCATAAGTACATGTTAGAGTGTGAATTTGATATTGTCATAGAAGGGAAAAATGATCAGCATGTCATAAAACATAATAATAAGGGATAAAGTTTAATTCCCGAGCCTAGGGGAAAAAGTGTAATTATGCAAAAGTTTAGGGGCAAAAGTGTAATTTTCCAAAGTTCGTATTAAATGCTGTTTTGATAAATTTATGTATTAAATAAGATTAATTTGGTATTATAGATAAAGAGAAACGGGAATCAAGTCGCGATCGAGGAAAAGAAAAGATTATGGACTAAATTGCAAAATCTTTATATTTTGGTACCAAGGTAAGTTCATGTGTAAATAATGTAGCATAATTGTTATTTTTAAGTTATTGATGTTAATTATATGATATGCTGATTTTTTATCGTGAAATATTATGCTTTGTGGTTAATGTTGAGTAATATGCAAATTATGTTTACTACTTGATAAATATGAATTGCTACCGAGTATCGATTCCGATATTTCGTGGAAGACGGCAAATGTCAGATCGAGGGAAAAAGCCCGTTTGAACTTTAGGAATAGGTTAGGATACAAGTGACATGTCACTAGGATGGTTGAGCATCCGAACTCGTTGAGTTGAGTCCGAGTTCACTTATGGATGCGAATGTTCGAACTCGTTGAGTTGAGTCCGAGTTCGTGAGATGTAACTAGGCATCCGAACTCGTTGAGTTGAGTCCGAGTTCACTTATGGATGCGAACGCCCGAGCTCGTTGAGTTGAGTCCGAGTTCACTTATGGGCGGGTTACATGATTGCTTGATTACATATGTGGCACTTATGTGCAAATTATCCGTGTATCCGAGTTATATTCTGATGTGTTCAACGGGTGAAAATTTCTATGAAATGGAAGAACACTTAAGATGCAAGTGACGTTTTGGTAAGTGTTGTGAAATGGGCACTTGGACAGGTATGTACTTAACCCTCGGGTTGAAAATAGATACAACAACGATAAAGTGGTAAGATGATGAATGATGTTTAGAAATGTGATACATGTTTTGGTGATGCCATGCTAAGGTTGTTTGGTATAATTGTATTGTTATGTTACTTGTTATTTGCATATGAACTTACTAAGCATTTATTCTTACTCCTTCCTTTTCATTCATTGTAGTTTTGAACAAGTCAGCTCGGGAATCGGGACAGGTCGAAGTTTCGATCACACCATCCGAAGGATTTCTATTAGTAAATGGCTTGTAAAACTTAAGTATGGCATGTATAGCAATGTACCTATTTTGTGTAAATAATTTTATGATATGGCCATGTTTGGTTGAGAAAATGTTTGATATTGATAAGTCATGGTGATGGCTAATTAGATCATGTTTGATATCATGGAAGTTTAATAGGTTATCTAGTTCATAAAAAAATTCATGGAAAGATGAAACTTGCCTTAAAATAGAATATTGCTGCAGTAATGACATGAATTTGAAAAATCACTAAAAATAGTATAAGTGGAACTAAATGATGAGTAAGTTATGAAATTGAAGCTTAATGAGTCTATTTTCATGTGGATTGAACAAAACAAGCATATAAATTATATTTTATGAGATATTTAAACTTTTGTGAAATAGGGCCAGAATGATTTCTGGATCCCCTATTTTGAATTTAAAAATTTATAATAAATTTTACAAAAATAATTATAAGTTGTTCTTTAATGTACAGATTCCTTATTGAGTCTAGTTTTAAGAGAAATATACATTATGGTCATTGAAATTTTGTATAGAGAGATATCTGATTCGTAATAAACAGAGGATAGAGTAGTCGAACCCTGAAATAGGGGAGAATTTAACTAATAAACTGTACTAATTGGCCTAACCAAAAATTCTATAAAAAAAAATTAGTAAATAGATATATGAGTCTAAATTTAGGGAAAATTTACGGATCTTGATTTCGAGTTTCGTAACTCGAGATATGATTTTTCTTGTAACTGTGACGCAGATAGCTAGAGAGCTGTGAATGTAGAAACAAATGATTCGAAGTACTTAAATTGATAAATTATGTTCGGTAACACCTCAAGCTCGATTCCGGTGTCGGTCTCGGGCATAGGGGCATTACAAAAAGATTGCACTGATCATTAACATATGCTGTTAATGTATCAAAATGAGCATCAACATGCAAAGAAAACCCATGTATCACATCAAGAAGAGCGAGGATACGAGGATAGAGGAGGTGCCAAAATAGGAATATCTTCTTGTTGAGGAGCATCTTCTTGTGGTATGCCTTCCCATTGATGATTGATGATAGCTTGTTGAACTTGATGAGCTTGATGAGCATGCTAGGGATTGCGAATTCATTTACCATCATAGTTGATCCAACCACAACTATGAACGGTCGATATATCAAGATAAGAAGTAATGGCTCGATGGATGTCAACATTAACGTTTAACTTAAGGACTTAAAGATATGAGAGAGGTAGGTGCCATACCTAAGAGTTCTGTTACTAGGCATTGGAAGACAAACAATCTCGACAATATAAAGGAAAATGATTGAGGCAAGGTTAAGGCAATAGTTTGTATGAAAGCAATGTCACATCTAACAATCCAAATTACAAAATCCGGAATGCTTGTTGGTAGGGGACATTATCCAAGTAAAAATAAGATGGATGATTCTATCATACAAGTCTAGGTCACCTACATAGTTTTTAG
The DNA here is from genome assembly GCA_025698475.1 of Gossypium anomalum. NCBI lineage: Eukaryota > Viridiplantae > Streptophyta > Magnoliopsida > Malvales > Malvaceae > Gossypium > Gossypium anomalum. Next base: position 60,548,306 of record CM046956.1, read on the forward strand.
GGGTGATAAGGTCGTGAGGGAATAAACCATGGTTGTTATCGTTACCCTCATTTAGAATAGAGAGATGTCTCGCAAGGGAAGAGATAGAGACCTCAACCTCTTCACACATGACATAAGAAGTGACAGAAATGATAGTTCAACTACCGCCACCATAGGTAAATTTGGCATTGGGGTAAAAGGCTTTAATGGGGTTTTCATAGAAAATACCCTTAATTTGGAGACAATGTAACCAATCTCAATCATGACGTTGGTCGAGGTACCTAAACTTGAATTGGCCCGAGAAACAAGTTAAGAACTAAGGGACAAGATATTTGGATGTTGCGGGTGAAAAGTATGTGTTAAAATTTTCAAGGGAATCATTGTCCTCTAAACAATCGGCTAGGGATGGGGTTGTGTTTGTACTAGAGGATTCACCCCTAGCACGCTTCTTAGTGGAACACTTAGTAGAGCTAAGGGAGGCATGATTGGCTAAAGGGTAAACTTAAGGTAAAGGGGACGGATAAAAAGTAGGTACTTGCAAAAATAGAGCATACTGAAGCAATTTATATCCCTAATAGTAGTAGTTTAGATGCAAATGATGTTATTTTAGAAACTATGTAGTTGTATGAAAGTGTTAAAACATATGAAAACATATATATATATATACACACTAATAGAACTTGCAAAAATATGCATATATACATATAATATAAATAAAATAAGTATATATAGTTAATAGTATAAAAATATAGACATAACACATAAATAAGTAATCAAGAGTGCAACTAAATAAATTTACATAATAGTGATAAAAACTAAACTAAAGTATATTTATATATGACAATTTAGATTAAAAAAAAAAACAATCTAAAGATATAGAATAATTAAAAAAATAAAAATAGGTGTGTATATATATAACTGTAAATATATATGTAATAGTATTTATAAAAAAATAAATCCATATTTATGTATAATCTATATAAACATATAATATAAAAATAATATATTTAGATGGGTAGAAGATTGTGTATCCCTTTGTTTCTTTTTATTAAATAAAACCAACATGCAAGAATGAAAATCAAAGCCTAGATAGTCTAGGTCCTAATAAACATTTTTTAAAACTAGCATGATTTAGAAAGAAAATAAAAAAAATGACAAGAGAATAAGTTAGGGTTTACCTTTCAAAAATGGAGAAAAATGTAACAACCCATTTTTTAGTGAAATCGGAACAGTACCCATTTTTTAGTGAAATCGGAACAGTGGTTTTGAGACCACAAATCCGATCTGAAAATAATTTTTACTTTTATTTTATTACATGACCCGTAATATGATAAAAATGTCATGTGAAAATTTTGATCAGAAAATTTTACTGATTATGTGTTTAATTATAGGGAAGGACCAAATTGCATAAAATGTAAAAGTTGAATTCTAGTAGCTAGAAGGATCAAATAGCTATGGAATTCAAAACTTAAGGTCCTTATATGGTAATTAGACCATTAATAAAAAGTTACTAGATATTTTTGGATGATTCATCCATGGAAAATTAGAAAAAGGCTAAGGACTAAATTGGAAATCAAAATTATTAAAGATGATAAATTAATTAAATACAAATAAAAATCATTTTTATCATCTTCTTCCCTAAGTATTTCATGGAAACCTTAGGAGAGAGAGAAGAAACTTTCTTGGCCAAATTGGGTAAGTTTTCTTGTCTGATTTTTAGTTATCTTGATATTTTTGAAACCGGGATAGCTTAATCTATCTATTTGGGGGATCAATTTGAAGATTTATCAAAGTATGGAAATTAGGTCATGGATGTATATGCTGAAAATTTGAAATTTATGGTAGAAAATGAAAGGTTGTTGATAGATAAATTTTACAAAGTGATTTTTGATGAAAACATGATTTAGGGACTAAAATGTAAATTTATGAAAATTGAAAAAAAATTCTGAATTTTATAGAATATATGTGCTGTAAATTTTAAGGTGAAATTTCGGTTAGGCTTGGAATAGGGAGTAAATTGCATAAATTTCATTTTCCAAGCCTAAGGACAAAATGAGAATTTATGGAAAAGTTAGGGGCAAAATGGTAATTTTGCCTAGGATGTAAATCAAGTTCACTTGAATATGAAATGTGATAAATTGATGTAAAATTTACTCGTATAGATCCGGATAGACCAAATTCGGAGCTAGAACGAGGAAAAGAGGAAAATGTCGGATTAGTAGATTTTACGTACGCGAACATTTGTCGAGGTAAGTTCGTGTAACTAATTTGTGTATGTTTATATGTTTGAATTAAATTTTGCATTGTGCATTGTATAAATATCATATATATATGACATTAAAATTGTATCTGACAAAGCCCGATGAACGATAATGCCCGAAAAATGATAAATGATAAAAATATTACTTTTATGCTTGAAATGAATGTGAGATGTGTTTATTTGAATTATATGAATGTTATAGATGTATGAAATAATTACATGCCTGATAATGCTTGAAAAATGTTTAAATCTCGGTTGAATAAATGGAAAAATCGATGGATATGTGATTTCCCGAAATGAATGAGGTCATGCATTTGTTGATGACGGGATTTAGCTCGGACGAGTAATCCTATTGACCTCATTACAGAAAGGATTTAGCCTAGACGAGTAATCCAGATCAAGCTCCTTAGAGCATATGTCATAAAAAGGATTAAGCCTAGACTGGTAATCTTGTTGAATACATGTGTGGCTCGAGAGTGTACTCTCTGAAATAGTACATTATGGGTACCATTGAATATGAATTGATGGATCCTGATTTGTACACCTTGAGTGTACTACTTGTGTATCCATCGATATTTCAAATAAATTCAACGGGTGACAATTCCAGACATGAGAAGATATGAATAATAAAATGAGTTATTACACGTATTCGTCTTAAATACAAGAAAATGATGATGCATGACAAGTGATATATGAAAGAATGAGATGATAATATTTGTACATGGAATTTATTTGATGAGAATGATCATCCTTGATTATAGACTTGTACACCTTGAGTGTACTACTACTTGTGTGACCTTGATATTTCGAATGATATGAGTAAAGTTCTAACATGAAATAATCTGAACTCGAAATGAACTATTATGAAATTATACTTGTAATATAAAGAGATGATTTATACATGCTAAATGAATAGATGTTGTGGAAAGCAGATGTGCATGGAAACTTGATTGTTGTTGTACCCATATATATTTTGATGTTATTATGAAATATATGACTAACAAGGGTAATGAGGATGTGTGTAGGGCTTGATGTCAAATTGATTGAATATGCCTTACATAGTTACCTCAAAATAGATTGAATGGTAAGTTAAGTACCACGTTATATGAATTTACTAAGCATTTTATGCTTACTTAGTTTTATTTCCCTGTTTTAGAGTAAATCAGAAGCTCGTTGGATTGGAAGCTTGGCGGAGATCACTCACACTATCCATCGGCCCATGTCGGTACAATATGGTAAATCAATTATGGTTACAATGGCATGTATAGGTTATACTGGTCATACTGGCATGTAAATGTAAATGATTTTTGTAATCTAACCATTGAAATGGCTAGTGATGATTATGTTTTGTACGTATTTAAGTTTACTTTATGGGGATAACATAAGTGTTCCTTATTGATTGATTGAGAAATGTAAGATTTAAGCATGAATGCATGTAACTATATATCATGTTAGATGTTATAAATTGCTTGAATTCAATGCTTGGGCTGGTTGGTATTTGGACGTAAGTTTGGTGCAGGAATTTGGTATGATTTTGGGTGAGAAATGAAGCTAGGAATGGCTTTATTTTGTCTACATGGGCAGACACACGAACGTGTGTCTAGATTGTGTGTGACATACTGCCCGATATATGGACGTGTGGTTAGGCCGTGTTTCCCTTGCACCTTAAATTCAAAAAAACAGAATGCTCAGAATTGAGCACACGGGCAGAGACACGGGCGTGTGTCTCAGCCGTGTGTGCTACACGGTCTAGAACACGAGCGTGTGACTTGGCCGTCTGAAACCTACACCTAATTTTAAAAGAATTTAATTAACCACACGGCCTAGCACACGGGCATGTAGCATGGCCGTGTGCATAAGTTAGAGAGTTACACAGGGTCGAACACAGCCTGCAGCACGGGCGTGTCCTAGGGTCACACGGGCGTGTGAGCCCTGTAACTTGGAAATTTTTTAAAATTTCACGAAAAATTTTTAGAGTTTTCAATTAAGTCCTGACTCGATTCTAAAGCTCATATTGGGCCTCAGGGTCCATTTAAGGGAAATTACGAATAATTTCAAAAAATGAATAGTAATTGTTGTAAATTATCTAAAAATATTCTGAAAGTTTTAATAATGCTCCGTAACCCTATTACGGTGACGTACACGAGTTAGGGGTGTTACAAAAAATGAGTGAAAGAGTGTAGATTGTTGTGGCAAATATGCTGAAAAAGTGTTTAGAGCATGTGTGAGACAAGATTTGCAAGAAATTTGAGTAAAAAATGAAAGATTGTGGGGTCGGAGAGGAAGGGGGACCGAATCGGAGAGAATAAGGAAAAGAGGGAAAAAATTTTGATTGGTCTGAAGTGTTATGTAGAAAAATAAAATGTTGTTAGGGTATTTAAATGCCCGAAACTACTGAGATTTGGGCATTTGTACCGATAAAAGTGCCTAAGTATCGATAGAACTCCCTTTCTACATATACTAGATGAAGAACAAGCCTAGAAAACCAAATTTGCATATTTCTATTGATCATTATAATACTTCTATCGAAACAAGTTTGTATGAAATGGAAAAAATACTCAAAAACATAAAAGAAGAAGAAGAAAATAACATACTTTTTATCATACAATAGTATAATTAAAAGTGTATATACAAGAAAATCAAACAAAGCATGCTTTGAAATAGACAATCAGTGAGAGACAAATTTACTAAGATACTCAAAATTGAAGTTTTAAGAAAAAATACATAACAATATAGCTAATTTGACCACAAAAATTATTTTAAGCATGTTTGAATAAAGAGAATCAAAGAAATAGCATAACAAAGAATATGAATATAAAATTTTACCAAGCATGATTAAAACAAACAAAATATCAAAAATGTCAAAAGAGTAACACAAGTTCTTATCAAGGTAAGTTCATAAGTCCTAGCTCTCCCCTGATTTTCTGAAACATCTCTATATCTAGAGGCTTAGTAAAAAAATATCGGTAAATTGATGCAAATTATCTAAAAACTCTAGAACTATATCTCTTTTTTGCACACGATCTCTAATAAAATGGTGTCTAATCTTTATGTGCTTTGTTCTAGAGTGTTGGATGAGATTTTAGTCAAGCATTGTCACATCCCAAATTTGGGCGACCCAACTTTTAGGCGTGTAGATGAAAAGATGTTTGTTCTCGCGCACTCCGGAAGTTAGTTCATCAAATTGTAGCTTCTGGCAAACTAATGTTTTGGGTGAATTGAGTATCCCCCAGGGATGTGTATTAGGATCCAGTCTTCATGTGTTCTTAAGTAAAGAAAGAGGACAACATATAGGAAGAGTAAGCTTTGTGTAGGTCATCACCAAATGTATATTACGCCTAGTTTTTTCAAGTGCTATGAAGGACAAGTCTTAGTAACTAAATCCTGTTATAAACCAACTAGACTAATTGGACGAATGGATTATGGAAAAGATTTTCATTTATGTTTTCTTCGGATTTTGTAGGCCATTATGAAAGACACTTGTCAAGTTCCACTACAAAGGAAGTAGATTATATATATGTGTGAGAAAGGTTTGTGATAAGGTTTTCTTTTCCTTCAGAGTAATTCCTTAATTCTTTCTTTTCTTAAGTATTAAATGTTATTGCTAGTTGCTCTTCTCATGTGATCTGGAAGCTAAGGATTCTTGGATAAAATCGGGGTGTTCTATCTTCTAGTAAGTCTGATAATTTTTTATGTTAAGAATAAGAATGCTATGAAGTATATGGGTAGTAAGTTACAAATGAGAAGACCTGCATGTAAGGCCCCGAAAATATGTCTAGTAGTTTTGAGTAAGTTTACCGAGTTCAAAGTGAAAATTGAGAATTAATCGAGTTAATTAGCGATTTATATTCTTAATTAGTTAGCTTAATTTCATCTAAAAATCGACAAATAATATTCTAGAAAATAAAAATATTTTTAGAAAAATTAATTTTATGGTTTTAAATAATTTTTGGGTAAAAATAAATATTTTGGGTTAAATTGGAATTTAAAAATAATTTAAAATGGGGGTTTAATTGGGTGATTTAAAATACTAATTAAATGGGACTAATTTGAAAAACAAGGGAAATGTGTAAGAGGTTTTATAGAAAATAAACCATATTTCGGAATTTTGAAGGCAAGGAGCAAATTATAAAATAAGGGAAAAGGGGGAGTGGCCTAATGGCAAATTCCCCAAATTTTGAAAATCAGGTGGGGGTTTTCAGTTTTAAAAACTCTACAACTACCTCACTTTTCACTCAATTTCACCTGAATTAAGAGCTTTTTCTCTCGATCTTTTTACTTGTTTTCATAAATCAAATATCATAGAATAGATCTAAACCTTTTCTCTCCCAAAATTCTCTCAAAAATCTCTCAAAATAATTTTCAAAGTTGGGCAAAAAGTCATCCGAATTTCTTCAAGCATTTTGATTCGAACTTCCAAATAAATGATTTGAGTTCAATTGAAGGTAATCCTCATCTTTAAACTTGTTTTTCAGTTGATTTCAATCATTATTTGTTAATTAAAGTGATTATAATGGATTTTCAACTTTAAGTTCTTCTTTCTTGAACTTGAGGATCAACAATGGTGGATCTTTAATTTTGAGTTGTAATCCAAATATTAATGGATATTTAAGCTCAAAATAGGTCTAATAAGAGGTTTTTAATCTTAAACTAAAAGATCAAACACATTTTATGGATCAACTTTGAGAAATTCGAATTTCATCAAGAACATGGATAATTTCTTCGGAAAATTATGAAACATATTAAATGATGAAATTAACACTTAGAATTCATGTTGTTAGACTAGGAATGAAGTTTAGAAGTGGTTTGAGGTGCTAAAAAAGGAGTTTAGTTGAGGAATTCCATATTTTGGCTTAGTTGTGCAACATCGGTAAGGTAGTTTAGAGCAATGATTCAGATTCGTATACTTTATCAAATTTCATGTTTCTTGTTGCTATTGTTAGCTTGTAATGCATGCTTTGTCTCTGTTAAAGCTCCACATCAAGAGAAGGAACGTGCAAATCAAAACTGAAGCTCAAACTTGCTTGTTTGAACATTTTTTTTACTTAAAGAATAAGTGTGGAGGTGAGTGATTTAAGGGAAATTTGGTAAATTAGCCTCATTATGTGTTAAATTAAAGGTTTAATTGGTGTTATTAATGACTTAATTGCATATTGGATGGTTGGATTTGCCAAAATAGGTTTTATTTTATAAAAGAGCAGAATGGTAATTGGTTTGGTAAGTTGTGTATTATGCTTTTAGCATGATTAAATTGTATGGAATAAATTGATATTTGGAGCATGAATTGCTGATTTATTGAACATTTGATAAATGTGTTCTAATTGGTATATGAATATTGGAAAATGGCATTTTCTATGTTTAATTTTATTGATGTTAAAATTGCTTAGCAACATACTTTTACTTGCATTTTAACATCCTAAATTAAGTTATTAAGCAACAGATTTTATGCATTGTATGTATGATTATATTGGCAACATTGCATGGTGGATCTATTGGATATAGTTGGCAAGCCATAGAATTTGTGAGTACTCACCATTATTTGTGATATTGTGAGCATATGGCTTTTGGTGGACTAATTTGTTTGGAGTAGATAAGGGAGTGTTGAGCTTGAGTCTCCACTCATCGGGTTATTTGAGGTGCTATAAGGGAGCGTGTGGCTTCGGCCCGCTCAATTTGGAGGACTGTATTTGATTTGTGGGAGTTCAGAGATCTATTTATCCAATGTATGATCACACGTTTACTTATTGCCATGGATGTATTATACTAATATAATTGATTGATTGTGCCAATATAATTGAATGTTTATGTGTTAAAAGATGATTTTACATGCCATGGAAAAATTTATTCTTAATTCTTGAAATAGCATGTGATGTTATGGTGAAATATTAACATATTGTGACTGAAAATATAATGCTTAATTGCTTTGAATTATGCATGATTGGGTGCAAATTACTTGATGTTTTTACTATCATTCATTGAGATTTTTAAGCTCACATCCTCACATTTCGTGCATAGAACTTTCGAGCATAAGGAGTCGAGAAGCGGGTGCAAGGGCAATCCAAGCATAAGGCTCGGTAGTGGCTTAAGAAATTTACTTTAGAGACTGTATAGGGGTATTGTGATGCTTTTGGGACTAGTGTTATTTTACTTGTAAGGGACATTGGACATTAAATTTTGGACTTTAATTTTGGTGATTTTATAATTGCTTTAATAAATGATTTTATGTCTAATTGATGTTTGATTTATGGTATGTTGATAGGTGTTCGTATGGTGGTTGATAACACGGTGTATGAAGCATATATTTTATACTAACAATGTTTAATTGAAGCTTACCACGAAGTGGATTACTTGCGACTAAGGTATGTAGCTTGTGTAAATTAATTGGTGTTTGCTAAGCCTGTAATTAGGTGTTAAATTTTGATTAATTGTTGCATATTTGTTTTAAATAAATTAAATTGGAGATGTGTGGATGTTTATAGTAATTAATTATAGTTATTTCAAGTTTAATGGGTAAGTAAAATATGTAAAATCGGGTAATTAAAACGAACTTTTGACAAAATAGGTACAGTGGTTTGCACATGAGTGTGTGGGTTTTAGGGGGTTTGATTTTTAGTTTTTGTAATCTAGTATTCTAATTTGCTTAATTTATAATTTAGTCATAAAACTTGATTAGATTAATTGAAGCCTTTAATGATAGGAAAACTTGGTAATATTTTAGGATTAGACTTGTAACTATTAATATTTGGTAGAAACACTCTTATTTTTTAATTTGGAAAATGTACTAAAAGTTTGTAAAAGTTACGATTTAGTCTCTAATAATAAAACTTGAATTAGACATAGTAAATGAACTCCAATTAAGTTGAAATTTTTAGGGCTTGCATAATCTGACTAAAAGAAGGTCGATAACTATTTAAAAATAAAATCGGGATAGTTTAATCTTAGGTGGCCAAAATACCCTTAAGTTTAAATACTTAGAAAAAGTTTAAAAATGATTCACAAATTGCTTTCACATTAATAAATGATAGTTAATTAGTCATAAATGAGGTGCTATAAGGTTGGAGTGTACGTCGGGCGGTCGTTAGCTGGAAAGTAGCTTTGGTGGCTAAAGTAATTCTTCGAATTGGAATGACCCGTCCTGGTCGAGTTTGGGGTGTCACACTACATGGGGATTTTTAGTAATTGAAATGTTAGCAATCTGTCTATAAATGAGTTTAATGGTGAAATCATGTTCTTTTAGTAGTGTTGTTGCTGGTTTGAATTGGATGTTTGAAGTCAAAAGCTGGTAGCTGCAATAGGTGAGTCTCAGATGAGTCTCTACTATCGACTCTTATAAGTTCTTCTAAAATAATCTCTAGTAAATGATGTTCTATAAAAAATGAATGAGTGTATGAATAATTTCTAAAAATAAGTATGTATGCTTGAAATAGGTCTTTGTGAGTCTAGAGTATAATTAATTGTGTATATGGGTGTATGTGATTCTGTTGAGCAATTAAGTGTATGTGCTTGGAATGTTTACTGTGGGATATGACTGTGTTGATGTGTGTGAAGCATGTGATGAAATATGCTTTGGTTAAGAAGATGAGTTAGTCTACCTGAATGTGTAATATAAGATTGGAAATTATTTGGGAAATGGTGGTGAACCTGAGTGTGGTGAGGTTGAGTTGTGAGTTGGTCACTACGGTGGTATACGATGAAGTCCGTCGGGACAGTAAACACGAATTTTTTTATGCAAGTTCTGAAGAAATTCAATGGCCATGGCATATTCTTGAAAGGGCGGAAGAGTCATAATTATCGATAGCGGTTCTCTACGTGTCTGAGGACGATGATGGGAAAACCTCACATGGTGTGAGTTTAGGCAAATCCATATCGCAAACCCGACAGTTATGGGGTGCCTAGGTGGCATTTTGCTAGCCTTTATAGGCGTACTCTAATTTGGCCTTTATGGCGTATTCAGATATAACCATTGTAGCATTCTGTTAGCCTTTGTGGCATCTGATATGGCCTTTGTGGGATTATGTTAGCCTTTTTGGCATCTGATATGCCTTTGTGGCATTCTGCTAGCCCTTGTGGTGTAATCTATATGTCACCTTTGTGGCATATTCTGTCTGGCCCTAATGACGTATTATGGTAAGTTCGTATCAAGAATATGATCTGTCTAAAGCTTTAGTATGTGAAGTTTGTGATAAATACGAATAATTCTTAAACAAAGTATGATTCAGCATGTTCAATGAGAGTATCTGTTGTGGTTATCTGCCAATCTAGTACATGGGCGTATTCGGTACAAGATTTCATCAATTCGAGTTACAGCTGCTATGGTGGAATTCTGAGCTATCTAACACCTCTATTTAGAATCATGTCTTATTCTAAATTTTGTTAGAATATATATTGTTTGATATTTGATATCTTGTGTTCGTTACAAAGATGTGTATAATTTTTCTTAACAATCTGGAGAAACTCTCATCAGTATGGTTATGACTTGGGCTGAATCCGGGTTCAGTTTAAATTATGATTTGATTTATCAAGATTAGCAAGGGTATCCGTCAAAAGTTTGATTAGGAAAGGTATCCGCCAAAAGTATGATAAGTAAGTGGTATCCATCAAGAATAGTGCTTGCAATTAACTTTTCAAAAATAACTGTTGAAAGTTGTTTGAACGGAATAGAATAGTGTGGTGTTCGAATGTCGAGACCTAGAGCCAAAAAAATAGTTGAATGAATGAGGATATGATATGAATAATGAGCGGCGTATAAGTATAAAAGTATGCAACTAAAAATGGATAGGTGTTCGCCAAAGAAAGATACAGGAAAGTTAAATTATTCATGATGAAGAACTTCATGAAATGTTAAAAAGGTAAGTTGAACTAACTAAGTTCCCTTGTACTTACTCGTGTTATGTCTTTGGTTCAGGTATTGGCGTGTCAAAGTAAGTACTTGAGGAGATGATGCCTGAAATGTGCTAGATAAGTAGCATAAGAGGGCTACTAATCTTATAGTAGGCATGTAGAAAGAGTTGATGTTTAGAAAGACTATGCCTTAGAGTCCGTCTCTTTGTAACTTATAAGTTGTATTAAAATTTTAACAAGACATATACACTATGTAATGTGTAAATACTTTCTTTTGTTCTTTAAATATGGAGTTTTAATCAATTTAATGAGTAATGTCTTTAGTAAAGAGTTTTGTCAACTGTTTTGAGAATTTCGTTAAGTTTTCTATAAAGTAAAACTCAAAGTCTAGACTCAAAAAATTGGGTCGAGTGATGGGTGTTACAAGTTGGTATCAGAGCTTAGTTTAGCCCAACCTTCACAAGCTTCACAATTAGACTCAGAGAACCGGGTGATGAGTGATGGGTGTAAGTCACTTCACAAGCTTTTTTCTCACTATAAGTAGATTAACCTTCATCTCTAGTTCGTAGCAGTTCATACAATTTATAATTATAGAAACTCGTTTTACATACAAGAAAGTAGGATGAGTCGTAAAGAAATACAAGAGAAAAATAGCAAGGCACGACACGCATGTCATATTTATAAAATTACAACCTTTTTAATTATAAATTAAATGGGCTATCGGGTTATAACCATGCATTTCAAAGACCATGCATATCAACCACAACAAACAATATATGGTATATATTTATTCAGTCGGTTGCTAATGAGAATTACAAAATTGTTCCTACAATTAAAGTCGTCTACTCAAAGGAGTCATGGGACGAAGCCCTCTGAGGGTTAAAGGGGCAAAGCCCTTTGCGATGGTACACCCTGACGAAAATTAAGAAACTACACTTAGATCTCTATGGGGAAAACATCACCAATTGAAATTTTTTATCAAAATAGAATATTTTTCAAACTTTCGATCTATGACTCTTCTTACTAGAACAACTTTTGTTCCTAATTTTTGAATGTTATTAGCAAGTTAAGTAGAAACTTCGAATAACGAAAACCCATTGTCCTAAGATTGATTTGTTAACACTTAACAAATATTTTATATATAAAATCCGGTAGACATCAAAATCAATTATCAACATTTAATTATTGCTTAGGGTGAGCATATAATTACATAGGTTAAACAGATTACATACATGGTTTATTAAACATACTGCATGTATCAAATAAACATAAAACAGAATAAGCAAATTAGATTAAACAATATGCATCCCATACAATCACATTAACTAATAAATTTAATCCTGAAATTGTATCATACAAGTGGCTCTGATACTATTGTTGGATTGTCGGTACGCCTCGCGGTGCAGCGAAAAAATTATTTCGACGATCACCAACTAAGGATCTATGTACGAGAAACGAATCGAGTTGAAAAGAAGTTGAAGATATACCTTTAGAGATTTGATTTCCTTCGAGGTGTTGATTCCAAGCCATAATAGAATCGTTTAGGCCTTTACGTGGTCCACCCATATCACATCCCAAAATTTGGGTTAGTAGAAATCGGGCCCAAATTCACAAGTTTTGAAGGGGGCCAGAGAGGACAAACCATAATAGAATATTGTAAAAGCTAATACTGAAGGTTCTATTGGATCAATGAGAAATTTTTATTTGTAATTATTGTAATAAGCATCATTCAAGCGAGTGTTGGAAAAGTCAGGAGCATGCCTGAGAAGTTGGTCCATTGAGCATCGTGTTAAAGATCGTTCACATCATTATTTTAGTTAAATTCAAGCTTCAACTTAGAAATAAAATTAGAGATTGGTTTATGTTGCTAGGTGTTGAGAGTATTAAGACGCATCTAACATCAATGAAGGTACTTTTACTATCCATTCTAATTGTGTCTTGCACTAATTGAGGATTGGTTTTACCTAAAAGTTTGTTGCTAATAGTGTATTTGTGAAATTGAGAATTTGGGAATGAGGAAATCGTTAGTGATATTCCTATAGATAGTCTATTGACACAATCCGTGTAAGTAAATAGGAAATCCACTGGAGATTTAAGGTGAAGTATTGGAACTACATTGGAATCAGAGTTGCACAGCGAAAGCATGGTGGTCGATTTGGAAAGAAGAGTTATGAATTTTATGGATAAGTGAAGTGGCTTAACAATAGGAATTTCGAGGAAGAAATCCCTTTTAAGGAGGGGAAAGTTGTCACATCCCAAAATCTGGGTTAGTAGAAATTGGGTTAATGAACCGAGAATGGTCAAGTCTAATTTTTTTTAAATGATCTTTTACTCATTTGATAATAAACAAGTATCAAGTATAGTGGTTGAGTAGTGGTGGAGCTATCATTGATGACCTATGTTTGAATCCCTTCCCTTACATTATTTTCTATGTGGTGCAATTTTGCCTTAAACCTTAGCTAAGGTTGCACCATGTTTTTAAAATAAATGTTGTAGAAATTATAACAAGCTAGTGAATAGTTAAGTGGTTAAGTGCTTAGTTAATTTCCTAAAGGTCTTATGTTTGATTCCCCACATTCTAATGTTTTTATTTAATTTTTGGCTCATAAAACTTTAGTTAAAGCTTTCATAACCGTCCACTCTTAGTTACCATGCAAATAAAGATTCTTTCCTCTTTTAGCTAATCAATTTTCCCCCATAAACCCCATTTTCACTCCACATGGCCCCTTGATCAATTTTTCATGCCATCGTCCCCCAAAGCTTTCATTTTCTCCCATTTACCAAGCTTGAACCGTCCAACCCACCTAAGTGAACCACCATTCACTTTTTTCTCAAATTTTGGTCTCTCCTCCTCCTCTCTTGATCGATTCCTCCATTGCTCCTCTGTTCTTTTCACCTCTTTTTCTCCACTTCTATTCCACCTTCCACTACCATTAGTTAACCAAACCACCTCCGCACTACCACCTCACCACCGCTGGACCACTACAGGACCACCATTGTGACCACCATTTTTCCTATTTTTTTATTTTCTCTTCTCAAAAACTCGCCACTTCCACCTTAATCTTTATCTTTTTAGTTTTTATATATCTTTACTGGAATTTTATTGCTTTTATCCTAAAAAAATCCTTTGCTATAAATTATTTCTTCGATTTATCCTTTCTCTCCTTTTAATCGATTGATTTTGCAAGATTCGGTTAATGAATAACGTAGGTATGGGATGATATTGGGTACTAAATCATCAATTGTTCCTTATCTTTTTTATTTATATCTGAATGTAGTCTTAGTGTTAGGCATCATTTTTCTTCGATATTAACATCTTGAACATTAATCTTGTGTGAAGGGTCAATTGCTAACAACTTGGAACACCTTTGACTTTTGGGAAGTGAATCACATCTCTGATTCTAGTCATATTAGCGTGAGGTATTGGAAATCAATTTAATCCATTTTTATTTAAAATGATAAGCTAAGTGACGATTTAATGATGGGTTATTTGTTTTGTGTTTAGATCCGAGATAGATCTAATTAAATCTGGAAATGGGCGTTAGAAGGATTTTTTTGCATTGGATTTGCTTAGATCAGGTGTGGGTTTTAACATTAAACAAAAATAAAAATATGTTTTATATTGTTAAAATTATTATTTAAAATTTTTTTGATGAGGATACTTTATGTATCCATTAAGAGAAATAAAACCCATCATTATGGACTATGTCCAGTAAGTGATTCAAAACCATTGATTTTTGTGATATGTATGATGTGTGATTTTTTATTATTAATGATATGAAAATTATGAAAATCTTATTCTCATGTTATGTGATCTTAGGGAATATTTGATTTTCGCATGATTTATAAAATGTGAAATTTTGGTGCCTTGTGTACATATGTGATTTGCACGTTGAGCATGCTTATGCAATTTTAAGTAAAAAGTGATATAATGAGCATGTCTCACATGCCAAAGTGAATTGATTTTTAAGTGAAAAAGTGATTTTGGTCATATCACATGCATGGGGTGGGATATGTGAAAGGTGGAAGTATGTGGCAGTTTATCTACATTAATGTGACACTATTCATGATTTTGATTATGTGGCAGTATATCTACGATTTTGGTGGCTTGTCCATGATATTGATTATTGGCAGTTTATCTACGATTTTGGTGTCACTGTTCACAATTTGGTGTGTTGGATGGACGAGTTCTGGGGAACTCGATTTTGGTGTGTAGCGGAGATAAGTAGGACTGTTTTCATAAAATCTGCATCGTTTTACGAAATGTGCATTGACATGATCATGCATAGTATAAGTGTGAAATATTGAGTTATATGAAATTGATATGATTATTATGATTGTATAATGTATATGTTTATATGTATGTGATTGTGTTTATGTTAATCTTACACTAAGCTTTATAGCTCACCTCCCTCTAGTTTTCTGATTTTACAGATAACCCCGAGTTAGAATTCGATGACAGCATTTGGAGGAGTTTCTCTGAAGTCCTTTTAAATTAAAGTAATTAAATTTTATTTTGATATGTTGATACTTTAGGTTTGTAATAATTTTGAGTATGGACTGTGGCATGAGACTTTATTTTGGGGATTTTTCATTCTGATTTGCATAAAGTGCTTGCATGAGATTTCTTGAAACTCAATTTTTAAAATAGAATATGTCAATACCACATTTCTCCGTTGCATTTTTGAAAATTGAGTTTTTAATAAAATTAGACTTAATTTTCAAAATTATTAATGTTTACAAATAAGTTTTCTAAAGACATTTGATTTATGAAGTTAATATGTTTTTATTTACGAAATAATGACGAATAACCAAGTCCTCCAATTTTGAATAAAAAGACAAATGATTTAGAAGTATGATTGAAAATACGAAATAGTTTTGAATAAATGATTGAATGTTTACAATTGAGATTTTATTTATATTGATTCTTGAAATTTGCACTATTTTTATGAGATGAAAATAAATGCTTTATTTCATTTGTTTTGAATTGATAAGCCAATAGTTTTATTTTTTTTTCAAAATTTTAAAAGTTTATTTCGGCCATTTTTGTGGACAAATGGCTTTTGAAATGAGATTGAAAATAAAGTTGAACATCTGATTTTACAAGTTTTGAACGAGCTGCGCAAATGGTTTAAAATAAAATAAAATAAAAAAGTACATTTGAAATCAATAAAGTTTTTTTTGGGCCATTTCGGTGGCCAATGTAACTTTCTGAATTCGGCCATAACGATTGGATCAGGTTTGGGATGTTACAACCTGGTTAAGCACGAACAGAAAATCTCTTTGAACTTTTTCAGAGAGAATTCAAAATTGGCTGCTAGACCTCTTGAATTTTCTTACTTCCCCCACATAGATTTTTGAGATCTTTTTCCTTTTATTAATCACCTATAATAAAACAGAAAAATTATATTTTTACTTATAGAGAAAATCATGGACGGTAGTAAAAATTTTTATTCTTTCCAAAAGAATATCAACTTCCATAAATATTAACTCTGGAGAGTAGTTGCAAATTGTATTCCTTAGGCAAAATTGTCCGCTAGGTAATACTATCCACTAGGCGATACTATCCGCCAGGCGATACAGTTCGCCAAACGAAACTATCCATCAGGCGATACAGTTCGCCAAAGATGTATGTAGGACAGCATACGCCAAACGTATTTGTGTGAAGTCTATTCGTTTTAACCATAGGGTGTGACCTTGTAGGTTCTTGTAACTTTAGTAGTAATACTAGAACATTTCTAATGTTACAATCAATGAGTGACATCTAGCAATACATCATTGCTGCCCAAGTTACAAGAAATCGTGATTCGACATAACCTTTCTATGATAAACTTTTTATTTATTATATCATTTTATTTTTTATATCTAGAGTGGACACAAGTCATGGTATAGTCACACTTGTATGGTCCAATATCATTTTTTCTGATATTCTGAGTAGACTACAATAAACAAATAAGTGTAATATCTCATATCAACTTATTTGAGCATGACCATGCATTTCTAGTCACACTCAATCAAGTGGCCCAATATATTACTTTCATTATGTAGGAGGGATAAATCTTATCTTGATCAATCATATCCCATTACATGGATTATGGTATACCCAACATCAGTCTTTATAGTACAACTTGTTACCATAGACATTTGACTGTATCAAAATATACAACTCATGATGTTGGGGCAATAATTATCTCAAGTCTGAGGATCATATACATAGTTATCATTATGAGTAATGTTTTGACTATTACATAATAATCCAAGAAACATACTCTCAATTAGTCAGTCTAATATGTTGTTCTCTAACACATACTCATGTATTGATTTTGACATCCCTATGACAATGACAACACTTTATCATCAATCAACTACACATTAGTCTCAATGTATTGTCATTTTCCAAACCCACAATAATATTCAACTAAGGACTTTTTAAGAATAACCATATTATTCTTAATACTTTATTATTAATTAGTTTATTTAAACACACAAAAAAAGAAAATGAAATAATAATGGTAATGCCTTATATTAATGACAAGGTAACACGAGTATGTAATTACAATCATCTCATGATTGGTCTTTGGGCATACTCTAACAACATTTTCCAATAATATGATGAAACTGTTAAACATATTTTCTTTAGTTGTGGTTGGACAATGGTCATTTGGTTTGGGGTGTGTCGTAAAATGCTAATGCAAAGAGAGTTGATTAGTTCTTTTGAAAGATGGTTGGTTCAGATGATTGAGGATATAGGAAAGCTAAAGATTGTTAGGAAGGACCTTATGATTCGAATGGTTTATACCTTATGGTATATACGGAAGATAAGGTGCGAAAAGGTATTACAGGGAAGCCAAATTGATATTTGGAAAAATATAAGGAAAATTCAAATGGCTTCGAGAGAATTAATTGATAGGATGGACATATATGTGAATTATAGAGAGGTAGGGGAAGCTAGTAAGAAGATTACAAAGTAGGAGAGACTAGAGAGGGGTTGGCTTAAGTTTAACTGTGATGATGTGTTTGATAAGAAAAATAGGAAAGTTGGTATTGGTGTGATTGTTTGAAATGAGAATGGAGTTATGGTTGATGGTATTAGCTTATGTACTACTTCTCATTCACCAGATACAGTGGAAGCCTTTGCTCTCAAACTGGTTGTCAATTTAGCAATCCAAAAGAAGTATGAGAAGCTTGTTATGGAGACAGATGCTCAAGTGGTTTAAAATGAATTAAAAGGAAAATAGGTGAAGTTAATTAGAGACTGAAACCTATTATACTACAATTGGATAAATTGATTAGTTCATTTCTAGATGTAAAGATTCAACTAATTAGGAGAGATGCTAACAAAGTTGTTAACTGGATAGCTAATCAATACAAAAAGGAGATAAGTCTGATAGGTTGGCTTGACCATTCTCTATCTTCCTTAGTACACATCCCAGGCAAAGATGGTCTATCAGCTCCCCCTACTTAAAACTTTATATTCTAGGTAGTTTATGAGATTACTTGAAAGAATCTCAACACTCTTGCCTAGAATCTTTGTATTCTATGTTTCTTTGCTCAAGTTTTCCACTTGTTGCATGCATGATAGTGATGTACTCTTGTTTTTTTGTTTATAATTGAAATTCTCTTTTGGCCAAAAAATAAAACTACACCTATGGTTACTAAACTATTAATAAGTTTTTGTTTTTGTCACTCAACTTCAGAAAGTTAAAAAATGGTCACTAAACTATTTGAAAATTTCCATTTAAGCCACTAGGTTGTTAAAATCATTGTTGTATGGCCTTCTTTATTTGCATCGTCTACACTAATCAAAAGATGTCATTCCTCTTATATTCAACATATCAAATTTTTTTTATCATGAAACAACTTTGAAAGTCACAAATTTGTGAATCAAAATCCAAACAGCTGTCTTCTTTGAACCTTGACACTAAGTATCAGATCAACTTGGATCTAAGATATATTTTTCTACTTGCCGATGGGTACTAATCCACCATACTGATTTCAAATCGTTGCTTAGAGCTCGCTAAAAAAACTTAATAGTCTAGTGACTTAAATGAAAACTTTTGAATAGTTCGGTGAATATATTGTAACATTTTGAAGTTAAGTGACCAAAATATAAACTTACTAGTAATTTAGTGACCTTAGATGTAATTTACTTATAAAACAATAACATGATGAAATCCAAAACTAATTGTAATTAATTCATATAAGCTGGGGGAAAAAAACAATGCTTAAAAAAAATTATCCTAATCTAGTCTTTTTTTATAATAAAAACTAGAAATTAATTAATTACCTATAATTGTTTTTCTAACACTTCCTTCAAATTCCAAAATCTAGCCTTTAAGATAATCTCACTTAGAGTTGTTTATGGGTCGAGTTAAATCAAGCTAAGGTTAGGTTTAAAAAAAAAATTTCTTAAGCCCAGGCTAGTTTTTGGGTTGGGCTGGCTCACCAAAAACGCCCATTCCACTATTTAAAAAATAACAAAATATTAAAAACTATATTTTTAATCAATATTTATATAATTTTTTAATTAAATTTAAATTTAAAAAATATTTTTTATAATTTAAATTGAATTCAATACATATCGAGCCGAGTTGACCCGAGAAAAAATATCTTTGTCTGACCAAGTGAATTACCCAAACTTTGACTAAATCTAACATGACATGAACTTGAAGTAAGGGTTTAGAATTGGTGAAAAACTTGATATATCAGTATGAGAAATTGTATAATACCACAATATCAACATAACATAACAAAATTAATATGAATACACATGAATATATGGATTTGGTTTAAAAATAGAGTTCATATTGAAGGATTAAAATACAAGAAAAAGGATGTTGATCATTTGTTAATAAGGTTTAATGATTAGCTTAGATCTCTCATTCAATAACTGCCACCATTTTCGTTTTTTCAAAGTCCAAAAGCCCATACTTTCGGACCAATTCAATACCTTATTCTATATTTATAAATAATAAAAATGGATTGATTGATGTTGTTAAGAAAGTTCCAAGCTAAACTTTTAGACCATGGAAAAACAGTTGGATAATCTAAATAAAATATTGATTTCAGGATGCTAAACAAGTTTTACCTTTTGTGAGTTTGACTACCAATTTATTGAGAATCCAATATTACCATAGTTTTCTGTGATAAAATCATATCAACATCCGTGCTCCTCCCGCAACTTTAACTGTATGCAGTGTTCCTCACACCAAAACATTTATGTCAGAACTTAGAGTCAAGTAAAAGATTTCCCTTCTTTTTCTTCATCTCTGGTTGGTGTTGCTCATATGATTTCAACTTCTATCAAATCTAGCGTTAATTGACATTAAATAAAATAATTTCTACTTTATAATGTTTCAAAAACATATAAATGAAATCACTTTGTCATTCATCCTAACAGGATATCTCCCATAATATTAAAAGTTATGTTGTTCGATTATTAGTAAATAGTTATAATTATTCAATAGATAATGTTTATTATTAAAAATATGGTTATTCATTTGGATAGTTATATCTTTATGAAGAGACATGATAATTCTTATAAATATAAGTTAGAATTCATCTGTTTGATACACCTGAAGCATATAAAAAGTTTCTTTTTATTCTCATTCATCTTCTAATATTATTAGATTTTTTTTTCCAAGTAATAATTGTAGAAGTTGTTTATAAAAATCAATATTCTTGCTATGCTCTACTCAATACTCAGTGGTCTGTTTCAGTCATTGCAAAATATCGAGAGTTATTGGAATTTATTGTATTCTTGAGGTTTATTTGTCAGTAATTCTTTTGCACACCAAAATATAGGTGGGAGCAAATAGAACTTTTAAAAAATAGCATTAATACATGTGCTTTTATTAATTTTTCGTAAATCTATTTCTCATAATTACTTTGTTGTGTGGCAAGAGAAATAATTTATTTTAAATAAATAAATTTAAGAGTTAAAAATGATAAATTATACAAAAATAAATAATATATTAACGCATAACACGAAAAGCAAAAAAAAAGAAGAAAAAAAAAACCACAAAACAAAAGTATAAACCTATTATAATTTAGATAAGGTGGAATATTTGCATGTAAAAAATTCTATAAACTTTCATCTCACGAAAAATGGTACAAAATATTTTTTAAAATTTAAATTGAGTTAATAGAAAATATTATGTAAAACATAAAGCAAATTGACATACAATGGGACACAAACACAACTAACTTTTGCAATGTTTCATTTATAAAAGGAATACATTTGTATAATTAAGATTAAAATCAAATTACTATAATACATAAATCGGTGGATTGATGATTTAATTAAACTAAAATAATTTAAATAAAGATGACACCTAATGAGAAATGAAAATAGATTAAAATTTAAATTGTGAACCCACATATATGTAAATCTTACTATGAAAAGCGTCAAAAATCCTAACTCCTCAACCATTGTTAACACTATCAAAGCTTAATTATATATTTTTATAAGTATAACAAAACTTAATATAACATAAAAAAATTATATAAATATTGTAATGGCCCAATTTTGCCCGGGCCCAAATTGCAAAAATTTAAACCAAAATAATAAAGTCTAAAAAAAACTATCCATTTACAACAGTAGGCCCAAATACCCAATTACAGCCCAAACAACAAAAACCCATAGCCCAAAATTAACCCTAGCCCAACAAGCCTATAACCTAAACTAGTAACAGAAAACCCTAGTCCCTAGCCTAGCCGCCGCTGCACGCCTCCACGCACGCCCTCCTCCACGTCTTCACGGTACCTGCGATTTGGGAGAGAAAATAGCAACAGAAAAGAGCAAAAAACGGAAAAAGAAATTTGTTGTATTTTCGGCTCTAAAAAGCCCCAAACAACCATTGTATTCCTCTCCTTTTTTTTACGAATACACACAATAGAGAATCGAAAACAAAATTTGAAAAGGTCTTTTTTATTTTGCATCTTTTTTATTATTTCGTGCATTTCTATTTTTGTTTTTATTTTATTTTATTTTTTACGAAAGGAAAAATAAAAAACACAAAAAATGAGTCGAATCTTACTTTTTTTCGTGTATGCCCTGCCGTAGGAGGCTGAGGTTCGTCGTTTCCAATGAAAAACAATGTGATTTTGGGCTCAGGGAGTCGAAAGGCCGAAAATGGCCCTTTTGAAATTTTTCGGCCACTGTGGACGGCGGCGCCGTCACCAGTGACCGGCGACCGTCATGGTGGTCAATAGCCGAAGCCATGGCCAGAGTTAGGAAAGAGGGAGAGAGTTGAGAGCCTTTTTCTATTTTTTTTTTAAGAAGAATGAAGAAAATGAAATTTAAAAAAAAATTAGCTTTTATAGACTATTGAAACGACGCCGTTTTGGGCCCTAACTCCAGGCGCCAAAACGATGTCGTTTTGAGCATTACCCGCGCACTGACCTATCCCGTCTAGAGGATTCGCGTGTTTTTTAATTAATGGGCTATTTTCCAGTTTAGTCCTTCCGCCTTTTATCCTCTTGCAATCAAGTCTTTTTTTAATTTTTAATTTTGGCCCTGTAATTTATTTCGAGTTTCGATTAAGCCCGTCTTGAAGCTGCGCGTTTTGGAGGGGGGTTATTTCTCGCTTTGGTCCCTACTTGTTATTCGCGCATTCAACCTGGTCCTTTTCTTTTATTTTATTTTCAGATTAGCCCCAAAATTTCTGTTTTAAGTTCAAATTAGTCCTTTTTTTGTGTGGCTATTTTAGCTATTTTATCATTAAATTAGTTAATTTTAATATTATTATTAATTAATTTTAATATTATTATTACTATTATTACTATTATCCCTATTATTATTAACATATTCTTATTCTTATTCTTATTTTTTATATTATTATCATTATTATTATTATTATTATTACTATTTTTGTTATCTTTTTAAATTGTTTTATTTGTTTTCTTTATTTATTTCTTATTTATTTACCTAATTGTCTTCCTACTATTTATTTAGTAAAATTCCAACCCTTTTTGCAAATTTGTACTTGTTTTAAACCTCTTCATATATTATTTATTTTAAACCATTTTTATTAATCACTTAATATCTCCTTTATTTTATTGTTTATATCCGGCCTCTTTCACATTTTCTTTTATTATCCCATTTCATTTATTTATTCATTACTCCAAGATTTAGATTTTATTATTATCACCTTTATTATCGTTTTTTTTTTGTATTATCATCATTATTGTCGTTGTTGTTCATATCATTAGTTATTTTGTCTTATGATTCTTTCTTTTGATTGTCCATATTAGCATTAAACTTTAGTATATCATGTGATATAATGAATTGTTTTTGTTAACGTATTTATATTTTTGTTATTTAGCGCAACAATTTTATCCAAATCATTGTTTTAAATAAGAAATTATGTTTTGTTTAGTTACTACACTTGTTATTATTCAAAAATTTTCAATAATAAGGCAATGTTTCGCATTTAGAAAATTTGAGAAATCATACCCTAATTTACAGGGTCTCGATTTTCTCGTTGAACCTAAATAGCCGAGTATCGTTTCAAATTTCAAAATACATGATTTTTAAATAAGATAAAGGCAATATTCCGCGTTTAGAGACTCGAGAAGGTCGTGCCCTAACTTACAGGGTTTAAATTTTCCTTTTTGGATCTAAACAACCGAATATCCTTTTAAAAATCAAAGTGCGAATTTTAAAATAAAACAATCAAAAGGCAAGCTTATTTTCGAAGGTTCAAATGCCGTGTCTTAACTTACGGGATGTAATATGTTGTTATCATGAGACAATAAGGCCTTCAATGTTCGCTTCAATTTATTCAAACATTTCTTTTAAATCAACATTAATAAAAAGGATCGTATTTTAAATTCTTTTCAAGTTTTCAAATTTCGACGTTTAGACATTAATTAATCAATTAAGTACCAATTTTGGGCGTTACGAGGGTGCTAATCCTTCCTCGTACGTAACCGACTCCCAAACCTATTTTCTCGAATTTCGTAGACCAAAATTGTTGTTTTAGTAAATCAAAATGTTTTATTAAAACGATCAATCACGAGGTGACCCGATCACACCTCATCAAAAAGGATTGGTGGTGACTCCGCTTTTATTCGTTTTCATTTTTAAAATCAAGTCGATCCCGTATTTCAAAAAAAATGGTTTCGACAGCTTGGAGACTCTACTGGGGACTGAGAGAGCCAAGCCGTAAATTGATCAATTTATGTCTTTTCATTGAAAATTGAAAATTCGATTTAAAATACGATCATTTCATTGCATTTCATCTATTATCGTCGTGATCTTGGTCATAATACTTTAAGTGGGAGTGAAAAACTAGTCCTTCGTAAGATTTTCACCTCCGTATAGAATAATGGATCGCTTCCGGAATACATCCGTACTTATATTTTTGTGAGATTTTCATCTCCCTATAGCCATAGGGAAATGTATTCCCTTGAACCGAACTCGATTCATATGAACCTATAATGGGTGAGGATCGAGGAATCTGCTGGTTCAAGTACCATGTCTTTAGAATCGAATCACATGTAATTATCCATAGGAGCCCACCCTAGGTAGAGCCATACCAAACCATTAGCGATCATCTGAATAGGTGTTCTGCTTGTTATTTCTTGCTTGCTTTAATTTCATATGAATTGTACTGACTTATGTTGTTTTGCTTGTGATTGCATAGCATTTCATCATAAGAAAAGGTGTCGGTTCAAGTTTGATTACTAAATAGAGAGCTTGTCATGGAGAACGGATTTCTTGATAAAGTGGAGGAAAATGCGGCTGTCCGTATATGGTCGAGGAAAACGCAATTGAAAAAGGGAGAGATAGCTTGATAGCGGGGTATACGTCAGAGTTATGGGACTTCACTCGTATCAGCGTGACACAGAATAATCTTCGGGAATTGAAAGAAATGTGGGCCCAATAGGGTGATGAAGTAAAACATTTATTTTATGATAATTACGGTGATCTACCCTACTTACTCGACATCAAGATAGATAAGCATCTGTTTCGGGCTTTGGCCCAATTCTAGAATCCGGCCTACAGTTGTTTCACCTTTAGAAACGTAGATTTGGTGCCCACAGTGGAAGAATATACCGCCCTACTTCGATGCCCAAGGGTTTAAGTTTACAAGGCCTATTCTAGAGTTGCTAATGTTCCAACCTTTGTGAAGAAATTGATAAATATCTCCAGAATGAGTGAGCAGTGGGTCACGACTTGGATCAAACAGAAAGGGGAAAGCAAATGTATACCATGGAAAAGTTTGCGAGACTTGATTTTGGCACACCCAGATGTGAAGAAGAGAGTGGATGTTTTTGCTTTAAGTATCTACGGATTAATGGTTTTCCCTAAGGCGCTGGGGTATGTAGACGAGGCAGTTTTTGATCTGTTTGACCGGCCGGATAAGAGGGTCATGCCAGTTCCCGCGATTTTAGTCGAAACATTCAGATCTTTGAATGCGTACTGAAGAGCTGGTGAGGGTCGATTCATAGGATGCGCGCAACTGTTACTAGCTTGGTTCCATAGTCATTTTTGGAAGGTAGACAATGTGTCATATCGGGTGTTCTCTAAGAATTACTCACCATTAAAGGAAATAGTGGCTACACCAAGGCTGGATGACATATCAGAAGAAAAATGGATAGCGATCCTCCAAAATCTCCAAGAATAGGATGTCGAATGGAGAGCCCCTTGGTTGGTTCTCGACGATATCTTATACCGATGTTAGGATTTTGACTGAGTCCCCCTACTTAAGATTTGCGGAGCTTTAGGATATGCTCCTTTACTCGTATTGAGGTAGTATAGATCGAGACAGTTCATATCAGCGACCCATGAGCAAGCTCAGTGTGAGTTTTCGTATAAGGTGGATAATTATAAGAAGAAGGTACGAGAGATGTCCAACACTTAGAATCAGACTCGTCGAATGAAGAGATTGGCAGTAGGTTCGATAAAAACCCCTGAGTATAATGGGTGGCAGAGTAAGAGGATCAACGATAATATTCCCAAGCCAAATCAAGAAGGCGCGCAGTCGATGGAAGAATATCTACAAGTGATCCCATCCAAGTTAGAAATCATAAAGCAGGACTTTGAGAGAAACAATGCAGAACTCAGAAAGAAGATAGAGCAACTAGAAGAGAAGAAGATGCATTTGAAACTTGATGTCGATGTTCAGAAATTAGAGACCGAGAAATGGAGAAAAGGGAAAAATAAGGCCGAGGAAGATTTGGATAGTCTAAAAATGGATTATAAGAAATTGCGCCTATCAATGAAAACCGTTGGGTTGGGAAAAACATCTGAACAATGGCGACACGAGATCCAAGAAGAGAAGGCCGAAGTCTATCAAGGGGAGAGGAAATATCAAGACGCTCAGGGTCGAAAAGAAGCTTTAGAAAAGATCCTATCGAAAACCCGAAATGAGAAAATCGAATTAAAAGCTAGAGTGATAGAATTGGAAAAGTCGCTTCATCAGTGTCGTAGTCAAAACTCTATAATAGAGTTGAAGGCGAGCTCAAACAAGATTGACGAGCTGAAAAGAAAGATAGAAGAACTCGAGATTGTGCTGCAAAACTATGAACTCTGGGTTAAACTCTTTGAAGCAAATGAAGAGCATTGGAAAGAGCAATTCCATCGTTCCCAAGATCAAGTTAGGGACAGAGATTATATTATGGGTGAAGCTGTGGTTCAGATGCGAGAGGTGGCCGATCATTTACAGACCTTAGCAGTTCAGGCTAATGTGCTAAGTGTGAAATATGAATCAGAATCAGACCGGGGTCGAGAGCTAGCCTGGCTCCTTAGGAAGGCTAAAACTTTAAGCATTAGGGCGAAATCATATATGCAATCTATTTTATGTGAAGAATTTTGTTTTCTAGTAAAATTATTCTAAAGGGAATTGAATTAGAGTCGACGCCTTTTTTTGCATTCATTCCATGCATTTGCATTACATCGCATTACATGTATTAATTTTCACAAAAAAGACCCTAATTAATTAAAAATTATTTCAGTGAATCTGGAAACTGACAAAATCCCACCGATTAAGTATTATTACGGCACACGGAAGAAAACTAAAATAATGGACCAAAGATTGGAAAGGTTAGAGCAAATGCAAAAAGAAATGCAAGATCAGCTGCAAATACAGATGTAAGAGTAACTGGCCAACATTCAACAGGATATAAAGGATCAGATGTTAGAATCCAAAAAGAATATGATGAACCAGTTAACCCAGTTACTGATTGGAGGGCCAAAAAAGGAAAGAGTCCTATGGTCAATTCTGGGGATGACAATGGGGACTCTGTCTATCTCCCGGGCTTCACCCTAACAAACACCTAAGCACAACCCAATACATATCCACATAGGGTGTATGTTAACATCAGTTCCTAATATCAAGCAAGTGCTTCGGCACTAACAAACTTCCCAACAGGCTCAGGCTCCGGAGACAATCTAGCAAATCCAGTTGTCCTTAATCTTGATGACATAGCGGAGGTAAAAAAGTTAAAAGTGGAGCTCCCAAAATAACTCGAAGACCGATGTAGATGGCAGGAGGAGAAGTTCAAGGCATTGGAAAGTGCTGATTACCATTATGGAATTGATGCTAAATGCTTGAGCTTGGTTCCAGACTTGGTGCTCCCACCCAAGTTTAAGAACCCGAATTTTGAGAAATATAATGGGACTAGCTGCCCCGAGGCTCACATTACAATGTTCTGTCAAAGGATGATGGGCTATATTGATAATGATTAATTGTTAATTCACTGTTTTCAAGATGGCCTGACTGGGGCAGCGGCCAAATGGTATAATCTGCTGAGCCGTGCCCAAATCAATTCATGGAAGGACTTGGCACAAGCCTTCATGAAACAATATGGCCACATAACAGATATGGCACCCGATAGAATCACCTTGCAGAACATGGAGAAAAAGCCAAACGAGAGCTTCAAGCAGTATGCTCAAAGGTGGAGGGAAGTCGCCATACAAGTCCAACCACCTCTGCTAGAAAAGAAGATGGCAATGCTCTTTATTAATACCCTGAAGGCTCCATTCGTTAATCACATGCTAGAGAGCACAACTAAGAGTTTCTCGGACATAGTAATGTCCGGTGAGATGATAAAAAATGTAATAAGGTGCGAAAAAATAGATGTGGGGGAAAACACCAAGAGATCAGCCCCAAGAAAAATAGAGAATGAGGTAAATAACATGAATATATACAACAAGGGTCATTCAAAGGCAATTATTGTGAGCCAGCCGAAGATAGTAACCACTAACCATTAGGGCTCCCCAAGGTAGGAATTCGATACAAGGAGAAATATAGAAAGACTACAGTTCATACCTATACCCACGACGTATAGGAAGCTGTATCAGAACCTATTTGATGCGCACATGGTGTCCCATTTTTACCTAAAATCGATGCAACCCCCATTTCCTAAAGGGCATGACGCAAACGCTCAATGTAAATACCACGCTGGAATCATTGGTTATTCAATCAAAAATTGTACTGCGTTTAAAAAGTTAGTCTATCAAACGGACCTCAAGATAATTACGTATTTACAAAATAACGTCTCAATTCATCCTATTTCATCATATCCGGGATGTGATATGGTTCCGAAGGATGAACTGGGCAGTTCCAATAAGATTTCATTCTTGAACAAAAATCCATTTTTTGATTTATTTCAAAAGGTTTATAAAAATGGAAATTATAAAATTTGATGACCCATCAGGACCAAATGTAGCAGGAAACCTACTACCTAATCATGCTGACCAAGGGGTAAACGGGGTAAATGAATGTGGGAGCAAGAGATTCAAAAGTGAGGTTGCAAAAGTCAAAACCCTATTGAGACGGGTTTGGAAAGAGATGATAAAAAGGGGATTGATCATACCAGATTTAGAGGGGAGACCTGAAGGAATGAGGAACTACTGTGAGTTTCATAATGGAGAGGGGCATGAGATCCAAGAGTGCATCAAGTTCAGGGCCCTAGTGCAAGACATGATAAACAATAAAGAAATGGAATTTTATGAGAGTGTTAAAAGCCCCGAAGAGGGAAATATATGCACGTTGGAGGGAGAACCGACAATAAAGGTACAGAAAGTTAACAACCTGTTGGTAATCATTTCATGACCAAGAAACAATGAAGCTGGAATACAAATGGCACCAAAGGTCATAATCCAAAAACTTGCAGTCTTTCCTTATAAAGACAACAAAAGGGTTTTCTAGAATTACGACTGCAATGTGACGATCCTGGGAAAGGAAAACCCGACTAGCACTTCAGGGGAGGACCAAGATGTGGGT
This sequence comes from Gossypium anomalum, assembly GCA_025698475.1. NCBI lineage: Eukaryota > Viridiplantae > Streptophyta > Magnoliopsida > Malvales > Malvaceae > Gossypium > Gossypium anomalum. Next base: position 60,577,622 of record CM046956.1, read on the forward strand.
TTTTATACACATAGTGAGAGGTACCACGATTCAGCAAATACAAGAGCAAAACACGTAAAAGGAAAGGCCTTTGCGGTCGAACAAAAGGAAAGAAAAATGGCCAGACCTGAGTCACTTATTAACAAGCTGGTCAATGAAGAGAAGGCTAAAGAATTCTTGAAATTTTTAAAGCACAGCGAGTACAGCGTTGTAGAGCAGCTACATAAACAACCAACTCGCATATCAGTGCTAGCTCTACTTTTAAGTTCGGAAGTACATCGTAGCGCATTAATGGAAGTATTAAACAAAACTTATGTTGCTAACGATATTTCAGTCAACAAGCTAGATCATCTGGTTAACAACATAAGCGCTAATAATTTTATTTTCTTTAATGATGATGAAATACCGCCCAGAGGCATGGATTGACTAGGGCTCTGCACATCACCACCTGCTGCAAATAGTATACGCTACCAGGGTTATTGATTGATAATGGATCAGCTCTGAACATCTTACCCCTATCTATACTGAACAGGTTGCTTGTGGATAGCTCTCATATGAAGACATGTCAAAATATAGTAAGTGCATTTGATGGCACCAAAAGGAGAGTAATGGAAAGAATCGAGTTACCCCTTTTTATCGACCCAAATACGTACTAGGTGGACTTCCTAGTAATGGACATCAAGCCTTCGTATAACTGCTTATTGGGGAGGCCATGGATACATTTAGGGAGGGCAGTGCCTTCATCACTGCACTAAAAATTGAAGTTGGTAACAGAAGGTAGGCTAGTGACCATAAATGCAAAAGAAGACATCATTGCAGCTATGACCAAAGATGCGCCATATGTAGAGGCAAACAATGAAGCAATTGAATGTTCCTTTCGATCTTTGGAATTTGTGAATGCAATCACCAAAGGGAAAATGGTCCCCATTCCTAGGATATCCAAGACTATGAAAATGAGCCTATAATTAACTGTCGGAAAAGGGGCCTTACCAGGAAGAGGACTCGGGAGATACCTTCAAGGAAGGGTTGAAGCACCGATGATGAAGGATAAATGAACCAATTCCGCTTAGGATTTAAACCAGACGTGAGACAAATAAAAAGGAAGTTGGAAAAGAAGCAAGAGAAGAGGAGAGTATAGTTGAGCAGAGAGGAGATCAAATGGGAACCAATGATCTTCCCTCACATATCCAGAACTTTTGTATCCAGAGGAATTATTCACCCTGAGCCAGGAATGCCAAGAAAGGAAACCACATAAGAAAGGTTGGGAAATCTGAACATCAACGCCATATCTGAAGAGAGAACTGGAGGAGGAAATTTGTCGGGCATTCGCCCTTATGTACCTGGGAGTGTTCTGAACAACTAGACTGTGAAAGAGATTCCTGTAGTTTTAGGGATAATTCAGAGTAATATTCAAAACACACTTATTGCTCTAAGCTTAAGAGTAATAAGAATCCTTTTGTGAAATAGGCTTGTGTCTAAAATCTTTATTTCAATTAAATGTATCTTTGCTATCATTCTGAGTAGATATTCTTTTATTCTTTCCATTTTATTTATAATCATGCTATATAGATAATTTTGCTTAGATTCTTTTGTCCTATTGGACTTTCTTTCAAATATTCTTTTATTCTTTATTTATCATACAAATAATTATTCTTAGACTCTATTATTTTTTGGATTGCCCTTCATCACCATAACAAGTCTCCAGATAACAATGATATGAGCGACGATGCTAAGGACTCAGGGTCTCTTTTTGAGCAAGATATGTATATGGAGGATTCTCAAGATTTTGAAGATGATCAAGACTGTGACCTATCTCCTGACTTGTTGAGGATGGTAGAACAAGATGAAAAACAAATCTTACCTCACAAAGAGTCAGTCAAAATTGTGAGCTTAGGGGAAGGAAAAGAGGTGAAGATTGGAACTTGTATCATCGTAGAGACAAAGTGAGATCTCATTGAGTTACTCCAAGAATTCAAAGATGTCTTCATATGATCATATCAAAGACATGATCGGGTTAAATACTGACATTGTGGTACATCGAGTCCCTGTAAATGAAGAGTACAAGCCTGTTCAACAAAAGCTCCAAAAGATGAGGCCTGATGTTTTGCTGAAAATAAAAGAAGAAGTCAAGAAACAGTTCGACGCTGAGTTCTTAAAAGTGGTTAGATACTCAGAATGGGTAGCCAATATCATCCCTGTCTCTAAAAAAGATAGAAAAGTACGAATGTGTGTAGACTACAGGGATTTAAACAAAGCCAACCCAAAGGACAATTTCCCATTGTCTCATATCGACACCTTAGTAGATAACACGGCAGGTTACTCACTGTTCTCCTTTATGGATAGTTTCTCGGGGTACAACCAGATTAAGATGCATCTTGAAGACATGGAGAAGACCACATTTGTAACTGTATGGGGAACATTTTGCTATAAGGTGATGTCATTTGGACTGAAAAATGCGGGAGTAACGTATCAAAGAGCTATGGTAACCCTGTTCCATGATATGATGCATAAGGAAATCGAAGTTTATATCGATGATATGATCGCAAAGTCCCCGATAGAGAAAGAGCATGTACAAGTCCTGAGGAAATTGTTCCTAAGGTTGAGGAGGTTCTAGCTAAAGCTCAATCCAGCAAAATGTACCTTCGGGGCTAAGTCCGGAAAGTTATTAGGATTTATAGTCAGTAAAAAGGGGATCAAGATCGACCCAGAAAAAGTCAATGCTATACAGGAGCTACCTCCGACACGTACTCAAAAAAGAAGTCTGAGGTTTCTTAGGGAGATTAAATTACATCACCCGGTTCATTTCACAACTAACTGAGAAATTTGACCCTATATTTCGTCTCCTTAAGAAACACAATACAGGTGTATGGGATGAGGAATACCAAAAAACTTTCGACAAGGTCAAACATTACCTGCCCAATGCCCCGGTGTTGACGCCATCCAACCCAGATAAACCATTAATACTGTATTTAGCCATATTTGAGAATTCCATAGGGTGCGTGCTTGGCCAACATGATGAGTCAGGAAGGAAGGAAAGAGCAATATACTACCTCAGTAAAAAGTTCATTGAATGTGAGACAAGGTACTCACCAATCGAGAAGTTGTGTTGTGCCTTGATCTGGACAACCTGGAGATTAAGACAGTATATGTTATATCACATCACTTGGCTCATTTCGAAACTGGACCCTCTGAAATACATGATGAAGTTGACAACTTTGAACGGAAGGATGGCCCGATGATAAATTCTGCTTTCTGAATTTGATATAATCTATGTGAACCAGAAAGCCGTAAAAGGGAGTGCAATAGTAGATTTCCTAGCTAGTAGAGCTCTGGAGGACTATGAGCCCTTGAACTTTAATTTTTCGAATGAAGATCTGATGTATGTTGTAACCACTAAAGAAGATTCTCAACAAGGCCATCCTTGGAAACTAAATTTTGATAGAGCCTCAAATGCTATGGGTAAAGGAATCGGGGCAGTCCTAGTATCCCCAAACAAAGATCATTATCCCTTTACTAGTAAATTGGATTTTGATTGCACAAACAATATGGCAGAATACGAAGCATGCATCATGTGTATTTATGCAGCCATAGAACGTAAGATTAAAGTGCTAGAGGTGTATGGGGATTCTGCGCTAGTGATTTATCAACTAAAGGGAGAATGGGAGACAAGAGATCCCAAGTTGATCGATTATCGAAAGCTAGTTCTTGAATTGATTAAAGAGTTTAATGACATCACCTTCTGCTACCTTCCTCGAGACGAAACCAGATAGTTGATGCCCTAGCTACTTTAGCTTCCATGATTAAAGTAAATAAACAATAGGATGTAAAACCTATCCGGATGAGTATTTATGAAGCTCCGGCTCATTGTTACAACATCGAGGAAGAAGAAAATGATGATCACCCATGGTACCACGATATATTGCGATATATGAAGAGTCGTGAATACTCTAACCAGGCAACTGAGAATGATAAAAAAACGTTGAGAAGACTAGCCAGTGACTATGTCTTAGATGGAGAGATCCTATACAAAAGAAGAAAAGATCAAGTGCTGTTATGATGTGTGGACGTCGTTGAGGCTAAGAAAATCTTGGAAGAAGTCCATGAGGGTGTCTGTGGAACACACGCCAATTGCTTTACAATGGCTAGACAGACTATAAGATTTGGGGATTATTGGTCCACCATGGAAGGGGATTGTATTAATTACGGCAAGAGATGTTATAAGTGCCAAATTTATTGAGACAAAATTCATATGCCTCCTTCACCTCTTCATGTTATGACTTCTCCATGGCCTTTCTCTATGTGGGGACATGGATGTGATTAGGCCAATATTGCCAAAAGCTTCTAATGGACATCGATTCATCTTCATGGTCATCGATTACTTCACCAAGTGGGTAAAGGCCACTTCATATGTCAATGTCAAAAAGTCAGAAATCAACAAGTTCTTGAAGAAAGAGATTACATATCAGTATGGAATTCCAGAAAGGATCATATCGAATAATGCGTTAAATTTGAACAATAGCACGATAGCGGAGGTCTGCAGTCAATTTAAGATCAAACACCACAACTCATCGCCATATCGCCCAAAAATGAATGGTGCGGTGGAAGCAGCCAATAAGAACACTAAGGAAATTGTGGGGAAAATGACTGAAACTTACAAAGATTGGCATGAGAAGTTATCATTTGCCCTTTATGCTTACCGAACGTCTGTCAAGACCTCTACTAGGGCAACGCCTTTCTCTTTGGTCTACGGAATGGAGGCAGTTTTGCCCATTGAAGTCTAGATTCCTTCTTTCTGAGTTTTATCAGAGGTGAAATTGGATGAAGCAGAATAGATCCAGTCTTGATATGATCAATTGAACTTGATAGAAGAAAAAAGGCTAAGGGCTATCCGTAATGGTCAGATGTACCAAAAGCGAATAATGCGAGCTTATTACAAAAAAGTTCGCCCAAGAGAATTCCATGAGGGGGACCTGTTATTGAAAAAGATCATTCCAATACAAAAGGACTTCAGAGGGAAATGGATGCCAAATTGGCAATGACCTTATGTGGTAAAGAAAGCCTTTTTTGGAGGAGCACTGATTCTAGTCGAGATAGATGGTAAAAACTTGCCCAATCCTGTAAATTCAGATTCAGTCAAGAAGTACTTCACTTAAAAAGGGAAGAGGCCAAGGCGAAAACCCGCAAAGGGTGCTTTGAGACCTTCAAAAAAAATGGGGAAGTCAAGGCAAAAACCCACATTTAAGTTGAAAACCCGAAAAAGGGCAACTCAAATTTTGATCGAAGGCGGGGCATGCGGTAGTCTTGTTTTCTCCGAATTAACAAGAAGGAAGGGTGCTACATCTTGGGGCATCAACAAAGTACTGTAGGTCTTCTAGATACATATCAAGTTCAAAGGGTCCTCAAGAAGTTTTGTGCAGAGAAGCCCATACTGCGATATCTGGGACACCTATTTTCATCTTATTCATTTTGTACTTTAGCAAAATTTGCTATCTTGGTTAATTTTTTCACTTCGAGTTTTGCTTTCAATAAAATTTCATCTTGTCCATTGTGATAATCTTTTTCAAGCATTTTTCATTGAAACAACGATTACTGGGCTGATAATATTCACATAAAAGAAGTTTTGCATATTACTTTAAGAAGTTTCTAAATAGTACAGGAACCTGAAACAGGACTGTTATTTAGAATTCACCAAACCTAAGGGTTAGAAATATTTGAGAAAGAATAGTCTAAATTGTGACTATTCCTTCGGGTTTTTTTGTCAAAGATATTAGTTGAACAAGTAGACAGAATATTGCGTTAGTGATAGAACCTTGATGAATGAGCAATGACAACCCAAACATTAAGGATCATTCTCTTAACATTCTGCATTCATGCAAATATCATTCATACGTATCTAGTTAGGAGCATTTGACTCATTTTGATCATGACATCATAATCATTTGGCATAAGCATAGGCCCATAAAATCGATTCTACAGGTATTGTCCCCCAGAGGACGGTGTAGCAATATTGGTGAATCCACAAATCTCATTTCCCTAAAGTAGCAGTAGAGCAAATTGAAGTTGTAGATCTTATCTCCTTGAAATTGCAGTGGAGTAGATCAAAGATGGCAAATCTTATTTTCCTAAAGTTACAGTGGAGCAGATTGAAGCCATCAGCCTTATCTCCCTAAAGTTGCAGTGGAGTAGGTTGAAGTTACAAATCTTATTTCCCTGAAGTTACAGCGGAGCAGACTAAAGATAGCAAATCTTATCTCCCTGAAGTTGCAATGGAGCAGATTAAAGCTACAAATCACAAACTTTATCTCCCTGAAGTTGCAATGGAGCAGGTTCAAGTTACAAGTCTTATTTCCTCTGAAGTTGCAGTGGATTGGAATGAGGCTACTTGAAGAAGATAAGCACCAAAGAAGTCGAGATTCAACAAGACCAAGCAAAATTGGCCCTATTAAAGTCTTTGCTTCATTTCTGTTACATGACAATAAGCAAAGAGGGGCAGCTGTAATGGCCCAATTTTGCCCGGGCCCCAAATTGCAAAAAATTAAACCAAAATAATAAAGTCCAAAAAAACTATCCATTTACAACAGCAGACCCAAATACCCAATTACAACCCAAACAACAAAAACCAATAGCCCAAAATTAACCCTAGCCCAATAAGCCTATAACCTAAACTAGTAACAGAAAACCCTAGTCCCTAGCCTAGCAGCCGCCGTATGCCTCCACGCATGCCCTTCTCCACGTCTTCACGGTACCTGCGATTTGGGCAAGAAAATAGCAACAGAAAAAAAGTAAAAAACGGAAAAAGAAATTTGTTGTGTTTTCGGCTATAAAAAGCCCTAAACAACCATTGTATTCCTCTCCTTTTTTTTTTACGAATACACACAACAGAGAATCGAAAACAAAATTTGAAAAGGTCTTTTTTATTTTGCATCTTTTTATTATTTCGTGCATTTATATTTTTGTTTTTGTTTTTTTTTACGAAAGGAAAAACAAAAAACACAAAAAAGGAGTTGAATCTTACTGTTTTTTCGTGTACGTGCCGCTGTAGGAGGTGGGGTTCATCATTTTCGATGAAAAATGATGTGATTTTGGGCTCGGGGAGTCGAAAGGCCGAAAATGGCCCTTTTTTAATTTTTTGGCCACCGTGGACGGCGGCGCCGTCACCGGCGGCCGTCACGGTGGCCTACGGCCGGAGCCATGGCCGGAGTTAGGAAAAGGGGAGAGAGTTGAGAGCCTTTTTCTGTTTTTTTTTTAAGAAGAATGAAGAAAATGAATTTTTTTTAAAAAAAAAATTGGCTTTTATAGACTCTTGAAACGACACCGTTTTGGGCCCTAACTCCAAGCGCCAAAACGACGTCGTTTTGAGCCTTACCTGCTCACTCACCCGACCCGTCCAAAGGATCCGTGTGTTTTTTTATTAATGGGCTATTTGCCAATTTAGTCCTTCTGCCTTTTATCCGCTTGCAATCAAGTCTTTTTTAATTTTTAATTTTGGCCTGTAATTTATTTCGGTTTTCGATTAAGCCCGTCTTGAAGCTGCACGTTTTGGAGTAGGGATTATTTCCCTTTTTGGTCCCTCCTTGTTATCTGCGCATTCAATATGGTCCTTTTCTTTTATTTTATTTTCAGATTCACCCCAAAATTTTTGTTTTAAGTTAAAATTAGTCCCTTTTTTTGTGGCTATTTTAGCTATTTTATCATTAATTTTAATAATATTATTATTACTATTATTACTATTATCTTTTATTATTATCCCTATTATTATTAACATATTATTATTCTTATTATTATTTTTTATATTATTATCATTATTATCATTATTAGCTTATTATTATTATTATTACTATTTTTGTTATCTTTTTAAATTGTTTTATTTAACATTTCTTTATTCTTTTATTTATTTGCTTACTTTCAAATTATTTTATTTTATTTTATTTTTTTAACAAGCTGTTTTATTTGTTTTCTTTATTTATTTCTTATTTATTTACCTAATAGTCTTCCTACTATTTATTTAGTAAAATTCCAACCCTTTTTGCAAATTTGTACTTGTTTTAAATCTCTTCATATATTATTTATTTTAAACCAATTTTATTAATCACTTAATATCTCCTTTATTTTATTGTTTATATCTGGCCTCTTTCACATTTTCTTTTATTATCCCATTTCATTTATTTATTCATTACTCCAAGATTTAGATTTTATTATTATCACCTTTATTATTGTTTTTTTTTTTTGTATTATCATCATTATTGTCGTTGTTATTGTTCATATCATTAGTTATTTTGTCTTATGATTCTTTCTTTTGATTGCCCATATTAGCATTAAAATTTAGTATATCATGTGATATCATGAATTGTTTTTGTTAACATATTTATATTTTTGTTATTTAGCGCAATAATTTTATCCAAATCATTGTTTTAAATAAGAAATTATGTTTTGTTTAGTTACTACACTTGTTATTATTCAAAAATTTTCAATAATAAGGCAATGTTTCGCATTTAGAAAATTCGAGAAATTGTACCTTAACTTACGGGGTCTCGATTTTCTCCTTGAACCTAAATAGCCGAGTATCCTTTCAAATTTCAAAATACATGATTTTTAAATAAGATAAAGGCAATATTCCGTGTTTAGAAACTTGAGAAGGTCGTGCCCTAACTTACGGGGTTTCAATTTTCCTCGTTGGATCTAAACAACAGAATATCCTTTTAAAAATCAAAGTGCGAATTTTAAAATAAAACAATCAAAAGACAAACTTATTTTCGAAGATTCAAATATCGTGTCATAACTTACGGGATGTAATATTTTGTTACCTTGAGACGATAAGGCCTTCAATGTTCGCTTCAATTTATTCAAACATTTCTTTTAAATCAACATTAATAAAAAGGATCGTATTTTAAATTCTTTTCGAGTTTTCAACTTTCGACGTTTAGACATTAATTAATCAATTAGGTATCAATTTTGGGCGTTACGAGGGTGTTAATCCTTCCTCGTACGTAACCGACTCCCAAACCTGTTTTCTCGAATTTTGTAGACCAAAATTGTTGTTTTAGTAAATTAAAATGTTTTATTAAAACGATCGATCACGAGGTGACCCGATCACACCTCATCAAAAAGGATTGGTGGCTACTCTGTTTTTATTTGTTTTCATTTTTAAAATCAAGTCGACCCCATTTAAAAAAAAAAATGGTTTCGACAAATATAATATATGAAAATTAAGATATAATGTTAGAGTTATGTGAATAAAATTCCTGTTAAAGAAATAAAATAGAGTGATAAAATAGGGGATCTATGGGGGCGAAAGCCGAGGGCTGAATAGAAGTAGACTTCTTTTATTTGATATTGATTAGAATAAGGTGTTTCAATCTTATTACACTGCTTCTATTTGAAATTAGAATAATGTTTTTTAACCAATAAATAGATGTAATCAAAACTCTTCTTATATTATTCGAATTCGATATTAGTGAATTTTCTTCTCATTTATCCGTAGTTTTTCTCGAAAGAATTTTCACGTAAAATATGTGTTTTTATTTTTTCTTTCTTATTACTTTGCGATCGTTCTATATTATTATTATCGACGTTTAATTTTTACATATAAAATAAACTAGAAACACATTTTAAAACCCGAAAATATTAAACTCAAATGAGAAAAAAAAAATGAAGCGCAAAATGCAGAAATTGCAAATGCTTTTAGATATTCCCATTGCTTATCAAAAAGGAGTTGCCAAATGGGGATATATTATTGAAATGTAGGTTTGAGTATGAATGTAGATTTGTTGATGATGGAATTGAGGTTTGAAGTTTTTCAGGTTTGGGTAAGGCAAATATGATGGTGGATTTTATTATTAAAAATAAAATAAAATAAAAAGATATTATTATTATTATTAAATAATATTGAATTAGCAAAAGAAAATGTAGAAATAAATTAAATTAAACTTGAAATGAAAACAATTATGTTGTTAAATTTCTTCCATCACAAGGTACTCCAAATGTCTATGTCGGCAATGGGCAAGCAAAAAGACTGATAATATTGGATGAGAATTATTATAATTATTTTACAATAACATTAAAAAGGTTTGACTCACTTTGATTTTCAACTTATCTTTAATCTACCTTGTCACTGAATCTTCCCTTCTCCTTTTCTCACTTAAAATAAAATCCTTTCACTTCCTTCTTTAATAAATTATTATTTGATTAATTTTGAGTATTTAATGTTAAAAATTTACATATATTTTTAAAGTCACTTGAAAAAGATTGTTTTTATTATTATTTATAAATAAATAAAAAGTATTATAATTAAAATTAATTATTACTCACACATTTTGATATTTAAATTTGATACCTTCAAGTTTTTAGGACCTCTTCTTTATCATTAAATCAACGCTTATTAACAATAATAATTAACTTCTAGATACATTAGAAGATTAGCTTCTAAATTAAAATAATGTCTTAAAAAAAAAAGAAAATGAAGAATTAAATGCAAAAGCAAAATATTAATTGAGACTGAAAAAGAAGAAATTATGAAAAGGCCCTATTTTTAACTTTCAAGGAATGAGCTGGTATGGTGTCAATATCATTATGTTGTTGGAATACGAAGCAGCAATCTGTACATAATGTCTCCTTGCATTTGTATCTATCTATCTATCTTATTACTTCCACTCAGAAACACTTTCGGATTGTTTTGCATAAAAAGGAGCAATAATTCTGTATTTATTATGAATAAAACACCTATTTAATATGAATTTTAACCTTATTTTTAATTTTGTATAAAGAAAATGCAGCATAATACAAAACCACAAAACATTCAAATCGTATTACTTCATCTCCTACTTCTAATATTATATAAAGAAAATATAGTATAACATAAATATGAGAAAACATCAACATCCTATTCCAACTTGCACAAAATTTATATAATACAAATTAGGCATAAATATTAGTTTGATGAAATTAAATACATGAAATTTGAATTCCAGTTCATATGTATATATGAAATTTTGATTTTAGTTCAACTGTACACATTTAAAGAAATAAATACATAAATTTATTTTTATATTAGAATAGTATAATTATTTGTGCATGCAATATATCAATATAAAATAGTATTAATTCGATAATATTATCAATAATTTATGAAAATTGAATCAAACTAAAATTTTATATATAAAATTACACAAAATAAAGTGTATATATATATATATATATATATAATATTATACATTGAGTCAAAATTTATATATAATTTTAATATTTATTCCCACATATCATTAATATATAAAATATTTTTAAATAATATATACCAATTTAATTTCCCCTTTCTCTGGCCTCCAATAAGTATGACTGAATATGTCCACTTCCAGGTTGATTCTTTAAGGGATAGCAAAGTTTTCGATAAAGCTAAGATTGCAGCTTTTACTTCCACTTTTTTCTTTTTCCTCCTTTAATTTATTCTCCATTTATCCTTTAAAAGTGCACAAAATTTAAGAGAACATTTGCAAGACATGATAATGTTAAATATTATACAAAAAGTATCAATATTTTAAATTTTATATAATAAAAATATTAATTCATCAAGTTTTATATACACCCTAAAATTTTATTAGAAACTCTATTACATGTAAACGCATATTTATAATATAAATTTATGTTTAAAATAATATATAATAAATAATTAAATATATAATATGAAATTAATTAATAATAATACGTGAAATACGTACGATATTAAAAATAAAAAATAGACTAAATTGTCATTAAAATAAAATTTAAACATATAAATATATCATATTTATATTACTAAATGAATACAGTTATTTATCATGGTATTGTCATCAATTTTAAGTTGGTGTCTAGTTAATTTGTGACACTATCTCAATCAACAACATTATTAATATATACAATTTATGGAGATAATAAAGTGTGTATAATAAAATTAAAATATTTAATAATATCAAAATAAAACTTTGGTTAAGTGGTAAATTTAAGATTTTTCTAACCCAATTGGCATGGGTTTAAATCTCGCATAATTTTATTTCTTTTTTAAAAAAATATTAAAGTACCCTCAAATAATATAATTTATTTTAATGTAAAGGGTATTAAAGTAATTTTCTTGATAGAATTGGGACATGATTGATGAGTGATACTAGCTCAGTAAAGGGCTTTATAAATAATATAAGATTATAATATTTATTATAAAGTCATCGACGGAATTGGTGTCACCCATCAACCAAGTCTTAACTCCATTAAAAATTATCAAAAATCCATTTCTTTTACAAAATTATATTATTATGAATGTGTTTTATCTTTTTTATAATTTTTAAATCAATAAAAATTACACATTATAAAATTTGAACCAATAACAATATGAATATCAAACCTTTAGCATTAATGTTTCAACAAAAGCATCATTTGGTTTGTATATAAATTTTTAAAAAATATATATATATTTGTTACATAATATTTTTTTCACCCATATCGGTTGTATACCAATAAGCTATAATATTGTTTTAAGTATTTGATTGTATTGGTGTCGCTTATTAATCAGATCTCAACTCGATTGAAAAATTACCAATAAAATAATAAATATTGTGATAGGATATTTTTATAATAAAAAATATAAGACGAATGGTGTCACTATCTATTATAGTCCTTTTCCTAAATCACGGGAAACAAATTACATCCACAATTAATGAAGCAAATAATCGTAGGTTAGTACAGTACAACATGCAATTGCCCTAAAATTATACTTTTGTAATCTAAAATTGTAAAATCTGAATTTAATTATTTGGTAACATAAATAAAGGGCCCCATGAAAGTGGTGGAGGCTTAAAGCCCGTAAAAGGTCATGATTTGAAAAATTACAACTTCAATTAAAGCATTATGGTTGTTAATTAATGTATCATGTGACAGAGAAACTGAAGACTTTGTCATTTATTGCCTAATAATTTAATCAAACATGGCTCATTAACACGATTTCTTTTATGTTATAATTACAATAACAATTACAAAAAGAATTAATCAGGCATGTAGTTGAGGGACAAACGCCTTGGCCCTATAAGGTAAAATTGCTTTTATTTTTAATTTATTTTCTAAAAACTTTATATTTGGTCTCTCCAAAAGTTTTTAATTTGGTCCTAGTGAAAATTTTAATTTAATGAAATAAATCCAGTAACACTCTTCCTTTTAATTATACACAATTTATTAGTTTTAGCTTGATTTTTTTACATTTTTAATTAATCAGATGGATATAATTATATTAATTAATTTGTTAGCACTATTTTTTTTGTTGGGGGGAGATTCACTTATATCGGTATAATAATTTAAGTGGTTTTATATATTTTTGTAATTTTTTATATCATTAATATTTTAACAATTCAATTGTTATATTTCATGCTCCATTTCAATAATTTAAATAATTTATTAATATATATTTAAAAAAAGTGTGTGAATAATTTGAAAAAAAAAATCAATCTCAAAAGATAAAAAAATTTATTTGATACTATAGAAATTGGTGAGGGTCATTTAAATGTTCTCCCCAAATTAGAGTTAATGAAAGTCTAGAAGTCATTTTCAATTTGTAAATCAATATTGACAAGTGACAAGTAACATTTTCTCCTAATGTTTTTGTATTTGCATGTAATTTTATGCCCCCAAAAAATGGTCCCTCAATTGAACAGTGGTTTTAGTTGGTTTCAAGTTCCACAACAATGAACTTCGTGTTGTAACATCCCTCCATCTAATTAAAGCTATTACTCCTATTTTTTCCTTTTATACTACAAATGACTTTTATTGAGAAAATGGACATTGCTGCCATGTTTGTCCATTTATATCAACATAATTTTTTTATATTTATATATGAAGAAAATTTATAGGATATATGTATACATATATATGTGTGAATATATATATATCAATTATGAGATATGATACGGTGGTTAATAATCTTGTCTTTTGATTATATACTTAGGGATTCGATTTCTACTCATAAGAATAGAATACATTTTATGGTCAAGTATTTATTTCTTTGAACAACACTCGTGATGAAGGGAATTGTTTTAGAATTTGTAATGAAAATAGAAGATGAAGCTATGATTACCATTAAAATTATCATTAATTCTTTTTTGGTATTTTACATGTCCGTTTTATTAAACATGTTTGGGGTTCGTAGCTACCCTTTCTAACAATATTGTCTCAAAAGTTCAAACTTGTGTCTTGATTTGAAAATACAACTTGCCTTACCATTGCGTTCAGCACTTATTAGTCATTAATTTTTCATTTTTAATAATATTTTCAATTGGATTCAAGTAGTATTATTTTGGACTATCAACATTTTTCACCATTAGTATGGTCAAAATAAGTTATAGTTGGTATGTTTTGGTAAAAATTGAAAATTAGTTTATTGGTATGTTTTGGTAAAAATTGAAAATTAGTTTATCATATTTAAAAAATTTTAGGCTTCATATAATTTTTTACCCTTGTATTATAGGAAAATTCCCACTTTAACCATTTTACTATTTTTTAGTTATTGTACTCCCTCTATTTTCATTCCATCACCAGAATTAGCCCCTTGATCGTTTCTATTTTAAAAAAAGCTTGAAATGACCATTTTAACGAATCAGAAGCTAACACATGGACACGTAACCCACGTAGTTTTGCCAACATAGTATATCTATTTATGTTTCTTAATAATAATAGGATTAAAAAAAGGAAAACTAAAAAATTTAAGGGTAAAGTACAAAAATAGTCATTAAAGTATTGATCACGTTTCATTTTGGTCACTAAACTTTTAACTTGTTCTATTTTGATCGCTAAAATACAAAATTAAATATTGTAGTCACCCACAGTTAACACACAAGCAATAGTGTTGACATGAATTTATGTTTTTTCCACCTAATTTTTCAAATTTCCAAAAGTGAAATAAAAATATAAATAAATTGAAAAAAAATATTGTTTTAATGCTTTTTGGGATTTCAATAAATAAAGTAATTTAGGCAAAAAAAAATCCCAAATTTTTATTTTTTGTGATCGTGAAAAAACCTAATAAGCTGTACTAAAGAAGACAGATAAAAAGAACCCATTTTCTTCAGTGTTCTTGTGAGAGTTCAGTTAAAAGAACCAATTTGATACTAGCAGTAAACAACTGAAAGAAACCCCCCCCCAAAAAATCCTCTATTTCCATAGCTATTTCCTTTACCAAATCACCCAACACAATAAAACAACAAAAATAACAACCATCCAAGTCAAAAGCTCATTCCTTCTTCCCCTCTCCATCCTTGTCACTCTTCTTAATAGCCTAACGATGACAGTCTTTGCATGAGGACTCATAGGCGAATCATACCAGTAAAAAAACTTACGTGATTTCTGTTAGCATAGATAACAACTTACAATAGAGTGTAACGGAAAAGATCAAACATAAATACCTTCAGCCATTTCCTGAATCAAATGCCAAAATCCAAATGTTGTGGACCACAATCAAGCACGTCAAACCATCGACGAGGACGCTGAATTTAGCTATATGAAAACTGAAAAACTGAAAACTGCCAAAGTCTTCTAAGTATTCGAAAACCTCACTAGATGGTGTATAACTCCTTATCTTTGAAATGGAATTGCCTTTTTTTGTTTCTAGTGCTTAGGAACCTTAAGCTAGTTGGTATTTATAGTGGTGGTTCCCTATAAAAAACCACCAACTACATGTCCCACTATCACACATACAAAGGTAGTTTCTACTAACCACCATGGAACATGAAAGTGGGGGGCAGGGGAAACGTGGCAATGACCCCATGAACCACAGCAGTTCCAACATTTTCCCACTTGGTTTGTATTGCCCATGAATACTTAAAGACGAAACATAATGCACGAATCATGATGATATTTTTTTGGGAAATGTGTCCATATTGTAGTAAACATGTAACCGTTTTCTATTTATTTGAATGATGAATAAATAAATAAAGTTAATTTCACATTTTACTATTATGTCTTTTGTATTTTCAGTCTTTTATATTTTGCATGCATAGCGAAATTGTAACAAGTAAATATTAGCTCATTAATTATCTAAAATTAAAACTGAAGATATGTTGGCATTATAAAGAACGTTTACATTGTGAGAAAGACATCTTACTTCAGTAAATAATCTAAATGAGTCTATAATCCCGTAAAAGAATTAAAGTGAGCATTTGATTCAAATGCTGAAAAGGATTATTATGTCGTCTGTAATTCCAATTGGGGAAATGGCTAGTCTTGCCTATCAGAGCAGTTGACTCCACGAGTAGAGACATAGATGTATTCATTGATAGAATGATATATTGGACTGGACCCAAGATGAATTAATTCTGAATTTTTTTGTTAATTAATTCACTTGTGACATTCATGGTGCAATTTATCTAAATCCTGATTTAGTCACTGACCATGCGTATGCAACTCATGTACTTTGATATAAGTGGAGGCTTATGCTCTAAAGATGATCGAGCCCATAGCTGGTATGTTGGGTACATGACTTGTGTATGGCATGGCTTTACTAGCAATAGTGAAATTCATAGCTCAATTAAAAAGTTAATGATATCCTCTCATTGGCATTGTGTAGATTGATAAATATAGAACGTGGCCATGGGTTGCTTATTCTCGAACGAGCAATTTATCACAGTCATTTGTTGGTAGTGATCATATTAATCATTAAGAAGATACAATGGTGACAATAAGATAAAATAAGATTGTATTGAGTGAACGGATTTAACTCAAAGGAATCAAGGATATCATATGAGGGTGACATACACATGACGAGGTCATTGGAAAAAAATAGTTGGATGAATTGCTTTCATAAAGAGTATATGATAAGGAGTTTTCAATCATGGTACTTCTTATGGACTGACTCCATGATTAAGTAATTGCGAATTATCGAAACGATACTTCTGGACATAATTACAATCACTAGAGCCTAATTATATATGTCTGATTGGTCCCTCCGCTAGCTCAACAAAAGCTCGATCAGACTGCATTTGAATTAGAATATAATTGAGTTGATTTATTCGATGTGGAATTAAATTAGGTGATTATAAAAATTGTTCAACTAGAGAATTTGATTAAAGAATTTTCTTGAAAAATTAATTTGGAAAATCTAAGTGATTTTTGAAAAAATTAATTTTGATCAAGTAAAATTAAATAATCAAATCAATTAAAATAAAAATAATATTTTTGGAAGTTAATTTTCAAGTCAGGCAATTGGCCCAATGGGTAATTGAACTTGAAAATTGGACCTGAGATTGTAAATTGGGCCCAGGAGCCCAAAAACTGGTCGAACTGAGCCAGATATGTGAAACTGGACCGACAGTCCAATCGGTGGCTAGACCTGACCGATCGAGTCATCATTGATTTGGACCGAATCAGCAGCAGCCGAACTGACTTGGGGTGCCGTAAAGGTGTCACACTTGTCGATGGTTGTTATAGCAGCATCCCGGTGGCTGACGGCGATTGGTAATCGATGGTTAAGTAGTGGAAGAGTTACACTCGTACTGAGACTCTACCAGAGAATTTGATTTCAGATTAATTATTCCAAAAATATTATTATTTTAATAATTTAATATTTAATTTAATTTAATACTTATCTTAATATTAAATTTAATTTAATGTTTATAAAATATTATATTAATTTAATATTAAAGTGATTAAGTGTAATCATAGTTGAACGCTCTAAACTCTCCCTATATAAAGAGAGTTTTGGGTAATTATTTACACACTTGAATTCAAGAGAAAGTTGTAAAGAGAAAATTCTCTGAAGAGATTATTCCAAAAAAATTCTAGAGATATTCTTTTGATTTACAACCTGACCCAAAAGTTTAAAGAAATTACAAAATTACCCAACTAGTAATTTTTTTGAAAATTTTTCTGATTCGAAGAGAGCCCACACTCGGCAAACGTGAGCTTGAGGATAGTAGAGAATACTACTCAATCGAAGTGTTCATCCTAGATGAATAAAAAAGGTACAATTTTGATTAAGTGTTTATTACTTTAGATATCACAACTAAGATCTTGTTTTGGAAAAAAAATTAAAACTCTGGTTTTTCCCTAAATTTATTTTCCGCTGCATTTTCCAAACTCATTTTTTCCAACAATTTTCTCTTAGAATTTGAGTAGTATCTTCCATATATCACAATATATCACGTTTAAATGCTTTAGCCCAAATTTTTTAATGAATAAACCCAATGTTTATTCCAAGTCCAAACTTTAGTGATATTTCTTGAAATAATCAAATTAATGTGTGCACAAAATATGAGAAACATCAACTTGCTAGAGTTTCTTTATAATTGTAACACTTTTAACCCGTATCCATTACTGGAATAAGGTTACGGAGCATTACCAGAGTTTACAGATCAAACAGACAGAAATTCTAAACATTTCATATCATATCAATATTCATATCAAAATTAAACAAAATCATACATACTGTCCCTTATATAAGCTCTCGACGCCCTAAATACACGTTAGAAACAAGTCGGGACTAAATTGGAAACTCATAGAATTTTTCAGAAAACATTGAAAATTTTCAAAGCTGCAACGGTCACATGACTGTGTGGCATGCCCGTGTCTTAGGCTGTGTGGGCATTCAAAATAGGGACACGCGGCCATGTCCCAGCCCGTGTCTGTGCCCATGTAACTCACTGACTTGGGCCATATGACCAAGCCACATGCCCGTGTGCTAGGCTGTGTACCCTTCAAAGTAACCTCACACGCCCATGTGCCAAGCCGTGTGCTAGGCCGTGTAATAGCCTAGCTTGCAACCCTTTGAAACCTACAGGGGACACAGGTCCGTGTCTCTATCCGTGTGGATGAAAATAGACCATTTTACAAGCCACATTTCTCACCCATCTTGGCATCTACCTACACTCAACATTGTGCATATAAACAAGCCATATTAAGGCATCCAAAACAAAAAAAATAAAATAAAAAAATCAAACCTTAAACATGTAGTATATTCATATACAACCAATATGCCCTTAGGCACCTAAAATGACAATATGCAAACATGTATAATCATGTACACCATTAAACCAAATAAGTCAATAATTTACCAAGCCATTTTCCATCATTTCATGCCACTAGCCTACCTATCAAAACATACCAAATTTCTTAAATGGTACCAAATAAGCCATTCCAAACTAGCATCAATATACATATATGCTTTCCATAACAAAGCACCAAATTACACCAAATTATAAAACATATATCATAAGGATATTCAACTACCAATTTACCTTTCATCATTCAACCATAAATCAAGCCACAAATCAACTATAAAAGGCAAGTATGCACAGACCAAAATGTGCCAAATCATAAGCCAAATAAGTGGCCAATCTCAACAGAACACATATAGGCTAACATTAGCCAAAAATAACCTATACATGCCATTATAACCAAAATTAAACATCCAAAAGTACCAAAAGAGCTGATGGATAGTGTGATATAGCTCCGACAAGCTTCCAACCTGAATGAGCTTCTGATTCACTATAAAACACGAAAAATAACACAGAGTAAGCATTTAAGCTTAATAAGTTCATATAACATAGAATTTAACTTACCATTTGATCACAATTAAGATAAGTAAACATAGCATATCCCAGCCAAATTGGCCAAATGCCTAAGCACATATTCACCAACATGTTAGTCATGTGAAACACATATAATAGCCAATACACATGGATGAACTCAACAATTATTCAAGTTGCCTATACATGTATCATCCATTTCATATATTAATGTATCATATAACACCATTTCCATGTATTTCATGTAAATACCTATAGTAGTTCATATTGAACTCATAAAATCTCACAATAGAACTATGCCTGTTGAATCATTTAAAATATTATTGGATACTCGGGTAGCACACACAAGGTGTACTGAACTATTATCTGTCAATTCCTGTACATGTATGCTCATACGAGCTGTAATCAGTAAGCTCATACGAGCTGAGTAATGGTAAGCTCATGTGAGCTAAATAACGGTAAGCTTATACAAGCTAAGAATCGATAAGTTCTCACGAGCTGAAGTCGACAACCCTAATGACATATCATTTGTATCCTACATATTCCTAAGGTTCAAACAGGGCTCGGTAGTCATACGTAGTTGGATATGTAACCGTGTATACATGAAGCAAATTTATAATTCATACATATTTCAAAATAAAACATATAATCACGATTTAATCATATAAACTTACCTCAACGAGTATACATAGATACGGAGGCGATTATTTCGAAACTCTTTTTGCCCCGATCTAACTCCGTACGAGGTCTAACTAGATCTATACAGATAAGTTTAACTCATTTAAACATATAATTCATTCAATTTAATCCAAAACATATTTTTGGAAAATTACCATTTTGCCCCTATATTTTTAATTTCTTTGCAATTTAGTCCCTAGGCTCGAAAAATGAAATTCATGCAATTTTTCCTTTACCCAAGCCTCGCCACTTGCTATACATACTAATGGTAGCCCATATATTTCACAAATTCACAAATTCACCACATAATTTTCTCTATTTTTCAATTCAATCCCTATTTGACAATTTCATCAAAAATTCCTTTAGAAAAGTTGTTTATCTAACAACAACCATTCATTTTCTACCATCAAACTTCAAAAATAAAGCATACTCATCAATGGAAAAACCCTAATAGTTTAACAGTTTTACCAATTAGTCCCTAAGCTAGCTAGATTAAGCTACAACGATCCTGGAAACATAGAAATAATTAAAAAGGGGACAAAAATCATACCTAATTGGGCAAGATAAGCTTGGCCGAATTTTGCTAAAAAAATGGCTTCTTTCCTTAAGAAAATTTGGTGGAAGAAGATGATAGAAAATGATGATATATTAGTTTTGTTTTAATTTATCATTTATTACTTATTTACTAAATTAACCTTAAAAACTAATCAAAATTTCAATAATAACAAACCATGCTCATCCACTGACAACCTTAATGGGCTAGTTACCATATAAGTACCTCCACTTTTAAGTTCTATAACTATTTAGCTATTAGAACTCAACTTTTGCACTTTACGCGATTTAGTCCTTTTTATCAAATTAAGCATGTATACGGTAAAATTTCTTAACGAAAATTTTATTCGGTAATACTATCATGCTGTAGACCATAAAATAATAATAAAATAAATTTTTTGACTTCGAATTTGTGGTCCCAAAAATATTGTTTTGATTTCACTGAAAACGGACTGTTACAATAATCGTTCTTATAACAAAAATTTACAAGGTGGGAACAATTCCCATAGTGACAATATGATCCTTAAATTTGTGTGGTGGCATGCCTTTAGTCAAAGGATCAGCTAACATTTTCTCAGTGTTAATGTGCTCAATGACCAATTTCTTTTCTTTAACACGTTCCTTATGGCTATATACTTAATGTCGACATGTTTACTTTGACTTCCACTTTTGTTGTCCTTAGCCATAAAGACAGCAGCTGAATTGTCACAATATATCATTAACAGCCTAGAAATCCAATCCACAAGTCTAAGCCCAGATATGAAACTCTCCAACCATACTCCATGTAAGGTAGCCTCAAAACGTGAAACAAGCTCAACCTCCATAGTGGATTAGCAGTTAAGGTATGCTTGAAACTCTTCTAAGAATAGATCCATCAACAAACATAAATATGTAACCTGATGTTGATTTACGTGAATAAACACAGTTGAAAATTTCTGAATTAGAGTAGTCAATCACCTTCAAATTGTCTGATTGTTTGTACGTAAGCATGTAATCCTTTGTCCCTTTAAGATGTCTCAAAACTTTCTTTGCAGCTCTCTAGTGGCCAATACTTGGATTACTCTGATATCTTCCCAACATTCCAACATGTAATGTCAGGTCTTGTATAGACTTGAGCATACATCAAGCTTCCAACAATAGAAGCATATAGAATTTTTTTCATTTGCTCCCTCTCAAATTCGTTTTTCGGACACTGATTCAAATTGAACTTATCACTCTTCACGATAGGAGCAACACTCGGTGAACAATCTTTCATCCAAAATCTTTCTAAAACTTTGTTGATATATGTTTCTTGAGATAGACCTAAAATACCGCGATGTCTAAATCTTAATGCCAATGACATAAAACTTATCACTCATATCTTTCACACTAAATTTTTTTTTAAAAAAATTGTTTCACTTCATGTAGCATACCCTTATCATTGGTTGCAATTAAAATGTCGTAAAAATATAGAATGAAAAAATATATTTTACTCCTATTGACTTTCTGATATATGCATTGGTCCAGGATATTCTCAACAAAACCAAACAAAGAGATAACTTTATGGAATTTTAAATACCACTGTCGGGAGGCTTGTTTTAATCCATATATGGACTTCTTCAACTTGTATACTTAGTGTTCACCATCACTAGAAGAGAATCTTTCAAGTTATTTCATGTATACCTCTTCTTTTAGGTCACCATTAAGAAAGGCAGTTTTCACATCAATTTGTTGCAACTCAAGGTCAAAATGAGCTACTAATGCTAACACATTGTGTAAGGAATATTTCTTAGATACATGACTAAAATTCTCAATATAATCGATTCCTTCTCGCTAAGTGAATCTTTTCGCAACAAGTCTAACTTTATTTCTTTCTATGTTTTCCATTAAGTCTCTTTTTATTTTGAAGATCCATTTACATCTAATGTTTTTTACGCCTTCAGGCAACGACACAAGATCCCAAACATCGTTACTTTTCATGGAATTCATCTCTCTTTCATAACCTTGTACCATAATTCTACCTCTTTGCAACTCATGACTTGGGTTCATTCTCAGCTCCAATATTATAGTCAGACACTTACAGATTCACTATATAGTCATGAGAACTTGTTTATTTTCTTACTCTAACATATCTCCTCAATGTTGAACCAACATTTTCTTGTGCATCATGTTTTTCAACAGGTTGTTTAATAATTTTCAAAATTTTTTGAACAACTTTATCTATTGGAATGTTTTCAGCAGCTTGTGGATTTTCAATGATTGGTTGTTGAACACCTAGTTAAGCTTGAGGGGTGTTATGTGTGATAACCAATCTCTCACCTAAAGTGGAAGATTAACCTCCGAGAATAGTGTCCCGAGACAGATCGTTCTCACTAATTAAGTCATTCTCAAGACATTTTGCATTTCTTAATTTCACAAATCTAGTGTTATAAGATGAACAATAGAATCTGTATCTTTTAGACCTTTCGACATATCCAATGAAATACCCACTAATAGTCCTTAGGTCTAGTTTCTTTTCTTATAGGTTATAAACTCTTACTTCAAATGAGTATCCCCAAATGTGTATATGTCACAAACTTGGTTTCCAACATTTGAAAAACTCAAAAGGTGTCTTTTGGATAGCCTTAGTTGAAACTCAATTCAATATATACATAGTCATTTTCAGAGCTTCAACCCAAAAGGACTTAGGTAATTTAGAGATACTAAGCATACTTCACACTATATCCATTAAATTTTGGTTTCTTTTTTCCGCAACACTATTCTGGTCAAATAAGTCTGGCATGGTGTATTGGCCAACTATACCGTTATCTTGAAAAAAATTTGCAAATGGAAATGCTTGTCATCCTAAGTGTATCTAACATAATTTTGATTTGCTTATCGCATTGTTTCTCTACTTCAGCCTTGAAAACTCTAAAGGCTTCTAATGCTTCATTCTTGTGATAAAGCATGCAGAGATACATGTATCGTGAGTAATCGTCTATAAAAGTGACGAAGTATTTCTAACCTTACACATCAATATCTAGGCAACATCTATCAGAATGGATGATTTCCAATATGGTCAAACTCCTCTTGGCACCTTTCTTTGGCTTGTTAGTTTACTTGCCCTTAATGCAGTCTATACAAGTACTGGAGTCAGTAAAATCTAAAGTACTAAGTACCCCATCATTTACTAATATTTTAGTCCTTTCAATGGAGATGTGTCCTAATCTCTAGTGCCATAAAATAAAGGAATATTCATTTATAACACAACGTTTAGTACTAGTTTGAACATGCATAACATTATAACTGGCATTATTTTGCAAATTAAGAGAATAAAGACCATCAAATAAAACACTATATCCAACAAGTTCAGATTTATAAAATAAACTGAAACCAATGTTCGAAAAACTGAAACAATACCTAAATGGTGCAAGTCTTAAAACAAAAACTAAATTTCTAGAAAAACTAGGAATTTAGAAAACCATTTTCTAAAATTAAAACAAAACCACTCCTAAACACTAGCACTAATTCACATGTTCAAATTGCTTCCACATGCGATCGATCTTATTTCTTGAATAGATGTTTTGCTCAGCTCTCATTGGTTCCCTCAGGTTTCTTAATCCCTGTAAGGAATTTGAGATATAGATTGTGTAATACCCCGAAAATCTTTACAGTAATATATTATCCTTGATATAATAAAATAAGGAAATAAAGTGATAAAAAAGGGAAGTTTTGAGTTATGGCAACATTGGGAAGTAAATTATGATATCTTGATTCAGGAAAGGACTAAATTGTAAAAGTTAGAAAAGTTTTGTTGCCTAAGAGTAAATACTCAAGACTTAAAGGGTTAAAGTGTAAATATGAAAAGTTGAAGGACCAATAGTGTAAATATTTTAAGGGTAGAATGATCTAGAAACTAAGGAAAATGGATGAATTAGGACCAAATTGAATAAGTGAAGAACTATGAGGACTAAATTATAATTTTACCAAATTAAATGATGACTCAAGGATGGAATTCTAAAAGATCATGAAGGGCAAAATGGTCAATTAGTAAGAGAGAGACTTCTAGAATGTAATGATTATGTTAATGATATTTTAAATTAATTAATTAGATAAATATTATTTTATTAATATTTTATGAGATATTTAATATTATTTTATTATTATTTATTTAGTATATAAGGAAAGAAAGATGAAGAATTTTCATCATCTTTCCTTTCCATGCAAACTAACGTGAGAGAAAGAGAGGAAGAAAGAAAGTTTTACTTTCTTTACAATTTAGTCCTTTTACCAAAAATTCACCATTTTCACCCAAAAATCAAATGAATTTCCATAGCTACCAAGAGAGAAAATGTTAAGGAGAGCATGGGGAGTTAGAATATGAAGTTGGACTCAAGAAATAGAAGCTGGAGGAGAGAGAAAATCAAGTTAAAGATTGGTATCAAGAGAATAAGGTAAGTACATCAAGATTTCAATATGTTTTTAAGTTTGTTATTGTTGATAAATCATGGAAATAATGTTATAGTAGAGTTTTCTTACATAAGGTCCTATGTTCTTGATATGTTAGTGAAGAGAAAATAAGAGAAAGTGATGAGAAATGGTGTAGAAAAAGAAAATAAGGGTGTTATAACATGGTAATTAATATCTTGCACTAAAACAGTTATGGACAGCAGCAGTAGTATAACTTTGAAAAATCACCATAAATTGTATAAATTGAATTAGAAGATGAAAAAAATATGTAATTAAATCTTATTGAGTCTAGTTTCTCATAGAATAAACAGTGTAAGCAATGGATTTTTAAATTTTGAGATATAATGAATTTTGTGAGACAAGGTCAGAATGAATTCGGGTTCCCCTGTTCAGACTTTGAAAAATCATAAAAAAATGAAGAAAAATAATTAGAGGCTTAAATTTATATGTATAGAATCCTGAATGAGTCTAGTTTTAATAGAAACAAACTAGCACATCATTTGAATTCTTTACAAGGAGATAATAAATTTTTAGTGAAGAAGGGTCAGAACTGTCAGACAGCAGAACAGGGGTGACTTTAATGAATAAACTGTACTAATTGGCTAAACCAAAAATTCTGAAAATTTTATGGTAAGAAGAAATGTGAGTCTAGTTTCAGGAAAAATTAATGGATCTTAATTTCGAGTTCTGTAGCTTAAAATATAAATAATTTAGTGACTATGACGCAAATGGACAGTTTTGAATGTACATATAAGTAAATAGTGAAATTATTGATAATGTTACTTGTTGCATGTTATATAAATCAAGGATGTGGAATGGAGAGGAGGAGGAGGAAAATATGTATGAATATTCATCTAGCATGGCTAATTTGCATGTTTTAGGCTCAGAGACTAAATTGAATAAAAGTAAAACTTTATGGGCAATTTTGTAAAAATGTCGAAAATGACTAAATTGCATGAAATAGATTATTTTATTATTTAAATTACAAAATTTAACGAAATTATCAATTTAGTTCAAGATCGGGAAAACATGTTTTAGGGATTAAATTGAAAAGTGTTGAAATTATGGAAATTTTTGATATTTTATAGAATTCATGGATCATTATCAATATATATGAGAATAATAGTTGGAAATAAGGATTAAATTGCAAGAATTTTATTTTCCTAATTCTAAGGATGAAATCGTCATTAATTAAAAGTTTAGGGGCAAAATGGTAATTTTGCTTAGAGCATTAATTAAATGTATTAGAATATGAAATGAATGAAAATGATGATCAAATTTATTTATAAAGATCCTGGACGACACAAATACGAGACTTGATCATGGAAAAGAAAATATATCGTAATAATGAAATCATAAACACGAACAATCAATGAGGTAAGTTCATGTAACTTGAATTATATTTTTAAATACTTGAAATGTATGTTATTGATGTGAATATGATTTGAATGTTCATCATATGAAAATTGATGAAACATTGACATATTTGATAAAAAGGAAAGAAATCCCGATTGAATGAAAGGAAATTTCGATGGATCTCTCGAAAAGGTATTGACGGTAAAAAAAGGATCTAGCCCGGACGGGTGATCCTATCCTGATATAGCCCTCCCAAAGAATATGTGGAAAATGGATTTAGCCCTAAGGGTAATCCGAATTAGGTCCAATTTAGCCTCGGGTGGTAATTCGGATCCAAGCTCATTATTAGAGTAATTGTCGCTTGCGAGGATTTAGCTCTGGACTGGTAATCCCGACAATACTCTATGAGTTTATATTACTGAGATTTAGCTCGACTGGTAATCCCACTTGTAAGGATGAGGTTCGCGAGTGTGCTCTCTCGATATGAAACGTGTAAGACCATGGTTGAAAGATACCATGGCAACCTAATATGAAACGTGTAAGACCATGGTTGAAAGATACCATGGCAACTTCGAGATGAAATGTGTAAGACCATGGTTGAAAGATCCCATGGCAACGTGACATGAAATGTGTAAGACCATGGTTGAAAGATACCATGGCAACATGACGGAAACGAATAAGACCATGGTTGAAAGATACCATGGCAACATGACAGAAAAATGAGTAAGACCATAGTTGAAAGACACTATGGCATCATGTCGAAGATAAATAAGATCGTGGAAGAGAAACGCCAAGATATCTGTTGAACAACTAATATTCGAGTAATATAACAAATGGTTAAATGAAATGGTTATACAAAATGGTAATGTGAAATGTTTACAGAATTGGTCATACGGAAATAAATGTACAAAATAGTTGTATGAAATAATTTATAAGATAGATAAATGAAATAAGTATAGGTATATGGAATTTAAATTATGTTAAGTTTAATACTTAACTATTACCAAAATAAATATACCTAAGATATAAGGAAATGATGTGTTATTAAAGAAACGGTAAGAGAATGATATGTATCATGACATGTACATATGAGATTATCTTTTATATGTTAACATAAGGAAAATATGTAAGTTAAGACGAGTATTAAATTCAAATATGACATATTGAGAAAATAAGAATTTATATGAAATATGTATAAGTACACTAACAAGTGTTATTGTTGATGCTTAGGCAAGTGCCAAGCCATTGATTGAATGGTAATATATTTATTGATGCATTAAATTGATAAGTATTTAAGTGAATTTTTTTTTAGTGATCTGCAAATGGTAGAAATGCTCCGAAACCCTATTCTGGCAGCGTATACGGGTTAGGGGCGTTTCAGATTGTAGAATCGGAATCAATCTACCGTGTGTTATAGCTAAAATCAACCATATTTGACTCAAAGCAAACAAGTGAGATTGATTTACCTTTCTTTTCAAGCCAGCTCTTAAACTTGACACAATCGTCTTTTAAGTGTCCCTTTTTTAAAAAAAAACACTTGGACTCTTTCTTTATATCAGTTTGGGTTTGTATTTTGGCCTTCCCCGTTTGCTTGACTTGAACCGTCTTCTTTCCTTGAGTAATTGTCAGTGCACTCTCTCCTATCTCCAATATGACTTTAGCCTCTTCCTGGTCACACATGGTCAAAGCTCATTAATAAACCACTTATCCTTATTTGTGTTATATGAGATCTTAAATGGCCCATACTAAGGTGGAAAAGTGTACAATATAAAGTGCATCGAGAAAGATCCAAACATTTCAACCTCAAGTACTTTTAGTCGAGTTTCTAAATCTCTCATATTGTTGATGTGATCACGTACACCTTTCATGATAGTGAGCTTATTTGATGTAAACTTCATGATTAGGGTGTTAGCTAATGACTTTTTAAAAGTTTTGAACTATTTTTAATTGTCGTTAATAATTCTTGGACATTCTTATAATGCTTAATTAAGCCACGAACATTAGCAGGAACATTACTCTTTATGAACATGATACTTAAGCGATTAGATAGATCCCATTTTTCGTATAGAACAAGGTCAACCTGAGTGTTGGTTTTAGTAATATGTGGCACAGATTTCCTTATGGCATAGTCAATATCCAAGCACCCAAATTAGAGAAGAATACTCTCCTTTTAGAACTTAAAGTTCTCACTAGTTAATTCAGGGATATCTACTTTATTATCAAACATATTCACAGGTTGTAAAACTGCAAAATGAATGAACATACATGCTTAAAAAAAAAATTTGAGGCAAACATAAATCATAATTTACCAATGCAAATTATGTAAATAATGAATCTAGAGTCATAAAAATTGCATCAGGGTTAAATTTTTAATTCAATTATATCCATTTTATAATAGAATTATTTACTATCCTTTTGATAAAAATTATTAAATTCATTTTCATAATTCTTGTGGGTAACTATAAAAAGTCATCTAATACTTTTATCTTAATAAATTTTGCAATGAAATTTAATACCTATAGATGTTGTGTCTAGTCCTCACCTATGTAACTCACTGAGTAGGGTCACACACCCGTGTGTCAGGCCGTGTGTTAGGCTATGTAACTCACTAACTTGAACCCTAAGAAAATCTTCAGATGACACACGGCTATGCCGCCAGGCCATGTGCCTCATAGGGCTGTGTGATAGCCCGTGTGAACCCAAAATGTACTTAAAATCAAGCCACTTTATACCTAATTCATGCATAATCAACCAATCCATTTGGGCACACAATCAAGGAGTTTAAACATCATTTAAACATACATACACATTTCATTTCAATCATCCTAATTCACCTAACCAATATGCCATTCAAAGGCACCACAATTGCATCCAAACATCAATTACCAAAACATGCCAATATTGCCTCATTTCATACACAACAACCTAACTCCATTATGTACTTAAAACACATCACAAATGATCATTTCCAAGCCAACATCAACATACCATATGGCCATGCACATCAATTATCTAAAAGTGCTCAGAGGGACTTAACAAGCATTACAACCCCTCAACCATACATAAACATCAAGGCACAAACATATCAAATTACCATTTACACATTCACTAAATACCATTACAAAACATCCTATACATGTCATTATAAACCTTGACCAAAAGGCTCAAAAACTACCAAATTGATTGCTGGATAGTGCGATAGGTCTCCAACAAGCTTCTATCCAAATCGAGCTTCCGATGATCTATAAAACAAAGAGAAGAAACTACATAAGCCATGCGTGCTTAGTAAGCTTGTGTAAACCTTAAACATAACTTACCATTTCAATAATACGATACATAGATTAAACATAATTCAAAACCAATTTCGTAAGCTTAGCAAAACCTAATCAACATCACCAACTCACAAGTTAGTGTATATATACATAACATAATTGAAATCAACCATAAGATATGTAAATTTCCATATGTACAACATCATTTAGTTCACAAATCCTTTCACTAAATCATGATTCAATCCATTCTCATACTTACTGTCAAAACCACCTCAGTATAAAAATGGGATATTTGAAAAGACGGGAGTCGCCACCAACCTTTTAAAGTGTGATTGGATCACTTTGCAAATCATTTCGGTCTACGAAGTTAGGAGAAAATAGGTTCAGGAGTCGGTTATGTACGAGGAAGGATTAGCACCCTCGCAACGCCCAAAATTGGTACCAAATTGAATCATTTTACCTTAATGTCAAAGGTTTAAAAGAATTTAGAAATAAGATCTCTTTTAAAACCGTAATAGTTTGAGTTAAAAAGAATCAAGATTCCTTTGCTTCAAAAGAATATAAACATCACATCCAGCATGATTGGACACGATATTCTCAAACTTTCATAACTAAAATCATCTTGTGATTTTCAAAACTTATTTAGAAGGATATTTTAGGCATTTAGACAAACAAGAAATCGCAACCCAGCATGTTAGGGCACTACTTCCCGAATTTCTAACTACCAAAAAACATTGCCTTATTTTAAAAAAAAAATCTTTTTGGGTCGAATGAAATATAAAAGTTTTTTAAAGTGATGATGCATTTAACATATTACAAAGGGTCAATATTAAATAAGTTAACCTACATAATACCTACTTTAACATTCCATGCACATATAATATAAAAAAAATTGATGAATAATGGCATAAATTACACAATATACGTTATCATCTTATGCATATAAATATACGTTATCGTCTTATGCATATATGATCATAGATAACATAAATGTACATGCATTATCGTTACATGCAAAATACGACATAGAGCATAATGAATACAACAATATAAATTGCATAATATATATATATATATATATATATATATATATATATAAAATAATATTTTATGCAAATGTAACTTAAATTAACATAAATAATTAATTTTTATGCGAATATGTAAAAACAAAAAAAAAAAGCAAATTATCTATGAAAATTTAACCTACTAAAACAATACTAAAAGAAAAGAAAACAAAAATAAATAAGCAAATTATAAACATATAAAATATAAATAAAATAAAATAAAAATAAAAATATTTAAAAATATTTAGAATAATATAAGAATGATAAAGTAGAACCCCTTTTTTTTTAAAAATGATTAATATATATAAATCATATTATAGGATATAATAACTTAATGTATTTAAAACAAATGCTAAATATTGATATTACACATATTTATTTAATAATAAGAATTAAAAAAACATATTTAGTTAATGAGTAATAAAATAATGTATATTTTATAATAAAATAAAATTAGTATAAGGAATAATATATAGTAAAATATATACATATAATAAAATTTATAAACCAAATATATAATAATATAAACAATATGATAAATAATACATAAAATAATATATATATTAAAATGTATGTAATATAATATATAATAATGTATAATAATATAATAAGTAATATACAAAGAAGAAAAAAATAATATATATACTTTTATATATATAACTAATGTTTATAAAAATATATATAGTATTAAAAAAAATCGAATTTATAAAAAAAAGGGATTAAAATTTAATTTAATATTTAAAAAAATTTAGGGTTAATTACAAATAAATGAAAAAATTTTGGGCCTAATCGAAAGGCGCGTTAAATCAGAGGGACTCATTGGGCAATTAGCCCTAATCCTAGAAAACGACGTCGTTCCTCAGACTAGGTTTTAATGGCCATTAGGACTAAATTGAAACAAATATAAAAGTTAGGGCCAATTTAAAATAAAAATAAAATGAAATTATAAATTTCTGCAAAAACGGAAGGATCAATTGGGCAATTTACCCATTTACCAAAACACGCGGATCCTTCCCCGGGTCACGGGTCAACACGCGGATCCTCTACTTAAACGGTGCCGTTTTAGTGCTTATTGAACTAAGCAAAACGACGCCATTTTTGTAATGCTATATATGTCAAAATTTAGCACAAAATTCATTTTACAATCAGCTTTTAAAAAAAACTTTTGAAATTCTCTGAAAGGGGAGAAGAGAGGAGTCCCCGACTCCGGCCGCCGGCCTCCGGCCACTGGGCTGCACTCACACACGCACCGCACGCTCCACCATACACGGCGGTTGGAAGGCTAAAAACTTCTGTTTTCTTGGCGAATCGCACGTAACCCATTTTCCTTTTTAAACATCAACAGTTTTTTACAAAAACGATTCATATACATGTCGAACAATAAAGAACAAGGTATAAACTTAAATCACCTTTTAAAGAACTGCTTGTATTTCTTTGAATATATCCGTGTATCTCTTTTTTCTTTTTTTTATTTTCCAAAAAAAATGGTCTTTTTTACAGATTTGTGAAGAGGCTTTTATAGCCTTCTGTGAATCGTTACATTTAGAAAGAAATCTTTCATTTCTTTTCCATATTTGTTTCTCTTTTCTGCTGTGGTTTCTTCTTCTTTTGCAGGTAGCAGCGAGGAGGCTAGTAATGAACGGGTACTGATGATGGCACACTGGCGTTGATTCGGGCGTCGATCACGGCGTGATACGGAGCCTGGAATCACGGCACTAATGGTGGGTCACTGCGAGACAAACGGATGCGTCTGTTGGAGTGCTTGCGGCGCCTAGGGTTTCTGAAACCCTAGGCCTTTCTGTCTTCTGTTAACAAATTGGGCCATTTGGGCCCTGTATGTTTTGAGTTGATGGTGTAAACGGGTATTGGGTAATTTAGGCTGATTGGGTCTTGGGTCATCTATTAGGCTATCAATGTAAACGGGTTTGGGCTATCAGGTTGTAGGGTTAATGAATTTTGGGTTAACCAAATTTTGGGCTTTGTTAATGGACTGTAAATAGACTTTAAATTTTTTTTTGTTTTTGTTGTTTTTTTTTATTTATTTATTATGGGCTGGGAAAATTTTGGTCATTACAGATGCCCCTCTTTGCTCATTACTGTGTAACAGGAATAGAGCAAAGATTACAAAAGGACCAAATTTGCTTGGCCTGGCCAAGTCTCGAAATCTTTGCTCCTCATCTTCCTCAAAGGTATTCTGATAGCTTCAGGAATGTCAAATAGGCTATCTTTAACCTGTTTCTTACAAACTCAGGAACGCCAAATCTGTTATCTTTGATTTACTCCCTAACAGTATGGAGATGTCAAATCCGCTATCATCAATATACTCTCTGACAATTCGGAGACGCCGAATCTATTATCTTCGATCTGCTCTCTGACAATACAGAGACGCCAAATCTGTTATCTTCGATCTGCTCTCTGACAATATAGAGACGCCAAATCTGTTATCTTCGATCTGCTCTCTGACAATACAGAGATGCCAAATCTGCTATCTTCGATTTGCTTTCTGACAATACAGAGACGCCAAATCTGCTATCTTCGATCTGCTCTCTGACAATACAGGGACGCCAAATCTGCTATCTTCGATCTGCTCTCTGACAATACAGAGACGCCAAATTTGCCATCTTCGATCTGCTCTCTGGCAATACAGAGACCCCAAATCTGCTATCTTCGATCTGCTCTCTGACGATACAGAGATGCCAAATCTGTTATCTTCGATCTGCTCTCTGACAATACAAAGACGCCAAATCTGTTATCTTCGATCTGCTCTCTGACAATACAGAGACGCCAAATCTGTTATCCTCGATCTACATTATCCCCCATGGGACATAACCTGTAGAATGCGTATGTA
The DNA here is from genome assembly GCA_025698475.1 of Gossypium anomalum. Classification (NCBI taxonomy): domain Eukaryota; kingdom Viridiplantae; phylum Streptophyta; class Magnoliopsida; order Malvales; family Malvaceae; genus Gossypium; species Gossypium anomalum. Next base: position 60,611,325 of record CM046956.1, read on the forward strand.
CTTATGCCTAATAATTTGGGTGCCATGATCGAAATGAGTCAAATGTCCCTAAATAGACATATTATGATGTAAGATGTTATGAAAATGATCCCTATTTCGGATGTCTTTACTCATTCACCCATCAAAATTACACCTCAAAATATCAATTCAACCCTACTCCTATGTTTTGAATTAGATTGGTCCTATTGTACCATTCTGCTGGAAACGATCCTCTCCTAAGATTGAATCATTTAAATTGTCCAAATATTCTTTGGACTGAAGAAACTTCCCTGAATACCTCCGACCCTTACTCATGGGAATTTTCCAAACAATTGTTCTGTATTAGTTTCTTGTATTTTCTAGCAATTCTCAGAGTAATATGCAAAACTTTATTTGTAAAAATATTTAGTTCATCAATCATTATTTCAATACAACACACTCTAGAAGAGAAATAAACTGATCTTGAGAATAGTTAGATAAATCATCAGAATACAACAAGGAATTAATCTGAAAACATATCTTTGAGAAGAAAAAGAATCTAAAGATAGAAATCAGAACAAAAATTTGACGTCCAACATATCACAGCTTGGGCTTCTGTATACAATCTCATGAAGACTATTTTGAGTTTTAACATGTGTTTAGAAGATCAAAAGTACTTTGTTGATGCCCCGGTATGTAACACACTCCACTTCTTGTTAGATCTAGCATAACAAGGTCATTGCACACCTCTCAAAATTTGAGTAGCCTTTTCGAGTTTTCAACTCAAAACCCCTTTGGTCTCAAAACACCCTTTGCGGGTTTTCATCTTGGCCTCTCCATTTTTTTTCGAAGTCTCAAAGCGCCCTTTGCGGGTTTTCACTTTGAATTTCCCTCTCTTTTAGACAAAGTATTTCTTAACTGAGTCTAAATTCACTGGATTAGGTAAACTCTTCCCATCCATTTCTGTTAAAATCAGTGCACCACCAGAGAAAGCCTTTTTCACAATATATAGTCCTTCCCAATTTGGCATCCATTTCCCTCTAAAGTTCTTTTGTATGGGGAGAATCTTTTTCAATACAAGATCCCCTTCATGAAATTCTCTTGGACGAACCTTCTTGTCATAGGCACGCATCATTCGCTTCTGATACATCTGACCGTGGCGAATAGCTTTTAACCTCTTTTCTTCGATCAGGTCCAGTTGGTCATACTGCGATTGAATCCATTCTGCTTCATCCAACTTTATTTCTAACAGAATTCGAAGAGAAGGTATTTCTACTTCAATGGGTAACACCGTCCCCATCCCACAAACCAACGAGAAAGGAGTTGCTCCAGTAGAGGTTCTGACGGACGTTCGATAGGCTAAGAGTGCAAATGGTAACTTCTCATGCCAATCTTTGTAGGTTTCAGTCGTTCAAGTTCAATGCATTGTCTGATATGATACTCTCAGGCATTCTATGCCGACAAATGATCTCCTTTTTCAAGAATCGACCTACTGCTGATTTGGTGACACTAGCATAAGAAGCTACCTCTACCCATTTCGTGAAGTAATCAATGACGACAAAAATGAAACGATGCCCATTCGAAGCTTTTGGTGATATTGGCCCAATGACATCCATGCCTCACATGGAAAAGGGCCATGGAGAAGTCATAACATGTAAGGGTGAAGGTGGTACATGGATTTTATCCCCATATATCTGGCATTTATGCCATTTCTTAGCATAATTGATACAATCTACTTCCATAGTAGACCAATAGTATCCAAACCTCATGATTTGTCTTGTCATCGTAAAGCCATTAGCATGTGTACCGCAAACTCCTTCGTGTACTTCTTCCAAGATTTGTCTAGCTTCTACAGCGTCAATGCATCTTAAAAGTACCTGATCTTTCCTTCTTTATAAAGGATATCCCTATCTAGCACATATTCGCAAGCTAACCTCCTTAAAGTTCTTTTGTCGTTTTCAGTTGCCTTCTCAGGATATTCACGATTTTTCACGTACCGTAATATATCTTGATACCAAGGATGGTCATCCTTTTCCTCTTTTTCGATGTTACAGCAATGAGCTGGAACCTTAGAAATACTCATCTGAATTGGTTTCATATCCTCTTGTTTATTTGCTTTAATTATGGAAGCTAATGTCGCCAAAGCGTCCACCATCTGATTTTCATCCCTTGGGAGATAACTGAAAGTGACGTTGTCAAACTCTTCAAGTAACTCCAAAACTACCTTTCGATAATTAATCAATTTTGGGTCCCTTGTCTCCCATTCACCCCTAAGCTGGTATATTACTAACGCAGAATCTCTATATACTTCCAAAGTTCTAATTCCCTGCTCTTTGGCTACTCTAATCCCCATGATGCATGCTTCATATTCGGCCATGTTGTTCGTACAGTCAAAATCCAATTACATATAAATGGATAATGATTACCATTTGCGGATACCAAGACTACCCCAATTTCATTGCCTACCGCGTTAGATGCGCCATCAAAGTTCAGGTTCCAAGGATATTCTTCAACGACTACCACATACATTAACTCCTCATTAGGGAAATCAAAGCTCAACGGCTCATAATCTTCTAGAGCTCTGCTAGCCAGAAATTCTACTATCACACTTCCTTTTATAGCCTTTTGACTCACATAGACTATATCAAATTCTGAAAGCAATATTTGCCATCTTGCCATTTTTCCATTTAGGGCCGTTGACTCCACATGTACTTTAGCGGATTGAGTTTTGAAATTAGCCAAGTCGTATGATATAGCATATATTGTCTCAACCTTCGAGTCGTCCAAATCAAAGCACAACACAACTTTTTAATTGGCGAATATCTTATTTCACACTCAGTGAATTTCTTACTGAGCTAATATATCGCTTTCTCTTTTCTGCCTGACTCGTCATGTTGACCAAGCACACATCCCATAGAATTACTAAACACCGATAAGTACAGAATTAATGGTAGGCATTCTGGCATTCCTCATCCCAAGTACCTTGGTTGTGTTTTCTAAGGAAGTGAAATATAGGATCATATTTCTCAGTTAATTGTGAAATAAATCGAGCAATATAATTCAACCTTCCAAGAAAATCCCAAACTTCCTTCTGAGTACGTGGTGGAGGCAAATCTCGTATGGCTTTAACTTTATCTGAGTCAACTTTTATTCCCTTTTCACTGACCACAAAGCCTAGTAATTTCCCCGACCTAGCTCCTAAAGTACACTTTGCCGGATTAAGTTTTAGCTGAAACTTCCTTAATCTCAGGAACAGCTTCCTCAAAACTTCAATATGTTCCTTCTCTGTTCGAGATTTGGCAATCATATCATCAACATACACCTCAATCTCTTTGTGCATCATATTATGAAATAAGGTCACCATAGCTCTTTGGTATGTTGCCCCTGCATTCTTCAACCCAAAGGGCATTACTTTGTAACAAAAGGTGCCCCACAATGTTATGAAGGTGGTTTTATCCATGTCTTCAGGATGCATCTTTATCTGATTGTACCCTGAGAAACCATCCATAAAGGAGAACAACGAATATCCCACTGTATTATCTACCAAAGTGTCGATGTGCGGTAAAGGAAAATTGTCCTTCAGGCTAGCTTTATTTAAATCTCTATAGTTAACACATATTCGTACCTTCCCATCCTTCTTAGGGATAGGCACAATATTAGCCACCCATTCTGAGTACTTTACTTCTTGTAGGAATCCAGCATCAAACTGTTTTTTGACTTCCTCTTTTATCTTCAACACAATATCAGGCCTCATCCTCCGCAGTTTTTGTTGAACTAGTTTGCAATCTTGTCTTATAGGAAGACGATGTACCACGATATTAGTATTCAATCCCGGCATATCCTGATATGACCATGCAAATGTATCTTTGAATTCACGTAGCAGCTCAACAAGTCCTTGTCTCGTTTTCTTAACAATATGCGTGCCAATTTTCACCTCATTACCTTCCTTCAAGGCTACATTCTCTATTGCCTCTTTCTCTCGGGGTAGGATTTGTTTCTCCTCTTATTTCACCATTCTCAACAGATCTGGAGACATATCACAATCCCTGTTATCTTCAAAGTCCTAAAGTTCTTCTAAACACATGTCTTACTCAAAAGAGAATCTAGGATTTGTAGTATCAGTACTCATGTCATTGATATCTAGGGACCTGCGGGGTACGAAAGAATGTAAAAGAATAAATGAATTTTCGGAATGCTACTTTTTTATGTTATGAATGGAATGAAAGAATGTAAAAGTCAAAAGAATATTGAACGGTATAAAAGAATATTCACTTGGATTGATAACAAAAGTTACGTCTTATTGAAATGTAAATATCTAAACATGAGCCTATTTTACAAATGAAATCTTACTACTCCTAGGCTTTAGAGCAATAAGAGTGTTCTGGAAATTACTCTGAAGAATCTTTAAAAACTACAGGAAGTTCCTCCGCAACCTAATTGTTCAAAGAGCTTCTCGGTTCGTAAGAGCGAATGCCCTTAAGGTTTCCTTGTCCAAATTCTTCATTATGCACAGCATTAATGTAAAAGCATATTTTTTCAGGCAACCCTCCTTTAGGGTGAATCATCCCTCCTGATACAAAGGCTTAGGATATATGGGGGAACGTCATCGATTCCCACTCTACTTCTCTTTCACTTAAACACGCCCTTCTTCTCTCTTGACGCTTCTTTATTTCCCTCTCCTTTACTTTTGATCTGGCCTGTAACCCAAACCAAAACAGTCTCTCTTCTCTTTTAACTCTGGAATTTGAATCCCTCCTTAAAGATATCTTCCCAATCCTTTTCCTGGCAAAGCTCCTTTTCCCATTGTCATTTGTAAACTCATCCTTGTAGTTCTAGACATCTTGGGCACCGGTACCTTACTCCCTTCTAAAATGAATGTTGCGTTGACAAATTCTAATGAACGGAAAGAGCATTCAATTGCCTCCTCATTTGCTTCTACATAAGGCGCATCACTGGTACCTGTCGCTATAATGTCCTCCTCCACGTTTATAGTGACCAACCATCTATCAGCTACTAACTTCAATTTCTGGTGTAAAGATGAGGGCACCGCTCCTGCTGAGTGTATCCCCCAACAAGAAATTGTAGGAGGGCTTGATGTCCATCACTAAAAAGTCTACCTCATAGGTATTTGGCCCAATTATCAAAGGAATATCAATTCTTCCATTGACCTTTCTCTCCGTACCATTGAATGCTCTCACTAAATTATGGCATATTTTCATGTGAGAACTGTCTATGGGTAATCTATTCAGTGTAGATAATGGTAAGACATTTAAGGCCGATCCATTATCAATAAGCATACTCGGCAATGTATACCCTTTACAGCGAGTAGTGATGTGCAAAGCTTTGGCTGATCCCATGCCACCAGGTAGGATTTCATCATCATTAAAATAGATGAAATTGTCGGCACTTATGGTACTAACTAATCGATCCAACTTGTTGATGGATATATCATTAGTAACATAAGTCTCGTTGAGCACTTTCATCAATGCATCCCGATGTACCTCTGAACTTAGAAGCAAAGCCAATACTGATATGCGAGAGTGGTTTGCTTACGCAATTGTTCAACCACGCTGTACTCACTGTGTTTTAAGAATTTTAGAAATTCTCTGGCTTCTTCTTCCTTTACTGGCTCATTGACCAGTATCTCAATCCCCTTTCCTTTGTCAAAGGCTTTTGGTTTTGCGGGCTCAACTCTGACACATTTTGCATCCTAACGCTTCCCACTACGTGTGTAAGAACCCTCACCCTGAGCCTCCTTGGAGGCACTAGTTATACCCTCTTTTTCCGGTATTGTCACATTGCAGTTATAATTCCAGGGTACCCTCTTGTTATCCTTATAAGGAAAGGAAACAGGTTTATGAATGATGACTTTCGGTTCCGTTGGTATTTCAACTTCGATCTTTAGCCAGTTTTGATTCTTCGGTGCACCTTCTAATGTGCATATATGTCCCTCATCTGAGCCAGCTTCATAAAATTCTAGCTCTTTATTATCCATAAGGCCTTGTACCAAGACCCTAAACTCTTCACATTCCTGGATCTCGTGTCCCTCTTTAGCATGGAACTCGCAGTAATCTCTTACTCTTCTATTCCTTTCTTTAGAAATTATCACCTCCTTTTTTACCATTTCTTCTCAAATCACTTTCATCGGGTTCTCACCTCAGTTACGCCCTCCTTAATCCTTCTCGCTCCAGTATCCCCAATTGTATTTACCCCTTGATCACCATGATTTGGCAACGGGTTCTCATTATTAGGGGTGTCGTCGAACTTTACAACCCCCATCTTGATAAGTCTTTCCATTACTTTTTTAAAGCCAGTGTAATTTTTAATTGAATGCCCCGATATCCCTGCATGGTATTCACATTTGGCGTTTGCATCGTACCATTTAAGGTATAGAGGTTGCAGTGGCTTCAAATGAAAAGGAGCTATTGCATACGCATTGAATAAACTTTGATAAAGCTCCCGATACGTTACTAGGATAGGCATAAATGAGACATTCTCTGAATTTTGTCTCGAACTAGATCCCTGCTTCTAAGAATACTGTTGCCTGACTGTAGTTACTCTGGGCTGACTAACCGTAACCGCTTTATAACTACTTGTATTGTTCACCTCATTATCTTTCCTTCTTGGGACGATTTTTTGGCAGTTTCTCCTTCTATCTTGCCACCCCTTATGGCATTCTCGATCATTTCTCCTGCCATAACTGTATCAACAAAACTCTTGGTGGTACTTCCAATCATATGAGTAATGAATAGGGCCTTCAAAGTGTTAATGAACAGCATAGTAGTTTCTTTCTCCAAGAGCGGTGGTTGAACTTGCATGGCAACCTCTTTCCACCTCTGGGCATACTGCCCAAAACTTTCATTAGGCTTCTTTTCCATGTTTTGCAAGGTAATTCTATTAGGAATCATGTCAGTCACATGATTATATTACTTCATAAAGGCTTGCGCTAAGTCTCTCCAAGAACTGATCCTTGCACGACTCAATTGATTATACCATCTAGCCGCTGCTCCAACCAAACTGTCTTGAAAACAATGGATCAATAATTGATCATTGTTTACATAGCCAGTCATCCTTCTGCAAAACATAATGATATGGGTCTCAGGGCAAGTAGTCCCATTGTACTTCTCAAACTCTGGCATCTTGAACTTATGGGGAAGCACCAAATCTGGGACCAAACTCAAGTCTTTGGCATTGATTCCCTAATGATTATCAGCGTTTTCTAATGCCTTGAACTTCTCTTCTAACCATTTACAACGTTCCTCCAATTGCCTGGATGATTCGAGCCTCATTTCTTCCCTCTCAACTACATCTAAATCAGGGATAACTAGATTGGTAGGGTTATCTCCTATATTAAACCCCGAGCCAGTTTGAAAGTTCATGGGTATTCTGGCATCCGCTTGCCTCTGTTGAGGCCTTATCGTGATGAACGGCCTTCGAGGATATGCTTCAGATTGAGTTTGCACATAGGGTGGAGTAAAACCCAGAGGATGATCCTCATTATCTCCTTCAGTAATGGTCGTAGGTGTCTTTCCTTTATCCGTCGCAGCCATCATATTCCTTTGAGCCTCCAACATTTGATCCTTCATCTCTTGTTGGATTTTTGCCAATTGCTCCTGCAACTGTTCTTGTATTTCTTTCTGAATCTGCTCAAGTCTTTGATCCATATTCTTTGACTTAGCGCGTGTACCGTAAGGATGTGTTGCTTCTAGATTTTCTTTCTCTTACTCTTTCTCTTCCTAATAATTTTAACTAATTAGGGTCTTTCTATAAACTTGAATGCATATGATGTGATGAGATGCAAATGCATGAATGCTAAAAGATATCGATTCTGATTTAGTTTCTTTTAGAAAACGTTATTTAAGAGACAAAAATCTTTACACAAAACGGATTACAAATATGCCTTCGCCCTCAGGCCCAGAGTTTTAATCCTATCCAACAACGAAGCTAACTCTAAACCTTTATCTGTCACTAACTCATACTTTGTACTTAATGCATTAGCTTGTGCACTAGCTTTTGTAAATGATCAGCAGCCTCTCGAATCTGGACTATGGCTTCTCCCCTGAGATAATCCTTATCTCCAACTTGATCTTGAAGATGGTGAAGTTCTTCCTTCCAGTGTCCTTCTCTTGCCTCGAGCTGCTCTATTCGTAGTTCACAGTTCTGCAATGCTGCTTCCAACCTTCCAATGTTGTGCTTCATTTCTTCGATCTTGTTCAGATTTGCTTTCAACTCGACCGTAGAATTACGACTTCGATGATGATGAAGAGATCGTCCAAGCTCTATCACCTTAGCTTTTAATCCTTGATTTTCCTTTTCTAAGGCCTGATTCTGAGCTTGCATCTCTTGGAACTTCTTCTCCTAATACGCAACTTTGGTTCTTTATTCTTGAACCTCTTGTTGCCACTGCTCTGAAGACTTCCCCAATCCAATTCTCTTTAATGATAATTGTGTCTTCTTATACTGTGTCTTCAAGTCATTTCGGTCTTCCTCAATCTTCCTCTTTTCTTTCCTTACTTTTTCGACCTTGATTTTCTGAACGTCGACATCTAAGCTTAGGTACATCTTCTCCTTCTCAAGCCTCTTTATCCTTTTCCCGTGCTCCAAATTCTTCCTTTCGAACTCTTTCTTTATGACCTCTAATTCTGATAGAATCACTCGTAAATTCTCCTCCATCGATCGAGCAGCTTCCAAACTTAGTCTAGGGATGTTATCATTAACCCTCTTACTAAACCACGCTTTGTATTCAAAAGTTGTCGTCGGTCTTTTAGTCAGAATCTTTACACAGCAAACCTTCTTCCAAGCCTCAGAAATTTCTCGTATCTTCTTCTTATAATGATTCCCTTTATATGAGAAGTCACTCTGAGCTAGCCCTTGTGTTACCGATATAAATTGTTCCGCCTTATATTGCCTTAGGACGAGTAATGGTGTATAACCGACCACTCCCCAAATTCCAGTAAGAGGTACCCAATCAAAACTTCCGCAACGATAAAGAATTTCGCTAGGGGTCATCCAAGGGGCTTTCCACATAACATCTTCTTCTCGGAGGTTCTGAAGTATTTCTATCCACCTTTTCTCTATGGTGTCATCCCTCTTCGGTGTAGCTGCTGCTTCTTTTAACGGAGAATAGTCTTTGAAGAACACTCAGCAAGAAACCTTATCAACCTTCCAAAAATGACTGTAGAACCAAACTAACAACAACTGTGCATATCCAATGAACCTTCCTTCCCCAACTCTCTGACATGCATTCATGGATCTGAATGTTTCTGCTAGAATTGCAGGCACAGGTGTATTTTGCTTACCTAGTCGGTCGAATAAATCCACGACTGCCTCATCTACATGCCCCGTAGCTTTTGGGAAAATCGCCAAACCGTAAATACTTAAGGCCAGGACATCGACCCTCCTCTTCACATTTGGGTGTGCCAATATTAGATCCCTCAAACTTGCCCATGGAATGCATTTACCATCACCCTTTTGTTGAATTCGAGCTACTGTCCACTGTTCACTCATCCCTGTAATCATCATCAATTTCTTTATAAAGGTCAGGAGATTAGCGACCCTGACATAAGCTTTGTTACCTTAAATTTTCAGACAACGAAGCAAAGTTTTATAGTCCTCCAAAGTAGGCACTAAGTCTACCTCTCCAAATGTAAAACAACTATAAGCAGGGTTCCAAAACTGTACCATAGCTCGAAACAGGTGTTTGTCCACCCTGATGTCTAGTAAACAGGGAAAATCTCCATAATTCTGATAGAAAAGTTGCTTAGCCTCGTTATCCCATTGGGCCCAAATGTCTCTCAACTCCTGAAACTCATTCTGCGTCGAATTAATATGAGTGAAGTCCCATAACTCTGATGTATACCCCTCGGTGACACTATCTCCTTTCTCTAACTGGGTTTTCTTTGACCAGGTACAAATAGAGTCATTGTCCTCCACTTTATCAAGATATTCGTTCCTCATTACAAAACTTTCTAATCTAGAAATCAAATCGTGAATCGACACCCTTAAATGCTGAATGACATGCAATGATAGCAAAATAAAATAAGTTAGTATCATATATAAATATATAATAAACAAGTACCTATAAGGGTAATTTACTAAAGGCTATCACCATACTCCCTAGGGTGAGCACTTAAAGTTCACTATAAGCGTGCGTTTTAGTTCTAAAGCAAGGGAACCTGAACCAGCAGATTCCTCGGTCCTTACCCATTATAGGCTCGTATAGACCAAGATAAGTTCAGGGGGACACATTTCCCTATGGCCATGCAGAGATGAAAATCTCACGAAGACATAGGTACAATATCCCGGAAACAATCTACCAGCTCATACGGAGGTGAAAACCTCACGAAAGCGTAGCTTCTCACTCCCACTTAGGGGTGCGACCACAGCGGTCATGCAAATGCAGTGTACGGCGACTGGATAATAAACATATGCAGCAAACACATGTAAAAAGGATCAATTTTTTTTTAAAATTTCCAAATTTCTGACATTAAGACAGAAAATAATCATTTTTCCAAGCTGTCGAAACCACCTCCGTATAAAAACGGGATATTTGAAAAGACGGGAGTCGCCACCAACCTTTTAAAGTGTCATTGGATCACTTTACAAATCATTTCGGTCTACGAAGTTATGAGAAAATAGGTTCGGGAGTCGGTTATGTACGAGGAAGGATTAGCACCCTCGCAACGCCCAAAATTGGTACCAAATTGAATCATTTTGCCTTAATGTCAAAGGTTTAAAAGAATTTAGAAATAAGGTCTCTTTAAAACCGTAATAGTTTGAGTTAAAAAGAATCAAGATTCCTTTGCTTCAAAAGAATATAAACATCACATCCAGCATGATTAGACACGATATTCTCAAACTTTCGTAACTAAAATCATCTTGTAATTTTCAAAACTTATTTAGAAGGATATTTTAGGCATTTAGACAAACGGGAAATCGCAACCCAGCATGTTAGGGCACTACTTCCCGAATTTCTAACTACCAAAAAACATTGCCTTATTTTTCTAAAAAAATCTTTTTGGATCGAATGAAATATAAATTTTTTTTAAAGTGATAATGCATTTAACATATTACAAAGGGTCAATATTAAATAAGTTAACCTACATAATACCTACTTTAACACTCCATCCATATATAATATAAAAAAATTGATAAATAATGGCATAAATTACACAATATACGTGTTATCATCTTATGCATATAAATATACGTTATCGTCTTATGCATATAGGATCATAGATAACATAAATGTACATGCATTATCGTTACATGCAAAATACAACATAGAGCATAATGAATACAACAATATAAATTGCATGCTATATATATATAATAATATTTTATGCAAATGTAACTTAAATTAACATAAATAATTAATTTTTATGCGAATATGTAAAAACAAAAAAAAGAAAATTATCTATGAAAATTTAACCTACTAAAACAATACTAAAAGAAAAGAAAACAAAAATAAATAAGAAAATTATAAACATATAAAATATAAATCAAATAAAATAAAAATAAATATATTTAAAAATATTTAGAATAATATAAGAATGATAAAGGAGAACCCTTTTTTTTTTAAAAAAATGATTAATATATAAAAATCATATTATAGGATATAATAACTTAATATATTTAAAACAAATGCTAAATATTGATATTACACAAATTTTTTTAATAATAAGAATTAAAAAAACATATGTAATTAATGAGTAATAAAATAATGTATATTTTATAATAAAATAAAAGTAGTATAAGGAATAATATATAGTAAAATATATACATATAATAAAATTTATAAACCAAATATATAATAATATAAACAATATGATAAATAATACATAAAATAATATATATATATATATATTAAAATGTATGTAATATTATATATAATAATGTATAATAATATAATAAATAATATACAAAGAAGAAAAAAATAATATATATACTTTTATATATATAACTAATTTTTATAAAAATATATATAGTATTAAAATAAATCGAATTTATAAAAAAAAGGGATTAAAATTTAATTTAATATTTAAAAAAAATTTAGGGTTAATTACAAATAAATAAAAAAATTTTAGGCCTAATCGAAAGGCGCGTTAAATTAGAGGGACTCATTGGGCAATTAGCCCTAATCCCAAAAAACGACGTCGTTCCTCAGACTTGGTTTTAACGGCCATTAGGACTAAATTGAAATAAATATAAAAGTTAGGGCCAATTTAAAATAAAAATAAAATGAAATTATAAATTTCTGCAAAAACGGAAGGATCAATTGGGCAATTTGCCCATTTACCAAAACACGCGGATCCTTCCCCGGGTCACGGGTCAACACGCGGATCCTCTACTTAAACGGTGTCGTTTTAGTGCCTATTGAACTAAGCAAAACGACGCCGTTTTTGTAATGCTATATATGTCAAAATTTAGCCCAAAATTCATTTTACAATTAGCTTTTAAAAAAAAGTTTTGAAATTCTCTGAAATGGGAGAAGAGAGGAGTCCTCGACTCCGACCTCCGGCCACTGGGCTGCACTCACACACGCGCCGCACGCTCCACCGTACACGGTGGTTGGAAGGCTAAAAACTTCTGTTTTCTTGGCGAATCGCAGGTAACCCATTTTCCTTTTTAAACATCAACAGTTTTTTACATAAACGATTCATATACATGCCGAACAATAAAGAACAAGGTATAAACTTAAATCACCTTTTAAAGAACTGCTCGTATTTCTTTGAATATATCTGTGTATCTCTTGTTTCTTTTTTTTATTTTCCAAAAAAAGGGTCTTTTTTATAGATTTGTGAAGAGGCTTTTATAGCCTTCTGTGAATCGTTACATTTAGAAAGAAATCTTTGATTTCTTTCCCATATTTGTTTCTCTTTTCCGCTGTGGTTCCTTCTTCTTTTGCAGGTACCAGTGAGGAGGCTAGTAATGAACGGGTACTAATGACGGCACACTGGTGTTGATTCGGGCGTTGATCACGGTGTGATACAGAGCCTGGAATCACGGCACTGATGGTGGGTCACTGCGAGACGAACGGACGCGTCTGTTGGAGTGCTTGCGGCGCCTAGGGTTTCTGAAACCCTAGACCTTTCTGTCTTCTATTAACAAATTGGGCCATTTGGGCCCTGTATGTTTTGGGTTGAGGGTGTAAACGGGTATTGGGTAATTTAGGCTGATTGGGTCTTGGGTCATCTATTAGGCTACCAATGTAAACGGGTTTGGGCTATCAGGTTGTAGGGTTAATGAATTTTGGGCTAACCGAATTTTGGGCCTTGTTAATGGACTGTAAATAGCCTTTAAAAATTTTTTTGTTTTTGTTATTTATTTATTTATTTATTATGGGCCGGGAAAATTTTGGTCATTACACTTACCATTTCATTTCTTTATCATACCCGTTGAACCATCTAAAATTACATCAGATACTCGGGAAAGCTCACACGAAGTATGCCTTTACATATAACTGTAACATTTCATTTACATCATTGCTCACATGAGCTGTGAAATGGGCCTGCTCACACGAGTTATGGGTCAAAATGTAAGCTACACGATGCTACTCATACGAGCTATGGAGAATCTGCAAAAAATGCATGACCTCAGCCATCGGTAGGACATTTAAGACCAACACCCGAAACATGAAATTCCTAATGACATGTCATTTGTATCCTAAGAATTCTTAAGGTTCAACCGGGACTCAATATCCGTCAATTCATCATAGCATTGATACTTTTATATATCAAGCCATTTACATTAAAAATAACATAGTAAACATTCAAGCTAGATAACATTAAAACGATTATCGTTCATATGAACTTACCTCGATAGTTAGGGGCGTAGTAATTTAGTCGAGCTAATCCGAAACTTTTGCTTTTCCTCGATCTAAGTTCGTATGTGGTTTATCTTGATCTAAATAAATATTTTCATTTAATTAAGCACTTATATAATTCAATGCAATCCATAATTCATATTTATATAAAATTACCACTTTGCCCCTAATATTTTAACTTTTCACAATCTAGTCTTTAAGCTTATAACTTCAAATCTAACCATTTTAATCTAAATTCAACTGAATCCATAATGCAAGGGACCTTAAAGTAACTCATATTTATCAAAATTCACAACAAACCCATAGGTTTACACTTTTAACAATTTAATCCGTAATTCCAAAATTCATCAAAAATTATTGAACAAAACTTGTTTATTTTACAACCAATATTCATAATCTATCAACTACATTAAAAAAAATTAAAAAAATCCATTGTAAGTCCTTCAACCTTTAAAATTTTTACAAATTAACCCCCGAGATAGTTAGATTAAGCTAAAACAATCATAAAAACATAAAAATCACTAAAAACGTAACCTTAAAATACCAACATGCATGAACTAGGCTTGACTGAACCTTCAAAGCACAAAAATGGTGTCTTTTTCCTTTTCAATTTCGGTGGAAAAGTAATTAGGGAAGATGATACAAATTTCATCTTATTTTAGTTTAAGTTAATTTATAAAATTACCATTTTAACCTTGGTTATAAACTTTAAAATCAACTAAATCATGTCCATATTCATCCACTAACATTAAGGATGGTATAATTACTATCTAGATCCTTTAAATTTCCTTTCCATAGCCATTTGACCCCTTTAACAAATGGAACTCAACTTTTTCACCTTTTATGATTTAGTCATTTTCACTTAATTAATTATGTAAAATTTAAAAAATTTTAACGAAATTTTAATACGTCCTTAATATAATCCCGTAGATATTAAATAAATAATAAAATAAAAATTTTACTTGCTGAAATTGTGGTCCTGAAACCACTGTTTCTAACATCACTGAAAACGGGCTGTTACAACTTTCCCCCATAAAGGAATTTTCGTCCCTAAAAATCTTACCAGAAAATAGATTTGAGTATTGCACTTTCATTTCTTCTTCCGTTTCTCAGGTAACTTCTTCAATTCCATGATGTTGCCAAAAAACTTTAACTAAAGCTATTCTTTTATTTCTTAAGTCTATAACTTCTCGAGATAATATTCTGATTAGTTCTTCGCTGTATGACATATCTAGCTCAATCTTAACATCAGCTGGTGAAATCACATGTGAAAAGTCTAATCAATACCGTCGTAATATCGATATATAGAACACATTATGAATTTTCTCTAATTCTGACGGTAAAGCCAATCAATAAGCAACTGGTCCAATCCTCTCAATGATCTCATACGACCTGATAAATCGCGGATTAAGCTTCTGTTTTCGGCCAAAACGGATAACTTTTCTCTAACGCAATACTTTTAGAAATAATTTTTCGCTGACTTGGAATTCTATATCTTTTTTTTTCAAATCTGCATAGGATTTCTTATGATCAGAAGCAGCTTTCGAAATGTTTCATATTACTTTGACATTTTCTTTGGTTTCTCGAATTAAATCAATATCGAATAACTTTTTCTCGCTCAGCTCAATCTAATATAATGGAGTTTGACATTTTCGACAGTACAAAGCTTTGTACAATGCCATTTTAATGTTCGCCTGATAGCTATTATTATAGGAAAATTCAACCAACGAACGATATTTCTCCCAGTTACCTTCAAACTCTAAAACACAACATTGCAGCATATCTTCGAGTATCTGAATCACTTACTTAGATTGACAATTAGTCTGTGGATGAAATGTTATACTGAAATGCAATCGAGTGCCCAGAGCTTCGTGTAATTTACTCTAGAATCGAGAAGTAAATCGTGGATCCCTATCAAAGATAATAGATACCGGCACACCGTGCTATCTAATAATATTAGAAACATACAATTCTACCAAACTTCTAGAATGAAGTATGCGGATTTCGTCAAATGATCTACAATAACCCATACAACATATTTCTTTCTCAGAGATAGAGGCAATCCCGATACAAAATCCAATATAACACGTTCCCATTTCCATTCTAGAATCATCACAAGTTGTAATAAACCATAAGGTACTTGATGTTCGGCTTTAACTTGTTGATAGATCAAACATTTTGATACGAACTCTGAAATCTCTTGTTTCATACCTGGCCACCAGTACATATGTTTCAAATCACTATACATTTTATTGCTACCAAGATGAATCGATATGCTACTACTGTAAGCTTCCCATAAAATTGTTTGAATAACATAAGAATTTCTCAGAACACAAATTCTATTTCTAAAACACAAACTACCATTTGAACTAGCATGAAAGTCTGAATCAGGTGTCGATTTAATCTGTTTTCGTTTAGCAATTAACTCTGAGTCACTTTTATGTGCTTCACAAGTCTGTTGCAGGAATGTCGACCTAGCTTTTAATTAAGCTAATATAAAACCATCATCAATCAACGTCAACCGTATGTTCAAAGCTCTTAAAGCAAACAATGATTTTCTACTAAGAGCATCAATAATGACATTAGCTTTTCTCGGGTGATAGTCAATGATCAAATTGTAATCTTTCAGCAATTCAAGCCATCTACATTGTCTCAAGTTCAGATATTTTTGTGTCATCAAATATTTCAAGCTTTTGTGATCTATGAAGATATGACATTTTTCTCCGTACAAATGATGTCGCCAAATTTTTAAAGCAAACATAATAGCTGCAAGCTCTAAATCACGAGTCAAGTAATTCTTCTTGTGCGGTTTCAACTATCATGAAGCATAAGCTACCATTTTGCCTTATTGCATCAAAACACAACCTAAACCATTCAATGAAGCATCGCTATAAATCAAGAATTCCTTACCAGACTCGACTCTGGCTGAACCAACATAGAGGCTTCGATTAACAATGCTTTCAACTGATCAAAGCTTCAGTGACACCTTTTAGACCATTCAAACATAACATCTTTCTGAAGTAGTTTTGTCAACGGCATAGCAATTATCGAAAATCCTTTAACAAATCTCTGATAATATTTGGCTAAACCCAGGAAACTTCTGACTTCTAAAACATTTTTCAGATGCTTTTAGTCAATTATAGCTGATATTTTACTCGGATCAACTCTAATACCATTTACCGATACAACGTGTCCCAAAAGTCCAACTTCTCGGAGTCAGAACTCACATTTGCTAAACTTAGCAAACAACAGTTTTCCGAGTAAATTCTGTAAAAATATTCTTAAATACTGGGCATGCTATGTTTCATCCCGAGAATAAATGTCCGTACTTGGTTCTAAAAGCATCTTTCCTTTTGATATTACATAATTCATTCCACTAATTTTTGAGATAACATGCCACAAAGGCTTTTTGAAAGAGGTAGCCATATAGACTTTTAGAGTATTTGCCACAAAGGCTTTCCAGAGAATTAGCCACAAAGGATTTCCAGAGAAATCCATGTTTATTGTCTTGACAGACCATTTCAATTGATGACATAGGTTTCTCCCACATGGCCTTATACCTCTCGCCCTCTTGGCGTATTATCATATGATGCCATGGCCATGGACTTCTACATATTTATCCCATGATCTGCCAGTCTGCTTAGCATTACAGTTGCCCTATCGGAGGCTACACAATAAATCTCTTTCCCATCTTTTTATATAACTCGAAAATTGTCAGGCACTAAACCCATATAACATTAAAGTATAAAACAAGAACTACACATACGCTAGTAACAATACCTATAGTACACAACTTTGTACCATGCTGCACATTATTCACTTCACTTACATATTTGTAGATATCTCTCAAAGACATGTATTCGCATAATTACATAACATGCAGGAGTCGAGATTAGAGACTCACTAGAGACCTACCTTTACCTTAACCTAGAGTTTCTGCTTCAATAGTCCTTCCTAACCCAACAGCAATGACTTAAACTGTTATAAGATTTCTATTAGAATCTAAATTACAAACATTTTACTAATATTTCAACTATAAGAGATCATCATGCAGTGCCTTCCTGCAACACTATTGCTTTTTATAGCCATAATGTGTAAAACTGTAAAACTTACTAGAACGCTGATTCACCTATCTTAGTTCGACCTTATCGAAGAGAAGGAAAAGGTTATTGAGGTTAGAAAGAATAACCTAAACAATAAGCAGATAGCCTAAAACCATTTCAAGTGTCCATTTCCCTTAAATTTAATCTCGTTCCTTAATTTCTTTACCAAATATAGGGTAGATAAAATAAAATCTAAGAAATATTATCCTTACTGTTAACCTTTCAGGGAGAGATGAAATCAATCTAATTTACTCTTGTTGAGAAATGACTAACCATGCTGCTTATGATGACTTATCTAGTTGGCTTGTTTTAGTGTACAAGTAATCTCTCATTCATTTTTGCTATCTACTATTTGCTCCGATCTCTGCTTTCTATTGTTGCAGATATGAGATCTAATTTGAACGATACTCATACAAGTTGGTTGTACAATATCTTGGCAGAGACTCTTGTTTGGCAAGGTTTTCAATACAATTAAGCCTCAGATAGTTTCCTCAAACACCTAACAATCTCCTCGTGTTCAGAAAAACTCTAGGGTGTACCACCCTTCATAGGTTCGCACTTTCTTAGGTGTAATATTTATCCTTCCGAGAACCCTCTTGCAATCAATTCCTTAGGCGCCGACGGGCAGATGCTTTAACGCTAGTATGCGCTAACACCGAAATTTGCCACCTAACTAGCCGAGTGACAGATTAAGCTGTCATGATGCACCAAAACATAATTAACATACATTATCTCACTCTTAATTGGGTTCATAAATTTTGAGGTTTAACAAGTGTGGCGACATTGGTCCTATGCTGTCACGATACTAGGCGACGATTAGGAAAATTAAGCATGAATATTTTTTTCCACACAATGTAAATTAATCAGAGTTTTGGACTATTTAGAAACCCTAATTAGGTAAGATCATAAACTCTATAAATAAGTATGCTAAGTCTTATTTTAGGAGGCTTTGGCCAAGTGAGACAATTAGTTATTTTTAGAGTTTTACTTTAGTTCTTATTTTCTTTCAAATTAGTCCTTTAAATACTTTTTGTTTTTTTAACTTGGATTCAATTTTGATCCAAGGCTTTAATTTTATAGTTTTTCATTATTTCTTTGTGGATTCCAATTGCAATCAAAGTGATCTTCACGACTATTAAAGGAGATTTCACTTCTGAGCACAAATCGATATCAAAACAAACTTATTTTTATACTCTCTACTTTTATTTAATTTATTTTTTTGTATGTTAAATATGAGTTTAGGAATTATTGCATCTAGATCCATTAGTAGCTAATTTTCTTAAGGAGATTAGTGAACAATTGTGTAACTAATTAACGGATGAATTAATGTTGAAATCTGGGTTAGTTTGTTTAAATTATATGCGTTAAACCCTAGAACATGACGCCCCTAAGAAGTAATTTAGGATAAACAAGATCGAGAGATAAGTTTACCAAGTAAATTATTATTTATCCTGGTCAAGAAAGTGAGGTTGAAAGGTAAGCATGTATTGGTCGATTAGTTAATTAGTTAGAGGCCGAGAGGTAATAACTAGCTAGTTAATTAATAACTAACTCAATAAAACTCGAGTTCTAAAGTTAATAAGGAGCATTGAAGTGAGTAGATCTTCTATCTATTTTAGTGGATTAAATTTCGATTGTTCATTGGTTGATTTTTATTTTAGATAATTTTATTAATTTAATTAATCAAATTTAATTTGGTTTTTTTTAATATAATTTTGAATTAGTAATATCTAGCCCTATTAGTGTAGAGAGTTGATTTCAGTTTAATTCAACCTCTATTTGGTACAATGCTAGGAATGCTTCCCGGACTGTTTCGTTCTAACATTCTTAACTATATTACAATTTGACCTGTATACTTGCAGACACCACTCTTTAATTAAATATTTATTTGCTATAGTAATTCCACTCCAAACGTTCTCATGTTCAGCGAGGATTAAGATGTTGGTGCCGTTACCGAGGAGGTTTCAACATTAGTCTTAAATTTAATTTTATGCATTTGATAGCATAAATAGGAAAATTTAGGATTATAGATATGAATTTTCAATTTTAATTGATTTTTGGTTTATTTGATTTAAGTTCTCTTTTATTTCAATGTATGACTCAAAGTGGAACCATTCCAATCAAGCTAGATCCTGAATTGGAGAGAATATTGAGGTGAGCCTATTAGCAAATGCAAAACAATCCACTTGTAGTGGCTGACTTACTGCGAGGAAACCCACTATTTTAAGAAAATATCGAACCGCCATCATAGTTCCAAAGAGAGCCACTGATGGCTTGAAAAAAGAGGACATTGCGCAAGTACGCGGTGCCTATCTAGAGGCCAGGAATTAACAAAAAAAATTTGAAATTAAGACAACCACCATCTAAATGATACAAAATAATTTCCAATTTCATGGCAACATGATAGAAGACTCGAACAAGTATTTACAAAGATTCCTACAACTGTGAGACGTGTTCAAATATAACAGAGTGACTGATGATGTAATCCATCTCCGATTGCTTCCATTCTCGCTTTGCGACAATGCCTATGAATGGTTCGACTCCCAAAGAGCCGAGTTCCATCACAACAAGAGATGACTTATGGGGGAAATTTTTACACAAAATTTTCCCCATTAGCCAAACCATTCAATTAAAGCGCAACTATGGTAATTTTAAGCTATTTGAAGGTGAGACATTATACGAAGCATGGGAAATTTTCAATTTGCTGCTTAGGAAATGCCTACACCACGGTATGCAAGACTGACTTCAACTGTAAATTTTTTATAATGGATTGAATGGGAGCTTAAGAGCAAGCTTAGATGGTGTATCGGTCGAGGCATTCATTCACAATACATACAAGTGAGTCTGTTAATTGACCGAGGACATGGTGATGAACTCATACATGTGGCCAAAAAAGCGTTTTTCATATAGCCAGAAGCTGTCAACAGCTTAGGTTGTCAAAGGAAGACGATAATTATCAACAAATTTTGGAAAAATTACATTGTCTAGAAATCACTGTTAAGCCATCAATAAATGATGTTGATCGAAGCTACACATCATACTTAGAGCCCCAATCGGAGGAATGAATTATTTGGGTAATAGGGGTAGAAATCCCTAATCGAACACTTATGACCTCAGTTGGAAGGACCATCAAGATCTAAAGTGGGGAGGTAATCAAGGTAGTGGCAACCTAACCTCAAATCAACAAAACCCTCTTTATCAACCACTGTATTTGCAAAGATCTTAAGAGATATCCATGGGTAATGACCATGTTGGTTGTGGTCAACGCTTGGACCGAATTGAAAACAAGATGCAACTCATGAGGTCTGACATTCAACATGTGAAGATTGAATGCACACAAATTTGTACCATTGTTGATGAACTAAAAGAAGAGATGTTTAATATTGTGAGCATGTTGAATAAGATGCAGAGGGAAATAGGCATGAGTATTCTGAGTAATACCGAAAACAACCCCCCAAAAGTACGAAAAAGAGCATGTAAATGGAACCATACTCTGTTGAGTTAAAACCTTAGTAAACTTAGAAAATCCCGCCAATAAAGAGAAAGATGAGACTGAGCCAAAAGACCAAAACTATGATGAGCCAAAAGTTGAAGTCCACACGAGAGAAAGATCTAAACCGGTAGCTAAGTCAAAAAAGACTCCATGCTCGAAACTAGTGCAAAAGAATGTACCATTCCCATCAAGATTGGAGGACAAGAAATGAAGGGATGAGGAAGAATTCGTAAGTTTTCTAAATATTTTTAAATCCCTTAATGTAAATTTGCCACTGCTTGAGCTTATTGATAAGATACCAAATACTTAAAGGAGATTATGTCTAGACATAAAAGCTAAAAAAAGGTTATCGAATAAAAATTATCGCTTCTTGTAGTGCCATAATTGCTCAAAAAATACCCCTGAAGCTAAAAAATCCAGGAAGTTTTATAATTCCAGTAGAGTTAGGGAACAAACATTTTAGCAAGGCCCTTGTGACTTAGAGGCCAACATAAATTTGATGCCCTTATTCATATACTTAAAACTCAGATTGGGGGAGCTGAAAAATATAAAAATTACACTACAATTAGCTGATAGGTCTCTTGTACATCCCAATGGTGTACTTGAAGATGTATTGGTTAAATTTAGGGGTCTTATAATCCCCGTTGATTTTTTTGTCCTTGACTTCGAGGAGGACCAAGACATTCCCATTCTGTTAGGTCAGCCATTTTTGCTGTCTAAATTGACCATTGATTTTGAAAATAATGAGTTAATAATGAAGATTAATGGTGAAATAGAAGTATTCAAATGTGGCTATAATTCTCAAAATGCGGAATACGAAAATAAAGTAGGGGAGAATTGTTATGTAATTACTTTTAGCACCACTAACAACCTTGGTCAAAGGTATCATTCTCTTTTGATGTGTGTAGGTACCAAAGGGTTGCGAGAACATGACAAGTGGAAAGACCTCGGAAGGAAAGTTAATTGCTAGACAAACCAAGACTATCGCCAAAGGAACAAAATGGTGATGTATGCAACACAAATGCTACCGGATGAGTCTGGTAGCCACACTTAATTTTGTTATAAAACTTTGAAAAATTATTGTAAATTTTGTACATTTGATCTTCGAGATTTTTATTTTGGATTTTAAGTAGGTTAGAAATTTTAATTAGAGTAGGATTAAAGGCCTTAAGCAGCTAGAAGGAGCTTATTAGGGACCTAATTGAATTTAAGAAAAAAAATGAAGGGACCAACACGCCCCAAAACTTGGAAATGGAGTAAATAAAGGCAGTGTTGTGATACCGAATGTAGTGTAAGTGTTTGTTCTTCCAATCGATTTTGCTAAGAATCTAATAGTTGTTCGTTCCTCACTCTTTCTAATCAACTGTGGTAAGGAATTAGTATCGGATCTCAGATCTTAGCTCTTTACCAAAATTGCTCTTTAGGTGCTTGCGGTTTTGGTAAGTATTCCTCTCCTATTAGATAAGGTGGCCAAATGTTCATAGTTAGGGTA
Source organism: Gossypium anomalum (assembly GCA_025698475.1). Taxonomy (NCBI): domain Eukaryota; kingdom Viridiplantae; phylum Streptophyta; class Magnoliopsida; order Malvales; family Malvaceae; genus Gossypium; species Gossypium anomalum. Next base: position 60,634,196 of record CM046956.1, read on the forward strand.
AGGGGACTTGTGTTGGATCTGAGTCACCTACTATTCTGGTTTTAATAAATGAGTTTAATACAAATCTAAGGAGCACGTGATTAGGGAAAAACTATTAGGGATTGGTGTTCAAGGTTTAGGGCTAAGGAGATCTTATCACGCTTGCTTACCAGGTGTGTACATACACTGCACACACACTATAAATCGGTAAAAGCCGAAATGCCGAAAGTGTGGCTATGGTAGCCTGCGAGTGCGCGAACACTCGTAAGGGAGAGACCAATAGGTTTCCTAAGACCCATAGGCGATTCTGTAGACTTGGGTTGTGATTTGGCCATATGGGCCGGAATGGGCTAAATGGGCCCAATGGGCCCATAATAGGCAAAGATTGAATATTGATGCTATGTGATAGGAATCTGTATGTGAGCATGAATATGAATGTGGCCGGGCCTAATGGGTCATATACAAGTGATTTAGGCCTAATGGGCCATATGAATATATTGGGTTTAATGGGCTAGATACAAGTATGCGACTTTGTTTAGGTTTGTAAGAGGTTTTGGGCCTAGCATATGATAACTACATAAGACTTAATTAATATTTTGCGATAATGGATAGGTCAAGGGTTAAGGTGTGGCAACGGGTATATGCATGTCTAGGATTGGACCTAGGGAGAGCTTGGTACTTAAGTGGTCTTAATGGCCCACTTCCTCTTCTCTGGAATCCTACCTGGTGCATAGTATTCGTTCATCTTAGCTCACGGGACTTGTCAACGGGCCAAGGTAAGTGGAAACCATACTTAAGGGAAAATTATCGAAATACCCCTAAGGGCAAAAATGACCAAAATACCCCTAGGTGTTGAATGTAAGTTTTATGGATGTGACATGCATACATATGATGTTCTGCTTATGTTGCATAAGGGGTGGGAACTATGGAACGGAGGAAGTATATGAGGATCGCATGGTTGCCTGACAATCGTGGATCCACCGACGGCTTTCAAAGCCTACTATGTAAATGAAGGTAGTTCCGCAATCGGGCTACTATTGGTGTGTGGGCTGGGTGGGTCGATATTCATATCCCCACATGGTGTGACGAGGGACAAAGCTGGTGTGTGGCGGATGGATAATTTGGATGGGATTGTATTGCATGTTTGATGTATGATGATTTTTGAATGCTTGTTTTCGTCGAGAGTTGTACACACTGAGTTTTTAAAAACTCACCCCCTCTTTTATTTTATTTTCAGGTGATGCTCAGTAGAAGGTTCGATATTTGGAGGGACTCTGGGTGGCCAACTAACAAGATAATTTGGACTTGTTTTTTTTTTAAAGCTTATTTTTCTATGTTATTAAGTACTTTTCAAATCAGATTGTAAAAGGGCTTCCACTTTATTATTATTTGGATTATTATTTTTATGTGATCTAATTATAAGAGGTTGAACATGGTTTCTTAAACTATAGTATGACTTTTCTATGTTTTCGTAACTAAATTTTAAATAACATGTCTTCATAAAATCATATATTTTAAACAAGTGATTGAAAGGATTTTTTTTAAGGATAGTTAAGGTTTCTTTTACTTTAAGAAGGGTTTTTAATGAAAACACGGTTTTTAATAAAATGCTTTAATGTGATGCGCCAGATTCGGCCGTAATGTCCAGGCTGGGTTTGGGATGTTACATTTAGTGGTATCAGAGTCCGGTTGCAAAACTTGGGCTGTGAAGTGGGCCTTATTACTTGGTTTCTTTTGTGTTTAAAAAAAATTGAATTACAATGTTCTGGAAAAAAAGAAGCTTGCTGAGCGGCACACTGAGTCTCCGACGTCGAACCAAGTAAGTTCTTTTATTCTTAAGCCTGTTTAATTTGATATACATTAGATAGTTAGAGGGTTACTTTAGATGATTATGTTAGAATGGAACTGAAGCCTGTAGGATCTTGAAACTTTAAGAGAATTACGAAAATAACATTCTTTTTAATACTTTCATAAAATATCGGTTTAATTATTAAAACTAAAACTTCATAAAATTTCTAATCCAGATAATACGTGAATCAACGATGAGCGCTAGAAGAGGTGCAAGAAGCCGTGGCCGAGGCTGCGAAAGTGTTAGGGCTAAATTGTCGGCATTGGGCCATATGCCCGATGTTGGAGTAGAAGAGGCTCCGGCCTCACCTGTGGCTGGGAATGGACCGTATGATCGGGCCGCAAGAGAAGATGCACTATCGTAGGCAATGCTAAGGATTTTGGAAAGGGTCGCTGGGCCCAACAATGGCACTAAAAATCGGGGGTCCATTTCGGAGCGGCTTCGATCAAATGTGGCTGAGATCTTTAAGGGCGTGTCTGGTGTGGCCCCTAACATGGCGGAATATTGGTTGAAGGCCACTGAAAGGATAATGGAGGACCTGGAATGTTCACCTAAACAAAAGTTGAAAGGGGTGGTGTCACTGCTTAGGGAAGAAGCTTACCAGTGGTGGCTGACAGTGAAAGAGGGCACCCAACCGGAGCGGGTCACTTGGGAGTTTTTCAAAGCTACATTCCAAGGGAAGTATGTGGGTGCAAGCTATGTGGATGCTAGAAGGAAGGAGTTCCTAAACTTGACCTAAGGAAACAAATCGATGGCGGAGTATGAGGCGGAGTTTCTACGCCTTAGTAGGTATGCGAGAGTAATGGTGGCAACGGACTATGAGCGTTGCGTTAAGTTTGAGGATGGATTGAGAGATAGCCTTAGGGTATTGATAGCTCCACAAAGGGAGCGAGTTTTCTCAGAATTTCTGGAGAAAGCAAAGATAGCGGAGGAGGTAAAGTGCACTGAGCGCGTAAAACGGGAAAAAGAAAAGGGTAAGGATAAAAGAGAGGCTGAGACTCCTGGTGTCGATCAAAGGCCTAGGACTAAGGCCAGAGTTAATGGGCCAGTTAGAGCAGGGGTCCCTACTGTTAATCCAGGGGTGCCACTTTGTGTTGATTGTGGAAAATGTCATGTAAGCGAGTGTTGGAAGAGGACGGGAGCTTGTCTAGCTTGTGGATCTAAGGAGCATAGGATCAGGAATTGCCCCAGAATGCCAGCTCAGGTGCCAGTCATGGACCGAGGTGGTGTACAGCCACCGATGGGTGGTCAGCAACTGCCGAGAGGCCGTGATCAGGCCAAGGGTGGAAATCGTTTAGGTCGTGGAGCACCGGGCAGAGGTGTTGGTCATGCTGAGGCGAGGCAGCTAACTTTGGTCTATACAGCACGTCGTCAAAAGGATGGAGAAGCTCTAGAGGCGAATAATGGTACGTACTTACCCATCGGGTGCTATTTACTTAAGTTGGAATTAGAGTGCACAGCGGAAGTGTGGTGTGGTAGTCTGTGTTAGTAGTTGGGAATTTTGAGGACGAAATTTCTTTTAGGGGGTAGAGTTGTAACGCCCTAAAATTCTTAAAACCCAAAAATCCTGAAATCTTTTATTTTTTTTATGCTTAGCAATCTCAGTTAAGTGTTAATTACGCGTTGGTAGGTCTTGGTCAAGGTTTGAGTTCGAATCTAGGGGTAGAAGAAATTATAGTTTAATAAGTAAAAGGACCTTGTTGTCAAGTAGTTGGGCTTTTAAATAAAGATAAGGGAAAATGGCATCAAAAAGCCTTGTGGAAGAGTGGCTAAATGACACCACTTAGAGTGTAGGAAGGTGGCTTTAGTAGCTGGCAAGGAGATCCAAGGTTCGAATCCTGGCTTAGTATTTTTAGAAGTTTAATTTTGGCCTTCTAGAAGGTTGGAAGTGGCGTGAAGATGGACTCTAAGGGGAGTGTTCAGGAGAGAAAATTAAGGAAAGGATCAAGGGGTTATCAGGGAGAAAAACGAGGAGATGAGAAGGGGGAAGTGATGGAGCCGAACAGGGAATTGAGGGCCAGACAATTCGTCTATAAGGGCTATAAATAAGTGCCGAATGCAGGGTTGCCAGGCTAGTGCCGAATTTCTTTCACCCTGTTACTGGAAACCCTTTCCCTAAAAGCCGAAAACCCTTTTGTTTTACTCTCTTTTCTTTGTGCCGATTTCTATTTCTTCTCTACACAATTTTCTTTGTTTCATTTAGTCGATTCCTTCTTCTACTCTTCCTCTTTAATCTGTACTAAATAAGCCTTATTCACCATACTAAGTTTGAAAGTCAAAAAGTCAAATCTTCCAAGGGCCAAATACTCTTTGACCAAATCTAATGTAAGTATTTGTTCTTCCAATCAGTTTTGCTAAGAATCTATTACGCTGTTCGTTCCTCACTCTTTCTAATCAATTGTGGTAGGGAATTAATATCGGATCTCAGACCTTAGCTCTCTGCCGAAATTGCTTTTTAGGTGTTTGCGGTTTTGGTAAGTATTCCTCTCCCATTGGATAAGGTGGCCGAATGTTTATAGTTAGGGTAAGGGGACTTGTGTTGGATATGAGTCACCTACTATTCTGGTTTTAATAAATGTGTTTAATACAGATCTAAGGAGTACATGATCAGGGAAAAACTATTAGGGATTGGTGTTCAAGGTTTAGGGCTAAAGAGATCGCATAACGCTTGCTTACCAGGTGTGTACATACACTGCACACACACTATGAATTGGCAAAAGCTGAAATGCCGAAATGCCAAAATGCCGAAATGCCGAAAAGTTGAAAAGCCAAAAGTGTGGCTACGGTAGCTTGAGAGTGCGCGAACACTCGTAAGGGAGAGACCGATAGGTTGCCTGAGACCCATAGGCGATTCTGTGGACTTGGGTTGTGATTTGGCCATACGGGCCGGAATGGGCTAAATGGGCCCGGTGGGCTACTGGGCCCATAATAGGCAAAGACTGAATGTTGATGCTATGTGATAGGAATCTGTATGTGAGCATGAATATGAATGTGGCTGGGCCTAATGGGCCATATACAGGTGATTTGGGCCTAATGGGCCATATGAATATATTGGGCTTAATAGGCCAGATACAGGTATGTGACTTTGTTTAGGCTTTGTAAAGGGTTTTAGGCCTAGCATATGATAACTACATAAGACGTAATTAATATTTTGCGACCGTGGACAAGTCAAGGGTTAAGGTGTGGCAACGGGTATATGTATGTCTAGGATTGGATCTAGGGAGAGCTTGGTACTTAAGTGGTCTTAATGGCCCATATCTTCTTCTCTGGAATCCTACCTGGTGCATAGTATTCATTCATCTTAGCTCGCGGGACTTGTTAACGGGCCAAGGTAAGTGGAAACCATACTTAAGGGAAAATTATCGAAATACCCCTAAGGGCAAAAATGACCAAAATACCCCTAGGTGTTGAATGTAAGTTTTATGGATGTGGCATGCATACATATGATGTTCTGCTTAGGTTGCATATGGGGTGAGAACTATGGAACGGAGGAAGTATATAAGGATCGCATGGTTGCCTGACAATCGTGGATCCACCGACAACTTTTAAAGCCCATTATGTAAATGAAGGTAGTTTCGCAACCGGGCTACCATTAATGTGTAGGCTGGGTGGGTCGATATTCATATCCCCACATGGTGTGACGGGGGATGGAGCTGGTGTGCAGCGGATGGATAATTTGGATGGGATTGCATTGCATGTTTGATGTATGATGATTTTTGAATGCTTGTTTTCGATTTAGGTTGTACACATCGAGTTTGCAAAAACTCACCCCTCTTTATTTTATTTTCGTGTGATGCTCGGTGAGAAGGTTTGATGTTTGGAGGGACTATGGGTGGCCAGCTAGCAAGATAATTTAGACTTGTTTTTCTTTTTAAAGCTTATCAGTTTCTATGTTATTAAGTACTTTTCAAATCAGATTGTAAAAGGGCTTCCACTTTATTATTATTTGGATTATTATTTTTATATGTTGTAATTATAAGAGGTTGAACATGGTTTCTTAAACTATAGTATGACTTTTCTACGTTTCCGCAACTAAATTTTAAATGACATGTCTTCATAAAATCATATAATTTAAACAAGTGATTGAAAGGAGTTTTTTTTAAGGATAGTTAAGGTTTCTTTTACTTTAAGAAGGGTTTTCAATGAAAACACGATTTTTGCTAAAACGCTTCAATGCGATGCGCCAGATTCGGCCATAACGTCTAGGACGGGTTTGGGGTGTTACAATAATGTTTTCGGCTGTAAAGATGTGAATGTAGTTTATCTGAACACGAGTCTCACCAGCTCTTAACATTTCTAATGTTAAAACTTTTCAGTTGTGTTACTTTACTATATTTTATAGCATTGATATGTTTGTATCAGTATGTGAGGTTATAAATCGATGCTTAATTGCATTAGTAGCAAGAAGGTTGGGATATTTTCCCACATGTCATAATTTACTTGTGCAACAAAGCAAAGGTGCCGATGTCGGTGACAGAGCATTTCACCAAGCCTACAAAAGCTTGCTCAGAAACTCTATTTACAATCGGTATGTTGAGCTTCATCGAAAGCAAATCCATGATTTGAATGTTTGACGTACACAAAAGATGGATGTTCTGCCATCTCTAAAGCAGAAGAGCAAGGAAAAAGGCCAAAAAAAGCCAAGGGTCAAGTGAGATGACTAGCATGGAATGGGACATCCTGTGGATGTAATCGATAACAGCATTGAATATGCCCAACGGTTTGGTATTCTAGTGCTCGATCCACCACCAAATCGTTACTCGCCCATACCCAAGCTGACAAGGAATGGGAGTAGGAAGAAGGTGACGATAAGGATGAAGAAAAAGAGCCTTCCCTCAACCAAGACTTCGACGAGATGTTTCGCCCAGAACAATTATCCATCGGAGGAGTTAAGATTCACACTCCAAGCCTAGTTCTACAGGTGCGGGGGCTGACACACCAGACACAGATCGAAGGAAGGACCCGATGATTGAGGAGAATCAGTTAGATCCTGATTCTAATTAAAAACTTTTAAAATTTTAAAATATTAATTTTTTATTTTATTTTGAATGATTTTACTTTTTTTAGACTTTATTTATCTTTGGTATTAGTTTTTCTGTTAGCTAACTTTTGTGTAGGAACCCCGTATGATACGAGGCACTACATTTCGAAGCTAAACTAACACGATGAGGGCCATCCGACCACATCCGAGGAACTTCAACGCTAAATTGGGTAGTCTCTTCTTTTATCTGTAGGACGCATATTAGGGACAATGTGCCAAATAAAATGTGGAGGTAACATAGAAAAGTTTTCAATTCTTTATTAGTTATTTGAGTTAATTTTTGTTTTTGTGTGTTTGTTTGTATATGAGCTTTTAGTAATACAAGTGATTGGTTGGGAGCATGTAAATAGGATTATGTGTTTGAGTTGTAAATTTAATTCAATAACAATCGACTTTGGGTTGTTTAGTATCACACTAATTCATTCATTCATTTACACTGTGAATAGGTGATAGTGTGTTAGGTATACCACATGACTAATAGCTACACGAAAAGCATATGTGTTTGCGTGAATAATTAAGTGTCAGAGTGTTAACATTTAGTTAATCGTGACCCATGAATTGAGACACTTAAGGATGACCTAAGGCATTGTTTGGTAGACATTTAAGAGCCAAAAAGCCGACCTTAACTTAAAATTCTTAAAATCCTATTTTTTTTAGCCTAAATCCCTATTTCTTGATAAACCAAAATGGAAGCCCTCAGACTTAAATTATAATCTTTTGATCTAATTTTCTTGGTCCCTACACGAACTTAGACGTCGGGCAATTGATATCAAGGGTTAGGTAGTTACAAATTGTAGATTCCGAAATAAAAGAAAAATAAGAGTGAACCTAAGGGATAGTATAGTATGGTGAGTATAAGAATTTTGTAAACTTGTGCGTAAATAGAAAAAAAATTATCAAAAGAAAAAATTTGATCAGGTTAAAATAGCCAAGTGAGAACTTCTCGAGAAAATAAAAAAGAAAAATGAGTGAAAAAGAAAAGAAAAATAAAGAAAGAAAAGAAATATCGTCATTACTGCACATAAGTCTTGCTAGGACAATTTCGCTTTCGAGCTCAAATCGATATAAAAATGGACTTATTTTTCTATCCCTACTTTTATTTAATTTACTGATATGTATGTTAAATATGAGTTTAGGGATTATTGCATCTAGATCCATGAGCAGCTAATTTTCTTAGGGAGATTAATGAACGAATGTGTTACTAATTAACAGATGAATTAGGGTTGAAATCCGGGTTAGTTAGTTTAAATTATGTGTGATTAAACCCTAGGAAGTGATGCTCCTAGGAAGTAATTTAGGATAAACAAGATCTGTGAAAAATAAAATAAAATAAAGAACACACGAATTTTACGTGGAAACCCTTTCGGGAAAAAACCACGGGCAAAGGAGAAGAAAAATTCACTATGTCGAAAATTTTTTTGAATCAATACAAGAGGAATAGACTATGCCAATTTATAGGCTTGTAAAGCCATATTCTAGTAGGATTGAAACACCTTATCTTAATAAATATAAAATAGATGGAGTTTAATAAGGTTTAAAAAACCTTATTCTAAAATAAAATAAAAGAAGTCTAGTTCTATATGGATTTTACTTTTATTCTATTTTCCATCGTATTTTATTTAAATAAGAATTCGGGTCACTTAATTCTAACAATCTCCACCTTGACACAAATTCTCAATGAACAAGTTCTTCATCGCGAACAAGTTCTCCACCTCTTCCATAAAACCCCTTAAGGGTTTAACTTCAACAATGAACACCAACCAAGTCTAAGCAATGCTCAAACTTGGTTATAGGAAGTGACTTAGTCATCATATCTGCAGGATTTTCATGAGTACTAATTTTGCTCACAACAATATCACCACGAGCAATAATATCACGAACAAAATGATACCTAACATCAATATGTTTTGTTCTCTCATGAAACATTTGATCTTTTGTAAGGAAGATGGCACTGATCATCACAAAATACTATACCGATTTGAAGGTCTTCATTGAGTTCACTAAATAGTCCCTTCAACCAAATAGCTTCTTTACAAGCCTCGATGAATCGCCATGTACTCAAACTTCAGGTGGTAGACAAAGCGATCGTAGTTTGCAAAGTGGCTTTCCAACTAATTGCACAACCTCCGATTGTAAAGACGTAACTCGTGAGAGATCTTCTTCTATCAAGGTCTCCAAAGAAAAATCAGCATCAACATACCCTATGACTCCATCTTTAGTTCTTCCAAACTATAAGCAAACATCAGTAGTGCCTCGTAAGTATCTTAAAATCCACTGAACTGCTTTCCCATGTTCTTTACCTGGATTTGCCATGTATCTGCTAACTGCACTGACTGCATATGATAAATCTGGACGTGAGTGAACCATAGCATACATGAGAGATCCCACTGCACTAGAGTATGGAACATGTGACATGTACTCAATCTCATCATCTGATTGTGGAGAGAAAGCCAATAAAAGTCTGAAATGTGCTGCTAAAGGAGTACTAACATGCTTAGCACTCTGCATATTGAATCTACAAAGAACTTTCTCAATGTACCCCTTCTGACTTAGGTACAATTTACTTGCTTTTCTATCTCTGAGAATCTCCATACCAAGTATCTTCTTTGCTGGTCCTAAATCTTTCATCTCAAATTCTTCACTTAGTTGGGCTTTGACCTTTCTTATCTCTCCTTTATCTTTTGCTGCTATCAACATGTCATCAATATAAAGAAGTAGATACACAAAAGAACCAAGCATCGCTTTTTTCTTAAAGTAAACACAACTGTCTAAACTACTTCTTTTGAAATCATGAGAAGCCATAAAGGAATCAAACCTCTTGTACCATCGTCTTGGTGATCAAGCTTCAAACCGTAAAGTGACTTTCTCTCAAAGAAGCAAAACATAGTCCTCTTTTACGAGACTATAAAACCCTTTGGTTGTTGCATGTAAATATCCTCCTCAAGTTCTCCATACAAAATGCAGGTTTTACATCTAACCGCTCAAGCTCCAAATCATGCATGGCTACAATACCAAGTAAAGCTCGAATCGAACTATGCTTAACAACCGAGAGAGAACACATCTCATGAAGTCCACTCCTAGAATTTGACTATAACCCTTTGCAACAAGCCTTGCTTTATATCCGGGTTCTTCAACTCTTGGAGTCCCTTCTTTCTTTTTAAACACCCATTTACAACGAAATGTACCTTTTTTACCTTTAGGAAGTTTCACAAGGTCTCATGTTCTGTTTTTGTGGAGTGATTCCATCTCTTCTTGCATAGCAAACATCCACTTTTCTCGAGTCTTCACACTAACCGCCTCGAATAATTAGATGGCTCTTGATTCGCATCTATATCTTCACCACATTTAAAGCATAAGCAACTAAATCAAACTTGGCATACTTCTTTGGAGGTTTAATTTCTCTTCTAGTTCTATTTTTGGCGATAGAGTATTGTGGTGAAGAAGCAACTCTATTCTCAATTTTTCTTATGGCTTGAGGAGTTGACTCTGTATTAATCTGATGCTCCACCTGCTTTTGGTTTTCTTTATTGGAAGAGTCTTTAAGAGATAAGTTAGGGATCATAGCAGTTTCATCAAAAACAACATATCCGCTAATCACAACTTTTCTATTTTCAGACACCATAACTTATAGCCTTTTACACCAGCCTTTTTAACCAAGAAAACGATTTAATGGATCTCGGTTCCAATTTTCCATTATCAACATGAGCATACGTAGGACACCCAAAAATCTTTAAATCGAATAATTAGCGGGATTACTGCACCATACCTCTTGTGGAGTCTTTTCTCAATGGCAATGGATGGAGATCGGTTGATCAAAAAATGCGCGAGGAGGTCATACGCCAAAATGACTTCGTAAGTTGGCATTTGACAACATACATCGAACCTTCTCCATGATCGCTTCTGTTCATTCGCTCGCAACAACTTTGCTTTCTTTGCGGAGTATGACGAAACTGTCAAGTGTCTCATGATCCCTTCGACTTGCACAATCTATTAAACTCATCGTAACGTAACTCTAAGCCATTGTCTATACACGAGGTATTTTATCTGCTTTCCCGTCTGCTTTTTCAATCATAATTTTCCAAGACTTAAATGCGTAAAACACATCACTTTTCTCGCTTCGGGAAGAACGCCCCAAACTTTTCTCGGAAAAATCATCAATAAAGGTTAGCATATAATTAGCTCCACCTCTCGAAGGCACTCTGGATGGCCCCACGGATCGAATGAATATACTCCAACGTTCCTTCATGTTATGGATTCCTCTAGTGAATCGAACTATCTTTTGCTTCCCAAAAACATAGTGCTCACAGAAATTCAGTTTGCAAATTCCTTGCCCATCAAGAAGTCCTCTTTTGCTCAATTCTGTCATGCCATTCTCACTCATATGCCCTAGGCGCATATGCCAAAGTTTAGTAATATCATCATCTGACAAGGAAGAGGAACCGACAGCTGCATCACCAGTAACAGTAGAACCTTGCAAAAAATATAACTTGGTAATTTTTCTCTGCCCTTTCATCACAACAAGGGACCCTTTGGAAATCTTTAAAACCCCACTTTCAGCTGTGTATCTGTACCCTTTTGAATCAAGAGTACTCAACGAAATTAAATTTCTTTTCAATTCTGGAACATGCCGTACGTCACTAAGTATTCTAACAACTCCATCAAACATCTTAACTTTAATTGTTCCAACACCTGCGATCTTACACGAAGCATTATTTCCCATCAAAACAACACATTCAGACACTGTTTCGTAAGTTGTAAACCAATCCCGATTGGGACTCATATGGAAGGTGCAGCCTGAATCAAGTATCCACTCCTCACTTACTTTAGAATCATTGATAGAAGCGACTAGAAGTTCACCATCGCTGTAGTCTTCTACAACATCAGCTTCACCAAAATTTTCTGGTTGTTTTCCCTTTTGATTCGCAGCCTCCCTTTTAATCTTATTTTGTAGCTTATAGCACTCAGATTTAATGTGCCCTTTCTTCTTACAGAAGTTACAAGTTTTACCTCTATTTGAAGACTTCGATCTACCCTTAGATTTACCACGATGATTTCTTTCCTGTGTCCTACCACGATCATCATCAGCATTCCGATCTTGTCTTCCATGAACAATGAGACCCTCTCCCTGAGAGTCGGTTTTAACCACAAGATGTTTCATCTTATCATACGAGGTTAAAGAATCATAAACCTCATCAACTATGAGAGACTCGCGGCTATATAAAATCGTGTCTCTAAAGGTTGAATAAGACGGAGGCAACGAACAAAGTAGAATCAACCCTAGATCTTCCTTATCATCACCGAACCTCCATGGCCTCCAAGTTTGAGAGAATTTCTTTAAACACTGTTAAGTGTTCGTGGTGCTGACGCACCTTCCTCCAAACGATGAGCATAAAGACGCCGCTTCATATGCAACTTGCTTGTTAGAGTTTTCGACATGCATATTTGTTCTAGCCTTTTCCATAATGCAACGGCAGATCTTTTTTTTTCACCACATCCTGCAAAATTTCATTGGACAAATGCGTATGTAATTGTGTTAATGCCTTTCGATCCTTACGCTTCTTCTCTTCATCCATTAATGTCGAAGGCATCTTATCTATCCCTAGCAGGGCATCCTCCGATCCATCTGCAAGAACCGCTTGCATCTTAATCGCCACAACGCAAATCTGGTGTTGCGATCCAACAGCAGAATTTCATATTTCAAAGACGCCATTACCGTGATCGAGATAAACAACCCGGAAGCTCGGATACCAATTTGTGAAAAATAAAATAAAATAAAATAAAATAAAGAACACACAAATTTTACGTGGAAACCCTTTCGGGAAAAAACCACGGGTAGAGGAGAAGAAAAATTCACTATGTCGAAATTTTTTTTGAATCAATACAAGAGGAATAGACTATGCCTATTTATAGGCTTGTAAAGCCATATTCTAGTAGGATTGAAACACCTTATCTTAATAAATATAAAATAGATGGAGTTTAATAAGGTTTAAAAAACCTTATTCTAAAATAAAATAAAAGAAGTCTAGTTCTATATGGATTTTACTTTTATTTTATTTTCCATCGTATTTTATTTAAATAAGAATTCGGGTCACTTAATTCTAACAAGATCCAAAGATAAGTTTACCGAGTAAGTCATAATTTATCCTAATCAAGAAAGTGAGGTTGAGAGATAAGTGTGTGTTGGTCGAATAGTTAATTATTTAGACTCGAGTTCTAAAGTTAATTAGGAGCATTGACGTGAGTTGATCTCCTGCCTATTTTAGTGGATTAAATTTTGATTTGTAATTGTTTGATTTTATTTTAGATAATTTTATGCAATTTAATTAATCAATTTTAAGTTGTTTTTCTCTTAATATAATTTTGTATTGGTACTATCTAGCCCTATTAGCGTAGAGAGTTAATTTCAGTTTAATTCAACCTCCCTTGGCTACGATCCTTAGAATGCTTTCCAGAGTGTTTCATTGTAACATTTTTAACTATATTACAATTTGACCTATATATTGCAAACACCACTGTTTAATTAAATATTTATTTGTTGAAGTATTTTCAGTCTAAAAATTCACACGTCTGGCATTGGTCAGTGTTAATGTGGTCAATGGCCACTTTGTTTTCTTTAACACGTTCCCTTATGGCTAGATACTTAATTTCAATTTGTTTATTTACACTTCCACTTTTTTGTTCTTAGCCATAAAGACAATAACTGAATTGTCACACTATATCATCAATGACCTAGAAATCGAATCCACAAGTCTAAGCCTAGATATGAATCTCTTCAACAATACTCTATGTGAGGTAGCCTCAAAACATGAAACGAACTTAGCCTCCATAGTGGAAGTAGCAGTTAAGGTCTGCTTCATTCCCCTTCAAGATATAACTCTGCCAGCAAACATAAATATTTAACTTGATGTTGATTTACATGAATCAACACAACCGACAAAGTCTGAATTAGAGTAGCCAGTCACTTCAAAATTGTCTGATTATTTGTACGTAAGCATGTAGTCTTTTGTCCCTTTAAGATATACAAAACATTCTTTGCAGCTCTAATACCAAATGTTAGCATAAATAATGGTTTACAGTATAGTGCAATGAAAAAGATCGAACATAAATACCTATAGCCATTGCTTGAACCAAATGCCAAAATCTAAATATTGTGACACCACAATCGAGCACGTCAAACCACTAACGAGGACATCAAATTTAGCTATAGGAAAACTAAAAAATTAAAAACCATCAAAGTCTTCTAAGCACTCAAAAACCTCACTAATGGTGTATAACTCCTTATCTTTGAAATGGTATTGCCCTTTTTGCTTTTGGTGCTTTGGGACCTTAAGCTAGTTGGTATTTATAGTCGTGGTGCCCAATAAAAAACCACCAACTACATATCCCACTACCACATATACAAAGGTAGTTCCACTAACCACCATGTAATAGGAAAATGAGGGTAGGGGAAACGTGGGAACGTCCCCATGAACCACAATAGTTTCAACATTTTCTTCCACCCATTCCCATAATTTCTGCAACCAAATAACCTTATTCCAAGATTATCATTTGACCAAGATGTTCTCACCTCAACAGGAATTCCACAATGACAAACTTGAAACTCACTTGCTTCCTTCGTTATCGTCTTCTTCAAACCTGATCTCCTCTTATTTTCTTGTTCTGCAACTTGTCTTCTTTCCTTCTCTACCTTACTTTTAAAATAAAAAAGAAAAGAAGTTCGTATGTAGACAAGTCATTTGGGTTTTTTTAGTCACCATGTTTTTTAATTATTTATATTTTTTATTTCATATGTGGAATTTTGAAAAATCAGGTGGAAAAAAAATAATTCCACGTTAGCTTTGCTATTAAAGTTTTAACGGATCTTAATGGCGGGTGATTAAAATATTTGATTTTATATAGTTTAGTGACCAAAATAGAACAAGTTCAAAGTTCAGTGGCCAAAAGAGAACGTGGGCAATACTTTAGTGACCATTTATGTAATTTATCGAAAAATAAACCGTGAGTTCTTACTACTCATTTGTTGACTATTTATTTACAAAGAGAATAAGAGAAGTCTCAGTGATTTCAAAAGATTCCAGACTTATTCAAGATTGATCCAGTAAGTTAGGTGGTTGTGTTTCAAATTGATTTGGAACAATTGTTAGAGGTTGATATATTGACAAGAGTAATAATGTATTTTTATTCAATTTCTTTTGAAAAATTAGGGTTTGTGAATGATCCAATATTTTCTTTATTTTTTCTTTTTGCTCTTTATGGTTATTAGTACAACCTTTTCTATATTTTCTAGACAACCACCACCATGATTTACCATTTCAAAATCACTTCAGAGATCCTTCATTGCAAACTCAACAACCTACCCATCCCTTCCTTCACTCCCTTATTCATTAAAATCTTGTCATCTTTAGCAAATTCCTCACCTTATACTTGGTCCAGTCACCCGACCTGAGCTATAAGGTATTACAACTATAAAATTTTGACATCATTCATAATTTAATAAAAAATAACCAAATAATTCATTTGCAATCATTTTTCCATGCTATTCAGTCAAAACGAGACTTAATTCAAGCATAGGAAGCATTTAAAATAAATCGAAAATAATTATGGATTAAAAAGAAACTTTTACAAAAGTTTGAGTAAAAAGTTAGAATAAGGGTCATACGATCGTATGGCCAAGCCATATGACAGAGCTTAGCCCGTGTGGCCAAATTGTGTAACAACATATGCCCGTGTAACTCAGGGTCACATGACCGTGTTGCCAGGTCGTGTGGACTAACTTGCACCAAAAATCAAAGAGGCCACATAGCCGTGTAATGCAACCGTGTGGGACACATGATCGTGTGGCAGACCGTGTCCTAGGTCATGTATGCCCAAAAATACCTTCAAACACAAGCCAACTCACATAAAAATTCTTGGGTTCCAAGCCATGCATTAACCAACGTTCAAACCTATTCAAAATGTGTCAAAACATACCAAAATATACCAATTCACAGCCAACCTATGTGCCTAACCAATATGCCCTTATTGGAACCATGATTTAAACATAAACAACAATCAATCAAACCATCAACCACGTCTCAACTATCATATGCCAAAATCATCCATTTATACCAATCTTTCAACTGCAAACATACTCCAACCTAAGTTCATAAATTACTAAACCAAAATAACCGTTTCAACATCAACTTATCAACAAAGGCATTAAGTGATAATCTACCATTTCAAGTTACCAAATCACCAAAATATAAAATTACATCTCAAATGACACAAGTCATTACCAAATTACCTAATAACATAAACATACCAAAAACCCTATTTACATGCCATTTATAACAGGGCCAAAATAAGAAAATAGCTACTGGCAGAGTTGTCAGATAGTGTGATCTCCAACGATGTTCCAATCGACGGCAAAAGTCTGACAATCTACAAAGAAGAAAAACCACATAGAGTAAGCTTACGTAAAGCTTTGAAAGTTCATAAAACAAAACATCACGTACCTGTCAATTTAATTTATAAATCATACATAACATAGAATAAACAATCCTTTGTCTTGTTTCATCATTCCTACTATATGAAGTGATTAAACCTAAATAATTCATATCATGCTAAGAAACACATACCAAGATATAATCAAACAAATATAATCCATTATACCATCTCATTCCATTTCTATTTCAATAGTAAATTATTTTGCCTGGAGAACAATAGTAAATTGGCTTCAGATACGCAAAAGGGTAATGCTCACACAAGTTGACTAAAAGACATTAACCAATACACAGTGCTGCTCACATAAGCTTTAGAGAATCCGAAACACATGCAAGATCTCAAGCCATCAGTATGGATCCATCATCAGTACATAATAAACATAACGTCGGCATAAAGTGCTTGATACTGTAACACCGATACCAGGTACCTAATACTGTAATAATTGGCAGCTAGTGCATGATACACCCTAATGACATGTCATTTGTATTCTAGCTATTCACTAAGTTTAATCGGGCTTATCCTGTTTTACCGAGATTATTCCATGCTCCAACTTTACATTTCAAACCATAATCTTTCCATTTCATTACTATTCAATAGATCATAGCATCATTCAAATTCATATAATCAAACATATAATTAATTAAGACATTAATAAACATAATAAACGTAATACGAACTTACCAAAATACGATAGCTATCAACACTCGACGATGACTACTCGATGACTTTTCCTTTCTTGCTATTATCAATCGACTGATCCGTTTCTTGATCTAAATATGATAATTTTATTCAATAAACCAATTAAAATACCATAAAATACTTAAATTCACATATTTTACCCTTCATCAATATTTTATATTTTTACCCTAAACTTTTATCTTTTATTTAATTTAGTCTCTAAACCCGAAACTTTCAAGTCTATCACAATTACACCAATTTCATGGTAGTAAAATTTTCTCTTATACCATTACAGCCTATATTTGTTAAAATTTTAGAAGAATTTCATGCCTAATTTAATATTTTATTAATTCAGTCTTTTAACTTAAAACTAACCAAAATCACTTTACAAAATAATCCTATTTAACTATCAAGCTTAATAATCTACCATCAAGCTTCAAAAACATTACAAGTTCATCCATGAAATACTTTTAAAATTTTAACAGTTTTACAAATTAGTCCAGGTTAGCTAGATTAAGCTACAATGATGTGAAAAACATAAAAATCATGAAAAATGGTTAAAAAAATTCATACAATGCAATTGAATCTAGCTTTGTCCAACCGTAAGGAGTTCAAAATAGTGTTAGGAGTTTAAAATAGTGTTTTTCTCTCCCAAATTCGATGGTGGTGATGAATGAAGATGACCACATGCTTTTCTTTTGTGTTTTATTTTGATTTATTAATTAATTTACTATTTTAACCTTTAAAAACAACTAAAATTTCATAATTAAAACCCACAAACCATCCACCATAATCTAAATAGGTCTAATTACTATATAAATCCCTTAATTCATGATTTTATATCTATTGAATACAAATAAACCTATAGTGCTTAACTTTTGCAGCTTTTACGATTTAATCCTTTTTTACTTAATTAACCAACCAAACATCAAAATTTTTAAACCAAACTTTATTACGACACTATAATATACTCATAAATATTAAATAAATGATATAATACTATCTAATCAGAATCGTGGTCCTGAAGCTACTATTTCTAATACCACTGAAAATGGGTTGTTACAAACACCACCTCACAAAAAACCCTCAAGGAAATCTCAGTGTCGACAAGAGTGTTAAAGCACCCAACAACATCCTAAAAATGAATGCTATCTACACTGCCAGGGTTGATGGCTCAGAACAGTGAAAAAGGGAGACTAATGTTTTTTGTGCACCATATGAACAGAGTTTTGGAAGATTAGTAAAAACTCTAGGTTTTTTTTTTTAGTTTTATTTTTTTTATAATTCCTATTATTATTAAGAAAATAAATAGATATTCCATGTTGGCATTTTACTAATTAAAATTATGTGAATTAAGTGTCTACGTATTAGCCTCTGATTGGCTAAAATAGACACATTAGATTTTTTTGTTAACATAAATGGTCAAATGGCTCTCTTTAGCGATAACATGGATGTATAGGTGTAACGACCTAGTTTCTAGTAGTATCAAAAATTGTGATTTCAAGACCTTGTTTTCGTAAACTGAGTCCGTAAATATCAAATAATGATATTTATGAAGTTCTCACTTAGGTGAATTAAAATTTGGATGGTCAATTTAGTCGAAATTGTGGTTAATTAGGACTCAATGACTAAATTGTAAAGTTCAATCGCTATAACCAAAGATTCAAAATAGCAATTAGACCGTGATTAAGTGAGTGTTAGTGAACGGTATACTTATATGGCCATTAACTTAAGCAAATTAGGATTTATTTAATTAAAAAATAATTCATGAAGTTAATTAGCAAATTAATCTTAGTATAAAAGGAAACTTAGTGTAAGGAAAGATGAAAAAAATCATTTTTTTCAACTGGCCAAAATAAAGAAAACAAAGAATAGAAAGCCATAACTAGGTTTTTAAATATTCGACCCTTAATTTAAGTAAGTTCCTTGCCAATTTTGCTTTGATTTTTATGAAAATTGAATCATGAGAGCTTGATTTAGCTAGCCCATGTACTAATTTTTAAAAATGTTAAAGTTTTAGAAAGTTACCATTGTTGAGAATTAGATGAAATTGGTGTGAAAATGCTAGAAATTAAGCTTAGTTTAAGAAAATGACTAAATTGTAAAGCTTAATTGATAATTTTGTACATTAGGGACCAAATTGAATAAAATGAAAAAAATTATGAAATTTTAGTAGGAATAGAAAGTAGAAGGTCTTTAATGAATATATGTGAAATCAGATTTTAATCCGAAGGCCTAGATTGTAAGTTATGTTTGTCCTAGGTTTATGTACTAAATTGAATAAATTGTAAAATATACTTGATATTGTGTTTGGTTCTGATTTGAATGGAATTTGATAACATTATGTGTTTTATGATTTTATTTAGCTAACGTTGACATGAAACCGTCGAGAGGGAAAGAAAAATTAAAAGTCATCGAGGAATAGTTGGAAAATTCACTTTGTATTTCTATGATTTGTGAACCACTTATTTTCTGCATGTGCATGTCAGTTTGCATTATATGGTGTTGAGGTGAGTTTATTGGATTATTGAATTGAATTACTATAGTTTAGATTAAATATCGAGACAATGACTAAATTGAATAGAATAGAAAGTTGTATGAATTGATTGATATGTGATAATTGGTATGAAATTGAGTTAAAATATGTTGTTCATATGATGATTTTTTGAATTGATGGATTATTTGAATATGATTAAATATGATTTGAACTTCATATAATGAATCAGAAATTTGTTACCCTATTAGTTATTCGGATCGAATCAGATATAGTTGGCATGCCATAGGGTCAGGAAATCGATCGAAAACCATCATTCCTGGGCAACCGGGGGTGACAGATTAACCAGATTGAGAAAACTATAGCTGTCGGGTAACCCGGGGTGATAGATCCACGTATCTGTTCCAAGTCCATGTCTGATTAATAGGGTTATAAACATATGAATTGATTAAATGATATATGAAATAGTAAATGAAATTGAGATACAATATGTGATAATATATGAAATGAATCAAAAATGAGCCTTGGGGGTCGTTTGAGTATGAATGAGCCAATAGCCTCGGAAATGATTGAAATGTGGAATAAAATGTGACTTATGTTTATTTATATACTAAGAATGATAAATGAATTAGTATGCATGAATTAGAGAGGAAAAGTGAGATAGATCAAATGGTATGTGAAATTGTAAATGGCTGGTAGCCTTGTGTTATGCTCAAATGAATTGGTGTAAGTTGGTTGTATATATACATATAATTTAACATTATGAAAATTATTGAGTTTTGATTTGAAATGGCATGAATTTAGGTTTTAAATTGAACTTGAATTTTTTTGTATATATGAAATTGTTCAAACTTGTTTAAATTGTCTTCATGAAATTGAATACATTGAAAACTTTCATGAAATTATGCTATATATAGAAAGTATAAGGCCCTTAGTGAAATAATGTGAAATCAGATTTTAATCCGATGTTAAATATGGAAAAATATGAGAATCTCGGGTGTAGGGACTAAAATGAATAAAAAAATATGTTGATTATGTGTTTGGATGTGAACTGATATTGTTTTTATGATTGAATTATCGAACGTAGCTAAAGACAACGCCAAACCGTCTTGAGAGAAAGGAAAAGTGAGAGTTGTAAACGAGTGACGAAAGAATTCAGTTTGTACTTTTATGATTCGAATTCAATATATATACATACATACATATATACATACATACATACATACATACATACATACATACATACATACATACATACATACGTGATTGTTGCATTTTAGTTATCGAGGCAAGATTATTACTTATTTTATGAATCAAATTATGTTTGACGGTGTTAAATGCCTAGAATTGAATTGTTCTGAACATAGTAGAAACGTGCATGATATAAATTGATAAATGATATGCAATATGAATTGATGATGAAATGGTATGAGATCATGATAGAAGAATCGATTTATAATATGTAATTGAAACATTGATTACCGTATTAGCTGTTTATGTAGAGTCAAATATAGTTGCCATGCCATAGGGTCAGGTATAATAATTATAAGCCATCTTTGTTAGGCAACTTGGGGTGGTAGATTGTACTAGTTCTAATAGTCATTGTTATGGGGCAACTTGGGGTAACAGAATAAAATAGATTTGTGTATCCATCTTGAGTTCATGTCGAGTTAATAGGGGTTATAAAACTTGAATTTGCTAAATGATGTGTGATATGAAATGATGATGGAAATGGTACATTATGTATACTTATGAAATGTGACATATGATAGCATGTGAAAGATCATATGAGTGGGTTAAAAATGAGCCTTGAGGGTCAATATGAAAATGAGACGAATCAATAGGTTCATAAATGAAATGAGATAACAAAACGAATAGGTAATATATTATGAATCGAAAGTGAATGAGATTTGTTATTTGAAAGCTTAATATTATATGTATATGGATAGTTAATTGAGATTGTGCATAAGTTTGGTTTATGAGACATGAATTGTGATTTGAAATTATTGAAACTAGTTCATGATTTGATTCTAATTCTAATATGTCATTGTTATTGCTATTTGCAATGGTATTATTAACTTGAATCATGAAAGTACCACTGAGTTTTATCGCTCAACATACGGTTTATTTATTTTGTGTGCAAGTATTAGTAGATCCCGAAGACTCAAGGAGTGATCCAGCATCCAAACTACAACTCTTGACTCATCAATATTTGTATAGTTCTTTTTGTTTTCAATATATGGCATGTACCTAAGGTTTGAGTCGGTTTTGTAATGTAAATGTCAACTTAACTTTAATACATGAATTAGAAACGATGTTGAATTTAAAATTGATGAAAATGTCTACTTGAATTTTAGGTATTAAATGATATGGTGTTGATTTTTTGTTGGCATTTGAAATCAATGTTTAATGGATATTGGCAAAACAGTAGGTGACAACGCGACGACAGACGCTAAACGTCACGACGTGAAATCGACAAAGAGTGACATCGCAACCATAAACCTTCGATGTTGCAATGACATTCACTATTTTGTTAAGGCCGCGACGTGATACCCTCGACGTCGCGACGCCAACTTGAGAATTTTAAAAGTATTACATTTTAGTCATCAACCAACCTCGGTTTATCAAAAGATCTTTCATAAGCTCGTTCAAATCCTGATTTTAATTATATAACATATTGTAATTATGTATTAAGCTTAATAACATGCGTAAGGTATTTATTTGTTTTGCTATTATGACCGTAGTTGTTTTGGCAACAAATATAATATCTTGTAGCTCGAACCCGATGGTCAAGTCAGATATGGGGTGTTACATGAACATACTAAATGAAATTTTTTTGATGTTAATAATTGAATTTAGAATAAAAAACTTAATTTTTGTTTTTACAAATATTGACTGAATTTCAAAATTGATCATTTTTTCAAAAAAAATTTGGGTAAATTACACCTAAGTTCAATAAACTATTAGTAAGTTTATGTTTTGGTCACCCTAAAAAGTTATAAAATGACCACTCAATTATCTGAAAGTTTTCATTTATGTCTGAACTATTCAAAAATTTTATTTAACTCATTAGATAGTTAATTTTTTTTT
This sequence comes from Gossypium anomalum, assembly GCA_025698475.1. Taxonomy (NCBI): domain Eukaryota; kingdom Viridiplantae; phylum Streptophyta; class Magnoliopsida; order Malvales; family Malvaceae; genus Gossypium; species Gossypium anomalum. The sequence continues at coordinate 60,656,810 of CM046956.1, forward strand.
TTTGTAAAAGTCTAGCTAGTGAGCTCCAAGTTAATTAAACGGTCATTGTCGGAGATCGGAGAATAAAGATGTTTGGATTTTAGTTTGTAGATTCTTGATGTTCAAAGTTATTTAATGAAACCTAAACTATAGAAAAGAGGAGGAATAAGAGCTTTTGATTGGTACAAATAGTCTGAACAAAGAATGCTATACATTAGTGATTTTAATAGCCCAATAACTTAAATGAAAATTTTTAAATAATTTTATAATTATTTTGTAACTTTTTAAAATTGAATGACTAAAATATTAATTATTAATAATTTAATGACCTTAAATATAATTTATCAAAACCTTTTACAAAACTACATGCATATACATATTAACGGGATTTTGCATCCGTCCAAATTTGCGAATTGGATTCTACTGAAGTTACTGCGTATTACGCACCCTTAACCGTTTTAGCAACCACTATGCGCATTGCACCCCCGGTTTATCCTAAACTGAATCCTAGTCTATAAAAAAAACAGGGCGACTAAAAGTTGAAGTTTTACTGTCCGATAATACACAGTCCCCCAGCTTACACGCTTTTTTGTCTGCTGAAAATCAGGCAAAGCCTTTCCCTTCTCTAAACACAAAACACTTGCATTAAATTAATCCCATGATTAATTAATTTAATCTCCTTTGCTAATTACTCTATTTCCTCTCTCTCTCTCTTCACTCTGTCAGTAGTCACTGTAACCAGATTTAAATCCACATTCTAGAGAGAGAGAGAAAAAAGCAGTAAACATTATTTTCTCTCTTCTTCATTCGCTCTCTCTCTTTTTTCTTTTTTTTTTTTTCTATATCTGATAATCTGTTTAACAGCTGTATTTGAACTGATTTGAAACCCTAGCATTTGGATCCACTTTGAAGTTTTAGATGTGAAGCAAGCTTCTCTCTTTGGAAAGATTTTTTATTTGGATTTGGTTGCATTTGGGGGTTGAAGTGGTGATAGGAAGTGTTTGAATCGGAGATGGCGGAGATTGACGGCGAAGCGGTGGAGGTAGGAAACAATGCGAGGAGTGAGTCGCCGGTGAGGGTGACGTCAAGCTCGACGGGAGTACCTCCGCCGTTGACGGTGTCAGCGTCGTTTAAGGAGAGTGGAGGGAAAGGTTCGTCGAGGAGGAGAGCTGTTAGACCTAGCTTCGATGCGGATAACGAGTTCATTACGTTGCTTCACGGGTCGGATCCGGTGAAAGTAGAGCTCAATCGGTTGGAGAATGAAGTTAGAGGTGAGGAATGTAGCTCGATCTAGTAGTTTTTCGCCTTGATTCTGCCCAATTTAGCTCCTTTTTATTTAACATTAACCCTTTGTATTTATTTTATTATAATTATAATTATAATTATAATTTTGATTTTTTTTGTTTTGGGTTACAGATAAAGATAGAGAATTGGGGGAAGCACAAGCAGAAATTAAAGCATTAAGGATGTCTGAAAGGCAAAGAGAAAAGGCTGTCGAAGAGGTCGATTACTTTTTTTTTTTTTGGGAAAAATATAATCATTGTTATTTATTTTATTTAAGAAATTAGGTTTAACTGATTGGTGAAAACGCTTTAGTAATGATGGTAATTTAAGTAGTAATTTATTTTGAAAATTTTGGAAATTTGTTAGTTCTTTTTTATATTTTCTGATCTTAGTGTGGAAAGTCCAATGTTTTCCCTTTTTTTTCCTCCACTTAGATGGATGTTTAATTTTTTTGGGAAAAGATTACGAGTTATTTTAAGTTTAGATATGATGATGCTTATACAAAAGAATTGATGGAAGATAGGACTGTTTGTATTTCAGTGTAAATTGTTATTTTACAAAAGAAAAGCAGATCCTGCAAAATTGATGAGTAAATGTTCGTGTCTGCCTGTGTCTCCATTGCTGATTGCAAACCTATGTTAAACTTCTGATAGTTTATTGGTTTTTGCGGATGTAATCTGCTGAAATACATAATACATAACTGTTCTGTCAAAGTCATGTTGGTTGGAAGTTTCATCATTGAGATTTGTTGCTCAGTAATTTTAGGAAGTCATTGGTGGGCTGTCTCATCTAACACCATGAACCATTTATCCAACTTCATTTTCAGGTTGCCTTCTAGTACCTGTATGATATGATTTTAAAATTGTAGATTATGACTAATTAGTTTCAATGTTTTGCATATCTTAAGTTGCTTTAGTCCTGTCTGTTAATGTTGTTTGGCCTGTCAAAGCTGTCATACGATTTCTTGTCTACATGCCTAGAACTTGAGTCATGGTTTCCTGTTAGATTAACTATTCTTCTTCCATTTATGTTTTGTACTTCCTATATTTAATTCCGTAATGGGGTTTAGTGACCCTAATCTCATGATTGAATGGATTGATTTGATGTTTAGAGATTCAGACAGTTAATTGCCTCTTTGTCTTCTGACTTACTGTTTCTGGATTGCATAAGATCCCTTGTCTTGTTCATGACAACTCGTGATCTTTATGTCTTCTACATACTTGCCAACACTCTTGCATCAAAGAGACTTGTTTATCGACCTTTTGGTAGTAATTGAATGTAATGTATGGTTTGGACTGTTTGTGGTGTTGGATAAATCTGAAATGTGGGTTAACATTGGTCATCTGACTTGGAGTTCTTATAATATTTTGTGATTGAGACGGATACTGAATTTGTTTTCTTATTTTTATTTTGAACAATAGCTCACTGATGAGCTCTCGAGAATGGAAGAGAAGCTTAAGTTGACTGAATCTCTTCTGGAAAGCAAGGTATTGCTTTGGGATTTTCTCTAGCTTATTTTTTTATGTCTTGTGTTGCTATAATTAGTTGATAAACATGTTTTGCAGAACCTTGAAATCAAGAAAATAAATGATGAGAAGAAGGCATCGATGGCTGCTCAATTTGCAGCAGAGGCCACTCTGCGGAGGGTTCATGCTGCTCAAAAAGATGATGATATGCCTCCAATTGAAGCAATTCTTGCACCATTAGAGGCTGAACTGAAGCTTGCTCGGCAAGAGGTTTTGTTGCAACTTTTGAACTATTGCTTCTGTCCCACAAAGAGATTTGAGAATGTTTTATAAATTATATGTGATTGAGTATTCTCACTGATTAGTTCTTGTGGTCCCTTGCAGATTGCTAAACTTCAAGATGATAACAAAGCACTTGATCGTCTAACTAAATCAAAAGAAGCAGCTTTACTCGAAGCTGAAAGGACTGTACAGGTTGCATTGGCCAAAGCATCCATGGTGGATGATCTACAAAATAAAAACCAGGAGTTGATGAAGCAGATAGAAATTTGCCAGGTATGGTAGTTGTATTTGGTGTTGCCTTGCATCGGGTGCATCAAATTTAGGACTCAGGAGTTGGGCCATATACTTTGTGCTTAGTCTGTATTTTATATAATGAAGAAAGTCACATATTTATGACTTGTCTATGTAGGAAGAAAACAAAATTTTGGACAAAATGCATCGCCAAAAAGTTGCAGAGGTTGAAAAGCTTACACAAACAGTAAGAGAGCTGGAGGAGGCTGTTCTTGCCGGTGGTGCTGCTGCAAATGCAGTTAGGGATTACCAGCGGAAAGTTCAGGAGATGAATGTAATCTGCCTAGCATTTAAGTGTTTGAGTTTTCATATTCTTTTATGTTGACATACTCTTATGTCTCTTTTTGAATGAATTATTGTTTTTGTTCCTTAGGAGGAAAGAAAAACTCTTGACCGAGAGCTGGCACGTGCGAAAGTAACTGCAAATAGAGTGGCCACGGTTGTAGCAAATGAGTGGAAAGATGCTAATGACAAAGTGATGCCCGTAAAACAATGGCTTGAAGAACGGAGATTCTTGCAGGTTTTTGTGGATGGTTTTTCCTATTCAGTACAAATATAGGCCCTTAAATTAATAATTTCTATTCATTGTGGATTTTATTTCTTACAGGGAGAAATGCAGCAGCTTCGTGACAAGCTTGCTATAACTGAGCGAACTGCGAAATCTGAAGCACAGTTGAAAGTAATAATCTGATTGCGACACTTACCATTCTTTTCTCTTTGTTGATGTTGCTGCTTTTGAAATAAAGGCTTTTGATTTTCCAGGAGAAATATCAATTGAGGCTTAAAGTTCTGGAAGAGAGCTTGAGAGGATCTTCTAACAGTCTTAGTCGCAGTACATCAGATGTAAGAAGCATGAGCAATGGGCCTTCTAGGCGTCAGTCTCTGGGTGGAGCTGATAACTTCTCAAAACTTACATCCAATGGGTTTTTGTCGAAGAAATCGCCAAGCTCTCAATTGAGATCCTCTTTGTCTTCTAGTACAGTTTTGAAGCATGCTAAAGGAACATCCAAATCATTTGATGGAGGCACAAGATCATTAGAGAGGGCTAAATTGCTTTTAAATGGAACAGGCTCAAATACTTCATTCAACCAGCCTTCCGACAGAACCAAGGAGAGTGAGGCACAAAATGATGAAAAACCCACTGATTTCCAGCCTGTGGACACAGAGGATAATGTTCCAGGTGTATTGTATGATTTGCTGCAGAAAGAGGTAATAGCTTTGAGAAAAGCTGGTCACGAGAAAGATCAAAGCCTCAAGGATAAGGATGATGCAATTGAGGTTGATACTTGTTCTTCCAGTCCAATACCGTTTAAATTTACCCTTCTGGATATATGCTCAAGTAATCCTTGTATTTTCAGATGCTTGCTAAGAAGGTGGAAACATTGACAAAGGCAATGGAAGTTGAGGCTAAAAAAATGAGAAGAGAAGTAGCTGCAATGGAGAAAGAGGTTGCTGCAATGCGTGTGGAGAAAGAACATGAGAATAGGGCGAAGCGGTTTGGTAACTCCAAGGGATCTGCTGCTCAGCTGCTTACTGGAAGGTGCGTTTAGATTTAAAATTTCTTCTTTTCCTATATTGCTGTTGTTGCATTTTTCCATTACCAATTGTGGGGTAAGCAGCTGTGATGTCAACCTGTATGTTTACTCTTAGCATGTTGCATTTCCTTTTTGCTTTGAATTTTCTAACATTCTTTTTTATGTTTTTGTACTATCATATGCTAATTCTAAAGTTACATGTGGCAATATTTATATCCCTATCCAAGTTTTGAATTTTTTCACATGGGGGTCAGCACTCACCAGTCATCTGATGAACTTGCCTTTTTCTCTATATTATTTTCTCTACATCTTTGAACCTATAGGCCTAGACGGCTAAGAAGAAGAAAGTCATTTGGTAAAGTTAAAAGATGCAAAAGAAACTTTGGCTTTTTTTGGGGGGTGGAAGGGAGGAGCTCCATGATGCCATAGAAGCATCTTGAGTAATTCTTGCAAAACCCGTCTTCCTAATGGTTTACAGGGTGTTGACATTCAGCAAGATTTAGCAACTTAGGCAGTTGCTTTGGGCACCAGACATGTATATTGGGTGGACCCCTGTCTGCATCTTATAGATTTGTAATATTGCATATTTAGTGATCTTACAGAATCAACCCTAAAATACTAAAAAATACCCTTTTGAATTTCCTTGATAAGCCCATATTCTTTTAGAGTATCCAATTAAACCTTCTAAAATTCTTTTATTTTAATTAAACCCTCAAAGTTCTCTACCAGTAAAAGCTTCATTAACAAAAATATACTTCCAAGGCTTAATTGGGTACAAAAGGATGATATTGACAAATTAAAGTGTGGGATCTTTAGTATTTTAGCTAATAATCAATTTAATGTGTTATAAACTGTTAATTGATATTTTCTTATCATATAGTATATATATTTACAGAGTTGCCCTTGTAAATGCTTGTTAGATACTTGGATTTTATAGGATATTCCTGAAGGAGTTCCATGAAATTAAGGCAAAGTCTTGAGACATGATATCTTTGGATAGCATTTTTCTTCTTATTCTCTCTGTGGAAAATGTGAATAGGGGGAGATTTCATTGTGAAACTGTAAAAGCTAATAACAGAAATGAGTGATTTCAGCTTCTATAATTATTCCCAACAAAGTGCAAATAATCTGTTCTATAGAATTATACTCCTGTACATCCCAAGTAAAGTAGAAATTAAATATTATGAAGTATAATTTGATTCATGGTTACTTTGCCTCTGTCTTCACTGCAGCTTTGGGGTAGGATCGTTTGCACTGAAAGACATAATCATTTTAGAGAAGACTGTAGTTAAAACTTAAAGAGTATAATTCTATTGTTGGTTACTTGAGTTTGCCTCTTCCTCTGTCTTCACTTCAGTTCAGAATGTTACCATACCCTTCTGGATACAGTACTTGGAGACCGCTGGTGAACTTTTGCATAAGTGACATGTATATGTTAGGATTCATCTTAATTTGGTACTTAAAGTTGTAGTGATCAATTGAAATGAACCTACTTGTTAATTATTTCTGATATTCTGCCAATTTGATTTTGGATGACTTGCTGAAGTCAAGGCCTGCAATAGACAGATGTCACATGCTCATTTTGCTTTCATTGCCTAGTATATTGTGAATATTGATTTTCAATGTAAGTAACGGACAACTTCTCAAATTTATGCAGAAATGTATCTCGAAGTGGGTTAACACGCAGCACTCAATGACAAAAAATTTTAGTTGCAGCAGCGGCAAGGAGCAAATTTGCATAGGTCTCCTGGGTCCTTTGTTTTATTTTTCTCTTTATATATTTTTTTATCTCTACTTTGGTGATTGATTTTAAGATTATAACTTGCATGCTGATGAACCTATATTCACTGAAATTGGTTTGTGAAGAAATCTGGAAAAAGAGTAAACCAGAGGAAGAAAACCGCTGAATCTGTATGCGACTGTCTGACATAGATTGCTATTATTTCCCTCTGCTTAGAGATGAACTAAAAAGAAAGGAAAAAAAAAAAAAAAAAAGAACTATTGACTATGGGCTAACCTTTTGTCAGGTTTTCTTTGGAGTGGCCAGTGGTTATGTTGGTTGTATAGGTAGTTGGTTTTCTTTTATTGTTGTGTTTTGCAGTTGATATTTGTAATCTGCAGTGCAGGTAGTGTGATTGGCCTTTTAAAAAAAAAAAAGAAGTTTGTTAATATTCTTGTAATCAAATCTTATTCTCCTGTTGGGTTGTGTTCCTTTAATAGCTATAAATTGCTTGTAAATCTCTGAATGGTGAGTTTCTTTTCTTTGTTTTTGTTTAGTCAAACAAGAATCGGCTGCTAACCGTCGTTTTTAATCAATTGGTAAAATATTGTTGTTGCGATTGCAAAATACCCACCCAAAAGCACTTTCTAAAGTGTTGAATTGCTTGTTATTTGGATCAACAAGGTAGAAATGGATACAAGAATTTGTTGTGTTGTTTGAAAACATTGATTATGTTTCTAAGACTTGACTTAGAGAACAATTTATTATGTATCAACATTGCAGGGCATCATTTAAGTTAAATTTACTCCTTGCCTCTTTATATGAACTAAGATTGCTCTTTTACTAATATTTTACTTTGAAACTATAGTTTGATTACCATGTATTTGCATTGAAAATAAGTTCCTAAAATGATCTAGATTTGTTTCTGGAATGGTGATTTTGACAGGACTTTGTATATGACATAAAATAAGTATAGATATTTAAGGATTGATCACACCTAACTTCTTCAAATAGAGTTTAATTTTCATCAAAATCAAATCTATGTTATTGTTGCTATAAATCCTTAACAAGATGTATGTAGAGAGAGATCCACATAATTTGTGTTGAAATATGCTTACATGTATGGTAGGTTGAATAATCGTTCAATTACAAGGTGAGTTGCAGCTAACGGTTCAACTAGAACGTGCGATTGAGGTCACAACTACTTGAGACTTTTGGGTTTGTACCATTAGCGATCCCATGGTTTTGGTTCCTAGTTATTTTCCTAACAAACTCTTGGGCAACTGGATCTAGTTTAGAAGAGTGTATCAATTATTCGATCCCGAACAGGCTATGGACCTTAAAGGAGGCAATCAATTTCTTTTACTAACTTTCAGTTATTCTCTTGTAATTCTCATGCATCTTATCACCTCTCTCAACAGACTCAACAATGGTAGTACTTTCAAAAATAGTCAGTAGGATCAACAAAATCATCTACCTTAGGTGCTTCAGATAGTGTGACGTTACTTTCTGTTACATTGCCTTAGTCAATGCCAACCGGTGGAACAATTGGAGGTTGTTCTTGTGTAGGATTGTCTTGACTCACAACTTGAGAAATTGCAAATGAGGTTCCTTCACTTTTCTTAGAACGCCTTTGAAAAGGAGTTGGAGATGATCTTTGATGAGATTTTTTTTAAGGAAGAAGGACTGGGAGTTCTAGCTAACTTCACATGAATCATTAACAATTTTTCTTGAAAGAAAATTATCTTGAGTTATTGTGACAAGAAGAAAAAATTAAAGAGAATTTGACTCTCTTTATGGCTTCTTGAAACTTTTGGGAGAAATCAATATCAAACCACTTCAATCTTTTCTCATAAATACTTTAAATCTTTTTGAATTTTTCCCTTTAAAAATAAGGAAAAAATTTGGCAAATTTATCTTTCAAAAATAAAAAATAAGCAATCAAAATTGAGTTAAAGATAAAACAACATTATAATATTGAGTTTTGGTGACATGATTTCTATGCCACGTTAAACTCAATACACTTCCACTTCATTCTTCAATTTTGTGAACCATGCAACATTAAGACTCTTGGTGAAAAGATTAACTAATTGATTTTGTGTAAGAATATGTTTTAGCTTAATTGTACCTTCTTATGCCAATTCTATGTTGAAATGATATCAAATGCTAATATACTTTGCCCTTGAGTGTAGTACAACATTCTTGGAGATGTTGGTCGCATTAGAATTGTCACAATAGATGGTTAAAACTAGCAATATAGCTCTAAAGCCTTTTAGCATTTGTTTCATCTACAATAGATGTGCACAACTTCCAATAACTATACACTCAACTTCAACTATTGGCAATGAGATTGAAGATTGATTATTGTTCTACCATGATATTAAGTTTTTTTTCCCCAAATGAAAGCATCCCCTGATGTGCTCTTTTTATCATCCATATTCCCAACCTAATCAAATTCATGTTTATGTTATTCGATAGCCAAATTTTAAGGTACAAAGTGCCATTAACGTAGCAAATGATAATTTTCACATCCTTTTAAGTGTGACTCCTTGGCATTTACTTGGTACATGGCACAAGGCACAAACATCCACACTAAAAGATAGGTTTCGTCTACTTGTAGTGAGGTAAATTAGATTGACAATTATACTACAGTAGTTGCTTAAGTTAGTTGTAACTTCCTTTGCATTTGATTACAATTTGTTTAAAATTCCCATTGGAGGTATTATTGGTTTCAAATCGAGCCTAAATTTTGTGCATATTTCTTTTTATGATAAAAGGTCCATTTTTGAGTGGTTTGATATGGAATCCAAGAAAGTAAGAAACTCTCCCATCATGCTCATCTCAAACTTAGACGGCATCATCTTTACAAATACTCCATTATCTTGTTGAAAGATTGAGCCAAAGATAATACCATCTATGTAAAGTTGAGCCATTGTGATCACACATTTCTACTTCTATGTAAGCAAACTCTTGTCCACATTTATCCTCATGTAATTTAATTCAAGTCAAATCTTAGAGAGTATCATGCACACCTTTACTGCTTTCTTTAAGCCATACAATGCCTAAATGAGTTTGTATATGTGATTTAGATACCTAGGATTTTCAAATAATTTATGTTGTTCCAAGAACAATTCTTCAGTGATGAAATTGTTTAAGAATGCACTTTTTACATCCATCTAGAATTGCTTAATATCCAGGTAAATTGCAACCGTCAATAAAAGTCTAATGGTTTACATGCGCGAATGTCTCATCAAAGTTAATTCTTTCCACCTGGTGTAACTTTGAGGCACAAATCTAGTCTTGTTCATGGTGACATTATCGTCATCATCTATATTATTCTTAAATATCCATCTCATCCCAATAGCATTGCAATCTTTAGGTCTAAGGACTAGTTTCCATATATTGTTTCTTTCAAATTAATTTAACTCAATCTGCATGCCTGGATCTAGTTTTCATCCTTAAGAACTTTTCAATCTTCTCAAGTTCCATAGAGTATGTGTAGCATGTTACCCTTATCATGTCACGGTAGTTAGGCTTGGGCTTTTCTCTTATATTGGTTCTCAACCAATATCATCAATGACACTATCCAAAGGATGATTCTTACATACCTTTGAGGATGATGAGGTTAAGAAACTTCATATGTAGATTGGTCTACATTGTTTGATTATTTGCTTGCAACTGGCTCCATTATTTCTTCATCTACATACATTAGTTAAAAAGTTTCCTAATTTATCGTTAACAACAACATTAAAGGACTTCATCATCAACTTGATAATCTTGTTGTACATTTTCTAGGCCTTGTTATTAATGGAGTACCTAAGGAATATACTTTTTTCACTCTGTGCATTAGACTTCCCTTAGTGGGCTTTGTCCTTAAAAATGTAATATGTACTACCAAATACATGGAAGTATCCCATAGCTTGTTTCCTCGTTCTCCACAATTCATAGAGTATCATCCTAGAGAAGTCAAGCAACCATAGGTGGGTGATCTAAGGGTGAGCACATAGAGGTCAGAAAATTCTATGATAATTGCATGGCTTATTAATTTCATGGAAGCATCCATAGGTAAAATTTTCTTTTTTCTTCCGATTGTTAAAGATGTTTGAGACGCTGTGAAAGACACCTATTCAAATTTAGAAAATGCTTCATAAATATTTGAGTTAAAAATAAAACTCTAGAAGGCAAGGTAAGGGGAAAAGGAGGTTATTTTTTATTATAACAAGATGATATCTCTTTGGCAAGAACTAGATTAATGTTATAATGATGAATGTGAGTGTCCCGGAGATAGTGTAAAAGCTATGAAAAAAATAAGAAGAGAATGAATGAGCTTATTTATTTCTGGTTGGTTTAAATAGAGAAACTGATGAAGTGAGATATCAGATCCTAGGGAAAAAATCGCTTCCAACACCCTGTGAGATTTTTTTTTTTTGGATTAGAAGAGACGAGACTAGGAGAAAAGTAATGTTAAGGCCAAGATTTGAAGCTAACGATGATAATTCTGCTATTGTGACTGTTAAAAATGGTGATGGCAGTGAAAAAAAGGAAGAAACCTTGGTGCGACCACTGCAAAAAAAAAAAAAACATTGGCACACTTGAGAAACATGATAAGAGCTTTACGAAAAATCGAAAAATGGAAGAAAGAAGAGTGGAAATGGTCGTGGTTCACAATCTAGGGATAGCAGATCTTTCCAAACAACTAATGAAAATCATGAGTAGTAAAATTCTCTAGAAGAGTCTCCATTCATTAAGGACCAACTAGAGCATCTATGCAAACTTTTTCCATCACCATAGTTTCAGATGAATTCTTCTAATTCTAACTCATCCAATAATCCATCTTGCTCCTTTTCCTAATCAGGTACCGTTTTTTCAATTTTTTTAGTATTAAGCCTTATAAAACAAGCCCGTGGATCGTTGATTTTAGAGCTAGTGATCACATGACTAGTAGTCCTTTTATTTTCTCAACTTACGCATGATGTTTTACATGTGTCAAATCTATCTTGTAATCTCATATCTATCAATAAATTATCCTATTCCTTGAATTGTCATGCTATATTTGACTCCTCTATGTGTAAATTTCAGGACATGGTCTTGGGGAGGATGATGGCAGTGCTACAGTGTCTGGTGGAATTTACTTTCTTGATGACGACCATCTAAGTCAACCAACAACTACTCTATGTTTGAACTCTATTTTTAGTTTTGATAAGATTGTGATTTTGCATTACAGGCTTGGACACCTTAATTTTTACTATTCAAGACATTTGTTACCTGATCTTTTTAAGAATAAAAATCCTTTTTCATATCACTGTGAATTGGCTAAATGTCACTGATCATTCTTTCCACCTTAAAAATATAAGGCTTTCAAACATTTTTCATTAATACATAGTGATGTTTGGGGACCTTTGAGAGTCTCAACTTTTTCAGGAAAATATTGGTTTGTCATATTTATTGATTATCATACTCGCATTGTTAGGTGTTTTTATTCAAAAATAAGTTTGAAGTTAAAAATTTGTTTCAGTCTTTTTATGCTATGGTGGAAACACAATTTGGTGTTAAAATCAAAACATTTCAGGGTGACAATGGTGCGAGAATTTTTTAGTGACCATGTAACAGCCCGATTTTGGGTTTAGTCGGAATAATGGTTTCGGGACCACAAATCTGATGGTCGAGAAATTATTTTTTTAATATTATTTTGGTGTTATAGCATGATTTTATGGGTACATGAAAATTTTGGTGAATTAATTTTAGTGTTTGTAAGCTTAATTGAGAAAAAAGACTAAATCACATAAATGGCAAAAGTTTTGTTTTGCAAGCTAAATGTGTTAAATAGCTAGAGAACCATAATTAAGGGTCTTTAAAGAGCAAATAGACCTTTAAGAAAGACTTGGTCGGCAATAGAGACAAAGAGATAAAAATTTTCAATGGTTAGGTGAGTTTGGTGACTTATTTTGACTAGTAAAATAATAAAATAAAGAAAAAAGGGTATCATCTTTCATCTTCCTCTTTCCCCACCAAAAATACCAGCAAAGAGGGGGTTTTGAAAGCTCAAAAATATCAGCAACTTATATCCCTTACAAGTAAGTGATTTTGATGGCTTTTCTTGATAATTTTTGTACTTTTAGGACCCTTGTAGCATAAGCTAGCTAATGAGGGGACTATTTTGCAAAATGGTTGAAAGTATACGGTTTTGCCATGAGAGTATTTATGTTGTTAGCTGAAACTTTATGGAAGAAAATGAGTCATGGTTGTAAAATAAACAACTTTTGTGAAAGGATTTTCATGAAAACACCTAATATGGACCATTTTGTAAAGTTTGTTAAATGGATGGGAATTGTGTGAAATAATTGGAATTTTGAGTTGCTACAAGATTATTAAAGGTTGGGCTAGGCTTGGTTAATGAGGAAATTTGATAAAAATCGTTTTACGAGCCTAGGGGCAAAATCATAATTTTTGTGAAAGTTTAGGGGCAAAATGGTCATTTTTCCAAAGTATGAATTGTGGAACGCTTAATTTAATGCGATGATTAAATGAGTAAATTTTATTATTTTAGATTAAGAAAATCGAGATTCAGGCTTAAATCGAGAAAGTACATGGTTTAGGACAAAAAAAAGAACAATTAGCCGTTTTTGTATTCGGGGTAAGTCCGTGTGACTAAATAAGTATGTTATCCATGTTATTGTTAATATACTTGAAATCTATCTTGCTATGATATTATTGAATTATATGTTGATGATATTAAGTATGCGAAAGTGATGCCAAATGCTAATAACATTTATGTGATGATAGAATACATTGGAAATTTGATGGAATATGATATTCCATTGAAACGAGTAAGTTGCACGTAAATATTACAATTTTGCTGTTATTATGCATTAAATTATTGATATTGTATAAAATGTTCGATTTTATTATGAATATGCATGATAAAGTTTGATGTGATAAAACTCCCAGTTGAACAGTAGGAATTGATCGGATATCCATGTTGTGATACTAGGGTTACGTGAGCCAGTGGAAGACCATGTTTGGAACATGGCATCGGCATTTATATCAGAGCTAGTGTAAGACCATGCCTGGGACATGGCATCAACCTCGAGATATGAGAGCTAGTGTAAGACTATGTCTGGGACATGGCATCGGCCTCGAGATATGAGAGCTAGTGTAAGACCATATTTGGAACATGGCATCGGCTTGATATGTGTCAGTGTAAGACCATGTCTGGGACATGGCATCAATACCGATAGATGAGAGCCAGTGTAAGACCATGTTTGGGACATGGCATCGGCTTTGATGTGTGAGCTAGTGTAAGACCATGTCCAGGACATGGTGTCGGCACCTTACCCTATGCTTGAGGCTTATTGGATATCCTGTAGTATTCCAAATTGTTCAACGGGAAATTTATGGTTTATGTTGGAATAAGAGAGGTTATGACCATGTTGTGAGTGGTACAGGTACTGAGATGAAATTCATGAAATGCGTGCTCAATTTATGTTGTATGATTAGTAAGGAATGAAAATGAGTAAGCTATGTTTATGCTCATGTTGAAAGGGTACAGGTATGTACTAAAAATTCATGAATGATGAACTCGACATATATTGGACTTTTGGTAAGAATGTAAATGAGTAAGTCATACCTATGAGAATGACTTTGTGACGACCTTGTAAATATTAGGTCGATACCTATGATGTATAATTATGTGGTAAATTTGATGGATGATTATGTGTGAGGATTTTAGGTCGAATTAAATTGGGACATGATATGTTTATCCCTTCACCTTATGGCCTAATGAATATGAAAAGAGAAATTGATTGGCATAAAAGCCTATTTAAAGTTAATTATGAAATGGTAAAGTTAGCATTGAAACAGTTTTGGACAGCAGCAGAAGTCCGACTTTGAAAATCCACCAAAAATTGTGGAAATCGAATTAGAGGCTGAATGAAATGTTAAATTAAATATTATTGAGTCTAGTTTCATATAGAAGAAATAGTGTAAGCAAAATAAGTTCATATTACGAGATATTTGAATTGTTGTGATACAGAATCAGAATGATTTTGAAATCCCCTGTTCCAATTTAGGAAAATCATTAAAAATTTTAAAAAAAATAATTATGGGTTATAATTTATATTATTAGAATAATTAATGAGTCTATTTTCAAAATAAACAAAAGGGAATATCATCTGAACCCCGTATGAGGAGATAATTAATTTTTAGTGAAGAGGGGTCGGAATTATCAGACAATGAAATAGGGGTGACTTTAAAGAATAAACTGTACTTATTGGCTAGACCAAAAATTCTAAAAATTTTATGGTAAGAGTACACGTGAGTATAGTTTTAGGGAAAATTAGCAGATATTAATTTGGAGTTCCATAGCTCAAGATATAAATAATTTAACGACTATGACTCGAGAAAATAGCTTGACCTGAACATAAGTAAAAGTGCAAATATGGTTGTATTACCTTGGGAAACAAGTTGATAAATTGATTATTATTTTCATACGGTCTTACTAAGCTATAAAGCTTACTCCCCTCCTTTCCTTTTCTTTAGTGTTATTAGGTTAGCTCAGGATTGGAGATCGTCGGAGGTAGCACCACACTATCAAGCCATCACCTTTGGAATATTGATATATATATTAAGCGTTTTCAAGTGAGTGGCATGTATAGGGGATCGGTTTTTATAATATGTGTAATTATGATTAGCTGAATGTATTGGCCTATATTGAGTTATTTGGATATGACCAAGAGGTGTGGCTCATCTGGATTATTGTTGTGAACCTATCTATCTATGCTAGGGGTGAGCATTCGATCGAATCGAATCGAATCGAATCAAAAATTTTCGAGTTAATCGAGTTTTCGAATCTTATTTTATCATCCTAACTTTATTTGAAATTTTCTCGAATCGAGTCGAGTGAGATGGAATTTGAATCGAATCGAATCGAATATATTTGTTCGAGTTAAATTTTATAAAATAATTTTGGGTCCTTGTAACCATCAAGCCACCCATCGTAATAAAATTTTTCCACCTTAATCAAAATTTTTATTAACTTTCATCACCTCATAATTTATTTATTAATCTTTTATATGCGGGTTAGCTTCTTTGTTTGCTTAGTTGTTTCAATTATCTTCAAATTCTTGTCACTATGTATTTTGGAATTAAAAAATATATTAAATGTAAAAATGTGATTTTTTAATAAAAGTTATTTTAAAGATAAAATGTGAAATTGATACCAATACAAAATTTTAACATGAATATTTAATGGCATAATTAATAATTCAATTTTAATATAAATATTCAATACGACTAAACAATTCAATCATATAAATAATATAAAATGTGAAATTTAATTTAATAATATAAATAATAGATATAAATAAAATTATTACTATTTATGTTTAGTGATTTTTTGGATAATTTTATTTTTATTTGAGAGTGAAAGGTGAGAAGTAAAAGTTTAGGAGAAAATAAAAGTTTTGGGGAATAAAAGTTTGAGGGGAAGTAAATAGGGGAGTAAAATTTTGAAGGAAAATATTAAAAAAATTGGGGGTGGATTTGGGGTAGATGGGAGGTGGGATAGGAAGGAAGTAAAAATTTTAGGGGAAGTAGGAGGAGTAAAATTTGAAGGGAAAATAAAAAGTTTTGAGGGTTTTTGGGAGTAAAATTTTTAAAAAAAGTAAATGGGAGAGTAAAATTTTGGTGGGAAATGGATTTTGGGTAGATTGGGGGGTTGGGATAGAAGGGGAGTAAAAGCTTTGGGGGGAAAGTGGGAAGGAGTAAAAGTTTTGAGGGAAAAGTAAAAAGGTTTGGGAGTTTGGGGTAAAAATGTAAAATATTATAGTCTGATATTCGAATTATTCGAATTATTCGAGTTATTCGAATTTGAAAACTCAACTCGATTCGAACTCGAAATTCGAAAAAAAAATTCGAGTTGACTCGAATAACTCGATTAACTCGAATAACTCGATTCGTTTAACTCGAAATTCGAATTTTTTTTCGATTTTTTCGAGTCGAATCGAGTTTTGCTCACCTCTAATCTATGCTATGTTTTAATGCTTGTGAATGTGTCTTAATATGGGATGCTAAATCATTGAAATGATGTCATGATATGTGTTTTTGGTGTGTATATAGATATGAATGATTAAGGGTAACATAAGGGCTTGGAAAATAGCCTAAGTGTTGGCCATACGGGCTGAGACACGGCCGTGTGGCTTGGCCTGGTGGTTCAATTTGTTTTCTGACGTCATAAACAGAGAGTTACATGGCTTGAGGACAAGGGCGTGTCAAAAGGCACACGGGCGTGCCCCTATATCCACACGGGCGTGTGACCCTATTTGCTTGATAGAGGCACAAAGGCATCGAAGTGCAAATAGAGGCACCAAAGTGCAAACCCGTGCAAGTGTGCGTTCAGACCCTATTGGCATGCCAATCGTATCCTAAGCGTTTACTACGTTCAAACGGGCATTTTAACAGAGTTTACACAATTATAATTCAGAGGCATTTCCAAAAACACACATGTACACATGGTATCAATCGATTAAATTCATTTCAATATCATATAACCATATTATCCCAAAGGATCAACAATATCATATATCTATTTTCTCACTTGTACTTATTTGTAAGCATTTTAAAATTAAAAAAAAAAACTGAACAACGTAATTCAACATCAATTACAATTAAATCAAAACATACTAACACAAGTTATAAATAAATACATATATTTATTTATACTATGAACTTACCTACAATCCACTTCAGGTTAATATGCAGGGACTACTCCGTAATTTTTCCCTTTCCTCGATTATTGTCTTTTTTACTCGGTTCTTGATCTATATAGTAATTAAATTCAATTTATTAAATTCGCATACATTTCAAACTCAATTCAATGCATGAGACCCTTAAGTTTTCATTATTTACACATTTCTCTAAACTTTTACATTTCTCACAAATTAGTCCCCAAAACCCAAAATTTTAAATTTATCAAAATTCCACAATTTCCCATGCCAACCGAATTTCTTCCTATACTATAACAACACAAAATTACCCACATTTCACAAAAATTCCATGAAATTTTAAATATTTTGTCAATTTAATCCTTTAATTAAAGCTATCAAAAATTACTTAATAAACTAATTCAAATCAACAACCAATACTTCAATTTCATCAATTAAATCAATAATAACAAAGATTCATCAATTTAAAATCTTTAACAGTTTTGGGTTAGCTGGACCTAGTTGCAACGATATTAAAAACATAAAAATTACACAAAATAGGTTTAAAAATCATACCATGCAAGTATAAGAGAGAAGACCGAAGCTTGAAGGTCCTTTTCCATGGAGGTTTCAATTTTCAAATAGGAAAAATAAAGATGATAATCATTTTTTTTTATGTTTTTACTATTTTTTACATCCTTTATCATAATAATTATTAAAATTTTAATGTATAATAGTATAAAACTCACCTAATAGCCGTCCCACATATAGAAAATGGTATATTTACCATTTAATCGTTCCTTTTATGATATTTAAGCAATTTAATCTTTATAACTCAATAGTGATTAAAGTTTACATCTTTTACAAATTAGGCCTTTTTTCTTAAATTAACTAAGTAAACAATAAAATCAACTAACCAAATCTTAATACGACAATCACATAACCTTAAAAATATTAAATACATATAAATTAGGGACTCATTAGTCGCAATTGTGGTCCCAAAACCATTGTTTTTGACAACATTGAAAAATGGGATATTACATAGTGACCTAAGTGTAGTATATTCATTTTGTATATTTGTATTTTTCAAACAAATTGGTTTAATAAAAATATCCATAAATTACATCAATGCCCTTGTATATTGTCTTTAATGGTTTTTGCATGCAAAGTAAACATTGACTCACTAGTTAGCTAACGTTTAACTAATACTAAGAGGTATTACATTTTTAGATCATAATAAAAAAAGACAACTTGTGTTAGTATATAAACCTAAACATGTCCTTAGTCTAATCAGAAATGAGAAAATCGACTAAAAGACTAATATTCCATTTATGAATTCCAACTGGAGAGATGCTTTATCTTGAGCATCAAAGCAAGTGAACCCTAGGAGATAGAGACATAGATGTGACTGACTAGACGAACAGTACATCAAACACGAAACAAGTAGAATAGGTCCGAAATCTGTTTATGGATTTATTCACTTGTGATGTTTATAGTGTGACATACCTTAATATTGAGTGGATGATGGACTATGTATGCGTGACTTGTATACATTGATGTAAGTAAAAGCTTTAGTTGAAATAAATAAGGAACCAAAAACTAATATGTTAAGTATACGACTTTTGTAATATGTAACATCATTCACAATAGTGGAATCCATAACCCATGAAATGGGTAAATAATATCCTTTCATTGGTATTACATGATAGATGAAAAGTAAATGTGATCATAGGTTGTTTGTCTTTATGATAAATGAATTAATTACTATTTGATATTAGCTGACTTTTCATTAAGAAAGATGTAATAGTTACCATGAGATAAAATAGGATCACACTAGGAGAATGTGTAACACCTCAATCTCCGAAGGTTAATCGAAGTGTTACTCAGGCAGAAAACAGATGTATGCCCAATTCGATTTTCAGTTCAACTACAATACATATTAACTTAACTAGGCAGAGCCTCAAAAAACTTCTTCAAACACAAGTTTATTTAACAGTATACGCCATAGAATAAAAGTAAATGGATCTAAGATCTTTCGATTGAAACTCTTCTTTAAAATACAATACTAGTAGTAACATTTACTTATAAAACATTTTGGCATATACAAGTAGAAATCATTTCATAAGTCAGAATTTAATAAACTTTAACAAATCCTCAAAAGGGGGTAGCATTCTTATAATGTAGTAACTGAATAAGAAAAACTAGTTACTACATATTCATTTTTTAGAACAGAGTTACATGCCACCCCCAAAACATATGTATGTTACAAAATAGAAATAGAAGAAGCTCATTGTAGAGAATGCTTCTTCTGGCTTAGTCCTTTCAACAAGCCTATAACGAAGATCACTTGGAAGGAGGGAAAGAAAAAGGGTAAGTTCAAAGAACTTAGTGAGTTCCAGAAAGGAAAACTCAATACTTAAATAAGAATATATTTACATTGCAAGCTCATAACACAGACTATTGCATTAGACTCTATATGCCGAGACATACGAGCGTACACCCTTATCTTATTGGCGAACAGTTAACCCTGGCGTATAACCTTCCTGGCATACTTACATATTTGGCGCATACGATCTGTCATAATATTGAGCGTACACTTATATCCTTTCCTCCACATAGCACTATAACTTTAATAGAACTGTTACATCTCCATTAACATAGTCTTTTCTCATAAGTACCTTTGGTATCACAACCTCTCTTCAGGCAAACTCAAACTTGCTTTCAGAACTTACTAGGGTGGATTCATTATATCAATTATCATCTCTTGATGAATTCATTACGATCTCGACGCATCAATAGGAATTAGAACATGCTTTCTTAATCATTACTCTTTCTTTTCATCTCAACCAATATATGTATTACACAAACATACACAGTATCATATTAGCTTATTCCTTTCAATACATAATATATCATATAACACTTACAGAGACATATTAACTTACTATCTCATAACCTTCCTTGGGTTGAACCTCAGATTTCACATATCAGAATAGATCTTTTCATATCATTTCATTTCGAACACCTGCGTGTTCTTGTGAGTACAGGGCTCTTTTCTATAGTTAACAGCTAACATGTCTTACCGTAGGCAACACTCATAACTTTAGGTTGGTTAGCAACTAGCATGCCCTACCGAAACCTAACACTCACGCCAACTAGTTAGTAACTAACATACCCTACCAGTGGCCACCACACTGGTTAACAAATAATATATCCTACCAGTGGCCCATATCCCCATCTGGTTAGCAACTAGCATGTCTTACCAATGGTCTCAAATATCCGTAATTTTGGTTTGCAGTTAACATGTCCTATTAGTGGCTCATCCGGATATCGAGTTCATACTTCCAAGGAAGTCATTTTTGTTTCATGCCATGATCATGCACACATATGCACACACAGATAATTATACATAATAGATTTCCAGAGTTCAAAGTTCGTGTTCTCATTTGGACTCTATCTATGACATCCATACTTTAATGCTACACAAGACAGAATACAACATAAAAAATAATCAAATTGTCTGGATACTCACATATGATCTCAATGAAGTTAGCTATTCTATCTCTACTGTTGCATGCACAACTCTTTTTTTCTAATTGATCAATTTTTGCTTCTTCTCCAACAATGAACTCTTAACATGATTTTAGAGTATAACAGAGTAAAAGAAAAAAGAAGGAAAAACCCTCGCTACAAAGGTTTTCACTGATATTTATATCTCACAGCTTTCACACTCAGGGTTAATACGTGGCTAACATGCAAAGCTAACTCAATTTCTATCATGGCCAACATAATCATTACAAGTCATAATACATAGAAAAAATAATCATAAAAATTTTGTACATTTCTAATTGGATCTCAGTTAAAATTTAACTAGAGTTGAAAAGAAATCACACGTGCATACACAAACAATATTTAGATCCACAATTCCATAATCCTTTACGAGCGTACATAATAAAAGATGTCAACACATAGACTTTCTAAAAGAAACACTAATTGGCAGGTTCCTCACCACGACCACGTCTAACTATAAAAATTAAAAATTAAAATTCACTACAAAGTAAATGATAACAGAATTATAAATCATAAAATCCACCACTCATGGTGCACAACTTATACAAACACTACACTGACGTATACAACATAAACCAGTCTTACCTTGACATAAATCTTAACTAACTTCTAACCCATATAAAACACCAACTAAACTACGCCGAGCACGGTATAACATAACATATTTATTCCAAAGAGATTAAGGGTATCCTATAAGGGTAATACACTTATGAAAAGGTCATTAGATGAGTACAAATTGAGTAGCTTTCGTAATGGTATGTAATTAGGGAGAGCTCTATCACGATACTATAGTAGAATGACTTTGTGACTAAATGAGTTTATAATTAATAGGAAAAAATATTGAACTTAATTATAAATCATTTGAGCTCTAATTATATATGTCCAATTGGTCCCTCTGCTAGCTCGATGAAACTAGAAATGAATTGCTTAAAGAATCAAATGAATAAAAATGGATGGAAATGATAAAGTTAGTGAAATGAGTCACATTAAAAAATGAATGTGCTTTCTCACTAAGTATAGAAAGTGTAACACCCCTAACCTATGTCCGTCGCCGGAACAGGGTTACGAAGAATTACCAAGACATTCAATCACATTTTATAGATAAATCATGTAAGTTACTATTCAGATTCCAGAATCATTCGAAATGTCCCTTAAATGGACCCTCGAGGACCAATACGAGCATTAGAATCGAGTTAGGGCTTAATCAGGAACTCTAAGAATTTTTCGCAAAAATTACAAAAATTTTCCAAGGTGCAGGGTTCACATGCCCGTGTGGTCCAATGGACAAGCCCGTGTGACCCTGGAACACACCCGTGTTGCAGGCCGTGTTCGACCCCGTGTAACTCTCTGACTTGTGCACACGGCCATGCCACACGCCCGTGTGCTAGGCTGTGTGGTTGATTAATTCAATTTGAAATTAGGTGCAGGTTTTACACAGCCAAGACACATGCCCGTGTTCTAGGTCGTGTAGTACACACGGCTGAGACACACACCCGTGTCTCTGCCCGTGTGCTCAATTCTGAGCATTCTATTTCTCAAAACTAAGGTGCAGAAGACACACGGCCTAACTACATGCCCATGTACTCAGCCGTATGTCACACACGGCCTAGACACATGCCCGTGTGTCTACCCATGTAGGCAAAATAAAGTCATTTTCTAGCCTCATTTGTCACTCAAATTTACCATTTTCCTGCACCCAAAACATACGAAGTGCAATCCAACCATTCCAAGCATCCAAATCAAGAAAATTCCATCATTCATCATAGCATATCATTGCATGCATGCATGTTCATAATCTTGCCTTAGTTCAAACCATGTGTTAAACATGATTTTGATTAACTACTTAACATATATGTAGCTACCATAAATTGACATTACAAGTATATTAAAACTGCCTATTACTAGCCATTCCAATGGCTAGATTACAAGCATCATTTACATTACATGGCAATATGGCCAAAATAACCTATACATGCCATTACAACCATAATTGATTTACCATATTATACCGATATGGGCCGGTAGATAGTGTGAGTGATCTCCGCCGAGCTTCCAATCCAACGAGCTTCCGATTTACTATAAAATAGGGAAATAAAATTAAGTAAGCATAAAATGCTTAGTAAGTTTGGATAACATGGTACTTAACTTACCATTCATTCTATTTTGAGGTAACTATGTAAGGCACATTCATTCAATTTGACCTCAAGCCCTATACATATCCTCATTGCCCTTATTAGTCATATATTCCATAATAACATCAAAAACATATATGGGCTCAATAACAATCAAGTTTCCAAGCACATATGCTTTCCACAACATGTATCCATTCAACATGCATAATTCAACTCATTATTACAAACATAATTTTGTATTAGTTCATTTTGAGCCCAGATCGTTTCATATCAGAACTTTACTCATATTACTCAGAATATCAAGGTCACGATTAGTAGACTCAAGGTGTACAAGTCTAGAATCAAGAATGAACATATATTCATCAAATAGAGTCTATGTACAAATATCATCATCTCATGTTTTCATATATCATTTGTCATGTATCATCATTTTCTTGTATTTCAGACGGATACGTGTAATAACTCATTTTATCATTCATATATTCTCATGTCTAGAATTGTCACCTGTTGAATACATTCGGTATATCAATGGATACGCAGGTAATACTCTCGAGGTATACAAATCAGGGTCCGTCAATTCATGTCCAATGGCACCCATAAGGTACTATATCAGAGAGTGCACTCTCGAGCCACACATGTATACAACAGGATTACCAGTCCAGGCTAAATCCTTTTTATGACATATGCTCTAAGAAGCTTGATCTGGATTACCCATCTAGGCTAAATCCAATCTATAACATATGCTTGAGAGGACTTATATCAGGATTACCCGTACTGGCTAAATCCTTTCATAAATGAGGTCAATAGGATTACTCATCCGAGCCAAATCCCATCAGTAACAAATGCAAGACCTCATTCATTTCGGGAAATTACATTTATCCATCGATTCTTCCTTTTTTCAAACGAGATTTAACATTTTTCAAGAATTAACAAGCATGTGATTATTTCATACATCTAAATCATACATATAATTCAAATAGATACATTCCAAATTCATTTCAAGCATATAAGTAACATTTTTATCATTAACCATTTATCAAGCATTATTATTGATCAGGCACTTTCATTTATCGGGCTATAACGAATATGTGATCATTTCACATATTTATGGCATTTATACTATTCACAAAAACAACATTAAATTCAAGCATAAAAACATATATAATTTAGTTACACGAACTTACCTCGACCATGTTCGTGTACGTAAAATCTACTAATCTGACATTTTCATCTTTCCTCGTTCTAGCTCTGAATTTGGTCTATCCGGATCTATACGAGTAAATGTAACATCAATTTACCATATTTCACATTCAAGTGGACTTAATTTTTATCCTAGGTAAAATTACCATTTTGCCCCTAACTTTTCCATAAATTCTCATTTCATCCCTAGGCTTGGAAAACAAAATTTGTGTAATTTACTCCCTATTCCAAGCATAACCAAAATCCTATTACTAAATTTACAGCACATGTATTCACAAAATTTTATAATTTTTCATCAAATTTCACAACTTTATATTTTATTCCCTAAATCATGCTTTCAACAACCTTTCATTTTCTACCATAAATTTTATATTTCCAGCATATTCATCCAAGACCCAAATTTCATACTTTGATAACTTGTCAAATTAATCCCCCAAATAAATAGATTAGACTATCTTGATTTCAAAAATATAAAAATTACTAAAAGCGGGGCTTGATTACTTACCCAAATAAGCTTGATAAGTCTTCTTCCTCTCTCCTAGGGTTTTCATAGAAATATTTGGGGAAGATGATATGAAATTGTTTTCTTTTTCATTTAATTAAATTTTCATTTAGTAACTTTTCATCTTTCCAATTTAGTCCTTAGCCTTTTTTTATTTTTCCATGGATGAGTCATACCAAAATATCTACATACTTTCTTTAATGGTCTAATTATCATATAAACACGTTAATTTTTGAATTCCATAGCTATTTGATCCTTCTAGCTACTAGAATCCAACTTTTACATTTTATGTGATTTGGTCCTTCACGTAATTAAACACTTAATCGATAAAATTTTCTTATCAAAATTTTCACATGACATGTCTATCATAATACGGGCCATATAATAAAATAAAAATAAATTTATTTTTTGGCTCAGATTTGTGGTCCCCAGACCACTGTTTCGATTTTACCGAAATTGGGCTGTTACAGAAACAACTTGAGAATTAATTTAAGTTTTTCAAATTATTATTTAATTAAATAATTGAAGTTTGAAAATAGAATTAAATTAATTAGTCATTGTGAATCTATCAAATACGAAAATTAAATATATTTTCTCACAGATTGTTTTATGGTAAAGTTTTCATGACTTTAATGGTATTACAATTGGATTGAGAAAATTATTTAATTTGAAAATTAATTTTTCTAATTAAATTAATCAATAAATAATATTTATTTTTCGAAATAGAAAAACATGTATTAGGTTGGATTACATTATAAAGTGATGGTTTAAAAGCTCAGGAAGCACATATAATTGGACCCAATACAAGAGAGGTCTAATCTCCCCTTATATTATATATGAATGGCAACAATTTAACTAGGGAGTGCTAACCCCTCTTCTAGTTAAACTAGAAGATTTGTTTTTCTATTAAATAAGTATTATTTGTGTTATACTAGTTCAACCAAGATTCTCATATCTCTTCCTATAAATAGAAGGCACTGCTAGATCTATTAACAACAATTCATACAAGTTTTCAATATTGTTATTCTGCTAGAAAATAGTGAGAATTTATTTTCTAAGTATAAATTATATTTTCAGGGAATAATAATTTTTTCGGTTTCTACTAAGAAAGAATTGTTTTCCTATGAAAAGTAATAATTTTTTTTGGTTGTGTTTGATTCGTGATTGTTCGAGTCCACACTCAAAGCAATTCGTGGTACAAGAATGATGGAGAAGGCCATTAAGTTGAAAGCTGAGAACGTCTAAGATCCGTCTTACACAAAGCACATGTATTTTTCAGTAAAAAGTTTATTGCTATAAATATTGAAAATTGACTCGATTTTCAAAATTTTATTTCTTTGTTGTGACAAAAAATATTTTTTTAAACTAGATTTTTCCAGTAGTTAATAATTAGAGTTTGGACTGTTTAGCCGTAGTAGTTCATTCATGTGTAGTTTCTAAACTTGTTCAGGCTTGTCGAGCAATTAAGCATTTGGATATCCTCTTAATCCTTTGATGGTCCATACCAGAAAAACATAACATTAAGTGCTTTTGAAGTTGCATTGGCCAACTTACCTTCATTAGTTATTTAGGTGATTTCTGACTTGGGAGTTTTAGCACCATTGGCATCGACAATAGGAAGCCCTTGACTCGTTAACATTGCTTTCTAAGCTCTCTCATCCATTGACTTAATAAATGCCTTTATTCCGACCTTTCAATAAGTGTAGTTGGAGTTATTAGGCATAAGAGGCCTTTAGATTGAGGTTATTTCCACCTATTAAGTAATCCAATGATAGGATATTTAATTAGTATGTCAGATGTGTAACGACCTAAAGTTTACGGGTATCAGAAAACTAAATTTTCGGGTCATTATTTCTGTAAAATATATTCGTAAATATTTATCAGCAATATTTACGAAGCTAGTAGTGTGGTTAATTAGATTAGCTTGAATTAAGGGTAATTTAATGGAAGGACTATATTGAATAAAGGGAAAAAGTTGAATTGTAGAAAAAATAAAAGTCAATGGACTAAATTAGCAATTAAACCTTAAGTGAAAAATGTATGGTAAAAACTAAATACAAGTGTAAAAATTATTATACATACATTTGTAATATATGTAAGTATTTACTTATTATTTAAGCAAATAATAATAATTGCTAAAATATAATAATAATAATATAATATAATAATTAAAGTAAATAAAGAAAATAAAAGAAATAAAATAAAGAAAAAGGAAAGAAAGAAGGACGAAACAGAACAAGGAAAGAAAGAAAGAAAAAGGGAAAGGAAAAGAAAGGAAAAATTGGGTTTTGGGGTTTGAAGCTTAATTGGTAAGTCAATTTAGTCCATTTTCTTGTAATTTTGATGTTTTTGGAATCCTAGAACAAAGCTCTACTTGAATTATGTTGAAATTTAGAAAGTTAGTGAATTTTTAGAAGTTGACTAAGTTGAACAATTGAATGAATTATGAGATAAAGTGATAGAAATTCAAGTTAGAAGTGGGAGAAAGACTGAATTGTAAAAAGAGATATAAGTTTTGTTATAGTAGGGACTAAATTGAAAAGATTGTAAAATTGATGTTTTATGGAGGAAGTTAAGTGTTAAAACTTGTATAAGAAGGATTATAATGAAAATATGGGATTGGTATTGAAGAAAAAGAATTAGTTATGGTTTAAGGACTAAATTGGAATTTAGGTAAAAGTTGTGTGGAAATTGAGATGTATAATGTGAAATGGTATATTGATCATTTTTAAATTGTTTAATTTTTTGTAGCTAACATAGTACCGAAAACATCAACAAATAAAGGAAAAGAGAAAGTGGACGAAGAGTAACTCCAGAATTACGGTTTGTATTTCTATAAACCAAGCTCAATAATTATTTACTGTATTTATGAATAAAATCGTATGGAAAATGAAAATGAGGTAAGTATCATTATCTTACTGTACTGTTTTGAAATGTGAATAATTAAAATTGAAAAGTTACTAACAGTGTCAGGCTAGTGGGATATAATAGGCATGCCATAGGATTGGAAGTGTTCAGGGATATTCGACTTTATGTCGATAAGGCACTTTGTGTGCCATACTGTTATTGTTACTGTTACTGTTATTTTTCGGCTTCAGCCGATGAAGCACTATGTGCTTTACTGGTGTGTGGGTTGGATCCGTGTATCTATCCAGGTCCGAGTTATGTTAATAGGGGGTAAACTACTATACTGAAGACTGAATGATTACCGACTGAACTGAAAATCTTACTATTTTAATTTTAATGATATATGTTTAATAGAATGAAGATAATTGATTGAATATTCAAGATATGTTTATTTGTTAAAATCGATGTTTTAAGTATAGATGTAAATTTTAAGTATTGGTTTATAGAAATACCACTGAGTGTATACTCAGCGTGCGGTTTATTTCTGTGCGCAGGTTAGGTATAAAGGCAACCAACATTTCAGCATCCAAGCCAACTCCCGAGCTCAAATATTTGGTGAAGTATCTTATCTTGAGAAATGGCATGTGCCTAGGTTTCTTTGATGCTATTTTGAGTATAAGTATGATTAATGTAAGAATGTTGATGGTTAACTTATGAATGTAAAGTTAGTATCTATAATATACTCTTTTATATAGCTTACCTTGAATTAACTAGTTGGTACTTAAATATTGAGCTTGGAGCTATTAAGTTAAATGATTATTAAAATACATGTGTAAAATTGTTATACTGGTAGATTTATTATGTATTAGATGTATTTAATTGTGTTTTGGACTGGTTGGAAGATTGGATTTTAATTTGTTTCTTATTCAAGATTTGCAAGGTTGGGTAACTTGAACTTTAACGTTCATTTTGAGTCCATACAGCCTGGCACACAAGCGTGTGATCAAACCGTGTGAGACACACGGCTTATACACCGACATGTTGTTAGGCCGTGTGTCCCCTGCATCTAAAATGTTTTAAAACAGAATGATCAGGTATGGCCATACGGGCAGAGACACGGGCGTGTGTCTCAGCCGTGTGAGGTACACGGCCGTAGAACACGAGCATGTGTTTGGTCGTGTGAAAATTGCACTAGGTTTGAATTGAAAATAATTCCACACGAGCGTGTGACTTGGCCGTGTGAAACTAGTTTGTTCATGAGTATAAGTCAGTGTTGAACACAAGTAAAGGGCACGGGTGTGTCATGGAGACACACAGGCGTGTCACCTAGACCACACAGGCGTGAAGTACTGTTCATAAAGGAAAATTTTAAGAATTTTAAGAAAAATTTTATGAGCTTCCAATTGAATCCCGGTTTGGTTCTAACATATATTTAAAGTCTCAAGGGCCCATTAAGGTGATAATAAATTACATTTTATGAACTGAATTATATTTCTTTCTCTATTAATTGTAATTGAACTACAATGACCAGTAATAGTCCGTAATTCTATTCCGACTACGAAATAGAGTTAGGGGGTGTTACAAGATGTCTAGCTCTAATATCAATTAAAAGTGCTAGATTGCTTGTCAAATGTTACTTAATTTGCAACTAGATGAATAACTGAAAGAGGAAAAAGTAGAGATGGATACAAGAATTGGTTATTTAGTTCAAAAACCTTCTTACATTTGCAGGGTCATGCCTAGAGAGTGGTCCACAATGTATCAACAATACAAGACATAAGTTCAATTTACACACCATGTTGTTGTAACACCCCAAACCTGGTGGAGTAGGTTCGACCCAAATTTGGCAAACTACATTAGCCATCACAGTGACTCTCCATTAACTCCCAACCTAACCTCTAACACACCACTTACTTACAACGTATTTTATGATAAGTTATAGCATAGCAGCGGAATAATATCATACGTCGAATGTAAAACATGTGAGCTTGTCAAACAAATAGATGAAGGGTTCGCATGTAAGACATAGTGGAATAATTACAAGTACATAGAAGCTATTATTAAGGTTCGTACCATAACTTAGGTTTGCATACATCATACATCATAGGTTCGACTAACAAAATAACATATGAGTTCACTGTACAACAAAAAGTATGAGTTCACATAAAAAAACATAGGTTTGCAAAATAACAATAGTTCACATGCCTTCTATGTTTACACTTTAAAACAAAGCATCATAGGTTCACATACAAATGGGCTTCGCAACCTAAGTGATATTCATGCATGGGTTTTCAGACTTAGGGTTTGCTAAGTAGAAATGTTAACGCTTCTAAGGGTTCGCATGGATATAGGGGTTGCAGAAAATAATTCTTCACAATAAAACTGGCACGTATATGATATTAACACATATATTAGCAAAGTTGAAAGAAAACAACATGGTACGCATGCATGGAGAAATAAAGAAACATCAAAATTTTTATTCATGCTAAGAAGAAATTAGTAACAAAGGTTTTACTTCATAGTTCACAAAATATTAAAAGAATAAACTTAAACTTTTAGGGAAATTGTCCCAATAATAGGATCAAAGAAATCTAAACCCACATAAATAAAACCCTTTCGCCTATTTCCCAGGTTCGTCGATATCTATTTAGGGATCAACCTCGCCAAGTCCTCTACCTCGCCATTGCCATCTACGACCTACTTATTTGCAAAATAATAGAGGAGTGGATGAGTTCATTGCAAACTCAATGAATAATCAGGAATTGTCAGCGTATGCTTAAAATTACAGAGTTTAAAATAGAAAGAAGACTTAATCAGGAAAATTGTATCGTATGCTAGTCCGCTGTGAAGGCACGAGACCCAGTTTGCTGGACTTGCTTTTCATAAAATCATATAAGTTTGGAAATAGTTTCTCATATACTTACTTAAAATCATATTTAAAAACTTAGCTTGTTCTTGTTTGAAAACATATATTATATAACATGAAACATGCTCACATACTTGTCTTATCAGAATGACTGAGAATCATAGATATGTTTTCACCCTTGTCTTAACCTACTTGTCTTATCTGTTGGATATGCAATCTCCTTATAATGCCTCAAAATGACTCAAAGAGTCCTTAACATGTCCCATAGAATGGAGCATAGCTCGAAATTCCCTTATCTCTCGACATGTCCTAGGGCCTCAACACCCAATTCATAGAACTTATTGGTGTGTACTCACAATCCTTTGGTATACCAATATATCCAACATAAAAGCTTACAAAGAAGCTTTCACAGAAACTTATCATATGGAGTTCATATATAGAGTTCCCAAAAACATAGCTTATAAAACAGTACTTTTAAAACATGCTTAAAAAAAAAGGCTCGCATAGGAGCATGTGTAAAAAATATATTTAAAACATGGCTTAAAAACATATCCTTAGAATTCAGTATCAGAACTTTAAAAACAAAATTTTATAGGAAAAGCTTACTCTTGGAACTTTGGTTTTAAAACAAGGTTCTTGAAAAACATAACAGTTCAAACAAGTTAAGAATCTTGAGCATTCATACTGCAAAACATGATAGTTAGCACACTTATGGCAATTCTTAACCACTCACCGATGAAACTGAGAATTTAAATGAGTTTTGTTTTGCCTTTATCCTTGCTAGTAGATGGTCTGGATGGTTTGCAACATATATACACACATGGATTACTTAAATAGACAAAACTTACGGAATTCACACATGCAAGCAAACTTAGCTTTCTAGACAATCAACCCTAACAGGACAGAAACTTACCTTGGTTGCTACAAACTAGGTTCAAAACAGAGACTTGACAATATAGTATCTATGAGAGATTTTTCATGGAATTAGGGTTGTATTTATAGGCATTGAGTAACTTAGTGATCCTAGGATACCCTTCTTGACTTAGGAATCGTATTCGATTTAGAATAAGGTTACTTGTATGAAAAGTATTCCTAAATACACAATATATGTATTTCTTAATTTGAGTCTGACTCAACTTTGACTAACGAACCCCAGTTCGCAACTCAACTAGAGAACCCCAACTTGTCAAATAGACTGGAGAATACAAATTTCAATGAATCTGGAAAACCCCCTTACCATAATTTTTGGCACATATTACTTCGTCAAATTTTGAGCAAACTCCTTTCTACAACTCTTTTGATGAACGTCTTATCGATTCTTCTGACGGGCATCGGTTTGCCAAAACACTGGCAAACCCTTATTGAAATTCTTTTGGCGAGCCCCTAGTTCGTCTAAATGTTGGCGAACCCTTACTTGCTAGGTCAAAGCTTCTAAACCCAATATCAGGGTTTTAGAGTTGTAACCTCACTCCTATAGATCAATTAAGATCATTCTCCCCAGTGAGGCTTTCCCTTTGATGACTCTTCTAATCATGTTGTATTCAGTTTCGCTGGGTGCTATGTGAGGAATAAAAAGGACTTCTCCTGACAATCTTCCCTCTTTTAATATTTCCACATATGCAAGGATTCTTACAAACTCTTCTTCAAATTTCTTTATTTTTGTTCTTTATGTTGATGAATAAAATATTGAAGGTGTCCCTAATGATTTTAATATTGACATTATAGTTGCTTTTAATTTTACTAATATTGCTAATCTTGATAGAAAAAATACAATTCCTGTGGTCAAGGTAGAACCTAAAGATGTCCTAAGTCCCAAGAACTTTAGTCATCATGGCTCATCTCAACAATTTCCAAGTGGAGGTGGCTTTAGCCCAAACCAATATTATGACTCTAATGCCTCTTAAGATCAATATGAATCAAAGGGAAGACGCATTTTAGACGCTTCTAAATAGGATGTTGATCTTCCATAATTCGATATGGTAAATCAATTTCTTTTTTAAACTTAAAAGAGCTTGAAACTAAGCATTTTTAAGTTTTATTTAACTATTTTTAATATTTTTTAAATTTCCATTTCGGTAGTTAAATTATGTATTTGAAGTGTGCTTATGACCAATTAGGCAAAATCTTGCCTTTTTTAGCTCCGGCGATCATTTGTAGTGTGTGTAAGAGTTGACTTGAGAGAAAATATGAAGGAACGTTGAGTTTGCCATGGATGTCATGACCTCACATCTGTGACATCGTGAAATTGAAGCTGATCACCCACCTATGAGTGAATTTTGAGCAACAACAATATTGTAGGTGGATTGTAGCCAAAGTCATGACACCAATGGTTGGAAGTCGTGATACCAAGTGTTTAAGTCACGACAACATACTGATAAAGTTGCAACAACATACTGATAAAGTCGCAACATCGAAGATAGTCACCGAGCTTGAAGGAATTTAACCATTATGAAGCAAAGTCACGAAACTAGGAGCTGAAGTAGTATAAATGCTAAATTTTGAAAGGGTATTTTAGTAAGAGAAGGCTATAATGGTTGTGTGAATCAAGGGCATATTGGTTTAATTTAGGCTAACTTTGAAAGTAGTATAAATGCTACTTTAAAATAATGTTCTAAGGATCTCTTTTCTGATAGTTAGTTTTTAGGTTTTAAACTAAAAAATTCTCTAAGGGATGCTGTAGTTTTCTTAGCTTTAAAAATATTTTTCTTTCAATTTTATACTTCTCTTGTCTTTAGTTAAATCTTGCAATTTTAAATAAAATTAGATTATTTCTATTTTTCTTTCTGCTTCATCAAACATCACTAAGAGGATTATGAAGCAAGAAATTAGTGTTCTCTCCATCACGATCGACAAAACGAGGATTCTGGAGAGTCAAAATTGAGATTTCCTAAACTCCTAATTTTTGTTTATTTAATTTTTTTAATGAATTTAATCTCTTTGGGATAAATCGGTTCTCCCAATATTATCCTATTTTATCTCATGGTAACCATTATATCTTCCTATATGAAAAGTCAACTACTATCAAATAGTAATTAACTCATTTATCACAAGGATAAACGACCCATGGTCACGTTTACTTTCCATCTATCATGTAATGCCAATAAAAGGATATCATTTACCCATGTCTTGGGTTATGATTTCCACTATTGTGAATGATGCTACATACTACAAAAGTCATATACGCAACGTACCAGCTTTCAGTTCCTTATCTACTCAAACTCAGGCTATTACTTACAAAAAAATATATTAGTCACGCATACATAGTCCATCACTCTTTCAAGATTAAGGTATGTTGCATATTCATTGTGGTAAATTAAGGTCTTTCCGGCACTTAGCGAGCTTGTGTTATAGTGTTTTTATTTCGTTTTTAGTTTTTATCACTTTGTGTTTAATTTATGCAAAATAAGCGTTTTTATGAAAATTTAAGTTATGTTATGACCTAATGGGCCATTATGGGCCTAGGGATGATCTAATGACTTTATTTAGTGTATAAGACACTATTTTCAGGCTTAGAAGGTGAAGGACAATTGCAAATTCGCAACACCGAGAAATGGTGTCACAACACTGAATTTCGAAGCCAAAATAACCAGGAAATGAAGGCAGTGTCGCAAAATCGAGTGACAAACAAGAAATTTTAATTAGGGGTATTTTAGTCCTTTCAATATATCTTATCAAAATTTTGGGTTGTTTAGTAACCCTAATTAGGTCTGAGCATAAGCACTATAAATAGGCATGATAAGTCTCACTGTGGAGAGGCTTGGCCAAGTAACCCATTTTAGTATTTTAGGTTTTTAGTGTAGTTTTATTTTCTTGTTAGTTTAGTACTTATTATATTTGTGTTACTATTTTAACTTGGATTTTATTTTGATCCAAGGCTTTAATATATTAGTTGTTCACTATTTCGTTGTTGATTCCAATTGTAATTGAGGTGATTTTCGCGACTGTTAAAGGAGATTTTGCTATCCAGCTTCAATCGATATCGAAAACAGATTTTTTCTATACTCTTTACTTTTATTTAATTTGTTGTTTTGTATGTTAAATATGAGTTTAGGAATTATTGTATTTCGATCCATGAGTAGTTAATTTCCACAGGGAGTTTAATGAACAAATGTGTGAATAATTAACGAATGAACGAAGGCTAAAATCTAGGTTAGTTTATTTAAATTATCTGTGATTAAACCCTAAGGAGTGACACCCCTGGGAAGTAATTTAGGATGAACGAGATTGAGAGGTAAGTTTACCGAGCACCTCATAAATTATCCAGTTAAGAAAGTGAGGTCAATAGGTAAGCGTGTATTGGTCGATTAGTTAATTAGTTAGAGACCGAGATTTAATAACTAGTTAATTAATAACTAACTTGATAAAACCCAAGTTCTGAAGTTAATTAGGACCACTGAAGTGAGTTAAGCTCTTGCCTGTTTTCTTGGATTATTTTCAATTGTTAAATTGATTGGTTCTTAGTTTAATTAATTTTTAGGTTAATTAGATTAATTGATGTTTATTTGATTTTTTGTAATATAATTTTAAAATCGATACTATTTAGACTTATTAGTGTAGAAAATTAATTTTAGTTTAACTTAAGCCTCCTTAGGTACGATCCTCAAAAAATTTTCTAGAGTGTTTTGTTGTAACATTCTTCTATATTACAAATTGACCTGTATACTTGCGGACACCACTATTCAATTTGTTATCTATTTTATTGCAGTATTTCCATTCTAGATGTTCACACGTCTTATGGCAATCAAGCTGTTGGCACCGTGCTGGGGAGGTTTCAGCATTAGACTTGAATTTAAATTTTTGCACTTGATAAGATAAATAAGAAAATTTAGAATTATAGATACAAATTTTTATTTTATTTTATTTTTATTCATTTGATTTTTTAATTGATTTCAACTTCTCTTTGATTCCGTGTATGACTCGTAGTGGAACTCTTCCAATTGAGCCAAATCTTGAACCAGAGAGAATTTTAAGGTGAGCTCATCAACAAATGCAAAACAATCCACCTGTAGTGGCTAACTTGCCATGAGGTAACCTATTGTTCAAGGAGAACATCAAACTGCCTGCACCAATGAGAAGGGAGCCATTGATGGCTTAACCGAAAAGGACATTGCACAAGTACGCAATTCCCACTTTAGATGTTGTCTGAGGTATTATCAAAAGGCCATCGATAAATGCAAACAATTTTGAAAGCAAGACGACCACCATCCAAATGATACAAAATAACTTGCAATTTCTGTGTAACATGATGGAAGACCCGAACCAATACTTAAAGAGATTCCTACAATTATGCGACATATTTAAATACAACAAAGTGACTAACGATGCAATCCGTCTATGGTTGTTTCCATTCTCACTTTGTGACAATGCCTACAATTGGCTCGACTCCCAAAAGTCAAGTTCCATCACAACATGGGATGACTTAGTGGAGAAATTTTTACACAAAATTTTCCCCATTAGTTGAACCATCCAATTGAGGCGTGATATTGCTAATTTTAAGTAATTTGAAGGTGAGAATTTATAAAAAGCTTGGGAACACTTCAATTCGCTACTTAGGAAGTGCCCACACCACAGTATGCAAAACTGGTTACAATTGCATTTTTGGCACTTAAGGATCTTGTTTTATTGCATTTTTATTTTTATGTCATTTTTAGTTATTATTTTTTTTGTTTAATTTATGCAAAAATAAGTGCTTTTAAGCAAATTTGAGTTGTGTTATGACCTAATGGGCCATTATGGGCCTAAGGACGATCTAACGGCTCTATTTAGTATGTAGGACATTGTTTTTGGGATTAAAATGTAAGAGGCAGCTATAGTATTGTGACATTGAGAAGTGGTGTTACAACACCAAACTTCGAAGCCAAAATACCTAGGAAATGAAGGCAGTGTCACGACATTGATCTTGTGGTGTTGCAACACCGAGTGACGAACAACAAATTTGATTAGGGGGTATTTTACTCCTCACAATGTATGTTAATCAAATTTTTGGGTTGTTTAGTAACCCTAGTTAAGTCTAAGCGTAAACTCTATAAATAGGCATGATATGTCTCACTTTGCAATGGCTTTGCCTAGTGAGCCACTTTAGTATTTTAGGTTTTTAGTTTAGTTTTATTTTCTTTTTAGTTTAGCCCTTATTATATTTTTGTTACTATTTTCACTTGGATTCAATTTCGATCTAAGGCTTTAATATATTAGTTTTCATTATTTCATTACTGATTCCAATTACAATCGAGGTGATCTTCACGACTGTTGTGGACTCATACTTACAAGATAGTTCCATAAAACTTTCCTACTTCAGACCATTCTACCAAGATGCTCCCAATAACAGATAGTTCCTAGTGGACTATCTCTTTCTTAGATTTCCCTTAGCGGATTTCCACATTTGATAGTCTCAAGTGGACTTCCCCGCTTTTATATAGCCCCAACGGACATCTGCTTCATCTGTTATTTCCCGGTGAACTTTCCACCCAAATTAATCCTTAGCAAACTTCTCTCTTACTTCTAGTGACCTCTTACCCATGAGTACTTAGAATTATAATCTGCATAATCTTCAAGATTTATCATAATCTGTATTGGTCTACTCATCAACTCTGGAGGGATTTTAAAGGCAGATACTTATTTACAAATATTTAGAAGGAAATACATTTTCTTTTCACATATACCACGTTTAAAATGTTTTTACCAGTTTCTCTTATCTTCGCATTTCAACAGATCCTCTTATTAGCATGCTTGTCAGCATTCTTAGACACGCTATGATCATCATGTCAAACTGCTCACCACACAGGTCATACAATGACATCTCTTTTTCATGCCGTGACAGGCTCTCCTATTCATTGTCTTGGCAGACTCTATTTTTGCCATAGTGTGTACTTGTTCACCACTGGATTATGCCATGGCTATCCATAGACTTTTGATTCTGGAGAATCAGTAAACCCCTTTTGAGGTGTCACCCCGTAGGACTTGTATACCGTTTAAACGATTTTGCCCCGAAGGACCTAGATACCATTTACACAGTGTCATCTCGAAGGACCAATAGATAACAATCAACAGGGTGTTGCCTCGAAGGACTAGTAGAAATCTATTCCGCGATGTCGCCAATCCCCTTTGAATCCCCTATCAATCTATCCATTCCTCCATTACATCAAATTTCCTTTCTCCAACTAACCAATCAAAGTCACTCCCTCCGTACTTCGCATTTTATACACATACATTTCACGCAAGGCATTGTACTTATTACTATAACATACAATACGCCACTTATCAATACATCAATTCACAATCATTTGACACCTAGAAAACATACTTTCAAGCGTACACATATTTACACAGTGTTATGCATGCACAACATACTAAATCACCATATTCATACACAACCGTGGAATTCAAGCGGAACTCAAAATAAACCTTTGAGTAGAATATTGAAGCAGAAAACACCTAAAAAGAAGTATAGAAACTCACCTGGAATCATTCGCCTTCACCAGCTTAGCTCCAGAGCCTCCTTTTTCTGGAAGCTAAGCATGACAACCCATACATCAATTAAATCGAAGGTATTTAACTTAAAAACCCAAAAATCTAGTAGCTTATTGGAGCTTTTCAATGATTTTAGAAATCATTACTCCCCTTTCTAAAATCCACGGATACAGAAGGATAAAAAGGCTTACCAATTCCTCAGATTCTCTACCTCCTAACCTCAAAACTCGCGATCACTGCCTCATGCAGCTTTTTCCTCAACTTTCTCTTTTTCAGGGCAACTAAAGAAGATGATGTAGCAGGAAAGAAAATAAAATGGAAATGGAAGAATTCTACATTCAGAATAATCCCCTATGTCTATATATATAACCCTTTTTACGCATGATCCAATATTCCATGTAACCATTCATCGGTAATCATCTGGTCTCTCATTAAGGAACTAGTTGGTTCCAATCTAACTAAACCATAATTGAAACCTAACTAGTTACTAATTAGCCACAAAATTTCCAAGTTTTCCAATAGATCCCTCCAACTTACTATCTTATGCAATTAACTCCCGATTCTCCATTCACATCGAGAATTTAATGAAAATCGGGTATGACATACCTTACACATTCCTATCCAACTAGCCCCATCTCTTGTATCCACCATATCACCCACTCTATGTCCAAGATGTTGCTTCCCCCTTGGCCTTTCTGACTTGTGTAGTTGTTTTTCTTTTCAATGATGTAAGGACATCCATCTTCTCTTTCTGACGTTTATTCCAGTCCTGGATCTGCTTCCTTTGAAGCTCAGTATATTACGTGTATATCGAGTCCTCAATTAGACTCTTGGTCGACTTCATGAACTACTCGGTTATTGTTATTGGAACTCTCACCTTCTTACACAGTGTCGTCACTAAGTGAGGGAAGAATACCTTAACTTTTTTATCATTAATACAATGTTTCATGTTCTCGTAGATCCATGTCCCGATATAAACCTTTTTTTTGGCAAAATTGCAAATAACAACACGGCTCAAAAGTATTGATGTTAGAAAAATTAAAAGTAGGTGCAATTCGAGTACACACAAATTACATCCACATTTTTGCTATAGGAAACATAATTGCTTGATTAAAGGGCATTGGGACATTAGTGTCTGGTTGGTGCTTCCATTCACCCATACCTTTGGTTAAATAATTTACTATATTATCTATATTTATGTCCTTAAAGTATGTTAAATAAGTTTTTTTTTTTAAAAAAAACTGAATCATAGTATGGAGCATTATAAAATTCTCAAATTGCTCTAGGGGTGACAAGCACCGCTTTTCCTCTAACTATTATATGTTCCCAAAAGTCATCATAAGCTCTTATAGATTCTTGATCTTTAAAGGAGGCATAAAATTCTTGTACTATGGCAATAACAACAGGGTCTTTTGGGTTTATCCAAAAACATTCCCACCTATGGTATCTTACTAATGCCCAAATTTCCTTGCAGTTCTAGAAAAAACTTTTCCACGTTCGAGTTTCAAAAGTTTGAGGGGTTAATCCTAACTATTATGTGTTCGCAAAAGTCATCATAAGCTCTTCTAGATTCTTGATCTTTAAAGGAGGCATAAAATTCTTGTACTATAACAATAACAACAGGGTCTTTTGGGTTTATGCAAAAACATTACCACCTATGGTATCTTACTAATGCCCAAATTTCCTTGCAGTTCTAGAAAAAACTTTTCCACGTTCGAGTTTGGAAAGTTTGAGGGGTTAACATTCATTGGTTCCTCTTCTTCAGTAGTTCTTCTAGATTTCCTAAGTGGCATAGTCCAGTCCCTGCCCTTGCCAATACTCATAGTTGCACCATTTTGTTTGTATTCTATCTACAAAATCAAATGGAAAGAAACGAAGAAAACAAAAGAAACCTAGAAATAAAAAGAGAAAGAAAGGAGAATATGTAAGAGGTTTGAAAGTTAAGGAGAGTAAACTCTGTGATTAGAAAGGTTGTACTTGTTTAAAGTTTAAAATGGGTTATTTTAACTTATATAATAGTATAAAATTAGGGTTAAAATTGGGCAATGTTGGGTTTTAGGCTGCTGGGTTATGTCACGGGTTAGGTTCAAATTGTAGATTTTAATAGCAATGTCACGACACGACTGGTAGTCCACCTATGTCGTGACATTGGGGTTCGATTTCATAACACACATTGAAAATTTCAATTTTTTTGCCACTGTCTTCGATGTTGCAACACATGGGTCTCCATGTCACGACACCAAATTGAATTTTGAGTTTTTCAACCCCTGTTGTCAGTGTTGCAAAACTGGGCTTCCATGTTGTGACATCGACTTTATTTTCGGCCCTATTTCCTATTTTTTAAAGTTTCGACACATACATATCCCGTTTTCTAACTACCTAGATTTTAATAATCCCTAATCTATTCTATATTCTACTAACCGTTTAGGATAAGTAAAAATAAAGAGAAAAAAATTTAAAACAAAGAATAGAAGTTCTTTAAAAATCGGGACAATCTATTTTGCCACCATAGAAGAACTTCCAACTACTTCTCTATACTTTGATTCGATGTTTGTTCCATTGTCGGTATATGTAAACCAACCTCTTTTGGTCTTTTGGTCGATTCCATTGATATTGTCTTATTTTTTATCAGTGTGACATCCACATTATGAGCCATTTGGTACCAAATCCATGCAATCGCTGAATTGTTTTCTGAGGCATTATTGCTTTGAGCTCTCTCGCTTCCATGTCACATGAATCATTGGTCATTCAAGCTTTGTTGCCATCATCAAATGAGAATGAAACATACTCTTCGACCTCTTCGATTGACACCTTCCCAACTATTTCTAGAAAGTGCAACAGCTATTTTACACTTTCATTTAGAATTGGTTGTAGCTCTATGTCAGTTGTTAGATCATCTTCCACTTCTACATCTGCTGTAACAGCCCGTTTTTCAATGGCGTCGGAAACAATGATTTCGAGGACCACAAATCTGATGAGTGGGTCTGTAAATATTATTACTTAATATTTATGAGTCAATTATAAAATTATATTGAATGTTGATTTAATAATTTTTGCAAATTGAAAAAAGTGTTAAGTACAAGTGGTTGTCCTTAGAGTTAAATGGTTTTAGAAAATGAGGTACCAAAACCTTTTTTCTATAAATTAAGCCCGTAAATATTTTTATTAAATATTTACAGAGTGATTACATAGGTGTTTTGAATTTTGTTTTAGAAATTTTGACGTTTGGATAGTTAATTAAAGAAAAAGGACTCAATCGTGAAAACTACAAAAGTTAATCGCTATTATTTTATTTACGTTAAGTGGTTATGAAATTATAAATTGTGAGCCTTAATAGGTAATTAAACCATATATAAAGATAGTGGATGGTTTGGTTTGGTTTATTAAGGAATTTTTGTTAAATTAAAAGGGTAAAAAGGTAATTTAATTAATTATTAGTTTATCTAAACAAAAGATGATAATGGTTATCATCTTCCTTAATTCATTTGGCCAAAAACCAATTCCTCCATGAAAATAAACATAAAGCTTTCGGTCAAGTTAAACCACCTTACATGGTATGTAATTTTCATCCATTTTTAGTGATTTTTATGTTTTTGACATCATTGTAGTTTAATCTAGATAACCCAGGTGTTAATTTGTTTTAAATTATTCCATTAATGAAATTGAAGTGTTTTTGAAGTTTAATAATAGATTATTAAGCTTGGTTGTTAAATAGGAGTAATTTGTGAAGTGATTTTTAGAAATTTTAATGTTTAAGGATTTAATTGTTAAAATAGTGAAATTACATGGAATTATTGTGAAACTTTGATAATTTTGGGCTGATTAGGGACTATATAGAAATTAATTAGCATGGGCGTTGCTTAAATGTGATTAAATTGTAAGTTTCGGGATTAGGGACTAAATTGTAAAAAGTGTAAAGTTTAGGGGTAATTTTGTAAATTTATATTAAAATGGCTTAAGTTCAATTATTTGAGATGTTTGAATGGATTAATTGAATGAAAAAAAACACTATTTATATTAAGGAACGAAATAATTAGGTTCGAATTGTGGAAAAGCTAAATTAACGAATTAGTCGACAGCCTTGTTTTCGCAACCGTTTTTGTATAGGTAATATTCTACGGTTATTTTGGTTATAATTCATTATTAAATACTGTTATTGATGTTTATATATGTATATTCAAAATTGTTGAAACAAATTTATCTATGTTAATTATACTGAATATTCTGAAATAATTTTGATGGATCGAGTAAAAGTTTCATACATGAGATTTATGTCTGAAATTCTTATCTGGACTGAGTACCTGTATGTGTTACATGAGATTTATGTCTGAAATTCTTATCTGGACTGAGTACCTGTATGTGTTGCAGACTCGGATATTACACGTGACTCAAATTTAGCCTGGACTGGTAATCCGTTGTCATTTTACATGTATACTAGCCCTGGCCAAGCTAGTTTATCTGCATTGTCACTGGTTTAGCTCGAACGGGTAACCTGACACATTTATTCTGTACCTGATTAGCTCTTACGAGCATTATCTATTTTTGGACTTATGTGTTGAATACTTTTACAAAGATCCATAAAA
This sequence comes from Gossypium anomalum, assembly GCA_025698475.1. Taxonomy (NCBI): domain Eukaryota; kingdom Viridiplantae; phylum Streptophyta; class Magnoliopsida; order Malvales; family Malvaceae; genus Gossypium; species Gossypium anomalum. Next base: position 60,699,234 of record CM046956.1, read on the forward strand.
AAAATGGTTATTTGATACGGAATTATTTTATTGGAGTAAGCATATTACGAACTCTAAATATCTGAATGTTTAAATGTTTATTGACTTGGAAATTATTGAATCATGTTGTGATAAGGGAAATACTTGAAATGGCTATATGTGTAACTTGACTTATGTAAAGAGTAATTATGAAATGGTTACATGATATCAAGCTTTGAATGGAATGTGTCACACATTATAGATTGAGAGGGGCAATTGAATTGCAATTATTATTTATGAACATTATATGATATGATATGTTTTAAGTTCTTATATATGTAAAAATGAAAATAATATATGCATTAGCTACATGGAATCAATCATTGAAAAGAGAAATTGAACATGGTATAATAAAATGGAATGCGATTTACCAATTGAATATGAGTTGGATGAATTGATTGGTAAATATGCTATTTGAATGATTTTGCTATAGTATGCTCAAGTTTCATGTATATATGTGAACTCACTAATTTGTGAGATTTGTTGTGTCTATAGGAAATGAATGAATTCATAATCTTGTTAGTGAGATTATGTATGAAATGTTCAAAATGATTCAAATTCAGTAAGTTTAGTTTATGTTATATACAAGCTTACTAAGCATTGTTTTGCTTACGTCCGTTGTTTTCTTTCTTTGTAGATCATCGGAAAGCTCAATCGATTGGAATTTCATCGGAGCACAATCACACTATCCAACCATCATTTTGGTGGTTCTTGGTTGCTTTGGTATAAGGTTATAAATGGCATATAATAGGGCTTAAGTGTTGTCTTGGTAAATTGGTTGTTTTTGAATTTGTGCTAAGTTCATCTGTGTTTTATGCCTTTTGTTGATGGCTTGTAAATGAAGTGTAAATTACGGAGTGTTTAGTGATTGTGCATGTCTTTTGAAAGTAGAAAGATAATGGTTGATTAATATGTTTTTGATATGGTCATCTGGTATGTTTAAAATATGCTAAATGATTGAACTTGTAATGTTGGATGAGATTAAGGTTGATTTGTGATTATGGTGCCTTTTGTTGGCATATTGGTTAGTTCTTATAGGAAAGTTCAATTACTATGTTTTGGAGTGTGTTTGATTGTGTTTTGGTCATATGAATGCATGCAAGAATGTGTTGGTTTGATGTTTAGGCAATTGGGTTTGAAATGGTTTATTTTAAGGGTAAATTGTGAAGCACACGACCTCCCCACACGGCATGTGCCACACACGGCCTCTTCTCATGACCGTGTGTCATTATTATTTTAGGTGCAAGTTTCACACTACCTAGCGACACGGCTGTGTGACCATATTTCGAATACTCACATGGCCTGGGCTAAGTCACACGGCCGTGTAACCCCTGTTTTTTAAAATTTTCCATGTTTTTATGTTTTGTTTCAGATTAGTCCCCTTTTGCTTCCAAACTAATTTTAACATCCCGTGGGCCCAATTTAAGTTCCATTTTTGCATATATGCTATGAATAATGTTTTACTAATGATTTATGATGATTAAATTGAGCTCTAAATTGTTGTGTTTTATAATTGAACTGAAATTTTGAGAATATTGCAAATTAATCCTAGTTAAATTCTTGATGGTTTTGGAGCATTCATAAGCACGTATATGATTTGAGAAATGATGTATTTGTCAATCATAAATTGATTTGACTATGTTTGGATGATTTTTGTTACATTTGAGCAATAATTATGCATTTATGAAGTATTCTATGTTTATTTGAGATAATTAATATGATTTGAATGTGTTCTTTCCGGTTATGACTGTAGCATTCCGTAATTCAAATCCAACGACTAGATCGGGTTATGGGTGTTGCATTTGCTGCTATGTCAATTGGATCAGAGACTACTTCAACTATATTAAAAATTTCCCTATGATATCTGGTTCCAAACTCTTGTTGAATTTCACCATTAATCTTATCATGGTTGATTATTGTACAAGGGTCCTTGTGATTAAATTTGGGAACGCCAGGCACAATCTCTTCCCTTAAAGGCAACGCCTCGGATATTTCTTGAAGCGTTTTCATCATTTGTGCCATCATGTTTGACATATTCGATAACATCTCGAAATTGGAAATCTTAGTAGTTTCACATGAAGACATCTCATACGAATCACAATGAGATTTGTCTGAATGTTCGGGCATATCATATCCTTCTTCAAGTACCTTATGCGACTTACGAGCGAGCTCATATGAATATTCAATTGCATCATGGCCTTGCTTATTACTCCATTGGTTCGTTGAGTCTTCGTTTCCTAATTGGCGTAGCTCTATCATAAGGAATCTTTAGTTCTCCATGATCTCTCATTCTTCGTATACTCCTTCCTCGTATACTTCGTCATGACTCCATTGGTTCGTCGAAGTTTCATTCGACCAACTTGTTACGTTGTTCCATTTGTCATCCCAATAAGTTCTCTAATCATTATTCCACCTATAATCAAATTAATCCATGATTAAATCAAATCATCAACAAGGTAACTAAATGAAATAAAAAAAATTAATGAAAGATAACAGTGAAAAATTTTGCACTCTAAAATAAAAATACTTAATGAATAAAATTTAGAACACTATCTATACTGAACGAATCAATTTATAAAACCAAATGAAGTTAATTATTATAAAACCAAATTAAAAAATCAAAACGTAAAATCGTATCTATAATTTTAGAAATTTCCTACTTATCCTATTAAACGTAGAAATTAAAACTAATCTAATGGCGAAGCCTCCTAAGAAACAAGGCCAACAACTAAACTGCCTTTCGACGTACTATTTCCAGGAGTGAAAATACTGCAACAAAATATATGAATTAAGGCATTGTCCACAAGTATACGTATTACGTTGTGATATAGTTTGTAGAACGAAGTATAGGAAGTACTCTGAGGATCGTACCCAAAGGAGGCTTGATTACACTAATCTTAATTCCTGCACTAATAGGTCTAATTAGCACTCTAACGAAATTATATTATGATAATTCATAAAGTGATAATGAAAAGGAATTTTAAAGAAAGAATAAAATATCGATAGAAACATATTGTAAATATTATCAAATCTAAAGGCAAAAGACTACTTATCTTTCAATATCACAGGTCAAAGTGGATCAGGGTAAGGTTTTCACGGTAGACCATACCAATTTCGAGTTCATATCTACCTACATGACTTCCTAGGGTCGTTAATCCTAGGGTTTAAATTCTTCTTTTCCTAACCAACTGATCCTCTAAGAAACCCTACATAATAGTCAACTAATCCCACATCCACTCCCTAATCTTCCTAAGGAATTAGTTACTCATGAATCTAACAAACATCATGGATTTGAATTGAAACATAAACATTTGCAAAATCAAATTAAGAGATTAGAAAGATCTTGAATATATATTGAAACTTAAAGTGCAATCCTTGACAAAATCATATGAATCCACAATCCGAATCTCTCGAAGAACAAAACAAGAACAGAAATAAAAAAGTAAAAGTAAAATTTAAAACTAAGAATGAAAATAAAAATAAACGGGAGGGAAAAATTCCTTAAACAATTCTGAGCAATAGTATTTCTAGGCCTAGGTTAATAGCCTCTTCTTGACCTAAAACAGCTGACTAATCTCCGTTAAAGTATGTTGTACGGACGAAAACACCCTTGCTTCATTAAGTGGCCACATCCCATCAGTGTCACGACACTGATGGCAGATTGCTTCTTTCGGCATGTCTTCAAGGCTGTGTCGCCACACCCTATAATCTATATCGCGACGTTTTTGGCAAATTGCTCCTTATGTATTCTGCTTGCTGTGTTTCGACATCCCAGCTCCGTGTTGCAACATCGAGAGTAGTCCACTATCTTTTTGCCCTAAAGTGATGCCCTACACACTCACCTAATATATTAGTCTACCTTTAGGCCTACTTTTGCTCACAAAGTCCTATAAAATACTTAAATTACTCATTTTATTACTTAAATGCTAAAGATGAAAATTAAATAAAAACATAACAAAATTACTCTTTTAACAAACTCATTAAATACAGAAAGAGGTCTAATATGCCACAACGAATTGCCACATATCAATGGTACAACTGAAATATAAAACAGACACTAACAAAAACTTTTGAACAGTCAAAAGTAATGCGAAACAAAATACCTCCTTCGTTTCGGTGATCAAACATCAAATATCGTGAAAATAGAGTGCTTAGTCGTAAGCCTGTTGTTAGTGGATAGTAACATGCAAAACATAACAAATAGGTTAAATTAAAACTGTCTTCAAATAAGGAATCGTCTAGAAGTAAAAAAAAAAAAAAAAGATGTGATCAGTTTCCCATTTGTAAACTTTGTTGTTGTTAAAACCTAGGTGGGAAAATTCATTTACAAGGACTAATTGGATTCTTTGTCATGAAGCAAAGCAAAGGTTAAAATGTAGCTGTCAAATATCAAATATAAGGGTGGGTGGGACCACTTGTCATCTTTGTGTTAAATGAAGGTTATCTTTTAACACGACTGTCATTAAGGGTTAAAATATTTCATTTTTATTTAATTTTCATCAATAATAAAATAAATATAATTTTTTTATTTAAAAAGTTTGTCATATTAGCCTTTGACAAATATTATGTTTTTCAGTTTTTTTTTTCCTTAAAACGTTAGAAAATTCTTTTAAACCTCTTTAATTATTTTTTTATCGATTGAATCTTAATTTAATTAGCATGATATTATTATTAATGTAGGAGGATATGAGTTTAAATACGTTAAAGTGCATTATTTTTCTATTATAGGTTAGAGAGTGACTATAGGTAATTCATGATTAGAACTTATAATGATATTGTGCAAAAAAACACTTAATTTCATAGTTGACACTTAACATATAAATATATTTTTTAAGAATTTATTTATTATCAAATATGTTATTAAATTAATAATTATTTTTCTTATAAAATACTAATATTAATAATTGAACCAAAATCCTTAAATTAAAAAAAAAGTGAGATAATTTGAATTTTAACTATGTACAAAAATTAAATCTCACAATTTATAAGTATAGATATTTTTAAACTTTATTCAACGATCATACACAATGTTTAATACAGCTCTTGAGTGGGTTTAAAATTAACATATTTGATTTTTTATAAAATATATTTCATAATTTGTATTATATTTATATAATTAATAAAAAGAAAAGATACTGCACGCTTAAATAAACTATCAGGTTTACTTTCAACTTTTATTAGTGCTTTTTATCGAGTTCTTAAAATAAGTTAACAGTATTACACCATACTATAAAAAATTGTCTAAGAAAATGTAGGTCAAATTTGAAAAAAAATGTCAATTTTAAAAAAAAAAAAAAAGGGAAATGGGGCATTTATTTATTTTTAAAAATTAGAAAAATTAGTTGGTTTTAGAGGGAAGAGGCGAAAGTGTATTCTATAGGGCATGTTTTTACTTCTTGACTTTTTTCATATATAATTTTTTTTTGTTAGATGGTTAAATTAAAAAGATGAATTAAAATAAAAAAAATTTGAAAACAATATATTTTTTAATTAAAAACATTAATTAAAAAAGTTTAAAACAATATGAAATAAAAAATACAAATGTGCGTAAAAGAGGAATCGAACCTAGAACTTAAGGACAAAATCAATAACATTTAACTATTTAACCAAAATAATTAATATATTAAAAAAGTTACAAAAGCGCACCCTATGAAACACGTCTTCACTATGAAAACGCGTATTATATGTCGCACTTTCACATTCTCTTTAAAATTGACTTTGTCGAAACCATTTTTATTTTAAAAAACCGGGATCGACTTTTAAATGAGGTATGGAGTCGCCACCCATCTTTTTTGTTTAGGTGTGATCGGGTCACCCTGTGATCGGTCATTTTAATAAAGCATTTTAGTTTATTAAAACAACGTGTTTTGGTCTGCGAAAAACTAGAAAATAGATTCGGGAGTCGGTTACGCGCGAGGAAGGATTAGCAACCTCGCAACACCCAAAATTGGTACCTAATTGATTAATCTATGTCCTCATGTTGAAAATTTGAAAAAGATTTTAAATACAATTCCTTTAAAAACGTTTAGATAACTTGAATTGGATGTCGAGATTCTCTCGTTCAGAAGGAATAAAATATCATGTCCAGCACGAGTGGATACAATATTTCAAACCATCAATACAAGATCATCTCGTAATTTTCAAAACTCACGCCTTTGAAATTTCAAAAGGATATTTGGTTATTTGGCCAAACGGTAAATCGAAACCCAGCACGATTGGGCACGATTTATCGAATTTCCAAATACAAAATATTGCCTCATTTAAATTTAAGAAAATATGGATGAAATGTCAAAAGAATATTTCGTATCTTAGTCGAATGAAAAATCGAAACCCAGCACGATTGGGCATGATCCTCAAACTTCCAAACACGAAATATTGTCTCGTTTAGTTCAAGAAAACATGGAAGAAATTTCACAAGGATATTCCATATTTCAATTGAATGAAAAAAAATCGAAACCCAGCACGATTGGGCACGATCTCTCAAACTTCCAAACATGAAGTATTTCCTTATGTTAAGGGGCTCAAGCTAACAATTAAAAAAAGATTCAAATCATACTTGTTTGGTTTGTTTGGAGATAAAAGACAACCGACATTTAGAGAATATGGGAATCAGAATCATGATGCAATACCAAGAAATAAAACAACAATTACATGCACCAAACCTGATTACTGATAATGACACACGATGTGCAAAACAGTATGAAAACTAGGGGTCAATGCGATATAATCGATTTAAGGACTATTAGATATGTACAGAAGGATACACATGCTAGGATTCGAAATAACTTATATGCATATAAAAACTAATAGTATATGAATGATTATTTAAAATATATAATTTGCAAGAAGAAATTCAAAATAAATAATATATAACATAACCTCAAATAAAACAAATTGATTTGTCTAACGATATATATATATATATATATATATATATATATATATATATATATATATGAAAATGAAAAAAAATAAGGTAAATAATGTATAAAAATTTGAAATGAGCGTTATATAAAAAGTTAAAATAGATAATAACAAAAATGTAAAATAAATAAATAAATAGAATGTTAATAACAAGAGTAAAAAACGTATATAAGAAAAATAAATAACAAAAATAATATTAGTATATAAATAGAAATAAAAATATAATAAAAGTAGAAATATAAATAGATAAATAAAAATTAGATAAATAATAATAGTATTAGAATAACAAAATAAATATAAATAGAAACATAATAATAATAGCAATAATATATTAAATTAGCTAATTTGATAATAAAATAGCCAAAATAAAAAAAAGGATTAAATCGAACCTTGAAGCAAAATTCTGGGGCAAATCAAAGATAAATAAAAGAAAATAGACCAATTTGAATGTGGGAGTAACAAGGAGGGACCAAAAGGGAAATAATCCCCACCCTCCAAAACGCACAGCTTCAAGGAAGACCGAAATGTAGTCAAAACAAATTTTAGGGCCAAAATTAAGAATAATGAAAACTTAATTGCAAAACAAATAAAAAAACGGAAGGGCTAAAAGCAATTGAACGAATTTAGAAAAAAAAAAGAAATTGAAATGAAATGGACAAAATTCCCACGTAATTGAAAGAGAAAAGAAAATTATTTAATTCCAATGAAAATAGGAAAAGAGAGAATAATACAATTCCAAATTGAAGTAGGAATACCAAAAGTAATCGATCCCTTTCAAATAACAAAATACCCCTATTTATATACATGGAGATTACTAAAAATAGCCTAACTAATTTAAAAATAAAATAAAATAAAATAAAAATAATATCTTCCTATTTTTAACCTTTACCAAGTCAACAAAATTTGATAACCCCTTGGCTTTCTCCATCTTTTTGATTTGGCCACAATTTAGTGATTGTCTTTTAATTTGGCCCTTTTTGACTTGTTTTTGACCGATTGCATCTTTTGGCTTCGGTTATTATTTTTTCGGGCCCAGGCTAAAATTAGCTTATTACAGACTTATTTCTCTAAATTTAAAAAAAATTATTTTCTAGTAAATTGATTTACCAATGAATCGCAATGTATTTGTAATGAGATGTAGGATTATTTCAAAGCATATATAAACATATTTTAATCAAATTAGACACAACACAATCCTTCAGGCAAATATAACAAAAAAAAAGAAAAACTTAAAAAAACTTGAACTCTCCTTCCAAAATGCTTTAAAATTAAAAATAAATGTGATGTGGCATTGTGAGCATAATTTTTTGACATCCACATATTTTTAACATTTATTCCGTTTCAGATCGATGACTCCTTTTTATATGAGAGTTCCTAAATTAATTGAAAAGAAATCAGAATTGTAAAGTGGCTTCTTATATAAAGAGTTACAATAAGTGAAGTGTGTTCTTGGGTAAACAAAATTTTGAAAGATGACACACATTTACGTGACACAAGTCAGAATCGGCTCAATGATAATGGGTTGTCATTAAAAAAAGAAGAAAAGAAATCACAATGGGGGAGTTGCAAAAGAAAAACCCTAGGCAGGAATATCATTTTTTATTTATTTATGAAAATATTCAATTTCAAATATTGAAAAACATTTATATAAAAAAAAAAGAGCTTAAAAACTGTAAATATGTAAAATACACTTGATCCATGCAATAAGCATCCATTACTTTTGTCAACCGGTTTTTCCACTTTATTTATTTATTTCTCTTCTCGCTCTTTCGCTCTCCATTTCCATTTTTCTGATCCGAAATACGAATAACCCATTTTGGATCCGGCATTCTCTTGTCAGATCCAAAACCCTCCATTTCTTTTTTTCTTGCGTTAAAAAATGGCGACAATGGAGAGCTTGATCGGGCTCGTAAACAAAATCCAAAGAGCCTGCACCGTCCTCGGCGATCATGGCGGCCAAGGAATGTCGCTATGGGAAGCTCTTCCTTCTGTTGCTGTTGTTGGTGGCCAGGTCTGTTTCCTATTAAATCCATTCCTTTACTGTCCTTTTTTTTATTGTTGATTTTATTTTTACTCTTTTCTTTTTCATTGGAAATTAGAGCTCTGGGAAATCTTCGGTTTTGGAGAGCATTGTAGGGAGAGATTTCTTACCTCGTGGATCCGGTAAATTTTCATTTATTTTCCTGGAATCTTAATAAAATAACGACGAATAATAGGGAAATAAAACACTTAAATGCTGGATCTTGCTGCTTGAAAGGCAATATAATTAGAAATAAACATATTAATTCGATGTTACTAATTTTAGCCAAATAAATCATTTGAGTACAGTTTCAGATCATGAGTATGACTATAGTGAATGTGATTTGTCACGATTTCTCTTCCAAATTTTAAATCAAAGTTTTCACTACTATGTATTTATGATTTAAAACGGCATATACCTAGTTGATATGTGAATTAGTTATGATGAAGAACATGTTCCTTTCAAAATCTAATTTTTTTTTTCTCTTGTGTTATAAGGGATTGTTACACGGAGGCCGTTGGTGTTGCAGCTTCATAAGACACAATCAGGGGCGGAATATGCAGAGTTTCTTCACGCACCAAAGAGGAGGTTCACTGATTTCGGTACTACATCCATTATGACGCTCGATCATCTAACATTTTGAATTTGTAATCTACCTGCGTTTTCTTAAGTTCTAATCTGGCATTTAACAGTTTAAGTTGCTTCTTTTTTCTTTGATAATACGTCTCCTCTATATCATTACTTGTTACAATAATATCATCCACATATACTAACATTGCTGTCACTCCCCTTGCCTTCAAGTGCATCACAAACAGAGTGTGGTCTCCTTGGTTTTACTTATATTCTAAGTAATCATTACATTTGCAAAGTTTTTTGAACCAAGGCCTTGGTGATTGTTTAAGCCCATAGAGTGTCTTCTTCAACTTACACACCATACCTTCTTTAGATTTAAAACAAGGAGGAGCCTCTAGCTAGATTTCCTCTTTTAAATCGAAATGAAGAAACACTTTTTTGTATCAAATTACTATAGGTTCCAGTCGAGATTGCTAACTAAAGACAACAAAACATGTACCGAATTCATATTTGCGACTTGAGCAAAAATATCAAGATAGTCAATGCCATAGGTTTGGGTATAAACTTTGGCTATCAATCTTGCCTTATACCTTTCTACCAAACCATCCAACTTGTATTTCACAGAAAAAACCCATGTACACCCAACAACCTTTTTTCCTCTCAGCAATTCAACTTGCTCGTTTTTATTCTTTTTTAGTGCTTCGATCTCCACATTCATAGGATTCTCTCACTTATCTCCTACTGTCAGATAAATTTCTCGGCATGGGGACTGACAGAAGGTTACTAAGAAAGGCTTTATGGCTTGTGGATAGATTTTGGTAGGTCATGAAAAGGTATAGTGGTCATTTTGTGCAGGTTCTGGGTCCTTTTCTAGGGGTAATTGGTAGATCATTAGTATTCAATTGTATTGGTTCACTATTAAAGGGTTGATCAATGTTAGCTAGCGGTATTGTGTCTTCTATTTGCTTGGACACTGTTTCTGGGTTTCAATCAATGTTGGCTGGTGTTATGGTGTTTTGCATAGGATGAAAGATGTTTTTGGGTTCTGAACAATTGCTTGAATAAGAGATTGTACCTGCATAGGTTGAGAGAGAGGTACTTTCCTTCTCTAATATGTCTGTAGTAGTTGAGTATTATCTTTTTTCCCCCATCTCTTTCATCAATCCACCTAAACCTTGGTGACTTAATTAGTGATGTTCACTCGAGCTTAATAAGAACACCGGAAATTGCCTCACCAGAAATTGACTCAATAGAAGTTAGGATTTGATTGGTATCAAGAGTTTTGACCAAGATTGGAGGCTGACGAGGAAAATCAAGAAAAAAAAAACAGATCCTTTGCTTTATCTTCAATCAAAGTCTTCCCCTAAAGAAAAGAATGTTTAAAAAAGGACACATTTTCATCAAAAATAACGTCAATTGAAACAAGACTCTCTAAGTAGGAGGATGAAAACTTTTGTACCCTTTTTGCATTGAAGAATATCCAATAAAGACACACCGAATAGCATGTGGATCAAGTTTCCTCTATTGTGAGATTGTTTAAGGAGTTGAAATTTGAAAACATATTTGTGAGCATGTCTATTGGTTTTCTGAAGTCAAGGACCTTTGTTGGAAGTCTATTAATGAGACGTGCAACAGTTAAAATTGCCTCTCTCTACTCCCTACTACTGTTTGGTGACATTTTTGTGAGATAATAATGCTCTTGTGACATTTAGAAGATGGCCATTCTTTTGTGCAGTGATGCCTTTTTGTTGAGATGTCTTGACATGAGAGGATTCATGAATTATCCCTTCTTTTCGAAAAAAAGGGAGAGAGGTTTTGATTAATATAATCCCTTGCATTATCAGAACAAAAAGCTTTTAATTCTAACATCAAATTGTGATTTTGTCATGCGGTAAAAATTGGGAAACATAGTATTAACATCATTTATTTTATAAAAGATAGATCCATGTTCCTTTGGTATAGTGATCATAAAATACACAAACCACTTAGCACCTGAAATATTAGGAACCGATTACAGTCCCCGTATATTGCTATGGATGAGAAAAAAAGGAAGAAGGGTTCTTCTTTCCTAGGTGAAAAAGAGGAACGCTTATGCTTTGCAAGTTCATGATCATTGCAATGAAAAAATTGCATAATTGACTGTTTGAATAAAGAAGGAAACATTAACTTAAGAATAGGGAAGGAAGGGTGATCTAATTGACGATGAAAAAGCCAAATTCTCTTAGTATTGTACATGACAGACTCGGAAAGGAATGATCTAGGTGGAGAATTCTCGACTCTATCTTTTCCACCTTGAACCTTCAAGTAGTAAAACCAACTCACTCACTAGCATGTTCACTCATCCTCTTTGTATCCTATCCTTGAAATGCATAATGCGAAGGAAAAAAGGTTACTTGGCATTTAGAATGAGTAGTATATTCCAATGAAAAAAAAATTCTTTTCCATTAAGGTAAGAAGCTCCTTGGTTGTAGCTCTGAAGAAGTGACATTAATTTGGAATTTTTTGTGAACTTTACTAGTTAAATCATATTGTTGGCTCTATTAATGTTAGATTAGATTGTTTCAAACCCTGCTAAGTGTTGGCTCGGTAACTTTAACTTATGGGATACATTAAGCAAGTTATTCATGGTACTAATAGCTACAATTTCATACAATGAAGGAACATAAAAGGTTGCTTTTACTTTCTACTACTCTATTTTGGGTAAAACTCTCTGATTGATAGTCATCTCATGCACCAATGCACTCAACAAGCATGCTTAACAACCTTGCAAGTAGCTATCTAAAGTTGCAGTCAACTTGCACTGGAACAATTTCCTTATGAGATTAAATTGTTTTCTTTCCTCTCCTCATTAACATTGTTCTTTCTACTTTCTAGTTTGTTATTTTTCTTCTCTTTATAATCAGTTTTTACTTTAAATATGACTGCTGCTCCTACTTTAGTCAGTGTTTCTATTTATTTATTTAAATTTTAGTTTTAGTTTTTTATGTAAACATTTGGTTTTCATGTTCTTCTTTATAATCAGTTTTTACTTTAAATATGACTTCTGCTCCTTCTTTAGTCAGTGTTTCTATTTATTTATTTAAATTTTAGTTTTTGTTTTTTATGTAAACATTTGGTTTTCATGTTCTTATATATCAAAATCAAGATGATTATATTTTAACAAGCGATAAGAATATCATATATGCAGCTGCTGTTCGTAAGGAGATTTCAGATGAAACAGATCGAATAACCGGGAAGACAAAGCAAATCTCTAATATTCCAATTCACTTGAGCATATATTCTCCAAATGGTCTGCACTTATACCTCCATCTTTACTATATACTTAATGCGAGTTATTCCTTGGACAAAAATAGTGACCAAAAATGAAATATACATGCTGCTTTGATGTTTTTGCTAATATTAAGTTTTTGAACGTCCTTTTCATATATGGTAATTTAGTAATACCTGTTAACTAATGTTAAGAATCAAGGATAGTAATTTTTTCATTGGTATTTCATTTGTGTACTTTTACCTTGCAGTTCATTGTTTTTGTAGCAGATTATTCTACTGAACAAGCTAAATATGCTCTCAATATTAAGACAATTCCATTATCAACTTGGGAACTTTAGCCATGAAAAAGCTAAACATTTTCCTCCTCAAATATACATGAATTAGATTTGTAGAAGTTATTATTCCACTATCTCAAAAATCCCATTTCTATAATGACAGACCTCTTCTCTCTCTCTTTACTATTAAATTGCCCATACAACTTTTGTACTTTCAGCTGTTGTTCGTTTGAGGAAAGTGACAACAATGGAATATAAACCCAATCTTCTAAGAGCTAAAAAATCATGCTTAGTTATTGAATTTCAATTGTTTAAAAAATATTAGAAAATCTTTTTTATTTTCCACTGAAATGCCAAGTTTTTCAAGGATTAAGGGTCAAATACCATTGACTTTTCGTTTTTCTATTCCTCTAAATATAGACATGAAATTGAGAATAACACTGCTTGTCTGAGTAGTGACGGTACTTTCCATAAATATCACTCTCTTTAAAGATTGTAGCTTAATTATATACATTCTTGGACCATAACATTAGAATCATGGTATGTGGGAATACCCTCTTTGCCTGGAACTTACATGCGGCTCTGCCAACATTGCACGTAACTGTGTGATAGTGTGGCTCTGCATTATGATTGTTCTTTGCTGTGATGTTTTTATTACTATATTTATACTATTAATTCTTGTTTTCTCAAGTTTCCTTCTGGTAAAGTTTTGATTTCCTTTTGACACTAATTAAAGATATTTGGTTATGAGCCTTTTAAGGTGTTTATTAGTTCAATTTGTTTTGCTATAATATGTTTGCCGCCTTTTCTCTTTTTTCTTTTCCGCAGTTGTCAACTTGACACTTATAGATCTTCCTGGGTTGACAAAGGTTGCTGTAGGTAAAAACAAAACCTTCTATATTTTGACAAAATAAAATGATTTGGATTTGATCTCCCTTGTAAACATACATACGAAATTCTTAATCATGAAGGATGTCACTATGGCTTTTGCAGAAGGACAGTCAGATAGTATAGTTGAAGATATTGAAAATATGGTCCGTTCTTATGTTGAAAAGGTGAGTTTCTTGACCCTTGCTAGCTGTTATATGATTTTTGATGCTAAAATGTATATGACTTAGAGTAAGCTATTCCTGCAATAACCAAGGAAAATAGAACTCAATCAAGTAAGTGCCTATAAATTCAGGAAACTAGAAATAAACTATTTCATATATATCCCAGTTTGAGAGGAAAAGATGGTTGTGTCTAAACACACAAAAAAAAGATAGATGGAAATGGAATTAATTTCTAAGCATTAATCCAGGATAGATTGAAATGATATGTGTTATTAGGAACTGGTGCACAATGATAAAATATATGATTATTAAACTGGACTAGGCATCTGCACTAAAAATAAGATGTGCAATCATGAGTTTTAATTAAATTGTCCAGGGTCATATTTCTGTCTCCAATGGTGCAATCATGAAACACTCAAAATTTACATTCCATCTATCTATTCAATATTATTTGAACTTCCTTTCACACATCATAAGATGCCACTTTATGAGTAAGTCTTCCTTATAGAGAATATGACTATTATTATGCTTGGTATTCTTGGATTACAATGTTTTCACACCACAAGTTTTTCTCCATTTTGGTCTCTCTCGTATAAGAGGAGCTGTTTTCTAATTAAGCTTGATTTATTGTACTCAGAAGTTTATCTTAGAGATAATCTTTTTGGAAAGGTTTTTCAATTTTGTTTAAAGAATTTAATTTTTGTTTGAAGCATCTTTAGATTTCTTAATCTAGTTCTAGTTCTTCAAAATTGACATTTAAGATGATAACAACCTTGTTACCCATCCTACCTAAAACCAACCGAGAATGGGTAGATAGTTTGCTATTGGAGGACAATACCAGTTAACACTTCCTCCTATGTATAGGACCAATACTACAATTGCAATAAATCGACATCTAATGGGCAACAAACGAGAAACAACATAAAAAATGCCCCTGAGCTTTGCTACCATGTTAAGCACCCATCTTGAAACTGATTAAGCAATAGGTGGGGACTTGGGAGGCACAACCTGGATGTAAGATTGCAAGAATTCTGAAACTTAATGAATGTGGTACAACTAACACTCTCACCACATTTTGGTGTGATACAAACAACTAATATAAATGGGCTTAGAAAGTGGGCAACAAAAGCTAGAGATAGACAACAACAAACAACAACATCAACAAACTAGGCAACATTGTGCTTTGATGACATATTACGCCTTCAACTTGAGATCAATTGATTTTAGTTCCGTCTCTGATGTCTTCAACAAGTAACATCTCAATTTGCTTTTGGCCCTAATGTTGCAGCTCTTGTATATTCTTTATATTTCTCACTGAGTTTGTTTTCAATTTTGTAGCCTAATTGCATCATATTGGCTATTACTCCTGCTAATCAAGACATTGCTACTTCAGATGCCATAAAACTTGCAAGAGAAGTGGATCCATCAGGTTGCTAAATATTAGCTTTATGCATATATTCTTATTTCTTCTGAAGCATTGTTATGTAATAGGAATTTTACTGGTGAGCAAGGGAGATTTACATTTTTACTATATTCGGTGTATTCAGGTGAAAGAACTTTTGGGGTGCTAACAAAACTTGATCTGATGGATAAGGGAACAAATGCTACAGAAGTATGTATTTAACCATACTTACTGCATGGAGTCTCAGTCATAGAATGCTTCTATAATAAGTGCTGAAAGTATTATATGTTGATAGCAGTTTAAACAAAATCATCCTCGTTGAAATGGAACCCTACATGACAATGCCTCTTAAGTCCATGGTTTATTTCAAATATCCTTATTGCCTAATGGCTCCATTTGAAATTATTTCTTTTGGATGCTTATTTTTCTTTCG
Source organism: Gossypium anomalum (assembly GCA_025698475.1). Taxonomy (NCBI): domain Eukaryota; kingdom Viridiplantae; phylum Streptophyta; class Magnoliopsida; order Malvales; family Malvaceae; genus Gossypium; species Gossypium anomalum. The sequence goes on from CM046956.1 coordinate 60,715,201, forward strand.
TGTGTGGTATTGATTCATCGTCATGTATGATGGCAGATCAGTTAGAAAAGCTCCCATGTAGATTTTAAAACCATAAGACACAAACTTTATGATTACTTGATTCAGGTTCTTGAAGGAAGGGCGTATAGGCTACAACATCCTTGGGTTGGAATTGTGAATCGTTCTCAAGCTGACATCAATAAGAATGTTGATATGATTGTTGCTCGTCGAAAAGAGCGTGAATATTTTGAAACAAGCCCTGATTATGGACACTTGGCAAGCAAAATGGGATCAGAGTATCTTGCAAAACTTTTATCTCAGGTGTTGTTTATCTTTCTATTTTTGTTGCTTCAGTTAATTTTAATATTGATATCTCACAGAAGCTTAACATCTCACTGAATGTCTATGAGACCTTGTATGTATATTTGTTGTAATCATTTTTATTTTTTTTAAATTTCCTCTATTTCAGCATTTAGAGCTTGTTATCAGGCAGCGCATACCAAGCATCATTTCTATGATTAATAAGACAATTGATGAGCTCAACGCAGAGTTGGATCACATTGGCAGGCCAGTTGCAGCTGATGGAGGGGTAAAAATTTTAGGTTTTTTGGAATCAGTTTTCTTCATTTGTGAATGGGTTACTCCTTCAACTGTTCATTCAACTGTATTAAATGTATGTACAGGCCCAGTTATACATGATTTTAGAACTTTGCCGTGCATTTGATCGTGTTTTCAAGGAGCACCTGGATGGAGGGTAAAGTGCATAATTTTTTCAGCATTTGAACTTCTATACCACAGTTTGATTTATTTACTAGTCAGCTTACACACTTAATTCTTATTCAAGTATTTCTAATTTCTAAGTTCAAAATCTTAAGTTATAACACCTGCTTTCTTAAATTACATTCACATATTGATGTGCCTTCAGTGATTGTAAGATTTGCAATTAAGGAATCACATTATTTAATCTTATAAAGCTTCTGTTCTGTCCTCTTACTATTCAGTATCTCAGCTATAGTTGTACTGGAAATTAGGAAACGTACTAGGCTGTGTTATCTGGTTGGCTTCCATGTGAAGTATCTGCTTCTGCTAGAGATAGTAAACTATAAAAGTGATGATACTTACTAGAAATTCTGGAAGTCTTGTGACATTTTTTTCTTAAAAGTTGTAAAGTATGTTTCCTATGAATGTGGTCAGCTATGCCATTTCCTGTAGTATAATTTTAGATTTGTCCACTAAACTTTTATACAATTAAATGGTAAGTTGCTGCTTCAGGCGACCTGGCGGTGATAGGATATATGGAGTTTTTGACCACCAATTGCCAGCTGCATTGAAGAAACTCCCCTTTGATCGTCATCTTTCATTAAAAAATGTCCAGAAAGTTGTCACTGAGGCCGATGGCTATCAGCCCCATTTGATTGCTCCAGAACAAGGATACAGGAGGCTCATTGATGGTTCCATCACCTATTTCAAGGGCCCAGCAGAAGCCTCTGTAGATGCTGTAATGTTCTTACTTGTGCTGTTGCTTGTTTAACTTTAAATCTTGTGAAGATGCAACTAGTAATTCCTTTTATTTGAATAGACACGTGGGCGCGCGCACACGCACACACTGTAGATGCTGTAACATTCTTACTAGTGTTTTTGCTTTCTTAACTTTCAATTTTGGGAAAGATGCAGCTAGTAATTCCTTTAGTTTGAATAGACACACACAGACACAAAATGGCACGTGTTTAATGTACTCAAAATTTTCAATTTTTATTCTCCATTCCTTCTTCTCTCCTCTTTTAAGGATGAATATCAGGAAGAGGGAGTTTGAACCCTCTACATGTTCTGGAGAGAGGTTGGCTGCTAAATCAAGAGGTGTCTTGGCCTGAAACTGAAACTGAACTTAATTTTCTTGACTTCTTAAGCATGCTAATTTGGTAAAATTTTAAAACCCTAGTAGTTGATCCATTTTCATAGGTGGTTTCATGTTAACTCATGCTAGTAGTAAGGAGCAGCATTTGACTGCCTTGTGAAATGACTGTCCTTTTAAAATATCCATTCTTCTGAAGAAAAAAAGGCTTAGCATAACAAGCTCTAATGTGGGGTAAATGTTTCACAATCCTTTCCTCACATCACAATTATTTCTTTAGGTATGTTCTTAAGTTGTATTAGATCTGTTTCACCGTTGGATATGTATAATAGTAAGTTACTGGATAGAAGGGAGAGAATTATTTAATGTATTTGTGTAATTTATTGGGTCCTTCTGTTATTACATCGGTTCTAAAATAGTCAAATGTTTCTTTTGAAAAGGCACGTGGTGAGATTTGGGACTGATTGACTTGTTCATTGAACTCTCCAGTTCAGTTATACGTGTTTCTAGATACATGAAAGGTGTGAGAGACATGTAAAGGATATATATGTAATAACCTAGAGACACTGCAATGGTAAAACCACAGCTTGGGCTTGTTACTTCTAGAAATTAGAAAAGAAAGCTGTTTCTGGAAGACAAGTAAAAGAAGAGTGAAAAATAACATATCAGACCGGAGAAGATTTCTGCCTTAACATCCTTTCTATGAAGGAGGATAACATTTAGGCTTTTGTTTCATATGCTTTTGTTATCTGCTCTTTTCTATTTGAAATGGTGTTGCTCCTTGAAAAGGGTGATCAAACATGATTTGGCGGACTTTCTGGGCAATCGCATATACATTATATGGATGCTGGTTTGTCGTGTACACTAACAGGAAAATTTACAAGAATATTTTAAGTAGGCTATTTGTGGAAGGTTTATAAGTCTGGTTCTTGCAAGTCTAGCTCTCATACGAAGGTTATTTAGCATGTGTTTCTTTTAAGAGCTTCTTGTTAATTGCAGTTTCTATTTACTCCTTCCTATATAATTTTGCAGAAAAGTGAAACTTTTATCTTACCCTTATTACCAATTCTTGAATATTATGTGCTTTGATCTTCAGGTGCATTTTGTTTTGAAAGAACTTGTGAGGAAGTCAATAGCTGAAACAGAGGTAAGTAGCACTTAGCTGGAAACATTCATTCATGAAATTCAATAACACTAGCATAAGATAAATTCAGTAACATTCCTGATTTTTCAACTTTAAGTAATTGGAAAATTTCTTACAAAATTTGAACTGGCCCAAAGAAAAGGTGTATGTGTGTGAGCAGATTTTGTTTTTACGTTCTACTTTTGTGGGTTCCTAGAAGTTGACCTAATATTCACAACATTTTCTTTATGAGATGATAATATGGAAATTCGATGCAACTACAGGAACTGAAGCGATTCCCATCACTTCAAAATGACATAGCTACTGCTGCAAATGAAGCTTTGGAAAGATTTCGTGAAGAAAGTCGTAAAACAGTGGTGCGGCTAGTAGAGATGGAATCTAGTTACTTGACGGTTGATTTTTTCCGGAAGCTTCATGCAGCACCAGAGAAGAAGCCAGAGAAGAATGGGAACCCACCTGGCCCAAATAATGACCATTTCCATGATACTTCTCTCTCAAGGATTGGTATGTGAAGTTTCTGTTGATTATGTTACTACATGTGATGCTCTAAGATCCTCTTAGCACCTTAATTAAGAGTACTGTTTCAACATAATCTGCATTCTCTTAAGTTATTATTGAAATCATGAAAAGGAAACTATATATATATAGAGAGAGAGAGAGATTAACAAGTAGTGACAAATATGTGTTGTTGGTTCAGGATCAAATGTTAGCGCTTATATAGCCATGGTTTCTGATACATTGAAGAATACTATTCCTAAAGCTGTGGTTTATTGCCAAGTGAGAGAGGCCAAGAGGTCACTGTTGACCCACTTTTATGCCCAAGTAGGGAGGAAAGAGGTAAATTACTGTTTATAGTATTACTTTTTACTGTTGCACATCATTCTCTTCCATTAACAGAAATTTGATTGCAAGTTTCAAAGAACATGAATATGAGAGTACACCGATTTTAGAGGTTATCTATTGGGTGTTGTTAATAATCACTTCACTCACAACTTCCCCTGCCGCTGTGCTTGTTGAAGAGTATCTATCAGAAAGGAAAATATATATATATATATATATATAAATAATTGTGGTGGGTGGGCTATGCAGAAGGAACGACTGAGTGCAATGTTGGATGAGGACCCTCAACTCATGGAAAAGAGAACACAGATTGGTAAAAGGCTGGAGCTTTACAAAGCAGCTAGAGATGAGATTGATGCTGTTGCCTGGAAATGATATATTTATATATTATATATAACCATCTTCATTTTCTTTTATTTTTTTCTTTCCCACATCCATCCATTTAAGCGTTCTAAATTCTTTTACATATGAGCAAACATATTCTGTCAACAACGTGTCTCGTAGTAAAATGCCCAACTTATTGTTTAACTTGATTCAAGTCTTGATAGTTTCATATACTAAAATAAACAAACAAATCAACTTCTTTTTTTTCTTCGGGTTCGGGGTTGTTTGTTCTGAATTAATTGAGCTTGTTTTATTATGTTTTCGATAATATTTTTCAACTTGGCATCACATGTTAGAATGACTTGAAAGGATTATATGAAATGATTCTGTTACATCATTGTATATTTCTCTTATTAAGTTTAACTCAACAATTAGTACTTAAATTATAATTTTTTTTTAAATACAGGTTGTACTTAAAAACTTTTTTTTATTAAGTTGGTGCTCATGTGAGCTCGACCCTCAAGTTTTTTTTTAATTTATTTTAAATTTAACTTACAAATTGACACTTAAATTATAATATTTTTCAATTTGGTACTTAAAGCATGATTTTTTATGTTATAAATGGCATTTAATTTTTTTTTCTGAAGTTGGTATTTTTGTTAGTCAAATTGTTAAATTTTATCTAATAAATAATAATTTAATTAAAAATTATTTTGTAGCAAGAAAAAGAAATTATTCTCTTTATATATTCTTTTAACTTTACATTTCCTTTTTCTTTTTTCTCTCGGCATTTTTCAATAAGTGCGAGCATTTTAGGTTTTTAGGTTTTATGATTTTGATCAAAATTTTGAAAATCAAACCGATGGTTAACTAAATAAGTTAAGCAATCAATTTTTGATTTAATTGTTTTATTTGGTTGGATTAAATAAATTATTAAAAAATTATAAAAATATTTTTAAAAAATAGAAAAAATTGATTTAACTATTTTTTAATTTGGTTCAATGAGTTTATATCAATTCGCGGTTCAACCTTTTATCTTTGAATTTAGGGATGACAACGGAGTGGGGTGGGAGTGAATATTGTTAAATCCATTACCGCTCCACAGTTAGTACGGTTTGCTCCACAATTTGCCCATACCATAGGTGTATAATCTTGAAAACTACTACTACTTCCATGGGATGTTGGATATATCCATCCTTTCCTCACCCTGCTCCGTTTCAATTTAAATTTTCTACTTGTCTATAATATTTTCAGTCTTTTTAAAGTCATGTAAATATTTAAACATAATTCTTCAAAATATTATTTAAACATGAAATATATAGATTTTTTATATTATGTTATTATATTTTTATCTTTTTAATAGTTTATATGTACAATGATAAAATGGTAATTTCATATAGTAGAGCAGACAATGGTGGGGCAAGCAATTATCATAACTGTTCTATATCCACTATCCAAAAGAAAATAAATCCACGCAACTGTACCCGCATCCACTTCTCAAAAGAACAAAGTCACTCCATTCGGAGCGGTTTGGGTTTTGCCATTTCTATTTGGACTAGAACTCCATCTAGTTCTTGGTCCAGTCAATCCAACCAGTCGATTCAAATTTAAAAACAATGATTTTGATTGATGAATTTTTTTCTTAATCCCATCGGACCGAGTAAGCAAGTGGTGAAGTTCAAAAACAAAATTAGTTATCAATGTCTTGACCTTGAGAGGACGAATTTTGAGCATTATTGGCATTACCAGATATTATATTTATAAAGGAAGAAGATAGAAAAAACGAAAAAAAAGAGTAAATAGATATCATTTAAAAGAAAATTTAAAAAATATTTTTAAAAGTTTATATGATGTGGTAGTCTATTATTGGCTAAATTTTTTTAAGAATTAATTTCACTCCATTGCTTGGTAAAGTTGAAAAATAAAAGAAAAAAATAAAATTTTTGAAAAATGCATAATTTGAACTAACATATACTTCTCTCCAATTTTTTCTCATCTCATCATCTCCATTTGGGAGGATTAATTTTTATACATTTAGGAGGGAAAATTATCACCCCTCCTAATTTCTTTCCTCTCACTTTTCTTCCCAACTAAACACACTCAAAAATTATTTTCTTTCCACTTTTCCACTCACTCATTCCATTCCTCCATGTATCTACCCAATTAAGCATACCCTTAGTTTTTAAACTTCACAATACTTTTTATTTTAATCCTTGTCAATATTAGTAAGATTAATGAAATAAAATTTAATAAAATATATTTAATTTTTTTTAAAAATGCAATAAATTGTGAAAATTATAAAAAAATTAATAAAATTAATAAAATTATTAAAAAATTAATGAAATTGTGTTTTATTTTAAGTTTTTATAAAATTAATTTAATTCTAGGATTAAATATATATTTGAAATGTAGTAATAATATAATGAAAGACCAAAAGTGAAATTTATGAATATTAACTTGGATACGAAATGATACAATTGGCATGAAAAGCACAATTGACTATTGGAAAATTTCTCTTTTTTCTTTTCATACAAAAATTTGAGTCAATTTTTTTAACTAAATCTTTGTTTTGTCAATTTGTTAGCTTTTGGGCTGGTTGCTAATAACGATTTCTTCAACTTTTTTTTTTTTAGTTTTATTTTGCTTTTAATCTTATTCCACATTATCGTGGTTTTCTCCACAATTCGTGGTTTTATTTTGTCAATATTTTTCGTGGTTTTTATTTTATCCAATCTGTTTTATTTGAAAGTGGATGTGATTTTATTTTTACTTTTAATTTTTAATCATGTTTAAGCGTATATGTGAAATTTGTCAATATAAAGATGCGACTAGATCTTTTAAGAATCATTCTTGAAGGCCTTTATCATGATAGACCATAGTGATGATGATAGATTTGAGATGAGGAGGATAGGCTATCTAAGACTTTGTCTTTTATGCATCATTGATGCGGTGGGTCTCTTGGAGCTTTTGGTAATTGTTTCTTGGTTGATTGATGCTAATCGTCAAGTTAATTTGATGATGGCGAGGCTAAGATGCAAATTTCAGTAATTTGATCAAATTGATGCATCCCTAGTTTATATTTGAATTATTTCAATATTATAATTATTGTCAATTTGATTTTCTCTTTTAAATATATATATTTTACAAACATGACATTTATATATTTATTTGTAGTAATTTATTTATTATTTGTACTATATATCATGTCTTTGCATTATTATAATTCATAATTTTTATTAATAATAATATTTTATTTTAAAAAAATTAATATGCCTAAAATTACAAGTAGAAAGCATGTGAATATTTTGAAAGGTTCCTAGTGAAAGAAACTAGTTATGAGTGGGTTGGAATAGGAAATTAGGAATCTTAAGGCAGGATTTTTCACAAAAAATTCGAGTTTTTCCTAACCAAGAACACTATAAGTGGATTATTTGTTACCTACAAGATAATTCACACCTACAATAGTGATGCCTTGTTGAAACCCTCAATTTCTTTTAAGAAACCTTGATAGATTCACTATCTAAATTAAAATTTATTTTCTCAATTTTTTTTAAAGAATAGATTTGTCGTCTAAATTAAAATTTATTTTTTATTATTTAAAGGGAAAAGATTGTATGAAACAGTAATATCATATTATTTATATTATTTTTTTGAATAGTTAATGTCATATCAACATTTTTATTTTAAAAAAATCAAATTTAAATTAAAATCTTGAAATTTAAAATGAAATTTTTAATGGGTGGTTATATTATTAGAGAAGCACCTCTGAGTCACCCTCAATCTCAACCCAACAGAAGCCAAGATCTCGGGCAAATCGGATGGCTCACACACATGCGAGAGCTTTTGCCTATAAGGGACATGGTATGTTTTCTTCCCAGAAACAAGCTGACCCTAATAACAGCCCTTCAGAATTTCTAATAACTATCCCTGTGCTGCCAGCCTGCAAATCGGCGAAGAATCCTGCGTCAAAGTTTACGCGAGCCCATGGGTCTACAGGGGTCTTCCTGAGCGGCGAGCCAACAGTCACAATATCCTCTCTAGGAACCGACAGGGAATCCAGCTCCCGCAGATAACCCAGAATAGAGATAAGTATTGATCGAGTAGGCAGATAAACGCCCTCATGAATTAGCTTGTTTCTAGAAGTCCAGAGAGTCTAGATAGTGATAATGGAGAGTTTTGTATGCTTCGTAGTAGTAGCGAATATTTGACTAATCCATTGAATGCTTCAGATTCCGGAACTGTGTGCTAATAGAAACCCAAGCCGTGCCAAACCTCCTGGACCACAGGACAATCCCGACAGACATGCAGAATGGTCTCAAGCCCACTACCATAGCGTGGGCACATACGATCAACCCCGATTCTCCGACGAAACAGATTATCCTTTGTAGGGAGAAAATTATTTATGTATCTCCAACATGTAACTTTAATTTTTTCAGGCACTTGAGCCCCCCATAGTTGTTTGTAAAGATTTTGTGTATGCTGCGTAACACCACTGTAACGATCACCTTCCCCCTGAAAAACCACGCAATGGTAATCTGTATCCGCTACGGACAGAAATCTGTATCCGCTACGGACAGAATAATCTCCAGTGCTATTTGGGAACCATCTCCATCGATCCAACAAATCATGAAATGCCAACGGTATACGTCGAATAAGGTTAACAATCTGGTAAGGAAAAACAGTCCCTAACAAGCCAACATTCCACTCGCCCCTATCTATGTTAATCAAATTTGTCACCCTGTCAATCCCAGTAACCCTATCCATCTGTATTTTGCGGGGCCATTCATCAAGGAGCCAAGCATCATCCCATACAAAATCGATTGCCCATTACCAACCTGCCAACCAAAGCCCATCTGTAGCAGACCCTTGGCGGCCAAAATGCTTCGCCACACAAAGAAAGGTTGATTCCCTAATCCTAACTCCATAAAATTGTTATGCGAAAAATATTTAGCTTTGAGTACTCTGGCCATTAAAGAATTCGGAGTTGTCAATAGACGCCAGCCCTGTTTGGCAAGTAAAGCAATATTCAACTTTGACAAGCTATGAAATCCCAACCCACCAGCCTCTCCCAAATAGCATAACCCCTCCCAAGAGCATCAATGGATCCCTCTCCTCGTGGCTGACTTATAAAGCTATTTTTATAAAGCTCAACTTTATATATATTATAGAGTTTTTTTTTATAAAAGAATATAGGAAAAAAAATAGAATCACTTTAGTGTATATTTTTCTTAGTCAATGGCTTGGCAATTCGGGAGAAACTTACACTAGGAAAGAGGAAGTGCAAATTGATCTTTGATTTTAGCAATCAAGGTGAATTTTGGTTTAAATTTTTTGAAATATTTGTGTTTTAAGCTAATTTTTATAAAATCCATGTATTTATTTGGTTAGTTTAATAGTTTTTCAAATTCCCTCGACTTTCTTGTCAAGTTCCGGTGACATTTTTGATACTCAAAGTTATCGTCAAGACCTTTCAATGGTATATGTAACATCCTTTTTGATTGGGTAAATTTAGGAGAAAATAATTTTTGAAGTTTATCATCTAAGTTTTGAAAATTTCGAGAAGCCAACTTCAAGATACTAAAAATCTATCTATAGGTATTCTTTTGTTTTAGAAATTAAATGTTTTTCATAATATGAAGTTTATACTTTCATTTAGTATTTTTATTTTGGTCATATGATTTTCATGTTAAAAGGTATGAGACTCCAAAGTAGGCTAATCGAAGTTATTAACCTAAAAAATCTTGCTTATGTTTTGGCTTTTGAAAATAAGGCTTTTGGTCACCGATATTGATGAAACAAGTTTTTGAGTTTTAGTACTACATTTAATATTTAAATTCATGTTTTTATGCTATCGAAATTGTAATACCCCTCGCCCGTATCCGACGCCAGAATAGGGTTCGAGGTATTACCTGACTAAAACTCAATCAACTATATAAAACCGGGCCATGAAATCTCAAACAATTTAAAACTTTTCCTTTCACATGTAACTTGTCCCTTATGCGGGCTTACGAAGCCCAAAACATACATTCGGGGTAGTTTGAAACCCAACCGAGAAATCATGAAAGACTTAGAAAATTCTCTTGCATCAAAGCTCCACATGCCAGTGTGGTATAGAGCACACGCCCGTGCGCTAGAGACACGCCCGTGTCCCAAGCCCGTGTCTGAAAACCTGGGCATTCTGCCTAACACGGCCCAAGCACACACCCGTGCCCTGCAACCGTGTCCTTCACACGGTCGAGACACATGGCCGTGTCTCTTGCCTGTGTACTACTAGCTCACATACTGACTTGATGGCACGGCATGGACACACGCCCGTGTGGCCTGCCCGTGCGCTAGAATAACTTTAAGGTTTTAGGTGCAGGGGACACACGACCATAACACACACCCGTGGGCGTGAACGTGTGTCATACACGGCCTAGACACACTCCCGTGTGTCTTACCCGTGTGGACAAATTAGGCTATTTTCCAAGCCCTTTGTCACCCATATTGCACAACCTACACAAGATCATTTCAATATACCCATCTCATCACAATGAACATTAATTCAACCATAGAAAGAACATCATATGCATTCATCAAATTGAATAATAGCCATTATTCTAGGCTTGATACAAAATAAAGGGCTTTTGACTTAGACCAAAATACATAAACAATTCTCATGATATAACACCCTAGTCTAGCCCTATACATGCCACCCTTAAAAATATAAATCAAACTATATCGAATGTTGCGGACGATAGTGTGATCGATATCTCTGACTTTAAGGGATCCTCGAGCTAGCTAAATAATAAATTGAAAGGAGAAGAAGGAAAGAAAAGTGGGTAAGCATAAAGCTTAGTAAGTTGCATATAAATAAATATATAACAACAATCTCACCACTAGATATCATGTTCAAATGTAAACATAACTCAACTTACTCTTTGACATCTACTCGAGTCATATTTTCTAAATTAAGCTCGTTACTCATGCTTACCATATAGGTACCTGTAACACTCACAACATGATTATTCCTTCTTTATCAAGATTGATCTATAACTCTCACCATTGAAACGTTTGGGATATTACTGGATATTCTCTGAACCTTTAACATGGGATATATTGTCGATGCGTGTCCCAGACACGTCTTACACTGGCTATCTCTGTTGAGGCCGATGCATGTCCCTGACATGTCTTACACTGGCACTCATATATGCGTACTGATGCATGTCCCAGACATGTCTTACACTAGCACAACTCTTAGCCGATGCGTGTCCCAGACACATCTTACACTGGCTATCTCTGTGCCGATGCCATGTCCCAAACATGGTCTGACACTGGCTCTCATAGTATGGCTGATGCATGTCCCAGACATGTCTTACACTAGCCCTCGCCTGGATGCCAATGCCATGTCCCAGACATGGTCTTACACTGGCTCTCGGATTGTGGCCGAAGCATGTCACAGACATGTCTTACACTGGCGCACAATTCACCCAATGTCTTGGCAGGAATATCCAGTTCATATCCTAAAGTTTCAATGGGATATCTCTATTATCTCAAATATTACCTGGCATTTTTCAACTTATAACTTAGAAATTCATACCATATCAATTCAAAGGCAATATGAATGCAAGTATTAATAGTGTAGTTGTATTATTTACATACAACTTACCTCGGTTTACAAAAAGTACTTGACTACTCGGTTTAGTCGGTTTGCTTGGCCTTCCCCCAGTCTAGGTTCGAATTTGGTAAATCTTGATCTATAATGATAATATGCACTCATTCAGTCACTAATTAGGATAAAAAAAATCATAAATTCACATCTTTGGTAAAATGACCATTTTGCCCTTAGACTTTGACAAAATGACCATTTTGCCCCTATGTTCGAAAATCAATTTTTATCGAATTTCTTTGGATTTTAAGCCTAGCTAAACTATTTTTACTACTATAGCAATCCCAAATTCTCAACATTTCACACACTTATCATCTATTTTTCAACTTATGCAAACTAGTCCCTTTAGGTGTTTTCATGCCAACACCTTTCACAAAAGTTGTTAATAACCTAACTAGGACTCATATTCTTCCATAAAAACTCAATAAACATCACAAATACATCTATGGAAAAACTCTAAACTCTTGACCATTTTGCAAGATATCACCCTCATTTGAAAGCCCATGCTTCAAGGGGTCTTAAAAATGCAAAAATCATCAACAAATGGTGTGAGAATCACTTACTTGTGAGGGTTTTATGTTGCTGAAAGTTTTTAGCCTTCAAAACACCATTTTTGCTGATATTTTCGGTGGAGAGAAGAGATGGAGAAGAAAGAAATGATAGCTAGACTTTTAGGCATTATTTTATCACCAAATCATGACATCATCCACCTAATATTTTGACTATTTGCTTAAAACTCATCACATGGCCGGCCACACCAATAAAAAGGGTGTAATTGCCCTTTAAAAGCCCTCACTTTAAGTTCTCTACCAATTTAACGCACTTGGGTACTAAAATACAACTTTTGCCTTTTGTATGATTTAGTCCTTTTTCGCAATCGGGCTTGGAAACATTAAAATTAGCTCACCAAATTTTTCATGCACCAATAAAATCATAAAATAACCTTATTAAAAATAATAAAATAGTTTTCTAACTTCGAATTTGTGGTCCCGAGACCACTGTTCTGACTAAGCCCTAAATCAGGCTATTACATTTCTCCCCCTTAGGGATTTTCGTCCTCGAAAATCTTACCGGTAAATAAGTTTGGATACTGCCCTCTCAGAGACTCTTCGGGTTCCCACCTAGCTTCCTCGACCCCATGTCTATGCCACAAAACTTTCACAAGTGGTATATTCTTATTTCTTAACTGTTTAACCTCTTGAGCTAAGATCTTGACTGGTTCTTCACCATAAGTCATATCTGGAAGGATCTCAACTTCAGTAGGCGCAATTACGTGCGAAGGGTCAGATCTGTATCGGCATAACATAGACACGTGAAACACATCATGGATCTTTTCTAACTCTGGCGGCAAATTCAATCTGTAGGCAACAGGCCCTATTCTCTCGGTAATTTCATAAGGTCCTATGAAACGTGGACTCAACTTACCTTTTCTATCAAATATGAGGACTTTCCTCCAAGGGGAAACTTTCAAGAATACTCTATCACCGACCTCAAACTCAATCTCCTTTCATTTCAAATCTGCATAGGATTTTTGCCTATCTGAAGCGGCTCTTAGACATTCCCGAATCACTTTAACTTTTTCCTCAGCCTCTTTGACCAAATCAACCCCGTGAATCTGACTCTCTTTCAACTCAGTCCAGTATAAGGGCGTTCGGCACTTTCGCCCATACAAAGCCTCATAAGGTGCCATTTTCAGACTTGACTGATAGTTGTTGTTGTAGGCGAATTCAACCAATGGTAAGTCTTTCTCCCAACTTCCTTGAAATTCAAGGACGCAACATCTCAGCATGTCCTCTAAAATCTGTATTGCTCTTTCCGATTGTCCATCCGTCTGTGGATGAAAAGTCGTACTGAAACTTAACTTGGTTCCTAGAGCCTCTTGTAACTTTTTCCAAAACCTCAAGGTGAATCTCGGGTCTCGGTCTGAAATAATTGACAATGGTATACCATGAAACCTCACAATCTCAGAAACATACAAGTCAGCTAATTTCTCAAGAGAATAGTCTGTACGCACTAGTATAAAGTGGGCTGACTTAGTTAATTTGTCGACAATAACCTATACAACATCTTTTTTTCTTAGGGTTAATGGCAAACTGATCACGAAATCCATAGTGATACGATCCCATTTCCACTCTGGAACCATAATAGGCTGAAGTAGCCCAGAAGGTACTTGGTGTTCAACCTTTACTTGTTGACATACTAAGCACTTGGAAACAAACTCCGAAATATCCTTTTTCATTCTCGACCACTAATACATTTTCTTTAGGCCGTTATACATCTTTACGCAGCCCGGATGAACGGATAAACTACCACTATGTGCTTCTCGTAAAATCTTCTGGATGAGCTCACTATCTTTAGGCACACAAATCCTATTTTTGAACATTAAACATCTGTCGATACCAACCTGAAAATCTGATTCAACACCAGACTCACACTGATTTTTCCTGGCTTGAAATTTCTCATCATTATACTGAGCTTCTCGAATTTCGTGAAAAAAAGTTGGTCTAACTCTCAGTTTTGCTAAGATCAAACCATCCTCAAACACGGTCAACTGGGTATTCAAAACTCTCAAAGCAAACAATGGTTTTCTACTCAAGGCATCGACGACTACATTCACCTTTCTCGGATGGTAATCAATGATCAACTCATAATCTTTTAATAGTTCTAACCATCGACGTTGCCTCAAATTCAACTCCTTTTGAGTCATCAAGTACTTTAAACTCTTGTGGTCGGTAAATACTCTATATCTCTCTCCTACAAATGGTGTCACCAAATCTTCAAGGCGAACACTACAACTGCTAACTCTAAATCATGGGTCGAATAATTTTTCTCATATGGTTTTAGCTGTCTTGTGGCATAGGCTACAACCTTACCTTATTGCATGAGTACACACCCCAAACCATTTAAAGAGGCGTCACTATAAATTAAAAATTCTTTACCCGACTCTGGTTGCACTAAAATTAGGGCTTCAGTCAATAAAGCCTTTAACTTCTCGAAACTCTGCTAACATTCTTTTGTCCATTCAAACTGGACATCTTTCTGTAATAATCTCGTTATCGGAGTAGCTATCATAGAAAATCCATTTACAAAGCGTCTGTAATACCCCGCTAGCCCCAGAAAACTACGAACCTCTGTTACATTCCTCGACGGTTTCCACTCCAGAATAGCAGAAATCTTATTTGGGTCAACTCCGATCCCATCGCCCGACACAATGTGTCCTAGGAATCCAACTTCATTAAGCCAAAACTCACTCTTACTAAACTTAGCATAAAACTGTTTATCTTTCTGAATCTGTAACACAGTCCTTAAATGCTTCGCGTACTCACTCTCATCACTCGAATAAATCAGTATGTCATCTATGAAAACAACAACGAACCTATCCAAGTACGGCTTGAAGATGCGGTTCATCAAATCCATAAATACTGCCGGGGCATTAGTTAATCCAAAAGGATTGACAAGAAACTTGTAATGTCCATATCTCATCTGAAAAGCAGTCTTCGGCACGTCTTGATCCTTGACCCTTAACTGGTAGTAACCCGATCTCAGATCTATTTTAGAAAATAATGTGGCTCCTCTCAGTTGATCAAAGAGATCATCGATCCTCGGCAAAGGATACTTGTTCTTTACTGTCACCTTGTTAAGCTGTCTGTAGTCGATACATAACCTCATCGACCCATCCTTCTTTTTCACAAAAAGTACTGGAGCACCCCATGGTGAATAGCTCGGTCTAGCAAAACCTTTATCTGTTAACTCTTGTAACTGTACTTTCAACTCCTTTAACTCGATAGGGGTTATCCTATACGGTGCAATCGAGATTGGCGTTGTACCTGGAGCCAACTCGATACCGAACTCAACCTCTCTCTCTGGAGGTAACCCTGGTAACTCTTCTGGAAAGACATCTATGAACTCACAAACCATCGGTACTGACTCAATCTTCGACTCGAATACTTGAGTATTCAGCACAAAAGCTAAATAAGATTCATAATCCTTTCTCAAATATTTTTCGGCCATCAAAGACGATATTACTACAGGCAGATTATCTGACTTATCTGGCCCAACTCGTATAACACTACCATTCTCACATCTTAACTGAATTACTTTTCTTCCACAATCAATTACAACGGTATGAGAGGTTAGCCAATCCATCCCAAGAATTATATCGAATTCGTTAAATGGTAGCAACATCAAGTTGGCCGAAAAACAATGGCCTCTAATCGTTAAAGGACAATCTCTACATACTTGGTCCACTAATACATGCTTGCCTAACGGGTTAGACACTTTCATAACAAACTCAGTAGACTCTATAGGCATGTCTATGCAAGGTATTAAATCCATACATATGCAAGAGTGAGTAGATCCCGGGTCAATTAAAGCGACAACATTTATAATATGAATAGAAAAGGTACCCGTGATCACATCTGGAGACTCTGCCTCTTCTCAGGCTCGTATAGCATAGGTCCTCGCTGGCGCCTTGCCCTCAGACCTTGTCGCGGCTTCTCTTAGTGCACCTCTACTACTATTCCCACTCCCGGGGTTCCTTTGAGGCCTAACTCTCAAGGGAGCACTACTTGCTTTCGCATCTTGTTTTCTCTCTTTCTCGTCCATCTTAGGACACTCGCGGATAAAGTGGTCAAGTGACCCACACTTGAAATAGACCCTCTCATTTACTCGGCATTCGCCCAAGTGACGTCTTCCACATTGTGAACACTCCGGCCTATTTGGCCAAACGCTACCAACACTTGCAACTGAAGTAGTTTGGGCTCTAGATGCCACGTTCTACTAATTCTTATTTCTCTTCGAATACCCTACCGAAGTATTCGATCGGGTAGTTAATTCTTTTGACCTCTTAGAGGAGGACTGATACGTTTTCCCTATCTATCTTTTCTTTAAGTCTCGCGACTCGCTGGCCGCTTTCCTCCTTTCTTTTACTAACTCTTCTGCTTTACACGCTCTCTCAACGAGCACTACAAACTCCCTTAACTCTAGGATGCCCACGAATAATCGAATGTCTTCATTGAGGCCATCCTCAAACCTCTTACACATGGTAGCTTCAGTGGATACACATTCTCGTGCATACTTGCTGAGTTTCACGAATTCCTGCTCATACTCTGTCACAGTCTTATTACCTTGCTTCAACTCTAAAAATTCTTTCCTCTTCCGGTCCATGAACCTCTGGCTAATGTACTTCTTTCGGAACTCTCCTTGGAAGAATTCTCAAGTTATTCTTTCTCTTGGTACAACCGACAAGAGAGTGTTCCACCACTGATAAGCTGAGTCTCGTAAAAGTGACACGGCACACTTCACGCACTCCTCAGGCGTGCATGACAGCTCATCGAATACTCTCATGGTATTCTTTAGCCAAAACTCCACTCTCTCTGGGTCATCATCTACACTAGCCCGAAATTCCTTGGCCCCTTGCTTCTGGATCTTATCTATCGGAGGCTTCTCTCGCCTGAACACATCCGCACCTTGCGGAGCCATCGGGGCATATTGAGGAATCAGAGGAGGTAAGTGAGGTGGAGTGTTCGGGTTCGTACGAACAAACTCCATATACCAAGAATCCATCATTTAGAGGTAAAATTCTCTAGCCCTTCCGCCTTGGCCCATACTTACGGGCTCACTCTCTACTGGTGTGGTTTCTTTTTCAGGAGCCAGCGCATTACTTTCCACGTCATCCGCCGTGGTTCTATCAGGATCCATTACTATAACAACACAATTTATAATCGTCAGGAACCGTTACACTATCAATATGCATATGAGTGGCATGTATAGCTAGACTCGTACTCTGGTCAGCTTAGTCCTAGAATCGACTAAACCATGCTCTGATACCACTAAATGTAACACCTCTCACCTGTATTCGACGCTGAAATAGGGTTTGAGGTATTACCTGACTAAAACTCAATCAACTATATAAAACCGGGACATGAAATCTCAAACAATTTAAAACTTTTCTTTTCACATGCAACTTGCCCCTTATGCGGGCTTACGAAGCCCAAAACATACATTCGGGGTAGTTTGAGACCCAACTGAGAACTCATAAAAGACTTAGAAAATTCTCTTGCATCAAACCTCCACACGCCCGTGTGCTAGAGACACGCCTGTGTCCTGAGCTCGTGTCCAAAAACCTGGGCATTCTGCCAAAACAACACGGCCCAAGTACACGCCCGTTCCCTGCAACTGTGTCCTTCACGTGGCCAAGAAACATGGCCGTGTCTCTTGTCCGTGTACTACTAGTTCACATACTGACTTGATGGCACGGCATGGATACACGCTCGTATGGCCTGCCCGTGCACTAGAATTACTTTAAGGTTTTAGGTGCAGGGGACACATGACCATAACACACACCCGTGGGCGTGAACCGTGTGTCACACAAGGCCTAGACACACACCCGTGTGTCTTACCCATGTGGACAAATTAGACTATTTTCCAAGCCCTTTGTCACCCATCTTGCACAACCTACACAAGATCATTTCAATATACCCATCTCATCACAATGAACATTAATTCAACCATAGAAAGAACATCATATGCATTCATCAAATTGAATAATAGCCATTATTCTAGGCTTGATACAAAATAAAGGGCTTTTGACTTAGACCAAAATACATAAACAATTCTCATGATATAACACCCTAGTCTAGCCCTATACATGCCACCCTCAAAAATATAAATCAAACTATATCGAATGTTGCGGACGATAGTGTGATCGATATCTCTGACTTTAAAGGATCCTCGAGCTAGCTAAATAACGCTGAAAGAAGAAGGAAAGAAAAGTGGGTAAGCATAAAGCTTAGTCAGTTGCATATAAATAAATATATAACAACAATCTTACCACTAGATACCATGCTCAAATGTAAACATAACTCAACTTACTCTTTGTTATCTACTCGAGTCACATTTTCTAAATTAAGCTCGTTACTTATGCTTACCATATAGGTACCTGTAACACTCACAACATGATTATTCCTTCTTTATCAAGATTGATCTATAACTCTCACCATTGAAAGGTTTGGGATATTACTGGATAGTCTCTGAACCTTTAACATGTGATATACTGCCGATGCGTGTCCCAGACACGTCTTACACTAGCTATCTCTATCGAGGCCGATGCATGTCCCTGACATGTCTTACACTAGCACTCATATATGCGTACTGATGCATGTCCTAAACATGTCTTACACTAGCACAACTCTTAGCCGATGCGTGTCCCAGACACATCTTACACTGGCTATCTCTGTGCTGATGCTATGTCCCAGACATGGTTTTACACTGGCTCTCATAGTATGACTGATGCATGTCCGAGACATGTCTTACACTAGCCTTCGCCTGGATGCCGATACCATGTCCCAGACATGGTCTTACACTGGCTCTTGGATTGTGGCCGAAGCATGTCCCAGACATGTCTTACACTGGCACACAATTCACCCAATGTCTTGGCACGAATATCCAGTTCGTATCCTAAAGTTTCAGTGGGATATCTCTATTATGTCAAATATTACCTGGCATTTTTCAACTTATAACTTAGCAATTCATACCATATCAATTCAAAGGCAATATGAATGCAAGTATTAATAGTGTAGTTGTATTATTTACATACAACTTACCTCGGTTTACAAAAAGTACCTGACTACTCGGTTTAGTCGGTTTGCTTGGCCTTCCCCCAGTCTAGGTTCGGATTTGGTAAATCTTGATCTATAATGACAATATGCACTCATTCAGTCACTAATTAGGATAAAAAAAATCATAAATTCACATCTTTGGTAAAATGACCATTTTGCCCTTAGACTTTGACAAAATGACCATTTTCCCCTTATATTCGAAAATCGATTTTTATCAAATTTCTTTGTATTTCAAGCCTATATAAACTATTTTTACTACTATAGCAATCCCAAATTCTCAACATTTCACACACTTATCATCTATTTTGCAACTTATGCAAACTAGTCTCTTTAGGTGTTTTCATGCCAACACCTTTCACAAAAGTTGTTTATAACCCAACTAGGACTCATATTCTTCCATAAAAACTCAATAAACATCACAAATACATCTACGGAAAAACTCTAAACTCTTGACCATTTTGCAAGATATCACCCTCATTTGAAAGCCCATGCTTCAAGGGGTCTAAAAAATGCAAAAATCATCAACAAATGGTGTGAGAATCACTTACTTGTGAGGGCTTTATGTTGCTGAAAGTTTTCAGCATTTAAAAAACCATTTTTGTTTGATATTTTTGGTGGAGGGAAGAGATGGAGAAGAAAGAAATGATAGCTAGACTTTTAGGCATTATTTTATCACCAAATCATGACATTATCCACCTAATATTTTGACTATTTGGTTATAACTCATCACATGGCAGGCCACACCAATAAAAAAGGTGTAATTGCCCTTTAAAAGCCCTCAATTTAAGTTCTCTAGCAATTTAACACACTTGGGTACTAAAATACAACTTTTGCCTTTTATGCGATTTAGTCCTTTTTCGCAATCGGGCTTGAAAACATTAAAATTAGCTCACCAAATTTTTCATGCACCAATAAAATCATACAAAAACCTCATTAAAAATATTAAAATAATTTTTTAACTTCAGATTTATGGTCCCGAGATCACTGTTTTGACTAGGCCCTAAATCCGGCTATTACAGAAATACCAAGTAAACTATGAGTTTGAATGACTTCAAGTAAACCAAACGATATTGAAATTTAGAAATTTATTTTTAATTTGTTTTTTATAAATATTTTTGGTCTGAATACATATTATTTGGTTGGAAACCATACTAATCCAAGTTTTATTAATATTAAACTTATTATATATAAATTTATATACATTTATGTATTTTATTAAATTTGATTTACTTACTTTCTAGGTAAAAAGATGGCTTTATTAAATTGTATAGTTGTGTCTTAGTTTGTTAGCGGATTGCCACACAACCAAAATGTTTTAGGATTATCATGAAAAATCTTACTTTTTAAACTTCTAATTTATTGATTGAATTCTGATTTTCGAGTTCCATTTTTAAATTTTAGGCTACTAGGAGATTTTTTTGAAAATCATTGTCTATGTGTCGGTTGAGTAAACCAAGTAAGTGACTCCACATTTGATGTTTAATTCCCGAAAATCAACTTCATATGTTCTATGTTATTATGTATATGACATATTGTCCATGTTTTATAAAAATTGGGTTAAGCATGCTAGTACAATTATTTTTGAGAAATATGTTATCAAATTGTGCTTTTTGTATACTTACACCATTCAAACTACGTTTGAAATATATAATATGTTTTGAAATAGAATAATATCGAATTATGTCTTTATATATGAAGTAAGTTTTGTATATATATATTTGAGATATTATGGGTAACCCAAATTTTTTTATTTTGAACTTGCTCTTAAAATGCTATGTTCCAACCCTGCCAATGGGGTTAAATGTTGGTCATGTCAACATGTATTTTATGTTTAGAAATATGTTTTGTAACACCCCTATTCTGTCTCCGTCACTAGAGCATTACTGTACAAAATAGAACGTAAAATTTCAAAACATAATCAATTATGCAACTTAATGTTAACAATCAATAACTTGATCTAATCATAGCAACAATACACTTATAGGCCTTAAATCGAGCCTAAGAGGCCTTAAAAGTAACTTGGAAATGATTAGGGATCAATTTGAAATAAAAAAAAGTTGTAAAAATTGAAAACAGGGGCTATAAGGTTGTGTGGCCAGGTCTTGTGGCATAGCTCAAACCATGTGGACATTTGAAGTAGGGACACACGGTCGTGTCTTAGCATGTGTATCTACCCTTGTGGGTATTCAAAATAGGGCAACACAGTCGTGTTGCAAGCCGTGTGCCAAATTCTGTGTGCATTTGATGTTGGGTCACAAGGTCGTGTAGCAGGCCGTGTTCCAGACCGTGTTACAAATTGACTTGAAACACATAACCGTGTCTCAAACCTTGTGAAACCTACACCTAAAATAATAATGACATACGGCCGTGTAACAACTCGTGTGCTCCAATTTTAGCCCCTAAAATAAGCCATCTCAAAACTTATTGTTGCATACCAAGACACAACATTTCCACATACATTCATATGATCAAAACACTCTCCAAACACACTCAAAACATACAAAATCAACCACCCTATAAGTTCTACCCAATATGCCATTCAAAGACACCATAATTCACACACTAATTCAATTCATTCAAAACCACATTATACCCTAAACATACATCACCACACCCATACATCATTGAACCATTTCAATCACATATGAATAAGTCACAAGCCATATTTTTACAATGCATTTAAAAGTGATCAAAAGACACAAACTTGCTTATGCATTACAAGTCAAAGTAAAACATGTACACAAAAGGAATAACCATATCAAGTTGGCCAAATAGCTTATTCAAAACTCCTATTACATATAAGCCATATACATGCCATTTATAACCATAGCCAAAATAACAAAAAATATCAAGTGGTTGACGAATAGTGTGATAGGGCTCTGACAAGTTTTCAACCGATCGAGCTTTTGATGATCTACAAAACAGAGAAAACAACTACGTAAGCAACTAATGCTTAGTAAGTTCAATGAAACGAGTAGTCTCCCTCCATATTCTAAATTTCCATTCATGTGTCTTGGTATTTCTGTCTCTCCAGATAGCCCAAAGCGTATAGCAGAAATTATGCTTCTGAAGGGTCGAAACATTCACCAAAAGCCCATGTTAGCCACTGACCAAATCCTACGTCTGTAGAACCTAGAATACGAGATAATTGTAATTCTAACTAGACCTCAGTGGAAATAGGGCATGCGCAGAAGACGTGGCCTAAAATTTCGACATCTTCACCACACTAGAGGTAGCAGATATTATTTACCAATTTCTTGTGTTTCACGTTAACAAAAATAGGTAGATAGTTTCAAGAAATCCTCCAAATTGTAATCTTAATTTTTCCAAGGAGGATTAGGCCCCATAGATGTTTATAAAATTCCCTAGTACTAGTTTGTAAAGCATAAGCGTTAGGGACCATAGGAAATTTCTGTAATAGTTTATATGCACTACGTACCAAAAACTCCCTAGATGACTCACCACTCTATACCAATAAATGATCAAGTGCCTCTTATGCCAGTAGGATTCGAAGAATTCTAGAGGAATGTCTACTGTCCTCGATGTGGTAGAGATGCCAAAACTTTAGACCATGTCTTTCGCGCATGCCTTGTTTCCATTAAGGTCAGAATTACAATTAACTCATATTCTAGGTTCTATAGATATGGGATTTGGTCAGTGGCTAACCTGGGCTTTTAGTGAATGGTCGACCCCTCAGAAGCATACTTTTGTTGTGCTCTTTGGCCTATATTGGGAGACAGAAATACCAGGGTACATGAACGAAAAATTAGAACAGGCAGGGTGACTGATCATTACATAGAAAACTATCTTACAGAGGTTAAAGAAATAGAGAAACGAACCCTTCTAAGAGAAACTATGGTGGTGAAATGAGGCAAGCCTTCTGGATTTAGCATCTATCAAATCTGCCACCATAGAATTTTGCATGCCATGAATCAAGAAGAGAAAATGTACTAGTAATGACGTCTGGTACAGAAGCATCCTCTCTAGCACGAATAGCATATGTCTTTACTTGTGCTCGTACTTCAGATTTAATTGTTTAGCCTTTTGTAGCCCCTTGGCTACTGCTAACATTTTTAGGGTATCGGGGCAGTTTACCTCTCGAACCAGGGTTGCTTGGCTTCGAAGTATGATCAGTATCTTTTTCAATCCTTTCCGGACAATATTTAAGAAAATGGTCAAGAGAACCACATCTATAACATGCTCCACTTCTCAAACGGCATTCCCTAAAATGAAATTTATTACAGCATTTACACCTCGATTTGGGGTTACTGACATTTCCCACACTTATTACAGATGGAGATGAAGATCTCGGGTTAGAACATTGAGAGCCTTGTATTTCCTAGAATATCCCGTAAAGGTGGTAGAACGATCATGGTACTTCGTTGAATTTTTTGAAGTAGATGATTGTGAATTACCCATAAATCTTTTACCAGATACCCAAGCTTCTCTCTCTGCTTGTTTCTTTTCTTTACTTAATTCATCAGCTTCGTGTGCTCGATCAGCCAGTATGACAAATTCCCTTAATGCAAGAATTCCAGTCAATAACTTGATATCTTCATTTAATCCTTCTTCAAAATGTTTGCACATATTAGCATCGGTTAGAACCTATTCTCTGGCATACTAGCTTAACCGAACGAATTCCCGCTCGTATTCAAATACAGTCATGTTTCCCTATTTAAGCTTTAGAAATTCTTTCTTTTTCTGATCTAGAAATCTCTGACTAATGTACTTCTTTCTAAATTCTATTTGAAAGAAATCCCAAGTAACATTTTCTCTCGGTACAACAGAAATTAAAGTATTCCACCATTGTAAGTTGTGTCTTTAAACAGTGATACAACACATTTTAGGCACTCAGCTGGTGTGCATGATAATTTATTCAAAACCTTGATGGTATTTTCCAACCAAAAGTCAGCTCTCTCTGGATCATCATCGGCAGTAGCCCTAAATTCTTCTGCTCCATATTTTTGGATTTTATCTACAAGAGGCTTACCAATTCTAACAGATTCAGCACCTTATGGCATCTTAGGAACCAATTGAGGAACAAGTGGGGGAGGTTGTTGTACAGCAGGATTTGTTCTCCAGTATTCAGTGAACCACTAATTCATTATTTGAAAGAAGGCTTCTTTTGCCTCCTCACCTCAGCCCTCAGATACGGGCCTTTTACTACTACTAGATACAACCCATTGAACAGAAGCTTGAGCAATGCTTTTAGCTTCCTCAGATTCATCTCTAGCTTGGTTGGATGACATTACTATATGAAAAACACATTTAAAAATGGTCAGGAGATATCACATTATCATAAATCATATAATGGCATGCATAGCTAAACTCGTGCTTGCTATGTTAGTCCAAGAATTGGCTAAAACCGTAGCTCTGATACTAATAAATGTAACACTCCTAACCCATATCCGTCGTCAGAACAAGATTACAGAGCATTACTATAGTTTACAAAACAATTACAAATAATTCATATAATTTATTGTTCATATCCAAAAATAGATCCTCAAGGCCCAATTTAAACATTAGAAACAATTTGGGACTAAATCGGGATCTCAGAAAATTTTTTACAAAATTTCAAAATTTTCTTATATACAAGGGTCACACGCCTGTGTGAATAGGCTGTGTGGCTCACACGATCAAATAAAATGCTTATGTCTCAGACTGTGTGGGCATTCGATGTGAGACACACGGCCGTGTCGCAACCCATTTCTTTACCCGTGTAACTCTTTGACTTGTGCCACACAGCCTTCCAAATGCCTGTGTGCTAGGCCATGTGGTCAATTTAATTTTCAAAAATTAGGTGCAGGATTCACACAGCCAAGATACACGTCCGTGTCTCTACCCGTGTGCCTAATTCTAAGCATTCTGTTTTTCAATTTTAAGATGCATGGGACACACGGCCAAATCACACGCCCATGATCCAAGCCGTGTGTCACACATGGTCAAGACACATGCTCGTGTGTCTACCCGTGTGGAAAAAATAAGGCCATTTCTTAGCCTTGTTTCTCACCCAAATTTGCCAACAACCTACACCAATACTTACTATCATATACCAACCAATTCAAGCATTATAACCAAGCCAATTTTATCGCCTATCATATTATATCATCATACGTATTCATGTTTATAATCTTACATTTTATAAACATACATGTTTAACATAACTCAATTAAACATACTAAACAAATATGTCTTTATCATAATTTAACCTTATAAATATACCAAAACCAACTATCACTAGCCATTTCAATGGCTAGATTACAAACTATCATTTAGTTAACCTATTCATGCCATTATACCAAGATAAGTTTAGTATTTATACCAAACAAGCTAGTGAGTAGTATGATGATGCTCTAACCGATCTCTAATCTTTGAAGCTCCAGCACTATAAAATAGAGAAAAGAAAACCTAGTAAGCATTTAATGCTTAGTAAGTTCATATAACAGGAATTAAACTTACCAATAACATTCATTAAAATAAGCATTCAATAACATGCTTACCAACAAATTGGCAATTTTCCTAATCACATACACTCAATTAAGTAAGTTAGTCACATAATTCACATGTACATCAAATAAACATGGATAACCTCATCATGCTACAAACTTTCAGATATTTTAAAAGAAATCAAGACATAATTGTTTTAAATCTCAAAATTTTCTCATGTCAGGAGCTTTATCCGTTGAATTTTTGAAATAACGATGGATACTAAGGTAGTACACACAAGGTGTACAAAACTGTAAACCGTCAACTCATAATCAGGGGTACCCATTAAGGCACATAATCAGGAAGCACACTCTCGAGCCACATATCAGGATGCTCAGATGAACCAGGTAACAAGACAGTTATCCGGGCTAAACAGGAAACTCATAAGAGTTTTAATCAAGGAACTCATAGAGCTTTACAGGTAACTTCGAAGAGTTACTATTAGGGAGCACAGGATAAGGTAACAGAAAGTTCAAGCGAGTCATGTCAGGAAGCTCATAAGAGCTTATATCAAGACGCTCACATAAAGTTGCATTTTTGTCTGCATTATATGCTGGATCACAACCGATCGAATCTTGTAACAGGGCTTTCACAAAGAGCTGCGGTAGTGTGCAACACATGCAGAATCACTACCGATTAGGATGCTCGCAGGAACTACATAACAGGATGCTCGAGAGGGCTTATAACAGGATTGCTCATCTGAGCTATATTCTGTCTGCAACATATACAAGACCACTTTCAGTATGGGAAATTATGTATCCGTAGAAATTCATTCTTCAACAAAACTTATCATTTATCAAGTAATATCGGGCATATGATCAATTTCATACATTAAACATTTATATAATTCACCCAAAAACATCATTCAATTTCAAACATATTAATATGCATAATTAAGTTACACGAACTTACCTCGACACTTGTTCGTATTTAAAAGTTTACTAATCCGACACCTTTTCTTTTCCTCGATCTAACTTCAAATTTGAGTTATCCAGATCCAATTGAACCAATTAAGCTTGCTTGAACACTTTTCACTTTCCTATGGTTTCCATGTCTAAATTTGGGGAAGATGATATAAAATAAGATGATTCATCTTTTAAATATTTTAGTTTCCAATTTAGCCGTTGCCCTTTTTTAATTTTTCCATGGATGATTCATCAAAAATACCTTCTAACTTTTCTTTAATGGTCTAATTACCATATAAGGACCACAAGTTTTGAATTCCATAGCTAATTAATCCTTTTAGCTACTAGAACTCAACTTCTGCATTTTTTTATGCAATTTGGTCCTTTCCATAATTAAACACATAATCAGTAAAATTTTCTTATCAGAATTTTCATATAACATTCCTA
Organism: Gossypium anomalum; assembly: GCA_025698475.1. Lineage (NCBI taxonomy): Eukaryota > Viridiplantae > Streptophyta > Magnoliopsida > Malvales > Malvaceae > Gossypium > Gossypium anomalum. The sequence continues at coordinate 60,742,445 of CM046956.1, forward strand.
TCATAATGTAGACCATACAATAATACTAAAATAAATTTCTTTTCTGGCTCAAATTTGTGGTCTCGAAACCACTATTTCAATTTCATTGAAAATGGGCTGTTACAGCTCATCCCATATTTTATTATTATTTGCAAAATTTTGAGAATAAGAAAGTGAGTAGTCTAGTGGTTTATTAACTCTTTAGGTATCTTAGTGGTCCAAGGTTCAAGTTCTAATGCTCACACTCTTTTATTTTATTTTTAAACATTTATTCCATGTGCTTTTAGTGCTTGTCGTCCACCCCATTTTCACCATAAATAGTAGGATTTCTTTCCTCTAATATAAGTCAAACTTGTCATAGTTAGAGGGTACATGATCCCTTTTTTTGTCCATGTCCCCCTCCCTTGCCATAACCTCACATCTTACCTATTTTCAAGATACATTGGACCTGGCCAAGGTTGACCAAGCATTCCACCCTTCCATTGTCGTCCATACTTCCTCTCCTTCTTACTTTTTTTCATTTTTCATTTCTTTTCTCATCTTTTTTCTTTCCATTTTGGCCAACCACCTTCATCGTGACCCAAACCTCCTTCCACTAATCACCACCTCTCGTAGTCCCCGCACCTCCACTCTTCTCATCTCCTTTCTCCCATCGCCGCTATGCGCTACTGCAAGTCCTCCTCCTCCACTTTTATTCTATTTTTCTTCACCCACTCCTTTCTCCCCATCTCTTTAGTCGAACCACATAACTCAACCACTGTTGGACCACCTCTTAGCCACCATCAGATATAGCTCCTCCGTTGTCGGACCGTCGTCGAGCCACCGTCGTCACTAGCGACTAAAAATCTTTTTTTTCTTTTCCTTTCCCTCTCCTTATGTCATTTGTATTTTTAATTTAATCAAACTCTTTCTTTCATTGTAATGATCCTTTCTAGATCGCTTGATTTTCCAATAATGCTCCTTCTTGATTCATTGACCGATTTGAATTAATCAAGTGCAAGTGAACATTATTTTAGGTCGTAAAAACCCTTTTCCTAGTGTTTCCTTAACATGACCGAATGGTATAGTTCCATGATTCATAGTGATATTTTATTATTTATTTATGTACTATGGTACTAATACTACTTTGTATTACTTTGAAGGGTCGAACAATAATCGTAGGGGAGACCCCTATCTTCGCATCAGAAATTATTCTCTTTTCAAGAGTCTTAAATTGTGGGATTGTTTTGTGAGATAGATCGAGTTAAACCGTTATTAAGAGTTGAGGCAAATCAAATCTATAATTTAAGGTGTGGGATCGATACCATTTATTTGTGTGACATTAATATTTTATTATTAATAATTTAATTATATTAATAATATGAATACTCTAAATATTCGTGAAGAGTTGTATAACTTATCGAGATGGACACCAAGTAAGTGAATCTAACCAAGTGATTCAGTGAAACGCATGACAATCAATATGTTTATGTTTGTGATTATGATGTATGTGTAGATCTCGTTCTCGCGATATGTGATATATTGCTTATGTGTTATATGTGATGCTTTAAACATGTGCAATTTATGTATATATATATGATAAATCAAGATCTATGATCTAATGTGAAAAGCATGTTAAACATGTTAAAAGTGATTATTATGTGTTAAGTGATTATGAGAGCATGTTTACAGGCATAAGTGTATAAATGATCTACATGTGTTATAAGTGAAAATTGTCATATCACATGCATGGGGGTGGGATTTTGTGAAAGGTGGAAGCAGCGGCAGTATATCTACAAATCAATGGTGGCTTGTCCACATAATTAAATCAGTGGCAGTAAATCTGCAAATCATTGGTGGCATGTCCACAAACGATGTTTTGGATGGATGAGTTCTGGGGAACACGATACTGGTGTGTAGTGAAGATGGGTAGGAAATTTTATAAAATGTGTAGTGTTTTACAATATGTATCGACATATTCATGCATAAGTATCAGTATTAGAACTTGTGATTATTATGATGATTGATATGATGAGATTGATATTTTGATATGTATGTGATTATTTTTGTGTTGATCTCACACTAGGCTTTTAAAGGTCACCCCTTTTTAATTCTGACTTTTTAGATAATAATCGAGGTTAGGACGGACTTGGCTTACAAAAGTGCTCTTGATCATTTTTAGAAAAATATATTATTTTGGTACTCGATATTTTAGGGATGTGTTTTTATTACTGTAGACTTTTGCTTGGGATTTTCTTTTTAAATTTGGATTATTTTGATTTTGGACTTTTCTACATGATTTAGGTTTTAAAATTATCATTTAAAAGATTGTGAAATTGACAATTTATGACCGATTTTTCATAACTAAGTCAAACGAGGCCCAACAAGGGTGTTTTCAAAATTCAATACCTTATTTTTGAAACTCAACACTATCTGCTCACAGAATTGATATTTTATGAGATATATATTAAATCTATGTTTTGAAAATGAAAAACGAGTTTTAGATATGCAAATTATTTATTGTAATGTTTTAATTGAAGTACGACACTTTCTGAAAAAAATCAAAACTTGAGTTTTCTAAAGATAAACAATTAAAAAAAATTAGTTTTCTCAACGAGGACGTTTTCAGCAATGACGATTTTTAAGAGAAAATGGCTAAATGATTTTCTGCGCCATCAATCTGGCCAACGTGATCTTCGAGATTCAGCAATAACGTCTAGGTTGAGTTTAAGGGATTACAAAAGCAATATTAAATTCAAATTTGATTTGGCATACAACATAAAGACTAAGACAACAATATCAGAGGTTATAAAAAGAGATAACAATGGCTTAATAATGGTTACATGTACCTTTCCACACAAATATTGTCACACATGGTTTCCTTTAAATCCAGAAGTTAGGAATAATTAGAGCTAAATTAAAAGAAGTCATAAGATGACAACCTCTACTAAAAAATAGGAAAAAATTAATGATTGATTTTGAATGTGGTTGAGATCCAACTTTGGTTCGATTGGATTAAAACCAACTAGTTCCTTAGTGAGAGACAAAATGATTATCAATGGATGGTTTCTCTATGGCTGAAAACCATACGTGAAAGGCTATATATAGCTGAGAAGTGACTTCCCTAGGAGGATTTATCTCCATTTTGTTTCATTTTCTTTTCTTCTTCATCTTTTTCCTTGGGTTGCTCCAAATAATAGATAATTATGGGAAGCTTTGCATAGAGCAATGATCATGAGGTTTGTGTCCAAAAAGTAGAGAATCCAGCAAGCTGGTAAGGTTCTTAGTCCTTTTGTATATGTAAGATTAAGAAAAATGAAGTTAAAGATGCCTAGAAACCTTTTTAGGGGTTCTACATGTTTTTGGAAATTTAAGTTTTAAGTTGAGAATACTGAGTTTAACTCATGATTTTGGTTGCCATGCTTAGCTACCAGGAGAATGGAAGCTTTGGCATTTGGAAAAGCTAACCTAATGAGGCCAAAAAACATGCATTTCTAAAATGTTAAGTGACTGGTATAATTCCGTGTTAAGTTCTATGATGATGTATGAACTCTGCTGATTATGACTGCTAAGCTTACGTAGGATTGTCTGGTATATACGTATCTACCAATGCAGTTCAATGTGCATCAAATAGTTATGATTCCATGTTTTAAAAGATAGTGTTATTCCATGATATTATGTAAGTGATATGCATGCATTGCATGATTACAAGGGTGGGGTACGGAGGGGAGATTATTGACGGGTTAGAAGAAGTTAGGATTTTGAAATGAAATTTCATTAAGATACCATCATACGGTGTTGCTAAGTACAAACTGTGATGTGTAAAGCTCCGAACCTTGCGGAGGGAACACTACAGTGTTCGAGCATCAAGGTTAAAAGTGGCGAAATGGAGGAATGGGCGGATGAATAAAGAAATAGAATTCTGTTGGGATTCTGTCATACGGTGTTGCCAAGTGCAAATCGTGATGTGCAATGCTTCGGGCCTTGCAGAGGGGACATTGTGGTGTTCGAGTATCAAGGTTAGATATGAGATGAATCGATACTGATGGTTATTAAGTTTAATAGAGCAACAGCGCGATGGCAGTTAGCAAGCTCTATGGGACAACATTGCGACGATGGTAACGTCCTTCGAGGTGACACCTCAAAGAGGTTAAAGATGTAAAACCATAGCTCAGTTATGGCAACCAATAGAGTTCATCAGGATAGTAAAAACGGGGTAGTCTTCTAGGACGTTAAACCTGGGGTATGTCATAAGACTATAGAGTGATTATGGTAGCATAGAGAGAGTCCGCCGGGACATTAAAAGCGGAGTAGTTCATCAGGACAATAAACACGGGGTAGTCCATCAGGACGTTAAGCATGGGGAATGTTATAAGATCATAGCTTGGTTGTGGCAGCACAAAGAGTCGGTCAGGACACTAAAAGCGGGGTAATCCACCGAGATAGTACAGACGGGGAAATCCTTCAGGACATTACACATGGAGCCTAATGAGTAAGATCGTAGTGCAACTATGGTTGCGTATGGAGTCCGCTAAGATATAAAACGTGAAGTAAATCGTTGGGACATTTAACACGGGGTAGACCACCAAGACAATAATTATGAAAAATTCACGAACATGGGAAAAAGGTTAAAGGAAAATTCTAATGATGGTGAGCTGTACTTAGTGTAACACCCCTAACCCATATTCGTCGCCGAAATAGGGTTACAGAGTATTACCAGAGTTTACAGAACAAATACAGATAATTCATGTTAATTACTATGCATATCCGAAACTAGTCATATTGTCTCTTGAATGGACCCTCGAGGTCCAATATAAACATTGGAATCGAGTCGAGACTAAATCGGGAACTTAGAGAATTTTTCGTGAAATTTTAAAATTTTTCCTAGAAGTAAGGTACACACGCCCGTGTGGTCAAGGGACACGCCTGTGTGACCATGGGACACGTCCGTGCTACATGTTGTGTCCAACCCCGTGTAACTCTCTGACTTGTGTCACACGACCAGCCACATGCCCGTGTGAATAGCCCATGTGATCAATTTAATTTTCAAAAATTAGGCGCAGGGTTCAGATGGCCAAGACACACACCCGAGTTCTAGGCCGTGTATCACACATAGCTGAGACACGTACCCGTGTCTCTGTCCGTGTGCCAAATTTTAAGCATTCTATTTCTCAAATTTAAGATGCAGGGGACACACGGCCAAACCACATGCCTATGTGCCAGGCCGTGTGTCACACACGGTCAAGACACAAGCCCATGTGTCTACCCGTGTGGAAAAAATAAAGCTATTTCCTAGCTTTTTGTCACCCAAATTTCACCATTAATCTACAGCAACATTTGCATATATTTTCCAACCAATTCAAGACATATAAATCAAGCAAATTCTATCATCTAACATGATATATCATCACATGCATTCATGTTTATATTCTTACCTTTTTATTAACACATTTATTTAACATAACTCAATCAAATAAAACCACATACATATAAGTTAAACATAATATATATAACCTTGTGAAAGTATGCCAAAACAAACCATTATTAGCCATTCTAATAGCTAAGTTACAACAACTATTTATATGCCAACATTGGCGAAGTTAACCTATACATGCCATTATATCAACATAAGATTACTTTTTATACAAAAACAAGTTTATGGATAGTGTGATGTTGCTCCGACCGACCTCCAACCTTTACGAGCTTCCAAACACTATAAAACAAAGAAAATAAAACCTAGTAAGCATTTAATGCTTAGTAAGTTTGTATAACAGGAAATAAACTTACCAATCACATTCATTATAATAACTGTACAATAACATGTTTTCCCATCAATTTATCAAATTTACCTAATCACATACACTCATTTAAGCAAGTTAGTCACAGTATTCACATATACATCAAGTAAGCATAGATGAGGTCATCATGTTACAAACTTTCTGGTATTTCGAGATAATATGAAATATAATTCATTTAATCTCATAATTTCTCATTTCAGGGATTTATCCGTTGAATCATTAAAATTTTGATGGATATTCAGGTAGTACAGATAAGGTGTACAAATCAATAATCCGTAAATTCGTGATCAGGGGTACCCATTAGGGCACATAATCAGGAAGCACACTCTTGAGTCACATATCAAGATGCTTAGATGAGCCATGTAACATTGCACTTATCCAGGATAAACAGGAAACTCATAAGAGTTTTACTTAGAGAGCTCATAGAGCTTAACAGATAACTCTGAAGAGTTAATATCAGAGAGCACCGGACAGCATAACAGGGAGTTCAAGCGAGCCATGTCAGGAAGCCCATAAGAGCTTATATCAAGACGCTCACGTAAAGCTGCATTTGTGTCCGCATTATATGTTGAATCACAACCGATCGAATCATGTAACAAGATGCTCACACAGAGCTGCGGTAGTGCGCAACACATGCATAATCACTACCAATCAGGATTGCTCGCAGAAACTATATAACAGAATACTCGAGAGGGCTATATTAGGATTACTCGTCCGAGCTAAATCCTGTTTGCAACATATGCAGAATCACATCCAATATGGGAAATTACATATATCCATTGAATTTCATTATTCAAATGGAACTTGACATTTATTCAAGCTATATCGGGTATTTTCTAGTATTTTGGGATCATATGAAATATAATTCATTTAATCTCATAATTTCTCATTTCAGGGATTTATCCGTTAAATCATTAAAATTTCAATGGATATTCAGGTAGTACACATAAGGTGTACAAATCAATAATCCATAAATTTGTGATCAGGGGTACCCATTAGGGCACATAATCAGGAAGCACACTCTCGAGTCACATATCAAGATGCTTAGATGAGCCATGTAACAGGACACTTATCCAGGCTAAACGGGAAACTCATAAGAGTTTTACTCAGAGAGCTCATAAAGCTTAACAGATAACTCCGAAGAGTTAATATCAGGGAGCACCAGATAACATAACAGGGAGTTCAAGCGAGCCATGTCAGAAAGCCCATAAGAGCTGATATCAGGAGGCTCACGTAAAGCTGCGTTTGTGTCCGCATTATATGCTAGATCACAACCGATCGAATCATGTAATAGGACGCTCACATATAGCTACGGTAGTGCGCAACACATGCATAATCACTACCGATCAGGATTGCTCGCAGGAACTATATGACAGAATGCTCGAGAGGGCTATATCAGGATTACTTGTCCGAGCTAAATCCTGTCTGCAACATATGCAGAATCACATCCAATATGGGAAATTACATATATCCATCGAATTTCATTATTCAAACATAACTTGACATTTATTCAAGCTATATCGGGTATATAATTTATTTCATACTTTAAACATTTATAATTCGTACAATCACATAACACATTTAATACAAGCATATAAATAAACACAATTCGGTTACACGAACTTACCTTAATAGTCGTTCGTACAAGAAATTCTACTAATCCGAAACTTTTTTTTTCCTCGATCTAACTTCGAATTTGAGTTGTTTGGATCTATATAATGAATTTAATCATCAATTTATCACATTTCATATTCATTTGGATTCAATTTACATCCTAGGCAAAATTAATATTTTGCCCCTAAACTTTTCATAAATTTCAATTTCGTCCCTAGGCTCAGAAAATGAAATTCATATAATTTAATCTTTATTCCAAGCGTGGCCCTTTTCTAGTAGGTCTGAAGAGTAGAATGTTAGTTTATCTGCCAGAGCTAGAGTGGATAGTAGGTGGTATGTGCAAGGACAAGTGAGAATCCACTAGAATTAGTTAAATGGCCATAAGCAAACCAAGTAACAATCGCTCAACAATCATTCCGCCATTTAAGAAAGATGAAAGGCGAACATGAGTTCTGACACTCTAGAAAAAATAGGATCTTCTAAACGAAACAGGGAGTGTAGTGTGTTTGGTTCTTTTCTATTTAAACCCCTGCAATATAGGGTCTATTTTCGTGTAATACAATAAAGAAACTCACTAAATTCATTCGAACAAGGATTTTGACCTGTGGTTGCAAGATTCGCGGGATAAAGAACTCGATGAGGGACCAAGACCGTGTTAGATCAATGATCATCATCAATAAAGTTCCATGCACATGGGAAGATGCTACCTTCAGAGGCTTCGCCTTGGGGTTAGGCACATTGTAATTTAAAAAGTTTCTTAGAGTTAGAAATTTTCAATGTACTCAAACTTTATTAGGTCAGATAACTTTTGTACAAAAATATTCTTAATAATGTAATAAAGTCGATTAACAATTTTTTTTTATTTTAGTTCGTTGCTCAAACCAAACTATTAGAACTATATCGCAAATGCATTCACGATAATGGCTAAGGCATGTGAACAAGCAGTTATTTTCGCAAAGGATTTAGGATTTCGAAGAGTGATCATTGAAGGTGACTCATTTACATACCAAAGATGGTACTTAGATCTACATCGGATAAATCTTCAGTTAATCCGATTATTCAAGATATCAGAGTGATTTCCAGGGAGTTAGAGAACATCAGTTTTGTTTTTTCGGTCGCAAGCAAATAATGTGCCACATGTCCTGGCAGGAGAAGACCGGCGATTGAGGTCACCAAGATTCCGGATTGAAGAAGCTCCGATGGCAACGGAGAAGGAAAGAAGACTAATGAATCTCACGAGTTAATGTGTTTTGGCTTCGATCTTTAGATATTGGAGAAATTTCTTGCGTTTTGAGCTCTCTTTGATGCTCATCCAAAGTGTTTTCTCTCTCGATTTTGTTCTTAGTTTCAACGATTCGTTTTCTGCAAATAGAGCTAAGAGAGGGATTGCAGTTGCTGGGTTTGATCTTTGAGAGCAGTGTCTTTGGTTTTCGGGAGGAAAGAGAGGATCGTTTTCTCTTTCTTTTGTTGTTTCCAGTTTTAATTTTGCTTTATCGAGCTTGTGATAGTAGGTGTCTTAGGCAGTAGTTATGATATTGGCAGAACATATTTTATTTTGTTGTTTTCTCTCTCCTAGAGGTGTGCATGGGCCGAGCCGGGCCGGATTCGGGTCGGGCCCATAAAAAAATTTTAGCCCGTTTTCAAGGCGCCCGACCCGGCCCGAAATATGGGCCTAGAATTTTGTCCAAGCCCGCCCGAGAAAAAAATGATAGGCTGAGCCTGCTGCTACCCATATATTAAAAAAATTTTACTTTTTTATTAAATAAAAACTTTAAAATATAATAAATCAAATGCATTTAAAACATAAAAAAATATAAAAAAATGGAACTAAAATAATTCTTAAAATAATATATAAATTAAAAATATAATAAAAATAATTATATTAAAATTAAAAAATTGAAATAAATTAGAACTAAATTAAGAACTAAATTATATTAATAACAAAAAATTTTACAATATCAAAATAACATTAAAAACAATAAAAAAACCTAAAGTAAAAAAACTAAAGTTACTTAAAATTTAAAATAAAAAAATTTAAAAATAATTTAATATTAAAATCGGGCCGTCAGGTCAGTGTTGCCAAAAAAAAATCTTACCCGAGGCCCTGCCCGTTTTCTAAACGGGCCTCTTTTTTTTCCCAAGCCCATTTTTCGGGCCTATAGTTTTACCCAAACCCTCCCATTTTTCGGGCGGGCCTTCGGGCCGGGCCAGGCTGCCCGGCCCATGCACACCTCTACTCTCTCCTCCATTTAACTTTTTAATTAAATCCCAGGTAAGTTTAAAACATAATAATAATAAGAATAGTATTGGCATTCGTTTCCTTAAAGCTCTGTTTTTCAAGATCATGATCCTTGAATTAATTCTATAATTCAAAACGTAAAATAAACAACAGTTGGTGTAGGAAAAAATGAGAGTGAATATGAAATTACAAAGAAAAATAATAATAATAATAATAATAATAATAATAATAATAATAATAATAATAAAACCTTACCTTCAAACTCAACTAAGAAAGAGTTGCCGTGAGATCAATACTAATTTACTTTTTTCTTTAATTTTGCAGGAAGAATATGAACGACGGATACTAATTTATTTTGATTTGGCAACTATGGATTTTCCCATTTATTTATACTAATTCTGCATTTTTTGTCTGTCATATTTCCGTTTATTCAGAATAAAGATGGAAACATGCATTATGCTCCTATTATTGGGAAAAATATTGCTTCAAAAAGTTAGGAATAATATATTAAATTACACGGTGACAAATGGCAATAAAAATTTCTATAGTATTTAAAACCCCAGCCAAGACGGAGAATAACTCAGCTCTACAGTTGCAAGGTCCAACCAAAGTAAAACGTAGGGAAAGCAGAAATACATAGACCATTTTCACAACCATGACCTGGGCATTTTGATTTGTAAATGACATAAAACAAGTAATGATGAATCACTCAACACTCGATTTATGTTTTACATTGTACAACCAGAACTGACCCCACCAAATGAAATTTATACAATATGAACTAAAACGCAATGCATCAGGCGAAACATGTCAAAAATATGATTCTATAGTATGGGAGAAATTACCTCAGCTTGAGTCCGAGTCCTGCCTGCTTGCTAAACACAACTCATGCAACTCATTGAGTATCCACTCCTCCCCCGTGTGTCCGCCCAACACCAACACCCTGGTCCCTCCAACCACACATGTACTATGTCCCCAAGCAAATTTTGGTGGTTGCCCAGGAACATTCAGTGTCCTCCATGATGGTTTCTCCTTCGAAGGATCCAGGAGAAACAGCTGAGAAGGAGAATGCAATCCTGCAATTGAACCACCAAATATAATTATCCTCCCACAAGGCATGCTTACCGCAACATGATCCAGTCTAGGAGGAGGTACAACAGCATTTTGGCTACCAACACTGGTGAAGGCACTACAGTCCAGTTGCCACCACTGTGGTTCTTCGTCCTCCAAATCAATGGTGTAGGCTTCACCTGATCGCAATCGCAAGTTCCCGCTCTTTGCAAGCCCCCCAAACATAAGAATTTTAGTACGCCCATAAACTGACAGCGAATGTCCCAACCTTGATGGGGGTGCCCATGATGTTGGAATCTCTTTCCATGTTGGCTTGTCTGTAGTAAGATCCAAAAGATACGTGTCACTGAGAAGCACCCCCGCATCCGTGCACCCACCAGACACAACCAACTTAGAACCGTCTATTGTGCAAGAGCTATGCCAAGATCTAGGGAGAGGGGGAGCACCACCAGAAACTTCTTTCCATGTAGGTTGTTTGGCATCCAAGTCAAGGACAAAGACGTCATTGAGCAATCCTTGTCTTCCACATCCTCCAAAGACCACCAACCAGGAACCATTTAGGCATGAAAGAGTATGGCCCCAACGCCCTGGAGGGGATGATTCCACAATTACACGCTGCCACGCTGGATTTGCAGCATCAAGGTTGAGAACAAACGTGTCATCCATAGGCTGCATATTGACTCCCTCGCCTCCGAAAAGGACTAGACGGTTCCCTGCTGCACATGCACTGAAGTTGCAACGTGAAGGCTCCACAGCACCACCTACAGTCAGTTTCCTCCAACAAACTGCCTCAAGAGTGGTCAGCTCTCTGGCAAGACGTCCCCATCCCAGCTTTTTTGTCATCATTTCCAGTGTACCAGTGACCTCTCTTCCCCAGGCATTTTGACATACCATCTTTCTCACATGCTCATTTTTTGTTAATTGTCGTATCCTTCTGCAGACAGATCCAATAGAAGCGACATCTCTCGGTGTTAACCGAGATAAAATGTTATGAGCCAAAACTTCATCAGAGAGCCGGAGTATCCCACATATTTCTCGATGCCGACTGAATGGTGGATTGCTGAAATGAGAGTATTGAGCAGACTCATCCAACTGCTGATTACAAGTCTCTTTGAAAACCGGATATGATACACGATTCAGATCTAGTTTTGCTTCAGAAAACACTTGAATACCAATAATGTGTGTGACTATTCCATCATCATCATGTATAGGTGCAAGTTTCAATATGTTCACCAACGGAGTGCCATCCTTCCTGAAATTCAGAAGCTCACCTTGGAATTCAATACCTTCCTCAAGACATCTCCGGATCTCAGAAACAACAAAAGGATCTACCAAAGGGTGCCGTCTTTGAGCACATTGATCTCTATACTGTAAAAACCGACTGAAAGAAATCCCATAGAGTCAATCTAGATCCTCTATATCAAGTAATTATTAAAAGATAAAGAAACATCACAACTAGCTATGGAAGCATAAGCATTATTGGCAAATGAAAACTTCCATTACAAAATTGTGAATACTAGCCAAGAGGATGCCAACATGGAAATACATTAACACATTAAAAACTAAAACAACTGAAAGCTGGATGTCTCTTGTTCACCATAAAAATCTTAAATCCTTTTCAACCCAGCCAAAGTGGAAAAAGATAAATTTGCAGCACACTATGCTCCTTTTAACACCAAAAAACAAAATTCGTCAACATTCTTGAGTTATTACTTTGCCATTGACAAACTTTTTGCTAAATATTCAGAGAAGATGACTGGTATTCACGTGTAGTTACAGTAGCTTAAGGCCTGCAAGATTTTTTTTCCCTTTTTTACTTCTCAAGCTGGAAAGAAGACTAAAATAACACACTAAAGCCATCTTTCAAAAAAGAGAGGTTCAATTAGATTGATACTTCTCTGCTTCTCCTTGCAACCCCTCCTTTTGATTATTGGCAAAGAACTTGGACAACCAAAGCTCACTCCAGACATGCTTCTTCTTAGTTCATCCCATACTGATCTACATCTGAAATAAGATAGTACTTAAAATTATGTTGGAAAATTCTCGTAGGAGAATTCATCAATAAGATTGTCAAGCATGTATTTCCTTTCTTTAATAATATTGCCTTGAATGGAAGCAGAACTAACTTTCCTACAAGATGAAACCAAAACTACTTGCTGTAGATTATCCCAAGGTCTTTAATCTTCTACCATTTATGTGAAGGTCATCATGATGAATGTTCACTTGGTTAAAATGCTTTATAGATGCCTTTCACTACGCTGAAAAGGTAGACTTACTAAAATGGATTCAATGATTGAAACTAAGCAATTCACTACACACTCCTCATTTTATCTATACAAAAACAAACAGCTTCTACTTCCTCTCTCCCAAAATAATTGTAATTAACACTACTTAAAAGTCAAGATTAAGTTTACTGGTTCTTTGACATGATACCAAAACATTTCTGATGCAGTGATCCAAAAGATCCAAACTGTAACACTCAGCTACCTCTATTCTTTCTATTAATTTAATTTGAACACAAGTCTGATTGATCTGCATTGATTCACATTATCAAGCCCTCAAGGCAAAGGCAGCATGCAAGAGATACAACCCATTCTATGTTCCTTGACACAAATGATCCAGAAGTTATTATACAGGGTTATGTAATTGACATTAAGAAATACTTTTTGTTAATTTGAATTCGCCTAATGTTGTCTTTGTTTTATTCTATTTTTCTTAGACTTGAGCAGTTAGGGCTGCATGTAACTTCAATATTTTCCACCACCGAAATGATTCATGTTCTTAGACCGAATAATTCATATCCCTAGATTTACATATTCAACCTTAATATACTGCAAAAGATAAGTTCAGCATTCATGATATTTATTTACTTTTCTTAAGATCAATCCCTAATTTTGTTCTGTTCTAATATCTATACTTTTTTGCTCTTAACCTTCTACTAACTAAATGAAAAACCAAAAAAAAAAAAAAAGTTCTGTAGAAAGTCTTGAGCTCTTATCACCTTCATATTTGACTAATTGCAAGAAATAAATGTCCGTGAATTTTTTATTTAACACCTTCACGCCATCAAATGAGTAGCAAGGCTCCAATAAACAAACACTTGCAACTTGTTTAGATCAATTACTAAAAGTTGTTTCAAATCACTAGAAATCATCAACTTTCTCTTAAATTTACTCAAAAAATCTTTAATTACTCCAAAAATCAGCATAAAATATTATTCAAAAACAAAAGGAAAAGAAACTAAAATATCTCACCAGTTCCTACCAAGGACTTCGTCGGCTCGGTAACCGGTGAAAACCTCGAAGACTTTGTTGACATAAATAATAGGGAAATCGGGCTCCAAAGCATCGGAAACAACGAAAGAAGTCGGATTTGTAGGGTAATACAATAGTCCTGGTTTCTTCGGAAGCTGGCTCTCTTCTTCTTCATCATCATCTTCTTCTTGTTGTTGTTGTTCTTCTTCATCCTCCATTTCTTGTCGTTTTACTTCACCTTTTGCAAATCGTTGCCGTTTTCCACTGCTTTGCATCACTTCTTCTCCTTTAGACATTTTCTATTTTTTGGTGCTTTATTTTTTTCCCCTCTGTTTCTATGGGAGGTGTGGGCTTTTCCTTTTTCAAGTTTTGTTATTGTTGAAGGGAAGATATTTTATGCGTTGAATTTCTCTTATCCAAAATGCCCTTATTTGCCTACCGTATTTGTAAATGTGCCTCCATTTGTGCACTCACTCCAACCTTCGTAATTACCAAGTATTGGGTTTTAGATCATTTTTTTATTTTACTTTTTTTCCGAATTATCATTTTGTTTTTAAAATTTTTTTTCTTGATACTTATGAAAAGTAAATAAGGATTTTCCCAACTCAAGAAAAGCAGTCATATATCATTATTATACTTAAAGATATTATTCATGTTAACAGTAGATTAATGAGTTCCACTGTATACGTTAAATTTAGGTCTAGTTTAAGATTTATTCTTAAAAGTGCTTTTGGTAAAAGAATGGTTTTGTAGAGAAGTTAAAATTTTCAATTTCTGAAAAAATTATTTTTTGGTCAATTTTTTAGAACAAGTACTTTTTTATCTGATAAAATATTTGTTTAGAAATGTTTTTGTTCTAAAAATGCTTTTTAAAAATAATACTAAACACACCCTTAGATAAAATGGATAAGAACACAACTATTATCCCCGTAAAAAGGTCGTTTTTTTTATCTTCTCCTCTGTAGTTTTATTTTTTTGTTTTTTATTTTTTTGTTACAAAGTCTATGGATTGACTAATAGCTAGTTGTGAAAAAACTTTTAAGAAGTGCTTTTGAAATATTTGATAGTATTTATCATTATTGTTAAAACGTATTTTTGAGAAAATAAAATATTAATTTTAGATATAATATTATAAAATAGATTATTTAATAGGGTAAAAAGGTAACTTCATTTAAAAGCACTTTTTTAAAAGTTAAAATTTTTTGTTTGGGTTAAATATCCCGTTTATAAATAAGGTTTGATTTAATAAATTGCTAATTTAACTTTTTTTATTTAAAATTAAGATTTGAGTTAGAAAAATATTTTTCACTTAGAAGTACAAACTTTTGCATGCAAAACAATGAAATTGAATTTTTTTTTCTAAATGAAGGTTCATTTATTTTAAGTTTTTTCTTAATTCATAAAATATTTACATTCAAATCTTTAATTAATATTAAGATTTATGAATAATCTATTATCACTTTTTCTTATAAATAATTTTAATTAATTCATTTTTAAATTTTGATGGCCGAAAGATATTACAATCATTGCTTGCTTTATGGGGATAGAATTATTTATGTTCTTAAGATCATAATGTTAATTAAAATTATTAAATTAAAGGTTAGTTATTATGAATGATCTTTTTTCTCCAAAATTTTTCCAAACTCAATGCAGTGATG
This sequence comes from Gossypium anomalum, assembly GCA_025698475.1. Taxonomy (NCBI): domain Eukaryota; kingdom Viridiplantae; phylum Streptophyta; class Magnoliopsida; order Malvales; family Malvaceae; genus Gossypium; species Gossypium anomalum. Next base: position 60,758,037 of record CM046956.1, read on the forward strand.
GTAAGGAATTAAACCAAAAAAAAGAGAATGGCGATCTGGTAATAAAATAAGAAAAGGAGCGGCAAAAAATAAAGAGAAAGCGTCCACATCAGTGTAGTGAGAAACACGTATCAAACTACAAAAGGAAGAAAAAGAAAATCTAAACTGAATCTGGCACCTGAGGGCTTCATCAAGGTGGGAGAAGATATTTATTTTAGCGTCAGGATGGTGGCCGTGGCCGGCACTGGAAACGAACCCATCATCTCATCCCTCAATTCTATGGTCCTCACCCCCTCTCCCCTTTCGCTTTTTTGCCCCCTCTTTTATGTATGGGTTAATATCATGTTTACTTCTAAACTTTTCTAAAAATATTTGTTGGTACCTAAATTTTTTTTATACTTAGTTGGTATCTAATTTTGTATCTCGTCAAATGCATTTCTCTAATTTATTAATGATGTTAATTTTTAAAGATTAGCATGTAGTTTGCCTCTTGAATTTGTTCAAAAATATCTAATAGGTACCCAGTGACGAAGCCAGAATTTTTTTTGAGGGCCTCGAAATTAAATTATATATTTTTATGATAGTAAAAATATAAATTTATTATTTTAATAGTCTATATCTTTATAATTTTTAAATGATTAAATTAATTTTTATCATTTTGAGATGCTAAAATACAATTTTACCATTACTAATTTAAAATTTTATAAAATATAAAGAATTTAAATGAATTTTTTTCCATTTTAGGAGGGGTCAGCCCCTGGCTCCACCATGGTTGATACCTAAACTTTTGTAAATTAATTTATATTTTCAAAAGATTTTTAATTTTTTAATTTATGTTCTTACTAAGAAATTGTCATGTGTCATTATAAGATTACCCATTAATATCACATTAGCACAAGTTAACGATGTTAATGACATCATTATCCGAATTTATTTTATTTTTGCATATAAGAGATTTGGATTTCAATATTTTGAATCCATTATCCTTTTGACTTTTTAAAACTTTTATTTTTTTTTAAAGTTATTGAAAAATATTTTTTGAAAGAAATTTAAAAATATTATTATAGTCGATAAATGGGGATATTTAGCGGATTTAGATATTTAATGGATAGCTTGATTAAATCAAAATTGGATTAAAATAATAATAATCAAATTTAATGCTAAAAATAAATGAAGGATTAGAATTTTACAGAAATGACATGTTGGAATATCTTCAAATATTTATAGTGTTTCAATAACTATAAATGAAAGGGTGTAAGTAATTAAAAGTTATATTATTGGTTATTGATCAAAGAGTTATGATTATTCATAATAATAAGCTATATCACTTGATTTTGTAATAAAAAATTAAATAGTTATGTTTATTTAAGAGATATTACTTAAATAGTTGTATCTCTTACTTTTGTAACAGCACTAATTTGACCTTAGTCGTAAAAGTGGTTTCGGGACCACAAAATCGAGTCACAAAAATTAATTAATCGATATATTTTATTCTTATTATATATGTACATACATATGTGAAAATTTCATGCTTTAATTTTATCAATTGTATATGAAATTATTAAATAGGACTTATGTGAGAAAAATGTGAAAGGTGATAAGTAATTTTTAAAGGTGGTATATAATGAAGGTATTAAAAGGAATTGTTTTGCATGTCAAATTACCCATTTTATTGTTAGTGGCCGGCCATGTTGTTAGTTAGTATAAAATATATGAATTTTATATTAGCATTATTTATAATTAAATGGCTTTGAATTATATAATAATAATAATTAAAGGTAGGAAATGGGTGAAGGAAACAAAGTATTCATTCTTGTTTCTTCCTAGCCGATTTTAAAGAAGGAAAAGAACAAACCATTCGGTGATCTTGAACTCTTAATAAGGTAAGTAATTCATGTTAATTCTTGGATTTTTAGTACATTTTGAGTTAGTTATTAAGTTCTTTGCTTAACCCATGACAAAATTTTAAGTTGGGTGATGTCTTGAGCTTTCGGCCATAGGAGAATTGAAGGGGATAGATGGTTGTTTTTATGGTTAATTGAAGTTTGAACTAGTTAATACTTAATTGTTAGTATTTATGTATGAAAGAGATGAATTTGGACTTGTTGAATTACTTGAACAAATTCGGCCTTGTAAATGATTTTAAGGGTATAAATCTTGAATAATGCTATACATAGGTTTCAGCTTTGATAGTGCTCATATGAGTATAATTAGTTCAATTTTGATAATATAGTATGAAATGATAAGTAAAAATATAATGGTAGCTTAAGATAAACAACATTCGGCTATGAATTTTTGTGTTAAATTGAAAATGGGTGTTAGTTGAGCTATGAACATTTGCTTAATAATGAAAAGAACATAAGCTTAATGCTTAAGTAGCATTCGACTTTGGAGTAAGTTCATTTAGTAGGGAAATAAATTTTAAGAGTTAAGAAAGTAATTTAGGTTATATATATATATATATATATTCGTGATTATATTCGATCTAAGGGACTATGTTAGTTATTTGGGAGTTTCGGCCATAGTATTACAGTAAATGTTATTTTGAACAAGGGTTTTAACTATAATAAATTGGTGTAAATGTTTTGAGTGAGGTAAACACTAATAAGATGAATTGAAAAAAAAAATTTCACAAATGTTTAAAATGACATTCGGCTCAGGTTTGTAAGTATGTCTAGTCAGTGATGAATGTTTTAAAATATGGAAGGTTATAAGTTGAGTTTAGTGTTAAATGAAACATTTGATCAGATACATAGTGCCAAATGTGTTTGGATGTGAATTACCAAGTACCTAAACTTAATAATGCTATAATGGTAGACTTGGTTGGACTTTAGCATCTAGTGTGATGCATTTGATTCTTGTATTAATCTGAGATAATATGTGTATATTTTTTTTTATGAAATTGAGTGATGGTTAAGTGATTTGAAAATGCAAGATAATACGCTAGTAATATATTCGATTGTGCATGAGTAGAACATATGTATGATGTATAAATAGCTAGTTAACAAAATCATTTGTACTTAATGGCACGGTATACATGTATTAAATCGAATTGTTCATTTTATAAATAATTAAATAGATCTAGTTGTTTAAATTAAGCTCAAGAGCTAAGGGGTCTAAATCGGATAAGGGAAGGAGAAAGCAATGAGTAGATAATCCGCAACTGCTCAAGATATATCCGAGGTAAGTTTTGAGTAATTACAGTTATTACATAATTGATGTAATGAGATAAGCATGATAAATGAATTGCAATCTATTGTCTCTACTTGAATAAGGTTGTTTAATAAATATCTGAGTATATGGAATATAATCGAATAGATATTAAGAGTTAAGCTGAGATAGTGAAATAGTTATGTGTTCTTGTGTAAAAGTGTTGAACCGAAAGTTATATTGAATGTGTATTGTCGTTGTGTGCTCATACTCGAATGAATAAAATGAAGTAAAAATGTGATATATTATATGAGCCGAATTGTCTAGTGGGTAAATATGCTTAGCTCTCAATATATTGTATATCAGGGTCAAATCCATGAGCAGCGTCGTGGCCGTAATGTATATCCGGGTCAAATCCATGAGCTTCATCTTTGTAATGTATGTCCAGGTTAAATCCATGAGCTTAGTGCTGGTATTATATCCGGGCTTAAAGTTCCGCAGGCTTTGAGTTAGTAACTGGATTCGGGTTTGAAACCTAGCAGGCTTAACGCCGGTGATTCGAATGAGATTACAAACTCAAATGTTCAAAGAAAACTATTATCGAAGAGGTATGATACATGGTAATGACCGGGTACGTATTATATAATGTTATGTGAACTGATTGCAAGGTGAGTCATTAGTATCAAACAACGATATAATTATGTGAGTGATTAATATATCTATGAATAAGAGAAATGACCTATTCGATCGATGTCTGTCATTGTATGAAAGTATGTGAATTAAATTAGTTGTATGAGCCATATAGTAAAGTGAAGCATGTGCTAAAAATTTGTTTGTGTAATATATTCGGCCAATAGTCTTTATGTGTGGTATACTTGTGCATATTTGGCCTAGTAATTGTAATTAGAATATGAATTTGGTAATATTCATTGTTTGATTTAAATGATATGTTTTAATTGTTGAAATGCTTAAAACTTACTAAGCCTCGAAAGCTTACTCTGTTTCTTATTTCTCTATTTTATAGATTGTTGATTTTGGCCACCGACTCGGGGATCGTCAGCAGTTCATCGTACTATCGATATTGTTGGTACAATTATATTTTGGTCCCGATATGGCATGTATAGTTTAGACTGTTGACAAAATACGTTTTGTAATTGTAAATATCTTGGCCGTATGAAAATGACATTTTATAACTTATAAATCTGTATGTATTCAATTCGATTTCTGCTTTTGTTGATAGATTATGTGATTGAAATTAAATGTTTAGCTTGGTAATACCTCATAGCCTAAACCGGCGATCGGACTCGGGCTAGGGGTGTTATATTTTATTGGTATCAGAGCCACGGTTTAGTCGATTCTAGGACTAACGTAGAGTGCTTGAGTCTAGCTATCCATGCCATATAGTATTGATACGGTAGTATGATGAATTCTGACAGTTAAAAATATGTTTTCGTATAGTAATGGATCCTGATCCCACTCGAACGGTAGCTGATGATGTTGAGAGTGTAGCGCCTGCTCCCGCGCATGGGACAGCGCCGATGGACTCTCAACCTATTGCAAGCAATCAGAACGACGAGGCTAGACAGGCTTTCTATAGTGTATTGAATGATTGGTTTAACCAATACATTCGAACCAATACGGCTGTTCCACAATCCTCACTTCCGAATAATACACCCCCTGCACCTACGATACCTCCGGTAACTGATCAAACGAGGTTAAATAAGCCCCCAATTGACAGAATCCAAAAGCATGGGGCTACTGAATTTAAAGCTACAGATAGTGATGATGCCAAGCAAGCTGAATTTTGGTTGGACAACACTATTCGAGTACTTGATGAACTATCTTGCACACCCGATGAATGCCTAAAATGTGCTATATCCTTGCTACGTGATTCTACTTACTATTGGTGGAACACATTGGTTTCTGTTATACCGAGAGAACGGGTGACGTGGGAGTTCTTCCAAACGGACTTCCAAAAAAAATATATCAGTCAGAGGTTCATTGATCAGAAACGAAAAGAATTTTTTGAGCTTAAACAGGGTTCCATGTCAGTTACTGATTATGAACGGAAGTTTGTCAGACTCAGTAGATATGCTCGGGAATGTGTGTCGTCTGAGGCTATTATGTGTAAACGTTTTGAAGATGGGCTGAATGAAGATATAAAGATGTTTGTTGGCATTCTTGAAATACGAGAGTTTGTGATACTTGTTGAGCGAGCTTGCAAGGCCGAAGAGCTTAGTAAAGAAAAAAGAAAAGCTGATGTCAAAGTTGGAGAATTTCGTAAAAGATCTTTAGGAAAGTCTTTTCAGCAATCATCGAAGAAATTTCGAGATGATTCTAGCCGATCAAAGAATATTTCAGGTTTTTCCAGACGAGACCATGATCGACCCCCTGCGAGTACACGAGCCACTTCAGTTGCCAGTGTTGGAAATGATCGTCGAGACAGGACAGAGTGCAAGTATTATGGTAAATAGCATTCGGGGAGTTGTAGATTTCATGACCACTCCTGTTATAAATGCGGGTCAGCCGACCATTTTATTAAAGACTGCCCGAGATTATCTGAGCAAAATGTGAACCAGAGTGGGAAACCGAGTATTACAGCACGAGGTAGACCACCTAGGAATACGGGGAATGCTAGTGGCGGTCAGAGAGGTTCTAGAGATGCTACAACCAAATCCGAGGCTCGTGCTCTTGCTAGAGCTTATGCTATACGCGTACGCGAGGATGCTTCTTCGCCTGATGTTATTACCGGTACTTTTACTCTCTTTGATACTGATGTGATTGCTTTGATTGACCCTGGTTCTACTCATTCACATGTATGTGAGACTTTAGCATCCAGTAAGACTCTACCTGTTGAGTCTACTGAGTCCATAATCCGAGTGTCAAATCCCTTGGGTCAATATGTGTTAGTCGACAAAGTGTGCAGGAAATGTCCCCTGATAACCCGAGGTTCATGTTTTTCGGCCGATTTGATGCTTTTACCATTTAATGAATTTGATGTTATTCTCTGTATGGATTGGTTAACCGTTCATGATACGGTTGTGAATTGCAAAAGAAAGACTATTAATTTGAGATGCGCAAATGATGAGATAATCCGAGTTAAGTCTACTGATATGAACAGGCTACCAGCAGTTATATCCTCAATATTGGCTCAGAAATATGTCAAAAAGGGGTGTGAGGCATATCTTGCGTACGTACTTGATAGTAAAGAATCAAAAAAGAAGCTTGAATCAGTATCAGTGGTTTGTGAGTATCCAGATGTTTTTCCCGAGGAATTGCCAAGGTTACCACCTGTTCGGGAGGTAGAGTTTGGTATTGAACTTGTACCTGGGACTACACCAATTTCGATAGCGCCATACCGTATGGCACCAACGGAATTGAAGGAATTAAAAACTCAGTTTTAAGGGTTGACGGATAGAGGTTTCGCTCGACCAAGTTTCTCACCTTGGGGTGCACCTGTATTGTTCGTGAAAAAGAAGGACGGAACCATGAGATTGTGCATCGACTATCGTCAGTTGAATAAAGTGACGATAAAGAATAAATATCTGTTACCGCGTATTGATGATTTGTTAGATCAGCTAAAGCGAGCTTCAGTGTTTTCAAAGATAGATTTGAGATCGAGTTATTATCGGTTGCGAGTTCGAGATTCAGATATACCTAAAACTACTTTCAGAACGAGATACGGTCACTACGAGTTCTTAGTGATGCCGTTTGGGCTCACTAATGCCCCTGCAGTATTTATGGATTTGATAAACCAAATCTTCAGGCAGTATTTGGACTGGTTTGTAGTTGTGTTTATAGATGACATCTTGATTTATTCACACTATAAAACTAAACACGCCGAGCACCTAAGATTAGTGTTGCAGATTTTACGGGATAAGCAGTTGTATGCTAAGTACAGTAAATGTGAGTTCTGGTTGAGAGAAGTTAGCTTTTTGGGACATGTAGTATCTGCATCGGGAATTCGAGTTGATCCGAGCAAAATTTCAGCCATACTTGATTGGAAGCCCCCGAGAAATACTACTGAAGTTCGAAGCTTTTTGGGACTTGCTGGTTACTACAGACGGTTTAAAAAAGGTTTCTCGATGATAGCCACACCAATGACGAAACTACTTCAGAAAGATGTTAAGTTCGAATGGTCAGAAAGGTGCCAGAAAAGTTTCGACCAACTGAAAATGCTTTTGACGGAAGCCCCAGTGTTAGTGCAGCCCGAATCCGGTAAAGAGTTTGTTATTTACAGTGATGGGTCCTTACATGGGCTGGGTTGTGTATTGATGCAAGATGGTCGAGTTGTAGCTTACGCATCGAGGCAATTGAAGCCACATGAGAAAAACTATATGGCTCATGATATCGAATTAGCCGCCATAGTTTTTGCCTTAAAAAAATGGCGACATTACTTGTTCGAAGAAATATGTCATGTATATTCGAATCATAAAAGCCTCAAATATTTAATGACTCAAAAAGATTTAAATCTGAGACAAAGACGTTGGCTTGAATTGTTGAAAGATTATGATCTTGTCATTGACTATTACCCTGGAAAGGCCAACGTGGTTGCCGATGCTTTGAGTCGCAAATCACTGTTTGCTTTACAAGCGATGAATGTTCACTTGTCCGTTTCATCAGATAATGTGTTAGTAGCAGAATTAAAAGCCAAACCGTTAATGATTCATCAAATATGCGAGTCCTAAAAAGTCGATGATGAATTGGTTGCTAAACGAGCTGAATGTGTTTCGAATATGGAATCAGAGTTTCAAATTGACGACGATGATTGTTTGAGGTTCAGAAGTCGATTGTGTATCCCAAGGAATTCAGAACTTATTTTGATGATTTTAAACGAGGCTCTTAGTAGTCGAATGTCGATCCATCCTGGTAGCGCAAAAATGTATAACGATCTGAAACGTCAGTTTTGGTGGCCTGGTATGAGACGATACATTTCTGACTTTGTTTCGAAGTGTTTGGTATGTCAACAAGTGAAGGCGGAACATCAAGTGCCTTCAGGATTACTTCAGCCGATCATGATACCCGAATGGAAATGGGATTGAGTCTCGATAGATTTTGTATCTGGGTTGCCATTGTCATCAAGCAAGAAGGATGTGATCTGGGTTGTTGTTGATAGACTGACAAAGTCGGCTCATTTTGTTCCCGTACGTACGGATTATTCACTTGACAAACTAGTTGAGTTGTATATTTCTCAGATCGTGAGGTTACATGGGGTACCTATTTCTATTGTGTCGGATAGAGATCCGAGATTCACATCGCGATTCTGGAAGAAATTGCAAGAAGCTTTAGGTACCAAGTTGAATTTTAGCACCACTTTTCATCCACAGACTGATGGTCAATCCGAGCGGATCATTCAGATACTCGAGAATATGTTGAGATGTTGCATCCTTGAGTTTTGTGGTTCATGGGAACGGTATTTGCCTTTGATTGAATTTGCTTACAACAATAGTTTTCAATCAAGCATTAAGATGGCACCTTACGAGGCTTTGTACGGTCGTAAATGCCGTACACCATTGTTTTGGACCGAACTTAGTGATAGTAAAATATTCGGGGTTGATTTGGTTAAAGATGCTGAGTAAAGAGTAAAAGCAATCCTTGAAAGTCTGAAAGCAGCTTCAGATCATTAGAAGTCGTATGCAGATTTAAAGCGAAAAGACATTGAATATCAGGTCGAAGACAAAGTGTTTCTTAAAGTTTCACCTTGGAAAAAGGTGCTCAGATTTGGTCGTAAAGGCAAATTGAGTCCGAGGTTCATCGGGCCGTATGAAATATTCGAATGAGTTGGGCCGGTGGCATACAGATTGATTCTACCCCCTGAGCTTGAAAAGATTCACAACGTTTTTCATGTTTCGATGCTTCGACGTTATAGATCCGATCCATCGCATATAATTAATCCATCAGAAGTTGTGATTCAATCTAATTTGAGTTACGAAGAAGAACCGGTTCGTATTTTGGCTCGTGAGGTAAAAGAATTACGAAATAAGAAAATCCCACTAGTAAAAGTACTGTGGCTTAAACACGGGATTGAAGAAGCTACATGGGAACTTAAAGACACTATGAATGATCGATATCCTAACTTATTCACTGGTAAGATTTTCGGGGACGAAAATTTCTTAAGTGGGGGAGAGCTGTAACAGCCCTAATTTGACCTTAGTCGGAAAAGTGGTTTTGGGACCACAAAACCGAGTCACAAAAATAATTAATTGATATATTTTATTCTTATTATATATGTACATGCATATGTGAAAGTTTCATGCTTTAATTTTATCAATTGTATATGAAATTATTAAATAGGACTTATGTGAGAAAAATGTGAAAGGTGATAAGTAATTTTTAAAGGTGGTATATAATGAAGGTATTAAAAGGAATTGTTTTGCATGTCAAATTACCCATTTTATTGTTAGTGGCCGGCCATGTTGTTAGTTAGTATAAAATATATGAATTTTATATTAGCATTATTTATAATTAAATGGCTTTGAATTATAGAATAATAATAATTAAAGGTAGGAAATGGGTGAAAGAAACAAAGTATTCATTCTTGTTTCTTCCTAGCCGATTTTAAAGAAAGAAAAGAACAAACCATTCGGTGATCTTGAACTCTTAATAAGGTAAGTAATTCATGTTAATTCTTGGATTTTTAGTACATTTTGAGTTAGTTATTAAGTTCTTTGCTTAACCCACGACAAAATTTTAAGTTGGGTGATGTCTTGAGCTTTCGGCCATGGGAGAATTGAAGGGGATAGATGGTTGTTTTTATGGTTAATTGAAGTTTGAACTAGTTAATACTTAATTGTTAGTATTTATACATGAAAGAGATGAATTTGGATTTGTTGAATTACTTGAACAAATTCGGCCTTGTAAATGATTTTAAGGGTATAAATCTTGAATAATGCTATACATAGGTTTCGGCTTTGATAGTGCTCATATGAGTATAATTAGTTCAATTTTGATAATATAGTATGAAATGATAAGTAAAAATATAATGGTAGCTTAAGATAAACAACATTCGGCTATGAATTTTTGTGTTAAATTGAAAATGGATGTTAGTTGAGCTATGAACATTTGCTTAATAATGAAAAGAACATAAGCTTAATGCTTAAGTAGCATTCGACTTTGGAGTAAGTTCATTTAGTAGGGAAATAAATTTTAAGATAGTAAATTATGTGTTAAGAAAGTAATTTAGGTTATATATATATATATATATATATTCGTGATTATATTCGATCTAAGAGACTATGTTAGTTATTTGGGAGTTTCGGCCATAGTATTATAGTAAATGTTATTTTGAACAAGGGTTTATACTATAATAAATTGGTGTAAATGTTTTGAGTGAGGTAAACACTAATAAGATGAATTGAAAAAAAAAATTCTCAAATGTTTAAAATGACATTCGGCTTAGGTTTGTAAGTATGTCTACTCGGTGATGAATGTTTTAAAATATGGAAGGTTATAAGTTGAGTTTAGTGTTAAATGAAACATTTGATCAGATACATAGTGTCGAATGTGTTTGGATGTGAATTACCAAGTACCTAAACTTAATAATGCTATAATGGTAGACTTGGCTGGACTTTAGCATCTAGTGTGATGCATTTGATTCTTGTATTAATCTGAGATAATATGTGTATATTTTTTCTATGAAATTGAGTGATGGTTAAGTGATTTGAAAATGCAAGATAATACGCTAGTAATATATTCGATTGTGCATGAGTAGAACATATGTATGATGTATAAATAGCTAGTTAACAAAATCATTTGTACTTAATGGCACGGTATACATGTATTAAATCGAATTGTTCATTTGATAAATCATTAAATAGATCTATTTGTTTGAATTAAGCTCAAGAGCTAAAGGGGTCCAAATCAGATAAGGGGAAGGAGAAAGCAGTCGAGTAGATAATCCGCAACTGTTCAGAATATCCGAGGTAAGTTTTGAGTAATTACAGTTATTACATAATTGATGTAATGAGATAAGCATGATAAATGAATTGCAATCTATTGTCTCTACTTGAATAAGGTTGTTTAATAAATATCTTGAGTATATGGAATATAATCGAATAGATATTAAGAGTTAAGCTGAGATAGTGAAATAGTTATGTGTTCTTGTGTAAAAGTGTTGAACCGAAAGTTATATTGAATGTGTATTTTGGTTGTGTGCTCATACTCGAATGAATAAAATGAAGTAAAAATGTGATATATTATATGAGCCAAATTGTCTGGTGGGTAAATATGCTTAGCTCTCAATATATTGTATATCCAGGTCAAATCCCGCAGGCTTCGTGCTGGTAATGTATATCCGGGTCAAATCCATGAGCTTAAATCTTTGTAATGTATATCCGGGTTAAATTTCGCAGGCTTAGTGCTGGTATTATATCCGAGCTTAAAGTTTCGTAGGCTTTGAGCTAGTAACTGGATTCGGGTTTGAAACCTAGCAGGCTTAACGCCGGTGATTCGAATGAGATTACAAACTCAAATGTTCAAAGAAAACTATTATCGAATAGGTATGATACATGGTAATGACCAGGTACGTATTATATAACGTTATGTGAATTGATTGCAAGGTGAGTCATTAGTATCAAACAACGATATAATTATGTGAGTGATTAATATATCTATGAATAAGAGAAATGACCTATTCGATCGATGTCTGTCATTGTATGAAAGTATGTGAATTAAATTAGTTGTATGAGCCATATAGTAAAGTGAAGCATGTGCTAAAAATTTCTTTATGTAATATATTCGGCCAATAGTCTTTATGTGTGGTATACTTGTGCATATTTGGCCTAGTAATTGTAATTAGAATATGAATTTGGTAATATTCATTGCTCGATTTAAATGATATGTTTTAATTGTTGAAATGCTTAAAACTTACTAAGCCTCGAAAGCTTACTCTGTTTCTTATTTCTCTGTTTTATAGATTGTTGATTTTGGCCACCGACTCGGGGATCGTCAGCAGTTCATCGTACTATCGATATTGTTGGTACAGTTATATTTTGGTCTCGATATGGCATGTATAGTTTAGACTGTTGACAAAATACGTTTTGTAATTGTAAATATCTTAGCCGTATGAAAATGGCATTTTATAACTTATAAATCTGTATGTATTCAATTCGATTTCTGCTTTTGTTGATAAATTATGTGATTGAAATTAAATGTTTAGCTTAGTAATACCTCATAGCCTAAACTAGCGATCGGACTCGGGCTAGGGGTGTTACATTTTATTGGTATCAGAGCCACGATTTAGTCGATTCTAGGACTAACGTAGAGTGCTTGAGTCCAGCTATACTTGCCATATAGTATTGATACGGTAGTATGATGAATTCTGACAGTTAAAAATGTGTTTTCGTATAGTAATGGATCCCGATCCCAATCGAACGGTAGCTGATGATGTTGAGAGTGTAGCGCCTGCTCCCGCGCATGGGACAACGCCGATGGACTCTCAACCTATTGCAAGCAATCAGAATGACGAGGCTAGACAGGCTTTCTATAGTGTATTGAATGATTGGTTCAACCAATACATTCGAACCAATACGGCTGTTCCACAACCCTCATTTCCGAATACTACACCCCCTGCACCTACGATACCTCCGGTAACTGATCAAACGAGGTTAAATAAGCTCCCGATTGACAGAATCTGAAAGCACGGGGCTACTGAATTTAAAGCTACAGATAGTGATGATGCCGAGCAAGCTGAATATTTGTTGGACAACACTATTCGAGTACTTGATGAACTATCTTGCACACCCGATGAATGCCTAAAATGTGCTATATCCCTGTTACGTGATTCTGCTTAATATTGGTGGAACACATTGGTTTCTGTTATACCCAGAGAACAGGTGACGTGGGAGTTCTTCCAAACGGACTTCCAAAAAAATATATCGATCGAGAGGTTCATTGATCGAAACGAAAAGAATTTTTGAGCTTAAATAGGGTTCCATGTCGATTCATCGATTATGAACGGAAGTTTGTCGACTCGATGAGATATGCTCAGAATGTGTGTGTCGCCGAGAGGCTATTATGTGTAAACGTTTTGAAGATGGGCTGAATGAATATATAAAGATGTTTGTTGGCATTCTTGAAATACGAGAGTTCGTGATACTTGTTGAGCGAGCTTGCAAGGCCGAAGAGCTTAGTAAAGAAAAAAGAAAAGCTGATGTCAAAGCTGGAGAATTTCGTAAAAGATCTTCAGGAAAGTCTTTTCAGCAATCATCGAAGAAATTTCGAGATGATTCTGGCCGATCAAAGAATATTTCAGGTTTTTCCAGACGAGACCATGATCGACCCCCTACGAGTACACGAGCCACTTCAGTTGCCAGTGTTGGAAATGATCATCGAGACAGGACAGTGTGCAAGTATTGTGGTAAATGGCATTCGGGGAGTTGTAGATTTCATGACCGCTCCTGTTATAAATGCGGGTCAGCCGACCATTTTATTAAAGACTACCCGAGATTATCTGAGCAAAATGTGAACCAGAGTGGGAAACCGAGTATTACAGCACGAGATAGACCACCTAGGAATACGGGGAATACTAGTGGCGGTCAGAGAGGGTCTAGAGATGCTACAACCAAATCCGAGGCTCGTGCTCCTGCTAGAGCTTATGCTATACGCGTACGCGAGGATGCTTATTCGCCTGATGTTATTACCGGTACTTTTACTCTCTTTGATACTGATGTGATTACTTTGATTGACCCTGGTTCTACTCATTCATATATATGTGAGACTTTAACATCCAGTAAGACTCTACCTGTTGAGTCTACTGAGTTCATAATCTGAGTGTCAAATCCCTTGGGTCAATATGTGTTAGTCGACAAAGTGTGCAGGAAATGTCCCCTGACAACCCGAGGTTCATGTTTTTTGGCCGATTTGATGCTTTTACCATTTAATGAATTTGATGTTATTCTCGGTATGGATTGGTTGACCGTTCATGATGCGGTTGTGAATTGCAAAAGAAAGACTATTGATTTGAGATGCGCAAATGATGAGATAATCCGAGTTGAGTCTACTGATATGAACGGGTTACCAGCAGTTATATCCTCAATATTGGCTTAGAAATATGTCAAAAAGGGGTGTGAGGCATATCTTGCGTACGTACTTGATAGTAAAGAATCAGAAAAGAAGCTTGAATTAGTATCAGTGGTTTGTGAGTATCCAGATGTTTTTCCCCAGGAATTGCCAGGGTTACCACCTGTTCGAGAGGTAGAGTTTGGTATTGAACTTGTACCTGGGACTACACCAATTTCGATAGCGCCGTACCGTATGGCACCAACGGAATTGAAGGAATTGAAAATTCAGTTGCAAGAGTTGACGGATAGAGGTTTCGCTCGACCAAGTTTCTCACCTTGGGGTGCACCTGTATTGTTCGTGAAAAAGAAGGACGAAACCATGAGATTGTGCATCGACTATCGTCAGTTGAATAAAGTGACGATAAAGAATAAATATCTGTTACCGTGTATTGATGATTTGTTTGATCAGCTAAAGGGAGCTTCAGTGTTTTCAAAGATAGATTTGAGTTCGGGTTATTATCATTTGCGAGTTCGAGATTCAGATATACCTAAAACTGGCTTTAGAACGAGATACGGTCACTACGAGTTCTTAGTGATGCCGTTTGGGCTCACTAATGCCCCTGCAGTATTTATGGATTTGATGAACCAAATTTTCAGGCAGTATTTGGACCTGTTTGTAGTTGTGTTTATAAATGACATCTTGATTTATTCACACTATGAAACTGAACACGCCGAGCACCTGAGATTAGTGTTGCAGACTTTACGGGATAAGCAGTTGTATGCTAAGTTCAGTAAATGTGAGTTCTGGTTGAGAGAAGTTAGCTTTTTGGGACATGTAGTATCTGCATCGAGAATTTGAGTTGATCCGAGCAAAATTTCAGCCATACTTGATTAGAAGCCCCCGAGAAATACTACTGAAGTTCGAAACTTTTTGGGACTTGCTGGTTACTATAGACGGTTTGTAAAAGGTTTCTCGATGATAGCCACACCAATGACAAAACTACTTCTGAAAGATGTTAAGTTCGAATGGTCAGAAAGGTGCCAGAAAAGTTTCGACCAACTGAAAATGCTTTTGACGGAAGCCCCAGTGTTGGTGCAGCCTGAATCCGGTAAAGAGTTTGTCATTTATAGTGATGCGTCCTTACATGGGCTGGGTTGTGTATTGATGCAAGATGGTCTAGTTGTAGCTTACGCATCGAGGCAATTGAAGCCACATGAGAAAAACTATCCGACTCATGATATCGAATTAGCCGCCATAGTTTTTGCTTTAAAAATATGGCGACATTACTTGTTCGGAGAAAGATGTCATGTATATTCGGACCATAAAAGCCTCAAATATTTAATGACTCAAAAAGATTTAAATCTGAGACAAAGACGTTGGCTTGAATTGTTGAAAGATTATGATCTTGTCATTGACTATCACCCTGGAAAGGCCAACGTGGTTGCTGATGCTTTGAGTCGTAAATCACTGTTTGCTTTATGAACGATGAATGTTCACTTGTCCGTTTTATCAGATAATGTGTTAGTAGCAGAATTAAAAGCCAAACCGTTAATGATTCATCAAATACGTGAGTCCCAGAAAGTCGATGATGAATTGGTTGCTAAACGAGCTGAATGTGTTTCGAATATGGAATCAGAGTTTTAAATTGACGACGACGATTGTTTGTGGTTCAGAAGTTGATTGTGTATCCCAAGAAATTCAGAACTTATTTTGATTGTTTTAAACGAGGCTCATAGTAGTCGAATGTCGATCCATCCTGGTAGCACGAAAATGTATAACGATCTGAAACGTCAGTTTTGGTGACCTGGTATGAAACTAGACATTTCTGACTTTGTTTCGAAGTGTTTGGTATGTCAACAAGTGAAGGCGGAACATCAAGTGCCTTCAGGATTACTTCAGCCGATCATGATAACCGAATAGAAATGGGATCGAGTCTCGATGGATTTTGTATCTGGGTTGCCATTGTCATCAAGCAAGAAGGATGCGATCTGGGTTGTTGTTGATAAACTGACAAAGTCGGCTTATTTTGTTCCCATACGTACGAATTATTCACTTGACAAACTAGCTGAGTTGTATATTTCTCAGATTGTGAGGTTACACGGGGTGCCTATTTCTATTGTGTCGGATAGAGATCCGAGATTCACATCGCGATTCTGGAAGAAATTGCAAGAAGCTTTAGGTACCAAGTTGCATTTTCGCACCGTTTTTCATCCACAGACTGATGGTCAATCCGAGCGGATCATTCAGATACTCGAGGATATGTTGAGATGTTGCATCCTTGAGTTTTGTGGTTCATGGGAACAGTATTTGCCTTTGATTAAATTTGCTTACAATAATAGTTTTCAATCAAGCATTAAGATGGCACCTTACGAGGCTTTGTACGGTCGTAAATGCCGTACACCGTTGTTTTGGACCGAACTTAGTGAAAGTAAAATCTTCGGGGTTGATTTGATTAAAGATGCTGAGCAGAGAGTAAAAGTCCGAAAGCAGCTTCAGATCGTCAGAAGTCGTATGCAGATTTAAAGTGAAAAGACATTAAATATCAGGTCGAAGACAAAGTGTTTCTTAAAGTTTCACCTTGGAAAAAGGTGCTCAGATTTGGTCATAAAGGCAAATTGAGTCCGAGGTTCATCGGGCCGTATGAAATATCCGAACGAGTTGGGCCGGTGGCATACAGATTGATTCTACCCCTTGAGCTTGAAAAGATTCACAATGTTTTTCATGTTTCGATGCTTCGACGTTATAGATCCGATCCATCGCATATAATTAATCCATCAGAAGTTGTGATTCAATCTAATTTGAGTTACGAAGAAGAACCGGTTCGTATTTTGGCTCGTGAGGTAAAAGAATTACGAAATAAGAAAATCCCACTAGTAAAAGTACTGTGGCTTAAACACGGGATTGAAGAAGCTACATGGGAACTTAAAGACACTATGAAGGATCGATATCCTAACTTATTCACTGGTAAGATTTTCGGGGACGAAAATTTCTTAAGTGGGGGAGAGCTGTAACAGCCCTAATTTGACCTTAGTCGGAAAAGTGGTTTCGAGACCACAAAACCGAGTCACAAAAATAATTAATTGATATATTTTATTCTTATTATATATGTACATGCATATGTGAAAGTTTCATGCTTTAATTTTATCAATTGTATATGAAATTATTAAATAGGACTTATGTGAGAAAAATGTGAAAGGTGATAAGTAATTTTTAAAGGTGGTATATAATGAAGGTATTAAAAGGAATGGTTTTGCATGTCGAATTACCCATTTTATTGTTAGTGGCCGGCCATGTTGTTAGTTAGTATAAAATATATGAATTTTATATTAGCATTATTTATAATTAAATGGATTTGAATTATAGAATAATAATAATTAAAGGTAGGAAATGGGTGAAGGAAACAAAGTATTCATTCTTGTTTCTTCCTAGCCGATTTTAAAGAAGGAAAAGAACAAACCATTCGGTGATCTTGAACTCTTAATAAGGTAAGTAATTCATGTTAATTCTTGGATTTTTAGTACATTTTGAGTTTGTTACTAAGTTCTTTGCTTAACCCATGACAAAATTTTGAGTTGGGTGATGTCTTGAGCTTTCGGCCATGGGAGAATTGAAGGGGATAGATGGTTGTTTTTATGGTTAATTGAAGTTTGAACTAGTTAATACTTAATTGTTAGTATTTATACATGGAAGAGATGAATTTGGACTTGTTGAATTACTTGAACAAATTCGGCCTTGTAAATGATTTTAAGGGTATAAATCTTGAATAATGCTATACATAGGTTTCGGCTTTGATAGTGCTCATATGAGTATAATTAGTTCAATTTTGATAATATAGTATGAAATGATAAGTAAAAATATAATGGTAGCTTAAGATAAACAACATTCGGCTATGAATTTTTGTGTTAAATTGAAAATGGATGTTAGCTGAGCTATGAACATTTGCTTAATAATGAAAAGAACATAAGCTTAATGCTTAAGTAGCATTCGACTTTGGAGTACATTTATTTAGTAGGGAAATAAATTTTAAGATAGTAAATTATATGTTAAGAAAGGAATTTAGGTTATATATATATATATATATATATATATATATTCGTGATTATATTCAATCTAAGAGACTATGTTAGTTATTTGGGAGTTTCGGCCATAGTATTATAGTAAATGTTATTTTGAACAAGGGTTTTAACTATAATAAATTGGTGTAAATGTTTTGAGTGAGGTAAACACTAATAAGATGGATTGAAAAAAAAAATTCTCAAATGTTTAAAATGACATCCGGCTTAGGTTTGTAAGTATGTCTAGTTGGTGATGAATGTTTTAAATATGGAAGGTTATAAGTTGAGTTTAGTGTTAAATGAAACATTTGATTAGATACATAGTGCCGAATGTGTTTGGATGTGAATTACCAAGTGCCTAAACTTAATAATGCTATAATGGTAGACTTTGCTGGACTTTAGCATCTTGTGTGATGCATTTGATTCTTGTATTAATCTGAGATAATATGTGTATATTTTTTTTATGAAATTGAGTGATGGTTAAGTGATTTGAAAATGCAAGATAATACGCTAGTAATATATTCGATTGTGCATGAGTAGAACATATGTATGATGTATAAATAGCTAGTTAACAAAATCATTTGTACTTAATGGCACGGTATACATGTATTAAATCGAATTGTTCATTTGATAAATAATTAAATAGATCTATTTGTTTGAATTAAGCTCAAGAGCTAAGGGGGTCCAAATCAGATAAGGGGAAGGAGAAAGTCGAGTAGATAATCCGCAACTGTTTAGAATATCCGAGGTAAGTTTTGAGTAATTACATTTATTACATAATTGATGTAATGAGATAAGCATGATAAATGAATTGCAATCTATTGTCTCTACTTGAATAAGGTTGTTTAATAAATATCTTGAGTATATGGAATATAATCGAATAGATATTAAGAGTTAAGCTGAGATAGTGAAATAGTTATGTGTTCTTGTGTAAAAGTGTTGAACCGAAAGTTATATTGAATGTGTATTGTCGTTGTGTGCTCATACTCGAATGAATAAAATGAAGTAAAAATGTGATATATTATATGAGCCGAATTTTCGGGTGGGTAAATATGCTTAGCTCTCAATATATTATATATCCGGGTCAAATCCCGTAGGCTTCGTGCTGGTAATGTATATCCGGGTCAAATCCCACAGGCTTCATGCTGGTAATGTATGTCCGGCTTAAATCCCGCAGGCTTAGTACTGGTATTATATCCGGGCTTAAAGTTCCGCAGGCTTTGAGCTAGTAACTGGATTCAGGTTTGAAACCTAGCAGGATTAACGCCGGTGATTCGAATGAGATTACAAACTCAAATGTTCAAAGAAAACTATTATCGAAGAGGTATGATACATGGTAATGACCAGGTACGTATTATATAACGTTATGTGAATTGATTGCAAGGTGAGTTATTAGTATCAAACAACGATATAATTATGTGAGTGATTAATATATCTATGAATAAGAGAAATGACCTATTCGATCGATGTCTGTCATTGTATGAAAGTATGTGAATTAAATTAGTTGTATGAGCCATATAGTAAAGTGAAGCATGTGCTAAAAATTTGTTTGTGTAATATATTCGGCCAATAGTCTTTATGTGTGGTATACTTGTGCATATTTGGCCTAGTAATTGTAATTAGAATATGAATTTGGTAATATTCATTGTTCGATTTAAATGATATGTTTTAATTGTTGAAATGCTTAAAACTTACTAAGCCTCGAAAGCTTACTCTGTTTCTTATTTCTCTATTTTATAGATTGTTGATTTTGGCCACCGACTCGGGGATCGTCAGCAGTTCATCATACTATCGATATTGTTGGTACAGTTATATTTTGGTCCCGATATGGCATGTATAGTTTAGACTGTTGACAAAATACGTTT
Organism: Gossypium anomalum; assembly: GCA_025698475.1. Taxonomy (NCBI): domain Eukaryota; kingdom Viridiplantae; phylum Streptophyta; class Magnoliopsida; order Malvales; family Malvaceae; genus Gossypium; species Gossypium anomalum. Next base: position 60,778,087 of record CM046956.1, read on the forward strand.
TGTAATTGTAAATATCTTGGCCGTATGAAAATGACATTTTATAACTTATAAATCTATATGTATTCAATTCGATTTCTGCTTTTGTTGATAGATTATGTGATTGAAATTAAATGATTAGCTTGGTAATACCTCATAGCCTAAACCGGCGATCGGACTCGGGCTAGGGGTGTTACAAATTTAATAATTGTATCTATTTAAAAGATATTAGTTGAATTACTATGTCTATTTAAAAGATGTGATTATTCATAAAACAGATACCTATTAGAAGTTTTGTTTTTAGGAAGAGTCACGAGAATTCTTATAAATAGAAGTGAGATTTTATTTAGATGATGTATCAAAAATTTCTCATCAAAAGTTCTTTTTATTCTTCTTTCATTTAAACTATAGTTTTTTTTATAGAAATTCCTTATGAAATTAATTTTCTTGTTATACTTTGCTCGGTGTGCAATGGACTATTTTTGTTAGTGCAAAATGCAAATAGTTACCTGGCTTCATTATATTCTCGAGGTTCATTTGCTTGAAATGTTAGATTTGTAAAATAAATCTAAAAATAAAACTAAATAAACCAGGATCTATCATGTCAAATCATCAAGAATAAATCAAGAACAAAACTAGATGCGGAAACGTACCTGAATCCATGGATTCCTTGAAGTTTTACCGGATCTTGGGGATTTGATCTTCCAAATTAGCACACAAGAAATTCAGAGAATATCTACTCTCTTTTTCCTATACTCTCTCTTTCCTAATGATAGGATATTAGAAAAGATATATTGTGTATAATTTGGGGACCATAACCCTAATATTTATAACATTGGTATATTACTTCTAATTAATTTCTAATTAGCCCATCATTAATTAGAATTTGATTATAACTCAATTACTAGAGTATCTACACATATTTGACCCATACTTTATTTAATAATTAAAGCCCAATAAAATTCTAACCAAATTAGATCACTTTTAATTTGGGCTAACCTATCATGATAGTAAATAATAACATGTAATTACCCTTATTATATATATGATGTCCATATTTTCCAACAATTTCCCACTTGGACTACATGTATATATATACTAATTACTCTATAATTACATGTCATTACATAACCTTATGAGCTCAAAATTTTACTATCATATCCAAAAGGTATTCCGAACAATGTCGTTCATTAATTATGTTAACATAGAACCAAGGCAACTTTCGTTACATATATCATAACTAAATCCATCCACGATCACATATATTAACATAACCAAATGACATAGATCAAGTATGGATGTGTAGCATGGAAATTACATGCAATATGATCTAAACATGTTTGTTTCCAACTAGTCCTCTTTAAACTTAAGTAAGGTCAGTTTCAAAACAATAAACAAAGTGAATAAACTGAATACTTCATTTTTTATTAGAAAATAACCTAATACATAAATGTCTGAAAACAAGCATAATATAAACTCTCACTAAATCATGATATCCTCAAACAATGTAACACACATGTGATCAATGTGCTCATGAAAGACCTTGGATGGTAAACCTTTTGTGAGCGGATCCGCTATCATGGAGTTTGTCCCAATGTGCTCTATGGATATTTGACCATTTTGCACTCTTTCTTTTACAACTAGGAACTTTATGTCAATATGCTTTGACTTAGATGAACTCCTGTTGTTATTGGAATACAATACTGCTGACTTATTGTTACAAAATAATTTGAGTGGTCTTTCTACATTCTCCAAAATGCGCAGCCTTGTAACAAAGTTCTGCAACTATATTCCATGGTTTGATGTCTCATAGCATGCTACAAACTCTGCTGCCACAGTAGACGAAGCTACAAGTGTCTGTTTGACACTTTTCCAAGATATAGCTCCTCCAGCTAATAGGTAAATGTAGCCTGATGTAGATTTCCTACTATCTTAGCATCCAGCGAAATCAGAATTAGAATACCCTATGATCTCTAAAAGATCTGATCTCTTATAAGTAAGCATGTAATCTTTTGTTCTCTGAAGATATCTCATAACCCTTTTGACTGCTATCCAATGGTCTATACCAGAGTTACTTAAATATCAGCCTAACATCCCAACAATGTACGCAATGTCTGAACGCATACATACTTGGGCATACATTAAACTCCCAACAGCTGATGTATAGGAAATCTTTTGCATTTCCTGAATCTCAAGGTTACTTTTAGGGCATTGACTAAGACTAAATTTGTCTCCTTTAGCGACAGGGGTGTTACCTGGTCTACAATTCTGCATGCCAAACCTTTTGAGTACTTTATCGATATAGCTCTTTTGTGATAATCTAAGAATACCTCGAGATCGATCTCGATGTATCTAAATTCCTAAAACAAAAGAGGCGTCCCCAAGATCTTTCATCTCAAAATGCTTAGATAAAAATCTCTTAGTTTTATGCAATAAGCCTGTATCATTAGCGGCAAGCAAAATGTCATCAACATATAAAACCAGAAATATGTACTTACTCCCATTGAATTTGTGATACACACAATCATCAACAATATTCATCTCAAAATCGAATGAAACAATTATTTGATGAAACTTGTGGTACCATTGACGGGAAGCTTGTTTGAGTCTATAGATGGATTTTGTCAATTTGCAAACCATATTCTTTGAGTTTTCTGACTCAAAATTTTCTAGTTGCACCATATAAATTGTTTATTCAATGTCGCCATTAAGAAACACAATCTTAACATCCATCTGATGTAACTTAATATCAAAATGAGCAACAAGCGTTATGATTATCCTGAAGGAGTCTTTCGATGAAACTGGAGATAAAGTCTTTGTAAAATCAATACTTTCTTTCTGAGTATATCCTTTAGCTACAAGACACGCCTTATATCTCTCCACATTACCATTTGTATCCCTCTTGGTTTTAAATGTCCATTTACAACCAATTGGTTTTCCACCTTCAAATAATAGGACAAGTTCCCAAACTTTATTGTCTTGCATAGATTTATACTCATCTTTCATGGCATTAATCCACTTTTGAGAATTAACACTTTTCATGGCTTGATGAAAGTTGATTGGATCATCTTCTATCATTCCATTATCATCCTCATGTTCTTGGAAAAATATAATATAATCATCTGGAATAGCATTTCTCATTTCTCTTGTGGACCTCCTTAATGGCACTTGTTCTTGAGGTTGTGAGTTTGTTCTTCTAGAACAATTACCTCATTTTGAATGGGGAGTTGTTCAACATTGTCTGGTAGAGGTTCTGGATTCACTTCTTGATCAATGATAGGTATAAGAACTTGAACATTGTCAAAAGTGATAGTAGAAACTGAGTTAGAATCCAATTCCTCCTTAAAAGCAATGTCTCTAACCTTATTTCTCCCCCCAAACTCAACATCCTCAAAAATGTTGCAATTCCGTCTCAAAAATATTCCCTATTATGGGATCATAAAATTTCTATCCCCTAGGTCGCTCAGAATAGCCAATAAAGTAGCTGCTTACTGTTTTAGAGTCCAATTTCTTTTCATGTGGCCTATAAGGCCTTGCCTCAGCTTGACATCCCCAAATGTGAAAGTGCTTTAAACTAGGCTTTTGACTTGTCCAAAGCTCATAAGGTGTTTTTGCAACTGCTTTATTTGGTACTCTATTCAGAATGTAAGCTGCTGTCCTTAATACTTCTCCCCAGAGGGACTCAGGTAAGGTAGAATGAGCAATCATGCTCCTTACCATATCCTTAAGAGTTCTATTTCGTCTTTCAGCTACACCATTCATACTAGGTGATCCTGGTGATGCAGTCGTTGAGAGCACCAAAAATATCCCATTTCCTACAAAATAATGAAAAAGAATAGTAAATGGGAAGTAGGGTCGAATCCTTAGAGACCGGATTGCACGAATGCTTGTTTCTCGAAATCCTAGGCAAAATCGTGCCCAAGAAAACCTGCGTTCCTAAAAAAATAAAAAAACAGAATTAAAAGTTTTAATCTGGAAAAATAAAATAAAAACAGAATTAAAAGTTGAATTGAAATTGTGAAATTAAATAAATTGCGAAAATTAAAATGGAGAATATAAAAATAAATAGAGTTTGAGAAAAGAGAGAGTTTCTTATGTGGTGAGATTCCAGCCTCCGGTTGTCTCAATTCACCTTGGGTCCAATCCTTGGCTTTTAAGTGATCCTTCTCAAGCAGAGTAAGCCAGTTATAGTGGAAAAGGACGCCTACGACCACCAGCTCCAAGAATTTAGACTTAAGATTCGACGAAACTTGACTCTAGCTAATAATCGCTTTTGTGGGACTATCTTCTACTAGATCATCACTTCCCAACAGTGGATACCATGCCATCTTGTCTCTTGGGGTTGCCAACCTCTTACACAGAAAGCCAACGAACCGACTGTGCAACCTTTCCAAAACGTACAAAACGACCGTTCCTTGTACAAGTTAAAAAGATCACTTGTTAAGGGACATGGACGGAAGTGTCAACCCTGTAATGCGGAGAAGCGATGAATACTCGTTGAGAAGGCTAAGCATAGATTCTAAGCCTCATGAACCTTTTTGGAAAATTTCGACAACTTTCGGCTAGATTAGATTTAGTGGCTCATGATTTTTTGGGAAAAACAAAAAATAATGGAAAGGGAAATTTTTTATTGAAATATGAAAAGACTAAATTTATGGGGGAGAGAGTGTTACAGCAAAATATGGACGAAATTTGTGTCACTTCATCCCCTATTTATAATACTAAGAAAGCTAGCCTATTCCTAATTAAATTCTAAAAGATAAATACAAATAATTAAAGATAATTAAAGATAAATAAAAATAAATCCTAAAAATAAATCTAAATAATTATCCTTAATAATTATCCTAACATAATTAAACAGTAAATAGAGTCTTGTGCTATAAAATCTCTTCTTTTGCATTTTTGCCCCAAAAGTCTTCCACACATTGTATTTTCGGCACCATTTCTCTCCTACTTCGCATGTTGGCCCACTTTATCTCCAAATTTACGCTTTTCACCCTTAAGTTTACTTTTGCCTTCAATTTAGTCCCTAAAAGATAAAAAGACCATAAAATAGCCCAAATTAGTAGGATCATACTCAAATAAACATGCAATTAGCACATAAAAATATGTCGTTCTAGAGTATTATCAAATTCCCCCTACTTTGCCCATGCTTGCCCTCAAGTATAGTTCCTATCCACTGTGAAATTTAGAAATTTCCATGAAAGAAGTACCACTCCAAAGTTTTACAAAAATTAGTCAAAAAGCATATGAAAAATAAAGAGAACCCTTAGCTTGCTTTAAGTAAAATTGAAAAAGTATTCCAATTAACACACACAAAAAATTAGGATCGACTTGGATTATTTCATAAAAATTAGGTAATTTACCAAACCTATCAAGAAACCCTATTTGTTTCTACCTTTAGTCCCCACATTTTGTTAATACATCACCTTATTTATTTATTATTGCTTAAGAATATATTGAACCTTTTGACGCGATGAGAGATAACAGCCAAGCACCCCACCCCGGTTACTCAGCCTAACATGCTCCTAATTTTTATTTTTCTTAAGAACATATCGAACCTTTTTGACACGAAGAGAGATGACAGCCAAGCACCTCACCATGGTTACTCAGCCTAACACATTCTTAAGTATTTTAATTCTGGTTAGCGGAGTTGTACCTAACACGTCACACAACCTTTTGAGGTGAAGTAGGATGACAACCCAAGCACTCTACCCCAGTTACTCAGCTAGTCACGTTTTAAGCTGCACTCATAACCACAGAAATATTATTATTATTAAACGAAATTTTAATTTTGGAAGACTTAAGAGCAACAATCAAGTGTCAAAAATAAGTTTCAGCATCCACCTTAATAGTCATGAATATATTTTAAGCTTGCAATTGTATTAAGTTTCCTCTTTTCATTTAGACTTAATCAATTATACTATAAGAAAGATAGGGTTGACTTTATCGATCATAATTATTCAGTCTAAAAGAAATAAAACAATGGAGATGAAATCAAGCAGGCAAAATCATAACTAATTCAGTAGACAAAAAGCATGCATGTGAGTCAAACAGTGGCAAGTCGTGGTCAAATTCTTGGGCATGAAAAGAGGCAGAATATTCTTAAAAAAAAATTATATGGGCAGCAACGACCAAAGCAGCAGCAGCAACAAAAACAACATCTAAAACGACAGAAATAATGAGGAATGGCTCCCTCTACTTAAAACACATAGTCCTCGATGTGGAATAAATAAATAAATAGGCGGAAGAAAAGTTTAAAAGAACTCCCCGTGTAATTACTGTCGTTCGCGCATAATGGCAATGAGTTCGGCTAGTTGCTGGCCAAAAGTGTCGAGTTGAGCCTCAATGCGTTCTAAGCGTTGCTCAATGGTCATCGAAGGTTGGGATCGAGTAGGTTTTTCGTTTTGATTTTGCTATCGAAGGACTCGTTCAGCCAGTGCGGAGCGAACGTCTGGAGGGACAAAACGGAAAGAAGATGGAATACCAATAAGCAATCCCATCGAGTCGAGGCATCGAGCATCCAAAGGATCGGCCTGAGAAGTAACATGCAAATCTGAAATAGGAGCATTAGAACCATACAGAGAAAATAACAATTGTGTAATAAATGAGCCTAAAATTATAGGACGCTTTGCATTTATAACATGGTCGAATTGAAGCGCATACCAATAGCCCAAATTTACCGGACGACTGGCATACATACACCATAATAAGAATAATTCCATCTTCGAGATGGTAGTTGGTGCATCTCGACGACCTGAAAAATTGTAAGCCAAATAACGGTGTATGTAACATAAGGGTGGTTACGAAACTATAAATCCTTTGAAGTATTTGGGCTATACATGGATTCGGTATTATCAGTTAACAAAGCAAAGGCCTCGATAGCTTTAAAATCTACAGGAAAAGTACATAGGCTATTTTTATAATCAGTAGACATGGTATAGTCCTCAGTCACAAAAGATAATGCAATATTAAAATCAGTGAGGGACAAACTATGCAGGGTACTAAGTAACCGAAATTTGACAACACCAGGTGTATCCAATGAGATTTGACCGTGTCGCTGAAAATGAAATGTGGAATAAAATTCTAAAACCAGCTTGTAATAGGCACAGTGAGTAATATCAAAATTCCCAACCCAACCAATATTGCGAAAATAATTAGTAACAGCAGTTTCAAGATGTAAAGCATCTAAAACAGGGAAAGATAAACATTTGCAAGGCACGAGTTGTTTATGGTGTAAACAACCATACCTGTTTCGGCTGATAGTAGTATCAAATGCTAAGTTACCATGTAAATGGCATTCGGGTGGTAAAACAGACGTGCGAGACCGGTAGGTTTGTCCGCGAGGAGGCAACGGTCGCTGGGAGTGTCAACAGTGGTGTTGGAGGAAGAGCCCGTGAGCGCCTCTATTTTTTGGGCTGACCGGCGGGGAGGACGACGATGAGCTCGGCATCGCGACGATGCAAAAGCTACGTCCAGTAGTGGCGTTAATACGTATGAAGCAATGGGTGAGGATTACGAGGATGGAAGGTAAATAAAAGGAGTGGAGGGTGGAGGTGTGTGGTCGGCGCGCGGAGGAGAGGAAGTAGGCATCGGGGTCACGCGAAGTGGAGAAAAGGCTTAGGGTGCATCGCACGGTGAAGATGAGGGGGATGGAGTTGTTGTGCGCGACGGAAAGGAGAAAGAATGAAAGGAGTGCGGGTTGGCTGGAGAAGAGAAAGAAGGAAGGGGCGACTTACTCGGTGGAGAGAAGAAAGTTGAGTTGTGCAGCGACAATGGGAGGGGGACGCGCAAAGAAAACGAGGACAACGCCTCATCGGTCAAATCAACGGCTTGAGGAGTGGAGAAATGACACTAACGGGAGTTGGTGGTGAAGGACGACTCGACGGTGGCGCAGCTGCGGGTTCTCACCATGGCGTGTGGCGATCTGCGATCGGAGGGTTGGTAGGGAAGTTTCGGCGGTTAGGGAGAAAAGGAAAGAGAAAATTTGGTAAAATTTGTTTAGTGTTTGAGGTTTTATTTGGCTGAAATGAGGTGTTTGGTTGCAGGTTTTGAGGATTCTAGGGCAGGAACGCACCATTCCAGGCTAGAATAGGGATGGAACAAGAGTTGTTTAGCTGCAGGTTTTGTCTTTTCTCCTTTTGCTCCCTATTTTCGCTTCGGTTTACCTAGACAGAAGAAGAGAATTTTTATTAATATTCAAAATAAAATAAATAATTAAGTAATAAATGATTAAGATAAAATAATAAATAATTAAAATAAAAAATAAAGAAAAATAAAGAGAAATAAAAATTAGATTGCCTCCCAACAAGCATTTGTTTAACTTCGTTAGCTTGACGCCGTAAATGGTTTTATGGTGGATCTAACTGAATTTTTTCTACCGTGTAGGCCTGAAAATTCTCGTAAAATGACTTCAACTGTTGGCCGTTGACTACGAACCGCTTTCCTGTTTCTTCACTCTCTATTTCAACTGCACTATGTGTGAATACCTGGGTCACAATAAAAGGTCCTTGCCATTGAGATCGAAGCTTCCCTGGGAATAGCTTTAATACGGAGTTATAAAGCAAAACTTTTTGTCCTACCGAAAAATGCTTCTTATCTATTTTCTTGTCATGAAATAACTTTGTCTTATCTTTATAAATGCGAGCATTCTCGTTGGCATCATTACGAATTTCCTCCAATTCTTGAATGTCCAATTTCCTTGCCTTCCCTGTGGGCTCTAACTCCATATTACATTGTCGAACAACCCAATAAGCTTTATGCTCCAACTCTATCAGAAGACGGCAAGCTTTGCCAAAAACAAGCCGATATGGGGCCATGCTAATTGGTCCTTTATACGCCGTCCGATAGGCCCAAAGTGCGTCATTAAGCTGAAGATTCCAATCCTTTCAGTTGGGCTTGACTGTTTTCTCGAAAATAGACTTGATCTCCTTGTTTGAAACCTCTACGAGGCCATTCATTTAGGGATGGTAGGCTGTTGCTATACGATGATGAACTCCATATTTTTTTCATGAGTGCCTCCATGACTTTATTGCAAAAGTGGGTGCCGCGATCACTGATCAAAGCTCGAGGTGTGCCAAACCTAGAAAAAATAGTTCGCTCTAGAAACTCCACAACAGTTTTAGTATTATTAATGCGAGTAGGCTTCACTTTTATCCACTTAGAAACATAGTTTACTGTATACGTTTCTAAATGAGGAAATAATTTGGCCCATGAAATTAATGCCCCATACATCAAAAATCTCGCATACATGAATCGGGGATAGGGGCATTTGATTTCGTTTAGTGATGTTACATGTATGTTGGCATTTATCGCAAGACTTATAGAAATTATATGCGTCACGAAAAATTGTGAGCCAATATAGCCCACACTTCAATACCTTGTGAGTAGTCCTTTTAGGGCCAAAGTGACCTCCGTAAGCTTCTGTATGACAAAAAGTGAGGATAGAGGTTACCTTAGTTTCTAGAACACACCGTCTTATTATTTGATTTGAATAGTGTTTCCACAAGTATGGGTCATCTCAAATATAATATCGAGCTTCTCTTCTAAGCTTATCATTCATGGAACGTGGTAACTCAGTGGGCAGCGAACCTATGGTTAAGAGATTTACTATATCCGCATACCATGGGTAATGTGCCTCGATCGAAAATAAGCTCTCATCAGGGAACTCATCCTTTATAGGGGTGTCATCGTCAGGTATTTTTAACCTACTCAAGTGGTCGGTTACCAAGTTTTCATACCCCTTTTTGTCACGAATATCGATGTCGAATTCTTGGAGCAGCAAAATCCATCTAATGAACCTTGGCTTTGCTTCCTTATTTATGATCAAGTACCTGAGAGCTGCATGATCAGAAAAAACAATCACCTTAGAACCCAATAAATATGATCAAAATTTATCCAAAGCAAATACAATAGCTAAGAATTCTTTTTCTGTGCTGGTGTAGTTACTTTGTGCAGCATCTAGGGTTTTTGAGGCATAACAAATGACATGAGGCTCTTTATTAATCCTTTGCCCCAACACGGCCTCCATATTGCGTTCGTTTGCATTGTACATAATTTCAAAAGGGTATTTCCAATCTGGTGCTTGCACTATAGGAGCAGAAACCAACTTTTTCTTGAGTGCGTCGAAAGCCTCCTTACATTTTGGGCCAAACTTAAATTTCTTATCTTTTTGCAATAACTCGTATAGTGGTTCGGCTACTTTGGAGAAGTTCTTTATAAAACGCCTGTAAAATCCTACATAGCCTAGGAAAGAACATATCTCCTTTATAGTAGAGGGATATGGAAAAGAATTTATAATGTCAGTTTTGGCCTTATCGACATCAATTCCCTTAGTTGAAACTACATGTCCTAGAATCAAACCTTTGTCTACCGTAAATTGACACTTTTCATAATTCAAGACAAGATTAAATTCTATACATCTACTTAAAATTATCATGAGATTTTCAAGGCATTCATCAAAACAATTCCCATGCACAGTAAAATCATCCATAAAAACTTTGATAATTTTTTCCACATATTCAGAAAATATACTCATCATGCATCTCTGGAAGGTGACAGGTACATTGCAAAGTCCAAATGGCATCCTTCTATGCGCAAATGTGCCGAATGGGCATGTAAAAGTGGTATTTTCCTGGTCCTCTAGTGCAGCTGGGATTTGGAAGAAACCTGAGTATCCATCAAGACAATAAAAGTGAGTTTTACCAGCTAATCACTCAAGCATTTGATCTATAAAAGGAAAAGGGAAATGATCTTTTCTAGTGTAAGAATTCAGCTTCCTGTAATCAATGCAGACACTCCACCCATTTTGTACTCGAGTTGGTACCAAGTCACCTTCAGCATTTTTCTTTACTGTCACGCCCGTTTTCTTGGGCACGACTTGTACCGGACTTACCCATCTGCTATCTGAAATGGGGTAGATTATGTCAGCATCCAGATGCTTGATTATCTCTTTTTTTTACTACCTCTATCATATTCGGATTCAACCGTCTTTGCACCTCTCGTTTTGGCTTAGTGTTTTCCTCCAAGTAGATTCTGTGTGTGCATGTTAAAGGGCTTATCCCTTTTAAATCGGCAATGGTCCAGCCAATCACCTCCTTATGATTTTGTAGTACCTGGATCAAACTTTCTTCTTCGAGCTTAGAGAGTTTATTGGAAACCATAATCAGTAAGGTATTACCTTTCCCTAAAAATGCATACTTAAGATGTTCGAGAAGCGGCTTTAATTCCAAATCTGGAGCCTGCACAACAGAGGGTAAAAGTTTAGTATTTGATGGAGACAATAACTCATTAACAGATTCATAATCATCAACTATAAATTCAGATTTATCTTCATAAATAGACTCAAAAGTCTCTTCTACTAAAGAATCAATTATGTCGACACATTTTACGCTCAATATTTTGCTTGGATGACTGATAGCATCGTAGACGTTAAACTTCACGATCTCCCCATCAAATTCCATTGTAAGAGTTCCGCTTCGAACGTCAATTTTGGTGCTAGTGGTACTAAGGAAAAGTCGACCCAACAAGAGGACTGAAGATAAAGGAATGCTATCCTCCTCTATTTTTATCACATAAAAATCTGTAGGGAAAATAAGTTTGTTAGCTTTTACCAATACGTCCTCGAGGACTCCTTCGAGATACACAATGGACCTGTCTGCCAACTAAATGATAACACATGTTTTCGTCAAGAAACCTGCGTTAAGTGATTCATATACAAAATAAGGCATTACATTTATTGAGGCCCCTAAATCACACATAGACTTCTTAATTCCCAAATGGCCTATCTTACATGGTATTACAAACATGCCCCTATATTTACATTTTGCTGGCATTTTCTGCTGTAATACTACAGATACATTTTCACCAACACTTACCTTTCCATTACCTGTTAACTTTCGTTTGTTGGTGCAGAGTTTTTTTAAGAAACTTGGCATACCGTGGAATTTTTCTGTTGGCATCCAATAGTGGTAAATTGATCTCGACATTTCTGAATGTTTCGAGGATCTCCTTGTCTTTTTTTCCTTTTCGACTCTGATTTAATTATCCTAGGAATGAAGGTTAAATTTTCGACAATGGGGGTTTTGCTCGGACCTGTTCATCATTTTTGGGATTTCCCTAGGCAATTTCTTGGCCAAGATTTCTGCCAGAAATTGATTCCAGTACCTTACCACTTCGTAGCATCACTGCATTCGCATTTTGTCTCAGGTTCAGTTCTGTTTGTGATGACAGCTTCCCTTGAGAACTTATTTTCTCAATTGATGTGGTCAATTCTCTTATAGATCTATTGGTTTTCTGTTGAAAATCAAGCATATTAGCTGCTAATTTATTGACTAAAGTTTCCAGAGAATTACCTGAATCTCGTGCCTGTTGTGGAATTCAATTTTGGTATCGCTGGTTATATCGTGGATTAGCCCCATAACTTAAGTTAGGATGGTCTCTCCATCTTGGATTGTAGGTATTAGCGTAAGGGTCATACCGCTTTTGTGGTGACCCAGGGAAGTTTCCCACAGCATCCAAATGAGCCATAGTATCATCATACAAACTAGGACATGCATCAGTTGTATGTTCAGGTGTAGCACATATTCCGCATACTCAGGCTGGTTTTACTTTTTCTACAACAAGAGAATTCACAATTTAGTAAGTCTATCAAGTCTATCCTTAAAGGTAGAATTACTTAGCTGGTGAACCCTTCTAGGGGGTTCAGGATTGGCTCGAAATTGCTGAGAATTTGCAGCCATCGTGGAGATGAAGTCTCTTGCTTGTTGAGGAGTCATGTTGACTAACGCTCCTCCACTAGCGACGTCTACCATATTCATCTACATGGGTTTTAGGCCTTCGTAAAAGTATTGGAGGAGAGATTGTTCTGTTATACCATGTTGTGGGCAGCTCGCACACAATAATCGTAAAGAGACTCTGTTTTTTTTGTCTTATTCCAACGATCTCTCTTCTTAACTTAACTGCTCGTGATGCTGGAAAAAACCTATTGATAAATAAACGAGAAAGATCAGCCCAAGTTGTAATAAATCTAGGAGGTAAGTAAAATAGCCATTCCTTAGCTGAATCTGCTAGAGAAAAAGGGAAAGCACGTAATTTAATTTGATCCTCAGTTACCCCTTGAGGTTTCATACTAAGGCAAACCATATGGAACTCTTTCAGATGTTTGTGGGGATTTTCATTTTGCAACCCACGAAAAGTTAGCAGTAGCTGGATTAAGGCTGACTTTAATTTAAAATTAGTATCCATAGTAGAATACACGATGCATAGTGGCAGTTGTTCTATCGGAGCTTCGGCCAGTTGCCGAATTGTTTGAGCCATAGGTTGAGGTGCTAGATTAGGGTTTTCGTTAACCATAGTGTTAAGCACTTTTTCTGGGGAATTGACTTCTACTTTTTCGCTTTTAAATGTTTGAGTGGGGTTTTCGTTAACCCTAGACTCTACATCATCATATATTTCGATTTCTGGCAGTGGATTACTTTGAGTCCCAACCACCGCTGACTGCTTTCTCCTTAGCTTTGTTTCCTTGCGATTAGCTCTTGTAGTCTTTTCAATCTCTGAATCAAACGCAAGAGTACCTGGAGCAGATCTAGTCATAAAAAACAAAAAATAAGATTAGTACGTTGCCAGTCCCCAACAACGACGCCAAAATTTGATCCAGTCGTTGAGAGCACCAAAAATATCCTATTTCCTACAAAATAATGAAAAAAAAAGTAAAAGGGAAGTAAGGTCAAATCATCAGGGACCGGATTGCACGAATGCTTGTGTCTCGAAATCCTAGGCAGAATCGTGCCCAATAAAACCTGCGTTCCTAAAAAAATAGAAAAACTGAATAAAAATTTTTGATCTGGAACAATAAAATTAAAATAGAATTGAAAGTTGAATTGAAATTGCGAAAATTAAAATGGAGAATATAAAAATAAACAGAATTTGGGAAAAGAGAGAGTTTCTTATGTGGTGAGATTCCAGCCTTTAGTTATCTCGATTCACCTTGGGTCCAATCCTTGACTTTTAAGTGATCCTTCTCAAGCAGAGTAAGCCAGTTATAGTGGAAGAGGATGCCTACGACCACCAGCTCCAAGAATTTAGACTTAAGATTTGGCGGAACCTGACTCTAGTTAATAATCGCTTTTGTGGGACTATCTTCTGCTAGATCATCACTTCCCAACGGCGAATACCACGCCATCTTGTCTTTTGGGGTCACCAACCTCTGACATAGAAAGCCAACGAACCGACTGTGCAACCTTCCCAAAACGTACAAAGCGGCCGTTCCTTGCACAAGTTGAAAAGATCACTTATTAAGGGACATGGACGCAAGCGTCAACCCCGTAATGCGGAGAATTGATGAATACTCGTTGAGAATGCTAAGCGTTGATTTTAAGCCTCATGAACCTTTTTGGGGAATTTCAACAACCTTCAGCTAGATTAGATTTAATGACTCATGATTTTTTGGGAAAAACAAAAAATAATGGGAAGGGAAATTTTTTATTGAAATATGCAAAGAATAAATTTATGGGGGAGAGAGTGTTACAGCAAAAGATGGACGAAATTTGTTTCACTTCATCCCCTATTTATAGTACTAAGAAACCTAGCCTATTCCTAATTAAATTCTAAAAGATAAATACAAATAATTAAAGATAATTAAAGATAATTAAAGATAAATAAAAATAAATCCTAAAATTAAATCTAAATAATTATCCTTAATAATTATCCTAATATAATTAAACATTAAATAGAGTTTTGTGCTATAAAATCTCTTCTTTTGCATTTTTGCCCCAAAAGTCTTCCACACATTGCATTTTCGGCACCACTTCTCTCCTACTTCGCATGTTGGCCCACTTTATCTCCAGATTCACGCTTTTCACTATTAAGTTTACTTTTTCCTTCAATTTAGTCCTTAAAAGATAAAAGACCATAAAATAGCCCAAATTAGTAGGATCATACTCAAATAAACATGCAATTAGCACATAAAAATATGTTGTTTTAGAATATTATCCTTAAGAGTTCTATTTCGTCTTTCAGCTACAGCATTCATACTAGGTGATCCTGGCATGGTGTATTGTGGGACAATATTGCATTCCTCTAGGAATTTCGCAAATGGTCTTGGACATTGTTCACTTGAGCCATCATATCTACCATAGTACTCACCACCACGATTAGATCTGACGTTTTTAATCCTTTTGTTGAGTTGATTCTCAACTTCAGCTTTATAAACTTTGAACATGTCCAAAGACTGAGATTTCCCATGAATGAGATATAAGTACCCATAACGTGAGTAATCATCTATAAAT
The DNA here is from genome assembly GCA_025698475.1 of Gossypium anomalum. NCBI lineage: Eukaryota > Viridiplantae > Streptophyta > Magnoliopsida > Malvales > Malvaceae > Gossypium > Gossypium anomalum. The sequence goes on from CM046956.1 coordinate 60,793,350, forward strand.
GTTATGAAATATTGTTGACCATTCCCGGATGCCATAGGGAATGGCCCACAAATATTTGTATGAATTAATTCTAAGACGTTTGAAGATCTGTTGGCACCCAATCTTTTGGTTTTGGTCTGTTTTCCCTTAATGCAATCGATACAGACATTAAAGTCTGTGAAGTTAAGGGACTCTAAAATACCATCAGATATAAGGCGTTCAACTCTAAATTTTGAGATATGACCTAAGCGCTTATGCCATAATGATGCTGAATTTTTCTTATTTAATTTGCGTTTAATACCACGTGATTCCACGTGCAAGGTTTCATCATAGGATGCAACTGTTTCTAGCAAATAAAGGTTGTCATAAGTATCTAAATAACTAGTTCCAATAACATTTTCTTAGTAGCTTCATTCTAATATTTTCTTCTCTTGCCCTTGCCTTTAGGAGCATTGGCCAAATGAGCACTTTTAGACTTATCACGCTTCAACATTTTTTCCTCTTGCAAACAATGAGAAATGAGCTCATTTAGGGTCCATTTTTTTACAGTGATAACTAATTTTAAATTGATTAAACTGTGCAGGAAATGATACCAAAACCATAAGAACAAGTAATTCCTCAGAAAGCTCGATCTTAAGTGCCTTAAGTCTTGAAGCAATATGGACCATCTCTATAATGTACTCCCTTATGTTTTCTTGACCCGTCTACTTCATAGACATCAAAGAAGTCAGAAGTGATGTCATCTCAATCTTATCGTTTTTAGCAAAACATTTTTCAATTTCATCAAGGAAACCTTGGGCTTAAGTAATCTCTTCAGATTCTGTCCCTCTAAAGGCTTCTAGAATGCTGTGTTCCATTATCATTAGACTCATGCGATTTGAACGATCACACCTCTTAAAATCCCTCTTAACATCGGGGTACTTTCTGTAGTGAAAGGTTGATAAACCATAATATATACATATTTTTACCCTATGCTTGACATATTTATGGATTAGTTTTCCTTGGTTTCATTGAATTTGATGCTCCTAATCCTTTAATTCATGTTTTATATCCAGATGAGCATAGGAAAGCGAAAAGTACAAGAAAAAGGCCAAAAATAGACAAAATGGGCCTAAATCAGTGTTTCACACGGCCTAGGCACTCCCACACGAGTAATCCACATGCCTGTGTGTGACACACGAGCTGGCCACACACCCGTGTCGACACTAAACCAAGTCAGAATTACACACAGCTTGAACACCTTCACACGGGCGTGGCACACTACCGTGTCCCTGTCGAGCCCAAGTCTAATTCTACTCGAAAAAGGATAATTTTAAGGGTTTTGAAGCATTCCAAAACATATATAAACACCCTAGAAGAGGATTAAAAGGGCACGCAGAGTAGAAGGCAGAAAATACCTAAGGATAGCCATCGGAATCAACTCGGAGGCAGGATCTACATCAAGACTGAAGATTTCTATTCAATTCCCGATGAGGTCTTTGGGTTTCTTTATGTTTTGTTGTTTTCTAAATCTTGAGATGTTTTCCATTATTATGAACTAAATTCCCTAAATATCTAAGGGAGATGAAACCTAAGACGGATCTTATTATTATTTGAATTATATGATAAATATTTGTTCTTATTCTTAATTGTGAGTTTTAAATTCTTGCTTTAATATTCCAGGGTATTAATTCAGGTTTTGATGTGCTTATTCAGTGGAGAAAAAGTCCCTATTTAAGAGTAGATCCCCATAATTAAGTGGAGTTGCATGCAATCCTAGAGATAGGACGACATAAATCTGCCGTATTAGAGTCAAATCTAATAAGGGAATCCATAGATCAAGTTAATGCGACAATAGGGGTTTTAATTAGAAAGAGATTTCAATTAATCAACCTAGAGTCAGTTGTTTTTAGTCTCGAGAGAGATATTAACATAAATCAGGGATTTCTATGGATTAAGTCAAGTGAATAAATCGTCTAATTCAGAAGTAATAAGTGAAGTCTAGGTGAATTCTTCATTGGGTATTGTCTTCTTCATCAGTTTTCCACAAGTATTTTCCAACTTTTATCTCTGTCGTAATCTTAGTTAATTAAATAATTAATTTTAGTGTAAAACCTCCCTAATTCTTAGGCTAGATAATAAAAAGATAATAATTACTAGTACTTTTAGTCCTCGTGGATACGATATTTTTGGTCTCACCATAACTATACTACTGTTCGATAAGTGTGCTTGCCTTAGTCGAATTTTTTAGATAGTTTCATGACCATCAAGTTTTTGGAGCCGTTGTTGAGGACTAAGATATTAGGAACATTTGATTTTTATTACTTTAGCCATTTTTACTTTTATCGCAATTTACTTTTTAGTTTAATTTTTCTTTTCTAATTTTTCTTTTATTTGCTCCTGGCAGGTTTTTTATAGTTTATGACTAGAAGGAACTCGTCAGGACCTTTGCTTTTTGACAGTGAGATTGAGAGCACAACTCGTAGAAACCAAAGAGAAATAAAGCGAAGCCTACAATACATAGAGGAAGAGCGAGAGAACGATATTCATACTACAACTGAGGAGATGGCCGATAATCAGAATAATCCGCTACCTCCTGTGATTACTGCAAATCCAGTAGAACAGAATCCTGCTCCGCATACTATGTATGATTTTGCTAAACCTAATTTAACAGGAACTGAATCGAGTATCGTTAGACCTGCTGTTGCTGCAAATAATTTTGAACTGAAACCTAACACGATTCAAATGATACAACAATTTGTTCATTTTGATGGATTGTAGGACAAGGATCCAAACACTCATTTAGCAAATTTTCTAGAATTCTGTGACACATTTAAGATCAATGGCGTTTTTGACAATGCCATTCACCTTCGGTTGTTTCCCTTTTCATTGAGGAATAAGGCTAAACAGTGGTTGAACTTGTTACCACGAGGGTCAATCACTACTTGGAAACAAATGACCGAAACTTTTTTGCTCAAATATTTTTCGCCAACTAAAATGGCTAAATTGAGGAATGATATCTCTTCTTTTGTGCAGATGGATTTAGAAACTCTTTACGATACATAGGAGAGATACAAGGACTTATTGAGAAGGTGCCCTCACCATGGGTTACCTCTATGGCTGCAGGTTCAGACTTTTTACAATGGTGTAAACCCCTCAACAAGGCAACTGATCAACACAGCCGCTGGTGGAACTTTAAACAACAAAACACCTAAAGAGGAACAAGTCCAATATGGGTAATAATTCTACAACTCAAAATAACCCATATAATAACACTTATAATGCAGGTTGGAGGAACCATCCCAATTTCTCGTGGGGTGGTCAAGGAAATCAAAGGCCACAACTTCTTTCAGGTTTTCAACAACCACCTTACCAATAAGAGAAGAAACCGAACCTTGAAGAGATGCTTACAAAATTGATCTCGGTGTCAGAAACTCTTTTTCAGAATACCGAAACATCGCTTAAGAATCAACAAACGTCGATTTAAGGGCTCAAAACTCAAATAAGATAGCTTGCTAAGTTGATCTCTGAATGACCACAAGGTAGCCTACCAAGTAATACTGAAACTACCCCAAGGGAGCAACTTCATGCCATTGCTATACACAATGATGAAGGGTTAGATGAACCTAAACCAGAACCGAGGTAAGGACTTGCGGTAAGTAAAGGTAAGGATAAGGTGAACCACAGTGAGCAAAAACCGGTAAGTAAAGAGTATAAACCTCGTGTGCCATACTCCAGTGCGACAAGGAAAGACCATACGGACGAACAATTTAGTAAATTCCTTAAATTATTAAAAAAAATACATATTAACTTACCGTTTATTGAAGCTCTTTCGAAGATACCAAATGCAGTGAAATTTTTAAAGGAGCTTTTAACGAATAAGTGGAAGTTGGATGATACATCGCATGTGGAACTAAACACAGTTTGCTCAGCCATTCTACAAAATAGGCTACCCAACAAGTTGAAGGATTTAGGAAGTGTTACGATTCCTTGCTTAATTGGTAGTCTAACTGTTGACAATGCTTTGGTTGATTTAAGGGCAAGCATTAATGTCATGCTTTATAAAATGCTTAAACAACTAGGTCTTGGGAAACCCAAACAAACTAGGATGAGCATTCAATTGGCAGATAAAACAATTAGATTTCCTAGGGGTATTTTTGAAGACGTGCTTGTCAAAATTAATAAATTTATATTTCCAATTGATTTTGTTGTTCTAGACATGGAAGAGGATAGTGACGTGCCTTTAATCTTAGGATGACCCTTTTTAGCAACTGTTAGGACTATCATTGATGTTGGCACAGGAGAACTAATACTTCTTGTAGGAGAAGACACGATTACTCTCCAAGCTCGTGATTCGATTAAATTATCTAGTAAGCAAGATGGCTATACAAGTTCTGTTGATATGAATAACATTATGGATCAAACTTCTTTGCAGGAGTCCTCTAGGAAGAATGTGATGGAGCCCCATTCTAATCCATGCCACAAAAATAGAGCGACTCACGAAGAATGAAGAATATAAATCGACGAACTAGATGAATGGCGAACACATGTCAAGGAGAAACCAAAAGTACACGATGAATCAAAGCGACACCATGATAAGCGTAGGAATGAAACAAAATAATTTAAGGTAGGGGATAGAGTATTGTTAGATGAAAATGACCCCTGAATTGCTACCTTAGAGCTTAATACAAACGGAGCAACTCCTTTCACGGTACTGAATGTTTTCCCATTCGGTACAGTCGAGGTAAATCATTCTCAATTCGGCACTTTTCAGGTAAATATTACTCAACTTAGACTTTATAGGGATAATAGAATTGATAGTGAGAAAGAGGTGTCTCGACTCCGTGATCCACCGTGACCATACGAATAAGAGGTAAGTCGAGCTTAGACTCTAAATAAGCACTTCTCGGGAGGCAGCCTGAGCACTAACACCACTAACTAGTTTATTTTAGCTATTTTTCGTGTTTTTATATAGGTACAATGACCCACACGGCCTTGACACACAGGCTGTCCTTGGCCGTGTGGAAACAGGGTTAAAAATCCCTAAGTATCGAGCCACATGGCCTACGATAGAGCCACACGGGCGTGTCCTAGGCCGTGTGCAAACTGGAGCTAAATTTTTAAATTTTAAACAAGTCAGAGAGTTACACGGGTAAGGCACATGGCCTTGCGGTACAACCGTGTGAACTACACGGCCTGGACACACGGGTGTGGCCTAGGTCATGTGACGAATAGTCATTAAATTTTCGCAATTAACATGGGCTAAACTCGATCCACACGGGCGTGTGACACGGCTGTGTGCCCAACACAGGCTTCACACGACCGTGTCCTCATTTAAAACCCTAACCCCCTTTTTATTTTTTCCTATTTTGTCTTTTTCTTCCCATCCTTCTCATAGCTGCCGCAGCTATCCTTTCTTCCTACTTCGGCCACCATCGCCACCGCCGGTCGACTCCCTTCCCCCCTTCCCCTTCCCTTTCTTTTCTTTCCTTCCTACACCCTACTCTTTCTTCCTCTTCCTTTCCCCTTTTTCCCCTCTCTTCCTTCTTCTTCTTCTTCCTCTTCCCCCTTGCACACACAACCACCATCCGCCCCCTCCTCACCATGGCCACCCAGTCGAACGCCTCAGACCAACCCCGCCACTGCCGTCCCTGTTCTTCGACCACCACCATACACCCCGTCGGTTGGATCTTCTACCATTATTTTTCTTTTCTTTATTTTATTTACTTTTATTTTTAATCTTTATTTTTTTTAATTTAATTCTATACTATTCTTTATTTATTTTTGTTTCTTTTCTTTTATTTGTGTTTATTATTTTGATTTTGAGTTAGTTATGATGATTTCTATTTTGATGCATAATAGTTAGGTTAGTTCTTATTATTATTATTTGCTGCTGTTATTCCCTTTTATTTCATTCTTAATACCCCATGTGCAGTTCATATTGCTAGTTATATTATTATATTTTCTTATGTTGACTTCATCATCCATTATAGTTCTTTTCATTTAGTTGTGGAGTTTTATTCCGTTACATTAGTTATTTTACGCTTAAGATTAGTTTTTGACAGTCATAATATTTTTCATATATTCTAGGGTCATTGTCTTATTGATTTCATTCATATCTTGCTTACTTATATATAATAATCATCTAGTTAGTTTTATTATCCATTAACATTTTTTCCATTTTTTATTTTCATTAAATTGTGGGGTTAAACTTGAATAAAATTTATTTGCTTACCTATTATGCTCATGTGTCAAATTGAATTTATTCATCTATTCTTGCAGGTATAATATGACAAACACACGAGGCAAAAAGACTACCGTCCCCGCTTCGAAAAAGCAGAAGGGTCCTGGCGCCACCTCCCCGAGTGCCTTAACCAAAGCTCGTCATCCTTTGTTCCGATTCTCCTCCAGCCCACAGGATGACTTGTTTCAGCTCTTGCGCGTGCGAGTGTGGGCCGCTGTATTGATTGGGCCGCTTTGGAGTAGGTTCACCTTGCTCATCTTGTTCGATTCCATCTCGATACTGCCCCGTGAGATCGGTTCTTTGCAATTATCGAGCCCACCTATTCAGAGCTGACCTTGGAGTTTTGCACTATATTCTATCTACAGCATGTGATGAATACACATGACGAGGCTGGTACTATCATTTTTAGACTTGGTGGACTCGTAAGGCACATGAGTGTACCAGAGTTTGGAGCTGTTTTGGGCCTTTACACGGAGAAGTTCATGGCTTCCGAGAATTTTTTACAACTTCACCGGCACATACGCTACTCGCCCTCTTGCTGTAGGACTGACCTTACGACGAGTACCGTTCTCTATGACGGAAGTAGCTCAAAGGCGACTTCTCTTCCTCTAGCACTACGCTACATCCATGCTATCTTGACTCATACCTTGACTGGAAGGAGAGAGAGCATCGGCGTCGTTAGCACCACTGATGCTTACTTCTTATGGAGCATGGCGACTGGTCATGTATTTGACTTGGCATATTTTATCGCCCTCGTTTTTCGCCACAAGACAGATAGCCATAGGAGGGGCCCCATATGCCTTGGCCCCTACGTGACTCACCTCGCTCGACACTTTGGCCTCTTCGACACTCCAGAGATGTCATCGACACTCACACTAGTAGGCCAAATGTCTCCTCAATGAATATTGAGTATGATCCACATGAGGATGATAGAGCGACGCCGTTGATTCGACCCCCCTCAGTACAGACTCGTCCATTCCAATGGCCAGGATGAGCCAGAGGACATTACTGATGATGTCCGTCCCCCTCAAGAGGACCCACACCCACTGCCACCACTACCGAGTCATCGACCTCCTACTGCTACTTTGACCGATATATCCGAGCGACTCACTCGATTTGAGTAGCAGTGTTTTGAGCGATTCGACAGCATCGACGCCACTCTTCGACAGATTTGCCACCACCTCCACATCTCTCCTTCGGCACCGTCGACCCACGAGGCATCCGATGATGAGGACCTTTGAGTTATTTTATTTTATCATTATTACTATTTTTTTATTTTTATTTTATTTATTTTTGAAGACTTATGTTTTATATTTATCTTTATAGTTATTATCGAATACTCCCTTAATTCTCTTCTACAGTTGTGTTTATTTTCTTATTAGTACCTCAGAATTATGCCTTTCATTGACCTTATCTACAATTCTCGCTTCAGCTATTCTAAGGATTTCATCCAAACATTCAGGGTAGTTTCGCTTCTCTCCCTTTCTTCTGCTATTATGCTTATATTGCTATTATCTATCTTTGTACATTGAGGACAATGTACATCTTAAGTGTGGGGAGGTTATTTATATGATTATCAGAAAATCCCTGAATTTTTATCTTATTCTCAAATAATTTTCTCATTTTATTATTAGGGTGAATTCTAATTGATTTATGATTTTTATTGATATGTTTTGAATTAAATCATAGGTAATTGTGCATTGATTGTTTAAACTTTAAGACATTAGAAAATTAAGCATGATAAGTTAAAGCTTTTAAGAATTAAAATTGCTAGATTGTTTCTCTGAATTGAGGTGTTATTTTGAAATTTCGAATTTACAGGATTGACATTAAATACCCATAATTTTCGTGAAATTTTGAACCTTTTAGAGCATATATCTTTCTTGCTCACTGATTTTTTTATTGAGTATGCCAACATTGAATTGCTATTCTAGAACTTGCATCGATTATACATGTCGAGACCACACCTTTGATTTGATATACTAAAATGATAAAGACACTTATGTTTTAACCCATTTACCCCATAAAAAGCCTACCCACATAATTGACCCTTAGTGAACCCCTTTGAACCTTAGCATTGTTTCTTGATTTTCCCCTCAATGATAACCCACAACTTAACCCTTTTTGATTCGTTAAGAATTTCTCTCTTTTCATTGACTCCTTTTTTATCGAGATTTGATTTGATTAGTTACCTAACTATGTTCATTCATTCCAGTTGCTGAATTATTTCTCATTATGTACTTCCCATTAAATTACTTGATCTTAAAAAAAAATGAAAAAAAATATATTTACATTTATGTTTATTATTATTAGTTCTTTGTTTGAGCTTAAATATTTAATTCCACATTCTGAGAAGAAGCTCATGTTTATCTTTAATAAATTCGATTGATGTAATTATTTAGTGTTAGTTTATTTTTTTCAGTTAGGTAATTTATCAACTTGATCTCGATTCTAACCTTCTTTTTCAGCCTTTATCCACACCTTTAACCCAAGCCCCGTTACAACCCTTTAAAGACCTTTCGATTTATGTATCATCTTATTTATAGTGGTGGAGATTTGATTTTCCTGCAAGCCTATGGTAATAACTTTTCATGTTTGACTATTGAGTGCTTAATCATGGAACCTTAAACACTTTGAGTGATTTGAGTGAATCTTTAGTGAGGATGTCAACCCTTGTCGATTTGGAATTAAAGGTAATGACTTAGATAAAGGGAGATACCTACGATTTTATGATTAAAATGCTCAACTTGGATTGTTTGAAACTTTAATGTTCTTTTAAGTTAAGCTCTCAATGTATGATTACTTGGGGATTACTTCGAAAAATTATTTATGAGAATTATAAGTTGAGAAGAATTTATTTTAATTGTGAGTTGAGGATTTTGCTTGAGGACAAGCAAATGCTTAAGTGTGGGGATATTTGATAAACCATAATATATACATATTTTTACCCCATGCTTGGCATATTTATGGATGATTTTTCCTTAGTTTCATTGAATTTGATGCTCCTAATCCTTTAATTTCATGTTTTATATTCAGATGAGCATAGGAAAGCAAAAAGTATAAGAAAAAGGCCAAAGACGAACAAAATGGGCCTAAATAAGTGTTTCACACGGCCTAGGCACTCCCACATGCGTAATCCATACGCCCGTGTGTGACACATGGGTTAGCCACACGTCTGTGTTGACACTAAACCAAGTCAGAATTACACACGGCTTGAACACCTTCACAAGGGTGTGGCACACTACCGTGTCCCTGTCGAGCCCAAGTTTAATTATACTCGGAAAAGGCTAATTTTGAGGGTTTTGAAGCATTCCAAAACCTATATAAACACCCTAGAAGAGGATTAAAAGGGCACGCAGAGTAGAAGGCAGAAAATACCTAAGGATAGCCATCGGAATCAACTCGGAGGCAGGATCTACATCAAGACTGAAGATTTCCATTCAATTCCCGAGGAGTTCTTTGGGTTTCTTTATGTTTTGTTGTTTTCTAAATCTTGAGATATTTTCCATTATTATGAACTAAACTCCCTAAATACCTAAGGGAGGTGAAAACTAAGACGGATCTTATTACTATTTGAATTATATGATAAATATTTGCTCTTATTCTTAATTTTGAGTTTTAAATTCTTGCTTTAATATTCTAGAGTATTAATTCAGGCTTTGATGTGCTTATTCAGTGGAGCAAAAGTCCCTGTTTAAGAGTAGATCCCCATAATTAAGCGGAGTTGCATGCAATCCTAAAGATAGGACGACATAAATCTGCTGGATTAGAGTCAAATCTAATAAGGAAATCCATAGATCGAGTTAATGCGACAATAGGGGTTTTAATTAGAAAGAGATTTCAATTAATCAAACTAGAGTCAGTTATTTTTAGTCTCGAAAGAGATATTAACATAAATCAGGGATTTCTACGGATTAAGCCAAGTGAATAAATCGTCTAATTCAAAAGTAATAAGTGAAGTCTAGGTGAATTCTTCCTTGGGTATTGTCTTCTTCATCAGTTTTCCACAAGTATTTTCCAACTTTTAATTCTGTCGTAATCTTAGTTAATTAAATAATTAGTTTTAGTTTAAAACCTCCCTTAATTCTTAGGCTAGATAATAAAAAGATAATAATTACTAGTACTTTTAGTCCTCGTGGATACGATATTTCCGGTCTCACCATAACTATACTACTGTTCGATAGGTGCGCTTGCCTTAGTCGAATTTTTAGATAGTTTCATGACCATCAGAGGAGTAGGTTGTTCTTCCCTTAGTGCAAGGTCTATATCCATACAGCCAAGCACTATAAGTAAGTGCCTTTTCCATTCCTTAAAATTAGTCCCATTAAGCATGGGTATAGAATTTATATTAGCAAATATTATGGCAGCAGAAGATGAATTAGCTGAATATAGAACAAAAACAAGCTTAAATCAATATTCATAAGTAAACAATAAATTCAAGATAATGGCTAATCGCATCTCAAGATACCAAATACAACATTAATATCAAGTCTTTGGATAGTAATATTAACAGTAAGCGGTACTCTTGTTGTAGCAATCAAACATTGACAATAAATTATGTCAAATAATGAATTAATCTTTGGACTAATTTATTGCTCACATAAAATACCTTATAATCGTCACACATTTATCACCACAATATCATTGAAATTCTGCTAAATAATAATTTACCTTTGGGTCAATTAATAAACGCATGAATCAAAAAAATATATAATCATCTTAATATTTCAAATAAACTAATCTACTCAAAAGAGGTCACTTTGGCGGCATTTTGTTTCAACTAATTTATTTAAAATATTAGACATCCTTAATTAAAAGCCCAAATCTGAATTTATTTATTTCAAAATATTTACCTTAATTTCATCTTTCAATTGAATTAAAAGATAATCATATATATATATTTATATAATTTTCCAAAACTAACATGCATTAAACCAATCAAAGCATGTATATATTTTATATTTATACATACGAAACTAAAACATGCATTAAACCATCAAAGCATGCATATATTATATATTTACATATAATAAAATATATATTAAAGAATTAAGCCATGCGTATATGTTAACCCTTTTTTTTAACATCAAAATAAATTCCTTATAGCATTAAAAAAATAATAAAAATATAATGCTTTCAAAGAAAATGCTCAAAGTGATAGAAATATGATTTTGCAAATACAGTAGCACAAATCATGAATAAAGAAATCAATTGAATCGCAAGAAAAAGATTAAAACGCAAAAACTTTTGTAATTGAATTCATCAATTCGAAAATCATTCAAATTAAAAAAAATTAAAACAAAACCCTAAAATTTTAAGATGAATTCAAGATAATCAAGACCTTAAAAAAATTACTTTAATATAAACCTTCAAAGATCAATATATAAACCCATAAAATTTCATGAATCAATTATTCAAAAGAAGAACCTTAATCAATTCTCAATGATTTGATATGACGAGGCTCAGATATCACTTGTTAGATTTGTAAAATAAATCTAAAAATAAAATTGAATAAACCAAGATCTATCATGTCAAATCATCAAGAATAAATCAAGAACAAAACTAGATGCGGAAGCGTACATGAATCCATGGATTCCTTGAAGTTTTATCGGATCTTGGGGATTTGATCTTCCAAATTAGCAGACAAAAAATTCAAAGAATATTTACTCTCTCACTTCCTAATGATGGGATATTAAAAAAGATATCTTGTGTATAATTTGGGGACTATAACCCTAATATTTATAATCTTGGCATATTAGTTCTAATCAATTTCTAATTAGCCTATCATTAATTAGAATTTGATTAGAACTCAATTACTAGAGTATCTACATATATTTGACCCATATTTTATTTAATAATTAAAGCCCAATAAAATTCTAATCAAATTAAATCACTTTTAATTTGGGCTAACTTATCATGATAGTAAATAATAACATGTAATTACCCTTATTATATATGTGATGTCCATATTTTCCAACATGAAACTCATTTGCACACCAAGTATAGGTGGGGGCAAATAGAACCTTAAAAATAGTGACTTGAGACAAGCTTTGGAGCCTTGTGCTATTGATTCGTTTTTCTGTTCAAGTTATTGTTCGTGTTCTATTTATGTGTTTGAGATATTTCTTAACAAAATTTCGCACTAACAATATATGAGAAAAGATTGTATGAAACTATGATTTTTATCCCTTTCCAATAGGAGTATGAAAAATCTGATTTTTCCTCTTGATTTTAAGCTTTTTCCTCTTGATTTTCAACTTTTTCCTCTGAAAAAATTCAAATTCAACTAAAAATACTAAAAATCAAGAGAAAAAATATGATTTGTCATGCAGCTATTGAAAAAGGATAAAGATAACGTGAAATCATAGTTTGACACAATTCCTTCTCAACAGTATATATATTCGATTTGGGTTATCCCTAATAAAAACATTAAAATAGTTGTATTAATTAAGAATGGCATTGAGAAAATTGTACATACTAACGATCAAAATTGGCAAGATAAAACAGCAAAGAAGATTTGATAAACCACAGGAGCCAATATAATAAAAAAATATAGTGATTTTATCATGATCTGCCTTGGAAATTATTATCCCAACATTACAAAATAACATCTTCTTATATCTTAGATCAAGTAGCAGAAGCGGCTTTCAGTGCTTTCTGTCGGACAACCTTAAGAACCTCAACCAGTTTGTGGTTGGGAGCCATTGTCTCTTTCACCAAAGCTAAATGGTTTAGCTTCGTCACCCAAGAGTGTAGCAGTGGGGTCTTCTCCGAGCCTACCATTTTAATCCCAAGGACCTCTTCCATGACAACATGGAAGCTAAACACTGAACATATTACAAAGTCAAGGTATCCCACGTTGTTGTCGTCTGGGAAAATGTCCTTCACTCCCTCCTCCAACACCTTTATTGTCTCCAACATCTTGTTTATGTCTTTTTCTTGTTCTTGTCCATCAGATTTCAAAACTTTAACCATTGTCTCAAACAACTACACCCAATAAAATATGAAATTAATTAAAATGATAGTGAACATTCATTGTTTTTAAAGATATTTATGTATATTCGTACCTGCGACTGATGAATGAAGGTAGCCCAGAAGCGAAGTTGGCTCTTTTTGTAGGGATCAGCAGGCAAAATTGGGGGGCCATTTTTCCAAGTTTCATCAATGTATTCAATGATGACAAGCGACTCAACAATGGGATTTCCATTGTGAACAAGTATTGGAAGCCTTTGGTGAATAGGATTGTACTTGAACACCAATGGACTTTTTTTAAACATATCTTCTTCAGCATACTCGTAGGATATGCCTTTAAGCTTGAGTGCCAGCTCTACCCTTTTTGTGTATGGACTCGCCCATATTCCCAGTAGCAGCACTTTGTTCTGCTTCTCCATCCCACACCTTCTTTAGTTGGACATGGCGTCCATGTGAACAACTCTACTTATCCAGTCCACCTCTCTCTTGCGTTGAACATAGAAATTAAAAAGAAAGTCAACTTGCTGAATAGAATAACGAGTTTAGTTAGCCAGTACAATGTGAACTAGATCCAATCTACGTTTCTTTACATGACTTCATAATCTCGTTGATGTAGGGATTAATCAATTATCTTGGTTATAAACAATGATGTTTAATCTGTGCAGTCGGATCGGTACCAACAGGAGTACCGGTTCAGGTAATGGTTTTGAACCAATTAGATCAAGTACCATTAAACTATTTTTTTAAAAATTTTAAAAATTTTTTAATCAAATTTGTCAGACCGAAAAACCGATGACATGATTGATTCGACCATCGGTCTGGTTCTAAAAATATTAGTTATAAGTTATTATATATTTTAGAGGCAAAAGACTAAAAACTGTGCAATTAATGCAAGGGATGAGCTTTCATGGGCCAAGTTAGGTTGAATTTGAGTATGATATTAACATATTTTATACTTGACTTAATTTAACTAAACTTATAGACTTAAAATTTTCTTGAACTCTCTCGTATTTTTTGAAAACTGTTTATATTGTTTTTAGTTCAATATTTGATAGTTTTACATACTTTTCTATTTATTAAAATTATATATATCCATTTTACCCTTTTTTACATATTTTAATATATTTTTTAATATTTATATTATAATATTATATATTATTATAGATTTAATTTTTTATGTAGGATAAATTACATAATATTTATAATATATTAAAAATTTAGAAAACATACTAAGATTAAACTCAAATTTTCAGCACCATTTTTAAAATCGAGCCCAAACTCAACTTGTCAAATTTTGTACTAACCTTTAAAATTAGGTTAAATTATATCAACAGTCACTTAACTTTAGTTCCGATAATAAAATAATTATTTAACTTTTAACTTAGTCACCAAATTTTAAAAAAATAACAAGTCAGTCACTAACGGTCGACGAGGGCAGTTAATAACAAAACATGTGATTGATTTGTTACTTTTTGATAACGTTAGTGATTAATTTATTAATTTTTTAAAGTTTAATAATTAAATTGAAAATTGAGTGACTATTTTATTATTGGAACCAAAATTGAGTAATTATTTGTATAATTTAACCTTAGCAACCCAAATGATAAATAAGTCGATTTATCGAATTTCAGCTTTTGTTCCAACTCAAAAGGGGGCTCATGGACTCTCCTTAAAATCATAAGAAGAGCGAACTTTGTGTGATGTAGTGACTATAACCATAAAAGTTTTGAATTTGCATTAATAACTTCAAAGAGTATTTTTAGATAAAAGATTTAGTTTCTTTTAATTTTAACAAATTTATCTATTCAGCAGTTGTAATATTATTGTTTGAATAAATGATTATTTTAGTTAATTCGAAATAAAATAGTTAATATATTATTTGAAATTTAAATTTAAGTTTTTTTATTATATATAAATTTGATTTTAATATTCACTTTAATATTAGAGTTTTTTCAATTTAAAAATTAAATTTTTTTTATCAATTTTAATGTTGAATTTAGTATTCAAATATTTATATTTCTTTATTAGAATATCAAATTAAGTATTTAAATCAAATTTAGTAACCAAATGAGATACATTAAAAAAAATATAAGAGTTTAATTAATTAATAATAATAGCCGCACCGGAGCGAGAGACGCCACTCTCGGCAGCACCCGTTATAACAAAATGAAGCCCTATCCACAAGTCACATCGTGAGGAGGAAGACAAAAGAAACCGCCGGTTTCGCTGTCGACGAAATCACCGCTGTCATCACTTTCACATATTTGATCTTCCAGCACCGCCGCCTGCGCCTCTACCACCGGTGAGAATACCTTGTCTCCTTTCCCTTAATTTCTACGCTTCAGATCTTTATCTATGTTTCCCGATTATCCTAAATTTTAGCGTTTGCAATTTATTTAGTTTAAAATTTCGATTTAGCTTCAATCTTTTCTTTTTCCTCTAAAAAATAAGAAAAAGAATTAAGGTGAGATCTATCTGTGTTTATTTCGTTGTAATATTAATAAAATTTTATAACATTTTCCGTTAATGTCACTATGCAGTATCAATTAAGCATTTTTTTACATTTATTTCTAATTATAAATTTAGCGAAGCATTTAATTTTGTTTAGAACTTTCGAGAAGGATTTTGATGAGGTGAAGAAACTATGGCAAGCAATTCAGGAAGAGGATACCCTACAAATGGTTCCATCTATGTTTGTAATTTACCTGAGGGAACTGATGAAAGTATGTTAGCCGAGTATTTTGGAACCATTGGCTTGCTAAAGGTATTCATAAAGCTTTGATGTAAAAACAAAATGTGTGCGGCTGTTTGTGTTATCTGCCACTTATTGTCGTATTTTTGCTGATTTTATAGAAAGATAAGCGAACTGGTCGACCTAAGGTATGGTTATACCGAGATAAACTGACAAATGAGCCAAAAGGTGATGCGACGGTTACTTATGAGGATCCACATGCTGCGTTAGCAGCTGTTGAATGGTTTAATGACAAGGATTTCCATGGGAGCACAATTGGTGTTTTTATGGCAGAGAGTAAGAGTAGTAATGCTGGTGTAGATGTTCCAACTGCAGCTGCTGATGGTGGTGGATTTGAGGACGATGCAGCAAAGGACATGGATGGGGGTGGTGGAAGGGGTAGAGGTCGGGTTGATTCTTCAGGGAAGATGTGGCAACAGGAGGGAGATTGGCTCTGTGTGAATACAAGGTCTGTGATGTGATATTGGTGAGCAGCTTCTTCTTGCTCTTTTTATAACTTTTCCTTCCAGTTGTCTTCACCTCTGATTGTTATGTCCATAATTCATATAATATATATTTTTTCTGGTTGCAGTTGTTCCAATGTCAATTTTTCATTTCGTGGTGTGTGCAATCGATGTGGAACTGCTCGACCTGCAGGTGCATCTGGTGGCAGAGGGGCTGGTGGTCGTGGCCGGGGTCGTGCTCCTGATTCTGGAGGTCATGGCCGAGCAGTAGCTGCTACTGGTGGACTTTTTGGCCCAAATGATTGGCCTTGCCCTATGTATGACTTCTAATGCTCAAGTGAAATTTTATTTTTTCTGGTCCTTGTGTGGTCGTAGGGAAGTCAATATTTCCTTTTAGTTTTTCTGTTTATTTGGTATAAAGGAGAGCACTACTGCTTGAACCTGAGATCTCTACCCTAGCATGCCCCCTCTCTTGCTACTTGAGCTAAGCCAAAGGGATGTCTTTAATATTTTGCTGTATTGTGCAAATTGGTTAGGAGCCACTAGGGATGGTTTTTATGGTGCTTTAAATGTTTTAACATTTCTAACTCTACCAATGTTAAGAAATGCTGGTGTGTTTTTATATTTGAATGCAAAGTCATCTTTTGCGCAATGTTATTTATGTCAATTCTTTGAACTTCTGTTTAACAGGTGTGGTAACATCAACTGGGCTAAGCGTATGAAATGCAATATTTGCAACACTAATAAACCTGGTCACAATAAGGGCGGTGTGAGGTATTGATAAGTAATTGATATATTCGAATCTTAGATACAAATTAAAATCTCATGGATATTTTCATTGAAAAATTGATCTTTTGTCTTTGTATTGTTGATTTACTTTTCTAGGCTGGCTTTGTGTAGCTTTATCATTTGCTTCATTTCATTCTAATTGTAAGAGTATCCTTGAGGTGATTTTGACCTTTAATTCATATATGAATAAGTCATCAATCTTACAAGTGTGTCTTTTTTCTCTGATTTACTTTTGGTTTTGGATGGGCATTTCTATTAACTCGTTTCCTCAATTTCTCTTTTTTCCCATGATTTCTCTTTGGTATCTTTTTATCTTTTCTGAGCTATGGTGAGAAGGCTGAGAACCATGTTTCATTGACAGTATTGATATTGTTGCCTTTGCTATTGCCAATCAACCATGAGACACCCCCTTTTGTTCTTCAACTTCGCCAATACATATAAAGTTGCTAAAACGTTGGCTTTGCTTACTGATCCTTTTTCCAAAAGAAACTTGTATCACACTCCCTTTACTGGAAGGAGATTGAAAATATAAGAAAATTCCAATACACCAGCTAATTCTTCCATTTTCCTGTACTTCATCTCTTTCATAGTTTAACAATTCTTTTTTCATGATTAGAGGACACACAACAGCCTGGACCACAAACTATTCTTTCCTTTATCATTATTATTTTAAGTATTTCAGTGAAAAATATTTTTCGGAACAAAAATGGCTTATGCTTTGAGTTTTGTTTGCTGTGCATCAATTTTGCTCCTTGATATGTAGTAAGGCAGTTTTTTTCTATTTCTTTTTTTTTTTTTCCTCTTGAACTCCTTTTACTACTTTCTTACTATTTATTTGAGCCAAATGTCTTGGAACTCTGGTGTCCATCATTTTTCCTTAAATATGTTTGTCAATTATTTTGCTTTGCGATGATACTAAGGGCTTGATATGCTGGTTAGACCCTATTTTATTGGCTTGATTGGGTTTTGTTAGTACAACTGGTATTCAACTTTCTAAAGTTTGATCCATCATTTTCTCCTTAGCTACTCATTAACGTTATTTGAACTTGTTGAAATTTGTTGTGCAACTGGCTATCTACTGAGCAAGAAGATTCCTAAATTTGGTTAGACATTCACTTTATTTGAGGGAAAACTGAAAATAAATGTAGTTTCCTCTTATTACCTGAATTGCATACATTCTCCTACACAGCGCATTATTCCTTTTAAATGGTTTTACCTGATACTGTACTGATGTTCTGGAGTAACTGCCATTACTGCATAGGTATTCTTCAACTTGTTAATTAATTTTATTATTAGAGCATTGGATTCATTTCCTCTTCTGTGTTCTTTTCTTTTAATTTTATTCACATCTCATTGATTTGACTTGTTTAATATGCTTTTCGTAGATGGAGTGAAATGCTAGTTTGTTTATGTCATTTTACTACAGTATTACTGAGCTTTCACTCCTTCTACCCTTCAACTTTTTCTGCTATGTGCAAAGCATCTTACGTTTGCTTTAAACCTATGGTTAACAGAGGTGGACGTGCTGGTGGTTACAAAGAACTTGATGAAGAAGAGATAGAGGAAACAAGGCGACGTCGACGTGAGGCAGAAGAAGTAAAAATACATCTCTGTTATCATTACTTGAAGCTTAGTTCATTGATTATCTTAATTTGATGGTAATTATTTATGTGTTAATCCCAGGATGATGGTGAGATGTATGACGAGTTTGGCAATCTCAAGAAAAAGTTCCGAGCAAAAACACAACAAGCTGAAGCTGCTCGAGTGCTACCAGGTTCAGGCCGTGCTGGCTGGGAGGTTGATGAACTAGGTATTGGGTTCATTATGTTGACAACGACTTCATTTGGCATTGCATTGTTTTAGATACCGATTGTCATACATGTCAAGGTTATTTAATTAACTGGACAAACTGGAAATGAAAGATATAGGGTCCTCCTAGTTTAGGTTTCTAGGCTCCAGATTAGTTGGACTATATACATATGGGTGGTGACCACATTTCATATCATATTTAGCCCAGATAGGTACTCATTGAAAACTTCCATATAGGTGTAGTTCACTTTTATACAATCTAAAGAAAACAACTCTTTTTCTAAATTTTTACCCTGTAAAGAAAAGGTGTTCTTTTTTTTTTTTCTCGATTTAAATAAAACAAGGTATTTACTTAAATCTTCTGCAGTGTTTTGATGTTTTGGAGTATCATAATGTTAGTAAATGTGGGTATCTGGCAGGTGTAATTGACAGGAATGGAAGAGAAAGAAGCAGAGATAGAGAAAGTAGTAAGAATAGAGAGCGTGAAGATAGGGAAAGACGCCGTAGTCGAAGTAGAGAGAGGGATAGGGGAAAGGATCGGAGTCGTGATTATAATTATGAGCGAGATAGAGATTATGGGCAGGATAGAGACCGAGACCGGAGCAGGTACTTTGACTGAGAAAGGAAGAATCAGTGTGTTGGTAGCAGGTACTTTGACTGAGAAAGGAAGAATCAGTGTGTTGGTAATGTGGGAAGTTGTCGAGTTGAATTGGCATCTCAAGAGTTTGGATTTAGTGTGAGTATGATACTGCAGGAGTTGAGATTTTGAAATTGTTAACTTGATTTGCAGTGCTGTTTCTAAGCTTTTTCTGGTAGTCTTTTTAACAGAAGAATAGGAATTTAACATTCTTGAAACTCGGGACTCTACTTTTGTCTCTGTATTCAAATGTGTAAAATTTCAAACATTTCTTTATAACATCAAAATGGTTTTTATTACCGTGAGATGATTTCTCAAGAAATATCAATTTTCTTTAAAGGTGTGATTGATGATGTTTGTCATTTTAATAATAAATTAAAAATTATTCAAAAATTAAATGAAATGTGTTTAATTCTAAAAATTAATTTAATTTTAATATTTACCGTTTTAATAACGTTACCTGAAATTTAAATTAAATGAGTTTAATTTTAATATTTAAAAAACAATTCTACATAAATGAAATGAACGTTTATTACAACTCAAAACAATTCGTAAATATGAGAATACATTTTGTATATGTGAACATAGTTTGGAATATGAGTATTTTTAAAAAAAATATTTATTTCATTTTAAAAAAGATATTACTTTGTGATAAATAAGTATCAAAAATACAATTTTGAAAGAAAAAAAAAAGATAACAAGGATTGCATTTTCTTCCTTTCCAATATTTACAAACACAAATACTATATTAGATTAGATTTATTATAATAGATATTACAATAAAATTCTTATTTTTATGAAACAATATTAAAATTCTATTATGTCAACTCAAATAATTTTCATACCAAATTTTTCAATAATTGACATCAGAGCCTAGGTTACTTTCGTGTGATTAAATTGATAAAAAAACGACATTCATAATTTATTACATGTATAAATATGTGTAAATGGATGCATGTATCATACAATTGTTAGTATGCGAACTATTATTTCTACCCAGGTTTTTAGTTTTCTACAATTAAAAAATCTTGTGAGTTGAAAACAAATTAGGAATCTTGTAATGAAAACTGAAACAAAGACGTTGGACTAGGTGAACGGAAAAGCCAACAACCCTTAAGAAACTTTGGATTTTGCTTTGGCATGTTTTTTATTTATTATTTGATATTTGTTTAATATGAACCTTTAGATTTTTAATGTGATCGAAATTTTGAACATCATGGAAAGTTAGATTTTGAAAATAAAATCAAGTTCTTTAAGAATTGAAAAGTCCTACACTTTTTAGATCTCAAAGTTGAAATTTAGGGTTTCAAAAAAATAAAATTTCCTTATTTGTCCCAAATTTGAAACTGTCAATTTTGTGATTTTGGTATGTCTTGATTTTTCTGAAAGACTACTAAGTAGACATTTTTTTTAAGTTTTGAGCTTAAGACTCAGATATTTTGAAACTTTCAATTTTGTGATTTTGGTATGTCTTGATTTTTCTGAAAGACTACTAAGTAGACATTTTTTTGAAGTTTTAAGCTTAAGAATCATAGATTTTGTCAAAATCATATGTTAGGGCTTCCAAAATCAATTTTAAGGTTTTTAAAAACCCAAAAGTCAACTTCCAAGCATTCTTTTCTCATTTGATTTTTTTTTAAAATTTTAGTTTACGATGAAAGTAAGTGTTGGTTGAAATCAGACGAATTTATTTGGATGAATGATGGCATGGTCAAGTACTTAGAAAATTTAAAAATCCAAAGTATGTTTTTGGGTAAATTTTGTAATTTTCTTTTTCTTATGACGGAACTATGAAATTCTTTGGCTAAGTCAATTTTATTTATTCAATTGTTAGATAGATATTTTTGATATCAAGTATAAGTATTGTTCCAAGTAGTATAAGATATTGATCCTACAGAGAGCTATTAGTAATCGAAATGTCAATCACCAAATATTACTCTAGAACCTATCCAAATTAATCAATAATAAAATTAATTTAAAAGTAAACAAAAATAATCAATGCAAATTAAATCAACTAAACAATCAATAGTAAAATCCTAGGACTACAATTTCATCCAATGCGTTAGCTAATTGATCCATCTCCACCCAATTTATTCTAATAGAGTTTGTTATTAACCTCGGGAACTAAATTTCCCTTAATTCTCTTTCGATCAATTAAAGAACTAATTTAATTTAACTATTGTGCTATATTATTATGCCAATAATGTAGACCAAATTGATTACGTATATTCCTATCCTAATTACGAATCACAGTTTGACCCATCTTATTAAGACCAAAAGTTATTCATTTTAGATGTAAAACGAAAAATTATTGTAATATCCTGATTTTGGGCCTAGTCGAAATAGTGGTTTCGTGACCACAAAATCCAAGATAGAAATAATTATTTTATGATTATTTTGAGGTCAATGATATGATTGCATGATTGTGAGAAAATTACATGAAGAAATTTTATGCATAAAGTGCTTAAATTGAAATTAGGGACTAAATCGAATAATTTGCAAAACTTGCATTCTAGAAGTTTCTAGTATGAAATTGTTTTGAAATATTAATTAGGAGGTCTAAAATAGAAATTTTACCAATTTCTAAGTCTATGGACAAAAATTGGACATGGATGGAATTTTTGGAAAGTTTAGTAGTAAGGGCATTTTGGTCATTTAGGGGTAAAATGAATTAAAATACAAAATTAAAAGCCAATTTTGCTCATCTTCAACCCCATGGCCGAACATAGCAAGGAGAAACCATGGCTAGGGTTTTTCAAGCTTCCAAGCTCGATTGTAAGTCCGTTCTAGCCCCGTTTTTCAAGTTCTTTATGTTTTTGGAATCTCGGTAACTTGATTAAGCTTATTCTAGCAATAATTTAAGCTAGGGTTCATATTTGGAAAAATACCCATAGGTGAAATGTGTTCATTTTGATGTTTTATGGTAGAATATGAAGGCTGAAATTATGTTAAACAACTTTTGCTAAGCGATTTTAAGCAAAAATGAGTAAAACTACTTAATTGTCCAGTAAAAATTGTTATTGTTCATAACTATGTGTTAGAGTGAGAATTTGATGTTGTAATAGAAGGGAAAAATGTTCAGCATGTCATAAAACTTAATAAAATATGCTGAAGTTTAATTTACGAGCTTTGGGGAAAAAATGTAAATATGCGAAAGTTTAGGGGCAAAACTATAATTTTGCCAAAATATAATTTTGGGTTAATTTGAATAATGTGAGCCCTAATTAGACTATATTTTAAATTATAGAGCAAGGAAAACTAAAATTCGGGCTAAAATGGGGAAAATACCAAGTTGTGGACGAAATGGTAAAAGTAGCCATTTTCACAAACGAGGTAAGTTCATATGTAAATGTTGGTAACATAGTTATTATTTTAAATGTTTTTATGTTATTTAAATGATATGATAATTATTATGAAATATTATACTCTTGATAATTGTTTGATAATATGTCAAATTATGTGATATACTTGGAAAATGTGAAATATTATCGAGTATCGATATCGGCATTCCGTAGAAGATGGTTGAGACACATGATTGGGAAAAAGGTCCCCTTGAACCTTAGGAATGTATTAGGATACAAGTGACATGTCACTGGGATATTTGGGCATCCGAACTCGTTGAGTTGAGTCCGAGTTCACTTATGGATGCGAATGTCCGAACTCGTTGAGTTGAGTCCCAGTTCGAGAGATGTAACTAGGCATCCGAGCTCGTTGAGTTGAGTCCGAGTTCACTTATGGGCGGGTTACATGGTAGCTTGGCTACATATGTGGCACTTATGTGCAAACTTTTCGTGTATCCGAATTATATTCCGATGTGTTCAACGGGTAAAATTCTACTCAAATGGAGGAATACTCGAGATGAAAGGGACGTATTGGTAAGTGTTGTGAAATGGATACTTTGAACAGGTATGTACTTAACCTTCGGGTTGAAAACTCGATATAACAACAATATGGTAAGATGATAAATGAAAATGTGATATGAATGTCTCTGATGATCATGCAAATGATGTTTATGTTTGCTTATATAGTTGTGTTACTTGCTATTTGCATGTGAACTTACTAAGCATTTGTGCTTACTCCTCCTTTTCATTCCTTGTAGTGTTGACAAGCCAGCTCGGAAATCGGAAATGATGGAGGCACGCTCACACTATCCGTATAACATCTTGGCATAATGGCTTGTATATTTTGAGTATGGCATGTATAGCATTATAATCATTTTGTATATATGGTCTTATGATATGGTTATTGAGTGGTATGGAAATGCTTGGTAATGATTAGCCATTGGAATGGCTAATCATGATCATATTTGGTGTTATGTATGCTAAATTGCTAGCTAATCCATGGGAACCATGAAATGGGTAAAATTTACCATAAAATAGATTCAGACAGCAGTAGTGACGTGAATTTGAAAAATCACTAAAAATAGTAGAAATGGATTTAAATAATGAATAAGTTATGGAATTGAAGCTTGATGAGCCTATTTTCATATGGATGGAACAAAACAGGTATATGAGTTATATTTTATGAGATGTTTAAATTTTTGTGAAACAGGGCCAGAGCAATTTCTGGATCCCCTATTCTGACTTTGGAAATTCACCATAAATTTTTCAAAGATAATTAGAAGTCATGATTTATATGTACAGATTCCTTATTGAGTCTAGTTTTATTATAAATAAACGGAATAGTCATTGAAACTCTGTACAGGGAGATATCTGATTCGTAATAGACAGAGGTCAGAGCAGTCGAACCCTGAAACAGGGGATACTTTAACTAATAAAATGTACTAATTTGCTTGACCAAAAATTCTATAAAAAAATTAGTAAATATATATATGAGTCTAGTTTCAGAAAAAATTTTATAGAATTGGATTTCGAGTTTCAGAAGTCGAGATATGAATTTTTAAGCGACTGTGATGCAGATTGCTAGCTTGACTGAAAGTTTTAAAAATAAATTGTTTGAGCTGTTTAAAGTAATGAATTATGTCTGTTAACACCTCGTGTTCGACTCCGGCGACGGTCTCGGGTACAGGGCATTGCATTTGGTGGTATCAGAGCAGGTTTAGTCGGTTCTCGGACTAACTTAGCATGCGTAAAAAATTTAGCTATACATGCCACTGATCTGTGATAGTGTGATGTCTTCCGACGCATATGAGTACCGTCTTATTTAGATAGGGTACTCTCCAACCGAGCTACGCCGACCATGTTCAATGTTATGTGAAGGTATTTGAGTAAAATTATGATTATGATAAGTCTCGGTTCAGAAAAGTATGAATAAAAGTATATGATACATATGTGATAAATATCCATATTTGCTTAATGCTCATATGATGTAGTGTATATGGCTTACTTGATAAGATGAACGGAATAAATAGAAAGTAGTAGAGGTATGAATAAAAGTCATAATATTATGATATGAATGAAAATGTCCTTGTCTTGATTTGGACGTCGAATGTTGATGAATGCTAATGATATATAATTTTTATGAGATAAAGGATTATAATGAAATGAACTTATCTATGTTAAATTGTTGGACTGAATTATATGATTGTAATGACATGTACATGATGCACGAAATGAAAGTTGTGATTGTGATGCAAATATCTATGTTTGTTTGGCCCTATATGATGTCATGAGCATGAATTAATTTAATTAAATGAATGGATAAGTAAAGCTATCTAGAAAACATAGAATGTATGCATAAGTATATTGTCTAAATGGGACAAGAGGGAAAATTTGTGTAAGCCAACATGAATGTTGCATTGCTCGAATGAATGACATGATTTTGATGATGTTGCTATGATGATGGAAGTTGTGTCATATGTGTATGTATAAGAAAGTCGAGTTAGAGGTCCTACAACCCCTCTCCTTTACAAGTGGTACTTATAATGGAATTTCATGAGATTTGTATTGAATAAGTTTCCTGTTGAGAACCCAAAGAGTTCAAAGTGATAGAATAATTATAAGTATGATCGTAGAGATTGAAAATGAGCTGATAAGTAAAGTTAGAGCCGATAAAGTATCGGATTGACGTAAAGATTATTGGAGTTATGCACTGTCCCAATTAGAGAAGGAATTCTCTTTGGTAAATCGAATTACTCAGGTGCAAGGTCGAGAAAAGTGTAAATCGAAATTTATTCAGAACTGGCCTTCTTTAGTGAATGGTTTAATATGAAATTTGTGACGGCAGAACTAGTTGGGGAAATGATATTTGAAATGTGAACTATCTCGAGTGTGACAATTATATGACTGGGCAGATTTAGCGATCTCTTTTGAGATGTTCTATGTGTTTACCCGTTCTCAGAAATATTTCTATGGCTATTGATCTTCTGAAGAAATTCTTGTTATATGGGAATGTCTTCTAATTCTAGTGTTGGATGAAAGCATTGGTAGTTTGACTGGTTTATAATTTATATTGCTCTATTTCATCGGGTATTCTATTTCATTTCGTCTGATAAGAATAGATGAGAGAATACATATGATATTATAATTCTGTTTCTTCTACTTGATGCTTCATCTAATATATATGTATGGGAAGATATATTGATCTTGTTATATTTGATTTCAGTGGGATTAAATGATGTTTTCTTTTGGACTTTCTTTCTTTGAAGAATTATCGGGGTATTCTATATTTTCTCTATGAGTTTGGTTTTCGATTCTCCTGCATAGTATCGTATCTTGGGTTTCTTTATCCTGGATCTTTTATTCGGATTTCTTTATTCCGGTTTCTCTATCTTGGATTTCTTTATTCAGTTTTCTTGTTATCTTTGTTCCATAATTTGTCAATTACGACTCATGTTCAAGTGCGTTCTTCACTCGTGATAATCATGTCAAATATGACTATACTTCTAATTTGATCTTGGTAATGTGGTGATTTTAGTATTGGAATTTTTTTTTCTAATTTCTTGTAAGGATTTGACATCAGTAAAGGCATAGGTGATAAAAGCGCGAGTTTCACTTTCGGTATGGTGAATTATTTATTTGAAAGATTTCATGTGACAATTATGTCGGGATTATTTTTCTCAAGTCCGATAATAGAATTTCATTTTTGTAATTGATAAAAGAGTAAATAGTCCGAACGAGAAGTGTATATTTATTAGAAAGAGTTGGATATTAGTTAAAGTCACTACGAATGATAAGGTTTTCATCTTATGAAAGCTGAAAAGTTTATTACATGTTGACAGAGTTCGAATAGATGAGAATATTGGTAACTGAAGCGTCTGAACTAGACTAGTCTACATTGAGTAAAGACTTCGACTTTCAAAAGAATGTCTTCGTTGTATGAATTGTGATGTGTTTCAAGACAAAGAGGTAATGTGATAGTTTAGAGCATTCGATGTTACATAAAATCTGAGTTGTTAAAGAGGTTAAAGCTGAGCATTGGGATCTATCAAAATTATCCTTGTCAATGTTGAATTGGGATGGAAATGAGAAGGATTATTCTTGAGGCCATATCAGAATTATTTCTATGGCAGAAAGAGGAAAATATGATGTATCCTATTCTTAAATGTTTGGAGAAATCTATAAATCATATCGGTATTGAATGAATTCCTACTCATCGATTCATGGAATTTCAGTCTCTTTGATTGTTGGATTTCTTGGAATTCCGGTCTCCATTAATCAAGTTAAGATCCTGGTTTTATGTCATGATATCATGGGAAACTGAGAAGGGTTGAAAATTTAAGAACAGTTGAGAGTTGAGACTGTAAGCTTTTAGACCATATGAGAAATTAAAGATATGTATTAGAGGTACAGCCTAAGTGAAAGTTCTTCAGCACCGAATATGAGATTAAAAGTGAAGACCACTTTTTCGGTAAGATTTTCGGGGACGAAAATCCCTAAAAGGGGGGAGAGTTGTAATATCCTGATTTTGGGCCTAGTCGAATAGTGTGGTTTTGTGACCACAAAATCCAAGATAGAAATAATTATTTTATGATTATTTTGAGGTCTATGATATGATTACATGATTGTGTGAAAATTTCGTGAAGAAATTTTATGCATAAAGTGCTTAAATTGAAATTAGGGACTAAATCGAATAATTTGCAAAACTTGCATTCTAGAAGTTTCTAGTATGAAATTGTTTTGAAATATTAATTAGGAGGTCTAAAATAGAAATTGTACCAATTTCTAAGTCTATGGACAAAAATTGGACATGGATGGAATTTTTGGAAAGTTTAGTAGTAAGGGCATTTTGGTCATTTAGGGGTAAAATGAATTAAAATACAAAATTAAAAGCCAATTTTGCTCATCTTCAACCCCATGTCCTAATATAGCAAGGAGAAACCATGGCTAGGGTTTTTCAAGCTTCCAAGCTCGATTGTAAGTCCGTTCTAGCCCCGTTTTTCAAGTTCTTTACGCTTTTGAAATCCTCAGTAACTTGATTAAGCTTATTCTAGCAATAATTTAAGCTAGGGTTCATATTTGGAAAAATACCCATAGGTGAAATGTGTTCATTTTGATGTTTTATGGTAGAATATGAAGGCTGAAATTATGTTAAACAACTTTTGCTAAGCGATTTTAAGCAAAAATGAGTAAAACGGCTTAATCGGTAAAAATTGTTATTGTTCATAACTATGTGTTAGAGTGAGAATTTGATGTTGTCATAGAAGGGAAAAATGTTCAGAATGTCATAAAAAATAAGAAAATATGCTGAAGTTTAATTTACGAGCTTTGGGGCAAAAATGTAAATATGCAAAAGTTTAGGGGCAAAATTGTAATTTTGCCAAAATATAATTTTGGGTTAATTTGAATAATGTGAGCCCTAATTAGACTATATTTTAAATTATAGAGCAAGGAAAACTAAAATTCGGGCTAAAATGGGGAAAATACCAAGTTGTGGACGAAATGGTAAAAGTAGCCATTTTCACATACGAGGTAAGTTCATATGTAAATGTTGGTAACATAGTTATTATTTTAAATGTTTTTATGTTATTTAAATGATATGATAATTATTATGAAATATTATACTCGTGATAATTGTTTGATAATATGTCAAATTATGTGATATACTTGGAAAATGTGAAATATTATCGAGTATCGGTATCGGCATTCCGTAGAAGATGGTTGAGACACATGATTGGGAAAAAGGTCCCCTTGAACCTTAGGAATGGATTAGGATACAAGTGACATGTCACTGGGATATTTGGGCATCCGAACTCGTTGAGTTGAGTCCGAGTTCACTTATGGATGCGAATGTCCGAACTCGTTGAGTTGAGTCCGAGTTCGAGAGATGTAACTAGGCATCCGAGCTCGTTGAGTTGAGTTCGAGTTCACTTATGGATGCGAACGCCCGAGCTCGTTGAGTTGAGTCCGAGTTCACTTATGGGCGGGTTACATGGTAGCTTGGCTACATATGTGGCACTTATGTGCAAACTTTTCGTGTATCCGAATTATATTCCGATGTGTTCAACGGGTAAAATTCTACTCAAATGGAGGAATACTCGAGATGAAAGGGACGTATTGGTAAGTGTTGTGAAATGGATACTTTGAACAGGTATGTACTTAACCCTCGGGTTGAAAACTCGATATAACAACAATATGGTAAGATGATAAATGAAAATGTGATATGAATGTCTCTGATGATGATCATGCAAATGATGTTTATGTTTGCTTCTATAGTTGTGTTACTTGCTATTTGCATGTGAACTTACTAAGCATTTGTGCTTACTCCTCCTTTTCATTCCTTGTAGTGTTGACAAGCCAGCTCGGAAATCGAAACGGTCTGAGGCACGCTCACACTATCCGTATACCATCTTGGCATAATGGCTTGTATATTTTGAGTATGGCATGTATAGCATTATAATCATTTTGTATATATGGTCTTATGATATGGTTATTGAGTGGTATGGAAATGCTTGGTAATGATTAGCCATTGGAATGGCTAATCATGATCATATTTAGTGTTATGTATGCTAAATTGCTAGCTAATCCATGGGAACCATGAAATGGGTAAAATTTACCATAAAATAGATTCAGACAGCAGTAGTGACGTGAATTTGAAAAATCACTAAAAATAGTAGAAATGGATTTAAATAATGAATAAGTTATGGAATTGAAGCTTGATGAGCCTATTTTCATATGGATGGAACAAAACAGGTATATGAGTTATATTTTATGAGATGTTTAAATTTTTGTGAAACAGGGCCAGAGCAATTTCTGGATCCCCTGTTCTGACTTTGGAAATTCACCATAAATTTTTCAAAGATATTTAGAAGTCACAATTTATATGTACAGATTCCTTATTGAGTCTAGTTTAATTAGAAATAAACGACATAGTCATTGAAACTTTGTACAGGGATATATCTAATTCGTAATACACAGAGGTCAGAGCAGACAAACCCTGAAACAGGGGAGACTTTACCTAATAAACTGTACTAATTTGCTTGACCGAAAATTCTATAAAAAAAATAGTAAATAGATATATGAGTCTAGTTTCAGGAAAAATTTACAGAATTGGATTTCGAGTTTCAGAACTCGAGATATGAATTTTTAAGCGACTGTGACGCAGATTGCTAGCTTGACTGAAAGTTTTAAAAATAAATTGTTTGAGCTGTTTAAAGTAATGAATTAAGTCTGTTAACACCTCGTGTTCGACTCCGGCGACGGTCTCCGGTACGGGGCATTACAATCATCTTCTGATTTCTTTAGGTTTTGTCAAACTAATAGCTGACTAGGCTATTATAAAAAAAAGAACAAGAATGAATAAATAATCTAAAGTCCGTCAACAATAAAAAAAAAAGATGGAAATAGATAACATTCAATTAACTAAACATGAAATACAGTGTAACCCTAGAAAAGAGATTTAGTTCATGGAGAATTTAAGAAAAATCTTCAAATTAAAACAATAACTAGAAATAATAAAAGGAAACAAGAATGCAGAACGATGGAGAAACTCCATCTTCTCGTTGAAATTCGTCAATTCTTGATGTGTGAAAGCTTGGGCAGCTCATCTTTTTTCTCTTCTCCCTCCCCCCTTTTTGTTTCTTTTTTTTTTCCCCTTTTTTAACCCCTAAAAATTGTAACTTTTGAAAAATTATCATGTATGTGTGCCACTCTAATGAAAAATCTTTCCATTGGAGCGAAAAGTTGTTTGTTTGTTTTCGTTAGGGCAGAGACATTTTCCACTGGAACGAAAATATGCTTATGTCAAGCTATTATTTCACATGCTTTGTTGGACCTACATTGGATAAGAACACATTAAAAAATATTCCCATTTAACATTATAAATATATAGTTAACTTAAAACATCAATGAAATAAAATTCCTAAAATATAACAAAATTAAATTATAAAATAAAGTAAAAATCCTAAAATCCTACTAAAATAAGGAATAAATAACTCTTAAGATGTTAGAGTTATCACACCTCGAACTTAGAGTTTTTCTAGTTCCTAGCAAAAGAAAAGGACACTCACTACTACCTACCCTACTTAGATTAGTTAGTCCTAATTATTATAAGAAATTGCCTCAATACCTCATATCAAAATTAAGTTCAAGATCTGAAATTCTAAATTTCCTACTACAGTTGATACTTATTGTGTATCTATGTGTGTGAATGTTTCAAATCTAGCAATTAAGCCAAATCGAATTACAATGAGTTAAAAGTTATTTAAAAAGTCTCATATGCCTGCTTCTCAATCTATCTCTCCATTAATGTATGACAAAACTTAGTTAAAGGTCAATAGGACTTTACTTGGCTTGTAGCGTAAGCTCGAGCTAACGTATGGATGAAGAGTCAATTTAGGCTCAAACTCTAAGCACTAGCTACTTATGGATCAAATATAAGCTAAATGTACATTCCCCACTTCCCCATATTAAGCACTTAACTCATGTTCAACTTCATCTTTTATGCTCACCTACTTGTCTCTCCATTCCCCAAAGACAAAACAAGATATAAAGGTAACATAACTAACACAAAACTCCACAAGAAAACTAAATAGACGAATTACTCAACTAAAGAAACAATGAAACACCTCACTTTTGCTTTTTTTTTTTAATGGTAACATAAGTGCTTTCATTCATTCATTTTTTTTTCAATTTTCCTTTTTTTTTCAATTTTTTACTTTTAAAAAAATAAACAAAGAAAATAAAATAAAGACACAAAAAAATCATGGTTTATCCTCTCTCTTTCATCGAAAATATCCATGTTGATGTCTTTATCTATCCCAATCAATACTTTAAGTTATAAAGATATACCCATTAAGAGCTAACACTTAAAGTAAACAAACAAAGGAATGAGAACAGTTCAACATTAAGGCTTAATTTTGGTTAGGCTATAAGTCAAACATTACTTATAAAGGGTGAAAGCATAAAGAAAAGGGTATCTAAGGCTCAAAAAAGGGTACTAGAGGTATTTATATATGTACAGTTATCTTAAAAGGCACAAATGATCCAAGCAATGCCTAAATCATTCCTTCAACTAAGTCTCACCTATGATTTCACCTTAAGAAGAAATTTGACAAATTTTATGCTTAATTTCAATGACATTTATAGACACATGTAATTAGTCATTAGTAAGCTACTAGATTGAAATATGTGCTCAAAATTATAGGGTAATAAATGTTGGATCTAGTGGCCTGAGTGTAGTGTATTTGTTTGTAAACTTGTAATTTTTTTGAATAGATTGGTTAATAAAACAAATTCATTGATTACATTAACATACTTTGTATAATTGTCTTCATATGGTTTTTGCACGCAAAGTAAAATGGAAGAAAATGTTGCACATTGGTTGTCTAATGTTTAAACTAATACTAAGTGATATTACGTGGTCGGATTGTAATACGAAAAGACAACTTATATTAGTCGACGAACCTAAACATGTTCTTAGTCTAATCGGAAATGAGCAAACCAATTGAAAGACTGATATGTCGTCTATCAAGTCCAATTGTAGAGATACTTTGTCTTAGGCATTGGAGTCCCAAAAGATAGAGACATAAATGTGATAGATTAGACTAACAGTACATCGGACAGGACCCAAGAAGAATAAATCCTGAATCCGTTTAGGGAATTGTTCACTTATGATGTTCATAGTATGGCATACCTAAATCCTGAGTGGATGACAAACTATGTATGTGTTACTCGTGCATTTTGATGTAAGTAAGAGCCTGAGTTCGAATAGATAAGGAATCAAAAGCTAGTGCATTAGGTGTATGACTTTTGCAGTATGTAGCGTCATTTACAATAGTGGAATTTATAGCCTGAGACATGGGTAAATGATATCCTCTCATTGGCATTACATGGTTGATGAAAAGTAAACGTGACCATAGGTTGTTCATCTTTGTGATGAATGACTTGATTACTATTTGATAATAATTGACTTTTCATGAAGGAAGATGTAATGGTTACAATAAGATAAAATAGGATCATATTGGGAGAACGAATATTATCCCAAAGAGATTAAGGATATCCTATGAGGGTAACACATTTATGACAAGGTCATTGGACGAGCACTAATCAAGTTGCTTTCATAATGGTATGCCGTTAGGGAGAGCTCAGTCACAATACTATAGTGGAATGACTTCGTGACTAAATGAGTTTACAATTAATAGGTTAAAAGCTGGAACTTAATTATAAATCATTTGAGCCTCAATTGCATATGTCCAATTGGTCCCTCCGCTAGCTCCTTGAAACCAGAAATGAATTGCATGTTAAATCAAATGAATAGAAATGAACAGAAATGATGAAATGGAGAAATAGAAAACATTTGGAAATGATTAAGGTTTTCTCTAAAATGAAAATGGAGAAATGAAATTATTTGGAAATGAATGTGGTTTTCTCCAAATTGAAAATGAAAATAAAAATGAATTGAGGAATGAATTTATTTTTTTCGAAATAAATAAAGTTTGAATATGGAAATAAATCATTTGATCATAGTGAACTGTTGAATGTGGCGATAATAAATATATTTTCTCATAGATTTTTTACGGTAAAGGCGTCATGATTTTAACGGAATTAGAATTGTGTTGAGAAAATTATTTAATTGGAAATATATTGAAGTTTATTTTTTGGAAATAGAAAAAAAAATATTGGGTTGGATAAATTATAAGTATTGGTTTAAAAGCACAGAAAGTACTTATAATTGGACCCAATATGGAAGAGGCCCAAAAGGCCCTTATGTAACAAAGGGGGATAGGAAACCCTAGTATCATTAACTAGGGTTTTCGCCCACTACATTCTAGTTGAACTAGAATTTCGTTTTTCTAGTTGAAACAAACTTCTACAATTTAACAAGAGTTCTACTTTCTCTCCCTATAAATAGATGACACCGGTAAAGCTATTAACACAACTTTTTGATATCATTATTCCACTCGAAAATAAAGAGACTTTTTTTCTCTAAGAATTAAATACATATTTTGGAATAAATATTTTCTTAGTTTCTATTTGAGAAGAGATTTTTTCTTTTCACATAAAGAGAAGAAAACTATTTCTAGTTGTGTTTGATTTGAATTGTTCAAGCCCACATTTGAAGTAGTTAGTGGTATGAGAATAGTGGAGAAGATCGTTTGGTTAAAAGCCGGGAACGACAAGGATTTGCCTATCCAAAAACACAGTTGCGAATTCAGGCTAGTGTTTATTGCTATAAATATCACAAACCGGGTTAATTTTCAAAATTTTTATTTTTCATTGTGTAAGAAAACCGTTTTCGAACAGGATTTTTTCCAACAATCAATTGCAAGAAAATAACACAGAATTTGCATAACGCGAAACTATCTTTTAGTTTGAATTGACGCTTCGTGTATCATCATTGAACTAGAACTAACCAATAATTTTTTTTACTAAACATGCAAACTAACTAAAAACCAAACGACACAACTAGACACTAAAAAATATGCATAAAATGATGACTATATGTATCCTTTAAACTTAAATAACACACTGTCCTCAATGTGAAAGACACGGTCATAATAAGAAACTTCAAAAATAAATATCAAAACTAAAAGTACAAATAGAAGGAAAAATAACTCCCCTAATCATCAACATAGACCTCATCCTCATAAGGAAGAAAATGACAATTGGGTCCAAAATGAGATGGATTTAGAGTGGGGAAAGTAGCCATATCCTCTCCTATCACACGAGCCAAACGGTTGCTGCTCACACGGTCACTAGACGAGATCTGTTGTGGTGATGCTGCTTGCGCAACTACTGTAGTGGGGCTAGCTCTTGGAGGTTCCATTGTGGCTCCCTTACCAATACTTGTAATAGTTATTTTAGGTCATTTCTACATTTAACGAGTCTGGTATCTAGCAATTTTATAATTAAATATTACATTTTTGGTAGTAGTTGGTTAGAATTTAAAACTAATAAAAACAAATGTTTTTGCACAATTTCTACTATGTCAATGACCCATAAGGCCAATTCTGGCCTCGTGAGTGACTAATAAGCTAATTAAGTGTGTATGATACTATTTGAGGTCCAAAAATGCAAGGAATAATGACCGAGATATGAGACAACGAGCCTAACACACTAATGGTGCTACCAAAGGCCTAAAATATTGTTGGCGTTGTGACGAGGAACTACCTCTTGTCATGATGACGTGATGAGGAAATGATAAGACGTTGCATGGTGTTGACGTTGGGACGATAAGCATTACCAGGTTTTGACGACGTGACTTGTTGCGGAAGAAAATGGTTGATTTCTTTGGACGACACAATTAGGAAATTTTCATATTTGGACCCTAGCTTTTAGAAGAATATGTTATTCATTTGTATCTAAGTGTATCTCGGGATGCTTGGTTACCAAGTAGGTCGTTGCCTATATAAGCAACCTTAGGGTCACTAAGATTGTAAGCAGTTTTAGACCTAGACAATTTTCTATTCAGTTTTAGTTTTCTTTTATTTTTATGTTCGTGTAGTCGGAACTTTTTTATTCCGCTGTGAAGACAATTGCGAGCGAATATTGCTCCGGATTTTCACTTCAATATAATTATCAATGAACATTCTCCTATCTTTTTCTTTATTCTTTTATTTATGCTTTGTTAACTTGACCAATTAACTATTGTATGAATATTAGAATAATTTCTTGTGTTTATTTCATATCTTGCATAAGTCGTTTATTGAACTAATTAATTAATCAAATCGATTAATTAACAACAACATAAGGGTTCATATTAGGATTAGTTGGTACAATTTATGTGTTCTTAAACTGTTAGGCTTAACAACCCTAATAAGTAATTATAGGAGAGACAAGATCGGGAGATAAGTCAAACCGAGTACATTGTAGTTATCCTAGTGGAGAAAGTGAATATCCGCCAATTAATTAATTAGTAGAACTGGGAGGTAATACTAGTTAATTAATGGATAATTCATATTAGTACTTGAATTATGAAATTAGTTAATCTTCTGTTTATTAATTAGAGATTTAATCGATCATAAGCTAGAGGCTCTCATTGTAGACATTAAGAATAGGAAAGTTTAGTAGGTTAGTTTAGGTTAGTTAATTTAATCATTTTAATAAATATTTTAATCTGGATTCACACTACTAATTTGTGACTCGATTAAATTAGTATTTATTTTCTGTAATTAATTTAGTATTAATTTCTCTAACTTGCAATCCTTTGGGTATGATCCTCGGTATACTTACCAGTATTTCGTCATACTAAACTAAATTTCAATTTGATCCATACTCTTGCAAGCACCATTGATTTTTAATTCAATATATTTTTGATGTGATATTTAACTATAAACGATAACACATTTATAGATGGTTGGTGACTGCCTCTCTCCCTCGCTCTCACAAACGAGGAAGAGATGTAAATCAACACTGAGATTATAACGAATATAAATATTGCGACTTTATTGCAAGTGTGACAGGTCAATTGTAATATTTGTAGTGTTACAATGGAATATTGGAGTATTCTAAGGATCGAACCTAAGAGAATCGTGGATTGAATAATTTCTAAATAACGTGTGTGCAAAATAAAGAGTTTAACCAGTTAATCACAAAAAATTATATTACAGCAAATCATAAAGTCAAGAGAAATTAAACTAATCTACGATCTAGCTAACAAGGACTAAATTGTAAAACATGTGAAATTACGAAATTAACAATTAAATAACAAGCAGTGGCTGGTTGATCTCAATATGATTCACTAATCCTTAAATTAGGGATCCAAATCGCTTAAACTTCCAAAATGACTCTATTTTATCTCTTGGTATCAATTTTACCAAGTTAGAAAAATTAATCCGGATTATCTCTTGATCTCATCAGTTGACCTGGGACTAATGGATTGGTGCCCAACAAGATCTCCTTTCGATCAAACTTGCCTAGATATTCCCTTAGGGTCATCAATCCTAAATTTTTAGGTTCATTCAAATTAGTCCAATTTATTACAATTTGGTCTCTCGTCCAAAATTAAGCTCACCATATCTCCATCAACCTACCCCCTTTAAAGATTTAGTTATTCATGCTGAAAATAAAACTAATAAACAAGGAAATGAAAAGAATGGAAGCCGTTAAAGAAAAGCTTAAGAAAAAAAGGTAAAAATTGAGATTTTAATGCAATAAAACTTAAAGGACATGTGAAGAGAAGCATTCAACAAGAAGATCCAAAGCAAGAAATATAAAAAGAACAAACTTTAATAGATTTAAAATAACAGGAAACTAAAATACATTAAACTGAAGCTAGAAATGTTATTACGACCAAGGTACAACCTAAGCTACAATGATAACTAATTTAACTAACAATAAGAACATTAAGAACAAGAAGAAAATGCAGTAAAATAATAACTCTAAAACCAAGAAAGAGGATGAGAAGATATGAACCCTAGAAAAAGTGCAGAAAACTAAACAGAAAACCTAATGAAAACTAAGGCTAAGCTAAGTTAATGTGGCCTCCTATTCTCTCAGCCAAATTTTGGCTGATATAAGAAACTATTCTGACCCTATTCTTGTTCCCAAAATACCCTTGAACAGGTCTTCAATGGTAGGTACTTTGGGTGGACAAGGACTACCTTTTGTGACAATTTTTTGTTCCATCACAATGTTGGTATCGCGTTACCAAGGAATAAGATATCGCGATACCTCAGACAGTTTTAAACTTGAGGTGATTCTCGGCAGGTGGATATTGCGATACCCAAAGTAGATATCACGATACCCAAAGTGGCCTTCATTCTTGGGTCTGTTGGAGGTATCGTGATTCCAAGGTTTAGAAGAAAACCCCAAAGTAACACTACAGGAAAACAGACTTTTAGCGGCATTTTTTTTTGCCTTTAGCGGTGTTTTTAAGTGCCGCTAATACTTTTAGCGGCGCTTTCCCAAGCGCCGCAAAAAACGTCGCTATATGCAACGCCGCAAAAATTAATGGCGTTTTTTCGAAAAAAAGGCCACTAAAGACCATGACCTTTAGCGGCGCTTTTTTCGCAAACGCCGCTAAAGACCAGGACCTTTAGCGGCGCTTTTTTCGCAAACGCCGCTAAAGACCAGGACCTTTAGCGGTGCTTTTTTCGTAAACGCCGCTAAAGACCAGGACCTTTAGTGGCGCTTTTTTCGCAAACGCCGCTAAAGACCATGACCTTTAGCGGCGCTTTTTTCGCAAACGCCGCTAAAGATCATAACCTTTAGCGGCACTTTTCTCA
This sequence comes from Gossypium anomalum, assembly GCA_025698475.1. Taxonomy (NCBI): domain Eukaryota; kingdom Viridiplantae; phylum Streptophyta; class Magnoliopsida; order Malvales; family Malvaceae; genus Gossypium; species Gossypium anomalum. Next base: position 60,831,519 of record CM046956.1, read on the forward strand.
CAAACGCCGCTAAAAATAATGATCTTAAAAAAAATATTTTATTTTAATTAAATAATATTTATTTCTATGTTAAATATTATATTATGTTTAATTTTTGAAATTTGAACTTTAAACTATATACTTTTAAGGATAAATAAAAAAATTAATTAAATTAAATTTTCCATTAAAATTTAAACTTCAAAACTAAATATAAAAATTAATGAATTTAAATTTAATACATAAACATTGATTCAATATGTAATTTAATACATAAAAAACACACACACACACAGACACACAAAGTATTAGAATTTCTAAAACATAATTCATCCTGGTGAGAAAATAATGCCAAATCATCATCACATCTCATTAATCAAAGGAAAAGATCAGAAAAGAAGAAGAAACAATATACAACAGAGGGCTGGTTCAAGCTTTAGATGAAGCCAAAGTATTGCAATGCCTGCATATATAACTTAGTGAAGTACTTTGATCTTGATCTTGGTTAAGACTTGTTCCAGCAATAAAGAAAATTGTTAAACAGAATCTCGGTCACCTGATTGAGCAAAACAAGGAAATTAGCTATACTATTTATTGTAACGAAAGTGAAATCAGTAAAAAGTAAACCCATAATAAAAAAAATTGATGCTAGGCTAATCGTAAATGCCAATGTCGCTGTAAATAAGTAATTTCACAGGTTTTTAGTTAAGCTCACAAATATCACAGGTTTTTAGTTATCATAATCTTAATTTCTATGTCCAATAGCATTGATAAAGTAATTATTTTTCATTCAAACAAATTTGGTATTATCTTTAGTCACTTTGAAATGTCTAATCGATGAAGATGAGCAAAAAATGCCATTGTTGCTGAAAAACAAGCTTATGCCAAAGTTTGAACTCTATACCTCTAGCATATAGGGGATCTTGAACCCAAAGTATTAAAAATGTCGATCAAAAGGAAGAGGAGATAAATTTGACGATGAAACTCTAATGGAAAGACGTTAAACTTTTGGAAGAAAAAAGCAAAAGATGTTTAAGGGACTCATGTCAAAATCAAACTGGTAATGGATAAACTCTGACTCATCAAGATAAAAAAAAAAAAGAACCTACCTCGTATATTGCATCCTCTTTCCTTCTCAACTCTTGCAAAATATAAAGTTAACATTCAGTTACTACAAGGACAAATTAATCTAAGAGCAAAATGAATAGAAAAATCACCTTACAAATGTACTTCAAAGTTAACATCTAAAATTAACATAACATAAAAAAAAATTAACTTTTATGAATGATATAACAAAGATAAAAATATCTTCTATCATATAAAAACCTCAATTATTGATGGTATTAATTAGAGCACAAATGCTATATTTCTTACCTTCTTTCATGCTAGTTTGATCACCAATCAACTTTAGGAGGAATCGCAACAAGTCCGCCAACTTTCGGGCCACAGTAGGTCGCAATAGCTCCAACAACCATACCGATTGTTGTGCAAAAGTTTTCTATTAGGATCATCTAAAGTTGATAAAAGTAGTCTCATGGATAATCGCTCGACAATATAATCATGATTGATTTAATATGGAGGTGGATGGTGGTATATTAAACACAAGATGTTTACAACTTGTTGATTACTAGCTACATTTAGAGGTGGAAAACCCATTCATATGTTTCATCTCAAATTTAAAGTGAAAATTAAGATAGAGAAAGAAAGCCAAAAGATATGTGTATGTTTGTGTCTAGAGCATCTCAATAACAGATAATAACAAGAGGAAAAATATTTTTTAACACTTACTGGTAACCATCTATATACATATATTAAACTCATAACCATACAACGATAAGAAAAGAAAATTTTGACTTCCTAGTTTCTCACAATAACTTCTCTTATATATTTCAATCTTTTAAATATCTTTGTGATCTGGACAGTCGAATTATAAAATGGTTGCTGCAGAAAAAATCACAGATCAAACACCGATGCAAGACATGAACTCAAATAGCTTATGAGTAACATGAAATTAATAATCTGCATCATGTGACTAATCATTAGCAGCAAGACGTGTTAGCACAAAACAAGTGGCCCTATTTAAGAAATGGACCATGTCACCGCAGTATTTAGATTTCAGAAATCGGGAATTTGGGATCCCTTCATTGTTCAGATCAGGCTTGACAATCACTTGTATGGTGAAAAAGCCAAAAATATAACTTATTTGGTTTCAGCATTTTCAGACCAGAAAGATCTTAGAAAGGTTGCCATAGACATGTTTTGCTATCATCCTTAACATACAAATAACAGAGAAAGCATTGATCTGGATGAAGATCCGTCAGCAAAAAAACTCGATTTCAAGGACAAACATAGCCAAAAATCTAATTGCCAGCTTTCTAACAGATTTGCTTAGCAGTGTTATTAACCACCAGAACATCACCCCTCATGCCATGTGCAAGGGGCATATCCATGCAATCCACCATTATAAACAAATTTTTATTGATATTTATATGATTTAATTGTTCATCACTCATCCTCCTTCACTAGGTGACTAGCAAGCAAAGCAAACAGGTTAAAATCTACCATCAAAAGGAACAAGGTTATATATAAAACAACATGTATGTATAGCAAGAGGTAGATAAATATATACAAATCCATTTAAGTTCACCCAAAACTTTCAAAATCACATAATACATAGAAGCTAAGTATCAAAGTACCTAAAATATGTATCTCATCTAGGCAACTGTCTTTCCATTTAATAAAAAAGGATAGATCATAACAGAATTCAAGAAGAGGCCTAAATAATGAGAATTAGTATGTTAATTGGAACAACATACTTCTGCACATGAGTTTCCCAAGAAATCACGCCAATCAACCGGTTTGACACACTCCACAAGATCAAAGCCAACGAAACTTAAACAATGCCTTCCACGCTATATCAAAATTTCCATATCTGTAAGAAACTAGCACTAAATAAATCACCTCACATTCTAGTCTTACTAGAACAGAGCATCATGAACAATAACAAATCATGGTCCCTCCAACTAATCCGATGAATACGCTCATTTCCAAGCACCCAACACCCATTGATATCCACTCCAATTGACAAACATGAAACATTAGTATTAGGCTTAGTGTTTTTCCATTTAAATTTGCTTTTCATTGTCTTTGTAAATAATTACGCTTTCATCTATTGTACTTTTAAACTTGATATGAAGGTACACTTTGAAAAGAAGATATGAAATTAGTGAACTGAATTTGTTTAAAGAAATACCTCCGCTCCAAAGAATGCCCATAGAAATTCCAATATCACTAGTTTCAAGGCAGTGCATCATTTACTCCATCACCAAATATAGCAACCACCTCTCCATCTTCCTTTAGCAATCTCAATATATCTTGCTTGTGTCTCAGCTCACTTTAGAAAATAGAAGCCCACCACTTTGTCTCGGATGAGCTTTCTTATCCGAAAGTGCCATAAACTCCTTCCCGCTTAAACTTTTGAACTGATGTCTTCCATCGGCCCGAAAATACCTATTTCATGGCATATAGCTTCTGCTGTATTTTTGTTATCTTCTGTTATAACCATAACACAAATGCCGTAAAAATATCCATGAGAGAAACTATCCATGTCGATAACAAAATAAAGAAAAGGTATTGCAAGATTTTGGAAATTTTCCCGAAAAAAAAAAAGAAAGTAAACTTCATCGTGATTCTTGGGTTTTGATTGATTTCTTTATTGAGTCCTCCATGAGAGAAACTATCCATGTCGATAACAAAGCTATCGGGTTTATCACCGTGTATTGAAACCCACTTATATGATCCAAACCGAGATTTTTGTGTTGAAATCTCATTGGAAGATGCCAAATCCTATCCCCAAATTTGAAGATAAAATTTTTCAAGGATTTATATTAGAAATGAAACGATTGATTATGATGATGAAAAAAAACTATTGAACAAGAAATAAGGGGGAAAATGAAGAAAACCCGGAGAGATTATACTTACCAACTTGGGATTTTCCGTCAAGTCCAACATTTTCTCGGGAAAATGAAACGAAGAGGTGGAATTAAGACTTTATAGAGCGTCAAAGAAAAGAAAAACAAAGACACCCTCTAAAATGGTGAATAAAATCTTCCAAACACGAATAAAATATTTTCTTAGAAACTAAACAAATCTCGTGATTTATACACAAAAGAACAAAGACTGATGCTTTTTTAAACTCAAAATCTTATATTTGGGTATAAAGGTTGAAGCTTTAACTGATATATGTTGCAGAGAGATTTAAAATAAAAAACACATAAAAATCAACGAAGGAAGGAAAGTTGAAATGGGTTAAGATGAAGGGAAAAAAATGATTTTAGGGGGGAAAATTAGGGGTTTCACGGGAGAATTTTGGGGAAAATTTTTATAAAAATGCCGCAAAAATTATTTCATTTTGAACAAAATGATGCCGTTTTATTTTGCTAAAATTTTTTTATTTTGTCTGCTAAAAATTATTAGTTACATAATTTTATAAAATATTTATTAATACTATTTTTTATAAATTAGATTTTTATAAAAAAAAACCAAGTACTCTCAAAATAAATATTATATATTTTAATAAGAAAACAAATAATTAAATGGCTATAATAAATTAAAAAATCACTTATATACACCAAAAAAAATTAAAATTATTTTAAATAGTAGTATTTTAATTTTTTTATTTAAATAAATAATTTTTAAAAATTTAACTAATATTTAAAAGAATTACATAAAATTTGAAATCTTGAAAATTTTTTTAAATTTTAATTCTTTAAAATTTGAAAGTATTTAATATATAGATTAAAAATAATCAGTAATATACCCAAAAAAAATTTAAAATTATTTTAAATAATAGTATTTTAAATTTTTAACATATATTTTTCACACTAATTACCCTAAACCTTAAACCCCTAACACTTATATTCTAAACCCTAAACCCCATAACCCGTAAACCCATAGCTCTTAACCCCTAAACCTTAAGCCATAAAATATAAACCCTGAACTTCTACCCCTTAATCTCTAACCTTTACCCCCTATCATCTAAACTTTAAATGATTAAAGTTTAGCATATATTTTTATAGTTTTGAAATGATTAAATCAAAAATTTTCCACTATTCAAAGGGAGAAGTGCAATTTTACCTTTAAAATTTTTAAAATTTTCAAAAAATTGAAATGGAAAATTTTTCATTTTTAGAGGAACATATACCCTTTCAACCCCCTACTTATGCCCCTAAATATATATTAATTATAGGGTTTAGGATTTAATTATTGAATATGATTCACTTGAGATTAACATGCTATATACCCATGGCCATTAAACTTTAAACCATAAAACCCTAGACCACAGACCTGAAACCTTAAACATTAAACCCTAAACCCAAAAATAAATTTAATCAATATTAAGTATTGCTGCCATAATTTATTATGAACATAAACCGATTTAGGGTTTTAGGGGTTATAGTTTAGTGTTTAGGGTTTACTATTTTAAGGGTTATAGATTAGTGTTTATGATTTTTTTGAGGTTTACGATTTTAGGGGTTATATGACTTTTAGCGGCGTTTTACAAAAAGCGCCGCTAATGCTCCGGTTTTTAGCGGTGTTTTACAAAAAGCGTCGCTATTGCTCTAGTTTTTAGCGGCGTTTTACCAAAAGCGCCGCTATTGCTCGTCTTTTAGCGGCGTTTTACAAAAAGCGCCGCTAATGCTCCGGTTTTTAGCGGCGTTTTACCAAAAGCGCCGCTATTGCTCCGTCTTTTAGCGGCGTTTTACCAAAAGCGCCGGTATTGCTCTGTTTTTAGCGGCGTTTTAACAAAAAACGCCGCTATTGCTCTATTTTTAGCGGCGTTTTACCAAAAACACCGCTATTGCTCTGTGTTTTACAATTTTTGCAAACGCCGCTAAAAACGCTGCTAAAACCCTATTTTCCTGTAGTGTAAATAAAATAAAATAAAAAAGATAATAAAAATAAATAATAAATAAAATAAAATAAAATAAATTGAACTGCCACAATTCACTCCCTTATTAGTTGTCATGCCCACTCCCACGGATATATATCTCGCCCCCACAAAAAACTCTTTGCCTAGGTTCGCTCCACTAGAAATAGATTTCATTCCAATAGAAAACTTAGCAAATTTTCTACCTAGTTTCACTCCAAAAGAAACAAATTCTGCTCCAATAGATAACTAGAAAACTAACTTCACTCTAATAGCAATAGATTCCATTCCAAAAAAAAAAAAAAAAAAAAAACAAACTCTCTACCTAGTTTGACTCCAATAGAATCAGGTTTTGCTCCAACGGAAAATTAGCAAACTAAGTTTGCTCCAACGAAAACAGATTCCATTCCAACAAAAAGCTTAGTAAACTCTCTACCTAGTTTCGCTCCAACAAAAATAGATTTCGCTCTAATGGAACGAGTCTATAATTTCTTGTCTTTGTAGTCATGCTTCAACTTATCGTAATAGAATTACATTATCAACAACCTTCGTATCTTCATAAAAACAAACTAAAAAAAAGATAAAAATAAAATAAAATAAAATTGTTAGCCAATCTAAAAAAATTGAAAAAAATAAAGGAAATAAAATAGAGTAAATAATTATTAGAAAAAAAAAACCCTAAGGACTTGGGTTGCCTCCCAGGAAGCGCTTTAGTTATAGCCATGGCACGAATCTCTCAAATTTTAAGCATTCGAAGCTTGATGATGACGTCTTGATGATCTACACTACCTCTCCAATAGTATTTAAGTCTTTGTTGAAGAAGTTTTGCTGCTTGGTAAAGAAACATCTCTAAAACCTAAAACAAATTTTGACCGATAAAATTTCAACTTTCCAAGACTTATCTTAAGTCGTGATTTAAATAAGAATACCACCTTGGCTCAATTCGTTTTTGAGCAAACCTTTTTCCATGTCATTGCTTCACCTTATATCACTTTTGTAATGGCTATTTAAAAGAGGACTTCAAATCCTTCAAAGTGTAAACTTAATGATTCAAACTTTGACATTGGTCTCGCATACTTTGGAATATAATCAAGAGTGCTCATAAATTCCTTAAGCACTCAATCTTTTCTTTTAAGTTTAGAAACTAAAGTAGTTTGCACAAACCAACTAGATAAACATTCTCAGAGAGTCAAAATTAACTTTGTCTATCACACTAATTGAGAAGCATTCTTTTTTATTATTTTAATGTTTCAAAGAAATTTTGAAAGTTAGCTGCTCATTATTGAACCTCATGGTAAATTTACCTTCTTGAACATCAATTAGTGCTCTTTTGGTTGCTAGTAATGGTCTACCAAGGATAAATAGTGTAACACCCCTAACCTGTATTTGTCACCGGGATAGGGTTACGAGAATGCTACAGTAAGTTAATAGAAATAAACAGGTAAAATCATGATCATTACAATATAATTTCTCAAATACCATATTGTAATTGAATTACAATAATAACTTACATTTACGAGGCTTAAATTGAGCTTAAGGGACTAAAGAAATAATCTTAAAACCCTTAGGGACTAAATTGAAACAAGTCAAGAAATTTCAGGAAAATATGAAAATTTTCAAAAACAGGGGACACACGGCCGTGTGACATAACCCAAGCCTTGTGAGTATTCGAAGTTGAAACACACGACCGTGTCGTAAGTCATGTACTAGACCGTGTGACTCATTGACTTGATACACATGGCCGTGACACGAGCCGTGTCTCAGATCGTGTATAGCACATGACCGTATGGCAGCTCGTGTCCCAAGCTGTGTGCACCAAAATGAACCTTAAAACTCAAGTTTACTATTTCAAGATTTCTTGGACATTAAGAAATCCATCTACCAGCCATTAGACTTATTCAAAATGACATTAAACATTCTCAAAACATGCTAAATCAACCATCTTAAGTGCTTAACCAATGCACCCTCAATGGTACCACAAGTATACACACTTATACAACAATATAAATTATTAACCATTCATCCGTTCAAAACATATAATCTTATCAATTTTAAGCTAAATACCTAACCGTATTACTTGCTAAGTTAAGATCAAACATGTACCATATTTATTCCTAGAAAAGCTTACCAAAAACTTAACCATAATTTCACAAAATGAACTATATTCACCACCAAACCTAGCAACCATGTAACTATCATCACATTACAAGACAATATTAATTAAAAGATGAGCTAATTACATGCTTTATAGATATATATATATACATATCAAATGAGGTCATCGAGATAACGACCTATTACATGCCATATAATCCAAAATAAACGTTCAAAAACTATCAAAATCAGATGGATAGTGTGACTTGAGTTCTGATCCGATCGCCCATGTCACGGAAAGATATCTACAAGAAAATGCAAGTAACACAAGTAAGCTCATTGAAGCTTAGTAAGTTCGATAGACAGAAACAATAAATCTTACTGAAGTAACTATAACAATTTAATCAAATATAATTCAACAAAAAATGTTTCCTATCATCTACAATTGCAAACTAATGAATTACATAGTTCAATTCAAAGCTCAACTAATAATTTCTAGAAAACATAAATGCCTACAATAGAGTCAATTCAAGATGTCAAGTACATGTCATACCATTCAAAGTTATTAAACAAGTTATAATACAATAATTTATGACATGATGAACGACTTATAGATACGAGTACACAAGTAATCCAATCGAAACATGCCAAACACTCATAAGAGCTAATCCAACCAATAACACACCAAATGCTCCTGAGAGCTAATCCAATCAATAACACGTCTCGATACTAAGTGCCTAGCCCGTAGGCTATACATCCGCCTCTATAACACGCTAGAACATGATAGTATAACACTAGGGCTCGCAACAAATGCTGAACCTCAGTATACTCAAGAAATATATATAAAGCATGCCACATCAATCTCCACTCCAACCCTGCATAACATGCCATCATTTAGTTGTACTTTATCTTGCGTTCATCCGGCCCAAGTACCAAAATTCAATAACATTTTCCAAACAACTTTACATCATCAATAGACCAATTAATATCCACTATTTCATATCATATCATCATAGAATTCATATAAATATTAAATTACAAATCGAACGAACTTATCTGGATTGAATTGTAATAGTTGCAAAAGTTTGAGGACTATTCTGAAATTTTCCCTTTTCCACGTAAGTGAACAGGGTCTTGATCTAAAATGTAAAATTTCAAAATTATTAGCTTACATTTCATATTCCAATTTATTCTACAATTTATACCCTTTCATTTTCAAAATTTACACAATTTCCCCTAACTTTTAACATTTATGCAATTTAGTCCCTTAACCCGAAAATCATTAAGTTAACCATTTCTAAAAACTCAGCATACCAACCGAATGTTCAAGGCTTTTAAATAGTCCACAAAACACCTTTTATTCACCAATTAACCATGTGATTTTAACATTTTAATATTTTAATCCTTTAATTAAAAACTAACTAAAACCACTTTACAAAACAACCAAAAATCACAATCAAAGCATCAAGCACATAATTATCACCAAAAACAATCAAGATTCATCAATGACAACTTCTAAAATTATTAACAAATTCAAAAATGGAGGTACGAGCTAGCTGGACCTAGTTGTAACGATCTTAAAAATATAATAATTATAAGAAATAGGTAAAGAAATCACTCACATACAAGATGTTGAACTTGGCTGATTCTCAAAGCTTAAACATGGAGGTTCGATTTTAGCATGAAAATCAAGGAAGAATATGATAGATTTCATGTTTTATTTTTGTTTATTTATTACTTATTTACCTTTTTAACCTTTAAAATCAATAAAAAATTCTTTAAATACCATAGTAGACTGTCCACTGAATTTATATAAGGTCTATTTATCTATTTAAAACCCTCTAATCTTGATATTATGCTCAATTAACACATTTAACTCAATAACGATTAACCTTTTTGTAGTTTTTACGATTTAGTCACTTTTCTTTAATTAACTATATAAACGATAAAATTTCTTGACCAAATTTTAATACGACCCTAATGAATCTGTAAATATTCTATAAATAATATTTACGAGTTGACATGATAGAAATTTGTGGTCCTGAAACCACTATTTTGTTACCACTAAAAAAGGGCTATTACATGTAGAGTCTTTCTATCTTCCCCAATATCTAGAATAATAAAATCCGCTAAAAGAATAAACTTGTCCACTTTCACTAGTACATCCTCGACCACCCCTTTAGGGTAACATAAAGTTCTATCAACCATTGCAACATGAATAAGGTAGGCATGATATCCTTCAAATCCAATTTTTGAGCTATGGACGGTGGAATCAAATTAATGCTTTCTCCCAAATCACATAGTGCCTTACTGAAAGTAAGAGAACCAATGGCACATGGAATATTGGAACTCCTAGGATCCTTTAACTTAAGAGGTAGCTTTTTTTGAATTATGGCACTGCACTCCATAATAAGTTTTATTTTCTCATAATTTCCTAGCCGTCTTTTCTTCAAACAAAATTTCTCATAAATTTCACATAGCTAGGCATCTATTCTAAAGCTTCAACAAGAGGAATATTAATGGATAACTTTTTAAATACCTCAAGAAATTTTTGAAATTGTTTATTGACCATGCCATGACATACATACACCGAGTAGAGAATTAGCACAAAATGTAAGAAACTAAAAGCGACTTTTACTGCAAGTGTGATAGGTGAATTTCAATATTTATAAGCGATACAATGGAACACTTCGAGTATTCCAAGAATAGAACCCAAGGGATTTCCAAATTGGTAAATGTGTTTATCAAGTTAATTACAAGTTAAGCAATTACTAATATATTTAGTAAAAAATTATTAGTGCAATTTCAAATATAAATTGTTTATAAACTAAATTTAAACTATCAATTAAACAAACTAGGCTAAAGTTTCTTCCTATTATTTTAGATAATGTAAATGATTAAAACGATGGTCGATTGATTTATTAATCACAACTAAGCTAGTAAACCTATACCAATTTTATTGTTCGCCACTCTTAGCTAGGAATCTTCTCTTGGTCTCATTGTAGACTAAAAGATACCATCTAAGCTCTCCTCTTGATCTCACTATTTGACATAATTATATCAAACTATCTAATGATAAACTCTCCTTTCGGTCTTATTTACGTAGATTTTCCACTAGACGCATCAATTCTAGCATATGAAACATTTCGATATAAAAGAAAAATTAAACAATCAGACATAGAAATTAACTTAATTTAACAATCAATTCATCAACTAACCAACAAGCAATATCAGCACATAAGAAAGCTTAACAACCAAATAGACATTTTATCAAATATTTTATACGCATAATTTAAAGGTAAGGGTAAGAAATGCTCATTTAGATGTGGAATCAATGGCACCTAAAAGCTTGATTCATCTCCATTTACAAAAGTCTTTAACAAGAAAGAAGAAATAAAATAACAAAAAATAAAATCTATTCGAAAAAGAAAGGGAAAACCTAATCTAAAAATAAGAAGAAAAGAAAAGAAACCTAATCAAAAAAATATGGAAAGTAAAGAAAATATTCAACCTCCAAAATCTACCCCGAAAAGCTTATAAATTAGTATTTATAGTCCAATAGAATTTAACCTAACAAAGACAATTATGCCTTTACTGAAAATCTAACTTAAGCCTTGTTGGACTGCAAAATGCCTTTCAAAATTTTGGCCTCGTTAGAGTCAGTCTCGCGGCAGTAACAGATTACTCAAGGGATTCTTTTGGGCTTCAGTATCACGACAACAACCCTTTGGTGTCGTAATATCGTCCTCAGGCAACTTCACTTCTTCATTTGTAGGGACTGTGGTCGGTGTAGCGACCTTAGAAGTTGTTGTCGTGACATCAACACCTTAGTGTTGTGAATTCAAAGACAATCCTCTCGTATGTGCAATTTTTTGAAGCCCATCTCCTCAATTGATGGCAAAGACATTGGTGTAGTGACATCAACATCTTGGTGTCACAACTTTGGCTATAGTTTATGTAACAGCCCGTTTTTAGGTCAAATCAGAATAGTGGTTTCAGGACCACAAATCTAAAGTAAAAATATTTATTTTAATATTTTTAAGGTTTCCAACATGATAGATTAATTATGTGAAAGTTTCATAAAGAAATTTTACCGTTTAAATGCTTAATTCGGTAAAAAGGACTAAATAGCGTAACGCATAAAAGTTGAGTTCTATTGTTTAAAGGTATTAAATAGCTATGGTTTATTAATATGGGAGTCCTTATTATATAAATAGCCCAATTAGAATGTAAGTGGACATTTATGGACATTGTTTTAATGATGTTTAAATTATATTAACAAGGTTATGTTGGTAATTTAGTTAATTAAGTTATTAATAATAAAAAAAAACTTAATTTGGTGTCATCTTCTTCTTTTAATTGATTGTAAAAGAGAAAATAGGGTTTGGGAGAGCTTGAAAAAATTCAGCCATTGTAGGATCAAACGGTTTTTAATGATTTCTACGTTTTTGAGCTCGTTGCAGCTTAATCTAGCTAGCCCGTACCTTCATTTTTGAAACTGTTATAGATTTTGAGATATGCCATTGTTGAATACTTGAGTAGTTTGAAGTTTCTTGTTAGATTATTGATGGTTGTTAATAGCTATACAAGTTTTATAAAGTGATTTTTGACAAAAATGAGAATTAGGGATTAAATTGTGAAAGATAGAAATGTTGTGGTTGAAAATGTGAATAAAATAAAAATATTGATTAATATGAATCCCATTGAAATTCGGCTACCTTGGGATTAAGGCTTAGTTGTGCAATTTTGCATTTTTATTTGTTAAGGACTAAATTGCAAAGTAGTTAAAAGTCTAGGGGTAAATTTTGTAATTCAGTCAAAATGAATGTTTTAGGCTAAATTGAATTGAATGAAAGTTTGAGTGTGTTAATTTGATATCATATAGATCAAGATAAGCAAATATCAGAATTAGATCAGGGGAAACAAAAGGTAGATGAGTAAATGATGGTTATACGAGCAAATACGAGGTAAGTTCGTATAATTAGAATCAAAATTTTTCTATACTTGTAATTGTTGAATTGAATGCATTTAATTAAAATATTTGAAATATGAATGCCTTGATGATATATTGTATTCGTTACCGAGCCTTGTTTGAACTATGTGAATTCATTAGATACGAGTGACGTGTTACTGGAATTACCGTAATGGTCGAGCTCCTGCATTTGTTGCGGACTCACCATAGCTCGTAAGAGCTTACTGTTTCAGCTCATTGGAGCTTACCGATTCAGCTCAATAGAGCTTACCGTTTTCAGCTCAATAGAGCTTACCGTTTATCAGCTTAGTAAGAGCTTACTGACCATGACTCGAAAGAGCATGTATGATGATGAATTGATGGATTATTCACATTGTGCACTTGATTATCCTTTGAAGTTCTAATAAGTTCAATGGGCCTAGATAATGTTATATGGAAAAATTATGGTTTGTAAATGTTACTAAAATTTTATATATGATGTATGAGTTTGGAAGGATATGAAGTATTATTTTAGTAGATGGTTTATGTATTAGTTAAATGACTAACATATGATGATTATGTGTGATTAGGTGATGGTTAAATTGAATTGTTGGCATTTTATTTTTTTTGTTTTGATTATATTTAAATGGTAAGTGTAATTCTGAATTATATGGGCTTACTAAGCTATAAGCTTACTCTGTTTCGTTTTCTATGTCTTATAGGGTTCGTTAGCTTGCTCGTTTCGAAAAAGTCAGAGTTGCACGTCACACTATCCAATTTTCGATTGGTATTTTGAACTTATGAACTTTTGTAAATATGGCATGTATAGCTAGTTTGATAGTAAGAGTTATGTTTGGTATTATAGTTTGAGAATGAATTTTTGTATAAGTTAAGCCATGTGATTTGGCTTATTTTGGTATCATATTTGGTTTTCATATATGTGCTTAATGATGGTATGTTTTGGTATGGTAATATTTGAATGAGATTTTGTACAAGAAGTCTTGATATATAGATGTTAGATGAATGAGTTGTATATGTGGTAATATAGGTATTTGGATATGTAAATGGTAAGTTTGGATATAGCTTATAATGTGTATTGAATTGGTTAAATTGGTTTACAATTAAATTGCATAAATGTGGTCAAATATGAAAGTAAATGCTTATGTTTTAGGATGTCAAATTTGGCTATTCAAATGGCTTATTTTTGTCCACACGGGCACAGACACGGGCGTGTGTCTCAGCTGCAAAGCGACACACTTGGTCATGTTACACTACCGCGTGTGTCCCTAGGGTACCCTACGAATTAAAGTCAGTATACCCTACAGTTTTGACAGGGCCTAGACACACGGGCGTGTCTATTGGTCGTGTGTGGCACACGGGCTGGCACATGGGCTTGTGGTCAGCCGTGTGACCCAAGTCAGTAGCCTCCTTAATTTTTACATGGCCTGACACACGAGTGTGTCTTGTGGCCGTGTAGAAAAGTTAGTATGTATGCCCTGTTTTGCCACGGCTTAGACACACAGGCGTGTCTAATGCCGTGTGAGGCACACGGCCTGTTCATAGGCGTGTGGCACTTGAAAAGTTGAAAATTTTCTAAGTTTATGAAATTTTTATATGTTATCAATTTACTCCCAAATGCATGATTGAGACTTTGTATGATTGATTTAAGTACATTTTGAATGTGAATGAATGATGGTTACTGAAATGAGATGAAAATCGTTAAATGATTATTTTGAAGTGAGCTACAGGTCTGGTAATGCCTCTTAACCTATTCTGACGACGGTTACGGGTTATGGGTGTTACGGTTTAGACTTTTCTCCTCTTTTTTGCATCAAACAACTGTCTGAAATAAGCTTAACTCAAAGATCACATTCCTAATGGCATAAACTTGTCATTTTATTCTAAAAACCTTAAAAATGCAATAAAAAACTAAAATTAAGCATAAATATAATAATCACAGAAAAATAATAAAAAACAAGCTCTTTAAGTGTTTAAATAGCTTAATTTGATGTATATAAATACGAGAGATCATTTATCCAAATTGTTCCTTTGCAATCTTTGTAAGAATGGTAGAGGAGGATATTTCAATTTAATTAACTCCATTGATGGCTTCGTTGTTTTTGTCTCATGGTGAGCCTGTTCTTTAGGGCTTTTTTCAAACTCAATAATACTCTCACTAGTGGGTTGAATAGGTAATTGATTATCTGAATTTATCTTAACTAAAGGAGAAGCACTACGTATCTCCTTACCACTTCTAAGGGTGATCACCTTTCAATGCTCCTTTTGATTATTAGCACTAGGAGGAGGTTGAGTATCTAATGGTAATGTTATCTAAGGCCTATTATGAATAGCGTGAACTAACTAACCTATTTGAGTTTTAAGAGTCTTCATCCTAGCATCAGATCCTTGTTTGAATTATTGAAGTAACTCTTCAGTAGCCAACTTCTTCTCCACTGCCCGTGGTTGTTGCAGATATGGCCTTTGAAACTAATGTAACAGCCCGATTTTGGGTCTAGTCAGAATAGTGGTCTACAATTTCACGGAATAATTTTGTGAAAATTTCATTCTAAAATTTCGACGTTTGGGCACTCAATTTAGTCAAAAGGACTAAATCAATTTGTCCAATTGTTATGAAATTTTAAATTGGAGATCCTTAAATGGTAATTATACCATTGGATAATTTGTTGGACAAAAATGGTCATGAAATAGGTGAAATAGAATATTTTTAAGTTAGGGGCATTTTGATCATTTAGTAATTAAATGACTTAATAAACAAAATAAAAGCCAAAATTTCTTGTCTATCTTCTTCCTTGGCCAAATTTTACATAAAGAAACCATGGCTAGGGTTTTTCAAGCTTCCAAGCTCGATTGTAGGTCCGTTCTAGCCCCATTTTTAATGATTTTTATGTTTTTGAAATCCTCGTAACAAGATCTATCTATTTCTACCATTAATTTGAGTTATGGTTAAAGTCTAGGGTTTTGAACCATGATGAACATGTGCGTATTTTGATGATTAATGGTAGAAAATGCATGTTAGTTGTTTGTTAAACGACTTTTGCTAAGTGATTTTTGGTGAAAATGCCTAAAAGGACTAAATTGTGAAAGTTATAAAATATCTAGTAAAAGTGTGTTTTAATGGAAATTGTGGGCTGTTATAGTTATGAAAATAATTCGGCTAGGCTTTTATGTTAAAGAAATTGAATAAATTTCATTTTTTGAGCTTAGGGGCAAAAAATAATTTTTCCATAGTATGATTTTTGGGTCACATTGAATAATGTGACTAATAAGTGGGCTAAATTTGATTTTATAGATCAAGAAAAACGAAGTTCGAGTCTAGATCGGGGGAAAAAAATATTGGACAAATATGTCCTTTTCACCGTTGTTGCGTCCGAGGTAAGTTCGTGTGTAAATAATGCAACATTACATTATTATGTTTTTAATGCTTTAATATTGCCTGAATTGTGTAATTATCTTTGTGGATTTAATTAATGATGACTCAATGACGATTCGACGAAGTTTGATATCTCGAAACCCCGGTTGAACCTTAGGAATAGTTAGGATACAAATGTCATGACATTAGGGTTATGTGTGATCCCCTGTAAGACCATGTCTGGGACATGGTATTGGCATCAATATGTGATCCCATGTAAGACCATGTCTGGGACATGGCATTGGCATCGATATTTGATCCCATGTAAGACCATATCTGGGATATGCCATTGACATCTTACTATGTGTATGGGATTTCAATAGGAAAGTATATTGGTATGTCGAAGAAGAGAAAGAGCATGTAAGCATTACAAATTCTGTACAGGTATGTACATAAGTTATACGCATTGATTTTAAGATATGGTGTGTTCATGATTTCCATGAGAATATTTTTGTGAAAGTCTTGAGATTATTGGTCTATATTTGTGATGGATGAAATACATGGTAAATTTGGTTGGCAATTGAGTGATTGGCTTTTGGGCCACAATTGAGTTATGATATAACATGTTTTATTCATATGAATTGTGATTCATCAGATACGTGAAAGAGGAAAGATTGGCATAATTGCCTATTAAAATGATTATGGGATGTTATGAGCTTTGAACAATTGAAAGATGTTAAATTATATGCTCGAAATGTAAATACTCATATTTAATATGCATGTTTATTATGTGGTTTGAAATGATTTGTTAATTTTTGTAGTATGTTACAACAAAAGGGTTTTGGTTGTTGGGCTAATGCCCGAATATGTTAAATTATGCTTATAAGTTGATAAAGCAAACGTTGTAACTGAATAAGAATTATAACCATGAGATTTTGGTAAATTATAATACTTTGTGTTTGTATTGTTGAGTTACGATAAACACTTGGTAAGTTGTGAATGAGTAAGTTATACTGTGAGACTTAAATGACATTTGAATGAATTTACATTATGTAAATTGTATGGTTAAGGTTGTTTATTATTTACATGCTAACTTACTAAGCTATATTATATAGCTTACTCCCCTTCCTTTCCCATGTCTTATAGGGTTAATAAGCTAGCTCGGGTTGGAGATCGTCGGAGATCCTATCACACTATCAAGCTATCACTACTGGTATTGATGAATTCAAGTAGTTTGAGTTTATGGCATGTATAGGGAATTACTCTTTTGGTTATATGTGTTATTATTGATATGACCAAATGTGTTGGCCTATAATGGATTATTGTTCTAATTGTATATAACCATGAACGATGGCTTATGTTGATTACAAGTTTATTCATGTGTTAATGCCCTATTGTGAATGTGATGTCAACATGTTTTAATGGGCTACGTATGATGTTTTATACATGATAAATGATGACATGAGAATGACATATTATTATCTTAATTGTGAGTGTTTTGTGCCTTTGAATTGATATGAGTGCATGTGTGAATGAGGGCGGCAAATGGCTTAGTAAATAGCCTTGTTTTTTTTGTCCACATGAGTAGACACACGGGCGTGTGTCTAGGCCGTGTGTGACACACGGTCTGCCCCATGGGCGTGTAATCCAGCCGTGTGCCCCCCGCATCTTAATTGTTGCAAAACAGAATGCTCAGTATCAAGCACACGGGCAGAGACACGGGCGTGTGTCTCAGTCGTGTGAAGGACACGGCCTAAGCACACGAGTGCGTGACTTGGCCGTGTGACCCCAAATTGTGTATGATGTCATAAACAGAGAGTTACACGGGCTGATGACACGGACGTGTGTGACCACATGGCCTACCTACACTAGCGTGTCCCAAGCCATACGGGCGTGTGACCCCTATTTTGATGAAATATTTTATAAGTGTTGGAAAGTTTTCTAAAGTTTTTGTTTTAGTCTCGAACTGCCTCTAATGCATGTTTTGAGCCTCGTAGGCTCGTCTAAGGGATGACATGAATGTTTTCAAAAATTTCTAAATTTGAGTGGAAATTCATGTGTGGGTTTTGAATGTTTGCTTGTGTTTAAGTTCGCTAATGCCTCGGACCCTGTCCCAGTGTCGGATATGGGTAAGGGGTGTTACATTTAGTGGTTTTAGAGCTATGGTTTAGTCGATTCTCAGACTAACCTAGAGTATGTGAGTCTAACTATACATGCCATATTACTACTCATAATAGTGTGATATCTCCAGGCTCTGACGAAATTGTTTTGTTAAGATAGAGTTGACTTCTAACCAAGCTATTTTTTGATAATGCTGAAAATGATATTGAGATGATTGAAATGTGCCTATAATGTGTCAAAATTTGGAAAGGTATGAATAAAATCTCATGATATGTACGTGTTAATATATAAAATGAGATAACCATAAGTTGAGAAATGTGAAAACGTGGAATGAAATGAAAGTTATGGTGATAAGTCCCTCTATGTTTGTTTGGCAGGCATATGATGTTATGTGCCCAACATATTTGATTAAGTGAATATGATAAGTAAATTTACTCAAATTGGCGGAATGTGTGTTTAGGTACACTTGTTTGAATAATTATAATCAGTATGTCCATATGGTTGAATCTTATGATTAATTGTTAGATTAGAGATAATAGAAGAGTTCGTGTAATATGACTATGTATGTTAATTTGCTTAAAGTGAATCATGGAATTGTGATGATATGATGTTGATGATGAATGCTAAGTTATATGTGTGTATTTATGAGAGTCGAGTTAGAGGCTTTATGACCTCACCCCCTTACCAGTGTTACTTTATGACAAAAATTCACGAGAATTATGTTGAATAAGTTCATAAGTGGGAAACTAAAGAGTTTGGTGATGAAATAATTAGTAAAGCATACAAAGATGAGAATAGCTTGGGAAGTGAAAACAATTTTGGAAGAAATATCAGAACGTTTTAAAGTTATATAGATTATGCAATGTCACGGTTAAAGAAGAAGGTAGTCTCGGCTAATCGACTCAATTAGGTATAGAGACCAAAGATGTGTTTACTGAAAATTCTTCTGAATTGATTTTCGTTAGTGGATGGAATAATACGGGGTTCACGATGATAGAATTAGTCAGAGAAATGATGTTTGAATTGTAAAGATGTCTGCGTGTAATAATTATGGTTGAATAGATTACAAGGATTTCTTCTAAGTATTCTGTATATATTCATTTGTCCTCAGGGGTTCATGTGAATGTCCGTTTTCTGATGAAATTCTTATCAAGTGAGAATGTTAGCCAACTTTAATGTTAGATGAAAGTACTGATGGTCTGTTGATTTATGATTGGCATTGCCTTATCTCTTCGGGATTTTATCCTAATATGTTGGAATGAAATCGGTGGTAAAACTTATGTGAGACTATTCATCTATTTCTACTGGACGTTATTTTGTTGTATATATAAATATTTGGAAAGTGTATTATCTCTGTTACGATGGAATTCCAATACTGGTAGGTATTGTTTTCTTCTGGTTTTCTGTGAGAAATTACCCAGATCTTCATTATTATTTCCTTATGAGTTATGTTCTCGGGCTTCTGGTATGGCATCGTATCTTGGATTTCTGTATCTTGGTTCTTCTCTCGTTCTTATTTTGTGAATTATCAATCATGGCTCATCTTTAAAGTGTGTTCTTTGGCTTGCGATAACTATGTATATCATCGTTGTATTTCTAAATTGGTCATAGGAATGTGGTAATTCTGGTATTTGGATTTTCTGTAATTTTCATGAAAGGAATTGGCATCGACAAAGGTATAAATGATGAGAGCACAACCTCAAAATTGTATGGTGGATCTCTTTTCTCTGGTAAGTTTGATTAAAGTCGATGAGTTCAATTAGGATATTTGTTTCCTCGAGCTAATACCGTTGAAAAGAGTATAGTGGTATGTTATTATTCGATAATTGAAATCAACCCAATTGTTTTTAATAGAGTAAGCTGATTTGTTGAGAGGTGGTTTGAGTTATATGTATTTAAGCATGTCCTCAGCTAAAGGAATAAATTATGTGTATTCATGAGTATATATATATAGACGGATAGTCCGAATGAAGAAATTGTATTCTAGAAAATATGATACAGAGATATGCCTACTGGATGTCTTAATCAAATAATGTTATTATGAGTTAAAGCTGTACCGATTGATAAAGTCATCACGTTTATGAAAGTTGGAATGATCTGTGCATGTTAACAACTGATTTTGGGAAAAACCTGGAGGTTTAACTAGCTTAACTTGTGAAGAACTACCTTGATTATTTTCCCAAGTAAAATTGGGGTGAGATCTCCATCCTGGATTATATGTGTTGAAATAAAGGTTATTTTGCTATCTTCCTAGATTTCCAACATATCCAACTCAATTGTGCACTGCCAAGAATGATGATTATCCCCGTACTGATCACAAATGGCATAAATTGGTTGCTTCCTACTAACCCTATGTTCTTATTCATGTCTCATCTCAAAGCAACTATTTCAACTACAAGGGTAGTCATCACATCAACATCTACTACTCAAATCGGTTTCTTTTGACTTGCCCCAATTATGCTTGAAATCCATTACGGATTATTTTCTGTCATGTCTTCAGTTATCTTGGCAACCTCTTCAAGTAACTTCCTTAATAATGTCCCATTAGTCACTACATCTAAATTACCTCCAATAAAGTCCCTCAACTCAGGATAAAAATTCCAAATCAACTGCCAATCTATCACTTGGTGGTGAGGGCATTTCTTTTGCTATCCTTAAATAATTCCTATACCTCATGTAAAGTTTCCTCTTCATATTGCTAGAAACTAGTAATTCCGTTATGCAATTTTTGCTAGAAACTAGTAATTCCGTTATGCAATTTTTCTATCCTTATTGGCGGAAAGAACTTAGGCTAAATCTTTTCCATAACTTGATCCCATGTTGTAATCGACTCATTCAGCAAGCTATCTAACTAGTCTGCAACTTGTTCAGTTAAAGAAAATAGGAACAATCTTAATTTTATAGCTTCTACTGAAACACCACTAAATCTAAAAGTATTGTATAGTTTAATGAACTTTCGCAGATGTTAGTTGGGATCTTCATGAGAGAAACCAAAAAACTAGCTAGCTTTGACCATTTGAATGGCTATTGGTTTAATAACAAATTTGTTCGCTTCCACTTTCGAAAAGCGAATACTAGTTCAAAGCCCTTCAACATACAGTATGGCGTTGTCTCTGATAGACCTAGGAGAAGGAGGAACTCATGCATTATTTTGCTTATTAACATTGTTAATCCAATTAGGATTAGCCATTTTTAGACATCTGAGTCTTCGTAGAGTTATCTTAATTTCGAAATCATGTGGTAGCAAATATGGATTTTGACTTCTACGCATTGCAAAAGCCAAAGGCACCTACAAATAAAACAAAAAAATAAATTTGAGCTAGGTGAAAAGTCAAGTAATTGATGTTAACTAAATTAGCAATTGACTCCCCAAAAATAGTGCCAAAAATTTGTTGATTGAAAATCACATACACAGGTATATGAATTGTTCCAAGTAGTATAAAATATCGATCCTACATAGAGCTGTTACTAATTAAAACACTAATCAACAAATATTACTCTAAAACCTATCTAAATTAATCGATAATAAATTTTTCTAACTAATTTAAAAGTAGCAAAAATAATCAATGTAAATTAAATCAAATAAATAATCAATAGTAAAATTCTAATACTATAATTTCATCCAATGCATTAGCTAATTGGTCCATCTCCACCCAATTTATCCTAATAGAGTTTATTATTAACGCGGGGAACTAAAATTCCCTTAATTCTCTTCCGAGCAATTAAAGTAATTAGGTATATTTCTATCCTAATTATGAATCATAGATTGACCCATCTTATTAAGACCAAGGGGTTATTCATTTTATACCTAAAACGAAAAGTCATCTTCTGATTTCTTAAGGTTTTGTCAAGATAATAGTTGGCTAGAGCATTATCAAAGAAGAACAAGAATGAATAAATAATCTAAAATCCATCAACAATAAAAAGAGATGGAAATAGGTAACATTCAATTAACTAAGCATGAAATCTATTGTAACCCTATAAAAGAGATTTGGTTCATAGAGAATTGGTGAAACAACTTCAACTTAAAACAATAAATAGTCATTAGAAAAGGAAACAAGAAGGAAGAACAATGGAAAACCTCTGTCTTCTGTTGAAATCTATCAATTTTTTTTTGCATGAAAGCTTGGGTGGCTCCTCCTCATTTTTCTCTTCTCTTCTCCCCTTTTGGTTTTTTTCCCTTTTATAACTCATAAAAATAGTAAATTTTAAAAAACTATCAGGTATATGCATTGCTTTAATGAAAAATATTTTCGCTAGAGCGGAAATTCGTTTATTTGCTTTTGTTACGGCATAGACATTTTCCATTGGAAAAAAATCTACTCATGTCAAGCTATTCTTTCCCATGCTTTGTCGGACCTACGTTTGATAAGAACACATCTACAATTTGTCTGATTTGACACTACAAATATATAGTTAATTTAAAACATCAATGGAATAAAATTCATAAAATCTAACAAAATTGAATTATAAAATAAATTAAAAATCCTAATATCCTACTAAACTAAGGAACAAATAACTCTAAGATATTAGAGTTACCAACATCTGTATGATTTACAAGGCGAAGCGAGAAATTATTCTGAGAGGGGGTTGGAATCATGTTGCATATTTTTACGATAGTAAAAAGACAACTTCACCATTTTAATAGCCTATATCTTTATAATTTTTAAAGGATTAAATCATATTTTTTCATTTTGGGGGTCAAAGTACAATTTCACCATTTTTAATTTAAAATTTTATAAATTATAAAAGGACTAAAAGAGAAATTTTCCATTTTAGGGGGGCTAGGCCCTGCCAACTCCCTTGGCTTCGCCCTTGATGATTGAAATTCATAAGCATGTCATGCATATTTGAGAAGCATGTCATTTAGATTATGAAGAATGCTAATCAATCTTATATATGCATTTTATCATTCATCCATGTAACAAAAATTAAAAATCTTGCATGTTTTTAAAATATTGAGTAGGCAAGGGTCCCTACACAAGATCGAAAACTTCTATTAATGGTCCATAAATGATCGCATAATAATATTTCAAGCTGGTTTTACCTTGGCCATACCTTATGGTAAGTCTCATCATATGGGTTCACCAGGTGGGATTTCCTTTAAGGGGACAACTAGTTATATAAGATTCTCCTTGAAATTTTCCCACGATGTTTCATCATAAAAACATATTATGATGGATGTTGAGTTAATGGTTATACACGCAAGATTATTTTAATTAAATAACTTTCTACAAAGCGTTATTCAAGTTAAAATAATGGCTAAAATTGAAACGATTATTAATATATATGGAGATTTTCGATTAGATTCACATATTAATTGGATGGAATCCATGTTCTTACTAGCTATTTATAATTTCCCTATGATGACATAATTTAATGGGTGTGAGAATCATCACGGCAACTGGTTACATTTTTTTTCCAAGGTTTAATGCAAGAAACATGCATCTTGTTTGTTTCCAAATTCAATGACATATTTGTTTATTACAAAGAAAGTTAATATGTACAAATTTTATTTTTCAGTTTGAAATGACATCAGTTCCCCCCATTAATATTCTTACTAAAAACAAACTAAAAGAGAACAATTATAATGAATGGAAATTAAACTTGCACATCATTATCAAATGTAAGAAACAAAGGTTTGTGCTTGATGAAGCATACCCTCTCGAGGCCAACGTGGGGCAAGATCCTATTGGAAAGACTGATGAAATAGCTCATTATTATATCCTTGCAAGAGGTAGAAACACTCTGGAAAAGCAACATGAAATCTATATAACTACTAAAGAGATCATGGATAATCTGGAGGATATGTTTAGAGGCCAAGTTGTCTTGGCTCAACAATTCGTGATAACCAACTTGGTGAACTCTAAGATAAAGCTTGGTACTCCAATTAAAGAAATATGCTTACACTTACGGGGTTCTTTGTTGAAGTAGAAGGCAATGTGGTTGAATTGGATTATAATGCCTAGATTGAGATGGTGCTTAAAACTCTATATAAATACTTTGCGAGCTTTAAAGTCACTTATTGTTAGGATCTAGTGCTCTTAGTTGAGTATATTCATCAAATGATACTTGTAATTTTTTGAAAAGGTTGGTTTGAATAAAATTACATTGTATATTAATATCATTTCAATATGTCTTCGATGGTTTTTACACGTAAAGCAAAATATAAGCAAATCTTGACTCATTGGTTATCTCATGTTTAACTAAAATTAAGTTGCATTATGTGGTAAGATCATAATATGAGAAGACAACATATAATAGGAGATAATTTGAGCAAATCGTAGTCTAATCAAAACTGAACAAATTAATTGAAAGATTATTATGTCGTCTATCAAGTCTAATTGGAGACTTGTTTTGCATTGAGTATCAGTGCAGATGACTCCTAGGAGATAAAGACATAGATGTCATTGTCTGGACTAATAATACATCAGACAAGACCTAAGTTGAATTCATCCTAAATTTGTTTATGGATTTATTCACTTGTAACGTTCATAGTGTGACATACCTTAATCTTGAATGGATGATGAACTATGTATGTGTGACTTGTATACTTTGATGTAAATGAAAATTTTCAAATAGATAAAGAATAGAAAGCTAGTATATTGGATATACGTTTTCTGCATGATGTAGCATCATTCCACAATAGTGGAATGACCGCTGCTAAATGTGCAAACATTTGGACTAGAACTACCACAACAAAAAGATATAAATTTAAAACAACGATGTCCACAAACATACGAGTCAAATTGTAAACTAGTATTGTACAATGGGGTATAGGAAGTACTCTGAGGATCGTACCCAAGGGAGGATGGATTAAACTTGATATTATTTTCTATAATAACAGGTCTAAATAGTAATAATTGAAAATTATATTACAGCACATAACAATAAAATTTAATATCATAAAATAAACTAAAATTACTGAAAAGAAATTAACAATTAACGATATCTCGAATAACAGGCAGAAGATTAACTCGCTTCAGCATTTGTAATTAACTTCAAAACTCAGGTTTTAGTGAATTAGGTAATAACTAACCAATTGTTCCCTTTCGGCCTCTAACTGATTAATTAATGAGTAAAAACCCACTTATCTTTTGGCCTCGCAATTTAAAACTAAGATAAATTATGAGGTGCTCGGTATACTTATCCTCTCGGCCTTTCTACCTAGATTACTTCTAAGGTTCATCAATCCTATGGGTTAAGCACACACAATTTAAGCCAACTAATTTTGAGATAAACCCTTGTTCTCCCGTTAATTACTCTCACATCCTCTAGTTAATCTTCCTAAAGGAATTAGCTACTCATGAATATGAATATGAATATAATTTTCCCTATAAATGATTTAATCATGAAAAACACACAAATTAAAATAAAATGAGAGGAGAATAGAAATTGATCCATTTGAGATGTTGGATGGGCTCAGTTGTGAAAATTCCTTTAATAGCTAGTGAGATATCGACAATTGCAAGAGAAAGGTAAAAGAAAAATTTTGAATAATAGAATAACGAAGGCTTGGAATCAAATCAAATCCAAGTCTGAAACAAGAAAATAAATTGTTTTAAAACTGAAATAAAAACCTAATTAAAAACTAAATCTAATGTCTAGATCTAACTAATGGCCTCGTAACTTCTCTAAAAAAGTCTCCTATAGCTTAGCCTAAGCCTTTCTATTTATAGGTAAGATTAGCTTCTTTGATTAGGTCAATTAAAGGCCTTAATATTGATTGGGCAGACAAAAACACCCTCACTTATTTTTTTGCCCTTGTCACAGTTGTGTCATGACGAAGGATATCTGTGTTGCGATACACAAGTTCGAACCTAAAACCTGGAGCTCCTTTTGGTAGGCCTGAAAATAGGCGCCATGTGCGCTCGATTAAGCTCATTAAAACTACCTTAGGCCCGTATCAGCCAATTAGGTAAACTAAAGTTAAATTATGCGTAAAAATGATTATTTTACTAGAAATTAAATTTAAGTTACTAAAACAAAAAATACATTAAAATAATATAAAATGACCTAAAAACAAGCTCGTTAAGTGTCAAAAAGAGTCTAATTTGCCACAATGAATTGTGGCAGGTCATGGAACTATAGCCCAATAAAGGGTAAATGATATTCTCTAATTGGCATTACATGATTGATGAAAAAGGAACATGGCCACAGGTCATTTTTCATAAGATAAATGATTTAATTATTATATGTTAGTAATTGAATTTTTCATATCAGAAGATGTAATGAAAACCATGAGATAAAATAGGATCATATTGGGAGAATAGATTTTATCTCAAAAAGATTAAGGATATCTTATAAGGATAACACACTTATGATAAGGTCATTCGACGAGTACTTAATAAAGTAGTTTTTGTAATGGTATATAATAAGGAAGAGTCTAGTCATAGTACTATGGTGAAATGACTCCCTAATTAAATAATTTGTGATTAATAAGCGAAGAGCTGGAACTTAATTACAAATTATTTAAGCCATAATTATATATGTTCAACCGATCCCTCTGCTAGCTCAAGATAACCTGAAATGAATTGCATGTATAACTGTTAGATTGTGGAATGAATGAAAACGTTGAGTAAGAGAAATAGATTGCATGTATCATTATCCACAATAAATGTGTTTTATCGCTTAGAAATTAGTTTAATTTCTTTGAATTATTATTTAATTTATTGTAATTAAATAATTGAAGTTCGAAGTGATAATTAAATTAATTAGTCATCATAAATTTGTTGAATGATACAATTAAATTAATTTACTCATGGATTCTAATAGAGTAAAGTTTTTACGACTTTAACAGAATTATAATTGGGTTGAGAAATTAATTTAATTGAGAAATTAATTTAGTTAATTAATCAAATTAAATAAATAATATTTTTTGGGAATAAAAATAATTATTGACTTGGATAAATTATAAGTGTTGGATAAAAGTCTAGGAAACACATATAATTGGACCCAATACATGAAAGACTCATTTAAGCTTTGTTGCATGATAGAGGCGACAAACCCTAG
Source organism: Gossypium anomalum (assembly GCA_025698475.1). Classification (NCBI taxonomy): domain Eukaryota; kingdom Viridiplantae; phylum Streptophyta; class Magnoliopsida; order Malvales; family Malvaceae; genus Gossypium; species Gossypium anomalum. The sequence continues at coordinate 60,858,972 of CM046956.1, forward strand.
TATTATACTAGGGGTGCGCCTAGAATATACTAGAATACTATATTTTCCATTACAATATTATTATTTAGTTAGACCTTATTCGAATAGTACTTTTATAACAATTCTCTATAAATAGGAACTATGATTTAACCTATTAACATAACTTTTGAGTATTGATATTTTGCTGAAAAATAAAGCTAATTTATTTTAAAGAATAAATTCTAATTTTTGTAAGAATACTCATAGTTTCTAGTTTGTTGAGAGAATTAACTTTTCCACTAAAAGTTAAATAAAGTTTTCATTCTATGCACTTGTTCGATTCATTTTAGCCTACACTCAATCTGATTCAAGGTTCGACGATAGCGAAGAATATCGATTGGTTGGAAACTTGCAAACGACTTAGACCACATTCACACAAAGAAAAAGTACAATTTTGGTTAAACTTTATTATTATAAACAACACAAAATGGTCAATTTTAAGGAAAATTTTAAACTTCTGCTATGCCTAAAAACCTTATTTTTTAAATCAAATTTTCCAACACTTATAACTTAGGAAACAAAGAGCTTAACCTTACACAATTCATGAAGAGTTGTAGTCTTATAAGCTAATGTTGAATGGTGGTCGTCTGATTCAATCAAATGCAAAAGCCAAGTTGGTGATCACTTCTTCCTCCTCCAAAAGGAAGAAAAAGTGAGCTAAGGGGAAGAAAAAGGTTAAGACTTTGGTTTTACCCAAAGCATATGGGAAGAAGGTTAAGAGGCCTAAGGACTTATCTTAGTCCAAATGTTTCTTGTACAATAAGAAAGAGCGCTTCAGAGCTGAATGCAAAAAATGAAAGGAGTATTGTAACATCTCGTTTTTCAGTGGTACTAGAAACGGTGATTTTTGAACCCCTTATTCCGATGATCAATTCAGTAAATATTATTTAATAATATTTACGAGTTTATTATAGTGTTATATTGGATTTTGATTTGGTAAATGTTCCATTTGGATAGATAGTTAAAGTACAAGTGGTTCGACCTGTCAAAAAATGAGGTATCAGGACCTCGTTTTCATAAACTACAGCCATAAATATTTTTATTAATTATTTCTAGAGTTATTGTATAAGTGAATTGGATTTTGGTTAGGTAATTTTGCCGAATTAGTGGTTAATTAAGGTACAAGGACTAAATTGTAAAAAAAATTGTAAAAGTTAATCGCTATTGATTGTTATTAGTTAAATGGGTTAAAAAGTATTACATCAAGGGTTTAATTGGAAATTAGCCACTTTTTGGTAAATGGTATCTTCACTTTGTCTTCTCACCACTGAATCTCCATTGTTAAGGAAGCTATGAAATTCACCCAAGATCTCATTCTTGCATGGTGAATGAATTTTAATTTGCTTTTCGCAAGTTTTATATTTTTGAGATCATTGTAACTCGATCTAGCTAACCCAGTACTAAATTGTAAAAATCTTAAAGTCTTGAAATGTTTCCAGTGATGATTTTTGAAGCTTTTAATGTTAAATGGTTTGATTGTAAGCTTAGATATGATTAAGAACTAATTTCTAAAGTAAAATTTGTTAGTTTTCAGTTTAGGGACTAAAATGAAAATATTTTAAAATTGACATGAAATTTCTATAATTTTTTATTTAAAAGGATATAAAAGGATGAAAATTGAAATCGGATTGTACAATGAGGCTAAAATGTGAAACATCTGATAGTTTCAGTTTTAAAAACTAAATTGAATAAAATGTGAAACTTTAGGGAATTGTGTATGTAGCACCCCGAATTTTGGGCTAGAAGTTTTGAGGTTTGTGGTTAGGGCCAGTGAGTAGGTTCTGCTATTGTGTTTTGTTGCGCGTTTAAGTGTTAGAATAGGCTTGCTGGTCTGGTGGTTGAGTGAGTGTTAGTAAACCTCTGGGTTCTAGTTTGAGTCCTTTTGTGTACATTTTGGTCGATATATTTTTTATATTGTTAAATAGTGGATTTGCTTTAAGTTTAAAAAAAATTATTTGGTCTTATTTTATCTATTTATTTATTTATTTATTTTATTATTTTAGGGGATTATTCTGATTTTAAATTTTTTTTCTTTTTTTCTTTCTGCATGTTCCCTTCTTTCTTTTTTGTTGGTTTTTCTTTCTTTTCTTCTTTTTGGTAAAAAGTAAAAAGGCTGTGTGTGGGTTTCGTATCTTTCTAAATTATTTGTGAATTCTCATTTCGACTCCGTGAAAGTCGACATTCTATGTGTGTGTTCGCAAATCGATTATTTATGAGGTTGTATCACTGTTTTTATGCTTAGAACTTGTTTGATTTGGTATAATTTTGAGCTATCGAGGGCTGGAAAGTGCTTCGAAGGTGAAAGCACGTTTTTTCTAGGCTATTTCAGGGTGCACACGGGTGGCCACACGGGAGTGTGCCCCCACACGGTCGGTTCATACGGCTGTGTGCAGTTGGGATTTAGGGTTTCTAGGCTAGTCTAGGTGCCACACGGCCTGGCCACATGGCTGTGTGACTGATTTGGGGAAATTAGTCGATTTTTACACGGTTGTGTCCTCTGGGCACACAAGCGTATGTGTTTGGGAATTAAGGATTTAGTGATTTGGTGTCAGACGGCTTGGCCATATGATCGTCTGGCTAATTTGGGGATTTAGGGATCCTACACGGTCGTGTGTTTTGGACACACAGCCGTGTCTGGTGGGCACACGGGCGTGTGAGCCCCTCACACGGCCGTGTTTGCCATGTACTCTATTTCAGCACAAATGGACAATGGGTTACACGGCCTATTCACACAGCCATGTCCCTGGCTTACACGGGCATGTGCCTCAGCTACACGACTGTGTGCCTCTCTTCACAAGGGCGTTTTGACCCCCATACGGCCTAGGTTTTTTTCTACACGGCCGTGTGGGCCTAAGTCCCTTATTTTGGTTATGTGCACCATTTTTGATCTGAGAATGTGTCTCTATGTTTCGACCCTTGGCTAATCTTTAGTGAGGATAATTAAGACCCTGAATTGGGCTTTGGCTTGTGTGTTATATGTGACTTTTGTGTGAGATGTCTGATCTTGAACCCGGTTAGCTGGGTGTATGTGCATATCTATTTCTGTCTGACTGTCTGTCAATGTGTTCATTGTTTATATGAGATTGTATGCATACATAAATTTTTAGGTTGGTTGCGAAGAGAAGGAAGGCTGGTTCTAATCTGATCTGGCAGTTTTAGTGTAACTTATTCGTACAACGGTTTACCGTACTGTACTGCATATACGTCAGCTTTGCTGCGTACTATCATCTGATCTGGCAGTTTAAACTACAGCATGTTTGTACAGCAGACTACCGCATTGTACTGTACTGCATATACGCTAGCCCTACTGCGTATAATTATCTGAGTGGCTCAGTCCACATTCATGGTGTGTAAGGTCGATAGGCCTTTCGAGGTCTTATTTGGTGTGATTGGTTGGTTTAGCTTTAACGACTCTTTTGGGGTGTGATCGAGAGATGGAGAGGCGTGTTAGCTGAATGGGTGGGTTTTAGTACTTGACTACATTCATATGCATCTATTTGGGTGTTCTGTTTGACTGAACAACACTTGTGATGAGTATTTTGAGTGTACTTGGTGTGCTTTGACTGTTACGTGTGTTGGGGTATTGGATCCGTGTTTGGTTTCTGTTTCTACATAGACCCGTAAATACGTTTTGCTATTGAACTACCATCTAGGGTTCTTTTCTGGAATCTGTTGTTAGTTGTTTTGAACTCACACTGAGCTCGAGTAGCTCACCCCCTTTAGTGTTTCCCCTTATGGGTACATTTCTGTTTTCTGTAGCTAGACTCAGTATGTGGAGGTCTCGGACAGTCTCGGTTGAAAATAATTTATCAGTTATCTTTTCAATTTGCATTTTGATTTACCGTTTTGATCTGTAGGGTTTTATAAAAACTGTGGTACAAGTTCTGTTTGGAATTTTCGTTATTACATTTTATTTTTTTCATATATTAAACTTAATTGCAATTTTTCTAACTAAATTCTAAACGATTAAATGTTTTCAGTTCGTTGTGACAACTTGTTTTGTAAAATTTTCCATCGATCACTTTGTTGATCGATGTGACCTCCAGAATTTGGTCTAAACTTCTAGGTCAGGTTTTAGGGTGTTACATTTAGTGGTATCAAAGCCAAGTTTGCAAAAAATCGCCCTATGTTTTTACATATCCTTGTGCGTACGTGCTTGTTTTGAAAAAAAAAATTAGAAACTTTACCACAGTAAGTGGAAATGATTTGTGTTTTGGAAATGTTTTATGAAAACAAAATGTCTAAGACTCCGATGCTGGTCTGGGTGGAAATTCGAAACTGTAAGATTAGAAAGGTAAATTCTTATATTTAAATTGTTTTTGTTTTCTAAAAATGTACATAATCTAAGTTAACGACTAGACGGATATGGATTCTGAAGGTAAGCAAGATCACGAGGAGTTGTCTACTTCTCTGGGACGCGTGTCTGTTCAAGAGTCAGAGGTCAATGCGATTTCACCAACTTTGGGTGGAGATAACCCGGAGCTTGGTACTGAGGCATTGACTCAAGTAGTGAGAGAAATGCTAGAGAAAGTGTTTGAGGCTAGGTTAGAGAGGACTGGAGAAATGCTTCAAGTTAGGTGCGTAGGTTGTGGGAAGAAAAGAAATCGCAGTCCTTCGAGGTTGGAGCCTCGGTCTGTGAAGCGTGTTAGAACGCATTTGAGTGGCAATAGCAGTTTTGCAAAGGGTACCGGTAGTGGTGTGAGCGCTCCATCTTATGAGCACCGTAAGAAGTGCCATCCGGGCAATTGTTGGGAAAAGGCGGGAGCATGTTTCCGATGCGGGTCCACAGAACATCAAGTCCCGGAGTGTCCCTGATGAATTTGAGTCATGTATGGTTGCAAATGTTTTGACGTTTTGATTAGAGCATAGTAATTGTGTGCGATATATAAATGTGTATCTACTTTAGTGGTTAATTGTTCTGGGTGTGTGTATGACGTCTGAGTTCAAGTCTAGTGTGGTAGCACTTCAGAACTAAAGTGCGCAGCGGGAGCATAGTGGTGTAGCTTGTGTTATACCACTGTTCTGTTGAGTTGGAAATTTTGGGGACAAAATTTTTTAAAGAGGGGTGAGTTGTACACCCTAAATTTTGGGATAGAAGTTTTGAAGTTTGTGGTTAGGGTCAGTGAGTAGGTTGTGCTATTATGTTTAGTTGCGGGTTTAAATGTCAAAAATGGGCCTACTGGTCTGGTAGTTGAGTGAGTGTTAGTGAACATCTGGGTTCTAGGTTCGAGTCTTTGTGTGTGCGTTTTGGTCGATATACTTTTTATATTCTTAAATAGTGGATTTGCTTTAAGTTTAAAAATAATTATTTGGTCTTATTTTATCTAATTATTTTATTTTATTATTTTAGGGGATTATTCTAATTTTTAATTTTTTTCTTTTTTTATTTTTGCACCCTCCCCTCTTTCTTTTTGCTGGTTTTTCTTTCTTTTCTTCTTTTTGGTAAAAAGTAAAACAGTTGTATTTGGGGTTTGGGGAAGCTTCAATTTTTTGTCAGCGAATCGACATTTAGATGTCTTTGATCGTGAATCAGGTGTGGGTTCCATATCTTTCTAAATTATTTGTGAATTCTGGTTTCGACTCCGTGAAAGTTGGCATTTTATGTGTGTGTTCGCAAATCGATTATTTATGAGGTTATATCACTATTTTTATGCTTAGAACTTGTTTGATTTGGTATAGTTTCAAGTTATCGAGGGCTGGAAAGTGTTTTGAAGGTGAAAGCACATTTTTTTTGGGCTGTTTTAGGGTGCACACGGGTGGCCACACAGGCAGTTCACACTGCCGTGTTTAGTTGAGATTTAAGGTTTTCGAGCTAGTCGAGGTGCCACAAGGCCATGTGACTAATTTGGGGAAATTAGTTGATTTTCACACAGCCGTGTCCCCTGGGCACACGGGAGTGTGTGTTTGGGAATTAGGGATTTAGTGATTTGGTGCCACAAGGCCTAGCCATACGGCCGTGTCGCTAATTTAGGGATTTAGGGATCCCACATGGGTGTGTGTTTTGGACACACGGCCGTGTCTGGTGGGCAGACGGGCGTGTGAGACCCTTACACAACCGTGTTTGCCCTGTACTTTATTTAAGCACAAATGGACAATGAGTTACATGGCTTGCTCACACGGTCGTGTCCCTGGCTTACATAGGCATGTGCTTCAGCCACACAGCAGTGTGCCTCCCTTCACACGGGCGTTTTGACCCCCATACGACCTAGGTTTTTTTCCACACGGTCGTGTGGTCCTAAGTCCCTTACTTTGGTTCTGTGCATGTTTTTTATTTGAGAATATGTCTCTGTGTTTTGACCCTTGGCTAATCTTTAGTGAAGGTAATTAAGACTCTGAACTGAGCTTCGACTTGTGTGTTATATGTGACTGCTGTGTGAGAGGTCTGATCTTGAACCCGGTTAGCTAGGTGCGTATCTATTTCTGTCTGACTGTCTGTAAATGTGTTCATTATTTCTACGAGATTGTATACATACATACATTTGCATAAAATAAATTTTTGTGTTGGTTGCGAAGAGAAGGGAGACTAGTTCTGATCTGATCTGGTAGTTTTACTGCAACTTATTCGTACAGCGGTTTATCGTACTGTACAGCATGTACGTCAGCTTTGCTGCGTACTATCATCTGATCTGGCAATTTAAACTGCAACATGTCTGTACAGCGAATCATCGCATTGCACTGTACTGCATATACGCTAGCCCTGCTGCGTATAATTATCTAAGTGGCTTAGTCTACATTCATGGTGTGTAGGGTCGGATGGGCCTTTCGAGGTCCTATTTGGTGTGATTGGTTGGTTGAGCTTTAACAGCACTTTTGGGGTGTGATCGGGAGACGAAGAGGTGTGTTGGCTGGATAAGTGGGTTTTAGTACTTGACTGCATTCATATGCATCTATTTGGGTGTTCTGTTTGACTAAACAACACTTGTAATGAGTATTTTGTGTGTACTTGGTGTGTTTTGACTTTTATGTGTGTTAGGGTGTTGGATCTGTGTTTGGTTTCTGTTTCTACATATACCCATAAATACATATTGCTATTGAACTGCCATCTGGGGGTTCCTTTCTGGAATCTGTTGTTAGTTGTTTTGAACTCACACTGAGCTTGAGTACCTCACCCCCTTTAGTGTTTCCCCTTGCAGGTAAATTTTTGTTTTCTATAGCTAGACTCAGTATGCGGAGGTCTCAAACGGTCTCGATTGAAAATAATTTATCAGTTATCTTTTCTATTTTATTTTTGATTTACCGCTTTGATATGTAGGGTTTTATAAAAACTGTTGTACAAGTTCTGTTTGGAATTTTTCGCTCGTATGTTTTATTTTTTTTATATATTAAACTTAACTGTAATTTTTCTGACTGAATTCTAAACGATTAATTCTTTTCGGTTCGTTGTGACAACTTGTTTTCTAAAGTTTTCCATTGATCATTTTGGTGATTAATGTGACCTTTGAAATTCGGTCTAAAATTCTAGGCCGGGTTTTGTGGTGTTACAGTGTAAAATAAAATTAAAAGGTCACATGCATGTACTTGAGTAATATAAGGTATTTGGAACTGATAATTTAAAATGAATTACCGTAAAGATCAAGATTTGAACCATCTGGTAGCTAATTAAGGAAAAATTGTAGATTAGTCCCTAACACTTCTTCTATTGTTTTTTCTATCTGCTATGTTCATACGGTAAATTTATGTATATTTATGTAATTTTTGTACTTGAATGGTGAAATTATAATACTTGAATGTATACTAAAAATGCTTGTAAATTGCTACAAAAGGTGAGAAAGGTACTGAATTGTAAAGAGGTGTTCATATATGTATATTGATCTCAGATGAACATAGGATATGATACAATTGGCATGTCAATAGGGTTAGTTGCGTGCTTGTACTAGATTTTCACTACGGTGCCTACTAATTCGCACTTCGGTTCCTACTGGTGTGGTGTAGTTGCCCAAATATATGTATCTATTTATTATATTTCATTAGGCTAAATGGTTAAAGTTAAAAGGAATTGATTGTTTGGTATTATATATTGTGATTGGAATTGGTTATTTGGAATTTGAATGATGTAAATGTTGTTTTTGCTCAAAGGTTTTAAATGGAATAGTAGTGATTTGAATTGAATTGTATAAATTGAAAATGTTGTAAGATTGAAATGATGATATGTGTTTTGAATTGATGTGTCATAGGATGATTGAATAATGTATCTGAAGTATATAAATATTTCATGATACTGATTAAATGACATTAAAATGAGTTCAATGGCACTATATAAATTGAATTACTTTGAGACTTGCTTCTGATGATCTCACCTTATTATTGTTAAATGTGGAAATAGGAAGTCATATAGTAGCTAATTTGTTATATTAATAGTAATTGAGGTGAGTTTACTATTCTAGTTATTATGAACTTACCAAGCATTTGTAATGCTTACTCTGTTTCATTTTCTATGTCTGTAGTTGGCATTTTTTGTGGAACGCATCTATCGGATCATCCCTAGAGCTAACATTATCCAACTTCAGCCTCGATAGACTTTTGAATCGTTCTAGACCTAGTTATGTGGCATTTGTCTAGGTTTAAATGTGAATAAGTGTTTATTTTGGATGATTAAAGATTGATCCATGTTTGTAATGCTTGTTCTGAATGTTTATATGATATGAATAAAGTACTTTAATTATGTATATGTGTGCTTTATGTGTTCATAGGTTTGAACAAAGAATGATGTTAGATCCGAATGCTTTTATATGATGTTTAATATGCGTATAATGGCATTGGAATAAGCTTTGATTGGTCAATTTGAATGTGTGAAGAATGAGCTAATGTATTGAAAATGGTAAGATGGTTTTGATACAAAAATGTGATAGTAATATAAGTTTATGTGCATGTTTGGATGGTATGAAATGGTATCAACTTGTTTGAGTAACTTGAAATAGTCTTATGATCATCTTATGCATTGGTGCCATTGAGGCATATTGGTTAGTTGATTAGGAGGTTGATACCTATATGTTTTGGTCTGGTTTTGACATGTTTTGAACAGGTTTACAAATTGCCATAATGTGTTTTTTAGGTTACTCTTAAATAATGGTTTTGAAACAAACACAAAATGGCCAAATTTTGCATATCACGGTCTACTCACACGACCGTGTGTCACACACGGGTTGACGACATGGCCTTGTGTCTATTGAAAAATAAGATGAATTAGGAGAACACGGTTCTCAATTGTTACATGGACTAGCCACACACTCGTGTGAGTACAGTAGATTTGGTTAATTCAATTTTATACAGTCTTAATTTGTTACACGGCCTAACCACTCGGCTGTGTGACTTTTGATGTAATTTTGCAATTTGATTCACAAGGTTTCAGAGAGTTACTTGGCCTGGAAACACGGCCATGTGACCTTTGTCTTGCTTGATTACCTTTATCTTTTAAAAATATTACAATTTGATCCTTATTCGTTCCGGGTAAATTTTAGAACTTTTAAAGCTCAATTTAAACTATGTTTTGTTTGTGATGCATGATATGTGTAATAAATACATGTTTATTTGAAAATTTTGAATCAATATTTGCATGTGTATGTTCTGTTAACTGTCGTAACATCCTATAACTCGAGTTTGGTGATTGGACCGAGTAAGGGGTGTTACAACTACCTAGTCTCAAAAGGGAAAGCTAACGAATGTTTAGTCATTGAAACTTATTAAGTGGAAGATTTAAAAGATAACTTTGTCATTGATTCTAGAGCCACTAATCATGTTTTTATTTCTTTGTAATGGTACAAAAAAAGGAGAAGTTTACTAGATAGATTCCTCTTATTTTGAACCTGAGATTGGAGCGTTGTAATAGTTAAAGTTGTGGGAGAAGTACATCCCTATTTTAACAAATTTAGGAAGATTATTCTAAAAGATAATTTTTATGTTCTTAATTTTAGGAGAAACTTAGTTTCAGCTGCTTGTTTATTTAATGACGACTATGCCATGACATTTAATAAAGGCATTTCTGTTCATAAAAATCATTATCTTATTTGTCTTGGATGGATAAAAAATAATCTTTATTTTATTAGGTGAAAGATGTACTTATTGTTTGAAACTAAACTTGTGAATAAGAAACTTAAAACTCCACTCTAATGAGGCATATCTATGCTGTAACACCCCTAACCCGTATCCATCACTGGAATAAGGCTACGAAGCATTATTACAAAATCGTAACAAAAAAACATACATTTCCAATCATTCCATTAAACATATCAAATTTCATTTATACACATGTATATTGTCCCTTAATCAAGCCTTCGAGGCCCTAGAAACACTTTAGAAACAATTCAAGACTAAATCGAAAACATTTGAAACATTGAGGAAACAGTTAGTAAATTTCACACTACAGGGGTCACATAACCGTGTGGCCTGGCCGTGTAACTCACACAGCGGAGACACACACCTATGTCTCAGGCCATGTAACTGCCTGACTTGCTACCCTTTGAAACCTACAAAGGACACGTGGCCATGTCACATGGCCGTGTGTCACACACGGCTGAGACGCACGTCCATGTCTTAGGCTGTGTGGACAAGAAATAGGTCAAATTCAAGCCATTTCTTTCACCCAATTCAAGTACACACCTACAAGCCATTTGCACATACAATCAAGCATTAAAACATACATAAAATATGCATAATAAGACCAATTCAAATGACCAAATTTCATTCAATCAATATGCCGTATAAGGCACTTCAAAAGCAAGCATTCAACTTAACTAAACATATGCATAATTGATCACCTTGTTACCATTTTAAAACATACCATAATTTCCCACATTGAACTACACCAACATATACCCAATTGGCCATTTTTCATATAAACACATTTAACTAAATTCCATGTTCAAGCATACCTTAATTAACCATATTGCAAACATACCAAACTTACTTCTTTAGTCATAAAATCATGCATCAACTTAACCATATTAACACCAATCATCAAGATACCATAAGTACGTTAACCATAATGATACTTGTACATACCAAAACAACAACTAGATCATTTATACACAAGTCCACCTATACATGTCATTATAACCTTGATCAAGACATCAGAATCTACCAATATAATCATTGGATAGTGTGATAGATCTCCGATGAGCTTCCAAACCGATTGAGCTTCCGATAATATGTAAAGTAAAGGAAAATTAATTACATAAGCAATGAATGCTTAGTAAGCTCGTATAAACTTTAAACATAACATTTCATTTTAATAATAAACTTTATAGAGTAATTTTGAACCTATACCAACTTTACAAATTTTATCCAACTTTATAACCATCAACTCATAAATGAGTAAGTTCATCAATATTACATATATTTTTCCTTCCTAACATAATAGGATTTTATAATACTTTGAACCCTTCCATTTACTTACTTTCTATTACATTTACTTACTTTAGCTCAAATAACAACATCAGTTCACTAATTAGTATATTTGTTTATGAACTAGGTATATTCATCCATAGCATATGTAAATTTCTCACATATAAGTACATTATTCAACTGATCATTCCCTCTTGTCATATTACATTTCAACTATGTACTTACCATTTCATTACATTTCCTCACCCGTTTCATATACATAACACACAAGACATAAGCATAACATCAACCATGGCCACAAGCTAGTGCATTTAGGCATAGCTCTTTTGGAATCAACTACATCATAAACCATTTCATAAGAAATTACATACTTTAACCATTACCACCATTTCATGAACATAAGCAAATTTTCATTTGGACACTTACTATTTCAATGCATAACTTTATAAATAAACATAATACAACCCAACTATTAGCTTAGCACAAGCCTAAGCGTCGTCAACAATACATGTTAGTGCATCATTCATAATTCACTTAAATTAACCTAAGATGAGTTATTGAACATGAATAACCTTACTTGAAATTATCAATTTCATGAACATATATATACTTTCATTTAACATTCTCTTTTCATTCCTTTTTATAGTTTTCATGATATAAGTCATTTGAATGCATAACTTACCTTCCTTTTTCATGACCGTTGAATCATTTAGAATAATATCAGATATGCGAGAAAGCTCACACAAAGTGTGCTAAATATATGGTCAAGATTAATTCTTTTCTTACTCATCAATTGCATAGTACAAAGTATAAACATAAATTAACCGTATGTGTTCCTGTCATCCAAAATATCATCAGGTGAATTGAAACATTCAATTCAAACTCAAATATATGACAATTCCATCAAAATTACTAAACAAGTTACCTTACCGAGATTTACAATCAGATGAACGACTTACATATAAGAGTACATCGTTAGTTCAACCAAAACACACCAGATGCTCACCCGAGCCAATCCCTCCAAAACACACAAGATGCTCATACGAGCCAATCCCTCTAAAACACACCAGATGCTCATATGAACCAATCCCTCCAAAACACACCGATGCTAATAAGAGCTAGTCCAACCGAAACACACCAAACAGAGAGTATAACACGAGAGTTTGCAACAAATGTTGAACCTCAGTTTACTTGAGTAATATGTATATATATACCTCCAATACCATCTCCATTCCAATCCCTTGTAACATACCAAATCACGATTGTATTGTATCCAGCGTTCAAACCAATCCAAACATCAAATTCAATAACATTTCACAAATATTCTTTCATCAACAACAATTAAATTTATAAATTGTACCATCTAAATTATTCAAAAATTCATATAAATTTTATGTTTTAAATCTTACAAACTTACTTGGCTAAATTTGTAGAAATGTCAAAGTACAGGGGCTATTTGGTAATTTTTCATTTTCCTCGATTTTCCACTCGATCTTGATCTAAATTAATAATTTCGTTCAATTAATTAATTTAGATAGTAAAAAAATTTATTTTATGCAATTTGGTCATTTTTGAAATATTTACAAAATTAACCCTAACATTTTACTTTTATTCAATTTAGTCCTTAAGCCTAAAACATGCAAATTAACCATTTTTATTGCAAATTCATACTAGCCAAATATTCACAGCCTCCATTTCAGCCCATTTTGCAACAATTTCACATCAAGTCCTTGAACTATTACTATTTCAACAATTTAGTCCCTAATCAGTAAATTCATCAAAAATCATTTAACAAAATACTTTTAAATACCAAATAACACTTCAAATTCATCATTTAACATCTAAAATCACAAAGATTCATCAATGGTAACATTCAAAATCTTTAACAGTTTCAAAAATGAAGGTACGGGCTAGCTGAACCTAGTTGCAACGATATCAAAAACATAAAAATTAAAAGAAATGGGTGAAAAATGGCTTACCACACAAAGGTATAGCCATAGTCGAACCTTGAAGCATGTCATGGTGAATTTGGTGGTGAACAAACCAAAATAAAGAAGAAAACCTTATGTTTTCTTATTTTAACATTATTATATTATTTTTATATTAAAAATAATATATAAAACATGTAAAATTAAAGGAAATGAAAACTTAAACCGCCCACCATCTTAAGAATGGGTAATTTACCCATTAAGGCCATCCAATTATAATTGTTTAATAAATAAACACCTTTAAACTAATAGCGATTGACTTTTTCTACTATTACCATTTGGTCCTTTTTACTTAATTAACTATCAGAACATTAAAATTTCTTAACGAAACTTTAATAAAACCTTAATAACACTCCATAAATATTTATAAAAATATTTACGGCTTGGTTTATAGAAACGAGATCCCGATACCTCATTTTCTAAAACCACTTGACTTTGGGGTTTTACAACTTGAACTTAATTAATCATTTATATAACATAAATTACCATATCAAAAACCTTTTTAAAATCATATTTTACTCATAAATACTAAATAATAATATTTACAAACTTATTCTTCAAAGTTATGGCCCCGAAAATACTATTTTTGACACCACTGAAAAACGGGCTATTACATATGGCATTTACGACTCGGACATATTTAGTAAGAAACAATCAATAGACTTGTGAAAGATGAAAATTTAAGCTTGCTTAAAGATATGCATATTCTATAATGTGAATCTTTCTTGGAAGGTAAAATGACCGAGAGGCCTTTTAATGCCAAAGGTACAAGGGCTACTTAACTCTTAGAACTTGTACATATTAATGTATAAAGTCATATTAACATTAGTGCGCAGGAAGTCTTTAATTATTACATAACCTTCATATATTATTGTTCCAGATGGGTAGTTTTGGGACCCCATTTCCATAAACCAAGTCCATAAATATTAAATGAAGATATTTACATGATTATTATATAGGTGAATTAAAATTTGGATAGTTAATTTAGTCGAATTGTAATTAATTAAGGCCCAGGGACTAAATTGTAAAGTCTAATTGCCATAGAAAATGGCTTTGGAAATTAAATTGCAATTAAACAAAGGTCCAAAACAGCAATTAGACCATACCAAAGTAAGGGTTAGTGGACTATATAATCATAGAGCCATTAACTTAATTAATTTAAGATTTATTTAACTAAATTAAGGTTAATTAAAAATTTAATTTCACTATATAAGTGAAATTTCAATGGAAAGAGAGATAAACTCATTTTATTCAACCAAATTATAAGAAAAGAAAAAGGATTGATGCCATTGTTAAGGTTTGCAAGCTTTTGGCCCTTAATTCAAGTAAGTCACTAACCATTTTTCTTTGATTTTTTGTAGATTTTTTGGAAGCTTGATTAAGCTAACTCAAGGATCAATTTGATCAATTAGTGAATTTTTAATGAGATTCCATTGTTGAGAATTGAAAGTTTTAGGTGTTAAATTGATAGAAATTAAGCTTAGTTTAAGAAAAGGACTAAATTGTAAAGCTTAATTGATAGTTATGTACATTAGAGACTAAATTGAATAAAATGTAAGTTTGACATAAAATTTTAGTAGTAATAAGAAATTATAGGTCCCTAATGAGTAATTGTGAAATTGGATTTCAATCTGGAGCTTTTAATTGAAAGTTATGTTTGTCTTAGGTTTAGGAACTAAATTGAATAGATTCTAAAATATGCTTGATATAGTGATTGGTTCTTATTTGAATGGAATTTGATAATATTATGTGTTTTATGACTTTATTTAGCTAAATTTGACGCAGAACCGTCAAGAGGGAAAGGAAAATCGAAAGTCGACGACGAATAGCTTGAAATTTCAGTTTGTAATTTCTATGATTAGGGAACCACTCATTTTCTGCACATGCATGTCATTTTGCATTATATACTATTGAGGTGAGTTTTTATTGGATTATTTAATTGAATTGCTACAGTTTAGATTGAATACTGAGACAGGGACTATATTGAATAGAATAGAAAGTTGAGTGAATTGATTTATTTGTGATAATTAGTATGGAATTGAGTTGAAATATATTGTTTACATGATTATATGATGAACTGAAGGATTATTTGGATATGATTAAATGTGATTTGAACTTTATATAATGAATTAGAAATTTAATTACCCTATTAGTTGTTCGGATCGGGTCGATTATGGTTGGCATGCCATAGGGTCAGATTTATTAATTAAAACTATCGTTTTCGAGCAACCCAAGGTGGAAGTATGTATTGTTATAGCGTCATCATTTTTGGGCAACCCAGGGAGACAGATTCACGTATCTGTTCTGAGTCTAAATTCGATTAATAGGGTTATAAATATGAGATATGATAAATGATTTATAATTGATAAATTACATTTAATTATAATGTGTGACAATATGCGAAATGAATTAAAATAAGCCCTAAGGGTTGAGCTAATAGGCTCAAAAATGAAATGAAATACAACATGAAATGTGACATGTAATACCCCGAAAATTTTTACAGTAAAATATTATCCGTGATATAGTAAGATAAGGAAATAAAGTGACAAAAAGGGAAATTCTGAGTTATGTCAATATTGGGAAGTATATTATGACATATTAATTCAAGAAAAGACTAAATTGTAAAAGTGAGAAAAGTTTTGTTGCACAAGAGTAAATACTCAAAATTTGAGGGGTTAAAGTGTAAATATGAAAAATTTGAAGGACCAATAGTGTAAATATTTTAAGGGCGGAATGATCTAGAAACTAAGGAAAATGGATGAATTAGGACCAAATTGAATAGATGAAAAACTATGAGGGACTAAATTATAATTTTACCAAATTAAATGATGACTCAAGGGAAAAATGGTCAATTTGAAGAGAGAGAAATCTAGAAAGTAATAATGATGCTAGAGATATTTTGATATTTTATAATTATTTAATTAGATAAATATTATTTAATTAATATTTTAATAAGATATTTTATTATTATTTTATTAGTATATAAAGAAAGAAAGATGAGGAATTCTCATAAGATGAGGAATTCTCATCCATCTTTCCCATGCAAAACCAACGTGAGAAGAAGAAGAAGAAAAGAAGTTTTCATTTCTTTACAATTTGGTCCTTCTACCAAAAATTCACCATTTTCACCCAAAAATCAAAAGAATTTCCATAGCTACCAAGAGAGAAAAATGTTAAGGAGACTATGGGAAGTTAGAATATCAAGTTAGATTCAAGAAATGGAAGCTGAAGGAGAGAGAAAATCAAGATGAAGATTGAAATCAATAGAACAAGGTAAGAACATCATGATTTCAATATATTTTTAAGTTTGATATTATTGAAAAAGCATGGGATTAATGTTAATGTAGAGTTTCCTTACATATGGTCCTATGTTCTTGATATGTTCGTGAAAAGAAAACGAGAGAAAGTGATGAGAAATAGTGTAGAGAAAGAAAATAAGGGTGTTATAAACATGGTAAATAATATCTTCCACTAAAACAGTTTTGGACAGCAGCAGTAGTCTAATTTTGAAAAATCACCAAAAATTTTAGAAATTGAATTATAGGATTAATAAAATATTAAATTAAATATTATTGAGTCTAGTTTCTTATAGAAGAAATTATTAAGCAATGGAATTGTAAATCATGAGATATAATAAATTTTGTGAGACAAGGTCAGAATGATTTCGGGTTCTCCAGTTCTGAATTTAGAAACTCATAAAAAATTGGAGAAAAATAATTATGGGCTTAAATTTATATTTTTAGAATCATGAATGAGTCTATTTTCAAAATAAACAAACAAGAAAATCATTTGAATTCTGTACAAGGAGATAATTATTTTTTAGTGAAGAAGGGTCAGAACTATCAGACAGCAGAATAGGGGTAAATTTAAAGAATAAACTGTACTTATTGGCTAAACCAAAAATTATGAAAATTTTATGGTATGTAGATATATGAGTCTAGTTTCAGATAAAATTAACTTATCTTAATTTGGAGTTCTATAGCTCCAGATATAAATAATTTAGTGACTATGACACAGATGGACAGCTTGAATATTCATAAAAGTAAATAATAAAAATTATAGATAATGTTACTTACAAGTGTGTTATATACATTAAGGATGTGGAATGGAGAGGAGGAGGAGGAAAATATATATGAATATTCAGCTAGCGTGGTTAATTTGCATGTTTTAGGCTTAAGGACTGAATTGAATAAAAGTAAAACTTTAGGGGGCAATTTGTAAAAATGTCAAAAATGACCAAATTGAAGGGAATGAATTGTTTTATTATCTAAATTAATAAATTGAATGAAATTGTCAAGTTAAGATCGGGTGAAATTTGGGAAAATGGTAAATTACCAAAATGCCCCTGAATCTTGATATTTCTGCAATTTCGCCAGGTAAGTTCGTAGAACTTGAATTATATTCTTAAATACTTGAAATGTATGTTATTGATGTGAATATGATTTAAATATCCCTCGTATGAAAATTGATGAAACATTGATATATTTGATAAAAAGGGGAAGAAATCCTGGTTGAACGAAAAGGAATTGACGGTAAAAATGATCTAGCCCGGACGGGTGATCCTATCCTGATATAGCCCTCCCGAAGAATACGTGTAAAATGGATTTAGCCCGGACGAGTAATCCGAATTAGGATCTGAATTTAGCCTAGACTGGTAATTCAGATCCAAGCTCATTAGAGTAATTGTCGTTGTAGAGGATTTAGCCTGGACTGGTAGTCCTGACAATACCCTATGAGTTTATATTACAGGG
Source organism: Gossypium anomalum (assembly GCA_025698475.1). NCBI lineage: Eukaryota > Viridiplantae > Streptophyta > Magnoliopsida > Malvales > Malvaceae > Gossypium > Gossypium anomalum. The sequence continues at coordinate 60,877,069 of CM046956.1, forward strand.
AATTTAGCCTGGACTGGTAATCCCGTGTAAGGATGAAGTTTGCAGGAGTGTGCTTTCTGAAATGAAATGTGTAAGACCATGGTTGAAAGATACCATGGCAACATGATATGAAATGAACAAGACCATGGTTGAAAGATACCATGGCAGCGTGACATGAAATGAATAAGACCATGGTTGAAAGATACCATGGCAACGTGACATGAAATGAACAAGACCATAGTTGAAAGATACCATGGTAACATGACAGAAAATGAGTAAGACCATAGTTGAAAGACACTATGGCATCATGTCAAAGATAAATAAGACCGTGGATGGGAGACGCTATGACATCTATTAAACAATTGATTTTCAGGTAATATGTATCAGATGACGAATGGTTATATGAAATGGTTGTGTGAAATGTTTACAAGAACTGGTCATATGGAAATATATGTACAAAATAGTTGTATGAAATAATTATGAAGATAGATAAACGAAATAAGTATAAGTACATGGAATATAATTTATGTTAAGTTTGATATAAACTATTACCGGAATAAATAAACATAAAATATATGGAAATGATGGAGCATGAAATATTGATATAATGAAATGAATGATATATATTTATGAAGAAACGGTAAGAGAATGATATGTTTCATGACATGTACATATATGATTGTCTTTGATATGTTGATACAAGGAAATTTTGTAAGTAAAGACAATTATTAAACTCAAGTGTGACATGTCGAGAAAATAAGTATATCAATGTTGAATTTATATGAAATATATACTAGTGTACTAAAAATGTTGTTGTTTGATGCTTATACAAGTGCCAAGCTGTTGATTGAATGGTAATATATGTATTTATATGATACATTGAATCGGTAAGTATTTAATTGAATTTTTTTAGGTGATCTGCAAATTCTAATAATACTTCGAAACCCTGTTTCGATGGCGGATACGGGTTAAGGGTGTTACATGACATGTGTGTATATATATATATGTTTAAAGATGAAAATGAATGAAAATATATGTGATTGAAAATAGTATTTGAAATGAAGGCAATGGAATATGAAATAGTGGAGAATTGGTAATCTTGTATGCTTATCTAATAAATTAGTGTGTAAAATTTGTTATGTACTTGTCATTGTGAAAATGGAAGTGTTTTCATATGAATGACATGAGAAATAGTTTTAAATTGCAAATTTAATTGAATGCATGTACATATTTAAGCTTGTTTTATAATGTCTTGAATCATAGTTTTACCGCTGAGCGTTTCGCTCAGCATATGGTTTTGTTTTCTCCATATGTAGGTAAAGTAGATTTACGATAGATTAAGTGGTTATCTCAGCATCCAACAATTGATACTCGACTCAGCAAAGTTTGTATATCTCCGTTTAGTTAAGTGTGGCATATACCTAGTTGGGTTGGTCTTTAGGTGTTAAAAATATGTCTAGGTAAACTTTTCAATTAAAAGTTGATACATGAATGGAATATATAAATGCAATGTGTATATAAGTTATACAAATGGTTCAAATTGTAACACCCCTAACCCGTATTCATCGTCAGAATAAGGTTATGGAGCATTACTATACAAACGGAACATTCAAACTTTCATTTCATACATCATTGCAAACATATTCTAATTAAATTCAATCACATACATAACATCTCTTCATCGAGCCTTCGAGGCCCTAGAAATACCTTAAAAATAATTCGGGACTAAATTGGAAACAATCAGAAAGTATAAGAAAATAAATTTAGAAAAATTGAACTTCAGGGGTCACATGGGCTTGTGTCCAGGCCTTGTGACTCACATGGCTGAGACACACGCCCGTCTCTCAGGTTGTGTAACAATCAAAATAGGGACACACGGCTGTGTCCTAGCCCGTGTCCTCACTCGTGTAACTCTCTAAGTTGGCTCATATGGCCAAGCCACATGCCCTTGTGCCAGGCCATGTAACTCTTGAAATAGTCATACATGCTCATGTGCCAAGCCATGTGTTAGGTCATGTAACAGCCTAACTTGCATGCATTAAAACCTACAGGGGACACACGGCCATGTCGCCTGGCTATATGTCACACACGTCTGAGTCACACGCCCGTGTTTCAGGCCCAAAATCAAATAATTTCCAACATCAACTCATGCATCCACCTAAAGACCTTTAGTGCATATTATCAAAGCATCAAAACCTTACCAAAACATACGTATAATGACCAATTTAATGATCCCAAATCAATCAACTAGTATGCCAATCAAGGCACCTCAAATGTAAACATCTAAACTTACCTAAACACACATTTATTTGATCAGATTTCCATCATCAAACCTAATTCAACTTCTAACAAATCAAACCACAAATATGACCATTACTATTCCATTACACAACATGCCATTTGAGTCATTCAAAACATACAACATGATATAGTCACAATGACACAAACTAACAAGGTATCAAATGTACCAACGTAGTTAATTTACATAATGTATACTTACCAAATCACCTTCAAACCATTTTCAAACATAATAACCTAGTTCAATTATGAATTAAAACATGTCACAAGTAACATTTTTAATCTATCATCAACATGCCAAGTGAATCATATCAACAAGCACTTTAATGTAATCAACATTGCATAATTTGGTAAGGTGTCAAGATGTACGAAACCAACATAGCTTTCCAAAGCTTACACATACAAAAATATCATTAACACATGCACTATAATACCATTACAATTTTCCTATACATGCAATGATAAACTGTAACCAAATTACTCAAAAACTACTAATTTTTCCACTAGATAGTGTGATAGATCTCTGGCGAACTTCCAAACGATTGAGTTTTCGATAATCTGTAAAGTAAAGGAAAAATAACTACATAAGTAAAGAATGTTTAGTAAGCTCGCATAAACTTTAAACATAACATTCCATTTCAATAATGAACCTTATAGGATAAATATAAACCTATACCAATGCCATAAGATTTATAAAACTACATAACCATCAAATCACAAATGAGAAAATCCCTCAGCATCACATATACTTTTCATTCATAACTTAATAGGAATTTATAAGTTGTATTACATAATCATCAACCTTTTCATAAGACTATGAACCATTTCATTTACTTACTTACCAATTCCACTTGATACAATTTCGCCTCGGTGACTTGATTCGAGTCGTTTATTTGCCCAATCATAAAATTGGAGAAGTTTCGTTCAATTCGAAGTTTAAAGGAATTTAGTTAAATGTAGTCTTAAATTGAAGGTTTTCAAAGAGTTTTAAGATGGATTAAGGATAGGTTAACCAAGGATGATAATTGTAATGGCTAAGTGAAAGGATGATGAAGATTCGGCTAACAAGGAAAAGTGATTAAGTTGATAGTTGTGGATGGAATGGAAATAATGTTTAAGGGTCAAGAATGAACCAATACTATGAGTGAGTATTGACCCGAGACTTATAAGACACTTAAGGTGGACTGATGATGGAGATAAGACCTTGACTCGCTATCTAGGAAGATAGGAACCAAAGGTATCAATGGAGTGAATGCCACACTCGGAAATGAGTGATAAGTTCAAAAAGAAACAAGGTAGATGCCACTAACGATGCTAAATAAGTCAGCTTGTGTCTTAAATGAAATAGGAGAGTTGAATAACTCACAAATGTTATAAACATTCATCAAATGAGAAAAAAGTCTTCTAACCAAAATAATGTCTTCTTACAATCTATTTATAGGCACTATTATGACTAATCAAATGCCTATTTGTGACCTTTCACTTCTAGCAATTAACAAAAGTTTTAAACAAGCTTTAATTTTGTTTTTAAGTCATGTAGGGAAGCCAATAGTCATGTCTCTTCACTTGATTCTGGTGTAGATGAAAAGGCATGTCTCTTCACTTTATTGTTGACTTAATGAACCCTTAATGTGCTGTTTGGTGTCCTTTCATCTCCCTTAAAACGAATGTCAAAAGACTTATGCATTCATCTCTTTAATTGGCACCATAACTAGCTTTAAGTGCATGAAACTGATCAGACTTGAAGAGTCACTCTTGATCCATTTGAACAGCCACCATAATGAGCTTTGAGTGCTTCAATATCCACCAAAAATATTCCCTTTAAGCACCAGCAATTTAAGTGACCAAATACACACCTTTTTATGCCAAAATTGAACAGCCAATTGAATGTGACAGCATTTGATTCTTCTTGGCAAACGAACAGCCCTATTGTAGCTTTAAAATATGTGTCCAGCCTTTTGAACTTTCCTACAACAAACTAATAAACACACAATTAATTTATTTAAAAAATTAAACACATTATAACTTATGCATTAAAAAGTAACAATCAAATTAAATAACACTCTAATTCAAACAACTAAGATATTTAAATGCATAATTTAATCAAAGTCCTTATTTTCTAGCAACCAAATTAACAAACTGAAATTAAAAGCTTCATTTTGCACTTGGGCCCTTCGTGCTTGGGCCAATTCCAATGTCGTCAAATTGTATCATGACATGATGCAGCTTGAGCCGTATCATACCATCCCTCTTGAAGACGATTTTTCCTCAAATCAGACCATTTGCTCGTGAAGAATCTTTCAAAGTCACGAGCTCCTTTGCTCATGAACCTGACAGAATTGTTTCCAAAAACATGAGAACCCCAAAGGGTTCGACAAGAAAGTGGGTTACTTGAATGCCCTCCCTCTTTAGGAGGGAACCATTTTAGAGTGTCACCTACACAAGAATGAAATAAATTAGTGACACTATGAATTATAAACACAAAATAACTTTTCGAAATCTTATTCAAAGTTGGGATGCATAAACCAATGCCAGGATCAAAAATAGAAGTTGGTCTTACCTTACCATAATGAACCAAGAAATTCATCGATGGCAACAAACCAGAACCAAAAAGCATTTGAAAATTATAATCTTGAAAAACAAAATTCTATGGCTCAAATCCCTTGAACAATAATATAGAATAATAATCTCCAGGATCAAAAACGAGGTTTTCTCTTACCATTTCAATATGACTCGAAAATTTCATAGTCGGCAGCATAGAAGGCTCATAAAGTGATTGAAAGTCATAATCATACCAAACATGAAGTGATTGTAAGTTACAAATATGTAAATCATGCTCGGTTCATTTAAACCATAATGTAAAATAATTTCCAGAATCAAAAATCTGATTTTGACTTTGCAAGCCAACAAAATTCACATGCTTTGTGTTCAAAAATAATGATAAAATTCGGAGCAGTTGAAAGGGTTAAACACATTTATTCACAATAAAATATCGATGCTCACCTTTTCTTAACAGCAACTTAGGAACATAGGCTCTAGGTTTAAACACATGGTTTTGGTCACTCATTCCAAAATGCAGCAAGAATTTCGTTTTCATGAATAAATCACACATGCCAAATGAAAAGGATTTAAGCATACAAATATGCAAAAAATCAAGCCTCTCAAATCCCTTTCTAACTGGCATGTAAATGCATGAGTATTTTGCACAAGGATTTAGAGATTTCACATTATCATCGCAATCAAATAGATTAAACGTCTTACGCAAAAACTATTTATCACATATGACCAAATTTTGTATATGGCAATTTAATTTAACTTTTTCAACAAAATTACCAACACAAAACTTATCATAAGAAAAATTCTTCATGGCACTAGTTGGAATGAAATCATTAACATTAATCATAGAATGACAATTAATCAAATCAAAGTGAGGAGATCTTTAGAAGACTGAGTCCCCAGCAATTTTCTCAACAGCATTCAAATTTGATTTCCGTGATTCAATGGCCAAAAACTCCTTACCTTGCTTACCTTTAAGCACTTATGGATTAAGTTCACCTTCATCCTTACCTTTCTCGATCAATCGAAATCGTCTCTCATTAATAAGGTAATGAAGTTGAAACTTATCAATTGAATCTCTAGAAACCTAAAAAAAGAAACAATACGATGACAACTTGCATGTAGGTTAGTAAAAACATTACTCACTTTTTCTTGTTCACTTGCATCTTTTTCACTCGTTTCTTTTTCTAACTCATTTTCAAATCCTCTTTCTTTTACCTCAGCCTCCTTTATTGTTTAAAACTTACTTTCACTCTTCATTTTGTTTTCTTTTTCAACAACACTTGGTTCTTGCTCACTATCTTTTCTTTCTTCAATTTTTCTCTCTTTTTCAATTCTCTTTTCTTGCTCACATGCTTTTTCAATCTCAATATCTTTTTGCTTTCTTTTATTCTCTTTTTATTTTTTGACTTCTTTTAGTATTCACTCATTTTCTCTCATCAACATCTCTTGTCTATCTTTTCTTGCTATTTCTTTTTCTCTTTTCCTTTCATTACAAGATGAAGATAACAAGAGAGATTCAGAATGAAAATCCTTTCGTTGGGAAAAAGAGGAGGGATCTGCATACAAAATACGATTATCTCTTCGAGGTTGAATCTTCGAGTATGAATACCTTAGTGCATACGAAGAATTGATTGGACCTTCTCGTTTGTCACCGTAATAGGCTTCAAACTCGAAGCTTGAGTTATTTTGACTCAAAGTCCTCGTTGAATAGGAATCTTGATAGGGATCTCTTCTTGCGTAGCCATTGGACGTTAGACTCTTTGACGATTTTGTTTCCGTCCTTTGACTTGGAAAAATTCACTTTCTATGGTAGTAAGATGGGATGAAACGCTTGAGCATCACTGCTTTCATTTCGGACCAAGTTAATATCAGGCGCTCTCCATTTCATCTCTGACTCGTGGTGAATTGATCCCACCAAATCATGGCATAATCAGAAAACTCGTTCGATGCAAGTTTCACCTTCTTGCTCTCTGGGTAGTTGTGGCACTCGAAGGCCAATTCAATTTCCTTTCCCATTGAAGGTATGCATCCAGGTTGGATCTACCTTGAAACGGTGGAATGACTAACTTGATATTCTTCAAATTGTCATCAACACATTCACGCTCTCTAAAGCCTCAGCTTCTATGAACGCGCCGCCTTTCGCTTTGATTAGATTTTTGGTATGATGGATCGAACAAACCACAATTGGCAGCAACATTCCTTTCGAAACTTAGAGACATATTATTTAAACCTCACCATAAATTCCTCACGTTTTGCTCAAAAAGAAAAAAAAATAGTTGGCACTCCTACTCGTGTTTACACTCTTTAATGGCTTTTTCTTCTCTCTAATGCTCTCACAACACTCAAGCCTTTTTCCACTCATTTCCCGTCTCGTAATTTTGTAAAAGAATCATTTAGACTTAGAAGCAAGCTTAGGAGTTGGCTTCAAAGGGTTGCAAAAGATAAGAATGGATGTAGGTGTTAGGTGGGCTAAAAAAAAGTATGGTTTCTTAAGTGTGGCGAAATGGATTTTTTTGGACAGAAATGAAATTTGATGATCGGGAAAAGAAAAAGAATAACTTTTTGTTTCAAAATTTTTTTTGAGTTATTTTCAAATTTTTTGAAAAAAGTTTTCAAGAACTTACTCTGGGACTACTAAGAACGTTCGTACTCCTCAATTTTCTAGCTCTGATACCAAATGATACGATCTCGCCTCAGTGAATTGATTCGAGTCGTTTATTTGCCCGATCGTAAAATTGGAGAAGTTTCATTCAATTCGGAGTTTAAGGGAATTTAGCAAAATGTAGGCTTAAATGGTTTTCAAAGATTTTTAAGATGGATTAAGGATAGGTTCGGCTAGGTGTTGAAAAAAAGTAAACCAAGGATGATAATTGCAATGGCTAAGTGAAAGGATGATGAAGATTTGGCTAACAAGGAAACAAAGTGATTAATTTGATAGTTGTGGATGGAATGGAAACAGGATTTAAGGGTCAAGAATGAACCAATACTATGAGTGAGTATTGACCCAAGACTTATAAGACACTTAAGGTGGACTAATGATGTAGATAGGACCTTGACCCGCTATATAGGAAGATAGGAACCAAAGGTATCAATAGGGTGAACACCACATTTGGAATTGAGTGATAAGTTCAAAAAGAAACAAGGTAGATGCCACTAGCGATGCTAGATAAGTCAGCTTGAGTGTTAAACGAAATAGGAGAGTTGAATAACTCACAAATGTTATAAACATTCATCAAATGAGCAAAAAAGTCTTCTAACAAAAATAATATCTTCTTACAATCTATTTATAGGCACTATTATGACTAATCAAATGCCTATTTGTGACCTTGCACTTCCAGCAATTAACTAAGGTTTTAAACAAGCTTTAATTTCATTTTTAAGTCATGTAGGGAAGCCAATAGTCATGTCTCTTCACTTGATTCTGGTGTAGATGAAAAGGCATGTCTCTTCACTTTATTGTTGACTTAATAAACCCTTAATATGCTGCTTGGTGTCCTTTCATCTCCCTTAAATCGAATGTCAAAAGACTTGTGCATTCATCTCTTTAATTGGCACCATAACTAGCTTTGGATGCATGAAACTGATCAGACTTGAAGAGTTACTCTTGGTCCATTTGAACAGCTACCATAATGGGCTTTGAGTGCTTCAATAACCACCAAAAATTTTGTAACACCTTAAACCCGGTGAGTGCTTCAATAACCACCAAAAATTTTGTAACACCTCAAACCCGGCCTGGACATTATGGCCGAATCTGGCGTGTCACATAAGAATTCGAACTTAAGTTAAAACCCTTTCAAATCTTATTGCTTGAGAAAATTTGGAAAATTAAGTTGTTACCAATTGAAATCGATTTGTCAAAACAGTTGCCATATTTATCTCTGTTGATTCTTTAAACTGAATAAAATCTTGGAAGCTTTTAAAAACCTAGAAGTTTAAAATGCGTGTTTTTCTTGGAAACAGTTATTATTTGAAAACTCATCTTTTCCTAGTCTAGCAGTTTAAGGTAAGAAATCAAAGCCTAAATAGAAGTTAAAACCACAAATGGCCTTATTACATAACCAAAAACCCAATATGAAATTTAAATAGATAAATTCAAAAGTAGAATATCAGCAATCGTGTGGCCACCTCTGAGTCCCTCGCAGCGCCAAATCGTCTAAGGCTGGGGATTACCTGCATAGTTGAAAAGAGAGGGTGAGTTTACGAAAACTCAGTGTGTAATCCCCTAACAGTCAACAATAAACAATGCATGCAGTAACAGTCTAGGCCTGAGCCCTATTCAGTATCAGCGTAGTCTGGGCCTTAGCCCTATACAATAACAGTGTGGGCCTAAGCCCAATTCAGTATCAGTACAGTGCAGTCATGTAACCCACCCCAATCCAACCAACATACCATATGGCGATTAAATCGACTCACCTAGCCAACACACCAATATCACAGTGAATCTGCTAACAGTAACGCAGCAATGCTGCTAATAACAGTAAACATGGCAAAGCCACCAGAGCAGTAATTACGTGGCAAAGTCACTAATACAGTACTTACTCCAGATCAGGAACCCAACCCCATACAGTATGTCGTGTCATAAATATTACGTGTATACAGTATTCCATACTCAAAACCAGTCACATAAATGCCATACACACATCAATTAACTTACCACTAGGGCTATAATGGCCATTCCATCAGTTAGAGGTAAAACAGTAATTTCCCCCTCAGGGGTATTTTGGTCATTTAACCAAATTTAGGGTCTCGGTACAGATGACGACCCTCTAAAAGGTCTACAATCGTCTCAAACGACTCAAATAACCCATATGGCCAAAACAGTGTAAATGGGCCCAAGGCCCATTACTCGGCCCAAATGGGCCCATATGCTCGTATGGCCCATTTAGCCCAAATTCAGTCGCAACTAAGCGATCACCATAGCCCACTCTGTGACAGCCCTATTTTGACCCTAGTCGAGAAGTGGTTTCGGGACCACAAAAACTGAGTCATAATAATAATTAACCATTATATTCTATGTTTATTGTGTGTGTACATGCATGTGTGAAAGTTTCATGCTTTAATTTTGTCATTTGTATGTGAAATTTTGAAATGGGACTTATGTGAGACATTTGTGAAATAGGTTAGGTAAATATAAAGTGATCTATTAATGCATGTATTCAAAAATGTGGACTTGCATGTCAAAATACCCATTTTTGGGATAGTGGCCGGTCATGATATTGTTTTATATATATAATATGTATTTTTTATTTAACATTTTGTTTTACAAATGAATTAATAAATAAAAAAGAGAAATTAAATAATAGTTAGTGGGAGGAGAAACCAAAGTTGGTTCATCCTTGTCCTCCATTGCCGTAGCTTGAAGTGAGGGAGAAGAAAATTTTCTTGCTTGATTTTTTGGCTTAGATGATGGCTAGAATGATGTATGTATTGATTAATTCTTGAAAATTTATGCATAATTGAAATGGTTAGTTCAAATTTTACTTATCCCATAGATTAAACTTAGGTTTTTGAGGTTGGAAATTCGGCCAATAAGCTTGAAACTCATAGTAGATATATATTTTTTTTTATATGACATTAAGATGGTTGGTTATATATTGACTTATTAGCTTTGAAAGTTGAATGACATTGGTTAATTTGTTCACGTGGGTATTTGGCCTTGTGAATGTTATGGAATAAGTTTCAATTATGAACATATGTATAAATGGTAAATTGTTTTTAACTTGAAAGTTGAGATTAGTGTGTTTAGAGAGAGGTGCCGAATGTGGTCATTGAAGATGTTTTAATGAATAAAATGTGTAGTTGAGTTATAACATTTGGTTAAGGATTAAGGGTTCTAGCAAGTTTGGTATAATGTATAGTTGTAAATCGCCTTGTATTTGATGTTTTTAAAGGATAGGAATTGGCTAATTAAGATGTTGTTGGGTAAATTTCTAGTTAGGTTATGTTAAAGCATTTGGCATTTCTTATAGTAATGTATACGAGAGTGGGAAAAGATTAGGAATTATTCTAAGTGAGTTATGATCTTAATAGGAGCAAGATAGAATCGGCTATATTTATGATGGAGTGATTCGGTCATTGTTTGGCATAGGTGAAATCATTATGAAATTGCTACTTTGATCTTGGAATGGAAATTTTAAATGGAGGTTAAATTTGTTTGGTTAGGGCCGAATGGGGTTTATAAGTTAATGGCATGCTATATATATATATGTGTGTGTGAATATGAGGTTGTGCATAAAACGAGTAATCGATTGAATTGTGCTAGTCACACATAAGTATAGATATATGAATGCCTTATGTACGTACCTTGAGACATAGAGACATTTGGATATATATATATAGTTAAATTTGTGTATATGAAAGCATGGTAAGTTATGTGAATTTTTGTTTGTGCATGCGAATTAGGTATTGGTATAATAAGCATAAAAGCTAGTCATGGCATATTTTATAAACATATTATGCATTGAAGTTATATGATTGTCAAATGTGACTATTAAAGAAGTAATGTTGAATAAGTAATTAAACGAATTCATTTGTTTAAATTAAGCTCAAGAGCAAAGAGGATCTAAATCAGATAAGGGAAAGGAGAAAGCAATCGAGTAGCCTATCCGCAGCTGTTCAAATAAATCCGAGGTAAGTTTTGAGTAGTCACCTTTGGTAAATGATTGATGATACTTGGATAAGTGTAAAGTGGGATCTTTTAGTCTTACTTGAATAAAGTTGTATGATAAATAACTTATTTATATGATTTATAGATGATTGATCATTATAGGATAAGTTGAATGATAGAAGGAGTATGTAAGAATTATCTATGATGTTTGAACCGTAATGTTAACAATGGTACTCATATGAAGCTTATTTCGAATGTGGAAATGACTACTATTGGGATATGTAGAATGAGATGTGGTAATATACGAATATATATGCATGATATATGGAATTATATCCGGACTTAAGGTCCGCAGGCTATACGCGGGAATCACATCCGAACTTTAGGTTCGCAGGCTATGTGCTGGAATTATATCCGGGCTTAAAGTCCCGAAGGCTTTGTGCTAGTGATCGGACTCGGGTTTTAAACCTAGCAGGCTTAACATCGGTGATTTGAGTAAGATTATGAATTAAAATGTTCGAGGTAACTAGTATTAATTTTGTATTACATAGTAGGAAAGACAGGTACGTATTTTGTACACATAAGTGAATCGATTTTTAATTAAATTAGTATTAACAAAGAACGACATATATATATACATGTATAAAGGTATCTATGGATGATTACCGTATCTAGGAACATGAGAATAGCCATTTCAGACAATGTCCATTATTATGTGATAGCATATGACTTAAAATAGTTGTACGAACCATGTTGATGATTGAAGTATGTGTTGTAAATTTCATTGTGTTTTCATATAAATGTACATTCAGTCAAATGGTATAAAGATGATTACGAGTTTGGTGATTCATAATGTTGAATTACATGACAAGTTTTATTTGTTTGAATTGCTTAAAACTTACTAAGCCTCAAAAGCTTACTCTGTTTCTTATTTCTCTATTTTATAGATTATCAATATTGGCCACCGACCCGTGGATCGTCAACGGATCTTCATACTATCGACCTTTTTGGTATAGTTATATTTTGGTCTCGATATGGCATGTATAGATTAGGCTGTTGACGAATATGTTTTGTATTTGTAAATATTTTGGCCATATGAAAATGGCATTTATGACTCAAGGTTCAGTATGTATTCAGCTAAATTTCTGCTTTTATTGTTAATTTTGTGAATGAAAAATTAAATGTTTAACTTTATAATACCTTATAGCCTAAACCGGCAATCGGACTTAGGCTTAGGGTGTTACACACTCCATTATTTGTCACTTACAGTAAGTTTTATCTGTGTGGGGCCCATACGGCCCATCTCGGCCCAACGAGGCCCATAACGGCCCAAGCCTTCGAGAACGCTCGTGGCGACCTCTACCGTCTATCGCCCATGATTTGTGGGCTCGATTTGCCACATGAGCATTCACACGCTCGTGAAGCCTCAAATGTCGAAGTTTTGACTTTCCGGCTTTTTTGGCTTTTGCCGATTCACAGTAACATAGTAGTGTGAATACACACCTTTATCCAACATTTTGACAGTAGCAAGTTGGGTGTACGGTTACACACCTGGTTGCGAAAACGAGTGAATAGCCCACGCACTCCAACCTATCACGAAAGAAACGTTGGTTAAGTACCTAACACACGTGTTTCAAGAACCCCAACCGAAACTTGTTCCAAGATATAACTTACTATTGCCTTGCTTGAACGAACGTGATTAAAGCCCGCTTAGATCGTTGACAAAAGTTTCTAACAAACCATTGAAGATTATCTGCATGATAGTGAATCCATTATATCCATTGCTTAACCACAAAGATTGAACGATACACACCAACCCAAAGAAATACACTTCCAATAAGGCACAGGGGTAATCAGCCAAGGTCCAAGAACCTCAACCAAAGTGCTTCAGTTCAAGAAAATACCAGTGAGTAACGTTACCTTAGAATAAGAGATGAAAGGAAGATTTCGATTGTCTCAGGAATCCTAGTGAACTTCCCCACCCCTCGCGTAATACTAACATCCGAAACAAAAGCACCATAACCAAGGAGGAAATAGATGAAAATCGGCATTTAGGCAAAGAGGAGATAAGCCGAATAGAACAGAGGCAAACCAAAACTTACCAAATAGTATTCAGTCACCCGCTAGTGAAAAGAGAAGGGCTGGAGAGGGAGCAGAAAAGCAAAGGAAAAGAAGGAAGGAAAAGGCAAGGTAATCTATATAAAGAGCACAACCAATTATGGAAGAGACAGAAAAGAAAGTAGCAATCGATTGAGTAGGAGAAAAGATGCCAAAAGAGAAAAGGGAAAATAGAAATCAGTAACTCCGAAGTAAGAGGTCAGAAAAGAGACATAAGGTGTGCAAAATACTAAGGAGAAAAGTCCCGAAAGAAATAGCATTATTCGGCTCTAACAGACATGGAAACCGCATCAAAATAATAGCCAAAAATTGACACCAAAACTAAAGGGAAGCTAAAGCCAATTTTTACCCAAAGAGTACCCCCAAAACATGCACAGCCCCCTTATAGTTTTCCCAAAGCCGACACTCCTCCAAGCTAGAGTCCAATTTCGGCACACACTCCCCTTCTCATTCAAATTCCCTAACTTTCTCCAAAATCCTCTCCTTGATTTTCTCCAACTCCCCATTCAAATTCAATTCAAACTCTCATGACCAATGTAACCTCAGAGTCTCAATCCAACTCCACTACCTACCCAGCTCCCCTGCAAAATAAATTCCCTATTGAGCAACCCAGGACTTTAACTCAAGTCCCCCGGCAGAAGCAACATGCCACCTTACCGCTAGACCACTTGCTCTCTTGTGTCATATATTACTTAATTTAAATAAAGAAGCCTACTATCCAGAACCAAGAGCCCTATTCACGTAAAATTAAAATTTTTGCTAAAGCCCAGGTTTGAACCCAGGACTTCTCCAACAGTTCTCAGGGCACCTACCCACTAAAGCTCGCATACTTTTATGTCATTTTCTTACACAACTAAATACTTACGTACAATCTCCTTGCTGTTCCCACGCTCAAGGCCTAAGCCTTCTACGCCCAAATTCAGGGCATTACAAATGTTCCCTTTAAGCACTAGCAATTTAAGTTGTAACACCCTTCGCCCGTATCCCTCGCCGGAACAGGGTTCGAGGTGCTACCAGATTTAAACTCAACCATTTATATAAAACCAGGCCGTAAAAATTTTTGATCATTTTTAAACTTTTCATACACGCGTATATTATCCTTTGATCGGGCTTACAAGGCCCCAAAATATTTATGAGGCATTATTAAATATTTACCAATATCTTAGTCTTGTATCATTTACTTACTCAACAATGAATCACAATTCAAATTCTAAATACAACAATGAATCACAATTCAAATTCTAAATATACATGCTATAAACCACATCACAGGAAATAATAACATACAAGCATATGAATAATAAAACTACCTTAATAACAAGCCAAAGTCTTTGGCTTAATCATAATATTACATACTCAACTTTACAACCCTATACATGCCATAGACTCGATACACTAAGATTTACTTACGCCGATAGCGTAGACTCGACAATGTGATAATATCTCTGACGGCCTCCAACTCGAGCTAACCTAGCAACCCTAGGGAATATGGGAAAGAAAAGGGGAGTAAGCTTTACACTTAGTAAGTTCATAAGAAAACAATAAGCAACTCATTAACAAGTTTTATCAATGTTTACAACATAATCACAAATTCATCAACAGTCACTAAACTATTTATAACTGGAGCTACGAAACTCCAAATCAATTGCTGTTAATTTTCCCTAAAAATAGACTCATATATCTTCTATCCATAAAATTTTTAGAATTTTTTATTTGGTCAATCAATACCAGATTTTTCTTAAAGTTTCCCCTGTTTCACTGTTTAACTAATCTGACCACTCTTCACTACGAATCAAATTTCTCATTGTAAAGAATTAAAAATATATTCTTGTTGATTTCATTTGGAACTAGACTCATTAAGGAGTCTAAGCATATAAATTTTATCCTATAACCATTTTTTTACAAATTGTAATGATTTTCTAAAAACAGAACAGGGGACCCCGAAGTCATTTGACTCTGTCCCACGCCACTTCAAATATTTCATTATCAGCAATTCTTTTGCTTACACGGTTTCTTTTATAAGAAACTAGACTCATTAAGATTTAATTACATAATTTATTCAGCTTCTAACTCAACTCCCACAATTTATGGTGATTTTCCGAAATCACGTTACTGCTACTGTCCCAAGCAGATTTATTACAAATTTACTCTTTCATACATTCTTTGCATTCATATTATTTAAACATGTATATCACCAATCAATTTCATCACATATCTATAATTTCACTTAAGCATAATTTCAATACAATACATATTGCTTAATGATTCGCACACAACCGTTCAAATTAGTAATTATAAGATGGTTCCGCACATAGCCCACCCTTATCGATAATTTACGATGGTTTTACCCCTACTCACATATGTGACATAGGCATTTAAATACTTCAGTGTCAACTTTAATTCAACCGAATTCAACCATTGTACCATTTCATAACCACAGTTACTTTCGTCATTCATATCTAAATGGTATTTCACATAATTCATATAACCTTTCACCATGACCGAATACACACATACACATATGATATCTTCACCTATGCTTCTCATTTCACATTCATGATTCAATTCCAATCGGTCTAACATGTATAAGTATATATCACATACCTGGCCAACTTAATGTATTGAACGAATTCAATTGCCGATTTAACACAAGGTCTCGTAGTCTTAGACTTTTATCAAATCACCAGCATTTAGCCTGCTAGGTTTTAAACCCGAATTCATCACCGGCACGAAGCCTGCTAGACTTTAAGTCTGAACTCATTCACCGGCATTTTGCCTGCTAGGCTTGAAGCCCGATATCATTTCACCGGCATTATAGCCTGCTAGGCCCAAAGTCCGATATTATCTTACCGACATTATAGCCTGCTAGGCCTGAAGCCCGATAATATTATTCACCAGTTTAAAGCTTGCTAGGCCGAGACCCCAATATCACATTTCGATAAACAATTCACCTGTTCTTTCATACTTTCATAACTTATACTTCAATTGGATATACCAAATCAATATCATTTAAATCATAGCCATCATTCAATCATAAATTACATTTCATAACTATTAACATGCGTACCTTATTACGAATTAATAACAATTTAACTCATACTTGGCTTTACACTCATTTTTAACTTGTTCAATAACACATCAATTCTCAGTCACAAAAAATCATACCAGCATGTAGCCTGCTAGAATTATAACCTAAATCATATCACTGGCAATATGCCTGCTAGGCTTTTAGCTTGATGTTACAATCATTCACTACTTAGCTCATTGCTAAGATTACACATAGTATGAGTCATAACACAACTACTTTGATACACATCAATTTCATCAATCCTTTCATTTGAAAATACCTTCGGCACCTTGTCTCAATGTTTATTTCAATTCAAAAAGTATAGCCACATTCAGCTCAATTTATTTATTCAAACACACATGCAGCACATTATATTTCTATGTCTATTTCGGATTAATAATTTAGCCACATTCGTCTCTAATCATTTCTCCAAACATATATCCATCACATTATATTTATACATCTATATAATCAAGCATTTTACCTTACTATGTTTATTTAAATTCTAAGCATACCAAATTGAATTTAAATTACTTAAGAACTTACCTCGACAACTTCGTACAATAGTGTCGACTACTCGGCTAACTTCGCCTTTCCCGATCCAAATCTCGATTCTTTGGGTCTTGAGCTTGAATTAAAGTAAAGCAACTATTTAATCGATCAATTGATCCACTTAACATTACCCCATAGATTATATATTATATATATAAAATAACACAACTTAAAATTAATTCGCATAACAGCCCCCTTTATAGAATTCGGACATTAACAATTAAGCCTTAACATCCTTAACATGTATTTACTCAACATCTATTTCACTTCATCCGAATATTCCTTAGTATTTTCAAGTCCTTACAAATTAATCTAAGTTCATGCAAAATAACAAGAACCAAATTTGTCAAAGATACTCTTAAATAAACAACATTAATACACAAAATCAAAACATGATTGAGTATTTAATATCAATTTAGACAACATTCAATTCTGCATTCCAGCAGCCCAATTGACCCACAGAAACAAACTTTAATAATAATTAAATTTAACTTATTATTACAACGCATATTAATCACTAATTACACTCTTTGACAATCTAAACAACATTAATCAGCATTATTATCACCTTTTTCTCCTGTTGTAATAAATAACCGATAAACTGCCCAAACAAATATAAACATACGACTATTGATTACTACTTAATCAACTCATTAACTAATATTTAAGACATAAATTCTGTAGCATTTACCCTACTTTTATCCTCATTTAATAACTTTAATAACAGTTGCATTAACTCCTTTAACATTCAGATTTTTATACATAAACTGTAACTAATAAATATTATTAATATAACACCTCAAAAGGCATTCGGTCATACATGTGTAGCATCAATTTGGTCTCTTTTTTTTTAGTATCCTTATTACCGAAATATTCAATATCATCTACCATGATCGAACGGTAATAACAGAGCAGCAACTAACAATACTAATAGGGGGTACAATTCGGACAGCATCTAACAGTTTTTTTTTCCCAAATTTCCAAACACAGAAAATAAAAGTTCAAGGAAAGCTTGCTAATATTTCCCAACACCGATTCTATCAATTCAAATTCTTGTTCCTTCCCTCACACATTCGGCTGAACTTAAATCAATAATTTGACCAAGATTCATCAATAAAAAGCTATAGGTAATTGAGAGTTTAGAAGAGTTACCTTGTTACTTCAAAATTTTAGCTTCTAAGCAATCAATTTCACAGTTTTCCCACTGCATGCAACCGGCCTCTTCCCTAGCTTCCATAGTCTCCTTTTCTCACTTATTGTCGGTTCCAAAGAATGAAGAAAAGATGAACTTTAATGTGGCTTTATTTTCTTATATTTCATTTTAATAAGCCAATTACTAAATTAACCTTTGTAATTTAATATCAAAACCTTTTAATGGTGGTCCATTACCGTCCACTTACCTATATAGTGGCCAAATATCATTTTAAGGACTTATAAATTAATAGGCCATAGCAAATTAGTATTTTTAACAAATAGAAAGTCACTTCTACATTTTACGCAATTAAATCTTTTGCATCAAATTAGACAACCAATAGGTAAAATTAATTCATGAAAATTTCACCCATGCATTCTAACATGCTGTAAACACATAAAATAATATATATAAAAAATTTACGACCTTAGATTTGTGGTTTCGGAACCACTATTCTGACTAGGGTCTAAACTGGGCTTTACATAAGTGACCAAATGCACACCCTTTTATGCCAAAACTGAATAGCCAATTGAATGTGACAACATTTGATTCTTCTTGGAAAACGAATAGCCCTATTGTAGCTTTAAAATATGTGTCCAGCCTTTTGAACTTTCTTACAACAAACTAATAAACACACAATTAATTTATTTAAAAAATTAAACACACTATAACTTATGCATTAAAAAGTAACAGTCAAATTAAATAACACTCTAATTCAAACAACTAAGATATTTAAATGCATAATTTAATTAAGATGTAAACTAAATGAACAGATGAGTTACTTAATGCATGACTTAATTTAATGATGCAAACTTAACTAACATGAAATTTACATAATTAAACTAAAATGACTTAATTTAATGATGCAAACTTAACTAACATGACTTTATTAAATGCAGATCACATATTAATGATGTGCAAGCTATGACATAATTAAAAATCATATTAATGATGTTCAAACTATGACATAATTAAAGACACAAACTAAAATAACTAAAATAACTAAAAATAAATGAATCAAAGTCCTTATTTTCTAGTCGCCAAATTAACAAACTGAAATTAAAAGCTTCATTTTGCACTTGGGCCCCTCGTGCTTGGGCCAATTCCGATGTCGTCGAATTGTATCATGACATGATGCAGCGTGGGCCGTATCACCACTCTAAATGTTTAGCATAAATCTAAACAACATTATCAATTCATGAGTTAGTGTACTTATTCATGATATAGGTAAATTTGTCCATAACATAAGTATATTTCTCACATATAAGTACATCATTTAATTTATCAATCTCTTTTTACATATAACATCATGTTACATATGAGATCATCCATAATATATGAAATTTACCATATATGAACATAACCTTTAATTCATCAACATTACCATATCATCATATTACATCCCAATTATGAACTTACCATTTCATTCCCTTTTCTTACCTGTTTCATTTGCATTGTACAAAGCATAAGCATAAACGTCAACCATAACCACAAGCTTGGCACAAGCCTAAACATCATCATCATTATACAAGCTAGTGCATTTATACATAACTCTTTTGGAATCAACCACATGATAAGTCATTTCATGAGAAAATACATCATTTGATTCATACAACCTTTTTATGAACATAAGCATATTTCTATTAAAGTTTACCATTTCAATCCTTTTCACTAATACATGATATAGTTCATTTGAACACTTACCGTTCCTTTCTTTTTCATGCCCGTTGAACCACTTAGAATATCATCAGATACTCAAGAAAGCTCACATGAAGTGTGCTTAAACATATAACCATAACATTTCCTTTACATCGTTGCTCATACGAGCTCTGAAATGGGTCTGCTAACGTGAGCTGTGGGTTGAAATATAAGCTACACGATTCTGCTTACACGAGTTATGGAGTATCCGCAACAAATGTAGGACCTTGGCCATCGATAGGACATTCAAGACCAGCACCCAAAACATAAAAACCCTAATGACATGTCATTTGTATCCTACGAATTCCTAAGGTTCAATCGGGACTTAATAGCCGTCAATTCATCATAACATTGGTACATTTATAAAATAATTCAATTTGCATTAAAATGACATAACAAACATTCAATTTATATTGCATTAAAATGATTACAGTTCATACGAACTTACTTGGCTAAATTACAGCAATGACTAAGTACAGGGGCTATTTGGTAATTTTCTATTCTATTCAATTTTCCACTCGTTCTTGATCTAAATTAATAATTTCATTCAATTCATTAATTCAAACAGCAAAACCATTTCATTTTATGCAATTAAGTCCAATTTGACATTTTTAAAATATTGCCCCCAACATTTTACTTTTATTCAATTTAGTTCATGAGCCTAAGACATGCAAATTAACCATTTTTACTCAAATTTAAGCTTAGCCAAATTTATTGGAACCTTACTACAGCACATATTTGCTATTATTACACATTAAATCCTTGTACTTTTATTATTTCAACATTTTAACCCCTAATCGTTAAATTTATCAAAAATCACTTAACAAAATACTAATAAATAACAACTGATACTTCTAATTCATCATTTAACATCTAAAATCACAAAGATCCATCAATGGAAAAATTCAAAATCTTTAACAATTTCGAAAACGAAGGTACGGGCTAGCTGAACCTAGTTGCAACGATCTCAAATACATAAAAATCATTAAAAATGAATTAAATTTACATACCATGCAAAGCTTTTAAATTGTCTGAATCTTGAAACAAATAGGAATGGCTTTCTTCTCTACAATTTCGGTGGAAGAAGAACTAGAAATGATGATAGAAAGCTTTGTTTTATTTAATTTAATTTAATTTATCAAATTACCATTTTAACCTTGGTTCATAATTAAATAAGTCCAATAACACCTTAAATGGTTTATTTACCATTTAAGTCCATTTACTTTTATTCATTAAGCCATTTAATTATTCAAATCTAATAGTGATCAAATTTTACATTATTTATAATTTAGTCCTTTTTAATTAATAAACTAACTAAACATTAAAATTTCTTAATAAAACTTTAATACAACCTTAATAACACTCTGTAATATTTATACATATATTTACGATTTGGTTTATAGAAATGATGTCCCGATACCTCATTTTCTAAAACCAATTGACCTTAGGGTCATACCACTTGAACCTAATCATTCTTTCAAAAAGCATAAATTCCATTTCAACATTTATTTTAGTACCATATTTGACTCATAAATATTAAATAATAATATTTACGAACTCACTTGTCGGATTTGTGGCCCTAAAACCGCTGTTTCTGACACTATGAAAAATGGGCTGTTATATGAATAATATCAATTGTTGTCAATGTTAATGATTTTGTTGAAATAGGTATGAATGTATAGGATTTGAATGTATTGTACTGGTTGGTTAGCCTATAAGTGATGGCATTGACATAGTGTGGACAAGGTATTGATGTGGTTAAATTGATGCTAGAAAGTTGCATTATGGTTGATCTTTAGGTGAAATGTGTATTATGTTTGCTTGGAAAATTTGCAAGTACTTTTTAATTAGAAATTGTAGAACCAGTATGTGATGTTGCAACGTCAAACAAATGTTGTCGCAATGAGATCAGGACTCCAAGCAGGGTGCGACGTAGAAGTTGGTCACCATGAAGAGGCTAAAATAGTATGTCACGTTGTGATGAAAAAATCCCTACGTCACAACGTCAACTTGAAGATTTTTCAACATGACAATTTAGTCCTAAATCCACTCAGGTTAGCATTAGAGCTTTCGTAAGCTCATATAAGACCCGGGAATAATTATATGTCATATTATATAATTATATTGCTTGTATTTTCTTGTTTATTGGTATTAATTGGATATAATTCTATTGTAGTTGCTCTGGAAACAACTGTGACACCTTGTAGCTTGGGTCCAACAATCAAGTTGGGTATATGGTTTTACACTAGATACTAACATTTTACCTAATGCGTCGTGAAAGAGGAGCTTTTGAAAATTTTAAGAATTTTGTGGGAAGGTAAAGAAGCACTTAGCTTCATCCATTAAGACACTCTGGTTTGATCAATGTGAGGAATAATTATTTTACGAGTTCTTAGGGTACTCATAGGGAATGAGATTCTATCACAATTAATAGCACCTGAAACTCTACAACAGAATATTGTTACTAATAGAAGGAGTAGAACTTTACTTGACATGGTTTGTTCAATATTAAGTTATTCATAGCTTCCAATATCCTTTTGCGGATATACACTACATGTCACTTACAATATTTTGAATAATGCACCAATTAAGTTTGCACCTAAGATTCCATACAAAAGGTGGCATGACAAGAAGCCCAACCTAAATAGTTTTAGGATAAGGATGCTAAGAAGTAAGAGTAATTGACAGAATTCTGCATGTTTGTAGTATATTCGAAAGGAACAATGGGTGGATTTTTTTATAACCTAAAAGACCAAATACTAAAAGTGTCGACACATGTAATCTTCGTAGAGGAAAATTACATGGACAACTTCAAACCTCAAAGTGGATTGTTACTAGAGGAACTTTCAGCAAATAATGAAAAGAAAGCCTTCAAGTTTCAATATTAGACTCTATTCCAGAAAACAGACTTGCAAACAATCAACAGCATAAGGTGTAACACCCCATGCCCGGCCTAGACGCTATGGTCAGATTATAGAGGTCACAATATAGAAGCGAAAAAATCCATCTTTTGAATTCGATGAAAAACCCATTTTAGCGAAAAGAAACTAATTCGATTTTCTCTCTTGGAAAACAAAACCACTTCTAAAAACATAGTTTATAAGGTTTTTCTAAAACACTTTCGAAGTTTTGTGTTAATCATGCAGTGAGAAGATAAAACCTCTTTGCGTATTTGTTGAAGAAATCCTGTGGTTCATTTTTAGTTAACTTATTTAAGGCGCCATTAAAATATTATAACTTTTTCATAGAAAACCTCAAAATAATCCTAATGAACTAAACAAAATTATAATGTCCAAAGCAAAGCAAAAACCCCAAAATAATCCAAAAATGTCTGTAATCAAACTATCTTAAAGTCTGTAGTGTTTAAATTAAAAACATGAAACCCGAGCTCTAAAGTCGTCATCCATGCCTAATTCGGAGGATTACCTAAAACAAATCAAACAAACTCGTGAGCTTAAAGCCCGGTGTGTGTTTTGGCCCGTATCTTCAGTACATGTAATAATAACTAACATAACATCACGTAGTATATTTTATCAGATATTTCTTATAGTATCAGATAATTCATGAGGATCATAACTTATCATATTATGGCATTTCATGCCAAATCATATTATAACATATCATATCAAATCAAATCATAATCATAACATAACATGTCGTGCCCCCATCCGCTACACACGACCTCTATCCCGCCAATCACACCATATATGACTACAGGAGTCCATCCATCCAATCCCACCGGTATGTGGCAGTGTGCCACTCATATATTTGCAACTAAGCTTCCATACAAAAATTTGTGGTCTAGCCACCATATTTTCAGTATAAACTGCCATATACACCTTCTCCATCATATTATAACCCACCCCAAGTACATGCATATCACAGTCATAAATCATACATACATACATAAATCATGCAACACATCATATGCATACTTGCTTATTTTTCATATAGGTCATAACATAGAATTTAGATCAACCATACTCATCTTATTTAACATATTTTCTAAGCTTATGTGTAACAACTTGATTTTGGGCCTAGTCGAAACAGTGGTTTCGGGACCACGAATCTGACATAAAAAAACTTTTTTTATTAAATTTTTATGGCCTACAATTTTATGGAATGATTTCGTGAAGATTTCGTTTGAAAATTTTGACGTTTGAGCACTCAATTTAGTAAAAAGGACTAAATTGTAAAAAGTGAAAAAGTTGAGTTCTACATGCTAGAGGTGTCTAATTGTTATGAAATTTAATTTAAGGTCTTTAGATGGTAATTAGACCATTTTTTAAGTTAGTGGATAAGAGAAATTTCATGTTTTATAAAAAAGGCATTTTGGTAAATTATAAATTAAAGACAAAATAAGTAAAATAAAAGCAAAATTTAGTCCATCTTCTTCTTGCCTGGCTGAAACTTGAAGGGCAAAGACATAGCTAGGGCTCTTCCACTTTTCAAGCTTGATTTTAAGTCCGTTCTTGTCCCATTATTAATGCTCTTTACATTTTTAAAGTCGTTATCACTCGATCTACCTATTTCTACCACTAATTTGAGATATGATTAAGGTTTAGGGTTTGACCCATGTTAGAAATATGTGTATTTTGATGTTTAATGATAGATTATGCAATTTTTATGTTTGATAAATGACTTTTGCTAAGTGATTTTCGATGAAAATGCCTAAAAGGACCTATTTGTAAAAGTTATAAAAAAAGTAGTAAAAGTGTGATTGAATAAAAATGTGGGCTGGTATGAGTACAATAAAGATTTGGCTAGGCTTGGTTAATGAAGAAATTTGATAAAAATCATTTTACGAGCCTAGGGACTAAATTGTAAAAATGTTAAAGTTTAGGGGCAAAAATGTAACTTTTGCCATAGTGTAATTTTTGGGCTGAATTGAACAATTTGAATATTAAATGAGTTAAATTTGTTATTATAGATCAAGAGAAATGAGGCTCAGACCTAGATCGGGGGAAAAACAAAGTGTTTGACAATTAGGTTCCATTTCTACTACTAATAGGGGTAGGCCACTGAGGAATACCAGTTGCAAGAGTTGACGGATAAAGGTTTTGCGAGACTAAGTTTTTCTCCCTGGGTTGCTATAGTGCCATTTGTAAAGAAGAAAGACGGGTCTATGAGACTTTGTATCGATTATCGACAGCTCAATAAGGTGACTATAAAGAACAAGTATCCTTTGCCGAGGATTGATGACTTGTTTGGTCAGTTGAGAGGAGCAACGGTATTCTCAAAAATTGATTTGAGATTTGGCTACTATCAGTTGAGAGTTAAAGAGACGGATGTGCCAAAAACCGCTTTCAGGATAAGGTATGGGTACTATGAGTTTCTTGTTATGCCTTTTGGACTAACTAATGCACCTGCTGTTTTTATGGACTTGATGAATAGAATTTTTTGACCGTATTTAGATAAGTTTGTGGTTGTGTTCATCGATGATATTCTGATTTATTCTCGAGACGAGTCCGAGCATGCCGAGCACTTGAGAACTGTATTACAGACCTTGAAGATAAGCAGTTGTTCGCTAAATTCAGTAAAAGTGAGTTTTGGCTCCGAGAAGTCGTATTTTTTGGGACATATTGTTTCAGGTGATGGTATCCGGGTTGATCCAAGTAAGATTTCAGCGATTGTTGATTGGAAACCGCCGAGGAATGTATCTAAAGTTAGAAGTTTTTTGGGCTTAGCTCGATATTACCGACGTTTTGTCAAAGGATTTTCGATGATTGCTACTCCTATGACCAAGCTATTGGAAAAAGATGTTAAATTTGAATTGTCTGAAAAATGTCAACAAAGTTTCGATAAGTCGAAAGCATTATTGACTAAGGCACCAATTTTAGTGCAACCTGAGCCAGGAAAAAATTTTGTGATTTATAGTGATGCGTCACTAAATGGATTAGGATGTGTGTTGATGCAAGAGGGCAAAGTGATAAATGCCTCGAGACAGTTGAAACCACACGAGAAGAATTATTCGACGCATGATTTGGAATTAGCCACCATTGTGTTCGCTTTAAAAATTTGGAGACATCATTTGTACAATGAGAAATTCCATATCTTTACTGATCATAAGAGTTTAAAATACTTGATGACTCAGAAAGATTTATACTTGTGGCAACGGAGATTGCTCGAGTTACTGAAAGATTATGAACTAGTAATTGATTACCACCTGGGTAAGGAAAATGTAGTCGCAGATGTGTTGAGTAAAAAAACTTTGTTTGCTTTGAGAGTGATAAATACACGGTTGACTTTGTCCGATAATGATTCGATCCTAGCTGAGTTGAGAGCTAGACCGTTGTTTCTTAAACAAATTTGTAAGCTCAGAAATGTGATAGTGATTTACAAGCCAAAAGAGTTCTTTGTGAATCGGGTAGTGATTCAGATTTTCATATCGGATCCGATGATTATTTGATGTTTCGAGGCAGAATTTGTGTACCGAAAAATGATGAACTTATTCAGAAAATTCTTCATGAAGCACATAATGGTTGTTTATCTGTGCATCTGGGTAGTACAAAAATGTATAATGATTTGAAGAAATTGTATTGGTGGTCAGGTATGAAACGAGATATTTTAGAGTTTGTTTTGAGATATTTGATTTGTCAACAAGTAAAAGTCGAACACCAAGTGCCTGCAGGTTTACTTCGCCAGTGATGGTACCTGAGTGGAAGTGGGATAGGATTACTATGGACTTCGTAACTGGGTTGCCTTTGACTCCAAAAAAGAAAGATGTCATTGCTGTTGACCAAAGACCCCAGTTTTTTCGTAGTTTTCTGCCACTTTTGGAGTGAAAGCAATAAAACCAAAGCATAGATTAACGAAATCGACTCATTTTATTCCGGTACGTACTGACTACTCACTTGATAAGTTAGCCGAATTATATATTTCTGAGATTGTGAGATTGCACAGACTGCCTATTTCTATTATTTCAGATAGAGATCCAAGGTTCATTTCGAGATTTTAGAAGAAATTACAAGAGGTTTTAGGTACAAAGTTAAACTTTAGTACCACATTTCATCCGCAAACTGATGGTTAGTCTGAAAGAATGATTCAGGTACTCGAAGATATGCTTCGCTGTTGTGTTTTAGAGTTCGAAGGTAGTTGGGAGAAATATCTACCATTGGTCGAATTTGCTTATAACAACAATTTTTAGTCGAGTATAAAGATGGCACCGTATGAGGCATTGTATGGCCGCAAGTTTTGAACTCCATTGTATTGGGCCGAGCTCAGTGAGAGACGGATTCATGGGGTTGATTTGGTTAGAGAAACCGAAGAAAAAGTAAAGGTAATCCGTGATTGCTTGAAAGTTACTTCAGATCGGTAAAATTCGTATGCAGATTTGAAAAGAAAATAGATTGAATTTTAGATCGGTGATAAAGTATTTCTGAAAGTATCTCTGTGGAAGAAGATTCTCAGATTTGGTCGTAAAGGCAAGTTGAGTCCACGTTTCATTGGGCCGTATGAAGTTATTGAAAGAATAGGGCCAGTGGCATATCGGTTAGCTTTACCGATAGAGTTTGAAAAGATCCATAATGTGTTTCATGTGTCGATGTTACGACGATATCGTTCTAATCTTTCACATGTGATTTCACCGACAGAAGTTGAGATTCGACCTGATATGACGTACGGTGAAGAACCGATCAAGATTTTAGCTCAGGAAGTTAAACAATTGAGAAATAAAAGTATAGCCTTAGTGAAAGTTTTATGGCAACGACATGGGGTCGAAGAGGCTACGTGGGAACCTGAGCAAGCTATGAGAAAACAGTACCCAAACCTAAGATTTTCGAGGACAAAAATCCCTAAAAGGAGGGAGAATTATAACAACCCGATTTTGGGCCTAGTCGAAATAGTGGTTTCAGGACCACGAATCAGACGTAGAAAGTGGAATGATTTCGTGAAAATTTCGTTCGAAAATGTTGACATTTGAGCACTCAATTTAGCAAAAAGGACTAAATTGTAAAAAGTGTAAAAGTTGAGTTCTACATGCTAGAGGTGTCTAACTGTTATGAAATTTTAAATTGAAGGTCCTTAAATGGTAATTAGACCATTTGTTATGTTAGTGGAAAAAAATGGATATGAGGTAAGAGAAATTTCATGTTTTATAAAAAGGGTATTTTGGTAAATTGTCAATTAAAGACAAAATAAGTAAAGTAAAAGCAAAATTTAGTCCATCTTCTTCTTGCTTGGCCAAAACTTGAAGGGAGAAGACATAGCTAGGGTTTTTCCACTTTTCAAGCTTGATTGTAAGTCTGTTCTTGTCCCGTTTTTAAAGTTCTTTACATTTTTGAAGTCGTTATCACTCAATCTACCTATTTCTACCACTAATTTGAGAAATGATTAAGGTATAGGGTTTGAATCATGTTATACATGTGTGTATTTTGATGTTTACTGATAGATTATGCAAGTTTGGTGTTTGATAAATGACTTTTGCTAAGTGATTTTCGATGAAAATGCCTAAAAGGACCTATTTGTAAAAGTTATAAAATAAGTAGTAAAAGTGTGATTAAATAAAAAATGTGGGCTGGTATGAGTACAATAAAGATTCGACTAGGCTTGGGTAATGAAGAAATTTGATAAAAAATCAAATTTCTTCATTACCCAAGCCTAGGGACTAAATTGTAAAAATGTCAAAGTTTAAGGGTAAAAACGTAATTTTTGCCATATTATACTTTTTGGGCTGAATTGAACAATGTGAATATTAAATGAGTTAAATTGTTATTATAGATCAAGAGAAACGAGGTTCAGACCTAGATCGGGGGAAAAACAAAGTGTTTGACAATTAGGTCCCATTTCTAATATTTTTGTACCGAGGTAAGTCGTATGTAAATAATGCATTGTTTTAATTATATTTTAAATGCTTTATTATTGTATGAATTGTGATTGACCCTTGGACGTATTCGACAAAGTTTCGACAAGTGTGAAATCTCTGTTGAACCTTAGGAATAGATAGGATACAAATCTCATGACATTAGGGTTACTAAGATTACGTGTAAGACCATATATGGGATATGGCATCGATATGAGACTTCATGTAAGACCATAGCTGAGCTATTGGCATCGATAAGAGATTACATGTAAGACCATATCTGGGATATGGCATTGGTGTATGAGATTCCCGAGTATCCTTTAGTATTCTAAGTGGTTCAATGAGAAATTCAACGGGTAATTTAACGAGTATGTCAAAGATGAATTTTGTGTAAATCCAATTTGAGATGATGCAGGTATGCACGTAAAACTCATGCGTAATGAGCTCGTTATGTGATGAGCCCTCGATAAAGTTATGATTGAGTAAGTTAGGGTAATAAGATCTTAATAATATTTATGCCAATTATCATCAAGTTAATTGCATGTTAAATGTTTGGACATGATGCTTATTATTTGCATAGGAACTTACTAAGCTATATAGCTTACTCCACTTTCTTTTCCCTTTTCTTATAGTGTCACCAAGCTAGCTCGAGGATCGGAGACTGTCGGAGCTCCACTCACACTATCAACTTATTATTTTGGGTACCAATGAATTCAACATTTTGAGTTATGGCATGTATAGGGACTTGGTCATTTTGTATGTGTCATAATTGAATTGGCATAATGTGTTGGCCTATATTGGTTGGTAATTCATCTTGTAAATGGCCATTTGAAATTGGCTAATATTGGTATAAGTATATATGTTTATGATGATGCTTTTCATGAATGTGGGAATTTCCATAATTTGAATTGATAAATGTTAGTATGTGAATAAGGTGTTGATGTCTTGGTTGTGGCTGATTTGGTTGAATGTATATGCTTGGATTGGTGTTATATGTTATCGTGTAGGTCTATGCAACAAAGGGTGACAAAATGGCTTGGTAAATAGGCTTATTTTGTCCACACGGGTAAATATACGGCCGTGTGTCTAGGCTGTGTGTGACACACGGCTTGCCCCATGGGCATGTGTTCAAGCCGTGTGTCCCATGTACCTTAATTTTTGCAAAACAGAATGCTCAAAATTGAGCACATGGGCAGAGACACGGGCATGTGTCTCATCCGTGTGGATGACACGGCCTCAGGCACAGGCATGTGTCTTGGGCGTGTGAAGTCTGCACCTATTTTATGAAAAATCAAAAATTATTAAATCGAACACACGGCCTAGCACACGGTCATGTGACTTGGCCTTGTGTCTTCAATTTGTTCTTGGGTGACAAACAGAGAGTTACACGGGTTAGGGACACAGGCGTGTGTGACCACGTGGCTTGCTTACACGGGCGTGTCCCAAGCCACACGGGCGTGTGACCCCTGTTTAGTGAAAAATTTTCTAAGTGTTGTTAAATTTTTCTAAAGTTCTCAGTTTAGTCCTTAGCTGCTTCCAATGCATGTTTTGGGCCTCGTAGGTTCATTTTAGGGACGACATGAATGAATGTGAAAAGTTTTAATTTTGGATGGAAAATTTACGTCTCAGTTTTGTATGATTGCTCGTGTATAAGTCCAGTAACGCCTCGTATCCTGGTGTCGAATACGGGTAAGGGGTGTTATGATTGCTGGTGTATGATTGCTGGTGTCGAATACGGGTAAGGGGTGTTACATTGTGCATAACTTATTACATACAAAAACTTACATTTTTTTCAACGCCAAACGATGCCTACGAACCCTGACTTTGAGTCCCTTAAACAGCCTCTAATCGAGCTTAAAATTTGCCAAAATGGGCCACACGACCCAAAAATTCAGCCCGTTTGATCCACACAACCTACACACACGGACGTGTAACACTAGGCAGTTTCAAAAAATAACACAGTTTCGTAACGTATTCAAGTTTCAAATGAGATTTTGGGTCAAATTCATACACCTGATTGTTGATAGAATTAACTACACTTCTAGAACTCCCGAAACTTACATTCATTCATCAATTTACACGAATTAAACCACAAAAATAAAGAAAACCAACCTCCTAAAATCGAAGTTTCAGCCCCCAAAAACAAAGTTCATAAACTTACTTCCTCAAAAAAAGTCAAAAAGTGAATCTACTCTGCTGGAAGGTTAGGATTCTCACACCTTTTGCCTAACCGCACATCATAAAAATGCTAATTAAAATGTCGACTGAAGACATTCAAGCACAAAGCCACCTTGCTCACAAACCCAATTAAAACCAAAATAATAAGAACAACAAGAAAAGTAACTGACAAACTTACACTATGGTAGGGGAAGAACCACGCCACAAGAACGTACGATCAGTAGAAAAATTTAAGAGATAGCAAAAAGAAAGGCTCAGTAAAAATAAAGGCAAAGAAAAGAAAAAGACTAAAGGAAGAAAAGATTGCAAAATGGCAGAACAATGGTAACCAAATGTAAGAAAAACATAAAGGAATGAGGGAGTTTGTGTGGTTACAAGTAGAAGAGAAATTAGGAGTTTTGATGGAGTAAGACTTAAAAATTAACTAAATCACATAATAAATTCTAATCTGATCCAAATTCCCACTTTCTAGAATTTATTTAGAATTTAAATAAAACTTTAATTACCAACAAAAGCCCAAGAAAAAATATTCCACACTTGTACATAACGAGACTCAAACTCAAGTCCAAGGAGTAAACAAAACCTTAACCATTGAACCACTAGGCTCATCATTGTTACAACCCAACAAAGAAATTAATTTAAGCCCTAAGGCTCAAGCTTAACTTAAAGCCAAAATTAATAGGAAAAATTCAAAAATAGGGAATTAAACCCAAGACCCCTAAACTAAACTTCCAAAGCACTAAACCACCAAACTAAATTACATTATTTTGCAAATATACACATTCAAAAATCCAAAAAAAAATGTAGGGTGTTACATAAGGAACCAAATCATAGTGGGAGAGTTTTTAGGAAACCAAATTTCTTCACATACGATGTCATTGTTTATCACACAAAAACTATTAAACATGAAGATGATAATCCATTCACGCACAATAATAATGGCATTGCCTTATATTAATAAATAAGGTAAAACAAGGATGTTATTACAATCATCTCATGGTTGGTATTTGGGCTTACTCTAACAATATCCCACTAGCACTAAGACCAATCACTCATATATCTAATACCAAGTGACTTAGTGTGACGACCATGCTTCTACTGTGTCAGAGGATTGGTCAGTGGATCAGCAATGTTATCATCGGTAGGTACTCTGCATATCTCCACATCCCCTCAATCGATAATCTCTTGAATAAGATAATATCGCCTAAGTATATGTTTGGATGGTTGGTGAAGTTTGGGTTATTTGGCTTGTACAATGGCTCCGTTGTTGTCACAACGGAGTTCTATAGCATCTAATATCCTAGGCATTACCCTTAGTTCAGTAATGAACTTTTTGTTCCAAACAACTTCTTTTGCTGCCTCACTGGCTACAATATAGTTGTAGAATTAACTACTGTATCTTCCTTTGAACTCTTTCAACTCACAGCACTGCTATTAAGGTAAAACAAAAAACCTGATTGCAATCAAGAATCATCCTTATCCGTTTGGAATGTATCCTTAGTCCTTTTCAAGTACTTAAGGATGTTTTTAATTGCCACCCAATGACCTTCACCGGGATATACTTGGTATCGACTCATCATGCTTAAAGCATAAGACATATCTGGATGAGTACATAGCATGGCGTGCATGATAGACCCTATAGTCGAAGCATATGGAATCCTACTCACTCATTCTCTCTCTTGTGGAGTTAAAGGACACATTTCTTTTGAGAGTGAAATACCATGTCTCATAGGTAGGAATCCTCTCTTAGACTCTTCTATACTAAACATTTTCAATATTTTATCTATATATAAACATTTTCAATATTTTATCTATATATGTACTTTAGGTTAGACCTAGGAGTCGTCTTGATCTGTCACTATAAATCGTGACTCCTAAGATGTAAGTAGCTTCGCCCAAGTCTTTCCTAGAAAAATAACTTCCTAACCAAGTATTTGTAACAGCCCATTTTTAGTCAAATCAGAACAGTCGTTTTGAAACCAGAAATTCGAGGTCAAAAAAATTCTTTTAATATTATTTTCAGTGTTTACAGCATGATAGCATGTATGTGTGAAAGTTTCGTGAAGACATTTTATCATTTGAATGTTTAATTTGGTAAAAAGGACTAAATCGTGTAAAATGTAAAATGCATATTCTATTAGTTAAAAGGGTTTATTAGCTATGAAATTAAATAGTTGACGGATTTATGTTGTAATTATCCCATTATAATAATGAGTGGACTTTCATAGACATGGTTTATGTGTTTTAATGGTTTTATATTAAGGTTAATTTGGTAATTAGTATATTTATAAGTTAATTAAATAAAACAAATACAATTTTATGTTATCATCTTCATCACTTACCAAAAATTTGAAGAAAGGAAACCATATTTAGGGCTTAAGCATTCGGTCTCTTTTTCCTTGAGCATGTAAGTCCATTTTTGCTCGGTTTTTAATTATTTCTATATTTTTGTGATCGTTGCATCTAGTACTAGCTAGCCTAGGGACTATTTTGCAAAACTGTTAAAAATTTTGAATGATTCCATTAATGAATATGTATGAGTTTTCAAGTTTGATGATAGATTTTGAATAGTTTTTTTATAGTTAAACAAGTTTTGTAAAGTGATTTTTAGTGAAAATGCAAAATAGGGATTAAATTGACAAATGTGCAAAGTTAGTGGGTAAAATGTGAAATAAATGAAAATTATGGGATGCTAGGGGCATTATGGTAATTTGGCTAGCATGGGTATAAGTGGAATTTCATTAATTTGTGATTTTATGAAATAAGGACTAAATTGTAAAAAAAGTGAAAGTTTTGGGACAAATGTGTAAAATAGCCCTAATTTATATTTTGGATTGAATTGAATAAATATTTGATTAAATGAGTTAATTTTGAATATATTTAGATCAAGAAAAATGGAATTCGGATTAGGATTAGGGAAAAACGAAAGTTTTCGACTAAACAACTTATTTCGCCGTTTTAGCATCCGAGGTAAGTTCGTATGTGATAAGCATTGTTACAATTATGCTTTAAATGCTTTGATATTGCATAAATTGTGTATAAGAGATTATAATCATGTTTGACAATAATTCAGATATATATATGGCACTTAGTGTGCGATTCGAGATAGCTTCGGTTATATATGGCACTTAGTGTGCGATTCAAAATAATTTCAGCTATATATGGCACTTAGTGTGCGAAATTGGGATAGCTTTGGCTATGTAAGGCACTTAGTGTGCGAGATTATAATAGCTTCGGCTATGTATTGGCACTTAATGTGTGAGACATAGAGTATTTGACAGTATTCCAAAAAGGTATAAGTTCGTTACGAAATTGTACAGGTATGTACATGTAATGTATGAGATTCAAATAGAAGAAGTTATGAATTTGCATATAAGCATATGATTAAGCATATGGAAGGTTTTTTGTTATCATGAATTATATGTTAAATAGTTCAAATTAATGATGTGTGTATTATGATTTGTTGAATATATTTTGTACGAGCTTACTAAGCTTTATATCTTACTTTTTTTATTTTCTCGTTTTTTATAGTGATTTCAAAGCTAGCTCAGATTCGGGGATCATCAGAGACTATGTCACACTATCCAACCATCACTTTGGTATTTTTGATCTCATGGTTTGGTCATATGGCATGTATAGGGTTATGGTTGTTTTTTATATGTATTTTGGTAGTGAGTTTTGATATATGAAATGGCTTGTTAATGGTCATTTTTTGGTTTGTATAAATAGCCATGAGTCTTGGCTTAATTTGGTGTATTTGGCTATGTGCATATATGTGCATATATGGTTGATAGTTGAGCTTATGAATGAATGTTTGAATGACTTGTATTATGAGGTTTGGGGAATTGGTATCATGCTTGTGAATTGGTGCAAAATGATGCATGTTAAGTAAAGGTTTAACTAGTTGATTTGTGCATGTATTTTGGTATGTTTTGATAGAGTAAGATTTGAAGTTATAAGCATGTTGCAATATTGGTATTGGATATGGTATGAATTAGTCTTGATTGTGGCTAAACTGGATGTTTATTTAGGCTTTGAATTGGTGTCATTTGGTTGTGTAGGTATATGCAAATTAGGGTGGCAAGTTGGCTTGGTAAATAGCCGATTTTTGTCCACACTGGCAGAGACATAGGCATGTGTCTCAGCCGTGTGTGACACATAAACATGTTGCACAGCCGTATGTCCCCTGGTGTTGAAATTAAAATCAAGTCAACATGCTCCACACGGCCTCACATACGGGCGTGTGACCTGGCCATGTGGTATAAGTCAGTATACCCTACAGGTTTGGCACGGCCTGGCACACGGGCGCGTATGGCCATTTTTAGGACACACGGGCGTGTGTGTTGGCCGTGTGACCTAAGTTAGAGAGTTACATGGGGTAGGACATGGGCTGGGACACGGCCATGTGCTTCCATTTCAAATGTCCATACGGCCTGTGACATGGGCTTGTCTGGTGGCCATGTGTCTCACACGGCTTACCCATACGAGCGTGTGTCCCCTATTTTGAGAAAACGTTTCTAAGTTCGCAAAAATTTCTTAAGTTTTTGGTTTAGTCCCGAACCACTCCCAAGGTATGTTTAGGGCCTCGTAGGCTCGTATTAGGGACAAATTGATTGATTTTGAATGATTAATGTATGAAATAATGTTATGTATGCTAAATGGCTATTTAATTGTTTCGTAAATCTAGTAATACTCCGTAACTTATTAGGCGTTGAATACGGGTGAAGGGTGTTACATTTTTTGGTATCAGAGCTACGGTTTGTCGATTCTAGGACTAACGTAGCGTATGTGAGAGTCTAGCTATACATGCCCTATATAAACTGTGATAGTATGATGACTCCTAACATTTGAAAATGTGTTTTCATATAGTAAATAGATCCCAATAGAGCTATAGTTGATGAGGTTGAGAGTAATGCGCCTGCTCCCGCTCAAGGGACAGCGTCGTCTGATTCTAAACCGGTAAATGGATCCCAATCGAGCATATGTTCCCACAGCTAATGTAACAACTCTTGCTCCATTTCCAACTCGTAAGTCCACATCTCCTCTAGCAAGAGTCCTACTCCTTTGCAGTCCCTATACAGAAGTACAAATATGATAACCACAACCAGTATCTAATACCCAAGAAGTAGTAGTTGATAAATTAATACCAATAATATAAATACCTGAAGCAGATGCTTCACTTGCTTTGGCCTTCTTGATTTCCTCAAGATAGACAAGGCAGTTCTTTTTCCAATGTCCAGTTACACCACAACAGAAGTAGTTTCCTTCCTTAGCCACCCCTCCTTTGGGCATTACTGCAGCCTTTCCATTTCAAGGATTTGGCCTGCCTTTTCCCTTGAGCTTTGCCTTAGCTTTAGCTTTACCCTTGCCCTTGTTATTAAGGACCATTAGAATGGGCTTAGGTCCAGCCTTTTTCATGTTACCTTCAGTAGTTCGACACATGCTGAGTAATTGTAGCAGAGTCTTGTCAATTTCATTCATATTGAAATTAAGGACAAACTAGCCATAGCTATCAGGTAACGATTGCAGAATAACATCAGTGGCCAACTCTTGGCTCAGTGGAAATCCAAGTTTAGACAGGCTTTCAATATAGCCTATCATCTAAAGAACATAATGTCCTACTGGGCTTCCTTTTGCCAGCTTATATTGGAAAAGGGCCTTAGAAATATCAACCTCTCTTGTCGTGCTTGCCCATGATAAAGTTCTTTCAGGTGCTCGGTCGTATCATAAGCAACCATGTTCTCGTATTGCTTCTGAAGCTTAAAATTCATACTAGCAAGCATAAAACATCCAACATCTACCATGCGATCGAGATGCTTCTTGTAAACATCTCTATCAACCCTCGAGGCATTACAAGGTGGTTCATTAGGAAAGGGTTGTTCAATGACATATAATTTTCATTCTTGTTTAAGGAAAATCCTCAAGTTACGGAACCAGTCAAAGAAATTCAAACCATTCAATTTGTCCTTCTCAAGAACCGATCGCAGTGGAAGTGAATTTGTGTTTGCAGCCATAATATATCTACAACAATGAAATATGCAAGTGAGTAAATTTCCCAAGTTTATATTAATCTTTAAAAGGACTTTATTAAATTATGCTCCCACTATTTTATTCAAAATTAATAACCCTCATATTTTAATTTCGAAAAGACTTTCTTGAAAGTTTTTCTAGTGGGTAAGGATCCATATTTCACCTCCTCCTAAGTCAGCTTTGGCTTTACTCTCAAGATTATGGTTATTTAGGTAAGCAACACTTGCTAATTACATCACATGTAACTCCTAAATATTTGGTGAACAACTCTTGTTCTAATCATCTTATGATTTATCCAAATTACTTGCCTCTAGTTTCTAATCCTATTAGAGTAACCTAGTTAAGTCAGTAACCAATGTTTTAACCAGCGAATATAACTTGCTTATTCTTCGCATTTAACCAAGATAGATACTAGTACTTCATTTTAGCAGAACTTTCATAGTATTATCGAGGCCTTAACAAGGGTAATGATTAGAAGGCAACGTCGACTTAATATTTTGATTGAGGGAATTTTATTAAGGTTGCATCAAACCAATTATGGTCTACTTTAGTCCATTTAGTCATTTAATTGATCTCATCAATTAATATTGTTTATTGTTATCAAACTTTAACATACTTAAAATTTTGGCATGTTTTAGACATCCATAGCATCTCATACACGAATAAGTAAAGTAGTTAATAAATGCAATAGTTATAGCCCATAAACTAAGGTGGTTCCTCCCAAGCCAATTGGAGAACCAAAAGGAAACCTAAAGGTGTAAGCCACTTCACAAGGTTCTTGTCCACTTTAGTTGGCCCATCTTTCTTCTCCTCTGGCCTACAATATCTCATGCAATTTACAATTTGTAGAAACTTGTTTTACATGCAAGGGATGAAGATGAGAAGAGAAATATAAGAGAAAAGTAGTAAGGCACAACACACCGGTCAAATTTATAAAATTTACAACCTTTTCAAATGGGTTATTTGGCTATAACTATGCATTTCAAACACCGTGCATGTTAAACATAGCAAACAGAATACAACGTGTTTTATCCAACATTTTTTTAAAGTGAATCATTAAATGCCCCTTCTACTTTTGTAACACACACTCGGGGTCCTCGTTTTTATCTGGCCTGAAAAGTTGGTGGTGCGACTCGCTTGGTGCAAGAAATAAATTGAGAAAAAAATGAGGATATGTGATGGATGCGGAGGAAGCAGGCCGAATGGATTACTGTTCAACCAGATATGCTTGAAAGCTCATGATTTGATAAATTTTATCAACAGTATCGTGTTTTAAGATTTTTATCC
This sequence comes from Gossypium anomalum, assembly GCA_025698475.1. NCBI lineage: Eukaryota > Viridiplantae > Streptophyta > Magnoliopsida > Malvales > Malvaceae > Gossypium > Gossypium anomalum. The sequence goes on from CM046956.1 coordinate 60,915,434, forward strand.
TTGAGGTTTCTTACTGGAACAACCCTTGTTCCAAGTCCGAACAAAAACAACCAGTTAACTCTTAACTGGAAATCGCAACTTCATCACTGTCATTGAGATAACAGATTTGTTAACACTTTACATAAACAGAACCTAGTAGGCTAAAAAAATTATAATTAACATTTAATCGATAATCAAAAGGAATAAATTATGCATATTATGACTTAAAGCAATATTAACGAATATCACATATTCAAGATTAAATAAAAAATGCAAGAAAAGTAAAGGATGCATCTTATACAATTGCATCACTCAAGAATTTAAACCCAATTCTATATCGCACAGACGGCTCTGATACCACAATAAGAACACCAGTACACCCTATGGCACAGCAGAAAAATTAAATACGACGATCACATCCAGGGATCCATGTGCAAGGAATGAATCGGGGTAAGAAGAGTATCAACGATTACCTTTAATCATCTAGAAAACCAAAGATAACTATTGTGAAACTGATTACGCAATTGTATGTCGATTCCAAGCTGCTACGAAAAGTTTTAGCCTCTACGTAATCCACCCGGTGTGAAAACGAACGACAAGAACTCTCTTAAACATTTTAGAGAAAATTCACTATATAACGACTGCCAGCCCTTACTCCTTTTTATTTCAAGTATATTAGGTTTTCTTGAAAACCCTATATATCTTAATTCGAGAATGGTTGATATTTTAATATAAATCAAAATTCATTATAATAATTAACCAAATATAATAATTATAATTACCATAATTATAATAATGTTTGACGAAAAAATTACAATTACAATAATTATAATAATATTCAATCGTAAATTATAATTACAATAATTATAATAATGATTTTGATAAATTATGTTTAGTTAAATTTTATACGAATCAAATTCATATATATTAATTTAACCATGTTCTCATTATATGTACAATGTACTTGTACATATAATTCGTTCGATATTTAACTGCCCAATTAAATTAATTCTATAATCAATTTAATTCATGTGACAATTTAAAACAATATCAACTATGTTTGGATTCCATTCGTTTCAACCATAGAGTGTGACCATGTGGGTTCTTGTAACGTTAGCAGTAATACTAGAACGATTCTAATATTACAAACAATAAGTGGCATCTAGCAATGCATCATTGCTACCTAAGTTACAATAAGTCATGATTCGACATAACCTTTCTGTGATTAACCCTTCATGTATTAAATCCTTTTCTCTTTTATATCTAGAATGGACACAAGTCATGGAAAAGTCACATTTGCATAGTGCATCTAATGTTTCTTGATATCCTGAGTAGACAATGATAAACAAATAAGTATGATATCTCATATCAACTTATTCGAGCATGGTTATGCATTTCTAGTCTCACTCAATCAAGTGGCCTAAGATATTGCTCCCATTATGTAGGAGGGACAAATCCTATATTGATCAACCATATCCCACTACATATATTATGGTATATCCAAGATTAGTCTTTATAGAACAACCAGTTACGGTGGACGTTTGACTATATCAAAATATACAACTCACGATATTAGGATAATGATGATCTTAAGTCTGAGGATCGTATACATAGTAATCATTACGAGTAATGTTGTGACTATTACATAATAATCCAAGAAACATAATCATAGTGGGTCAGTCCAATATGTTGTTCTCTAACACACATGCTCATGTATTGATTTTGACATCTCATGTCAATGATAACACTTTGTCATCAATAAACTACACGTTAGTCTTAATGCATTATTATTGTTCAAGCCCACAATAATACTCGACTAGGGACTTTTTAAGAATAATCATATTATTCTCAAGACATTAGTATAGAATATTTTATTTATATACACAGAAAAGAACCTGAAATAATAATGGTAATGTCTTATATTAATAGATATTTATATAAAATAGATTTTCATATATTTGGAAAGTTTTCATATGACCATAACCTATATATATCTATATGCATATCTATATAAATGTGTGTTAAAATATGAATGTTCAATAAAAACATTAAAAGGAAAAAAGAAAAGTTAATAAAAAGTTTGGCTCATGATCCAACGCTAGTTAAGTCATTTTAAGCACTTTATATAAAACACTTCAAAGTTTATAGATAAACGATATCATTAGAGGTGAATATTCTAGAGTATAAATGAAAACATAAAATTTTCAAAATTCTACTAGATTATTTAAGAACAATGTTTAGACATAAAATATAAAACATAAAATCCTACATAACTTGACAATTTTCAAAACCCTAAAGCCCTATACATCCATATTAACTCATATTTTTCTTAGTTCCTTTTAGTACCACTTTGAACTTTGAGATAGAGAGAGAGTTTTGTTTATTTCAAAACATACCATTTCATGCAAAAGCAAAGTCCCATTACGTGGTGCAAATGCCATTAATTGAGACTGCTCAAGAAACAGAAAAGGATGGGTTATCAACTTTTCAGCACTCTAACGTTGATGAGGATCACTAGCGAAACATCTGATCAAAAAATCTTTACCTGCCATCAACGTCTTTTGGGGTAAAGCTGGTGGATGCATGAAGCAAGCAATCTTCATCCAGAAGTCATAGTGATTGGGATCAGGGTAGATGGTACCCAAGACAACTTTCTAGTCATCATCTCTATAACAACATACCTTAATGACCATATATCCAAACCACTACTAATTTCCCCACATGGAACTGATTCTGGCAACATATAATGCGAAAACACCAAGCTGACATCATGTCTCCTTCTTCGTGTTCCTTGGTTGACTTGAAATCAGCTATGACGAAGCCCTTCCAATATCATTTTCGTATAACCTCATACATAGTGGTGAAGCCATGGGGCTAGAAGGGGCCCCAACCCTCCTAAAATGAAAAATTTTCCATTTAAGCCCCTTTATAATTTATAAAATTTTAAATTAGAAATGGTAAAATTTCACTTTGGCCCCAAAAATGATAACAAATTGATTTAGTCCTTTAAAAATTATAAAGATATAAGCTATTAGAATGGTGAAATTACATTTTTACTATCATAAAAATATACAATTTAATTACGGCTAAAAAAATTCTGGCTTTACCCCTACTCCACATCAATTTTCGGTATCTTTCCACTGTATTTATGGATCAAATCCAAAAGAGTCCCACCAAAGGCATACTCAAAAACCAAGTTATGTGATGCCCCAAATTTCTTAGATTTTAATTTCATAAATTGTTAAATAATTTGATTTGGTTTGTTGGTTAAGTGCCTTGAAAGTTTGGTTTAGGTCTTGGGTTCAATTCCCATGTTTTAAGATTTTTCTGATTTAATTTTGTGTTTTGACCAAGTTTAGTCTTGCGGGTTATCTTTTAGTTTTGTTATTTTGTTAACAAGAATGAGCCAATTGGTTCTATGGTAATGCTTCAGCTTGTCACTTGGTCTTGTGTTTCAATCTCGTTTTGCACATGGGTGTAATATTTTTGTCCTTTGCACTTGTTTGTTGTTGAGTTTAAGTAAAATTCTTAAAAATATCTGGTGGGTGGGTTTGAATTAAATTAAACCTCTTAGTAGTTTATTTTATTTTAAAACTAATTTTGTAACGCCCCGTACCCGAGACCGTCGCCGGATTCGAACACGAGGTGTTAACAGACTTAATTTATTACTTTAAACAGCTCAAACAATTTATTTTTAAAATTTTCAGTCAAGCTAGCAATCTGCGTCATAATCGCTTAAAAATTCATATCTCGAGTTACGAAACTCGAAATTAAGATCCGTAAATTTTCTGTGAAACTAGACTGATATTTCTATCTACTAATTTTTTTATAGAATTTTTGGTTGAGCCAAATAGTAAAATCTCCCCTGTTTCAGGGTTTGACTACTCTGACCTCTGTGTATTACGAATCAGATATCTCTCTATACAAAATTTCAAAGACTATGAGGTTTATTTCTCTTAAAACTAGACTCAATAAGGAATCTTTACATATAAATAAAAACTTCTAATTATTTTTGTAAAATTTATTATGAATTTTTAAAGTCAGAATAGGGGATCCAGAAATCACTCTGGCCCTGTTTCACAAAAGTTTAAATATCTCATAAAATATAATTTATATGCCTATTTTGTTCATTCCATATTAAAATAGACTCATCAAGCTTCGATTCCATAACTTATTCATTATTTAATTCCATTTCTACTATTTTTAGTGATTTTTCAAATTCACATCACTACTGCTGTCTGAATCTATTTTATGGTAAATTTTACCTATTTCATGGTTTCCATGGATTAGCTAGCAATTTGACATATATAACACCAAATATGATCATGATTAGCCATTCCAATGGCTAATCATTACCAAAAATTTTCATACCACTCAATAACCATATCATAAGACCATATATACAAAATGATTATAGTGCTATACATGCCATACTCAAAATATACAAGCCATTATGCCAAGATGGTATACGGATAGTGTGAGCGAGCCTCCGACCGTTCCCGATTTTCGAGCTGACTTGTCAAAACTACAAGGAATGAAAAGGAGGGAGTAAGCATAAATGCTTAGTAAGTTCACATGCAAATAGCAAGTAACATAATCATATAAGCAAACATAAAATATCATTTGCAAAATCATCATCAAGACATTCATGTCATATTTTCATTTATCATCTTACCACATTGTTGATATATTGAGTTTTCAACCCGAGGGTTAAGTACATACCTGTTCAAAGTATCCATCTCACAACACTTACCAATATGTCCCTTTCATCTCTAGTATTCCTCCATTTGAGTAGAACTTTACCCGTTGAACACATCGGAATATAATTCGGATACACGGATAATTTGCACATAAGTGCCATATATGTAATCAAGCAATCATGTAACTCGCCCATAAGTGAACTCGGACTCAACTCAACGAGCTCAGGCGTTCGCATCCATAAGTGAAATCGAACTCAACTCAACGAGCTCGGATACCTAGTTACATCTCTCGAACTCGGACTCAACTCAACGAGTTCGAACATTCGCATCCATAAGTGAACTCGGACTCAACTCAACGAGTTCGGATGCTCAACCATCCTAGTGACATGTCACTTGTATCCTAATCTATTCCTAAGGTTCAAACGGGCTTTTTCCCTCGATCTGACATTAGTCGTCTTCCACGGAATATCAGAACTGATACTCGGTAGCAATTCATATTTATCAAGTAGTAAACATAATTTGCATATTACTCAACATTAACCACAAAGCATAATATTTCACGATTAAAAATCAGCATATCATATAATTAACATCAATAACTTAAAAATAACAATTATGCTACATTATTTACACATGAACTTACCTCGTATGCGAAAATGGCTACTTTTACCATTTCGTCCACAACTTGGTATTTTCTCCATTTTAGCCCGAATTTTAGTTTTCCTTGCTCTATCATTTAAAATATAGTCTAATTAGGGCTCACATTATTCAAATTAACCCAAAATCATATTTTGGCAAAATTACAGTTTTGTCCCTAAACTTTTGCATATTTACACTTTTGCCCCAAAGCTCGTAAATTAAACTTCAGCCTATTTTCTTATGTTTTATGACATTCTAATCATTTTTCCCTTCTATAGCAACATCAAATTCTCACTCTAACATGTACTTATGAACATTAGGTATTTTTACCGATTATGTCGTTTTACTCGTTTTTACATAAAATCACTTAGCAAAAGTTGTTTAACACAATTTCAAGCTTCATATTCTACCATAAAACATCAAAATAAACACATTTCACCTATGGGTATTTTTCCAAATATGAACCCTAGCTTAAATTATTGCTAGAATAAGCTTAATCGAGCTATTGGGATTCCAAAAATGTAAAGAACATTAAAAACGGGGCTTGGAATCACTTACTATTGAGCTTGGAAAGCTTGAAAACCCTAGCCATGGCTTTCCCCATGCTAATTTCGGCCTCCATGAAGAAGATGAGCAAAATTGGCTTTTAATTTTGTATTTTAATTCATTTTACCCCTAAATGACCAAAATGCCCTTACTACTAAACTTTCAAAAATTCCTTCCATGTCCTAATTTTGTCCATGAACTTAAAATTGGTCAAATTCTATTTAAGACCTCCTAATTAATATTTCAATGCAATTTCATACTAAAAACTTCTAGAAGGCAAATTTTGCAACTTATTCGATTTAGTCCCTACTTTCAATTTAAACACTTTAGGCATAGAATTTCATCACGAAATTTTCACACAGTCATGCAATCATATCATAATCATCAAAATAATCATAAAATAATTATTTCTATCTCAAATTTCGTGGTCATGAAACTACTATTCCGACTAAGCCCAAAATCAGGATATTACAAATTTTACCCAATTCCTATTTTTTCTCATTTTTATTTTCAACCACCCAACTCTGCCATCCCTTGTAAATTCCTTCTTTCTTTCCCAATTCTTCCAATTTGATTTTCTTTCTTTTTGTTCTTTTGTTTTCTTCCCCAATTGATTTATTTTTCTTCTTTTGGGTTATTCTTCAATACTTCCATTAAGTCTATTACTTGGATCATTTTCCATTCTCAGTGTAAGTTCACTTGAATATTCTTTTGGTTTTTCATGGTTGTTTTAGTTTAATCGATTTTGAGTGAAGTGAAGTTGTTGGTATATTTTCTATTCAAAGATTTGACTGGTATTTTATGATTTTTGAATAGGCAAAGGGTGTGGAAATTAGAATCTTCTAGTGGAGTAGTGTAACAGCCTGATTTTGGGCCTAATCAGAACAGTGGTTTTGGAACCACTATTCCGAGGCCAAATAAAATTATTTTAATGTTATTTTATGTGTTATAATACAATTTTATAAGTGCATGTAAATTTTGGTAAGTTAATTTTAGCGATTTCTAGTCAAATTTCGAAAAATGACTAAATCACGTAAAAGGCAAAAGTTGTCTTTTGATGCCTAAAGGTGTTAAATTGCTTTGTATCTTAAATTGGGGGTCTTTAAGGTGAAATTAGGCCATTGAAAGTGTGATGGCCGGCCAAGGGAGACAAGATGGTCAAAAAAGCCAAAATTTGTGGCTTTTAGGTGACTAAAGTGACTAAAAATAAAATAAAATAAAGAAAAGAAAGATATCATCTTTTCTCCATCGTCTCTCCACTGAAAATGGCAGCAAAAAGAGGGTTTAGAAGCTGGAAAATTTCAGCAAAGAAACTCCCTTTATAGTAAGTTATTTTAATGCTTTTTCTTGAAGATTTTTACATTTTTGTAACCCCTAAAGCATAAGCTATCTAATGAGGGGACTATTGTGCAAAATAATGAAGAGTCTAGGGTTTTGCCATGAGAGAAAATGTGTTGTTTTCTGTGTTTTTATGGAAGATTATGAGTCTTGATAGTGTTATAAACAACTTTTATGAAAGAAGTTTGCATGAAAACACCTAAAATGAGGTATTTTGCAAAGTTGTAAAACAAGTTGTAAATGTGTGAAATAGTTGAAATTATGAGTTGATATAGTTATGAAAATGGTTCATCTATGCTTAAGGAGTAAAGAAATGTGATAAAAATTATTTTACGAGCGTAGGGACAATTTGGTAATTTTGGCAAAATAGAGGGGCAAAATTGTAAAAATTGCCCAAGTGTCTCAATGGACTAATTTGATTAGTACATTGTTTTAATAAGTTGAATGTGATGTTATAGATGATGAAAATTGAGATTTGGACCTAGAACGGAAAGAAATAGATTAAGGGATAATTACGCCTTTTTCACCTTTGTCGTATCGAGGTAAGTTCGTATGTAAACAATACCATACTATACATGTATTTAAATGTTATCATTACATGAATTGTAAAAATATTAATGTGTATGTGATTAATAGAATTATGATAAGACAAAACCTTGTTAGGCGAGGAAAAATCCCGTTTGAACCTTAGGAATAAAATAGGATACGAGTGACATGTCACTAGGAATTATGAGTCTAGATGACTAGCTCGAGAGTGAGCATTGAAATGTCATGAGATATGAGGTAGCTTTAGCTACAATTGAGGCACTTATGTGCAAAGGTTTTTCCAAGTATCAGATTAGTATTCCAAGTGTTCAATGGGGTAATCCGAATAAAGAGTTGATAATGGTCCCAATAAGGTAAGTCATTGGTGAGTATGCACTTGAGTTATGTTACGAGTTGTGCAGGTACGTACACTAAGCCTATGAGAATGTCTTGGTATGTGAAAGATCTATGATGTATAAATATGTGTTCTTACTATGATGGATGAAATGATGTTGTATTAATTTTGTGAACAATGATCATGAATGAGTAACTTAGCCTTGACAGATTTGAGTTACTGCAGTAGTGTAACTTTCAAAATACACTAAAAATAGTGTAAAATAAGTTAAAAGCTGAATAAAATATGGAATTAAATATTAATGTGTCTAGTTTCTTATAAAAGAAACCGTGTAAGCCAAATAATTTCCTATAATGAGATATTTGAATTTGTGTGGGACAGAGTCAGAATGACTTCGAGATCCCCTATTCTGATTTGAGAAAATCATTATAAATTGTAAAAAAAAATTTATGAGTTATAATTTATATCATTAGAATCCTCAATGAGTCTAGTTTCAATAGAAATAGATGAGAACATTATTCGAGTCTTGTGCTATGAGATAATTGAACTTTAGTATAAAACGGTTGAAACTGTCAGACAGTGAATCAGGGGTAACTTTGAGGAATAAACTGTACTAATTGGCTAAGCCAAAAATTCTAGAAATTTTACAATAGAAATATACATGAGTCTAGTTTCAGGGAAAATAAACGAAACTTAATTTGGAGTTTTTTAGCTCCAGATATAAATAATTTAGTGACTATTGCTTAGGAAGACAGCTTGTCGTAAACTTGAGAATATGTTGTAAACATTGATAAAACATGTTAATGAGTTACTTATTGTTTTCATATGAACTTACTAAGCGTAAAACTCACTCCCCTTTCTTTCCCATGTTTCTTAGGGTTGCCAGGTTACCTCGGGTTGGAGGCCGTCAGAGATATTATCACACTGTCGAGTTAACGCTATTGGCGTAAGTAAATCCTAGTGGTTTGAGTCTATGGCATGTATAGGGTTTTAAATGTTGAGTATGTGATATTATGATTTAGCCAAAGGTGTTGGCTTGTATTGGTAAAGTGTTGTAGCCATGTGAATTGGCCTATGTTGGCTAATAATGTTATGGGCATAAATGTTCATTCATATATATGTATGATACTATCTCTTGTGATGTGGCTTATAGCAAGTATGCCTAGAGATTGAAATGAGATTCATTGATGAGTTAGCAACTGATGCAAGATTAAGTGATTGGTAAATAGTTAATAATGCCTCATGAATGGTTTGTGGATATGATTATGCATGCTTAGTGATGGACATGAGGTTTGTGATGTAATGATAGTTATGACTAGTATGGGGTAATGATGTGAGCAAATCCTATGATATTTATTGCATAAGAAATTGACTTGAGCATAACATGTTTGTAGATGTTTAAGAGCTCATTTATGCCATATTGTAGGCTATTGGATAAGTATACGTGCATGTGTTCTGAGGGTGACAAAATAGCTTGGAAAATAGCCTTGTATTTGTCCACACGGGTAGACACACGGGCGTGTTGTCTAGTCGTGTGTCCCCTACACCTAAGTTTTTCTAGTCAGTATGCATGGTAGTATTACACGGGCAAGAGTCACGGCCATGTGCCTCAGCCGTATGAAGGACACGGTCATAGGACACGGGCGTGTGCCTTGGCTGTAACACCCCGAATTTGGGCCTAGAAGTTTTGGGCCTTGAGCATAGGAGCGGTTGAAGGCAGCTTTTAATATTTTGTTATGCATGTAAATTTCGTTAATAAAGGCTTGTTTTAGTGGTTAAGTGTGCTGAGAAGTGTTGGAGAAGTCTTGGGTTCAAACCTGGACTCTAGCAAAAATTTTGGTTTAAGGTGAATCAAACCCTGGGTGTAGTAGGTAAGCCTTAAGAATATTGTTGGAGAAAAGATGACACAAAAAGGAGTGTGGTGTAGTGGCAAGGTGGCGCCACTTATGGGACAAGGAAGCGACGCCATAGAGGAAGTAAGGGGTCCAAGGTTCAAGTCTTGGCTTTTGCAATATATTTTGGTTTTTCTTTTCAATAAATCTGGAAGCAAGTAGGTGCTCTTTAAAGTTTAATGTGTTGGATTTATGACACAAATGAGTTGATGGCCTAGTGGTGGTAGCGTGAGTTGGCATGTGGGAGGACTTTGGTTCGAATCCCTTGGCATGCAAAGGTTGATTATTTTGCTATGTTGGGACGGCAAGAGTTGGTGTTGGTTTTAAACTCTGGTGATGGAGGGATCCCACATCGGGAAGCTAACATAAGAGTAGATGGAGAGCTGGCTTTAAATAGAGAGAACCATGAGGAGAGTTGCAACACTCCCACGCCCGAGACCGTCGCCGGAGTCGAGCATGAGGTGTTACTAAGCTTAATTTAACATTTTTAGAACTTTGGATTATTTGTTTCTACATTCACAGCTTTTAAGCTACTTGCGTCACAGTCACAAGAAAAATCATATCTCGAGTTAAGAAACTCGAAATCAAGATACGTAAATTTTTCTTGAATCTAGACTCATATACCTATCTACTAATTTCTTTATAGAATTTTTGGTTGAGCCAATTAGTACAGTTTATTAGTTAAAGTTACCCCTGTTTCAGGACTTGACTGGTTTGACCTCTGTTTACTACGAACCATATTTCTCTCTGAAAAAAATTCATATGGCTATGAGGTTTGTTTCTACTAAAACTAGACTCAATAAGGATTCTGAGGATATAAAATACACCACCTAATTATATCTTTAAAATTTATAGTGAATTTCTAAAGTTGGAACAGGGGATTTAGAAACTGTTACGACCCTGTTTCACTAAAATTCAAATATCTTTTAACATATAATTCCTTTACCTATTTCATTTGTTTCATGTGAAACTAGACATAATGAGCTTCAATTTGATGTATATTCCATCACCATATTCAATTTCTATGATTTTTAGTAAATTTTCAAACTCGGGTCAGTGTTGCTGCAGTATTCTGTTTATGGCAAATTTCATCCCTTTTATGAGTTTTTATGCACTAAGTATCTTAATAATTTTCCTTAACCTCAAACATAATCTAAACTAACCATTTTCATAATTTATCAATGTCAAACATTTTCTCAACCATTCCATCACCATATCATAAGATCATTTACACAAAATAGGTATATTGCCATACATGCCATACTTAATTTTACAAACCATTTACCAAAAGTCTTCCTGATAGTGTGGTGAGCCTTCACCTATCCCGACTCTCTCGAGCTGGCTTGTCCAAAACTACAATGAGTAAGAAGGAAGGAGTAAGCATAAATGCTTAGTAAGTTCATATGCACATAATAAGTAACATAACAAACAGTCATACCAATCAACATTAGCATGCATCACTAAAACACATATCACATTTCTAATCATTTTTCATCATCTTATTACCTTATCGTGATTGTATCAATACTCAACCCGAGGGTTAAATACATACCTGTCCAAAATATCCATTTCACATCACTTACCAATACGTCTCTTTACATCTCGAATATTCCTCCAATTGAGTAGAACTTTACCCGTTGAACACATCGAATATAATTTGGATACATGGATAACTTGCACATAAGTGCCATATATGCAATCAAGCAATCATGTAACCCGCCCATAAGCGAACTCGGACTCAACTCAACGAGCTCGGGCGTTCGCATCCATAAGTGAACTCGGACTCAACTCAACGAGCTCGGATGCCTAGTTACATCTCTCGAACTCGGACTCAACTCAACGAGTTCGAACATTCGCATCCATAAGTGAACTCTGGACTCAACTCAACGAGTTCGAACATTCGCATCCATAAGTGAACTCGGACTCAACTCAACGAGTTCGGATGCTCAACCATCCTAGTGACATGTCACTTGTATCCTAATCTATTCCTAAGGTTCAAACGGGATTTTCCTCGAACACATATCCTTGCCATCTTCCGTAAAATACCGAAACCAATACTCGGTAGCACTTTATATTTAACAAATAATACAAATAATTTGCATTTTATTCGAAAATAACCACAAAGCATATATCTCATAATAAAAATCAGCATATCATATAATTAACATCAATAATTTACAAATAACAATTATACTACATTATTTACACATGAACTTACCTTGGTACCAAAATACAAAGATTTTGCAATTTAGTCCACAATCTTTTCTTTTCCTCGATTGAGGTCGATTCCACGTCTTTCTTGATTATGAAGCTTGGAAGCTTGAAACTATGGAGAACCCTTGAAATTTCGGCCTAATGAAGAAGATGGACAAAAATTGGCTTTTAATTTTGTTTTTAATTCATTTTAATAACTAAATGACCAAAATGCCCTTACTACTAAACTTTCCAAAAATTCCTTCCATGTCCTAATTTTGTCCATGAACTTAAAATTGGTCAAATTGCTATTTAAGACCTCTTAATTAATATTTCAATGCAATTTCATACTAAAAACTTCTAGAATGCAAGTTTTGCAACTTATTCGATTTAGTCCCTACTTTCAAATTAAGTATTTTATGCATAGAATTTCTTCACGAAATTTTCACACAATCATGTAATCATATCATAAACCTCAAAATAATTATAAAATAATTATTTCTATCTCGAATTTGTGGTCACGAAACCACTATTCCGATTAGGCCTTAATTCGGGATATTACAACTCTCCCCCCTTTAAGGATTTTCGTCCTCGAAAATCTTACCGGTAAACAGATGTGGGTATTGATTTCTCATAGTTTCTTCAGATTCCCATGTAGCTTCTTCTATTCCATGCCTTTGCCACAACACCTTCACAAGTGCAACATTTTTATTCCTTAGTTGTTTGACCTCTCGAGCTAAAATCTTAATCGGTTCTTCTTCTTCGTAGGTCATATCTGTTGTAGTTCAATTTACATCGGTGAAACTACATGTGAAGGATCCGAACGATACTGACGTAACATAGATACGTGGAACACATCATGAATCTTCTCTAATTCATGTGGTAATGCTAGCCGATATGCTACCGGTCCAACTTTTTCAATTACTTCATACGGCCCAATAAAACGCGGACTTAATTTGCCCTTCCGTCCAAATCTAAGGACTTTCTTCCACGGAGACACCTTTAAAAATACTTTATCACCAACTTGAAATTCAATGTCTTTTCGTTTTAGATCTGCATAAGATTTCTGTCTATCTGAAGCGACTTTCAAACAATCTCGAATTACTTACACTTTTTCTTGATTTTTCTTTTATTAGATCAACTCCATAAATCGATTTTCCTTGAGTTCACCCAATACAAAGGCGTTAAACACTTACGACCATACAATGCTTCATAAGGTGCCATTTTCAAGCTCGTCTCGATAACTATTGTTGTAAGCAAATTCTACCAATGGCAAATATCTTTCCCAACTTCCTTGAAATTCCAATACACAACATCCGAGCATGTCTTCAAGAATCGAATTACTCTCTCGATTGTCCATCGGTTTGTGGATGAAAGCGATCTTGAAATTTAACTTTGTACCTAACGCATCTTGCAATTTTTGCCAAAACCGCGAGGTAAACCTTGGATCTCTATCTCAAAATAATCGACAATGGTATTCCATGTAATCTAACAATTTCTCTAATATACAGTTCAGCCAACTTGTTAAGAGAATAATCCGTACGTACCTGAATAAAATGAGCTGACTTAGTTAATCTATCAACTATTACCCAGATGGCATCTTTCTTTCCTGGAGTCAATGGCAATCCTGAAACAAAATCCATAGTAATCCGATCCCATTTCCATTCAGGAACCATAATAGGCTGAAGTAATCCCGAAGGTACTTGGTGTTCAGCTTTCACCTGTTGACAAATTAAGCATTTGAACACAAACTCTGATATATCTCTTTTCATTCCATTCCACCAATACATTTTCTTCAAGTCATTATACATTTTCGTACTACACGGGTGAATCGAAATAACCACTACTATGTGCTTCCTCAGAGGATCTTTTGAATCAATTCCTCATTCTTTGGTACACAAATCCGATCTTTAAACATTAAGCACCCATCGAACCAATTCTCAATCGACTCAGTATCAACTTCACACTGCTTTTCTCTTGGCTTGCAAATCTTGATCATCTTTTTGAGCTTCAAAATCTCTTGTAAAAACTTGGTTTTACTCTTAGCTCTGCTAGAATCGAACCATCATCTGACACTTTCAACTGAGTGTTCATAACTCTCAAAGCAAACAACAACTTTCTGCTCAAAGCATCAGCAACTACATTCACTTTTCCCGGATGATAATCAATAACAAGCTCGTAATCTTTCAATAATTCCAACCATCTTCATTGCCTTAAATTCAAGTCTTTTTGTGACATCAAGTACTTAAGAATTTTATGGTCGGTATATACCCTGGCACTTTTCACCATACAAATAATGCCGCCAAATTTTCAAAGCAAACACCACCGCAGCCAATTCCAAATCGTGAGTAGGATAATTCCTCTCATGAGGTTTTAACTGCCTCCAAGCATATGCCACCACTTTTCCTTCTTGCATGAGCACACACCCCAAACCATTTAGAGAAGCATCACTATACACCACAAATTCTTTACTGATTCTGGGTCAGTACTAACACTGGTGCCTCTGTTAATAACTTTTCAATTCTTCAAAACTCTGTTGACATTCTTCCGTCCATTCAAATTTAACATCCTTTCTGAGTAATCTAGTTATAGGAGCAGCAATTATAGAAAATCCATTTACAAACCGCCGATAATACCCAAATAGCCCCAAGAAACTTCTAACTTCGCCATTTTTCTGTGGTTTCCAATCAACAATGGCTGAAATTTTACTAGGATCAACCCGTATACCATCACCAAACAATATGACCCAAAAATCCAACTTCCCGTAGACAAAATTCACTTTTACTAAACTTAGCATACAACCGCTTATCTCTCAAAGTTTGCAAAACTATCCTCAAATGCTCAACATGCTCTGTATCATCTTTTGAATAAATTAAAATATCATCTATAAACACCACAACAAATTTGTCCAAGTATGGTGAATATGCGATTCATTAAATCCATAAACACAAAGAGAGCATTTGTCAACCCGAATGGCATAACTAAAAATTCATAATGACCATACCTTGTTCTAAAAGCGCTTTTAGCACATCCACTCTCTTTTACCCGCGATTGGTAATACCTGGATCTCAAGTCAATCTTTGAAAACCATGTCGCTCCTTTTAGCTGATCAAATAAATCATCAATTCTTGGCAACGGATATTTGTTTTTGATTGTCACCTTGTTTAACTGGCGATAATCAACACACAACCTCATAGAACCATCCTTCTTTTTCACAAATAACACGGGAGCACCCCAAGGTGAAAAACTCGGTCTCACAAAACCTTTATCAGTCAACTCTTACAACTGCGACTTTAATTCCTTCAACTCTGCCGTGCCATTCTATACGGAGCAATCGAAATCGGAGCTATTCCCGGTATCAAATCAATACCAAATTCTACTTCCCTGACTGGAGGCAAACCCGGTAATTCTTCTGGAAATACGTCCGCAAATTCACACACAACCGGCACTGATTCAACTTTCTTTTCAATTTCTTTTGTATTAATTACATACGCCAAATAAGCTTCATAACCCTTTCTCAGATATCTTTGAGCCAACATTGAAGAAATCATACTAGGTAATGCCTCTGATTTATCTGATTCAACCCGCAGAGTTTCATTGTTTTCACACTTTAATTCTATAACCTTTTCTTTGCAATTTACTATAGCATCATGCAATGTCAACCAATCCATACCCAAAATAACATCAAATTCATCAAACGCAAAGCAACATCAAGTCGGTAGGAAAGTAATGACCCGAATCATTAAAGGGCATTTCTTGCTTACTTTATCAACTATCACACATTTGCCTAACTGGTTCGACACTCTAATCATAAATTCTGTGTTCTCAACGGTATATTCAAACTAGACACCAGCCATGCACACATATGAATGAGTAGAACAGGGATCAATCAAAGCAATAACATTAACATTATAGAGAGAAAATGTACCGTAAATCACATCGGTGAGGAAGCATCTTCACGCGCTTTAATAGCATAAGTTCTAGCTGGAGCCCTTCCTTCGAGTCTAATCGGTGCATCTCAAGCTACATTCTTACGCTTGCTTCGCTCCCGACTTTTCTTGGATATCTTCCTCTCGAATCCGCCCCACTTATTTTTGTATTCTCGAAATTTTTCTTTTTCACTCTCTCTCAGGCGATCTCTAATAAAATGATCCGGAGAACCACATCGAAAACATTCATTTGCTCTACACGGACCAAAATGATTTCTACCACACCGCCTGCACTCGGTTTTAACAAATCTCGAGTTCCCTACACCGTCATTGCAGTAGTCCGAGATTTAGGACCCACATTTTGCTTCTTATAATTCCCATATGATTGCCCAAATTGAGCTTGGGAATGAGGATTCATATTCCTTGACTTTCCAGTTCTTTGTGAAAATGAACCGCTCATCGGTCTTTTCTTCCAATTTCTAGTCTCAAACTCTACCTTTTCTTTTCTTTAAGCAATTCTTGACCTTACAAGCTCGATCAACCAATACTACCATTTCTTTTAATTCAAGAATTCCAACAAATACCTTGATGTCTTCGTTGAGCCCGTCTTCAAATCGTCGGCACATCTTGGCCTCTGTAGGAACATACTCTCTCGCATACTTACTTAATCGAACAAACTCTCTTTCATATTCTCAGAATCATATATTACCTTGCTTCACTCAAGAAATTCTTTACGCTTCGATCAATAAATCTTTCACTAATATATTTCTTCCAAACTCTTCTTGAAAGAATTCCCAAGTTATTTTCTCTTTCGGTACCACCAAAATCAAAGTCTTCCACCAATTATAAGTGAATCCTCAACAAAGATATAGCGCATTTCAAACATTCTTCAGTGTGTACAAGATAATTCGTCAAATACCGGATAGAATTTTCAAGCCGAACTCGCTTTCTCGGCATCATCATCAATATTTGCTTTAAATTCTTCTACCTTGCTTTGCGAATTCTATCAACTGGAGTTCTGTGAAATTTCATCAGATCCATACCTTGAGGCGTCGGGAGTGCGGGTTGAGGAATTGGGGAGGTGGGGAGGTTGTACATTTGGGTTCGTATGCTGAACGAACTCGATGTACCATGCACTGCACTCATCATTTGGAGAAAGGCTTCCCGACCCCTTTCTCCTCTTCCCGACCAACAAGAGGAGGTAGATTTTCATCCACACTCCTTCACCAAGTCGGGCGCGTTACTCTCTACTACATCGCCCACAATTGGATCGGGATCCATTTACTATAAAAAAATCATTTAAAAGGTCGAAGTCGTCACACTATCACAATTTATACATATGGCATGTATAGCAAAATCCATACATACAACACGTAGTCCGAGAACCGACTAAACCTGCTCGACGATACCACTAAATGTAACACTCCCACGCCCGAGACCGTCGCGAGTCGAGCATGAGGTGTTACTAAGCTTAATTTAACATTTTAGAACTTTGGATTATTTGTTTCTACATTCACGACTTTTAAGCTACTTATGCGTCACATCACAAGAAAAATCATATCTCGAGTTAAGAAACTCAAATCAAGATACGTAAATTTTTCTTGAATCTAGACTCATATACCTATCTACTAATTTCTTTATAGAATTTTTGTTGAGCCAATTAGTACAGTTTATTAGTTAAAGTTACCCCTATTTCAGGACTTGACTGGTTTGACCTCTGTTTACTACGAACCATATTTCTCTCTGAAAAAAATTCATATGGCTATGAGGTTTGTTTCTACTAAAACTAGACTCAATAAGGATTCTGAGGATATAAAATACACCACCTAATTATATCTTTAAAATTTATAGTGAATTTCTAAAGTTGGAACAGGGGATTTAGAAACTGTTACGACCCTGCTTCACTAAAATTCAAATATATTTTAACATATAATTCCTTTACCTATTTCATTTGTTTCATGTGAAACTAGACATAATTAGCTTCAATTTGATGTATATTCCATCGCCATATTCAATTTCTATGATTTTTAGTAAATTTTCAAACTCGGGTCAATGTTAAGCTGCAGATTCTGCTTTATGGCAAATTTCATCCCTTTTATGAGTTTTTATGCACTAAGTATCTTAATAATTTTCCTTAACCTCAAACATAATCTAAACTAACCATTTTCATAATTTATCAATGTCAAACATTTTCTCAACCATTCCATCACCATATCATAAGATCATTTACACAAAATAGGTATATTGCCATACATGCCATGCTTAATTTTACAAACCATTTACCAAAAGTCTTCCTGGATAGTGTGATCGAGCCTTCGACCTATCCCGACTCTCTGAAATGGCTTGTCCAAAACTACAATGAGTAAGAAGGAAGGAGTAAGCATAAATGCTTAGTAAGTTCATATGCACATAATAAGTAACATAACAAACAGTCATACCAATCAACATTAGCATGCATCACTAAAACACATATCACATTTCTAATCATTTTTCATCATCTTATTACCTTATCGTGATTGTATCAATACTCAACCCGAGGGTTAAATACATACCGTCCAAAATATCCATTTCACATCACTTACCAATACGTCTCTTTACATCTCGAATATTCCTCCAATTGAGTAGAACTTTACCCGTTGAACACATCGGAATATAATTTGGATACATGGATAACTTGCACATAAGTGCCATATATGCAATCAAGCAATCATGTAACCCGCCCATAAGCGAACTCGGACTCAACTCAACGAGCTCGGGCGTTCGCATCCATAAGTGAACTCGGACTCAACTCAACGAGCTCGGATGCCTAGTTACATCTCTCTCGAACTCGGACTCAACTCAACGAGTTCGAACATTCGCATCCATAAGTGAACTCGGACTCAACTCAACGAGTTCGAACATTCGCATCCATAAGTGAACTCCTGACTCAACTCAACGAGTTCGGATGCTCAACCATCCTAGTGACATGTCACTTGTATCCTAATCTATTCCTAAGGTTCAAACGGGATTTTCCTCGAACACATATCCTTGCCATCTTCTCAAAATACCAAACCAATACTCTGGTAGCACTTTATATTTAACAAATAATACAAATAATTTGCATTTTATTCGAAAATAACCACAAAACATATATCTCATAATAAAAATCAGCATATCATATAATTAACATCAATAATTTACAAATAACAATTATACTACATTATTTACACATGAACTTACCTTGGTACCAAAATACAAAGATTTTGCAATTTAGTCCACAATCTTTTCTTTTCCTCGATTGAGGTCGATTCCACGTCTTTCTTGATTATGAAGCTTGGAAGCTTGAAACAAACCCTAGCTATGGAGAACCCTTGAAATTTCCGCCTAATGAAGAAGATGGACAAAAATTGGCTTTTAATTTTGTTTTTAATTCATTTTAATAACTAAATGACCAAAATGCCCTTACTACTAAACTTTCCAAAAATTCCTTCCATGTCCTAATTTTGTCCATGAACTTAAAATTGGTCAAATTGCTATTTAAGACCTCTTAATTAATATTTCAATGCAATTTCATACTAAAAACTTCTAGAATGCAAGTTTTGCAACTTATTCGATTTAGTCCCTACTTTCAAATTAAGTATTTTATGCATAGAATTTCTTCATGAAATTTTCACACAATCATGTAATCATATCATAAACCTCAAAATAATTATAAAATAATTATTTCTATCTCGAATTTGTGGTCACGAAACCACTATTCCGATTAGGCCCTAATTCGGGATATTACAAGAGTAAAGGTACCTTTCTTGGCTGATCCCTTTCGCTTTATGGTGTGCTCGTTTGGGTTGGGCATCAGCTAAGAGTGCTCGGAGCGCGGATTAACTCCAGTCTCCTATCAGGTGTGTATTTCTCACTACTTTGGCTGTAGGATGGCAACTTCGGGCCGAAATGGGCCATGTGGGCCCAATGGGCCTACGGGCCCAATTGGATAAGTTGTTTGATTGTGTAGTAAATATTGGACTAGGCTAGGTGAATCTCATATCTGTGGCTAAATTTGGGCTAAAAGGGCCACACGAGCGTGTGGGCCTATTTGGGCCGAGAAAGGGCTTTAGGCCCATTCGTATTGTTATCCCTGTTTAGAATATTTTAGTTTACCAAATTACTGAAAAACCTCTGTGGGATAGAATTACCGAAATACCCTTGTAGGGTAGAAATACCGAAATACCTCTGTAGGATAGAATTACCGAGATACCCTTGTGGGGTAAAATTACCATTTTGCCCCTAGGGTGTTAAATGACCGTTTTGCCCTTGTGGGCAAGTGACTACCTTGGACTATGTGGTTGATGGATTTGATTGTGAATATATGTTGGTGATATGAATGACTTGACTGTGATTGTTTGATTCAAATATGGGCATGATATTCTGACTCTGTATGTTGTATGCCATGACATGTATATCATTTGCTTGCACGGACATGGGTTATATTGATGGAGGAAGCGTTACGCGCTATGCCACAAATATCTGCTTCGGTGGCTCGCCACTATCTCAGATATCGATGACTCACACAACATCACATTCGCGCGGCCATGCTACAAATTCTGTGGCGTGTAAGGGATGGGTGGGTCAAGTAGTCTCCCCACATGGTGTAAGGCTGGTACGGGGGTGTATACGGATGGATTGGGTTAGGATTGCATTCACATTCTGATTTTGATTCTGTCACCTAACTCGATTCTCGATTCGATTACATCACGATTACGATTCTCATTTTGATTTTAGCTCTGATAATGTTTCTTATTCTGTAATGGGCTAAGGCCCAATTGATACTGAAACTGTAAGTAGGGCTGGGGCCAGACTTTTAATTCTTTTATATGACTAACTGTTCCTTTTATATAGTAGGGGATTTCACACTGAGTTTTCATAAACTCACCCCGTTTATTAACCTTTCATGTAATTTTCAGCCTTAGACGGATCGGAGCTGCGAGGGACTCGGAGGGAGCTACACACACTGTTTAAGTTACAGTTTTGATTATTGCTTTAAAAATGTTTTCATGTGAGTTGTAGTAAAGCTGTTGTAATTTTCTGAATTTCTAATTTGGAATTTTATTTATAATTGCTAGTATTAGAACACGGTTTTCCAAAGCAATTGCTGTTTTTAAAACATCACGTATCCACAATTGTTTTTAAATTAAGCTTCCGCAACTGCCAAGATTTTTACAAAGTTGTTAAGAATGATATTCAGCTAAGGTTTCCTAACAAGGTTTAAAAAGGGTATAAGTTTTTAATTATTAAGAAGGGTTTTTAATGGAAACATGGTTTTCGAAAAACACTTCAATGTGACACACCAGATTTGAGCCAAACTTCCAGGCCGGGTTTGGGGTGTTACATTTAGTAGTATCAAAGCCAAGTTGCAATAACTCGACTGTGGATCGGGTCCAAAAATTTTTTTTTGAAAACTTAACCCTAAGAAGGGTATTTTTGGAAATGGTATTGGGAAGTTTTTTCAAAGATGTTTTACAAGGTATATATGTTAAAATGGTTCAAGTTTTTCTATTTTTAAACGGGGTTAAAATATAGAGTTTCAAAATAAAGGTGTTTTAAAATCAAAATTTTTTTAAATTTCTATTTTTGGTGATCAAAAACATGGTTTTTGAGTTTTAAATGGACTGATAAAGAAGTGGCGCACTGAATCCCCGGCACCAAGTCTGTAAGTACATTCTCTTTACATTATGCGATATTGATATGGTGCTATGAATAGAACTGAGACCCTACTATGATACTCTAGATAAGGTAGAGCTGTAAAACTCTAGAATACCGAGACTGTAGCTAAGCTATGATTCTGTGAAAATAGAAGCTCTAAAATACTATCTCTGCATAAGACATATGAATAAATAGTAAAATTTTTGAGATCTTTATAGTTATTTGATATGTGTACTGGTAATGTAGAGTATTGATATGAATTCTGAGGGTAAGCAAAGTCTGCCAACTTCGGGTAGTGGTAACTCGGAGCTTAGGACTGAGGCACTGGCCGAGTTAGTAAGGAAAGTGGTAGAAGAAGTACTGGAGACCAAGGTTAAGGAAATTAGGGAAACGCTTCAAGCAGGATGCTTGGAGTGTAGGAAGAGGAAGGATTCTAGTTCTCAGAAAACCAAGCCTCGTTCTGTGAAACATGTTAAGACACGACCAAACTTTCCAACCTGCAAGAAATGCAACGGCGTCATCCGGGTGAATGCCATAGGAAGACGGGAGCATGCTTTAGATGTGGGTCCAAGGAGCATCGAGCTCGGGATTGCCAAGTTTATTCTATTTGAATATGTGTTACGAGTTGTATGCGTGCTTGATAAACGCTTCTTTATTTCAGGTAGTTAGATGTTCGGGCGTATTAAAATTATTTAGATCAGAGTGCAGCGTGAGCATAGTAGTAGCATGATGGTTTGACTTGAGTAATACTGGTTAGTTGATAGTTGGAAATTTCGAGGACGAAATTTCTTTAAGGGGAGTAGAGTTGTAACGCTCCGATTTTTGGGGCCTAGAAGAGTTGGGCTTTAAGTCTGGGATTCGGATAGAAGAAAACCTGAATAATTAAGAAGTTTTCAATATTATCGTTTAAGAAAAAAAATTGAATTAAATTACTACTAGAAAATTTGTACTATAGTTATTATTATGGATATTTTAAATTTTTACGAAATTTTAATTAGTATTATGAGATAAAATTATTATTCTTAGAAAAATATTACTGTATGTATGTTTGAAAATTTTTATGAAAATTTTTATTATTATTTACTGCATTATTGATATCTGAAATTTATATTATTAGATATATTTATAAAAAAAATTATTATTATTATAATTATTATTATTAGATAGGAAAAAAAATAATAATAAAATATATATTTATAAAAGTATTTTTGTTTTGGTGTTTAAACTCTAGGAAAAAAATTGTTTTAATTTCGCCTCTTAGGGAATCTGGGCAGTATGCTTCATTAATAAATTAGGGCTGAGTTTTAGCACAAGCAGGCATCTGGCCCAGTGGCTAAGTGCACTAGGAGGGCATGGGAGGAGCCTGGGTTTAAGGCATGGCGTACGCAATTTGGGTGTTTTCTTTTAATATGCAGATCGCGGCTAGAATAAGGGTTAAGAGGAGTTGCGAGTATAATTTAACACAAAAAGAGCTTATGGGACAGTGGCAGTAGGGTGCTAGGAGTTTCACAAGGGTACGAGTTCGAGTCCAGGCGAAGGTATGGTTTAATGTTATATTTTTAAAATGAACGGGACTTCAGCAGGTAACCTTTAAGATAAAATGTGACGGTATATCATTGAAAACAAATGTGTGTCCCAATGGCCAAGTGAATATTTGGGCAACTGGAGGTCCTGTGTTCGAGCAAATCAGCACGCACAAAAAGGGTGCTTCTTTTTGCTGTACGCGCGTGGGAAGGACCGTACGGGATTGAAACTCTACCAGCAATAGGAGGAGTCGGCTGAGCGGTGGACTGCTGCTCAGCAGTGGGAGTTTGAATTAAATTCAAACTTAGAATTTGACCATGAATTAAGGAGATAAGGAAGGAATTAAAATTGGAAAAGGACTTTATTTTATTCTAATCTTATCTTATTTCTTTTGCTCATATTCTTTTCTATTTTTCCCAACTGCTGAACAATTCTCTCATTTTCTATTTTCTTTCCTCGAAGCCAAATTCTTTCTAAAAACAACTTTTTCTTCTCAAATATTGGTTGCCGATTACTCCTTTGGTTGAAACCATATCTCCTTTCCTTTTAATCTTTCAAAAGACTGAATCTCTAATCTTACATCTCTTCCTCTACTGATTGTCTCTTCGATGGTGAACTTATCGTCACCTATTTTTTTCTTTTAGATCGCAATAGCCATCTTCTAGGATAGATCCAAAAGCCGAAAAGCTTCATATTTTAGTGATTCGGGAATTAATATTTAGATCTATTTTCTACGCACGCTTAAGTTGGATTCACAACTGAATCAAGTTAGAAAGGTATTTGGAACGTTCTTCAACAAGTAGATCTCTTGGTAAGTATTCAACCTTCTTTCCATTTGTGTCTTGTGGTTTAAGAAAAAGTCAAAACCTCTATATACATAGGGTGGTACATTCACTAAAAATGAAAGAAAGGGTTTTTTGGGTTATTTGAGTTGTTTGTGCTAGTGAGGATTAAATGCTGCCGATTGAGGAGTGTGTGAAAAGCTTGGATCATCGGAGTGACTAGATCTAGTCATCAACTTCGGCAAAGGTATGGATTCTAAGGCCATTATGGATGGTGGCCGAATGTGTAAGTGTTGATAGTAGATGGTTTTCGTTTTGGTTTAATTATTGTGGGCTGATCTATAAGTGGTTGATTATAGGAGAAATCGTGTAGGAGATCTCGTCAAGGAATATCGCAAATCAGGTGTGTATCGAACACCCTTTCATAGTACAATTCGGCAAAAGCTGAAATGCCGAAATTCTGGCATTTCATGGGCTTGTGAGTGTGCGAGTGCTCACAAGACGTGTAGAAACTATTAGATCTGGCATCGTAAAGTGGTAAGCTAGACGCATGTGAAATTTTGTGAACTTCGATAATTGGGCCTCGATAGACTAAAAGTGGGCCCAATGGGCTTACGGGTCCATATGGGTAAGATAACAAAAAAAGGGGCAAATAAACATGTTCTATTAGACTGTGGATTCAAACTGCTTAAAACTGATAAAATTACTGAAATACCTTCATAGGTGGGAAAGTTTACGGATTTACCCCTAGGAGCAAAATTACTAATATACCCCTAGGGTTAAAGTTGACCAAAATGCATGATTGATTGTTACTGTTTACTGCATGTCATGTTATTATTAATATCTGTTGCATGAGACTGGGATATTGATAGAGGAAGTACTGAAAGTGGCTTGTCCACGTACTGGAGGCTTTGCCTCACCTTACCGATAATCGAGAAGCAATCATGCCGCAATCGTGGAGTGTAAATGGGTGGGTGGTTGAGATATTCCCACATAGAGTGTAGGGCCTGCACGCAGTGCGATATAGCGGTTGGTGGGTTGAGTAGTCTCCCCAGATGGGCTTGCATTCATTATTACTATTGTTACATGTATTACTGAATTGGGCGTATGGGCCACACTGTTATCTTAAAAAGGGCTATGGCCCAGTTTACTGTATTCTAAAAAGGGCTTCGGTCCGCTATACTCTGTTATTTGATTGGGGCTTAGGCCCAATGGGCTTGAGCTGACTTGGGCTTTGAATGGGTTTTTGTACACACCAAACTCACCCATTTCTCTTCCATCCTCGCAGGTGAGCCCTAATTGGTGGACTTGGAGCTGGGCGGGATTCAGAGTGGCCATGAAGATTAATTTCTGGTTTTTAAATAAGTTCGCATTTTTTTCTTTTGATTATTTTTATTTTGCTTAAAGTTATAATAAGGCCGCTCTTTTAATTATTTTTATTTTGGGATTATTAAACGGGTTATCACTAGGATGCATATTATAAAAACTACTTGCTTTCAAAATATCACGATGATCGAGCTAAGCTTCCGCAAAGTAAATGTTTAAAAAGGCAAATATTTGTTTTAAATAGATCTAACTAAATTTAATGTTGGTAAACAAGTAACATGATTTAAGTGTGGCAATGGATGTGTGCATGTCTAAGATTGGATCCGGGAAGAGCTTGGTACTTAAGCAGTCCAACAGACTCACCTCCTCTTTTCTGGCTTCCTACCTGGTGCACAGCTTCCATTTGCTTAAACTTAAAACATTAATATTCTTTAAACCCTAATAAAGATATTTTTGATAAAACGTTAGCAACATTTCCATGTGGCGTGAGTTGGCATGTGGGAGGACTTTGGTTTGAATCCCTTGGCACGCAAAGGTTGATTATTTTGCTATGTTGGGACGGCAAGAGTTGGTGTTGGTTTTAAACTCTGGTGATGGAGGGATCCCACATCGAAAAGCTAACATAAGAGTAGATGGAGAGCTGGCTTTAAATAGAGAGAACCATGAGGAGAGTAAAGGTACCTTTCTTGGCTGATCCCTTTCGCTTTATGGCGTGCTTGTTTGGGTTGGGTGTCAGCTAAGAGTGCACGGAGCGCGAATTAACTCCAGTCTCCTATCAGGTGTGTATTTCTCACTACTCTGGCTATAAGATGGCTACTTCAGGCCGAAATGGGCCATGTGGGCCCAATGGGCCTACGGGCCCAATTGGATAAGTTGTTTGATTGTGTAGTAAATATTGGACTAAGCTAGGTGAATCTCATATCTGTGGCTAGATTTGGGCTAAAAGGTCCACACGAGCGTGTGGGCCCATTTGGGTCGAGAAAGGGCTTTAGGCCCATTCGTATTGTTATCCCTGTTTAGAATATTTTAGTTTACCAAATTACTGAAAAACCTCTGTGGGATAGAATTACCGAAATACCCTTGTAGGGTAGAAATACCGAAATACCTCTGTAGGGTAGAATTACCGAGATACCCTTGTGGGGTAAAATTACCATTTTGCCCCTAGGGTGTTAAATGACCGTTTTGCCCTTGTGGGCAAGTGACTGACTTGGACTGTGTGGTTCACAGATTTGATTGTGAATATATGTTGGTGATATGAATGACTTGACTGTGATTGTTTGATTCAAATATGGGCATGATATTCTGACTCTGTATGTTGTATGCCATGACATGTATATCTGTTGCATGGGACATGGGTTATATTGATGGAGGAAGCGTTCTGGTGGCTATGCCACAAATATCTGTTCTGGTGGCTCTGCCACTATCTGTATCTGATGACTCTGTCACAACATCTGTTCTGGCAGCCATGCTACAAATTCTGTGGCGTGTAAGGGATGGGTGGGTCAAGTAGTCTCCCCACATGGTGTAAGGCTGGTACGGGGGTGTATACGGATGGATTGGGTTAGGATTGCATTCACATTCTGATTTTGATTCTGTCACCTAACTCTGATTCTGATTCTGATTCTGTCACTGATTCTGATTCTCATTTTGATTTTAGCTCTGATAATGTTTCTTATTTTGTAATGGGCTAAGGCCCAATTGATCTCGAAAGCGTAAGTAGGGTCAGGGCAGACTTTTAATTCTTTTATATGACCGATCGTTCCTTTTATATAGTAGGGGATTTCACACTGAGTTTTCGTAAACTCACCACGTTTATTAACCTTTCAGGTAATTTCCAGCCTTAGACGAATCGGAGCTGCGAGGGACTCGGAGGGAGCTACACACACTGTTTAAGTTACAGTTTTGATTATTGCTTTAAAAATGTTTTCATGTGAGTTGTAGTAAAGCTGTTGTAATTTTCTGGATTTCTAATTTAAAATTTTATTTATAATTGCTAGTATTAGAACACGGTTTTCCGAAGCAATTACTGTTTTAAAAACATCACGTATCCGCAATTGTTTTTAAATTAAGCTTCCGCAACTACCAAGATTTTTACAAAGTTGTTAAGCATGATATTCAGCTAAGGTTTTCTAACAATGTTTAAAAAGGGTATAAGTTTTTAATTATTAAGAAGGGTTTTTAACGGAAACATGGTTTTCGAAAAACACTTTAATGTGACACGCCAGATTCGAGCCAAACTTTCAGGCCGAATTGGGGTGTTACATTTAGTGGTATCAGAGCCCGGTTGCAACAACTCGACTGTGGATTGGGTTTTCAAAGGTTGAATTTTAGAAAATTATTTTCAACCACGTAGTCTGTTTGAAGTATTTCTCTTAAATTAGTGTGGTACACCGAGTCTCCGGCGCCGAATCCGTAAGTCTTCTGAATACTTTTGACTGTTTAGAAATTGAAATATTATAGATTCCTTAGATACTGGTCTGAATTTAAGTTTGGTATTTGTTTTATGTGGATGTGATGTTTGGGTATAGAAATTGTATATATGTGTGATAAATATGTGTCTGCTTCAGTGAATAAGCGTTGTATGTATGAGAAGTTTCAAGTTCTAGTTGAAGTGTGATAGTGATAGTCGGATCAGAGTGCGCAGCGGTAGTATAGTGGGGTAGATGTTACACGACTACCCTGTTAGATGGAAATTTCGGGGACGAAATTTCTTTAAGGGAGTTAGAGTTGTAACACCCTGAATTTGGGCCTAGAAGTTTTGGGCCTTGAGCATAGGAGCGGTTGAAGGCAGCTTTTAATATTTTGTTGTGCATGTAAATTTCGTTAATGAAGGCTTGTTTTAGTGGTTAAGTGTGCAGAGAAATGTTGGAGAAGTCTTAGGTTCAAACCTGGATCTAGCAAAAATTTTGGTTTAAGGTGAATCAAACCCTGGGTGTAGTAGGTAAGCCTTAAGAATATTGTTGGAGAAAAGATGACACAAAAAGGAGTGTGGTGTAGTGGCAAGGTGGCGCCACTTATGGGACAAGGAAGCGACGCCATAGAGGAAGTAAGGGGTCCAAGGTTCAAGTCTTGGCTTTTGCAATATATTTTGGTTTTTCTTTTCAATAAATCTGGAAGCAAGTAGGTGCTCTTTAAAGTTTAATGTGTTGGATTTATGACACAAATGAGTTGACGGCCTAGTGGTGGTGGCGTGAGTTGGCATGTGTGAGGACTTTGGTTCGAATCCCTTGGCACGCAAAGGTTGATTATTTTGCTATGTTGGGACGGCAAGAGTTGGTGTTGGTTTTAAACTCTGGTGATGGAGGGATCCCACATCGGAAAGCTAACATAAGAGTAGATGGAGAGCTGGCTTAAAATAGAGAGAACCATGAGGAGAGTAAAGGTACATTTCTTGGCTGATCCCTTTCGCTTTATGGCGTGCTCGTTTGGGTTAGGCGTCAGCTAAGAGTGCTCGGAGCACGAATTAACTCCAGTCTCCTATCAGGTGTGTATTTCTCACTACTCTGGCTGTAGGATGGCTACTTCGGGCCGAAAGGAGCCAGGTAGGCCCAATAGTCCTACGGGCCCAATTGGATAAGTTGTTTGATTGTGTAGTAATTATTGGACTAGGCTAGGTGAATCTCATATCTGTGGCTAGATTTGGGCTAAAAGGGCCACACGAGCATGTGGGCCCATTTGGGCCGAGAAAAGGCTTTAGGCCCATTCGTATTGTTATCCCTGTTTAGAATATTTTAGTTTACCAAATTACTGAAAAACCTCTGTAGGGTAGAATTACTGAAATACCCTTGTAGGGTAGAAATACCGAAATACCTCTGTAGGGTAGAATTACCGAGATACCTTTGTGGGGTAAAATTACCATTTTGCCCCTTGAGTGTTAAATGACCGTTTTGCCCTTGTGGGCAAGTGACTGACTTGGACTGTGTGGTTCACGGATTTGATTGTGAATATATGTTGGTGATATGAATGACTTGACTGTGATTGTTTGATTTAAATATGGGCATCATATTCTGACTCTGTATGTTGTATGCCATGACATGTATATCTGTTGCATGGGACATGGGTTATATTGATGGAGGAAGCATTCTGGTGGCTATGCCACAAATATCTGTTCTGGTGGCTCTCCCACTATCTGTATCTAGTGACTCTATCACAATATCTGTTCTGGCAGCCATGCTACAAATTCTGTGGCGTATAGCGGATGGGTGGGTCAAGTAGTCTCCCCACATGGTGTAAGGCTGGTACAGGGGTGTATACGGATGGATTGGGTTGGGATTGCATTCACATTCTGATTCTGATTCTGTCACCTGATTCTGATTCTCATTTTAATTTTAGCTCTGATAATGTTTCTTATTCTGTAATGGGCTAAGGCCCAATTGATCTCTGAAAGCGTAAGTAGAGTGTCAGGGCGGACTTTTAATTCTTTTATATGACTGACTGTTCCTTTTATATAGTAGGGGATTTCACATTGATTTTTCATAAACTCACCCCGTTTATTAACCTTTCGTGTAATTTCCACCTTAGACGGATCGGAGTCATGGGGACTCGGAGGAGCTACACACACCTTTTTAAGTTCTGCTTTTGATTATTGCTTTAAAAATGTTTTCATGTTAGTTATAGTAAAGCTGTTGTAATTTTCTAGATTTCTAATTTGGAATTTTATTTATAATTGCTAGTATTAGAACACGGTTTTCCAAAGTAATTACTATTTTCAAAACATAACGTATCCGTAATTGTTTTTAAATTAAGCTTCCGCAACTGCCAAGATTTTTACAAAGTTGTTAAGAATGATATTCAGCTAAGGTTTTCTAACAAGGTTTAAAAAGGGTATAAGTTTTTAATTATTAAGAAGGGTTTTTAATGGAAACATGGTTTTCAAAAAACACTTCAATGTGACACGCCAGATTCGAGCCAAACTTCTAGGCCGGGTTTGGGGTGTTACATTGGCCGTGTGGTTTTAGCAGAATGTCCAGGTTTTTGGACACGGGTGTGTCCCTAGCACACGGACGTATACTCTATACCTACACGGGCATGTAGAGCCTTGATGCAAGAGATTTTCTAAGTTTTTCATGAGTTCTCGGTTGGGTCCCGAACCACCCCGAATATATGTTTTGGGCCTCGTAAGCCCGCATAAATGGCAGATTGCATGTGAAAAGAAACGTTTTTAATTGTTTGAGATTTCATGGCCCTGTTTGGTATGGAAGTGTTAGTAAAGGTCAGGTAGAACCTCGAACCCTGTCCCGGCATCAGATATGGGCGAGGGGTGTTACAAGTAGTTTCCATCTTTGACATTGTTTTTGAGTAGTAAGTATACGAATTCTGTTTTAGGGACTGAATTTTTGATAAAAAAAATGTTAAATTATATGATTTTTTAACAAGTAGATGGTTCGATTGGATGTTTCAGTGTAGGTATCGGGAGTTCCTAGCTACGTGGTTAATTGATTTCACAATCAAGTGTGTGAAATTGACCTTAAAACTCGTTTGAAACTCGAATAAATCGGCAAACTAGGTTGTTTTTCGAAACTGCCCAGTATCACACAGCTATGTGTACAGGCCATATGACTAACTGTGTGTCGCCAAACAGTCGTGTGTGTTTTTACAGGTCGTTTCGGTAGCTCATGTGGGGCATATAGCCGTGTGAGATTTTACAGACCACACCGGCTAGCTTTTTGGGACGTATGGGCACTTTTGGCAAATTTTTGGGCCCAATTAGAGGTCATTTGAAGGATTCAAAATTTGGGTTCGTAGGCATCGTATAGGGCCTGAAAAGCATAAGTACTAATATGTAAAAATACATGGGTAAGTTTAGGAGGTACGCTAAGTAGGATATGTTACAATTTAACCATATGAAAGTACGTGTGTATGCATGCCATATGATATATGATATATGTATGTATGATATATAATTATGATATGCATGTGTTTTGAGGGTGGGATATGATATGATGGAGGAAGTTCTATATAGTAGTTTATACTGTGATTATTATAGCTAGAACGTAAATTTGTATATGGCAGCTCAACTGCAATTATATGAGTGGCACACTTCTACATATTGGTGTGATTGGATGGATAGACCCTTGCAGTCCTATATGGTGTCCTATATGGTGTGATTAGGTGGACAAAGATGATGTGTAGTAGATGGGGGTAGGACATGATATGATATGCTTTGTTACGATATGATATGATATGATATGATATGTTAAGATACGTTATATGTTTATGAAACGGTATGATGATTATATTTACTTGTACTGAAATTATGGGTCAAATCACACACTGGGCTTAAAGCTCACGCCTTTTTTTTTCCTTCGTTTTAAATGATCCTCCGACTTAGGATTAGATGGTGACTCTGGAGCTCGAGTTTAATGTATTTGGTTTAAGTATTATGGACTCTCTTTTGTTTAATATGGACATTTTGGACTTTCTTTGGTTTTACGGATTTTTGGACATTTAAGTTTGCTTAGAACGTTAGGATTATTTGGTATTTATTTCATAAAAGTTTTTAACTTTTAATTACGCTTAATTTAAGATAACTAAAAGTGTACCACTATTGTAAAATCGATACGTTATAAGGTTTTTTTCGCTGCAAAATTAATTGAAATTTACTAAGATGATTTATCTCACAAATGAGGCAAGTATGTTAAATATGTTTTGGTAAATTTTACAAATATGGCTTCCTTCAATGTACTCACGGGTTTCAAAAAAATAAATTGGTTCATTTTCATGAACTTGGATTTCTTTCAGGTGAAAGTGAATTTTCTTTATAAAATTAGGTATTTGTATTTTCATATATGATGTAACCTCTACAATCCGATCATAATGTCTAAGCCGAGTTTGGGGTGTTCCAAGTTATCATAATTCACCTCAGGTTCAGAGCTAGAAAATGAATCCTAGCATTTGGATAATATTTGAGCAACCATGAAAACCATGAAGAATCTACATTCCTTGTCCAGCGAAGAACACGATGAATATTAACAGAAAGTAATACCGAATAAGGAACAGGAACAAGCTTCATGATATTGGCTAAGTAAACAAACAGTCCCATAGACTCCCCTTACCACTCTCACCAAAAGTAAAAGCTAGCATTGACTCCATTGTTGTAATCTCTCTAAAATAATCAAACCTTCAAATGAAACAAACAAATGAACAAAGACAAAACAATGGAAAGATAAAGGTTTGGAAATGATGAAATGTGTATGTGTATATGTATATCTAGCCAATTAGGCTAGGCCGGTTAATGCATAAAGTTTTCCAAACTCGAGTTTAACTATGCACTTCTCAAATTTTAAAAAAGGAAATACATCTCTCAATTATGTTAAAATATCTTTTTTACTCCTTAATTTTCTACTTAAGTATGTTATGATAATAGTAAGAAATTACTATATTCAATCATTCCCTTTCCAATGCATAGTTTTGTAAAACAATTTTTTTTAATTTTTTTCTTTCCTTTACTAATTTTAATCATTCAAAAAAAAAAATATTTAATCATTTCTAAAATACTCTCCTAAAATGAAAATTTTTCTCCTTTAGCCCTTTATAATTTACAAAATTTTAAATTAGTAACGGTGAAATTGCATTTTGGCCCCTCTAAAAAAATAATAATAATTTGATTTAATCCTTACAAATTATAGAAATTGTAACACCCCTTACCCGTATCTGACGCCGAGATAGGGTTCGAGGCGTTACCGGACTTAAACATAAACAGTCATACGAATCGGGCCATAAAACTTGGTCCAAATCAAATTTATCCAATCACATGCATATCGTCCCTTATACGGGCCCACGAGGCCCAAAACATACATTGAAAACGATTCGGGATTAAATCGAGGACTTTGAGAAATTTTGGGAAAACTTAGAAAATTTTTCATGGAACAAGGTCACACGCCCGTGTGGACACAGGGACACTCCTGTGTGCCTTCGACACGCCTGTA
The DNA here is from genome assembly GCA_025698475.1 of Gossypium anomalum. Classification (NCBI taxonomy): domain Eukaryota; kingdom Viridiplantae; phylum Streptophyta; class Magnoliopsida; order Malvales; family Malvaceae; genus Gossypium; species Gossypium anomalum. The sequence goes on from CM046956.1 coordinate 60,948,766, forward strand.
TCCTTAGGCCGTGTAACTCTCTGTTTATGACGTCAGCAAACAAAATGAACCACACGACCAAGCCGCACGCCTGTGTGCTAGGCCATGTGACGAATTAAATTCTCGCGAATTAAGTGCAGACTTCACACGCCCTGAACACACACCCATGTCTCCAGGCTGTGTCCTTCACATGGCTGAGACACATGGCCGTGTCTCTACCCGGTGGCCAAAACTTAAGCTATTTTACAAGCCTTTTGTTACTCTTAATCCCAACCATACTTATGCACCTCAAAGGCATATAACATAGCATCAATTTAACGATTAAAGATCCTCATTTAAGGCACAATTATAGCATTTACATGCCATCATCCATGTGCTCCACATACTCATATTATACCACATCTAAACACACCAATTCACATTCATTTAGCCTTGTCATTTTGATGACTACTTTTACCTTTATTCTATGATTATCAACTTACCAATTAATCTCAATTTAATCATCAAGCATTCTTATTCAAGGCATTATTATCTTATTATCCTATCACCCATTTATTCCATGGTTATGACCACTTCGATTGGTCATAATGCATTCATCAAGCACATATGTATATATGTCATGACACTATCCATTCATAGCAAACAAACGTGACCACATCACATGAAATCTTAGCACATGTATACACATAACCACATTTCAAGACATTAGCATAGATAAATAGGCTTACAAACCCATAACCAATATAAGCCACATCTCATGGCTATATACAATGAATCAATATAAGCCAACATCTTTGGCCAAATCATAAGAACACATATCATAATAACTAAGCCTCAATACATGCCACTCACTCGAAAATATTTAAAACTTTCAATACCCCAAAATTGATAATTTGATAGTATGATGTTGCCTCCGACGATCTCCAATCCCCGAGCTTACCTGACAACACTAAAAGAAACGGAAATGAGGGAGTAAGCTTTAAAGCTTAGTAAGCCCGTATGAAAATAATAAGCGTTTCATGCCATTTCTTTACTTAGATCAATAATGTAAACACAACATAACATAAATCACTAGTATTTCATGGATATATCTACATATTTTCCATTCACAACTCTTACCACACATTTACTTTACCCTACCATATTGCAGCTTATAAACACAAAATTTACATTATACCTCATACTCCTCACTCGTTCAAACATAATTCACCACAAGGTCATCAAGTACCATAGGTACATTTTAAGTTATGCTATTTACATAATGTACAATAAAACTCATGATCATAATTCATTCATTCACTTCTTCCGAGGTTTCATCAATTCATAATCTCAATGTTTATAAGCTTTGTGTACGTACCTGTATTATTTCAGCATGATCATACCTTGTCATCTCTTTGACATAATCATTGGATTACCTGTTGAACCACTTGGAATACTAAAGGATACACGGGACCTCTCATATACATGGTCGGATGCCAATGCCATCTCGAATATGGTCTTACATGGGATCACATATCACATGTTGCTCACTTTCGAGCTACTCACGGATCTGCTCACACAAGCTGTCGATCAGGATGTAGCTACACGAGCTGCTTACACAAGCTGTCAGGTATCCGCAACATATGCCGGACTACTCAGCCACCGGTAGAACATACAAGACCAGCACTCGGACCACCATAACATGTATCACATATATCATGAACTCAGACCACAACTCATGAGCTCTGATCACATAGTTCCTAGTGACATGTCACTTGTATCCTATACTTTTCCTAAGGTTCAAACGGGATTTTCATACTTATCATATCACTGTTGGTCTCGCTCGTAATATCGACCTCAATGTACATAGTATCAATCATTTTCTCATGGAAGGAAACAAGGCTTACTCATAACAACAATATAGCATTTAAATTTACAAAATAACAAAGTATTATACATATACATATTGCATTATTCACATATGAACTTACTCGAAGAGTCGATTTCACCACTTATAGAACTCATCATAATATAAGCCTTCATTTCATTTCAATTTTTCAGAATCTATTCAATTCAATAAAATATCATGTTCCATCAAATTTCCAATACATTCAACCATCACATAGCACATTATCGACACTTGGACTATCGAAGATTTCATAGGGTACGTCACAATCACGTACATATTATCATAAACAAATAAGTCATCACAACCAAGTTAACATACCATTTTAGGTTTCAAGCATAAACAACAATAACATTAACAACATGCTTATTTTATCATACGAACTTACCTCGAATGCAAAAACGGCTATTTATTCCGATTTAGTCCATAACCTCGATATTTCCTGATCTAAGCCCGAATTTCATTTTTGTTGATCTAACATATCAAATATAACTTATTTAATACTCTAATTATTCAAATTGGTCCAAAAATCACACTTTGGAAAATTTATATTTTTGCCCCTAAAGTTTCACATATTTACACTTTAGTCCCTAGGCTCCTAAAATGAAATGCATGCATTTTCTTAATTATCCAAGCCTAGCCGATTCATATTCCTTCTCATAACAGCCCACATTTTTCTTTATTTCACATTTCTACTACCCACTTTTACATCTTTTACAAAAAGGTCCCTTTTTAAGTATTTTCACTAAAAATCACTTAGTAAAAGATTTTAAACACACATCAAAATTTCATATTCTTCCATTAAACATCAAAACACAAGCATTTCATGCATGGGTCAATTTTTAAACATGCACCCTACGTCAAAATATGGGTAGAAATGGGTAGATCATGCTACGAGGACTTCAAAAATGCAAAGAACATCAAAAATGGGGCTTAGATGCACTTACTATTGAGCTTGGAAGCTTGAAAACCCTAGCCATGGTATCACCTTGGTTCACACGGTCATGGGGAAGAAAGATGAGAAATTTTGGCTTTTATTTTGTCTTTTAGTTCATTTAATTATCCATTTACTAAAGTACCCTTAATGTCTTTCTTTGAAATTTCACCTATCCAAGCCCATTTTTGTCCAAAATTTTAGAACTTGGTCAAATTGCCATTTAAAAACCTCTAATTAATAATCCAATGCAATTTCATGCTTGAAGCTTCAAGAACACAAGTTTTGAAATTTATTCAATTTAGTCCCTAACTTCAAATTGGACACTTTAGGCATAAAATTCCTTTATGAGAATTTCACACAAACATGCAATCATATCATGGACCATCAAATGATCATAAAATAATTATTTCTATTTCAAATTTACTGTCTCAAAACCACTATTCCGACTAGACCCTAATTCGAAATGTTACAGAAATATAAGCTATTAAAATGATGAAATTGTATTTTTACTATCGTAAAAATATAAAACTTAATTCTGCCCCCAAAAATATATTCTGACTGCGCCGCTGATCATTTCCTTTCTTTAAGCTTCGTTTCTTTTCCTTTTCTTTCTTTTCCTTCACAATTATAAATCCAAAAATAGTTTAAATAATATTATCTACATTAGTATTTATGAAATGGTACAAATTTTGTAACACATTATAATTTAATTTATACATACAAGCAAATATGTGCATCTCACGGGATAAGAAATTAGTTATATCATAAATGACCAATGAAACACCTAGAGGAACGATAGCATAGCCTGCCCAGCTATGCTATCTACTTTGCGCACTCAGGAACTATAGCTATTCGTAGGAAAATGCATGTGATTTTGCGCATTTAATTTTTAATTAATTTTTAAATAATGTATTTTTAATTATTGATGATGATAATTTCTCTACATGTAACAATTATAATAATAGTTCATGATAATTAGAGAAGATATCTACACTAATTGATAAACACATTTAATAATGATGATTAAAAATAATTATTGAAATTTGACTTTCTTTTTAAAACAAATCCAAAAAAACATTTTCCACTTACACCAAGTAAATAATGGATGGATAAAAAATATAATTTTAAGAGTGTTTGCTTCACATAATATAAACAACTTACATAAAAAATTTAAAAAATAATATCATAACATTATATTCTCTCATCATCAATTTAATAAATAATCGTCAATCACTCTCTGTTACCATTGTTGTTTAAATATGATTAAATATTGCCTCTTCAAATAACCATTGTTTTAATGTTGCATTATTATTATATAATTTTAACTTATTAATACTAACAATCTCCATTGAATTTACCAGTAATTTTTCTATGCTACTTGATTGAATACACCTAACTACTCGATGCTATTCAAGTAACAACTCCATTTTACATAAATAAAATTGGCACATTTTTTTCTAAATAAAATAAAATAAACACAAATTTCTAAAATTACTAGATTATAATGTCACATGCGTTGCATGTGATTTTATGCACTTAATTTTTTAATTATTTTTTATATAATGTATTTTTAATTATTGCAATTAATTTTTTAATTTCTTATTCAAATTTTTAAATATACCTAAAACATATTAACTTATTTAACAATAAAAATATTTTTTTTAAAATATCATATTAAAATATTGATATTTTTTAGATCAATAAATTTTACTAATATTAAAAAATTTTAAATCATAATTAAAATCCATGTAATCATGATTTAAAATAATAATTAATAAATGATATTAAAATATGTTAATTATTTTGATAATTCAAATATGGTAGTACCAAAAAACTCCTATTAGTAAATCATGTGTACAAATAATAAAAATTGATATGTCATAAAATAAATTTGTAATAGCCCGATTTTGGGCCTAGTCGGAACAGTGATTTCGAGACCACAAATTAAAAGTAAGAAAATTTAGTTTTATTATGTTTTTATGGTCTACAATTTCACAGAATGATTTCGTGAAAATTTCGTTCGAAAATTTTGACGTTTGGGCACTCAATTTAGTCAAAAGGACTAAATTGTAAAAATTGCAAAAGTTGATTTCTACATGTTAGAGGTGTCCAATTGTTATGAAATTTTAAATTGGAGGTCCTTAAATGGTAATTAGACCATTGGTTAATTTGTTGGACAAAATGGACATGAAATAGGTGAAATAGAATATTTTTAAGTTAGGGGCATATTGGTCATTTAGTAATTAAAATGAATTTAAAATAAAATTAAAAGCCAATTTTTGTCCATCTTCAACCCCATGGCCGAATTTCACAAGGGGAAACCATGGGTAGGGTTTTTCAAGCTTCCAAGCTCGGTTATCAAGAAAGACGAGGAATTGACCTTGATCGGGGAAAAGAAAAGGTTGTGGACTAAATTGCAAATTCGTCATATTTTGCACCGAGGTAAGTTTGTATGTAAATAATGTATCGTTTTTACTTACGTTATCACATTTTATTATGTTTTATGAAATGTGGCTGAATATTGAATGAAATTGACAAGTATCGAAAAGTGAGAAATTTCCCGGTTGAACATTAGGAATAGAATAGGATACAAGTGACATGTAACTAGTGACTCAAGTGTGGTACTATGTGAAGGCCACTTTGAGAAGAGATAGCTTGGTCACAAGTGTAGTACTATGTGAAGGCTACTTGTGAAAAAAGATAGCTTTGGTCACAAGTGTGGTACTATGTGAAGGCTACTTTGTGAAGAAGGTAGCTTTGACTACAAGGGTGGTACTATGTGCAGGCCACCGGGTATCCATTATTATTCCGATGTGTTTAACGGGAAATGACTAGGTTTAATTAAATATGACTATGTGATGAATAAGTGCAGGTACGTGTGTGTAAACTTATAAGCAATGTGCTCGATATGTGATCGAACTTTGGTAAGATTGATATGGAGTAAGTGTTACAATGAAAGTTACTACAAAGAAAACATGAAAGAGTGAAATTTAGTAATAAAACAAATTTGGACAGCAATAGTTGTGTAACTTAGAAAAATCACCAAAAATGGTGGAAATCGAATTAGAGGTTTAATAAGATATGAAATTAAAGGTTATTGAGCCTATTTTCATATAAAGGAAACGGTGTAAGCAAAAGAATTTCATATTATGAGATATTTGAATTTTTGTGAGACAAAGTTAAAATGATTTTGGAATCCCCTGTTCTGATTTTGGAAAATCGTTAAAAATTTTAAAAAAATAATTATGGGTTATAATTTATATTCTTAAAATCCTTAATGAGTCTATTTTCAAAAGAAACAAATAGGAACATCATCTGAATCTCGTATGAGGAGATAATTAATTTTTAATGAAGAGGGGTCGAAACTATCAGACAGCGAAATAGAGGTGACTTTAAAGAATAAACTGTACTTATTGGCTGAACCAAAAATTTTGAAAATTTTATGGTAAGAATATATGCGAGTCTATTTTCAGGAAAAATTAGTGGATCTTAATTTGGAGTTCCATAGCTCTAGATATAAATAATTTAATAACTATGACTCGCGTAGACAGCTTGATATGAACATGAGTGAAGAGTGAAACTATGTGCAATATGATTTTATTATCTTGAGAACATATTATGAGGATTGGTAAAAGCATGTTAATAAATTGTTTATTATTTACATACCAACTTACTAAGCTATATGCTTACTTCCTTTTCTTTCCCTTATCTTATAGTGTCACCAAGCTAGCTCGGGGTACGGAGATTGTTGGAGATCCATCCACAATATCAACACTCTTTTGGTATTTTGAAAACAATATTTTGAATGATGGCATGTATAGGAGACTTGGTTATTTTTTATGTGTCATAATTGATTTGGCCTAAAATGTTGGCCTATGATGTTGGCTATTATTGGTTAAGTTGTATGTTTATGATAATGCCATGTTGTGTGTTGATAAATTTGGTATAAGTGCGTAAATGTTTTGGATAGAAAAAGGCTTGGTAAATAGCCTAACTTTCATCCACACGGCTAGCCACACGGCCATGTGCTCAGGGCGTGTGCCCCTGTTTTACAAGAAATTTTTCAAAGTTTTTAAAAGTTCTCGGTTTGGTCCCAAACTACTTTCAAAGTATGTATTGGGCCTCGTAAACCCATATTAAGGACTTTATAATGAAATATGAAAAGTTTTAATTTGGATGAAATTTTATGACCCGATTTTGTATGATTGGTTATGTTTAAGTTCGGTAATGCCTCGTATCCTGTCCCAGCGTCAAACACGGGTAAGGAGTGTTACAAAATTCTTACAATATTTAATTTTAATTTATTTTCTTTATAATGAATAAATTCACTAGAATAATTTATAATTAATATATAATTAATATGTAACAAAAATAATATCAAGTAAAAAAATAAAAAAAAGTTAAAAAAAAAAACTTTGTTACAAATTATTGTAATTGTAAGAACATTTTTAACTAAACTTTTTCAGGTAGGGAATAAATTATATTAGGATCATCTTTAAAAAGTATAATTTTTAGGCACCAATAAAATAGTGTCACGTCTAGGGGTGAGAAAAACTCGATTCGACTAGAAAAAATCAAAAAAAATTTGAATTTCGAGTTAAACAAATCGAGTTATTCAAATTAATCGAATTATTCGAGTCAACTCCATTTTTTTTTCGAATTTTGAGTTCGAATCGAGTTTGGTTTTCGAATTTGAATAACTCGAATAATTCGAACAAACCGAATACCAAACTATAATATTTTACATTTTTATCCCAAACTCTCAAACATTTTTACTTTCCCTCAAAACTTTTAATCATTCCCACTTTCTCCCGAAAACTTTTACTCCTCTCCCATCCCACCCCCTTCTACCTCAAACCCATTCTCCCCCCCAAAAAAAAAAAATTACTCCCCATTTACTTTCCCCCAAAAATTTTACTCTCAATCCCCAAAACTTTTTATTTTCCCCCTAAACTTTTACTTCTCACATTTTACCCCCAAATCAAAAATTAAAATCATCCAAAAAAATTCCTAAACCTAAATAGTAATAATTTTATTTATATTATGTTCAATAACTTTTATTTATATCTACTATTTATATTATTGAATTGTTTAATCATATTGAATCTATAAATTTTTATTAAAATTAATTTATTAATGATGCTATAAAATATTCGTGTTAAAATTTATGTTGGTATCAATTTCACATTTTATCTTTAAGATAACTTTTATTAAAAAATCACATTTTTACATTTAATATATTTTTTAATTTCAAAATACATAGTGACAAGAATCAAAAGATAATTGAAGCAACTAAGCAAGCAAAGAAGGGGATGAAAGTTAATAACAAATTTGATTACGGTGGGTGATAGTAATTATAAGGACCCAAAATTATTTTTTAAAACTTAACTTGAACAAATATATTTGATTCAATTCGAATTTCATCTCACTTGACTCGATTCAAGAAAATTTCAAATCGAGTTAGGATGATAAAATAGGATTCGTCAACTCGATTTAACTCGAAATTTTTTCATTCGATTCGATCGAACACTCACCCCTGGTCATGTCGTTAAATTTTAAAGAGAATAAAGTATTATTATACACTCATCTATATCTAATATCTTCTCCAACTTAATTTAACTTTAATTAAATTACTTAAAATAATTAATTTTTAAAATTATAAACAAAAATTTTTTCTTGTTTTACAAATTTTAATCATTTTTTCATAAGTTAATATTTTTTTTATTTTTGTGCAACCTAATTTTAAAAAAATAGTAATTTTTGTGCAATTTTTTCCATGTCATTAACATATAATTTTAGTAATTATTTTATTCAGTACCCCGAACCTTGAACTCCAAATCTTAAGGTTTAGGGTTTGAGTTCGAAATTTAAGGTTTAAGGTTCAAAGTTTGGGGTTCATGATTTAGATTTAGGGGCCATTTTACCCAAAAGCGCGCCTACATTAGCGCGATCTCAGGTGATGTGTCAGCAAAACGCTCCCCCAGGGACGCATTTTCCCCTTTTTTTAGGGTCCCAATAGCTATTTTTTTGACCGTTTGGGCTCCAACGGTCAAAAAAAATTATAAAACCCCCTTTCATTTTTTTCACACAAAAATCCTCTCAAATTTCTCTCAAAGCTCTCTTTAATTTCTTCAAAAAAGCTCTATTTAAAATTTTTCTATATTATTTTTTTTAAAATTAAAAAATATTCGATCGTGTTAACAATGGCCGGAGAATTAATTCGTCTCAATAAGGAACACATCTACATCGAACAAATGAAAATGGTAAGTGTTAATTTTTATTTTTCAATATTATTTAATATTTTTTTCATTTATGCAATTTTAATTAATTTTTATTTTATAAATTTTTATAACAGTCTGTAGATTGGGTGTTGCAATGCTATATCCGTAATATGTCTAGTCCTCCATCACCGTTGATAGAGAATTACCTGTGGAAAACGGGTTTTTGGCACGTGGCCACGATAGGCTGGGGGTGCAAGTTGGACCCGAAACTAATCAGTACGTTAATAGAGAGGTGGAGACCCGAGACGCACACTTTCCATCTTCTATACAGAGAGTGTACTATCACTCTGGAAGACGTGCAGCTGCAATTGGGATTGTCGGTGGATGGGTATGCAGTCACCGGGTCCGCTCAATCTGCTGATTGGATAGCCGTATGCTACGAGCTTTTGGGTGCTATTCCAGATAATATTAACGGAGGTCAGATCGAGATGGGTTGGTTACAAGACACATTTTCAGAGCCGTATAATAATTCGACTGAACTAGGATGATATGTTCGGGCATACATTCTTGAGATGATTGGAGGTTATCTAATGTTGGACTTGTCACGAAACCTCGTACATTTGAGATGGCTGCTGAAACTCATTGATTTTAGAGCAGCTGGTGAACTTACTTAGGGGTCTGCCGTGTTAGCAAAATTGTACAAGGAGATGTTCGGGGCGACGCGACCGAATAAAGCCAAAATCAGAGGTTGACTATCACTACTGCAATCATGAGCACGGTTTCACTTTCTATTTTTACGTCCTCAAGTGGACCACCCATATACATTCCCACTCATAACGAGGTAAATTTTATATTATATTTTACAATTATTACGTAGATTTAAAATAGAATTTTCTGCTAACAATTTATTTAATTAGGTGGAACCATTCGGCGAGTTATGTTGGAATACTTACCTTTCTTGAAGATATACGGCTTCTATTAGACTAACAGTCAGAAGCACAAGTAAGTATTGAATAAAATATACATACATAATAAAATAGTCGTTTTTTATTTAGTATTTAGTATTATGTATATAACTAATATTTTTATTATGTTCATAGTTTCAATGAACACCATACGATGATCCAGCAATTCGAGCAGTAATTTCGGATGAAATCTTTCAAAATCCAAACATTTGGCATGTGAAGGTCCTATTGGTCAACTATGCTACCATAACTATGCTACCATGGAGATGCACTAGTCAGATAGAGTATTGCGGTAATTTATATTTTGACAACCGATTTTCGTGGCACCTGAAATGCTCGATGATGAGCACAAAATGGACTTACGGCAATTGAATATGGATTGGCCGAGATACTAATCAAAATATATCGAAATGTGGGAAAATTGGTATGATTATATACCTACTCAGGAACCGGTCATCGTTCTTGAGTTAGCGTGCGTGCCGGAATACATTCCATGGTTTAGGATCTATGGCAAGCCATATTTACTGTCAGAAGAGGAGAGGCGACGGCAGATTTGTGTCCAAAGGGAACGACGAGGCCCTTTAAATCCAAGAAGAAAGGATAACGACGCGGGCTCATCAACAGCGCCCACACAGTCGTCAGGCCTAACACTTCAACCAATGACACTCACATCACAGCCTTTTCAGATTATGCCAGCTGCGTATCCTACCCCTTATATGTATCCTAACTCTTATATGTTTCTTTTTCCTAGTCCTATGGTAGGTTGGAATGCATGGTCCGGTTCATCTCTGTCCCCGATTACTCTGAGTCAATCGCCGATCTATAGGCCGCCGTTGCATAAGGGATCGCACGAGGCGCCGTCAGGGAGCTCTTCTTTTAGCCAATCCCCATCGCCTTATGGGATTCAAACACCTCCACCATAGGTGATGTAAACACCTCCGTAGTTATTATTCTATCAATGTGGGTCATCCTCCCAACACCCACAACCAGATCCCCTGCCGGAGGAACCATAATCCTCACCGGAGCAACCATAACCCCCGCCGGAAGCTGAACCAATGAGGAATCCAACGCATAACCATCAACGACCTCCATGTGACACTGATTTTGATCGGTACCAACATTGATTTTTTTAAATATATTTGTATAAACTTTCTTATATTGTTTCATTTAATAAAATAAAAGTTGTTTTTAATAATTTAATTGTAATTTACTTTTTATATTTTTAATAAAATAAAAGTTTTTTTGAATAAGGAAATATTTTTAATATTTTTATATTTTTCAATAAAATATAAATAATGCAACATAATTTTATTACAACAACTATCAGCTATTATGATTTGGACATGATCGAGCTATATGGCCTGGGTTCCTACATCATCCGCACAACTTCTATTGGTTGGTTGGTTCTTGGTTATCCATATTGTTACGTATTCTGGTCAAGCAAGGTCGACCCTTTGGTTTGCGACGCAATTCTCTATCCGGTGATAGCTTAAAAGGTGCAAGTGATACAGATGGCCACTTACGTTCATCTGAGACCGGTGGGAATACATGTCTCCACATGTTATATATGTATTCTATTTTGTACACTTCGTTGACATAGCTTATGGGATCCAGACGGAGATTCTGACAAGCTACAATTACATGAGGGCATGGATAATGAAGTGCGTCAAACCTCCCACAGTCGCAGGTCCTATTTCTCAAGTGTACACAACATTTCCTGCCAATAATACCTTAGTTCGGTCTGTCAAACTCCTTCACACGAAACCATAGATTGTAGCGATCATGACACACTGTGTGCATGGTGTTAGCCCATGCTTTCGCATTGTTAATTTCTTGCAATACCTTCGCACACTATGCATCGCCTCCCTACATTTGGCCTTTATAACTCGCTGCTCGCTTTGGAAACAGTGCCGCTAAACGAAAATATGTCTCTCACACAATCGATGTTATCGGTAAATGACTTGTTCTTTTTAGAATATAATTTATGCATTCAGCCAGGTTTGAAGTCATATGACCATATCGTAGGCCGCCATCGTATGCTTGTGTCCACTGTTCGAAAGGTATGTTACAGAGGTAGTCGCGCCTTCTTCGTTAACTAAACGCAAAACCTCCAACATCTCATGAAAACTGTCCTTATTTATCTCATACCCTACTAATATAAGTTGATAGCGAAAATTACATGCCACTCTTCCATTTAGAATAAATTGAATATTACAAATGAAATTAATTTAATAGAGATTAAATACTCATGTTCTTTACTTGTCCTCATTCAGTTGTAGATCGATATTGCCCGTAATAGTTAGACGCAACGTACCTTAGGTAATACCGATGATGTGTGTGATACCATAGGCTTCCCTGTCGCTCAATTGCGGCTAGTATTCCATGGCCCCGATCTAATATAATGCAGATATTAGGTTAGGGGCAAACATGCCTCCTTAACCTAGAAAGAAAGAAATCCTAGTCATCAGCTGACTCCCCCGGTTTTATTGCAAACGCAATTGGAAGGATTCTCCTACTACCATCTTGTGTCACAGCTAGCAATAGCCGATGGGTATATCTACCATACATAAAGGTACCATCAATTTTTACCAATGGCTTACAGTATAGAAATACGTCCCGGCATTGCTTAAAGCTCTAGAACAGACGCTTGAACACTTGGCATCCACCGAGCAATCAGTTGTTGTAGTACATAGGTGTCGTTTCAAGGTCTGTTATACAACCTGGGACATATCTCACTAGCACCTGACACCACTGCCATACTTCATTATATGAAGTGTCCGACCCACCATACATATTTTCCAACGCCTTCTGCTTAGCTATCCAAGCCTTGCAGTAAGAGAGTGTGTACCTCAATTGGCTACGAATATTGGCAATTAAGACCGTCACTGAAGTACTCCTGGGATCCGCCTTCACCGTCAGTAGTATTAAGCTAGCTAACATATCTAAATCCATCCTGGGATGATCTTGTGAAACACCTGTCAACGAAGTACATTAAATAATGCAACATTACGTGATAACAGTATTATTCAAAAACCCTAAACACCTAATGATACTATACCACCAACACATATATGTGGACCTTTGTATTTTTTATCTCCTACAAGCCTATCATTTTCCTCAACGAGGCCATGATTTTCCATGAATATGTATTGTCTTGCACTGCACACTTGGCCTTAAACTTATCGAATTTAGATTTAACCATGTTGTAGTTAACCTCGTTCATGATGTTATATTGCTTCACTGCACCAAGAAAATTATCCTTATTGGAAAACTCCTTACTAGCTTTCAATTCACCCGAATCTAATGACGAACTTGTACGGTCACGCCTTCTGCGTGGTAGACCTGGAAACTCCAACACATCATTTTGAGATAGATCGACATTATGCATGTGGGCTACAGGCGAGTACGCCCTGAATCGCTGATCTTCTTCTTCTTCATCTGAGCCCCCTTCAACATCTTTAGGTATGGTTAGAACAGGCTCTAGTTCAGAAAATAATACAACTTCTGCACCATTGGGGCCGGGGTCTCGAGGTGGATTCATATCGGACTCATCATCCTACCCACTATCATCTGCAACGAACGAGGTCCCCTCGCCGGTGGATGTCGTAGGGAGTACATCATCCCTTCTTGTGGACGTTTCATAACGTCCTCAATCAAATGTAGATTGCCAACCACTAGAAGTTGATGTCATTCCCCAGTACGTATTTTCAGCATCGAACATCGACCCATCGAGGTGCATGTCCCATCCACTAACCGAGTGGCGTGCAGGAGTTATGTATTCGATACTGCCACCAAATACGAGCGCTTTCGTATTCTGCCTCCCACTAACGAAGTGTTGGGTAGGGTTCGTGTATTCCTCTCAAACAGCAATAAATATTGAAGTCGCAAATGTATCATTTGGCAATGAAAATTATACATATAACTCAAGATAGGGTGATCCACTAGCAAAATGAGTCTGCACCATTGCCTCTAAGCTACGAGGACCTTTGATGTCGAATGACTCATATCTCACGGGATCAACCGAAGCACAAAATTGATACTTAATAGACAAAACTTTCATTGGCGTTGTTCCGAAGATTTTACACCTAATTCTTTTACGAAGTTCTGTCAAATCTATGTTCTGGTTAAAAACCAGTCACGCTATGTTCTCCGATAAAAAAACAACGTCGTTCTCGGTGTCACGGACCTCACCAACATAGTAAATAACAGTACTAATAAGTTCACTCATCTTCAGTTTCTATTCTACTTTAGCCTCAATTTCTCTTGCTATAACTTATGTAACCTCAGAATGAAATTTGGCTCATTTATAGTCTAAGGCCAAATAGGAACTACTGTAGAAAAAGAGCGTCCATGTAGGAGCTTTTTTCAGTAATTTTGCGGATAGTGCATCCTGCTTGAAGTGTTTTGGACACTATTTGTTTAGAAACGTCTTATCAAAATTATTTTTTCAGATACTACTGTAGAAAAAAGCGTCCACATGGGAGCTTTTTCCAGTAATTTTGCTGACAGTGCATCCTGCTTGAAGCGTTTTGGACACTATTTGTTCAGAAACGTCTTCTCAAAATTATTTTTCGGATACTCATCAGAGAAAAAGGGCATCCACGTGAGAGCTTTTTCCAGTAATTTCTTTGACAAAGGCATTCGCGCTTGTAGCGTTTTGGACACTATTTGTTCAGAAACGTCTTCTCAAAATTATTTTTTCAGATACTACTGTACAAAAAGAACGTCCACGTGGGAGCTTTTTTCAGTAATTTTGCTGACAATGCATCCTGCTTGAAGCGTTTTGGACACTATTTGTTCAGAAACGTCTTCTCAAAATTATTTTTTCAGATACTACTATAGAAAAAAAATAAAAAGTTTTTATATTGCTAATATATTTTTTCCAAAGCCCTAAACACAAAATTATTTTTAAAAAACTAAAATATAATTTAATTAATTAACCCTAAAACCCTAAACCCTAATTTAATTAATTTTTAATTAATAGTTAATTTAATTAATTAACTCTAAACCCTAAACCCTAATTTAATTAATTTTTCCTTAAAACCTTAAAATCCTAAAACCTTAAACCTTTAAAACCCTAACCTTAACCCTAAAACCCTAAACCAAGCAAAAAATTTTAACCCTAAAAAAAGGGCAAAACGCTCCCCAGGGACACATTTTACTGACACATCACCTGAGATCGCGCTGACGTGGACGCGCTTTCGGAGGATTCGGCTCTTTCTGATAAATAATAAAAAAGTTGGCCCATTTCCCAAAAAAAAAAATTAGAAAAGGGCTTTTTTGGGTAAAATGGCCAAATTTAGGGTTCAAGGGTTTGAGTTTGGGGTTTTAAGTTTTAAGTTCAGGATAAATAAAATTACCATTATTATGTGTCAATGACATAGAAAAAATTGTTGAAATGTTATTAAATAATTGAAAGGGAACTATGTGGTGGGAAGGGTCCATAAAATAATTTCTCTATAGATGAGTGTATAATAATAATTTTATATCTTTAAATTTTGATGATATGGCAAAATTTTATTGGTGCCTAAAAACGTTAGTTTTTAGGATCAATGTAAGTTATTCCCTTTTAGCTAATATTTATAAATTAAATTATAATTATTTTAAATATATAATTATCACAATTTTTATTAAATTATAATTATTTTTAAATGTATAATCATCACAAATTCTATTTTACATTAATTTTTTTAATTTTTTAAATTAATAATAATTCTAAATTAAATATTATAATTATTTTCAAATGTCAATTTATTAACATGTTATAGAAGATACATGAGAAATGATTATCACAATTCTTATCTATATTTTATACTTAGAATTCTATTCAAATAATAAATATATTTTTAAATTAGCATATATTTTTAACTAACAATTAATTAAATTATAATTAATTTAGTAATATGGTAGAAAACAAAGAGTATTGAGTTAAAAGTTTTTTTAAACTCGTACTTTTATATATTATATCATATTTTTCCTTACTTATTTTAAATGTTTTAATTAAATAATTATTTTAAGAAAATATATGTTTAAAAATTATTTTATCGAAAATTTTAAGTATTATATTTTTCTTTCAAAATTTTATGCCTAAGCCATTAAAAAATATATAAAAGAAAGTTTTTAGTTATGTTTATGTTTACGTTTCTTTCAATTAATTAGTTAATAATAACAACACCGGAGCGGGAGACGCAACTCTCGGCAGGACCCATTATAACAAAAAAGAAGCCCTATCCTCAACTCGTATCGTAAGGAGGAAGAGAAAATATACCACCGGTGTCGCTGGCGACGAAACCACTGCCATCTTCACTTTCACATATTTGATCTTCCACCACCGCCGCCTGCGCCACCACTACCAGTGAGAATTCCATCTCTCCTTTCCCTTTATTTCTTCGCTTCAGATCTTTGTCGTATGTTTCCTGATTATCCTATATTTTAGCGTTTTTAATTTATTTTGTTTGCTCTTAAATTTTGATTTAGCTTAAAGTTCTTTTTCTTTAAAAGAAAAAAAGGAAAGAATTAAGGTGAGATCTATCTGTGTTTATTTTGTTGTGATATTAATAAATTTTTATAGTATTTTCTGTTAATGGCACCTTGCAGTATCAATTAAGCGTTTCCCTTTCTTTTTTTAACATTTATTGCTAATTTTAAACCTAGCTTAGCTTTTAATTTTGTTTAGAGCTTTCTAGAAGGATTTTGATGAAGTGAAGAAACTATGGCAAGCAATTCAGGAAGAGGATACCCTACAAACGGTTCGATTTATGTTTGTAATTTACCTGAGGGAACCGATGAAAGTATGTTAGCTGAATATTTTGGAACCATTGGCTTGCTAAAGGTATTCATAAAGTTTTGATGGAAAAACAAAATGTATGCAGCTGTTTGTGTTATCTGTCACTTATTGTTGTGTTTTTGCTGATTTTATAGAAAGATAAGCGAACTGGTCGACCTAAGATATGGTTATATCGAGATAAGGTGACAAATGAGCCGAAAGGTGATGCTACTGTTACTTATGAGGATCCGCATGCTGCATTGGCTGCTGTTGAATGGTTTAATGACAAGGATTTCCATGGGAGCACAATTGGTGTTTTTATGGCAGAGAGTAAGAGTAGTAATGCTGTTGTAGATGTTCCAACTGCAGCTGCAGGTGATGGTGGATTTGAGGATGATGCAGCTAAGGACATGGATGGGGGTGGTGGAAGGGGTAGAGGTCGGGTTGATGCTTCAGGAAAGACGTGGCAACAGGAGGGAGATTGGCTCTGTCCGAATACAAGGTCTGTGATGTGATATTGGTGAGCAGCTTCTTGCTCTTCTGTAACATTTCCTTCCAATTGTCTTTACCTCTGATTGTTATTTTCATACTTCATATAATTTATGTTTCTGGTTGCAGTTGTTCCAATGTCAACTTTTCATTCCGTGGTGTGTGCAATCGATGTGGAACTGCTCGACCTGCAGGTGCATCTGGTGGCGGTGGAGGGGCTGGTGGTCGTGGGAGGGGTCGTGGTGCACCTGATTCTGGAGGTCATGGCCGAGCAGTAGCTGCTACTGGTGGACTTTTTGGCCCAAATGATTGGCCTTGCCCAATGTATGACTTCTAATGCTCGAGTGAAATATTTTCTTCTTTTCTGGTCCTTATGTGATCTTAGGAAAGTCAAGATTTTCTTTTAGTTTTTCTGTTTTTTTGGTGCAAAGGAGAGCACTACTGCTCGAACATAATATCTCTACTGTAACATGCCCCCTCTCTTGCCACTTGAGCTAAGCCAAAGTGATGTCTTTAATATTTTGCTGGATTATACAAATTGGTGAGGAGCCTCTAGGGGTGGTTTTATTGGTGCTTTAAACATTTTACACTTCAACTCTACAAATGTTAAGAAATGTGGGTGTGTTTTTTATATTTGAATGTAATGCCATCTTTTGTGCAACGTTATTCATTTCAGTTCTTTGAATTTCTCTGTAACAGGTGTGGTAACATCAACTGGGCTAAGCGTATGAAATGCAATATTTGCAACACTAATAAACCTGGTCACAATGAGGGTGGTGTGAGGTATTCATAAGTATTTGATATATTCTAATCTTAGTTACAAATTAAAATCTTGTGGATATTTTCATTGAAAAATTTATCTATCTTCTTTGTATTGTTGATTTACTTTTCTATGTTGGCATTGTGTAGCTTAATCATTTGCTTCATTTCATTCATGTTGTAAGAGTATCCTTGAGGGTGATGTGGACCTTTAATCTTATATGAATAAGTCGTCAAACCTTACAAGTGTTCTTTTCCTCTGATTTACCTTTTGGTTTTGGATGGGCATTGGCATTAATTTGTTTTCCCTATTTCTCTTTTTGCCAATGGTTTCTCTTTTGTATCTTTTAATCTTTTTGAGTTATAGTGAGAAAGCTGAGAACCATGCTTCATTGACAGTAGTGATATTGTTGCCATTACTATTTCCAATCAAGCATGAGACACCCCCTTTCGATCTTCACCTTTTCCAATTCATATAATGCTGCTAAAACATGGCTTTGCTTTCTTTCAAATGCATTAACTTTTCCTTACTGCTCCTTTTCTAAAAGAAACTTGTACCACACTCCCTTCACTTGAAGGAGATGGAAAATAAAAGAAAATTCCAATAAACCATCTCATTCTTGTATTTTCTGTATGTCATCTCTTTCATGATTTAACTTTTTTGTTTTTTCATGATTAGGGTACACGCAATGGCCTGGACCACAAAATATTCTTTGTTGTTGTTGTTGTTGTTGTTGTTGTTGTTATATCACTGGAAAAACTTTTTGGAACAAAAATGGTTTATGCTTTGAGTTTTTTTTTTTTTTTCTGTGCATCAATTTTGCTCCTTGATATGTAGTCAGGCAGTTTCTTTTTGTGCTCTTGAACTTCTTTCAGTACTTTCTTACTATTTATTTGAGCCAAATGTCTTGGAAATCTGGTTTCCATCATTTTTTGTTAAATATGTTTGTCAATTAGTTTTCTTTGCGCTAGATATGCTGGTTAGACCCTATTTTATTGGCTTGATTGGGTTTTGTTAGTACAACTGGTATTCAACTTTCTTAAGTTTGTTCCATCATTTTCTCCTTAGCTACCCATTTCCGTTATTTTAACTTGTTGGAATTTGTTGTGCTACTGGCTATCTAGAGAGCAGGAAGATTCCTAAATTTAGTTAATTAGACATTCACTTCATTGGAGGGAAACTAAAAAGAAATGTAGTTTCCTCTTATTACCTGAATTGTGTACATTCTTCTACACAGTGCATTATTCTTTTTAAACAGTTTTACCTGATTCTGTAGTGATGTTCTGGAGTAACTGCCATTACTGCATAGGCATTCTTGTTATGTGCTTTCACGGTATTCTTCTACTTGTTAATTAATTTTATTATCAGAGCATTGGCTTCATTTCCTCTTCTATGTTCTTTTCTTTAATTGTATTCACATCCCATTGTTTTGACTCATTTAATATGCTTTTACTAGATGGAGTGAAATGCTAGTTTGTTTTTGTCATTTTACTACAGTATTACTGAGCTTTCACTCCTACCCTTCGATTTTTACTGCTATGCAAAGCATCTTACGTTTGCTTTAAAACTGTGGTTAACAGAGGAGGACGTGCTGGTGGTTACAAAGAACTTGATGAAGAAGAGATAGAGGAAACAAGGCGACGTCGACGTGAAGCAGAAGAAGTAAAAATATATCTGTTATCATTACTTGAAGCTTAGTTCATTGAATATCTTAATTTTATGGTAATTATGTGTTATCCTCAGGATGATGGTGAGATGTATGATGAGTTTGGCAATCTCAAGAAAAAGTTTCGAGCAAAAACACAACAAGCTGAAGCTGCTCGAGTGCTACCAGGTTCAGGCCGTGCTGGCTGGGAGGTTGAGGAACTAGGTATTAGGTTCATTACGTTGATAATTACTTCATATGAGGATGCGTTGCTTTTAGATACTGATTGCCATACTGAAAATGAAAGATATAGGGCCCTAGTTTAGGTTGCTTGGCTCCAGATTAGTTTGACTGCTAATATTGTTTTACAGTATATTTTATATATGAGGTAACCATATTTCATATCAGCTTTAGCCCAGATAGATACTCATTGAAAACTTTCATATAGGCATAAAATACTGAGCTCATATAAACATTTTTTTTAACTTAAATAGAACAACACTATTTCATTTATACCCCAGAAAAAAAACAGTATTCTTGTTGAGGGTTGAACCCTCAACACATTCAGTATTGTCCCCGGTGGAAGTTTTGTCTCAGACTCTGCCGAGAGCTCAATTCTGCATGGTTTTGCCTTCTCAGGCATCCTACTAGATGCTTATGTTCTGTGAATCCGCCGCCTATTCAGGCACTTAAGCCCTCGACAAAGGTGGGAGACAAAATTCCCACTGGGAACAATACCAGACTTGTTGATGTGCCACTTGGCCTGTGAACCTGCAGGGTCTCAGCAGAGCCAAGGCACATCAACAGTTTTTTTTTTTTTTTTTATAAAACATTGTATCTGGCAGGTGTGATTGACAGGGATGGAAGAGAAAGAAGCAGAGACAGAGGAAGGGAACGGGATGATAGAGAAAGTAGCAAGAATAGAGAGCGTGAAGATAGGGAAAGACGCCGTAGTCGAAGCAGAGAGAGGGATAGGGGAAAGGATTGGAGCCGTGATTATGATTATGAGCGAGATAGAGATTATGGACGGGATCGAGACCGAGGCAGATACTTTTACTGAGAAAGAAAGAATGGGTGACGTTAATGTGGTTAGAATATGGCAGTTGATTGAAACATTTTGAGTTGAATTGGCATCTTAGCAAAGACTAGTGTCTAGAGTTGGATGTATTGTGGATTTAGTGTGATGGGGTGGCCACAGTTTTGGTACTATAGGAGAGTTTAGATTTTGAAATTAAAACAGTTGATGATTTTATCTCCTTGCTATGGTATTTCAAAGCCATCTTTTTAGCATTCTTGAAACTCGGGATGAATGTTTGAGCTAAAGTTGGTTGACATCATTCTTCAAAAATGTTCTACACTGACTCAACTTTGGGCTATTGAATATTACATAATACCGACATGAAAAAATTAGTAAGTAGCTACACATCAATTAACACCACCAACATGACCTTATTTTCATACATAGACTATCCATAGTCATTATACAAATTCATTCTTTGTAATAAAATTGAAGCTACATCATAATTCATAATAGAACACCAGATACAATACACATTTATATATTTAGTCACAGATTTGCTTGTAAAGTTTAAAAATTTATATATTTAGTCACAGATTTGCTTGTAAAGTTTAAAAACTCTATTAGCAGTGTACCAAATATCTAACCACGATATTTATTAATGACATATAACAAAATTTCACAGTAAACCAAATAATTATCCTTTTAAATGAAAGTTTTATTATGATAGAGTAGAGTAAAATTTAATATATAAAAGTAATTAAAACATTTGAAATTAAAGGTATAGAATCAAAAAATAAATGAAGTGATGACTTTATACAAATAATCTCACAACTTTGACATATTAAAATATGCTCTATCAATGGAATGGGAATGATATCCTTTAACCTTGTAATCCTTTATTAGTAAATGGATTTTATTGGCTTAGAAAAAAAGGTTAGCCAATTGGCTCAATGTTTGATATATATAATATATATATCTCTTCTCAGTCAAAGAATTGAATCTAATCCCTTTTGCTTCCAAACATCTAAAAAATGGCATTTATATATAAGTATTATATGCATGCATGGAAGAGTTTTTGAAGGTTTTGTCTATAACCTACCGGTGTGGCAGGATTCTTTTTTGCAAAATAAAGTATATAGGTCGACAAACATCATTGATTATAATATTGGGAACGCACATCCCGGGGCATGTATGGCAATATGGCATAAGTTTGCTGGTTTTACTTATCCATTACCTAACTGGTTCAATAATTTCTACTTGGAGTTTTTAGGCTATGGCTTCTCTCTAATATATAATCATATTTGTTCCGCCTCTTTTGCCACTCAACACCCTTTCCTGTTTCTTCTTTGTCACATACTAACAAAAGCCTCCTTTATTTTGGTTTTATTGCTTCATTCTATGCCAAGCTAAAACCTGGGAAAAAAACAAGCAATAGCAATGCCTCAGTTCATCAATCTTCAGATTATCATTAATGATCAACATGCTTTCTTCCTTCATGAGGTAAGTTCTTTCATTTCTGGGGTTTTTTCTTTCTCAATTTCATTTGTATGGACAAGTAGAGCCACTGTTTGTGAATATGTTTGTTGGAACTTTTTTTTTTCAGAATATTATATCAGCTTTCTCAGGAAGGTTGAAGAAGATCATTAGGAAACAAAAGAGAAAAACCCAGATTGAAAATTATGTTATAGAGCTCAATGATTTCCCTGGAGGACCAGATGGGTTTGAGCAAGTTGCAAGGTTCTGTTATAGCTATGGTGGAGTTGAAATCACCGTTTCCAATGTACCTCTCCTTTATTGCTGTGCATTTTTTCTTGGTATGACTGAGAAAACATCAACCAACAATCTCTTGAGACAAACAGAAAAGTTCCTTGAAGGGATGTTTGATTGGTCTTGGACTGATTTAATCATGAGCCTAAGGAGTTGTGAGCCATTCTTTTCATATGCAGATTCATATGGTCTAATCCAAAAGTTTATTTTTGCATTGTTAGCAAAGATTGCTCAGAATTCAGATATGAACTTCATAACATCTTCATCGTCATCATCTTCACCTGAGACAAGTTTTGGGTTCAGATTCTCTTCAACATCCAAAGCCTCTCCTGAGTCAGCTAGCCCATGTACTAAATCAGGCAAGGATTGGTGGTTTGATGACTTGACAATACTAAGTCCAAAGATTATAGAAAAAATCATTAGGAACTTGGGTGCTTATGGGAACCAAAACAACAGTTTTACACTCACAAGGTTCCTTCTCCATTACCTCAAAAGCAGACCCCAAGGTTCACCAACTTCAAAATCTGAATATGGTGGTCTGGCTGACACAGCTGTTCATGGGGTTATCCTAGTGGGGAAAACCAAATTTTCTTGCAGGAAACTTTTCTGGGTATTGAGACTTGTATCTGGTTTTAGCCTCAGCAAAGACTATAGGGCAGGGTTGGAGAGATTGATTGGTGAGAATCTTGATGAAGCAACTGTAGATGACTTGTTGGTATCTGGACATAACAAGGGTGTTTATGATGTCAATCTGGTAATAAGATTGATTACAGTGTTTGTTAATAGTGAAGGGGTGAATTCAGAGAAGATGAAGAAGCTTGGAAGATTAATAGATAAGTATTTGAGAGAAATATCTCCTGATCAGAACCTCAACACCTCTAAGTTCCTTGCAGTTGCTGAGAGTTTACCACATTCTGCTAGAGATTGCTTTGATGGGGTCTATAGAGCTATTGATTTCTATCTTCAGGTGACCATTTCATACCCTTTTTTTTTTTTTTTGCCCCCTCTATTTTCAACTCATAGAGTTGATGTTTCATAAATGGCTATTGCAGTCCCATCCTACACTTTCTTTTGAAGATAGATCAAGGCTTTGCAGATGTCTCAACTATGAAAAGCTCACATTTGAAGCAAGCAAAGAGCTAGCCAAGAATCCAAGAATCCCACCAAATATTTCAGTTCAAGCACTCATATCACAGCAATCTAAAGTACCCCAAAATGAGATAATGTTATATGGGAGTAATCCCAAAGGCAGCCGGGTGTTGTACCATGATAGCATAGATTCATCATCAGCAGAGAATTTTTCAGAAGGGACTGAATATATGAAACTAAATTTGCAAAAGATGCAATGGAGAGTGGTAGAGTTAGAGAAAGCGTGTAAGGAAATGAAGGGGCAGATGTCAAAGTTGGTAAGGCATAACAGTGCCATCACCCCTTGCTACAATGCAACTTTGCCAAGATTTTGTTGAAGTTCTTTGTATAATTACTGAAGGGGGTTAGTGTTCGATAAATTGAAGCCAAGATTTGAGAAAATGCATGATTACATTGAAAAAGTAAATAAGTTTTTTTCTTTTTGGTTTGAGAAATTGTATGATTACTTGAAAAGTAAAAAATTTACATTGTAATTGTATTTTATCCTTTAAAACATTTAACATAAATATCTAATTATGACATTCAAATATGGTGAATATCTTAATTATATGTTTTCTTATAAAAATATGAATGGGAAATTTTCAGTGTAAATTAAAAAATTTTTGTCTGAGTTCATTTGTATATTTCTTTTCCTGTCCATTTAACAATATCTCCCACTTATTTATAAAATATTTAAGTAGTTGATTAAATAAAAATATAATATTTTTAAAGTATGGAATCTACAATATACATATATATAAATTCAAAAGCAAACAACACATTAACCAAAGAAAATACAGATCTTTACTAGAAAGAAAAAAGCCAAATTGATATAAATTAAAAAAAGAAAAAAGGAGTGTACTAATAGATGATATAAGAAATAAAAAAAAGGGGGTATAGTGGGAGGAAAAGGCCAAGAGTGAAGGAGGAAACTATGGGGAGGCTTCGGTTGGTTTATTGTGTCATTGTCTGTCAACATGTGATTATTTTAATAATGCCAATTGGGGTTATACGACTGATCCCGTGATTATTAAACAAACACATATGTATTGTTTGCTGTTGTGGTTTTATTAAGACAAAACATGTATTTGCTTTTTCTTGGATTTCTGCTCTCTTTTCCCAACAATTTTTCCAAATTTCTTTTTGACTTTTTGTATAAAAGAGGTAGTAATTTAGGGGAAATCTATGATTAATCCTGATTTTTTTTTTTTTTTTTGCTATCTTACTATATATTTATCGATTTTCTTGGATGAAAATGATAGTAATTTTTTAAAATATTTTATTCCATTATTAATTTTGGAAAAATATTATATTTTTTAAAATATAATATTTCTTTTCCTGTCCATTTAACAATATCTCCCAATTATTTATAAAAATATAATATCTCCCATTTATTTATAAAATACTATGTATGTAACTTGCTTTTGCTTTAGGGTATATAGGACGCTCACTACATCTTTTTCCAAAACTAAACCAACATTGGTTTGCTTGTGGAAAGTGGCTTGGCTGTTTTTATAATCGAAATTATTAATTTAAGTAATAAAATGTTTTTAATTTAATATAAAATTAAATATAGGGACAATTTTTTATGTTTTAATATATATTTTTTAAAAGTTCAAACGAGAATGTATGTTGATAAAATTATATCAAGCAATAAATTAGACCTATTCAAGGGTTGAGTTACATGTTTAGGCTTGAAAGCACGCTCAAAATTTGAGAGGATTTTAACAAAAATATTAGGCCCAAAAAATGAGTTTGAACAAAAAAATTAGACCCAATTAAAATATGGACTTGAACATTCAAGATCCAAGCCTGATCTAATCCGTTTTTAAGTTTATAATACTTTATATTATGTTATTTTTATATATTATATAATTTAGAATACATTAAAAGAATAAACATATACTAAATATATATTATTACTCTAATATAAACATTAAAATAATGTTAAGATAACTATATAAAAAAATTATTTTATTTATAAAATTATTAAATACTAAAATAATATAATATAAATATTTTTTAAAAAAAATAAAAAATACGAGTGAGCCTAAAATGAACTTAAGTTATTCTTTTGCAAATAAGGATGGATTTAAACAAAATTTTATGCCCATATTTCGGGACAAACCGAGTTTGGACAAACATAAAATATATTAATATCATGCTTAAGCCCAACCCAAACCTAACCCAGACCGGCCCATGAACACCTCTACAATGAACACAAAAATAATATTTTTTTAACCGACACAAATAATATTAAAAAATACAATTAAATCAACGAAGTTAATAGCCATATTTTTCCATAAACAGAAACGAAAAAACAAATGATGGAACAACAGGAAAACTGCTACGGAATCAACCCAAAACCAAAATAAGTATCCAAAAACAATAGCAAATAGAGGAATAAACTGCCCAAAATCTCAGTCAATAAAACAACACAACCCCAAAACAAGAAAAAGAGCAATCTTCGTCGTTCTCCTATTCAAACTTATGGCAGCAGCACCAACCATAACGGTAGAAGCCTGGTCACTAGGCCAAGGAGAACCCAGGCCAGTGCATTGTTATTGGAACGAGAGCCAGCAATAAAGACACTAAAAGCGCACAATCGAAACAGCACCCCACAAATGACCATGCCAGGAGTCGAAGACTATGGTGGACTCCAAACTTAGAACTCTGCTCCCCAGGGCACCAAGTTAAGGGAGAGGGAGGAGCACCCAATGTAAACCAAGAACAAGGTTGATCTGAAATAACCCATGGGAACCTCAAGCAGCCGAAGCCTGCACCATCTTTGGAAAACCAAGGGCCCAACAAAAAGGATGGAGAAGAGATTAGGCAAGCCGCCATCACAACATGGATGTTGCTAAAGAGGAAACCAACAGGAACCACCATACGAGCCTAAAGAACAAGAAAAGCAGCAAACAAAAGAAAAATGTGGCTGCCGGTTGATCCTAGAGCAGCTAGTTAAAGTTCTGGGCAGAAAGGGCAGGAAGGGGAGTTTAATACACAAATGTATTTGTGGTTAGCAGTTTACGATTTCAACATGTTGGAATAACTTATGTCATTTTCATATTTACATGATCGAGAAAGATTAGAAAAAACAACAGACAAACATAGAAATATGCAAGCTGGTCGTATTATACATATTCCATAGTTCCTTTCTTCTAAGCAGAGTTTCTTACATGATATTGGGGGTCAAATAACTTACTTTTCCTGGATAAAAACAACATTCAAATACAACAATAGTATAATCAAAGAAACAAAAGAGAAGGAAATTACATATCTATGACAGCCGGACAAGTTCACTATTCCTCTAGGTATTTGAGGTTTTCTTTATGCCGTGAGTAAAAGGTAATTACAGCTATAACTATGAGCTACTGTTCTGAATCGGTTGTGAAGGACATCTATCTTCTTCAATGGTGGATTGAGGGTTCATGATCTTACAAAGAGATCGATATTGTAGACGAACATTCTCACCACTTCCAATTATCTTAAGCAAATACCTGCAAGAAATTCATAAAAAGCATGGCAACTGTCACCAATGAAATCTAAGCCCATTGCTACCTCTGCAGCGATGACATATCTACTTTTTTTGTGTGAGTGAAAAAAAAAGAAGGAAATAACAGTTTCCTCGACTTAGTGAAATGAATGCATTAAGAGATAAACGTTCAATGCGTATCTTCAAGAAAAGGTCATCTCACTATAGTCTACTTTTTGTGGGGGTAAAAGGAATTAACACACAGAAGTGAAGGAGATAATATTTATTATTTCAATCTTCTGCTTGAGTTTTCCAAAACGTTGATAATGCACTTTTCAAACTTAAAACTTTCTTGTTAAAAGTAAAATTCTGGAGTTACGCTCAAGCTCAGCCATATTATAATGCAGAACCCTACTAAGTTAATTAAGGGATTGGCTTACTCAAGCCTTTATTTTGTTGATCTTGTTGTATTTATGAGACTTAACTGTAATATTCATAAATCTAAAGTTATATTTGGTATTTTATATCTCCAGTAGGATTAGTATCTTAGTTTGTTCCCCTTCTCCTATTAAGCTTTTCTAAAGAATTAGCTTTTGTTATTAAGAGTTTCTGGCATTTTTCTTTTAAAGTCCTAATTGGGGTAGGGGTTCTAGTTCTTTTAGGATTAAGGTTCACAGTTGGCTAGTAGCCTATATAAATATTGACTTTGATTATGAAGAGATTTTCAGTATTATTGCTATTATGGTTTTGTGATGCAATCAACCTAAAGCGTATAGTCCTAAAGAAACCTGGGTGTGAATCTTTAGAATTTCTTTCTACTTTCTTTGTTTGATGCAATCAAGAATCCCTAGTTGTAAAGCCTAGGTAATCCTTTTTTTCCCCTGTTTATCTTTATCTTTTCCTTTCTCGTTGTCATAACCCAGCTCCTTAAAACTATCATTTGTCACATTAGTTTGTAGTTCAGTCATCTTAGACTATAGTTCAATTCTTTTTTGGATTTAGACTAGGGACATTTCAAGTCGGTTCATATCAAAATCATTAATTGTTTAAGGTTCATGTCACTTCATTCACAACTGGAATCTAACAATGTATTTTAATGAGCATTTTATTACAAAATTGAGGACTACTAGACACAGTTTTGTGCATCTGTAAGATCTTTGGATCAAGCCCACTCACCAGCCATTAAGGCATTGGGATGTAATAACGGCTTCCTTTCCAACAAACTTTTCTGGTGTCCTCCTGTTTCCCTAAACAATCAGTGTAACCGTTTCAAATTTCAATCTAATTTTTAAGTCAGAGAAGTCATAGTCAAAATTTTTGCCATAAACAGATGGCAAAACACACACCTTAATCAACACCTTCTCGTTCACTGAAAATGGATATTGCACGCCCCTATGCAGCCCATCCTCAGCACCAACCTCTCCATTCTCCTACAGAAAAACATTTGAAGAGTGTCAGATTTGAAGATGAA
The DNA here is from genome assembly GCA_025698475.1 of Gossypium anomalum. Classification (NCBI taxonomy): domain Eukaryota; kingdom Viridiplantae; phylum Streptophyta; class Magnoliopsida; order Malvales; family Malvaceae; genus Gossypium; species Gossypium anomalum. The sequence goes on from CM046956.1 coordinate 60,977,275, forward strand.
AACAACTCTAACAAATTACATTTGGAAAGTTCAATGAGTGCTAAAAGCAGTTTGAATAATATTCACCATAAATGTCCCTTTTTTTTTCTCAAACATTTTAAATGATGATTCAATTTCATTTCATAAGAATTCAAGAATTAAAATTCCCAGAGAAAACATGAACATCTCAGCTTATCCTGACTTCTAGTGACCATGTTGAGACATTAACCTACATGATAGGTAAGTTCACAAAGATGCGTCAATAAAAAAACCAATTCACACCGAATGGCCATGTTGAGAAATTAAATGATGTGATTGTTTTATTTTAGCACAATGAAGTAAAATGAGTCAAAGAACTGCAGTTAACTTAGGCCCATTTCCCATTTCCCATTTTCATAATAATAAAGACTATTTCCTAGAGAACAACCAGATTCCAAGAACCAGCACTCCTAAACTTTGAAAACTCTAGCAACAGTTTTGCCCATATGGATAATTATGGGTCTATCTCCTCCCATTTGCATTTGCAAATGAAATGCGAGTTTAATACCCCCATTATGCTTATGACAGTTTATACATGCCAAACAAAAGTTTGAAAGGACGATGTCAAGAAATTTAGATCATACCCTGCTTGATCTCTTTGATAAATCAATTTGGTCACCCATTTCTTTCCGTCGTTTACGAAGAGTGGCATTATGGAATAGCCTCCGATTATCCTCTTGCTTCACAGCTAAAGCAGCAGCTCTTAGAGCTGTTGGACAAAAGTGAAAATATGATAAACAGATAAAAGAGTTTCAAGAAAAAAAGAGAGAACACAAAAGGAATCAAATTGCTTGAAAAAGGAAATGGTGAGGGAGAGAAGTGAGACAGAAAGAAATGAACATAGCAAAACTGGGAACAAAAAGATGGAGAAAATTAATGAAGTTATCAGAATGTACCCATATTAGGGATCAATGATCCAGAGTCGATGTCTGCACTGCAGAGTGTACATCTTGACTGTTATGCAAACAACAATTATAGTTATGATTCTTATCTGTTTCCATCTAAAGGTAATAATAAATCCACAAAAAAACAGTAATGAAAAGGAAACAGCAATAACCATCAATGATAAGCCTCAACATAAAATGCAGCAGTGATCTAATCAGAGAAATAAAAGCAAACAACTTTATGCACTTGTGTACAAGCAGACATATAAACAACAATAGATGCACGCCAACAGAAAAACAGCCTTTATAAGCCACAAAATGACAAGATCTCCTTTCCTTCAAATCTTCTTGGCAGACCTCTTAGCACTTCTGATTTACATTAACTCCTGTAATATTTATGAGTTTGCAGACTGCCTGATTACAATTCCCCACCCCCCCCCAAAAAAAAAAAAAACAAAGAAAGGAAATGAAAGAATTTGACCCCATTCTTTAACCATCAAAAGTATAAGGAGATAAAATAGTTCGATATTACCAACAGATACATCATTCTAGAATGCTGAATTAGGTGTGCTCACACCTTCTATTTGAGAAAACCAATATTTATTTATCTACCCTGTCTCTTAAATATTCTTTCCATAGAACATACAGCAAGTTCCAACAAGCTGAAAATCTTTTGGCGTTAAAAGATTTAGTTTTTCCTCAAAAATGAAAAGCAACTGACTCCTAGCATATCAAGAGAGTAAACGGACTCATTAAATTCAAATGAATAGCCATTAGCCTTTGTCTACCTCCCATTTTCCCTCTTTTCGCAGTACAAGAAGAATTGTTAATGTAGGCCACAGAGAATTACAAGCTTTAGGAAAAGAAAGATGCGACTGCTATTCTGTTCTCAGAGAATCTATTCAACTTCTAGATTATAACTCATCCTACAGTTATTCAATGATTCACCTCTAAATCCCCAAGAAAGGGCAGAACTGTCATTTTCTTGAGGAAACCATGCAGCATGAAAATAAAGCAACATTTTGTTCTCCTTAATTGCAATATCCTGCTTACCATATCAAGGACTCTCCTCAACATGAGACCACCAAATGAATGTCCACAAGAAACAACCACAGCATCTTCAAGGAATGCACCACTAAGCATCAAGGAAAAACCAACAAATAGATCAGCAGACATGGTAAATGTGAAAAGTGAAATGTATTGGCATGAATGTTTCTTTTTTCTTACTGGATTTATACAAATACCTAGGTTCATTTGTATTTAAGAAAAGCTTAAAAAGGATTATGCATCCTAAAAAAGGCAGATGTGGTGCCAACTAAGCACAAAATGAGAAGCATTTTTTTAAGGTCTATCATACATAAGGGAGAATAGCCTAGAGAAATCCTATAAAAAAGATGTGAGCTAATGGAAGATGCCCCATTTTAAAGGTGGAGGGAAAGATGACGGGTTGGGACTTTCAACAATGACTTAGTTATGCTGATTCACACGCAATACGATTATAAACAATTTTATTGATGCTAGGACATACCCAGGATGTATTTCGATTTTCGAACAAAACTTTAAAAAAGATACAAAATAGCTTAACCAAAGGAAATTACAAAAAGATGAATGAAAGTGAGACAACTTACGACAAGGGGTCTGATAGAACACTTCTCAATGAAGGCTGCTTATTCAAATTGTTTCGAGCTACCTGGGAATCCACAATTCACAATAAGGTTTTCTAACAAAAAATTGCAGCCAAAATATAAAGTTCGAAATGCAATATGCAAGCAACAACAATAAAGTAGGTCCATTTAAAAGGGGGGAAAAGCTGTGCAACCAGTAAACTGCTTTCCATAAACTCGTGAGCAAATAAAAATGTAAATCAACACAACAAAATCCACTTTCAATCAACCACCAGGCCATCACATGTATTTGAAAATCTTGCCCTATTAAAAAAATATAAAATAAACAAAGTTGAACATTGTTTCCCTAAATAAGAAGAGAAGCAACTCGAAATGGCACAGAATAAATTTATACACTAAATAAGCTTTCAAATTCTGCAAAGGACTATTTTCAACACCTTAAAATTAGTTAAAAACAATAACAGTATATTAAATGAGAGAGATGGATATTCACCATCACCCTTTTTTTCTAGGTATTCTACTTTTCACTGGAGAAGCATTGCGTGAAATGCAACAAGTCAGGACTTACACAAGTATTATCAGAACGATTGCACGCTACATCTTCTTCAGCAGAAAGTTCATCCATAAACTGGCTAACAGTTATTGGTACATAGCTTTGTGGAATTACATGACCAGCAGCTGCAACTGGAGAGCAATCTAATATAGCATTGCCTTGTGGCATGAGCCTGAATGCAAGTGATGTCCTGACACCAAGTGCTGAAAAGGTTACTCACTTTAGTCAAGAAGTACAAGTTGAATAACTTTGCTGCCACGTTAGAAGCAGCAAAGCATGAAGGGAACATGACTACATGTTACCTGCCACCATTATTAATGCCTGATAGGTACTCGGGAGCAGCTCTATAGGTGGCAGCAGGACGAAGACCAGCAGTGGCATGGCTAAGCGCCTTGCCAGTAATGAGCAACATATCCCCAGGAGCTAATCCAGCATCTGCTTGGTACCAACGACCGTTGGGATCACAAACCTAAGGCAGAAAACATTTAACAGATATTCCCCAAAAGGATCATATAACCAAAATATCCCAAACAAATTATGCATACTTATGCATACACATGTGCTTGCAAGTATATATTCCTTACTTCAATATGAGTTTGTTTTTACAGAAAAAGATATATGCAAAGCAACAGATTCAGAAGAAAGTGCTTGATTAATGAAAAATTCGTACATCAAAGATTTTTTTCTTCTGCAAGGAAAGAAAAATAAAGAGACCTGTAGACCAGGACCATCTGAAGAAATCAATGTCAATAACCCCTTCTCAACTTCACCAGCAGTCCCTGGCTTCCCTCCTCCAATAGCCCCCTTTCCATTTTGCAAAGACATGTGAGCGTAGGATGCAACAAGCACCGATGAGGACACCTCATTAGCAGGTAATGGGGTATCATCAAGTAAATGATTGAACACACTGTACAATACATATTTTGTATTTTGATATCATTACCAAGATAGAAGGCAGAAAAATAAATATGAGCAAATTAATACAGGTAAGATAATCCACCATCACCATCCTTACTCGCTTTGTAAACGAAGGTGCCTTGCTATTGCACATAAAGCAACACGAGCTGCCTTCCCCATGCACCTAAATATATCAGCCATGCATGGGGGAGATGAGTCCCAATCTTCCAAAGACCTACCAGAAGAAAGCTAACGATTTGTCATCAATTGGCCAAAAGTAATAAGCAAATAGATGCATAAAAAAAAAGCAATATAAACAAGTTCAGAGAAAAAAAAAGTAAATGTAAGATACATTTAAAATAAGTATGCAGCAAAAAGCCATGGCAGTTGTAAATGTTATGCATAGACCAAATGGCGTAACTACTAAGTGTGTATAAACCTACAGCAAGAACCATTAAAAGAAAACGCATTCAATAGGTTTACAGCTAGAAAATTAGCTAAATGATCATTGATGAGCATATCCTAGCGAAGTTATGTGCGGGAATAAGGAGAACTCCTATTATGAAGAAGTGTTCAACTGTTCATCCAAGCAATTGACATGAGACTAGAAAAGTTACTAAGAAATAGGCTCCCGCAATGCAGTAGATCAGCAACATGGCCAAAGAATTTTAAGGTTAATTTTGCAATTAAAAATTCTATTGTGAAATAAGACTTGGCATTAACTTAAATCACATTACTTCGGATACAAGGTGACCAAATGACTTCAAAGATGTATCACTACTTACGTGTAAAACCCTCCAGAAACTGATTCGCTAAATTCTTGAAACAAATCCAAATAAAAATGTCTCCTTTTGTACCAATTTAAACACTAGAGGAAAGATTTCATCATTTCATAAACTATAAAGCGATTTGTTAAATGCTGTTTCGATCTTTTTCGAGCTTTAGCAATAAGCTCGATTGCTCGAGTTAAAGTAATTATGGTCAACGAAGCAAATACAAGCCTTAGCTAGCATACTAACTGAAAGCAATCATTTGAACAAAAAACAAAAAACAATTAAGCATTAGGTTTTTCAAGAGAACGGACAGAAAAAATACATACCTTCCAGCCCTATACATATAAAACCCACGACTTCCTTTTCCAACAGTATTTACCCTACTCCTAAAGTACAACCGCGCGGCTTCCAAGGCGCAACGCATCAATGCGGCATCCTCGTTCCCAAACTCAATAACTGCCGCATTGTGTCGCATCAAAGAACCCGAAAAAGCCTCCACAGCCCTCACATAGGAAGCAGAAGGGGCACCATCATAGGGGGAAATATCGGATAGCCTAACTCTGGCGAGTGGAAGTGCAGCGGTCCCCATGGTTACGAGAGGCTCACCGGAAGGATGAGCGGCGGAGATTGGAACCGCGACATGCTCGAGGGGCTGGCGTGGGCGGAGAGGGAGAGGGGATTGAGTGGGAGTTGGGGTAGGGGATCTAAGTGAAGAGTCGGAAGGAGGAGGAGGATTCGGCGGTGTCGCCTGCTGCGGCTGCTGCATCATCATCGCTACCATGAATCATTTCTGATAGGTAAAATAAAAGGGAGAAGGTTTCAAATTAGGGTTTTGAGCGAATCATTTTGAGGAATTTGGTGCTTTTAATTGAACTGCTACTGGATGTGGAGTATCGTATAAAAGGTGATGACTAAATACAAATACTAAGTTTCTACATTTTGGGCAAATTTGTTGAAGTTGAAGGCTCGCTATTTAATTTCATTAAACTTGTTGTCTTTTTTTTTTTTTTTACATAAAAAATAAAAATAAAATTGAAAATAGTTGCTAGTATTTTTTATTTTTTATTTTTTACATCAAAAATTAAAATAAAGTAGAAAATAGTTGCTAGTGATTTTTACTTTTTATTTTTTTACTAACAGATTCACCCTATGGATTTGAGATTAAGGATGGTAATTTATAATCGGAATTTAGATTGGATGAATTTGAATAATATTTAAATTAGTAGTTGTGATGGATGCATGTATTAATATTTAAATATTTATAATTTTCAATTATTTTATTGTATTTAGACATGTTCATGGGCCGGGTCGGGTGTCTATTCATGGGCTAGGTCAAGTCCGCCCAAAAATGAGAAGGTTTGGATAAAAATATAGGCCTGAAAAATGAGCTTGAGTAAAAAAATAACACCCATTTAGAAAATAGGTCAGGCTTTGGGTAAGGTTTTTTTGGCCTGAATCCAAGCCGAATTTTAAATGAACACTTGTCTATTAACAATTGTTTTAATTAAATTTTAAATTGAAATTGCATGTTTTTAACTTGTTAATTATTGTAGCATCTCGTAACCCTAATAAGAAAACGGAGACGGGTGAAGGGTGTTACATCGAAAGTATCACATGATATAATAAGTAGTAGTCGAAGGAATTATAGATGTGGTGAAAGTATCTTTTGAAGATAACCTTGTGGATTCGTTCACTAAAACTCTTGTAACTAGGAGTTTTAACATGTAACACCCCTAACCCTTATTTGTCGTCGGAATAAGGTTACGGAGCATTATCGAACTTTACAGACTAATTACGAATATTTCATTACCTTTATTATACAAATCAAAAATAAATCATATAACACTCATATTGTCCCTTAGATAGGTCTTTGAGGCCCAAAATACACCTTAGAAGTGAATCAGGACTAAATTGGACACTCAGGGAAAATTTTCCCAAAATCTTAAAATTTTTCTTAAGAGTAGGGGACACACGCCCGCGCGGCCGACCGTGTGACTCACACGGCCAGGAGACACGCCCGTGTCTTAGGTTGTGTGGGCATTTGATGTGAGGCACACGATCGTGTCCTAGCGCATGTCTAAATTAGAGTGCTACTGAGTTGGATCACACGGCCAACCACATGACCGTGTGCTAGGCCGTGTGCAAAGTGCAGGGGTCACACGGCCAAGCCACACGCCCGTGTGCTAGGCCGTGTGTAAAAATCTGAGCATTCTGTTTTGAAATTTCAAAGTGCAGGGGACACACGGCCAAACCACATGCCCATGTGCGTGGCCGTGTGTCACACACGGCTGAGACACACATCCATGTCTGTGCCCGTGTGGACGAAAATAGGTCATTTTAAGGCCACTTTTCTCACCCTTTTTTAAATCAACCTACATACAACAATTCAATACATCAAATAGCCTCAATTAAGTAATCAACACAAGCCAAAAATCATGTTTTAAACATAATATATCATCACAAAACTCTATGAATTAAACTTACCAAAATAACTCTATTCATTGATTCACCAAAATCTACTACTAAATACATGTATATTAATATATATATCATTCACAACCATACTTCAAATTTTAGCTCTTTTTTAATTTAACCTTATACATGCCATATAAACCATAAAGCGTATAACAAAATCTATCAGAGCAACTGGATAGTGCGACCTGACGTGTTAATCTGATCTTCTGAACTTTTTGATAATCTACAAAGAACAGTAAACAACACAGTAAGCTTCATGAAGCTTAGTAAGTTTGTTGGTTTTAAACATAAATCTTACCAAACATACTAAACAATTCATTTAAGTAATTCATTCATTACACATTTCTTGCCAACCACAATTTTAATTGATGAATTCACTTATTTCATCTCAAAATCAACATTACCATTGAATCTTCAACCATTGGTATCAATATCACTTACCGAATTATCAACCTTTATCAGACTGATAAACATCTTATGGATATGAGTACATTGTAAACGGAAGCCCAAGGGCTGAACAGAAGCACATAAATGCTAAACGGAAACCCGTAACGGTTGAACAAGAGCTCATAAGAGCTGAATGAAAACCCAGTAGGGTTAAACTGAAACTCGAGAGAGCTGAACTGAAACCCATTAGGGTTAAACGGAAACTCATATGAGTTAACTGAAGCTCATGAGAGCTAAACAAAAAGCAAACACGACTGTTCTTAACAAATGCTGAACTTCGGTTTACTTGGGTAACTTTGCCATCAATTCCCCTTTTTGCACTGAATGATTGTACTCAATCCTGCGTTCCGTTCACCTCGAACACTTGATTTGTAACGCCCCCACGCCCGAGACCGTCGCCGGAGTCGAGTATGAGGTGTTACTAAGCTTAATTTAACATTTTTAGAACTTTGGATTATTTGTTTCTACATTCACAGTTTTTAAGCTACTTGTGTCACAGTCACAAGAAAAATCATATCTCGAGTTACAAAACTCGAAATTAAGATCCGTAAATTTTCCTTGAATCTATACTCATATACCTATCTACTAATTTTTTTCTAGAATTTTTGGTTGAGCCAATTAGTACAGTTTATTAGTTAAAGTTACCCCTGTTTCAAGACTTGACTGGTTTGACCTCTGTTTACTACGAACCATATTTCTCTCTGTACAAAATTCATATGGCTATGAGGTTTGTTTCTACTAAAACTAGACTCAATAAGGATTCTGAGGATATAAAATACACCACCTAATTATATCTTTAAAATTTATAGTGAATTTCTAAAGTTGGAACAGAGGATTTAGAAACTGCTACGACCCTGTTTCACTAAAATTCAAATATATTTTAACATATAATTCCTTTACCTGTATCATTTGTTTCATGTGAAACTAGACATAATAAGCTTCAATTTGATGTATATTCCATCACCATATTCAATTTCTATGATTTTTAGTAAATTTTCAAACTCGGGTCAGTGTTGCTGCAGTATTCTGTTTATGGCAAATTTCATCCCTTTTATGAGTTTTTATGCACTAAGTATCTTAATAATTTTCCTTAACATCAAACATAATCTAAACTAACCATTTTCATAATTTATCATTGTCAAACATTTTCTCAACCATTCCATCACCATATCATAAGATCATTTACACAAAATAGGTATATTGCTATACATGCCATACTTAAATTTACAAACCATTTACCAAAAGTCTTCCTGATAGTGTGGTGAGCCTTCGACCTATCCCGACTCACGAGTTGGCTTGTTCAAAACTACAATGAGTAAGAAGGAAGGAGTAAGCATAAATGCTTAGTAAGTTCATATGCAAATAATAAGTAACATAACAAACAATCATACCAATCAACATTAGCATGCATCACTAAAACACATATCACATTTCTAATCATTTTTCATCATCTTATTACCTTATCGTGATTGTATCAATACTCAACCCGAGGGTTAAATACATACCTGTCCAAAATATCCATTTCACATCACTTACCAATACGTCTCTTTACATCTCGAATATTCCTCCAATTGAGTAGAACTTTGCCCGTTGAACACATCGGAATATAATTCGGATACATGGATAACTTGCACATAAGTGCCATATATGCAATCAAGCAATCATGTAACCCGCCCATAAGCGAACTCGGACTCAACTCAACGAGCTCGGGCGTTCGCATCCATAAGTGAACTCGGACTCAACTCAACGAGCTCGGATGCCTAGTTACATCTCTCGAACTCGGACTCAACTCAACGAGTTCGAACATTCGCATCCATAAGTGAACTCGGACTCAACTCAACGAGCTCGGATGCTCAACCATCCTAGTGACATGTCACTTGTATCCTAATCTATTCCTAAGGTTCAAACGGGATTTTCCTCGAACACATATCCTTGCCGCCTTCCGTAGAATGCCGAATTCAATACTTCGGTAACAATTATATTTAACAAGTAGCTCACATAATTTACATATTATTTGAAATTAACCACAAAGCATACATTTCATAATAAAATTCAGCATCACATATATTTAACATCACTAACTTAAAAATAACAATTATGCTACATTATTTACACATGAACTTACCTTGGTACCAAAATACAAAGATTTTGCAATTTAGTCCACAATCTTTTCTTTTCCTCGATTGAGGTCGATTCCACGTCTTTCTTGATCTAAAACAACACATTTAGCTTATTTAATACTCACATTGTCAAATTAATCCTTAACTCAAATTTTGGCAAAATTACAATTTTACCCCTAAACTTTTGCATATTTACATTTTTGCCCCTAGGCTCGGGATTAAACTTTATTCCTTATTCTTATGTTTTATGACATGCTGATCATTTTTCCCTTCTATGGTAACATGAAATTCACACTCTAACATGTACTTATGACTATTAGGTATTTTTACCGATTAAGCCCTTTTACTCGTTTTTGCTTAAAATCGAGTAGTACAAGTTGTCTAACATAATTTAAAACCTCATATTCTATCATAAAACACCAAAATACACAAATTTCACCTATGGGTATTTTTCCAAATATGAACCCTAACTTAAATTATTGCTAGCATAAGCTTTATCGAGCTACCGGGACTCCGAAAACGTAAATAACATTAAAAACGGGGCTTGGAATCACTTACTATGGAGCTTGAAAGCTTGAAACAAACCCTAGCTATGGAGAACCCTTGAAATTTCGTCCTAATGAAGAAGATGGACAAAAATTGGCTTTTAATTTTGTTTTTAATTCATTTTAATAACTAAATGACCAAAATGCCCTTACTACTAAACTTTCCAAAAATTCCTTCCATGTCCTAATTTTGTCCATGAACTAGACCTCTTAATTAATATTTCAATGCAATTTCATACTAAAAACTTCTAGAATGCAAGTTTTGCAACTTATTCGATTTAGTCCCTACTTTCAAATTAAGTATTTTATGCATAGAATTTCTTCACGAAATTTTCACACAATTATGTAATCATATCATAAACCTCAAAATAATTATAAAATAATTATTTCTATCTCGGATTTGTGGTCACGAAACCACTATTCCGATTAGGCCCTAATTCGGGATATTACAACTCTCCCCCCCTTTAAGGATTTTCGTCCTCGAAAATCTTACCAGAAATGATGTGGGTATTGATTTCTCATAGTTTCTTGGGATTCCCATGTAGCTTCTTCTATTCCATGCCTTTGCCACAACACCTTCACAAGTGCAACATTTTTATTCCTTAGTTGTTTGACCTCTCGAGCTAAAATCTTAATCGGTTCTTCTTCTTAGGTCATATCTGGTTGTAGTTCAATTTCGCCGGTGAAACTACATGTGAAGGATCCGAACGATACCGACGTAACATAGATACGTGGAACACATCATGAATCTTCTCTAATTCGTGTGGTAATGCTAGCCGATATGCTACCTGGGTCCAACTTTTTCAATTACTTCATACGGCCCAATAAAACGAGGACTTAATTTGCCCTTCCGTCCAAATCTAAGGACTTTCTTCCACTGAGACACCTTTAAAAATACTTTATCACCAACTTGAAATTCAATGTCTTTTCGTTTTAGATCTGCATAAGATTTACATCTATCTGACGACTTTCAAACAATCTCGAATTACTTTCACTTTTTCTTCATTTCTTTTATTAGATCAACTCCATAAATCTGATTTTCCTTGAGTTCACCCAATACAAAGGCGTTCGACACTTACGACCATACAATGCTTCATAAGGTGCCATTTTCAAGCTCATTTGATAACTATTGTAGTAAGCAAATTCTACCAATGGCAAATATCTTTCCCAACTTCCTTGAAATTCCAATACACAACATCCGAGCATGTCTTCAAGAATCAAATTACTCTCTCGATTGTCCATCGGTTTGTGGATGAAAGGCGATCTTGAAAATTTAACTTTGTACCTAACGCATCTTGCAATTTTTGCCAAACCGCGAGGTAAACCTTGGATCTCTATCTCAAATAATCGACAATGGTATTCCATGTAATCTAACAATTTCTCTAATATACAAATTTCACCAACTTGTTAAGAGAATAATCCGTGCGTCTTAGGAATAAAATGAGTCGACTTAGTTAATCATCAACTATTACCCGGATGGTATCTTTCTTTCCTGAGTCAATGGCAATCTCAAACAAAATCCATAGTAATCCGATCCCATTTCCATTCAGGGAACCATAATAGGTCAAGTAATCCCAAGGTACTTGGTGTTCACTTTCACCGTTGACAAATTAAGCATTTGGACACAAACTCGATATATCTCTTTTCATTCCATTCCACCAATATATTTTCTTCAAGTCATTATACATTTTCGTACTACAGGTGAATCGAAATAACCACTATGTGCTTCTGTAGGATCTTTTGAATCAATTCCTCATTCTTTGGTACACAAATCCGATCTTTAAACATTAAGCACCCATCGTAACCAATTAAAATCGACTCAGTATCAACTTCACACTTCGCTTTCTCTTGGCTTGCAAATCTTGATCATGTTTTTGAGCTTGAAATCTCTTGTAAAAACTTCGGTTTTACTCTTAGCTCTGCTAGAATCGAACCATCATCGACACTTTCAACCGAGTGTTCATAACTCTCAAAGCAAACAACAACTTTCTCGCTCAAAGCATCAAAGAACCACATTCGCTTTTCCGATGATAATCAATAACAAGCTCATAATCTTTCAATAACTCCAACCATCTTCATTGTCTTAAATTCAAGTCTTTTGTGACATCAGTACTTAAGACTTTTATGGTCGAGATATATACCCGGCACTTTTCACCATACAAATAATGTCGCCAAATTTTCAAAGCAAACACCACTGCAGCCAATTCCAAATCGTGAGTAGGATAATTCCTCTCATGAGGTTTTAACTGCCTCGAAGCATATGCCACCACTTTTCCTTCTTGCATGAGCACACACCCCAAACCATTTAGAGAAGCATCACTATACACCACAAATTCTTTACTGATTAAAATTGTACTAACACTGGTGCCTCTGTTAATAATTTTTAATTCTTCAAAACTCATTGACATTCTTCCGTCCATTCAAATTTAACATCCTTTCTGAGTAATTTAGTTATAGGAGCAGCAATTATAGAAAATCCATTTACAAACCGCCGATAATACCCAAATAGCCCCAAGAAACTTCTAACTTCAGTTACATTTTTCGGTGGCTTCCAATCAACAATGGCTGAAATTTTACTAGGATCAACCCGTATACCATCACCTGAAACAATATGACCCAAGAATCCAACTTCCCGTAGCCAAAATTCACTTTTACTAAACTTAGCATACAACTGCTTATCTCTCAAAGTTTGCAAAACTATCCTCAAATGCTCAAGACATGCTCTGTATCATCTTTTGAATAAATTAAAATATCATCTATAAACACCACAACAAATTTGTCCAAGTATGGTGAATATGCGATTCATTAAATCCATAAACACAATAGAGAGCATTTGTCAACCCAATGGCATAACTAAAAATTCATAATGACCATACCTTGTTCTAAAAGCGCTTTTAGGCACATCCGACTCTTTTACCGCAGATTGGTAATACCCGGATCTCAAGTCAATCTTTGAAAACCATGTCGCTCCTTTTAGCTGATGAAACAAATCATCAATTCTTGGCAACGGATATTTGTTTTTGATTGTCACCTTGTTTAATCAAGCGATAATCAACACACAACCTCATAGAACCATCCTTCTTTTCACAAATAACACGGAGCACCCCAAGGTGAAAAACTCGGTCTCACAAAACCTTTATCACCAACTCTTGCAATCTGCGACTTTAATTCCTTCAACTCTGCTGGTGCCATTCTATACGAGAGTAATCGAAATCGAGTTGTTCCTCAGTATCAAATCAATACCAAATTCTACTTCCCCGATGAGGCAAACCCGCAATTCTTCAGAAATACGTCCCGCAAATTTACACACAACCTAAGACTCGATTCAACTTTCTTTTCAACTTCTTTTGTATTAATTACATACGCCAAATAAGCTTCATAACCCTTTCTCAAATATCTCTGAGCCGACATCAAAGAAATCACACTAGACAATACCTCTGATTTATCTGATTCAACCCGCAGAGTTTCACCGTTTTCACACTTTAATTCTATAACTTTTTCTTTGCAATTTACTATAGCATCATGCAATGTCAACCAATCCATACCCAAAATAACATCAAATTCATCAAACGGCAGCAACATCAAGTCGGTAGGAAAGTAATGACCTCAATCATTAAAGGGCATTTCTTGCTTACTTTATCAACTATCACACATTTGCCTAACGGGTTCGACACTCTAATCATAAATTCTGTGTTCTCAACAGGTATATTCAAACTAGACACCAGTTTCATGCACACATATGAATGAGTAGAACCGGGATCAATCAAAGCAATAACATTAACATTATAGAGAGAAAATATACCGGTAATCACATCAGGTGAGGAAGCATCTTCACGCGCTTTAATAGCATAAGTTCTAGCCGGTGCGCTTCCTTCAGGTCTAACTGGTGCATCTCTGGCTACATTCTTACTGCTTGCTTCGCTCCCAGCTTTTCTTGGATATCTTCCTTTCGAATCCGCCCCACTTGTTTTTGTATTCTGAAATTTTTCTTTTTCAACTCTCTCTGGGCAGTCTCTAATAAAATGATCCGGAGAACCACATCGAAAACATTCATTTGCTCTACACGGACCAAAATGATTTCTACCACACCGCTGGCACTCAGGTTTAACAAATCTCGAGTTCCCTACACCGTCGCAAAGTAGTCCGGGATTTAGGACCCACATTTTGCTTCTTATAATTCCCATATGATTGCCAGGTGAAGCTTGGGAACGAGGATTCATATTCCTTGACTTTCCAGTTCTTTGTGAAAATGAACCGCTCATCGGTCTTTTCCTCCAATTTCTAGTATCGCCTCTACCTTTTCTTTTCTTTTTAAGTAATTCTTCTACCTTACAAGCCCGATCAACCAATACTACCATTTCTTTTAATTCAAGAATTCCAACAAATACCTTGATGTCTTCGTTGAGCTGTCTTCAAATCGTCGGCACATCTTGGCCTCTGTAGCAACATACTCTCTGGCATACTTACTTAATCGAACGAACTCTCTTTCATATTCTGTAACCGTCATATTACCTTGCTTCAACTCACGAAATTCTTTACGCTTCTGATCAATAAATCTTTCACTAATATATTTCTTCCAAACTCTTCTTGAAAGAATTCCCAAGTTATTTTCTCTTTAGCATTTACCAAAATCAAAGTCTTCCACCAATTATAAGCTGAATCCCTCAACAAGGATATAGCGCATTTCAAACATTCTTCAGGTGTACAAGATAATTCGTCAAATACCCGGATAGAATTTTCAAGCCAGAACTCTGCTTTCTCGGCATCATCATCGATATTTGCTTTAAATTCTTCTACCCTTGCTTACGAATTCTATCAACTGGAGTTCGTGAAATTTCATCGATCCATACCTTGACGCGTCGAAGTACAGGTTGAGGAATTGGGGAGGTGGGGAGGTTGTACATTTGGGTTCGTGCTTTAACGAACTTAGTGTACCATGCACTCATCATTTGGAGAAAGGCTTCCCGACCCTTTCTCCTCCTCCCCGACTAACGATGGAGGTGGATTTTCGTCACACACGCTCCTTCAGTTCAGGAGTGGCGCATTACTCTCTACTTCATCTCGCCACACTGGATCGGGATCCATTTACTATAAAAAAATCATTTAAAAAGTCGTCAAGTCGTCACACTATCACAATTTATACATATGGCATGTATAGCAAAATCCGTACATACAACACGTAGTCCGAGAACCGACTAAACCTGCTCTGATACCACTAAATGTAACGCCCCCACGCCCGAGACCGTCGCCGGAGTCGAGTATGAGGTGTTACTAAGCTTAATTTAACATTTTTAGAACTTTGGATTATTTGTTTCTACATTCACAGTTTTTAAGCTACTTGTGTCACAGTCACAAGAAAAATCATATCTCGAGTTACAAAACTCGAAATTAAGATCCGTAAATTTTCCTTGAATCTATACTCATATACCTATCTACTAATTTTTTTCTAGAATTTTTGGTTGAGCCAATTAGTACAGTTTATTAGTTAAAGTTACCCCTGTTTCAAGACTTGACTGGTTTGACCTCTGTTTACTACGAACCATATTTCTCTCTGTACAAAATTCATATGGCTATGAGGTTTGTTTCTACTAAAACTAGACTCAATAAGGATTCTGAGGATATAAAATACACCACCTAATTATATCTTTAAAATTTATAGTGAATTTCTAAAGTTGGAACAGAGGATTTAGAAACTGCTACGACCCTGTTTCACTAAAATTCAAATATATTTTAACATATAATTCCTTTACCTGTATCATTTGTTTCATGTAAAACTAGACATAATAAGCTTCAATTTGATGTATATTCCATCACCATATTCAATTTCTATGATTTTTAGTAAATTTTCAAACTCGGGTCAGTGTTGCTGCAGTATTCTGTTTATGGCAAATTTCATCCCTTTTATGAGTTTTTATGCACTAAGTATCTTAATAATTTTCCTTAACATCAAACATAATCTAAACTAACCATTTTCATAATTTATCATTGTCAAACATTTTCTCAACCATTCCATCACCATATCATAAGATCATTTACACAAAATAGGTATATTGCTATACATGCCATACTTAAATTTACAAACCATTTACCAAAAGTCTTCCTGATAGTGTGGTCGAGCCCTTCGACCTATCCCGACTCCTGAGTTGGCTTGTTCAAAACTACAATGAGTAAGAAGGAAGGAGTAAGCATAAATGCTTAGTAAGTTCATATGCAAATAATAAGTAACATAACAAACAGTCATACCAATCAACATTAGCATGCATCACTAAAACACATATCACATTTCTAATCATTTTTCATCATCTTATTACCTTATCGTGATTGTATCAATACTCAACCCGAGGGTTAAATACATACCTGTCCAAAATATCCATTTCACATCACTTACCAATACGTCTCTTTACATCTCGAATATTCCTCCAATTGAGTAGAACTTTACCCGTTGAACACATCGGAATATAATTCGGATACATGGATAACTTGCACATAAGTGCCATATATGCAATCAAGCAATCATGTAACCCGCCCATAAGCGAACTCGGACTCAACTCAACGAGCTCGGGCGTTCGATCCATAAGTGAACTCGGACTCAACTCAACGAGCTCGGATGCCTAGTTACATCTCTCGAACTCGACTCAACTCAACGAGTTCGAACATTCGCATCCATAAGTGAACTCGGACTCAACTCAACGAGCTCGGATGCTCAACCATCCTAGTGACATGTCACTTGTATCCTAATCTATTCCTAAGGTTCAAACGGGATTTTCCTCGAACACATATCCTTGCCGTCTTCCGTAGAATGCCGAATTCAATACTCGGTAACAATTATATTTAACAAGTAGCTCACATAATTTACATATTATTTGAAATTAACCACAAAGCATACATTTCATAATAAAATTCAGCATCACATATATTTAACATCACTAACTTAAAAATAACAATTATGCTACATTATTTACACATGAACTTACCTTGGTACCAAAATACAAAGATTTTGCAATTTAGTCCACAATCTTTTCTTTTCCTCGATTGAGGTCGATTCCACGTCTTTCTTGATCTAAAACAACACATTTAGCTTATTTAATACTCACATTGTCAAATTAATCCTTAACTCAAATTTTGGCAAAATTACAATTTTACCCCTAAACTTTTGCATATTTACATTTTTGCCCCTAGGCTCTGGATTAAACTTTATTCCTTATTCTTATGTTTTATGACATGCTGATCATTTTTCCTTCTATGGTAACATGAAATTCACACTCTAACATGTACTTATGACTATTAGGTATTTTTACCGATTAAGCCCTTTACTCGTTTTTTTGCTTAAAATCGAGTAGTACAAGTTGTCTAACATAATTTAAAACCTCATATTCTATCATAAAACACCAAAATACACAAATTTCACCTATGGGTATTTTTCCAAATATGAACCCTAACTTAAATTATTGCTAGCATAAGCTTTATCGAGCTACAATGGACTCAAAACGTAAATAACATTAAAAACGGGCTTGGAATCACTTACTATGGAGCTTGAAAGCTTGAAACAAACCCTAGCTATGGAGAACCCTTGAAATTTCGTCCTAATGAAGAAGATGGACAAAATTGGCTTTTAATTTTGTTTTTAATTCATTTTAATAACTAAATGACCAAAATGCCCTTACTACTAAACTTTCCAAAAATTCCTTCCATGTCCTAATTTTGTCCATGAACTAGACCTCTTAATTAATATTTCAATGCAATTTCATACTAAAAACTTCTAGAATGCAAGTTTTGCAACTTATTCGATTTAGTCCCTACTTTCAAATTAAGTATTTTATGCATAGAATTTCTTCACGAAATTTTCACACAATTATGTAATCATATCATAAACCTCAAAATAATTATAAAATAATTATTTCTATCTCGGATTTGTGGTCACGAAACCACTATTCCGATTAGGCCCTAATTCGGGATATTACATGATTCAATTTCTTAAATTTAATAATAATTTTATTTTCAACAAATGCTATAGATAAATACAAAATACCATTTATCAATTAACATATAACATTAAAATTTAAGCATATGAACTCACCTGGGCTGAATAGTGGAATTTGTAGTAGTTTGAAAACTATTCGACTAATTTTCATTTTTCTCGTTTATCTTCGGACTCTTGATCTAATACATAAAATTATTGATTCATTAGCACATATTTCAATCCTAATTCACTTCACAATTTATACCCTTTAATTTTTGAAATTGCACAGTTACCTCAACTTTTATAGTTTTTGTAATTTAGTCCCTCACCAATTAGCCCATCACATAAGCTAATTTTTCTCAATTAACAATTTATCTAAATTTTCTAAGCTATTACACAGATTTTGATAAACAAAATTTAATACAAAACCCTAAGATTTAATCTTTTTCACAATTAGGTCCTAAAATCAATTTCTATTAAAATTTACTTGATAAAATAATCATATAACAAAATTAAAGCTTCAATTCCATGTTAATTCATCATAAA
This sequence comes from Gossypium anomalum, assembly GCA_025698475.1. NCBI lineage: Eukaryota > Viridiplantae > Streptophyta > Magnoliopsida > Malvales > Malvaceae > Gossypium > Gossypium anomalum. The sequence goes on from CM046956.1 coordinate 60,996,118, forward strand.
ATTCCAGAACTCATCAATGGTAACTTTCAAAATCACCTATGAAATCAAAAACCAATGAATTAGATAGTTGGACCTAGTTATAAAAGTCTCAAAAACACAAAAATTTCAAGAAAAGAGTAAGAATTGAACTCACATGTAGTAAAAATATGAAAAATCAGCTTTTGGAGGACCTTCTATGGTGTTTTTGGCTGAAGATTGATGAAGAAATGTCTATATTTTCAATTTAGTCATCCTTTTAATTTTTACCTTAATTCTCAATTGACCATTTTGCCCCTAATTCATCAAATTTTAAGATTTCTTTCTCCTGAACATGTCGTCTCAGCCTTTTATTAAATGCCTAATTGCCTTTTTGGTCCTCCCTTATCTACCACTTAAGCTATTTAATCACTATTTCTTTAATTAGCAAGTTTTACACCTTTTCAATCTAGTCCTTTTTAATTAATTAACTACCAAAACGTCAAAATTTTCTAACGAAATTTTAATACTAACTCAATGATACTCCGTAAATATTTATAAAAATATTTACAGCTCGATTTATGAAATTGAGTCTCGATCCCTCATTTTTGAAACTAATTAACCTAATAAATCCTTCTAAAACACAATTCACTATTTCAAAAATCTTTTTAAAATCACATTTAACTCCAAATTTCTAAATAATATAATTATTGAACTCTCTCATAGAATTTAATGATCTCGAGTCACTGTTTCCGACACCATTAAAAATTAGGCTGTTACATAACAAATACGTTGAGGATATAGGAATGAGAAACATGACACATTTACTTCATTAAGGCAAGTGGGAGATTGTTGGGAAATGTGCTCATATTGTAATAAACATGTAATTATTTTCTATTTATTTGAATGATGGATAAATAAATTTCACATTTCACTGTTATGTATTTTGTATTTTTGTTTTTCATATTTTGCATGCATAACGGAATTGTGACAAGCAAATATTAACTCATTAATTGTCTAAGTTAAAACTGATGATAAATGGCATTGTAAGAACGTTTACATTGCGATAAAGACAATTTACTTTAGTAGATAATCTAAACGAGTCCGTGATCCCGTAAAAGAATCAAAATGAGCATTTGATTTAAATACTTAGAAGGATTATTATGTCGTCTATAATTCCAATTGAGGAGATGATTAGTTTTGGCTATCGGGGCAGTTAACTTCGCGGGTAGGGACATAAATGTATTCATTGGCAAAATGATATATTGGACTTGACCCAAGATGAATTAATTCTGAATTCATTTGTGAATTAATTCATTTATGACATTCATGGTGTGATTTACCTAAATCCTGAGTTAGTCACTAACCATGTGTATGTAACTCATGTGTTTTGATATAAGTGGAGGCTTATGTTCTAAAGATGATCGAGACAATAGTCGGTATGTTGGGTACATGACTTGTGTATAGCATGGATTTACCAGCAACAGTGGAATTCATAACTCAATTAAAGAGTTAACAATATCCTCTCATTAGCATTGCGTGGATTGATATATATGGAACGTGGTAATGGGTTACTTATTCTCGAACAAGCAATTTATTACATTCATTTGTTGACAGTAATCATATTAATCATTAATAAGATGCAATGGTGACAATGAGATAAAATAGGATTGTATTGAGTGAACGGATTCAACTCAAAGGAATTAAGGATATCATATGAGGGTAATACACACATGACGAGATTATTGGACAAAGTAGTTGGATGAAATGCTTTTTTAAAGAGTATACAATAAGGAGTTTTCAATCATGGTACTTCTTGTGAACTGACTCCACGATTAAGTAATTGCGAATTATATGAACGATACTTCTAGACATAACTGCAATTACTAGAGTCTAATTGTATATGTCCGGTTGGTCCCTCCGCTGGCTCAACAAAAGCTTGATCGGACTGCATTTGAATTAAAAGAAAATTCTACGACTTTGAGAATAATTTAATTGAGTCAATTTATTCGATGTGGAATTAAATTAGGCGGTCGTAAGAATTGTTCAACTAGAGAATTTGATTACAGAATTTTCTTGAAAAATTAATTTGGAAAATCTAAGTGATTTTTGGGAAAATTAATTTTAATCAAGTAAAATTAAATTAATTAAAATTAATATGATATTTTTATAAATTAATTTTCAAGTCAGACAATTGGCTCAATGGATAATTGAACTTGCAAGTTAGATTTGATATCGTAAATTGGGCCCGAAGAGCTCAAAACCGAGACCAATACCCAAAAACTGGTCGAATCGGGTTTGGTATGTAAAACCTAGCTGATGGTCCAATCGGTGGCTGGATCGGATCGATTGGGCCATCACTAGCTCAAATCGAATCGCAGAAACCGAAACAAATTTCGGGGTGTCGGCGAATGCATGACGACGACGATTCCTGGTCAACAAATGGCGTGGCGGCGGCTTCTTCGATAGTTGAGCAGTGGAATAATTATACTCTTGCTGAGACTCTACCACAGAATTTGATTTCAAATTAACTATTTCAAAAATAATATTATTTTAATAGATTTAATATTAAATTTAATTTAATACTTATTTTAATAGTATTTTATTAATTTAATATTAAAGTGATTATCTTAATATTAAGTTTATTTTAATATTTATCTTATAGATAAATATTATATTAATTTAATATTAAAGTGATTAAGTTTAATTATAATTGAACTATCTAAACTCTCCCTATATAAAGAGAGCCATGATTCATTATTTACACACACTTGCTAAATAAATTATTTTAGAAAATTTCTAGAGATATTTTTCTTATTTACAACTTGACCCAAAAGTTTAGAGAAATTATAAAATTACTCCATTGATAATTTTTGTGAAAAAATTTCTGATTCGAAACGAGTCCACATTCAGCAGATGTGAACTTAAGGATAACAGTGAAGACTACTCGGTCGAAGCGTTCATCCTAGATGAATCGAAAATGTACAATTTTAATTAAGTGTTTATTATTTTAGATATCACAACTAAATTCTTGTTCTGCAAAAAAAATTTAAAACTTTACTTTTCCCTAAATTTATTTTTCGCTGTATTTTCCAAACCCAATTTTCCATCAATCACAACTGCTCAAAGAGCCATATTCACTTTAAATCACTTCAGTGTGTATAACAAGCCACTTATCATTCACTACCATATACACAAAGCGCATGCTAAAAATCTCACATGTATCACATATCTCAACATACAAGCATCACATGTAATATAACATAGATCGAGTAAGAAAACTTACATTCGAAACTTAGGATAGATGTTTAGGCTAACCTAAGCTCCCAATTAACTCAGTGAATTGTGCTTAGAAGTAACAATTCCGATTACTCACCGATTCGCTTTTGCTCATATGCCAAAAGCTCAAATTAGCTTTTCTTTACCCTTCGCTTTGCTCATAAAGGCTTTTGATGAGTTCAACACTTTGCATACATATTAAATACAATACAGACTCATCACTAGCAACCTTAATCACATTCAAATAGAAAAAATATCGCAAATCTATGCTTTTCCTTTTTTCATACCGAAAACTTAACTAGTAAACTGAAATAAGTGATTTTATTACTCAATTTTCGTTTCTAATTTAAACACCCTAAATATCATATTATTACATATCTAAGTCATCTAAAACACCTAATTCTTCATATACAACTTTTCCGAAAAATTGAGCTTACATGAACAATCAAAGAAACTCTTAATTTCTTAAATTTTTTTAGCAATCTATCAAATTGGGATCAATGACCTTCTAATCAATTCAAAATAAGTTAAAAATCAATTTAAAGCAATCATTTAACTTAATATTTCGAGTTTCATCATTTTTAAGCCAAATTTTGGTTTAAAAGCTTTAAATCTATGCAATTCTCAATATAATTGATTAAATTTTGAATTGTAGAAACAACAATCTTAGATTTATCAATAGAAATCATAATGTTGCCTTAATTGAATAAGAGTGATGAGTTGATATTCTAATTTGATAAAAAAAAAACATTTGAGAATAGGTGAAGAAATTGATGAAGTAAAGAGGAATTTTCTTTAAAATTGAAAGGAATTTTGATGTTTGGAAAACAAGAAAATCAGTAAGGATTAGTTAATGTGAGAGAAAAAGTTCTAATTTGGTTTTAGGGGATTTTTCAAATGGAAATCTAATAGAGGAAAGAGATGTGGGTGGTGTTTAAATACATAAGAGAGAAACAATTTTTAAAATTTTGGGGATTTTTCTTTTAAGCTACTTCCTATTTTACCATTTTTTAAATTAGTCCTTTAATTTAAATTAAGATATATTTTCTTAATTATTTTCAAATTCAATTTTGTTTTTGAAATCCATTTTAAGAAAATTATTTCTCAAATGCTTAATTTTAATTTCTCGACTCTAAATTTTAGACTTGATTATTATTCTAATATTTTTTTTATTAACCATTACGAACCTAATTTCAGGATCTGAATCGGATTCTTGGTTTCCTAACCCCACATTACTAGACCAATTTTTGGGATATGACAATTGGTATGTTGGTATACGACTTTTGTAGTATGTAACATTATTTTACAACTATAGAATTCATAGCACAACTAAAGCGTAAATGATATTCTCTCATCAGCATTACATGATAGATGCAAAGAAAACATGGTCATGTGTCATTTGTCTTGGTGATAAATGATTTAATTACTACTTGATAGTAAATGACTTCTCATAAAGGAAGATGTAATGGTTATCATGAGATAAAATAAGATCATATTAGAAGAACAAATTTATCTCAAAGATATTAAGAATATGCTATGAGGGTAACACATTTATTACAAGGCCATTGAACGAGCACTTATTAAGTAGCTTTCGTAATGATATATAATAGAGGGAGCTTAGTCACGATACTTTAGTGGAATGACTTCCTGACTAAATAATGTTATAGGTGAAAAGCTAAAGCTTAATTATAAATTATTTGAGCTCTAACTATATATATCTAATTGATCCTTCTTCTAGTTCGAGATAACCAAAAACAAATTGCATGTACGACTAATGAATAGAAATAAATGAAAAATGATAAAGTGAGAGAAATAGGTCGCACGTGTCACTATCCACAGTGAATGAATATTCTCGTTACGTACAAGAAATTACTAAGAAATAAATTTATGATTATTCAAATTTTTATTTAATTAATTAGAATTAAATAATTAGAATTCAATGATGGAATTAAATTAATTAAGTCAATATGAATTTATTGAATAAGGAAATTAAATATATTTTCTTCATAAATTCTATTACGGTAACGAAATTAGAATTGGGTTGAGAAAATTATTTAATTGAAAATTTAATTTAATTAATTAATTAAATTAATTGATTAAATAAATAATATTTATTTTGAGTGATAAAAAATAAATAGTGGGTTGAATAAATTATAAGTATTGGATAAAAAATACAAGAAACACATATAATTAGACCAATACATGAGAGGCCCAAAATTGAGCCTTGTATGTAATACAAGGGGCGACAACCTTAGTATATCTACAAGAGTGTCACCGCCCCTCACTCTTCAATTAGAGTAGGAGTTGTATTTTTTATTAAAATAATATTATTTAATCATGTTTTAATTAAGCAGGACGCTAGTACTTTTCTTTATTAATAGAGACTATCGATTAACCTAATTACAATCATTTTTTCATACGTCGTCGTTTTGCCAGAAATTATTGGTAATTTATTTACAAAGAATAAATTTTATTTTCTGGGAATATCAAAAAGTTATTCGTTTATAGAGAGAATTTACTTTCTTACTGAAAGTAAATAAATCATTTTCATTATGTGACTTGGTTCGTGTTGCTCAAGCCCATACTTGAGGCAATTTGTGATTTGATGATAGTGGAAAAGGTCATTTGGTTGAAAGTCAATATCAACTTGAGTCCACCTCGCACAAAGCACATTTACATCTCGATTTAGGTTTATTATAACACAACAAACTTGGTTTAAGAAATTTTTTTAAACTTTCGTTGTAACCAACATAATTGTTTTCTTAACCGGAATTTTCCAACATTAGATTACCTACTAACATAAGTTGCCTTCTCACATCATAATCTAACCACATGATGCAACTTAATATTAGTTAAACGTTAGGTAATGAATGATTCAGCATTTGTTTATATATTATGTTTTTCATGCAAAAATCTGAGGACAAATACAAAATATATATATAAATGATGAGATTTTATTAAATCAATCTATTCAAATATATATATAAATAACCACACTAAATGTTCTATTCGCCCTAACCTATATTTTGGTGTCCAGAAGAGTTACAAGCAAATGAACTTCAAGGATATAATAAAGCCCAACGATTGTCTATGTTTTGCATAGATGAAAACAATCCACTAAACAACAAGCGGAGCATAGCAAGAGTATTTTCTTAACTTTTGGTATGTCTTAATATCCATGTAAATGAAAATCCTTTCTTATTTATAAGAGTTCTCATGATTTAATTATACAATAAATGTCTATTTGGATAATCACATCTATTAAGAATAAACACAACTATTCATTGCATATTATAACTTGAATAATCATAATATTTTGTTAATAATGAAGTAACATAACTTTTAGTAACAAGAGACGTAACTCATCACTTTTGAATAACAATAATTCTTAGTTAATAATCAAGTGACATAATTTTGGGATCGCTTATAATCTTTCAATTATAACTATTGAAACATTATATATATTTTGAAAATGTTCCAATAGAGATGTGATCATTGGATTCAATAGTTGTACCACAAATGCATCGGTCATGTTGTTCTTTAGTTACATCAGATTCGTGTTGAGTTTCTTGAGGTAAACCAACCAAATGATGAGACATAGTCTCTCTGGACATTTTAACCACCGTATCCAACTTAGTCGCACATTATTTTTTTTTTGTAATACACCTATATCAATGAAAATTTATCCAACTCCCTAGGCCCCGAATCTTAAAGCCTCGCTCCCTACAAGAAATGACAATGGGACGATGTCTAACAAAATCTGATTAGTTAAAAGATCTCTAAATTCCAGTCCCAGTTCTTATCTATATAGGTCGACACTGTCTCCAAACCATTGTCAATCTCTAGCACTTCTTGCCAACCTACCAATCATGCCAAAACCGAACTGGATTCTCCATTTCCATCCATTGAACACTACCTCTCTAGCTTTCAACAATCAGCGCCATGTCAAAGAAGCATTTGCTCTCGATTTCACATTCAAGTATTTGCAACGACACCATAACAAATCTTGCTTCCAGAATAAATGCCTGCTTCACTTAGCAAGCATTGCCTAGCTTTTTGCAATCTCAGTCCCCTTGTATTCTTTGGGTAACAAACTTGTTCCCAATTAACTAAATGATCATGGTTATATTAAGTATATCAAGTTGCTTATATGTGGAAACTGGAAGAAGTGATGACTACATCAAGCAAAGAGGGATGTGGTGGATTGAATAAGTGTCGTCGTCTCGTCCCAACGGGGAGAGCACCTTACCTGCCCAATCTCAGAGTTCCTTCATCACTCTATCCACAATGGAAGCATAACTCTCGCGAGAGAGACCCTTCCATGGATAATAGAAACTCGCAAATAAGTACCCAATTTATTGTGAGTTTGGTTTAGTCGAGTTTTTTTTGAATTTTTTAAACTGTTCATAATTATTTAGTTCATTCCAATTTGATTATGAAATTTTTCAGATTATTTTTTATGTTTGGGTTTATTTTTATAAAATTAACTTCATTTTATTCTTTCTGAATATCATTTAGTAAAATTTCAAAGTTTTTTTTATAATAATTTCTAGAAAAATATTTTTCAAATAAGAATTAATCAATAACTTTCATATGATATTTTTAAAAAATTATATAGAACTTCTAAGTTAATTTTATTATTCTAAGTTAAAAAATTTATTTTTTCATCATAAAAATTAAAATTATATATAATTTAAATAAAAGGCATCTAACTATTAAAAAAATTATTTTGGCTCAACCCAAGTGAAGTGGATAGCACAAGTGATACTCAATTATTTAATTATCATTTTGTTTCCTTTTTCTCACATTTATTTATAAATATGGTCTTCAAACTTCTCATTTTTTTTTCAAACAAAAAAAGATAAGAAAAAAAATAAGTTTTTTTGGGGGTGGGGGGATAAGTGCTAAAGAAAATTCCAAAGGAACCCATTTTTTGTTTGGGAGGGAAAGGCAAAACGGCGTTGATTAATTGAGTGGGGGCAGCAAAGATATTGGATTACACGCTATCCTCATCCATTACCACATTTCTTTCCTTTACTCAACAAAACATTGCCATTTGCCAATGCCACTCTCTCTCTCTCTCTCTCTCATCCCATTTCATTTTTTTGACTGAGGTTTCTCCTTCACAGTTACCAGGTTCCTTCTCTCATCTTCACTTGCCTTCCCTTTAAAGCTTTTGGGAATTTGGGTAAATTTTACAGGGTAAATAATGACAAGCTTTATATCGACTCACTGTTGTAATTGGTCGGTTGGAGTGTCGGAACACATTTGCAGCAGCAGGGGAAGATTTCATAAGCCTCCAAGACTCAGATGTTGTGGTCCATATTTTCATCTCGGTGGGTTTAGTTTTTCCCAGGGTCCGGGTCAATACTTTGCTGCTACTTCCTCTCAAAGTCGTGGGAGATGTGGTCCGATCTTTTCCAGCGCCGTCGATGATGGTGGCGCTGACTCGGGTGATGCTGAGGATGGGAATGGCCAGAAAGAATCTTCACAAAGCGAAAACCACGGAGTACGCTTCATCTTCTCCTTTTAATTAAATTAAATGAAAAACACTCGTTTTTGTTTATTGGGATGACGCCTTTGAGACGAACACAGACATGTTTCATTGAATTTGTATGTTGGGTCTCATTTAATTATGTTTGTTGGGGGTTGTACTGTACTTTCAGTACATCAGTTATTGTCTCTGGTTGGGATTTTGTCTCCCGACTCTGCCTGTTATTGCTCTCAACTTTTCTGAGAGTTGTGACTGCTTCACAGAATGTGAGCACTGCAGGAGTGTGTGAACAGGAGAAACCGTGCGATGCTAAAGAGTTGGCGCACACTTTGAGGAGCATGTATTAATAGAGTTTGCGATGGGTAGTGTTATCTTTTTAATATTGGTTTATAAACAGTAAAAAAAAAGTATTAATAGAGGTGGCAATTTGGTGAACCAGGTCAGCTTACGGGTTGTAACTTGTACGGTTACTTCCTTTGTGTCAAGGTCTGATTTCAGGCTGTTGGGTTCTTGATTTGGGTTGTTGAACTTATTTGTTTCTGCTGGTTGGGTCAGGTAGCATCTATATGTCTAGTTTGATATGAATTTATTGGCTTCTTACCTTCTTGATTGGTAATTTTGTGGATTCTTGTTATATTCCTTTTTGGATTGTTCTTTGTGGACAAAGTTTCTTTCCAAGTTTTTCTTCTTACATTCAAGATCCTAATGCATTTTGTGGTTATTTTCGTTTATATATTTCTCTTTTGTAATTGTCTCAGACAAACAGCGATATACTTCGGGAAAACCTTGAACGAATAGTTGGCACAGATGATTCCACCTTTAGTGGCTTAGACCTTGCAACTCTTATTAGGAACAAATATGGCAGGTCTTATGATGTTCAACTGATAAAGAAGGTACACGTTCCTAAATGAGAGGATGGCTTTATTAGATTACTTTTACTTTTTCTAGTCCCTTTTCTGCATTGTATTTGAAACTATCTGCTGAAAATTAATTAGCTTCTCTAATGGGGCAAAAGAATGTCCTTTTTAATGATTTATTTCAAGAGTCAAGCTTCAATGGATACCAGGAAGTTCCAATGTCAGCTATGTGAAAAACTCTCTTAATTATAGGGATCCGGCAATGTATTTTTGAAAGCAATAGCAGATTAAACATTGATATGTTATTGAACATATGTTTTTTTTCCTCTTTTTGTACTTATCCTTATGTAAGGTTTGGGGTTCAAGTGTTGTGGATAAAGAAAATAAATGTTTTTTCCTCTTTTTGTGTATAAGGTTTGGGGTTCAAATGTTGTGGATAAAGGAAATAAATCTATATGAGTTTTACTCCCTGTTTAGGGATCCGACTCGGTTTGACTCTGGATTTAATCAGGACCCAATATGGCTACTGGCCACCAGAGGTTTTACTCCAAAAAAAGACCATTATTTAGACTTTCTTATTAGAGAATACAATACGGCTAACTTGTCCTAAATAGGTGAAAATTTGAGGATAACACCAGTTTTGTATCTTTGAGGACTAATTCTAAAGTTTCATTCAGTATATTGCTATTGCGATTGGGTTAACATTTTATGCAGATGCTATTTTGTGTTTGCTTGAGATTTCTATTCCATCACTTAAAAGAGTTAACCTTTTTACTTCCCTTAATTTAGGAGTTCATGGGAAGAAATCTCCTTGCACTGAATGTTATGTGGAAGTATATGGAGCAGGTATTTTTTTGAGCTACAGATTTGTGCCTTGGAAATATACTAATAGCATAGTACAAGTGTACAGAGAAGCGAGTAGCCTTGCCGGCATCAGTCTTTTTATTATTACATTATGTTCATGTTCTAAGTTCATCTTTCCCTTTTGTATGAAGAGATCATTTCCCCTGACTGAAGAAGAATATCTCCTAAGGCTTGATGATGTGGCCAACACATTGAAATGTTGGGGAGCAGTCTCCCACATTCGAAACAGCTTGGCCAAGCTGAAAGAGCGGCCTCGAATAGGGAAGGTAAGGTCTTGATTGGAGTCCAATGGCTATTTTGATATGTGGTGCAATTGGATTTACATCACCATTGGCGTTCATTCATTCGTACACTGATGGTTAGGTTGGTATTTGTTTAATATTAATGAATGCTTGCAGGCAGTGAGCATATTTATTGACATGGACGAGACTGGAGGTCGTGCAAATGAATGGATTTACAAGTAGGCAAGATTGTTCTGCCGCCATTACAATACAACAGCATCATTATCATCAACTGATATGGATGGAGGATAATAATATCTATTTGCCGCACTCAGTCTCAACTCATACACTCATTATCCCATACTTTTTCTTTATTTACTTTCATCTACAAGGATCATCAATGGAATCCAATCCTTTGCAACTCATGTTATATATAAACAGGTAGTGTACTTAAAATATTACTCAAATTGGAACTTGTAATTGATCCAATTAATAAACAATTCATACAACAAATCCCTAAAAGATTTTTAAATTTCAATCACCATAACCTTCTACCCTCAGCATTTTTAGCTTTGATCAGTTTGTCAGGGTTGCTACAAAAGCTTAGATTTACAGATTGGAATCCTGAGTATGATATTTTCAATGTGCAAGTGAACAAAAGTGATGAATACCTGGAAACGGCATTTTGATAGAAGTTGGGATAAGCAAAAGACAACTTTGTAGGTAGAGCAGATCAATCTGAATGGAAAAAATCTGATTTCTTTTAGGAGCACCAACTCCAGCAACGAAAATAGGGTACTCGGCCGGTTCTTCGAATATAGTCGGCTTGTTGCTCAGTTTCTGCAGCTTGTCTGTTTCGCTTGGCTTCTGCTTCTGCACGCTTCTCTTCGGCCTTGTGCCTTGCAGCGGCTAGTTTATTCATGAGCTTATCATGAGCACGCCCCCTCATCCTTTCAACCTCAACCTTAAAGCCATACCATACACAATTTATGAATTCATATCAACATATTAGCAATAGACTGTCGTACCAGTATCTTCAGAATGTGTGATGTAGCAACTGCAAATTACTCAGACCACTAATTTTTTATAATGCTAGTCATGGATCTATATATGGAAAATACGGGTTAAGAGGGAATTGAGGATAATCAATAGCCTAAGCTTAGGAGCTTGGAAAATAGTGTGACTGAGGTCAATCGGGTTATTTAATGCATAAGCCAAGCTTAGCTTGAGATTAAGCTAACAGAGGGTGACCCAGAAGAACTTGGGTACTTAACTGATTGGTTCACACAGCTTGCCTGTTTTTCAATCTTAATTGATATTCATAGTTTTGAACTTTGAATCCATATAATCACCCCTGAATATTCATTCAACTCTATGCCGCGGTTCTAATCACAAAAACCCTGAATCTCCAAGACCATATGGAGAAAGACCATGGACGGACAGTTGATTTTATTAACTTCAGGATTAGGCAATACAGAAATGACCGTGACACAAATAAATAAACAAAATGCTACATAATACCTCAATCTTCCTCATCTCAGCCTCAGTTTTTGCTTTTTGATGGTTCTCCCATGCTTGAATTTTCATTTCTTCACGTTTGAACCTGGATAAAAGTGCCTCATAACTTTACAATTCAAGTTGCGGATGAGTGTTAACTAAAAACCTACCAGTAAGTGGTAGGCAGATTTTTGTATATGAATAGTCTTGTCAATATAAGTGCATCCATGGGAACTTATATCTTCTGTACATGTCCATGCACCGAGTGACAAGACATGACATCAATAGTTCCTACGGAGAAATTACTAGAAATAGTGCCTCATAACATTAATAATTCCTTCAGATACTGTTCTGTACATGTCCAGGCACCGAGTGACAAGACATAACATAAATAATTCCTTCAGATAAATTACCATACATAGGTATTGTGGTTGGTGACAAATAGTATCGTTCTAAAGCTTGTCAAATCAACAGATCAATTTCATGCCAGTTTTCTCATTCAATACTAAGTTGTATGCTTAGGATCAACATTTCAGCTTCATGACAAAACCAAAAGCTTCAAAACAAAGAAGAAAAAGGGATCGAAAAGGCATTGACAATTATTTAGAATGAACATACCTGGCCATGTACTTGGCTTTCTCTGCTTCCTCCCATGCTGCTGCACGGGTTTCAATGACACTCTTAGATGGTTGTTCTGGTGCTACAATTTTCAGTGAAGTGGATGCATCCTTATCCTCTTCCTCTTTGCTAGCCCATGCTGCGATGTTTGTTTTACCCAACTGGGCCCCAAGAACCATAATTTCTCTCCTTGTTTTCATTTGGAGCTCCTTTTCTGACAAATCTCTGTTTAGATCTAAGTGGTCTTTACGTGAATTTTCTGGAGATGTAGAAGGTACAGCTCTGGTGGGAGTTGATGGCCTCGATGAATTTGGGCTCCGAATTGGTGTTGTTGACCGCACAGGAGTTCCATTCCTTGAAGGTTCTTGGCTAGCAATAGGAGTCATTTCAGTGCCCATATCTCTCATGGATACTGATCTAGCTGTTGAGGGAGGAGGAATAAACGTCGTAGCACTATGTATCGATATTGATGAATCATGCTGGCTAAGACTAACTGCAAATAAATCAACAATTAATTTCTTACTTAGTGCATTGCATATTACTAAGGCAGCTTCATGTTAGACGCTTTTGATGCATAGAAGTTGAGTTGGTTTTTTTAAATAAATTAACGCATGCATACTGGCAGTTAAGTTTTAGCACTTCATTCAAACAGCAAAGCTGCAAGTTCACCATATCTGCTCTTTGTGGGAAAATTTCCGAGTTCGTCAAAAGGGTCAGAGCTGAGATTATGTTCTTGCGGCACAAAAACCAACTGCACATTTACTTGAAAGTATAAAAACTAACCACACAAAGTCGACTAAAGGGGAAATAATACCTCCGATACTATCAGTAACATGAAGGAACTTCCTTCTTATGCACGAAAGATTTAAATAGAAGGCTACCCTCAAATAATATCGGTTTCAATCAGCCAAAAGTTAATCATACATTACTAATTGCAGTAAACTTCTAGTGCAAGACCAATAGCAATTATGCCTAATTGATGATAACACAAAATTTCCAAGTTTTAACATGATAAGTGCTCAATAGGGGCTTGGCTAATTCTTTGATTAAAAGCATGAGTGGACATGATAATTATGAATATGAAGGCTAATTTTTCAACAGAAACGTGCAAATGTAACTAAGACTACTTCGAACATAAAATAAATTTAATCCTTACTAGCTGACTCAGCAACAGAGTTCTCGATCATTAGTACAGGCTTCCCATATGAATCCACAACTGGGTATGGATCACTCTCCCAATTAACAAACTTCTGCAGCCCATCGTCCTTCTTAGCATGATTAGTATCAATCCGTTTTGTATCCGGTTCTTCGAAAGCAACCATCCTTTGATCTGGAACTTCAATGACCACCTTAGTAGACGATTGCCTCCCGTAACCAAAATTACCTCCTTTTCTTGATCCCACCCCTTGCCCACCCTGCCCTGTCTTCGGCCGATTTGCAGTAGGGCTGGCTATCCATTTCTGAGCGTCATCCCATTTCGATGGAGCAGGCTTAGAAAACGGCCCAAGGGGAACCCTTTGCGGTGCTCGTTCAGTCTTCTGAAACTCAAAGATCGATGAGGACACACTCATATTGTCATGCCCACTATCATAATCTAAACCAGGATGATCCTCAATGAACCGGTTTTGAGCAGTGCCTAAAGAATGATCCTTTGATCTTCGCTCGTTACCATTTTGCATAGCAGCTGTAGAACTAGCTGTTGTAGAAGTGGAACATTCTGGAAGAACACTCACCACATCTACATCTTTGCAACTATCAGAGCCACTTTTCCCTGCAGAAAAAGAAATTAAACATAAAAATCAACAGTTTCCACACTCTTTCCATTCTCTTCAACTTTTCCTCTTTTTTTTTCTTTCTTTCTGAATCTATTCTCAAATATACATCAATAAAAGCAAAAAATAAGTAAATAAACAAATAAAATAAAAATACCTGAATCGTCATCAAGGTGAGAAAGTTCAGATCTTAAATCTATTGAAGATTCAACTTGTTCTTCTTCTTGTTTTCTTTTCTTTTCTACTCCTAGGAGCATAGTCCTTAGCTTAGCAGGGGAAAATCCACCTCCACCCTACGGATTTTCACAAAAAAAAAAAAAAAAAACAGATTTGTTTTTTTTTTTCTTTTATTCAGTAATAAATGGATTTAAGCAACAGATCAGTAAAAGAAAATTTGAAAATGAAATCTCATCTTCCTCTATTTCTTGCTTGCTTTCTTACTTTCCCAAAAATAACAAAGGAACGGAGCATAGGGCGAAGAGAAAGGCTTTAAGAATAAAAATAAAAAGAAAAGAAAAGAGAGATTGCGAGAAGCATAAGTACCTGAGGCTTTTGGATTCTTTCGTAATCCATGAAAATGAAAACTGATTTACTTTCAATATTACACTCCGCAGATAAAACATAGAAACGGAAGCTAGAATCACTGAACTGGCAGCATCGCTATTATTATTATTACTACACCACGCTTGTTGCTTGAGAGCTGAAGAACTGTCCAGTGAGGGAATTGAAGTGATATGTCTCTCTTTCGCCCTATAAACTGACAAAATTACTAGAAATAAATAATCTCCTATTATTTAATAATTGTATGCTTTGAGTTTAAATTCGTGAACCTTGGATGCCATGGACAGATTCAAAGGAAGAAAAGTTACAAAAATGATTACTTTTTTCAAATATTTTTACCGGATAATGAGCCTTGGATACCCGTCTCTGACCAATATTTTTCTAAAGAAAATAGCTGTATAAAATTATATTTGGTCGAAGAAATTGTTTATCAAAAACCTAATTTTAACGGTTGGCCCAAAAAAACAACTAGATTTGAAAATATTATTATATGCCATTAATAAAATGAAATTGGTAATAATTATGGTTATAATAGTCAAATAAATTCCAATCAAAAACTACATTCACCTAATGAATATTATAATTTATATTATACCATAATCTTTTAAAATATAATACATTTGTTAAATAATTATTTAAAATGAATAAGGATGAAATGAGAGAGTTAGGAAATAAAATAATAGTATTCAGAATTTTAAAAAATAATTATCTTTGAATCCTAAATTCACGAGGGAGTCAAAGGGATAATGTAGCTTTCTCTTTTTGAATTTGGTAAGTAGGTTTTAATTAGTAGTTGGAATTTTTATTATTATTAAAAATCGTTATTTATTTAAGTCTATTTTGTTAATTATCGTGAAAAATAGGGGATAATGTAAGTTTTGGCCATTAAACTTAGCAAGTACGTCCACATTGGTCTTTGAACTTGACAATTAGGTTCACTTTGGTACCTATATTTTTTTTGGGTCTATTTTAAACTTGACAACTAGATCCATTTTGATCCATGAACTTGAAAAAACTAAAACTTTGATGACGTTGCATTTTGAGTTTGAAAAATAAAAGAGTTTTAGATGATGATGTAGAGCAATTTTAGAATGCCATATTCAATGTTTTAATAACCGAACTCATGGTTGAACACGTTAGACCACCAGTTCTCGATTTAACCAATTCAATCGATTCAACTGTCGAATCAACAATAATTAAATAAATAATTAAAAATTCTTCAAAATCTAAAAAAAGTAAAAAAGAAAGATAAAATCGATTTTACTTGATTTTTTTAGATTATTATGAATTTTTAATTATTTATTTCGTTATTGTTGGTCTTACGATTGAACTGGTTGAATTGAGAACTGATGATCTAGCATGTTCAATTATCGGTTCGGTTATTAAAACACTAAATATGTCATTCTAAGATTATAGCAAATCATCATCCATTTTTTTAAGTGATGACGTGACATAATTACAAAGTATCGCATCATCAAACTTTTAGCTTTTTTAAGTTTAGGGATTAAAATAGATCTCATCTTCAAGTTCAAAATAGACAAAATAAAAAGCACAGGTATCAGAGTAAACCTAGTTATTAAGGTCATGGGCCAAAAGTTACATCATTTTTTTAATGGTCATTAACGATTTTTAAATTCAGGGGAAATAGTGGCTAAAAAAAATATTCAAAGACCAATATAAATTTATTTGTCAAATTCAATGCCAAAAATTTACATTATCCCAAAATTTAAAAGTGAAAGGTGTATCTATATATATATATGTAGATAAAGAAGGTCGTCTCTTTCTATCACTTTTTGAATGGAATCTGTTCAGTCAAAGCCAATTTGTATTTGATGCAAGAAAGTTGCTGAAGAGACGGATCGGTGATGTTGAATTAACAACAGTCAAATTGGAAACAGTTCCCATTCATGTACAAACATTTTCTTCCCCCCCCACCGCCCATAAAGTGTCAGTGGCTGATGGATGCTAACATTTATAAATCTCAAACTCACTTATAATACACTAGATTATAGCTTAAAAATTAATAGCAATACTACACTACAAAAAAATCATACATTTACCGAGACACGGTATCCTCTAATCATCTCTACGAAGAGGAAGAAAATATTCAAATTTGAGGCTAAATGGTTGTTTGAAGAGGAAACAATTGGTTTTTTTCTTTTATCAAATTAAAAAAAAATTAACTCAAATGATACACCTTGCATAAATGTCAAATGGAACAAATTTCTATTTGGGAGGAGGAAATCGATTTTCAAATAGAACAAATTCAAGGGAAAGAAATGGAAAAAAAAAGAAAAAAGTCAAAGTCAAATGTGTTAGAGTTAGTCAAGTCAGAGCATCAGTTAAGTCAAGTCATAGAAGTATTCATGGCCGGGTCGGGCTCAAAAAAAAAATTAGGCTTATTTGCTATGTTCGGGCTCGGTTCAGTTTAAAAAATGGGTCTAAAATTTTGCTCGAACCCGATCCGAATAAAAATACTAAAATCGAGCTCGGTCCGGCCCACTCGTATTATTTTTTTATAATTTTTTTAAAATATAATACATCAAAAATATTAAAAACATTAAAATAAATATTTCCCAACAAATTGAAAATAAATTTAAAAAATATGTATGCTTAAATAACACTAAGATAAATATAACTTAACAAGCAAATGTGAAAAATAGTAACAAAATTAACAATAAAACAAGAGTTATATAATATTCAAATGATAACAACAAAATAGTAGCAACATAATTGTGAAATGGTAGCAAAATACTGAAAAAAATAACAACAAAATAGCAAGAAAATAAAAAAAGTAAAAAAAAAATAGCAAGTTTTTTTTTGTTGTCATGTTCGGGCTGGGCCAAGCTCGAGCTAAAAAGCCTTACCTGAGGCCCGACCTGTTTTCTAAACAGACCTCATTTTTTTTGTCCAAGCTCATAATATCTTTAGTTAGCTTTATTATTGTAAGACCTTAACCCGTATCCATCGCTGGAACAGGGTTACAGAGCATTACCAAAATTTACAGAACAAATAAACATATATTTCATATCATATAGCATTCATATCAGAAACCAATCGAAATCAAGCATAATGTCCCTTATGTGAGCCCTTGAGGCCTAAAATACATATTAGAAACAAGTCGGGACTAAATTGGGTGCTTAAAGAATATTTCGGAGAACATTAAAATTTTTCAAAAGTGCAGGGGACATACGCTCGTATGGCCAGGCCGTGTGTCTCACACGGTCAAGAGACACGCCCGTGTTTTAAGCCGTGTGGGCATTCGAAATAGGGACACACGGCCATGTCCCAACCCGTGTCCAAACTTATGAGCTTTCTGACTTGGGTCACACGGCCAAGCCACACGCCCGTGTGCTAGGCTGTGTGAGCATTCTGTTTTGTTATAATTTAAGATATAGGGGACATACGACCATGTCACCTGGCCATGTGTCACACACGGCTGAGACAAACGCCTGTGTCTTTGCCCGTGTGGACAAAAATAGACCATTTTCTTAGCCATATTTCTCACCTAATTTGTCATCCACCTAAATCAATATTTTTAGACATAATCAAGCCATAACAAATCAATCAAAACAAGCCAAAATCATGTCTTAAACATGACATATTAACACATACAACCAAGGTGCTCTTAGGCACCTCAAATGACAATTTAAAGACATGTCAACCAAATATTCATATTTATCTAGATAACCAAACGCATATATATGCATAATCAAACTCACACTTCAAACATGATAAAACCACTTATATACACATCAAAATATACTAACACAAGCCATCCAAATGTCTAGTTTCATCAAAAAATTTATATGTCGTCAATGGCCAAGTTAACCTATACATGTCATAACCAAAATTGATTTACTATATATACAGAAAAAAGCCGATGGATAGTGTGAAGTAACTCCGACTAGCTTCCAACTAAATCGAGCTTCTGAATTACTATAAAACAAGGAAAATAAAATAGAGTAAGCATTTAAGCTTAGTAAGTTCATATAACATAGAATTTTTCTTACCATTCAATTACATTTAAGGTAAGCATACAAAGCATATTCCAATCAACTTGGTCAAAAGCCTAAACACATATCTTCAACACGTTAGCCATGTAAGCACACATAATAGCCCATCATCATGGATGAACAAAGTCATCAAGCAAGTTCCACATACATATAACAATCATTTCATGCTTTAGTATATCAAATAATATCATTTCCATGTACTCATGTATATACGGGTAATAGTTAGTTTCGAACTTATATTATATCATATCAGAATTTAGCCCGTTGAACCATTTAAAATATCGTTGGATACATGAGTAGTACACACGAGGTGTATAAATCTATAATCTGTCAATTCATATATAGGTGTGTCCATACGAGCATGTAAACAGGAAGCTCTTCGAGCCATATAACGGGAAGCTCATGTGAGCTGTATATCGAGAAGCTCATGCGAGCCAATTATTAGGAAGCTCATGAGAGCTATTAATCGGGAAACTCATGAGAAACTCATGAGAGCCAAATATCAGGATGCTCATAAGAGCTATGGTGTGTCCGCAACACATGCAGGACCACAATCAATCTGTGAACCTTAATGATATGTCATTTGTATCCTTCAAATTTTTAAGGTTCAAACGGGACTCGGTACTTGTCAGATATGTGATCAATAATATACATGGAATTTTATACAAATCACCCACACAACAATATTCAATTCAAATCATACAAATATACAATTTAGTTACACGAACTTACCTCGACAAGTGTTCGTAGATACAAAGGCTACTAATCCGATACTTTTTCTTTTCCTCAATCTAACTCCATATTAGGTCTATTCGGATCTATACGAATGAATTTAACTCAATTTAATACAATTCATATTCAATTCAATTCAACACACATCTTTGGAAAAATTACTATTTTGCCATTATACTTTTAATTAATTACGATTTTATCCCTAGGCTTTGAAAATGAAATTCATTCAATTTAATCCTTATGCCATGCCTAGCCGATTTTCATACATATTAATAGAACCCCATGTATTTCACAAAATTTAGAATTTTTCATAAATTTTTTCATTTTTTCAATTTCGTCCCTAAATCATAATTTCATCAAAATTCTCATTACAAAAGTTATTTATCTAACAACAACTTTTCATTTTCTACAATAAAACTTCAAAATTAAGCTATACTCATCCATGGAAAAACCCTAATACTTTAATAACTTTGCAAATTAATCCCCGAGATAGCTAGATTAAGCTATTACGGTATCAGAAACATAAAAATAATTAAAAACGGGACAAGAATACACACCTAATTAAGCAAAACAAGCTTGCTTGAACTCAACTTCTATGGCTAGGGTTTCCATGTTTTTTTTTTTTTAAGAAAGATGATGAAAATGATGAAAATTTATTTTATTTTATTTATTTATCATCATTTTATCATTTACTTTCCAAAATTAACCTTAATAATTTACTAAATTCCAATGATGAATAATCATCCTTATCTATTAGCTCCTCTAAATGGCTTATTTGCTATATAAGGACCTCCAATTTAAAATTCCATAGCTATTTGATACCTTTAGCTACTAGAATTCAACTTTTGCACTTTATGCAATTTGGTCTTTTTTATCAAGCTAGGCATGTAAACAGTAAAATTTCTTAACGAAATTTTCATACGAAGTTTCTATCATAATGTAGACCATAAAATAATATTAAAATAAATTTTCTTCTGACTTCAGATTTGTGGTCCCGAAAGCACTGTTCCAATTTCACTGAAAACAAGATGTTACAAGTATCTTCAATAGTAGACACATAATTGAAAAGTGCAATGCTCAATTTAGATCCTTAAACTCAACTAAGTTGAGGTTCATAATATCTATAGTTAGCTCTATTATCTTGTATAACTTTTAGGTTTATGTGATTAAACTGTTGCAAACGTATATATCCTTGTGACCTTGCATAAATACTAAGAAACCCTTAGTTAATATGATTAGTAAAATGCACATATAACTAAGTAAAAGACTCCTAAAGGACTTAATTTGGTTTCCAAACTCATGAAAGATCGAGTTGCAATGGAAGTATTTCCGAACATTGTTAACCATGATAAGGTAAATTGAATTGATTAATATAATTATCCTAGCCCATTTAATGTTGATTGTTTTTGTTACTAAAGCCATTCATTCATACATGTAGGTAAATTGCATCTAGATTAAAATTGCATTAGGGATCATTTTTTGCATTTATTTAATTTAACCATCCCTATCCAAAATTATTGAATTTTTACATCAAATTGTTATTTAAAATTTTGCAATTAATCGATTAAGCTTATACAGTCCTTGTGGAGACGATAACTCATTTTAGGTGTTTTACAACAGGTTGGATGCAAATGCAAGGTTCGGATTAGATGGAGCCATAGGAGGAGCTCTTATGGACAGAATTCATGATGATACTTACGAATTAATAAAAAACATGGCATTGAACTCCTCTTAGTGGCCTATTGTATGATTCGCATATGGCTAGAAACCAGCTACGGTAAAGGCTATCTAGGAAGATGATAAATATTAGCAGTTACTTAACTGTATTGAATTTGCAAATATTGCACCGTCTGTGTATGGAGGAGACAAACCACTTTTCTATTATATCAACAATCCTATCGAGGATGTGAATTATATCAATAATAGGGGTGAAAACCCTTTGTAATAGCCAATTTTGGCCCAAATCACCCAAACAAAACAAAATCCAAATAAATAATAAAAGGTCCAGCACATTGATAGTCCACTTACAAATCAACCCAATCACTAACCCAAACCCAGACCTATATCAGACAGCCCAAACATTTAAAACCCAACAAACCCAACAAGCCCAAACCAACCCTAGCCACTAGCTATCAACATTTCCAGCAAACAAAAAAAAAAACCCCTAGCCCCAAGCCTTCAGCCGCCGCATGCTAGGCCAACCATTGGCCACCTTGCGCAGAGCTTTCTCCGCACGCCACCACCGACCTCCACGCCTCTGACACCTATAGAGAGAAATTAATGCAAGGCATCAGAAGAAGTAAATAGCAAAAAAAAAAAAAAAAACCAATGAAACGAATAGTTGGTAGATTGGCTTTAAAAAGCCAAGACCTATTCTTTGTATTTTTTTACGAACACTTACGAACATCAGAAAATAAAAAACAAAAACGAAACTTCAGAAGGTGATTTTAATCTTTATTTCCGTTTTAGATTCCTGTTTTGTTCTTTTTATTTTATTTTTCTTCATTTTCTGCATATGAATATTAAGTAATAATAATAAAAAAAGGGAAAAGGGCTCACCGGAGACACCTTGCAACCGCATCACCGGAGAACTCACCACCGTTGTCGCAATCAGACCCAAAAAGGGTCAATAGCCCTCCCTTTTTGCCTTTTCTGGTGGGAAGAGGCTCGGCTTTTCAAAGGGCGCCGCGAAACGGGGCTAAAAGACCCATTTTTGCGCGTCGCTGGCCGCCGGGTACGGTGGTAGTGCGGCGAGGGAACCCAATCGTCAGCCAAGGGGGAAGGGTTACAGGATTTGGGTGTTTTATTTATTTTTTTTTAAAAAAAATATGGTTGAATGCGTTTTTTTTTAAATTTGCCTTTATAATGGGTACAAAATGACGCCGTTTGGGGCCTGTTGGAGTGGCCTTAAAACGGCACCTTATAGGGCCATCTATGCGCAACCCGCGACCCGAACCGTACCCAAGGGGGATCCGCGTGTTTCCCATTATTGGGATATTTATGTGCGAGGTCCTTCTGCCTTTATGCGTGTCACAGTTTGGTCCCTTCATTCATTTCTTTATTTTTTATAAATCTGGCCGCATAATTTTCTTCTGATTTCATTTGAGTCCCTACTGAAATGATGCGCCTAAAGGTTGGAAATATTTCCTAGCCGGTCCCTCTTCGTTTCAGCATGATTCATTTTGGTCTTGATGGCCTTATTTTCATTATTTACAGTTTTTACCTTAAATTTTAATTCTATTTCAGTTTAATCCTTAGTCTGTTTAATTGATTATTTTATTTATTTTTCCATTTAAAAAAAACGAATATGATTTATTATTCATTTTAAGTTTATATATTATTTATTTCAAATCATTTTTTACATATTATATATACCGAAACTATTACTCATTTTGAATTCTACATATATTATTTATTTCAAGCTATTACACCTTATTTATTTTGAGATTATTTATATATATCTTCTTACTTTAAGCTTTTATATATTATTCATTTTGGATCATTCATATACATATTTTTCTATTTAAACGGTTTATACATTATTTATTTCAAATTTCTTTTACATATTATTTATTTTAGATATTTTATACGTTATTTATTTCCAACCATTTTTATATATACATATTATCTATTTTAAAGTTCTTCATATATATATATATCATTCTTTCTAAAAAAAAAAAAAGAATCGTTTTGTCTATTTTAAAGTTCTCCATATATATATATCATTCTTTCTAAAAAAAAAAAAAAATCGTTTTGTATATTGTTGATTTTAACTTTCTTCCATGTTACAATATTTGTTTTAAATTCATTCATTGTCATTTTAAAGTTTATTTTACAATTGTTTTATTTTAGTTTGCTTTCAACTATTTATTTTAAATTGTATTATTTAATTCACCTGTTTTTAATTATTAATACTAGCAGTTGTGAGGCTATTGCTATTGTGTGTTCTCTAATTTGTTTACTCTTGTTCATATTATTGTCATTCGCTTGTGTAATATTGAATTCATGTATTATTGTCCACACTCATTACTATATTTTATTTCATATCATCGCCTTATGAATTAAACCCCAACACATTTATCCAACTTAGATCGCTTTATTTTATTTCAAACAAAATAAATGTACGTTGTTAAATATCATACGCTCTATATTTCAAAAAGAAAATTTTCTAAATAAGGCAATATTTTGCGTTTTAGGAAATTCAAGGAATCGTGCCTTAACTTACGGGGTTTCAATTTTCTCGTTAAACCTAAATGGCCAAATATCTTTTTAAGTTTTAAAACACATGAAATTTCAATTAAAATTAAAGACAAACTTGCGCTCGGAAGTTCATGGTATCGCGTCCTAACTTACGGGATGTGATACTTCGATATCTAAAGACAAGAAAATCTTTAGCAATCGTTTTGAGCTAATTCAAGCATTTTCAAAATCGACATTGATAAAAAAGGATCGTATCTTAAATCTATTCCCGATTTTCAACTTTCGACATTAGGACACTAACTAATCAATTTGGTACCAATTTTGGGCGTGATGAGGGTGCTAATCCTTCCTCGCACGTAACCGACTCCCGAACCCATTCTCTCAAGTTTCGTAGACCAAAAATGCCATTTTAGTAAACTAAAATGTTTTATTAAAACAAAGGTGATCCGATCACACCTAATAAAGATCGGTGGTGACTCCCGTTTTAATCTTCGCTTTCAAACAAAGTCGATTCCTGTTTATTCTTTTATTCTTTCATAATCATACCACACAAATAAATATTCTTAGATTCTTTTGTTCCTTGGATTTTTCTTCGTCTTTATAACAGGTCTCCAGATATCAGTGATATGAGTAACGCTGCTACTGACTCAGAGTCTCCTTTTGAGCAAGATTTGTGTATGGAGGAGCCTCAGGATTTTGAAGATGACCGAAACTGTAACCTATCTCCTGATTTATTAATGATGGTAGAACAATATGAGAAATAAATCCTACCTCACAAAGAGTCAGTGGAAATTGTGAGCTTAGGAGAGGGAAAATAGGTGAAGATTGGAGCTTGTATCGCTGCAGAGACAAAACAAGACCTCATTGAGTTACTACAAAAATTCAAGGATGTCTTCGCATGGTCATATCAAGACATGCCCGAGTTGAATACTGGTATTGTGGTACATCGAATCCCCATAAAGGAAGAGTGTAAGCTAGTTCAATAGAAACTCTGAAGGATGAGACCTGATGTTTTGTTGAAGATAAAGGATGAAGTTAAGAAGCAATTCGATGCTGGTTTCTTACAAGTGGTTAAGTACTCAGAATGGGTAGCCAATATAGTCCCAGTTCCTAAGAAAGATGGGAAGGTACGAATGTGCATAGATTATAGGGATTTGAACAAAGCCAGCCTAAAAGACAACTTTCAGTTGCCTTACATTGATACATTAGTGGATAACACGGTAGGTTACTCACTTTTCTCCTTTATGGACGGCTTCTCGGGATACAACTAGATAAAGATGCATCTTGAAGACATGGAAAAGGTCACATTCGTAACTATGTGGGGAACTTTTTGTTATAAGGTAATGCCATTCGGACTGAAAAACGCAGGAGTGACATATCAGAGAGCCATGGTAACTCTGTTCTATGATATGATGTACAAAGAGATCGAAGTTTACGTCAATGATATGATTGCAAAATCCAGAACAGAAAAGGAGCATGTGCAAGTCCTAAAGAAACTATTCTTAAGGTTAAGGAAGTTCCAGCTAAAGCTCAATCCCGCAAAATGTACCTTCGGGGCTAGGTCAGGAAAGCTGTTGAGATTCGTAGTCAGTGAAAAGGGGATTGAGATTGACCCAGATAAAGTCAGGGCCATACAATAATTACCTCCGCCACACACTCAAAAAGAAGTTCAGGGTTTCTTAGGAAGACTAAATTACATCGCCCGGTTCATTTCACGACTAATGGAGAAATGTGACCCGATGTTCTGTCTCCTTAGGAAGCATAACCCAGGTGTATGGGATGAGGAGTGCCAAAAAAATTTCGATAAGGTCAAGCATTACCTGTCTAATGCCCCAGTACTAATGCCACCTTACCCAGATAAGCCACTGCTACTATACTTGGCAGTGTTCGAAAACTCCATTGGATGCATGCTAGGCCAACATGACAAGTCAAGAAGCAAAGAAAAATTGATATACTATCTCAGTAAGAAATTCACTGAATGTGAGACAAGATATTCATTGATCGAGAAGTTGTGTTGTGCTTTGATTTGGACAACCCAAAGACTGAAACAATACATGTTATACCACACAACTTGGCTCATCTCAAAACTAGACCCTCTGAAGTACATGATTGAGTCAAATGCTTTGAACGGAAGAATGAGTCGTTGGCAAATTTTGCATTCTGAGTTTGACATAGTCTACGTGAACCAAAAGGCTGTAAAGGGGAGTGCAATAGCAGATTTTTTAGCCCGTAGAGCTCTAGGAGATTATGAGTCATTGAGCTTTGATTTCCCGAATGAGGATCTAATGTATGTTGCAACCACTAAAGAAGACTCTCAAGAAGGCCATCCTTGGAACTGAATTTTGACGGAGCTTCAAATGCTGTGGGTAACGGAATTGGGGCAGTTTTGGTATCTCCAATCGGAGATCATTATCCCTTTACTAGTAAATTAGATTTTAACTGCACAAACAACATGGCGGAATATGAGGCATGCATCATGGGCATTCGTGTAGCCATAAAACGTAAGATCAAGGTATTAGAGGTATACGAAGATTCTGCATTAGTGATCTATCAACTTAAAGGTGAATGAGAGACAAGAGACCCCAAGTTGATCAATTATCGAAGGCTGGTTCTTGAGTTAAATGAGGAGTCTGACGATATCACTTTCTGCTACCTCCCACGAGATGAAAACCAGATGGCTGATGCCTTGGCAACCTTAGCTTCTATGATCAAAGTGAGCAAGCAAGAGGATGTGAAGCCTGTCCAAATGAGTATTTATGAGGTTCTGGCTCATTGCTACAACATCGACGAAGAAGAAGAAAAAGATGATCATCCTTGGTATCAGGATATATTGCGATATGTGAGGAATCGTGAATACCCAGACCAAGCGACTGAGAATGATAAAAGGACATTGAGAAGGTTGGCCAGTAATTATGTCTTGGATGGAGAGATCCTATATAAAATAAGGAAAGATCAAGTGCTCCTAAGATGTGTAGACGCTGTCGAGGCTAAGCAAATCTTGAAAGAGGTCCATAAGGGTGTATGCAGAACACATGCTAATGGTTTCACAATGGCCAGACAAATCATGAGATTCGGATACTATTGGTCCACTATGGTGGGGGATTGTATCAACTATGCCATGAAGTGTCATAAATGTCAAATTTATGGAGATAAGATTCATGTACCTCCTTCATCTCTTCATGTCATAACTTCTCCATGGCTTTTCTCCATGTGGGGCATGGATGTCATTGGGCCGATCTCGCCGAATGCATCTAGCGAGCATTGATTCATCTTTGTGGTTATCGATTACTTCACCAAGTGGGTAGAGGCCATTTTTTACACCAATGTCACAAAGTCGACAGTCAGCAAGTTCTTAAAGAAAGAAATCTTATGTCGATATGGGATGCATGAGAGGATTATATCAGACAATGCACTGAACTTGAACAACAGCACAATAGCGGAGGTCTGTAGCCAATTCAAGATCAAACACCATAACTCGTCACTATATCGCCCAAAGATAAATGGTGCAGTGGAAGCGGCAAATAAGAACATCAAGAAGATCGTAGGGAAAATGACTGAGACTTATAAGGATTGGCATGAGAAATTACCATTCGCCCTCTACGCCTACCGAACGTCAGTTAGAACTTCTACCGGGGCAACGCCTTTTTCATTGGTTTATGAAATGGAGGCAGTTTTGCCCATTGAAGTTGAGATTCCTTCTCTCAGAGTTTTATCAGAGTTAAAATTAGATGAAGCAGAATGGATCCAATCTCGATACGATCAGTTGAACTTAATTGAAGAAAAGAGACTAAAGGTTATTCGTCATGGTCAAATGTACCAAAAGAGAATGATGCGGGCTTATAATAAGAATGTTCTCCCTAGAGAATTCCATGAAAGAGACATTGTTTTGAAAAAGATCCTCCCCATACAAAAAGAATTTAGAGGAAAATGGATGCTAAACTGGGAGGGACCTTATGTAGTGAAAAAGGCTTTCTCTGGAGGAGCTCTGATTTTGACCGAGATGGATGGCAAAAGCCTGCCTAATCCCATGAATTCGGATTCAGTGAAGAGGTACTTTACCTAAAAAAAAGAAAAAAAGAAAAAAAAGGGAGAGGCCAAGGCGAAAACTTGCAAAAGGGCACTTTGAGACCAAAGGGGTTTTGAGTTGAAAACCTCGGAATGGGCAATTCAAATTTTGATTGAAGATGGGACATGCGGTAGGCTTGTCTTCCCTGAATGAACAAGAAGAATGGGTACTACATCTTAGGGCATTAACAAAGTACTCTTGGTCTTCTAAACACATATCAAGTTCAAAGGGTCCTCAAGAAGTTTTATACAGAGAAGCTCATGCTACAATATCTGGGGCACCTATTCTCATTTTATTCATTTTGTATCTTAGCAAAATTTGCTATCTTGATTACCTTATTTATTTTGAGCTTTGCTCTCAATAAAATTCCATCTTATCTATTGCGATAATCTTTTTCAAGAGTTTTCATTGAAATAGTCATTAATGGACTAATGATATTCAAAAAAGGAGTTCTGCATATTGCTCTGAAATGCTTCTAAATGATACAAGGACCTGAAACGAGACTAATTAGTTTGAATTACCCAAATTTAAGGGTTGGAAACACTGGAGAAAGAATAGCCCAAATTGTGATTATTCTTCAGGTTTTTTGCCAAAGATATCAATTGAAGAAAAAGGACAGAGTAATACGTCAATGATAAAACCTCGATGAACAACAAGTAATATCAAATTAAGTATTAAAAAATGACATTTTTTTCATTCATGCAAACATCATTCATACATATCTAGCTAGGAGCATTTGATTCATTCTGATCATGACATCCTAATCATTTGGCATAAATAGGCCCATGAAATAGATTCAACAGGTCATGTTCTCCAAAGAATGGTGTAACAGACCAGAGAAATCAAAATCCTACACCCCGGAAGATGCAGTGGGACAGATTGAAATCACAATGGCAAATCTTGTCTCTCTAAAGTTGTAGTGGAGCTAATTGAAGCCGCGAATCTTATCTCCTTGAAGTTACAGTGGAGTAGATTGAAGTTACAGATCTTATCTCCCTGAAGTTACAGTGGAATGAATCGAAGATAGCAAACCTTATCCCCCTGAAGTTACAGTAGGGCAAGATGAAGTACAAGTCTTATCTCCTTGAAGTTACAGTGGAGTAGACTGAAGATAACAAATCTCATTTCCCTCAAGTTGCAGTGGAATAGATTGTAGCTACCAGCAACAAATTTTATCTCTCTGAAGTTATAGTAGAGTAGATCAGAGCTACAGATCACAGAGCCTTATCTTATTGAAGTTGTAGTGGAGCAGGCTGAAGATAGTAAATCTTATCTCTCTGAAGTTGCGATAGAGTAGATTAAAGCTACAATCCTATACCTCTGAAGTTGCAGTAGGTCGGATCAAATCTATCATGGCAAATCTTGTCTCCCTGAAGTTGTGGTGGAGCAGATTAAAGCCACAAACCTTATCTCCCTGAAGTTGCAGTGGAACAGACTGAAGATAGTAAATTTTATCTCTCTGAAGTTGCAGTAGAGCAGATTAAAGCTATAAATTCTATACCTTTGAAGTTGCAGTAGGTCGGATCAAGTTACCATGGCGAATCTTATCTCCCTGAAGTTACAATGAAGCAAATTGAAATTACCAAGCCTTATCTCTTTGAGGTTCCAGCGGGGTAGATCGAAGCTACAAATATCTTCTCCTTGAAATTGCAGTGGAGTAGATCAAAGTAACAATTCATATACCCCTGAAGATGCAGAGGGATAGAATGAGGCTATTCGAAGAACAGAAGAAGTCAAGATTCGACAAGACTAGGCAAATTTGGCTCTTTTGAGATCTTTGCTCCATTCTCGTTACGCGACAATGAGCAAAGAGGGGCAGCTGTAATAGCCAATTTTGGCCCAAATCACCCAAACAAAACAAAACCCAAATAAATAATAAAAGGTCCAGCATATTGATAGTCCACTTAAAAATCAACCCAATCACTAACCCAAACCCAAACCCAAACCAATATCAGACAGCCCAAACATTTAAAACCCAACAAACCCAACAAGCCCAAACCAACCCTAGCCCACTAGCTATCAACATTTCCAGCAAACAAAAAAAAAACCTAGCCCCAAGCCTTCAGTCGTCGTATGCTAGGCCAACCATTGGCCACCTCGCGCAGAGCTTTCCCCGCACGCCACCACCGGCCTCCATGCCTCTGACACCTATAAAGAGAAATTAATGCAAGGCATCAGAAGAAGTAAATAGCAAAAAAACAAAAACAATGAAACGAATAGTTGGTAGATTGGCTTTAAAAAGCCAAGACCTATTCTTTGTATTTTTTTACGAACACTTACGAACTTCAAAAAATAAAAAACAAAAATGAAACTTCAGAAGGTGATTTTAATCTTTATTTCTGTTTTAGATGCTTATTTTGTTCTTTTTATTTTATTTTTCTTCATTTTCTGCATATGAATATTATGTAAAAATAATAAAAAAGGGGAAAAGGGGCTCACCGGAGACACCTCGCGACTGCATCACCGGAGAACTCGCCACCGTTGTCGCAATTAGACCTAAAAGGGGTCAAGAGCCCTCCCTTTTCGCCTTTTCTGGTGGGGAAAGCCTCGGCTTTTCAAAGGGCACCGAGAAACGGGGCTAAAAGACCCATTTTTGAGCATCGCTGGCCGCCAGGTACGGTGGTAGTGCGGTGGTGCGGCGAGGGAACCCAATCGTCATCCAAGGGGGAAGGGTTGAGAGGATTTGGGTGTTTTATTTAGTTTTTTTTTTAAATATGGTTGAATGCGTTCTTTTTTTTAAATTTGCCTTTATAATGGGTGCAAAACGATGCTGTTTAGGGCATGTTGGAGTGGCCTCAAAACGGCACCGTATAGGGCTATCCATGCGCAACCCGCGACCCGACCCGTACCTAGGGGGGATCCGCGTGTTTCCCATAATTGGGATATTTATGCGCGAGGTCTTTCTGCCTTTGTGTGTGTCACAGTTTGGTCCCTTAATTCATTTCTTTTTTTTTTATATAAATCTGGCTGCATAATTTTCTTCTGATTTCATTTGAGTCCCTACTGAAATGATGCACATAAAGGCTGGAAATATTTCCTAGCCAGTCCCTCGTCGTTTCAACATGATTCATTTCGGTCCTTAATGGCCTTATTTTCATTATTTACAGTTTTTACCTTAAATTTTAATTCTATTTCAGCCTAATCCTTAGTCTGTTTAATTGATTATTTTATTTATTTTTCCATTTTTTTTAAAAAATGACTATTATTTATTATTCATTTTAAGTTTATATATTATTTATTTCAAATAATTTTTTATATATTATATATACCTAAACTATTACTCATTTTGAATTCTACATATATTATTTATTTCAAGCTATTACACCATATTTATTTTGAGATTTTTTATATATATCTTCTTAATTTAAGCTTTTATATATTATTCATTTTGGATCATTCATATACACATTTTTCTATTTAAACGGTTTATACATTATTTGTTTCAAATTTCTTTTACATATTATTTATTCTAGATATTTTATACGTTATTTATTTCCAACCATTTTTATATATACATATTATCTATTTTAAAGTTCTCCATATATATATATATATATCATTCTTTCTAAAAAAAAAAAGAATTGTTTTGTATATTGTTGATTTTAACTTTCTCTCCTGTTACAATATTTTGTTTTAAATTCATTCATTGTCATTTTAAAGTTTATTTTGCAATTGTTTTATTTTAGTTTGCTTTCAACTATTTATTTTTAAATTGTATTATTTAATTCACTTGTTTTGAATTACTAATACTAGTATTTAAATGATGTATGTTGTGAGGCTATTGCCATTGTGTGTTCTCTAATTTGTTTATTCTTGTTCATATTATTGTCATTCGCTTGTGTAATATTGAATTCATGTATTATTGTCGACACTCATTACTATATTTTATTTCATATCATCGCATCATGAATTAAACCCAACAGATTTATCCAACTTAGATCGCTTTATTTTATTTCAAACAAGATAAATGTACGTTGTTAAATATCATACTTGCTATATTTCAAAAAGAAAATTTTCTAAATAAGGCAATATTTTGCGTTTTAGGAAATTAGAGGAATCGTGCCCTAACTTATAGGGTTTCGGTTTTCTCATTAAACCTAAATGGCCAAATATCCTTTTAAGTTTCAAAACACATGAAATTTTAATTAAAATTAAAGACAAACTTACGCTCGGGAGTTCATGGTATCGCGTCCTAACTTACGGGATGTGATACTTTGATATCTCGAGACAAGGAAATCTTTAGCAATCGTTTTGAGCTAATTCAAGCGTTTTTAAAATCGACATTGATAAAAAAGGATCGTATCTTAAATCTATTCCCGATTTTCTACTTTCGACATTAGGACACTAACTAATCAATTCGGTACCAATTCTAGGTGTGACGAGGGTGCTAATCCTTCCTCGTACATAACCGACTCTTGAACCCGTTCTCTCAAGTTTCGTAGACCAAAAATGCCATTTTAGTAAACAAAAATATTTTATTAAAACAAAGGTGATCCGATCACACCTAATAAAGATCAGTGGCGATTCCCGTGTTAATCTTCGCTTTCAAACAAAGTCGATTCTTGTTTTCAAAAAAATGGTTTCGACACCCTTATTTAAATACCTACAATCCCGGTTGGAGAGACCACCCAAACTTGAGCTGGGGAGGAAATTAGTGAGGAGGTAATAATAATTCAAATCAAGTTAGAAACACTAATTACCAACCTCCTTATTTGCAGAAACCTCAAGATAAGGCCAACCCAAACGACCATATTGTATGTGGCCAACGCCTGGATCGAATCGAAGGGGAGATGCAATCAATTAGAACATAAGTAAAATAGGTGCAATTTGAGTGTACTAATTCATCGAGAACATTGACTAAATTGGAGGGCCAAATAACCCAATTAATGAGTATGATGGGAGATATTAAAAGGCAATTTGGCACAAGCATACCCAACAATGCTAAGAATACTCTTTCGAAAGAAGGGAAAGAGCAAGTAAAAGCGGTTGTGCTCTATTCAGGCAAAATCTTGAGTAGTCCGATAACCTTGGAACAAGAGGATGCAAAAGAAAATACAAAAGGACCTTCAGAAAAATCCAAGAAGCTGATTAGGAACCAGAACTAGAGGAGCTCATCGAACCATCAGTCGAACCAGAAGAGAGGGTAAAAGACAAGGTCACTAACACATAGGTACCGTTCCTTTCCAGATTAGAAGAGAAACATGAACGACATGAGGACGAGTTTGTAAGTTTTCTAAACTTGTTCAAAACATTGAATTTCAAACTACCATTAATTGAATTAATCAGTAAAGTACCAAAATATGCCAAATTCTTAAAATATATCATGTCTAGGCGTAGAAAGTTAATGAGGAGAGCAACTCAACAAAAATACATCCTGTAGTGCTATTATTTCCAGATAGTTACTCTAGAAACTGAAAGACCTGGGAAGCTTTACAATTCCAATTGAGATAGGGAACATTCATTTTAAGAAAGCTCTATGCAATTTAAGAGCTAGTATAAACTTAATGCCCTTATCTATTTATGAAAAACTCGGGATAGGGGACCTTAAAACACTCAAATTACAATGCAGCTAGCTGATAGATCTGCATTCCAACCTAATGGAGTGCTAGAGGATGTATTAGTTAAGGTGTGCAGTTTTATTATCCCAACCTATTTTATAATTTTAGATTTTGAAGAGGATTAGGAGATACCCATCTTGTTAGGAAGACCTTTTCTAGCCACATCTAGATTCATAATTGACCTTGAAAAAAATGAATTAAGGATAAAAGTAACGGTGAAACTGAAACATTCGGATGTGGATCTCACCAAAGTGAGGAAAACCGAATGAAATTAGGGGAGCAGTGTCATTCTAGATCTACCTTTAAATCTAGTTACTCTGAATCCAGGAATACGCTTAATGTGATTAATGCAGGGTTAAAGAGCAGGTATAAAGAAGGATACAAGCGGAAAAGGATGAAGGGACATGACGATAGGTGGACAAATGTTGAAAGAGATGCAGGGGGAACGTGTTGGTGGAACTGTTGGATGAATCCAATAGTAAAACATGATGAAACTTAAAATTAGTTTTTCCTGTATATTATTGTATATTTAACTAACCATATAGTTTAGATTCTAACTTTTTGTTGATGTATGTTTACTTTAGATAGAGACATCCTAAAAATGGAAAATTTAGGCTGAAACAGAAGCAGTGTGGCAACACAGAAACCCTGTTTAGCCACACCTCGTATGCAAGCATTGAAGAAAGCACCTAGATGTCACGACATGGCACATCTGTGTCGCGACATAGAAGATTGTTTCCCCAGGTTTTTCGAATTGTAGGGTGCGTCGCTGTACAACACCTCAGTGTCGTGAAGTTGGTAAACTGATAGGGATGTTGTGATATGGAATCCCTGTGTTACGACGTCGCTGCAATTTTCTGTAGGTGACCCTACCCAATGCACAACCTGGTGGCTTTAAAATCCATTCTAGCTGATTTTTAACTATCTAATCACATATTGTATAACCTTAAAACCCATTATCCACCTATTTAGACACTTTTTAACCCCTTAATCCTCTCAACCCTTTCAAAATATTTTAACACTTCTTAAACCCTAAAACCCAATTTTCACCTTTTCTTTGATTTGTTTGGACTTCATATTCCAAATCATACCTAGTGTAGCAAATAACGGGAACAACCAAGGGAATAATAGACGTCGCAAAAAACAAGGAATTCAATGACATCTACGAGGTTAAGGGTTCCTAACTTAAACTTTTACTGTTTTATTGCATTTCTTTACTTAATATTCTGCATTAGTTGTAACACCCCTAACCCCAAACTATCGCTGAAATAGGGTTATAGAGCATTACCGAATCTATCAGACAATTTATAATTAATTCAAAATAAATGACAAACATGTCTTGATTTAATTATGAAGTCCCTATAATGGACCCTCGCGGTCTAAATCACACGTTAGAATCAAATCGGGACTTGTTCGGGTACTCCGAAATTATCTTTTTATTTATTTTTTTGTGCGAACTCAATATAATCCCTTTATAAATATCTAACCTTCCCTGCAAATTCAAATCAAGACCAATCCAAACAAATCAATTCATGAATTTATACATCTCTAATTATAACAAACTAATAATATAAAGTTCTAACATTTTTATGTTTATAACAATCTAACATAAAATGTCTAGTTGATTCATTTAAATTATCATTCAACAAAATTGCCCAAAGCTATGATATAGACTATGTTTTAGACATATGTAATTGTATGGAACAACCATTACCATCATTTATCATTAATATTTATGTATCAAAATAACAACAAATTACAACCTAGGTACGTGCCATTTTTAAAAGAGAAAATACATCACCACGTATTTGAGTTCGGGATCGACTTGGATGCTGAGTCGTTAATCACTTTTGTACCTAACCTACGCACGGAAACAAACCATACGCTGAGTATGCACTAAGTGCTATTTCTATAAACCAACACTTAAATAATTATAAAATAAATATATAACACTACTTAAATTCAATAACTATTCAAATATTCACCTTCCAATCCAGTGTTCTATTTCATTTCAAACTTAGTATCAATCATTATTTTTCAATAACAATTATTTGTTTATTGTTATTCAATAACAATCAGTTATTCAGTATCAAACAATCAATAACAATCAGTTATTCAGTCCAGTAATATAGTCATTCAGTTATTCAGTGCAATAGTTTAACCCTATTAACATAGCCTGGACTTAGACGGATGCACGGATCCAACCAACACACCAAAGACGGCACTGCCTCTCGGCTCATCGGCTTTGCCAAGTAAATGCGAGTAGAACGAGCGCTCGCGATACCTCATCGGATTAAACTCAAGTAATGATATAATGACGACACACAAGGTGCCTCATCGACTCGAAGTTGACATAACAATACGACACTTATAGTGCGTCATCGACTCAAGGTCGAAGTATCCCTGAACACTTCCAATCCTATGGCATGCCAATTATATTCGACTCAGCCCGATACAGTTAATAGGGTATTCAATTCATTTCTCAGTTCACAATAATTAATTATTTCAATATCCATTTCATAATAATCACAAATTCACATACATTCAATTCAATATCAAAACACTAATACTTACCTTAATATCATTCCATACACGTCAAATAATAAAAACAACAATTTAAATGTTAAGTTCAGTTTATAGAAATACAAACCGTAATTCTTTAATTACTCTTCGTCAACCTTCTTCTTTCCTTTCTTTGTCGAGATCTCCGGTATTACGTTAGCTACGGAAATTAAAATAATTATACCATTAATTACAGCACTCATTATAACAAGTAATTGAATTTCTATTCAATTTACACCTTATTTTCAATTAGGTCCTAACTAACTCATTCACTTTACTAACTTAATTCATACTTCATTCTTATTCAAATTCCTATCAAATTTAACCTAACTATCAAGTATTCATAATAAAACCCTAATTTAAAACTTCTTTCAATTTAATCCCTCAATCACAAAACTCATAGCTTCTTTTACAATTTAATCCATTTATCAATCCTAACTTGAAATTTATTCAATTAAATCCCTAATTCAACAATTTATTCAACATGAACCATGCTTAAAAACTCTAAGAACTTCCAAAATTTTAACTTAAATTTAACAAAACTTTGTTTTAAAACTCCTAAAACATCAAAATTAAGTAAAAATGGCTTAATTTAACTTACCAATTAAACTTCAAGCTTCAAATCCCTAATTTTCCATTTTATTTTTCTTTCCTATTCTTTCTTCCCCTGTTCGAATGACTTCTACTGTTCTTTTTGTTTCTTTTACTTCTTTTCTTTATTTTGTTTCTTTAGTTTCTTTTATTTACTTTCTTTTATTTACTTTGTTGTTTTGATTTTTTAATAATTAATATAATATCAATATAAAATATCTTATGCCTAAATTTTAAGTAAATCAATTATTTAATTACATTTGTAAATATTTATATTATTACACTTGTATAAATTTTGTACCATATATTTGTCAATTATTATTACACTTGTATAAGTTTTGTACCATATATTTGTCAATTATCTTATTTATTTAATAAAAATTATTTAACAGCAAATAATAATATTACAAATGTACATATATATTTTATTCATAAATGGACAATATCATCTATACCATACACTTGTAAAAATCTTGTAATTCAATTAATTATTTAATAATTATCTTTTTCTTAATAAAAATAAATAATAAATATCTTATACTTGAATAATACATGTATTACAATTGTATGTATTTTAATTAATACACTTGTATTAAATCATTACGATACATTTGTCTTTATTTAACTTATTTCATAATATAATAATAATTATTATAATTTATAATTTAATATTAAACCTTAACAACTATTAATTAAATTTCATGTAATATCTTCAACTCAATCAACTTATGCCGCCTCATATTTATGAATTAGCTTAATTGCCATTTTGGCCATTTATACTTTCTTTTAATCTATAATTTAACTTTTACACCTTGTTCTATTTAGTTCTTTTTCCTAATTTCTCTTAATTAAACTAAATTCATCTAATTGAAACTTAATTAGATACATTACTAGACTCATAATTACTTCTAATAATTATTTACGAACCCATTTTGTTAAGACGGAGGCCCAATAATGTACTTTTCTGATGCCCGTGAATTTTGGGTTATTACATTAGTTCTTAATTTAACAATAATGGCTCCTAGAAAGGTTAGACAAATTATTGAACCGGAGCCATTGACAGTTTAAAACTCCTCTAGTTTTGCGAACCCGAATTTTGAAAAATATTTTAATGAACTTTAAGTGAAAACATTCATTCCAGAGCCAAAAAGCTAACTTGTATTTATTCACCCTTAATACATTTTTTGAGCTTGTAAACACTTCTTGATGAACCTTATTACCAAACCCGAGCTTGAAACATTGATTTGTATTTTCCCTATTTCTCTTGTCCTGAATTGCACGACTATAGACTTTTAGCCATATGTATTAAGGGATAAGTAGATACATCACGGTGTATTTCTTAAAAATAGAGTGAAATAGGACAAATTAGTGTGATATAGGAACTATAGGTTAGCCTAAATTGTAGAAAAAAAAAGAATAATTCAAAAAGAAAATCAATACGAGTAGAAAAAGTAATTAAATGGAAAAAACATTTGTGAGTGAGATGTATTAAAAAAGAAAGTGACAAAGTCACGAGAAGAAGAAAAAAAATCATTCATCAATGCACAGAAACTCGTAGGCTAGCTGTAGTTACTATATTATTCTATTATTTCCTATATAAAGAAATAAGGAAGATGAGAGAAGGGGAAATAAGGTAATGAGCGAGTGAGGGTTGCTAAAGGGAAAGAATAGAGATTAATACAATGTGCCAAACTATTTTTGTGTTTGTGACCATTTTTGATGCTTACTGTTTTTGAATTTCATACTTCTCCGAAGCTTCAAAACGTTACAAGTCGAAAAGTCCTCTGTGACTTAGGTATCCTTATGCATAAATGGAAATTATACTAAATAATCACATAAGCTGCTATTTGTATTCTGCTAGGATAATCAAACTACTTGTATGATTTGTTGATGGATTCTTACATGTGAGACCCTTAATGCTTGTATACTTTGTAATGCACTGAACTTAAATTTCTGAAGCCAAAAGTGGTAAATCAATTATTTATCATGTCAAAATTATTCATAAAGATGAAATGCCTAGTCATGTGCTCAAAAGTCAATATTTGTATCATATTTGCTCAAGGGTCGTTGATGTAACACCCCAACCCGTATCAATCACCGAAACAAGGTTACGGAGCGTTACCGAAACTTTTAAAACATTTTTAGATAATTCCCATTCAATTTATATTCATTAACCGAGATTATTCATATTGTCTATGAAATGGACCCTCGAGGCCCAAATCGAGTATTAGAATTGAGTCGAGGCTTAATCGAAAACTCTAAGAATTTTTCGTAAAATTTTAAAATTTTTCCAAGGTGCAGGGCTCACACACCCATGTGGTCCAAGGGACACGCCCGTGCTCCAGGCCATGTTCGACCTCGTATAACTCTCTGAGTTGTACATACGACCATGCCACACGCCCGTGTGCTAGGCCATATGGTTAATTAATTTAATTCAAAAATTAGGTGCAGGTTTCACACGACCAAGACACACGCCAGTGTTCTAGGCCATGTAACATACATGGCTGAGACACACGCCCGTGTCTTTGCCCGTGTGCTCAATTTTGAGCATTCTGTTTCTCAAAATTAGGGTGCAGTGGATACACGACCTAACTACACGCCCATGTACCTGGCCGTGTGTCACACACGGTCTAGACACATGCCCGTGTGTCTACTCGTGCGGACAAAATAAAGCCATTCCTAGCTTCATTTCTCACCCACAATCACAGCCATGACCTGCACTTGAATCACACATCCAAATACCACCCATTTCAAGCATTCAAATCAAGAAAATTCCATCATTCATCATGGCATATCATTTAATGCATACATGTTCATAATCTTGCCTTAGTATAGTCCATATGTTAAACATAATTTGATCAACTACTTTACACATATGTAGCTACCATAGTATGACATTACAAATATATCAAAACAAACCATTACTAGACATTCCAATGGCTAGATTACAAGCATCATTTACATTTACATGCCAATATGGCCAAGATAACCTATACATGCCATCACGACCATAATTGGTTTACCATATAACCGATATTGGGCGATGGATAGTGTGAGTGATCTTCGCCAAGCTTCCAATCCAACGAGTTTTCGATTTACTATAAAACAGGGAAATAAAAATAAGTAAGCATAAAATGCTTAGTAAGTTCATATAATATGGTACTTAACTTACCATTTATTCTATTTTGAGGTAACAATGCAATGCACATTCATTCAATTTGACCTCAAGCCCTACACATATCCTCACTGCCCTTATTAGTCATATATTCCATAATAACATCAAAACATGTCTGAGCTCAATAACAATCAAGTTTCCATGCACATATGATTTCCACAACATGTATAATTCATATTGCTATATCTCAAGTATATTTTCATATAACACATCTCGAGTTCAGATTATTTCATATCAAAACTTTACACATTTTACTCGAAATATCAATGTCACACGAGTAGTAGTACACTTAAAGTGTACAAGTCTACAACCAAGGATGTACATACTCATCAAATAAATTCCATGTACAATATCATCATTTCATATTTCCATATATCAATTATCACGTATTGTCATTTTCATGTATTTCAGGCCGATATGTGTAATAACTCATTTCTTATTCATATCTTCTCATGTCAAGAACTTTTACCCATTGAATTTATCTGAAATATCAATGGATACACATGTAGTACACTCGTGGTGTACAAATCATGATTCGTCAATCCATATTCAATGTGTAACACCCTTAACCCGTATCCGTTGCCGGAGTAGGGTTACGAGGTATTGATCGGCAATACACATCCTTTGACATACACAACTCATACATTTGCAATCATATACAAATACCATTCAATACGATCATATTGTCCCTTATAATGGCTTACGAAGACTTAAACATGCTTGAGAAGTGGTTTGGTACTAAACCGATAACATATGAAAATTTTGGAAACTTAGAAAAATTTCAACATTTCAAGGGTCACAGGCCTGTGTGAACAGGCCGTGTGCCTCACGCGGCTAATAGACACGCCCGTGTGGAAATAGGGCATACATACTGACTTGGTTCATACAGCCGACCACACACCCGTGTGTCTGGCCCGTGTGCCCTTCGAAATGGCCACACACGCCCGTGTGCTAGGCCGTGCCAAACCTGTAGGGTATATTGACTTATGCATCACAGCCAAGTCGCACGCTCGTGTGCTAGGTCGTGTACTAATTAGGGGACATTCTGACTTGTACCGCACGGCCACACGCCCATGTGTGAGACCGTGTGGAGCATACTGACTTCATTTTAACAACAACACCAGAGGACACATGGCCGTGTAAAATGACCGTGTGTCATACACGGCTGAGACACACAACGGTGTCTCTACTAGTGTGGAAAAAATAGGCTATTTGCAAAGCCATTATGCCACCCTATTTTCACATGTAAACATAATCATAAATGGTAACATTTTTACAACACAATAGGTAGCCATTTCATAATAGTTCATACACATATAATGTCAATTCCACATAATATTTAATTGCTTAACTAATATCGTACATTTTCCATTCATAAGTCTACCTTATAACAAACACATTTGCATATCTCCATTCCATCAACTATATGCTAAAACATAACAAAATATAACATTTAGTTTAGCCAAATCACATGGCTTAACTTATACACAAAATGTACCAAAACATAATCTCAAGTAACCATAACTATTACCATTAAAACTAGCCTATACATGTCATATTTGCAAATATCCACAAGTTCAAAAGTACCAACCAAAAATTAGATAGTGTGATGTGTAACTCTGACTTGTCCGAAACGAGCGAGTTAACAAAATTCTATGAAACATAGAAAAAGAAACAGAGTAAGCTTCATAGTTTAGTAAGCCCATATAATTTAGAATTAAACTTACCATTTTTACATAATCAAGGCTAATAATCAAGGTATATACAATTCAATTACCAAATGCCTAAACACAAGTATTCATCACAAGTTAGTCACCTAAATACATGAAATCATCCATTATATCAATACATTGCATCATACCAAATTCATATATCATGTACAACATTGGTAACATTTCATTTTCAATCATATAAACAATAATTATCTGAAAACTGTAACTCATCCATATAAACAAAATGTATGCCCGTTGAACTTATTAGAATCTCGAGGGATACTCGGGTGATATACAGTACATATAAATCAGTAATCTGTCCATTCGTTATCATTTTCCGCTCTTTCGAGCTATGAACAGTAAGCTCCTCCTGAGCTGATGGACAATAAGCTCTATTGAGTTGAAATGGTAAGCTTTGACGAGCTGATATATTAGTAAGCTCATACGAGCTGAGAACAGTAAGCTCTTACGAGCTGATATATCAGTAAGCTCATACGAGCTGCGGTGAGTTCGCAACACATGGAGGATCTCAGCCAATACGGCAACCCATGAGTTGCGGTGAGTTTGCAACACATGCAGGATCTCAACCAATACAGCAACCCTAGTGACATGTGACTCGTATCTTACGAATTCTTACAGTTCAAATGGGGCTCGATAACAAATAAACTATATCGATAAGGCGTTTACAATCCAAATATATCAATTACTCAATTATACACATTCATTACAATTATTTCAACTATTTAAAAATTTGATTCTAATTATACGAACTTACCTCGAGTTGCTCGGATGGAAACTATCGACTATTCGTCTACTTTTTTTTTCCCAGATCTAATTCTGATCTCGACTTATCTTGATCTATATATTATCAAATTCAGTACATTCAGTATTTAATCAATTTAATTTAGCCATATTCATATTTTGGCAAATATATACATTTGCCCCTAAACTTTCATATATTTACAATTTAGTCCTTTTCACATAAAATTGCAAATTCATGCAATTTAGTACAATTACATGCTTATATGAATTTACCACATATTATTAGCAGCCCATA
This sequence comes from Gossypium anomalum, assembly GCA_025698475.1. Taxonomy (NCBI): domain Eukaryota; kingdom Viridiplantae; phylum Streptophyta; class Magnoliopsida; order Malvales; family Malvaceae; genus Gossypium; species Gossypium anomalum. The sequence continues at coordinate 61,038,905 of CM046956.1, forward strand.
TTTTCAATTTATTCACACTTTTAACCACCTTATTTTACATTTTCACAATTTAGTCCCTATTTTGCATTTTTTTCAGAAATCACTTTACAAAACTAGTTTAACTATTAACAAATATTCAAAATCCATCATCAATAATCAAATTACTCAAGCACTCAACAATGGCATCATGTTAAATCTTTAACCATTTCAAAATCTATGGTAAGGGCTAGCTAGAATATGAAGCAATGATCATAAAAACATAGAAATCATAAAAAACTGAGTCAAAATCACTAACCAATTTAACTTGCAAGTGACTGAACCCTAGGGAGCAAAATTTTCTTCTTTTTCTTCTTTAAAATCGGCTAAGTAAAGATGATAATGAGAAAATAGATTTTTGTTTTAATTATTATATCATTTATTAACCATTTACCATTTTAACGTTAAAATTAATTTAAAATTTCATTTATACACATTTATACCAAACTATTAACATCCACTAACATAGAAATGGTATATTTATCACTTAAGGACCTTTACTTTAATGTTCTATAGCTATTTGTCACTTTTAGCTAATGGAACATAAGTTTTGCACATTGCACGATTTAATCCTTTTTACCGAATTAAGCATTCAAACAGTAAAATTTCATTACAAAACTTTCACACTATGATTCTATCATGCTGTAAACTTTAATAAAGTAATAAAATAAATATTTTGATCTCAAATTTGTGGTCCTAAAACCACTGTTCTGATTTAAATCAAAAACGGGCTGTTACAACTCTCCCCCCTTAGGGATTTTTGTCCCCGAAAATCTTACCAGTAAATAGGTTAGGGTACTATTTTCCCATAGCTTCTTCGGGTTCCCATGTAGCTTCACCGATCCCATGTTTAAGCCAAAGAACCTTTACTAGGGCTATGCATTTATTTCTCAATTCTTTGATTTCATGAGCTAAAATCCTGATCGATTCTTTACTATACATCAAATCAGCTTGTATCTCAACATCTACAGGAGAAATCACGTGACAGATTGGATCTGTATTGATGTAGCATAGAAACATGAAGGACATTATGGATCTTTTTAAGTTCTAACGGTAAAGCTAGTCAATACGCTACAGACCCTATTCTCTCAATAATCTCATACGGCCGGATGAAACGCGGACTCAATTTTCCTTTGCGACCAAATTGAAGAACCTTTTTCCACGGTGACACCTTTAGAAGCACAGTCCTCGACTTGGAACTCAATTTCTTTACGTTTTAAATCCGCATATGATTTCTGTCGATTTGAAGCTGCTTTTAAACTGTCACGAATCGTTTTCACTTTTTCTTCAGTTTCTCTGATTAGTTCAACCCCGTGAATCTTTTTCTCACTTAATTCAGTCCAGTATAGTGGAGTTCGACATTTTCGACCATATAGAGCTTCGTACGGTGCCATCTTTATACTCGTGTGAAAACTATTGTTGTACGCTAATTCTATCAACGGTAAGTATTTTTCCTAACTGCCCTCAAACTCTAAAATAAAATATCTCAACATGTCTTCGAGAATTTGAATAACTCTCTCGGTCTGAGGATGAAAAGCAGCTAAAATTCAACTTCGTACCTAAAGCTTCTTGTAATTTCTTCCAGAATCGCGACGTAAATCTCGGATCTCTATCAGAAATAATAGATAGTGACACTCTATGTAACTGAACAATCTCAGAAATGTACAATTCAGCTAATCTGTCAAGTGAGTAATCTGTGCGTACTGGTATGAAATGAGCATATTTTGTTAGTCGATCAACGACAACCTAGATAGCATCGTTCTTTTTTAGAGTTAGGGGCAATCTCGACACAAAATCCATTGTAACTCTATCCAATTTCCACTCAGGAATCATCACAGTCTGTTGTAAACTTGATGGTACTTGATGTTCAGCTTTGACTTGCTGACAAATCAAACATTTAGAAACAAACTCTGATATATCTCTTTTCATGCCTTTCCACTTGTAAAACTGTTTCAAATCATTGTACATTTTGGTACTTCCCAGATGAACATATAAGCAGTTATGATGTGCTTCATGCAAAATCTTCTGAATGAGTTTCCGGACCTTAAACAATCATCAGTCCCAATCTGAAACTTTGAATCAGAGATGTTCTCACATTGAATTCGTTTAGCTTGCAATTCGCGATCATTTTTCTGAGATTCACAGATTTATTGAAGAAATACCGTTTTAACTTTTAATTCAGCTAAAATAGACCCATCATCACAAATCATCAACTGGATATTCATTGCTTGTAATGTAAACAAAGATTTTCAGCTCAAGGCATCAGCAACAGCAATAACTTTTCCAAGGTGATAATCAATCACAAAGTCATAATCTTTAATAACTCAAGCCATCTTCGTTGTCGTAGATTCAAATCTTTTTTTGACATCAGATATTTTATGCTTTTGTGATCCGTATAAATGTGGCATTTCTCACCATATAAGTAGTGTCGCCAAATTTTTAATGCAAACACAATCGCAACCAACTCGAAGTCATGTGTCGGATAGTTCTTTTCATGCAATTTCAATTGTCGAGAAGCATAAGTTATAACTTTTCCTTCTTGCATCAGAACACATCCCAAACCGTTTAATGACGCGTAGCTATAAATTATAAATTCCTTCCCCGATTCCCATTGAACCAATACTGGTGCTTTAGTTAATAGTACTTTCAACTGTTCAAAACTCTGCTGACATTTCTCGGACCATTCAAACTTTATATCTTTTTGAAGCAGTCGTGTCATCGATGTCCCAATCATCGAGAATCTTTTCAAAAATCTTCGGTAATAGCCCACTAAGCCTAGAAAACTACGGACTTCAGACACATTTCTTGGAGGTTTCAAATCAACAATAGCAGAAATCTTACTCGGATCAACTTTAATACCACCAGCTGAAACAATATGCCCTAGAAATCCAACTCTTAAAGCCAAAACTCACATTTACTGAACTTTGCAAATGACTACTTATCTCGTAGAGTTTGTAACACAACTCTCAAGTGCTCAGTATATTCAGATTCATCTCGTGAATAGATTAGAATGTCTTCAATGAATACGACAACAAATTTTCCTAAATGCGGTTTGAATATCCGTTCATCAAACCCATAAAAATTGCAGGAGCATTAGTTAAACCGAAAGGCATAACAAGGAATTCATAATGTCCATACCTTGTTCTGAATTCAGTTTTTGAAACATCCGACTCTTTAACTCACAATTGATAATAACCCGATCTCAAATCAATCTTTGAAAATACTATATCCCCTTTCAACTGATCAAATAAATTATCAATCCCTGGTAAAGGGTATTTGTTCTTTATAGTGTAACAACCCGGTTTTAGCAAAATTGGAATAGTGGTTTCGCAACCACAAATTTGAGGTCGTAAAATTATTTTAATATTATATTTGGTGTTTACAACATGTGAATATGTATATGTGAAAATTTCTTGAGCTAATTTTATCGTTTAATAGTTCAATTTGAGATGCTAATTTTGCATAATGGTTGGTATATTTGAATACGGAATTGAACAGTTGAAATGGTTGATGATAAATGGCCTGATATGTGTGAATTGCTATGTTTTAGCTGCCTATAAATGAGTTAAAATGATACCATTTTGATGGCTAAGTGAGTATGAGAAAAGGGTGGCAAATTGATTTTTCAAATGACCTATTTTTGTCCACACGGGCAGAGACACGGGCGTGTGTCTCAGCCGTGTGCGACACACGATCATGTTACACTGCCGTGTGTCCCTTGAGGTACCCTATCTAATTAAGTCAGTATACCCTACAGTTTTAACACGGCATAGACACATGAGCGTTTCTATTGGCCGTGTGAGACACACAGCCTTGGCACATGGGCGTGTGTGGCTATTTTGAATGGTACACGGGTTTGACACACGGGCATGTGGTTGATCGTGTGGCCAAGTCAGTAACTTCCCTTAGATTTTACATGGCCTGGCACATGAGCGTGTCCTCGGTCGTATTGTATAAGTCAGTATGTATGCCCTGTTTTCACACGGCTTGTGGGATAGGCGGGTCTGGTGAACGTGTGAGGCACACGGCCTTTTCACACGGGATTGTGGCCCTGGAATCAATGAAAATTTTCTAAGTTTCCTAAAGTTTGCAAATGTTATAGGTTTAGTCCCGAACCACTTCTAACCATGTTTTAAGGTCTCGTAGAACCTTATAAGGGACAATGTGTTTAATATGAATGGATTTTGATTATGATTGCATAAATGCATATGAATGATGAGTATTGATCGGTAATGCCTCATAACCCTATTCTGGTAATGGAAACGGGTTAGGGGTGTTACATTTGATTGGTATCAGAGCTATAGTTTACTCAATTTTAGGACTAAAGTAGCGAGTGAAAGTCTAGCTGTACGTGCTATATATATAAACCGCGATAGTGTGATGATTCCTAACAGTTAAAATGTGTTTTTATATAGAAAATGCATCCCGATCGAGTCGTAGCTAACGATGTTGAAAGTAATGCGCCTGCTCTCACTCAAGGGGCAGCACTGGCCGATTTTAGGCCTATTTCTAGTAGCCAGGGGGGAGAGGCGCAAACCTTCTTCTAAATGATGAGTGAGTGGTTCACAGAATTCGTACGAATGAATCCGGCTGCTCAACAACCTCTACCTCCACCTGTTCCTCAACAAGTCCTAGTTGTACCGCAAGTGTTAGATCCGATTAGATTAAATAAGCCGCTAGTGGATAAGATACGTAAACATGGGGGCAGAAGAGTTTTGGGTTACAGTTGATGATGATGTTGAGAGGGCTGAGTTCTGGCTCGAGAATACAATCAGAGTGTTTGATGAATTATCCTGTACTTCTGATGAATGTATCAGATGTGTAGCATCCCTGTTAAGAGACAATGCGTATAATTGGAGGAAAACATTGATATCAATAGTTCTGAGGGAATGCGTCACCTGGGAATTCTTTCAATCCAAGTTCTGAAAGAAGTATATAATTCAACGATTTCTCGATCAGAAGCATAAAGAGTTTCTAGAATTAGGGTCGAATGATTATGATTGAGTACGAAAGAGAATTTGTACGATTAAGCAAGTATACTCGGGAATATGTCTCCACTGAAGAGATCATGTGTAAACAATTTATTGATGGACTGAACGAAGATATGAAGCTATTAGTTAGGATTCTGAAAATCAAATAATTCGTTATTTTAGTTAAAAGGGCTTGTAAAGCCGAAGATCTCACCAAAGAAAATAGTAAAGCTAATTTTGAAACAAGAGATTCGAGAAAAAGATCAGCTAGTAAATCTTATTAGTCTGCGTTGAAGAAAGTCTAAGACTCATTTAATCGTTCCAATGCATCTGTGGGGCATTCAAACAGAGATCGAGTGAGACAACAGTCAAGCTTCAAAGCTCTAACTACTTCAATTCCTAGTGTTGGCAGTGTGAGACCTAACCGACTTGAATGTAAACATTATGGTAAAAAGCATCCTGGTGATTGTAGATTGAACAATCGAGCTTGTTTTAAATGTGGATCATTGGATCATTTTATCCGTGATTGTCTGGAGTTGGCTGAACAAGATACAATACAGAATGTGAGACCGAGTAACACTTCAGCTAGAGGTAGACCACCTAGAAACACGAAAAATATGAGTGGTAGCCAGAAAGCGACTAAAGACTCTGCTGTGAGGTCAGAGGTGGGAGCACCTGCATGAGCCTACGCTATTTGCACTCGTGAAGAAGCGTCATCTCTAGACGTCATTACCGGTACTTTTACTCTTTATGATGCAAAAGTTATTGCATTGATAGATCCAGGATCAACTCAGTCGTATATATGTGTGAATTTAGTATCTAGTAAGACTTTGCCTATAGAGTCTACTGGATTTGTAATTAGAGTATCGAACCCCTTAGGCAAGTGTGTGTTGTTTGATAAAGTGTGCAAGAACTGTCCGTTGATGAGTTGAGATAATTACTTTCCAGCTGATTTGATGTTATTACCATTTGACAAGTTTGATATAATCCAGGGTATGGATTGGCTAACATTGCATGATGCTGTTGTGAATTGCAAATGAAAGATGATTGATTTGAGATGTCAGAATAATAAAATTATCCGAATTGAGTCAGATGACCTGAATGGTTTACCAACAGTGATTTCATTGATGTTGACTCAGAAATATATGAGAAAAGGTTACGAAGCTTACTTTGCTTATGTGCTAGATACGAAAGTGACTGAAAAGAAAATCGAATCAGTACTAGTTGTGTGTGAGTATTCAGATGTGTTTCCTAAAGAGTTACTAGGGTTACCACCGAGACGAGAGGTTGAGTTTAGCATTGACTTAGTGCCGAGTACAACTCTGATATCGATAGCTCCGTATAGAATGGCTCTAACAGAGTTAAAAGAATTAAAATCTCAATTGCAAGAATTAATCGATAGAGGTTTTTTCAAGATTGAGTTTCTTGCCTTGGGGTGCTCATGTGTTGTTTTTGAAAAAGAAAGATGGCACGATGAGAATGTGTATAGACTGCCGACAACTTAACAAAATTATGATCAAGAATAAATATCCTCTGCCCAGAATAGATGATTTGTTTGATCAGTTAAAAGGCGCTAGAATGTTTTCAAAGATAGATTTGAAATTGGGTTATTATCAGTTGCAGGTTAGAGACTCAAATGTGTCCAAGACTGTATTCAGAACAAGGTATGATCACTATGAATTTTTAGTAATGCCTTTCGGATTAACAAATGCATCTGCTATCTTTATGGACTTAATGAACTGGATTTTTAGACCGTACCTAGATCGATTTGTTTTTGTGTTCATTGATGATATATTGATATATTCAATAGATGAAACTGAGCTTACCGAGCATTTGAGAATTGTATTGTGAACTCTGCATGATAAGTAGTTATTTGCAAAGTTCAGCAAATATGAATTCTGGTTGCGTGAAGTTGGTTTTCTAGGGCATATTGTGTTAGGATCGGGTATTCGAGTCGATCCGAGTAAGATTTCTTCAATAATGGATTGGAAGCCTCCGAGAAATGTGTCTGAAGTCTGCAGTTTTCTGGGACTAGCCGGCTATTATCGACGGTTTGGAAAAGGCTTTTTGATGATTGCGACTCCTTTGATGAAATTGCTTCAGAAAGATGTAAAGTTTGAATGGTCTGAGAAATGTCAGAAAAGTTTTGATCAGTTGAAAGCTCCTTTGACTGAAGCTCCAGTGTTAGTATAACCAGAATCGGGTAAAGAATTTGTGATCTATAGTGATGCATCGTTGAATGGTTTGGGCTGCGTTTTGATGCAGGAAGGCAAAGTCATAGCTTATGCCTCAAGACAGTTGAAGCTGTATGAAAAGAATTACCTGATGCATGATTTAGAGTTAGCAGCATTTTTGTTTGCATTGAAGATTTGGCACCATTATCTGTTCGGTGAGAAATGCCATATTTATTCAGATCACAAGAGTTTGAAATATCTGATGACTCAGAAAGATTTGAATTTGTGACAACGGAGATGGTTAGAATTACTAAAAGATTACAAGCTAGTGATTTACTGCCGTCCGGGAAAAGCTAATGTTGTTATTGATACATTAAGCTCGAAATCTTATTTTGTTTTACGTGCAATAAATACTCAGTTGGCTCTATCTGATGATGGTTCGATTGTAGCTGAGTTGGAAGCGAGACCGTTGTTTTTATAGCAGATTTGTAAAGTTTTGAAAGTTGATAATGAAATGTTAGCTAAAAGAGCTCAATGTGATTCGAACCCTGATTTAGAGTTTCAAGTTGATTCTGATGATTGTTTAAGATTCAGAGGCCGAATATGTGTTTCGAGAAATTCAGAGTTGATTTGGATGATTTTGAACGAAGCACGTAGTAGTCGTTTGTCTGTTCATCCGGGAATCACAAAAATGTATAACGATTTGAAACAGCTCTATTGGTGGCATGGTATGAACTGTGATATTTTGGAATTTGTTTCAAAATGTTTAATCTGTCAGTAAGTCAAAGCTGAGCATCAGGTACTGTTTGGGTTATTGCAGCCGATTATGATTCTCGAGTGGAAATAGGATAAAATCACGATGGATTTTGTATCAGGTTTACCCCTATCTTCAAATAAGAAAGATACGATATGGGTAGTTGTTGATAGACTGACTAAATTGACTTATTTCATTCTGGTATGCACTGATTATTCACTTGATAAGCTTGCTGAGTTGTACATCTCTCAGATTGTGAGATTTCACGGAGTACCTACTTCTATTGTTTCGAATAGAGATCCTAGATTTACATCGCATTTCTGGAAGAAATTACAAGATGTACTGGGTACAAAGCTACACTTTAGTACTACTTTTCATTCGCAAACAGATGGTCAATCCGGCGAATTATTCAGATACTCGAGGATATGTTGAGATGTTGCAGTCTTGAGTTTGTAGGTACATGGGAATGATACCTTCCATTGATTGAATTTGCGTATAACAAAAATTTTCAATCGAGTATTAAAATGGCACCTTACGAAGCTTTATACGGCTGAAAGTGTAGAACACCATTGTACTGGAATGAACTTAGCGAGAATAAGATTCACGTCTGATTAGAGAGACTGAAGAAAAAGTGAAAATGATCCATGATAGTTTGAAAGCAACATCGGATCGATAGAAATCTTACGCAGACTTGAAATAGAAAGATATTGAGTTTCATATCGGGGATAGAGTGTTTTTGAAAGTCTCACCGTGGAAGAAAATACTTCAATTCGGTCGTAAAGGTAAATTGAGTCCGAGGTTCATTGGGCCGTATGAGATTATCGAGCGAATTGAACCAGTAGCTTATCGGCTAGCATTGTTGTCTGAGCTAGAAAAGATTCATAATGTGTTTCACGTATCAATTCTTCGACGATACAGATCTGGTCCTTCGCATGTTATTTCCCCGAATGAAGTTGAGATTCAGTCAAATTTGTCGTACAGTGAAGAACTGATCCGATTCTTGCTCATGAGATCAAAGATCTGAGAAATAAAAGAATAACATTAGTGAAAGTATTATGGCATTGACAAGGGGTAGAAGAAGCTACGTGGGAACTTGAGGATGATATGAGAATGCAATATCCAAACCTATTCGCTGGTAAGATTTTCGGGGACGAAAATCCCTAAGGGGGAGAGTTGTAACAGCCTAGTTTTAGCTAAATCAAAACACTGGTATGTGAATATGTATGTGTGAAAATTTCATGAGCTAATTTTATCGTTTAATAGCTCAATTTGAGAAAAAGGACTTAATTGCGTAAAATGCAAAAGTTGCATTCTATAAGTTAAAAGTGTCTATTTGCTATGATGCATTAAATGAGAAGTCCTTATGTTGATATTAGACCATTGGTTGTGCTAATAATGGACATGTATTATAAAAATTCTATGTTATTTCATTAAGGTTAAACTTGTAATTTGGATAATAAAGGTTAATAAAAAAAATATAATTTGTGTTCATCTTTCTTTTGGTGACCGAAAATATAAGAAAATAAGAAAGGTTGAAAGCTTGCTAGGGTTCGGCACTTGCAAGGCTCAATTGGTATGTGAGTTTTGTTCGGTTTTTGATGATTTTTACGTTTTTGTGATCGTTGCTTTGAGTACTAGCTAGCCTGTACCCCAATTTCTGAATTTGTTGATGAATTTGTAAATTTCCATTGATGATAGCTTGATGTTTTTCAATGTTGATGATGGAAAATGAGTAATTGTTGATAGATTATTATGTTTTGTAAAATGATTTTTGACAAAAATGTCAAATAAGGATTAAATTGTGAAATTTAAAAATTAAAGGGTTAAAAGTGTAAATAAATGTGAAATACGGGCTGCTAGAAGTACTTTGGTAATTCGGCTTAGCAGGAGTCTTATTGAATTTTGTGTTTATTTGAAATAAGGACTGAAAACTTTAGGGGCTAAAGTGAAAAAATTCCCAAATATGTGTTTGTGGACCAAATTGAATTTGTTGATGAATAAAAGAGTTTATTTTTAATGTATATAGATCAAGAACAAAAGAAAACGGATTTAGATTGGGGGAAATCTAAAGTTTTCGAATAGTTGATCTAGTTCGTTTATTCCGACTACGAGGTAAGTTCATATACAAATAAATATGTTTGAATTGTATTATATATGTTTTATTATCATTGAATTTCTATGAATGTCGAACGAAAAAATACAAGCATGAATCGACGAAGTTATGATATCTGGAAGGCGAATTCTTCAGAAAAAATTGTGTCTTCCACAATGGAATCTGATAAGTGAGATTTCGAGTAAGTGTCCCGTACGAAGCTTAGGAATAGCATAGGAGACAAATGTCATGACATTAGGTTATCAAGATGTAATTACATGTAAGACCATGTCTGGGACATTGGCATTGTATTGAGATTACGTGTAAGACCATGTCTGGGATATTGGCATTGTATTGAGATTACGTGTAAGACCATGTCTGGGACATTGGCATCATTAATCGATTTCGTGTAAGACCCTGTCTGGGACAGCGGCATCGATATGTGATAACATGTATGGTTTTATCTGGGATATGGCATTGTACGAGCTTATGTTATTTTCGATGTATCCTTAACAATTCCAAATGGTTCAATGGGCAAAGTCAAGTCGAGAAAGAATATGTGAATGAGCTAAGTGATTCAGGTACGTACGAAATTCATACGAGTTTTGAGAAGAGAAAATAATTGATGAATTGGTTTAAGACATTGAGTATATGTTCAATGAGAAAGGTTTGAAAATTTTGAATGTGATTAGCTATGTTTAGCATATTTGAATTGATCTGCAAAGGTTTATATGATAGCTTTATTTGTATTTGGCTTACTAAGCTTTTAAAGCTTACTTTGCGTGTTTTTTCTATATTTTATAGATTATCGAAGCCAGCTCGGACATCAGGGATCATCGGGAACCATCATCACACTATCGATTACTTGTTGGTATTTTTTGATGCTTGTAAATATAGTATATGGCATGTATAGGCTATTGTGTTGATGATATGTTTTGAGATATGGAATAGCCATGAGATTTGGCTGGCAAATGTTGGTGTGTATGGCCATTTAAGTTGGCTTGAATTATGTGCTTGTTAAGTAATATATATGTGATGTAGATAATGCCTAATGTGTTGGCTTGTTTGGTTTGATTTTGAGATGATATTATAATGTGTTATGTGATATGGAATAGATGATAAGATAATGAGTTAATGTATTTGGAACTTATGTAAGTTGTGATGGATTTTGCATAATGGTTGGTATGTTTGAATATAGAATTGAATAGTTGAAATGGTTGATGATAAATAGCATGATATGTGTGTGAATTGGTATGTTTTGGCTGCCTATATATAAGTTAAAATGATACCATTTTGATGGCTAAGTGAGTATGAGAAAAGGGTGGCAAATTGGCTTTTCAAATGACCTATTTTTGTCCACACGGGCAGGGATACGGGAGTGTGTCTCAGTCGTGTGTGACACACGGTCATGTTACACGGCTGTGTGTCCCCTAGGGTACCCTATCAAATTAAGTCAGTATACCCTACAGTTTTGACACGGCATAGACACACGGGTGTGTCTATTGGCCGTGTGAGACACACAGCCTTGGCACATGGGCGTGTGTGGCTATTTCGAATGGTACACGGGTTTGACACACGGGAGTGTAGTTGATCGTGTGGCCAAGTCAGTAACCTCCCTTAGATTTCACATGGCCTGGCACACGGGTGTGTCCTTGGCCGTGTTGTACAAGTCAGTATGTATGCCCTGTTTTCACTCAGCATCTGGCACGGGCGGGTTTGGTGACCGTGTGAGGCACACGGCCTTTTCACACTGGCGTGTGAGGCACACGACCTTGAAATCAATGAAAATTTTCTAAGTTTCCTAAAGTTTGCAAATGTTATCGGTTTAATCCCGAACCACTTCTAAGCATGTTTTAAGGTCTCGTAGAACCTTATAAAGGACAATGTATTTAATATGAATGGATTTTGATTATGATTGCATAAATGTATGTGAATGATGAGTGTTGATCGGTAATGCCTCATAACCCTATTTTGGCGATGGATATGGGTTAGGGGTGTTACATGTAGTCACTTTATTCAGCTGTCCGTAATCGATACTCATTCTCATCGTGCCATCTTTCTTTTTCACGAAAAGTACCTGTATACCCTAGGGAGAATAACTCGGTCGTGCAAAACCCCAATCTATCAATTCTTGCGATTGATATTTCAACTCTTTTAATCCTGTTGGAGCCATTCTATATGGAGCTATCGAAATCGGTGTTGTTCCCAATACTAATTCAATACCAAATTCAACCTCTCTGATCGGTGGCAAACTAGGTAATTCTTCTGGAAATACATCCAAAAACTCACAAACAACAGGTACAGATTCAATCTTTGATTCAGACACCTTTGTATCCAGTACGTACGCAAAATATGCATCATAGCCCTTTTTCATATATTTCTGAGCTAACATAGACGATATCACAGTAGGTAATTCACTCGAATCATCAGACTTAATTCGAAGAATCTCACCATTTTGATATTTTAATTCGATAGTCTTTCGTCTACAATTCAAGACTGCATCATGCATAGTCAGCCAATTTATACCCAGAATCACATCATACCCATCAAACGGTAGAAGTATCAAGTCAGCCCAAAAACAGTAACCCCGAGTCATCAAAGGATAATTCTTATAAATTTTATCAACTAAAACAGACTTACCTAAGGGGTTCTATACTTTAATTACAAATTCTGTAGACTCGACATGTAAACTCTTTTTAAATACTAAATTCATATAGATATATGAATGGGTTGATCCAGGATCTATCAACGCAACTATATCAGTATCAAAAAGAGAAAAAATACCGATAATAACATCTGGCGATGATGCCTCCTCCTGTGCACGAATAGCATAAGCTTGAGTAGGTGCTCGTGCCTCAGATCTTACAGCAGAATCTCTAGTAGCACCTCAATTACCACTCGTATTTCCAGTGTTTCGAGGTGGTCTCCCTCTAGTAGCTGTATTACTTACTTTCGCTGGTTGATCTCTTTTAGCTGTAAACTTTTCTAGACAGTCCTGGAGATAATGATCAAGAGATCCACATTTGAAGCAAGCTCCGTTCACTAATCTACATTCACTGTAATGTCGTTTATTGCAGTGTGTACATTCAGGTCTAGCATTTCTAACACTTCCCACATTGGCAACGGATGTCGCCTGAGGTTTAGAGCTGAAATATCTCGCATCTCTGTCTCTAATCGAAATTCTCGCAGAAGTTGTAGAACGAGGATGATATTCTATAGATTTTTTTGATGCTGACTGATGTGATTTGCCCGCAAATCTCTTCCTAAAATCTCTAACCTCAGAATCGGCTTTTCTTTTCTCTTTGCAAAGCTCTTCGGCTTTACAAGCTCTGTCAAATAGAGCTACACACTCTTTTAGCTCAAGAATTCCAACTAAAAGTCTGATTTCTTCATTCAATCCATCCTCGAACCTTTTACACTTTATAGCTTAAGAAGAAACACATTCACGAGCATATTTGATGAGTTGTACAAACTCTCTTTCATATTCTGTTACTGACATACGACCCTGTTTCAATTCAAGAAATTCTTTTTGTTTCTAATCAACGAACCTTTGGCTGATGTATTTTTTTTTCTGGATTCAACTTGAAAGAACACCCAAGTAACTCTTTCTCCCGGAACTACGGATATCAAGGTATTCCACCACAGATACGCAGTACCTCTCAACAGTGATACAACGCATTTCAAACATTTTTTAGGTGTGCATGACAGTTCATCAAATACCCTAATCATGTTCCCAAGCCAAAACTCGACTCTCTCAGGGGGCTCTAAATTCCTTAGCCCCGTGTTTTTTTATTTTATCCACAGGTGGCTTATTCAATCGCAACGGATCCAGACCTTAAGGAACTACAGGGATCGGTTGGGGAATATGTGGGGGTGGAGGTTGCAAAACAACTAGGTTTGTATGAATGTACTGTGTGAACCACTTGTTCATTATTTGAAAGAAGGCTTCTTTAGCCTCACCCCCGTGACTACTCGTCACAGGTCTAGATTCAGAAGGCATTGTCCTATGAGTGGGAGCTAGAGCCTTACTCTCAACATCATCTGCTACAGCTCGTTCGAGATTCATTACTATATAAAAACACATTTGAAAATGTCAGGAGTCATCACGCTATCACAATTTTATATATATGGCATGTATAGCTAGACTCATATACGCTACGTTAGTCCTAAAATCGACTAAACCGTAGCTCTAATACTAATAAATGTAACACCCCTAACCTGTATCCATCGCCAGAGTAGGGTTACGAGGTATTACCGATCAATACACATCATTTAACATACATAACTCATACATTTGCATTCATATACAAATATCATTCAATTCAATCATATTGTCCCTTATAAGGGCTTACGAGGCCTTAAACAGGCTTTAGAAATGGTTTGGTACGAAATTGATAACATATGAAAATTTTAGAAACTTAGAAAAATTTCAACATTTCAAGGGTCACAAGCTCGTGTGAACAGGCCGTGTGCCTCACACGGCTAATAGACATGCCCGTGTCACAGGCCGTGTAGAAACAGGGCATATATACTAACTTGGGTCACACGGCCGACCACACGCCCGTATCTCTAGCCCGTGTGCCCTTCAAAATGGCCATACACGCCCGTGTCACAGGCCGTGTGCTAGGCCATGCCAAACCTGTTGGGTATACTGACTTATGCAACACGGCCAAGCCACATGCCCATGTGCTAGGCGGTGTGCTAATTCGGGGACATACTGAGTTGTACCACACGGCTGGTCACACGCCCGTGTGTGAGACCGTGTGGAGCACACTGACTTCATTTTGACAAAAACACCAAGGGACATACAGCCATGTAACATGATCGTGTGTCACACACGGTTAAGACACACGCCCGTGTCTCTACCCGTGTGGACAAAAATAGGCTATTTGCAAAGCTATTATGCCACACTATTTTCACATGTAAACACAAGCATAAATGGTAACATTTTTACAACACAATAGGCAGTCATTTCATAATATTTCATACACATATAATTCCAATTCCACATAATATTTAATTGCTTAACTAATATCATACATTTTCCATTCAAAAGTTTACCTTATAACAAACACATTTGCACATCTCCATTCCATCAACTATATGCCAAAACATAACAAAATATAACATTTAGTTTAGCCAAATCACATGGCTTAACTTATACACAAAATGTACCAAACCATAATCTCAAGTAACCATAACTATTACCATTATAACTAGCCTATACATGTCATATTTACAAATATTCATAAGTTCAAAAGTACCAATCAAAAATTGGATAGTGTGATGTGTAACTCCGACTTGTCCGAAACGAGCGAGCTAACGAACCTCTATGAAACATAGAAATAGAAACAGAGTAAGCTTCATAGCTTAGTAAGTCGGTATAATTCAGAATTAAACTTACCATTTATACATAATCAAGGCTAATAATCAAGGTGTATACAATTCAATTACCAAATGCCTAAACACAAGTATTCATCACAAGTTAGTCACCTAAATACATGAAATCATCCATTATATCAATACATTCCATCATACCAAATTCATATATCATGTACAACATTGGTAACATTTCATTTTCAATCATATAAACAATAATTCATGTGAAAACCGTAACTCATCCGTATAAACAAAATGTATGCCCGTTGAACTTATTAGAATCTCGAGGGATACTCGAGTGATATACAATACATATAAATCAGTAATCCGTCAATTCCTTATCATTTTTCGCTCTTTCGAGCTATGAACAATAAGCTCCTCCTGAGTTGATGGACAATAAGCTCTATTGAGCTGAAACGGTAAGCTCTGACGAGTTGATATATTAGTATGCTCATACGAGCTGCGGTGAGTCCACAACACATGCAGGATCTCAACCAATACGGCAACCCTAGTGACATGTGACTCGTATCTTACGAATTCTTACAGTTCAAATGGGGCTCGGTAACAAATAAACTATATCGATAAGGCGTTCACAATCCAAATATATAAACTACTCAATTATACACATTCATTACAATTATTTCAACTATTTAAAAATTTGATTCTAATTATACGAACTTACCCCGAGTTTCTTGGATGGAAACTATCGACTATTCGTCTACTTTTCTTTTTCCCAAATCTAATTTTGATCTCGGCTTATCTTGATCTATATATTATCAAATTTATTACATTCAGTATTCAATCAATTCAATTCAGCCCATATTCATATTTTGGAAAATTTACACATTTACCCCTAAACTTTCATATATTTACAATTTAGTCCTTTTCACATAAAATTGCAAATTCATGCAATTTAGTACAATTACATGCTTATAAAAATTTACCACATATTACTAGTAGCCCATATTTTCAATTTATTCACACTTTTAACACCACATTTTACATTTTCACAATTTAATCCCTATTTTCCATTTTTGTCAAAAATCACTTTACAAAACTAGTTTAACGATTAACAAATATTCAAAATCCATCATCAACCATCAAATTTCTCAAGCATTCAACAATGGCAACATGTTAAATCTTTAACCATTTCAAAATCTAAGGTACGGGCTAGCTAGAATACGAAGCAACGATCACAAAAACATAGGAATCATCAAAAATTGAGTCAAAATCACTTACCAATTTAACTTCCAAGTGACCGAACCCTAGGGAGCAAAATTTTCTTCTTTTTCTTCTTTAAAATCAGCTACGTGAAGATGATAATGAGAAAATATATTTTTGTTTTAATTATTATATCATTTATTAACCATTTACCATTTTAACCTTAAAATTAATTTAAAATTTCATTTATACCAAACCATTAACATCCACTAACATAGAAAATGTATATTTATCACTTAAGGACCTTTACTTTAATATTCTATAGCTATTTGACACTTTTAGCTAATAGAACACAAAATTTGCACATTACGCGATTTAGTCCTATTTACTGAATTAAGCATTCAAACAGTAAAATTTCATTGCGAAACTTTCATACTATAATTCTATCATGCTGTAAACTTTATTAAAATAATAAAATAAATATTTTGACCTCAAATTTGTGGTCCCGAAACCACTCTTCCAATTTAATTCAAAAATGGGCTGTTACACAATGGTACTCATAAGGTACTATTTTAGGAAGTACACTCTCGAGCCACACATGTATACAACAAGATTACCAGTCTAGGCTTAATCCTTTTTATGGTATATGCTCTAAGGAGCTTGATTTGGATTACCCATCCGGGCTAAATCCAATCCATAACGTATGCTCGAGAGGTCTTATATCAGGATTACCCATTCGGGCTAAATCCTTTTTGTCATGAGATCAATAGGATTACTCGTCCGAGCTAAATCCTATCCGCAACAAATGCATGACCTCCTTCATTTCAGGAAATCACATATCCATCGAATTTTCCATTTATTCAAACACAATTTAGCATTTTTCAAGCATTATCAAGCATGTGGTCAATCTCATATATTTATGCATTTATGGAATTCAAATGTTCGTTGTAACACCCTTTACCCGTATTCGACGCCAGAATAGGGTACGAGACATTATCGGACTTAAACTCAAACAAACATTCAAAACTGGAACATGAATTTTCACTCAAATTTAAAACTTTTTGAAAACATTCATATAGTCCCTAAAACGAGCCTACGAGGCCCAAAACATGCATTAGGAGGGGTTTGAGACTTATCTGAGAATTTTAGAAATTTTTAAAACGCTTAGAAAATTTTTCATCAAAACACACGCCCGTGTGGCTTGGGACACGCCCGTGTGGGTAGGCCATGTGATCACACATGCCCGTGTCCCTAACCCGTGTAACTCTCTATTTATGATGTCATTAACAAATTGAAGTCACATGGCCAAGTTACATGCCCATGTGTTTAGGCCGTGTGGGGCAATTTAATTTTAATAAATTTTCATAAAATAGGTGTAGACTTCACATGCCTTGGGCACATGCCCATGTCCCTGGGCCGTGTCCTTCACACAGCTATGACACACGGCTGTGTCTCTGCCCATGTGGCCAATTCAAAGATAAAATTCAAGATGCAAGGGACACACAGCTGGATCACACACTCATGGGACAAGCCGTGTGTCACACACGACCTAGACACATGGCCATGTGTCTACACTTGTGGACAAAAAATAAGGCTATTTACCAAACCATTTTTCCACCTTTACTTGCACCAACCTATACAACAACAGGCAAGACAAATCCAAGTATATTCATACAACCAATTCAGCCACAAACAAGATATCAATGTATCATTTACATGCAACCATCTACCACATACAAACATCATCTACTTATCAACTCAATCCATGCAAATTCACACATCTATGAAAACATCATCATATGCATTTATATACTTAAACCAATATTGGCCAATTTCAATGGCCATTTACAAAATGAATTATCGAATAACATAAGCCAACACTTTTGGCCAAATCAACTATGACACATAACAAAAAGACCAAGTCCCTATACATGCCATAACTTAAAATAATGTAATCATAAGTACCCAAAATGATAATTTGATAGTGTGAATGGATCTCTGACCGTCTTTGATCCCCGAGCTGGCTTGCTGACACTATAAGACAAGGGAAAAAGAAAGTGAGTAAGCTTTAAAGCTTAGTAAGTTCCTCTGCAAATAATAGGCATCATACACACTTTAGCATAAATTTAACATGAAGTAAATTAACATAAATATTATTGTGAAATTTCATAATCAAACTTAACATAAATGTTATAAAAACCTTAACATAATAACTTACTCAATCATACCACACCGAGGGTTTATAACATATCGAGCTCATGAAGCATGGGTTTTACGTACATACCTGTACCAACTTGCAACTTACCATAATCTTTCACAACATGCCATAGTCTTTCACAACTTAAACATTGCCGTTAAGTTTCCCGTTGAACCACTTGGAATACTAAAGGATACTCAGGATATCTCACACACATAGTACCATACCAATTTCATATCCTAGATATGGTCTTACATGGGATCTCATATTAATGCCATATCCCAGATATGGTCTTACACGTAATCTCAACTAACCCTAATGTCATGACATTTGTATCTCAATTGGGATTTTCTCACTTGTCAAACTTTATCAATTATGTTCAAAGAGTAAATTACAATTCATACGATATTAAAGTAATTAAAGCGTAAATAGTGATGCATTATTTACATACGAACTTACCTCGGTACAAAAATACTAGAAAAGGATCTAATCATCAAACACCTTATTCTTTCCCCGATCAAGGTCCGAACTTCATTTTTCTTGATATATAATAGCAAATTTAACTTATTTAATATTCAAATTACTCAAATCAGTCCAAACATCACACTATGGCAAAATTACCTTTTTGCCCCTAAAGTGTCACATTTTTACAAATTAGTCCCTAGGCTCGTAAAATGAAATGTATTTAATTTCTTTGTTACCCAAGCCTATCCGAACCATATACATGCTCATATCAGTCTTCATTTTTCATCAAATCAGATTTTTTCTACCCATTTTACATCTTTTTATAAATAGGTCCTTTTTAGGTATTTTCATGAAAAATCACTTAGTAAAAGTTGTTTATTACACATCAAACTTTCATTTTCTACCATTAAACATCAAAACACATTCATGTCACACATGGGTAAATTTTTAAACATGAACCCTACTTCAAAACAATGGTAGAAATGGAAAGATCGGGTGAATACGACTTTAAAAACGTAAAGAGCATTAAAAACGAGGCTTGGATGAAAGATGAAAAAATCCTAGCTATGGAGAGCTTGAAAATTTTGGCCAAGGATTGGAGAAGATGGACAAATTTTGGCTTTATTTTTCCTTTTTATTCTTTTATTTACCAAATGGCCAAAATGCCCTTTTTGCCAAACTTTAAAATTTTATCTCACCATGCCCATTTTTGTCCACTAACTTAAACAATGGTCTAATTACCAGCTAAGGACCTCTAATTTAAAATCTCGTAGAAATTGGACACCTTTAACAAGTAGAACTCAACTTTTGCACTTTTTACAATTTAGTGCTTTTTACTAAATTAAGTGCCCAAACGTCAAAATTTTTGAACGATATTTTCACAAAATAGGTCCATAAAACTGTAGAACATCAAAATATAATAAAAATGGATTTTTCTATGTCAGATTTGTAACCGGCCCAGAAGTTAGACCCGAATCTAGCGTGTCACATTGAAGTGTTTTTTGAAAACCATGTTTTCATTAGAAACCATTCTTATTTAAAACGTAGTGCATTAAAAATATCTTAATTTTATTTCCAAAATTCCTTTTTACTTTGGGGAAGCTAATTCTAAAAGTAACCGATTTACGAAAACGTGATGTTTAAAAGTTAAGTTGCGAAAACGTAGTGTTTTGAAAACCGCGATCTACTTCTAAAAAATATCAAACATAGTGAATAAAATTTCCCAAATGAAAAGTTAAGAAAGAAAATAAAGAGGCCCTATTACAACACAAATCAAAAACCAAAGGGCTTAAATAAATAAACGAAATAGAAAAACATGTGCAGATGTGTGGTCGTCTCTGAGTTCCCCTGGGACACCGATCCACCTAAAGCTGGGGATTACCTGCACAGTTAATAAACGGGGTGAGTTGATGAAAACTCAGTATGTAATCTCCTTACTAGAGTAACAATCGATATCTGAAACAAAAATAAATGCGATGCAGGCTAGAGCCCTTTAACGCTAACAATGATGCTCCCAGTTCGAGAGCATACGTGGGCTACAGCCCATTACAAATCACTTGGGTCTCAACCCTTGTCAAAATCAAACCATATGCATAATGCAAAAATGTATGCTAGCCCATCCCATCCAACTGCTATACACCAACTCCTTCCCCCGGTACACATCATGTGGGGATATAACTATTGACCCACCCATCCAATACACATCAATGGTAGCCCGGTTGCGGTACTACCTTCATTGCAACAAGTTGCTAACATATATACGACTTTAAGCCTTCAGTAGCAGTATTATAATTGGCACAAAGCCATCGGTAACTATAATAAGTTCGGCACATAGCCATCAACTAGAGTAACATAACTGACACACAGCCCTACGTAAATGTGATCGACACCGAGTCGTCAATAATGATATATTGGCACATAGCCTTAGGCAAATACGTTTGGCACACAGCTATAATTAGGTTGGCATAGAGCCATATGTAGGTTGGCGCAAAGCCATAATCAGAATAATTGGCTTTAAGTCATCGGTTGCTGTATCATGTTAGGCACATAGCCATCAGCGACGGTAATATAGTCAGCACACAGCCTTGGGTAAATATGATCGACACAGAGTCATCAATAATCATATATTGGGCTTAAAAGCCACCGGTGGATCTGCAGTCGTCAAGCAACCATGCGATCCTCATATACTTCCTCCGTTCCATAATTCCCACCCATGTGTAACATAATATTATATGTATGCAACAAATATACACACGACATACAAAATCATACCAATCACAAATCAATAAATTCAATCACGATCATACATTCTCAGTCAGAACATAGTCAAATCAATCAAATTGTATTATCAGTGAGTCATATACCCTAGAGGGCAGAACGATCTTTTTACCTATTAGGGGTGTTTTAGTCATTTCACCCTACAAGGGTGTTTTGGTAAATCGCAAACCAAGGGTATTTCGATAATTTTGGAAATTAAGGGTATTTCTGTAATTTTGTAAATAAGGGGTATTTCTATAATTTTCCAAATTAAAGGTATTTCTGTAATTTTCTAAATTAAGGGTATTTTGGTAATTTTCTAAATTAAGGGCATTTCGATAATTTTCCAAATTAGGGGTATTTTGGTAATTTTATAAATTGAGGGTATTTCGGTAATTTTACAAGTCGAGGGTATTTCGATAATTTTACAGGTCGAGGGTATTTCAGTAATTTCATAAATTAGGGGTATTTTGGTAATTTTACAAATCGAGGGTATTTCGATAATTGTACAAGTCGAGGGTATTTCAGTAATTTTACCATATAGGTGTATTTCCGTAATTCTACCCTACAAGGGTATTTCTGTAATACTAACCTACAGATATGAGATTCACATAGTCCAATCCAATATTTACTACAAAATCATACAATTTACCTATTTGGGCCCATGGTCCCATTGAGCCCACACGGCCCATCCCGGCCCATCGTGGCCCCAAGCAACCTTAGCCCACGAGAGCACTCATGATGGCCTTATCCATCACGTCAAAGCTCCCACACGTGTGCTCGCACGCTCGTGTGGCTGCCATCGCTGTGTGACCGGCATTTCGGCATTCCGGCATTTGCCGTTCTACAACTAGAGTAGTGCGAAATACACACCTGTTTATGAGAACGCGCCGAAGTCCACGATCACCAACCTTGGCACATCCTGCATTCAGTCTTCCTCCTAACTCATCTGGTTCACTCTATTTAAAGCCAGCTTCTCACCAATTCTCATGTTAGCTTCCCGGTGTGGGATTACTTTTAACCATTACGAAAATTCCTCATTCTTTTGACCACTTTAACCACAGAGTTTCAGTCCAACTCCACCTCCTTCGCAGCTCAAATAGCAAAATAAATACTCCACTGCGCATCCCAAGACTTGAATCTCAGACCTCACAGTTAAACAACACGCCACCTTGCCACTCCACCACAAGGCTTTTTGTGTGATAAAAACATCCATAATTAACTTTAAGACATATGTGCCAGCATCCAGATTCACTTAAGAGAAAAACCAAAATGAATTGTAAGAGCCAAGACTTGATTTAACACAATAATTTAAAAGGCCATCATCCAAGCATCCAGGGTTTTATTCACTTAATATCAAAATTTTTGCTAAAGCCCAGGTTTGAACCCAAGATTTCTCCAACACTTCTCAGGGCCATTAACCACCAAGGTAGACATTTAATTGTGTCATTTCCTTGCACAATTAAATACTTATATACAACCTCCTTACGGACCCATACTTAAGGCCCAATACTTCTAGGCCCAAATTCGGGGCGTTACAGGATTCGTGATCCTGAAACCACTGTTCTGACTTTCACAACTCTCCAAAATCGGGCTGTTACAAATCTCCCCTATTAGGGAGTTTCGTCCTCGAAAATCTTACCAGAAAATAGGTTTGGGTACTATTTTCTTATAGCCTCCTCAGGCTCCCAAGTAGCCTCTTCAACCCTGTTTCTTTGCCACAACACTTACACAAGAGCTATACTTTTATTTCTCAATTGTTTAACTTCCTGAGCTAAGATCTTAATCGGTTCTTCACCGTACGTCATATCCGGTCAGATCTCAATCTCTGATGGAGAAATCACATGTGAAGGATCGAAACGATACCGTCTCAACATCGACACATGAAACACATTATGAATTTTTTCCAACTCTATTGGTAACGCTAACCGATATGCCACTGGCCCTATTCTTTCAATAATCTCATACGGCCCACTAAAACTTGGACTCAATTTGCCTTTACGGCCAAATCTGAGAATCTTCTTTCACGGAGATACTTTCAAAAATAATTTGTCTTCAACTTGAAACTCAATCTCTTTTCTTTTCAAATCCGCGTATGATTTCTGCCTATTAGAAGCAGCACTTAAGCAATCATGAATTACCTTCACTTTTTCTTCAGTTTCCTTAACCAAGTCAACCTCATGAATCTGTTTCTTGTTAAGCTCGATCCAATACAAAGGCGTTCGGCACTTGCGGCCATACAATGCCTCATAAGGTGCCATTTTTATACTCGACTAATGGCTATTGTTATAGGTAAATTCGACCAATGATAGATATTTTTCCCAACTATACTCAAATTATAAAACACAACATCGAAGCATATCTTCAAGTATCTGAATTACCCTTTCGAATTGACTGTCAGTCTGTGGATGAAATGCAGTACTAAAATTTAATTTCGTACCCAACACTTCTTGTAACTTTTTCCAAAACCTCGACGTAAACCTCGGATCTCTATCTGAAATAATAGAAATAGGTACCTCGTGCAATCTCACAATCTTAGCAATGTACAACTCAACTAGCTTATCAAGTGAATAATCAGTACGTACCAGTATAGAATGAGCCGATTTTGTCAATCTATCAACCACAACCCATACGACATCTTTCTTTTTAGGAATCAAATGCAAACTAGTTACGAAATCCATCATAATCCTATCCCATTTCCACTCGGGCACCATCACTGGCTGAAGTAAACCCAAAGGCACTTGGTATTCGACTTTCACATGTTGACAATCAAACATCTTGAAATGAACTTGGAGGTATCTCTTTTCATGTTCGACCACCAATACATTTTCTTCTAATCATTATACATTTTCGAACTACCCGGATGCACATATAAACAACCATTATGCGCTTCATGAAGAATTTTCTGAATAATTTCATCATTTTTCGGTACACAAATTCTACCTCTGAACATCAAACAATCATCGAATTCGACATGAAAATCTAAATCACTAATCGATTCACAATGAGCTCTCTTGGCTTGCAAATCACTATCAAATTTCTGGGCTTCACAAATCTGATGAATAAACATTAACCTAGCTCTCACTTTAGCTAGAATAGAACCGTCATCGGATAAGGTCAATCTCATGTTCAATGCTTTCAAAGCAAATAAAGTCTTCTACTCAAGGCGTCTGTGACTGCATTCGCTTTACCCGGGTGATAGTCAATCACCAACTCATAATCTTTCAGCAACTCGAACCATTTTCATTGTCGTAAGTTCAAGTCCTTCTAAGTCATCAAATACTTTAAACTCTTATGGTTGGTAAAAACATGACATTTCTCACCATACAAATGGTGTTTCCATATCTTCAAGGCAAACATAATAGCGGCTAATTCCAAATCATACATTGGGTAATTCTTCTCAAGTGGCTTCAATTGTCTCGAGGCATAAGCTATCACCTTGCTTTCTTGCATCAACACACATCCTAGTCCATTCAGTGACGCATCGCTATAAATCACAAAATCTTTTCTCGGTTCAGGTTGCACTAAAATCGGTGCCTTAGTCAATAATGCTTTCAACTTCTCAAAACCTTGCTGACATTTTTTAGACCATTCAAACTTGACATATTTTCGCAACAATTTCGTCATAGGAGTAGCAATCATCGAAAACCCTTTGACAAATCGGCTGTAGTAACCGGCTAAGCCCAAAAAGCTTCTAACTTCAGACATATTTCTTGGTGGTTTCCAATAAAAATTCGTCAAAATTTTACTGGGATCAACCATAATACCATCACCTGAGACAATATGGCCCAAAAATCCAACTTCTCTGAGCCAAAACTCACTTTTACTGAACTTAGCATACAACTGTGTGTCTCTCAAAGTTTGTAAAACAGTTCTCAAATGCTCAGCATGCTCAGTCTCATCACGAGAATAAATCAGTATGTCATCAATAAAAACAACTACAAACTTATCCATATATGGTTAAAAAATTCGGTTCATCAAGTAATCCAAATGGCATAACAAGAAATTCATAGTGCTCGTACTTTGTTCTGGAAGTAGTTTTCGGCACATCTGACTCTTTAACTCATAACTGATAGTATCCAAATCTCAAATCAATCTTTGAAAATATGGTTGCTCCTTTCATCTGGTCAAACAAGTCATCAATCCTTGGTAAAGGATACTTATTCTTTATGGTTACCTTACTGAGCTGTCGGTAATCTATACAAAGTCTCATAGATCCGTCTTTCTTCTTTACAAACAATACCAGAGCACTTTAGGGAGAATAACTCAGTCTCAAAAAATGGTTATCTATCAATTCTTGCAAGTGAGCTTTCAATTCTTTTAATTCAGTCAGAGCCATCCTATATGGAGCAATAGATACCGGTGAAGTACCAGGAACTAACTCAATGCCAAACTCAACTTATCTAACTGGAGGTAACCCAGACAACTCTTCTGGGAACACATCCGGATACTCACAAACTATCGACACTGATTCAATTTTCAATTCAGACACTTTTGTATTCTGCACATAACCTAGATAAGCTTCATAGTCTTTTCTTATACATTTCTGAGCTGGCATCGAAGAAATCACCATAGGTAATCTATATGACTCATCTAATTCATCCTGAAGAATTTCACCATTTTCACATTTCAATTCAATAAATTTCTGTCGACAATTTACTATAGCATCATGCAACACTAGCTAATCCATACCCAAAATAACATCAAACTCATCAAATGACAACAACATCAAGTCAGCCGGAAAACAGTAACCTCTAATCATGAAAGTTTCTTCTTTCTCTCCTAGGGTTTCCATGTATTTTTGGGGAAGAAGATGAGAAAAATAAGATAATATTTCTTTTTATCATCTTTTAATTAATTAAATTATTTCAATTTCCAATTTAATCCTTGCCCATTTTCTAAATTTCCATGCATGAGTCACTATAATATCTACATACTTTTCATGGTCTAATTACCATATAAGGATCTTAGGTTTTGAATTACATAGCTATTTGATCCTTCTAGCTACTAGAATCCAACTTTTGTATTTTATACGATTTGGTCCTTCTCGTAATTAAACACAAAATCGGTAAAATTTTCTTATTAAAATTTTCACATGACATTTCTATCATATTACGGACCATGTAATAAAATAAAAATAAATTTCATCTTCGGCTCAAATTTGTGGTCCCGAAACCATTATTCTAATTTCACCGAAATTGGGCTGTTACAGTTGATCTGCCGTAATTCAGTGTAGTAGATTAAACTAATTTTCACACTTGAGGAGCTTGAATATAAGCATTTTCATTATGTTTTAGTTAAATTTTTATAGTTTAGTTTAAATCCAATAAAAAGTGTATTTTGAGTCTTTTGTTGATCGTAGGGGCTGAATGAGGCCTAAAGGTGAGCTAATGTACTTAGTGAGTGTGAAGGAGACCATCAGAGGGCGTACAAACTCAATACTGGTCAATATGTTACAACACAGAAAGTTTGATGTCGCAACATATGGAGTAGAATGCAAGAATCTCGAGACTACCTTTGGTGTCGCGACACAACCATTGGATGTTGTGACACACCCCTGAAGCTACCCTGAACTTGAGCATACTGCATTCGATGTCATGACATAGGCACTAGGGTGGTGCAAGATTGGTCATGTATGGGAAACACTTACGAGCCAGGTGTGTTTGGTCCACACAATCAAAATTTAAATACGAGAGCATCAACTGACCTAGTGTTGAAAATGGTGACAACCCTAACTCTATAAATAGGCTTTTAAGCACTTGTTAAAGGACAACTTTTTATATTATTAGTTTCTTTTGTAAAATTTAGTTTTCATTTTTTTGATCTGAGGTTTTAGACTTCTTTGCAATTCTTTTCATTCGTGTTCTTTGGAGAACTTGATTTGTAGATGCAATCAAATGTTTGAGGATTTTAGCATTTCATATATCAAATTTACAATGTTTTTATTCTTTATGCATATATTTAATATCAAGTTTACAATATTTATTGATTCCATGAGGAACTAATTCTCTTATGGGGGTTAGCGAGTGAAGGTATGAATAAAACCTTAGGAAGTTATATAGGTGGGAATTAACCCAAATTTGGTATGGCCTATCTGTAAACACCCTAACCCTAAACCGTTTCAAATTGTAAGGTCAGAAGATAAGTAGTTCTTGTCTATTCAATATTTCAGTAGACTTATCAGAAGAACTTGCTGGGGTATTAACTAGTTGATTGAACAAGAAAACCCGAGACGATAGTTGATTATGATTACCAAAGCGAGCTAATCACCCATGTTTATGTTTGATTTAGTTTATAATATAGCTTTTCGAAGACTCATTTTATTTATTTTATTTTTAGTTCTTTAATTATAAAAACAAAAAACCCTTTATTTATGTTTATTTGTAATATAGTTTATTTAAAATACTAATTAGATCTATTGGCGTTTAGGTTAGAATTAATCTAGTACTCGCCTCCCTTGGGTACGATCCTCGGAGCACTCACCTACTTCATTGTAACTATATTACAACCTGACCCGTATACTTTCAGACACCGCCTCAATTCCATATCTTTAAGTGCACTATTCACACTCTAGACGTTAGTATGTCCGGAGGTGGTCAAGTTGTTGGCGCTGTTGCTTGGGAGGCAATGCTACTAGATTGATTTAAAATTTTGCATTATATAGAATAATTGGGAAATTTCTAAATTATAGATATGATTTTATTTTATTCTATTTTTATTAATTTACGTTTTCTAACTTCTTTCTTCTTTAATTTCAGTATATGCCTCAGATTAGAGGAACACCTGTTTAGTTAGTCACTGCTCCATAGAGACTATCCCAACATAATCATTTAAATATGAATGAAACTAATTACATGTGGTTTAATAATGAGATGGTCTTTGATGACAAAATATGCGAGGAGGGAGTATATGGAGAATGGGAAATTATGGAAAATAAAAAATTACTCAAGATTGAGTTAAGCCAACGAGGGAATGAAGCCTCAACGAACCACTGGAGTAATGAACAAGGTACTGACATAGTTGAACATCCACATGAGTTCACTGGTAATCTGTATAAGGAACTTGAAAAAGATCATGATATGCCCGAATATCCAGACAAGCCTCCTTGTGATTCGTATAAAATGCCTTCATGTGAAACCATCAAGATGACCAACTTTGAGGTATTAGCAAATATGTCAGATATGATGGCGGAAATGATAAAAATGGTGCAAGAGATACTCGAAGCGCTGCCTCCAAGGAAAGAGGACATGTTTGATGTGCAAAACTTGGATCATGAGAACATTGGTATCACCATTGACCATGATGAGATTCATGGCGAAAGCTAGTAACTGAAGATCATGGGGATGAATTGAACACTGGTATCTAATTAACTTAGCACTAGAGTAAAGGAAGATGTGAGGGATGAACTAACCGTTGACATGGAACTTAAATCGATCATGAATGAAAGTGTAAAAGAGACAGTACACTTTTTGGCCATAGAAGAGGAGATGCCAACTAAAGAGGTCGAGGAGTTTGATTCATGCTCATTCGACAATGGCAACAATGCTTGAGTAACCAAAACCTCACATAACAGGGAGAGGAGGAAGCTTGAGGTAAAAATATCCCGAAAAATAATTTAGGGTTGACTCGAATTTGGTACCAAATGGCTTGTAATTTGGATGTCGCGTGGGACGAAAATAAGGAAACATAATTGGAATTGACTGAAGGGGCTGGTTCATATATATCGACAACAAAACAAATATCGAATCAAAGTGTTGATAACTAGCTGGAAGTTCTTCTATGGGGGCGACATGGATCATCCCAATTTTTAAAGAACTTCTATTTCTTGTTGTAAATTTTGTTTCATTTATTATATTAATGTAGTATTTATTTCATTTTTTAATTTCTTTTCCTTAATATTATATTACATATTTCTTGTCATAGTATATTCTTGTAGGTACTACTTGTCCGGTTGGAGGAAACAAACCCCGATGTCAATACATCAACAAAGGTTCGACCTTCTCAGGAAAGTTTTCTTTTTTGCACTTTAATTATTTTACAGTAAGGGCAATGTATGCTCTAAGGTGTGGAGGGGGCAGTATGTCAAGACCCATTTATATTAAGATTTACTTTCATTTGAATTTTTTAAAAGTAGGATATGTATATACTAAACACTTTGAAATTCAAGAGTAGGGGCCAAAACAGAGTCGGTGTCGTAACATGGAATCTCCGTGTTGCAATACCGATCATAGATTCAAGGAATTGAGCAACTCAGCTTGATGTCATGACAAAGTGATTAGTTTACCACAAAATTCAAAAATTTCGAAGTGTGTCACGACATCGAACCTCGATGTCATGACATTGGTAACTTGCCAGGGTGTCACGATATGGAACCCCTATGTCACGATATCGCTGCAATTTTCTGCAAGGGTTAACCTGACCCGTTGCACAATCGATCAATTTTTAACCTTATTTAACTTGATTTTTAACCTAAAATAAACCCAAAACACTTTGAACTTGTTTGTAAACACTTATTAACCTTAAAACCTTTCTAAAACCTCTTAAACCCTTAAATCCTTAAAACCCCTATTTTATTTTTCACCTTTTTTTGCTTCTTTTTCTTGTATTTTCACCTTGTGTAGGAAAAATGCTCTACATCAACAAGGAATTGCAAGAAATATTCACATGGAATCACAAGCTTTCCAACAAGGTTTTCTATTGCATCGATTCTTGTTTACTTTGTAACATATTGCTTGATCTAGGTTAGTTTTTGTAAGTTAGAATACTATTGAAAATGCTTCTAACGTAAGCATTTTTTGAGCAGTTTTGTTATATGCTGCTTTGTAGAAGAAACATGTATGCATAGGGACATTGATCTACCACTACATGAAAAGATGTTTTAGCGGCTAGAAAATGGGAGGTTCTTTCCCCACTTAGTGACTGCCTTGTGCAAAAGAGTCGGAGTTCTAATGAAAGCTACTGAATTGTTCATGAACCTATCCAGAAGAATCATAGAGGATAAACTATACACATAATATACGAAGCTTCAATGAAAACAAATAAGGGATTGGAACAAATGCCGAAAAGAAAAGATGGACGTCCCGACCTTGCTCAAACAAAAAATAAATTGGGATCTTAAAAAAAAATGGCGAGAGTAGCATTCTATAAATGAAATGGATGATAAGATGGATTCAAAAAACGGGCCCAGTTCTTCAAGAATTTGTGTGATAGAACAATATGAAAGTATCCAACTATTTACCAGATATGTTTGGTCCAAGGCTTTCCCATCATAAAGTAAAAGAGCAAAGAAGCGAGGAAAGGGAAGATAACGAAGATGACAAAGGTGAAGAGGAAGGGAATGAGATGGATTTCGAGGAGGATGATGATTGACCAAACATTTTATTTTTATTTTTGGATTGTAATTAATTTTGGACAACTTTTATTTTAGGAGTAGGTTAATATTATATTTTTATATATGTTCATTGTTTCAAGTTTTCTTTGTAGGAACCTCACATCAAAAAACGAGCCCAGTTCTTCAAGAATTTGTGTGATAGAACTATATGAAAGTATCAAACTATTCACCAGATATGTCTGGTCCAAGGCATTCCCATCATAAAGCAAAAGAGCAAAGAAGCGAGGAAAGGGAAGATAACGAAGATGACAAAGGTGAAGAGGAAGGGAATGAGATGGATATCGAGGAGGATGATGATTGACCAAACATTTTTTTTTTTTGGATTGTAATTAATTTTGGACAACTTTTATTTTAGGAATAGGTTAATATTATATTTTTATATATGTTCATTGTTTCAAGTTTTCTTTGTAGGAACCTCACATGAAAGACGCATGACATTTATGAGCTTGTAACAATAAAGAAATGAAGTACCCACCATTAGACTACAGTAATATCATGATCAATCGTATAACTTCTTTCCTTATCTATAGTAGTACACATTAGGGACAATGTGCTATCTAAAGTGTGTGTGGGGGGGTAACATAGGAATTTTTTTAAATTATTTTTTACGCTTTTCATGTGAGCAATTGAATGTACCAAAAGATATAGAGAATAAAGGGAAATGAGCATGCTAGTATGGATGATAAATTGTTGAATTTGTGATTGTTTGATTGATTAAATTTGTGAATATTGAGATACGTAGGGATGACATAAGGCATTGTTTGGTATACACCCAGAGCCAAAAAGCTAACCATATTTATTCATCTTTAGTACCTATATTTGAGCCAGAATACACTTTGTAACACCCCAAACCCGGCCCAGACGTTATGATCGAATTTGGTGTGTCACATCGAAACGTTACTAGAAAAGGCATGTTTTATCTAAAATCTTTCTTAGTGTCTTAAAGGATATCTTTGTTATAAGTTAAAGTGAATGGAAGCTGTGCACCAGGTAGGATGCCAGAAAAGAGGAGGTGAGTCCATTAGACTGCTTAAGTACCAAGCTCTCCACGGATCCAATCATAGGCATGCACTCCACCATTGCCACACTTTAACTGAGTGTTTATTCATGGAAACCATTTCATTTAAAACCATTTGAGAAAGTTATTAATTTTGAAAACATTTTCGTTTAGTGAAAGCTTTGCTTTGTTATCGCGATATTTTAAAATCAAGTAACCATTTTAAAACGCCTTAAAGCGGTTCAATTCCAACGATTAAAAAAATATCATAACTAAGCTAACAAAACATACTAAAACAATTAAAAATAATTAAAGTAGCCTTATTACAACTTAAAACCCAAAACTATTAAAGTAAATAAAAGCTGATTAAATCCAAAAAAAAGAACCAAATTTGCAGAATATGTGGCCACTCCGAATCCCTTACAGCTCCAAGTCCTCTATGGTTGGGGATTACCTGCATGGATGAAGATAAGGGGTGAGTTTGGAAAACTCAATGTGTAAAATAACCCAACCATAGTCCAAATCAGCTCAAACCATAGAAACAGATTAAGTTGGGCCTAAGCCCTATACAGAATTCAGAATGAAGCCCATAGGCCCATAACAGATGCAGAACAGATTATGTATGCAGAAACCCAACCCATATCCATCCCTAACACCCCCGTACCAACCTTACACCATGTGGGGAGACAACTCGACCCACCCATCCACTACACACCACAGAATTTGCAGCAAGGCTGCCAGAACAGATAATGTGACAAAGTCACTAGATACAGATATTTGTGGCAGAGCCACCAGAAACAAATATTTATGGTATAGCCACCAGAACGCTTCCTCCATCAATATAACCCATATCCTATGCAACAGATATTTATGTCATGGCATACATCATACAGAATCAGAATATCATGCATTTTAGTCAAAAATAACCCTAGGGGTATAATGGTCATTTTGCACCTAGGGGTATAATGGTCATTTTGCATAGTTAGGGGTATTCTAGTAAACTTACTATTTTAGGGTTTTCATGCATATTACAGCCATTAACGCATTAACAGAAACACTTACCGTGCGTTTTTACCGAATTAGGCCCGTTGGCCCACTAACCCGATTTTGGCCCATTAAGCCCAAATTTGTAGAAGTGCACGGAATTGCGGACTCTGCAATCTTACCACTTGAGATTACCGAGGTTGATAACAAACTATCTCACGAGCGTTCGCACGCCCGTAAGTTCACAAAATATTGACTTTTCGGTATTTCAGCTTTTCAGCTTTTGCCGATCTAGTCTATAAGTGGGTGTCGTTTACACACCTGATTTGGAACGGTTCGTTGGCGAGGTCCACACACGCGCTGCCTACAATTGGATTACTAACACATCAGTCTAAATATCAAAAACAAACTACGTACTTATCCCCCTACCATATTTGGCCAACACTGCCTTAGACCCTCGAGTTCTTACCTTTTTGTAGAAATATGGATTAGATCTAGAGATGCAACCGAATTAGTCTTCAAGCCCTTCGCTGTACAACCCCTTGTCCACGCTAACACATACACAACCAAAAAGAAAGAGGCAACAATGCCCTTAGTCCAAACGTTAGCCACCCTTAAGGGGTTTCAGCTTTTACCTTAAATCAATAATTACTAACGAAAGCTACTCGACAAACTTGCCAATCGCTATTCGGCCTAGCAGAATGCTCTTATCTTTGATCTTAACTCCAATCCACCGTAGTTACGAGATGAACAGATCCAAGTAGCCAAAGATTTGGCCTCCTATACCCCAGGTATGAAGGTTTCGGCTTTTTAAAGAAGAAAAAGAAAGAGGTTTGGCTATGGCAAGATTCGGCCTATTGAGAAACAATGAAGAAAGGAAAATAAGAGAAGAAACAGAAGAGAGAAGAGTTTAGGTTCGGCAATGGAGAAAAAGAAAGATGAAAGAAAAGAAGAAGTGAGAGGGGAAAATAGTATTCGGTTATGGCAAGGGAAAATGGCATAGAGAGTTAGGTGGTTTCCAAGTTTTGGCTACTAACAAGAATGAAAGGGAAAAAGGAGAGAAACCCTAAGCACAACCCCTAATTCAGCAAGCCAAAAGAAAACTAAACCAAAACCCAATGGAGAACTTACACAGAAACGGTACAACACTTCCCTAATGCCAAAATTCCTACTTCAGAGACCTAGCCGAACTTATCTATACCAGAGACCCTTGGCCGGCCAACTCTTGCTCCTTAAGAGTCCAACATTCGGCCAATACCACACTCCTTGATCAGCTTCTAAATTTTCTCTCTTATCTCCTCCATACCCAATCTCCTGAACAGCTCAAACTCTTCCTGACAGTGTTTCACTTGAGTTCCATCACATCCCCTTTCTGTTCACAAAAATAATAATACCTTGCTTACCTTGTGACTCGAACCTTAGCTCTCCCTAAGCATCCACACGCCACTCCAAAGCACTTATGTGGCGTCAGATGCCCCTTTACCATAGGTCCTCTTATGGCTCATTTCACCCATTAAATCTTAAAAGCCCAATACACCAGAACCTCTTCTCCTTTAAAATTAAATTTTGTTAAAACCACCAGGTTTTAGCTTAGATTTAGGCCTTCTAGAGGCCCACTAACATACTTAAGCATGATTTATACAATCAGATCATACTAAAATCAAGATTCACCAAAACTCACAAAAATCCTGAAAAGTCTCAAAAATTAGGGCGTTACAACTCTACCCTCCTTAAATAAATTTCGTCCTCGAAACTTACCTGATCCAAACAGATGAGGGTATTATTGTGGCATCGCCTCTTCTGGCTCCCATGTAGCTTCCTCTCTGCCATGGTTATGCCAAAGCACCTTTACCAATGGAACCGACTTCCTTCTTAAAACCTTAACATCACGACCCAGTATCTGCACAGGCTCTTCCTCGAAAGTCAAATCAGGCTGCACTTCAATCTCTACAACCGGCACGACATGAGTAGGGTCCAGAATGATAACGCCTTAACATGGAGACGTGAAAAACGTCGTGAATCCTATCTAACTCTGGCAGTAATTCCAATTGATAAGCTACTGGACCCACTCGCTTTAAAACCCGGTAAGGCCTAATAAATCGCGGACTCAACTTGCCCTTCTTACCAAAACTTAATATCTTCTTCCAAGGAGAAACCTTCAAGAAGACCATATCACCCACTGTGTACTCAATCTCCTTACGCTTCAAATCTGCATACGACTTCTACCTATCAGATGCTTCTTTTAACCGATGTCTGATTACTTCGACTTTATCTTCAGTATCAGCTACCAACTCAGGTCTAAGAACCTGTCGTTCTTCCAATTCGGTCCAACAACTAGGTGTACAACACCTTCGTCCATACAGCACTTCATACGGTGCCATTCGGATACTCGCCTGATAACTGTTGTTGTACGCAAACTCTGCCAACGGCCAGTAATCCTCCCAACTACCTCAGAAGTCAATAACGCATCCCCTTAACATGTCTTCCAAAATCTGAATAACCCTTTTCGACTGACCATCAGTCTGGGGATGGAAGGCCGTACTAAAGTTCAAACGCGTTCCCAATGCCTCATGCAACTTTTGCCAGAACCGAGATGTGAACCTAGGATCCCGGTCAGAAATAATTGGAACTAGGACACCATGAAGTCGAACGATCTCCGCCACATACAATTTGGCTAAATTTTGAAGTGAATAATCAGTGCGGATAGGTATGAAATGAGCAGATTTGGTCAACCTATCCACAATCACCCAAACTGAGTCCTTCTTTGTTGGTGTCAAGGGTAGCCCACTCACGAAGTCCATAGTTACCCTCTCCCACTTCCAAAGTGGTATCTTCACTGGCTGTAAAAGTCCAGAAGGTAGTTGATGCTTAGCTTTCACTTGCTGACACATCAGACATTTCCCCACAAACTCCATTACTTCTCGTTTGAGCCCAGGCCACCAATATAATTCTTGCAAGTCGTGATACAACTTATTCCCTCCAGGATGCATAGCACAAAGTCCTTCATGAGCTTCTTCCAATATTGACTGCCTTAAGTCAGAGTCCTTCAGAATGCAAATTCTCCCTCGGAAACACAGAACTCCCTCACGATTCAACCCAAACTCAGAAGTTTCCCCTTTCTTAACTTGCTGGAATCGAGCAACCAAAGACTCATCCCTCAACTACTTTTCCTTAATCTGATCCACCCAGGTTGGCCTTACTTGCAACTCAACCAACAGACTACCATCATCATACAGACTCAGACAGGCAAACATTGCTCTTAGATCGGATACAGCTCTACGGCTTAGGGCATCGGCTACCACATTAGCCTTGCCTGGGTGGTACTCAATCGAACAGTCATAATTCTTAAGCAACTCTATCCATCTTCGTTGCCTAAGGTTCAACTCTTTCTGTGTCAGCAAGTACTTGAGACTCTTGTGATCCGTGTATATGACACATCTTTCTCCGTACAAGTAGTGTCTCCAAATCTTAAGTGCAAAGATTACTGCTGCCAATTCTAAATCGTGGGTAGGATAGTTTACTTCGTGAGGCTTAAGCTATCGCGATCCATAAGCGACCACCTTACCCTCTTGCATCAACACACAGCCTAAGCCCACATGTGATGCGTCACTGTACATGGTAAAATCCTTCCTAGACTCTAGCTGAATTAGTACAGGTGCCTCCGTCAGAAATTCCATCAATTTTTCAAAAGCTTCCTACCGCTTCTCAGTCCAAACAAATGATGCTCCTTTCCTTATAAGCTTTGTCAATGTTGCTACCATCACAGAAAAACCTTCCACAAACCTTCTATAGTATCCTGCCAAACCCAGGAAACTCTGAATTTTTGACACTGACCTAGGTGGCTTCCATTCCAGAATCGCTTCAATCTTTCGAGGGTCCACCTTGATCCCCTCAGCAGAGACTACATGACCTAAGAAGGTTACCTCCCTCAACCAGAATTTACACTTGCTAAATTTTGCATACAGTTCCTTCTCTTTCAATACTTGCAGCACAATGTGGAGATGCTCATCATGTTTCTCTTCAGTTTCAGAATATATTAGAATATCGTCAATAAAGACGACTATGAATCGATCCAAAAATGGTTGGAATATACGATTCATCAGATCCATGAATGCTGCAGGAGTATTCGTTAGTCCAAATGGCATAACCAGAAACTCGTAATGACCATACCGAGTCCTGAATGCCGTCTTATGAATATCTGCCTCTTTAACCTTTAACTGATGATATCCAGATCAAAGATCGATCTTGAAGAATACCAAAGCTCCTCTAAGTTGGTCAAACAGATCGTCAATTCTTGGCAGAGGGTACTTATTCTTAATCGTCAGTTTGTTTAACTGCCGGTAATCGATGCACATCTGCATTGTCCCATCCTTCTTTTTCACAAACAGTACCAGTGCTCCCCACAGAGACACACTCGGCCTAATAAAGCCTTTATCCAACAACTTTTGAATCTGTGCTTTTAGCTCCACTAACTCCTTTGGTGCCATCCTGTACGGTGCGATGGACACTGGCGCCGTTTGAGGCAACAAGTCGATTCCAAACTCGGCTTCTCGGTTCAGAGGCAATCCCGGAAGCTCCTCCAGAAAAACATCTTGGAACTCCTTAACGGTTCTAACCTTATCCACCATCAGTCCCTCAGCCTCTGAATGATTTACAAATGCCAGATAAGCCTCACAGCCCTTATGAATCCACTTCTTAGCTCTCAATGCTGACACCACGTTGGACAAATAATCCCTTCGTTCACCTATCACCATAACCTCCTCACCCTCCGTGGTCCTTAACACCATTCGCTTAGCAGCACAATCCAAAGTTACCCTATGCTTAACAAGCCAGTCCATACCCAGAATGAGGTCAAATTCTCTAAACGGTAATTCCATCAAGTCTCCAGAGAAAATTTTCCCTTGAGTTTCTAAAGGCACGTCCCTATACAGTTTGTCTACCCTAACCGAGTGACCCAAAAGACTTAGTACCGATACCCCACTCACAGTCTCCTTAAAGTACACACCCAACGACCCAGATATGGCACATGCAACATACGAATGAGTAGATCCAATATCTATCAAGGCAGTGTACGACATGCTAGAAATCAAAAACGGACCAGTTATGACGTCAGGTGCATCACCCTCTCTCGACGACGAGCTGCATACACCAACGTTGGCTGTCGAACCTCAACATTTTTGGCACCCCTGCCAGGTGCTCGTCGACCCCGACCATTTCTATTACCACCCCTACCTTGTCCACGTCCTCTCGGTGGTTGTGGTCCACCTCTCACTGGTTGAGCAACCTCTGTTCTATAACTTGAACCTGATCTATTTTTTTAGGACAGTCCTTGACTCTATGCTCCATAGATCCGCACCGGAAACAAGCACCACAACATCTCCTACACTCGCCCAGATGTACCTTACCATAGTCCCCACAAACTTGTTGTGGAACAACATTCATCGGGACTACTCAAACTGGTTCTTCCACTTTTGCTCTCTTAACATTCCTATTAGCACCACCCGAAGGTTCTGAATCCCTTCAAAAACGGTTTCGATCCTTCTCACGATTCTGTCTTTTAGCACGCTTCACCTCCTCAGCTATCTTAGCCTTCTCCACCAAAGCAGCAAAGTCACGCTCCCTCTACGGAGCAATCAGCACCCTTAGTTCATCTTTAAGACCATCCTCGAAGAGCACACTACGTTCATACTCTGTAGCGACAATCCGAACGGCATATCGGCTTAGCCTTAGAAACTCAGCCTCGTACTCAACGACTGTCTTACCCCCTTAAAACAAATTCAAAAATTCTTTCCTGCGGGCATCCACATAACTCGCCCCAACATATTTTACCTTGAAGGCCGTCTTAAACAGCTCTCAAGTCACCCTGTCAGCTGGGGTCCCATCTCTCACAGCGAGCCACCACTGGTAAGCCTCATCCCACAGCAATGATACAGCTCCCTTCAGCTTTTGCTCCATGGAACAGTCTAAATCATCCATAATCCGTTCCGTGGCCTCTAACCAGTATTCAGCCGCATTCGGGGCTACACCAGACATGCCCCTAAAGATTTCCACTCCATTAGCCTAGAGTCACTCAGAAATAGATCCTCAAATTTCGTTACCCGTACTTGCCCCGACAACCCTTTCCAGAACACGAAGAATTGCTTGAGATAGAGCGTCATCCCTGACACCTCGTTCATGAGACTCCACTTCTGTTACTGGTGGAACTGGTGCATCCGCCGCTGGCATATGTCCTGAAGACGAAGATCCAGCCCGTGCACTACCTCGGCCATGTCCACGGCCTCTTCTACGAGCGGCTCTCGTACTCATTTCGTATTATCTGATTACGAATTTTATGCATTAATTAAATATTTCAGTGTTTATTATAGATGTTTTATGAACAGACAGTAATTCAGAGTTTATTTTTTCTGCGGAATCGAGGTCTAGCTACAGTCTCAGTCTATTATCAAAATTTCCTACAATTTTAGTACCACCCTAACTAGAGTATCCCAATAGGGTTTTAGTACAGACAGACAATTCAAAAATATTCAGATGAGTTCAGAATGATACTTACGGACTTGGGCCGGAGATTCGGGGTGCCACCTTTTCATAATTCAAATTTTTGAAAATTGAATTTTGATATCTTTTGAAATCATTTATTGCAGAAAGAAAATTTTAAAAACAAATTCCCTAAGCGATTTTCGAAATTCTTTATTATTTTCATTATTAGTTTAAACCCATTCCACAGCCGAGTTGTTGCAACCGGACTCTGATACCACTAAATGTAACACCCCAAACCCAGGCCAGATGTTACAACCGAATCTGGGGTGTCACATCGAAGTGTTACTAGAAAAGGCATGTTTTATCTAAAATCTTTCTTAGTGTCTTAAAGGATATCTTTGTTATAGGTTAAAGTGAATGGAAGCTGTACACCAGGTAGGAAGCTGTGCAATAGGTTAAGTTGGGCCTAAGCCCTATACAGAATTCAGAATGAAGCCCATAGGCCCATAACAGATGCAGAACAGATTATGTATAGAGAAACCCAACCTATATCCATCCCTATACACCCCCGTACCAACCTTACACCATGTGGGGAGACAACTCAACCGACGCATCCAGTACACGCCACAGAATTTGCAGCATAGCTGCTAGAAAAGATAATGTGACAAAGCCACCAGATATAGATATTTGTGGCAGAGCCACCAGAAATAGATATTTGTGGCATAGCCACCAGAACGCTTCCTCCATCAATATAACCCATATCCCATTCAACAGATATTTATGTCATGGCATACATCATACAGAATCAGAATATCATGCATTTCAGTCAAAATTAACCCTAGGGTATAATGGTCATTTTTCACCTAGAGGTGTAATGGTCATTTTGCATACTTAGGGGTATTTTAGTAAACTTACTATTTTAGGGTTTTCATGCATATTACAGCCATTAACGCATTAACGGAAACACTTACCGTGTATTTTTACCGAATTGGGCCAGTTGGCCCACTAACCCAATTTTGGCCCATTAAGCCCAAATTTGTCGAAGTGCACGGAATTGCGTACTCTGCAATCTTACCACTTGAGATTACCGAGGTTGATGAATAAACTATCTCACGAGTGTTCGCACGCTCGCAAGTTCACAAAATACTGACTTTTCAGCATTTCAGCTTTTCGACTTTTACCGATCTAGTCTATAAGTGGGTGTCGTTTACACACCTGATTTGGAACGGTTCGTTGGCGAGGTCTACACACAAGCTACCTACAATTGGATTACTAACACATCAGTCTAAATATCAAAAATAAACTACGTACTTATCCCTCTACCATATTCGGCCAACACTGCCTTAGACCCTCGAGTTCTTACCTTTTTGCCGACATATGGATTAGATCCAGAGATCCAACCAAATTAGTCTTCAACCCCTTCGCTGTACGGCCCCTTGTCCATGCTAATGCATGTACAACCAAAAAGAAAGAGGCAACAATGCCCTTAGTCCAAACGTTGGCCACCCTTAAGGGGTTTTGGCTTTTACCTTAAATCAATAATTACTAACGATAGCTATTCGACAAACTTACCAATCATTGCTCAAATTTCAAAGAGAGTGCTCCTATCTTTGATCTTAACTCTGATCCACCGTAGTTACGAGATGAATAGATCCAAGTAGCCAAAGATTTGGCCTCCTATACCCCAGGTAT
Organism: Gossypium anomalum; assembly: GCA_025698475.1. Lineage (NCBI taxonomy): Eukaryota > Viridiplantae > Streptophyta > Magnoliopsida > Malvales > Malvaceae > Gossypium > Gossypium anomalum. The sequence continues at coordinate 61,079,909 of CM046956.1, forward strand.
GAAGGTTTCGGCTTTTTAAAAAAGAAAAAGAAAGAGGTTCGGCTATGGCAAGATTCGGCCTATTGAGAAACAATGAAGAAAGGAAAATAAGAGAAGAAACAGAAGAGAGAAGAGTTTGGGTTCTGCAATAGAGAAAAGGAAAGATGAAAGAAAAGAAGAAGTGAGAAGGGAAAATAGTATTCGATTATGGCAAGGGAAAACGACACCGAGAGTTAGGTGGTTTCCAAGTTTTGGCTACTAACAAGAATGAAAGGGAAAAATGAGAGAAACCCTAAGCACAACCGTTAATTCAGCAAGCCAAAAGAAAACTAAACCAAAACCCAATGGAGAACTTACACAAAAATGACACAACACTTCCCTAATGCCAAAATTCCTACTTCAGAGACCTAGCCGAACTTACCTATACCAGAGACCCTTGGCCGGCCAACTCTTGCTCCTCAAGAGTCCAACATTCAGTCAATACCACACTCCTTGTTCAGCTCTTAAATTTTTTCCCTTATCTCCTCCTTACCCAATCTCCTGAACAGCTCAAACTCTTCCTGACAGAGTTTCACTTGAGTTCCATCACATCCCCTTTCTGTTCACAAAAATAATAATACCTTAACTTGCTTACCTTGTGACTCAAACCTTAGCTCTCCCTAAGCATCCACACGCCACTCCCAAGCACTTATGTGGCGTCACATGCCCCTTTACCACCAGTCCTCTTGTGGCTCATTTCACCCATTAAATCTTAAAAGCCCAATACACTAGAACCCCTTCTCCTTTAAAATTAAAATTTGTTAAAACCACCAGGTTTTAGCTTAGATTTAGGCCTTCTAGAGGCCCACTAACATACTTAAGCATGATTTATACAATCAGATCATAATAAAATCAAGATTCACCAAAACTCACAAAAATCCCAAAAAGTCCAGAAAATTAGGGCGTTACACACTTCTTGATAAAATTTCATACAAAAGCTGAGCCAAAAAAGTTAATTTATATTTACCCTAATTTATATTTACCCCTTTTCTTTAGTCACGAGCTGCACAGCTATAGATGTCTGGCCATACGTATTGAGGGTTAGGTACATACATCAAGATAGATTTTGTAAAAATAAGAATGAAATAGGAAGAAACACTGTGGTATAGTAATTATAGGTTAGCCATTATGTGCTAAATAAAATAAAAAGAAAAAAAGAAAATAAAAACAAGTAGAAAAAGTACTTGAAAAATAAAAATAAAAGCATTTGTGAATGAGAAGTACTAAAAAAGTAAAAAAATGTGACAAAGTCACAAAAGTAGAAAAACTCGTTTATTAGTGCACAAAAACTCGTGAGCTAGCCGTAGTTGCTATATTATGCTGTGACTGGAGAAAAAAGGAAGGTGAAAGAAGGAGAAATAAGGCAGTGAGTGAATAAGGGTTGCTAATGGGGGAGAATAGGGAACAATACGATGTGCCAAACTATTTTCGTGCTTGAAACTATTTTGATGCTTACTGTTCTTGAATTCCATACCTTTCCTAAGCCTCAAAATGTTACAAGCCAAAAAGCCCTATGTGACCGAGGTAGACTTATTCATGAATTGACATCATATTAAATAATTACATTTACAACTATTTGTATTCTACTAGGATAATCAAATTACCTGTAAAATTTATTGATGGATCTATACATTTGAAAACCTTAATGTTTGTATACCTTGAGATATACTGGTGTTAGGTGTTTGATATCAAAAGTGGTAAGGCGGCTATATATCATGTCAAGATTATGTGTAAATATGGAATGCCTAGTTATGAACTCCAGAACCAATGTTTATATTGTACTTGCTCAATGGTCGTCTTTTAATTTGCTATTTGTGTTTACTTTGCTTGAGGACAAACAATGACTCAAGTGTGGGGGAGTTTGATTTGTCGTAATTTGGTATAGTGGATTAAACTAGTTTTTGCACACTAGGAGCTTGAATATAAGCGTTTTCATTATGTTTTAGTTAAGTTTTTATAGTTTAGCTTAAATCCAATAAAAAGTGTATTTTGAGTCTTTTATTGATCGTAAGGACCGAATGAGGCCTAAAAGTGAGCTACTGTACTTAGTGAGTGTGTAAGAGACCATCAGAGGGTGTACAAAGTCAATACTAGTTTCTGTGTTACAACACGGGAAGTTTGATGTCACAACATAGGGAGCAGAATGAAAGAATCTCGAGACCTTCTTTAGTATCGTGACATAGCCATTGGATGTCGTGGCACACCCTTGAAACTACCCTCAACCAGAGCATACTACCTTCGATGTCATGACATAGGCACTAGGGTGTCGCGACATCACTCCTGTACGGGAAACACCTACGATCCAAGGGTGTTTTGGCCTACACAATCAAAAGTGAAATATGAGAGCGTTAGCTAACCTAGGGTTAAGGATGACGACAACCCTAAATCTATAAATAGGCTATTAAACAATTGTTAAAGGAAAAATTTTCATATTATTAGTTTCCTTCGTAAAATTTAGTTTTCATTTTATTTTTTCTCTTAGGGTTTAGACTTCTTTTCAGTTCTTTTCATTCGTGTTCTTCGAAGAACATGATTTGTAGATGCAATTAAATGTTTGAGGATTTTAGCACTTCATATATCACATACAAACAGGATTCTCTAAACTCTACCATTGTTTCTATTCTTTATACATATATTCAATATCAAGTTTGCGATGTTTATTGATTCCATAAGGAACTAATCCTCTTATAGGGGATTGGCGAGTGAAGTAATAAATAATTAACTGTAACACCCCTTACTCGTATTCGACACCGAAATAGGGTACGAGGCATTACCGGACTCACATCACAAACAATCATACAATTCTGAGTCATAAATTTTTGTCCAAATTAAAACCATTTGAAATTAATCATAAAGTCCCTATGACGAGCGTACGAGGCCCAAAACATGCTTTGGGAGTGGTCCAGGACTAAACCGAGAACTTTAGAAATTTTTACGAACTTAGAAAATTTTTCCACTAAACAGAGGTCACACGCCCGTGTGGATATAGGACATGCCCGTGTGATCAGGTCGTGTGGTCACACATGCTCGTGTCCTGACCCTGTTTAACTCTCTGACTTGTAACCTATGAACAACTTGAGCCAAGTCACATGCCTGTGTGCTAGGCCGTGTGGAAAATGAATTTTCATAAAATAGGTGCAGAATTCATACGCCCACGACACACGCCCGTGCCTGAGGTCGTGTCATCCACACGGCTGAGACACACACCCGTGTCTCTGCCCATGTGCTCAATTCTGAGCATTCTGTTTCTCAAAACTTTAGGTGCAGGGGACACACGGCTAGAACACATGCCCAAGAGGTAGACCGTGTGTCACACACGGCCTAGAAACACACCCGTGTGTCTACCCGTATGGACAAAATAAAGGCTATTTACCAAGCCATTTGTCACCCTTATTTACACCTACACACACAAAAGCTCAATGGCATAAACCATGGCATGTTTAAGCAACCAAAGCATCCACAAATATGACCAACACATGCTAATACAATAGCAACATCTATCATACTCACAACATTTATTATACCTTAAATCAATCATGCCAATTTCACAACCATGGAGCCTCAATTGACTACTCTCAAGACACCTAATTGTGCACAAATTTATCATCTCATCAATAGATCACATTTCCAAACATTTCACATTCATGCTATGAATCAGATTCTATCATTCACTAAGCATACCATGATCATATCACCAAAGACATAGGCACATATATGAATATACTTAGGCTTACAATCATGTTAGCCAAAATAAGCCAATTAGCATAACAAGGTACCAAATCAACCGATAGCTATTACAAGCCAATACATTTGGCCAATGACAATGACACATATAACAAAAATACCAAGTCCTTATACGTGTCATACTTTCAAAATACTAAGATTATCAATACCCAAAATGAAAGTTTGATAGTGTGATTCGAGTCTCCGACGATCTCTGATCCGAACTAGCGTGGCGACACTATAAAAACATGGAAAATAAACAGAGTACTTAGTAAGCTCGTATGCAAGAAATAAGCAACCTTACCATGTATATAACATTCAAATATTATAACATAATTAAATGTACATTTACCATTGTCTCATAATCATAACTCATTCCATCACAAAACTTACCTCATATTCATCATTTCAAGCATTTAATAGATATGAGCTTCAAGTACATACCTGTACCCTCTCGAAAGGAATTTACACATAATTTCATCTTTGACATACCCGTGAACCACTCGGAGTAAAAATGTCGGATACTTGGGAAATTTACACGCTACGTACCATATATGTAGCCAATGCTACCTCAAATATCATATCACATGGTTGCTCGCTCTCGAGCTATCAACAAGCCTGCTCACACAAGCTGTCAGTCAAGACGTAGCTATGCGGTGCTATTCACACAAGCTGTCAAGTATCCGCAACATATGCCGGTATACTCAGCTACCGGTAGGACATACAAGACCAGCACCCGGATCACATGATCACATAACACATACTAACCCTAGTGACATGTCACTTGTATCCTACCCTATTCCTAAGGTTCAAACGAGATTTCTTACTTGTCAATTCGTCTTCAGACTCATTCATAGGATTAAGCTCATCCATGTTTATCAAACATACAATTCATGCAATATTAAAGCAATCAAATACCATCATATAAAAGCTTATTTTTAACATACGAACTTACCTCGGTACAAAATGGCTAATTACTCGATTTAGTCCACAACCTTTTTCCTTTCCCCGGTCTAGGTCAGAACCTTGTCTTTCTTGATCTATAATATCACATTTAACTCATTCTGTAACATCCTAAAAATTAGGGGTTAGTATAATCGGGTTTGTGAATCGAGAAAGAGTGGTCATGCCTTAATTTTTGAAATTTATCTATGAATTTTTAGGAAATAAATGAGGTATTAGTTTTTTGGTTAAGTGTTAGTGAAACGTTAAAATCCAAGTTCAAATCCCTTCTCTCTCACCATTTTTATTATTTTGCAAATTTTGCCTTAAACCCTAGTATATGACATACCTTGTTTTTAAAATAAATATTGAAAAATTATTTCAAGAATGAGGAAAAAGCCTAATGGTTAAAAGAAATATAAGAAAGCATGGAAATAAAATGAAGTCCCAAGTTCAAATCCCTTCCCTTGCAAAATCCCTTGTTTTTTTAATGTGTGTGCCATCCATGCCCTTGAACCCTAAGTATAAATATAACTTTTTATTGTATTTTTTAGCCTTTAATTCAACTTTTACCTACCCAAGCCGTTCACCCTCTTCCTCTCCTCTTTTCTCTTCAATTTTCTTTCTTTCTCCAATTATTGTCGTCGCCTACACCTAGTTTTACCGTCTCTTTCTTCTTTTTCTTTTTGCCACAAGATTTCTAAACATATTTTCCACCATATTAATGTAATTTTTCCTCATTCAAATCAGCCCCAAATATGAAATCTTGCGTATACTTGCTGAGTACAATCCTCATTTTTCCTCATTTTTCCACCGTATTTCTTTCTCCTATTTTTCCTCATTTTTCCTTTAAGTACAATCCTCGGAGTACTCACCCACTCCATTATAAAACAATATTACAACTAGACCGATATACTTGCGAATATCGCCTCGTAATTCTATATTTTATTGCAGCATTCACACTCTAGACGTTATACGTTCGAAAGCAGTCAAGTTGTTGGCACCGTTATCGGGTGAGGCAACATTACTAGGTTACTTTTAATTTTTGCGCTTTAAAAGAAAAATTAGGAAATTTGTAGGTTATAATTATTTCTATTTATTAACAAGTCCAGCATTGTTTTATTAGGAATTTTAAGTGCTATCAAACAAAGAGTTAGTTAGCTCAAAGTCATGGATGATTTTTATTATATGTGGTCCGAAAAAGACCTCAATTGTGATGAAGATATTTATGAATGAGTATATGAAGATTGAGAGATCTAGGAAAATCAATGATTATTAATGTTGGAAGTAAGTTAACTCTGAAAAGAAATTCTAGTTCTTTCCCAAAATGATGATGACCATAGTAACATGCCATCAGTAAGGTACCAAGAGGTGCCAAGTCTGAAATTATGTAGAAGGGAGAATGTCATCATAAGTGCTTACAAAGAAGGAGAAACCCTAGACTATTATCCACTTTAGCTGAGAGAAAAATATTTAGATGAATTAAACAAAACTTCGAAAAGAGAAGATATAGAGTTAGCGGAGGAAATGGAAGTGAATCAGAATATCAAATAAATTAGGAACTCATCGTCCCTGAAGTCCTGGGAATACTGACAAAGCTGAAGCACAAGAGCAATATAATTTAGACTCACCAACAAAGATGATGATAGATAGGACCGAGTTAATAGAAGAATCTTTATCGATTCAAAAGTTTGCAGAACAAAAGTTTTGAATCGATAATGACAATTTAGACTCTTTTTGAATCCTTGGTCTTAAACCAAGTACCCCAGAAGTCTATAGATTCGAGAATTTGTCAAATATTGAAAAAAGTGGGAAAAATATATATTGATAGAACCTACAATTATATGAAAGGGTTTAATCAAATCAAACAATTAGTATGTACAAACATTGAGTTACGACCGCTACAGAATGTTCGATTCTCTTGAGAACTAGCTAAGGGAATTATCTGCAGGCTAATGAATGAACTTAAAAGGCTACAAAGACAGCTTTTCAGTTGTATAATACAATTGTTTTTCTCAATTCCTCTGCCAAGTGCATTAAAAAGTTATTCTGAAAAGCTATACCTGATCAATGAAAGGGATAGAGACATCACAGACAACAAGTGTGAGATGCAATCTTCAAAATTCTTTCAGAACACAAATGCTGAATATCAAGTAAAACAATTGTATAGGTATATGGCTTTACCAATCACCGATAGTAATGACCTGCGAAAAGAGTTATCAGTCATTAAGGCAGGACAGAAAGGTAAATTTGGGGAATGGGACAACCGCAAACGAATGGAAAGCCATGATGGCTACTGGACTAATACAGATAGAAAAAAATTATAGGGAGCCAATCGGTGCATATTAATGAGTTGATGGATGAGTCTGATAGAAAAACCTAACATTTTCTTATCATTCGATTATTACTAACTGTACCAATGGTATATCCCACTAACTTAGTTGTTAACGTAGGCCAAAGACAAGTGCCTAAAGCATTTTTGGGATAAAAAATTCAGGAAATAAGGTCAACGTTGTGACATAGACAATTTTGTGTCACAACATTAGGTCAGTAACGAAGAAGCTCAAAAGTTGACCCGCTATCTCGACATCACTAACTTATGTCGCAACATAGAAGACATTTTCTTAGAATTTTAAAACTGTAGGGTGTGCTGTAACATCAAACCCCGATGTCGCAACATAAGTAGTTTGCCATTGATGCCGTGACACGGAACCTCTGTGTCACGACATCATTGTAATTTTCTACAGGGTTGACATGACCTGATTGTGCAACTCGACAAAATAATCATTATTTTACCTAGAATTTAACCATAAAAACACCCTTTTTAAACATAAAATACCCCCTAACCTAATTTAACTTCTTTCTAAACACTTACTTTTCTAAAACCTCCCCAAAACCCTTAGCCTCCAAACCTCTTTCCTCCTCAAAAACCTAAGTTCCTAATTCCTCATTCCCAATCCAAGAAGCTACATTGGAGGAAATCAATATCAACACACACCAAGAGGAAATGCAAATGAGTTCAACAAGTGTTGAGGTTTAAGTATTCCCAATCCTCTTTTACCGTTCTATTGAATATTATTTTGCTTATAGAATCTAGTCAAAATGCCTCCACGTAAAAGCAAAAGAACTCATGTTCCGAAAACCCCACGTGTTTACTTTTAATTCAAGAATGAGGGTTTGAACCCCCAATGACCCACTGCAAATAAATTTAAACTTTGGTCCGTTATCATCAATGGGAGCAGTTTTGCCTTACTCCCATAAATAATGCAAATATATCGGTCATTTAGGAATTCTATATATCCCTTAAGGACCAAATGAATAAGCGAGGCTATAATGTTGTAATAACTGATGTTGAAGTGCGAGGGGAAGACGTTCTAATTTCCATAATAATGTCTATGAATTTTGTACCGTCCCATTTTATGAAAAAGATTTTATTGATAATACAAAATTAGAGAGATTTCAAAACATTGATGTGGAAGACATTATAAAATATTAAACACAAGGCAGGGGTAGTTTAAACTACAGGCCAGACACTGAGCTTCTCATGAATTTCAATCAAGTTGTTATGTTTCCTGTTGCTAAAATGTGGATACAATTCATTGGCACTAGAATTGCACCCACATTGAATGTTTCTAATGTTAATGTGTTTCAAGCTACCTTTATATTGTATCCTACAGTGAAATCAAATTTGTGTAGGGCATTGGATTTTTTGAGAGGTGAACTGGTGCGTACAAAGCCAAAAAGCTGGACTCTTCTTCCCCCACCTTGTCACAGCTCTATGCCGCAAAGCATAGGTGCCAATGAGTGAAAACAAGCAGTTTATGAAACCAATTAGGAGTATCATCAGAGATACCTTATATAGCCAATATGTTGAGCTTTAGCAAAAGTAAAAAGCTGAATGGAAATAAGGAGGAAGACGAAAATGGACATACTAGAATCATTCAAAAAAAAAAGATCACCAAATATTAGAAAGGGAGCTCACATAGACATAGACGCAAAACTTGATGGAATGATTTGATGGATGCAGGAGATAGGATTGGTTCTCTAAGAATTCGCAAGGATGAATATGCTACGAGCTTCAAATTATACCCCAGATATGTTCAGGCCGACTTTGACTCATCAGGATGAGGGGGTTAATATTGAGGAGGAAGGTGCTGCTCAAGAATACCCTAGAATGAAGGACGAGTAAGAAGCAACATTTTAGCCGTAATTTTCTACACCAAATTGGCCTGTCATATGAAGCCCAACTGACCATGTGACTTTAATGGGTGGGAGCTGCCACAAAATATATGTCAAAGGAAAGGGCAAAGCCCCAATGGAGAAGAGGCATTCTCATCCCCTTGATGATTTGGAGAAGGATTGAGCATTTTTTTATTTCTCTTGTACAAGACTTGTATTAGTTATCGGATGATTTTAATTTAGACTTAGTAGGAGTAGGATTAATAAGTAGATTTTTCGTTTTGTTGCACCTTGTAAATTTGTTTATGTAGGAACCCAACACAAAGGAGACACAAATAATTCGAGCTAACACATTCAAAGGAGAAAGCATGTAACAGCCCGATTTAGACCCTAATCAGAACGGTGGTTTTGGGACCACGAATCTGAGACAGAAAAATATTTTAAAATTATTTTCTGTGTTTATTTTGCGTGAATTTATATCTGTGAAATTTTCGTGATTTAATTTTGTCGTTTAAGTATCCGATTTAATAAAAGGACTTAATCGCGTAAATTAAAAATTTGTAGTTTAATGTATTAAGGGTCGAATTATTATTAGCTTTATAAAAGGAAGCCTTAAGTGGTAAATAGCCCATTGACTAATTAAATGGACAGTAGTGCACATATATTATATGGTTTTGTTATAACTTTAGTATGGATAAATAAGCAAATTAAATCATAAGTTAATAAAATATATTATAACATAAAACATAAATAATAATAATAATAATAATAATAATAATAATAATAATAATAAAAATAAAAGAAACCGTATCCATTTTATTTCTATCATTGTTGAAACTAAAACAAGAGAGAAAAAGAAAATAAAACCTAGGTTCGGTAGCTTTTCAAGCTCACTCAAGGTAAGAGTTTAACTTGGTTTTTGATGATTTTTACGTTTTTGAGATTGTTGCTTCGAGTACTACAAAACCCATGCTTGAATTTTTTATTTTGATGAATAATTATAGTTGTGCCATTGTTGAGAGCTTGTGATTTTTTTTTATTTGATGATGAAATATGCAATATATGTTTTATATTAACATGTTTCGTATTGGAATTTTTGATGATTTTGAGTATTTAGGACTAAATTGCAAAAAAGTAACAATTTGAGGGGCTAAAATGTGAAATAAATGAAATATATGGACTTGTATAAGCATGGGTAAAAATTTGGCCCAACATGGATATAGGGAAATTTTTCATATTTTGTGTTTTGTGCACTAGGGACTAAATTGTAAAAATTATAAATGTCAGGGGTAAAATGGTAATTTTCCCATTTATGTGTTTTTGGATTAAATTGAATGAAAATATATTTGAATGAGCTTAATTTGAATATGTTTAGATCAAGAACCAAAGAAATCAGATTTGGACTGGGGAAAAACGAAAGTTGTCGATTAGCAGCTCCATCTCATTTTACGATGTCTGAGGTAAGTTTATAAGCAAATAAATGTCATAAATTTTAAATATATGAGAATGTACAATGCTGATTTGAATTTTATGAGTTTGTATTAATAATAGCCGAATGTGAAAATGGTTGGGAACTATGTCTACGAATACGATTCGACCGAGATACGACGTCCGAAAGCCCCGTATGAACCTTAGGAATAGCTAGGATACATATGTCATGACATAGGATTCTGATATATGTGTACGAGTAAGACCATGGCATCGATTTATGATTTCGATATGTGTTTAAGAGTAAGACCCTGTCTGGGACAGTGGCATTGATATGTGGCTACATGTAAGACCACGTTTGGGACGTTGGCATTGTACGATTTATGTGATTATCTGAGTGTCTTATCCAATTTCGAATGGTTCATCGGGCAAAGGTAAATCGAATTCGAATGTGTTAATTGAGCTATATGCCAGGTATGAATTAATATATTACTTAATTGAGGTAACTTACGTAAACACCGTGACTATATATTATAAATCTTGTATAGTGCAAATAAAGGATATATGCGAATGTGATATGTGTACTAGAATTTGTGAGTCAGTAGCTTATTTATCATGAATAATCTTTAATCATGTGCATATATGATTATGTAATTTTGGTTACATATTTAATATATGAATATGATGAATTATATTGATACAGGGGTTTAAGTATGCAAGAGTAATCGACCTTGTAATTATTATTGAAATGAAAAATAGTATTAGATATGCATGACTATAAGTGTTCGGCTTCTTAACTAGCATATATATATGAAACCATGCAACTACACATGAGTTTATATGCTTCTGGATATGTGAAGTAAGTTACAATGATTAATTCGTTGTGGGAAATAAAGGATAATAATGATAATTTGTCTTCATGAGTGTTCGGCCAGTGTGATATTTGAGTGTGAAAATATATATTTATAATGAATTATAAATATTTGGATCTGAGAGGTTATGATTTTATAATTTAGTTTGAGTTGATAATATTGTTGGGATGTTAAATTGCTTATGACTTACAAAGCTTCAAAAGCTTACTCTGTGTTTTTTTTATGTGTATCTTATTTTATAGATTTTGGATTCAAGTTACAAGCTCGGTGATCGTCAGCAAAGTCTATCACACTATCGACCGCCTTCGGTATTTAATAAAATGCATTTTGGAACTATGGCATGTATAGGCTAGAATATATTTTGGAAATGCTGAATGTTGGTTATGTAAGTCTAAAGCCATGCGAAAATGGCTTAATTTCCAAGTTTGGATTTAGATATGTTTTGATTATGACTTAATCCGTTCCGGTTATAATGTTGCATGTCATAATATGCATGGTATATATGTTAAATGTTATATGTTATGAAATGGTTGATGTAATGAACATGGTGCGTACATATTTGCATAGCATATTTAATTGCTTCGATTAAGGTTTTGATATAGGTAAAACAAGTATGAATCGGTATGAAATCTATTTCAATAACGAAATGGTATATATATTCGGTTATAAGTGGAATGGAACAAAATGATTATGATTAATTTGTGATTCGGCATTGCTTATGCAAATACTTATGCATATGATAATTTGTCTTGGCATGTTTGACATATGACAGGTAATATTTATGTTTTGGATGTACCTGTAGGTAGTTAATATCTTATAATGATAAAAAAATATAATAATCTTCTTTAGTTGATAAGTATATTTGTTCAACTTGGTTGAATTATGAATTCATGCATGTTTTTGAGTGGGCTTTAAATGCTCAAATTCGATTGTGTTAGTCAGGTAATGTACTGAATAAGTAGTGATAAGTTGGATATATCATTTGGACTTATTAATTTATATTATTAAGGTTCAATAAATATGAAAAAAAAGTAATTATAGTATGTATGTATTAGGTTGCGGTATATTAAATGTATGGAAGAGTGATCAAATGAATATGGACTTATTCAATAATAAATTATGAAAACAGCATGTATATTATGTGATATATAAATGTTCAATTTGTTAGTAAATGGAAGATGAATATAATATGATTTTCATTAAATGATTATATGTAGTAAATTTTTTGGGAGTTCTATTTGAGCTTGATTTATAGTATTCAAATAAAGTGTAATGGAGTCTGAGTATATGCAAGTATTATAAGTTGAATCAAAAGTGTATTAAGTTATGTGGTAATTATAATTAATTTAATTATTGAAGATAATAAATGATTGTTATCTTTTAACAAAAAAAATTATTATGCAACTGTATGCTTGTGTTCGTTTAAATTTGTGTTTTGACTGGTAGTACCTCGTGACCCTAATTCGGCGACGGATTTGAGTTAAGGGTGTTACATTTTATTAGTGTCAGAGCTACAGTTTAGTCGGTTCTAGGACTAACGTAGCACGTGTGAGTCTAGCTATACATGCCATAATTATATACTGTGATAGTGTGATGATTTCTGACATCTGAAATGTCTTTTCATATAGTAAATGGATCCCAATAGAGCTGTAGCTGATGATCTCGAGAGTGTAGCGCCTGCTCCCGCTCAAGAGACAGCGCAGGCTGATTCTCGATCGACTTCGAGTAATCCAAAAATTAAGGCTAGACAAGCCTTCTATCAAATGATGAATGACTGGTTCACTCAATATATCTGGACTACCCGGCTGCACAACAACGTTCACCCCCGATTAATCCATCTGCCGTGCATGCTGTACCTCATGTAAGTGATCCATTGTGATTGAGTAGACCACCTGTTGATAAGATCAGAAAACATGGAGCTGAAGAGTTTAAAGCCACTGATGATGATGACGCTGAGCGGGCTGAGTTCTGGCTTGATAATACCATCCGTGTGTTTGATGAGTTGTCCTGTACTCCAGATGAATGTTTAAAATGTGCTATATCTTTTCTCCAAGACATAGCATATCACTGGTGGAATACCTTAGTATCAGTAGTTCCGAGAGAGCAGGTGACCTGGGAATTCTTTCAGACTGAGTTCCGTAAGAAATATATCAGTCAGAGATTTATCGACCAAAAGCGTAAAGAATTTCTGGAGCTAAAACAGGGTAGGATGACAGTGATGGAGTATGAGTGAAAATTCGTGAGACTCAGCCGGTATGCCTGAGACTGTGTTTCTACTGAAGCCATAATGTGTAAAATATTTGAAGATGGGCTGAATAAAGATATCAAACTGTTGGTTGGCATACTGGAGATAAAAGAGTCTGTGGTACTTGTTGAGCGAGCCTGTAAAGCTAAAGAGCTCGGGAAAGAGAAAAGAAAAGCTTACTTTGAAGCTAGAGATTTACGCAAAAGAACATGTGGTAAGTCATTCCAGTCGGCATCAAAGAAGTTCCAAGATGATTTCAGTCGTTCTAGAGCCATTTCGAGTTATTCCAGACGGGATTAGAATAGACCACCTACTAGCTCGAGAGCTACCTGAGTAGCCAGTGTGGGTAATGTTAGATCTAATCAACCTGAGTGTGAGCATTGTGGTAAACGACATCCCGGTAGTTGCAGATTGCATGATCGGGCTTGTTTTAAATGTGGATCGATAGGTCATTACATTCGAGATTGCCCAGGGTTAGCTGAAGAGAATTCAGTGCAAAACACGAGGTTAGGTAATACTACGGCTCGGGGTAGACCACTGAGAACTGCGAGTAATACGAGTGGCAGTCAGAGAGGAAATAAAAATATAGCAAGCAGATCTGAGGCTCGTGCACCTGCCAGAGCCTATGCTATTCATGCACGAGAGGAGGTTTCATCCCCAAATGTCATTACTGGTACATTCACTCTTTATGATACTAATGTAATTGCATTGATTGATCCTAGTTCTACTCATTCTTATGTGTGTGAGACATTAGTATTCAGTAAGACTCTCCCTGTTGAGTCTACTGAGTTTGCGATTAGAGTGTCAAACCCCTTGGGCCGGTGTGTTATGGTTGACAAAGTGTGTAAGAATTGCCCTTTGATGGTTCGACATTCGTGTTTTTGGCTAACTAGATATTGTTACCATTTGACGAGTTTGATATAATTTTGGGTATGGACTGGTTAACTTTGCATGATGCTGTTGTGAACAACAAGAGGAAGACTATTGATCTACGGAGTCAGAACGATAAAGTTATTCAGATTGAATCTAGTGATTTGTATGGGTTACCAGCAGTGATATCTTCGATGCTAGCTCAAAAATATGTGAGAAAAGGGTGTGAAGCTTATTTTGCTTATGTGCTCGACAGTAAAGCGACTGAAAGAAACATTGAATCAGTACCTATTATTTGCGAGTACCTGGATGTGTTTCCAGAAGAGTTACCGGGTTTACCACCTATTCGAGAAGTAGAGTTTGGTATTGAGTTAATGCCTGGGATGACTCCAATATCTATAGCTTCATACATAATGGCACCTATAGAATTGAAAAAATTGAAAGCTCAGTTGTAAGAATTGATAGAAAGAGGTTTCGTACAACCAAGTTTTTCTCCGTGGGGTGTACCTTGTTGTTTGTGAAAAAGAAAGATGGGACTATGGGAATATGCATTGATTACAGACAGCTTAATAAGGTGACTATAAAGAATAAGTATCCATTGCCATGGATTGATGATCTGTTTAACCAACTAAAAGGGGCTACAGTATTTTCGAAAATAGACTTGAGATCAGGCTATTATCAGTTGTGAGTTAAAGATTTCGATGTACCAAAGACTACTTTCAGAACAAGGTATGGACATTATGAGTTTCTGGTTATGCCTTTTGGACTCAATAATGCACCTGCCGTCTTCATGGATTTGATGAATCGGATCTTCAGACTGTACCTCGATCGATTTGTGGTTGTGTTTATAGATGACATTTTGATCTACTCTCGTAATGAAGTTGAACATGCCGAGCATTTGAGACTGGTGTTGCAGACCTTGTGAGATAAGCAGTTGTATGCAAAATTCAGCAAATGTGAGTTTTGGTTAAATGAAGTCAATTTTCTGGGCCATGTGGTATCAGCATCAAGTATTCGGGTTGATCTGAGCAAAATTTCAGCTATACTGGATTGGAAACCTCCGAAGAATGTTTGTGAAGTACGAAGCTTTCTGGGACTTGCTGGTTATTATAGACGGTTCGTGAAAGGTTTCTCTATGATTGCGGCCCCAATGACAAAGTTGTTACAGAAAGATATTAAGTTCGAGTGGTCAGAGAAGTGCTAGAAAAGCTTTGACCAATTGAAAGCCCTTTTGACTGAAGCTCCAGTACTAGTTCAGCCAGAATCGGGTAAAGAATTTGTTATTTATAGTGATGCGTCATTAAATGGTTTAGGTTGTGTTCTGATGCAGGAAGGCAGAGTGATAGCTTATGCCTCGAGACAGTTAAAGCTATATGAAAAGAACTATCCGACACACGAATTAGAATTGGCAGCCATTTTATTCGCCTTAAAAATTTGGCGTCACTATCTGTTCGGTGAGAAATGTCATGTTTACTCTGACCATAAAAGCCTGAAATACTTAATGACTCAGAAAGATCTGAATTAGAGACAACGTCGGTGGTTTGAAATACTAAAAGACTACGAGCTTGTGATTGATTATCACCCGAGAAAGGCTAACGTTGTTGCTGATTGTTTAAGTCAAAAATCACTATTTACTTTGCGTGCAATGAATACGCATTTGGCCATGTCCGATGATGGTTGGATAGTGGCTGGATTGAAAGCTAGACTGTTGTTTGTTCAACAATTATCTGATGCCCAGAAGGTTGATACTGAATTAATTGCAAAACGAGCTCAGTGTGGGATGGATGCTGATTTAGAATTCAGAGTTAATGCTAATGACTGTTTGAGATTCAAAGATCGAATATGCATTTCGTGAAATTCAGAGTTGATTCAGATGATTTTGAATGAAGCTCATAGTAGTCGGTTATCTATTCACCCAGGTAGTACAATGATGTACAATGATCTGAAATAACTTTAACGAGACATTTTTGACTTTGTTGCAAGATGTTTGGTTTGTCAACAAGTAAAAACTAAACATCAGGTGCCTTCAGGATTACTTCAGCCTGTCATGATACCCGAGTGGAAGTGGGATAGAGTCACGATGGACTTTGTATTTGGTTTACCGTTTACACTGAGCAAGAAAGATGCAATCTGGGTTGTTGTTGATAGATTGACTAAGTCGGCTCATTTTGTTCCGATACGTACAGACTACTCACTTGATAAGCTAGCTGAATTGTATGCCTCTCAGATTGTGAGCTTACATAGTGTGCCTATATCTATTGTTTCAGATAGAAACCCGAGGTTTACATCACGGTTTTGGAAGAAGCTGCAAGATGCACTAGCTATGAAATTACATTTCAGTACAGCTTTCCATCCGTAAACAGATGGCCAGTCTGAATGAATCATTCAGATACTTGAGGATATGTTGAGATGTAGCATTCTTGAGTTCGAATGTACGTGGGAATGATACCTGCCCCTGATTGAATTTGCATATAATAACAGTTATCAATCGAGTATCAAAATGGCACCTTATAAGGCTTTGTATGGTCGTAAATGCTGTACGCCATTGTACTGGACTGAGCTCAGTGAAAATAAGATACATGGGGTCGATTTGATTAGAGAAACTGAACAGAAAGTGAAAGTGATCCGTGAAAGTTTAAAAGCAGCATCAGATCATCAGAAATCTTATGCGGGCTTGAAACGTAAAGATATAGAGTTTCAGATTGGAGACAAAGTCTTCTTGAAAGTCTCACTGTGGAAGAAAATACTCAGATTCGGTCGTAAAGGCAAATTGAGTCGAGGTTTATTGGGCCGTATGAAGTTATAGAGCGTATCGGACCGGTTGCTTACATATTATCGTTGCCACCTAAGTTAGAAAAGATCCACAATGTGATTGACGTTTTGATGCTTCGAAGATATCGATCAGATCCTTCACATGTGATTAGTTCGTCTGAGATTGGAATTCAGTCCGATATGACCTACGAAGAAGAACCGATTCATATCTTGACTCATGAGGTTAAAGAGTTGCGGAATAAGAAGATTCCGTTAGTTAAAGTATTGTGGCATCAGGATGGTGTTGAAGAAGCTACATGGGAGCCAGAGGATACAATGAAAGAATGTTATCTGAACCTATTCACTGGTAAGATTTTCGGGGACGAAAATCCCTAAGGGGGAGAGTTGTAACAGCCTGATTTAGACCCTAATCGGAATGGTGGTTTCGAGACCATGAATCTGAGTTAGAAAAATATTTTAAAATTATTTTCTGTGTTTATTTTTCGTGAATTTATATCTGTGAAATTTTCGTGATTTAATTTTGTTGTTTAGGTATCCGATTTAATAAAAGGACTTAATCGCGTAAATTAAAAATTTTTAGTTTAATGTAAAAGGGTCGAATTGTTATTGGCTTTATAAAAGGAAGCCCTTAAGTGGTAAATAGCCCATTGACTTATTAAATGGACGGTAGTGGACATATATTATATGGTTTTGTTATAACTTTAGTATGGATAAATAAGTAAATTAAATCATATGTTAATAAAGTATATTATAACATAAAACATAAATAATAATAATAATAAAAAAATAAGAAAGCCATGTCCATTTTATTTCTATCATTGCCGAAACTAAAACAAGAGAGAAAAAGAAAATAAAACCTAGGTTCGATTGCTTTTCAAGCTCAATCAAGGTAAGAGTTTAAATCGGTTTTTGCTGATTTTTACGTTTTTGAGATCGTTGCTTCGAGTACTACAAAACCCATGCTTGAATTTTTGATTTTGATGAATATTTTTAGTTGTGCCATTGTTGAGAGCTTGTGATTTTTGTTATTTGATGATGAAATATGGAATATATGTTTTAGATTAACATGTTTTGTATTGGAATTTTTGATGATTTTGACTATTTAGGACTAAATTGCAAAAAAAATAACAATTTGAGGGGCTAAAATGTGAAATAAATAAAGTATATGGACTTGTATAAGCATGGGTAAAAATTTGGCCCAACATGGATATAGGGAAATATTGCATATTTTGTATTTTGTGCAATAGGGACTAAATTGTAAAAATTGTAAATATCAAGGGTAAAATGGTAATTTGCCCATTTATGTGTTTTTGGATTAAATTGAATGAAAATATATTTGAATGAGCTTAATTTGAATATGTTTAGATCAAGAACCAAAGAAATCAGATTTTGGACCGGGGAAAAACGAAAGTTGTCAACTAGCAGCCCTGTCCCGTTTTACGACGTCTGAGGTAAGTTTATAAGCAAATAAATATCGTAAATTTTAAATATATGAGAATGTATAATGCTGATTTGAATTTTATGAGTTTGTATAAATAATAGCCGAATGTGAAAATAGTTGGGAACTATGTTTACGAACAATTCGACCGAGATACGACGTTCGAAAGCCCCGTATGAACCTTAGGAATAGCTAGGATACATATGTCATGACATAGGATTTTGATATATGTGTACGAGTAAGACCATGGCATCGATTTATGATTTCGATATGTGTTTAAGAGTAAGACCCTATCTGGGACAGTGGCATCGATATGTGGCTACATGTAAGACCACATCTGGGACGTTGGCATTGTACTATTTATGTGATTATTCGAGTGTCCTATCCAATTCTGAATGGTTCATCGGGCAAAGCTAAATCGAATTCGAATGTGTTAATTGAGCTATATGCCAGGTATGAATTAATATATTACTTACTTGAGGTAAGTTACTTAAACACCATGACTCTATATTATAAATCTTGTATAGTGCAAATAAAGGATATATGCGAATGTGATATGTGTATTAGACTTTGTGAGTCAGTAGCTTATTTATCATGAATAATCTTTAATCATGTGCATATATGATTAGGTAATTTTGGTTACTTATTTAATATATGAATATGATTAATTATATTGATACAGGGGTTTAAGTATGCAAGAGTAATCGACCCTGTAATTATTATTGAAATGAAACATAGTATTAGATATGCATGACTATAAGTGTTCGGCTTCTTAACTAGCATATATATATATGAAACCATGCAACTACACATGAGTTTATATGCTTCTGGATATGTGAAGTAAGTTACAATGATTAATTGGTTGTGGGAAATAAAGGATAATAATGATAATTTGTCTTCATGAGTGTTCAAATGATGTGATATTTGAGTGTGAAAATATATATTTATAATGAATTATAAATATTTGGATCTGAGAGGTTATGATTTTATAATTTAGTTTGATTTGAATAAGTTGATAATATTATTGGGATGTTAAATTGCTTATGACTTACAAAGCTTCAAAAGCTTACTTTGTGTTTTTTTTTATGTGTATCTTATTTTATAGATTTTGGATTCAAGTTACAAGCTTAGTGATCGTCAATAAAGTCTATCACACTATCAACCGCCTTTGGTATTTAATAAAATGCATTTTGGAACTATGGCATGTATAGGCTAGAATATATTGTGGAAATGCTGAATGTTGGTTATGTAAGTCTAAAGCCATGTAAAAATGGATTAATTCCCAAGTTTGGATTTAGATATGTTTTGATTATGACTTAATCCGTTCCGGTTATAATATTGCATGTCATAATATGCATGGTATATATGTTAAATGTTATATGTTATGTAATGGTTGATGTAATGAACATGGTGCGTACACATTTGCATAGCATATTTAATTGCTTCGATTAAGGTTTTGATATAGGTAAAACAAGTATGAATCAATATGAAATCTATTTCAATAACGAAATGGTATATATATTCGGTTATAAGTGGAATGGAACAAGATGATTATGATTAATTTGTGATTCGGCATTGCTTATGCAAATACTTATTCATATGATAATTTGTCTTGGCATGTTTGACATATGACTGGTAATATTTATGTTTTGGATATACCTGTAGGTAGTTAATGTCTTATAATGATAAAAAAAATATAATAATCTTCTTTAGTTGATAAGTATATTTGTTCAACTTGGTTGAATTATGAATTCATGCATATTTTTGAATGGGCTTTAAATGCTCAAATTCGATTGTGTTAGTCAGGTAATGTACTGAATAAGTAGTGATAAGTTGGATATGTCATTTGGACTTATTAATTTATATTATTAAGGTTCAATAAATGTGAAAAAAAAAAGTAATTATAGTATGTATGTATTAGGTTGCGGTATATTAAATGCATGGAAGAGTGATCAAACGAATATTGACTTATTCAATAATAAATTATGAAAACAGCATGTATATTATGTGATATATAAATGTTCAGTTTGTTAGTAAATGGAAGATGAATATAATATGATTTTCATTAAATTATTAAATGTAGTAAATTTTTTGGGAGTTTTATTTGAGCATGATTTAAAGTATTCAAATAAAGTGTAATGGAGTCTGAGTATATGCACGTATGATAAGTTGAATCAAAAATGTATTCAGTATGTGGTAATAATAATTAATTTAATTATTGATGATAATAAATGATTGTTATCTTTTAACAAAAAAATTATTATTCAAGTGTATGCTTGTGCTCGCTTAAATTTGTGTTTTGACTGGTAGTACCTCGTGACCCTAATCTAGCGAAGGATACGGGTTAAGGATGTTACAAAGCACCCACCATTCGCAATTGGAGCGACCACGATCAATCGGGTAACTTCCCTCTTATCTATTTTTGGACTCCACATTGAGGACAACGTGTCAACTAAAGTGTGGAGGGGGGTGACATAGAAAATTTGCTTCAAATTTTTACATTTCCTTTGATTTTTCATATCTTTTGTGTGCTTGAGCTTGTAGAAATAGAAGTGATTGGTTAGGAGCATGTACATAGGTTGCTTGTGTTTATGAATAAATTTGGCATAATGGTAGGTGATTTTAAACTTTTGATTATTAGGCTACTAAGTTCTATATGTTACACTATAAATAGGTATTAGGCAATCAACTATACCAAGTGATATAGGAAATACAAGGAAACGAGAATGGTAGTACGAATAATAAATAGTTGAATTTGCATTTGTTTGGTTGATTAAATTTGTGCATGTTGAGATATGTAGGGATGACCTAAGGCATTGTTTGGAACACATCCAGAGCCAAAAAGCCGTCCTAATTATATTTCAACCTTAGTACCAATTTTTGAGCCTGTTGACACTTCTTGATGAACCACATTACAAGCCCTAAGCTTGAAAACATCAATTTTTATTTGCCCTTGTTCTTTCGTCCAGCATTGCATGATTATATACGTCTGGCCATACGTATTGAGGGTTAAGTAGATATATCATTGCAAAGTTTGTAAAAATAGTGTGAAAAAGGAAAGACTACTATGATATGGGAATTATAGGTTAGCCTGAAAGTGTAAAAAGAAAGAAGAAAAATCTAAAAAGAAAATCCATACGAGTAGAAAAAGTACTTGAAAAACCAAAAAAACATTCTTTAGTGAGAAAAATTGAAAAGGAACAGTGACAAAGTCACAACAATAGAAAAAAACTCGTTCATTAGTGCACCAAAAATCGTAGGCTACCTGTGGTTACTATGTCATGCTATGATTTCCTATATGGATAGAGAAGGAAGGTGAGAGGAGAAATAAGGTGGTGAGCGGGTAAGGGTTACTAAAGGGGGAAGAATAGGGATCAATACGATGTGTTAAACTACTTTTGTGTTTGTAACCCCTTTTGATGCTTACTGTTTTTGAATTCCATACCTATCTTAAGCTTCAGAACGTTACAAGCTGAAAAGTCCTATGTGATCTAAATATCCTTATACATAGATGGACATCATACTAGACATGTGCATGAATGACTATTTGTATTCTGCTCGGATAATCAAAGTACTTGTATGATTTGTTGATAAATTCCTATAGGAGAGACCCTTAATACTAGTATATTCTGTAACATACTGAACTTTTATGCTTGAAGTTAAAAATGGTAAGTCAACTATTCGTCATGTTGAAGTTGTTAGTAAGCATGAAATGCCTAAGTCATATGCTCTAAAGTCAACACTGGTATCATATTTGCTCAAGGGTCGTCATGTTTATTAGTCATTTTTGTTTATGTTGCTTAAGGACAAGCAATGGCTTAAGTATAGGGGAGTTTGATCTGTCGAAATTCGTTGTAGCAGATTAAATTAGTTTTCACACTTAAGGAGCCCGAATACAAGCATTTTCATTACAATTTAGTTAAGTTTCTCTAGTTTTTCTTAAATTCAAGAAAATGTGCTAATTGAGTCTTTTATTGACCTTAAGGGCTGAATGATGCTTAAGGGAGAGCTAACATGCTTTGTAAGTGTGCAGGAGACCATTAGAAGGAATTTTAGAATCATACTGGACACTATGTTGCAAGACGGGAGGACTGATGTCGCAACATAGAGAAAAAAATGAAGAAAAATCAAGTCTTCCTTCGGTGTCGTGAAACAGACTGAGGGTGTCACGAAATACCCCTAAAGATGGATACAAAGGAGCATACTGATTGCTATGTCGTAACACAGGTCATGGTGTGTCGTGACATCGACTCTAGGATGAAAATTAGACACGGAACAGGGGCGTTTTAGTCTTCACAATCAAACTTAAAGCTCAAGAACGTCAGCTGACCTAGGATTAAGGACGACGACCACCTAAAGGTAATAAATAGGCTCATCTGGCACATGTTAAAGACACTTTTCCATTAATTTAGTTTCTTTCGTTAAATTTAGTTTTGTTTTCTTTCTTTCTTAAGTTTTTAGAGTTTAGTTATTTGTTCGTTGTTTTCTTTCAAGAGATTTTGATTATGGTCTCATTCATATTTTTGGATTTGCACTTAATATGAATACAATCAGGCTATTTCATGCGAGTGGAGGTATGATCTGTTAACTATTTTATAGGGTTACTCAATGGATCAACTATTTGGAAAAGGGAGAACATGAAACAAACCCTAGGCCTGACAACCCTAAGAAGTCACTAAGGTGGGAATTAACCTAAACTTAGTATTTCCTATTCGCATGCACCTTTACCCTAAACTAGTCTGGACTGTGAGGTCAGAGGATAAGTAGTTCTTGTTGACTCATCATGTCAGTGGTAGATCAAAAGATCCTACTAGGGCAGCGGCTATGATAAACCGTAATTTATACATATTTTTATCCCATGCTTAACATATTTACGAATGATTTATTCTTAGATTTGGTGAATTTGATGCTCCTAATCCTTTAATTTTAATGTTTTATACTTAGATGAGCATAGGAGAGCGAAAAGAACAAGAAACGGGCCAAAAACAGAGAAAATAGGCCGACGTGGGAAAACAACATGGCCTGGACTTCCTCACAGGGGCAGAACACCCGCCCGTGCCATTCTAACAGGCTCGACCACAGCCTAAAACAACCTCAGCACGGGCGTGCTGATCTCTCAGCCTTGACCACGGCCTGAAGTAATCACACACGAGCGTGTCACACGGGCGTGTCCCTGCTGAACCTTAGCTAAGTTCTATTCGGAAAAGGGCAAGTTTGAGGGCTTTTAGGCATTCTAAATCCTATTTAAACACCCTAGAGGAGGACTAAAAGACACACAGAGAGTAGGGAGTAAGGAATTACTACAAGAGAGCCGATTGATCCATCTCAGAAGCCGGATTCATCATCAAGACTGAAGATCTCTCCTCAATTTGCTTTCAGGAGTTTTGGGTTTTCTTTATGTTTTGTATTCTTTATTCTTTTTAGATGTTTTCCTATTTAGTTATGAACTAAACCCCCTAAATGCCTAAGGGGAATGAAACCTAAGACGAATCTTGTTATTATTTTCTGAATTATATGATAAATATTTAACTTGTTCTTAATTATGCGCTCTTAATTCTTGTTTCGGTATTTCATGATATTGATTCAAGTTAATGATCTTATTTGGAGGATGAATAGTCCCTATCTAAGAGTAATTTTGTCATAATTAAGCAGAGTTGATTGCTCACCTAGAGATACGGTGACAAGATTTTTTCGGATTAGGGTGCAACCTAATAAGGGGATCCATAGATCGAGTTAATGCAACCTTAAGGTGTTAATTAGAAAGAGATTTCAATTATTCAACCTAGGGTTAGATGTTATTAGTCTTGAATAGGGATAATAACATAACTCAGGGATTTCTACGAAACAGGTTAAATGAATAAATCGTCCGATTTAGAGTCAATAACAAGTGAAGTCTAGGTGGATTTTTCCTTGGGTATTGTCTTAATCGTTTTTCCAAAAGTAATTCCCCACTTCTATTTTCTGTGATTTCTTAGTTTAGTTAATTATTTAATTAAAACAAACTCTTTTATTTTTAGGCTAGATAATAAAAAGACAGTTAATACTAGTACTTTTAGTTCCTTTGGGTTCGACAATCCGGTCTTGCTAAAGCTATACTACAGTTCGATAGGTACACTTGCCTACGTCATGGTAAAAGTTAGTTTCAAGAACGATTATTTATAAATTTATAAAACTTATCACGGAAAATCACGATTAGGCTAGTTGATTGACAAGGAACCTGAAGTGACAGTTGATAGAGATTACCGAAACAAGCTAATCATCCATAATCAGATTTGATTTATTCTTTCTTTTTAATCTCTTGAATTTTATCTTTTTATGTTATTTTCTTATTATAAAAACCTCAGAAAACCCTTTATTTTATATTCTACGTACTATAACTGAATCCAAAGTACTAATTAGATCTTTTAGTGCTTAGGTTAAACTAGATCTAGCGCTCGCCTCCTTTGGGTACGATCCTCGGAGTACTCACCCACTCCGTTGTAAAACTATATCACAGCTAGACTTGTATACTTGCGAATACCGCCCTATAATTTTATATTTTATTGCGGTATTCACACTCTGGACATTAGTACATCCGAAATCGATCAACTCAACCATATCAAATATGCTTTTATGCGGTCTATGCATAGGGGCGAGAAACCATTGTTCCACTATATCAACAATCTTGTTGAGGATGGAAATGACATTGGGAATAGGGATGGAAACCCTTATTCGAATACATATAATCCCCATTACAAAGATCACCCAAATATGTGATGGGGAGGGAGCCAAGGAGCAAGTAATAATTCAAATCAAACTAAAAAAGTACTAATTATCAAGCTTCTTATTTACAGAAACCCCAGGATAGGACGAACTGAAGTGACCATACTGTCTATGGTCAACATCTGGATAGAATTGAGGGAGAGATGTAGTTAATGAGAACCAGTGTCAAGCAGGTGTAGTCTGAGTGGACCAACTCAACAAGAAAATTGACTAAGCTCAAGGATTAATTAAGGCAATTAATGAGCATGATGGGTGACATCAAAAGACAAATTGGTACTGGTAGTCCTAGCAATACAGAAGACAATCTACGGAGGGAAGGTAAGGAGCACATGAAGGCGATAACACTTCGATCATGCAAAGTTTTGAGTAGCCCAGAAAACCATACTCCAAAGGTAATTGTGGAGAATATTAATGACCCTCAAGAGGAATCTATAGAAGTTGAAGATGAACAGAAGCCAAAAAAAGTAATGATACCGGCGACTGAACTAAAAAAAGAACCACCTATAGATGCTGGAATCACAAAGATTGCATTCCCTTCGAGACTTGAAGAAAAACAAAAGCGTGATGAGGATTAATTTGTAAGTTTCCTAAACCTGTTTAAAAAATTAAATGTTAACCTACCTTTAATTGAGTTAATTGGAAAGGCTCCCAAGCTAAGTTTTTAAAGGAGATGATGGCAAGACATAAGAAAATTAAGGTAGGAGAATAAGTTAATTTAAATGCTTCCTCTAGCGTAATTATTTCAAGATAGGTACCTCAAAAATTGAAAGACCCTGTGAGTTTTACTATCCCATATTACAAGCCGAAAAGTCCTATGTGACCTAAATATCCTTATACACAAATGGACATCATACTAAAGATACGCACAAATGACTATTTGTATTCTGCTCGGATAATCAAAGTACTTGCATAATTTATAGATGGATCCGTGCAGGTGAGACCCTTAATAATTTTATATTTTGTAACATATTGAACTTTGATGTTTGTGATCAAAAGTGGTAAGTAAATTACTCATCATGTTAAAGTTTTTAGTAAGCATGAAATGCCTAAGTCATATGCGCCGAAGTCAATACTTGTATGATATTTGCTCAGAGGTCATCACTTTTATTTCTTGTTTCTATTTATGTTGCTTAAGGGTAGGTAATGACTTAAGTGTGGGGGAGTTTTGTAAGGCCTCCACGCCTCCACGCCCGAGACCGACGCCAGAATCGAGCTTGAGGTGTTACCGAACATAATTTATCAATTTAAGTACTTCGAATCATTTGTTTCTACATTCACAGCTTTCTAGCTATCTATGTCACAGTTACAAGAAAAATCATATCTCGAGTTCTGAAACTCAAAATCAAGATCCGTAAATTTTCCTAAATCTAGACTCATATATCTATTTACTAATTTTTTTCTAGAATTTTTGGTTGGGCCAATTAGTACAGTTTATTAGTTAAAGTCTCCCCTGTTTCAGGGTTCGACTGCTCTGACCTCTGTGTATTACGAATCAGATATCTCTCTATACAAAATTTCAATGACTCTGTACATGTAAAGAACAACTTATAATTATTTTTGTAAAATTTATTATAAATTTTTAAAGTCAGAACAGGGGATCCAGAAATCATTCTGGCCCTATTTCACAAAAGTTTAAATATCTCATAAAATATAATTTATATGCCTGTTTTGTTCAATCCACATGAAGATAGACTCATTAAGCTTCAATTTCATAACTTACTCATCATTTAGTTCCACTTATACTATTTTTAGTGATTTTTCAAATTCATGTCATTGCTACAGTGATGATTCATTTTTTAAGGCAAGTTTCATCTTTCCATGAATTTTTTTTTATGAACTAGATAACCTATTAAACTTCCATGATATCAAACATGATCTAATTAGCCATCACCATGACTTATCAATATCAAACATTTTCTAAACCAAACATGGCCATATCATAAAATTATTTACACAAAATAGGTACATTGCTATACATGCCATACTTAAGTTTTACAAGCCATTTACCAATAGAAATCCTTCTGGATAGTGTGATCGAAACTTCGACTGTCCCGATTCAGAGCTGACTTGTTCAAAACTATAATGAATGAAAAGGATGGAGTAAGCATAAATGCTTAGTAAGTTCATATGCAAATAACAAGTAACATAACAATACAATTATACCAAACAACCTTAGCATGGCATCACCAAAACACATATCACATTTCTAAACATCATTCATCATCTTACCACTTTATCATTGTTGTATCTATTTTCCACCCGAGGGTTAAGTACATACCTGTCCAAAGTGCCCATTTCACAACACTTACCAAAACGTCACTTGCATCTTAAGTGTTCTTCCATTTCATAGAAATTTTCACCCGTTGAACACATCGGAATACTTTATCACCAACTTGAAACTCGATTTCTTTTCGTTTCAAATCCGCATAAGATTTCTGTCTATCTGAAGCAGCTTTCAAACAATCTCGAATCACTTTCACCTTTTCTTCGGTTTCTTTTATTAGATCAACTCCATAAATCTGATTTTCCTTGAGTTTAGTCCAATACAAAAGTGTTCGACACTTACGACCATATAATGCTTCATAAGGTGCCATTTTCAAACTCGTCTGATAACTATTATTATAAGCAAATTCTACCAACGGTAAGTACCTTTCCCAACTGCCTTGAAATTCCAATGCGCAACATCTGAGCATATCTTCAAGAATCTGAATTACTCTCTTTGATTGCCCATCAGTTTGTGGATGAAAGGCAGTGCTGAAATTTAACTTTGTACCTAATGCTTCTTGCAACTTTTGCCAAAACCGTGAAGTAAATCTCGGATCTCTATCCGAAATGATTGACAAAGGTATTCCATGAAGTCTAACAATCTCACGGATATACAATTCAGCCAACTTATTAAGAGAATAATCTGTACGTATCGAAATAAAATGTGCCGATTTAGTCAGTCTGTCAACTATTACCAGATGGCATCTTTCTTTCCTGGAGTCAATGGCAACCCTAAAACAAAATCCATAGTAATCCGATCCCATTTCCATTCAGGAACCATAATAGGCTGAAGTAATCCTGAAGGCACTTGGTGTTCAACTTTCACCTGTTGACAAATTAAACACTTTGATACAAACTCGGAAATATCTCTTTTCATTCCACTCCACCAATACATTTTCTTCAAGTCATTATACATTTTCGTACTGCCCGGATGAACCGCGAAACAGCCATTATGTGCTTCATGCAAAATCTTTTGAATCAACTCATCATTTTTCCGTACACAAATCTGATTTTTAAACATCAAGCTACCATCGAACCGATTCTGAAATCTGATCCCGTGATCGACTTCACACTTTTCTCTTCTTGGCTAGCAAATCTTGATCATTTTTTTGAGCTTCAGAAATCTCTTGTAAAAATATCGGTCTAGCTCTTATCTCTACTAGAATTGAACTATCATCTGACATTTTCAACTGAGTGTTCATAACTCTCAAAGCAAACAACAACTTTCTGCTTAAAGCATCGGCAACCACATTTGCTTTTCTCGGATGATAATCAATAACAAGCTCGTAATCTTTCAATAACTCCAACCATCTTCGTTGTCTCAAATTCAAGTCTTTTTGTGACATCAAGTATTTAAGACTTTTGTGATCAGTATATACTCAGCACTTTTCACCATACAAATAATGTCGCCAAATCTTCAAAGCAAATACCACCGCAGCCAATTCCAAATCGTGAGTAGGATAATTCCTCTCATGAGGTTTTAACTGCCTCGAAGCATAAGCCACCACTTTTCCTTCTTGCATGAGTACACACCCCAAGCCATTTAGAGAAGCATTACTATACACCACAAATTCTTTACCTGATTCGGGTTGTACTAACACTGGTGCTTCAGTTAATAACTTTTTCAATTCTTCGAAACTTTGTTGACATTCTTCCGTCCATTCAAATTTAACATCCTTTCGGAGTAGTCTAGTCATAGGAGTAGCAATTACAGAAAATCCTTTTACAAACTGCCGATAATACCCAGCTAGCCCCAAGAAACTTCTAACTTCAGTTACGTTTTTCGGTGGTTTTCAATCAATAATGGCTGAAATTTTACTAGGATCAACCCGTATACCATCACCTGAAATAATATGACCCAAAAATCCAACTTTCCGGAGCCAAAATTCACTTTTACTAAACTTAGCATACAACTGTTTATCTCTCAAAGTTTGCAAAACTATCCTCAAATGCTCAGCATGCTCTATCTCATCTTTTGAATAAATTAAAATATCATCTATAAACACCACAACAAATTTGTCCAAGTATGGCCGAAATATGCGATTCATTAAATCCATAAACATAGCAGGAGCATTTGTCAACCCGAATGGCATAACTAAAAATTCATAATGACCGTACCTTGTTCTAAAAGCAGTTTTAGGCACATCTGACTCTTTTACTCGCAGCTGAAAATACCCAGATCTCAAGTAAATCTTTGAAAACCATGTCGCTCCTTTTA
This sequence comes from Gossypium anomalum, assembly GCA_025698475.1. Classification (NCBI taxonomy): domain Eukaryota; kingdom Viridiplantae; phylum Streptophyta; class Magnoliopsida; order Malvales; family Malvaceae; genus Gossypium; species Gossypium anomalum. The sequence continues at coordinate 61,109,641 of CM046956.1, forward strand.
GCTGATCAAACAAATCATCAATTCTCGGCAATGGATACTTGTTTTTGATTGTCACCTTGTTTAACTGCCGATAATCAACACATAATCTCATAGAACCATCCTTCTTTTTCACAAATAACACAGGAGCACCCCAAGGTGAAAAACTCGGTCTTACAAAACCTTTATCAGTCAACTCTTGCAACTGTGACTTTAATTCTTTCAACTCAGTTGGTGCCATTCTATATGGAGCAATCGAGATCGGAGCTGTTCCCGGTATCAAATCAATACCAAATTCTACTTTCCTGACTGGAGGCAAACCCGGTAATTCTTCTGGAGATACATCCACAAATTCACACACAACCGACACTGTTTCAACTTTCTTTTCAACTTCTTTTGTATTAATTACATAAGCCAAATAAGCTTCATAACCCTTTCTCAAATATCTCTGAGCCGACATCGAAGAAATCATACTAGACAATGCCTCTGATTTATCTGATTCAACCTATAGAGTTTCACCGTTTTCACACTTTAATTCTATAACCTTTTCTTTGCAATTTACTATAGCATCATGCAATGTCAACCAATCCATACCCAAAATAACATCAAATTCATCAAACGGCAACAACATCAAGTCGGTCGAAAAGTAATGACCCCGAATCATTAAAGGACATTTCTTGTATGCTTTATCAACTATCACACATTTGCGTAACGGATTCGACACTCTAACCATAAATTCTGTGTTCTCAACAGGTATATTCATACTAGACACCAGCTTCATGCATACATATGAATGAGTAGAACCGGGATCAATCAAAGCAATAACATTAATATCATAAAGAGAAAATGTACCTGTAATCACATCGGGTGAGGAAGCATCTTCACGTGCTTTAATAGCATAAGTTCTTGCCGGAGCTCTTCCTTCAGATCTAACTACTGCATCTCTAGCTACATTCTTACGCTTTGTTTCACTTCCAACTTTTCTGGATACCTTCCCCTCAAGTCTACACCACTAGCTTTTACATTCTGAAATTTTTCTTTCTCACTCTCTCTGCAGGCGATCTCTAATAAAATGATCCGAGAACCACATCGAAAACATTCATTTGCTCTGCACGGACCAAAATGATTTCTACCACACATCACGGCACTCGGGTTTAACAAATCTCGAGTTCCCTACACTTTGTCAGTAGAAGTATTCTCGAGATTTAGGACCCACATTCGCTTCTTAAAATTTCCATATGATTGCCCAAATTGAAACTTGGGAGCAGTATTCATATTTCTTAACTTTCCGGTTTGTTGTGAAGGTGCCTTACTCATTGGCCTTTTCTTCCAATTTCGTGTCTCGACCTCTACCTTTCTCTTCTCTTTAAGTAGTTCTTTAGCCTTCCAAGCTCGATCAACCAAGACTACCATTTCTTTTTCAGTTCAAGGATCCCGACAAATACCTTAATGTCTTCGTTGAGCCCGTCTTCAAATCGTCGCACATCTTGGCTTCAGAGAAACATATTCCTGGCATACTTACTCAATCGAACAAACTCTCTTTCATATTACTCGAGATCACATATTACCCTTGCTTCAGCTCAAGAAACTCTTTACATTTATGATCAATAAATCTTTCACTAATATATTTCTTCCGAAACTCTTCTTGAAAGAATTCCCAGGTTATCCTCTCTTTCGGTACCACCGAAATTAAAGTTTTCCACTAATTATAGGCTGAATCTCTCAACAAAGATGTAGCACATTTCAAACATTCTTCAGGTGTACAAGATAATTCATCAAATACCCGGATAGAATTTTCAAGCCAGAACTCTGCTTTCTCTACATCATCATCAATATTTGCTCTAAATTCTTCAGCCCCTTGTTTACGAATTCTATCAACATGGTTTCTGTGAAATTTTATCATATCCACTCCTTGAAGCATCAGAGGCATAGGTTGAGGAATTGGAGGAGGTGGGGGAGGTCGTACATTTGGGTTTGTACAAATGAACTCAGTGTACCATGCACTCATTATTTGGAGAAAGGCTTCCCGATCCCTTTCTCCTCCTCCTCACTCAACAAAGTAGGAGGTGAGTTTTCGATCAGTGCCGCCCCTTCAGCCGGAGCTGGCGCATTACTCTCTACTTCATCTGCCACAGCTAGATCGGGATCCATTTACTATATAAAAATCATTTAAAAAAAGGTCAGAAGTCGTCACACTATCACAATTTATACATATGGCATGTATAGAAAAAATCCGTACATACAACACGTAGTCCGAGAACTGACTAAACCTGCTTTGATACCACCAAATGTAACGCCCCCACGCCCGAGACCGACACCGGAATTGAGCTTGAGGTGTTACCGAACATAATTTATCAATTTAAGTACTTCAAATCATTTGTTTCTACATTCACAGCTATCTAGCTATCTGCGTCAGAGTGACAAGAAAAATCATATCTCGAGTTACCAAACTCGAAATCAAGATCCGTAAATTTTCCCTAAATCTAGACTCATATATCTATTTACTAATTTTTTTCTAGAATTTTTGGTTGGGCCAATTAGTACAGTTTATTAGTTAAAGTCTCCCTGTTTGAGGTTCATCTCGACCTCTGTGTATTACTTAATCGGATATCTCTCTATACAAAATTTCAATGTAATAGCCCAAAATTGGGTCTAGTTGGAACAGAGGTTTCGGGACCACAAAATCAGAGATAGAAATAATTATTTTATGATTATTCTGAGGTCTATGATATGATTGCATGATTCTGTGAAAATTTCGTGAAGAAATTCTATGCATAAAGTGCTCAATTTGAAGTTAGGGACTAAATTGAATAAGTTGCAAAACTTGCACTCTAGAAGTTTCTTGTATGAAATTGCTTTGAAATATTAATTAGGAGGTCTTAAATAGCAATTTTACCAATTTCTAAGTTATGGACAAAAATTGGACATGGATGGAATTTTTGAAAGTTTAGTAAGGAAGGGCATTTTGGTCATTTGGTAATTAAAAGAAATAAAAAGGAAAATAAAAGCCAAAATTTACTCATCTTCTTCATGGAGGCCGAAATTAGCATGGGGGAAGCCATGGATAGGGTTTTCAAGCTTTCCAAGCTCAATAGTAAGTCCGTTCTAGCCCCGTTTTTCAAGTTCTTTACGTTTTTGGAATCTTGGTAATTTGATTAAGCTTATTCTAGCAATAATTTAAGCTAGGGTTCATATTTGGAAAAATACCCATAGGTGAAATGTGTTTATTTTGATGTTTTATGATAGAATATGAGGTTTTAAATTATGTTAAACAACTTGTGCTACTCGGTTTTGAGTGAAAATGAGTAAAAGGGCTTAATCGGTAAAAATACCTAATAGTTATAAGTATATGTTAGAGTGAGAATTTGATGTTTCCATAGAAGGGAAAATTGATCAGCATGTCATAAAACATAAGAATAAGGGATGAAGTTTAATTCCCGAACCTAGGGGCGAAAGTGTAAATATGCAAAAGTTTAGGGGCAAAATTGTAATTTTTCCAAAGTTTGAGTTAAGGACTGTTTTGAATAGTACATTAGTTAAATAAGTAAAATATGATGTTTTAGATCCCGAAAAATGAGATTTGAACCTAGAATGAGAGAAAAATTAAAAATTGAGAAAGTTGGTAAAATGGCCGTTTTAGTATCGAGGTAAGTTAATATGTATAATAAGCATTAATTTATGCATGTTTCAATGTAAAATTGATATATTTAGTATGATATCCGAGGTGTTGAAAGTATGTAAGTTGGTATGATAATAATAAAGCAATAATGTCTTTGTAATTTATATTTGAAAGTTAAATTTAGTGAATTAATTGAATTATGTTAAATTAAATGATTATGGTGCCAAGTTTATGAATTGATTTAAAAATATGTCTATGGTACATGAAGTGCATTGAATTATCATACATAAATGTGATTTCTATGATTATGGATATTATGCGAAATTGTAAGTTCATATGATTTTTAATAAGGCAATGTGTAATTTAATGTTATTGCCTTGATATTAAATGAGATGTAAGTTTATATGTAAGTAATACATCAATATTACTTGTATTATGATATTTTATAATAATATTGGAAATATGTTTGTGGATAATTATTTGATTGGTGAAATTGTTGGAAAAGAGAGAGAAATCCCTGTTGAACCTTCAGAAAGATTGGATGATACAAATGGTATGTAGCTAGGTCACATGTATGGTGCTGAGTGTACATCATGTGTACAAGAGAGCTACGAGACATTATGATGTAGCTAGGTCACATGGGTGATACTATGTGTACACCATGTAGACAAGAGAGCTACGGGATATATGTAGCTAGGTCGCATGCGTGGTTCCAAGTGAAGGACACCATGTAGACAAGAGAGCTACGAGATAAACTGGCTAGGTCACATCGGTGGTACTAAGTGTTCACCATGTGTACAAGGGAGCCGAACTTTATGATGGGTGGAGCTATGTCTTTGAAACCACCAAGTATCGAGGATTGATCCGAAGTGTTCAACGGAGACTTACTATGTACTGCTTTGTGAGTTTTGTGATGAAATAGTGTAGGTATATGTTTATGAAAATTATGAGCAATGTGCTCGATAGTTTGGTGAACTTTGATAAGACAAAACGGATTAAGTGGAATTATGTAAGAATGAATTTTAGTAGTAAAATAGTGTTGGACAGCAGTAGTTGCGTGACTTTGAAAATTCACTAAAAATTGTGAAAGTTGAATAAAAATGCAAATGATATATGAAAATAAATCTTAATGAGTCTATTTTTACATGAAAGAAACATGGGAAGCAAAATAATTCTATATTGTGTGATATTTGAATTCTTGTGAAACAGGGTCTGAATGAATTCGAGATCCCCTATTCTGACTTTATAAATTCACCATAAATTGTAAAAAAATTATTAAGAGTCATACCTTACATGCATGGATTCCTTATTGAGTCTATTTTTAAGGGAAATAAATGGAATTGTCGTTGGAATTCTGTACAGGGAGAAATTTGGTTCGTAGTACACAGAGGTCAGAGTAGTCGTACTCTGAAACAGGGGAGGCTTTAACTAATAAACTGTACTAATTGGCTAAACCAAAAATTATGAAAATTTTATGGTGGAAAGATATGTGAGTATAGTTTCAGATAAAATTTACGGATCTTAATTTCTAGCTCTGTAGCTTGAATTATAAATAAGTAAGTGACTATGACTCGTGTGGACAGTTTGATGTGAGCATTTATTAGTAAATTGTGAAATCGTACTTACAAGAATGCTCTATACATTAAGGATGTGGAATGGAGAGGAGGAGGAGGAAAATAAATATATGTGGAATACATGGAAACTATGGTATATGAAATATTGATATAATGAAATAAATGACATGTATATATATATATATAAATATATGACTAGTCTTAATGTAATGCTTGTTGGGTATGGAGTTGAATTGAAATGTTTCAGGCAAACATGTTATTCTCACAGATCCGAATTGTGGTATTTTATAAAGATATGATCTAGCTTTAAATATGAATGCTTGATGATTAAGCTGAAGTGGTAAGATGATAATCCTGTGTGTAAATGTATAAGTGGTACTATAATAGACAAGGTAAAATAACTATGAGAGACACATGTATGATGACATACAAATGCTATGCTTGTGGTTTAAATTGAGATTTTTAATCATTAAATGAATACCATGTTATATGCTTTTGATTTTGTATAAGTGGGTAAGAGATTAAGGTTGACCAAAGCTTGGAAAATAGCCTAGGTATATTCCATACAGCATTACACGACCATGTGTCTCAGTAGTGTATGGAGCACGACTTGGGACACGGGCATGTGGAGCCTTAAAGCATGAAATTTCCAAGATTTTCGTAAGTTCCTGTTTAGTCCCGAACCCTTTCTAAAGTATGTTTTGGGCCTCGTAGGTTTGTATTAGGGAGCTTATGATTAAATGCAAAAGTTTGAATTTGATACAAATTTTATGGCCCGTATTTTAGTTTAATGTTTTTATCTTTGTCCTGTAATGCCTCAGTACCTTATCCCGGCCTCTGCACGTGCAGGTAAGGGTGTAAAATAACTATGAGAGACACATGTATGATGACATACAAATGCTATGCTTGTGGTTTAAATTGAGATTGTTTAATCATTAAATGAATACCATGTTATATGCTTTTGATTTTGTATAAGTGGGTAAGAGATTAAGGTTGACCAAAGCTTGGAAAATAGCCTAGGTATATTCCACACAGGCAGACACGACCATGTGTCTCAGCCGTGTATGGAGCACGACTTGGGACACGGGCATGTGGAGCCTTAAAGCATGAAATTTCCAAGATTTTCGTAAGTTCCTGGTTTAGTCCCGAACCCTTTCTAAAGTATGTTTTGGGCCTTGTAGGTTTGTATTAGGGACCTTATGATTAAATGCAAAAAGTTTGAATTTGATACAAATTTTATGGCCCGTATTTTAGTTTAATGTTTTTATCTTTGTCCGGTAATGCCTCGTACCTTATCCCGGCCTCGGGTACGGGTAAGGGGTGTAAAATAACTATGAGAGACACATGTATGATGACATACAAATGCTATGTTTGTGGTTTAAATTGAGATTGTTTAATCATTAAATGAATACCATGTTATATGCTTTTGATTTTGTATAAGTGGGTAAGAGATTAAAATGATTTAAAGCTTGGAAAATAGCCTAGGTATATTCCACACAGGCAGACACGACCATGTGTCTCAGCCGTGTATGGAACACGACTTGGGACACGGGCATGTGGAGCCTTAAAGCATGAAATTTCCAAGATTTTCGTAAGTTCCTGGTTTAGTCCCGAACCCTTTCTAAAGTATGTTTTGGGCCTCGTAGGTTTGTATTAGGGACCTTATGATTAAATGCAAAAAGTTTGAATTTGATACAAATTTTATGGCCCTTATTTTAGTTTAATGTTTTTATCTTTGTCCCGGTAATGCCTCGTACCTTATCCCGGCCTCGGGTATGGGTAAGGGGTGTAAAATAACTATGAGAGACACATGTATGATGACATACAAATGCTATGTTTGTGGTTTAAATTGAGATTGTTTAATCATTAAATGAATACCATGTTATATGCTTTTGATTTTGTATAAGTGGGTAAGAGATTAAGGCTGACCAAAGCTTGGAAAATAGCCTAGGTATATTCCACACAGCAGAGACACGACCATGTGTCTCAGTGTGTATGGAACACGACTTGGGACACGGGCATGTGGAGCCTTAAAGCATGAAATTTCCAAGATTTTCGTAAGTTCTGGTTTAGTCCCAAACCCTTTCTAAAGTATGTTTTGGGCCTCGTAGGTTTGTATTAGGGACCTTATGATTAAATGCAAAAGTTTGAATTTGATACAAATTTTATGGCCCTTATTTTAGTTTAATGTTTTTATCTTTGTCCCAGTAATGCCTCAGTACCTTATCCTACCTCGCACGGTAAGGGGTGTAAAATAACTATGAGAGACACATGTATGATGACATACAAATGCTATGTTTGTGGTTTAAATTGAGATTGTTTAATCATTAAATGAATACCATGTTATATGCTTTTGATTTTGTATAAGTGGGTAAGAGATTAAGGTGACCAAAGCTTGGAAAATAGCCTAGGTATATTCCACACAGCAGACACACGACCATGTGTCTCAAATAGTGTATGGAACACGACTTGGGACACGGGCATGTGGAGCCTTAAAGCATGAAATTTCCAAGATTTTCATAAGTTCCTGGTTTAGTCTCGAACCCTTTCTAAAGTATGTTTTGGGCCTCGTAGGTTTGTATTAGGGACCTTATGATTAAATGCAAAAAGTTTGAATTTGATAAAAATTTTATGGCCCGTATTTTAGTTTAATGTTTTTATCTTTGTCCGGTAATGCCTCGTACCTTATCCCGGCCTCGGGTACGGGTAAGGGGTGTTACATTCAATGACTCTGTACATGTAAAGAACAACTTATAATTATTTTTGTAAAATTTATTATAAATCTTTAAAGTCAGAACAGGGGATCCAGAAATCATTCTGGCCCTGTTTCAAAAAAGTTTAAATATCTCATAAAATATAATTTATATGCCTATTTTGTTCAATCCACATGAAAATAGACTCATTAAGCTTCAATTTCATAACTTACACATCATATAGTTCCACTTATACTATTTTTAGTGATTTTTGAAATTCATGTCATTGCTGCAGCAATATTCTGTTTTAAGGCAAGTTTCATCTTTCCATGAATTTTTTTTTATGAACTAGATAACCTATTAAACTTCCATAATATCAAACATGATCTAATTAGCCATCACCATGACTTATCAATATCAAACATTTTCTCAACCAAACATGGCCATATCATAAAATTATTTACACAAAATAGGTATATTGCTATACATGCCATACTTAAGTTTTACAAGCCATTTACCAATAGAAATCCTTCGGATAGTGTGATCGAAACTTCGACCTGTCCCGATTCCCGAGCTGACTTGTTCAAAAATACAATGAATGAAAAGGAGGGAGTAAGCATAAATGCTTAGTAAGTTCATATGCAAATAACAAGTAACATAACAATACAATTATACCAAACAACCTTAGCATGGCATCACCAAAACATATATCACATTTCTAAACATCATTCATCATCTTACCACTTGATCGTTGTTGTATCTATTTTCCACCCGAGGGTTAAGTACATACTTGTCCAAAGTGCCCATTTCACAACACTTACCAAAACATCACTTGCATCTTAAGTGTTCTTCCATTTCATAGAAATTTTCACCCGTTGAACACATCGGAATATAACTCGGATACACGAATAATTTGCACATAAGTGCCACATATGTAATCAAGCAACCATGTAACCCGCCCATAAGTGAACTCGGACTCAACTCAACGAGTTCGGATGCTCAACCATCCTAATGACATGTTACTTGTATCCTAATCTATTCCTAAGGTTCAAACGGGCTTTTTCCCTCGATCTGACATTAGCCGTCTTCCACGAAATATCGGAACCGATACTCGGTAGCAATTCATATTTATCAAGTAGTAAACATAATTTGCATATTACTCAACATTAACCACAAAGCATAATATTTCACGATAAAAAAATCAGCATATCATATAATTAACATCAATAACTTAAAAATAACAATTATGCTACATTATTTACACATGAACTTACCTTGGTACCAAAATATAAAGATTTTGCAATTTAGTCCACAATCTTTTCTTTTCCTCGATCGTGACTTGATTCCCGTTTCTCTTGATCTATAATACCAAATTAATCTTATTTAATACATACATTCATCAAAACAGCATTTAATACGAACTTTGGAAAATTACACTTTTGCCCCTAAACTTTTGCATAATTACACTTTTGCCCCTAGGCTCGGGAATTAAACTTTATCCATTATTCTTATGTTTTATGACATGCTGATCATTTTTCCCTTCTATGACAATATGAAATTCACACTCTAACATGTACTTATGACTATTAGGTATTTTTACTGATTAAGCCCTTTTACTCGTTTTCACTCAAAACCGAGTAGCACAAGTTGTCTAACATAATTTAAAACCTCATATTCTATCATAAAACATCAAAATACACAAATTTCACCTATGGGTATTTTTCCAAATATATACCCTAGGTTGAATTATTGCTAGCATAAGCTTAACCGAGCTACCGGGATTCCAAAAACGTAAAGAACATTAAAAACGGGGCTTGGAATCACTTACTATGGAGCTTGGAAGCTTGAAACAAACCCTAGCTATGGAGAATCCTTGAAATTTCGGCCTAATGAAGAAGATGGACAAAAATTGGCTTTTAATTTTGTTTTTAATTCATTTTAATAACTAAATGACCAAAATGCCCTTATTACTAAACTTTCAAAAATTCCTTCCATGTCCTAATTTTGTCCATGAACTTAAAATTGGTCAAATTGATATTTAAGACCTCCTAATTAATATTTCAATTCAATTTCATACTAAAAACTTCTAGAATGGAAATTTTGCAACTTATTCGATTTAGTCCCTACTTTCAATTTAAACACTTTAGGCATAGAATTTCATCACGAAATTTTCACACAATCATGCAATCATATCATAATCATCAAAATAATTATAAAATAATTATTTCTATCTCAGATTTGTGGTCACGAAACCACTATTTCGATTAGGCCCTAATTCAGGATATTACAAGTTTGATATGCCATAATTCAATGTAGCAGATTAAACTAGTTTTCCAATTTAGGGAGATTGAATACAAGCATTTTCATTAAGTGTTAGTAAAGTTTTCTTAGTTTTATTATATTTAATAAAATATGTAAATTGAGTCTTTTATTAACCTTAGGGGCCAAATGGGTCCTAAGGGTGAGCTAACGCACTTTGTGAATGTGCAGGAGACCTTTAGAAGGCATATTAAACTGATACTGGTCACTACATCGTAACATAGGATGACTAATGTCGCAACATAGGGAGCAGAATGGAGAAACCTCAATGTTGCCTTTAATGTTGAGACATAGCTTGAGGGTGTCACGACATACCCTTGAAGATATCCCAAAAGATGTACACTAACTGCTATGTTGCGACATAGGTCTTGGTGTGTCATGACATCAACTTTGGGGTGGAAATCAAATACGAAACAGGGGTATTTAGGTATGCACAATCAAACTTAAAGCTCGGGAACATCAACTAACCGAGGGCTAAGGATGACAGCCACCTGAAATCTATAAATAGGCTCCTTTGGCATATGTTATAGACACCATTTCTTTAGCCTAAATTCTTGTGTAAAATTTAGTTTATTTTTCTTTCGTTCTTTAGGTTTTAGATTTCTTTCCTTTGTTCTTGTTGATTTCAAGATATCTGAATTGTGGAAGTATTCAAACTTTGTAGATTCAAAATTAATCTCAATACAATCAGGCTCTTTCATTTACTTTATCTTGTCGATTTAATTAGCATGCTTTCTCTTTATATTAATTTCATATTGTCTATGAAAGCCACGAGGAACTGATCCCTCTATAGAGGATTAGCAAGTGGAGGTATGATCTATTAATTATTTTATAGGGTTGCTTAATGAATCAGTTGTTTGGGAAATGAAGAACGTGAAACAAACCCTGCGCAACAACCCTGGGAAGTCATCAAGGTAGGAATTAACCCAATATTGGTATTGCCCATTCGTGAACACCTTCACCCCAAGCCAGTCTAGGCTGTGAGGTAAGAAGATAAGTAGTTCTTGCTGACTCATTATGTTAGTGGAAAATCGGAATATCTTACTAGGGTAGCGACTAGTTGATTGACGAGGAACCTGAAACAACAGTTGATAAGGATTACCGAAGTGAGCTAATCATCCATAATCAAGATTTGGTTTACTCTACTCTTCTATCCCCTGAATTTTATTTCTTTTATGGTATTTTATTTTTATTATAATAAAAACTTTAAGAAACCCTTTTCTATGTGCTCGTACTATAATTTATTTAAAGTACTAGATAGATATTTTAGTTTTTAGATTAGAATTGATTTAGTACTTGCCTTCCCTGGGTACGATTCTCGAAATACTCACCTACTTTGTTGTTAAAACTATATAATGATTAAGCCTGTATACTTGTGGATACTGCCTCGTAGTTCTCTATTTTATTACAGTATTCACACTTTGGACGTTAGTTCGTCCAGTGGCGGTCAACGCCTACAATGACTATGACCATAACTAAAAGAGGTTATGGCATCAAAATTGAAATAAGTAAGACCATATTTCAAAGACACTATGGCATCATGGAAATAGGACTAAAATGATGGTTGAAAGACACTATGGCATCCTGGTAGCCCGTTGGGATGGTAAACAAGGGGAATATAAGGTGTAAGACCATAGTTGGACTATAGGAATGTAGGTAGTTTGATAGGACAATAAACACGGGTGATATTATGTAAGACTGATCTGCCATAATTTGGTGTAGTAGATTAAACTAATTATCACACTTTAGGAGCTTGAAAACAAGAATTTTTAGTAGGTTTTAATTATGTTTTCTTAAGTTTTTAATAAGTTAAAATGTGCAAACTGAGTCTTTTATTGACCTCAAAGGCCGAATGAGGCCTAAGGGTGAGCTAACACACTTTGTGAGTGTGTAGGAGACTTCTAGAAGGCATACTAAATTGATACTGGTCGCTACGTCATAACATGGGACGATCGATTTCGCAACATAGGGAGAAGAATAGAGAAATCTCAAGACTGCCTTCAATGTCGCGAGATAACCTGAGGGTGTCGCGAGACAGCATGAAGGTGTCACGACATACCCTTGAAGATATCCCAAGAGGATTACACTGACTGCCATGTCGCGACACATGTCTTGTTGTATCGTGACATAGACTCTGGAATAGAAATTAATCACGAAAAAGGGGCATTTTGGTCAGTAAAATTAAACTTAAAGCTCGAGAATGTCAGCTAACCTAGGGTTAAGGATGATGTCCAGCTAGAATCTATAAATAGGCTCCTTTGGCACATGTTATAGACACCATTCACTTAGCCTAGATTCTCTCTTTTAAACTTAGTTTTGTTTTCTTTCTTTATTAGGTTTTTAGAATATATTTTCAGTTGTTCTTTGTTTCAAAGATATCTGATTTGTGGAGATCGTCAAACTTTGTGGATTCATTTTTATGTTTAATACAAATCAGGAATTTTCTTAAGCTCTACACTTTAATCCATTTATCATGTTTTCTTTTTACATCAACTCCATATTTTTTATGAATGCCATGAGGAACTAATCCTTCTATAAGGGATTAACGAGTAGAGGTGCGATCTATTAACTATTTTGTAGGGCTACTCAATGGACAAACTATTTGGGAAAGGAAGAACGTGAAACAAACCCTAGGCCTGGTAACCCTGGGAAACCATCAAGGTGGGAATTAACCTAAAATTAGTGTTGCCCATCCGTGAACACTTTTACCCCAAACCAGTCTGGACTGGGAGGTCGAAAGATATGTAGTCATTGCTAACTCGTTATGTTAGTGGAAGATCAGAAGATCCTTCTGGGGTAGCAGCTAGTTGATTGATGAGAAACCTGAAACGATAGTTTATTAGGATTACTAAAGTGAGCTAATCACCCATGATCAAGCTTTGATTCATTCTACTCTTCGATCTCTTGAATTTTATTTCTTTTGTGTTATTTTATTTTATCATTATAAAAATCTTAAAAAACCCTTTTATTATGTTTTCATACTATAACTAATTTAAATAACTAATTAGATCTTTTAGTGTTTAGGTTAGAATTGATCTAGCACTTTACTCTCTTGGGTACAATCCTCGAAGTACTCATCTACTCCATTGTAAAACTATATTACAACTCGACCTCTATACTTTCGGATACTGCCCATATTTCTATATTTTATTGCATTATTCACACCTGAACATTGGTTCATCTGGAGGCGGTCAATTTGAAGGCGCCGTTGTCGGGGAGGCAACATCACTAGATTGATTTTAATGTTTACGTTATAATTAGAATAAAATTTTTTTAGTTATAGACACAATTCATATATAAACCACTAATAATATACAGGTTCTAGGGACATTATTTCATGCAAACTAGTTACAGTCTAACATTTCTTGACTTGTTACCCACATTTGAATTAAATTCTACTTTATTAACATAGATCTCTAATAATGTTAGAGTCACTAACCATATAAATGAATATCCCATAGCATTCTTGCGGAAATTTGACCATATATACAGTACCATTAGCTATGCAAGAATTCCACTAGAAACAATCAAATTACTATTGATTCCATTTGTGTTATAAGGGAAAGCAAATATGTGGTTAGAGAGACTTCCTCCGGATACCATCATTACTTGGACCGACTTTGTGTAACTATTCTTTCGCTGAGTGTTGCCTATGACTAAGGTACTAAGTAGTTACACGCAATTATTTTATTTCCAGCATAGTATCACTGAAACCTTGGGACAAGCGTAGGAGAGGTTCAAGACAATCTTTAGATCTATATTAGGCAAAGGTATACATTTTGTAGTTCAAATTCAACATTTTTACTACGGATTGGATAGCCAAAATAGATGAAAATTTGATATCATAATGGTGGGTAGTATTTGGACAAAAATCCAGGATGAAGTAATAAAATATTCAAAAAATTCAGTATTAATAAATCAACTTGGGAGGAATGTCATGAAGTAAAAAGTCAGGAATTGGAACTTGTAGGAAGTAAAGAGCAAGAAGGTAACTAGTTAGAGTTCAGTACAAAAGAATTAACAGACTACAAAATAGAAAAAGAAGGGGATAGTACGAAATAGGAGAACATTGACATGGTAACCCAATTAGACTGGTGGAGACAAAGCAAGGAACACCCAGAGCAAATTATCCCAACCTTAGCGAAAATGGTGCCATCTCAAACTCCTTGAGTTAAAATTAAAGCCATTACCCAACCACTTAAAATATGGATATCTGAGGAAACAAAATGCTTTGCTAGTGGTTATTGTTGCCTGCTTAGACGCAAAACAGGAGGAGGAGGCATTATTGAATGTCCTAAAAATGCATAAAAAAATGATAGGATGGACAATTGCTAATATTAAAGGAATCAATCCTGCATTCTGTCAGCAGAAGATCAGATTAGAAGAATGGAAAGAACCTGTGGTGGATGCTCAGCGTAGACTTAATCCAACTATGAAGGAGGTGGTAAAAAAGGAATTGCTGAAATGGTTAGATGCAGGTATTCTATATGCTATCTCTAGTAGTGAATGGGTTAGCCCGACCCAGTGTGTTCTGAAGAAGGGAGGTTTAGTTGTAGTCGAGAACGATAACAATGAGTCAATTCCAACATGAATAGTTACTGGTTGGAGAGTATGCATCGATTACAGGAAACTAAATGATGCAACAAAAAAAGACCACTTCTGATTACCTTTTATTGACCAAACACTGAATCGTTTAGCAGGAAAAGATTATTGTTGTTTCCTTGATAGATATTCAGGGTACCATCAAATCCCAATTCACCTTAATGATAAAGAGAAAACCACTTTCACATGTCCGTTTCGTATGTATGCCTTTAGAAGAATGTCTTTTGGCCTATGTAATGTTTTACCAACCTTCATGAGATGTATGACTGCTATCTTCACTGATATGTTAGAAGAAGGATTGGATGTATTCATCAACGACTTCTCAGTATATAGGGACTCTTTTCAAGAATTCTTGGGTAATCTTGAGAAAGTGTTAAAAAGATGCGAGGAGACCAATTTAGTGCTTAACTGGGAAAAATGCCATTTCATGATGAAAGAAGGATTGGTATTAGGGCATCAAATATCGAAAAAATGTATGGAAGTAGATAAAGCCAAAATTGAGGTTAAAACATCTTCCGGATCCGAAAAATGTTAAAGATGTTTGAAATTTCTTAGGCCATGCAGGAATTTACCGGAGCTTTACAAAAGATTTCGCTCATATTTCTAAACCTCTGAATTAGCTCCTCCAAAAGAGACACCTTTCATATTTGACCAATGCTGCATCAAAGCCTTCGAGGTAATAAAAGAAAAACTCTTATCTTTTCTGATAATCATCACTCCAAATTGGTCAAAACCTTTTATTATTATATGTGATGCTAGTGACTATGCAATTGGTGCAGTTTTGGGACAAAAATGGAACAATCTATTTGGGGCTGGTCATTATGCTAGCAAAATGCTAAATACAACACATTAAACTACACTACAACTTAAAAAGAGATGTTGGCGGTAGTGTTCACTTGCGAAAAATTTTGACCATACTTAATGGAAAATCGAGTATATGTGTATACTGATCACTCAGCGCTACAATATGTCATGAAGAAAAAAGAAACAAAAGCCAGATTAATGATGTAACACCCCTAACCCAAGTCAGTCGCTGGATTAGGGTTACAAAATAGTACCGAACAATCAGAATAACATTTAACATCATACATTAAATAAATTAACCTCATTAAAAAAACCTATCAAACATATGCATTTGGTCCCTGAATCGAGCTTTTAAGGCCCTAAAAATAGTTTAAAAACAATTTGGGACTAATTTGAAACAAATCGGGACTAATTTGAGAAAAAGTAGCAAAATTTGAAAATAGGGGACACATGACTGTGTGGCCAGGCCATGTGACACAGCTCAGGCCATGTAATAATCGAACAAAGGGACACATGATCGTGTCCCAGCCCATGTCTTCACTCATGTAAGTCACTGAGTTGGGTTAAATGGCCATGTCGTAGGCCGTGTGCTAGACCATGTAACTTTCTGACTTGCGAAACATGGCCTTGTTGTAGGCCGTGTAACTCATTGACTTAATACACTAATAATTTACAAATGACACACGACCGTGTAGCTAGACCGTGTGATGTGATAGCTTGTGTCCTAAGTCGTGTGATCCATAATTTGACCCTAAAAACAAGGCATTTCAAGGCCAAAACACACCTAACCAACCATCCCATTTGTGCACACATTCAAGAGATTTAAACATCATGCAAACACACCTAAACATACCATTTCAAACATCTTATTTTATCAAACCAATATGCCATTCAAAGGCACCACATTATACCAAAACATCATTAACCAAAACAAGACAATATTTCCATATTCCAAGCACAAAACCTAGTTCCTTAATTACCAAATAACATCACATATAACTATTTACATGCCATCAAAAACATACCAAAAAGAGTATTTTATACAAGCACTTAAGAATGGCCGAAATGACCTAACTTGACAAGGTGTCAAAGCTTATCAAACCAAACGTAAACTTCAAAAGCATATACATACCAAATGAACCATTACACATTCAAGAACTACCATTACAAAAGGTCCTATACACGCCATATATAACCTTGGCCAAATTATTCAAAAACTACCAAAATGGTCGCTGGATAGTGTGATTGATCCCTGACAAGCTTTCAACTGGTCGAGCTTTCGATAATCTATAAAACAAAGGAAAGCAACTACGTAAGCAACTAGTGCTTAGTAAGCTCGTATAAACTCAAGCATAACTTACCATTTTTTTAGCACAAACTATAGAATAAGAATAATATCATTACCAAGACCATAAGCTTAGTAAAAGCCTATACAAGCACCATCAAACTCACAAGTTAATAGGCTCATCCATAATACATATAAATTCAACCATAATATAAGAAGACTTTCATATGCACATCATTTATTACATTAGCCTTTTCATAGGTCATGATTCAATATCCCATTGTGTACTTACCATTCCATTCCTTTACTTACCCGTTGAACCATCTAGAATTGCATCTGATACTTAGGAATGCTCACACATAGTGTGCCTTTCCATATAACCTTAACCTTTCCTTTTCAATAGTGCTTACACGAGCTGTGGGACGGAATGTTAGCTACATGATGCTGTTCACACGAGCTGTGGAGAATCCGCAACAAATGCAGGACCTTAGCCATCAGTAGGACATTCAAGACCAACACCTGAAACATGAAATCTCTAATGACATGTCATTCGTAACCTAAGAATTCTTAAGGTTCAAACGAGATTCGTTATCTGTCAATTATTCATAGAATTGATACATGTATATTCAAATCCATTTATAGCTAACACAATATAATAGATAGTCAATTTAACTAACATTAGTATGATTATAATTTATACGAACTTACCTCAATAACTATGGTCGTAGAAGTAGAGTTGCAAACTAATCTGAAGCTTTAGCCTTTCCTCAATTTAAGTTTCGTTGTTGTTTATCTTGATCTAAATAGATAATTTCATTCAATTAAGTACTTCAAGTATTCAATTTAATCCATAATTCATATTTATGTAAAATTACAAATTATCCCTAACATTTTAACTTTTCACAATTTAGTCCTTAAGCTCATAACTTGAAATTTAACCATTTTAATCCCCCATACAAGCTAGCCGAATTTCTTATGGACTCATATCAACCCACTTAAATCATCATTTCAAAATTTTACCATGAAATTTTACCATTTTCACAAATAAATCCCAAAATACAATATCATAAAAAATCACTTAACAAAACATGTTTGTTTAACAACTAAAGTTTGTAATCTATCAACTAACATCAAAACGCATCCAAAAACAATCATGGTAAGCCCTTCCACCTTTAAAAATTTTGCAAATTAACCCCCGAGCTAGCTAGATTAAGTTAAAACAAGCTCAAAAACATATAAATCATTAAAAACGGGGCTTGAATTCACTTACATGCAAGGTAGAAGCTTGGCTGGATGCTCTAACCATATTCAAATTGTGTTTTTCGGTGGAAGACATGGAATGGGGAAGACGTTCATGCTTTCTTTAGTTTATTTTCAATTCTTTTGTTAATTACTAAATTACTCTTATATTATAACTTAAAACTAACATAATCAGGTCCAGATTTGTCCACTTCCAATATATATGGTATAATTACCATCTAATTCCATTAATTTACCTTTTGATAGCCATTTAATCTTTTTAACTAATAGAATTCAACATTTAAACCTTTTACGATTTAGTCTTTTTTTCTTAATTAACCAGTTAAACTTCAAAATTTCTTAACAAAACTTTACTACGGCCCTAATAAAATCCCATAGACTTTAAATAAATAATAAAATAATAACTCACTCATCAAAATTGTGGTTCCAAAACCACTATTTTCGCCACCACTGAAAATGGGCTGTTATAAATGAGTTGGGTTTTATTACTTCAGGAATTGTATTTATGGATAACGGACAGGAAGGAGACTGAGAATCAAATTGTAGGTCATTATCCAGAATTGAGAACAATCTAAAAGTAGACATTAATCAGAGTAGGCATTAATCAGCCCAGACTTGGTAAGCATATAACACCGTGGTATGCATATTATGTCAATTATATTGTAATAGGGGTTTTTCCAGCATGGGCATCTTGGCAACAAAAAAAGAGGATAGCTCATGAATAAAAAAATTATGTTCGGGAGGAACCGTACGTGTTTCAACAATGCGTGAACCAATTAGTCCGATGGTGTGTAGCAGAGGAAGAGAATCATGATATTTTACAAGGTTGCCAACCATCTCCTTATGAAGGGCATTTTGGTGGAAAAAGGACAGCCTAGAAAGAACTACAATTGGGGTTTTATTAGCCAACTATGAAGAAAGAAGCTTATGAATTTGTCCAAGGATGTGATAGATGTCAGAGAATTGGGAGCATATAAAAAAGGGTTGAAATGCCACAAATAGGGATAATTGAGGTTTAATGGGAACTAGTGTTTGATTTTGGGGAATTGATTTAATAGGAACTTTTTCAAGCTCTTTTGGGAATCAATACATCCTCTTGGCTGTAGGCTATGTTTCAAAATGGGTCGAAGCTATCGCACTACCTACTAATGATACAAAATTAGTAGTGAGATTCCTAAGAAAAAAAAACATATTCGTCAGGTTTGGTACACTGCGAGCGTTGGTTGGTGACGAAAGATCTCATTTCTGTAGCAAATAATTTGAAACGGCTTTAGCTAAATACAAAATAAGATACCAAATGACAACAACATATCACCAACAGGCTAAGGAGCAGGCAGAGGTATCTAATCGAGATATAAAGCAAATTCTAGAGAAAACAACAAACCCAAGTTGAAAGAATTGGGCAGTCAAGATAGACGATGCATTGTGGGCTTATAGAACAACATATAAGACTCTCATAGGCATGTCTCCATATAAGCTAGTTTATGGTAAGAATTGACACTTGCCAATTCAATTGGAAAGGAATGTAATAGCCCATTTTCAGTGAAATCGGAACAGTGGTTTCGGGACCACAAATCCGAATCAGAAAGAAAAATTTATTTCAATATTATTACATGAATTGCATTATGATAGAAATGATGTATGAAAATTCATTAAAGAAATTTTACCGATCTCATGTTTAATTGTGGAAAGAACCAAATTGCATAAAATGCAAAAGTTGAGTTCTAGTAGCTATAAGTATGAAATAGCTATGGAATTTAAAAGTTGAGGTCCTTATATGGTAATTAGACCATTAAGAAAAGTTAGTAGATATTTTTGATGATTCATCCACGCAAAATTAGAAAAAGAAAAGGACTAAAATGGAAATGAGAATAAATAAAAGATGATAAATTAAATAAATGTTTAATATCATCATTTTATATCATCTTCTCTCCCAAAAATACATGGAAACCCTAGGAAAGAGAAAGCTAGCTTTCTTGGCTTAATTAGGTAAGTAATCTTGTCCCGTTTTTAGTAATTTTTATATTTTTGAGTTTGGAATAGCTTAATCTATCTATTTTGCGGATTAATTTGTAAAGATATCAAAGTATAGAAATTTTTCCATGGATGTAAATGTTGAAAATTTGAAATTTATGGTAGCAAATGAAAGGTTGTTAATAGATAAACAACTTTTACAAAGAGAATTTTCATGAAATTGTGATTTAGGGACTAAAGTGAAAAACTATAAAACCTATGGAAAAATTCTAATTTTTGTGAAATTCATGGGTTGTTGTTAAGACATGTAAAAATTGATTAGGTTTAAAATAAGGATTAAATTATATGAATTTTATTTTCTGAGCACAGGGTGTAACGCCCCAATTTTCGGGAATTCTGAAAATGTTGGTAAAATTTAAATTTTTGTGTTCTGTCTGCTTGGCTTAGGTTTAATTATATTAGTGGGCCTCTAGAAGGCCCAAGCTTAAGTTAAAACCCGATAATTTTAATTAATTTTAACCCATAAGGAAGAGGGGCTCTGGTTAACTGGGCTTTTAAGTATTAATTGTGTAAAATAAAGCACAAGGAAGCCTGTGGTGAGTTGGCTAAGTGACGCCACTAAGGAGCTTTAGAGGTGGTGTGTGGATGACCAACGAGAACTAGGGTTCAAGTCACAATGATAGAAAAATTAAGGGAATTAATTTTTATGTACAGAAAAAGGAAGTGATGGAACTCAAGTAAAAGTTTGGCAGGAGGAGTTTGAGTTGCTCAGGAGATTGAGCAAGGAGGGGATAAGGGAGAGAATTTAGGAGCTGATTAGAGAGAGAGAGTTGGCCGAATGGTGGACTCTTGAGGAGCAAGAGTTGGCCGGCCAAGGGTTTCATTAGAGGGCAACATTCGGCTAGGTCATTTGACAGTTATAAATTCGGCAGATAGGGTAAGTTGTGCCGTTTTTCTGACTATTCATCCTCTATTTTTTTCCTTTCTCCTCTCTCCATATACTTTATTTTTCTTCTTCTTTCCTCCATAGCCAAATCTTCCTACCATCCTGTTCATCTCCATCTTTTTCTTCAAACATTTCTAAACCTTCATAGCCATTTGCCATAAAAAGCCGAAATCCCGAAAGCTATACTTTCTTCTGTGCCGATTTCTCCTAGTCAATCCACTTACTTCTTTTCATCATCCTTGACCAATTCTCTAGTTCTCTAAACCCCAAGTTTCTGTCGACAAGACCACAGCAAAACCCTCTTATTCTATCTTTCTCTACACAGTTGTAAAAAAAGAGCCGAAAACCCCACACTCATAGGGACTTAGCTGAATTTTAAAGATCACTGAAGGCTTGAATTTTGCTATCATTTGAGGGCTTAGATCGACAAAAAATTTGAGTAGAAGTTAATTGGAATCATTGACCGAAGGAACCGGTGGTAAGTCTTTCCAACTTAGTCTTTCTTTCGTAGTTTATAAAAGTCGAAAATCCTAAAGGTTAGGGAGGCTGTCGATTTGGACTTGTAGCCCTAAGGGGTTGTGATAACTGTTCTATTTTGGTAATAGTGAGATTTAGAGGCTGCTGATCAAGGGCTTGGACAAGTGGAACAATTGGATCTTGATCTAGTCACTACTTTCGACAAAGGTAGGATCGCTAGTGCCTAAGGTGTGGTTGGCCGAATATGGTGAGTGTTTAATATGTAGTTCATGTCGGTAGTTAAAATTAACATAGTAGTAATATAACTGTAGGCAGTTCGTGTGTGGATCTTGTCAGCAAATCATCATAAAACAGGTGTGTAACTGACACCCTCTCATAGACTAGATCGGTAAAAACCGAAAAGCCAAAATGCCGAAAAGCCAGTATTTTGGGAACTTGCGATTGTGCAAATGCTTGTAAGATAAATGGTTTAATAATTCTGGTAATCCGAAGTGATAAAACGACAGTACGCGCAATTTCATGCATTATTGATATTTTAGGCTTAATGGGCCAAAAATCAGTTAATGGGCCAACGGGCACAATTCGGTAAGTATGCACGGTAAGTGTTTCTGATTGCACGTAAATGGTAGAAATATGAATGAGAACCCTAAGATAGCTAAATTACTAGAATGCCCCTTTGTATGTAAAATTACCATGATACCCCTAGGTGTAAAATGACCTTTATACCCCTAGGGTTAATTTTGTCTGAAAAGCATGATGATTTAAATCTGTATGATGTATACCATGAATAAATATCTGTGCATGGGGACATGGGTTTTATTATGGAGGAAGCGTCCTGGTGGCTCTGCCATAAATTATCTGTTCTGGTGGCTCTGCCACGATTATCTGTTTCTGGTGACTCTGTCACACTATCTATTCTGGCAGCCATGCTGCATATATCTATGGTGTGTAGTGGTTGGGTGGGTCAAGTAGTCTCCCCACGTGGTGAAAGGTTGGTATGGGGGTGCATATGGTTGGATATGGGTTGGGTTTTGCATAAGCATGTAATGTCTGTTCTGATCTGTCATGGGCTTATGGGATATATTCTGAATTCTGTTCTGGGCTAAGGCCAACATATTCTGTTTCTGTGGTTTGAACATATTTAGGCTATGGTTGGGTTAATTTACACACTGAGTTTCCCAAAACTCACCCCTTTTGTTTTATCCACGCAGGTGATCCCCAACCATAGTGGGCTTGGAGCCGTGAGGGATTCGGAGTGGCCACATGTTTCTACAAATTCAGTTTCTTTCTAATGAACTGGACGTCCTTTTATTTTCGTTTATGGTTTTGGGTTTTTAAATGTAATAAGGCCGTTTATTTATTTTTATAGTTTTGATTTATATTTTATTATGATGAAAATGATTTACTTTAACTATCGAAATGGATTAGTTCTAGGGCGCGTTTTCCAAAATAATAATTGATTTCAAAATAACTCGATTACAAGAAAGGCTTCCGCTAAGCAAATGATTTTCAAAAATTAATCACTTTTCTAAAATGGACTTAATCAAATGCGTTTTCTTAAAAATATACGTGATGTTAGAGTGTGGCAATAGCGGTGTGCATGTCTAGGATTGGATCCGAAGGGAGCTTGGTACTTAAGCAGTCCGACGGACTCACCTCTTCTTTTTCGGTTTCCTATCTGGTGCACAGCTTCCATTCACTTTAATCTATTTAAAAGGTATCTTCTAAAACACCAACTAAGTTTTCTTAAACTAAGTAAGACGAAATGTTTTGGACGCTTTGA
This sequence comes from Gossypium anomalum, assembly GCA_025698475.1. Taxonomy (NCBI): domain Eukaryota; kingdom Viridiplantae; phylum Streptophyta; class Magnoliopsida; order Malvales; family Malvaceae; genus Gossypium; species Gossypium anomalum. The sequence goes on from CM046956.1 coordinate 61,132,953, forward strand.
TGTTGCACGTCGGATCCGGTCATAACGTCTAGGCCGAGTTTGGGGTGTTACATTAGTGGTATCAGAGCCAAGTTGCAACAACTCGACTGTGGAATGGGTTTACAAAAAAAGGGGTTTTTGGAAACAAATATAAAGACTATAAAACTCTATTTTCAAAATTTGGATCTTTAAAAGGTGGCACTCGAATCTCCGGCTCAAGTCTGTAAGTGTTCTGAATTTTCCTAAATATGTTCTGAACTATCTGTCTGTACTGAAATACTGCTAGACTACTCTAGATAGGATGCTACGGAAACGATAGGAAAACTTGATAGGAGACTGAAACTGTAGCTAGACATCGATTCTGCGAAAACCAACTCTGAATTACTAAATCATAAAACATCTGTAATAATCACTGGAATGCTAAAATTAATGCATAAAATTCGTTAATAGATAATACGATATGAGTATGCGAGCAGCTAGTGGAAGAGGCTGTGGACGAGGCCGAGGTAGTGCTCGAGTAGGAACTGCGTCTTCTGGGCATATGCCAACAGCGGAGGCACCGATACCACCGGCAACGGAAGTGGAGTCTCATGATCGTGGTGCCGGGGATGACGCCCTGCCGTAGGATATGCTTTGAGTTCTAGAAAGGGTTGCCGAGGCAAGTTCGGGTAACGAAATCTGAGGATCGATTTTGAAACGACTCCGGGCTAACAGAGTGAAGATCTTTAGGGGCGTATCTGGTGTAGCCCCAAATGTGGCAGAATATTGGTTGGAGGCCACAGAACGGATTATGGATGACTTGGACTGCTCTGTGGAGCAGAAGCTGAAGGAAGCCGTATTGCTGTTGCGAGACGAGACCTATCAGTGGTGGCTCACCGTGAGAGATGGAACCTCCGCTGATAGGGTAACTTGGGAGCTGTTTAAGATGGCCTTTAAAGGAAAGTATGTTGGGGCAAGTTATGTGGACGCCCGCAGGAAAGAATTCTTGAATCTGGTTCAAGGAAATAAGTCAGTTGCGGAGTACGAGGCTGAGTTTCTGAGGTTAAGCTGGTATGTTGTGGGAATAGTCGCTACAGGGTATGAGCGTAGCGTCCGCTTTGAGGATGGACTCAGAGATGACCTTAAGGTGCTGATTGCTCCACAGAGGGAGTGTGATTTCGTGGTTCTAGTGGAAAAAGCTAAGATAGCTGAGGAGGTGAAGCGTACTGAGAGGTAGAACCATGAGAAAGATTGGAACCATTTTCGGAGGGATTCTGGACCTTTGGGTGGAGCAAATAAGAATGTCAAAAGGGCGAGAGTGGAAGAGCCAGTTCGAGCAGTTCCAATGAATGTGGTTAGACCATTAATCTGTGGAAACTGTGGTAAGGTACACTTGGGCGAGTGTAGGAAACATTCCAGTGCTTGTTTTCGATGCAGATCCATGGAGCATAGAGTTAAGGACTGTCCTCAGAGAACTGATCAGGTTCAGGTTGCTGAACAAAGGGTTGCTCAACCCATGAGAGGTGGACCACAACCACCGAGAGGACGTGGACAAGGTAGGAACAGAAATGGAAATGGTCGAGGTCGTGGGACGGCTGGCAGAGGTGCCAGAAATGCTAAGGCTCGACAGCCAGCGTTGGTGTATGCACTGCGTCGTCGTGAGAGGAGGCGACGCTTTTTGTAATAACTCGATACGTTTTTGGTTTCTAGCATGCCGTATACTGCTTTGGTGGATATTGGATCTACTCATTCCTATGTTGCATGTGCCATATCTGGGTCATTGGGTGTGCACTCTGAGGAGATTGTGAGTGGGGTATCTGTGCTAAGTCCTTTAGGTCACTCGGTTAGGGTAGACAAACTATTCAGGGATGTACCCTTAGAAACTCAAGGTAGGATTTTTCCTAGAGATCTGATGGAGTTTCCGTTCGGAGAGTTTGACCTCATTCTGGGAATGGACTGGCTTGTTAAGCATAAGGCGACTTTGGATTGTGCTGCTAAACGAATGGTGCTAAGGACCACAGAAGGTGATGAGGTTATGATGATAGGTGAACGAAGGGACTATTTGTCCAACGTGGTGTCAGCATTGAGGGCTAAAAAGTGGATTCGGAAAGGTTGTGAGGCCTATTTGGCATTCGTAAATCAGTCAGAAGCTGAGGGACTGATGGTGGATAAGGTTAGGACTATAAAAGAGTTTCAAGATGTTTTTCCGGAGGAGCTTCCGGGATTGCCTCCAAACCGAGAGGTCGAGTTTGGAATTGACTTGTTACCCGGAATAGCGCCAGTGTCCATCGCACCGTATAGGATGGCACCGAATGAGTTAGTGGCGCTGAAAGCTCAAATTCAAGAGCTATTGGATAGGGGCTTTATTAGGCCAAGTGTGTCTCCATGGGGAGCACAGGTGCTATTCGTGAAAAAGAAGGATGGGACGATGCGAATGTGTATTGATTACCGCCAGTTGAACAAACTGACGATTAAGAATAAGTATCCACTGCCAAGAATTGACGATCTGTTTGACCAACTTAGAGGAGCTTCTGTATTTTCCAAGATCGACCTTCGATCTGGATATCATCAGTTAAGGGTCAAAGAGGAAGATATACATAAGGCGACATTCAGGACTCGGTATGGTCATTACGAGTTTCTGGTTATGCCATTTGGACTGACAAATGCTCCTGCAGCATTTATGGACCTGATAAATCGTGTGTTCCAACCATTTTTGGATCGGTTCGTAGTCGTCTTTATTGACGATATCCTGGTATATTCTGAAACAGAAGCGAAACATGATGAGCATCTTCGCATTGTGCTGCAAGTGTTAAGGGAGAAGGAACTCTATGCGAAGTTCAGCAAGTGTTAATTCTGGCTGAGGGAGGTAACCTTCTTAGAACATGTGGTCTCTGCTGAGGGGATTAAGGTGGACCCTCGTAAGATTGAAGCAATTCTGGAATCGAAGCCACCTAGGTCGGTGTCAGAAATTCAAAGTTTCCTAGGCTTGGCAGGATACTATAGAAGGTTTGTAGAAGGTTTTTCTGTGATAGCAGCACCTCTGATGAAACTCATAAGGAAAGGAGTACAGTTTGTGTGGACTGAGAAGCAGCAGGAAGCTTTTGAGAAGTTAAAGAAAGTTCTGAGAGAAGCACCCGTATTAATTCAGCCGGAGTCTGGGAAGGATTTCACCGTGTATAGTGATGCGTCACATGTTGGTTTGGGTTGTGTGTTGATGCAAAAGGGTAAGGTGGTTGCTTATGCATCACGATAGCTTAAGCCTCACAAAGGGAACTATTCTACTCATGATTTGGAGTTAGCAGCAGTGATCTTTGCACTTAAGATTTGGAGACATTACTTGTATGGAGAAAGGTGTATTATATACATAGACCATAAGAGTCTTAAGTATTTGCTGACTCAGAAGGAACTGAACCTTAGGCAAAGGAGATGGATCAAGTTGCTTAAGGATTATGATTGTTCGATCGAATATCACCCAGGCAAGGCTAATGTGGTAGCCGATGCTCTAAGTCGTAGAGTCAGATGTCGATCCGAGAGCACTTTGTTTGCTCGCCTAAGTCTGTATGATGATGGAAGTTTGTTGGCTGAATTGCTTGTAAGGCCAACCTGGGTGGATCAGATTAAGGAAAAGCAGTTGAAAGATGAGTCTTTGGTCACTCATTTTCAACAAGTTAAGGAAGGGGAAACTTCTGAGTTTGGGTTGAATAGCGAAGGAGTTTTGTGCTTCCGAGGAAGAATTTGTGTTCCAAAGGACTCTGACTTGAGACAATCAATATTGAAGGAGGCTCATGGGGGACTTTGTGCCATGCATCTTGGTGGAGGGAATAAGTTGTATCACGACTTGCGAGAACTGTATTGGTGGTCTGGGCTTAAATGAAAAGTAACGAAATTTGTGGGGAAATGTTTAACATGCCAGCAAGTGAAAGCGGAGTATCAATTACCTTCTAGACTGTTGCTGCCACTGAAGATACCACTTTGGAAGTGGGAGAGGGTAACCATGGACTTTGTGAGTGGGCTACCCTTGAAACCATTGAAGAAAGACTCAATATGGGTGATTGTGGATAGGTTGACCAAATCGGCCCATTTCGTACCTGTCCGTACTGACTTTTCACTTCAGAAGTTAGCCAAGTTGTATGTGACGGAGATTGTGCAACTTCATGGTGTCCCAGTTTCGATTATCTTTGACCGAGATCCTCGATTCACATCTCGATCTTGGTAAAAGTTGCATGAGGTGTTGGGGACGCAATTGAACTTTAGTACGGCTTTCCATCCCCAAACTGATGGTCAGTCGGAAAGAGTTATTCAGATTCTGGAGGACATGTTGAGGGGATGTGTTATTGACTTTCGAGGTAGTTGGGAGGATTACTTGTCGTTGGTAGAATTTGTGTACAATAACAGTTATCAGGCGAGTATTCGAATGGCACCATATGAAGCATTGTATGGACGAAGGTGTCGTACACCTAGTTGTTGGACTGAACTAGGAGAGCGACAAGTTCTTGGACCAGAGTTGGTAGCTGATACTGATGATAAGGTCAGAATAATTAGGGATCGGTTAAAGGAAGCTGATGATAGGGAAAAATCATATGCAGATCTGAAGTGTAAGGAGATTGAGTACTCAGTAGGAGATATGGTCTTCTTAAAGGTTTCTCCTTGGAAGAAAATACTAAGGTTTGGTAAGAAAGGCAAGTTGAGTCCGCGGTTCATTGGGCCTTATCGGGTTTTGAAGCGAGTAGGCCCAGTGGCTTATCAGTTGGGATTGCCTCCAGAGTTAGACAGAATTCACGATGTTTTTCACGTCTCCATGTTAAGGCGTTATCGTTCTGACCCTACTCATGTCGTGCCGATTGCAGAAATTGAGGTGCAAACTAATTTGACCTTTGAGGAGGAGCCTATGCAAATATTAGATCGAGATGCTAAGATTCTGAGAAGGAAATCTGTTCCATTAGTAAAAGTGCTTTGGCATAACCATGGCAAAGAGGAAGCTACTTGGGAGCAAGAAGAGGCGATGCAATAGCAATACCCTCATCTGTTTGGACCAGGTAAATTTCGAGGACGAAATTTCTTTAAGGAGGGTAGAGTTGTAACGCCCCAATTTTCGGGAATTCTGAAAATGTTGGTAAAATTTAAATTTTTGTGTTCTGTCTGCTTGACTTAGGTTTAATTATGTTAGTGGGCCTCTAGGAGGCCTAAGCTTAAGTTAAAACCCAGTAATTTTAATTAATTTTAACCCATAAGGAAGAGGGGTTCTGGTTCACTGGGCTTTTAAGTATTAATTGTGTAAAATAAAGCACAAGGAGGCCTATGGTGAGTTGGCTAAGTGACGGCACTAAGGAGCTTTAGAGGTGGCGTGTGGATGACCAAGGAGAACTGGGGTTCAAGTTACAATGACAGCAAAATTAAAGGAATTAATTTTTATGTACAGAAAAGGGAAGTGATGGAACTCAAGTAAAAGTCTGGCAGGAGGAGTTTGAGTTGCTCAGGAGATTGAGCAAGGAAGGGATAAGGGAGAGAATTTAGGAGCTGATTAGAGAGAGAGAGTTGGCCGAATGGTGGACTCTTGAGGAGCAAGAGTTGGCCGGCCAAGGGTTTCATTAAAGGGCAACATTCGGCTAGGTCATTTGACAGTTATAAATTCGGCAGATGGGGTAAGTTGTGCCATTTTTTTGACTATTCATCCTCTACTTTTTTCCTTTCTCCTCTCTCCATCTACTTTCTTTTTCTTCTTCTTTCCTCCATAGCCGAATCTTCCTACCATCCTGTTCATCTCCATCTTTTTCTTCGGACATTTCTAAACCTTCATAGCCATTTGCCATAAAAAGCCGAAATCCCGAAAGCTATCATTTCTTCTGTGCCGATTTCTCCTAGTCAATCCTCTTACTTCTTTTCATCATCCTTGACCGATTCTCTAGTTCTTTAAACCCCAAGTTTCTATCGATAAGACCACAGCAAAACCCTCCTATTCTATCTTTCTCTACACAGTTGCAAAAAAGAGCCGAAAACCCCACACTCATAGGGACTTAGCAGAATTTTAAAGATCACTGAAGGCTCGACTTTTGCTATCATTTGAGGGCTTAGATCGGCAACAGATTTGAGTAGAAGTTAATTGGAATCATTGACCGAAGGAACCGGTGGTAAGTCTTTCCAACTTAGTCTTTCTTTCGTAGTTTAGAAAAGCTGAAACCCCTAAAGGTTAGGGAGGCTATTGATTGGACTTGTAGCCCTAAAGGGTTGTGATAACCGTTCTATTTTGATAATAGTGGGATTTAGAGGCTGCTGATCAAGGGCTTGGACAAGTGAAACGATCGGATCTTGATCTAGTCGCTACTTTCGACAAAGGTAGGATCGCTAGTGCCTAAGGTGTGGTTGGCCGAATATGGTAAGTGGTTAATATGTAGTTCATGTCGGTAGTTAGAATTAACATAGTAGTAATATAATTGTAGGCAGTTCATGCATGGATCTCTTCAGCGAATCGTCATAAAACATGTGTGTAACTGACATCCTTTCATAGACTAGATCGACAAAAGCCGAAAAATCAAAATGCCGAAAAGCCGATATTTTGGGAACTTACGAGTGTGCGAATGCTCGTAAGATAAATGTGTTAATAATTTTGGTAATCTGAAGTGATAAAACTGCAGTACACGCGATTTCGTGCATTATTGATATTTTGGGCTTAATGGGCCAAAAATCAGTTAATGGGCCAACGGGCCCAATTCGGTAAGTATGCGCGGTAAGTGTTTCTGATTGCACGTAAATGGTAGAAATATGCATGAAATCCCTAAGATAGCTAAATTACTAGAATACCCCTTTGTATGGAAAATTACCATGATACCCCTAGGTGTAAAATGACCTTTATACCCCTACGGTTAATTTTGTCTGAAAAGCATGATGATTTAAATCTGTATGATGTATACCATGAATAAATATTTGTACATGGGGACATGGGTTTTATTATGGAGGAAGCGTCCTGGTGGCTATGCCACAAATTATCTGTTCTGGTGGCTCTGCCACATATATCTGTTCTGGTGGCTCTGCCACGATTATCTGTTTTTGGTGACTCTGCCACACTATCTGTTCTGGTAGCCATGCTGCATATTTCTGTGGTGTGTAGCGGTTAGGTGGGTCGAGTAGTCTCCCCACGTGGTGAAAGGCTGGTATGGGGGTGCATATGGTTGGATATGGGTTGGGTTTTGCATAAGCATGTAATATCTGTTCTGATTTGTCATGGGCCTATGGGCTATATTCTGAATTCTGTTCTGGGCTAAGGCCAACATATTCTGTTTCTGTGGTTTGAACTGATTTAGGCTATGGTTGGGTTAATTTACACACTGAGTTTCCCAAAACCCACCCCCTTTGTTTTATCCACGCAGGTGATCCCCAACCATAGTGGGCTTGGAGCCGTGAGGGATTCAGAGTGGCCACATGTTTCTGCAAATTCGGTTTCTTTCTGATGAATTGGACGTCCTTTTATTTTCGTTTGCGGTTTTGGGTTTTTAAATGTTATAAGGCCGTTTATTTATTTTTATGGTTTTGATTTATATTTTATTATGATGAAAATGATTTACTTTAACTATCAAAATGGATTAGTTCTATGGCACGTTTTCCAAAACAATAATTGATTTCAAAATAACTCGATTACAAGTAAGGCTTCCGCTAAGCAAATGATTTTAAAAAATTAATCACTTTTCTAAAATGGACTTAATCAAATGGGTTTTCTTAAAAATATACGTGATGTTAGAGTGTGGAAATGGCAGTGTGCATGTCTAGGATTGGATCCGAAGGGAGCTTGGTGCTTAAGCAGTCTGACAGACTCACCTCCTCTTTTCCGGTTTCCTACTTGATGCACAGCTTCCATTCACTTTAATCTATTTAAAAGGTATCTTCTAAAACACCAACTAAGTTTTTTTTAAACTAAGTAATACGAAATGTTTTGAGCGCTTCGATGTGGCACGTCGGATCCGGTCATAACATCTAGGCCGGGATTGGGGTGCTACATAGGGACAAAATTGTCATTTATGAAAAGTACAGGGGCAAAATAGTAATTTTGCCTAAGAAGTGAATTGAGTTCAATTGAGTATGAAATGGATTAAATTGATATTAAACTCATTTACATAGATCTGAAAAACTTAAATACGAAGTCAGATTAGTAGATTTTTGTATACGAACAAGTAACGAGGTAAGTTCGTGTAACTAAATTGTGTTTATTTTTATGATTGAATTGAGTGTGGTATGTATTTATGTGAATTATATAAATGTTATAAATGTATGAAATATTCGCATGTTTGATAATGTCCGGAAAATGTTAAGTTCTGTTTGAATAATGAAATTAGATGGATACATGATTTCCCATATTGAATGTGGTCCTGCATATGTTGCGAATAGAATATAGCTCGGACGAGCAAACCTATTATAAGCCCTCTCAAGCATCCTGATCAGTAGTGATCCTGTATGTGTTATTTACTACCGCATCTCTTTGTAAGCGTCCTGTTACACAATTCGATCGGTTGTGGTCCAGCATTTATTACAGACGCAAACGTGGCTGTTCGTGAGCGTCCTGATATAGGCTCTTATGAGCTTCCTAACATGGCTCGCCTGAACTCCCTGTTATGCTATCCGGAGCACCCTGTTAATAACTCTTTGGAGTTACCTGTTAAGCTCAATGAGCTTTCTGTTCTAAACTCTTAGGAGTTTCCTGTTGAGCCCGGATAAGCATCCTGTTACATGGCTCATCTAAGTATCATGATATATGGCTCAAGAGTATGCTTCCTAATTGTGTACCCCTGGATATGGATTGACGGATTTCAGTTTTGTACACCTTAAGTGTACTATATGAGCGTATCCATCGATATTTCAAATAAATTCAATGGGTAAAGTTCTGACATGGATCAAATGAACTTGAAAACTCGGCCCGGACGTTATGGCCAGATCCAGCGTGTCACATTGAAGTGTTTTATCGAAAAACTTGTTTTCATTGAAAACCCTTCTTTAAATAAAAACTATTCCTTCTGGCATGATAATAATTACTTTGTAAAATCTCTTTTCAGTTGTGGAAGCTTTATTTAAAACAGATGATCTACGAAACTTGTCATTTAAAAATTGAATTGCGGAAACATAGTATTTAAAAACAGTTATGGATTAGGAAAACCATGTTCTACTGCTAATAAATATAAAGCATGAAAATACTAATAATCCTAATTTGTAATAATAACCAGAGGAAAGGCCTTATTACAATTTGGACTGAAATAACTTAAAATACTAGAAATTATATGCTAAAGAAAACAAGTCCAAGTCGTCTTGCTAACTGGCCACCTCGGAGTCCCTCCTACCGTCGAACCACCTACTGAGGATCACCTGAGAGAAATAAAAGAGGGGGTGAGTTTTCGAAAACTCAGTGTGTACAACCCTCACCAAATAGAAAAGCATGCAATAGCAAGTCTTTTCAGGTCTGAGCCCAATTCAATATCAGAATAGATGTAAAACAATCAAATATGCACGGATCCCACCCATCCAACTGCTACACACCATCTCCATCCCCCGATACACACCATATGGGGATATAAATATCGACCCACCTATCTGATACACTCCAATGGTAGCCCGGTTGCGGTACTACCTAACATTGCAGCAAAGCTGCTAATCATATATTGGGCTTAAAAAGCCATCGGTGGATCCCCGGTCGTCAAGCAACCATGCAATCCTCATATACTTCCTCCTTTCTATAATTCCCAACCCATATGCAACCTAAACAAAATATCATATGAATGCAGCAAGAATCCATGTAACATCCATAAATCTTACATTCAACACAAAGGGGTATTTTAGTCATTTTCGCCCTTAGGGGCTTTTCGATAATTTCTCTTTATTATGGGCTATTACTTACCTTAGCTCTTTAACAAGTCCTCGTTGGCTAAAGAAAATAGATACTATGCAGCAGGTAGGAATCTAGAGAAGAGGAGGTGGGTTAATAAGACTGCTTAAGTACCAAGCTCTCCCTAGATCTAATCCTAGACATGCATATACCCATTGCCACACCTTAACCTTATGGCTTGTCCACGGTCACAATTAATTAATTATTTAAGTTTTATGTCTGTTTAAACAGTTATCAGATACTAGGCCCAAAACCCCTTATAAAGGCCAAACGAGTCTACATACATGCATATGGCCCACTAGGCCCAATCTCATTCATATGGCCCATTAGGCCCAAATCACATTCATATGGCCCGTCAGGCCCAACCACATTCATAGTCATGCAATCATATGATTTTTCATCACTTAGTAAAAAATTGCCAATTTTGCCTATTATGGGCCCTACAACCCATCGGGCCCATTTAGCCCATTCTGGCCCGGTTGGCCAATACACGGTCCAAGTCCACAGAATCACACATAGGGCCTCTGATAACCTATCGATTCTCCTTACGAGTGTTTGTGCACTCGCAAGTCTATTGTAGCCAAACTTTGACTTTTTTCTGCATTTGAGATTTGCCGATCATCATGTGCGTGTAGTAGTGTCCAGACACACTGATACTAAAACGTCTTTGCGTTCCCAGCCACGAATCTACAAATGATGTCACTCAATGATTAATCACACACTTATCAAATACGATGACCAAAAGCCAAGAATCTCACCTTTGCCTTACCTTGAACGACAAGCCTTAACAGCACTTCCTTGATCACCAATCACGAGTATTCCTTAAATTCAAAACCCTAAAAATCCTAAGGAGAAATTTGGCACAGATCTAAATTTGAGATTCGATACTAATCCCACAAGAATCGGCTGAAGTAGAGGCAGTAGCGGCGACATAGAGGGTCTTCAGCCAAAGAGGTATTCAACTTTTGAGATTCGTATGGTGAAAGGGGTTATTTGGCACAAATAAGAAGAAGAGAAGAAGGAATCGACTAAAACCAAAGGTGAATCAAAAGAGAATTTGAGGAGAGAAAGAATGGAAAATCAACAAGCAAGGAAAAAGGAATTCTACTTTTGAGCACTTAGAGAGAAAAGTGTTTCGGCAACACAAAAATGAGGATTTCGGCTAAAGGAAGAGAAGAAATTTTGGCAATACCCTAGAATCTTCAAAATCAGAACCTATATATACTATAGCTGAATTTACCTATCCCCAAATTCCCTATTCAGCTCCACTTCTCTACATCCATCATCTCCTAACTTTTCTCCCTGATAACTCTTTAATCCCTTCCTTAGACTTCTCATCTGATCACTCCCTTCAAAGTTCACATCCAACGCCACTACTGGCCATTTATTGAGCAAAAATAAATCCTTCTTTTGAGCAAGGAGGGATTTGAACCTCAAACCTCCTTGCCATACATGTGACGCCACCTCTAAGCCCCACATGTGACGCTACTTGCCACTCTAACACAAGGCTCCTTCTGTCCAATTCCTCCTTCATTTATTTAAAACCCAAACCACTTGCCATCAAGGTTCTTTTAATTATTAAACTATAATTTCCTTCACCCCAAAGTTCAAACTCAAAACTTAACCAGGCCTATTATCACATAAATAACACTTGACTAGGAATATTAAGTACACTTTTTATCAAAATTGAAAAAAGAAAGAAAGTTTGAGATTTTTGGGGTGTTACATGAAATGATTTGTCATGGAAATGTACATGTAATATGAAATAATGATATGGAAAGCATATATATATGAAAATCATTAAATGATAAGCTCATCCATGTTCTTAGTATCATGTGAATTACTTAACTAACATGATTGATGAAGTCGTGTTTTAGGCTATTAGCCAAATTGCTTGGATGCATTTTTGTGTGCTTATCTTAAATGAAAATATATGGCAAGTTAAATTCCTGTTATATGAACTTACTAAGCATTTAAAATGCTTACTCAGTTTTCTTCTCTATTTTATACTGCTCGAAAGCTCGTAAAGGTTGGAGAGCGGTTGGAGCATCATCACACTATCCTCAAGCTTGTTTTAGTATAAATAGAAAACTTATTTTGAATATAATGGCATGTATAGTTTAAAGTGCCCAATGGAGGTATGCATATGTTTGGTTGTAACTAGCCATTGGAATGGCTAGTGTTATATGTATTTTACTGAAATTATATAGTCCCATATCATGTTTGAAGTGTATTGAAATGGTTGAAAGGTAGAAGGTATATAAATCAAATGATGAATGGACTTGAATTAGTATAATTGGTAAATTTTATTCATGAAAATAGGCATGAATTTGGTAAGTTTAAAACACTTCAGTATAGATGTTAATAAGCCATGTAAATGATTGGTTTTGGCTTGGTTTATATATACTAAATTGGGTTGAAAGTGTGTCAAAGTGTTGATATAGGTGCAATGTAAAATGGGTGAGAAATATGGCTTGGTATTTTTTCCACACGGGCAGACACATGGGCATGTGTCTCAACCATGTGTGACACACGTCCATGCGCACGGGCGTGTGGTTTGGTCGTGTGAGACACATGGCTCAGCACATGGGCGTTTGTCCTGACCGTGTAACCCCTGCACCTAATTATCAAAAATTAATTTTTCCACACGGTCTAGCACACGGGTGTGTGGCTGGCCATGTGACCTAATTCAGAGAGTTACACAGGTAAGGACACAGGCTGGAACACAGCCGTGTGCCTTACATCAAATGCCCACACGGCCTGGGACACGGGCGTGTCACATGGAGTTAAAAAAATTTTTGAGATTTAGTAAAAATAATTTTGTGATTTTGGTTTAGTCCCGGCACGATTCTAATATGTATTTTGGGCCTCGAGGACCCATATGAGGAACATTATGATTAATTGTGATTGATTCTCGAAAATGAATAGTAAATGATATGAACTAACTGTAATTGAATTTTAAACTCTGATAATGCTCCGTAACCCTGTTTCGGCGACGGATACGGGTTAAGGGTGTTACAAGGAAGACATATTGGGCAATCAAAAAGTGAAATTTGGATCTAGAATTAGCTAAAAAAGAAAGACTACGTCATCCAGGAATTGGAAGAATTCCGCTTTATGGCCTACGAAAATACTAAAATGTATAAGAAAAGGAGTAGGCTTCGACACGATGCAAAGACTAGAAAGCATGTATTTTTACCAGGATAGAAAGTGTTGTTGTTCAATTTAAGATTGAAACTATTTCCTGGAAAGCTTAAATCAAGATGGACAGGTCCATATACAGTACATAAAGTAACTCCTCATGGAACAATAGAGTTGATCGAGAAAGGGTGAAAACCTTTTTTTGTTAATGGACAAAGAGTAAAACATTATTTTGTAGGAACAATCAATACAGTAGTTGATGAACAAACTTTGCACTATAGAGTGCTTTGGGATTTCCAATGAATCAATGGAAAATCAATAAATATAAAGAGTGATAATAAAGAAGGTGCCTGAAGTATTGATTTCACAAACCATAGAGAAATCTAGCTGGCATGTCATGACACTACTCTAGAATGTTGCAACGATAAACAAAATTCTGATCTTGGAACCTGCCCTCGACATCACAACATCACTAGGGGATGTCTTGACACCACTGCGTAACTCTGTTTTCTGAACTAACCTTAACTACTGACGTTTTTGTAGTATAATTATGTTAAGATTCTTTTTTTTTTAAGCTTCTTGATTAGTAGAAATAAACTACAAATCTTAAATATTTTATTCTTTTCTTTCTATCCATAAATAGGTACCATTGCTCCTCTCTTTTACCACTAACAAAGCAAGGAAATAAATCAAATTGCAGATGTAAAAAAGTGTGCAGGGAATTTCAAGAAAAAAAAGTAGATTATCAGATGGCTAGTTTCAATAAAAGCGTTTTAAGCCCAGCTGTTGAATCCAAAGAAATCAACATGGTTAAATACTTGCAAGAACTACAACCATATACGTTCATCCAAGAGCAGGGATTCGATCCTCTAATGAGAAATTGTAAAGTAATGTGGGAGAATGCAATAGAAAGAGAATGGAAACGATTCTATTTGCCTCCTGAAGAACCTACAGACAAATTACTAGGTGATGATGTATTCAAGCAGGTTATTCTTTTTGGAAACAAAATAGAAAGAGGAAAGGAGAAAAAGAGGATTACAAGAAGAGGATAAATATTATTTAGAGTAATTTAGTAGAATTTCATTTGTAGGAATAGGTGAATTTAGGAAAATTAAATTATTTTAGGGAATTGTAATTGTTTTCAGTTGCTAAATTGAATAGTTCCTTTAAGGATTGTATATCTCTTTTTAAGAATGATTTTTATTTTTAAGGAGTAGGATAGAAATAAATTAGTGGTTGTTTTGCATTTTGTTTAAGTTTTCTATGTAGGAACCCCACAAAAAAAAAGAGACAAACAATTCGAGCATTACACAAAGAAAGGAGGAAAGACCCACCATTAGCAGTTGGAGCGGCCACATTTAATTGAGTAACTTCTTTCCTTATCTTTAGGGACTACACATTGAGGACAATGTGTCAATTAAAGTGTGTGTGGGGAGGGTAACATAGAAATTTTTTTATTTGTTTTAATTTCTACAATTGTCTTTGATTTTTCTTGTCTTTGGTGTGCTTAAGCTTGTAGAAATACAAGTGATTGGTTAGGAGCATGTATATAGGTTGCTTTTGTTTACAAATAAAATTGGCATGATGGTAGGTGATTTTAAATTTTTTATTTTTAGACTACTATGTTCTATATCTTACACTGTAAATAGGTATTAAGCAATCAATTGTACCAAATGATATAGAAAATACAAGGTATGAATGATAAATGGTTGAATTTGAGTTTGTTTGGTTGATTAAATTTGTGCATATTGAGATATTAAGGGATGACCTAAGGCATTGTTTGGACCACATCAAGAGCCAAAAATCTGACCTATTCATGTTCACCTTTAGTACCAATTTTTTGAGCCTGTTGACACTTCTTGATGAACCTCAGTACAAACTTCAAGCCTAAAAACGATAATTTGTATTTCCACTTTTCTTTGGCCCTGCACTGTATGATTATAGACGTTTGGCCCTATGTATTGGTTAAGTAGACACATCACGGTGGAGTTTGTAAAAAAAAACAGAGTGAAATAGGAAAGATTAGTGTGATATGGGAACTATAGGTTAGCCTGAAACTGCAAGACAAAGAAAAATGCAAAAAGCAAAAGTAGTACGAGTAGAAAAAGTTCTAAAAAAGGCATTCTTGAGGAGATGAGCCAAAAAAGAAAGTCAGAAAGTCACAAAAGAAAGAGAAAAGTGTTCATTGGTGCACAGAAACTCATAGGCTAGCTATAGTTACTATGTCATGCTATGATTTCCTATATATTGAGAGACAAGGAATGTGAGAGAAGGAGAAATAAGACGGTGAGCGGGTAAGGGTCACTAAGAGGGGAGGAATATGGACCAATACGATGTGCCAAACTATTTTCGTGTTCGTAACCCTCTTGATGCTTACTATCTTTGAATTTCATACTTGTCCTAAGCCTCATAACATTACAAGCTGAAAAGTCCTATGTGACCTAAATATCCTTATACACGAATGGACATCATACTAAACATATGCATAAATGACTATTTGTATTTTTCTCAGAAAATCAAAATACTGGTATGATTTATTGATGGATCCCTACAGGTGAGACCCTTAATACTTGTACACTTTGTAACATCCTACACTTAGATGTTTGAAGTCAAAAGTGGTAAATTAGTTATTCATCACGTTAAAGTTGTTAGTGAATGTGAAATACCTAAGTCATGTGCTCCGAAGGCAATATTTGTATCATATATGCTCAATGGTTGTCATTTATTTTCTTGTTTTTGTTCATGTTGCTTGAGGACAAGTAATGACTTAAGTGTGAGAGAGTTTGATTTGCCTTAAGTTGGTGTAGCAGATTAAAATAATTATCGCACTTTAGAAGCTTAAAAACAAGCATATTCAGTAGGTTTGAATTACGTTTTCTTAAGTTTTAAATAAGTTCATAAAATGTGCAAATTGAGTCTTTTATTGATCTTAAGGGTCGAATGAGGCCTAAGGGTGAGCTAACGCACTTTGTGAGTGTGCATGAGACTTTTAGAAGGCATACTAAACTGATACTAGTTGCTACATTGCAACATGGGATGATCAATGTCGCAACATAGAGAGCAGAATAGAAAAATCTCAAGATTACCTTTAATGTCACGACACAGCCTGAGGGTGCCACTACATACCCCTGAAGATATCCTAAGAGGAGTGCACTAACTGCCATGTCGTGACATAAGTCTTGGTGTGTCACGACATAGACTCTAGAACATAAACTAAATATGAAAAATGGGTGTTTTGGTCTGCACAATCAAACTTAAAGCTTGAGAGCTTCATCTAAAATAGGGTTAAAGACGACGACCACTTATGTAACACCCCTAACCCCTATCCGTCGCCAGAACAGAGTTATTGAGCATTACAGAATTTACAGAACAATTACAAACATTTCATGTCATTTACTATTCATATTTGAAAATAATCACACCGTCCCCTAAATAGACCTTCGAGGCCCAATTTAAGCTTTAGAAACAAGTCGGGACTAAACCGGGATCTCAGAGAATTTTTCATAGATTTTAAATTTTTTTCTCATATACAGGGGTTACACGCTCGTGTGAGTATGCCATGTGGCTCACACGGCCAGATGACATGCCCATGTCTCAGGCCGTGTGGGTATTCGATGTGAGGTACACGGTCGTGTTCCAGCCTGTGTCCTTACTCGTGAAACTCTCTGACTTGTGTCACACGGCCTGCCACACGCCCGTGTGCTAGGCCGTCTGGTCAATTTGATTTTTACAAATTAGGTGCAGGTTTTACACGGCCAAGACGCATGCCCTTGTTCAAGACCGTCTATCTCACACGGCTAAGTCTCACGCCCGTGTCTCCGCCCATGTGCTCAATTCTAAGCATTCTGTTTCTCAATTTTAGGATGCAGGGGACACACAGCCAAACTACAGGCCCATGTGCTAGGCCGTGTGTCACACACGGTCAAGACGCACGCTCGTGTGTCTACCCGTGTGGACAAACTAATGCCATTTCCTAGCCTTATTTCTCACCCAAATTTAACCTTCAACCTACAACAACATTTGCATATATTTACCAACCAATTTAAATCATATAAATCATGCAAACATCAATAACATATATGAAATAACATCACATATATTCATATGATCAAACTTAGCTTTTACTAAAGACTTATATTTTACCCTAATTCAATCTAATCATACCTTATACATGTATGTATTAAACATGATATAACTTTATATTATCATACCAAAATATACCATTACTAGCCATTCCAATGGCTAAATTATAAACATCCATTTACATATTATCATTTGTAAAATTAGCTTATACATACCATTATGTCAAAATAAGTTTTCTAGTTATACCAAAACAAGCTGGAGGATAGTGTGATGATACTTCATCCGATCTCCAACCTTTACGAGCTTCCGAGCATTATAAAATAGAGAAAAGAAAACCTAGTAAGCATTTAATGCTTAGTAAGTTCGTATAACAAGAATTTAACTTACCATATATTTTCATTTAAGATAAACATACAATAATGCATCCAAGCAATGCATCCAAGCAATTTGGCTTATAGCCTATAACATAACTTCACCAATCATGTTAGTTAAGTAATTCACAAAATACCAAGAACATAGATGAGCTCATCCTTAATATCTTTCATATATACATGCTTTCCATAATACTATTCCATATTACATGTACACTTTAATGACAAATCATTTCAAGTTTACTTTAGCCATGTCAGAACTTTACCCGTTGAATTTATTTGAATATCGATAGATACACTCATATAGTACACTTTAGTGTATATAATTCGTCAATTCATTTCCAGAAGTACCCAATTAGGGCACATAATCGGGAAGCACACTCTTGAGCCATGTAACAGGAAGCTCACACAGAGCCATTTCGAGAAGCTCATAAAGAGCCATATCGGGAAGCTTATCCGGGCTATATAACGGGAAGCTAATAAGTGCCATAATCGGGAAGTTCACAAAGAACCTTTTCAGGTAGTTCACGAAGAACCTTTTTGGGAAGTTCAAAAAGAACCATATGGGGAAGCTCCAGATAGCCATTATCGGGAAGCCCATAAAAAGCCAATTTAACGGGAAGCTCACAACGAGCCTTTAATCAAAATGCTTATAAGAGCTAAGGTGTGTCCACAGCAAATGTAGAATCACAACCTATCGGGACGCTCCGAAGAGCTATAACTGGAAGCTCGCTGAACCATATAACGGGAAACTTGAGAGGGCTAATAACGGGATGCTTTTTCAAGTTATGGTGTGTCTGCAATAGATGCTGGACTACAACCAATACGGGAAATCCTGTATCCATCAACTTTCATTTATTCAAACGGGATTTGACATTTATTAGTCATTATTGGATATTCAATCAATTTCACATACATGACATTTATACAATTCACATATATAACATTTAATTCAAACATATAAATGTACACAATTTAGTTACACGAACTTACCTCGATACTCGTTCGTGTACGAAATCCACTAATCTGGAACTTTTTTTTTCCTCGATTCAACTCAGTATTAGGTCTTTTAGGAACTATATAAATGAATTTAACATCAATTTAATCCAATTCATACTCACTTTAATTCAATTCACATCCTAGGCAAAATTACTATTTTGCCCCTATACTTTTCGTAAATGACGATTCCGTCCCTAGGCTCAGAAAATGAAATTCATGCAATTTAATTCTTATTCCAAGTCTAACCGAAATTTTCATATAAATTTTATAGCTTATGTGTTTCACAAAATTCAAAATTTATTCCATAACTTTTACATCTTTACAATTTAATCTATAAATCATATTTTCATCAAAATTCACTTTGTAAAAGTTGTTTATCTATCAACAACCTTTCATTTTCTACCATAAATTTCAAAATTTTAGCATATTTATCCATGAAAAAAATTCTATACTTTGACAACTTTTCAAATTAATCCCCAAAATAGATAAATTAAGCTATTCCGATCTCAAAAATATAAAAATTACTAAAAATGGGACAAGAATACTTACCCAATTAAGCCAAGAAAGCTTGTTTTCTCTTCCTAGGGTTTCTATGTATATTTTGGGGATGAAGATGATATATAATGATAATATTTCTATTTAATTATTTATCATCCGTTAATTATTCCACTTTTCAATTTAGTCCTTGCCTTTTTCTAATTGTCCATGGATGATTCATAAAAAATATCTACTAACTTTTCTTTAATGGTCTAATTACCATATAAGGACCTCAAGTTTTGAATTCCATAACTATTTGATACTTATATCTACTAGAACTCAACTTTTGCATTTTATGCAATTTGGTCCTTTCCATAATTAAACACATAATCGGTAAAATTTTCTTATCAGAATTTTCATTTGACATTCCTATCATAATGCAGACCATGCAATAATATTAAAATAAATTATCTTTTCAGCTCAAATTTGTGGTCTCGAAACCGCTGTTCTGATTTCACTGAAAATGGGTTGTTACAACTCTCCCCTTAAGGAATTTTCGCTCTCGAAAATCTTACCAATAAAAAGGTTTGGGTATTGGTTTCTCATGGTATCCTTCGGTTCCCAAGTAGCTTCTTCAATCCCATGTCATTGCCAAAGAACTTTTACTAAAGCTACCTTTTTATTTCTTAACTCTTTTGTCTCAGGTGCCAAGATTTTAATCGGTTCTTCATTGTAAGTCTTATCAGGCTAAATCTCTACTTCTGTCGGTGATATAACATGTGAAGGATCTGATTGATACCGTCGTGAGATGGACACATGGAAAACATTGAGAATTTTATCAAGCTCTGGTGGTAATGCTTATCGGTACGCAACAAGTCCAATTCTTTCTGTGATTTCATATGGCTCGATGAATCGTGGACTCAATTTTCCTTTATGGCCAAATCGAAGAACTTTCTTCCAAGGTGATACTTTTAAAAATACCTTGTCGCCGACTTGAAACTCTATTCCTTTTCGTTTAAAATCGGCATAAGACTTTTGACGATTTGAGGCTGCTTTCAAACTATCTCGAATTACTTTCACTTTTTCTTTAGTCTTACGGACTAAATCAACCCCGTGTATCATTTTCTCACTAAGTTTTGTCCAGTATAACAGAGTTCTACATTTACGACCATACAGAGCCTTATATGGTGTCATTTTAATGCTGGACTGGTAGCCATTATTATAAGCAAATTCAACTAAAGACAGATATTTTTCCCAGTTACCTTCAAATTCAAGTATACAACACCGAAACATATTTTTCTAAAGTCTGTATAACGCATTCAGATTGTCCATCAGTCTGAGGATGAAATGCAGTACTAAAATGTAACTGTGTACGTAGAGCTTCTTGCAGCTTATTCCAAAATCGGGACATAAATCGAGGATTTCTATACGAAATAATGGAGACAGGCACTCCATGCTATCTAACAATCTCAGAAACATATAATTCAACCAATCTATCCAAGGAAACATCCATACGTATCGGAATAAAGTGTGCATACTTTGTCAACCGGTCGACAATTACCCAAATAGTATCTTTGTTCTTCGGAGACAAGGGTAACTTCGATACAAAATCTATGGTAATTCTTTCCCATTTCTATTTCGGTATTGTAACTGGCTATAATAATCCCGAAGGTAACTGATGTTCAAATTTTACTTGCTAACATATCAAACATTCAGTTGCATATTCAGAAATATCCAGTTTCATTCCTGGCCACTAGTACATCTTTTTCAAATCATTGTACATTTTATTACTTCCCGGATGAACATACATAGTACCATTATAAGCTTCGTTCAAAATCTTCTGTACAAGTTCTGAATTCTTTGGTACACATATTCTACTTCTAAATACTAAACAATCATCATACCGAATCTGAAATTCTGAATTAGGATTCAACTCACACTGTTCTCGTTTAGTTTGTAATTCACTATCATCATTCTAAGCTTCACAGATCTGTTGCAGTAATGACGGTTTAGCTTTTAACTCAGCTATAATTGAACCATCATCTGATAATGACAACCGGGTATTCATTGCTCACAAAATGAACAAAGACTTTCTGCTTAGAGTATCAGCAACTACATTGGCTTTTCCCTGATGATAGACAACAATCAGATTAGAATCTTTCAATAATTCAAGCCATCTACGTTGTCTCAAATTTAAATCGTTTTGTGACATCAAATACTTCAAACTCTTATGATCAGTAAAAATGTTACATTTTTCACCAAACAAATAATGTAGCCATATTTTCAATGCAAACACAATGGCTGCCAATTCAAGATCATGTTTCGGATAGTTCTTCTCATGTGGTTTTAGTTGTCTTGAAGTGTAGGCTCTTACTTTTCCTTCTTGTATCAATACATAGCCTAAACCATTCAATAATGCATCACTGTAAATTACAAATTGTTTACCTGATCCAGGCTGAACTAACACAGGTGCATCAGTATACAAGGCTTTGAATCTGTCAAAACTTCACTGGCATTTATCAAACCACTCGAATTTCACATCTTTCTGCAACAATCGAGTCATTGGAGAAGCTATAACACCCTTAACCAATATCCATCGTCAGAACAGGGTTTCAGAGTTTTATTGAAACATTCAAAACATTTTTCAATTAATTTATGTAAATTACTATTCATTTACCGAGATCATATATATCGTCCCTTATATGGACCCTCAAGGCCCAAAACGAGTGTGGGAATCAAATTAGGACTAAATCAGGAACTCAGGGAATTTTTTACGAAATTCGAAAAATTTTCCTAGGTGTAGGGCTCACACGCCCATGTGGTCTAGGGACACGCCCGTGTGGTCAGGCGATGTACTGGACACGCCCGTGCCCCTAACCCGTGTAACTCTCTAACTTTTAAAGCATGAAGAAATTGAAGTATACCCGTGTGCTAGGCCGTGTGGTGAATTTTTATTTTTGAAAATTAGATGTAGTTTTCACACGGCCGTGTAACACGCCCGTGTTCAAGGCCGTGTCAACCACACGGCTGAGACACATGCCTGTGTCTTTGCCCGTGTGCCCAATTCTGAGCATTCTGTTTCTCATTTTTAAGATGCAGGGGACACACGGCCAGACCACATGCCCATGGGACAAGCCTTGTGTAACACTCCTAATCCATATCTACCGCCGGATTAGCGTTACAAGGTATTACCAGTCAAAAACACAATTTCAAATGATCACGTACACACACTAACACAATTTCAAACGATCACGTACACACACTTATATTAACTTTTAATAAGAAACTATCATTAATTAATTTCAATAGTCGATCTAATTACTACTACCACAGAGCTGAATATACTTTTAATTCAAACTCATAATACATGCAGATATATAGACTTCATTACACTTTAGTCCCATACTGTAACCATACACAATTGGATTACACAAAATGTACTACTTATTATCATTTAATAAAAATCATATCAAATTCGGCACTCATTTAATATTAAGTTAAACACTTATTCACCACATAAAACACATATAATTATTATAATTTATTATTGCACATGCCATTATTGATCTAGTCATTCTTCCATGCATTTAGCCAAGACAAGTTCGATCTTAACTATTACTCACTCACAGTTCAAATCAATTAACTTACAACTCTATATATTTCAAATGTTTAAATCATTATACATATTATATAATATATATTCCAACATTTAATATGCTACAGTTAGATATAAACATACTATAACCACCTATGTTAATCACGTTTACTGAACTATGATATAATATAAATTAATGATTCCATATAACATACCCAACTTGTCACTATTGGATCAAAACATTAATTAGCTACCATAACCGAATTTAAACAGCTTGAACCCATCCAAAAGCATGCATGCATAATTCAACTCGTTGACCGAAAATACTTATTAACTAAAGGAGATTATTTCTATAATTTTGAAACATTAACCACATATAGACATATACAGAACGTAAATATTACACACTATGTATCCAATATATTAAGTCAAATTATCATATGCAAAAATATTTATATAAGCACTGCCAAGTCACAAATAAATCATAACCTTCATATTCAATTCCATCTTATACCAATATATTATCGAAATAGTTTCAAACTAATTCATGTATGTTTTACCTATTCAAAACCTTGACCGAATCAGTTTAACAAGCTATGAAAATGTATACACACAATGATCATTACACTATCCATTTCTAAATTTACCAACCATTGTCAAAACATTACTAACTCATATAGCGTCTATCATATGAATCATTCTTGCATAGCATATAGCATTATAACCAAAAGTGAGCTCAAACCACAATCCAAAAACACAAACAAAATTATCAAAACCAAGATCACAAAACATTATAACTAGGCCCACATAAAATCAAACCTAAACATAAAAAGCAAGACATTTTCGCATGGCTAATGTACAAACATATTGAAAATAATAAATCCCAAAGACAGTCTATACATGCCATAATTTAAGTTTAGCTTATAAGGTACCAAAACAGTAGATAGTGTGATGAACTTGGCTGACAGTCCCGAGCTTGTAGCTTGACTTCGAAATCTATAAAACAGAGTAACATAACACACAGAGTAAGCTATCATAGCTTAGTAAGCCATAAGCAAATAAACAATCTAATAATATAACCAACTCATTTTAAATTTAACTGAGTTATACTAGCATAAGTATACTTAGTCTCAACCTACCAATTTCATATATGATATTTCATTTTTATACAAAATTCCCACCTTGGCCGAATGCCTATATAACCAATATAAGTAATTCACATTTTACTTACAAAGCCAATATATCATTAAACAATCAAATATACTTATACTCATAAACACCAACTCAAGCATCATAATATATCATCATGTATACATTACCTAAATGGTCAAATACACATGGTTACATCAATAAACATATCACATATCATTTCGAAGACAATCACAATATATATACCTTATCAAGTTCGATTACAATTTTATAATTACACATTCCATATTTACCTCATAAGTCATTTATATCAAACATTAAATACTTACTTACCTTACCTTAAGTAGGTAACAAGTTAATCCATACCTAGCATATTGCTCGTTTTACACATTCAAACATAGCTTATCTTTGCCAGATGAATCATTCAGAATCAGATAGGACACTCGGATAATCACATAAATAGTACAATGCCAATGTCCCAGACGTGGTCTTACATGTAGCCACATATCGATGCCACTGTCCCAGACAGGGTCTTACTCATAAACACATATCAGAATCACATATCGATGCCATGGTCTTACTCGCACATATATATCGGAATCCTATGTCATGACATATGTATCCTAACTATTCCTAAGGTTCATACGGGACTTTCGGACATCGTAACTCAGTCGAAACGATTGCATGAACATAGTTAACATGCTTACACATTCGGCATTAGCACATATTAATTCATATATTTCATATCAGCATACACACTTTACATTTAATTAAAATTAAGTACGTCTATTTGCTTATAAACTTACCTCGGACAACGAAAAACCAGTACGGATCGACTAGTCGACAACTTTCGTTTTCCCCCGATCCAAATTTGATTTCTTTGGTTCTTGATCTAAACATATTCAAATTAAGCTCACTCAAACATATTTTCATTCAATTTAGTCCAAAAACACATAAATGGGAAAATTACCATTTTACCCCTAATATTTACAATTTTTACAATTTAGTCCCTATTGCACAAAACACAAAATATTCAAATTTCAAGATACCCATGTTTGGCCGAATATTCCTAGTGTTCATACAAGCCCATGTATTTATTTATTTCACATTTTAGTCCCTCAAATTATTATTTTTGCAGTTTAGTCCTAATTACTCAAAATCATCAAAAACTTCAATACAAAATATGTTAATCTAAAACATATCTTTCATTTTTCATCATCAAACAATAAAAATCACAAGCTCTCAACAATTACATAACTCAAAATATTCACCAAAATAAAAATTAAAGCATGGGTCTTGAAGATTACTAAGCAACGATCTCAAAAAATGTAGAAATGATCAAAAATCGAACAAAAACGAACCTTGATTGAGCTTGAATATAGGCTGAACCCTAGCTTGGTTTCTTTCTTTTTCTTTTGTTTATATTCGGCAAGAACAATGAAGAAATAAAATATATGTTGTCTTTATTTTATGTTTTATTATGTATATTATAACTTAAGTTTAAATTTCCTATTTAACCTTAATGATTTAATGTAAAAACTTTATAATATAAGCCTTATACCATCCAACTATATTAAAGATGGCATAATTACAATTTTAAGGCTTCAATTTAGAAAGCCACTAACAAGTTAATCCCATTTAGAAATAACCACAGAATTTTTGTTTTACGCGATTAATTCCTTTTGTTTAATCAGACACTCAAACGACAAAATTAAATCACAAAAATTTCACAGATATAAATTCACACAAAATAAACACAAAAAATAATTTTAAAAACATTTTTCTTCTCAAATTCGTGGTCTTTTAACCACCGTTTCGATTAGGGTCTAAATCGGGTTGTTACACCATGTATCACACATAGCCAAGACATACACCCATGTGGACAAAATAAGGTCATTTCCTAGCCTCATTTGTCACCCAAAACTTACCATTTTCCTGAACTAAAGCTCACAAACATATATCCTATAACACCCCAAACCCGGCCCAAACGTTACGGCCGAATTCAGCGTGCCACATGGAAATGTTGCTAACGTTTTATCAAAAATCTCTTTATTAGGGTTTAAAGAATGTTAATGTTTTAAGTTTAAGTGAATGGAAGCTGTGCACCAGGTAGGAAGCCAGAAAAGAGGAGGTGAGTCTGTTGGACTACTTAAGTACCAAGCTCTTCCCGGATCCAATCCTAGACATGCACACATCCATTGCCACACTTAAAGCATGTTACTTGTTTACAAACATTAAATTTAGTTAGATATATTTAAAACAAATATTTGCCTTTTTAAACATTTACTTTGCGGAAGCTTAGCTCGATCATCGTGATATTTTGAAAGCAAGTAGTTTTTATAATACGCATCCTAGTGCTAACCCGTTTAATAATCCCAAAATAAAAATAATTAAAAGAGAGGCCTTATTACAACTTTAAGCAAAATGAAAATAATCAAAAGTAAAAGAAATACGAACTTATATAAAAACCAGAAATTAATCTTCATGGCCACTCTGAATCCTGCCCAGCTCCAAGTCCACCAATTAGGGCTCACCTGCAAGGATGGAAGAGAAAGGGGTGAGTTTGGGAAACTCAGTGTATACAAAAAACCATCCAAAGCCCAAGTCAGCTCAAGCCCATTGGGCCTAAGCCCCAATCAGATAATAGTGTATAGCGGATCGAAGCCCTTTTCAGAATACAGTAAACAGGGCCATAGCCCCTTTTAAGATAACAGTGTGGCCCATAGACCCAATTCAGTAACACATGTAACAATAGTAATAATGAATGCAAGCCCATCTGGGGAGACTACTCAACCCACCAACCGCTACACTGCACCCGTACCAGCCCTACACTCCATGTGGGGAATATCTCAACCCACCCAACCCTACACTCCACAGTTGCAGCATTGCTGCTCAATTATCGGTAGGGTGAGGCAAAGCCTCCAGTACGTGGACCAGCCACTTTCAGTACTTCCTCCATCAATATCCCAGTCCCATGCAACACATATTAATAATAACATGACATGCAGTAAATAGTAACAGTCAATCATGCATTGTGGTCAACTTTAACCCTAGGGGTATATCAGTAATTTTGCTCTTAGGGGTAAATCCGTAAACTT
Organism: Gossypium anomalum; assembly: GCA_025698475.1. Taxonomy (NCBI): domain Eukaryota; kingdom Viridiplantae; phylum Streptophyta; class Magnoliopsida; order Malvales; family Malvaceae; genus Gossypium; species Gossypium anomalum. The sequence continues at coordinate 61,159,686 of CM046956.1, forward strand.
TCCCACCTATGAAGGTATTTCAGTAATTTTATCAGTTTTAAGTAGTATGAATCCACAGTCTAATAGAACATATTTATTTGCCCCTTTTTTTTTTGGTTATCTTACCCATATGGACCCGTAAGCCCATTGGGCCTACTTTTAGTCTATCGAGGCCCAATTACCGAAGCTCACAAAATTTCACATGCGTCTAGCTTACCACTTTGCGATGCCAGATCTAATAATTTCTACACGTCTTGTGAGCACTCGCACACTCAGAAGCCCATGAAATGCCGGAATTTCGGCATTTCAGCTTTTGTCGAATTGTACTATGAAAGGGTGTTCGATACACACTGCTTTCATGACGATCGCTCTTCGAGATCCCTTACGATGTCCTACAATTGATTAGCACAGTTCTTAGATTGCAAACCACAACCACCAAACCCAATATTCACTTACCCATACCCGGACCATGTCCCTAAAAGCCTTTAAAACCTTACCTTTTTGCCAAAACCGATAGCTAGCTCTGAATCTGATTGCTCTAACGATCTAAGCCTTCAATCCAACACTTAAGAAGACACTAATCACCGAAAGAAATCATCAGTTAAAGACCCCTAGAGCGTTATGCCCAAATCGACATCCACCTTATGTATGTAGGGGTTTTCAGCTTTTTCTTAAACCACAAGACACAAATGGAAAGAAGGTTTGAATACTTACCAAGAGATCTACTTGTTGAAGAACGTTCCAAATACCTTTCTAACCTAGTTCCATTGTGAATCCAACTTAAACGTGCGTAGAAGATAGATCTAAATATTAATTCCCGAATCACTAAAATATGAAGCTTTTCGGCTTTTAGATCTATCCTAGAAGATGGCTATTGCGATCTAAAAGAAAAAAATAGGTGACGATAAGTTCACCATCGAAGAGACAACCAGTAGAGGAAGAGATGTAAGATTAGAGGTTCAGTCTTTTGAAAGATTAAAAGGAAAGGAGATATGGTTTCAATCAAAGGAGTAATCGGCAACCAATATTTGAGCAGAAAAAGTTGTTTTAGAAAGAATTTGGCTTCGAGGAAAGAAAATAGAAAAGGAGAGAATTGTTCAACTTTTGAGAAAAATAGAAAAGAATATGAGCAAAAGAAATAAGATAAGATTAGAATAAAATAAGATCCTTTTCCAATTTTAATTCCTTCCTTATCTCCTTAATTCATGGCCAAATTCTAAGTTTAAATTTAATTCAAACTCTCCACTGCTGAGCAATAGTCCACCGCTCAGCCGACTCCTCCTGTTGCTGGTAGAGTTTCAATCCCGTACGGTCCTTCCCACGTGCGTACAGCAAAAAGAAGCACCCTTTTGTGCATAACGTTGCTCGAACCTAGGACCTCCAGGTTGCCCAGCACACTATTGGCCACTGGGACGCGCATTTGTTTTCAATAATATACCGTCACATTTTATCTTAAAGGTTACCTACTGAAGTCTTGTTCATTTTAAAAATATAACATTAAAACATACCTTCGCCTGGACTCGAACCCGTACCCTTGTGAAACTCCTAGCACCCTACTGCCACTGTGCCATAAGCTCTTTTTGTGTTACATTATACTTGCAACTCCTCTTAATCCTTATTCTAGTCGCGATCTGCATATTTAAAAAAACACCCAAATTGCGCACTCCGTGCCTTGAACCCAGGCTCCTCCCACGCCCTCCTAGCGCCCTTAGGCACTGAGCAAGATGCCTGCTTGTGCTAAAACACAGCCCTAATTTATTAATGAAGCCTACTTCCCAGATTCCCTTAAGAGGCCAAATTAAAACAATTTTTTTTCCTAGAGTTTAAACACCAAAACAACAATACTTTTATAAATATATATTTTATTATTTTTTTCCCATCTAATAATAATAATTATAATGATAATAAGTTTTTTTTTATAAATATATCTAATAATAAAAATTTCAAATATCAATAATGCAGTAAATAATAAAAATTTGCATAAAAATTTCAAACATACATACAGTAATATTTTTCTAAGAATAATAATTTTATCTCATAATACTAATTAAAATTTCGTAAAAATTTAAAATATCCATAATAATAACTATAGGAAAAATTTTCTAGTAGTAATTTAATTCAAAATTTTTTTCTTAAACGATAATATTTAAAACTTCTTAATTATTCAGGTTTTCTTCTATCCGAATCCCAGACTCAAAGCCCAACTCTTCTAGGCCCCAAAAATCGGAGTGTTACAACTCTACTCCCCTTAAAGAAATTTCGTCCTCAAAATTTCCAACTATCAACTAATCGTATTACTCAAGTCAAACCATCATGCTACTATGCTATCGCTGCGCACTCTGATCTAAATAATTTTAATACGGCCCAGAACATCTAACTACTGAAATAAAGAAACGTTTATCAAGAACGCATACAACTCGTAACACATATTCAAATAGAATAAACTTAGCAATCCCGAGCTCGATGCTCCTTGGACCCATATCTAAAGCATGCTCCCGTCTTCCTATGGCATTCACTCGGATGACGCCCGTTGCAGTTCTTGCAGGTTGGAAAGTTTGGTCGTGTCTTAACATGTTTCACAGAACGAAGCTTGGTTTTTTGAGAACTAGAATCCTTCCTCTTCCTACACTCCAAGCATCTTGCTTGAAGCGTTTCCCTAATTTCCTTAACCTTGGTCTCCAGTACTTCTTCTACCACTTTCCTTACTAACTCGGCCAGTGCCTCAGTCCTAAGCTCCGAGTTAATAATAATAAAAATTTCAAATATCAATAATGCAGTAAATAATAATAATAATTTTCATAAAAATTTCAAACATACATACAGTAATATTTTTCTAAGAATAATAATTTTATCTCATAATACTAATTAAAATTTCGTAAAAATTTAAAATATCCATAATAATAACTATAGTAAAAATTTTCTAGTAGCAATTTAATTCAAATGTTTTTCTTAAACGATAATATTTAAAACTTCTTAATTATTCAGGTTTTCTTCTATTCGAATCCCAGACTCAAAGCCCAACTCTTCTAGGTCCCAAAAATCGGAGCGTTACATATCCACCAACCCAACATCATATTCACAAGAAATTTGACATCAATCATATGGTATTATCTCACGCATCAATAGATATAAACTTACTCATGTCATAAACTCATATGATAACACAATTTCAGCAAACCAATACATAATAAGCACTTATGTGATTATCAAAACACTACTTTAAAATAGTCAAACTTAGACCATCATTATCCACTCTAATAGCTAGGTTACAAAACAACCATTACAAGTCATCATTGGCCAACTAAACTTATTCATCCCATTATACCAAAATGAGATTTCTATTTATACCAAAATGAGATAATGGATAATGTGATGACTACTCCGACCGACTTCCAACTTTCGCGAGCTTGAACACTATAAAACAGGGAAAAATAAACGGATTAAGCATTTTATGCTTAGTAAGTCCGTATAACGAGAAATAAACTTATCGGTCTTATTTATCAATACAAGCACACATAAATACATATTCCATAAATTTTAGGTAAATTACCTAAACACAAACACTTATTCAAACAAGTTAGTCACATAATCTCATATGAATATCAAGTAAACATAGATGAGCTCATCACATTACAAGCTTCCAGTAATTTCACCTTCCCAGTCATTGAACTATTGGAATCTTGATGGATGTTCGGGTAATATACACATGTGCAAAAGTACCCATTGGGTACATAATGAAAAGGCTCACCCTTGAGTCGTACATTTTACCGTAGGATTACCAGTCCAGGCTAAATCCTATCCGTAGCATATGCTCTAAAGAGCTTAATATGGATTACCTGTCTGGGCTAAATCCAATTTATAACCTAATTCAAGAGGGCTTACATTAGAATTACTCACCCGGGCTAAATTCTATTTGCAACATATGCACTATTATTTTCAACCCATCAAAATTCAACATTCGACCGGAACACGATAATTTGTCCATATTACACAACTTAAAACTATTTCATTATGTATATATCATCTAATACATAACAACATAATCATACAATTCAATTCAAGCATATTAGCATACATTTTTAAGTTACATGAACTTACCTTGAAAATGGTTCATTTTTGAATTTCAACTAATCCAAAACCTTTTGCTTTCCTTGATCTAGTTCTGTAGTTGGTCTTTCCGGATCTATATGGATAAATTTAACTATTAATCTGTCACATTTCATATACATTCGCATTCTATTTCACCCTAGGTAAAATTACCATTTTACCCCTATCCTTTTCAAAAATTTTGATTTCATCCCTAGGTTCAGAAAATGAAATTCATGAAATTTAACCCTCTTTCCAAGCCTAGCTGAAATTTATAATCAACATTTATAGCACACATTTTTCACAAGTTTCAGAATTTTCCATGTGTTTTTACCATTTTTCATTTTAGTTCTTAAATCAAGTTTTCATCAAAAATTGCTTTCTAAAAGTTGTTTATCTAATTTTCAGCATATTCATCCATGACCCAAATTTCATACCTTGATAACTTTTCAAATTAACCCCCTAAATAGAGAGATTAGACTATCCTGGTTTCAAAAATATAAAAATCATTAAAAATAAGACTTGATTTCATACCTTTTCAAGCTTGGTAAGTTGTCTTCCTCTCTTCTAGGGTTTCTATAGAAATTTTGGGGAAGATGATATGAAATTAGATAAATATTTCTTTTTATTTAATTTCCTTCTTTTAATTTTAGTGATTTCCAATTTAGTCCCTTGCCTTTTCTAATTTTTCCATTGATGAGTCATTAAAATATCTACTAACTACTCTTCAATGGTCTAATTACCATATAAGGACCTTAAGTTTTGAATTCTATAGCTATTTGATACCTATAGCTGCTAGAATCCAACTTTTGCATTTCATGCAATTTAGTCCTTTACCTAATTAACCACACAATTGATAAAATTTTCATGTGACCTCCCTATCATGATGCCAACCATAAAATAAAATAAAATAATTTTTTATTTTTAACTCAGATTTGAGGTCCTGAAACCACTATTTCGACCTCACCGAAATTGGGCTATTACAGAAGCTATCATTGAAAACCCTGTAACAAACCTTCGATAATATCTAGATAGTCCCATGAAACTTTTAACTTTAGACACATTCTTTGTGGTTTCCAATTAACAATAGCTGAAATTTTAGACACCATTTTGCCCCTATCCTTTTCAAAAATCCCGAATTCGTCCCTAGGCTCGGAAAATAAAATTCATGAAATTTAACCCTCTTTCCAAGCTTAGCCAAAATTTGTAAACAACATTTATAGCACACACTTTTCACAAATTTTAGAATTTTCCATTGGTTTTTACCATTTTTCATTTTAGTCCCTAAATTAAGTTTTCATAAAAAATTGCTTTGTAAAAGTTGTTTATCTATGAATAACTTTTCATTTTCTACCATAAATTTCTAATTTTCAGCATATTCATCCATGACCCAAATTTCATACCTTGATAACTTTTCAAATTAACCCCCTAAATAGAGAGATTAGACTATCTCGATTTTAAAAATATAAAAATCATTAAAAATGAGACTTGATTTCATACCTTTTCAAGCTTGGTAAGTTGTCTTCCCCTCTCCTAGGGTTTCCATAGAAATTTTGGGGAAGATGATATGAAATTAGATGAATATTTCTTTTTATTTAATTTCTATCTTTTAATTTTAGTGATTTCAAATTTAGTTCTAATTTTTCCATTGATGAGTCATTAAAATATCTACTAACTACTCTTCAATGGTATAATTACCATATAAGGACCTTAAGTTTTGAATTCTATAGCTATTTGATACCTATAGCTACTAGAGTCCAACTTTTGCTGTGACAGCCCTAATTTGACCCTAGTCGGAATGTGGTTTCGGGACCACAAAACTGAGTCATAAAATTTATTTAAAATTTTATTTGCATATCTTCTATGTGTGATATTGCATGTGTGAAAAATTGATGTTTTAATTTAGCATATTGAATGTGAATTTTCTTGAAAGGACTTAGTTGAGAAAATTAGAAAATATGATAGGTAAATAGGTAAGGACATAATAATTACAAAGGGTGAAAGCTTGGGTTTGCATGTCAAAATGCCCAAAATACATGTAGTGGCCGGCCAAGCAATGATGTTTCTCCACTAAGTTTAATTAATTATAATTTTATATGGACAAATGTTCAAAATAATTTAAAGAGAAAAATAAATTAATAAGAAAAGATGAATAAAAGAAGAAATGGAAGGAGAGAGAGTGTTCATCTTCTTCTTGTAAAGCCGAAACCTAAGTGAAAGAGGAAGGAAATTGGTTAAAGACATTCGGCCAACTTAAGGGTTAATCAGGGTTGGATTTCATGTTATTTCCATTAAATTTTATGAAAGTTTAGTTAGTAGTCAAGCCCTTATTATAACCCATATGTTGATTTTTTTTCTATTTGGTGACAAAATGTGTATACGGTTATAATGGTTAAATGTTAAGAGGATAGTGTTTGATGCTTTGGATGGAAATATTAGAAAGGTGAAGAATGAATTAGCTAATAGATATATATATGCATTTGAATGATGGTATGAATAGATGTGGAGTTTTTGTTAGTTAGAAGTATTCGGTCAAAATGTTATACGGTGGAACTATGTTAAATGAAGGAAAAAAAAGGGTGATATTATATTGAATTTGTATATTCGGCCATATGAGTAAGTACATAGGTAATGTTAAATTTGATCTTGCATATTCGGCCATATAGGTATGCACATTTGTAATATTATCTTTAATTCTCTATAATTGACCAAATGAGTGATGTTGGCTAATAAAGTTGAGTTTGATTCATGATTATGTATATTTGAATGTAAACATATTTGAGATAATGTTATTTTGGAAGTGATAATGCATTCGGCCTTGAGACATTATATAAGCATTAGTTGAGGTTTTAATGTTTTGAACAAGGATGGTTGTAAGATGAATTAGAAATCATTAAATTTGTATATGTGAGTATTTAGCAAGGGGTGGTTGCCGTATAGACACATATGTATATATATGTATATAGATGTGTTTCATTGAAGTATTGATTGGTTATCGATAGTAACTGAATATTAGGTGGTTAATAGCCGAGTGGCTTAGTTTTAATAAAAGCATAAGGTGAATAAAAATCAAATTTATGCCGTGTGATTCTTGTGATATGAAATTATTAATAGTGGGGATATAATTAACTAGCAAGGTAATTAAACTATTAAATTTATTTATTCTAGATCAAGAACCTAAAGGAGGGGAATCAAGCAAGGGCAAAGCAAAGAATATCGAGTAGTCGATTGGAACCATTTCGTCCAACATAAGGTAAGTCCCTATGCAATTTATAAGATTGGTTATTTTTTAAATAAATGGTGTTTGCATATCATGAAGGAATTACTTTTGTTTATGTATTCTTTTGATCGATAGATATGTGGCCGTATATACTTATTGAATTAAATAAATCGCTTGTTATAATGAAATGACATTGGCACTATGTGTGCGGATTTGGATGGTACTATGTGTGCGGATTTGAAAGGCACTATGTGTGCTTATTTGAATGGCACTATATGTGCAGATTTGAATGTCAATACATGTGTGGATTACTAAGGCACTATGTGTGTGGGTTAACATAGCACTATAGGTGCGAATTACCTTGGTTAAGCACTATGTGTGCGAAATTGGTTGTTGATAAAATAAGTGCAGGAACTAAGTGAAGAGTAAAATCATTGATCGAAATAAGAAATTGGAGACATCTGATAAAATTGAAACGTATATGCACGAATGCATCTATTTCATCATTGTTAAATATTTGGAGGAAAAGAATTAAGGTATTCGATTGTATGATATTTTGATTGAATAGCAAGACTTGATTAGTAGTTGAATTGATAATTTAAAGTAATATATAGACCTTTTTGTTTCTATTTCAACATATTAAGTTAATTGTTTGCATTATATTACTTACGACTTACTGAGTTGAAAACTCATTTGATGTGCTTACTTGTTTCTTATTTAGATTTCCTTTTGATCCATTGCATGCTCGGGACCATTCTCGAAGTCATCACACCTGTCTGCAACGTTTTGGTGCCCTTTTTTTAGTTAATCTTAAGTTTAACATTATGGCATGTATAGGATAATATTTTGAGAGATTTTTGTTATTTTGATAGCACTGTACATAAAAGCCATAAGAAAATGGCTTAACTTACATGTTTAAATTCAGTTTTGTTGGATTATGATTAAGCTCTTTTTGGTTAATTTGCAATGTGTTATGGTGGAGTAGTATTTTTGTTATCTATTATGAGTGTCAAAGTTGTCTAATGATTTGGAATGGGTGAAGTGGGATGATTCGATTTTTACTTTGCATAGTAATGGATTATTTGAATTTTTATTGTTGTATTGGTCAATGTGGGATTTGTGATATGGCATTGAAGGTTGTTTAGTTATATTCGATCATGTTATTTATATGAGGTATATTCGGTGTGTACTTTTGTGAATAATAAATATAGATATTGATTTATAATGTTTGTATGTTTTAATATATTTTACTAGAATGTGTCTAAGTTACAATCGGCTATATGATAATAATGAATAAATCAGTTATTCATATTAATAATCGTTCGTTTAAAAGTTAGTCCAAGTGTGTGCATGTAACTGTTTTAAATTGTCATTTGATCAGTAATACCTTGAAACCCCAATCTGGCGACGGATACGGGTTAGGGGTGTTACATTTGCATTTCATGCAATTTAGTCCTTTACCTAATTAACCACACAATCGATAAAATTTTCGTATCAAAATTTTCATGTGACCTTTCTATCATGATGCCAAACATAAAATAAAATAAAATAATTTTTATTTTTAACTCGGATTTGTGGTCCCGAAACCACTGTTTCGACCTCACCGAAATTGGGTCACTACAACTCTCCCCCCTTAGAAATTTTCATCCTCGAAAATTCTTACCAGAAAAGAGTTTAGGGTATTGCTTCTTCTTAGTATCCTCCTGCTCCCAGGTAGCTTCCTCTAATCTATGCTACTGCCAGAGAACTTTTATCAATGCCACCTTTTTATTTCTTAGCTCTTTCGTCTCATATGCCAGTATTTTAATCGGTTCCTTATTGTAAGTCATATCAGGCTAAATCTCAACTTCTGTTGGAGTAATAACGTGTGAAGGATCCGATCGATATCGTCGTATCATGGACACATGAAATACATTATGAATTTTATCAAGCTCCGGTGGTAATGCTAACCGATATGTAATAGGCCCGATTTTTTCAATGATCTCATATGGCCCGATGAACCGTGGAGTCAGTTTTCCTTTGCATCAAAATAGGAGAATCTTCTTCCAAGGTGACACTTTCAAGAATACTTTATCACCAACCTGAAATTCTATCTCTTTCTGCTTTAAATCAGTATAAGACTTTTGACAGTCCGATGTCGGTTTCAAACTGTCCCTAATTATCTTTGCCTTTTCTTCGGTCTCCCGAATCAAGTCAACTCCATGTATCTTTTTCTCACTTAACTCTGTCCAATACAATGAAGTTCTACATTTACGACCGTATAGAGCTTCATACGGTGCCATTTTAATACTGGACTAATAACCATTATTGTAAGAAAATTCAATCAAAGGCAAGTACTTTTCCCAGTTACCTCCAAATTTAAGTACACAACACCGAAGCATGTCTTCTAGAATCTGTATCACACATTCAGATTGTCCATCTGTTTGAGGATGGAATGCAGTACTAAAGTGTAAACGACTGCCTAGAGCTTCATGCAACTGACTCCAAAATCGAGATGTAAACCGAGGGTCTTTATCTGAGATAATGGAGATTGGCACTCCATGTAGCCTTACAATCTCAGAGACATATAATTCAGCCAATCTATCCAATGAAAAATCCATACATACTGGGATAAAGTGTGTCAAATTCGTTAAACGATCGACAATTACTCAGACAGTATCTTTCTTTTTTGGTAATAAAGGTAATCCCATTACAAAGTCCATGGTAACTCTTTCCCATTTCCACTCCGATATTGTAATTGGCTGCAATAATCCCAAAGGTACTTGATGTTTGGTCTTTACTTGTTGACATATCAAGCATTTCGATACAAATTTAGAAATACCCTATTTCATTCCCAGCCACCAGTACATTTTTTTCAAGTCACTATACATCTTATTACTACCAGGATGAATAAACATGGTACTATTATGAGCTTTATTCAAAATCTTCTGTATCAGTTCTAAACTTTTTGGTATACATACTCTATCTCTGATTAATAAACAACCATCAGTCCCGATTTGAAATTCAGAGTCAAGAGTCGATTCACTTTGTATCTGTTTCGCTTGCAACTTATCATCATTTTTCTGAGCTTTCGAGATCTGTTGCATAAACATCGGTCTAAATTTTAACGCAGCTACAAGTGAACCATCATCAGATAAAGACAACTGGGTGTTCAATCCCCGTAAGGCAAGCAAGGATTTTCAGCTCAAGGCATCTGCCACTGCATTAGCTTTCCTTAGATGGTTATCAATAATGAGATCATAATCTTTCAATAATTCCAACCATCTACGTTGTCTCAAATTTAGTTCTTTCTATGTGATTAAATACTTCAAACTTTTGTGACCTGTAAAGATGTGACATTTTTCACCAAAAAAGATAATGCATCCATATTTTTAATGCAAAAACAATAGTTGCTAATTCAAGATCGTGTGGTGGGTAATTTCTTTCATACGGTTTTAGCTGCCTAGATGCATAAGCCACTCCTTTACCATCTTGCATCAATACACGTCCTAAACCATTCGATGAGGCATCGCTGTAAACTGTAAATTCCTTACCCAATCGAGGTTGGACTAATACGGGCACTTCTGTCAATAAAGCTTTCAATCTATCAAAACTCTACTGGCATTTATCATTCCGCTCAAATTTCACTTCTTTTTGTAGCTATCGAGTCATCGGAGAAGCTATCATTGAGAACCCTTTAACAAATCTCCGATAGTATCCTGCTAATCCCAGAAAACTTCTAACTTCTGAAACATTCTCCGGTGGCTTCCAACTTACAATAGCTGAAATTTTGTTTGAGTCCACCCGAATACCCTCTACAGATGCAACATGTCCAAGGAAACTAACTTCTCGTAGCCAGAATGCACATTTACTAAATTTAGCATACAGTTGTTTCTCACACAGAGTTTGCAAAATAATTCTCAGATGTTCAGCATGCTCATTCACATCTAAACCAAAATATCATCAATAAAAACAACCACGAACCTGTCTAGGTATGGTCTTAAATTTCTATTCATTAAATCCATAAATACCGCTGGGGCATTTGTTAATCCAAATGGCATCACCAAAAACTCATAATGCCCATATCTGGTTCTGAAAGCTGTCTTCAGCACATCTGAGTCTTTTACTCGTATCGTAAATCAATTTTTGAAAATACAGTGGCACCTCTTAATTGATCAAACAAGTCATCTATACAAGGCAATGGGTATTTATTCTTGACTAGGACTTTATTAAGTTTTTTATAATTGATTCATAATCTCAATGATCCATGTTTCTTCTTTACAAACAATACCAGTGCACCCCATGGTGAAATGCTGGGTCAGGCAAATCCTCTATCAATCTACTCTTGCAACTGTACCTTCAACTCTTTCAATTCAGCAGGAGTCATTCTATAAGGTGCTATAGATATCGGCGCCGTCCCTACACAAGGTCTATGGAAAATTCTACCTCTCTAGCTGGAGGTAAACCAGGTAGTTCTTCTGGAAATACCTCAGGAAACTCACAAACAACTGACACCAACTGGATTTTTAACTCTGATACTTTGGTATCCAGTATAATAGCAAGATAAGCCTCATACCCCTTTTTAATAAATCTCTATGATGATATTGCTGAAATCACATTAGACAATCCATCCAGTTTCTCAAATTCAACCCGGAGTAACTCACCATTCTGACACTTCAATACAATGTATTTATGCTTACAATTTACCCCTGCATTATGTTGCGTTAACCAATCCATTCCCAATATTACATCAAATTCATCAAAGGGTAACAATATCAAATTAGCCAGAAATCAATAGCCCTCTATCATCAATAGGTAATTTTTACAAACTTTATCCACCATAACATGTTGACCCAATGGGTTTGAAACTTTAACCACAAATTCGATGAATTCAACAATCATATTTTTATCAGATACAAATTTTGTGCATATATATGAGTGCGTGGAACCAGGATCATTCAAAGCAATAATATTAGTATCAAGTAGAGAGAATGTACCAGTGATAACATCTGGTGCCGAAGCATCTTCCCTTGCACATATTGCATAGGTTCTCGCTGGAGCCCGAGCCTCAGCTTTACCTGTTGAATCTTTTGCAGTATTACGACTACCATCGATATTTCAAGAATATCGTAATGGTCTACCCCTCGAGACAGGATTACTCGGCTTCAGGGTCTGTTCAATGGCTTTCTCAACCCCTTCCGGCAATCTTTAAGAAAATGGTCGAGAGAACCACACTTGAAGCAAGCCCCACTTCTCATCCGACACTCTTCAAAATGTAATTTATTACGGACATTGCATCGTGGTTTGGGGTTTCCAACACTCCCAACACTGGTGTTTAAGGGAGACGAAGACCTCTGGTTGGTGCGTTTAGAACTTCGTTCCTTTCCTGAGTACTCCCTTGAGGTAGCAAAATGCTCATGATAATTCTTTGATTTCTTTGAAGCAGATGATTATGTCTTACTCATAAATCTTTTGCTCTTAACTTGAGCTTCCTTTTCCGCTTGCCTCTTTTCTTTGCTTAATTCCTCGGCCTTGTGTGACTGTTCAGGCAACACCACGGATTCTCTTAATTCCAGAATTCCAATTAATAGCTTGATATCTTCGTTTAGCCTTTCTTCAAATCGTTTGTACATTCCGGCTTCAGTTTGAACCTATTCACTAGCATACTTGCTCAATCTAACAAATTCCCGTTCATACTTGGACACTGTCATATTCTTCTGTTTGAGCTTTAGAAATTCCTTCTTTTTCTGGTCCAAAAATCTCTGACTAATATACTTCTTTTTAAACTCTGTTTCAAAAAATTCCCATGTAATATTTTCCTTAGGTACCACAGAAGATATGGTTTTCCACTAATGGTAGGTTGTGTCTTTCAACAAAGATACTGCACATTTCAGACATTCGGCTCGTGTACATGATAACTCATCTAGAACCGGAATAGTATTTTCCAGCCAGAACTCAGCCCTCTCTAGATCATCATCGACTGTAGCCCTAAATTTTGTAGCCCCATGTTTTATGATTTTATCCACTAGAGCCTTACTAATTCTAATAGGTCTAGCATATTATGGCGTTTCATCATTTTGTGAAGAAGGTGGGGGAGGTCGTTGAACAACGAGATTTGTTCTCAAATATTCACTAAACCATTCATCCATCAATTCAAAGAAAGCTGCTTTTGCCGCATCAGTTTGGCCCTCAGATATGGGCTTTCTACTACCACTAGATGCAGCTCTCTTCACGGAAGCTTGAGCAGCGTTCTTAGCTTCCTTAGTCTCAACTTTAGCTTGGTTGGAAGACATTACTATATGAAAATACATTTAAAAATGGTCAGGAGATATCACACTATCATAATTTATATAATGGCATGTATAGCTAGACTCGTACTCACTATGTTAGTTTCAGAATCAGCTAAATCGTAGCTCTGATACCACTAAATGTAACACCCCTAACCCGTATTCATCGTCAAAATAAGGTTTCAGAGTATTACAAAAACATTTAAAACATTTTTCAATTAATTTATGTAAATTACTATTCATTTACTGAGATCATACATATCATCCCTTATATGGAGACTCAAGGCCCAAAATGAGTATGGGAATCAAATCAGGACTAAACCGGGAACTCAAGAAATTTATCGTGAAATTCAAATAATACACATTCTTAATCGTCAATCCTCTGACTTGAGACAGTCAATATTGAAGGAAGTTCATGGGGGACTTTGTGCTATGCATCCTGGAGGGAATAAGTTGTATCACGACTTGCGAGAACTGTACTGGTGGCCTGGGCTTAAACGAGAAGTAACGGAATTCGTGGGGAAATGTTTAACATGCCAGCAAGTAAAAGCTGAGCATCAATTACCTTCTGGATTGTTGCAGCCAGTAAAGATGCCACTTTGGAAGTGGGAGAGGGTAACCATGGACTTTGTGAGTGGGCTACCCTTGACACCATCGAAGAAAGACTCGATATGGGTGATTGTGGATAGGTTGACCAAATTGGCTCATTTCATACCTATCCGTACTGACTTTTCACTTCAGAAGTTAGCCAAGTTGTATGTGGCAGAGATTATGCGACTTCATGGTGTCCCAGTTTCGATTATCTCTGACCGAGATCCTAGATTCACATCTCAATTTTGGCAGTAGCTACATGAGGCATTGGGGATGCGATTGAGCTTTAGTACAGCTTTCCATCCCTAAACTGATGGTCAGTCGGAAAGGGTTATTCAGATGCTGGAGGACATGTTGAGGGGATGTGTTATTGACTTCCGAGGGAGTTGGGAGGATTACTTGCCGTTGGCAGAATTTGCGTACAATAACAGTTACCATGCAAGTATTCGAATGGCACCGTATGAAGCACTGTATGGGCGAAGATGTCGAACACCTAGTTGTTGGACCGAGTTGGGTGAACGACAGGTTCTTGGGCCTGAGTTGGTGGCAGATACTGAGGATAAGGTCAAGCTGATTAGAGACCGGTTGAAGGAAGCATCTAATAGGCAAAAGTCATATGCATATTTGAAGCATAGGGAGATTGAGTACTCAGTAGGTGATATGGTCTTCTTAAAGGTTTCTCCTTGGAAGAAGATATTAATGTTCGGTAAGAAGGGCAAGTTGAGTCTGCGGTTCATTGGGCCTTATCGGGTTTTGAAGCGAGTAGGCCCAGTGGCTTATCAGTTGGAATTGCCTCCAGAGCTAGACAGGATTCATGATATTTTTCACGTTTCCATGTTAAGGTGTTATCGTTCTGACCCTACTCATGTCGTGCCGGTTGTAGAAATTGAGGTGCAAACTGATTTGACCTTTAAGGAGGAGCCTGTGCAAATATTGGATCGAGATGTTAAGGTTCTAAGAAGAAAATCTGTCCCATTAGTGAAGGTGCTTTGGCATAACCATGGCAGAGAGGAAGCTACTTGGGAGCCAGAAGAGGCGATGCAACAGCAATACCCTCATCTGTTTGGATCAGGTAAATTTTGAGGACGAAATTTCTTTAAGGAGGGTAGAGTTGTAACGCCCCAAATTTTGGGAATTCTGAAAATGCTGGTAAAATTTAATATTCTGTGTTTTGTCTGCTTGGCGTAGGATTAATTATGTTAGTGAGCCTCTAGAAGGCCCAAGCTTAAGTTAAAACCCGGTAGTTTAAGTTAATTTTAATTCTATAAGAAAAAGGGGTTCTGGTAAGCTGGGCTTTTAAGTATTAATTATGTAAAATAAAACACAAGGAAGCAAGTGGCATAGTGGCATGTGACACCACTGGGAAGGCTATGAGTGGCATGTGGATGTTAGGGAAGACCCAGGTTCAAGTCACAATGACGGCAAATTAAGGGAATTAATTTTTATGTACAGAAAAGGGAGGTAATGGA
The DNA here is from genome assembly GCA_025698475.1 of Gossypium anomalum. Classification (NCBI taxonomy): domain Eukaryota; kingdom Viridiplantae; phylum Streptophyta; class Magnoliopsida; order Malvales; family Malvaceae; genus Gossypium; species Gossypium anomalum. Next base: position 61,175,297 of record CM046956.1, read on the forward strand.
ACTGAAGTAAAAGTCTGTCAGGAGGAGTTTGAGTTGCTCAGGAGATTGAGTAAAGAGGGGATAAGGGAGAGGATTTAGGAGCTGATTAGGGAGAGCAGAGTTGGCCGAATGTTGGACTCATGAGGAGCAAGAGTTGGCCGGCCAAGGGGAGCTTTAGGGAGGCAAAATTTGGCTAGGGTTAGTGCCAGTATAAATTCAGCATTAGGGGGTAAGTGAGCAGTTTTCTGATCATCCTTCCCCTTTCTTTTTCTTTTATTTTTCTCTCCATTTGCCATTCTTTTCTTCTTCTTTCTCTCCATAGCCGAATCCTCCTATCACTCTACTCAACATCACTTTCCTTCCATTATTTTTAAGCCTACAGCCGATTGCCTTAAATCCTGAAATCCCGAAAACTTGATTCCTCTTGTGTTGATTTCTTATAACCAAAACCTTACCTCTTTTCATCATTCTTGACCGATTCTCTCATCCTCTAAACCCAAGTTTCTGTCGACAAGACCACAGCAAAACCCTACTATACCATCTTCTCTTCACTGTTACAAAAGAAGCCGAAAACGCATAGCCATAGGGACATAGCCGAATTCTAAAGATCACTGAAAGCTTGACTTTTGTTATCATCTGAGGGCTTAGATCTACATCGGAATCTAGTAGAAACTCATTGGAATCATTAACCGAAGGAACCGGTGGTAAGTCTTTCCAACTTAGTCTTTCTTTCGTATTTTAGGAAAAGTCAAAATCCCTAAAAGTTAGGGAGGCTGTCGATTCGGACTTGTAGCCCTAAGGGGTTGTGATAACTATTTTACTTTGATAATAGTTGGATTTAGAGGCTGCTGATCAAGGGTTTAGACAAGTGGAACGATCGGATCTTGATATAGTCGCTACTTTCGACAAAGGTAGGATCGCTAGTGCCTAAGGTGTGGTTGGCCGAATATGGTAAGGGGTTATTATGTAGTTCGTTTCGATAGTTAGATCAATGAAGTAATAATATAATTGTAGGCAGTTCGTGCATGGATCTCGTCAGCGAATCGTCATAAAACAGGTGTGTAACTGACACCCTCTCATAGACTAGATCGGTAAAAGCTGAAAAGCCGGTATTTTGGGAACTTGCGAGTGCGCGAATGCTCGTAAGATAAAAGGGCTAATAATTCTGGTAATCTGAATGATAAAACTGCAGTACGCGCAATTTCGTGCATTATTGACATTTTGGGCTTATTGGGCCAAAAATCGGTTAATGGGCCAACGGGCCCAATTCGGTAAGTATGCGCGGTAAGTGTTTCTGACTGTACGTAAATGGTAGAAGTATGCATGAAAACCCTAAAATAGTTAGATTACTAGAATAGCCCTATGTATGGAAAATTACCATGATACCCCTAGGTGTAAAATGACCTTTATACCCCTAGAATTAATTTTTTCTGAAAAGCATGATGATTTAAATCTGTATGATGTATGCCATGAATGAATATCTATTGCATAGGGACATGGGTTATATTATGGAGGAAGCGTCCTGGTGGCTATGCCACAAATTATCTGCTCGGTGGCTCACACGATATCTCGCTCGTGGCTCGCCATAATTATCTCTGCTTCGTGACTCGCCATAATTAGCGGTTGGGTGGGTCGAGTAGTCTCCCCATACGGTGAAAGGATGGTATGGGGGTGTATATGGTTGGATTTGGGTTGGGTTTCTGCATAAACATGAAATATTTGTTCTAATCTGTTATGGGCCTATGGACTTTATTCTGAAATCTGTTCTGGGCTAAGGCCAATTTATTCTGTTTCTGTGGTTTGAATTGATTTAGGCTATGGTTGGGTTAATTTACACATTGAGTTTCCCCAAACTCACTCCTTTGTTTTATCCACGCAGGTGAACCCCAACCATAGTGGGCTTGGAGCCGTGAGGGATTCGGAGTGGCCACATGTTTCTGCAAACTCAGTTTCTTTCTAATGAACTGGACGTCCTTTTATTTTCGTTTACAATTTTGGGTTTTTAAATGGAATAAGGCTGCTTAATTATTTTATTTTTATGGTTTTGATTTATATTTTATTATGATGAAAATGATACATTATAACTATCGAAATTGATTAGCTTTAGGGCGCGATTTCAAAAATAATAATTGATTTCAAAACATCATGACTACAAGCAAGACTTTCGCTAAGAAAATGTTTTCCAAATATAGTCACTTCTTTTCTTGAACGGACTTAATCAAATTGTTTTCCTAAAAACATACACGACGTAGAAGTGTGGCAATAGCGGTGTGCATGTCTAGGATTAGATCCGAAGGGAGCTTGGTACTTAAGCAGTCTGACAGACTCACCTCCTCTTTTTCGATTTCTTACCTGGTGCACAGCTTCCATTCACTTTAACCTATTTTAAAAGGTATCTTTTGAAACACCAACTAAGTTTTTAAACTAGGTAATACAAAATGTTTTGAACGCTTCGATGTGGCACGTCAGATCCGGTCGTAACGTCTAGGCCGGGTTTGGGGTGTTACATATTCGCTAGTGGATAAGAGTGGGACTAGCATCAAGTCCATCATGATGGTTCGAGAGAATTGACCTAGATGACTAGCATCAAGGTAGAGAGTTTTTTATGGATTAAAGGAACTAACTAAATTCAAATGAACTTACTAGAATTGTTCTGTGAATGTAGGAATTGCGGGATAAGAGACTGGAGGAGGAATCAAGCCAGAACTTGAGGAGTCATAGGGATATTCAAAGAAATGTCATGCATATAGGTTAGGGATCACGTTTAGGAACTTTGCCAATTGGATCGATTATGTTGTATTCCATCAAACTTCTTTGAGTTTGAAGTTCAGACTATAAAACTTGTATTAAAATTTAGAATTGTTGCAAGTTTTTTTAATAGGTAATACAAATTGTTTGAACTTAGTGAGAATTTAGTCTGAACAGTAAACTGATTTGATTGTGATAACCATACTCAGATCCGATGATCAAGTCGGGTAAGGATGTTATAGGAAACTACAACAACCTGAATTAACACAAAAATTACTTAGAGTTATTATCTCCAATGGGTTGATACAATAAATGTACAATTTAAGATGTCAACTATAATCCTTGCCATTAAAGAAATAGGTCCCTACATATTTGCTAATTTAACAAATTTAGTAGTTTTTACAACTCAACAAAACTTAATGCAAACTTTTTCCAAATTAATAACTGTGGCATTCCCTCTAAGGGAGCCCTTCAATATGCATATATAACTACTGTGTTCCACCTAGCTCCCAACGAAAACTGGCTTAGTCCCTCTCTCATTTTTCTGGATCTTTAAGTAACCTGTATTGAAGGTGAAAACTTATAAGTTTAGGAGAACATAGTGAGATCCACATAAAAAAAGTAAAAACAAATATGAAGCATTCAACTTATATTTTAACTCCCTAATAACTCTAGTTATTACTGACAACCGATAATTGGCGACTACCCAGTTGATTTCCACAATTGTGGTCTTCCTCAAAAGTTTCATGTCTTCATAGCCTCAGAGCACCTAGGATCACTATTACTATCGAGGCCATTACCCTTGTCATAATATATCTAAAGAAAACTTCTTAACACATACAAATTCGGTCTTGTAAGCTTAACGAAATCAATGGTCCTATCTTGACTAGATTTATCCTATGGTTTCCTTTATCTTTGGGTGGACTTTGCTGGCCATCCGACCTTGGCATTCACTTCCTCTTAAAAGGACCCAATTTGGCTTATTAAACCCTTCGACTAACCTTTTTTTCCATGATATGTACACAAGTGTTGATAAACCGTAACTTATACATATTATTATCCCATGCTTAACACATTTATGAATGATTTCTCCTTAGATTTGGTGAATTTTATGCTCTTAATGCTTTAATTTCATGTTTTATACTTAGGTGAGCACAGAAGAGCAAAAAGAACAAGAAACGGGCCAAAAATAGAGAAAATGGATCGACGTGGGAAAACAACACGGCCTGGACTTCCTCACACGGGTAGCACACACGCCCCCTGCCATTTTAACAGGCTCGAACATAGCTTAAAACAACCTCAACACAGGTGTGTCTATTTCTCAGTCTTGACCACGGCTTGAAGTAATCACACATGGGCGTGTCCCTGTCGAGCCTAAGTTAAGTTCTATTCAGAAAAGGGAGATTTTGAGGATTTTTAGGCATTCTAAAGCCTATTTAAACACCCTAAAGGAGGACTAAAGAGGACGGAGAGTAGGAAGCAACGAATTACTCGAAGGAAGATGATTTATCCATCTCAGAAGCCGGGTTATTCATCAAGACTGAAGATCTCCACTCAATTTCCCTTCAGAAGTTTTGGGTTTTCTTTATGTTTTGCATTCATTATTCTTCTGAGATGTTTTCCTTTTTAGTTATGAGCTAAACCCCCTAAATACCTAAGGGGAATGAAACCTAAGATGAATCTTGTTATTATTATCTGAATTGTATGATAAATATTTAACTTGTTCTTAATTATGTGTTCTTAATTCTTGCTTCGGTATTTCAGGATATTGATTCAAGTTAATGCGTTTATTTGGAGGATGAATAGTCCCTGTCTAAGACTAAATTTTTCATAATTAAGCAGAGTTGATTGCACGCCTAGAGATAGGGTGACAAGATTTTGCCGGATTAGGGTGAAACCTAATAAGGGGATCCATAGATCAAGTTAATGCAACCTTAGGGTGTTAATTAGAAAGATATTTCAATTATTCAACCTAGGGTTAGACGTTATTAGTCTTGAATAGGGATAATAACATAACTTAAGGATTTCTACGGAAGAAGTTGAATGAATAAATCGCCTGATTCAGAGTTAAATAACAAGTGAAGTCTAGGTGGATTTTTCCTTGGGTATTGTCTTAATCAATTGTATTTTCTAAAAAGTATTTCCCCAAATCTATTTCCTGTGCATTCTTACTTAGTAAATTAATTTAGATAAACAACCCCCATTATTCTTAGGCTAGATAATAAAAAGAAAGTTAATACTAGTACTTTTAGTTCTTTTGGGTTTGACATCTGGTCTTGCTAAAACTATACTACTGTTCGATAGGTGCGCTTTCCTTCATCGTGATAATAGTTAGTTTGAGTACGATTATTTATAAATTTTAAAACTTATCGCGAGTGACAATCAAGTTTTTGGCACCGTTTCCGGGGAACTAAGATATTAGGAACGCTGGATTTTTATTACTTTAGCCATTTACTTTTATTGCAATTTAAAATTTTGTTTTGATTTTTATTACTAAATTTTCTTTTTCTTTCTTCTGACAGGTTCTTATAATTTATGACTAGAAGAAACCCGTTAGGACCATTACTTTTTTACAAAGAAATCGATCGTACAGCTTGTAGAAACCAAAGAGAAATAAGGCGAAGCTTAAGATACACAGAGGAAGAACAAGAGGACGATATCCAAACTACAATCGAGGAGATGGCCGAAAATCAGGAAAAACCACTACCTCCTGCGCTTGCTACTAATCCAATAAATCAGAATCCTGCTCCTCGTACTATGTATGGTTATGCTAAACCTAGTTTAACAGGAGCTGAATCAAGTATAGTTAGGCTTGCTATTGCTGCAAATAATTTTGATCTAAAACCTAACATGATTCAAATGATACAGCAATTTGTTCAGTTTGATGGTTTGCAGGATGAGGATCCCAACGCTCACTTGGCAAATTTTCTGGAATTTTACGACACATTTAAAATTAATGGCATTTCTGATGATGCCATTCGCCTTCGGTTATTCCCTTTTTCATTGGGAAACAAAGTTAAACAGTGGTTAAACTTGTTACCACGAGGGTCAATCACTACTTGGGAACAAATGACCGAAAAGTTTTTACTAAAATACTTTCTGCCTGCTAAAACAGCTAAACTAAGGAATGATATCTCTTTTTTTGTGTAGATGGATTTAGAAAACCTTTACGATGCATGGGAGAGATACAAGGATCTATTGCGAAGGTTCCTTCACCATGGGTTATCTCTATGGCTGCAAGTTCAAACATTTTATAATGGTGTGAACCCCTCGACAAGACAGATGATTGATGCAACAGCTGGTGGAACCATCAACAACAAAACACCTAAAACAGCTTACGAATTTATCGAGGAGATGTCACTGAATAACTATCAGTGGCAAGTCATGAGGACTAAGCCAAACAAAACAGTAGGCGTTTATAACGTCGATGTGGTTAATATGTTATCAAATTAGGTGGAGCTTCTAAATAAAAAGATTGATGGTTTACTTGGTTCTACGCAGGTACATCCAGTGATGAGGCGTGATTCAAGTGAAGGAGGCATACATACCAAATATCAACTCTTCAATCCTACAACTAAAGAGGAACAAGTCCACTATATGGGTAATAATAACTTTAGATCTCAAAATAACCCATACAGAAATACCTATAATGCAGGTTGAAGGAACCACCCAAATTTCTCATGGGGTGGTCAAGGAAATCAAAGGCCACAAAATCCTCCAGGTTTTCAGCAGCCACCTTATCAACAGGAAAAGAAACCAGACCTTAAGGAGATGCTATCCAAATTCATAGCGGTGTCAGAAAATCATTTCCAGAATACCGAGACAACACTTAAAAATCGACAAGCGTCGATCCAAGGGCTCAAAACTCAGATTGGCCAGCTGTCAAAATTAATTTCTAAACGACCACAGGGTTGTTTGCCAAGTAATACTAAACCTAACCCAAGGGAACAACTTAATGTGATTAACATTGGCAATAAGGAAGGGTTAGTTGCACCTGAACTAGAACCAAAGCAAGAAGCGGTGGAAAGCAAAGGTAAAGGTAAAGTAGACCACCATGAACAGAAATCAGTAAGTGTAGAATATAAACCTCGTGTGCCATACCCTAATGCGATAAGGAAAGACCGCTCAGACGAACAATTTGGTAAATTCCTTAAACTTTTAAAAAAATTACATATTAACTTACCGTTTATTGAAGCTCTTTCACAGATGCCGAATGCAATGAAGTTTTTAAAGGAGCTTTTAGCAAATAAGCGGAAGTTGGATGAGGTGTCGTATGTGGAATTAAACGTAGTTTGCTCAGCCATTCTATAGAATAAGCTACCGAACAAGTTGAAAGACCCAGGGAGTTTCACGATTCCTTGTTTAATTGGTAGTTTAAATGTTAAAAATGCTTTGGCAGATTTAGGGGCTAGTATTAATGTCATGCCCTATAAAATATTTAAACAACTAGGTCTCGGGAAATCCAAACAAACTAGGATGAGCATTCAATTGACAGATAAAACCATTAGATTTCCTAGGGGTATCATTGAAGATGTCCTAGTAAAAATCGATAAATTTATATTCCCAGTTGATTTTGTTGTTCTAGATATAGAAAAGGATAGTGACGTGCCTTTAATTTTAGGAAGGCCCTTTTTAGCAATTGCTGGAATAATTATTGATGTTGGCACAGGTGAACTCACACTTCGTGGGGGAGACGAAACAATCACCCTTCAAGCTCACAATTCGAGCAACACATCAAAAATTGAAGGTGATTGTATCAATCATTCTACTAAAACTGACCATATGTTGAAACCTACTTTGTAGAAAATAAGTTCGAAGGACATACATGAGCCATGCTCAAGCAACAACAAAGGACCTATTTATGAAGAACGAAGGCTACAAATCGAGGAGCTAGATGAATGGTGGACACATAAACCGAGAACACACGATAAACCAAAACTACGTCAGGATAAGCTCAATACCTCACCAAATCAACTTAAAGTTGGGAACAAAGTACTAGTGGATGCCGCAGATCCTCGTATTACCACCTCTGAACCGAATGGAGCAAGCCTTCTTACGGTACTTAACATCTTTCCATATGGTACAGTTGAGGTAATTCATCCCAAATTCGACACTTTTAAGGTAAACAGTACCCTCTAAAACCTTATTTTATTGAGATTGATAGCAGGAATAAGGAGTGCAAACACCTCAGACCACCATGACCATTCAAGGGAGAGGTAAGTCGAGCTTAGAATATAAATAAGCGCTTCTCGAGAGGCAACCCGAACACTAACAGTATTAATTTCTTTTAATTTTAATGTTTAACATCTAATTCACTAACTGAGTCCTCGAACACAAGTTCTCCAGACCCACACAGCCAGGCACACGGGCGTGCCTTAGGCCGTGTGAAAACAGAGTAAATTTTTTCCCCAAAACATGGGATGCGATAAGTTACCACGGCCGTGCGACATGGCCTTGGGCAATCCTACCAAATTAACATGGGCATACGACACGCCCGTGGTCGAACCTGTCAAATTAACACGGGTGTGCGCATATACACACAGGCGTGGGAGACGCGAACGAAACGGAACACGACCATGTGCACCAACACGCCCAAAGCTAAAAACCATAAAAAACACGAGCTAAATAAAAGGCACGCGGGCGTGTCCCACGGCCGAGTGCCCCAATACCTATTTTTCAAATTTTATTTTTCTTTAAAACTATTTTCATTTCATTTTTTAGGATTTTTATAATTTTTAAGTACTCTATATTTTTGACTATTTCTTCATGAGTAATCCTATTTCTTTATATTTTTTAAAAGTTCCTGATTCTATCACAGTTATAAAAAGCCCCAAAGCTCACTATTACTTAGGAACTTGAAACTCCAATGGAAAAGGTTCTCCACGACTGCCATGCCCTACTCGACAACGACCATAGCCACCACGAGATATAATATTCTTTTGGCGCAGTACTTGTGGAACCCAACCTCTACCACCACGGGAGTATTCTCCTCCACTCTATATGACTCTAACCTAAGGATTTCATCCATTTAACATTTAGGAAGTTTCACTTCTCTCCCTATGTTATGATCTTATATCTATATTTTCCACTAACTTTATCTTTGTACATTGAGGGCAATGTACATCTTAAGTGTGGGGGGGTTAATTATATCACTATTAGAAAAATCCTTGAATTTTGTCTTATTCTCATGTGAATCACTCATATCATTATTAGAATGAATTTTGATTAATTTATGATTTTTTTTAATATGTCTTGAATTAAAACATAGCCTTCGTGCATTAATTGTTTAAACTTTAAAACATTAGAGAATCAAGCATGATAAGTTGATTTTTGAGAATTTAAAATTTTTAGGTTGTTTTCCCCAAGTTTAGGTATTATCTTGAATTGAAATCCACAGGTTTAAACATCAAAAAGCCATAATTTTTTTGAGATTTTAGCCTTTAGAGCATCCATTATTTCTTTCATGCTCACTTTTATTGTTGCTTTGAGTGCGTCAATATCAAATTGTTATTCTAGAACTTGTTTGATTATGCATGTCAAGACCAAACCATTTGATTTGATATGTCAATATGATAGAGGCACTTAGGTTTAACCCACTCATGCCATGAAAAGCCTACCTTCACAATTAACCCTTAGTAAACCCATTTGAGCTTAACATCCCATTCATTGATTTACCTTTAATATTAACCCATAACTCATTATTGTTGAAATCCCCTAAATTAATTTTATCCCTATTTTTGTGGAGATCTGATTTGAATAAATTGCTTAGCTATGTTTTTTTCTTAATATTTAGTTTGTGTTATTTGATTTATTCTTAAAAAAAAACATACATATCTATTTATTAGCAGTAAGTCGTATTTTTGAAGCTTGAGTGTTTAAATGCCATATTCTGAGAAGAAGCTTTTTTGTACGCAATCAATGATTAAATATTTTTCTAGTTAAGTAGTTCTTCAATTCAATCTCGATTCTAACCTTTTCTTTCAGCTTGTGACCACACCCTCTAACCAAAGCCTCGTTACAACCCTCTAAAGACCTTTTGATTGATATATCATCTCAATTTATAGTGGTGGAGATTAGATTTTCATGCAAGCCTATGGTAATAACTTTTCATATTGACTGTTGAGTGCTAAATTCATTGTCCTTAAACACCTCAAGTGTTTTGAGTGAATCTTTAGTGAGGATGTTAAATTCTGTGATATTTTGAATCAAAGGTGATTGCTTAGATGAGGGGAGATGCCTATGTTTTTGGTGATTAAATGCTCAACTTGGAATATTTGAACCTTTAATAATCTCCTAGTTGAATTCTCAATGTATGATTACTTATGGATTAGTTTGAGATATTATTAATAGGAATTATAAATTGAGAAAAAGGATTTCTTAATTGTGAATTGAGGATTTTGCTTGAAGACAAGCAAACGCTTAAGTGTGGGGGTATTTGATAAATCGTAATTTATACATATTATTATCCCATGTTTAACACAATTATGAATGATTTCTTCTTATATTTGGTGAATTTGATGCTCTTAACCCTTTAATTTCATGTTCTATACTTAGGTGAGCACAGGAGAGCAAAAAGAACAAGAAACGAGCCAAAAACGGAGAAAATGGGCCGACGTGGGAAACAACACGGACTAGACTTCCTCAAACGGGTAGCACACATGCCCGTGCCATTCTAGCAGGCTCGAACACGGCCTAAAACTACCTCAACACAGGCTTTTCTATTTCTCAGTCTTGACCACGGCCTGAAGTAATCGCACACGGGCGTGTCACACGGGCGTGTCTCTGTCGAGCCCAAGTTAAGTTCTATTTGGAAAAGGGTGATTTTGAGGGTTTTTAGGCATTCTAAAGCCTATTTAAACACCCTAGAGGAGGACTAAAGAGGACGGAGAGTAGGAAGCAAGGAATTACTCGAAGGAAGCCGATTGATCCATCTCAGAAGCTAGATTATTCATCAAGACTAAAGATCTCCACTCAATTTCCCTTCAGGAGTTTTGGGTTTTCTTTATGTTTTGCATTCATTGTTCTTCTGAGATGTTTTCCTTTTTAGTTATGAACTAAACCCCCTAAATACCTACGGGGAATGAAACCTAAGACGAATCTTGTTATTATTAACTGAATTGTATGATAAATATTTAACTTGTTCTTAATTATGTATTCTTAATTCTTGCTTCGGTATTTCAAGATATTGATTCAAGTTAATGCGCTTATTCGGAGGATGAATAGTCCCTATCTAAGAGTAAATTTGTCATAATTAAGCGGATTTGATTGCATGACTCGAGATAGGGTGACAAGATTTTGCCGAATTAGGGTGAAACCTAATAGGGGGATCCATAGATCGAGTTAATGCAACCTTAGAGTGTTAATTAGAAAGAGATTTCAATTATTCAACCTAGGGTTAGACGTTATTAGTCTTGAATAGGGATAATAACATAACTTAGGGATTTTTACAGAACAAGTTGAATGAATAAATCGTCTGATTCAGAGTCAAATAACAAGTGAAGTCTAGGTGGATTTTTCCTTGGGTATTGTCTTAATCAATCGTATTTTCTAAAAAGTATTTCCCCAAATCTATTTTCTATGCATTCTTAGGTAGTAAATTAGTTTAGAGAAACAACCCCCATTATTCTTAGGCTAGATAATAAAAAGAAAGTTAATACTAGTACTTTTAGTTCCTTTAGGTTCGACATCCGGTCTTGCTAAAACTATACTACTGTTCGATAGGTGCGCTTGCCTTCATCATGATAATAGTTAGTTTGAGTGCGATCATTTATAAATTTTAAAACTTATCGCGAGTGACAATCAAGTGTGTACTAGTGCGTACTTGCCTACACCTGTTTACTTGGCATGGAATCTGCAGCATTCCTGGCGGACTAATATATGCACATACTAGGAATCCCCCTTTTTCCAAGGGAGCTTTTTTTCTTTCCACCCTATCTAGGTTAAGACATAGCCATGGCTTCCCTCATTATTCTAATAGTCTATATTCCTAGGTCGCACTAACTCAATTCTTTGTAAGATTTATCACTCAAGTTACCTGCGAACTCCACTTTCACCCTTGACATTCTCTGTGAACTGAGGGCTGTCCTATTATAGACCCCATGTCTTTACTCAATGGTAGAATCACCATTTTTAGTGTCCCAATGGACTTCCCCTCATTTAGTATCTCAGTAGACTTCATGTGTTTAATGTCTTGGCAAATTTCCCCATATCTAGTGTCCCACGGACTTCGTCCTATTTAGTGTCCCGATGGACTTCCCTATGTTTAGTATCCCAGTGGACTTCCCCATGTTCAGTGTCTCGATGGACTTCCCCATGTTCAGTGTCTCGACGAACGTCCCCGTGTTCAGTGTCTCGATGGACTTCCCCATGTTCAGTGTCTCGACGGACGTCCCCGTGTTCAGTGTCTCGACGGACTTCCCCATGTTAAGTGTCCCAATGGACTTCCTCGTGTTTAGTGTCCTAGCAGACTTCCAAAGGATACCATAACATCTTTTAGCCAAGTTCTTAGTCTGATTTAGCCATTTTGACATGTTTTAACATGATACCATAGCATTTTAGTTATGATCTTACTCATTTCCATCATGATGCCATAGCATCTTTCAACTATGGTCTTACTCATTTTAAGTGTATAACCTTTAATTGGTGCCATGGCCTAGATATGATCTTTTATTCACTCTCCCCGTCACATTCAATCCATTCCTCCATTCGTCGTCCTACACTTTGATGCTCGAACATCGTAGTGCCCCTACCACAAGGCCCGAGGTGTAACAGCCCATTTTTAGGGTTAATCGGAACAGTGGTTTCGGGGCCACTAAATCCGACGAGTAGGTTTGTAAATATTATATTTAATATTTACGAGATAATTGTGATTTAAAAAAAATATTTTTGATATTGTGATTTTTGTTTTATAATTGTGATTTTAAAAAAATATTTTTGATATTGTGATTTTTGTTTTATAAGCGATTTATTAAGTTCAAGTGGTATGACTCTAAGGTCAAGTGGGTTTAGAAAATGAGGTATCGGGACCTTGTTTCTATAAACCGAGTCGTAAATATTTTTATAAATATTTATGTAGTGGCAATAAGATGGTATTAAAGTTTCGTTAAAAATTTTATCGTTTGATAGTTAATTAAGCAAAAGGACTAAATTATGTAAAGTTCAAAAGTTACATTCTATAAGCTAAAGGTATTAAATAGATATAGAACTTAAAAGTGAAAGTCCTTGTTTGGTAATTAGCCTATTAAAGAGATAGTGGGATATGATGGCTTGGCATTTGGTGTAATAAATAAAGTGTATAAAGGTTAATATTGTAAATTGGTTAAAAATAATAATAAAATGAATAAAATAAAAGAACCAAGGTGTCATCTTTTTCATTCTCTTTTTACCAGCCGAATATGAAGCTTGAGAAGCCATGGAAGAAGCTTCCAACTTTCGGCTAATTCATGGTAGGCATTTCTAGTCCCATTTTTAATTATTTTTATATTTTCGAGATCGTTGTTGCTTAATCTATCTAATGAGTGGGCTATTTTACAAAACCATTGAATAGTTTGATATTTTCCATTGATGAGTGTAATAGGGTTTTGAAGTTTAATGGAAGAATATGAGTCCTTGTTGATAGTTAAACACTTTTTGTTAAGTGAATTTTTGTGAAATTGACAATTAAGGGCTAAATTGATAAATGTGAAAACTTTGTGGTTAAAATGTCAAATAAATGAAATGTGTGGGCTGCTAGAGACACTAATGATATTATTTTATAGTAGAATTTTACACAATTTCATGAATTTGCATTTTTATGATATAGGGACTAAATTGTAAAGAAGTTGAAATATTAGGGGCAAAACTATAATTTTTCCATAAAGTGAATTATGGACTGTTTTGATACCATGAACATTTGGCTAAGCTTAATTATGGTTAAAATGATTAATTTGCATGTTTTGAGCTCAGGGACTAAAATGAATAAAAGTAAAACTTTAGGGGTAATTTTGTAAAAATGACAAAAATGACCAAATTTTATGAAATGATGTGTTTTATTGTCTAAATTAATATATTGAATGAAATTGTTAATTTAGATCAAGATCGGGTGGAAAATCGAGGAAAATGAGAAAATTACCAAAATACCCCTGAACTTTGGTAACTCTACAATTTAGCTTGAGTAAGTTCATATGCAATAAGCATTGTTAAATTTATGTTTCTAATGCTTTGATATCGTATAAATTGTATATACGTGAATATTTTAATGTCTGACGACATATTGACAAAATGTGGCACTTAGTGTGCGGGGCAATCAAATATGGTACTCAGTGTACGAAATATTGAGAATGGCACTTAATGTGCGAGATATTGAGAATGACACTTAGTGTGCAAAATATTGAATGATTAAATAGAGCAAAGTGAATAGGTATACATGCTATATTATATGAATTGTTTATGAGACGACTTTATAATGGTGTTATATCCGGGTTAAGTCCCGAAGGCATTCGTGCTGGTGTCCGGGCTAAGTCCCGAAGGCATTCGTGCTGGTGTTATATCCGGGCTAAGTCCCGAAGGCATTCGTGCTGGTGTTATATCCGGGCTAAGCCCGAAGGCATTCGTGCTGGTGTTATATCCGGGCTAAAGTCCCGCGGGCTTTGTGTTGGTATTACATCCGGGCTTAAAGTCCCGCATGCTTTGTGGTGGTGATTGGATTTGGGTTTTAAACCTAGGAGACTTAATGCCGATGATTCGAGTAAGATTATGATTTCGAATGTTCGTAGTAAACTACCATTGAATATGTTCAATGCATTAAGTTGGTCAGGTATGTATTATATACTTTTATATGTTAGATTGATCGGAATTGAATCATGAATGCGAAATGAGAAGTATATTTGAAAATATCATATGTGTATGTGTGTATTCGGTTATGGTGAAAGGTTACATGAGATTGATTTGGTGATATACATGTTAAATAATATGAATGCAAAGAATGTGTAATAAATCTGCTTGGGACAACAGCAGTAACGTGATTTCAGAAAACCACCATAAATTGTGGGAGTTGAGTTAGAGGCTGAATAAATTATGTCATGAAATCTTAATGAGTATAGTTTCTTATAAAAGAAACCATGTAAGCAAAAGAATTGCCAATAATGAGATATTTGAAGTGGCATGGAACAGAGTCAAAATAACTTCGAGGTCCCCCTGTTCTGTTTTCAGAAAATCATTATAAATGGTACAAAAATGGTTATAAGATAAAATTTATATTCTTAGACTCATTATTGAGTCTAGTTTCAAATGAAATAAACAAAAACATATTTTGAATTCTGTATAATGAGAAATTTGATTTGTAGTGAAGATTGTCAGAATAGTCAAATAGTGAAACAAGGGAAAAGTTCAAGAAAAATCTGGTATTGATTGGTCAAACCAAAAATTCTAAAAATTTGATGGATGGAAGATATATGAGTCTATTTTCAGGGAAAATTAACGGCACTTGATTTGGAGTTTCTTAGCTCCAGTTATAAATAATTTAGTGACTATTGCTCAGGAAGACAGCTTGTAGTGAATTTGTGATTTTGTTGCAAACATGGTTAAAACTTGTTAATGAGATGCTTTTTGAGTTCTTATGATCTTATTTTTTTTATTTCAATATTTGGTTTTAATTCAGTTCAGATTCAAGTGAGGTGAATCACTACATATATGCATTATGTTCATGGATACTTGGCCAAAATGGAAATTATCTAGGAATGATTTCTTGAAAATTTGAATAATCGATCTATAAGTAAATTAATTGTTTGCATTGCTTAAAACTTACTAAGCATTGAAGCTTAATCCGTGTTCTCTTTTCCATTTCTTATAGGTTTATACTTTAGCTCGAGTTGGAAGGGCCGGAGATATCATCACACTATCGAGTCATTATGTGAGTTGAGAAGATTGTATATCATCATGGTTTAAGGAATGTATAGGATAGACTATAGGTAGAATGATATTTCGACTTGTATACATTATAGCCATGCGAAGATGGCTTGCTCATTTTGTTTAGAGAAGCCTTATAATTGAACTAATGTGGTGAAATGTTTTAGTTATAACTTGATAGTATTTAAATTGTTATTAGATATTCGGTTATGTTTTGATAGTGAGTCATTTTGGAAATTTAAGAGCTCCTATGGAAAATCAATGAGACATGTTTACATTGTTGATAATTTATGTCTGGTAAGTATCTTTGACCTTATAGAAGTTTTGTTCAGTCAAGTAATACCTCATAACCTTATTCCGGCGACGGATACGGGTTAGAAGTGTTACATTTAGTGGTATCAGAGCCATGGTTTAGTTGATTCTCGGACTAACCTAGCGTTTGTGAGTTTAGCTATACATGCCATATTACTACTCGTGATAGTGTGACTTCTCCCGGCTCTAACGAAATTGTTTTGTAAGATAGATATGCTTTCCAACCGAGCTAATTCTGATAGTACAGAGTGTTATACTCAAACGTTTGATTGAAAATGTGTTGGTGATGAGTTGAAACTCATAAAAGGTATGAATCAGAATGCATGATATTCTGCTATTGATAAATGTTATAATTATATGAGTATATGAGTTGTGATGTTGGGTATACAATTGTTGTGTGAATATTTTGATTTGGAATTTATGATTTGATTTAGCGTATGAGCTATGTGTTAAGTACCAAGTGATCATAAGTAAATGATTGCTAGATGTTTGAGAATGCAGAATTAGTAATGAACTGTTCGTTCATAATAGTATGTGTGATGTGCATGCTTACGTAAGAGTTAAAATTGTTGGCTTTACAACCCGCACCCCCTCATTGGTAAAGCATTGTAATGAGATCTGTACTATATGGCTTAAATAAGCTTACAAGTGTGGAATGACAGAGTCTCGTAATTGAAGGATTAGTCTTTGTGATCGATAAGAGAATGAGCCCACAAGTGAAGATAGTAAAAGAAAAGATATTGGATCGTGTTGAAGGCCATTTGTAATATGCAAAGTCACTGTTAAAAGAAAAGTTGAATTAGATGAAACCAAATATTCAGGTATGATATCTAAAGAATATATTTATTGGAAGTTCTTCCGAATTGGCCTCTGCTAGTGTTGGGATAATGAGAAATTAGTGATGTCAGAGATAGACAGTAGAATCATATTTGAATTATAAAGATATTTGAGCACAATGATTATAGTCGAATGGTTTATGAGAACTCTTCTAGGTACTCTATGTATTCAATTATCCTCAGAGGTATGTGAAGCTGTATATTTTCAGATGAAATTCTTATCATATGAGAATGTTATCTATATATATTGATATATGAAAGCATTGTTGGGCTGTTCGGGTTACAATCAGCATTATTATATCTTTCTCTGGTATTCTATTTCATTTTATTGAAAGAAAAGATCGATGATTAAATCTGTGTGATCTGGTATTCTGCTCCTGCTGGTTGTTGATCTACTTAGTATACATGAAGATTATATTGTTTTGTTATCTTGTGATTCCGGTGCATATGAGTGACGCTTTACTGGATTTCCTCCGAGACATCATTGAGATATCTCATCATCCGATATGGGTGCTTTCTTAAAAGATCAAGATAGTGATATATTTGAGAATTACGATATCTCTACTTTCTTATGATTCTATATGGTTATCTGTGAAAATTATCTATTGAATGATTGTAATTATATTTCAATTTCTCTTAGGTTCAAAATGCATTATTGATAATTGGGACATTATATATCTATACGATTAAGATGTCACCTTATTATGGCACTATGATTTTAATTTATCCGATGGTTGTGGCTTCAAGATGGTTCAAAGCTTCGTTGATTAATAATGGAAAAGTTATTACTTGACAAATGAGATCGATTCAATTGTTTAGTTTGATTAGATTAATTGCTTGAAGGATTAATCGAGTTACTTGTATCCTAATCTATCTACGGGGTGGAAATAAAGTTTGAATGTTCACGGATAAATAGATGAATATTCTCAATGCGAGATTCATATTCTAGAAGATATGATACGTAATTATATCCATCGAACAATTTTATTGAGAAATGTTTTTATAGATCACGATTTGGAAAGTCTCGAATGATGTGATATTTATCAATAAAGTGGTAAATGATTGAAGAAATTGTTAATTGAAGCGTCGGTTCTCGTGTAAAGAGTTATTCGACACAAGAAATAAAGATGGTTTGAACTGTTGAAAGATTATGAGTCAGCAATTGATTATCAAACTGGGCAAATGATTATAGTATTTGAGGTTCTGAAAGCGAGAATCTTTATGTGTTTTACTACCGATAATCGTGTGATTAATCTTATCAAATGATGAGTAGTTATTGGTGAGCTAGAAACTAAATTGATGTTTAATTAGAAAATTTGTGAGGCTAAGAGGTGTGTCAATGAATTACAAGTTTAAAAGGGTACAACGTAAATTGATTTCTGATTTAGAATTTCATATTAGAACCGACATTTGTTCGTTGTGTCGAGATAGAGTTCGTGTATTGAGAAATCTAGAGATTTTACAACAATTGTGACATCTAGCACAAATGGTAATTATCTCGTCCGCATGTGGAGTACTAAAAGAGTGCCGATTTTCATTATTCAAATGGAGACACGAGGATTATATCGTGTTACTAAAATAAACTCTTGTGAGCTTTGGGTATGGAATTACTTTGTAACATCGTGTGCTCTAGAACTTGAAAGCAACCGAGAAAGACATTTATTGTTGGTTAAGTTTATGTATAATAATAATAGTTATGAGATGAATGTTAAGATAGCATTGTTGAGGGTGGTATGGTTGCAATCACCGAACTTCGTTGTATTGAATTGAATTTTTATAAAAAGAATTTGGGTCAATGTGCTTGGAAAGACTGAGGAAATGAAAGTAATTCATGACCGTAAAAAAAAAAAAAAGTTTTTGATTTGCGAAAAATATATGTGGGCTTGATGTGTAAAAGCTTTGAATTTTCAATTAGAAAATTGAGTATTTGTAAAGGTATTATAGTGGGAATAGAAATTCTAGATTTAGCTATAAAGAGAAGTTGAGTTCGCAATTCATCTGATTGAATGAGATTATTATCAAAACTTGAGAAGACCTGTAATGTGTTTCTTATATATATAATGTGATGATACAAATAAGATCCTTTATCTAGGTATCTCTTACAGTAGAAACTCACTTTGTTATGATGTATAGCAAAGAGCGGATCATAATCTTAGCTCATGAGATTGAAAAGTTGAGAAATCTGAGGCTAGGTGAGAAATTGTTGAGGTTGGTGAAAGAAAATCACTAATTTATTCTCTGGTAAGATTTTCGGGGACGAAAATCCCTGAGGGGGGAGAGTTGTAACACCCCATTTTTAGGGTTAATCTAACAAAGGTTTTCAACCACTAAATCCGACGAGTAGGTTTGTAAATATTATATTTAATATTTACGAGCTAATTGTGATTTAAAAAAATATTTTTGATATTGTGATTTTTGTTTTATAATTGTGATTTTAAAAAAATATTTTTGATATTGTGATTTTTGTTTTATAAGCGATTTATTAAGTTCAAGTGGTATGACCCTAAGGTCAAGTGGGTTTAGAAAATGAGGTATCGGGACCTTGTTTCTATAAACCGAGTCGTAAATATTTTTATAAATATTTATGTAGTGGCAATAAGATGGTATTAAAGTTTCGTTAAAAATTTTATCGTTTCGATAGTTAATTAAGCAAAAGGACTAAATTGCGTAAAGTTCAAAAGTTCTGTTCTATAAGCTAAAGGTATTAAATAGATATAGAACTTAAAAGTGAAAGTCCTTGTTTGGTAATTAGCCTATTAAAGAGATAGTGGGATATGATGGCTTGGCATTTGGTGTAATAAATAAAGTGTATAAAGGTTAATATTGTAAATTGGTTAAAAATAATAATAAAATGAATAAAATAAAAGAACCAAGGTGTCATCTTTTTCATTCTCTTTTACCAGCCGAATATGAAGCTTGAGAAGCCATGGAAGAAGCTTCCAACTTTCTGGCTAATGCATGGTAGGCATTTCTAGTCCCATTTTTAATTATTTTTATATTTTCGGGATCGTTGTTGCTTAATCTATCTAATGAGTGGGCTATTTTGCAAAACCATTGAATAGTTTGATATTTTCCATTGATGAGTATAATAGGGTTTTGAAGTTTAATGGAAGAATATGAGTCCTTGTTGATAGTTAAACACTTTTTGTTAAGTGAATTTTTGTGAAATTGACAATTAAGGGCTAAATTGATAAATGTGAAAACTTTGTGGTTAAAATGTCAAATAAATGAAATGTGTGGGCTGCTAGAGACACTAATGATATTATTCTATAGTAGAATTTTACTCAATTTCATGAATTTGCATTTTTATGATATAGGGACTAAATTGTAAAGAAGTTGAAATATTAGGGGCAAAACTATAATTTTGCCATAAAGTGAATTATGGACTGTTTTGATACCATGAACATTTGGCTAAGCTTAATTATGGTTAAAATGATTAATTTGCATGTTTTGAGCTCAGGGACTAAAATGAATAAAAGTAAAACTTTAGGGGTAATTTTGTAAAATGACAAAATGACCAAATTTTATGAAATGATGTGTTTTATTGTCTAAATTAATATATTGAATGAAATTGTTAATTTAGATCAAGATCGGGTGGAAAATCGAGGAAAATGAGAAAATTACCAAAATACCCACAACTTTGGTAACTCTACAATTTAGCCAGTAAGTTCATATGCAATAAGCATTGTTAAATTTATGTTTCTAATGCTTTGATATCGTATAAATTGTATATACGTGAATATTTTAATGTCCGACGACATATTGACAAAATGTGGCACTTAGTGTGCGGGGCAATCAAATATGGTACTCGATTATACGAAAAATATTGAGAATGGCACTTAATGTGCGAGTTATTGAGAATGACACTTAGTGTGCAAAATATTGAATGATTAAATAGAGCAAAGTGAACAGTATACATGCTATATTATATGAATTGTTTATGAGACGACTTTATAATGGTGTTATATCCGGTTAAGTCCCGAAGGCATTCGTCTTTGGTGTCCGGCTAAGTCCCGAAGGCATTCGTGGCTGGTGTTATATCCGGGCTAAGTCCCGAAGGCATTGGTACTTGATGTTATATCAGGGCTAAGCCCAAGGCATTAAATCTTTGGTGTTATATCCGGCTAAAGTCCCGCGGGCTTTGTGTTGGTATTACATCCGGCTTAAAGTCCCGCATGCTTTGTGGTGGTGATTGGATTTGGGTTTTAAACCTAGCGGACTTAATGCCAATGATTCGAGTAAGATTATGATTTGAATGTTCAGTAGTAAACTACCATTGAATATGTTCAATGCATTAAGTTGGTCGTATATGTATTATATACTTTTATATGTTAGATTGATCGGAATTGAATCATGAATGCGAAATGAGAAGTATATGTGAAAATATCATATGTGTATGTGTGTATTCAGTTATGGTGAAAGGTTACATGAGATTGATTTGGTGATATACATGTTAAATAATATGAATGCAAAGAATGTGTAATAAATCTGCTTGGGACAACAGCAGTAACGTGATTTCAGAAAACCACCATAAATTGTGGGAGTTGAGTTAGAGGCTGAATAAATTATGTCATGAAATCTTAATGAGTATAGTTTCTTATAAAAGAAACCATGTAAGCAAAAGAATTGCCAATAATGAGATATTTGAAGTGGCATGGAACAGAGTCAAAATAACTTCGAGGTCCCCTGTTCTGTTTTCAGAAAATCATTATAAATGGTACAAAAATGGTTATAAGATAAAATTTATATTCTTAGACTCATTATTGAGTCTAGTTTCAAATGAAATAAACAAAAACATATTTTGAATTCTGTATAATGAGAAATTTGATTTGTAGTGAAGATTGTCAGAATAGTCAAATAGTGAAACAAGGGAAAAGTTCAAGAAAAATCTGGTATTGATTGGTCAAACCAAAAATTCTAAAAATTTGATGGATGGAAGATATATGAGTCTATTTTCAGGGAAAATTAACGGCACTTGATTTGGAGTTTCTTAGCTCCAGTTATAAATAATTTAGTGACTATTGCTCAGGAAGACAGCTTGTAGTGAATTTGTGATTTTGTTGCAAACATGGTTAAAACTTGTTAATGAGATGCTTTTTGAGTTCTTATGATCTTATTTTTTTTATTTCAATATTTGGTTTTAATTCAGTTCAGATTCAAGTGAGGTGAATCTGCTACATATGCATTATGTTCATGGATACTTGGCCAAAATGGAAATTATCTAGGAATGATTTCTTGAAAATTTGAATAATCGATCTATAAGTAAATTAATTGTTTGCATTGCTTAAAACTTACTAAGCATTGAAGCTTAATCCGTGTTCTCTTTTCCATTTCTTATAGGTTTATACTTTAGCTCGAGTTGGAAGGGCCGGAGATATCATCACACTATCGAGTCATTATGTGAGTTGAGAAGATTGTATATCATCATGGTTTAAGGCATGTATAGGATAGACTATAGGTAGAATGATATTTCGACTTGTATACATTATAGCCATGCGAAGATGGCTTGCTCATTTTGTTTAGAGAAGCCTTATAATTGAACTAATGTGGTGAAATGTTTTAGTTATAACTTGATAGTATTTAAATTGTTATTAGATATTCGGTTATGTTTTGATAGTGAGTCATTTTGGAAATTTAAGAGCTCCTATGGAAAATCAATGAGACATGTTTACATTGTTGATAATTTATGTCTGGTAAGTATCTTTGACCTTATAGAAGTTTTGTTCAGTCAAGTAATACCTCATAACCTTATTCCGGCGACGGATACGGGTTAGAAGTGTTACACGAGGTTTTGCACATCACAGTTTGTACTCAGTAAGACCATATGGAGGTATCTAATAGAGTCACCCCTTTTTCCATTCCTAACTTTTTCTAGCTTGATGTTAATCCCCTTTTCACACTACCACCATACACATGCATCTAATGCATTTTCTTATATAAAATATCATGGATTATGCCTATTGAACTAGAAAGGAAGATACTCATAGACTCATACAAACTTTGAACATAATTAGCATTTCAGGGTTGGAGTGTAGAAAGTCATCTTATTTTCATACCTTCTTGGCTTAGCTTTCTTGAATGTCAGTGATTCCTTCATTCTGGCAGCAAAGCATTACAATCATGTATCATTTAATCTAAAGGTGTTCAACCCTTAAGACCCAGATCCCACAATTACCCAAAACTTTTGAGTTTTCTTACTCTACTTCTTTTCTTAAACGTACGAGTTCAGAGGGTTAAGAAAACTTGCCAAATCCCAATCTTTCTACTTCTATGCTCAAATTTGCACGATGGTTGCAGTGTTAGAGTACGCCCAGAGACCAATCATAAGATGATTGTAATAACATAATTGTTTTACCTCATTTATTAATATAAGGCATTGCCATTATTATTTAAGTTTCTTTTTTGTGTATATAAATAAACTTTTTTATAATAATGTCCTGAGAATAATATGATTATTCTTAAAAGGTCCTTACTCAAGTATTATTATGGGCTTGGACAACAATAATGCATTAAGACTAACATGTAGTTGATTGATGACAAAGTGTTGTCATTGACATAAGGATGTCAAAATCAATACATGAGTATATGCTAGAGAACAACATAGTGGACTGACCCGCTATGAGTATGTTTCTTAGATTATTATATAATAGTCACAACATTACTCATAGTGATAACTATTTATACGATCCTCAGACTTGAGATCATCATTATCCCAACATAATGAGTCGTATATTTTGATACAATCAAACATCTACTGTAACAGGTTGTACTATAATAATGTTAGGTATGCCACAATTTATGTAGTGGGATATGATTGATCAAAATAGGATTTGTCCCTCCTACATAATGGGAGCAATATCTTAGGCCACTTGATGAACTGAGACTAAAAATGCATGGCCATGCTCAAATAAGTTAATATGAGATATTACTGTAACAGTCTGGTTTTGACCCTAGTCAAAATAGTGGTTTCGGGACCACAAATTCAAGTCCGAATAATATTTTGATACTATTTTTTGTGTCCGTGATATTTGAATTTGCATCTGTGAAATTTTTGTGATTAAATTTGTCTGTTTCTGTGCTAAATTATGAAAAAGGATTAAATCGCGTAATGAGTAAAAGTTGAGTGCTAGATGATAAAGCACTTATTAGGCTTGGCTTTTAAAATAAAAGTCCTTGCATGTCTAATATACCAATTGTTTTAATGGTGGACAAAAATGCCTAAGTTAATGGAATTATAATGGTTTATAAATGAAGGTTAAAATAGTCAATTGTATAATAATATGTTTAATAATAAAGAAAACATGAAATGGCCATGCATTTCATCTTTGTTGGCCAATTGTTTGAAAGAAAAAGAATAGAAAAGATCAAGCTAGGGTTCGGCTAGTTGGAAGCTCAATTCGGGTATGTTTTTACTTCGATTTTTGATAATTTCTATGTTTCTGTGATCGTTGCTTACTGCACTACAAAACCCATGTCTCAACTTTTGATTTTAGTGATGATTTTGAAATATGCCATAGATGAATTCATGAGTTTTGTGTTGTTAAATGGTGAAATATGAGAGCTTGATGTTGGGTTTACATGTTTTGTCTTTGGATTTTTGATGAATTTGAGCAATTTGGGCTAAATTGTAAAAATGTTATTTTGAGGGACTAAAATATGAAATGAATGTGTGGGCTAGTATGAGTACTAGGAGAATTCGGCTAAGCTTGAGTATATACAAATTATGAATATTTTGTGATTTTGTGAAATAGGGACTAAAGTGTCGAAATGTGAAAATGTGGGGGCTAGTTTGTAAATTGCCCTAAATATGTGTTTAGGGATTAAATTAAATTAATTGGTGAATAAGAGGGTTAATTTTAAAATCATATAGATTAAGAAAGGAGCAATTCAGACTTAGATCGAGGAAAAACAAAGGTTATCGAGTAGATAGTCTGAGTCGACAAATTTCGAGTACGAGGTAAGTTCATACTTAAAAATGTGATGTTAAATAAGCTTTGATACATTACATTATATATGTGTTGTGTATAATTGGATTGGATGATATATTGATAAATCGGAAACTTTGGCACTAAGTGTGAGATTTAAACTAGCTTCGGCTACTTGAGGCACTAAGTGTGCGATACCGACTTAGTCTCGGTTATTTGAGATGGCACTAAGTGTGCGAAAATATTCTAGCTTCGGCTAACTTTATAGCACTAAGTGTGCGGATGTTCAAAGTACTGACAACTTTTGGAAAGTTTGATAACGATCAATAAGAGGTGAGTATGAAAGTGAATAAGTACGGGAAGATCCAAGTATGTACGAGACCTAAGTGGTAGAGGATAAAATGTATGTGGATTTCATTGGGTTGACATACTCTTGAGGATTTATTTTGTGCAAGTACTTATATGTTTCATGTGTTGATGATGATGTGAGTACGAGCTTACTAAGCTATTTATAGCTTACTCTGGGTGATTTCTGTCTGTTTTATAGTTATCGTAGCTACCGAAGGCTCGGGATAGTCGAGGATTGTCATCACACCATCAAACTCTTTTTGGTACTTTTGGTAAATGTACATATTTGAAGTATGGCATGTAGAGGCTAGAATGTCTAAGTTTCTAAGCTTGATGTAAATATTGTTATGCCATAAGAGTTGGCTAGTAAATGGTGTGTTTTGTGTTAAGATTTGGTATGGCTTTGAATAAATTATTGAATGATGATGATATAGTTGTAGTGAAGCATGTTTTGAGTATGAAATTGGCTGGAAATGTTGGTGTAATTGTTGTTTAATAATGCTTGTAGGGTTGGACGCTTAAAGGGTGGCAAATTGGCTTAAACCAAGCCTGCATTGTGCCATACGACCAGGGAACACGGGCGTGCCTTGTGGCCGTATGAAGAAGTCAGTAGCTAGCTAAGTTTTTACACGGCCATGGCACACGGCCGTGTCTGTTGGCCGTGTTAATAAGTCAGTATAGGACCTATATTTGGCACGGTTGGACCACATGGGCGTGCCTGTGTGTCACACGGCCGAGTCACACGGGCGTGTGACTTCGTCAGTTTTGAAAAGTTTGTTTAAGTTCTGAAAATTTTGAATGGGTTCGGTTTAGTCCCGACCTTCCCTAAATGTATGTTTTGGGTCTCGTAGACCATTTTAATGGATAAATTGTGGATGAATATAAATGTATTCTGGTTGTATGATATAGGTGATTTGGATTTGTTCTGGTAGACTCTGTCTGTCCGGTAATGCCCCTTACCTATTCCGGCAATGGTTACGGGATAGGGGTGTTACAATTACACTTATTTGTTTATTGTAGTCTACTTTGGGTATCAAGAAACATGAGATTGGACTTTGCAAGTGTAAGTGTTCCATGTCTTGTGTCCAATCGAGATATAAGGACAAAAGGATATAATACATGAAAATTTATCACAGAAAGGTTATGTTGAAACACGACTTCTTGTAACTTAGGTAGTGATGATGCATTGCTAGATGCCACTCATTGCTTGTAACGTTAGAAGTGTTCTAGTATTACCACCAATGTTACAAGAGCCTACAGGGTCACACCCTATGGTTGAAACGAACATAATCTAAACACAGTTGGTATTAAATTTAACTGTCACGAGAATTATATTAATTATTGAATTAATTTAATTTGACAGTTACATAATAAACACTATATATATGTACAAATTCATTGTATAAGAATAAAGAACATAATTAAAATAAATGTATGAATTTGATTCATATAAAATAGTAATTATGATTTATTTACCAAAATTATTAAAATAAAGTATTATAATAATTAATTTCAGTCACACATAAAATATATATGGAAATTAATATCCTTTTGGAAAGGACATTACACTGTATTTTCATATATATTTTGGCACCAAAAAGAGGATTCCATTTTTTTGGAGAATATTAAATAAAAGGAAAGGAATCATAAAATAAAACCCTAGGGTGCAGAAGAGTGTTAACCAACATTAACCACAAAAAAAGAAAAAGAACCTAGGTCTAGCAGCCTCATTTCTTTTCGAAAAACTCTCTGAAACGTTCACTGAGAGTTTTTATTCGGTCGCAATAGGGTAGACTACATAGAGGTTGGGACGATTTTGTCGTGGCTTTGAATCGATAGCGTGCGAAGGGGATTAAAAGAGCAATGGTTCCTTCCTATTTTTTAGAGTACGAAAGGTATATTTTTCAAACCTTTTCTCCTTGATTCGTTCCTCATGCATGGATTCCTGGTTTGGATCGCCGGAATAATTTTTCCGCTACGCCACGGGATGTTCTGACAACCCAACATGCAATATGTAGGACTTTCTTCAACTATATCCTCTTTTTCTTCAGGGTGAGTGAAGAAGACGATGCTTAGATAAAAATGTTTAGCAAGCATAATTACGAGGAATTTTGTTCCCCCTACACCTATATATATACTCCCTCTGCACGATCCCCACAGACTGTTGCATGTCTCCTACTTTGAAACTTGCTAGTTATATCCTAACCAAACCAAGGTTGAGATACACCTATTTGAATTGTAGCAACTAAAATTGCTGATTTACGTAGTCGAGTCCCGTAATTCACTAACCCTCTCATTTTATTCATAATTTCCTTAGTTTTGGACTAAATAGTGATGTCTGGGTGTTGCAACTCCCCCACCCTTAAAAAAAATTTGCCCTCAAAATTTCCCTTTGTATTTGGCTTTAAAAGTGCACTATAATTGTACTTATTTGATATCGTCAAGATTTTCATTACTACACATATCTGTATTACCTCTGTACTAATTACTATCCCAACATGTTTCTTTGTACCTGTTCCATTAGAGTAGTGGGTTTGCCCATCCACCATTCATAAAGGAGTTAAGTCTCGAGGCGACTAAATATTTTCCATGGTGGACCTTTGGCCTAATCCTAGTATTGGACGTTTCCCATGAAAATGTACCTTAACGGGCAGATACAAGATGACCTCTTTCTTTGGTGGAATTTTCCTTCATTTGATGTAACAGCCCGTTTTTGGGTCAAATCAGAATAGTGGTTTTGGGACCACAAATCTAAAGTAGAAATATTTAATTTGTTATTAATTTAAGGTCTACAGTATGATTGAATGATTGTGTGAAAATTTCGTTAAGAAATTTTATCGATTGAGTGTCCAATTTGACTAGAAGGACTAAATTGCAATAGGTGCAAAACTTAATTTCTCTATGTTAAAAGTGTGTAATTGCTATTAATCCTTAAATTACAGGTCCTGAAATGGTAATTAGACCATTATACTTTAGGGTGGACAAAAATGGACATGGTTAGGTGAAATTTTGAAGTTTTTCATTAAGGGCATTTTAGTCATTTGGTAAATAAAGATAAAATTTAACAAATAAAAGATGTCATCTTCTTCAAATTAGTCCCTCATGGCAGAATTTCACAAGGAGAAGACATAGCTAGGGTTTTTGCTACTTTCAAGCTTGATTGTAAGTCCGTTCTTGTCCCTATAACGTCCTAGAAATTAGGCTTAGAAGGTATTGGGCCTTGAGTCTAGGTTCGGGTAGAAGACAGCCCGAATAATTTAGATGTTCTAATTAGTCGATTATTATTATTAATTATTATTATTTAGTATGTTTAAATTTAGTAATTAAATAAATAACGAAGGGCTTAGAGTGTGGGGAAAAGTCCAGGGTTCGGCCCACAAAATTCTTAAATTTGGTCTCTTAAGGAAATCTGGGCAGTAGGCCTTATTAATAAATTGGGCTGAGTTTTAGCATAAGGGAACGCCTGGCCCAGTGGTTAGGCACGCTAGACAGCAGGAAGGAAGGCTGGGGTTCGATTCCCAGCATGCGCAACATGTTATTTTTTTATTTAAGTTATGGTTAAGATAGGGGTTAAGAAGTGTAGCGAGCATAATCCAGCACAAAGAGTGCCTGTGGTGTAGTGGTAGCAGCGTGCTGGGCACACGAAGAGGGCGTAGGTTCGAGTCCTTGCACAGGCGAATTCTGTTTTATTTTTAAATGGGCTAGAACAGAAGCAGTTAAGGTTTATAAATAATTATGAGAAGATTGTGTCATGAAAGGAACTTCGGTGCAGTGGCAGCAGCGTGCTAGGGAGACCCAGTGGTCGCGGGTTCGAATGCAGGGGATAGTAAAATTTGTTTTATTTTTAAGTAGCCCGTGACTGAAGCGAATAAGGCTTATAAGTAAACGCAGTCGTATTATAACAAAAGAGAGGTGGTGTCGCAGCGGCAGGCAGTGTACCTGGGTTTCTGGATGTTGCAGGTTCAAGTCGCGTGGAAAGCGAAATTCTCCTTTATTTTTTAAGCGGACTGAAGCTTCAGTAGGTAAGGTTTATAATTAATTGTAACCAGATATGAGTAAAGGAGAAAGTGTGGTGCAGTGGCCAGCAGCTCGGGCGAAGGCGCAAGGGCGCAAAGAGGTCGGAGGTTTGGAGTTCGAGCTTCATATTACGCACGCAAGGTTGGGATTTTTGCTGCATGCATGGGGAAGGAGTTGGGGTCTGATCAGGACTCTTCGTAGCATGCTGAAGCGGTGCAAATGGTGGGCTGTTTTGAAAGTGGCCAAAAATTAAGGAGCAATTCGGGGAATTGGAATTTAGGAAGAATTCCTATGCCCAAAATACACTCACTCAGTGCGATATGTTTGGCCTATAGGATTGAGGTTTTTTTTCTTCTTTTCTTTTCTTCTTCTATTCTCTTTTCTTTTTCTTTTCTTCTCTAGCCGAAACCTTTCTACCATTCTCCCTTTCCATTCCATCCGGTTCTAAACCCTTATAGCTGATTGCCATAAAAGCCAAAATTTTGAAAACCTATTGCTTGTGTCGATTTTTCCCAGCCAACTTTTCCTATTTTTCTTTCAACTATCCTGACCAATTTTCACACCCTCTAAACCCCAACCTCAGTCGACCACAACCTTACAAAAAGCTCCTTATTAAATCTGCTTCTACTTCACAGTTTCAAAAGCCGAAAGCACCATAGTCATAGGGGCATAGTCGAATCTTTAGACCTTTAAAGATTTGATTTCTGCTAACATTTGAGGGATTAGATCTGTATCAGAATCGCATAGGAATTAAAGTGGGATCGTTAACCGAAGGAACCGGTGGTAAGTTTTTGAATCTATTCTTTATTACGGGTTTTAGAAAAATCGAAACCCCTAAAGGCTTAGGGTGGCTGTCGATTGGGCCCTATGGCTCTAAGGGTTGTGATAACTATTTTATTATGATGATAGTGTGATCTAGAGGCTACTGATCAGAGGCTTGGACAAGGGGAAACTACTGGATCTAAACCTAGTCGCTAGATTCGGAAAAAGGTAGGATCTCAAGTGGCCAAGGTGTTAATGGCTAACTTTTGGGTAAGGAGTTTTGTATTCAAGTTATTATGGATTCATAGTTGACATATTACTAACTGACTGTAGGCAACTCGTGAGTGGAACTCGTCAGCGTTTCGTCACAAACAGGTGTGTAACTGACACCCTCTCATAGACTAGATCGGCAAAAACTGAAAAGCTGAAATGCCAGAAAATTGGTATTTCGTGAACTTGCGAGTGTGCGAATGCTCGTAAGATAAGTGGATTAACATATTCGGTAATCTGAAGTGATAAGACTGCAGTATGCACAATTTCATGCATTTCGATATTTTTGGGCTTAATGGGCCAAAATCGAGTTAATGGGCCAACGGGCCCAATACGCTAAGAACTCTCGGTAAGTGTTTCTGTTAGTATGTGAATGGTGGAAATATGCATGAAAACCCTAAAATAGTTAAATTACTAGAATACCCATAAGTATGAAAAATTACCATCATACCCCTAGGTGCAAAATGACCATTATACCCCTAGGGTTAATTTTGACTGAAATGCATGTTGATCTGATTCTGTATGCCATGATTTGTATATCTGTTGCATGGGGACATGGGTTATATTATGGAGGAAGCGTCCTGGTGGCTATGCCATAATTATCTGATCTGGTGGCTCTACCACAAATATCTGTCCTGGTGGCTCTGCCACGATTATCTGTATCTGGTGACTCTGTCATATTATCTATTTATGGTAGCCATGCTACAAATTCTGTGGCGTGTAGCGGTTGGGTGGGTTGAGTAGTCTCCCCACAAGGTGTAAGGTTGGACGGGGGTGCATATGGTTGGATTTGGGTTGGGTTTCTGCATATACATGTGATATCTGTTCTATTCTATTATGGGCCTATGGGCTTTATTCTGAAATCTGTTCTGGGCTAAGGCCAACTTGATCTGTTTCTGCGAGTTGAGCTGATATAAGCTATGGTTGGGTTAATTTACATACTGAGTTTCCCCAAACTCACCCCTTTATTTTCATCCACGCAGGTAATCCCCAACCATAGTGGGCTCGGAGCTGAGAGGGATTCGGAGTGGCCACACGTTCTGCAAATTTCATTTTTCTTCTGGCGAATTGGACTTTTTATTTATTTACTTTTATGATTTGGGGTTTAAAGTTGTAATATGGCCGCTTTTAATTATTTTTAAAGGTTTGGATATGTTTTGCTAGAGCAGGTCTGTTTTATTTTTAACTATTGAAACTGATTAGCTTTAGGGTGCGTTTTAAAAAGAACAGTCACTAATTTCCAAATAACACGATAATAAGCAAAGCTTCCGCTATGAAAACGTTTTCCAAAATTAAGCACTTTTCTTAAAATGAACGTAATCAAATTGGTTCTTAATAATATACCCTAAGTTAAGGTGTGGCAATGGTGGTGTGCATGTCTAGGATTGGATCCGAAGGGAGCTTGGTACTTAAGCAGTTCGATGGACTCACCTCCTCTTTTCCGTTTCCTACTGCAGTGCAGACTTCCATTCACTTTAACCTATAATGAAATCATCCTCTAAGCACTAAGTAAGTTTTTGGATTAAAAACATAAAATGTTTTGAACATTTCGATGTGGCACGTCAGATCCGATCATAACGTCTAGGCCAGGTTTGGGGTGTTACAGTCCCGTTTTTAACGATTTTTATATTTTTGAGATCATTGTAACTTGATTTAGCTATTTCAAGAACTAATTTGAAAGAAAGGTGAAGTTTAAAACTTTACCCATGTTGAACATCTATGTATTTTGATGTTTGATGGTAGAAAATGCATGTTTGTTGTTTGTTAAACCACTTTTGTAATGTGATTTTTGGTAAAAACGACAAATAGGGACTTATTTGTAAAAGTCCATAAAATGAGTAGAAAAATGTGAATAAATGAAAAATGTGGGCTGTCATGAGCATGAAAAAGGTTTGGCTAGGCTTGGGTTGTGAGGAAATTGAAAGAAATTCATTTTATGAGCCTAGGGACTAAATTGTAAAAATGTCAAAAGGTTAGGGGCAAAAATGTAATTTTTGCAATAGTGTGTTTTTGGGCTAAATTGAATAATGCGATGATTAAATAAGTTAAATTTGATATTTTAGATCAAGAAAAATGAAGTTCGAGTTTAGACCGGGGAAAGAACAAGGTTGTGGACTAAATCAAACTAATAGCCATTTTTGTAACCGAGGTAAGTTTGTATGTTAAATAAGCTTTAATATAATTGTATTTAAATGCTTTAATATTGCATGAACTGTATGATTAATTGTGTGGATGAATTTAACTTTACGAACGAGTTCGATGACGGTTCGATAAGCAAGAAATCCCATTTGAACCTTAGGAATAAATTAGGATACAAGTGACATGTCACTAGGGTTACCATGTGTTATGTTATTATGTGATCCGGGTGTTGGTCTCGTACGTCCTACCAGCGGTTGAGTATACCAGCATATGTTGTGGTTACTTGACAGCTTGTGTGAGCACCACCGGACACATGTCAAACTTGACCGACGCTGGCTCCATACCGCTAAACATATGGCTTGGGATTCGATTGAGTAGCTACGTCTTGATTGATAGCTTGTGTGAGCAGGCTCGTTGATTAGCTCAAGAGCGATCAATTATGCGATATGAGATTGAGGTAGCATTGGCTACATATATGGCGCTTAGTGTGCAAGATTCCCAAGTATCTGACATTATTATTCCGAGTGGTTCATGGGTATGTCAAAGATGAGAATAAGTGTAAATTTTTTACGAGATGTTACACGTATGTACTCGAAGCTTGTGATTATAAATTTGTGAAATGACGATTTCAAGGTATATAGTGATGGAAGTGAATTATGATCATGAGATTATGGTAAATTATGTTATCCTATGTTATATTACTTGCATGATTAATGTATGGTAAGGTTGCTTATTTCTTCATACGAGCTTACTAAGCTATATAGCTTACTTTGTTTTATTTTCAATGTTTTATAGTGTCACCAAGCTAGCTCAGGATTGGAGATCGTCTAAAGTAGCATCACACTATCAAACTGTCCTTTGGGTACTAATGATTTTAAAACATTTTGGGAGTATGGCATGTATAAGGACTTGGTCATTTTGTTATATGTGTCATTTGATTTGGCCAAATGTATTGGCTTATATTTGTTTACGGTGATTTGGTTTTTACCCATGTAATTGGCTCATTTTGGCTAAAATGGTTGTAAGCCCATTTATATAATCATCTGTGTTAATGCCTTCTTGTTTTTGTGTTTTGTAATGGGTTGCTATGTGTTTATTATGGTTAAATGACTTGTTGTGAAATGGATGAGATGGGTCATTTGGTGTGCTAGGAAATCTAAGTAGAATTATGCATGATGAAAGTATTCATGTTGATATTTGTGAATTTGAGTTTGGTATGAATTGATTTGGTAAATTATGCTAGTAAATATGTTAAGTGTTGGTAATGAATGATATGATTTAGTCTTGATTATGGATGTTTTGGGTTGTTTAAACATGCCATGGATTATGCCATTGAAATTTTGTGTGTATAGGTGTAAATGAGGGTGAAAATTGGTTTGGTAAATGGCCTTTATTTTGTCCACACGGGTAGACACACAGGCGTGTGTCTAGGCCCCATAGGCATGTGTTCTGGCCGTGTGTCCCTTGTACCTTAATTTTTAGAAACAAAATGCTCAAAATTGAGCACACGGGTAGAGACACGGGTTTGTGTCTCAGCCGTGTAAGGGACACGACCTCAGGCACGGGCGTGTGTCCCAATCGTGTGAAGTCTACAGCTATTTTATGAAAATATAATTTACCACATGGCCTGGCACACGGGCATGTGACTTGGCCGTGTGACATCAAATTATTCGTGCATTGTAAAATAAAGAGTT
Source organism: Gossypium anomalum (assembly GCA_025698475.1). Lineage (NCBI taxonomy): Eukaryota > Viridiplantae > Streptophyta > Magnoliopsida > Malvales > Malvaceae > Gossypium > Gossypium anomalum. The sequence goes on from CM046956.1 coordinate 61,209,212, forward strand.
ACACGGGTTAGGGACACGGGCGTGTGTGACCACACAGCCTGCCCACATAGACGTGTCCCAGGCCACACGGGCGTGTGACCCCTGTTCATAGCAAAAAATTTCTAAGTTTTGTAAAAATTTCTTGAGTTGTCAGTTTAGTCCCGAACCACTTTCGAAGCATGTTTTGGGCCTCGTAGGCTCGTATTAGGGATTTTATGTTTGAATGCAAATGGTATTAAATTGGATGAAAATTTATGACTCAGAATTGTATGTTTGCTTGCTTTGTAAGTCCGATAATGCCTCGTATCCTATTCCAGTGTCGAATACGGGTAAGGGGTGCTACATTTAGTGGTATTAGAGCTATGGTTTAGTCAATTCTCGGATTAACGTAGAGTGTGTGAGAGTCTAGCTATACATTCCATATTTAATTTGTGATAGTGTGACAACTCCTAACAATTTGAATTGTGATTTCATACAGTAAATGGATCCCAACTGAGAGGTAGCTGACGATGTTGAAAAGTAATGTGTCGGCTCCCGCTGAAGCGACAATGCCATCTGAAAGTATACCAGTAACAGTTAGTCAGGGAGGAGAGGCTAGAGAAGCCTTCTTCCAAAGGATGAATGAGTGATTTGCTGAGTTTGTTCGAACAAATCCGGCTACCCAACATCCTCCACCCCACCTAACCCCCAACCTGTTCCCATAGCTCCCCCAGGTGTGGAATTTTTAAGACTGAACAAGCCTCTAGTTGATAAGATTCGAAAGTAAGGGGCTAAAGAACTTAGAGCTAATATTGACGATGATCCCGAGAGAGTAGAGTTTTGGCTTGAGAACTCTATCAGGGCATTTGATGAGCTTTCTTGCACACTAGATGAGTGCTTGAAATGTGTTATATCACTTTTGAAAGACACAGCATATCAATGGTGGAATACTCTTGTATCCGTGGTACCAAGGGAAAGAGTTACATGAGAGTTCTTTCAAGATGAGTTCAGAAAGAAATATATCAGTCAGCGGTTCATTGATCAGAAACGCAAAGAGCTCCTAGAGCTAAAATAAGGTCGTATGTCTATGACTGAATACAAGTGAGAGTTGGTTAGGCTCAGTAAGTATGCTCGGGAATGCGTTTCTACCGAGGCTATCATGTGAAAGAGATTCAAAGATGGGTTGAATGAGGATATTAGACTGTTAGTTGGGATTTTGGAGTTGAAGGAATTTATTGTGCTGGTCGATCGAGCTTGTAAAGCCGAAGAGTTGAGCAAAGAAAAGAGAAAGGCTAAGTTTGAGGCTAGAGACTCAAGAAAAAGACCGATAAATAAGTCATTTCAATCTCCATCAAAGAAGTCGAGGGATTTGTATACTCGTTCTAATGCTTCAGCTGGGTATCCCAACAGAGATCGTAGGAAGCAGTATTTGGGTTCTAAGGCCAAACTACGTCAATAGCAAGTGTTGTAATGCTAGGTCTAATAGATCTGAATGTCAACACTATGGTAGACGACATCCTGGTGAATATAGGATGAATAACTGGGCTTGCTTTAAATGTGGCTCCCCAGATCACTTCATTCGAGATTTCCCTGAAATGGCTGAGAAAGATAATTTTTAAAATGCAAGGCCAAGTAACATTGCCACTAGAGGAAGGCCATCAAGAAATACTAAGAGTGGGAACAGTAGCAAAGGTGTGACGAAAGAGTTAACTGAGAGATCAGAGGTCAGAGCACCTGCTAGAACTTACGCTATTCGCGCTCGCAAAGATGCATCATCCCCTGATGTTATCACTGGTACATTTTCTCTCTATGATACTAATGTAGTTGCATTGATTGATCCTGGATCGACTCATTCTTGTATTTGCATGAATTCAGTATTTAGTAAGAATTTTCCTGTTGAGTCTACTAGGTATGTGATTAAAGTGTCGAACCCCTTAGGCAAATATGTTCTAGTTGATAAAGTTTGCAAGAGTTGTCCTTTAATGATTCGGGGTCACTGTTTTCCAGCTGACTTAATGCTTTTACCGTTTGATGAGTTCGATGTAATTCTTGGAATGGATTGGTTGGCTCTACATGATGTTGTAGTGAATTTTTGACAAAAGATTATTGAACTGAAATGTCAAAATAATGAAATTCTTCAGATTGAATAGGATGAGTCGGGTGAGTTGCCTATTGTAATTTCATCGATGACAGCTCAGTGGTATGTAAGAAAAGGTTGTGAAGCTTATCTTCCGTATGTACTGAATACGAAAGTGTCTGAATTGAAGATTGAATCTCTGCCTATAGTTTGTGAACCTGGAGGAGTTGCTTGGATTACTATCGATTTGAGAGATTGAGTTTACTATTGATTTGGTACCGAGAACTTCACCGATATCGATAGCTCCGTATAGAATGGCTCCAACCGAATTGAAAGAATTGAAATCTCAGTTGCAAGAGTTGATAGATAAAGGTTTTAAGAGACTGAGTTTTTTGCCCTGGGGTGCACCAGTGTTATTCGTCAAGTAGAAAGACGGATCCATGAGACTTTTTATTAATTATCGTAAGCTTAATAAGGTTACGATAAAGAACAAGTATCCTTTATTGAAAATTAATGATTTGTTTGACCCGTTGAAAGTGGTAACAGTGTTCTCGAAGATAGACTTGAGATCAGGCTATTATCAGTTGAGAGTTAAAGAGTCATATGTGCCTAAGATCGCGTTCAGAACGAAGTATGGGCATTATGAATTTCTTGTTATGCCATTTGGATTAACAAACTCCTCTGCAGTTTTTATGAACTTGATGAATCAAATTTTTCGACCGTATTTAGATAAATTTGTGGTTATTTTTATTGATGACATTTTGATTTATTCACAAGATGAGTCTGAGCATGCCGAACATTTAAGAATTGTATTGCAGACTTTGAGAGAGAAGAAATTATTTGCTAAATTCAGTAAAAGTGAGTTTTGGCACCGAGAAGTTAGATTTTTGGGATACACTATTTCAGCAGAAGGTATATCAGTTGATCCGTGTAAGATTTCAGCAGTTGTCAATTGGAAACCTCCGAGAAATGTATCCGAAGTTAACAGCTTTTTGGGTTTGGCTGGTTATTATCGACATTTTGTTAAGGGATTTTGGATGATTACTACACCTATTACTAGATTGTTACAAAAAGATGTGAAATTCAAGTGGTCTGAGAAATGTCAAAAGAGTTTTCAATAGTGAAAGCATTGTTGACTGAGGCACCGGTATTAGTGCAACCTGAGTCAGGAAAAGAGTTTGTGAATTATAGTGACGCATCACTGAACGGTCTTGGTTGTGTGTTGATGCAAGAAGGCAAAGTGATAGCTTATGCCTTGAGATAGTTGAAACCGCACGAAAGGAATTATCCGACGCACGACTTGGAATTGGCTACCATTGTGTTTACTTTAAAAATTTGGCGACACCATTTATTTGATGTGAAGTGTCACATCTTTACTGATCACAAGAATTTAAAGTATTTGATGACATATAAAGATTTGAATTTGTGACAAAGGAGATGGCTCAAATTGTTGAAAAACTATGAGTGTAATAGTCTGATTTAGACCCTAGTTGGGATAGTGGTTTCAGGACCACATATTCGAGTCAAAAAAATATTTAAATATTATTTTCCTTACTTATGATGTGTGAATTAGCATGTGTGAAAGCTTCGTCTAAAAATTTAATCGTTTGTGTGCTTAATTTGGTAAAAAAGAACCTAATCGCGTAAAAGGTAAAAGTTGCTTGCTACTTGTTAAAGTGCCTATTTGATTTTACTTTCTAAAGCAAGGGTCCTTATGTTGTTATTTTTCCATTGAAAATGTTAATGGACTAAAACAACCATCCATTAAATGGTTTTGTAATTGTTTATAAAAGGGTAAAATAGGAAATTGGTTATTAAAGTCATAACAATTAAAAGAAAAGCTATCAAATTCATTTTATTTTCTTGGTTCATCAACCGAATATTAGAAAAAGAAGAAGAAAAAATTGGTTCTAGGGTTTCGACACTTTGATTGGTGATTAAGGTATGGATTTTGTTCGGTTTTTGATAATTTTTATGTTTTTGTGATCGTTGTTAAGTGTTCTAGCTAGCCCATGCTTAAATTCATGAAATTTTTGATGATTTGAAGAGATGCCATTGATGAATTCATGAGTTTTATGATGTTAAATGATGAATTATGAAAGCTTAGTTCTCGATATACATGTTTCGCAAAGTGATTTTGAGTAAAAATGCATATTAGGGATTAAATTGTGAAAATGAGAAATTGAGGGACTAAAATATGAAATAAATAAAATGTGGAGGCTTATATAAACACTATGAATATTCAACTAGGCATGTGTACAAAGAAATTTTGTGTATTTTGTGATTTTGTGACTAAAATGTCGAAATGTGGAAATGTGAGGGCTAGTTTGTAAAATGCCCTAATTGTGTATATATGGATTGTTTTGAATGAGTTGGTGAATAAAAAGGTTAATTTTGAATACATATAGATCAAGAAAAGAGGAATTCAGATTTAGACAGAGGGAAGTTGAAGATTATAGAGTAGACGATTCGAGTCGATAATTCAGAGTACGAGGTAAGTTCGTACGTAAAATATGATGTTACAAATATGTTTTGATGCTTTGATTATAAATAGATTGTATATATATTTGGTTTGGATGAATACGATGATAAATCAATGGTATTTGGCACTAAGTGTGCGATTTAAATTAGCTTCGGCTAAATGAGGCACTAATTGTGCGATACTGAGATAGCTTCGGTTAATTGAGATGGCACTAAGTATGCGAAATTATTATAGCTTTGACTAACCCTTAAGGCACTAAGTGTGCAGATGGTTATAGCATGAATAATCTTCGGAAGGTTTAAAATATCCTAACGAGAGCTGAGAATGAAAATGAATGAATACGGAAAGGTTCAGGTACCTATAATACCTATGTGGTAGATGGTATTATGTATATAAAGTTTATTGAAATGGTATAAACATGTGGATGGTGTTGGTATGAAATGGATAGATGATTTGAGAATTTATAAATACTTATGTGTTGATGTTTTATATTTTATACTCTATTGATGATTTTTAGTACGAGCTTATTAAGCTTTTGAAAGATTACTTTGTATGTGTTTGCATTGTTTTATAGATATCAAAACTACTATGAGCTCGGGGATCATCAAGGATCGTCACCACACTATCAAACGTCATTTTGGTACTTTGAAAATGTATATATTAAAGTATGGCATGTATAGGCTAGTAGTTGTGGGATTTTGTTTTGTGATGTATATATATATTTAGCCATGTGATTTGGCTGGTTTATGTTTGAACTTATAGTTGATAATGGTATATAGTATGTGATGCCAATGTTCAATTTTGGTATATTTGGGTTGGTTAAAAGAGATGGTAAGTTTGGTAAGTTCATGGTATGAGATTGAATTATGTTTTGATCTGATCTTACCTTATGTTTTGGTATAAATTGGTAAGGTTTATGAGTATGTAATCGGTTGATAATGTTATGGTATGAATTATGAATGATTTGGTATAGGTATTGGCTTAAATGGTTGATCAAATATGCTTGTTTCTTTACTTGTAGGTTGACCCATATTGGGTGGCAAATTGGCTATTCAAATAGCCTATTTTTGTCCACACGGTCAGAGACACGGGCGTGTGTCTCAGCCGTGTGTGACACACAGTCACGTTACACGGTCGTGTGTCCCCTGGGGTACCCTACGAATTAAAGGCAGTATGCCCTCCATTTTTGACACGGCTTAGACACACGGGCGTGTCTGTTGGTCATGTGTGGCACACGGGTTGGCACACGGGCGTGTGGTCGACCGTGTGGCCAAGTCAGTAACCTCCCTAATTTTCATATGGCCTGGCACACGGGCACGTCTTGTGGCCGTGTGGAAAAGTCAGTTTGTATGCCCTGTTTTGCAACGGCTTAGACACACGGTTCACATGGGCATGCGACCTTTTAAAAGTTGAAAGTTTTTATAAGTTTTGAAACTTTTATATGTTATCAATTTGATCCCGAATGCATGTTTAAGTATCGTATACTCGATTCTATGTTCTAAATGAATGTGAATGAATGACATTTTTTGTAATGAGATGATATTTGATATTTGGTTGTTCTTATATAAGTTACAAGTCTGGTAATGCCTCTTAACCTATTTCGACGATGGATACGGGTTAGGGGTGTTACATTTTATTGGTATCAGAGCTATGGTTTAGTCAGTTCTAGGACTACCATAGCGTATGTGAGTCTACCTATACATGCCATATTTATGAACTGCAATAATGTGATGAATCCTGACATTGAAATGTGATTTTATATAGCAAATGGATTCCGTAAGAGCCGTAGTGGATGATGTCGAAAGTAATACGCCTGCTCCCACGCAAGGAATGGCGCCATCTGATTCTCGACCGGCTATGAGTAGCCGTGATGGTGAGGCTAGACAAGCCTTCTATCAGATGATGAATGATTGGTTCACCCAATATATTAGAACCAATCTGACTGTACAATAACCTTCACCCCCGGTTAATCCTTCTCAAACTCTTGTTATGCCACCAGTGAACCCGGTTTAGTTAAGTAGACCACCAGTTGTTAAGATTAGAAAATATGGGGCTGAAGAGACGAAATAACATTAAATCCTGAAGAATGTATAAAATGTGTTGTTTCCCTTCTGAGAGATACAGCGTACCATTGGTGGAAGACTTTGACATCTCCCGAGTGAACGGGTTACTTGGGATTTCTTCCAAGCTGAATTTTGGAAGAAATACATTAGTCAGAGATTCATAGATAAAAAAACGTAAAAAGTGTCTCAAGCTTAAACAAGGCCATATGTCTGTCACAAAATATGAGCGGGAATTCGTAAGGTTGAGTCAGTATGCTTGTGAATGTATATCTACTAAAGCAATAATGTGTAAAAGATTTGAGCATCGCTTAAACGAGGATATTCGTCTGTTAGTCGGGATTCTGGAAATCAAAGAATTTGTTGTACTTGTTAAACGAGCATGTAAAGCTGAAGATCTCGGTAAAGAGAAAACAAAAGCTAATTTTGAAGCCAGAGAAATACGAAAGAGATCATTGGTCAAGTCATTTCAATCTGGATCAAAGAAGTTTAGAGATGATAATAGCCGATCAAAGGCTAGTATGGGACATTCAAACAGAGATCGTGCTAGATCGCAATCGAACTTTAAAGCTTTAGCTACGTCTGCTGCCAATGTTGATAATGTAAAGAATGAAAAGCCTGAGTGTGATCAATGTAGAAGATGACATTTTAGAGAATGCTAGGGAAAGAGTAATAACCGAGCTTGTTACAGTTGTAGTTCACGAAATCACTTTATAAAATATTGCCAAGATTTAGTTGAAAAAGATAATGTTCAGAATCTGAGGCCGAGTGGTAACGCTTCTCGTGGTAGACCTCCCAGAAATATGAGAAATTTAAGCGGTAGTCAAAGAGGAACAAAAGATACATCTGTTAGATCTGAGGCTTGTGCACCTACCAGAGCCTATGCTATCCAAGCTCGTGAAGAAGCTTCATCGCCAGACGTGATTACGGGTACACTTACTCTTTATGATACTTCTGTGATTGCGTTGATAGATCCTGGACCGACACATTCTTATATATGCATGAACTTAGTGAACATTTAAGACTTTTCCTGTAGAGTCTACTGAATTTGTAATTAGAGTTTCGAACCCCCTAGGCAGATGTGTTCTGGTTGATAAAGTCTACAAGAATTGTCCGTTGATGTTTCGAGACACTTACTTTTTGACTAATATGATGATGTTACCTTTTAATGAGTTTGATATAATTCTAGGTATGGATTGGTTAACTTTGCATAATGCTGTTGTAAACTGTAAATGGAAAACTATTAGTTTGAGATGCAAGAATGATGAAATAGTCAGAATTGAATCTAGTGATTCGAGAGTGTCAGAAAAGAAAGTTGAATCTGTGCCTGTTGTGTGTGAGTTCCCTTATGTATTTCTTGAAGAACTTTCGAGATTACCGTCGGTTAGAGAAGTGGAATTTGGTATTGAATTGGTACCAGGTACTACTCCGATTTCAATAGCTCCATATAGAATGGCTCCGACTGAATTAAAAGAATTGAAGTCTCAGTTGCAAGAATTGACCAATAGAGGATTTGCTAGACCGAGTTTCTCACCTTGGGGTGTTCCGGTTCTATTCGTGAAAAAGAAAGACGGACGATGAGAATGTGTATAGATTATCGTCAGTTGAACAAAGTGACTATCAAGAATAAGTATCCTCTGCTCCGAATTGATGATTTGTTTGCTCAGTTGAAAGGAGCTGCTGTGTTTTTAAAAATAGCTTTGAGATCAGGCTATTATCAGTTGCAAGTGAAAGACTCAGACATTCCGAAAACTGCTTTCAAAACAAGGTAGGGCCACTATGAATTCTTAGTTATGCCTTTTAGATTGACTAACGCACCTACTATCTTTATGGATTTGATGAATAGAATTTCAGACTATATTTAGATCAATTTGTTGTTGTATTCATTGATGAAATATTAATTTATTCACGTGATGAATCTGAACATGCCAAGCATTTGAGATTAGTGCTACAAATTTTGCGAGATAAATAGTTGTATGCAAAGTTCAGTAAATGTGAATTCTGGTTGCGAGAAGTTGGTTTTTTGGGTCATATTGTATCAGCCTCTGGTATCCAAGTTGATCCGAGCAAAATTTCAGCTATTTAAGATTGGAAACCTCCGAGGAATGTCTCTGAACTCTGCATTTTTTTGGGACTTGCTGGTTATTATAGAATATTCGTAAAAGGCTTTTCGATGATTGCGACTCCGTTGACAAAACTGCTTCAGAAAGATGTGAAATTTGAGTGGTCAAAAAAGTGTCAGAACAGTTTGGATCAGTTGAAAACTTTGTTGACTGAAGCTCCGGTATTGGTACAACCTGAATTAGGTAAAGAATTTGTGATATACAGTGATGCTTCGTTGATTGGTCTGGGATGTGTTTTAATGCAATGAGGCAAAGTCATTGCTTATGCTTTGAGACAGTTGAAGCCGCATGAAAGGAACTATCCGACACGCGATCTTGAATTAGCTATGATTGTGTTTGCTCTAAAGATATGGCGCCACTATTTGTTCGGTGAGAAATGTCATGTGTGTTTTGATCATAAAAGTTTGAAGTATTTGATGACTCAGGAAGATCTGAATCTGCGATAGAGAAGATGGTTAGAACTGCTAAAAGAATACGAACTTGTGATTGATTATCATCCAGGAAAAGCAAATGTTGTTGCTGATACCTTGAGTCAAAAATCGTTGTTTGCTTTGCGTGCGATGAATGCTCATTTGGTTCTGTCTAATGATGGTTCAGTTTTAGCTGAATTGAAAGTAAGACCTTTATTCTTACAATAGATTATCGAAGCTCAGAAGATTGATAATGAGATTTTAGCTAAAAGAGCTCAGTGTGATGTAGAGTCTGATTTAGAATTCAGAGTTGATAAAGATGATTGTTTGAGATTCCAAGATCAAATTTGTGTTCCGATAAATTCAGAGTTAATTCAGATGATTTTGAACGAAGCTCATAATAGTTGGTTATCTATGCATCCGGGTAGTACGAAAATGTATAATGATCTAAAATAGCATTACTAGTGGTCTGGAATAAAAAGAGATATTTCTAATTTTATTTCTAAATGTTTGATCTGTCAGCAAGTTAAAGCTGAACATCATGTGCCATCTGGGTTGTTACAACTGATTATGGTTTCGGAGTGGAAATGGGATCGAGTGACAATGGATTTTGTTTCGGGTTTGCCCCTGTCTCCGAGAAAGAAAGATGCTATATGGATTGTGGTTGATCGATTGATGAAATCAGCTCACTTTATTCTGATTCGATCCGATTACTCACTTGATAAGTTAGCTGAGTTATACATTTCTGATATCGTGAAATTATATGGTGTGCCATTATCTATAGTATCAGATAGAGATCCGAGATTCACATCACGATTCTAGAAGAAATTACAAAATTATACTTTAGTACTACTTTTCATCCACAAACGGACGGTCAATCCGAGCGGATTATTCAAATACTCGAGGATATGTTGAGATGTTGCATTCTTGAGTTTAAAGGTACGTGGGACCTTTGATTGAATTCGCTTATAATAACAGTTTTTAGTCGAGCATTAAAATGGCACCGTACGAAGCTTTATATGGTCGCAAATGCCGTACACCTTTGTATTGGACAGAGCTCAGCGAAAATAAGATTCATGGGGTTGATTTGATAAAAGAGATTGAGCAGAAAGTAAAAGTAATTTGAGATAGCTTGAAAATAGCTTATGATCGTCAGAAATCGTATGCAGATTTGAAAAGAAAAGACATTGAGTTTGAGATCGGCGATAAAGTGTTTTTGAAAGTGTCTCCGTGGAAGAAAGTGCTTCGATTGGTAGAAAAGGAAAATTGAGTTCGAGGTTTATTGGGCCGTATGAAATTATCGAGCGTATTGGGCCGATAGCATATAGATTGTTGTTGCCACTAGAGTTAGAAAGGATTCATAATGTGTTTCATGTATCGATGCTTCGGCGATACAGATCTGATCCTCCGCATGTGATTCCTCCGTCTGAGATTAAAATTCAGTCTGATATGACTTATGAAGAAGAACCGATCTGTATCTTAGCTCGCGAGGTTAAAGAGCTACGAAATAAGAAAATTTTGTTAGTTAAAGTAATGTGGCATCGACACAGTATCGAAAAGGCCAAGTGGGAGCCTGAAGAAGTTATGAGACAACAATGTCCAAATCTGTTTAATGGTTAGGTTTTTGGGGACGAAAATCCCTAAGGGGGGAGAATTGTAACAATCCGGTTTAGGCCCTAGTCCAGATAGTGGTTTCAGGACCACATATCTGAGTCAGAAAAATATTTAAATATTATTTTCCGTGCTTATGATGTGTGATTTAGCATGTGTGAAAGCTTCGTCTGAAAATTTAATCGTTTGTGTGCTTAATTTGGTAAAAAAGGACCAAATTGCGTAAAAAGTAAAGTTGTTTGCTACTTGTTAAAGTGCCTATTTGATTTAGCTTTCTAAAGCAAGGGTCTTTATGTTGTTATTTGTCCATTGAAAATGTTAATGGACTAAAACAACCATCCATTAAATGGTTTTGTAATTGTTTATAAAAGGGCAAAATAGAAAATTGGTTATTAAAGTCATAATAATTAAAAGAAAAGCTATCAAATTCATTTTATTTTCTTGGTTCATCAACCGAATATTAGAAAAAGAAGAAGAAAAATTTGGTTCTAGTGTTTTAGCACTTTGATTGGTGATTAAGGTATAGATTTTGTTCGGTTTTTGATAATTTCTATGTTTTTGTGATCGTTGTTAAGTGCTCTAACTAGCCCATGCTTAAATTCATGAAATTGTTGATGATTTGGTGAGATGCCATTGATGAAGTCATAAGTTTTATGGTGTTAAATGATGAATTATGAAAGCTTAGTGCTTGACATACAGCTTTTGTAAAGTGGTTTTGAGTAAAAATGCATGTTAGGGATTAAATTGTTAAAATGAGAAATTGAGAGACTAAAATGTGAAATGAATGAAATGTGGAGGCTTATATGAACACTATGAATATTCAGCTAGGCATGTGTGCAAAGAAATTTTGTGTATTTTATGATTTTATGAATTAAGGACTAAAGTGTCGAAATGTGAAAATGTGAGGGCTAGTTTGCAAAATGCCCTAATTGTGTATATATGGATTGTTTTGAATGAGTTGGTGAATAAAAGGGTTTATTTTGAATACATATAGATCAAGAAAAGAGGAATTCAGATTTAGACCAAGGGAAGTTGAAAATTATAGAGTAGACGATCCGAGTCGACAATTCCGAGTACGAGGTAAGTTTGTACGTAAAATATGATGTTAAAAGTATGTTTTGATGCTTTGATTATACATAAACTGTATATATATTTGGTTTGGATGAATACGATGATAAATTAATGGTATTTGGCACTAAGTGTGCGATTTAAATTAGCTTTGGCTATATGAGGCACTAAGTGTGCGATATTATGATAACTTCGGTTAATTAAGATGGCACTAAGTGTACGAAATTATTATAGCTTCAGCTAACCCTTAAGGCACTAAGTGTGTGGATGGTTATAGCAAGAATAATCTTCGGAAGGTTTAAAATATCCTAACGAGAGGTGAGAATGAAAATGAATGAATACGGGAAGGTTCAGGTACCTATAATACCTATGTGGTAGATGGTATTATGTATATAAAGTTTATTGAAATGGTATAAACATGTGGATGGTGTTGGTATAAAATGGATAGATGATCTGAGAATTTATAAATACTTATGTGTTGATGTTTTATATTTTATACTCTATTGATGATTTTTAGTACGAGCTTACTAAGCTTTTGAAAGCTTACTTTGTGTGTGTTTGCATTGTTTTATAGATATCGAAGCTACTATGAGCTTGGGGATCGTCAAGGATCGTCACCACACTATCGAACCTCATTTTGGTACTTTGAAAATGTATATATTAAAGTATGGCATGTATAAGCTAGTAGTTGTGGGATTTTGTTTTGTGATGTATATATATATTTAGCCATGTGACTTGGCTAGTTTATGTTTGAACTTTTAGTTGATAATGGTATATAATATGTGATGCCAATGTTCAATTTTGGTATATTTGGGTTGGTTAAAAGAGATGGTAAGTTTGGTAAGTTCATGGTATGAGATTGAATGATGTTTTGATATGATCTTGCCTTATGTTTTGGTATAAACTGGTAAGGTTTCTGAGTATGTAATTGGTTGATAATGTTATGGTATGAATTATGAATGATTTGGTATAGAGACTAGCTGAAATGGTTGATCAAACATGCTTGTTTCTTTGCTTGTAGGTTGACCCATATTGGGTGGCAAGTTGGCTATTCAAATAGCCTATTTTTGTCCACACGGTCAGAGACACGGGCGTGTGTCTCAGCCGTTTGTGACACACGGTCACGTTACACGGCTGTATGTCCCTTGGGGTACCCTACAAATTAAAGGCAGTATACCCTCCAGTTTTGACACGGCCTAGACACACTGGTGTGTCTATTGGTTGTGTATGGCACACGGGTTGGCACATGGGCGTGTGGTCGGCCGTGTGGCCAAGTCAGTAACCTCCCTAATTTTCAAACGGCCTGGCACACGGGCGTGTCTTGTGGCCATGTGGACAAGTCAGTATGTATGTCCTGTTTTGCGACGGCTTAGACACACGGGCGTGTCTAAAGCCGTGTGAGACACACAGCCTGTTCACACGGGCGTGTGACCTTTTAAAAGTTGAAAATTTTTATAAGTTCTGAAACTTTTATATGTTATCAATTTGGTCCTGAATGCATGTTTAAGTATCGTATACTCAATTCTATGTTCTAAATGAATATGAATAAATGACATTTACTGTAATGAGATGATATTTGATATTTGGTTGTTCTGATATAAGTTACAAGTCCAGTAATGCCTCTTAACCTATTCTGGCTACGGATACGAGTTAAGGGTGTTATAATGAGCTGGTAATCAATTATCATCCTAGAAAGGCGAATGTAGTCGCTGATATTTTGAGTAGGAAATCTTTGTTTTCTTTGAGAGCAATGAATACGCGACTGACTTCGTCTGATGATAGATCGATTCTAGCCAAGTTAAAAGCTAGACTGGTATTTCTTCAGCAAATTTGCGAAGCTCAGAAATGTGACAGTGAATTGCAAGCTAAGAGAGTTCAGTACGAATCGACTAGTGATTCTGAATATCAGATTGGATTCGATGATTGTTTGAGGTTTCGAAGAAGGATTTGTGTACCGAGAGATACTGAACTGATTCAGAAAATTCTTCTTGGGGCACATAACGGTTGTCTATCTATCCATCCAGGAAGTATGAAGATGTGAAGTTTAAAATTCTACCCATGTTGAACATCTATATATTTTGATGTTTGATGGTAGAAAATGCATGTTTGTTGTTTGTTAAACGACTTTTGTAAAAAAGTGATTTTCTGTAAAAATGACAAATAGGGACTTATTTGTAAAAGTCTATAAAATGAGTAGAAAAAAGTAAATAAATGAAAAATACGGGCTTTCATGAGCATGAAAAGGTTTGGCTAGGCTTAGGTTTTGAGGAAACTGAATGAAATTTATTTTACGAGCCTAGGGACTAAATTGTAAAAATGTCAAAAGGTTAGGGGTAAAAATGTAATTTTTGCCATAGTGTGTTTTTGGGCTGAATTGAATAATGTGATGATTAAATAAGTTAAATTTGATATTATAGATCAAGAAAAATGAAGTTCGAGTTTAGACCGGGGAAAGAACAAGGTTGTGAACTAAATCAAACTAATAGCCGTTTTTGTAACCGAGGTAAGTTCGTATGTTAAATAAGCTTTAATATAATTGTATTTAAATGCTTTAATATTGCATGAACTATATGATTGATTGTGTGGATAAGTTTAACTTTACGGACGAGTTCGACTACGGTTCAATAAGCAAGAACTCCCGTTTGAACCTTAGGAATAGATTAGGATACAAGTGAGATGTCACTAGGGTTACCATGTGTTATGTGATTATGTGATCCAGGTGCAGGTCTCGTACGTCCTATCGGTGGCTGAGTATACCGGCATATGTTGCGGTTACTTGACAGCTTGTGTGAGCAGCACCCAGTAGCTACGTCTTGACTGATAGCTTGTGTGAGCAGGCCCGTTGATTAGCTCGAGAGTGAGCAATTATGCGATTGAGTTTGAGGTAGCATTTGCTAAATATGTGGCACTTAGTGTGCAAGATTCCCAAGTATCGGACATTATTATTCCGAGTAGTTCACGGGTATGTCAAAGATGAGAATAACTATAAATTTGTTTCGAGATGGTACAGGTATGTACTCGAAGCTTATGATTCTAAATTCATGAATTGACGATTTCAAGGTAAGTTGTGATGGAAGTGAATTATGATCATGAGATTATGGTAAATTATGTTATCTTATGTTATATTACTTGCATGATTAATGTATGGTAAGGTTGATTATTTTTTCATATGAGCTTACTAAGCTATATAGCTTACTCTGTTTTATTTTCAATGTTTTATAGTGTCACCAAGCTAGCTCGGGATTGGAGATCATCAAAAGTCGCATCACACTATCAAACTGTCCTTTGGGTACCGATGATTTTAAAACATTTTGAGAGTATGGCATGTATAAGGACTTGGTCATTTTGTTATATGTGTCATTTGATTTGGCCAAATGTATTAGCTTATATTTGTTTACGGTGATTTGGTATTTAGCCATGTAATTGGCTCATTTTGGCTAAAATGATTGTAAGCCCATTTATATAAGCATATGTGTTAATGCCTTCTTGTTTTTGTGTTTTGTAATGGGTTGCTATGTGTTTATTATGGTTAAATGACTTGTTGTGAAATGGGTGAGATGGGTCCTTTTGTGTGCTAGGAAATCTAAGTAGAATTCTGTATGATGAAAGCATTCATGTTGATACTTGTGAATGTGAGTTTGGTATGAATTGATTTGGTAAATTATGCTATAGTAAATATGTTAAGTGTTGGTAATGAATGATATGATTTAGTCTTGATTATGGATGTTTTGGGTTGTTTAAACATGCCATGGATTATGCCATTGAACTTGTGTGTGTGTAGGTGTAAATGAGGGTGACAAATAGCTTGGTAAATAGCCTTTATTTTGTCCACACGGGTATACACATGGGCGTGTATCTAGGCCGTGTGTGACACACAGTCTGCCCCATGCGCATTTGTTTAGGCCGTGTGTCCCCTGCACCTTAATTTTCAGAAATAGAATGCTCAAAATTGAGCGCACAGGCAGAAACATGGGCGTGTGTCTCAGCCGTGTGAGGGATACGGCCTTAGGCACGGGCGTGTATCCCGACCGTGTGAAGTTTGCACCTATTTTATGAAAATATAATTTACCACACGGCCTGGCACACGGGTGTGTGACTTGGCCGTGTGACATCAATTTGTTCATGCATTTCAAAACAGAGAGTTACACGGGTTAGGGACACGGGCGTGTGTCACCACACGGCCTGCCCACATGGGTGTATCCTCTGTTCATAGCAAAAATTTTCTAAGTTTTGTAAAAATTTCCCGAGTTGTCGATTTAGTCCCGAACCACTTCTTAAGCATGTTTTGGACCTCGTAGGCTCGTATTAGGGACTTTATGTTTGAATGTAAATGGTTCTAAATTAGATGAAAATTTATGACCCGGAATTGTTTGTTTGCTCGCTTTGTAAGTCTGGAAATGCCTTGTAACAGCCCGATTTTGGGCCTAGTCGTTACAATGGTTTCGGGATCACAAATTTGACGTAAGAAAATTTATTTTTATTATATTTTTATGGTCTACAACTTCACAAAATTTTTTCATGAAAATTTCGTTCGAAAATTTTAACGTTTGGCCACTCAATTTATTCAAAAGGACTAAATTGTAAAAAGTGCAAAAGTTGTTCTACATGCTAGAGGTGTCCAATTGCTATGAAATTTTAAATTGGAGGTCCTTAAATGGCAATTAGACCATTGGATAATTTGTTGGACAAAAATGGACATGAAATAGGTGAAATAGAATATTTTTAAGTTAGGGGCATTTTGGTCATTTAGTAATTAAAAGAATTAAAAAGCCAAAATCAAAGCAAAATTGTGTCCATCTTCAAGCTATGGCCGAATTTCACAAGGGGAAACCATGGCTAGGGTTTTCAAGCTTCCAAGCTCGATTGTAAGTCCGTTCTAGCCCCTTTTTAATGTTCTTTACATTTTTTAGATCCTCGTAGCTCGGTTTAGCATTTTCCACCATTATTTTGAGCTAGGGTTTGTGTTTAAAAATTTACCCATGGATGACATGCATGTGTTTTGATGTTTAATTGTAGAATATGAATGCTCGGTGTGTAATAAACGACTTTTACTAAGTGATTTTCGGTGAAATTGTCAAAAAGGAATAATTTGTAAAAAGTTGTAAAATGTGTGTAAGTGTGTGAATAAATGGAAATTGTGGACTGCTATAGTTATGAAAATGGTTCAACTCGGTTTAAAATACAAGGAAATTGAATAAAAATCATTTTACGAGCGTAGGGGCAAAAGTGTAAATATGACAATGTTTAGGGGGAAAAATATAAATTTTACCAAAATATGAATTTAGGGTAATTTGAGTAGCAGGATGAATAAATGAGTTAAATGTGTTGTTATAGATCAAGGAAAACGAGATTCGGACTTAGAACGGGAGGAAAACAAAGAATATGATGAATAAGTCATTTTCACCGATTGTGCTACTGAGGTAAGTTTGTATGTAAATAATATATCATTTTTACTTATATTATAATATTTTGTTATTATATGAGAGGTGGTTGCATATTGAATGATCACTTGATGTAAATTATGAATTGAAATTGATTATGGATGAATTGGTAAAATGTTGAAAAGTGAGGAATTTCCCGGTTAGACCTTCGGAATAGAAAGGATACGATTGATTCATTGTGAGAACACATGTGTAGTACTATGTGCAGGCTACTATGTGTTTAAAATGGTTTTAGGTCACGTGTGTAGTACTAAGTGCAAGCTACTACGTGTACCAGATGGTTAGGTCGCATGTGTAGTACTAAGTGTAGGCTACTATGCGTACCCGATACCTTCGATCACATATGTGGTACTAAATGCAAGCCACTATGTGTAAAAGATAGCTTTGCTCACAAGTGTGGTACTATGTGAAGGCCACTTTGTGAAGAAGGTAGCTTTGACTACAAGGGTGGTACTATGTGCAGGCCACCAGGCATCCGTTATTATTCCGATTTGTTCAACAGGAAATGACTAGGTGTAATTGAATATGAATATGCATATGTGATGAATAAGTGAAGGTTCATGTGTGTAAACTTATGAGCAACGTTCTCGATATGTGATCAAACTTTGGTAAGATTGATATGGAGTAAGTGTTACAATGAAAGTTACTACAAAGAAAACATGAAAGAGTGAAATTTAGTAATAAAGCAGTTTTGGACAGCAGCAGTTGTGTGATTTTGAAAAATCACCAAAAATGGTAGAAATCGAATTAGAAGTTGAATAAGATATTAAATAAAAGCTTATTGAGTCCATTTTCATATAAAGGAAACGGTGTAAGAAAAATAAATTTATATTATTAGATATTTGAATTTTTTGTGAGACAGAGTCAAAATGATTTTGAAACCCCCTATTCTGATTTAGGAAAATCATTAAAAATTGTAAAAAAATAATTATGGGTTATAATTTATATGTTTAAAATCCTTAATTAGTCTATTTTCAAAAGAAACAAACAAGAACATTATCCAAATCTTTTATGAAGATATAATTATTTTTTAGTGCAAAGGGATGGGAACTGTCGAACAGCGAAACAGGGATGATTTTAAAGAATAAATTGTACTTATTGGCTAAACCAAAACTTCTGGAAATTTTATGGTAAGACGATACATGAGCCTAATTTCAGGGAAAATTATTGGATCTTAATTTGGAGTTCCGTAGCTCAAAATATAAATAATTTAGTGACTGTGACTCGAGTAGACGGCTTGAGATGAACATGAATAAATAGTGGAACTATGTGCAATTATGAATGTATTATCTTGAGAACATATTGTGAAGATTTATAAAAGCATGTTAATAGATTACTTATCATTTACATACCTACTTACTAAGCGATAATGCTTACCCCCTTCCTTTCCTTTTTCCTATAGTGTCACAGATGCTAGCTCGAGTTGGAGGTCGTTGGAGATTCTATCACACTAACAAGTTATTGATTGGTATAGTATTAACGATCTTCAAGTATTTTTAAGTCCATGGTATGTATAGGGACTTGATTATGTGTATATGTTATTATGAGTTAGCCTATAATATTTGATAGTTCATTTTGTATAAGGCCATTGAGGATGGCTAATATTAGTTAAGTTATATGTTTAAGATGTTGTATTTTGTGGATGTGCAAGCTTGCATGACTTGGTTGAATGAGTGTGTGATGATTAATTATGGAAACTGAAGCATGTGAATCGTTGTGTGAAGAACACGACCTTGGACACGAGTGTATACCCCTATTTCCAAGAAATTTTCTAATATTTTCCAAAGTTCACAGTTTAGTCCGGACCACTTCCAAAGTATGTATTGGGCCTCATAAGCCTGTATAAGGGAGATATGCATGTGTATGAATGATTTTAAATTGAATGAAATTTTATGACTCGGTTTAATACGTTTACAAGTGTATGTGTTCCAGTAATGCCTCGTACCCTATTCCAACATCGAATGCGGGTAAGGGGTGTTACATGCCTCGTATCCTATTCTGGCGTTGAATACTGGTAAGGGGTGTTACATTTGATCTATAAGGGGTTTAGGAAAACTCCTCTCCTTGTCGATAGTTGTGAGGATCACATTCGGGGACCAGAACAACTTGTTAGACTTGGAATTCCAACTTCCCCGGAATACTTAATTACTTAATCCAAGGCATCAGGAGGAGTGATTAACCTTTCCTTTCCAACCTTCTATCGTTCAAGTTTCTTTCTGGGCTTTAAGCTTTCTTTCTTCATCCCTTCCTATCATCCCTCTCTCCCTTCATATGGCTACCCGCTCGTTGTAATCAGTTCTCAATTTTTAGGAAATCCTTCACCATTCCTTTTCTTCATCTTATACTATACTACTATGTTTGAAACTACTCCCGTGTCGAGAGGAAGGGTCAGAGGCACCTATTCCCAAAGTTAAAGATGTTGTCAAAGGAACACTATCGTTGAGGATGAAAATACTCTTCTGTCTCAGAAAATAGTTACTTAATTGAAAAATCCTGTATACAATTGCCTAACCACCAAGGTAGAGATGGTACATCATTTGGCAGCCTGGGGTATTTGGATACCTAACTTTGCCTACCACTTCGAAATTGTTTTGGGAGGAAGACGCTTAAGTGATTTTAATGAGGGCTTCATTCTACCTCTCTACTTGTTGAAACTTGGCTTTCATGTCCCTTTACATACTTTTTTCATTGTTGTACACAAAGAGTACGGAGTTGCGCCAAGGGAACTAATTGGTCTATCCTGGTGCACTTTACTGGTGTACTTTTTGCGTTGCAGTAACGTAACAAGCCTCCCTTTCTTGACATTTTCCAAAACTTTTACCAATTGAAGGTTTTGAGACAAGGTCCTTCAATTGGGGCCGTACACTTTAGCATTCGCCCACGTCACGAACCTATCCTTAAGGAATATGTTTCAAACTTATCTTTGAACTGTAATAAATTCATTTTGGTAAAAGATACGCTTTCCCGTAGTTTCAAATTTCCCACAAAGTGGTCACTTCCTACCGATTCCACTTGCCACCGATCCCTGCCCTTGGACACAGAGATCTCCATGGCACAAGTTGAAAGATTAAATCTGAGGTGTATTCAAGAGGTAAAAAGGCTTCTTACTATTAGAAACATCTTTTTGCTACTATTTAGATAGGAAGAGCCCAAATGGTTGGCGAGCCTCAGACTGCCATCTTGGCGTGAACCCTAGAATGGTTCAATGTGCCGAGCAAGCATAGCCATTTAGGGTTGAGGGTGAGTTAGCTGGGGCTCTTATTGGAAAATAGAGGGAGCCCACTGATTTCTTTTACTCTATTTGCAATATTCCTCCCCATCACTGGCTAACCTCAACTACAGGTTCCCTAGGCGAATCAGCAGATAGAGACTTAGATGAAAGTATTGTTGAACCCATTGTTCCTTTTATAGGTTCCTCTCATCATTTTCCCTCGACACCTACGTCTTAACTCGAATTCATGGGTGTGGTATCCTTGTTTGAGAATGCCTAACAAGTCATAGATATTGCAGATTTGAGAGTGCGAGTCAACAACAGTAGTCACAGTAGATTGAGATTCGAAGAGAGGTCTTCTAATGTTGGGGAGAGTAGTAGCCAAGAGTCATCCTACCACAGGCTTGGTAAACAACCCATTTTCCCTAAGGAAGAACCCGCTATTCCCTTCCTCATGCCCAAGGCATCTTTCTAAACACCCGACTCCCTATTATGCCCTCTTCTTCTTCCTCCAAACCTTCCTAATCCTCTTGTTGAATCTGCCAATGTTGCAAGCCCCTTTACTTCTACCTCAGCTCTTTTCACTTTTCCTCTAAGCGCCCTCATTTATGCTTCCCTTTCAAGTGGAGTCCAAACCTTCTTGGCAACCTCATATCTACGTGGGCCAATATCTCACACTTTACTGTTTAGCATCATCAAGATAGGGTACTATCCCTAGAATCGAAGGATATTGTTTATCCTTCCTCCCATTCTTCTGGCAGTCCCAAGCCCTTTTTATTTGAGCTGGCAGTCTCTCTTGCCATGCTATCTGCAGAAAGTAACCTTGTGAATTGGGCTCTCTAGAAGGCCTGTACTAACGCTGAAGCCAAATAGGTTGACTCTGAAAGGGGACTTCTTTCTAGAAAGAAGTCTCTTACCCAACTCTAACAGACATATGAAACTTATGTTCAGAGGACAGCGAAACTCTCCAAGTCTACCTCTTCAAAGGAATCTTAATGTCAATCTTTAGAAACTCGTATAATAAATTTAGAGGAAAGGGTTTACCAATTGAAGACCCTTGAGAAATGACACCTTGTCGATATGGAGCGCATCTGAAAGGAGAATGAAGAGGTGTTGGCGAAGTTCAAGGTTGACACTCAGCAAGGCATTCAACATTTTTTGCCTATGTTAAGGGCTAACCTGATCCTACACACACAGGTCATCGTGGGTCCCTTTGACTTAAATCAAGTAAACTTAATCTATATTCACCAATACGCCTACCCTGATCTTGGCTTCGACATTTATAACCTTTTTGTAGCCAACTGGGAGGAATTCCAGAGGGGTGGAGGGAATTTGGAAAACTTTTCCATGTTCAACACTCAGAAGCAATCCACCCCGAATCTCCCGGAGATTCAACTCTAGGGAAAATTTAGTTATTCATATTGTAAAAACTTTCCATCCTATTCTAAATGAAGATTTTCCCTATCCTCATTTCTTATCTCTCTTACATTGCCTCTTCATATTTCCCACAATTAAAGTACGCTTAATACCAACTTGATAATTTACACATCTACATTCACTTCTATAATACACATTAATCTCATAATATAGCCTAAGGGACTAAGCCAGGGTTACCGTGACATGCATATAGGGGCTATTCCTCTAATTCCTATGTCTAAAAGATTGACTAAATCGAAGCTCTGATACCACTACATTGTAACACCCATTACCCGGCCTGATCGACAGGCCTTGAGTACCGAATGCTACAATAACTTGAATTAACACAACAAATTACTTAAGAGTTATTATCTCCTATGGGTTGATACTATCAATGTACAATTTAAGATGTCAACTATAATCCGTGTCATTAAAGAATTAGGTCCCTACAGATTTGCTAATTTAACTAATTAGGCATTGTTTACAACTCCACAAAACTTAATACAGACTCTTCCAAATTAATCCCTAAGGCATTGCCCCTAAGAGAGCCCCTTTATATGTATACACAGCTGCTGTGTTACACTTAGCTCCCGACGAAAACTGGCTTGGCCCTTATCATTTTTTTGGATCTTTAAGTAACCTGCATTTAAGAAGAAAACTTATAAGTTCAGGTGAACTTAGTGAGATCCGTATAAAAAAGGTAAAAACAAATGTGAAGCATTCAGCATAGATTTTAACTCCCTTATAATCGTATTTGTTATTTATAATGACTGAAGATTGGCAATTGCCCAGGTGATTTGAACAACTGCGATCTTCATCAGAAGTTCCATGTCTTCACTGCCTCAGAGCACCTAGGTTCACTATTACTATCGGGGCCCTTAATATCTCTAAAGAAGGTTTCTTAATGCATACAGCTCTAATATTTTGAGCTCAACGAAATTCATACCTCTCTTTTGAGTAGATTTATCCTCTGCTTTCCCTTGTCTTTGGGTGGACTTTGCTGGCCATCCAACCTTGGCATTCACTTCCTCTTAAGAGAACCAAGTTTGGCCTATTAAACCCTACAACTAACAATTTTTTCCATGATATGTACACAAATGCATACTTGCTTATGCATGTTTACTTTGCATGGAATCTGCAACTTTTCTAACGGACTAATACGTGCCCTTTTTTTTTTTTCCTAGGGAGCTTCTTTTCTTTCTACCAAATATGGGTTGAAACATAACCTTGGCTTCCCTCATTATTCTGGTAATCTATATTCCTTGGTCACACCAAATCAATTCTTTATATGATTTATCACTCCAGTCACTCGTGAACTCCACTTTCACCCTTGAAATTCTTTGTGCATCGAGGGCTTTCCAATTACAAACCCCATGTCTTTACTTTCTGGCAAAATCTTCGTGTTTAGCCTCTCAGTGGACTTTCAAATGATGCCATAGCGTCTTTCAGCCATGGTCTTAGTCCTGTTTAGCCATTCTAGCATGATTTCTCATGATGCCATAGCATCTTTAAGCTATGGTCTTACTCATTTTATCCTAATGCCATAGCATCATTAAGCTATGGTCTTAATCTACTTATTTTCTTCAATCTATGAGTTAAGAGGGTTAAGGAAACTTACCAATTCCTAATATTTCTATTTCTAGACACAAAATTCGCATGATGGCTGAAACATGCAAGACTTCCTTCAACTATATCGTTTTTCTTTGTAACACCCCATACCCGACCGGACGTTA
Organism: Gossypium anomalum; assembly: GCA_025698475.1. Classification (NCBI taxonomy): domain Eukaryota; kingdom Viridiplantae; phylum Streptophyta; class Magnoliopsida; order Malvales; family Malvaceae; genus Gossypium; species Gossypium anomalum. The sequence goes on from CM046956.1 coordinate 61,232,802, forward strand.
TGGCCGAATCTAGTGTGTCACATTGAAGTGTTTTGTAACACCCCAAAATCGGCCTAGACGTTTGACCAAATCCGACGTGCCATGTCGAAGCAAAAAAAACATTTTATATTTTTTATCTAGAAAACCTTACTTAGTGTTTTAAAAGATAATTTCGTTATAGGTTAAAGTGAATGGAAGTCGTGCACCAGGTAGGAAACCGGAAAAGAGGAGGTGAGTTCATCGGACTGCTTAAGTACCAAGCTTCTTTCAGATCCAATCCTAGACATGCACACCACCATTGCCACACCTTAACTTAGTGTATATTCTTAGGAAACCAATTCGATTAAGTCCATTTTAAAAAAAGTGATTAATTTTGAAAACCATTTTCGTTGCGGACGTTTTGCTTTGTTGTCGTGATATTTTGAAAACAATTACTGTTTTTGAAATTGCGCCCTAAAGCTAATCAGTTTCAGCGATTAAGATAATATCATATCTATACTAGTAAAACATATTAAAACAATTCAAAATCATTAAAGCGGCCTTATTGCAACTTAAAACCCAAATCATAAAATTAAATGAAAAGATGTCCAAATCACCAGAAGAAAACCAAATTTGCAGAACGTGTGGCCACTCCGAATCCCTCACAGCTCTAAGCCCACTATGGTTGGGGATTACCTGCGTGGATGAAAATAAGGGGTGATTTTGGGAACTCAGTGTGTAAAATAACCCAACCATAGTCTATATTAGCTCAAACCACAGAAACAGATAAAGTTGGACTTAGCCCACAACAGATTTCAGAATGAAGCCCATAGGCCCATAATAGAACAGAACAGATATTACATGTTTATGTAGAAACCCAACCATATCCAACCGTATACACCCCCGTACCAACCTTACACCATGTGAGGAGACTACTCGACCCAGCCAACCGCTGCACGCCATAGAATTTGCAGCATGGCTGCCAGAAATAGATAATCGTTGCAGAGCCCCCAGAATAGATAATTGTGGCAGAGCCACCAGATCAGATAATTGTGGCATAGCCACCAGGATGCTTCCTCCATAAATATAACCCATGTCCCCATGCAACAAATATACAAATCATGGCATACATCATACAGAATCAGATCATCATGCTTTTCAGTCAAAATTAACCCTAGGGGTATAATGGTCATTTTGCACCTAGGGGTATAATGGTAATTTGTCATACTTAGGGTATTCTAGTAATTTAACTATTTTAGGGTTTTCATGCATATTTCTACCATTTACGTGTTAACAGAAACACTTACCGAGCGTCCTTACCGTATTGGGCCCGTTGACCCATTAACCCGATTTTGGCCCATTAAGCCCAAATATATCGAAGTGCACGAAGTCGCGCGCACTGCAGTCTTATCACTTCAGATTACTAAATATGTTACTCAATCTATCTCACGAGCATTCGCACACTTGCAAGTTCACAAAATGCCGATTTTTTGACATTTCAGCTTTTCGGCTTCTGTCGATCTAGTCTATGAGAGGGTGTTAGTTACACACCTGTTTGCGACGAAACGCTGACGAGTTCCACACACGAGTTGCCTACAGTCAATTACTAATACGTTAACGATGGATCCATAACAACTTATATACAAATCTCCTTACCATAAGTCAGCCATTAACACTTTAGGCACTAGAGATCCTACCTTTGCCGAAACTAGCGACTAGATCTAGATCCACTCATTTCGCTTGTCCAAGCCTTCGATCAGCAGCCTCTAGATCACACTAACATCATAACAAAATAGTTGTCACAACCCTTAGAGCCATAAGGCCCAATCGACAGCCTCCCTAAGCCTTTAGGGATTTCGGCTTTTCTAAATCCCGTAATAAAAATAGATTTGAGTACTTACCACTGGTTCTTTCAATCAACGATTCCACCTTAGTTCCTATTCAAAACTGACGTAGATCAATCCCTCAAATATTAACAAAAATCGAATCTTTAATGGTCTAAAGATGTGGCTAAGCCGCTTAAGTACCAAGCTTTCCCTAGATCCAATCCTAGACATGCATATACCCGTTGCCACACCTTAACCCTTTGACTTGTCCACAGTCGCAATATATTAATTAAGTTTTATGAAGTTATCATATACTAGGCCCAAAACCCCTTACAAAGTCCAAACAAATTAACATACCTGTATCTGGCCCATTAAGCCCAGTTATATTCATGTGGCCCATTAGGCTTTTCGGTATTTCGGCTTTTGTCTATCTACTTGTGTATGCAGTGTATGTACACATCTGGTAAGCAAGCGTGATGCAATCTCCTTAGCCCAAACCAACAATCGATAACACTCAAAGATTAATCTTACATACTTATCGAATACTTTACTAACACCACCTCCCTGCTCTCTAAGTGGCGTCACTTAGCCACTCCTCCACAAGGCTTTTTGATGCTATTTTTCCTTATTTTTATTTAAAAGCCCAACTACTTGCCAACCTTGATTCTTTTAATAATTAAACTATAATTTCATTTATTCCTAGGTTCGAACTCAAACCTTAATTAAGACCTACTATAATTATCACATGGCTAGGAACATAAAACACAATTTTTATCAAAACTGAAAACAAAAAAATTTCAAGATTTCGGGATTTATGGGTTTCAGGATTTTTGGGGTGATACAATTTTATCCCCCTAAAAAAATAATTTCATCCTTAAAATTTTTAACTACCCAATAGTCGCACCGCCTAGGTTACACCACTACGCTTCTGCTGCGCACTCTATTTCTAATTTCAAAATAGATAGATAGCACACCATGGATAAAGTACGTACCAGTATTCGCTTTTGGAGCATCTTCATCCTCTTGACGACGTGCTGCATAGACCAAAGCTGGCTACCTTGCCTTAGCATGACCAGCACCTCTACCCGGTGCTCCACGAACTAAACCGTTTCCACCCCTGGCCTGATCATGGCCTCTCAGCGGTAGCTATCCACCCCTTGGTGGTTGAGCACCACCTTGACCTACTGCTGGCTCTCAACCTAGCGTTCGATGGCAATCCTTGATCCTATGCTCCATAGACCCACAAGAAAAACAAGCTCCCGTCCTCTTCCAACACTCGCCTCTATGGCTTCTCCCACAATCAGCATAAGGTGGCACCCCTGGATTAACAGCAGGGGGCCCTACTTTAACTGGCCCAACAACTCTGGCCCTAGCCCTAGGCCTCTGATCAACACCAGGAGTCTCAGCCTCCCTTTTATCCTTACCCCTTTCTTTCTCCCGATTTAAGCACTTAGTGCGCTTAACCTCCTCCGCTATCTTTGCTTTCTCTACCAATTCTGAGAAAACTCACTGCCTTTGTGGAGCTATCAATACCCTAAGGCTGTCTCTTAGTCCGTCCTCAAACCTAACGCAATGCTCATAGTCCGTTGCCACCATTACTCTTGCATACCTTCTAAGGCATAGAAACTCCGCCTCATACTCCGCCACTGATTTGTTTCCTTGGGTCAAGCTCAAGAACTCCTTCCTTCTAGCCTCCACATAGCTTACACCCACATACTTCCCTTGGAATGCAGCTTTGAAAAACTCCCAAGTGACCCGCTCCGATTGGGTGCCCTCTTTCACCATTAGCCACCACTAGTAGGCTTTTTCCCTAAGTAGTGACACGGCTCCTTTCAACTTTTGCTCAGGTGAGTAGCCCAGGTCCTTCATTATCCTTTCAGTGGCCTCCAACCAATATTCTGCCACATTAGGAGCCACGCCAGCCACGCCCTTAAAGATCTCAGCCCCGTTCGAATTAAGTCACTCTAGAATGGACCCCCAATTTCTGCTGCCTTTGTTGGGCCTAGCGACCCTTTCCAAAATTCTCAACATTGCCTGCAACAATGCATCTTCTCCCGCGGCCCGATCATACGGTCCATTCTTAGCCACGGGTGAGGCCAGAGCCTCTTCAACTCCAACATTGGGCACATGGCTCGATGCCGATGATTTAGCCCTAAAACTTCCGCAGCCTCGGCCACGGCCCCTCGCACCTCTTCTAGCACTCATCATCGATTCGCGTATTATCTGAATTAGAAGTTTTATGAAGTCTTAATTAGTTTTAATAATTAACACGATGTCTTATGGAAGTAATTAAAGGGGAGATCGTTTTCGAAAATCCTCTACAGTCTCAAGATCCTACGGGCTTCAGTTCCACTCTAACATAATCATCTAAAGTGGCCCTCTAACTATCTACTGTTTAACAATTTAAACAAACTTTAGAATAAGAATACTTACTTGGTTTAACGTCAGAGACTCGGTGTGCCGCTTAGCAAGACTTCCTCTTTTCTAAAACACTAAAAAAAAATTTAAAAACAAAAAGAATCCAAGTAACAAAGCACAATTCACAGCCTGAGTTTTGCAACCTGGGCTCTGATACCACTAAATGTAACACCGCAAACCCAGCCCAGACGTTATGGTCAAATCTAGTGTGTCACATTGAAGTGTTTTAGCGAAAACCATGATTTCATTGAAAACCCTTCTTAAAATAAGAGAGAATCTTAACTAAAAACTTGTTCAAACATAAGATTTGATGAAAATAAAGCACTTAGAAATTTTAGTTGCGGAAGCGTAGAAAACATACTATAACTTAAGAAATCCATGTTCAACTTCTCGTAGATACAATGAAAATAATAATAATTCAAGTAATAATAATATAATGAAAACCTTATTACAATCTGGTCTGAGCATACTTAAAAAGACATAAAAACTTAAATGCTTAAAAAAAACCAAGTCCGATTTATCTCGCTAGCCGACCACCCAGAGTCCCTCCTGACATCGAACCTTCTACTGAGCATCACTTAAAAATAAAATAAAAGAGGGGGTGATTTTTCGCAAACTCGGTGTGTACAACCCTCTATGAAGAAAAAAACAAGCATTCAAAGAAGAATCATCAAACATGCAATGCAAACCCATCCAAATTATCCATCCGCTACACACCAGCTCCGTCCCCCGTCACACCATATAGGGATATAAATATTGACCCACCCAGCCACACACCAATCGTAGCCCGATTGCAAAACTGCCTTCATTTACATATTGGGCTTTAAAAGCCGTCGGTGGATCCACGATTGTCAAGCAACCATGCAATCCTCATATACTTCCTCTGTTCCATATTTCCTATCCCATATGTAACCTAAGTAGAATATCATATGTATGCAGCAAATAGGCATGTCACATTCAATAAACTTACATTGAACACATAGGGGTATTTTGGTTATTTTTGCCCTTAGGGGCATTTCGATAATTTTCCCTTAATTATGGTTTTCACTTACCTTGGCCCGTTAACAAGTCCCGCGAGCTAAGATGAACGAATACTATGCACCAGGTAGGATTCCAGAGAAGAGGAGGTGAGTCATTAAGACCGCTTAAGTACCAAGCTCTCCCTAGATCCAATCCTAGACGTGCATATACCCGTTGCCACACCTTAACCCTTTGACTTGTCCACGGTCGCAATATATTAATTAAGTTTTATGAAGTTATCATATACTAGGCCCAAAACCCCTTACAAAGTCCAAACAAATTCACATACCTGTATCTGGCCCATTAAGCCCAGTCATATTCATATGGCCCGTTAGGCCCAAATCACTTGTATATGGCCCATTACGCCCAAATCACATTTATATGGCCCGTTAAGCCCAGTCACATTTATATTCATTCTCACATACAAATTTCTATCACATAGCATCAATATTCAGCTTTTTGCCTATCATGAGCCCAACAGCCCATCGGGCCCATTTAGCCCATTCCGGCCCGTATGGCCAAATCACAGGCCAAGTCCACGAAATCGCCCGTGGGTCTTAGGCAACCTGTCAGACTCTCCCTTACGAGTATTTGTGCACTCGCAAGACTACCGTAGCCAAACTTTCAGCTTTTCGGTATTTCGGCTTTTGTCGATCTACATGTGTGTGCAGTGTATGTACACACCTGGTAAGCAAGCGTGATGCGATCTCCTTAGCCCAAACCTACAATCGATAACACTCAAAGATTAATCTTACATACTTATCGAATACTTTACCAAAAGCCAGAATCTCACCTTAACCTTACCTTGCGCGATAAGTATAACAACCCCTTCACTAACCACGATCAACTCCTAGATCTGTACTAATTGTAACTATTAAAACCAGGATAATAGGTGACTCGTATCCAACATAAGTCCCCTTACCTTATTATGGCTATTCGGCCAACCTTAGCCAATGGATGAGGAATACTTGCCAAAATCGCAAACACCTAAAGAGCAATTCGGCAGAGAGCTAAGATCCGAGATCCGATAGTAATTCCCTACCAAAGTTGATTAAAAGAGTGAGGGACAATAATGGACACCTAGTAAAGAAAACTACTTGGAAGAGCAACACTTACACTAGATTCGGTCAAAGAGTATTCAACCCTTGAGAGATTCGACTTTTCAATTTTTTAAATTTAGTATGGTGAATAAGGTTTATTTGGTATAGATTAAAAAAGAAGAGTAGAAGAAGAAATTGGCTAAGTGAAACAAAGAAAATTGTGTAGAGAAGAATAGAAATCTATAGGAAGAAAAGAAAGAAAAACCAAAGGGTTTTCGGCTTTTTAGATCTTGAAAAGAAAAGGGTTTTCGACTTTGGAGAAAGGGGTTTCTGGCAACAAGGTGAAGAAGAATTTCGGCAGTAGCCTGGCAACCCTGTATTCAGCCCCTATTTATAGCCCTTATAGCTGAATTTTCCATGCCCAATTCCCAATTCGGCTCTATCACTTCTCCCTTCTCATCTCCTCGTTTTTCTCCCTGATAACCCCTTGATCTTTTCCTTAATTTTCTCTCCTGAACACTTCCCTTGGAGTCCTCTTTCACGCCACTACCATCCTTCTAGAAGGCCAAAATTAAACTTCTTAAAAATACTAAGCTAGGATTCGAACCTTGGATCTCCTTGCTAGCTACCAACGCCACCTCCCTGCTCTCTAAGTGGCGTCACTTAGCCACTCCTCCATAAGGCTTTTTGATGCTATTTTTCCCCTATTTTTATTTAAAAGCCCAACTACTTGCCAACCCTGATTCTTTTAATAATTAAACTATAATTTCATTTATTCCTAGGTTCGAACTCAAACCGTAATTAAGACCTACTATAATTATCACATGGCTAGGAACATAAAACACATTTTTTATCAAAACTGAAAACAAAAAAATTTTAGGATTTTGAGATTTTTGGGTTTCGGGATTTTTAAGCGTTCTGCTTCAATGCGCTTTTATTTATCTGAATTTTTAACCCTCAACTGATAATAACCAGATCGCAAGTCAATCTTTGAAAATACTGCTGCCCCTTTCAACTGATCGAACAAATCATCAATTCTCGGTAACGGATACTTATTCTTAATCGTAACATTGTTAAGCTATCGGTAATCGATACACAGTCTCATTGATCCATCTTTCTTTTTTACAAATAAAACTGGTGCATCCTAGGGTAAGAAACTCGGTCGTGCAAAACCTCTATCTGTTAACTCTTGCAACTGAGCTTTCAATTCTGTTAGAGCCATTCTGTACGGAGCTATCGATATCGGTGATGTTCCCGGTACTAACTCAATAGCAAATTCAACTTCTCCGACTGGTGGCAACCCAGTTAACTCTTCTGGAAACACATCTGGATATTCACAAACCACTGGCACTGATTCAATCTTCAATTCAAACACTTTTCTATCTAGTACATAAGCAAGATAAGCATCGCAACGTTCCCTCACATATTTCTGAGCTAGAATAGTCAATATCACAATAGGCAACCTACTCGAGTCATTAGATTTAATACAAAGAATTTCACTATTTAGACATTTCAACTCAATAGTCTTTCATCTACAATTTACAACAGCATCATGCAAAGTCTGCTAATCCATACCCAAAATCACATCAAACTCATCAAATGGTAAAAGCAATGAATCAGCCAGAAAACAGTAACCCCGTGTCATCAAAGGACAATTTTTGTAAACTTTATCAACTAGGACATACTGACCTAAGGGGTTCGATACTTTAACCACAAGTTCAGTGGACTCAACAGGCAAACTCTTACTAGACACTAAATTCATACAGACATATGAATGGGTTGATCCAGGATCAATCAAAGCAGTTACATCATGTTATAAAGAGAAAAAGTACCAATGATAACATTTGGTGCTGATGCATCCTCACAGGCACGAATAGCGTAAGCTCTGGCTGGAGCTCGAGCCTCAGATCTCATAGCAAAATTTTTTGTTGCACTTTTGCTACTATTCACTTTTTTAATATTTTGAGGTGGTCTCCCTCTGGCAGTTGTATTACTCAGCCTTGTATTCAGAAATTTGTCAATCTCAGGTAACTCAGGACAATCACGAATAAAATGCTCTTGTGAGCCACATCTGAAACAGGCTTTATTATTCATCCAACAACCTCTAAAATGTCATCTTCCACATTATTGACACTCAGGTTTGTTGGTTTTGACATTCCAACGTTTGATACTAAAGTGGCTTGAGTTTTTGGACTCGTGTGTTGCTCCCCACAATCTCTATTGGAATAACCCACTAAAGCAGTCGAACGGTTATAAGAATTCCTTACTTTCTTTGACGATGAATAATACGGTTTTCCCATTGACCTCTTTCCTGAATCTCTAGCCTCAAAATCGACTCTTCTATTTTCTTTGCTAAGCTTCTCGGCTTTGTGTGCTCTATCAACTAACACAACAAATTCTTTTAGTTCAAGAATCTCGACTAGAAGCTAAATGTCTTCATTCAACCCATCTTATAACCGTTTACACATAATTTCTTCAATGGAGACGCACTCTCGAGCATACTAACTTAGTCTTACAAATTCTCTTTCTTACTCAGTTACGGCCATACGACCCTATTTTAACTCTAGAAAATCCTTGCGTTTTTTATCAAGAAACCGCTAACTTATATACTTTTTCTTGAACTCTGTGACAGCCATAATTTGACCCTAGTCAGGAAGTGGTTTTGGGACCAGAAAATCGAGTCACGAAAATAATTAAATGTTATATTCTGTGATTATTACATGTGAAAGTGCATGTGTGAAAATTTCATGCTTTGATTTTGTCATTTGTGAGTAAAATTATGAAATAGGACTTTTGTGAAAATTTTTGAAAATGCTATAGGCTAATTTGTAGTGGCCAAATAACTTATAGTATGAAATAGGTGGATTTGCATGTCAAATTTCCCACCTTAAGGTATAGTGGCTGGCCATGATGGGTATGATAAGCATTATGGGCATTTTTTTATTGATAAGTTATGGCATGAGTATGGCACAAATATTATATGTCATTTTGTGTCATAAAATGTTGGGTAATAAAATAACAAAAGGATGGAAGGGACAAAGTTTATCCATTTTTGTTCTTCATAGCCAGAAATGGCGAGAGCAAATAGGAAAGGAAACCCTTGAGTATTCGGTCACTAGGGGGAGGAAAATTGAAGGTAAGTTCACGGTGGTTTTCTTCTACCTTGATGTTCATGAGTTCTTCTTGATTCTACCTTAACCCATGAAGCATATTTTTGTTTTTTTTTTTTTGTTGTTGTGTTGTGAGCATTCGGTCATGAATTGAAATGAAGAAAATGGTTTTTGTTTCATGTTCTTTTGATGAAAAAAGGTAGATAGGTGAAGTTGAGCCAAACAAATGAGCATGCATGTGCATTAGATGCTAAGTGGGAAAATCGGTTAACATGTTGTGTGCATTATGGCCGAATGTGAATTTGGATAATATTGAGTAATGTTTGTGCTTTAAAATGATGAAATGAAGTTTACGTTCAAGTGAAATTATAGGTATGTGATGATTGATTTGTGATATGCATGATTAAATAACATGCATGCAAGGTATGTGTGAAAGAGTGAATTGGTAATAAATCTGCTTGGGACAACAGCAGTAACTTGATTTTTGGAAAATCACCATAAATTATGGGAGATGAGTTAGAAGCTGAATAAATTATGTAATTAAAGCTGAGTCTAGTTTCTTATAAAAGAAACCGTGTAAGCAAAAGAATTGCTGATAATGAGATATTTGAAGTGATGTGGGACAGGTTCAAAATGACTTCTAGATCCCCTGTTTTGTTTTTATAAAATCATTATAAATTATACAAAAATTGTTATAAGATGAAGTTTATATGCTCAGACTCTTTAATGAGTCTAGTTTCAAATGAAATAAACGAGAACATATTTTGAATTCTGTAAAATGAGAAATTTGATTCGTAGTGAAGAGTGATCAGATTAGTCAAACAGTGAAACAAGGGAAACTTTAAGAAAAATCTGGTATTGATTGTCCAAACAAAAAAATTATAAAAATTTTATGGATAAAATATATATGAATCTATTTTTAGGGAAAATTAACGGCACTTGATTTGGAGTTTCCTAGCTCCAGTTATAAATGATTTAGTGACTGTTGCTCAAGAAGACAGCTTGCAGTGAAATTATGATTATGCGGTAAACATTGACAAAAATTTGTTAATGAGTTGCTTATTGATTTTTTATAAGCTTACTATGATCAGTAAGTGTGAAAGTCAAATATATATTATATTTTGAAAGTGATGCTTGAATAGTCGAATAATGACTAGTTTAAAATCTTTGAATTTAAGCTCCAGAGCATAGAGGGGCAAATTCGGATAAGGGAAAAGAGAGAGTAATCGAATAGCCATTGTAATCGTTCAGCAACATTTAAGGTAAGCTCTTAAGTGTTTAAGCTTGATTTCTTTTTATATGCCTAAGAGTTAAACTAATATGGCAAAGAGAATGTAAGTTTTATTTAGTTAATGTACCGAATATGTAATGATTTAAGGCTATAAGCCGATTATGGCTATTATGCTTAAGTTGAATTGGATTTGGAAATTTGATGCACTAAATGAGTGTTACAATGAATAAACTATGCCGTATATGTGTTGGTAGAGATATCACGATTTGTGATTATTAAATATCTAAAGGAAACCATGATGTGTATAAAATTATTATTATTAGTCCTTTGTGGTAGCCGAATATGGCTTGGCACTAAAGTGATTAAATGTGAACTTCAATGAGGTAAACTATTAAAAGTGTGGTGCTATAAGACTATGGGCTAATACAATATGTGGATTCGTTCCGTAAAGTAAATTATTCAAGTACGAACAACCTAATTAAGTACATGTGAATTAAATGAATTTGATGATTGATGTGAATCGAACATATAAGAAATGGTTTCATGTTTATGTTCAATTATGAAACCTTGTGTTAAATCGACAATCGATTTCGTTTAATACATTAAGTTGGTCAGGTATGCGATATGTACTTATGCATGTTAAATCGATTGGAATTGAATCATGAATGTGAATTGAGAAGCATAGGTAAAAATGCTTATGTCATATATGTGAGTAAGGGTAAATCCATAGTAAATTATCGATAAGGATGGGCTATGTGCGGAACCATCTTATAATTGCTAATTTGAAAGGTTGTGTGCGAATCAGTGAGCAATATGTATATATTAGATGAATTGTGACCTTTTGGTTCTACTTGAATCAAGTTGTGCGATAAATAATTTATGTATATGACTTATAGTCGAATGGTCACTATGGGTTAAGTTTGAATGGTGAAATGGATATGTAATATTTATGTATGACTTTTGAACCGAAATGTAAATGATGTGTTCATATGGAGTTTATATCCGAATGTAGCAAATGACTACTAATGTGATATGATGAATGAGATGTGTTAATATATGATTAAATATGCATAATAGTTGATGTATATCTGTTAAATCCCACAGCCTTCGTGCTGGCATTATATCCGGGTTAAATCCCGTAGGCTTTGTGCTGGTAATATATCCGGGTTAAATCCCGCAGGCTTCGTGCTGGTCTTATATCCGGGTTAAATTCCGCAGGCCTAGTGCTTGTATTATATTTGGGCATTTGGGCCTAGAAGGTTATTATGCCGGTGAGATACTAATCGGGCTTTCGAGCCTAGCAGGCTATAATGCCGGTGAAATGATATCGGGCCTCGAGCTTAGCAGGCAAAATGCTGGTGAATGAATAAAAGTTTAAGGTTAAGGCACCTCGTATTAGATTGACAAATGAATACATTCAATACGTTAAGTGGGCCAGGTACGCACTATGTACTCATATGTGAGTTCGATTTGAATGGAATCACAAGTGTATAATGTGATACATATGTGAATAAATGTTATAACTATATCTATGACCATGATACATTCGGTCAAGGTGTGAAAGTATGTGAAAGTATTTGATTTAATTATGTTATATGAATTCAGATTAAGTGTGATAAGAATGCTGAACGTGTTTGTGTATATTCAGCCAGATGGCAATATACCTAGAATATGGCCTCTTGAGAAATTGAATAATCGAAGTATAATTGTGTTTATTTGTTTGCATTGCTTAAAACTTACTAAGCTCATGAAAGCTTACTCCGTTGTTACATTCCTCTATTTTATAGATTGTTGGCTCCAGTTACTTGCTCGGGTTGGAGTTCGCTGGAGATATTATCACACTGTCGAGCTCACGTTATTGGTGTAAGTAAATCCTAGTATTTCGAGTCTATGGCATGTATAGGGTTTTAATGTTGAGTATGTGATATTATAATTTAGCCAAAGGTGTTGGCTTGTATTGATAAAGTGTTTTGGCCATGTGAATTGGCCTATGTTGGCTAGTGATGTTTTGGGCCTCGTAAGCCCATATATGGGATAGATTGCATGTGAAAAGAAAAGTTTTAAATTGATTGAAATTTTTTTGGCACGGTTTTTGTGTGATTGACTGAGTTTAAGTCAGGTAACACCTCGAACCCTGTTCCGGCGAGGGATACTGGCGAGGGGTGTTACAAACTCAGTCTAAAAGAATTCCTATGTAACCCGTTCTCTCGGCACTACAAATATTAATGTGCTCCACCAATGATATGCAGCATCTTTCAGAAGGGATACGGCACATTTAACACATTCCACTGGCGTACAAGACAGTTTATCGAAGACCCGAATCGTATTCTCAAGCCAAACCTCAGCTCTCTGTGGATCATCATCAACTATAGCTCTAAACTCTTTAGCTCCATACTTTCGAATTTTATCCATAGGTGGTTTGCTTAAATGCACAGGTTCCAGGATTTGAGAAGCTATCGGAATCGATTGGGGAATAGTTAGGGGTAGAGGTTGCTGAGCAGCCAGATTCGTCCGAACAAACTCAGTGAACCACTCATTCATCATTTGGAAGAAGGCTTCCTTGGCCTCTCCTCCACAACCCTCAGATACAGGTCTCAAACCAGACGGCGTTACTCTGTGAACGGAGGCTGGCGCACTACTTTCTACATCATCGGTGTCTTCTCGATTGGAATCCTTTGCTATATGAAAACATGATTTAAAACTGTCAGGAGATATCACACTATCACAGGTTAAATATGGCATGTATAGTTAGACTTACATACGCTACGTTAGTCTTAGAATCGACTAAACCGTAGTTCTGATACTAATAAATATAACACCCATAACCCGTATCTATCGCCGAATTAGGGTTACAAAGTATTATCGGACTTATCTCTTAAACAATCATACATTTTATATTCATTTCTCATATCCAAACATAAGTCATTCAAATTTAGGCATATAGTCCTTAACACGAGCTTTGGAGGCCTAAAATAACCATTAGAACAATTCAGGACTCAAACGTGAACTTAAGAGAATTTTTGAGAAAATATTGAAAATTTTCAAAGTACAAGGGACACACGCCCGTGTCGCCAGGCCATGTGTCTCATACGGCCAAAAGACACACCAATGCCACAGGCCATGTGGACATTCGAAATGGGATCACATGGTCATGTCCCAGCTCGTGTCCAACCCCATGTAACTCGCTAACTTTGGCCACACAGCCAACCCACATGCCCGTGTACTAGGCCCTGTACCCTTCGAAGTGGCCTCACACGCTCGTGTGCCAGGCTGTGTGCTAGGCCGTGCAAAAATTGAAGAGTATACTGACTTGTACCACCAACCAAGCCATACGCCCGTGTGCTAGGCCATGTAAAGTTACTGACTTGATTTCTAAAAAAGTATTAGAGGACGAACGGTCGTGTCACCTGGCCGTGTGTCACACACAGCTGAGACACAAGCCCGTGTCTCTACCCATATAGTCAAAAATAGGCCATTTTCCAAGCCTTATTTCTCATTCAATGTGGTACCAACCTACACATACCAACTAGCATATGACCATATCATCAATAGGCATTCAAACCAATCACAATCAAGTCTAAATCATACAATTTCCTTACAAACAATCATAAGCTCTTAGGCATCTCAAATGATCGTTTTAAAAACATGCCAAAATCACCTCCAAAAACTACCTAAATGGTCAATTACGTATATGCACTATCTTGCCTAAACATAAATGCATACCATTTATCAAGTTCACCTATTAAGTAAAAATCTACTAATACACAATCAAAGCATTCCCATGGCAATCATATTTCATACAAGATGAGGCTAGCAACACATATATATTCATATCAACATATACCAAATCAAGCCACATTAAATGACTAGTTACATAACAAAACATATAGGCTTCCATTAGCCAAATGACCTATACATGCCATATAACCAAAATATATAAAGTTCAAAAGTACCAAAATGAGAATTCGATAGTGTGATGCAATCTTCGACAACTTCCAAAACAAACGAGCTTCCAAATCACTATAAAACACGAAAAAGTAAACAGAGTAAGCAATTAAGCTTAGTAAGTTCGTATAGCATAAAACTTAGCTTACCATTTAATCACAATTTAAGTAAATAAACATAATATAAAGAAACTCAATTTAGTCCACAAAGTTAACACATATTCATCCACAAAGTTAGACATGAAATCACAAATCTCATAGATTCAATTCTCGCATGATTCACAGACATACTTGTACTTGTTTATATTGAATTCTTATACTCTCGTAACATCACTGTGCCAGTTGAACCATTTGGAATAATATCGCATACTCGGGAATCTCACACACTAACCATCTCTATCCCATATCTTATATAGATGCTCACTCTCGAGCTATCACTAGGTCTACTCACACATGCTGACAGTCGAGACGTACCTACACAGTGCTGCTCACACAAGCTGATGAGTAACCGCAACACTTGCCAAAAAACACAGGAATTGATAGAACGTATGGGACGAGCACCCAAAAACACAGTAACCCCTATTGACATGTCATTTGTATCTTATCTGTTCCTAAGGTCCAACCGAGATCTCATACTTCGCCAAATCTTCGTCGAGTATTTCTGTGAAGTCGTATTTATCAAGAACGCAATAATAAATCATTTAAAACACAATTACTTTAATGCTTATTAACATACGAACTTACCTCGAATTAGTTTGGAGAAAATCTACTGATCAATCCACTACTTTATCTTTGCCTCGATCTAACTCCGAACGTGGCTTTTCTTGATCTATATAACCAAATTTAACTACTTTAAGTCTCATTCTATTCAATTCAATCGAAAAACTCATGTTATGGAAAAATTACTATTTTGCCCCTAAACATTTAGCTTCTTTACAATTTAATCCCTATTTGACATTTTCAACCAAAGCATTTTACAAAACTTGTGTATCTAACAACAACCATTCATTTTCTACCATTAAACTTCAAAACCCTATCATATACATCAATAAGAAAATTCAAACAACTCAATAGTTTTGCAAATTAGTCCCTAGGCTAGATAGATTAAGCTACAACGACTCAAAAAATATAGAAATCATTAAAAACGGATGAAAAATGCTTACATGCAATAGGGAGATATGACAGAATGCTTCAAAGCCCTAATTTTCTTTCTTTTTTTTCAATTTTTAGTGGTAATGCTCAAGGTTGAAGATGATACAACCTTTTGTTTTATTTTATTTTACTTTTATTTACTAATTTACTTAATTAACCTTGATATATAACATTTAAAATCACATAATAAATGTCCATGTTTTTCCAGTCAACATGTCAATGGTTTAATTACAACATAAACCCTCCAATCAATTAATTTCATAGCTATTAAATCCCTTTAGCTTATAGAACTCCAGTTTTGCAGCTTTTACAATTTAGTCCTTTTTATCGAATTAAGCATACAAACAGTAAAATTTCTTAACGAAATTTTCTTATGAATATACTACCATGCTGTAGACATTAAAATATTAATAAAATAAATATTTTTACATCATATTTATGGTCCCAAAATCACTGTTCTGATTCCACTAAAAATAGATTGTTACACCTTCCTTGGGTTAAACCTTGGACCCTGAATCCCATATCACAACATATATCACATTTCTTATTATATTGAACACATGTGTGGTCTCGTGGGTTCAAGGAACCCATATTGCTAGGCTAGTTAGCAACTAACATGCCCAACCGAGAACCTAGCACTCACGCCAGCTGGTAAGTAACTAGCATACCCTATCAGTGGCTCGCCAGCTTGTTTTAACAAGTAACATGTCCTACCAATGGCCCATCATACACACCAATCTGGTTAGCAACTAACATTCACTACTAGTGGCCCATCACACACTCCCAACTAGTTGGCAACTAGCATGCCCTACCAATGGTTTAGTACATCTGCCATTCTGGTTTGCAACTAACATGCCCTACCAGTGGCTCATCGTATCTGGATAATGAGTTTACACCCCAAGGAAGTTGCATCCATTTCATGTTACAAAAAAGCACATGAATATATATATGCATTGAAGCATACTACACTTCATGAAGACACCTCACATGAATTCTAAACTATAGTAACCGAAACTTAGTAATAGAGTTGATCTGTAACACCCCTAACCCGTATCCGTCGCAGGACTAGGGCTAAAGGCATTACCGGAAAAAATAGAACAATTAACATACATTTTATAAGCATCAAAGCATTAGAGATCAAACATCAATATAGAGTCCCTTGAATAAGTCATGGAGACCTTAAACATGCATTAGAAAGAGGTCGGGACTAAACCGAACTCAGACAAAATTTTTCCAAAACTTAAACATTTTCAAAGAAGTACAGGTCACACGCTCGTGTGAATAAGCCGTGTGCCTTACACGGCATTAGACACGCATGTGTGTCTAGGCCATGTCAAAACAGGGCATACATACTGACTTGCTCACACAGACACAAGACACGCCCGTGTATCTTGGCTGTGGTCGAGTCTAACTTGGGCCACACGGCTAGCCAGATGCCCATGTGCCTTGGCTGTGCTCGAGCTTGACTTACAATTATAGGGTACCCCAGGAAACACAAGGCCATGCAACATGACCATGTGTCGCACACGGCTGAGACACATGTCCGTGTCTCTACCCGTTGCCACCCCAATTGGGTCAAACCTACAAGCACCAAACCAAGCATATTTGTGCACCAATTTCAGCCAATCTCTATACCAAAAAATACATTATTTATGCTTTTTCAATATCAATAAAATCCAACCTCAATTCATCAACCAAATCATACCAAAACCTAAACTAAAATCATACCAAAACATATGTCTCAATACATCATTCAATCTCATACTCAAAACTTACCAAAACTTATCAACATTCACCATTTCTTTTGGTCATTCAAAACATACCATATAATTCATAATGCCTCACATATCATATAACATTTCCAACCATAAGTGCAAACACAAGCCAGCCATATCACATAGCATGATATATACATTATAAAATATATCCATACACTACTAGCCTATACATCCATACTTTACTATATACATTTTCAAAAGGTACCAAAATAAGATTCGATAGTGTGGTGACGATCCTCGACGATCTCTAAGCTCATGGTAGCTTCGATATCTATAAAACAATGCAAACACACGCAAAGTAAGCTTTCAAAAGCTTAGTAAGCCATATAGAAATAAACTTATCATTTAAAACATATAAACATCATCAAATTACTTATACTTTGGAGCGAAATACCAACAAAAACCTCATTTTCATATACTTGAATCATAGATCATCATTTGCACATATACTTACTTTTCAGTTTCAAATATAGTACACAATTCAAACGTACCTGAATCGGATACATATTCACTTATTCATTCATTTTCTCAGAATACTCATTGAACCATTCGAAAATGTAAGGATACGCAAATAGCTTAGAAAGCATATACAGTGCCAACGTTCTAGACGTGGTCTTACCTGTAATCAAACATCGATGCCACTGTCCAAGACAGGGTCTTACACAAAATCAGATATGATGCCGATGTCCCAGACATGGTCTTACACAAAATCAGATACGATGCCGATGTCCCAGACATGGTCTTACACGTAGAACTGAATTCGATGCCAACGTCCCAGACGTGGTCTTACACAAAATCACATATCGAAAATCCTATGTCATGACATATGTATCCTAGCTATTCCTAGGGTTCGTAATGGGCTTTTCAGATGTCAGAACTTTGTCGATACTTTCTCGAATAGCACATAACTAGATCAAACATTCATTATCACAATTCAATATCATATGAATCATAAGAATTCAATTTAAACACGTTTATTTGTATATCGACTTACCTCGTACAGATTCGAATGGACGGAATCGGTTACTCGACAACTTTCGACTTTCCCCTATCTAATTATGTATTATTTAATTCTCAATATATATAAATTCATATTTAACTCATTCAATCACAATTTCATCCAAAACAATTCATAAACACATATTTAGGGCAATTTACAAACTAACCCTCACATTTTCACATTTTGACACTTTAGTCCCTAATTCACAAAATCACAAAATACACATAATTTGCATCTACTCATGCATAGTCGAATTCTCCTAGCACTCATACAAGTCCATACATTTCATTTATTTCACATTTTAGTCCCTCAATTTAAAAATTTCACAATTTAGCCCATTTTACTCAAATTCATCAAAAATCCAATGACAAAACATGTTAACCCAAAACATATCTTCCATTTATCCATAACTAACTTCACAAAACTCATAGTTTCATCAATGGCACATTTCAAAATCATCAACAAAATCAGAAATTGAGACATGGGCTTGATAGTATTCAAAGCAACGATTGTAAAAAC
This sequence comes from Gossypium anomalum, assembly GCA_025698475.1. Taxonomy (NCBI): domain Eukaryota; kingdom Viridiplantae; phylum Streptophyta; class Magnoliopsida; order Malvales; family Malvaceae; genus Gossypium; species Gossypium anomalum. The sequence continues at coordinate 61,251,798 of CM046956.1, forward strand.
GTTGAAATTATCAAAAACCGAACAAAATACATACCTAAATCAAAGGAAACCAAGGCCAAACACTAGGTAAGCTTTTCCCTTTTCTTTTTCTTTTTATTTTCGGTTATATGAACATATTATGGCCTATTTTCATACTTTAGTTTTATTATAATTACCTTAATACACAATTTACCAATTTGCCCTTTCACTAAAACATAAATAAACATTTATATTAAGGCCATTAATGTCCATTATACATATAAATGGCGTAATAACCACATAAGCACCTCTCATTAACAAAGACAAATCAAATAGGCACTTTTAACATATAGCAGGCAACTTTTACATTTTACGCGATTAGGTCCTTTTTTGCGATTTAAGCACACAATCGATTTAATTTTTACATGGAACTTTCACACATGCTAATTCATATATCAAAAGCACGAAAAATAATATTTAAATATTTTTTGACTCAGATTTGTGGTCTCGAAACCACTATTCTGACTAGGGTTTAAACTGGACTATTACATGTTCTAGAAGAAAACTCAGTGAAGTTCAGCACAGACTGATACTCACAAAAAATCCCAACAAGGTTGTTACACTAAATCAATTGCTACACGCACAACCTTTTCTTACTATTTGATCACTTACTGATTCCTCTCCAATGAAGAACTCCTCCTTAAGCAGAATACCGGGTATAATAGAGCAATAGAAAAGAGAAGAAGAACCCCTTATTACCAAAGTTCACAGCTATTTATAGTTCACAGCTATCTCTCTTGGAACTAGCACGTGGCTAACATGCAAAGCTAACTTATACTCTCTTGTGGCAACATAATCATTCTTGGTATAACACATAATAAAATAATCATAAAACTTTAATTAATTCCTAATTGGATCTTAATAAAGACTTTGCTAAAACTAAATAGAAAACACATGTATACAAACAAAAAACAATTAGGTCCACAAACCTATAATTCGCCCAAAAATGAACCCTTCAACTGAAACTTTACAGACCAACCAAACTAACCAAATAGTCAACCAATCATGGTGCAATAGTCATTACAATTACACTACTAACGGTTAAGTCAGAAATTAGCCTTTCCTTGGCTTAACCTAGCTAACTACCTGCCCACACAAAACACCAACCAGGACCAAGGTGTAACACCCAGCTGCCTAAATTGACTCAGGAATTTAGAGAGTTAGGATTCAATAGAAAGGACTAGTAAATTGTCGGGATCCTGTGGGAGATTAAAAAAAATTAGTGGCCAAAATTCAAATAGTTGTATCTCAACCCTAGTTCGGTTAGGATATAACTAGCTTACTTCAAAGTGGGAGATATAATAATTATAAATGAATGGCGACAATGGTTTATAGAGACTGTGCCAATGAAGTATATATATGTGTGTGTAGGAACGAAATTCCTCTTACTTCTACTTCCTAAACATTTTTCTCTAAGCTTTGTATTCCTTAGTCACCCTATAAAAGAAGGGAATACAGTTGAAGGAAGTTCTGTATGTTGCAGCCATCACGCAAATTTGAGTCTAAAAGTAGGAAGATTGGGAACTGGTAAGTTCCCTTATCCCTTTAAACTTGAAAATTGAAGAAAAGAAGTAAAGTAAGAAAACTTAAAGTTTCTGGTAATTTTGGAATCTGGGTTTTAAGGGTTGAACACCTTTAGATTAACTGATACATGGTTGTTACGCTTAGCTATTAGGATGAAGAAGGCATTGGCATTCGAAGAAGCTAAGCTAAGGACGCAAGAAAGCAAGGTTACTTTCTGCACTCCAACTTTGAAATGCTAAGTGTGCTGAATGATTACATGAATGTCATAGTATCATATGAAAGGGGAAATTATAAAAGGGATTAGAAGAAGTTAAGAATGGGAAAAGGGATGATTCTGTTAGATGTAACACCCCTAACCCATCTTCATTACCTGATTAGGGTTACAGAGCATTACCAAACAATCGAAACAATATTTAACATCAAAACATGTGGCACACGGTCGTGTGACAGCCCATATCCTAAGCCATGTGCTCCGTAAATAGACCCTAAAATCAAGCCATTTCAAGGCCAAAACATACCTATTCAACCATCCATTTTGTGCATACATTCAATAAACCTAAGCATCATTCAAAAACTTATAAACATACCATTTCAAACATTCTATTCCATCTAACCAGTATGCCATTCAAAGGCACCACATTTATATCAAAACATCATTGATCAAATTAAAGCAATATAGCCACATTTCCAGCATAGAACCCAGTCCCTTTAACTACCAAATAACATCACATATAACCATTTACATATCATCACAAGCATACCAACAAGAATCATATATTTCAAGTACCTAAAAGTGGCTAAAATGACCTAACTTGTCAAGGCATTAAAGTCCATCAACAAAACGTGAACATCAAAGGCAAATACATACCAAATTGACCATTAACACAGTCAAAAACTACCATTAGACAAAGTCCTATACATGCCATTTATAACCGTCGCCAAAATAATCAAAAACTGCCGAAATGGTTGTTGGATAGTGTGATATATCTCCGTCAAGCTTCTAACCGATCGGGCTTCTGATAGTCTATGAAACAAAGGAAAGTAATTATGTAAGCAACTAATGCTTAATAAGCTTGTATAAACTCAAATGAAACTTACCATTTCTTTAGCATAGTTTATAGAATAAGCATAATATCATTACCAAGACCATAAGCTTTGTAAAACCCTACACAAGAACCATCAAACTCACAAGTTAGTAAGTTCATATATGATACATTTGAGTTCAAACATATCATAAGTATATTTTATATACACATCTGTTAACTTATCAACCTTTTCATAAGATCATGAACCATTTCAATTGTATACATACTATGTCATTTCCTTTACTTACCAGTTGAACCACCTAGAATTACATCGAATACTTGGGAATGCTCACACATAGTGTGCCTTTTCATATAATCGTAACCTTTCCTTTTCAATAGTGCTCACACAAGCTGTGAAATGAGCCTATTCACACGAGCTATGGGTCAAAATGTTAGCTACACGATGCTGCTTACACGAGCTATGAAGAATCCACAACAAATGCAGGACCTCAGCCATCAGTGGGACATTCAAGACCAAAACCCGAAACATGAAATCCCTAATGATATGTCATTCATATCCTAAGAATTCTTAAGGTTCATATGGGATTATTTATCCGTCAATTACTCAAAGCATCGATATATATGCATTTTCAAGTCCGGTTATATTAACACAATATAGAACATAAACAATTTAACTATCATTAATACAATTACAATTCATATGAACTTACCTCGACAACTATGGTCGTAATAGTCGAGTTGAACTCTAGTCCAAAGCATTAGCTTTTCCCCGATTTAAGTCCAGTTGTTGATTATCTTGATCTAAATAGATAATTTCATTCAATTAAGTACTTCAAGTATTCAATTCAATCCATAACTCATATTTATGTAAAATTATGAAATTACCCCTAATATTTTAACTTTTCACAAATTAGTCCTTAAGCTCATAACTTGAGTATTAATCATTTTAACCTAAATCCATATTAACCAATACTAAAGGGACCTTGGAACAACCCATAATTACCAATAATTCACAATCAAACCCATGGATTTACACTTTCAACAATTTAATCCCTATTTCAAAATTCATCAAAAATCACTTAACAAAACAAATTTGTTTAACAATCAAGATTAATAATCAATCAAGTAACTCTAAAAAATATTCAAAAAAACCATGGCAAGTCCCTCAACCTTTAACAGTTTTGCAAATTAACCCACTTTTGCAACCTTTATGATTTAGTCCTTTTTACCTAATTAACCATTTAAACTTTAAAATTTCTTTACGAAACTTTAATACGACCCTAATATAATATCATAGATTTTAAATAAATATTAAAATAATAACTCACTCATCAGAATTGTGGTCCCAAAACCACTATTTTTGACACCACTGAAATTGTATTGTTACATTAGATACCTCTTTACGGTATTGCTAAGTGTAAACTGTGATGGGTGATGCTCTAGGCCGTGTAGAGGGGACACTGCGGTGTTCATGCATCAAGGTATAGGACAACGAATGGAGGAATGGATGGCATACGATGGGGATGGTAAAAAAAATATCATGGCTAGGTCATAGGGCCGATCAGAGGCTATACGCCAAAAATGAGTATGACCATAGCTAAAAGATGTTATGGCATCAGGATAAAAATGAGTAAGACCATAGCTGAAAGATGCTATGGCATCATGACAAAAATGAGTAAGGCCATGCCTGAAAAACACTATGGTATCATGGTAAATAAGACTAAGACCATAGCTGAAGAACATTATGGCATTCTTTGATAGTCCTATGGGACATTAAACACTAGATATTCCAACTAGATATTAAACACAAGATAGTTCGACGAGACATTAAACATGGGATAGTTTGACAGGACATGAAACACGTGATAATTTGACAGGATATAAAACACGGGATAGTCTGACGGGATATTAAACACCGGATAGTCAGACTGGACCTTAAAACGGAAGAGTCCAATAGGACATTAATCAATGAATAGTCTGCCAAGACATTAAATATGATAATTGGGTTGTGCAAGGTCAAAGTTGAGTTATGGCAATAGGTAAAGGTCTGTTAGTGCAAGCAACATGAAAGTTATCTAAATGAGGAAAATAAAATTTAGATATAACTCAAGAAAAGAGTAACATGGTTTATGGAAATGGTGTGCTTGAAAACTCAGGTAAAAAGGCGCATCTAACACCTAGTAGGTCTGCTAAGGACCACTAGGAGATATTGACCGCCCAAATAGACAAGTAGCAGAGGAAGCCCGAACATCTACTAAGAGGTGAGTAACTTAACTAAGAATAAGTGACCCAAAGTAGTCCACCAAAGACTACAATGGCAAAATTTTGTTAAAAGGCAATAGGGAATATGGATTTGTAGGAATTAAATGTTACCATCAATCGATTGTTAACTGGGAACAAGAGTAGTAAAATGCAAAGCCGCCTCAACTATAGGGAAACTTAGTAGATGGTTTAACCATGTAGCCAAAATAGAGAATGTTGAACTAGTCAAGGGAAAAAGGGAAATTTGGAATTTGACAAAAATCAATAGCATACCAGTGAGGGTTGTCACCATAAAGTACTTACGTATATCATAGATAAAGAATAATTCTGCCTGCGGTAAGCTACGGGGAGAGGGGAAGTTTTTGATCACATCATTAAAATCTACAAACATCCAAGATGATCAGAGAGTTTAAATCTCTCCTTAAGACTTCATTCTGAAAATCTTGTATTTTGTTTTAGGTTGTATTGCAGAATCTCACTAAGTTCATTTGTACTTATAAATCATCTGCTTATTGCAAGATAAAACTCTAATGTGAGAATCAAGTGGAGGGACCAAGCCAAACGATGCCAGATGTGGGGGACGTGTGGATATTATTCTAGTATATAGAGGGGCTCCCGTAGAGGGAACACCTTAAGGATTAATTTAGAAGAGTTTGTATTAAGTTTTGTGGAGATGTAAACACTATTAGATTAGTAAATAAGCAAATTTGTATGGGCCCAATTCTTTAATGGCATGGATTATAGTTGAGATCTTAAATTTTACATTGATAGTATTGACCTATTTGAGATAATAACTCTAAGTAATTTGTTATGTTAATTCTGGTTATTGTAGCATCTAATACCTAAGGCCCATCAGTTGAGCCGGATAAGGGGTGTTACAATTTAATGGTATCAAAGCTTTGATTTAGCCGATCCTCTAGACGTAAATGGTTAAGGAGTATCCCCTGCATATATATGTGTGTTACAAAAAATTTGTCTTGGTCCCTCATGAGTTATAAGAAAGAAAGTGTGATGTGAATATAAAGAAAGTGTGATGTGAATATGCATGCCAGTTTGGTGAATTATGATTGGATAAATGATAAGTGTAGTGACGAATAATAAGGAAAAGTTGGGAGTTTTCATTACTTTGGAAAGTTTGATTCTAGTACAGGAAAAGATTAAGTAAATCCCCAACTAGTGGACCAGCCAATTCCCATGTGTTAATTTCTCAATTGGGCTGAATAAGCAGAGGCATCGACGGAGGTTTCATCCTCGAAGAAGGTGCCACTTGAATAATCTGATTCAGATGTGTCTAAGACGTGTTTGTAAGAGAGATCACCGAATGTTTTCCATTTCATTTGAAATTCCCTCTGCATAGCCACTTTGGGATTTAGGATGTCAAAATCGAGGTCAATTTTAACGAGAGGCCACAAGCGTTTGGTGTAGGTCGAAGGGACCCATAGCCACTTGTATGGGTAGTACCAAGCTGGATGTTAATATTGGAAAATTTTCCTTAATACATTCATTAGTATCTTCCTTGAACTTTTCCAGAGCCGCTTTACTCTTTTTCTGTAATTGTTCCTTATTGTCGAGGTAATGTCTCTCCAGTGCCTTCAGATGTCGAACCTTATCTTCTAACTCTTTTTTTCAAGCCACCAAAGCTTGGTATTTAGCTTCCAATGTAGAGGCAAGTTGAGCGAATTTGTGGTTTTAGAAAACCAAGACTTCATGAGATTGGTGAGGCTTGGAGAGTGATTGTCCTCCCAGAAGGACAGTTCTCTCAGGATCAGCCTGAATAGCCATAGCCTATATATAGGCCTACTAGAGGGCCCAACTCATAAGTTCCCATTTTGTGGCTATCATTGATAGGGGGCCCGCTAACTCCATAAAAGTGGGCTTATGGACGCCCTTAAAAGAAGAAGAGGGGTAGGTTAATCTCTTCAGCTCTGGAGGCAAGAGCCTATCTTTTTTTTTACAGATTAGGAGTGGGAAAAAGGATACTAATCCTTACTAATATGCCTTCTCCAAATAAAGGAGGTTTGTACCTCACCCGAAGGGAGGGTAAAATCGATAACGCCAATTGGGGAAGTGGTCGAAGTGGAACTAGAAGTAACAAGCCTAAAAGGAAGGGTGAAGATGGCTAGGGGAGAGATATGAGATTCCTTCTTTGGGGTTGAATGTTCTTTCCTAGGTCTTTTGTAACCTAAATTAGCCTTGTTCATTTCCCCGACACTGGAGGACTCTCATTCTAGCCTTTGCCTCTTATGGTGGCCACTAACTGCCCACACCTGACTATTAATTCTCACTATAACCTTTTGCACACTTTCCATAAATACGTCCACATCTACGTGAAGAGGATGTCGCAACGATGTGAGGAGAGAGGGAGAGCTTAAAATGACGAATTAGGAGTTGGTAGTAGGAATTTTATAGACATGACAAAAATGGATACCCCAAATTCAAGCACAAATAGGGTATGTAGGAAGCAGGCATACCTATAGGATGGAGGGCTTTTTCCTTTTCCATACCAAGGAATGGGCCAACTCGTCAGGGCCCCATAAGGCCATGCTTCGCTAACAAGCTTGACTCTTTGAGGGTCTGCTCCCACCACTAAGTCTACTGATCTAAAGCCATTAAGACTTTGCTCTTCTAAGGAGGAAGGAAGAACATTCCTTACTATTAGGAGCTTGTCTAGATTTAGAGGACATCCCAATCTTAAATGGTCATACTATAACAGGGCAAGACCCAAGGCAATAGGTTGGTGTTGAAGAAAAATGAACTTGTAGAGGATATATCACCTCATAAGGAAGCCAAAGCTACCTTCAAGCTTTCTTCTCACTCGTATGAACTTATGGCAATTTGAGTGAAAAATTAAGGAGGAACTTTGAATGATAGACCCTTGGTCCTCGCGAGTGCAAAAGTAGACCGTTCTAGCTAAGGGTCCTTGGGTAATGACCTCCAATTGGTAAAAGTGTTGGAACACACCTAGGAATGAAGGCTTACAGTATTTACCACACTTAATGAAATAAGTTTTCAGGATCTTTCAAGAAGGACCATTAAGCTATCCAGTCACAATCCTATAAAAATTCAAAACCTTGCAAAAGAAAGGATGCAAAGGAATATGGAAGCCTGCCTCCAGTAAGTACAATAGGAGGATGAACCCATCCTGGGAGTAATTCAACTGGAAATCTTTTTCCACAATTTTAAAATCATAGGAAAAATTTGGCAATCTGATCCCCTTAGATGATAACGATTTGAACATGTCCTCACGGGTGGTCATACATTTGTAAAATGGTGATTCAACAGGCATGCTATTTTTTGGTCAAGTGACCAGTGCATACGCATGGAAGAAGGTCTATTTTCACTATGATCTTTCCAACTCCAATTATAGGGGTCCCGTCTTTTTCCTTAAGATGATTGCCTAAATCAAGACATGATAAGAATGTTGAAGGTGGTTAGAGGCAAAAAGAATTGAAGAGGAGCCACACAAAAGGCTGGTAACACCCTAAATGGTCAATCCATAGATAGGAAATTGTAGGTGGGGAAGGGGAGGAAGGTAGAAAGACCGCTAAAGGTTTTGAGTCAAAAAAATATTTGGAAGGAGATACCTAAAATACAGCGAAGGAAACTTCCTCTCCTCTATATCTTCCACCATTATAAATAATCAAACGTTCGTGGGAAATTCAAATTCAAATTCCCAGAAATGGTTCACATCTCCCACCTAAGAAGCGATAGCAGTTACTAGAGTGCCCGCCATATGACCCATTGTAATCCTAAAATTGCCTGATCGTGATACACTAAGACATAACTAGATGATGGCTTAAGTAAAAATCTGCCAGAATAAGCACGAAATGGTCTTCGTGCCACAAAGCCTTCTATAGAGAATCAAGGAGAGCTCGGTTAGCAGGGTAAGAACCAACTGAGATTTAAGATGTCAGGGCAGCAACTACTCCCTAAGGAAGGTAGATGCAACTGCTCTTAGATGTGTAGTGAATCTCATAAGACAAAATAAATTAAAGTGGACACCAACTTGAAAAGATTAGGTTAGAAGGGAAATATCGAGGATGATTTTTTCTTCAACGGTGGGGGAGTTGTAACACCCAGTTACCCAAATTAACTCAGGATTTTAGAGAGTTAGGATTTAATTAAAAGGACTAATAAATTGTCAAGATCCAATGAGAGATTAGAAAAAAATTTGTGGCCAAAAGTTGAATAGTTGTTTCTCAACCCTGGTTTGGTTAGGATATAATCAGCTGGCTTCAAAGTGGAAGACCTAATAATCACGATTGACTAGCGGCAATGGTCTATAGAGACCATGCCAAGGGAGTATATATATAGGGGGTGTGTGTGTGTTTGGGAATGAATTCATCTTAATTCTGCTTCCCAAATCTTTTTCTCTAAGCATCGTCTTCTTCAGTTGCCCTGAAGAAGAAGAAGAAGAAGAAGATACAGTTGAAGGAAGTTTTGCATGTTACAGCCATCATGCAGATTTGAGTCTAGAAGTAGGAAGATTGGGAATTGTTAAGTTTCCTTAACCCTCTAAACTTGAAGATTGAAGAAAACAAGTATAGTAAGAAAACTCACAATTTCTAGTAATTGTGGAATTTGGGTCTTAAGAGATGAACACCTTTAGATTAATAGATACATGGTTGTTATGCTTAGTTGCTAACCTGCCATCAAATGTAGTAGTCAATTTCGCACTTAAGGAGCTTGTTTTCTAAGCAATTTAGGATTTTAATTTACGTTTTCAGTGATTAGGCCTTAGGAATAAAAGTTAAAAAAAAGTTTTTTTAACATATTTTGTGGGTGTTGTGACCCAATAAGCCGAAACGGGCCTTAGGTTGTGCTAATTAGTTCAGTTGAGTGTGTAGGATGGAGATATAAAGGCCCAATTGATGTGGAAGCAAAGGTCAATTGATGCACAAGCTTCCCAAGACGTCAAAGCACCAAACGAGCGACACAAGGTAAAAACGAGCAACACACGTTGGTGTATTACCCAAGTCTATCAAGGTTTCTTTTTGTCCATGCAGTCAAACTTATACAGAGACCTAGGACATACCGAAGACCTACTTTAGGCTGCCAACACTCTATAAATAAGACATTATAGGTTGAATGTAATCAAGTCGTCCTAAACGCCTTCAAAAACCCTCATAGCTTAGAAGTAGTTTTTGTTTATTTTCTTTTTGACTTTTTACTACTTTCTCGTTTTCCTCTTGAAATTAGTTTTGATTCAAGAGTTTGTTTATTTAATATAAGTAGTTTAGTTTAGATTTTTTTGCATTCATTTTATTTCTTTCTTCCAATCAAGAGATTTGCTACTTCATTCCCCATTCAATATTCAATCCACGACTATTCAATTCTCTTTTCTTTTCTGAATCAATCATGTCTTTACATGTTTTATTCAATTGAGAGGGAAATTATGAATAACATGAGTGGCTAAATCCCTTAAGAGAGATTAACGAGTGGATGGGGATGTGATTAACGAAAGATTTGGGAATTCTCGAGAGGGATTAGTTGGTATAAATTATGTGTTCTTAAACTGTTAGGCTTGACAACCCTAATAAGTTATCATTTGTTAGATGAGGTCAAAAGATAAGTTGAATCGAGTAAATTATAATTTATTCTAGTTGAGAAAGTGAGGTCGGGAGATAAGCAAGTATCAACCAATGATTTAGTTTATTAGAGGCTGGGAGGTAATAATTAGTTAATTGATTACTAATCGAACTCAAAACCTTAATCTAAAGTTAGTTACAAACCTTGAAGTGAGTTAATCTTCCTGATTGGTTTATTGATTTAGTTCATTTGTTTATTTCTCATTATTTATTTCTTTTCATTCCTCTTAATCTATTTTATGGTTAATTGTAATATAAGAAATAATTACTACTACTTAGACATGTTATTGTAAAAATTATTTTCATTATTTATTTTATCCTCCCTTGGGTACAATCCTCGGAATACTTATAAGGTATTTTGTTGTACTAAACTATATGACAATTTGACCTCGTGCACTTAAGGACACCGCCGTTCTTAATTTCTTATATTTTTTGTGTAGTATTTAACAATAAATGATAACACATTTATAGGCGGTTAGCTACCAAGATGAAGGAGGCACTGGCGTTTGGAGAAGCTAAGCTAAGGAGGCAAGAAAGCAAGGTGAGTTTTTGAGCGCCAACCTTGAAATGCTAAGTATGTTGAATAATTGCATGAATGTAATAGTATCATATGAAAGGGAAAATTATAAAAGGTATTAGAACAAGTTAGGAATGGGAAAAGGGATAATTCTATTAGATACCAACATATGATATTGTTGAGTGCAAACCGTGATGGGCAAAGCTCCGGGCCTTGCTGAGGGAACACTATGGTGTTCAAGCATCAAGGTATAGGAAGGAGAATGGAGGAATGCATGGAATGTGACGAGGAGGGTGAACAAAAGGTCATAGCTAGGCCATGGGACCAATCAGAGACTATGCAGTTAAAATAAGTAAGACCATAGCTGGAAGATGTTATGGAATCAGGAAAAAAATGAGTAAGACCATATCTGAAAGACGCTATGGCATCATTACAAAAGTGAGTAAGACCATGGATGAAAAACGCTATGGCATCATGATAAATAAAACTAAGACCATAGCTAAATTATGTTATAGCATCCTTCGATAGTTAGATAGGACACTAAACATGAGATACCCTAACGGGACTGTAAACGTGAGAGATTCCAACGGGACATTAAACACGAAGTGGTCCGCCAAGACGTTAAATATGAGAATTGGGTTGTGCAAGGTCAAAGTTCAGCTATGGAAACAAGTAAAGGTCTATTAGGATAAGGAACTTGAAAGTTTTCTAAATGAGGAAAAGAAAATTTAGGTATAACTAAAGCATACAGTAGCAAGGTTGATGGAAATGATGTGCTTGAAAACTCGGGTATGAGTTCTCAGGTTCGGATATTAAGCTAGGATTGGTGATGACCATGAAATGTTTGAGTAGAACCTAAAACTGAGGATTCGTGGGTAAGAAAAAGCATCTAGAACCCGCTGAGGACCATTAGAAGATATTGATCGCCCGAATAGACAAGTAGCAGAAGAGGCTCAACATCTACTAAGAAGTGAGTAACTTAACTATGAATAAGTGACCCATAGTAGTCTACGTAAAAGTTTGCCAAAGAATACAGGGGCGAAATGTCACTGAAAGGTAATAAATAATATGGATTTGTAGGTATTAAATGTTACCATCAGTCAATTGATAATTGGGAATGAGACGAACGGTTAGTCTGGAAAAAATAGTAAGTGCAAAGCTGCCTCAACGATAGGGCAACCAAGTAGATGGTTTAGCCACGTAATTAATTGAGAATGCGAAACGAGTCGAGGGAAAAAGGAAAATTTGCAATGTGGTAGAAATCAGGCCCAACCCAGTGAGGGTCGTCACTGTAAAGCACATACGTATGTCTTAGTCGAAATACGAAATATACACAATTTTTCATGCCCTTTTAAACTCAAATTCATGCAATTTCGTAGTAATTCTTGTTGAAAAATATATAATAATTATTAAATAATTAAATTGTACTCAAATTATTAACATGTTGAATTTTAATTAATTTTATAATAAATTTTGATTAATTTTGATTTATTTTTGACAGATTCGCATAAAGGGCGAAAATTGGCTCGACAAACACTGCTAGAAGCACAAAATTAAGAAGCGATTTTGAAGCATCGAAGCAAATTAATTTTTCAGCCTAAGACGGTCAAAATTATGAATATTAATTCATAATATAATTAATTTTAATTTTAATCCAATTTATTTTGGGTTAAATAATTATTATTAATTAAATTATGAAAAGAGGCCCAGTTGTGCTGAACCGAGAAAATCTATCCAACCGAGCAATGGGCTGCCCAAAACCGTCCCACATGCTAACCCAATCAGATTTTTTAGCTGATTATTTGGCTTGCAAAACAGCCCTTGAAGTCTCCTTGAATTTGCATTCAAACTCCTCCACTTATTAAGCTTTTCTAGATTTGCCCCTAGCTAAAAATAGCAAGTCTGAAACCTTCAAACTCGACACATGTGTGGCCGGCCATGGGAAGAGTCTATGGCTGCTGATTTTTACTATTTTTAGCATCCTACTCAACCTATAAATACCCTCCTTGGCTTCTCATTTCAAACATACCTCTCATCCTTTCATTCTTCACTTCTCTTTCACTTTTCTCTCTTCAAAACCCTTCCTTTGCTCTTCTTTTTCCCTTCCATTCCCTTGTTGATTTCCCCTCTTGGAAAAAATCCTTTCAACCACTATTGGAAGGAGCATTCAAGTGCTTATAGAAACCTTGGTTCAACAAAAACAAGCGGAGAAGGAAGAGCGAAGCAACCTAGTCAAACTTTAAAGAAACACCAAATTTGATTCAAGTTCCCTATCCTTTAATTTTTATTGTTGTTGTTATGAACATGTCTATGAATACTTGTTATGTTGATATTTTTAATTTAATTAACGTCTTAAATTTAATTTGTGTTAGATTGATTGCATTTCATCCACTTAAGTTATTAAAATTGTGTTTGTGTTGTTATAGGCCTTGGTAAGTTGTTTGATTAAGCAAAATCATGATTACATTATTCTTGCATTATAATTGTAAGGTGACTAATGAATTAATTATTTAATCATGTTGAAATTGTAATTAATTGACACAATACTTAATCAGTGCATATTTAATCTTCTAAGGTAACTGAGGGTTAAATTAGCGACGGTATTAGATGATACATTAGCCTTGCATAACTTGCAAGATTATTGTGATTAAACTATTTCAAGGTAGGAATACACTGTTACCTCACTTAATCTTTTATGTGCTTATGAAGATTGATTAATTCTTTGAATTGACATTGGAAAATGTTCAAAAGATTAGTTAATTGAATACATACGTATAAGCTGTAGTTAGCAAATTACCGAGTTGCCATGAATTTATTCATAACAATATGAACATGAATTAGTACTTCTAAGTCAATAAATGTAATTAATCTAACACAATTATGTCATCTTGATTAAAAATCATCTTTTGAAATCGTGCGTTGGAACTTTTATTTTTATTTTATTTTATTTTACTTAGTTTTTAATCACTTCTCAAAATCAAAATATTTGTCTTCACCAAAGTGTTTTTAATTGCATTTATAAATAATTCTTTTCATAATCCTTTTGGGTACGATAACTCGACATTTACTTGTTACTTTATTACTTGTTGCGATTGTGTACACTTGCACATTTCCATCATTCCACTTAGATAGAGAATAAATCCGTCAGTGGTAAGTTGCGGGGAGAGGGGAAGATTTCGACCACGTCATTAAAATCTGCAAACATCCACGATGATCAAGGAGTTTAAATCTCTGTTTAAGACTACGTTCTGGAAGTCATTTATTTTTTTTTAGGTTGAATTACATAATTTCACCTAGTTCATTTGAACTTATGAATCGCCTGCTTCTTGCAGGATAAAACTTTAACGCGAGAATCGAGTGGAAGGACCAAGGCAGATGATGCCAGATACAGGAGAAGTGTAGATGTCATTCTAGTATATAGAGGGGCTTCCGTAAAGGCAATGCCTCAGGAAGTAAAATTTGGAAGATTTTGTATTAAGTTTTGTGGAGAAGTAAATAATCTTAGATTAGTTAAATTAGCAAATCTAGAGGGACCAATTCTTTAATGGCATGGATTATAGCTGACATCTCAAATTGTACATTGACAGTATCAGCCTATTTGAGATAATAACTCTAATTAATTTGTTGTGTTAATTCGGGTTGTTATAGCATCTAGTACTCAGGGCCCGTCGATTGGGTTGGGTAAGAAGTGTTACACAAGGGGAGTGTGTAACACCCCTCACCGGTATTCAACACCGAAACAGGGTTACGAGCGTTACGGGACTTACATCGCAACAATCATACAATTCTGAGTCATAAATTTCAACCAAATTAAAAACCATTTACATTCAGACATAAAGTCCCTAATACAAGCCTACGTGGCCCAAAACATATGTTGGAAGTGGTCCAGGATTAAACCGAGGACTTAGGAAATTTTTACCAAACTTAGAAGATTTTTCCATGTACAAGGGTCACATGCCCGTATGGTTTGGGACACGCCCGTGTGGGCAGGCCGTGTGGTCACACAAGCCCGTGTCCCTAACCCGTGTAACTCTCTATTTTGTAAGGCATGAACAAATTGAAGTCACACGGCCAAGCCACACGCCCGTGTGCTGGGCCGTGTGATTAACTAAATTTCATAAAATAGGAGTAGACTTCACACGGCCAGGACACGCCCATGTCGGGGCCATGTTCCTTACACGCTGAGACACACGCCCATTTCTCTGCCCGTGTGCTCAATTCTAAGCACTTTGTTTCTCAAAATTAAGGTATATGGGACACACGGCCAATTTGCCACCCTCATTTGCACACATATACACAACATCAAATGGCACAAATCATAGCATACTTAGACAACCAAAATATCCACAATCAAGCTAAAACATGTCATTTCAATACCTAACATACTTACAACATCATATTTTACCAAACCAAATCATACCACTCACATTCTACAAGCTTCAATATGGCTACCATTAATATGCATTGTATCATATGGATCTTCTAGCATACTAATGAACCAAACTCAATCATTTAACAACAAAGCTATATAGCCATAAATAAACATAGAGTGAACCATTACAAAACGCATAAACAAAAGGAATTGGCACATATACTTATACAAATAGGCTTACAACCATTTTAGTCAAAATAAGCCAATTACATGGCTAAATACCAAATCACCTTAAACAAATATAAGCCAACACATTTGGCCAAATTCATAATGACACATATACCCAAAATGACCATTTCCCTATACATGCCATATACTCAAAATGTCTAAAATCATCGATACCTAAAATGACAGTTTGACAGTGTGATGCGATCTCTGACGATCTCCAATCCGAGCTAGCTTGGTAACACTATAAAACATGGGAAAATAAAACGGAGTAAGATATATAGCTTAGTAAGCTCGTATGAAAGAAATAAGCAAATCTTACCATACATTTTACGTTCAAGTAATATAATATAAGATAATGTAATTTACCATAATCTCATGACCATAATTCATTCCATCACAAACTTACCTTGAAATCATCATTTCATGAATTTAATAATCATAAGCTTTATGTACATACCTGTACCATCTCGTAATAATTTCATACTTATTCTCACCGTTGGCATACCCAATGAACCACTCGAAATAATAATATTGGATACTCGGGAAACCTTGCACACAATGTGTCACATATATAGCCATTGCTACCTCTATCTCATAACACATATATGCTCGCTCTCGAGTCATCAACGGGCCTGCTCACACAAGTTTTCAGTCAAGACGTAGCTACATGGTGCTGCTCACACAAGCTGTCAAGTAACCACAACATATGCCGGTATACTCAGCCACCAGTAGGACATACAGGACCAGCACCCAGATCACATAACATAATACCCTAGTGACATGTCACTTGTATCGCCAAAACATCATCGAATGTGTCCGTGGAGCCGTTTACACAATTAATACAAAATTAAATCATTTAAAATGCAATTATAATAAAGCTTATTTACATACGAGCTTACCTCGGATGCAAAAACGGCAAAAGGAATCTATTTGTCAATTATTTTGTTTTTCCCCGATCTAGATCCGAACTTCATTTGTCTTGATCTATAATGTCAAATTTAACTTATTTAATCATCAAATTATTCAATATAGTCCAAAAATACACTATGGCAAAATTTATATTTTTGCCCCTAACATTTCATCATTTTACAAATTAGTCCCTAGGCTCGAAAAATGAATTTCTTTCAATTTCTTCTCAACCCAAGCCTAGCCGAACCTTACCCTTACTCATAATAGCCCACATTTTTCATTTATTCACATTTTCCACACATTTTATAACCTTTTTCCAAATAAGTCTCTATTTGACCTTTTTACCGAAAATCTCTTTACAAATGTTGTTTAACTAACAACTAACATGCATTTTCTACCATCAGACATCAAAATACAAACACATTCAACAAGGGTAAAATTTTATACTTTAACTTTCTCTCAAATTAGTCCTTGAAATAACTAGATCAAGTTATCACACCTCAAAAATGTAGAAATCATTAAAAACGGAACAAGAACGGACTTACAATCGAGTTTGAAAGTTGGCCAAACCCTAGCTATGGTCTCCTTGAAACTTTCGGCTATGGGGGATGAAATTGAAGAAGATGGACACTTTTATTTTAGTTAATTTTGTCTTTATTTACCAAATTACTAAAATACCCTTAATGCATAACTTTAAAATTTCACCTAACCATGTCCATTTTTGTCCACCAATTTAAATAATGGTCTAATTACCACATAAGGACTTCAAATTAAAATTGCATAGCAATTAGACACCTTTAACCTATAGAATTCAAGTTTTCCACCTATTACAATTTAATCCTTCTAGTCAAATTGAGTACTCAATCGATAAAATTTCTTAACAAAATTTTCACACAATTATTCTATCATGCTGTAGACCTTAAAATAGTAATGAAATAAATATTTTTACTTTGGATTTGTTGTCCCGAAACCATTGTTCCAATTTGACCCATAAACGAGCTGTTACAACTCTCCCCCCTTACGGATTTTTGTCCCTGAAAATCTTACCAGAAAAGAAGTTAAGGTATTGTTTTCTCATAGCTTCCTTGGGTTCCCACATAGGCTCTTCTACCTCGTGTCGTTGCCACGAAACTTTCACTAGAGCTATGCTTTTATTTGTCAACTATTTAACCTCTCGAGCTAACACTTTGATCGATTCTTCACCATATGTCATATCGGGTCAAATCTCAATCTCTGACAGTGAGAATACATGCGATGGATCTGATTGATATCGTCGCAACATCGACACATGAAATACATTGTGGATCCTTGCTAACTCTAACAGAAAAGCTAGTCGATATGCCACTGGCCCTACTCTTTCAATAATCTCGTACGGCCCAATGAAACGCAGACTCAACTTGCCATTGTGACCAAATCTAAGAATTTTCTTCCACGGTAAAAATTTTAGAAACACCTTATCACCAACCTGAAATTCAATATCCTTCCGTTTCAAATCTGCGTATGATTTCTGTCGATCCGAAGCTGTTTTCAAACAATCACGAATTACTTTCACTTTCTCTTCAGTTTATCTAACCAAATCAACCTCGTGAATCTGTTTCTCACTAAGCTCAGTCCAGTACAGCGGAGTTCGACACTTGCGACCGTACAATGCTTCATACGGTGCCATCTTTATACTCGATTTAAAACTGTTATTATAAGCTTCGACCAACGGTAGATATTTCTCCCAACTACCTTCAAACTCTAAAACACAACAGCGAAGACTACCTTCTAGAATTTGGATTACCCTCTCATATTGATCATCGGTTTGCGGATGAAATGCAATATTAAAATTCAACTTCGTACCCAATGCTTCTTGCAATTTCTTCCAAAATTGCGACATAAACCTCGGATCTCTATTCGAAATAATAGAAGTGGGCACCCCGTGCAATCTAACAATCTCAGTAAGGTACAATTCAGCTAGTTTATCAAGTGAATAATCAGTATGTATGGAAACACAAAAATTTATATACTTTTTCATACCCATTTTTACTTAAATTCATGCAAATCCGGCTAAATTCTTGTTGAAAAATAATTAAATATTATAATATAATTAAATCATGTTAAAAATATGAACATGGTGAATTTAGTTAATTTCATACTTAATTTTGATTATTTTTGACAGATTTACGCAAAGGGCAAAAATTGGCTCGGCTGACACTGCTGAAAGCACAAAATCGAAAAGCAATTTGAAGTATCGAGGCACATTAATTTCCAGCCTAAGACGGTCCAGAAATGTGTATTCATTCATAATTTAATTAATTTGAATTTAATCCCTATTTAATTTGGGCTAAATAAATTATTTTTAATTAATTATGGAGAAAGGGTCCAGTTGAACCGTACTGGTCGAACCATATTGAGTGAACCAAACTAGCCACTATTTGGGCAACCTAGAACCATCCATATGATGACCCAAATCAGCATCTTATCTAATTAAACATGCTTGCAAAAAGGCCTTCGAAAGACTTCTAAATTGCATTCAAACCCCACCTTAAATTATGGCTTTCTAAAATTACCCCAAGCCTAAAATAGCAAAGTTGAAACTCTCAACTTTGCCATGTACGTGGCCGGCCAAGGGAGGTCTCTTAGGCTGATTCTTTCTGCTATTTTTAGCTTCCATATTCAGCTATAAAATCCACCCCTTGCTGATCATTCAAACCATCCCTCATTCCACAACATTCTCTCTTTCTCTCTTCTCCTCTCTCACTTTTCTCTCATTTTTTTCATCCCATTTCCCTTATTGTTCAAGTGTCAATTTCTTCTCTTGAGAAAGAGGCTCTCACCAGCCATTTTGGAGCAAAAATTAGGTGTTCATAAGCCACCTTGATAGCCGAGGGCAACAAAGAACGAAGAACAGAGTAACTAGTCAAGCCACGGAGAAACACCGGATTTGCTTCTTGTTCCCTATCTCTTTGATTTTTGTTGTTGTTTTGACGAACATGTTTATGAATGTTTATGCTATTGAAATGGTTATTTTAATCAATTTAGCTTAAACTTAAGTTTGTGTTGGGTTGATTATATTCTGCCTACTTGAATTGTTAAAATGATGTTTATGTTGTTATAGGCCTCGGTAAATTGCTTGGTTAAGTAAAATCATGCCTAAGTTATTTTTGCATTATAATTGTTAAATAGCTAATGAATTAATTATTTAAATGGATTGCAATTATAATTAATTGACACAATACTTAATCAGTGCATGTTTATTCTTCTAAGGTAGTTAAAGGTTAAATTAGCAATGTATCTGGCGATATTATTTCCTTGCATAACTTGCAAGATTATTGTGATTAAACTGTTTCAAGGTAGGGATGCCTTGTTACCTCACATAGTCTTTATATGCTTATTAGATCTAATTAATCATTTGAATTGACATAGGGATATGCAAGAGATTAGTTCACTTTAATGAGTATGTATGTGCAATAACATGTTTGCTTATTAGAATCTGTTTAGTCGATTGAATTGACATAGGGATATGTCAAGAGATGAATGGATTTTTGTATGTGAGTATGTTCATAAGTTAGCCAATTACCGAGTTGCCGTGAATTTATTCGTAGCAATGTAAACATGAGTTTAATTATTCTAAGTTAAAGGAATATAATTAATCCAAAGCAAGTATGTTACCTTAATTAATTCTTATTTGAAATCGTGCATTAGAACTCCTTGTTTTATTTTAATTATTTACTTAGTTTTTAAATAGTTTTTGACCATCTTTTAAAACCAAATTATTTTTACCTCACCAAAGTGTTTTACAATTAATTTCATAAATAATTCTTTTTATAGTCCCTGTGGGTACGATAACTCGACATTTACTTGTCACTTTATTACTTGTTGCGATTGTGTACACTTGCACATTTTTCCGTCGTTCCAAGTTTTTTTATTGTGTTTTGAACTGCTTTTAAAAAGCCATTATTTGTGAATTTGTTAGTTTTACATTTTGGTTTACTTTTCTATTTAATTTTTAACTCACTTAATTTTTCTGTGATTATTTCAAGTGTTTATGAGTATTGACCAAATTATTGACTTACTCCTTGTAGACCCTAAGATAGAACGAACCTTTCGACAACGAAGAAGACAAGCGAACCAGAGAAGGACTGAAGGAATGAATTTCGAGAATATGAATCAAGGAAATGGAGCAAACCTTGCTCAAAATCCTATCCTTATTGCTGACGATAGGGATAGAGCCTTAAGACAATATGTTGTGCCAATATTAACGATCTCAATCTGAGCATTAGGAGACCCGAAATCAAGGCACAACAATTTGAGCTGAAGCTAGTCATGTACCAGATGCTTCAGACTGTGGGCCAATTCAATGGAATGCCTACTGAAGATCCTCATCTTCACCTAAGACTATTTATGAAAGTGAGCGACTCTTTCAAATTAGCTGGAGTACCCGAGGATGCATTACGATTGAAGTTGTTCCCGTACTCACTAAGGGACAGAGTTCAAGCCTGGTTGAATTCATTGCCACCAAACTCAATTTCTACATGGCAAGAGTTAGCCGAAAGATTCCTCGTGAAGTATTTCTCGCCTACCAAGAATGCTAAGTTGAGAAACGAGATCACTGCCTTCTAACAAATAGATCATGAGTCCTTGTATGAGGCATGGGAACGATACAAAGAACTATTATGAAAATGCCCTCATCATGGAATCCCACATTGCATCCAACTTGAGACATTTTATAATGGTCTCAATGCTCACACAAGGATGGTAGTGGACGCTTCTGCTAACGGTGCTCTCCTTTTTAATTCTTATAATGAGGCTTACGAAATCATCGAGAGGATCGCCAGTAACAATTATCAATGGCCGACCAATCGAGCCGCGTCAAGAAGACGAGTCGCTGGAATACATGAAGTGGACGCTCTCACTTCACTCGCATCTCAGGTATCTTCAATATCCTCAATGCTTAAGAATCTTACCACTAATGGGTCTAACAGTTTTGCAGCCCAACCGCCTCACAATTTGAGAGTATAGCCTGTGTTTATTGTGGGAAAGACATTTGTTCGAAGAATGTTCATCAAACCCCAAATCTATATATTATATGGGTAACCAGAACCAAAATCAAGGAAGGAAAGGACTGCAATCCAACTTCTATAACCCATCATGGTGAAACCACCCGAATTTTTCCTGGAGTAACCAAGGGGCTGGAACCAATAACAACTACGCTCAACCTAGATCGACTCAGCCACATAGTTTTTCCCAACAAGCTCAGAAACTAGCTCAGGCTGAATTATCCAATAGCTTAGAGAATTTATTAAAGACATACATGGCGAAAAATGACGCCACACTAAGAAATTTGGAGAATCAAGTGGGTCAGCTTGTTACTGAACTCAGGAACCGACCACAAGGTACTTTACTTAGTGATACGGAGAATCCAAGAAATCCAGGGAAGGAATATTGCAAAGCGTTAACACTGAGGAGCGGAAAGACAGTAGAGCCAAACATTATCGAAGTTGAAAAGAAGCAAGCTAATGCTCAAGACTCAGAGGAAGTTCAACCGAGTGTTGAAATTCCAGTTTCACAATAACCAGAATCTACAAAACCCGATAAGGTAATTCCAAAACCAGCTAATTCTGATCAATTAACAAGTCCGTTAGATGCAGAATTACCACAGAAGATGAATCAACCAGTTCTAGTAAAGAAACCACCACCACCCTACCCTCAAAGACTTCAGAAGCAGAAACAGAAAATTCAATTTAAGAAATTCCTAGACGTACTTAAGCAACTTCACATCAACACCCCGTTGGTTGAAGCACTTGAACAAATGCCAACGTTTATGAAGGATATCCTGTCCAAAAAATGAAAACTTAGAGAATTTGAGACGGTAGCTCTGACGAAGGAATACAACACATATCTTCAAGACAAACTACCCCCAAAGCTGAAGGATCCTGGATGTCTTACCATTCCTTGCAACATTGGAGCAATGTATTGTGGTAAGGCACTATGTGACTTGGGTGCAAGTATAAACTTGATGCCTATGTCAATATTTAGGAAGTTGGGGATAGGTGAAGTTAGACCTACTACGGTTACACTTCAACTAGCAGATCGATCCTTAGCATATCCAGAAGGAAAAATCGAGGACGTATTGGTACGAGTAGATAAATTTATCTTCCCTGCTGATTTTGTTATCCTAGACTTCGAAGTAGATAAAGAAGTGTCGATTATCCTAGGAAGACTGTTCTTAGCAACCGAAATGACCCTTATTGATGTGCAGAAGAGCGAGCTTACGATGCGTGTTCAGGATGATTAGTTAACATTTAATGTTTTTAAGTCTATGCGATTCCCTGACATGATTGATGATTGTTCTACAGTATCCGACTTAGAGGATTTAATAGTGGATAAGGAACTCAATTCTGTTGAGGATCCACTGGAAAGAATTTTGACATCGGACCCTCCAAATGATGAAGAGGAGGATGAGTATTTAGCTTTGTTAGAGGCTAATCAAAGGGGATTTAATCCACAATCCCGCTTTGAATCTTTGGAGTTAGAGAAAAGGGATTATGCCCAACCAAAAGCGTCAATCGAGGAGCCACCTAAATTAGAACTGAAGGTACTTCCCTCACATTTGAAATATGTTTTTTTAGGTAACTCTTCTACTCTGCCTGTGATTGTTTCAGCAGAAATAACTACTGAGCAAGAAGAGAAACTCGTCTTGGTGTTGAAACAATTCAAGAAGGCTATCAGATGGACCATAGCCGATATCCGCGGTATTAGTCGATCTGTATGCATGCACAAGATTATCCTGAAAGATGGCGTAAAAGGGACGATTGATGGAAAACGAAGACTAAATCCCATCATGAAGGACGTGGTGAAAAAGGAGATTATCAAGTGGTTAGATGCGGGTATCATTTATCCCATCCCAGACAGTTCGTGGGTAAGTCTAGTCCAGTGCGTGCCAAAGAAGGGAGGTATCACAGTCATAGAAAATAAGAATAACGAGTTGATGCCAACTAGAATAGTTATGGGATGGAGGATTTGCATCGATTACCGGAAGCTGAACAAGGCGACTAGGAAAGATCACTTTCCTTTGCCGTTTTTGGACCAGATGTTGGATAGACTCGCAGGTCGAGATTATTACTATTTTCTCAATGGATACTCGGGGTATAATCAGATTACAGTAGCACCAGAAGATCAACACAAAACAACGTTCACCTACCCGTGCGGTACATTTGCATTTAGACGCATGCCATTTGGTTTATGTAATGCACCTGCTACATTTCAAAGATGTATGATGTCTATATTTACTGACATGGTTGAGAAGTACTTGGAAGTTTTTATGGATGACTTTTCAATATTCGGAGATACTTACGATGATTGCTTAGGCAATCTAGCTAAGGTACTAAGACGATGCGAAGAAACGAACCTCGTACTTAACTGGGAGAAGTGTCATTTCATGGTACGAGAAGGAATTGTTCTAGGGCATCAGATAACGAGACATGGGATCAAGGTAGATAAAGCAAAGGTAGATGTTATCAAGAAACTCCTACCTCTAACATCTACAAAGGGTGTTAGGAGCTTTTTGGGCCACGTCGGGTTCTATCGAAGATTTATCAAGGACTTCCTCCAAAATTGCTAAACCCTTATGCAAATTATTGGAGAAGGACGCGATGTTCAAGTTTGATGAGGAATGCTTAAAGGCGTTCAAAGATTTAAAGAGTCGATTAGTTACGGTATCCATAATCATCACACTAGACTGGGATTTTCCATTTGAATTAATGTGTGACGCAAGCGACTTCACGATAGGAGCTGTCATGGCCCAGCGAAGGAACAAAGTTTTTCATCCCATCTACTATGCAAGTCAGACTCTTACAGGAGCTCAACTGAACTATACGGTAACAGGAAAAGAGTTACTTGCTATTGTATTTGATTTTGACAAGTTTCGATCTTATCTTGTAGGTACCAAAGTAACTGTTTATACAGACTACTCGGTAATTAAGTACTTACTTGCCAAGAAAGATGCTAAGCCAAGATTGATCTAGTAGGTGACTCTACTTCAAGAGTTCAATCTAGAAATTCAAGATAAAAAGGGAGTAGAAACCAAGTAGCAGATCACTTGTCTAGATTAGAGCCGCAAGAAGAGAATTCTCCTACTATACCAATTCAGGAAACGTTTCCAGATGAACACATGTTGATGGTAAGTCATGTCTATAATACCCCTTGGTTTGCTGATATTTCTAACTATTTAGCTTGTGGTTTGATACCAATCGATAAGACTTATCAACAAAGGAGAAAGTTTCTTCACGATGTGAAGTACTATTTCTAGAAAGAACCATATTTGTTTAAAAGGTGTGCAAATCAGATGATTAGGAGATGCGTGGCAGAAGATGAAGTATAAAAGATTTTATACCATTATCACTCAGCTCCGAGTGGGGGAAACTTCGGAGGTACTCGTACGGTGGCCAAAGTATTACAAGCCGGATTTTTTTGGCCAACACTATTCAAGGATGCATATGCGCACGTAAAGAGCTGTGACCGATGTCAAAGGGTCGAAAATGTCACCTACAGAAATGAGATGCCGCGAACAAACATCATTGAGGTAGAATTATTCGATGTATAGGGTATTGACTTTCTTAGTCCTTTCCCTCCGTCTTTTGGTCACAAGTATATATTGGTAGCAGTAGGCTATGCGTCTAAGTGGGTCAAGGCTGAAGCTTATCCGACAAACGATGCTAGGGTTGTAATTAAGTTCTTGCAGAAACACATGTCCACAAGGTTTGGAACTCCAAGAGCCATCATTAGTGATGAAGGGTCCCACTTCGTGAACAAGTGGTTAAAATGGTTATTAGACAAGCACAGAGTGAAACATAAGGTTGCAACAGCTTACCAACCATAGATGAATGGGCAAGCTGAACTGACAAATAAGGAAATTAAAGGCATACTTGAGAAGGTAGTTTGCCCAAACCGACGAGATTGGTCCAAAAGGCTGGATGATGCTTTATGGGCTTACAGAACAGCATACAAGACACCTTTAAGGATGTCACCCTACAGGTTGGTCTTTGGGAAAGCATGTCATCTACCTTTAGAGTTATAGCACAAGGCTTACTAGGCTCTTCGACAACTCAAACTGGATCCTAAGCTTGCTAAAGAGAAACAGATGCTCCAACTCAATGAGCTAGAGTAACTTAAGATGTTCTCCTACGAAAATGCCAAATTACTCAAGGAGTGACTTACGAAATGGCATGACAAGAACATTCGAGTTCGAGAATTTGAAGCAGGTTAGCGAGTCTTGTTATTTAATTCCAGACTAAAGTTCTTTCCCGGTAAGCTAAAATCACGTTGGTCCAGTCCATTTACGATTCATCGCGTCTATCCATACGGAGTTGTCGAGCTCCAAGGTAAGGGAGGTAATTTTCAAGTTAATGCTCAGCGCCTGAAACACTATTGGGGAGATAAGATTGAGCGGAATGAAATTTCGTTCATTTTATCGGATGTTTAAAATTTTCTTATTTTCCTTTTTAATAAATGATTTAAGGTATATTTTCAGGATTAGTATGTTTAAATAAATTCAGTCTAGGAGATTGGAACTTAAGCGGGACCGCTTGTGACCCCTTCAATCTTTCCTGGGAATTGATTTTAACATAATTTTTCAAAAAATTATTCTCTAAATAGAAATTTTAATTTTTTATTTTTCAAATAAAAGGGTCAATTTTGATCCAAGTCTTAAATTCCAACTCAATTCCAAATTTTCATTAAGTCTAGGGACTTAATTGAATCATTTTTAAAATTTGGTTGCTCTTTTCATAAATAATAAAAATTAGATGCCTCTTTTTGTAAAAAATTTCAACAAATTCTCGAGGAACTGACAGTTCAGGGTTCTACATGGACTGTGTCAAAACAAGGAATCCACACTTGTCGAACAGAATATTTGATGCCACTCACGAAGGTATGGTTTTACTTCATCCGATTCAGCCTTATGCCTAGCTCACATGGGACTACAATCTCATTAGAGCGAATGGTCTTATTGTACTCGATCCTAACTGGTAAGACCATTGATGTGGGGAAGATCACTTTGAGGGAAATACGAAATTGTGCCGTTAAACGCTCTGGCCCTGCTCAGTTCCCTTTTACAATAACAATTTTATGCTTGAAAGCTGAAATTCTTGCGAATGTACAGAGGACAGGGTATAGCCAAGGCACAATCACAGATTGGGACCTTTACCGAGTAGCTGGAGATTTAGTTCTACAGCAATGAGTTGAAGTAAATGAGGAACCTGAGGATCCTGATGAAGAAGAAGATCCCATGATACAATCATTTGAAGTCCCTGATAAGGTAAAAACAGTGGAGCCAGAAGTTCAACCTGATGCTGAAACTTCAATGTTTAGAGCTCAATCGCCGAGCGCAGACCTTCGAGATGAGCTATCAAAATTGATGGACTTAATGCAACATATGCAATGGCAGCAAAAAGCCTACTGGAGATACTCAAAAATAAGGGATGACTCGAAGAGAAGTGCTTTTAAGAAAACATACAATGACCCGTTTATTTTTGAACCTCAGTTTCCAGATTTCATATTTGAACCATGGAGTCCATTATCAAAGAAGGAGCACAGCGATTCATGCAAAGGTGATAGTGATGAAGCAAAAGATGAGTCAAATTCGGAAGGGTCTGCAAATAAATAAAGGGGGGATCTTGACTTTACTTTATTTTTGTTCTTAGGAATAAGTTTAATTAGGATTTTTTTTTTTTTTGCATAATAAAACAAGATAGGAAAATCATTAATAAAAGGTGAGCAAGTCACAAAGTATAAAGTGTGGCAATAGATATATACATGTCTAGGATTGGATTTAGAAAGAGCTTGGTACCTAAGCAGTCAAATTGACTCCCCTCCTTTTTTCTAAAATCCTACCTGGTGTATAGTATCTATTCACTTTAAACAATAAGGACATTGTTCATTTTAAGTTGGGGGGGCTGAAAAATTGAATTATTCCCACTCAGAATAATTTTTTTCTTTTAATTATGATTAGGATATATTTTGTTCAAAATTTTGAATTTTGTTAAGTATGTTCAATTTGAGTATGAATAAAGTTCTATTATTTCAATAAATTATTATGTTAGCTTAATAATGAAATAAATGTATTTTTAATAAAGCATGCAAATTCGTACCATAAAATTTTTAGTTCCTTAGGAAAGTTAGGTATGCATGAAAGTTTAAGTCTTTAGAATTGACTTAGTAGTTTCTTGAGGTGAAATCTTAGGGAGCATGGAACGTTGGAAATGATTTAGGCAACTATTGTTTGGACCGTTTGAGTCTTTCAAGCCCACCATGGTAAAATTTTATCCTTTGAAACCCAACTTCGAGACTATATGACCTAATTTTATTTTTGACCCTTGCAATAATTAGCCATTACTTTTCGCTTAATAATCTTAAAATATTCCCAAACACTAGACTCAGTAATATTCAAAATTTACTTCAAAAATAAGTTTGGGGGAGTTGAAAAGAAGTATCAATTGCTCGAGAATTGCAGTACACAAAGTAAGTTCTCGTGTAAACTTAAAAAAAAAAAAGAGAGCACATGTTTTTGAAAGAGATGTACAAAAGAGCATATGAAAGTCAAGTTGGTGTATCAAAGGTAAAATTCCAAAGGTTCGATTGACGCTGAGTTAGAGTTTTTAAATAAAAATTTATCCATCTTTCACCTACCCCTAGCCTAGCCCATCACAACCTTGATAGAGACCTATTGATTCAAAGTCCTAATGCTACCTACATTAGTTGAGAGAAATTGCTACGATCAACATATGAAGACATAAGTTAAGCTTAATGATTGTAGCTTAGTCTTGAATAAAGGAATAAAAATCAAATTGGTAAGGGTTAACATCTCTTTGTTACAAAAGCATTTAGTCTAAATTTTGCTATTATAATAAGTTGTTGAATTTAATTTGAACAATATCTATACTTAAGTAGCATAACTATCAGATTTCTTGCCTTTAAGCATAAGTATTTTTGGGAAAAATGTTGTTCGGAAGGAATTTTTCAAAGGTGTTTTCGAGAAATTCTTTTCAAAATTTGTGCATTACTCGGGACGAGCAATGAATTAAGTTTGGGGGTGTGGAAACACAAAAATTTATATACTTTTTCATACCCATTTTTATTTAAATTCTTGCAAATCCGGTTAACTTCTTGTCGAAAAATAATTAAATAGTGTTAAAAATATGAACATGGTGAATTTAGTTAATTTTATACTTAATTTTGACTATTTTCGACAGATTCGCACAAAGGGTGAAAATTGGCTCGGCTGACACTGCTGAAAGCACAAAATCGAGAAGCAATTTGAAGTATCGAGACACATTAATTTCCAGCCTAAGACGGTTCAAAAATGTGTATTAATTCATAATTTAATTAATTTTAATTTATTCCCTATTTAATTTGGGTTAAATAAATTGTTTTTAATTAATTATGGAGAAAGGGTCCAGTTGAATCGCACTGGTCGAACCATATTGAGTGAACCGAACTAGCCACTATTTGGGCAACCCAAAACCGTCCATATGCTGACCCAAATAAGCATTTTAGCTGATTAAACATGCTTGCAAAAAGGCCCTCGAAAGACTTCTAAATTGCATTCAACCCCCACCTTAAATGATGGCTTTATGAAATTGCCCCAAGCCTAAAATAGCAAAGTTGAAACTCTCAACTTTGCCATGTGTGTGGCCAGCCAAGGGAGATCTCTTAGGCTGATTCTTTTTTTCTATTTTTATCTGTCTTATTCAGCTATAAAAGCTACCCCTTGCTGATCATTCAAACCATCCCTCATTCCACAACATTCTCTCATTCTCTCTTCTCCTCTCTCACTTTTCTCTCATTTGTTCCATCCCATTTCCCTTATTGTTCAAGTGCTGATTTCTTCTCTTGGGAAAGAGGCTCTCATAAGCCATTTTGGAGCAGAAATTAGGTGTTCATAAGCCACCTTGATAGCCGACGGCAACGAAGAACGAAGAACGGAGCAACTAGTCAAGCCACAGAGAAACACTGGATTTGCTTCTTGTTCCCTATCTCTTTAATTTTTGTTGTTGTTTTGAAAAATGTGTTTATGAATATTTATGCTATTGAAATGGTTATTTTAATCAATTTAGCTTAAACTTAAGTTTGTGTTGGGTTGATTATATTCTGCCTGCTTGAATTGTTAAAATGATGTTTATGTTGTTATAGGCCTAGGTAAATTGCTTGGTTAAGTAAAATCATGCCTAAGTTATTTTTGCATTATAATTGTTAAATAGCTAATGAATTAATTATTTAAATGGATTTAAATTATAATTAATTGATACAATGCTTAATCAGTGCATGTTTATTCTTCTAAGGTAGCTGAAGGTTAAATTAGCAATGTATCTGGCGATATTATTGCCTTGCATAACTTGCAAGATTATTGTGATTAAATTGTTTCAAGGTAGGGATGCCTTGTTACCTCACATAGTCTTTTATATGCTTATTAGATTTAATTAATCGTTTGAATTGACATAGGGATATGCAAGAGATTAGTTCACTTTAATGAGTATGTATGTGCAATGACATCTTTGCTTATTAAAATGTGTTTAGTCTATTGAATTGACATAGGGATATGTCAAGAGATGAATGGATTTTTTTATGTGAGTATGTTCCATAAGTTAGCCAACTACCGAGTTACTGTGAATTTATTCGTAGCAATGTAAACATGAGTTTAATTATTCTAAGTTAAAGGAATATAATTAATCCAACACAAGTATGTTACCTTAGTTAAATCTTATTTGAAATCGTGCATTAGAACTCTTTTGTTTTATTTTAATTATTTGCTTAGTTTTTAAATAGTTTTTGACCATCTTTTAAAACCAAATTATTTTTACCTCACCAAAGTGTTTTAAATTAATTTCATAAATAATTCTTTTTACAGTCCCTGTGGGTATGATAACTCGACATTTACTTGTCACTTTATTACTTATTGCGATTGCGTACACTTGCACATTTTTCCTTCATTCCAATGTACCAGAATGAAATGAGTCAATTTCGTTAACCTATAAACAATGACCCAAACAACATCTTTCTTTTTTCGGATCAGAGATAACCCCAATACAAAATCCATCGTAACTATATCCCATTTCCACTCGGGTATCATCACAGGCTGAAGTAAACCCGAAGGCACTTGATGTTCGGCTTTCACTTGTTGACAAATCAAGCATCTCGTTGCAAACTCTGAAATATCTCGTTTCATGCCTGACCACCAATACAATTTCTTCAAATCATTCTACATCTTTGTACTCTCAGGATGAACAGATAGACAACCATTTTGTGCCTCATGAAGAATTTTCTAAATCATTTCAATATCTTTCGGTACACAAATCCTACCTCGAAACCTCAAATAATCATCGAATCTAATCTGATATTTTGAATTACTATTCGATTTGCATTGAACTCTTTTAGCTTGCAACTCATTATCACCTTTCTGAGCTTCGTAAATTTGTTGAAGAAATACCGGTCTAGCCTTCAACTTAGCTAGAATCGATCCATCATCTGATAAGGTTAACCGTGTATTCATCGCCCTCAAAGCAAACAATGGCTTTCTACTTAAAGAATTAGGAACTACGTTTGCTTTCACTAACTCATAATCTTTCAATATTTCGAGCCATCTCCATTGTCATAAATTCAAATCTTTCTCAGTCATTAAATATTTTAAACTCTAGTGATCGGTAAATATGTGACATTTCTCACCGAATAAATGGTGTCTCCAAATTTTTAAAGCGAACACAATAGTGGCTAGTTCCAAGTCGTGCGTAAAAGAATCCCTTTCGTGTGGCTTCAACTATCTCGAGGCATAAGCTATCACTTTACCCTCTTGCATCAACACACAACCTAAACCGTTCAATGACGCTTGCTAAAAATCACAAACTCTTTTCTCGACTCAGGTTGTACTAACACTGGTGCCTCAGACACAACGCTTTCAACTATTCAAAACTCTGTTGACGTTTCTCATACCACTCGAATTTCAAATCTTTTTGTAACAATCTGGTCATAGATGTAGCAATCATCGAAAATCCCTTAACAAAACGTCGATAATAACTGGCCAAGCCTAAAAAGCTTCTAACTTTGGATATATTTCTCGGTGGTTTCCAATCAACAGCTACTGAAATCTTACTCCGGTCAACCCATACACCTTCTGCTAGAACAATATGTCCCAAAAATCTGACTTCTCGGAGCCAAAACTAACTTTTGCTGTATTTAAAAAATAATTTCTTATCTTTCAAAGTATATAATACAATTCTTAAATGTTTGGCATGCTCAGACTCATCTTAGGAATAAATCAAGATGTCATCAATAAATACAACCACAATATCTAAATACAGTCGGAAGATTCGACTCATCAAGTCCATAAAAACTGTAGGAGCATTTGTTAATCCAAACGGCATAACAAGGAATTCATAATGCTCGTACCTTGTTCTGAGCGCGGTCCTCGGCACATCCTAATCTTTGACTCTCAACTAGGCCTGACCTCAAGTTTATCTTCGAGAACATTGTTGCCCCTTTCAACTGATCGAACAAATCATCAATCCTCGATAACGGATACTTGTTCTTTATTGTAACCTTGTTAAACTGATGATAGTCAATACAAAGTCTCATGGATCCTCTTTCTTCTTGACGAATAACACTAATGCACCCCAGGGAAAAAAACTCGGTCTCGCAAAACCCTTTTCTGTCAACTCTTGCAACTGAGATTTCAATTCTTTCAATTCAGTCGGAGCCATTCTATACAGAGCTATTGATATCGGTCAAGTCCCCGGTACTAAATCAATAACAAACTCGACTTCTCTGATCGGAGGCAACCTAGGCAACTCTTCTGGAAACACATCCGGGTATTCACAAACTACCAGCACAGATTCAATCTTCAAGTCAGACACTTTCATATTTAGTACATATGCAAGATGTAACAGTCCGGCTTTGACCCTAGTCAGAATAGTGGTTTCGGGACCACTAATCTGAGTTAGAGAAATATTTTAATATTATTTTTTGAGCCTATTATAAGTGAATTTACATGTGTGAAAGCCTCGTGTGAAGATTTAACTGTTTGTGTGTCTAATTGGAAAAAATGACTTAATCGCGTAGAATGTAAAAGTTGTGTGCTAGATGCTAAAGTGCCAAATTGCCATGTATTTATAATTGTAAGGTCCTTAAGTTGTAAATGGACCCTTGGGATAATGCATGGACAAATTTAAACATGATTTTATGAATTATTAATGTTATAAAGCAAGGGTAAATTGGTAAAACATGTATTAAGGCATGTTTAATAAAAAAAAACTTAAAAATAGCCATTATGTTCATATTTGGCTGAAAATTAGAAAATAAAAAGAAGAAATAATGCAAGCTAGGGTTTCGACACTTTGAGCTTGAATTAAGGTATGTTTTAGTTTCAGTTTTTGATGATTTTTATGTTTTTGTAATCATTGTTTGGTATACTATCGAACCCATGCTTCAATTTCTAATTTTGGTGATAGTTTTGAAATGTGCCATTGATGAAACTATGAGCTTGTGATGTTAGATGATGAATTATGGAAGCTTGATGTTGGGTTTAAATGTTTTGTCTTTGAATTTTTGACGAAATTGAGTAATCTGGGCTAAATTGTAAAAATGTTATTTTGAGGGACTAAAATGTGAAATAAATGAAATGTATGGACTTTTATGAGCGCTAGGAGAATTCAGCTAAGCTTGTATATGAGCAAATTTTGTGTATTTTGTGATTTTGTGAATTAGGGACTAAAGTGTCGAAATGTGAAAATGTGAGGGCTATTTTGCAAACTACCCTAATTGTGTGTATATGGATTATTTGGAATGATTTAGTGAATAAAAGGGTTAATTTTGAATATATATAGATTAAGAAAAGTAGAATTTAGACTTTGACCGAGGGAAGTCGAAGATTGTAGAATAAACGTTCGAGTCGACAACTTCGAGTACAAGGTAAGTTTGTGTGTGTTTACATTGTTTTATAGATATCGAAGCTATTGCAAGCTCGGGGATCGTCAAGGATCGTCACCACACTATCGAACCTCATTTTGGTACTTTTAAAAATGCATATTTTTTAAGTATGGCATGTATAGGCTAGTAGTTTGAAAAGTATGTTTTGTGATGTATATGCTTAGTCATGTGACTTGACTAATTTGTGCTTGAACTCATTGTTGATAATGGTTCATGGTATGTGATGACAATATGAAATTGTGGTATGTTTTAGTTGGTAAGTCTTCGTAAGATTAACTTGAGATTGAATGATATATGGAAGGAAATGCTTTGGTATGATATTACCTTTATGTTTGGTATAAATTGGTAAGATTTATGAGTACAAATTTTGGTGACTATTATATGATATAGGGCTGAAGAGTTCTGAGCTACAACAAACGATGATGCTGTGAAAGTCGAGTTCTGGTTAGAGAACACAATAAGAGTGTTTGATGAGTTGTCCTTGAGTCCAGAAGACTGTATAAAATGTGTCGTTTCACTTCTGAGAGACACGGCATATCACTGGTGGAAAACTTTGACGTCTGTGGTTCCAAGCGAACGAGTTACATGGGATTTCTTCCAAGCTGAATTCTGAAAGAAATACATTAGTTAGAGATTCATTTATCAGAATCGCAAAAAGTTTCTCGAGCTTAAACAAGGTCGTATGTCTGTCGCAGAAAATGAGTGGGAATTTGTAAGGTTGAGTCAGTATGCCCGCAAATGTGTATCTTCGGAAGCAATAATGTGCAACAGATTTGAAGACAGTTTGAACGAAGATATTCGTCTATTAGTTGGGATCCTGAAAATCAAAGAATTTGTAGTGCTTGTTGATCGAGCATGTAAAGCTGAAGATCTTGGGAAAGAGAAAACAATGGCTGATTTTGAAGCTAGAGAGGTACGAAAGAGATCATCGGGTAAATCATTTCAACCTGGATCCAAGAAGTTTAGAGATGATAGCAGTCATTCAAAGGCTAGTGTGGGACATTCGAACAGAGATCGTGCTAGATCGTAATCGAATTTCAAATCTTCAGCTACGTCCGTTGCTAGTGTTGATAATGCAAAGAATGAAAAGCCTGAGTGTGATCAATGTGGAAGACGACACTTAGGTAAATGCTGGGGAAAAAGTAATAACTGAGCTTGTTATAGTTGTGGTTCAAGAAATCATTTTATTAAAGATTGCCCAGATTTAGCTGAAAAAGATAATGTTCAGAATCTGAGGCAGAGTGGTAATGTTTCTCGTGGTAGACCTCCCAGAAATTCAAGAAATGTAAGCGGTATTCAGAGAGGAACGAAAGACACAGCTGTGAGATCTGAGGCTCGTGCACCTGCTAGAGCCTATGCTATTCGAGCTCGTGAGGAAGCTTCATCGCCAGATGTGATTGCGGGTGCATTTACTCTCTATGATACTTCTGTGATTGCTTTGATAGATCCTGGATCAACACATTTGTATATATGTATGAACTTAGTGAACAGTAAGACTTTGTCTGTAGAGTCTATTGAATTTGTAATTAGAGTTTCGAACCCCCTAGGCAGATGTGTTCTGGTTAATAAAGTCTGCAAGAATTGTCCGTTAATGTTTCGAGACAATTTTTTTCGGTTGATCTGATGTTATTGCCTTTTGATGAGTTTGATATAATTCTGGGTATGGATTGGTTAACTTTGCATGATGTTGTGGTGAACTGCAAACGAAAAACTATTGATTTGAGATGCAAGAATGATGAAATACTCAGAATTGAATCTAGTAATTTGAATGGATTTCCTGTCGTAATATCTTCGATGAAAGCTTTGAGTATTATGAGAACGGTTTGTGAAGCTTATTTTGCATATGTAATTGATTCAAATGTGTCAGAAAAGAAAGTTGAATCTGTACCTGTTGTCTGTGAGTTCCTTGATGTGTTTCCTGAAGAACTTCCGGGATTACCTCCAGTTAGAGAGGTAGAACTTGGCATTGAATTGGTACCTGGTACTACTCCGATTTCGATAGCTCCATACAGAATGGCTCCGACTGAACTAAAAGAATTAAATCCTCAGTTGCAAAAGTTGACCGATCGAGGGTTTGCTAGACCAAGTTTCTCACCTTGGGGTGCTCTGGTTCTATTTGTGAAAAACAAAGATGGTACGATGAGAATGTGTATAGATTATCGTCAGTTGAACAAGGTGACTGTCAAGAATAAGTATCCCCTGCCCTGAATTGATGATTTATTTGATCAGTTGAAAGGAGCTGTTGTGTTTTCGAAAATAGATTTGAGATCAGGTTATTATCAGCTAGGAGTGAAAGACTCAGACATTCTGAAAACTACTTTTAGAACGAGATAAGGCCACTATGAATTTTTAGTTATGCCTTTTGGATTGACTAACGCGCCTGCTATCTTTATGGATTTGATGAATAGAATTTTCAGACTGTATTTAGATCAATTTGTTGTGGTATTCATTGATGACATATTAATTTATTCACGTGATGAATCCGAACATGCTGAGCATCTGAGAATAGTGCTACAGACTCTGCGAGATAAATAGTTGTATGTAAAGTTTAGTAAATGTGAGTTCCAGTTGCGAGAAGTTGGTTTTCTAGGTCATATTGTATCAGCCTTTAGTATTCGAGTTGATCCGAGCAAAATTTTAGTTATTTTGGATTGGAAACCTCCGAGGAATGTATCTGAAGTCTGTAGTTTTCTGGGACTTGCTGGTTACTATAGAAGATTCGTGAAAGGTTTTTCGATGATTGCAACTCCGTTGACAAAACTGCTACAAAAAGATGTGAAGTTTGAATGGTCTGAAAAATGTTAGAACAGTTTTGATCAGTTGAAGACTTTGTTGACTGAAGCTCCGGTATTAGTACAACCTGAATCGGGTAAAGATTTCGTAATTTACAGTGATGCTTCATTGATTGGTCTAGGATGTGTTCTAATGCAAGAAGGAAAAGTTATTGCTTACGCTTCGAGACAATTGAAACCGTACGAAAAGAACTATCCGATGCACGATCTTGAGTTAGCTACGATTGTGTTTGCCCTAAAGATTTGGCGCCATTACTTGTTCGGTGAGAAATGTCATGTGTTTTTGGATCATAAGAGTTTGAAGTATTTGATGACTCAGAAAGACTTAAATCTGCGACAGAGAAGATGGTTAGAACTGCTAAAAGACTATTAACTTGTGATTGATTATCGACCGGGAAAAACAAATGTCGTTGCTGATGCTATGAGTCAAAAACCATTGTTTGGTCTACGTACGATGAATGTTCATTTAGTCTTGTTCGATGATGGTTCAGGTTTAGCTGAATTAAAAGCAGGACCTTTGCTCTTACAACAAATTATTGAAGCTTAGAAGATTGATAATGAGATTTTAGTTAAACGAACTCAGTGTGATGTAAAGTCTGATTTAGAATTCAGAGATGATAAAGACGATTGCTTGAGATTCTGAGATCGAATTTGTATTCTGAGAAATCCAGAGTTAATTCATATGATTCTGAGTGAAGCTCACAGAAGTCGTTTATCTGTGCATCCGGGTAGTACAAAAATGTATAATGATTTGAAACAGCATTATTGGTGGTCCAAAATGAAAAGTGATATCTCTGATTTTGTTTCTAAATGTTTGATCTGTTACTAAGTTAAAGCAGAACATCAGGTACCATCTGGTTTGCTACAACTGATTATGGTTCCGGAGTGGAAATGGGATCGAGTGACCATGGATTTTGTTTCGGGTTTTCCCCTGTCTCTGGGAA
Source organism: Gossypium anomalum (assembly GCA_025698475.1). NCBI lineage: Eukaryota > Viridiplantae > Streptophyta > Magnoliopsida > Malvales > Malvaceae > Gossypium > Gossypium anomalum. Next base: position 61,288,957 of record CM046956.1, read on the forward strand.
AGAAAGACGCAATTTGGGTTGTAGTTGATCATTTGACAAAATCAGCTCACTTTATTCCGGCTCGATCTGATTACTAACTTGATAAGTTAACTGAGTTATACATTTCTGATATCGTGAGATTGTATGGTGTGCCATTGTCGATAGTGTTAGATAGAGACCCGAGATTTACATCGCGATTTTGGCAGAAGTTGCATGATGCTCTGGGTACTAAATTGCACTTTAGTACTGCTTTTCATCCGCAAACAGATGGTCAAACTGAGCGGATTTTTCAAATACTCGAGGATATGTTGAGATGTTGCATTCTTGAGTTTAACGGTACGTGGGAACAATATCTACCTTTGATTGAATTCGCTTATAATAACTGTTTTCAGCCAAGCATTAAAATGGCACCATACGAAGCTTTATATGGTCGCAAATGCCATACACCTTTGTATTGGACTGAGCTCAGTGAAAATAAGATTCATGGGGTTGATTTGATAAAAGAAACTGAACAGAAAGTAAAAGTGATCCAAGATAGTTTGAAAGCAGCTTCCGATCGTCAGAAATCATATACAGATTTGAAAAGAAAAAACATTGAGTTTGAGATCGGCGATAAAGTGTTTTTGAAAGTGTCTCCTTGGAAGAGAGTGCTTCAGTTTGGTAGAAAAGGCAAATTAAGTCCGAGGTTCATCAGGCCATATGAAATTATCGAGCGTATTGGGCCGGTAGTATATAGATTATTGTTGCTACCAGAGTTAGAAAAGATTCACAATGTGTTTCATGTATCGATGCTCCGACGATACAGATCCGATCCTTCACATGTGATTCCTCCGTCTGAGATAGAGATTCCGTCTGATATGACTTATGAATTAAAGTCGATCCGTATCTTAGCTCGAGAGGTTAAAGAGTTGCGTTATAAGAAAGTTTTGTTAGTTAAAGTGATGTGGCATCGACACGGTATCGAAGAAGTCACGTGGGAGCCTGAAGATGCTATGGGACAACAATATCCGAATCTGTTTATCGGTAAGATTTTTGAGGACGAAAATTCCTAAGGGGGGAGAATTGTAACAGTCTGGCTTTGACCCTAGTCGGAATAGTAGTTTCGGGACCATAAATTCGAGTTAGAGAAATATTTTAGTCTTACTTTTCGTACCTATTATAAGTGAATTTACATGTGTGAAAGTCTCATGTGTAGATTTAACTGTTTGTGTGTCTAATTGGCAAAAAGGACTTAATCGCGTAGAATATAAAAGTTGTGTGCTAGATGCTAAAGTGCCAAATTGCCATGTCTTTATAATTGTAAGGTCCTTAAGTTGTAAATGGACCCTTGGAATAATGCATGGACAAAGTTAAACATGATTTTATGTATTATTAATGTTATAAAGCAAGGGTAAATTGGTAAAACATGTATTAATGTATGTTTAATAAAAAAAACTTAAAAATCGGCCATTATGTTCATCTTTGGCTGAGAATTAGAAAAGAAAAAGAAGAAAGAATGTAAGCTAGGGTTTCGTGTAACAGCCTAATTTTGGGCCTAGTCGAAACAGTGGTTTTGGGACCACTATTCCGAAGCCGGATAAAATTATTTTAGTATTATTTTATGTGTTGTAATATAATTTTATAAGCGCATGTAAATTTTGGTAAGTTAATTTTAGCGATTTCTAGTCCAATTTCGAAAAAGGACTAAATCGCGTAAAAGGTAAAAGTTGTATTTTTGTGCCTAAAGGTGTTAATAGACTAGAGAACTAAAATTGGAGGCCTTTAAAGGTAAATTGGACCCTTTTTAAGTGTGTGGCCGGTCAAGGGGCGAAAAAATTTTCAAAAAGCCAAATTTTATGGGATATTAGGTGACTTTTGACCAAATAGGTAATAAAATAAAAATAGGATGATATCATCCCTTTTTTCATCTTCTCTCCACCGATTTTTCCAGTCAAGAAATGGGTTTTGAAAGCTTCAAATTTTCAGCAACTTTGAGCCTTAGCAAGTAAGTGATTTTAATGTCTTTCTTGAAGATTTTTACATTTTTGTAACCCCTAAAGCATGAGCTTTCATAAGAGGGGACTATTTTGCAAAATGATAAAGAGTCTAAGGTTTTGCCATGAATGTATATGTGTTGTTTTCTGAGTTTTTATGGAAGAATATGAGTTGTAGTTGTCTAATAAACAACCTTTGTGAAGGAAATTTGCATGAAAATACCTTTAAAATGTTATTATGCAAAGTTGTAAAATGGGTTGTTAATGTGTGTAATAATGATTTTTGTGAGTTGCCATAGTTATGAAAATGGTTTATCTAGTCTTAAGGAGTAAAGAAATTGAATAAAAATCTTGTTTCGAGCCTAGGGGCAATTTGGTAATTTTGGTAAAATAAAGGGGCAAAATTTACAATTTTGCCAAAGTGTGTCAATGGACTAATTTGATTAGTACATTATTTTAATTAGCTAAATGTGATGTTTTAGATGTTGAAAAATGCAATTTGGGCCTAGAACGGGGAAAATCAATTTATGGACAATTATGTCTTTTTCACCTTTGTGGTATCGAGGTAAGTTCGTATGTAAGCAATAACATGCTATACATGTATTTTAAATGTTATCATTACATGAATTGTACAAATATTAATGGGTATGTGATTAATAGAAATATGATAAGACAAAGCCTTGATAGGCGAGGAAGAATCCCGTTTGAACCTTAGGAATAAAATAGGATACGAGTGACATGTCACTAGGAATTATGAGTCTAGATGACTAGCTCGAGAGTGAGCATTGAAATGTCATGAGATATGAGGTAGCTTTAGCTACAATTGAGGCACTTATGTGCAAAGATTTTTCCGAGTATCCAATTAGTATTCTAAGTGTTCAACGGGTAATCCGAATAAAGAGTTGATGATGGTCCCAATGAGGTAAGTCATTGGTGAGTATGCACTTGAGTTACGTTACGAGTTGTGCAGGTACATACACTAAGCCTATGAGAATGTCTTGGTATGTGAAAGATCTATGATGCATAAATATGTGTTCTTACCATGATGGATGAAATGATGTTGTATTAATTTTGTGAACAATGACCATGAATGAGTAACTTAGCCTTGACAGATTTGAGTTACTGCAGTAGTGTAACTTTAAAAATACACTAAAAATAGTGGAAAATGAGTTAGAGGCTGACTAAAATATGGAATTAAATCTTAATTAGTATAGTTTCTTATAAAAGAAACCGTGTAAGCAAAAGCATTTCCTATAATGAGATATTTGAAGTTGTGTGGGACGGAGTCAGAATGACTTCGAGAACCCCTGTTCTGATTTTAGAAAATCATTATAAATTGTAAAAAAAAGTTTATGAGTTATAATTTATATTCTTAGAATCCTAAATGAGTCTAGTTTCAATAGAAATAGACGAGATCATTATTCGAGTCTTGTGCTATAAGATAATTGAACTTTAGTGCAAAAGGGTTGAAACTCTCAGATAGTGAATCAGGGGTAACTTTGAAGAATAAACTGTACTAATTTGCTAAGCTAAAAATTCTATAAATTTTATGGTAGAAAGGTAATGAGTCTAGTTTCAGGGAAAATTAACGGAACTTAATTCGGAGTTTCGTAGCTCCAGATATAAATAATTTAGTGACTGCTGCTCAGGAAGACAGTTTATCGTGGACTTGAGAATATGTTGTAAACATTGATAAAACATGTTAATGAGTTGCTTATTGCTTTCATATGAACTTACTAAGTGAAAGCTTACCCCCCTTCTTTCCCATGTTTCCTAGGGTTGCCAGGTTAGCTCGAGTTGGAGGCCGTCAGAGATATTATCACACTGTCGAGTAGATGCTATCGGAGTAAGTAAATCCAAGTTATTCGAGTCTATGGCATGTATAGGGTTTTAATGTTGAGTATGTGATACTATGATTTAGCTAAAGGTGTCAGCTTGTATTGATAAAGTGTTGTAGCCATGTAAATTGGCCTATATCGGCTAATGACGTTATGGGCCTATATGATTAGTCTTATGCATGTATGTTATTATCTCTTGATATGTGGCTTACAGTATGCCTAGAGATTGAAATGAGATTCATTGATGAGTTAGTATCTTATGCATGATTAAGTGATTGGCAAATAATTAATAACGCCTCATAAATGGTTTGTGGATATGATTATGCATGCTTAGTGATGGACATGAGGTTTGATGACATGTTGATAGCAATAGCATTAATGTGGTAAAGATGAAAGTAAAACCTATGGTAATGGTTGCATGTGAAATTACCAAGGTCATGTCATGTTAGGAATGTTTAGGAATGTTTAAGTGCCTAATTTTGCCATGTTATATGCTATTGTATAAGTATGCGTGCATGTGTTGTGAGGGTGACAAAATGGCTTGGAAAATAGCCTTGTATTTGTCCACACGGGTAGACACATGGGCATGTTGTCCAGCCATGTGACCCCTGCACCTAAGTTTTTCTAGTCAATATGCATGGTAATAGTACACGGGCAAGAGACACGGCCATGTGTCTCAGCCGTGTGAAGGACACGGGCGTGTGCCTTGGCCATGTGGTTTTGGCAGAATGTCCAGGTTTTTAGACACGGGTTTGGGACACGGGCGTGTCCCTAGCACACGGGCGTGTGCTCTATACCCACACAGGCGTGTGAAGCTTTGATGCAAAAGATTTTCAAAGTTTTTCATGAGTTCTTGGTTGGGTCTCAAACCACCCCGAATGTATGTTTTGGGCCTCATAAGCCCGCATAAGGGACAGATTGCATGTGAAAAGAAAAGTTTTTAATTGTTTGAGATTTCATGGCTCTGTTTAGTATAGAAGTGTTAGTAAAAGTCAGGCAGCACCTCGAACCCCGTCCTGACATCGGATGCGGGCGAGGGGTGTTACATTTCGGCACTTTGAGCTTGAATTAAGGTATGTTTTAGTTTCAATTTTTGATGATTTTTATGTTTTTGTAATCATTGCTTCGTATACTATCGAACCCATGCTTCAATTTCTGATTTTGGTGATAGTTTTGAAATGTTCCATTGATGAAACTATGAGCTTGTGATGTTAGATGATGAATTATGGAAGCTTGATGTTGGGTTTAAATGTTTTGTCTTTGGATTTTTGACGAAATTGAGTAATTTGGGCTAAATTGTAAAAATGTTATTTTGAGGGACTAAAATGTGAAATAAATGAAATGTATGGACTTGCATAAGAGCTAGGAGAATTCGGCTAAGCTTGTGTACAAGCAAATTTTGTGTATTTTGTGATTTTGTGAATTAGGGACTAAAGTGTCAAAATGTGAAAATGTGAGGGCTATTTTGCAAAATACCCTAATTGCGTGTATATGGATTATTTTGAATGATGTAGTGAATCAAAGGGTTAATTTTGAATACATATAGATCAAGAAAAGAGGAATTTAGACTTTGACCGAGGGAAGTCGAAGATTGTAGAATAAACGTTCGAGTCGAGAACTTCGAGTACAAGGTAAGTTTGTATGTAGAACATGATAGTATAAGTACATGTTGCTGTTTTGATTATGCATAGATATATATAATTGAATTGGATGAATACGATGATGAATTAAAATTATTTGGCACTAAGTGTGTGATTTAAATTAGCTTCGGCTACTTGAGGCACTAAGTGTGCAATACCGACTTAGCTTCGGTTAATTGAGATGGCACTAAGTGTGCGGAATTGTTCTAGCTTCGGCTAACCTTTAAGCACTAAGTGTGTGGATGTTTAAAGCATTGGTGATCTTCAGAAATTCTTAAAGTATTCAGGTAAGAGGTGAGCATGAAAATGAATGAATATGAGAATGTTCAGGTAAGTATAATACCTATGTGGTAGATGGTAAAATGCATAAAAGTCTATTGAATTGATATAAACATATATTTGGTGTTGTCATGGACTTGATGGATGAATTGAGAAATTATAAATACTTATGTATTGGTGTTTCACATTTTATATTGTTGATGTTTTTGGTACGAGCTTACTAAGCTTTTGAAAGCTTACTTTGTGTGTGTTTACATTGTTTTATATATATCAAAGCTACTGCAAGCTCGGGGATCATCAAGGATCGTCACCACACTATCGAACCTCATTTTGGTACTTTTGAAAATGCATATTTTTGAAGTATGGCATCTATAGGCTAGTAGTTTGAGAAGTATGTTTTGTGATATATATGCTTAGTCATGTGACTTGGCTAATTTGTGCTTGAACTCATGGTTGATAATGGTTCATGATATGTGATGACAATATGAAATTGTGCCATGTTTTAGTTGGTAAGTCTTGGTAAGATTAACTTGAGATTGAATGATATATGGAAGGAAGTGCTTTGGTATGATATTACATTTATGTTTGGTATGAATTGGTAAGATTTATGAGTACAAATTTTGGTGACTATTATATGATATTAAAAGAGTTATGTTTTGGTGCTGAAATTGGCTGAAATGGTGTTTTAAATATGTTTGTTTCCTTTGTTTGTAGGATGACCAAATTGGGGTGGCAAATTGGCTATTCAAATGGCCTATTTTTGTCCACACGGGCGTGTGTCTCAGCAGTGTGCGACACACCGCCATGTTGCACGGTCGTGTGTCCCCTAAAGTACTCTTCAATTGTAAGTCAGGCTCGAACACGACCAAGACACACGGGCGTGTGGTCTAGCAGTGTGACCCTAATTGGTATGCTGACGTCACAAACAGAATACCCCCTATTTTTGGCACGGCCTGGGCACGGGCGTGTGCATCGCACACGGACTGGACACATGGGTGTATGGTCTGGCCGTGTGGGCAAGTCAGTAGCTATGCCCTATTTTGCCACAGCTTTGACACACGGGCGTGTCTAGACCGTGTGAGGCACACGGCCTGTTCACACGGGCGTGTGACCTTTTAAAAGTTGAAAATTCTTTTAAGTTCTGAAACTTTCATATGTTGTCAATTTGGTCTTGGATGCATTTTTTTAAGTATTGTATACTCGCTTTTGCGATCTTAATGAATGTGAATGTATGAAATTTACTGTAATGAAATGATATTTGATATTTGATTATCCTGAATTGTGTTATGGATTAAATAATGCCTCTTAACCTACTCCAGCTACGGATACAGGTTTGGGCTGTTACACAAGATAAGCTTCACACCCTTTTCTTACATACCTCTGAGCCGACATTGACGAAATCACAATAAACAACTCACCCAACTCATCCGATCCAATCCGAACAATTTCATTTTCTTGACATTTCAATTCAATAATCTTTCATCTAATTTCACCACGACATCATGTAGAGTCAACCAATCCATTCCAAGAATTACATCGAACTCATCAAACGGTAAAAGCATTAAGCCAGCTGGAAAACAGCGACCTTGAATCATTAAAGGACAACTCTTGCAAGCTTTATCAACTAAAACATATTTGCCTAAGGGGTTCGACACTTTAATCACATACTCAGTAAAATCAACAGGCAAATTCTTACTAGATACCAAATTCATGCAAATATAAGAATGAGTCAATCTCGGATCAATCAATGCAACTACATTACTATCATAGAGAGAAAATGTACCAATGATAACATTAGGGGTTGATGCATCTTCACGAGAGCGAATAGCATAGGTTCTAGCAGGTGCCCTGACCTCTGATCTCGCAGTTAAATCTTTCGTTACACCTCTGCTAATGATCCTATTTCCTGTATTTCTCGGTGGCCTCCCTCTAGTGGCAATGTTGTTCAGTCTTGTATTCTGAAAATTATCTTTCTCAGGCATATTAGGGCAATCTCGAATGAAGTGATCTGGGGAGCCACGTTTAAATCAAGCTCGGTTATTCATTCTACATTCACTGGGATGTCATCTACCACAGTGTTGACATTCAGGTCTACTAGACCTAGCATTACCAACGCTTGCTATTGACGTAGTTTGGGCCTTAAAACCCGAATATTGCTTTCCACGATCTCTGTTGGGATACCTAGCTAAAACATACGAACGAGTATACAAATCCCTCGATTTCTTTGACGATGATTGAAATGACTTATTTAGCAATCTTTTTCTCGAATCTCTAGTCTCAAACTCAGCTTTTCTCTTTTCTTTGCTCAACTCTTCGGCTTTGCAAGCTCGGTCGACTAGCACAACAAATTCTTTCAACTCTAAAATCCTAACTAACAGTCTGATATCCTCATTCAACCCATCTTTGAATCTTTTACACATGATGGCCTCAGTGGAAACACATTCCCGAGCATACTTACTGAACCTAAAAACTTTCACTCATATTCAATAATAGAGATACAGCCCTATTTTAGCTCTAAAAACTCTTTGCGTTTCTAACCAATGAACCCTTGACTGATATATTTCTTTCTGAACTCATCTTGAAAGAATTCCCAGGTAACTCTTTCTCTCGGTACCATGGATACAAGAGTATTCCACCACTAATATGTCGAGTCCCTCAAAAGTGATATAGCACATTTCAAGCACTCACCCGGTATGCAAGAAAGCTCATCAAATACCCTGATAGAGTTCTCAAGCCAAAACTCTGCTCTCTTGGGATCATCGTCAACATTAGCTCTAAATTCTTCAGCCCCCTATTTTCTAATCTTATCAACTGGAGGCTTGTTCAGTCTTAACAATTCCACACCTTGAGGAGCTACGGGAACTGGTTGGGGGTTAGGTGGGGGAAGAGGATGATGAGCAACCAGATTTGTTTAAACAAACTTGGAAACCCACTCATTCATCCTTTAGAAAAAGGCTTCCCTAGCCTCTCCTCCCTGACTAACCGTTACTGGTCTACTTTCAGATGGCGCTATCCCTTGGGCAGGAGCCGGCGCATTACTTTCAACATCATCAGCTACATCTCAATCGAGATCCATTTACTATATGAAAAATACAATTTAAATTATAAAGAGTCGTCGCACTATCACCAATTATATATGGCATGTATAGTTAGAATCTCACACAAGCTACGCTAGTCCGAGAATCAACTAAACCACAGCTCTGATACCATTAAATGTAACACCCCTCACCCGTATTCGACTCCAAAATAGGGTTACGAGGCATTACGGGACTTATATCACAACAATCATACAATTCTGAGTCATAAATTTCAACCAAATTAAAAATCATTTACATTCAATCAAAAGGTCCCTAAAACGAGCCTACGAAGCCTAAAACATGAGTTGGAAGTGGTCTGAGATTAAACCGAGGATTTAGCCTAGCCGAACCTAGTCCCTAGGAATTAGTCCCTAGGCTCCTAAAAATGAATTTATTTCAATTTCTTCTCAACCCAAGCCTAGTCGAACCTTACCCTTGCTCATAATAGACCACATTTTTTATTTATTCACATTTTTCCACACATTTTATAACATTTTACAAATAAGTCCCTATTTGACAATTTTACCAAAAATCACTTTACAAATGTTGTTTAAGTAACAACTAACATGCATTTTCTACCATCAAACATCAAAATACAAATATATTCAACATGGGTAAAATTTTAGACTTTAACTTGCTCTCAAATTAGCCCTTGAAATAGCTAGATCAACTTACCATAACCTCAAAAATATAGAAATCATTAAAAACGGAGCAAAAACGGACTTACAATCGAGCTTGAAAGTTGGCCAAACCCTAGCTATGGTATCCTTGAAATTTTTGGCTATGGGGGATGAAATTGAAGAAGATGGACAGTTTTATTTTAGTTAATTTTGTCTTACCATATTACTAAAATACCCTTAATGCATAACTTTAAAATTTCACCTAACCATGTCCATTTTTGTCCACCAATTTAAAAAATGGTCTAATTACCACATATGGACTTCCAATTAAAATTTCATAGCAGTTAGACACCTTTAATCTATAGAATTCAAGTTTTGCACATATTGCAATTTAGTCCTTCTAGTCAAATTGAGTACCCAATCGATAAAATTTCTTAACGAAATTTTCACAAAATTATTCTATCATGTTTTAAACCTTAAAATAGTAATAAAATAAATATTTTTACTTCGAATTTGTGGTCCCGAAACAACTATTTCGATTTGACCCATAAACGGGCTGTTACAGGGTGGGCACTCCCTAAGGCCCCAAATATGGACTCTTGTCTTCATCATCATCTTTGCACATTTCATGGGCTCCAACATCATCAACCACCATATTGGTTGACTCCATGACCTTTTAAGTATGTTTGTTGAACACCTTATAGGTCTTATTATCGTTGGAATAACCAAAGAAAATACCCTCATCATATTTATACTCGAATTTACCTTGGTGTTCTCTATCTTTCAGGATGTAACATGTTCTTCCAAAAACATGGAAATACTTCACAGTAAGCTTCTTCCTTTTCTATAACTCATATGGGGTTGCATGTGTCTTTGGTCTAGTCATCACACGTTGATAACATGAGTCGTAGTGTTGACTGTTTCAACCCAAAATTGATGATGAATGTCTATACTATTGTGCATTACTCTGGCCATTTCTTACATAGTCTTGTTCTTATGCTCCACGACACCATTTTGATGAGATGTCTTCAAGCTAAGAACCCGTGTTTTATACCTTGTTCAACATAAAATTGGCCAAATTCATCATTCTCAAATTCTTTTTCATGACCAGTGTGAACCCTTTTTATCATGCCAATAACCTTTCCTTGTAACACCCCTAACCCATTTCCGTCGCCGGAACAAGGTTATAAAGCATTATTAAAGTTTACAGAACAAATATAGGTAATTTATGTCATTTACTATTCATATCGAAATTGAACATATTCAATCATACTGTCCCTTAAATGGACCCTCGAGGCCCAATTCATGAGTTAGAAACAAATCGAAACTAAATCGGGAACTCAGAGAATTTTTCGCGAGATTTTAAATTTTTGTCCTACATACAAGGGACACACACCCTTGTGAGTAGGCCGTGTGGCTTACACAACCAAGTGACACGCCTATGTCCCAGGCCGTGTGGGCATTCGCTATGAGGCACATGATCGTGTCCCAGCCCGTGTCCATGCCCGTGTAACTCTCTGACTTAGGTCTCACAGCCAGTCACACACCCGTGTGCTAGGCCGTGTGGCCAATTTAATTTTCAAAACTTAAGTGCAGGTTTTACACGGTCAAGACACACGCTCGTGTGTTAGGCCGTGTGTTTTACACAGCTGAGACACAAGCCCATGTCTCTGTCCATGTGATCAATTCTTAGTATTTTGTTTTTCAATTTTTAACGCAGGGGACACACGACCAAACCACACACCCGTGCGTATGGTCGTGTGTCACACACGGCTGAGACACACGCCCGTGTGTCTACCCATGTGGACGAAAATAGGCAATTTTCAAGACCACTTTTCTCACCCAATTGGTCTTCCACATAAAACCACATTTAAGCATATTCACCAACCAATCCAAGACATTTAAACCAAGCCAAAACCAAATTCTTATGAATGATATATCATGACATTGATTCAAACATCCAACGTACTCAATTGAACATATTCTTACTTAAGCATATTTAAAACTATAATACCACTCATGCACACTTACATATCAAACATAGTACAACCTCATACATATACATTAACCCTAATATTACTAGCCATTCCAATGGCTAGTTACAACCAAAACATTTCATCATTTAATCTAACTTAGTCTATACATGCCATTATACCAAAAGTAGTTTTGCTAATTATACCAAATTGAGTTGAAGGATAGTTTGATCTTGCTCCAACCCGTTCCAACCTTTACGAGCTTTCGAGTACTATAAAAGAGAGGAAAATAAAAAGAGTAAGCATATAATGCTTAGTAAATTCGTATAACAAGAATTTAACTTACCAATCATATTCATTTAAAGTAAGCATACAAACATGCATCCAAAACATTGTGGCCAATTGCCTAAACACGTGCTCTCATCAAACAAGTTAGTCATGAAATTTATATGAATATCAATGAACAGAGATAAGCTTATCACGCAACCATTTCCAGGTATTTCAGGGATATTCGAAATATAATTAATTTAATTCTCATATTTTCTCACAACAAGAGTTTTGTCCGTTGAACTATTGAAATATCGATGGATACCTGGGTAGTACACACAAGGTGTACTTATCAATGATCCGTCAATTCATATACGGGGGTGCTCATTAGAGCACATAACCAGGAAGCACATTCTCGAGCCTTATAACGAAAAGCTCATGTGAGCCATGTATCGGGAAGCTTACCCGAGCTGTATAACGGGAAGCTCATGAGAGTCATAATTGAGAAGTTCACAAATAACTTTTAATCCGGAAGCTCACAAAGAGCCATGTAACAAGAAACTTCGGATAGCCATATATCGAGAAGTTCAAGCGAGCACTGTCGGAAAGCTCACAAAGAGCTAATTTAACAGGAAGCTCACGAAGAGCCTATATCAGGAAGCTCATAAGAGCTAAGGTGTGTCCGCAACACATGTAGGATCACAACCTATCAGAACGCTCTAAAGAGCTATAACGAGAAGCTCGCAAGAACCATATACGGGAAGCTCGAGAGGACTAATAACGGGACGCTCTTTTGAGCTATGGTGTGTCTGCAACATATGCTAGATCACAAACAATCGAGAAACTGGTATCCATCAAATTTCATTCATTCAAACGGAACTTAACTTAACGTTTCTCGGGCATGTCAAATATATAAGTATAACAAATTCATAATTCACATATACAATATCCAATTCAAATATATAAATATACTCAATTTAGTTACATGAACTTACCTCCACACTTGCTCGTGTATGAGAATCTACTAATTCGACACTTTTTTCTTTTCCTCGATCCAATTTCGTACTAGGGCTATCCGGATCTATACAAGTAAATTTAACTCAATTTAATGAAATTCATATTCAATTCATTCTAATTTTCCATGGATGAATCATCAAAAATATCTACTAACTTTTCTTAATGGTCTAATTACCATATAAGGACCTCAAATTTTGAATTCCATAGCTATTTAATCCTTCTAGCTACTAGAATTCAAGCTTTCAATTTTATGCAATTTGGTCCTTTCTATAATTAAACATGAAAGCACTAAAATTTTCTTATCGAAATTTTTATACGTCTTTCCTATCATGATGCAAACCATGCAATAATATTAAAATAAATTTTCTTTTTGACTCAGATTTGTGGTCCCGAAACCATTATTCCGATTTCACTGAAAACGGGCTGTTACATTTCTTGTTCAATCATTAGTCTTATGCGCAGTTTCTGAAATTCATCAAAAGCATCTAATTTTTCTCTAAAAAAATCTTACTCCAAGTGTATCTGGAGTACTCATCAACACATACAAGAGTATATCTCTTACCTCAAAGACTTTCTATTTGCATGGGACCAAACAAGTCAATGTGCATAAGTTCAAAAGGTGCATTAGTCTGAACATGAGTCATCTTTTGGTACTTCTCTCTATTTTGTTTGCCTTTCATACAACGACTACAAACTTTAGGAATAGTCCATGTTAACTTAGGAATCCATCGAACAACTTCATACCTAACCACTATCTACACACTTTTAAAATGTATGTGGCCAAACTTCTCATGCCAAAGCTCCAAATCTGAAGTTGTAGCCTTATTGCACTAAACAACTTGCATCACCCTATAATAGTTATCAAAAGTATGAGCACCCTCTATGATCATTTCAATAGTATCATTAGTCACAATACACTCGTTTTTAGTGAAATTCACAAGCATACATTTGTCATAGAGTTGGCTAATATTCACTAGATTGGATTTGGGATCATCTACCAACAAAACATTTTCAATTGAGGTATACCTCGCACATTCAAAGTTCATTTGTCAAGTATCTAACCTTTCTTCCCATTACCAAAGGTCATTATTCCAACAGGACAATCTTCAAATTTAGTGAGGCAGATCTAGTTACCTGCCATGTGTCGTGAACAACCACTATCAAAGTATTGAATTTCATTAAAAATTGATTTCAAGGAACAATAAACAACCAACAAACATTTGGCTTCTTTCTTTACCCATACTTTCTTCTGCACTTTTCCGACAATAGTGCCATGGGGAGTGGGAACTCTCTTAGGCACCATATTTCTCCATCTCAAATAATTGATTATCTTGAAACAGTGTGGTCTTATATGGCCTGGAGCATCACAATAGTGACATATCACTTTGTGAGTGTGAACATCCTTCTTCAATGGCTTAACTATCATTAGCTTAGAGTAGTCACCAATTTCTTATTATATAGAGGCTTTAACGAACACTATAGTGCTTTCTTCAATAGCTTTACCTTTGTTCACAAAGCTTAAGCATCTCCTGCCTTGATCTCTTCTTCTAGCAGCCAATATCTCATTGAGCTTGTTGCTGCTGGAAGAGAAATTTTCAAGCATAAGCTTAGTTTCAACAAGTTCTTTAATTTTTTCCATGCTATTCAATTCTTTTGCAAGAAATGTTTCTTTAGTAGCCACTTGTTTGATCAAAACTACATTCTCATCCTTTAAATCCTTGTTTTCCTAAAATAAATTAATGTTAATCTTACACATCATTCCCCATTTCCCTAGCATTACTTTATAGGTCTCCAAGATTTCTTCATCAGTTCCACCATTGACATCTTCATTGGAATCATCATATATTGTACTGACAACGAAGGCAATGAAATTTTGATGATCTTCTTCTGAATCAGATCCACTGGAAGAGTCCTAATCACTCCAAGTTACAAATAGTGACTTCTTCTTCTTCTTCAAATGTAAGCACACTCGGATTGGATGTGACCATATCCCTAACACTTATAGCATTGTACGCCCTCCTTTTTGTCATTCTCATATTCTTCCTTGATTACAATTCTCTTTTATGTGGGTTTGGAAATATTGGCATTGGCTTCTAACTTATTAAATCATTTTGCCTATTTCTTGAAAGCCTTATTGAAATTCTAAGTAAGGCTATTTGCTCCTAAAGGTCTTCTATAGTAGCATTCTGGGAAGTTGGCACTTCCCCATTAACTTGTAACGTAATGTTTTTTCCCCTTTTACCTCTATTGCATTTTGCATCATCCAAAATCATCTCAAAGGTTTGTAAGGAACCAATGAGCTCATCAATGACCAATCTTTCAAAATTTTTAGCCTTTTTTTACAAAGCAAAAGCTTGATTTGATAAGTCACACAACTTCGCATAAAATCCACCAATTGTTCTTTACTCTTGCATTCTCAAGCTTTCAAATCTCAAAATCAACATTTGCATTTTTAATTTCTTAATTGTGGTTGTTCCTTCATGTGCAGTTTCCAAGATATCCCAAGCATTACTTACAATAGTACATTTAGCAATTCTTTTGAATTCTTGCATCTCAACACCACAAAATATCGCATGCAAGGCATTTGAATTAGCATTAGCTAGTTTTTCTTCCTCTGTAGTCTATTATGCTTCTGGCTTGACAACTCTACCACTCTCAATATCCATTTGGGGTGACTCTCAACAAGTCACACAACATGCTTTTCTTTCCCCCCAATTGACTATATAGGCCTTCATGGATGTTATGAACCTTCCATAACTTAATTCTAGCAACACTATAGATCTCCATTAGCTACTTTAAGTGGTAAACTCTGATACCAATTGATGAAACTAAACAATTGTTGATAATAAATTACCTCAGTGAAAAGGTGTTAAGGAAGTGGGCATTCCTTTACCACCAAATATAAAAAACATTTAACACACAAAACACCAGGAATTTGTTTACGCAATTTGGTTTTCTTACGTCTATGGAGCCTAACTTGGTGATAAACATCCACTCTCTTCAACAATTACAACAAGTGATCCTAACCTATCACATCTTGTGACAGATTCTCTTACTTTTGGACATTGAAAACTTCAATACTCTCACCACTAAATTCACCCCTTGTGAATTTAACAAATAAAACCACAACACAGAGGTTATATTATCAAAATGCACTCATACAATAAAGTTCCTCACAAGAACATATTAAGTGCTTAATTATTTCTGTACATTCACCTATACAAGTCTCTCAATTATATAGATTATTTTGGGACTTGCTAACATATAAAGATCTATCTGAATCCCACTAGTACAACAATAAAATAAACTAAATACATCATAATAATAACAACCAAAGTCCATGATTGGCTTGAGACTAGCTTAGGTAATCTGATCCAATCCAATCCAATCCAATCCAATCCAATGTCCATGAGGGATTGGCTTGGGTAATCTGATCCAATCCAATCACCAATTATGATTCCTCAAGTGATATGATCTTTCATAATGAACTAGATACCATCCATATATTTATCATAACCCAAGTAAATTGTTTAATAATTTGTCAACACATTAAATATGAAAGCTACTTCCATACAGATTTGGTGGCTAGAGAGTGAACACTCCCTCTAACACAAAATTATCATTTCCATATTTTTCAACGCACTGCATCATACACTTAATACTCAAACGCAACTTTTACACTATTACGAAACTTTTATATTCTATTCCCATGTTGTTCCCGAATATTCTTTCCAAACTCTAATCCTTCCAACTTCCTTCAAATCATCTATTAAACTCTAATTGTAGAATACTTTACATACTAATGTTTATCTCATCGAATCCAATGCTGATCATATTAACTATAACTAAGTAATTGTGGACTTCCAAATCAATCCTTAAAATATTATTTTCTCCCTTTTCTAAATTGCTTATCCAACAATAGTACCTATCATCCACCATCACTTTGCTCAATATTCCTTTCTTGATAAGATTCCACTCTCATGTTCTCATATTCCTTCCCAAAATTTGATGAATTCTATACGACGTGAATCTTGTTTATTTTACACTTGGATACTATTCTTCAAACCCAGCTATAATCTTTTGTTTGAGTTAAAACAAAATAATACACTTAATATTCCTCCGATTTGAGAGGTCATTATTACGTTTCAAAACTTTCTAACCTTTAATCGATGGTAACTAAGTTAATCTCCATCTCTCTACTAATTTTCTTACTCACATTTCTTCATCTTTCTTAGAAACAATTAATGGCTCAAAAAGACCCTCCAACCGCACTAGTACAAATATGAAGTAACTTTCGATCTACCTCCTTTACCCATACATGTAACTATGCTCCAGGTACATAACACCTCGCACGTTCATATAAATCATTCCTAAATTAAAATTAATAAAAAACGAGTATATAACAAGAAAACATAATTTTATTGAAAATTAATTCTTACATTAACCTAAAATTAATTATGTTTAAAATATGCTCCAATTAAAACACAACATAGTTTATAATTTAACTTAATAATAACTTCAATTAAAAATATTGAATAAAAATGAACATAAATAAAGGGAAATTCATCCTTAAATCTTCAAACTTATTAGTGTATTTTTATAAAAAATTGAGAGGTTATGCAAGTATTTTTAAATGAATTTCTTTTATCGAACCTAGGGTTTAAATATTTTTCCATGATTCATATCCACATCCTGAAATGTATCAGAACAGCTAACTCAAGGATCTCAGATACAAATTCTGATTAGTGAAACTGTAAGACATTTTACGCAATATTAGAAATCAATGGATGGATTATCTAATAAATAAATATATGGGTTAAACCCATTTTCCTTTAACAGGAAATAGCATAGGGGGAAACTAAATCAGAGCCTAACTCATTATATATGTATACATATTAAAGATTAGTAACTTTTACAAATGCCTAGTTTCCCAACAAAACAAACTATCTACGTTCATGAGTTCTCCTTGTACCTGACGAATATCTTCCAAAATCACCACCAGAGCTTCTGCCTTTCACATCAGTGTGTTTCTCTTCCTCCTGATCTAATGCCGACTTCTGTTTTCGCAACATATCCTCTGCGTATCGACGCCACAGCGCTTCCCTCTCTTTTCTTGGCATCTTGTTATACCTTGGATCGGGCTTCAGAAGACGTTTGGCAGTTGACCATGAATTAAGGGCTGTTTTACCACCTTCTGTCTCTTGAGCAGCTGCATCTTGAGTTATGACTTCTGCTAACAGAGCTCTGAAGTCGTTCACACATCTCTACAAAATGGCCAAACAGAACGGTTATGTCACACACAAATATTTAAAAGCCCCTAAACAATTTATGCATAAATCACTTCAAAGTTACAATGTCCAATCCTTTCTTCAACTTATAAACAAACAGAACACTACTAGCGTATTAATGTAAAACATGTATTACTTAGCAGTAACTGTAAATGGTAGTAGCAGGATGGCATTAGTGTTAAAATCATAACAATATTGATCATTTTAGTTGCAAAATTACCTCAAATAGCATCTTTATGTGCTCACGGAAGAGCTTCTCCATATCAGATGAATCCAGATCAGGATTTGCTGCACGTCCCTGAGGATCCTTTTCCAACTTAGGCTTTGACTCCGTCCAGGATGCCTAGAACAATTAATAGAAAGACATGAATGACTTGACAAATTCCAAATGAGCCAACAAAACTAAGCATTTGAGAATAATGATCTTAAACATCTTAGAAGCTTAAATACATACTTCAGAGGAAAAGGTGAAAAAATTAGTTGCATCTGATGTATTGTAGATGGGGGACCTAATTCATGTTATCAGGAAATTTTCTTTTAAATGATAATAAAACAGACAAACACTAATGAGCGGACATTTTTCTAGTTTAGCAATGCCATGATAGAAATAGTAGCATATAGAAAGTCCTGAATCATTCAACATCAAATTAAGGTCATATTTAATTGTTTTAGAATTGTATCATCTAGAAATATGTTGTTAAAGAAAAGCATACCTGGGGATCTTTAATTGTTTCCACAAGCAAAGCTTGAAAAGATGCAACCGCCTCCTTCCTGCGAACTTTTAGTCGCACCCTTTCCATTTCTTGTTCTTCTCTCTCTTTCCTTTTCCGCAACTCTCGCTCTCTTTCCTTCAGTTTCTCCTGGATTAATAAAAGGCAAACAAATTTACTTGAGGCAGTTCTGGATACACGTGGATATCTTTTCTAATATTTGTTCAATGTCCTATTGAAACAAATAACAAATCCAAAGCAATAGATAACAATGACATAACCATGCTCTCACATTGCCTATAGTTGCAAGACATAAGGTATAAAAAGAACAGCCTTCTCCTACATATGACGGATCTATCATTTAGGAAGCTTCTGAGATGAGCTCTTTAATTTCTTTTGTCTAACTTGTTAAAGTAAAGAACTGTTTGGCTACTCCCCACAAGCATAATTTTGAGTGGGGCCATATGTTCCACTGACATATCAAACGATCCTTGGAAGACATTTCACACTATGCTTGGAAGAGGATTTCAAACACGCAAAGAGAGCCGAAATGAAAGGAATAAGACAAGTAGCAAGTAGAATTCACAAAGTTATAGAGTATAATCTTAGAACATATCAGAAACTTTTTATTCAATTGTTCGTTGCTCAGCCATTTCATAGCTATGCATCCTCATATATTATAGACACCATCTAATTGCACTTCTTAGACCATCCAATCATAAATATGACTAAACAATCTATGACATCAAAAAATCACAAGCAAACACCACCAAAGAACCAAAAATAGGAAGTTACATATGCAAATGTGCAGGGAGAGAGAGTCGCACATCAATATAAATAGCAAAAGATGTGGCTGTAAGAATAGAAAAAAAAATCTACAAAAGATAATTGGAGGAGCTAAATCTGACGTCATGGAAAATCCTAAGGAGTCAGCAAAGGCTTCTATAGCTGTCGGAAGAGAAGCCTGGTATGTGGAAATGATCTACCAATGGCTAGAAGGCTTTTATGAGAACTTATCTCACCCTTGCATCCATTGTAATGACATGTCTATTGAGAATGGTCCACCAATTGCCAGTATTTATGAGATTTCGTCTCTCCCCTTCATTCATTGTAATGCCATGTTTCTAATGTGGAATTATGAAATGTCACAGCCTTGCACATCTTTTAACATGAGAATGTGATGCCATAAAATAACCACTAAAAATTAACTTTAAAAAATGCCAATCCTATCATTCTTTTTAGCTGAAAGATAAATTTGAGGTATTAGAACTCCTTGGAAAAATAGTCTTCTTCTAAGAAGTTTTGAAGCTATACTCTCAATATTATCAATCATACCATCATATGCAAAACATCCATGAGCAGAAAAAAACCAAAACTGTCAGTATATGGCTGAATAATTCTGCATTTGCAAGAACTAATGGATCGTGAACAAACTTAAAATGCAAATCTGATTTTGCTAGAAAGGATAGAGAGGGAGAGGGAGAGTGCGAGAGAGAATCTATACCTCCTCCTCCTTTTTCACTTTGTCTTTTCTCTCTGCTTTCTCTTCTATGGCCTTTAGTTCAGATATGTACTCATTGAACGAAACCTCTCGATCCTCATGCTTAACACACTTATACCTAGGATCATCCCTTAAGCTATCCTTCACCTGAAACAACAAAAAGCAAAGGTAAGAAAGTGGGCCATATTTACCATCATATTCATTGAAAATAATAACAACCAATCTCTCTTTTACATGTGTGCAGACACACAAACATGAGCAACCAGTGAAGATGCAAAACCTCTCAAGAAAGAATGATCTGACTAGTACATTCCCATCAATAAGACATAAGATATGCAAGATGCTTAATGTTGAGGAACACTCTCCAGAAGGTAAGAAAAACCAATAACCTAATTTAAATTGCACATACCCTGGACCAACGGGAATTTACATTGATATCTCCTTTCTCTTTGAGCATGGACTTAAAACTAGAAGCAGCAGCAGCACGTATAGCTCGAGCCTTTTCTTCAGCAGCCCTCTTCAAAAGAAGAACCCTGAGACAGAAACAGCGACATTTTGTAACCAGTATGATATAAGTACATGGGAAAAAATTAGGCATTTACCATTCAAACCAAAAGAGATAAAGGGCTAAAGGACACACCCAAACTGAATCATAGAATCTGGTCCCTACCCTACTACCTTCTGACAAAGGTCGCTTACAATGTTATCATTAGACCATCTCTTCTGTCTAGAGACAACCGAACAAGTTCAACATAAATTCAAACAACCATTGGAATCAAAGCACACATATGTGATCTTAATAGCACAACACATGTCGCACATGGAGATCAACACAAGAAACTGGATATGAGCGACAGATATAACTAGGACATTTATCTTACTTCTATGCAAAATGAAAGCACAAGGGAAAAAGAAAGAAGAGAGTATGTTTAACAAATCTACCAAAGAACCAAAGGATAATAGCTAATAGTAGAATATAAAGGCTAAAAGCTTTCAGTGTCTAGCTCATCACAACATCAATGATGTCTTAGAAGAATAGCAGAGTACCTCTTTCACATTAGTGCCAGACACTTCTAAAAAAAGAACCAGCGTCCCAATTTTATTATTATAAGCTTTATACCCATATAAGTTCTAAATTTGTTCTAAACAGAATCTTCAGCCAGCCAATTCAAAATAATCATACTTTTATCAACCGGGTAAGAAAACTGCAACCTAGATGTATCACTCCATACAATCTTATCAAATCTGCTTTCTCACCAACAATTTATCAAATCTGCTCACCAACAATTGCTCTTAAACAGATTTAGTTTCACTCATTAAAACTGCAGCAACACAAATGCTCAAGTAGACATGTAAAAATCTCTCTGGGTATGCATTATTATCTTCAAGCATGCCTGCCAGATCAGAGTTGTGTGTGTCACAAAGGTACACATGCATAAGCTTGCATGAGTGTCTGTGTGCGTGTGTGTGTAAGAGAGAGAGAAAGGGGGTAAGAAAAACTTGACTGCCAAATGTTAATTGTCAAACGTGACAGATTAAAAAGGAAGGGAGAAAATAAGGAGAGCAGGGCAAGGGTCAAATGAGAAAATTGTGCCATCCATCCCTGTTCTACAACGAGGTATTCGAATTCTTTAAGCCAAACTTTGACTAGTACAAAAGATTAAAATCCATTAGAAAAACTCATGAACCGGCGCATCTGATGGCACAATTAGCAGCAAAAATTAAAAAGAGAGAAAAGCCCAACCTTCTGCATCAACTATAAAGATCACACACTAAAGAAAAATAAGGATCACGAGTCTATCTTAGTAACATTACCTTTCATTTAATAGAAGCTCCCGATCCTTACGGTCCAAAGCCTCAAATCGTGGATCACTTCCCCATGTTCTTTTGAAAGTCTGATAATTGGTGTCATGATCAATATCCTGTAGAGAAAAATATGGGCTTGTAAAAAATCTACAGTTCAGAATTTCAAATCAGGATTTTCACCATAGCTAACAAATAATGACATTAAGTTTTTGGCAATTAAATAAACCTCTGATGCTTCATCCAGCAACTGCTTAAATCCCTCTATTGCAGCCTTCTGAGCAGCTCGTTTTTCTTTGCGTTCCTCCTCAGCACGTGTCTTAACATAATGTTCAAACAAGGACCTCCTAGCAGAATGACTTGGAATAGCCTGCAACAGGATGCACTTTTAGAAATTAAAACTCAATAGTATGACTTCATTAGGAAGCAACACAAGAGCTTTTATTTATTTTATACTATTTTATTATTTCAATATAATTTATTGAGTATTAAGAGATATTATGGATGGCTAGGATTATTTAGTATTTTTAGGATTTAAATCTAGGGCTAGAATAGAACTTTATGGGGAAGAAAGTCTAATAACTTTCCTTGCAAGAAACAAAGACCATAAAAATAAGTTGTTGGTTTTAAGCCATCATTATGATTCTTATTATTTTATTTGAATTGATAGAAAGAAACTAGAGGTTTTTTAACCCTAAGTTTTCTAGAGTTCCATCTTACCTATTTGTTTGTTCAACCCTAATTCTTTATATTGCTGCTGTTGTCCCCTAAACCACACAAATTTTGGTATCAAACCCTGATTAGATCCCATGGGTTATATTAGGGATTGCTATTAAGCCATGGTTGCATGCCAAAGAGATCGAGAAAGAGGAAATCAGAGCCAAGAGTGAGAACTGGCTGCAATACGAAGTGCGATAGAAGAGAGGTGCAACAGGATTGTTTTGCCATCCTCCACCTAATAAGCAAAAAACTTGTTTTGGGGACAGTGCATACTGTTTTCCTTGCCATCCAGACAACAATTATCTATTTGAAGATCTGGGTTTAGTTCATTTATGCTCCAGGGCAGCATTTATAAGGTTCAAGTATGAGCCTAAGTGACAATTAGAATCAAGAGTTAAAAAGCTCGAACCTACTCTGTCCCTTGGAAAATGATTTAAAATCGGTTTATGAAAAAAAGGTTGTAGTCAAGCTGTAAAGCAGTAGAAGAAAGAAGTGGACTGGAAATTAATGTCAGAAGAGTGTGAGAAGGAAATTTAGGAATGGGAGAAGCAGGCTCATGCTGCTACAACATCCGTACCCAAACTTAATCACCAAATAAATTCTAAGGAGAATCAAAATAATCAACTAGATGAATGGAAGGGGGAAATTATTGATACATGTGGCTTAGAGCTCCACGAGCTTCCTCTCATTCAAGACTCGATGGAAGTAGAGTCTTCAACTGGTAAGAAGTTCAATTTTAGTTGGTTAAATCGATCTCTTATGCAGGATAAAAGGCTTTTTGATCAGGAGAAGCTTGCGACAGAATTCAAACAAAAAATTGATGATCTAGTGTTGGAAATTGAAAGAACAGCTCCTAATATGAAGGCCGTTGATCAGTACAAGACTCTTCAAGAGAAGGAAAGAGATGTAACAAAAGAGCTTGCATTAGCCATAAAAGAGGAGTTGGGTGTCACTCCAAGAATTAGATGGCAAATTGATCCGTTTGACAATCTGCAGGGTAGGCTTACTTATTGGGTGCAAAGGTTGGGATCGAATCATTGTTTCTTTGGCAGCATAGACAACCAAGACAGAATTAAATGAAAAAAAAAGATGAGTCTCAAAGTTGGTTGTCTGCATTCTAAGAGACTCGGCTCATATGCTAAGATTTTTGCTGGAGCATTCCCAGAAAATTATGAACCTCCACCAGATCGTGCAAATGCTTATTGGATAGGATACTTTACAAGAACCCGGCTTTAATTAGAATGAGTGGCCACTATTTGGCAGCAAGACAACTCGAATTTTTCAAAGGAAGGAATGACTTGGGAACAAATAAAGACTCATTGGTAGATGCCTTGGCTATTGCTCAAATCATGTTGTTATAGGTGCCAAGAAGCAATACGTGGCCAATGATTATGCAAAAAGGCTATCAATAGGCTACACTATGGCTGAGAAGGCTGTTGCATCCTCACTTGTTTGCTTAACTGATTTGAAACCATCCATCAGCTATAGGAACTCAACCACAAATTTCCAGCAGTCTCCACTTTTGAATATCACTTACTGCCTTGCAACAGGAACTGACCATTCTCATGGAAAGATCTTGTGTGTTGTGATCTACAATTCTTTGGAATGGAAAAGAAAGTAAGTAATACATTTTGCTACTGTTAATGAAGATGTTAGTGATGTTGAGGGAAGAAAAGAATTGAATCAAAGTTTGTTCCAATTGATAACCACGCGAACCTAAGGGACTACTACAGTAGGGCATATATCTTCTGTCCAAATGGCACATATCTCATAAAAGTTGACAGTTCTTCGCAACAAAGATCAAGGATTTGGAAGGGGAACTTGAAACCACTAGAGAGGGATGTGATGAAAACATGCAGCATCGATTGGATATGGAGTTACACAAATGCATTGGAATCTGAAAAAGAGAGAATTACTCAAATGCAGTGGGACATGGAGTTACTTCGGAAGCAATGTTTGGAGACGCAATTGAAAATAAATAAAAAAGGAACTGGATGAAAAGGCACATGTTCAGTCAACAAAGTTATTAATAATGAAGAAGAGGCTGCAAAGTGTAGATTTAGAAATTTATGCTGAAGTGATGAAAGTTCTCATTGGAGTCAATTTTCCAAGCCAAGGAGGATGACGCAGGAGCCTTTATTTATTTGATAATATTTTATTATTTCAGTTTTATTTATTGAGTATTAGATATGTTATGGACGGCTAGGATTATTACCTTAAGGGTTTAAATATAGGGAAAGAATAAAACTTTATTTGCAAGAAAACCTATTTACTTGCAAGAATCAAAGCCTATATAATTAAGTTCTAGGTTTTACAGCCATCATTATGCTTCTTATTATTTTCTTTGAATTAATATAAAGCAACTAGAGGGTTTTTAAACCCTAAGTTTTCTAGAGCTCCCTCTTCATTCTTATTTGTTTGTTCAGCCCTAATTCTTTCTATTGTTGTTTTCTCCCTTACACCAGAAAATCAAAGAGGAAAAACTAAATTTGTTACCAACTCAGAGCGGGCAACAAAGATATAGCACATGTTACTTTAATTATTAACAGCTAAGTAAGATCTCTTCATTTGCAAACTTAAGCCATTCATTGTCATAGTTAAAACTGACATATGGTTCAATGGCTAGTTTTGCTCTATTTTTTTCTCATTCAACAACATTTTCACATGATAATTGAAAACTGTTCATGGAATTCCAGCAGATGGTAAGTTCCTTAACTACCAAGAGAAAAATAATAGATAATCTTTAGTCTCAACAAACCTTAAAACGTGGATCAAACACTATCTTTGGCAGTTCCTTTTCCCATTTTGAGAATGGTGCAACTCCCCGTTCTTTAAGCATTTCCTGTGAATTTCACTTGCATGATAAACCAATTGAATCCAGCTAAAAGATTGGATAGAAGTAATAAAACCAAGAATAACCAAATTCTAGAATATGCAACAAAATATGGCACTACAGATACCTTAAATTGCATGATACACTCTTCCTTAGAAGGCCCACTGTCTGCATCCTCAGAATCTGAAGAGGAATCAGATATGCTACCATCCCCATTTGCATCTTTTAGTTTATCTTTGTTGCTCTCGCTTTGCAAGCCCTTAACATCAACTGCTCTTGAGCCATTTAATTCATGCGTTGCTGTTACTGGCATAACCGGAACAGGTGAGGAAGAAGGAACTCCAGGGTCCTGCAACTTCTTCTTAATTAAATCCAATGCAGATGAGGAACCTGGCACCACTGATGTTCTTAAAGGTATGGCATCACGACCACCTGTGTTAACAGCAGGAGCACTCAAACTTATTGGAGTAGATCCTTTTTCTGCCACTACATCTATATTTGGTACGGGCACTGCATTCTCCTTTGATACTTCACTATCTTGTTTCTTTCTCAGCTCTGCTACTTCATTAGGGATCTGCCAGCTACTTATCTGATTGATAAAAACACCATGAAAAGTGGGAAAACATCAATAACTAGGAAATATAAATAAGTTCAATGAGCACTAACAGTGTTAACCGTGTCCAATATTTGTTTCCTTGAAAGTTTACTTGCATCCTAAAAGGTGATTGTAAAACTAGGCTTTATAAGCACAAAGTCAATATAAAACATGGGATTCATATTATCAGAAGCGAAATGGAGGTAAAAGGAATACAGAACATAAACATCATTACCTGTTCATTTGAAAATGCACAAGGCTTGATGAATGTGGCAATTTAGACATAAGTGAACTCCATTAATTATCATGTTTTGTCTTCAAATAGCAACGCACCTTACTACTAAAGCAATTAATGATTAATCCATATATAGCTCCACTTATTAAGGTCCTGGTAACTTAAGTTTCTTTGATATTACATTTATAGGTATAGACTGAACAACTAGAAAAGATTCCTAAAGAAACTATCACTGTTGATTGCACATGTTTCTTTTACTCTTTTTAAGGTTCAGGAACCTTATTCTTCCCAATTGTAGCCACATACTGCTAGCCCTTTCTCTTGAACAAATAAAACCCTAAAACAGCAACATTTTTTCAGATCAATGTGCTACAACTATATCGATTAGCCCTGGGTCTTCTGTTTCCCAAATTTTACAGCAACCATGATCCTCATTGCAGCCACTTCTTGATTCTTAGAGCTCTACCAGTACAAATCAAAGTCCCAAACAGAACTCTTTCATTTATAACCATAAACCATAAGGTCCCTTATAGTTTAACTTCTAGCCCACTGAATTCCAGACACAACTCATTCATATCCTATCAGTGAATGTATTGTTCTATTATCTGGAAAAAGATATTCAGACAAACAATTCCATAAAACAAGCCCGTTGGAATAAAACAGGCTAGTGGTGTGAATTAAACTAGACACACTACCTTGGTTTTGCTGTTGTAGTAATATTTTTTCCCATCATTTGTCATAACTAGTGCCCAATCTGTTCCTGCCAATTGCTCCCTGTAAAAAAGAGACAAGGCATTCAACATAAAAATATACCAAGAACGAGACTTTCTCCATCCAAAGCAAAAGGGGTTAACTGTAATATTGTGTAAAAATCCAGCACATCTCTATATCTTTTACAGGCCATAAGTGTAAGAATCATCTTTGAGAGATCATTCACTTGTATTATATGTACTATAGAATCTCAAGCATCTGATGATGAACTAAAAGCACTCAACAGGATATGTGGAAGGGGGGGCAAGATACTGTAACCCAGAGAATTCATAATAATATTTTTTTAATGTTTAAATTAAATAATTATAAGATATACAGTAATGCCCAATTAATTAATAGTGATTAATAAAAGTTCAAAAGAATTTCAGAATAACTTCAATTTTCTTAAATTTCAAAAGAATAATAAACAGTAAAATGTATTATCATGTTCTTAAATAATTATATTTGTATACACAGTTAATAATTATTTCCAATGTAAATCAGCACTTATCTAACTGATACTATATCCTTTCATTGATAATATAACATTATAATATATTAGATATAAAAAAACTAACAAATAAAGTACAAGTTAACTACCATAGCAAGACAAATATTTATAAAATATGAATATAAGATAACTAAGATAATGAGACAATAGTATATATTACTAATACTTGAAGAGTTAAGACTGGTGATATAATTCTAATTTCTAGTAAGGTAAGAAAAAATTAAAATAGTAACTTGTTACATTTCCCAAATAACAGTTATTTTTAGCGACATTTACAAAATTATCCAGCCAAAAAACAGCAAACAAATGAATATTTAAAAGTTCTACTTATTATTTTGCATTTTTAGGTGAAGGTAACTGAGGCTTCATTCGCCCCCCCCCCCCACCAACCAAGTAAACAGTATATCCCATCCGGCAATGTCAACATTATAGTGCTGACTGCTAATATACACCACACAGCAACTAGTGGAGGAGAAAGTAAAGAACTTACACTGAAACTGGAGTTGGCTGCACGGTAACTTGATCAGGCTGCACACATAAGTGAAACAAAAAAGTTCAGTTAGCATCTAAGAAGCCACCAAAATCCAGATGCCAAGACAAAATGGTTATAGAAAATTTTCTATACACAAGAACCACGGAAACTGATTTTCAGCTTCGGTATGAAAACTAGCGGAGAGCAAGAAAAAATATCATATATTCTCCACAAGTACAAACAAATGCAAATATGCATAGCTATGTAGTTTTATACAACATTTCCATAAGTTCCCTGCAATTGAACAATGTGGAATCTTGGTATTAACTAACAAGGCATCATAAAATTAGCGTTTGATACTCTAATTTTTTTCTGGCAGCTTTAATGTAAATGAAAGTTCCTAGAGCATCTATCAAAGAATGTTAATCAGCCAGTTTTTGGGAAATTAGTATTAAACAGTATCAGCCAATTTAAGTGCTTGCAATAAAAAAAATGGTACACCTAAACAAAGTTACTAATATAAAATATATGAATGCACATCCACATGTACCTCCCCTTTAAATCCAGCAGGTTTTTCGTAAGTCGACTCTCCTGTTAATGCATTATAGTAATAAACAACCCCAGTGTCAGTCTTGTGGGCAGTCCAGACATCAGATTGTTCATTGACAGCAGATTCAACTTTGGTGGAAACATCATGACCAAGTTTCCTATTATCTGCAGAACCCCATGAAATACGAATGAAGAAAAAATTAACTTCATGATACATTAATGAAGGTTAAACAGCTCTTACATTGTTAGTTGATCAGTAATCTAGCATGGAAACCCTGAGCGTACCAATTCCTTGAGGAGGAAATCCTGTCTGGATTGCCAATGACTGGTTAGCCAGAGCAGCTGCAGATGGTGCAAATTGACTTATTCCCAGAGGTCTAACACCAGGAGGTTGAGAATCAGATGATGGTGCAGGAAGAGGCATGCCACTTGATGTTGAAGGAAAAGGTCCAGGATAAACAGTAGGATAAGGCACAAATGGAGGCCTTGGAAAACCACCCATAGGAGGATGTTGCATCCAATACCCTTGAGGGGAAGAAACCATAGAAGGTAAGGATGTATAGGGAGGGTATACTTGTTGCTGAACAGCAGGATTTAATGAAACAGGTGCACCAGGTCCAGGAACTGCAGAAGAGGGAGAATCCACAGCAGCAGAAGCAGTAATCATCTGAATAGATGGTACTGATCCAGGGTGTCCAGGTGTCCCTAAAGTTCCAGAAGATCCGCTAGACATAGGAAAAGGAGGAGCTGTGGGCATCCTTGAAGTTACAGGGGCAAAACTGGGAGTAGTAGATACATTCATTGTAAACTCTGAAGAGTTATGAACAGGCAATGGCCCAGACTGAGAAACAGTGGATGGAGATGATGCAGTCATAGCTTGTGTACCAGTAGCTAGTGTATCCTGCAAACAGCAAAAAGGTTCAACACTTCAACTTGTACGACAATGGCGTACAAACAGCTCCATAACAGAACCAATTCGCAGATGCATAAGCAAATGCTGGACATCATTTTGCAAGCAGTAGAGAACTAAATTGAGAATGGGATTGAAGGAGACTGCACAAAATTACAAATGCTCGACAGGAACCTTGTTAGGGAGTTAATGAATTACTATCAGGTATGGAAAATACTGCATTCATAATCCACTCGATGAAATTTGATCACAATGGACGCTAAAATTGAGGCATACTCTTTAATTTAAGTCACCAAAAAAGATGATTTTGCAGATCTATCCTGGATAGACTCTTGTGTTGTAACATAGTCCACATATTCATTTTTAAGGATGTTATAATTGCTGTGCAAACAGCTGCTCAAGAACATTTCTAAAAACAAAAACTTGAAACAAATACACAACCCACCTTCCTTACCCAGGAATAAAATTTCTCAAATACCTATATATGTCAAGTTCTCTGCCAAATTCAAAGTACACCCCCTCCCCGACTCCTTACCCTTCAAAATTGTCAATCTTTTAGAATTAAAATCTCTGTTTTATATTATTTCATGCATAACTTTGCCAGTCCTCCGCAAAAACACAATTAATCTTGGCTCCACAAAGCTTAGTAAAAGAATCGCTACAAACCATCTACACTTACTGGAAGTCCTATTAACTCTCAAAATCGTATAGCTTGACTCCAAAAATTAATGAGCATGGCAATTTTCGAAAATTTAAGCCCAGTACAACGAAACGAAATTAGAATTCAGTATTTTTATAATTTTCTTACAGATTTAGAAGGTTGAATTTGAGCATTCTGAACCAACTGAGGATTTGGAGTAAAAGAAAAACTTGCGGAACTCGACAAGGCTCCTTGCGGGACTGGCAAAGGAGGCTGCATTATTGGTGAAAACGCTCTAGGAAGAATTTGAACGATGGTCCTAGCAAAGATACCTGAAGGATGAACAAGAGGAACAGGATCGAACACCGTAAAAATGCATTAAAAAATAAAATCGAACTCTATAAACAGCCAATCAAGAAATCGGAAACATCAAACTACGTGATTCTTCACCAAATCGTTTTCCTTGGGAACAAAAAGTTTGAACATTGATCAAAATAAAATAAAATAAAATAAGGAAAATTAGGGATGTTTCAGGGAAAGGACTTACTTGACAGGATTCTGAGACTACCGAGAAAGCTTCATTCGATTGGGTATTGGTAGCGAAAACAAAGAGGAAGGGGGACAATGGTGCCGGTCAAGGTCGAAGGAGATTATTAGGCAGAGATTAGGGTTAGGGTTTGGGGTTTGGGGCTTTGGGCTTTTGGGACTAAACAAAGGGAAAACGAAATAGGAGTTAAAAAATAATATAATAAAATACTACTCACCGAGTCACCGATGTATTTTTATGGTTCTAAGACTTCACCTTTCCCATTTCTACTGAAGAAATTTTACGTTTTTACCAATAGGAAGGTAGACTTCTTCCCCGTCCACTTGGGAACATTCAATCCGGAGAGAACTAGTTTTATACGGTAAATAAAGGACGATACTCAATCGATTTGATTTTTATTAAATTGGTTCAACGAGTTGAATTAAATATGAAAAAATAAATATTTTAAATGATTCATGAAAATATTAATAATCACAAATAAATAATAATAATTAGAAACTTTATGAGACACCCTACACTCGATTCGATCGTTGAATCCGAGTGTGACACGTCACATCAGGTTATCGAAGTAACTTTGATTAACTCGATGTAATTTCATAAAGTTTAGCATGTAGTTATCATATAATCCAAATCAATCATCATTCACAATAATTTACATACATTATAAATGTCTATCAACTTCATTTAATATGTCTCGAAATTGCTTGTGGTAAAAAAACGGAGTCAAGACTCGAATCTAAACTCAAAGATCAAAATTCAGCTAACTATCTCAAGACATGGCCTTCATGTCTCGAGACATGATGATTTTCATTTTTGTCTCAATGTTGGAATGTCTCGAGAATTGGTCTCTTATCTCTCGAGAATAACTCCCCTGTTTTAGATCCATAGCTTTGATGTTTCAATGTCTTGAGACAAAGAGATTCTTGTGTAACAATCCGATTTTTAGTGGTACCAAAAAATACAATTTTAAAATCCTATTTCTGTAAATCGAGTCTGTAAATATAAAATAAGAATATTTACAGAGTAAATATGAGAATATAATAACGAATGGTTAAGTAATTAACTGATAGAATAGTTAACTCAAGGACTAAATTATAAAAGTATAATCACTATTGAATTTTAATTGAGAAAAGGCTGGAGGACCTAGATAGTTATTAATCAAAGAGATAAAATGGTTATTAAACCATTTCCTATTATGAGATAGTGGACATTGACGATGTTGGCCACTTATATTAGTTAAGAGTAAGATCAACATGATTAAGCTTAGTTAAGTTAATAAAATTAGATGAATTAGGTCTTAATTAATGTTTATATATGTTGGTGAGTGGGAAGAGAGATGAAAACATCTTCATGTCTCCTCCATTTGCCACTGTCCTCCATTGGAACAAAAGGGAGAAAAACCATTTTTGGGTTTTTCAACATTCAGCTACTAGGTTAGTATGAAAATCAAACATTTTTATTGTAATTTGTATAGATTTATGATCATGAGCTTGATTTAGCTAGCCTATGTATCAATTTGATTAATTATTAAAGTTTTATCAAGTTGCCAGTGTTGATAAATTGACAAATTAGGCTTGAAATTGATAGATATTGAGCTTAGATTATGAAAAGGACTAAATTGCAAAGTGAATTAAGCTTATTTGTTAGCTGTGTAACATTAAGGACCAAATTGAATAAATATAAATTTTTTCATAAAATTACTCTAGCAATAAAAAGTATAAGGTCCCTAATGAAAGTATGTGAAATCAAATTTTAATTCGAAGTTAGGAATCAAAAGTTATAAATATCCCGAGTTTAAGGACTGAATTGAATAAAATTTAAAATATGTGTGAAATTGGAAAAAAAGATTTATTTAGGATCATGCTTCTCATGACATTGTATGATCATGTATGACACTGATTTGGTATATAACATGTTGTATGGACCAAGAATTGGATTAAAATGGAGCCAATAGAGGAAAAGCAAAAATTATATATTAGTCTTTGAAAAATCTACCCGTTTTGCATTTTGAAAAGGTAAGTTCACATGAAACTTACTACCTTTCCTTGTGTTTACTTCATTATATTTATGTTTGAACATAATTTGAAATATTGATGAATTTGGCATACAAGGCTAGTAATGAGATTGAATTGTAATGAATTACGATGATTGATTGTTATGTGATATTACAGTGTATAAATGTGAAAATATGAATGATTACAGGATATGGAAATGCAAATGTGACCGAATACAAGATATGATATGCAAATGTGAATGATACAAGGTATGAAAATGTAATATGTATAATATATGCCCATGTGAACTTAATAAAAGGGTCATATGCGCGCTAGTACTAGATAAGTGATGATACAGAGATTATCACAAATTATATCGAAATCCATCATCTGTTGCGGATCATTGAGTATTATTTATCTCTACGGAGACTTTGGTGTGGTGGAGGGATGTAATTGAAAATGTTTAAATACTTGATGCATACGAGCTTTGCACTTCGGTGTCTTGGTGTGGCATAGTTTAAGCTCATAGGAGCTATATGGTATGGTGTAGTTCATCAGTGTATTCGAGTTCGTTTTACTAGGGTTCCATTGAGTGAAACATTGAAATTGAATATGGAAATTGGAAAATGAAATGAATTGAACTTGGTAAACTAA
The DNA here is from genome assembly GCA_025698475.1 of Gossypium anomalum. Taxonomy (NCBI): domain Eukaryota; kingdom Viridiplantae; phylum Streptophyta; class Magnoliopsida; order Malvales; family Malvaceae; genus Gossypium; species Gossypium anomalum. The sequence continues at coordinate 61,322,332 of CM046956.1, forward strand.
TGTGATACGTGACTCACTTGAAATGGTATAGATTTGTGGATTGATGATAGAATATGGTATTGAGATGAGTATATGTGAAATTGGTACAAATTTGTAATGCTTTGAGTTATGTTTATAATGTTTGATGCACATGAATACTTATATTCATATGCTCACCTTGTTGTGACTTTAAGTGTCATGTTTTAGCTAAATGTATGCCAAAACTATGGTAGTTAGCATGTTCATTTATGAACAAGGTAAGTGATGTAATTTCCATTTGAACTTACTAAGAATGCTTACTATAATTGTTCTCTTACTTGTAGATCTCTAGCTTGCGAAACTCATAAAGCTGAATCATTACAGACATCACACTATTGTCAAATTGGTAGAAATATGTTCATTTTGGTTCCTAAAGTTGGAAAATTGTATATAAGGTCATTGTGTTATGTAATAATCATCTTAATGTGAATGTTAATGTTGTATTTGTGGCTAAGATTGAGTTTGCATTTTAAGCTTGATATATAGCTAAATTGATGCTTTGTTTTGATCAGGTTAAATTGTAACAGCTCATTTTTCAGTGGTGCCGAAACTAGTGATTTCAAAACCCCAAATCTGGCTAAGGAATTTGTAATTTTTTTTATTTTATTCATGTGGGTCAAATATAGTTTAAACTGAATTTTGATTTAATTAAATTTTGCTAATTGAACAAATAGTTAGTAAAAATGGTTTGTCCCGTAAGTCAAATGGTTTCCAGAAATGAGGTATCGAGACCTCATTTTTGTAAACCGAGCTCGTAAAAATATTTACGGAGTTATATATTGGTATGTGAAGGTTCAGTTCAGAAATTTTAATATTTAGTTAGTTAATTAAAGAAAAAGAACTTAATTGTAAAAGATGTAAAATATTGTTGCAATTAAATTTTATTGATTAAATGGTTTAATTATTATAAGTGGAAGGATTTATAAGGCAAATAGGCCATTTTTATTTAGTATGGACAGTTAGTGAGCATTTGTTTTTTATTTTATTCATTAACTAGAGGTTAAAATAGTTAAAATAAAGTAATTAAAAACTTAAAATAAAAGCCATCATCTTCCACTTAACTTTTGACCACCAAAAATAAAAGAAACGAAAACTTAAGAAGCCATGTTGATAGCTTAAGGCTCGACCAACATTTAATTCATGCATGTAAGTGTATTTTTATTCTGTTTCTTGTAAATTTTATGTTTTTGAGATTGTTGCAATTAGGTCTAGCTAACCCGTATTTTCGTTTTCAAAACTGTTAAAGATTTTGGGTTTGGCCATTAATGAATTTTAGTTGTTCTTGGAGCTAGTTGAAAGATTTATAAACTTGATTGTGATTTAGGACTATTTCGTAAAGGATTTTTTGATAGTTTTCTACCTAGGGGCTAATATGAAATTTCGTAAAATTTAGCATATTAAATTGTAAATTTTCAATTGTTTAAGGACTGTATTAGGGTGCTATTCTATTTGGTTCTAAATATTAGGGATGAAATGTGTAAATTTAAATAGTTTCAGCTTTAGGGACTAAATTGAAAGAAATATAAAAGTTTAGGAGAAATATGTAAAAATAAAAACTTAAGGGTTACATGCATAGAAATGAATTTAATATTGCATTTGAATTTGATAAATTGAATTTAATCATTATATAGATCAAGAATTGAATCGTACGAAGGATAATCGGGAAATTGGGAAAACTACAAATTAGTCCATACGAATCAACCATTAGCTTATCTTAAGTAAGTTCATACATTTATTTTTGGTTATAATTCATTGTCAAATACTATTAGTGATTTTTATATATATTTTGGAAGCCGTTGAAAAGAAATTTATTTATGTGAAATAAATTGAATTTTCTAAATGATTTCGATAGATCGAGTAAAAGTTTCATACATGAGATTTCTGATTGAATTTCTATTCTACACTCAACTCCTGCATGTGTTGCAGACTCGAATATACATGTGACTCAGATTTAGCCTGGACTGGTAATCCGTTATCGTTTTAAAGGTTTAGCCTGGACTGGTAACCTTTATAACAACCCGTTTTAAGTGAAATCGAAATAGTGGTTTTGGGACCACAAATTCGAGCCAAAAAAATATTTTAATATTATTGCATGGTCCACATTATGATAGGAATGTTATATGAAAATTCTGATAAGAAAATTTTACCAATTATGTGTTTAATTTTGGAAAAGACCAAACTGCATAAAATGCAAAAGTTGAGTTTTAGTAGTTATAAGTACCAAATAGCTATGGAATTCAAAAATTGAGGTCTTTATATGATAATTAGACCATTAAAGAAATATTAGTAGATATTTTTGATGAATCATCCATGGAAAAATTAAAAAAGGACATGGACTATATTGGAAACTAAAATAATTAAAAGATGATAAATAAATTAATAAGAAATAACATATTAATATATCATCTTCTTCCCCAAAATTTCTATGGAAATCCTAGGAAAGAGAAAGCAAGCTTTCTTGGCTTAATTAGGTATGAATTCTTGTCCCGTTTTTAGTAATTTTTATATTTCTGAGATCGATATAGCTTAATCTATCTATTTTGGGGATTAATTTGCAAAGATATCAAAGTATAGAAATTTTGTCATGGACGAATATGCTAAAATTTTGAAATTTATGGTAGAAAATGAAAGGTTGTTGATAGATAAACAACTTTTGTAAATTGAATTTTGATGAAATTATGATTTAAGGACTAAATTGTAAATATGTAAAAGTTATGAAAAAAATTCTGAATTTTGTGAAATACATGTGCTGTAAATGTTATATGAAAATTTTGGTTAGGCTTGGAATAAGGATTAAATTGCATGGATTTTATTTTCCGAGCCTGGGGACGAAATTATCATTTATGAAAAGTATAGGGGTAAAATGGTAATTTTGCCTAGGATGTGAATTAAATGTAAATGTGTATGAAATAGATTAAATTGATGTTAAATTCATTTATATAGATCCTAAAAGATCAGATAAAGAGTTAGATCAAGGAAAAGAAAAGGTGTCAGGTTAGTAGGCTTTTATACACGAACAAGTGTTGAGGTAAGTTCGTGTAACTAAACTATGTTTATTTTTATGCTTGAATTGAATGTGGTATGTGATTAAATGAATTGTATAAATGGTATAATTATATGAAATAATCACATATCCAATCATGTTCAAAAAATGTTAAATTCTGTTTGAATAATGAATTTTGAGGGATATAGTATTTTTCCCGTATTGATTATAGTCCTGCATATGTTGTGGACACCTTATAGCTCGGACGTGCAATCCTGTTATAAGCCCTCTCGAGCATCTTATTATATAATTCTTGTGAGCATCCTGATCGGTAGTGAACTTGCATGTGTTGTGCACTACCGCAGCTCTTTGTGAGCGTCCTGTTACACGATTCGATCGGTTGTGATCCAGCATTTATTGCGGACACAAACGCAGCTCTTCGTGAGCGTCCTGATATATGCTCTTATGAGCTTTCTAACATGGCTCGCTTGAACTCCCTATTACACTATCCGGTGTTCCCTGATAATAACTATTCGGAGTTACCTGTTAAGCTCTATGAGCTCTTTGATTAAAACTCTTATGAGTTTCCTGTTTACCCAGATAAGCGTCCTGTTACATAGCTCATCTGAGCATCCTAATATGTGGCTCGAGAGTGTGCTTCTTGATTAAGTGCCCTAATGGGTACCCCTGATCATGAGTTGACTATTTACAATTTTGTACACCTTATGTGTACTACGTGAGTATCCATCGATATTTCAGTAATTCAACGGATAAAATTCCTAACATGAGAAATTATGAGATTAAATGAATTATGTTTCGAATGCTTCTGAAATACATAAAAGTTTGTAGCATGATGAGCTCATCCATGTTTATTTGATGTACATGTGAAATATGTGACTAACTTGCTTAATTTAGTGTATGTGTTTAGGCAAACTTGCCAATTTGTTGGGAAGCATGTTATTGCTATGCTTATTTGAATGAATATGATTGGTAAGTTTAATTCCTGTTATACTGGTAAGTTTAATTCCTATTATACAAACTTACTAAGCATTAAATGCTTATTAGGTTTTATTTTCCTTGTTTTATAGTGCTCGGAAGCTCGTAAAGGTTGGAGATCGGTCAGAGCATTTTCACATTATGCTACAACTTGCTTTAGGATAAATAGTAAACTTATTTTGGTATAATGGCATGTATAGGCTAACTTTGCCAATGTTGGCATGTAAATGGATGTTTGTAATCTAGCCATTGGAATGGCTAGTGATGGTATGTTTTGGTACATTTTTATAAGGTTACATTATAATTAACATATATGTGTTTGGTATGGTTAATTGAATTGTGGTGAGTTTAAATATTTTTACAACAAGGCAAGTTTAAGCACATGAATATATAAGGATGTTATAGTATGCATGATATTGAAGTTTGCTTGATTTATATGACTTGAATTGGTTGGCAAATGTATGCAAATGTTGTTCTAGGTTGAAGGTTAAATTTGGGTGAGAAATAAGGCTAAGAAATGACCTTATTTTGTCCACACGGGTAGACACACGGGCGTGTGGCTGGCAGTCTGATCCAAGTCACGGGTAAGGACACGGGCTGAGACACGGCCGTGTGCCTCACATCGAATGCCCACACGGCCTGAGACATGGGCATGTCACTTGGCCGTGTGAGTCACATGTCCTACTCACACGGGTGTGTGATCCCTGTATATATGAAAAATTTTAGAATCTCACAAAAAAATTTTTGAGTCCCCAATTTGTTTCTAATGCTTAATTTGGGCCTCGAGGGTCTATTTAAGGGACGATATGATTAGTTTTGGATGTGAATAGTAAATGACATGAATTATCTGTAATAGTTCTGTAAACTCTGGTAATACTTTGTAATCCTATTCTGGCGACGTATACGGGTTAGGGGTATTACAACCTTACATGTATACATAGCCTTAGCTAGGCTATTTTTTTGTGTTGTCATTGGTTTAGCCCGAATGGGTAACCTAACACACTTACTCTGTACCCGATTAGCTTATATGAGCATTAACTGTTTCCAAACTTATGTATTGAGTACTTTTACAAAGATCCATCGAACGATTAAAGGTTATTTGATTCAAAACTGTTTCAAGGAAAAAAAATAAATTACGAATTCTATATATTCGTATGTTTAAATGTTTACTGACTTGGATTTATTGAATCATGTTGTAATAAGGTTGATATTTGATTGACTATGTGCAAATAGCTATGTAATGAGTATGGTAAGTTAAAGAGTTGAATTGTGGAAACTTACTGAGTATTTTGCGTACTTATTTTTGTTATTTTTTCTCTATAGATTTTAAACTTTTGGATCGTGTTGATCGGATCAACGGTGCTTACACCTATTATTGTCTCTATTCGGTAGATTTTGAAGTCTTGAATTATGGTTAATTGTGGCATGTATATAGGATGCTTATTTTGTAAATGTTTGGATATGTTTTAGTACTTTGGCTGTAAATAAACTTTTGTTCAAAGTTAGTATTTATACCTATACGCTTTGTTGTCATCTTAGTTATACGAAGTTATGGTATGTTTAATGGTATTTGTGGATGCTCATTTGGTAACAAATTTGGCATGTTTATTGTTGGTTAGATGGTTTAAATTGTTGAATTGTTTTGGTTGTTAAATCTTGTTTATATGTGGTGTCAATGATGGCATATTGGTTACGCACAAAGGTTGATTGATTTTGGAATGTTTTAGGTGTGTTTGATTGTGTTTTAATGTGCAAAAGTGTTTGGAAATGGTTTGTCTTAGTGTGTAAGAAAGGGTTGTTGAATTGGCTTACATTAGGGGTTATTTTGGTAGTACACGGCCTAGGACACGGGCCGTCACACGGCTGTGTGTCATTTTAATTTTAAGTGCAGGAATGTTCACCTGGTCTCAGAGAGTTACATGGCTTGGTGACACGGCCGTGTGACCCATATTTCGAATTGTACACGGTTGGCCACAAGGCTATGTGACCCCTGTTTCCAGAATCTTCAAGTTTTTTCATATTTTTCTATTTTGATTCAAATTAGTCCCTGATTGTTTCCAAACCATTTTTAAGGCCCCGTAAGCTCGATTTAAGGCCTGTAAATGTAATTATGCTATAAATGAAATGTAAATTCAATGTTGATATTTAAATTAATAAATGAATTGTTTAATGAAGTAAGTTGTTTGATATGTATAGTAATACTCCGTAACCTTAATCTGGCGACGGAGATGGGTTAAGGGTGTTACATAAATGCTATTTGAACTCATGATTTCAAGCTTACCTAAGTCTTATATGTTATAACCTTCAAAATAAGGTATCTTGGTATGTTAAGGTTGGAACAAGACTTGGAAACGTTTAGGTTTGAGCATGTGTTTTATGCCATTAATCAATAATTTTAAAAGTGTTATAAACTTGATTTGGCATAGTTTGGTATGATATTATGTATTGGTGAATTTGGTATATGTTTATGTTTGTTGAATTTGGAAGCATCATATGAATGTATAAACATGTTTAGTAGGAAGCATGAATTATGTACCAAATTGATTTTTGCCAAAACAGGGACAACGTCACGACGACAAGTCCCCAACATTGTGACTTAGATCAACAGTGAGTGATGCTGTGACATCAAGATTCTCGAAGTCTTAACGAAACTCACTGATTGACGAGGTCAGACATGAAAGCCATGAAGTCGCAACGTCAACTTGCAAATTTTGACAACTTTTCAGTAAAGTCCTTAAATCGACCTCAAGTTAGCAAAAAAGCTCTCATAAGCTCGTATAATACTTGAAAATGATTTTATATCAAATAGGTTGGATTTCTTGGTAACATGATTTATACGATGGTATCCAGGTTGATCCAAGCAAAATTTTGACAATGTAAATTGGAAAGCTCCCTAGAATGTCTCTGAAAAACTGTCACAGAAAAATGTTGATCTTGTTTGGTTAGATAAGTGTCAATAGAGTTTCAATCTGTTGAAAACCTTATTGACATAAGCTCCAATGTTAACTTAGCCAGAATCCAAAAAATAATATGTTGTGTCCAGCAATACTTCACTCAGTGGGTTAGGTTGTATACTGATGCAGGATGGAAAAGTTATAGCTTATGATTCTTGGCAGCTTAAACCATACGAGAGAAATTGCTCGACGCACGATTTAGAACTGGTTGTAGTTGTTTTCGCTTTGAGTGACATTATTTGTATAGTGAAAAATGTCACCTTTTTTTACTGATCACAAAAGCTTAAAATACCTGTTGACTAAGAAAGAATTATCTATGAGACAGCGTAAATGGTTGAAACTGTTAAAAGATTATGATTTAGTGATTGTTTATCATCTGAGTAAAGCTAATGTCGAAGCGAATGCCTTAAGTTAGAAATCTCTATTCGCATCGAGATTGATGAATGCTCAGTTGAGCTTGGAATGAGACAATTATATTTTAGCAGAGTTAAGGGCTAAATCGTTGTTTCTTCAGAAAGTTCAGGAATTGCAAAAAAATTATATGAAATTGTTAGCTATGTGAGAACAGATTTAGAATGGTTAGACCACTGAATTAAGAGTTGGTAATGATGATACTCTGTATTTTCGAAATCGACTGTGTGTACCGAATGACCCAGAATTAAAATGAGACATTTTATCTGAAGCTCACAATAGTACATACTCTATTTATCTAGGTAGTACTAAAATGTTCAGCAACCTAAAACAGATGTATTGGTGGTCGAGAACGAAAAGTGAGATTGCAGAAGTTGTATTGAAATGTTTAGTGTGTCAGTAAGTAAAAGTTAAAACACCAGGTTCTATCAAGTTTGTATTAGAAGCTTACTCCGTTTCATTTTTTGTTTCCTATAGTTATCATTTTGTGGAACTCGATGATCGGATCATCTCGAGGATTACACTATCCAACCTCCATTTTTGTAGACTTTTAAATGTTCAATTCGATTATATGGCATGTAATAGGGGTTAAATTGTATATAAGTGTTTTGTAATAGTAAAGTGTGAATGGTGTGTGGTTTGCGATAGAATATGCAAGTATACACAGTCGTTATCAAGTAATAAGTGAGTCAAAAGAGTATCGTTTCCACAGGGATTGTATCTATCAATCAGCAATTGAAAAATTAATATTTTACAAGTTGGTTATGAAAATAAAATATTTGAAGGTGGTGGATGTCCTAATTAAATTAACAACTAATATACAAATGAGATAAAATAAAATGCAATGAAATGTTTAGCAACAATTCACAAGATTTAACAACAATAATATGAATAAGCTAGAACAATTATAACTTTTGATTTAATTCATTCACAATAATGCTTAACAAGTGTTCTAGAAAAATTCCATGGCAACTTGATTATTTATTAACTCAGAATAAAAAACCCATAATCTTCTCTCGAAGTCTTATGTTTATCAATTAGAAAAACATTGCATATGTCTATGTCAACATTTAACTAAGGATTATATCATCATTCCTTAGAATTTATGCAAAGAAACAGGGAGGGGTCTGTTTGAAACAATTTAACCATATAGATCTAAATTTATGCAAGGTAATAATGTTCTTTCTAATTATTACGAACCTTTAATTGATTTCTGTTTGAATAATATATATTAAACATGCATCTTCCAAATATTGTGTCCATTAATCACCATCCAGTTCTGATTAAGTAATTAATTCTAATGCAGTCAAACATATCTTAATGCATGAATAACATAAATGATTTTATTTGGAAGCATAAATAATTGAGGCACAGAATATTATAAACATGACTTGAACAAATTGAATCATGAAATTGTAATTATCCTAGTAGAAAAAAAATTAAGTTATTATCATTAATGAAAACACAATTAAATAATTTGCAATCATGTTTGTAAACTAAGAACAACTGAAAGAGAAAGGAAGAAGAAACTCTAATAAGATTTTGAAGATTTTTTGAGAACTATCTGTGGAGGCTTTCTCCTATTTTCGTTGTCGCTTTGATGCGAATTATTCCTCAAGGTGGTCAGCCAAGAGAGCTTTTCTCTCAAGAATTGCATACTAGGGAAACTTTCAAAAAAAAGGATAAAAAAAAGAATGAAAATGGAAGGCTTTGGCGTGAGAGAGAAAGATGTACGGATTCAAAATTTTACTGTTTGAGCCATATAGCCTATTTTATTGTTACTTACCTACATAATAAGCTACCATATTGTCATCTTTTTAAAATTTTATTGTCTTGGTGAGTAAAATTCGGGGGAGAATTCATAAAGATGTACAGATTCAAAAAAAAAAATCTCTACTCAAGTGTTGAGATGTATTGTTGAGTATAAGTTTCAAATTAAGTTTGGGGGTGTTAAAACCCATTAGTATAAAGACTATAACCCAAAAAGATCCAAGACAAAGTTAGAGTTAAGATGAATTAGCATAAAAATCAGTTCTCTTTATCCCTACCAAGAGCCTAGGCCTATTACAACCTTATAAAAAACCTGTTAATTTTGATAATTATATCGACCACATTAATGGAGAGAAATTACTAAGTGCAACATATGAAGTCCAATAATTAAACCTTAGGATTGTTTTGTCTAATTAGATAAGGAAATTTTGTTGAATGGGGAGGAAATTGAGCAGGAAATTGGGGAATTTGAATGGTTTGAAAGTGTTTGTGCCGAATTTGAACTGATGGCACATAGAGTTTCGGTTTTGGTAGGGGTGTGTTGAGGGGTAGGTGTTAGGCTGTGACCGAATAGAGGTGTTCTTTTTGTCAAAAATTTTGGTCATAGTCTAGCTGGGTGCCGAATCTTTTCCTTGCTGTTCAGGTTTGCAAACAACTTATTCTGTGTTCTTTCTTCTTTTTGGTCTCGGGTAGTCCCTCAAAGGTCCCCAAGAGTGCTTCCGATTTTCCCTTGTTCTTAGCCGAAGACTACTTTCCCCTATCTTCTTCCTTTTTGTCGATTTTGTTTTCTCCTCTTTCTCAACTTGACCGATTACCTGAGTAGCACTTTTCTTCCCTTCGATTCTTCTTTTTCTATTGTGTTAGCCGAACCTTGATATCCTTTGCTTTTCTATTGCTAAAGCCGAATACCCTTTTGCAATTCGGGCGATTTATAGGCTTGGATCTTGGCCGATTATTGGTTGGTCTGCTTCTCAAAAGTTTTAACTTCTTCTTCTTCTATTTTTTCACTATGACCGAGTGTAACCTTCTCACCCTTTCTCATTTCCGCCTTGATGATTTTTTTTATCTAACACCTGTGTTCTGCCAAATGATGCTAGAAGTGCGTAATCAATAGTGGGGGAGTAGGACGATTCCTTTCTTTCCCTACAAGTGATCTTTCCACCCTCGGTAAGTGTTGGTTGAAGGTTGGTAAGTTGTGTATTGTACTGAGGGTTTAGATTGTTATTAATCATTCGCTTGTTCTTTGGTTTAAGGTTGACTTTGAAGCAAATCCATTGGTATTGGAGGGGGTTCTGCAGTTATTCGTTGGTGCTTTGATCTCAGAAGTGCTTTAGCCATAATTTCATAGCAGGTGTGTGCAACATTACCATTAGATGTGAATCGGCAAAAGTTGAAAAGTGGAAAAGCTGAAAAGTAGGATGTTGACACCATACGGTTGTGTGGCCGACTGTGTAACAAAACATGGCCGTGTGGTCGATGAGATGGCCATGAGCGTTTTTATGGGCTGAAACAATACTGGGCCATTTTGGGCCGAACTGGGCCATGTAGGCCCAATGGGATCGCACAAGAGTGCGGTAAATATTAGGCCAGGCTGTGTAAACCACACGGTTAAGGCCATTTCTGGCTATGTGGGCCATACGAGCGTGTGGGCCCACATGGGCCCGCAATATGGGCTGTGGGCCTATTATCACTGATTAACTGTTAAGGTTGCACGGGTCGCCCAAGATGACTGTAGACCTACTGTTGGGCTGGTAAGTGTACTTGGACCCTTATTTGTTTGTAAATGACTGATATACCCCTATGTGATGTATGACTGATTGAGCATGCCATTTTTACTGTATATACATTTATATTATGTTGCATTGCATGGGGTGGGATATATGCTTTTGGAGGAAGTGTACTAAAAGGCTATAAGTCTATTACTGGTAGCTCTGCTACAAATACTGTTTTGGTGTCGCAACTGGTGCTACTTGGAGTGTAGGGATGGGTGGGTCAATTTTATTCCCACATGTTGTGTAGAGTTGGTACGGAGATGGTGTGTAGGGGCTGGATTGGGTAGGGTTTTCTGATTCCATCTTTGTACTAATATCAGAATGGGATTAGGCCCCACCGATATCATTGTTCTTGAAATAGGCTCCGCCCCGCACTACTATCAGCATCGATAAGGGCTAAGGCCCTAACTGAAACTAAAAGGGCTTAGGCCCAGATTGTGTTTACTCTGATTGATTGCTATTATGGGATTTCACACACTAAGCTTTGGTAAACTCACCCATCTGTTAACTGTGTAGGAAGTCCCCAAACTTAGGTGGTTTGATGCGACGGAGGACTCAGCGGTGGCCACTCGACATAGTTAACTTTTAATATTATAATTAAGGTTTATTTTGGGTTTTACATTATGTAATAAGGCCTCTCGGGTTTATTTTTAATTTTGGTATTTTACTCAGATTTAATTGTGATTTACAACTGCTAGTAGTAGGAAAAACGAGAGTTTTTGAAAAGTCAAACGTTTTCAAAACCACCACAGATACATAACTCATTTTCAAAGCTTCCGCGAATAACAAACCGTTTTCAAAATTAATAACATTTTATTAAAAGCAACTTTTAAAAGTACAACCACATAATGAATGAGCAAAAAGACTTTAAAACGGCAATTCAACCTATACAAAAAGGCTAGTTAAAGAAAAGGTTTTTAAACAACGAGTCTTAGATTTCGAAAAACACTTCAATGTGACATCGCTAGATCCGGCCATGACGTCTGGGTTGGGTTTGGGGTGTTACACAAAACCAATAGAGACTTAATAATACTTATTAAAAATAGTCTGAGGTCCAAGGTGATTCTCCATATGCTGAGTCTGGTCCTAGTTTCAAGGTTTACCTAAAGAGTTAAACATTATAGAGGAGTGAGCTTATGAAAGCTCAGTGTGAGTCGAACAGTTATTTAAAGAGACATAAATATCAAATACAGTGAAAAATATTAGCATTAATAGAAGAACACAAAACCATTATTGGAATTTCATATCATTACATAGTCATCATCAAATCGATGTCAAACTCCAACGAAGCATGGGGTGATGCAAATGATACAAAGCAAAATTTCTTACCCAAACCATCCGTTGCACACCACAAATTCCCCAGAACCCGTTTGCCAAACTCCAACGAATACAAGCAAATCTCGATGTGGTAAAACTATTGAATGAACATAATTGTAGAAAATTGTCCATTTAACAAATAAATCCGATAAAATCACCAGTATCCACAATACTCTTGGTGCAGTGCACTGATTACGAATAATTGCAGACTTAATATGCTGTCGAATCTCCATAGAACTCCTCTATCAACCACAATAACAATCTCACCCCCAATATGTAACATCCTGAAATAGGGCCTAGTCAGAATAGTGGTTTCAAGACCACAAATCCAACGTTAAAATATTTATTCCATGATTATTATGAGGTCTAGAATATGAAAATAAGTATGTGCTAAAGTTTCATGAAGAAATTCTAAGTATAATGTGTCCAATTGGAAATTAGGGACCAAATTGAATAAATTACAAAATTTGGGTTCTAGAAGAAAGTTGCATGACATTTCTTTGAATTATAAATTAGAAGGTCTTAAATATCAATTTGCCCAATTTTTAAGTTTTTGGATAAAAATGGGCATGCATAGAAAAATTTGAAAGTTTCGTAAAGAGGGGTATTTTGGTCAATTGGTAATAAACTTAATAAAAAGGGAAAAATCAAGCTAAAATCGGCTCATTTTATTCTCCATGCTGCCGAAATTCTAAGGGTCTCCATAGCTAGGGTTTTCCAACATTTCAAGCTTGATAGTAAGTCAATCCTAGCCCCGTTTTTAATATTCTTTGTAATTTTGAGATCCTCGTAACATGCTCTCTCTATTCCCACTCATATTTCAAGCTAGGGTTCTTGTTTGGAAATTTACCCATGCATGAGATTCTTATGATTTGATGATTTATGGAAGAATATGAGAGTTTAAAGGATGGTAAACAACTTTTACTAGGTAAATTTTCATGGAAATGGCTTAAAGGTCCATTTTGTAAAAAAATATAAAATGTGTGGTAGAAATGTGAAATAGAAGAAAATATGGGCTGGTATGAGTTTAGGATATATTCGGCTAAGCATGGGTAACCAAGAAACTACATAGATTTCATTATACAAGCCTAGGGACTAATTTGTAAAAGAGAAAAAGGTTAGGGGTAAAATGACCATTTTGCCCTAGGATGAGTTTTAGGCCGGAAATGAATGATGTAACGTATTAATAATTCATTGTTATTTATATAGACCCTAAGGAATCCATTCTGGAGGTCGATCGTGGGAAACGAAAGATTTCAGAATAACCAAAATACGAAACCGAAGTAAATACCAGGTAAGTTCGCGTAACTCAAATGTAAACTATCTTTAAATACTTTAGCAATGTATGTTCATGTATGAATTATAATAGTAATATTCATTGTATGACATTTCATGAAATATTAATTTTATGATGAAATGTCCCGGTTGAATAAAAAGGGATATCTGATGGATTCCTCGAAAATGAAATAATGGTATAAAGGATCTAGCCCAGACGGGTGATCCTATAGTGATCTAGCATCCCGAAAAATATGTGTGCTGTGATAGATTTAGCCCCGACGGGTAATCTGATTAGGATCTGAATTTAGCTTGGACTAGTAATTCAGATCCGAACTCATAGGAGTATATGTCATTATAAGGGATTTAGCCTGGACTGGTAATCCCTACATTACTCTGTGAGTTTAATGTATGGGGGATTTAGCCTAGACTGGTAATCCCGCCGTAAGAGTGAGGTTCACGGGAGTGCGTATTTAAAGGATCACTTACATGAATTGACGGTAAACGAGATATCCATTAGGATTCCAAGAAATTCAACGGGATTAAACGGTGAAATAGGAATAGACATGTTTGAATTAATGAGCTCATTTAAGATTAAAGTTATAATGTATTGGCATGAGACTAACTTTATGGTTGAGTAAGTGTGATAGGAAATTATACTATACATGTTTGGCATGAACATCTTTTATGGTTGCATGCTAAATAACCGGTAAGTTTACTTTTCCTGTTATATGTACTTACTAAGCATGAAAATACTTACCCCTTTTTATTTCCCTTGTCTTGCAGAGCTCAAGGACTCGTGAAGATTGGAAGACAATTGGAGCATTGTCATCACTATCGACTTGTATTGCTTTGGTATATAGAAACCTTTATTTTGTTATAATGGCATGTATAGGATTTTTGGTCCTTTTGTTATATGTGTCATTTGGTTAGCCAATGTAAGGGCTTAAATGGTATGCTTATTCTTTTTATATATGGCCATAAGACATGGCTCATTTTGATGTAGGTTGTATACCTACTAAATGTGCATGGTTAGATTTAAATGTTTCATGTGAATGCCTATTGTGGTATACTTTGAATGAACATGTGAATTGTGGCCAACTATTTGAAAATGATTTAGGTCATAATGGGCATGAGATATAAAATGTGATTGATGAATGATAACCCTAATACAAAGAGGGTAATGTCATCATAGGTGAAAACGAGACATGAAATAACATGTGTGACCTAGGCCAAATAAGTCTTAGGAATATACTTATATCTTGGTAAATGTCCAAATACCATGTTAGTATGTATTGTTAGTTAAGGGTGACCAAAGGTTTGGAAAATAGCCTCCCAATTGGTCTACACGGGTAGACACACGGGCATGTGTCTAGGCCATGTGCGACACACGGCCAGCCCCATGGGCATGCAGTACGGCCGTGCGTCCCCTGCACCTAAAATTTTCAGGTCAGTATTCATGATAGTAAACACACGGGTAGAGACACGGTCGTGTGTCTCAACCGTGTGAAGGGCACGGCCTTGCACATGGGCGTGTGTCTTGGCCGTGTGCCCTTAACTTCATGATGACTTCATAAACAGAATGCTCAGGTTTGTGGACACGGGCGTGTCTAGGCCGTGTGAAGGACACAGGCCAGGGACACGAGGACACAGGCCAGGGACACGGGTGTGTGCTCGACCATGTGAAAACCCCTGTAGGTTCGAAGTGGAAAAATGAATTTAATTAATTCCACATGGAAAAGGGACACGGGCGTGTGCTTTGCTTTCACACGGGCGTGTGAGGCCTAAACCTAGAAATTTACCTAAGATTTTCTTAAGCTCTCGGTTTAGTCCCGGACCATTCTTAATGCATGTTTTGGGCCTCGTAGGCCCATAATAGGGACACTATGAGTATGATTGATTGGTTTTAATTTGGAACGAAATTTCATAACCCGTGTTTTTTCGAAAATGTCATGTTTGTTTACGGTAATGCCCTGTACCTTATCCCGGTCTTTGGTATGGCTAAGGGGTATTACACAATGCACATGCAAGATGTCATACAACCTTATTCATAATCATGAATTCAATACTTTCACATTTCTTTGGCATGATCAACATTCCCTCATATTTTCAAATAATTTTAGTAAATAGGATCATTTATCAAACTTTCAATTCACCATTAAGATGGTGTCATTCAACATATTACAATCTCATATAACTTACAATTCTTTTCCAAGTGCATGTATAGCAATCTTTCAAATATTTCATAGTAAATCATTCATACAGATATATCATGCGTACCTCATTCTCATTTAGAATCATGTTATACATGCCATCAACATTCACCATATCAACTAATCATCCACAACAATATCAATCACACAATTATTCAGTTATTCTCACATTTTTGCTAACATGTCAAACAGTTAGGGCTCAAAACATACCTGGTTAGCCCACTTACAATTTAATTACTTAGCCATTTAGCCAAGCCCAACCAGAAATCTTAGTCATCAATTATATCAATTAAAAATAAAATCAAAACATTCAAGTTAACAAGATAGGACCAACACCTTAATTACACTCTACTACAGCACACTAGGGAATCTCGCTATTTCTTTAATAAACTTTAAAACGAACCTAAATTAAAAAAATCATCATTTAACTAAATTAATATACCACTTAAACAGCCC
Source organism: Gossypium anomalum (assembly GCA_025698475.1). NCBI lineage: Eukaryota > Viridiplantae > Streptophyta > Magnoliopsida > Malvales > Malvaceae > Gossypium > Gossypium anomalum. Next base: position 61,338,497 of record CM046956.1, read on the forward strand.
CCAATCACCCTCTTATTTTTCCAACCCAACCATTACAATTATAATCATTTTTCAAATCCAAACTAGTTAGGTTTCTTACACTGGTTTGCTGCGAATCGTGCTCGTGAACGTCTATCAGCTTCATTGTTGATATGGGGCATTTAAGTCGGCACCTAACACACATAAATACTGAAAAATTAGAAGCTAATCCAAGATTAAAATATTTAATTGGATCTCTAAACATTTTACTCAACATCTAATCGGAAACTACACAATAGCCCATAATCAACCACACTTACGCTTCCTGAATTGTCAGATCTGAGTCGTCGATTGATCAAGATTGATTTTTCCTAAATTAAACATGGTTAAAGGCTGATTAGGAAGGTTTCAATAACCCAAGTTATTGCTAGAAAAAGGTGGAAAAATTTTAAAGAAACAACAACTCCCTTTTCTAGCCTTTAGGCACACACATCATTGCCAATGGTGGCTAATTTGGGGTTGGTTTGAAATCACATTTAAAAATACTAGGAAGGCTGGATAAATACCCATTCAATTTTTAAAAATCAACCCAATTCTAAATCTGGAAAATTGGGTGTTTTATTGAAAGATCCATCAAGAAAAAAACAAAAGAAAATGGCACTTGCTCAAGCAACAAGATAGGGGAGGCAATGGAGTTCTTTTGGGGACATCAGTGGAAGCCGATCTTGAATGCTAAAATTTCAAATTCAAGGCTGGAAATTTTATGATAAAATGATAGTAAGAAGAGGGAAATAATGGTGCAAGATCCCATTGGAAAAAAAAGAGAAATTAATGGTGAATCTTTATGGCTTGGGCAACGGTACATAAGGGAAGAAAGAAAGAAAATTGAAGAGAAAAGAGGAGAGGAAGAGGGTGAACGGCTAAGGTAGGGAATTTGACTTAAAGGATAAAAAATACAAGAAAAAGTTGCATTTATACCTAGGGTTCAAGGCTTGGGTGGCACAAAATAAGGAGAAGGAGAAATTTAAGCAAAAATTAAGCTATTTTGCAAGGGAAGAGAATCAAACTTGAGGCCTTAATCTAATTTCCATGTTTTCTCTTTTTTTTAACCACTCGGTTATTTCATCATTCTTGAAATAATTTTACAGTATTTATTTTAAAAACAAGGTGTGCCACATACTAGGGTTTGATGCAAAATTTGCAAAATAATAAAAATGGTGCGATAGAGGGGATTTGAACTTGGGTTTCAAGGAACGTTTCACTAACACTTAACCAACAAACCAATACCTCATTTATTTCCTAAAAATGCACTGATAATCTCAAAAATTAGTACATGACCACTCTCTCTCGATTCACAAACCTGATTCTACTAACCCTCAATTTTTGGGATGTGACATGATTGGCCACCTTGAGAAGCAATTTGCGAAGGAGCAATCATAAGAATTGGAGGAAGCCACCACGATCAATCTTCGGAGAATCGCCGAAATCATTAAGAGTTCCTTCTTCCTTATTCTTTATTTTTGTTCTTAGTTATTCAAATATGTTTGCAAATTGTTTAATTATTTTTTCATTAACAATGATGGCTTAATTTAATTTTAGCTGGAATGATGTTAATAATTTGATAAAATTCATTTAATTCATGTTTATGATGTTCTGTGCTTCAGTTGTTCATGCTTCCAATTAAAATCATTTATGTATTTCATGCATTAAAATATGTTTGAATGTATTAGAATTAGTTTATTAATCCTTACCATATGTCAATTAATGGACATAATAATTGGAATGTGCTTGCTTAATTTAGAACCTGGTCTGATTAAATTAAATGTTTGTAATAACTCGGGAGAGCTCTATTACTTTGCATGACTTTAGGTTTGTGTGGTTAAATTGTTTCAAACCTGATCCGTCCCTGTTACTTCACATAAATTCTAAGGAATCCTTAGTAAAATATAGACATAGAAATATACATGTTTTTCTAAGTATAAGATTTCGAAAGAACTTATATCAGATTCCAAGTTAACGAATGATCGAGTTGCCATGGAATTTTTTCGGAATATTGTTAAATATGATGAGAATGAATTGAGTCAAGTGTTGTAATTATTCTAGCTTATTCATGTTATTGTTGTTAAACTTGTGAAATTGCTGCTAAACCATCACCTTGCATTTTTTTCATCTCATTTGCATTTACGTTATTATTAACATCTTGTTAATTTGCATCTAATTAATTAATTATTAACATCTATCATCCCAAATTATTGTGTTTCTTTACCGACTTATGAATAGTAATTTTACAATTACCGATTTAAATATAGTCCCCATAGAGACGATAACTCTTTTACTTACTTATTACTTGATAAAGATTGTGTACATTTGCACATTCCGTCGCGAACCAGGGTACGCCATTGAGAGTCTTATCATTACACGCCATGAGCGTTTCTTTCCATAGTTCACCATGAAACCAGTTCTATTAGTGTGCGTTATAAAGGTATTCTTTTCAGAGATCGCCATAGAGGCTATTCTTTTCATACTTCGCCACAAAGGCTTTCATTTCCTAACATGTTTACGATATGGATTTTCCTAGACTCACGTTATGTGAGATTTGCCCATCATCATCCTAGGACATGTAGAGAACCCCATTGGGTAATCACCGTCCTTTAGGTCTTTTTGGAATATGCCATGGCTATGGGATTTTCCTTCAAGATTCATATCAGAGATAGTGTTTTTAGTCCCGATGGACCCCTTTAGACTCCATTGCAGTGAACAGACACAAACTTACTTGATAGTCTCTTTATGCACGGACATTACTTAAGACTCAACATTTTAAGTCACTAATCATACACTTTATCGCATGCATTTCAGATGTGTCATACAACCATACTCAAACTTCACATACTTAACATGTCAGACTCATATGAACTATATACAAGCAAGCCCTAGCAAACACTTAGACTATACACTTCTAGTTTCTATTTCACAGTTCGAACGATTACCATGGACGTATATTGAATGAACAATATACATGCAAGAGTCAGTATATAGACTTACCTGACAACCACGAATAGTAGTTTGAACTCTAGATCCAACTTTCATCAAGATAATGCAACAATCACTACTTATAAAATAGAAGAACACTATTAAAACTCATTTGAATAGCCTTACCATCATCTCAAACCCATATGAACCCCATACAAAGCCTTACTTCTTCATCTTACTATTCATGCACTCCTAGAGACCTACTCTTTCATAGCACAACATGAAAACTTACCTTGACATGGACTAATCACTGATAAAATTAGGGATCTCAACTTCATCTTAAAGAAATGCCTTTGGTTCCTCAAGCCTTAGATAACCATATTTTTGAAGAAAGAAGAAGAGAACTCCCCTTTCCTAAACTTGAATATCTATTATTATAATCTAGGTCATTATTGGAACTTGACAATAGTTGCATAATTATTGAATTGTCTTATCAAAAAGTCTACAACTTCCGAGAAACCTAATTAAGTATCTCCTTATCTCTTAACTATCGTGGTCCACATTTAGTTAGTTCCTAACCAGCTTACCTTGCAACTTAACTTGTACAGTACCATAGTTAACAGACGCACTATATCTCTAATGTGCACACATACTCTCGATACCATTTTACTTGGCCACTGGTCTTATTCCAACTAATATAGTCACCTGACAAGGAACCTTTATTAACTTAACCACATAATTGTATACACTAGCTTTATACGCTGAAAGATGCACTTAGGTGAAGCCTACGCCTCCAATCATACTGCCTTAGGACTATACGCCAAACCATGTACTCGCCAGAATCGGGGTGTTACAATACTTTTTATTTATTTTTTAGTTTAATCTTTAAGATATTTATACAAAATTTCAAGAAAGAATTGTTGTTTTACCTTTATTTAAACTGATAATAAATGTTAAGTAATCCATATTCAATTATATTTTCAATATAATTTAAAGTTTTTAATTTAACCAATAAATAATATCTTATTACTTTTTTTAGAAAATATATTTAAGTTGAGATTAATTTTCTTATCAGACAAATAAAAACACAAAAAAGAGGCATGCACAAAAATTGCAATATATAAAGAGGTGTGTTGCTACAAGATAGATGCATATGAAGCATTTATTTTATAACTAAAAATAATATTATTATCAAATACATTGATAATATCGTTAAGGAATAACTTATATTAGAATGATCCTAAAAACTAAGGTTTTTAGGTACCAATAAATTTTTTTTCAAATCATCAAATTTTAAAGATATAAAATTATTATTATACACTCATCTGTAGAGAAATTATTTTATGGACCCTTCCCATCACATTATTCATAGTCCATTTCACATTATTTAATCACATTTCAACAATTTTTTTTCATGTCATTGACACATAATTTTGGTAAATTTTAACCTTGAACCCTAAACCCTATTTAATGATATTTCAACAATTTTTTTAATGTTATTGACACATAATTTTGGTAAATTTTTTACCTTGAACCCTAAACCTAAAACCTAAAACCCGAACCTCGAGCCCCAAACCCCAAACTCATTACCCATGACTCCAAACTCTTTAACCTTAAATCCAAACCTTGAACCCTAAACCCAAAACCTAAACTCAAACCCTAAACCTTAAATCATGAACTCAAATCCTAAACCTCAGAATTTGGGTTTAAAGTTTAGGGTTTAGGGTTTAAGTTCGAGTTTAAGGTTCGAGGTAAAATAATTACCAAAATTATGTGTCAATGACAGAAAAAATTGCATAAAAATTACTATTTTTTTAAAAATTGATTGCACAAAAACAAAAAATATTAACTTATGAAAAAACAAAATGAGCAAAATTTATAAAAGAAGAAAATATGTTTGTTTATAATTTAAAAAATTAATTATTTTAAGTAATTTAATTAAAGTTAAATTAAGTTGGAGAAGATACTAAATATAGATGAGTGTATAAGAATACTTTGTTATCTTTAAAATTTAATGACATAGCACATTTTATTAGTGTCTAAAAACTATGCCTTTTAGGATGATTCTAAGATAATTTATTTCCATATCATTAACTTTTTACATCAATTTTATATGGCGGAGGTCAACTTTGGTAGTAGCAGAGGTTCCTATTTAGGAAAATGAAGAGAGATCAATATAAGAGTATGATTAGCCTCAAGAAATTCGTTAGTATCTTGATGGGTGTTTCCAAGCGAAGATGATTCTAAGATTGAGTACAAGAAAAATGGAGATGGTGATAATGATGTGCTGCATCAAGCTGTGGTAGACTCCAAAGGTGGGCAAAATTTAGAGCACCATTTGATCCACACTGAACCACACGTGGATTCCTCCGACGTCGAAGCTTTTGAAGTCCATGGCACGCATAGAAGTGACTACAAAGTACATTGTTGTTTTGTTTTATGATTTAGAATATTAGACACGCATTTGTAGATACAGCTCCATAAATATGCTTGGATTTTTATATTTATTTATTAGCATATTATAATAAAATTGAATATATAAAATGATATTTGATTTTAACAGATACAACTCCATAAATATGCACAGATTTTTAATCATTTTATTATTTTAATAAATAATTAAATACACAATATTTTTCTAGTATTATTTATATTAATACGCATGTGTATAAACATGTACACAATATATTTTAGTTAGATATTATATATATTTATCCATATATAATTTTTGGGTATTATTTATATTGAATATTGTTGGGGATAAACCCAATTAAGTAACAAACAAATAAAATAGCGAAAAAAATTGAAAAGATCGAACACAAATATTTTATATGGAAAAACCCCTCCAAAGAGGATAAAAAAGCATGAGTAATGATAATTTCACTAAAACGGCAAAAACGAAGAGTACAAAAAATAGAGATAAAACTAAACCCCAAAACTCAAAATGAGAACCTTCAAAATATAAACACAAAATTCTCTAAAAGCTTGTAAAAGCTAATACCTAAATGTGTTATAGGTTATACTTCTAGGGTGGAAAAATAGCCTATTTATAGGCTAAATTTATATGTCAAATAATATTAAAATAACCTACACTAATCAAAATTTAAGTGAGAAACTAAAAATAGAGTTTAACTGGGAGAATAAAAGCTTAAAAATATGAGGCATAACTCCACAAATCCCACCATGGGCTTATCTCGAACTGTGCATGTAACACCCCTTAACCCCAAACCATCGCCGGAATAGGGTTACGAGGCATTACCAGACATATCAGACAACTTACAAAATAATTCACAAATAAAATAACATTCATAGTATAATTTAATAGTTAAGTCCCAATAATAGACACTCGAAGCCAAAACAGAACTTGTTCGAATTCTCCGAAAATTTTTCGTCAATTTTTTTTTTTAAAATTTTGATAGTATTTCTGCTTATTTTTACATAAAACCCCCTGCAAACATCAAACCTAAAACAATCTAATATCAATACTCCAACCAATGATTAGGTATACTCAAATACATCCAATTTTTATCAAAATAATAATTTAATACTTTAGTTTAAACAATATAACATGTTAGTATATATGTATAATTAATAACTTTTATTTCATTTCAATTATTTAATACCAAATTTACCATTTCATAACTTTATATCATATTCATAATCCAAAACATTATAATCATTTATATACAACCAAAATCATTTAACTTAGATGTATATACATAATTCATATTCAACTACCTAGTACATGCCACTTAACCAAAGGAAGAAATACATCACCAAAATCATCTTGTTGGAGTCGGGTTTGTTTTGGATGCTGGACCAGATTCGAAACTCTAATGACCCGCACACGGAAACAACCGTACGCTAAGTATTTGATACTTAGTGGTATTACTATAAATCAAAACTATTTAACATTAATAAATTACAAACATCAACCATAAAATTTATAACCATTTAAACTAATTATATATAATTATATTACTTCATAACTCTTAAATTCATATTTCATTTTTCACATACTAACTCAATTCATAATTTAACTCATACATTCTTTCTCATACTTTTCAATAGTGCCAAAACAATTAATCTCATTTTCAAAATTTCATTTCAATTATTTACCCTATTAACAAGGCTCGGACTCTGACAGATACGCGGATTCCTCCTAAACACACCAGAATATCCAGCCCAAACACACCCGGAATATTATAAATCCTCCATAACACACCAGTATAATATAGCCTCCCAAACACACCAGTATATCATATCCTCCCAAACACACCAATAAGGCCTTAAATGCCTCTTCGGATAAACCGAAGTATATAATAACAGAAACATCTTCTCGGTCGAACTACAAATCTCCTCATCACATCACAAATCCAATGGCATGCCATTTGTATCAATTCTAGTCCGACAAGTTAATAGGCTTTTCCAATTTCAATTTCATTTACACAAAAATTTTCAATACTCAATCAATTCAAACATCTATTATCTTAATTCATATACAAATTAATTTTTACACATACTCATATTTAATTTCAAATACAATACTTACCTTATCTTAATTATTCCATAACTATAAATTCAATATACATTTAATAAATAGTTTGAGTTATAGTAATACAAACCCGGAATACGAGTTTACTGCTCAACGATATTTTTTTTTCTTTGGATACTGATGCCTTGTTTTCCTTGTTAGCTACAAAAATAAAAATAATAATAAAAATTTAAATTATTAATTACATCATTAATTTAAATAATTAATTAAATTTCTACTCAATTAATGCCAAATTTTAAATTTAATCCTAATTGACTCTTTTATTTGTTTCATTTATTTCATACTTCAATTCTATTCATTTTTCTTCCATATTCATCTTAACTATCAAGTATTCATAATATAACCCTTGTAACAACCTGATTTAGGGCCTAGTCGAAATAGTGGTCTCGGGACCACAAATCCAAAGTTAGAAAAATATTATTTTATTATTTCTATGAGGTTATAGTATGATTTTATTAGTGCATGAAAAATTTGGTGAGCTAATTTTGATGTTATCAAGCCCGATTGCAAAATAGGACTAAATCGCATAAAAGGTAAAAGTTACATTTTAGTACCCAAATGTGTTAAATAGCTAGAGATTTAAAATTTAGGGTCTTTAAAGGGCAATTAAACCCTTGTGAAATAGCTTAGCCGGCCATGGAGTGAGGGGAGACAAATTTGACAAAGTTAGGTGATGATGAGGTCATCAAATTTGATTAGTTTTAAATTAAATAAAACAAAGGTCATTTCTTCTCTCCACCGATTTTTATCAGCCATTGTTGGGGTTTTGAGCTTCAAAAATTTGCAGCAACATTAAGCCTCTCAAGTAAGTGACTTTGATAGTTTCTTTTAATGATTTTTGTATTTTTGAGACCCTTGAAGCATGAGCTTTCAAATGAGGGTGATATCTTGCAAAATGGTCAATAGTTTAAGATTTTGCCATGGATTTTTTTGAGATGTTTATTGAGTTTTTATGGAATAATATGAGCCCTAGTTGGGTTATAAACAACTTTTGTGAAAGGTGTTAGCATGAAAATACCTAAAGGGACTATTTTGCATGAGTTGTAAAATAGTTAATAAGTATGTGAAATAGTGAGATTTTAAAGTTGCTATAAGAGTAAAAATAGCTCGGTTAGGCTTGAGATACAAATAAATTCGATGAAAATCAATTTTTGAGCATAGGGGTAAAATGGTCATTTGTCAAAGTCTAAGGGCAAAATGGTCATTTTACCAAAGATGTGAATTTATGATTGCTTAATCCTAATTAGTGACTAAATGAGTGCACATTGTCATTATAGATCAAGATTTACCAAATCTGAACCTAGATCGGGGGAAGGCCAAGCAAACCAACTAAACCGAATAGTCAAGTACTTTTTGTAAACCGAGGTAAGTTGTATGTAAATAATACAACTACACTGTTAATACTTGTATTCATATCGCCATTGAATTGTTATTGTATGAGTTGCTAAGTTATAAGTTAAGACTGTCCAGTAATATTGAGATAATAGAGATATCCCGTTGAAACATTAGGATACGAACTGGATATTCGTGCCAAGGTATTGGGTGATTTGTGCGCCTGTGTAAGACATGTCTAGGACATGCTTCGGCCACATTGTGAGAGCCCGTGTAAGACCATGTCTGGGACATGGTATCGGCTTTTAGACGAGGGCTAGGGTAAGACATGTCTGGGACATGCATCAACCATACAGAGATAGCTAGTGTAAGACGTGTCTGGGACACGCATCAGCACAGAGATGAGTGCCAGTGTAAGACATGTTTGGGACATGCATCGGCCTCGACAGAGATAGCCAGTGTAAGACGTGTCTGGGACACGCATCGGCTAAGAGTTTTACTAGTGTAAGACATGTCTAGGACATGCATCAGCACGCATATATGAGAGCCAGTGTAAGACCATGTCTAGGACATGGCATCGGTAATATATCCCATGATGGAGGTTCATAGAATATCCAGTAGTATTCCAAACGTTTCAATAGTGAGAGTTATAGATCAATTTTGATAAAGAAAGAATAATCATGTTGCGAGTGTTACAGGTACCTATATGATAAGCATGAGTAACGAGCTTAATTTAGAAAATGTGACTCGAGTAGATGATAATGAGTAAGTTCAATTATCTTTATCTTTGAGTTATAAGTATGATGACTGCTGGTGAGATTGTTGTTGTATATTTATTTATATGCAACTTATTAAGCTTTATGCTTACCCTCTTTCCTTTCCCTCTTCTTTCATTGTCGCCAAGCTAGCTTATGGATCCCTTTAAGTCAGAGATATCGATCACACTATCATCTGTAACATTCGGTATAGTTTGATTTTTATTTTTGAAGGTAGCATGTATAGGGCTAGACTAGGATGTTACATCATGAGAAGTGTTTATGTATTTTGGCTTAAGTTAAAAGCCCTTTATTTTGTATCAAGCCTAGAATAATGGCTATTATTCATTTTTATGAATGCATATGATGTTCTTTCTATGGTTGAATTAGTGCCCATTATGATAAGGTTTGTGAATTGAAAGGATCTTGTGTGGGTTGTGCAAAATGGGTGACCAAAGGGCTTGGAAAATAGCCTAGTTTGTCCACACGGGTAAGATACACGGGCGTGTGTCTAGACCGTGTGTGACACACGGCTCACGCCCATGGGTGTGTGTTTTGGCCGTGCGTCCCCTGCACTTTAAATTTTGAAGTCATTTTAGCACACGGACAAGCCACACAGGCGTGTGTCCATGTCGTGCAATAAAGTCAGTATGCATGCTAGTAGTACACGGGCAAAAGACACGGCCATTTGTCTCAGCCGTGTGAAGAACACAGTTGCAGGGCACGGGTGTGTGCTCGGGCCGTGTAGTTTTGGCAGCATGCCCAAGTTTTCATACACGGGTTCGGGACATGGACGTGTCCTTAGCACACGGTCGTGTGCCCTATACCCACACCGGCGTGTGGAACTTTGCTGTATGAGAATTTCTTTCTTAGTTGGGTTCTTAACCACCTCGAATGTATGTTTTGGGTCTCGTAAGCCCATGTTTGGGACAGATTACATGAGAAAGGAAAAGTTTTTAAATTGTTTGAGATTTCATGAACTAGTTTTATATAGTTGATTGAGTTTTAGTCAGGTAATACCTCGAACCCTATTCTGGCATCAGATATGGGCGAGGGGTGTTACAACCCTAATTTAATTTTTTTTAATTTAATCCCTCTAATACAAAACTTATAGCTTACTTTACAATTTAATCTTTTTACTAATTCTAACTTAAAATTTATTCAATTCAATCCCTAATTCATCTTTTTCTTTAACATGAACTTTGTTTAAAAGCTTATAAACTTTCAAACTATCAAATTAATTTCACCAAAACCTTATTTTAAGACTTCTAAAACATCAAATTTAAGAGAAAAGGACTAAATTTAGCTTACCAAACAAACTTGAAGCTTTAAAATCCCAATTTTCCCCTTTTCTTTTCTTTCCCTTTTCTTCCCCTATTTTTCGAATGCTCTCTGTTTCTTATTCTGTTTGTTGGCTTTTGTTTTTTTTTTTTCCTTTACTTTCGTTTTATTCTATTTACTTTAATTTATTTAATTTAATTTATTTGTTTTATATTACTAATTTAATTCTAATTATCTATTACTTTAATATTAAGTAAACAAATTATTTTATAACAAATGTACTAATATTCTTATTACAATTGTCATTATTCAATTGGTTATTATACAAAAATCATATAATTTAATTATTTAATTTAATAAATATCTTTAACTTAAATAATAAGTTATTTAATTTATTTTACAATTGTATAAATACAAGCATTACACGTGTATTTTATCATATCCACACAATTGGCATAAATTTATTTAATAATATAATTTAATTATAATTTAATTATCATAAATTAATATTATATAAATTATATTTATATATCATTAATTATATAATTTAAAACAAATAAAAGCTTAGATTTTATTCTCTTATGCCATTTTAGCCCTTTTTACTTTCTATTATTCTATATTTCAACTTTTATCCTTAATTCAATTTAATATTTTTTTCTATTTTCTCCAAATTAAACTAAATTCGCCTAATTAAAACGTAATTAGACACGCTACTAGACTTTTAAATATTTCTAATAATTATTTATGAATCTAATTCACTAAGACGGAGGCCAGATAATGTACTTTTTCGATGCCCGTGAATTTTGGGTCATTACAGTGCAGGATATTAACTGAGTTGAAATTGTGTTTAAAAGCTGGAAGCCTTCTAGTCTTCGTCTTGTGGACTACCAAATCAAAACTGACACAGGTCTGATTTCCATGAACGCAACGCCCTATATTTTCAAAACCTGCATCCAAAAGAGAATCTCTCTCATATGAAATGGCCATACCTTTTTCCCTTCTATGACCAAGTTCTCTCCACTTCAAACGAGTCGACTTCGACTACTTAACAGACGAGTGCAATGGACACAGGTGTGGTACCCGATAACAAATCGATACCGAACTCAACCTCTCTATCTGGAGGTATTCTGGGCAATTCCTCAGGAAAGATATTCGGGAAGTCCCTCATAGTACGAATATCTCCTATAAAAAGCTTTGCAGGAACCAAATCAAATACGAAGGTCGCGCCCTTTGTAACAGCCCAATTTTTAATGGTGACAGAACAGTGGTTCGGGACTATAAATTTTTGTCATATCGACTCGTAAATATTATTTTTAGAATATTTACAGTCTCATTAGAATCTTATTAAAATTTGGTTAAGAAATTTTAACATTTAGATAGTTAATTTAGGAAAAAGAACTAAATTGAAAAAGGTGCAAAAGTTAGTAATTAGTTTAATTAATGACTAAATAGCTTATTAACTACATGAGGAGGGACCAATATAACAATTAGTCCCTAATACTTAGTGTTGGGCTACAAATTAATGGAAAAATGACAAAATAATGTGAAATGGATGGCAATTTTGTAAATTAATGAAAGTTTAATTAAAATTAAACAAAATTAAAGAATGAATAAGCAAAATCATTTTTATTTTCTTCTTTAAATGGTTGAAAGCCATAGTTAGGGTGAGGAAAAAGCTTTGATTTGCTTATTTCTTTGCATGTAAGTCAATTTTGATTCTATTTCTTGTAATTCTTATCTTTTTGATATCATTGCAACTAGGTCCAACTAGCCCCTACCTTCGTTTTTGATTTTGTTAAAAATTTTGGAAGTTGACATTGATGAATACCATGTATTTGGAGCTTTGATAGTGTTGCTTGATGATTTTATAAAGTGATTTTTTGTTAGATTTTGATTTTAGGATTAAATTGTGAAAATGTTAAAATTTTAGGGTTTGATAGTGAATTTAATATTAATTAGGGACTGTTTAAGGGCCTATTATATTAGAATGGAATATTAACTTGATAAAAATGGTTAATTTGATGAATTCCATGTTAATAGACTAAATTGTAAAAATTATAAAAGTTTAGGGTAATTGTGTAAATTTAAAAAATAAAAGGGTATTAATTATAAAATAGATTAGAATGTGAAATATATGCTGATAATTGAGATATTTTGCATTTGAGATCAAGATCCCATAAATACTCGTGGAAAAGGAAAAATAGCGAAATAATCCCTAAATTTCTACAACTACTACAATTCAATCCAAGTAAGTTCGTATGGTTTAAAATTTAATATCTATATGATTTGTTGAATAGTATAACATGATACAATATATAATCAATTGTTGATAATAAATGACTATTTGAGATTGTTATTGAATTTGATGTTCGGATTAGATTGAACACGTGATAGAGTACAATCGTGATATGGTGTGTTGTAGAGAGATTGGAGTGGAGAGAACTTTAGAGAGATGTATATATTTATTTCCTGAGAAACTGAGGTTCAGCATTTGTTGTGAACTCTTGTGTTATACTCTCTGTTTGGCGTGTTTCGGTTGTACTAGCTCTTATGAGCACTGGCGTGTTTTAGTTGGACTAGTTCTTATGAGTATTGGCGTGTTTCGGTTGGACTTGCTTTTGTGAGCATTTGGTGTATTTTGGAGGGGTTGGCTCATATGAGCATTTAGCGTATTATGGTTGGACTGACAATGTGCTCTTATCCATAAGTTGTTCTTTGAATTGGAAATCTTGGTAAGATAATTTGTTTAATGAATTTAATGGATTTGCTATACATTTGAGTATTAAATTGAATGTATGTGATTTGTAGGTTGAGATTATGGATTACAGGGAACCTTCATGGTTGAATTGATATTGTTTGAATTGTTGTATTTATTTTGGTAAGATTTATCTTTTAGATATGTCAAACTTCCTAAACTTCATTGAGCTTACTTGTGTTATTTAATATTCTTGTAGATACTCGGAAGGTTGGATGATAGGATCGGCACTCAAGACACATTATCCAGCATCACTCGGTAGTTTTTGGAACGTTTATTCTAGATTATATGGCATGTAATAGGTTTGAATGTTGATGCTAATGTTTTGGATATGTAAATAGTTAAGTATGAACTTGGTTGTATAAGTTGTTTTGGTTGATACCTTTTTGGTACTTTTGATGTCTTAATAATATGTGTTAAAGTGGCTATATGATGCATGTGAGAATGGCCAAATTAGTATGTAATGAATTGATTATGGTATAGCTAAGATATGGTATGTTTGAGATGGTATTGAATTAGATGTTAGGTTTGAGTAAGTGATAAGTTGTGTTTGAAGATTTGTTTGGTTATAAAATTGTATATACTTGTGGTATCAATGAAGGTACATTGGTTAGGCACTTAATAGGTTGATTTGGTATGTTTTTGGCTTGATTAATGTCATTTTGAATAGGTGTTTTGGTTGGTAAGTGGTTTAATTAGGACCTAAGTAAGCTTGAAATGGTAAACTTGTTGTTTAAGGTTAATTTTAGGTCCACACGGCCATGCAACATGGCCATGTGTCCCCTTTAGCTTTAAGGCTCACAAGCCAAGCAGTTACACAGCCTAACACATGGGCGTGTGAGTGACTTGGCTATGTGACCCAACTCAGAGAGTACACAGGCGAGGACACGGGCTGGGACACGGTCGTGTGTCCTTATTTTGAAGGTTACACAGTTTGAGACATGGGCGTGTGTCTTAGTCATGTAAGGCACACGACTATGTGACCCCTGCAATTCAAATTTTCTAACTTTTTCTTAAAATTTCCAAATGTTTCCAATTTAGTCTCGAATTTTTTCTATAGTATTTTTAGGGCCGCAAGGGCTCGATTAAAGGACATTATGAATGTAATTGAATGTAATTAGATTATGTTTGCATTGATGTATGAATTGATTAGTTTACTGTTCCATTTGTGTGGTAATGCTCCGTAACCCTATTCTAGTGACAGATACGGGTTAGGGGGTGTTACACCCTTTTCAGACTAGCTTATCAGCTACAAGGGCAGAGATTACATTGGAGAGGTAATATCAATGCTCACAAATCATAACAACCTTGCTATTCTCATCCATCATCAGAGTAACTCTCTTAGAGCACAATCTAGACTGACCCAAATATTCTATGAGCTAATCCATTCCAAAAATCAGATCAAACTCATCAAAATGTAACTCCATTAGGTCAGCGAAAATACCATACCTTGAATCTCTAAGGGTACTCGTCTGTATACCTTATCAACACGAACCAATTGACCTAAAGGACTACTCATAGGAAACTCCCTAGTAGTATTTTCAACAAATATACCCAGATTTATAAAACCAGTGCTAGCTATATATGAGTGAGTAGACCCAATGTTAATGAGAGCGAAGTACGGAATAGAGTAAATAAAGAATGTACCCGCTATGACGTCAGCATCGTCACTATCCTCACGGCGTCTTGCCGCATAAACCATTGTAGGCTATCATACCTTAGTGTGACTCATACCTTTACCCAGTGCTCTCTGATCTCTACCAAAACCATTACCTCCTCTGATAGTACCATGACCTCTAGGTGGTTGCTGAATCACTCTCGAAGGCTGAGCAGAACCCAGAGCTGAGATCTGTGCCGTAGCTGGCACCTGATCTGGCGACAGGACAATCTCTAACTCAGTGCTTTATCGAGCCACAATGGAGATAAGCGCTAGTATTCCTCTAGCACTCGCCTAGATGGCACCTCCCACAGTCACTACAAAACTGAATCTCAGTTACTGCAGCTGGAGCCTCGGTCCTCAGAAACCCATCAAACCTCGCCCATTTCTTAGGGCGCTGCCCAGAACTAGAGGGACTAGAATCCCTCTTGGCTTTACACTAGACTCTCTCTCGATCTCATCTCTTACTCTCACTGTACTTTATCTCTTCCATTATCTTAGCCTTATCAATTAAGACTGCAAAAACCTACTCCCTCTGAGGAGCTATCAGAACCCACAGATCATAACGCAACCCTTCCTCAAAGCTTACACACTTATCGTAGTTAGATGCTACCAAAACACAAGCATACATGCTCAATTTAAAAAACTCAGCCTCATACTCGGCCACAGATCGATCGTCCTGAACCAAACTCATAAACTCACATCGGTGAGCCTCTACGTAACTCACCCCCACATGCTTACTCTGGAAAGCCCTCTTGAAATAATCCTAAGTAACCTGTTCAGGTTGAGCACCTTGCTCAACTGTCAACCACCACTGATAGGCTTCGTCTCGGAGTAGAGATACAACACCCTTTAACTTCTGAGTGATAGTACAATCAATATCAGTCATAATACGCTCAGTAGCCTCTAACCAATACTCAGCAGCTATAGGGGTGACTCCAATGACGCCCTTAAACAACTCAACACCATTCGACTGGAGTCACTAAATAGCTGACCCTTGGCCTCTAGATCCAGAATGGGTCCCAATGACCTTTTCCAATGCCTGAATCATGGCTTGGGACAGTGCATCATCCCCAACTATTGGAGTCTAGGACCCTGAATCATGGCTATGGGTTCACAGCAAAAGCCCTATAAATAAAATCTACTTTTTGGCTATAGATTCTACTACATAAACCTGCCATTGGAATCAGCCTTTGGCTGTGAATTCACAGCATTACCCACAGATGGAATCTGCCATTTTGTTATGAAGACACAACAATTTGCAGTTAAGAATTGCCGTATGGCTATGCACTGTACTTGCCATTTTTCTTACAGATATACCGTTTGATCTTCCTCTATTCAAAACATCCCAACCCATGCAATGTATTAAGGCATATTAAATAATCTAACATGTAACACCCCATACCCGGCTTAGATGACAAGGCCAAGCTTGGAGAGTTACAACAAACAATAATCAAAACACATTTTGCAATTTATAATAACACACCTTTAAGTCTGATAAATTTTAATAAAGACAAACCAGTATCTCGATTTTATCTTCTAACTAACTGAAACTACGAAAATAACTAGCATGGTTCCTAATACTAAATGGTATAAATAGTTAACCGAGCGCCCCATCTGTGGATCCGATCAAGTCTGTGATTTACCTGAAATTCATTCAATAACTGAGTTAATATACTCGAAAGGACCCAACTCTTTACATATTCAATAGATTATCGCTAAAACCAAGATATCCAATATGTTGATTTAGAATCAGGAAATAGTTCATTTAGTTACAGATCAGATTCATACAGATGAATAACAGATCAAGCTATAATCAGATGCAGAACAGAACAGAACAGATACAGTTACTTGATACCAACCGCGTCACTCCATCTCCAACCAACCCAACACACGAAAAAGGGTATTCATTACCCATCCAGCCCTACACACCACTCAGTGTTGGTCTGACATGTTTCAGAGATTATAGACTAGCTGCCAGATTAGTATACGGATACCAGGGATTTAACACTGGTTTAAAATAAAATACTTCCTCCTAATTCAATTCCCATCCAATGCATATACATACTTCACATAACAGTTAATACAAAGTTCTATGCAGATATTAAAATATAACTCATACTCGTATACAGTAAATCAATTTTAGTAATTTTAGTCAAACACAATACGCACATTGATAATCAGTATTCAAATTCCAGATCATAGAATATCAGTTTATGCAGTCAAATTCAGTTCAAACGGCCTCACAGAAGGCTTGTATTTAGTTTGAGTGATGATCGATATATGGCAAAATTTCATAAATTGGCCTATACGCTCGTGTGGTCTCACACGTCCTGGGTAGCTGGCTCGTTCAGCCCCACATGGCCTGACTCACTCTCGTGTGCTTGCCCATATGTATTACTCAGCATAACACACGGTCGTGTCCTCCACCGATGTGATCCTTATTTTCCAATCAGTGGGTTACACGGCCTGGACACAAGCTTGTGCCCTTGGCCCGTGTGATCCTTCTTCTACAATCAGTGAGTTACACGGCCTAGACACATGCTCGTGTCCTTGGCCCGTGTGAAACTAGCAGTAACATGGCCATACACGGTCTAGGCACATGCCTATGTCCCTTGCCCATGTGGCTCTTACTTGGTAGATAGTAAGTTGCACGGCCTACTACACGGCCTGGCACATGGCCATGTGGCATCGACAGCTATATTTTTTTACGTACAAACTTCGTAAAAACTTAGGTTTTCGATATGCAACTAGTAAGGATTCGATGTAAAAGCAACAGGAATGATTCCAGAACCTAAAACGGTAAACCAGAGACCAATTAAACAAACATTCCCCTGTGTAATGCTAGGATAATCTCTCAAAGACCGAATTAAGTCGACAACTTCAACACCAAAACTCCCCAAACTTAAAATAGAGATTACCTACGCATGACTAAGAAATCTAAAAACCTAAGATGATTGGCGAGTCGTTATCCTCGAGGCCTTCTCTTAGAGAACGCCAATCATACACATAAATAGAGAATTTGAGCGAGATAATCAGATAACCCATGTTTTCTATAGGGACGAAAAGCAACAAATGTTAACAAAATCTAACAACAGAACTTACAAATTTGCCTTTCAGACAACGAAATGATAGAGTAGAACTTCCAATTCGACTTGATAATAATTCACGAGGCAAGCAAAAAGGAAAAAGAAAATAACAGTAAAAAAGAAAAGAAAAAGATGGAATGGAATGGAAAGAAGAAAGAAAAAGAAAAGAACGTAAGAAGGTTTTAAAATTAACCCGAAAACTAACACTTTCCCCAGTTACATAAAAATGTTCCTTTAATGCATACTTAATGACTTGAACACAGGACCAACAGGTATACTGATGCTTAACCAGTAAACCAGTAGGCTTACTCTTGACACCGATTCACAGAGAAATAAACTTATGTTGATGGTTCAAGGATAGAGGTTAACTTGTAATAAAATAGCAACATTTTCCAAAGATGCGACTTGAACCCCTGACTTCAATCATGCAAATAGAGCACTTAGCCAAAGATATAGAAACTTAATTATGATGTAATTCAACAGTCAGGCATTCATATTTTTGGCGCATTACATAATTGATTCGATCATGATCCAAAACCTTTCCAAAGCTACCGAAGAACCTATGGAGTTACCAACAGGGCCGATTACTTGAGCTCGAGCTAAGAGGTTCAAAGAAGCTGTCGCGGGCCTTATTGATCAAATTTAGGGTGAAGTCGTTGCGGGGTTCATTGATCAGTCATGGACATGCACTCCATGCGAGCTATGCAACTTGTTTCAGGCTCAACTTTAGCTTTCTTCAGCTTGTGAATTTATTTGCTGGAATAAAGAATTAAATTCGATTTTAGTTATTTAGTTAAAATTAGTTTTAGTCTTTAATTATTTCATAATTTGAACATTATTTATATTAGTTTTAATTATGTCATAATCTGAACATCTTTAATAAGGGTTTTTAATTATGTCATAGTTTAGGACATCTTAAATATATGTTTTAAATATGTCCTAGTTTAGACATCTTTAATACATGTCTTTAGTTTAGACCAATTAAATTATGTTTAAGCTATGTTTAATGTGTCTTGTAGGGTGTTCAATGGACGACATTAAAGGGGGAAACATGCATTTGGACGTGTATGCATAGGGGAGCTGCTGGTTGCTCTCTTCTAAGCAACCTTTTTTGTGGAATGCAATGGACACAAGTGTTTTCACACTTGTCCAATCAGTTGGATGCTATGTTCATACCAAGTGACCATCCAATTTTGGGTTTTCACACCTTGAAGGTTGTTCGTGTGCCCTATGCAACATTAAAAGGGAGATTACACATTCGGCTTCCCAAGAAGGCATCAGCCATGTTCACACCATCTAAAACCGATCATCTATATAAACCATCAGCTCAAATTAAAGGCTACACGTTTTGGCTATTTCGGGAGTGCAAATGACATGGCTGTTGGTGTCACCTATGCATGGGAATCTTCAAGAGTCTTGTGGGATAGCTCAATGGTTATTCAGCTTAATTAAGCCGAATTAAATTAGTCCATTCGGCTGGACCTTTGTAGAAACTATAAATACTAAGCTTACATTGTAACACCCCTAACCCGTATCCAATTGTCGGATTAAGGTTAAGAGGTATTACCGAACTAAACATTTAATTATCACATTCACATAGTCATTAAACACAATCCAAAATCAAGCTGAAATCTATACAAACATTCAAGATCATATGCCATATTCGTATGGCTAAATATTTACATTTACAAAACATCGTTTCTCAACGATCTAACCTATACATGCCACATCAACACCAAAATATAATAGTACCAAAATGATCGATAGTGTGATGAACTGCTGACGATCCACGAGTCGGTGGCCAAAATCGACAATCTAAAAAAAAAAAAAACAGAGGAACAAACAGCAGAGTAAGCTTTCATAAGCTTAATAAGTTTTAAGCAATACAAACAATTAAAACTTGTCATTTTAATCAACATTAAGTATCACAAAACTCGTATTCTAATTACAAATCACTTGGCCGAATATACACAAGTACACCAATTATAAAGCCTATTGGCTGAATATATATATATTAATGAATACACAAAGAAATTTTCAGCACATACTTTACTTTACTTTATAGCTCATACAATTAATTTAAGTCACATACTTTCATATAATGACAGACATCGACCGAATAGGTTATTCTCTTATTCGTAGATATAGTAATCATCCACACACATATATCATTCTTTGATAATAATAATTCACTTTAAAATCAATTCACATATGAGTACATAATACGTACTTGGCTATCATAATGTATCATATATAATCAATAGTAGTTTACCTCGAACATTCGAATTCATAATCTTACTCGAATCACCGGCGTTAGAGGTGTGCATGGGCCGGGCGGGTTGGTAGCGGCCCATAAAAATTTTCGACCGTTTTTCAGGCGGGCACTACCCTACAAAATATGGGCCTAGAATTTTGTCCAAGCTCGGCCCGAGAAAAAATGATAGGCCCGAGCCCGACTTCTACCATATTAAATTTTTTTACTTTTTTATTAAATAAAAACTTTAAAATATAATAAATCAAATGCATTTAAAACATAAAAAATATTAAAAAAATGGGAGTAAAATAATTCTTAAAATAATATATAAATTAAAAATATAATAAAAATAATTATATTAAAATTAAAAATTGAAATAAATTAGAACTAAATTAAGAACTAAATTATATTAATAACAAAAATTTTACAATATCAAAATAACATTAAAAACAATAAAAAAACCTAAAGTAAAAAAAAAACTAAAGTTACTTAAAATTTAAAATAAAAATAATTTAATATTAAAATCGGGTAGGCAGGGCCCAGCAAAAAAATCTTGCTCGAGGCCCGCCCGCTTTCTAAACGGGCCTCTTTTTTTGCCCAAGCCCATTTTTCGGGCCTATATTTTTACCCAAACCTCCCATTTTTCTAGGCGAGCCTTGGGCGGAGCCGAGCCGCCTACCTATGCACACCTCTAACCTGGCGTTAAGCTTTGCTAGGTTTAAAACCCGAATCCAAATACTAGCATAAAGCTCATGGACTTTAAGTCCTGATATAGTACCAAACTAAGCTGCATGACTTTAACCCTGGATATATTACGAAGACTAAGCTGCGGGACTTAACCCTGACATATATATATCGAGTGCCAAGCATATTTACTCACATGATAACTCAATTCACATAATATATCACATTAGTAATTCAATTTCTTCACTCAAATATAAGCACACAAAAAAAATACACCTTCAACATAACTTTCGGTTTAATATTCATACACAAGAACACATAACCATTTCACTATCCCAGCTTAACTCCTAATAACCATTCGGTTACATGCCATATACTCAATTTATTTATCAAACAACCTCATTCAAGTAGAGACAATAGGTCGCAATTCATCTATCATACTTATCTTATTACATCATCAATTATATAATAAATGTGATTACTCAAAACTTACCTCGGTATATTCGAACGGTCGCGGATTGGCTACTCTATTACTTTCTCTTTTCCCCTATCCAACTTTAATCTTCCTTGCTCTTGTGCTTAATTAAAACAAATAGATTTGTTTAATTACTTAACCAATATTATTTACTTATTAATCACATTTGGCAATCACATATCAAATTCAATATGTATTATAATTTATAAAAATATGCCATGATTCAAATTTCATATTTATTTATAACCGAAAATGCCAAGAACTTATCAAACCATGAAAATCACTTACAGCTCAAACACAAAATGATCATATAACCTTAATGACCGATTATTCAACTTATGCCTAGCTCACATACACAAGTAAAACTCACATAGCTTATCTTGCTTTCTTATACAAAAATTTAACCATCGCAAATATTTTATCAAGAAACACCCTAATCATTTTAGCCAAATTTTCTATTACAAATAAATCACATATATATAACACTACTCATTACACATATACATCAACTATCAAAAATTCCCACTCCTTAGCTATTGCCGAATGCTTATATAAGTCTTGAGTCATCTTTAACACATTTATCAATCTTCCAATTCAACTTAATACAAAAATAATATCATTTAAACAGCCAACACCAAAACATTTGTTCAAATGGACCTAGTCGAATACCCCACTTAGCTAAATAATTCACACAAATCACTAATAGCCAACTCAAATTCATCCTTAATTTCTCCTATAACGAAATTCATCAAAATTTAATAAGAAATACATCAAATTCCATGACCGAATTTGCATTTCTAATAAAACAAAATCCTTGCATCTCGCCAATAAGTCCAAATGCAAAAATTGCTTAATTCATCACCTAAGCAACATGAAACTCCATTACAATCACAATTATTCATTCCTTAAAACTAACATTCAACTATCAATAATTTAGCAAAACTCAGGTAAATGGCCGAATGCTATATCCTCAACCAAAACTAAAGTTTTAACATGGGCTACGTAGGAAACTATGTAATTAACTAAATTTTCACAAGAATTTAAATATAGCACATGAAACATACCTTAATTTGGATGCTAAAATAGCGAAAGTTTAATCTCTCCTATCCCCTCTTTTTTTTTTTTTTAAGAAATCGACAATAAAGAACAAAAGTAATTAACCTTGTTCTTTTCACCCATTTACTTATTTTATTATAATATAAAATTGTTATTACATATTATAATACATTAATATATATAAATACATATAAAATTTATACTTTTTCAACTACTAAACCACATGGCCGGCCGCTATAAAAAAAATGGCAATTTGACATGCACATCCTTATGATTTTTAAACCATATAGTAATAAGCCATCACATAAGTACCTAGCACATTTTCAAAAATTCTCACACAAGTCCCTTTCAATAAATTTCACCTTAAATGGAAAAAATCAAAGCACCACAAATTCACATATGCATTTTCATACAAGTTAAGCACGAAATTTAACATTCAATTATTTTCACGACTCGGTTTAGTGGTCTCGAAACCACTTCCCGACTAGGGTCAAATTAGGGCTGTCACATACATCTTGTATTTTGGACTTTTGAACCTTTGATGAATTTTAATCTATTTGTGAGTTGTTCAACTCTCCTTGTTCTTTTGTGACTCAAATTGACTTATCTAGTTAGTCTAGTGACGTCAATCCAATTCCTTTGTGAACTTATCACTTTAACGAATATGGCGTTCAATCTATACAGTTTGGTTCCTATCTCATCTAGATAGTGGGTCATGGTTCAATCTACCAACCTCCTTTCCACCTTAAGAGCTATTATAAGAATTGGGTCGATATTCTCTTAATATTTGTTCGTTCTTCAGCTTTTAAGCCCATCCTTAACTCGACCATTTTCCATATCAACCAAACAACCACTTGTTAAACCTATCTTTATCTGAATTCAGTCTTTCGACATACTAGTCTGAATACTACTTAATTTTACGATCGGGAACACAAGCGGCTCGATTCATCCAACGAGTACGAGATCGTATCAATAACACATAGCCAATCAGTTGCAATTCAAGCTTTTCATGTATTAAGTATTGATAAAATATATGGCATGTCATTCATACGATCGTAAGTATATAAATTCAAAGGTAACATATGCTATTCATAATTCATGCAAATATTCATAAATATAAATAAATACCACATAAAATCGATAAATCATGGATTCTAGCATATCACATATCTTCAAGACCCATTTTCATAATTTAATTTACTAAAAATAGTTTGGAACCTATTTAAGGACTAATATGATCAAAACATAAAATTTTGGGTCAAAATTATAGTTTCTAAGTTACAAGGGACACACAACCGTGTGACTAGACCGTGTCAGAAGCTTTGGACCATGTGGATAGGGTACACGACCACGTGGATAGGTTGTGTGAGAGATTGTAGTCATGTGGTAATTCGAAAATTTAACCTATAGGGAAGACATGGCCATGTAGGAGGTCGCATGAGGGGTCCTAGGCCGTGTAGGAAGTGTAATCCTAGGGTTTTAATGGTGGCATGGTTGGGTATGGGATCGTGTAACCACATGGGTGGCCTACATGCTTATATGGTAGGTCGTGTGATCTGGGCTAGGTTTGGTTTTACCTTGATTTTCTCGTAAAATAACACACACCTAACTTCTGGGGATTTCGCATGATGATCCTCACGTCCAATTCTGGTTTGGGATACTTACAACAGGTCTTTCGATCGAAAAATACGCAAGAATTAATATCAACTTTCAAGATTTATTAAAATTATCAAGATTTTTAGGGAAAAATCGTAGAAGATTTGAAATTGATTCGAAAGATTGTCAAGAATGATGTTATTCAAGAATTCTAGGGTTCTACGAAATTAGAAACAAGAATGCTTGCTGATATTGATATGTTAGAAACTAAATTTGACGGTGTTACGCTAATTCGATTAGAAAACCGGTTGAGTGGGCTCAGTTTCAATCTCGGGATCAAAATAAAATTTCTACGAAAAGAATATAAAGATTTTTATGTAAAGAAAAATAGGGAATAAATGAAAATTATGTATTTAAAGAAGGGAGAAGAGAAATTCTAATTAGGGTTGAAAAATAAGTAGAAATCCACAAGTAATTAGGAAAATGAATTAAATAGTTAGGATTTTAGAAATTGAATGGGCTAAATAGTAAAATACCCATATTGCCAAAAATGGGGAAAAATAAAAGAGAGTAACATGACTTGAACCTTGGGATAAGGAAGAAATAAAAAGCTTTACCACTTAGGCTACTACCCATTCTTAGTTATTTTTTAGCACATTTATTATATATGCTAGTTTGGTTTTTGTTCCTTAGTTGCTAAAAAAATTAGAAGAAAATGGAAAGAGTGGGGCTTGATCTTTGGCTCTTTAAGGAGTTTACTAAGTTCTCAATCACCTAAACTAAAACTCATTTCTTAATGATTCACTCCATCTAACCCTCTAAATTTGGGGGTGTTACAACGTAACATTTCAAATATAAGTGACTAAAATATAATCTAAGACAAACAAAAGTAACTATTTTAATAGTTTACCCTAATAAGAAATAATTAAAGCTCAATTACAGTTGAAACATATTGATTTATCAACAAAATCTTGTTCATCTTGACATGACAAATAAAAATTATATATATACACTAATATTCAAAGAAATTACAAAAATTCATAATTTTTCTTGCAAAAGCATAAGCAAATTCGTTCGATATATATATAACCAAATAAAGAGATTGCAACCTTAAAAAGAAATAAAAACACTAAAATGTAATTATCAAAAATTAAAAACAATTAGTTTGATATAAATGAAAATCATTTACTTAACAATAAAAAAATTTAACTCTCAAGAATTAAAAAACAGTTAATTTGATATAAATAAAAAAATCATTTACTTAATAATAAAATAATATTAATTAAAATATATAATACAATTAAACAATAATTACTGATATAATAATTTTCATAATTTAATTAATATATTTGGAATATAAAAAATATCATTAATATGTTTTTGAAATATTAAGAGTATCCTTATTAACTCCAATAACTCTAAAAAAGGAGTTGAAAATGTATAATATATAGATTGTGGTAATTATAATTGTAGTTTTATTTTATTTTATTTTTAAAATTGTGCTAAATTTATTAATGTAAAACAAAGTTATGATTTGAATACAATTCTTGTAACACCCCTTACCCATGTCCGACACCGGGACAGGGTACTAGGCATTACCGGACTTAAACATAACCAATCATACAAAATCGGGCCATAAAATTTTGTTCAAATCAAATTCATTCATACATATACAAATTGTCCCTTATATGGGTCTGCGAGGCCCAAAACATACACCGGGAGTGGTTCTGGACTAAACCGAGAACTTTCGAAACTTTTGTGACACTTGGAAAAATTTCTTATTTTGGAGGGTCACACGCCCGTGTGGCTTGGGACACACCCTTGCCCTCAGCTCGTGTAACTCTCTGTTTATGACGTCATCAGCAAAATAGGATTACACAGCCAATTCACACCCGTGTGCTAAGGCCGTGTCCTTCACATGGCTGAGACACACGGCCGTGTCTCTGCCCGTGTGGCCAAGAAAATGGCTATTTACCAAGCCATTTCCCACCCTTATTTTCACACTCACATACACACTTTCAATGGCACTTAACATGGCACAATTAAGCTACCAACACAACCATAATCAAGGCTTAAACATATCAAAACAATTATTTATTGTTCATAACAAAACTGTCTACTTGAGTCATAGTCACTAAATTGTTTATATCTTGAGCTACAAAACTCTAAATTAAGGTCTGCTTGATTTTTCCGAAACTAGACTCAAATATCTTCCTACCATAAAATTTTCAGAATTTATGGTTTAGACAATAAGTACAGTTAATTCTTCAAATTCATCCATGTTTAGCTGTTTGACAGTTTCGACCTTTCTTCACTAAAAATTAATTATCTCTTAGTACGAGATTCAGATGATGTTCTCATTTGTTTCTCTTGAAAATAGACTCATTAAAAATTTAAAAATATAAATTTGAACCCCTAAGTATTTTTATAAAATATTTAATTATTTTCCAAAGTCAGAATAGGGGAACCCAAATTCATTCTAACCTTGTCTCACAAAAATTCAAATATCTCATAAAATGAAATTCTTTTGCTTACACCGTTTCTTCTATGTAAAACTAGACTCAATAAGATTTAATTCATATTTTATTCAACCTCTAATTAGGTTTCCACAATTTTTGGTGATTTTTCAAATTTGTACTACTGCTGCTATCCAAAACTGCTTTAATGCTAATTTTACTCTTTCATGATTCCCTTGTACTAACTTTCATTAACATACCATTATAAACCACATCACATAATGACATTGGCATAGGTATATGAGTAATTAATATGCTTGCAACCCATTAGCCAATATAAGCCAATTTATATGGCTATATACCAAATTAAATCCTTATTCTTTACAAGCCAATACATTTAGCCATATCATAATTACACATACAGAAAATGACTAAGTCCCTATACATGCCATAGACTCAAGGGTTTGAGTTCATTTACCCAACATGATAGCTTGATAGTGTGATATCATCTCCGGTGATCTCCAACTCGAGCTAGCATACAACCCTATAAGATATGGGAAAGGAAGGGGGTAAGCTATATAATATAACTTAGTAAGTTCATATGCAAATAATATACAACTATTAACATTCATTTACTTTATCCATCCGTAAGGATACTATTATTACAATTTGCATTAAATCCCATGATTATCACTTACTCATTCATAATGCTCACTCTTTTATCTTACAAACACTAATTGTATGTCTTGGCATTAGACTAGCAACCATAATCTCCACATTATATCATATCACATTATTAGCAAGTTATTTCAACTCACTTAACAACATGCACATCATTTACGAGTAATCATAATTTTCACATATAGCTTAACAATCTCTCACATATCTATTGAATCACAGCTTAAGTATATACATCATACTATATCATAATTCAATAAGGCTCATAAGCCGAACACATGATTATTTTTCAATTCTTATCATACATCCATTCATCATAAATGTAGATATTTAGCCATAAGGTTATCAATATTTCATAGCATAACTTTCTCATATGCATTCTTACCATATATTCATCATTTACCAAATTCACTTCATATGAGTTCTAAGTACATACCTGTATCGCTCGCAATATAGTCACATACTTTCTCATTCTTAACATACCCATTGAAATACAATTTAAGCATATAAACATATTAGATCACATTTCAATTCGGCCCAAAAGCCTAACATGTAATCATCATTTATATTTATCATATATCCAACATCACAAGTATGTACATTATCAATCACAATGGATAATAAACAATTATTTCCACAATAATCATGAATTTACAATTATAGGCTTATGTACATGCCTGTTCACTCGTAGTAATTTCATTCTCATACTCATCTTTAATTTAGCCGTTGAACCACATGGAATACTATCGGATACACGGAAAGTTTGCACATAGTGCTTCATACGTAGCCACATGCTACCTCATATCACATATCACACATTGCTTGCTCTCGAGCTAATCACGGGCCTGCTCACACAAGCTGACAGTTAGGACGTAGCTACACGGGCTGCTCACACAAGCTGACAGGTACCCGCAACACATGCTGGGCTACCTAGCCACCGGTAGGACGTACATGACTAGCACTTGGATTCACATAGTCACATATACACATAATCTCATGAGCTCATAATCACATAGTTCCTAGTGACATGTCACTTGTATCCTAAACTATTCCTAAGGTTCAAACGGGATTTCCTTAATTACACATCTTCGTTGAACTCGTCTAGAGGACCAATCACATAACTCATGATAATGATTAATCACATAATTCTTCATAATGATAGTAATAAAGATAATCACATTTAAACATGAAATTTCAGCTCATCATAATGTCATCAAGTATCATAGACATATTTTAGATCATATCATTGCATAATGTAACATAAAATCTCATGGTCATTTTCGTAATACCGTACTCCATAGCATTCGCATTTCATTTTAATAATAAGGCATTTATCGCAATTATATGAATTAAACATTTATACATATACAATGAAATGTTTATAAAACATACGAACTTACCTCGATACGAAAAATGGTGAAAAAGACCTAACCGTCAAATACGCGTTTTTCCCTCGTTCTAGGTCCCAACCTCATTTTCCTTGATCTAAAAGATCACATTAGCTTATTTATTAGTCACATTATTCATTGTGACCCAAAAATCATATTATGACAAAATTACGTTTTTGCCCTTAAACTTTGTGATATTTACACTTTTTCCCCTAGGCTCGTAAAATGATTTTTATTCAATTTCTTTAACAGACAAGCCTAACCAAATCATTTTCATAACTATAGCAGCCCACAATTTCCACTAAATCACACTTTTATGACAAATTTTATAACTTTTACAAATTAGTCATTTTTAGCATTTTCACCGAAAATCACTTAGTAAAAGTCGTTTAACAAACAACTAACATGCAATTTCTACCATCAAACATCAAAATACACAAATATTCAACATGGGTAAAAATTTAAACTTTGACATCTCTTGAAATTAGTGGTAGAAATAGGTAGATCTTGTTACGAGGATTTCAAAAACGTAAAAATCATTAAAAACGGGGCTAAATTTTGGCCAAGGGGTTGAAGATGAGCAAAATTTGGCTTTTATTTTGTTCATTTAATCATTTAATTACTAAATGACCAAAATGCCCCTAACTTAAAAATATTCTATTTCACCTATTTCATATCCATTTTTGTCCAACAAATTAACCAATGGTATAATTACCATTTAATAACCTCCAATTTAAAATTTCATAGCAATTAGACACCTATAGCTTCTAGAACTCAAGTTTTGTACTTTTTACAATTTAGTCCTTTTGACTAAATTGAGGGCCCAAACATTGAAATTTTCGAACGAAATTTTCACGAAATCATTCCGTGAAATTGTATACCATAAAAATATAATAAAAATAAATTTTTCCTTGTCAAATTTGTGATCCCGAAACCACTGTTCCAACTAGGCCCAAAATCGGGCTATTACAATTCTCATAATCTTAATTAACATTTAATTAATATGAGAATTTTATACCAATTAAAGTTTAAGTTTAGATTTAATAAATAAAATTCAATAGTTAAGTATATTCAATCAAGTAGTAAAAAATTGGAGATTTTTAGCATTAATAAGTTCGAATTGTAACAAAATAAAATGGAAAATTAAATCAATTCGAAGAGGTAATCTCAAATCATATTCGAACAATAATGGAACCGAATAGTGATCGAAGATTGTTTTGATTGATAATGAGGTAATATAATAGCATGTCTTTGGGATCGACCCATATGTAATACCCCCTACCCGTACTCATTACCGGAATAGGGTACGATGCATTACCGGAGTTTACGAATTAATTTTTTTTATTAAGAAAACTCAATATAATCCCTTTTACAGATATCTAACCTTTCTTGCAATATTAAATCGAGACCAATCCACATCAACCAATCCAATTCAACATATTTTAAAGATAGATTCATGTATTTTTATAAGATAACCTTATCACATACCAAAACCAAGATTTGTTAGCCATACCATTAGCTAACCTTATATTCATTTCACAAAATCATTTACTTTATCAGCTTATACATGCCATTGGTTCCCAAAATAAAGTTTCTTTATATACCGAAATCCTGAGGTTGATAATGTGATGTGTCTCCGACCAAATCTGACCTCCGAGCTCTTAACACTACAAAATAGGGGAAAATGAAACACGGTAAGCACTTTGTGCTTACTAAGCTCATGTAACAAGAATTATACTTACCTAATATTTTCAATACAATGCAATAAACATTCATATATCCATTCCATACAATATTACCCTAACATGCACAAACTCAATATTCAAGTCAGTGCAATAACTTCCATGTATTAATATATTATATACCATGATTGATGAGCTCATTAATACCATAGTTTTCATTCCCTTATTATTTTTCCATATTTATCCCCTTGAATTTCTTGGAATTTTCGATGGATTTTCAGAGGTACACTTTTAGTGTACATTTAAAATCCGTCAATTCATATTCATGTGCGCACATTTCCATTTCGAGAGAGCACACTCATGAACCTCATCCTTACAATGGGATTACGGTCGAGCTAAATCCTCAGAATATAAACTCATAGAGTATTGTCGGGATTACCAGTCCAGGCTAAATCCTCGCAATGACAATTACTCTAATGAGCTTGATCCAATTACAGTCCCAGCTAAAATCGACCTTAATCCAGATTACCCGTCCGAGATAAATCCATTTTACACATATTCTTCGGAGGGCTATATCGATAGGATCACCCGTCCGGCTAGATCCTTTTTACCACAATTCCTTTTCGTATATCCATCGAATTTTCCTTTCATTCAACCGGATTTCTTTCCTTTTTATCAAATATGTCAATGTTTCATCAATTTTCATATAATGAACATTCAAATCATATTCATATCAAAACATACATTTCAAGCATTTAAGAATATAATTCAAGTTACACGAACTTACCTTGATACTTGTTCGTGTACAAAAATCTACTAATCCTGAACTTTTTCTTTTTCTCGATCTAGCTTCGTATTTGAATCTCCTGGATCTAAATAAATAAATTTAATTATCAATTTAATACATTTCATGTTCATATGCAACATTCTCTATAATTCAACTATTATTTATAGTTCATTCAAAGCTGTCTACTTGAGTTATAGTCACTAAATTATTTTTATCTTGAGTTACAGAACTCAAAATTAGGATCCGATAATTTTTCCTGAAACTAGACTCACATATCTTCTTACCATAAAATTTTTAGAATTTTTGGTTTAGCCAATTAGTACAGTTTATTCTTTAAAATCACCATTGTTCTGCTGTCTAACAATTCTGACCCTTCTTCACTAAAAATTAATTATCTCTTCATGCAGGATTCAAATGCTGTTCTCGTTTGTTTCTATTAAAAATAGAATAATTCAGGATTCTATAAATATAAATTTAAGTCCCTAGTTATTTTTATTCAATTTTTTATGATTTTTCAAAGTCAAAACAGGGGAACCCGAATTCATTCTGACCTTGTCTCACAAAATTCATTATATCTCAAAATTTACAAATCCATTGCTTTCACTATTTCTTCTATGAGAAACTAGACTCAATAAGATTTAATTCCATATTTTTTTCATCTTCTAATTTGATTCCTAAAATTTTTGGTGATTTTTCAAAGTTAGTCTACTGCTGCTGTCCAAACTGTTTTAGTGCAAGCTGTTTATTACCATTTTTCCCCTAAACTTTTAATAAATGATAATTTCGTCCCTACTCAATTAGTCTCTCAATTGAGCTTATTTTTCTCAATTAACACTTTATTATATCACCTTAAACTAGTTTACAACCTTTAGGAATCAGAATTTCAGAAATAGACTTTAATTCTAAACATTTTAACAATTAGGTCCTAAAAATCAATTTCCATTGAAATTACCTAATAAAATCATATCATAAACAATTTAAAGTTTTAATTTCATTCTATTTCATCATAAACTTACATAACTCAACCATGGTGACTTTCAATTTCATCCATGAAATCAAAAACTAATGAATTTAATAGTAGGACCTAGTTGTAAAAGTCTTAGAAACACAAAAATTACAAGAAAAAGGCAAGGATTAACTCACTTGGTGCAAAAATTATGGAATACCAGCTTAGAGAACCCTCCTATGGTGTTTTTAGCTGCTGGAATTGAAGAGAAATGAAGAGAAATCTAGATATTTCCTATTTAGTCCTAGTTTTATTTAGTTAATTTTGTAATATTTCAATTTTGCCCTTAATTTATCAATTTTCCTGCTGATTTCATGCCCTTTCCGTCCAGCCCAAATAAATTTTGGGTCCATTTGCCTTTTAACTCCTCTCTCATTAAACACTTAAGCTATTTAATCATCCTACCCACTTTTACACCTTTTACAATTTAGTCCTTTTCATTTAATTAACTATCCAAACATTAAAATTTCCTAACGAAATTTTAATACCACATTACTAACATTTCATAAATATTTATAAAATTATTTTTGACTCGGTTTTACGAGATAGAGGTCTCGATATCTTATTTTTACCTAATTTCTTCAATAATTTCTTTTTCTAACTAGCCACTAAATCGATAAAATTTTTCTCATACGACTTTCCTATCATATCAATTTTCATGCAAAAATATTGAAATAAATTTCTCTTTAAATCAGATTTGTGGTTACGAAACCACTATTCCGATAACCTTGAATTTAGGCCATTACACCATATATGCAACAAAGTATTAAAAGTAGAGAAGGACGAAAACAAATATTTTACGTGGAAAACCCTCAAAAAAGGAAAATCATGGGCAAAAGAGGTATCGACTTTTCACTAAATGAGTAAATAAACGAGAGTACAATATAGAGGAAATAAACCTAAATGTACTAAATGTACAATAACCAAAAACCCCGAAAATAAAGCTCAAAAATTCAAAGAGCAAACTGATAAACAAAACCCTAAATCTCATAAGACACTCATAAAAGGGATATAAAATACTCTCCATAATTACCATGAAACTCTCATCAAAACTCATATGCGACTACATCATGTCGCCCTTAAGAAAAAAACCCTTACTGATTAGCATATCAAAATAGGGATACAATGACCCTTTACATAAGCTAAGATTAGAGTTCTAATCATACTAAAATATCCTTGGAATAACATAGTCTAATTGAAAGAAAAAGTCTCGTTTGAAGTCTAAAATGCGGTTGCCAAATAGGAAAAACATGTCGTGATGTCGTTTTTGCCTTGTCATGACGTCACGTCGTTTTGAAGTCACTATTTGTTTCTCCAGAAATACGAGGCACACCATATTATTTTTTAAAATTTTCTAAAATTTTATACCATGTGGAGCAAACACACTTAAAACCATTTCTTTTTTTTATCTATCTGTAATATATTTGGTACAAATGAAAAATATTTTGTAGATTTGTTTTGAAAAGAAAGTAAAATTTAGTTTAAATATCTTTCTTATTTATCATGAACTATTATTATAATTGCTACATATTGTTTTATTTAAAAAAAAAAACTTTATATAGTTTCAAATTTATTTATTATTTAAAAATTAAGAAAAATTATCATTATCAATTATAAGTAAAAATAATTAAAAATACTTTATTTAAAAATTAATTAAGAATTAAATGTGTAAATTTATGTACAAGTATGTAACATTAGAAACTAGTAATAGTAAGTATAGATAATGTGATTAGTTAAAAAAAGGTTAAATTCTATTATTAGTCCCTGTAATTTGCAAAATTTTTGAATTTAGTCCAGGCAGTTTAATTTGGTCAATTTCAGTCCTTAAACTTTTCAAATTTTAAAATTTTAAAATTTCAGTCCTTACAAAACGGTAACTGTTAAATTCATTAAGTTATAATATTTTCAAAATTTGATGCAATAATCATATTATCATATGTGTAATGTCATGTCAACTTGTTATTTTCATATGTCACTCACTAAAAATCCAGTTAATGGAGTAATGCTTGTCATTTTCATCAATATTGAAATTTCAAAATTCGAAAAATATTGAGACTTAGAATGATCCAATTGGAGAATATGGACTAATGGCCCATTTGGATGGACGTTTAGCTGTAATGCAGTGCGTTTAGCTTTCTTTTATTCTCACACTGTAATATCGCTACAATATCTAATCTTACCACCACTACTATTTTTACACTAACTGCAGGTAAGCCCATCCAAAGGGGCCTAAATCTACAATTGTACACATAATACATAACTAGTAATTTAATTTAACCAAATATATTTAATTTCTACTTTTTGAGTCATGACTAAAATTTCAAAATTAAAAAATTACAAGAACTTTATGTCTCAATTTGAAAAGTATATAGACTAAAATTGATAAAATAAAAATATGATGACTAAATCTATAACTTTTACAAAATATAAAGACTAATAATAAAATTAAAAAAAAAACAAGTAGAATCATAAATAATAAAAGATTGGCTCATATATAGTGTGATTTCATTTAGAATAAAACCATGAAAAACATTTTATGGTATTTAGGTATTTATTGATGACGAGACTCGAATTTAAGATATTAGATGATTAGATCTCGATTTTATCATTTTAATTAAGATCTTGGTGATATTTAGGTCAAAAAGTTTACATTATAACACAATACAAAAAACTAGAACATAAAAAAATATAATAACAATAATTTATTTTAGGTTTAAGGGTGTAAAAAACTCTCAAAAGTTTTTTAGAAAAAAATAATTAAGCTCTTTTTTTTTGCACTCATTTAAGTACTTGAGCTTTCAAAATGTATCAAAAAAGCCCTCAAACATTTTCAAAAAAAGCAATTAAGCCGCTACTTTTTTTGCATTAAATTGGGTACTTGAACTTTCAAAATGCATCAAAAAGACCCTCAAAGTTTTAAAAAAAAGCAATTAAGCCCCTACTTTTATTAAAAATTAGAAAAAAATTATAAAAAACTATAAAAAATTCAAATCAATAAAATTTATAAATATTATTAAATTTTAATAAAAATTAAAATATTAAAAAATTATTAAAAATAATAAAAAAATAAAAATTGTAAAAATTATAAAATATATAAAAAATATATAAAAATGATAAAATTTTATTAAGTCATAAGAAAATTATACAAAATGTAAAGAAATATATATTTCGTGAAAAAAATTTACAAAAATTATCATACCAAAAAAGCATTTATAATTTTTCTATAACTTTTATTGATTTTTATTTTTTTTATCATTTTTCACCATATGTAGGGGTGAGCAAAACTCGATTCGACTCGAAAAAATCGAAAAAAAATTCGAATTTCGAGTTAAACGAATCGAGTTATTCGAGTCAACTCGAATTTTTTTTTTCTAATTTCGAGTTCGAATCGAGTTGAGTTTTCAAATTCGAATAACTCGAATAATTCGAATAATTCGAATATCAAACTATAATAATTTACATTTTTACCCCAAACTCTCAAACCTTTTTACTTTTCCCTCAAAATTTTTACTCCTTCCCACTTTCCCCCCAAAACTTTTACTCTCCTTCCATCCCAACCCCCCCAATCTACTCAAAATCCATTTTCCACCAAAATTTTACTCTCCCATTTACTTTTTTTTCAAAATTTTACTCCCAAAAACCCTCAAAACTTTTTATTTTCCCCCAAAATTTTTACTCCCTCCCACTTTCCCCCTAAAATTTTTACTTCCTTTTCATCCCACCTCCCATCTACCCCAAATCCGCCCCCCCATTTTTTTTTTTAATATTTTCCCTCCAAAATTTTATTCCCCCTATTTACTTCCCCTCAAACTTTTATTCCCCAATACCTTTTATTTTCTCTCTAAACTTTTACTTCTCACCTTTTATTCTCAAATAAAAAATCAAAATTATCCAAAAAAAATCACTAAACATAAATAGTAATAATTTTATTTATATCTATTATTTATATTATTAAATTGAATTTCACATTTTATATTATTTATATGATTGAATTGTTTAGTCGTATTGAATATTTATATTAAAATTGAATTATTAATTATGCCATTAAATATTCATGTTAAAATTTTATATTGGTATCAATTTCATATTTTATCTTTAAAATAACTTTTATTAAAAAATCACATTTTTACATTTAATATATTTTTTAATTCCAAAATACATAGTGACAAGAATCTGAAGATAATTGAAACAACTAAGCAAACAAAGAAGCTAACCCGTATATAAAAGATTAATAAATAAATTATGAGGTGATGAAAGTTAATAAAAATTTTGATTAAGATGGAAAAATTTTATTACGATGGGTGACAGTGGTTACAAGAACTCAAAATTATTTTATAAAATTTAACTCGAACAAATATATTCGATTCGATTCGATTCGAATTCCATCTCACTCGACTCGATTCGAGAAAATTTCAAATAAAGTTAGGATGATAAAATAAGATTCAAAAACTCGATTAACTCGAAAATTTTTGATTCGATTCGATTCGATCGAATGCTCACCCCTAGTCATATGTCACGTTGTGTTGTGATACATGATAACTTTAATTAAAAAAACTAGGGGTCATTAATTTTTTTATGATTTTTATAAAATTGTACAATTTATTTTTTTTGCGATTTTTATAAAAGATTCTAATTTTTAATAAATTTTTATTTTTTATATTTTTATTAAAATTTAATAATTTTTCTAATTTTTTTATTTTTTTATCTTTTATCATTTTTTTTCTAAATTTTAGTAAAAGTAAGGGCTTAATTGCTTTTTTAAAAAAGTTAGAGGGTCTTTTTGATGCATTTTGAAAGTTCAAATACCCAATTGAGTGAAAAAAAAGCAGCAATGACTTCATTATTTTTTTTAAAGAAGTTTAAGAGTCTTTTTGATGTATTTTAAAAGTTTAAGTACTTAATTGAGTGTAAAAAAAATAAGAGGCTTAATTGCTACTTTTAAAAAAATGTTTGAGGGTTTTTTTATACCTTTAAACCTTTGTTTTAAGTATGATGAAAATATGTTTCACCTTCATTTCATGATTAATAAAAAATACTTTTTTTAAAAATTCATAATTATCTATCCTTATGATATTAATTTTAGAGGTAGAATATATACCTTTAACACTGGTCTAATACATGTTGATAATTTTAGAGTTATAAATTTTAGTGGAGTAGCCAATAATAAATAAAAAAAGATGTAAATTAGTGTATAATATATATCAAATAAAAGGGAAAAAAAAAAGAAAAAAGAAAAACAAGAACAATACAAATGAAGTCCACTTAAAAGTTATGGTTGTGTATGTGACATAAGGAACACATCACCACTCATCTTATTACGACTTCTCTCTCTTTCCTTCCCTTTCCCATCTCTAACCTTTTCTTTATATTATATTTTTCTCTTTTTCCTTTATATTCTCATTCTTTTTTAGCTTAGCCAGCCTTTCAGTTTTCTTATATATTTCCTTCATCCCCACAATCCCCCAATCTCTTTCCTGGCGGCTCCTCCTCCCTCTTTTCTCTTCTCGCATCATCTTATCTTTTTCATTATTTGAATATTTCGATCTAATTGAGAAAATATCTTTTTCTTTTGTTACTTTTTTTGAAAAATCCGCCATGGTAGCGGCTACGCCACAACAACAACAACAACAGCAGCAGCAACAGCAGAAACAGGCGGCGGTGGCGACGACAACGGTGTCGGTGGCCGGGGCTACAAAACCATCGGCTGAAGAAGAGGCTTTGAAGAGGAATACAGATTGTGTTTACTTTCTTGCTTCCCCTTTAACCTGCAAAAAGGTTGTCCCCCCCTTTTCTACCCTTAGGGTTTGGAACAAGATCTTCTTGTTTCTTGGATCTTGCTTCGATACTTCAATTAGGGTTTCAGATTTACTTTTCGTTTTCCCTTTTTCAATGGCTCTTTGTTTAGTTATTTATTTAACTTTAAATGATAGGAAGTAATAAAATTTATTGGAAATGTGAAAATTTGTTTGTTTGTTTTTTTTTTTTTTTTTGCTGTTTACATGTTAGATCTTGCTAATTTATATTAGGTTCTTAGTGGTAAAGCCCTAGTGAATACATCTAGGAATATATGACATATTTCCCTTGATGTTTCTTTTATACATCTTAAAGAAAATTATTGGGTTCTCCCCCTAGGGTTGGCTGTTAAATGTGTATTTATTTGATGAATTATGTTAATTTTGGTGCATTAGTTTTGTACTATTTTGTATTTGATCTGGCGCTGCTACAACTTCAAGTTATTCGTGTAAAAGATATGGAAACATTTATGTTCCTTATAAAACTCTTCCTAATTTTCAAAAATAGAAAGTAATTTTAGAATTTGTTGTTTCCATTGTGATGCACTTATGTTGTTGTTTATGATGGAATGTTTTGATGCATCATCTCTTATACCGTTATTCCGGAACAGTTTAGATTGTCGTCTGACTGCGGTTTCACTTTTAGCCTTTCAGAACTATTTTTGTCTGTTTGCATTGGTTTTGAAGTTCTTTTCTAGAAGCATGTTTTGCCATTTGTGAAGTTGCCTTTGACAATATGTCTTCATCAACTCCATCTAGTTGTTTATAGATGAGAACTGATTGTTCATTAGATTCTGTAATTAATATTTATTTCCTTCTCAATGCCAATAGGGAAGTGAATGTGAGTATCGTCATAGTGAATATGCCCGGGTTAACCCAAGGGATTGTTATTACTGGTTGAATGGAAATTGCTTGAACCCAA
This sequence comes from Gossypium anomalum, assembly GCA_025698475.1. Classification (NCBI taxonomy): domain Eukaryota; kingdom Viridiplantae; phylum Streptophyta; class Magnoliopsida; order Malvales; family Malvaceae; genus Gossypium; species Gossypium anomalum. The sequence goes on from CM046956.1 coordinate 61,377,625, forward strand.
AATGTGGATTTCGACATCCTGTAAGTTTCTTCTCTTCTCTTGCACCAATAGTATAATCTTTGTGCCATGCTAGTCTTACAGGCTTTTGTAGGGAGTCTTGTTGCACTTATGGTTTTCAAAAGTGAAGTTTGAAAAATTGCCGGTAATCAAAATTGAATATTTTTACCAAGTCAAACATTGTATTAAGAAGATCGTATTTGTTATTTACTCTTCATTAAAAGCTGGTTTTCCATACTTTTGAATCTACTCTATGCTTACTTTTCTGTTCTAAAACATTCATGTACAATTATCCCAACACCTCTTTTACATTTTAAGATAACTATAATTTCTTTAATATTTATTTAAATGGTCAAGTTACATATTGAGATATTTCAATCATATTGTGATGTACTTTGGACTGGTTATGATAATTTTTGTGTTATTCTGATGGTGTCATTTCAGCCCCTTGATGGCTTGTTGGGAACCCAAGCAACAACTCCGACTGGTTCTTCCAAGCCTTCTTCACAAACAGCAGCAACTACAGCACCTGCTAGTCATATGCCTTACAACCAGGGTGCTTCTTACAGCTCCAGCAAACAAGCAGTTCCATGTATTTTCTTCCTCAAAGGGCTTTGCATTAAAGGTGACAGATGTGCTTTTTTGCATGGTCCAACTACAAGTAATAAAGTCACACAACTAGCAGCAACTACCACTGCTAGTGAGCCTCATTCATTGAAGAAGACTTTTGGTGCAGTTGAAGCATCTCAGTCACAGAAGTTTCCCCCAACTAATGTTTCCAATACTGTTGGACTAGCTCCTGAAAGTAAACCTTCTGCAAAAGTTAAAGCCGCTTTCACTAGGATTGGTACTGGAACTGAGAAAAGTGTGCCATCTCTAGTAGGCTTGGATGAGGAACTTCCTCGACACAAAGCAACAAAAACTACTTCAGTTGTTAATGGTGGCTCTATGGGTCATTCTGGTTGGTTGCATCAGCCTCATGCTTCAGATGAACAGACTTTTCATGGCAGTAAGGACACTGAAGAATTTTTGAGGGAGTCTTCTCCTGGTTTTGATGTTCTTGTGGATGATGAGCTCAGGGAGTCTGATTTCTACCATGGTGAAGATCAATATGGAGGCACAAGAGGACATGAGGGAAGGAATGTCACTGAATATGACATTGGTCGCCCTGCTAATTATGATGCCATGGTTGATGTTGACCAAGAAATGTTTCATGATGCTCGAGGCTATGATTCATTTGACAATGTGCAAGGGAATTATGATTGGGACCAGCAGAGGGCTTCCTCTGAGAGGATACCACTAGGGTCGTCTACTCTGGAGAGAAAGGGTTACTCAAGAGTTGATAGTCCTGATCATGTTGAGGAATCCGATCTTCGTCATCGTTTGTCTAAGCGCAGAAGGGTTAATGGCCTGAAGTCTGTTGTCAGTCATGATAATGCCCTAGAAAATTATGAAGGGGAACGAAATTACCGGGCTGGTTCTCATAGGGATTCCCACCGTTTACCTCCCCATGAGAGGTCCCTTGGCAGTCGTCTTCAAGGTAGAATAAAGCTTCCTGGGAGATCTGTAAATGGATCTGATTTGCATTCTGAAAGGGAGATAGAAAGAGGGCGAAATTGGGGACGACACTCACCTGGAAAGCCTCAAACCTCTTCCCAAGGGAGGCTCCGTGACAGAATAAAAGGAAAGGTGGAAGGGGATTTCAACAATAATGAAGGTCGAAATTTTGGTGGCCCGAGGATCAGAAGAGAAGTAACAGATGGGAGAAATGCTGATTTTGCAGGTCCAAAAAGTCTTGCAGAGCTGAAAGTTGGGAAGAACAGTGATAATAAGCAGCATCAGTCTCTTGGAAAGCGAAGGAGTGTTGGAGATCATCAACAAATTGAAGGTGATCTTTCATTCAAGGGGCCAATGCCTCTAAGTGAGATTCTGAAGAGAAAGAGACAATCTGAAGGTGCCGCTTCTGGGGATGGTATAGCATCTGTAAATAAAGAAGATGTTGACCAGAAGCAAAGCAAGGGAAGCTTGATTAGTGGCGCCAATAACAAAGAAGTATCGGTGACAGTGAAAGAGGCGAACAAAGATGAAGAATCCAAGGTTGCAGCTACAGATATCGGAATAACGGAAGCCACTCATGGTGAATCTTCTCAACCACTCAACATGAGCGAGCACGAGGCTGACGCTGATGCTGAGGATGGGATCATTGGAGATGAGAGAATAGAAGATCACGAAGTCGAGGCAGATGACCAGAGGGATGGAGAGTATTATTATGAGCAGGTTGATGAAGGGGAATACAACTACGAGGAGGATGAAAACGTGGACCCGGAAGAGGAATACATAGAGGAGGAAGATGGTGATGACTTTGCAAAGAAACTGGGTGTCATGTTTTCATGAGCAGTGGTGATAAGACTGCTTGACGATTATTATGGATGGTTTTATGGAGGAGGACCCCTTGAAGAAGCTCATTTAGGTTTTGGCTTCGTTCTGATCAAGTTAAGAGTTAGCTCAGCTATATTGAAATTCCATTGTAGAAGTAGAAGCATTAAGTTTTGTTCTTGTATCTCATCGTATTTAAAATCTGACTGATATGAATTTGGATATTTGCTTGACAGGCCCTTTTATTTCTTGTGCCCACCAATGCTATTGTTAAGTGCATGACTGCAAAAAGTAGAAAATCAAAAGATATTTCTATTAATCTCCGAGTCTATTTTATTTGGGATAAAATTTCTGTGTGTTTGGGGTTGGCATTAATTTGCACGTACCGGTGTTCGTATAAATCGATTTTTGAGTCGGAGGGATGGAAATAAGGAAAATTTTGAAATTTAAATTTTTGAAAAATTTGTTTTGAATCTAAATTTTTGAAATAAAAAACTTCAAAATTTGATAGTTAATAATTTTTTCTAGAAAATTTGCTCAAAAGAATTTTTGAGTTGTATATTGAATCATGCTTTTCAATTGGGAGCCTTTTATTTTGTCTTTTTACAACAGTCTTTTTTTAGGGAATTTGATCAATTACATTATTACAAAACTTTTTCTTCTTTTCACACAATTAATATTTTTCAGATTATTATTACAATTGAGAGAATATATTCTCTGAATTACAAAATTTTTGTAGAATTATTACTGTTCATCTCTGTTTTTTCTTTGTAGAGAAGTTTTACTATTTATCTCTGTCTTTTCTTTGCAAAAAATCACTCCTGTTCATCTCCATCTTTTCTTTATAGGGAATCATTTATGTTCATCTCCAGCTTTTTTGTTTCAAGGAATCTTTGAAGGCTGCAGACTTTTTAAAATTAATTATTTATTTATAGTTTTGGTGATTATTATTGTTGTTGTGTCATCTACAAGATCCACCTTTTTTATTGAAGATGTCGAGGATTTCTTATTTTCTGAGTCGGAATGCATTGAGTTGAGCATCTCAATCATAACCTTTTTGTATTCCTTTTTGGTTTTGGCCTAAATTAATAATGTGTTAACATTCGATTTGGCTTGAAGAAACTTTGCAATAGTTTTATCCAGACCGACAGACTTGCATAATCTTGAGTTTTTGTTGGAAAAATCATCCAAGTATTTGGAATCATATTTTTCATCATTGAATTTGTCCCACCATTTCGTTTTGAAATGTCAAACTAACAATGAGATTTTCATATATTGATTTTGTTCATAAACATAATTCCAGGAAACAATCCAAAAAATTTGCAAATTTAAAAAGAAATTGGTTATTTTTTATATGTGCTTTTGGTCTGGTTCTAGTTGGAATTTGTCAAAAAACTTGGGCCATAAATTTTGGATTTTTATGGTAGGATATCAAAAGAAGATAGTCCATACTAGTATTACCATTCTTGAAACCAATTTGAGAATTTGAATTGGGTGTCATACTTGAAATATAGGAGCCAAGAAGGTCTCATATGTTGGTTGTTGATAAGGAAGGCATTGTACCAAGCTTGCTCTTTGATAATCCAATATGTAAAATATGGGTGGTAGTCTGTTTTGGTGGTAAATTTAGTTGAGAATTTGTTTGAAGAGTTTGAGTTTTCACCCCAATCTCTTGGTATACGAATTTTTAATTATTTGAGCTGTCGAATGAGTAATAAAGTTAGGGTCTTTTGGATCAATGTAATGTTTGAACAATACTGATCAAATTTGAACTAATATGTTTTCATAATATTACTGGTTTTTTTTTTGTGAGTTTAATGACTTAAAATGCCATCCTTTGAAAAGATCTTTGGTAACAATATGTGGAGGTTTATCAAAAAATTCTTCCTCCTCAATGAATTTTTTTTTCAAAAAATTTGTTTGTAAAATATTGTGAGGATTTTTGTGTAACAGTTTGTGAAGATGCTACTTCTTTTGGAAAAACATCTTGAAAAAGTGTTCATTTTGCAATATTTTTGAGAGATTTTGGTTTGTATAAAACAATCTCTCTATTTTTTTTTTTTTGAAATCTTAGCTATTTTAACAACAATTTGTTTGAGAGGAGTTTCCTTTTTCGATTAGATTATGGCTAATGCCACTTCTGGGGATTGAGAGAGATACTCAATCAAAATTTTTTTTTAATTTGGGAATTGATTTCATTTGGGTCTTGTGCATCCTGGAGGGGTGCATTATTAGAGGTTTTTGATGAGGATGATGATCCTTATTTTCTTCTTGTAGGCAAATTTCATACTATGATTTGATGAGCTTTGAGGATATTGTTGTTTTTAACTCTTCTACTTTTCCTTTTCCTTTTTCTCTAAGTTTTGGGAGAATTTTTGAAGGAATTCTATGGTGAGAAAATCAGGTAAAGAATCAGTTTTTCCTTTAATACATTCGATTTAAAAATCAAATATACTTAAAATTTCTTGTCATTTTGCAAAAATCTATTTTTAGGCAATATTCTGAACATCTTTTTGTAAAAACTATTTTTTATAGATTTACAATCATTTTGTAAAAGAATTTTTTGATTTAATAAATCACTTTGAAATTTTGTAATACATTAAACAATTGATAATTTTTTTCTTGTACTATAATTTTGCTGAATTGGATTTTGTGTCTAGATGTAAATTGAACTATTTGTTTTTCTCTTCCCTTAATCTGTTTCAAAATCCCACCATACCCTATCACAAAAGCATCTGTTTCTACTGTTTAGCGGATGGTTGAATCAACTAAATGTAAATAAGGAAGTTTAGTGATTTGCTTTTTGATTTGAGTAACTATATTGGTGTGAACGTTTGTTCAATGTTGTGGATTCTTCTTGACCCTTCCATACAAGGGCTAACATAATTTGCTAATATTGGAATAAAAATTTATGACATAATTTATGCTATCTAAGAACCTTTATAACTGGATTCCGTGAAGGATTTGATTTGAAAATTTGCTGGCAAATTCTATAAATCTTTCTATTGGAATGGTCCATTGAGTAACATAATGACCTAAAAACCCTACTCTAGTTTGGGATAAACTAATCTTGGATTTAGATGCTACTAAACCATTATTCTTTATAACTTTGATAAAAATTGATAAGTGTTTGAAGTGTTTTTCTAGATTTTTAGAAATTACTAACACATCATCGGTGTATACTATTGTAAATTGATAATATGGATAAAAAATATCATTCATAATTCTTTGGAACTCAGATGGAGCAATTTTAATCCAAAAGGCAATCATGTTCCATTCGTATGGCTCAAATGGTATAGTAAATGTCGTTTTGTATCTTTCTTATTATTTTATTTGAATTTGCGAAAATCCTAATTTCAGTCAAATTTTGAGAAAATATTGACATTGCAAAGTTTTAAAAATAAATACTTTATTTGGGATTGAGTATCTCATCCATTTTAGATTTTGATTGAGCGGTTTGTAATTAATAACTAATCTTGGCATTGCTCTTTCGAATTCTGCATTTTCTATCACATAGAATGAAGAGGAACTCTAAGGAGAGTTACTTTTTTTTGATTAATTTTTTATTGAGAAGTTCTTGTATTTCTTTTCTATAAAATTCTTCCATTTCTTTGTTCATATGTATTAGCCTTACTTTTGTTGAAATTTTTGTTTCATCAAAATCATTTTCATAGGGTAATGTTACTTCATGTTTTTTTTCTATTCCAAAAGGCATTAGGAATGTCAGAACATATTGTTGATTCTATTTCTTCTTTAATTTGATTTATTCTTTTTTTGGACTTCTCTTTTTCTTAAATGTTAAATTAATCTTTTAAAACTTATTTCTTCTTTTAAAAAATAAAAAATAAAAAATAAAATAGGTTGAGATTTTTTATTTTGGGATTTTCCACAAAAGGAAATTCTATCTTGGTATTTAAAACTTTGGTGGAAATTGAATATTTGTTACCTCATAAAGTTTGAGTAAAGTGCGAATGGGGTTCTTAATGTGACATCTTGGGTAATATCTTTTACCATTACAAAACATGTTTGATATTTGATACCTTTATTACAAATTTCACCGTTGGAATTTTTTAGATAATTTTGAGTTTTTTTTTTACCATTTTGTAGCTTTAAGAGATTATACTGTTTTGTCATAGTATTTTGTTAGAATTATGTCTTCACTAATACAATCTTGATATACTCTTGTGTCGAAAATAACTATTGTTTCCAATTGAAATTCATTGTTTATAATTGATTTATTTATCAAGTATCTTTGGATGGATCCTTCAGTAAGAACCATAATATATTCTTATGTATTATTTCTGGCTCAGGTTCAATTTATGAAGAGCTATCTTCTGGGATTTCATGTTTTAAAGTTTGCATTTGTTTCTTCATCTCTTGTTGCTCATTTTTAAGCTAGGAAAGCTCTAACTTAATTTGTTTTATTTCCAATTGTAATTCAGATTTTGTGATTTGTCTAGTTTCATTTTTTCATATTTATTGAATATTATATCTTGTATATTGTATATTTGTGATTGATTAGGAATAATTTATTTTTCTTTTTCTGGTTTTTCTTTTAATGAGGATTTTAATTTTAAATGATGTTATCTTTTAAGTTTTAGGCCTTGAATTTTGAATTTTGGTATTTGGTTAACATATTTATTGAAAGTTCATTTTCGTTAGAGGATTCGAATGTTGTATGTAATTCATCTGATTCGATAGATGTATCATTTTCAAAGGTAGTGGATTTTAGAAGAATTTCATTGATCTTTTGTTCTTTTTTTTTATCTAGATTCAAATTATTCATTTTTCTCTTGATCTTATAGTATTTTGAGATGTGTCATGGTTTTCCACATTTATAACATTTTATTGTTTTTATCTATTTTGTTTTCTAATTTCTGTTGTTTCTTTTTTTTTTTCTATGTTTCCTATATTTTGGTTTTTTTTATAATATTTGAGATATTATTTTTCCTATTTTTTGGTTTTACAAGGCAACATGTTTTTGAGGAAGAGGGCTCACTTCTAATGTCAAATTGGCGGAAAAATTATCCTAATTTTTTTTTACATTGATATCTTTCCTTCTTAAGTTGTTTTTGTAATTTTAAATATTGACAAATTTTTAGTCCTTCCTTTTGGGTGAAAGTAATTTGTTCACCATAGGTAAATTTTTCATAGGGAATATAAGGTATAATACCTTTGTAATTCCCCTTAATTTGATTTTTAACTTTTTTTCCTAATAAAGTAGGAGGTCCTACTAGAAAATTTTCTTTCAAGAATGGTTGTTGGTTATTAGATATTTGCAAGACTCTAATCATAAAGACATCTTTATACCATTTAAAATATATTAATTTTTTACATTTTAAATTTGATAATAATTCTGAATTTCTATCTTTAAGATTAGAAGGCTCTCCTATAAAGTGTTTAGAGATTGAGAAAATCAAAGTTGCAACTGCATCTTGGATTTCTCTTCCTTGTTCATCTAAAATAACTTTTCCTTGATTATCCTTTTTTATTGCTTTTAGAATTTTTCTTGTTGGGTTTTAGTGAGTGCATGGTTGCACCATCCTTTTAATTGGCTACTAAATCCAACAACTAAAAGATTGACTATAGCATGATCACTAATCAATCCATTTTGGTTTTTAGTTTTATAAACATTCAAAACCATTTTCATTTGTTGTAATAAACTAAGAATATTATATTCCAACATTTCATCTATATTTCATTCATAAATAGTGTTAGCATTGTATTTATTTTGGAAAACAAGTTTTTCTTCTAGCCTTGCAGTACTAGTCATTGATAAGTATGTTGATGACATATTAGGTGAATTTTGGGGGCTCCTTTACTGTCTAGTATAGACAGATTGGGCAATATTTGAGGAATTATCTATTTCTTGTAAACTGGTTCTAAATGTTTTTGGGATGGAAGAGATAGAGGCTCTAGAAGTCTTAAGATCTGTTCTTTGTGTTTCGAGATTTGATTCTTCTTCCATATTTAACCTTTTAAAGGTTGCACTGGTACTTCCTATTTCAAAAGAATGTCTTGGAGCATTCTGGGTGGCCTATTGAATATTAATTTAACTGTGCCATCTTGGTGTTGGGAAATTTCACTTAATGAAGTGTTTCTAATAAGGTTGGTGTAACAGGATCTGTAGCACTTTCTAGCTTCCATTTGGTAGGTAGATTGACTTCATGCCATTGTATTATTTTTGAAATTATGGTATGAGTTCTCCTTTTGGGATTTAGAGTAAAGCTCTGGTGTTGACTACAGAATACATGACTTTGAAATGGAGCTAATAGACTAACGTTAACACTTCGAATCCATGGTGCATTTTGTAATTATGAGTTTGAATTTGAAGGGTCAATGGTTTTAAAATGTTTTTATTAGTTAATGAAACCATAAAATATGGGTAGCAATTAAAATGTATTGGGCCTGTGCATAGGCTTGTTTCTACTGTTTCTAGTAAGGAATCATTAAACATTATGCGTCTTTAGTCTCTTAAGACAATCAAAACTGAAGTATTTTTGGATGTATTTATAATTTTGTTCTTTAAGCTTATTGATGACAACTCTATATAATAATTGAATAGTTTCATATTCTTTTTGGATAGGTAAACCTTTTTCTTCTGTTTTTATAACATAACTAAAAAATGCATTTAAAGTTTCAAATTTTTTTTTATTTATAAATTTGGTTTGTTGGAACTTTCGAAAAAGAGTCAAATTAACACATATTTGGGGAACATTTCATAATGTTGTTCTTGTTCATTGACAGTGTTGTTGGAGGTTTGGCCTGGTTATTGGGATTGATTGAAGGCAAAACTTGCAAAGGAATTGGTTCTCCTAAGGAGAGGAACCATTTTTTTGTTTTCATGTTTCCTACAAGGGTTCTTCAATCAAATTTTTGGATTACTAATATTGCCTACAAGGATACTCTATCCTTAACACGCCTAACCATGGTTACCTGGACTGTGTATCATTACTTAGTAAAAATGATAATACATCAATAAAGATAGTTAAATCAGAACTCCAAAATATTGAAAATAAATTTGAAGATTTTTAAAATTTAGAATTACCTGTTCCTCATTGGCTTTGATAGTCCTGAGAATCTAAGGAGAGATGAAAGTAAGTAAAAATTTGAAATATAAATTTTTGAAAACTTAAATTTTATTTTTTTAAAATTTAAAAATTTGAAAACACAAACTTAAAATTTTGAAAGTTAAGAAACTTTTGGAGAAACTTTGCTCAAGATAATTTTTGAGTCGTATACAATTAAAAATAATACTAGATGACAAACAAATAGATGAAGACAAATAAAATTACTGGAGGTTCAATATCTTCATAAAAATACTGGAATAAAAGCAAGCCCTTTATGAATGAGAGCTCTATATGTAGGAGAAAAAATCTCATCAAAAGACTAAATGATAGTGGAACAGAACAACTATACAAATCTGAGCCTTCATATAATAGAAAAACAATTAGATTATATTAAAAATTTGGTAGAAAGTTGACCAAATAGGAAAGAATTAGGAAAAAAAAACCTAAAAAAAGTTCTAAAAAAACCAATATTTACACCATATGAAATACCAAAATATTTCCAAAAATCCTAAAATGATTTTTTAAAAGAAATCCAAAATAAACTTGATGTTTTGAAGGTTACAAGTACGAATTTGTAGTCCCAAATACCCCAATGCAAGCTCAACACTTAGTAAACACATTACACCAATCTTTTTAATATGACTCTGGCCAGTCAGAAGATGACTACGTCGGCATTTACGCATAAAACAAACAATTTTAAAACGCTGTTTTACTACAAGTGTACATGTTAATTGTAATATTTGTAGTGTTACAATGGAATACTGGAGTATTCCAAGGATCGAACCCAAAATGAGATAACGATTTAGCGATTTCCATTTAGAAGTGTATGTACGGAAGGAGTCTAGCTAGCTACTCATTAATTGCTTTAGTAGGACAAGCATAAACAAAGAATTTTAAAACTAATTTCTAAGTTAACTATCCCAAGGGCTAAATTATAAAGATTGTAAAAGTACTAAAAATTTAAAAATAACTAACAATTGGGTGTTGGTTAACTTCAATGTGGTTAATTAATTTTTGAACTAAGGTCCCAAACTGCTTGAACTCTCAAAATGGCTCCAGTTTATCTCTCAGTCTCAATTTTACCAAGTTAGACAAATTAATTCGGATTATCTCTTGATCTCACTAGTTAACCTAGGACTAATGAATCGGTGCCCAACAAGATCTCCTATCAGTCTCACTTGCCTAGATGTTCCCTTAGGGTAATCAATCCTAAGTTTTTAGGTTCACTCAATTAATCCAATTTATTGCAATTTAGTCGCTTAGCTAAAAATCAACTTACCCACATCTCTATTCACTAATCCCCTTTGAAGTTTAGTTATCCATTTTAAAAATTGAGTAAACAAACATAAAAATCAAAACTTTAATAACCTTGAACATAAACCCTAAGGAAAACATAAAAGTTGGGATTTCTACTCTTTAAAACTTGCAAAAAAGATAAATGGAAGCATCTAATAGTGAAATCTAAAGCTAGAAGCATAAAAGGAACAACCTTTAATTAATTAAACATAAAAGAAACTGAAATGCTTTAAACTTAAAGCTGAAAATGTCATTATAGGAAAGGGAAAAAGATTAAAGCTATAAATAAACCTAGCTACAGTAGTAACTAACCTAACTAACTACCATTTACTCTAAGAAGAATAAGAAAATATGCAAGAAAAGTAAACCCTGAGCTATGGAAAATAAAACTACTCTAAGCCAAAACTAAAAGATGAAAGAAAACCTAAACTAAAGAGCTTTCTAAACCTAAAACTATAGCCTCCATTTTTTTCTCATACAAGAGTGGCTTTTAATAGTTGATTTCTGACCCAAAAAATGTTGCCCAAAGTGCCCTTGGACGGTGGCTTTTGATTGGTGCTTCAGTGGATAAACTCTGCCCATAAAGTCATTTTTTTGTCCCCACACGGTAGGGATATCGTGATACCCTAAGGGGATATTGTGATACCCTTATAGCTTGGTCCCAAATCTTCTCCATTTCGAGTTTGTCAATGGTATTGCAATACCCTAGCTTTGATATCGCGATACCATTTCTTGTGCCTTGAATTCCACTCCATATGGGTAGCCTACATGTCCCTACAACACTCAAACACACATTAGGGTCCCCAATGGCGTAATTGACCATTTTGAATAAAAAAAATGAGGAAAAAGAGGCGATTTCATAAATCTACTTGCAAAACTAAAATTATATAAAACTACCAAAAAGACACTAAAAACACTTGAAAATAAGATCGTTAAGTGAAAAATGGGGCCCAATTTGACACATCAATTTGTGGCAGATCAACTCCCCTACACTTAATTTTTTGCTTGTCCTTAAGAAAACACACAAAACATGCAAAAAGAAAGATGACCCTTGAGTAATTTATTTAACATTTGATGAATGAATATGCATTATGTATTAAATTCTTTTATTGTACAACTCTTTTTTTGATGTATTGTAAACTTAGAGGGTTGAGATTAAATCGTCTTAGTTGAAAAAGTTACAGAGCAAACAAAAGTAAAGGTAGTTTATGAAAATCAAATTTTTATACATTATTCCATCATAATAAGAAATAAAGATATGATGTATTTATGTACGAAAAAAAATCGACTTATTCATTTTCAATAAGATTCCACAAGTTTCGATTTGTAAACGGAGACGCTAAGGTCACATAAGGCTTAGTGGCTTGTAACATTCTGGGCTTAAGTTGGTACGGATTCAAAGAAAGATAAGCTCAAAATGGTTCAAGCACTATGAACAATATATCACATGACATTGTTCCCAATTCCCCCCAAAAGTGATTGTTTGATCTGTTGGATCTGGTGCCCTAAGTGTAGTATTTTCGTCAATATACACTTGTAATTTTTTTCGAAAAGATTGGTTAATAAAAAAAATTCATTGATTACGTTAATATACTTTGTATACTTTTCCTTACATGGTTTTTGCACACAAAGCAAAATGGGAGTAGATGTTCCCTATTGGTTGTCTAATGTTTAACTAATACTAAACGGTATTACGTGGTTAGATCGTAGTATGGAAAGATAACTTGTACTAGTAGATAAAACTAAACATGTTCTTAGTCTAATCAGAAATGAGCAAACCGATTGAAAGACTGATATGTCATCTATCAAGTCCAATTGGGGAGATGCCTTGTCTTGGGTATCGGAGCGGATGACTCCTAGAAGATAGAGACATAGATGTGATTGACTTGACTGCCAGTACATTGGGTAAAACCCAAGTAGAATAGATCTTGAATCCGTTTATGGGTTTATTCACTTGTGACATTCATAGTGTGACATACCTATATCCTGAGTAGATGGTGGACTATGTATGCATGACTCGTTCACTTTGATGTAAGTAAAAATCTGAGTTCAAATAGATAAGGAATTGAAACATGGTGCGTTGGGTGTACGAATTTTGTAGTATGTAGCATCATTTACAGTAATGGAATTCATAGCCCAAAATATGGGTAAATGATATCCTCTCATTGGCATTACATGGTTGATGAAAAGGAAACGTGGCCACAGGTCGTCCGTATTTGTGATGGATGATTTGATCACTATTTGATAGTGATTAACTTTTCATGAGAGACGATATAATGGTTACCATGAGATAAAATAGGATCATATTGGGAGAGCGAATATTATCCCACAAAGATCAAGGGTATCCTATGAGGGTAACACACTTATGACACGATCATTGGACGAGCACGAAGTAGTTGCTTTTGTAATAGTATGTCATTGGGGAGAGCTTAGTCATGATACTATATTAGAATGACTTCGTGACTAAATGATTTTATAATTAATAGGTGAAAAGCTAAAAGTTAATTATAAATCAATTCAGTCTCAACTACATATGTCCAGTCGGTCCTTCCGCTAACTCGTTGAAACCAAAAATGAATTGCGTGTTTGAATAGAAATGAACAAAATGAATAGAAAATGATAAATGTGAAACATTTAGGAATAATTATGGTTTTCTCTAAAATGGATAAATTGAATCATTTGGAAATTAATGTAGGTTTTCAAAAATGGAAATGGAAATGGAAACTTAGAATCCTATATAGGATTACCTAAAGAATGATGGAAGAATGAATTTAAGTTTTTGGACTGTTTTGGTGCCTGAAAAGGAAAATAAATCATTTAGTCATAGTGAACATGTTGCGTTGTGACATATTGAACGAATTTTCTCAAAGTTTTTATCGAGGGTAAAATTGTCAAAATTTTATCGGGTATAAAATTGTAAAAAAGTTTACTAGGGCAAAATTGGAATGAGAAGATTATTTAATATGTAAATATTAAATTTTATTTTGGAAAATAGAAAAACTATATTGGGTTGGATCATATTACATATTGCTAGGTCAAAAAGGCCCTGGAAGTACTCGTAATAGGACCCGATATGAGAGAGGTAAAAAGCCCCTCATATAACATGAAGGGGGCGACAACCTAGTAGAAATACAAGGGCTTGTAATTAGATGGCACTGGTAGAGCTATTGATATAAATTTTAAGAGATTGTTATTCTGCCAAACTATAGAAAGAGTTTATTTTCAACTTTTAAATATATATATTTTTCTAGAATAACAATTTGACTGGTTTCTAATATAGAAGAGAGAATTTTTATTTTCACCTCAAAAGGAAAATTTTTCTAGTTCTTTGTTTTGATTCAATTGGTTCAAGCCCACACTCGAAGCAATTCGTGGTACGAGAAAAGCGGAGAAGATTGTTTGATTGAAAGCCAAAAAACATAAAGGATACGCTTCCAAAAACTCGTGTACGATTTTGGTCTAAGGTTTATTGCTATAAATATCACAAACTGAGTCGATTTTCAAAATTTCTATTTTCCTCTATGCAAGAAAACTTTTTTCAAACCAGATTTTTTCCAACAATTGGTATCAGAGATAGGTTTGTGCTATGTTTATGGTGTAAACCGAGGCCGGATCTCTTTCTTTATATTCTTTGATTAATATTTGATAATATGTGGCATTATTGTAATTATTCACATGTTTAGGGGAATGTATGTGAATGAATGTATTATTATATATAATTGTTATATAATAATTATATTTTGCCAATGTTGTGGTTTTTAGGATATATATTATGGACTATCATCTCTATGTAGGATTATTTTTATTTATAGAATTCTTGTGAGCTGAAAATGGATATAGGACATAAATGTAATTCTTCTAAAAAAGAGTCCATGACGAGGAAAAGATGGAGCGATGGCGGTTGAAGGCACAAGGAATTCCTTGTAATCAAAAACTATGTAATTTTTTTTCATTTATTTTCTTGAAATAGAACAATGGAAACCTTGACTAATAATTTTATTTTGTTACCCATATCTTTATATATATGTTTAATAATTATTTATGATATAATTGTGATATACATGTATAAGATGATCCACAGTTGATCTATCAAGATAAGAAGTGTGGTAATGAGAAAATACATGTGTTATATTGTTCCATTCACTTATTTAGGTTATTTGATTACTATCAAAAGTGTGGTAATGAGAAGGTACATGTCTAGGATTGGATTTGGCAAGGAAAGACTCAGTTTTTAAGTGGTCAAATACGACTCACCTCCCTTTCCTGAGAACCTACATGCTGCACAATTCACAGCGACTTCTTCGATCTTTCCATTAAAAGAAAAACCGTGAAGAATCAAAATTGTTTGATTGACTCTTGTGAATAATTGAATGTGAATATTATAAAATTGCCATAGAATGTTATGCATCCGTGAGATAAGCATGCCATATAGTTTATGAAAGAATGCCACATGTACTTGTCATGAATATATTGATCATACATGATTTCACTGATTTCACTTGTCATGAATATATGGATCTACCCCAAGGTAGACATTGTCATGATGATTTCACTAAGGAGACTTCCTGAAAGTAAGCAAAATTTTCTTATGATCATATGATAGTTGGACTAGCCCCTATGGTAGACATTATCATGCAATAAGTTAAGAAATTCTATCTTTAAAAGAGGACAACTAGTCAAAGCATGCTTCTTGGTAAGATTGTCTCACGATGACTCATTTGTGATGCATTATGCGGTAGGTGTTGAGTTGATGGTTATACGCTCAAAATCTTCTAGTTAAGTAACTCCCCAATAAGCTCTACTTAAGTTAGAATGATTTCCAAATGTTATACGATTATTAGTAAGTGACAATGCCTAAGGAATTAGGTTCATGTACTAGTTGATCATGATCACCCTACGGTGGCTTAATTTAATGGGTATTGGAATTATCTTTGCAATGACTTACAAATGTTTTCAAGGTTTAATGTAAGACACATGTATCATCTTAGTGCATATCGTAATGCTGCAAAATATTTTCAAACATTTGCTTAATACAAAGATATTAATGTATGAATGTTTTATTTTCACTTCAAAAGTTACACCAAATCCCTTATTGAACATACTCATTGAAAAGAAAATAAATTGAAATAACTATAAGGAATGAAAAAAGAACCTGATAATTGTCCTGAGCTGTAAGAAACTTAAAACAGTTCTTGATACTAACTGCCCTCCAACCACTAAAGCTAAGGCTATAAAACACTGCGAAGAGTTTGATGAGATAGCTCATTGCTATATGCTGGCCAGCGTGATTAGTACTTTGTATAAGTAACTGAAATGCTGTAAGACTACTAAAGTGATTCTAGATAAGTTAGAAGACATGTTCGGAGGCCAATCTACCTTGGCTCGACAATCTGCCATAACTAGCTTGATAAATGCCTAGCAAAAGCCCGACACTTCAGTTAAAGACTATATAATCACTCTTGTGGGTTACTTTGCTGAGGCCACGGACAATGAGGCAAATCTGGACCAGAACACTCAAATTGAGATGGTGTTCAAAAGCTTGTCAAAGAATTTTACTAGTTTTCGGGCCACATATAACCTTGGTAACAAAAACCTGACGCTTAAACAACTCATGAAGTAGTTACAATCTTATGATTTGATGTTGAATAGCGGTTAGCTGGTCGGAAAGGTATAAGCGAATATGGTCATCGCTTCTTCCTCAAAAGGGAAAGAAAAGCATACTAAGAAAGGCAAGGCTAAGATCTCTAGGCCACAAGTGGAAAGGAAGAGAACCGGAAAGCCTAAAGACTTATCTAAGTTTAAATGCTTCTTCTGCAACAAGAAAAGGCACTTAAAGGTAAACTGTAAAGAGTGGAAGGGATGCCTAGCTACCAAAGACAAAGGTTTGGAACTCTTGATGATAGAAGCTTATTTAGTGGAAGACTCAATAGACCACTAGGTCATTGATTCAAGAGCCACTAATCATGTTTGTGTTTCTCTACAGTGGTTCGAGAAGATGAAATATCTTAGAGATGAGAGCTTATTGTTGTGGACAGGGAGCGAGACAAGTGTGGTAGTGGAAGTAGTAGGAGGTGTACATATTTATTTTGATAATTTAAGGAAGATTATTTTAAAAGATGTTTTCTATGTACCAAGTTTCAAAAGAAACTTAATTCCTGTTGCATGTTTATATAAATATGGCTTGACCGTGACTTTTAATAATGGAATTGCAATATTTAGAAATCACAATCTTATCTGTAATTGATGAATATCAAATAATCTCTATTTTATCAAAACAAAGATGTACAAATTGCTTGATACTCGAATATCGAATAAAAGATTTAAAACTTCTCACTCTAATGAGGCGTACCTTTGGCATTTAAGACTTGGTCATATTAACCAAGAAAGAATCACTAAACTTGTGAAAGATGGCATCTTAAGTTCACTTAAAAAAGTTAATATTCCATAATGTGAATCTTGCTTGGAAGGTAAGATGACTAAGTGATCTTTTAATGCAAAAGGAACAATGGACGAAAAACCCCTAGAACTTGTGTACATTGACGTATGTGGCCCCATGAGCATTAGTGCAAGAGGTGGTTACGAGTATTTTGTAACCTTTATTGATGACTATTCCATATATGGGTATGTATATCTGATGCACCACAAGAGTGAAACCTTTGATAAATTCAAAGAGATTCGTGCGAAAGTGGAGAAACAATTAGGTTTATCCATAAAGACACTTTGGTCTAATCGAGGTGAGGAATATTTATTTGATGAGTTCTTAGGGTACCTCATAATGAATAGGATTCTATCCCTGTTAACCGCACCGGTAGAGAGAAGAAATCAAACATTGTTAGACATTGTGTGTTCGATGTTAAGTTATTCAAAGTTGCCAATATCTTTTTGGGGATACGTTGTACAAACAATTTGCTATATTCTGAATGATATTCCAACTAAGGCAACAGTAACACCCCTAACCTGTATCTGTTGCCAAAACAGGGTTATAGAACATTACCGAAGTTTACAGTTCAATTAGAGTTAATTCATGTCAATTACTTTTCATTTCCAAAAATCAATCACAATCAATCATAATGTCCCTCATATCGATCCTCAAGACCTTAAATACATATTAGAACTGAGTCAGGAATAAATTGGGATCACAAAATTTTTTTCGCGAAATTTCAAAATTTTTCTTAGGTGCAGGGGACACACGCCCAATGACATGCCCGTGTGTCAGGCTGTTTGGGCATTCGATGTAAGGTACACAGCCGTGTTCCAGCCCATATCCTTACTCGTGTAACTCTTTGACTTGGGTCACACGACCAGCCACACACCCTTATATTAGACCGTGTGGACAATGTAATTGTCAAAAATTATGTGCAGGGGTTACACAGCCAGGACACACTCCCACACACGGTTGAGACACATGCCTGTGTCACTGCCCGTGTGATCAATTCTGAGCATTCTGTTTCTAAATTTTAAGGATGCAGGGGACACACAACTAAACCACACGCCTGTGTGCATGGCCGTGTATCACACACAGTTGAGACACATGCCCGTGTGTCTACCTGTATGGACGAAAATAGGCTATTTTCATGACCACTTTTCTCACCCAAATTATCTTCAACCTACACCAATACATACATACATATACCAACCAATTCAAGACATTAAAACCAAACCAATATTAACATTATATAAGATATATCATCACATGGATTCAAACTTACCTTTTCATAATATATATATATATATGCTTTTCATAATTCAATCAAATCATACGAAGCACACGTATGTTAACCATGTTATAACCTCATATATGTAAATATTTTCACTAAACATACTATCATTAGCCATTCCAATGGTTAGATTACAAACAACCATTATATGTCTATATTGACCAAGTTAGCCTATACATGCCATTATACCAAAATAAGTTTTCTATTTATACCAAAACGGGCTGAAGGATAGTGTGATCATGCTCCGACCGGTTCCAACCTTTACAAGCTTCCGAGCACTATAAAATAGAGAAAAGCAAACTGAGTAAGCATTTCAAAAGCTTAGTAAGTTCATATAATGAGAATTTAACTTACCATATATTTACATTTAAGATAAGCATACAAAAAAATGCATCCAAGCAATTTGGCTAATAGCCTAAAACACACAACTTCACCAATCATGTTAGTCAAGTAATTTACATAATACCAAGAACATGGATGAGCTCATCATTTAAAGACTTTCATATATATACTTTTCATATCATTATTCCATATTACATGTATATTTTCATGACAAATCATTTCAAGTTCAGTTTAGCCATGTCAGAATTTTATTCGTTGAATTTATTTAAAATATCGATGGATAAACTCATGTAGTACACTTAAAGTGTACAAAATTAAAATCCATCAATTCTTATCTAGGGGTACCCAATTAGGGCACATAATCAGGAAGCACACTCTCGAGCCATACATTAGGATGCTCATGTGAGTATCAGGAAGCTTATCCGAGCTAAATGGGAAACTCATAATAGTCTATAACAGGAAGCTCATTGAGCTTAATAGGTAACTTCGAAGAGTTATTAATAGGGAGCTCCGGATAGCATAACAGGGACTTCAAGTGAGCCATGTCAGGAAGCTCATAAGAGCCTATATTAGGACGCTCACGAAGAGCTGCGTTTATGTCCGCAATAAATACTGGATCACAACCGATCGAATCAAATAACAGGACGCTCACAAAGAGTTGTGGTAGTGCGCAACACATGCAGGATCGCTACCTATCAGGATGCTCGCAGGAACTATAACACCCCAAAACTGGCTTGGAAGTTTGGCACGAACCTGGCGTGTCACATTGAACTGTTTTTCGAAAACCATGTTTCCATTAAAAACCCTTCTTAATAATTAAAAACTTATACCATTTTTAAACCTTGTTAGAAAACCTCAGCTGAATAACATTCTTAACAACTTTGTAAAAATCTTGTCAGTTGCGGAAGCTTAATTTAAAAACAATTACGGATACGTGATGTTTTGAAAATAGTAGTTGCTTTGGAAAACCGTGTTCTAATACTAGCAATTATAAGAACAATAAATAAAATTCCAAATTAGAAATCCAGAAAATTACAACGGCTTTACTACAACCCACATAAAAACATTTAAAAGCAATAATCAAAATCAGAACATAAATAGTGTGTGTGGCTCCTCCAGGCCCCTCGCAGACTCCGATCTGTCTAAAAGTGAAATTACGAAAGGTTAACAAACGGGGTGAGTTTACGAAAACTCAGTGTGTAATCCCCTACTTTATAAAAGGAACAGTCAGTCATATAAAAGAATTAAAAGTTTGGCCCCAGCCCTACTTACAGTTTCAGTATTATTTGGGCCTTAGCCCATTATAACAGACAGTACCAGATGGGCCTTAGCCCTATACAGAATTCAGAATGAAGCCCATAGGCCCACAATAGATACAGAACAAATATTTCATGTATGCAGAAACCCAACCCACATCCATCCGTATATGCCCCCGTACCAACCTTACACCATGTGGGGAGACAACTCGACCCACCTATCCGCTACACACCACAGAGTTTGCAGCGTGGTTGCCAGAATAGATATTGTGACAGAGTCACCAGATACAGATATTGTGGTAGAGCAACCAGAACAAATATTTGTGGTAGAGCCACCAGAATTGATATTTGTGGCAGAGCCACCAGAACGCTTCCTCCATCAATATAACCCATGTCCCATGCAACAGATATACATGTCATGACATACAACATACAGAGTCAGAATATCATGCCCATATTTGAATCAAACAATCACAGTCAAGTCATTCATATCACCAACATATATTCACAATCAAATCCACCAACCACACAGTCCAAGTCAGTCACTTGCCCACAAGGGCAAAACGGTCATTTAACACCCTAGGGGCAAAATGGTAATTTTACCCCACAAGGTTATCTCGGTAATTCTACCTTACAGGGGTATTTCGGTAATTTTGTAAATCGAGGGTAAAATAGTAATTCTGTAAATCGAGGGTACTTTGGTAATTTTATAAGTCGAGGGTATTTTAGTAATTTGGTAAACTAAAGTATTCTAAACAAGGATAACAATACGAATGGGCCTAAAGTCCTTTCTCGGCCCAAATGGGCCCACACACTCGTGTGGCCCTTTTAGCCCAAATCTAGCCACAGATATGAGATTCACCCAGCCTAGTCCAATATTTACTACACAATCAAACAACTTATCCAATTGGGCCCGTAGGTGCATTGGGCCCACATGGCCCATTTCGGCCCATCGCGGCCCGAAGTAGCCATCCTACAGCCAGAGTAGTGAGAAATACACACCTGATAGGAGACTGGAGTTAATCCACGCTCCGAGCACTCTTAGCCGACGCCCAACCCAAACGAGCACGCCATAAAGTGAAAGGGATCAGCCAAGAAGGGTACCTTTACTCTCCTCATGGTTCTCCCTATTTAAAGCTAGCTTCGCATCCATTCTTATGTTAGCTTCCCGATGTGGGATCCCTCCATCATCAGAGTTTAAATTCAACCCCAAATCTTGCCGCCCCCTGTTAGCAAAATAAATGCTCTTTGATTTCCATGAGTTTCGAACCCTGGACCTCCTTACCAACTCTATGATACCACCTTCCTGCCTCTTACGTGGCGCTACTTTGCCACTAGACCACAAGGCTTTTTGTGGCACAATTTCTCCAACAATATTCCTAAGGCCTACCTATTACACCCAGGGTTTGATTCGCCTTAAACCAAAATTTTTGCCAGAGTCCAGGTTTGAACCCAGGACTTCTCCAACACTTATCAACACACTTAACCACTAAAACAAGCCTTCATTAACGAAATTTACATGCACAACGAAATATTAAAAGCTGCCTTCAACCGCTCCCATGCTCAAGGCCCAAAACTTCTAGGCCCAAATTCAGGGTGTTACAGGAACTATATAACAGGAAGCTTGAGAGGGCTTATAATAGGATTGCTCGTCCGAGCTATATTCTATCCACAACATATGCAGGACCACATTCAACATGGGAAATCATGTATCCATCGAATTTCATAATTTAAACGGAACTTAACATTTTTCGGACATTATCGAACATGTGATTATTTCATACATTTATAACAATTATATAATTCACATAAATACATACCACACTCAATTCAAGCATAAAATTAAACGCAATTTAGTTACACAAACTTACCTCGATAAACGTTCGTATACAAGGATCAACTAATCCGGTACTTTTTATTTTCCTCGATCCAACTCAATATTAGGTCTTTTCGAATTTATATAAATGAATTTAACGTCAATTTAATCCATTTCATACTAAATTTAATTCAATTCACATCCTAGGCAAAATTACCATTTTGCCCCTATGCTTTTATAAATTACGATTTCGTCCCTAGGCTCGGAAAATAAAATTCATGCAATTTATTCCTTATTCCAAGCCTAACCAATTTTTACATATAACATTTATAACACATATATTTCATAAAAATTAGAAATTTTCCATGAATTTTACATCTTTACAATTTAGTCCCTAAATCACAATTTCATTAAAATTCACTTTATAAAAGTTGTTTATCTATCACCAACATTTCATTTTCTACCATAAATTTCAAATTTTCTGCATATTCATCCATGGAAAAATTTCAATACTTTAATATCTTTTTAAATTGATCCCCAAAATAGATAGATTACGTTATTCCGATCTCAAAAATATAAAAATTACTGAAAAACGGGATCTTATTACTTACCTAATTAAGCTTGCTTGATTTTCTTTCTCTTTCCTAGGGTTTCCATAAAAATTTGGGGAAGATGATGAAATAAGATGATATTAGGCTATTATCATCTTTATTTATTCCAAATTTTAATTTAGTCCTTTTCTTTTTCTAATTTTCCATGGATGAATCATCAAAAATTATCTACTAACTTTTCTTAATGGTCTAATTACCATATAAGGACCTTAAGTTTTGAATTCCGTAGCTATTTGATACTTATAGTTACTGGAACTCAACTTTTGCATTTTATGCAATTTGGTCCTTTCTATAATTAAACATGTAATCGGTAAAATTTTCTTATCGAAATTTTCATACGTCTTTCCTATCATAATGCAGACCATGCAATATTATTAAAATAAATTTTCTTTCTGACTCAATTTTGTGGTCCTGAAACCACTGTTCCAATTTCACTGAAAACAAGCTGTTACAGCAGCATAAAAAACCCCATACAAATTTTAGCATGATAGGAAGCTGAATCTTAATCATTTTAGGATTTGGGGATGCCCAACCCACGTATTGGAGAAAGATACGAGGAAGTTGGACTTACGGACATAATTGTGCGTATTTGTAAGATATCCAAAGGATGGTTTGTTTTATAACCCGAAAGAGCAAACAATTATAGTCTCAACTCATGCTACTTTCTTTGAAGAAAATTACATGAATGACTTCAAATCTAGGAGTAAATATGTACTCGAGGAGTTGTAGGGAAATATAGAAAACCTAAAAGCATGGGTTCCATAACCAAATCTTAGTAGTAGACTTGGAAAAAATCAGCAGCATAGGGAGCTTTGTCGCAGTGGAAGGGTCTCTCGTAGGCCTGAGTTCTTCCAATTTGGTGAAAGTGTTCTTAACACTGAGTTCGCCAAACAAGAAGATGATGACCCACTCATATATGAAAAAGTGATGCAGAGTGCTGATTTCATGCTCTGGGAAATATCTATGAAAGATGAGATGGACTCTATATATTCTAACTTAGTTTAGGAATTTGTAAACTTACCAGAAGGGATAAAACCCATAGGGTGTAAGTGGATCTATAAGAGGAAAAGAAATACGAATGAAAAAGTGGAAGCTTATAAGACTAGACTTGTAGCGAAAAGTTATACTTAGAAAGAAGCTATCGGTTATGAAGAAACCTTTTCAATGGTTGTCATGCTCAAGTCAATCTGCATATTACTATCCATTACGGTGACTCTCAATTACGAGATTTGACAAATGGATGTCAAGAGAACATTTTCGAACAACTATATTGAAGAGAGTATCTACATGAAGCAACGCACTGGATATATAGCTAAAGGAAACAAACATAAAGTTTGCAAGCTACTTAGATCCATATATGGACTTAAGTAAGCATCCCGCTCATGGAATCAAATATTTGATAAAGCGATTAAGACATTTGGATTTGATCAAAATGTAAATGAACCTTGTGTTTACGAATGTTTAGGGGATGGAAAGGTGGTTTTTCTCGTTCTATATGTCGATGATATTCTACTAACTGGAAATGATGTACGGACATTGTCATCAGTTAAATTGTGGTTAGCACAACAATTTAGCATGAAGGACTTGGGAGAAACCAATTTTGTTCCAGGTATTAGAATCCTAAGGGATCGAAAGAACAAAGTGATAGCACCACTGTCTCTTGCTTCATACATAGACAATATATTGAAGTGTTATGCAATAACTGATTCGAAGAAGGGAAATCAACCTTTTGTATCGGGATTTCATATCTATTTAGAAGACTATCTTAAGACAGCGAAAGGAAGAGAAAACATGAGAAATGTTTCTTATGCTTTGGTAGTAGGAAGTTTCATGTATGCTATGCTATGTACATGCTCAAATATCTATTTTGTAGTGAGGTTGGTAAGTCAATATCAGACGAATCCAGGTCCAAGACACTGGCAAGTATTTAAGCATATACTTAAGTATTTATGGAGAATAAGGGACTATATGCTTATGTACTCTGGAGGAGATCTCACTCCTATAGGATATACTCATTTTGACTTCCAAACATGTTAGGATTCAAGGAAATCGACATCAGGCTGTGTTTTTGTCCTAGATGGTGGGTCCATAGTGTGGACAAGTGTCAAGCAGGGTTGCACTACTAACTTCACTATGGAGGGCCGACTATTAGGTATGGAAAAACTATGACATTATAATAGTATGGATATAACTAGACTCGAATTAATCACATAAGGATAAAACACATAAGGGAGACAATAGTGTTTGACGAAATGGTAGATATAGTTAAAGATTGCATATGAAGACAAACCCTGGGGATTTGTTTATCCAAGGCTCTTATAGCTAGAGGCACAAGAATGTGAAACATGACTCATCTACTTTACTAGGGCAAGTAGGAGACTGTTGGATCTGGTGCCCTGAGTGTAGTATTTTTGTCAATATAAACTTGTAACTTTTCCAAATAGATTTTTTAATAAAACAAATTAATTAATTACATTAATATAATATTTATAATTTCCCTCACTTGTTTTTTGCATGCAAAGAAAAATGGAAGCAAATGTTGCTCATTAGTTGTTTAATGTTTAACTAATACTAAATGGTATTACGTGGTTTTATTGTAGTACGGAAAGACAATTTGTATTAGTAAAAGAACCTAAAGATGTCCATAGATTAATCAAAATTGAGAAAACTAATTGGAAGACTAATATGTCGTCTATCAAGTCCAATTGGGAAGATGCTTTGTCTTGGGCATCAGAGTGGATGACTCCTAGAAGATAGAGACACAAATGTGACTAACTGGAATGACTGTACATAAAAAAAAAACCAAGCATAATAGATCTTGAATAGGTTTATGGATTTGTTCATTTGTGATGTTCATAGTGTGACATACCTAAATCCTGAGTGGATGACAGATTATGTATGCATGACTCGTACACTTTGATGTAAGTAAAAGACTGAGTTCAAATAGATAAGGAACCGAACGCTGGTTCGTTGGGTGTATGACTTTTGTAGTATGTAACTTCATTCAAAATAATGGAATTCATAGCCCAAAACATAGGTAAATGATATCCTCTCATTGGCATTACATGGTTGAGGAAAAGTAAATATGGCTATGGGTCGTCTGTCTTTGTGATGGATGACTTGATAACTATTTGATAGTGATTGAATTTTCGTAAAGAAAGATGTAATGATTACCATGAGATAAAATAGGATTATATTGGAAGAGCGGGTATTATCCCAAAGAGATCAAGGGTATCCTATGAGGGTAACACACTTATGAGAAAGTCATTAGATGAGTACTGAGTAGTTGCTTTCGTAATGGTATGTCGTTGAGGACAGTTCAGTCATGATACTATAGTGGAATGACTTCATGACCAAATGATTTTATAATTAGTAGGCGGAAATTCGAAACTTAATTATAAACCATTTAAGCTTCAACTACATATGTCCAATCGATCTCTCCGCTAGCTCGTTGAAACTAAAAATGAATTGTGTGTTTAAATAGAAATGAATGGAATGAATAGAAAAAGAGAAATACGAAATATTTAGGAATTATTATGGTTTTCTCTAAACTGGAGAAATGGAATAATTTCAAAATGAATGTAGGTTTCCAAAACTGGAAATGAAAATGGAAATGGAAACTTGTAATCCTATATAGGATTACTTAAAAAATGATGGAAGAATGAGTTTATATTTTTGGATTGTTTTGATGCCAAAGAAGAAAATAAATCATTTGGTCATGTGAACATGTTAAGTTGTGACATATTGAACGAATTTTCTCAAAATTTTATTGTGGGTAAAATTGTCAAAAATTTACCAGGGGTAAAATTGTCAAAAGATTTACTAGGGTAAAATTGGGATGAGAAAATTATTTACTATGTAAATATGAAAGTTTATTTTGGAAAATAGAGAAATTGAATTGGGTTGGATCATATTACACAATACTGGGTTAAAAAGTCCTAGGAAGTACTCGTAATAGGACCCGATAGGAGAAAGGCCCAAAACCTCTTATATAACATGAAGGGGGCGGCAACCCTAGTAGAAATACAAGAGTGACTCGTTCACCCCTCTTCTACTCTAAGTAGGATGTTGTTTTTCTATTTAAAATAAAACTGTACAACTCTACAAGTGTTCTACCTTCTCTTCTTATAAATAGATGGTATTGGTAGAGCTATTGATATAACTTTTGAGAGATTGTTATTCTGCTGAAAAATAGATAGAGTTTACTCTTAAGTTTTTAATATATTTTTCCAGAATAAAAATTTCACCTGTTTCTATTATAGAAGAGAATTTTTGTTTTAACCTCAAAAGGAAAAAAAATTTCTAGTGTTGTGTTTTAATTTAATTGGTTCGAGCCCACACTTGAAGCAGTTCATGGTACGAGAATAGCAAAGAAGATCATTTTGTTGAAAGCTTAAAAACATCAAAGGTTCCTTTATCCAAAAACACAATTATGATTTCAGTCTAAGGTTTATTGTTATAATATCACAAATCGGGTTATATTTCAAAATTTTTATTTTTCGTTGTGCAAGAAAACCGTTTTCAAATTGGATTTTTTTCCAACATGATCTCACCACCTTATTTCTCCTATTCTCACATTACTTATCTCTCCAATGATGTGGAAGAGATGGGTCGATTTTAGCTTGTTTTTGTGTACTATGATTTTGAGACATTAATGTTATGCTCTTTTCTTTTGCTTATTTTGAGCATATTTTTCATTCATTTGTTCTTTTGTCTTATAATGCTTTTGATCCTTAGTATATATATTTTTTTCTTTCAAAATTTTCTTTCTTTTTATGCACAATTTTTAGTAAGAAATAATTACGATCTAAATCAACCTCTCTTCACTAGTCTCTCAAGTAAATTTTGTAAGAAACCTCCGCAATGTTCTTACTTAACCCTCGATGTTCACGGCATGACATCCATTCAATAGTGCAATACAAAGTTTAGGGACTATGAAAGGTTGAGTTTCAAACTCAATTTTGACTTAAGGTTTCAAACATAAAGGCTCATCAAGAAAGGACAATGTAAGGCTCAAATTTAGGAACTAGGGATAATGTAGCATCTAAGGTTGGTCCTTTAGTCTCTAGGCTACATAAACAATGCCTTAGGTTATGCCTTAGTATTTAAACGAATAGAAAACCGAAACAAGTTTCTACTTATTTCCATAAATAATGGCAATTTTTAAAACATGCATGTATACACCTATCTTCATTCTTATTGATCATTTGGATAAAACAAAGAATTTTTCAACTACCTCTATCCTATTATACAATGTAATTAATTGAACTAAACAATTTGTTCACAAAGCAAAGAATCCACCAAGCATCAATTAAAATCTATACATTCAAAGTACTTAATAAGCAATATCATACCTCAATCCATCAATGTCAATCACTTCATGTTCAAGAACCATGCACACAATAACAAAAAAATCAAAGAAATAAAAGAAAAATATTTTTTGAAAAATTCTAAATTTTTTTTGAAGAGTGGCATAAAAGCCAAAAACATGCAAAACACACATAAAAATAAAGCAAAATAAAATAATTTTCATCCCCTACACTTAAATTACACATTATCTTCAATGTGTAGCCTAATACAAAAGATTAAGAGGTTATTGGGCTTCCCTAGAAGGAGTTATTAGGCTAGCTCGGGTCGTCTACCTTTACATTTAATGTAACAACCCGTTTTAGTGGTATAAAAAATAGTGGTTTTAAAACCAAGAATCCGATGAGTAAGTAAATATTTTAATGTTTATTTAATATTTATAAGGTCATTTTAAGGTCATATAAAATTTTTGTTAATAAATTTTAAAGTTTAAAAGGTTAAATAGGTGAAATGGACTAAATTGAAAAAAGTGTAAAAGTTGAATTCTATTAGTTAAATGGCTAATTGGCTATGGAAAGGAAAACTAATGGACTTAAGTGGTAGTTAAACCATATTATATACCAGTGGATAGTTATAAGTAAGTTTTTCTTGAAATTTTCAATTAATAATAAGGGTAAGTTGGTAAAATAATAAATAAACATAAAATTTAGTAAGTAAAGGTCATCATCTTCTTCATTTTGAACGTTGGAAACTGATTTTCCATTGTTGTTCACGTAAAGCATTCGACCAAGCTCAAATTTTGTACATGATAAAGATACTCAACAACCGGGCTTAAACTGGGGAAAAACAAAAGCTTTGGATTCGTCTTCAACTCTATTTTTGTGACCACAGTTATCGAGGGGAGTTCGTATGAACTTTATGCTTATTACGTATTGTTTTGGTTGATTATTCATTAATGATATGTTTGATATATATATTTTAGTAATAATATGATAATGGAGTACTTGATGGCCTAAAAGTCCCGTTTGAACCTAAAGAATACTTGGAATACAAATGACATGTCATTAGGGATTATATATTTCGAGTGTTGTTCCTGAACGTCCTATCGATGGCTGAGGTCCTGCATTTGTTACGGATTTCCACAGCTCATGTGAGTAACATCGTGTAGCTAACATTTTGACCCACAGCTCATGTGAGCAGGCCCATTTCACAGCTCTTGTGAGCACTATTAAAAAGGTTACAGTTATATGAAAAGGTGTTCTCGAGTATTCGATGTTATGTTTTCATGATTTCTACTAACCCTGTGAATTGTGGTGCATAGGAAAGTTTATTGTTAAATGATGAAATGAGCATGGTTGTATGAATTGTTAACTGATGTTCGGTAAGTTTAAGTTTACCTTTTACGAACTTACTAAGCATTAAATGCTTATGTGGTTTTTTTTCCTTTGTTTTGTAGATCATCGAGAGTTTGATCGATTGGAATTTTGTCAGAGTCCTATCACACTATCCAACAATCATTTTGGTAGATTTTGGGTTGTTTTGGTTATGGTTATAAATGGCATGTATAATGCTTTTATATATGAAAGTTAGTGTGTATGTCATTTGGTGATCATGGCTTGGATATGTCTTTTGTGTACATATTGTTTGGACTTATAATGCTTACCAAGTATGGATCACTTAGTCACTTTGATGTGTATGATAAATTTATGTTTTGAACTATGATTATAGGAGGTTAATATGGATGGTTTTAAAGTGTTTGGTGTACGATGAAAGCATACAACCATGTTATATAGTTGAGACATTTAGATGTGTACTTTGTAATACTAATAAGGGCACATTGGTTGAATGATGCAAATGAGATGTATATGTGTTGTTTTGGCATGTTTTGTTCTTGTTTAGGTGTTTGGGATGTAAGAAAGCATTTTTGGTAAACTTGTTTTCCAAGGCACATTTTGGTACACACGGCCTAGGACATGGGCTATCACAAGTTCGTGTGTCACACACAGCCTGATCACACGGCCATGTGTCTTTATTGTTTCAAGTGCAGGATTCACATGGTTTGAGATATGGTGTACAACACGACTATGTCTCCCAAAATAGTTTCAAGCACGGTCTGGCACACGGCCTGCGACATGGTCGTGTGACCCTATTTAAAATATTTACACAGGCGAACACACGGGCTGGGACACAGTCGTGTGACCCTACTTCGAATGTCCACATGGTTTGGGCTATGTCACACGACCTAGCCACACGGTCGTGTGACCCCTATTTTCCAATTTTCATGTTTTTCCATTACTTTCTAATTTGTTTTAAATTGATCCCAGGTTCTTCCCAAATTGTTTTTAGAGCCCGAAGGCTTGATTTAAGGCCCAAATATTTATATTTGTTATGATTGGAATGAGTATTAGGAATTAATTGTATTATTGTTATGTTTTGATGTTAAAGGTTCTATTTTGTACAGTAACGCTCCGTAACCCTAATTCGACGATGGAGATAGGCTAAGGGTGTTACATTTAAGTTCAAAGTTGTTGTGCAATCTTCGGATGGGTAGCCTGGCATAGAAAACAAATAAGTACACGAAAGAAAATGTATTCGGGGGATTAGGACTGAAAATTAAGAGAATTTAAGTTTTGGGGTTAAATAGAGTGAATGCACATGGGTTGGAATACCTAAAACAGCTATTTTGTGAAACCCAATAGAGGTATCACGATATCAAGAGTTAGTATTGCGATATCCCTAAAAGTTTTAGAACACCAATTTTGAAACTATCTTGGGTATCGTGATATTGACCTATGGGTATCACGATACCACTTTAATGTATCCAAAAAAAAATTCTTAATTTTTCACTCTAAACTCCCAACTACAACAAAATTAAACATAGAAAATCTTAAAGTTTAGCATGCAACAAATTTTAAATATAAACTAAGTAAAAGTAAATAGAGTCTTACCTCGAATAAGTTTAATTATTTAAAAAATAAGTTATATTTAAAATCTCTCTATGGTGATACATTATGCCCTCGAAGTGTGGGTTCGATATTGGGGCATATCGAACCCATTTGAAAATTCCTTTATTGGGGCATATCCTCAGTCGATTTGTGGTGTGAGATTTCTTCTACTATGTGCAAGAAGTGTGGCAACTCCTTCATATTTCCTCACTAGGTTTGGAGATTTCCTCAATAATGCTCAACTATTCACTTAATTCTCTAACCTCCATCTCTTGTTGAAAATCAACCTTCAAGCCTTCATGTTCAATAATAGTATAGGGAGCTTCCGTGTTTTCTTGGTACTCAGAAATGCCATCATCAAATGCCCTACCCCGAGTGGTTTGGTAGTGATCGTCATTAGGCTCTTCCCAATACACACCCCCATCCTTGCAAGAATACAATGAATACGGGTCATATGAGTCATAAGTCGTATGACCACCTTCCCATCCTTGGTTGTCACTATCCACTAGGCATGCATAGCTATACGAATCATATGAAGGATCATATCCTAGCCTCTCATAGGGGTCGTAATCATCCCAGCTAGGTGTTGAAATGCCATCCGCATTAGACATGAACGGACCTTCGGGCCACCTATAATCGCCATTAAACATGACTATCAACAAGACAAAAACAAGAAAACCATAAAAAAATGTCATATCTATAGATTTAATTTTTTTTCTAATTTTCTCCTTAACAAGCATGCAATAATAAAAAAATTCACTATATCTTACCCCGACTCCCTAGCAGCTGTGCCAACAACTTTGCCTGCGTTCGCACGTACGCATAAAATAAATGATTTTATAAAATAATTTTAAAGTGCGGTTTTACTACAAGCATACAGGTCAATTGTAATATTTTTAGTGTTACAATGGAATACTAGAGTATTCCAAGGATGGGGCCCAATAGAGATTACGATTTAGTGATTTCAATTCAAAAGTGTATGCAAGAAAGGAGTCTAGCTAGTTACTCACTAATTGCTACAGTACGACAAGCATAAACAAAGAATTTTAAAACTAATTTTTAAATTAACTATCTTAAGGACTAAATTGTAAATATTGTAGAAGTACTAAATATTCACAAATAAATAACAATTGGGTGTTGGTTAACTTTGATGTGGTTCATTAATCTTTGAACTAAGGTCCTAAACTTCTTGAACTCCCAAAATGGCTCTATTTTACCTCTCGCTCTCAATTTTATTAAGTTAGAAAAATTAATCTAGATTATCTCTCGATCTCACCGGTTAACTTGGGACTAATGAATTGGTGCCCAACAAGATCTCCTATTGGTCTCACTTGCCTAGATGTTCCCTTAGGGTCGTCAATCCTAAGTTTTTAGGTTCAATCAATTAATTCAATTTATTACAATCTAGTCCCTTAGCTAAAAATAAATTTACCCACATTTCTACTAACCAATCCTCTTTGAAGTTTAGTTATCCATGTTAAAAACTGAGTAAACAAACATAAAAATCAAAACTTTAATAACCATGAAGATAAGCCCTAAGGAAAAAATAAAAGTTGGGATTTTTACTTTTTAAAACTTGCAAGAAAGATAAATGGAAGCATCTAACAGTGAAATCTAAAGCTAGGAACATAAAAGGCACAACCTTTAACTGATTAAACATAAAAGAAATTGAAATGCATTAAACTTAAACTTGAAAACATCATTATAAGAAAGGGAAAAGGATTAAAGCTATAAATAAACTTAGCTACATTAATAACTAACTTAACTAACTATTATTAACACTAAGAGAAACAATAAAATGTGCAGGAAAAGTAAACCTTGAGCTATGGAAAAGAAAACTACTCTAAATATAAACTAAAAGGTGAAAAAAAACCTAAAGTAAAGAGCTTTCTAAACCTAAAACTACAACTTCTATTTTTCCCTCAGTCAAGACTGGCTTTTAATAGCTGATTTCTGTCCCAAAAATATTATTTAAAGTGCACTTGAACATTAGCTTTTGATTGGTGCTTCGGGTGGACAAACTTTGCCCTTGATGTCATTTTTTTCCCTACACAGTAGGGATATCACGATACCTAGGTGAGGATATTGTGATACCCTAGTCAGAATACGAATGGGGTGTTGTCCCAAGGTGGGTATCATGATACCCTGTAGCTTTGTCCTAAATCTTCTCCATTTCGAATTTTTATTGGTTTTGCAATACCTTAGCTCAGGTATCGATATACACTTGTGGCTTGAATTCCACTCCATTTGGGCCACCTACATGTCCCTACAACACTCGAACACATATTAGGGTCCCCAATGGCACAATTTCCCATTTTGAATCAAAAAATGAGGAAAAAGAGACGATTTCACAAATCTACTTGTAAAAACTAAAATCACGTAAAACTACTAAAAAATCACTAAAAACTCTTAAAAACAAGCTCGTTAAGTAACAAACGGGGCCCAATTTGACACATCAATTTGTGGTAGATCAGAAGAACAAAAATTTAACAAAATGGCTTCGAAAGAATCAAAAAGACTAAATCCTCCCCCAAAACAACAATATCCTAAAAACCTATCAAATCATGGAATGAAATTTTCTTGTAAGAAGAAAATAAGGGATTATCATTATAAAAAAAAACCTCTAATAATTCATCCCTCTAGGATGCATAAGAACCAAAAGAAATCAATTCCCAAATAAAAAAAAAAAGGGATTTGGTCTCTCTCTCAATCCCGAAAAGTGGCATGAGCCGTGGCTCAAACCAGAAGGAGGCATGAGAGGTCAATTTGGAGGAGGGGTAGGGTAGTGAGAGTAATGATCTTTGCTTGTTGGGCTCATTTGTTACTGCAATTATGGTTCAATTCCAGACGATGTGAAATACACTTGCAAACCTTTGGCATCCATTGGGGTGGCAATTTCAGATTTGAGAGAAAATATATATCTGTTTAAATTTTTCTATGAAGTGGATATTGCCCGGGTGATAGTAAGGACTCCATGGACGCTGAACAACCATTAATTAGTTTTTCATCATCAGGAGAGAAATGAAGACCCTTTGTGAATGCCACTTTTTTTTTTTTGGCTTTTGGGTACAAGTCCACAATTTACTGAACGGTCTAATTTCAGAATACATAGCTCTTTAATTTGGGAACTTTGTTGGCTACTTTCTAGAGTATGATGTGAAATCTTCTGTTAGAGGGGCTTGGAGTTATATGAGACTTAGGGTTCATATTGATGTTCTTTCTTATTTGAAGAGGAATAAGAAGATATCCTTTCTAAAAGGGGTTCATGTCTATGATTGATTCTATTATGAGAAACTCACCCTATTCTCGTTCATTTTTGGTTGGTTTGGCCATGGAGAGAGCTTCTATCCCTATCGAATCACAATTAGGAGAAAAGAGGTGGAATTTGACTAGGATGTGTCACTACGGGCAACAACTCGATGGGCTAACCCACCCATGAGTCTCTGGTTATGTGAGGAAGATAAAGTCCCTTCACCTATACTTGAGGAGATAATGCATGATAAAGGGAAGTAATGGGGGATTTATCAGGATTCAAATTTTGTGAAATATATAACCCTTAATTTAGGGTTTAATTTGAGGGGTATTTCTTCTGATGATGAAATTGTTGACTCTCAGAATGTTAGGTTGGATGAAATCGGCTTTGATACAAAAGAGAATCCTATTGGTTCAAGAGATGGTAAGAAGTGCCCTTGAATGGTTTCTCATGTTCCTTAAATTTATACGTATGATTCATCCGGAGCTACAACGTGATAGGCTTCTGTTCAACATGCTTTCTCGGTGAACCCTGTAATGTAGGGCACCGATCATAATGAAACTACTAAGTTGGAACGTTCATGGGTTGGGAAGTCTGTGGCTATTCGTCGACTTCAACATGCGCAAAAAAACTTCAATCCCTAGTTAGTGTTTTTATTTAAACAAAACTTGATGAAAAAAGAATGACTAGTGTTTGGAGGAGATGTAGGTATAAGCATGGGTTTGATGTAGCACCTTTCGATCAATAGATGGGTTGTCGATGGGTTGGAAGGAGGATTATTCTGTTTGGATTTATGGTTATTCAACAAATCACATTGATGTTTTGGTGGAGGAGGATGTTGATGGATTTAAATGATGTTTTATTGGGTTCTATGGCTCGCTGGATGGAAGGAATTAATCATTATCTTGGAATATGTTACAATAGTTAGTACAGGGTTCAGATCGACCCTGGCTAGTTACGAATGGTTTTAATGAAATCGCATTCTCATTTGAGAAACAAAAGGGGCAACTTTGGGATGAGAGGCACATGGAAGAATTTCATGCCATTCTCGACTAGTGTGACTTGACAGATTTGGGTTTCCAAGGTAGGTGGTTTACTTGAGAGAGAGGGAGTTTTCCAAAGATGAAGACACGACAACAACTTGATAGGGCAGTTGAAAATTCGTGATGGTGGAATTCGTTTTGGGAGTTTTTGATTAGGCATTTGCCACATTTATTTTTGGATCACTATCTAATCTGTCGTAATTTAAGACGTCAAATTAAGCTCACCATTACACTTAAGGAGGTTATTCTTAATCAATTTAGGTGTCTTTTATCTACTTTTTAATTATTTTTAGATTTTGTATTAATAAATGGTTTTGGTGTGTTTTACACTATTTTTGAGACCCAAGATGAAAAAATGTGCCATCAAGAACTTAACAATTGATTGAGTGTTGTAGGAAGCCATCAAAGGCCTGAACATGATAGAAAACATCGCCTAGAAGAGGGGTATCGCGACATCGAAGTATGAAAGTCACAGCACCTCTGACAGGCTCGAATTAAAGAAGAAAAGTGACTATCTACAATGATGTTGTGATACCCAACCCTAGGTATTGAGACATCTTACGATATTCTACCCTAGTTATGACAATATCACTGTCGTGTGGGGAAAAAATGACATCAGGGGCATAGTTTGTCCACCCAAAGCACTAATCAAAAACCATTGTTCAAGGGCACTTTAGGCAACATTTTTGGGTCGGAAATCAATTATTAAGAGCCAGTCTTGGATGAGAAAAAGAAATAAAGTTGTAGTTTTAGGTTAGAAAGCTTTGTAGTTAAGGTTTTCTCTCCATCTTTTAGTTTAAATTTAGGGTAGTTTTCTTCTTTATAGTTTAGGGTTTTAATTTTTTTATTTGTTTCTTTATTTTCCTTTTATTTTCTTAGTTAGTTCGTTAGTTTTTATTGTAGCTTAGTTTTATATACATGTTAAAGTCCTCAAACTTAGTTGTAATCACTATTTAATCTCTAGTTTAATGTTACATCAGTTTTCTTTCTTTTCATTTGCCAAAAATATTAACTTTGTTGCTTTTTGTTATTTACATTACTTTTAGTTTACTTGCATTTACATTTCTCAAATAAAAATCCAATCTTTCATCTTTTTATTGAGTTTTATGTTAATGGCTTCCATAGTTGTTTCTTTCATGTTTGTTAGCTTTAATATGGTAATGGGTAACTAAACCCTAGGTGGGTGGTTGATGGAAATTTTGTTTCATTAATTTTTGGATGAAGGACCAAATAGAAATAGACTGGACTAAATCGAATAAACCTCAAAAATTAAGATTGACTCCATTAAGGGAACATCTAGGTAAGTGAGGTCGAGAGGAGATCTTGTTGGGCACCAATTCATTAGTCTCGGGTTAGCTAGTGAGATCGGGAGATAAATCAGACTAATTTTTCTACGTTGGTAAAGTTGAAACCAAGAGGTAAAATGGAGCCAATTTGGGAGTGTGAGCGATTTAGATCCCTAATTCGAAGGTTGATTAACAACATGGAAATAAACCAACCACTGTCTATTATAGTATTTGGTAGTTTTATATTTTTCTTTATTTACAATTTAGTCTTTCTCTGTTATAGGTGATTAATTAGTTTAGTTCAACTTCAATTTATGCTCCATTGTAATATAGAAATTAGTAAGTATCTAGCTAGCTAAACTCTCTTTATATTTTTCCTAAATGCATTCTTGAATGGAAATCACTAAATCATGGACTCTCTTGGGTTTGATCCTTGGAATACTCTAGTGTTCCATTATAACACTACAAATATTATAACTGACCTATCACACTTGTAGTAAGCTGTGATAGTTATATTTATTTTAGTGTTTATTTCTCTCTTTGTTCGCGAGGAAAAAGAGAGGCAGTTAAGTTGTTGGCACCGTTGTCGGAGAATCAGTGCTAGATTTAGTGATTTTTATGTGATTGTTGCATGCTTGTTAGGGAGATAATTAGTGAAAGTTAAGTTTATAGATATGACACTTTATTTTTATGTTTATTAGTTTCCTGATTTAGTCTTGCTGATAATTGATTGATAGTCATGTTTAATTGTGACTATAGGTGGCCCGAAGGTTCGTTCGTGTCTTGTTTGTATAATACTTCAACACCTAGCTAGGATGATTACGGCCCCTATGGGAGGCAAGGATATGATCCTTCTTATGATTCGTATAGTTATGCATGTATGGTGGAAAGCG
Source organism: Gossypium anomalum (assembly GCA_025698475.1). Taxonomy (NCBI): domain Eukaryota; kingdom Viridiplantae; phylum Streptophyta; class Magnoliopsida; order Malvales; family Malvaceae; genus Gossypium; species Gossypium anomalum. The sequence continues at coordinate 61,414,834 of CM046956.1, forward strand.
ATAACCAAGGATAGGAAGGTAGTCACCCAACATACGACCCGTATGACTCATATTTTTCATGTTCTTACAACGATGGGGGTATGTGTAATAACCCATTTTTAGTTAAATTGGAATAGTGGTTTCAGGACTACAAATTTGAGGTTGAAGTAATTATTTTATTATTATTTTAAGATCTACAGAATGATAGTATGAATGTGTGAAAATTTTGTTAAGAAATTTTATCGTTTGAATGCTTAATTTGATAAAAAAGACTAAATTGCATAAAGTGTAAAAGTGGAGTTCTATTAGCTAAAGGTGTCTAATAGCTATGGAATCTTAAATTATAGGTCCTTACGTGGTAATTATCCCATTGTTAATATGAGTGGACAAATATGGGCATTAATTAGGTGATTTTAATGTTTTAATTAAAGGTTATTATTGTAAATTGATAAATAAAGATTAAATAAGTATAATAAAACCAATTTTTTAGTCCATCTTCTTCACCTAACAGCTTTTAAGCTAAGAAAAACCACCATGGATGCATGCTAAGTTCGGTCAAGCTTCTATTGCCCATTTAAGTACGAGTTTTGTCCCGTTTTTAATGATTTCTATGTTTTTGAGATCGTTGCAACTTTATCTAGCTAGCCCAGGGACTAATTTCCAAAATTGTTAAAGGTTTAGGGTTTTCCATTGATGAATTAGCATGTGTTTTGATGTTTGAAGATAGAAAATGCATGCTTGTTGATTGATAAACAACATTTGTTTAGTGATTTTTAGTAAAATGTCCAGATAGGGATTAAACTGTGAAATGTGTAAAATTCATGGTTAAATTGTGAAATAAATGAAAAATGTGGGCTATTAAGGACCTAATTGAAATTCGGTAGCATGGGTTTAAGTTGAATTGCATGAATTTGTATTTTTATGAGATAATGACTAAATTGTAAAAATATTGAAATATTAGGGGCATGTAACACCCCTCACCCGTATTCAACGTCGGAATAGGTTCACAGAATATTACCAGACTTACAGCATAAACAACCATCCAATTTGAATAAAAAATCATCAACCAAATGTAATTCCAATCAAATACAATCACATTGTCCCTATTACGAGTCTACAAGGCCCTAAACATACTTTGGGAGTGGTTCGGGACTAAATCGATAACTCAAGAAATTTTTACAAAACTTAGAAAATTTTCTTAAAAAAGGGGACACACACCCATGTCATAGGCTATGTGGAGTTTCGAAATGGGATCAGATGGCCGTGTCCCAGCCCATGACCGACCCCGTGTAACTCTCTGACTTGGGTCACACAGCGAACACACACGCCCGCGTGCCAGGCCGTGTGCTAGGCCGTGCCAAACCTGTAGGGTATACTGACTTATGCCACACGGCCGTGTCACACGTCAGTGTGTGAGGCCGTGTGGAGCATACTGACTTGATTTCTAATTCAACACTAGGGGACACACGGCCGTGTAACCTGACCGTGTATCGCACACAATTGAGACACACGCCCGTGTGGACAAAAATAGGCTATTAACCAAGTCAATTTGCCACCCAAATTTGCATGTACCTACACAAACCAAATGGTACAAATTCATAGCATAAATGAACATCTAACTTAACCACAATCAAGGTTAAATCATACCATTTCCAATACTAACAACCAACATGCCTATAAACTCATGTTTTACTCATTCAAAACATACCAAATACACATATACTAATCAACTAACTAAACCTTTCCCAAACATACATCATTTTGTACCAATTCACAAGCACAATTCATATCTAATATCAACCATTTAACAACCATAGTACCTATCACAAGCAATTATGAACTCATCAATAAAGAGCATTAACACATATATATATACATCACCATCTTAGACAAAATAAGCCAACACAAATGGCCAAAATACATATACAAAAAAGTCCAAATCCCTATACATGCCATATACTTAAAATACCAAAGTTCATAGGTACCAAGTGATAAGTGGATAATGTGAAGCAATCTCCGACAATCCCCGAAATCTGAGCTAGCTTGATAACACTATAAAACATAGAAAAATAAACAAAGTAAGCTATAAAGCTTAGTAAACTCGTATAAAATAAACTCAATTCAATCTCAAGATTATAATTCAACAATTTGAATATATCAACATTTAGCATTTATTAGATAACAAACCTTTCATATACACAATTATGATTTTATCACATTCTTCACAAGTTTCTTTGAACCAAAACTTATACATGTCACGTACGTACCTGTATCATCTCATATCATTCTCACACTCAATCACATCTTTTGTTTACCCGTTGAACCATTCAGAATAGAATTCAGATACTCAAGAGTCTCGCACACTAAGTACCTATACCATGGCCCGTAGCCAATCAAGGTAGCTTATATCCGAAACACTGATATCATGGCCCGAAGCGAAATCAGCCGATATTCATGGCCCGAAGCCAAATCGATATAACTCGCACCCGAAGTGCTAATATCATGGCCTGAAGCTAACTCAATGTATCCCTTAATGACATGTCAATAGTATCCTAAACTATTCCTAAGGTTCAACCGGGATTTCGAATGTCGAATCATCGTCGAATCACTATCAATCATATCCATAGTCCCATATTCACAATTTATGCAATATCAAGGGATATGAAATACATTTGTATTAAAACTTATAATATACGAACTTATCTCGGATGTAAAAACGACGACACAAGTCGATTAGTCAATAACTTTGTTTTTCCCCCGATCTAACTCTGAGTTTCACTTTTCTTGATCTATATAATATCAAATTTAGCTTATTTAATAATCCCTCTATTCAATTTAGTCCAAAACACACTTTAAATCACTTTTACACATTTTCCCCTAATATTTCACCACTTTTACAATTTAGTCCTTATTTCATAAAAAACACAAATTAATGCAATTTAGGATTAACCCATGCTATCTAGATTACTATTATACTGCTAGAAGCCCATATTTTTCATTTATTTCACATTTTAACCACAAATTTTCCACATTTCACAATTTAATCCCCAATTTGCATTTTCACTAAAAATCACTTTATAAAACTTGTATAATTCACAACAAACATTCATATTCTATCATCAAACATCAAAAAACACATGTATTTATCAATGGCATCATTCAAAATATTTAACAATTTTGTGAAATAGTTCCTGGGCTAGCTAGACCTAGTTGCAACGATGTCAAAAACATAGAAATCATTAAAAACTGGGTAAAACACACTCACCAATTTAAGCTTGAAGTTGCTGAACCCTAATGGTTTCCATGAAAATTTTATTTTCTCAAATTTTGTTGAAATAACAATAAAAGATGATCATTTTTATTTTGGTTTTATTTATTTTTTGTTTATTAGCATATTTACCTAATTAAACTTAGTATAAAACCATTAATATTATCTATTTAATGTCCAAAATTGTCCACTAAGTAAGTTAATGGATTATTCACCACATAAGGACCTTCACTTTATAATCCATAGGTAATAGATACCTTTAACTATTAAAACAACACTTTTGCACTTTACGCAATTTAGTCCTTTTTATCGAATTGAGCATTCAAAAGATAAAATTTCTAAACGAAACTTTCACAGAATCATATATTCATGCTGTAAACCTTAAAATAATAATAAAATAAATATTTTAGCCTCAAATTTATGGTCCTAAAACTATTGTTCTGATTTGACTGAAAACGGGTTGTTACACGGCAAAAGTGTAAAGTTGCCTTAATTTGTATTTTGGACTAAATTGAATAGAGTGATAATTAAATAAGTTAATTTTGATTAAATTTAGATCAAGAAAAGTGAAATACATATTTAGATCGGGGAAAGGACAAGGTTTTGGACTAATCGACTTGTTTTGTCATTTTTGCATTCGAGGTAAGTTCGTATGTAATAAGCATTATTATATTTGTGTTTTAAATGCTTTAATATTGCATAAAATTTGAATACGACACTACAGACATGTTTGATGACGATTCGGCAAGTGTGAAATCCCGGTTGAACCTTAGGAATAGATTAGGATACAAATGACATGTCATTTGGGATTAAGTGATTTGGGTACTGGTTCGTGCGTCTTACCGGTGGCTGAGTTAACCAGCATGTGTTGCGGATACTCATCAGCTTGTGTGAGTAGCACCGTGTAGCTTCATCATGATCGTTAGCTTATGTGACCAGACTCGTTGATAGATCGAGTTATTGAAAGATGATGAATTTGTGATTGATTATCATCCAGTGAAAGTAAATGTAGTCGTGGATGCTCTAAGTAGAAAATATTTATTTGCTGATGAACACTCAGTTAACCTTATCTGATGATGGTTCGATTTTGGCTGAGTTAAAAGCGAAACCGTTAATTCTTCAACAAATTTGTGAAGCTTAGAAGTGTGATAATGATTTGCAAGCTAAAAGAGTGCAATGCAAGTCGACTATTGATTCAGATTATCAGATCAAATTCGATGATTGTTTAATGTTCCGAGGTAGAATTTGTGTACCAGAGAATTCTGAGCTTATTCAAAAAATTCTACACGAACCACACAGTGGTTGTTTAACTGTTCATCCAGGGAGTACAAAAATGTATAATGATTTGAAACAATTGTATTGGTGGTCAGGCATGAAATGAGACATTTCAGAGTTTGTGTCAAGATGCTTGGTTTGTCGACAAGTTAAAGCTGAACATCAAGTGCCTTCAGGACTACTACAGCCTGTGATGATACCATAATGGAAATAGGATAGAGTTACGATGGATGTTGTATCGGGATTACCCCTGTCTCCAAAAAAGAAAGATGCTGTGTGGGTTGTCATTGATCGATTGACGAAGTCTGCACATTTCATTTTGGTACATACAGACTATTTGCTTGATAGATTAGCTGAGTTATATATCTCTGAGATCGTGAGATTGCACGAGGTGCCAGTTTCTATTATTTTAGATAGAGACCCGAGATTTACATCGCGATTTTAGAAGAAATTACAAGAAGCTTTAGGTGCGCGGTTGCATTTTAGTACTGCTTTTCATCCGTAAACTGATGATCAGTCTGTGAGAATAATTCAGATTCTTGAAGATGTGCTTCATTGCTGTGTTTTAGAGTTTGAAGGCAACTGGGAGAAATATTTGCCATTGGTTGGATTTGCGTTTAACAATAGTTTTCAATCGAGCATAAAGATGGCACCGTATGAAACATTTTATGGTCGTAAAAGCCTAACTCCATTATACTAGACCGAGCTTAGTGAGAAATAGATTCAGGGGTTGATTTGATTATAAAGATTGAAAATGAAGTGAAGGTAATTCGCGACAGTTTGAAAACAACTTCAGATCGACAGAAATTGTATGCGGATTTGAAACGTAAAGACATTGAATTTCATATTGGTGACAGAGTATTTCTGAAAGCATCTCCATGGAATAAAATTCTTCGTTTTGGTCGCAAAGGCAAATTGAGTTCGCGATTTATCAGGCTGTATGAAATTATTGAAAGAATAGGGTCGGTAGCATATCGGTTAGCTTTACCGTTAGAGTTAGAAAAGATCCACTATGTATTTCATGTGTCAATGTTATAAAGGTATCGGTCAGATCTATCACATGTAATTCCTCCGGCAGAGATTGAAATTCAACCTAATATGACGTATAGCGAAGAACCGATCAAAATTTTAGTGCAAGAGGTTAAAGAATTAATAAATAAAAGCATAGCTTTAGTTAAACTTCTTTGGAAATGTCACAGTGTTGAAGAAGCTACAAGGGAACCTGAAGAAGCTATGGGAAAATAGTACCTTAACCTCTTTTCTGGTAAGATTTTCGAGGACAAAAATTCCTAAGGGGGGAGAGTTGTAACAGCCTATTTTTAGTCAAATCAGCAAAATGATTTTGGGACCACAAATCTGAGATTGAAGTAATTATTTTATTATTATTTTAAGATCTACAAAATGATAGTATGAATGTGTGAAAATTTCGTTAAAAAATTTTATCGTTTGAATGCTTAATTTAATAAAAAGGACTAAATCGTATAAAGTGTAAAAGTGGAGTTCTATTACCTAAAGGTGTCTAATAGCTATGGAATCTTAAATTAGAGGTCCTTATGTGGTAATTAGCCCATTTTCAATATGAGTGGACAAATATGGGCATTAATTAGGTGATTTTAATGTTTTAATTACAGGTTATTATTGTAAATTGATAAATAAAGATTAAATAAGTATAATAAAACCATTTTTTTTAGTCCATCTTCTTCACCTAACTGATTTTAAGCTAAGAAAAACCACCATGAATGCATGCTAAGATCGGTCAAGCTTCTATTTCCCATTCAGGTACGATTTTTATCCTATTTTTAATGATTTCTATGTTTTTGAGATCGTTGCAATTTAATCCCTCTAGCCCAGGGACTAATTTCCAAAACTATTAAAGTTTTAGGGTTTTTCCACTAATGAATTAGCATGTGTTTTGATGTTTAAAGATAGAAAATGCATGCTTGTTGATTAATAAACAACATTTGTTAAGTGATTTTTAGTAAAATGTCCAAATAGGGATTAAACTGTGAAATGTGTAAAATTCATGGTTAAATTGTAAAATAAATTAAAAATATGGGCTGCTAGGGGCCTAATTAAAATTCAGCTAGTATGGGTTTAGGTTGAATTGCATGAATTTGTATTTTTATGAGATAAGGACTAAATTGTAAAAATGTTAAAATATTAGGAATAAAAGTGTAAAGTTGCCTTAATGTGTATTTTGGTCTAAATTGAATTTTGTGATAACTAAATAAGTTAATTTTGATTATATTTAGATCAAGAAAAGTAAAATACAGATTTAGATCGGGGAAAGAACAAGGTTTTGGACTAATCGACTCATTTCGTCGTTTTTGCATTCGAGGTAAGTTCGTATGTAATAAGCATTGTTATATTTGTGTTTTAAATGCTTTGGTATTTCATAAGCTGTGAATACGACACTACGGACATGTTCGACGACGATTCAGCAAGTGTGAAATCCCAATTGAACCTTAGGAATAGATTAGGATACAAATGACATGTCATTAGGGATTATGTGATTTGGGTACTAGTCCGTGAGTCCTACCGGTGGCTGAGTTATCCTGCATGTGTTACGGATACTCACCAGCTTATGTGAGCAGCATCGTATAGCTTTGTCATGACCGTCAACTTGTGTGAGCAGACCCATTGATAGCTCGAGAGTGAGCACTATATGTGATGCGAGATTAAGATAGCTTCCGCTATTTATGTGGCACTTAGGGTGCGAGTTTCTCGTATATCCGATAGTATTCCAAATTGTTCAACTAGTATGTGAAAGACATGGATAAGCATGAGACTCGTAAGAGATGGTACAGGTATGTACAAGAATCGTATAAGTATTGAATCGATGAAACTTGTGAATTTCATAACTAATATTGTGATTGATTATGTGGAAGGTTTTTTAGCTAATATGAGTTATGTGATGGTATATTCAATTGTTTGAATTGTGTATTTATGATTAATTGAGTTTATTTCATATGAGCCTACTAAGCTTTATAGCTTGCTTTGTTTATTTTCCCATGTTTTATAGTGAATATCGAAGCTAGCTCGTCGGAGATTGTATCACACTATCGAGCATCTACCTTGGTACTTTTGAACTTTTTTTTGGTTATATGTTATGTATAGGAACTTTGGTCATTTTGGTATATGTGTTGGTAATGAATTTAGTCATTTCAAATGGCTTGTAAATGTTAAGTATTTGGTTTTGTGCATAGCCTTGTTAATTGGCTTATTTTGGTTATTTGGTCATGTATATATATGTGTAAATGGCCTTTGTCTTGTGTTGATAATTGCTATGCTAATGCTTGTGGTGAATGGTTTATTTTGGAGAAGTTATATGCTTATGAGTTTAGGCATAGTGATGCATGTTTGAAAGTGTTTATTTAGTTGAAATATGAATTTGAATTTGGTATAAATGTAATGGTCTATTTTGTTATTTATGTGTATTGTGGATGATGGTATAGAACTGGCATGAACTAGGCTTGATTTAGTTGGTTTGATTGCCTATTTATGCATTGTTTTGGTGCCATTTGGTTTGGTGTAGGTGTATACAAATTTGAGTGGAAAAATGGCTTGGTAAATAGCCTATTTTTGTCCACACGGGTAGAGACACGAGTATGTGTCTCAGCCGTGTGTGACACACGGTCACGTTGCACGGCCGTGTGTCCCCTAGTGTTGAATTAGAAATCAAGTCAGTATGCTCCACACGGCCTAGCATATGGGCGTGTGACTTGGTCGTGTAGCATAAGTCAGTATACCCAATAGGTTTGGCACGGCCTAGCACACAGCCTGGCACACGGGCATGTGTGACCATTTCAAAGGGCACATGGGCTGGTCAAAAGGGCTTATGGTTGGCCGTGTGACCCAAGTCAGAGATTTACACAGGGTCAGACACTGGCAGGGACACGACCATGTGATTCCATTTCGAATGTCCACACGACCTGTGACACGGGCATGTGTCCCCTGTATTTTGGAAAATTTTCTAAGTGTATCGAAATTTCATAAGTTATCGGTTTAGTCCTAAACCATCCCTAATGCATTTTTAGGGCCTCGTAAGCTCGTATTAGGGACAATGTGAATGATGCTGAATGATGATTGCATGAAATTTGAAAATGTATGTGAAATGTATGTTTAATTATATTATATGTCAGGTAATACTTTGTAAACCTATTCCGGCGTTGAATATTGGTGAAAGGTGTTACATTATTTGGTATCAGAGCTACGGTTTAGTCAATTCTTGGACTAACATAGCGTGTGTGAGAGTCTAGCTATACATGAAAAATATAACTTGTGATAGTGTGATATCTCCTGACAGTTTAAAACATGTTTTCTTATGGTAATGGATCCCAATTGAGCTGTGGTTGATGATGTTGAGAGTAATGCGCCAGCATCCATTCACTGAGTAGCACAATCTGAGTCGAGACCCTTATCCGGTAGTCAGGGAGGAGAGGCCAAAGAAGCCTTCTTCCAGATGATGAACGAGTGGTTTACGGAGTTTGTTCGAACAAGTCCGACTGCTCAACAACTGCCACCCTACCTAATCCTCAACCGGTTCTTTTAACTCAAGGTGTGGAACTTTTACATTGAACAAGCCACTTGTTGATAAGATCTAGAAATATGGGGCTGAAGAATTCAAAGCTACTGTTGATGACGACCCTGAGAGAGTCGAGTTTTGGCTTGAGAATACTATCAGAGTATTTGATGAACTATCCTGCACACCAGCTGAATGCGTAAAGTGTACCGTATCACTTTTGAGAGACACAACTTATCAATGGTGGAATACTTTAGCATCTATGGTACCGAGAGAAAGGGTCACCTGGGATTTCTTTCAAGCTGAGTTCAGAAAGAAATACATTAGCCAACGATTTATCGACCAAAAGTGCAAAGAGTTTCTATAGCTAAAACAGGGTTGAATGTCTGTGACTGAGTATGAAAGAGAGTTTGTGAGACTCAGTAAATATGCTCGGGAATGTGTTTCAACTGAGGAAATTATGTGTAAACAATTTAAAGATGCATTGGACAAAGATACCAGATTACTAGTCGGGATTCCAGAGTTTAAAGAATTTGTAGTGCTAGTTGACCGAGCTTGCAAAGCCGAGGTACATAGCAAGGAAAAGAGAAAAGCTGACTTCGAGGCTAGATATTTGAGAAAGAGACTGATTGTAATAGCTCGATTTTAGGACTAATCGAAACAGTGGTTTTGGGACCATAAATTCGAGGCTGAGAAATTTTTTTATTATTTTATGTGTTATAGTATGATTTTATGAGTGCATGAAAATTTTGATGAATAAATTTTAGCGATTGTGAGCTTAATTGCGAAAAAAGACTAAATTGCATAAAGGGTTAAAGTTCTATTTTACTTGATAGATAGAGCAAATAACTAGAGAACCATAATTGGGGGTCTTTAAAGGGCAAATAGACCCTTTTTAGGTGAGTGGCCGGCCATAGGGGGACAAGAGAGGTCAAAGGTCAATATTAGGTGTGTTTGGTGACTTAATTGATTAAAATAAAAATAAAAGAAAGAGAAAAAGATATCATCTTCTTCTCATTTACTTCTCCACCAAAAATACCAGTAAATTGAGGGTTTTGAAAGCTTAAAATTGTAGCCACTCTCCATCTTTGAAAGTAAGTGAATTAGATAACCTTACTTGATAATTTTTGTGTTTTTGGAGCCCCTAAAGCTTAATCTAACTATTGAGGGGACTATTTTGAAAAAATATTGAAAGTCTAGGGTTTTGCCATGAAAGCTTTTGAGATGTTTGCTAAAATGTTATGGAAGAAAATGAGTTATAGTGGTTAAATGAACAATTTTTGTGAAGTAGTTTTCATGAAAACACCTAAAGGGATCATTTTGTGAAGTTTATATAATAGGTTGTAAATGTGAGAAACAATTGGAATTGTGGGCTATTTCTAGTATAAAAAGAATTCGGCTAGGCTTAATTAGTGAGAAAATGTGATGAAAATTGATTTACGAGCCTAAGGGTAAAATCATAATTTTTGCAAAAGCCTAGGGGTAAAATGATCATTTTGCCAAAATGTGGTCTATATAATGTCTTAATTAATGTGATGATTGAGCTAGTGAATTTTTATCATTTTAGATCAAGAAAAATGAAGAATGGACCTTGATCGGGGAAAAGACAAGGTGTTTGAGGACTAGACTCGTTTTTACAAATTTTATACCGAGGTAAGTTCACACGTAAATAATGAAATGCGAATCATGTATAAATATCTAAAATGTTGCATGAATTGTAATTTCCACACTTGAAGGTAAGTGGCAATATCTTTATCATTATGCGAGATTATGTGATAACCCTTTTATCATGAAATACGTGATTGCCTATGTGACCGAGGTTGTCGTAGGTAAGTCTACGAGAAAAGTCCCGTTTAAAATTTAGGAATAGATTAGGATACAATGTGACATGTCACTAGGAACTATGTGGTTTTGAACTTATTTGTATATGTGATGTGTGGTTATATAAATCAGGGTGCTAGTCATCCTGTGGCGTAGATAGCCCAGCAGTGTTGCATGTACCGCGACCTATGTGAGCAGCCCGTGTAGTTACGTCTTGACTGTCAGCTTGTGTTAGCAGGCCTGTGATTAGCTCGAGAATGAGCAACATGTGATGAGTTAAATAAGGTAGCATGTGGCTACATATGTTGTGTTATATGTAAGTTTTCTAAGTATCCAATAATATTCCTAGTGTTCAACTGGTAAGTTGGTAGCTATTTGACGACTAAGTCAATGATGGGAATTATGCAATTGTGTTATGAGTTAGTACAGGTATGTACGTAAAACCCCCGAGTAAAGATTTTGATATGTTAAGTACTTGTGGTAAGAGTGTGTATAAGAAAGTTAAGCTTATGAAACTTTGCTTTATTTTAACTATTGAGTCATGTTGTTTATTATTTACATGTGAGCTTACTAAGCTTTATGCTTACTCCCTTCTTTTCCATTTTCTTATAGTGCCATCAAGCTAGTATCGAGGTTCAAAAGGCGTCAGAGGCATTGATCACACTATCACCTGAAGCTTTTGGTATAGCTAGTTCAAATGTTTTGATTTTTGGCATGTATAGGGACTCGAATCTTCAGTTTAGTGTCTTGTTAGTTTAGCCACGAGTGTTGGCTCAAATGATGGATGTGATATTCATTTTGTATAGACCATTAAAGTTGGCTAATATTAATTATTATTATATGCATTTGATGCAAATTTATAATGGTTGTGGCTGATTTGGTTATATATATGTCATTCTTATATTGGTTTGGTTGATTTTGGGTATGTTAGTGTAAGTAAGGGTGGCAAAGAGGCTTGGTAAATAGCCTTATTTTTGTCCACACGGGCAGATACACGGGCATGTGTCTAGACCGTGTGTGACACACAGTCTGCCGCATGGGCGTGTTACCTGGCCGTGTGTCCCCTGTACGTTAAGTTTGCAAGTTAGTATGCATGGTAGTAAACATATGGGCAGAGACACGGCCGTGTGTCTCAGCCACGTGGAAGACACGGCCTCTGGCCACGGGCGTGTGCCTCATCCGTGTTCCCCTAATTGGGTGCTGACGTCCGAAATAGAATGTCAAGGTTTTTAGACAGGGGCTATGACTCGGGCGTGTCATGGCTGTGTTAGGGACACGGGCGTGTGTCAGGCCATGTGAAAACCCCTGTAGGATCAAATTTAGAATTTAATTCACACAGGCTCAGGACACGGGCGTGTCCCCTCGTGCTTAGGCCATGTGAACCACACGGGCCTTTAGTACGACCATGTCAAAATGCCACACGGGCATGTTGCCCTTCCCCACGGGCATTTTCCTTGCTTCAAGTAGTATTTTTCAAAGGTTTTCAAAGATGTTGGGATTAATCCTGGGATATTTCCAAAGTGAGATTTGGGCCTCATAGGCCCATATTAAGAGCATTTTAGATTAAAAAGGAATAGTTTTAAATTGGACCAAGTTCTTATAACTCGAAATTCATTGTATGCATGTGCTTAAGTGTGGTAACACCTCGTATTCTGTCCCGGTGTAGGGTTCGGGTGTGGTGTGTTACACTGATAAGTAAACCATATCAGTCTTCATCAAAGAAATCACAAGATTCATATAGTCTTCCAAATGCTTCAGTGGGATTTTTAAATAAAGATTATGGAAAACAATACTCGAGTCCTAAAGCTCAAGCTATAACAATATCGAGTATCAGTAGTGTGAGAAACAATAAACCTGAGTGTCAACAGTGTGGACGACGACATTTTGGAGAGTGCTGGATGAATAATAAAGCTTGTTTCAAATGTGGTTCGTCAGATCACTTTATTAGATATTGTCCTGAGTTAGCCGAGAAAGATAAATTTCAGAATGCAAGCCCGAGTAACACAACTTCTAGAGGGAGACCACCTAGAAATACGAGAAATGTGACCAGTAGTAAAGGAACAACAAATGACTTAGCTGTGAGATCCGAGGCTAGAGCAACAACCAGAGCTTACGCTGTTCGCGCTCATGAAGATGCGTCGTCACCAGATGTTATCACCAGTACATTTTCTCTTTACGACACTGATGTAATTGCTTTGATTGATCCTGGATTGACTCATTCATATATTTGTATGAATTTAGTGTCTAGTAAGAGTTTTCCTGTTGAGTCTACCAAGTTTGTGATTAAAGTATCGAACCCCTTAGGCAAATATGTCCTTGTTGATAAAGTTTGCTAGAACTATCCTTTGATGACTCGGGTTACTATTTTCTGCCAAATTTAATGTTATTATTGTTTATGAATTCGATGTAATTCTGAGTATAGATTGTATGACGCTGTTGTGAATTGTAGATGAAAGACTATCGAATTGAAATGTCAGAATAGTGAAATCCTTTGAATTGAATCAGATGAGTCGAGTGGATTGCCTATTGTGATTTTGTCGATGTCAGCTCAGAGATATGTGAGAAAAGGTTGCGAAGCTTACCTTGCATATGTATTGGATACAATAGTGTCTGAATCGAAGATTAAGTTAGTGCCAGTAGTTTATGAATATTAGGATGTGTTTTTAGAGGAGTTGCCTGGGTTGCCACCAATCAGAGAGGTTAAGTTTGCTATTGAATTACTACCAGGAACATCATCAATATCAATAGCTCCATACAGAATGGCTCCAACAGAATTGAAAGAGTTGAAATCTCAGTTGCAAGAGTTAACAGATAGAGGTTTTATATGCCCTAGTTTTTCGCCCTAGGGTGCACCAGTTCTATTTGTAAAAAAGAAAGATGGGTCAATGAGAATGTGTATCCTTTGCCGAGAATTGATGATTTTTTTGATCAGCTGAAAAAGCAATCGTATTTTCGAAGATTGATATGAGATCTGGCTATTATCAGTTGCGAGTTAAAGATTCGGATGTGCCGAAGGCTGCCTATTTATGCCATGTTTTGGTGCCATTTGGTCTGGTGCAGGTGTATACAAATTTGGGTGGCAAAATGGCTTGGTAAATAGCCTATTTTTGTCTACATGGCCAGAGAGACGGGCATTATAGCCTATTTTGGTAAATAGCCTGCTAGGCTCGAAGCCCGATATTAACTCACCGGCATTATAGCCTGCTAGGCTCGAAGGCCCGAATAGTACCGTACAATAATCAAATCAAAAGTTCCATATAACATAATCATATCAATTAGGTACTAGCATCATTTGAACATTTATAATTATACATCTCAAACACTTTTCTTTCATCTCATTTTCACACTTAGCATTCGATAGCTTATGCATAACATCTCGTTCACATTCATTTCAAACTTATCATTCGATTATAAAAGCACATTGCATATTTACCAACATGTTATACTTGCCATTAGGCCATATAAGCATGATATAATACACCATCATTTCATCTTTAACATTCGGCTAAATCCATACCTTACAAGGAATACCTAATTCACATAATATATTAGATTATAATCAATTGTTATTTATATTTGATTAATTAAAACTTACCTCGGATGTTGTCGAACGATTACAACGGCTATTCGATTACTTTCTCCTTCCCCCTATCCAACTTTGGTCCTCTAAGCTCTTAAGCTAAATCAAACAAATTTACTTCTCAATCAAACACATACATACGGCAACCATATACATTTCAAAAACCAATTCATTCGTATCATTTGTCCACTTAAATCTATTACCATTTCATTTTCAAATTTAATTAAACAATGTCGAATGCCATTAACTACTAATGCCACACACACATATGCATAAAATTCATCCATACATAACCTATAGCTCATTCGTCCATTCATCACTCAAACCTATCAAAGCTTCATATCAAACCTCCTTGGCCGAACACATATAAGCACATAATGCACATTTAGCATTTTTATTTACTTCATGATACATTCGGCCTTGGCAAAATTTAATAAAAAAAATCCCTATTAGCCACTTCACAAATCAATTATATCATCTACTTAATATTTCATAACTTATGATGCTAGCCGAATATTATTTATTCAAGTTCTCATTCGGCCATAGCACACACAACATGTTAGCGGATTTTCCCACTTAACATCTAATGCACATATATGCTCATTTGTCTAGCTCAACTTCACCTATCTACCATTACTCATAAAAAGAACATGAAACAACAACCATTTCCTTCAATTCAATTTATGACCAAATGCTCACAACACAACAATTTTCAAAATTTAAACATGGGTTAACTAAGCAATGCTTTGACCATGCTAATTTCGCAATAATATCAAGAAAATACATGGAATATACCCTTGAATCATGCTAAGTAAATTACTGAATGTGCTTGAGCTTTTCCTCTCTTTTTCTCTTAATTTCGGCTATGAAGAACAAAGATGAGCAAGCTTTGTCCTTTTCATCATTTTGTTATTTTATTTATCTTTATTTTATAATATAAAGCCATTAAATATTTTAATGCTAATTTAAAATGCATATATTTTTTATCATCATCATTATGGCCGGCCACTACAAATTAAAGTGGGAAATTTGACATGCAATTCCACCTATTTTAAACCATAAAATATTTGGCCACTACAAATTAACCTATCACATTGTCAAAATTTCTCACATAAGTCCTATTTAATAATTTCACATACAAATGACAAAATCAAAGCATGAAATTTTCACACATGCACTTTCACATATAATAAGCATAGAATATAACTCTTAATTATTTTTGTGGCTCGGTTTTGTGGTCCCGAAACCACTTTTCGACTAGGGTCAAATTAGGGCTGTCACATTTCTCCCCCCTTAGGAATTTTCGTCCCCGAAAATCTTACTAGCGAATAAATTAGGGTATTGTTCTTTCATGGAGTCTTCAAGCTCCCAAGTATCTTCTTCAACCCCGTGTTTGACCCACAACACTTTCACTAATGAAATTGTCTTATTCTACAATTCTTTCACCTCGTGAGCCAAAATATGAACCGGTTCCTCTTCATAACTCAAATCAGATCGAATTTCTACGTCTGATGGACTAATCACCTGAGAAGGATCGGATCTATTCCGAC
This sequence comes from Gossypium anomalum, assembly GCA_025698475.1. Taxonomy (NCBI): domain Eukaryota; kingdom Viridiplantae; phylum Streptophyta; class Magnoliopsida; order Malvales; family Malvaceae; genus Gossypium; species Gossypium anomalum. Next base: position 61,430,829 of record CM046956.1, read on the forward strand.
GGAGCATCAAAACATGAAACACGTCGTGAATATTTTCAAGTTCAGGTGGAAAAAGTAGTCTATAAGCAACCTGCCCAATTCATTCTATAATTTCGTATGGTCCGATAAATCTCGGGCTCAATTTGCCTTTACGGCCAAATCTGAGTACCTTTTTTCACGGTGAAACTTTAAAAAACACTTGGTCTTCGACTTGATACTCTATATCTTTCCATTTCAAGTCTGCATACGATTTCTGACGATCTGATGTTGCTTTCAGACTTTCACGGATCAGTTTTGCTTTCTGTTCGGCCTCTTTAATCAAGTCAACTCCGTAAATCTTATTCTCACTGAGTTGGGTCCAAAACAAAGGTGTACGACATTTACGACCGTACAAAGCCTCGTAAGGTACCATCTTGATGCTCGATTGAAAACTATTGTTATATGCGAATTCAACCAAAGGCAAGTATCGTTCCCACAAGGCACTAAACTCAAAGATGCAACATCTCAACATATCCTCGAGTATCTGAATAATTCGCTCGGATTGACCATCGGTCTGGGGATGAAAAGCGGTGCTAAAATGCAACTTAGTACCCAATGCTTCTTGTAATTTCTTCCAAAACCGCGATGTGAATCTCGGATCTCTATTCGACACAATAGAAGTAGGTACCTTGTGTAACCTTATAATCTGAGAAACATATAGTTCGGCTAACTTATCAAGTGAATAATTCGTACGTACAGGAGTAAAATGAGCTGACTTTGTCAATCTATCAATAACAACCCAGATCGCATCTTTCTTGCTCGGAGACAATGGCAACCCAGATACAAAATCCATCTTGACTCGATCCAACTTCCACGCGTGTATCATGATCGGCTGAAGTAATCCCGAAGGCACTTGATGTTCCATTTTCACTGTTGACATATTAAACACTTTGAAAAAAAGTCAGAAATGTCTCGTTTCATACCGTGCCACCAATACTGATGTTTCAGATCATTATACATTTTCATACTACCCGGGTGAACTGACATTCGGCTACTATGAGCCTCATTCAAAATCATCAAAACAAGCTCTGAATTTCTCAGAACACATAATCAATTTTTAAACCTCAAACAATCATTGCTATCAATCAAAAACTCTGAATTCTCTTTCGAAACACATAGTACTCGTTTTGCAATTAAATCATCATCACCTTTTTGAGCTTCACGGATTTGTTGCATCAATAATGGTTTTGCTTTTAACTCCACTACTAACACATCATCAATGGACACAGACAGGTGCACATTCATTGCTCGCAAAAGAAACAGTGATTTACGGCTTAAAGCATCAGCAACCACGTTAGCCTTTCCCGGATGGTAATCAATGACAAGCTCATAATCTTTCAATAATTTTAGCCAACGTCTTTGTCTCAAATTCAAATCCCTTTGAGTCATCAAGTATTTAAGGCTTTTGTGATCGGAATACACATGGCATTTTTCCCCGAACAAGTAGTGGCGCCAAATTTTTAAAGCGAAAACAATAGCAGCTAACTCGAGATCATGAGTCGGATAGTTTTTTTCATGTGGCTTCAATTGTCTCGAAGCGTACGCTACAACTCTACCCTCTTGCATCAACACACAGCCCATACCATTGAGAGACGCATCACTGTAGATCACAAATTCTTTACCGGATTCTGGTTGAACTAACCGAATTCTGGTTGAACTAACACTGGAGCTTCGGTCAAAAGAGTTTTCAATTGATCAAAAATTTTTTGGCACTTTTCTGACCACTAAAATTTGATATCTTTCTGAAGCAACTTTGTCATCGGTGTTGCTATCATCGAGAAACCTTTCACAAACCGTCTGTAGTACCCGGCAAGTCCCAAAAAGCTTCGAACTTCTGAAACATTTCTCGGAGGCTTTCAATCGAGTATAGCTGAAATTTTACTCGGATCAACTCGGATACCTGATGCGGATACAACATGCCCTAAAAAGCTGACTTCCCTTAACCAGAACTCACATTTACTGAACATCGCATATAACTGCTTGTCTCGTAAAATCTGCAATACTAACTTCAAGTGTTCGGCATGCTCAGCTTCATCGCGTGAATAGATCAAAATGTCATCTATAAACACAACTACAAATCGATCAAAATACTATCTGAAAATTCGATTCATAAGATCCATAAAAACAGCAGGGGCATTAGTGAGCCCAAACGGCATCACTAGGAACTCATAGTGTCCGTACCTCGTTCTGAAAGCAGTTTTAGGCACATCAGAGTCTCTAACTCACAACTGATAATAACCCGATCTCAAGTCTATCTTCAAAAATACTGAGGCTCCTTTCAGTTGATCAAACAAATCATCGATTAGCGGCAATGGATATTTTTTCTTTATTGTTACCTTATTAAGCTGACGATAATCAATGCACATTCTCATGGTTCCGTCTTTCTTTTTCACAAATAGCACTGGTGCACCCCAGGGAGAAAAACTGGGTCGAGCAAAACCTCTATCTGTCAACTCTTGCAACTGAGATTTCAATTCTTTTAGTTCGGTTAGTGCCATACGATACAGAGCTATCGATATAGGTGTAGTCCGTGGTACTAGTTCAATACTAAACTCTACCTCCCGAATAGGTAGTAATCCGGGTAATTCTTTGGGAAATACATCTGGAAACTCACAAACTATCGGCACTGTCTCAAGTTTCTTTTCTGATTCTTTACTATCCAGTACATATGCAAGATAAGCTTCACACCCCTTTTTCACATATTTCTGAGCTAACATCGAACATATTACTGCCGGTAATTCATTTAAATCAGTAGACTCAACTCAGATTATCTCATCATTTGAACATCTCAAGTCAATTGTCTTTCGTTTGTAATTCACTACCGCATCATGCATAGTTAACCAATCCATACCGAGAATGATATCAAACTCGTCAAACGGTAATAGCATTAGATCAACCGGAAAGCAAGAATCTCGGATCATCAGGGGACATTTCTTACACACTTTATCAACTAGCACATAATGGCCCAAAGGATTCGACACTCGAATCACAAACTCAGCAGACTCAACAGGTAGAGTCTTACTGGATGCCAAAGTTTCATACACATATGAATGAGTAGAACCAGGGTCAATCAAAGTAATAACATCAGTGTCAAAAAGAGTAAAAATACCGGTAATAAAATCTGGTGAAGAAGCATCCTCGCGCGCTCGTATAGCATAGGCTCTGGCAGGAGCACGAGCCTCAGAACGTACAGTAGTATCTTTGGTCCCTCTCTGATTTCCACTAGCATTACCCGCATGTCTAGGTGGTCTACCTCGTGTTGCAGTGTTACTAGGTCTTCCACTCGGATCTGTATTCTATTCAGCTAATTTTGGACAGTCTCAGATATAATGATCAGCTGATCCACACTTGAAACAGGAACGGTCACGAAATCTACAGTTTCCTGAATGCCATTTGCCACAATGCTTGCACTCAAATCTGTCCTGACGATCATTGCCGACACTGGCAATAGAGGTGGCTTGTGGACTCACAGGCGGTCGATCACGGTCCCGTCTGGAGAAACCCGAAGTATTCTTAGATCGGCCTGAGTCATCTCTAAATTTCTTCGATGACTGATGAAAGGATTTTTCTGAAGATCTTTTACAGAACTCTCTAGCTCCATCATCAACTTTTCTTTTCTCTTTATCGAGCTCTTCGACTTTATAAGTTCGCTCGACAAGCATTACAAACTCTTTGATTTCCAAAATACCCACCAACAGTTTGATGTCTTCATTCAACCCGTCCTCGAAGTGTTTACACATGATAGTATCAGACGAAACACATTCCCGAGCATATCTACTAAGTCTGACAAACTTTCGCTCGTAATCGGTAACTGTCATAGAGCCCTATTTGAGCTCGAGAAATTCCTTCCGTTTCTAATCGATGAATCTTTGACTGATATATTTCTTGCGGAACTCGGTTTGAAAGAATTCCCAAGTAACCTATTCTCTTGGTACAACTGAAATCAAGGTATTCCATCAATAGTAGGCAGAATCACGTAATAGAGATATAGCACATTTTAAGCACTCATCGGGTGTGCACGATAATTCATCAAACACGCGAATGGTATTATCGAGCCAAAACTCACCGCTTCGTCATCATCATCATCGATGAGCCTTGAACTCAGTAGCCCTGTGCTTTCGAATTCTATCAACCGGGGGCTTGTTCATCCTCAACGGTCAACCACAAGAGGTACCACAGGTGCAAGGGTTGTATTAGTCGGGGGTAGGGGATGTGAAACAGCCGGATTAGTTCGAACATATTGGGTAAACCAATCGTTCATCATAGCATAGAAGGCTTGCTTAGCATCATCATTCTGATTACTAGCATTTGGTTGAGAGTCCAACGGCACTGTCCCGTGCGCGGGAGCAGGCGCTACGCTCTTTACATCATCAGCTACCGCTCGATTGAGATCGAAATTCATTACTATACGAAAAACACATTTTAACTGTCAAAAATCATCACACTATCGTATTAACACTTCATGGCATGTCTAGCTAGACTCACACGCGCTACGTTAGTCCTAGAATCGACTAAACTGTAGCTCTGATATCAATAAAATGTAACACCCCTATAACCCATATCCGTCGCCGGAGTGGGTTATGAAGAGTTACCAATCCAAAACACTACATTTGTACATTCACATTTACATAAGTTCATTAGCAATTATATGCATAGCCAAACAAAATCAAGATCGAAATTCAGACTTATACCGACATTCAAAAGTTACCATATTCACATGGCTTATATACAACATCTCAAAATATCAGTCACTTAAGTCTATTCTATACATGCCATACGAATTCCAAAATGTAATAGTACCAAAATGATAGATAGTGTGACGAGTTGCTGACGATCCCTGAGCAAGTGGCTGGAGTCAACGATTTAAAAACAGAGAAACATAACAAACGGAGTAAGCTTCCATAAGCTTAGTAAGTTTTAAGCAATGCAAACAATTAAATTCAATTACAAATCGATCAATCAAATTTTCAAGTGACATTTCTTAGGTATATTGCCATTTGGCCGAATATATACAAACATTTAACGTATATTTAGCATATTAACTTCACTTGAATCTGAATTCATATACATATAGTCTTAATACTTATTCACATATACATTATATTACATACTTGGGATTCAATCCCAATCAAGCTCATATAAGTACAAGATACATACCTGGCCAACTTAAGGTATTATATGATTTCAATTGTCGTTTTATCACGAAGTCTCAAAATCTTAGATTTATATCAAATCACCGGCAATTAGCCTGCAAGGTTTTAAAACTGAATTCATCACCGGCACGAAGCCTGATAGACTTTAAGTCTGAACTCATTCACCGGCATTACGCCTGCTAGGCTCGAAGCCTGATATTATCTCATCGGCATTATAGCCTGCTAGGCTCGAAGCCCAATATTAACTCATCGACATTATAGCCTGCTAGGCTCGAAGGCCCGAATTGTAACATCCTTCACCCGTATCCGACTCCGGAACAAGGTTCGAGGCGTTACCGGACTTAAACATTCACAAACATATAAAAACGGGTCACAAAGTTTTGCCCAAAATTAAAACTTGCAAACCACAATGAATAAAGACCACATCTCATGGCCATGTACAAAAGCTCAATGTAGGCCAATACGTAAACCAAATCATAATAATAATACATGACATGAAATAAACTTCTTATACATGCCACTCACATGAAAACATTTAACATATACTAGCCAATACTCCAAGGGTAATGGCTTGATAGTGTGATGTCTTTGCCGACGATCTCTAACCCCCGAGCTGACCTGACAAACTAAAAATAAATGAAAAGAAGGAAGTAAGCTTTACGCTTAGTAAGCAAGTACATAAATAATGAATAAAGAATTTAGTATGATTACATAATAACTCAAGTGTATCTACTTTTAATTTCACTATTTATTCCACTTTGGTCAAGCTGTCTCTCCTGCGTCATGTTCACTAAATAAATCATAAATCGAGTTACGAAACTCGAAATCCAATTTCGTAAATTTTCCTTGAAAATAGACTAATATATATATTCACTAATTTTTTTCTAGAATTTTTGGTCAAGCCAATTAGTACAGTTTATTAGTTAAAATTTGCCCTGTTACACAGCTCGACTGATCTGACCTCTGTTCACTACGAATTTAATTTCTCCCAGTATACAATTCAAATAATCATGAAACCTGTTTCATTTAAAACTAGACTCAATAAGGAATTTATTCATATAAACTATATTTCTTAATTTGTTTTGTACAATTTTTAATGATTTTTCAAATTTGGAACAGGGGATCACATAGTCATTCTGAGCAAGTCACACAATTATAAATATCTCAAAATATAGAATTCCTTTACTTGCTCCGTTTCTTTTATATGAAAATAGACTCATCAAGCTTTAATTTCACATCTCATTCAGCCTCTAGTTAAATTCCTACTATTTTTGGTGAGTTTTCAAAATCACGTCACTGCTCTTCGTCCCACAACAGTTTTAGAGCTAATTCACTCTTTCACACTTTCTTTGTATTAACCTCATTTTAACATACATATCACAATTCATTTTCACTACATTTCATACATTACAAGTATAGGTCCATAATTACATTGTCACCATAAAGCCATCTCGTTGAACAATTCGGATCAATTCCGATACTTGATGGTTTCAAAGACACACTCCACCATCATATTTCATATAATTCGGCTCTCTTGTACACATGGTGAACACTTAGTACCACCCATGTGACCTAGCCAATTTATCTCGTAGCTCTTTTTCTACATGGTGTCCTTCACTGGAACCACGCATGCGACCTAGCTACATATATCCCAGTAGCTCTCTTATCTACATGGGATACTTCCCGTATCACACATGTGACCTAGCTACATTTATCTCTCTCCCAGTAGCTCTCTTGTCTACATGGGATACTTCCCGTATCACACATGTGACCTAGCTACTACATAGTATCGTGTAGCTTTCTTGTACACATGATATGCACTCGGCATCATACATGTGACCTAGCTACACTCCATCTATATTATTCAATTCTTCCGAATGTTCAACCGGGATTTCTCTCTCTATTACTTATTTCCATTCTTCCAATAATCAATTTATGCTTCAAAATCGGCTAAAATATATATAATAGGCTGAAGTATAAAAATGTAAATGAAGTTAATGTATTATTTACATACAAACTTACCTCGGTGCAAAATATAGAAATTTTGCAATTTAGTCCAAAACATTTTCCTTTCCCCGTTCGAGATCGATTCCATGCCTTTCTTGATCTATAATATCACATTTTAGCCTAATAATTAATCACACTATTCATGTGGATCTAAAAATCATATTTTTACAAATTTGCATTTTGACCCCTAAACTTTTGCATATTTGCACTTTTGCCCCAAGACTCGAAAATTAAACTTCATCCTATTTCCTTGTGTTTTATGACATATTGATCATTTTTCCCTTCTATGGCAACATCAAATTCTCACTCTAACACATAGTTATGAACAATAGATATTTTTATCGATTATGCCGTTTTACTCGTTTTTACGAAAAATCACTTAGCAAAAGTTGTTTAACACAATTTCAAGCTTCATATTCTACCATAAAACATCAAAATAAACACATTTCACCTATGGGTATTTTTCCAAATATGAACCCTAGCTTAAATAATTGCTAGAATAAGCTTAATCGAGCTCACCGGATTCCAAAAACGTAAAGAACATTAAAAATGGGGCTTGGAATCACTTACTATTGAGCTTGGAAAGCTTGAAAACCCTAGCCATGGCCTCCCCCATGATAATTTCGGCCTCCATGAAGAAGATGAGCAAAATTGGCTTTTAATTTTGTATTTTAATTCATTTTACCCCTAAATGACCAAAATGCCCTTACTACTAAACTTTCAAAAATTCCTTCCATGTCCTAATTTTGTCCATGAACTTAAAATTGGTCAAATTGCTATTTAAGACCTCCTAATTAATATTTTAAAGCAATTTCATACTAGAAACTTCTAGAATGCAAGTTTTACAACTTATTCAATTTAGTCCCTAACTTCAAATTAAGCACTTTATGCATTGAATTTCTTCACGAAATTTTCACGAAATCATGAAATCATATCATAAACCTCAAAATAATTATAAAATAATTATAAAACAATTATTTCTATCTCGAATTTGTGGTCACGAAACCACTATTCCGATTAGGCCCTGATTCGGGTTGTCACACGAATAGTACCGTACGGTAATCAAATCAAAAGCTCCATATAACATAATCATATCAATTAGGCACTAGCATTATTTGAACATATATAATTATACATCTTAAACACTTTTCTTTCATCTTATTTTCACACTTAGCATTCGATAGCTTATGCATAACATTTCGTTCACATTCATTTCAAACTTATCATTCGATTATAAAAGCACATTGCATATTTACCAACATGTTATACTTGCCATTAGGCCATATAAGCATGATATAATACACCATCATTTCATCTTTAACATTCGGCTAAATCCATACCTTACAAGGAATACCTAATTCACATAATATATTAGATTATAATCAATTGTTATTTACATTTGATTACCTAAAACTTACCTCGGATGTTGTCGAACGATTACAACGGCTATTCGATTACTTTCTCCTTTCCCCTATCCAACTTTGGTCATCTAAGATCTTGAGCTAAATCAAATAAATTTACTTCTCAATCAAACACATACGACAACCATATACATTTCAAAAACCAATTCATTCGTATCATTTGTCCACTTAAATCTATTACCATTTCATTTTCAAATTTAATTAAACAATGTCGAATGCCATTAACTACTAATGCCACATACACATATGCATAAAATTTATCCATATATAACCTATACCTCATTCGGCCATTCATCACTCAAACCTATCAAAGCTTTATATCAAACCTCCTTGGCCGAACATATATAAGCACATAATGCACATTTAGCATTTTTATTTACTTCATGATACATTCGGCCTTGGCAAAATTTCATAACAAAAATCCCTATTAGCCACTTCACAAATCAATTATATCATCTACTTAATATTTCATAACTTATCATGCTAGCCGAATATTATTTATTCAAGTTCTCATTTGGCCATAGCACACACAACATGTTAGCAGATTTTCCCACTTAACATCTAATGCACATATATGCTCATTTGTGTAGCTCAACTTCACCTATCTACCATTACTCATAAAAAGAACATGAAACAACAACCATTTCCTTCAATTTAATTCATGGCCGAATGCTCACAGCACAACAATTTTCAAAATTTAAACATGGGTTAACTAAACAATGCTTTGACCATGCTAATTTCGCAATAATATCAAGAAAATACATGGAACATACCCTTGAATCATGCTAAGTAAATGACCGAATGTGCTTGAGCTTTTTCCTCTCTTTTTCTCTTAATTTTGGCTATGAAGAACAAAGATGAGCAAGCTTTGTCCTTTTCATCATTTTGTTATTTTATTTATCTTTATTTTATAATATAAAGCCATTAAATATTTTAATGCTAATTTAAAATGCATATATTTTTTATCATCATCATTATGGCCAGCCACTACAAATTAAAGTGGGAAATTTGACATGCGATTCCACCTATTTTAAACCATAAAATATTTGGCCACTACAAATTAACCTATCACATTGTCAAAATTTCTCACATAAGTCCTATTTAATAATTTCACATACAAATGACAAAATCAAAGCATAAAATTTTCACACATGCACTTTTACATATAATAAGCATAGAATATAACTTTTAATTATTTTTTTGACTCGGTTTCGTGGTCCTGAAACCACTTTCCGACTAAGGTCAAATTAGGGCTGTCACAACACGGGCGTGTGTGGCCATTTCGAAGGGTACACAGGCTGGTCACACGGGCGTGTTGTTGGCTGTGTGACCCAATTCAGAGAGTTACATGAGGTCGGGCACGGGTTGGGACACCACCATGTGATTCCATTTCGAATGTCCACACGGCCTGTGACACGGGCGTGTCTTTGGCCATGTGAGACACATGGCCAGGCCGCAGGGGTGTGTGTCCCCTATATTTTGGAAAAATTTCTAAGTGTTTCAAAAATTTCATAAGTTATCGGTTTAGTCCCAAACCACCCAAAATGCATGTTTAGGGCCTCGTAAGTTAGTATTAGGGACAATGTGAATGATGTTGAATGATGATTACATGAAATTTGAAAATGTATGTGAAATGTATGTTTAATTGTATTATATGTCCGCTAATGCTCTGTAACCCTATTCTGGCATTGAATACAGGTGAGGGGTGTTACAGTGCGTATTGGGAAGAGCCTAATTAAGATCGCTACCAAACCCTTTGAGGTAGCGCATTTGAGGATGGCATGTCTGAATGCCAAGAAAACATGAAAGCTTTATAGAATCAGTTGTACCTCGTGTTAGAAGTCATCAAATGCCAAGTTAGGGAGATTGCTCCAATGGACAAGTGTGTTGAGCAAGACCATGTTGAAGTAGAGGAAGAGGCCCTTTAGAGAATTAAGTGAAGAGTTTTGTGGTAAAAAGGAAATCTCTGACCCTAGTAAGGCTAGTATGGAGGAGCCACCACACTTCTCAGACGTTCTAGAGGAAACCCCACAACAAAAACTAGTCGAAAAAGTGCTCCAATAGAGGTATATGCAAATAAAGGTGGAGAGCTCAAAATAAGTTAAGTTTGTGATCTCGACATTGACAATCCTTTGGAAGGTGCAATGTAATGGATTCAGTTTGAGTGAGAATTGGCTCAAAATGTACATACTGAAATGGCCTAAGTCAAGGCAAGTTATATATGTTCATTTTTTGAAGAAGGCCTGAATCAACCCAATGATGAACAAGAGAAGGGCCAAAGTATCTAGAACTTCATGGAAGTTCCACTTCGGGGACATGATGTATCGTCAAAGAATGACTTTAAATTTGAACTTGCTTTGTATATAATTAAACTGATTTGAGCGTGGACTCCATTTATTTTTCTCCCTTATATTAGGTTAAAAGTCACACGTTTTTCATTTTTAGACTTGTAGATTTCATTTTGCATGTTTAGGGGTAAAAGAAAAAGTTATTTAAATTTTTTTGTGCTTCATTCAGTGGTATCGCGACATCCAAAGAGGGATATCACGATACCTCCGATAGTTTCTACAAAGGGGCCAAAACCCTTATGGATATTGCGATACCCAACCTTGGTATCGCGATATCCCTTAACATTTCAAAAATTATATTTTGTGCACAACACAGTGGTATCACGATATCCACTACTGGATATCACGATACCATCAATAGATTCAAAATGGTGGGATTAAAATTTTTTTAGAATATCGCGATATCCACCCCTAGGTATCGCAATATCCAAGTCGGGTCACACCAAAAAGGGGTCCATGAATCATGGTTCACATGTGTTTCAAGGTTTTAACCCTCAAAACACCCTCAAAACCCCCAAATCTATCATTCTAACTGCTAGCCACCCTTAATCTTCCCCTCTTCATCTTTTCTCTAAAATTTTCTTCTTCCTTTCAATCTATTTCTATTTGTTTCTTTCTTTTGTTATGTTTGTCTTTGTTTTTCCGGTTTGCCACTCATTACTTTGGAACATCGCTCTATCGATTCATTCTGCAATACCAACAATAATTCCATACAATTTAAACTTCCTTCTCATTTATTTTCTTTACACTTTTGTTGATTAGTTTTGATTTTTGTTGCTTGTGGGTTATTGTTGTTAACTATGGGTTAGTTGGTAGTATTAGAGCACTAATTGGTTGTGATTGAAAGATAAAGAATTTGGTTAAAATGCCACTAATAATTCCCAAACGAACTCGTACCCAAACAGTGCCTACCTCGTTATTGGGATATAATAGCAATAAATTTATTTTCGAAGAGGTTGGAAAATATTTTCAATCTATCCAAAGTCGATATGGTAAATAATAATTATCTAAAAGACCAAAATGGTAAATAAACCAATATTAAATAGTAGATAGTGGATGATGATGGTTGTCCCACTTGGTTTAAATTATAATTAAATTATGTATATTAATATGTTATTTAAAATTATTAAACTTGTAATGATATGATTTTCATCGGTATAGAGAAATACAATTTCGGGACCCTGTTTCTGTAAACTGAGCTCGCAAATATTAAATATGAATATTTATGGAGCTAGTATATGTATGAATTTTATTTTTAGTAAGTTAATTAGTTGAATTAGTGACTAATTGTAGCTCAGGTAGTAAATCATAAAATTCCAATCACAATAGATTTTTAATTAGAAAATGGCTTGAAGATTTAGTTAGCAATTAATAAAAGGGCCAAAGTGGTTATTAGACCATTTTTAAAAGGGAGATAGTGGATGATGATGATGTTAAGTTTCATTAGTTTAATTAATAAAGAATTATTAAGACTAAATCTTAATTAAATTAAACTAATTAAAAGTTACTTAAATATAAATAGGAATAGTTAGTGAATGTTCACCATTTTTCTTTCAATTGTTTCGCCCTTCATAGTCAACATTTAGCAAAGCTTCAACCTTTTCCTTATCACATTCGGCCATATATAGGTAACTGAAATTAGGTTCTTTTCTTGTAATTTTTTTATAGATTTGAGATCGTAAAAGCTTGATTTAGCTAGACCATATATCAATTTGTAAAACTATTAAAGTTTTAGAAAGTTATCATTGTTGATTTCTTAAAGAATTAAGTGTGAAATTGTTAGAAATTAAGCTTAATATATGAAAAGGCTAAATTGTAAAGCTTAATTGTTATTTTCATACATTAAAGACAAAATTGAATAAAATGAAAAATTGTCATGATTTATTGGTAGGGATAGAAAATAGAAGGTCTCTAATGAGTTTTGGTGAAATCGGATTTTAATTCGAGACTTTAAATTGAAAGTTATGCTAATCTCAATTTTAGGGACTATATTGAATAAATTGAAAAATATGTGTGACTTTGTAATTGAATGTGATTTGACATAGAATTCGATATTATGTATTTTTGAATTATTATTCGTAGCCAAAGACGACGCGGGAACGTCGAGAGGGAGACAAAAGGTGAGAGCTGACAACGCGTAGTCTGAAATTTTGATTTGTATTTTTTTGATTCGAATAAATATATTTATTTCATATTCATGATGTTTTTCTTGGTATGATACTGAGGTGTGTTGAAAATATTGAAATGAATTGGATGGATTATCGAGATGGATGACTAAATTTAGTAGAATGAAAAGTAGAAGAACTTATGATTTATGATATTATGTATGAAATTGAGCTAAAACATGATATATGAATTGATGAATTGATGATATTTTGAGATTGATAGAATGTGAATTTAACTTATAATGAAATTGGATTATTGGTTACCATATTAATCATTCGGGCAGAGTCAGATATAGTTGGCATTCCATAGGATAGATCAAGTATGGGTTACTTTAACAATATGTCGATAAGCGCTAGGCGCATTTTTCCTTCGGACGTTCTGACGAGTGTTGGGCACAATTACTATTTCAGTTAAACCAATGAACGCTGGGTGCAATTTACTTATTTCAGACGTTCCGATGAGGCATTGGGTGCCGAACTGGTGTGTTGGTTGCATTTATGTATCTGTTGGAGTCTGAGTCATGTTAATAGATGATATATATATATATGAATTTGTTGAATGATAATTGAAATTGATTAAGTTACAAAGTTAGAATTAAACACTCATATAAGACATTGAATGTCGAAAATATGTAAAAGATCACACGAGTTGATTAATGAGCCAGAGAGTCTATTCGGTAAGATAATGAATGAATCATTTGACTTGGTAATGTAATGAAACATGATTATATGTACAAGTTGAGCAAGTATACAAAATTAACTAGCATTGTAAAAATGGTATGAAATATTCATATGGATTACTAGGTCATGAAATGTTTAGATAATTCATATTAAGTATTGACATAATGGTGATATTTGCATATATAGATGTATTGAATGAGATTGGTTATATTGTGCATTTGTATTGATTGATAGTATTAGCACGTAAATTGTATGCTATTAACTATTTCATATGTTATATTGATTTGAAATATACAAATACCATTGAGTTTTATCGTTTAGCATATGGTTTGTTTTTCATGCGCAGGTTAGGTCTAATTCGAGATCCTAAGTATCAACTTCAGCATCTATTCAAAGATCCTAGACTCAATAATGTTTTTTAATTTCTTTCGTTAGTTATATGGAATGTACTTAGTTAAGTCACTTTTGTTATAATCTTATGTAAATGTGAACTTTGGAGCAGAAGTTGATATGTGTGTGGGATTTATTACTTGAATGCTACATGTACATATGTAAATCAATGGTTTGAAATGTGTTTAATGCTGAAAATGTGAATAGTATTGATAAATAGTTGTGTGAATGTTTAGGACTTACGTGAATTATGTTATGAAATTAACTATTAAGTAATATGGCTTTGGTATGTTAGGTATTAGTATTGTAGCTCATGAAATGTTGATTGAGGACTGCATATGTTAATTCGTTAGGTAAGATAGTTGTTGTAACACTCTTTACCCGTATTCAACACCGCAACAGGGTACGAGGCATTACCGAACTTAAACACAAACAAACATTCAAAACTGAGACATGAAATTCCACTCAAATTTAAAACTTTTCGAAAACATTCATATCGTCCCTTAAACGAGCCTACGAGGCCCAAAACATGCATTAGGAGGTGGTTCAGGACTAAAATGAGAATTTTAGAAAATTCTATGACAGTTAGAAAATTTTTCATCAAAATAGGGTCACACGCCCGTGTGGCTTGGGACACGCCCATGTGGGTAGGCTGTGTGATCACACACGCCCGTGTCCCTACCCCGTGTAACTCTCTTTTTATGAAGTCATCAGCAAATTAAAGTCACACGGCCAAGTCACACGCCCATGTGCTTAGGCTTTGTGGGTGATTTAATTTTCATAATTTTTCATAAAATAGGTGCAGACTTCACACGCCCTGGGCACATGCCCATGTCCCTAGGCCATGTCCTTCACACGGCTGAGACACACGGCCGTGTCTCTGTCCTTGCGGCCAATTCGAAGCTAAAATTCAAAATGCAGGGGGCACACAGCCTGATCACACACCTATGGGTCAAGCCATGTGCACACACGGCCTAGACACACGCTCGTGTGTCTACCTGTGTGGACAAAACAATAAGGCTATTTGCCACCCTTACTTGCACCAACCTACACAACAACAAGTAACACGAATCCAAGTATATACATACAACCAATTTAGCCACAACCAAGTCATCCACACATCAATTACATACTATTTCCTATCACATACAACATCTCATACTTATCATTTTAAACCATGCAAAATCCAAATTCATGGAAACATCATCATATGATTATATACTTAGCCAATATTAGCCAAATTCAATGGCCATTTACAAAATGAATTATCAACCATTACAATGCCAACACATTTGGCTAAACCAATATGACACATAACAAAATGACCAAGTCCCTATACATGCCATACTTAAAATATTGAAACCAAGTATACCCAAAACAATCGTTTGATAATGTGAATCGAGCTCCGGCGTTTCTCAATCCCTGAACTAGCTCGGTGACACTATAAGGAATGGAAAGAAAAGGGGAGTAAGCTTTAAAGCTTAGTAAGTTTGCATGCAAATATTAAGCAACATAAATCATTCATTAATCATATAACTATTCCACATAAGTTAACATAAATATCATCATGTAACATAGACATAACTTACCCATTAGCATTCTTACCAAGAGTTCATCTCATACCAAAATTCATACTCATGGGTTTTACATACATACCT
Source organism: Gossypium anomalum (assembly GCA_025698475.1). Taxonomy (NCBI): domain Eukaryota; kingdom Viridiplantae; phylum Streptophyta; class Magnoliopsida; order Malvales; family Malvaceae; genus Gossypium; species Gossypium anomalum. Next base: position 61,446,670 of record CM046956.1, read on the forward strand.
GTACCAACTTGTAACATAGTCACATACTTTGTCATCTTTGACATACTTTTCAGTTTACCCGTTGAACACTTGGAATACTATTGAATAAATGAAAGGTCTTGCACATAAGTGCCACATATGTAGCCAATGCTACTTCATATCTCATAACACATGGGCTTACACACGAGCTAATCACAGGCCTGCTCACACAAGCTGTCAATCAAGACATAACTATACGGGCCCCTCACACAAGCTGTTAGTGTTCGTAACACATGTCAAACTACCCAGCCATCGGTAGGACTTACATGACCAGCACCTGGATTCACATAGATCACATAACACATGGTATCCTAGTGACATGTCACTTATATACTAAACTATTCCTAAGGTTCAACCGGGATTTTCTCATCGTTGAAACTTCGTTGAATATTTCCATAGAAACAATCATACAATTTAAGCAATATTAAGTATTAAATACATAATATAACATTGCGTTATTTACAGACAAACTTACCCCGGTACAAAATGGTAGGAAATGGACCTAATCGTCAATAACCTTGTTCTTTCCTCGATCAAGGTCCGAACTTCTTTTTTCTTGATCTATAATAGAAAATTTAACTTATTTAATATCCACACTACTCTAATCAGTCCACTCATCACATTATAGAAAAATTACCTTTTTGCCCTTAAAGTTTCACATTTTTACAAATTAGTCCATTGGCTCGTAAAATGAAATGTACTCAATTTCTTTGTTACCCAAGCCTAGCCAAACCATAAACATGCTCATATCAGCACATAATTTTCATCAAATTAGATTTTTACTACCCATTTTATAACTTTTTACAAATAGGTCCTTTTTAGGTATTTTCATGAAAAACCACTTAGTAAAAGTTGTTTATCACAACTTAAACATGCAATATCTTTCAAACATCAAAATACATGCATGTCACACATGGGTAAATTTTTAAACATGAACCCTACTTCAAAATAATGGTAGAAATAGGTAAATCGAGTTACGAGGACTTCAAAAATGTAAAGAACATTAAAAACGGGGCTAGAATGCACTTACTATCAAGCTTGAAAGTTGAAGAAACCTTAGCTATGGTGTCCTTATGAAATTTGGCCAAGGTAGAAGATGATGGACAAAATTTTGACTTGATTTTCCCTTTTTATTCTTTTATTTACCAAATGACCAAAATGCCCTTTTTGCCAAACTTGAAAATTTTATCTCACCATGTCCATTTTAGTCCACTAAATTAAAAAATGGTTTTATTACCAACTAAGGACCTCTAATTTAAAATCTCATAGCAATTGGACACCTTTAACAAGTAGAACTCAACTTTTGCACTTTTTACAATTTAGTCCTTTTGACTAAATTTAGTGCCCAATCGTCAAAATATTCGAACGAGATTTCACAGAATAGTTCCATAAAATTGTAGACCATAAAAATAAAATAAAAAATAGATTTTTTCTACGTCAGATTCATGGTCCCGAAACCATTGTTCCGACTAGCCCCAAAATTGGGTTGTTACAGTTGTGTATGTGGGTTGAATGGAAAAATTGTAGGTTGATGTACATAAAAATTGCAGAAAAATATGTGTCGTCGTGATGTATTTCGAACGTCGTCGGGACGAGATCTAAATGCCATGGCACAGTGCGACGTTGGACTTTGGTCGTTGCGACAAGGCTAGATAGTATGTTGAGTCGCGACTTGAACTCAATGTTTTGAAATTGTTACAAATTGGTCCTTTTTGATCTTAGGTTAACTTTAGAGCTTTTGTAAGCTTGTATAAGACCCAAAAATTATCATATATTGTATTGTATGCATAATTAAGTTAAAAATTAATCATTTGACAATATGAATTGACTATGATTGATTGTAGTTGCTCCGACAACAAATGTAACACCTTGTAACTCAAAGTTGACGATCGGGTCGAGTAACAGGTGTTACAAAACTAAAGCTAATTAAGGTATAAATAATATTGTTGTGGAAAGAAAGATGACAATCTTCATCTTCTTCCTCCAATTCTTGAAGAAAAAAAGAAAGAAAAAGCTTGAAACATCTTATACATTTGACCAATGATTCTAATAAGGTAACCAAGCTAAATTCTTGAAATTTTTATAGATTTATGATCATGGGAGCTTGATTTAGCTAGCCCATGTATCAATTTGTTCAATTGTTAAGTTTTTAGCAAGTTTCCACTGTTGAGAAATTGATTAACTAAGCTTGAATTTGATAGATATTAAGCTTAGTTCATGATATGGACTAAATTGTAAAGTTAAATAAGCTGGCTCATTAACTTTGTAGTATTAGGGACTAAATTGAATAAATTGAAAATCTATCATCAAACTATGTCATGAATAGGAAGTATGGGGTAATCGTGATTTTCCGCGATAAGTTTTATAAATTTATAATTAATCGTTCTTGAAACTAACTATTATCACGATGTAGGCAAGTGTACCTATCGAACAATAGTATAGCTTTAGCAAGACCTGATTATCGAACCCAAAAGAACTAAAAGTACTAGTATTAACTGTCTTTTTATTATCTAGCCCAAAAATAAAAGGGTTTGTTTTAATTAACTAATTAACTAAACTAAGAAATCACATAAAATAGAAGTGGGGAAGTACTTTTGGGAAAACGATTGATTTAAGACAATACCCAAGGAAAAATCCACCTAGACTTCACTTGTTATTTTGACTCCAAATCGTACGATTTATTCATTTAACTTGTTCCGTAGAAATCCCTGAGTTATGGTATTATCCCTATTCAAGACTAATAATGTCTAACCCTAGGTTGAATAATTGAAATATCTTTCTAATTAACACCCTAAAGTTGCATTAACTCGATCTATGGATCCCCTTATTAGGTTTCACCCTAATCCGATAAAATCTTGTCACCCTATCTCTAGGCGCGCAATCAACTTCGCTTAATTATGACAAAGTTACTCTTAAACAGGGACTATTCATCCTCCGAATGAGAGCATTAACTTGAATCAATATCTTGAAATACCAAAACAAGAATTACGAACACATAATTAAGAACAAGTTAAATATTTATCATACAATTCAGATAATAATAACAAGATCCGTCTTAGGTTTCATTCCCCTTAGGTATTTAGGGGATTTAGTTCATAACTAAAAAGAAAAACATCTCAGAAGAATAATGAATACAAAACATAAAGAAAACCCAAAACTCCAGAAGGGAAATTGAGGAGAGATCTTCAGTCTTGATGATGAATACGGCTTCTGAGATGGATTAATCAACTTTCTTCGAGTAATTCCTTACTCCCTACTCTGTGTGTCCCTCTAGTCCTCCTCTAGGGTAAAAGTGTAACACCCCTTACCTGTATCAAAGGCCGGAATAGAGTACGAGGCATTACTAGACTTAACAATACACATAGACAAAAACCAAGCCACAAAATTTCATTTAATTCAAAACTTTTCGAACATATGCATAACAAACAAAGTTAACTATATCATTACATCAAAAGATAGGACATAACACGATTAATTAAACTTATAAACCATAATGGATAAGGACCACATCTCATAATCATATACGATAACTCAATGCAGACTGATACGTATGGTCAAAATCATAATAAAAATATATATCACAAATCGACTGATACGTATAGTTTGATAGTGTGATTTTTCCTCCGACGATCTCTAACCCTGAGCCGACCTGCCAATACTAAAGAAATGGAGAGGATGGGTAAGCTTTACGCTTAGTAAGTTCATATGAAAATAATAAGCAATTACTACCATGCTTTTCAAGATAAAACACTATAATTGTACAATTAGACATATTCAGGTTAAGCTGTGTTATCGAGCTACAGTTACTAAATCATTCATATCTGAAGCTACAAAAATTCAAATTTAGTTTCGTTAATTTTCCTTGAAACTAGATTCATATATATTTCTCCCATAAAATTTCTAGAATTTTTTGTTCAGCCAATTATTACAGTTTATTAGTTAAAGTCTCCCCTGTTTCAGAGTACGACTACTCTGACCTCTGTGCAGTACGAACCAAATTTATCCCTGTACAGAATTCCAACACCATGCCATTTGTTTCCCATAAAAATAGACTCAATAAGGAATCCATTAATGTAAAATATGACTCTTAATAATTTGTTTACAATTTATGGAGACTTTCTAAAGTCAGAACAGGGGATCTCAAATTCATTCAGACCCTATTTTACAAGAATTCAAATATCACACAATATAGATTTCTTTTGCTTCCCCTATTTCTTTCATGTGAAAATAGGCTCATTAAGATTTATTTTCATATATCATTTGCATTTTTATTCAACTTCCACAATTTTTAGTGAATTTTCAAAGTCATATCACTGCTGCTGTCCAGAACAATTTTATTGCTAATTCACTCTTTCACACTTTCTTTGTATTAACCTCATTTTAACATACATATCACAAATCATTTTCACCACATTTCATCCATCACAAGTATAGGCCCATGATTACAAGGTCACCATAAAATCATCCTCATGTATAACTTACTTGTTTATAACCTTACCACATCTCGGTCACTTAATGAACACATCATTCACATAAGCAAATTCCTGCACTTATTCATCACAAAACTCACAAAGCAGTACATAGTAAGTCTCCCGTTGAACACTTCGGATCAATCCTCGATACTTGGTGGTTTCAGAACATAGCTCCACCCATCATAAAGTTCGACTCTCTTGTACACATGGTGAACACTTAGTATCACCCATGTGACCTAGCCAGTTTATCTCGTAGCTCTCTTGTCTACATGGTGTCCTTCACCTGGAACCACGCATGCGACCTAGCTACATATATCCCGTAGCTCTCTTGTCTACATGGTGTACACATAGTATCACCCATGCGACCTAGCTACATCATAATGTCTCGTAGCTCTCTTGTACACATGATGTGCACTCAGCAGCATACATGTGACCTAGCTACATACCATCTGTATCATCCAATCTTTCCGAAGGTTCAACCGAGATTTCTCTCTTTTCCAACAATTTCACCAATCAAGTAATTATCAACAAACATATTTCCAATATTATTATAAAATATCATAATACAAGTAAAATTGATATATTACTTACATCTAATTTAATATCAAGGCAATAACATTAAATTACACATTGCATTATTAAAAATCATACGAACTTACAATTACTCATAATATCCATAATCATAGAAATCACATTTATGTATGATAATTCAATGCACTTCATGTACCATAGACATATTTTTAAATCAATTCATAAACTTAGCACCATAACATTTAATTTAACATAATTCAATTAATTCACTAAATTTAACTTTCAAATATAAATTACAACATTATTGCAGTATTATTATCATACCAACTTACCTCGATCCAGAAACGGCAATTTACTATTTTAGTCCATAACCTTGTATTTTCCCGATTTAAGCCCGAATCTCAATTTCCTTCATCTATAATATCACATTTAGCCTAATAATTAGTCACATTATTCATACGGCTCCAAAAATCATATTTTTACAAATTTTCATTTTGACCCCTAAACTTTTGCACATCTGCACTTTTGCCCTAAGGTTCGGAAATTAAAATTCATCCTATTTTCTTATGTTTTATGACATGCTGATCATTTTTCTCTTCTATGGAAACATCAAATTCTCACTCTAACATGTACTTATGACTATTAGGTATTTTTACCGATTAAGCCCTTTTACTCGTTTTCACTTAAAACTGAGTAGCACAAGTTGTTTAACATAATTTAAAACCTCATATTCTATCATAAAACACAAAAATACACAAATTTCACCTATGGGTATTTTTCCAAATACGAACCCTAGGTTGAATTATTGCTAGCATAAGCTTAATCAAGTTATCAGGATTCCAAAAATGTAAAGAACTTGAAAAACGGGGTTAGAACGGACTTACTATTGAGCTTGGAAAGCTTGAAAACCCTAGCCATGGCTTCCCCCATGCTAATTTCGGCATCCATGGAAAAGATGAGTCAATTTTGGCTTTATTTTCCCTTTTTATTTCTTTTAATTACCGAATGACTAAAATGCCCTTACTACTAAACTTTCCAAAAATTCCATCCATGTCCAATTTTTGTCCATAGACTTAGAAATTGGTAAAATTTCTATTTAAGACCTCCTCATTAATATTCCAAAGAAATTTCATACTAAAAACTTCTAGAATGCAAGTTTTGCAAATTATTCGATTTAGTCCCTAATTTCAATTTAAGCACTTTATGCATAAAATTTCTTCACGAAATTTTCACACAATCATGCAATCATGTCATAGACCTCAAAATAATCATAAAATAATTATTTCTATCTTAGATTTGTGGTCACAAAACCACTATTCTGATTAGGCCCTTATTCGGGATATTACAAAAAGCCCTCAAACGAGCCCTTTTCCGAATAGAACTAAACTTGGGCTCGACAGGGACATGCCCATGTGACACGCCCATGTACGATTGCTTTAGGCCGTGGTCAAGGCTGAGAAATAGACACGCCCGTGTTGAAGTTGTTTTAGCCCGTGTTCAAGCCTGTTAGAATGGCACAGGCGTGTTTGCTGCCCGTGTGATGAAGTCCAGGCCGTGTTGTTTTCCCACGTCCGCCCATTTTCTTTGTTTTTAGCACGTTTCTTATTCTTTTTGCTGTCCTATGCTCATCTAAGTATAAAACATGAAATTAAAGGATTAGGAGCATCAAATCCACCAAATTTAAGGAGAAATAATTCATAAATGTGTTAAGCATGGGATAAAAATATGTATAAATTACGGTTTATCAAATACCCCCACACTTAAGAGTTTGCTTGTCCTCAAGCAAAATCCTCAATTCACAGTTAAGAATTCCTTTTTCTCAACTTATAATTCCTATCAATAATATCTCAAGCTAATCCATATGTAATCATACATTGTAAATTCAACTAGAAGAACATTAAAGTTTCAAACATTCCAAGTTGAGTATTTAATCATGAAAAATACAAACATCTCCCCTTATCTAAGTAATCATCATTGATTCAAAATCTTACAGAGTTTAACATCTTCACTAAAGATTCACTCAAATCACTCAAAGTGTTTAAGGATGATGAAGGTAGTACTCAACAGTCAATATGAAAAGTTATTACCATAGGCTTGCATGAAGATCAAATCTCCACCACTATAAATTGAGATGATACATCAATCAAAAGGTCTTGAGGGGGTTGTAATGAGGCTTGGTTAGGGGGTGTGGTCACAAGCTGAAAGAAAGGGTTAGAATCAAGATTGAGTTTGAAAAATTACTAAACTAGAAAATTACTAATTACACTTGAATAACAACGAGCTTCATCTCAGAAAATAGAATTAAATACTTAAGTTCTAAACGAAAGATTACTACTAATATGTATGTATGTATTTTTTTTAAGAATAAGACATAGCTTATGTATTTTTTTTAAGAATAAGACATAGCTAAGCAATTTATTCAAATCAAATCTCGACAAAAATAGGGTTCAAATTAATTGAGGGGATTTCAACAATAATGAGTTAAGGGTTAATATTGGGGATAAATCAAGGAATGGTTTGTTAGGCTCAAAGGGGTTTACTAGGGGTTAGTTGTGAAGGTAGGCTTTTCATGGCATGAGCGGGTTAAACCTAAGTGCCCCTATCATCTTGACATATCAAATCAAATGGTGTGGTCTTAACATGTATAATCAAGCAAGTTCTAGAATAACAATTTGATATTGACACATTCAAAGCAATAATAAAAGTGAGCATGAAAGAAATAATATATGCTCTTAAAGGCTCAAAATCTCACAAAAATTATGGCTTTTTGATGTTTAAACCTGTGGATTTCAATTCAAGATAATACCTAAACTTGGGAAGACAACCTAGAATTTTAAATTCTCAAAAATCAACTTATCATGCTTAATTCTCTAATGTCTTAAAGTTTAAATAATCAATGCATGAATGCCTATGTTTTAATTAAAGATATATCAATAAAAAATCATAAATTAATCAAAATTCTTCCTAAAAATGATATGAGAGATTTACATGAGAATAAGACAAAATTTAGGGATTGTTTCTGATATAGATATAGATAACCCCCCCACACTTAAGATGTACATTAACCTCAATGTACAAAAATAGATATACTGAAAAGTATATAAATATAAGATCATAAGATAGGGAGAGAAGTGAAACTTCCTGAATGTTAAATGAATGAACTCCCTAGTTTGGAGTTATGTAGAGTGGAGGAGGATACTCCGGTGGTGGTAGAGGTTGGGTTCCACAAGTGCTGCGCCAAAAGAATATTATATCTCGTGATCGAGTAGGGCATGGCAGTTGTGGAGAACCTTTCCCAATGGAGTTTGAAGTTCCTAAGTAATTGTGAGCTTTGTAGCTCTTTATAACTGTGATAAAATTAGGAACTTTTTAGGGGATATAAAGAAGAATAATTGCTCGTAATGAAATTATCGAAATTAAAAATTGTTTATAAAACCTAAACATAAAATAATATCAAAAGGAAAAATGGAAATAATATGAAAAATGTAGATTATTATGGTAAATAGCATTAGAAATAAGTAAAATAAAAGAGAAAAGAGTTAACAAACGCTAGAAAGAGGAGTTTGGGCGTCAAAAATTGCAGTTGAAGGCGGCGCATGGGCTTGGTAGAGGGGCCGTTTGGAGTTGCAGTGGCTAGGGTTAGGGATTTTAGGTGAGGAAGATGATGAATAGTGAGGGGTTTTTATAGATTTTGGGGTACACAACCAGGGGACACGCCCGTGTGCCCTAATTTTAGCTCGTGTTTTTCGTATTTTTTTAAATTTCGGCGCCTCTGACATACAGCCCATGCCTGTGTTGCTTGGGCATGTTGATGCACACGGCCGTCTTGCACGACCGTGTCTGGCTTCGTTCGCTTCTCCCACGCCCGTGTATGAGAGCCTACGCCCGTGTTAATTTGACAGGTTCAACCACAGGTGCTAGACACGGGCGTGTCGCACGCCCGTGCTATTTTCTCAGGTTTAAACACGATTTTAAGACACGAGCGTGTCGTACTCCCGTGTTGTTTTGGCAGGATCGCCCACGGCCATGTCGCATGGTCATGGCCATTTATCGCTGCCCGTGTTTGGGAAAAACCCTTGCCCTATTTTTGCATAGTCTAAAGCACGCCCGTGTGCCTAGCCGTGTGGTTGTGGAAAACCTGTATTCAAGAGCTCAGTTAGTAGGTTAAGTGTTGAATACTAAAATTTAAAGAAGTTAATACCGTTAGTGCTCGGGTTGCCTCCCGAGAAGCACTTATTTATAGTCTAAGCTTGACTTACCTCTCCATTGAATGGTCATGGTGGTTCGATGAGTTTATACTCCTTATTCCTGCTATCAATCTCATCAAAATAATGTTTTAGGCGGGTATTGTTTACCTTAAAAGTGCCGAATTTGGGATGACTTACCTCGATTGTACCGAATGGGAAAATGCTAAGTACAGTAAGAGGAATTTCTTCATTCGGTTTGGTAGTAGCAATGTGAGGATCTAAGACATCTAATAAAACTTTATCTCCAACCTTAAGTTGATTTGGCGAGGTATTGAGCTCGTTCTGGCGTAGTTTTGGTTTATCGTGTGTTTTCGGTTTATGTGTCTGCCATTCATCTAGCTCTTCGATTTGTAGCCTTCGTTCTTCATGGATATGTCCTTTGTTGTTGCTTGAACATGGCTCATGTATGTCCTTCAAGCTTATTTCCTGCAAAGTAGGTTGCATCATATGGTCAGTTTTAGTAGAATGGTTTATACAGTCACCTTCAATTTTTGATGTGTTGCCAGAATTGCGAGATTGAAGGGTGATTGTTTCGTTTCCCACACGAAGTGTGAGTTCACCTGTGCCAACATCAATAATCGTTCTAGTAGGTGCTAAAAAGGGCCTTCCTAAAATCAAAGGAGTGTTGCTATCCTGCTCTATGTCTAGAACAACGAAATCAACTGGGAATATAAATTTATCAATTTTAGCAAATACATCTTCAATAATACCTCTAGGAAATCTGATAGTTTTGTCTGCTAATTGAATAATCATCCTAGTTTGTTTTGGTTTCCCAAGACCTAGTTGCTTAAACATTTTGTAAGGCATGATGTTGATGTTAGTCCCTAAATCAGCCAATGCATTATTAACATCTAAGCTACCAATTAGGCAAGGAATTGTAAAACTCCCTGGATCTTTTAATTTTTTGGGTAGCTTATTCTATAGAATAGCTGAGCAAACTGCGTTTAGCTCCACATGCGATGCCTCGTCCAACTTCCACTTATTTTCTAGGAGCTCCTTTAAAAACTTCATTGCGTTTGACATCTGTGAGAGAGCTTCAATAAACGGTAAGTTGATATGTAATTTCTTTAAAAGTTTAAGAAATTTACCAAATTGTTCATCTGAGCATCTTTCCTTGTCACATTAGGGTATGACACACGAGGTTTATATTCTACACTTACCGGTTTCTGTTCGGTGTGACTTACTGTAACACCCCTTACCTGTATCTAAGGCTGGAATAGAGTACGAGGCATTATCAGACTTAACAACACACATAGACGAAAACCGGGCCAAAAAGTTTCATTTAATTCAAAACTTTTTGAACATATGCATAACAAACAAAGTTAACTATATCATTATATTAAAAGATAGGACATAGCACGATTAATTAAACTTATAAACCATAATGGATAAGGACCACATCTCATAATCATATACGATAACTCAATGCAGACTGATACGTATGGTCAAAATCATAATAAAAATAGATATCACAAACCAACTTCCTATACATGCCACTCACTTGATATTTCTAATATTTGAATTAATTCTCCCAAAAATGATAGTTTGATAGTGTGATTTTGCCTCCGACGATCTCTAACCCCAAGCCGACCTGCCAATACTAAAGAAATGGAGAGGATGGGTAAGCTTTACGCTTAGTAAGTTCATATGAAAATAATAAGCAATTACTACCATGCTTTTCAAGATAAAACACTATAATTGTACAATTACACATATTCAGGTTAAGTTGTGTTATCGAGTTACAGTTACTAAATCATTCATATCTAAAGATACAAAACTCCAAATTTAGTTTCTTTAATTTTCCTTGAAACTAGATTCATATATCTCTCTCCCATAAATTTCCAGAATTTTTGGTTTAGCCAATTAGTACAATTTATTAGTTAAAGTCTTCCCTGTTTCAGAGTACGACTACTCTGACCTCTGTGCACTACGAACCAAATTTATCCCTGTACAGAATTCAAAAGACCATGCCGTTGTTTCCCTTAAAAATAGACTCAATAATGAATCCATTCATGTAAAATATGACTCTTAATAATTTTTGTACAATTTATGGTGAATTTCTAAAGTTATAACAGGGGATCTCGAATTCATTCAGACCCTGTTTCACAAGAATTCAAATATCACACAATATAGAATTCTTTTGCTCCCCTGTTTCTTTCATGTGAAAATAGACTCATTAAGATTTATTTTCATATATTATTTGCATTTTTATTCAACTTCCACAATTTTTAGTGAATTTTCAAAGTCACGTCACTGTTGCTGTCCAAAACAATTTTATTGCTAATTCACTCTTTCACACTTTCTTTGTATTAACCTCATTTTAACATACATGTCACAAATCATTTTCACCACATTTCATACATCACATGTATAGGCCCATGATTACAAGTCACCATAAAATCATCCTCATGTATAACTTACTTGTTTATAACCTTACCACATCCCGGTCACTTAATGAACACATCATTCACATAAGCAAATTCCTGCACTTATTCATCACAAAACTCACAAAGCAGTACATAGTAAGTCTCCCGTTGAACACTTCGGATCAATCCTCGATACCTGGTGGTTTCAGAACATAGCTCACCCATCATAAAGTTCGGCTCTCTTGTACACATGGTGAACACTTAGTACCACCCATGTGACCTAGCCAGTTTATTGCGTAGCTCTCTTGTCTACATGGTGTCCTTCACCTGGAACCACGCATGCGACCTAGCTACATATATCCCGTAGCTCTCTTGTCTACATGGTGTACACATAGTATCACCCATGCGACCTAGCTATATCATAATGTCTTGTAGCTCTCTTGTACACATGATGTGCACTCAGCACCATACATGTGACCTAGCTACATACCATCTGTATCATCCAATCTTTCCGAAGGTTCAACCGGGATTTCTCTCTTTTCCAACAATTTCACCAATCAAGTAATTATCAACAAACATATTTCCAATATTATTATAAAATATCATAATACAAGTAAAATTGATATATTACTTACATCTAATTTAATATCAAGGCAATAACATTAAATTACACATTGCATTATTAAAAATCATACGAACTTACAATTACTCATAATATCCGTAATCATAGAAATCACATTTATGTATGATAATTCAATGCACTTCATGTACCATAGACATATTTTTAAATCAATTCATAAACTTAGCACTATAACATTTAATTTAACATAATTCAATTAATTCACTAAATTTAACTTTCAAATATAAATTACAACATTATTGCAGTATTATTATCATACCAACTTACCTTGATCCAGAAACGGCAATTTACTATTTTAGTCCATAACCTTGTATTTTCTCGATTTAAGCCCGAATCTCGATTTCCTTCATCTATAATATCACATTTAGCCTAATAATTAGTCACATTATTCATACGGCTCCAAAAAACTTATTTTTACAAATTTTCATTTTGACCCCTAAACTTTTGCATATTTGCACTTTTGCCCCAAGGTTCAGAAATTAAACTTCATCCTATTTTCTTATGTTTTATGACATGATGATCATTTTTCCCTTCTATGGCAACATCAAATTCTCACTCTAACATGTACTTATGACTATTAGGTATTTTTACCGATTAAGCCCTTTTACTCGTTTTCATTTAAAACCGAGTAGCAAAAGTTGTTTAACATAATTTAAAACCTCATATTCTATCATAAAACACAAAAATACACAAATTTCACCTATGGGTATTTTTCCAAATACGAACCCTAGGTTGAATTATTGCTAGCATAAGCTTAATCAAGTTACCGGGATTCCAAAAACGTAAAGAACTTGAAAAACGGGGTTAGAACGGGCTTACTATTGAGCTTTGAAACCTTGAAAACCCTAACCACGGCTTCCCCCATGCTAGTTCAGCCTCCATGAAAAAGATGAGTCAATTTTGGCTTTATTTTCCCTTTTTATTTCTTTTAATTACCAAATGACTAAAATACCCTTACTACTAAACTTTCCAAAAATTCCATCCATGTCCAATTTTTGTCCATAGACTTAGAAATTTGTCAAATTTCTATTTAAGACCTCCTCATTAATATTCCAAAGCAATTTCATACTAAAAACTTCTAGAATGCAAGTTTTGCAAATTATTCGATTTAGTCCCTAATTCCAATTTAAGCACTTTATGCATAAAATTTCTTCACGAAATTTTCACACAATCATGCAGTCATGTAATAGACCTCAAAATAACCATAAAATAATTATTTCTATCTTAGATTTGTGGTCACGAAACCACTATTTCGATTAGGCCCTTATTCGGGATATTACAGCTCTTCCCCCCTTTAGGGATTTTCGTCCCCGAAAATCTTACTGGAAAAGTGGTCTTCACTTAGATTTCTAAATTTGACTTTCGGTGCTGAAGAACTTTCACTCAGGCGGTGCCTCCAATATATCTCTTTGATTTTCTCATATATTCTGAAAGCTTACGGACTCATCTCTCAATTGTTCTTAAATTTTCAACCCTTCTCCGTTTCCCTTGTCATCTTGATATAAAACCAGATCTCAATTTGGTTAATGGAGACTAGAATTCCAAGAAATCCAACAATCAAAGGGACTTGCACTCTTCTGAAATAATCATACAGATTTTCATCATCAATAAATCACAATCCAATAACATCTGAATCAAATTACGATTACGTCATTACTCTCTGAATGAATAGGCAAATTTACACCGTGAGCTTCATACAATTCTTTCTGTATAAGCCTCGGAATAATAATACCATGAACCAAATCCAATCTGAAATTCAACATCAGAAGTCGATCCTCACTGTACTCTTTTAGTTTACTACTCACTATCACAATTTCCTCTTTCCGCTACGGAAATAATTCTGATATAGCCTCGAAAATAATCCTTTCTTCTAGTTACAAAAAAATTCATCATGCCATCCTTTACTATTCATTCCTTACGTTAATCAAAACTCTCTCAATTGCATTAGCTCAAGTAACCAAAATATCTCAATTGAAGACATTAACTATAGTTGACTTACTTGAGAGAAGTAATCCACCATACCGATTGAAACTCTCACTTTTATCACTTATGCCTTTACTGTTGTCAAACTTTACACGAAAATTAGAAAAATCCCAATACTGAAATCACCACATTACCCAAATAAAATCAAAAGTATAGTCATACTTGACATGATTATCACCAGTTTAAGAATGCACTCCAAACATGAGTCATAATTGATAAATTACGGAATAAAGATAACAAGAAAACGAAATAAAGAAACCCAAGATACGATACTATGCCGAAAAATCAAAAACCAAACTCATAGGAAAATATAGAAGATCCCGATAATTCCTTAGAGAAAAGAAATCCAGTAGAAAACATCATTTAATCTCACTAGAATCAAATGCAACAAGAACAATGTATCTTCCCATATATACATATCAAATGGAGCATCAAGTAGAAGAAACAAAATCATAGTATCATACATATTCTCTTATCTTTTTTTTTATCAGGCAGAATATAATAGAATGCCCGAAGGAATAGAGCAATACAAATTATAAACCAGTCAGGCTACCAATGCTTTCGTCTAACATCAGGATTAGAAAACATCCCCATATAACAAGAATTTCTTCAAAAGATTAATAACCATAGAAATATTTCTAGGAACGGATAAACACATAGAACATCTTAGAAAAAACTGCTAAAATCATCCAAATGTGTCATCACACTCGGATATTACACATTTGAGATATCATTTCCCCAACTATTTCTCACATCAACAAATTTCATATTACTTTTCACTAAAGAAGACTAGTTCTGAATAAATTTTGATTTGTACTTTTCTCGACCTTGTACCTTAGTAATTCGATTTATCAAAATAAATTTCTTCTCTAACTGGAACAGTGCATAACTCCAATAATCCTTATGCCAATCTGATACTTTTCTAGCTTTGACTTTACTTATCAACTCATTCTTCAATCTCTAATCATATTTATAATTATTCTAGCACTGAACTCTTTGGTTTCTCAACCGGAAACTTATTCAGTACAAATCTCATGAAATTCCATTATAAAACACCACTTTGATAAGGGGGAAGGGGTCGTAGGGCCTCTGACTCAACTCTCATATACATATACATGTAACACAGTTTTCATCATAGCAATCATATCTCAATCATGTCATTCATTTCGAGTAACTAACACTCATATTGGTTTAATGCCCACTTTCCAGTTATCTCATTTAGTCAAGTATAATTATGCATGCATCCTATGTTTTTTGTATAGCTTGACTTATCCATTCATCTACTCGAACAAATCATGCTCATGACATCATATAAGGGTTAAATAAACATAGATATTTGCATCACAATTGCAAGCTTCATTTCGTGCATCATTATATACATATCATTACAATCACATAATTCAGTCCAAACAATTTAACATAGATAAATTCATTTCATTATAATCATTTATCTCATAAAAAATATCATTGACATTCATCAACATTCGATGTTCAATCAAGGCAATGACATTTTTATTCATATCATAATATTAGGAACTTTTACTCATACCTCTACGAATTTCTATTTATCCCATTCATCTTATCAAGTAAATCAAATACACTACATCATATGAGCATCAAGCATGTATGGATATTTATTACAACATGACCTTTCATCTCACGTGTTATCACTTATATATATATCATAAATTTTTATTCATACTTTTCTAAATCGAGACTCATCATAATCGTAATTTTATTCAAACACCTTCGCATCACATTGAACATGGTCAGTGCAGCTCGGTTGGAGAGTACCTCTGTCTAAACAAGACGGTGTTCATACGCGTCGGGAGACATCACACTATCACGGATCAGTGGCATGTATAGCTGGACTTTTACACATGCTAGGTTAGTCCGAGAACCGACTAAACCATAGCTCTGACACCACTAAATGTAACACCCCTTACCCGTATCTAAGGCCAGAACAGAGTACGAGGCATTACCAGACTTAACAATACACATAGACAAAAATCGGGCCATAAAATTTCATTTAATTCAAAACTTTTCGAACATATGCATAACAAACAAAGTTAACTATATCATTATATTAAAAGATAGGACATAGTACGATTAATTAAACTTATAAAACATAATGGATAAGGATAGGACATAGCACGATTAATTAAACTTATAAACCATAATGGATAAGGACCACATCTCATAATCATATACGATAATTCAATGCAGACTGATGCGTATGGTCAAAATCATAATAAAAATAGATATCACAAACCAACTTCCTATACATGCCACTCACTTGATATTTCTAATATTTGAATTAATTCTCCCAAAAATGATAGTTTGATAGTGTGATTTTGCCTCTGACGATCTCTAACCCCGAGCTGACCTGCCAATACTAAAGAAATGGAGAGGATGGGTAAGCTTTACGCTTAGTAAGTTCATATGAAAATAATAAGCAATTACTACCATGCTTTTCAAGATAAAACACTATAATTATACAATTACACATATTCAGGTTAAGCTGTGTTATCGAGTTACAGTTACTAAATCATTCATATCTGAAGCTACAAAACTTCAAATTTAGTTTCGTTAATTTTTCTTGAAACTAGATTCATATATATTTCTCCCATAAAATTTCCAGAATTTTGGTTTAGCCAATTAGTACAGTTTATTAGTTAAAGTCTCCCCTGTTTCAGAGTACGAGTACTCTGACCTCTATGCACTACAAACCAAATTTATCCCTGTACAGAATTCCAAGGACCATGCCGTTTGTTTTCCTTAAAAATAGACTCAATAAGGAATCCATTCATGTAAAATATGACTCTTAATAATTTTTTTACAATTTATGGTGAATTTCTAAAGTCAGAACAGGGGATCTCGAATTCATTCAGACCCTATTTCACAAGAATTCAAATATCACACAATATAGAATTTTTTTGCTTCCCCTGTTTCTTTCATGTGAAAATAGACTCATTAAGATTTATTTTCATATATCATTTGCATTTTTATTCAACTTCCACAATTTTTAGTGAATTTTCAAAATCACGTCACTACTGCTGTCCAAAACAATTTTATTGCTAATTCACTCTTTCACACTTTCTTTGTATTAACCTCATTTCATTTTCACCACATTTCATACATCACATGTATAGGCCCATGATTACAAGGTCACCATAAAATCATCCTCATGTATAACTTACTTGTTTATAACCTTACCACATCCCGGTCACTTAATGAACACATCATTCACATAAGCAAATTCCTGCACTTATTCATCACAAAACTCACAAAGCAGTACATAGTAAGTCTCCTGTTGAACACTTCAGATCAATCCTCGATACTTGGTGGTTTTAGAACATAGCTCCACCCATCATAAAGTTCAGTTCTCTTGTACACATGGTGAACACTTAGTACCACCCATGTGACCTAGCCAGTTTATTGCGTAGCTCTCTTGTCTACATGGTGTCCTTCACCTGGAGCCACGCATGCGACCTAGCTACATATATCCCGTAGCTCTCTTGTCTACATGGTGTACACATAGTATCACCCATGCGACCTAGCTACATCATAATGTCTCGTAGCTCTGTTGTACACATGATGTGCGCTCAGCACCATACATGTGACCTAGCTACATACCATCTGTATCATTCAATCTTTCCGAAGGTTCAACCGGGATTTCTCTCTTTTCCAACAATTTCACCAATCAAGTAATTATCAACAAACATATTTCCAATATTATTATAAAATATCATAATACAAGTAAAATTGATATATTACTTACATCTAATTTAATATCAAGGCAATAACATTAAATTACATATTGCATTATTAAAAATCATATGAACTTACAATTACTCATAATATCCGTAATCATAGAAATCACATTTATGTATGATAGTTCAATGCACTTCATGTACCATAGACATATTTTTAAATCAATTCATAAACTTAGCACCATAACATTTAATTTAACATAATTCAATTAATTCACTAAATTTAACTTTCAAATATAAATTACAACATTATTGCAATATTATTATCATACCAACTTACCTCGATCCAGAAACGGCAATTTACTATTTTAGTCCATAACCTTGTATTTTCCCGATTTAAGCCCGAATCTCGATTTCCTTCATCTATAATATCACATTTAGCCTAATAATTAGTCACATTATTCGTACGGCTCCAAAAATCATATTTTTACAAATTTTCATTTTGACCCCTAAACTTTTGCATATTTGCACTTTTGCCCCAAGGTTCGGAAATTAAACTTCATCCTATTTTCTTATGTTTTATGACATGCAGATCATTTTTTCCTTGTATGACAACATCAAATTATCACTCTAACATGTACTTATGACTATTAGGTATTTTTACCGATTAAGCCGTTTTACTCGTTTTCACTTAAAACCGAGTAGCACAAGTTGTTTAACATAATTTTAAACCTCATATTCTATCATAAAACACCAAAATACACAAATTTCACCTATGGGAATTTTTCCAAATACGAACCCTAGGTTGAATTATTGCTAGCATAAGCTTAATCAAGTTACCGGGATTCTAAAAACGTAAAGAACTTGAAAAATAGGGTTAGAAAGGACTTACTATTGAGCTTGTAAAGCTTGAAAACCCTAGCCATGGCTTCCCCCATGCTAATTTTGGCCTCCATGAAAAAGATGAGTCAATTTTGGCTTTATTTTCCCTTTTTATTTCTTTTAATTACCAAATGACTAAAATGCCCTTACTACTAAACTTTTCAAAAATTCCATCCATGTCCAATTTTTGTCCATAGACTTAGAAATTTTTCAAATTTCTATTTAAAACCTCCTCATTAATATTCCACGGCAATTTCATACTAAAAACTTCTAGAATGCAAGTTTTGCAAATTATTCGATTTAGTCCCTAATTTCAATTTAAGCACTTTATGCATAAAATTTCTTCAGGAAATTTTCACAAAATCATGCAATCATGTCATAGACCTCAAAATAATCATAAAATAATTATTTCTGTCTTAGATTTGTGGTCACGAAACCACTATTCCGATTAGGCCCTTATTCGGGATATTACACTTACCTCACCTTTACCCTTTCTTACCATAGTTTCTTGCTTTGGTTCTGGTTCAGATGTAACTAACCCTTCCTCATTCCTAGCATTGATTGCATTGAGCTGTTCTCTTGGGTTAGGTTCAGTATTACTTGGCAAGCTACCTTGTGGTCGTTCGGAAATTAATTTGGATAGTTGGCCTATCTAAGTTTCGAGCCATTGGATCGACGCTTGTTAATTTTTAAGTGTTGTCTCGGTATTCTAGAAACAAGTTTCTGACACTAAGATGAATTTGGATAGCATCTCCTCAAGGTTTGGTTTCTTTTCCTGTTGATAAGGTGGTTGTTAGAAACCTAGAGGGTTTTGTGGCCTTTAATTTCCTTGACCACCCCATGAGAAATTTGGATGGTTCCTCTAACCTGCATTGTAAGTATTACTATATGGGTTATTTTGAGGTCTAGAGTTATTATTACCCATATAGTGGACTTGTTCCTCTTCGGTTGTAGGATTGAAGGGTTGGTATTCTGTATGTACTCCTCCTCCACTTGAATCACACCTCATCACTGGATGTACCTGCGTAGAACCAAGTAAACCATCAATCTTTTTATTTAGAATTTCCACCTGATTTGATAGCATATTAACCGCATCAACGTTATAAATGCCTATTGTTTTGGTTGGTTTAGTCCTCATGACTTGCCACTGATACTTATTCAGTGACATCTCCTCAATAAATTCGTAAGCTGCTTCAGGTGTTTTGTTGTTGATGGTTTCAGCAGCTGCTGCATCAATCATCTGTCTTGTTGAGGGGTTCACACCATTGTAAAATGTTTGAACTTGCAGCCATAGAGGTAACCCATGGTGAGGGCACCTTCGCAGTAGGTCCTTATATCTCTCCCATGCATCGTAGAGTGTTTCTAAATCCATCTGCACAAAGGAAAAAATATCATTACGTAATTTAGCTATTTTAGCTGGCGAAAAATACTTTAATAAAATTTTTTTGGTCATTTGTTCCCTAGTAGTGATTGACCCTCGTGGTAATGAGTTCAACCACTATTTAGCTTTGTTCCTCAGTGAAAAAGGGAATAATCGAAGGTGAATGGCATCATTAGAAACACCATTAATTTTAAATGTGTCACAGAATTCCAGAAAATTTGCCAAGTGAGTGTTGGGATCCTCATCCTGCAAACCATCAAACTGAACAAATTGTTGTATCATTTGAATCGTGTTAGGTTTTAGTTCAAAATTATTTGCAGCAATAGTAGGCCTAACTATACTTGACTTAGTTCCTATTAAATTTGGCTTAGCAAAATCATACATAGTGTGTGGAGCTTGATTCTGATTTACTTGATTGGTGGCAATCGCATGAGGTAGCGGATTTTCCTAATTTTCAGCCATCTCCTCGGTTGTAGTTGAGATATCGTCCTCTTGCTCTCCCTCTTTGTATCTTAGGCTTCGCCTTATTTCTCTTCAGTTTCTGCGAGCTGTGCGATCAATTTCTTTGTCAGATAGTAATGGTCCTGATGGGTTTCTTCTAGTCATAAACTATAAAAACCTGCCAGAAGAAAGAAAAAGAGAATTTAGTAAAGAAAATTAACACAAAATTTAAATTACAATAAAAGTAAATGGCTAAAGTAATAAAAATCGAGTGTTCCTAATATCTTAGTTCCCCGGCAACGGCGCCAAAAACTTGATCGTGATTTTTCGTGATAAGTTTTATAAATTTATATAATTGTTCTTGAAACTAACTATTATCACGACGTAGGCAAGTGTACCTGTCGAACAGTAGTATAGCTTTAGCAAGACCGGGTTGTCGAACCCAAAAGAACTAAAAGTACTAGTATTAACTGTCTTTTTATTATCTAGCCCAAAAATAAAAGGGTTTGTTTTAATTAACTAATTAACTAAACTAAGAAATCACAGAAAATAGAAGTGGGGAATTACTTTTGGAAAAATGATTGATTTAAGACAATACCCAAGGAAAAATCCACCTAGACTTCACTTGTTATTTTGACTCCAAATCGGACGATTTATTCATTTAACTTGTTCCGTAGAAATCCCTGAGTTATGTTATTATCCCTATTCAAGACTAATAATGTCTAACCCTAGGTTGAATAATTTAAATCTCTTTCTAATTAACACCCTAAAGTTGCATTAACTCGATCTATGGATTCCCTTATTAGGTTTCACCCTAATCCGGCAAAATCTTGTCACCCTATCTCTAGGCGCGCAATCAACTCTGCTTAATTATGACAAAGTTACTCTTAAACAGGGACTATTCATCCTCCGAATGAGAGCATTAACTTGAATCAATATCCTGAAATACCGAAACAAGAATTAGGAACACATAATTAAGAACAAGTTAAATATTTATCATACAATTCAGATAATAATAACAAGATCCGTCTTAGGTCTCATTCCCCTTAGGTATTTAGGGGATTTAGTTCATAACTAAAAAGGAAAACATCTCAGAAGAATAATGAATACAAAACATAAAGAAAACCCAAAACTCCTGAAGGGAAATTGAGATCTTCAGTC
Source organism: Gossypium anomalum (assembly GCA_025698475.1). Taxonomy (NCBI): domain Eukaryota; kingdom Viridiplantae; phylum Streptophyta; class Magnoliopsida; order Malvales; family Malvaceae; genus Gossypium; species Gossypium anomalum. Next base: position 61,468,505 of record CM046956.1, read on the forward strand.
TTGATGATGAATCCGGCTTCTAAGATGGATCAATCAGCTTTCTTCGAGTAATTCCTTACTCTCTACTCTATGTGTCCCCTCTAATCCTTCTCTAGGGTGTTTAAATAGGCTTTAGAATGCCTAAAAGCCCTCAAACGAGCCCTTTTCCGAATAGAACTAAACTTGGGCTCGACAGGGACACGCCTGTGTGTGATTGCTTCAGGCAGTGGTCAAGGCTGAGAAATAGACACGCCCATGTTGAGGTTGTTTTAGCCCGTGTTCAAGCCTGTTAGAATGGCACGGGCATGTGTGCTGCCCCTGTGATGAAGTCCAGGCTGTGTTGTTTTCCCACGTCGGCCCATTTTCTTCGTTTTTGGCCCGTTTCTTGTTCTTTTTGCTCTCCTATGGTCACCTAAGTATAAAACATGAAATTAAAGGATTAGGAGCATCAAATTCACCAAATCTAAGGAGAAATCATTCATAAATGTGTTAAGCATGGGATAAAAATATGTATAAATTACGGTTTACATGGGGTCCCTGATGAAAGAATGTAAATTTGGATCTTGATCCGAAGCTAGATATTGCAAAATATGTCTCTCTCGAGTATAGGGACTAAATTGAATAAAATAAAAAAATATGTTTGACTTTGTATTTTAATGTAAATTGAATGAAATCTGATTGGTTTTATTAATTAAATTATCGATCATATCCAAAGATGACGTTAGACTATCAAGAGGGAAAGGAAAAGTGAGAGTCGTCAACGAGTGACGAGAGGATTCAATTTGTATTTTTATGATTTGAGTAATATATATATATATATATATATATGCATATTATGGCATACTAGATATTGAGGTAAGATGATTAATTATCTTATGACTTGATTCATGATTGGTGAAACTGAATATTGAGAAATTGGATTGAATTGAATTGAATAAATTAGAAATAAGTAATATGTAAATTGATAATATCTTCTATTATGATTTGATTATATAAATGGAATGGAACAATGGTGTTGAATATGTGATGATATGAATTTGATAATAATAAGCTATATGATTTGATTTATGTTGACAATATTGAATTATATTAAATATAAAAAATTTGGATTGGATTGTATATAGTATAAAAAAGTGTGATATTATTGATATATAATATATGATACAAATTATGCTATATGATATTGAATATTTAAATATATGTATATTAATTGATGATGAAATGATATAAGATTATGATATATGAATGGTTGATGTCGATGTGAACTTAGTAAAAGGTCAGAATACAGTTGGCATGCCAATAGGGTCATATGTATGTGTGTGTATAGGATTGTTAGAGTGTAATTTTATTTATATTATGAGAAGTTTCCCATGTGTTTTGATGACCTAATGTGCTTGTTGATCTGCTATAATTCGATGTGGCAAATTAGGCATTTCCGACACACTTAAGGAGCTTTTTCTTGGGCAAAATAGAGTTTTTAGCTTAGTTTTTTGTTATTTTCGTATTTTTATATTTTTTGGGTACTAAGTGAAAATCTCTCATTTTTGTCTATTTTTTACCCAAATTGGCCAATAGTGCCATTGGGAGGTCTAACGTGTGTTTGAGTGATGTAGGAACGTGTTAGAGGTGAAAAATGAGCGAAAACAGCATCTAGGGCAAGGGTATTGTGATATCCAACCCTGGAATTGCAATACCTCTGGCAGCATAGAAGACCAAGGAGACCCTTCAATGATATCGCGACATCGTCCTTAAGTATCACAATATCTACCTCTCAAGGAAGACCACCAAGTTCAATATTGCCCGAGATATCACAATATCCTCTTCTGGGCATCACGATATCGCCTTCGACATATGGAAAAACTTGGACAAAAAGGGCAACCTTTGTCTACCCAACCCACCAATCAGACAAGGCCCATGTAAGGGCAATTTTGGCGCCGAAAAGTAATCAGAACACCCTTTAAAACAACCAAAAATTGCGGAGGAGGAGAGAGACACATTTAGCTTAGTTTTAAGTTTAGGTTTTTCTTGGTTTTCCTTAGTTTTTCTTTACACTTTTCTAGGGTTTTTATTTTTCTCTTCTTCTACCTTAGATTAGAGTTTTTTTTTCTACATTTACTTCTTGTTCTTGTTGTTCTTTATGTTAGTTAAGTTGGTTAACACTTTAGCTAAGGTTTATTTACATTTCTAGTCCTTTTACTTTGCTTTCAAGACACTCTACACTTTAGTTTAATGCATTTCAGTCAAAGTTTATTCCTTTTATGTTTCTTGCTTTAGATTTCTTTGTTAAATGCTATTGGTTTCATACTATTTAAGTTTTCTTGCATAAAAATCTCAACTTTCACATTTTTCTTAAAGCTTTACTTTTATGGTTGCTTTGTTTTCTATTGTTATGTTTATTTCCTTGACTTTGAGCATGTGTAGCTAAATCCTTAAGGAGATTGGTTGATGGAGATGTGGATAAACTAAAATCTTTGGACAAGAGACTAAATCGTAACAAACTGGACTAATTTGAAAAGAACTGAGAACTTAGGTAGTGACGCCCCTAAGGGAATATTAAGATAAAGTGAAGCAAGAAGGTAATCTTATCACGCACCCATTCGTTAGTCCTGGATTAACCAACGAGATTAGAAGATAAACCAAACCTAGTCCATCTAAGTCGATAAAATTGAGATCAGAAGATAAAATGGAGCCACTTAGTCATTTGCTAGATAGTCCCTATAGTTTACATTTCTTGCAGTTTAGTCCCTAGAGTAGAATATTTAATTTTCTTACAAACGTATCTTTTATGAATCACTATAATATAAAATCGTATTAGTAGCCACTTAGCCTCTATTGTGTATGCTAGTTATTGCTCAATTGCCTCTTCCTTTGGGTTTGATCATTGGAATACTTTGGTGTTTCATTGTAACACTATAAATATTATAATTGACCTGTATGCTTGCAGTAAAATTAGACTTTAAAAATTGTTTCATAAATTAGTTGTTTTAATGCCTACGAACGCAGTCGGTCACTTGTTAACTCATCTTTTGGTTGAAATTTGTATTTTGTAGGATAAAAAGAGAGTTGGAATCATTTGGAAACCATATGAAGGTTTTATGGAAAAAATGAAGTTGAAGTATTTTGTGGACTAAGAAGATGGGCAGAAAAAGTCAGAGAATAAGGCTTGCCCACAACTTATGCTTGGAGAAAGAAAGATATACAAATTTTCTACAGTTTTTAATAAACCTCTATCTTTTTGAAGAGAAGGTGGGATTCTTCAAAGTCCTATTTTCAGGGATTGATTAGAATATATTTTGGGATTTTATGAGATTTCTTATGATTTTATGGGATATTATAAATTAAGTCTTTATTTTGAACTCTTTTCTAGAAGATCTTGAAGGGTATTTAAAGAGGCTTTGGGCATTAAAAACAAGGAACAAGACTTTCACATTTTCTTCTGCAATTTTTTTTCTCTTCATGGATTGTTAACTTCTTCATTCTAGTCAAGGTTTTATCAAGGTTTTTGATTTATTGAATTGTGAGATTATTGTTCTTCATGCTTTTAGATTCTTGAATATTTTTACATCTTTTGTTCTTCATATTATTATTGATTTGGGAATTGTATAAATTGGCCACTCTTCAATTTTTCAATTTAATATACAACCAATTAGAATCTTTTCATGTGTAATTGTGGGAAGGTTTTAATCCATGTGGTGAATAACTTAGGTTATAAAGGTTTAGAATCTAGTTTAAATTATCTGTGCTGGTGTGAGATGGTTGGCTAGAATTGGGTCCCTCTAAGTCATAAGGCTGTTAGTACGTTAAATCCTACGAGTGTCTTCGTGGGATTGTTTATCAACAAGAGAAGTGATCATTCGAGTGTATCTTTAATTACCGAGAAACTAAGGAGATATTAGGCTATTAGAGCATCTCGAGTAGCTATAAACAATTTATTTAAGAAGTTTAGAAAATTATTTGCAAAGTCAATGATCAATCCATGAATTAAAAAACTGTGATTTCCCTTGGCTAAATATTTATCAAACCTTAAATTTTCCTAAATCTTATTGTTTTGGCTACATCATTTGTTATTAGTTTTTATTCTAGTTTGAGCTATTAAACCCCACTTAATTTTATTTTCTCATTTATTTTCTAGGAATTAGTCTAATCCCACTTCTTATGGATTCGACCTTGCTCACCACTCTACAAAATTTTTTTTTCCTTTCGTTTCGAGCAGGATTTATTTTTGGAGGTCTCGACAGCCTACCAAATTTTGGCACTGTTGTCGGGAGTGGTTCCAATTAGGGGTGTTAAAATTTTGGTAAAAACCAAATTTAACTGACATAACTGATCTAATTCAGTTAATCTGTCGGTTAACCGATCTAATTCAATTGGAGGTCGATTAATGATTTTTTAGAAGTTCAATTATCGATTAATTCGGTTTGAAATTGGGTAATTAATCGAATTAACCAAACTTAATAATTAATAATATAATTTATATGTAGTTTTAATTTGGTTAACTTGGTCATATGAACATTATCATTTTTTTTAAATATGTTTTATACTTGTTTTAACCAAAAAAATAAAAACATATAAATTTCAGTTAACCTATCGAATTAATAGAAATATTTTGGTTTGGTTAAATTTTTAAAAAAATTTTGGTTCGTTTATTTTTTTTTAAAAAATTTGGTTTTGTTAACAATTAAGGGATTAAAAAGTTCAATTAATAATAGTTCGGTTAACCGTTTGAATAACCCTAGTTCCAATTAGATTAATTTCTATTTACCTTGTTACTTTTATGCCCCGTTCTTTACGTACATGTGAACTTGAATTTGATCCTAAAATTGAGAAAACTGCAAGACGATTAAGAAAAGAGGCTACGCATCGTAAAAGAGTTTCTTCGTCCTCAATTCCTCTTTTGGAAACTATAGAAGAAGAAGAACCAATTCATTCAACTAATTATTCTAAAGAAGAAGAAGTCGTCTTGGCTGAGCAAACTTTGCCACAATTGAGCCAGATGTCACGCAGCAACCATTGTGCATTGATTATCACGATCCAGAGGTGTTGTTTGAACTCAAGTTTATCTATTTACTCCCAACCTTCCATGGAGTTAAGAATGAAAATCCTCACAAACATTTGAAGGAGTTCCACGTCATTTGTTTGATCATGAGACTGCAAGGCATCACTGAAGATCAAATCAAATTACGCGTCTTTCCATCTTCATTTGCCAACCACGCACAGGATTGGTTGTTCTACTTGCCTCTCGAATCAATCAACACATGGGAAGACGTGGTGAGGCTTTTCCTTGACAAGTATTTTCCTACCTCATGAGTCGCTAACATACAGAGAGAGATTTGTGGCATCAAATAAAGAGACACTGAGACGCTAACATACATAGAGAGATTGTGATATGTTATTTCGAGATCCCACATTTTTTGATGATGATCGAGTATTCACTATCTCTTCAGAGACTTTGTGTGGTGGAAGGATGTATTCGAATAGGTATATACATTTGATACTTACATGCTTTGCACTTTAATGCCTTGGTGTTGTGTAGTTTATGCTCAGACGAGCTATCTTGGTGTGGCGTACTTCACCCGCGTGTCTAAGTCTGTTTTTACTAAGATTGCATTGGACATAGCGTTAAATTGAATTTTTAAATCAGATTATAAAATGTGAGTTAGTTTAATGATATTTGAAATGATTTGATAGTAATAAATGGTATTACAAATGCATATATAAGATATGGGATTATAACAAGTGAAAGACCATGCGAACAGAATTAAAATGAGCCTTATGGGTCGATTTGAATATGAAAGAGTCCAGAGACTTGAGAGAGAATGAGATAGTAAAATGAGGTTGAGCATCAAATTGACATATATTTATATACATGAATGATGAATTGAATTGAAATGAATTGCAAATGAAAGTGATTGTATTTTGATGTTAGAAAGTATAGCATGAAATGTATACATTGACTTACCAATTGAGATAGTATATGAAATTGGCATATGAATTATGAATATATTAATTGAAATGGTGATGTATGCATCATTGAAGGCAGAATGTTAATATGATTTGTCCATTTAGATTTGCCAATTGTGGCAATGTATGAATTTAAGCTTATGACATGAATAGGTAGAAATGAAATGATTATGACTAATGTAAAACTTACCCGTATCTGACGCCGGGACAGGATTCGAGGCGTTACCAAACTTAAACATAAACATTCATACAAAACCGAGCCACAAAATTTGGTCCAAATTAAAATCATCCAATCACATGTATATCGTCCCTTATATGGGCCCACGAGGCGTAAAACATATGTTGGGAGTGATTCGGGACTGAACAAAAAACTTTCAAAATTTTTACAACACTTAGAAATTTTTTTGTTTTGGAGAGTCACACACCCGTGTGGGTAGGCCGTGTGGTCACACACGCCTGTGTAGCTTTAGGACACACCTCTGTCCTCAGCCCGTGCAACTCTCTGACTATGACGTCAACATCTAAATAAGGTCACACGGCCAAATCGCATGCCTGTGTGCTTAGGCCGTGGGACGAATTAAATTCCAAAAATTAAGTGCAGACTTCACACGGCCTGGGCACACGCCCATGTCCTGAGGCCGTGTCCTTCACACGGCTGAGACACACGGCCGTGTCTCTGCCCGTGTGTTTACTACTGGGCATACTGATTTGCATAATTAGGGTGCAGGGGACACATGGCTGGATCACATGCCCATGGGGCAAACCGTGTGTCACACACGGCCTAGACACATGCCTATGTGTTTACCCGTGTGGACAATTTTGAGGCTATTTTCCAAGCCATTTGCCACCTTTAAACACTTACACATATAAATTCACTTAATAGCATGCAACATGGCACATTTAATTACAGAAGCAAACAAATTCATGGTTAATCCATGACTTTATAATGTGGACCTATCACATACTCGAATCATCATACTACCATATGGCATTCCACACCAATTTCATGTTTATTCATCATTGTAATTCTTCTTTCAGGTTACTTAATTACACCATTATTATGGTCGTACCTATTAGCCCCATTCATTCATTAACCACATAAACCACTCACCTCACATTATCATCGATAAGCAACCAACCACCTCAATTATAAACACATTTGCATGCATACATAAATGATTAGGGTTACAACCCAATAATCAATATGAGCCATCTCTCATGGACATATACAAAATGAATCAATATTATCATAAGCCAACACGTTTGGCTACATCAATATGACATATAACAAAAAAGACCAAGTCCCTATACATGCCATACTCAAAATGATAAGTCTAACTATACCCAATTATCCAATTGATACTGTGATCGAGTCTCCGACGTTCTACAATCCGCGAGCTAGCTTGGCAACACTATAAGAAAAGGAAGGGAAATGAGGGTAAGCTTTAAAGCCTAGTAAGTTCACATGCAAATAAAATGCAACTTAAACAAGCATTAGTCATACATTTAACATAATAAACATAATCTTGCATGTTATCGAATCTCTTAAACTTATTCTTCATATACATATATATATACATATTCTTACCACAAGTTCATCATGTCTCATGTCATTCTCATGAGTTCGATGTACATACCTGTGCCACTTGTACATAATGATTTACTTTTTCATCTTGATGCAATCATTAAGATTACTCATTGAGCTTCTCTTGAACTACCTGTTGAACACTCGGATTATTGTCGGATACATCAGAATATTGCACCTAAGTGCCCCATTTGTAGCTAATGCTACTTCATATTTCATATCACATGTTGCTCGCTTTCGAGCTACTCACGGGTCTGCTTATACAGGCTGTCAGGTATCCACAACACATGCCAGACTACCTCGCCATCAATAGTTTGTACGAGACTAGTACCTAGACCGCCAAAACATGTGTCTCATAATCATGAACTTAGACCACAACTCATGAGTTCGAATCACATATATCATGAACTTAGACCACAACTCAATGAGTTCAGATTACCTAATTCCTAGTGACATGTCACTTGTATCCTAAACTATTCCTAAGGTTCAAACGGGATTCTTCGATACCGCATCTCTGTCAAACTTCCTCGTAATGTCGATTTCAGTATCCATAGCACCAATCACATGCTCATGAAATATTCAAAGCATAATTCATAATAACGGTGCAAGCATTTAAACACATGATACAAAATCACATTAAATATGTATATACTCACCATACATGCAATATTAAAGCATTTAAAGTATGGTACATGTTGCATTATTTGAAAGTGAACTTACCTCTGTACAAAATGATAAAAACGAGCTTAATCCTCGTAAACTTTGTTGTTCCCTCGATCAAGACCCGAATCACATTTTTCTTGATCTATAATGCCAAATTTAACTTATTCAATACATACATTGGTCAAATCGACCTATAACACATACTTTGGTAAAATTATCATTTTACCCCTAACTTTTCACTTATTTACAAATTGGTCCCTAGGCTCGTAAAATAAAATGCATGCATTTTCTTGGTTACCCAAGCCTAGCCAATTCATATTCTAACTCATATCAACCCATATTTCTTATTAAATCACATTTCTACTACCCATTTCTTCATCTTTTACAAATGAGTCCTTTTTAGCTGTTTTCACTAAAAATCACTTAGTAAAAGATGTTTATCACACATCAAACATTCATATTCCTCCATTAACCATCAAAATACATGCATGTCACACATGGGTAAGTTTTTGAACATGAATCCTAGCTTAACATAATGGTAGAAATAGCTAGATCGGTTGATGACAACTTCAAAAATGTAAAGAACATTAAAAACGGGGCTTGGGAGCACTTACAATCAAGCTTAAAATGTTGAAAACTCAAACTATAAAGACTCCCCAAATTTTGGCACCCTTAGAGAATATGGACATAATTTTTGCTTGATTTTTCCCTTTTTATTCTTTTATTTACTAAATGACCAAAATGCCCTTAAGGCATTTCTTTCAAATTTTTCCTATTCATGCCCATTTTTGTCCAAAATTTTAGAAGTTGGTCAAATTGCTATTTAAGGACCTCTAGTTAATAATCCAATGCAATTTCATGCTCAAAGCTTCTAGAACATGTATTTTGCAACTTATTCAATTTAGTTCCTAACTTCAAATTGGACACTTTAGGCATAAAATTTCTTCATGAAAATTTCATACAAACAAGCAATCATATCATGGGCCATCAAATAATCATAAAATAATTATTTCTAGTTTATATTTGTGGTCTCAAAACCATTATTCTGACTAGACCCTAAATCAGGATGCTACAACTCTCCCTCTTTAGGGATTTTCATCCCCGAAAATCTTATCGGTAAAAAGGTATGGGTATTGGTTTCTCATGGCCTCCTTAGGCTCCCATGTAGCCTCTTAAACTCCATGTCTTTGCCATAACACTTTCACAAGGGCTATACTTTTGTTTCTCAACTTTTTGACTTCTCGAGCCAAAATCTTAACCAGTTCCTCACTATAAGTCATATCCAGTCGAGTCTCAACTTCTGTCGGTGAAATCACATGTGAAGAATCAGATCGGTAACGGCACAAAATAGATATATGGAACACGTCATGAATCATTTCCAATTCGGATGGTAAGGCTAACCGATAGGCAACCGACCCTATCTCTCGATGATCTCATACGGCCCTATAAAATAAGGACTCAACTTGCCTTTCCTACCAAATCTCAACACATTTTTCCATGGAGATACTTTCAAAAATACCTTATCACTGATTTGAAACTCAATCTCTTTCCGCTTCAAATCTGCATAGAATTTCTGTCTATCCGAAGCAGCTTTCAAACAATCACGAATTATCTTCACTTTCCCTTCGGTTTCTTTAACTAAGTCAACCTCGTGAATATGATTTTCTCTGAGTTCAATCCAATACAGAGGCGTCCGACACTTCCACCCATATAATGCCTCATAAGGCGCCATTTTCAAACTCGACTGATAACTATTATTATAAGCAAACTCCACCAATGGTAAGTACTTCTCCCAACTACCTTGGAATTCCAATACACAACATCGGAGCTTGTCTTCCAAGATTTGAATTACTCGCTTAGAGTGACTGTCAGTCTGCGGATGAAAAGCAGTGTTGAAATTTAGCTTTGTACCCAAAGCTTCTTGTAGTTTTTCTAAAACCGTGAAGTGAACCTCAGATCTCTATCCGATACAATCGATATGGGTAATCCATGAAGTTTAACGATTTCACCAATGTGCAATTCAGCTAACTTATCGATCGAGTAATCAGTACATACCGGGATAAAGTGAGCTGACTTCGTAAGCCGATCAACCACAACCCAAACGACGTCTTTCTTTCTCTGAGTTAAAGGCAAACCTGTCACAAAGTCTATAGTAATCTGGTCCCATTTCCACTCGAAAATCATGATGGATTGAAGTAAACCCGAAGGTACTTGGTGTTCAACCTTTACTTGCTGACAGACTAAACATTTCGATACAAACTCTGAGATATCCTTTTTCATACCATTCCACCAATACATTTTCTTCAAGTTGTTATACATTTTTGTGCTGCCCGGGTGAACTAAAAAACAACTGTTGTGTGCCTCATGTAAAATATTTCGAGTCAACTCAGTGTCCTTCGGAACACAAATCCTACCACGAAATCTCAAACAACCATCGGAGTCACTCAGAAAATCTAGTTCACTGCTGGACTTACACTGAACTCTCTTAGCTTGCAACTCTTTATCAACTTTCTGACAATCACAAATCTGTTGAAGAAAATTTGGTCTAGCTCTCAACTTGGCTAGAATCGAACCATCATTGGACAAAGTTAGCCGTTTATTCATAGCCCTCAAGGCAAATAACAACTTCCTACTCAAGGCATCGACGACCACATTCGCCTTACCCAGATGGTAATCAATCACAAGCTCATAATCTTTTAACAGTTTCAACCATCTCCGTTGTTCTAAGTTCAAGTCTTTTTGAGTCATTAAGTACTTAAGACTTTTGTGATCGGTATAGACATGGCATTTCGCACCAAATAAATGATGTTGCCAAATCTTCAAAGCAAACACTATGGTGGCCAACTCTAAGTCGTGTGTCGGATAGTTCTTCTCGTGAGGCTTTAACTGTCTTGAAGCGTAAGTTACGACTTTACCCTCTTGTATAAGTACACATCCCAAACCTTTTAAGGAAGAATCACTATAAATCGCAAATTCTTTACCTAACTCTGGTTGTACCAAAACTGGTGCTTCAGTCAATAACATCTTCAATTTCTCAAAGCTTTGCTGACACTTTTTTGACCACTCGAACTTAACATCCTTTTGAAGCAATCTCATCATAGGAGTGGCAATCATAAAAAATCCTTTCACAAACCATCGGTAGTAACCGGCTAAGCCCAAAAAGCTTTTAACCTCGGATACATTCCTTGGCAGTTTCCATTCGACAATAGCAGAAACTTTACTCGGGTCAACTCTAACACCATCACCCGAAACAATGTGGCCCAAGAATCCAAATTCTTAAAGCCAAAACTCGCTTTTACTAAACTTAGCATACAACTGTTTATCTCTCAAAGTTTGCAAAACCTTTCTCAAGTGTTTGGTATGCTCTGTCTCATCTTTCGAATAAATCAAAATATCGTCAATAAACATGATAACAAACTTGTCCAAATATGGTTGAAATATTCGGTTCATTAAATACATAAACACAGCAGGTGCGTTTGTCAACCCAAATGGCAAAACAAGAAATTCATAATGGCCATACCTCGTTCTAAAAGCAGTTTTAGGTGCATCCGGCTCTTTAACTCGCAACTGATAGTAGCCGGACCTCAAATCTATTTTAGAAAACCATGTCGCTCCTTTCAATTGGTCAAACAAGTCATTAATCCTTGGAAAGGGTTACTTGTTCTTAATTGTTATCTTATTGAGCTATCGGTAATCTATACACAACCTCATAGATCCGTCTTTCTTTTTCACGAATAATACCGGAGCACCCCACGGTGAGAAGCTCGGTCTCACAAATCCCTTGTCGGTTAATTCTTACAACTGTGACTTCAGCTTTTTCAATTCAGTCGGGGCCATCCTATATGGAGCAATTGAGATAGGTGCTGTACCAGGGACTAACTCAATACCAAACTCAACTTCCCTAAGGGGAGGTAATCCAGGTAGCTCTTCCGGGAACACATCCGGCTACTCACATACAATAGGCATTGATTCAATCTTCAATTCACATTCTTTCGTATTTAACACATAAGCCAAATAAGCCTCACCTCTTTTTCTCATACATTTCTGAGCATACATCGAAGAAATCACAATTGGCAACCTATCTGACTCATCTGATTCAACCCGGAGAATTTCACTATTCTCCAATAACTTTTTGCCTATAATTTACTATAGCATCATGAAGTGTCAACCTCCATGCCCAATATAATATCAGATTCATCAAAAAAAAATAACATCAAGTCAGCAGGAAAATAATGATCTCTAATCATCAAAGGACATTTCTTACTACCTTATCAACTAAAACATGCTTGCCTAACGGGTTTGACACTTTAACCATAAATTTCATAGACTCAACAGGCATATTCATGCTAAATACCAATTTCATGCACACATATGAATGAGTAGAACCAGGGTCAATCAAGGCAATAACAGAAGTGTCATAGAGAGAAAAAGTACTCGCAATCACATCGGGAGAAGTTGCGTCTTCACACGTACGTATGGCATAGGCCATAGCAGGAGCTCTAGCTTTGAATCTCACCACTGTATCCCTCGTTACATTCTTGCTACTAGCCCCATTATTAGCATTTCTCTGGGATTTTCTTTTTGTAGCCATACTACTCGGTCTCGCACTCTAAAATTTTTCCTTCTAAACCATATCAGAACAATCCTTGATATAGTGGTCTTGAGAACCATATCGGAAATAGGATCCATCATTCACTCTACACTTGCCAAAATGATTTCTGCCACATTATTAGATCTCAGGTCTAGAAGGTCTAGCATTACCCACACTAGCCACAGATGTAGCCTGAGATTTAAAACTCGAATTCTGCCTCTTACGATCTTTGTACGAATGCTCAACTGACACATGAGAACAAGAGTACATGTCTCTGGATTTCTTAGACTGAGATGGAAATGACCTACTCATCTGTATCTTCTTTATATCTCTAGCCTCAGCCTCGGCCTTTCTCTTTTCCTTGATCAGTTCCTTTGCTTTACAAGCCCAATCAACGAGTACGACAAATTCCTTCAATTCGAGAATACCCACTAACACTCTGATATCCCCATTAAGTCCATCTTCAAACCTTCGACACATTTTATCCTCGGAGGATACACACTCTCGAGCATATTTGCTAAGCCGGACACTCTTTTTCGTACTCAGTAACTGACATGCGACCTTGTTTCAAGTCAAGAAATCCTTTATGCTTTTGATCGATGAAGGGTTCACTGATGTATTTCTTTCAAAATTCTTCTTAGAAGAATTCCCATGTGACCCTCTCCTGAGGTACCACCGATACTAGCGTCTTTCACCAATGGTATGCCAAGTCTCTCAACAAAGATATAGCAAACTTCAAACATTCCTCGGGTATGCAAGATAGTTCATTGAATACCCGAATAAAATTTTCAAGCCAAAATTCTGCTTTCTTGGGGTCATCATCGACATTGGCCCTAAATTTCTCAGCTCTTTGCTTTCAAATTTTATCAACTGGGGTTCTATGAAATCTCATAAAATCCATACCTTGAGGCACTTGGGGTACGGGTTGAGGATTAGGAGGGGGTGGAAGAGGTGGAGCATTCGGGTTGAAAGAACTCCATGTATCATGCGTTCATCATATGAAGAAAGGCTTCCCGGGCTCTCTCTCCTCCTCCCTAACTAACCGTGGGAGGTCCGTTTTTGGACGACATTGCCCCTTCAGTGGGAGCTAGTGTGTTACTTTCTACATCATCCGCCATAGCTCGATCGGGATCCATTACTATTTGAAAACAAAATTTTAAAAGGTCAGGAGTCTTCACACTATCACAATTTACTTATGGCATGTATAGCTAGACTTAAACACGCGCTATGCTAGTCCGAGGATTGATTAAACCATAGCTTTGATACCACTAAATGTAACACCCCTTACCCGTATCCGACGCCAGGATAGGGTTCAAGGCATTATCAGAATTAAACATAAACATTCATACAAAACCAAGTCGCAAAATTTGGTCCAAATTAAAATCAACCAATCACATGTATATCGTCCCTTATATGGGCCCACGAGGCCCAAACATACGTTGGGAGTGATTCAGGACTGAACCAAAAACTTTCAAAATTTTTACAACACTTAAAAATTTTTCTTGTTTTAGAGAGTCACACGCCCGTGTGGGTTGGCCGCATGGTCACACACGCCCCCATGGCTTTAGGACACGCCCGTGTCCTCAGCCCGTGTAACTCTCAGACTATGAAATCATCATCTAAATAAGGTCACATGGCCAAACTGGACGCTCGTGTGCTTAGGCTGTGTGGCGAATTAAATTTCAAAAATTAAGTGCAGACTTCACACGGCCTGGGCACACGCCCATGTCCTAAGGCCGTGTCCTTCACACGGCTGAGATACACGGCTGTGTCTCTGCTCGTGTATTTACTACTAGGCATCCTAATTTGCATAATTAGGGTGCAGGGGACACATGACCAGATCACACGCCCATGGGGCAGACCATGTGTCACACACGGCCTAGACACATGCCCCTGTGTCTACTCGTGTGGACAATTTTGAGGCTATTTTCCAAGCCATTTGGCACCCTTAAACACTTACACACATAAATTCACTTAATAGCATGCAACATTGCACATTTAATTACACAAGCAAACACATTCATGGTTAATCCATGACTTTATAATGTGGACCTATCACATACTCCAATCATATATGGCATTCCACACCAATTTCATGTTTATTCATCATTGTAATTTTTCTTTCAGGTTACTCAATTACACTATTATTAATATGACCACACCCCGAAAACACCCTTGGTTCAGCTCATCAAGCGTCGTTAGCAATCTTTTGCAAGTTGATCTAGCTCGTTCCAGCTCAATGGAGCTCAATTCGGCTAGATGCTAGCTCATTGGGCTTGATTCTATTTTATTTAATTTCATGCATTTTAAGTTGCTGGAATAAACTTAGCTGTTTAATCAAATTAGTTAATTTAGTTTCAGTTCATAAATGTGTCTTATTAATTTAGCGTTAAATGTGTTTAATTTTAATGCATGTTTTAAGTATGTCATAGTTAGTACGTGATTTTAATATGTCTAAGTAATTAAATGTGTTCTGAATCCTACAGCCATTTAATTTGTCTTAGACTCATTTAGTTTGTCCTAGCTCAAACAGTTCATTAAAGTGTCTTAATCTTAGGCAAAGTAATTGAGCTAATTATTATGTCTTAACCGAATTTATTTCATGTTATAGGTGTTCACATAAGCTAGAATTCAGCTAGCTCAAGTGCATGGAATGGCATTAAAGAGGAGTATGTATTTGGCTTTAGCATTAAGTGGAATAAATTCAGCTACTGTTTTGAGTTTCTCCAAGTGGCTATTCGAAGAGCTCAATGGACAAGGCTGTTCAAATGGAGCCCATTCAGCTGGTGGCTGATTAATTTTGTCCCTTCACACTTGGAGGCTATTAGAGTTCAAGTATTCACACTATTTGGGTTGTTTGTGCTCCAAAACTCCCATTAAAATGCTGTTGCACATTTAGCTTCTCAAGGCAGGATTAAAAGAGCTCATTTAAGCACTTGGTCGAACATAGATATGGCCAATCAGCTCCCAACTTTCCAAATACATTCAGCTGACTTTCCTTCATCAAGAAGTTGTCCAATGGCATTCTAAAGAGCTGAATATAGACATGGAATTTATTTGGTTTTATTCTAGAATTTTCTAGCTCATTTAAGCTGAATTACATAGCCATTAAGTTATGAATGTGCCTATTCGGCTAACATTGTTTCTAGTTATAAATATTTAACTAATTTGATGTATGTTAAAATTTTGCCAATTTGAATGAACATAGTGTTCTTTGTGAGGTTTCTTCCTCTTTAATTTCATTTGAGTCTCATCTTGACTTACCTGCTTGTCAATGGCATCAACCTGATTCTCTTTGAACTTATCACCGATTCGGTGTGGCGTTTACCCCTATCTTGATTCCTTTGGTTCCTACCTCTTTAGGTAACGGGTCAAGGCCCTATTTCTTTCATACACCAATCTAGCTTAACCAATATAAGTTCCGAGTCACACTATTAATAGTGTTGGTTTGTTCTTGATGCTTGAGTTCGAATTCCATTCCACGTGCTTATCAAATTACCTATCTATATTAATTTGTTAATCGAACCTACCTTTCTTATACTTAGCCCATTTTTAAACCTATTCCCATTGCTTATCAATATACTTAGCCAAATTCATCTTTTGATTCAAGCCGAACGATCCTTTCTCGTCGACGATTAGGGAACTAAGATGACACGACTCACATCACTGAGCCAGTTTGCATCATTTGGTATCAGAGCTACTAAAACGAGAAGTACCAACATTCGTAGCAACCCTGAATAGGTTCATAAAAAAAAGTTTCAAAAAAAATTTATTCTGTATCAAAAGTTCTTTATTGTATTCATTTCGTTGTAATTGAACAAAAAAAATTAAAGTTATAAAAAAAAAGAAGAGGAGTGTTGAAAAGTTTATGTTCATTGTTCTTGAAACCCGATCAGCAAAGTTCCTCTTCATCTTCATCATCTACCATCCCACACGCCCCACCTTAAATTCGAATTTTATTTTCCTTCAACCTACCTATGCCTTCTACTGTAACACCCCTTACCCGTATCTTACACCGGGACAAGGTACTAGGCGTTACTGGACTTAAACACATGCATACAAACATTTTTGGGTCATAGAATTTTGTTCAAATTTAAAACTTTCAAACTTCCTCTTAACGTCCCTAATATGGACCTACGAGGCCCAAAACACGCTTTAGAAATAGTTTGGGAATAAACTAAACACTTTTGAAAACTTTGAAAATAATTCAATGCAAACAAGGGCACACACCCGTGTGGAAGGGTGACATGCCCGTGTGTCCTCTTAACTTGGCCATGTTGAAGGCCTGTGTAGCTCACACGGCTTGAACCTATCGGGACACGCCCGTGTGGATTTATTTCTCAATTCGACTCTACAGGGGTTTTCACACGGCCTGCCACACGCCCGTGTCCATGGCACGTGTCCCTTACACAGCCATGACACTCCCGTGTCTCAGCTCGTGTACTAAAACCTTGACATTCTAGTTTTGACGTCATCAACCATTTGGGGGCACACGGCCAAGGCACATGTAACATCCCGAAATAGGGCCTAAACGGAATAGTGGTTGCGAAACCACGAATTTGAGGTCAAAAAAAATTATTCCTATTAAGTTTTAAGGTTTCTTCATTGATTGAATAATTGTGTGAAAATTTCGTGAAGAAATTTTATGTTTAAGTGCCTAATTTGATAATTAAGACCAAATTGTAAAATTAGCAAAATGTGTGTTCTAGATAATAAAGGGGTTTTAATTGAAATGGTTTCCTAAAGTGGAGGTCCTTATTTAGTAATTAGACCATTATATTTAAGTTTGGACAAAAATGAGCAAGAATAGGACAAATTTGAAAGAAAAGCCTTTAAGGGCATTTTGGTCATTTAGTAATTAAAATAATTAAAAAGGGAAAATAAAGCCAAAATTGGTCCATCTTCTTCATGGAGGCTGAATATAGCATGGGGGAAGCCATGGTTAGGGTTTCCAAGCTTTCCAAGCTCAATAATTCCAGAAAGTGAGATTTGGACCTAGAACGAGAGAAAAATCAAAAATTGAGAAAGTTGGTAAAATGGTCGTTTTGGTATTGAGGTAAGTTCATATGTTTAATAAGCATTTAATTATGCATATTTGAATGGTAAATTGATATTTTGGCCATAAATACTTTAGTATTGAGTTTTAGATATAATGGTTAATGTTCGATAATAATTCGATATTGGAAAGAGAACTTGTATAATTTATATGTAAGACCCTATTTTGTATTATGGCTTTGTATGATACAAGAAAGTATTGACTAGTATAGTTTGATGAGAATAAGTTAAGTTGATGATATGATGAGATTGAGAATGTAAGTATGTAAGTTGAGTAGCATTTTATTATTATGCAATTATTGTTATTAGTATTGTTATTATTGAGTTATGCGACTAACCTTTAGAATTTGAGCAAGTATGTTTTAGCTATGACTGGACAAGGCATTGATATCTCAAAGTCCATGGTTGTACCATGGCAATTAAGGAAGAATTTATGGAAAAGTCCATGTTCATAACATGGCATTTGAGGAGGAATTGACGGTTAAGGATACCATGTAAGACCCTGTCAAGACATGGCATCAGTAAGGCAAGGATCCGGTGTAAGACCATGTCAAGACATGGCATCGGCATTGATTAAGGACTCCATGTAAGGCCACATCAAGATGTGGCATTGGCACTAAGATAAGGATATCATGTAAGACCATGCCAAGGCATGGCATTGATAAGTTCTATAAGATAAGGATATCATGTAAGACCATGCATCCTTATCATGTAAGACCATACCAAGGCATGGCATTGATAAGTTCTGTAAGATAAGGATATCATGTAAGATCATGCCAAGGCATGGCATTGATAAGTTCTATAAGGCAAGGAAATTATGTAAGACCATGTCAAGACATGGCATTGATGAGTTACTATAAGGCAAAGGTCCCATGTAAGACCATGCCAAGGCATGGCATTGGTGAGTTCATAAGGCAAGGATACCACGTAAGACCATGTCAAGACATGGCAATGGTAAATTCAAAAAAAAGAAAAGGTTCCCGAGTAATCCAAAGAGTAAGTCAAAGAAAAGACAAGGTGAGAACATGAGGAAAGAGTACAGGTATGCATTTAAGGCTTATTTAATATTGAGATTGTAAGTAATTGAGATTATCAAGTATTAAGTAAGTGATGAGTTTTCAGTTATGCTTGTGACACTTTATGACATGATTGACAATATGCCTATATTATGAAAGAGTACTCATGTGTTAAGTGAGATGTTTCAGGTATGTAAGCAAGCTATTAAGTAAGGTGCCTTTTGTATTCTGAGCCTTTGGTAAGGTTACTGATGAGTAAGATGGGAAAGTAAGAACTAAACATTATTTAAGCAAATTATGACAACATAGTAGTAACCTAAATTGATTGCTAATGCTTATTATTTTACATGTGAACTTACTAAGCTTTATAAGCTGACTTCTTTCACTTTCCCATGTTTTAGATTACTTAAAATCAAGCTCAGGTTAGAGGTCATCGGAGGTCACTTCACACTATTGACTATCAAGTTACCAAATGGGTATCTTTGTTTACAAACGTTCTAGTTTATGGCATGTATAGGGACTTAGCCATTTTGTGTGTATGTCCTTATGATATGGCTAAAGAATGGTATGTAAATATTTGATAATGATTAGCCATTGAAATGGCTAATGAAGAACATGTTTCGGTGTTATGTATGCCTAAATGGTAGTTAATACAAAGAAATCATGAAAGAGTGAAATTAGCATTAAAACATTATTGAACAGTAGCAGTGATGTGATCTTGAAAAATCACCAAGAATAGTAGAAATGGAATTAGGTGATGAATAAGATATAGAATTAAATATTATTGAGTCTATTTTCATATAAAAGAAACAGAATAAGCAAAAGAAGTGTATATTAAGAGATATTTGAATTTTAGTGAGACAGGGTCAGAGCGATTTCTGAATCCCTTATTCTAACTTTATAAATTCACTAAAAATTGTACAAAAAGAATTAGGAGCTATAGTTTATATTTCTAGATTCCTTAGTGAATCTACTTTCAAGAGAAACAAACAGCATGGTTATTTGAATTCTGTACAGGGACAAAATTGATTCGTAGTGAGGAGAGGTCAGAGTAGTCAAACGGTGCAATAGGGGAAATTTTAACTAATAAACTGTACTAATTTGCTAGACCAAAAATTTTGAAAACAAATTAGTAAGAAGATATATGAGTCTAGTTTCAGGGAAAATTCACAAATTTAAATTTTGAGTTTTGTGACTCGAGTTATGATTTATTTAGTGACTATGACGCAGGTGGGCAATTTTATAAGGAATAATGAAATAAATTGTTTTGATTTGTCTAAGTATTCGAAAAATTTTTAAGGTTCCGGTTTGGTTCCGAACCATTTCAATTGCATGTTTTAGGGTCTCGAGGGCCCTTTTTAGGGACATATTGAATGAATGTAAAGAAATTAATTTTAAAAGCAAATTTTATGCCCGAATTAGTAAGTTAAGTCAGGTAACGCCTAGTGCTCGACTCCGGCGACGGTCTCGGGTAAGGGGTGTTACAGCACACGCTCGTCTGGTGAATTTAATTTCGCATTTATGGTGCAGGCTTCACATGGCCTCGGCACATGCCCATGTACTATGGCCGTGTCCTCCACACGGTTGAGACACACGACCGTGTCTCTGCCCCTGTGGTTACTATTGGGCATTCTATTTTGCAAAATTTAGGTGCAGGGGACACACGACCTAACTACATGCCCATGGGGCAGGCCGTGTGTCTGCCCGTGTGGACAAAAACAAGGCTATCTACCAAGCCTTTATGCCACCCTTACTTTCACTAACCTACACAACATCAAACATCTCCAAAACAAACATAAACACATAACCAAAACAGCCACAACCAAACATCCACACATCGATTCTAAGCTATTTTCTATCACATACAACACCTCCTACTTATCAATACAAACCATGCAATAACCACATCCATGAAAATCCTCATTAAATGCATTTAGCAATGATAAATATTAGCCATCATCCATGGCCTTATACAAAATGAATCAACCTTCATGGCAAGCTAACATATTTGGCTAAAACAATATGACACTTAGCAAAAAGACTAAGTCCCTATACATGCCATACTCAAAATAATAAATCTAATTATACCAAATATTCTGATTGATAGTGTGATCGAGGCTCCGACGTCCTTTGATCCTCAAGTCACCTTGGCGATGCTATAAAAAAATGGAAAGGAAAGGGAGTAAGCATAAAGCTTAGTAACTTTCATGTAAATAACTAACAACATCAACCATGCATCTTTAAACGCATAGCATAGTATAAACCAGCACAAAATTTTTTGATTTTACAATGGTTGATTTACTACATTTTTACACATTACAAGTATAAGCCAAAGATTTTAAGATCGTCTCGAAATCATTCTCATAGATAGAACTTACTTAATTTCATCCTTACCATTAAGACATTATAACTAAGCTCATATCTCATGAATTTTGAGTAATAACCTGTACTACAACAGCCTGATTTAGACCCTAATCGGAACGGTGGTTTCGGGACCACGAATCTGAGTCAGAAAAATATTTAAAAGGACTTAATCGCTTAAATAGAAAATTTGGTAGTTTAATTTATAAAAGGCTAATTTGTTATTGGCTTTTTAAGTGAAGGCTTTTAAATGGTAAATAACCCATTGATTTAATATGGGCGGCATTAGGCTTACAAAATATAGTTTTGTTATAAGTTCATTAAGGGTAAATTAGTAAACAAATAATAAAAAGTTAACATATTATAAAATATAACATAAAAACATGACTGCTCATACTTTTTTGCTACCATAGCCGAAACTAAAACAAACAAAAGAGAAGAAACCTAGTTCGACCATCTTCCAAGCTAAAATCAAGGTTCGTTCTTTGTCGATTTTTGATAATTTCTACGTTTTTGAGATCGTTGCTTCGAGTACTATAAAACCCATGCTTGAATTTTTGATTTTGATGAATATTTTGAGTTGTGCCATTGTTGATAGCTTGTGATTTTTTGTTGTTTGATGATGGAAAATAGAAGATCTGTTTTAGATTAACATGTTTTGTATTGGAATTTTTGATGATTTTGAGTAGTTAGGACTTAATTGCAAAAATAATAATTTGAGGGACTAAAATGTGAAATAAATTGAATATACGGACTTGTTTGAGAGTGGGTAAAATTTGCCCCAACATAAGTATAGGGGCATTTTGTGTATTTTGTGTTTTGTGCAATAGGGACTAAATTGTAAAAATTGTAAATGTTAGGGGTAATATGGTAATTTACCCATTTATGTGTTTTTGGACTAAATTGAATGAAAATATGTTTGAATGAGCTTAATTTGAATATTTTTAGATCAAGAACCAAAGAAATCGGATTTCGATTGGGGAAAAACGAAAGTGGTCGACTAGCTGCCCGATTACGTTTTGTATTGTTCGAGGTAAGTTTATTAGCAAATAGACGTGTTTATTGGTAATTTAATGTTATGTTTATATGCTGTTATGAAATCTTATAATTTAAATATACTATGGCCGAATATGATTAAATGTGGCTACTACCCTTCCGAGTTCAATTCGACCGAGATATGACGTCCGAAAGCCCCGTATGAACCTTAGGAATAGCTAGGATATGTATGTCATGACATAGGATTCCGATATATGTGTGCGAGTAAGTCCATGGCATCGATTTGTGATTCTGATATGTGATTACGAGTAAGACCCTGTCTAGGATAGTGGCATCGATATGTGGTTACATATAAGACCACGTTTGGAACGTTGGCATTGTACGATTTATGTGAATATTCGAGTGTCCTATCCAATTTCGAATGGTTTATCGGGAAAAGGTAATTCATGTACGGATTGTATAATACGAGCTAAATGGTCAGGTATGAGTTAACTTGATATATATTTAAGATAAGGTAAGAAAGTACAATAGTTATGTGTTGTAAATCATGTACAATGCAAATGAGGAATCCATGTGTTTTTGGTATGTGTATTCGGCCTGTGAATGAATAATTTATGTAGTATTGAAATATTACTTAATATGTGTATATATATTTTGTGTATTCGGCTACCTAGGTATTAATTATACATGGGATGTCATTTGATGATTCTTAAGTTGCATAAAAGAGTAAATGGATGTGTGGTTTATTATGACCATTTGTTTGGAAGTTGATTTATAAAGTGTTGAATGATTACATGTATATTCGGCTTAGGTGGATAACAGTCTATGAAAAATGTATTGTATATAGAATTTATAAGTTTGAGGTCAAGCATGGAAATGTTAATTCATTTCATTTAGTTAAAATGAGTCAATTATGATATTGAGTTGTTCATTTGCTTATAAATTACTAAGCTTTGAAAGCTTACTTTGTGTGCTATGTTCACTTTGTTTTATAGATTTTGAAGTCAAGCTACAAGCTCGGGGATTGTCAGCCAAGTTCATCACACTATCTACTGCTTTGGTACCCTTAAGCTAAACTTAAATTATGGCATGTATAGGCTGGTTTTGGGGTTAGTTATTTAGGAAATGAATGTATATTAGCCATGCGAAAATGGCTTAACTACCTTACTTGAAATCGGTTATGTTTAATTATGGTTTGTGTCCATTATAATAGTAATACTAGGTGCTATGGTTGAATGTTATTGGTGATATGCATTTTATGCGTTGAAGTTGATTTGTGGGCTAGATGTAGCTTGAATGATTCGGCCATGACATATTGGTAAGTATAAAATATATTTGATATGTTACCTTGGTTGAAATACTTAGGTGATGACTTGTACTGATAGTAACAACCTCTTTTAGTTGGCAAGTACTTTCGGTTAAATGATAGTAAGATGTATTGATTATAAACGAATATTAGTTCGGCACATATATATATTAAAGTGAATGGTTGTAGTTTTGTTGATGAAGGATGTGTTGTTATTTGGTCTTGGATTAAACTCATGTTAAGATTACATTCACTTTATAAAATGTTTAATAAGTTGTTATATGTCTCGGCTATATAAAGTATAATGGTTGTTAATTGAACCAAGTATATTACCTACTAGTTGGATGACAAGTAAGATATACGCATAAGGTATATTCGGTAATTCCTTATGGTTCGGAATAATGATATGTACAAATTATAATTTGTTTATCATGGTAAAATACAATTGTTAATTTAATTAGATATGCTTTGTTAGTTGAATTTATATATGTATAAGTATAAATGTACTTATACTGTGGTTGACATATGAGTAAAGTTGAATAATATTTGCTATTATGTTTCAGTTTGTCTTGGGATTGCATATGCATTTGTCATGCATATATGATTTGTAAAATAGGTATAAATGATTAAAATAGATATTGAGTACATGTTGAATATGTATTGATAGTAAAATGGTTATTGAATAAATGATATATAATATTTGTATGCAGATGTGCATTTGATAAATTTTTAACTTAAGTTAATTGATGAATTGTTATTATTTAAATGTTTAGTGTAATATTATTGATTATATGTGAAATTGATTATGCCATATATACTAAGAGACGTGATGCCCTGTAACATGACTTAGTCGGTTAAACCTGCGCCTGTATAGAATTAAGAAATAAAATCTTTAATTTTTATTATAGTATTCGCTTATCATTAAAGTGATTAACTTGTGATTTGTAAATGTAATATGTTTATATTTAATTAGTTATATGCTTTACTTGTATATAAGAATATGACCTGTGATAATATGAGAATGTTTGGAACTGTGTTTATGTTCAGTAATGCCTTGCGACCCTAGCCCGGCGATGGATACTGGTTAGGGGTGTTACATTTTATTGGTATCAGAGCCAAGTTTAGTCTATTCTAGGACTAACGTAGCGTGTTTGAGTTTAGCTATACATGCCATAATTATATACTGTGATAGTGTGATGACTAGTGACATTTGAAATGTGTTTTCATATAGTAAATGGATCCCGACAGGGCAATAGCTGATGATGTCGAGAGTGTAGCGCCTGCTCCCATGCAAGGGATAGCGTAGACTGATTCTCGACCGACTTCGAGTAATCAAGAAAGTGAGGCTAAACAAGCCTTCTATCAAATGATGAATGACTGGTTCACTCAATATATCTGGACTAACTCGGCTGCACAGCAACTTCCACCCCCCGATTAATCCATATTTCATGCCTGTTGTACCTCAAGTAAGTGATCCGTTGCAATTGAATAGACCACCTGTGGATAAAATCAGAAAACATGGAGCTGAAGAGTTTAAAGCCACTGATGATGATGACGCTAAGCGGGCTGAGTTTTGGCTTGATAATACCATCCGTGTGTTTGATGAGCTATCCTGTACTCCAGATGAATGTTTGAAATGTGCTATATCCTTGCTTCGAGACACAGCATATCACTGGTGGAATACCCTGGTATCAGTAGTTCTGAGAGAGCAGGTGACTTGGGAATTCTTTCAGACTGAGTTTCGTAAGAAATATATTAGCCAGAGATTTATTGGTCAGAAGCGTAAAGAATTTCTAGAGTTGAAATAGGGTCGGATGACCGTGACAGAGTATGAGCAAAAATTTGTGAGACTCAGTCGGTATGCCCGAGAGTGTGTTTCTACCGAAGCCATAATGTGTAAAAGATTTGAAGATGGGTTGAATGAAGACATTAAACTGTTAGTTGGCATACTTGAGAAAAAAGAGTTTGTGGTACTTGTTGAGCGAGCCTACAAAGCTGAAGAGCTCGGGAAGGAGAAAAAGAAAGTTGATTTTGAAGCTAGAGACTCGTGTAAGAGATCATTCAGTAAGTCAGTCCAGTCAACATAAAAAAAGTCCCGAGATGATTTCAGTCATTCTAGAGCCACTTCCGGTTACTCCAGTCTGGATCAGAATAGACCACCTGCTAGCTCGAGAGCTACCTCGGTAACTAGTGTGGGTAATGTTAGATCTAATCAACCTGAGTGTGAGCATTGTGGTAAACGACATCCCAAAAGTTACAGATTGCATGATCATGCCTATTTTAAATGCGAATCAACAGATCATTTCATCCAGAGATTGCCTATGGTTAGCTGAGGAGAATCCAGTGCAGAACACGAAATCAGGTAATACTACAACTCGGGGAAGACCACACAGAAATGTGGGTAACGCGAGTGGTAGTCAGAGAGGAATTAAAAATATAGCAAGCAGATCTGAGGCTCGTGCACCTGCCAGAGCCTATACTATACGCGCACGAGAGGAGGCTTCATCCCCAGATGTCATTACTGATACGTTCACTCTTTATGATACTAATGTAATTGCATTGATTGATCCTGGTTCTACTCATTCTTATGTGTGTGAGACATTAGTATTCAACAAGACTCTACCTGTTGAGTCTACTGAGTTTGTGATTAAAGTGTGAAACCCCTTGGGCCGGTGTGTTATGGTTGATAAAGTGTGTAAGAATTATTCTTTGATGGTTCGAGATTCGTGCTTTTCGACTGATTTGATGTTGTTACCATTTGATGAGTTCGACATAATTTTGGGTATGGACTGGTTAACTTTGCATGATGCTATTGTAAACTACAAGAGGAAGACTATTGATTTACGGTGCCAGAATGATGAGATTATCTGGATTGAATCTAGTGATTTGAAGGGGTTACCGGCAGTGATTTCTTCAATGCTAGCTCAGAAATATGTGAGAAAAGGCTGCGATGCTTACTTTGCATATGTACTTGACAGTAAAGTGGCCGAAAGGAATATTAAATCGGTACCTGTTGTATGCGAGTCTCCAGATGTGGTTCCTGAAGAATTACCAGGTTTGCCACCTATTCGGGAAGTAGAATTTGGTATTGAGTTAATGCTTGGGACGACTCCGATATCTATACCACCGTACAGAATGGCACCTACAGAATTAAAAGAATTAAAAGCTCAGCTGCAAGAATTGATAGATAGAGGTTTTGCACGACCGAGTTTCTCTCCGTGGGGTGCACCAGTACTGTTTGTGAAAAAGAATGATAGAACTATGAGAATGTGCATTGATTATAGACAGCTCAATAAGGTGACTATAAAGAATAAATATCCATTGCCACAGATCGATGATCTGTTTGATCAGTTAAAAGGAGTTATAGTATTTTCAAAGATAGATTTTAGATCAAGCTACTATTAGCTTCGGGTTAAAGATTCAGACACACCAAAGACTGCTTTTTGAACGAGGTACAGACACTATGAGTTTTTGGTTATGCCTTTCGGACTCACTAATGCACCTATTGTTTTCATGGATTTGATGAATCGGATCTTCAGACCGTATCTGTACTGGTTTGTGGTTGTGTTTATAGATGACATTTTAATCTACTCTCGTGATGAAGCTGAACATGCTGAACATTTGAGACTTGTGTTGCAGACTTTGCAAAATGAGCAGTTGTATGCGAAATTCAGTAAATGTGAGTTCTGGTTAAGTAAAATCAGTTTCCAGGGTCATGTGGTATCAGCATGGGTATTCAGGTTGATCCGAGCAAAATTTTAGCTATACTTGATTGGAAACCTCCAAGGAATGTTTCTGAAGTCCGGAGCTTTCTGGGACTTACGAGTTATTATAGATGATTTGTGAAAAGTTTTTCTATGATTGTAGCTCCGATGACCAAGTTGTTGCAGAAAGATGTTAAGTTCGAGGGGTCAAAGAAGTGCCAGAGGTGTTTTGATCAGTTGAAAGCCCTTTTAACCGAAGTTCCAGTGCTAGTTCAGCTAAAATCGGGTAAAGAATTTGTTATTTATAGTGATGCATCTTTGAATGGTTTGGGCTGTGTTCTGGCGTAGGAAAACAAAGTTATAACTTATGCCTCGATACAGTTGAAGCCACATGAAAGGAATTATCCGACACACGACCTGGAACTGGCAGCCATTGTGTTTGCATTAAAAATTTGGCGTCACTATCTGTTTGGTGAGAAATGTCATGTTTATTCTGATCATAAAAGCCTGAAATATTTGATGACTCAGAAAGATCTGAACTTGAGACAACGTCGATGGTTAGAGTTGCTAAAAGACTACGAGCTTGTGATTGACTATCACCCGGGAAAGGCTAATGTTGTTGCTGATGCTTTAAGCCGAAAATCACTGTTTGCTTTGCGAGCAATGAATACGCATATGACCATGTCTGATGATGGTTCGTTAGTAGCTGAATTGAAAGCTAGACCATTATTTGTTCAAAAAATATGTGATGCCCAGAAGGTTGATAATAAATTGATTGCAAAACGAGCTCAGTGTAACATAGATGCTGATTTAGAGTTCAGAGTTGATGCTGATGACTGTTTGAGATTCATGGACCGAATATGCATTCCGAGGAATTCAGAGTTGATTCAGATGATTTTGAATGAAGCTCATAGTAGTCGATTATCTATTCATCTAGGTAGTGCAAAGATGTATAATGATCTGAAACAGCTTTATTGGTGGCATGGTATGAAACGAGACATTTCTGACTTTGTTGCAAGATGTTTAGTCTGTCAACAAGTAAAAGCTGACATCAGGTGCCTTCAGGATTGCTTCAGCCTATTATGATACCTGAGTGGAAGTGGGATAGAGTCACGATGGATTTTGTATCTGGCTTACCATTGACACCGAGCAAGAAAGATGCAATCTAGGTTGTTGTTGATAGATTGACTAAATCGGCTCATTTTGTTCTGATACGTATAGACTACTCACTTGATAAGCTGGCTGAATTGTATGTTTCTCAGATTGTGAGATTACATGGTGTACCTATATCTATTATTTCGGATAGAGATTCGAGGTTTACATCGCGGTTTTGGAAGAAGTTACAAGATGCACTAGGTACGAAATTACATTTCAGTACTGCTTTCCATCCGCAAACAGATCGCCAGTCTGAGTGAATTATTTAGATACTTGAGGATATGTTGAGATGTTGCATTCTCGAATTCGAAGGTACGTGGGAACGATACCTACCTCTGATTGAATTTGTGTATAATAACAACTTTCAATCGAGTATCAAAATGGCACCTTATGAGGCTTTGTATGGTCGTAAATGTCGTACACCATTATACCGGACTGAGCTCAGTGAAAATAAGATACACGGGATTGACTTGATCAGAAAAATTGAACAGAAAGTGAAAGTGATCCGTGAAAGTTTGAAAGCAGTGTCAGATAGTTAGAAATCTTATGCGAACTTGAAACGTAAAGATATAGAGTTTCAGATTGGAGATAAAGTCTTCTTGATAGTCTCACCGTGGAAGAAAATACTCAGATTCGATCGTAAAGGCAAATTGAGTCCAAGGTTTATTGGGTTGTATGAAGTTATAAAGCGTATCGGGCCGGTTGCTTATAGATTATTGTTGCCACCTTAGTTAGAAAAGATTCACAACGTAATCCATATCTCGATGCTTCGTAGATATCGGTTTGACCCTTCGCATGTGATTAGTCCGTCTGAGATTGAGATTAAGCCCGAAATGACGTCTGAGGAAGAACCGTTTTGTCTTCTGGCTCATGAGATTAAGGAGTTACGGAATAAGACGATTTTGTTAGTTAAAGTATTGTGGCATAAACACGGCGTTGAGGGAGCAACGTGGGAACCAGAGGATGCAATGAGAGAATGCTATCCGAACCTATTCATCAGTAAGATTTTCAGCGACGAAAATCCCTAAGGGTAGAGAGTTGTAATGGCCGATTTAGACCCTAATCGAAACGGTGGTTTCGGGATCACGAATCTGAGTCAAAAAAATATTTAAAAAAATATTTTCTGTGATTATTATGTGTGAATTTATATATGTGAAATTTTCGTGATCTAATTTCGTCGTTTAGGTGTCCTATTTAATAAAAGAACTTAATCGTGTAAATAGAAAATTTGGTAGTTTAATTTATAAAAGGCTAATTTGTTATTGGATTTTTAAGTGAAGGCTTTTAAATGGTAAATAACCCATTGATTTAATATGGACGGCATTAGGCTTACAAAATATAGTTTTGTTATAAGTTCATTAAGGGTAAATTAGTAAACAAATAATAAAAAGTTGACATATTATAAAATAAAACATAAAAATATGACTGCTCATACTTTCTTGCTACCATAGCCGAAACTAAAACAAAGAAAAGAGAAGAAACCTAGTTCGGCCATCTTCCACGCTAAAATCAAGGTTCGTTCTTTGTTGATTTTTGATAATTTCTACGTTTTTGAGATCGTTGCTTCGAGTACTACAAAACCCATGCTTGAATTTTTGATTTTGATGAATATTTTGAGTTGTGCCATTGTTGATAGCTTGTGATTTTTGTTGTTTGATGGTGGAAAATGGAAGATATGTTTTAGATTAACATGTTTTGTATTGGAATTTTTGATGATTTTGAGTAATTAGGACTTAATTGCAAAAATAATAATTTGAGGGACTAAAATGAAAAAAATTGAATATATGAACTTGTTTAAGAGTGGGTAAAATTTGGCCCAACATAAGTATAGAGAAATTTTGTGTTTTTTGTGTTTTGTGCAATAGGGACTAAATTGTAAAAATTATAAATGTTAGGGGTAAAATAGTAATTTACCCATTTATGTGTTTTTGGACTAAATTGAATGAAAATATGTTTGAATGAGCTTAATTTGAATATGTTTAGATCAAGAACCAAAGAAATCAGATTTCGATCAGGGAAAAATGAAAGTGGTCGACTAGCTGCCCGATTCCGTTTTGTATCGTCCAAGGTAAGTTTATAAGAAAATAGATGTGTTTATTGGTAATTTAATGTTATGTTTATATGCTGTTATGAAATCTTAGAATTTAAGTATACTATGGCCGAATATGATTAAATGTGGCTACTACACTTCTGAGTTCGATTCGACCGAGATACGACGTCCGAAAGCCCCGTATGAACCTTAGGAATAGCTAGGATACGTATGTCATGACATAGGATTTCGATATATGTGTGCGAGTAAGTCCATGGCATCAACTTGTGATTCTGATATGTGTTTACGAGTAAGACCCTGTCTGGGACAGTGGCATCGATATGTGGTTACATGTAATACCACGTTTGGGACGTTGGCATTGTACGATTTATGTGAATATCTGAGTGTCCTATCCAATTTTGAATGGTTCATCGGGCGAAGGTAATTCGTGTATGGATTGTATAATACGAGCTAAATGGTCAGGTATGAGTTAACTTGATATCTATTTAAGATAAGGTAAGAAAGTACTATAGTTATGTGTTGTAAATCATGTACAATGCAAATGAGGAATCCATGTGTTTTTGGTATGTGTATTCGGCCTGTGAATGAATAATTTATGTAGTATTGAAATGTTACTTAATATGTGTATATATATTTTGTGTATTCGGCTACCTAGGTATTAATTATACATGGGATGTCATTTGATGATTCTTAAGTTGTATAAAAGAGCAAATGGATGTGTGGTTTATTATGACCATTTGTTTGGAAGTTGATTTATAAAGTGTTGAATGATTACATGTATCTTCGGCTTAGGTGGATAACAGTCTATGAAAAATGTATTGTATATAGAATTTATAATTTTGAGGTCAAGCATGGAAATGTTAATTCATTTCGTTTAGTTAATATGAGTCAATTATGATATTGAGTTGTTCATTTGCTTATAACTTACTAAGCTTTGAAAGCTTACTTTGTGTGCTATGTTCACTTTGTTTTATAGATTTTGAAGTCAAGCTACAAGCTCGGGGATTGTCAGCCAAGTTCATCACACTGTCTACTGCTTTGGTACCCTTAAGCTAAACTTAAATTATGGCATGTATAGGCTGGTTTTAGGGTTAGTTATTTTGGAAATGAATGTATATTAGCCATGCAAAAATGGCTTAACTACCTTACTTGAAATCGGTTTTGTTTAATTATGGTTTGTGTCCATTATAATAGTAATACTAGGTGCTATGGTTGAATGTTATTGGTGATATGCATTTTATGCGTTGAAGTTGATTTGTGGGCTAGATGTAGTTTGAATGATTCGGCCATGACATATTGGTAAGTATAAAATATATTTGATATGTTACCTTGGTTGAAATACTTCGGTCATGATTTGTACTAATAGTAACAACCTCTTTTAGTTGGCAAGTACTTTCGGTTAAATGATAGCAAGATGTATTGATTATAAACGAATATTAGTTCGGCACACATATATATATTTTAATGTGAACGGTGGCAGTTTTGTTGATGAAGGATGTGTTGTTATTTGGTCTTGGATTAAACTCATGTTAAGATTACATTCACTTTATAAAATGTTTAATAAGTTGTTATATGTCTCGGCTATACAAAGTATAATGGCTGTTAATTGAACCAAGTATATTACCTACTAGTTGGATGACAAGTAAGATATACGCATAAGGTGTATTCGGTAATTCCTTATGGTTCGGAATAATGATATGTACAAATTATAATTTGTTTATCATGGTAAAAGACAATTGTTAATTTAATTAGATATGTTTTGTTAGTTGAATTTATATATGTATATGTATAAATGTACTTATACTGTGGTTGACATATGAGTAAAGTTGAATAATATTTGCTATTATGTTTCGGTTTGTCTTGGGATTGCATATGCATTTGTCATGCATATATGATTTGTAAAATAGGTATAAATGATTAAAATAGATATTGAGTACATGTTGAATATGTATTGATAGTAAAATGGTTATTGAATAAGTGATATATATAATATTTGTATGCAGATGTGCATTTGCTAAATTTTTAACTTAAGTTAAATGATGACTTGTTATTATTTAAATGTTTAGTGTAATATTATTGATTATATGTGAAATTGGTTATGCCATATATGCTAAGAGACGTAATACCCTGTAATATGACTTAGTCGGTTAAACCTGTGCCTGTATAGAATTAAGAAATAAAATCTTTAATTTTTATTATAGTATTCGCTTATCATTAAAGTGATTAACCTATGATTTGTAAATGTAATATGTTTATATTTAATTAGTTATATGATTTACTTGTATATAAGAATATGACCTGTGATAATATGAGAATGTTCAAAACTATGTTTATGTTCAGTAATCCTTGCGACCCTAGCCCGGCAACTGATACAGGTTAGGGGTGTTACATGTACCACTCACAACATGATTATATCCTTTCATATCTTTATCATAAGCGTGAAATAACCCGTGAAACCATTTGGAATACTAAAGGATATCCGATAAGCCTCACACAAGAGGGTAAATTGTCGATGCCATATCCCAGACATGGTCTTACACTGGCTCTCATAATGTGGCCGATGCCATGTCCCAGACATGGTCTTTTACTAGCACACATACCAACACTGATGCCATGTCCCAGACATGGTCTTACACTGGCTCTCATAATGTGGCCGATGCCATGTCCTAGACATGGTCTTACACTAGCACACATATCAACGCTGATGCCATGTCCCAGACATGGTCTTACACAGGCTATCATAATGTGGCCGATGCCATGTCCTAGACATGGTCTTACACTAGCACACATATCACCCAAATGTCATGGCATGGATATCCAATCTCTTCCTAAGGTTCAACCGAGAGTGTTTACTACATCAATTCGCATCATGCATATTCACAACAATAATCAAACATTTTATGCCATATTAATTTTTCAATACATAATAACAATAAAGTTGTATTATTTACGTACAACTTACCTCGGTATACAAAAAGTAGGCGACTAGATTGAATTAGTCTACTAGCTTGGTCTTCCCCCGGTCTGGGTTCGGACTCTATTTTTCTTGATCTATAATGACAAATTTACTTATTTAATCACTACATTAATCAAGACAATCTATAATTCATACCTGGCCAAAATTACCATTTTGTCCCTAAACTTTTACATAATTATGATTTTGCCCTTAGGCTCGTAAAATGATTTTAATCAAATTTCCTCCTTTAACAAGCCTAGCTGAACCTTTATTACTCTTATATCAACTCACAATTTTCAATTATTTCACACATTTACAACCTATTTTATAAACTTCACAAAATGGTCCTTTTAGGTGTTTTCATGAAAACCCCTTTCACAGAAGTTGTTTATTTAACAACCATGATTCATTTTCTTCTATAAAAATTCAGCAAACAACATGAATACTCTCATGGAAAAACCCTATACTTTCAACCATTTTGCAAAATAGTCCCCTCATTAGCTAGATTAAGCTATAAGGGTTCCACAAACACAAAAATCAACAAAAAAGACCATCAAAATCACTTACTTGCAAGGGATAGAAGTTGCTGAAATTTTTGAGCTCTCAAAACCCCCTCTTTGCTGAAATTTTCGGTGGAGAAGAAAGGAAAATGAAAAAGATGATAGCTAGCCTTTTAGGTTAATATTTTATTATCAATTAAGTCACCTAACATTTGACCATGCCATGAATTAAGGCTCCATGTTCGGCCACTAATAAATTTGTGGTCTATTTACTCACTAAGGAGCTCTAATTTAATGCTTCATAGCCATTTAACACTTTCAGCTACTAAAACAAATATTTTCCACTTTATGCGATTTAGTCCTTTTTCAAAATTAAGCAAGCAATCGCTAAAATTATTTCACCAAAAATTTCAAGCACTCATATAATCATGCTATAACACATAAAATATTATTAAAAATAATTTCTCCGGCCCCAAATTAGTGGTTCCAAAACCACTGTTCTGACTAGGCCCAAAATTAGGTTGTTACATCTACAATATAGCCCTTGTAAACCACTTTGAAATCGACCCCCTAGACAACAATATTGTCATAAAGAGACTTTTACGAAATCACAAGAGAAAGAATAGAGTGGTAAAAGGCACGAGTGTGTGAGCACAGTAGAGTGAAGAAAAAACCTTATATCGAGTGCAAACATGAGTGTGAGTGCTAAATTATTTCTTTTCTTTTGGAGTGACTGGTGAGGTTCTTGTGGTGAGGAATATAAATTTTCTATGTCAAGGAGCCCGAAGTGAAATATGGCCGATAGACCCGACAGATAACCAGTTCGTAACGTACGAGATCTCAATCTTCAAGCTCTCTTGTGTGAAGTGGAGCGATTAGTCGATCGGAAGCTCGAGCCCATACAAGAAAGGCTTGAACAGTTGGAAGGAAAAGCCCAACGAGAGAGGACACCCCTAAGTCCACCGAGAAACTGAGGCCGACGATGATTTCAAGAAGTTGAGTTGTCTGAACCTAGTAATGCCGAGAGTGATCATGGTTCTAATATAAGTGACAGATGGAGGGGCCAACGAAACCATGGCCAAAGAGAACGTGAGAGATACAATGATGACCTTAAAAGTATCAAATTGACAATTCCACCTTTCCAAGGCCGATCGGACCCGGAGGCATATCTCGAGTGGGAGAAGAAGATAGAACTCATGTTTGAGTGCCACAACTATTTCAAAGCCAAAAAGGTCAAGTTGGTAGCAAACAAGTTTTTTTACTATGCCATGATATGGTGGGACCAACTTACCACGAGTTAGAGGCGAAATAGAGAGCGAGCCATCAGCACATGGGCTGAAATGAAATCGGAGGTGCACTAGAGATTCATTCCATCATACTATCACTGCGAGCTCTACCAAAAGCTCCAAAATCTTACCCAAGGGACGAGAAGCATAGAAGATTACTCTAAGGAGATGGAAGTCGCTATGATACGTGCGAATGTGCAAGAAGATCGTGAGGCAACTATGGCACATTTTCTAGTCGAACTTAACCGCAACATAGCCAATATTGTGAAGCTTTAACACTATGTTGAAATCATTGATATAGTGCATATGGCCATTAAGGTTGAGAAGCAAATCAACAGAAAGGGTGCTATTCGAGGCTTGTCCACTTCCAACATTCCAAATGGAGTCAAGGTGCAAATAAGAATGCTTCAGCGAGCCAAACCAAATAGCCAACGGTGCCGGTGAAGTCGACTAAACCCGTGGCCGAATCCAGTAAAGGCAAGGCTGTCGAAAGTTTCTGATCGTGATTTTCCGTGATAAGTTTTATAAATTTATAATTAAACATTCTTGAGACTAACTATTATCACGATGTAGGCAAGTGTACCTATCAAACAGTAATATAGCTTTAGCAAGACCGGATTGTCAAACCCAAAGGACTAAAAGTAGTAATGACTGTCTTTTTATTATCTAGCCTAAGAAATAAGGGGTTTGTTTTAACTAACTAATTAATTAAATAAGAAGTTGCAGAAAGTAGAATTGGGAAATTACTTTTGGGAAAAACGATTAATTTAGGATAATACCTAAAGAAAAATCCACCAAGACTTTACTTGTTATTTTGGCTCCAAACCGGATGATTTATTCATTTAACTTGTTCCGTAGAAATCCCTAAGTTATGTTATTATCCCTATTCAAGACTAATAACGTCTAATCCCTAGGTTGAATAACTGAGACTTTTCTCTAATTAACACCCTAGGGTTGCATTAACTCGATCTTTGGATTCCCTTATTAAGTTTCACCCTAATCTGGCAAAATCTTGTCACTCTATCTCTAGGCGCACAATCAACTCCGCTTAATTATGACAAAGTCACTCTTAGCCAGGAACTATTCATCCTCCAACTAAGAGCATTAACTTGAAGTGATATCCTAAAATATCAAAACAAGAATTAAGAACAGATAATTAAGAACAAGTCAAATATTTATCATACGATTCAGAAAATAATAACAAGATTCGTCTTAGGTTTTATCCCCCTTAGGTATTTAGGGGTTTTAGTTCATAACTAAATAAGAAAACATCTCAGAATAATAAAGAATACAAAACATAAAGAAAACCCAAAACTCCTGAAGGGAAATTGAGGAGAGATCTTCAGTCTTGATGATGGATCCGGCTTCTGAGATGGATCAATCAGCTTCCTTGGAGTAATTCCTTATTCCCTATTCTCCGTCCCCCTTTTAGTCTTCCTCTAGGGTGTTTAAATAGGCTTTAGAATGCCTAAAAGCCCTAAAACTTGCCCTTTTTCGAATGGAACTTAGCTAGGGTTCGGCAGGGACACATCCGTGTGACACGGCCGTGTACGAGTACTTCAGGCCGTAGTCGAGGCTGAGATATCAGGACGCCCGTGCTGAGGTTGATTTAGGCCGTGGTCGAACCTGTTAGTTTGGCACGAGCATGTGGTCTGCCCGTGTGAGGAAGTCCAGGCTTTGTTGTTTTCCCTTGTCGGCCTATTTTTTTCATTTTTGGCCTGTTTCTCTTTCTTTTTGCTCTCCTATGCTCACCTAAGTATAAAACATGAAATTAAAGGATTAGGAGCATCAAATTCACTAAATCTAAGGAGAAATCATTCGATAACATGCTAAACGAGGGATAAAAATATGTATAAATTACGGTTTATCAGTTTCCCAAACCGATCAAGAGACATTAAATGTGTCTCAGAAGGGGACACGTTGCTAGCTAATGCCCAAAGCAGAGTGCAATGGTGGTTCGAGCTAATGGCAACATTGAATCAGAGGAGGAGAATCAAATGGTTGAAAATAAACCCGACACACCTATCGACAACAAAGAAGAGTTAGAATACGCGGTCAAGGGTAAGATACTTGTTGTTTAGAGGAGTTTGAGTGTGCAAAGCATTGAAAGTGAACTGCAACGGGAAAACTTGTTCCATACCTAATGTCATGTCCAAGGTAAGGTTTGCAGCTTGGTCATTGATGGAGGAAACTGCACAAACGTTGTAAACATGCTCATGGTGGAAAAACTTGCTCTACCGACCACCAAACACCTAAGTCCATACAAGCTACAATGGCTTAACGAAGGTGTCGAGTTGAATGTGACTAAGCAAGCCCTTGTTGCGTTTTCAATTGGAAAGTACCATAATGAAGTTTTATGCGAAGCGGTACCCATGCATACAGGACATTTGCTATTGGAAAGACCATGGTAGTTTGGTCAGAGGGTCAAACATGACGAATTCGCAAACCAATACACTTTTAAGCACCAAGGTAGAAATGTAACTTTGGCACCTCTATCGCCAAAACAAGTGTTGGAGGATCAGTAAAGATTGAAACTTTCTATGGAAAAATCGAGAGAAAAAGAAAAGAGTAAAAATGAGAATGAAAAGAAAGAAGAAAATTTGAGAGAAAAAAGTAAAAAATTGTGAGAAATCATGAGTGGAGATAAAGAAAAAGAAGAAACGAGTGAGAAAAAGAAAGGTGTCTTAACTAATCAACGTGCTCGTTGTCTTTGTGTTTTCCCTTCATTTTAGGTTAATCCGAGTAGCGAGCTTTAACTTCAATACCTGCCGAAGGAGAGACGGTTCATGTTGGTTGGAAAAGGTAACGGTTTGAACGACCCTAGTTCACCTACACCAAAAGGTAAGCAAGGTATAGGTTTTGAAGTTTTCCAATCACATGAGCATCGTTCGATTGTTGATGAAAATATTGTTGATTATTTGGTCTTAGCAAAGCAATCGTACTTTGATATGGGTAATTGTTCTTCTTTAAATAGTAATGATTTGTTTGTTTCAAATGGTATAAGGAGAGCATTACTAACGAAGATTGTGTTGTTAACAAGCAAATTGGTAAGGTAATGTCTAATCAGCAATTGCAAGGCTTGGATATGCTAGATAATAATAATGATTCATATAACCCTTTCCATTTGCTCAATAGTGGTGAAAATGTGCATCCATTGATTTGTTATGTGAAACTAATTAGTCTAAACAAGGATGTGTGGATGAGATTCGAGAGATATGTCTATTTGAAAACATACATGTCTAACTTACCTTTGATGCGATTGTGTGATAAAACGATGACATGTAAAATGGTTAATTCATTTGATTGTGATGATGGCATATCGAATCTACCTTGTTGTATAAATTATGCATGTTTAAGTAAGTTTGATAAAGTGAAAATTGGATTACATGAACGTTTGGATGATTTCTTTATGCTTCTTGATTATAATTTTAAATTGATTCATATGCTTTCAATGTTGCCGATCATGGAGATCCATTTTGAAAAGGTAAGACCCATTTATACTCTTGAATTTGGCAATGGTTTATTTGCTCCAGTTCGGACTAAGAATTCAGAAAGAGTTTGTAAGTTTTTAATTCATCGTGTCCTTAATCCTTTTCTTTATCGTGTAGATGACACTTTGAAACGGCCCATCCCTAAAGAGGGAGGGCATGTGACTAATCTAACGTCTTTTCGAGTTGTGAGTGATATTCAGGTCATGGGGAGCAATTATGTCAAATGCGACAACCAAGGACCTTGTGTCGATAAACGCTTTATCACGAGCAAGTGGCCCGATTTGAGGACAAATCGCTTCAAATAGGGAGGGGATGATACGACCACGCCCCAGGAATGCCCTTGGTTCAGATCATCAAGCGCCGTTTGCAATCTTTTGCAAGCTGATCTAGCTTGTTCCAGCTCAATGGAGCTCAATTCAGCTAGATGCTAGCTCATTAGGCTTGATTCTATTTTATTTAATTTCATGCATTTTAAGTTGCTAGAATAAACTTAGTTGTCTAATCAAATTAGTTAATATAGTTTCAGTTCATAAATGTGTCTTATTAATTTAGTGTTAAATGTAACAGCCCAATTTTGGGGCTAGTCAAAATAGTGGTCTTGAGAACACAAAATCGAAGTCAAAAAAATTATTTTATTATTATTTTGGAGCCATAGCATGTTTATATTAGTGCATGAAAAATTTGGTGAGTTAATTTTCACGTTTGTGAGCCCAATTGTGAAAAAGGACTAAATCGCATAAAGTGTAAAAGTCCTAAATTGATAGCTAAATGTGTCAAATAGCTAGAGAATTAAAATTGGGGGTCTTTAAAGGGCAATTAGACCCTATTGAGATAGCTTGGCTGGCCATAGGAGACAAATTGATGAGAAAGTCAAAATTAGGTGAGTTTTGGTCACCAATTTTGACTAACTTTACTATTAAAATAAAACAAAGGCCACATCCTCTTTATTTTCTTCTTCTTCACCGATTTTTACCAGCCATAGGAGGGTTTTGAAGCT
Organism: Gossypium anomalum; assembly: GCA_025698475.1. Taxonomy (NCBI): domain Eukaryota; kingdom Viridiplantae; phylum Streptophyta; class Magnoliopsida; order Malvales; family Malvaceae; genus Gossypium; species Gossypium anomalum. The sequence goes on from CM046956.1 coordinate 61,508,157, forward strand.
TGAAATTGGCAGCAACTTATTATCTCTAAAAATCAAGAAATATCGAATCCGAACGTAGACTGGGGGAAAGCCAAGCAAATCGACTGAACCGTCTAGTCGCTACATTTTGTAATCTGAGGTAAGTTGTATGTAAATAATACAAATACACTGATAATATATGTGTTTGAATTGTATCAAAATTATTATAGCATAAATTGCTTGATTTTGGAAATGAGAAAATGTGATGAGAATAGAGATAGTAGAATTTCCTTTTGAACCCTAGAAAATAAATTGGATATTTATGCCATGACGATTGGGTCAATTGTGTGAGCTAGTGTAAGACATGTCTAGGACATGCATCAGCCACATTATGAGAGCCAGTGTAAGACCATGTCTGGGACATGGCATTGGCATTGAGACGAGTGCTAGTGTAAGACATGTCTAGGACATGCATCAACCTCAAGACGTAAGCTAGTGTAAGATATGTCTGGGACATGCATCGACTATGAAATGTGTCAGTGTAAGGCTATGTCTGAGACATGGCATCAGCACTTTACCCCATGTTTGAGGCTTATGGAATATCCAATAATGTTCCAAATGGTTCAACAGTGATAGTTATGATTTCCAGTTAATGAGGAAAGTATAATCGTGTTGTGAGTGATACAGGTACCTATTTGGTATGTATGAAATGTGAGCTCAATATATGCTATATGATGTGTATTGAACATTGATGAGTAAGTTTTGCTTATACCCACTTGGGTATTATGATACTTGTTGATGAATGGTAAAGTTATGTTGTTTATTTATTTATGTGCAACTTACTAAGCTTTATGCTTACTTCCTCTCCTTTTCCATTTTCTTATAGTGCCGCCTGTCTAGCTCAAGGATCAACGGAAGTTAGAGATATCGATCACACTATCAATCGAAGCATTCGGTATAGTTTGATTTATATTTTTGAATATGGCATGTATAGGGAATTAGACTTGTGTTTTGTGTTATTATTAATTTGGCCAAATATGTTGGCTTGGTATAAATCCCTCATTATGTATTAAGCCTTGAAGGATGGATAATATCATTTTGATTTATATGCAAAGGTGTTATTTTCATAGATGAGTAAAATGCACAAATGAAATGTTGTCTATTATGGCTGATTTGGTTGCATGAGATAGGCTTGTGTTGGTTGTGAATGTTTTTGTGTAGGTTGTGTAATTAAGGGTGGCAAAGAGGCTTGATAAATAGCCTCATATTGTCCATACGAGTAAACACACGGGCGTGTGTCTAGGCCGTGTGTGACACACGGTCTGCCCCATGGGCGTGTTGTCCGGTCGTGTCTCCCCTGCACGTAAAAATTTCAAGTCAGTATGCATGGTAGTAAACACATGGGCAGAGACACGGCCGTGTGTCTCAGTCGTGTGAAGGACATGGCCTACCACACAGGCATGTGTCTTGGCCGTGTGACATTTTGGGATTGCTGACGTCAGAAACAGAATGTCCATGTTTTTGTACACGGGCTAGGACATGGGCATGTCATGGCCGTACATGCCCATGTAAGGGACACGGGACATGGACATGAACGTGTGTCAGGCCGTGTGAAAACCCCTGTAGGTTCGAATTAGAAATTAATTCCACACGGGTATAGGACACGGGCGTGTCCCTAGGTTCTTAGGCCGTGTGAGACACACGGGCCATCAGCACGACCATGTCGAAATAGTCACACGAGCGTGTTGCCCTTCCACATGGGCTTATGCCCTGTTTCAAAGGTAAAATTTCAATAGATGATTTAAGGACCCGGAATGGTCCCAAATAGTTTCCAATGGTTGATTTGGGGCTCGTAGGCCCATAATAAAAAGTTTAAGGTAGAAATTGAAAAATTTTTAATTTGGACCGAGTCTTGGTGACTTGAGAACGTTTGTGTACATAAGATCAAGTTAGGTAATGCCTCATATTTCGTCCAGACGTGGATTACGAGTATGGGGTGTTACATTAAATATGTTTAATTTTAATGCATGTTTTAAGTATGTCATAGTTAGTACATGATTTTAATGTGTCTAAGTAATTAAATGTGTTCTGAATCCTGCAACAATTTAATTTTTCTTAGATTCATTTAATTTGTCCTAGCTCAAACAGCTTATTAAAGTGTCTTAAGCTTAGGCAAAGTAATTGAGCTAATTATTATGTCTTAACCGAATTTATTTCATGTTATAAGTGCTTACACAAGCTGAATTCAGCTAGCTCAAGTGCATGGAACGGCATTAAAGAGGAGCATGTATTTGGCTGGACCATTAAGCGGAATAAATTCAACTGCTATTTTGAGTTTCTCCAATTGGTTGTTCGAAGAGCTCAATGGACAAGGCTATTCAAATGGAGTCCATTCAGCTGGTGGCTGATCAATTTCGTCCCTTCACACTTGGAGGCTATTAGAGTTCAAGTATTCACACTATTTGTGTTGTTCGTGCTCCAAAACTCCTATTAAAATGTTGTTGCACGTTCAGCTTCTCAGGGCAGGATTAAAGGAGCTCATTTAAGCACTTGGCCGAACATAGACATGGCCAATCAGCTCCCAACTCTCCCAAATACATTCAACTGACTTTCCTTCATCTAGAAGCTATCCAATGGTGTTCTAAAGAGCTAAATATAGACATGGAATTTATTTGGTTTTATTCTAGAATTTTCCAGCTCATTTAAGCTGAATTACTTAGCCATTAAGTTATGAATGTGCCTATTCGGGTAGCATTATTTCTAGCTATAAATATTTAGCTAATTTGATGTGTGTTACACTTTTTTCCAATTTGAATGAACATAGTGTTCTTTGTGAGGTTTCTTCCTCTCTAATTTCATTTGAGTCTCATCTTGACTTATCTGCTCATCAGTGGCGTCAACATGATTCTCTTTGAACTTATCACGGATTCAGTATGGCATTCACCCCTATCTTGATACCTTTGGTTCCTACCTTTTTAGGTAATGGATCAAGGTCCCATTTCTTTCATACACCAATCCACCTTAAGTAATATAAGTCTCGAGTCACACTTTTAATAGTGTTGGTTCGTTCTTGACGCTTGAGTTTGAATTCCATTCCATCTACTTATCAGATTACCTATCTATATTTATTTGTTAACCAAACTTACCTTTCTTATACTTAGCCCATTTTTAAACCTATTCCCGTTGCTTATCAATATACTTAGAAAATCCATCTTTTGATTCAAGTCAAATGATACTTTCTCATCGACGATCGGGCAACTAAGACGACTCGACTCACATCACCAAGCTGGTTCGCATCAATTATTATGGTCGTACCTATTAGCCTCCATTCATTCATTAACCACATAAACCACTCATCTCACATTATCATCCATAAGCAACCAACCACCTCAGGTATAAACACATTTGCATCCATACATAAATAATTAGGGTTACAACCCAATAATCAATATGAGCCATCTCTCATGGCCATATACAAAATGAATCAATATTATCATAATCCAACACCTTTGGCTACATCAATATGACATAACTAAAACGACCAAGTCCCTATATGTGCCATACTCAAAATGATAAGTCTAACTATACCCAATTATCCAATTGATAGTGTGATCGAGTCTCCGACATTCCACGATCCCCGAGCTAGCTTGGCGACACTTTAAGAAAAGGAAGGGAAAGGAGGGTAAGCTTTAAAGCCTAGTAAGTTCACATGCAAATAAAATGCAACTTAAACAAGCATTAGTCATATATTTAACATAATGAACATAATCTTGCATGTTATCGAATCTCTTAAACTTATTCTTCATATACATATATATATATATACATATTCTTACCACAAGTCCATCATGTCTCACGTCATTCTCATGAGTTCGATGTACACACCTATGCCACTTGCGAATAATGATTTAATTTTTCACCTTGATGCAATCATTAAGATTACTCATTGAGATTTTCTTGAACTACCCGTTGAACACTCGAAATACTGTCGGATACATCGGAATCTTGCACCTAAATGCCCCATATGTAGCCAATGCTATTTCAGATTTCATATCACATGTTGCTCGCTTTCGAGCTACTCACGGGTCTGCTCATACAGGCTGTCAGATATCTGCAACACATGCTAGACTACCTTGCCATCAATAGTTTGTACAAGACCAGTACCCGGACCACCAAAACATGTGTCTCATAATCATGAACTTAGACCACAACTCATGAGTTCGAATCACATAAATCATGAACTCAGACCACAACTCATTGAGTTCAGATTACTTAATTCCTAGTGACATGTCACTTGTATCCTAAACTATTCCTAAGGTTCAAATAAGATTCTTCAACACCACACCTCTTTCAAGCTTCCTCATAATGTCGATTTCAATATCCATAGCACCAATCACATACTCATGAAATATTCAAAGCATAATTCATAATAAAGGTATAAGCATTTAAACACATGATACAACATCACATTAAACATGTATATACTCACCATACATGCAATATTAAAGCATTTAAAGTATCGTACATGTTGCATTATTTGCAAATGAACTTACCTCGGTAAAAAATGATAGAAACGAGCCTAATCCTCGTAAACTTTGTTTTTCCTTCAATCAAGACCCGAATCACGTTTTTCTTGATCCATAATGCCAAATTTAACTTGTTCAATACATATATTGGTCAAATCGACTCGTAACACATACTTTGATAAAATTACCATTTTACCCCTAACTTTTTACTTATTTATAAATTGGTCCCTAGGCTCGTAAAATGAAATGCATGCATTTTCTTTGTCACCCAAGCCTAGCCAATTCATATTCTAACTCATATCAAACCATATTTCTCATTAAATCACATTTCTACTACCTTTTTTCTTCATCTTTTACAAATAAGTCTTTTTTTAGGTGTTTTCACTAAAAATCACTTAGTAAAAGATGTTTATCACACATCAAACATCCTTATTCCTCCATTAACCATCAAAATACATGCATGTCTGATGAACTGTAATTTGCTTAACACATTATTGAATGATTTCTCCTTAGATTTGGTGAATTTGATGCTTCTAATCTTTTAATTTCATGTTTTATACTTAGGTGAGCATAGAAGAGTGAAAAGAACAAGAAACGGGCCAAAAATAGAGAAAATGGCCTAGACTTCCTGCCTAGACTTCCTCACACGGGTAGAACACACGCTCGTTCAAATCTAACAGGCTCGACCACAGTGAAATCAACGTCAGCACGGGCGTGTTGATATCTCAGCCTCGACCACGGCCTAAAGTACTCGCACACGGCCGTGTCACACGGGCGTGTCCCTGCCGAACCCTAGCTAAGTTCCATTAGGAAAAGGGCAAGTTTAAGGGCTTTGAGGCATTCAAAAGCCTATTTAAACACCCTAGAGGAAGACTAAAAGGGGGACAGAGAATAGGGAGTAAGGAATTACTCCAATGAAGTCGATTGATCCATCTCAGAAGCCGGATTCATCATCAAGACTGAAGATCTCTCCTCAATTTCCCTTCAGGAGTTTTGGGTTTTCTTTATGTTTTGTATTCTTTATTATTCTGAGATGTTTTCTTATTTAATTATGAACTAAAACCCCTAAATACCTAAGGGGGATGAAACCTAAGACGAATCCTGTTATTATTTTCTGAATCATATGATAAATATTTGACTTGTTCTTAATTATGTGTTCTTAATTCTTGTTTTGATATTTTAGGATATCACTTCAAGTTAATGCTCTTAGTTGGAGGATGAATAGTCCCTGGCTAAGAGTGACTTTGTCATAATTAAGCGGAGTTGATTGTGCGCCTAGAGACAGGGTGACAAGATTTTGCCAGATTAGGGCAAAACCTAATAAGGGAATCCAAAGATCGAGTTAATGCAACCCTAGCGTGTTAAATAGAGAAAAGTCTCAGTTATTCAACCTAGGGATTAGACGTTATTAGTCTTGAATAGGGATAATAACGTAACTTAGGGATTTCTACGGAACAAGTTAAATGAATAAATCGTCTGGTTCAGAGCCAAAATAACAAGTAAAGTCTAGGTGGATTTTTCCTTAGGTATTGTCCTAAATCAATCGTTTTTCCCAAAAGTAATTTCCCAATTCTATTTTCTACAACTTCTTAGTTTAATTAATTAGTTAGTTAAAACAAACCCCTTATTTCTTAGGCTAGATAATAAAAAGGCAGTCATTACTAGTACTTTTAGTCCATTGGGTTTGATAATCCGGTCTTACTAAAGCTATAATACTGTTCGATAGGTACACTTGCCTACATCGTGATAATAGTTAGTCTCAAGAATGTTTAATTATAAATTTATAAAACTTATCACGAAAAATCACGATCAAGTTTTTGGCGCCGTTGCCGGGGACTAAAATATTAGGAACGCTCAAGTTTTATTACTTTAACCATTTATTTTTCTTGCAATTTAATTTTAATTTTATTTTAATTTACTAATTTTTTTCTTTCTTCTGCCAGGTTCTTATAGTTTATGACTAGAAGAAACCCGTTGGGACCACTGCTTTTTGACGAAGAAATTGATCGTACAGCTCGTAGAAACTAACGAGAAATAAGGCAAAGCCTAAGATATAACATGGAAGAGCAAGAGGACAATATCTCAACTACAACCGAAGAGATGGCTGAAAATCAAGACAATCGGCTACCTCCAGCAATACCCGCTGAATTAGCAAATCAAAATCCTGCTCTTCGTACTATGTATGATTATGCTAAACCTAGTCTAACAAGAACTGAGTCAAGTATAGTTAGGTCTGCTATTGCTGCAAATATTTTTGAACTGAAACCTAACACGATTCAAATGATACAGCAATTTGTTCAGTTTGATGGTTTGCAGGATGAGAATCCCAACACTTACTTGGTGAATTTTCTAGAAATCTGCGATACTTTTAAAATTAATGACGTCTCTGATGAAGCCATTCGTCTTCGGTTATTCCCTTTTTCAATAAGGAACAAGGCTAAACAGTGGTTAAACTCGTTACCACAAGGGTCCATCACTACTTGGGAACAAATGACCAAAAAATTTTTATTAAAATATTTTTCGCCGGCTAAAACGGCTAGGTTACGTAATGATATCTCTTCTTTTGTGCAGATGGATTTAGAAACACTTTATGATGCATGGGAGAGATACAAGGACCTACTGCGAAGGTGCCCTCACCATGGGTTACATCTATGGCTACAAATTCAAACATTCTACAATGGTGTGAATCCCTCAACAAGACAGATGATTGACGCAGCCACTAGTGGAACCATCAACAACAAAACACTTGAAAAGGCTTACGAATTTATTGAGGAGATGTCACTGAATAACTATCAGTGGCAAGTCATGATGACTAAGCCAACTAAAACAGCAAGCGTTTATAACGTCGACTCGGTTACTATGCTGTCAAATCGGGTAGAACTTCTAAATAAAAAGATTGATAGTTTATTTGGTTCTACACAGGTTCATCCAGTGATGCAATGTGAAGCAAGTGGAGGTGGATCGAGTAATCTAGAATATCAACCCTATGGCCACAACATGGAGAACGAGCAATTAAATTATATGGGTAATAATCCTCGATCTCAAAATAATCCTTACAGTAATACCTATAACGCAGGTTGGAGGAATCACCCAAATTTCTCATGGGAAGGTCAAGAAAATCAGAAACCACCACCGCCCTCAGGCTTCTAACACCCACCTTACCAATAAGAGAAAAAACTGAACCTTGAGGAGATGTTGTCCAAATTTATCACGGTGTCAGAAACTCGTTTCCAGAATATTGAGACAGCACTTAAAAATCAACAGGCATCAATCCAAGGGCTTGAAACTCAGATAGGTCAGCTGTCCAAACTAATTTCAGAACGACCACAAGGTAGCTTGCCAAGTAATACTGAACCTAACCCAAGGGAACAACTCAACGCAATTAATTTCAAGATGAAGAAGGATTGAGCCTGAACCAAGGCAAGAAACTGTGGTGAGCAAAGGTAAAGGTGGTGTAAGTCATAATGAAAACAAAACGGTGAGTGTAAAATATAAACCTCGTGTGCCATACCCTAACGCGACAAGGAAAGACCGCTTAGACGAACAATTTGGTAAATTCCTTAAACTTTTGAAAAAATTACATATTAACTTACCGTTTATTGAAGCTCCATGGCAGATGCCAAATGCAATGAAATTTTTAAGGGAGTTTTTAGCAAACAAGTGGAAATTGGAGGAAGCGTTGCATGTGGAACTAAACGCAGTTTGCTCAACTATTCTACAGAATAAGCTACCCAATTCCTTGCTTAATTGGTAGTTTAGATGATAATAATGCATTAGCTGATTTAGGGGCAAGCATTAACGTCATGCCTTACAAAATGTTTAAGCAACTAGGTCTTGGGAAACCCAAACAAACTAGGATGAGCATTCAATTAGCAGATAAAACTGTAAGATTTCCTAGGGGTATTAATAAAGATGTGGTAGTTAAAATCAATAAATTTATATTTCCTATTGACTTCGTTGTTCTAGATGTAGAGGAGGACAACAACACCCCTTTGATTTTAGGGAGGCCTTTTTTAGCAACTGCTAAAACAATTATTGATGTTGGCATAGGTGAGCTCACACTTCGTGTAGGAGACAAAACAATCACCCTTCAAGCTCGTAATTCTGGCAACACATCAAAAATTGAAGGTGATCATATAAACCATTCTAATAAAACTGACAATATGGTGTATTCTACTTTGCAGGAAATGAGTGCGAAAGATGTACATGAGCCATGTTCAAGCAATAATAGAGGACCCATCCATGAAGAACGAAGGCTGCAAATAGAGGAGCTAGATGAATGGTGAACACATAAATAGAGAACACGCGATAAACCAAAACTACGCCAGAACAAGCTTGATACCTCTCCAAATCAACTTAAGGTTAGAGATAAAGTCTTACTAAATGCCACAGATCTTCACATTGTCACTGCCAACCCGAATTAAGAAATCCATCTTACGGTACTTAATATTTTTCCATTCGGTACAGTCGAGGTTAGTCATCCCAAGTTTGGCACTTTTAAGGTAAACAACACCCGTCTAAAACCTTATTTTGATGAGATTGATAGCAGGAATGAGGAGTATGAACTCCTCGAACCACCATGACCATTCAATAGAGAGGTAAGTTGAGCTTAGACTATAAATAAGCGTTTCTCGGGAGGCAACCCGAGCACTAACTATATTAACTTTTTTAAATTTTAGTGTTTTAAACCTAACTTACTAACGAAGCTCTTGAAAATAGGTTCACCATAGAGGCACGGTCAAGCACACGGGCGTGCTTAGGACCGTGTAAAAATAGGGCAAAGAATTCCCTAAAACACGGGCTACGATAAATTGACATGGTCGTAGGCGAACCTGCCAAAATAACACGAGCGTGCAACACGCCCCGTGCTCTAGGACCGTAGTTGAAACTGAGAAACTAGCACGAACGTGCGACACGCCCGTGTCTAGTACCCGTGGTCGAACCTGTCAAATTAACACAGGCATGGGCCAGCATACACGGGCATGGGAGAAGCGAACGAAGCTAGACACGGTTGTGCGACACGGTCGTGTGCACCAACACTCCTAATGCACACGGGCGTGGGGCGAATGTCAGGCACGCCAAAATTAGGAAAAACGCGAAACACACAGGCTGAAATTGGGGAACACGGACGTGTCCCCTGGCCGTGTGGCCCAAAATGTATAAATACCCTGCACTATTCATTGTCTTCTTCACTCAAAAACCCTAACCCTAGCCGCTGCAATCCCACACGGCCTCCTTGCCACTCCCGTGTGCCGCCTCCAACTCTATTTTTGAGGCCCATTCTCCCCTTTCTAGCGTTTGTTCACTCTTTTCTTATCTATTTTACTGATTTCTAAGGCTATTTATCATAATAATATGCAATTTTTCATGTTATTTCCATATTTTTTATCACTCAAATGTCATATCTAGGATAATTATCATCTTGTTCATGTTAAAGTTCTTACTCGTTGCATGATTCCTCTGTTCCATTTGATTAGTTTAAAGTAAAATATTCATGGTTAGGATAGGTGAAATGCTCATGCCTTTTTCACATATTCTAACTCAATACTCATAGTTTTCAAATACTTCTTATTATTTTCCATTTTTTTATTCATGCTACTATCATGCAATGCCACAAAAGTATGCTATAAAATGGATTAGTTTAATTAGAATTGTTAAATGTTGATAGTTGTGGCTGAAAGTATTAGTCCTAATCTATGAATTTTCTCTTTTTGAATTTAGATACATTTTCCTTGTCCACTCATCAAAACAAAGTAATGGTTTTGATTGCAGGTTCACCATGTCGTCTTTGCGAGGGAAGAAAGCCGCTGTCCCCGCCTCAAAAAAAAGGAAGGGAGCGTCATCTTCCTCGGGCCATACCAGGAAAATTTTCCACCCTTTCCTACAGTTCCCCAATGGGCCCCAAGAAGAACTTTTCCAAATACTATGAGCCCGGCCTTTAACTGCAGGCCACTGCATCGACTGGGCTGCGGTAGAACAAATTCAGCTGGCTGATACGATTGGGGCCCTCCTAACCACCGATCCCTAGGAGCTTTTCTTTGGGATCATCGAGCTGACGTACCTCGAGCTCACGATGGAATTATGCTCAACGTTCCATCTTCAAACGGTAATGACAAATTACGATGATCCCGATATGGTCTAATTTCGCTTAGGCGGATTAATCCGCCAACTAAGCGTCCTAGAATTCTTCACTGCATTAGGCTTATATATGGAGGAGTTCAAAGAGGAGAATGATTTACATGCTCTCAACCGCCACATCTATCGTTCTCCCTCAGGTTGCTGGGACACCCTCGTCCCACATTCGGCCAGCTACGACTCTAGTCGTACCAAAGCATCATCTCTCCCTCCGTCCTTAAGGTATCTACATTCTATTTTATCTCACACTTTGACAGGGCGGAGAGAGAGCACCGGTGTTGTCACTACCTATGATGTCTACTACTTATGATGTATTTCAAATGAGCACGTCCTCGACCTCGCATACTTTATCGCCCTTGCTATTCGCCACCAGAAGGAGCGACATAGGAGGTGGGTCATCTCCATTGGCCCCTACGTGACTCGACTGGCATGACACTTCGAACTTCTCGACACCGCGGCCCAAGAATCATCCCTTACCCTCATCGGCCAGATGTCTCCACAAGGCATCTCGAGCATGCTTAGCATGAGGATGATCGAGAGGCACAGAGGAACCTACTCTCCCCAATATCGTCTTGCCCAATTTACCGAGGAGGACGCCCAGAGGACATTATTGATGATGTCCCTCCACAGCACGAGGACCTACCATCCCAACCACCACGCTCCTATCGTCCAGTTCATACGACGGCTTCATATGCTGACATATCTGAGCGCCTCAACTGATTCGAGTAGTAGTGTTTTCAAAGATTTGTCAACATTGATGCTATTCTCCAGCAGATCTGTCAGCACTTCCACATCTCATTGCCACCACCACCTCGCGAACCATCCGGCGGTGATGATGATATTTAATTTAATTTTTATCTTTATTTTTATTTTTATTTCTATTTATATTTTTAAGTCTTTATTAAATTCACTTTTGATATTTAATTATTATTTCCCTTTTTGTTACTATCTTTTATTTAGATTTTATTAATTAATTTTTTTCTTTATGAGTAATTATTCTTCCTAATGTTCCCTAAAAAGTTCCTGATTTCCTCACGGTTATAAAGAGCTCCAAAGCTCACAATCACTTAGGAACTTCAAACACCACTGGAAAAGGTTCTCCACGACTGTCATACCCTACTCGATAACGAGATATAATATTCTTTTGGCGCAGCACTTGTGGAACCCAACCTCTACCACCACCGGAGTATCCTCCTCCACCCTACATAACTCCAAACTAGGGAGTTCATTCATTTACAACTCAAGAAGTTTCAATTCTCTCCCTATTTTACAATTTTATATTTTTCTATATATCTATCTTTGTACATTGAGGGCAATGTACATCTTAAGTGTGGGGGGTAATCATTTCATTATCAGAAAAATCCTTGAATGTTTCTTTGTTCTTTTGTAAATCTCTCATATCATGTTTAGGATGAATTTTGATTGACTTATGATTTTATTGATATATCTTGAATTAAAACATAGGCATTCATGCATTGATTATTTAAACTTTAAGACATTAGAAAATTAAGCATGATAAGTTGGTTTTTAAGAAGTTAAAATTTTAGGTTGTTTCCCCAAGTTTAGGTATCTTCTTGAATTGAATTCCACAAGTTTAAACATAAAAAAGCCATAATTTTTGTGAGATTTTGAGCCTTCAAGAGCATCTATTAATTCTTTCATACTCACTTTTATTATTGCTTTGAGTGTGTCAATATCGAATTGTTATTCTAGAACTTGCTTGATTATGCATGTCAAGACCACACCATTTTATTTGATATGTCAAGATGATAGAGGCACTTAGGATTAACCCACTCATGCCATGAAAAGCCTACCTCCACAATTAACCCTTAGTAAGCCTCTTTGAGCCTAACAAACCATTCCTTGTATTACCATTAATATTAACCCTTAACCCATTATTGTTGAAATCCCCTAAATTAATTTGATCTCTATTTTTGTCAAGAGTTGATTTGAATAAATTGCTTAGCTATGTCTTATTCTTAATAGTAATCTATGTTATTTGACTTGTTCTTAAAAAAAAAACATCTATATATATTAGTTGTGATCTTTTGTTTGTGAGCTTCAGTATTCAAATTCCATAGTCAGAAAAGAAGCTTTGTTGTACGCAAGTGATGATTAAATATTTTTCTAGTTAAGTAAATTTTCAAGTCAATCTCGACTCTAACCTTTTCTTTCAGCTTGTGACCACACCCCCTAACCATGCCTTGTTACAACCCTCTAAAGACCTTTTAATTGATGTATCATCTTAATTTATAGTGGTGGAGATTTGATTTTCATGCAAGCCTATGGTAATAACTTTTCTTGTTGACTGATGAGTGCTGATTTCATTATCCTTAAACACTTCGAGTGATTTGAGTGAATCTTTAATGAGAATGTTAAACTCTGTGAGATTTCGAATCGATGGTAACAACTTAGATGAGGGGAGATGCCTAAGTTTTTCATGATTAAAATACTCATCTTAGAATATTCGAAGCTTTAATGTTCTTTTAGTTGGATTCTCGATGTATGATCACTTATGGGTTAGTTTGAGATATTATTGATAGGGATTATAAGTTGAGAAAAAGGAATTCTTAATTATGAAGAGAGGATTTTGCTTGAGGACAAGAAAATGCTTAAGTGTGGGGGTATTTGATAAACCATAATTTATACATATTTTTATCCCTCACTTAATACATTATTGAATGTTTTCTCCTTAGATTTGGTGAATTTGATGCTCCTAATCCTTTAATTTCATGTTTTATAATTAGATAAGCATAGGAGAGTGAAAAGAACGAGAAATGGGCCAAAAATAGAGAAAACGGGTCGACAGGGGAAAATAACACGGCCTGGACTTCCTCAGACGGGCAGAACACACGCTCGTGCCAATCTAACAGGCTCGACCACGACCCAAATCAACCTCAGCATGGGCGTGTTGATATCTCAGCCTCGACCACGGCCTGAAGTACTCGCACACGGCCGTGTCACTTGCGCATGTCCCTGCTGAACCCTAGCAAAGTTCCATTTGAAAAAGGGAAAGTTTTAGGGCTTTGAGGCATTCAAAAGCCTATTTAAACACCCTAGAGGAAGACTAAAAGGGGGATAGAGAATAGGGATTAAGGAATTACTCCAAGGAAACCGATTGATCCATCTCAGAAGCCAGATTCATCATCAAGATTGAAGATCTCTCCTCAATTTCCCTTCAGGTGTTTTGGGTTTTCTTTATGTTTTGTATTCTTTATTATTCTGAGATGTTTTCTTATTTAGTTATGAACTAAAACGCCTAAATACCTAAGGGGGATGAAACCTAAGACGAATCTTGTTATTATTTTCTGAATCGTATGATAAATATTTGACTTGTTCTTAATTATATGTTCTTGATTCTTGTTTTGATATTTCAGGATATCATTTCAAGTTAATGCTCTTAGTTGGAGGATGAATAGTCCCTGGCTAAGAGTGACTTTGTCATAATTAAGCGGAGTTGATTGCGCGCCTAGAGATAGGGTGACAAGATTTTTCCAGATTAGGGTGAAACATAATAAGGGAATCCAAAGATCGAGTTAATGCAACCCTAGGGTGTTAATTAGAGAAAAGTCTCAGTTATTCAACCTAGGGTTAGACGTTATTAGTCTTGAATAGGGATAATAACATAACTTAGGGATTTCTACGGAACAAGTTAAATGAATAAATCGTCCGGTTCAAAGCCAAAATAACAAGTAAAGTCTAGGTGGATTTTTCCTTAGGTATTGTCCTAAATCAATCGTTTTTCCCAAAAGTAATTTCCCAATTCTATTTTCTGCAACTTCTTAGTTTAATTAATTAGTTAGTTAAAATAAACCCCTTATTTCTTAGGCTAGATAATAAAAAGATAGTCATTACTAGTACTTTTAGTCCTTTGGGTTTGACAATCCAGTCTTGCTAATGCTATACTACTATTCGATAGGTACACTTGCCTACATCGTGATAATAGTTAGTCTCAAGAACGTTTAATTATAAATTATAAAACTTATCACAAAAAATCACGATCAATGTCACACATGGTTAAGTTTTTTAGCATGAACCCTAGCTTAAAATAATGGTAGAAATAGCTAGACCGGTTGATGACAACTTCAAAAATGTAAAGAATATTAAAAACGGGGCTTGGGAGCACTTACAATCAAGCTTGAAATGTTGAAAGCCCTAGCTATGGAGACTCCCCAAATTTCGGAGCCCTTAGAGAATATAGACATCATTTTTGCGTGATTTTTCCCTTTTTGTTCTTTTATTTACTAAATGACCAAAATGCCCTTAAGGTCTGCCTTTCTTTCAAAATTTTCCTATTCATGCCCATTTTTGTCCAAAATTTTAGAACTTGGTAAAGTTGCTATTTAAGGACCTCTAGTTAATAATACAATGCAATTTCATGCTTAAAGCTTCTAGAACATGTATTTTGTAACTTATTCAATTTAGTCCCTAACTTCAAATTGGACACTTTAAGCATAAAATTTCTTCATGAAAATTCCATACAAACATGCAATCATATCATGGACCATCAAATAATCATAAAATGGTTATTTTTACTTTGGATTTATGGTCTTGAAACTACTATTCTGACTAGACCCTAAATCGGGATGTTATAACTAAACATAAATTGGATTGTTTAGTTCATATTAATTCTAATGTTGTTAACTTGAATCATGAAAGTACCACTAAACATTATCACTCAACGTAGGGTTTTTTTATTCCATGTACAAGAATTAGGGAATCTTAAAGTCTTGAGGATTGATTCAATATCCAAACCGTAGCTCTAGACTTAGCAAAGTTTGTATAGTTCCTTTATGTTTTGATATATGACATGTACCTAGGCTTTGAGTCAGTTTTGTATATTATGAGATCATGTTAATATTTATATTAATAATGGCTAATTGATATGAAGAAATGGTAATTTGTATAATATGTTTTGAGATAGTTAAAGTTGAAATGATTTTGATATGCATTTATGATATTAGGTTAGATGTACAAATTGGTACCAAATGGTCAAATGGTTAAAGTGTGGAAATTGACATAGGTGACAAAGTAAAAGTGATGTGTTGCATAATACACATATATATGTATTGTTAAAATGGTTAGAAATGGGCATATGGATATGATATTTTGATTAAATGATTAAATTGAGAGGATTGGTTTATGTGTTTTAGTGATGCAATTTGGTACCATTTGGAATAAGGCGGTTATGTCACAATGTCAGACCCCTTAACGATGCAACGAGATCAAGTTAGTGAGATACGATGAGGAACCCGTGAAGTTGTTGGATATGGTGCCCTAAGTGTAGTATTTTTGTCTAAGTAAACTTGTATTTTCAAATAGATTGGTTAATAAAATTATTCGTGAATTACATTAATACCTTGTATATTATCCTCATATGGTTTTTGCACGCAAAGTAAAAAGGAAGCTAATGTTTCTTTCTAGTTGTCTAATGTTTAAACTAATACTGAGCGATATCACTTGGTTAGATCGTGATACGAAAAGACGGCTTGTACAAGTAGATGAACCTAAACATGTCCTTAGTATAATTAGAAATGAGCAAACCAATTGAAAGACTAATATGTCATCTATCAAGGACAATTAGGGAGATGCTTTGTCTTGGGCATCAAAGCGGATGACTCTAAGAAGATAGAGATATACATGTGATTGACTGGACTGACAGTACATCGGACTGGACCTAAGAAGAATAGATCCTAAATCTATTTATGGATTTATTCACTTGTGACATTTATAGTGTGGCATACCTAAATCTTGAGTGGATGGCAGACTACGTATGTGTGACTCGTACACTTTGATGTAAGTAAAAGCCTGAGTTTGAATAGATAAAGAACCAAAAGCTTATACGTTGGGTGCACGACTTCTGCAGTATGTAGCATCATTCACAATAGTGGAATTCATAGCCAAAGATATGGGTAAATGATATCCTCTCTTGGCATTACATGGTTGATGGAAGGTAAACGTGGCCCTCGGTCGTTCATCTTTGTGATGGATGACTTGATCACCATTTGATAGTGATTGACTTTTCATGAAGAAAGATATAATGATTACTATGAGATAAAATAGGATCATATTGGGAGAACGGATATTATCCCAAAGATATTAAGGATATCCTATGAGGGTAACACACTTATGACAAGGTCATTAAACGAGCACTAAGTAGTTGCTTTCATCATGGTATGTCGTTAGGGAGAAATCATGATACTATAGTGGAATGACTTCATGACTAAATGAGTTTATAATTAATAGGCGAAAAGAAAGAACTTAATCATAAATCATTTGAGCCCTAATTACATATGTCCAATCGGTCCCTCCGTTAGCTTATTGGAACCAAAAATGAATTGCATGTTAAATCAAAATGAACAGAATGAATAGAAATAGAGAAATGAAAAACATTCAGAAATGGTTATGAGAAATAGAATCATTTGGAAATGAATATGATTTTTCAAAATGGAAATGAAAATGAAAATGGAAATAAGAAATGATTCATTTTCAAATGAACATGGATTTCTCAAAAATGATCGAAAGAATGGGTTTAAGTTTTTGAGCTATTTTAAAGCCCAAAAATGAAAATAAATCATTCAATCATAGCGAACAAGTTGAACGGTTAAATATTAAATATATTTTCTCAGAAATTTTATCTAGGGTAAAATCGTCATAATTTTATCAGTGTAAAATTGGGATGAGAAAATTATTTGATATAAATATTGAATTTTATTTTTGGGGAAATAGAAAGTCATATATTAGGTTAGATCAAATTATAAAGTACTGGGTTAAAAGCTCAGAAAGTAACTGTAATTGGACTCGATATGAAAAGGGCTCAAAAGCCCCTAACATTTTCTAGTTGAAATAGACTTTCACAATTCAACAAGGGTTCTGTTTTCTCTCTTTATAAGTAGGTGGAACCGGTAGGACTATTTACACAACTTTAAGATATTGCTACTCTGTGAAAAATTGAGAGAAATTATTCTAAACTATTAAATATATTTTTTCAGAATAAAAATTCTGTCGACTTTTATTTTGAAAAGAGAATTTTCGTTTTCACCTAAAAAAAAGAATTTCTAGTTTTGTGTTTTGATTCAATTGATTCGAGCCCACACTCGAAGTAGTTCGTGGTACGATAATAACGAAAAAGATCGTTTGGTTAAAAGCCGAGAATAACAATGATTCGTTTATCCGAAAACACAGGTATGAATTCGGTCTACGATTTATTGCTATAATATATGTATTGTTAAAATGGTTAGAAATGGGCATATTGATCTGATATTTTGCTTAAATGATTGAATTGAGGGGATTGGTTTATGTGTTTATGTGATACGAGTTGATAACATTTGGAATCAGACAGTCATGTCACGATGTCATACCCCTTAATGTCACGATGAGATCAAGTCAGTGAGATGCAATGAGGAATCCTCAGAGTTGCAACGTCAACCTGATACTTTGTAAATTTTATAATTTGGTCCTTATTCGATCCCGAGTCAACTTAAGAGCTTTTGTAAGCTTGTATAAAACTAAAAAATGATTGTATAATACATTTCAAATGAGTAATTTAATTATTAGCATGTATTCATAGTTAACTTGGATTGTATTTTACCACAGTTACTCTGGCAACGAATATAGCATCTCGTAGCTCGGACTTAGCGGCTGGGTTGGGTATGGGGTGTTACAAAATCCTAGAAGTATGGCTAAGTTGCATCTGGTTAGTTTATGTATGATACTATATAAAATTATCTATAATCTATTGGTGAATCAATTTCAATTAGTTTTGCATTGTTGCATTGATAATATATAGAGTGCTTTAGTATTGGGTAGGCTGATTTCGGATAATGTTCTCATTGCATATGAAATTTTTCATGCTTTTAAAAGGAAAAGACAGGGGGAAGAGGGTCGTTTGTGTTGAAATTGGACTTGAGTAAGACGTATGAAAGTGTTGAATGTCATTTTTTTAGAGGAAATGATGACTAAGTTGGGTTTTGATTCTTCTTGGATATCATTGTTATGCATTGTGTCACAACAATTTCTAATACAATTATGGTGAATGGACAACCCATGAGTTTTGTTGCTTGGCTAGGAGGCTACGACAAAGGGACCTTTTAAGCCCCCATATTTGGTCCTTATTTGTAGTGAGGGATTTTCTACTCTATTTCGTATGGTGCAAGAGGAGGGACGACTTTGAGGGGCGTAGGTGTGTCGAGGAAGTCCACTGGTTACTCATTTGTTTTTTTTTCACATTATAGTATTATGTATGAGGACACGTTTGAGAAAGGGGCACTTGTTGTGTGAGTTATTATTAAAGAGTATGAGGCTTGTTTGAGACAATGAGTTAATTTTGAGAAATATCTTATGTATTTTAGCTCGAATGTCAAACTGGCATTAGGAATATGGTCTAACAGATATTGCAAATTTGGACAACCAATGATCCAAAAAAATTATTTAAGACTTCCTACCATGATGAGGCAACAGTAGTTTTTGAAATCTGTGTAGTTGACCGGTGGTGAACGGACCCACCTGATTGATGATAGTGAAGATTTGGACATAGGGGCAAATGTATTACTTGTGCCTCCTCGTGTTTTCAGCTTCATTAGGTTTGGATAACCTTTGTAGAAGCTTGGCTGAATTTTTAGAACCCTTTTTGTGATGTAACTGTTTCTATTTGGGAGGGGGTTTTGTTTAACTTCTAAGGCAAGCTGTGTTTTAGTTTTGACTGTTTGAGAAGCTATGTAGTCGTCTATGACTTACAGCTGATTTTTGTTTTTACCCCTTATTTTAATGAAGTTTATGACATTAAAAAAGAGTATATTAAAAAAATTTAAAAATTAAACTAAAATATATATTTAAAAAAATTAAAAATATTAATAAACTCGAAATTATATATCAAACCATATATCGATACCAAAACAAAACAATACATCTTTGATTCATCTATTAGTCAGATATTGGCCTAAACGTCAAAACATACTAGAGGTGAAATTTGTTTGGTTCAACGATGTTTTTAAAACTTTTTTGAATTCACTATGATAATTCATCTAGTGTGTTTTTCAATTGCTCCATACCAACTTTGTGTTTTAAATAAACTTTCTAATAAAATTTCAAAATTTTTTATGAATATTTGGTTTAATTTGATAAATTACGTTTTAAATTATACTTTTTTTCTCAACTTAATATTTTAATTTTTTTAAATCAGAAATGATATTAAACTATTCATTATCCATTATCCAAATCATCTCAAATCTTAACATCATTAAAAAAATAATTGACCAATTATATTGTACCATATCAGCACGCAGGTGTTATTTTTTGATTTAAAATTATATGAATATTAAAAAATATATATTTCCCTCACCCCACCCCCGCTCTTACCTCCCGACTCCCTCCCCTTCCCCCACTCCGACCCTCTCCTCTGCTTACAAGCTTCTATCACAATATATTTTCAAGGCCAAAAGACATTTGAAAATATTATTGGGAGATCAAATACAATATAATAAGGTAATGGAGCAAGCAAAATATGTTTGATTATCCGAAAGGTAAAGTAGAAATGTGAACAGTTCAATTTTTTTATTCAGATTTTTACAGCAGCCATATAAAGCTTCAAACTTTCAAGTATTTTCTTTTCTGTTCTTCTTTAATTACAGTAGGGAAAAGAGTGGTTTTATATGATCCAAGTATGTTCTTGAAACTTGGAACTATGTTCAATTTTGATTTTAAACCCTCAAATTTCTCAGAGAGAGAGAGAACAAGTAAAAGAGAAAGTACCCTTCATGCAAGTTTACAACTTTCCCAGAGGGAGAGGGAACAAGGGAAAATAAAGAGGGAAGGAAATAAATTTTGCGGCAAGTTTACAACTTTCTTGGAGACCAAACAAAGAGAGAGAAAGTAGATAGAAAGGAAAAAAATATTGCAATTTTGGGTTTTAGCCATTGTTAAGCAGAGGAAGAGGGTCGGGGTTGGGGAGAGGGAGCGGGGAGGGAAGAGCGGTGGGGAGGAGGGAAGAGGCTCGAGGGTGGGAGGGAGGGAAATATTTTTTATTTTTTAATTATTTTTAATAAATATTAATATAAAATTATAAGGTCGAAAAATAACACATGGACTAATGTGACACGGTATATTAATTTCAATAATAGAAAATAGTTTAAATATCACTTTAAATAAAAAAATTAGATATCAGATACAAAAAATATATATATTTTAGAGTGCAATTTATCATTCTAAATGTTTCCAAAAATATATTTTTTTAAATAATGAAAAATAATAAACAACCTTTATATAATATTTTTTAAAAAATAATTTTTTAAATATGAAATATTTACAGTTGCGTTATCAACAATAAAATTAATTAGAAATTAAATAAAAAAATAAAAAATAAATTTATTGGAGTAATTGTGATTGGTTAGGTAAGAACTTGTGCTACACACTCTTAAACGTTAAACAAAAAACCAAATGAACTTGGTTTCTTAGTTCCGTGTTCTAACTCAACAACAATAATAACATTCAAATTTGTTTAGAAAATGCAATCTCAGCAACTCTAAAATGCTTCTTTTTTCTTTTTTTATGTCTTCCGCATCAACCGATGAATCCCTTGTCTTTTTCCTCTGTTTCAAATTCCTCGTACCTTCATTTTTTTTCCCACCATCCTATAACTCTCTTATTGCGTGCACTTTTATTTTTGTTCTCTCCTTTTCTTTTCTTTTTTGCTCTTTACATGATAAGGTTCCCATTTGGGACCAAATGTATAGAAATAACAACATTCTTTTTTTGGATAATTTCAATAGGGAATCTATGTGTAAAATCATTGGGCAAGACCAATGGAATGATCAGAAGACTGTAACTTTGTTTAATAAAGGCTTGACACCAAATTGGGAATCTAAGATTTCATTTGGTTTAAAACAAGTGCGAAAACTCAAAAAGGACTTTTGCCATACATGTGAATCTTATTGTATATTTGTGCAATATTTTGTTTTCTGATAGAATGCACTTTCATTCTAGTGGCACAACTAAAAGTTTTGGTTTCTTCTTCCTGAGCAAACATCTATTTGCTGAAGCTCTCTGTTAGTATTATAAACTATGCAGCACAATTGAGGAGATACGAATGCTAGACTTTCATTCATACCAATTTTCTAGGTTTTAACTAATTATTATTCCAGTTTTCGATGCATAATTATTATGGTTTAGAGTTCTCGGATAAAGGAAGCCGTAGATAGGTATCATTTGCTTTGAGCCATTGAGGAAAACATCTTAAACTAAAGCCATCATACATGGTTTTATCCATGTCTGGATTTTGAGTTTTATTCTTTAATATTTTTAAAAATAATTTTATTTCGTCGTAGAGTTTCAGGTTTCGAATCTAACATAGTATTTTAGATATTTGATTTTAATGATAAATGGATGAATCTTTTGTTATGAAGAAATTAAATGGAAAATTTCTTCACTTGTTTTTAAAATTTATTTATTCTTTAAAATGTTATGTTGAAGGTTGATTACGAGGATGTGAGAACTTTGGGACATTCAAGTTAATGTTAGTGATGAAAGATTGAAGGAACATTTGAATAGTAGAGATCATATATTTGTAAATGAACATTACATTTGAATTCTGCGTGATTGACTCCACTTCTCTAATCTATTTCTTGCCTCCGTCATCTGATTACTATAAGGAATCATTCTTCAACTTTGACAACTATATATCTCTTGCTATTTGTATATTTTTAAAAATTGAGTTTTTGGAATTGTTGAGCTTCATGCTACAAAACAGAAATATTTATGAATTTTTAAAAGTGTTTCTTAAATTTCTTGTAACACCACAAATCCTATTTAGACATGACAAAACAGTGAAGGTTACATTAATACGTTGAAATTTTACATTCCAAAACAAGTTTGTTACGAAATCAAAAATCAAAGTTTTATAAAAACTCGTCACAATTCCTTGATAGAAATATTTGTCATTCTTAAAACATTTATGTGAACTTATTAATTGTTAACTTAAAAATCTCAATTTATGCAATCATAACGCTTAAGACACTTGTTTCAAGGAAAGGGGAATGATACATGCACGGATAGGGTGAAATTTATTAAATTTCATTCACCAAAGCTGTCAATTTTCAAGCTTGAGAAATTAGTAGACTTGTGACAACTTTTTGGATGGGATCTTGGCATTTCTGGGTTGAGATGTTTAGTGGTGTTTCTTCATTACATGACTTCAAGGATCCATTAAAGGACTTCCAATTATATTACTCTACCATCAATAGATGAATTTTTTTGTGGGAAAGAGGTAAGTTGAATATTGATAATTCCCTGCAAGTGTTACAAGATAAGAAAGGTAAGAAAATATTAGAAATTGATTTCAGAAGGCATACCTTGAATGTTTTTGATAAGTATGCTACTGATTTTTTTTGTAAAATATTTTCTTACAACATGTTTTCTCGTTGGTCAAATTTTTTTAAACCTTGATTCGAAAGTTCAATTGATTTTATGGGTTTATCTAGGTATGTCAAGGTTACTTTTGTTGCATTCGATAGGTTTATTCACCTTAGACTTTAAATATGAATTTTTACATAATAATATTAAACTTTTAGATTTTGATTATTATGTGAAATTATTAACTAATCTTTGGAAATTCTTAGGGGTGACCATGCATATTCAAAGAAAGTTATAGTTTATTTTTTACTTGAACACTCATGTGCCTAACATTTCTTTTTTTAGCATTGACACCTTGTTTTTAAACGATACGTCCATGATCGAAGCTAATTTGAAGGATCGAAATAATGTCTTTGATCCTGGAAATAGTTTTGGCACACAAGAAAGCTTAGGTAAGTATTTTTTTTTCATTTTATTGTTAATTATTCTAATCTTTTTTCTTTTTGCGCAGCTAAAGATTCAGTGACAAATCTTCTTGAGGAAAGGGGAAATGATGCGAGTCTCAAGGCCCAATTTTAGACCCACGAATGTGATGGGCTCAAACTACCTTAAGGCCCAACAACAATGTCAAAGGCCAAGAAAATCAAATTAGGATTCAATCAAAGATAAGATTCGAGGACGAATCTTTTTGAGGAAAGGGGGAGTAATACATGTACGGATGGGGTGAAATTTATTAAATTCCATTCATCAAAGTTGCTAATTTTCAAGCTTGAGAAATTAGTAGAATTGCAATGACATTTTGGATGAGATCCTAGAATTTTTGGGTTGATATTATTCATGATGTTCGAAGATCAATCTCTTAGCTTTGAAACGCACTTTAAATCACTTGATTTTGAGTTCGTGAGGTCAAGTTATGACCATTTTAGTGAAGACTGGGCGAGCAAAATTTTTGAACGGGATTATGACGAGAATTATGAGTTTTAGGCTTTTAATTTGAGTTTAAATCATATTGGGTTCGAGTTTTAGGCCTAATTTTTATTATATATGAACCCAATATTTTATTTATCTGCTCTTATTATTTTATTATTCTGATTTTTTTATAATTATTAAGTATTTTAAGTTATTTAGTTGTTTTATGTCAACAAGAAAGTTTAGTTTAAAACTACTTCTTGTTTAGGTTAATTAGAGTTCTAGTATACTTAAGAGTTTTATTTAGATTTATTTAGCTAGCCTGTATAAAGGCTTCTTCACTATTCATTAAGCAGACAATTTGGTTTTTATTAATAAAGTAACTCTTGGAGTTTGTTTCTAGGGCAAGATTTCTTTCTTGTGATTTTTAGAAGTAGTTTTCTTGTCGATTTTCTTCAAGGAGTTGTGGGAATTCATTCTTCACTCTTCAATTTGTTAAGGATTATTTCTTGAAGGGCTGATTAGAGCCACTAATTAAGTTTGTTAGGATTTATATCTCAAAGGGTTCAATTGGACATTTATCCTTCTATCTATCATATCCATCGGTTTACTCGTCCATCTTCCACTTTGTTCTTTTTTTAATTTCTATTTCTTATTTATTTATAATTTTTATTTGTTTTTCATTCTCAAATTTCTTCTTTTATTATTTTTGATTTCTTTATTACTAAATTTCTTTATTTATTCTTTTTAGATCATATCTAAATATTTACTTTTTGAGTCGAATAACTTGAATACAATCTTTGTCCTTCTTCAGCTTCAATCTTTATCAAAAACTTTGTAGCGGATATTTCGGCGTTGATATTTGAAAACCGTGATTTCGACATGTGGAAATGTATAATTTTGCTGATTGTGCATATTCTAAAACTTACGTTATTAACTTTAGTAAAACCCATTTTAAATTTGCAGCAGAAAAATTCTCAACTTGTTTAATTTTGAAATCCAAGCATTATGCTTAATTGATAGAAATCATACAGAAATCTTTAACTAAGTAAAAAAAACCCATAGCCACAATTAAACCCAAAAAATTAGTCCAAAAACCAAAAGTCCAAAGAACTTAATTATTAATATTTCAAACTGTCTAATGCGAGAAAACCAATCCGAGTTCCCAAACACTGCTCAATCCTAACTCTGTTGATTACCTGAAATGAAGAAATAAAAGAGGTGCGCTATAACGCTCAGTGTGTAACTAAACTCAAACAGAGATCACAAATAGTACAATAAATAGATCAAAGTATCGCAGAGAATTTCATAAGACTCGAATGACAAAATTTTACATGCATGGTTATGTCAATGCAAGATTTTTGGAAAACAAAATGCAGATTTTTTAGAAAACTTCCTACCAAGCTCCACAACATACCAAATTAGAGTTTTCCTAGAACTCGTCCATCCAAAAATACACCAATTAAGTGGAAACGTATAATTTTGTCGATTGTGCATATACTAAAACATACGTTATTAACTTCTATAAAACCCATTTTAAATTTGCAACAAAAAAATTCTCAGCTTGTTTAATTTTGAAATCCAATCATTGTGCTTAATTAATAGAAATCATGCAGAAATCTTTAACTAAGCAACAAAAACCCATAGCCAGAATTAAACCTTAAAAATTAGTCCAAAAACCAAAAGTCTAAAGAACTTAATTATTAATATTTCAAACCATCTTATGCGAGAAAACCAATCCAAGTTTCCAAACACCGCCCAATCTCCACTTTATCGATTACCTAAAATGAAGAAATGAAAGGGGTGAGCTATGAAGTTTAGCATGTAACTAAACTCAATGAGAGAACAAAAATAGTAAAATAAACATATCACAGTATCGCAAAGAATTTCATTAGACTTGAATGGAAAAATTTCGCATGCATGGTTATGTTAATGCAAGATTTTTGGTAAACAAAATGTAGTTTTTTCAGAAATCTTCCTACCAAGCTCCATTCCAACTCGTCCATCCAAAAATACACAAATTAAGTGGAAACGTATAATTTTTCCAATTATGCATATTCTAAAACTTACATTATTAACTTTTGTAAAACCTATTTTAAATTTGCAATAGAAAAATTCTCAATTTGTTTAATTTTGAAATCCAATCATTGTGCTTAACTAATAGAAATCATGCATAAATCTTTAACTAAGTAACAAAAACCCATAGCCACAATTAAACCCAAAAAGCTAGTCCAAAAACCAAAAGTCCAAAGAATTTAATTATTAATATTTCAAACTGTCTTATGCGAGAAAACCAATTTGAGTTCCCAAGCGCCGCCCAATCCTCACTCTCTCAATTACCTGAAATGAAAAAATGAAAGGGGTGAGTTATAAAGCTTAATGTGTAACTAAACTCAACGAGAGAACACAAATAGTAAAATAAATAGATCAAAGCATCGCAAAGAATTTCATCAGACTCGAATGGAAAAATTTCGCATGCATGGTTATGTCAAAGCAAAATTTACAGAAAACAAAATGCAGAATTTTCAGAAAACTTCCTACCTAGCTCTACTACACACCAAATTAAAGTTTCCCCAAAACTCGTCCATCCAAAAACACACCAACCAATTAAGTCATCCTGAGTTGCCTGACAACGATGATCCATCACCTTGGGTTACCTGTCAACAATGGCTCATCAATATGCAGTTAAACTACCAAATCAAATATATGTGGTCAAGCCACTACATTGCAGTCAAGCTGCCATAACAAATATGCGGTTAAAGCACCAGATAGTGCAGATCATTAAACTGTCAGAACTTTCTCCTTACCATATGAACCCAACCCCATGCAATGTGACATTACATGCATATACAGAATTAGAATGGCAAGCATGCAATTTCATGCTTTGCAGAACAGATATATCAGATTTCACTAATTACAAATCACTTTAATAAGAAAAGCCACTATGTCACATGCTATGGGAATAAAACAAAACATAAAATATCAATAATTGTATATATTTAACTCGTTAGAACATGCCAACGATGCTCACTAATTTGCATATCAGAACCACATTGTATAAATCAACATACCTCTTCAATTTATGCAATCATATCAGAACATTAGTTTAATTTTAACAGACATCATACTTATCATCTATGAAACCTATAGAATCATTGACCCCAAATCGCTCTTCAAAACACTAACTAAAATTTTTAAAAAATGGGCCTACACACTCATGTGGCCCACACGGCCCAACTGACCCAACTAGCCCAACTCGTGTGGCCCACACGACCTGAAACACGATCGTGTGACGTAGATAGTAGGTTTTCCGGATTTACGTCGTACATTGTTTTTATCAGATCAAGTCACACATCTAATCGTTTCTGAAACACGACGTTATAGCACACTTCGAAACCCTAAAATGACATTCAAATCGAATTTATTAATAAGGATTTACCAATCCTGTATCACTAATTCGGCCACAAGCATTGACAATTGGCCTTAACAAGGAAAATCAGCCTCTAATAACGACATTTAGTCAGTTACCCTCGAAAGAAACAATAGCCTTACCAAACCTTAGTTCGCTGGAGGGTTAAGTTCACTGGAGGGTTAATCGTCTCTCAATCCTTGTCTAATCAAAAGCAGCAGATTTACAATTAGTCCAACACTAATCGACCACCCAAACACTTTACTACCTCCCTTTTAGCAACCAAAAATAATAAACCATAATAGTCATACCAATAACCCCAAAGAAGTGAAAGTAAAACACTTACAAATTAATGTAACACATTGCTAAAACACCCAAAAACACTTGGCTTAACCGAACAAGGAACATAAGGCAATGAATGATAACGTGAAAACAAAATAATAAAGGGGAAATAATGAACAAAGAGAAAAGATAAAATAGTGGCAACAATTTACAGTATCAAATACGAAAAGGAAGGGAAAGAAAGAAACCAGAAAAAGAAAAGAAAAAGAAAAAACTAATGTGAGCAAGAAAAGGAAAGGGACGGCAGGAGCGGGAGATTTTTAGGGAAAAATTTTTCGAATAATTTTAAAAAAACTACCCATATCCCACCAAATCCCTTAACTACCCACCTATTATATTTTTTGAAATTCAAGTTTGACCTAATTTCTACCACATAGGCAGCGCAAATAGAGATTAGCAAAAAGAATTCCACTTTGTACACACACTAGATTCTAACTTGGGACTTTTAGGTAAGATGAAGCCTTACCACTAAACCAGCAAGCTCATTCTTGTCAACACTTGAGCAAAACTAATGGATAAGCTTAATATCCATAATTAGGGGTTTGAATAAAAATAACAAAAATTCAAGGGAAAGGATTTGAACACACGACCTCTTGCACACAAACACGAAACTTAACTATTGGACCAGATTAATTCACTTAACGCAATTTCACAACATTTAACTAAAAAAATAAGGTGTGACCACTCTCTCAGTTCACTAACCCAATTTCTAAAAACCCTATTTTTGGGATATGACAACTCTCCCTCCTTAAAAGAATTTCATCATCGAAATTCATGTTGTCCACCATTCACTTAACCATAAAATTTGTAACTCCTTAACCCAAACTAACCACCACACTACTGTTACGCAACTCTGATTTCAATGTAGTCCAGACAATAGTTCTAACAGAATTTCTATCTGTTGACATGAATTGGCTTAAGGAACTATCCACAGAAATACCACCAACGATTCCTCTATCCCAAATTCTCAAAAACTTTACTGACAACAAACACTTGAGTACAACCAATTCTTAATCAAAAACAAGTTACATTTGGAATGGATTGTAAATGAACCTGTATTACTGGCAGATACATCTCGATCCTCACGACGCCTAGTTGCACAAACCAGCCTCTAATTCCCTCTCTGAGTCGTAGCTTGCATCTGACCAAGAGAATGTCGTGAAAAATCCCTAACACGGTGCTTAGCAGATCCACATCTAAAGCACGCCCCTATTTTCCTCCAACACTTGCCTGGATGACGCCTACCACAAAAAGCACAAATCAAAACTCGATCCACGCTCACCACCGCCTCAACCCACTAAGGTCTGTCTATTCTAGCCCATTTCCAAGGTCACAGATTCGAGCTAGTAGGACCATAACTCCTTTTATACCTTATTCCTTTCCTTTTCCTCGTACTCCAAGCAATTTGTAACAGCCCATTTTTCAGTGAAATTAGAACAGTGGTTTCTGGACCACAAATTCGACTCGAAAATAAAATTTATTTTTATTTTATTACATGGTCCGTAATATGTTAGAAATTTCATGTGAAAATTTTGATAAGAAAATTTTACCAATTGTGTTTATTTACGGAAAGGACTGGATCGCATAAAATGCACAAGTTGAATTCTAGTAGCTAGAAGAATTAAATAGCTATGGAATTCAAAACTTGAGGTCCTTATATGGTAATTGGACCATTAATAAAAAGTTTCTATGAAAACCCTATGGGAGAGAGAAGAAACTTTTTTGGCCAAATTGGGTAAGTTTTCTTGTCCCGTTTTTAGTAATTTTGATATTTTTAAAACCGGTATAGCTTAATCTATCTATTTCGGGGATCAATTTGAGAAGTTATCAAAGTATGGAAATTAGGTCATGGATGGATATGCTGAAATTTTGAAATTTATGGTAGAAAATGAAAGGTTGTTGATAGATAAACAACATTTACAAAGTGATTTTTGATAAAAACATGATTTAGGGACTAAATTGTAAAGTTGTGAAAATTGATGAAAAATTCTAAAATTTGTAGAATATATGTGCTTTAAATTTTAAGGTGAAATTTCAATTAGGCTTGGAATAAGGAGTAAATTGCATAAATTTTATTTTTCGAGCCTAAGAACGAAATGAGAATTTATGGAAAAATTAGGGGCAAAATGGTAATTTTGCCTAGGATGTAAATTGAGTTCAGTTGAATATGAAATGTGATAAATTAGTGTAAAATTTACTCGTATAGATATGGATAGACCAAATTCAGAGCTAGAACAAGAAATAGGAAAATGTTGGATTAGTAGTTTTTACGTAAATGAACATTGTCGAGGTAAGTTTGTGTAACTAATTTGTGTATGTTTATATGCTTGAATTAAATGTTGTGTTATGAATTGTATAAATATCATATATATATGTGACATTGAAATTGTATCTGGCAAAGCCCGATCAACGATAATGCCCGAAAAATGATAAATGATAAAAAAATATTACTTTTATGCTTGAAATAAATATGGAATGTGTTTATTTGAATTATATGAATGTTATAGATGTATGAAATAATCACATGCCTGATAATGCCTGAAAAATGTTAAATTCTGTTTGAATAAATGGAAAATCGATGGATATGTGATTTCTAGAAATGAATGAGGTCCTGTATTTGTTGCTGACGGGATTTAGCTCGGACGAGTAATCCTATTGACCTCATTACAGAAAGGATTTAGCCTAGACGGGTAATCCTGATATAAGTCCTCTCGAGCATATGTTATGTATTGGATTTAGCTCGGACGGGTACTCCGAATCAAGCTCTTTAGAGCATATGTCATAAAAAGGATTTAGCCTGGACTGGTAATCCTGTTGTATACATGTGTGGCTCGAGAGTGTACACTCTGAAAAAGTACCTTATGGGTACCATTGAATATGAATTGATAGATCCTGATTTGTACACCTTGAGTGTACTACCTGTGTATCCATCGATATTTCAAATAAATTCAACGGGAGACAATCCGGACATGAGAAGATATGAATAATAAAATGAGTTATTGCACATATCCGTCTGAAATACAAGAAAATAATGATACATGACAAGTGATATATGGAAGTATGAGATGATGATGTTTGTACATGGAAATTATTTGATGAGAATGTTCATCCTTGATTATAGACTTGTACACCTTGAGTGTACTACTACTTGTATGACCTTGATATTTCAAATGATATGAGTAAAGTTCTGACATGAAATAATCTGAACTCGAGATGAACTATTATGAAATTATACTTGTAATATAAAGAGATGATTTATACATGTTAAATGGATACATGTTGTGGAAAGCATATGTGCATGGAAACTTGATTGTTGTTGAGCCCATATATGTTTTGATGTTATCATGGAATATATGACTAACAAGGGCAATGAGGATGTGTGTAGGGCTTGAGGTCAAATTGATTGAATATGCCTTACATAGTTACCTCAAAATAGAATGAATGGTAAGTTAAGTACCATATTATACGAACTAACTAAGCATTTTATGCTTAGTTTTATTTCCCTGTTTTTGAGCAAATTGAAAGCTCGTTGGATTGGAAGCTTGGCGGAGATCACTCACACTATCCATCTGTCCACGTTGGTACAATATGGTAAAGCAATTATGGTTACAATGGCATGTATAGGTTATATTGGTCATATTGGCATGTAAATGTAAATGAATATTGTAATCTAGCCATAGCAATCATAACACCCCTTACCCATATTCAACGCCGGAATAGGGTTACAGAGCATTACCAGACTTATAATACATTCAAACATACATTTCATATACAAATAATCAAATCACATATATTTCATTCATAACCAATTATTTTGTCCCCCATACGAGCCTACGAGGCCCTAAACATATATTGGGAGTGGTTTGGGACTAAATTGACAACTTTGGAAACTTTCACGAAACCTTGAAATTTTTTCTCAAAACAGGGGACACATGCCCGTGTGGCCTAGTCGTGTGTCTCACACGGCCAATAGACACGACCGTGTCACAGGCTGTGTGGACATTCGAAATGGGAGCACATGGTCGTGTCCCAGCTCATGTCTGACCCCGTGTAACTCTCTAACTTGGGTTACACGGCCAACACACACGCTCATGTGACTGGCCCATGTGCCCTAAAAATGGACATACACGCCCGTGTGCCAGGCCATGTACTAGGCCGTGCCAAAACTATAGGGTATACTGACTTATGTCACATGGCCAAATCACACGCCCGTGTGTGAGGCCATGTGGAGTATACTAACTTGGTTTCTAAAACCACACCAAGGGACACACGACCATGTAACATGACCATGTGCCACACACGGGGAGACACACGCCCGTGTCTCTACCTGTATGGACAAAAATAGGCTATTTACCAAGCCAATTTGACACCCTAAAAACATGTACCTACACCATAATTCAAATGCACCAACACAAGGCATAATAGGCATTGAATCAATGTCATATCAAGCATAATCCATACCATTTCATTGCCCATCAATACAAATCACAATCTACTACAATATGCCATCTAATTTTATAGCCAATTCACATATACAATTCAATTAACTATACATTCCCAAATATGCATCTTTTAGCCTAGTTTCACAAACAAAGCAATGTCCAAAAATTCATCCACAACCATCAACCAACTCATTACACAAGACATAAACATATATATACATGTTTCAACCATACCAAAATAACCCCAAATAAGCCATTACTCAAGGCTATATATATACCAACCAATTCAATTGACCAAAATCATTACCAAAACATAACCAACATAACATAAAGACCCTATACATGCCATATACTTAAAGTACCAAATTTCATAGGTACCAAGAGATAGGTGGATAGTATGAAGCGAACTCCGACGATCCTCGAATCCTAGCTAGTTTTGTAATCACTATAAAACATAGAAAAATAAACAAAGTAAGCTTTATAGCTTAATAAGCTCATATGAAATAAACTCGATATAATCATAACCACATAATTCAACAATTGATTATAGATACATGAATTCACATCAACTAACAAACTTTTCAATTACTCATTCACAAAACTATATACTTTCTTCACCATTTCTTCGATTCAAAGTTAATATGGTTTATGCACATACCTGTACCATCTCGTAACAATATCATTCTCAACTACATCATTCATTTACCCATTGAACCATTCAGAATAGAAGTCAGATACTCAGGAGTCTTGCACACTAAGTACCTATACCATGGCCCGAAGCCAAATCAAGGTTATTTATATCTGAATTACTGATATCATGTCCCAAAGCCAAATCGGTATAACTCGCACCCGAAATGCTATTATCATGACCCGAAGCCAACTTAATATATTCCCTAATGACATGTCACTAGTATCGTAAACTATTCCTAAGGTTCAACTGGGATTTCAAATGTCGAGTTACCATTGAGTCATTGTCGAGCTTATCTGAAATCTCGTATTTACAACTTATTCAATATCAAAGCATTTAAAATACACTTATAATGAAATTTATCACATACGAACTTACCTCGGATATGAAAATAATGAAATAGGTCGATTAGTCGATAACTTTAGTTTTCCCCCGATCTATATCCGAATTTCACTTTTTTTGATCTTAATTAGCTATTAAAGCTTCGCCGAATGAAGGAGATAAAAAAAATGGTGTTTTGCCCTAAATTCAGTTGAAGCATGAAGAAATAAAAGATGATATATTTGCTTCTTTTGTTTTATTAACCTTAATTACTAAATTACATAAATAACCCTATTTTATAATCATATTAAACATCCATTTTAAGCCCATAAATGTCCACCTACAATTGAAATGGCCTATTTACCACTTAAGGACCTTAACTTTAAGGTTCTATAGTTATTAGACACTTTTAACTAATAGAATAGTACTTTTGCATTTTACGCAATTTAGTCCTTTTTACCGAATTGAGCATTCAAACGATAAAATTTCTAAACGAGATTTTCACACAATCATATATTCATGCTGTAGACCTTAAAATAATACTAAAATAATTATTTTGACTTTGGATTTGTGGTCCTAAAACCACTGTTCTGATTTGACCAAAAACCTCCCCCATAGGGATTTTTGTAATCTTACCAGCAAAAAGGTTAGGGTACTATTTTCTCGTAACTTCCTCAGGTTACCACGTAGCCTTTTCGACACCGTGTCATTGCCAAAGTACTTTTACGAGAGCTATGCTTTTATTTCTCAATTGTTTAACCTCGCGTGCTAAAATTCTGATCGGTTCTTTATTGTACGTCATATCAGGTTGAATTTCAATCTCTACCGGAGAAATTATATGTGATGGACCTAATCGATATTGACGCAACATCGACACATGAAATATATTGTGGATTTTTTCTAATTCTGATGGTAATGCTAGCCGATATGCCACTATCCCTATTCTTTCAATGATCTCATACGACCCGATGAATTGTGGACTCAATTTACCTTTGCGACCAAATCTAAGTATTTTCTTTCACGGAGACACTTTCAGAAACACTTTATCACTGATTTGAAATTCAATATCTTTTCGTTTCAAATCCGTGTACAATTTTTGTCTATCTGAAGCAGCTTTTAAACAGTCACTAATTACTTTCACTTTTTCTTCAGTTTCTCTGATCAAATCAACCCCGTGAATCTTTTCTCACTTAGCTCATTCTAATACAACGAATTTCGACATTTGCGACCATACAAAGCTTCGTATAGTGCCATTTTATACTCAATTGAAAGTTATTGTTATATGCAAATTCAACCAATGGCAAAAATTTCTCCCAATAGACTTCGAGCTTTAAAACACAACATCGGAGCATATCTTCGAGAACCTGAATTACTCTCTCAAACCCTCCGCCAGTTTCCGGATAAAATGCTGTACTAAAATTCAACCTTGTAACCAGAGCTTCTTGTAATTTCTTCTAAAACTATGACGTAAACCTCAGATCTCTATTTGAAATAATCAAAACTGGCACCCCATGCAATCTAACAATCTCAGAAACATACAACTCAGCCAATTTGTTAAGTGAATAGTCAGTACGTACCAGAATGAAATGTGCAGATTTTGTCAGTTGATCAATGACAACCCAAATAGCATCTTTTTTCTTCGGAGATAGGGGTAATCCCGATACAAAATCCATTGTAACTCTATCTCATTTAAATTCTGGTATCATCACAGGCTGTAATAATCCCGAAGGTACTTGGTGTTCAGCTTTAACTTGTTCACAAATCAAACACTTCGATACAAATTTAGAAATGTCTCATTTCATTCCCGACCACCAATATAGTTGTTTCAAATTATTATACATTTTAGTACTTCCCAGGTGAACAGATAAACAACCATTGTATGCTTCATGCAAAATTTTCTGAATGAGTTCGAAATTCTTTGGTACACAAATTCTGTTTCGGAACATTAAACAATCATCAGCTTTGATCTAATAATCTGAATCACTAATCGACTCACATTGCATTCTTTTGGCTTGCAACTTGGTATCACCCTTTTGAGCTTCACAAATTTGCTGAAAAAAAAGCCGGTTTAGCTTTTAATTCGGCTAATATCGAACCATCATCAGACTAAGTCAGTCTCATATTCATCACTCTCAAAGTAGATAGACATTTTCTACTCAAAGCATCTACGACCACATTTGCTTTTCCCAGATGATAATCGATTACTAATTTATAGTCTTTTAGTAGCTCGAGCCATCTCCGTTGTCGCAAATTCAAATCTTTCTGAGTCATTAAATACGTCAAACTCTTGTAATCTGTAAAGAAGTGACATTTTTCACCGTACAAATGATGACGCCAAATTTTCAATAAGAAAACAATAGTGGCCAACTCTAAATCGTGCGTCAGATAGTTCTTTTCATGCGACTTCAACTGTCTCGAGGCATAAGCTATAACTTTTCCTTGTTGCATCAAAACGCAACCCAAACCATTCAATGACGCTTTGCTGTAAATCACAAGCTCTTTACTTGACCCGGGTTAAACCAAAATTGGTGTTTCAGTTAACAAAGTTTTCAATTGATTGAAACTCTGTTGACATTTTGCAGACCATTCAAACTTCACATCTTTTTGTAGCAATTTGGTCATCGGTGTAGCAATCATCGATAACCCTTTTACTAAACGTCGATAGTAGCCAGCTAGCCCCAAAAAGCTTCTGACTTAGTATACATTTCTCAGTGGTTTTCATTCAAAAACTGTCGAAATCTTGCTCAGATCAACTCTTATACCTTCCGCTGAAACAATGTGCCCCAAAAATCTGACTTTTCTGAGCCAAAACTCATATTTGCTGAATTTAGCAAATAGTTACTTATCTCTCAAAGTTTGCAACACAATCCTCAAATGCTCGACATGCTCAGACTCATCTCGAGAATAGATCAGAATGTCATCAATGAACATATTGTGTGAACCACTCACTCATCATTTGAAAGAAGGCTTTTTTAGCCTTTCCTCCCTGGCTACCCGATACGGGTCTAGATTCAGAAGGCGCTATCCTTTGAGCAGTAGCCGGTGCATTACTTTTAACCTCATCAACTACAACTCGATTAAAATCCATTTACTATATGAAAACACATTTTAAAATGTCAGGATTCATCACACTATCACAGTTTATATATGGCATGTATAGCTAGACTCTCACATAACCTATGTTAGTCCTAGAATCGACTAAACCGTAGCTCTTATACCAATAAATGTAACACCCTTCACCCGTATTCAACGCCAAAATAGGGTTACAGAGTATTACCGGACTTATAATGCATTCAAACATACATTTCATATGCAAATAATCAAATCACATACATTTCATTCACAACCAATCATTTTGTCCCTAATACGAGCCTACGAGGCCCTAAACATATATTGGGAGTGGTTCAGGACTAAATTGAAAACACTGGAAACTTTCGAGAAACCTTGAAAATTTTTCTCAAAACAGAGGACACACGCCCATGTGGCCTAGCCGTGTGAGACATGCCCGTGTCACAGGCCTTGTGGACATTCAAAATGGGAGCATATGGCCGTGTCCCAACCCATGTTTGACCCAGTGTAACTCTCTGACTTGGGTCACACGACCAACACACACGCCGGTGTGACTAGCCCGTGTGCCCTAAAAATGGCCATACGTGCTCGTGTGCCAGGCTGTGTACTGGGTTGTGCCAAAACTATAGGGTATACTGACTTATGTCACACGCCCGTGTGGAGTATACTGACCTGGTTTCTAACACCACACCAGGGGACAACAACCGTGTAACATGATTGTGTGTCGCACACAACTGAGACACACGCCCATGTTTCTGCCCATGTGGACAAAAATAGGCTATTTGCCAAGCTAATTTGCCACCCTAAAAAAATGTACTTAGATCACAATTCAAAGGAACCAACACAAGGAATAATAGGCATTAAACCAATGTCATATCAAGCATAATCCATACCATTTCATTGCCCATCAATACAAATCACAATCTACCACAATATGCCATCTAATTTTATACCTAATTCACATATACAATTCAATTAACTATACATTCCCAAATATGCATTGTAACACCCCTCACCTTAATTCAACACCTGAATAGGGTTACAGAGCATTACTGGACTCATAACAGATATAACCGTACTTTTCTCATACATTCAATCAATTCATACAATCATCATTCAATCTCAATCAATTTGTCCCTTATAATAGCCTACGAGGCCTTAAACATGCTTTAGGAGTTATTTGGGACGAAACCCATAACTTATAAAACTTTCATGAAACTTTGAAAATTTTTACTCAAAACAGAGGATACACGCCTGTAACACCCTAAACCCGGCCTAGATGTTATGGCCGAATCTGACGTGTTTTTGTTCACCGTTTTCAAATCTTTATCAGTCCAAAAAAAACTCAAAAACTTGTTTTTGTTCACCGAAAAATAAAGATTTAAAAACGCCTTTATTTTGAAACTCTTGATTTTAACCCCGTTTAAAAACAGAAAAACTTGAACATCTTTGAAAAACTTACCATTTCCCAAAAATACCCTTCTTAGGCCCAAAAATACCCAGAAAAGTAAAGAAATTAAGTTAAAGTTTAAATGGCCTTATTACAACCCATAAATAGATAATAAATTAAGTAAACTTAGTGAAAACCCAATACTTATTCAAAAGCCCAAAAGCGATCTTCGTGGCCACTCTGAATCCCCTCTGGCTCCAAGTCCCCAAATCAAGGCTCACCTGTAAAGATAAGAAAGAAAGGGGGTGAGTTTGGAAACTCAGTGTGCAACAAGCCCCTTTTAGAGCCCAAAACAATATCAGCCTGCTGGGCCTAAGCCCAAATCCAATCTCAATAAATACTAGGCCGAAGCCTTTTCATATTTCAAATTTCATAGTATGGGGTCAGAGTTTTAATCAGAATGTGTATGGCCCCGTGGGCCCATTTCAATGTCACCTATAATGTCAATGCAAGAGTGAATGCAAGCCCAGTTCGGGAGACTACTCAACCCACCATCCGCTACTCTCCACCCGTACCAACCAACACACCATGTGGGGATTAACTCGACCCACCCTGCCATAACTCTCCACCGGCAAAGATAGTCGCTTTATCATATAACCGAGGCCTAGCCTCTTTTTTTAATCTGGGAGGCAAAGCCCTTTTAATAATCGGGGCATAAGCCCTTTTAATAATCAGGGCATAAGCCCTTTTACACTTCCTCCATCCATATAAAACCCAACCCAATGCATTTATGAATACATCATGTGCATATCATACATATCATGTGCATATGATACATGTCATGTGCATATCATACATACCATGTTTATCAAAATCCCATGTATTAAATTCATATTTAACCCTAGGGGTATAATGGTCATTTTTACCTAGGGGCAAAATGGTCATTTTCATATTATAAGGGTAATTATGTAATTTTACCAAATATCAGGGTTTCCATATTCATTAACGGTTACTAAAAATTCATGGGTGCAAACAGTGATTCTGGCCCATTTTTAGCGAAATCGAATTATTGGGCCTAAAAACCCTTAATGGGCCCTACTTAGCCAATTTCGTCATCTAGGCCCATTTAGCCTATATTCCATAACGGTTTTATCAGTCTCGATGCGCAATTTAACCAGTTTTCATATTCTGCCAATTTTACCCAAATGGCCCCGAAAGCCAATGGGCCCCACTTCAGCCCCTCGAGGCCCAACTTACTGAGAATGCCAAAAATCACATTCTTACCGTTTCCATTGTTCCCGATCATCATCTCATCGATTCTAACTAACTAGTGAGCGTTCGCTTGCTCACAAGTCCTCGAAATGCCAGAATTTTAGCATTTCAGCTTTTCGGCATTTATCGCTTTAAGCTATGAAAAAGGGTTCGGTACACAACTGTTTGGCGATATTCCTCGACGAGATCTCCTACATGATTTCTCCTATATTCCACCGTTAATAAATCAGCTTCCATTAATTTACCCAAAGCAAAAACCATCTTATATTAGTACTTACACATTCGGCCACCATCCAAAATGGCCTTAAGAACCTTACCTTGCCGATATTGATTGACTAGATCTAGCCACTCCGGAAATCCAAGCTAATTCAAGTCGATACTACGCCTTGCTGCTCCTCCACTATAGAAATCATAAAAATATTAAAAGAAGAACCCCCAAAAACCTATGCCCACATTCGGCCACCTCTCTAAATTATAGGGTTTCGACTTTTGCCAACAGTTACTCTAGGAGTCATTTAGAGTTTGAGCACTTACCACAATCTTTCTTCTCTTGAACCCGTACGCCTAAAAGGTAAAGGAATTGAACACCAACAATTGAAAAGGAAAGAAAAGGTTGCTGGTCACAAAGAATCGGCACCCCCCTATCTTCACTGATTTTTCTACTTTGAGGTATTTCTGAGTAAGTAGAGATAAGGGAAAGAAACAATGGTGAATAGAGGGAAATAGTGGGCTGGTTTGAAAGAAGGAGAAGGAAGAAGAGATGGTAGATTCGGCTGCAAAAAAAAAAGAGAGAAAAAGACTAATCCTCCAAGGAGAAAACGGCACAAAAATACCTAAGTGCCGAAAATCCCTAACTAAACCTCTCTCTGCAAAAATTCCCCTCCAATCTCCCTTATTCTGCCAACTCTATCTTCATATCAAATCCCTACAATCTCTCCCCTTATCCCTCCTTAATCCATGCATTTGACTGATTCAAACTCTTCTCTAGCAGAATCCACTTGGGCTCCAACACTTACCCTTCCTGCACATAAAAATAAATACATTTATTTGCCAACACAGGGAATCAATCCCATGTCTTCCCTTACGACCCACATGCCACCTTTTTAGGAGCTTAGTGGCGTCACCCTTGCCACTTTACTAAAGCTCTTTTTGTGATACATTTCTCCCACAACTTTACATAAGGTCACCTAGCCAGAACCCCTAACTCTTAAGTCCAAAATTCAGAAATTCTACCAGTTTTGACTAACACATGGGCCTTCCATAAGCCCATTTACCTACTCAAAATGTGAATTTCACAACCAAATACCAAATTTTAAAAAAACTTTACCAAAATATTGAGAACCGTGAATAAACCCAAAAATCAGGATGTTACAACTCTACCCTCCTTAAAGAAATTTCGACCTCGAAATTTTACCTGATCCAAACAGTTGAGGGTACTATTGACGCATCGCCTCTTCAGTCTCCCAAGTAGCTTCTTCCTCGCCATGGTTCCTCCAAAGTACTTTCACTAATGGAACTTTTCTTCTCAACACCTTGACGTCGTGATCAAGTATTTGCACAGGTTCCTCTTCGAAAGTCAAATCGATCAGATGCCGATTTCTCGCAAATCGTACGATATGAGTTGGGTCAGAACGATATCGCCTCAGCATGGACACATGAAATACGTCGTGGATACGATGCAGTTTCAGTGGTAACTCTAGCTGATAAGCCAACGGCCCTATCTGCTTAATAATTCGGTAAGGCCCAATAAACCGTGGGCTCAATTTACCCTTCTTACCAAATCTGAATATCTTCTTCCAAGGAGAAACTTTCAAAAAGACCATGTCCCCTACAGCATATTTAATATCCTTACGTTTCAGATCGGCATAAGACTTTTGTCGATCCGCTGTCTTCTTTAACCTATTCCTGATCACCTTAATCTTTTCTTCGGTATCTGCTACCAACTCTGGCCCAAGGACTTGCCTTTCTCCCAACTCCGTCCAACAAGTGGGCGAACGACACCTTCGCCCATATAGTGCCTCATAAGGAGCCATCTAAATACTCGCTTGGTAACTGTTGTTATACACGAACTCTGCCAATGGCAAATGGTCCTCCCAGCTGCCCCTAAACTCAATAGCACAACCCCTCAACATGTCTTTTAAAATTTGAATAACCCTCTCTGACTGCCCATCTGACTAGGGGTGAAAAGCCGTACTAAAATCCAATTGTGTTCCCAATGCCTCATGCAACTTCTGCCAAAACCGAGATGTACACCTTGGGTCTCGGTCTGAAATTATCGATACTGGCACACCATGCAACCGCATTATCTTTGCCACATACAACTTGGCCAACTTCTGAAATGAGTAATCAGTTCGGATAGGTATGAAATGAGCAGATTTTGTGAGCCTATCCACAATCACCCAAACCGAATCCTTCTTAGAAGGTGTCAACGGCAACCTACTCACAAAGTCCATAGTTACCTTTTCCCACTTCCAAAGTGGTATTTTTACCGGCTGTAACAATCCCGAAGGCAGTTGATGCTCGGCCTTCACTTGTTGATGTGTCAAACATTTCCCCACAAATTCGGTCACTTCTCGCTTAAGCCCAGGCCACCAATATAGCTCTCGCAAATCTCGATACAACTTACTCCCTCTTGGATGCATAGCACAAGGTCCATTATGTGCCTTTTTCAAAATCACCAATCTCAAGTCAGAGTCCTTCGGCATACAAATTCTTCCTCGAAAACAAAGAACTCCCTCGCTATTTAACTCAAAGTCAGGATTTTCCCCCTTCTCCACTTGCTGAAATCGAGAAACCAATGACTCATCTTCCAACTGTTGCTTCTTAATCTGTTCTACCCAAGTCGGTCTCACTTTTAACTCTGCCAATAAGCTTCCATCGTCATACAGACTTAGACGAGCAAACATTGCCTTTAATTCTGCCACAGTCCTACGACTTAACGCGTCAGCCACGACATTTGCTTTACCTGGATGGTACTCAATCGAACAATCATAGTCCTTTAACAACTCTATCCACCTTCGTTGTCTAAGATTCAGCTCCTTTTGAGTCAACAAGTACTTAAGACTCTTATGATCCGTGTAGATAATGCATCTTTCCCCATACAAATAGTGCCTCCATATCTTAAGCGCGAAAATCACCGCTGCCAACTCCAAGTCATGCGTAGGATAGTCACCTCGTGTGGCTTAATCTGTCGTGAAGTATAAGCGACCACCTTACCCTCTTGCATCAACACGCAGCCCAAACCTATATGTGACGCGTCACTGTAAACAGTGAAGTCTTTACCAGACTCTGGCTAAATCAACACTGGTGCTTCCGTCAAAACCTTCTTCAGCTTCTCAAAAGCCTCTTGCTGCCTATTACTCCACACAAAAGGTGCTCCCTTCCTTATAAGTTTCGTTAACGGTGCTGCCAACACAGAAAATCCTTCCACGAATCTCTGATAATAACCTGCCAACCTCAGAAAACTTCAAATTTTTGTTACCGACTTCGGTGGCTTCCACTCCAGAATTGCCTCAATCTTTCGAGGGTCCACCTTGATCCCCTCAGCAGACACAACATGCCCCAAGAAAGTGACTTCCCTTAACCAAAACTCGCACTTACTAAACTTTGAATAAAGTTGCTTTTCCCTTAGCACTTGCAGCACAACACGAAGATACTCCTCATGCTTCTCTTCCGTTTCTGAATACACCAAGATATCGTCAATAAAAACGACTACGAATCGATCCAAGTATGGCTGGAAAACTCGATTCATTAAATCCATGAATGCCGCTGGTGCATTAGTCAAACCAAATGGCATTACCAGAAACTCGTAATGACCATATCGAGTCCTAAATGCCGTTTTATAAATATCCACCTCTTTAACCCTCAACTGATGATATCCTGACCTAAGGTCGATTTTAAAAAATACCGAGGCTCCTTTTAATTGGTCGAACAGATCATCGGTTCTTACTAATGGATACTTGTTTTTGATCATCAGTTTATTCAACTACCGATAGTCAATACACATTCACATGGTCCCATCTTTCTTCTTTACGAACAACACTGGTGCACCCCACGGGGAAACACTTGGTCTTATAAACCCTCTGTCCAACAGCTCCTAAATTTGAGCTTTTAATTCCACCAACTCCTTTAGTGCCATCCTATAAGGCGCAATGGACACAGAAGCTGTTCCAGGTAACAAGTCGATCCCAAACTCGACTTCTCTGTTCAGAGGTAGCCCAGGAAGTTCCTCCGGAAATACATCTTGAAATTCCTTAATGGTCCTCACCGACTCCACGGTCATCTCCTCAGGTTCAGCTTGACTCACAAATGCTAAAAATGCCTCACAACCTTTCCGAATCAACTTCTTGGCCCTCAAAGCTGAAACAACATTAGCCAAATAATTCCTTCGCTCACCTATGACCACTATCTCCTCATCCTTGGCGCTTCTTAGCACCATTCTCTTAATAAAGACAATCTAACACCAGTATGCTTGCTTGCTAGCCACCCATTCCCAAAATAAGATTAAATTCTCCAAATGACAGCTCCATCAAATCCCCTACAAATATCTCACCTTGCGTCTCTAAAGGCACTTCCTACTCACGGTCTTATTACTGATACCCCACTCACGGTCTCCTCAGGAAGCACACCCAATGCCCCAGATACATCACAAGCAACATACGAGTGGGTGGAACCCACATCAATCAAAGCAGTGTAAGGCTTGCTATGAATGAGGAACGTACCGGTTATAGCATCAAGAGCGTCACCCTCCCCACGACGTTGTGCCGCATAAACCAGCACCGGCTGTCGAGCTTCAGCATGTCCAGCACCCCTGCCAGATGCCCCACACCCTCGTCCATTTCCGTTGCCACCTCTACCCTGCCCACGACCTCTCTGTGGTAGTGGTCCTCCTCGCTGTGGTCGAACATCCTTTTGTTCCGCAGCTAGTTCCTGAGCTGTTCTCTGAGGACACTCTCTAAACTTATGCTCCTTGGACCCATATCGAAAACATGCTCCAGTTCGGTTCCAGCACTCCCCCATATGCACCTTACCACAATCCCTGCAAGCCTGCGGTCTAAAAGTATTTACTGGAACTGCTCGAACCGGTTCCTCCATCCTTGCTCTTTTAACATTTCGATTCGTGGCACTTAAGGGTCTAAAATCCCTCTTAAATCTGGGTCGATCCTTCTCACGATTCTCGCCGCTCGATCGATCCTTCACCTCCTCGGCTATCTTAGCCTTCTCTACCAATGCAGCAAAACCACGCTCCCTCTGTGGAGCTATCAATATCCTAAGCTCATCGCGGAGACCATCCTCAAATCAGACATTGCGCTCATATTCAGTTGCCACAATCCCACTAGCATATCGACTCAGCCTCAAAAATTCTGCCTCATACTCCGCTACAGTCTTATCACCCTGAGTCAGATTCAGGAATTCCTTCCGACGAGCATCCACATAGCTTGCTCCAACATACCTCCCTTTAAAAGTAGTTTTGAACAATCCCCAGGTTACTTGCTCAGTTGGGGTACTCTCTCTTACGGTGATCCACCATCGGTATGCCTCAAACGTAGCAGCGGCGACACACGCCCTTTCACTTTTTGCTCCACTGAGTAGTCTAGATCGTCCATGATCCGCTCTGTTGCCTTTAGCCAATATTCTGCCACATTTGGGGCTACTCCAGATACACCCCTGAATACTTCTGCCCCGTTGGCCCGGAGTCGCTCCGATATAGACCCCCTATTCATTGTCCCAGTGCTAGCTCCAGAAACTCTTTCTAAAACCCTTAACATGGCTTGGGACAAAGCGTCATCCCCCGCAGCCCGATCATAAGACCCAGTCTCTGTTGCCTGTGGCACAGGTGCCTCCCCTGCTAGCCTATGCCCTGAGAACGAAGATTCAGCTTGCATCCTGTC
The DNA here is from genome assembly GCA_025698475.1 of Gossypium anomalum. Classification (NCBI taxonomy): domain Eukaryota; kingdom Viridiplantae; phylum Streptophyta; class Magnoliopsida; order Malvales; family Malvaceae; genus Gossypium; species Gossypium anomalum. Next base: position 61,552,854 of record CM046956.1, read on the forward strand.
GCGACCACGTCCGCGGCCTCGTCCACGAGTTCCTCTTGTACTCATATCGACTTATCTGATTACGAATTTTATTAATAGAACGTTTAGTTATTTATTTCAAGATGTTTTATGGAAATACAGCAGTTCAAGGGCTGTTTTCGCATCGTCGTGGCCTAGCTACAGTCTCATTTCTACCATTTTTCACAGCTCTACCCTATCTAAAGTATCATAGTAGGGTCTCAGTTCTATTCATCATATCATTATCACATAATGTAAAAAGAATATACTTACAGACTTAGTGCTAGGGATTCAGTACGCCACTTCTTTATCAGTCCATAAAAAACTCAAAAACATGTTTTTGTTCACCGAAAAATAAAGATTTGAAAACGCCTTTATTTTGAAACTCTTGATTTTAACCCCGTTTAAAAACAGAAAAACTTGAACATCTTTGAAAAACTTACCATTTCCCAAAAATACCATTCTTAGGCCTAAGTTTTCAAAAAAATTTTCGGACCCGATCCACAGCCCAGTTGTTGCAACCTGGCTCTGATACCACTAAATGTAACACCCCAAACCCGGCCTGGATATTATGGCCAAATCTGACGTTTCACACTCAGTTTAAAAATCCATGTTTTGTTTTACTATCTAAAAATTGACTATTGATGGGCTAACCAGAGTGAATGGAGGCTGGGCACCAGGTAGGTATCTGAAACAGAGGAGGTAAGCCATGAAGGCTGCTGAAGTACCAAGCTCTTGATTGGATCTAATCCTAGACATGCCCACCAGCATTGCCACACTTTGGTAAACGAGTTGAAGTTAATTTAAGTAGTTATCTTTGTTATTCCAATTATGTGTGTCGTGGTGTTATTTTGAAAATAAGTATCATTTGGAAAACGCGTCCTAAGACTAGCCCAATTATTATTAACTAGTTTAAATAAAATAATCCCAGAAAAGAAAATAAATTAAGTTAAAGTTTAAATGGCCTTATTACAACCCATAAATAGATAATAAATTAAGTAAACTTAGTGAAAACCAAATGCTTATTCAAAAGCCCAAAAGTGATCTTCATGGCCATTCTGAATCCCCTCCCGCTCCAAGTCCCCAAATCAAGGCTCACCTGTAAAGATAAGAAAGAAAGGGGGGTGAGTTTGGAAACTCAGTGTGCAACAAGCCCCTTTCAGAGCCCAAAACAATATCAGCCTGCTGAGCCTATGCCCAAATCCAATCTCAACAAATACTGGGCCGAAGCCTTTTCATATTTCATATTTCATAGTACTGGGCCGTAGCCTTAACTGTAATGGTATGGCCCGTGGGCCCATTTCAATGTCACCTACAATGTCAATGCAAGAGTGAATGCAAGCCCAGTTGGGGAGACTACTCAACCCACCATCCGCTACTCTCCACCCATACCAACCAACACACCATGTGGGGATTAACTCGACCCACCCCGCCATAACTCTCCACTGGCAGCATATCTGCTTCATCATATAACTGGAGGCCTAGCCTCTTTCAATAACTGGGGCAAAGCCCTTTTAATAACTGGGGCATAAGCCCTTTTAATAACTGGGGCATAAACCTTTTTAATAATTGGGGCATAAGCCCTTTTACACTTCCTCCATCCATATAAAAACCCAACCCAATGCATTTATGAATACATCATGTGCATATCATACATGTCATGTGCATATCATACATACCATGTTTATCAAAATCCCATGTATTAAATTCATATTTAACCCTGTGGGTATAATGGTCATTTTACCTAGGGGCAAAACGGTCATTTTCATATTATAAGGTAATTCGTAATTTTACCAAATATCGTGGTTTCCATATTCATTAACTGATTACTAACAATTCATGGGTGCAAACAATGATTACGGCCCATTTTTAGCGAAATTGAATTATTGGGCCTAAAAACCCTTAATGGGCCCTACTTAGCCAATTTCGTCATCTAGGCCCATTTAGCCTATATTCCATAACGGTTTTATCAGTCTCGATGTGCAATTTAACCAGTTTTCATATTCTACCAATTTTACCCAAATGGCCCCGAAAGCCCAATGGGCCCCACTTCGGCCCCTCGAGGCCCAACTTACCAAGAATGCCGAAAATCACATTCTTACCGTTTCCATTGTTCCCGATCATCATCTCATCAATTCTAACTAACTAGTCGTCGTTAAACTTGCTCACAAGTCCTCAAATGCCGAATTTCAAATTTTCGCTTTTACATTTATCGCTTTAAGCTATGAAAAAGGGTTCGGTACACACCTGTTTGGCGATATTCCTCGACGAAATCTCTTACACGATTTCTCCTACATTCCACCATTAATAAATCAGCTTCCATTAATTGACCCAAAACAAGAACCATCTTATATTAGTACTTACACATTCAGCCACCATCCAAAATGGCCTTAAGAACCTTACCTTGCCGATATTGATTGACTAGATCTAGCCACTCCGGAGATCCAAGCTGATTCAAGTCGACACTACGCCTTGCTGCTCCTCCACTGTAGAAATCATAAAAATATTAAAAGAAGAACCCCTCAAAACCTATACCCACATTCGGCCACCTCCCTAAATTATAGGGTTTCGGCTTTTGCCAACAGTTACTCTAGGAGTCATTTAGAGTTTGAGCACTTACCACAGTCTTTCTTCTCTTGAACCCGTACGCCTAAAAGGTAAAGGAATTGAACACCAACAATTGAAAAGGAAAGAAAAGGTTGCTGGTCACAAAGAATCGGCACCCCCTATCTTCACTGATTTTGGCTTTTGCGGTATTTCGGCAGAAGTAGAGATAAGGGAAAGAAACAATGGTGAATGGAGGGAAATAGTGGGCTGGTTTGAAAGAAGGAGAAGGAAGAAAAGATGGAAGAAGAGATGGTAGATTCGGCTGCAAAAGAAAAAGAGAGAAAAAGACTAATCCTCCAGGGAGAAAACGGTACAAAAATACCTAAGTGCCGAAAATCCCTAACTAAACCTCTCTGCCGAAATTCCCCCCTCCAATCTCCCTTATTCGGCCAACTCTATCTTCATATCAAATCCCTACAATCTCTCCCCTTATTTTGACTGGTTCAAACTCTCCTTTAGCAGAATCTACTTGGGCTCCAACACTTACCCTTCTTGCACATAAAAATAAATGCATTTATTTGCCAACACAGGGAATCGATCCCATGTCTTCCCTTAAGCTCCACATGCCACCTTTTTAGGAGCTTAGTGGCGTCACCCTTGCCACTTTACTAAAGCTCTTTTTGTGATACATTTCTCCCACAACTTTACATAAGGTCACCTAGCCAGAACCCCTAACTCTTAAGTCCAAAATTCAGAAATTCTATCGAGTTTTGACCAACACATGGGCCTTCTATAAGCCCATTTACCTACTCAAAATGTGAATTTCACAACCAAATACCAAATTTTAAAAAAACTTTACCAAAATATTGAGAACCGCGAATAAACCCAAAAATCAGGATGTTACAACGCCCGTGTGGGCAAGCCGTGTGTCTCGCACAATCACCAGACACGCCCGTGTTACAAGCTGTATGAAAACAAGGGGTACATACTGACTTGGGTCACACAGCCAACCACATGCCCTTGTGTCTAGCCCGTGTGCCCTTCGAAGTGTCCACACACACCTGTGTGCCAGGCCGTGTGTTAGGCCGTGCCAAACCTGTAGGGTATAATGACTTATGTAACACGGCCAAGTCACATGTTTGTGTGCTAAGCCTTGTGCCAATTACAGGGTATACTGGCTTGTACCACACGGCCAGTCAGACGTCCGTATGTGAGACCGTGTGGGTATACTGACTTTATTTAATTTCAATACTAGAGGACACACGACCGTATAACATGATCGTGTGTCACACATGGTCGAGACAAATGCTCGTGTCTCTTCCCGTATGGACAAAAATAAGCTATTTGCAAAGCCATTTTGCCACCCTATTATTACATACATGCACAAGCATAAATTGCAACATTTTATAACTCAATAGGTAGCTAATCCACAACATTTCATACACATTTTATACCAATTCGACATAGTATTCAAATACCTAATTAAAATCATGCATTTTCCATTCATATGTCTATCACATATCAAGACAATATTGCATATTTCTATTTCATCTATTACTTACCAAAACATAACATATTGAATACTTATACACAACCAAAACATTACACCAAATTAAGCCAAATGACATGGCTTTAACTTATACCACAACATGTACCAAAATCATTATCTCAAGTAACCATAACTATCATCTTTATATCTAGCCTATACATGTCATATTTACATATATCCATAAGTTCAAAAGTACCAATCGGCAATTGGATAGTGTGATGCGTAACTCTAACTTTATTCGTATCGAGCGAGCTATCGAACCTCTATAAAACACGGTAAAGAAATAGAGTAAGCTTTATAGCTTAGTAAGCCCGTATAATTCAGAATTTAACTTACCTTTTATACATAATGAAACAATTAAACAAAGTATATCAAATTCACTTGCCAAATGCCTATACACAAGCATTCATCCATAAGTTAGTCACATAAGTGCTTGTAATCATCCGTTATCTCAATTTAATACTCAATACATTGTATCATATCACATTCACATATATCATATACATCATGTAACATTTCACTCTCAATCATATAAACAAAAATTCATTCGATAACAGTAACTCATCCGTATAAACAGTACTTCATCCATATAATAGTAATTTATTCGTGTAATACATAACTTTTTCACATAACCAATAACAGAACTTACGCCCGTTGAACTGATTAGAACATCGAGGGATACTCGGGTGATATACATAACATATAAATTAGTAATCCGTCAATTCATTATCATTTCTACTCTTTTGAGCTATGATCAATAAGCTCCTCTTGAGCTGATGAACAGTAAGCTCTTTTGAGCTGAAACGGAAAGCTCTAATGAGTTGAGAACAGTAAGCTCTTATGAGCTGATATGTAACACCCTAAAACTGGCCTAGACGTTATGGCCGAATCTGGCGGTGTCACATTGGAGTGCTTTTTGAAAACTTGCTTTTACTGATGAAAACATGTCCAGAATTTTAAAGTCTCTTTGTTAGAACTCGAATCATTCTAAAATTCGTTATTCATTTTAAATTGTCGTTACCTTTAAAACATTGTTTGTTGCGGAAGCATTTCAAAAGTGTTGCGAAGACATAGTGTTTTGAAAAAAGTTATCGTTTTGGAAAACCGCATTCTACTCTTAGCAAATATAAAACATAATAATCAAAAATCCTAAATTAAAAGCTAGAAAATTAGAGAGGCCTTATTACATAAATTAAAACCCAAAATGAAATCTAATAGCAAATAAAAGAAATAGAAAGTGTGGCCATCTCCGAGTCCTACGTAGCACCGGTCCACCTAAGGATTACCTAAACAGTTAAAACAGATAGGTGAGTTTATGAAAACTCAGTGTGTAATCCTAATAATAAACAAACAGGGAACATTACAGTCTGGGCCTAAGCCCATATCGATGCTGACTTCGGCTTTGAACCCAATACGGTAATGATGAATCTGTATGGGCCTTAACCCAATACAGTAACAATACAGTACAACAATGCATCCCAACCCAAACCAGCCAACACACCACTCTATACCACCAACACACCATGTGGGGACAAAGTCGACCCACCTAGCCAACACACCGGTATCGCAGCAAAGCTGCTAGTAATAATAATGCAAAGAAAGCGCGATGCGATGTCACGACAAAGTCGCGATGTCGATATATGGCACAAAGCCATGAGTAGCAGCACGAAGCCATCCATAGCAGCACAAAGCCATCAATAGTGGCACAAAGCAAACAATAGTGGCACGAAGCCATCCATTGCGGCACAAAGCCATCAACAGTGGCACAAAGCCAACAATAGTGGCACAAAGCCATCCATAGCGGTACAAAGCCATAAATACCGCAGCAGTACTACCAGTAACAGTAACGCAGCAAAGCTGCCAGTAACAAGCTTTTACGCCAACAGTAGGTCCACAGTCATCTTGTACGACCCGTGCAACCTTAGGTCCACATTCGTCTTGTACGACCCGTGCGACCATATCAGTATAGTACACTTCCTCCAAAATATATAAACCCATCCCCATGCAAAATGTCATGTCATAAATCTTACATATATACAGAATGTCATACTCAGAAAGAACAGTCAAATCATAGCACAAATCAGTCATTTACCCTCGAGGGGTAAAATAGTCATTTTACCCTATAGGGGTATTTTGGTTATTTTTATCAAAGTGGGTCTAGGCACACTTATCGACCCATCAGAAGGTCCAGAACCGTCTCAGATGACTCGTGTAACCTCAACATACATAACAATGCGAATGGGCTCACAGCCCATTATGCAGCCCATGTTGGTCCACATGCCCGTGTGACCCACTAAGCCAAAAAACGACCACGGCCATGCGAACTACACAGCCTAGTCCAGTAATTACCACATAAGGTGAATCTATCCGTGTGGGGCCCACAAACTCATTGGGCCCACATGGCCCATTTCGACCCATTTCGGCCCATAACAGCCTAAGCCCATTCTGAACGCTCAAGGTAGCCTCTATAGTCTTATGCCCACGGTTCATGGGCTTGGCTTACCACATGTGCGTTCGCACACCCATGTGGCCAAAAGTCCATTCTTTCAGCTTTTCGGCTTTTCGACTTTTGCCGTTCTACTGTCTATTCAGTGTGTGAATACACAACTGTTACGAAATGTGCACCTAGCCCAAAAGTTTCCCAAACCTACATTCCATCGCGATAATCCATTAGTCGATAAGAACTAGGGTTAATCACCCTTCTCTAATTCCCAGTCAAAGATAACATTTGATACCTGCCTTAAACGCAAGAGTGAATAGCCCTGCTTAGAATCGTTGGCGAAAGGTGGGTTTACTTTCCTAATCGAATAGCTGCACTGACCATAAAACCCATTAATGCTGAACACAAAGATACATGACATGAGACTAAGATATGGCTTATTGAAACTCAATCCAGGGATAAGAGGAAATAGGCAATCGGCCAACCCCTCCCCAAACCAATCATGCACCTGTTGAACACCATAACAGTGAGTAGGATTACCTCGGTCGAGTAAAGTGGAAGAGGTTCGACTGCCTAAATCTCACAAGCGTCACCTTCGCTCTTCAAGAGACTCTAGAACCCAAAAGAACACCACGTCTAGGAGAAAGGAGGGTAAGAATCAGAAAAGAATAAATATTTCGCCCTTAAATAATGGCAGAGTACTTACCTCCTTGTTAATAAAACAACACCAACCGCAACCAAAAAGGGATAGCGCAATCGGTCTCAATAGCCAGATGAACAGGAATGAACTTTGATGAACTCAAGAATCGAAAGGGAAGATGGTATAATCGGTCAAGTAAGAAGAAGAGAGGAAGGGTGAAAAATGACAGTGTATTCGGCCAAGAGGAATAATGCTGAAGAGAGGAAGAGGAAGAAAGGGAATATTCATCCAAGAGCTTTCAACCAAAAAAAAGAAAAGAAGCAAGGGAAATATCAGTGACCAAAACGACAAACAGAATAAGAACTATTTTCTGCACTTTAGAGTTTAACAAAATGGCAAAGTAAAGGGAAAATTCCCAAAAAAAAAAATGCCCAAAACTGAACAAATGAGATAAAAACACCCCTAGCCAAACTCCTCATCTCCATTCGGTACAATTCCCCTAACACTTCAAACTCCTTCTTTTCCTCCACAAAACTCTCCCTAAAAATCCTCATTTATCTCCTCCTTGATTTACTCCACCCTCTTCTCTTTGACCAAATCAAATTCTAACTTGCAGAGTTTTAGTCGGCTTCTACTTCTCACATGGCAATAGAGCAAAATAAACTCTTTTTACCTTCCCATGACTTGAACCTTAGACCTCAAGAGAAACATCCACACGCCTCATCCACTAGATCAATAGGCTCTTTATGTCATACCTTACCAAATTTTATTTATAACCCTACTGACCAAAGATAGGGGTTTTATCCTTAAAAACCAAAACTTTGTGGAAACCAATACTTGAACCCATGACTTCTCAGACACTTCCAGAGCACTCAACCACTAAGCCAAACACTCAATTGTGTCACTTTCTTACACAATTAAATCTTTATGTGCAGTCTCCTAACTGCACCCCTGCTCAAAACCTAATACTTCTAGGCCCCAATTCAGGGCGTTACATGATATATCGGTAAGCTCATATGAGTTGAGGTGAGTTTGCAACTTATGCAAGATCTCGACCTGAACAGTAACCCTAGTGACATGTCACTCGTATCCTACGAATTCTTACGGTTCAAGTGGGGCTCGGTAACCATCAGACTATATCCATAAGACATTTGTATTTCTAGTAGATCATTTATTTAATTACATGCATTCATTTCAAATAATTACAAGTATTTAAAAGTTCGATTCTAATTATACAAACTTACCTCGTATCGCTCGGATAACAAATATCGGCTAATGGTCAACTTTTCCTTTTCCTCGATCTAGATTCAATCCTTGCTTATCTTGATCTATATATATATTTCAAAATTAACACATTCAGTATCCGATCTATTCAATTTAACCTTTAATTCATATTTTGGAAAATTTACACATTTGCCCTTAATGTTTCACACTTTTATAATTTAGTCCCTATCACATAAAATTGCAAATTCATGCAATTTAGCACAAACCCATGCTTAGTCGAATTAACTAGATGTTACTAGCAGCCCATATTTTCAATTTATTCACACTTTTATCCACATAATTTTATATTTTTACAAATTAATCCCTTTTTGACATTTTTGTCAAATCACGTTACAAAAGTAGTAAATCTATCAATAAAACTAGTAAATCTTTAACAGTTTCAAAAATTAAGGTATGGGCTAGCTAGAATACGAAGCAACGGTCTCAAAAACATAAAAATCATTAAAAACAAATTAAAATACATACCTAATTACTTGAATTTTTCTTACCCAATGAAGAACCCTATTTTTCTTCTTGTTCTTCTTTAATTTCAGTTATAAGATGATAATGGGGACCTTTAATTAACTTTGTTTTATTTATTTTATGATTAATAATCAAATTACATTATTAACCTTTATTATAATTCATTAGAAATCATTTAATCATGTCTAAGAATGTCCACTTACAATATTAATGGTATAATTACCTCATAAGGACCTTTAAATTAAAGTCCCATAGCTATTAGATACTTTTAGCTAATAGAACACAAGTTTTACGCTTTACGCGATTTAGCCTTTTTTACTGAATTAAGCATTTAAACAGTAAAATTTCTTTACGAAACTTTCACACAGTAATTCTGTCATGCTGTAAACTTTAATAAAATAATAAAATAAATATTTTATTCTTGGATTTGTGTCCCAAAATCACTGTTCCGATTTGACTAAAAATGGGTTGTTACATGCATCTTTTAGCCTAGTTTCACAAACAAAGCAATGTCCTAAAATTCATCCACAACCATCAACCAACTCATTACACAAGATATAAGCATATATATACATGTTTCAACCATACCAAAATAACCCCAAATAAGCTATTACTCAAGGCTATATATATACAAACCAATTTAATTGGCCAAAATCTTTACCAAAACATAACTAACATGACATAAAGTCCCTATACATGCCATATACTTAAAATACCAAATTTCATAGGTACCAAGAGATAGGTGGATAGTGTGAAGCGAACTCCGACATCCTCGTATCTGAGCTAGTTTTGTAATCACTATAAAACATAGAAAAACAAACAAAGTAAGCTTTATAGCTTAGTAAGCTCGTATGAAATAAACTCGATATAATCATAACCACATAATTCAATGATTGATTATAGATACATGAATTCACATCAACTAATAAACCTTTCAATTACTCATTCACAAAACTATATATTTTCTTTACCATTTCTTCAATTCAAAGTTAATATGGTTTATGCACATACCTATACCATCTCGTACCAATCTCATTCTCAACCACATCATTTATTTACCCGCTGAACCATTCAAAATAGAAGTCAGATACTCAGGAGTCTTGCATGCTAAGTACCTCTACCATGGCTTAAAGCCAAATTAAGGTAACTTATATCCGAATTACTAATATCATAGCCTGAAGCCAAATCAGCCCGTATTCATGGCCAGAAGCCAAATCGGTAGAACTCCCACCCGAATTGCTAATATCATGGCTCGAAGCCAGCTCAATCTATTCCCTAATGACATGTCACTAGTATCCTAAACTATTCCTAAGGTTCAACCGGGATTTCAAATGCCGAGTTACCATCAAGTCATTGTCAAACTTATTTGAAATCTCGTATTCACAACTTATTCAATATCAAAGCATTTAAAATACAATTATAATAAAATTTATCACATACGAACTTACCTCGGATGTGGAAACGACAAATAGGTCGATTAGTCGATAACTTTAGTTTCCCCCGATCTAGATTCGAATTCTGCTTTTCTTAATCTTAATTAGCTATTAAAGCTTGGCCGAATGAAGGAGATAAAAAAATAGTGTTCTTTTCCCTAAATTCGGTTGGAGCATGAAGAAATAAATGATGATATCTTTGTTTCTTTTGTTTTATTAACCTTAATTACTAAATTACATAAATAACCCTATTTTATAATCATATTAAACATCCATTTTAAGCCCATAAATTTCCACCCACAATTGAAATGGTTTATTTACCTAAGGACCTTAACTTTAAGGTTCTATGTTATTAGACATTTTTAACTAATAGAACATCACTTTTGTACTTTACACGATTTAGTCCTTTTTACTGAATTGAGCATTCAAACAATAAAATTTCTAAACGAAACTTGAACATAATAATATATTCATGCTGTAGACCTTAAAATAATAATAAAATAATTATTTCAACTTCAGATTTGTGATCCTGAAACCACTGTTCTGATTTGACCAAAAACGGGTTGTTACAGGAATGGCTAGTGATGATTATGTTTTGGTATATGTATATATATGTATTTAAGTTTACTTTATAGAGATAACATAAGTGTTTCTTATTGATTGATTGAGAAAGGTAAGATTTAAGAATGAATGCATGTAACAATATATCATGTTAGATGTTGTAAATTGCTTGAATTCATTGCTTGGGCTTGTTGGTATTTGGATATAAGTTTCGTGCAGGAATTTGGTATGATTTTGGGTGAGAAATGAAGCTAGGAATGGCTTGATTTTGTCTACATGGGCAGACACACGGGCGTGTGTCTAAACTGTGTGTGACACATGGCTTGGCACATGGGAGTGTAGTTAGGCTGTGTAACGCCCCTCGCTCGCATCTGACGCTAGGAAGGGGTTTGAGGTGCTACCTAGCTTTTACTAACACTTCTATACTAAACAGGGCCATGAAATCTCAAAAACTTTTCTTTTCACGTGCAATCTGTCCCTTATGCAGGCTTACGAGGCTCAAAACATACATTCGGAGTGGTTCAGGACCCAACCGAGAACTCATGAAAAACTTAGAAAATCTCTTAACTCAAAGCTCCACACGCCTGTGTGGGTATAGAGCACATGCCTGTGTGCTAGGGACATGCCCGTGTCCCAAACCCGTGTCTAAAAACTTGGACATTCTGCCAAAACCACATGGCCAAGGCACACGCCTGTGTCCTATGATCGTGTCCTTCACACGGCTGAGACACATGGCCGTGTCTCTTGCCCGTGTACTACTACCATGCATACTGACTAGAAAAACTTAGGTGCAGGGGTCACACGGCTGGACAACATGCCCGTGTGTCTACCTGTGCGGACAAATACAAGGCTATTTTCCAAGCCTTTTTGTCACTCTCACAACACATGCACGCATACTTATACAATAGCATACAACATGGCAAAATTAGGCACTTAAACATTCCTAAACATTCCTAACATGACATGATCGTGGTAATTTCACATGCAACCATTACCATAGGTTTTACTTTCATCTTTACCACATTAATGCTATAGCTATCAACGTGTCATCAAACTCATGTCCATCACTAAGCATGCATAATCATATCCACAAACCATTTATGAGGCTTTATTAATTATTTACCAATCACTTAATCATGCATAAGGTACTAACTCATCAATGAATCTCATTTCAATCTCTAGGCATACTGTAAGCCACATCGCAAGAGATAATAACATACATGCATAAGACTAATCATATAGGCTCATAACGTCATTAACCGATATACGCCAATTTACATGGCTACAACACTTTATCAATACAAGCCTACGCCTTTAGATAAATCATAATATCACATACTCAACATTAAAACCCTATACATGCCATAGACTCGAATCACTTGGATTTACTTACGCCAATAGCATCTACTCGATAGTGTGATAATATCTCTGACGGCCTACAACCCGAACTATCCTAGCAACCCTAGGAAACATGGGAAATAAAGGGGGGTAAGCTTTCGCTTAGTAAGTTCATATGAAAACAATAAGCAGCTCATTAACATGTTTTATCAATGTTTACAACATATTCTCAAGTTCACGACAAACTGTCTTCCTGAGCAAAAGTCACTAAATTATTTATATCTGGAGCTACGAAACTCTGAATTAAGTTTCATTAATTTTCCCTAAAACTAGACTCATTTACCTTTATACCATAAAATTTCCATAATTTTTGGCTTAGCAAATTAGTACAGTTTATTCCTTAAAGTTACCCTTGCTTCACTGTCTGACAGTTTCAAACCATCTGCACTAAAGTTCAATTATCTTATAGCACAAGTCTTGAATAATGTTCTCGTCTATTTCTCTTGAAACTAGACTCATTTATGATTCTAAGCATATAAGTTATAACTCATAACAAGGGATCTGGAAGTCATTCTGACTCCGTCCCACGCAACTTCAAATATCTCATTATAGGAAATGCTTTTGCTTACATGGTTTCTTTTATAAGAAACTAGACTCATTAAGCTTTAATTCCATATTTCATTCAGCCTCTAACTAATTTTCCACTATTTTTAGTGTATTTTCAAAGTTACACTACTGCAGTAACTCAAATCTATCAAGGCTAAGTTACTCATTCATGGTTATTGTTCACAAAATTAATACAACATCATTTCATCCATCATGGTAAGAACACATATTTATGCATCATAGATCTTTCACATACCAAGACATTATCATAGGCTTAGTGTACGTACCTGCACAACTCATAACATAACTCAAGTGCATACTCACCAATGACTTACCTCATTGGGACCATCATCAACTCTTTATTCGGATTACCCATTGAACACTTGGAATACTAATTGGATACTCGAAAAAATCTTTGCACATAAGTGCCTCAATTGTAGCTAAAGCTACCTCATATCTCATGAAATTTCAATGCTCACTCTCGAGCTAGTCATCTAGACTCATAATTCCTAGTGACATGTCACTCGTATCCTATTTTATTCCTAAGGTTCAAACGGGATTCTTCCTCGCCTATCAAGGCTTTGTCTTATCATATTTCTATTAATCACATGCACATTAATATTTGTACAATTCATAACATTTAAAATGCATGTATAGCATGTTATTGTTTACATACGAACTTACCTCGATACCACAAAGGTGAAAACGACATATTCGTCCATAAATTGATTTTCCCCGTTCTAGGCCCAAATCACATTTTTCAACATCTAAAACATCACATTTAGCTAATTAAAATAATGTACTAATCAAATTAGTCCATTGACACACTTTGGAAAAATTTACAATTTTGCCCCTCTATTTTGCCAAAATTACTAAATTGCCCCTAGGCTCGGAACAAGATTTTTATTCAATTTCTTTACTCCTTGAGCCTATATAAACCATTTTCATAACTATGGCAACTCACAAAAATCATTATTACACACATTAACAACCCATTTTACAACTTTGCATAATAACCTTTTTAAGGTATTTTCATGCAAATTTCATTCACAAAGGTTGTTTATAAGACAACTATAACTCATATTCTTCCATAAAAACTCAGTAAACAACACATATACATTCATGGCAAAACCCTAGACTCTTTATCATTTGGTAAAATAGTTTCATTTTGTAAAATAGTCCCCTCTTATGAAAGCTCATGCTTTAGGGGTTACAAAAATGTAAAAATCTTCAAGAAAGACATTAAAATCACTTACTTGCTAAGGCTCAAAGTTGCTGAAAATTTGAAGCTTTCAAAACCCATTTCTTGGCTGGAAAAATTGGTGGAGAGAAGATGAAAAAAGGGATGATATCATCCTATTTTTATTTTGTTACCTATTTGGTCAAAAGTCACCTAATATCCCATAAATTTTGACTTTTTGAAAATTTTCTCTCCCCTTGGCCGGCCACACACTTAAAAAGGGTCCAATTTCCCTTTAAATTCCTCCAATTTTAGTTCTCTAGTCTATTAACACCTTTAGGCACAAAAATATAACTTTTACCTTTTACGCGATTTAGTCCTTTTTCAAAATTGGACTAGAAATCGCTAAAATTAACTTACCAAAATTTACATGCACTTATAAAATTATATTATAACACATAAAATAATACTAAAATAATTTTATTCGGTCTCAGAATAGTGGTCTCGAAACTACTGTTCCGACTAGGCCCAAAATCGGGCTGTTACAGGCTGTGTGTCCCTTGCACCTTAAATTCGAGAAAACAAAATGCTCAGAATTGAGCACACGAGCAGAGACATGGGCATGTCTCGCAGCTGTGTGTGCTAAACGACCTGTAACATGGGCGTGTGCCTTGGCCGTGTGAAACCTGCACCTAATTTCAAAAATAATTAATTAACCACACGGCCTAGCACACGGGCATGTGGCATGGCCATGTGCACAAGTTAGAGAGTTACACGGGGTCAAACACGGCCTGTAGCACGGGCATGTCCCAAGGTCACACGGGCATGTCCCTCGGACCATACGGGCGTGTGAGCCCTGCATCTTGGAAAATTTTAGAAATTTCATGAAAAATTCTCTAAGTTCCCAATTTAGTCCCGATTCAATTATAATACTCATTTTGGGCCTCGAGGGTCCATTTAAGGGACACTATGAATAATTTTAAAAAAATAACAGTGATTGACATGATTTATTTCTAAATGTTCTAAAAGTTTTGGTAATGCTCCGTAACCCTATTCTGGTCGCGGATACAGGTTAGGGGTGTTACGCAATTACTCTCTTCCACTTTCTTGATCTTAGTTGATCGGAGCCACTCAGTCACTGACCCTCAGGCCACAATTCTAGATTAGTCCTCGATATCCCTTTGAAAATATCTAAGCATATCTTGGGACGTAGAATCGTCACCAGCTCCCTCATTGTCGCCGTCGAAAATAGGTGTCTCCATATTCTCGCTAGTTTCCAAATTAAACATGCTGCTCCGAGAAGAGGACTCAGCGTGAACCACTTAATAATGTCCACCATGTCCTCATGCGCCAAGACCACATATACCGCGTAAACTCATTTTACTTATTTATAGTTCAAAACTCTAAAGTTTAACTAAGGTTATTGTTAGATCCTAAGTCTAAAGTTTAGCAGAAATAACTAATCTGAAGTAGAGAATGTTTAATTTCTATAGTCTCTAAAGTTTACCAGCTGACTAAAGTAACTAAAATATAATTTAACTAAAGTACACATACTTGGACCGGCGTCAGAGACTCGACATTCACATTTCAAGATCTTAGTAATATTTTGTGCAAATTTACCCACATCATATTTCAAAAAAAATTCTTAAAAATAAGAAATTTCAAATGCAATTTTTAAACCAAAAACCACAACTCGAGTTTTGCATCCTGGCTCTAATACCACTAAATATAACACCCAAAATTTGGCCTAGATGTTATAGCCAAATATGAAAGGTTACATTAATACGTCGAAATTTTACTTTCTAGAATATGTCTCGTTATGAAATTGAAAATCAAAGTTTTATAAAAACTTGCCACAATTCCTTGATAGGAATATTTGTCATTCTTAAAATTTTTATGTGAATTTATTAATTGTTAACTTAAAAAGCCCAATTTATGAAATCAAAATGCTTAAGACACTTGCTTCATAAAAATCGTAATTCTGAATAAAAATCTGTAGTGGAAATTTCGGAGTTGATATTTGAAAATTGTGATTTCAACAAGTGGAAAGGTATAATTTTGCTGATTGTGCATATTCTAAAACTTACGTCACTAAATTTTGTAAAACCCATTTTAAATTTGGAGCAGAAAAATTCTTAGCATGTTTAATTTTGAAATTCAAGCATTGTGCTTAATTGATAGAAATCATGTAGAACTCTTTAACTAAATAACAAAAACCCATACCCATAATTAAATCCAAAAATTTAGTCCAAAAATCAAAAGTCCAAAGAATTTAATTATTAATATTTCAAAACATCTTACGCGAGAAAACCAATCCGAGTTCCCAAACGCTGCCCAATCCGAACTCTGTCGATTACCTGAAATGAAGAAATGAAAAGGGTGAGCTATAAAGCTCAATGTGTAACTAAACTCAAATAGAGAGCACAAAAAGTACAATAAAGAGATCAAAGTATTGCAGAGAATTTCATCACACTCGAATGGCAAAATTTTGCATGCATGGTTATGTCAATGTAAGATTTTCGGAAAACAAAATGCAGATTTTTCAGAAAACTTCCTACCCAGCTCCGTTACACTCCAAATCAGTGTTTTCCCAAAACTTTTCCATCAAAAAATAGACCAATTAAGTCATCCTGGCTGCCCGACAATAATGACCCGACACCCTGGGTTGCCCGACAACGATGGCTCATCAATATACAGTTAAACTGTTGGATCAGATATATGTGGTCAAGCCACTACATTGTAGTCAAGCTGCCGCAATAGATATGTGGTTAAACCACCTGATAGAGTAGATCATTAAACTGTTAGAACTTCCTCCTTACTAGATTAACCCAACCCCATGCACAATTTACATAAATATCAAATTCCAATAATTACAAATCAGTTTAATCAGAAAAGTCACAATGTCACATGCTATGGGAATTCAACAAAACATAACATATCAATAATCGTATATACTTAACTAGTCAGAAACATGCCAACGATGCTCACTAATTTACATATCAGAACCATATTGTATAAAGCAACATACCTCTTGAATTTATGCAGTCATATCAAAACATTAGTTTCCTTTTAACAGACATCATTCTTATAATCTATGAAACCTATAGAATCATTGACCTTGAACCGTTTTTCAAAACACGATCTTAACTAAAATTTATAGAAAATGGGCCCACACAGCCATGTGGCATTGACAGTGGGTTTTTTTGGCTTTACGTTGTATGATGTTTTTATGAGATCAAGTCACACGCCTGATCATTTCTAGAACATGACGTTACGACACACTTCCAAACTCTAAAATGACATTCAAAACAAATTTATTAACAATGATTTACCAATCCTGAATCACTAATTTGGCCACTAGCTTTCACAATCGGCCTTAGCAAGGAAAATCAGTCTCTAAAAATGAAATTTAGTCACTTACCCTCGAAAAAATAATAGTCGTACTAACCCTTAGTTTGTCGGAGGGTTAACTGCCTCTCGATCTTCGCCTAAACAAAAGCAACGAATTTACGATTAGTCCAACACTAATCGGCCACCCACACATTTTACTACCTTCTTTTTAGCAACCAATAATAATAAAACCATACTAGTCATACCAATAACCCCAAAGAAGTGAAAGTAAGACACTTACAAATTAATGTAACACAGTGCTAAAACACCCAAAAATGCTTGGCTTAAATGAACAAGGAACACAAGGAAATGAATTATAACGTGAACACAAGATAATAATATGGAAATAATGAACAAAGAGAAAATACAAAATGTCAGTTGGAACATTTTCAAGATATTTAGTGCTCCAATAGTTGTAAATGAAAAGTTATGTTCCTTAGTTATTAACCAAAAGTTGTCATTATTTATAGTGATAAGTTATGTTTCTTAAATTCAAAAGGTATGCCACTTGATTATTAATAAATAGTCATAATTATTCAATAGATTTTGCTTATTGCTAATGATATGATTATTCATTTGAGTAATTATGTCCCTATGAAGAGACATGAGACCTATAAATAGGAATGAAATTCTGTTTGCATGACACACCCAAAAACATAGAAATAAAGTTTCTTTCTATGTCTCCTATTATCTTTTATATTTCTAGATTGTTCTATAAAGAACTATCGCAGAAATTTTTTATAGAAATTGATATCCTTGTTATGCTCCACTCAGTGCTAAGTGGATTGTTTTCGTCAGTACGAAACATAGATAGTCATTTTGCTTCATTGTATCATCAAAGTTCATTTTCCAGTAACTCTTTTGTGCACCATATTATAGGTGGGGACGAATAGAACCTTAAAGAAAGAGGCATTCATACACGCCTTGAAGCATTTGTTAATTTCTCATAAGTTCATTTTTATCCCCACACACCAACAATATATATAATTAGTTTGTATTTTCATAAGTCAGTTGTGTATATTAAATTTTTAATATTTTTTTATAATATTAGTTTTTATTTAAAATTTTTAATGAATTCCCTCAAAAATCATTAAATTGAAAACATAATGTAATTAATTTTTTTTAAAAATATTTAATTAGTTTAGAATTGATTATATTAATCTTATTTAACCTTTAAAATATTTAATATTAAAACAATAAAAATTTTCATTATGGTTTGAATATTAAAATTAATATATTAAGATTTAAATAATATTGTTATTAATTTCTTAACGATTGTTTATTATATATATTGTTAAATTAATTTGTTCTAATATTTTAAAATTTTCAATTTTTTCTGTAATTTTATATTTATCTTTGCTCTACTTTAATCAATTAATTTAATTAATCTTATTATATTTGAAAATAGATATAAATTTTATTTGATAATGTTATTGATAAGTATCTTTTTTAAAATTATATTTCAAACTTAAAAATTTAACATTCATTAATTTAATATTATAAGATTAAAATTTAATTCAATTAAGTAAAATCTTAAAATAAATGAATAATTTATTTAAAATAAAATTTATAACATATAAAAAATTTAAACAAAAGGAATTGAATAACTTAAAACAAATTAAACGATAAGAAGTAATAGAGTAATTTAACTAAATTGTAAATAAGTGCTTTAAATGAAAAGTGTCACCTATCAAAAGTGTGTAATATAAACGTTACCAGCCTTGTAATATATATATATATATATATATATATATATATATATATATATATATATATGATATGTGTGTATGGTATATGATTTGGTAATAAATTTTGTGAGATTTTTAAAAGAATATATTTTGTAATTAAATCCATGGAAGAATGGAATATATTACTTGTTTTTTATTTTCTGAAAAATACAATAATTTTTCTCATTCTAATATCCGATTGTGAGAGTAAATGTCATGCATGATTATTTAAGGTTTGTTTGGACATCATAGAGTAATTAAATAAAAGTGTAATTCTCTAGATTTGTTTGGCTGATAAAGTGCAATTACATTATAATTCCCTATGTCATATTTAGTGGTACAAATTGTAATTACACAATTTCATGATTTATATTTTTAAAAAATATTAATCACTATAAAAAATTAATTAGTATGATAAAAATAATTTCTAAACAAGTAACAAAAATTAAAATCAAATCATCATATGCAATATGTTAGTCTAAACAAGTAGATGATAATACGATTACTAATAAAAATAACAAGAAAAATAAACATCATATGCGATTTTATCTAATTGTTATAATGAATATGTAACACCCCTTAACCCGTACCCGTTGCCGGAACAGGGTTTCAAAGCATTACTAGAACATTAAAAACATTTTTCCATTAAACTACGTAAGTTACTATTCATTTACCGAGGTCATCCATAACATCCCTTGATCAGGCCCTCGAGGCCCAATACGAGCATTAGAATCGAATCGGGACTTAATTAGGACCTCTATGAATTTTTCGTGAAATTACAAAATTTTTCTAAGGTGCAGGGCTCACACGCCCGTGTGGTCCAAGGGACACACCCGTGTGACCCTAGGACACGCTCGTGTTAGAGGCTGTGTTCAACCCCATGTAACTCGCTGACTTGCACACACGTCCATGCCACACGCCCGTGTTATAGGCCATGTGGTTAATTAATTCAATTCAAAATTAGGTGCAAGTTTCACACTGCAAAGACACATGCCCGTATTCTAGGCCGTGTGGCACACAAGGCTACCCGTGTCTCTGCCCATGTGCCTAATTCTGAGCATTCTATTTCTCAAAATTAAGGTACAGGGGACACACGGCCTAACCATATGCCCATGTTACCAGGCCGTGTGTCACACGCCCGTGTGTTAGCCCGTGTGGACAAAATGAAGCCATTTCTCACCCAAATTTTCACCTAAGACCTGCACATGAAACACACATACAATACCAACCAATCCAACCATTCAAAATAGACAATTCTATCATTCATCATAGCATACCATCACATGCATATGTGTTTGTAAACTTACCTTGGATGAACTTAGGCATTTCACAGCATTGATCACGTATTCTTAACATATCTCATGTGTTAATATATATCATGATAATCTACTTAGTAATACCAAAATGAATCATTACTAGCCATTCCAATGGCTAGGTTACAAAATAACATTTCAAGCCACTATTGGCCAAGTTATCCTATACGTGCCATTCTTCCAAAATGATTTTACTAAGTATACCCAAAATGACTAGTTGATAGTGTGAAGATGCTCCAATGATCTTTCAACCTTCACGAGCTTCCGAGCACTATAAAACAGGGGAAAAATAAAACGGAGTAAGCATTACATGTTTAGTAAGTTCGTATAACGGAATCTAAACTTACCAATCTTGCTTATTAAATGTAGGCATACAATGTTATGTTCCATCCATTAGGCTAAATTGCCGAATCACATACATTCAATCAAACATGTTAGTCACCAAAATATTCATATCAATCAAGTAACATAGATGAGCTCATCAAGCGATATTCCTTCAAGTCATTATCATATCATATCAATATTTTCATTCCATGGCAAGAGTTTTATGTCCGTTGAATAATTGAATCCCGATAGATGCACAAGTAGTTCACTCAAAGTGTACGATTCGATAATCCATCAAATTCTTATTCAAGGGTACCCATTAGGGAACTTAATTAAGAAATATTCTCTCAAGCCATATATCGTATAACAGGATTACCAGTCTAGGCTAAATCCCTTATATAACGTAAGCTCAGATGTGCTCAATTATGATTACTAGTCCAGGCTAAACCTTAATCATAATGTATACTCGAGAGATATTATATCGGTATTATTCATCCGGGCTAAATCCTTTCTATAACAAGGTCATTAGGATTACTCGTCTGAGCTAAATCCTATATGCAATAAATGTAAGACCGTACTTGTTTCGAGAAAGCGCATACAATCATCGGAATTCAACATTCAATCGAGACTTAACCCTTTTATCACCATTTCAAGCATGTATTAAGTTTCTCATTATAACATTCAAGTAATGTACATCAATATAAATCACATTTCATACAACACAACATTCAATTAAACATATTTACATGCCAGATTAAGTTACACGAACTTACCTCGACACTTATTCGGGTAAAAGTCTACTAATTCGAAATCTTTTCTTTTCCTTGATCTAACCTCGAATTAGTGTTGTCCGAATCTATATAAATGAATTTAACCATCAATTTCACACATTTCATATTAAAATGGACTCAATTTATGTCCTAGGAAAAAATACCATTTTGCCCCTAACTTTTACATAAATTCTGATTTTGTCCCTAGGCCTGGAAAATAAAACTTTTGCAAATTACTCCCTATTCCAAGCCTAACCAAAGCCCCATTATAAATTTTCTAGCAAATGTATTCATAAAATTTTATAATTTTTCATCAAATTTTACAATTTTTCATTTTAGTCCCTAAATCATGTTTCCATCAAAAATCACTTTGTAACAGTTGTTTATCTATCAATAATCTTTCATTTTCTACCATAAATTTCTAATTTCTAGCATAATACATCTATGACCCATTTTCATACCTTGATAAATTTTCAAATTAATCCCTCAAATAGTGAGATTAAGCTATCCCGGTTTCAAAAATACCAAAATTACTAAAAATGGGACAAGAGAACTTACCCAATTAGGCCTTGAAAGTTTCTTTTCTCTCTCCTAGGATTTCCATGTGTTTCAGGTTGAAGATGACATGAAATAAGATGATTTCTTTTATCATTTTTTTAATTAATTAAGTATTTTTCTATTTCCAATTTAGTCCTTACCCTTTTTCTATAATTCCATGGATGAGTCACCAAGAAAAATCTACATACTTTTCTTAATGGTCTAATTACCATATAAGGACCTCTAGTTTTGAATTCCATAGCCATTTGATCCTTATAGCTACTAGAATTCAACTTTCGTATTTTATGCAATTTAGTCCTTCTAGTAATTAAGCACTAAATCGATAAAATTTTCGTATTAAAATTTTCACACGACCTATCTACCATATTAAAGACCATATAATAAAATAAAAGTAAATCATATTTTTGGGTCAGATTTGTGGTCTCGAAACCACTGTTCCAATTTCACTAAAAAATGGGCTGTTATGACTCACCCCCTTTTAGGGATGTTTATCCTTGAAAATCTTACCAGTAAAAAGATTCGGGTATTGCTTCCTTATAGTATCCTCCAGCTCCCAGGTAGCCTCTTCTATACTGATTCGTTGCCAAAGAACTTTTACTAAAGCTACCTTTTTATTTCTTAACTCTTTTGTTTCTTGAGCTAAGATTTTGATTGGTTCTTCACCATATGTCATATCAGGTTGGATTTCTATCTTTGTCAAAGAGATAACATGCGAAGGGTCGGATTGATACCACCGTAGCATAGACACATGAAAGACATTATGAATCCGATCAAGCTCTGGTGGTAAAGCTAACCGATATGCAACTGGTCCAATTCTTTTTGTAATCTCATATGGTCCAATGAACCGTGGACTCAGTTTTCCTTTGCGTCCAAATAGGAGAACTTTCTTCCAAGGCGACCCTTTCAAGAATACTTTGTCACCGACTTGAAATTATATTTCTTTTCATTTCAAATCAGTGTAGGACTTTTGACGATCACTGGTTGTTTTCAAGCTATCTCGAATTACCTTCACTTTTTCCTCGGTCTCTCAGACCAAGTCAACTCCGTGTAACTTTTTCTCACTGAGTTCTGTCCAAAACAATGGAGTTCTACATTTGCACCCATACAAGGCTTCATACGGTGCCATTTTAATACTAGATTGATAGTTGTTATTATAAGCAAATTCAACCAAAGACAAATACCTTTCCCAGTTACCTTCAAACTCAATTACACAACACCGAAACATATCTTCCAAGATCTATATTACCTGTTTAGATTGACCATCTGTCTGGGGATGAAATGCAGTGCTAAAGTGTAACTGAGTACCCAGAGCTTCTTGCAATTCGCTCCAGAATCAAGATGTAAACTGAGGATCTCTATCTGAAATAATGGAGATAGGCACTCCATGCAATCTGACAATCTCAGAAACATATAATTCAACCAATCTATCCAAGGAATAATCCATATGTACCGGAATAAAGTGTGCAGACTTTCTCAACCGATTAACAATTACCCAAAGACATCCTTCTTCTTTGGAAACAGGGGTAATCTCGTTACAAAGTCCATAGTAATTCTTTCCCATTTCCATTCCGGAATCGTAACTGGCTATAATATTCCAGAAGGAAATAGATGTTCAGCTTTTACTACCTGACATATCAAACACTTGGATACGAACTCAAAAATATCTCGTTTCATTCCCAGCCACCAGTACATCTTTTTCAAATCATTATACATTTTATTACTACCAGGATGTATAGACATGCTACCATTGTAAGCTTCATTTAAAATATT
This sequence comes from Gossypium anomalum, assembly GCA_025698475.1. NCBI lineage: Eukaryota > Viridiplantae > Streptophyta > Magnoliopsida > Malvales > Malvaceae > Gossypium > Gossypium anomalum. The sequence goes on from CM046956.1 coordinate 61,576,743, forward strand.
CTGTACTAGTTCTGAACCTTTCTGTACACATACTCTGCCTCTAAATAACAAACAACCATTAGCCCCGATCTGAAATTCTGAGTCAGGAGTCGATTCGCTTTGTATCCGTTTTGCTTGCAACTTGCTATCATTTATCTGAGCTTCAGAGATTTGTTGAAAAAATTGGTCTGGCTTTTAACTCAGCTATGATTGAACCATTATTAGACAACAACAGTCGGGTGTTCATTGCTCGCAAAGTATATAGGGATTTTCTTCTTAAAGCATCTACCACTACATTGGCTTTTCTCGGATGGTAGTCAATAACAAGATCATAATCTTTCAAGAACTTAAGCCATCTGCGCTATATCAAATTCAAATCTTTCTGTGACATCAAGTATTTCAAAATTTTATGATTAGTGAATATGTGACATTTTTCACCAAACAAGTAATGCTGCCAAATTTTCAATGCAAACACTATGGCTACCAATTCAAGATCATGTGTCGGGTAGTTCTTTTCATGTGGCTTTAGTTTTCGTGAAGCATAGGCTACTACCTTACAATCTTGTATCAAAACACAACCTAAACCATTCAATAACGCACCACTGTAAACTGTAAATTCCTTACCCGATTTAGGCTGGTCTAACATAGGTGCTTCTGTCAATAAAGCTTTTAATCTGTCAAAGCTCTGTTGGCATTTCTTAGTCCATTCAAATTTTACATCTTTCTATAGCAAACGAGTAATCGGAGAAGCTATCATTGAAAAACTTTTTACAAATCTCCGATAATAACCAGCTAGTCCCAGAAAACTTCAGACTTTAGACACATTCTTCAGTGGCTTCCAGTTAAAAATGGCTAAAATTTTATTCAGGTCTACTCTGACACTTTCAGCAGATAGTATATGCCTAAGGAAACTAACTTCCAGTAGCCAAAATTCACATTTACTGAATTTGGTGTACAATTGTTTATCTCATAGGGTTTGCAACACTATTCTCAAATGTTCAGTATGTTCATTTTCATCTCGGGAGTAAACCAAAATATCATCTATAAATACCACCACAAACTTGTCTAAATACGGGCTAAAAATTATGTTCATCAAATCCATAAACACTACAGGTGCATTTGTCAAGCCGAATGGCATTACAAGAAACTCATAGTGTCCATACCTGGTTCTAAAAGCTGTCTTTGGTACATCCAATTCTTTTACCCGTTGTTGATAGTAACCAGAATGGAGATCAATCTTTGGAAATACAGTAGCACACTTTAACTAGTTGATAAGTCATAATTTATACATATTTTTATCCCATGCTTAGCACATTTTTGGATGAATTAACATTAGATTTCCGGAATTTGATGCTCCTAATCCTTTAATTTAATATCTTATACTTAGGTGAGCATAGGAAAGTAAAAAGAACAAGAAACGAGCCAAAAAGGGAGAAAATGAGCCTACATGAGAAATCAACACGGCCTGGACTTCCTCACACGGGTAGAGCACACGCCCGTGCCATTCTGGTAGGCTTGAACACGGCTTAAAACGACCTCAACACGAGCGTGTCTATTTCTCAGTCTTGACCACGGCCTGAAGTAATCGTACACGAGCGTGTCCCTATCGAGCCCAAGTTGAGTTTTATTCGAAAAAAGGCAATTTGGAGGGTTAAAAAGCATTCTAAAGCTTCTTTAAAAGACCCTAAAGGAGGAGAAAAGGGAGACAAAGAGTAGGAAGCAAGGAATTACTCGAAGAAAGCCGATTGATCCATCTTAGAAGACCTCCAAGACTGAAGATCTCCCTTCAATTTCCTTCAGGAGTTTTTGGGTTTTCTTTATGTTTTGTCATTATTCTTCTGAGATGTTTTTTTTTATAATTATGAACTAAATCCCCTAAATACGTAAGGGGGATGAAACCTAAGATGGATTTTGTTAATATTTTTTGAACTATATGATAAATACTTGATTTGTTCTTAATTATGAATTTAACTCTTGTTTGAATATTTCGGGATATTGATTCAAGTATTGATTGTGTTTATTTGAAGGATGAATAGTCTCTATCTAAGAGTAGATCACTCATAATAAAGTGGAGTTACATGCAATCCTAGAGATAGGATGACATAAATCTACCAGATTAGAGTCAAATCTAATAAGGGAATCCATAGATCAAGTTAATGCAAAACTAGGGTTTTTAATTAGAAAGAGATTTCAATTAATCAACCTAGGTTTAGGCGTTATTATTCTTAAATAGGGATAATAACATAATTTAGGAATTTCTATGGATCAAGTCAAGTGAATAAATCATCTAGTTCAGAGTCAATTAATAAAGAGAAGTCTAGGTGGATCCTTCCTTGGGTATTGTCTAAATCAATCAGTTTTCCTAAAAGTATTTCCCTAATTTATTTTCTGTGCATTCTTAGATTAGTTAATTAGTTAGATAAAACAACCTTCATTATTCTTAGGCTAGATAATAAAAAGAAAGTTTATACTAGAACTTTTAGTTCCTTTGGGTTCAACATCCGGTCTTGCTAAAACTATACTATTGTTCGATAGGTACGCTTGCCTTCATCGTGATAATAGTTATTTCAAGTACGATCAATTATAAATTTTAAAACTTATCACGAGTGATAATCACTGGTCAAACAAGTCATTGATCCGAGGCAATGGATACTTGTTCTTTATTGTAACTCTGTTAAGCAGTCTGTAATCAATACACAGCCTCAACGATCCATCTTTCTTCTTTACAAATAGAACCGGTGCACCCCAAGGTGAGAAAATAGGTCGAGCAAAACCTCTGTCAATCAACTCTTGCAACTGTACTTTCAGCTCTTTCAATTCAGTAGGAGCCATTCTGTAAGGTGCTATGGATATAGGTGTTGTACCCAGAACAAGATCTATAGAGAATTCCACTTCTCTATCTGGTGGTAAAATAGGTAATTATTCTGGGAATACATCAGGAAATTCACATACAACCGGAACTGACTGAATCTTTGACTCAGATACTTTGGCATCCATCACATACGTAAGATAGGCATCATACCCCTTTCTAACATATTTCTGTGCTGATATTGTTGAAATCACATTAGGTAATCCATCCAGTTTATCAGATTCAACATGAAGTAATTCACTATTCTCACATTTCAATAAAATATATTTCTATTTACAGTTTAACACTATATCATATCGGGTTAACCAATTCATTCCTAAGATCACATCAAATTCATCAAATGGAAATATCATCAAATCAGCCAAAAAGCAATAACCTTTTACCATCAATGGACGATTCTTACAAACTTTATCCACCATAACACATGACCAAGGGGTTTGAAACTTTAACCATAATTTCAGTGAATTCAACAGGTAAATTTTTAACAAACATTAGGTTTGTGCATATGTATGAATGTGTGGAACCAGGATCAATCAAAGTAGTACTATCAGTATAAAGTAGAGAAAATGTACCAGTAATGACTTTTGGTACACAGGCATCTTCTCTAGCATGAATAGCATATGTCCTTGCAGGTGCTCATGCCTCTAATCTAACTGTTGTATCATTGGTCGTACCTCGACTACCACCAACATTACCGGGATGGCGGGGTGGTCTGCCCCTCGAGACAGGATTACTCGGCTTTGGAGCTGGTTCTATCTCCTTTTCAACTATTTTAGGACAATCCTTGAGAAAATGGTCAAGTGAACCACATTCGAAACAAGCTCCACTTTTAGACCGACATTCCCCATGATGAAATTTGTTACAATGTTTACATTTCGGTTTGAGATTACTGACACTACCCATACTGGTCACAGATGTAGATGAAGACCTCGGGTTAGAACGCTGAGAGGCCATCTCTCTTCCAGAATATCCCGTAAAGGTGGTCACACAATCATAATACTTCATTAATTTCTTAGAAGCAAATGATCGTGATTTACTCATAGTTCTTTTTTTAGAAATCCGAGTCTCTTTTTCAGCTTGTCTCTTTTCTTTACTCAATTCCTTAGTTTTGTGTGCTCGGTCGGCTAACGTCACAAATTCCCTAATTTTGAGAATCTCAATCAATAATTTGATATTTTCATTCAGCCCTCTTCAAAGTGTTTACACATTTCAACCTCGGTTAAAACCTATTCTCTGGTATACTTGCTCAATCGAACAAATTCTCGTTCATATTCGGATACGGTCATGTTTCCTTGTTTAAGCTCTAGAAATTATTTCTTTTTTTGATCCATGAATCTTTGACTAACATACTTCTCCCTAAATTCAGCCTGGAAGAATTCTCATGTAACATTCTCCCTCGGTACTACTGAGGTTATGGTATTCCACCAATGATAAGCTATATCTTTTAGTAGAGATACCGCACATTTCAGACATTCAGCAAGTGTACAAGGTAATTCATCAAAAACCCGGATAGTGTTCTCTAGCCAAAACTCAGCCCTTTCCAGATCATCATCTATGGTAGCTCTAAATTCTTCTACCCCATGTTTGCGGATTTTATCTATCGGAGGCTTACCAATTCTAACAGATTCGACACCCTGTGGTACCTTAGGAATCGGTTGGGGAGCAGGTGGGGGAGGTCGTTGTACAATAGGGTTTGTTCTCAAGTACTGTGTAAATCGTTCATTCATCATTTGAAAGAAGGCTTCCTTTGCCTCCTCACTTCGGCCCTCAAACACGGGCCTTTTACTACCAGACATAGACGCGGACGCAACTCTTTGAACCGAAGCTGAACATTACTCTCAGCTTCCTCGAATTTAGTTCTAACTCGGTTGGATGACATTACTATATGAAAAACACATTTAAAAGGATTAGGAGTCATCACATGTAACATCCCGAAATAGGGCCTAAACGGAACAGTGGTTGCGAAACCACAAATTTGAGGTAGAAAAATTTATTTTATTATTATTTTGAGGTTTATGATATGATTTCATGATTTTGTAAAAATTTCGTGATGAAATTCTATGCATAAAGTGCTTAAGTTGAGATTAGGGACTAAATCGAATAATTTGCAAAACTTGCATTCTAGAAGTTTTTAGTATGAAATTGCTTTGGAATATTAATTAGGAGGGTCTAAATAACAATTTGACCAATTTCTAAGTTCATGGACAAAATAGGACATGGATGGAATTTTTGAAAGTTTAATAAGGAAGGGCATTTTGGTCATTTGGATATTAAATGAAATAAAAAGGGAAAAATAACACAAAATTCATCATCTTCTTCATTAGCACGAAATTTCAAGGGTTCTCCATAGCTAGGGTTTGCTTCAAGCTTTCAAGCTCCATAGTAAGTGATTCCAAGCCCCGTTTTTAATGTTCTTTACGTTTCTGAGTCCCAAAGAGCTCGATAAAGCTTATGCTAGCAATAATTTAAGTTAGGGTTCATATTTGGAAAAATACCCATAGGTGAAAAGTGTTTATTTTGATGTTTTATGATATAATATGAGGTCTTAGATTATGTTGGACAACTTGTGCTACTCGGTTTTAGGTAAAAACGAGTAAAAGGGCTTAATCGGTAAAAATACCTAATAGTCATAAGTATATGTTAGAGTGAGAATTTGATTTTTCTATAGAAGGGAAAAACGATCAGCATGTCATAAAACATAAGAAAATAGGATGAAGTTTAATTTACGAGATTTGGGGCAAAAGTGTAAATATGCAAAAGTTTAGGGGCAAAAATGTAATTTTTCCAAAGTTTGAGTAAAGGACTGTTTTGATAAATGTGAATGTTAAATAAGTTAAATTTGATATTATAGATCAAAAAGAGCAAAATTCGGGAGTAGATTGGGGAAAAGAAAAAGTAAAGGACTAAATTGTAAAGTTTAGTCACATTTTGTATCGAGGTAGGTTTACAGTAAATAAATGCATTTTACATTATTATTGTCAATTTCCAGCATTTATATACTTATTTTATGAGAATATTTAAAGTCGAATTAAAGGCGAAGTGACAGAGAAAAAGCATTAGGAAGCCCTTTTGAACCTTAAGAATGTTAGGATATTGAGGTTGTGAGAGATGAGCAGAGACGAGAAATGAGCCATGTAAGTCCATATCAGATATATGGCTTTGGAGACAGAATGAGCCATGTAAGCCCATATTAGATATATATATATGGCATTGGAGACAGGAATAATTCATGTAAGTCCATGTCGAAGACATGGCATTGGCAGGATATTGATAGACAGGAACGACCCTAGTATCCTTAGTATTCCGAGTGGTTCAACAGTTCATTGTACACATTAAATTACAGTGAATTATCAGCAAAAGAAGAAGGTAGATTATATTTATGAATAGTGAAAGGTCAGGTAAGAAAGAAGGTAAGTGAGTAAAGAAGAAGGTAGAAAATGAGAAGTAAAGAAAGTTTATGAGGCTAGGTGACATTATGTATAATTATTCATTATGTTGAATGTTGTAATTTATTTGCTTGTAAGCTTACTAAGCCTAGTGCTTACTCTCTTTATTTTCTTTTTCTTATAGTTTTATAAAGCCACTCGGGGATCGAAGGAAACGTCAGAGACCCGATCACACTATCGAAGAAATCACATTGGTATAGTTAGATGTTTCGTTTTGTGTATGGCATGTGTAGGAACTTGGTTTCTTTTGATATGATATGATCAATGAATTAATAGAATGGCTGATGATATACATGTTTAATAGTATGTATGATTAAGTAGTAACTATCACATGAAAACTATGAAAAATGTAAAAGTAACTTAAAAACGGATTCAAGTATCAGAAATAACGTGACTTTGAAAAATCACTAAATATCGTAGAGACATGATTTGATGGTTAATAATATATGAAATTAAATCTCATTGTGTCTATTTTCATATGGAATAAGCAAAATAGGTAAAGGTTTTTTATTTTATAAGATATCTAAGTTTTAGTGAAGTAGGGCCAGAGCGATTTCTGGATCCCCTATTTCAAATTTGGAAATTCACCATAAATTTTAAAAAAATAATTAGGTGTTTTACTTTATATTTTTAGAATTATTATTGAATCTAGTTTTAATAGAAACAAACAGTATAGTCATATGAATTTTTTACAAGGAGAAAAGTGGTTCGTAGTAAGTAGAGGTTAGTGCAGTCAAATTCTGAAATAGGGGTAACTTTAACTAATAAACTGTACTAATTGGCTAAGTAAAAAATTCTAGAAACAAATTATTAGATATATATATGAGTCTAGTTTCAGGAAAAATTTATAGATCTTAATTTCGAGTTTTGAAACTTGAGAAATAAATTTTTAAGCAACCATGACGCAGAAAAATAGTTTATTCCGAAAATTAAAATAAGTGGTTTGGAGTTGTTTAAAAGGTAAGATAAGTTTAGTAACACCTCAAGCTTGACTCCGGTGACAGTTTCGGGCGTGGGGGCGTTACATCACACTATCACAATTTATATAATGGCATGTATAGCTAAACTCGTGTTCGCTACGTCAAATCCAAGAATCGGCTAAATCGTAGCTCTAAAACCACTAAATATAACACCTCTTAACAGTACCTATCGTCGAAACAAGGTTTCAAAGCATTACCAGAACATTCAGAACATTTTTCTATTAAACTACATAAGTTACAATTCATTTACCGAAATCATCCATAAAATCCCTTGATCGGGCCCTCGAGGCCCAATACGAGCATTAGAATCAAATCAGGACTTAATCAAGACCTCTAAGAATTTTTCACAAAATTACAATTTTTTTCCAAGGTGCAGGGCTCACACGCCCGTGTGACCCTAGGACACGCCCGTGTTAGAGGCCGTGTTCAACCCCATGTAACTTTTTGACTTGCATACACGGCTATGCCATACACCCATGTGCTAGGCCTTGTGGTTAATTAATTCAATTCGAAATCAGGTGCAGGCTTCACACGGCCAAGACACACGCCCGTGTTCTAGGTCGTGTGGCACACATGACTGAGACACACGTCCATGTCTCTACTCGTGTGCCCAATTCTAAGCATTCTGTTTCTCAAAATTAAGGTGCAGGGGACACACGGCTTAACCACATGCCCATGTTACCAGGCCATGTGTCACACACGGTCTAGACACACGCCCATGTGTCTGCCCGTGTGGACAAAATGAAGCCATTTCTAGCTCTATTTCTCACCCATATTTTCACCCAATACCTGTACATGAAACACACATCCAATACCAACCAATCCAACCATTCAAAATAGACAATTCTATCATTCATCGTAGCATACCATCACATGCATATATGTTTGTAAACTTACCTTGGATGAACTTAGGCATTTCACAACATTGATCACATATTCTTAACATATCTCATTTGTAAATATATATCATGATAATCTACTTAGTAATACTAAAATGAATCATTACTAGCGATTCCGATGGCTAGGTTACAAAATAACATTTCAAGCCACTATTGGCCAAGTTGTCCTATACATGCCATTATACCAAAATGATTTTACTAAGTATACCCAAAATGATTAGTTGATAGTGTGATGATGCTCCAATAATCTTCCAACCTTCACGAGTTTCCGAGCACTATTAAAACAAGGGAAAAGTAAAATGGAGTAAGCATTACATGTTTAGTAAGTTCGTATAACGGAATCTAAACTTACCAATCTTACTTATCAAACATGTTAGTCACCAAAATCTTCATATCAATCAAGTAACATAGGTGAGCTCATCAAGCAATATTCCTTCAAGTCATTATCATATCATATCAAGATTTTCATTCCATGTCAAGAGTTTTATATCCGTTGAATCACTGAATCCCGATAGATGCACAAGTAGTAAACTCAAAGTGTACGATTCGATAATCCATAAATTTCTTATTCAAGGGTACCCATTAGGGCACTTAACGAAGAAACATTCTCTCAATCCATATATCGTATAACAGGATACCAGTCTAGGCTAAATCCCTTATATAACGTAAGTTCAGAGGTGCTCGATTAGGATTACCAGTCTAGGCTAAACCCTAATCATAACATATACTCGAGAGATATTATATCGGGATTACCTGTCCGAGCTAAATCCTTTCTATAATTCAAGCTAAATCCAGTCCACAACAAATGCAGGACCCTACTTGTTTCGGGAAAGCGCATACAATCATCAAAATTCAACATTCAATCGGGACTTAACCCTTTTATCACCATTTCAAGCATGTATTAAGTTTCTCATTATAACATTCAAGTAATGTACATCAATATAAATCACATTCCATACAACACAACATTCAATTAAACATATTTACATGTCGGATTAAGTTACACAAACTTAGCTCGACACTTATTTGCGTAAAAGTCTACTAATCTGAAATCTTTTCTTTTCCTCGATCTAACCTCGAATTAGTGTTGTTTGGATCTATATAAATGAATTTAACCATCAATTTCACACATTTCATCTTTAAATGGACTCAATTTACTTCCTAGGCAAAATTACCATTTTACCCCTAACTTTTCCATAAATTTTGATTTTGTCCCTAGGCCCGGAAAATGAAACTTGAGAAAATTACTCCCTATTCCAAGCCTAACCAAAGCCCCATTATAAACTTTCCAGCACATGTATTCATAAAATTTCAAAATTTTTCATCAAATTTTAAAACTTTTCATTTTAGTCCCTAAATCATGTTTCCATCAAAAATCACTTTGCAAAAGTTGTTTATCTATCAATAATCTTTCATTTTGTACCATAAATTTCTTATTTCCAGAAAAATATATCCATGAACCATTTTCATACCCTGATAACTTTTCAAATTAATCCTTCAAATAGAGAGATAAAGCGATCCCGATTTTAAAAATACCAAAATTACTAGAAATAGGACAAGAGAACTTACCCAATTAGGCCTTAAAAGTTTCTTTTCTCTCCCCTAGGGTTTCCATGTGTTTTAGGTTGAAGATGACATAAAATAGGATGATTTCTTTTATCATCTTTTTAATTAATTAAGTATTATGCTATTTTCAATTTAGTCCTTGCCCTTTTTCTATAATTCCATGGATGAGTCACAAAGAAAAATCTACATACTTTTCTTAATGGTCTAATTACCATATAAATACCTCTAGTTTTGAATTCCATAGCTATTTGATCCTTATAGCTTCTAGAATTCAACTTTCGCATTTTATTCAATTTAGTCCTTCTCGTAATTAAGCACTAAATCGATAAAATTTTCATATCAAAATTTTCACACAACCTATGTACCAAATTATGAACCATATAATAAAATAAAAATAAATCATATTTTTGGGTCAGATTTGTGGTCCCGAAACCACTGTTCTGATTTCATTAAAAATGGGTTGTTACATAATATTTGTTGAGTTATTCCGTCTTTAATATTTAACATATGTTTCTTATCATCATCTATTAGTCCTTAACCGAGCATCTGAATTTGAACCTACATCGTTAAGATTATCAAGATCTCCATCTTCCATATACTTTTCAAAGTATATGGATCATCTCAATTCCATCTATGATTGAAGTTATAAAATATGCAACATGCTAGTATGATCCACCTTTTTTATGCTATACTAAGGTGATGTTATTAATATGAGAAATAATTTTGTTAGAACAACAAATGTCTTCTCAACCACATTTTGAAGCCTTGAATGTGTCAAAATTAAAGAGGTTTCGAGTTCTCCACGATACTTACGTTTTGCACCAGTCTTTCAAATGATATCATAGCTCACAATTTGGTGTAAGAAAACATTTTCTATTTGCATATTAGCATCTACCTTATAATATTTAGGTTCACAATTCAAATAGTTTAGAGTTTTAATTATAAAAACTTATATAAACTTAATTTGGTAAATGACTTATGTTAGATTATATTTTTTTTATAATACGTAAATTAAGTCAAAATAATATAAAATTTATAAAATTTAACCTTTATAAAAAGTTTTATAAATTATTCAAAACATTCATAACACTTCTTATAAATAATACAATTTTTTGTCATTACTTTTAAAATATATTTTTTTAAATAAGTTATGATAGAAAAAACTATAACATTTTTTATGAATAAATATATTATTTTTATAATATATAACATGTCTTCTGTCCATACTTGACCATAATTTTTTACAAATAAATATATTATAAAACGTTTATAACATGCAAATTCTTTTTTAGAATAAAATTTTTTAGGATTTAAATAATAAATTTTTTGTTATAACTTTATAAAATACACAATTTATTGTTATAATATATTTTTTTAGGATTTATAATAGAAGAAATTTTTTACCATAACCGTCTCGAACATTCATACATGTCATGTTTATAATATAATTTTATAAATTGTATAAAAATAATTTTTTAAAATTGAATTGGGTGTAATTACCCGTTCAATTACTCTAATTATTACTCTCCCCCTAAGAATTGAAAAGTGTAATTAGGGTATTCCAATTACACCCAACTCGATGGGACCTAACAATGTAAATGGTTAACCAAATATGCCACAATTGCACAATTATAAACAATTGCACCCAAATCTAATTACTAGATAATTTTCCTAACACTATCTTAAAGGTTTTGTTTTTAAATATTTATTTATTTAATTACATTTTAAACAAAGTTATTGTATGCTTTAATAATATTTTGTTGGAAATTTTTAAAGTTGCATTCAGGTTTGACTAAAGACATAAATAATTTCATTATGTAATTGTTTAAATTTCTCCATTTCTTCCATTTCTTATAATTAAAATTTGTTTTTATTTTATTTAATTCTTATTCATCTCTAATTGAAATTCTATTTATATGATTGCACAATTTTAGCATTCATGTAGATATAATTATACAATTTTTAATACCTATAATGTAAATCCTACCAATATGACAGATTCAATTGTTAAAAAAAGGGGGAAATGATTTCAATATAATTAAGATATTAAATTATAAAATTTTGAATTCCATTCTCCATTATACATAATATTTGACTCTTTTTTTTGTAGAAAAGAGACAGCACTAAACGATTACAACAGTCAATTCATAAGTTAAAAGAATCTAGACCCATTACGATCTTCAACCAACAAATCTCTAACCAAAACTAACGAAACTGCAAACAAACAGAGTGAATAGTCTCCTGTGTCAGCACATTTAGCCATATGATCTGTAACCCCATTCTGATCCCTCGAAATATGTTGGACACGAACCTCACATCTTTGGCGCAGCAACTGATGTAATAACCTCCACCAGACAAGATTAATTCTACCAACAATGCATTATCACACTCAACTTCAACCTTTCTGAACCCCTTCTCCCAAGCTATAAAAAGGCCTTCCAACATTGCTCTTGTCTCAACTTTAAAAACTGATTACTATTTATATTTGGCTATTACTGTTTATATTTCCATTAGTTTTTATTATTTTATTATCATAATTACTTAATTTCAAATTAAGTATGTTATAACTATAGAAATAATAAATATTTTTAAAAGAGTTTTAAAAAATGTTAAAAGAGTTTAATTTGATTTAAATTGCATATTTAAAATTGAAAATTAAAGAAAGATTGCATAAGTCTCTCTATCTTTTGACATATTTTTCTATTCTTGTTAGCACGTTTCGTTACTTTCCAGTTTTTGTTTATTAAATTTTATCCCAAATTTCTTTTACCATGCTTAGTCTATAGAGGAGCCTATAGCAAATTTATCATTAGATGACGAGGAGGAAGAACCCATCCAGTTGGAGAGTAGAAGCATCTCATCCAGAAACTTCTTATGCCAATTGTTTTGTGGGAATGTTTCTCACTTCAAGTGTGGTCAACTTTCAAGCAATGAGATCGATGCTGGCAAATGTATGGCATCCTATCGGAGGAGTCTCAATCTCAAATCTAGAAAATGGCAGATTCTTATTTCGTTTTTATTTTGAATTCAATGTTAATCAAGTTGAGAAAAAGGGTTTGTGGAATTTTAATTCTCATCTACTAGTGTTACACTGTCTAATGGAAGGGAAGACCCTCTGTTCATCCAACTAAATTGGCTTGATTTCTAGATGCTTATCCATGACCTTCCCTATGGTTTTATGCCTAAGGTTGTAGCAATACAATTGGGAAGCTTTATTGGGGTCTTCTTGGAATATGATGCATCGACTATCCAATTGGGCTACAAAGGAATAATGAGGTTAAGGGTGCGAGTTAATGTTAGGAAACCATTGAAAAGGAAAAAGAAACTTACTCTCTTAAATGGTCCGTCTGTTTATGTTCATTTTTCATATGAAAAACTCACTTTCTTCAGTTTTCTATATGGTATATTAGGTCATGGTGAAAGTTATTTCCTAATTAGAGCTCTTCATCTAAGATAAGAGTTTGAGTTTCAGTAGGATATCTCAGTACGTGCACAGTCTAAAAGAAATACAGCGTGGAGGAGTAGGTGGTTGGTGGAGGACGGTGGTAATGGGAGTTCAAATTATGGAAACTCCACAAACAAGTATAGAGGGAGCAATCTGAGGAGGTCACAATCAATTCCCTTTGATCAAGGAGCTAATGTGGGATTTCCTCCCAAAATTTCTTACTCATTAAAAGGAAAGTCAAATATTTCTTCAATTCCTGGCCCATTAAAAGTGGGCTAGTTGGGCCAAAATAATAACAAGGATAAAAATAATTTTGATGAGGACATGGCTGTGTTAGAAGAAGAAAAGAGCCCAACAAAATAAAAGGATGGGATAAAACAACCCTGTTTTTAGTCAAATGCTTTAGGAGTTTTTTCGAATGTGGATTCAAATGAAGCCTCTAGTGACCTCTATGTACCCAACTCTAATAGATTGGCATGCCTTGTTATATAGGTTAGCTGGACGCAATGAAATTTTTAAGTTGGAACGTTTAGGGTTTGGGGAGGCCCCGAACAGTTCGACGTCTTCGGCATATGCTGAGAGGCTCAAATCCCTCTATGGTTTTCTTGATTGAGACTAAACTATAGGGTTCTTCTATGGTAAGGATTAAAAGTAAGTGTGGATTTTAGAATGAGATCGATGTTGACTCGGATGGAAAAATGAATGTAAGGCGTCTCTCAAGTCATTTTCAATAAGGCATATCGATATAATAATGGATGAAGATTCGGATGGGAAGAACTGGAGGTGCACTGATTTCTATAGAGCTCTTAAGAAAAATCTAAGGGAGGCCTATTGGAGTTTATTACGCTCTTTAAATGATTGTCCACAAATCCCTTGGCTAGTCATAAGAGATTTCAACGAGATCACATATTCATAAAAAAAAAAGAGGTTTAATTCGACGAGAAAGCCAAATGCGAAGATTTTGTGAGGTGTTGTCCAATTTCTCACTTTCTGATTGGGGTTATTCTTGACAGTGATTTACTTGGGAGAAGGGTCAGATACAATCAAATAATATTTGGGAGCGGTTGGATTGTGGAGTTGCAAATGATGATTGGTGGAATCTATTTCTAGATTATAAAGTGTACCATTTGACTTACTTTTTCTCAGATCATTCCTCCCTTTTACTAAACACAAGTGTGGACAAGTTTCATGCAAAAATGTGGCATTTTAGATTTGAGGCTACTTTGCTCTTAAAAAACACTTGTGAATCGAAGGTTAAAAAATTATGGGATTCTAGTTTGGGTACTATCCTTAAGAGATTAAAGGAGGTTGGGGTGGGTCTTGATGCTTGGTTTAAAAAGATAAAAAGAGAAAGATCCTTGTAAAAAAAAAAAAGGATCTAGAAAAATAGCTCCTAAATTTGAATGATTCGTATCCAACTGATGAAGCCTTGGGAGATATTGTTCATACTAAATTAGCCCTAAGTATAAAGGTCGATAAAGAGGAACTTTACTGGAAACAGAGGGCCATAGATAATTGGTTAAAGAATGGTGATCGTAATACGAATTTTTTTAACAAAGCCGCAACGGAAAGAAGAAGAAGGAATGGAATAGAAAAATTGCCGGACTCTAATAGAAATAGTTATGAAAGTAACTGATAGCTACTATCGCTTGCCACCAATTCTTTTGATTCTCTTTTTTCATCAAAGGGAACAAAAAATGATGATGTAATTTTGGTAGGAGTTTTGCTTTGTATAACCTCATTGATGAATGAAGAAGTCATAAGGGCATTTTCCTACGAAGAGGTTTGTCTTTCTCTAAAAACCATGAGCCCATTAAAGGCTTCGGGTGTAACACCCCAAACTCGGCTTGGACATTACAATCGAATCTGGCGATCTCACATTGAAATGTTTTTCATAAAGTGAGATATTATTGAAAAACCCATTCTATATTTAACCTCTTTGTGATCTTAATGATGATTTTAGGATGTCTCGTTCATTTTCAAAATGTAAGCCGTTTGGCTAAAAGTTAATCACACTAAGACGTTATTAAATTTTTAAAACGTTATCTCTTGCGAAAGCTCTTGAAATAGGTTGTGCATTCGTGGTATTTTTGAAAAGCATTTATCTTTTTCAAAACCCGCGTCTTACCCTACTGCTAGCAGTTATGAATCAAATCAAATAAAAACCCAAATTAAAGTAAAAATCCATAAAGGCCTTATTACAGTAAAAATACCCAAAACAAACTTACTTATAACTTAATAATCAAATGTGGAAGCATGTGCAGTTGTGTGGCCACCTTTGAGTCCCTTGCAGCACCGATCCACCTAAAACTGGGGAATACCTACACAGTTAAACAGGTGGGTGAGTTATGGAAACTCAGTGTGTAATCCCATATCAAATAAACAAACAGTGAGCATATACAGTCTGGGCCTAAGCCCAATTCAGTAATGGTTTAGTCTCAGTTAGGGCCTTAGCCCATTACAATATCAATATCAGTTTGGGCTAGAGCCCATCTCAGTGACAGTACAGTACAGATATACAATTAAAAGATCCTACCCAGCCAGCCTCTACACTCCATCTCCGTCCAACCCTGCACTTCATGTGGGGATATAATCAACCCACCCATCCCTACACTCCAAGTAGTACGTGTTGCGGCACTAAATAGTATTTGCAGCAGAGTTGCCAGTACAGTACACTTCCTCCAATCATAATAAAACCCATCCCCATGCAACATATCATGCATCATGCATCATGTCATGTCATAATATCATACATATATTCAATATGTTTAAAATGGCATGCTCAAATATAATCATACATCTCATAGGGCATAACAGTCATTTTATCAATTAGGGGTCCAGGTACACTTATCGACCCAAAAGTAGGCCCACAGTCGTCTCGGGCGACCCGTGCAACCTTAGTAGTCCTACAGTGAAAATGGCCCTACGACCCATATTACGGGCCCATGTAAGCCCACACGCCCGCGTGGCCCACATAGCCCGGAAATGGCCTTGGCCGTGTAGATTAAATAGCCTGACCCAATTATCTCCACACGTTCGTGTGGTTTACCCATGATTTCACCCATGGTTGTCTCAACGATCATGCGCCCGTGTTTATTCACACGGACTACTACATGAGCGAGCGCATGCCCGTGTAGCGTCGTCGTTCACCATCTCTAACTTTTACCGATTTCTAATGTTGGGTTTATGGTTACACACCTTATTTGCAAAAGTGCGCACACCACATCTGAGCACTCTAACCTATAGTCAAACATAACACACCATTAGTCCCTTCACGATAGGGTTAAAATGACCCCTCTTATATTACTTATCCAAAAGGTAGATTGTCACTTGCCTTAATAGAACAAATGTGGCTTAGCCCACTTAAACTGCTGAAAGAGGTTGATTACACGCTCCCTGGCGACTAACTGCATTACAACTGAATTCTATTAATGAATAATGCTCAAAAAAATAGCTTGAATCGAATGCATACCAACTTACTGAAACCACAAAACCAAAGATGGAAGAAGGAAGCAATCGACCTACACCAAGGAACACAAGCCCAACACCTAAGAAATCGAGAGGAACATAACAAATAAGAGATTCGGCAATGAAGGAGAGGTAGAGATTGATGGAGATAAGGCAAGGTTCGGCTACAAGGCAAGAAGATATTCGGCCCTAACGAAGTAAGATAAGGAGAGGGGAAACTTGCCAAAGGCCGAAAAAATAGAAAAAGAGGGAAGAATCAGCCAAAGGATGAAAAAAGATTTAATGGACAGGGGTCAAAGGTTCGACCACTAGACAGGAGGATGAAACCAATTGCTAGTGGAGAAGAAGAATAAAAGAGAATCAGCTAACAAAAGCGATAGCCGAAAGGAAGAAAAAAGCTGAAAACACAAAAGTAGATAATACCCGTATGAACCCTAAAAACATTCGGCCAAAGCTTGGAGAGATAGAGGAGAAAAAGAACGATAGACAAGAGGATTATAGGGAAAAGCAAAGTCGAAAAAGCAAAATAAAATCGAATGATCCCTGAAGTCCCAAGCAAAATCAGCCTCCCAGTAGAGAAAAATGAAAACGAAAGCCAAAGAATCAGCAGCAAATACCAACCACAGCCGAATTTCTCAAAGCAAGAGTTCAAATTCGGCACTACTCTTCCACTCATTCAAAATCCCACAAATTCCTCCTCTAAACACTCAAACCGACCACTCCTCCCTCAACTACTTAATTTGAATTCCATTCAAACACTTCAGTGTTTTGGTCAAACCCCAACACTCCCATGGCACTACCAGCAAAATAAAACACCTAAATGCACCTACCAGCACTCAAACCTTAGACCCCATGGAACCATAACACGCCATCTATCCCCTAGACCAGTAGGCCCCTTTCTGACATGAAATACCCATATTTATTTAAAAGCCTACTGACTAAAGACAGAGTTTATTCATATTAAAAATAAAACTTTTACGTCAACCAAGGCTTGAACCCAAGACTTCTCAGACACTTCCCAGGACACTTAACCACTAAAGCAAATACACAATTTTGTCCCAACTTAAAAATAATAAATAAAAGGATTTTTGGGGTGTTACATCAGGAGAGGATGGTTTGGGTGCAGTTTTTTACCAAAGTTTTTACCATGCTGTGGGAAAAAAGGTAGCAAATTTTTGAATTGAGATGTTATATGGATCCCATAATATTTCAAAGATTAATCAGACACGAATCATTTTGATCCCAAAGGTTAGTAACCATCGTTTTCTTACTCAATTCATGCCAATTAGTCTCTGCAATAATCTGTACAAAATCGCTTCCAATATCTTAGTGAACAGATTTTAGAGTGTACTTCATTACTGCATTGATGAAGTACAAAGTGTATTTGTCCCAAGTAGGCTCATTTCAGACAACATTCTGGTAGCTTATGAAATCCTACATTCTATGAATAAGAGGAGATTGGGAAAACAGGGGTCTTTTACTTTGAAACTTGACATGAGTAAAGCGTACGATAGAGTGGAATGGCCTTTTATCAAGGTCATGCTTAGGAAAATGGGTTTTTTAGAAATATGGGTCCAAAAAAATATGAGGTGCGTTGAAATGGTCTCTTATTCTGTGGTGCTGAATGGAGAGTTAGGCAATTTGTTCTCACCTACTTGTGGACTTAGACAGGGTGATCCACCCAGCCCTTATTTATTTATCATATGTAGCAAGGGTCTTTCAGCTATTTTGAGAATGGCATCTACAAATGGAGATGTTAAGGGGGTTCACATTAATAGACATGCCCCACTTATCACCCACTTGCTCTTTGCAGATGATAGTTTGATATTTGAAAAGGGAATGATGAAAGGGGCTAAGGCTCTTAAAGATAGATTAGAGATTTGTGAAAGTAGCTTGAGGAAGCTAATAAATTTTAATAAATCAGGTACGTTCTTTAGTTCCAACGTGAGTTAGGAAAATAGGGAGATCATTTGTAGAATTTTAGGGGTAAATTCCAGCATGAATCCTGAAAGATATCTCGGACTTCCTTTAATTGTGGGTTGAAACAAAAAGATAGCTTTTAGGGAAATAAAAGAAAAGATGATTAAAAGGGTGGCCAACTGGAGTTTGAAGATTTTGTCTGTTGGGGGTACAGAAGTCCTCATCAAAGTGGTATTGTAGGCAATTCCTATGTATGCAATGTCCTGCTTTCTTTCGCCCAACTTTTTTTGTAAGGAACTTGAAGTAGTTATTGCTCGGTTTTGGTGGCAGAAAAAATCTGGAAAGAAGGGTTGCATTGGTGCACTTCGAAATCTTTTTGTATTTCAAAGGACAAAAGAGGTATAGGGTTTTGTGATTTATCAAAATTTAACATTGCACTACTAGTAAAGCAAGGATGGAGACTAATGGAGAATCCTAGTTCAATAATGAAAAGACTGATACGCACAAAGTATTATCATGACTCAAAATTTTTAGAGGCACTATTGGGATCAAACCCATCACTGATTTAAAGGAGTATATGGTACTCCAAAGCTTTGTTAAGATTGGGACTTTGATGGAGGATTGGATTGGGACACTAAGCCTCGATTTGGTAGGACTATTGGCTACCAGGTAAAAATCATGAAAAAAAATCTCTACAAACTGAGTAACAGATTTGTATCGAGTTAGTGACCTAAAACTACCCGACTCAAATAATTGGAATTACGACTTAATCTTCACAACTTTTTCTGAGGAAGAGGCAAAGCAAATTGTAAGTATTCCTATACCACTAACTAATCAATCTAAAAAGTTAGTATCGTTTAGTGAAAAATTTGGCATTTATTCTGTCAAGAGTGGTTATAAAGACCTTATTGAGCCTTCTAATGTTGATGAAATGGAGCAAAAGAATTTTAAACAGATTTGGAAATTAAATTGTCCAACAAAAATCAAAATTTTGGTGTGGAAATTTGCTCAAAATTTCATTCCAACATTCCAGAATTTGCATTTTCAAAGAATTATGGCAGATAATAGTTGTTCGTGTTGTCGTGATTACAGCGAGTCAAATGTTCATGTGTCTCGAGACTGCTCGTTTACAAAACAAGTATGGTTAAAATTAAGTTATCAATAGCTAGTTTCAATTGCGGGTGCAAATTTTAATGAGTGGTTAGATGGGCTTTTTGAAAAATCAGCCAGCAATAGGAAAGAAGAGATTGCCATTACAATATGGGCTATCTAGTTTTCTTGAAACCTCAACCCCCTACCTTGTGGATTGCTCTGATCATCTGAACAAGAGAGGTTTTCGTCGTTTTGGTAACAAGAAACATTTTCGTCGTTTTGGTTTTCACTAGTAACTGAAGGGTCTAAAGGAAGCTTCTAGAGTCTGGCTTGGTGTGTTTTATTTATATAGTTTTTTTGGACGAATATTTTGTATGTTGGTTTTGTTTTCTTTGGGCTTTGTTGATTTGGTTTTGACAGATTTCCAAGCCCATTAATAATGCCAAAACATACTACATTTCAAAAAAAAATTGACTAATTGTTATTATTTTCTTTTAATTAAAATGTAAGATTTAATTTTAGTCAAAATTTATTACCAAATGCATGTCGAAAGTTTGTATCTTTTAAATATAAAAAATAATAAGTTAATAAGTCTAGTTGTAAATCCATTGATAAATGGATATTCATAACCCCTTCAAATGTATCCTATTGTAACTCTTAAATAATGAATGTCTATAACCCCTAAATTCATTATCTTTTAACCCCCTAAATCATTTTTAGGGTACCTTAATATTAGTCCTTAATTCTTTGTAACTTATGATACTTGAAGTCCTATAAATAGAGGGCATGTACAAGCTTATTTTATTCTAAGTGAAAGTTGAATCATCCTTTCATTTCTTTATCTTTCTTTCTCTCTTAATATTTGTATTCTTCTTTTAGTTTTATAATACGTTATCAACACGATCTTGTTAAGAAATAAACATTCTTATGTGTTGAAGATTAGACTTATCCTCCATTGTTTTTCTTTTGAAGTTTTAGACGCAAGATGAAAAAAATTGAAGGGAGTTTTTATTTAATGTTCATATTTAGATTATTCTTATTTTAATTATTGATTAATTATGATAATTTTGTTTAATTTGTGACGTGAAAGATTTGATCTCAATTTAGATCTTGATCATATGCAATTTTGTGTCAAATTTTATGGACTACTTGCAGCTGCCATTGAAACTTTCCCAAATGGTAAGAAATTGAGGTAAATTACTTATTACATCAAATGTCTAGATTTTTCTATAAAGTATGTTTTTTTCTTAATATATGCTATTTGATAATTATTTGATGATTATGTTTGAATGGTGATAAATTAATTTTAATCTTATAATTTGATAGATTTTCATAATATTATCGATCCCCTTCATTAATCAAGGCTTAAGGTTCATCATAATATGTGACCATGCATTGATTTTTTCATTATTAAACTAGTTATTTTATGTGTTTATTTGATGGTTTCAGTTTGAATGTATATTTTTTTTCTAAATTCTAGACATCATATGTTCTTAGACTTTAATATTTTTAAAAAATTCTCTTAATCAACAATAATTAAAATTATTACATATATTAATAAAATCAATATTATTTCACATCAAACATGTTTGATTTAAGCACATTTAAGGACAAAATTTGAGGAATGTCTTAATTAATTTTTGAGCTAATTCTATTATAGAATTTCAAGTTTAATTATAACTAATTTTAAATATTGTGTTGACATGAGAAATTGATTAGTGAGATGACATGAGAAATTGTAAATGGAAAAGTTTTAGTAAACATGAGATGTTTGATTTTGAAGTAAATTTCATGCATGTCTGCAATGATTTATGAAATTTTTGCTAGCACTAGTATTATATCATGTTTGGCATTTTAAATGGTAGTTTTATCCATACATTTTATTTACAATTGTAACACCCCTTACCCGTATTCGATGTCGGAACAGGGTACGAGGCATTACTGGACGTAAACACAAGCAAACTTACATTCCGAGTTGTAAATTTGGAACCAAATTAAAACTTTTTAACATCCAATCACATCATCCCAAAAACGAGCCTACGAGGCCCAAAACATGCTTTGGACGCGATTCGGGACCAAACCGAGAACTTTAGAAAATTTTACGACACTTAGAGAATTTTTGCTAAAATAAGGGTCACACGCTCGTGCGGCTTGGGACACGCCCGTGTGGGCAAGACGTGTGGTACACATGCCCGTGCCCCTAACCCGTGTAACTCTTTGTTTATCACCCAAGAACAAACTGAAGTCACACAGCTAAGACACACGCCTGTGTCCCGAGGCCGTGTCACGGCTAAGACACACAGCCGTGTCTCATGCCCATGTGCTCGATACTGAGCATTTTGTTTTGCAACAATTTATGTGCGGGGGACACACAACTGGATCACACGCCCGTGTGTCTACCCGTGTGGACAATAATAAGGCTATTTACCAAGCCATTTGCCACCCTTATTCACACATCTACACAACATCTCATGACACAAATTCAAGCATGTAAGAGCAACCAAACCTTTCACAATTATGACCATCACATACCAGTACCGTATCAACATCTATCATACACACAACATTTATCATGCCATAAATCATTCATTTCAATTTCACCTTCATTAGGCGTCATTTAACTACTTTTAGTTACCTTATTGTACACACAAATATATCCTCTCATCAATAGACCACATTACCAAACATTTCACATTCATGCTATAAAACACATTTCTAAACAATTCACATTCACCAAGCATACCATGATCATATCACCAAAGACATTGACATATATATATGAATGTACTTAGGCTTACAACCATGTTAGCCAATTAAGCCAATTTACATGGCCAAATATCAAAACAAGCCTTTGACCCTTACAAGCCAATACATTGGCTAAAGTCATAATGACATATATGACCAAAAGACCAAGTCCCTATACATGCCATAAACTCAAAATACTTGAATTCATAAATACCCAAAATGATCGCTTGATAGTGTGATAGGATCTCCGGCGATCTCCAACCCGAGCTAGCTTGACGACACTATAAAACATGAGAAAAAAAAGGGGGTAATCTATATAGCTCCGCATGAACATAATAAGCAACTCTTACCAATCATTTACCAAGTCTAACAATATAGACATAAAACAAAATAATATAAATTGCTATAAACCTCGTAGTTATAAATTATTCAGTCACATTGTTTGCTATATCAATTTGCAAGCATAATTTAACATGTCTTGACTTTAGCCTAACAATCGTAATCGCTCCATTATAATCGATTACCACAATCAACCAATCATTTCAAACCTCATAATAACATACACATTAATTATGGGTATTCACTTTTCAACCATATATTTTAACATCTTCCAATTGTTAAAGTTCATATCTTCCCATACCTCCATAGTCATTTTAATAGGCAATTATGCCAATCATTCATTTTCCTCATATTCGATAAATCACAATTTGTGTGAATAAAACATGCTATATCATAACTCAATTTGGCCTTGAAGCCAATCACATGATCCTCAACCAAATTTATCATGAATTTCATACGTCACAAGTATAGGCCAAAAATCACAAGGTTTTCACAAAATCATTCTCATAGAAATCATGAACTCACAATTTCATGAAGTCAATGCATATAGACTTTACGTACATACATGTACCAATTCGTAATACTTACATACTTTTTCTCTTCTTTGACATACCCGTTGAATTTTCTGTTGAACCACTTGGAATACTAAAGGATACTCGAGAATCTCGTACACATGGTAACATATCAATGCCATATCCCAAATATGGTCTTACATGAAATCTCGTATCGATGCCAATAGTCCAGCTACGGTCTTACATGAAGTCTCGTATCAATGCCATATCCTAGATATGGTCTTACACGTAATCTCATTAACCCTAATGTCATGACAATTGTATCCTATCTATTCCTAAGGTTCAATCGGGACTTTCTCTATATCGAATCTCTGTCGGTCATTTCCATAGTATCGTACTCAAAAGCATTCACATTTCATTTCAATAATATAGCATTTACCACAATTATATCAATTAAGCATTTATACATATATAATTTAATTCTTATTAAACATACGGACTTACCTCAGCATAAAAATGACGAAAAGGGCCTAACCGTCAAATATTTGTTTTTCCGCATTCTAATTTTGAATCTCATTTTTCTTGATCTATAATATTACATTTAACTTATTTAATCATTATACTATTCAAATAAGCCCAAAATCACATTATGGAAAAATTACATTTTTGCCCCTAAAGTTTAACATTTTTACATTTTAGTCCTTAGGCTCGTAAAATGAAATGTACTCAATTTCTTCAATACCCATGCCTAGCCGAACCTTATGCATGCTTATAGCAGCCCATATTTTTCTTTTATTCGCATTTTAACACCCATTTTATGACTTTTTACAAATAAGTCATTTTTAGGCATTTTCATCGAAAATCACTTAGCAAAAGTCGTTTATCAAAAAACTAACATGCATTTTCTACCATTAAACATCAAAATACACAAATATCCATCATGGGTAAAATTTTATACTTTGATTATGTCTTAAATTAGTGGTAGAAATAGATAGATCATGTTACAAGGATTTCAAAAACATAAAAATCATTAAAAACAGGGCTAGAACGGACTTACAATATAGCTTGGAAGCTTGAAAAACCCTAGTCATGGTTTCCCCTTGTGAATTTCAGCCATGGGAGGAAGATGGACAAAAATTGGCTTTTAATTTGGCTTTTTAATTCATTTAATTACTAAATTACTAAAATGCCCTTAATGAAAACTTTAGAAACATACCTAACCATATTCATTTTTGTCAACCAACTTAACCAATGGTCTAATTACCATTTAAGGACCTCCAATTTAAAACTTCATAACAATTAGACACCTCTAGCTTATAGAACTCAAGTTTTGCACTTTTTGTAATTTAGTCCTTTTGACCAAATTGAGTGCCCAAACGTCAAAAGTTTTGAACGAAATTTTCACGAAATCATTCCATAAAACTGTATCCCTTAAAAATATAATAAAAATATATTTTTTTTGCGTCGAATTTGTGGTCCCGAAACCAGTGTTCTGACTAGACCCAAAATCGGGCTATTACAATAAGAAACTCCATGCATGACTTGAATATTTCTTTCTAGATAATTAATGATGCAAAAATATTGTGAAAATGGTTTTAAAAGTATTCTAAATTGATCTCTAACCCTTCTTATGACTAAAAAAAATAATGAGTTATTCATTCCACTGATTTTGCTCCATTTCCCAAAGTAAATGTAGCAATACATAATAATTATGAAAATGAAACATATTGTCATTGTTGACAAATAGATAAGAAGAAGATCAATGATTTGAAATGTTGCTAAATGTTCATTCTTAGAACAAAATGATCAATGATTTATACTAATTAATCATTCATTGAAGTGGATGATAACTATATAATCTTATTGGTAAGGAATATGATTTATCCTTACATTTTTGTCTAAATTATTTTTTACACATTCCTTGAAGTCAATGTACGCAATAAATATAATAAATTTTATAATCACTTTTGATCATTAAAGTCAATTTGAAAATTTAGATATTTTGGCATATTCCTTAAAGCGATTTTTGCATATAATTGTTTGCAAATTATATTTCTTTTATTGAGCTAATGACATTATGGACTCCACATTGATTTAGATATTTTCAGAAGTAAATGTCATAATACTAGTTATATGAAGATACAAGGTAAAAGGAATGACAATAAAATTATCAATTTTCACAATTTATATTGACATTATTAGTACAATTGAAAAAGATGTTAAAGTAAACCAAAAGTTTACTTATACAAATACATTTACTACTTCTTGTGACTAGTTAGACCATCCTGATCATATAGGTGATAACTCTTGAAAAGAGTTATATTTCATGCCTTTAGACCTAGCTAATTGCTTGTACTTGGGTACATTTAGTGGCATTTTAGGACATTTTATTCGTATTTTTATCATTTGCATTAGGAGCTTGTACTGTGTTTACATATTAGATACTTTTAATTGCATGTGGAAGGGTTGTGTTTAGTGATTTGACAGGTGCAGGATATGGAGAAAGAAATAAAGGTGTAAAGGTTTGTCGAGGCAGAAGGTTGGATAATTTGCCACCTTGTATGCCATGGTATTTTCAGGAAGATGATCGAGTCAACATTCAATGCATACCAGTTTTAGCCCAACTATACTTGTACCAGAAAAATCTAACTAAAAAAGAGATGACATCGTGGGTTGTTAGAACTATTCTAGGAAGAAAAAGCTTATAAAAAGCCGAAGGAAGAAGCCCTAAATGTAGAGATCCAGAGGCAACAATTGAGGGTAGCGGCTGAGTAGAGATTAAAAACGGAGACCGAAGGCAGTCCCTCTCAGTCATAACAGGATGCTTTGTTGCTGGATTGAGGATTGATTTGGCAACAGCCATATTCCCAAGTTCTTCCATTATTTCTTATTTTGTTCTCTATGAATGAATTTTAACAAAATAATGTTGGATGTCATTAAAAACTTGAATTTTAATCGCCGACCAATGAGCTAAATCTCATAGGGTTGGGATTACAAGATGAAAAATTTAATTTTCTTTAATGGTTGAAGCATATATTCTATTTAATCTATTATTTCATTCAATTGTTTTTATTTTCTAAATGCATGCTTATATCCTCTAGACATATATGAATGTGCAGTATTGTAACGCGTAGGTTTGTGCAAATGTACATAGTCGTTATCAAGTAATAAGTAAGTATCGAGTTATCGTCTCCACAGGGATTGTATTTGTGTTAAATCATTTGATTGTAAAATTACCCTTAACAATTTGGTAAATAAAAACACAATATGGTTGGGAAGTGATGATTAAAATATATTAAACTAAATGCAATGATCCCTAATGCAAATTATCCTAAGTATGCAAACTATATGAATGAAATAGATTTTAGCAAAATTAAACACAATTTGTAACAATTATAACGTGAATAAACTAGGACAATTACTTTAATTAAACTTAATTTATTATCAACATGCTTAATAACATTCGTGATAAATTGTAATTTATACATATTTTTATCCCATGCTTAACACATTTATGAATGATTTCTCCTAAGATTTGGTGAATTTGATGC
This sequence comes from Gossypium anomalum, assembly GCA_025698475.1. Classification (NCBI taxonomy): domain Eukaryota; kingdom Viridiplantae; phylum Streptophyta; class Magnoliopsida; order Malvales; family Malvaceae; genus Gossypium; species Gossypium anomalum. Next base: position 61,603,554 of record CM046956.1, read on the forward strand.
TCCTAATCCTTTAATTTCATGTTTTATACTTAGCTGAGCATAGGAGAGCAAAAAGAACAAGAAACGGGACAAAAACGGAGAAAATGGGCCGACGTGGGAAAACAACATGGCCTGGACTTCATCACACGGGCAGGACACACGCCCGTGCCATTCTAACAGGCTCGAACACGGCGTGTTGATCTCTCAGCCTTGACCACGGCCTGAAGTTATCGCACACGGGCGTGTCCCTGTCGAGTCCAAGCTTAATTCTATTAGAAAAAGGGCTCATTGAGGGTTTTTAGGCATTCTAAAGCTTATTTAAACACCCAAGAGGAGGACTAAAGAGGAGACGTAGAGTAGGGAGTAAGGAATTACTCGAAGAAAGCCGATTGATCCATCTCAGAAGCTGGATTCATCATCAAGACTGAAGATCTCTCCTCAATTTCCCTTTAGGAGTTTTGGGTTTTCTTTATGTTTTATATTCATTATTCTTCTGAGATGTTTTCCTATTTAGTTATGAACTAAACCCCCCTAAATACTTAAGGGGAATGAAACCTGAGACGAATTTTGTTATTATTTTCTGAATTGTATGATAAATATTTAACTTGTTCTTAATTTTGTGCTCTTAATTCTTGTTTCGGTATTTTAGGATATTGATTCAAGTTAATGCTCTTATTTGGAGGATGAATAGTCCCTGTCTAAGAGTAACTTTGTCATAATTAAGCGGAGTTGATTGCGCGCCTAGAAATAGGGTGACAAGATTTTGCCAGATTAGGGTGAAACCTAATAAGGGAATCCATAGATCGAGTTAATGCAACCATAGGGTGTTAATTAGAAAAAGATTTCAGTTATTCAATCTAGAGTCAGACATTATTAGTCTTGAATAGGGATAATAACATAACTCAGGGATTTCTACGGAATAGGTTAAATAAATACATCGTCCGATTCGGAGTCAAAATAACAAATGAAGTCTAGGTGGATTTTTTCCTTGGGTATTGTCTTAAATCAATCGTTTTTCCAAAAGTAACTCCCCACTTCTATTTTCTATGATTTCTTAGTTTAGTTAATTAAAACAAATCCTTTTATTTTTAGGCTAGATAATAAAAAGACAGTAATACTAGTACTTTTAGTTCCTTTGGGTTTGACAATTCGGTCTTGCTAAAGCTATACTACTGTTCGATAGGTACACTTGCCTACGTCGTGATAATAGTTAGTTTCAAGAATGATTAATTATAAATTTATAAAACTTATCACAGAAAATCACGATCAAGTTTTTGGCGCCATTGTCGGGGAACTAAGATATTAGGAATACTCAATTTTTATTACTTTAGCCATTTACTTTTACTGCTTAAATTTTTTGTTTAATTTCCGTTACTAAATTTTCTTTTTCTGGCAGGTTCTTATAGTTTATGAGTAGAAGAAACCCGTCGAGACTATTACTTTGTGACGAAGAAATCGATCGCATAGCTCACAGAAACCGATGAGAAATAAGGCGAAGCCTAAGATACACAGAAGGAGTGCAAGAGGACAATATTCCAAATACAACCGAGGAGATGGCTGAAAATCAGGAAAATTCGATACCTCCTGCGATTGCTGCTGATCTAGTAAATCAGAATCCTGCTCCTCGTACTATGTATGATTATGCTAAACCTAATTTAACAGGAACTAAGTCAAGTATAGTTACGCCTGCTATTGCTAAAAATAATTTTGAACTGAAACCTAACATGATTCAAATGATACAGCAATTTGTTCAGTTTGATGGTTTGCAGGACGAGGACCCCAACACTCACTTGGCAAATTTTCTGGAGTTTTGCGACACATTTAAAACTAATGGCATTTCTGATGATGCCATTCGTCTTCGGTTATTCCCTTTTTTTTTTAGAAACAAAGCTAAACAGTGGTTGAACTCGTTACCACAAGGGTCAATCACTACTTGGAACAAATGATCGAAAAGTTTCTATTAAAGTATTTTCCGCTGGCCAAAACAGTGAAATTACGTAATGATATTTCTTCCTTTGTGCAGATGGATTTAGAGACACTCTACGATGCATGGGAGAGATACAAGGCCCTTTTAAGAAGATGTCCTCACCATGGGTTACCACTCTGGCTACATGTTCAAACATTCCACAATGGCTTGAATCCCTTGACTAGACAAATGGTTGACGCAGCCGTTGGTGGGACTATCAATAATAAGACACTTGAAGACGCTTATGAATTTATAGAAGAGATGTCACTGAATAATTATCAGTGGCAAGTCATGAAGACAAAGCCAACGAAAGCAGCCGTCATTTTTAACGTCGATTCAGTCACCATGCTCTCAAATCAGGTAGAACTTTTGAATAGAAAAATTGATGGTTTTCTTGGTTCTTCACAGGTTCATTCAGTGATGCAATTTGAAGCAAGTGGAGGTGGATCGAGCAATACAGAATATTCACCCTATAGCCACAGCATGGAGAACGAGCAATTGAACTGCATGGGTAATAATCCTCGAGCCCAAAATAACCCTTATAGCAATACTTATAATGCAGGTTGGAGGAATCACCCAAACTTCTCATGGGGAGGCCAAGGAAATCAAAGACCACCACCACCCTCAGGCTTCTAACAACCACCTTACCAACAAGAGAAAAAACTGAACCTCGAAGAAATGCCAACGAAGTTTATCACAGTGTTAGAAACTCGCTTTCAGAATACCGAAACGGCATTTAAAAATCAACAAGCGTCAATCAAAGGGCTCGAAACTCAGATAGGCCAGCTATCTAAATTAATTTCTGAACGACCACAAGGTAGCTTGCGAAGTAATATTGAACCTTACCTAAGAGAACAGCTCAATGCAATCAACGTTAGAAATGAGGAAGGGTTAGTTACATCTGAACCAGAACCAAAGCAAGAAACTGTGGTAAGCAAGGGTAAAGGTGAGGTCACACTGAACAGAAACCAGTAAGTGTAGAGTATAAACCTCGTGTGCCATTCCCTAATGCAACAAGGAAAGACCACTCAGATGAACAACTTGGTAAATTCCTTAAACTTTTAAGGAAATTACATATCAACTTACCGTTTATTGAAGCTCTCTCGTAGATGCCGAAAGCAATGAAGTTTTTAAAAGAGCTCCTAGAAAATAAGCGGAAGTTGGACGAGGTGTCGCATGTGGAGCTAAACGCAGTTTGCTCAGCTATTCTACAGAATAAGCTACCCAACAAATTAAAAGATCCAGGGAGTTTTACAATTCCTTGCCTAATTGGTAGTTTAAATGTTAATAATGCATTGGCTGATTTAGGGGCTACCATCAACGTCATGCCTTACAAAATGTCTAAGCAACTAGGTCTTGGGAAACCGAAACAACCTAGGATGAGCATTCAATTAGCAGATAAAACTATCAGATTTCCTAGGGGTATTATTGAAGATGTACTTGTTAAAGTTGATAAATTTATATTCCCAGTTGATTTCGTTGTTCTAGACATAGAGGAGGATAGTAACACTCATTTGATTTTAGGAAGGCCCTTTTTAGCAACTGTTAGAATGATTATTGATGTTGGCACAGGTGAACTCACACTGCGTGTGGGAGACGAAACAATCACATTTCAATCTCGCACTTCTGGCAACACATCAAAAATTGAAGGTGATTGTATAAACCATTCTACTAAAAGTAACCATATGTTGTAACCTGTTTTGCAGGAAATAAGTTCAAAGGATACACATGAGCCATGTTCAAGCAACAACAGAGGACCTATTCATGAAGAACGAAGGCTACAAATCGAAGAGCTAGATGAATGGCGGACACATAAACCGAGAACACATGATAAACCAAAACTACGCCAGGATGAGCTCAATACCTCACCAAATCAACTTAAGGTTGGAGATAAAGTATTATTAGATGCTGCAAATCCTCCAATTACCACTGCCAAACCAAATGAAGAAATTCCTCCTATGGTACTTAACATTTTCCCATTCGGTACAGTCAAGGTAATCCATCCCACATTCGGTTCTTTTAAGGTAAACAATACTCGTCTAAAACCTTATTTTAATGAAATTGATAGCAAGAATGAGGAGTGTAAACTCCTCAAACCACCATGGTCATTCAATGGAGAGGTAAGTTAAGCGCTTCTCGGGACACAACCCAAGCACTAACGGTATTAACTTCTTTCTAGTGTTTAACACCTAACTTACTAATAGAGCTTTTGAATACAGGTTTTCCACACACACACGGCCAAGTACACGGGTGTGTTGTAGACCGTGTAAAAATAGGGCAAGGACCTTTTCCCAACACGGGCTGCTATAAATGGCCATGGCCGTGCGACATGGCCATGGGTAATCCTGCCAAAACAACACGGGCGTGCACCACGCCTGTGTCTTAGAATCGTGGTTGAACCCGAGAAAATAGCACGGGCGTGCAACACGCCCGTGTCTAGCACCCGTGGTCGAACCTGTCAAATTAACGCGGGCCCGTGGGCCTTCATACATAGGCGTGGGAGAAGCGAATGAAGCCAGACACGGCTATGTGACACGGCCGTGTGCATCAACACGCCCAAGGAACATGGGCGTGGGCTGTATGTCAGAGGCGCCGAAAATAAAAAAACGCGAAACACATGGGCTGAAATTAAGGCACACAGGCGTGTCCCCTGGCCGTGTGCCCTAAAATAAATAAAAACCCCTCACTATTCATCATCTCCCTTACCCAAAATCCCTAACCCTAGCCGCTGCAACTCCACAAGGCCTCCCTGCCACGCCCGTGCGCCACTTCCAACTCCATCTTTGACGCCCAAACTCTTCTTTGTAGTGTTTGTTTACTCTTTTCTCTTTAATTTTACTTATTTCTAATGCTATTTATCATAATAATCTTCATTTATCTCACACTATTTCCATTTTTCTATCATTCAAATTTCATTTTTTAAATTAGTTATCATTTATTCCATGTGAATTTTTTTTTTTATTATTTCATGATTTATCAAGCCCCATTTACCTATTCTAAGTCAATATTCATAGTTTTCACTTGCTTATTATTCTTTGCCATTATAATCCACGCATTGTGATACATTCATGTTTTTTACGTTTCCATAGAGTTCTTTGCCATTTTGATATTCATACTAATGCCACGACATTATGCCATAAAATTTATTATTTTGGTTAGGTTTGTTAGTGTTAGTAGTTGTGGCTGAAATTATTTATGACTTTTTCCTTTTTGAATTTGTTTACGTCCTACCTAGTCCATTCATCAAGACAGAATAATGGTTTTGCTTGCAGGTATACTATGTCATCTTCACGTGGAGTCCCCGCTTCGAAGAAAAGGAAGGGAGCGTCATATTCCTTGGGTCCTATCGCTGAAATTCGCCACCCCTTCCTGTAGTTTCCCATTGGACCTCAAGAAGAACTCTATCAGATACTTCGGGCCCGACCTTTAGTTGCGGGCCGCTGCATCGACTGGGCCACAGTAGAATAAGTCCAACTAGCTGATGCGATTCGGGCCCTCCTCACCATCGACCCTTGGGAGCTTTTCTTTGAGATCGCTGAGCCGACATATCTCGAGCTCACGATAGAACTATGGTCAACGTTTCGTCTTCAGACTGCAATGACTAACTACGATGATCCCGGCATGGTCCAATTTTGCCTCGGTGGATTAGTCCGCCAGTTAAGTGTCCCAGAATTTGATACTGCACTGGGCCTCTACACGGAGGAGTTCAAGGAGGAGAATGACCTCCACGCTCTCAACTGCCACATTCATCGTTTTCCTTCACGGTGCTGGGACGCGTCAGTACCACGTTCGGCCACCTACGACCCCAGTCGCTCCAAGGCATCAGCTCTCCCTCCATCCCTGAGGTACTTACATTCTATCTTAGCTCACACTCTGACAGGGAGGCGAGAGAGCACCGGCGTCGTCAACACCCACGACGTCTATTTCCTATGGTGTATGTCGCACGAGCACGTCTTCGACCTCGCCTATTTCATCGCCCTTGCCATTCGCCATCAGACAGAGCGACATCGAAAGGAGGTCATCTCCATTGGCCCCTATGTGACTCGACTGGCTCGGCACTTCGGGTTCCTCAACACCGCGGCACAAGAATCCCCCCTTACCTCATTGGCCAGATGTCTCCACAAGGCATCTCGAGCATGCTAAGTATGAGGATGATTGAAAAGCATCGTGGAACCTACCCTCCTCAATATCGTCTCACCCAATCAACCGAGGAGGAGGCCCCCGAGGACATTACTAATGATGTCCCTCCACAACACGAGGACCCACCGTCTCAGCCACCACCCATTTATCGGCTAGTTTATGCGGCGGCTTCATATTCTGACATCTCTGAGCACCTCACTCGATTTGAGCAACAGTGTTTTCAGTGATTTGATAACATTGATGCTACTCTACAGCAGATTTGTTAGCACCTCCACATTTCATCGCCACCACCACCTCGCGAACCATCCGACGATGATGATATTTAAATATTTTATTTTATTTTATCTTTATTTTTATTTGTCATTTTTCTTTTTATTTCCTCTTTTAACTTTTCGTTTTACTTCCTTTTGATACTATTTTATTTTTAGGATTTATAAACAAATTTTATTCTCGGCTATTTCATTATGAGTAATTATTCTTCTCTATATTCCTGAAAAGTTCCTGATTTTATCACAGTTATAAAGAGCTACAAAGCTCAGAATTACTTAGAAACTTCAAACTCCACTGGAAAAGGTTCTCCACGACTGCCATACCCTACTTGACCACGAGATATAATATTCTTTTGGCGCAGCACTTGTGGAACCCACCTCTACCACCACCAGAGTATCCTCCTCCACTCTACATAACTCCAAACTAGGGAGTTCATTCATTTAACATTGAGGAAGTTTCACTTCTCTCCCTATCTTATGATCTTATATATATAATTGTCACTAACTTTATCTTTGTTTATTCATTTAATATGTACATCTTAAGTGTGGGGGGAAATTATATCACTATCAGAAAAATCCCTGAATTTTGTTTTGTTCTATTATAAATCTCTCATATCATTTTTAGGATGAATTTTGATTAATTTATGATTTTTATTGATATATCTTGAATTAAAACATAGGCATTCATGCATTGATTATTTAAACTTTAAGACATTAGAGAATTAAGCATGATAAGTTGATTTTTGAGAATTTAAAATTTTAGGTTGTTTTCCCAAGTTTAGGTATTATCTTGAATTGAAATCCACAGGTTTAAACATCAAAAAGCCATCATTTTTGTGAGATTTTGAGCCTTTAAGAGCATCTATTATTTCTTTCATGCTTACTTTTATTGTTGCTTTGAGTGCGTCAATATCGAATTGTTATTCTAGAACTTGCTTGATTGCGTATGACAAGATCACACCATTTGATTTGATATGTCAAGATGATAGAGGCACTTAGGTTTAACCCGCTCATGTCATGAAAAGCCTACCTTCACAACTAACCCCTAGTAAACGCCTTTGAGCCTAACAAGCCATTCCTTGATTTATCCCCAATATTAACCCTTAACTCATTATTGTTGAAATCCCCTCAATTAATTTTAACTCTATTTTTGTCGAGATTTGATTTGAATAAATTACTTAGCTATGTCTTGTTCTTAATAGTTAGTCTATGTTATTTAACTTGTTCTTAAAAAAAACATACATATGTACATATTAGTAGTGATCTTTCGTTTTTGAGCTTAAATATTTAAATTCCATACTCTGAAAAGAAGCTCTATTGTACGCAAGTGATGATTAAATATTTTTCTAGTTAAGTAATTTCTCAATTCAATCTTAACTTTAACCTTCTCTTTCAGCTTATGACCATACCCCCTAACCAAACCTCGCTACAACCTTCTAAAGACCTTTTGATTGATGTATCATCTCAATTTATAGTGGTGGAGATTTGATTTTCATGCAAGCCTATGGTAATAACTTTTCATATTGACTGTTGAGTGCTACATTCATTATCCTTAAACACTTCGAATGATTTGAGTGAATCTTTAGTGAGGATGTTAAACTCTGTGAGATTTTGAATCAAAGGTGATTAGTTAGATGAGGGGAGATGCCTATATTTTTCGTGATTAAATGCTCAACTTGGAATGTTTGACACTTTAATGCTCTTTTAGTTGAATTCTCAATGTATGATCACTTATGAATTAGTTTGAGATATTATTAATAGGAATTATAAGTTGAGAAAAAGGAATTCTTAATTTTGAATTGAGGATTTCGCTTAAGGACAAGCAAATGCTTAAGTGTGGGGGTATTTGATAAACCGTAATTTATGCATATTTTTATCCCATGCTTAACACATTTATGAATGATTTCTCTTTAGATTTGGTGAATTTGATGCTCCTAATCCTCTAATTTCATGTTTTATACTAAGGTGAGCATAGGAGAGTAAAAAGAACAAGAAACGGGACAAAAACGGAGAAAATGGGCCGACGTGGGAAAACAACACGGCCTGGACTTCATCACAAGGGCAACACACACGCCCGTGCCATTCTAACAGGCTCGAGCACGTCCTAAAACAAAACTCAACACGGGCGTGTTGATCTTTCAGCCTTGACCACAGCCTGAAGTTATCGTACACGGGCGTGGCACACGAGTGTGTCCCTGTCGAGCCCAAGTTTAGTTTTATTTGGAAAAGGGCTCGTTTGAGGGTTTTTAGACATTCTAAAGCCTATTTAAACACCTGAGAGGAGGACTAAAGCGGAGACGCAGAGTAGGGAGTAAGGAATTACTCGAAAAAAGCCGATTGATCCATCTCAAAAGCTGAATTCATCATCAAGACTGAAGATCTCTCCTCAATTTCCCTTCAGGAGTTTTGGGTTTTCTTTATGTTTTGTATTCATTATTCTTCTGAGATGTTTTCCTATTTAGTTATGAACTAAACCCCCCCTAAATACCTAAGGGGAATGAAAACTAAGACGAATCTTGTTATTATTTTCTGAATTGTATGATAAATATTTAACTTGTTCTTAATTATATGCTCTTAATTCTTGTTTCAGTATTTCAGGATATTGATTCAAGTTAATGATCTTATTTGGAGGATGAATAGTCCCTGTCTAAGAGTAACTTTGTCATAATTAAGCGGAGTTGATTGCGCGCCTAGAGATATGGTGACAAGATTTTACCGGATTAGGGTGAAACCTAATAAGGGGATCCATAGATTGAGTTAATGCAACCTTAGGGTGTTAATTAGAAAGAGATTTCAATTATTCAATCTAGGGTTAGACATTATTAGTCTTGAATAGGGATAATAACATAACTCAGGGATTTCAACAGAACAGGTTAAATGAATACATCGTCCGATTCGGAGTCAAAATAACAAGTGAAGTCTATGTGGATTTTTTCCTTGGGTATTGTCTTAAATCAATCGTGTGACAGTCTTAATCAGAACCTAGTCGGAATGTGGTTTCGGGACCACAAAACTGAGTCACAAAAAAATTTATTTTAATTTTAAATTTCATATATTTTATGTGTAATAGTGTGTGTATGAAAATTTAATGTTTAATTTAGTCTTAGGAATGTGAATTTTCTTGAAAGGACTTAGTTGAGAAACTTAGAAAAGATGATAGGTAAATAGGTAAGGACTTAATAACTACTAAGTGTGAAAACATAGGTTTGCATGTCAAATTACCCATAATACATGGAGTGGCCGGCCAAGTTATGATGTTCCTCCACTAATTCTAATTAAATATAATTTTATGTTGACAAATGATTAAATAATTCAAATAAAAATGAATTAATATGAAATGGATGAATAAAAGAAGAATTAGGAAGAGAGAGAAGGTGTTCATGTTCTTCTTCTTCTTCTTCTTCCAAGGCCGAAACAAAAGGGAAGAAAAAAAAGAGAAATTTACCCTAAGGCAATTCGGCATCTTCTTTAGCTAGTATGAGGTAAGTTTTGAATTGTTGATTAAGTCTTGTTCTATGTTAAGTTAATTTCTAAATGCACTCTTGGCAATGTTAAGGAAGTTTGAAACTTCTATGGTGGTTTGGGCATTATGCCGTGAATCAAAGTGTTAAAATTTGAGGTTGTTTTCATGTTGTATTTAAATAAGGGGATGGAAGAATGGAGAGAAATTGTTGAATAAGTAGTTGGGTAGCACCTTGTACATTTAGCCATATGGAGTCTAAATGAAATGTCATTTTTTTATGGTTATTTTCCTTGTATGATAAATGGTTCTTTGATAGGGCCGAATGATTTTATGAAGGACATAATGAAAATGTACTAAGTTTAAGGTATGTATTTTAGTCTAGGTGATGTGGAGAATTCGGTTAAAATAGTTAGTATGAGAGTTGCTGAATTTGAATTAAGATCATGGGGGTGATTAATGGGCATTAAGATGTGAATGTATGAAATTAGAAGTATACGGTCAAAGTTTTTATGGGGTTAAATCATGTGTTAAATGGAATGAAAATGATATTATATTGGAGTATGTATATTCAACCATATAGGTAAATACGTTTGTGATACTATCTTTAATTCTCTATAATCGACTAAATGAGTGATTTTGGCTTATAAGGTTGAGTTGATTCATGATTTTGTACATTAGAATTAAATATATCAAAGACTATGTTATTTTGGTAGTGATTATACATTCGGCCTTGAAGCATGAGATGAGCATTAGTTGAGGTTACAATGTTTTGAACAAGGATGGTTGTAAGATGAAGTGGAAATCATTAAATTGTATATATAAGTATCTAGAAAGGTAATTAAACTACTAAATATATTTATTTTAGATCAAGAAACCAAAGGAGGAGAATCAAGCAAGGGCAAAGCAAAGAATATTGAGTAGTCGATTGGGAATCATTTCATCCGACATAAGGTAAGTCCTTAAGCATTTGTAAAGTTGATTAGTTTGTACATAAATAATACTAGTGAATCATGAAAGAATTTCTTGATTTGGTATTCTTTTGGAGTGATATTCATATTTATTAATGTGGCCATATATACTATTTGAATTAAGTAAATAGCCATACTATAATGAGTCAACTTTGGCACTAAGTGTACGGAATTGAATGGCACTAGGTGTGCTGATTTGGGTGACGATACATGAGGGAAATTTCCAGGCACTATGTGTGCGGTTTTGTATGGCACTATGTGTGAGAATTTGATTAGAACTATGTGTGCGAATTCAGTTGATAATATAATATGTGCAGGAAAAGAATAAAGTGATAGAACTATTTATGGAAATATCGAATTTGAGACATGAAATGTATATGCATGGATTCGTCTAGTTCATCATTGTTTCATACTTTGAGAATGGATCTAAATCATTTGGTTGTTTTGATTTTTGATTGGATAGTAGGATTTGGCTTGTGGTTGGACCGATAATCTAAGTAATTATGGCATAGTTTGGCATGGCAGGAGTAGTTGATCTTACATTATTTTTCTTATAATCTTATATTAATGGTCTGTATTATTTTGCTTATGACTTACTGAGTTGAATACTCATTTGGTGTGTTTACTTGTCTCCTATTTAGATTTCTTTAATCCATTTTGTGTGCTCGGGACCGTCGTCGAAGTCATCACACCAGCCTGCAACGTTTTGGTATCCTCTTCTTAGTTGAACTTAAGTGAACATTACGGCATGTATAGGTTAATATGTATTTTGTCTGAACTTATATATGTAAATTTCAGCCATGCGAATATGGCTTAACTACTAAGTTTAAACTTGGTCATGTTTAGTTATGGTTTAATTCATTTTGGTTATAAGGTTATATGCTATTTATGAATGGTACGTATGATTTGTGATTTCACCTCTTGGAAATAGCTATTGTATTTAGTCATAGTTTTCATTCGAGATAGTGTTATAAGTGGTCTGGTTAAGTACAAGCGTAACATAAAATCGTTTGATATTTTGTTATAAACAATTATGCACTAGGACCTGACTTGATAAGTATTTTATTTTGGATATATATATACATTTATAAACTTGATGATGATTAATGATATGTTTGGCTTTGTCTAATAGAGATTGCTTTCACGTTTGACATAACGAAAGGAAGATGGTAAAATGAATGTTTTATGAATGTATTCATGTACATACATCCGATAAAATTGAAATAGGTGTTACAAATCGTTTTTCCAAAAGTAATTCCCCACTTCTATTTTCTGTGATTTCTTAGTTTAGTTAATTAGTTAATTAAAACAAACCCTTTTATTTTTGGGCTAGATAATAAAAAGATAGTTAATACTAGTACTTTTAGTTCCTTTGGGTTCGACAATCTAGTCCTGCTAAAGCTATACTACTGTTCGATAGGTACACTTACCTACGTCGTGATAATAGTTAGTTTCATGAACAATTAATTATAAATTTATAAAACTTAACATGGAAAATCACGATCAATTCGGAAAAACATTCCATGGCAACTCGATCTTTCATGAGTTTGGAAACCACATTAGGTCCTTTTGGAATCCTTTACTTCGTAAATACGCATTTTACTGATCCTTTTTTACTAAGGGTTTCTTAGCATTCATGTGAGGTAACAGGGATGTGTTAGGTTTGAAATAATTTAATCACACAAATCTAAAAACTATGCAGATAACAAAGCTTGGTTAGAGTTGTTATGTAACCTGGAATTTAATCGGGTTAGGATCTAAATTGAGCATGCACATTTCAATTTTGTGTCCACCAGCTATTGTCTGGTTAGGATCGCTCAGGTAATTCAGGTGCATTTCAATCATGTATGAACGAAATATAGACTTGATTTTAATTGAAAACATGATCGATTGAGGCACAAACATTATAATCATGAATCAAATAAATATTATCTATTCAAAGCAATCATCCTAGCTTAATTAAAATTAAGCTAACATTGTTGTAAATAAGAACAAAGAACACATAGCAAACATTTTTTGATTAAATTAAAGAACAGAAAGATTAAATCCAAATCAGAGTGGCTGTCACCCAAGACTCTGGCCGACGAGGCTCCTTCACTTCTTCTCTTTGCTGCTTTGTTGATGGCTCTTCAAGGTGGCCGATCAAGGGCTCTCTAAGAGGCTTAATTGCTAAAATCTCTATGAAGAGATGATGCTAGGCACGGGTAATTGAGGCACAAACATTATAATCATGAATTGAAAACATGATCGATTGAGGCACAAACATTATAATCATGAATCAAATAAATATTATTTATTCAAAGCAATCATCCTAGCTTAATTAAAATTAAGCTAACATTGTTGTAAATAAGAACAAAGAACACATAGCAAACATTTTTTGATTAAATTAAAGAACAGAAAGATTAAACCCAAATCAGAGTGGCTGTCACTCAAGACTCTGGCCGACGAGGCTCCTTCACTTCTTCGCTTTGCTCCTTTGTTGATGGCTCTTCAAGGTGGCCGATCAAGGGCTCTCTAAGAGGCTTAATTGCTAAAATCTCTATGAAGAGATGATGCTAGGCGCGGGGAATTGAAAATGCTAAAGAGAATTGAGAGAAAAGAGAGAATGATGAGGGATGAGGGATGAGGGATGTGATGAAGGATCAAATGAGGTCTTATTTATAGGTGAAAAGAGGAGGGTAGTTTGCTAAAAATAGAAAGGTTTAGTTTCTTCAAGTTTTTCCAATGAGTGGCCGGCCATGCTTAGTAGATTTTGAGTTGAATTTTGCTTGATTTTTAAGCAATTTAAATGCCATAACAACTCAGAACTGAGACTCGGTCAAATGTAAATCTTCGGGCAAATCTCTAATTTCTTCAACATTGCAAGGACCTTGTGTAATTAAACCAAAAAGTGGTTAATGTGGGCAGCCATGTGTAGCTGAAATTGGGTTGACTTAGTCTTCAATTTGGATGGTTTTTGTAATCCAACAAAGCTATCAGACCTGTCCAAAATAAATCAATCAATTAAAGGACCAAAGAATAAAATAATTAATTAATTAAAACCCAAATTATTAATAAAATATTTTAAAATGAATTATTAAATATAATTTTGTATCTTATTTAATTTAATCATGCATGGCCCATTTTATGTCTTAAAAATATAATATGTTCAAATAAATATAAAATAAGCCATTTTATGCATGAAAACTATATAATAAAGCATAAAATCACATTTTAATAATTTCTATATCCTAATTTCATATTTTTACATATTTCATTAATTTATTAAACAATTACTTAGTTTTAACAATGAATTTAAGTAAAAAGGTGATAAATTGCATAGGAAAAATCCTTATATTTTTCAGTTTACACACACCCAAACTTAAATCATTGCTCGTCCCGAGTAATGTTTATGCATAGAAAAAGGTCTTGCTAAGGCAAAATTGCTAACTGTGTAAGCAACATCAATCTTTGTCCCATAATCATGCATTAATAACTTCATGTTCATAGATATTCCTTATTAACAAGTAATTCATATGCAAACATTTTTAGAGTTTCATAATAAGTTTCAAAATATGCCAACATGAATCATAGTTTGTATGTATGTCACAGCCACAGATAACATTCATCATTCAACATAATTTCTTATCAATCAAGCAAACAATCATAAGGCTTATTTATGATCTTCATATGTTGAACTTAGTAATTCCTCTCCAGTAATGTAGGTGACATAATCATCAATCAATAGGTCTTTTATAAGGTTGTAATGGGGCTTGGTTAAAGGTAGGGATTTTAAGAGATGAGACATTTTGGTTGCAAAATTTTAACCTTTAACTTTGTCTTGGATTTATCAAAATACAGCCTTTTTCTTTAAGTGAACCTTTGGAACACCCCCAAACTTATTTTGAACTCAAGCTCATACATTTTTCTTTTTGGAGAATGAGCAAACTTTTCTTCGCTCTTCCTTTATCTCATTATCTTTTTTAAGCATAAGCACATACATCTTTTTGAAAATTTCCTCAAATGTTGATTACCAAGGCAACTTTAGTTAAGCTGGGTGCACAAAATTAGGATAACTTAAAAAGATGGTAATGTGGCTTATAATGTAGGTTCATTGCAATAAACTGGCCTTTAAGCTGAAAATTATAGTTTCAAGGGTCTAATATCATAGGGTTGGCGTCAAAAGGCTCAAACTATCCAATGAAATAGTGCCTATATCATTTTAGATTTTTATGTCCCTTAAGATTTCACCTCAAGAAAGTTACTAAGTCAATTCTAAAGATATAAACCTTCATGCATGTCTAATCTCAAGAGAAATTAAGTTTTCATTGCAAACATTACTAAGGCTAAGATCATACAATCATTCCATTCTTCATGATAACATACTTTCACTCAGATAAAATCTTCATTCATACTTGCATACAAACTATCTCATTAACAAAAAATGTCTCTAAACATTCATTTATTAAAACATAATTATGAAAGAAATGATTGAAACATACTTGAAAATTTTAAAATTTTGAGCAATTTATTTGCCTTACCCCTCTTTAAAAAGAAGCAATGTCCTCATTGCAAGAACAAAGTAATGAATGGAAACTAAACACCAGGTAGGGCTGTAAAGAAAGAGAGGTGAGTCATTAATACTGTTTAAATACCAAGTCTTTCCTATTAACCCAATCCTAGACATGTTCATTCTCATTACCATATTACTTAGTCTTTTTCTTTCTAAATAAGTGTTAAGTTTATTCATGCTTGTTATGCTTTATTCTGCAGAAATTAAATCCTAATTACGAAAGAAATAAATTCCTAAAGACCTAAAAATGATTAAATAAATAACAAGACAAGAATCCCCCCTTTTATTTTTCTGACTCATTCCCCTTGTCTTCTTCAACTCTATCTCTGCTTGCATAGTCATTATCTTCCATCCATGTCTCAAAGATAGCATCTAGGAACTCAGGAACAAAAGTATTAGAGATATTCTTAAAAGTATTTCGAATTGAGTCATCTCTAATTTTTGCATATTTCCAGTAAGTTTGTTTTTGATTGTGCATGAACTTGTACATATCCATCATAATTAACAACTCCGATTTCTTTGAAGCACTAGCAAAAGTCAGCATTGGAGTTATAGATTCAAGTTCAACACTTAGCTTGACTGTTTCTTTTTCTGGCTCAACAACTGGTTCAGGGGTTGCAAATCCTTCAACTAGTTTAGGATTGTTTGGTTCCTTGTCAGATTCTTCTTCTTCAGTTCTGTAACTAAATTAGCTTCAGTTTCAGTTTCCTTTGTTGACTCCTAGGTATCTAGCTCAGTTGGCTCTTCTTGCTTGCCTTGATTCAGCTCATGCACCTTCTCTACTAACCTTTCAAGATCATGATTTGTAATGCACCCTTGAACATATTTGCTTGTGTTTTAACGTAAGCCCTTAAGCAAAGTGAAGTGATTAATGATGGAAAATAAGCACTTCCTGTCTTCTTTTTTGCACAATCATGAATCTCCTTCAGAATAAATTTCCCAACATTAATGGACTTTTCTATCAAGATTGCATATAACAAGAGCATCCGTTCCATCGAGATGGTGGAACTATGTGAGATAGGCATAAAACTGTAGCGAACGAAATAAAACCATACCTTTGCTACTGGTTTTAGATATTCCCTTCATCAAAAATGGCTTTCATACTTTTTTATAATCCATTGGGATCCCAGATTTGTCACAACATCAAGCACTTGTTGAAGAAAATCCCAATTGATATTGTTCATCATAGGGTAGTACTCATCTTCTTCAACATTAGGTAAGTTAAACAAATCATTGATGGACTTAGAAGTAAAAGGAACCTTTTTCTTTCGGACGATGACCTCAGTAGCATCTTGCATAGTCAAACTAGCATAGAATTCTCGAACTAGTTCATCATCAGGAAGTGAACGAGCATCACAAAATCGTTCCCACTTGAGAGCATTGATTTTCTTTCTAATCGGTATAGGAACAACCATCAAATCATTACTCTTCAAGTTAAAACCTTTTTCTGACATCATAGGTTGATGCTTGAAGATTGAATCAAATCTTCTTTCACTTCTTCATCAATCAAAATCAGTTTTTCAGGAGTAGTCTTTGAAGATCTGGTTCTTTTGTGGGACATGTTATCTTTTCTTGAGAATTTGGCAAATTTTTTGCACAAGGGGGAAAAGAGATATCGGCAAGGTGGGTAAGGACTTGCTACAACGAAAATCTTGCGACGGTAAGGATGGTGTAGTGGCAACGACAGCATGCAACAGTAACGGCGATGTACGGAAGCAATGTTGGTGCTTCAGCAATCTTCTTGCTGCGGCAATAGGTGATTTTGGCAAAAAGGGAAGAAAAACAAGGGGTTTCTTTCGAGATTTGAGGCTAGTAGCATAAGAGGGAGATTTATGGATTTTTAGTGTTAAGCAAATTGCTTTGAGGGATATGAAAAATAGTAGAATGAAGAGGAGTTTATATAAGGAAGAATTAGGGCAACATGTAGCGAAAACTTAGCTACATTAGGGTTACTTGGGCGGCAAGTAATGGGAGTGGCAGCAAATAATGGGGATGGCAGCAAAGTATGGATTTTTCCCTCCTTTTTGCTGTCTTGGGCCTCAAACTCAGACTGTATTTACAAACTTACTCAAAAAAAGAAAACTGATTAGTATTGGGGCCAAATTTGACCCCCTTTATTAATATAAAAATTTAAAATTTAAACTCAACAAATGAAACTTAAAAATTTTAAATCTTAATTAGAAAATTTCACAAATTACATTAAATTAATTCCCAGGAAAGGTTAGAGGGGTCATAATGATCCCGCTTAAGTTCCAATCTCCTTAGACAGAATTAATTAAATGTAATAAGTTAATAAAATAAGTTCTAATTATTTATTTATTTACAAAATGAGTTCATAATCATATCAGCCCACACTTTCCACTTAATCACACTTTTGCTACTCATTTTTTTGTAACTTTTACAAATAGGTCCTTTTTAACATTTCCATCAAAAATCACCTAGCAAAAGTTGTTTATCTTACATCTAACATACATTTTCTACCATTAGGCATCAAAATACACAAATATCTATCATGGGTAAAAATATAAACTTTGATTATTTCTTAAATTACTGGTAGAAATAGGTAGATCGAGTTATAACAACTTCAAAAATGTAAAGAGCATTAAAAACGGGACAAAAACGGACTCACAATCAAGCTTGGAAGTTGCCAAACCCTAGCTATGGCTTCCCTTTCTAAAATTTGGCTATGGCGAGGAAGATGGATAGATTTTTGCTTGATTTTTGCTTTTTAATTCATTTAATTACCAAATGACCAAAATGCGTTTTTCTTAAAACACTAAAATTTCTCTTACTCCATGTCCATTTTTGTCTACCAACTTAAGTAATGGTCTAACTACCATCTAAGGACCTCTAATTTAAAATCTCATAACAAATAAACATCTTTAGCATATAGAACTTAAGTTTTGTAATTTTTGCAATTTAGTCCTTTTTGCTAAATTTTGTGCTCAAACATCAAAATTTTTGAACAAAATTTTCACAGAATCATTCCATAATACTGTAGACCATTAAAATGTAAGAAGAATTATTTTTTTCTGCGTCGAATTTGTGGTCTCGAAACCTCCATTTCGAATAGACCCAAAATTGGGCTGTTACAACTCTCCCCCCTTTAGAGATTTTCATCCTCGAAAATCTTACCAAAAAATAGGGATGGGTACTATTTTCTCATAGCGTCCTCAAGTTCCCACGTATCCTCTTCGACCCCATGTCTTTGCGACAAAACTTTCACTAGGGCTATGCTCTTATTTCTCAACTATTTAACTTCCCGAGCTAAAATCTTGACTGGTTCCTCACCATAAGTCATATCAGGTCATATCTCAATCTTTCTCGAAGAAATCACATGTGAGGGATCAGAATGGTATCGTCCCAGCATCGACAAATGAAACACATTATGAATCCTTTCTAACTCTATCGATAAAGCTAATCGATATGCCACTGGCCCTATTCTTTCAGTAATCTCATACGGCCCAATAAACCGTGGACTTAACTAGCCTTTACGGCCAAATCTCAAAATATTCTTCCACGAAGTTACTTTCAGAAATACTTTATCATCAATCTGAAATTCTAACTCTTTTCTTTTCAAATCTACGTAAGACTTTTGTCGAAATGAAGCAGCTTTCAAGCAATCACAGATTTCGGTTTCTCTAACCAAATCAACCCTGTGATTTTGTCTCTCATTAAGCTCTATCCAATACAACGGAGTTCGACACTTGCAGCCATACAATGCCTCCTATGGTGCCATCTTTATACTCGACTGGAAACTGTTGTTATAAGCAAATTCGACCAAAGGTGGATATCTTTCCCAACTACCTTTGAATTCTAGAACACAACATCGGAGCATATATTCAATAATCAGAATTACTCTTTCGGATTGTCCATCAGTTTGTGGATGAAATGTGGTTCTAAAACTCAACTTCGTACCCAAAGCCTCTTGTAATTTCTTCCAAAACCTCGAAGTAAACTCGGATCTCTATCCGAAATAATAGAACTAGGCACTCCATGCAATCTCACAATCTCAGAAATGTACAATTCAGCTAACTTAACAAGTGAGTAGTCAGTACGTACCGAAATAAAATAAGTCGATTTCGCCAATCTAACAACAACAACCTAGGCGACATCTTTCTTTTTTAGAGTCAAAGGCAAACCCGTCATGAAGTCCATCGTGATTCTATCCCGTTTCCACTCAGGTACCATCATTGGCTGAAGTAAACCCGAAGGCACTTGGTGTTTGGCTTTTACTTGTTGACAAATCAAACATATCGATACAAATTTAGAAATATCTCTTTTCATACCTGACCACCAATACAATTTCTTCATATCATAATACATTTTTGTATTGCCTAGATGAATTGATAAACAACCACTGTGTGCCTCGTGTAGAATTTTCTAAATAAGTTCATCATTTTTTTGTACACATACTCTATCCCAAAACATCAAACAATCATTTTAACCAATCTGAAATTCTGAATCACTACCCAATTCACAATGAGCTCTTTTAATTTACAATTAACTATCATTTTTCTGAGCTTTACGAATTTGCTGAATAAATACTGGTCTAGTTCTCAACCCAGCCAAAATTGAACCATCATTAGACAAAGTCAATTTCGTATTCATAGCTCTCAAAGCAAATAAGGACTTTTTGCTTAAAGCATCTTCGAATACATTTGCCTTTCCCTGATGATTGTCAATCACTAGTTCATAATCCTTCAGTAACTCAAGCTGTCTCTGTTGCCGCAAGTTCAGATCTTTCTGAGTCATCAAGTATTTTAAACTCTTATGATCAGTAAAGATATGGCATTTCTCACCGTACAAATGATGACGCCAAATTTTCAAAGAAAAAACGATGGTGGCCAATTCCAAGTCGTGCGTCAGATAATTCTTCTCGTGTAGTTTCAACTATCTCGAGGAATAAGTTATCACTTTGCCTCTTGCATCAACATACAACCCAAACCATTCAATGACGCGTCACTATAAATTACAAATTTTTTACCAGATTTTGGTTGTACTAAAACCGGTGCTTTATTCAATAATGCTTTCAATTTCTCAAAACTTTGCTGACATTTTTCGGACCATTCAAGTTTACCATCTTTTTGCAACAACTTGGTCATAGAGTAGTAATCATCGAAAATCCCTCGACAAAATGTCGATAATAACCGGGTAAGCCTAAAAAGCTTCTAACTTCAGATACATTCCTTAGCGGTTTCGAATCAATAATTGCTGAAATCTTACTTGGATCAACCCGAATACCACCACCTGAAATAATTTGTCCTAAAAATCTGAATTCTCGGAGCCAAAACTCACTTTTACTAAATTTAGCAAACAACTGCTTACCTCTTAAAGTCTGTAATACAATTCTTAAATGCCCAGCATGTTCAGACTCATCTCGTGAATAAATCAGAATATCATTGATGAATACAACCACAAACTTATCTAAATACGGTCGAAAAATTCTATTCATCAAGTCCATAAAAACAGCAGGTGCATTAGTTAGTCCGAAAGGCATAACAAGAAATTCATAGTGCTCATACCTTGTCTTGAAAGTAGTTTTCGGCACATATGACTCTTTAACTCTCAACTGATAGTAGCTAGATCTCAAATCAATTTTCGAGAATAACGTCGCCCCTTTTAACTGATCAAACAAGTCATCAATCCTCGGCAAAGGATACTTGTTCTTCATAGTCACCTTGTTGAGTTGTCAATAATCGATACAAAGTCTCATAGATCCGTCTTTCTTCTTTACAAATAACATTGGAGCACCCCAGGAAGAAAAACTCAGTCTAGCAAAACCCTTATCTGTCAACTCTTGCAACTGAGCTTTCAATTCTTTCAATTCAGTCGGATCCATCCTATATGGAGCAATCGATATTGGTGTAGTCCCAGGTACTAAATCAATAGCAAACTCCACTTCTCTAACTGATGGTAAACCTGACAACTCTTTCGGGAACACATCCGGATATTCATAAACTATCGGCACTGATTCAATTTTTAATTCAGACATCTTTGTCACATAAGCAAGGTAAGCTTCAACCTTTCCTTACATACTTCTGAGCAGATATAGACGAAATCACAATAGGCAATTTACTTGATTCATCGGTTTCAACCCGAAGAACCTCACCATTTCACATTTCAATTCAATAGTTTTCTATCTACAATTTACTAAGGTATCATACAATGTCAACCAGTCCATACCCAAAATAACATCGAATTCATCAACTGGCAACAACATTAAGTCGGCCAAAAAATAGTGACCTCGAATCATCAAAGGACAATTCTTGCAAACTTTATCAACTAGCACATACTTCCCTAAGGGGTTTGACACTTTAATCACAAATTCAGTAGACTCAACAGGTAAACTCTTACTTGATACCAAATTTATACAAACATAAGAATGAGTCAATCCAAGATCAATCAATGCAATAACATTAGTATCATAAAGAGAAAATGTACCAGTAATCAAATCAGGAGATGACGCATCCTCACGAGCACGAATGGCATAAGCTCTAGGAGGTGCTTTAGCCTCAGATATCACGACTGTATCTTTCATCACACATTTACTGCTAGTTCCATTCTCAGTGTTTCTCGATGGACTACCCCTATTGGTAGCATTACTCGGCCTTGTACTCAGAAATTGTTCTTTCTCAGCCATCTCAAGGCAATCTCAGATAAAATGCTCTTGAGAACCACACTTGAAACAAGCTCAGTCATTCATCCTACACTCGCTGGGATGTTTTCTTCCACAATGCTGGCATTCGGGTCTGTTAGACCTAACATTACCCACACTTGCCATTGAAGTAGCTTGAGATTTAAAACTCGAATATTGCCTCCCGCGGTCTCTGTGTGAATACCTAGCTGATACATTTGATCAAGAATTCATTTCTCTAGATTTCTTTAACTGAGATTGAAATGACTTACTCATTGGCCTTTTTCGAAGCATCTCTAGCCTCACTCTCGGCTTTTCTTTTCTCTTTGTTTAGCTCTTCGACTTTGCAAGCTTGTTCAACCAATACAACAAATTCTTTTAGTTCTAAGATTCCAACTAACAAACAGATGTCCTCATTTAGGCCATCCTCAAACCTTTTACACATAATAGCATCAGAGGAAACACACTCTCTGGCTTACTTATTAAGTCTGAGAAATTCTCGCTCATACTCTGTCACTAACATTCGGCCCTGTTTCAGCTCAAGAAATTCTTTACGTTTCTGATCGATGAACCGCTGACTGATATATTTCCTTCAGAATTCATCTTGAAAGAATTCTTATGTAACCCTCTCTCTCAGTACCACAGATACTAGTGTCTTCCACCAGTATTATGATGTGTCCCTCAATAATGATATAGCACATTTCAAGCATTCTTCGAGTGTACATGATAACGCATCAAATACCTTGATAGTATTCTCAAGCCAGAACTCGGCTCTCTTGGGGTCATCATCTACACTTGCTCTAAATTTTTTAGCCCATTGCTTTCGAATCTTATCAACTGGAGGCATATTCTATCTTACCAAATCCACAACTTTAGGAACTACAGGAATCGGTTGGGGATAAGGAGGGGGTGGAGGATGTTGGCATTCGGATTTGTGCGAACAAACTCCAAATATCACTCGTTCATCATGGCTTCTCTAGCCCCTCCTCCCTGACTAACCGTGGGAGGTCTATTTTCAAATGACGCTGCCCCTTGAGCAGGAGCCGACACCTTACTTTCTACATCATTAGCTACAGTTTGGTCGGGATCCATTTACTATATGAAAACACAATTTAAAATTTTCAGGAGCCATCACACTATCACAGTTCATATATGGCATGTATAGCTAGACTCTTACACACGCTACGCTAGTTCGAGAATCGACTAAACTGTAGCTCTGATACCACTAAATGTAACATCCTTACCTGTATTCAACGCCGAAATAGGGTACGAGGCATTACCGGACTTAACACACGAACAAACATACAATTTTGGGTTATACATTTGTGTCCAAAGTTAAACCATTCATATTCAATCACAATATCCCTATTACAAGCCTACGAGGCCCAAAACATACTTTGGAAGTGGTTCGGGACTAAACCGAAAACTTTATAAAATTTCACAAAACTTAGAAAATATTTCACTAAACAGGGGTCACATGCCGTGTAGATACGGGACACGCCCGTGCGAGCAGGCCGTGTGGTTACACACGCCCGTGTCTCGAACCCGTGTAACTCTCTGTTTGTCACCTAAGAACAAATTGAAGACACACGGCCAAGTCACACGCCCGTGTGCTAAGCCATATGGTCGAATTAAAGTTTATGATTTTTTATTAAATAGCTGCAGACTTCACACGCCTAGGACACACGCCCGTGCCTGAGGCCGTGTCATCCACACGGCTTAGACACACACCCGTGTCTCTACCCGTGTGCTCAATTATAAGCATTCTGTTTCTTAAAATTTAGGGTGCAAGGGACATACGGCCGAAACACATGCCCATGGGGCAAACCGTGTCACACACGGCCCAAGCACATGCCCGTGTGGACAAAAATAAGGCTATTTCTCAAGCATTTTTGCCACCTTTTTATGTACGCACCTGCACAACATAATATGGCACCAATCCTAGCATATACATACAACCAAATTAGCCACAACCAAGACATCAACACATCATTCACATGTTACCATCTATCATACACAAATATCACATGCTCATCAACTTAAATAATGTAAATTCCCACATCCATAAAAGGCATCATGATATAAATTGCTTATACCAATAGTAGCCAATTTCAAACGGCCTTATACAAAATGAGCTTTCAACCAATATAAGCCAACACATTTGGCCAATCAATTATGACACATAAAAAAATGACCAGACCCTTATACATGCCATAACTCAAAATGTTGAAATCATTGGAACCAAAATAATTGTTGATAGTGTGAGTGGATCTCCGACGGTCTCTGATTCCTGAGCTAGCTTGGTGACACTCTAAGACAAGGAAAAGAAAAGGGGAGTAAGCTATAAAGCTTAGTAAGTTCCTATGCGAATAATAAGCATCATAACCACACATTTAACATACAATTAACATGATGAAAATTAACATAAATGTTATTAAAATGTTATAGTCATAACTTACTCAATCACAACCTTACGAATGTTTTATCACATATCGAGCTCATTACATATGAGTTTTACATACATACATGTACCAACTCGCAACATAACCATAGTCTTTCACAACTTTGACATTCCTGTTGAACACTTAATATTAACGGATAATCAGAATTCTTGCATATAAGTGCCATATATGTAGCCGAAGCTACCTCATATCTCATAATACATATGGGCTCGTTTACGAGCTATTCACGAGCCTTCTCACATAAGTTGTCAGTCAGGACATAGTTACACAGTATTGCTCACACAAGCTGTCAAGTATCCGCAACTCATGTCGGACTACCCAGCCACTGGTAGGACGTACGAGACTAGCACCCGGATCACATAAACACATGGGTTCCTAGTGACATGTCACTTGTATCCTATTCTATTCTTAATGTTCAACCGGGATTTCTCGTTTGTCGAAACTTTTGTCGAATACGTCCAAAGAGTCAATCACAATTCATACAATATTAAAGCATTTAAAACATAAATATAAAAATACATTATTTACATACGAACTTACCTCGGTACAAAAATAATACAATTGGACCTAATCGTCAAATACTTTATTTTTCCCCAGATTTAGGTCCGAACCTCATTTTTTTTATCTATATTAACAAATTTAACTCATTTAATACTCACATTGATCACTTTAGTCCAAAAATTATATTATGGAAAAATTACATTTTTGCCCCTAACTTTTTAACTTTTTACATTTTAGCCCTAGGCTCGTAAAATGAAATGTATTCGATTTCTTCAAAACCAAGCCTAGTCAAACCATTTTCATACTCATATCAGCCCACACTTTCTACTTAATCACACTTTTACTACTCATTTTTTGTAACTTTTACAAATAGATCCTTTTTAACATTTCCATCAAAAATCACCTAGCAAAAGTTGTTTATCTTACATCTAGCATACATTTTCTACCATTAGGCATCAAAATACACAAATATCTATCATGGGTAAAAATCTAAACTTTGACTATTTCTTAAATTAGTGGTAGAAATAGGTAGATCGAGTTACAACGACTTCAAAAATGTAAAAAGCATTAAAAACTGGACAAAAACGGGCTTACAATCAAGCTTGGAAGTTGCCAAACCCTAGCTATGGATTCCCCTTCTAAAATTCGGCTATGGTGAAGAAGATGGATAGATTTTTGCTTGATTTTTGCTTTTTAATTCATTTATTTACCAAATGACCAAAATGTGCTTTTCTTAAAACACTAAAATTTCTCTTACTCCTTATCCATTTTTGCTTACCAACTTAAGTAATGGTCTAATTATCACCTAAGGACCTCTAATTTAAAATCTCATAACAAATAAACATCTTTAGATATAGAACTTAATTTTGAACTCTTTGTAATTTAGTCCTTTTTGCTAAATTTTATGCTCA
This sequence comes from Gossypium anomalum, assembly GCA_025698475.1. Classification (NCBI taxonomy): domain Eukaryota; kingdom Viridiplantae; phylum Streptophyta; class Magnoliopsida; order Malvales; family Malvaceae; genus Gossypium; species Gossypium anomalum. Next base: position 61,629,402 of record CM046956.1, read on the forward strand.
AACATCAAAATTTTCGAACAAAATTTTCATAGAATCATTCCATAAAACTGTAGACCATAAAAACATAAGAAGAATTAAAATTTTCTGCGTCAAATTTGTGGTCCCGAAACCACTGTTCCGACTAGACCCAAAAACGGGCTGTTACAACTCTCCCCCCTTTAGGGATTTACATCCTCGAAAATCTTACCAGAAAATAGGTTTGGGTACTATTTTCTCATAGCTTCCTCAGGTTACCACGTAGCCTCTTCGACCCCTTGTCTTTGCCACAAAACTTTCACTAAGGCTATTCTCTTATTTCTCAACTATTTAACTTCCCGAGCTAAAATCCTGATCAGTTCCTCACCATAAGTCATATCAGGTCGTATCTCAATCTCTGTCGAAGTAATCACATGTGAGGGATCAAAACGGTATCGTCGCAACATCGACACATGAAACACATTATGAATCATTTCTAACTCTCTCGGTAAAGCTAACCGATATGCCACTGGCCCTATTCTTTCAGTAATCTCATACGGCCCAATGAAACGTGAACTTAACTTGCCTTTACAACCAAATCTCAGAATCTTCTTCCACGAAGATACTTTCAGAAATACTTTATCATCAATCTGAAATTGTCTCTCTTCTCTTTTCAAATCTGCGTAAGACTTTTGTCGAAATGAAGCGGCTTTCAAGTAATCACGGATTACCTTTACTTTTTCTTCAGTTTCTCTAACCAAATCAACCCTGTGAATTTGTCTCTCACTAAGCTCTATCCAATACAACAGAGTTCGACACTTGCATCCATACAATGCCTCATATGGTGCCATCTTTATACTCGACTGGAAACTGTTGTTATAAGTAAATTCGACCAAAGGTAGATATCTTTCCCAACTACCTTCGAATTCTAGAACACGATATCGGAGCATATATTCAATAATTAGAATTACTCTTTCGGATTGACCATCAATTTGCGGATGAAATATGGTACTAAAATTCAACTTCGTACCCAAAGCCTCTTGTAATTTCCTCTAAAACCTCAAAGTAAACCTCAGATCTCTATCTGAAATAATAGAACTAGGCAGTCCATGCAATCTCACAATCTTAGAGATGTACAATTCAACTAACTTATCAAGTGAGTAATTAGTATGTACCGGAATAAAATGTGTCGATTTTGTCAATCTAACAACAAAAACCCAGGCGGCATCTTTCTTTTTTAGAGTCAAAGGCAAACCCGTCACGAAGTCCATCGTGATTCTATCCCATTTCTACTCGAGTACCATCACTGGCTGAAGTAAACCCGAAGGCACTTGGTGTTTGGCTTTTACTTGTTGACAAATCAAACATCTCGATACGAATTTAGAAATATCTCTTTTCATACTTGACCACCAATACAATTTCTTCAAATCATTATACATTTTCATATTACCCGAATGAACTGATAAACAACACTGTGTGCCTCGTATAGAATTTTTTGAATAAGTTCATCATTCTTCGGTACACATACTCTATCCCGAAATATCAAAAAATCATTTGAACCAATCCGAAAGTCTGAATCACTACCCAATTCACAAGGAGCTCTTTTAGTTTTCAATTCACTATCATTTTTCTAAGCTTCACGAATTTGCTGAATAAATACCGGTCTAGCTCTCAACCCAGCCAAAATTGAACCATTATTAGACAAAGCCAGTTTCGTATTCGTAGCTCTCAAAGCAAACAAGGACTTTCTGCTTAAAGCATCTTCGACTACATTTGCCTTTCCTGGATGATAGTCAACCACTAGTTCATAATCCTTCAGTAACTCAAGCCATCTTCGTTGTCGCATGTTCAGATCTTTTTGAGTCACTAAGTATTTTAAACTCTTATGATTAGTAAATATATGACATTTCTTACCGTACAAATGATGACGCCAAATTTTCAAAGAAAAAACGATGGAGGTCAATTCCAAGTTGTGCGTCAGATAATTCTTTTCGAGCTATTCACGGGCCTTCTCAGACAAGCTGTCAGTCAGGACATAGCTACACAGTAGTGCTCACACAAGCTATCAAGTATCCGCAACTCATGCCGGACTAGCCAACCCCTGGTAGGACGTACGAGACCAGCACCCAAGTCACATAAACACATGGGTTCCTAGTGACATGTCACTTGTATCCTATTCTATTCCTATAGTTCAACTGGGATTTCTCGCTTGTCGGAACTTTTGTCGAATACATCCAAAGAGTCAATCACAATTCATACAATATTAAAGGATTTAAAACATAAATATAACAATACATTATTTACATACGAACTTACCTCGGTACAAAAACAGTAGAATTGGACCTAATCGTCAAACATTTTATTTTCCCCCGATTTAGGTTCGAACCTCATTTTTCATGATCTATATTAACAAATTTAACTCATTTAACACTCACATTTATCAATTCAGTCCAAAAATCATATTATGGCAAAATTACATTTTTGCCCCTAACTTTTTAACTTTTTACATTTTAGTCATTAGGCTCGTAAAATGAAATGTATTTGATTCTTCAAAACCCAAGCCTAGTCAAACCATTTTCATACTCATATCAACCCACGCTTTCCACTTAATCACACTTTTACTACTCATTTGTTTGTAACTTTTACAAATAGGTCATTTTTAACATTTCCATCAAAAATCAACTAGCAAAAATTGTTTATCTTACATCTAACATACATTTTCTAACATTAGGCATCAAAATACACAAATATCTATCATGGGTAAAAATGTGGACTTTGATTATTTCTTAAATTAGTGGTAGAAATAGGTAGATCGAGTTACAATGACTTCAAAAATGTAGTGAGCATTAAAAACGGGACAAGATCGGACTTACAATCAAGCTTAGAAGTGGCTAAACCCTAGCTATGGCTTCCCCTTCTAAAATTCGGCTATGGTAAGGAAGATGGACCAAGATTTTTGCTTGATTTTTGCTTTTTAATTCATTTAATTACCAAATGACCAAAATGCCCTTTTTCTTAAAACAATAAAATTTCTCTTATTCCATATCCATTTTTGTTTACCAACTTAAGTAATGGTCTAATTACTATCTAAGGACCTCTAATTTAAAATCTCATAGCAAATAAACATCTTTAGCATATAGAACTCAAGTTTTGCAATTTTTACAATTTAGACCTTTTGCTAAATTGAGTGCTCAAACGTCAAAATTTTCGAATGAAATTTTCACAGAACCATTTCATAAAATTGTAGACCATAAAAATATAAGAATAAGTAAATTCTTCTACTTTAGATTTGTGGTCCCGAAATTAATATTCCAACTAGACCCAAAATCGGGCTGTTACATCACATGACTACCTTAGCATCATTTGTAGGATATGCTTCAGCTTCGACCCACTTGGATACATAGTCCACGTCAACTATGATGTATTTGTTCCCATGCGAACAAGGAAACGGGGCCTAAAAAGTCAATGCCCCATATGTCGTATAATTCAATCTCTAAAATGTTTGTCAAGGGCATCTCATTCCTCATTGATATATTTCCAGTCCTTTGGCATTTATCACAATTCTTCACATAAGCATAAGCATCTTTAAATAGTGTAGGCCAAAAGAAACACGCTTGCAAAATCTTTGCTGCAGTTCGTGAACCACCAAAGTGTCCCCCACTTGGAGATGAATGGCAACGATACAATATCTCAGCAATCTCACTTTCAGCTACACACTTTCGGATTATATTATCTGCATACTGTTTAAACAAAAACGAATCCTCCTAAAAATAATACCGACTATCATGAATGAATTTTTTCCTTTGTTGGTATGTCATTTCTCGAGAAATTATTCCACATGCAAGATAATTGGCAAACTCAGCAAACCAATGTGCTTTAGAATTCGACTTCCCTCAAATAAATGTTCATCTGGGAAATTCTCGTTGATATGCACACATGATCGAGTTACCTCATCTTGCTTCAACCTCGATAGATGATCAGCTATTTGATTTTTGACACATTTTTCTGCCTTGGATCTCAAAGTCAAATTCTTTGAGTAACAGTATCCAACGAATTAGCCTCAGTTTCGTATCTTTCGTATAATTGAGTTGGGCTCCCGTCAAAGTTCTACTTGCATAGTAAATAGGGTGAAACACTTTGTTTCTTCTTTGACCCATCACAGCTCCAACGGCATAATCACTTGCATCACACATCAACTCAAAAGGTGAGCTCCAATCAGGTGTAACGATTATTGGGGTTGAGATGAACCGTTTTTTCAAATTTTCGAAAGCTTCCAAACATGCCTTGTTGAAATCAAATACTGTATCTTTCTCTAACAACAAACACAACGATATAAAAATTTTCGAGAAATCTTTGATAAACTTTTGGTAAAAACTAGTGTGGCCTAAGAAACTTCTGACTCCTTTCACATTAATTGGGGCTGGTAATCTTTCAATTACGTCCACCTTTGCTTTATCAATTTTAATTCCTCTCTTTCACATTTTATGCATTTTTCCCAGTTAAGGATAAGATTCGTCTTTTTGCATCTCTTTAGTACCTTAGTCAGATTACTCAAACATATATCATAAGTGTTACCAAAAACAGAAAAACAATCCATGAAAATCTCAATAAAATTTTTAACCATATTAGTGAATATTGTCATCATGCATTGTTGAAATGTTGCAGGTGCATTGCATAAACCAAAATGCATTCGCCTAAAACCAAACGTACTGTATAGACAAGTAAAGGTTGTTTTATGTTGGTCCTCTAGAGCTACAATTATTTGGTTATATCTCGAATAGCCATCTAAAATACAAGAGAATTCATTACCTGCCAGTCGATCTAACATCTGATCCATAAAAGGAAACGGAATATGGTCCTTCCGAGTGGCTTTATTCAATTTTCTGTAATCAATACAGATTCTCCAACCAACAGTTCTCATTGGAATCAACTCGTTACACTCATTTTCAATAATCGTGATTCCACCTTTCTTCAACACACACTGCACCAGACTTACCCACGAACTATCTAAAATAGAATAGATGATTCCTGTATCTAACCATTTGATCACTTCCTTTCTCACAACTTCTTTCATAATAGCATTGAGCCTCCTTTGCCCATCAATTCGAGCTCTTTGACCTTCTTCTAAAATAATTTTATGCATGCAAAAAAAAAAAAAAGGCTTATACCTCGAATATCAGCTATAGTCCAACCAATTGCTTTTTTAAATTTCTTTAGAACAACAATTAGTTGCTCCTCTTGATCTTTCGTCAGTTTTTGCTGAAATAATCACAGGCAAAGTGGAACAGTCACCTAAATAAATGTACTTCAAATGGGAAGGAAGAACCTTTAGTTTGAGTTTAGGTGATTCTTCATTTGATAACTTGGGTTATACAAATTCGCTGACTTTTAACTAATTGAATAAAATTTCTCGGATTAGCTTCCATCAAAGCCGTGTTTTCTTCACCTTCTTTATCCTCTAAAGGGTCAAGATCTAAGGTTTTCTCTAATGGATCTTCTTTAAAATTGCTTTTCATAGAAACCAAGGTTTCTATCTCTTCTATAACTGAACACTCTTTTGCTGGATCGGGAAATTTCATCGCTTTAAAAATGTTAAAGTTTACCTGATCGTCTTGAACTCGCATGGTGATTTCACCTTGCTGCATATAAATTAACGTTCTTCTGTGGCTAAGAAAGGTCTCCTAAGGATGATTGGCACTTTCTTATCTGCTTCAAAATCTAAGACAATAAAATCAATAGGAAAAATAAATTTATCGACTCTTACCAAAAAATCCTCGATCTTTCCCTCGGGGTATGCTAAAGATCGGTCTGCTAGTTGAAACGTTACAATTTTAGGTCTTACTTCACCTATCCCTATCATATTGAAAATAGACTTAAGCATCAAGTTGATACTTGCTCCTAAATCACACAAAGCTTTACCACAGTAAGGTTCACCAATGTTACAAGGTATAGAAAAGCTTCTGGGTCTTTCAATTTCAGTGGCAGTTTGTTCTTATAGAACACACTGCACTCCTTTGTCAAGGAAACAGTCTCATACTCACTCAGCCATTTCTTCTTGGATAGTATATCCTTCATAAACTTCACATAATTAAGTATTTGTTCTAAAGCCTCCACGAACGGAATATTGATGTGTAACTGCTTTAGAACATCCAAAAGCTTCTTGAATTGCACATCCTGTTTCTGCTTGTGTTGCTACAATCTTTGCGGATATGGAGGTGATGAAACTTTCGGTTGAATTAGATAACTCTTCTGAGTAGGTAAATCTTCATCCAAAAAAAATGTTAAAATATCATAATTCACTAAGTTAGGATTTACCTTGTCAATTTTGCAGATTCTAACTCTTTTGGTGTAAGAATTTCAACAGCTGTTTGATTCTTCTCAACAGGCTTATCTTTGACATCAATCAATCAGGGTTCCAAAATTTTACCACTTCGCAATTCCATTGCCTTGATATGTTCTTTACCCAAATTTCTTGGATTCTTAGAATTGCTCAGCAAGGTTCCTTACGGTCTATTATGAAGCTCCGTAGCTAATTGACCCATTTGGTTTTCCAAATAATGTTACTATTTAGCTTTGGATCAAAGCGTCATTATTTGCCATGTATATTTTCAACAAGTTCTCCAAACTGTTTGATGCTTTAGCTTGAGGTGGTTTTGGAGCTTGCTGATTAAACCCTTGAGATTGGTTAGGTCTATGCTGCAATAGGTTGTTGTTCGGTCTATTTCCTTGGTTGCTCCAAAAAAAATTAAGATGATTATCCCATGAAGGATTGTAGAAGTTGAACTGGGGTCCTTGTCCACTCCTATTTTGATATTGGTTCCCCACATAGTACACTAACTCAGGATTTGATGGACAATTCTCAAAAGAATGACCTTTCCCACAGTACACACAGGAAACTACTTCAAACGGACTTGGTGGCTAAGCTGCAAAATTATTAGCACTATTAGCGGTAAACTGTTTTAACATAGAGGAAATAGACGATACCTGAGCTGATAACAAAGTGAGGGCATCAACTTAATGAACTCTGGCTACGCGTCTTCCTAAAGCTGTTCAATTTGTTGGCCATTGATAGTTATTACTCACGATCCTCTCAATGATCTCATAAGCCTCATTGTAAGACTTAGATAAAATTGCACCATTCGCAGAAGTATCTACCATCAATCTTGTATGTGCATTGAGACAATTACAAAATATCTTCAACTGGATACAATGAGGAATCCCATGATGAGGACACTTATAAAGTAACTCCTTGAATTGCTCCCAAGCTTCATACAAAGACTCGTTATCCAATTGTTAGAAAGCTATGATCTCATTCCTTAACTTAGCATTTTTGCTAGGCGGGAAATACTTAACCAAAAATCTCTCTGCTACTTCTTGCCATGTAGATATGGAACTTAGTGGCAATAAATTGAGTCATGCTCATGCTCTATCTCGCAATGAGTATGGAAAGAAATTCAACCTCAGTGCATCTTCAGTCACATCGGCTATCTTGAATGAATCACTCACCTCTACAAACAATCAAAGGTGGAGAAGTGAATCTTTCGTGGGCATACCCCTGAATTGGCCCACCGCTTGGAGCATTTGAAACATCACTAGTTTTAATTCAAATTAGGTTATCTCAATATCTGGCCTTCTAATTCCTGGATTTAACTCACTGAAAAGTGGCACAGCATATTGTCTGATGTATAGATCCCTATCATCGGTAATAAGGATGAGAATTTTCTTTGAACTGTTCGTTCACGTCTTCTTTGTCTGAAAGTTCGCTCAATTTCAAGGTCTACAAGGAGTAAATCGATAATCCGATCTATGCTCATAAACTCCTGAAAAGAAAATCACAAAATTAAAAAGAATAAGTTAGTAATATTAGAAATAAATCAAATTGGAAGTAAATAATTTCACAAAGAAAATGACTGTGGCAACAGTAAACAATCCCCAGCAACAGCGCCAAAAACTTGTAACACATAGGTTTGTGCAAGTGTACACAGTCGTTATCAAGTAATAAGTAAGTATCGAGTTATCGTCTCCACAGGAATTGTATTTGTGTTAAATCACTTGATTATAAAATTACCCTTCACAATTTGGTAAATAAAAACACAATATGGTTGGGAAGTGATGATTAAAATATATTAAACTAAATATAATGATCCCTAATGCAAATTATCCTAAGTATGCAAACTATATGAATGAAATAGACTTTAGCAAAATTAAACAAAATTTTGCAACAACTATAACATAAATAAACTAGGACAATTACTTTAATTAAACTCAATTTATTATCAACATGCTTAATAACATTCGGAAAAACATTTCATGGCAACTCGATCTTTCATGAGTTTGGAAACCACATTAAGTCCTTTTGGAATCCTTTACTTAGTAAATATGCATTTTACTGATCCTTATTTACTAAGGGTTTTTTAGAATTCGTGTGAGGTAACAGGGATGTGTTAGGTTTGAAATAATTTAATCACACCACTACAGCAAAATTAACTTTTAACGGCGTTTTTTTAGGCCTTTAACGGCGCTTTTAAGCGCCGCTAAAACTATTTGCGGCGTTTTTACAAGCACCGCAAAGAACACCGCTATAAATAACGCCGCTAAAGTTTGCGGCGTTTATTTGAAAAAACGCCGCTAATGCCGCTAAAAGTCATGACCTTTAGCGGCGCTTTTCCCACAAACGCCGCTAAAGGTCATAAAATTTAAAAAATATATATTATAAAAGATTATAAAGGTCATGAAAAATATAAAAAAATTAAAATTCATTATCAAAATGTTGAGAAGAATAATATCCATGATATTAATATAAAAATTTTCTATTAAAATTCATTATCAAATTAAATTTTCTATTAAAATTTTAACTTTAAAATTAAATACAAAAATTATAAATTTAAATTTAGAATTTAAAGTAATAAATTAATAACAATTAAAATCCAAAAGTTAGAACTCAAGTTATCTTAAATATTAAAATGAAAATAAAAATTTAGAATCAAAACTAAAATAAATAATAAAAATTAGATTAAATATAAAGATATCAATAAAATAAGATATTATAATAAAGTTACTTAAATGAAATAAGGACTTAAATCATAACCATGTAAAATATAATATTTGAAAATCCATTCCCATGTGAAATATCAACATTGATTATTTAAATTGATTAATTAAGTCAAAATTGCAATTCGTGTTTTTCTTCTTTCAACTCAAATAAAAATAAAATGTTGAAACAAAACAATTAAATAAAAAAATAGAATAATTAGTTGACACGATATTATTATTGAGTATATGCAAATATGCAAGTAGACGATTACAAAACAGGGTGTAGTTTTTGATCAACTAATTAGCTGATCCTACTGCAGGTTCTATCTATAATCTGCTTAACTAACATACAAAGATAAGGCACTCTAATACTTTTTTACACATAAAATATCTAAAAGTCACACCTGAATTCGGATTCAGAGCACATACAGTGTCAACTGCATGTTGATCAATATCATCCTTATTCGTTGCTGCAATGCATCCCACAAGTATTCGTAGAGGTAGGAGCTAGTCATTATGTGCCTTCTGCAAATTCTTCTTGGACCGCAATCTAGTGTAGTTGGTTTTTCCTATTCTATTTGCCACCAGTCAAAATATAAAAGAACTATTGCCACACAAAAAGTAATCATCAAAACAATATCCAGAAAAATAATATACAGTTAAATTATGAGAATGTAGAGAATACAAAACGATACCGCTATTCTTAGATCCCACAACATTACCTTCCCATCATAAGATGAAGAAAGTAAACGAAGAGGAGACGTATTGTGCCACTTGCAAGCTGAAATCCAATAACTATGTGAAGAGAACTGAACCACGGGTGCCGATGTTCCTTGAAAAGTAGAAAAAAAGTTTCAAGTGAGATGGAGTTTTAGTGGTTTCATGTGCCTGCACATGCAACAAGTAGGAGAAAAAGATGCTAAAAGAAAAAAATGAAAGCAACCTAAGAAATAGTATCCTTTTACCCTTTTTTCTCGGATGAACAAAAATGGTACATCCAAAAATGGAACATCCAAACATCAAATTAACAATAATGATTACGACCAAGAGCTCATTCAATTAATTTGATATAATTTAATCAATTAATTTAATAGTCAATTAACAATATTAACTATTATGGTTAAAATGCTAAAATTTATATTTTTAAAATATATAAATTCTAATAATAAAATTCAAATCAGCATTTTGATAGAGTCAACAATACTAACTGATTGAACTAACAAATAACAATTAAATTAAATTATGTCAAATCAAAGTATAAGGATTAAATATTAAATTTTAGCATGATAGAGGGAGAAAACTATAATTTGACCATTTTATTGGTTATTTCAATTTAATTTCAATTTATTCAAATAAATTGATTTCAATTTGATTCACTGTTTGTAAGTTAGAAAACTATAATCATTTGAACCAAACTAAATTCTATTTTTATTTATTTTATAACTAATTTCTTTTACAAATATAAAAATATAAAAATTTATTTAAATTAGTAAAAAAATTAAAATACTTTATACAAATATATTTTAAAAACTAAATTAATCAAATGTATACAACGTTAACTAGTGCTAAGAAGTGGTATTTACCTCACATATCAAAGATCTTTCAGTTTGCACCATATCATTAAAAATAAGTTCAAATCACAAATGATCAAACACAAGCAGCATACTTCTTGATGGCATTTCTATATACCTAATCCTCTTTAATATATTAAGAAACAAAGACTAACATTTAGATGCATTTAGCCAGATAAGACACTGTAAAGAGATATTGCATATTAAAGGTTAATGGAGGCTTTACCTCAAAGCTACACGGTACTTTTGGCCCAATTTTTCAAGCTCAGCCATCACACAATCTGTGATGCAAGGTGTGCCTTCAAATGCAAAAGAACAGATTAGATTCAGCAATAAAAAGGACCAGGATTGTAACTAAAAAAGACAGATTTAGCAATTAAGAAAAATGCACAATGTATTCAAAGTAAGGTTTAAAAGGAAAACCAACTCCATAACTCACATTTTGCATATAAGCAGTCCATCATTCCCTTCTCCAGATCCAGCTTGAACAATGGACCTGGGTTGGTAACAGAAGCTCCAATAAATCCCTCCCACGTTTTCTTCGGAGATAATTTGATTAATGGTGTTCTTCCAAAGAAAACCAACGACATAAGCAAAAATTCGTTTATGACAAAACAAATTAATGAGCATTGATCTGCAAAGTTGGATTGTTTAAAACCTTGCTGGCTTTCAAGGATCCAGTCCTGCAAACCAGGCCTGTTAATTTAAAAACTGTTTGAACAAAAGATCATGGCTTTATGCTGAGAAATGTTAACAATGATAGCATTTTGGTTTCCACCTGGATAAACAGGCGAAAATTCCAGTCCTGTTGATCAGTGACATTGCATTTAAGAAGGTCCTGCCTTTTCTAGTCCACAAATGGATTCCCTTTCCAGTAGGCATATGGTTCCCTATCTATCCATTTCCTCTTCTTTCCCTCTTTAATATCTTTCAATATGCTGTCCCATGGTTTTATATTTATCTCAGCCCTGGAGTAAAAAAAAAAATACCCTTTAGTTAATTAGTACAAAATTGTCTTAAAAACACACATGCAGAAAAAAAAAGGTTTATTTTGGTTTAATTTTAAACTGACATGGAAATTTATTGAGTGTCTAACTGACATATTCTTTTCTGTTCTGTATGTACAAATGAATAAAAAATAACTAATGAAAAATTCTTTATATAGTCCATTTAGATTTTAGGAAATCACTAGTATAATGATAAAATTGCACTTTGTCCCCAAAAAAATTTATTCATTTTTGGCCCCCTAAAGCAATTTCTTGGCTTCGCCCCTACTCCAGGCTAGCCACTCCATGTTACTACTACCCCAAGGTTTAAAGTCTTCTGCTAACATCTTAAAACCCTAAAAGGTACATTAATAGCATGGATGGAACATATATTAATTGGTTTTATTATCATCAATTTCTTTTGGGGTGACTACAAAAGGTCCCAAAATGTCTTAAGAAGAATTACCTTGTTGCGTGCTGCAGACCCACCATACTGTAGAGCAAGTGTGTCACCCATTTCTTCATAAACTGTCATTAATTCATCAACCAAAGGACTATTTTGATCAATAGTATGGGATTCTGTGAAGCTCATAGCAAGGAGCTGGCGTCTAAGAGCCATCAATCCATGGGCATACTGCGCAACATTTGTTCGATCTAGACAATCAATGCAGTTCGTTAACATGGGGGGTTTTACATTCTCACTAGAGTTCTGTTTATCGTTACCAGCATCCTTTCTCAATTTCTCATCATTTTGCCTGAAATAAATAGTTAACATGGATAATCTAATAAGCATCGGCAAACCAATATAGCAAAAACTAAAAGGCTATATTTTTTCAATAAAGAAGCAAATGAAAGAGGGACAAACAGCACTGTAAGTTAAGACATTTGTAAATGATGTGCATGCTATTGTAATTACAAGTTGAGATAATTCATGACATAAAGGGCAGAATAAACAGATATTTTTTTATCAAATAAGTAGTAAAGAAAAGTTAAGGAACTTTACAGTTTATATTTGAAAATTGAACATTTAACAAAGAAGGAAGAAAAATATTACTTACAGGATCGTGAAAACATGATTTAATAATTTACAAAACTTACACTAAGCAACATAAATTCAACAACCCCTCTGGTCTACAATTTGGTGTAACTTGACAGTAAAAGATTCCCGTTAAGTTTAATGCATAATCAGCTACTCTGCCCAGAACTACCACCGACTTTGTAGCTCTGCAGAAAAAGATCACATAAGTGAACCATTGTATAAAAGATCAGTAAGCAAGAATTTTGCAAAAGCAAGGGGATTAGGGGACATAAAAGTACTTTCTAGAGTGTCGATTCAGGTCCCAGTGAAGGAACCTCAGACGGTCCTCCTCGGTTAAACTCTTATTGAGAAATCTGATGGAATTTGCAAACTCAGCACGTAGAATAGTTTCACGAGGTTTCTTCTCACACCTCTGTTAATCACCGGAACAGAAAACAGAACAAATCAGGAAAACATTGCATACAGAACAGAAAAGAATATGTCGAAACAATAAGATGTTCCGCCAAAAGAGGCGAATGAGAACCGAGAACAAGATGGCAAAAAGAGCTGAGTCAGGGTTTTGGGTTAATCTCGCTATGTCTTGCTTACCAAGTGGTTGCGGCAGAGGAGTGCGACGGCGACGCAGCAGATGGTAGAGTCGATGGCGGTGCAGCAGATGGTCGGGTCCGGCGGTGCAGAGATGGGTTGGGATTTTGATTTGGGGAAAATTTAGGGTTTGGAGGAAAATTTTTAGGGGAAAAAATTAAGATTTTCGGGTATATGACGTTTTGCGGCATTTTTTCTCAGCGCCGCTAAAGCCCGATCTATTACCGCATTTTATCAAAAATATTATTAAAAAAGTTAAAAAACGGTGCTGCTTTGATTAGAATAAAATAATTTTTTGCCTTTAAAATTTAAAATTATTTAATATATAAATAAAAAATAATCAATCATATATTTAAAAAAATTTAAAATTATTTTAAATAATAGTATTTAATTTTTTATTTAAATAAATAATTTTTTAAAATTTAACTAATATTTAAAACAATTAGATAAAATTTGAATTTATTTAATATATAAATTTAAAAACCCAAAAAAACTTTAAAATTATTTTAAATAATAGTATTTTAAATTTTTAACATATATTTTTCACACTAATTAATCTAAACCTTAAATCCCTAACCCCTATCCCTTAAACCATAAAATAAAACTCTTAACCCTTAACCTTTAATCCTTAACCCCTAACCTCTAACCAATGAACTTTAAACCCTAACCCTTAAACCATAATCCCTAAATTAATATGTAGTGGCTTTTTTTCGATCTAATCTCTATTTCATTAGAGATATTTCTTCCTAACTAAAATATAATTAACTATTTTGCCAGATGTTCGATGTGGAATGATTTTAATTTTGGTATTTCATTTTTATTTATTATAATTTGGTCATATCCAAAATAGATAGTTAACTATCCATATCAATCTGTTACTTTTTTTTATCAATTTTTTTAAATCTAATATTTAAATATTTAAATATATCAAATGGTTTAGATTAAATATTTTTAAATATAAAAATATTAATTGATTGTATAAAATTTCATCATTTAACAAATCTCAAGTAAACCCTAAACCCTAAACCAAATGCCATAAATTCTTAAACCCTAAACTCTTGTCATAACTATAGAAGCTAACATCGAAACCTTAAAGTTAAACTTACATCGCAATACAGTTTATATTAAAAAAATTCGAGATTAATCACTTATATCAGTATAAAATTTATTAATTTTTCATAAATAGAAGATGAATGATTTGGGGGATTTAGGCCTAAACCCCTAACCCTTAACCCTAAACCCATAACCACTAACCCTTAAACCTTAAACTCTAACCCTTAAACCATAAATTATAATCCCTAAAGCCATAACCCATAAATAAACAAGTTAAATAATAAATAGACAAATAAAATATTTTTTGCAGCGTTTTTTGACAAAGTGCCGCTAACTCTATCTATAGCGGCGTTTTTCAAAAAGTGCCGCTAATGCTCAATCTATAGTGGCGTTTTTCAAAAAGCGCCGCTAAAACTCTATTTATAGTGGCATTTTTTGAAAAAGCGCCGCTAATGCTCAATCTATAGCGGCGTTTTTCAAAAAGCATCGCTAATGCTTGATCTATAGCGGCGTTTTTCAAAAAGCGCCGCTAATGCCACTAAAGTTCTTGTTATTTTTTTGCGACGTTTTTAGAAAGCGTCGCTAATGGTTGACCTATAGCGGCGTTTTTCAAAAAGCGCCGCTAATGCCCGATCTATAGTGGCATTTTTTAGAAAGCGCCGCTAATGGTCGACCTATAGTTGCGTTTTTCAAAAAGTGCTGCTAATGCTCAATTTATAGCGGCATTTTTTGTCCAAACGCCTTTAAAAACGCCACTAAAAACCTGTTTTGCTGTAGTGCACAAATCTAAAAGCTATACAGATAACAGAGCTTGGTTAGAGTTATGTAACCTACAATTTAATCGCGTTAGGATTTAAATTGAGCATGCACATTTAAATTATGTGTCCACTTGCTATCGTCTGGTTAGGATCGCTCAGCTAATTCAGGTGCATTTAAATCACGTATGAATGAAATACAAACTTGATTTTAATTGAAAACATGATCGATTGAGGTACAAACATTATAAGCATGAATCAAATAAATATTATTTAATCAAAGCAATCATCCTAGCTTAAATAAAATTAAGCTAACATTGTTGTCAACAAGAATAAAGAACACATGGCAAACATTTTTAGATTAAATTAAAGAACAGAAAGATTAAACCCGAATCAGAGTGGCTATCACCCAAGACTCTGGCCGACGAGGCTCCTTCACTTCTTCGCTTTGCTCCTTTGCTGATGGCTCTCCAAGGTGGTCGACCAAGGGCTCTTTAAGAGGCTTAATTGCTAAAATCTTTATGAAGAGATGATGCTAGGCGTGGGGAATGGAAAATGCTAAAGAGAATTGAGAGAGAAGAGAGAATGATGAGGGATCAAATGAGGTCTTATTTATAGGTGAAGAAAAGAGGGTAGTTTGCTAAAAATAGAGAGGTTTAATCTCTGTAAGCTTGTCCAATGAGTGGTCGGCCATGCTAAGTGGATTTTGAGTTGAATTTTGCTTGATTTTTAAGCAATTTAAATGTCATAACAACTCAGGGCTGAGACTCGGTCAAATGTAAATCTTCGGGCAAATCTCTAATTTCTTCAACATTGTAAGGACCTTGTGTAATTAAACCAAAAAGTGGTTTATGTGGGCAGCCATGTGTAGCTGAAATTGGTTGACTTGGTCTTCAATTTGGAAGGTTTTTGTAATCCAACAAAGCTATCAGACCTGTCCAAAATAAATCAATAAATTAAAGGACCAAATAATAAAATAATTAATTAATTAAAACCCAAATTATTAATGAAATATTTTAAAATGAATTATTAAATATAATTTTGATATTTTATTTTATTTAATCATGCATGGCCCATTTTATGTCTTAAAAATATAATATGTTCAAATAAATATAAAATAAGCCATTTTATGCATGAAAACTATATAATAAAGTATAAAATCACATTTTAATAATTTTTATGTCCTAATTTCAATTTTTCACATATTTCATTAATTTATTAAACAATTACTTGGTTTTAACAACGAATTTAAGTAAAAAGGTGATAAATTGCATAGGAAAAAT
Source organism: Gossypium anomalum (assembly GCA_025698475.1). Classification (NCBI taxonomy): domain Eukaryota; kingdom Viridiplantae; phylum Streptophyta; class Magnoliopsida; order Malvales; family Malvaceae; genus Gossypium; species Gossypium anomalum. The sequence continues at coordinate 61,645,662 of CM046956.1, forward strand.
CCTATATATTTTTCAGTTTACACACCCCCAAACTTAAATCATTCCCGAGTAATGTTTATGCATAGCAAAAGGTCTTGCTAAGGTAAAATTGCTAACTGTGTAAGCAGCATCAATCTTTGTCCCATAATCATGCATTAATAACTTCATGTTCATAGATCTTCTTTATTAACAAGTAATTCATATGCAAACATTTTTAGAGTTTCATACTAAGTTTCAAAATATGCCAACATGAATCATAGTTTGTATGTATGTCACAGCCACAGATAACATTCTTCATTCAACATAATTTCTTATCAATCAAGCAAACAATCACAAGGCTTATTTATGATCTTCATATGTTGAACTTAGTACTTCGGTGACATAATCATCAAATTAATAGGTCTTTTATAAGGTTGTAATAGGGCTCAGTTAAAGGTAGGGATTTTAAGAGATGAGACATTTTGGTTGCAAAATCTTAACCTTTAACTTTGTCTTAGATTTCTCGAAATACAGCCTTTTTCTTTAAGTGAACCTTTGGAACACCCCCTAACTTATTTTGAACTCAAGCTCATACATTTTTCTTATGGCATGTATAGCTAGACTCGCATACGCTAGTTGGTCCGAGAATCGACTAAACCATAGCTTTGATACCACTAAATGTAACACCCCTTCACCATATTCGACGCCGAAATAGGGTACGAGGCATTACCAGAACACATACGCTTGTAAACGTATTAAACCGAGTCATAAAATTTTATTCAATTTAAAATCATTCATACACATGCATATCGTCCCTTATACGGGCCTAAGAGGCCCAATACATACTTTTGAAGTGGTCCAGGACTAAACCGTGAACTTTGAAAAACATTAGAAAATTTCTTGAAAATAGGGGTATATGCCCGTGTCCAAGGTCGTGTTCTTCACACAACCATTCACATGCTTCACTTTCCATAATTAATCATCATACACTCATTCAACCAAGTCATGCAAGCCTGCACATCCACAAAATACAACATCATAAACATATAACTTAACTAATATTAGCCATCCTCAATGGCCTTATACAAAATGAACTATCAAATATTATAGGCCAACATTTTAGGGCAACTCAGAATAACATATACACATAATCAAGTCCCTATACATGCCATAGACTTAAAAATACTTGAAGATCATTAATACTATACCAATCAATAACTTGTTAGTGTGATAGAATCTTCGACGACCTCCAACTCGAGCTAGCATCTGTGACACTATAGGAAAAAGGAAAGGAAGGGGGTAAGCATTATCGCTTAGTAAGTAGGTATGTAAATGATAAGTAATCTATTAACATGCTCTTATAAATCTTCACAATATGTTCTCAAGATAATACAATCATAATTGCACATAGTTCCACTATTTATTCATGTTCATCTCAAGCTGACTACTCAAGTCACTGTCACTAAATTATTTATATCTTGAGCTATGGAACTCCAAATTAAGATCCTCTAATTTTCCCTAAAACTAGGCTCATATATCTTCTTACCATAAAATTTTCAAAATTTTTGGTTCAGCCAATAAGTACAGTTTATTCTTTAAAGTCACCCTTGTTTCATTGTTTGACAGTTCTGGTCCCTCTGCATTAAAAATTAATTATCTCTTCGTACAAGATTTTGATAATGTTCTCGTTTATTTCTTTCGAAAATAGACTCATTAAGGATTTTAAGCATATAAAGTATAACCCATAATTACTTTTTTACAATTTTTAATGATTTTTCCAAATCAAAATAGGGGATTTCGAAATCATTCTAACTCTATCTCACAAAAATTCAAATATCTCATAATATGAAATTCTTTTGCTTACACCGTTTCCTTTATATGAAATAAGATTTTATTTAATATCTTATTCAACTTCTAATTCGATTTCCACCATTTTTGGTGATTTTTCAAAGTCACACAACTAATGCTGTCCAAAACTGCTTTATTACTAAATTTCACTCTTTCATGTTTTCTTTGTAGTAACTTTCATTGTAACACTTACTCCATATCAATCTTACCAAAGTTCGATCACATATCGAGCACGTTGCTCATAAGTCTACACATACAAACCTTCACTTATTCATCACATAGTCATATTCAATTACACCTAGTCATTTCCCGTTAAACACATCGGAATAATAACAGATGCCCGGTGGCCTGCACATAGTACCACCCTTGTAGTCAAAGCTACCTTCTTCACAAAGTGGCCTTTCACATAGTACCACACTTGTGACCAAAGCTATCTTTTACACATAGTGTCCTGCACTTTGTACCACTCATGTGATCGAAGCTATCGGGTACGCATAGTAGCCTGCATTTAGTACTATACATGCGACCTAACCATCTGGTACACATAGTAGCCTGCACTTAGTACAACACACGTGACCTAAAATCATTTTGAACACATAGTAGCCTGCACATAGTACTACACATATGTTCTCACAACAAATCATTCGTATTTTTTCTATTCCGAAGGTCCAACCGGGAAATTCCTCACTTTTTAACATTTTACCAATTCATCCATAATCAATTTCAATTCACAATTTACATCAAGTGATCATTCAATATGCAACCACCTCTCATATAATAACAAAATATTATAAGTAAAAATGAAATATTATTTACATACAAACTTACCTCGGTAGCACAATCGGTGAAAAGGACTTATTCGTCATATTCTTTGTTTTCCTCCCTTTTTAAGTCCGAATCTCGTTTTCCTTGATAATCGAGCTTGAAAGCTTGAAAAATCCTAGCCATGGTTTCCCGTTGTGAAATTCGGCCATAGCTTGAAGATGGACACAATTTTGCTTTGATTTTGGCTTTTTAATTCTTTTAATTACTAAATGACCAAAATGCCCCTAACTTAAAAATATTCTATTTCACCTATTTCATGTCCATTTTTGTCCAAAAAATTATCCAATGGTCTAATTACCATTTAAGGACCTCCAATTTAAAATTTCATAACAATTGGACACCTCTAGCATGTAGAACTCAACTTTTGCACTTTTTACAATTTAGTCCTTTTAACTAAATTGAGTGGCCAAACGTTAAAATTTTCGAACAAAATTTTCACGAAATCATTTTGTGAAATCGTAGACCATAAAAATATAATAAAAATAAATTTTCTTAAGTTAAATTTATGGGCCCGAAACCTTTGTTCCGACTAGGCCCAAAATTAGGTTGTTACAGAGACGATCTCACTTATCACTTTATAACTTGATTCGACCTGTATACTTGCACAATTCGCATATCATATTCACACGTGACAAGTTGGCACCGTTGCCGGGGATTGGCAATTTGGTGTAATTTGGTTTGGTTATGTAACACCCCTTACCCGTATCTAACGCCGAAACAGGGTACGAGGTATTACCGGACTTGAGTACTTGTAATCATTTAAAACCGAGACACAAAATTTCATCAATTTTAAACTTTTCAAACATATTCAAGACTATCTACATTAAATGACTTTATACAATAGAGACCTTCAAATAACATAGGTCAGTATTTTAGGCCAACTCCTAGCAACTTAATAACAATTAAATGAGTCCCCATACATGCCAAAGACTTAAAAATACTTTAAAACCTTTATATATGGATCAATAGTTTGATAGTGTGATTTAACCTCCGGTGACCTCCAACTCGAGCTAACATCTATGACACTATAGGAAAAAGGAAAGGAAGGGAGTAAGCATTATAGCTTAGTAAGTAAATATGTAAATATTAATAAACAATACATTATCATACATTAAACAAAGTGTCAATATGTTCCTGGAATATTACCATCACAAACACACATATTTTTACTATTACAATTATAAACAGGTTCAAGATAAGCTATCTAGCAGAGTACCAGCAGCTGAATTATTTATTTTTGGAGCTACATAACTCCAAATTACAAACCTTTAATTTTCCTTGAAACTAGATTCACGTATATTTTTACCATAAAATTTTTAGAATTTTTGGTCCAGCCAATTAGTACAGTTTATTCATTGAAATTACCCCTGTTTCAATGCTCAACTGCCCTGACCACTCTTCACTAAAAATAAATTTTCTCTTCATACAGAACTCATATTATGTTATCGTTTATTTTATTTGAAACTAAACTCATTAAGGATTTCAAACATACAAATTATATCCCATAATTATTTTTGTACAATTTTTAATGATTTTTCAAATTCAGAACAGGGGATCACATAGTCATTCTGAACCAGTCTCACAGAAACTTAAATATCTCAGAATATAGAATTCCTTTACTTGCTCTGTTTCTTTTATATGAAAATAGACTCATTAGTCTTTAATTTGATATCTTATTCAGACTCTGATTCAATTTATACTATTTTTGGTAAATTTTTAGATTCACGTCACTACAACTATCCAGAACAGTTTTATTGTCAATTTTGATCTTTCACACTTCAATTGTATTCATCACCTACCCATAACAATCTTTCCAATTTCCAATCACATATCGAGCATATTGCTCATGAGTTACACACATATATACTTACACTTATCATTACAAAGTCATACACAATTTCATTAAATCAATTTCCCAATTGAATGCTTCGGAATAATAACAGATACGCGATGGTATCACACACAGCCTACCTTTAAAATCGAAGCTCTCTTGTACACATAGTGGCCTTCACTTAGCACCACTCATGTGACCTAGCTCGATTGTGCACATAATTTTGGCTCTCTTGTACACATGGTGAACACTTAGTACCACCCATGTGACCTAGCCACTTTATCTCGTAGCTCTCTTGTTCACATGGTGCCCTTCACCTGGAACCACACATGCAACCTAGCTACATTTATCTCGTAGCTCTCTTGTCTACATGGTGTACACATAGTATCACCCATGCGACCTAGCTACATACCATCTGTATCTTTCGATTCCGAAGGTTCAAACGGGAAGTATCTCACTTTCTAATACTTTATTCCATTCTTCCAATAGTCAATTATAATTCAAAAATCAGCTACAATACATACAATATGCTGAAATATAAAAATGTAATAAAGATAATGTATTATTTACATACAAACTTACATACTTTCTCATTTCCATGTCGAATTAATATTGAACATTTAAATCATCATAATTATACTCACTTTCAACACCTCGGCAATCATAGTAAATATATAAATTTTACATTGAAACATGCATAAATTAATGCTTATTATACATATGAACTTACCTCTAGACTAAAACGGCCATTTTACCAACTTTCCCGATTTTCGATTTTTCTCCCATTCTAGGTTCAAATCTCATTTTCCGAGATCTAAAACATCATATTTTACTTATTTTAATTAATTTAATATTAAAACAGTCCTTAAATCAAACTTTGGAAAAATTACAATTTTGCCCCTAAACTTTTGCATATTTACACTTTTGCCCCTATGCTCGGGAATTAAACTTCATCCCTTATTATTATGTTTTATGACATGCTGATCATTTTTCCCTTCTATGGCAACATCAAATTCTCACTCTAACACATAGTTATGAACAATAACAACTTTTACCGATTAAGCCGTTTTACTCATTTTTGCTTAAAACCGCTTAGCAAAAGTTGTTTAACATAATTTCAGCCTTCATATTCTACCATAAAACATCAAAATAAACACATTTCACCTCTGGGTATTTTTCCAAATATGAACCCTAGCTTAAATTATTGCTAGAATAAGCTTAATCAAGTTACTAGATTCTAAAAACGTAAAGAACTTGAAAAACAGGGCTAGAACGGAATTACTATTGAGCTTGGAAAGCTTGAAAACCCTATCCATGGCTTCCCCCATGCTAATTTCGGCCTTCATGAGAAAGATGAGTCAATTTTGGCTTTATTTTCCCTTTTTATTTCTTTTAATTACCAAATGACTAAAATGCCCTTAAGGCCTTTCTTTAAAATTTTGTCCTATTCATGCCCATTTTTGTCCAAACAAAATATAATGGTCTAATTAAAATTTAAGGACCTCCTCTTTAAAACCCCATTTCAATCAAGTACTTATGAATTAAAACACATATTTTGCAACTTTTGTAATTTAGTCCTAAAAGTCCAATTAAGCACTTTATCAGTAAAATTTCTTAACGATATTTTTACATAATATTTTAATCAATAAATAAACCTTAAAACTTAATCAGGATAAATTTTTTGACTTCAAATTCGTGGTTCTAAAACCATCGTTCCGTTTAGGCCCTAAATTGAGCTGTTACAGCAACTTCTGCAAATAAGCTCTAATAGGCAAATTAAACATGCAATCTATAAAATTTCTTATCAATACTCTAACACATGCATCTAATCACTCAGTAAATCATAAAAATTAATCAAAATAAACTTTTCTATCTCATATTTGTGGTTTCACAACCACTATTCCATTTAGGCCCTATTTCGAGCTGTTACAAGTTATTTTACTTAATTCCATTAGTTTTATTTAACTTAGTTATAGTTAGTTTCCATAAGGTTGCCATCAGTTCATGAGAAGAGGCATTCTTGTTAACAAAGAATATCCTTTTGACCCAAAGATCAAAAGAACTTTAAGAAGAAGGCAGAAAGAACTACGAAAAATGGCTAGGAATAGGAATGATCTTGGTTTCAATGATAATCCAAATGGTCAAGATGCTAATCCCCCTTTTCGTAGGGTGATACTTGGTATGAATGATAATTCGAATGGTCAGAGTGCTAATCCTTATGTTCATGGGGTGATAGATGATCGAGATAGACTAATCTGAGAGCATGTTGTGACAATTTTGGATGACCTGAATCTAAGGATAGTAAGACCACAAATATAGGCACACCAGTTTGAGCTGAAACTAGTAATGTTTCAAATGTTACAAACAGTAGGGCAGTTTGGTGGACTACCCACTGAAGATCCAAGACTGCATTTACGACCGTTTTTTAGAGGTTTGTGACTCGTTTAGGCAACAGGGTGCTCATGAAGACACTCTATGACTTAAATTGTTTCCATATTCTTTATGAGATCGAGCAAGAGCATGGTTGAATGCTTTACCGTCGGGAACAATGGCATTATGGAATGATCTTTGCCAGAGGTTTTTGCTACAACAAAAGCCCCAAAATATGAGTGCCAAGCTTAGAAATGACATTACATCTTTTCAGAAATTAGAGGATGAAACACTATATGAAGCTTGGGAACGATTCAAAGATTTAATTCAGAAATGTCCGGTGCATGGATTCCAACACTAGACTTAGATAGAGATATTCTATAATGGGCTGAATGCGTATATGAGGATGGTAGTTGATGCTTCGGCCAACGATACTTTGTTGGATAAATCTTATAATGAAGCATATGAGATTTGGGAAAAGATTGCCAATAATGATTATCAATATCCTACCAAAAGAGTTGGGAATGGCAAGAGAGCTGCTGGTACTATGGAGTTGGATGCAATCACTTCATTGACAGCCCAAGTATCTTCTTTGGCTAATATGATTAAAACAATGAAAAGGCCTACTGCAGTCTAGGAATTAAAATCAATCGAATTATCGTGTGTTTCTTGTGGTGAAGACCAAGTGTTTGATAAATATCATCAAATCCAACATCTGTATGTTACATGGGTAATTTAAACTGGAACAATAACTCTTATTCCAACACGTATAATCCTGGGTGGAAGCAACATCCAAACTTTAGTTTGAATAATCAAGATGCAAGGAATTTTAGCAATACGACAATACTGAATGCCATCAATGCTTTGTTTGGTTATGCTTAACCTATGTCGAGGCAAAATGTTTAGCAAGGTCAGGCATTGGTTTCATCATCATCATCTATTGAAGCTTTGCTAAAAGAATATATGGCCAAGAATGATGTTGTAATTTAGAGTCAGGCTGCGTCTCTCCCAGCTCTTGAGACTCAGTTGGGGCAAATAGCAAACATTTTGAATTCGAGATCACAAGGACCATTGCCTAGTGATACCGAGAATTCAAGATCACAATGGAAGGAATAGTGCAAGGCTATCACTCTTAGAAGCAGAACTTAACTTGATGACATTAGTTAATATGCCACGACAGAAGAGGAAAACTCAAATAACAGCCATGTAAAGATCTTGGAGTCATCTGAAGAATATACTAAATCTGAAAAGGGTAAGCAACAAAATGATGTGGCAGACCCAGATCATGTCCTCAATAAGAATGCCACGGCAAAACAATATCAGCAATTTGAAGGACGACCACCTTTACCTTTTCCTCAGTGTTTTCATAATTCTAAGCAGTATATTCAGTCCAAAAGATTTTTGGAGGTTTTGAAACAACTCCATATTAATATACCACTTGTAATAGCCTATTTTTAGTCAAATCAAAATAGCAGTTTCGGGATCACAAATTCGAGGTCGTATGTAATAGCCCGATTTTGGGTCTAGTCGAAACAGTAGTTTTGGGACCACAAATCCGACGCAGAAAATTTTATTTTTTCTTATATTTTTATGGTCTACAGTTTATGGAATGATTTTGTGAAAATTTCGTTCGAAAATTTTGACGTTTGAGCACTCAATTTAGCAAAAAGGACTAAATTGTAAAAAGTGCAAAACTTGAATTCTAGAAGCTAGAGGTGTTAATTGCTATGAAATTTTAATTTTAAGGTCCTTAGATGGTAATTAGACCATTTGTTAAGTTAGTTGACAAAAATGGACATGAAGTAAGAGAAATTTTTATGTTTTAAGTTAGAGGCATTTTGGTCATTTGGTTAATAAATGAATTAATAAGCAAAATAAAAGCCAATTTTTGCTCATCTTCTACCCCATGGCCGAAATTCTCAAGAGAAGACATAGCTAAGGTTTTTTCATCTTCCAAGCTCGATTGTAAGTCCGTTCTAGCCTCGTTTTTAATGATTTTTATGTTTTTGAGATCCCTGTAACCTAATTTAGCTATTTCAAGTACTAATTTGAAATAAATATGAAGTTTAAAATTTTATCCATGCTAGATATTTGTGTATTTGATGTCTAGTGGTAGAAACTATATGTTAGATATAAGATAAACAACTTTTGCTAGGTTATTTTTTATGAAAATGTCAAAAAGGACCTATTTGTAAAAGTTACAAAAATGAGTATTAAAAGTGTGGTTAAATGAAAAATGTGGGCTGGTATGAGTATAGGCTTGGGTAACAAAGAAATTGGATGAAAATCATTTTACGAGCCTAGGGACTAAATTGTAAAAATGTGAAACATTAGGGGTAAAAATATAATTTTACCATAATATGATTTTTGGACTGAATTGAACAATGTGAGTATTAAATGAGTTAAATTTTTCATTATAGATCAAGAAAAAAACGAGGTTTGGACCTAGATCGGGGGAAAAACAAAGTGCTTGATGATTAGGTCAAATTCTAGTATTTTTGTACCGAGGTAAGTTCGTATGTAAATAATGCGTTGTTATATTTATGTTTTAAATGCTTTAATATTTTATGAATTGTGATTGATTCTTTGGACGTATTTGATAAAGTATCGACAAGCGAGAATTCTCGATTGAGCCTTAGGAATAGAATAGGATACGGGTGACATGTCACTAGGAACCCATGTGTTTATGTGATCCAGGTGCAGGTCTCATACTTCCTATCAGTGGCTGGGTAGTCCGGCATGAGTTGAGAATACCTGACAGCTTGTGTAAGCAGCACTGTGTAGCTACGTCTTGACTGATAGCTTGTGTGAGCAAGCCTGTGAGCAAGCCCGTGAGTAGCTCAAAAACGAGCCTATATTATGAGATGTGAGGTAGCTTTGCTACATGTATGGCACCTATGTGCAAAATTTTCGAGTATCCGTCAATATTTTGAGTGTTAAACGGGAACGTCAAAGTTGTGAAAGACTATGGTTATGTGTGAGTTGGTACAGGTATGTACGTAAAACTCATACGTAATGAGCTCGATATGTGATGAAACCTTGATAAGGTTGTGATTGAGTAAGTTATGACTATAAGATTTTAATAACATTCATGCTAATTTTCATCATGTTAATTGTATGTTAAATGTGTGGTTATGATGCTTATTATTTGCATAGGAACTTACTAAGCTTTATAGCTTACTCCCCTTCCTTTCCTTTGTCTTATAGTGTCACCAAGCTAGCTTGGGGATCAGAGACCGTCGGAGATCCACTCATACTATCAACAATTATTTTGGTACTAATGATTTCAACATTTTGAGCTATGCCATGTATAGGGGACTTGGTTATTTTGTTTTGTGTCATAATTGATTTGGTCAAATATGTTGGCTTATATTGGTTGAAAGATCATTTTGTATAAAGCCATTTGAAATTGGCTACTAATGGTATAAGAAATTTATATGATGATGCCTTCTATGAATGTGGGGATTTACAGGATTTGAGTTGATGAGTATGTGATATTTGTGTATGATAGATGGTAACATGTGAATGATGTGTTGATGTCTTGGTTGTGGCTAATTTGGTTATATGTATATGCTTGGATTGGTGTCATGTTATCTTGTGTAGGTGTGTGCATTAAAGGGTGGAAAAAAGGCTTGGTTCATAGCCCTATTTTTGTCCACACGGGTAGACACACGGGCGTGTGTCTAGGCCGTGTGAGACACACGGCTTGCCCCATGGGCATGTGTTTAGGTCGTGTGTCCCCTGCACCCTAAATTTTGAGAAATAGAATGCTCAGAATTAAGCACACGGGCAGAGACAAGGGCGTATGTCTCAGTCGTGTGGATGACACGGCCTTGGACACGGGCGTGTGTCCCAAGCGTGTAAAGTTTGCACCTATTTTATAAAAAATCGTAAATTTTAAATCGACCACGCCTAGCACACGAGCGTGTGACTTGGCTGTGTGTCTTCAATTTGTTCTTAGATGACAAATAGAGAATTACATGGGTTCGGGACACGGGCGTGTGTTACCACACGGCCTGCCCACACGAGCATGTGACTCTTGTTTAGGGCAAAAAAACTTTTTAAGTTTTGTAAAACTTTATCGAGTTGTCGATTTAGTCCCGAACCACTTCCAAAGCGTGTTTTGGGCCTCGTAGGCTTGTATTAGGGACTTTATGATTGAATGTGAAAAGTTTTAATTTGGATGGAAATTTGTGGCTCGAAAATGTATGTTCGCTTGTGTTTAAGTCCGGTAACGCCTCGTACCCTATTCCAGTGTTGAATACGGGTAAGGGGTGTTACATCATAAAAATTATTTTAATATAAATTTAAGTGTTTACAGCGTGATAGTATGTATGTGTGAAAGTTTCGTGAAGAAATTTTATCGTTTGAATAGTTAATTTGATAAAAAGGACTAAATCGCGTAAAGAATAAAATTTGAGTTCTAATAGCTAAAGGTGTCTAATAGCTATGGTTTATTACATTAAAGGTTCTTATATTGTAATTAGACCATTAATAGTATGAATGGACATAGATGGACATGTATTAAATGAATTTTAATGGTTGATATTAAAGGTTAATATTGTAATTTAGTTATTTAAGTTAATTTAATTAAAACAAAACCAAAATACTTAGTTTCATTCTTCTTTCTTGGCCGACTGAAGAATGGAGAAAAGCCATTTTAGGGCTTGAAAGTTTTGGTCACTTTGATCTTCAATTGTAAGTCCGTTTTTGCTCGGTTTTTTATGATTTCTATGTTTTGTGATCGTTGCATCTAGTACTAGCTAGCCCAGAGACTATTTTGCCAAAATGTTAAAGATTTTGAATGATGCCATTGATGAATACATGAGTATTTTGATGTTTGATAATAGATTATGAATATTTGATGTTAGATAAACAAGTTTTGTAAAGTGATTTTTAGTGGAAATGCAACATAGGGATTAAGTTAAGAAATGTGCAAAGTTAGTGGGTAAAATGTGAAATAAATGAAAATTATGGGTTGCTAGGGGCATTATGGTAATTCAGCTAGCATGGGTATAATTGGAATTTCATTAATTTGTGATTTTATGTAATAAGGACTAAATTGTAAAAAATGTAAAAGTTGAAGGGCAAATGTGTAAAACAGCTCAAATGTATATTTTGGATTGAATTGAATAAATAGTTGACTAAATGAATTAATTTTGAATATATTTAGATCAAGAAAAATGGATTTCGGATTAGGATCAGGAAAAAATGAAAGTTATCGACTAAACGACTTATTTCGTTGTTTACACATCTGAGGTAAGTTCGTATGTAATAAGCATTATTATAAATATGTTTCAAATGCTTTGATATTGCATAAATTGTGTATACGAGACTACAGTCATATTTGATGACAATTCGACTAAGTATGGCACTTAGTGTGCGATTCAAGATAGCTTCGGCTAAGTATGGCACTTAGTGTGCGATTTAAGATAGCTTCGGCTAAGTATGACACTTAGTGTGCGATTCGAGATAGCTTCGGCTATGTATGCCACTCAATGTGCGAGATTGAAATAGCTTCGACTATGTACTAGCACTTAGTGTGTGAGAATTCGAGTATTCAACATTTTCTGTTTGAGTATGAGTTTGTTACGGATTGGTTCAGGTATGTATATAAATCATACGAGCTCTAAATTGAAGAAGTTATAAAGGTTTGTTAATATTTATGAATTATGTATTAACAAGTTCAAATTGATGAATTGTGTATTTATGATTAGTTGAGTCTATTTCATACGAGCTTACTAAGATATAAAGCTTACTTTGTTTATTTTTCCTATGTTTTATAGTGATTTCAAAGCTAGCTCAGATTCGGGGATCGTCGGAGACTACTTCACATTATCCAACCATCACTTTGGTACTTTTGAGCTTTTGATTTGGTCATATGGCATGTATAGGATTATGGTCATTTTGATATGTATCTTAATAGTAAGTTTTGCCATTTGAGATGGCTTATGAATGGTTATGTTTTGGTTTGTACATATAGCCATGAGACTTGGCTTAATTTAGTTAGTTTGGTTATGTATATATAAGTGTGTATATAGTTTATATTGAGTGATTGAGGTTGGCTTGCAATGTTATTGATAGTTGGTATTATATATGTCAAATGATTGATAATTGAGAAGCTATGTGCTTGTGGTTTGATATATGATGATACATGTTGGGAAAATGCTTAATTAGATGATTTGAATGTGTAAAGTTGGTATGAATTGAATGACTAAAACAGGAGATAGTAAGTATGCTAGTTGTTGGAACTGACATGATATGTTTTAGTATTGATTTTGGTTGAATTGGATAACCATTTATGCTATGAGTGAGTACCATTTGAATTGTATAGGTATGCACAAAATTTGAGTGGCAAATTGGCTTGGTAAATAGCCTATTTTTGTCCACACGGACAGAGACATGGGCGTGTGTCTCAGCCGTGTGTGACACACGGTCTTGTTATACGGCTGTGTGTCCCCTGGTGTTGAAATTTAAATTAAGTTAGTATGTTCTATACGGCGTCACACACGAGCGTGTGACTTGCCCTTGTGGTATAAGTCAGTATACCCTACAGGTTTGGCATGGTCTAGCAGACAGCCTAGCACACGAGCTTGTGTGGCCATTTTTAGGGTACAGGGGTGTGTGTGTTGGCCATGTGACCCAAGTCAGAGAGTTACATGGGGTAGAACACGGGCTGAGACATGGCCATGTGCTCCCATTTCGAATGTTCACATGGCCTGTGACACGGGCGTGTCTGGTGGCTATGTGAGACACACGGCCTGGCCACACAGGCATGTATCCCCTATTCTGAGAAAAATTTTCCAGGTTCTTGAAAGTTTAATAAGTTATCGGTTTAGTCCCGAACAACTCCTAAAGCATGTTTTGGCCATGTAGGCTCGTATTAGGGACAAATTGATTGAGTTTGAATGATGAATGTATGAAATGATGTTATGTTTGCTATGGTTGTATAATTGTGTTATAAGTCCGGTAATGCTCCTTAACCCTATTCCGGCGTTGAACACAGGTGAGGGGTGTTACACCATTAGTTGAAGCTTTGGAGAAAATGTCCAATTAAGTGAATTTATGAAAGATATATTGTCGAAGAAGCACATTTTAGGAGAATTTGAGATTGTTGCTCTCACTGATGGATGCACAACAATGTGGACAAATAAATTACCTCCAAAGTTGAAGGACTCAGGAGTGTCACTATCCTATGTTCAATTTGAAATCATTATGTTGGTAAGGCATTATGTGATCTAAGGGCGAGTATAAATCTAATGCTTATGTCTTTTATTAGGAAGCTAGAAATTGGAAAAGCATTAAATCCGCACTTTCTTTCCTATGTGTATGGATTTTTCACTTGAGAGGTTGACAGAGTTGTTTGTTTATGAGATTGTTAGATTGCATGGTGTGCCAGTTTCTATTATCTCTGATAGGGATGCATGATTTACGTCTCTATTCTGGAGCAAGTTACATGAAGCTCTAGGTACTCGACAGCATTTTAGCACAGTGTTTCATCCATAGACTGAAGGTTAGTCCAAGCGAATAATTCAGGTACTCGAAGATATGCTTTGATATTGTGTTTTAGAGTTTGAAGGTAAGTGGGAGAGATTTCTGTCATTGGTTGAGTTTGCATACAATAACAGTTTTCAGACAAGCATTAAAATTGCACCGTATGAAGCTTTGTATAGTCGAAAGTGTCGAACTCCGTTAACTGGATTGAACTGAGTGAGAAAAAGTTATTCGATGTAGATTTGATTTGAGAAACCAAAGAAAAACTCAAAGTAATAGTGACAATTTGAAAGTGGCTTCTAATCGTCAGAAATCTTACGCAGATTTGAAAAGAAAAGATATAGAGTTTCAAGTCAGCGAAAAGGTATTTCTGAAAGTATCACATTAGAAGAAAGTTCTTCAATTTAGCCGAAAAAGAAAGATTAATCCGCAGTTTATCGGACCATACGTGATTATTGAGAGGATTGGGCTAGTAGCTTATCGGTTGGCTTTATCGTCAGAATTAGAAAAGATTCATAACTTATTTCATGTATCGATGTTACGATGGTATCAATCAGATCCTTCACACGTGATTCCACTTTCAAATGTTGAGATTCAGCCAGATATGATGTACAGTGAAATATCGATCAGAATTCTAGCTCGGGAAGTTAAAGTAAAAGTATAGTTTTAATTAAAGTTCTCTGGAAACTACACGAAATAGAAAAGGCTTCTTGGGAACCAGTAGAAGCTATGAAAATATAATAACCGAACCTATTTTTTGATAAGATTTTTGGGGACAAAAATTCCTTTAGGGGGAAGAGTTGTAACATCCTGTTTTCAGTGAAATCGGAACAGTGATTTTGGGACCACAAATCTGACGAGTAAATTATTATTTTAGGGTTGCAGTGAGTCACTAGAGGCCAAATTGATAATGGAGGCCATAAATCTATAACAGATAGGCTTCGATCTAATAGAGCTGAGGTGTTTAGAGGAGTTGCCGGGATGACCCTACAGTAGGTGAGTATTGGATGGCAGCTACATAAAGAATTTTAGATGATTTGGACATTACCCTAGAACATAAATTGAAAGGTATGGTGTCACTTTTTAGAGATGAGACCTACTACTGGTGGCAATTTGTTGTTCAAGGTGAGACGAAAACTTGGGAGTATTTTCAAAATGCATTTCAGAAGAAATACATAGGCACGAGATATGTTAAAGCTCGTAAGCTCAAGTTCATCGAGCTAAAAGAGGGGGATAAGACAGTGTTTGAATATGAGGTAGAATTTTTTAGATTGAGTCGTGATGCATAGGGGATGATAACTTTCGAGCAAGATATGTGTGTGAGGTTTGAGAATGAATTATGATACAATTACGATACAGTTTCAAAGTCTAAGTTGCTATGCTGCAAGAGAGAGTTTTGAAACCTAGGTTGAGAAGGTTAAACTTTTGGAAGAGGTGAAATGTGTTGAACATGAGAAAAGATAAGATCAAAACTCTGGTAAACAAAGAGTTTGGCTCTGGTATTTCTAACCCGTGTCCTGCAAAAAGAGCTAAGGATAAAAAACTGTGATAGAACTCAGTTGTAGTTGGTACTGGAAACAAGACTCAAGAATGTGCTCACTGTGGGAAATATCACTTAGGGGAATGTCAGAGAAAATTATGAGCATGTTTGAGATGTGGATCCTTGGATCATCAGATTAAGAACTGTCCGTATATGAAAGAACTGAGGCAAGCACCGTAACCAAATCAAAATCAGAATCAAAGAGGATGAGGTAATAACAAAACTGGTAATTTGATGCAGAGAGCATCTGGTGAGGGTGCAAATCGCATTGAAGTGAGATAAATCGCCTTAGTTTATGCAGCGAGGTGCAGAGAAGACCGTGATGCAACAGATGTCATCGCAAGTACTTTTACAATTAATTATGTATAGTACTTTGCCTTGATAGATATAGATTCTACTCATTCATACGTTCATGCTCTATGTCTAATAAATTGGGAATTATAGTAGAAGACAATGTTAGTGTTGTTTCTGTGGTTAGTCCTCTAAGGCAATCTATTATGGTGAATAAAATTTATAGACAATTTCCACTAGAAGTCCACGGTGAAACATTTCTCGCCAATTTGATGGAATTACCATTTAATGAATTTGACTTAATTTTGGGAATGAACTGGTTGGTCGAACACCAAATCAGTCTAAATTGTGTTTCAAAAAGGGTTTCACTGAAGACGGCTAATAGCATGGAAATTGTGTTTGTAGGGGAACGTAAAGACTACTTGTCAAATGTAATCTCTGCTATTGTTGTTGAAAGGATGATTGGAAAAGGATATGAGACATATCTAGCTTATGTGCTAGATACCAATGTTAGTAGCTCTGCTTTGAGCAATATTTGCACTATAAAGGAATTCCTAGATGTTTTTTTGAATGAGTTGCTTGGGATACCTCCTAAACATGAAGTTGAATTTAGAATTGAACTGTTTCCTAGTACAGCTTCAGTGCCCATTGCTCCCTATCTCATGACAGCAAAAGAGCTTAAGGAACTCAAGATTCAGCTTCAAGAACTTCTAGATCATGGATTCATTTGACCAAGTGTTTCACCATAGGGAGCACCGATATTTTTTGTCAAGAAGAAGGATGGTTCCATGAGGATGTGTATTGATTATAGACAATTAAATAAGTTGACCATCAGGAATAAGTACCCACTACCTAGAATCAATGATTTGTTCGATCGATTTGGAGGAACTAAGCTGTTCTCCAAAATTGACTTAAGGTTGGGATACTATCAGCTCAAAATGAAGGATTCAACTGTGCCTAAAACTGCGTTTAAGACTTAGTATGGTCTTTACGAGTTCTTAATAATGTTTTTCAATCTTACAAATGTTCCAGCTGCATTCATGGATATGATGAATTGAGTTTTTCAACCATATCTCGATCAATTCATCATTTTCTTTATTGACGATTTCTTAATCTACTCAATGCCTGAATCTAAACATGATGAGCATTTGAGGGTTATTCTGCAAATTCTTTGAGAGAAGAAACTCTTTGCTAACTTTAGCAAGTGTAAGCTCTAGCTTAAGGAGGTTATCTTTTTGGGTCATGTGGTTTTTGCCGAAGGTATTCGAGTAGATCCTAAGAAGATTGAAGTTATTGTAAAGTGGAAACAGCCTAAGAATGTGTCTGAGATTTGAAGTTTTCTTGGATTGGTCGACTATTATCAGAGATTCGTTGAGGGATTCACTTTGATTGCTAATTCTTTAAGAAAATTATTGAGGAAGAATGCTCCATTTAAATGGATCGATGATCAGCAAGCTAGTTTTGATAAACTTAAGATTATGTTGACTTAAGCACTTATGTTGATTCAGCCTGAGTCTGAAAAGAATTGTGTAGTTTATAGTGATGCATCACACACTGGTCTTGGATGTGTTTAGATACAAGAGGGAAAGGTGGTAGCCTATGCTTCGAGACAGCTCAAGCCTAATGAGTGTAATTATCCAACTCATGACTTGGACCTAGTAGCTGAGGTTTTTGCACTCAAGATTTGGAGGCATTATCTCTATGGTGAGAAGTGTATTATTTACACAGATTAAAAGAGTTTTAAGTATCTACTTACTAAAAAATATTTGAACGAAGACAACGTAGGTGGATTGAATTGCTCAAGGATTATGATTGTACCATTGAGTACCATCCTAGTAAGGCTAATGTGGCAGCCGATGCACAGAGTCAAAAGGCGATGACTGAACTTAAAGCTATGTTCACAAGATTGAGTTTTTTTTAGGATAGGTATCTTACAGAATTGCAAGTGAAGCCCTTGTTGATTGGTGAAATTAAAGAAAAGTAGACTTTGAATATTTATTTTCTACCTTATTTCAAGTTAGTTAAGGAGGGTTCGACGATCGATTTTGGGTTTAATGCCAATGGAGTTCTTTGCTTTAGAGGAAGATATTGTGCATCGAACGATAAAGAGCTGAGACAATCTATTCTTCGAGAAGCACATAGTAGCCCCTACGATATGTATCCTAAAGGAAATAAGATTTATCATGAGTTGAGACAGTTGTATTAGTGGTCAAGTCTGAAGCGTGAGGTAACTGAATTTGTTGCTGAGTGTTTGACTTGTCAACAAGTGAAGGCTGAACATTAAATTCCTTTTGGTTTTTTACAGCTTATAAAAAATCCTCAGTGGAAGTAGGAACGAATCATTATGGATTTTGTTAGTAGGTTGCCTTGGACTCCCACTAAGAAAAACTCTATGTAGGTGATTGTGGATAGGTTCACTAAGTTAGCCCATTTTCTACTTGTACGTACTGATTATTCTCTTCAGAAGCTTGCAAATTTATACATTTCCAAGATCGTGCAATTACATGACATTCATGTGTCAATTATTTTAGATCGGGATCCTCGATTTACTTCTCGATTTTGGAAGAAATTACATTAAGCTCTTGGTACTCATTTGGATTTCAGTAATGCTTATCATTCACATTCTGATGGGAAATCAGAGCGAGTTATACAGATTCTCGAGGATATATTGAGAAGTTGTGACATCGAATTTCAAGGAAGTTGGGAGGATCATCTACCCTTGGCTGAGTTTGCATACAACAATAGTTTCTAAGCCAGCATTCAGATGACTCCTTATGAAGCTTTGTATGGCCATAAGTGTTGAACTCCATTGTGCTATTGAGTTAGATGAAAGAAAAATTTTTGGACTTGAGTTGGTTCAAGACACTAAAGGTATAGTTAAGCTAATACAAGAAAGATTACGAGCTACTTCCGACAGGCAAAAATCCAATGCCGATCTTAAAAGGAAGGATATCGAATATTGTGTTGGGGGTTAAGTCTTCTTAAAAGTGTCTCCACGGAGAAAGGTGTTGAGATTTGGACGAAAAGGAAAATTGAGTCGAAGGTTTATTGGGTCATATTGGCTTTTGAGAAGAGTTGGACCTGTGGCCTATTAGTTGGAGTTACCACTGGAGTTGGATCCTATTCACAACATTTTTCATGTCTCTATTTTAAGGAAGTATCGTAATATTAAAGTTAGAAATGTATAAGAAATTGAGGTTAGACCGGATTTTTCTTTTAAGGAGGAATCGGCGAAAATTTTAGATCGTGATATTAAAGTTCTAATGAACAAGCAAATTCCTTTGGTCAAGGTTCTGTGGCGGAATCATGGTTTTGAAGAAGCCACGTGGAACCTAGAAAATTCTTCCCGACAACAATATCCTCATCTTTTTTAACCAAGTAAATTTCGAGGACGAAATTTATTTTAAGGGGGTAGAGTTGTCACATCCCAAAATTCTATTTAAGTGTTAAACAGGTTTGAGAAGCGGTGTGGTGGTTAATAAGCTTAAGTAACTCCTAAAAGACCCAAGTTCTAGCCTACATAACATCATTTTATTTTTTTTAAAATTCATGCAAAATTTAGTCAACCTTCCCATGCAAAAACCGTCCACCTTATAGCATGTAACTCATATTCTTTATTTTGTTTTGCAACTCCATATTTTAAATTTGAAAAGGGTGAAACTCCTAAAATTATTGTTCTTTACTCTCCTTGACTCTCTTGTCCCCCTCTTGAATGCTTTATTGGGGCATTTCACTAGGTGATCGTCCACTCCATTCCTTTTCACTCTCTCATTTTGTTTTGTTTTTATAAAAATTCTCTCTTTTCTCCTCCTTGTACCACCCCCTCAAGGTTGCTCTTCCTTTTTCTTCCTTTTATTTTTGCTTAATATTCCTTATTCAAACCAAATCACCACCCAACAACCACCAAAACTGTAACACCCCAAACCCGGCCTAGACGTTACGACCGAATCTGACGTGCCACATCGGAGCGTTCAAAACATTTGATATTGTTGGTTTGGACAACTTACTTAATGTTTTAAAAGATACTTTCATTAAAGTGAATGGAAGCTGTGCACCAGGTAGGAAACTGGAAAGAGGAGGTGAGTCCATCGGACTGCTTAAGTACCAAGCTCCCTTCGGATCCAATCCTAGACATGCACACCGCCATTGCCACACTCTAACGTCATGTGTATTTTTAAGGAAGCAATTTGATTATGTCCGTTTAAGAAAAAGTGATTAATTTAGAAAACATTTTCATAGTAGAAGCTTTGCTTGTAGTCGTGTTATTTTGAAATCAGTTATTGTTTTTGAAAACGCGCCCTAAAGCTAATCGATTTCGATAGTTAAAATAAGTCATATCCATCATAATAAAATATAAATCAAAACCATAAAAATAATAATAAAGCGGCCTTATTACAAGTAAAAACCCAAAACCTCAAACTCAAAATAAAAGGAAGTCCAGTTCACTAGAAAGAAACCAAATTTACAGAATCGTGTGGCCACTCCGAATCCCTCGCAGCTCCAAGCCCGCTATGGTTGGGGATTACCTGCGTGGATGAAAATAAAGGGGTGAGTTTTGGGAAACTAAGTGTGTAAATTAACCCAACCATAGCCTATATCAGCTCAAACCACAGAAGCAGAATAAGTTGGCCTTAGCCCTGAACAGAATCCAGAATAAAGCCGATAGGCCCATAACAGATCAGAACATATATTTACATGTTTATGCAAAAACCCAACCCATATCCAACCATATGCACCCCCATACCAACCTTTCACCATGTGGGGAGACTACTCGACCCATCCAACAGCTACACGCCACAAAAATATGCAGCATGGCTGCCAGAACAGATAGTGTGACAGAGTCACCAGAAACAGATAATCGTGGCGAGCCACGGATCAGAGATATCGTGGCGAGCCACCGAGATAGATAATTTATGGCATAGCCACCAGGACGCTTCCTCCATAATATAACCCATGTTCCCATGCAATAGATATACAATCATGGCATACATCATGCAAAAACAGATCATCATGCTTTTCAGTCAATTTTAACCCTAGGGGTATAATGGTCATTTTGCACCTAGGGGTATCATGGTAATTTTCCATACATAGGGGTGTTCTAGTAATTTAATTGCTTTTAGGGTTTTCATGCATATCATAGACATTTACGTACTACAGAAACACTTACCGCGTGTTCTTACCGAATTGGGCCTGTTGGCCCATTTTTTCCCGATTTTGGCCCATTAAGCCCAAAAACATCGAAATGCACGGAGACGTGCACTCTGCAGTCTTAACACTTTAATTTATCATACACGTCAGACTATTAACCTTACGAGCATTCGCACACTCGCAAGTTCTCAAAATACAGGCATTTCGGCATTTCGGCATTTCGGCTTTTGCTGATCTAGTCTATAAGAGGGTGTCAGTTACACACCTGTTTCCGACGATATACTGACGAGATCCACGCACGAACTGCCTACAATTGTATTACTACCACGTTAATCTAACTATCAAAAATGAACTACATATTAACCCCTTACCATATCCGGCCAATAACACCTTAGGCATTAGCGATCCTACTTTTGTCGAAGTTAGCGACTAGGTTTAGACCTAATTGTTCCACTTTGCCAAGCCCTTGATCAGCAGCCTCTAGATCTCACTATTATCAAAATAAAATAATTATCACAACCCTTAGGGCTATAAGCCCAAATCGACAGCCTCCCTAACCTTTAGGGGTTTCGGCTTTTTTTAAAATACAAAATAAAGACTAGGTTGGAAAGACTTACCACCGATTCCTTCAGTCAACGATTCCCTTTAATTCTTACTCGATTCTGATGCAGTTCTAAACCCTTAAATGACAACAAAAGTTGTGCCTTCAGTGATCTTAGAATTCGGCTATGTCCCTATGGCTATGCGTTTTTGGCTTTTTGTAATAGTGAAGAAAAGATGGAATAGTAGGGTTTTGCTGTGGTCTTGTCGACAGAAACTTGGGGTTTAGAGAGCTAGTGAATCAGTCAAGAATGATGAAGAGAAGTAAGAGGGTTTTGGCTATAAGAAATCAGCACAAGAGGAGTTAAGCTTTCGGGATTTCGAGATTTGAGGCAATCGGCTATAGGCTTAAAAACGCTGATAAAAGGTGAAGATGAGCAGAATGGGAGAGAGATTCGGCAGACAAGGAGAAGAAAAGAAAGTAGATAGAGAGAAGAGAAAAGAATAGAAGAGGAAAAATGGTCAAGAAACGGTACAACCTACCCCTAATGCCGAATTTATACTTGCACTTAACCTAGCCAAAACTTGCCCACCTAAAGCACCCCTTGGCCGGCCAACTCTTGCTCCTCAAGAGTCCAACATTCGGCCAACACTGCTCTCCCTAATCAGCTCCTAAATCCTCTCCCTTATCCTCTCCTTACTCAATCTCCTGAGCAATTCAAACTCCTCCTGATAGACTTTTACTTCAGTTTCAATACCTCTCTTTTCTGTACATAAAAATTAATACCAAATAATTTGCCTGCCTTGCGACTCGAACCTTAGTTCTCCTTAGTCATGTGCACGCCACCTCTAAAGCTCCCAAGTGGCGTCACATGCCAACTTGCCACAGGCTTCCTTGTGTTTTATTTTTCCCAGTTAATACTAAAAAGCCCAATTAACCAGAACCCCCTTTTTTATGGATTTAAAGTTAATTAAAAATTACCAGGTTTTAACTTAAGCTTGGGTCTTCTAGAGGCCCACTATCATGCTTAAACCTACGCCAAGCAGACAGAACATAGAATTTTAAATTTTACCCATCATTCACAGCATTCCCAAAAATTGGGGTGTTACAAAAACACCAACCTATCACCACCAAATCACCACCATAAAACCACCACACTACCACCATTCAACCACCGTAGCACCACCACACTACCACCACTTCAAAACCGTACTATTATTCAAGTACTGCCACCCAAAAACACATTTCTTTACTTATTTTTATTCTCTTCTATTTCTATTTTATTTTATCATCATTTAGAAACTTTATTTCATTTCTTCTACCGAAATTTCAAGTAATTCTTGGAGACTTCTTAAACCTTTGAAATATTGCCAATATTTGGGCAACAAGTCTCTTCTATTTCCTCATTTAATTTTTATTCTCTCATCTATTTTATTTTCTTCTCATGAACACTAATCCAATTCATTCAAACTTTTCATTAAACTAGATCCTCACACCAACTCAAGTCATCAACTTTAGAAGTGCTCATCTTGGATCAGCTTAGAATAAATGAGTAAGTATTTAAGTTGTGAAGTTATTGATGATTTTTATTTTGGATAATTCTTTTATTGCAGATAAAAGAATATTAATTTAATGAATGATTTCTTTAGGTGCGAATCAAAGTCCTAACTTTTTTTGGGTTGGAAGTGATAAAGCTTTAGTTGGAATTACGATTCAAATTGAAAAAGGTGTGCATTTTATACAAGTTATAAACATAAGGATTTAATTAAAATTTATCGATCTATTATACAAAGGAAAACATAATGTTTTTATTGTTACAAAAGAGTGACTTTGTGGTTTTAAG
This sequence comes from Gossypium anomalum, assembly GCA_025698475.1. NCBI lineage: Eukaryota > Viridiplantae > Streptophyta > Magnoliopsida > Malvales > Malvaceae > Gossypium > Gossypium anomalum. The sequence continues at coordinate 61,669,351 of CM046956.1, forward strand.
GTAAGGTATTCTTACTTGATTTTTATTATATGATGTGACAAATATTGTTCTGATTGATAAATATTTTCTAATCTCATGTTGTGCAAAAATCATGGTTATATGTTTATTGTGATAACATGGAATATCATGCATAATGAAACCTATATATACATGAAAGCATGATTATCATTTTAATTGATTTGCTACGTGATTTGTATGCAATGATACGTTACATAGAGTTGGGACATGTGTAAGGAGGAAGATGTGGTAGTATTAATCTGCAAATTTGGTGGTTTATCAACAACCTACATGTTTTGGCAGCTTGTCTACAAATTTGGTGGCTTCGTCCACATATATGTTGGTGTGTTTTGGATGGATGAGTTCTAGGAACTCCTTTTGGTGTGTAGCGGTGATGGGTAGAATGTTTTAAAAGAATTTGCATAATTGTTTTACAAAAATTGCATTACCATGATCATTTGCATAAAAATTGGTTGTTTCGTATGCTAAGTATGTGGTTATTGTTATTTAATTTGTTATAAAATTCACACTAAGCTTAAAAGCTCCCCCCATTAGTTTATTAACCTTTTTAGATGATTTACGGGCTTAGGACTTGGATTCAGCATACGGAGGAGTCTCTCGGATGGAATTTTTAATAAATGGTTTATAAATAATTTATGTTGTTATTTTGGACATTGGACATTAAACTTTTTATGGTTTATTTTTACTTTTAAATTTTAAATTGTCATGCAAGCATGTTTGATGAAATATAAATATTTTGAATTGTTGTTGTAACACCCCTAACTCGTACTCATCACCGGGACAGGATTTCGGAGCATTACCAGAACATTCAGAACATTTTTCAATTGATTCACACAAGTCACTATTCATTAACCGAGATTATTCATAATGTCCCTTAATTGGACCCTTCGAGGTCCAATACGAGCATTAGAATCAAATCAGGACTTAATCGGGACCTCTAAGAATTTTTCGCGAAATTACAAAATTTTTCCAAGGTGCAGGGCTCACACGCCCGTGTGAGGCCGTGTTCGACCCCGTGTAACTCTCTGACTTGCACACATGGCCATGCCACACGTTCGTGTGCTAGGCCGTGTGTTTAATTAATTTAATTATTAGGTGCAAGTTTCACAAGGCTAAGACACACGCTCGTGTTCCAGGCCGTGAGCTACACACAGCTGAGACACACACCCGTGTCTCTACCTGTGTGCCCAATTCTGAGCATTCTATTTCTCAAAATTTAGGTGCAGGGGACACACGGCCTAAACACATACCCGTGTTGCCAGGCCATGTGTCACACACGGCCTAGACACACGCCCGTATGTCTGCTCGTGTGGACAAAATGAAGCTATTTCTAGCTTCATTTCTCACCCAAAAACCTGCACTTGAAACTCACAACCAATACCAACCAATTCAAGCATTTCAATTGAACAAACCTATCATTCATCAAAGCATACCATTTCATGCATACATAGTTTCAACTCACCTTAACTTAACTTAGGCATTCACCACATTAGGTCACATGAACTTAGCATGACACATATGGATATATATATACCATAATAGTTTACTAAATCATATCCAAAATGAACCACCACTAGTCCAATGGCTAGGTTACAAAATGACATTTCAAGACACTATTGGCCAAGTTTCCCTATACATGCCATTACACCAAAATGATTTCATTAAATATACCTAAAATGCTAGTTGATAGTGTGACGAAGCTCCACAGTTTTCCAACCTTCACGAGCTTTCGAGCACTATAAAACAGGGGAAAAATAAAATGAGTAAGCATTACATGCTTAGTAAGTTCATTTAACAGGAACTAAACTTATCAATCTTGTTTATTAAAATCTAGGTATACAATGTTATGTTTCCATCCATTTGGATAAATGGCCTAATCACATACATTTCATCAAACATTTTAGTCACCAACTATTCATATAAATCAAGTAACATAGATGAGCTCATCAAGCAATGTTCTTTCAAGTTATTATCATTTTATCTCAAGATTTTCATTCCAAGTCAAGAGTTATATGTCTATTAAATTATTAAAATTCCGATGAAGGCTCAAGTAGTACACTCAAGGTGTACGATTCATTAATTCGTTAATTCTTATCAAGGTTACCCCTTAGAGTACTTAACCAAGGAACACACTCATGAGCCATATGTCATATAACAGGATTACTAGTCCAGGCTAAATCCTTTATATAGCGTAGGCTCACAAGAGCTCAATTAGGGTTACCAGTCCAGGCTAAACCCTAATCATAACGTATTCTCGAGAGATATTATATCGGGATTACCCGTCCGGGCTAAATCTTTTTTATAACAAGGTCACTGGGATTACTCGTCCAAGCTAAGTCCCGTCCGCAACAAATGCAGGACCCTATTGGTTTTGGGAAAGCACATACAATCATCGAAATTCAACATCCAATCAAGGACTGACCCTTTATCACCATTTCAAGCTTATTTTCATTTTTTTTATCATAGCATACAAATGAAACACATCAACATAAATCACATTACATACAACACAACAATTAATTAACATAATTACATGTCTGGTTAAGTTACACAAACTTACCTCGACTCTTGTCCGTGAAATAATCTACTAATCAGATATCTTTTCCTTTCCTCGATCTAACCTCGAGTTTGTTAACTCTTTTGCCAAAGAACTTTTACCAAAGCTACCTTTTTATTTATTAACTCCTTTGTTTCCCGAGCTAAGATTTTGATTGGTTCATCACCATATGTCATATCAAGCTGGATCTCTACCTCTATCAGAGAGTTAAAATGTGAAGGATCAGATCGATACCACCGTAACATAGACACGTGAAAAACATTATGAATCCTTTCAAGCTCTGGTGGTAAAGCTAACTGATATTCAACCGGTCCAATTCTTTCTATAATCTCATATGGTCCAATGAGCCGTGGACTCAATTTTCCTTTACGACCAAACCAGAGTACTTTCTTCCAAGGCGACACTTTCAAAAATACCAAGTCACCAAACTGAATATCTCGAATTACCTTTACCTTTCTTTTCAAATCAGTATAAGACTTTTGTCGATTAGAGGCTGCTTTCAGGATATCTCGAATTACCTTTACATTTTCTTCAGTCTCTCGGACCAAGTCAACTTCGTGTAACTTTTTCTCATTGAGTTCTGTCCAATACGATGGTGTTTTACATTTGTGACCATACAAGGCTTCATACGGTGCCATTTTAATACTAGACTGATAACTGTTATTATAAGCAAATTCAACTAGAGGCAAATATCTTTCCCAGTTGCCTTCAAACTTAGTACACAACACTGAAGCATATCTTTCAAGATCTGTATTACCCGTTCAGATTAACCATCTGTTTGGGGATGAAATGCAGGGCTAAAGTGTATCTGAGTACCCAGACCTTCTTGCAATTTGTTCCAGAATCGAGAAGTAAACCAAAGATCTCTATCAGAAATAATGGAGACAGGTACTCCATGTAATCTGACTATCTTAGAAACATATAACTCAGCCAATCTATCTAAGGAAAAATTCATACGTACCGGAATAAAGTGTACAGACTTAGTTATCCAAATGGCATCTTTCTTCTTTGGAGACAGGGGTAGCCCTGAAACAAAGTACATGGTAATTCTTTCCTATTTCCATTCTAGTATCGTAACTGGCTGTAATAGTCCAGAAAGCAACTAATATTTAGCTTTTACTTGCTGACATATCAAGCATTTAGATACAAACTCAAAAATATCTCATTTCATTCCTGGCCACCAGTACATCTTTTTCAGATCATTATACATTTTATTACTACCAGGGTGGATAGATATGTTACCATTACGAGCTTCATTCAAGATCTTCTATACTAGTTCAGAATCTTTCGGTACACATACTCTGCCTCTAAATAACAAACAACCATCAATCCCAATTTGAAATTCTGAATCATGAGTCGATTTACTCTGTACCCGTCTTGCTTGTAGCTTGCTATCACTTTTTTGAGCTTTAAAAATTTGTTGTAAAAACATTGGTCTAGCTTTTAACTCAGCTATGATTAAACCATCATTAGACAACGACAATCGAGTGTTCATTGCTTGCAGAGCATATAGGGATTTTCTTCTCAAAGCATCTATCATAATCTTTCAGCAATTCAAGCCATCTGTGCTGTCTCAAATTCAAATCTTTCTGTGACATCAAATATTTCAGACTTTTATGATCAGTGTATATGTGACATTTTTTACCAAACAAGTAATACTGCCAGATTTTCAATGCAAACACTATGGCTGCCAATTCAAGATCATGTTTCAAGTAATTCTTTTCATGTGGCTTTAGGTGTCGTGAAGCATAGGCTACTACCCTACCATCTTACATCAAAACACAGCCTAAACCATTCAATGACACATCACTGTAAACTTTAAATTCCTTACCTGATTCAGGCTGAACTAACATAGGTACTTGAGTTAATAAAACATTTAATCTGTCAAAGCTTTGCTGACATTTATCAGTCTACTCAAATTTTACATCTTTCTGTAGCAAACGAGTCATTGGAGAAGCTATCATTGAAAAACTTTTTACAAATCTCTGATAATAACCGGCTAGCCCCAGAAAACTTCAGACTTCAAACACATTCTTCGGTGGTTTCCAATTTAAAATGGTTGAAATTTTATTAGGGTCTACTCGGACATCCTCAACAGATACTACATGCCCAAGGAAACTAACTTCCTGTAGCCAAAATTCACATTTACTGAATTTGGCGTACATTTGTTTCTCTCGCAGGGTTTGCAACTCTATTCTCAAATGTTCAGGATGTTCACTTTCATCTCGAGAGTAAACCAAAATATCATCTATAAATACCACCATAAACCTATCCAAATACGGGCTAAAAATCTTGTTCATCAAATCCATAAACACTGCAGGTGCATTTGTCAAGCCGAATGGCATCACCAGAAACTCATAGTGCCCATACCTGGTTCTAAAACTATCTTTGGCACATCTGATTCCTTTACCCGTAGTTGATAATAACTAGAATGGAGATCAATCTTTAAAAATATGGTAGCACACTTTAACTGGTCAAACAAATCATTGATCCGAGGCAATGGATACTTGTTCTTCATTGTAACTTTATTGAGTTTTCTGTAATCAATACACAGCCTCAACGATCCATCCTTCTTCTTTACAAATAAAACTGGTACACCCCAAGGTGAGTAACTAGGTCGAGCAAAACCTTTGTCTATCAATTCTTGCAACTGTACTTTCAGCTCTTTCGACTTAGTAGGAGCCATTCTCTAAGGTGCTATGGGTATCAGTGTCGTTCCCGGAACAAGGTCTATAAAGAATTCCACTTCTCTTTCCAGTGGCAAACCAGGTAGTTCTTCTGGGAATATATTAGGAAATTCACTTACTACCGCACTGACTGAATCTTTGACTCAGATAATTTAGTATCCATCACTTATGCAAGATAAGCGTCATACCCTTTCCTGACATATTTCTGTGCTGATATTGCTGAAATTACATTAGGTAATCCATCTAGTTTATCAAATTCAACAAGAAGCAATTCACCATTTTGACATTTTAATACAATATATTTTTTCTTACAGTTTACCACTGCATCATATAGGCTTAACCAATCCATTCCCAAGATCACGTCAAATTCATCAAATAGCAATAACATCAAGTCAGCCGAAAAATAATAACCTTTTACCACCAACAGACAGCTCTTACAAACTTTGTCCACAATAACACACTGGCCCAAGGGGTTTGAAACTTTTACCACAATTTCAGTGAATTCAACAGGTAAATTTTTAATAGATATTAGGTTCATGCATATATATGAATGTGTGGAACCAGGGTCAATCAATGCAGTAATATCATTATCAAGTAGAGAAAATGTACCAATAATGACGTTTGGCGCACAGGCATCTTCTTTAGCATGAATAGCATATGTCCTCGCAAATGCTCATGCCTCAAATTTAACTGTCGTATCCTTGGTAGTACATCGACTACCACTAGCATTACCGGGATAACCGGGTGGTCTGCCTCTCGCAACAGGATTGCTCTGCTTTGGAGCTGGTTCTATCTCCTTTTCAACTCTTTCAGAACAATCTCTGAGAAAATGGTCAACTGAACTGCATCTGAAACAAACTCCACTTCTAGACCGACATTCCCCATGATGAAAATTGTTGCAATGTTTACATTTCGATTTGGGATTACTGACACTACCCACGCTGGTCATAGATGGAGTTGAAGACCTCAGGTTAGATCGTTGAGAGCCCCGCTCCCTTCCAGAATATCCCGTAGAAGTTGTCAGACGATCATTATACCTCTTTAATTTCTTAGAAGTAAATGATTGTGACTTACTCATAGCTCTTTTTCCAGTAACCCGAGCCTCTCTTTTGGCTTGTTTCTTTTCTTTACTCAGTTCTTCAGCTTTGTGTGCTCATTCAGCTAATGCCACAAATTCCCTTATCTCGAGAATCCCAATCAACAACATAATATCTTCATTCAGGCCTTCTTCAAAATGTTTACACATTTCAGCCTCAGTTAAAACCTCAGTTAAAACCCATTCCCTAGCATACTTGCTCGGTCGAACAAATTCCCGTTCATATTCAGATACAGTCATGCTTCTTTGCCTGAGTTCTAGAAATTCTTTCTTTTTCTGATCCATGAACCTCTTACTAACATATTTCTTTATGAATTCAGTCCTGAAGAATTCCCATGTAATATTCTCTCTCAGTACAATTGAAGCTAGGGTATTCCACTAATGGTAAGCCGTATCTTTCAATAGGGATACTGCATATTTCGAGCACTTGGCAAGTGTGCAGGACAGTTCATCAAAAACCCGGATAGTGTTTTCAAGCCAGAACTTGGCCCTTTCCTGATCATCATCTGCAGTAGCCCTAAATTCTTTTTCCCCATGTTTACAGATTTTATCTATCGGAGGCTTACCAATTCTAACAGGTTCAGCAACCTGTGGTACCTCAAGAACAGGTTGAGGAGCAAGTGGGGGAGGTCGTTGTACAGCGGGGTTTATTCTCAAGTATTGTGTAAACCATTCATTCATCATTTAAAAGAAGGCTTGTTTTGCCTCCTCACTTTGGCCCCCAGACACCGGCCTTTCACTACCAAACTTAGAGGCGACTCTTTGCACTAAAGCTGAAGCATTGCTCTCAGCTTCCTCGGATTCAGCTCTAGCTCAGTTGGATGACATTACTATATGAAAAATACGTTTAAAAATGATTAGGTGTTATCACACTATCACAATTTATATAATGGCATGTATAGCTAGACTCGTATTTGCTATGTTAAATCTAAGAATTGACTGAACCGTAGCTCTGATACCACTAAATGTAACACCCCTAACGCGTACCCATCGTCAGGACAGAGTTTTAGAGTATTATAGAACATTCAGAACATTTTTTAATTGATTCATGCAAGTCACTATTTATTAATCGAGATTATTCATAACATCCCTTAATTGGACACTCGAGGTCCAATATGGGCATTAGAATCGAATCAGGACTTAATCGGTACTTCTAAGAATTTTTCGCGAAATTATAAAATTTTTCCAAGGTGCAGGGCTCACACGCCCGTGTGGTCCAAGGGACACGCCCGTGTGACCCTGGGACACACCCGTGTTAGAGGCCGTGTTTGACCCCGTGTAACTCTGTGACTTACACATATGGCCATGCCACACGTCCGTGTGCTAGGCCATGTGGTTAATTAATTTAATTGAATTAGGTGCAGGTTTCACACGACCAAGACACATGCCCGTGTTCTAGGCCGTGTGGTACACACGGTTGAGACACGCCCGTGTCTCTGCCCGTGTGCCCAATTTTTAGCATTCTGTTTTTCAAAATTTAGGTCAGGGGACACACGGCCTAACCACATACCCGTGTTACCAGGCCATGTGTCATACACGGTCTAGACATAAGCCCGTGTGTTTGCCCGTGTGGATAAAATGAAGCCATTTCCTAGCTTCATTTCTCACCTAAAAATCACCCAAAAACCTGCACTTGAAACTCACAACCAATACCAACCAATTCAAGCATTCCAATTGAACAAATCCATCATTCATTAAAGCATACCATTTCGTGTATACATGGTTTCAACTCACCTTAACTTAACTTAGGCATTCACCACATTGGGTCACATGAACTTAGCATGACACATGTGGATATATATATACCATAATAGTTTACTAAATCATATCCAAAATGAACCACCACTAGCCATGCTAGGTTACAAAATGACATTTCAAGCCACTATTGGCCAAGTTTCCCTATACATGCCATTACACCAAAATGATTTCACTAAATATACCCAAAATGCTAGTTGATAGTGTAACGATGCTCTACGATCTTCCAACCTTCATAAGCTTCCGAGCACTATAAAATAGGGGAAAAATAAAAGGAGTAAGCATTACATGCTTAGTAAGTTTGTATAACAGAAACTAAACTTACCAGTCTTAGGGCCAGTTCTTCATTGCTTTTCAAAAGCACTTCTGGCTTCAAAAGCACTTCTGGAAGAAAAGCTGTGCAGAACAAGCTGCTTTTGGCTGAAATTTTTAGCTTTTCAGAAGTGCTTTTCAAAAGCACTTCTGAAAAGGAGAAGCTAAAATTTTTAGCTTTTCATCTCCCAAAAGCACTTTTAGTGATTAATTACTTTTTCACCCCTCCAATAACATAGTACTTTCCGTTTTTTTTCTTGATACTTAATTACAAATATGTTAAAATCATTAATTAAAAATAAAAAAATATTTTTAAAAATACTAATTACAAATATTTAATAGTTATATTTAAATATTTAAAATATAGTTTATATATTCTAATTAAATTTTATAAATAATTAATATTTATTTCTTAAAATATTTAAAATTTATATTTTATATATTAAAATATTAACAAGAAGTTATAATAAATTTTTTATATTCTTACTAAAATATAATAATATTAACTAATTTAAATATTATTTAAATGCATATTTATTACTTGATAATAACATGTCTAAAATGGACATTTTATTTCTCAAAAGCACTTTTTGACAGCAATGCTAAACACTCAAATTTTAAACCAAACTTTTCAAAAGCACTTCTCAAAAGCACTTTTCCATAGCACTTCTCAAAAGCACTTTTCAAAAGCAATGAAGAACTGGCCCTTATTTATTAAAATCTAGGCATACAATGTTATATTTCCATCCATTTGGCTAAATGGCCTAATTACATACATTTCATCAAACATGTTAGTCACCAACTATTCATATAAATCAAGTAACGTAGATGAGCTTATCAAGCAATGTTCTTTCAAGTCATTATCATTTTATCTCAAGATTTTCATGCTGAGTCAAGAGTTATATGTCCATTGAATTATTGAAATTCTGATGAAGGCTTAAGTAGTACACTCGAAGTGTACGATTCATTAATTCGTCAATTCTTATCAAGGTTACCCCTTAGAGTACTTAACCAAGAAGCACACTCACGAGCCACATATCGTATAACAGGATTACCAATCCAGGCTAAATCCTATATATAGTGTAGGCTCACAAGAGCTCTATTAGGGTTACCAATCTAGGCTAAACCCTAATCATAACGTATGCTCGAGAGGTATTATATCGGGATTACTCGTCCGGGCTAAATCTTTTTTATAACAAGGTCATTGGGATTACTCGTTCGAGCTAAATCTCGTCTACAACAAATGCGGGACCCTATTGATTTCGGGAAAGCGCATACAATCATCGAAATTCAACATCCAATCAGGACAACCCTTTATCACCATTTCAAGCTTATTTTCATTTTTTTATCATAGCATACAAATGAAACACATCAACATAAAACACATTACATACAACACAACAATTAATTAACATAATTACATGTCCGACTAAGTTACACGAACTTACCTCGACTCTTGTCCGCGTAACAATCTACTAATCTGAAATCTTTTCCTTTCCTCGATCTAACCTCGAGTTTGTGTTTTTCGAATCCAATTAGGCCTTGAAAGCTTCTTTTCTCTCTCCTAGAGTTTCCATGTCTTTTTAGGTTGAAGATGATGAAAATAAGATGATATAATTTCTTTTCATCTTTTAATTAATTAAGTATTTTGGTATTTCCAATTTAGTCCCTTATCTTTTTCTATAATTCATGGATGAGTCACCATAAAAATCCACTTACTTTTATTAATGGTCTAATTACCATATAAGGACCTTAAGTTTTGAATTCCATAGCTATTTAATCCTCATAGCTACTAGAATATAACTTTTGCATTTTATGTGATTTAGTCTTTCTCGTAATTAGGCACTACATCGATAAAATTTTCATATCAAAATTTTCACACGTCATTTCTATCATATTACGGGACATATGGTAAAATAAAAATAAAATAGATTTTGGATCGGATTTATGGTCCCGAAACCACTGTTCCGATTTCACTGAAAATTGGGTTGTTACAATTGTTATTAAATTATTATGATTTTTATTTAATTTTAAATAAACCTATAAATTTATGATTTTCTAAGTATTTTCAAAAGTTCTCTGCGAAATATTTTTGCCAAAATCATTTTTAAGAAATAATTAAAATATTACAATTTCATTGTTTTAATTCTTTAAGACGGTATCTCGATAAAATAATGAACATTTCAAATATTTGAGTTTTAATAAGAGTTTTTCATAAACTAATTCACTTAGTATTTAAATTTTAATGTTTTCGTAAAAACAATTGAAACTTGTTTGTTTTTGAAAGGTAAATGTTTTCAACAGTTTTAATGTGGCTTCCGAACGTCTAGGCCGGATTTGGGAGGTTACATTTTTTGTCATGTTTTTAGTAAAGTTTATGCGTATTTCGAGTCTAAGTGTCTATGTCGTGTCCACATGCTCATTTGTTCAGTTGTCACAAGTGTTATGAGTTTATCATTCTTATTTCATATATATTGTAACACCTAACCCGTCTCCGTCGTTGGTTACCATACTATTAGAAACATTTAACATCATAATATTTAAATAAATTAATCATATCATAGTCCATCCAATTACATGCATAAACATCTAATCCATTTGGGTACACTTTCAAGGGACTTACACATCATCCAAATACATTTAAACATACCATTGAAAACATCTTAACTTGCCAAACCAATAGACCATTCATGGGCACCACAAACATACCAAAACATCAACTACCAATACATGTCATTTTGTTCAAACATAACAACCTAATTCAAACACCTACCAAAACACATCACATTTTCCATTTTCAAGCCACCACTAGCATTCCAAAATACCAGACCTTTCAATTACCCTAAAGTAGTCAAAAAGACCTTACTTAACAAGAATTATAAGTTCTTCAACTAAACATAAACTTCAAAGACATAAACTTACTAAATCAACCATTTAATACATCCATGAGCTATCAATACAAAAGACCTATACATGATAATATTATCATTTCCATACATGATAACCTAGCTCAAATATGAATTAAAACATGTCACAAGTAATCATTTTCAAGCCATTATCAACATGCTAAGATAACCTTATAAACAAGCACTTTAAAGTAACCAAAGTCACATATCTTGGTAAGGCATCAAAGTGTACCAAACCAACATAGCTTTCCAAAGCTTATACATGACAAAACACCATTAACACATACACCATAATACCATTTCAAATCACTCTATACATGTCATTTTAAACCTTAGCCAAATTACTCAAAAACTATCGAATTGTCTACTAGATCGTGTGATAGGTCTCCGATGAGCTTCCAACCAAATCGAGCTTCCGATGATCTATAAAGCAAATAAAATAACTACGTAAGTAATGAATGCTTAGTAAGCTCGTATAAACTTAAAACATAACTTACCATTTCAATAAAGAAATTTCTAGAATAAGTATAAACCTTTACCAATGCCATAAGCTTAATAAAAGCCTCTACAACACCATCAAAGTCACAAGTTAGTATACTTGTTCATGATACATATGAGATCAACCATGTATAAACATAACATTTAATTCATCATAGTTACCATACGATCAAGATTCATTCCATTTGCTTACTTACTAATTCCAATATTACAATTCAGAGATTAAACATAAACCATTACCAATGCCATGAGTTTAATATAAGCCTATTCAAGCATCATCAAACTCACAAGTTAATAGGTTCATCAACAACACATATAAACTCATTTACATCATAAGTAGAATTTCATAAGATACATTACATAAGCATCAACCTTTTCATATAGTCATGAACCTTTCGATTAAGTCACTTACCATTCCATTCTTTTTCTTACCCGTTGAACCATCTAGAATTATATCGGATACTCGAGAAAGCTCACACAAAATGTGCCATTAGAAATAACTATAACCTTTCCTTTACATCAATGCTCACACGAGCTATGAAATGGGCCTGCTTACTCGAGTCGTGAAATGGGCCTACTCACACGAGCTGTGAAATGGACCTGCTCATACGAGCTATGGAGAATCCGCAAAAAATGAAGTACCTCAGCCATCGTTGGGACATTTAGGACCAGCACTCGAAACATGAAATCTCTAATGACATATCATTTGTATTCTAATAACTCTTAAAGTTCAATCGGGACTTATTATCTGTCAAATCATCATATCATTGATACATTTATAATCTAATTCATTTATATTACAACAACATAATAAATATTTAATTTAACTAACATTAAAATAGTCATAGTTCATTCGAACTTACCGAACTAAATTGCAGCAATGACTAAGTATAGGAGCTATTTGGTAATTTTCTCTTCTCCTCGATTTTCCACTCATTCTTGATCTAAAATAATAATTCCATTCAATTCACTAATTCTAATAGAAAAATCAATTCATTTTATGCAATTAAGTCCTTTTTGACTTTTTTACAAAATTGCCCTCAACATTTTACTTTTATACAATTTAATTTCTAAGCCCAAAATATGCAAATTAACCATTTTTATTCAATTTTAAGTTTAGTTGAATTTTTTTTAACCATATTACAACCCATATTTTCTATTATTTCACAACAAGTCCTTATACTTTTACTAATTTCATATTTTAGTACTTAAATATTAAAATTAACAAAAATCACTTTACAAAATAGTCCTATCTAGCAACCAAGCTTAAGATTCTACCATAAAATTTCAAAAACATCTCAAATTTATCAATGGCACGTTCCATAACATTTGAAAATTTAACAAATTGACCCCCCGGTTAGCTAGATTAAAGCTAATACGATAGCAAAAATGTAAATATTACTAAAAACGAGTGATGATTACATACCAATCATGAAATTTCAACTTTGGCCTAAAGCTTCTTCCCTAAAGATGCTGTTTCGATCATCCCCTTCTCCAAATGAAAAAGATATCATCTTTTTTCCTTAATTTTAAGTTTAATTAGCTAATTACCATTTTACCCTTAAATATTAAACCAAATTTCACCAAATGCCAAGCCATGATCATCCATTAACCTTAAATTTGGCTGAATTAGTACTTAAGGCCCTTATTTCATGCTTTTATATCCATTAAATATAAGTAAAGCTATAGCTATTAAATTTCACATATTTTACAATTTAGTCCTTTCTAATTAATTAACCATCTAAACATTGAAATTTCTTAACAAAATTTTAATATGACCTTAATAACACTCCGTAAATATTTAATAAAATATTTTCGGGCCCAGTTTCTAGAAACTAGGTCTCGATACCTTATTTTCTAAAACCACTTTACTTATAAGATTTACCACTTGAATCTAATTTTTCACTCAAATAGCATAAATTTCCAATCAATAATTTATTTTGATACTATATTAGACTCGTAAATATTAAATAATAACATTTATGAACTTACTCACCGAATTTGTGGCCTTGATGTAACAGCTCGATTTTGGGTCTAGTCAGAACAGTGGTTTCGAGACCACAAATTTGACGCAGAAAAATTTATTTTTATTATATTTTCATGGTCTACAATTTTATGGAATGATTTCGTGAAAATTTCGTTCAAAAATTTTGATGTTTGGGCACTCAATTTAGTCAAAAGAACTAAATTGTAAAAATTGCAAAAGTTGAGTTCTACATGCTAGAGGTGTCTAATTGATATGAAATTTTAAATTGGAGGTCCTTAAATGGTAATTAGACCATTGGTTAAGTTGGTGGACAAAAATGGACATGGTTAGGTATGTTTTTAAAGTTTTTCATTAAGGGCATTTTGGTAAATTGGTAATTAAATGAATTAAAAGGCAAAATGAAAAGCCAATTTTTGTCCATCTTCCTCCCATGGCCGAAATTCACAAGGAGAAACCATGGCTAGAGTTTTTCAAGCTTCTAAGCTCGATTGTAAGTCCGTTCTAGCCTCGTTTTTAATGATTTTTATGTTTTTGAAATCCTTGCAACATGATCTATCTATTTCTACCACTAATTTAAGACATAATCTGTAACAACCCATTTTTGAGTCAAATCAGAACAGTGGTTTCAAGACCACAAATCCAAAGTTAAAATATTTATTTTATTATTTTAATAAGGTTTACAACATGATAGAATTATTATGTGAAAGTTTCGTAAAGAAATTTTACTATTTAAATGCTTAATTCGGTAAAAAGGACTAAATTGCATAATGTGTAAAAGTTGAGTTCTATTGTTTAAATGTATCACATAGATATGTAACATTAAAGTAAAGATCCTTAAGTGATAAATAGTCCATTTGTGGTTAGTAGATGATGATAGCATGGCAAATGGTGTAATTTTGAATTATTTTTAAGGTTAAAATGGTAAATGGTTAATAAATGTTATAATAAAATAAAACAAAGTTAAATTAGGCATTATTATCATCTACATGCATTGAAAATTGGATGAAGAAGAATTTAATATAGGGTTTCTCATTCAGCAAGCATAAATTCTTCAATTAGGTATGTAATTTGACCCGGTTTTTAATGATTTATACATTTTTGAGATCATTGTTTCATATATTAGCTAGCCCATACCTTAATTTTTAAATTTGTTCATGATTTTGTAAAGTGACATTTTTGAATTTTTTTATGATTTTGTAAAGTGTCATTGTTGAATGCTTGAGTTCTTTAATGTTTTATGATAGATTATGGAAGCTTGATGATAGTTTTACATGTTTTGTAAAGTAATTTTTGACAAAAATGTAAAATAGGGATTAAATTGTAAAATGTAGTGGTTAAAAGTGTGAAATAATGAAAGATATGGGCTGCTAGTAGTATATAGTAAATTCGGCTACCATGGGTTATGGTCTAATTGTGTAATTTTACATTTTTATGTGTTAAGGACTAAATTGCAAAGTAGTCAAAAGTCTAGGGTAAAATTGTAAATTAGCCAAAATGAATGTTTTAGGCTAAATTGAATTGAATGAAAGTTTGAATGAGTTAATTTGATATTATATAGATCAAGATAAGTAAATACTGGAACTAGATCGGGGAAAATAAAAAGTGGACGAATAGCCGATAGTTTTATCAGAGGATACGAAGTAAGTTCGTATAATTAGAATCAAACTTCTATATATTTGAAAATATTTGAAATGAATATTTGTGGTTGATTAATTGATGTATTTGAAATACAATTGCTTTATTGATATATTATATTTGTTACCGAGCCCCGTTTGAACTGTATGAATTCATAGGATACGAGTGACATGTCACTAGGGTTTCCGTTTTGGTCGAGCTCCCACATTTGTTGTGCACTCACCACAGATCGTATGAGCTTACCGATATATCAGCTCGTAAGAGCTTACTGTTTTCAGCTCATTGGAGCTTACCGTATCCGCTCAATAGAGCTTAGCGATCATGGCTCGAAAGAGCATAAATGATAATGAATTGATGGATTACTGATGTTATTCACCCGAGTATCCTTTGAATTTCTAATAGGTTCAACGGGCATAAATTCTGTTTATACGAATGAGTACTGTTATTGATTGGATTATTGGTTATATGATTAAGAATGAAATAATGAATGTTAGTTATATTGAGTATTGGATTGTGATAGTGGATGATTTCATGTATTAATATGTCTAACCTATGGATGAATACTTGTGATAGGCATTTGGAAATTGTATGGAGTTTACCTTAGTTACTTGTATTGATTTAGTTTAAATGGTAAGTTTAATTTTGAATTATACGGGCTTACTAAGCTATAAAGCTTACTCTATTTCTTTTTCCATATTTTATAGAGGTTCGATAGCTCGCTCATTTCGGACAAGTCGAAGTTGCACATCACACTATCCAATTTTCGATTGGTACTTTTGAACTTGTGGATATATGTAAATATGGCATGTATAGGCTAGTATAAACGATGTTAATTATGTTATTTGATATCAAGGTTTTGGTATATTTTGTGTATGAGTTAAGCCATGAGATTTGGCTTATCTTGGTATTATATTTTGGTTAAATATAAGTGTTCAATTATGGTATGTTTTGGGTAAGAAATAGATGGATTGAAAATGGGCAAATGATGTCTTGATATGTATTTGGTATATGAATGGATTATGCATGATGTTGATTAGGTAATTGGGTATGTAAATGTTAGGTTTGATATGGCAAATAATGTGCAGTGAAATGGTTATTATGGTTGCCAATTGAGTTATGAAAAGTGGTGTTTATACTTGTGAATGCCTGTGTGTATAGGGTGGCAAATATGGCTTTGCAAATAGCCAATTTTTGTCCACATAGGTAAGGACACGGGCATGTGTTTTAGCCGTGTGTGACACACGGTCATGTTGCAAGGCCGTGTGTCCCCTGGTGTTGAAATGATATGAAAGTCAGTATGCTCCACACGTCCTCACACACGGGCGTGTGACCGGTCGTGTGGCACAAGTCAGTATACCCTACAGTTTTGGCACGGCCTGATACACGGTCGTGTGTGGCCATTTCGAAAGGCACACAGGCGTGTGATTGGCCGTGTGACCCAAGTCAGTATCCTCTCCAGTTTTCACACGGCTTGGCACACGGGCGTGTCCTCGGCCGTATGACACAAGTCAATATGTATGCCCTGTTTCCACACGGGCGTGTTATTAGCCGTGTGAGCCACACAACCTGTTCACACGGGCGTGTGATACTTGAAATGTTGAAATTTTTCTAAGTTTCCAAAATCTTAATATGTTACCGATTTAGTCCCGAATGCATGATTTAAGCTTTGTATGCTCGATTTAAGTACATATTGAATGTGAATGAATGATATTTACTGAAATGAGTTGACATTTGATAAATGATGGTTCTAAATTAAGTTACAAGTCTAGTAATGCCTCTTAACCTATTCTGGCGACGGTTATGGGTTAGGGGTATTACATAATCAAAGTCTAAAATTTTACACATGATGGATATTTGTGTATTTTGATGTTTAATGGTAGATTATACAAGTTTGATGTTTTATAAACGACTTTTCCTAAGTGATTTTCGAAGAAAACGCCTAAAATGACCTATTTGTAAAAGTTATAAAATAATTAATAAAAGTGTGATTTAATGAAAAATGTGAACTGGTATGAGTACAAGAAAGATTCAACTAAGCTTGGGTAATGAAGAAATTTGATGAAAATCATTTTGTGAGCCTAGGCACTAAAATGTAAAAATGTGAAACTTTAGGGGCAAAAATGTAATTTTTGTCATAATATGATTTTAGGCTGATTTGAATAGTATAATGATTAAATAAGTTAAATTTGATATTATAGATCAAGAAAAATAAGGTTTGGAATTAGAACGGGGGAACAAACAAGTATTTGATAGTTAAGCCCTTTTCACCATTTTTATGTCGAGGTAAGTTCATATGTTTAATAAGCATTAAATTATATATGTATAAATGCTTAATTGATATAATTGTGGTAAATGTTATATTATTGAAATGAAATATGAATGCCATTGAGTACGATACTACGGAAATGAATGACAGAGATTTGATAGCTAGGATACAAATGTCATGACATTAGGGTTACTGAGGTTACATGTAAGACCATATCTAGGATGTAGCATCTATATGATATTTCGTGTAATACCATATCTGGGATAAGGCATTGATATGAGACTTCGTGTAAGACCATAGCTAGGCTATTGGCATCGATACGAGATTACATGTAAGACCATATCTGGGATGTGGCATTGGTACGGTACTATGAGTACGAGATTGCCAAATATCCTTTAGTATTCCAAGTGGTTCAACGAGAAATTCAATGGGTATGTCAAAGAAGAGAAAGGGTATGTAAGTGTTACAAATTGGTACAGGTATGTACGTAAAGTTTATAAGCATTGACTTCATGAAATTGTGAGTTCATGATTTCCATGAGAATGATTTTGCGAAGACCTTGTGATTTTTGGTCTATACTTGTGACGTATGAAATTTGTAACACCTTATACTCGTACCTTACGCCGGGACAAAAGACGAGGCATTAATAAACTCAAACACATGCATTTCACGTTTGGATGTCATTAAAACTCAGTCATATTAAAAAAATTTTACAAACTTTGTCTAAAACTTCTTATCAAGGGCCTATAAGGTCTAAGACACGCCTTGGAAACCACTTGGGGCCAATTCTAATCCTTTAACCAACACTAGGAAAATGACCTTTAAAACAGGACACACGCCCGTGTGGATGGGCAACACACTCGTGTGGTCACTAGGACATGGCCGTGTTGATGGCCCGTGTGACACATACAGCCTAAGCCTCTAGGGACACGCCTTTGTCCCACGCCCGTGTGAAATAAATTCTAATTTTGAACCTACAAGGGTTTTCACACGACTTCACACACGCCCGTGTCTATGGCCCGTGTCTCTCACATGGCCATGACATGCCCGTGTCTAGAAACCTTGACATTTTGTTTCTGACATCAACAATCCTTAAGGGTCACATGGCTAAGGCACACGCCCGTGTGCTAGGCCGTGCCCTTTACACAGTTGTGTCTTTGCCCGTGTGTTTACTACCATGCATACTGACTTGAATTTTTTTTAAGTGCAGGGGACACACGGCCGAACAACACGACCATGGGGACACACCCGTGTGTCTACCTATGTGGACAATATAAGGCTATCTACCAAGCCTTTTACCACACTGTAACATGATTTAATGACAACCAACATATCAAAGTCTAACTTAATATGATTTCTCAACCAAACGAACATAGCTAAAGCTTTCACACATTTCATACATTCTTAAGCAGCCAATAAATTACTCATCCATGAAAGAAATTTTTATATTCATAAAACAACTTTCAACATTTGCCAATTTCCATGGCCTTACACAAAATGAATCAAACGCTAGAGTAAGCCAACACATTTGGCCAATTAACAATGACACAAAACTCAAAAGTTAGAGTCTTATACATGCCATAATCAAAATAAAAGATCTAACTATACCAAATGCTTCAGATGATAGTGTGACTGGCTTCTCTGACGTAGGCGATGATCCTCGAGCTACTTTGGCAACACTATAAGAAAATGGAAAGGAAATAGATTAAGCATAAAGCTTAGCAAGTTGCATGCAAATAAATATAACAACGATTTACCATTCATCATCATGCTCATAACACTAAAATAGGCATAAATGCAACTTACTCGTCACTATCCAACACAATTCACATAGAATATACTAAGCTCACACCTAGAATATACTAAGCTCACACCTCATGCATTTCATTTAGGTATATATATCACTCACAACATGGTTATACTTTCTTCGTTTAACTTAAACTATAACCCTCACCATTGAACCATTTGAAATACTATCGGATTGTCACTAAGCCTCAAACATAGGTATAGTGCTGATGCCATGTCCCAGACATGGTCTTACACTGGCTCTCAGATTAAGTCGATGCCATGTCCCAAACATGGTCTTACATTGACGCTCACGTGTCTGTGCCGATGCCATGTCCCAGACATGGTCTTATACTGACACATCATGTAGCCGATGCATGTCCCGGACATGTCTTACACTGGCTTACATCTCGAGGTCGATGCATGTCCCAGACATGTCTTACACTAGCTCTCGTTTCAATGCCGATGCCATGTCCCAGACATGGTCTTACACTGGCTCTCATAATGTGGCCGATGCATGTCCCAGACATGCCTTACACTAGCACACAAATATCCCGAATGTCATGGCATGAATATCCGATTTATTTCCTAAGGTTCAAACGAGAGTTCTACTATCTCAATATTCATCATACATGATTATTTCCAAAAACAAGTAATTCATGCTATCTCAATTCAAGCACATGAAATAACAATGTAGTTTTTTTTATTCACATACAACTTACCTCGGTATTCAAAATTTGACCGCTATCTCGGCTTAGTCTGCTAGCTTTGCTTTTCCCTGGTCTAGGCCCGAATTTTGTAATTCTTGATCTATAATGATAAAAATTCACGAATTTAATCATTTTATTAATCTAGGTACTTGAAAATTTAAAAATTATGCAAAATAACCATTTTGCCCTAGACTTTTGCAAAATGACCATTTTACCCCTAGGTTCGAAAATCAATTTTTATCGAATTTCTTCATATCTTAAGCCTAGCCAATTACTTTTTATACTAAAAGCAGCCCAAAATTCTCATTATTTCACACATTTATCATCTATTTTACAACTTATGCAAAATGGTCCTTAGTTAGGGTTTCCATGAAAACTACTTCACAAAAGTTGTTTATTTCACAACTATAACTCATATTCTTCCATAAAATTTCAGAAAAAAAACATGTCCACTATCATGGAAAAACCCTAGACTTTCAACCATTTTGCAAAATAGTCCCCTCATTTGAAAGCTCATGCCATAATGATCTAAAAAGTACAAAAATATTCAAGAAAAGCCCTCAAAATCACTTTCTTGCAAAGGCTTTAAGTTGCTGAAAATTTTTCAAGCTTCCATGGCCATTTTCTTGGATGAAAAAAAATGACAACTTTTACTATTTGTTTTATTTTATTTAATTTCAACACCTAATTTCACCAAAATTTTGACTTTTGACCACCTTTGTCTCCTATGGCCGGCCATGCTATTCTAAAGGGTCTAATTTCCCTTTAAAGACCTCCAATTTAGGTTCTCTACCTATTTGACACCCTTAGCTATCAAAATAGGAATTTTGCACTTTATGCGATTTAGTCCTTTTTCGCAATTAAGCTCACAAATGCTAAAATTACTTCACCAAATTTTTCATGCACTAATATAAACATGTTATAACCCTAAAATAATAATAAATTACTTTCTTTGACCTCAGATTAGTGGTCTTGAAACCACTGTTCCTACTAGGCCCAAAATCGGGCTGTTACAAAATTCATGATAAATTCGGTTAAAGACCATATGACTGGCTTTCAGGCTAAATTGAGTTACGATATAGTGTGTTTTATTCACCTAAGTTGCGATCTATCGGATATGAGAAAAAGGAAAGATTGGTATAATTGCCTATTAAAATGATTATGGAATTATGAGAAGATATGAAGTTGGAACAATTGAAAAATGTTAAAATATATGCTTGAAATGTGAATACTCATATTGAATGTGCATGTTTACTATGAGATTTGAAATGACTTGTTAAGTGTTGTGATATGTTACGAAAGAGAGATTACGGTTGTTAGGCTAATGCTAAGATATGTTAAATTATGCTTATAAGTTAATAGAGTAAACATCATGATTGAATAAAATTATGACTATGAGATTTATAGCAATTGGTATTATTTTGTGTTTCAATTGTTGATCTTGATAAAAGCCTAATAAGAGTTGCTTATTATTTTCATGCGGACTTACTAAGCTCTATAGTTTATCCCTCTTCCTTTCCCATGTTTTATAGTGCCGTCAAGCTAGATCGAGATGGAGATCGCCGGGGATCCTATCACACTATCAAGATTCAAAGCATTTGGTCCTTGCATGTAAGTAAATTAGAAGTTTATTTTTCGTAAATTTTATGTTTTTGAGATCATGGCAGCTCGATTTAACTAACCCGTGTTTTATTTTTCAAAATTGTTAAAGTTTCAAAATGTTACCATTGATGAATGCTTGAAGTTTTGGTGTTAAAATGTTATCTTTTAAGCTTGGAAATGAAAAATAACTAGTTTGTAAAGTGATTTTTTTTTTTTACAATTGTAAAGTGAAAATTGTTAGTTTTGAATATAGGGACTAAAGTGTAAATATTTCAAAATTTGAATGAAATTTTTGTAATTATGGTCATTAGGGGTATGTAGGTGGATGGAATTGAGATTTATTTCGAAATCAAAGCTCAAATTTGAAAGTTTTAGCAATTTCAATTTTAGAGACTAAATTGAATAAAATGTAAAATTTTAGAGAACATATGAAAAATGAAATTAAACTGTCATATGCATAAAATAGAATGCTATAAAATATTTGAAAGTGATAATTGAAATGAATTATCATTATAGATCGGGAATTGATCCTTTAACAAAACGTCGATAGTAGCCAGCTAACCCTAGAAAGCTTCTAACTTCGGATACATTTCTCAGTGGTTTCCAGTCAAAAACTGCTGAAATCTTACTCGGATCAACTCTAATACCTTCCACTGAAACAATGTGCCCCAAAAATCTGACTTCTCTGAGCTAAAACCCGCATTTACTGAATTTAGCATACAGTTGCTTATCTCTCAAGGTTTGTAACACAATCCTCTAATACTCGGCGTGTTTAGACTCATCTCGTGAATAGATCAGAATGTCGTCAATGAACACAACAATGAATCTATCTAAATACGGTCTAAAAATCTGGTTCATCAATTCCATAAAGACTGCAGGAGCATTAGTTAATCCAAAAGGCATAACAAGGAATTCATAATGTTCGTACCTCGTTTTGAAAGTAATTTTTGGTACATCCGAATCTTTAACTCGCAACTGATAATAACCAACTCTTAAATCAATCTTCGAAAACACTGTTGCACCTTTCAACTAATCGAACAAATCATCTATTCTTGACAATGGATACTTGTTATTTATTGTAACCTTGTTGAGCTGTTGATAGTCAATACACATTCTCATTGACCCGTCTTTCTTCTTTACAAACAATACTGGTGCACCCTAGGGCAAAAAACTTGGTTGCGCGAAACCTTTATTTGACAACTCTTGCAATTGAGATTTCAACTCCTTTAATTCTGTCGGACCATTCTATAAGGAGCTATAGATATTAGCAATGTTCTTGGTACCAATTCAATAGCAAACTCAACCTCTCTGACCGATGGAACCCAAGCAATTCTTTTAGAAATATATCCAGATATTCACAAGCTGCAAGCACCAATTCAATCTTCATTTCAGACACTTTGGTATCGAAAACATCGACGAAATCACTATAGGCAATCTACTTAACTCATCTAATTCAATTCAAAGAATTTCACTGTTCTAACATTTCGATTCAATGATATTTTGTCTACAATTCACAACGGCATAATGCAGAGTCAACCAATCCATTCCCAGAATTACATCAAACTCATCAAATGGCAAAAACATCAAATCAGCCAAAAAATAGTAACCCCGAGTCATTAAAGGACAGTTATTACAAACTTTATCAACTAGAACATATCACAAATTTGATAGACTCAACAGGAAAACTTTTACTAAACACTAAATTCATACAGATATACGAATGAGTCGGTCCAGGATCAATCAATGCAATCACATTAGTGTCATAAAGAGAGAATGTACCGGTGATAACATCAGGTGATGATGTCTCTTCGCGAGCACGGATGGCATAAGCTCTAGTAGGTGCTCTCGCTTCAGATCTTATAGTCAAATCTTTTGTCGCGCCTCTACTACTGGTCACATTTCCAGCATTTCTCAATGGTATCCCTCTTGTGGCTGTATTATCGGGTCTTGCATTTTGGAATTGATCTTTCTCAAATAACTCAGGACAATCCGGAATAAAATGATCTTGTGCACCACATTTGTAACAAACTCTATTATTATTTTTTGCCCAACATTCCCCAAAATGCCATCTTCCACACTGTTGACACTCGGGTTTATTGTTTCTCATACTGCCAACACTCGAGACTGAAGTAACTTGAGCTTTAGGACTCATGTATTGATTTTCACGACCTTTATTATGATATTCCACTAAAGCATTGGATCGACTATACGAATCTCGTGATTTCTTTGATGAAGACTAATATGGCTTATTCATCGGTCTTTTTCTCGAGTCTTTAGCCTCTGAATCTGCTTTTCTCTTTTCTTTACTAAGCTCCTCAGCTTTGCAAGCTCTATCAACCAGAACAATAAATTCTTTCAATTTTAGGATTCCAACTAGAATTTTAATATCCTCATTCAACCCGTTAATGAACTATTTACACATGGTTTCTTCGGTAGAAACATACTCCCAAGCATACTTGCTCAACCGTACAAATTCTCTTTCATATTCAGTCACAGTCATACACCCCTATTTCAGTTCTAAAAATTCTTTGTGCTTTTGATCGAGGAATTTCTAACTGATGTATTTCTTTCTGAACTCAACTTGAAAGAAATCCCAAGTAACTCTTTCTCTCAACACCACGGATGTCAAAGTATTCCACTGTTGATACGCAGTGTCCCTCAGAAATGATACAGCATATTTTAAACACTCTGCTGGTGTACACGACAATTCATAAAGTACCCGAATAGTTTTTTCAAGCCAAAATTTAGCTCGTTCGGGATTATCATCAACGGTAGCTCTAAACTCTTTAGCCTCGTGTTTTCAAATTTTATCTAGCAGCAGCTTATTCAATTGTTGAAGTTCCACAACTTAAGGAGCTATGAGAACTGGTTGAGGATTAGGTAGGGGTAGAGGCTGTTGAGCAACCGAATTTGTCCAAACATATTGCGTGAACCATTCGTTCATCATTTGGAAGAAGGCTTCTCTAGCCTCTCCTCCCTGGCTACGCGATACGGGTCTAGATTCAGATGGTGCTGTCCCTTGAGCGGGAGCTGGCGCATTACTTTCAACATTATCAGCTATAGCTCGATTGGGATCCATTTGCTATACGAAAACACAGTTTAAATATGGCATGTATAGCTAAACTCTCACACACGCTATGTTAGTCCTAGAATCGACTAAATCGTAGTTTTGATACCAATAAATATAACACCCCTCACCCGTATTCAACACCAAAATAGGGTTACGGAGTATTACCAAACTTACAACACATTTAAACATGCATTTCACATTCAATTTGTCAGTTCATATACATTTCATTTGCAACCAATCATTTTGTCCCTAATATGAGCCTACTAGGCCCAAAGCATGCATTGGAAGTAGTTTGGGACTAAATAGGGGACACACGCCCGTGTGGCCCGCCCGTGTCTCAGGCCGTGTAGACATTCGAAATGGGAGCACATGGCCGTGTTCCAGCCCGTGTCCAACCCCATGTAACTCTTTAATTTGGGTCACACGGCCAACACACATGCCCGTGTGGCTAGCCCTTGTGCCCTAAAAATGGCCACACACGCCCATATGCCAAGCCGTGTGCTAGGCCGTGCCAAACCTGTAGGGTATACTGACTTATGCCACACGGCCAAGTCACACGCCCGTGTGTGAGGCCGTGTGGAGCATATTGACTTTATTTCAATTTCAACACCAGGGGACACATGGCCGTGTAACATAATCGTGTGTCATACACAGTTGAGACACACGCCTGTGTCTCTACCCGTATGGACAAAAATAGGCTATTTACTAAGCTAATTTGCCACCCAAATTTGCACACACCTACATAATTCAATTGGTACTCATTCATAGCATAAGTGGACATCCAATTCAACCATAATCAAAGCTAAAACATACCGTTTCAATACCAACAACTAACATACTTATTATCTCATGTTTTACTCATTCAAATCATACTAACTTCACATATTTAAATCAACTAATTTAACCTTTCCAAACATGCATCATCATGCACCAAATCACAAGCACATAGCTTCCCAATTATCAACCATTTGACATTCAAATTACCTATTATCAATAAGCACCATGAATTCAACCTCAATCACACAACATAGTTCAATTACCAAACTCAAAACAAAAGTCATTTGCACATTTATTTACATCATCAAAATCACCAATATAAGCCAACTCACATGGCTATATATACAATCCAAAACATAAACATTTACAAGCCAATTCAAACGACTCAATTCACAAACAAAACATATGTCATATTGACCAAAGTCCCTATACATTCCATATGACACAAAACTTAATTTCAAAAGTACCAAGTGATAGTTGGATAGTGTAAAGCGATCTCTGACGATCCCTGACTCTGAGCTAGCTTTGGAAACACTATAAAACACAGAGAAATACACAAAGTAAGCTTTATAGCTTAGTAAGTTCGTATAGCATTTATATCAATGCATCACATAAACTCAAATTAAGCCAAAAACATAAAATAACATATCTCATAATATATCACCAACCTACCACATTTGCATCCATCAATTTAGATGTAATTTCCTTAATTTTTCATCCTTTCAGTGTATTACTCGGTTCATGTACATACATGTACCTTCCTGTATTTAACTTATACACATTCACATCTTTGACATATCCGTTAAACCATTCGGAATATTTTTGGATACTCGGGAAACTCACACATTTAGTGCCAAATAAATAGCCGTAGTTGTATTAATTTCATACACTAAGTGCCAATGTATGTATATAGCTGAAGCTATCTCAATCTTACACACTAAGTGCAATATATAATCGAAGCTATCTCGATTTCGCACACTAAGTGCCCATAATTAGTCGAATCATCTTAAAAAACGACTGTAGTCTCAATACACAATTTTTTTAATATCAAAGCAGTTAAAGCATAATTATAACAATACTTATTACATACGAACTTACCTCGAATGCAAAAACAACTAAACTGGTCGATTAGTCGAGAACTTTGTTTTTCCCCTGATCTAGATCCGAATTTCGTTTTCTTGATCTATATGTAATCAAAATCAGCTTATTTAATTATCTCATTATTCAATTTAGTCCAAAATTCACATTAAGGAATTTTTACACAATTGCCCCTAATGTTTCACAACTTTTACAATTTAGTCCTTATTTCATAAAAACACAAATTAATGCAATTTAGGACTAACCTATGCTAGCCGAATTTCTCTAATACCCATATCAGCCCATATTTTCATTTATTTCACAATTTACCTACAAACTTTTCACATTTCTCAATTTAATCCTTAATTTGCATTTTCATTAAAAATCACTTAACAAAACTTGTATATCTATCAACAAGCATTCATAATCTATCAAGAAAGTTCAAAACTCATGCTTATTCATCAATGGCAACATTCAAAATCTTTAACAGTTTTGCAAATTAGTCCCTAGGCTAGCTAGACCTAGTTGCAACGATCCCAAAAACATAAAAATCATTAAAAACGGGACAAAAATCACTCACCAATTGACAAAATAGGGTTGGTCGAACCTAGCTCAACAATGGTTTCCTTTTTCTTCTTTAATTTCGTTTAGTGATGATGAATAAAAGATGAAGACTTGTTTTATTTCATTTATTTTTATCATTATTTTGTAATTTACTAAAATAACCTTCAAAAACATCACTAATTACATAAATGCCAAGCCATCACATTCCACTATCTCACAAATGGGCTTATTACCACATAAGAACCTCTACTTTAAAGTTTTATAGCTATTTAATACCTTTAGCTATTAGAATATCACTTTTGCATTTTACGGGATTTAGTCATTTTTATCAAATTGACTAATCAAACAATAAAATTTCTAAACGAAACTTTCACGCAATCATTCAATCATGTTGTAAATATTAAAATAATAATAAAATAATAACTTCAACTTCAAATTTGTGGTCCCAAAACCACTGTTCTGATTTGAATCAAAATGGGCTGTTATAGTTTATTTTGAATAATAGTTTTGATTTGGTCCTTGAGTATTACTGGATTCTAGATTGTTACTTGATATCTACAAATGTGTTTATGTTATATTTCATATATATCCTATGAATGGGAAATGTAAAGTCATATGGTATGGTTAGAATCGTAAAATTAAATGAATAAGCAAATGAGAAAGATTTTAGATTTCATAAGTTGAATTGATATGTTTAGGACTTTAAAGATGTATGATTGTTTGGTTGATTTAGAGATTGTTGAATTGAGATGTTTTGGTATGCTTTGATTTGGTTTTGTACAGGTTTGTAAGGTGTTTTAAGCACTATTTTTGTTTACATTGGTTTTGGGCATGAAAAGGGACTAAAGTACAGATACTTAAACTATAGTAATGATACTTTACAAGGGTATCGATATAATTGATCTTTGTTTAGTTTTTACAAAAATAACAGAATCATAAAACGGTATCGATACTTTATAAAAGGGGTATCGGTACCATATGACAAGTATCGATACTTGTGGCTTAATGAATAATTTGTTAAAACATTGAAACTACAAATGGTATTGATACCATTTCAAGGGTATCGATACCTATTCTGAAACTTTGGTAGCTTTGCAATTTGGTCCTAATTCATGTTTGAATTTAGTAATTAAGCTTTCGTAAGCTCGGCTAAGTCTTAGAAAAACCTGTATAACATATTTTTGATATGTTTTGATTATGAATTATCATATTATGGTGTAATTTTGATTAGTACACGTTGTAACTATTTCAGTATCGACTGTAACTTCCCAAAACTCAGACCCAGCGATCAGGTCAAGCGACGGTGTTACAAAACTGGAAAAATATAGTTATCAAAAAAAAATTCTTATAATGTTGCCATTGAAATAGAAAAAAAAATGAGGATCCTGAGCCCAAATCTTTTGAGGAATATCAAAATAGAAAAGATTGGCCAAAATGGAAAGACACAATTCAAGCAGAATTGATTTCATTTTCTAAATGTGAGGTTTTTAGATTTGTAGTCCAAACACCTAAAGATGTAAAGCTGATAGGATATAAATGGGTATTTTTGTGAAAACAAAATAAAAAAATGAAGTCGTGAGATATAAAGCGTGGCTTGTAGCACAAGGATTTCCGCAAAGGCTCGACATTGACTATGACAAGACATATTCTCCTGTGGTGGATGTAATTGCGTTTAGATATCTAATTAGTCTGGCAATACATGAAAAACTTGACATACGTCTAATGGATGTTATTATAGCCTATTTTTATAGTACACGTGATAGTGAAATTTATATGAAATTGCTTGAAGGATATAGAGATTTTTGGGAAAATTGCTCTTCAAATTAAAGAAAAGTTTATATGGATTAAAACAAATATGGATGCATGTGGTATAATCATCTTAGTGAATATTTGCTAAAATAAAGTTATAAAAATGATCCAATTTGTCCCTGTGTCTTTATAAAAAGGTCTGGATCAAATTTTGTGATAATTGTTGTTTATATTGATGATCTAAATATTATTGGAACTCCTAATGAGCTTCAAAATTGAGTAAATTGTTTAAAGAAAAAATTTGAGATGAAAGATCTTGGAAAAACAAAATTTTGTCTTGGCTTGCAGATCAAACATTTAAAAGATGAAATTCATATCCATCAGTCAACATATACAAAAAAGATATTAAAGAAATCTTATATGGATAAAACACATCCATTGAGTACCTTAATAGTTGTATGATCGTTAGATGTAAATAAAGATCAATTTCTTCCTTGTGAGAATGATGAAGAATTTCTTGGTCTTGAAGTGTCATATCTAAGTGTCATAGGAGCATTGATGTATCTTGCAAACAACACAAAACCTTATATAGCTTCCGCTATAAACTTGTTAGCAAGATTTAATTCTTTTCCAACACATAGACATTGGAATAGAACTAAACATGTATTTAGATATCTTAGAGGGATCATTGATATGGGGTTATTTTATTCAAATGATTCAAAATTCCTATTAGTCGGCTATGTTAATGCTGGATATTTATCGGATCCATATAAAGGTCGATCTCACATGAGATATTTATTTATATGTGGAGGTATTTGTAACACCCCTTACCCGTATCCGAAGCCAAAACAGGGTTCGAGGCATTACTGGACTTATATTTTAATATTCATTCACGTTCAAAAGATAAATCTTGCATACAATTTAAAATTTTCACACATTCATTCATACCATGAAGACATATTTCTCAAAAATAAGCTTATACCATGCCTGAATATACACAAACATTAACATCATTAACAAGCCATTCTCGCATGGCTACATATACAAATCAAAATGAACCACATTGAATTTAGCCTATACATGCCACATAACCAAAAACATAAAGCTTTTAATTACTGAAGTGATAACTAGATAGTGTGATGTGGTCTCCGACGACTTCCAACCCGAGCAAGTCTCCGAAACTCTATGAACATAGGAAAAACACATAGAGTAAGCTTAGAAAGCTTAGTAAGTCATAAGCAAATAAATCATTTCAATGATCAAATCATTATCATTAAACCAAATTTAACAAACCTCAATCACTTATACAATCTTGTACTCGTAAATTCATATAACCACATTAAGTAGCTTCTCTTATCTTATTTATCAATGAATATATATATATATATATCACGTTTTCACATTCGAAAGACAACCGTTAACTCAATCATATAAATCAAGTTTACACATAATCATTACATGAATAACCAAACCATGAATGGTTCACTAACCACTTCATATATAACTTATCCATTTGGCTACATTTCAATTTCATATATATAGAGAGCACATATTCATATTTCATTTTCTTATAAATCACATATTATCTTACACATATATATTACTTTCCATTTCCCAAAACCATATTTCTCATTTCATAATTCCCATGCTCAAAACATAAGACCACAATTCGTATAACAAACATATATGTATCACACCATTTACTTATATATTCACATCATTTGATGTCATATATTTCACATATTATCACTTGAAACATAATCACCTTTCATTTCTAAATTTCATAATCGAAACACACGTACCTGAATGATATATCCATAGATCATAATCATATTCACTTTCATTACTCAATTTCATAAACATTGCAACATACCTGAATCGGATGCACATTTATATATTCATTTACTTCTCAGAATACCAGTTGAATCATTCGGAAACAAAGAGGATACTCAGATATCTCTGGAAGCTCGTACAATGCCAACGTCCTAGACATGGTCTTACATGTAATCAAATATTGATGCCACTATCCCAGACATAGTCTTACACGTAAATCACAAATCGATGCCAATGTCCCAGACACGGTCTTACACGAAATCACATATATCACTTCCAACGTCCCAAACGTGGTCTTACGCAAAAATCACATATATCGCTGCCAACGTCCCAGACGTGGTCTTACACGAAATCACATATATCGATGCCAATGTCCCAGACGTGGTCTTACACAAAAATCATATATATCGATGCCAACGTCCCAGATGTGGTCTTACACGAAATCATATATCTCAGAAGCTCACCTGTTATAACACCAATGTTCTGTACAACTCCTAAAATTTGATAGGACTTTCAACTCATAATTATATCCACTCATGCTCAAAATATATCATCAATTGCTTAGTTCCATTCGGTCGTATACATATAAATACAAATTAATTCGGCACATATAATACATTTACATTTCAATTAAACAACCTTTATTCACTTATGAACTTACCACGACGAAGATTTAACGAAACCAGATTCGGCTATTCGAAAAATTTAAAATTTTTTTTAGATCCAATTCTAATTTCCTCTTTTCTTGATCTAAATAAATATAAATTAAACTTATTTAATCTCACATATACTCAAATTCACCCAAAAACACATAAAAAGGGCAATTTGCACATTAGCCCCTAATATTTCACATTTTCACAAATTAATCCCTATTTCCAAATAGCACAAAATACACAAAATCTCATCAAACCCGTGTTAGACCGAATTTACCTTAAGCCTTAGTAGCCCATTTATTCAATTTATTTCACACTTCGAACAAATTCTCCAAAGCTCAATTCAATTACAATAATATATATATATATATATATATATATATATATATATATATATATATTTATTTACAACTTGATTCAGCACATATAATGCACATACATTAATACATCCAAACATGAAATATTAGCAACCATTACTGAATGGTCAAGTTATTCCACACGGATTATTAGACAAAATTATACAAGTACATACAAGCATTACCAAATGACTGAATCTCCATTGTATTTAAAAATAATTCATGCACCACTCATTTAACTATTAATAGTCATTTACTAAGTACCAATGCCGAATTGAAATATGTCAAATTCACATGTTATGAATCATGCTAAAATGTCATTTTCAAAACCAAATTGTTTTTCATCTATTCGGCTGGCAAATTATATAAAAAAAATATTTTATACCAATTTCATAACCAAATAGTCATATTAACTAAACACCTTAAACTTCACTTAATAATTAACAAATCAACTATAATTCATGAATATTCTTGTCTTCGTAAATGCACCAATAAATCTAATTATACAAGCAATGATTTATTCATCACTTAGCTTATCCAATTAAGCCACAACCGAAAACACATTCATCAACCGAATCATTATTTAACCAAAACATGAAAAATCTATTAATACATATTTATTTTTCATCATCAATCACAAAAATCATCAAACTGTCAACAATGGCAAAACACAAAATCAACATAAATTCTGAAAATTGAAGCATGGGTTTACTAG
The DNA here is from genome assembly GCA_025698475.1 of Gossypium anomalum. Classification (NCBI taxonomy): domain Eukaryota; kingdom Viridiplantae; phylum Streptophyta; class Magnoliopsida; order Malvales; family Malvaceae; genus Gossypium; species Gossypium anomalum. The sequence goes on from CM046956.1 coordinate 61,701,959, forward strand.
CATTCGAAGCAACGATCTTAAAAACATAAAAATTATCAAAAACCGAGTCAAAATCACTTACTAATTAAAGCTTGAAGTTGTCGAACCCTAATGGCTTCCATGAACCTTTTTTCTTTTCTCATTTTCGGTTGAAAGAACCATGAAAGATGATAATTTAACTTTTATTTTATTAATATATTAACATATATTCATAAATTACTCAAATAACCTTATTTCAAATTCAATATTTCAATAATGCCAAACCAACATTTCCACTAACTAATTAATGGTCCATTTATCACATAAAGACCCTAACTTTTAAGTTCCATAGCTTTTAGACACTTTTAACTTATAGCATGCTACTTTTACATTTAACGCAATTAAGTCCTTTTATAAAATTGAGCTCACAAACGATAAAATTTTCACACGAAAATTTCACACATATTAATTCACATACTGTAAACACCAAGAATAATACTAAAATATTTTTTTGACTCAAATTTGTGGTCCCGAAACCACTATTCTGATTAAGGTCTAAATTGGGCTGTTACAGTATTATCATGGCGTTCAACAAAGTAGACATTAGTTGTCGCCTCTTTAAATCATGCAGAAATAATTGCAATACATAAGGCAAGCCGAGAGTGTGTTTGGCTAAGGTTATTAACCCAACTTATCCAAAGGATATGTAATTTGCCTTTACAAGAAAAGATGTCAACTATCTTCTACGAAGATAATGCAACATGTATAGCTCAATTGAAGGTAATTACATCAAAGGTGATAGAATGAAACATATTTCACGAAAATTATTCTTCACTCATGATCTTGAGAAGAAAGGTGATATAGAAGTTCAACAAATTCGTTCCAATGATAAGTTAGCAGATCTTTTTACCAAGGCATTGTCGACTTCAACATTTGAAAGACTACTACACAGTATTGGAATGCTTTGGCTCAAAGATGTAATGTGATGTTGCCATTAGGGGGAGTCAAAAACACATTGCACTCTTTTTCTTTAACCAAGGTTTTGTCATACTAGGTTTTCTTGGTAAAGGTTTTTAACAAGGCAACTTGTAATAATAGATTATGTACTCTTTTCATTCATTATGTTTTTATCTTATAGGGTTTTTCCTAAGTAAGTTTTTTTTTTCAAGACATTTCCATTAATGGACATCCAAGGGGGAGTGCTATAAATTCATTGATAAATGGATATCCATAACCCACTCAAATTTATCCTATTGTAACTCATAAGGAATGAATGTCTATAACCCCTAAATAATTTATAAGGTACCTTCATGTTGGTCTTTAATGCTTTGTAACTTATGGTATTTGAAGCTCTATAAATAGATGGCATGTACAAGCTTATTTTATCCTAAGTAAAAGTTGAATTATCCTTTTATTTTTTTATCTTTCTTTCTCGTTTAATCTTTGTATTCTTCTTTTAGTTTTATAATAAGTCTAGTTTTATTATTGATTTATTATTAAATGAGTTATATTTGATTGATTCTATTAATTAGATATTAATTGATAATATTATTTACACCAATTTAAATAAAAATGAAATTCAAGAAAGATTAAGACACAGATGAGAGACTTAAATGAGCAATAAACCATTAGGTAAATTGATTACAACATGGAGGGAGTAATTTAATTAAAAAATTCAAGGGAGATCACTATGGCAAAAAAAAATTGATTAATCTATTGCAAAAGCATATAGTAACATATTTTTATGGGCTTAATCGAATGCTTTAATGTGAAATGATCCATTATCTAATGGTACAATAAGCTTATTACAATATTTAGATAAATGCAAAAATAAATAAAATGATAATATTTAAAAAGAAAACCTAATTTCTAAAAAGTCTTTCAAATCTCCTTTTTAATTTAATATTTTACTCAGCTTAATCAAATTACGTATTGATGAACTCATCACAAAATGCATTCATTATATTCTTCATACATTTCATTTAGTTATTCAATTATCTTGCACTGGCTTATCTATAAAATTTATACATTTCTAGATTTCTACTGCTTTGTGTTCCACTTCCAAACAAATATCTGTTAAAAAAATTTAAAAATTTTAATTAATCTGCTAAGATGACAAAAATATGGAGAAAAATGTTAGTAAAAAATTCAACATTTACTCTGAAAACTATTTAGGGTTATTTAAAAAATTGATATAAATGTGTTTTTATAATTACTTAAAATTATTACATAAATATTTTAATATAAAAAATTATTGAATAAATACATACCTTCAATATAAGAATTGAATTCTGTGCGTTTTGATTCAATATCGAGGGATGCAAGTTATATGTAATTTTAACTATTTCTTGCAATAATTTGGAATTCTTTTTACATTTTGTTGTAATTAATCTTTCCCTTTGTAGTTTATGTTAATATTTACTGTAAATCCTATTTTTGACGATAATTCCAAACCATTTTTATGAGATGAAAAGTATTAATCTTTTTACTTTTATTGTAATTCTTTTTTACTCTTTATTGGAATTAAATCTTACCCTTTTTTATTAAATTAAAATATAAATTTATTTATAGCATATTTTAATATGTAAAAGTTTATAAAAATTCTAACAATTTAAATATGTGAAAAAACAAATAACTATGATATAAATATTTCATTAAATTGCACTATAAAAAATTATATAAAATATAATACGAACTGAGATGAAACATAATTTTTTTTAAAAAAAATTAAGTCACTGTACGACACAAAATGAATATAAAAATTAAATATATTCAAAAACGGGTCTAAGTCTATATTAAACAAATGATTAGATTGTAAATATTTATTATAGTATTCTGAACTCACAATACTACAATCATGAAACATATAAACTTGGAAATATTTGCACTATTACAATTAGCTCATTTCTTCGTGTCTTTGTTTTATTTATTATTATTTTTGGCATAGTCAGAGAAATTTTGGCACATTAATAATATTTATGTATTATTTATATGTTGTTTCATATTTGGATTATTTCTCTTATTAGATTGGTATTATATAGTTATAATAGATTTGAAATTATTAAGTCAATTAATCATATTTAAATACCTCTGAATTTTATATCATATTTTGTAAAATAAATGAAGTTATTAAACATATAAATTATTTTTATTTTTTAAATTTATTATAAATTATAAATTTAAATATGATAACATGTAACCTAATCTTTTTAATTAAAATAATCCAACATGTTCTAAACACTCAAGTGTCGAAATGTGCATAATCTACTACATTTAAATATGTATGTTAGCAAATATATATATTTGATTTCTTTTCCTGGCCGATTGAGTTTTAATTTAATTAGTATAGGTATTATTGTCAATATAACAAATAACATGATGTGAACTGATGTTAGAGATTTAACACTTAAATGATTAAAATAAAAGTTACCAAATTGAAAAGATTATATTTTGAGAGACCAAAATAAAAGTTCCGGAGAAATAAAATTGTTTGTATAATATGGTTTGCAACACACGGGATCCATCAGTTTAGAGGGAGAAACTGAAGTGGGCCCCGTTATGGAGGAAATACAAAATTTGAAGGATCGCATGCAGTTATCATTTCTTAAAGGCACCAGTCCTTTGCATTCCAACATTCAAAGGACTGCGCGATAATTGGTAAATATTGTTCCCTTTGTCATATGAAATAATATAAAACTAAAATTAATTAATTAGAATTCCTAATTTAAATACAAAATGAGAAACTAATTAAAACGTCCTTGACATTGCTAGTAAAAAGTTGATGCCCTCGGTTTTTTAGTACCTTTGTTTAAGCCTTGCTAATTATTTTGTGAGTTTTAGTCTGAATTTTATTTAATTTTGTATCTTTGTATTGATTTAATTTTATTTTATAATTTTTTAAATATATATTTGTAATTGTAATATATATGTGTAAATTCTCACAAAATTTAAAACATGTCAAAACAAAAAGAATAGCATGAACACAACTGAATGGATGAATCCATCAAAATTTATATGAAATAGATTATTAGCATGTAACAAAAATATATAAATTTTTGATGCTTTCAACACACAAAATAACAAAAACAACATGAACAGATCATGTCACAAAATTTTATCTAAGTTGAATTACTATAAAAATATACACGTCACAGCACAAAAACAACACAAATCCAAAAATTTTCTCTAATTGTATTATGTTGATATTAAAAATAATATTATGAAAAAAAATCAAGACAAAAACAACATAGTAAACTAATTATATTATGGGGTAGATAGCATTGACTCTTTAAAGTGCGCAAGGCGGGTTAAAACTTTGGGGTCTGATCAAGTTAGGCTTAAAATATACTTCAAAAATTAATAAGACTTTATAGCATTTTAATTATTTTTATAAAATTTTATAATATATCTTATTTAATCTTGTAAGAATTAATATAAAATAAAAAATTTATGTAATATTTTAAGGCAGGACGAGATCAGGTAATTTTTCTTTTCTCAGAAGATGTTAAAGGTGAAGGGTAAAAATCAAGTCAGGGTGAACAACAATACCTGCCCCATTGGGAATGGCAACATAGTTGATAATATACAACAAAGAAAATGGTTGTTAGCATTAAGCAATTAGCAATGATTATCCTTTTCCAGGACCCTTACTATTCTGTATCTTACAGCAAAATCCAGGTAGCTTATAAAGAATAGCTCACAAGTTTATGAAACAAAAGATGTATTTTGCATAATGGCCAGTACGACATATTTTTCCTCAAAAGATTATGAAACAAAATTTAGACCACATCAAGAATTGACCCTCAAAAAGTATGTATATGCATAATGGCCTCAGCTTTCTTTGCCAGACTAAACTATAATTAATACATTCTTTTTATACAAAGGAGAGCACAATAAGCTTGAGAAACTATGAGGGTATCCTTCCAGGAACTAATTACTTAAACCTCATGACTAAATGATGATATTTGGAAACAACCAAAAAACCAAATATAAAACATCCCTGTTGACTTTGGGTATTCAAAATAAATCATGTTGAACTGCATCATATCCCTAACCTCTTTATACCACATTCTGAACAGAACTTGGATGTTTCCCTCAGGTAAGGTGCCCCACATTCATCGCAGTATTTTGCTGGATTTGTAGGCTGAAAGGTAAGCATTTCACGTGAGGTCAGTATATATAATTAATTTTTTTATTGACAAATGCATAAACATTCCTTTATTATGCTTTTGCAATGACATTAAAGCATGTAAATTATAAAACAGAAACAACAAAGTGCAAGCATGCAAACTAAAGATTGGGAAAAGGCCAATAGAGTCCCTCACCATAACATGCAAGCGTGCACCAACATGACCTCCTGTTAAGGGTTGTAAGCAAGCTATGTGTTGAGACATGGTTGGTGACTGGTGAGCATGACTAATTTCAGGTAAGTGGGATGGTGGCCCACGTTGATGAGTCTGGGGAAAATGAGCTCCATGTTGGTTTGGGTGAACTGGTTGATGATGGTTCTGGTGAATAGGATGAAATTGGGGCTGATGTGACATTGTTGGTATATGATGCTTGGAAGGAGTCTGCTGCTGAGTCTGCAATAATTGAACAGTTTAGCCAAAAAACAATATCAAATACAACTTGTGGCACTATATACTGTTTAAAATAGCTGACCCAAGTCATTTGGAATGTTTTCATAGGAGGTAAGGCATTTGGAATTTACTTGCGACGCACTTAACACTTCTCTTCAAATGTTAGAGTCCACGGAAAATATCCAGAATTCATAATCCAAACATATTCTTCATTAAACTGTTCTTTAAATGTCTAATAAGTTCAACTTACTACAAAAAATTTTCATTTTGATCTTCGAATACCATAGAACATGAGATGCCTAAATTAACTTGCAGACACTGTTGTTTCCAGACGCTAGAACTCATAAACTGATTATCATATTTAATTACTTAAAACCTGAAATGCTTCACCGAACTGAATGCCTAAATTCAAAGAAAACAAAAAAAAAAAGGTCCACGAACAAAAGACTAACTAGAAAATTCTTCTCCTCAAAGTTTTTCCCTTTAAAACTTCTAGGATTTGTAAGAGGCTCCAATCATGAAAATTCTCCTGCTGAAGAATATATGAAATTGAACATAAGAGGAGAAAGGACCTGTCTGGGCCTTTTATCCTTCTCGTCCAAATTTTATATGGAATAACCTCCTTGGTTTAGCTAAGCAAGTAGAATAGAAAGAGCTTATCCATTTTCAGAAACAAGAAAAGGAAAGTAAGTGTATATATAATTTCTTATCTATTTACTTCTAAACTCCAAGATTTCTATTTTTAGAAACACAAACAAACACATTCTCTTATGCTAAATTTAATGCAGTTATATGGAAACTCCTGTCCAAACAACTCTTATCAGCAAAGAGCTTACTTCATTGACGGTGTGAAACCCTTGTGCATTAGACAAAGGAGAACTGTCAGTGCCAGAGAATGCCTGCAAATATATAAATGATTACAACATCATATATTTCATGGGAAAACAAATAGAAATTTTACTTACAATGAGAGAGAGAGAGAGAGAGAGAGAGAGAGAATCCTTAACATTACCTTTAAATCCTTAAACAGATAAATGCACCTTTATAGTATGTATTAAGTGATTTTATGTCATATTTCCATAGCTTGGACCTAACTCATAAATTCTAAAGAGTTTTAAGGAATATTGGAAATTAGATTTCCAGAAATATCCAGTGGACCTTATTGTTCAAAGATTAAGAATCAAGTTGGAAAAGAAGGTACCAAGCTTACAGGCAAAGCAGGGATGTTAGATACTGTGTTTGCTGTGACACGCCTATACTTGTGCCTTGGAGAATAAAACTTGTAGTCTTGAGCAGAGATTGCAACCTCATTCCGACCTGTTAGCCGTTTAAACCTTGAGCAAATAAAGACATAGTCAAAGGGAGTCCGCACATTGGAAAAAAGTCACTCAAAATCCTCGAAGTCCAAATGTCCAACTTGTCAGCAGTTAAGGAAGTCTCTAATGCATGGAAAAAAAAAAGTTATCTATGCACTAACCCATATTATGAGAATCCAGCTAGTAAATGGAAACTTAGATACAACCAAGTGAGTCATGTCATGAGGATCAAGCTAACTTTTGAATTTTGATTAGCGGAAAGCAATAAGTTGATTCTTATGCAACCCACCAAAGGAGCATATGCAGATCTCCTTAGGGAGGATCAATTAGTCAAATAAATAAGAAATAGCAGACACATGCACTGACAAACTAGTAAAATAAATGGAGTGATGTTGATAAAGACCAAGACTGAAATCAGATGCAAAGAAAACAAATCCATAGGAAGAACTTACCACTCAGCATCCTCAACAGGCACATTATTTGGTCTCTCGACAATATCCAAACCATTGACAACTACAAAACGAACTCTCTTTTCTTCTTGTATAACTAGTTCTGGAAACCTTGTCCTTGTTTCATGAGAAGTTGCAAGTTCTCTTCTTTTATACATATAAGAACCTAATATGAATTAAAGGGCCAGATTACTTTTTCAAGAAATGCAACAAGATATTATCCTCGTAAAATGGTGAAAAGAATATGCTACCTTTTTTAGGGAATTTTTTAGCCAACTTTCTGTACAATCCACCAGCAGCTTCAAGCGCTACCCCAATGGTCTTATCACGAATGCCATTCAAGGAAGCAATCCTCAAGTTTACATCATTAACTAAAGTTTCATACAAATTGGCAACATACATTAAGGGCAAAGCAAACCTAGGATCGCCTTCATATTGTATATCTCCTGTCTTTCTCTTATTAAGTTTCTCTTGTCCTGACTGAGCATTATATTCCACAGGTGACTCGTTATAAACCACTTCAATCACATGGTCATTAATAAAGTTATCCACTATGATTTGCAAAAATCTGGCCCTTGCTGATTCAATAGGTGAAACATCTGTGATTTAAAAAAAGTCCAATTTTGGAAAAAAGTCAATCTCTATTCACAGAATTTAAAACCAATTTCAAAGTTTAAAACAATTCGCTTTTTATTTTTAATACTAACTTTTTTCTCAGGAAAAAAAAGAGCAAAACTAGCATACGGATTCGAAAAGCCAAAAATACTCTTAAAGAATTACAATATGAAACTTATTTTCAAGAGAAAAATTCAGAGAATTGTTTTTATAAAGAACAAAATAATTATGTTAAAATTAGTACTGCATTTTAGTCGATTGCATTCTATTTAAAGCAAATTTTTCAGGAAGCAGAAAAAAATAAATTAAAAGTGGAACAGTATCAAGAAATAACTAGATAAATAAAAGCAGCAACTGAAGCCTAAATAATTAAATCAAAATTTGTCTATACCTTCAATTGTCAAAATACTGAAAGCTCCTCTGGAAGAATCACCATTGTCTAAGCTAGACCGATCTTCTTCCTCCGCTCCAACGCCATGAATTGGCAAAGAATTTCTATAAGATTCATGCAAACACTCCTGGTACCAAATTTTAAAAAAAAGATCATTAAATTTTTTTAAGAAAAAAGGGAAAAAAAGAAGAAGAAATGATAGTATACAGACAACAGTAGTGGAATCGGGATGGTCGTGATCTTGGTGATCCAAAGCATCAGTGGCATCAACGGCGTCGATTTCAGAAGGTCGAGAATCAACGGTGTTGAGGTCGTGAAGAGAGGTGGGGATGAAGGAATTACTGTAGTGCTGGACTGGAAGTCTACTCCCCATCCTTTTATTTTTAATTCAACACTTTCTTCTTTCGCTTCGTTGTTTTAGGCTGCCAAAAGCAAAGACAGAGAAACACTATTAGAGAAAAAGCCATGATGGTATCAACTAGCAAGCTTTAGGGTTTTCTTCTTTTCTCTGGTTGGAGTGCGGGGAAAGGAGAGGAGGAAGGGCCAAAGGTTTTTTATTTTTTAACGGCTATTTACAGAAGAAAAAGGGAAGAACAAAACAATCCAAGCCTGAAACCACACCTGAAACCCAAACCTCGGTCTTTTCTCTCCACACCTCTTCCCAAACCACTAGGTTTTGACTCTTTTTTTTTTATCTCCTTTTCATAAGCTACTTTGTTTATTTTTCTCTCGGCGCCGTTGTTGTCCTTATTATCTTATTTACCATCAATTTTTTTAAATTTATTTTTTTTAAAAAGTATGGTTTTTATCGATACTCTATAACGCATATAATGAAATAATTGGGTTAATATCAGTAATTAATTAATTAAATTTTTTATAAATAAAAAAATATATAATTATTTTGAAAATATTTATATCTTTTTGTAATTTGATAAACTTAAAAAAAAATGTACATAATAAAAATGAAAATAATAAAAATTGAATCCAAATTATCATGACTTAACTAACTTAATCTTACTATTTCAATCCAAGTCATATTTAGCTATCAATTTGCTTATAAAATTGTTACGTTAATATTTTCATCTATATAATAAGTATGCCATAATATAGTATATATAAATGTTATTGGAGGTAATTTACATTTTAGTGCCGAGAGTCCCGAGTTGTTCAAGGTTGAGATTAGAATAGCATTCTTTTGATGCATGAGCTGTAACAGTTTAATTTTTAGTGGTGTCAAAAATGACTGTTTCAAAATTTCATTTTCAATGTTTGAGTTTATAAATATTTTTATTTAATATTTGCAATGTTAGTATAAAAGTTAATTAAAATTTAGTCCCCTGATTTTGATGAATGAATAATTAATTAAGTTATAAGGGCTAAATCATAAAAGTTGAAAAAGTTCGATTGTTAATGATTTTTAAATTGCTAAAGAACCAAATGAGAAATTAGACCTTTTATTTATATTAGATAGTGGAAAGTGATAGAAGAATCCACTATATAATGTTAATGGCTTGATTAGTTAAGTTAATTGTGTTTAATTAATTAAAATGAGGTTAATTAATCATTAATCTAACTATAAAAGACAAATTAAAAGGATAAAGTTATCATATTTATTTTCATCTTCTTTCTTGGAAGAATCTTGGAGGAGAGAAAAACCCAAAGACACGTTTCATATTCGGTTAGAAAATCAATCCCGTGAATCTTATTCTCACTAAGCTCAGTCCAATACAATGGTGTACGACATTTTCTGCCATATAAGGCTTCGTACGGTGCCATTTTAATACTCAATTGAAAGCTATTATTATATGCAAATTCAATCAGTGGCAAATATCTTTCCTACGTACCTTCAAACTCAAGAATACAACATCTCAACATATCCTTGAGTATTTGAATAATCCGCTCAGATTGACCATCCGTCTGCGGATAAAAAGTAGTACTAAAATGCAATTTCGCACCTAATGCCTCTTGTAGTTTCTTCCAAAACCACGAAGTGAATCTCGGATCTCTGTTTGACACAATAGACAATGGCACCCCGTGCAATATCACAATATTGGAAATGTACAATTCAGTTAATTTATCAAGCGAGTAATCAGATAGTACTGGAATAAAATGAGCTAATTTCTTTAATCGATTACTACAACCCAGATCGTATATTTCTTTCTCGGAGACAAAGGTAAACCCGATACAAAATCCATCGTGATTTTGTCCCATTTCCACTCCGAAATCATAATCGGTTGTAACAAACCGGATGGTACTTTATGTTCAGCTTTAACTTGCTGACAGATCAAACATTTTATAACAAATTCAGAGATGTCACGCTTCGTACTAGGCCACCAATAAAGTTATTTCAGATTGTTATACATTTTCGTACTACCAGATGCACAGATAAACAACTATTGTGAGCTTCGTTCAAAATCATCTGAATCAATTTTGGATTTCTTGGAACACAAATCTGATCTCGGAACCTCAGACCATTATCATTATCAACTCGAAATTCAGAATTATAATCTAGATCACACTAGGCTCATTTTGTTAAAATCTCATTATCAACCTTCTGAGCATCAATAATCTGATGTAAAAACCAAGGTCTCGCTTTCAATTCTACTAAAATCGAACCATCATCAGACAAAGCTAAATGAGCATTCATGGCACATAATGCAAACAATGATTTCTGACTCAAAGCATCAGCAACAACATTTGCTTTTCCCGGATGATAATCAATAATAAACTCGTAGTCTTTTAACAATTCTAACCATCTTCTCTGTCGCAAGTTCAAATCTTTCTGAGTCATCAGATATTTCAAACTCTTATGATCTGAATACACATGACATTTCTCACCAAAAATATAGTGGTGTCAAATCTCTAAAGCAATTACAATGGCATCTAACTCAAGGTCGTGCGTCAGATAGTTCTTTTCATGCGGCTTTAACTGTCTCGAAGCATAGGCTATGACTTTGCCTTCCTGCATCAAAATGCAGCCCAAACGTTCAATGAAGCATCACTGTAGATCACAAATTCTTTACCCGATTATGGTTGTACTAACACCGGAGCTTCAGTCAATAGGGCTTTCAACTGATCAAAACTTTTTGACACTTTTCAGACCATTCAAATTTCACATCTTTCTGAAGTAGTTTCGTTAACAGAGTCGCGATCATCAAAAAGCCTTTTACAAACCTTCGATAATAACCAACAAGTCCAAGAAAACTGTGAACTTCAGAAACATTTCTCGGAGGCTTCCAATCCAAAATGGCTGAAATCTTGCTCGAATAAACTCGAATACCAGATGCTGATACAATATGGCCCAGAAAACTAACTTCGCGTAACCAAAACTCACATTTACTGAATTTTACATACAATTGCTTATCTCGCAAAGTCTATAGCACTATTCTCAAATGTTCAGTATGCTCAGTTTCATCATGCGAATAAATCAAAATGTTATCAATGAATACGACAAAAAATCGATCTAAATACGGTCTGAAAAGTCTGTTCATCAAATCCATAAAAACAACAAGTGCATTTGTTAATCCGAAAGGTATAACCAAAAACTCATAGTGTCTATACCTTGTTCTGAATGCAGTTTTTGAAATATCTGAATCTTTTACTCATAACTGATAGTAACCTGATCTTAGATCTATCTTTGAAAACACAGTAGCTTCTTTCAACTGATCAAACAGATCGTCAATTCGAGGTAGAGGATATTTGTTCTTGATAGTCACTTTGTTCAACTGACGATAATCAATACATATTCTCATTGTGCCGTCTTTCTTTTTCACAAACAGAACAGGTGCACCCTAATGTGAGAAACTCAGTTTTACGAATCCTCTATCGGTTAATTCTTGCAATTGAGACTTTAACTCTTTTAACTCAGTCGGAGCCATTCTATATGGAGCTACCGAAATTGGAGTAGTTCCTGGTACTAACTCAATGCCAAATTTAACTTCTCGAATTGGAGGTAATCTCGGTAACTCATCAGGAAACACATCTGGATATTCACAAACAACTAGCACTGATTCAATCTTCTTTTTATTCACTTTCGTATCAAGCACATAAGCTAAATAAGCTTCGCAACCCTTTCTCACATATTTCTGAACTAACATCACTAAAATCATTGCTGGCAATCTATTCAAATCATCTGATTCAATACGAAAAATCTCATTATTTTGACATCTCAAATCAATCATCTTCTATTTGCAATTCGCAACAGCATCATGCATCGTTAGCCAATCCTTACCCAAGATTATGTCAAACTCGTCAAATGGTAACAACATCAAATTGGCCGGAAAGTAATTATCCCGAATCATCAACGGACAATTCTTGCATACTTTATCAACCAATACACACTTGCCTAAGGGGTTCGATACTCTAATTACAAATTCAGTAGACTCTACAGGTAAAGTCTTACTAGATACTAAATTCACACATATATACGAATGAGTAGACCCTGGATCTATCAATGCAATAACTTTAGTATCATAGAGAGTAAAATTACCAATAATAACATCTAGAGATGACGTTTCTTCTCGTACTCGAATAGCATAGGCTCGTACAGGTGCTCTAGCATCAGATCTCGCTGCAGTGTCTCGCGTCACACCTCTACCACCACTCGCATTTCCCATGCTTCTCGGCGATCTACCTCTAGCTGCAATGTTACTCGGCCTCATGTTCTAAGCATTATCTTTTTCAGCTAACTTTGGGCAATCTTTTATAAAGTGATCTCGTGAACCACAATTGTAACAAGCTCGGTTATTAAATTTTCCCTAGCAATCTCTAAAATGCCGTCTTCCACATTGCTTACACTCAGGCTTTACATCCTTTGCATTACCAACACTCGATACAGAGGTAGTTTGAGCTTTAGGGTTGGTATATTGCTTTCCACGATCTCTATTCTGATTTCTCACTGAAGTTATCGATTGATCGATAAAATCTCTAGATTTCTTTGATGAGGGATGATAAGATTTATTCATTGATCTCTTTCTCGAACCTCTAGCTTCTAAATCAGCTTTTCTCTTTTCTTTGCTGAGATCATCGCTTTATAGGCCCTCTCAACCAATACTACGAACTCTTTCAGTTCAAGTATCCCAACTAACAGTTTTATGTCTTCGTTCAATCCATCAACAAATTTTTTACACATGATCTCTTCAGTAGACACATATTCTTGAGCATACTTACTCAAACGTACAAATTCTCGTTCGTATTCTATTACAGTCATCTAACCTTGTTTCAATTCCAGAAACTCTTTATTTTTCTGATCAAGGAATCTCTAGCTTATGTACTTTTTTTAGAACTCAGTATGAAAGAATTCCTAGGTAACCCGTTCCCTAGGAACCACCGATGTCAATGTTTTCCACCAGTGATATGCATTATCTCTAAGCAAGGATACTACGTATTTGATACATTCATCTAGAGTACAGGACAACTCATCGAATACTCGGATAGTGTTCTTAAGCTAGAACTCAGCCCTCTCAGCATTGTCATCAACCGTAGCCTGAAACTCTTCAGCCTCATGTTTACGAATCTTATCAACAGGTGGCTTACTCAATCGAATCGGATCTATTACTTGTGGCACAATCGAGACTTGTTGAGGAATAGTTGGGGGTGGAGGTTGTTGAACAGCCAGATTCATTCATACAAATTTCGTGAACCACTCAGTCATCATTTGGAAGAAGGCTTGTTTAGCCTCTCCTCCCTGACTACTAGATATCAGCCTAGATTTGGTCAGCACTACCCCTTGAGCGAGAGCAGGTGCATTGCTCTCAACATCATCAGCTATCGCTTGTTTGGGATCCATTAACTATATGAAAAACACATTTTAACTGTTAAGAATCATCACACTATCGCAGTTCATATATATGGCATGTATAGCTAGACTCTCACACACTACGTTAGCCCTAGAATCGACTAAATCGTAGCTCTGATACCAATAAAATATAATACCCTAACCCGTATCTGTCGCTGGACTAGGGTTAAAGGCATTACCAAAAAAATCAAAATATTTTACACACAATGCATATACATCATCCACAATTATAGTCAAATATTACCATAGAGTCCCTTATATAGGTCGTCGAGACATTAAACATGCATTAGAAAAGGGTCGGGACTAATCTAAGCTTATACAATTTTTTTTCAAAACTTAAACATTTTTTAAAGTTGTACAGGTCACACGCCTGTGTGAACAGGCCGTGTACCTCACACGACTTTAGACACGTCCGTGTGCCTAAGCCTTGGCAAAACAGGACATACATATTGACTTGCCCACACAGCCACATGACACACCCGTGTGCCAACCCGTGGTTTAAACTGACTTAGGTCACATGACTAACCATACGCTAGTGTGTCTAGCTCGTGTACCCTTCGAAATGGCTACACACGCCTATGTACCAAGGCTGTGTGCCTCACATGGCCACCAGACACACCTGTGTGTCTAAGCTGTGCTTGAGACTGACTTGAATAACTAAATGACAATAAACACACGGTCGAGACACACGCTCATGTGCTCAGCCGTGTGGGGTGAAATTTGGCTTGGTTTAAGCCACATTTCCCACCTATCTCAAACACTCCAAAACCATAAAATTTTAGTATTATTTGCATACATTCATAGGTAACCAAATCAACCATTTTGTATATATTTCATGCCATTCAAATCCATTCAATTCACTACTCAATTTCACAACCAAACATACCAAATCAATATACCAAAATCATCACAACTTACATAAGTTCCAAATACATAAACTCATCATTTTATCACATACTTCATACCACAAAACTTACCAATTCAACATTCCATATTCAAACCATCACATGAACATTATATACATCATATGACTTACCTATCAAACACATCATGTAGGCCAACCTAAAAGGCCATACATACCAACATTTACAAGCCAAATCTCATGGTTAGATATTCACATCACAAAACATACTAAAATACTTCTAGCCTATACATGCCATATACCATATATACAACTCTCAAAGTAGTACCAAAATAGATGTCCGATAGTGTGAGTGAGTCGTTAATGATCCCTAGAACCGAGCTAGCTTTATAACACTTTAAAACAAAGAACATTCCACATAGTAAGCTTTAATGCTTAGTAAGTTCATACCATAAATAATCAAAAGTTTATATAATACGAAACATCAAATAATAAACACCTAGTAGTTCACAATTCATCTATCAATTCTATTGCATCTCATTTAATATGTTCATCAAACTTCATACACATAGTATCATCTACCACATAGGTATTGAACATACCTGAACTTTCCCGTATTTATTCATTTCATTCTCACCTCTTGTTCAAATACATTAATTCATTCGGAAGTCTTTAAATGCTTTAAGAATTCGCACACTTAGTGCATTAATAATTAGCTGAAGCTATAAAGATCTTGCACACTTAGTGCCATCTCAACTAACCGAAGTTATCTTGGCATTACACACTTAGTGCCTCATATAGCTAAAGCTATTCCAACTCGCACACTTAGTGCTATTTATAACCGAAGTTATTTGAATCGCACACTTAGTGCTATACATAGTCGATTTATCATCGTGTTCAAACCAAGCTCAAATATATACAATTTATATATTATCAAAACATTAAAACACAAATTGTAACATCATTTATCGTGTACGAACTTACCTCGTACTCAGAATTGACGATTCGGATCGTTTACTCAGTAACCTTTGATTTCCCTCAATCTAAATTCGAATTCCTCTTTTCTTGGTCTATATGTATTCAAAATTAACCCTTTTATTCAACAAATCATTCAATTCAATCCATATACACATATTTAGGGCATTTTACAAATTTGCCCTCACATTTTCACATTTTAACATTTTAGTCCCAATTTCACAAAATCACGAAATACACATAATTTCTTTGCACACATGCCTAGCCGAATCTTCATAATGTTCATGTAAGCCCACATATTTTATTTATTTAACATTTTAGTCCCTCAATTTACAAATTTCACAATTTATCCCATTTTACTCAAATTCATCAAAAATTCAAGACAAAACTTGTTAACCCAATACATATATTTCATTTACTAACATTGTAACAGCCCGATTTAAGGCCTAGTCGAAACAGTGGTCTCTGGACCACAAATTCAAAGTTGGGAAAATTATTTTTGCTATTATTTTAGAGTCATAGTATGTATATTGTAACCCATGAAAACTTTGATGAGTTAATATTGACGGTTGTGAGTCCAATTGCGAAAAAGGACTAAATCACATAAAAGACAAAAGTTGCATTTTAATACCCAAATGTGTTAAATAGCTAGAGAACTAAAATTGGGGGCCTTTAAAGAGCAATTAGACCTCTAGAAACAAGGTGGCCGGCCAGAGGAGACAAGTTTTGTCAAAAAGTCAATATTAGGTGACTTGATGGCATACTTTTGTGATAAAATAATGCATGAAAGCCTAGCTATTATTTTTCTTCTTCTCCATATTTTCTCTTCATCAAAAATATCAACAAATATGGAGATTTGAAAGCTAAAAATTTGTAGCAACTTAATCCTCTCATAATGTAAGTGGTTTTAATGATTTTCTTGATGATTTCTACATTTTTGGAATGCTTGTACCATGTGAATGTTCATGTTATTTTCTGAAACTTTATGGAAGAATATGAGTCTTAGAAGAGTTCTAAACAACTTTTGTGAAAGGTGTTAGCATGAAAACACCTAAAGGGACTACTTTGTATAAGTTGCAATATAGGTGATAAGTATGTAAAATAGTGAGAATTTGGGGTTTCTATAAGAGTAAAAAGGGTTCAGTTAGGCCTAAGATAAGAGGAAATTCAATAAAAAATTGATTTTTGAGCATAGGGGTAAAATGGTCAATTTGCCAAAGTCTAGGGGCAAAATAGTCATTTTACCAAAAATGTGAATTTATAATTGCCTAATTGCAATTAGTGACTAAATGAATGCATTTTTACTATTATAGATCAAGATTTACCAAATCCAAAATTAGACCGCGGGAAAGCCAAGCAAATCAACTAAGCCGACTAGTCGAGTACATTTTGTAATCCAAGGTAAGTTGTATGTAAATAATACAAATACGTCGATAATATATGTGCTTAAATTGTCATTGAATGGATATAGCATGAATTGCTTGATTGTAAATTGAGAATGCATAATGACAATGAGATAGTAGAATTCCCGTTGGAACATTATGAAATAACCCAGATATTCAAGCCATGACAATTGGGTCACTTATGTGAGCTAGTGTAAGACATGTCTGGGACATGCATCGGCCACACTACGAGAGCCAGTGTAAGACCATGTCTGGGACACGGCATCGACATTGAGACGAGTGCTAGTGTAAGACGTGTCTGGGACACGCATCGGCCTTGATGATGTTAGTCTGTATAAGACCATGTCTGGGACATGGCATCGACTTGAGATGTGAGCCAATGTAGGACTATGTCTGGGACATAGAATTTGCACCTTACCCAAAGTTTGAGGTTTATAAAATATCCGGTAGTATTTCGAATGGTTCAACGGTGAAAGTATGTTTGTGAGTTAACAAGGAAAACATAACGATGTGGTGAGTGGTAAAGGTACCTAATTGGTACGTATGAGAAATGAGTTCATTAGAGAGTATATGACTTGTATGGATGGTAATGAGTAAGTTATGCTTACGCTTACCCTTGTGTTATGAGCATGATGATTATTGATGAATTGTTTTTGTATATTTATTTATATGTATCTTACTAAGCTCTTGTGCTTACTCCCTCTTTCTTTCCACTTTTCTTACAGTACTGCCTACATAGCTTAAGGATCACCAGAAATCAGAGATATCGATCACACTATCATTCGAAACATTCGATATAGTTGGATTTATATTTTTGAAAATGGCATGTATAGGACTTAGACTTTTATGTTTTGTGTCTTTGAGAACTGGCCAAATGTGTTGGCTTGGGTTAGGAACCCTTCATTTTGCATTAAGCCTTAAATGATGACTAACATTCATTTTAAGTTATAGAAGATGCATCTTCATGGTTGAATGAATGTTTATTGTGGCTGATTTGATTAGAGAATTTATGCTTGTTTTGACATTGATTGGTATTTGTATGAAAATAAGTATGCAAGGGTGGCAATAAGGCTTGGTAAATATCCTCATATTGTCTACATGGGCAGACACACGAGTATGTGTCTAGGCCGTGTGTGACACATGGTCAGCCCCATGGGCGTGTAGTGAAGCCGTGTGTCCCCTGCACGTAAAAATTCCAAGACAGTATGCATGGTAATCAATACATGGGCAGAGACACGGCCATGTGTCTTAGCCGTGCGGAGGACATGGCCTAGTACACGGATGTGTGCGTTGGCCGTGTGACATTTTGAGTATGCTGACGTTAGAAACAGAATACCTAGGTTTTTGCACACGGGCTACGACACGGGCGTGTCATGGCCGTGTGATGGAAATGGGCTATGGACACAGGCGTGTACCGTGGCCGTGTATCCTTAGTTGATGATGAAGTCACAAACAGAGAGTTCCATGGGCCAGAGACAAGAGCGTGTCGAGGCCGTGTGAGCAACATAGGCCAGGGACACAGGCGTGTGTCCAGGCCGTGTGAAGTCTGCACTTGAATTATGTGAAATTGTGTAATTAAATTGGTTACACGGGTAAGGGAAACGGGCGTGTCCCTAGGTGCTCAGGCTGTGTGAGACACACGGGCCATCAACACGACCATGTTAAGATGGTCACACGGGCATGTTACCTGTCCATACGGGCGTGTGCCCTGTTTAAAATTCAAAGTTTACATAGATTGGATAAGGACCCGAAAGGGTTTTGAATGGTTTCCAATGGTGGATTTAGGCCTCGTAAGCCTATATTAAGAGGTTAAAAGTGAAAATCAAAAAAGTTTTAATTTGGACTGAGTCTCGGTGACTTGTGGACGATTGGTTGCATGAGAACAAGTTAGGTAATACCTCGTACTCCGCCCTAGCGTGGGTTGCAAGTACGGGGTGTTACAAACATCAAACTTCATAAAACTCATAATTTCATCAATGGCTCAACTCAAAATCATCAACAATTTCAGAAATTCAAACATGGGCTTGATAGAACACTAATAACAATCACAAAAACATAAAAATTATCAAAAACCGAGTCAAAACCATACCTTATCAAGTAATGTGAATGCCGAATGCTTGAACCCTAGAAATGGTGTTCTTATTCTCTTATTTCCGGTGGAAGAAGTGATAAATCATAATTTATACATATTTTTATCCCATGCTTAACGCATTTATGAATGATTTCTCCTTAGATTTGGTGAATTTGATGCTCCTAATCATTTAATTTCATGTTTTATACTTAGATAAGCATAAGAGAGTGAAAAGAACAAGAAACGAGCCAAAAATGGAGAAAATGGGCCGACATGGGAAAACAACACGGCCTAACTTCCTCACACGGGTAGAACACACGCCCGTGCCATTCTAACAGGCTCGACTCCGGCCTAAAACAACCTCAGCATGGGCGTGTTGATCTCTCAGCCTTGACCACGGCCTGAAGTAATCACAGACAGGTGTGTCACAAGGGCATATCCCTGCCAAGCCCTAGTTAAGTTCTATTCGAAAAACGGCGAGTTGGAGGGATTTTAGGCATTCTAAAGCCTATTTAAACACCTTAGAGGAGGACTAAAAGAGGGTCACAGAGTAGGGAGTAAGAAATTACTCCAGGAAAGCCGATTGATCTATCTTAGAAGCCGGATTCATCATCAAGACTGAAGATCTCTCCTTAATTTCTCTTCAAGAGTTTTGGGTTTTCTTTATGTTTTGTATTCATTATTCTTCTGAGATGTTTTCCTATTTAGTTATGAACTAAGCCCCCTAGATACCTAAGGGGAATGAAACCTAAGACGAATCTTGTTATTATTTTCTGAATTGTATGATAAATATTTAACTTGTTCTTAATTATGTGCTATTAATTCTTGTTTTGGTATTTCAAGATATTGATTCAAGTTAATGCTCTTATTTGGAGGATGAATAGTCCCTGTCTAAGAGTAACTTTGTCATAATTAAGCGGAGTTGATTGCACGCCTAGAGATAGGGTGATAAGATTTTGCCAGATTAGGATGAAACCTAATAAGAGATCCATAGATCGAGTTAATGCAATCTTAGGGTGTTAATTAGAAAGAGATTTCAATTATTCAACCTAGGGTTAGACGTTATTAGTCTAGAATAGGGATAATAACATAACTCAGGAATTTCTACGGAACAAGTTAAATGAATAAATCGTCCGATTCAGAGTCAAAATAACAAGTGAAGTCTAGGTGGATTTTTCCTTGGGTATTGTCTTAAATCAATCGTTTTCCCAAAAGTAATTCCCCAATTCTCTTTTTTGTGAATTTTTAGTTTAGTTAATTAGTTAATTAAAACAAACCCCATTATTCTTAGGCTAGATAATAAAAATGCAGTTAATACTAGTACTTTTAGTTCCTTTGGGTTCGACAATCCGGTCTTGCTAAAGCTACACTACTATTCGATAGGTACACTTGCCTACGTTGTGATATAGTTAGTTTCAAGAACGATTAATTATAAATTTATAAAACTTATCACGAAAAATCACGATCAAGAAGACTTAAAAATGAATTAATTTAAGCTTTTCTTTTATTTAATATATCATGTATAACTAGTTTACCATTTTGCCCTTGCATCATATCATTAATAAACCATTATCTAATGCCCATTTAAGTCATTTAATGCATGTCATGGTCAAATAACCACATAAGGACCTCACATTTAAAGAGACACATCAAATAGGCACTTTAACAAACAGCAGACAACTTTTACATTTTATGCGGTTTGGTCCTTTTATCAAATCGGGCACACAAACAACAAAATTTTCACACGAAATTTCCACACATATTAATTCACATATAATAAACTCAGAAAATAATATTATAATATTTTTTTGACCTCGAATTTGTGGTCCTGAAACCACTATTTTGACTAGGGTCTAAATCGGGCTGGTACATTGATAGTGTGAATCGAGCTCCCACTTCCTTCGACCCCCGCGTTAGCTTGGCGACACTCTAAGGAATGGAAAGAAAAAAAAGGAGTAAGCTTTAAAGCTTAGTAAGTTTGCATGCAAATAATAGGTAACATAAATCATTCATTAATCATATAACTACTCAACATAAGTTATCATAAATCATCATGCATCTTAGGCATAACTTACTAATTAGAATTCTTACCAAGAGTTCATCTCATACCAAAGTTCATACTCATGGGTTTTACATGCATACTTGTACCAACTCGTAACATAGTCATATACTTTGTCATCTTTGACATACTCTTCGGATTACCCATTGAACACTTGGAATACTATCGGATACATGAAAGGTCTTGCACATAAGTGCCACATATGTAGCCAATGCTACCTCATATTTCATAACACATAGGGCTCACACACGAGCTAATCACAGGCCTGCTCACACAAGCTGTCAGTCAAGACGTAGCTACACGGGCTGCTCACACAAGCTGTCAGGTATCAACAACACATGTCGAACTACGCAGCCACCGGTAGGATGTACATGACCAGCACTCGGATTCTCATAGATTACATAACACATGGTTTCCTAGTGACATGTCACTTGTATCCTAAACTATTCCTAAGGGTTCAACTGGGATTTTCTCATCATCGAAACTTCGTCGAATATTTCCATAGAAACAATCGTACAATTTATACAATATCAAGCGTTAAGTACATAATATAACATTGCATTATTTACACACAAACTTACCTCGGTACAAAATGGTAGGAAATGGACCTAATTGTCAATAACCTTGTTTTTCTCCGATCAAAGTTTGAACTTCGTTTTTCTTGATCAATAATAGAAAATTTAACTTATTTAATTATCAAATTACTCAATGCTATCCAAAAATCAACTCATGGAAAATTACATTTTTGCCCCTAAACTTTGACATATTTACATTTTCGTCCTTAGGCTCGTAAAATGAAATGTATCCATTTTCTTTGTTAGCCTAGTCAAACTTAAATCATGCTCATAGCAGCCCATATTTTTCACCAAATCACATTTCTACTACCCATTTTCACAACTTTTACAAATAAGTCTTTTTTATGCATTTTCACTAAAAATCACTTAGTAAAAGTGGTTTATCACACCTTAAACATACAATATCTTCCATCAAACATCAAAATACATGCATGTCACACATGGGTAAATTTTTAAACATGAACCCTATTTCAAAATAACGGTAGAAATAGGTAAATCAGGTTACGAGGACTTAAAAAATATAAAGAGCATTAAAAACGGGGCTAGGATATACTTACAATGAAGCTTGAAAGTTGAAGAAACCCTAGTTATGGTCTCCTTGTAAAATTCATCCAAGGTGAAGAAGATGGACCCCAATTTTGACTTTATTTGCCCTTTTTATTCTTTTATTTACCAAATGACTAAAATGCCCTTTTTGCCAAACTTTAAAATTTTATCTCACCATGTCCATTTTTGTCCACTAACTTATCCGATGGTATAATTACCAACAAAGCACCTCTAATTTAAAATCTCATAGCAATTGGACACCTTTAACAAGTAGAACTCAACTTTTGCATTTTTTACGATTTAATCCTTTTGGATAAATAGAGTGGCCAAACGTCAAAATTTTCGAACGAGATTTTTACAGAATAGTTCCATAAAAAAATATAACATAAAAATATAATAAAAAATAGATTTTTCTACGTCAGATTCGTGGTCGCGAAACCACTGTTTCGACTAGTCCCAAAATCGGGCTGTTACATTTCATAAAATATACTTAATAGTATATTCATAAGTGGGTGATAAACTAATGGTTGAGAATGATATTCAATTGAAGGCCCAAGGCCTTAATTTATAGTGGGTGAGAGGTGACATAATTATGCTCATCTCCATGTGGGATTAAAGAAGTCACAATTAACAAATCTCCATCTTTGTTGACTTTATCAATCCCACTTAACTTCTTCAGTTTTCCACTCCTTATATTTGATGAAGTCATCTTTAGTAATGCCTCCAAACATGCTCTCGAGTACCATATACCTAAAGGTTTTTAAACTTGTAGGATATTAATCAAGTTCAAATAGTTATTAAACTTGATTGTTGTTACCACATTGGTCATCATATCTGTAAGATTTTCAACTGTTGCAATATTCAGAAATAAAACTTTTCCTTCTTCAAAGATTTTTCGTAAAAAGTGATACCTCACATCAATGTGCTTAATTTTTGAATGGTAAACTTGGTTTTTCACAAAATGAATTAGCATTTTGACTATCACAATAAAGGATAATAAGACTTTGAACAATTTTCAAGTCTTCCAAAAACCCATTATGCCAAATAGCATCTTTAATAACTTCTGAAATTGTCATGTACTCTACCCTGTAGCTGGCAAAACTACTGTAGGCTGTAAGGTAAACTTCTAACTTACTAGGGCTTTAGCAAGATTAAATAGATACCCACTAGTAGATAAATGTTTATCTAAATCACCAACATAATTAAAATCAACATATCCAAGCAAACACTGACCAAGCATTTTACTTGCTAAAAGATTAAACCAACATTATAACTTTCAAAAGATACTATAGAATTCATTTCACAACTTTCCAATTTCCTTTACTAGGATTTGACATATACTTGCTCACAACTCAAAATGATTGTGAAATGTCTAGTCGAGTACACACCACGCATACATTAGGCTCCCAACTACATTAGCGTACGAAACCTTTGCCATATATTCTCATTCTTCATCGCTCTTAGTAGATAATTGAGAACTAAGTTTCAAATGAGAAGCATGTGGGGTACTTACTGTTGGATCTAATGCCCTAAGTGTAGTATTTTCGTCTATGTACACTTGTATTTTTTTGAATAATTTGGTTAATAAAATTATTCATGAATTACATTAATACCCTTTGTATACCCTTTGTATATTGTCTTCATGTGGTTTTTTCATGTAAAGCAAAATAGAAGCAAATATTAGCTCACTAGTTGTCTAATGTTAAGCGGTATTATGTGGTCGAATCTTAATATGGAAAGACAACCTATATTTCTAGATGAACCTAAACATATCCTTAGTCTAATCAAGAATGATCAAACCGATTGAAAAACTAATATGTTGTCTATCAAGTCCAATTAGGGAGATGCCTTGTCTTGGGCATCAGAGTGGATGACTCCCAAAAGATAGAGAAATAGATATGATTGACTGGGCTAATAGTACATCGGACTGGACCCAAAGAGAATAGATCTTGAATCCGTTTATGAATTCATTCACTTGTGACATTCATAGTGTGACATACCTTAATCCTGAGTGGATGATGAACTATGTATGTGTGACTCGCATACTCTAATGTAAGTAAAAGTCTGAGTTCAAATAGATAAGGAATCGAAAGCTAGTTCGTTGGGTATACAACTTCTGTAGTATTTAGCGTCATTCACAACAGAGGAATTCATAGACCTAGATATGGGTAAATGATATTCTCTCATTGGATTTACATGGTAGATGAAAAGTAAATGTGGCCACGGGTTGTTTGTCTTTGTGGTGAATAATTTTATTACTATTTTATACTAATTGGCTTTTCATGAAAGAAGATGTAATAGTTAGCATGAGATAAAATAGGATCATATTGGAAAAATAAATATTATCCCAAAGAGATTAAAGATATCCTATAAGGGTAACACACTTATGATAAGGTCATTGGACGAGTATTGATCGAATGGCTTTTATAATGGTATGTTAATAGGGAGAGCGCATTCACTATACTATAGTGGAATGACTTCACGACTAAATGAGTTTATAATTATAGACAAAAATTGGAACTTAATTATAAATCATTTGAGTCCTAATCACATATGTCTAATTGATCCCTCTACTAAATCTTTGCATGTTGAATCAAATGAATAGAAATGGATGGAAATGGTAAAGTTAGAGAAAAGGGAAACATTTGGAAATGAATGTAGTTTTCTCTAAATAGAAATGGCCTAAAAAGTTAATTTATGATTTTTTGAATTATTATTTAATTGATTAAATAATTAAAGTTCAAAAGGGAAACATTTCTAATCTGTTGAATGTAGAAATATTAAATATATTTTCTTATAGATTCTTTTACTGTAAAGTCGCCATGATTTTAAGGGAATCAGAATTGAGTTTGGAAAATTATTTAATTGGGAAATTAATTTTAGATGTTTATTTTGGGAAATAGAAAAACAAGTATCAAGTTGGATTCAATTATAAAGTATTGAGTTAAAAGTTTAGGAAGCACTTATAATTGGACTCGTTAAGGGAGAGACCCAAAAACCTCTCATATTAATGGTACGGATGATAAACCCTAGTATAATTAACTAGGGTTGCCCCCTAATCCTAGTTAGGCTAGGAGTTTGTTTTACTATTAAAATAAACTTCTACAATTCAATAAGGGTTTCACCTCTTCTCCCTACAAATAGTTGGCACTGGTAGGGCTAAATACACAACTTTGAGATATTGTTATTCTGCCCGAAAATAGAAAATAGTGAGAATATATTTTCTAAGTATAAATTCTATTTTTAGGAATAACAATTCTACTGGTTTCTATTAAAAAGAAATTCACTTTCCTACTGAAAGTAAAGTAAATAATTTCTAGTTGTGTTTGATTTGAATTCGTTCGAGCTCACACTCGAAGTAATTTGTGGTATGATAATAGCGGAGAAGGCCATTTGGTTAAAAGTCGAGAAGAACAAGGATTCGTCTAGCCGAAAACATAAGTGTAATTTTGGTAAAGGGTTTATTGCTATAAGTATCACAAGCCGACTCGGTTTTCAAAATTTTAATTTTTTGTTGTGTAGGAAAATTGTTTTCGAATCAAAGTTTTTCCAAAAATTACATGTTTTATATTTTCATTTAGAACAAAAACATTGTAATTCCTTCTTTAGATATTGCTTCTAAGTTAAACAAAGCTTGGCTCTCTTTCTAACTCCATGCCCAAAATTTTATTGGTCTCACTTAGACCCTTCATCTCAAACTCTTGATTCATCTAAGCCTTCAATCTATCTATTTCGTTTTGATTTTTGAAGCGATCAACAAATCATCGACATATAATAGAAGATAAATGAAAGATCCATCTCGTAGCTTTTGCAAATACATATAATGGTCATATTTACTCCTGATATACTTTTGCCTTCTTATAAAGCTATTCAATTGCATGTATCACTGCCACGGGGATTGCTTCAATCCATAGAATGATTTGTTTAGCTTACAAACTCAATTTTCTCCACCAGCAACCTTATATCATTTTGGTTGAGTAATGTAGATTTCCTCTTCTAAATCATCATGCAAAAAAGCCATATTCACATCAAGTTAAGTTAGCTCTTGTTGGGATCTAGCACCTTTAGTGTAGTATTTTTATCTAAGTATGCTTGTATTTTTTGAACAAATTGATTTAATAAAATTATCCATTAATTACATTAGTACCCTTTGTAAATTGTCCTTAATTTTTTGGCACGCAAAACAAAATGGAAGAAAATATTGGCTTACTGGTTATCTAAAATTTAACTATTACTTAGTAGTATTATGTAGTTGGATCATAATATGAAAAGAAAACTTGTATTAGTAAATGAGCCTAAATATGCCTTTAATCTAATCGGAAATGAGCAAACCGATTGAAAGACAATTATGTTGTCTATCAAGTCCAACCGGGGAGATGCTTTGCCTTGAGTAACGAAGCAAATAAGTCGTAGAAGATAGAAAGATAAATGTGACTGACTTGACTGATATTACATCATACATGACCCAAGTAGAATAGATCTTAGATTTGTTTATAGATTTATCCACTTATGACGTTCATAGTGTGGCACACCTTAATTTTGAATGGATGATGGACTATGTATTCACGTGAATTGTATACTTTGATGTAAGTAAAAGTTTAAGTTTAAATAGATAAGGAACTAAAAGTTGGTGGGTTGGGTATACGAATGTTGCAGTATGTAGCTATTAGAAAAACTTTGGTTGAAAATGGTTTTCCAGTACAACGAAAAATTAAAATTTTGAAAACTGACTCGGTTTGTGATATTTATAGTAATAAACCTTAACCAAAGTCATACTTGTGTTTTTGGCTTAGCGAACGTGTAACTTTCGTAACCCATATCCATCGCCGGAATAGGGTTACGAGGCATTACTGGATAAAACACATCAATCACATACATTTATTCATTCATAATCAAAATCTATTCAACTCATTGACATTGTCCCTTGTAAAGTCTTACGGGACCTTAAAACATGCTTAAAAGAGGTTCAGGACTAAACCGATAACATTTGAAAACTTTGAGAAACATACAAAACTTTTCATCATTTAAGGGTCACATGCCCGTGTGTCCCACACGGTCACCAGACACGCTTGTGTCAAAGACCATGTGAAAACAAGGCATACATACTGACTTGCACCACACGGTCGGAGACACGCCCGTGTGCCTTGACCGTGGGAAATCTGGAGAGGTTACTGACTTGGGTCACACGGCCTACCACACACCCGTGTGTCTAGCCCGTGTACCCTTCGAAAAGGCCACACATGCCCGTGCACTAGGCCATGTGCCATTTAGGGGGTATACTGACTTATGTCACACGATCAGTCACACACACGTGTGTGAGTCCGTGTGGCACACACGGCCAATAGACACACCCGTGTGTCTGGGCATTGCCAAACCAGTAGGGTATACTAACTTAATTCATAGGGCTACCCCAGGGGACAAACGGCTTTGTAGCATGATCGTGTGCCACACACGGTTGAGACACACGCCCGTGTCTCTACTCGTGTGGACAAAAATAAGCTATTTGCAAAGCCAATTTTCCACCCTTTTCACATGCACACCTAACAACCAAAATAATACCGTTACAATACATTGATAGGCAACCAAAACATACCAATTCATACACATATCATGCCATCTATCATCAACCAATTCAACTACTCAATTCCATAATCAAAACATACCAAGTCCTTATACCAAAATCATCAAAACTTACATAGCTTCTAAATACATTTATTCAACAATTTATCATCTATTTTATACCTCAAAATCAATTCACAACATGACATCTTCCATGCATTTACCTACCAAATGGCAACTAGCTAGTTAAGCAACCATATGACCATACCAAAACATAAGACAACTTATACATCATATATTGCTCATCAAACACATAATTCAAGCCAACTTAAATGGCTAATAACATATTAACATTTACATTATTAACAAGCCAAATCACATAGCTAATATCATAGCTCAAAACATACCAAAATGACACTAGCCTATACATGCCATATACCATATATACAAGCTTCAAAAGTACCAACAAAATGATTGATAGTGTGACGATGCTCCTGACAATCCTCGATTCAGAGCTAGCTTCGATTATCTATAAAATATAAATAAAAAACACATAGTAGGCTTCATAGCTTAGTAAGTTCATAAATGAGTAACTCAATTCATAAAATAAATATAATATAAGCATTTACAAATTACTAAATCAAAATCACATTCACACAAACCTTTCTCATGTCTCAAAACATGATTAAATACCATCTCATTGGACTTTCTCAATATAATACTTGAGTAGGTTCCGTACATACCTATATCACATTATACTAACCTCTTTCTCAACCACGTCATTCTTTTACCCATTGAACCATTCGAAATAGAAATCGAATACTCAAAGATCACAATCGCTAAGTACCTATACCATGGCCTGTAGCCAAATCAAGGTAACTTATCCCGGATGACCTATACCATAGCCCGTAGCTAAATCAAGGTAACTCCTCTATGAATACCTACACCATGACCCGTATCCAAATTAAGGTATTATTCAGACCCGAAGTGCCGACATCATGGCCCGAAGCGCCGACATCATGGCCCGAAGCCAATACATTAACCTAATGACATGTCATTTGCATTCTAACTATTCCTAAGGTTCAACCGGGAAGTTTTACTTATTGATTTCATCGTCAAACACCTCCGTAGAGTCGTACTTACAATTCAAACATTATCAAGAATCCCATATTCACAATTTATGTGAATCAAAGCATTTAACATGCATTTATAATGAAATTACCACATACAAACTTACCTCGTACTCAGAATTGACGAATTTGATCGATTACTCGATAACCTTTGATTTTCCCCGGTCTAAATCCGAATTCTTTCTTTCTTGATCTATATGTATTAAAAAATTAACCCATTCAATCACAAATTCATTCAATTTAATCCACAAACACATAATTTTATCCAATTTTCACTTTGGCCCTAAACTTTCACATTTTCACAATTAGTCTCTAATTCATTAAAACACAAACTACACAAAATTGAATATGACCCTTGCTTGGCCGAATTCTCTATAAGTCCCTAGCAACCCATATTTCACATTTATTTTACAATTTAGCCCTTTAATTTACACTTTTCACAATTTAATCTTATTTAGGCATTTTCACTCAAAATCACTTAACAAAACTTGATAATCTATCATTTAACTTCCATAATTCATCATCAACTATCACAAAGCTTAAGTATTCAACAATAACATTTCACAAAATCATCAAAAAATTCAAAAATTAAGGCACGAGCTAGCTAGTACTCAAAGCAACGGTCACAAAAAAGTAAAAATCAACAAAAACCGAGCAAAGAATATACCTTAATCAAGCTACCAAGTTGCCGAAACCTAAAATGCTTCCAAAATCTCTTTTCTTTCTTTCTTTCTATTCGATTAAGGAAGACAAAGATGGACTAAATTTGGCTTTAATTTTATTTAATTAACTTTTATTTACACAATTACTAAAATGCCCTTAATTAAAACATTAATCAAACTTATAATGGATAACCGTTTATGTCAAATTCCACTATCAATGGTCTAATTACATCATAAAGACCTCACATTTAATCAACCATAGCAATTAAACACATTTAACATATAGAATGCCACTTTTGCATTTTACGTGATTACATCATTTTTCTCAAATTAAGCTATTAAACGATAAAATTAGCTTACAAAATTTTCAAACATATTTATCCACATGTTGTAAATACCACAAATAATATTAAAATAATTTTTCAACCTCAAATTTGTGGTTTTGAAACCACTGTTCCGATTTAGCTAAAACCGAGTTGTTACAACTCTTCCCCCTTAGGGATTTTCATCCCTGAAAATCTTACCAACGAATAGGTTTGGATACTACTTTCTCATAGCATCCTCGAGTTCCCATGTAGCTTCTTCAACCCCGTGTTGATGCCATAATACTTTTATGAATGCTATTCTTTTATTTCTTAACTCTTTGATCTCACGAGCTAGAATTCAGATCAGTTCTTCATTGTACGAAAAATCTGATTGAATTTCAACTTCGATCGGGGAAATAACATGCGAGAGGTCAGATTGGTGTCATCGAAGCATCGATACATAAAATACATTGTGAATATTTTCTAACTCAGACGACAATGATAGCCGATAAGAAACTGATCCAACTAGCTCAATAATTTCATACGGCCCGATGAATCTCAGACTATCAAATCGAAGTATTTTCTTCCATAGAGATACTTTCAAAAACACTTTACCCTGATTTTAAACTCAATATCTTTTCGTTTCAAGTCTGTGTATGATTTCTGTCGATCTGACGCTGCTTTCAGACTATCACGAATTACTTTCACTTTCTCTTCTGTTTCTTTAATCAAATCAACCCCAAAAATCTTATTCTCACTAAGTTCAGTCTACTACAATAGTGTTCTACATTTATGACCGTATAGAGCTTTGTACGGTGCCATTTTGATACTCAATTGAAAGCTATTATTATACGTAAATTCAATCAATGGCAAGTATCGTTCTCACGTACCTTCAAACTGAAAAATGCAACATCTCAACATATATTCGAGTATATGTATAACTCACTCGGATTGACCATCCATCTGCGGGTGAAAAGTAGTACTAAAGTGTAGCTTTGTATCAAGTGCATCTTGCAGTTTCTTCCAAAACCGCGAAGTGAAAATCGAATCTCTATCTGAAATAATAGAAATAGGTATTCTGTGTAATCTCACAACCTCAGAGATATATAACTCAGCTAGCTTTTCAAGCAAATAGTCCGTTGTTACCGAAATGAAATGAGCTGATTTAGTCAATCTGTCAACAACAACCCAGATTGCATCTTTCTTACTCGGATATAAGGGTAAACCCGAAACAAAATCCATAGTTACTCTATCCCATTTCCACTCGGGAATCATAATCGGCTGTAATAAACCTGACGGTACCTGATGCTCAGCTTTAACTTGCTGACAAATCAAATATTTCGAAACAAATTTTGAAATATCACGTTTCATACCATGCCACCAATATATTTGTTTCAAATCGTTATACATTTTTGTGCTTCCCGGATGCACAGACAAACGACTACTATGTGCTTCACTCAAAATCATCTGAATCAACTCTGAATTTCTTGGAACACATATTCAACCTCTAAATCTCAAAAAATCATCAACGTCAACTTGAAATTCTGAATTAGGATTCAAATCACAATAATCTCGTTTTGCTAACATTTCATTATCGACTTTCTGAACTTTACAAATCTGTTGTAAAAACACCGATCTCGCTTTCAACTCAGCTACTATCGAGCCGTCCATAGATAGAGTTAACTGAGTATTCATTGCACGTAGAACAAACAAAGATTTTTGACTTAAAGCATCAGCAACAACATTTGCTTTTCCTGGATGGAAGTAAATCACTATCTCGTAATCTTTTAACAATTCTAGCCATCTCTGCTGTCGCAAAATTCAAATCTTTCTGAGTCATCAGATATTTTAAACTCTTGTGATCTGAATAAACATGACATTTCTCACTGAATAAATAATGGCGCTAAATCTTTAATGCAAACACAATGGTTGCTAACTCTAAATCGTGCTTCGGGTAATTATTTTCATGCAGCTTCAATTGTCTCGAGGCATAAGCTATGACTTTGCCTTCTTGCATCAAAGCATAGCCCAGACCATTCAATAATGCATCATTATAGATCACAAATTCTTTACCTGATTCTGGCTTTACTAACACTGGAGCTTCAGTCAAAAGAAGTTTTAGCTGATCAAAACTTTTCTGACATTTCTCGGACCAATCAAACTTTACATCTTTCTGAAGTAATTTTGTCATCGGAGTTGCAATCAACGAAAAGCCTTTTACAAATCATCTATAATATCCCGCTAGTCCAAGAAAACTGCGGACCTCAGAAAAATTTCTTGGAGGCTTCCAATCCATAATAGCAGATATCTTACTCGGGTCAACTCAGATACCATCAGTTGAATCAATTGTCCCAGAAATCCAACTTCGTACGACTAGAATTCACAGTTGCTGAACTTTGCAAATAACTACTTATCTCATAGAGTCTGCAGCACAATTCTCAAATGTTCGACATGTTCAGATTCATCATGTGAGTAAATCAAAATGTCATCAATGAATGCAACGACAAATCGATCTAAGTACAGTCTAAAAATCTGATTCATTAAATCCATAAAGACAGCAGGTGCATTCGTTAGTCCGAAAGGCATAACTAAAAACTCATAATGTCCATACCTTGTTCTAAAAGTAGTCTTTGGCACATCAGAGTCTTTAACTCGCAACTGATAATAACCCGATCTCAAATCTATCTTTGAAAACATTGTAGCCCCTTTCAATTGATCAAACAAATCATCTATCCGCGGTAAAAGGTATTTATTCTTGATTGTTTCTTTATTCAATTGCCAGTAGTCTATACACATTCTCATCGTGCCCTCTTTCTTTTTCACAAACAACACAGGAGCACCCCAGGGTGAGAAACTTGGTCTTGGAAACCTTTTGTCAATCAACTCTTGGAACTAAGATTTCAATTCTTTTAACTCTGTCGGAGCCATTCTGTACGGAGCTATCGATATCGGCGTTGTACCCGGCATTAACTCAATGCCAAACTCAACTTCTCGGTTCGGTGGTAGACCTGGTAATTCTTTAAGAAACACATCTGGATACTCACACACAACTGGTACTGATTCGATCTTCTTTTTAGTCACTTTCGTATCTAGCACAGAAGGAAAATAAGCTTCGCAACCCTTTCTCACATATTTCTGAGCTAACATCGATGAAATCACCGCTGGTAGGCCATTCAAATCATCTGACCAATTAAGATAATCTCATTATTCTGATATCTCAAATCAATCATCTTTTTTTCGCAATTCACAACAATATCATGCAGTGTTAACCAATCCATACCCAGAATTATATCAAAATTTTTAAATGGTAGCAACATCAAATCGGCCGAAAAACAAAAATCTCGAATCATCAACGGACAGTTCTTGCACACTTTATCAACCAAAACACACTTGCCTAAGGGGTTCGATACTCTAATTACAAATTTAGTAGACTCTACAGGAAAAGTCTTACTGGATACTAAATTTACACATATATATGAATAAGTTGATTCTGGATCTATCAATGCAATAACTTTAGTATCATAGAGAGTTAAAGTACTGGTAATGACGTCCGGAGATGACGCTTCTTCACGAGCGCAAATAACGTAGGTTCTAGCAAGTGCTCTCGCCTCAGACCTCATAGCAGAGTCTTTAGTTGCTCTCTCGCTACTACTCGCATTTCTCGTGTTTCTAGGTGGTCTACCCCTGTTTACAGTGTTACTCGGCCTCGTGTTCTGAACATCATCTTTTTCCATCAATTCTGAGCAATCTTGCATAAAATGATCCAACGATCCACATTTGTAACAGGCTTTATTTCTTTTGTTCCAGCATTCTCCAAAATGTCGTCTCCCACACTGTTGACATTCGGGTTTGTTATCTCTTACACTACCAACACTAGCTACTGTTGTAGCTTGAGCTTTAGAACCAGAGTGTTGTTTATCACGATCCTTGTTTGGATATCCAGTCGAAGCATTTGAGCGAGTATACGGATCTCTGAATATCTTTGACACAGACTGGTAAGGTTTACTAGTTGATCTCTTTCTTGAATCTCTTGCTTCAAAATCAACTTTTCTCTTTTCTTTGTTGAGATCTTTGGCTTTAGAAGCCCTTTCAACTAAAACAATAAATTCTTTGATTTCTAGAATCCCGACTAGAAGTTTTATGTCTTCATTCAATCTATTTACAAATCGTTTACACATGATTTCTTCAGTAGAAACATATTCTCGGGCATACTTGCTTAACTTTATGAATTCTCTTTCGTACTCAGTGACAATCATTTGACCCTGTTTTAATTCTAGAAACTCTTTATGTTTCTAATCGAGAAATCGTTGGCTTATGTACTTCTTTCGAAACTTAAATTGAAAGAAATCCCAGGTGACACGTTCTCTCGAAACTACTGATATCAACGTTTTCTACCAATGGTATACGTTGTCTCTTAGCAAAGATACCATAGATTTGATACATTCACCAGGAGTACAGGATAATTCATTGAATACTCGAATAGTTTTCTCAAGCCAGAACTCAGCTTTCTCGGCATCATCATCAACTGTAGCCCAGAACTCCTCAGCCCCGTGTTTTCAAATCTTATCAACTGGTGGCTTATTCAATTGAATCGGATCTATTACTTGTGGCACAACTGGGACTTGTTAAGGAACAGGTGGGGGTGGAGGTTGTTGAGTAGCCGCATTCATTCGAACGAATTCTGGGAACCACTCAATCATCATTTGGAAGAAGCTTGCTTAGCATCTTCCTCGTGGCTAATAGAAATCGGCCTAGAATCAGCCAGCGCTACCTTTTGAGCGGGAGCGGGCGTATTACTCTCTACACCGTTAGCTACGGCTCTTTCGGGATCCATTTTTTATATAAAAACACATTTTAACTGCCAAGAATCATGACACTATCGCAGTTCATATATATGGCATGTATATCTAGACTCTTACACACTACGTTAGTCCTAGAATCGGCTAAACCGTAGCTCTGATACCAATAAAATGTAACACCCTTAACCTATATCCATCGCTAAAATAGGGTTACGAGGCATTACCGGATAATATGCATCAATCACATACATTTATTCATTCATAATCAAAATCTATTCAAATCATTTACGTTGTCCATTATAAGGTCTTACGGGACCTTAAAACATGCTTAAAAGAGGTTCGAGACTAAACCGATTACATTTGCAAACTTTGAGAAACATATAAAACTTTTCAACATTTAAGGGTCACACGCCCGTGTGAACATGCCGTGTACCTTACACAGTCACCAAACACGCCCGTGTCACAGACCGTGTGAAAACAAGGCATACATAGTGGCTTGCACCACACAGCCGGGGACACGCCCGTGTGCCTTGATCATAGGAAATCTGGAGAGGTTACTGACTTGGATCACACGGCTGGCCACACACCCGTGTGTCTAGGCCATGCCAAACCTGTAGGGTATATTGACTTAATTCGTAGGGCTACCCCAAGGGACACCCGGCCGTGTAGCATGACCGTGTGTCGCACACAGCTGAGACACACGCCCGTGTCTCTACTCGTGTAGACAAAAATAGGCTATTTGCAAAGCCAATTTGCCACCCTTTTCACATGCACACCTAACAACCAAAATGATACCATTAAAATAAATTGATAGGCAACCAAAACATACCAATTCATACACATATCATGCCATTTATCATCAACTAATTCAATTACTCAATTCCATAATCAAAACATACCAAGTCGTTATACCAAAATCATCAAAACTTATATAGCTTCTAAATAAATTTATTCAACAATTTATCATCTATTTTATACCTCAAAATCAATTCACAACATGACATCTTCCATGCATTTACCTACCAAATGGCAACTAGCTAGTTAAGCAACCATATGACCATACCAAAACATAAGACAACTTATACATCATATATTGCTCATCAAACACATAATTCAAGCCAACTTAAATGGCTAATAACACATTAACATTTACATTATTATCAAGCCAAATCACATAGCTACTATCATAGCTCAAAATATACCAAAATGACACTAGCCTATACATGCCATATACCATATATGCAAGCTTCAAAAGTACCAACAAAATGGTTGATAGTGTAACGATGCTCCTGACGATCCTTGATTCTGAGCTAGCTTTGATTATCTATAAAACATAAATAAATAACACACAGTAAGCTTTATAGCTTAGTAAGTTCGGAAATGAGTAGCTCAATTCATCAAATAAATATAATACAAGCATTTACAAATTACCAAATCAACATCACGTTAACACAAACCTTTCTCATGTCTCAAAACATGATTAAATACCATCTCATTGAACTTTCTCGATATAATACTCGAGTAGGTTCCGTACGTACCTGTATCACATTATACTAACCTCTTTCTCAACCACGTCATTCTTTTACCCGTTGAACCATTCGAAATAGAAATCGAATACTCAAAGATCACAATCGATAAGTACCTATACCATGGCCCGTAGCCAAATCAAGGTAACTTATCCCGGAGTACCTATACCATAGCCCGTAGCTAAATTAAGGTAATTCCTCTATGAATACCTATACCATGGCCCGTAGACAAATTAAGGTATTATTCACACCCGAAGTGCCGACATGATGGCCCAAAGCTAATACATTAACCTAATGACATATCATTTGCATTCTAACTATTCCTAAGGTTCAACCGGGAAGCTTTACTTATTGATTTCGTCGTCAAACACCTCCGTAGAGTCGTACTTACAATTCAAACATTATCAGCAATCCTATATTCAAAATTTATGTGATATCAAATCATTTAACATGCATTTATAATGAAATTACCACATACGAACTTACCTCGTACTCAGAATTGACGAATCAGATCGATTACTCGATAACCTTTGATTTTCCTCGGTCTAAATCCGAATTCTTTCTTTCTTGATCTATATGTATTAAAAAATTAACCCATTCAATCACCAATTCATTCAATTTAATCCAAAAACACATAATTTTAGCCAATTTGCACTTTGGCCCCAAGCTTTCACATTTTTACAATTTAGTCTCTAATTCATAAAAAACACAAATTACATAAAATTGAATATGACCCATGCTTGGCTGAATTTTCTATAAGTCCCTAGCAGCCCATATTTCACATTTATTTCACAATTTAGCCCTTCAATTTACACTTTTCACAATTTAATCCTATTTAGGCATTTTCACTCAAAATCACTTAACAAAACTTGATAACTATCATTTAACTTCCATAATTCATCATCAACTATCGCAAAGCTTAAGCATTCAACAATGGCATTTCACAAAATCATCAAAAAATTCAAAAATTAAGGCACAGGCTAGCTAGTACTCAAAGCAACGATCACAAAAACGTAAAAATCAACAAAAATCGAGCAAAGAACATACCTTAATCAAGCTACCAAGTTGCTAAACCCTAAAATGCTTCCAAACTCTCTTTTCTTTCTTTCTATTTGGTTAAGTAAGACAAATATGGACTAAATTTAACTTTAGTTTTATTTAATTAACCTTTATTTACACAATTACTAAAATGCCCTTAATTAAAACATTAATCAAAATTATAATATATGACCATTTATGTCAATTTCCACTATAAATGGTCTAATTACATCGTAAGGACCTCACATTTAATCAACCATAGCAATTAAACACATTTGACATATAGAATGCTACTTTTGCATTTTACGCGATTAAGTCATTTTTCTCAAATTGAGCTATTAAACGATAAAATTAGCTCACAAAATTTTCACACATATATATTCACATGATTTAAATACCAAAAATAATATTAAAATAAATTTCGAAGCTCGTATTTGTGGTTCCAAAACCACTATTCCGATTTAGCTAAAATCAGGCTATTACAGAACGTTCGTTGTTTTCGGCTTTCAACCAAACGATCTTCTTCACTATTGTCGTAACATGAACCACTTCAAGTGTGGGCTCGAACCAATTGAATCGAAACGCTGAACTAGAAAAAGTTTTCTCTCTTTTATTTGGGGTGGAAATTAAAATTCTATATTCTTTAATAAAAACCGGTAGAATTGTTATTCTGGAAATATATATTTAATAGTTGAGAGAAGAAATTCTCTTAATTTTTTGACAGAGTAAAAATTTCTGAAAGTTGTTTGTTATGCCTTACTAATGCCATCTATTTATAAGAAGAGAAGGTAGAACCCTTTTTGAGTTGTAGTGGTTTATTTCAAATAGAAAAACAAATTCCTGCTTAGAGTAGGAGTGGAGTGGAAGACACACCTTAATATTCCTACTAGGGTTGCCTCCCCCTTCATGCTATATGAGGGGTTTTGGGTCTCTCTCACATCAGGTCCAATTACGAGTACTTCCTGAACCTTTTGACCTAGTACTTTTAATGTGATCCAACCCGATTTGATTTTTCTATTTCCCAAAATAAACTTTAATATTTTATATTAAATAATTTTCTCATCCCTATTTTACCCCTGGTAAAATTTTGAGAAAATATGTTTAATATTTCACAACTCAACATGTTCATTGTGATTGAATGATTTATTTTCATTTCTGGGCTTTAAAAGAACTCAAAAACATAAACTCATTCTTCCGATCATTTTTAAGTAATCTATATAGAATTGTAATTGAATCATTCCCATTTGTATTTCCATTTTGGAAACTTACATTCATTTCCAAATG
Source organism: Gossypium anomalum (assembly GCA_025698475.1). Lineage (NCBI taxonomy): Eukaryota > Viridiplantae > Streptophyta > Magnoliopsida > Malvales > Malvaceae > Gossypium > Gossypium anomalum. The sequence goes on from CM046956.1 coordinate 61,740,858, forward strand.
GTTTCATTTTTCCATTTCAGAAAAACCATAATCATTATTTAATGTTTCTCATTTCTCTTTTCCTATTCATTCTGTAACATCCCGCTAGGTGAAGTTCTAATATTCGGTTATTGTTTATTGATGTATGGTATTTAGAGTAAATTCTGAGTGGTTAAGGTGATATATTTGACTAAGTATATAAATTCTATGAATTCACCTAAGTGAAGTTTGTGTTTGGTGAGTTCGCTGGTTTGGCAAACTCTTCTGTAGAGTATGCGCCACCCCAACTGTTATACAATTATGTTAAGTCCTTAGTTTGAAAGAATTATTTATTATTTTATTATGATATTATTATTCTGGTTGAACAATTTAGTTAGACATATAAGAATTGGTTAGAAGAGAACTAAGTTACTATAGTCGATAAGACTCACATTTATGATAAGAGAGAAAGTGTTTAGTCACATGAATCGAGGGAGTTTAGTGGGATAATTTGACTTATCCACTAAGCCTAGCTTCTATGTTTATCTGTATAAAGTTAGTATTGGCTTCTTGAGCAAGTTTTACGTTTTCCCCGGCACCCATATTTTTTTCGCAAATTTTCTCTGCACATTTTCTCGTAGAAAACCTAAGACTGAAGGCTTGCTTGAAGTTTGGGTTCACTGTACTCAGCCAAATCTTTTGTTGTTTTAGAACCTTATAAATATCGATGAACTTTAGGTTATATTCATAGTTATTTATGTGACCTTAGAGTTGCATACTTTAGGGTTAGTTTAGAGTGTAAGGAAAGAAACTTCCCGATTCTGGGTTTTTTGCTAATGTTTCCTACAAGCTTGTTTAGTTTTCTGGTATAGTGATATGATAAGTTTAACTATCTATATTATAGCTTAAGACACTCCTCAAGGTTCTCAGGATAAGGGCAAAGGTCCTGCTGTTTAAACTTGCTGCATTTTCTGGTGAGTTCCTTCTTATTTCCATGTGTGTGTGCAATGCCTTTATTCTAATTCCATTAAAGCCATAACAACTTTACCATAATAGAATATATGAAGAAATATATTTAATTTTCTTATTCAGTTGATTCATAGTGACTAATTAATTTAATTCCATCTTCAAACTTTAATTATTCAATTTTAATTAATTAAATAATAATTTGAATAACTTTAAAATACTTAGCGAGAAAATGCATTCAGTACAAATAGTGATACATGCTATCTATTTCTCTTCATTGTTTCCATTCATTTCTATCCATTTGGTTCTACTTGCATTTCATTTTTGGTTTCAACAAGCTAGTGGAGGGATCAATTGGAAAAATGTAATTAGGGTTTAAATAATTTATAATTAAGTTTAGGTTTTTCACCTATTAATTATAAACTTATTTAGTCACGAGGTCATTCTACTAAAGTATTGTGACTCAGCTCTATCTTATTATATACCATTACGAAACCTACTTAATAAGTGCTCATCTAATGACCTTTCCATAATTGTGTTACCCTTATAGGATATCCTTGATCTCTTTTGGGATAAATTTGTTCTCCCAATATGATCATATTTTATCTCACGATAACCATTACATCTTCCCTCATGAAAAGGCAATCACTATAAAATAATAATCAAGTCATTTATCACAAAGACAAATGACCTGTAACCACGTTTATTGTTCATCTATCATGTAATACTGATGAGAAGATGCCATTTACCCTTCAGTTGGGCTATGAACTCCACTATTGTGGAATGATGCTATATATTGTATAAGTTGTATACCCAACGTACCAACTTTTGGTTACTTATTTATTTCAACTCAGGCTTTCACTTACATCAAAATATACGAGTCACACATACATAGTCCATCATCCACTCAGGAAAAAGGTATGCCACACTATGAATGCCACAAGTCAATAAAATTCCAAACTTAATATCTTTTTCCATACTTAACATCTCGATGTAACTTAACATCTCTTATTTAATAACCATTTTCCTTTTTTTTTTCCATACTTTCTATATACTTAGCATCCTTTACTTTTTATATCCTTTCTATATTTTGGCTACCATCATCCTTCTTTGGCGGTTACAATACTGAGGCTACCATATTTATTTCTTCAGAACCATTTCCCTCATTCTTGAGCGTACTATAATTAACATCTCTTTACTTTCTATATCCTTTCTTAAATCTTACCTTATTATCAAACTTAATATCTTTTTCCATACTTACTAATCTTACCATTTTCTTTGGGCGGGGTAGACTACGCCCAATACTTAACTCAGAATTTGCACATATCTTCCTTACTTTAGTGCACTCTCTATACATACTTTCAATAAATTGCTTTGCCTCACCACGTATTCTGGCACACACTAGTTTAGTCCCTTGTAACTATACGGGGTTTGCCCAAAGGTGTTGTATTTAGATGATTGTTATGAGTCATTCTTTAGGTTACGCCACGAAGGTGTTCCTTTTCAAAGATAGATACAGAGGCTCTCTTTTCAGAGCCTCGCTACAAAGGTGTCCTTTGACAAAGATTTCCACAAAGGCTTCCTTTTAAAAAAGACCGCCACAAAGGTTTCCTTTTAACAGAGATCGCCACAAAGGCTTCCTTTTAATAGAGATAGCCCCAAAGGCTTCCTTTTAACACAGATAGCCACAAATGCACTTTTTTAGGTTGCGTCACAAATGCGTCTCCTTACAAATTACCTTAAAGGTATACCTTATCATAGATTTGCTAAAAAGGCATTTCTTTAACATAAACAACCATAAAGGCTCACTTTTACGAAAATTGGTGTTTTTAAAGATAGGGATTTTCCTAAACTCACTATCGTGAGGTTTTCCCCTGACTGTTTGGTATTCACCCAACTGTCCTTTAAATATTTTCTATATGATGCCATAGCCCAGTCATGGTCTTACACTATATGGTCTTTAGAGTTTCATTGACTTTTCCTTTAAGAGATTCGTGTTTTTCATCTCGACGAACCCCTTTAGACGACTCTAGAGCCAGACACAGACACTTCATATAGACTCATTCACATCTGACTTACTCATGATAGACTCTTTCACAATAGACTTGTTCATATTCATATTCCATATGAATCACTCATGCAAGTTCATCATAAATACATTTTTCATAGAATCATCACATCATGCATTCTTAGCTTATTTTCACAGAAAGTTCTAACATGCATAATAGATTTGCAAGAGTCAGCTTAGGGACTCACCTTATAACATCAAAAGAAACTTAAACTTTAAATCTAGCCCTTTCTTCTTGAAATCAACCGCTTGAGCTCCAGATCCTTTAATCAACCAGATGATATGGCTTCCTCGCCTCAAAAAATAGAAACTTTGTTAGAATCTATTTGGGTAAAATTTATCATCACTTTAAATCCCAAATGTAACATTAAGCCTTATTTCTTCATGTATGCTTACAGATCCGTGTTCTCTTAACAAGCAGAACCTTAGAGACTACCTTAATGGAAGGAAAATCACTAGTAGAAATAAGGGTTTTAGACTCATCTGTTGGGAGGCAACTTTCATCTGCTCAGGGCCCTCATCCTTAAGAAGGAAGATAACCCCATTAACTTAACTTGGGTTTCATTTTAACTTAACCCAAGTCTTCAAGGGAAATTGGTGAACGTCACATCAAGACTGAGTGACTTATCAAAATTTGTCACGTCTAAAAAACTTACTTAATACTCCTTTACCTTTAACTCTTTTGGTTCATGTTTGGTTAGTTCCCAACTAGCTTTCCTTACAAATCAACTGGTATGGGACCATATTGGTCACTAGAGGTATTATGCGTTCTGGCGTGGCCTCATACCTCATAACCATCCTTTTTGTAACCATCACTTTCATTTCACTTATCATCCTAACCTGACTAGGAATCCTTGTCTACTTATTTCCATCTCAGAGTTCGCCCGTTCTATACGCCAAAAATGCATTTGGGTGACTACTATACTTAGTCAAATATTCCTCCCTATGATTCTTTAATCGTTCCTATTACAGAGGGTCGTATAAATAGAACATTCTTGGTTCGCCTACTTTATATGCCAAGATGGGCTTTTTTGGGTGAACACTTTTTCGCTTGTCGTTTTTATATATAAGTATATGCCTAATTCAAAGACTTACACACTCTTACCATTATTCTTTGAATCATCATACTTAACTTAGCCATAAGTTTCATTCCTCCAAAATCGCCAGATTAAGGCATCATAGACGCGCTCAGAAAGTAACGTATACTTAATCCAATTTCGTAAAAATACAACCTTTATACAACCATTTTAACCATTTCAAACAATAGATCAAATATCCTTAGAAACATGCCATTGACATAATGAAAAAGGCTATACAAACTTAGGTTGAGTCAATTGCTGCTGTTTGGATGCTAACTTCAGTTTCTCGGGGCTTTGAGAATACTTGTACCTACACATGGAGTAAACAAACTATGCACTAACATGGAGTAAACAAACTATGCACCAAGTAATAGGGCTCAGTGGTACTTTCATGATCCAAGATAATATAACATAAACATAGGTAATAAGCTTCAAAACAAGTACATGCATATATATATATATATATATATGTACTCATTGTCCAACCAAGTCATGTTTTAAAATGTCAGCCATCCTCACTATCTTTCAAAATGCAAGCATACTTATAACCATGCTAGAGCAACTTATACAACATTTCCACATATATGACCAACTCCATTTAATTGTCAATTACTAATCCTTAAACTATATATATACCAATTCAATATCTATCACACTCGGATCTCTAATTAAACTCTAATTTAAAGGAATTTTGGGGACTTAATTGAAGTCATAGAAAGTTGGTGAACTTTACTTGGAATTTTGGGAAAATTTGTGACTGACGAGTAAATAATTAGATTCCAATTCTTGATTAGTTAGATTGGAACCGTCTGGTTCTATAGTGGAAGACAAAATGGTTAAGAATGAATGGTAGAGATGGTTGATAAAGATCGTGCTAAAGGTGTATATATAGGTATGTTTGGAGACATAATTTTCTCAATTCTGTTTAATAAAAATTTATCTCTCCTTAACATCATCTTTTTCATTCATTCTAAATAAGAAGAAGATATAGCTGAAGGGAGCTTTGCATGTCCAACATTCGTGTGAATTGAAGTCTGGTAGTAGAGAAATTGAGGAACTGGTAAGCTTTCTTACCTCTCTGTACTTGTGGATTGAAGAAAGAAGTAGAGTAAGAACTCTTAAAATATTCTAAATAATTATGGATTCTAGGTTTTAAAGGGTTGAACACCTTTAGTCTAATCGATAAATGATTGTCATGCTTAGCTGACAGGACAAAGAAGGCTCTGACGTTTGGACAAGCTAATCTGTTGAGGATAAGGAAGCAATGTGAATTTCTGTACTCTAATTTTTGGGTGATCTATGATGTTGTGCTTCTAGACAGAAATACCTCATTATCTGTTATGTATTGTGATTGTGAACGAAAAGTGTTGAATGGGTGTGCTATTAGTGAATAAAATAGTAGTAGCATGTGAATGTTGTAAGAACGATTGTTGTTTGTTTATGGATACTTCTCAATGTTTAAATATTTGGTGTAGCGTGTATGGGTGTATAGTGTCATAGTATGTCAGAAATGCATGAATTGTATGATTATAATAGCAGAGTACGAAGGGGAAATTATTAACGAGTTAGATGAAGTTAGGATTTGATAAATGGTGTTTTTGTATACCGCCATTCAGAATTACTAAGTGCAAATTGTGATGTGTGAAGCTCCGAGCCTTGCGAAGGGGATGGTGTTCAAGCATTAAGGTTGAAAGTGGCGAGATGGAGGAATGGGAAGATAAATAGGGAAATGGAAGTTCCATTAGAATCTGCAATCCAGTGTTGATAGGTGCAAACTATAATGTGCGAAGCTGTGGGCCTTGCAGAGGGACACTGCATTGTTTGAGCATCAAGGTTAAATATGAAACAGAAGGAGATCTATTGGCTCGTTAGAGAGACACCATGATGATGATTATTAGGTTCGATAGAGCAACAACGTGACGAAATTTAGTAGGCTCTATGGGGTGACATCGCGACGACGGTAATGTCCTTCGGGGTGACACCTCAGAGAAGTTTAAGGTGTAACACCATAGCTCAGCTATGGCAACCAATGAAGTCTTCCAGGACATTAAACATGGGAATAGTGTGTAAGACCATAGCTCGATCATGCCAACATAGAGAGTCTGAGGGACAGTAAACACAGGGAAATCCTCCAGGATATTATACATTGGGTTACATGTGTGAAGTCCACATATCAGTATATTAGGAAACTCGCCAAAGTATAAAGTAAAGTTTACAGTGTGATTGGTGCGATAAATCACCAGACCAAATGAATTTGGTATGTTTGAGGAACATAGACTAGCAGGATAATGAGAGAATTCACCATAGTCAAAGATGAATGGAGCCAAAAAAGCGTTCCAACCCAGTTAAGATGGAAGGAGAGAGAGACTCCTTGGAGAAGGAGGTAGACGTAATGTACATCAATATGAGTCTGCCAGGTAAGTCATGGAACCCACATTGTTTAAGTAGATAATGCAATCTTAAATTCTAAGTCAACAAAGACATAATTGAGAGACTAGGTAAACCAACCAGAGTCTTCATGGGAAGAGATGTAATCTCAAGGCTGAATGATCTATAACATTCGCCAGAGAACTGTGAAAAGTGGAAGTCCACTAGGACCACGAAGCATGGTAAAGAACTTTTTTATCTACCAAGGGTAGAAACCTTCACGAAATACCTTAGTAGAAAATATTACGTCGAGAAACACAGGTCAGGTAGAGTATTTTAAAGGAACTAGCTGAAAGAGTGGGTGTTATGGGATTGCATTGTGGGTTCTAGTTCCTCAAGGAAAAGAGGGTATTAGAAAGATATGACATTTTGGTAAGGACACGCAGTTACGAAAAATAATTGGGTAAACGCTAAGCGTCACAAGTCAAGAGTAATGAATATGAGTATTAAAGATGTGGAACAATGATGAATGGGGTGAGACCCAATGAGAAAACATGGATATGACTAGGCCATGGTTTATGCTTGCAATAATCTGCACAAAGTGTATAAGGCATTAGCCTTGCCAACCAATTTTCACAAATTCTCCTATGGAATTTAAGGAGTCAAATTCTCAGCCATAAATCTCAACTTCTTAAGATTTATGTAGTCTTATATGAATTGTATGTGCAAAACTCACTAAGTTCTTCTGAACTTATAAAATTACTGCTTGAATGCAGGTTAGATAAATAATCAGAAATCAAGAGGGATCAAGCCAGATTTAGTCGGAGTTAAGTGGTGCGCGGTAGCTATTCATGAATATAGAGGGGCACCCATAGAGGCCACGCCTCAAGGTTGAAGTTGATTGAATCTATACGGGGTTGAATTGGAAATTATAAATAACTGATAAATCATTAAAAGTGTTAGGTTGCATGAAATTGGAACTAAAATAATGAGTATATAGATTTCAGGATTAATTTAAAGGCATAAGCATGTATTCAAATAATAGTAGATATGTGATAAATTATTTAGATTGTTGTGGCATCCAATACCCTGGCTTAGCGATTGGGTCAGGTAAAAGGGTGTTACAATATCATTCATAAATAAAACACACTTTATTTATCTTTATTAGTATGCCATATAATGTCATATTTAATTAACATCATTTACCTATTTAACTACTTTTCAATCCCTTTTCTAGAGTTGTTTGACTCATTCACATTTGTTCCGGCTCTTAGGATTCTTTTTAAATTGATTTGCACAATAGATTACTTGATTTATCTATCACAATTCACATATGTACACAATCCATCTCATATCATCATATCATTTCATTTATATGCCATTTGCCAAGTTTACCAATTATAAATCCCTATTAACGTGACTCAGACTCAAACAGATACATAGATCGTCCAACCAACACACCAAACTGGCACCTAGGTGCATCATCAGATAAACTAAAGTAGGGTAAACTTGCACGTAAAGTGCATACTAGCTCTTGAAGCGCATCACTACTGTGCAAAGTGCATACTAGCACACTAAGTGCATCCTGGCACATGAAGTACATCCTAGCACATGAAGTGCATCTTGGCGCACAAAGCGTATCCTGGCACACAAAGCGCATACTAGCACATGAAGTGCATCCTGACACACGAAGTGCATTCTGGGGCATAAGCGCATAATCCCATACACAATTCAATCCTATGGCATACTAAGTATATCCGACTCAGCTCCACTAGTTAATAGGGTACCAATATTCAAATAAATTAACATATAATACATATATCATTTACCTTCATATTCATAATCATAATCCTATTCATCATCAATGCTCATGCATTTCATGTCACGCAATATGTTTCTATCCTTTTTCTATATCACCTATCACAATTCAAGCAATTCATATCATTTTTCTAGTTTATTCACTTTAGTCTCTTATTTTGATATTCCTTATCATACTTAATCAAAACCATTCAAAATATCACCATGTACTCACTTTGGCATTCAATAATCTAATTTACACATATAGGCAAGCAATTATCTATCTTGAATATTAAAAGTACAAATTGTGGTCTCGCATCACTTGTCAATAACTCTCGCCTTTTCTTTCCCTCTTGAAGGTTTCGTGTTGACGTTAGCTACAAATAGTCATGAAACATATAACACTATCAATTTCCATCCAAATAAAAATCAAATACAAATTCAAACTTATATTACAATTTATTCAATTTAGTCTCTAAACTTGGGATAAGTAGAACTTTTGATCTAAAGCTTCGGATTAAAATTTGATCCAATATTTACTCATTAGGGACCTTCTATTTCTTATTCCTACCACAATTTTATAATAAGTTTGCATTTTATTCAATTTGGTCCCTAATGTAAACAAGCTAACAGTCAAATTTGTTCAGCTTTACAATTTAGTCCTTTTCATAATCTAAACTTAATTTTTATTAATTTCACATATAATTCATCAATTCTCAACAATGACAACTTACCAAAATTTCACCAATTGATCAAATTGATCCATGGGCTAGGTTAATCAAGTTCTCATGATAACAAAAAAATCTATAAAAATCAAAGAAAAATGGTTATGGGCTTACTTGCAAAGTTGATCGAATGCTTAAAGTAGGCTTTTAAGCTTTTTTCAATGGTTTCTAAGGTGGACGGCGTCCTTGGGAGGAACATGACAACTTTTTGTCATCTTTTCCCACTAAATTTCCTTATATACTAAGCTTAATTTTAAGCTTAATTAATTAACTTAATCATGATTAATTAAACCTTAATCTTGAATTAACTTAAGCTAATGATATTTAACATCACATCCCACTATCATCCATTTAGAATTGGTCTATTAGCCATTTAAGTCCATGGGATAATTGCTATTTAAATCTCAAAGAGTTTTTCCTAATTAAAAATCTATAGCAATTAAACTTTTACAATTTAGTCCTTGGGCCTTAATTAACTACATTTTCGGCTAAAATGCTTAACCAAATTTTAATTCATCAATATAATAGCTTCGTAAATATCTATATTTACTATTTACAAACCCGAATTATGGACACGGGATCTCAAAACCATATTTTTTGACACTACTGGAAACTGGGTCTTTACGTGATGAGCTTATTCATAGTGGTTCTTGGTTGATAATCGAACCTAAAAAATCTTTTATTCATGTAGAGATGATTCTGATTACTTTTATTTAGGAATTTCTCCTCCAATGCTTTCTCCAATACATATGCAAATGTTTCGTTCTTAAATCTACATTTACTTCTTGGAAAGACATGATCTCCTCTGTATCTTCGAATTTTTCTTCTTCAATAGCAAGTCTAAACCCTGCTAAAATACATTGTTTAGTACCTCGCCTTACCACATGCCAAAATGACCAATTCCATCTAACATCTCCACCAAAAACTTTTTATTTGGCATTATTATCCTCAATGATACAGGTAATGAGCTTCACGATAGCATCAGTGCTATTTCAAAACCAACTAATAATATTCAATAGCAAGCACTTGATATTAGAATAGTGAGTGTAATTCAAGAATAGCACACCAGGTAAGTTCCCAAGAAAGAGAGGTGGGTCATAAAGCACTCTTAAATATTGAGTCTTTCTTAGCCAAAACTTTTCCTAGATATGCACATTCACAGAACTACACTTATATCCAGTAACCAAACAACTACGAATAATCTCTACTAGTGAAAATTTCTTTTTTGATGCAGAAGATAAAATAATGTTGCAACCACAAAGTAGACAAACAAAATTAACACTTCTTTATTGACACTCTGGTAAAAATTGTTGGGGACATTGAGTAATATCCCACAAAAATGTAGTTTCAATATTGGAAACCAAAATTGAATTAGGAACATGACAAGAGGCAAGCGAAAGAAGATCGTATTCAAATTATTCAACTTGAGAAAGAAAGATTTAGATCTAAACTGAAAAGAAGAAACCAAATAGATTTAAGAAAACATAGAAAATAACTAACATAAGAAATTTAAGAATCAATCATAAATATTCAAAATAATAAATAAATAGAATAAAAAGTGAAAGATGGATCGAATAAACCGATGAATATGACAGATAGATGGATAAGTGTCCAATTCAACCCTACGAGATATAAACCCCAAAAAACTCATTTAATGGATCTAATCAACCTTCCAAGAAAAAATACTTGGAAAATTGAAGGATGAAGAATGAATTCCCATGATTCCTTGAAGAAAATCGAGAAGAAAATTACGTTTGAAAATCACAAAAAAAAATCTTGCACAAAGAAACTAACTGCTATAGTTGGAAATTTTATTAATGAACAAAAACAATTATGTCTCTAATGAATAATGATGGAGCCTTTATATAGGTTGGCTAAGTACATCCAAATAAAAATTTCAAGTATACTGAAACTCAAATTAATTTAAACAAGTTTAAACTAAACTTTCTTGTTGACTAAGAAACATAAAACTCCAAAATAACTTAAAATACTTTAAAATATATCTAAAATATAGAATAAATAAAAAAAATCAAATAAACATAATATTGGACTCATATATAATAAAAATTAAGCCTAAAAATTGAACACCATATGATTTAAACTCAAATCAAAAGCTCGAAACTCGTAATTTCTGTAATAATCTCGTCCAAAAATTCTACTTACGTAGTCTTCATTAAAAAGGTCATAAATTGAGCTCCCAAACTCAAAATTGAGTGATTCAAATTCTTTTTTGAATCTAAGAGATAGATATTCAAACTCTATGATGACATCTCAACCCAGATATGTCTGGATACCATCTAAAAAGTTGTTGCAAGTTGGTTGATGTTCCAAACTTGAAAATTAGCACCTTCGGTGAAAGGAATTTAATAAATTTCACCCTATCCGTGCATGTATCACTCTCCCTTTCCTCAAAAAATTCTTCCTTGAATCTTGCCCTTGGTTGAATAAGAAAGAATCTTTATCATAGGTGGAATGGGTTAATTGAGTTCCTCTCAAAAGATCAACAAATTCCTGAAAGAATAAAACAAGTCAACCAGACAAATTCAAGATAAGATTAGTGAAAACATAATCATTCGTCTCTTTTGATAGGTTCTCTCTTTCTTTGCATTCTTTTTTTTAATCTGAATTGAACTCTCTAATTTTACCTCGTAAAATTTTCACTCACCAAAGTTGGACAATCAAATTGACTTTTATCACTCAAGATCTCTTTTCTCTTAGCCTTTTGGCATGAATCATCCTCACTTCCTATTAACCCCCAAAAAAATTTTGAACATTGAGTTCATCATAATACAATACTTTAGAAGGAAAATAAAGGTCTAACTCATCCAAATTCATAAACTCTAAGAAACAATTCTCACCATCAACATTTTCTAGTTCATAAAGTTCACTATCACTATCATCATAATTCAAACTATGTAACACCTCACCCGGCGAAGCCTTAGTGTCTGGATATTGTTTAGGGGAATAAGACAGATGAGATATGTAACAACCCATTTTCAGTGATGTTAAAAATAGAGGTTTTGAGACCACAATTTCGATGAGTAAATTATTATTTTATTATTTATTTGATCTTTAAGGGAATACAGTAAGGTTGTATTAAAATTTCATTAAGAAATTTTGAGTTTACTTAGTTAATTAAGTGAAAAGGATTAAATTGTAGAAAGTGTAAAAGTTGAGTTCTATTAATTAAAAGGGCTAAATGACTATGGAAATGAAAGTAAATGGACTTATATGGTAGATAAACCATTCAATGAGTTAGTAGAAATGTATGGATAGGTTTTATTAAAAATTTAATGGTTTTAAAAGGTTAATTAAGTAAACTAATAATTAAGTTATGATATTAGTTAATTAAAGATGAGAAAAACTACCATCTTTCTCATTTTTGTCTTTTCTAACCTAAAACACCATTAAAGAAAGCTTGAAGCATTCGGTTGGCTTTTTCCTAGTGCATGATCAAGATAAACCACATTAGAACTTAGATCGATGAAAAGCTAAAGCTTCGGACTAGTTCGTTTTAACTTCTACACCCCTAACTATCAAGGTAAGTTCCTCTGAACTGTATTCAATTTAATGTTGTTAAATTGAATCCTTATTGTGCTTTTTTAATGTAAATCAATCAATATACCAATGTAACAATGCTATGATGAATTGACGGATATCGAGTCCTGTTTGAACCCTAGGAATTCTTAAGATACAAATGACATGTCATTAGGGATTTCATGTTTCAGGTGCTGGTCTTGAATGTTGTAATAGCCTGTTTTTAGTAAAATCAGAACAGTAGTTTTGAGACCACAAATTTAAAGTCAAAATAATTATTTTATTATTATTTAATGTTTACAGTATGATAATATGTTTGTGTGAAAGTTTTGTTAAAGAATTTTATCGTTTGAATAGTTAATTTGATAAAAGGACTAAATCGCGTAAATTGTGAAACTTGTGTTCTATTAGCTAAAGGTATCTAATGGCTATAGAACTTTAAAGTGGAGGCCCTTAAGAGATAATTAGACCATTAGTGAGTTAGTGGACAATTATGAGCTTGGTTTTATGGGAATTATTAAGATTTTTAAAGGTTAATTAGTAAATTAGTTATTAAAGACTAAATAAATGAAATAAAAATAATTAGTCTTCATATTCAACCGACTCTAGGGCTTGAGAAGCCGTTTTCATTCCTTTTCATTAGGCCAAGCTTATATGTGAAATTGGTGAGTGATTTTTGTCCCTTTTTTTAATGATTTTTATGTTTTTGAGATCGTTACAACTAGTTCTAGCTAGCCCAGGGACTATTTTGCAAAATTGTTAAAGGTTTAAGGTTTTTAAATTGATGAATACATGTGTGTTTTGATGATTGATGCTAGATTTTGAATGTTTAATGATAGTTATACAAATTTTGTTAAGTGATTTTTAGTAAAATGCTCAATTAGGGATTAAATTGAGAAATGTTGAAAATTGGTGATCAAAATGTGAAATAAATAAAAATTATGGGCTGATATGAGTACTAGAAAAATTCGGTTAGCATGTGTTGGTATTAAATTGCATGAAATTGTGATTTTATGAAATAAGAACTAAATTGTAAAAATGTGAAGCATTAGGGGCAAATGTGTAAAAGTGCCTTAATATGAATTTTGGACTAAATTGAATAGAGAGGTAATTAATAAGTTAATTTTGATTATATTTAGATCAAGAAAGGTGAAATACGGACTTAGATTGGGGAAAGAACAATGTTTCAGAATAGTTGACTTGTGTTGTCTCTTTTGCATCTGAGGTAAGTTTGTATGTAACAAGTTCTTTATAAATGTATATTAAATGCTTTGATATTGCATAAATTGTGAATACGAGACTACGGACATGTTCAATGATGATTCGAAAAACGTGAAAATCCTGGTTGAACCTTAGGAATAGATTAGGATACAAATGACATGTCATTAGAGGTTATTGTGATTATGTGATCCAGGTGCTGGTCCTGTACGTCTTACCGGTGGCTGAGTATACCGACATATGTTGCGATTACTTGACAACTTATGTGAGCAGCACCATATATCTACGTCTTGACTGACAGCTTGTGTGAGCAGGCCCATTGATAGCTCTAGTGTGAGCAGTATATGTGATACGAGATTGAGATAGCTTAAGCTATATATGTGGCACTTAGGGTGCGAGTTTCCCGTGTATCCGATAGTATTATAAATGGTTCAACAGGTAAATGAAAGACGTGGTTGAGTATGATATTGATACAAGATGGTACAGGTATGTACATGAACCGTATAAGCTTTAAATCGAAGAAACTTGTGAAGGACACGTTTAACCTTATGATTGAATATATGAAATGTTTGTTAGTTAAAATGAGTTATATGTTGATATATTCAAATTGTTGAATTGTGTATTTATGAATAGATTGAGTTTATTTTATACGAGCTTACTAAGCTATAAAGCTTACTTTGTTTGTTTTACCATGTTTTATAGTGAATTCAAAGCTAGCTCGGATTTGGTAATCGTTGGAGACTTTGTCACACTATCCTACTATCACATTGGCACCTTTGAGTTTATGTTTTGGGTTATATGGCATGTATAGGATTAAGGTTATTTTGGTTATGAGTTGCTAATGATTTGGTAATTCGAAATGGCTTGTAAATGTTAAATGTTTAGTTTTGTATATTGCCATAGGAGTTGGCTTATTTGGTATGTTTGAATCATGTATATATATATGTGTGTGTGTGTGCATGGCTTATATTATGAAGCTTGTGGATATAGTTATGGTGGGTGCTAAATCGTTGAAATTAGAGAACATATATGTTTGTGAAATTGAGCACATTGATGCATATTTGGAAGTGTATAATTAGTTGAATTGTATATGTGATTTCGATATAAATGGTATGGTCTATTCTATGACTTGTGTGTATTGAAAAAGGTGGTATAGAATATGTATGAATTAGGATTTAATTGGTTGGTTTAAATGCAAAATTATGCTATGTTTTAGTGCCAATTGGGCTGATGTAGGTGTGCACAAGTTTGGGTGGCAAAATGGCTTGGTAAATAGTCTATTTTTGTCCATACGGGCAGAGACACGAGCGTGTGTCTTAGCCATGTGTGACACACGGTCATGTACACGACCGTGTGTCCCTGGTGTTGAATTAGAAACCAAGTCAGTATGCTCCACACGGCCTCACACACGGGCTTGTGACTTGGCCGTGTGGCATAAGTCAGTATACCCTACAGGTTTGGCACGGCCTGGTACACGGGCGTGTATGGCCATTTTTAGGGCACACAGGCTAGTCATATGGGCGTGCGTGTTGGCCGTGTGACCCAAGTCAGAGAGGTACAAGGGGTCGGACACGGACTGGAACACGACCGTGTGCTCCTATTTCAAATGTCCACATGGCCTGCGACACGGGCGTGTCTTTGGCTGTGTGAGACACACAGCCGAGCCACACAGGCATGTGTCCCCTGTTTTTGGGAAAATTTTCTAAGTGTTTTAAAAGTTTCTAAAGTTATAGGTTTAGTCCCGAACCACCCCGAATGCATGTTTTGGGCCTCATAGGCTCATATTAGGGACAATATGATTGGTTGTGAATGAATTGTATTTGAATTAACTAATTGTATGAGAAATGTATGTTTAAATGTGTAATATGTTCGATAATGCTTCGTAACCCTATTCCGGCGTTGAATATGGGTGAGAGGTGTTACATTTATTAGTATTAGAGCTACGGTTTAGTCGATTCTAGGACTAACGTAGCTTATGTGAGATTCTAGCTATACATGCCATATATAACTTGTGATAGTGTGATGACTTCTGACAGTTTAAAATGTCTTTTCGTATAGTAAATGGAACCCAATTGAGTTATAGCTAATGATGTTGAAAGTAATGCACCTACCTCTATTCACGGGGTAGCGCAATTCGAGTCTAGACGGATAGCCAGGGAGGAGAGGCTAAAGAAGCCTTCTTCCAGATGATGAATGAGTGGTTTACGGAGTATGTTCGAACAAATCCAGTTGTTCAACAACCTCTACCACCACCTAATCCCCAACCGGTTCCCGTAGTTCCTCAAGGTGTGGCATTTCTACGACTAAATAAGCCGCTAGTTGATAAGATTCAAAAACACGAAGTTGAAGAGTTTAAAGCTAATGTGGATGACGATCCTAAGCGAGCCAAATTTTGGCTTGAAACACTATCGGAGTTTTTGATGAACTTTCTTTCACGCCTGCAGTGTGTTTAAAATATGTCATATCACTTCTGAGAGACACAACGTATCAGTGGTGGAATACCCTAGTATCAGTGGTGCCAAGAGAAAGAGTTACCTGGGATTTCTTTCAAGCTGAATTTAGAAAGAAATACATAAGTCAACAGTTCATTGATCAAAAGCGAAAAGAGTTTCTTGAACTGAAACAGGGTCGCATGTCTGTAACTGAATACGAGCGAGAGTTTGTAAGACTCAGTGTAAAAGATTCGAAGATGGGTTAAACGAAGACATCAGGCTGTTAGTCGGGATTCTAGAATTAAAAGAATTCGTTGTGTTGGTTGACAGAGCCTGTAAAGCTGAAGAACTTGGCAAAGAAAAGAGAAAGGCAGATTTTGAAGCTAGAGATTCGAGGAAAAGATCAATGAATAAACCATATCAATCTTTATCAAATAAATCGTGAGATTTGTTTAGTCGCTAAAATGCTTCTGTGGGATATTCAAACAGAGATCGTGTAAAACAATACTCAAGTCCTAAATCTCAAGCTACATCAGTATCGAGTGTTGGTAGTGTGAGAAACAATAGACTTGAATGTCAACGATGCGGAAGACGACATCCTGGTGAATGTAGAATGAATGACCGAGCTTGTTTCAAATGTGGCTCGCAAGATCATTTCATTCGAGATTGTCTTGAATTAGATGAGAAAGACAAATTCTAAAATGCAAGACCGAGTAATACAACCATTAGAGAAAGGCCACCGAGAAATATGGGAAATGTGACCAGTAGTAGAGGCATGACAAAAGATTCGGCTATGAGATTTGAAGCGAGAGCACCTGGTAGAGCTTACGTGATTCGCGCTCGCGAAGACGCGTCATCACCTGATGTTATCACTGGTACATTTTCTCTTTATGACACTAATGTGATTGCTTTGATTGATCTTGGATCAACTCATTCATATATTTTTATGAATTTGATGTCTAGCAAGAGTTTTCCTATTGAATCTACTGAGTTTGTGATTAAAGTATCGAACCCTTTAGGCAAACATGTTTTAGTTGATAAAGTTTGTAAGAACTATCCTTCGATGATTTGGGGTTACTATTTTCCGGCTAATTTGATGATACTACCTTTTGATGAATTTGATGTAATCCTGGGTATGGATTGGTTGACGCTACATGATGTTGTTATGAATTATAGACGAAAGACAATTAAATTGAAATGGCAGAACAATGAAATTCTTCGAATTTAATCAGATGAGTCAAGTGGGTTGCCTTTTTTGATTCCGTCTATGTCAGCTCAGAGATGTGTGAAAAAAGGTTGCGAAGCTTATCTTGCTTAGGTAGAAATACATTGTTACCTCGCGTAATCTTTTATGTGCTTATGAGATTGAATTAATTGTTTGAATTGGCATAGAGATATGTACAAGAGATTATTTTAATATCATAAGTATGTATTTGCATTAACACATTTGCTTATTAAAATTTGTTTAATTGGTTGTATTGACAAGAGATTATTTTAATATCATAAGTAAGTATGTTCATAAGTTAGAAAATTACCGAGTTGCTGTAATTTATTCGTAACAACATAAACATGAGTTTAGTAATTCTAAATTAAGAAATGTAATTAATCTAACACAACTATGTCATCTTGATTAAAATCATCTTTTGAAATCGTGTATTGGAACTTTTATTCTATTTTTATTTATTTTACTTAGTTAAAATCCTAGTTTTTAATCAGCTCCTCAAATCAAAATATTTTTCTTCACCAAAGTGTTTTTAAAATTGCATTCACAAATAATTCTTTTTACAATCCCTGTGGGTACGATAACTCGACATTTACTTGTCACTTTATTACTTGTTGCGATTGTGTACACTTGCACATTTCTGTCGTTCCAGTATAGTATTAGAATTAGACTAAGTATAAGAACCCTTTGAGCATGCCTGTGATGCCTTGATGTTAGAGAACACTAGGTTGACACATAGTGATCAAGAAGTGTGTCTGATAAGAAAGGATTCACCCAAAAGCTTTGATGGCACATAGAGTGGGTGGACTCCGTTATGGATAAGGGAAACGATCTTTATGATGTGAGTTTACATCAGCACTGTAGAGTATCCTATAAGGTTGGCTTTGAGCTAGTCAAGATGAAAAGAACAATAGTCAGGAACCAATCAAATGAGAACTGAGATAGTTAAGGAGCAAAGGTAGGTACTCTATTAGTTTTCTTAGAAATTGTATGTAACAACCCGTTTTTAGTAGTGTCAGTAACAGTGGTTTTCCAACCACGATTCTAACGAGAGGATTAATATTTTATTGTTTATTTAAAGTCTATGGGATTATATTAGGGTCGTATTGAAGTTTCGTTAAGAAATTTCGAAGTTTAAATGGTTAATTAATTAAAAAGGGACTAAATTGAATAAGGTGCAAAAGTTAAATTCTATTTGTTAAAATGACTAAATGGCTATGGAAAGGTAAGCTAGTGAACTCAAATGGTAATTATACCATATATGTTGATAATGGATGTTTATGGGTAGGTTTTAATGAAATTTTAGTAGTTTTAAAAGGTTAATTTGGTAATTTAATAATTTAATTAAAGGCTAAACAAAGAAAAAGAAAAAATGTTGTCATATTTCTAATTTTTCCTATCTCAAAATCGAAGACACCATTGAAGGAGGGAATGAAGCTTTGGTTTTGCATTTACTTCATGCATGGTATGCATTTGAGTCACGTTTTTCTTGATTTTTATGTTTTATTGAAACTGTTAAAGGTTGAGGGACTTGCCATGAATGAATTTGATGTATTTGTGATGTTAATTGATAGATTATTAATGTTAGTTCTTAAACAAACTTGTTTTGTTAAGTGGTTTTTGATGAATTTAGAGTTTGGGGACTTATTTGTGAAAATAGTAAAATTTTATGGTAACATGATGAAATGATGATTTTGTCAAAACGATTTTTTTGAAAAATGGGTCGACTTGGATTTGAAAATGAAAAAAGGGGAGTCGCCACCAATCCTTTTTGTGAGATGTGATCGGGTCACCTCATTATCATTTTAATAAAATGTTTGATTTACTGAAACAACGTTTTTTTTAGTCTATGAAATTCAGAAAATGGGTTTGGGAGTCAGTTACATACGAGGAAGGGTTAACACCCTCGTAACGCCCAAAATTGGTACCTAGTTCATTAATTGGTGTCTTAGTGTTGAAAGTAGAAAACTTGAAAAGAGTTTTAAAATACGATTCCTCTTTGTGTTAATGTTAATTTTACAAAAAAAAATGCTTATATAAATCGAAATAGATGTTAAAGACCTTCTTATCTCGAAGTAATGATACATCCAGTAAGTTAGGACACGACATTTTAAACCTTCGGGAATAAGCTTGTTTTTTTTTTATTTTCAAAACTCATGTATTTTAATTTTAAAAGGATATTCAATTATTTTAGGTCAAACGAGAAAAATTGAAACCCAATAAGTTAGGGCACGATCTCTTGGATCTCCTAATACGAAATATTGCATTTCTTATTTTTTAGAAATTCTTATCTTATGGTAACAAGATGTCACATCCAGTAAGTTAGGACACAACACCTCGAATTCTCGAGAATAAGCTTTTATATTTAAAACTCATGTGTTCGATTCCAAAAGGATATTCCACTATTTAGGTTAAACGAGGAAAAATCGAAACCCAGCACGTTAGGGCACGACTTTCTCGAATTTCCAAATACAAAACATTGCCTAAAAAATTTCCTTTTTTATGAATTTGGGTAAAAATTAATGAAATATTTAAAAATGATATGTGTACAAAATATTAAGCTAATAAATAACAATAATATAAATATGCTAATAAGCAACTCATAATACGTATGATGGAAATAATCACATAATACATTGTCATATCAAAATTAACAATCAATGAATATAGAATAAACAATAAAGTAAAAAATGATAACAATGATGACGGTAATAATACAAATGATAAAATATGCAAATGAAATGACAATGCCAATTTTTAAATATAATAAAGAAACAAATAAAATAAGGACACAAATAAGTGTAAGAAAAATAGTTTACAAAAAAACATTGAAAGTAAAGAATCAAATCAAAAGGTAAATGAAATTAAAAGTATAATTTGTAATAAAACATAGGTAAATAAATAATAACAACAACAACAACAACAACAACAATAATAATAATAATAATAATAATAATAATAATAATAATAGGAACAATATATGTACGAGTAAGATTACAAATAATCTGATTTTTAGTATAAAAATGGGTAATAAATGAATAAATGATAATAAAATAATGATAGACAATGAAATAGTAATAATAATGAAGGCATAGATAAAATAAATGATCAACGAAATAAAAATAAAAGCTAAGAAATGAAGGAATAATATCTAAGTGCACATGAGGATTAAAAAATGAACGAATAATATAAAAAAAAGATAAACAAATGAATAAAATAACAGGACTAATAAATAAATAAACAAACAGCTAAATAAATGAATAAATAAAAGAGTTAAAACAAAGGGGTTAATTTGAAGCTTAAAATAAAAATTAAAGGTATAAATTGCAAATAATAAAAAAAGGCTGACAAGGACCAGGATGTAATGCGCTGAAACTAGCAAGGACTAAAAGGGAAAATATCCCTAATCCTTATGCGCTGCGTTTCAACTAGCAAGGTCACAGATTAAATTAAAAATGAAATAAAATTAAAAGGGCATATTTAAAAAAGGGGAACTAGGACCAAACTAAAAGGCGCGTAAAGGAGCGAGGACTAAATGGGAAATTATCCCTGTCCTTAAAAACCCACAGCTTTAGTAAGGACTAAAATGAAATGAAAGAAAAATTATCGGACCAAATTAAAAATAAGGAAAACAAAGAGGATATAATTAAAACAGGTAGAAAAAGCGGAAGCGCCAAGCGCATAAGTACCCCATTTTTACCCAAAACGGGCGGATCCTAGTGGATCATGGGTCGGGTCGGGTCGGGTTGGCCTCCCTTAAACGACGCCGTTTTGGCACTTAAATGGCCAAGATGAAACGCCGCCATTTCACACTGCTATTTAAATCAATTTTTCTTTCTAAAATTTCATTTCAACATTTGTTTTCTAAAAAAGGGCCAAATACTCTCCCTCAAATTCCAGAATCCGGCCAAGGGTCTAGCGTGGCTCCTGTGAGTTTCAGCCATGGCTCCGCCGTGGCCTTTCAAATTTCCCTCTTTTTTTTTTTCCTTTTTTTAAATAGATCTAGGATAGATTTTTTTTAAAAAAAATAACAATAAAAAAAAACAAAAACGAAAAGAAGGGGTGAATTGCAAGGGCAAAAAACCTCCATCTTCGCTGCTCCTCTCACCCTCGTCGGAACCCGAATGGGTTTTTGTGACGTTTGGGTCACTGGAGGTTCTCAACCGCAACGGAGAACGGACCAACGGTGAGAGTTTATTATTATTTATGCTTTTATTTCGAGAAAAATAAAAAATAAAAATAAAAGAGGCACATTTGAAATGTTTGCTTCTGATTTGTTTTCCCTTTTTTATTGAAGAGACTATAAAAATATTACATTGAAGTTCTTGTGGCTATATAGCCGAATACATGATAGTTATTTTTTGTTCGTTTCTTTTCTGTCTGTCTTTGCGTGTTGTTGTTTCCATTCTTTTTTTGGTCTATGTGTAGATTAGGGGGGAAGGTCAACGAGCGAGGCTTCCCATTTTGGTGCAAAGGAACAGGAGGAGCCGAGCCTCAGGCGTTGGACGTGCTAACGAGGCATGTGGGTGGCAGCAGGGAGGCACGGTGCTGAAGGCTCACAAACGCTAGGGTATCTGAATTGGTTTAGTCTTTTGGGCCTATTGGGCCAATAGGAATTAGGTCAGGGATTTTAGTTTTGGGTCTGCAAAATTTGGGCTTTGTATTTTAGACTTTAGACTATTAATATTTTGTTTTGGTTTTAATTTTTTTGTATTTAGGCTGGTCGGTTTGGGCTTTTATTGCCCCGAGCTAAATTGGCCTACTACAACTATCCTCTTTGCTCGTTATCGTGTAACGAGAATGGAGAAGGGCCAATTTTGCTCGGACCTGTTGAGTCTCAGCACTTCTTTTCTTCTTCTTCAAGTAGCCTCAATATGCTCCCACTACAACTCTAGAAAGATAAGGTTTGTAGCTTTAATCTGATCTACTACAGCCTCAGAGAGATAAGATTTGCTATCTTCAGTCTGCTCTATTGCAACTTCAGGGAGATAAGGTTCGCGACTTGTAGCTTCAATCTACCCCCACTGCAACTTCAGGGAGATGAGATTCGCTATCTTCAGTTTGCTTCGCTGCAACTTCAAGGAGATAAGACTCGCAACTTATAGCTCCAATTTGCTCCACTGCCTCTTCAAGAAAACGAGATTTGCTATCTTCAGTCTGCTCCGCTGCAACTTTAGGGAGATAAGACTCGCAACTTGTAGCTTCAATCTGCTCCACTGCCTCTTCAGGGAAATGAGATTCGCTATCTTTAGTCTGCTCCACTGCAACTTCAGGGAGATAAGGCTAATGGCTTCAATCTGATCCACTGCAACTTCAAGAAGATAAGATTTACCATAATTTGCAGCTTTAATTTGTTCCACTGCAACGTCAGGGAAATAAGATTCGCTATCTTCGATCTACTCCACTATAACTTCAAGGAGATAAGATCTACAACTTCAATCTGCTCCACTGCTACTTCAGGGAGATGAGATTTGCTGTCTTCAATCTGCTCCACTGAGACTTCAAGGAGATAAGACTTATAACTTCAACCTGCTATACTACAACTTCATAGAGATAAGGTTTATAGCTTTAATCTGCTTTACCGCAACCTCAGAGAGATAAGATGTGCTATCTTCAATCTACTCCACTACAACTTTAGGGAGATAAGATCTGTGGCTTTAATCTGCTCCACGATTCTGTTACACCGTCCTCTGGGGAACATGGCCTGTGGAATCTATTTCATGGGCCTGTTTATGCCTAACGATTAGGATGTCATGATTGAAATGAATCAACTACTCCTAATTAGATGTGTATACATGATATTTGCATGAATGCAGAATGTCGTTTTTTGAGAATGATCCCTTTTTAATGCTTAGGTTGTCATTGCTCGTTGTTCATCAAGGTTTTATCACTGATCTGTTACCACGCCTTCTTGTTCAGCTGGTATATTTGACAAAAAACTCGAAGAAATAGTCACAATTTAGACAATTCTTTTCTCAAATGATCCTAATTCTTAACTGATCATGATTTTCCGTGATAAGTTTTATAAATTTATAATTAATCATTCTTGAAACTAACTATTATCACGATGTAGGCAAGTGTACCTATCGAACAGTAGTATAGCTTTAGCAAGACTGGATTGTCGAACCCAAAGGAACTAAAAGTACTAGTAATGACTGTCTTTTTATTATCTAGCCTAAGAATAAAAGGATTTGTTTTAATTAACTAATTAACTAAACTAAGAGATCACAGAAAATAGAATTGGGAAATTACTTTTGGGAAAACGATTGATTTAAGACAATACTTAAGGAAAAATCCACCTAGACTTCACTTGTTATTTTGGCTCCGAATCGGACGATTTATTCATTTAACTTGTTCCGTAGAAATCCCTATGTTATGTTATTATCCCTATTCAAGACTAATAACGTCTAACCCTAGATTGAATAATTGAAATTTCTTTCTAATTAACACCCTAGGGTTGCATTAACTCGATCTATGGATCCTCTTATTAGGTTTCACCCTAATCCGGCAAAATCTTGTCACCCTATCCTTAGATGCACAATCAACTCAGGGATTATTCATCCTCCAACTAAGAGCATTAACTTGAATCGATATCTTGAAATACCAAAACAAGAATTAAGAGCTCATAATTAAGAACAAGTTAAATATTTATCATACAATTCAGAAAATAATAACAAGATTCGTCTTAGGTTTTATCCCCCTTAGGTATTTAGGGATTTTAATTCATAACTAAATAGGAAAACATCTCAGAAGAATAATGAATACAAAACATAAAGAAAACCCAAAACTCCTGAAGGGAAATTGAGGAGAAATCTTCAGTCTTGATGATGAATCCGGCTTCTGAGGTGGATCAATCAGCTTTCTTGGAGTAATTCCTTGCTCCTCATTCTCCGTCTCTCTTTTTGTCCTCCTCTAGGTTGTTTAAATAGGCTTTAGAATGCCTAAAAGCCCTCAAACTTGCCCTTTTTCGAATAGAACTTAACTAGGGCTTGGCAGGGACATGCCCATGTGCGATTATTTTAGGCCGTGGTCGAGGCTGAAAGATCAACACTCCCGTGCTGAGGTTGTTTTAAGTCGTGGTCAAGCCCATTAGAATGGCACGGGTGTGTGTTCTGCCTGTGTGAGGAAGTCTAGGCCGTGTTGTTTTCCCATGTCGGCCCATTTTCTCCATTTTTGGCTCGTTTCTTGTTCTTTTCACTCTCCTGTGCTCACCTAAGTATAAAACATGAGATTAAAGGATTAGGAGCATCAAATTCACCAAATCTAAGGAGAATTCATTCATAAACGTGTTAAGCATGTGATAAAAATATGTATAAATCACGGTTTATCAAATACCCCCACACTTAAGCATTTGCTTGTCCTCAAGCAAAATCCTCAATTCATACTTAAGAATTCCTTTTTTCTCAACTTGTAATTCCTATCAATAATATCTCAAATTAATCCAGAAGTAATCATACATTGAGAATTTAACTAAAAGAACATTAAAATTTCAAACATTCTAAGTTGAGCATTTAATCATAAAAAAAATATAGGCAACTCCCCTCATCTAAGTAGTTACCATCAATTCGAAATCTCACAGAGTTTAACGCCCTCACTAAAGAATCACTCAAATCACTCGAAGTGTTTAAAGACAATGAAATTAGCACTCATCAGTCAATATGAAAAGTTATTACCATAGGCTTACATGAAAATCAAATCTCCACCACTATAAATTGAGATGATACATCAATCAAAAGGTCTTTAGAGGGTTGTAACGAGGCTTGGTTAGGGGGTGTGGTCACAAGCTGAAAGCAAAGGTTAGAATCGAGATTGAATTGAAAAATTACTTAACTAGAAAAATATTTAATCATTACTTGCGTACAACAGAGCTTCTTCTCCGAATATGGAATTTAAATACTTAAGCTCAAAAACAAAAGATTGTTACTACTAATATGTATACATTTTTTTTAAGAACAAGTCGAATAATATAGACTAACTACTAAGAAAGAGACATAGCTAAGAAATTTATTCAAATCAAATATTGACAAAAATAGGGATTAAATTAATTGAGGGAATTTCAACAATAATGGGTTAATGGTTAATATTAAGGGTAATATGAGGAATGACTTGTTAAGCTCAAAGGGGTTTACTAAGGGTTAATCGTGGAGGTAGGCTTTTCATGGCATGAGTGGGTTAATCCTAAGTGCCTCTATCAGCTTGACATATCAAATCAAATGGTGTGGTCTTGACATGCATAATCAAGCAAGTTCTAGAATAAAAATTCGATATTGACACACTCAAAGCAATAATAAAAGTGAGCATGAAGGAAATAATAGATGCTCTTTAAAGGCTCAAAATCTCACAATAATTATGGCTTTTTGATGTTCAAAACTGCACATTTCAATTCAAGGTAATACCTAAACTTGGGGAAACAACCTAAAATTTTAAAATCTTAAAAATCAACTTATCATGCTTAATTCTCTAATGTCTTAAAGTTTAAATAATAAATGCATGAATGCCTATGTTTTAATTCAAGATATATCAATAAAAATCATAAATTAATCAAAATTTGTCCTAAAAATAATATGAGAGATTTACAAGAGAAAAAGACAACATTCAGGGATTTTTCTGATAATGAAATGAATACCCCCTACACTTAAGATGTACATTGCCCTCAATGTACAAAGATAGAGTTAGTGGCAATTATAGATATAATATCATAAGATAGAGAGAGAAATGAAACTTCCTGAGTGTTAAATGAATGAAATCCCTAGTTTGGAGTTATGTAGAGTGGAGGAGGATACTCCAGTGGTGGTAGAGGTTGGATTCCACAAGTGCTGCTCCAAAAGAATATTATATCTCGTGATCGAGTAGGGCATGGCAGTCAGGAGAACGTTTTCCAATGGAGTTTGAAGTTCCTAATAATTGTGAGCTGTATAGCTCTTTATAACTGTGATAAAATTAAGAACTTTTTAGGGGATATAAAACCAAAAGGAAATAACATTAAAATTTAAAAGTAAAATTAATAAAAACATAGAATAAAATAAAAATAAAAATAAAAATAAAAATAAAAATAAAAATAAAAATAAAAATAAAAATAAAATAAAAATAAAGATAAGATAAAATTAAATATCATCATTGTCGGATGGTTCGCGAGGTGGTGGTGGCGATGAGATGTGGAAGTGCTGACAAATCTAGTGTAGAGTAGCATCAATGTTATCAAATCGTTAAAAACACTGCTGCTCAAATCGAGTGAGGCACTCAGAGATGTCAACATATGAAGCCGTTGAATGAACTGGACGATGGGAGCGTGTTGCCTGAGACGGTGGGTCCTCGTCCTGTGGAGGGTCATCATTAGTAATGTCCTCTAGGGCCTCCTCCTCGGTTGATTGGGCGAGACGATATTGACGAGGGTAGGTTCCTTGGTGCTTTTCGATCATCCTCATGCTTAGCATGCTTGAGATGCCTTGTGGAGACATCTGGCCAATGAGGGTCAAGGATGATTCTTGTGTTGCGGTATCGAGGAGCCCGAAGTGCCGCACCAGTCGAGTCACGTAGGGGCCAATAGAGATGACTCCCTTCTGATGTCGCTCCGTCTGATGGCGAATGCTAAGGGCGATAAAGTAGGCGAGGTCAAAGACGTGTCTGTGCGACATACACCATAAGTAGTAGACGTCATGAGTGGTGACGACGCCGGTGCTCTCTCTCTGCGCTGTCAAGGTGTGAGATAAAATAGAATGTAAGTACCTCAAGGATGGAGGGAGAGCTGATGCCTTGGAACGACTAGGGTCGTAGGTGATCGAACGTGGGACGAGGGCGTTCTAGCACTTCGAGGGAGAATAATAGATGTGGCGGTTGAGGGTATTGAGGTCGTTTTCCTCTTGAAACTCTTCCGTGTAAAGACCCAGTGTCAAACCAAACTCTGGAATGCTTAATTGGCAGACTAGACCACCAAGTTGAAATTGGACCGTGTCGGGATCATCATAGTTGATCATTACAGTCTGAAGATGGAATGTTGAGCATAGTTCCATCGTGAGCTCGAGATACGTCGGCTCGACGATCTCAAAGAAGAGGTTCCATGGGTCAATGGTGAGAAGGGCTTGAATCGTATCAGCCAACTGGACTTGTTCTACTACAGCCCAGTCGATGCAGAGGCCCGTAATTAAAGGTCAGGCCCAGAGCATTTTGAAAAGTTCTTCTTGGGGCCCAATGGAGAAATGTAGGAAAGGGTGACTAATTTTCGCGATATGACCTGAGGAAGAGGACGCTCCCTTCCTTTTTTTCGAAGTGGGGACGGCGACTTTCTTTCCTCGTAAAGACGACATGGTATACCTGCAAGAAAAACCATTATTCCGTCTTGATGAATGGACAAGGTAAAATGTAACTAAATTCAAAGAGGAAAAAGTCATAAATAAGTTCAGCCACAACTACTAACTCTAAGGAATCTAACTAAAACAATAAATTCTATGGCATAATGTCATGGCCTTAGTATGAATATCAAAATGGCAACGAATTCTATGGAAATATAAAAAGCAAAAATTTAGCACAATACATGGGTTATAATGGCAAAGAATAAGAAGCAAGTGAAAACTATGAATATTGACTTAGAATAGGTGAATAAGGCATGAGAACTCACAAAAATATGTCACATGGAATGAATGATAACTAAGCTAAAAATGAAGTTTGAATGATAACAAAGTGAACATAGTGTGAGATAATTGAAGATTATTATGATAAATAGCATTAAAAATGAGTGAAATTAAAGGGAAAGGAGTAAACAAATGTTAAAAAGGGAAGAATGAGCGTAAAAAATGGAGTTGGAAGTGGCGCACAGGTGTGGCAGGGAGGCCGTGTGGATTACAGCGGCTAGGGTTAGGGATTTTTGGATGAAGAAGATAATGAATAGTGTAGGGTATTTATAGATTTTGGGGGACACATCCGTGTGCCCCAATTTTAGCCCGTGTGTTTCTCGTTTTTCCTATTTCGACGCGTCTAAAATTTGACCCACACCCGTGTACCTTGGGCGTGTTGGTGCACACAGCCATGCCTGCCTTCGTTCGTTTCTCCCATGCCCGTGTATGTATGCCCATGACCGTGTTAATTTAACAGGTTCGACCACGGGTGCTAGGCACGGGCGTGTCGCACACCCGTGCTATTTTGGCAGGATCGGCCACGGTTTCATGACACAGGCGTGTCGCATGCACGTGTTAGTTTGGCAGGATCGCCCACGACCATGTTGCACGGCTGTGGCGATTTATCGCAACCCGTGTTAGGTAAAAATCTTTGCCCTGTTTCTACACGGTTCTAAGCACGCTTATGTGCGTAGCCGTGTGAGTGTGGTAAAACTGTATTCAAGAGTTCCGTTAGTAAGTTAGGTGTTAAACACTAGAATTTAAAGAAGTTAATACCGTTAGTGCTTGGGTTGCCTCCCGAGAAGCGCTTATTTATTGTCTAAGCTCGACTTACTTCTCCATTGAATGGTCATGGTGGTTCGAGGAGTTTATACTCCTCATTGCTGCTATCAATCTCATTAAAATAAAGTTTTAGGCGAGTATGGTTTACCTTAAAAGTGCCAAACTTGGGATGACTTACCTCGACTGTACCAAATGGAAATATGCTAAGTACCGTAAGAGGGATTTCTTCATTTGATTTGGCAGTGATGATGTGAGGATCTGTGGCATCTAGTAAAACTTTATCTCCAACCATAAGTTGATTTAGTGAGGTATTGAGCTCGTTTTGGCGTAGTTTTGGTTTATCGTGTGTTCTCGGTTTATGTGTCCGCCATTCATCTAGCTCCTCTATTTGTAGCACTCATTCTTCATGAATAGGTCCTCTACTGTTGCTGGAACATGGCTCATGTACTTCCTTCAAACTCATTTCCTTTAAAGTAGGTTACATCATATTGTCAGTTTTAATAGCATGGTTTATACAATCACCTACAATTTTTGATGTATTGCCAGAATTGCGAGCTTGAAGGGTGATTGTTTCATCTCCCACACGAAGTGTGAGTTTACCTGTGCCAACACCAATAATCGTTCTAGCAGTTGCTAAAAAGGGCCTTCCTAAAATTAAAGGAGTTTTGCTATCCTCCTCTATATCTAGAACAACGAAGTCAACGAGAAATATAAATTTATCAATTTTAACTAGCACATCTTCAATAATACCCCTAGAAAATCTAATAGTTTTATCTGCTAATTGAATGCTCATCCTAGTCTGTTTGGGTTTCCCAAGACCTAGTTGCTTAAACATTTTGTAAGGCATGACGTTAATGCTAGCCCCTAAATCAACTAATGCATTATTAACATCTAAGCTACCAATTAAGCAAGGAATTGTATAACTCCCTGGATCTTTTAATTTTTTGGGTAGCTTATTCTGTAGAGTAGCTGAGCAAATTGCATTTAGCTCCATATGCGATGCCTCGTCCAACTTCTGCTTATTTGCTAAAAGCTTCTTTAAAAATTTCATTGCATTCGGCATCTGCGATAGAGCTTCAATAAATGGTAAGTTAATATGTAATTTTTTTAAGAGTTTGAGGAATTTACCAAATTGTTCATCTGAGCGGTCTTTCCTTGTCGCTTTGGGATATGGCACGCGAGGTTTATATTCTATACTTACCATTTTATTTTCATTGTGACCTACCTCACCTTTACTTACCACAAGTTCTTCTCTCGATTCTGGCTCAAGCTCAACTGATCCTTCTTCACCTTGAACATTAATCACGTTGAGTTGTTCCCTTGGGTTAGGTTCAGTATTGCTTGGAAAACTACCTTGTGGTCATTTAGAAATTAGTTTGGACAGATGGCCTATTTGTGTTTCGAGCCCTTAAACTGATGCTTGTTGATTTTTAAGTGTTGTCTCGGTATTCTAGAAATGAGTTTCTGACACCGAGATGAATTTGGATAGCATCTCATTAAGGTTTAGCTTTTTCTCTTATTGGTAAGGTGGTTGTTGGAAACTTGGAGGATTTTGTGGCCTTTGATTCCCTTGACCACCCTAAGAGAAATTTGGGTGGTTCCTCCAACCTGGATTATAGGTATTACTGTATGGGTTATTTTGAGATCTAAAGTTATTGTTACCCATATAGTGGACTTGTTCCTCCTCGGTTGTAGGATTGAAGGGTTGATATTCTGTATGTACACTTCCCCTACTTGAATCACACCTCATCACTAGATGTACCTGCGTAGAACCAAGTAAACCATCAATCTTTTTATTTAGAAGTTCTACCTGATTTGGCAGCATAGTAACCGAATCGACATTATAAACGCCTGCTATCTTGGTTGGCTTAGTCCTCATGACTTGCCACTGATAGTTATTTAGTGATATCTCCTCAATAAATTCGTAAGCCTCTTCAGGTGTTTTGTTGTTGATGGTTCCACCAGCGGCTGCGTCAATCATCTGTCTTGTCGAGGGATTCACACCATTGTAGAACATTTGAACTTGCAGCCATAGAGGTAGCCCATAGTGAGGGCACCTTCGCAGTAGGTCCTTGTATCTCTCCCATGCATCGTAAAGTGTTTCTAAATCCATCTGCACAAAAGAAGAGATATCATTACGTAATTTGGCTATCTTAGCCGGTAGAAAATACTTTAATAAAAACTTTTCGGTCATTTGTTCCCAAGTAGTGATTAACCATCGTGGTAACGAGTTCAACTACTGTTTAGCTTTATTCCTTAATGAAAAAGGGAATAACCGAAGACGAATAGCATCATCAGAAATGCCATTAATTTTAAAAGTGTCGCAGAATTCCAGAAAATTTGCCAAGTGAGTGTTGGGATCCTCATTCTGCAAACCATCAAACTGAACAAATTGCTGTATCATTTGAATTGTGTTAGGTTTTAGTTCAAAATTATTTGTAGCAATAGCAGGCCTAACTATACTTGACTCAGTTCCTATTAAATTAGGTTTAGCATAATCATACATAGTACGAGGAGCAGGATTTTGATTTGCTAGATCAGCGAGTATCGCAGGTGGTAGCTGATTTTCCTGATTTTCAGCCATATCCTCGGTTGTAGTTGAGATATCATCCTCTTGCTCTCACTCTGTGTATCTTAGGCTTTGCCTTATTTCTTGTCGGTTTCTGCGAGCTGTGCAATCGATTTCTTCATCAAAAATCAATAGTCCTGATAGGTTTCTTCTAGTCATAAACTATAAGAACTTGCCAGAAGAAAGAAAAAAGAAAATTTAGTAAATAAAAATAAAAATTAAATTGCAGTAAAAGTAAATGGCTAAAGTAATAAAAATTGAGTGTTCCTAATATTTTACTTCCTTGGCAACGACGCCAAAAACTAACTATTAATCACTCTTGAAACTAACTATTATCACGATGTAGGCAAGTATGCCTATCGAACAGTAGTATAGCTTTAGCAAGACCGGATTGTCGAACCCAAAGGAACTAAAAGTACTAGTAATGATTTTTTTTATTATCTAGCCTAGGAAAAAAGGGTTTGTTTTAATTAACTAATTAACTAAAATAAGAGATCACAGAAAATAGAATTGGCAAATTACTTTTGGAAAAATGATTGATTTAAGACAATACCTAAGGAAAAATCCACCTAGACTTCACTTGTTATTTTAGCTCCGAATCAGACGATTTATTCATTTAACTTGTTCCGTAGAAATCCCTAAGTTATGTTATTATCCCTATTCAAGACTAATAACGTCTAACCCTAGATTGAATAATTGAAATTTCTTTCTAATTAACCCCTAGGGTTGCATTAACTCGATCTATGGATCCCCTTATTAGGTTTCACCCTAATCTGGCAAAATCTTGTCATCCTATCTCTAGGCACGCAATCAACTCCGCTTAATTATGACAAAGTCACTCTTAGACAGGGACTATTCATCCTCCAACTAAGAGCATTAACTTGAATCGATATCTTGAAATATCAAAACAAGAATTAAGAACACATAATTAAGAACGAGTCAAATATTTATCATACAATTCAGAAAATAATAACAAGATTCTTCTTAGGTTTCATCCCCCTTAGGTATTTAGGGGTTTTAGTTCATAACTAAATAGGAAAACATCTCAGAAGAATAATGAATACAAAACATAAAGAAAACCCAAAACTCCTAAAGGGAAATTGAGGAGAAATCTTCAGTCTTGATGATGAATCCAGCTTCTAAGATGGATCAATCGGCTTTCTTGGAGTAATTCCTTGCTCCCCATTCTCCGTCTCTCTTTTTGTCCTCCTCTAGGGTGTTTAAATAGGCTTTAGAATGCCTAAAAGCCCTTAAACTTGCCCTTTTCCAAATAGAACTTAACCAGGGCTTGGCAGGGACACGCCCGTGTACGATTACGTCAGGCTGTGGTCGAGGCTGAGAGATTAACATGCCCGTGCTGAGGTTGTTTTAGGTCGTGGTCGAGACTATTAGAATGGCACGGGTGTGTGTTCTGCCCGTGTGAGGAAGTCCAGGCCGTGTTGTTTTCCCACGTTGGCCCATTTTCTCCGTTTTTGGCCCGTTTCTTGTTCTTTTCGCTCTCCTGTGCTCACCTAAGTATAAAACATGAAATTAAAGGATTAGAAGCATCAAATTCACCAAATCTAAGGAGAATTCATTCATAAACGTGTTAAGCATGGGATAAAAATATGTATAAATTATGGTTTATCATTAACTTTGGATAGTTTTTACCAATGGTCCCGCTTCGGGTCCTTGTACTAGCCCATCAATCATTATTTCAATTAAAATTGCTTGAAAAAGATTATCATAACGGATAAGACGTAATTTTATTGAGAACAAAGCTTGAAATGAATTAATCACGATAGCAAATTTTTCTAAAATACAAAATGAGTATAAATTAGTCAAGATAACACATTTTGCCAAAATATAAAATGAATAAGATGAAAATAGGTGCCCCAGATATTGCAGCATGAGCTTCTCCGTCCAGAACTTCTCGAGAACCCTTTGAACTTGCTATGTGTCTAGAAGACCTAGCAGGTTTTGCTGATGCCTCAAGATGTAACATCCCTCCTCTTTGTTAATTCGGGCATAGCAAGACTATTGCAGGCCTTACCTTTGATCAAAACTTGAATTTCCCTTCTCTTGGGTTTTCAATTCAAAACCCCTTTGATCTCAAGGCGCCCTTTGCGGGTTTTTGCCTTGGCCTCTCCCTTTTTTTTTAGGTGAAGTACTTTTTGACTGAATCTGAGTTCACAGGATTAGGCAAGTTTTAACCATCCATCTCGGTTAAAATTAGTGGTCCTCCGGAAAATGCCTTCTTTACTACATAAGGTCTTTCCCAATTTGGCATCTATTTCCCTCTAAAATATTTTTGTATGGGTAGGATCTTTTTCAATACTAGGTCTCCCTCATGGAATTCTCTAGGACGAACCTTTTTGTTGTAAGCTTGCATCATTCGCTTTTGGTACATCTGACCATGATGAATGACTTTCAGTCTTTTCTCTTCAACTAAGTTTATTTGATCGTATCAAGATTAGATCTATTCTGCTTCATCCAATTTCAATTATGCCAAAACTCTGAGAGAATGAATCTTGACTTTAATGGGTAAAACTGCCTCCATTCCATAAACTAGAGAGAAAGGCGTTGCCCCAGTTGAAGTTCTGACAGATGTTCGATAAGCATAGAGGGAAAATGGTAACTTCTCATGCCAATCTTTATAAGTCTTAGTCATTTTCCCCATGATTTTCTTAATGTTCTTATTGGCTGCTTCTATTGCACCGTTCATTTTTAGGCGATATGGTGATGAGTTGTGGTGTTTGATCTTGAACTGACTACAAACTTCTGATATCATGCTGTTGTTCAAATTTAGTGCATTGTCAGATATGATCTTTTTTGGCATTCTTTATCGACATATGATTTCTTTCTTCAGAAATTTGCTAACTGCTGACTTTGTAACATTGGAATATAAAGCGGCTTCTACCCACTTGGTGAAGTAGTCAATGACCACAAAGATGAATCGATGCCCATTTGAAGTTTTTTGTGATATCAGCCCAATGACATCCATACCCCACATAGAGAAAGAACATGGAGAAGTCATAACATGCAGAGGTAAAGGAGGTACATAAATTTTATCTCCATAAATTTGGCACTTATGACATTTCTTGGCGTAATTGATGCAGTCTCCTTCTATGGTAGACTAATAATACTGGAACCTCATTATTTGCCCGGCCATTGTGAAACCATTGGCATGTGTTCCACAGACACCCTCGTGGACTTCTTTCAAGATTTTCTTAACCTCGATAGCGTCTACATATCTTAGTAGCACCTGATCCTTTCTTCTTTTATATAGGATCTCTCCATCTAAAACATAGTCGCTATCCAGTCTTCTCAGTGTCCTTTTATCATTCTCAGTTGCTTGTTAGGGTATTCACGATTCTTCACGTATCGCAGTATATCGTGGTACCAAGGGTGATCGTCCTTTTCTTTTTCTTCTTCGATGTTGTAACAATGAATCGGAGTCTCATAGATACCCATCTGGATAGGTTTCACATCCTCTTATTTGTTCATTTTAACCAGTGAAGCCAGAGTAGCCAAAGCATCATCCATTTGATTTTTGTCTCGTGGAAGATAGTAGAAGGTGATGTCATCAAACTCTTTCATTAGCTCCAGAACCAGCCTTCAATAATTAATCAACTTGGGGTCTCTCGTTTCCCATTCACCTATGAGTTGATAGATCAGTAGTGCAGAATCCTCATATACCTCTAGCACTTTGATCTTACGCTCTATGGCTGCACGGATGCCCATGATGCATGCTACGTATTCTGCCATATTATTTGTGCAATCAAAATTCAATTTACTAGTGAATGGATAATGATCTCCGTTTAGGGACACCAGGACTGCTCCAATTCTGTTAACCACAGTATTTGAGGCCCCATCAAAGTTTAGTTTCCAAGGATTACCTTCTTGAGGATCCTCTTCACTAGTTGCAACGTACATTAGATCTTCATTCGGAAAATTAAAGCTCAAAGGCTCGTAATCTTCTAGAGCTCTACTGGCCAGAAAATCTGCAATTGCACTCCCTTTTATAGCCTTCTGATTCACATAAACTATATCAAATTCGGATAGCAGAATTTTCCATCGGGCCATTGTTTCATTCAAAGCAGTCGACTCCATCATGTACTTTAGAGAGTCCAGTTTTGAAATGAGCCAAGTTGTGTTGTATAGCACGTACTGCCTCAATCTTCGGGTTGTCCAAATCAATGCGCAACATAACTTCTTGATTGGTGAATACCTTGTCTCGCATTTAGTGAATTTCTTACTGAGATAGTTTATCGCTCTTTCTTTTCTTCTTGACGCATCATGTTGACCAAGCATGTATCCCATGAAATTCTTGAATACTGCCAAGTACAAAATCAGAAGCCTATCCGGGCTAGGTGGCATCAGTATTGGGGCATTGGATAGATAATCATTGACATTGTCAAAAGTTTTCCGGCACTCCTCATCCCAAACGCCTGGATTGTGTTTCTTAAGGAGACAGAATATAGGGTCGTATTTCTCAGTTATTTGTGAAATGAACCGTGTGATGTAATTTAGTCTTCCTAAGAAACCTCAAACTTCTTTTTGAGTGCGTCAAGGAGGTAATTCTTATATAGCCTTCACTTTATCTGGGTCGATTTCGATCCCCTTTTCACTTACTACAAATCTTAGGAATTTTCCTAACCTAGCCCCAAAAGTACATTTTGCTGGATTGAGCTTCAGTTGGAATTTTCTCAATCTCAAGAACAACTTCCTCAAGACTTGTACATGCTCTTTCTCTGTTCGGGATTTTGCGATCATGTCATCAACATAAACTTCTATTTCCTTGTGCATTATGTCATGAAACAAGGTTACCATGGCTCTTTGGTATGTTGCTCCCGCATTTTCAGTCCAAATGGCATCACTTTATAGTAGAATGTTCCCTACGTGGTTACAAAGTGGTCTTCTCCATGTCTTCAAGATGCATCTTTATCTGGTTGTATCCCGAGAAACCATCCATGAAGGAGAATAGTGAATAACCCACCGTGTTGTCCACTAAAGTGTCGATATGTGGCAATGGGAAATTATCTTTCAGACTAGTTTTGTTCAAGTCCCTGTATTCTACACACATTTGTAATTTTCCATTTTTTTAGGGATAGAGAAGATATTGGCTACCCATTCTGAGTATTTAACCACTTGTAAGAAACTAGTATCAAATTGTTTCCTGACCTCTTCTTTTATTTTCAGCAAGACATCAAGCCTTATTCTTCGGAGCTTTTATTGAACTGGTTTGCACTCTTCCTTTATGGGGAGCCGGTGTACCATGATATCAGTGTTTAACCCAGACATATCTTGATACGACCATGCGAAAACATCTTTGAACTCTTAATGAAGTTGCGTTTTGTCTCTACAGTGATGCAAGCTCCGATCTTCACCTCTTTATCCTCCCCTAAACTCACGACTTCCACTGATTCTTTGTAGGGTAAGATCTATTTTTCATCTTGTTCAACCATCCTTAACAAATCGAGAGATAGACTACATTCTTGATCATTTTCAAAATCCTAGGGTTTCTTCTGGACACATATCTTGCTCAAAAGGAGATTCTGAGTCGTTAGCAGCATCACTCATATCATTGATATTTGAAGACCTGTTATGGGAACAAGGGAAGATCCAAAGAATAAAAGAATCCAAGAATAAATATTTGTATGGTATGATTATGAATGAAAGAATAAAATAATATTTGCTCAAAATGGGACAAAAGATGCATTTTATTAAAATAAATATCGTTGGACATAAGCCTATTTCACAAAAGGGTTCTTATTACTCTTAGGCCTAAAGTAATAAGCGTGTTTTGAACATTACTCTGAATTAATTCTAAAGATTATAGGGATCTCCTCCGCGGTCCAATTGTTCAAAACACTCCCTGGTTCGTAAGGGTGAATGCCTAATAGGTTTTCGTCTCTCATTCCTTCTTCAGATATGGCGTTAGTGTTCAAACTTCCAATCATTTCTTCCGCAATTTCTCCCCTTGACATCTTCCACTCAGGGTGAATGGTTCTTCCTAACACGAACGTTCTGGATATATGGGGAAAGGTCATCGGTTCCCACTTAACCTCTTTCCTGCTTAGTTGTGCTCTCCTCGTTTCCTGTTTCTTCTCCATCTCTTTCTTCTTTTGCCTTACATCTGGCTTGTATCCTAAGCCAAACCGGTCTCATTTATCCGTGAGCATGGGTACCTCGATCCTTTCTTGTAGGCATTTTCCAAGCCCCCTCCCAAGCGAAGCTCCTTTCCCAACCATCAGTTGCAGGCCCATCCTTGTAGTTTTGGATATTTTGAGCACCGAGATTTTATTCCCTTCGACAATAAAGGTCACGTTCACAAATTATAGCAATTGACAGGAACATTCTATCGCTTCATCGTTTGTCCCCACATAAGGTGCGTCGCTGGTTATGGATGTAATAATGTCTTCTTTCACATTTTTTGTTACCAGCCAACCTTCGGTTACCAACTTTAGCTTTTGATACAGCGATGACGGCACTGCCCTCGCTGAGTGAATCCATGGCCTCCCCAATAAGCAATTGTAAGAAGGCTTGATGTCTATCACTAAGAAATCCACCTCATACGTGCTTGGACTGATTAAAAGGGGTATTTCAATCCTCCCCATTACTTTCCTTTCGGTGCCGTCAAATGCCCTCACTATATTTTGGCATGTCTTCATATGAGAACTATCCACTGGCAACCTATTCAGTATAGATAGGGGTAGGACATTCAATGCAGATCCACTATCAATCAATACTCCCGACAATGTATATCCCTTACAATGAGTGTGATGTGTAGAGCCTTTGTGGACCCCATTCCTCCCAGCGGTATTTCGTCGTCATTAAAAAATATGAAATTATCAGCACTTATATTATTGACAAGACGGTCCAGTTTGTTAATCTGCGACATAGGTTTCGTTTAGCACTTTCATCAACGTGCTACGATGTGTCTACAAACTTAAAAGTAAAGCTAGAACTGAGATGCGAGCCTGTTGCTTATGTAGCTGTTCTACAATGCTGTACTTGCTATGCTTTAAGAATTTCAAGAATTCTCTAGCCTCTTTTTCAGTCACTGGCTCGTTAATAAGTGATTTGACTCTAACCGTCTTTTCTTTTTCTTGTTTTACCGCCAAGGCCTTTCCTTTTACGGGTTCCGCTCTTGAATTTGTTGGATCGTATCATTTCCCATTACGTGTGTAAAAACCCACATTTTAACCCTCTTCTGAAGCGTTAACCAGGTTCTCCTCTCCCAGGATTGCCATGTTGCAGTCATAGTTCCAAGGAACCCTTTTGCTATCCTTGTAGGGAAAGAATACAAGTTTTTGGATTATGACTCTCAGTGCTATTCGCATTCCTACTTCATCATTTCTTGGTCGTAAAATGATCACTACCAGGTGGTTAACTTTTTGGACCCATTCTATTGATCCTTCCTCTGAGGCATAAGCCTCTCCTTCTTTTGATCCCTTTATCTCTTCATAAAATTTTGTCTCTTTATTGTCTGTCAGATTTTGCACGGTGGTCCTGAACTCACGAAGAAATAGGTGCGGATGCATCCCAAAAGCGATCCACTATCCCCTGTAGAGGTGAAAACCTTACGAATGAGTAGTTTCTCACTCCCACTTAAAAAGTATAACCAAGCAGTCATGCAATGCAATATGCAGAAATGTACCAAAAGGCTCGAACTAGTAAAGTAAACATATCAAAATGAACCACAAAAATGAAATGCAACAAAAGGATCGTAGATTTAAATCAAATCATCAGTTTTCGACAAAAATACAATAAGTAATCAACTTGTGGCTAGACTCTCTTTTTTAGTCCCCAGTGGAGTCGCCAAGCTGTCGAAATGATTTTTCTGAAAAACGGGTCGACTTGGTTTTGAAAACAAAAGAATAGGAGTCGCCACCAATCCTTTTTATGAGGTGTGATCGGATCACCTCGTGACCGTTTTAATAAAATGTTTGATTTACTAAAACAACATTTTTTTTGGTTTACGAAATTCAGAAAATGGGTTCGGGAGTCGATTACGTACGAGGAAGGGTTAGCACCCTCGTAATGCCCAAAATTGGTACCTAGTTGATTAATTGGTGTCTTAGTATCAAAAGTAGAAAACTTGAAAAGAGTTTTAAAATATGATTCCTCTTTGTGTTAATGTTAATTTTACAAAAAAATGCTTAGATAAATAGAAATAGATGTTAAAGACCTTCTTATCTCGAAGTAATGACACATCCAATAAGTTAGGACACGACATTTTAAACCCTCGAGAATAAGCTCTTTTTTTTTCAAAACTCATGTATTTTAATTTTAAAAGGATATTCAATTATTTTAGGTCAAATGAGAAAAATCAAAACCCAGTAAGTTAGGGCATGATCTCTTGAATCTCCTAATACGAAATATTGCCTTTATTATTTTTTAGAAATTCTTATCTCAAGGTAACAAGATGTCACATCCAGTAAGTTGGGACACAACACCTCAAATTCTTGAGAATAAGCTTTTATATTTAAAACTCATGTATTCGATTCTAAAAGGATATTTCACTATTTAGGTTAAACGAGGAAAAATCGAAACCCAGTACATTAGGGCACGACTTTCTTGAATTTTCAAATGTAGAACATTGCTTAAAAAATTTCTTTTTTTATGAATTTGGGTAAAAATTAATGAAATATTTCAAAATGATATGTGGACAAAATATTAAGCTAATAAATAATAACAATATAAATGTGCTAATAAGCAACTCATAATACGTATGATGGCAATAATCACATAATACATGTCATATCAATATTAACAATCAATGAAAATAGAACAAACAATAAAGTAAAGAAATGAAAACAATGATGACGACAATAATACTAATGATAAAATATGCAAATGAAATGACAATGCCAATTTTTAAATATAATAAAGAAACAAATAAAATAAGGACACAAATAAGTGTAAGGAAAATAGTTTATAAAAAACATTGAAAGTAAAGAATCAAATCAAAAGGTAAATGAAATTAAAAGTATAATTTATAATGAAACATAGGTAAATAAATAAATATAGATGATGATGATGATGATGATAATAATAATAATAATAATAATAATAATAGGAACAATATATGTACGAGTAAGAACACAAATAATCTGACTTTTAGTATAAAAAGGGGTAATAAACGAATAAATGAATAAATGATAATAAAATAATGATAGACAATGAAATAGTAATAGTAATGAAGGCATAGATAAAATAAATGATCAAGGAAATAAAAATAAAAGCTAAGAAATGAAGGAATAATACCTAAATGCACATGAGGATTAAAAAATGAACGAATAATATAAAAAATAGATAAACAAATTAATAAAATAATAGGACAAATAAATAAATAAACAAGCAGCTAAATAAATGAATAAATAAAAGAGTTAAAACAAAAGGGTTAATTTGAAGCTTAAAATAAAATTTAAAGGTATAAATTGTAAATAATAAAAAAAGGCTGACAAGGACAAGGATGTAATGCGCTAAAACTAGCAAGGACTAAAAGGAAAATATCCCTGATCCTTATGCGCAGCGTTTCAACTAGTAAGGCCACAGATTTAATTAAAAATGAAATAAAATTAAAGGGGCAGATTTAAAAAAGGGGAACTAGGACCAAACTAAAAGGCGCGTAAAGGAGCGAGGACTAAATGAGAAATTATCCCTGTCATTCAAAACGCACAGCTTTAGTAAGGACTAAAATGAAATGAAAGAAAAATTATCGGCCCAAATTAAAAATAAAGAAAACAAAAAGGATATAATTAAAATAGGTAGAAAAAGCGGAAGGGCCACGCGCATAAATACCCCATTTTTACCCAAAACGTGCGGATCCTAGTGGATCATGGGTCGGGTTGAGTTGGCCTCCCTTAAACGCCGCCGTTTTGGCACTTAAATGGCCAAGATGAAACGGCGTCATTTCACACTGCTATTTAAATCAATTTTTTTTCTAAAATTTCAGTTCAACATTTGTTTTCTAAAAAAGGGCCAAATGCTCTCCCTCAAATTCTAAAACCCGGCCAAGGGTCTAGCGTGGCTCCGGTGAGTTTCGGCCGTGGCCTTTCAAATTCCCCTCCTTTTTTCCTTTTTTTTTAATAGATCTAGGATAGATTTTTTTTTAAAAATAAAAAAAATAAAAAAATAACAAAAACGAAAAGAAGGGGTGAATCGCAAGGGCAGAAAACCTCCGTCTTCGCTGCTCCTCTCACCCTCGTCGTAACCCAAATGGGTTTTTGTGACGTTTGGGTCACTGGAGGTTCTTAACTGCGACAGAGAATGGACCAACAGTGAGAGTTTATTATTATTTATGCTTTTATTTTGAGAAAAATAAAAAATAAAAATAAAAGAGGAACCTTT
Organism: Gossypium anomalum; assembly: GCA_025698475.1. Taxonomy (NCBI): domain Eukaryota; kingdom Viridiplantae; phylum Streptophyta; class Magnoliopsida; order Malvales; family Malvaceae; genus Gossypium; species Gossypium anomalum. The sequence continues at coordinate 61,782,527 of CM046956.1, forward strand.
GAAATGTTTGCTTCTGATTTTTTGTCCCTTTTTTTATTGAAGAGTCTGTAAAAATATTACATTGAAGTTCTTGTGGCTATATAGCCGAATACATGATAGTTTTTTTTTTGTTCGTTTCTTTTTTGTCTGTCTTCGTGTGTTTTTGTTTCCATTCTTTTTTGGGTCTATTTGCAGAACAGGGGGAAGGTCAACGAGCGAGGCTTCCCATTTCGGTGCAAAAGAACAGGAGGAGCAGAGCCTCAGGCGTTGGACGTGCTGTCGAGGCACTTGGGTGGCACAGCGAGGTGCGGCGCTAAAGGCTCAGAAACCCTAGAGTTTCTGAGTTGGTTTAGTCTTTTGGACCTATTGGGCCAATAGGAATTGGGTCAGGGATTTTAGTTCTGGGTTTGCAAAATTTGGACTTTGTATTTCCAACTTTAGACTGTTAATATTTTGTTTTGGTTTTAATTTTTTTGTATTTGGGCTGGTCGGTTTGGGCTTTTATTGCCCCGGGCTAAATTGGCCTACTATAGATTTAATTATGCTGGTATGGGTCCCTAAGAAATTCAGCTAGCATGTATAGAGGGTAAAAATAGTATTTTTACAAGTTTCAAGCTTAAGGACCAATTTGTGAAAAAGTTAAAATAGGAGGGTAAATTCATAATTTTATGATAATGTGAATTATGGATTGAATTGAATGTTTGATGTCAATTGAAGTACTTAATTGGATGTAATTATCTATTTAGATAAAGATAAACTACAACCGGACTTAAATTGGGGAAAAACTAAAGCTTTGGACTAGACTTCAACTCGGTTGTTGCAACCATAGTTGTCGAGGTAAGTTCGTATGAAATACAATCTTATTAATGGTAATTTAATTGGTTATTTGTTATATTATGTTAGTATAAACGAACTTGGTTATATGAGTATATCGATGCTTTGCTTAAATGACGAATAAATGATCTCGTTTGAACCTTAAAAATTCTTAGGATACAAATGACATGTCATTAGGGATTTCATGTTTCGAGTGTTGGTCTTGAATGTCCTATCGATGGCTGAGGTCCTGCATTTGTTGCGGATTGTCCACAGCTCGTGTGAGTTGCATCGTGTAGCTAACATTTCGACCCACAGCTTATGTGAGCACTTTTGAAAAGTAAAGGTTACGGTTATATGGAAAGGCACACAATGTGTGAGCATTCCCGAGTATCCAATGTAATTCTAGATGGTTCAATGGGTAAGCAATGGTTGATGGCAAGGTATGTAAACAATTGGATATTGATTTATGATCTTATGAAAAGGTTAGTGTGATAACTGATGTGTACATGAAAATCTAATTATGGTATGGTTGATTATATATGTATCATGTATAAACTTACTAACTTGTAAGCTTGATGGTGCTTATATAGGATTTTACTAAGCATATGGTCTTGGTAATGATGTTATGTTTATTTTATAACTTGTGCTTAAGAATGGTAAGTTATGCTAGTTGCTTATGTAGTTACTTTCCTTTATTTCATAGATTAGCGTAAGCTCGATCGGTTGGAAGCTTGTCGAAGATCTATCACACTATCCAGCAACCACTTCAGTAGTTTTTTAGTTAATCTGGCCAAGGTTATAAATGGCATGTATAGGACCTTTTTATAATGATAGTTCTTGAATATGTTAATGAACAATTTGGTATGTGTCTGTTTTTGGAGTTATGTCTTGTTAATGGACTTTTAGAGCCTTGACAAGTTTAAGTCTTTTGGCCACTTTTAGGTATTTGTAATATATGATCCTTTTTGGTATGTTTGTGATGATTTGTGAATGGTTTTAAGAGATATCAATTGGTAGTTAAAGGAATTAGGTTTTGTGCTTGAAATGTTGCTATATTGTTTTATTTTGGTTAATGATGTTTTGGTATCAATGTGGTGTCTTTGAATGGCATATTGGTTAGATGAAATAGGTTTTTTGAATTAGTATGTTTAGATGTGTTTGAAAGATGTTTAGGTCTATTGAATGTATGGACAAATGCAGTGGATGACTGGATATGTTTTGGTCTTGAAATGGATTGTTTTTAGGGTCAAATTACAGAGTACATGGCCTGGGACACAGGCAGTCACACGGCCGTGTGGCACACACGGCCATGTGGCGCACACGGCCTGGCTACACGACCTATGTCACTTGTTACTTTTGGTGTAAATTTCACACGGCCTAAGACATGGACATGTGTATAAGTCAATGAGGTACACGGCCTAGCACATGGCCTGCGACACGGCCATGTGTAGCAAGTCAGGAAGTTACATGGTCTGGTACATGACCTGCGACACGGCTGTGTGACCTAACTCAATAAGTTACATGGTTTGCGATACGGGTTAGGACACGGCGTTGTGTCCCTTTGCTCGATTGTTACACGGTCTGGGCTATGTCACATGGCCTGGACACATGGCCGTGTGACCACTGTTTTCAAAATTTCAATCTTTTTCCCAAACTTTTTTATTTGTTTCAAATTAGTCCTGAACTGATTTTAGGGCCTCGAAAGCCCGATTTAAGGCCCAAATGTATTTGTATGCTAGGGTTGTAATTAGTTTTACGTGATTATTGTTAAATGACATTATTAATAAGTTTTATATTAATTGTTCAAATTTGTATTGTAATGCTCCGTAACCTTAATCTGATGATGGAGATGGATTAGGGGTGTTACATTTAGTGGTATCAAAGCTACAGTTTAGTCGATTCTTGGGCTAAACGTAGCTAGTAAAGAGTATAGAATACATGTCATTTATATAACCTGTAATAGTGTGATATCTCCTGACCTAATTGAATTATGCTTTGCTTATAGATAAAAGATGTCATCCAACCAAGTCAATTCTAATGAGGTTGAAAGTAATGCGCAAGCTTTTGATCAAGGAGCAGATAGTAGTTGGCCTGTAGATGAGGACCGGGGAAGCGAGGCGAAAGAAGCCTTTTTCCATATGATGTCCGAGTGGTTCTTTAAGTTCATTAAAATGAAACCTATGGCTCAACGACCTCCACCCCCTCTCGTACCCTAACCTGTCCCCTCTATTCCTCAAGGTTTGGAATAAGTACATGTAAGCAAGCCTCCGATTGATAAAATACGTAAGTATGGGGTAGAAGAATTTTGCATAACCAATATTGGACTATGGCAATAAATTTCCTTAGAAAGGAATAAATCATTAGGAAAAAGAAGTCTAGTAAGGTATTAAGGAATCTTGGATAATAGGGTTGCCACTAAGAAGGCATGACACACCAAGTGTGAATTAGTTAAAATACCAGCTACGCTCTAACGTAATGACTAATGACAAAGGATGGATTAAGGCCTAAGGGTATGTTATGTAAATATATGTATTCCCTTACACGCCTCTTTACAATTTTCAAGTATTTATCTGGTTGATTGGAAGGACTGGGACACGTGTCAAATATCTATAAGGACAAAGGTAAAATATCAATGTAACCCGAGTAAGAAATGGGGAACCTTTCTCTCACTTCTTCAAGAAGTAATCGCAATTTATAAAAAGGTAAAAAAACAAAGAGAATTCCTCCCATCCTTCAAGATGAGTTGAAGATATGGATCTAGGCTTTGAGATGCCCCTTGTTAAGGTAAGATCTACAACCTTACATACTAAGCTATTAAGGAGTAGCTCGGTTTAGCTAGGTAAAGTAAGTATGGTAAAGTCTTATTTCGAGATTTCTGATATTCAAAGTGAAAGAAAAAGAGTTAAGTGTATAGATCTTGACAAGTTCTCATGTTCTGTGAACTAGTGGCTGTTGATCTACTCGATAAAAGCCTGGATCTGGTGTTTAGAGTTGATAAAGATGCAAGTTAGGTGAATCCTTAAGCCAACTCTTGCAAATGTATTATACATGTTAGAACCTTCTGTGAAAATAAGCTAAGAATACATGATGTGATGATTTTATGAGAAATGCATGTTTGATGAACTTGCATGAATGATTTGTATGGAATATGGATATAAACAAGTTTGTTGTGAAAGAGTGTGTCATGAGTAAGTCAAATGTGAATGAGTCTATCAAGTATGAGTCTGCATGAAGTGTTTATGTTTGTCCCCGGATTCATCTAAAGGGCCCGTCAGGATTAAAAACACAAATCTCAAAAAGAAAAAGTCCATGGCACTCTGAAGACCATATTGTAACACCCCCTAACCCGTACCCATCGCCAGAATGGGGTTACGAGGTATTACAGATCATAAAACAATTCAGAACAGACTTTCATTACAAAGCTAATCCTCTAGTAATAATTTTTTTTTTTTACAAAGCAACTAACATGCTTCAATTCTATAATCCATAAAATTTCCAAGATTAAATTTAATCAATACAACAAAGAATCATGAAAATCGAATGTTAAATTAACCAAGAATATGTCATTCCATATACCAATCATATATGTATACTATAACTATTATGGCACTCAAATAATTTAAATATAAAATATCTTATTATCTTACTAATTTTATACACATACTAATTAGTAAGCAAACATACATCATTTCATCTTATAAAAATGATATATTCCATTATAGCATTTGTTTACCTAAATACAACATTTGCATATCATAAATACATATAATTAATAATCCTCTTAGCATATGCCAAAATATATCATCAACTCAACCAATTAGACCAATCAAATAAATTATCCAAAATGTTCAAATAATGAGCCTTTTGAAAATGACACATAATCATACTCATCTCATGTCTATTTGGCAACCAAGATCTACTTGTGCATATTAATCGATTTTCAAATAATTATCAAATCCATATAGTCATACCTATTATTATTTTATAACATAAGCATACTCCAATGTACCACATAGAATTGGCATACATTTTACTAATTAATGCATTACATATTATAACTCAAATACAAACGTCATTTACTCCATAACCAAAACACCACCTTATATCCTTATACATATATGCCTTGAGTTAATAAATATGTCATACCATTTCATCTTGTGCAAAAATATATACATATACATATATATATATATATATATATATATATATATATATATATAATAAAGGTACCGAATCACCAAGTTGACCATAACTGTAACACCCCTATAACCCGTATCCGTCGTCGGAATGGGTTATGAAGTGTTACCAACCCAAAATACCACATTTGTACAATCACAAACATATAAGAACATTAACTTTTAGATACATTCAAAAGATGCCATATTCGCATGGCCCATATACATCAACATCTCAAAAATACCATTCACTTAAGTCTATTCTATACATGTCATACTAGCTTCAAAACATAGTAATACCAAAATGATAGATAGTGTGACGAGTTGCTGACGATCCCTTTCCAAGAAGGTGACTGGAGTCAACAATCTATAAAATAGAGAAACGTAACAAACGGAGTAAGCTTTCATAAGCTTAGTAAGTTTTAAGCAATGCAACAAATAAACTCAATTATACATAGATTATTCAATTTCTCAAGAGGTCATTTTCTAGATATATCACCATTTGGCCGAATATACACAAGCACATAATGCACAATTAGCATTCTTATTTCACTTAATCTGAATTCATATAGCATAAATAAATCGAATATTTTCTCATACTTTCACACCTTGACCGAATGTATCAGGATCATAAATATAGATATAACATTTATTCACATATGTATCACATTATACACTTATGATTCAATTCAAATCATACTCACATATAAACACATAATACGTACCTGGCCAATTTAACGTATTGAATGTATTCATTTGTCATTCTAACACGAGGTATCTTAGTTTTAGACTTTTATCAAATCACCGGCATTCAGCCTGCTAGGTTTAAAACCCAAATTCATTCACCGGCATTTCGCCTGCTAGGGTCGAAGCCCGATATCATTTCACCGGCATTATTGCCTGCTAGGTTTAAAACCCGAATTCATTCACCGTCATTTCGCCTGCTAGGCTCGAAACCCGATATCGTTTCACCGGCATTATTGCCTGCTAGGCTCAAAGGCCCGGATAGTATCCGTATGATATTCAAATCAACAAGTTTCATATAACACAATCATACCAAATTAGGTACCATCATTATTCGAACATATCATCCTACATTTTATTCACTTTTATTTCATTTCATCACTCACATTTATCATTTGATAGTTTACACATAATATCTTACTCATATTCATCTAACACTATCATTTGATCATAATAGCATATCACATTTTACTTCCATTACAAATGTCATTTGACCATATACATATATGACAAGTAATACTTAATTCCCATAATCTGTCATGTCATTATCGAATATTATTTACATTTAACTACTTAAAACTTACCTCGAATATTTTCGAACAGTCTCGGATCGACTATTCAACTACTTTCTCTTTTCCCCTATCCAACCTTGGTTCTCTATGCTTTTGAGCTAATTCAAACAAAATTTAACTTATTAAAGTCCCATGATGCTAGCTTATGGCTGAATATGACAAGAAATTTAATAGGCCATTTAGCTACTTTTAGCTCAAATACAAAATGGTCATACACTTTTTTTTAATCACATTAAGCAATTTAACATTTTCTCATGTACACCTTTATGACCGACTCAATTTATCAAATAAGTAAACTACCTTAACTCATAACCCACATAGCCTAAGTGCATATAACCCTAATGACCAAATAAGTACATTACCAAAATTCCTATGACTTAACCTATAACCTTCATAGTCGACTATTCATTGTATACTTAGTTCACATACACAAACACAAAACTCATAAGGCTTATCATATTTTCATATACATATCCTTACCATATAGCCGAATATATATATATATAGCTCATCAAATAGGTATTTATTTACGTTTCCCTTTTAACACATATTGATCAACTAGTCCATGCATTAGCCTTTGACACATTCGGTCATTAAAGCAATAACCTATTTAACATTCAAGCATTTTATACCAAAATTTCTCCCAAGGCCGAATTCATCTACAACCTTTAGTACATATACAAAGTTTATATTAATATATACACACACCATTAACCTAGTATCAATTAACTAATTATTTTAAAAATTTTCTTTAACTAAGTAACTTATCCGGAAATAATAACGGTAAATTTAACAAGCTTAACTAAGTAACTTATCCCGAAATATTAAGGGAAAATTTAACAAGCTTAACTAAGTAACTTATCCGGAAATATTAAGGGCAAATTTAACAAGCTTAACTAAGTAACTTATCCGGAAATATTAAGGGCAAATTTAACAAGCTTAACTAAGTAACTTATTCGGAAATATTAAGGGCAAATTTAACAAGATTAACTACGTAACTTATCCGGAAATATTAAGGGCAAATTTAACATCACTTCATCATAATATTTCATTATGGTCGAATGCTCATTTTAAACCATTTATACATAAGTACCAATCCTCAAACTTAATTTATAACTATCTAAATCATTTAAAACATCCAACACCAAACTTTCTTTGCATTACATACTATAGTGGAATGCCCAATCCAAGCAATTGAGGCACACATAGTTCTAATTTCAAATTTAAAACTTATAAACTCACAATCACATGGATTTTAACATTATAGTCTATCAAACTTCCATTCATCAATTTCTATCATCAAACACAAATTTTTGCAATTTCCTATCATGACCAAATGCACAATTAACCAATATTTAACAAATTAATTCATGGGTTTAAAGTAGAACCAAGAGAATAACTCAAAAACATGAACTTTCAACCAAACTACCATGACCTTACCTTGAATTTTTCTTCCCCAAGTGACCGAATATTCAAGAGCTTCTCTTCTCCTATTTGTTTTCTTAAGTTTCAGCTAAGTGATAGAAACGAAAAAAAAATAAAGTTCACTTTGTTTTTATCACCCCATTTTATGATATAAAATAACATATATTATTTTATACCATAATTTATGTTATAATTTTAATATTATTAAGCACATGATGCATTAAACCAATCCCCACTACTGCCCACTTAAATAAAGTGGTAAAATAGACATGCAAATCCTCTACTTTAGTAATTTACAACATTAATCACTTGGACATTCACCTACCACATTATCAAAGTTTCTCAAACAAGTTCTTTTTAGCTAATTCCACATTCAAATGAAAAAATTAAGACACGATACTTTCACACATGCACTTTCACATATAATAAGCATAGAATAAAACATTTAATTATTTTCATGACTCGGTTTTTTGGTCCCGAAATCACTTCTTGACTAGGGTCAAATTAGGGCTGTCACAACTCTCCCCCCTAAGGAATTTTCGTCCCTGAAAATCTTACCAGCGAAAAGGTTAGGATAACGTTCTTTCATTGTGTCCTCTGGCTCCCAAGTCGCTTCTTCAACCCCGTGTTTGAGCCACAGTACTTTCACTAGTCAGATTTTCTTATTTCGCAGTTCTTTTACTTCACAAGCCAAAATACAAACTGGTTCCTCTTCATAACTCAAATCAGAATGAATTTCAATCTCTGATGGATTAATCACATGAGAAGGATCGGATCTGTACCGACGGAGCATCGAAATATGAAAAATGTTGTGAATCTTTTCAAGTTCAGGTGGCAAAAGTAGTCTATAAGCAACCGGCCCAATCCGTTCTGTAATTTCGTATGGTCTGATAAATATCGGGCTCAATTTACCTTTACGGCCAAATCTGAGTACCTTTTTTCCACGGTGAAACTTTAAGAAACACTTTGTCTCCGACTTGATATTCTATATCTTTCCTTTTCAAGTCCGCATACGATTTCTGATGATCTGATGCTACTTTCAGACTTTCACGGATCACTTCAACTTTCTGTTCGGCCTCTTTAATCAAATCAACTCCGTAAATCTTATTCTCACTGAGTTCAGTCCAAAACAAAGGTGTACGACATTTACGACCATACAAAGCCTCGTAAGGTGCCATCTTGATGCTCGATTGAAAACTATTGTTATATGCGAATTCAACCAAAGGCAAATATCGTTCCCACGAGGCACTAAACTCAAGAATGAAACATCTCAACATATCCTCGAGTATCTGAATAATTCGCTCGGATTGACCATCGGTCTGGGGATGAAAAGCGGTACTAAAATGCAACTTAGTACCCAATGCTTCTTGCAATTTCTTCCAAAACCGCAAAGTGAATCTTGGATCTCTATCCGACACAATAAAAGTAGGTACCCCATATAACCTTACAATTTGAGAAACATACAGTTCGGCTAACTTATCAAGTGAATAATCTGTACATACAGGAATAAAATGAGCCGACTTTGTCAATCTATCAACAACAACCCAGATCGCATCTTTCTTGCTTAGTGACAATGGCAACCCAGATACAAAATCCATCGTGACTCGATCCCACTTCCATTCGGGTATCATGATCGACTGAAGTAATCCCGAAGGCACTTGATGTTCCGCTTTCACTTGTTGGCATATCAAACACTTCGAAACAAAGTCAAAAATGTCTCGTTTCATACCATGCCACCAATACTGACGTTTCAGATCGTTGTACATTTTCATACTACTCGGGTGAACTGACTTTCGGCTGTCATGAGCCTCGTTCAAAATCATCAGAATAAGCTCTGAATTTCTCGGAACACATAATCGATTTCTGAACCTCAAACAATCATTGCTATCAATCAAAAACTCTGAATCCTCTTTCAAAACACATAATGCTCGCTTTGCAACTAATTCATTATCAACTTTTTGAGCTTCACGGATTTGTTGCATCAATAACGGTTTTGCTTTTAACTCTGCTACTAACACATCCTTAGTGGACATAGACAGGTACACATTCATTGCTCGCAAAACAAACAGTGATTTACGGCTTAAAGTATCAGCAACCACGTTAGCCTTTCCCGGATGGTAATCAATGACAAGCTCGTAATCTTTCAATAATTCTAGCCAACGTCTTTGTCTCAAATTCAAATCTCTCTGAGTCATCAAGTACTTGAGACTTTTGTAATCGGAATACACATGGCATTTTTCCCCGAACAAGTAGTGACGCCAAATTTTCAAAGCAAAAACGATAGCAGCTAACTCAAGATCATGAGTCGGATAGTTTTTCTCGTGTGGCTTTAACTGTCTTGAAGCTTACGCTACTACTCTACCCTCTTGCATCAATACACAGCCCAAACCATTCAGAGACGCATCACTGTAGATCACAAATTCTTTATCAGATTCTGGCTGAACTAACACTAGAGCTTCGGTCAAAAGATTTTTCAATTAATCAAAACTTTTCTGGCACTTTTCTGACCACTCAAATTTGATATCTTTCTGAAGCAACTTTGTCATCGGTGTTGCTATCATCGAGAAACCTTTCACAAACCATCTGTAGTACCCGGAAAGTCCCAAAAACTTCAAACTTCCGAAACATTTCTCGGAGGCTTCCAATCGAGTATAGCTAAAATTTTACTAGGATCAACCCGGATACCCGATGCGGATACAACATGCCCCAAAAAGCTGACTTCTCTCAACTAGACTCACATTTACTGAAGTTCGCATATAACTGCTTGTCTCGCAAAATCTGTAATACTAACTTTAAGTGTTCGGCATGCTCGGTTTTGTCATGTGAATAGATCAAAATGTCATCTATAAACACGACTACAAACCGATCCAAATACTGTCTGAAAATCTGATTCATTAGATCCATAAAAATAGCAGGGGCATTAGTGAGCCCAAACGGCATCACTAGAAACTTATAGTGTCCGTACCTCGTTCTGAAAGCAGTTTTAGGCATGTTAGAGTCTCTAACTCGCAACTGATAATAACCCGATCTCAAGTCTATCTTTAAAAATACTGAGGCTCCTTTTAGTTGATCAAACAAATTGTCGATTCGTGGCAACAGATATTTATTCTTTATAGTTACCTTATTTAGCTGACGATAATCAATGCACATTCTCATGGTTCCGTCTTTCTTTTTCACAAACAGCACTGGTGCACCCCAAGGAGAAAAACTCAGTCGAGCAAAACCTCTATCTGTTAACTCTTGCAACTGAGATTTTAATTCTTTTAGTTCGGTTGGTGCCATACGATACGGAGCTATCGAAATAGGTGTGGTCCCTGGCACTAGTTCAATACCAAACTATACCTCCCGAACAGGTGGTAATCCAGGTAATTCCTCGGGGAATACATCCGGAAACTCACAAACCACTAGCACTATCTCAAGTTTCTTTTCTGACTCTTTACTATCCAGTACATACGCAAGATAAGCTTCACACACCTTTTTTACATATTTCTGAGCCAACATCGAAGATATTACTGCCGGTAATCCATTTAAATCTGTAGACTCAACTCGGATTATCACGTCATTCGAACATCTCAAGTCAATTGTCTTTCGCTTGCAGTTCACTACCGCATCATGCACACTTAACCAATCCATACCGAGAATGATGTCAAACTCGTCAAAAGGTAATAGCATTAGATCAGCCAGAAAGCAAGAATCTTTGATCATCAGGGGACATTTCTTACACACTTCATCAACTAGCACATAACGGCCCAAAGGATTTGACACCCGAATCACAAACTCAGTAGACTCAACAGGTAGAGTCTTGCTGGATGCCAAAGTTTCACACATACGAATGAGTAGAACCGAGATCAATCAAAGCAATAACATCAGTATTAAAAAGAGTGAAAGTACCAGTAATAACATCTGGCAAAGAAGCATCCTCGCGCGCGCGTATAGCATAGGCTCTGGAAGGAGCACGAGCCTCAGAATGTACAGCAGTATCATTGGTCCCACTTTGATTTCCACTAGTATTACTCGCATGTCTAGGTGGTCTACCTCGTGTTGCAGTGTTACTAGGTCTCCGACTCGAATCAGTATTCTGTTCAGCTAATTTCGGACAGTCTCTGATAAAGTGATCAGCTGATCCACACTTGAAACAAGAGCGGTCATGAAACCTACAGCTTTCTGGATGCCATTTACCACAATGCTTGCACTCAGATCTATCTTGACGATCATTTTCGACACTGGCAACAGAGGTAGCTCGCGTACTCACAGGGGGTCGATCACGGCCACGTCTGGAAAAACCCCAAGTATTCTTAGATCAGCCTGAGTCATCTCTAAATTTCTTCAATGACTGATGAAAGGATTTTCCCGAGGATCTTTTACGGAACTCTCTAGCTCCATCATCAGCTTTTGTTTTCTCTTTACCGAGCTCTTCGGCTTTACAAGTTCGCTCGACAAGCACTACAAACTCTTTGATTTCCAGAATACCTACCAACAGTTTGATGTCTTCATTTAACCCGTCCTCGAAGCGTTTACACATGATAGCCTCAGATGAAACACATTCTCGAGCATATCTACTAAGTCTGACAAACTTTTGCTCGTAATCGGTAACTGTCATAGAACCCTGTTTGAGCTCAAGAAATTCTTTTCGTTTCTGATCGATGAATCTTTGACTAATATATTTCTTACGGAACTTGGTTTGAAAGAATTCCCAAGTAACCCGTTCTCTTGGCACCACTGAAACCAAGGTATTCCACCAATAGTAGGCAGAATTACGTAACAAAGATATAGCACGTTTTAAGCATTCATCAGGTGTGCATGATAATTCATCGAACACGTGAATGGTATTATCGAGCCAAAACTTAGCCTGCTCGGCATCATCACTATTTGTAGCCTTGAACTCAGTAGCCCCGTGCTTTCGAATTCTATCAATCGGGGGCTTGCTCAACCTCAACGGGTCAATTACAGCAGGTACCACAGGTGCAAGGGTTGTATTAGTCGGGGCTGGGGGATGTGAAATAGCCGGATTAGTTCGAACATATTGAGTAAACCAATCGTTCATCATAGCATAGAAGGCTTGTTTAGCCTCATCATTTTGATTACTAGCATTTGGTTGAGAGTCCAATGGCACTGTCCTGTGCACGGGAGCAGGCGCTACGCTCTCTACATCATCAGCTACCGCTCGATTGGGATCGAAATTCATTACTATACGAAAACACATTTCATTTGTCAGAAATCATCACACTATCGTACTAACACTTCATGGCATGTTTAGCTAGACTTACACGCGCTACGCTAATTTTAGAATCGACTAAACCGTAGCTCTGATACCAATAAAGTGTAACACCCCTATAACCCGTATCCGTCGCTGGAATGGGTTATGAAGTGTTACCAACCCAAAATACCACCTTTGTACAATCACACACATATAAGAACATTAACTTTTAGATACATTCAAAAACTTTATACAAACATTCAAAAGATGCCATATCCGCATGGCCCATATACATCAACATCTCAAAAATACCATTCACTTAAGTCTATTCTATACATGCCATACTAGCTTCAAAACATAGTAATACCAAAATGATAGATAGTGTGACGAGTTGCTGACTATCCCTTTCCGAGCAGGTGACTGGAGTCAACAATCTATAAAATAGAGAAACGTAACAAACGGAGTAAGCTTTCATAAGCTTAGTAAGTTTTAAGCAATGCAACAAATAAACTCAATTATACATAGATTATTCAATTTCTCAATAGGTCATTTTCTAGATATATCACCATTTGGCAGAATATACACAAGCACATAATGCACAAGTAGCATTCTTATTTCACTTAATCTGAATTCATATAGCATAAATAAATCGAATATTTTTACATACTTTCACACCTTGACCGAATGTATCATGATCTTAAATATAGATATAACATTTATTCATATATGTATCACATTATACACTTATGATTCAATTCAAATCATACTCACATATAAACACATAATACGTACCTGGCCAATTTAATGTATTGAATGTATTCATTTGTCGTTCTAACACGAGGTATCTTAGTTTTAGACTTTTATCAAATCACCGGTATTCAGCCTGCTAGGTTTAAAACCTGAATTCATTCACTGGCATTTCGCCTGCTTGGCTCGAAGCCTGATATCATTTCACCGGCATTATTGCCTACTAGGTTTAAAACCCGAATTCATTCACAGGCATTTTGCCTACTAGGCTCGAAGCCCGATATCGCTTCACCGGCATTATTGCCTGCTAGGCTCAAAGGCCCGGATAGTATCTGTACGATATTTAAATCAACAAGTTTCATATAACACAATCACACCAAATTAGGTACCAGCATCATTCGAACATATCATCCTACATTTTATTCACTTTTATTTCATTTCATCACTCACATTTATCATTTGATAGTTTACATGTAATATTTTACTCCTATTCATCTAACACTATCATTTGATCATAAAAGCATATCACATTTTACTTCCATTACAAATGTCATTCGGCCATATACATATATGACAAGTAATACTTAATTCCTATAATCTGTCATGTCATTGTCGAATATTATTTACATTTAACTACTTAAAACTTACCTCGAATATTTTTGAATAGTCTCGGATTGACTATTCAACTACTTTCTCTTTTCCCCTGTCCAACCTTAGTTCTCTATGCTCTTGAGCTAATTCAAACAAAATTTAACTTATTAAAGTCCCATCATGCTAGCTTATGGCCGAATATGACAAGAAATTTAATAGGCCATGTAGCTACATTTAGCTCAAATACAAAATGGCCATACACATTTTTTTTTAATCACATTAAGCAATTGAACATTTTCTCATGTACACCTTTATCACTGAATACATATATCAAATAAGTAAATTGCCTTAACTCATAACTCACATAGCCTAAGTACATACAACCCTAATGACCAAATATGTACATTACCAAAATTCCTATGACTTAACCTATAACCTTCATAGCCGAATATTCATTGTATACTTAGCTCACATACACAAACACAAAACTCATAAGGCTTATCATATTTTCATATACATATCCTTACCATATAGCCGAATATATATATATATAGCTCATCAAATAGGTATTTATTTATGTTTCCCTTCTAACACATATTGATCAACTAGTCCATGCATTAGCCTTTGACACATTAGGTCATTAAAACAATAACCTATATAACATTCAAGCATTTTATACCAAAATTTCTCCCAAGGCCAAATTCATCTACAACCTTTAGTACATATACAAAGTTTATATTAATATATACACACACCATTAACCTAGTATCAATTAACTAAGTACTTTAAAAATTTTCTTTAACTAAGTAACTTATCCGGAAATAATAAGGGCAAATTTAACAAGCTTAACTAAGTAACTTATCTGAAAATATTAAGGGCAAATTTAACAAGCTTAACTAAGTAACTTATCTGAAAATATTAAGGGCAAATTTAACAAGCTTAACTAAGTAACTTATCCAGAAATATTAAGGGCAAATTTAACATCACTTCATCATAATATTTCATCATGGCCGAATATTCCTTTTAAACCATTTATACATAAGTACCAATCCTCAAACTTAATTTATAACTATCTAAATCATTTAAAACATCCAACACCAAACTTTCTTTGCATTACATACTATAGCGGAATGCCCAATCCAAGCAATTGAGGCACACATAGTTCTAATTTCAAATTTTAAACTTATAAACTCACAATCACATGGATTTTAACATTATAGTCTATCAAACTTCTATTCATCAATTTCTATCATCAAACACAAATTTTTGCAATTTCTTATCATGACAGAATAAACAATTAACCAACATTTAACAAATTAATTCATGGGTTTAAAGTAGAACCAAGAGAGGAACTCAAAAACATGTATTTTCAACCAAACTACCATGAACTTACCTTGAGTTTTTCTTCCCCAAGTGACCGAATATTCAAGAGCTTCTCTTCTCCTATTTGTTTTCTTAAGTTTCGGCTAAGTGATAGAAAAGAAAAAAAAAATAAAGTTCACTTTGTTTTTATCACTCCATTTTATGATATAAAATAACATATATTATGTTATACCATAATTTAAGTTTTGATTTTAATATTATTAAGCACATGATGCATTAAACCAATCCCCACTACCATCCTCTTAAATAAAGTGGTAAAATAGACATGCAAATCATCTACTTTAGTAATTTACAACATTAATCACTTGGGCATTCACCTACCACATTATCAAAGTTTCTCAAACAAGTCTTTTTTAGCTAATTCCACATCCAAATGACAAAATTAAGACACGATACTTTCACACATGCACTTTCACATATAATAAGCATAGAATATAACATTTAATTATTTTCGTGACTCAGTTTTGTGGTCCCGAAATCACTTCCCGACTAGGGTCAAATTAGGGCTGTCACAATAACCCTTTCATATATTTTCACCAAATAACCGAGTACACAAGTACATTATACTAACTTCCAAATCAATTCATGTTACAATTTATACTACAAAAGAATAAATTAATAACCAAATATAAACATATATTCCATACACAAATCCTATCTACCATGTAATAAATATATCAAAATAAACTTTTTCTATATTTGAATATAACCTATCATCCTTAATACCAAATCTTGAATAACACCTTAACCAAATTAACAACCAAATTCACTTATACTTTTATCTATCCATATGTCATAACTGAATCAAGTAAATGCACACATCCAAAATCACCAACCTACCTCAATGCACAAAATAGATATCACAAATACCATTCATCCAGGACATATAGCATAATAACCAAAATGAACTTAAGCCATAATCAAACAAAACCAAATTCAAACATAGAAGTTAGGCCATTTTCGTATGGCTTAAATTATACAAAACCAAAATCCAACATTTCAAACTATAATCTAGCCTATACATGCCATAGATTTGAAAATTCAACTTATAAAATACTAAAGACAGTGGATAGTGTGATAAGCTTCTCTGACGATTCCCGAGCTCATAACTTGAATCCAAAATCTATAAAACAGAGGTAAACATGAACACACATGGAGTAAGCTTTCATAGCTTAGTAAGTCATAAGAAAATAAATAACTTAATGACATAATTAAATCATTTAAGCTAAACCAAATTATACTACCATAGTTACTTTAAATTTTAAGCTTACAGTTTCATGTATTTTATATATATTCTCACATATAAACTATTCATGGCCGAATGTACATATACATATTTTGATAAACTATCATACGATTTCCAAACCAAAAATATATTTATCATAACTAGTACACATACACTTATGTGCATATATTCATAAATCAAAGGATAACCATCGCATACATATTTATATTATATGGTTGAATACACACACACATATATATATAAGCAAAATATCTTTCAATTTCAAAGCTAAATCTCATTATATGAACACATATACATGTACTCTTGAATCAAAATATAACATCATATGCATATACATAGCAAAGGCCGAATATACTTCACAAGGTACACATGTTCACATTAGTAACTTACTTACCTGATTTCAAGTAGGTAATAAACCAATTCATACCTGATCATTTTAGTTCATTTTGTACATTCGATCACAACCTGTCATTGCCATATGAACCATTCAGAATTGGATAGGACACTCAGATAATCACACATATCCTACGATGCCAATGTTCCAGACGTGGTCTTACATGTAATCACATATCGATGCCACTGTACTAGATAGGGTCTTACTCGCACACATATATCAAAGTCACATATCGATGCCATGGTCTGACGCGCACATCACATATCAGAATCCTATGTCATGACATATGTATCCTAGCTATTCCTAAGGTTCATAAGGGGCTTTCGGACGTCGTAACTCAGTCGAAACGAATTCATAAACATAGCTGCCAAGCTTGTACACATTCGACTAACATATATATTTACTTATTCCATTTCAGCATATATATAGCTCGCATATAATTAAAATAAACAATGTCTATTTGCTTAAAAACTTACCTTAGATGATGAAAAAGAGAACGGGGACGACTAGCCGACAACTTTAGTTTTCTCCCGATCCAAATCCGATTTCTTTGGTTCTTGATCTAAACATATTTAAATTAAACTCATTCAAAAATTTTCCATTCAATTTAATCCAAAAACACATAAATGGGAAAATTACCATTTTACCCCTAACATTTACACTTTTTATAATTTAGTCCCTATTTCACAAAACACAAAATATGCAAAATTTTAACACACCCATGTTAGGCCGAATCTTACCCATGTTCATACAAGTCCATATTTTTCATTTATTTCACATTTTAGTCCCTCAAATTATTATTTTTACAATTTAGTCCTAATTACTCAAAATCATCAAAAACTCCAATACAAAACATGTTAACCCAAAACATATCTTTCATATTTCATCATCAAACAACAAAAATTACAAGGTTTCAACAATGGCATAACTCAAAATATTCACCAAAATCAAAAATTCAAGCATGGGTTTACTAGTACTCGAAGCAACGATCTCAAAAATGTAAAAATTATCAAAAACCGAGTAGAAACGAACATTGAATCAAGCTTGGAAGGTGGCCGAACCTTTGAAACCTTATTCTTTTCTTTCTTATTTTGATATTCGGTCATGGAAGAAAAATATAAGCTATGGCTTTTAATTTTATGTTTTATATTAATATAATTTATTAACCAAATTACATATATAACCTTTATATTAAAATATAAAATCATTATAATTCATGGTTTCTACTGTCCATCACTTATTCAATGGCATAATTGCAACATAAATGCTCCAAATTATAAAGACACATTCAATTTGGTCATCACACTTTAAACTATCAAATTTTTATTTTACAGGATTAGGCCCTTTTATTAAATCAGACACTCAAACAACAAAATTAAATCACTAAAATTTCACAGATATTAATTCACACATAATAAACACAGAAAATAATTTTAAAATATTTTTCTGACTCAGATTCGTGGTCCCAAAACCACCGTTCCAATTAGGGTCTAAATCAGGCTGTTACAACTCTCCCCCTTTAGGGATTTTCGTCCCCGAAAATCTTACCAGTGAATAGGTTCGGTTAACGCTCTTTCATTGTATCCTCTAGCTCCCACATTTCTTCCTTCACTCCATGTTTATGCCACAGTACCTCAACTAATAGAATTTTCTTATTTCACAATTCTTTAATCTCGTGAGCTAGAATACAAATCAGTTCTTCCTCATATGTCATATCGAACTTAATCTCAATCTCAGATGGGCTAATCACATGTGAGGGATCAGATTGATATCTACGAAGCATCAAAACATGGAATACATTGTGGATCTTTTCTAACTCAGGTGGCAACATTAGTCTATAAACAACCATCTCGATACGCTCTATAATCTCACATGGCCCAATAAATCTCGGACTCAATTTGCCTTTACAACCGAATCTAAGTATTTTCTTCCACGATGAGACTTTCAAAAAGACTTTGTCTCTGATATGAAACTCTATATCTTTTCTTTTCAAGTCCGCATACGATTTCTGGCGTTCTGACGCTGTTTTTAGACTTTCACGGATCACTTTTACTTTTTGTTCAGTCTCTCTGATCAAATCGACCCCGTGTATCTTATTTTCACTGAGCTCAGTCCAATACAATGATGTATGAAATTTACGATCGTATAAAGCCTCATAAGGTATCATTTATTGTACGCAAATTCAATCAGAGGTAGGTATCGTTCCCACGTACCATCGAACTCAAGAATGCAACATCTCAACATATCTTCAAGTATCTGAATGACTTGTTCAGGCTGACCATCTGTTTGCAGATGGAAAGCAGTGCTGAAATGTAATTTCGTACCTAAAGCATCTTGCAGTTTCTTCCAAAACCGCGATGTAAACCCCGGATCTCTATCTGAAACAATAGAAATAGGTACCCCGTGTAATCTCACAATCTAAGAAACATATAACTCAGCAAGCTTATCAAGCAATTAATCAGTGCGAACCAGAATAAAATGAGCCAATTTAGTCAATCTATCCACAATAACCCAGATTGCATTTTTCTTGCTCGGTGTCAACGGTAAACTGGATAAAAAATCCATCGTAACTCTGTCCCATTACCATTCAGATATCATGATCGGCTGAAGTAACCTAGAAGGTACCTGATGCTCAATTTTTACTTGCTGACAGGCTAAACATTTTGAAACAAAGTCAGAGGTATCTCGTTTCATACCATGCCAGCAATAAAGCTGTTTCAGATCATTGTACAACTTCATACTACCCGGGTGAATAGATAACCGACTACTATGAGCTTCATTCAAAATCATCTGAATCAACTCTGAACTCTGAATCAACATTCGAATCACATTGAGCTCATTTTGCTAACAAATCATCATCAACTTTCTGAGCATCACATATTTTTTGAACCAATAATGGTCTTGTTTTTATTTTAACTATTACCGAACCTTCACCAAACATAGCCATATACGTATTCATTGCATGTAAAGCAAACAGTGATTTTAGGTTTAGAGCATCAGCAACAATATTAACCTTTCCCGGATGGTAGTCAATCACAAGCTCATAGTTTTTTTAACAGCTCTAACCATATGAAATCACAGTATATCTCTGTATACTCCATTATTAGAACATACTTCAACCCGTTCATTGACACATGACTGAGGTTCGTAAACTCTTTATTCAATTTAGGCTAAATCAAAACTAATATTTTAGTGGATAATGTTTTCATGCAAAAGGAAGCTTCAACAATTGAACTAACTTTAATTTACCACAACATTTCTCCGATAAAATTGTTCTGATAGACATAATTCTCTATCAAGTCCTCAAGAATACAAGTTCTTCTTCCATATTACCCTTCAAATTACACATGTACATTCAAAGTTTATTTCCGATCTGGTGGATAGATTCAAACTCGTATAACCCAGTTATATTTTCAATCAAATAATTTAAGATCAGATTAAACCACAGAATCTGTCTTTTAGAAGAAATTCTTTCTTCTCGTTAGAAATAATAATCTAGACATATCATTATACAGATGCCACAATCATCAAATAGAAATCATAATGTCATAATAAGATTGTCGTCTTACCCGTAACAATAGATAATATCCCGGCTGTTAACTTATGATTTGAACAGCAACCAATGTAGAAGCACAACTTTTATAACTCTGATAACGGTACTATAGTACTCCTAAATTTCAGAACAAAAATTATAATTATAATAGATATAATCATTTCCGTTAAATAAATATCCCATATAGAACGATATCAACCCCGATGATATCCTAGGAAATGTCCAGAAAGAACAATGTCACTCATAAATACTGGAATCCACAGTAACAGAAGTAATATAATCTTCACATATTTTCAACAGAACAATAGCCAACAGAAATAGAGTATTAGCATCATACAGATTTTACCGTCGATTTTCATGTCCACACAATGGAATAAATATCAAAGAAAGACAGAGCAATGTCGAACATAACCCAAACAGACCAACGATACTTTCTTCTATAAACATATTTAGCTAATGTTCTCATACGGTAAGAATTCCTTCTGAAATTAAACTGTTAAATACATTTCTAAACACAAATATACACGTAGAATACTCAGAAAAAGTCATAGTACCTGCCCAATTATAACAACTACACTCAGCCATCAATACAATTCAAACATTATTTTAACTGTCTAATTCTGCCATAAGAAATTTTCATATTATCCCTTCATTAACAGAAGTCAATTCAGAAAAGCTTCTAACTAATATTTTCCTTAGATAACATACCTGAATAGGTCATTTGATTAGAGATAACTTCTTTCTTAACAATGACGTCACATAATTTGAATAATCTTCAGAACTATCCAATGTCTCTTTTAATATTGTCTTCATTTGCTGATTCATTCACCTTTATTTTTTTTACCACAATATGAATCTTCTGAACACAGACTTCTGTAACTTCACCCTCGTGAGCTTATTCAACCCAAATATTACAGGTTTCACAGTAACATTTCACTAATAAGGAGGGTGAGGGTAATAAAGCCTCAAATTTAACTTACACAGAAATACACATAACACACACTTTCACAAATAGTCAATTCATTAATAATTTCACATTATCCAAACACTTAATAAACATTTGCTTTTAATCACTTTTGTTCTTAGTACTTAATTCATATACCAACTCAAATCATTAATTAACAATCAAAACATTTCAGATAGCAATCATAACTCAAATATCATAATCTATATGCTCGTATAATTATAACATTTATCAACATCAATATATCATACTCTTTGATCCATACCTTTATGAGTTTTAACTTATCATCAACACATTCCCATTCAAACATTTGAGTACACATTTCGTACTATCAAAATTAGCTCGATTGAAAAAAAACTTATCTGTCTCATCAAAATAATTTTTGTCAAAGTCAGGAGATATCACACTATCACAGGTTAATTATGACATGTATTGCTAGACTCATATACGCTATAGTAGTCCTAGAACTGACTAAACCATAGCTCTGATACCAATCAAATGTAACACCTCTAACCCGTACCCGTCGCCAGAATGGGGTTACCAGGCATTACTGATCATAAAACAATTTAGAACAAACTTTTATTTCAAAGCTAATCCCCTAGTAATAATTTTTTTTACAAAGCAACAAACATTGATAAACCATAATATATACATATTTTTACCCCATGCTTGGCATATTTATGGATGAATTCTTCATTGATTTCATTAAATTTGATGCTCCTAATCCTTTAAATTCATGTTTTATACTTAGGTGAGCATAGGAAAGCGAAAAGAGCAAGAAACGGGCCAAAAATAGACCAAATGGGCATAAATCAGTGTTTCACACGGCCTAGGCACTTCCACACGGGTAAACCACATGCCCGTGTGAGGCATATGGGCAGGCCACACGCCCGTGTGTCATGGCCGTGTCGACTAGAAATCAAGTCAGAATTACACACGGCCTGAGCACTTTCACACGGGCGTGGCACACGGCCGTATCCCTGTTAAACCTAAGTCTAATTCTATTTGAAAAAGGCCAATTTTAGGCTATTTTGGGCATTAAAAAGTCTATATAAACACCCTAGAAGAGGATTGAAGAGGACACGCAGAGT
The DNA here is from genome assembly GCA_025698475.1 of Gossypium anomalum. NCBI lineage: Eukaryota > Viridiplantae > Streptophyta > Magnoliopsida > Malvales > Malvaceae > Gossypium > Gossypium anomalum. Next base: position 61,805,404 of record CM046956.1, read on the forward strand.
AGAAGGTAGAGAATACTGAAGGAAAGCCATCGGAATCACCTTGGAGGCAAGATCTACATCAAGACTGAAGATTTCCATCTAATTTCCCAGAAGTTCTTTGGGTTTCTTTATGTTCTGTTGTTTTCCAAACTTTGAGATGTTTTCTATTATTATTATGAACTAAACTCCCTAAATACCTAAGGGAGATGAAACCTAAGACGAATCTTATTACTCTTTGATTTATATGATAAATATTTGTTCTTATTCTTAATTGTGAGTTTTAATCCTTGCTTTAATATTCCAGGATATTGATTCAGGTTTTTGATGTGCTTATTCAGTGGAGGAAAAGTCCCTGTTTAAGAGTAGATCATTTATAATTAAGCGGAGTTGCATGCAGTCCTAGAGATAGGACAACATAAATCTGCCGGATTAGAGTCAAATCTAATAAGGGAATCCATAGATCGAGTTAATGCGACAATAGGGGTTTTAATTAGAAAGAGATTTCAATTAATCAACCTATAGTCAGTTGCTCTTAGTCTCGAGAGAGATATTAACATAAATCAAGGATTTCTACGGATTAAGTCAAGTGAATAAATCGTCTAATTCAAAGGTAATAAGTGAAGTCTAGGTGGATTCTTCCTTCGGTATTGTCTTCTCCATCGGTTTTCTAAAAAGTATTTTCTAACTTTAATCACTGTCATAATCTTAGTTAATTAGATAATTAGTTTTAGTTTATAAAACATTCTTTAATTCTTAGGCTAGATAATAAAAAGATAGTAATTACTATTACTTTCAGTCCTCGTGGATACGATATTTTCGGTCTCACCATAACTATACTGCTGTTCGATAGGTGCGCTTGCCTTAGTCAAATTTTTAGTTAGTTTAGTGACCATCAAGTTTTTGGGGCCGTTGTCGGGGACTAAGATATTAGGAACGCTTAATTTTTATTACTTTAGCCATTATTTTTATTTTTATTTAATTTTGTTTTTATTTTTTAATTACTAAATTTTCTTTTATTTACTTTTGACAGGTTTTATAGTTTATGACTAGAAGAAACTCGTTAGGACCTCTACTTTTTGACAGTGAGATCGAGAGCACAGCTCGCAGAAACTAAAAAGAAATAAGGCGAAGCCTACAATACATAGAGGAAGGGCAAGAGGATGATATTCATACCACAACTAAGGAGATGGCTGATAATCAGAACAATCCGTTACCTCCTGTGGTTGCTGCAAATCCAGTAGATCAGAATCCTGCTCCTCGTACTATATATGATTATGCTAAACCTAATTTAACAGGAACTGAATCGAGTATAGTTAAACCTGCTGTTGCTACAAATAATTTTGAACTGAAACCTAATACGATTCAAATGATACAACAGTTTGTTCAGTTTGATGGTTTGCAGGACGAGGATCCAAACACTTATTTAGCGAAGTTTTTGGAATTCTGCGACACCTTTAAGATTAATGGTGTTTCTGACGATGCCATTCGCCTTCGGTTATTTCCCTTTTCATTGAGAAATAAGGCTAAACTGTGGTTGAACTCGTTACCATGAGGGTTAATCACTACTTGGGAACAAATGACCGAAAAAATTTTACTTAAATATTTTTTGCCTGTTAAAACGGCTAAATTAAAGGATGATATCTCTTCTTTTGTGCAGATGGATTTAGAAACACTTTATGATGCATGAGGGAGATACAAGGACTTATTGAGAAGGTGCCCTCACCATGGATTACCTTTATGGCTACAGGTTCAGACTTTTTACAACGGTGTGAACCCCTCAACAAGGCAACTTATCAACGCAGCCACCGGTGGAACTGTAAACAACAAAACACCTGAAGAGGCTTACAAATTTATTGAAGAGATGTCACTGAATAACTATTAGTGGCAAGTCATGAGAACGAAGTCGACAAAAGCAGCTGGTGTTTTCAACCTCGACGCGATCACTATGCTATCTAACCAGGTAGAACTTTTAAATAAAAAGATTAATGGTTTATATGGTTCTACTCAGGTACATCCAGTGATGAGGTATGATTCAAATAGAGGAGGAGTACATAACATAGATTATCCATCCTTCAACCCTAGCACTGAGGAGGAACAAGTCCAATATATGGGTAATAATTCTAGACCTCAAAATAACCCTTATAGTAACAGTTATAATACAGGTTGGAGGAACCATCCCAATTTCTTGTGGGGTGGTTAAGGAAATCAAAGGCCACAACATCCCTCAGGCTTTCAACAACCATCTTACCAATAAGACAAGTAATCGAAACTTGAAGAGATGCTTACAAAATTCATCTCAATGTCATAAACTCATTTTCAGAATACTGAAAAAGTGCTTAAGAATCAACAAGCATCGATTCAAGGGCTCGAAACTCAAATAGGATAGCTTGATAAGTTGATCTCTGAACGACCACAAGGTGGCCTACCAAGCAACACTGAAACTAACCCAAGGGAGCAACTTCATGCCATTACTGTGCACAATGATGAAGGGTTAGTTGAAGCTGAACCGAAACTCAGGCAAGATAATGTGGACGATAAAGGTAAGGTAGCTGTAAGCAATGGTACACAGAATCTGGTAAGCAGGGAATATAAACCTCGTGTGCCATACCCCAATGCAACCAGGAAAGACCACACAGATGAACAATTTGGTAAATTCCTTAAATTGTTAAAAAAATTACATATTAACTTACCGTTTATTGAAGCTCTCTCGCAGATGCCAAATGCAGTTAAATTTTTAAAGGAGCTTTTAGCAAATAAGCGAAAGTTGGATGATGCATCGCATGTGGAATTGAACGCAGTTTGCTCAGCCATTCTATAAAATAGGCTACCCAACAAAGTGAAGGATCCAGGGAGTTTTACGATTCCTTGCTTAATTGGTAGTTTAAATGTTAACAGTGCTTTGGCTGATTTAGGGGCAAGCATTAACATCATGCCTTATAAAATGTTTAAACAAGGGAAACCCAAACAAACTAGGATGAGCATTCAGTTGGCAGATAAAAAAATTAGATTTCCTAGGGGTATTATTGAAGACGTGTTGGTCAAAATTGATAAATTTACATTCCCAGTTGACTTTGTTGTCTTAGACATGGATGAGGATAGTGACGTACCTTTAATTTTAGGAAGGCCTTTTTTAGCAACTGCTAGAACTATCATTGATATTGGCACGGGTGAATTGATACTTCGTGTAGGACATGACACGATTAAACTTCAAGCTCGTGATTCTGCTAATATATCTAGTAATCGAAATGATTGTTTAAATTCTGTTAATTTAAGTAATGTTGCAACTCAAACTTCTTTGCAAGAATCTCCTCAGAAGAACGTGATGGAGCCTCATTCTAATCCATCCAACAAAAACAGAGCGACCCACGAAGAACGAAGGCTTCAGATCGATGAACTAGATGAATGGCGAACACATGTCAAGGAGAAACCATAAGCACACGATGAATCAAACCGACACCACGATAAGTGTTGGGATGAAACAAAGCACTTTAAGGTCGAGGACAAAGTATTGTTAGATGAAAAGGGCCCCTAAATTGCTACTTTAGAGCACAATACAGACAGAACGATTCCTTTCACGATAATAAACATCTTTCCACATGGTACAGTCGAGGTAACACATATTGAATTTGAAACTTTCAAGGTAAATAATACTCTACTCAGACCTTATTTTGATAAAATTGATAGCAGAAGTGATGAGTTTCAACTCCTCGAACCACCATGACCGTGCAAATATGAGGTAAGTCGAGCTTAAACTTTAAATAAGTGCTTCTCGGGAGGCAACCTGAGCACTAACACCATTAACTAGTCTATCTTAACGATTTTCATGTTTTTATGCAAGAACAGTGACCCACACGGCCTGGACACATGGGCGTGTCCTTGGCCATGTGAAAACAAGGCCAAAAATCCCCAAGTATCGAGCCACGCGGCCATGTGAAGCACACGGTCTGGGTACACGGGCGTGTCCTAAGCCGTGTGAAAACTGGAGCAAAATTTTCAAATTTTAAATAAGTCAGAGAGGCACACGGGCAAGGCACACGACCGTGTGTTCAGACACACGGGCATGTTAGATACCACTCGGGCATGTGAGAAGTGAAGGACATGGCACATGGCTGTGCGATACGACCATGTGACGATTAGGCATTCAATTTTTGTGAGAAACAAGGGCTAAACTCGAGCCACACGGTCGTGTCACACGGCCATGTGGCCTAACACGGGTCTCACACGACCGTGCCCCTTTTAAACCCACCAACCCTAACTTTATTTTCTTCTTCTTCTTTTTTAATCTCCTTCCCCCAAAAAAACCCTAGTCGTTGTAGCCTCTCGCCCTATTCCGACCACCATTACCGCCGGCCGACCCCTCTTCTCCCTTACCTCTCCTTTCCTCTTTCTTTCTCCCCCATCTTTTCTTCCCTTCCCCTTCCTTTCTTTTTCCCTTTCATCGCTGTCCACCTTTGTGCCACACCAGCCACCAAATAACCCACGCCCGTGCCCTTTTCCCTATTGCTACCTCCGACCACCAACACTGTCCACCTCTATCCGCACCTCCGACCACCGCCCGTGGTTTCCTCGTTACCTTCACCTTTCTTTTATTTCAGTATTTTATTCGTTATTTCTTTATTTCTTTGATTGTTATTTTAAATTTTAGTCTATTTTTCTTTATTTAGTTTTAATAAGTTTTCATGATTATTACTGATATTTGTTAGGATTATTTTGATTATTGTTACTTAGTTTTAGTTTTCTGTTTTTTTTTCAATTTTTGCTTTATTTTATTGTTAGTATTGGCATCCATCGGTTTTTGTTATTTCTGTTTCTATAGTCTTCAATTTTTGTTTTTATTATGTTCCTATTTTTCTCTATTATCCTATTATTCTAATTGTTGTTATGATTAGTGTTAGGGAATATTATTTTTTTTAGGACTATATTTTTATTTTCACTACTTAGATTCTACATTATTTTTTTCCTTTGACTCGTGATTAAATATTTGGTGCTATTTTTGACTTCTGTTAATTTCAGATATATAATGACAAATACACGAGGCAAGAAGATTGTCGTCCCCGCTTCGAAAAAGCGGAAGGGTCTTGGCGCAACCTCCTCAAGCGCCTCGACTGAAGCTCGCCAACCTCTGCTTCAATTTTCGTTAGGCCCACAGGATAATTTATTTCAGCTTTTGCGCGTACGACCACTAGGTTTGGGCCGTTGTATCGATTGGGTCGCTTTAGAGCAAGTCCAACTTGCTCACCTTGTTCAATTCTATAATTTAAAAAATTTCCAAGATTAAATTTAATCAATACAACAAAGAATCATACAAAATCGAATGTTAAATTCGTAACCAAGAATATGCCATTCCACATACCAACCATATATGTATACTATAACTATTATGGCACTCAAATAATTTAAATATAAAATATCTTACTATCTTACTAATTTTATACACATACTAATTAGTAAGCAAACATACATCATTTCATCTTATAAAAATGATATATTCCATTATAGCATTTGTTTACCTAAATACAACATTTGCATATCATAAATACATATAATTAATAATCCTCTTAGCATATGCCAAAATATATCATCAATTCAAACAATTAGACCACTCAAATAAATTATCCAAAATGTTCAAATAATGTGCCATTTGAAAACGACACATAATCATATTCATCTCATGTCTATTCGGCAACCAAGATCTACTTGTGCATATTAATCAATTTTCAAATAATTATCAAATCCATATAGTCGTACTTATTATTATTTTATAACATAAGCATACTCCAATGTACAACATATAACTGACATACATTTTGTAACATCCTGATTTTCGGGTTTATCATAATTTTCGGGAAATTGGTAAAGTTTTTTAAAATTTGTTATTTGGTAGTGGAACTCATAAATGGAATATGTAAATGGGCTTAAGGAAGGCCCATGTGTAGGCCAAAACCCAGTAGAATTTTTGAATTTTAAGCTTAAGGAGTTAGGGGCTTTGGATAGGTGGCCTTATTAAAAGATATGGGCAAATTGTAACACAAAAAGAGCCCCTGGCAAAATGGCTAAGTGACGCCACTAAAGAGCTAAAAAAGTGGCATGTAAATGGTTGAGGAGAGCCAAGGTTCGATTCTTGGAGTTGGCAGTTGAGGTGTTCTTTTTATGACTTGAGCAGACAGGAGTTGGAAGCTGAATGGAACTCTGTTGGGGAGAGTTAGAAATCGGTCAAACAAATGGATTAAGGAGTGATAAGGGGAGAGATTTAAGGGATTTGGAGGGAAGCTAAGAGTTGGCCGAATAGTGGGAATTGGAGAGGGGATTTCGACAGAGGAGTATTAGGAGAGTATTTTCGGCATTAGGGACTTTAGTTGTGCTGTTTTCTCCTGTTTAAACATCATAGGGTTATCCCTTCTTCTCTTTTTCTTCTCTAGCCGAAACTACCACCCTTTCTATTCATCTTTCTTTATTTTCTTCTCCAAAACTAGTCCACTTTTCCCTTTTGTTTCATCTACTACTCCTTACCTTCACTTTTGCCGAAAAGCCACAAAAGCCAAAACCTATGAAGCTTGATGGTGCTGATTTCTTGTTGACCAGCAACTTTCTTTTCTCTTCACTTTTTGGTGGCCAATTCCTCCTTCTGTTAAACTCTAAGGGATACAAAGAAAGACTGTGGTAAGTATTCGTACTCTAAATTAATCTAGTAGTAACTGTTGACCAAAGCCGAAACCTCTTCTAGTTTAGGAAGGTTGCCGATTTGAGATATAGGCCTTATTGGGATTTTTCATGTGATTCTTATGGTCTGTATAGCGGAGTAGATAACCTTGGAGGAGCAGCAAGGCTTGGGGGAAACGACTTGGATAACTTGGATCGAGCATCGGACATGGTGAAGGTAAGCGATCTATGGCCATTAGGGGTTCTTTGGCCGAATATGGTAAGGTGGCTTTTGGATTTAATAAGCATGATTTGTACACTAAGTATGGTGATGGTTAATTGTAGGATTGGCATGGGAGACTTCGTTAGTGAACGACACAAACAGGTGTGTAACGAACCCTCTTTCGTAGCTTAACTCGATAAATGCTGAAAAGCCGAAATTCTGAAAATTCTGGCATTTCGAGGACTTATGAGCATGCGAAAGCTCATAGGTTGAGTAGATAAACTAAGTTTGATGATCTGGATCGTCGGAACAGGTAAGGGCATGATTTTCTGCATCACGGTAAGTTGGGCCTCGAGGGGCTGAAATCGAGCCCAATGGGCTTTTGGGCCCATTTGGGTGAATTTGGTAGAAAATGGAATCTTGTTAAATTGTGTGTTAAGACAGTTAGTACTGTTATGTAATATAGGCTAAATGGGCCTAGAGGACTAGATCGGCTATGTAGGGCCCATTAAGGGTTTTTGGCCCAATAATTCGGTTTTGCTAGAATGGGCTAGAATCGCTGTTTAAACTCTTGAAATTGTTGATAATTGATAATGAGCATGGAAAACCCTAACAATTGATAAAATAACGAAATTACCCTTATCATGTGAAAATGACCATTATACCCCTACGGTTGTGTTATAATTAAAATGCATGTGATACTGTTGCTGTACATGATATGCCATGATATGTTCATATATGCATGGGTTGGGTTTTATATGAATGGAGGAAGTGAAAAAGGGCTTTGCCCGAGCCACAAAAGGGCTTTGCCCCATTATTAAAAAGAGGCTAGGCCTCCAAGATATGTGATAAAGCAAATCTTTGCCGCCAAGTGAGAGTTTGGTTGGGTGGGTTGAGTTATTCCCCACATGGAGAGCTTGGTTGGTACGGGTGGAGAGTAGCAGATGGTGGGTTGAGTAGTCTCCCCAAATGGGCTTGCATTCGTGCATTAATATTACATGTGATATTGAAATGGGCCTATGGGCCATACCGTTTACAGTAAAGGCTTCGGCCCAGTGATATGAATAATGTAAAGGCTTCGGCCCAGTGATATGAATAATGAAAAGGCTTCGGCCCAGTGATATGAATAATGAAAAGGCTTCGACCCAGTATACGTGGAGATCGAATTCGGGCTTAGGCCCAGTAGGCTGATATTGATCTGGGCTCTGAAAGGGGCTTGTTGCACACTGAGTTTCCAAACTTACCCCCCCTTTTCCTTATCTTTACAGGTGAGCCTTGATGTGGAGACTTGGAGCCGGAGAGGATTTAGAGTGGCCATGGTGATCACGTTTGGACTTTTCAATAAGTAAACAGTTTTTCCTTAGTTTATCCTCACTATTTATACTACTTATTTTTTGGTTGTAATAAGGCCATTTTAACTATTCATTTGGGATTACTTTTTTTTTTTTTATAACTCTATATTTTGCTGATAACAATTAAAATGGGCTAGACTTAGGACGCGGTTTCAAAATAATACTTGTTTTCAAAATAATACAACGACACACCTAATTGGTATATCAAAGATAACTAGTTAAATGAATTTCAACTCGTTTACTAAAGTGTGGCAATGGTTGTGGGCATGTCTAGGATTGGATCCAATCAAGAGCTTGGTACTTAAGCAGCCTTCATGGCTCACCTCCTCTGTTTCAGATACCTACTTGGTGCACAACTTCCATTCACTTTGTTAACTTAACGAAAGACAATCTTTAAAGATTAAAACGAAGCTTGGGTTTTCAAAACTTCGATGTGACACGTCGGATTCGGCCATAACGTCTAGGCCGAGTTTGGGGTGTTACACATTTTTCTAATTAATGCATTACATATTATAACTCAAATACAAACATCATTTACTCCATAACCGAAACACCACCTTATATCCTTATACATAAATGCCTTGAGTTAATAAATATGTCATACCATTTCATCTTGTGCAAAAATATATACATATACATATACATATACATCTATATATAATAAAGGTACCGAATCACCAAGTTGACCATAACCCTTTCATATATTTTCACCAAATAACTGAGTACACAAGTACATTATACTAACTTCCAAATCAATTCATGTTACAATTTATACTACACAAGAATAAATCAATAACCAAATATAAACATATATTCCATACACAAATCCTATCTACCATGTAATAAATATATCAAAATAAACTTTTTCTATATTCGAATATAACCTATCATCCTTTAATACCAAATCTTGAATAACACCTTAACCAAATTAACAACCAAATTCACTTATACTTTTATCTATCTATATGTCATAACCGAATCAACTAAATGCACACATCCAAAATCACCAACCTACCTCAATGCACAAAATAGATATCACAAATACCATTCATCTAGGACATATAGCATAATAACCAAAATGAACTTAAGCCATAATCAAACAAAACCGAATTCAAACATAGAAGTTAGGCCATTTTTGTATGGCTTAAATTATACAAAACCAAAATACAACATTTCAAACTACAATCTAGCCTATACATGCCATAGGTTTGAAAATTCAACTTATAAAATACCGAAGACAGTCGATAGTGTGATAAGCTTCTCTGATGATTCTCGAGCTCGTAAATTAAATCCAAAATCTATAAAATAGAGGTAAACATGAACACACACAGAGTAAGCTTTCATAGCTTAGTAAGTCATAAGAAAATAAACAACTTAATGACATAATCAAATCATTTAAGCTAAACCAAATTATACTATCGTAGTTACTTTAAATCTTAAGCTTACAATTTCATATATTTTATATATACTTTCACAAATAAACTATTCATGGCCAAATGTACATATACATATTTTAATAAACTAGCATAAAATTTCCAAACCAAAAATATCTTTATCATAGCTAGTACACATACACTTATGTGCATATATTCATAAATCAAAGGATAACAATCACATACATATTTATATTATATGGTTGAATACACACACATATATATATATAAGCAAAATATCTTTCAATTTCAATTTATAATTTCAATTTCAAAGCTAGATCTCATTATATGAACACATATACGTATACTCTTGAATCAAAATATAACATCATATGCATATACATAGCAAAGGCCGAATATACTTCACAAGGTACACATGTTCACATTAGTAACTTACCTGATTTCAAGTAGGTAATAAACCAATTCATACCTGATCATTTTAGCTCATTTTGTACATTAGATCACAACCTGTCGTTGCCCGATGAACCATTTGGAATTGGATAGGACACTCGGATAATCACACATATCGTACGATGCCAATGTCCCAGACGTGGTCTTACATGTAATCACATATCGATGCCACTGTCCTAGACAGGGTCTTACTCGCACACATATATCGGAGTCACATATCGATGCCATGGTCTGACTCGCACATCACATATCGGAATCCTACGTCATGACATATGTATCCTAGCTATTCCTAAGGTTCATCGGGGCTTTCGGACGTCGTAACTCGGTCGAAACGAATTCATAAACATAGCTACCAAGCTTGTACACATTCGGCTAACATATATATATATTTACTTGTTCCAATTCAGCATATATATAGCTCACATATAATTAAAATAAAAAACATCTACTTGCTTATAAACTTACCTCAAACAATGAAAAACAGAATGGGACGACTAGTCGACGACTTTAGTTTTCTTCTGATCCAAATCTGATTTCTTGGGTTCTTGATCTAAACATATTTAAATTAAACTCATTCAAACATTTTCCATTCAATTTAATCCAAAAACACATAAACGGGAAAATTATCATTTTACCCCTGATATTTATACTTTTTACAATTTAGTCCCTATTGCACAAAACACAAAATATGCAAAATTTCAACACACCCGTGTTAGGCCGAATCTTACCCATGTTCATACAAGTCCATATTTTTCATTTATTTCACATTTTAGTCCCTCAAATTATTATTTTTTTGCAATTTAGTCCTAATTACTCAAAATCATCAAAAAGTCCAATACAAAATATGTTAACGCAAAACATATCTTTCATGTTTCATCATCAGACCAAAAAAATCACAAGTTTTCAAAAATGGCATAACTCAAAATATTCACCAAAATCAAAAATTCAATCATGGGTTTACTAGTACTCGAAGTAACGATCTCAAAAACATAAAAATTATCAAAAACCGAGTAAAAACGAACCTTGAATCAAGCTTAGAAGGTAGCCGAACCTTTGAAACCTTATTCTTTTCTTTCTTATTTTGATATTCGGTCATGGAAGGAAAATATAAGCTATGGATTTTAATTTTATGTTTTATATTAATATAATTTATTAACCAAATTACATATATAACCTTTATATTAAAATATAAAACCATTATAATTCATGGTTTCTACTGTCCATCACTTATTCAATGGCATAATTGCAACATAAATGCTCCAAATTATAAAGACACATTCAATTTGGTCATCATACTTTAAACTATCAAATTTTCATTTTACGCGATTAAGCCCTTTTATTAAATCGGACACTCAAACAACAAAATTAAATCACGAAAATTTCAAATATATTAATTCACACATAATAAACACAGAAAATAATTTTAAAATATTTTTTTGACCTAGATTCGTGGTCTCAAAACCACCGTTCCAATTAGGGTCTAAATCAGGCTGTTACACATATAGTGTAAGACCATGGTTGGGCTATGGCATCATATGGAAAAGACTTAAAGGATGGTTGGGTGAGTACCAGACAATGAGGGACAAACATCACAATGGTGAGTTTAGGTGGATCCCCATCATCAAAAACTCCAATTTTCGTCAAAGTGAGCCTTTCTAGCTATTTCTAAAAGGATTCCTTTGTGGCTATTTCTTAAAAGACACCTTTATGGCTATCTCTATTAAAAGGAAGCCTTAGTGGTTATCTCTGTTAAAATGAATCCATTGTGGCTATCCATGTTAAAAGGAAGCCTTTGTGACTATCTCTGTTAAAAGGAAGCCTTTGTGTCTATCTCTGCTAAAAGGAAGCCTTTGTGGTGATCTCTGTTAAAAGAACGCCTTTGTGGTGAGACTTTGAAAGGAAAGCCTCTGTGGCTATCTTTGGAAAGAAATGCCTCAGTGGAAAAATCTGAAGAACAACTCTCGTGATGATCATCTAAAGACAACGCCTTTAGGCGAACCCCGTATAGTTACAATGGACTAGATTAGTGTGCGCCAGAGTACGTGGCGAGGTAAGGTTATATGTTGAAATTATGTATAGAGAGTACACTTAATTAAGGAAGATATGAATAGATTCTGAGTTAAGTATTGGGCATAGTCTGTCACAGCTGAAGAAAATGATAAGACTAGCAAATGTGGAAAAAGATATTCAGTCTGAAAATAAAGTCAAAAAATGCCCCCAAGGTTGTACAAAGTAACATATGCAACGTAGAATGAATGAAAAAGGTATTCTAAGGTTTATCTCCCTAAGTTCTTATGAACTTACAAAAGTTGTTTCTGTTTTCAAGTCTGTAAAGGAATATGTGCTGAGAGACGATGCTAAGGCTACGCCAAGGGAGCGGTGCATTAGGCTATTATGCATACAGAGGAAGTCAAATGGTGTGTCCAAATCTACGTTGAAGTTCATTAAGTAGTATCCCAAAGTATATCCAATATACTAAGACATAAAGTAGGAAGGTCTAAAATTTTATTGAGTCGAAATAATAACCATACATTGTATTTTTACAAGAAACTCTGTAGTAGCCATAAATAGTAGTTTTTACATAACTGAAATGTAAATGTAACCATACAATGTACGCCAATAAGAGATTATGTTACACTCATAGAGAAAGGTTTACATCAATGAATAAGAAATAAAAATTTTAAGTTACATCTATAAGAAGGACGTAACACCTAAGATTCAGATTCAGTGGATTAGGTTGCGTCGAGGGCGTTACATACTATTACTATCAACTTCTTTGACATCAACTTTGAAACAAGGTGCAATGCTAGATCTAGACTCACCAATAGGCACAAAATCTCATTTGTTGTCTTTACAAATGGTATTCCTTGAAGTTTCTTGCTCATTCATATCATCATTGCCAATGATAACAGTAGAAGAAGACTCATTAATAGGCTCTATGTCATACTTACGTAACTCGACTTGTAAGGATTGTTTCCAATGAACAATAGAAGGTTGAACGACATTGGAAACAACATTTTTGTGTTAGTTTTTTTTTACAAATATGGCACTATGTCTTGCCTAAGGTTTATTAGTCTCATCTTCTATTCTAAGTCTGTGTACCATTATTAGATGCTAGAATAAAAAACTTTCAAACAAGAAGGTTAGTCAAAGAAATTTAAACCTTACCATTATACACTCACAATAAAAATAAACAACTCTAAGAGGTAAAGAAAAGAAGTTCAAATTTTCTCGCTTGTAACTTTTAAAGAGTAATCAAACTTAATAATATTAAAAAAGATGTGGATCACTTCTAACAAAGTTGACCTAAGGCTTTAAGAAGCCAAAGAAAACCCTGACTATAAAGGATGTAAGTTGCATGGAGAAAGAAGAGGAAACTCTTTTTGTACCTATTAACACAAAAAGTAAAATTTTATTAAAATGCGTAATAGAATAATAAAAACTAAAAAAAAAAAAAAAAAACCTAAGGCTAGAATCAAAAAAAATAAACTACCTAGTAGAAAAAACCTGAAACAATGGAAATGTTTCGTTCAATATGTTCCTGATATTCGAAAATCACGAAAATTAAATTAGAGCATTTTTATATGATAAATAAAAAGCTAATTTGGAGGTTTTTAGCACAAAATTTCACCCACAGAATATTATTCAATTTTTCTCACTTGTTCAAATCTTTTTTAGGTTGTTTAAGTAAAACCGGTGAAACACTTTATTTAGCAAAATGAAACAACTCAAAAGCACCCAAGTTTGGTACTAAATGATAAAGGAGAGAAGAAGAAGAATATCATACTCAAGTTGTTCGACTAGATAAAGAAAGATGCAAATTCGACCTGAAAAGAAGAAACCAAACTGATTTAGGAAAACAAAAAAAATAACTAAAATAAGAAATTTTAGAATAAATAATAAATATTCAAAATAATAAATAAATAAATTATAGAATAAAAAGTGCAAGATGGATCAAATAAATTGATGGATATGACATATAAATGGATAAGTGTCCAATTGAACCCTTTGAGATATAAACCCAATAAACTCAATTAATAACTTTAATCAACCCTCCAAGAAATAATCCTTGGCAAATTGAAAGATGAAAAATTAATTCCCACAAATCCTTGAAGAAAATTGAGAAGAAAACTACTCTTAAAAATCATAAGAAAGCAATCATACACAAAGAAACTAACTCCTAGAGTTGAAAATTTTATTAATGAACAAAAACAATTGTGTCTCTAATGAAAAATGAAGGGGGTTTTATATAAGCTAGCTAAGTACATTCAAATGAAACTCTCAAGTATATTAAAACTCTAATTAATCTAAACAAGTAGTTTTAAACTAAACTTATTGACTAAGAAATATAAAACTCATAAATAACTTAAAATACTTTTAAAAACTATCAAAAATTTGGAATAAATAAATAATAAAATAATAAAACTTAATAAATACAATTTTGGGATCATATATAAAAAAAAATTAAGCCTAAAAATCAAACCAAATATGATTTAAACTCGAATTAAAAGCCCGAAACTAGTAATTTCCGTAATAATCCCGTCTAGAAATTCTACTTGCGTAGTCTTCAAAAAAATGGTCATAACTTGAGCTTTCGAACTCGAAATCAAGTGATTCAAAGTGCATTTCAAAGATAAGATATAGATATTTGAACACTATGCAGATATATCAATCCAAAAATGTTTAAATCCTACCCAAAAAGTTTTTGCAAGTAGATTGATTTTTCAAACTTGAAAATTGGTAGCTTTGATGAATGGAATTTAATAAATTCCATCCCATCCATGCATGTATCAGAACAGTAATACGAAATTGAAACTACCCAAATGTGGAAAATTAATCCAACAAATTACTATTAAAAAACCAATAGATGCAAATAAAAAAATACAAGAAAAAACATACCAAATTTATAAAGTTTAACACATTACTTACGTCTTTAAAGATCAACGCCAAATGATAACTTTACAATCACCAAAAAATTTACAAACTAATGTAAACCTTGTAACAGCCCATTTTCGATGATATCGAAACAGTGGTTTCGAGACCACAAATTCGAGCCAAAAATAAAATTTTATTTTATTTTATTTTATTTTATGGTTGGCATCATGATAGGAAGGTCACATGAAAATTTTGATACGAAAATTTTGTAAGAGTATGCCCAAAGATCAATCACGAGATGGTTGTAATAACATACTTGGTTTATCATGTTTATTAATATAAGGCGTTGCCATTATTATTTCAGTTTCTTTTCTGTATGCATAAATAAACTGTTTTATAATAATGTCCTGAGAATAATATGATTATTCTTAAAAGATCCTTAGTCAAGTATTATTCTTGGCTTGGACAATAATAATGCATTAAGACTAACATGTAGTTGATTGATGATAAAGAGTTGTCATTGATATGGAGTGCCAGAATCAATGCATGAATATGTGTGTTACAGAACAGCATATTGGACTGGCCCGCTATGAGTATGTTTCTTGGATTATTATGTAATTGTCACAACATTACTCATAGTGATTAATATGTATATGATCCTCATACTTGAGATCATTTTTATCCCAACATCGTGAGTTGTATATTTTGATACAACAAAACAAACACCGTGAATCGGTTGTTCTATAAAGACTGATGTTGGATATACCACAATCTATGTTGAGGGATATAGTTGATCAATATAGGATAAGTCCCTCCTACATAATGAGAGTAATATCTCAGGCCACTTGATTGAGTAAGGCTAGAAATGCATGGCCATGCTCAAATAAGTTGATATGAGATGTCATACTTATTTGAGTATCATAGTCTACTCAAGGTATCAAGAAACATGGGATGGACTATACAAGTGTGACTATTCCATGACTTATGTCCATTTAAAAGATATAGGACTTAAGGATTAATGCATGAAAGGTTAATCACAAAAGGTTATGTCGAATCATGACTTCTTGTAACTTAGGTAGCATTGATGCATTGCTAGATGCCACTCATTGTTTGTAACATTAGAATCGTTCTAATATTACTGCTAATGTTATAAGAACCTATAGGGTCACACCCTATGGTTGAAATGAACGAGGTAAAACATAGTTGGTATATTGCTTGGTTGTCACATGAATTAAATTAATTATAGAATTAATTTAATTGGGCAATCAAATTGTTGAACATACTATATGTACAAGGATGTTGTACACATGATCAGAACATAATTTTATTGATATATGAATTTAGTTCGTATATAAGTTTAAATAAATATAGTTTACCAAAATCTTTATTATAATTAATGTAATTATAATTTTTCGGTTAAACATTATTATATTTATTTGAATGATAATTATTATGTTTGGATTAATTTTAATGAATTAAAATTTGTTATAAATATATACCAATTAAGAGGAACTTATATATAGCAAGGGTAAAAACCCTAAAAAGGATATATAAAAACTAGCCCGAAAATATGCAAGGTGGTCTAGCAGCTGTTTAGCAAAATACTATCTGAAAATAGTTTTTTGGGATTTCTACCTTTCATTGTCAATCGGGTGGACTACGTAAAGTCCGACATCGGAAAAGGTTGCGGCTTGGTTTGATAGTGGTTCAGCATTCCTGTTGCCTAGGCGTCGCTGTCTACTCAGATTGAAGTTTCGGTAATTTCGAAACCTTTTTTATCACCCCGATTTGTTTCTTACACATGGATCCTTACTTTGGATCGCCCTTTTTTTTTAATTTTTCGATACGCCTTGGAGGCACAGGTGTTCCAACAGTGGTATCAGAGCCACTTGTGCAATACGAACTCGGGCTTAAATATTTGGATGATGTAATTGTATGAGATGCATGTTTCAATTTTATTATGTTATTCCTGTTTAAATCGTTTAAATAAAATCTGATAAAAGTTCCTTTTGATAGGTGATTAAATGTTAATCATGATGTTATGGCCTATTCGGTTTTATGTTTTTACTGTTAACTTTAAGAAATCTGTGATGAAGAGGGGTGGCATTTACAATTTCCATGAATTCATGGCGCCGGTGGAACAAGGGTTGTTCCGATATGAAACCTCAAGGATTAAAATCCTAAAAACACGATTCTGTTGATAAAAGTTATCAAATCGTGAGGTTTCATTTGACTGGAATTCGCAGTTCGTATCACGGGGCTCCGCCCCGCATCCCTGGTCCATACCGCGGAGCCCCCGCCTTTAGATCCCAATCATTTTCCAGTATGTTTTGTAATAAATAAACTTAATGGGCCATAAAAGGTTGAAAGGATATTTTATAATTCATTTAGTAAAATGTCGTATAAAGTATGCTATTTTTTGAAATGTACAGTGTTTGAAATGCATAGTTATAGCCCGATGACCCATTTGATAAAAGGTTGTAATTTTATAAATACGGCTTGCGTGTCGTGCCTTACTACTATTCTTTTGTATTTCTCTTCTCATCTTACTCCCTCGTATGTAAAACGAGTTTCTGAATTTTGTAATTTGTAAAAGTTGCTGTGGACTAGACGAGAAGGAAGATAGGCCGACCAGTGTGGATCGACATCTTGTGAAACGGCTTACACCTTTAGGTTCCCTTTTGGTTCTCCCATTGGCTTGGGTTGAACCATCATAGTTTATGGGCTATAACTATTGCATTTATTTATTGCTTTACTAATTCATGTATGAGATGCTATAGATGTTTAAAGCATGCAAATTTGGTAATAATAAACCCCATTAATTGATGAGATCAATTAACAGATTAAATGGACTAAAGTAGACCATAATTGGTGAGATGTAACACTCTAATAAAATCCCTCTATTAAAATATTAAGTCAACATGGCCTTCCAATTTATGCCCTTGTTAAGGCCTCGATCAATACTATGTAGGTTTTGCCAAAGTGAAGTACTAGTATTTATCTTCGTTAAATGCGAAGAATAAACAAGTGATATTCGCCGGTTAAAAATTGGTTAATTACTTAACTAGGTTACTCTAATAGGATTAGAAACCTAGAGGCAAGTAATTTGGATAAATCATAAGATGATTAGAACAAGAGTTGTTCACCAAAATGTAGGAGTTACATATGATGTAATTATCAAGTGTTGCTTACCTAAATAACCATAATCTTGAGAGTAAAGCCAAAGCTGACTTAAGAGGAGGTGAAATATGGATCCTTAACCCACTAGAAATACTTTCAAGAAGTCTTTTCGAAATTAATATATGAGGGTTATTAATTTTGAAATAAAATAGTGGAAATATCATTTAATAAAGTCCTTTTAATGATTGATATAAACTTGGCTGCAAACACTAATACACTTTTATTACGATCGGTACTTGAAAAGGACAAATTGAATGGTTTGAATTTTCTTGACTGGTTCCGTAACTTGAGGATTGTCCTCAAACAAGAACGGAAATTATATGTCATTGAAAAACCACTTCCTGATGAACCACCGGCTAATGCCTCGACGGCTGATAAAGATGCTTACAAGAAGCATCTCGATGAAATGGTAGACGTTGGATGTCTTATGCTTGCCACTATGAATCCTGAGCTTCAAAAGCAACATGAGGATATGGTTGCTTACGATATGATCAGCATCTGAAAGAACTATATCAAGGGCAAGCAACGCAAGAGAGGTTCGATATCTCTAAGGCCCTATTCCAATGTAAGCTGGCTGAAGGAAGCCCAGTAGGACCTCATGTTCTTAAGACGATTGGTTATATTGAAAGCCTATCTAAGCTTGGGTTTCCATTGAGCCAAGAGTTGGCCACTTATGTTATTCTGCAATCGTTGCTGGATAGTTACAGCCAGTTTGTCTTCAATTTCAATATGAATGAAATTGACAAGACTCTGCCATAGTTGCTCAGTATGTTACGAACTGCTAAAGGCAACATGAAAAAGGTTGGACCCAAGCCCATACTGATGGTCCGTAACAACAAGGGCAAGGGAAAGGCTAAAGTCCCGACAAAGCCCAAAGGCAAAGGTAAGCCCAATCTTAGAAAGGGAAAGGCTACACTGAAACCTAAAGGTGGGGTGTCTAAGGAAGGAAACTGTTTTCATTGTGGTGTGACTGGACATTGGAAGCGGAACTGCCCTGTCTATCTTGAGGAAATCAAGAAGGCCAAAGCAAGTGGAATGTCTGCTTCAGGTATTTATGTTATTGATATTAATTTATCAACTACTACTTCTTGGGTATTAGATACTGGTTGTGGTTCTCATATTTGTACTTCTGTACAGGGACAACAAAGGAGTAGGACTTTGGCTAGAGGAGATGTGGACCTGCAAGTTGGAAATGGAGCAAGAGTTGCTGCATTAGCTATGGGAACATATACTTTATCTTTGCCTAGTGGACTTGGTTTAATTTTAGAGGATTGTTATTTTGTGCCCAGTTTGACTAAAAACATTATTTCAATTTCTTGTTTAGACAAAATTGGTTTTGAGATAATAATTAAGAATAATTGTTGTTCATTTTATCTCAATAATGTTTTCTATGGTTCGGCACAATTGATTAATGGCCTCTATATTTTAGATCAAATGAATCCCATTTACAACATAAATACTAAAAGGTCTAAAATAAATAACTCAAATCAAACTTATCTTTGGCATTGTCGTTTGGGCCATATAAGTGAGAAACGCATATCCAAACTCCATAAAGATGGTCTCTTGGATTCATTTGTTTTTGAACAATTTGAAGTATGTGAATCTTGTTTATTAGGAAAAATGACTAAATCTCCTTTTACTGGTAAAAGTGAACGAGCTAGTGATTTATTGGGCTTAATACATTCAGATGTATGTGGACCAATAAATACACAAGCCACAGGTGGATTTCACTACTTCATTACTTTCACTGATGATTTCAGTAGAAATGGGTATGTTTATCTCATGCGCCATAAATCTGAGGCCCTTAAAAAGTTCAAGGAATTCAAAAATGAAGTACAAAATCAACTAGGCAAAACTATTAAGACACTTCAATCTGATCGAGGTGGAGACTATTTGAGCCTAGAGTTTGATGATCTTTTGAAGGAATGTGGGATTGTCTTACAACTTACTCCTCCTGGTACTCCTCAATGGAATGGAGTTTCTGAGAGAAGAAATTTAACTCTATTAGACATGGTTCGATCCATGATGAGTCATGCTGATCTACCGACTTCCTTTTGGGGACATGCACTTGAAACAGCTATTTTTACACTAAATCATGTTCCATCTAAATCGGTTCAAAAGATGCCATATGAGATGTGGACTGGAAAACGTCTCAGTATGTCTTTTATGAAAATTTAGGGTTGCGAAGCTTATGTTAAACATCATACGTCTACTAAGCTTGAACCCAAATCTGAAAGGTGTATCTTTGTGGGGTATCCAAAAGAAACCAAAGGATATTATTTCTTTAATCCCACTGAGAACAAAGTGTTTGTTGCTCGGACTGGTGTCTTTCTAGAGAGAGAATTTGTTTCTAGAAAAGTAAATGGGAGAAAGATTAAACTTGAAGAAATTCAAGAATCACAAGATACCACTGAACCGGAGATAAAACAACAGCAAATTCCATAAGAAATTTAGGAATAAGTAACTGCTGTAAAAACACAACCACCGCGTAGATCTTTAAGAGAACGCCATGCACCTGAGAGATATGGATTTCTCATTACAACGCATGGTGGCATTCTTCTTATAGATCAAGATGAGCCTAGAACTTATCAAGAAGCGGTGGTGAGCCTAGACTCTAAGAAACGGCTTGAGGCCATGAGATCTGAGATGGATTCCATGTATGAAAACCAAGTTTGGACTTTGACCCACCCGAAGGGGTTAAACCTATAGGGTGCAAGTGGGTTTTCAAAAAGAAAATCGACATGAATGGTAATGTACAAACATACAAGGGGCGATTAGTCACTAAAGGTTTTCACCAAATTCATGGTGTTGACTATGATGAAACCTTTTCTCCTGTAGCTATGCTTAAATCCATCAGGATCTTGCTCGCCATAGCTGCGTTTCATGATTATGAAATCTGGCAGATGGATGTCAAAATAGCTTTCCTTAATGGGAAACTTGAAGAGGATGTGTATATGACACAACCTGAAGGTTTTGTCGATCCAAAGGATGCTGGAAAGATATGTAAGTTACAAAGATCCATTTATGGATTAAAGAAAGCTTCTCGAAGTTGGAATCTTCGTTTTAACGATGCAATCAAAGAGTTTGGTTTTATCAAAAATGAAGATGAGCCATGTGTTTACAAGAAAGTTAGTGGGAACACAATCACATTCTTGGTACTGTATGTGGATGACATACTTATCATGGGTAATGACATACCTACCTTACAGTCTATTAAGACTTGGTTAGGAAGTTGTTTTTCTATGAAGGACTTGGGCGAAGCCACTTACATCTTAGGAGTCAAGATCTGTAGAGATAGATCAAGACGACTACTAGGTCTAAGTTAAGGTACATATATAGATAAAGTATTGAAAAGGTTCAATATGGAAGAATCTAAGAGAGGATTCCTACCTATGAGAGATGGTATTTCACTCTCGAAGGAAATGTGTCCTTCAACTCCACAAGAGAGAGAACACATGAGTAAAATTCCATATGCTTCTGCTATTGGATCTATCATGTATGCCATGTTATGTACACGTCTAGATGTCTCATATGCCTTAAGTATGACGAGCAGGTATCAAGTAGATCCTGGTGAAGGTCACTGGACCACAGTCAAGAATATCCTTAAGAACTTAAGAAGAACTAAGGATACGTTCCTAATATATGGAGGTGAGGAAGAGTTAAGTGTAAAAGGTTACACTGATGCCAGCTTCCAAACCGACAAGGATGATTCTCGATCGTAATTAGGTTTTGTGTTTTGCCTTAATGGTGGTGCTGTGAGCTGGAAGAGTTCAAAGCAAAGTACAGTAGCCGATTCTACAACAGAGGCTGAGTGAGGCAGCAAAAGAAGCGATTTGGATCAAGAAGTTCATTACTGAACTAGGGGTTGTGTCTAGCATATCAGATGCTATAGAACTCCGATGTGATAACAATAGAGCCATTGCACAAGCAAAAGAACCCAGATCTCACTAACGATCCAAACATATACTTAGGCGTTATCATCTTATTCGAGAGATTATCGATCGAGGGGATGTAGAGATATGCAGAGTACCTACAGATGATAACATTGTTGATCCCCTGACCAAGCCTCTGTATATACCAATTAAGAGGGAGTTATATATAGCAAGGGTAAAAACCCTAAAGAAGATATATAAAAACTAGCCCAAAAATATGCAAGGTGGTCTAGCAGCTGTTTAGCAAAATACTCTCTGAAAATAGTTTTCTGGGATTTCTACCGTTCATTGTCAATCGGGTGGACTACGTAGAGGCCGACATCGGAAAAGGTTGCGGCTTGTTTCGATAGTGGTTCAGCATTCCTGTTGCCTAGGCGTCGCTGTCTACTCAGATTGAAGTTTCAGTAATTTTGAAACCTTTTTTATCACCCCGATTCGTTCCTTACACATGGATCCTTGGTTTGGATCGCCGATTTTTTTTTTAATTTTTCACTGCGCCTTGGAGGCACCGGTGTTCCAACAAATTTTACCTATTGTGTGTTTAATTAGGGAAAGGACTAAATTGCATAAAATGCAAAAGTTGGGTTCTAGTAGCTATAGGTATCAAATAGCTATGGAATTCAAAACTTAAGGTCCTTATATGGTAATTAAACCATTGAAGAGTAGTTAGTAGATATTTTAATGACTTATCCATCGAAAACTTAGAAAAGGGTAGGGACTAAATTGGAAATCAATAAAATTAATAGATGATAATTAATTAAAAAGAAAAAAAATCATTTATTTTCATATCATCTTCCCAAATTTTTCTGTGGAAACCCTAGGAGAGAGGAAGAAAACTTTTCAAGCTTAAAAAGGTATGAAATCAAGTCTATTTTTTCAGTAATTTCTATATTTTTGGAATCAAGATAGTCTAATCTTTCTATTTAGGGGATTTATTTGAAAAGTTATCAATGTATGAAATTTGGGTCATGGATGAATATGCTAAAAATTAGAAATTTATAGTAGAAAATGAAAAGTTATTCATAGATAAACAACTTTTACAAAGCAATTTTTGATGAAAACTTGATTTAGGGACTAAAATGAAAAAGTGGTAAAACCCATGAAAAATTTTGAAATTTGTGAAATGTATGTGCTATAAATGTAGTATATAAATTTCGGCTAGGCTTGGAAAAAGGGTTAAATTTCATGAATTTCACTTTCCGAGCCTAGGGACGAAATCAAAATTTTTGAAAAAGCTAGGGGCAAAAGGTAATTTTGCCTAGGATGTAATAGGATGCAAATGTATATGAAATGTGATAGATTAATAGTTAAATTTACCCATATAGATCTAGAAAGACGAACCACGGAACTAGATTGAGGAAAGCAAAAAGTTTCGAATTAGTTGAAATTCAAATACGAACCATTTTCAAGGTAAGTTCGTGTAACTTAAATATGTATGTTAATGTGCTTGAATTGAATTGTATGATTGTGTTGATATGTGCGAGATGATATATATACATAATGAAATAGTCTTTTATGAAATATGGACAAATTGTCATGTTCCGATTGAATGTTGAATTTCGATGGATTAAGGTGAATTCTTGAATAAGAATAATATTGCATGTGTTGCAAATAGAATTTAGCCCGAATAGGTAATTCTAATGTAAGCACTCTTCAGCTTACGTTATAAATTGGATTTAGCCCGAACGGGTAATCCAAATTAAGCTCTCTACAGCATATGCTACGGATAGAATTTAGCCTGGACTGATAATCCTGCTATAAAATGTGCGGCACAAGAGTGTGTCTTTTTATTATGTACCTTAATGGGTACTTTTGCACATGAGTATATTACCTGAACATCCATCGAAATTTTAATAGTTCGACGGAAAAGACTCTTATAATGTGGAAAGGTGAAATTTAATGGAAGCTTGTAATGTGATGAGCTCATCTATGTTTACTTGATATTTATATGAGGTTATGTGATTAACTTGTTTGATTAAGTGTTTGTGTTTAGGTAACCTCATCCAAAATTTATTGAAAGTATGACTATGTATGCTTGTATTGATAAATATGAATGGTAAGTTCATTTTCTATTATTTTAACTTACTAAGCATAAAATGCTTACTCCGTTTAATTTTCCCTGTTTTATAATGCTCAAAGCTCACGAAGGTTGGAAGTCGGTCGGACCAATCATCACACTATCCACTATCTCATTTTGGTACAAATAGAAATCTCGTTTTGGTATAATGGCATGTATAAGCTTATTTGGCCAATGATGGTGTGTAATTACTATTTTGTAATCTAGCCATTGGAGTGGCTAGTGATGATCTAATTTAGTTATCTTAAAAGTTATGTTTGGTAATTACACAAATGCTTATTGTGTGTTGGTTTGATGGAAATATGTTAGCACATAAGTTTATGATAAGAGTAAGTTTATATCTATTGATGCATGAGATAATACCATATGATTGATGTCAAATTTTATATGAATATGACGTTGGATTGGTGGATATATGCTTGTGAGTTTTGATGCAGAAAAATGGTAAGTTTTGGGTGACAAATGAGGCTAGAAAATGGCCTTATTTTGCGCACACTAGAAGACACGCGGGTGTGTGTCTTGGCCGTGTGTGACACACGGCTCGTCCCATGGGCTTGTGGTCTGGCTGTGTGTCCCCTGCATCTTAAAAATGAGAAACAGAATGCTCAGAATTGGGCACAAGGGTGTGTGTCTCAGACGTGTGGTTGACACGGCCTTGAGCATAGTTGCGTTACACGGCTGTGTGAAAACTGCACCTAAATTTCAAAAATAAAATTCGCCACATGGCCTAGCACACAGGTGTGTGACTTGGCCGTGTGACTTCAATTTCTTCATGCCTTATAAGTCAAAGAGTTACATGGGTTAGGGACACGGGCGTGTGTAGTACACGGCCTGACCACACGGGCGTGTCCCTAGACCACACGGGCGTGTGAGCCCTACAACCTTGGAAAAATTCTGAAATGTCGTAAAAAAATTTATGAGTTTCCAATTAAGTCCCAACTTGATTCTAATACTCGTATTAGATCTAGAGGGTCCAATTAGGGATGTTTTGAATAACCTCGGTAAATGAATAGTAATTTATATAAATTATTGTAAAATTCTGAATGTTTCGGTAATACTCTGAAACCCTATTCCAACAACGGATACAGGTTAGGGGGTGTTACAAACCTTATTTAAGATATTTCCTAAAATATATTTAAAAGTATATTAATAAGTGTGAGATGAACTAACGGTCAAGGATTGTACTCAATTGAAGGCTTAGTATGTGACACCTCGTTCGGTGAAGCCTTGATATTTGAATATTGCAAGAATTTTGAAACGGGTCCTGAGAAGGTGAGATGTTAGATTCAACTAAGAGTTGAAGTTCATAAGTGTGCCCTTGGGTGAAGTCTCTTTCATGGTTCTATTCGCCCAAGCGATGCTTTTGGTAGAAAAAGGTAAGGTGGATAGTTAGTTTAGGAGTAATGAGGGAGTTCTAAAAAAGGAACTTAGTGAGTTGTCAATGAATTTTGAGTGTTAGGGATATCGCCGAAAGGCATTGCACGCTAAGGTTTTTTAGCACGATCCTGGTTACGTCCGAATAGGTAGTTATGAACAAACCATGAAATAAAATCATGAATATTTATATGAATATATAGGTGGATTTTCATACACATTTCCTTACGACTATGAAGCACCCATACAGTAGCTTGATTAGGACTGTAACACATGTCAAGTTATCACACTGACAAGGGTTGCATAAATTTGGGTGACCAGGACTAAAAGGAGAGTTTTTTCTTCCTTCTCCAATAAGTATTTTTCAGCTTGAGTTTAAAGAAAAACAAAACATTTAAAGAAAAACAAAACAGACCTTTTCTATCTCTTCAAAAAAATCCTACTATCTTCAGGTTAGAAGAACGGAAAGAAAGTATTCCTTATACCAGAGTAAAAATCCTAAGCTTTATCGATGATTTCTTTATACCAAGGCAATGGTCACTACAATCTTTGAGAAGAACTTAGAACTGGAGCTCAAGCTACTACTAAGATCAATAGGTGAGTCTTTAGACTGAATCTTACGTGTATGTTTGTATTCTAGATACTTCTGTGCCAAGTGATTAGAGTGTAAAACTTAAACCAAAAAACCATGATAGTATGCCTCTTATAAGAAAAAAAATATATGCATATATAATATGTCTGAAAGCATAATTGTGTCTGTCATGAACAAGTCACTGTATGAAGGGTTTACATGTCCGGAAAACACGAATGCATCTATCATGAAGAAGTCTGAAAGGGATAAATTTGTCAAGTATGAGTCTGCATGGTGAGTCTGTGTCTGTCTCCGGAGTTGTCTAAAGGGGTCCGTCGGGACTAAAAACACGAATCTCTAAAAAGAAAAGTACATGGCACTCTGAATACCATATAATGTAAAACCATGGTTGGGCTATGGCATCATATGGAAAAGATTTAAAGGACAGTTGGGTGAGTACCAGATGATGAGGAGCAAACCTTATGACGGTGAGTTTAGGCGAATCTCTATCGTCAAAAACACCAATTTTTGTAAAAGTGAGCCTTTGTGGTTGTTTCTGTTAAAGAAATTCCTCTGTGGCAAATCTCTAATCAGGAATACCTTAGTGGTAATCTGTAAGGAGATGCCTTTGTGGCGCAACCTAAAGAAGTGCCTTTGTGGCAGTTTTCGTAAGAAAACCTTTGTGGCGATCTCTATTAAAAGACATCTTTAGGGCGAGACTCTGAAAGAAAAGCCTTTATAGCTATCTTTGGAAAGGAATGCCTTCATGGCGTAATCTGAAGAACAGTTCTCGTAATGCCCATTTGAAGACAATGCCTATGGGCAGAATCTGAATGAATGGCGAAGACAGTATTCTGAGAATTGGCAAATGCAAATTAGCTCTGAAAGAAAAGTCAATATGGAAGGTTATGGTGAAGTCTATACAATTAGTAGGGTCAAAGTTATGAACAAGAAACAAATGATGAAATCCTTGGATAAGAGCTCAGGTAAAAAGAAGGTTCTCTCACTAAGTTCTATCAAACTTACCCCTTTGTGTTTTATGTCTCAGGTAAAAAAGGTGCTAGGAGGGACGACACTATAACACCCCTAACTCGTATCCGTCACTGAAATAGGGTTACAAGGTGTTATCAGACAATACATCTCATTTCCATACATTTATGCATTCATTATCATAATCCATTCTCAAACATTCACATTGTCCCTTACAAGGTTCTACGAGACCTTAAAACATACTTAAGATGGTTTGGGACTAAACCGATCACATATGAAAGTTTCTAAACTCTTAGAAAAATTTCATGAAATCATAGGTCACACGCTCGTGTGAACAGGCCGTGTGCCTCACATGGTTACTGGACAAGCTCGTGTCACGGGCCATGTGAAAACAGGGCATACATACTGACTTGGGTTACACGGTCGACCACACGTCCGTGTGTCTAGCCCGTGTACCCTCTGAAATGGCCACACATGCCCATGTGCCAAGACTATGTGCCTCACACGACTACCAGACATGCCTATGTGTCTAGGCTGTGCTCAAGACTGACTTGAATTTCTAATTATTCTCTAAGGGACACACGGCCGTGTAATATGACCGTGTGTCGTACATGGCTGAGACACACACCCGTGCCTATGCCCTTGTGGACAAAAATAGGCCATTTGTAAAGCCAATTTGCCACCTATTTTTCATGCTCACCTAGCCAACAAAATGGTATCACTTTAACACATATATAGGCAACCAAGACATACCAATTCAATCACATATCATGCTATCTATCATCAACCAATCCAATTACTAAATTCCATAATCACAAACATACCAATTCAATATACCCAAAATCATCACAACTTGCATAAATTTCAAATACATCAACTCATCATATTATTATATACTCTTTTCCATAAAAACATACCATTTATCTATATCAATCATTAAGGCAAACATTTCCAAAACAAGCCAATATATAAGCCATTATACACATCCCATATATCACTTTTCAAACATAACACTTAGGCAAAATTATATAACCAAATACATAACAACATTTTCAACCAAAAATAAACCAAATCTCATGGCTATATCTAATCTTAAAACATATCATCAACTCACTAGCCTATGCATGCCATATACCATATTTCTAAGCATCCAAAAATACCAGCAAGTAGTCGATAGTGTGATGATGGTTCCTGATGATCCCCGATGTCCGAGCTAGCTTCGATGATCTATAAAACATGGAAAGAACACACAAAGTAAGCTTCAAAAGCTTAGTAAGCCATATACAAATAAATTTACTACATGGATCACAACATTCTTATCAATAAATCAAATACAAATAACCACATATAGATACATAAACCTTTCTTAATGAATGTATATTCAAATACACCTATAATTTTATCAATCACTTCTTTTTCAAATTCTCATATGAATCTCATACGTACCTAAGTCATTTAACTGATTAACTCATTCTTTCTCGACTTATCTTTGCCCATTGAACCATTCAGAATCGTTAAGGATACTCAAAAATCACATAAGCGCGTACAATGCCATATCCCAAATATGGTCTTACATGTTATCACATATCGATGCCACTGTCCCAAACAGGTTCATACACGAAATCGATTAACGATGCCAATGTCCCAGGCATGGTCTTACACGTAATCTCAATACAATGCCAATTTCCCAGACATGGTCTTACATGTAATCACATCTCGATAACCTAATGTCATGATATTCGTATCCTATACTATTCCTAAGGTTCGTACGGGACTTTCGAATATCATAACTTCGTCGATTCATGATCCTAATTGCTCGTTCGATACTCATAGCAATTCAATGATAATAAAACATATATAATTCAATTCAAAGACATTTATTTACATATTAACTTACCTCGTAGTCAGAATAGACGAATCAGATTGAATATTTGTTAAATATTGAATCCATCCATCTTTGAAAGATTTGTGGTGCATTACATAAACCAAATGGCATTACTTTCCTTGATAATGACCACCGGGTGCACTAAAAGCTGTTAATGGTTTAGATTCTTCAGTTAGCATGATTTGCCAAAATCCTGATTTACAATCAAATTTACTAAAATATTGTGCTTATTTAGCTTGATTAATTAAAACATCTTTTCTTGGAATGAAATATCCATCAAAGATAGTATTTTGATTTAACTTTTTATAATTCATGACCATCCTAGCTTTTCCTCTTTTTATTTCAGTATGGTTTCTTACCACAAAAGCTGGACTAGAATGTGGACTATTAGTTGTTTCTATTAATCCTTTGTCTAATAATTCTCTAATTTGTATGTTGAATTCATCTATATCTTGTTTAGTTTAGATCATAGGTTTAACTCTAATTATTTTATTAGGATTTTGTAATTTTATTTCACAATATCTAGGACTATTTTGCCATAAATTTAATGGTTCTTCACTAAAATTGTTTTCTAAAATTTTAAACAACCAATGATTTGTTTCAAGTTGTTTAATTTGTTCTTTTCTTTGTGGTGTAAATTTTTATCACACACAAATTTATGATTTTCTACTAAAGGTATTTCTACTGTAAGTTTTTTCTCATTGACAATATTACTAGGTTTTTATCAATAGAAAGCAGTAAATGATGATATATAAAATTATTTCCTAATAATATGTCTCTATGCATTTCAGGAAAACATAATATTTTAGGGATTATAAATTTTACATTATTTATATAAATTGGTATATTTCTAGCCTTAAATTGAATTATGGTTTCTTTACCATCTATTCCTATAGCTCTAATTGGGTTTTTCATTAATTCCCATTTTTCTACAGGTATCTCTAACAAAGCATGTAAAGAATATGTTTTATATTCTCTAAATTGAAGTGTAATTTCTATATATGTATAATACTTTCTAGGTTGAAAGTTTGAAAATGTAATAATATCATTTTTTTCCCATTTTCATTTGTTGAATAATAGTTGCTGATTGTATTTCTTCCATTCTAGTATTTCTAGAATTTCTACTAGGTTCTGTAGGAAAAATAGGTATCTGAACTGTTTTCATACCTATTGGTGTTGAATTTATACTTATATTATCTTCATCTTCCTCTGCTTGAGTATTAGATGGTAAAACTAAATTATCATTTGTATTTGTTATAGCATTATTTTTAAAATATAGTCTATCTCCAGATGACACATATTCTATTGTACTTACTTGGTTTTGAAGTCTCGGCTCCACTTATTTTATCAATCATCCAGTCTCTTGGTATTGATAAATCTTTTAAATGTAGTAATTTAGGCTGAATTTCTGTAGTAAATTTATTAGGCTCAAATAACTCAATTGTTTTATTATTAATTTCTTTAATTTCTACTTCTGCCGTGTTGGTATATTCATTGATAGAAGTCCAACTTATTGCTAGATCTTCTGCTAAATCTTTAATTTTAGAATTTTTTGTCTGAATTCTTAAGCATAGACATTCTTCTATTAAAGGATCTGTAATAGATATAAAGTAATTTGGTTTTACTTTAAATCCTATTACTCCATTATGTAAATTAGACTGAATTCCTCCAATAAGTGCTTTTATTGGATTTTCAAATCTTTTATCTAATAATACTGCTATTATAGGTATATCATGACCTCTTCTAAACAAAGCTCTTATTGTTATCATAATTATACCTAAATGTATATATCTAATTTGAGGGTATTTCTTTTTAATTCTTATGATTTTATCTTTAGTGAATAATGGGATTTCTGTTAATCCTCCTCTAGTATCTTTAGCGACTGTGTTACCACTAATTTTTTCTATATGCCTTTGACTCCAAATTTTAAACTTAGATATTTTATATATTTCTTCTTTAGAAATATGATTTTTATTAATTTTTCTATCATTTCATCGTAAAGTCTTTTCTTCTCCAATTAAATTTCCTAATTTAATATCTTCTTGTTCTTTTGAGGAATTTCTTCTAATTGATTTTTAGAACTACTTCCTACATTAAACATAAATATATATTCTTCTTCACCAATCGAAAATGCTTTTACGATATTAGCTCATATAATATATCTTCGGGATTTATTTCCTCTTCAAAACATATTTCTAAACCTTGTTCTTCAAGACTTTTAATTACCTTTTTAGCATTTTTGCCTTTGTTAGGATAGTTTGGTGCTATATGACCTTCTCCATCACATATAAAACATTTACATATTTGTTTTATGGATTTTTTAGAAGTTTTTCTTCTAATAATTTTTTTCTTTTTCTTATGATTATTGCCAGTATATTTTTTATTTCCTGGCTTCCATTTAACAAATTTATATTTCCTATTTTTCTTTCTATGTTTTTTATAAGTACTAGGACGTAGTGTTTTACATCCAAATTCTCATTCGTTTTCTAGAATTTTTGTACAATGACTATAACTTAATTTATTTTTTACTTGTTTAGCAGCTTTAGTTTGTAAGCAATGCAAAGTTATTCTTTCTTTTGCAAAATTTATCCTATTACCTATAGAATCTATATTTTCTTTTGCTATTCCTGCTTCTTTACTATGTTTATCTAAATAAGACACATATTTTTTTTATACATATATCATCTCATGGTGGAGGTAATTTATGAAAATATTGGTTTTTCCAAAATTCTATATTTTCATTTTTTAACTTTTGATATTCATGAAGAAATTTTTTAGAAAATTCTTCTAAATATCTTATATCACATAATTTTATTTTTGACAAAACATAACTAGCTATACTATCTTGATCTTTTTTATCAAAATAACCACAAAATTCTGTTTTTAGAATATTTGTTAATCCTTTTAAAAGGTCTTTAGGGGTACCTATCTGATTAATTAATTGTCCTTTTTGGATTTTTCCTACATCAGATTCTTCCCATCTTCTTAAAAATTGTAAAACATCTCTTTGAAAAGTTCCAACAAAATAGTTTAAAAATTTTTCTTTTGACTCCGATCGTTGTTGTTTACAACAATTGTCATTGATCGTGCCCAATCATCTATGGTTTTTCATAGTCTACTATTTGAATATTAGTTAAGTCTAAATATATTCCTCCTTGGGCCACATTTCTTTTATTTAAATCATCTATCCTATGTGGTATAGGTATAGTTTGACTAGGTTGTTGATTAGAAGATTCTCCGGTATATTCGGTTTTAATTTCATTAGTAGCTATATCTTCGGTTTGATTACCAAAAATCCTAATTGTATTATCTATTGTTTCAAAATCTTTATTTAAAGATCTCAGATAATCATCTTTTTGAGTATCTGATTCTATTTTTCTTTTACCATAAAGATCTATTTTTTCAATATCCATAGGTTCTGGTATTTCTATGTTTTCTTCCTCATCTGTTGAAGTGTTTTCTTCATCAAATTTATAACTAGTGACTTTTAAATCTTCTTGATTATCAGAATTACTAGAACTACTACTTTCTGTAGAGTCGTAATCTAACATATAATGATAATTAAACATAGAAAATAGATCTTTATGTTTTTCATAAAGTTCTTCTATTAATTTTAGATATTCTACTCTTTCATTTTTATCTTTACTGTTAGTAAATCTTCTTTTCCAATGTTCTATAAGTTCTTTATAGGATTGGAAATCATATTTTTGTTGAGTCATAGATTTTCTTTTTTCAGATTTTTTATTTCTTTTTATAGTAGTAGATGATTCTTCTGAAGAAGTTTCTTCTTCTTTGTCTGATAAAGTTAAAATTATATTACTATTACCGTAATATAAAGGACCTAGATCTATGTCTGACTCTATATTATTATTTATAACTTGTTCTAATTTATTATTAACTTCTAACAATATTTCCTTAGATTTGTTGTTCAAATCTAACTCTTTAATATATCCTAGATTATTTACTTTTTCTTCTATATTACTGACTTTATTATATGTTTTATTAAAATATATAGAGGTTATATCTATTAGACTATTAAATCCTTTACTAAGGGCCGAAATATTATTTTCTTGTTTAGAATCTATATGCATAATATGATTGCAGGTTTTATCTTTATATAAACAATCTGTTTCTTCCATATTATTCATCTTCGGTACCTAAAACCTTCTGTTATTATTTTGTCTTAAACACAAGGGCCTTACGTCTTTCTCCTAGACTTAAACAGGCAAAATCAAGACAAAATAACAGATGTATGGGTTTTAAGATAAATAACACAGAATTAACATAATTGTAGATTAAAGATAAGAACTTACAGTGGATATTTTGATATAGATTTTCCAAGAATCGTTACTCTAGGGCCTTTGATACCAGTTACAATGATCCAAAATATCTTCAAATCCAAGCAGGAATTGATTTGATGTCAACAGCTCGACATGTACTTCAAGATCAAACATATACACTATATACTGATGGAAGAAGAATAATACCTGATAAAAATAGTGTAATCCAGAAATCAAGAGATAAAGAATCCATACAACTGCTAAAGAAAATAGCAGATACGGAAATAGATGATTTTCCTTCTAACATAACAGAAGAAATCAAAAACATGTGGAAGGCTTGGAACTCACCAGGGCTATCACCAGAATCTTTACATCTGGATGAAATTGAGACACTAAATCTTGACAACATCCAAGAAGGATAAAGACAAAACAAAGACCACGTGGAAAGTCAAGAAGACTTTCAAGCAGATTTTCAAGATCGGCAGTAAATAAAAATTCAAGGCATCCAGGTATGGACAAAGATATGACAAGACAACTGACAACATACGTGGAGGCAACAATAAATTCATCCTTATTAGAAACACTATTCGGGATTGAAGAAGAAATAAAATAGAGTTTAGAAATCTTGCTATAAATAGCAATGTAAGGAGCCTAAACAAGACATCCAAAAATAGTTTAGAAGTCTTTTCCTTTTACCTTTAGTATTCTCGCTTTGTAAACAATCTTTCCTTGTAAAAACCTTTCCTTTACTTTTAATAAAATAACGATCTTCCGCATCTATTCCAACCTTGTAACTGGTATCAGAGGCCCCAGAGTAACGATTCTTGGAAAATCTATATCAAAATATCCACTGTAAGTTCTTATCTTTAATCTACAATTACGTTAATTCTGTGTTATTTATCTTAAAAACCATACATCTGTTATTTTGTCTTGATTTTTCCTGTTTAAGTCTAGGAGAAAGACGTAAGGCCCTTGTGTTTAAGACAAAATAATAACAGAAGGTTTTAGGTACCGAAGATGAATAATATGGAAGAAACAGATTGTTTATATAAAGATAAAACTTGCAGTCATATTATGCATATAGATTCTAAACAAGAAAATAATATTTCGGCCCTTAGTAAAGGATTTAATAGTCTAATAGATATAACCTCTATATATTTTAATAAAATATATAATAAATTAAGTAATATAGAAGAAAAAGTAAATAATCTAGGATATATTACAGAATTAGATTTGAACAACAAATCTAAGGAAATATTGTCAGAAGTTAATAATAAATTAGAACAAGTTATAAATAATAATATAGAGTCAGACATAGATCTAGGTCCTTTATATTATGGTAATAGTAATATAATTTTAACTTTATCAGACGAAGAAGAAGAAACTTCTTTAGAAGAATCATCTACTACTATAAAAAGAAATAAAAAATCTGAAAAAAGAAAATCTATGACTCAACAAAAATATGATTTCCAATCCTATAAAGAACTTATAGAACATTGGAAAAGAAGATTTACTAACAGTAAAGATAAAAATGAAAGAGTAGAATATCTAAAATTAATAGAAAAACTTTATGAAAAACATAAAGATCTATTTGCTATGTTTAATTATCATTATATGTTAGATTACGACTCTACAGAAAGTAGTAGTTCTAGTAATCCTGATAATCAAGAAGATTTAAAAGTCACTAGTTATAAATCTGATGAAGAAAACACTTCAACAGATGAGGAAGAAAACATAGAAATACCAGAACCTATGGATATTGAAAAAACAGATCTTTATGGTAAAAGAAAAATAGAATCAGATACTCAAAAAGATGATTATCTGAGATCTTTAAATAAAGATTTTGAAACAATAGATAATACAATTAGGAATTTTGGTAATCAAACCGAAGATATAGCTACTAATGAAATTAAAATCAAATATACGGGAGAATCTTTTAATCAACAACCTAGTCAAACTATACCTATACCACATAGGATAAATGATTTAAATAAAAGAAATGTGGCCCAATGAGGAATATATTTAGACTTAACTAATATTCAAATAGCAGACTATGAAAAAACCATAGATGATTGGGCACAGTCAATGACAATTGTTGTAAACAACAACAGTACTTGGTCAAAAGAAAAATTTTTAAACTATTTTGTTGGAACTATTCAAGGAGATGTTTTACAATTTTTAAGAAGATGGGAAGAATCTGATGTAGGAAAAATCCAAAAAGGACAATTAATTAATCAGATAGGTACCCCTAAAGACCTTTTAAAATGATTAACAAATATTCTAAAAATAAAATTTTGTGGTTATTTTGATAAAAAAAAGATCAAGATAGTATAGCTAGTTATGTTTTGTCAAAAATAAAATTATGTGTAATATCCTGATTTTGGGCCTAGTCGAAATAGTGGTTTCGTGACCACAAAATCCAAGATAAAAATAATTATTTTATGATTATTTTGAGGTCTATTATATGATTGCATGATTGTGTGAAAATTTCGTGAAGAAATTTTATGCATAAAGTGCTTAAATTGAAATTAGGGACTAAATCGAATAATTTGCAAAACTTGCATTTTAGACGTTTCTAGTATGAAATTGTTTTGAAATATTAATTAGGATGTCTAAAATAGAAATTTTACCAATTTCTAAGTCTATGGACAAAAATTGGACATGGGTGGAATTTTTGGAAAGTTTAGTAGTAAGGGCATTTTGGTCATTTAGGGGTAAAATGAATTAAAATACAAAATTAAAAGCCAATTTTTCTCATCTTCAACCCCATGGCTGAATATAGCAAGGAGAAACCATGGCTAGGGATTTCAAGCTTCCAAGCTCGATTGTAAGTCCGTTCTAGCCCCGTTTTTCAAGTTCTTTACGTTTTTGGAATCCCGGTAACTTGATTAAGCTTATTCTAGCAATAATTTAAGCTAGGGTTCATATTTGGAAAAATACCCATAGGTGAAATGTGTTTATTTTGATGTTTTATGGTAGAACATGAAGGCTGAAATTATGTTAAACAACTTTTGCTAAGCGATTTTAAGCAAAAATGAGTAAAACGGCTTAGTCGGTAAAAATTGTTATTGTTCATAACTATGTGTTAGAGTGAGAATTTGATGTTGTCATAGAAGGGAAAAATGTTCAGCATGTCATAAAACATAAGAAAATATGCTGAAGTTTAATTTACGAGATTTGGGGCAAAAGTGTAAATATGCGAAAGTTTAGGGGCAAAATTGTAATTTTGCCAAAATATGATTTTGGGTTAATTTGAATAATGTGAGCCCTAATTAGACTATATTTTAAATGATAGAGCAAGGAAAACTAAAATTAGGGCTAAAATGAGGAAAATACCAAGTTGTGGACGAAATGGTAAAAGTAGCCATTTTCACATACGAGGTAAGTTCATATGTAAATGTTGGTAATATAGTTACTATTTTAAATGTTTTTATGTTATTTAAATGATATGATAATTACTATGAAATATTATACTCGTGATAATTGTTTGATAATATGTTAAATTATGTGATATACTTGGAAAATGTGAAATACTATCGAGTATCGGTATCGGCATTCCGTAGAAGATGGTTGAGACACATGATTGGGAAAAAGGTCCCGTTGAACCTTAGGAATGGATTAGGATACAAGTGACATGTCATCGGGATATTTAGGCATCCGAACTCGTTGACTTGAGTCCGAGTTCACTTATGGATGCGAATGTCCGAACTCGTTGAGTTGAGTCCGAGTTCGAGAGATGTAACTAGGCATCCGAGCTCGTTGAGTTGAGTCCGAGTTCACTTATGGATGCGAACGCCCGAGATCGTTGAGTTGAGTCCGAGTTCACTTATGGGCGGGTTACATGGTAGCTTGGCTACATATGTGGCACTTATGTGCAAACTTTTCGTGTATCCGAATTATATTCCGATGTGTTCAACGGGTAAAATTCTACTCAAATGGAGGAATACTCGAGATGAAAGGGACGTATTGGTAAGTGTTGTGAAATGGATACTTTGAACAGGTATGTACTTAACCCTCGGGTTGAAAACTCGATATAACAACAATATGGTAAGATGATAAATGAAAATGTGATATGAATGTCTCGGTGATGATCATGCAAATGATGTTTATGTTTGCTTATATAGTTGTGTTACTTGCTATTTGCATGTGAAATTACTAAGAATTTGTGCTTACTCCCTCCTTTTCATTCCTTGTAGTGTTGACAAGCCAGCTCGGAAATCAGAAACGGTCGGAGGCACGCTCACACAATCCGTATACCATCTTGGCATAATGGCTTGTATATTTTGAGTATGGCATGTATAGCATTATAATCATTTTGTATATATGGTCTTATGATATGGTTAATGAGTGGTATGGAAATGCTTGGTAATGATTAGCCATTGGAATGGCTAATCATGATCATATTTGGTGTTATGTATGCTAAATTGCTAGCTAATCCATGGGAACCATGAAATGGGTAAATTTTACCATAAAATAGATTCAGACAGCAGTAGTGATGTGAATTTGAAAAATCACTAAAAATAGTAGAAATGGAATTAAATAATGAATAAGTTATGGAATTGAAGATTGATGAGTCTATTTTCATATGGATGGAACAAAACAGGTATATGAGTTATATTTTATGAGATGTTTAAATTTTTGTGAAACAGGGCCAGAGCAATTTCTGGATCCCCTGTTCTGACTTTGGAAATTCACCATAAATTTTTCAAAGATAATTAGAAGTCGTGATTTATATGTACAGATTCCTTATTTAGTCTAGTTTTATTAGAAATAAATGTAATAGTCATTGAAACTCTGTACAGAGAGATATTTGATTCGTAATACACAGAGGTCAGAGCAGTCAAACCCTGAAATAGGGGAGACTTTAACTAATAAACTGTACTAATTTTCTCAACCAAAAATTCTATAAAAAAATTAGTAAATATATATATGAGTCTAGTTTTAGGGAAAATTTACGAAATTGGATTTTGAGTTTCGGAACTCCAGATATGAATTTTTAAGCGACTGTGACGCAGATTGCTAGCTGGACTGAAAATTTTAAAAATAAATTGTTTGAGCTGTTTAAAGTAATGAATTAAGTCTGTTAACACCTCGTGTTCGACTCCGGTGACGGTCTCGGGTACGGGGCATTACATTTGATGGTATCAGAGCAGGTTTAGTCGGTTCTCGGACTAACTTAGCATGCGTAAAAATTTAGCTATACATGCCACTGATCTGTGATAGTGTGATGTCTTCCGACGCATATGAGTACCGTCTTATTTAGACAGGGTACTTTCCAACCGAGCTGCGCCGGCCATGTTCAATGTTATGTGAAGGTATTTGAGTAAAATTATGATTATGATAAGTCTCGGTTCAGAAAAATATGAATAAAATTTTATGATACATATGTGATAAATATCCATATTTGCTTAATGCTCATATGATGTAGTGTATATGGCTTACTTGATAAGATGAACGGAATAAATAGAAAGTAGTAGAGGTATGAATAAAAGTCATAATATTATGATATGAATGAAAATGTCCTTGTCTTGATTTGGACGTCGAATGTTGATGAATGCTAATGATATATAATTTTTATGAGATAAAGGATTATAATGAAATGAACTTATCTATGTTAAATTGTTGGACTGAATTATATGATTGTAATGACATGTACATGATGCACGAAATGAAAGTTGTGATTGTGATGCAAATATCTATGTTTGTTTGGCCCTATATGATGTCATGAGCATGAATTAATTTAATTAAATGAATGGATAAGTAAAGCTATCTAGAAACCATAGAATGTATGCATAAGTATATTGTCTAAAAGGGACAGAGGAAAAATTTGTGTAAGCCAACATGAATGTTGCATTGCTGAATGAATGACATGATTTTGATGATGTTGCTATGATGATGGAAGTTGTGTAATATGTGTATGTATAAGAAAGTCGAGTCGAGGTCCTACAACCCCTCCCCCTTACAAAGTGGTACTTATAATGGAATTTCATGAGATTTGTATTGAATAAGTTTTGGTTGAGAACCCAAAGAGTTCATGATAGAATAATTATAAGTATGATCGAGATTGAAAATGAGCTGATAAGTAAAGTTAGAGCCAAGAAAAGTATCGGATTGACGTAAAGATTATTGGAGTTATGCACTGTCCCAATTAGAGAAGGAATTCTCTTTGGTAAATCGAATTACTCAGGTGCAAGGTCGAGAAAAGTGTAAATTGAAATTTATTCAGAACTGCCTTCTTTAGTGAATGGTTTAATATGAAATTTATGACAAATAAACTAGTTGGGGAAATGATATTTGAAATGTGAACTATCTGAGTGTGATTGATTATGACCGGACAGATTTAGCAGTCTCTTTTGAGATGTTCTATGTGTTTACTCGTTCTCAGAAATATTTCTATGGCTATTGATCTTTTGAAGAAATTCTTGTTATATGGGAATGTCTTCTAATTACAGTGTTGGATGAAAGCATTGGTAGTCCTGATGGTTTATAATTTATATTGCTCTATTTCATCGGGTATTCTATTTCATTTCGTCTGATAAGAATTGATGAGAGAATACATATGATATTATAATTCTGTTTCTTCTACTTGATGCTTCATCTAATATATATGTATGGGAAGATTTATTGATCTTGTTATATTTGATTTCAGTGGGATTAAATGATGTTTTCTTTTGGACTTTCTTTCTTTGAAGAATTATCGGGGTATTCTATATTTTCTCTATGAGTTTGGTTTTCGATTCTCCGGCATAGTATCGTATCTTAGGTTTCTTTATCCTGGATCTTTTTATTCTGGATTTCTTTATTTCGGGTTTCTCTATCTTGGATTTCTTTATTCGGTTTTCTTGTTATCTTTGTTCCATAATTTGTCAATTACGACTCATGTTCGAAGTGCGTTCTTCAGCTCGTGATAATCATGTCAAATATGACTATACTTCTAATTTAATCTTGGTAATGTGGTGATTTTAGTATTGGGATTTTTTTTTTCTAATTTCTGTGTAAGGATTTGACATCAGTAAAGGCATAGGTGATAAAAGCGCGAGTTTCAGTCGGTATGGTGAATTATTTATTTGAAAGATTTCATGTGACAATTATGTCAGGATTATTTTTCTCAAGTCTGATAATAGAATTTCATTTTTGTACTGATAAAAGAGTAAATAGTCTGAACGAGAAGTGTATATTTATTAGAAAAATTTGGATATTAGTTAAAGTCACTACGAATGATAAGGTTTTCATCTTATGAAAGCTGAAAAGTTTGTTACATGTTGACAGAGTTCGGATAGATGAGAATATTGGTAACCGAAGCGTCTGAACTAGACTAGTCTACATTGAGCAAAGACTTCCTGACTTTTAGTAATGTACTGTTGTATGAATTGTGATGTGTTTCAAGACAATGAGGTAATGTGATAGTTTAGAGCATTCGATGTTACATAAAATCTGAGTTGTTAAAGAGGTTAAAGCTGAGCATTGGGATCTATCAAAATTATCCTTGTCAATGTTGATATTGGGATGGAAATGAGAAGGATTATTCTTGAGGTCATATCAGAATTATTTCTATGGCAGAAAGAGGAAAATGTGATGTATCCTATTCTTAAATGTTTGGAGAAATCTATAAATCATATCGGTATTGAATGAATTCCTACTCATCGATTCATGGAATTTCGTGTCTCTTGGATTGTTGGATTTCTTGAATTTTGGTCTCCATTAATCAAGTTAAGATCCTGGTTTTATGTCATGATATCATGGGAAACGAGAAGGGTTGAAAATTTAAGAACAGTTGAGAGTTGAGATCGTAAGCTTTTAGACCATATGAGAAATTAAAGAGATGTATTGGAGGTACAGCCTAAGTGAAATTTCTTCAGCACCGAATATGAGATTAAAAGTGAAGACCACTTTTCAGGTAAGATTTTCGGGGACGAAAATCCCTAAAAGGGGGGGAGAGTTGTAATATCCTGATTTTGGGCCTAGTCGAAATAGTGGTTTCGTGACCACAAAATCCAAGATAGAAATAATTATTTTATGATTATTTTGAGGTCTATGATATGATTGCATGATTATGTGAAAATTTCGTGAAGAAATTTTATGCATAAAGTGCTTAAATTGAAATTAGGGACTAAATCGAATAATTTGCAAAACTTGCATTTTAGAAGTTTCTAGTATGAAATTGTTTTGAAATATTAATTAGGATGTCTAAAATAGCAATTTTACCAATTTCTAAGTCTATGGACAAAAATTGGACATGGGTGGAATTTTTGGAAAGTTTAGTACTAAGGGCATTTTGATCATTTAGGGGTAAAATGAATTAAAATACAAAAATAAAAGCCAATTTTGCTCATCTTCAACCCCATGGCCGAATATAGCAAGGGGAAACCATGGATAGGGTTTTTCAAGCTTCCAAGCTCGATTGTAAGTCTGTTCTAGCCCCGTTTTTCAAGTTCTTTACATTTTTAGAATCCCGGTAACTTGATTAAGCTTATTCTAGCAATAATTTAAGCTAGGGTTCATATTTGGAAAAATAACCATAGGTGAAATGTGTTTATTTTGATGTTTTATGGTATAATATGAAGGCTGAAATTATGTTAAACAACTTTTGCTAAGCGATTTTAAGCAAAAATGAGTAAAACGGCTTAATCGGTAAAAATTGTTATTGTTCATAACTATGTGTTAGAGTGAGAATTTGATGTTGTCATAGAAGGGAAAAATGTTCAGCATGTCATAAAACATAAGAAAATATGCTGAAGTTTAATTTACGAGTTTGGGGGCAAAGTGGTAAATATGCGAAAGTTTAGGGGCAAAATTGTAATTTTGCCAAAATATGATTTTGGGTTAATTTGAATAATGTGAGCCCTAATTAGACTATATTTTAAATGATAGAGCAAGGAAAACTAAAATTCGGGCTAAAATGGGGAAAATACCAAGTTGTGGACGAAATGGTAAAAGTAACCATTTTCACATACGAGGTAAGTTCATATGTAAATGTTGGTAATATAGTTACTATTTTAAATGTTTTTATGTTATTTAAATGATATGATAATTATTATGAAATATTATACTCGTGATAATTGTTTGATAATATGTCAAATTATGTGATATACTTGGAAAATGTGAAATACTATCGAGTATCGGTATCGGCATTCCGTAGAAGATGGTTGAGACACATGATTTGGAAAAAGGTCCCGTTGAACCTTAGGAATGGATTAGGATACAAGTGACATGTCACTAGGATATTTGGGCATCCGAACTCGTTGACTTGAGTCCGAGTTCACTTATGGATGCGAATGTCCGAACTCGTTGAGTTGAGTCCGAGTTCGAGAGATGTAACTAGGCATCCGAGCTCGTTGAGTTGATTTCGAGTTCACTTATGGATGCGAACGCCCGAGATCGTTGAGTTGAGTCCGAGTTCACTTATGGGCGGGTTACATGGTAGCTTGGCTACATATGTGGCACTTATGTGCAAACTTTTCGTGTATCCGAATTATATTCCGATGTATTCAACGGGTAAAATTCTACTCAAATGGAGGAATACTCGAGATGAAAGGGACGTATTGGTAAGTGTTGTGAAATGGATACTTTGAACAGGTATGTACTTAACCCTCGGGTTGAAAACTCGATATAACAACAATATAGTAAGATGATAAATGAAAATGTGATATGAATGTCTCGGTGATGATCATGCAAATGATGTTTATGTTTGCTTATATAGTTGTGTTACTTGCTATTTGCATGTGAACTTACTAAGCATTTGTGCTTACTCCCTCCTTTTCATTCCTCGTAGCGTTGACAAGCCAGCTCGGAAATAGGAAACGGTCGGAGGCACGCTCACACTATCCGTATACCATCTTGGCATAATGGCTTGTATATTTTGAGTATGGCATGTATAGCATTATAATCATTTTGTATATATGGTCTTATGATATGGTTATTGAGTGGTATGGAAATGCTTGGTAATGATTAGCCATTGGAATGGCTAATCATGATCATATTTGGTGTTATGTATGCTAAATTGCTAGCTAATCCATGGGAACCATGAAATGGGTAAAATTTACCATAAAATAGATTCAGAAAGCAGTAGTGACGTGAATTTGAAAAATCACTAAAAATAGTAGAAATGGAATTAAATAATGAATAAGTTATGGAATTGAAGCTTGATGAGTCTATTTTCATATGGATGGAACAAAACAGTTATATGAGTTATATTTTATGAGATGTTTAAATTTTTGTGAAACAGGGCCAAAGCAATTTCTGGATCCCTTGTTTTGACTTTGGAAATTCACCATAAATTTTTCAAAGATAATTAGAAGTTATGATTTATATGTACAGATTCCTTATTGAGTCTAGTTTTATTAGAAATAAACGGCATAGTCATTGAAACTCTGTACAGGGAGATATCTGATTCGTAATACACAGAGGTCAGA
This sequence comes from Gossypium anomalum, assembly GCA_025698475.1. Lineage (NCBI taxonomy): Eukaryota > Viridiplantae > Streptophyta > Magnoliopsida > Malvales > Malvaceae > Gossypium > Gossypium anomalum. The sequence goes on from CM046956.1 coordinate 61,849,017, forward strand.
GTAGTCAAACCCTGAAACAGGGGAGACTTTAACTAATAAAATGTATTAATTTGCTTGACTAAAAATTCTATAAAAAAATTAGTAAATAGATATATGAGTCTAGTTTCGAGGAAAATTTACAGAATTGGATTTCAAGTTTCGTAACTCGGGATATGAATTTTTAAGCGACTGTGACGTAGATTGCTAGCTTGACTGAAAATTTTAAAAATAAATTGTTTGAGCTGTTTAAAGTAATGAATTAAGTCTGTTAACACCTCGTGTTCGACTCCGACGATGGTCTCGGGTACGGGGCGTTACATTATGTGATATAAGATATTTAGAAGAATTTTCTAAAAAATTTCTTCATGAATATCAAAAGCTAAAAAATGAAAATATAGAATTTTGGAAAAACCAATATTTTCATAAATTACCTCCACCATGGGATGAGATATGTATAAAAAAATATGTGTCTTATTTAGATAAACATAGTAAAGAAGCAGGAATAGCAAAAGAAAATATAGATTCTATAGGTAATAGGATAAATTTTGCAAAAGAAAGAATAACTTTGCATTGCTTACAAACTAAAGCTGGTAAACAAGTAAAAAATAAATTAAGTTATAGTCATTGTACAAAAATTCTAGAAAACGAATGGGAATTTGGATGTAAAAAAATACGTCCTAGTACTTATAAAAAACATAGAAAGAAAAATAGGAAATATAAATTTGTTAAGTGGAAGCCAGGAAATAAAAAATATACTGGCAATAATCATAACAAAAAGAAAAAATCTATTAGAAGAAAAACTTCTAAAAAGTCTTGAAGAACAAGATTTAGAAATATGTTTTGAAGAGGAAATAAATCCCAAAGATATATTATATGAGCTAATATCAGAAACAGATTCTGATTCAGATGAAGAAGAATATATATTTATGTTTAATGTAGGAAGTAGTTCTAAAAATCAATTAGAAGAAATTCCTCAAAAAGAACAACAAGATATTAAATTAGGAAATTTAATTGGAGAAGAAAAAGACTTTTCTAATGATATGATAGAAAAAATTAATAAAAATCATATTTCTAAAGAAGAAATATATAAAATATCTAAGTTTAAAATTCGGAGTCAAAGGCATATAGAAAAAATTAGTGGTAATACAGTCGCTAAAGATACTAGAGGAGGATTAACAGAAATCCCATTATTCACTAAAGATAAAATCATAAGAATTAAAAAGAAATACCCTCAAATTAGATATATACATTTAGGTATAATTATGATAACAATAAGAGCTTTGTTTAGAAGAGGTCATGATATACCTATAATAGTAGTATTATTAGATAAAAGATTTGAAAATCCAATAAAAGCACTTATTGGAGAAATTCAGTCTAATTTACATAATGGAGTAATAGGATTTAAAGTAAAACCAAATTACTTTATATCTATTACAGATCCTTTAATAGAAGAATGTCTATGCTTAAGAATTCAGACAAAAAATTCTGAAATTAAAGATTTAGCAGAAGATCTAGCAATAAGTTGGACTTCTATCAATGAATATACCAACACGGCAGAAGTAGAAATTAAAGAAATTAATAATAAAATAATTGAGTTATTTGAGCCTAATAAATTTACTACAGAAATTCAGCCTAAATTACTACATTTAAAAGATTTATCAATACCAAGAGACTGGATGATTGATAAAATAAGTGGAGCCAGTACTTCAAAACCAGTAAGTACAATAGAATATGTGTCATCTGGAGATAGACTATATTTTAAAAATAATGCTATAACAAATACAAATGATAATTTAGTTTTACCATCTAATACTCAAGCAGAGGAAGATGAAGATAATATAAGTATAAATTCAACTCCAATAGGTATGAAAACAGTTCAGATACCTATTTTTCCTACAGAACCTAGTAGAAATTCTAGAAATACTAGAATGGAAGAAATACAATCAGCAACTATTATTCAACAAATGAAAATGGGAAAAAATGATATTATTACATTTTAAAACTTTCAACCTAGAAAGTATTATACATATATAGAAATTACACTTCAATTTAGAGAATATAAAACATATTCTTTACATGCTTTGTTAGATACAGGAGCTACCACCAGTAGTTGCAGAGAAAATGCGATACCTGTAGAAAAATGGGAATTAATGAAAACCCAATTAGAGCTATAGGAATAGATAGTAAAGAAACCATAATTCAATTTAAGGCTAGAAATATACCAATTTATATAAATAATGTAAGATTTATAATCCCTAAAATATTATGTTTTCCTGAAATGCATGGAGACATATTATTAGGAAATAATTTTATATATCATCATTTGCCGTTTTCTATTGATAAAAACCTAGTAATATTGTCAACAGAAAAAACTTCTGTAGAAATACCTTTAGTAGAAAATCATAAATTTGTGTGTGATAAAAAATTTACACCACAAAGAAAAGAACAAATTAAACAACTTGAAACAAATTATTGGTTGTTTAAAATTTTAGAAAACAATTTTAGTGAAGAACCATTAAAGTTATGGCAAAATAGTCCTAGATATTGTGAAATAAAATTACAAAATCCTAATAAAATAATTAGAGTTAAACCTATGATCTATACTAAACAAGATATAGATGAATTCAACATACAAATTAAAGAATTATTAGACAAAGGATTAATAGAAACAACTAATAGTCCACATTCTAGTCCAGCTTTTATGGTAAGAAACCATGCTGAAATAAAAAGAGGAAAAGTTAAGATGGTCATTAATTATAAAAAATTAAATCAAAATACTATCTTTGATGGATATTTCATTCCAAGAAAAGATGTTTTAATTAATCAAGCTAAACAAGCACAATATTTTAGTAAATTTGATTGTAAATCAGGATTTGGGCAAATCATGCTAACCAGAAGAATCTAAACCATTAATGACTTTTAGTGCACCCGGTGGTCATTATCAATGGAAAGTAATGCCATTTGGTTTATGTAATGCACCACAAATCTTTCAAAGATGGATGGATTCAATATTTAACAAATATAAAAAGTTTTGTGTAGTATATATAGATGATATATTAATATTTTCAGATAATTTAGAACAACATAGGAAACACCTAAATATAATTTCCCAAGAATTCATAAAACATGGAATACTTCTAAGTCCTAAGAAAATAGAATTAGAAAAAACAGAAATAGATTTTTTAGGATTAAAATTATCTAATGATAGTCTTAAACTACAAGATCATATTATAGCAAAGATAAAAGAATTTCCTGAAGAAATTAAAGATAAAAAACAACTTCAACAATTTTTAGGAATAGTTAATTATGGAAGAAACTTCTTTCCTAACCTGTCCCAAAAAATAGGTGACTTATATGAAAAATTAAAAAAAAAAAAAGACAAAACTTTTAGTTGGTCTAAAGAAGACTCAAAAATTATTAAAAATATAAAAGCAGAAATAAATTATATCCCAAAAGTCTATTTACCAAAACAAGGCGATAGATTAATTTTAGAAACTGATGCATCACAAAACTATTGGGGATGTGTTTTAAAGGCTAAAACAAAAAAGGAAGAAGAATTAATATGTGGTTATAGTTCAGGAAAATTTAAGACAAACGAAGTTAATTATGCCACATATGAAAAGGAATTGTTAGCAATAAAAAATTTCCCTATATATTTAGCACCTGAAAAATTTATTATAAAAATCGATAATCAAGCAGTTAAACAATTTCTAACTAATAAAAGTTTAGAAAGCGTACCTAAGAATAAGATGGTATAATGATATATGTCCTTTTAATTTTGAAGTATTATATATAAAAGGTACTAATAATATTATTGCTTGATTATCTTAGCAGAGCCTTATGGATAGAGGTAAAAACCTCTAGAACAAGTCGGAGAATGGACTACAGATTCATAAAAAACCCAACAAAGGGAAGCAAACAAGTCCTAATCAAGGATTTACTCCGATATTAACATCATATTATGCTAATCAAGGATATTATGTTCCTTATCCTATGGTAAGACAACCAATTGGATCTTCTCCATCTTATGCATCAAAAATGGTAAGCCAATACCCACCAAGAAGAATAAGTCAATACCCTTGGTCTCAGGATCCAAACTCAGCGTTTCAAGCTAGTTATTCCGAGGTCATAAAAGGAGCAGAAGATTTGTTGAAACAACAACAAATTTTTCCTGAAGTAAAAGACTTCTATAACCCAGGTTTACCAATAAATTTATATAACTTTATAAATGAAATATGGAAAAACCCATATTACAGATCAAAGAACAAATTTTAGAAGAGCTCTTACAAAACTCTCCCAATTTTTAGTTGAAAAAACAACTAAAGAAAATGAAGCACATGATTTATTATTAAAATTTATTTTATACAGAGATTGGGAAGAACTCGAAATAGGGTTTACAAATATCAATGAGATAAACAATCTTATTGATATATTTTAATATTTTATTCATAAAGGAACAAATAGTCCCATTATGAATAAAATGTTTAGAATATGCTTATATAATAAATCCAAGAATATATTACCAATTGAAGTTTTTGAAAAAATTAATAGAGCTATTTGCAACCAAAGAAGCTCAATTTAAAAAGTCTTTTAAAGTACTTTTACAATCTTTTATTTACATAAATGAAATAGGAGAAGAATTTCCTACTATAAAATTTAGGCTAGATCATGAACCATTTGATATAAGCAGTATTGAATGGGGTTTTGTTAGAGAAATAGTAGTACAAAATTTTTCTTTTCATCTTCTAAAAAACTTTCCTGCTATTATAAAAGCTATATTATCACTATTAGTATATGCAGATGATTTTTTCTATTATTTTTATATCCAAATAAGTAGTCTAATTGGTATTGCTGAAAAAGAACGTTTTTATCAACCCCATCAAATATGGATTATTCAACGAATGATTGATAGTCCTTATTTATCAGCAACCAAAGAAGACAAAAAACACTTGACAAAAACTATTGAAAAGTGTTACAATGATCCAAAATATCTTCAAATCCAAGCAGGAATTGATTTAATGTCAACAGCTCGACATGTACTTGAAGATCAAACATATACACTATATACTGATGGAAGAAGAATAATAGCTGATAAAAATAGTGTAATCCAGAAATCAAGAGATAAAGAATCCATACAACTGCTAAAGAAAATAGCAGATATGAAAATAGATGATTTTCCTTCTGACATAACAAAAGAAATCAAAAACACGTGGAAGGCTTGGAACTCACCAGGGCTATCACCAGAATCTTTACAACTGGATGAAATTGAGACACTAAATCTTGACAACATCCAAGAAGGATAAAGACAAAACAAAGACCACGTGGAAAGTCAAGAAGACTTTCAAGCAGATTTTCAAGATCGGCAGTAAATAAAAATTCAAGGCATCCGGTATGGACAAAGATACAAGACAAGACAATGACAACATACATAGAGGCAACAATAAATTCATCCTTATCGGAAACAACATTTTGGGATTGAAGAAGAAATAAAATAGAGTTTAGAAATCTTGCTATAAATAGCAATGTAAGGAGCCTAAACAAGGCATCGAAAAATAGTTTAGAAGTCTTTTCCTTTTACCTTCAGTATTCTCTCTTTGTAAACAATCTTTCCTTGTAAAAACCTTTCCTTTACTTTTAATAAAATAACGATCTTCCGCATCAGTTACAAGGTTGGAATAGATGCGGAAGATCATTATTCTATTAAAAGTAAAGGAAAGGTTTTTACAAGGAAAGATTGTTTACAAAGAGAGAATATTGAAGGTAAAAGGAAAAGACTTTTAAACTATTTTTCGATGCCTCATTTAGGCTCCTTACATTGCTATTTATAGCAAGATTTCTAAAATCTATTTTATTTCTTCTTCAATGCCGAACAGTGTTTTTGATAAGGATGAATTTATTGTTGCCTCCACGTATGTTGTCAGTTGTCTTGTCATATCTTTGTCCATACCTGGATGCCTTGAATTTTTATTTACTGCCGATCTTGAAAATCTGCTTGAAAGTCTTCTTGACTTTCCATGTGGTCTTTGTTTTGTCTTTATCCTTCTTGGATGTTGTCAAGATTTAGTGCCTAAATTTCATCCAGATGTAAAGATTCTGGTGATAGCCCTGGTGAGTTCCAAGCCTTCCACGTGTTTTTGATTTCTTCATATGTCGGAAGAAAAATCATCTATTTCCATATCTGCTATTTTCTTTAGCGATTGTATGGATTCTTTATCTCTTGATTTACGATTACACTATTTTTATCGACTATTATTCTTCTTCCATCGTTATATAGTGTATATGTTTGATCTTGAAGTACATGTCGAAGTCATTGACATTAAATCAATTCTGCTGGATTTGAAGATATTTTGGATCATTGTAACACTTGTCAACGATTTTGTCAAGTTTTTTTTGTCTTCTTTGGCTGCGATAAATAAGGACTATCAATCATTCGTTGAATAATCCATATTTGATAGGGTTGATAAAAACGTTCTTTTTCAGCAATACCAATTAGACTACTTATTTGGATATACTAATAGTGATAATATAGCTTTTATAATAGCAGGAAAGTTTTTTAGAAGATGAAAAGAAAAATTTTGTACTACTATTTCTCTAACAAAACCCCATTCAATGCTGCTTATATCAAATGGTTCATGATCTAGCCTAAATTTTATAGTAGGAAATTCTTCTCCTATTTCATTTATGTAAATAAAAGATTGTAAAAAGTACTCAGAAAAGACTTTTTTAAATTGAGCTTGCTGGTTGCAAATAGCTCTATTAATTTTTTCAAAAACTTTAATTGGTAATATATTCTTGGATTTATTATATAAGCATATTCTAAACATTTTATTCATAATGGGACTATTTGTTCCTTTATGAATAAAATATTGAAATATATCAATAAGATTCTTTATCTCATTGATATTTGTAAACTCTATTTCGAGTTCTTCCCAATCTCTGTATAAAATAGATTTTAATAATAAATCATGTGCTTCATTTTCTTTAGTTGTTTTTTCAACTAAAAATTGGGAGAGTTTTGTAAGAGCTCTTCTAAAATTTGCTCTTTGATCTGTAATATGGGTTTTCCATATTTCATTTATAAAGTTATATAAATTTATTGGTAAACCTGGGTTGTAGAAGTCTTTTACTTCAGGAAAAATTTGTTGTTGTTTCAACAAATCTTTTGCTCCTTTTATGACCTTGGAATAACTAGCTTGAAACGCTGAGTTTGGATCCTGAGACCAAGGGTATTGACTTATTCTTCTTGGTGGGTATTGGCTTACCATTTTTGATGCATAAGATGGAGAAGATCCAATTGGTTGTCTTACCATTGGATAAGGAACATAATATCATTGATTAGCATAATATGATGTTAATATCGGAGTACATCCTTGATTAGGACTTGTTTGCTTCCCTTTGTTGGGTTTTTTATGAACCGTAGTCCATTCTCCGACTTGTTCTAGAGGTTTTTTACCTCTATCCATAAGGCCTGCTAAGATAATCAGTAATAATATTATTAGTACCTTTTATATATAATACTTCAAAATTAAAAGGACATATATCATTATACTATCTTATTCTTCCAGTACGCTTTCTAAACTTTTATTAGTTAGAAATTGTTTAACTGCTTGATTATCGGTTTTTATAATAAATTTTTCAGGTGCTAAATATATACGGAAATTTTTTATTGCTAACAATTCCTTTTCATATGTGGCATAATTAACTTCGTTTGTCTTAAATTTTCCTGAACTATAACCATATATTAATTCTTCTTCCTTTTTTGTTTTAGCCTTTAAAACACATCCCCAATAGTTTTGTGATGCATCAGTTTCTAAAATTAATCTATCACCTTGTTTTGGTAAATAGACTTTTGGGATATAATTTATTTCTGCTTTTATATTTTTAATAATTTTTAAGTCTTCTTTAGACCAACTAAAAGTTTTGTCTTTTTTTAATTTTTTATATAAGTCACCTATTTTTTGGGACAGGTTAGGAAAGAAGTTTCTTCCATAATTAACTATTCCTAAAAATTGTTGAAGTTGTTTTTTAGCTTTAATTTCTTCAGGAAATTCTTTTATCTTTGCTATAATATGATCTTGTAGTTTAAGACCATCATTAGATAATTTTAATCCTAAAAAATCTATTTCTGTTTTTTCTAATTCTATTTCCTTAGGACTTAGAATTATTCCATGTTTTATGAATTCTTGGGAAATTATATTTAGGTGTTTCCTATGTTGTTCTAGATCTAGATCCGATTTCTTTCCTTCAGGATCTATGCCTATTCAAAATTAATCTATTTAATCACCAATTCAAACAATTTCATCCACAAACACATAATTCAGCTAATTTGCACTTTGGCCTTAAACTTTTACATTTCTTACAATTTAGTCCTTATTTCAATAAACACAAAATTACATCAATTCAATTCAAACCCATGCCTAACCGAATTTTGTATAACTTAATAACAGCCCATATGTTCATTTATTTTACACATTTTACACATTTCTCAATTTAGCCCTTAAATGGCAATTTCACTAAAATCACTTTATAAAACATAATAATCTATCAACAAATACTCATTTTCCATCATCAAACATTCAAGAACTCAAGCATTCATCAATGGCAACTTTCAAAATTATCAACACTTTCAAAAATTGAAACATGGGCTAGCTAGAACACGAAGCAACGATTACAAAAATGTAGAAATCATCGAAAACGGAACAAAAACGAACCTTCAATTGATCACCAACATGGTCGAACTCTAAAAACAACTTCTTTGGCTTTCTTTTCTTTTGATTTTTGGCTAGAGATGATAAAAGATGATAGAAAATTTGATTTCACAGATATCTAATTTCATGTCGTAAACATCAAAAATAATATTAAAATAACTTTTTGACCTCGGATCTATTGTCCCAAAACCACTGTTCCGATTTAGCTAAAATCGGGACGTTACACGATGCCAGGGCTACGCCAAAGGAGTGGTGAAGTGGGCACTCATGCATACAGAGTAGTTGTTGCACGGGCATGTTTGATTCTGATAGAAACGTTTAGAACAAGTCTTAGAAATTTGTTTGTAAGCCTTATAGATCATGTTGGTCAATAAAAAAAGTTAGCAATATTATTTAGAGGTTGAATAAGGGGAACATTATAAGCCAATTTGATGTGTAATTATATTTGTAAGTTCTATACACATTGTTCGCCCAAATGGAACTTTGTTTGGCAGTATTACTAATAAGATGTATTTCTTTGAATATTTATGTGTTTTATATATGTATAAGTTTGTGATAATAATGTAACACCTATGATTTAGATCCGATGAATCGGGTCAAGTTGAGGGCGTTACATAAGACCTTAATTTATAGTGGGCGAGAGGCAGCATACTTATGTCCCTCTCTATGCGGGATTAAAGAAGCTGAAGTTAACATGGTTGTAATGGTAAGATTTGATGTGAATTTTTCCTAAGTAGATTTTCTCAAGATTTAGTAGTTATCTAGTGGCCTTAGAATTAGGCAAACTCTAACTTAAGCAAACCCATTTTGCTTGGATAGTTGTCTTGGTGGTCTCCTTTTTGGCAAGACGAGCAAAAGGAATTTTAAAGTTTAGTTTGGATGGGTGATGCATTTACTTTTGGTAAGGTTAAGAATAGCGATGGTGATGAGATGAGAATTGAAAATGATCATTAAGGACATTAGACTAAAAAATATATAAGGAAAATTTGAAATTATCTAATATTATTAAACTATTAAAATATATTATATTATAATTTCATTAATAAAATAATATTATGTATAATATTTTTTGTTTTTTATTGATGCAATTATGTATGATTTATTTAATTAATTTAAAAATAATAATTATTTTTATTTTATAATAATTTTAAATTATTTATTGTGTCAAATTTAAACTTCACAGTTTTAAAAGTTAAGACTATAGTTTTATCCAAAATGAATAAATAAATTAATAATCCTTACATATATTTCAAGAAAAATATTTTATATTTTAAAATAAATTTCCTAAAATCTATAAGTTTTTAATTATATTCATATAATTACTTATATAAAATAATTTTATTTTATTTTCAAATTTAAAAAAAATGGTAATCTAATTGTATAAAAAAAAAGGGGGGAAAGAGTGTTGATTAAAAGAAAAGGCAAGGGCAAGAATGAAAATTGAATTTTTAAATAAATTTGTAAACCTCCACTAGCCCTTAAAGTAGCAATGGGAAAAATGAATTGCGGTGTGGTGAGATTTTCCCACCGTTGTTATCCAAATGATGGAGAGAGCTTGTAACAACCAAATCTGGCAAGTCCTGAATTTGGTGTGTAAACCAAAAGAAATTAAGTGGCGTAGACCTATTCGCCAAATTGATGCTCTTGGCATATACATTGGGCAAATAGTTGATGTTGGTGTGGTAGGTAAGAATTGTTATCTGAAGGTGTGTACATGTGAAGAAGAAGAATTTTGGTAAGAGCATCAAGGGTTTTTGGAGATAGGTATCACCAAAGGAACAGTACATCAAGTTTGCTTAGTTACTGTGTTGATCAAGTTCTAACAACATGGTTAGGAGAGAACGAAGAAATGGACTAAAAATATATTAAAAGATGGACTCTTGCATATGCTTCTATACAGTTGTAAACCATTTATTAGGTAGACTAAAATGGATCATGACACATGTATGGTCTCTGTATGAAAACGTGAAATTTTATATATTGATAAGGGCTTGAGAAGGAAAAATAAGGAGTTATCTTCTTCCTTCCATTCTAAGATACTAGGATTGATTTGCCTTGAAGCTGAGGATAGACCTTCCTTGTTGAGCTGAAACTAAAGATCAAAGTTCTAAAAGAAAGTTATTTCACATCCTGGGTAAGTACTATGGTTTTTCCATGTTAACTTTTGTAATGATAAGTTGTTAAGAGGGTGAACAGGAAAATGGTAAAGTAAAGCTTTGTATGAGGATTTTCTGGGTATGAGATGATGGTAAAGATAATATGAATAAGTTTTAATGGTATTCTTATGCCTTGCAAGTAATAGATTGCTAAGGTTTTTGGATGGATGTTGAGATCTGGAAATCAAGTTGTTGTTTGTGGGTGTCAAGTGAGTCCCAAAGCCGACCCTTGTATGCATAGCATTATTCGAGATATTTTGGTAGAGAGTAGTCACACTACGATTCTAAAGCTAGGAAAGTATGATAGAAAGTTGATATTGTGGTATGGGTAATAAACGAGTCTTACATGTGCAGTCTGTATGGTATCTGATAAGTTGAGTATGTGATAAATGTTCTAATAATAAAATAAGGTTGTCTGAATGATTCTAGAATGTACAATATTATCTAAAAGGAAATAAGTTAAGCCTTAAATGGGGCCAATGCTTGAAGGTCGATTAAGTGAGTCTAAGTCTGTTCACCACGGTGAAGTCGTATAAAGGAGTCCGTTGGGACTTTAAACATGATTCTTTGAAAGAAAAAGTCTATGACACTATATCATGTAAGACCGTAGCTGGTGGTCTATGGCATCATATGGAAAGAATTATAGGAAGGTTATTACCTAATGAGGTTCTCTACGTGACCCAAGATGATGAGGGGCAAACCTCACATAAAATGAGTTTAGGCAAATTCCTATCGTGAACATGCCAGAGAAATGGAAGCCTTTGTGGCAATTTATAAAATGAAAGCCTTTGTGGCTATCTATGAAAAGGGAAGCCTTTGTGGGTATCTATGGAAAGGAAGCTTTTGTGGTGATATATGAAAAGGGAAGCCTTTGTGGCGATTTCTGAAAAGGGAATCCTTTGTGGCAATCTATGACATGGAAACCTACATGGTGGATTACAAAATGAAAGCCTTTGTAGCAATAACCTGAATGAAATGCCTCCATGGCGAACTCTGAAGAAGATGCTAACATGACATGCTCTGAAGTAATAGTACTTATAACGAACTCGAAAAGGAAACACTTGGCGTGTAAAGATAAGACTTTTAGTGGTAGACTCTATATCAAATGGTTCTGGCACGGCCAACATAGTTCACAAGTGCAACTAGATATATTAAGCAAAAAGGGGACTTTCGAGGAGGATTCGAATATAATAATTGAAAGAGGTATCTACCATATGTATACGTGATCAATCATGAATTATAGAAGGAACGAAGACTTAGAGCATGTATGCAAGAATAACAGTGGTTGTCTATATGACCTCTGGAAAAGAAATGGGTAAGGAATTGTGAAAGTTCATAACGAGGAATGTGAATGATGTATTGAAGATGAGAAGGGTAAGACATGATCTCCTAGTAGGTTACGACGACTATGGTATGAGGAATGGAGCTTTAGAAAAGTATTTGCCAAGAGACAAGCTGAAAGATAAGCAATAAAGATGGCTATTTGAAATTCCAGATGCGATGTGGAAACATGAACCAAGTAATTGGTGTTTATCTCACTAAGTTCTTATGAACTTACCTCCATATATATTGTTACAGGTAAGCTAGGATGTAACAGCCCGATTTTGGGCCTAGTCAGAACAGTGGTTTCAGAACCACTAACTTGAGGTCAGAGAAATTATTTTTAATATTATTTGATGTGTTGTGACATGGTTATATAAGTGCATGAAAACTTTGGTGAAATAATTTTAGCGATTGCATGCTTAATTGTGAAAAAGGACTAAATCGCATAAACTGTAAAAGTCCTATTTTGATAGCTAAGGGTGTTAAGTTGACATGAATCATAAATTAGGGGTCTTTAAAGGGAAAATAAACCCTTAGATAAGGGATAGCCGGCCATAGGAGACAAAAGAGAGAGAAATGGTCAAAATTAGGTGAATTGGTGACCTATTTTGACTAGAATAAAAATAAAATAAGGAGAAAAAGATATCATCTTTTTCTCACCTTCTTCACCACCAAAAATACCAGAAAAATAGGGGGTTTTGAAAACTTGAAATTTTCAGCCACTTAGTTCCCTCACAAGTAAGTGATTTTGATGATTTTTCTTGATGATTTTTACATTTTTGGGACCCTTGTAGCATGAGCTAGCTAATGAGGGGACTATTTTGCAAAATGGTTGAAGGTCTAGGTTTTACCATGAGTGTGTTCATGTTGTTTTCTAAAATTTTATGGAAGAAAATGAATCATGGTTGTGAAATAAACAACTTTTGTGAAGAGATTTCTCATGAAAACCCTAAAAAGGGTCATTTTACATAAGTTGTAAAATAGGTGATAAATGTGTGAAATATTGAGAATTTTGGACTGCTTATAGTATAAAAAGTAATCGACTAGGCTTTGTTAGTGATAAAATGTGATAAAAAATTAATCTTTGGACCTAGGGGTAAAATGGTCATTTTGTAAAAGTCTAAGAGCAAAACTGTCATTTTACCCAATTATGAATTTTTGAGTGCCTAGAGTAATATGCTGATGAGATGAATGAATTTCTATCATTTTAGATCAAGAATTACAAAATCTAGGCCTAGACCGGGGAAAAGCAAAGTAAGTGGATTAAGCCGAACTAGTTGTCTACATTTTGTAATCCGAGGTAAGTTGTATGTAAATAATACAACTACATTGTTATTGTGTGTGCTTGAATTGAGATAGCATGAATTTCTTATTTGTGGAAATAATCATGTATGATGAATATTGAGATAGTAGGACTCCCGTTTGAACCTTAGGAAATAAATCGGATATTCATGCCATGACATTTAGGTTAATTGTGTGCTAGTGTAAGACATGTTTGGGACATGCATCGGCCACATTATGAGAGTCGGTGTAAGACCATGTCTGGGACATGGCATCGGCATTCAGACGAGAGCTAGTGTAAGACATGTCTGGGACATGCATCGACCACAAGATGTGTCAGTGTAAGACCATGTCTGGGACATGGCATCGGCACGGATACGTGAGAGTCAGTGTAAGACCATGTCTGGGACATGGCATCGACTCGATGGATGAGCCAGTGTAAGACCATGTCTGAGACATGCATCGGCTACAAGATGTGTCAGTGTAAGACCATGTCTGGGACATGGCATCGGCACGAATATGTGAGAGTCAGTGTTAGACCATGTCTAGGACATGACATCGACTCGATGGATGAGCTAGTGGAAGACCATGTCCCAGGCATTGTACCCTATGTTTGAGGCTTGGTGAATATCTGATGGCATTCTGAATGGTTCAACGGTGAGAGTTACAGTTTAAGTTAACGAGAAAAGTGTAATGATGCTATGAGTGGTACAAGTACTTATTTGATATGTATGAGATGTGAGTTTAGTATATACTATGGGAATTGTATTGGATAGTGATGAGTAAGTTGTACTTATGCTATGGGAATTGTATTGGATAGTGATGAGTAAGTTGTACTTATGCCTATTTTTGTATTATGAGCATTATGATGAATGGTAAAGTTGTTGATAAACTTATTTTCATGCAACTTACTAAGATTTATGCTTACCCCGTTTCTTTCCATTTTCTTATAGTGCCGCTTAACTAGCTCGAGGATCATTTGGACGTCGGAGGCACGACCACACTATCGACCGAAGCACTTGGTATAGTTAGATTTATTATCTTTAGTATGGCATGTATAGGGACTTAGGCTTTTTTATTTTGAGTCATTGTTAATTTAGCCAAGGTGTTGGCTTGGGATGAGACCCTACATTTTGTATAAGTCTACGGATAATGGCTAATATTCATTATTGATATATATATATATACAAATGATGGTATTCCATGGATGAATAAATTGCATCTATGATCTATTGCCTATTATGGTTGATTTGGTTATATGAGTCATTCTTGTATTGGTTTTGGTTGATCTTATATAGGTTGATACAAGTAAGGGTGGAAAAAAGGCTTGGTAAATAGCCTTATTTTGTCCACACAGGTAGGCACACGGGCATGTGTCTAGGCCGTGTGTGACACACGGTCAGCCCCATGGGCGTGTTACTCGACCGTGTGTCCCCTGTACGTAAAAATTTCAAGTCAGTATGCATGGTAGTAAACACACAGGCAGAGACACGGCCATATGTCTCAGCCATGTGGAGGACACGGCATCTGGCCATGGGCATGTGCCTCGGCTGTGTGCCCTAAATTGGATGCTGACGTCAGAAACAGAATGTCAAAGTTGTTAGACACAGGCTAGGACACAGGCGTGTCATGGCCGTGTGAGAGACACGGGCCGTAGACACGGGCGTGTGTCAGGCCCTATGAAAACCCCTGTAGGTTTGAATTTTGAATTAAATTCACACGGGTTTGGGACATGGGCGTGTCCTTAGATGCTTAGGTCATGTATACTGTAACACCCCTTACCCGTATCCAACGCCGAGACAGGGTTCAAAGTGTTATCAGACTTAAACATTCACAAACATGCAAAACCGGGCCATAAAATTTCATTTAAATTAAAAACATTCAATCACATGCATAATGTCCCTTACACTAGCTACCAAGGCTCTAAACTTGTATTAAAGGCAGTTTGGGACTAAATCGAGAACTTTAGAAAGTTTTGGAGAAACTTAGAAAATTTTTCCTGAAACAGGGTCACACGCCCGTGTGGACACAAGGACATGCTTGTGTCCTCAGGCCATGTAACTCTCTATTTATGACATCAGCAAAATAAATTGAACCACACGGCCAAGCCACACTCTCATGTGCTAGGCCATGTCCTCAACACGGTTGAGACACATGGCCGTGTCTCTGCCCGTGTGACTAGTACTTAGGCTATTTTCCAAGCCTTTTGTTACCATTAATCTCTCACATCTTTACACATATCAAAGATATACATCATGGCATCATTTTAATGATTTAACATACTTCACTAAGGTATATTCTTAACTTTAGCATGCTATCATTCACTTATTAGACGTACTCATATAATATCAAACCTAGACACAACAATTCTATATTCATTGACCTTGTCGTTGATGGCCACTTTTACCAAACTTTCATAACCATCAATTTATCAAGTAGCTTCAATCAACATCAAGTATTCATGTTAAAACATCAGCTTATTTTCATATTATACATTTACCACGTGGCTATGACCATTTCGATCGGTCAAGAAGCACCCATCATGCATATATGTCATAATACCAACCATACATATCCCACAAGCATAAACACATCATCGCATCACAAGTATTAGAACTTATCATGGATAATTAGGCTTACAAGCCACAATAATAATAAGCCACATCTCATGGCTATATACAATGAATCAATATAAGCCAATACATATGGCTAATCATAACAGCATCTATCATAAAACTAAGTCCCTATACATGCCACTCACTTGAAGACATTAAGATTCATCAATACTCCAAAGGAGGTAGCTTGATAGTGTGAGGTTGCCTCTGACGATCTCCAACCCCGAGCTAACCTGTCAACACTAAATAAATGGAAAGTAGGGAGTAAGCTTAAAGCTTAGTAAGTCCGTATGAAAATAATAAGCAAATTATCAATATGATTCCATGGAAATAAAATCATAATTACGTTTTTACTTATTTTCAGGTCATAGTTACTAAATTATTTATAGTGGAGCTATAGAACTTCAAATTAAGATCCGTAAATTTTCCCTGAAACTAGACTCATGTATCTTCTTACCATAAAATTTATAGAATTTTTTGTCTAGGCAATAAGTACAGTTTATTCTTTAAAGTTACCCTTGTTTTGCTATTTGACAGCTTCGACCTTTCTTTACTAAAAATCAATTATCTCATAGTACGGATTTCAATTAATGTTCCCATCTATTTTTATTAAAAATAGACTCATTAAGGATTTAATAATATAAATCCTAGCCCATAATCATTTTTTTACAATTTTTAGTGATTTTCCAAATTTGAGACAGGGGAGCCCGAAATCACTCTGACTCTGTCTCACAAAAGTTCAAATATCTCATAAGATGAAACTCTTTTGCTTACAGCATTTCTTCTATGTGAAACTAGATTCAATAAGATTTAATCTCATATATTATTCAGTCTCTAATTCAATTTTCACAATTTTTGGTGATTTTTCAAAGTTACACAACTGTTGTTGTCCAAAACTGTTTTATTACAAATTTCACTCTTACATAATTTCACTTCATTCCATCTTACCGAAAGTTCGCTCAACTATCGAGCACATTGCTCATAAATTTCCACAAACATATACCTGCACTTATTCATCATATGGTCATGTTCACATGTATTTTCACTTAGTCGATTTCCCATTGAACTCATCAAATAATAACAGATACACGGTTGCCTGCACATATTACCACCCTTGTAACCGAAGCTATCTGGTAGGCATAGTAGCCTGCACTTAGTACTACACATGCGACCAATAATCCGGTACACGTAGTAGCCTGCACTTAGTACTACACACGTGACCTAACCATCTGATACACGTAGTAGCCTGCACTTAGTACTACACACATGATCGAAGTTGTTGGGTAAGCATAATAGCCTGCACTTAGTATTACACATGCAACCTAACTATCGGGTACACATAGTAGCTTGCACTTAGTACTACACACGTGACCTAAAACCATCTTAAACACATAGTAGCCTACACATAGTACTACACATGTGTTCTCACAATGGATCATTTGTATCATTTCTATTCTGAAGGTTCAACCGGGAAATTCCTCACTTTTCAACATTTAACAAATTCATTCATAGTCTATTTCAATTCGTAATTTACATCAAATGATCACTCTATAGGCAGCCACATCTCATATAATAACGAAATATAATAACATAAAAAGAATCGATATATTATTTACATACAAACTTACCTCGAATGCGAGCACGGCTATATATTCCGATTTAGTCCATAATCTCATTCATTTCCAATCTATGCCCGAATCTCATTTTGCTTGATCTATAATATCACATTTAGCTTACTAACTAGTCATATTATTCATATGGGTCCAAAAATCATTTTTTTTACAAATTTGCATTTTGACCCCTAAACTTTCACATATTTGCACTTTTTCCCCAAGGCTCGTCAAATGATTTTTGTCCAATTTCCTTACATTTTAAGCCTAGTTGAATCATTTTTATAACTATAACAGCTCCTAATTTCCACTAAATCACACTTTTATGATAAATTTTGTAACTTTTGCAAAACGG
Source organism: Gossypium anomalum (assembly GCA_025698475.1). Classification (NCBI taxonomy): domain Eukaryota; kingdom Viridiplantae; phylum Streptophyta; class Magnoliopsida; order Malvales; family Malvaceae; genus Gossypium; species Gossypium anomalum. Next base: position 61,867,044 of record CM046956.1, read on the forward strand.
TCCTTTTTGACAATTTCATTCGAAAATCACTTAGTAAAAGTCATTTATTACACACCAAGCATTCATTTTCTACCATTAGACATCAAAACACATGCATGTCATCCATGGGTAAATTTTTAAACACAAACCCTAGCTCAAAATATGGGTAGAAATGAGTAGATCTTGTTACGAGGATTTCAAAAATGTAAAAATCATTAAAAACGGGGCTAGAAATGAACTATCGAGCTTGAAGCTTGAAAAACCCTAGCTATGTCTTCTCCATGAAATTTTCGGCCATGGGGTAGAAGATGGACAAAAATTGGCTTTTAATTTTGTTTTAAATTCATTTTAATTACTAGATTACCAAAATGCCCCTAACTTAAAAAAATTTATTTCACCCATTTCATGTCCATTTTTGTCCAAAAAATTATCCATGGTCTAATTACCATTTAAGGGCCTCCAATTTAAAATTTCATAACAATTAGACACCTCTAACATGTAGAAATCAACTTTTTCACTTTTTACAATTTAGTCCTTTTGACCAAATTGAGTGCCCAAACGTCAAAATTTTCGAACGAAATTTTTATGAAATCATCCCATGAAATTGTAGACCATAAAACTATAATAAAAAAAAATTTTAATGTGTCAGATTTGTGGTCCTGAAACCACTATTCTGACTAGGCCCTAATTCGGGATGTTACATGTACGACACGGGTCATCAACACGACCATGTTCAAGTCCCACATAGGCCTGTTGCCCATCCACACGGGCGTGTATCTTGTTTTAAAGGTCATTTTCCTAGTGTTGGTTAAAGGACCCGAATTGGTCCCAAGTGGTTTCCTAGAGTTGTTTTGGACCTTATAGGCCCTTGGTAAGAAGTTTTAGACAAAGTTTGAAAAAGTTTTTAATTTGACCAAGTTTTAATGACATCGAAACGTTTAAATACATGTGTTTAAGTTTAGTAACGCCTCGTGTTCCGTCCCTGCGTAAGGCAGGGGTGTGGGGTGTTACATAAGATGGGTCTACGCCAGGAGGGCGATACTAGAACTATGCCAAGGGAATGGCGTACTGGGTTATTATGCATACAAAACAAGTTGGTAGCAAAAATACAGTTAATAGTTTTGCACAAAAGTCTATGTATTGGAATGTTGTGAATAAGTTGTCAGATTAGTTAGAATTTCCTTGTAATTAATTTATCCAGTACTACAATTATTATTATCTGATGTATAATCACTTATGTTTTAGTTCAGGCAGTATATAATTAAGTTGTATTCATTGAACTTTGTACAAGTAGATTGAGCCTATGTTTGTATTAGAGTGGTAACACCTGAGATTCAAATCCAATTTATCGGATCGAATTTGGGGTGTTACAAAGCTGCGATTGCACAATTAACCATGTAAATCTCACCGAAACGTAAGTTCGGTAAAAGCCAAAAATAGCCTTAGTAAGGTGAGCTGTATGCGGAGGACCTTTAGGTGAGGCAAGATTATTACTTGTTATGTATAATAATATTAATATAAAATATTTAATTTAATCAAATATCAATTCAATTAATGGAATTTAAAAAGGTTAAAATGTGAAATAGAAAATATGTGATTATTCTTATATTTATTTTTTTATTTTTAAATTAAAATTTTAAGTTTAAATTAAAAACACTTATCTTTAACCTTAAATTATTTTTAATATATATTTTTGAACAATGGTTTTTTAAATCGGATCAGTTGTCAAACTTTCATGCCATCGATTTATTGGTTCAATTGGTTCGATCGATCCAGTCGATTTAATTAAAAATTATCAAAAACTCAAAAATAAAAAAATTAGACTAGGTTCAACCAATTTTTTAATCGATTTAACCGGTTTTCAATCTAACCGATTCAAAGATATTTTTCAGACCATTTTCCGATTTGATCGACTGATTCAATCCAGTTTAAACAAAATTGATTTATATTACTATACGGTTTTAATTGGCAGTGTATCATGTAATTGATAAAAACACAAAAGAAAAGCTATGGAGTTAAATCTATTTTATAAAAGTGGGTGCAGAGATTCGAGCCCTCTCAAAAACTTTTAACAAATTCTGTTACTTTCTCACCTAACTCAAAACTTTTAAGTAATTGAAATTCAAATGGGTAACTAAATTATTTAACTAATTAAGGCCTAAGTCCCCCACTACAAATACCCTCTTTTCTTTGCATCACTCTCCATTCTCCTGCCGACTTACCTTGTTTTCTTCCATCTTTGAAATACAAGAACCCTAAATAATCTCAAGCCATGAATTCCACACTGGCCACGTTATCATCACCATCCCTCTCTTTTCTTCCCTTGAAACCACTTTCTTCCCCTTCATTCCTCACTTTTCCTTCGCCCAAACCCCTCAGGCTTAGGGCTTCTTCTGCAAATTTTGATGCCATTCCCGTTTCTAAACCTAACAACAATGGCCAATCCCTCTCTCAAAAGCTTCAATCATTTGCCAAAACCGCTGTTTTGGTCGGTGCCACAAGTTTGATGATCGGGAAATTCTCCAACTTCCCTGCCAAAGCCGATTCTCTACCGGCAATGACTGAACAAGAACCTGCAGTTCTCCAAGAAAACGAACAAGTAAAAACCCAAAGCCCAAAAGAAACTTCACCGTTGTCTGAGTTTCTGGGATCTAATGACGAAGCCATTGCGGCATTACAGTCGCTTTTGCAGCAGAAGCTCGAAAACGGCGAAGACGAAGAAGCGCTGAGTATCTTGAACCGATTGGTTTCTGCACAACCAGATGTTATTGATTGGAAATTCTTGTTAGGGAGGCTGTTGGGGGAAATGGGTCAAACGGAGAATGCACGTAAAGTGTTTGAGGAAATTCTTCAGTCGAATCCGCTCTCTTTCGAAGCTTTGTTCGAGAATGCGTTGTTGATGGACCGTTGTGGGGAAGGCGAAGCCGTGGTCAAGAGGTTAGAAGAGGCTTTAGCCAGGGCCCAAGAAGAGAAGAAAGTCAAAGAAGCTAGGGATGTTCGATTCATAATGGCGCAGATACAGTTCTTGCAAAAGAACGTGGACGAATCTCTGATGAGTTACCAGGAATTGGCCAAAGAAGATCCAACTGATTTTAGGCCGTATTTTTGTCAAGGTATCATATATAGCTTGCTTGATAGGAATGCTGAAGCTAAAGAACAGTTCGCAAAGTATAAGGAGCTTTCACCAAAGAAGTTTGAGGTGGATGGATACTTAAGGACATCTTTATCGAGAATGAAACTGTTTGGGACCAGTGAGGAGAACTGAGTTTTGGGGGTTTCCCATATTTTCTGGCATTCAGGTGGGTATACAGTTCATGGGGGTATTTCCCTTTTTTCTAAAAACTTCTCCAGTAGTGTTTCATTTAGGCCTTTAAAACCTTGTTGAAAACGGTCCAAGTGATATTGGAACTTCTATGCAAGTGTCAGAGCATACTTAACAGAAATAAAGAGATGAAACTTTTTTTTATTAAAGGAATTAGTTGTTTTGGCAGTTTTAGGCTTCAATGATATTCTCAAGTTGCTTGGTTTCACTATTATTTCTTGTTTTTTGGTCTCTTTAATTGGAACAGTTCGTTAGCATGATTGTCATTTGTTTAGGCTTTATATAATAGATTATTTACATAATGGTATTAGGGTAAAGGTTTCTTGCTTTTGTATAAAGCAATAAAATTGAGAATCTACTGAGAGGTTGCAGTTCAAAAAGTACATTTTAAACCAAATTCAGATTATTGATTTCAAGTCATATCAGAAGTTCTACCATAACTTTCAACTAATAAAAGATCAAGCAAAAGTATGCCATATGCAACCACTGTGAATATAGATAGGTGATATGCCCTCTAGAATTTCAGGAATGCTTATCTACTCTGGTTTTTGGCCTCCACTCTTCTTGTTTTTTCTTAGAATTATTGTTCCCTTGGGGTTTCGAATTGACCGTGACTTTTGAAGCTGGCTTCTTGCCCTTACTACTTTTCTCCCCCTTACAACTTCTCTCTTCCACGTCACAATGGTCACCAGTTTCATCAGATGCATGATTTTCATGATTCTCCGAAAGGTATAGCTGCCATAGAAAGGGAACCATTGTAGACCACCCTGCAGCAGCTCCTCGCAAACAGCACCAATTATAGGAATGCTGCTTTCAAGTTTCAGTTTATTGGAAAAGAAATGGAGAAAGCAGCAGAGACTTTTCACTAATCATGTTAAAATGACATCTTTCAACTACATATGGGACGAACATTGAATGAAATTGACCTTGGTTCTAGTTGACTATGGAGTCGCTTCATTAAATCAAACATGTTGATTGCATCCCTTGAGAAGTTGTCTTCTTGATCTGCAGGTTTCTTCTGCGAACATTTTTTTATACCAGCATCTGTGATGAAAACAAATTTTCCTAAATATACCTACAAAATACAGAAAATAGTGAATGATGAAACAAGCTGAAATAACAATAAGCATGATCTGAACAATGAAACAATACTAGGCATATAAAATACATGGAAAACAGTAAGACATTGGACCTCTTCTAAACATTACCCTCAATTTCGAAACATATGAGATAATGGTCCTTTGATCTTTGATACTATCCACTGCCTGTAATGCTTGAACAAGTACTTCACCAGAGAAACCTACGGTTTGATATTGATTGCTTCCGACTTTCAGCTTTGCAACTTTTGCTGCCTCCCAACAACTTCCCTGATTCTTCCACTAAAGATAAGTCCTCAAAACGCATTAAGGACTGCCGCCTCCAATAAGTTCCCTCATTCTTCTTTGATTTCTGGGTCTGCGTAGATTTCACCTTCCCAAATGACTTTCTAAAGTTATCACTGAAACGAACCTGAGGTCATGGTAAATAAAAAGAATATAATTTACCATTTAATATAAAATGCACATTGCATCTCATGCATAGTTATCTTTGATAACAAAGTTTCATGTTGAACGTACAAAATTCAACCAGGAATTCATGGAAAGTTGGAAACAAAAGTAACTTCGATACAACAAGTAGAATGACAGCTAGTTTTAATCAGTATAGAAGTTACAATCTGATTAAATAAGTCATCAAGCTGACCAAAATCTTTCTTGGCATCTAAAATAGCTTTAGCCAATTCCCTATCTCCATCAGAATTAAAGAAACAATGTCGCACCTTTGCATCACGAACTAAACCCTGCTAAACAGATTCACGTTTGGCCGGTGTTGTTCCATCCCCCAAAATCCGGAGGCAGTGCCTGAGAAGTCATTGAAAACCCAGAAATATATTGCAACTTATCACAGAATTGCAAAAACTACCGAGACATGAAAAAGGCAAATCCAAGGAAATACCTAACCCTTGTAAGAGCAACATTAGCTCTTTGATAATTGGATACGAAACCAATTGCTCCCGAACTATTGGATCTCACAGTTGATATTATTATAATATCTTCCTCACCACCCTGGAACCCATCAACTGACTTCACCTTCACTGCAAAGCCATCAGTTTTCTCATACTTCCTACCAAGTTTCTCCTGAATTGCAACAACCTGAGAAGCATAGGGAGATATTATGCCAATGCTGAGCCTCTTTCTTGAGCCCTTCCATGCTGTAAGCAAAAGCAACAAGAATTCAAAAGGGCATATGCCAGTAAACTAAATATCCACATACAATAAAAAGACTTAATTACCTTTGAACAGAGTTTGCACCAAACTCTCCAAGACGGCTACCTCAACCATATTTTTATGGCTACACCAAGAACCATCCTCTTCTTCTCTTCCACAGACATTTATAAAGGAGAAGGGACCAAACATAGGCCATGGAAGATAATGTCTTTCATAACTCTTATTCTTAGCATCAGCTGCATCCAAGATCTTGTTATTATAGAAACATGCATTTGGGAGGCAACTGATCAACGGATGCATTCTGTACTGAATATCCAGTGGGTGCTTTGAATGTCCCAAAGTAATCAACCTTGGAAATAAACTTCTTCCAAAGCCAGCTTCATTAGAAACCTATAACAAAAATATACAAATTAATGGTAGAATTGCAAAGGAACCTTGGAGATAAATGAAGACTGCAAACCAAGTATAATTTACGTACATTGCTTTGAACTGCAGCCTGCAATTGCCATTCATCACCAATAAGAATCGAATGTGCTAAACCTGGCGGTTGCAAGGGTATGGCCGATTCACATTCTTTCAACTGCGCTGCTTCATCGATTACCAACACACTTAAGGGCTTCATTTTAACTTTATAGAGTCTATAAGAACTGCATGCAGTGCAAACGAGTAAAGAAGCTGCTTGGAAGCAGAACCGTGCTAAGGATTTGTCATTCCTTGCATGTGGCAGTTTAAGTTCACTAAGAGAATCACGAAGGGCTTTCAGAACTGAAAGACACTAACTTCTTACTGAGCACAAGGATCACAAAGATTTTGGGGAAGCAGTTTATCATCGTTTGAGTGTAAAAAGAGATCCTCCACTTCTTCAGAAGATATACCACCAAAAAACAGGCATGTTTCTAATGAATTGAGCAGGCCTAAAAGAGTTTCAAGGTCTTGGTACTTATGCCCCTGAAAGTAGGTTTTGGATATACAAGTGTATATAATTGACGCACACCTCAGTGGTAATGCAGTAGGGGCAAATCTTTCTCTTGCATATTCAAGGACTGTTTTGTGTCTCCCTTCTTACAATCTCACTTGCAGATTCTTTCCTCCGGTTTTCATGTTCACTACCATGTTTCCTCTTTTTGATGGCTTCGTTTTCCCAGAAAATACGGTCCTGAGAGACGCAATCTTCAAGAAATGTTATCATTGAAGTAAAACGGTGCCGCCAACCTACAGGCCCAAAGCACTGTCTAAGCCTTTTTACACGATAATCTAGAAATATTTCTTCGGTCTCAGAATCAACTTTAAGACTCTCTTCACTCTCAAATAAGAGGACGTCTCCCACAGAACAAAACTGATCATCAGCAACAGAGCATGTTTTGTTGGCTTCTTTTACCAGCTTTAACACACGTGCAGCTACTTCAGTAATTGCAATATTTGTTGGAGCACAACTCAGTGTCCTATATTTCACTCTCAACAGTGCAAACAGCAGCACGCTTACAGTTTTAGTTTTCCCAATTCCTGGGGGCTCCCAAATAAGTTCTACCTGAGACTTGGGGTTGCACTGCATTTTGTTGAGACAAGTCAACACTGTCTTCTTTTTAGATAGAAAACTTGTCAGAAAACATCATTCCAGTTGGCACCAACCTCTGAAGAACAAAGACTGCATCTTTCAGCTCCCTGCATACAACATGAAATTTGATAAAATTTCTCAAATATTGTCCTCAAGTAATAACAATAAATTTTATGCAAAAGGAAGGATTATACAAACATGAAAAATAAATGGAAAAAGTGATGCAAGACTCATGGTACATTAATCGCGTTGGACACACGCAATGTCTCAAGTTAACACAAAGAACGAACATATTGCATGATGAATAGTAAGGATGGCCACTTGCATCATAAGTAACCACTAACGATGAAAAGCAATACCAAATTATCCAGTATGACGGCACATTCACAGAAGCAAATATCAAACATTGATGTCAGTTGATTCCATACCATTTGATCAGTGCACAAAACTTCTTTAATAAACTTCAAGTTTCTCTTCTTTTGCAGTGCATTCCACATTCGGGTGTTTGTAGTTACGTTTGTCAGGTGAACAACAAATGGTGATTTCTCCATTTCATCTTTAGAAACAATGTCTTGCGATGCTTTCACTCTGAAGGAAGTGGCTGAGATATTGTCATCATTGTTATCCTTGCCAAATCTTGTGACAAGGGCAAAAGTCCAGGTTCTACTTCTGCATATCCTTTGTAAATCAGAAGCGGTTTCGGGTTTCACATCTGCTATTACGAAAACATCTTCAGGCAATGTTTTGTATAATTTCTTCTGATGATCTCTGCTTTTCCAGTAATCAACATCCACATCATAAAACAATGTTCCATGTGACATATACACATTAAGATATGTCAATACGACCCAAAATATTGTTCCATTGACTGAAATGAAACTGGAATCCTTTTCAACTGTTACAATTGAGATCAAATGAATCCAAAACAGTTAACATACTCGGGGTTGAGAGAGAAGAAAAAGTTACAATGGTTTAAACCTTTGATTCAGACAAACATTTTGGCAGACTAGTCCTATAACAAAATCTCTTGTATCTTTTACCATGGCGTAAAAGCAAGAAATACATAAGATAGAATACAGAATGATGAGAAAAAAACACTCACAATCGATAGAAGAAGAATATTCCAAAAAACTACTACAGCTATTTTTCTCTTTATATATAAGAGCAAACGTTTCAACTTCCTTATTAAGTGTATATAGCAAAAGTTGCAAATAAAGTTTGATAAAGAAAAGGAACTTCTCCAACAAAGCCACAGTTCATAGCGGCAAGGTTGTGCTAAATCAGCATCCGAGGCCAGAGTTTAAACCCACGCAACCCATCCACTTTTCTCATATTTGTACTGATAAAAGAATATGAAAAAAAAAATAGACATCAAAGATTCAATGATGATGGAGAAGAAAGCAAGCACACCTGATCCTTGTAAAGATTGTCATTCAATATGTCTTCAAGAGACCATTGAAACACAGTATCAATGAAACCCTTATTTTTTTTACTTCCCATTCTTTTCCTCTGAATATCCGCAGTTAGAAACTCATTTCAGTTGCCACCCTTTAAAAGAAACCCACAAAAACCAAAACAAAGAACTGTAGGGTACCTTAGGTCCTAAGAAAGAAAGTATACTAAGGGCCTGTTATTCGGTGCTTAAAAAAAGTGCTTCTAACTCCAAAAGTATTTTTGGTAGAAAGTTGTGTAAAATAAATTACTTTTGGTTAAAATTTATAATTTTTTCTCTCTCAAAAGTATTTTTAATGTTTAATTATTTTTTTACCCCTCTAATAATATAATATTTTTTTTTTATTATTTCTTAGTACTTAATTATAAATATGTTAAAATTATTAATTAAAAATAAAAAAATATTTTTTAAAATACTAATTATAAATATTTAATGGTTATATTTAAATATTTAAAATGTAGTTTATATATTATAATTAAATTTTATAAGTAATTAATATTTATTACTTAAAAATATTTAAAATTTATATTTCATATATTAAAATATTAACTACAAGTTATAATAAATTTTTTTATATTCTTACTAAAATATAATAATATTAACTAATTTAAATTTTATTTAAATGCATATTTGTTACTTGATAATAACATATTTAAAATAGACATTTTATTTCTCAAAAGTACTTTTTAACAATAATACTAAACATTCAAATTTTAAACTAAATTTTTTAAAAATAACTCTCAAAAGTACTTTTTAAAAATATTACTAAATTAACCTTAAATATAAATGCAAATATAAAACAATGGCAGGAATCTGTCGTACAAGCACTCACATACTTTATCAAGGCCTAGGCTTTAAAACACTTTGTTAGCCTTTTGCACTGAAATGCTTCGTATCAGTATGGCAATGAAGAGACCTAAAGAAAGGGAGAATAAAACATCATCATTAATCTTCTCAAGTCCCAATTTTTAGTAGCTATAAAATCTCTTTTAATTCTATTGACTTTTTTTATTAAATATTGAAATTAATAAATTTTTCTAGGATTGGGTTTAAATTTTCTAGATATTGAATTGGACATTATTTTATATTGGAACAATTAGCATTTGGTCAGTATCTGTTCTTATAATCTTATTTGATATTATTGAATTTTTTATTGTGGAAACTCATTTTTAGGTTTGCTTATAATTCTAATGATATTCTTTTTTTATTAGAAGAAAATCTAATGATATTCTATTGACAATTAGTTTTTAATTTTATAAAATGAGATTAAAGGGTGCGATGAAACCAGCACTATAGAATGAGATTAAACAATTATTAATTACTTTAATAATTGATTTTAATATATCTAAAATATTTTTAAATTTCACTAATTTCTCTCATTGAATTTAAAACTTCTATTAGTTTCGCTTTTAGAAATAATTTCTTTATAGTTTATATAGCTTCTTCATAAAAATATTAATGTCTAATTTATATTTTTGAAAAATTTATGGTTTTATTTGGCAATTGGTTAATTGTTGATTGTAGTGGTTGGTTTGATTAACCAATTCTATTAATTAATTTGACCAATTGATTCTATTAACTATTTAGGGTTTAGGGTTTAAGAGTAGTATATTCAAGCCTAAGGTGTTTGTGGCTGTAACAGTCAGATTTTAGGCCTAGTCTGAATAGTGGTTTTGGAACCACTAATCCGAGGCCGGAGAAATTATTTTTAATATTATTTTATGTCTTATAGAATGATTATATGAGTGCATGAAAATTTTGATGAAATAATTTTAGCGATTGCTTGCTTAGTTTCAAAAAAGGACTAAATCGCATAAAGTGTGAAAGATTTATTTTACTAGCTGAAAGTGTTAAATGGCTATGAAGCATTAAATTAGAGGTCTTTAGTGAGTAAATAGACCACAAATTTATTAGTGGCTGGACATGGGGCCTTAATTCATGGAATGGCTAAATGTTAGGTGACTTAATTGATAATAAAATATTAACCTAAAAGGCTAGCTATCATCTTTGTCATCTTCCTTCCTTCTCCACCAAAAATTTCAGCAAATAGGGGGTTTTGAAAGCTCAAAAATTTCAGCAACTTCTATCCCTTGCAAGTAAGTGATTTTGATGGTCTTTTTTTGTTGATTTTTGTGTTTTTGGAACCCTTATAGTTTAATCTAGCTAATGAGGGGACTATTTTGCAAAATGGTTGAAAGTCTAGGGTTTTGCCATGAGAGTTTTCATGTTGTTTGCTGAATTTTTATAGAAGAAAATGAACCATGGTTGTTAAATAAACAACTTTTGTGAAAGGGGTTTTCATGAAAACATCTAAAAGGACCATTTTGTGAAGTTTATAAAATAGGTTGTAAATGTGTGAAATAATTAAAAATTGTGAGTTGCTATAAGAATAATAAAGGTTCAGCTAGGCTTGTTAAAGTAGGAAATTTGATTAAAATCGTTTTACGAGCCTAGGGGCAAAATGGTAATTTTGCCCAAGTATGAATTATAGATTGTTTTGATTAATGTAGTGATTAAATAAGTAAATTTGCCATTATAGATCAAGAAAAACGGAGTCCGGACCTAGACCAGGGGAAGACCAAGCTAGTAGACTAAATCAATCTAGTCGCCCACTTTTTATATACCGAAGTAGCATGTAAATAATACAACTTTATTGTTATTATGTATTGAACAATTAATATGACATAAAGTGTTTGATTATTGTTGTGAATATGCATGCATGATGAGAATTGATGTAGTAAAAAACTCCCAGTTGAACCTTAAGAATAGATTGGATATCCATGTCATGGCATCGACGTTGATATGTGTGCTAGTGTAAGACCATGTCTGGGACATGGCATCGGCCACATTATAAGAGCCAGTGTTAGACCATATTTGGGACATGGCATCGGTGTTGGCATGTGTGCTAGTGTTAGACTATGTCTGGGACATGGCATCGGCGTTTGTATGTGTGCTAGTGTAAGACCATGTCTGGGATATGGCATTGGCCACATTATGAAAGCCAACGTAAGACCATGTCTGGGACATGGCATCGACGTTGATATGTGTGCTAGTGTAAGACCATGTCTGGGACATGGCATCGGCATTGAGATTAGAGCTAGAGTAAGACCATGTCTGGGACATGGCATCGGCCTCGACATGTGAGCCAGTGTAAGACCATGTTTGGGACATGGCATTGGCAATTTACCCTCTTGTGTGAGGCTTATCGGATATCCTTTAGTATTCCAAATGGCTCCACGAGTTATTTTAAACTTATGATAAATATATGAAAGGATATAATTATGTTGTGAATGGTACAGGTTCTTACTCGAAACTCATGAGATATGAGCTTAGTTATGATGCCTTAATGGTAAGGATGAAATTGAGTAAGTTCTATCTATAAGAATGATTTTGGGACGATCTTAAAATCTTTGGCTTATACTTTTGATGTGTAAAAATGTAGTAAATCTACCATTGTTAAATAAAAAATTTTGTGTTGGTTTGTAATATGCTATGCGTTTAAAGATACATGGTTAATGTTGTAACTTATTTACATGCAACTTACTAAGCTTTATGCTTACTCCCTTTCCTTTCCATTTTCTTATAGCATCGCCAAGCTAACTCGGGGATCAAAGGACGTCAAAGGCTCGATCACACTATCAATCAGAATATTTGGTATAGTTAGATTTATCATTTTGAGTATGGCATGTATAGGGACTTGGTCTTTTTGCTAAGTGTCATATTATTTTAGCCAAATATGTTAGCTTGCCATGAAGGTTGATTCATTTTGTATAAGGCCATGGATGATGGCTAATATTTATCATTGCTAAATACATTTAATGAGGATTTTCATAGATGTGGTTATTGCATGGTTTGTATTGATAAGTAGGAGATGTTGTATGTGATAGAAAATAGCTTAGAATCGATGTGTGGATGTCTGGTTGTGGCTGTTTTGGTTATGTGTTTATGCTTGTTTTAGAGATATTTGATGTTATGTAGGTTGGTGCAAGTAAGGGTGGCAAAAAAGCTTGGTAGATAGCCTTGTTTTTTGTCCACATGGGCGTGTGTCTAGGCCATGCCCCATGGGCGTGTAGTCAGGCCGTGTGTCCTCTGTATCTAAATTTTGCAAAACAGAATACCCAGTAGTAATCATACTGGTGGAGACACAGCCGTGTGTCTCAACCATGTGGAGGACACAACCATAGTACTTGGACATGTACCCAGGCCATGTGAAGTCGGCACCTTAAATGCAAAATTAAATTCACCACACGGCCTAGCACACGAGCGTGTGCCTTGGCCATGTGCCCCTAAATGGTTGTTGACGTTAGAAACAGAATGTCAAGGTTTTAGTACACGGGCTGAGACACGGGAGTGTCATGGCCATGTGAGGGACACAGGCCATAGACACGGGCGTGTGCTAGGTCATGTGAAAACCCCTGTAGGTTCAAATTGAAAAATAAATCCACACCGAATAGGGACACGGGCGTGCCCTGATAGGTTCAGGCCGTGTGAGCTATACGGGCCTTCAACATGGCCATGTTAAGAGGACACATGGGCGTGTCGCCCTTCCACACAGGCGTGTGCCCCTGTTTGCATTGAAATTTTTCAAAGTTTTCAAAAGTGTTTAGTTTATTCCTGAACCGTTTCCAAAACGTGTTTTGGGCATCATAGGTCTATATTAGGGATGTTAAGAGGAAGTTTGAAAGTTTTAAATTTGAGCGAAATTCTATGACCCGGTAATGTTTTGTATGCATGTGTTTAAGTCCAGTAACGCCTAGTACCCTATCCCGGCGTAGGATGCGGGTAAGGGGTGTTACAGTGGCTTCTCTTCAAGACATAGAACCAAGCAATACTCACAAGGCTTTTCAAAGTGTTAAGTAGGCAAAGGCTACATAAGAGGAGTATGAGGCTTTGTTGAAAAATAATACATGGGAGTTGGATCTTTTACTAGCAAATAGGAGAATTGTGGGATGTAAATGGATCTTCAAACTTAAAATAGGGGTTGATGGTGCTATTGTTCGATACAAAGGCAAGCTTGTGGTCAAAGGATTTTTGCAAGAAGTTGAGTTTGAGTTTTCAAGAAACTTTCAGTCTTGTAGTTAAATTAACCACAATATGAGTTATTTTGACTATTGTAATTACAAAACAGTGGCCCCTAAGACATGTAGGCATTAATAATACCTTACTGAAAAAATTTATATGGATTTGCACCTCGGCTTTGAGCATTATAATGGAGATCAGCAACTAGTTTACAGACTTAAGAAAGCCTTGCATAGTCTAAAACAGGCTCCAAGAGCCTGATCTGGTAAGTTAAAGTACCATTTGTTTTCAAGTGGTTTTGTTTCTTCAATATATGATACTTCTTTCTTTATCAAGAGAACAATTGATGTGGTGATTTATGTGTTAGTATATGTCAAAGAAATAATCATCATAGGAAACAATAAAGCCTTTATTAATGGGTTTGTTGAATCACTGAACAATCAATTTTCTCTAAAAGACTTGGGCAAGCTAGGTTACTTTCTTAGTATAGAAGTTTCTTACCCTTCAATAAAGGGTATCTTTTTTAGTCATAGAAAGTATGTGCTAGATCTTCTTAAGAAAACTCATATGGACCAAGCTAAAAGGTTACCTACTCCAATGATCAGCTTGTGTAGTTTGCCAAAACAAGTTGGTAGTCCTAATGAGAATGAGTCTGGTACAAAAGTATAGTGGGGGCACTTCAGTATATTGTCATCGCCAAACCTAAAATTGGTTTTGTGTCTTCTTTGGTTGCAACCTTGTATCTTGGTCTTCAAGAAATAACATATTGTGCCACGGTCTATGTAAAAATAAAGAACACAGATTTTACATGGAAACCCTTTTGGGAAAAAACCATGGGCAGAGGAGAAGAAAATTCACTGTGTCAAATTTGAATTTTTATATAAGAGGAATAAACTATGTCTATTTATAGGCTTTGTAAAGCCATATTCTAATAGGAGTGTAGTAAGATTGAAACAACTTATTCTAATTAATATAAAATAGATGGAGTTTAATAAGGTTTAAAAACCTTATTCTAAAATAAAATAAAAGAAGTGTAGTTCTATATGGATTTTACTTTTATTTTATTTTACCACTGTATTTTATTTAAATAAGGATTCAGGTCACTTAATTCTAACAATCTCCACCTTGACACGAATTCTCAATGAACAAGTTCTTCATTGTGAACTCTCAACGAACAAGTTTTCCACCTCTTCCATAAAACCCCTTAAGGGTTTAACTTCAACAATGAACACCAACCAAGTCTAAGCAATGCTCAAACTTGGTTATAGGAAGTGAGTTAGTCATCATATCTGCAAGATTTTCATGAGTACTAATTTTGCTCACAAAATATCACGACGAGTAATAATATCACGAACAAAATGATACTGAACATCAATGTGTTTTGTTCTCTTATGAAACATTTGATATTTTGTAAGGAAGATTGCTCTCTGACTGTCACAAAATATTTTACTGATTTGAAGGTCTTCATTGAGTTAACTAAAGAGTCCCTTTAACCAAATAGCTTCTTTACAAGCCTCAGTAATCGCCATGTACTCGACTTTAGTGGTAGACAAAGCAACTGTAGTTTGTAAAGTGGCTTTCCAACTGATTGCACAACCTCTGATTGTAAAGACATAACCTGTGAGAGATCTTCTTCTATCAAAGTCTCCAGCAAAATCAACATCAACATACCCAATGACTCCATCTCTAGTTCTTCTGAACTGTAAGCAAACATCAGTGGTACCTTGTAAGTATCTTAAAATCCACTGAACTACTTTCCCATGTTTTTTACCAGGATTCACCATGTATCTGCTAACTGCACTAACTGCATATGATAAATTTGGACGTGAACAAACCATAGTATACATGAGAGATCCCATTGCACTAGAGTATAGAACATGTGACATGTACTCAATCTCATCATCTGGTTGTGGAGACAAAGCCGATGAAAGTCTGAAATAGGCTGCTAAAGGAGTACTAACAAGCTTAGCACTCTACATATTGAACCTACAAAGAACTTTCTCAATGTACCTCTTCTGACTTAGGTCCAATTTACTTGCTTTTCTATCTCTGAGAATCTCCATACCAAGTATCTTTTTTGCTGGTCCCAAATCTTTCATCTCAAATTTTTTACTTAGTTAGGCTTTGACCTTTCTTATCTCTTCTTTACTTTTTTGCTGCTATCAACATGTCATCAACATAAAGAAGTAGATACATAAAAGAACCATCACTATTTTTCTTAAAGTAAACACAACTATCAAAACTACTTCTTTTGAAGTCATGAGAAGTCATAAAGGAATAAAACCTCTTGTACCACTGTTTTGGTGACTGTTTCAAACCATAAATGGACTTTTTCAGCAAGCAAGCATAGTCCTCCTTTTTTGAGACTGTAAAACCCTCTGGTTGTTGCATGTAAATATCCTCCTCAAGTGCTCCATGCAAAAATGCAGTTTTTGCATCTAATTGCTAAAGCTCTAAATCATGCATGGCCATAATACCAAGCAAAGCTCGAATCAAACTATACTTCACAACTGGGGAGAGCACATCTGTGAAGTCCATTCCTGGAATTTGACTGTAACTGTAATGCCCCCACGCCCAAAACCGTCACCGAAGTCAAGCTTGAGGTGTTACTAAACTTATCTTACCTTTTAAACAACTCTAAACCACTTATTTTAATTTTCGGAATAAACTGTTTTTCTGCGTCATGGTTGCTTAAAAGTTCATTTCTCGAGTTTCAAAAGTAAAAATTAAGATCCATAAATTTTTCCTGAAACTAGACTCATATATATATCTACTAATTTTTTTCTAGAATTTTTGACTTAGCCAATTAGTACAGTTTATTAGTTAAAGTTACCCTTGTTTCAGAATTCGACTGCACTGGCCTCTACTTACTACGAACCACTTTTCTCTCCTTACAAAAATCATATGACTATACCGTTTATTTCTATTAAAATTAGATTCAATAAGGATTCTAAAAATATAAATTACACCACCTAATTATTTTTTCAAAATTTATAGTGAATTTCTAAAGTTGAAACAGGGGATCAAGAAATCGCTCTGGCCCTATTTCACTAAAACTCAGATATCTTATAAAATACAAAACCTTTACCTGTTTTGCTTATTCCATAAGAAAATAGACACAATGAGTTTTAATTTCATATATTATTCACCATCAAAACATGTCTCTAAGATTTTTAGTGATTTTTCAAAGTCATGTTATTTCTGATACTTGAATCCATTTTTAAGTTACTTTCACATTTTTCATAGTTTTCATGTGATAGTTACTACTTATTCATACATACTATTAAACATGTATATCATCAGCCCTTCTATTAGTTAATCACTAGCAAGTATTTACACATCATTCATTGATGATATCATATCAAAAGAAACCAAGTTCCTATACATGCCATACACAAAACGAAACGTCTAACTATACCAATGTGATTCCTTCGATAGTGTGATCGGGTCTCCGACGTTTCCTTCGATCCCCGAGTGGCTTGATAAAAACTATAAGAAAAAGAAAATAAAGAGAGTAAGCACTAGGCTTAGTAAGCTTACAAGCAAATAAATTACAACATTCAACATAATGAATAATTATACATAATGTCACCTAGCCTTATAAACTTCCTTTACTTCTCATTTTCTACCTTCTTCTTTACTCACTTACCTTCTTTCTTACTCCCTTTCACTATTCATAGATATAATCTACCTTCCCTTTTGCTGATAATTCACTGTAATTTAACGTGTACAATGACCCATTTAACCACTCGGAATACTAAGGATACTGGGGTCATTCCCTGCTCATCAATATCTGCCAATGCCATGTCTTCGACATGGACTTTCATGAATTATTCCTGTCTCCAATGCCATATATATATCTAATATGGGCTTACATGGCTCATTCCTGTCTCCAAAGCCATATATCTGATATGGACTTACATGGCTCATTTCTGTCTGTGTCTGTCTGTCAACCCCAATATCCTAACATTCCTAAGGTTCAAACGGGCATCCTAATGCTTTTTCTCTGTCCTTACCTTTAATTTGACTTTAAATATTCTCATAAAATAAGTATATAAATGCTGGAAATTGACAATAATAATGTAAAATAAAATAATATTGCATTTATTTACTGTAAACTTACCTCGTATGCAAAAATAGCTACTTTTACCATTTCGTCCACAACTTGGTATTTTCCCCATTTTAGCCCGAATTTCAGTTCTCCTTGCTAATCGAGCTTGGAAGCTTGAAAAACCCTAGCCATGGTTTCTCCTTGCTATATTCGGCCATGGGGTTGAAGATGAGCAAAATTGGCTTTTAATTTTGTATTTTAATTCATTTTACCCCTAAATGACCAAAATGCCCTTACTACTAAACTTTTCAAAAATTCCATCCATATCCAATTTTTGTCCATAGACTTAGAAATTGGTAAAATTACTCTTTAAGGACCTCTAATTAATAATATGATTCAATTTTATGCAAAATACTTCTAGAACACAAGTTTTGCAATTTATTCAATTTAGTCCCTAATTTCAAATTAAGCACTTTATGCTTAGAATTTCTTCACGAACTTTTCACACAATCATGCAAACATATCATAGACCTCAAAATAATAATAAAATAAATTTTTCTACCTCAGATTTTTGGTTTCGTAACCACTGTTCCGTTTAGGCCCTATTTCGGGATGTTACATTTCTCTCCCCTTTAGGGATTTTCGTCCCCGAAAATCTTACCTGTGAAGAGATTTGGGTACTGTTTTCGCATAGCCTCTTCGATTTCCCATGTAGCCTTATCTACCCCATGTCTATTCCATAGTACTTTCACAAGTGCAATACTTTTGTTCCTTAATTGCTTTACCTCTCGAGCTAGAATCTTTACCGATTCTTCACCGTAAGTCATGTCTGGCTGAATCTCAACCTCTGTCTGAGAAATCACATGTGATGGATCTGAACGATAATGACGTAGCATAGACACATGAAATACATTATGAATCTTCTCTAACTCAATCGGCAAAGCTAACCGATATGCTAATGGTCCGACTCTCTCAATCACTTCAAACGGTCCAATAAAACGTGACTTAGTTTGCCTTTCTTGCCAAATCTGAGAACTTTCTTCCACAGGATACTTTCAAAAAAACTTTGTCACCAACTTGATACTCAATCTCTTTTTTCTTCAAATCTGCATACGACTTTTGTCCGCCCGAGGTCGCTTTCAAGCAATCTCGATGATTTTACTTTCTCTTCTGCTTCCTTAACTAGATCAACCTCAGAAATCTGATTTTCCTTAAGCTCTGTCAATACAAAGGTGTGCAACATTTACGTCCATACAAAGCTTCATAAGGTGCCACTTTCAAACTCGATCGATAACTATTATTGTAGGCAAACTCTACTAATGGTAAATATTTTTCCCAATCGCCTTGAAATTCCAAAGATGACAAAGATCTAAGCATATCTTCAAGTACTGAATAACTTTCTCTGATCGACCGTCGGTTTGAGGATGGAAAGTCAGACTAAAACTCAACTTTGTGCCCAAAGCCTTCGTAATTTCTTCCAAAATCGTGAAGTAAATCTTGGATCTCTGTGCAAAATGATCGATAATGGTACCCCGTGTAGTCCGACTATCTCTTAAATATACAACTCGCCAACTTGTCAAGTAAAAATCCATACTGAATCGGGATAAAATGAGCCGACTTCGTTAACTTATCAATCACAACCCATACTGCATCTTTCTTTCTGTAAAAGCGACAATCCTGCCACAAAATCTATAGTAACTCGATCCCATTTCCACTCAGGGACTAGCACAGGCTGCAATAAACCTGAAGGAACCTGATGTTCGCCTTTACCTGCTGACAGATCAAACATCTAGAAACAGACTCTGAAATGTCCCTTTTTATTCCTACCCACCAGTACATTTTCTTCAAATCATTATACATCTTTGTACTACCTGGATGAATAGACAAAGAACTACTATGTGCTTCCTGTAAGATCTTTCGAATAAGCTCATCATTCTTCTAAGACACATACCCTGGGTGATAATCAATCACTAGCTCATAATCTTTAATCAACTCTAGCCATCTTCTTTGCCTCAATTTCAAACTTTTGTGATCAGTGAATATGTGGCACTTCTCACCGTACAAATGATGTCTCCAAATCTTCAACGCAAAAATAATGGCAAATAGCTCTAAATCATGTGTCTGATAGTTCTTCTTATGTGGCTTTAGCCATCTAAAGGCATAAGCAATTACCTTCCTTCCTGCATAAGTACACAACCAAGTCCATTCATGGACGCATCACTTTATAAATCACAAACTCCTTACTGGTTCTAGTTGTACTAAAACAGAGCTTTAGTCAATAATGCTTTTAACTTGTCAAAACTATGTTGACACTTCTCACCCATTCAAACTTGATATCCTTTCGCAAAGAATCTTGTCACGGGATAGCTATCATGGAAAATCCTCTACAAATCGCCTATAATATCCGGCAAGACCAAGAAAACTTCTAACTTCTAATACATTTCTAGGAGGCTTCCAATCAACAATGGCTGAAATCTTGCTAGGATCAACCTTAATACCTTCACCTGAAACAATATGTCCAAGAAAACCAACTTCTCGTAACCAAAACTCACTTTTGCTGAACTTGGCATACAACTGATTATCTTTCAGAATCTGTAAAACTGTTCTCAAATGCTCTGCATGCTCAGTCTCATCATGAGAATAAATCAAGATATCATCAATGAACACAACTACAAACTTATCCAAGTACGGTCTGAAAATTCAGTTCATTAAGTCCATGAAAATGGCAGGAGCATTAGTCAAGCCAAATGGCATCACAAAGAACTCATAATGACCATACCTAGTCCGGAAAGCAGTCTTCAGGACATCTGACTCTTTAACTCGCAATTGATAGTATCCGGATCTCAAATATATCTTGGAGAACATAGTAGCTCCCTTCAATTGATCAAACAGATCATCAATTCTAGGCAATGGATACTTGTTCTTTACTGTTACCTTGTTAAGTTGCTGATAGTTTATGCACAATCTCATCGATCCGTCATATTACCTTGTTTCAATTCCAGGAATTCCTTTCTCTTCTGGTCAATAAACCCCTGATTGATGTACTTTTTACGAAATTCCTCCTGAAAGAAATCCCAAGTGATCCTCTCCTTTGGTACAACTGATACAAGTGTCTTCCACCAGTAGTAGGCTGAGTCTCTAAGAAGTGATACTACACATTTCATACATTCCTCGGGTGTACAAGATAATTCATCACAGACTCTAATAGTATTTTCTAACAAAAATTCTGCTCTTTCTACATCATCATCTTTTGTTGCTCTACTCTTCTCGCCCTTTGTTTCTGATTCTATCAATCGGTGGCTTTTCTCTTATCATTGTAATGTGGATCGGGGAGCTTGAGCTACATGGGTAGCTTTGAGAATCATGAGGGGTGGAGGTCTAATCGCCGGATTCGCATGCTAACGAACTCGGCAAATGAATCATTCAAAGCTTGGAAGAGAGCTTCTCGAGTCACTCCTCCCGATTAATCATTCATCGCTATTTTCAGATGGCGCTACCCCTTTCGCGGAGTAGGCGCATTACTTTCTACACCATCATCACCAGCTCACTCGGGATCCATTACAATAAAACAAAATATTTAAAAATCGCCGAGTCGCCACACTATCAAAATACAAGTATGGCATGTATAGCTAGACTTTTACTCACACTAACTATTCCGAGAACCGACTAAACCTGCTCGATACCAATAAATGTAACGCCCCACGCCCAAAACCGTCACCGAGTCAAGCTTGAGGTGTTACTAAACTTATCTTACCTTTTAAACAACTCTAAACCACTTATTTTAATTTTCGGAATAAACTATTTTTCTGCGTCATGGTTGCTTAAAAGTTCATTTCTCGAGTTTCAAAAGTCAAAATTAAGATCCGTAAATTTTTCCTGAAACTAGACTCATATATCTATCTACTAATTTTTTTCTAAAATTTTTGACTCAGCCAATTAGTATAGTTTATTAGTTAAAGTTACCCTTGTTTCAGAATTTGACTGCACTGGCCTCTACTTACTACGAACCACTTTTCTCTCTGTACAAAAATCATATGACTATACCGTTTATTTCTATTAAAACTAGATTCAATAAGGATTCTAAAAATAAAAATTAAACCACCTAATTATTTTTTCAAAATTTATGGTGAATTTCTAAATTTGAAACAGGGGATCAAGAAATCGCTCTGCCCTATTTCACTAAAACTCGATATCTTATAAAATACAAAACCTTTACCTGTTTTGCTTATTCCATATGAAAATAGACACAATGAGTTTTAATTTTATATATTATTCACCATAAAACATGTCTCTAAGATTTTTAGTGATTTTTCAAAGTCATGTTATTTCTGATACTTGAATCTGTTTTTAAGTTACTTTCACATTTTTCATAGTTTTCATGTGATAGTTACTACTTATTCATACATACTATTAAACATGTATATCATCAGCCCTTCTATTAGTTAATCACTAGCAAGTATTTACACATCATTCATTGATGATATCATATCAAAAGAAACCAAGTTCCTATACATGCCATACACAAAACGAAACGTCTAACTATACCAATGTGATTCCTTCGATAGTGTGATCGGGTCTCCGACGTTTCCTTCGATCCCGAGAGTGGCTTGATAAAAACTATAAGAAAAGAAAATAAATAGTAAGCACTAGGCTTAGTAAGCTTACAAGCAAATAAATTACAACATTCAACATAATGAATAATTATACATAATGTCACCTAGCCTTATAAACTTCCTTTACTTCTCATTTTCTACCTTCTTCTTTACTCACTTACCTTCTTTCTTACTCCGATCTTTCACTATTCATAGATATAATCTACCTTCCCTTTTGCTGATAATTCACTGTAATTTAACGTGTACAATGACCCATTTAACCACTCGGAATACTAAGGATACCGGGTCATTCCCGTCTATCAATATCCACCAATGCCATGTCTTCGACATGGACTTTCATGAATTATTCTGTCTCCAATGCCATATATATATCTAATATGGGCTTACATGGCTCATTCCTGTCTCCAAAGCCATATATCTGATATGGACTTACATGGCTCATTTCTGTCCTGTCTTGTCCTGTTAACCCCAATATCCTAACATTCCTAAGGTTCAAACGGGGCATCCTAATGCTTTTCTCATCACTACTTTTAAAATTGACTTTAAATATTCTCATAAAATAAGTATATAAATGCTGGAAATTGACAATAATAATGTAAAATAAAATAATATTGCATTTATTTATCAGAAACTTACCTCGTATGCAAAAATAGCTACTTTTACCATTTCGTCCACAACTTGGTATTTTCCCCATTTTAGCCCGAATTTTAGTTTTCCTTGCTAATCGAGCTTGGAAGCTTGAAAAACCCTAGCCATGGTTTCTCCTTGCTATATTCGGCCATGGGGTTGAAGATGAGCAAAATTGGCTTTTAATTTTGTATTTTAATTCATTTTACCCCTAAATGACCAAAATGCCCTTACTACTAAACTTTTCAAAAATTCCATCCATGTCCAATTTTTGTCCATAGACTTAGAAATTGGTAAAATTACTCTTTAAGGACCTCTAATTAATAATCTAATTCAATTTTATGCAAAATACTTCTAGAACACAAGTTTTGCAATTTATTCAATTTAGTCCCTAATTTCAAATTAAGCACTTTATGCATAGAATTTCTTCACGAACTTTTCACACAATCATGCAAACATATCATAGACCTCAAAATAATAATAAAATAAATTTTTCTACCTCAGATTTTTGGTTTCGTAACCACTGTTCCGTTTAGGCCCTATTTCGGGATGTTACAGTAACCCTTTACAACAAGCCTTATTTTATATCTTAGCTCTTCAACTCTTAAAGTCCCTTCTTTCTTTTTAAACACCCATTTACAATGAAAAAACTTTTTACTTTCACAAGATCCCATGTTCTATTTTTGTGGAGTGATTTCATCTTTTCTTGCATAGCAAACATCCACTTTTCTGAGTCTTCACAGCTAACCACCTTAGAATAATTAGATGGCTCTTGGTTCGCATCTATATCTTCAGCCATATTTAAAGCATAAGCAACTAGGTCAACCTTGGCATACTTCTTTGGAGGTTTAATTTCTCTTCTAGTTCTGTTTTTGGTGATAGAATATTGTGGTGAAGAAGCAACTCTATTCTCAATTTTTGTACTGGCTTGAGGAGTCGATTCTGTTATAGATTCTGTATTAAACTGATGCCTACTTGCTTTTGATTTTATTTATTGGAAAAGTCTTGAAGAGATAACTTAGGTAGCATAGCAGTTTCATTAAAAACAACTTCTCTGCTAATCACAACTTTTCTATTTTCAGGACACCGTAACTTATACCCTTTTACACCAGCTTTATAACCAAGAAAAACACATTTAATGGATCTCAGTTCCAATTTTCCATTATCAACATAGGCATACGCAGGATACCCAAAGGTCTTTAAATCAGAATAATTAGCACGATTACTAGACCATACCTCTTATGGAGTCTTTTTCTCAATGGCAACAGATGGAGATCGGTTGATCAAAAAACATGTAGTAGTGGCTGCTTCGGCCCAAAACGACTTTGGTAAGTTGACATTTGACAACATACATCGAACCTTCTCCATGATCATTTTGTTCATTCGTTCTAATATGCTGTTTTGCTGTGGAGTATGACGAACTATCAAGTGTCTCACGATCTCTTCTGACTTGCACAGTTTATTAAACTCATTAGAATAAAACTCTAAGCCATTATTTGTACGGAGGTATTTTATTTGTTTTCCCGTCTGTTTTTCAAACATAGTTTTTCAAGACTTAAATGCAGAAAATATATCACTTTTCTGCTTCAGGAAGAACGCCCAAACTTTTCTGGAAAAATCATTAATAAAAGTTAGCATATAATTAGCTCTACCTCTCGAAGGCGCTCTGGATGGCCCCCACAGATCGGAATGAATATAATCCAATGTTCCCTTCGTGTTATGGATTCCTCTGGTGAATTGAACTCTCTTTTGCCTCCCAAAAATGCAATGCTCATAGAACTTTAATTTACAAATTCCTTGCCCATTAAGAAGTCCTCTTTTGCTCAACTCTTCCATGCCATTCTCACTCATATGCCCTAGGCGCAATTGCCAAAGTTTAGTAATATCATCATCTGACAAGGAAGAGGAAGTGACAGTTGCATCACCAGTAACAGTAGAACCTTACAAAACATATAACTTGACAGTCTTTCTCTATTCTTTCATCACAAGAAGGGAACCTTTGGAAATCTTCAAAACCCCACTTTCAGCTGTGTATCTATACCCTTTTGAATCAAGAGTACTCAATGAAATTAAATTTCTCGTCAACTCTGGAACATGTCACACGTCACTAAGTGTTCTGACAACTTCGTTAAACATTTTAACTTTAATTGTTCCAACACCTATAATTTTACACGAAGCATTATTTCCTATCAAAATAACACATTCAGACACTATTTCGTAAGTTGTAAACCAATCCTGACTAGGACTCATGTGGAAGGTGCAACCTGAATCAAGGATCCACTCATTGCTCACTTTAGAATTGTTGACAGAAGCAACTAGAAGTTCACCATTGCTGTAGTCTTCTACAACATCAGCTTTACTAAAATTTTCTGGTTGTTTTTCCTTTTGATTCGTAGCCTCCCTTTTGATCTTATTCTATAGCTTATAGCATTCAGATTTAATGTGCCCTTTCTTCTTGCAGAAGTTACAAGTTTTACCTCTGATTGAAGATTTCGATCTACCCTTAGATTTACCGCGAGGATTCCGTTCCTATGTCCTTCCATGATCATCATCAGTATTCCAATCTTGTCTCCTACGAACAATGAGACCCTCACCCTGAGAGTCAGTTTTAACCACAAGATGCTTCATCTTATCATACAAGGTCAAAGACTCATAAACCTCATCAACTGTGAGAGACTCGCAGCTATATAAAATCGTGTCTCTAAAGGTTAAATAAGACGGGGGAAACGAACAAAGTAGAATCAACCCTAAATCTTCCTTATCATATTGAACCTCCATGACCTCCAAGTTTGAGAGAATTTATTTAAACATTGTTAAGTGTTCGTACACAGATGCACCTTCCTCCAAACGATGAGCATAAAGACGCTGCTTCATATGCAGCTTGCTGGTTAGAGTTTTCAACATACATATTTGTTCAAGCCTCTTTCATAATCCAGCGACGGTCTTCTCCTTTATCACATCTTGCAAAATTTCATTAGACAAATGCAGATGTAACTATGTTAATGCCTTTCGATCCTTGCACTTCTTCTCTTCCTCCGTCAATGTAGAAGGCATTTTATTTACCCCTAGCAGGGCTTCCTTTAAGTCCATCTGTGCATGAACTGCCTGCATGTTTATCTGCCACAACGCAAATCTGGTGTTGCGATCCAACAACAGAATTTCATACTTCAAAGATGCCATTACCATGATCGAGATGAACAACCCGGAAGCTCGGATACCAATTTGTAAAAAATAAAGAACACACAGATTTTACGTGGAAACCCTTTCGGGGGAAAAACCACGGGCAGAGGAGAAGAAAATTTACTATGTCAAATTCAAATTTTTATACAAGAGGAATAGACTATGTCTATTTATAGGCTTTGTAAAGCCATATTCTAATAGGAGTGTAGTAAGATTGAAACACCTTATTCTAATCAATATAAAATAGATGGAGTTTAATAAGGTTTAAAAAACCTTATTCTAAAATAAAATAAAAGAAGTGTAGTTCTATATGGATTTTACTTTTATTTTATTTTACCACTGTATTTTATTTAAATAAGGATTCGGGTCACTTAATTCTAACAGTCTACTTCAAAGGTTGAGTCATGCATGGCTCATGCTACAACAAAGATTGTGTGGTTGGAATCATTACTTCATGAGTTGCAAATTCCTTTGGATGATAAATCCCATTTGTGGTGTGACAATTTTGGAGCAGTAGTTGTTGTAGCTAATCTAGTGTTGCATTCTAAATTTAAGCACGTTGAATTGGATTTATTTTTTGCCAGAGAGAAGGTTGTAGTTGGAACACTTGTAGTTAGGGGAAAAGTCAAAAAAAAAAATTTAGGGGGAGCCGAAATTAAATTGTAATTTTTACGATAGTAAAAATGTAATTTTACCATTTTAATAGTCTATGTCTTTATAATTTTTAAAAGATTAAATCAAATTTTTATCATTTTTAGATGGGTCAAAGTACAATTTTACCTTTACTAATTTAAAATTTTAAAAATTTTGAAGGACTTAAATGAAAAGTTTCCCATTTTAGGGGAGTCAGCCTTTGCCAGGCCCCTAGCTACGCCCCTGCTTGTAGTTGGTCAACTACTAGGCCCAGATCAGGTTGCAGATGTCTTCACAAAACCATTGTTTCTAAGTTGTCTTTCTATAAGTGTTGGAGCCAGCTAAAAGTTGCAAATAGGTTTGGTGAAGGGTCAAAAGACAGGAAGTTAGGTGGATATTAAAGAAATGTATTACAATATTAGAGTTTTAGTTATATCATTTGTAGTTTCTATTAATTAGTTAGTTTGTTCATGAACTGTTGTAATTATTATTACTTATGTTAATTGCAGAGAAAATCAATATATCAGCACATTTGGTTCATTGGAACGAAATAGGACTATAATGGAATAGAGCTGTAATAGAGATGTAATAGAATAGAGTTGTAATTAGTAATTCAATTGTTTAGTTCAATGGAATGGAATAGAACTGGAATAGTATTCTTGTATTTGGTTGAATGAAATATAGGTTGTAATAGCATAGAAAAAAGCTGAAATGACCAGAACACCCTTAACAGTTTTTTTTGAAGTTATTGTTATTAAATTTTAATTGGATTATTATTAAATTATAATTTAAAAAAAATAATAAAATCATATTTTAATATAATTATTTTTAAATATGATTTAATAATATTATATAATTTAATAACCTTTTTAATATAATTATGTTTTTATTTTTGTAAAAATATTAAAAAACCATAATATTTCCTTCAATTAAATTTAGTGATCATTTCGTAATTTTTTGAAATTGAATGACTAAAATACAAACATTGTGATAAATAGCTTCAGAATTATATTTTACATCGAATAATTGCATTGCAAGCACATATCACAGTCATTAATTTGTGTTATGCCACTCTAGAAACATTATGTTGACACTAAAAAAATAACTAATAATTCATATTGGAGACTTCTTCAAAAACTATTTAATATTTCAATTGAATCATGATGATATGAAGACATAAGCGTTTTATAAGGACAAAATCTCAAAACAATGTCCTACATTAGCAACAAAAACCCTTTTTGACCCTCTCACAGTATATATATCCTCAGAAATTAAAGAAGAGGTTCACAACATCCAAGCTACAATTATATACAGGGAACAACCCCCTAAAAATGATAAACTATTCATATTGCATTTGATAAATGATAAAACTAACATATTTTAATCCTGTTCTTAATATGTTTTTGGATGATTATTTATGCAGATTGGTGAATTTGATGCTCCTAATCCTTTGAATTCATGTTCCTATACTTAGGTGAGTATTTGGGAGCTAAATGAGCAAAAATCGAGCGAAAATCGAACAAAGAAAGCAGATTTCAAGAGCCACACGGGCTAGACACACGGCCATGTGTGTGCTCATTTCTTGTTTTAATATTTTCGGTATATTAATTCATGTTTAATGTTCTTAAATCAGAGGAGCAACAATCTCTGTTTAAGAATAGATCTAGCATAATTGAGTGGAGTTGCATGCAATCCTAGAAATAGGACGACATAAATCTATCAGATTAGAGTCGAATTTAATAAGGGAATCCATAGATTGATTTAATAAAATAATAGGGGTTTTAATTTTAATTAGAAAGAAATTTCAATTAATCAACCTAGAGTCAATTGCTAAGTGAATAAATCGTTTAATTCAAATTTATAATAATAGATTAAGTCTAGGCAGATTCTTTCCTGGGTATTGTTTCACTCATTCGTTATCTTTCAGTTATTTTCCTGATTTATGTTGAGTTCTTAGTTAAATTAATTTAGTAATTTTAGTTTAAAACTAATCACTCCAATTTGTCGGCTAAATAATAGGAAAGTGGTAATTTCTAATACTTTTAGTCCTCGTGGATGTAATATCTCTACTCATCATGGCTATACTATTTATCAATAGGTGCACTTGCCTTTGTCCTAATTTTAATTAGTTTTGTGACTATAAAAGTTTTTTGCGCGTTGCCAAGGAACTAAATTATTCGGAACACTTGATTTTTATTAATTTAGAATTTTTTATTTCATTATATTTTTGTTTTAGTTTATTTTTTACATTTTTTTTTTACTTCTAATAGGTTCTTTTAGTTTATGACTAAAGGAAACCCATTGGGATCATTGCTTTTCGATAGTGAAATTGAAAGTACTGCTCATAGAAATTGTAGAGAAGCAAGGCAGAGTCGACAAAATATAGTAGACGAACAAGAGTACAACAATATTACTAAGGAGATGGGTGATAATCAGAATATTCAGCTACCTCCTGCAAACCCTGCCCCTCGTACTATGTACAATTATGCCAAGCCTACTCTGGTTGGGGCTGAATCAAGTATTGTGAGACTGAATATTGCTGGAACAATTTTGAACTAAAGCTGAGCGTAATTCAGATGGTACAATAATATGTTCACTTTCATAGTTTGCAAGATGAAGACCCAAATACTCATTTGGCCAATTTCTTAGAGATTTGCGAAACTTTCAAGATTAATGGTGCCATTGATGACACTATTCACTTACGGTTGTTCCCATTCTTATTACCACGTGGTTCCATCACTACATGGGCTCAAATGACTGAGAAGTTTCTTCTGAAGTACTTCCCACCGACTAAGACAACTAAGTTGAGTAATGATATTTCTTCCTTTGTTCAGATCAATTTAGAGACATTATATGATGCATGAGAGAAATATAATGACTTATTGAGAATGTGCCCTCATCATGGGTTACCTCTATGGTTACAAGTTCAAACTTTTTACAAAACTAATTGATGCAGCAACCGGTGGAACACTGAACAATAAAACACCCAAAGTAGTTTATGAGTTTATAGAGGAGATGGAACTAAATAATTATCAGTGGCAAGTCATGAGGATAAAGTCGATGAAAGCAACCAGTGTTTTTAATTTAGATGCAGTCACCATGTTATCAAACCAAGTAGAATTGCTAAATAAAAAAAATTCATGGTTTATATCTTTCTACGCAGGTAAATCCAGTGATGCAATGCGATACAAATGGAGGTGGAATGAATAATTCAAAATGTTTACCCTTCGATCCTAGCACAGAGAATGAACAAGTCAATTATATAGGTAATAATTATAGACTTCAATTATATGGGTAAGAACCCTTATAGTAATAACTATAAAGTAGGTTGGAGGAACCATCCCAATTTCTCTTGGGGTGGTTAAGGAAATCAAAGAGCACAACCACCTCCAGGCTTCCAACAACCTTATCAGCAAGAGAAAAAGCCAAACCTTGAGGAGAAAAGCCAAACCTTGAGGAGATGTTGACAAACTTTACCTTAACGTCAGAAACCCATTTTCAAAACACTGAGGCAACACTGAAAAATCAGCAAGCATCGATACAAGGACTCAAAAATCAAATAGGTTAGCTTGCTAAATTAATTTTGAAAAGACCATAAGATATCTTGCCTAGCAATACTGAAACTAATCCAAGGGAGCAACTCCACGCAGTTACTATTTGAGACGTGGAAGGGTTAGTTGAACTGAGTAAGAACCGAGGTAAGAAGAGGTGGTGAACAAGGATAAGGTTGAGGAGGAGAAGAAAGAACAAAAGCCAGTTGTCAAAGAATATAAACCTCGAGTTTCATATCCTAACACGTCGAAGAAAGATCACACGAAAGAACAATATGGTAAATTTCTTAAGCTCCTAAAAAAATTACACATTAACTTACTGTTTGTTAAAGCTCTTTCGTAGATGCCAAATTATGTTAAATTCCTAAAAGAGCTATTAACAAACAAGAGGAAGATAGATGATTCGTCGACTGTGGAGCTTAATGCAATTTGCTTGGCCATTCTCCAAAATAAACTACCCAATAAACTAAAAGATCCAGGGAGTTTTATTATTCCTTGCCTAATTGGTAGTTTAAATATTGATAATGCTTTGGCTGATTTAGGGGATAGTATTAATGTAATGCCTTATAAAATGTTTAAACAACTTGGTCTTGGGAAACCTAAACACACTAGAATGAGTATAAAATTAGCGGATAGAGCCATTAGTTATCCTAGGGGTATTATTGAGGATGTACTCATTAAAACCGATAAATTCATATTCCCTGTTGATTTTGTTGTTTTAAACATGAAAGAGGATAGTAAGGTACCTTTGATATTAGGTTGACCCTTTTTAGCCACTACTAGGACTATTATTGATGTTGGTATGAGTGAACTTGTGCTTCGTGTAGGTGACAAGAAGATTATTCTCCAAGCAAGTGATTTGGCGAGAGTCTCTAGGGATCAAGATGATATTAAATGTTTTGTAAATGTTAGTAACCATGTGACTCAATTTCTTTACAAGAAATCCCTCGTGAAAATAGGATGGAGCCATGTTCAGAAACAGAACAACATATGAAGAGCGAATGGTGCAACTCAATGAACTAGATGGATGGCGAACACATGTCAAGGAGAAACTGAAAAAACACGATGAAGAGCCAAAGTGATCCAATGATGAGCATGTGACTGGAACAAACCAATTTAAGGTCGGGGACAAAGTACTGCTAGACATATTGGATCCACAAATTTCCCCTTCGGAGCTTGAGTCAACTGGATCGACCTCATTTACAGTACTGAATGTCTTTCCATACGGTACAGTTGAGATAACTCATTTTGAGTTTGACAAATTTAATGTAAACCCTACTCAACTTAAACCTTATTTTGGTAATAAAATTGATAACGAGAAAGAGGAGCTTTGGAGTCTAAATAAGTCGAGCTTAGACTCTAAATAAGTGCTTTTCGGGAGGCAACCCGAGTGTTTAACTTCTATTAATTCTTTTAATTTTATTACATGCTAATTTATAATTAATTAAATTAAATTCTTACTTAAAAAAATGTGTTTTTGACCCACACGATCTGGACACACGGACATGTCCTAGGCCATGTGAAAAATAGGGTAATTGACAGTAAGTCACACGGTTGGGACACACGGGCATGTCCAATGCCATGTGCATAATAGAGCAAATGACAAAAAGTTACATAGTGTGAAGACATGGTCGTGTAGGTCACATGGCCATGTCCTAAGCCGTATGAGTCCTGGAACTTAATTTTCCCAATTTAGATTGTTACATGGCTTGAGGTGGTCCACACAGCCTGGCGACACGATTGTGTGGAACACACGGCCTATACACATAGGCGTGTCCTAGGCCGTGTTAGTACTGGAATTAATTTTTCAATTTTAATTTCAAGTTAGCGAGTTACAATGGCAAGACACAAGGCCGTGTGCGAGATAGAGCCCATCACACGGGGGTGTGTGAGACCGTGTACAAGACACGGCCTAGCACACAAGTGTGGAAGAAGCGAAGGAATACCATACACAGCTTGGACACACAGGTGTGCCCGAGAACATGTAAAGATTGGGCCTTGAATTTTGAATTGCATACGACCTGAAAGAGTGTCACACAGGTGTGTGACACGATCGTGTGGCCCAACACGGGCCTCTACACTGCCGTGTCCCCTTTAAAAAAAATCATAATCCCTATTTTGTTTTGTATTTTTCCTACCCCAAAGTCCCTACATAGCTACCGTCCCCATCTTCCCTCACCAGCCCGACAACCCTCTCCCCAACCACCACCGTCTTCGTCTGTCATTTCCCTCCCTTTCCTTTTCCTTTTCTTCCTCCCTTCTTCTCCCTCATCACAAGAGCTCCCTTCCCCCTTCAACCTTAAGCCACCGTCTCTCGCCCCTACTATGTTGATTCTTCCATTTGCTTCTTGTGATGTTGATATTTGGTTATTTTATTTTTTTGCAGATATATCATGACGAACATACACAAAAAATCTAAGGTCACCATCCCCGCTTCAAAAAAGCTGAAGACTCTTGGCGCGACCTCTTCTTCAGGTGCTTCCGGCAAAGCACTCCATCCATGTCTCTAATTCTCACTAGGCCCTCAAGTGGACCTTTATTAGAATATTCGTTAGTGGACAGTAGGATTGGGGTGATGTATTGATTGGGCAGCCTTAGAGCAGATTCAGCTAGCTGATCGAGTCCGAGCCGTCATTGCTATAGCTTCTTGGGACTGTTTCTTTTCCATCATTGAGCCCACCTATTCGGAGCTGACCTTAGAGTTTTTTTTTTTTTACAATTGTCCTTCAGTACATGATGTCGAACCACGATGAGCTGGGCACTATTACTTTCAAACTTGATGGTATGATAAGTCATCTAAGAGTCTCAGAGTTCGAAGCTGCTTTAGGATTATATACTGAGGAGTTCATGAGTTTTGAGGGATTCCTCACTTTATACTGGCACATCCATTATTCGCCGTCTCTATGCTGGATAGAACTTACGGCTAGCACGACACCCTATGATTCAAGTCAGTAGAAGGTGACTTCCCTACCTCTAACCTTACACTATATTCATGCCATCTTGGCTCACACATTGACCGGTCGAAGGGAAAACATCAGCGTCATCGGTACATTCGACGCATACTTCCTTTGGAGTATGGCCACGAGGCGCACCTTCAATCTTGTCTACTTCATCGCCCTAGCTTGTCACCATCAGACAGAACGCAGTAGGAAGGGTCCTATCTGCTTAGACCCTTACGTGACTCGTATCGAACGAAACTTTGGCATCCTCGACACTTCGAATCAGTCTTCCTCCTTCACACTTGTTGGACAGATAACCCTGCAGGGGTTTTCGATTATGAGTCACATGAGGATGATCGAGCGACTGCGTGGTGTGGATCCTCCTCGATACTGATTATCCCATTTTAACCCTCAAGATGAGCATGAGGACTTCACTAAAAATGACCCTTTCTACCACGAGGATCCACCTCATCATCCACCTCAGAGTCACCGTACTACTACTTCTGCTGCTGCCCTCGTGGACCTCTCCGAGCGGTTCACTCATTTCGAGTGGCATTTTTTTGAGCAGTTCGACAGTATTGATGCGGCCTTGTAGTAAATTTGTCAACACCTCCACATATCTTCTTCAGTGCCGACACCTCATGATCTCGATGCCTCTGACGATGAAGATCATTGATTTGATTTGATTTTTTTTCATTTTTATTTTTCATTTTCATTGTTTTATTTTTATTTCTTAGACTTATTTAGTTTTTTTTTCTTTCGAACTATGTTTTTTTTTTATTTTTATGGTTATTTCTAATCGAGTTTGTAACCTCTTAATCTTCTTCACTATTTTTGTTTATTTTCTTATGAGTTTACTCAGAACCATACACTACATTTAGATTTCCTTACAATTTTGATTTTCACCATTTTGGCGATTCCATCCATATTCAGGGTACTTTTAGCTTTCTCCCTCTCTTATGATATTCTTCTTATAATATGCTTATATCTATTTGTACATTGAGGACAATGTACATCTTAAGTGTGGGGAGGTTATTCATATAATCATTGGAAAATCCATGAATTATTTCTTGTGTTTAAGTACTATTCTCATACTTTCATTAAGTGAATTATTTTTTATTTGAGATTTTTATTGATGTTGTTTTGGATTAATTTGTAGACATTTGTCATTGGTTGATTTAAACTTCAAGACATAAGAGAATCAAGCATGATAAGTTATTTTTTAGAAATTAAAATTTTTAGGTTATTTCCTTGTATTTAGGTATTATCTTAAAGTTTTAAATTTGCAAGCTTGGCATCAAAACCTTGATTTTTGTGAGATTTTGAGCCTATAGAGCATACATTTTTCATGCTCATTCTATTATTGGTTATGAGTGTGTTAACTTGATTTGTTATTCTAGAACTTGCTTCAATTATGCATGTCGATACCACACATTTGATTTGATATACTGAGATGATAAAGGCACTTAGGTTTTAACCCACTTAACCTATAAAAAGCCTGCCGATTGAATTAACCCTTAGTAAACCCCGTTGAGCCTAACATCTCTTTTCTTGATTAACCCATGAATTTTAACCTATAACCTATTTTTTTGTTGTGACTCTTTCCCGTTTTATTGACTCTCTTTTTGTCGAGATTTGATTCGGTTAGTTGCCTAACTATGCTCTTTTGTTTGAATTGTTGAATTAATTCTTTTTGTTCTAGTTTAAAAAAAGAGAAAAAATATATTAAAAAATATTGATTATTAATTAGTATTTGTTGATTGAGCTTGAACAGTTAAATTCATATTTTTATAAGAAGCTCGTTCTTTTTTCCTATTTATTCTTGATTGATGCACTTGTTTTAATTCAACATTTATTTATTTTTACTAGTTTGGTAATTTATAAACTTGATCTCGATTATAACTAACTTTTTTGGCCTTTTTTCACACCATTAAACTAAGTCCCATTACAACATCTTAAAGACTTTTTGATTGGTGTGTCATATCATTTTATAGTGGTGGAGATGTGATTTTCAAGTAAGCTTACGGTAATGACATTTCTTGTTTGACTGTCGAGTGCATATTTATTGAACCTTAAACACTTTGAGTGCTTTGAGTGAATCTTTAGTGAGGATGTCAATTCTTGTTGATTTTGAATTAAAGGTAATTACTTAAATAAAGGGGAGACACATATGTTTTCATGCTTTAAAAATTTCGACTTGGATTGTTTGAATCTTTAGTGCCCTTTTAGTTGAATTGCCAATGCATGATTATTTACGAATTATTTTGTGACATTATTGATGAGAATTATAAGTTAAGAAAGATTAACTTTAATATGAGTTGAGGATTTTGCTTGAGGACAAGTAAACGGTTAAGTGTAGGGATATTTGATAAATGATAAAACTAACATATTTTAATCTCGTTCTTAATACACTTTTGAATGATTATTTATGCAAATTGGTGAATTTCATGCTCCTAATCCTTTGAATTCATATTCCTATACTTAGGTGAGCATTTGGGAGCTACAAGAGTGAAAATCAGACAAAAAGAGCAGATTTCAGGAGCTACACGGGCTGGGCCTTCCCATACGGGCTAAACACACGACCATGTGCCAGACCATGTCAATTTCGTAACTTGCTTCCCAAACACGCTGAAAAATGCAATTTTTAGGTTTTTTATAGAATTCTAAAGTCTATAAATACCGAATAAAAGAAGAGATAAGAGAGCCATTAGAGAATATTAAAGAAATCAACTTGAATAACACCATTGGAGCCAAATTTGAAGTAGATTTCCATCAAAATCGAAGACCTCCTTGTAATTTCTTTTGAAGTTTTTATGAGTTTCTTTGTTTCTTGGGGTTTTTCTGACTTTGAGATGTTTTTATTTAGAATTATGAACTAATTCCCTAGATACCTAGGGAAGATGAACCATATGATGAATTCTATTATTTGATTTATGGTTTACGCGATAAATACTTGATTTTTGTTCTCGGTTATGTGTGCTAATTTCTTGTTTTAATATTTTTGGGATATTAATTCATGTTTAATGTGCTTAAATTAGAGGAGCAAAAATCCTTGTTTAAGAGTAGATCTAGCATAATTGAGTGAAGTTGCATGCAATTCTAGAAATAAGATGACATAAATCTACTGAATTAGAGTAAAATCTAATAAGGGAATCCATAGATCAAGTTAATGCGATAATAGGAGTTTTAATTAGAAAGAAATTTCAATTAATCAACCTAGAGTCAGTTGCTCTTACTCTCGAAAGAGATATTAGCATCATTTAGGGATTTCTACCGATCAAGATACCAAGTGAATAAATTGTTTAATTCAAATTCATAATAATAGATGAAATCTAGGCAAATTTTTTCCTGGGTATTGTTTCACTCATTGGTTATTTTTCGGTTATTTTCCTGATTTATTTTTTGTTGAGTTCTTAGTTAAATTAATTTAGTAATTTTAGTTTAAAACTAATCACTCCAATTTGTCGACTAAATAATAGGAAAGCGGTAATTACTAATACTTTTAGTCCTCGTGGATACGATATCCCTACTCATCATAGCTATACTATGTACTGATAGGTGCACTTGCCTTTGTCGTAATTTTAGTTAGTCTTGTGACTATCAGCATTCAAGTGTATGTTACCTATCTCAAGCAAAGTGAATAAGATGTGTTGGTGTTGCAATACCTAATTAGCAAGGTCTAACTCAACAGGTACTTACTCATATTATACCATTGATGCCAAGAGAATGCATTCACTAAATTGAACATCAATCTTCATCTGACGTATATACTTTCTTGACTGTGTTTTCATTTAGTCTAACACATAACTTCTTCATTTCTGCAAATACCTTAAAAAACACCAATAACTCAAGACCAACATAATTGTGTTTCATTTGATATAAATGCTCACAAACATAATAGCGGTATCAAGTAAAAAATCAGAATTGGTTTTGTATAGCATTTGGGATGGTGATTGGCATACATTTATTATCTTATCTGGTATGCTATGATGATCAAATAAAGAAATCATCCTAGAAAATAACCGCTTTAAGATAGAACGATTGTGTGTATGTAAAACCATGTTCCACGATGATCTAGCCTCATCCATTCTGTTATCCATATCAAATGCAAGTAGAAGGGTGTCATATGTTCCCATCATAGCTCATTGGCCTTTATTCAACATCAACTTTGTCACCTGAGTATCGACAACTTCATTAAATCTAATTTAACCTAAGGAAATACTAAACATAACCAAGCCGACAGCCACAACTTAAACTATTTGCTAAGTATCCATTTGATTGTTTGTTTTGCTCATTACTTTTATGTTCGTAAAAAGTTTCTAAAAAGAAAAAGAATGTCTAGAAAGGAAAATAAAAATATCATACATAGTTAAAAGAAGGTAAAGATTATAAACTAATACAAACTCTAAACATAATTGTGTCACATAAAACTACACTTATGCAATTTATTGCTTCTTAATTCTTAAAATTTATTAGGCTTTATGTCCAAAGCAAAAACCAACCAAAGACTAAATTTACATTCCTTTTAAGTTTTTTTCCTCGAAATCGATAATGACTTGGAGACCAATTAATGTAATTGCTCTAAATTTTACAAATACAATCCATAATTTCATAAAGAAAGCATTGATCATTCATACCATCAAACAACGAAGCTATTACATTTCTACCAAAAATTACAAATTCTAGATACCAGGGTTGAAAAGAAGTCAAATTTCAACCCAAATCACTTCTCTATCCCTTTAGTTCCCTTCTTTTCTTTGCCAATAAAACCCAGACAATATAGCTAAGTAGCTAACCGAGTCATATATTCTCCTATTCAACTAAATTCAACAACTGAATAACGAAATTGAACATAAATTATCCAAAAATATGTTCAAAACAAAATAAATTTAAATAATAAACTAAAATGAATCAATAATTAATAAAAAAGAAAAGAAAAGTAAACCTACTAAATCTAAATTGGCAAGTCTTTCACAGTTTTTCATTGTCATCATTTATTGTTAATAATCGTTTTATCTAAAACAGAAATTGATCAAAACAATTAGTAGATAAGAAAATGAAACCGAAATTGAAATGATTTCTCAAATAAAATTAGGAATTAGAAATTTTGATTTAATTTTCCTTCTCTTGCTCTTTCCAACAAACAATGGAATTTTATTGATCAGAGATGTAAAAAATGAGAGCGAAAGAGAGAAAATTTAAATAAATAAATCTGAAGATTTGATTTCATTCTCTCTCTTTTCTTTTTCATATTGAATGGAAATGACATTGAATTTGAGAATAAGAACTAATTATCAGCTATAGGTACTGCCATGACCATAGCAACCAAAGAAGTCTTGCCCTTCCCGGCATTCACGTCATCATTGATCGGAGCCTCGTTGATCCCACAATTGCTGGGATACACGGAGGGAGATGTGCACATTTATTTGGAAAGATCCACCTTCAACATTGATTTCTCCATATTTTCCACCACACAGAAATCCGCCACACGCAAAACCTAAATATAGAGTCTTCTGATACATTTTATCCAAAACTCAAGAA
Organism: Gossypium anomalum; assembly: GCA_025698475.1. Taxonomy (NCBI): domain Eukaryota; kingdom Viridiplantae; phylum Streptophyta; class Magnoliopsida; order Malvales; family Malvaceae; genus Gossypium; species Gossypium anomalum. The sequence goes on from CM046956.1 coordinate 61,905,771, forward strand.
GATCTCTTGCTATTGTTACAGGAACGATAAACGAAGGTGCGAGAATATTTTAGTCTTAAAAAAAGAAAGTTATTATGAGAAGCATTGAATAGGTAATTCAATACCCAACCCTTTTAATGGATATGTAATATTTACATGTAATAGGGCTTGTACGGTATAACTGATTCGACAGTCAAATTTCAACCATACAAATGTATTACTATAGCACGTGGAATAGGGACGGAATGAAATGGCCATTCCGTTGAACCAAACATGCCGTAAGATTCTTATTAGTACTGTTTAGTATTTACAGCTACTAATTATTTGTATAAATACTAAACTAGATCTAATCATTATGTGATTATTAAAGCTTCTATCAATAAAAAAAGTAGACTGGTTTTCTATTCTTTTCTTCCTTGTTTCCATTATGTGTTAGCTTGGGTTTTATATTGGTTGGATGGCTTCTCTAACACTTTTCTTTGGAGCTTGGGTTTTATATTGGTTGGATGGCTTCTCTGAAACTTTTCTTTGGTTCTGATCTAACATTTCGTATTTTCTGCAAAACGCACACTATTTACTGCGTAAAATATTACATATTGACCAAAAACAAAATGTAAGTATTTGGTCAATTTTTTTTCTTGATATCATTTTTACTTTTAATTACAAAATGTTGATGAAAACATTTTTTCTTCTTTTGATACATTTTTATTCATAAACCCAAAATTTTTAAGAGTTAGCAATCATATTAATTTGATTGTAGTAATGCTCAATCAACATGAAAATGCAATATATATTAACAATTTAAAATATAATAGGCCGAAGCATTTAATTAAAATTAAAATATAATGATTAAAAATAGTTCTAAAAAATATTACAAAATGAACAATTATTTGATACATTTACACTGTAAAGTTTTAATTCCACAAAGATGATTAAAATTTTATACCCATGAACATAATTTACCCTTTTAAAAAAATGACATTTAACTCGTTTGTCCACCACTTATGTAATAAATAATTACCCATAAAAAATATATAATCTTTTTAATTTAGAGGTAATAAGGAGATGAGACTGTTTATTTTCTCAAAAATAAGTTGGTGGGACTTTCTTTTGTAAAGGAATAAGTTGCTTCCAGAGTTTTGGGGTTCAATAACAAGTTCAACTAGCTTGGTTTTACTATTCTTCTTATTATTATGTTGCTCTCATTAGCTGGATCAGTTATGAGAAAGGTGGCCATATGTTTAGGCCATAAAGTTGGGAATCTGCCGAGAATTTCAGAAAGGTTGCAGTTCAAAAAACAGAATGCAAACCCAATTCAGACTACAGATTTCAATATCAAGTAGATAGATGAGCTTTCAAGTCATCCCAGAACTTCTATCATAACTTTCAACCATCAAGTTAAAACGAAGATCTAGATTTTAGGAATGCTTATCTACTTTCGATTTCGGCCTTGACTCTTCTTGTTTTTCTTAGATTTCCTATTTCCTTGGGGTTTGGAATTGAAAGTAGTTGCTGAAACTGGCTTCTTACCCTTGCTACATTCCTTAGCAGTACTTTTACTTTCTACCAAATCACAATGGTCACCAGATTCTTCAGATACATGGTTGTCGTCTTTTACCAAGTAGCTATGCTGCAGCAGGAAAAGCAACACTATAGAGTATAGATGCTGGGTTTTTGGAACAATTTATCTGGAGGAAGTATGAAGCTCAGCCAAAACTTGAGCAACAACATAATTAATCCAGATAAAGAATGACAAAAACTTTGATATTCAAGTTTGAAGGTTTTTGAGCAAGCGAACAGAATCTGGCTTGAACTATGAAAGCAAAAAATTGAGAGAGAGTATTTTTCTTGAATGATTTCTATTGAAATTCATTAATAAAAAAGATGGCATAATGCCAATACATATACCAGTCATAAGCTAGTTAGCTTTAACATATTTATTATTTTTAGACTTCATTGTAACTTGCACCGCTTGCACATTGCAACTTGCAAATCACAACTTGCACAATTAGGTAAGCTGATCTATTAATCTTATCAGCACTGAATGCATTAAATACATTACCTACTTAGTTCTAATTAAACTAAGTTACAAAATATTACTTAAAGTAACAAAATAAAACCGAAATTGAACAGTAGCATCAACTTTAGTAGTTGTATGTACTTTATCTGGAAATACTACAGTAGCTTGATCTTCATACTTCATCCACATAACTTGGAAGGAAAGAAAGAAGAATGCACCAAAATGCAGGTGCTGCACCAAACGCTGGTGGTTGTTTCTTGTTGTAAGTGAATGCAATGAAAAGACCTGGAAATAACTGTATGTACTTCATCCGTATAACTTATGTGGCATTGTTTGCTCCTTGGCTGCTTCATGTGCTGCATGCAGGCCAACTTCAACACTCTTCCTTGGCTTGCATGCTGCAAACTCCCATTTTTGGCTCTTAAATCTTCAAATCTTAACATACTAAGGGCCTTTGTTAAGATATCAGCAAGTTGTTCTTCAGAACTATAATGAATTAGCTTCACTTCTTGAGCTTGCTCCATCTCTCTAACAAAGTGAAATTTGATCTTAAAGTGTTTCGTTCTCCCATGGAACACAGGATTTTTTGCAATTGCAACAGTAGATTGGTTGTCACTATTGATCTCTATTGCTTTCCTTTGGTGTAGATTCAAATCAGCCATGATTTTTCTCAGCCAAATGGCTTGATTTACAGCACTAGCAACTGCTACATATTCTACTTTAGCAGTTGATTGAGCAACAACATTTTGCTTCTTCGAACTCGAGCAAAAAATGGCTGAACTAAGGGTGAATAGATACCCTGAGGTACTCTTCATATCATCTATTGATCCAGCCCAAACACTATTAGCATAGCCAATTAATTTCATGTTTTCAACTTTGCTAAACAGTATTCCATAGCTTTGTGTATCTTTGATGTACCTAAGCACTCTTTTGGCAGCTTGAAAGTGCTTTTCATTGCAGTAATGCATGAATCTTGAAAGCAAACTTACAACAAACATAATGTCTGGTCTAGTGGCAGTTAAATAGAGAGACTTCTGTAGGTTGATTCACTAACCTTTTCAAAATCACCTTAGCTCGATAGTTTCTCTCCAATAGCAACTGGTGTACTTGTTGCCTTACAATTTTGCATGAAGAATTTGCTCAGAATTTTAGAGACAAAAGCTTTCTGGCTTAGGAAGATTCCATGCTGTGTTTGTGATACTTCCATGCCAAGGAAGTAAGACATTTGTCCCAAATCTGACATTTTAAACACTTGTTGCATTTTGCATTTGATGTCTATCAGCATTGCTTGGTCTCCTTCTGTCACTAACAGATCATCAACATATAGAGACACTATCAGTTGACATACAAAGTAGGTTCACTGATGCTTCTTTCAAATCCAAGGCTAGCTAGATAGCCATCGATCCTGCTATACCAGGCTCTTGGAGCCTGTTTCAAGCCATACAAGGCTTTCTTCAGCTTGTACACCTTACCCTCTTCACTAACAATTTTGAAACCCTCAGGCTGCTCAACATATATCTCTTCTTCAAGAAAACCATTGAGAAAGGTTGACTTCACGTCGAGCTGATGGATTTTCCATTGCATTTGTGTTGTTAAGGAAACTAGCATCCTTATGGTATCAAACCTAGCCACTGGTGTAAAGGTTTCAAAGTAGTCAATGCCATACTTTTGGCTGAACCCTTTTACAACCAGCCTTGCTTTCAGTTTGTTCAAGCTTTCATCAGCATTTTGCTTGGCTCTAAACACCCACTTCATTCCAATGACTTTTTTGTTGAGTGGTCTTTTAACTAGCTGCCAAGCTTGATTCTTCTCAATCATACTGATTTCATCAGCCATTGCCTAGTTCCAGCCTTGATGAGTTTTAGCTTCTTCAAAGCAGTTTGGTTCAATAGCATCCACATGAGCTCTTTCATAAATCTCAGACAATAGTCTAGTATCTCTGAGTGGTTTATCATCAATATCCATTTCAGGACCATTTTGATCAGCTTCAGTCTGATCTATCACCAAATCTTCAGAGACTTCATCTTTGATGCTACAATCAGATTTTCTAGAATCTCGAGTTCTTTTTGGAGAAACCTTCTCATTAACTTCAACAGTTTCCTGAGCTTTAGGCTTCTTGGTCTTATTTTTCAGCTCTTGTTGTGCTTCTTTTTGCAAACTTCACTGAGCCAACTGGTCTTTGAGATTCTTCAGCTCTTCTTGTGCTTGCCCCAGTTGAGATTTTAAATCCGCAATATGAGTGCCAAGCTTTTTTTGGTTCAGTGTATCAGATTATGGAGCACCTCTTGGTGAACAACGATCTCCAAGCTTAGGACTACTATGATCAGTAATGGGTCAATGATGCAAAAGGTCTAAGTCAAAACTTGATGGCCTAACCCGATGCGTCCCTTGAGAAGATTGCCTTTGTGGCATGTCTACAACAAAGCTTTTGTCAGCTATGGTTACTGACATGACCTTGGATCCATTTGAATCACTGATCAGGCATTATTTGTCTTTGAATACTACTGGATATCCTTTTTCAAGCAGCTGAACAATACTAAGCAAGTTTCTATCAATATCAGGCACAAATCAGACATTTGTAACAATTTTGGTACCTGTAGGAGTGTCTATCAGTACATCTCCTTTGCTTTTAGCTTTGATGAAGTGTCCATTTCCAACCTTCACCCTTGTTTTGAAACTTCTGTCAATTGACTTAAAGATAACAGCATCTGAAGTCATGTGGTTTGTGCAACCACTATCTATCAGCCATCCTTCTGTGGCTTTTCTTTTGGTAGATGAGCAAGAGATAGCAAAGACTCGTTCTTCTTTATCATTTTTTTCTTCTGCCAATTGAGCTTCAGCTCTTAGCTGCTAAGGTTGGTTTTGTCTCTGCTTACCTTTGTTTCTGCAGGCTTTCTCAGCATGGCCCATATTTTTGCAGAATTTGCACTGCACACCAGGCCTGAACCAACATACTTCACCCGGACGACCTAGTCTTTTGCAGTGTAGGTAAGGTGGATATCTTCTTGCACCATCTTTTTTAGGCTTATCTTTCCAGGTTTTCTTCCCCTTATAGGCAGAGAAGTTTGAGGCTGGTGAGGTTTTGGCTTAGAAGGCACCTTCTTGGTGCTCCTTCAGTCTACTTGCTCTCCTTTGCTCTTGAGCATAAAGAGCATTTAGCAGCTTTGTCAATGAGATGCTGGTTAGGTCCCTCGAGTCTTCAAGGGATGATATCTTTGCCTCATACCTTTCAGGCAAGGTTGAAATCATCTTCTCTACATTTCTTACTTCACTAAACTGTTCTCCAAGTAGCCTTATGTTGTTTACTACAGCCATTATTCTGTCTGAATATTGCTTCAAAATTCCTTCTTCCTTCATCTTCAAGTTTTCAAAATCCCTTCTGAAATTCAGTAGTTGTTGTTGTCTTGTTCTTTCAGTCCCTTGGAACTCCTCCTTCAGCTTATTCCAAGCCTGCTTTGGTGACTCACAAGCCATGATTCTTGTGAAGATCACATCAGACACACTGTTCTGAATGCAAGACATGGCTTTGTGCCTTTTGGTTCTTTCATCAGAATGTTGTCTAATCTGAGCCACTGTTGGATTGGCTTTAAGAGGTACAGGTTCAACATCTGAGTTGACAACCTCCCATAGGTCAAATGCCTCTAGGTAGGTTTTCATTTTTACTACCAAATGTGGTAGCCTTCTCTATTTAATGACTGGTGGTGGTGCTGGTGAAAAACCTAAGGAAGACATGGTTTTAAGGATTGAAAATGACACGTCCACTAAGAATAAGGCTCTAGATACCAATTGTTGGGTTTTTGGAACAATTTATCCAGAGAAAGTATGAAGCTCAGTCAAAACTTGAGCAACAATGTAATTAATCCGGAAAGAATGACAAAAACTTTGATATTCAAGTTTGAAGGTTTTTGAGCAAACGAATAGAATCTGGCTTGAACTATGAAAGTAAAAAATTGAGAGAGAGTATTTTTCTTGAATGATTTCTATTGAAATTCATTAATAAAAAAAGATGGCATAATGCCAATACATATACCAGTCATAAGTTGGTCAGATTTGACATATTTACTATTTTTAGACTTCATTGTAACTTGCACCGCTTGCACATTGCAACTTGCAAATCACAACTTGCACAATTAGGTAAGCTAATCTATCAATCTTATCAGCACCGAATGCATTAAATACATTACCAACTTAGTTTTGATTAAACTAAGTTACAAAATATTACTTAAAGTAACAAAATAAAACTGAAATTGAACAGTAGCATCAACTTCAGTAGCTGCATGTACTTTATCTGGAAATACTACAGCAGCTTGATCTTCATACTTTATCCATATAACTTGGACTGTATGTAAATCATCCGCATAACTTATGTTGCATTGTTTGCTCCTTGGCTGCTTCATGTACTGCATGCAGGCCAGCTTCAACAATAGACCACCCTGATGCAGCTCCTCGCAAAGGGCACCAATTATTGGAATGCTACATTCAAGTTTCAGCTTACTGAAAGGAAAAGGAGAAAGCAGCGAGAACTTGTAAGGAAATATGTTTCACTAATCATGTAATGTAAAATGGCATCTTTCAACTACTTCTGGAAAAGCAATGCACGATACCAACCTCTGTTCTAGTTCACTATGCAGTTGATTCATTAGATTGAGCACGCTCATTGCATCCCTTGAAAAGTCATTGATTGCAACTCGTGATAAGTCTTAAATTTATAATTGATCGTACTTGAAACTAACTATTATCACGATGAAGGCAAGCGTACCTATCAAACAGTAGTATAGTTTGTAGCAAGACCGGATGTCGAACCCATAGGAACTAAAAGTACCAGTATTAACCTTTTTTTTATTATCTAGCCTAAAAATAAGGAGATTTGTTTTATCTAAACTAATTAATTAAACTAAGAATGCACAGAAAGTAAATTAGGGAAATACTTTTGGGAAAATTGATAGATTTAAACAATACCCAAGGAAGAATCCACCTAGACTTCACTTGTTATTCGACTCTGAACCAGACGATTTATTCACTTGACTTAATCCGTAGAAATCCCTAATTTATATTATTACCCCTCTCAAGACTAATAACGTCTAACCCTAGGTTGATTAATCGAAATCTCTTTCTAATTAAAACCCCTAGTGTTGCATTAACTCGATCTATGGATTCCCTTATTAGCTTTGACTCTAATCCGGTAGATTTATATCGTCTTATCTCTAGGATTGTATGTAACTCCACTTAATTATGAATGATCCACTCTTAGATAGGGACTATTCATCCTCTGAATAAGCACATCAATAATTGAATCAATATTCTGGAATATTTAAGAACAAATCAAGTATTTATCATATAGTTCAGAAAATATTAACAAGATCCGTCTTAGGTTTCATCCCCCTTAGGTATTTAGGGGATTTAGTTCATAATGATAAAAGAAAACATCTCAGAAGAATAATAGTGACAAAAATAAAGAAAAACCCAAAAACCCCTGAAGGAAATTGAAGGGAGATCTTTAATCTTGAAGAAGAATCCAACTTCTAAGATGGATCAATCGGCTTTCTTTGAGTAATTCCCTACTTCCTACTCTGCGTGTCCCTTAATCCTCCTCTAGGGTGTTTTAAATAGGCTTTAGAATGCCCAAAATAGTCCAAAAGTGGCCTTTTCCGAGTAGAACTAGACTTAGGCTCGACAGGGCCACGGCCGTGTGCCATGCCCGTGTGCAAATACTTCAAACCGTGTTCAAGGCTGTGAAATAGACACGGGCGTGTGATCTACCTGTGTGAGTAAGTCCAGGCCGTGTTGATTTCCCACGTTGGCCCATTTTCTCCGTTTTTGGCCCGTTTCTTATTCTTTTTACTTTCCTATGCTCACCTAAGTATGAGATATGAAATTAAAGAATTAGGAGCATCAAATTCCACAAATCTAATGATAATTCATCCAAAAGTGTGCTAAGCATGGGATAAAAATATGTATAAATTATAACTTATCAGTCGTCGTCTTCACCACCTGTAAGTTTCTTCTACAAATATTCTTTTGTTCCAGCATCGATGATGCAAACAAGTTTTCCTAGAAACACCTACAGCAAACGGTGATGATAAACAAACAAAAATCAACAATAAAAAAGATCAGAATAGGGAAATAATACCAGAAATATAAAATACATGGAAAAAGCAGAGCAAAATATCTTTATACGTAAAAAAAAGTTGATTTCTAAACTAGAAATGGTTCAAAAAGTCCTTGAGGTTTGCTCAATCACTTCATAAATGGGAGTGCGAACTGCAACAGGAAATTGTGGAAGTTTTAGCTCATGAGGAGTTGTTGTGGTTTCAAAAATCCAAAGCAAAATGGTTAAAAAATGGGGATAGGAATACATCTTATTTTCATAGTCGTACATTGGCAAGACGAAAGCGGAATAAAGTTGAGCATCTTCTGGTGGATAATAAATGGTGTTTTGAGGAGGATGTGTTGAAATAGCATGTCGTGCAATTCTTTAAGGAACTTTATACCATGGGCTATGTGACTAGTGGTGTTTTCCTTTTTCAAGGTAAATTTCCTGCATATTCTTGTGATGAGACGAGGGCTCTTATTTCAGTGGTTTCGAATGATGAGGTACGTAGAACAATGTTTAGTATGGCTCCTTTAAAGGCTCCCGGTGTGGATGGGTTTTAGGTTAGTTTCTTTCAAACTTAATAGGAAATTGTAGGACCGTCAGTGTGTTCTTTTGTTAGAAACAGTTTGGGTGGGCTACGATTGGATCTGAAACTGAACAGAACATTGCTAGTTTTTATCCCGAAGATACCCAATCCAGAGAGAATTAATCAATTTTGGCCTATAAGATTGTGTTTAGTGTTGTATAAGATTCTTACAAAGATAATTGTTAATAGACTGCGACCTTTGATGGTGAAATTGATAAGTCAGAACCAATAAAACTTTATTCCAGGCAAAGATATTTTCGATAATATTATAGTGGTGCACTCTTTGAGGAACTTTCGAGGAAACAAATGTGGTATGTTAATAAAGATAGACCTCGAAAAGGCTTATGATAGAATTAGCTGGGAATTTCTACGAGATACTTTGTTAATGGCAGGAATTCCTAAGCAATTAATTAGTGTCATATTGCATTGCGTTTCTTCTACTTCACTCTAGGTTTTATGGAATGGAACTCTTACTGACGCTTTCCAACTGTCACGTGGTACAAGGCAGGGTGACTCTTTATCGCCCTATCTTTTTGTCCTTTGTATGGAGAGGCTTGAGCACCTTATTGAGGAGGCAACTGTGAATGGGAGTTGGAAGCCTTTGTTCCTCTCAAGAAGAAGGTCCGCCTTGTCTCATTTTTTCTTTGCTAATGACCTTATGTTGTTCTGTGAAGCTAGTAGTGATCAAGCTATTGTAGTGAGTAGTATACTAGAAACTTTCTGTTACTTTTTTGGGTAGAAGGTTAACAAGTCCAAGTGGCAGGTGTTTTTCTCATCTAATACTCCTAGTTCGGTTAGAGGTGATTTACGAGAGTGTGGGATTCAGCCGGGTGGATGATCTTGGATGTTACCTTTGCATACCATTGTTCCATAACAAAGTTATTGTGCATACTTTTGACTTTTTTGTAAGCAAGGCTAGGCAAAAACTATAGCAGGATGAATAACTTTGGTTCGGTCAATTCTTCTTGCTATTCCTAACTACTTTCTGTTTACTGTTTGGGTGCCTCTTTTTGTATGCAATGAAATTGAGAGACTTGAGCGTAATTTCATCTAGGAAGCAACTAATAATACAAGGAAAATTGCGCTTCTTTCTTAGGAAGATTGTTGTCGGCCTTTGGATAGTGGTGGACTGGGTTTGCGGAAGTTATGTGATCAGAACAAGATTTTCTTGATGAAGCTTGGTTACCATCTGCTTGTGAATACCGAGTCACTATGGGTTTGGATATTAAGGAAGAAATATAATGTACAAGGGGCGCTTCCAAACTCTATCTCTAGACGCAATTGTTCATTCATATGGAAGTCATTATCACCGGTTTGGCCAGAAGTTGTGGGTAATGTTTTTTGGTTAATTGGCGATGGTCGTATGATGAATTTTTGGAATGATGTATGGGTTAGGTAGATGGGTCCCTTGTGAGATATTCTTAAAGGATCGGATCAACCTAATAACACATTGTGCGTTTGTGACTTAGTGACTGAGAATGGTCTTTAGGATCGGGATCGTCTTACTAATCTCGTTCCACACCTATTATTCAATAGATCGCAGCGATCATACCCCCTGACGTTGTACGGCAAGATTGCTTGGCTTGGAAATGGATGGAAAGATGGTTTCTTATCATCTGCGACTTATAAGAATCTCTTTAGTCAAGTTTCTGATGGTGTTGCTATTTGAAAAATGATTTGAAAAGTTCTGGCGCCTCAAAGGGTATGTGTTTTCTTACGGCTTTTATGGCATGATAGATTATTGACAAATAATGAGAGAAGACATAGGCATATGACAAAGGATGGTCTTGGTCCTTTGTGTATTGATAGTTTGGAGACAGGGATTCATGCTTTTCGAGATTGCGCTTTAGCTAAGACTGTACGGTGAAAAGTGGTTCCTCGGCAAGACCATAATATTTTCTTTTCTTTGTCAATGAAGGAATGGTTAGTTTAGAACTTGCAGGATAAAGGTAATCTTCACTGTGAAGAAATCGAGTAAAGGGATTGAGACTGTTTATTTTTTCGAAAATAAGATGGTGGACTTTCTCTGTTTAAAGGAATAAGCTGCTTTCAGAGTTGTGGGCTCAACTTGCTTGGTTTTACTATTCTTATTTTTTTGCTCTCATTAGCTGGATCAGCTATGAGAAAGGTGGCCATATGTTTAGAATCTACCGAGACTTTCAGAAAGGTTGCAGTTCAAAACACACAAGGCAAAAGACTATAGATTTCAATATCAAGTACAAAGAGGGGCTTTCAAGTCATCCCAGAACTTCTATCATAACTTTCAACCATCAAGTTAAAACGAAGATCTATGCTACAAGCGAATGTGTTATATGCAACCACTGAATTTTAGGAATGTTTATCTACTTTCGATTTCGGCCTCGACTCTTCTTGTTTTTCTTAGATTTACTGTTTCCTTGGGGTTTGGAATTGGAAGTAGTTGCTGAAGCTGGCTTCTTACCCTTACTACATTCCTCAGCCTTACTTATACTCTCTTCCACATCACAATGATCACCAGATTCTTCAGATGCATGGTTGTCGTCTTTTACCAAGTAGCCTTGCTGCTGCAGGAGAGGCATCATTATAGACCACCATGAACGCAGCTCCTCGCAAAGGGCACCAATTATTGGAACGCTACATTCAAGTTTCAGCTTACTGAAAAGGAAATGGAGAAAGCAGCGGGAACTTGTAAGGAAATATGCTTTCACTAATCATGTCATGTAAAATGACATCTTTCAACTACAACTGGAAAAGCAATGCACGATACCAACCTCGGTTCTAGTTCACTATGCAGTTGATTCATTAGATTGAGCACGCTCATTGCATCCCTTGAAAAGTCGTCGTCTTCACCACCTGCAGGTTTCTTCAGCAAATATTCTTTTGTTCCAGCATCGATGATGGGAACAAGTTTTCCTAGAAACACCTACAGAAAACGGTGATGATAAACAAACAAAAAACAACAATAAGAAAGATCATAACAGTGAAATAATACTAGAAATATAAAATACATGGAAAAAGCAGCAAGACATCTGAGGTTATTTAGTAACATGCATATAATCATTACCATCAGTGTTGAAGCATACGAGATAAAGGTCCTTAGATCTTTGATACCATCCACCGCCGTTAATGCTTCAACAATTTCCCAAAAACGATCATGGTTAAACTGCAGATCACCAACATTTTGATTCTGTGAATTCAAGTCTTGATCTGACACAGAAACCGAGCTTGAAAACGGAACAACCTCCGAGCTCGTCCCTTCATTGTAATTGGCTGGAAGAAGTACTTCACAAGAGAAACCAGCAGTTTGATATTGAGAACATCCAGTTTTAGGGAACAAAATTCTCAATAATTCCTCCTTGCATGGGTTGAGCTTCATATCTACAAATATAGCATCTTTGCATCCAAATTTAGGACAGTTTCCATGCATGCTCACTATTACCAGAGGGTTTCCAATTTTCTTAAATGCATCAGCAAGCAGATTCACATCAATATTCAGACGATTATTTCTCTGCCTTCTCCGAAGAGCATCATAAAACCCCCAGGGCAGTAGTTCTGTAATATTCTTTTGGCCCAGCAAGTCAAAAAGTAAATCAAGGCCCTTGCCAAAGTTCAAATGAAGAAAACATGTAATGAGAACCAATCGCAAAACCAGCAGTGAATGGTACTCCTTCACAGCTATACGAGACTTCTTGATCCAATCTATGGTCTCTCTCTTACAAAACAGGAACTGCTGAACCATGTCAATTACAAATTTAACAATGTCTTCCAAGGATTGTTTATCAACAGCCTGAAAACTGGAAGTTGAGCTGGGTCTCCCATCCTGGTATACAACCCATTCCACAAATGTCGTCTTTGTAGAGAAGAAGTATCCGTTGACGAAGGATAACAACATTAGATAGCGCTCAACAAGATACAAGAAACAAACCGGTGACATATAATCAGATATTTTCCTCCAGTTTACTTTATACGTATCTTGTAAAGCTTCATGGAACTTCAAAATAACTGGCTCAATACTCCCAATTTGTTTGATATGACAAGCAGCAGATTCAGTTGTAGTTCCTGAGCTTCTATTCTCCCCAACATATTCACTGATATTGTCAGTCGTAGAAAATGTAGGAGAACCTCTATCCTCTTTGAGATTCACAATGAAGTTCTTCCATGCTCTATTCCAGTGTAAACATTCAAAAATCTTCCCATAAAATTCAGTAGTAAGCTCACCAGATCCAAGAATTATCAACGCCACCTTTCCAATTTCCCCATATGACAAGCTATTACATTTTGATCCGGTCCTTTCCAATATAACTTCTTCAAGTAACTTCCTTGAGATTTCAGTTTCTCTAAGAGAAATCATGTTTTCTCTCAATGATTCTCGCCAATCAAGAGGAAATATATAGCCAAAGAAGTGCTTTGTTGACAGGTTGACGAACTTCATCAAATCCTTTTCTGCATGCTGGCTGTTCAGAAACTTGGAATTCAAGAGAAAACTTGCAACCTCATAGATATGAGTAAGAGACCTGCTTTGATGAAAAGATGACAAAGAATTCCGGTGTGAGAAATTATAGAGTAGCTCAAGCATTTTCAAGACTTGCATGCCAACAGAGAACAATTCTGAACACCAATAACTCCTTGCAGCTGAGACAAATTGATGGATTGAAATAGAAACCTGCTTCTGGTTTCTGCAAACATGTTTGTTCTCCAGTTTTCTCAGCCATTCAGCGTCAGAATTCAGAAGATAGATAGGATTCAGATTGTTAAATTGCCTCCATACACCAAAATAATTCAAGCAGAAATCTCCATATCTTCTAGAATCATTAGTTCCATATTGGTTTTCAGCATGCTCAAGATACTCGAATATCTTCAAAACTTTATCCTTCCAGAAATTCCAAAAGTAGACAAGTGTCTCGCTGGAAACCCTGTTATTATAAATTTGCTCTTCTGAATAGCTTGCTAGATCAAAGACCAATTCATCTATCCATTCATAATTCAATATATTTAAATGAAGGTGATGATCTAGAATTATTCGAGCAACTACCATTTCACCTCGGGTACTCTTGTGCATCTGAGCAGCACTTAAATATTGTTTCATCAAGAACAAGTTGCTTGGCTTGTTCAGTAAAATGTCAGCCTCTGAACAAACAAGCCCATAAAACCAGTGTGACAAATTCTTCGCAAATGACTTAGCTTTTGATAGAAGGTTTTCTTTCTCTTTAAACTGCTTTAACGGCCACCCTGTGCTCCCAGCTAACCAAAGAGAGTTAGCGAACACAAACCAGAGAATAAGATGCACAGCCTCCTCATATTGTGCACCCTTCCCAAGCATATCAGCAGCAAGCAGAAGGTCACCTCTCAACTTAGCAATATTTGCTGCCTCCAAGAAGTTCCCTGATTCTTCTTCCAATGATAGGAGCTCATCGAGGCATTCTAAGGACTGCAAGAATTTTCGTCTTGAATTCATGGAATCAAAAGCTCGGACAAAATTGATCATTGCTCTCTTATCATTAATCTCATGATAATGATGGGCACAGTTCTCCAGAAACGTTTGCTTAAGCTCCTCCAAATCCTTACTTCTTTGGACCATTTCTTCATCTGCTTTTGCATGTTGTTTCCAGTATTGAATGTATTGCAATCCCATATCAAAGAGTTTTCCTTTCGTACAAACAGACAGGCATTTTGAGATATAGTTGCCTTTCGCATACACCTCTGCTGCAGTAATGTAACATCCAGCAAGAACAAAACATTCTGCTGCTCTCTCCAGAGCAGATTCCCCACATTTTTCCAAATAAATCTGACCTGCATTTTCAAAACAATACTTTCAGAATCATAAATCCTGGTATAAACTAGGTACAAAGAGGGAAAATGAAATTGTACCCGCTCTTTCATACTCCTTTAACATGTAAAAGCACTCTGCAGCTCGCTCAGCCTTGCCAATGGAATAAAAAATATCAGCAGCCTGCCTCCTGGCAATAGAAGCCATTTCGGGATTTGATCCATGCAATCGGTCAGCATTTGCCCTAAGTCCAAGGGCCTTAGCTAGTTTTTCCCCATAAGTATCATTTGCTCTTTCGAAGCATATTGTTGCCATCTCATAGTTATCCTGATGCAACAGCTGCAGGACACAAATTAGTGGGAGAAAAGAGTAGTTAGATTTGCACAAAGATCAATTCTTTGGAAAATAGCAGGATATAGCTTGGATCATGTATGAAAAATATTAACAATAGATTATTAATACAATTAAATTAATTGTGTTAGAGTTGTGACCCAAATTCTTATTCTATTAGATGTTGATTAGAATAAGGTTTTCTAAACCTATAAATAGATGCAGTCTATACTCCTTGTAATCATTCGAATTCGACATAGTAAATTTTCTTCTCCTCTATCTGTGATTTTTTCCCAAGAGGGTTTCCACATAAATGTGTGTGTTCTATCTTCTCTCTTTTCTTGCCATTATCGACATTCTATTTTCAACAAATTGAATTTACAAATAAGATTTATCTGACTAGAACAACCAGATGAGTTGTAGAACACCTTCTTAAAGCAAGAAACAGCAAACCTTATAACCACGTGACTTCCACTCTTCTGAACTACTAGCAACTTGCATTGCTTGTGCAAGAGAATCATCCAGCTTCCTAACTTGAACAAGGCACTTCCTTTTCCAGTAATTAAACACCGGCTCGGAAAACTCTTTGACATTTTCACAAATCCACAGCCTTTGCCTTGTGCGGGTGATGGCAACATATAACTGCTTCAATTCAGAGCACATAATGTTGTGTTTTGCCTGTTTGAAACTTGGGGATGGACAACTGGCATCAAGTAAGCCTTGCTCCTTCATGTATTCATATACAACTCTCCACTGATTCTTTAAAGGTGATGAACCAAAAAAGTTGTACAATAATACATCCTACAGAAATGTCATGTACAAAACTAATCATAACATGGACAAATCATTTTGACATCTTCTGAAACAAAGACTAGGAAGACGTGAAAAAGGCTCCACTAAGATGCATGCAGACCCGATCAATTAGTAAATACCAATGGTAAACATATATATATATTTTTTTTGGTCAAAGCCAAGCCAGCCAACTTGAGCTTAGGTTCTGAACTTTCGAGAAAGGAAACATTAGCTAGACAACACAAAACTATCAATGAGCATTTCTAGTAAATACAAACACTGACATGCATAAACTAGCAGATAATAGGATGATAGAAAACAAGGATATTTACTAAACCCAAAATACCTGAAACTCTAATCCTTTGCATTCCACTATGGTCAGAACAAGAGCTTGCTTGCCAACATACTTTAAAATTTCATTCTTGGCAGGATCATCACGTACTAATATAACCTGCTCTGCTCCAAATCCAACCATATGTGCCCCGGCATTACCACTGTTTGTGAATATTTTGGCAACTACATTGTCTTCGTTGTCAGATTCAAGCCAAATTGGGGCTTCCCCATATATAAGACTAGTTTCAGGGCATAAAATATCAACAAATAAAGGAAAGAAATGGTAAAGAAGATCAATGACACTCTGCGCTAACCTCAGGACGCCATCATGAGTACGAAAATTCTGGCTTAAGTGGAAATTTTTAGATATTTGACCCTTCTCCTTTTTCCCATGATTTGTTTCACATTTTGATTCCAAAACAAACTCATTGTAGAAAAGGGATCGTATATCTTCAAACCTAAAATCAATACCCCTGGCAATAGTTTGTGCTGTATCCCCACAGAAAACAAAGCCTTCACTTACATTTTTGCAAACATGTTTGAAAAGAGCAATCTGCCTCATTGTAAGATCTTGCACCTCATCGATATAAACAAATTCCATGATGTCACCCTCATACCTTTCATTCTGAAGTCTATCATGAAGATCAACCACAACATCAGCCATATCAAACTCACCATTTTCTCCTTTCATTTTTTCGTAATCTTGAAAAATATCATATATCATTTGCCTCTCATGTGAACTTAAGGCAGACGCCCGACCCTCAGATAGTTTTACATAATCCTCCGCATTGAGTCTACCATCATAGGAAGTCCCTGATCTCAAGCCCCCTTTTATATGAGACATTATCTCTGTGAAGACTCTGGATGAGTCAAGCTTATTTGTCAGGTTAGCATTAAAATGAGGCCAATAAATTGAACAAAACTTCTCATAGGTTACCTCCCTTGTTCTTATACAATTTCGTACCAAGGTTGGAGCATTTACAACTTCCATATTTGATAGCTCCCTGGCATCATAGAATTTCTCGAAGAATGAGTTGCCAATTGTTCCATCAAGCATAATCAGAAACTTTTGCAAAGTTATGACAAGTGGGAATGCCTTGGGCAGAATATCCGCAAATGAATCTGGAATATCCTTGAACTGTGCTGCACCATCAGTATCATCAACATCTTGAAAAGCACCCTCTAGAGAAAAGTTTCCACCGCTGACAAACCTGAATAACAAGGATTGTTAAACCAGGAAAAAAATACATGAATCTAAATAAAGTACCCTAACCGGAGATCTAATTAAAAGAAAAGTTAATCAAATTAATTTACATGGAAGTCAACAAAATAACAAACCATGTAAACAGTAACAAAGAAACCTCTACATTTTACCATAGGAAAGCAGAATTCGTTAAACATAGTCAAAAGACCTTCATAGATTCGAAAACTGAAAAGTCAGAAAACACTTTGCAGGATTATACAATAGAGAAGAGTTGCCAACAATTTTAGACAAAAATCTTTTCAATGATTTGTTTTGTTCCAAAATTCAAAGAGAATATGCAAGATTATCAGCTTTTACATAGCAAGACATCGAAGTTCAGTTTTCCACTCTAGGGTCTATATATGATGCTCTGATCATCAATTACATTTACTGAATTCTTTAAAAAAAGTTAATTTGATATTCTACCCTAAAAGGAAGCACTTCCTGAAACATGCAAATGCTATGATTTAACCACAAACATGACAGGACATTTCCAAAATATTAGAAAATAAATTTTAAGAAAAAGGTTTCATTGCAATAAAACATAAAAGGGTGGTAGGACTTAGAGTTCAGACTTCATAAGGTCTAAGCCTATAATTTTATCACTGCGGTAAACCATGTTGTATATCCAAAATATTATATTTTTTTTCTGTGCAAACTATAATTTCAAAGGTATTCATACTACCATTAAGCTAGCGCTTTATCTCATTATCCAACACACCTTTTCAATTGAAGAACATGATGTTTCACCGCATAACAAAGTTTAGGACTGACTGTGACAAAAAGCTGGCGCAATGGAGTTGCTTCAGTGCCTCCAACACCACCCATACTTCTGTTTGCCAGACAGACATCATTAATCCTATTTGTGTTAACTGCATCAAAACCTTCAGTTGTTAACAGGTGCAGTTGCTCTTGCTTAAACAACTTCATAGTCAGCACAGTAGTCTTCCCGGTGCCTGACCTGCCTAATATAAAAGTGCTTCTTGGGAATAAAATTATATCACGTTCGTGGTCTGTCACCTCGAATGGAAGTTCTGGTTCTTTTCCATCATGATCAAAGAGAAGGTGGCTCACAATACCCGATGATAAAGAGTAGAACTTCATCAGCAGTAAGCTCTCACTGACTTTTGAGTTCTCTAAGTAACATCTATTATCTGAAGCACTACTACCACATGAACTGTTTTTTATTTCATCGTGGCTTAAAGTTTTAAACCTGACAATATGAAATGAGGTTGTCCAACTTTTCGGAACTTCCAAATCCCTAAATAAATAAAAAAGAAGAAAAGCTGAGAATTACTGCATATAAGACATAAAGAATTACTGCTTATAAGACATAATAATCATATTCAAGAAATGCAAATTTCATATTTACATGTTAGAACTACCATTATGGTCATTACCCCTCCAGATATTTCGCATTGCAATGACAGATAAAATCATCTGTATACATTTTGAAGATGCCATCAAGGCGCTTAACCAGCCTCACAATATCCTCTAATGGCAAAAGATCCCAAGCCTTCAATACTTGAGTGTACCTCTGTTCCTTCACTACATCAATTGAGCAAACAATATAAAGATCTTCAACCTTAAATTGTTTCAAGACCATAGAAGAGCTTTCACAAATTAAATCCACATTTCTCTTCTTAGGCCGCCAGCCGCAGGAAAGTTTTAACAGAAGGTTTAAAACTGATTTCTGAGTCTGGGCAGATTTCACCTTCCCAAATGACTTTCTGAAGTTATCACTGAAAAGAACCTGAAGTCATAGAAAATGAAAATAAAATAATTCACCACTAAGTGTAAAATGTCATAGTATCTAATGCAATCTCGTCAACTAAAATAAGGATAAATCATGTCATTGTTAGCTTCCATAAAAAAATTTCATGTCAAACTTACAAAATTCAAACATGATTTCATGCCAACAAAAATAACTTGATAGACCTAGCATGATAACAAGTTTTAACCAGTATAAGTTACAACCTTCCACCTGGCATTCTTGAATAGAACACTATCGTGATTAAGCAGGTCATCAAGCTGATCAAACTCTTTCTTGGCATCAAATATAGCTTTAGCCAATCCCTTTTCTTCATCAGCATTAAAGAAACAATGACGCATCTTTGCATCATGAACTAAACCCTGCCAAACAGATTCATGTTTGGCCAGTGTTCTTCCATCCCCCAAAATCCAGAGGCAGTGCCTGAGAAAGCAAAAAAAAAAACATGTAATATATTGCAACTTATCACAGCAGTGCAGAAACTGGAGAGATTAAAAAAAAGGTTAATCCAAGGAAATACCTAGCCCTCGTAAGAGCAACATTAGTTCTTTGAGCATTGGATACAAAACCAAGTGCTCCTGAACTATTGGATCTCACAGTTGATATTATAATAATATCTTCTTCACCACCCTGGAACCCATCAACTGACTTCACCTTCACTGCAAAGCCATCAGTTTTCTCATATTTCCTACCAAGTTTCTCCTGAATTGCGACAACTTGAGCAGCATAGGGAGAAATTATGCCAACGCTGAGCCTCTCTCTTGAGCTATTCCATGCTGTATGAAAAAGCAACCAATATAACAAAAATAAATCAATCTAATAATACATGAATATTGCTTTCTGATTTTAATATAAAGTGAACTGGAAAGGCCTCATCTAGCCCTTAAATTGAACCATCTCCTTTAAGGCAATGCAGTGAAGGGCAGAAAATTAATCATCCAGATATAAGCAAAATTATATTAAAAAATATATATTATAGCATTACAAATTAAGCTCCAGATAATTACCTTTGAACAGAGTTTGCACCAATCTCTGCACAAGGGCTACCTCAACCATATTTCTGTGGCTACGCCCAGCATCATCCTTTTCTTCTCTCCCAGAGACATTTATAAAGGAATAGGGGCCAAACATAGGCCACGGAAGATAATGTTTCTCGTAACTCTTATGCTTAACACCAGCTGCATCCAAGATCCTTTTATTATAGAAACACCCATTTGGAAAGAAACTGATTGATGGATGCATTCTGTACTGAATATTCAGTAGGTGCTTTGAATGACCCAAAGTAGTCAACCTTTGGAATAAACTTCTTCCAAAGCCAGCTTCATTAGAAACCTATAATGAAAAGATACAAATTGATAACGTTGCTTTCAGAAATAAATGAAGGGGAAATTTGCAAAGGAATTTTGGAGATAATAGAAGACAAGAAACCAAGAATAATTTACATACATTACTTTGAACTGTGGCTGGCAATTGCCATTCGTCACCAATAAGAATTGAATGTACAATACCCGGCAGTTGCATGGGTATGGCTGATTCACATTCTTTCAACTGCGCTGCTTCATCTATTACCAACACATTCAGTGGTTTCATTTCCAGTTTATATAGTTTATAAGAACTGCATGCAGTGGAAAAGAATAAAGAAGCTGTTTGAAAGCAGAACTGTACTAAGGAATCTTTGTTCCTTGCACTTGGCAGTTTAAGTTGACCAAGAGAATCACGGAGCCTTCTTAAAACAGAAAGACACTGGCTTCTTATTGAGCTCAACAAGCGAGATGGATCACAAAGATTTTGGGGAAGCAATTTATCATCTTTGGAACGTAAAAGGAGCTCCTCCACTTCTTCAGAAGGTAAACCATCAAAAAACAGGCATGTTTCTAATGAATTGAGCAGGCCTAAAAGAGTTTCAAGGTCTTTGAAATTATGTGCCTGAAAGTAGATTTTGGGTATATGAGTGTGTAAAATTAACACACATCTTCTCAGTGGTAATGCAGTAGTGGCAAATCTTTCTCTTGCATATTCAAGAAATGATTTGTGTATCCCCTTCTTACCATCAGTTTCACTGCAACATCCTTTCTCCTGGTTTTCATCTTCACTAACATGTTCCTGCTTTTTGGTTGATTCATTTTCTAAGAAAATATGGTACTGAGGAACACAATCTTCAAGAAAAGTAATCATTGAAGTAAAGCAGTGCCACCAACCTAGTGGCCCAAAGCACTCTGTAAGCCTTTTTACACGATAATCCAGAAATATTTCTTCAATCTCAGAATCAACTTTAAGTCTCTCTTTACTGCCAAATAAGAGGATGTCTCCGAACGAACAAAACTGATCATCAGCTACAGAGCATGCTTTCTTAGCTTCTTTTACCAGCTTTAAGACACGTGCAACTACTTCTGTAATTGCAATATTTGTCGGGGCGCAAGCGAGTGTTCTGTACTTCATCCTCAACAGAGCAAACAGCAGCACACTAACAGTTTTAGTTTTCCCAGTTCCTGGTGGACCCCAAATAAGTTCCACATGAGACTTGTGGTTGCACAACATTTTGTTGAGACAAGCAACAAGCGACTTTTTTTGAGATTCATTCAGTTTAGATAGCAAGTTTTTCAGAAAAATCTCATTCCAGTTTCCACCAATATCTGAGGAACAGAGACTGCAGCTTTCTGCTACCTACATACAACATGAAATTTAACAAAATTCATTCCTGCGAATATATACCATTAAAGCAACAATAAACTCCTCAAACATGGTCCTCAAGTAATAACAATAAGTTTATGGAAACTGTTTATGAGGTTATATTGAAACACATGTAAACCAAAAGGAAAATATGAAATGCAAAACTCATGGTACGTTAATTGTGCTGGACAAACGCAAGGTCTCAACTTGTCAACACAAAGAATAAGCATATTGCATGATGCTTAATAAACATAGCCACTTGCATCATAAGCAACCACTAACGATGAAAAGCAATTGCAAATTATCCAGTATAATGCCACATTTACAGAAGGAAATCTCAAACATATTTGCACTGTGGTATCATACCATGGAATCGGCGTGCAAAACCTCTTTGATAATCGTTAAGTTTCTTTCCATGTGCAATGCACTCCATATTCGTGTGTTTGTGGTTAGATTTGTCAAGTGAACTACAAATAGTGATTCCTGCGCTTCATCTTTAGAAACAAAGTCTTCCAGTGCTTTCACTTTGAAGGAAGTAGATGAGCTATTAACCTCATCATCATCCTCTTGGACATTTGTGACTAGGGCAAAATTCCAGGTTCTTCCTACCCTTTGTAAATCAGAAGCAGTTTCAGGTTTCACATTTGCTATGACAAAAACATCTCCAGGCAATGTTTTGTATGGTTCCTTCTCACGATCACTGAACCTGTTTCTCCAGTAATCAACATTCACATCAAGCAGCAATGTTCCATGTGACTTTGATTCATTAAGATATGTCACTTCGGCGTATGGTGCTCTAGCTATAACTTCCATAGATGAGCGCAATGCTGCGCGTGTCTCGTCCAACAAAGGCAAAAGATATGACCCAAAATATTGTTCCACCGACTGAAATGAAACTGGAATCATTTCCACCTAGCAATTGAGATCAAATTGAAACAGATCAAATCAATCCATAACAGTCAACAGACTAACAATAGAGAGAGAAGAAAAAGTTGAAATAGTTTAATCCTTTGATTCAGACAACCATTTTGGAGACTAGTGCAATAACGAATCTCTTATATCGTTTTCCACGGCTTTCCAAAATAAATAACTCAAGGACTAAATTCACAACAAATGGAAGGCCTAAAGGTACTGATTAGATCAAACTACATAATTAAGGTTAAAGAATGCACTAACACACATGAGGCATATATGAGCTACTTACTTCAGCTTTTTTAACTGATTTTCATTTTCATCTTAAACTTAAGAAAATTTCAACCTTTAGAAGCCAAGCTCAACCATTCAACAAATTTATTATGTTCAATCTTTATTCAGCTCTCTGGTTGAACTAAACAAGCTTAAGATCAACTCAAGGGCTCTTAATGTTCTGAGGTATTTTATAACGTGTACAACAACTATAGTAACAAAAAGTTCTATTAGTAAAATTTCAAAAGAGTTTAATAGCAAGAAAATAACAAGTTATTGTGTTTTAGCTGCCATTAGTTCCTAATTCCCTTGTTAGCAAAAATTTCACAAGTCTTATACTCGATTCACTACCTACGTAACTATATGCCACTTTTAGCTAGCTGCCAATGACAGACTAAAAGCAAGACGTGCACAATATGGAATGCAGAAATGGGCTAGGGCTGCAACACACATACACACAAAGAAAGTTTATTCCAGCTTACTGCTACAGCTATTTTTAAGCATAAGAGCAAACATTTTCAACTTCCATAAAAGTGGATATTCCAAAAGCTGCAAAGAAAACCCATAAATAAGGTCTAACAAAAAAAGAACACCAGAGATTCAAGGGGGATGATGATTATGATGGAGAACAAAGCAAACCCACCTGATCCTTATAAAGTTTATCGTTGAATATGTCTTCAAGAGACCATTGAAACACAATATCAATGAAACCCATATCTTTTTTAATCAATACTCAATACTCTGCTCACTTGAACCTATACCTCCTATCGTTCCTCTGAACATCTGTTGCAAACATACACAGTTAGAAGCTCACTTCAACTTTCAACCTTCAAAAGAAACCCACAAAAAACAAACAGAAAGTGCACGGTTTCTTAGCTCCGAAGAAAGATGAATATATCAAAAATGAAAGTTAATCTTCAGTACAAGCACTAATATACATTATCAAGCTAAGCTTTATCACACTTTATTCGACATCACACTTTATTCGACAGCACCAACAGAAATAGAAAGCCATTTCCATTGCCATGCTTTTATATCGCCAAATGACA
Source organism: Gossypium anomalum (assembly GCA_025698475.1). Classification (NCBI taxonomy): domain Eukaryota; kingdom Viridiplantae; phylum Streptophyta; class Magnoliopsida; order Malvales; family Malvaceae; genus Gossypium; species Gossypium anomalum. The sequence goes on from CM046956.1 coordinate 61,929,569, forward strand.
ATGAAGAAACCTTAAAAAGGAGAATAAGAGAAAAAATGGGTCTTGATCGTCTTCTCTAGTCCGTACCTTTACTGACTATAAAAGTCTTCCAACTCTTTTGCCTTTTCTTTTTCTTTCTTTTAAAGGACAACCATTTTTCTTCTACTTTAGCGCTCTGATCTCACGTCTCGTATTTTTTCTGTTTTTTTTTTTGGTTTTGTCACGTCTCGTATTTTGTTTCCTTCGGAAAATGTTTAGTATTTAGTGCAATACACACGATATGAAATATTACATATTGAACAAAAAATTTGGATAAATGCATCACTTACCCTCAAACTTACTCTCAATTATCAATTTGCTACTTAATTTTCTTTTATTAATTTAGTACTTAAAATTTTCGACACTTTAAGTATTAGTAAAAGATCAACATGTCACATCACTTAATTTCTTTTTTAAATAAATTCAAAAAAATAAGGAAAATGGAAAAATAATTATAAAATAGAAAAAATTATAAAAAATGTTAGAAAATAGGAAAGTTATAAAAAATTATATCAAATTCCCAAAAATAAAAAAAGAATATTTTATTTTTAAAATACATAAAATACAAAATAAAGACCAAAAATACAAAAAAAAGTCAAATTTTCTGAAAAGCTTAATTCACAAATTGGTACTTAATTTTTTTTGGTCACAAGTAGTACTTAAATCATTTTTTTCCAAGTTGGTACCTCCATTAATCAAACATTAATTCTAATTAAAAAAATTAGTACCTAAACTATATATTTTTCTCATTTTAGTACCTAAATATTTTTTTTTTTGTTAGAATTAGTACCTAAACTAGTTTCTTTTCCCAAGATGGACCTTTCTTAGTTCAATAATTAGTTAAATTGTGTAAGCCTATTGGTTAAAAAAGATAACCAATTAAAAAAATTGACATGTGACAATAAAAAGACAAAAAATATTATTTTTTCTTTTATATATATTATTTTTATTTTTAAATTTTTTCTTAAAAAATTAGACTAATGGATTAACCAGTCAAACCAATAGTTCTCGATTTGATTAATTCTTTTGATTCGATCAAATAAATTATTAAAAATTTATAAAAAATTAAAAGGTTTAATTCATGATTTGGCTTTTGAATAGACTTGTCCGAATGACTTAACCTGAAGGCTTGCTCGAAAAGTGGAGAAGGTTTGGACAAAAATATAGGCCCGAAAAACGAGTTTGAGCAAAAAAATAATACCCATTTAGAAAATGGATCGAGCCTCGAGTAAGATTGTTTGGGCTAAGGTCGGGCAGACATGGCAAAAGAAATTTAAGCTTATTTTTTGTGTTGAGTGGGGTCTAGGCATATCGATCAGGCCTAGAATTTTGTTAAGGCCCAACTCAACCCAGCCTATGGACAACTCTACACTTGAAGTATACCCATCCTTTCACTTTAATATTTAAACTTTTTTTTATCTCAATTTAGTACTTAAAGTATGTATAAGTTATATTTTTTTAGCCCTTATGTTAATAGACGTTAAAAAACCCTATGGACAATTTTTATCAATAAAAGAATGTCACTTTTAAGTATTTTAGTCAACAAGAAGACACCACTTGTCATTTTTTTAAAAGTATATATTTTATTTTGCCAAACATATATAAACCTTAAAAAATTATAAAAAAATAAAAAATATATATAAAATTTCAAAAAAAAATATGTTATATATATAAAATCTAAAAATATATATAAAAATAGGAAACAAACCATAAAAAGTATATATAAACTCTAAACTATATAAGAAGTAATTAAATATATAAAAATTGAGAAAAAATATATAAAATCTAAATATAAATTATAAAAATTATATATAAACTCTAAAATATATATAAGAAATAATTACTTTTTTAATTAAAGTACACTTACGATTTTATTAATAAAAATAAAAATTTATATAAATATTTTAATTCTATCTTTCCCCACGTCCTATTTTTTTAATTCTATATTTCCTTCTCCTTCATTTTCTCATTCAGGTTTTTCTTAATTCCCCTTCAGCTTCTCATTCTTATTAGAATAGGAAAAAACAATAAAAATTATTGTTTCCTTCCTTCTGTTTGTAACCGAAGCACTTAGAAAAAAGGAAAGCTAGAAATCTTAGCAACAAATCTGAATGAGAAAACCCAAAAATCTTAGAAAACCTAGAAATCTTTGAAGAAAACCGCAAAACCTAAAATATGAAAGGAACAAAAAAAAAATTCTCATTGGTAAAACTATTTTTTTTTTCAATTTGGTATGGAAGATAAATGAGTCAAGAATGAGGGAAGAAGATGATACCAAAATTGCCATTTTTTTTTCCTTCTTTGGTTCTTTTTTAGAATCATTATTGATTCAATGTGTTTTTCTTCTTTGTCTTTGTTTTAATTGGCACAATAACAAGGGCAATTGAAATGCATGAATGCCGAAAACCATTCCTATCTCCGTCCCCCATTCTCCTTTTTGACAGTGGAAGTGGAACAATGTACACTTTTTCTTCTGGGTTGATTTTACTCTAACAATTGCAAAAATTGGTAAAGATTCTGTACTCTAATAGTTAAACGGCTAAAAAATTCCAAATCATAATCTAAGAAAAATGTCCAAAATCAATGGACTAAATTATCAAAAAAATGCGGATGTTTTCTTTTTCCTTAAAGTTACGCTATTTTTTGAAATAATTATGGAAATAGGCCGACTTTTTTAAAGCGCTTCCAAATAGAAATGTTTTCAGGTGTAATTTAGAAAAACGCTCCTAAATGGACGCGTTTTTAGAGTTGTGAATTGAAAACAGTTCCACGTAGACACGTTTTTAATGTGTTGTTAGAGGTGTACTGAAAAAGCTTCTAGTTGGAAGCATTTTCCTCCTATGTCTTTTAGTGTCAAGGTTTTGTTTGTTAGGGTTAAGGTTATTTGTTTTAGGATTTAGGGTTAGAGTTTTTGAGATAGAATTATTTAGGGTTTTGAAATATTTTTTTTTTTTTTGCATTCAAAATTTAAAGACATCGTATTTTCATCGAAACTCGAAGTACTCGTTTAGAATGAAATATTAGTTTTAAAATTTTTGCACATTTTTAATACTAATTTAATCCGATATTTTAGTAAATTATTTATGACAGTGCATTAATATTGACGAGATGTGTTTTAAAAATATATCCCAGATTCCCAGGATATATGATGTGTTTTATGTCCAAGTAAGGTTAAAATTTGTAGAGAGAAAACGCTCCAAGCAGGATGTACTATCAGCAAAAGTACTAAAAGCGCGACCAGTTGGAAGTATTTTCAGTACCATGTCAGCTAAAACCGCTTCCAGTTGGATGCGCTATCAATACTTTTGCTGATAGTGCATCCTACTTGGAGCGTTTTCTCTTTACAAATTTTAACCCCTCACTATCCGGAGAAAATTTTCAGAATGAACTTGGAGTTCGTCCTTGACTATAAATGAAATATATTTCAGGCTCAAGTGCATAAGTCATTTACGAGGAAAAAAAGTTGTTAAGGAAATCAGAAGAAGAAAAGTCCGTGGAGTGCGTATAAGTTGGAGCAATGACACAATTTGGGTAAACGTATGCATTGATTTTTGTTGTTCATTTTTAGTTGCAGCATTAATTTTTTGCATGATGCTTTTGTTTCGAACCTCTCCCGACAAATTATTTAGTTGAAAATGAGTGGATAGATTAATGCTATTATTTGTTATGATGGTGAAGTGTGTGACACTGGGAATGGGGTCGTTTTTTATCAAAGAACACAATGCGACTGACTTTTAACCAGAACATACAATTGCCAGAACTACAAACAAGAATTAGGCAAAAATCATTGGATCCAACCAACTGAGAGTATCATCCCTTAAATATCGATTTTGTACTTTGAACGACCCTATCAAATATGATACTTTCGATATCAGAGGTGCGATGGGGCAAATGCATCTAGATAGTGGATTATCGTTTCTTGACTTATATGTCGAGTTTTCAATGCCAAACCAAAGCCCTCAGATGTCGACATATGTTCATGTTCGAGATGCTAAAACAGAAGAACATGTCGATAGTCCAAGAAGACAGTTGTGTGGTGGGTTCACCACTTTGTTAGAAATTTCTCAATATGATATCCTGGAATCATCAATGGGAAAACACTCATCTGTTTTGACCCTCGATTTCAACTGTGGCAGGCAGAACACCGAACAGCTAGGTTAGGGTGGTAGGGTGGAATACACGACCCATGCACGACACTCAGTTAGTGGTATTGATTTGAACTTCGATCAACCGATGTTTAATGTTGGGAACACTCACAGGGGAGTGACATCAACTTCTAGTGGTTGACTATCGAAAAATGATTTTGGATGTTTCGACAACTACACGAGAAGGGATGATGTACTCCCTACGACGTCCAGCGGCGAAGGGATATCCAACCCGACACATGTGGGTGGGTTTGAAAATGAAGACGACAATGAATCCGATACCGATCCAATCCGAGAGCCCGATGTCAATGGTTCAGAAATTGTATTATTTTTTGACCCATCACCTGTTCCAACTAAACCAACAGATGGTGAATGATGTGAAGATGCCGACGAAGATGCCGAAGAAAATCCATAGTTTAGGGTGTAACCGCCTCTAGCCCACATGCATAATGTGAACCTATCGGCAAAGGATAGTTGGAGTTTGCAGAACTACCACATAGGATGTCAGGCTACACGAGTTCTTCATTAGAATCGGGAGATTTGGAAGTGGGGAAGGAGTTTTCCACTAAAGATGGTTTTGTCACTATAGTGAAGTGATACAACATCAAAGACATGGTAAACTTTCACGTAGTTAAGTCCTGACCAGAGAAGTTTGAGCCAAAGTGTGCAATGCGAGATCATGGATGTGCATAGAAAATCATGGCTTCTGTTATGAAGAAGATGAGGTTTTGAATAATAAAGAAGTTTACTACTCTACATACGTGTGTTGCGATGGGTACTGTATCAATACCAGTACATATTTCATCATTTTTGAATTGCTAAGTTTAATGTACTCGTATGGTATCAAGTATTTAGCTGGATCATCCAAAATTGGATTCGGAGATGATCGTAGACATTATACTGCCTATGGTGAAAGCGAGTCCTAGGATTGCTGTGCCGATTTTAATTTCAAATATTTGTACTCCCTTATTATATACAATTACGAAAGTTATTTAATAAATGTTCACCTAATGACCATGGCATAAGTGTGTTACCCTCACAGGATATCCTAAATCTCTTCAGGATAAATTCGTTCTCTGAATATGATCCTATTTTATCTTCTGATAACCATTAAATTTTCCTTCATTAAAAGTAAAGTATTATCAAATAGTAATTAAATCATTTATTACAAAGACAAATGATCCATGACCATATTTTGCTTTTAATCTATCATGTAATGCCGATGAGAGAATATCATTTACCCTTTATTGGGCTATGAACGCTACAGTTATATAATGGTGCTATATAGTGCAGAAGTCATATACCCAAAGTACTAGCTTTTAGTTTCTTATCTATTTGAACTTAGGCTTTCATTTACATCAAAGAATACGAGTCACACATACATAATCCATCATCCACTAAGGATTAAGGTATGTCACACTATGAACGTCACAAGAGAATAAATTCATAAACAAATCTAGGATCTATTCTACTTGGGTCCTATCCGATGTACTATTAGTCTAATTAGCCACATCTATGTCTTTATCTTTTAGGAGTCATTTGCTCTAATACTCAAGATGAGATATTTCCCCAATTGGACTTGATAGACGACATATTAGTCTTTTAATTGATTTGCTCAATTCTGATTAAACTAATAATGTATTTAGATGATCTACTAATATAAGATGCATTTTCGTATTATGATCCTACAATGCAATACTTCTTAATATTAGTTAAATGTTAGATAACTAGTGAGCCGATATTTGCTTTAATTTTGCTTTGCGTGCAAAACCATTGAGGATAGTATATGTAACACCTCATACACAGTTTGATTGCCGAAATTGAGCTACAGAACGCCACATTAGCCACCTCAATGACTCTCCATTAAATCCCAACCTAACCTCCATCACACCACTATAAAATATGAAATATATGCGTAAGTTACTCATATATAGCAAAATATCATGAAGGTAAAAACATTTAAATAAAAACACTTAACCAAGTTTCATTTTGTAACACTCCTTACCCGTATTCAACGACGGAACAGGATACGAGGCATTACCGGACTTACAAAGTGAGCAAACATAGTCATAAATTTTTATCCAATTTAAAATAATTTTCATTCAAACATAAAGTCCCTAATATGAGCCTACAAGGCCCGTAACATACTTTAGAAGTGGTTTGAGACTAAACCGACAACTCGGGAAATTTTTACAAAACTTAAAAAATTTTTGCTATGAATAAGGGTCATATGCCCATGTGGCTTGGGACACGCCCATGTAGGCAGGCCGTGTGGTCACACACACCTGTGCCCCTAACCCGTGTAACTTTCTATTTTGCAATGCATGAACAAATTGATGTGACATGGCCAAGTTACACGTCCGTGTACCAGGCCGTGTGGTAAATTATATTTTCATAAAATAGGTGCAGACTTCACACGGTCGGGACACATGCCCATGCCTAAGGCCGTGTCCCTCACACGGCTGAGACACACGCCCGCATCTCTGCCCGTCTGCTCAATTTTGAGAATTCTGTTTCTCAAAATTAAGGTGCAGGGGACACACAGCTAGAACACATGCCCATGGGGCAGACCATGTGTCACATACGGCCTAGACACATGCCCGTGTGTCTACCCGTGTGGACAAAATAAAGGCTATCTACCAAGCCATTTGTCACCCTCATTTACACCTACACATACAGAAGTTCAATGGCGTAATCCATGGCATGTTTAAGCAACCAGAACATCCATAATTGAGGCTAAATCATATCATTCATTACCAACACTTAACATATTTACTATAGCATAATTTACCAAATCAATTCATACCAAACTCACATTCACAAGTATCAACATGAATACTTTTATCATGTATAATTCTAATTAGATTTCCTAGTACACCAAAGGACCCATCTTAGCCATTTCACAACAAGTCATTTAACCATAATAAACACATAGCAACCCATTATAAAACACAAAAACAAGAAGGCATTAACACATATGCTTATATAAATTGGCTTACAGTTATTTTGGCCAAAATGAGCCAATTACATGGCTAAATACCAAATCACAGTAAACAAATATAAGCTAATACATTTGGCCAAAAAAATGACACATATAACAAAATGACCAAGTCCCTATACATGCCATACTTTTAAAATATTTTAAAAATCATCAGTACCAAAAGGACAGTTTGATAGTGTGATGTGACTTCTGACGATCTCCAATCCCAAGCTAGCTTGGTGATAGTATAAAACATTGAAAATAAAACGGAGTAAGCTATATAGCTTAGTAAGCTCGTATGAAGAAATAAGCAACCTTACCATACATTAATCATGCAAGTAATATAACATAAGATAACATAATTTACCATAATCTCATGATCATAATTCACTTCCATCACAACTTACCTTGAAATCGTGATTTCACAAATTTATAATCATAAGCTTCGAGTACATACCTGTACCATCTTGTAACAAATTTACACTTATTCTCATCTTTGACATACCTGTGAACCACTCGGAATAATAATGTTGGATACTTGGGAATCTTGCGCACTAGGTGCCACATATGCAGGCAATGCTACCTCAATCTCATATCGCATAATTGCTCACTGTCGAGCTAATCAACGGGCCTGCTCACATGAGCTATCAGTCCAGACGTAGCTACTCGGTGTTGCTCACACAAGCTGTCAAGTAACCGCAACATGTGTAGGTATACTCAGCCACCGATAAGACGTACAAGACCAGCACTTGGATCACATAATCACATAACACATGGTAACCCTAGTGACATGTCACTTGTATCCTAATCTATTCTTAAGTTTCAAACGGGATTTCTTGCTTATCGAACCGTCGTCAAACTCATCTATAAAGTTAAACTTGTCCACACAAGCAATCATACAGTTCATGCAATATTAAAGCATTTAAATACAATTATATTAAAACTTATTTAACATGCAAACTTACCTCGGTTACAAAAAACGGCTATTAGTTTGATTTAGTCTACAACCTTGTTCTTTCCCTGGTCTAAACTCGAACTTCATTTTTCTTGATCTATAATATCAAATTTAACATATTTAATCATCACATTATTCAATTCAGCCAAAAAACACACTATGGAAAAAATTACATTTTTACCCCTAACCTTTTGACATTTTACATTTTAGTCCCTAGGCTCGTAAAATGAATTTCTTTCAATTTCTTCACAGCCCAAGCCTAGCCAAACCTTTTTCATGCTCATAAAAGCCCACAATTTTCATTTATTCACATTTTCTACTCATTTTATATATTTTTACAAATATGTCCCTATTTATCGTTTTTACTGAAAATCACTTTATAAAAGTCGTTTAACAAACAACAAACATGCATTTTCTACCATCAAACATCAAAATACATACATGTTCAACATGGGTAAAATTTTAAACTTCACCTTTCTTTCAAATTAGTCCTTGAAATAGCTAAATCAAGTTACAACGATCTCAAAAATATAAAAATCGTTAAAAATGGGATAAGAAAGGACTTACGGTTGAGCTTGAAAGTGGCCAAAACCCTAGCTATGTCTTCTCCTTGTGAAATTCAGCCATGGGGGACTAATTTGAAGAAGATGATATCTTTTATTTGTTAAATTTTATCTTTATTTACCAAATGACTAAAATGCCCTTAATGAAAAACTTTAAAATTTCACCTTACCATGTCCATTTTTGTCCACCCTAGAGTATAATGGTCTAATTACCATTTAAGGACCTCTAATTTAAGGATCCATAGCAATTAGACACTTTTAACATAGAGAACTCAAGTTTTGCACCTATTGCAATTTAGTCTTTCTAGTCAAATTGGACACTCAATCGATAAAATTTCTTAACAAAGTTTTCACACAATCATTCAATCATACTGTAGACCTTAAATTAATAACAAAATAAATATTTCTACTTCAGGTTTGTAGTCCCAAAACCACTATTTCAATTTGACCCAAAAATGGGCTGTTAAACATTTAGTCACAACTCGGAACAAATAAGGGTTTACATACTTTAACAAGTAAAGTTTCACATAGGGGTTCGCCTATTGGCTACTATGGATTTGCTTAATGACTTTGCTAAGTGCTACATACTCGAAGATTCCCACGTTTAGGTTTCGCACTCTGACACCAACAGCTATAATAATAATTTGGCGAACTTCAATAAGATAGTCAAAATGGTTCGTACATGCTGCTACTTAAAGTAACAAGGGTTCACAAACAAATGCGTGAGAGAAAGTTATAGTGGCAAGAGAACTAAGAGAGCATCAAAGAAAACTTCGTATATAATAAAATCTTTAAATATCAGATGCTTTCATTAAACATTAACAATTCATATTTTAACTTTAAAGAAAACACAAAGAAACATAAAGTAATTTGCTATATTCTAATCACTTGGCGAGATCATTAGATTTATATTTCTAAACCCAAACAGATGATCCCATATTGCCTTTATTGTCCAAGGTTCACTTGCTCTACCCTTCCAACATGTATGCTTCACTTGGATCACTCATCTCACAGCTGCTCACCTCGTGATCTACTTACTTGTGGTTAGGAAAGAGTGTATGAGTTCTTGCGAACCTAGTGAACATACAAGAAGAAATAATAACCATATAGTAAACACAAAACATAAGTTAAGCAGAAACTTAGCCAAGTTTACTAAGCTACGAACCAGGATTAGCCATACTTCTACGAAGCCTGGGTCGTAATTACTTACAAACATACAGCTTAGTAAAAGCATAGTATCTTGGAAATCACATTCTTATTCACTTTTTTATTCCTGTTGGATAATCAGATCTAACTTATAATGTCTCAAAATGAATCTATGAGTCATTAAAATGTCTCATAAGTGTAGCACAAGGCTAAACACTCTCCAACACACCATGTCTTAATGAATGGAGCTCAGCTCGACATTCCCTTATCTCTCCAGCATATTCTAGGGCCTCAACGTTGAAAACGTAAAACATCTAGGTGAGTACTCATAATCCTATGGTATGCCATTATATCCAACATGTTCAGAAGGTTATTTTAAAACATTTACTTAACATAGAGTTCGCAAAACACATAATCATATAGAGCTCATATGTAACTGTTAATGAAAACACATATTTAAATACTTCCATAAAATGAAGTAATAGAAAAGACCTACTCTCGGAACTTAGGTTAAAACCCAAAGCTCATAATTAAAATTATGGTTCACACATACAAGTGACGATCCCTAAATAGTCACCAATTTTCTTGAAAGCTTAGACAAGCTTTGCTATTCCCTTAACCTTGTTTGAAGATGGTTCTTGATTTCTAAGTGCTGGGCTCTTAGGATTTCGACTAGAGAACAATCGGTAGTAAATTTAGGAGAACAAAATATGAAATTCCTTTAACGACGATGACTTAATTTATAGGCTCTAAGTGACTTAACGTCCTTAGGATACTCTAATCGTAATAGAAGTAGTAATTAATTACATATATGGATAATGTTACAAAGAGAAAAGTAAGCTAACTTTCCTAAGCAAGGCATCACTTTATTTTGACCATTCTTACTTATGAATCATAGCCCAGAACTGTAGTTCGTCGGCCCACTGGCAATCCCTGCTTCGTCAAGCCTACTGGAGATCTAAGTTCACTAAGTTCTTTGGCATACTCTAGTTCACCAAGTCTTCTGACAAACTCTTACTCATTAAGCTTACTGCGTACTTTAGCTCACCGAACTTGCTAGTCGTACACCCACTTGCCAATCTATTGGCATTTACATGCTTGTCATTTCCTCTAGTGAACCCCTGTTTACCAATCTTACTGATGAGTACTTGTTCATAACACTCTTGGGAAATTTCCTGTTCGCCAGACTCCTTAGCTGAAAAATATTTTTTTTGAAAAATTTATGGGTAAACAACTGCTTTGAGACTGCTTTATTGGAAATTAGTTAAAAAAAAACACAAAGAACACCCAAAGCAACCCAAGAAACTGATACCAAATGATACGCACATGTTCGTATAAGGCGTGCAATATTGTGTAAATTATGTTAAGAGTATAAATTTTATATATTAACAATGAATTACAATAATGTATCATTCAATTTTTTTTAAATAAATCCATTTAATTTTATTTTGGAGGATGTATCATCATTTAAAAGTTAGTCCTTTTTAAATTAAATTATTTTTTTTCACTTTAATCTTTTTTTTTACTAGTTTAACTCTCAACCTTTAAATTTTAGTTAAATTCAATCTCTAAAAATCGTTGTTTTACCATTTTTTTTTAAAATTTTAGTTTAACAATAAAGTGTTAAAATGTGTGAAGGAACTATAAAAAGCAAAAGCAAATGAAAACCTAAGGCTAAGAGTCAATGAAAATCGCTGAAACCTAAAAATTAGAAAATTGCGGAGCAATTTGACAAACTTCGTTCAAGGTTTTCCTAATTTCCAAAAAATAGGGCATTCAAACTGGGGCCTCCTAAAATAATTAGATTAGATTTGAAAAGTTTTGGCCCGAAATTAAGCCCACGAAATATTTTTAAAATTTTTTATTTCTTTTTCGTATTTTATGCTCTTTTTTTTCTCTTTTTTGATTATTTTTTTGTGAGAAATATTTTTTAATATTCTAAGAGAGTGTCAAGAATTAGTATGAAAAATTTTACATCGTTTGTAAAACGTTTACCTACTAAAAAATATTTTTTCTGAAAAATTTCTGGGTAAGAAACTGCTTTGAGGCCGTTTTGCTGGAATTCGGTTTAAAAAAACACAAATAACACCCCAAACGCCTAAGAAACTGATACCAAATGATACCCACACGTTCGTATAAGGCATGCAATATTGTGTAAATTATGTTAAGAATATAAATTTTATTTATTAACAATGAAATATAAACATGCATCATTCGAGTTTTTTAAATAAATCCATTTAATTTTATTCACTTGTTCATTCCTGTTGGATAATCGGGTCTCCTTTTAATGCCTCAATATGACTCTATGAGTCCTTAGCATATCTCATAAGTGTAGCATAAAGCTAAACACTCTCCAACACCCCGACATGTCCCAATGAATGGAGCTCAGCTCGACATTCCCTTATCTCTCTAGCTTGTTCCAGGGTTTCAACGCCCGAAACATAAAACTTATAGGTGAATACTCACAATCTTATGACATGCCATTATATTCTAAAATTTAATAAGTTCATTTTAAAACATTTACTTAGCATAGAGTTCGCAAAACACATAATCATATAGAGCTCACCATATAGAGCTTGCATGTCACTATTTATGAAAACACATCTTTAAATACTTCCATAAAACAAAGTAATAGGAAATACTTACTCTCGGAACTTAGGTCATAACCCAAAGCTCCTGATTAACATTATTGTTCACACATACAAGTGGCAATCCCTGAACACTCACCAATTTGCTTAAAAGCTTAGACAAGCTTTGCTATTCCCTTAACCTTATTTGAAGATGGTTCTTAATTTGTAAGTATTGGGCTCTTAAGACTTTGATGATAAAACAATTGATATTAAATTTCAGAGAATAGAATATGACATTCCTTTAATGGCAAAGGCTTAATTTATTGGCTCTACGTGTCCTAACGTCCTTAGTATACTCTAATAGTAATATAAGTAGGAATTAATTACGTATATGGATAATGTTGAAAAGAGAAAAGTAAGCTGACTTTCCTAACTGAGGCATGACTCTACTTTGACCATTCTTACTTATGACTCACAGCCCAAAACTGTAGTTCACTCTTGAAATTGGCTCGTTTAAGCTCATAGATGTAATCCATCACACACTGGCTTCAAGATTCCATTTCTAGGGCCAAGAATTCCATGATTTGAAATATTAATTTTCTTGATTTTTAAAATAACCTGAAATGGAAAAATTGGACAAAGATTTGGTTTCTTGAAAATAAGAAAGTGAATATTAATTTTATTTTCTTATCGTATGTGATTCGAAGGCTTTGTAACAAAGTCTTTGAAAGTTCCATTCAATCTGTCATTGATTTGTTTTGCTTTTGAACTTGTTATTGGGCCATGAGGTAAAAAAAGCCCATCATATCCATGGGCCTTGAGACTTGCATCATTCCCCCTTCCTCAAGAAGATTCGTCCTCAAATTTTTAGCTACAAAAAAAGAAACATGATTAGGCTTAATAGTAATGAAATTTAACAAATACTCACCTAAGCACCCTTTTAGAAATTGTGCGCAAAAGTTATCTTCGGGATCAAAGATATGATTGTGATCCCCAGATCAACATGGATCAAGTACTTCTCCTTCAAAGACAAACCATCAACACCAAACAAAGAAAATGTTAGGCACATGACTGTTCAAGTAAAATATCACCTCTTACTTTCTTTGAATATGCATGGTCGTCCATAAAAATTTTCAAAGACGAGTTAATAATTTCACCTAATAATAAAAAATAAGAAGGTTGAGGGTTTTATGTAAAAAGTCATCTTTAAAGGTACGACACGGGCTATAGAAGAAGAATCCGTATAGAAGTTTACTCCCTCTATTTGATATTGATCTGAATAAGGTGTTTCAACCTTATCGCATTACTTCTATTAGATGTTTATTAAAATAAGTTTTTCTAAACCTATAAGTAGGCACAGTCTATACTCCTTATAATTATTCGAATTTGAAACAGTAAATTTTCTTCTCCTCTTCCCGTGATTTTTTCTCAAAAGAGTTTCCTTGTAAAATCTGTGTGTTTTATTTTTCTTTCTTTTCTTTGTGATACACTGCCATTACCGACACTCTATTTTATAGTTAAAACATAATCATTCCTCACTTTTGCATGAGTATTTTCTTTCTTTTCTTTTTCTCACTTGATAACCCTCCAATTTTACCTTATATGTATTTTTAGGGGTGTGCAAAATTCGGGTAAAATCGAAAATTTTGGTTAATCGACCGAATTTGGTTAATCGGCCGGTTAACTGAATTACTTCGGTCGGGTTCGGTTAATAATTTTTTAAATTTTCGGTTAATGGTTAATTCGGTTCAAAATCGATCAATTAACGGAATTTTTTCAGTTTAACCAAAAAAATTAATAAATAAAATTATAATATATAAATAGCTCACTATCTATTCACCCAAACCCAATCCAACATAAACCTAATCTAATATATATAAACCCAAGTACCCAACGCAACCCAACCCAACCCAATCATAAAAATTGCAAATAATTTAATAAATAAAATAAAAATCTAAAACTAGAAGTAAAAGTCTAAAAATAAATATAAAACAGTAGCTCATGACAGAAATAAAATAAAATCCCTAACTAAGAAGACCCTACCCTTCGAAATCCCTAATTCAAATCTGAAATCTCCCAAAATCTTTCTATTGTCACTGGACTGCCAGCCACCTTCGTGAACCGTCCGGCGTCTACCAGGTCACCATCACCGGCGAGTTGAGGTAGGCTTTTCCTCTCATGCTTGTAGTTGTTTTCAAGTTTGTAGGTCTGCTTTCAAGTTTGTGGTTGTTGATGATGGATTATGGGGATGGAGAAGGAGGAAACCAGATTGACAGTAGAAAATGAGAGGATCTGGGAGAAGAAAAAAATAGTAAATGGATGGAAGAGAAGACTGTTGGGTTTGGGAACTGCTTGATTTATTTTTTTTTTACTAGCAAGACCACTCTTGAAAGCTAACGGTATGGTAAAACTGTTAAAAGAGTTTGAATCTTAATATGATAATATGACTATAAAAATAGTTTGAACCTTGTACCATGTGCTCAACTTTACTTCTGTTGTAGAATCTATGTTTGTAAGAATGTTCAGGGAACATACACGAATAACATGTCTTTGTATTATGTGTTAACCTCTTGGAATACAGTGCAGACCTTTGGAATTTACAGTGCAGACCTTTGTATTATAGTTTCTAATTCTTATTCTTGGTTTTTTTTTTTTTTTAATACTTGCTTATATATGCATATATGAATTTGGACACGAGGATGTGATCTGATCTCTTCCAAAAGGAACTCTAAATACATTGAAAAATGAATTCCTTTTACAAGGAGAGACTAAGATAGTCATATTAGTAAAAGCCAGGGTAATATTTCATGTGTTACCAACACTTCAATATCAGTAGGCCCGAAAATTGGTGTTAGATTTGTCTATTTTATAAAATTGGTTGTAATTATTTGTTACTTAAATTATTTAGATTTATTTGGTACTTAAAATTTTAACCTTAAGCTTTTCTAAACTTTGTAATTTATACTTATTTGATATTTAATTTCTTTTACTTCGTTTAAAATATACTTTTAGTCCCTTTACTTAAAAATTTGAAACGTAGAAATTAAGTCTGAAATTGATCTTCAATCAAATTCATATGAATGCCTGTTAAATTGACAAATTTTAATATAAATTATCAATCAGATTAGATTAAAATTTTAAAAATCTTAAATTAAAAACTTAAGAGTGAGTGGTTTTTAAATTTAAAAACTTAATAGGAGTGATTTTTAATCTCTTAAAGGATTAAAATTATCAATGATAATAATAATTAGATTAGAACTTTTAAATTAAAAAATAAGAGTGATTTTTAATTTCTTAAAGTACAAGAACAAATGGTATATTTTAACCTACTAAAAAAATATTAAAAAATATTATAATATAAATATTTAAAAACTAATATGTTGATGTTATATAAAATTTTAATAAATGAAAAAATAGAAGTATTATTAAATTAATATTAATATTTTTCAAAAAATAATATAAATAGGTAAACTTATTTTTTTTTACATGCATGTGTTTGTAACAATTAAACTGTATTTAATTTATTTTAATTAATATTATAAATAAAAATTAGATTATCTTATTGCAAGTAAAATCTTCAAAGAGAAATAGTATTAGTAATAAAAAGAAAAGAAAATAAGATTTTTGTCTTAGTAATTCTTTTATCAAATCTTATAATACTCATAATAAACAACCATGGAGAAAATTCCTCCTCCTCTAACCCTTTCTCTTCTACTAGGGGTTAATTTAATATTGCTTATCATTAGGTATTATTATTATTATTCCAAAATTTTCTTATTATCAAGTATATTAATTTAGTTTATTATTCCACACCATGATTTATTTTTTTAAGTCCAACTTTTAAAGTTTGTCTAGCTGATCCACTTGTGCGAACGATGAACTAGTCAACAAGAAGTTATTAGACATGAATAAAAGCAATATAGTGACTAAAGACTCCATAACAATTATTCTTTGGTAGAATTAAGGGATCCTCTATGTTTATTTTTTAAAAAAAAATGTAATAGATTATGTTGAACTTAACATCAAAAAACAAACAGTAATTTATTTCTCTAAAACTCAACATCAAAATATGTTTAATATTATAAATGTATTTTAATTTATTATATAATTTTTTTCATGCAGAATGTCCACCAAACCAACATCTATTGAGGGTAGTGTTACACCTCCTACTTCGATAGATTCTGAAAATTCAAGAGTTGGAGCTTCAAGCCAAACAAAGGGGACTACTGGGAAAAGAAAAGCCACTCCTTAACGGTCAGAATCTCACTTCACTAAGATTATTAATAGTGAGGGTGCAAGCAAGGCTAAATGTAATTATTTTCAAAAGGAATTTTGTTGTGATATGAAAAAAAATGGTACGGGGTCATTGAAATATCATATTGGTTCATGTAAGAAATATCCTAGTAATGTTGTTGGCACTAGTCAAGGACAACTAGTTTTACCTAGAAAGGGAGTTGAAGGGGGGAGGGGAGGGCATCTTTCAACTTGGAGATTTGATTAATAAGCATGTAGGAAAGGATTAGCACAAATGATTGTGATTGATGAATTATCTTTCAAGTTTTTTGAAAGTGAAGACTTTAAGAAATTTATGTTTGTGGCATGTCCTAGGTTTCATATTCCTTCATGGACTACTATGACTGGGAATGTTTACCAATTGTATTTAGATGAAAGGGTCAAGATAAAACAACGTTTGAGAAGTTCTTGTTCTAGAGTTTGCTTCACCATTGACACATAGACTTCTTTGCAAAGAGTTAATTATTTGTGTATCACTGCTCACTTTATTGATAACAATTGAAAATTGAATAAAAAGATTTTAAACTTTTGTCCAATTTCTAGTCATAAGGGTGAGTCCATTAGGATGGTGATTGAAAAATGCTTGTTGAATTGGAAGATTGATAAGTTGTTTACTGTTACTGTTACTGTTGATAATGCAAGTTCAAATGATGCTGCTATTGATTATTTGAGAAAGAAATTTAACCCTTGAGGGGGTTTAGTTTAAAATGGTAAATATATTCATATGAGATGCATGTTATACATTGTGAATTTGATTGTTGTTGAAGGCTTAAAGGAAATGAATAAATCTGTTGGACGTGTTAAAGGGGCTGTTAGATATGTGAGACAATCTCCAACTAGATTACAAAAGTTTAAGGAGTATGTTGTGGTGGAAACGATAGAGTGCAAGAAGATGTTGTGTCTTGATGTTTGTACTAGGTGGAACTCGACCTACTTAATGCTAGATACTGCTCAGAACTTTGAGAGAGCTTTTGAGAGATTTGAGGAGTAAGATACAAACTTTAGGGCTGAACTTGAAAGGGGAGAGGATTGGCCTAGTGTGGATGATTGGGCTAATATTAGAAACTTGAGGGATTTTTTGGAACACTTTTATGATGTCACTTTGCATATATCTAGCATTTTATATGTCATGTCCAATAATTTTTTTGACAAGCTTCCTGAAATTGATATTCTTTTACGAGATGCTTAGTTAAATAGTACTGTTGATTTTAATGTTATGGCCATCAAGATGAAAGAGAAGTATGATAAGTATTAGGGTGATATTGATAAGATGAATTTGCTTATGTTTGTTGCTTGTGTTTTAGATCTTAGACAAAAACTAAAGTATCTTGAATTTGCACTTAGTGAAATGTCTAGTTCTAAAAAACCTTGTAAAATGATGCAAAAATTTAAGGAATCTTTGTATGAATTTTTTGATGAGTATAAGCCTCCACTTCATAGTACTTGTAGCCAATCGATTGTGCCAACACATATTTCTCTCGGTGAACCACAACAAAAAATGAAAAGGCGAATGCAAGCTTTGTATAAAAAAAGTGAGTTGGAAAATGGTGGTGAGGATAAAACATCTGAGTTGGATAAATATCTAGCTGAGGCTAATGAGGATTTTGTTGAAGATTTTGATATTTTATTGTGGTGGAAAGTGAATAGCCCTTGTAACACACCTCACTTGTATTCAATGCCAGAATAGGGTTTCAGAGCATTACCAAACTTAAAACACAATAATAATACATTTCTCATACAATTAATCAATTCAAATACAATTCATTCACAACCAATCATATTGTCCCTAATACGAGCCTACGAAGCCCAAAACATGCATTCGAGGTGGTTCGGGACTAAACCGATAACTTTAGAAACTTTTAGAACACTTAGAAAATTTCCAAACTACAGGGGACACACGCCCGTGTCACAGGCCGTGTGGACATTAGAAATGGAAGCACATGGCCATGTCTGACCTCGTGTAACTCTCTGACTTGGATCACACGGCCAACACATACGCCCGTGTGGTTAGCCCGTGTGCCCTAAAAATGGCCATACATGGCTGATAAACCGTAATAAATACATATTTTTACCCTATGCTTGGCATATTTATGGATGATTGTTCCTTTATTTTATTGAATTCGATGCTCCTAATCCTTTTAATTCATTTTTATTCTCAGGAAAGCTTAGGAGAGCAAAAAGAGCGAGAAACGGACCAAATGGGCCTAGAACAGTGTTTCACACGGCCTAGGCACTTCTACACGGGTAATCTACATGCCCGTGTGTGACACACGGGTTTACCACATGCCTGTGTGTCATGGTCGTATCGACATTAATCCAAGTTAAAATTGCACACGGCCTGAGCACCTTCACATGGGCATGGCACACGGCCGTGTCCCTGTCGAGCCCAAGTCTAGTTCTACTCGGAAAAGGCTAATTTTAGGCTATTTTGGGCATTAGAAAGTCTATTTAAACACCCTAGAGGAGGATTAGAAGGACACGTAGAGTTGGAAGAAGAAAATACCTAAGGTCAGCCATCAGAATCATCTCTGAAGCAAGGATCTACATTAAGACTGAAGATCTCCATCCAATTTCCTAGAAGTTCTTTGGGATCTTTATGTTTTGCTGGTTTCCATATTTTAAGATGTTTTCCATTAGTATGAACTAAACTCCCTGAATACCTAAGAGAGATGAAACCTAAGAAGACTCTTATTATCCTTTGATTTATATGATAAATACTTGTTCTTATTCTTAATTGTGAGTTTAATTCTTGTTTTAATATTCCAGGGTATTAATCCAAGTTTTGATGTGCTTATTTAGTGGAACAAAAGTCCCTGTTTAAGATTAGATCATTCATAATTAAGTGGAGATGAATGCAGTCTTAAAGATAGGACGGCATAAATCTACAGGATTAGAGTCAAATCTAATAAGGGAATCCATAGATTGAGTTAAAACGATAATATGGGTTTTAATTAGAAAGAGATTTCAATTAATCAACCTAGAGTCAGTTGTTTTTAGTCTCGAGAGAGATATTAACATAAATCAGGGATTTCCACGAAATAAGTCAAGTGAATAAATCATTTAATTCAATGATAATAAGTGAAGTTTAGGTGGATTCTTTCTTGGGTATTGTCTTCTCAATTGGTTTTCCTAAAGTATTTCCAAATTTTCATCTCTGTCATAATCTTAGTTAATTAAACAATTAGTTTTACTTTAAAAACATTCTTTAATGCTTAGGCTAGATAATAACAAGATAGTAATTACTAGTACTTTTAGTCCTCGTGGATACGATATTTCCGGTCTCACCAGAATTATACTACTGTTAGATAGGTGCACTTGGCTTAGTTGAATTTTTAGTTAGTTTAGCAACTATCAATGGCCGTGTGCCAGGCCATGTGCTAAGCCGTGCCAAACCTGTAGGGTATACTGACTTATGCCACACGGCCAAGTCACACACCCGTGTGTGAGGCTGTGAGGGGCATACTGACTTGATTTCTAATTCAACACTAGGGGACACACAGTCGTGTAACTGTCTGTCACACACGGTTGAGACACACGTCCGTGTGGACAAAAATAGGCTATTTACCAAGCCATTTTGCCACCCAAACTTGTTCAAACCTACACAACCCACTTGGCACAAATCATAGCATAAATAGACATCCAATAGAACCACAACCAAGACTAAAACATGCCATTTCAATAACAACAACTTTCATGCTTATAATATCATATTTTGCTCATTCAAATCATACAAATTTTCTCATTCACAAAGCATTTATAAACCACATCACCAAGGAGCATTAGTACTTATATATACATTACTATATTTGCCAAAATGAACCAAAATAAGCCATATCTCATGGCTATACACCAAGCAAAATACTTATTATATACAAACGAAACCCAATGGCTAATTTCATTACCAAACTATACATTAAAATGACAAACTTCTATACATGCCATATGACCAAAACTCAGTTTCAAAAGTACCAAGATGATAGTTGGATAGTGTGATGAAGTTTCCGATGATTCCTGAATCTGAGCTAGCTTTGATATCACTATAAAACATGGAAAAATAAACAATGTAAGCTATAAAGCTTAGTAAGCTCGTATGAAAATAATAAGCAAGTCTCACCATCCATTTACCATTCAATTTAAATGACATATTATGCAACAATGCATTAATCTCAAGCTAACATGACTTAATTACATACTTGATCATAAACTCACAAATTCCTTTGGCTCATTGCTTGTATAGTTTTCCAAACAAACCTGTACCGATACGTATCTATTTCTCACCATTTCACATCTTTAATGTACTTGTTGAACCATTTGGAATAAAAGTTGGATACTTGGAAGTCTCGCACCCTAGGTGCCAATATCATGGCCCGAAGCCAAATAAATGAAGCTCGCACCCGAAGTGCTAATATCATGGCCTGAATCCAAATCAATGAAGCTCGCACCCGAAGTGCTAATATCATAGCCCGAAGCCAAATCAATGAAGCTCTTAATGACATGTCCTTCATATCCTCATTTATTCCTAAGGTTCAACCTAGATTTCTAATGTCGAATCTTCATCGAATGTGTTCGTAAGTTCGTAATTCACAATTCATGCAATATCAAAATATTTAAAACACAAATATAGCAATGCTTATTACATATGAACTTAGCTCAGACGTAAAAACGGCTAAATAGATCGATTAGTCGAGTACTTTGTCTTTCCCCTGATCTAGATCCAGATTTCGCTTTTCTTGATCTATATGTAATCAAAATTAGCTTGCTTAATTATTTCTCTGTTCAATTTAGTCCAAAATTCACATTAAGGCACTTTTACACATTTACCTCTAATGTTTCACATTTTTTACAATTTAATCATTATTTCATAAAATCACAAATTCATGTAATTTAATACCAACTCATGCTAGCTGAATTTCCCTAGTGCACATATCAGCCCATATTTTTCATTTATTTCATATTTTAACCACAAATTTTCTACATTTCACAATTTAATCCCTAATTTGCATTTTCACTAAAAATCACTTAACAAAACTTGTTTAACTAACATTAAACATTCATAATTTATCATTAAATATTAGAATACTCATGTAGTCATCAATGGAAACATCTAAAATCTTTAGCAGTTTTGTAAAATAGTCCCTAGGCTAGTTAGACTAAGCTAGAACGATCTAAAAAACATAGAGATCATTAAAAACGGGACAAAGTACATACCTAATTGCCAAGATTGAAGTTGCCAAAATTGAAAGCATAAAAATGGCTTCTCAAGCCCTAAAATTTGATGGAAGAAGATGATATGAAAATATAATTTTGTTTTGTTTAATTTAATTAACCTTTAATTACTAAATTACAAAATTAACCTTATTATTAATTCAAAATTTCAATTGTACCAAGCCATTATCATCCACTATCTAATTAATGGTCCATTTACCACAAAAGGACCGTAACTTTAAGGTTCTATAGCTATTTGACATCTTTAGCTATTAGAACTCATGTTTTGCACTTTACGCGATTTAGTCCTTTTTATCAAATTAAATACTCAAATGATAAAATTTCTTAACGAAAATTCTACACAATCATACTTTCATGCTGTAGACATTAAAATAATAATAAAATAAATATTTTGAATTTATATTTGTGATCCTGAAACCACTGTTCTGATTTAACTAAAAATGGGCTGTTACAGCCTTAGATTTCCCACTCTTTCAAAAATGGCTAGAGATGTGTTAGCTATACCGGTTTCTACAGTTGCGTCAGAGTCTAAATTTAGCACTGGGGGACTTGTGCTTGATCAATATAGGAGTTCTTTAACTCCTAAAATTATACAAGCTCTTGTGTGTACTCAAGATTGGATTCGAAAATTATCATCACAAGAAGACATCAAAAAGATTGAAGAACAAATCCAAGAGCTTGAAAAGATTGAAAATGGTATATTTATTATTTTATTTAAATATTTTCAAATTTTTTACCATATCACTCCTAATTATTTAATTGATTCAATGTTTAGACTTTTCTTGGAATGTATCAGAGCCTACCCTAAATTCATGAGCTTCCGTGAGTTGAAGGGTATGCTTATGTAACATCCCAAAATTGGGCCTAGTTAGAATAGTGGTTTCGAGACCACAAATTCGATGTTAAAATATTTTTTATGATTATTATGAGGTCTAGGATATGAAAATAAGCATGTATTAAAGTTTTATAAAGAAATTCTAAGTATAAGGTGTCCAATTGGAAATTATGGACCAAATTGAATAAGTTGCAAAACTTGGGTTCTAGAAGCAATTTGTATGAAATTGCTTTGAATTATTAATTAGAAGGTCTTAAAGAGAAATTTGCCCAATTTCTAAGTTTTTGGACAAAAATGGGCATGGATGGAAAAATTTGGAAGTTTAGTAAGGAAAGGCATTTTGGTCATTTGGTATTAAATGAAATAAAAAGGGAAAAATCAAGCTAAAATTAGCCATCATCTTCCTTGTGGCTGCTGAAATTCTCCATAGCCAAAGCTAGGGTTTTGGTTCAACATTTCAAGCTTGATAGTAAGTGATCCCTAGCCCCATTTTTGATGTTCTTTATATTTTTGAGATCCTCGTAACATGCTCTCTCTATTTCTAACCATATCTCAAGCTAGGGTTCATGTTTAGAAAATTACCCATGCATGAGATCTTGAATTTTGATGATTTATGGACGAATATGGGAGTTTAAAAGATGGTAAACAACTTTTACTGAGTAGTTTTTCATGAAAATGGCCTAAGGGACCAATTTGTAAAAGTTGTAAAAATGGGTAGAAAAATGTGAAATGAAAGGAAATGTGGGCTGTTATAAGTATGAAAAACATTTGGCTAGGCTTGGGTAGTCAAGAAATTACATGCATTTCATTATACGAGCCTAGGGACTAATTTGTAAAAATGTGAAATGTTAGAGGCAAAATGGTCATTCTGCCTGGGGGTGAAATTTAGGTCCGAAATGAATAGTGTGAAGTATTAATAAATTATTTTTACTAATTTAGACCCCGAGGAACCAACTCCGGAGGTCAACCGTGGAAAACGAAAGGTTTCGGAATAACCAAAATACGAACCCAAAGCAAGTACCAGGTAAGTTTGTGTAACTCGAAGCAAAATTTAAATATACTTAAAATACATATTCTTAAATGAATGTTATATTAGATATTGATTACATGATAAATCCATGAAATGTGGTAGTGTAAAATAAAAAGGATGATAATTGTCCTGGTTGAATAAAAAAGGAGATCCGATGGATAAATTCTTGCTTACATGACATGAGATCCAGCATTTGTTGCATTAAGGATTTAGCCCGGACGGGTAATCCAATGATCTAAGTATAGTAAGGATCCAGCCTGGACTGGTGTTCCTTAAGTGATCGAACCTCTTGACGAATATGTGTGCATTATGGATTTAGCCCGGATGGGTAATACGATTAATGACTAAATTTGGCCTGGATTGGTAATTCAGATCCGAGCTTATTGGAGTAATTTTCGTTGTAAGGGATTTAGCCTGGAATGGTAATTCTGACAATACTCCTTGAATTTATGTTACGAGGGATTTAACCTGGATTGGTGATCCTGCTGTAAGAGTGAGGTTCACGAGAGTGCGTATTTAAAGGGATCACTTGCATGATTTGACGGTAAATGAGATATCCATCGAGATTCCAAGAAATTCAACGGGATTAAAATGAGAAATGGGAATAGACATGTTTGAATTGATGAGCTCATCTAAGACTAATGTTATAATGTATTGGCATGGGACTAACTTGATGGTCGAGTGTATGTGAAAGGAAAATTATACTATGCATGTTTGGCATGAATGTCTTTTATGGTTGCATGCTAAAATAACCGGTAAGTTTACCTTCCTGTTATCCGGACTTACTAACCATGTAAATGCTTACCCCCTTTCCTTTCCCTTATCTTATAGAGCTCGCAGACTCGTGAAGATTGGAAGATGGTTGGAGTATTGTCAACACTATCAACTTGTCTTGCCTTGGTATATAGAAACTTTTATTTTTGTTATAATGGCATGTATAGGATTCTTGGTCATTTTGTTATATGTGTCATTTGGTTAGCCAATGTAAGGGCTTAAATGATATGCTTACTCATTTTGTATATGGCAATGAGATATGACTCATTTTGATATAGGTTGTAAACCTACTAAATGTGCATGATTATGTTTGAGTGTTTCATATGAATACCTATTGCGATATACCATAAATGGTCATGTGAAGTGTGGTCAAATCACTTGGAAATGATTTAGGTCACAAAAGGGCAAAAGTTAATAAAATGAGCCAAGTATGAATTGATGGTTGGAATGGTAACCCTAATACAATGAGGGTAATATTATCATAGGTTAAAATGAGACATGAAGTACAAGTACGACCTTGGCCAAGAAGGCTTTAAGGATGTAATTATATCATGATAAATGTCTAAAGAATATGTTAGTATGTATGGTTGGTTAAGGGTGACCAAAGACTTGGAAAATAGCCTTTAAAATGGTCCACACGGGTAGACACACGGGCATGTGTTTAGGCCGTGTGTGACATACGGTCAGCCCCATGGGCGTGTGGTACGGCCGTGTGTCCCATGCATCTAAAATTTTTAGGTCAGTATGCAGGGTAGTAAACACACAGGTAAAGACATGGCCGTGTGTCTCAACCTTGTGGAGGGCACAGCCTAGCACATGGGCGTGTGTCATGGCCGTGTGCCCCTAAATGCATGACGACGTCATAAACAGAATGCTCAGGTTTTTGGACACAAGTGACAACACGGACATGTGCTTGGCCGTGTGAAAACCCCTATAGGTTCGAAATGGAAAATAAATTCAAATAATTCCACACGGGTAAGGGACACGGGCATGTCCCAAGCATACGGGCGTGTGCATTGCCTCCACGCGGGCGTGTGAGGCTTAAACCTAGGAATTTTCCTAAGATTTTCTTAAGTTCTCGGTTTAGTCCCGGACCATTCTTAATGCATGTTTTGGGCCTCGTAGGCCCATAATAGGGACATTATGAATATGTTTGATTGATTTTAATTTGGAACGAAATTTAATAGCCCATATTTTTTCGAAAATGTCATGTTCGTGTACGGTAATGCCCCATACCTCGTCCCGGTCTTGGGTACGGGTAAAGGGTGTTACAGCTTACTATCTTATTCATGTTAACTTAAAATCTATTCATTTGTTTATATTATTTGATTTTTTTAAATGCGTATATTTCTATTATATGCTCATTTTTTGCACATATTTTTTTGTAGGTATAATGCAAATGGATATCTTTTGGAGAGAAGAAATGGATACAAATGGAGAATATTAAAGACTTACATTTCAATTATGTGTTAATTTCAAGACTTATGTAATATTTTTAATTATTTAGTGATTCATTACTTTAATTCAATTAATAGACTGCAATAGATTTCAGCAGGAATATCGATCGAGATATAGATTCTCAAAAACCATTACAGTTCCATTATACAAGTTAAAGTTATGAAGCAAGGAGGAAAATGTTTTATAGGTGATTCCAGTAGAATTTCATCTTATTATATGCTTTTAAGGTATGAGAACTGAAAGACTGGGATGTATAAGAGAACATGTATCAAGACAGGCTTCCTTCAAAGAATCTCAATTATTATAGAGAAGCTTAGTTGTTTGACATACCATTTTATTACCCATGCATAGCATAAACTTACAATACCATAGTATTACTCAAGCCATATGTGCAGAACTTACACAGATATACATAGCACTTGCACACAAGTTACTGCGTTGTCAAAATAAATACCTCTAATGGTAAAATATAACCACAAATTGGAGCCCTCTTAATTATCTCACACTTTTAATAAGTTTAAGCAATAGAAAAATAGTAATTCATGTCAGTAATGTCTTACTATTATGTTATAAAACAGAGACAAGGAAAGCCGCTAGCCTTTAATTGCATCACCATGACCAGTTAACTGCAGCAGATCTTGACCATATAAAAAATATTGTAATTCGGTTAATTCAGTTAATTCGATTAATTTTTATACTTATTTTAACAAAAAATAAAAAAAAGACAAATAATTGTCGGTTAATTCGGTTAACCGACTGAATTAACCGAAAAATTTTAAGTTCAATCTTTTTTTTTTTGAAAAAATTTCGGTTCGATTAACAGTTAAAAGTTTTAAAAGGTCGATTAATTTAGTTAATGATATTTTAAGTCAATTAACCGGTCGGTTAACCAATTGAACACCCTTATATATTCTCACTCACCAAAATTAGACCATCACATGATGTTTAACATGATGTTTCATTACTTCCCATATCCCTTTCACAAAAATTATTAATATGTAACACATCATGATACAATTCTCTAGGAGAGCATGACAATTTGAGTTCCTCTAAGTTCATAGGTTCTTGTGAACTTTTTTCACTGTTACTATCTTCACGGTCCGTAAGTTCATCATCACAAATATCTGCATCAGAGGATTCAACAATAGGCACAAAGCGATAGTAAATTTCTTCTATGGGTGGGTATTGAATTGGACATTCGAGACTTCTTTGACCTTTGCTACCCACCAACAACATTTAACAATATATATGAGAACATTCTTACTATCCCGAGCATTATTTTGACATTCTATTTGGACACTCGAACGAGCCAAGGTGTTGCCGATCGTTTGCAGAACAGTGTCCTTTTGAGCCTCTCTAACATCTCGAGTCTTTTGATCTTTCTCCAACTTTGCGAACATTTTGAATTTATCATTGACCTTAAAAAGGCCTTATTACAACATCATCACGAACCAACAAGGTTCTCTACAGTAACTGATGGCTTTTCACTCAGATTATCACTCCCTTTACTATTACGAGTATCAAGAGTCATTGTGAAAACTTGAAAAGAACACAACACTCAAAAAGAAAAATTAAGCAAACCTTACTGTTATACATTCAGAAATAAATTCAAACTGTTAATGAAGTAAGAATTAATCTTGCGAGTCTCTTAAAAATGTTTATATCAACTAATTAGAATATGTGAGAATCGAACAAGCAAAGCAAACCTAATGGAACTAGGAGTCCAAAATCGGCTGGACATAAAAGAATTGTATTGTACGAAGGAATGGATGTGCAACTGCTTAAACTTCTTAACACAAGAAACAATAAAGTGTTAATAATTTAAATGAATGAATGTTCGTAGTTTGGGAAATCCTCAAGTAGTGCGTAGACTTCATTCATTTAAATTGTTACCACTTTATATTTTTTTTCTAAAACATTTAAAAAAAAGAATTATATAAAAGATTGTAAAATAAATTTATTTTAAATTGACATAGGCGTTTTCTTCCTCGTTAATAAATTACATAAATAAACGTACAAGTATAGGACAAATAAAATGGCTGCAAAATCCTCCTTACTGAATTCTTGCAACAAAACTATGAATGGTATGGGAAAGAAACATTACAACAACTTTAAACACTTAAATGAGGACTATGAATAGGAAAAGAAACAGATAATTGAACTAGTTAACACGGCTGCAAATCCTCCTTATGATCCCTGCAGACCCCGTTAGAGGCTCGATATCTCCCATCTTGATCATAAATCGGATCTGAAAGTTGAAGGGTTCCTTCTGTAGTCGTTGATATCCACCGCTGAACAGCACTTGATCCGACTGGAGAAGACCCTTCTTTTGCAGTAGATTCCTGAAGTAGTTGTTGTCAAAGGAATTTGGTGTGACCAAATCAAGTGGTGCCAAATTTCCATTTCCGTTGGGGAAAGTAGCTGGACAATTGCGTCCGCGAGTGCTGGCAAACCCAGCGTCAATGTCACTTCCATTACTGTATATCCTATCCCTGAATGTCACGCATTGCGCCTGTCCAATGGTGTGAGAACCTGCACCCACAAATGGTTTAATTTAATTATCTCAGTTATCAGTACTGTTTGTTTAGAAAGGAGAATGAAATGGTATTAAAAGGATTAGTTGTGCCCAAACCTGACAAAGCAACCATGTCTCTTTCACTAAGGCCCTTGCTTTCAAAGAGATCGATAAGCCTTTGAAGACCACCTGCGAAACGAGGAAGGTCTCTGCTAGCTAGACTGGCGCTTGCAGTGGTTGAATCTTTTCTTCCAAGCTTCACTGTCCACGAGGGACCACCTACCTGGATTGTTCCAGGAGATCATGTTAATCAATTAGAATTAATTAAATATGAAAAATTTAAGTAGAATATTTAACGTATTACTGATCTCTCTCTCTCTCCCTATATATATATATATATATATATGTACGTGGCGAATAGCGATTTGACTCACGTATTCAGAGGCATCCCCGGCAGCGACGGCAAGGATGTCGGCACAAGATACAACCCCAGGGCTTAAGTTTTCAACTGCAGATTTAGCCTCATCTATAACTTCAAAGCCTCTTACAGAGTTATTATTTTGAGTTACGAATTTCTCGCTTGTGATGGAAGGGGAATTGTCCAGTAAGATTGAAGCATCACAACCCTGAATAAAGCAAAGCAAAGCAAAGCAAGCACTCCATTTAATACAATCCACGCATGCAATTGAAATTTGTTGTAATATGCGTACGAGTATAAACATATTAAACAAGTACCTGAACAAAGCAATCATGGAAATGAAGCCGAATAAGAGATGCAGCCATTCTACATTCTCTTGCAATGGCGGATGTGATGGATGTGCGAATGGTACTGAGTGCATTGGGGCATGTGTCACCATAAAACGTAGAAGAAAGCTGTGCTTGGCATGTGCTGAAGCTCAAAACCAGCAGCATCACCGTAGCAGCAGCTCTAAATATTGCAGCTGTTACCATTTTTTCTGTTCACTACCGAAAACAAAAACTAGAGTTAAATACACAAGATATCTAATAAGAAGAAAGTGAAAGGGTGATGAAGAAAGAGCTTGTGGCTAAAGTTGTATTTATAGAGAGTATTTAAGAAATTAGGATTAGACTTCATTGGAGGTTGTGTTGGTCATAGTTTTCTGCCATATGATATGATATCATGGCTGTAATTAACGAATTTTTCTGTTTTCCAACCGCTGACTTTATGATTATGACTCATTCGTATTTGGCTTGCATGGCGCGTTACTTGATCCAACATTCTACGTGGAAAATGTACCAAAAGTTGTCGTTGTCAATGTTTGTTTGTTCTTTTTTTTTTTCAGCAAATTTGGGCTTCTTTTTTTTAATTAATTTAGTTAGTTCGCATCACCGCATATTACTGTTTTTTTTTCCTTAAAATCTCTCATTATTAGACCTTAATTATACTTAAAATTGAATTCGTAAATGAAATTCGAACTCTTTTAATATTATTTTTCTATCTATAAAATTCGAAATTTACATCTTACTTAAACAACCATATAGCCAACTATCTTTATAAAAGAGATTAGTTTGGTGTTGGCAGCCCACGTTTTTTTCTCTTCAAAACTTCAATGGCCAGGGGAAATTGGCATCTCAATCTTTAAAGTGAAGTGTTGAAATGTTGAATTTTGATTAGAAAAGAATATACAGTAAGGCTTTTATAATATTTATAATATACATATATGGTCAGTGCTCATTTATATTAATCTAAAATTAGTGTAATCTTATATATTCTCCTTATCTTACTATAATTAATACTTAAATAGTTTGAGGGTTGTTTTTATTAATCTATCATGTATGTAAAATTTCAAATAATTTTGATATCTCTATCATACTAAAAAAAAAAATCATCTACTTGTACCAGACAAATCTTCCTAAAAAATAGGAGAAGATATCGTGGGCTGCTGGAGTTATCCTAGGAAGAAAAGCTTATAAAAAGCCAAAGGAGGAAGCCCTAAGTGTGAAGATTCGGAGGCGACAATAGAGGGTAGCGGCTGAGTAGAGATGGAAAGAGGAAACTAAAGGCAGTCCCTCTCAGCCACCACATGACACTGTATTGCTGGATTGTGGATTGGTTTGGTGACAACCATCTTCCTAAGTTCTTCCATTATTTCTTAATCTGTTCTTCCGTGAATTAATCTAATTGAAACGATGTTGGGTGTTATTTTGAACTTGAATTTTAATTGCCAACCCATGAGCTAAATCTCATAGGGCCAAGATTACAGGATGAACATTTATTTCCTTGGTTGAAGCATATATTCAATTTAATCTACTGTTCATTCAATTGCTTTTATTTCCCAATTGTGTGCGTACATTCTCTATAAATAGTTGAGTGTGCAGTATGCCCATAAACTAAACCTAATTCTGAAAAGGTTGGAATAGTTGAACCGTAGTTGAATGATATAAGCAAGTATTCAACCGAATACTTGCAGCGGACTCTAGACATAGAGCATCGTTTGAATGAAGATAAAACAGTGCAGGGTACTGAACTAAGGCTTGTAGACACAGGCCAGTTAGCTTGAGCTCTTACTCTCGAAAAAAGCAGGTCACTTTAGGTCTCTTCTGATGAGTAGATTGAGTACGATTTTGCTGAGGCATTATTGAAAGTAAGGGCTGATTTTTAGTAATCCCAACCTTCCAAATCAACATCATATACCTTTTAGCCTTTGTCATAGTATATTTGCCATAGAATTCGTAGTTATTCATTTATTCGCTCGCATTTTATTCAAGTGATTATTCTTGGAATTGTCGTTGCATTTTTACTCTTGTCTTAGCATTTTCCAGTATTAGTCAGTATACATTTCTCACACATCCTTACTACTTTAATTTACCACTGCATATTTATCTTGGTTTTGCCATAGCATTACTCGTAATTCATTATAATAACTTGACCATGTTTGGACCTAATCCGATCCTTGTGGAAATGGTCTCACTTATCACTTTATTACTTGATCCGACTTGTATACTTGCACAATTCGCATGTCATATTCACACATGACAAGTTTCTGGCGCCGTTACCGGGGATCAGCAAATTAGTGTAATCTTAGCGTGTTAGGTGCTTACAATCACTCCAGATATGTGGTGCTTGAGTTATGACAAAGCTAATTGTCAACGTGTCAGAATGTTCTATCGATGCTGAGGCTAAAGGCTTTACTGTGTTGACAGAGTTTATCCTTCCCATCTACGACAAGTGTTTGTTATTTTTTTCCCCTAAATTATATAGTTTCATTCATTGAATTAATTAATGAATTTACCTTAAAATTAATGTAATCTTATATATTCTCCTTATCTTTGTATAATTAACATTTAAATAGTTTGAGGGTTGTTTTTATTAATTTATCATGTATGTAAAATTTCAAATAAATTTGATACCTCTATTATATTAGAAAAAAAAACCATCATTATTGATATATATTTAATGGTTGAAATTTTATATTGAATAAATTATTAAACATTTTTAATTTGTTAAAAACTTAGCATGCATAATCTTAATATGGTATATAGCAATTAAATTGTTAAAATATTAAGGTAAATTATTTGGTACAAGCAACGTCAAGAGGTTGACAAGTGATCTATAGAGGTATAGTAAATTATTTAAAAATAAATGTTTTAAAAAGATAGACACATGTCATGTGACAGCCCTAATTCGACCTTAGTCGGAATGTGGTTTTGGGACCACAAAATCGAGTCATAAAATTTATTTAAAATTTAGTTGCATATCCTCTATGTGTATTAGTGCATGTGTGAAAATTTGATGTTTTAATTTAGACTTATGAATGTGAATTTTTCTTGAAAGGACTTAGTTGAGAAACTTAGAAAATATGATAGGTAAATTGTAAGAACCAACTAACTACAAAGTGTGAAATCTTGGGTTTGCATGTCAAAATACCCAAAAATTCAATAAATGGCCGGCCAAGTGATGATGACCCTCCACTAAGTTTAATTAATTATAATATTTGGTTAGAAAATGATTAAAATATTCAAAATAAAATGATTTAATAAGAAAAATAGATGAATAAAGAAGATATTCAAGGAGAGAGAGTGTGTTCATCTTCTTCTTCCTCTAAAAACCGAAACAAAAGAAAAGAAAAAGGAAAAATTCTCATTAAGGCAATTCGGCACTTCTTCTTGCTAGTAGGAGGTAAGTTTTGAAGTGTTAGTTAAATCTTCTTATATGTTTAAGTTAATTTGTAAATGTATTTTGGCAATATTAAGAAAAATTCAAACTTTTCTGGTGGTTGGGCACTAAGCCGTGTATCAAAGTACTAGAATTAGCAGTTGTTTTCATGTATTATTGAATTAAATAGATGATAGAATGGGGTTGAATTTGTTGAATTAGTAATTGGATAATACTTATGTATTCGGCTATATGGGGTTTAAATGGAAGGTTCATTTGATTTATTTTGTCCTTGTATGAGAAGTGGTTCATTGTTAAGGCCGAATGAGTCATGCTAGATTAGTTGAAATGCAAAAATTCATGTTATGAGATAATTTGAGTAATTGACTGAAACATGGAAGGAAGGGTAAGATTTATAAATTATGTTTTAGGAGTGAAAGGTATAATGAAAATTGTATTAAGTTTAATGTGCATACTTTAGTCTAAGTGTTGTGGAGAATTCGGCTAAGATAGTTGGAATGTGTGTGTTACCGATTTTAAATTTGGATTATGGGAGTGGCTATAATGGGCATTAAGATGTTGAACTTAAGAAATTAGAAGTCTATGAACTTGATAGTATTTAAATGATAGTACGAATAAATGGGGAGCTTTTGCTAGTTTAGAAGTATAAGGTCAAAATGTTTATGAAGTGAAACTATGTGTTAAATGACAAAATGATGACCAAATGTTATTTTGATAGTGATAATACATTCGGCTTTGAGATATAATATAAACATTAGTTGAGATTTTAATATTTGGAACAAGGAGGGTTGTAAGAAGAAGTGGAATCATTAAATTTATATATTTATGAATATTTTGCAAGGTAAATTAAACTATTAAATTTATTTATTCTAGCTCAAGAATCCAAAGGAGGGGAATCAAGCAAAGGCAAAGCAAAGAATATTGAGTAGTCGATTGGGAATCATTTCATCCGACATAAGGTAAGCCCATAAGCATTCATAGGTTGATTAACTTAGAATTAAATAATACTAATGTATCATGAAAGGATTTCTATATTGGTATTCTTTTGGAGTGGTACACGTATTTATAGGTGTGGTTGTATATGCTATTTGATTTAAGTAAATTTCCTTATCATATGAGTCGATATTGGCACTAAGTGTGCGGATTTGAATGGCACTATGTGTGTGAAGTCGAATGGCACTATGTGTGCTGGCTTGAATATCAATACATGAGTGAATTTTCAATGCACTATGTGTGCGGTTTATCATAGCACTATGTGTGCGCTTTTGATTAGTGTTATGTGGGCGAAAACGGTTGAGGATATATAGCATGCCAGGAAGGAATGGAGCGCAAGGACTATTATCGGAATAATTGAATTTTGAGATATGAAACATATATGTATGGAACCATCTAGTTTATCATTGTTTTATACTTCGAAGAAAGTATTTAAATTGTTCGGTTGTTTTAGGTATTTAATTGGATATCTAGATTTGGCTTGGGGTTCAATCGATAATTTAAATAATTGTGGCATAGATCGGTATGGATGAAATAGTTACTCTTTCAATATTTTGCATATTATTACGTGTTAGTGGTCTCTATTATATTGCTTATTACTTACTGAGTTGAATACTCATTTGGTGTGTTTAGTTGTCTCTTATTTAGATTTCTTTGATCCAATTCTTGTGTTCGGGACCATCGTCGAAGTCATCACATCAGCCTGCAACGTTTTGGTACCTTTTTCTTAGTTGATCTTAGGGGAACATTATGGCATGTATAGGCTGGAACATATGTTTTGAAGTGTTGATTTTGGTTATGTATTAAAAGCCATGCGAAAATAGCTTGATATATATATATATATTTAGACTCGGTTTTATGTGTGTTTTATTATGATGTTTTTATTCTTGGTTTGATATATGTGATTATGTTTGATGATGATTGGTGTTGAGGTAAGAAATTTGTGTAATGGAGATGACTATATTATTTAGGTCTGAATTCAGTTTTGAGCGAATTATCGCTTAAATCTTTTGATAAATACGCCCTATGATATGATAGTATAAAATCATTGTAATAGTTTTGGAAGTGTATTTAAGTAATTATGTAAATTGTAAGGTATTTGTGGCTTGGCCGTTTGTATATAATTGATATTATTCATGCTAGAGTTAACATGAGCTTGTCATGTAAAAATTATGACTTATGTTTGCAGTAAATGGTTGACTATCAAAACTGATGCTAGAACATGTGTCCATGTGATGTTCGACCATAATGTTTTTAATTGAATTTTACTTATAGCTTACTTGTGTATAAGGTACATATACTTTGGTTAATATGATAGTTAAACTTTTGCATGCTATATATGTGCTTATGACTTAAATTGCGATGAAATATTCAGAACTGTATACTTATTTAGTAATGCCTGGTAACTCTATTCCTGCGACGGAATACGGGTTAGGGGTGTTACATTTTATTGGTATCACAGTTTCGGTTTAGTCGGTCCTAGGACAACCGTAGCGCGTACGAGTCTAGCTATACATGCCTTAATGTTAGTATATGATAGTGTGATGGCTTTTGACGGTTGAAATTATTGTTTTGATTAGTAAATGGAACCCAATTTAGAGAGAGCCTTGGCGGATGACGTTGAGAGTGTAGCGGCTGCTCCTGCGCAAGGGACACCGCCTGCTGAACCTCAATCATCTGCAAATAATCAAGATGATGGGGCAAAACAAGCCTTCTTTTCTATGATGAACGAGTGCATCGCACAATATGCCCAGACTAACCCGGCTGCTCAACCATTTCCAAATTTAAATAATCCGCCTCAGGTTCCTATAATACCAGCAACTATTGATCCTTTGAGGCCGAGTAAACCTCCTGTAGATTTGATTAGGAAGCGCGGGGCCGAGGAATTTTGAGCCACAGCTACTGATGGTACTGAAAGGGCTGAGTTTTGGCTTGATAACACCATTCGTGTTTTTAAAGAGCTTTCATGCATACCTGAAGAGTGTCTAAAGTGTGCTATATCCTTATTACGGGACTCGACCTACTATTGGTGGAGAACTCTGATTTCTATTGTTCCGAAGGAACGGGTTACTTGGGATTTCTTTCAGGCGGAGTTTCGTAAGAAGTAT
The DNA here is from genome assembly GCA_025698475.1 of Gossypium anomalum. NCBI lineage: Eukaryota > Viridiplantae > Streptophyta > Magnoliopsida > Malvales > Malvaceae > Gossypium > Gossypium anomalum. The sequence continues at coordinate 61,965,316 of CM046956.1, forward strand.
ATTAGTCAACGATTTATTGACCAAAAGCGTAAAGAATTTTTGGAGCTCAAACAAGGTCATTTGATGGTATCTGAATACGAACGTGAGTTTGTAAGACTCAGTCGATATGCTCGGGAGTGTGTAGCTGATGAAGTCGCTATGTGTAAAAGATTCAAAGAGGGATTGAATGAAGATTTAAAACTACTGGTGGGTATTTTAGAAATAAAGGAATTTGTAACACTGGTTGAACGGGCTTGCAAGGCTGAAGAGCTTGGAAAGGAGAAAAAGAAAGCTGAATCTGAAGCTAGAGACTTTCGTAAAAGATCGGTAGGTAAAACTTCTTTCTCGACTGCAAAATGGTTCAGAGACGATGCTAATAAATCGAAGACGACTGCAGGAATTTCTATTAGGGAGCGACTATCAACGGACTCTCGAGCTACCTCAATTGCTAATATTGGCAACAATCGGCAGGAAAAACCCGAATGTTCACAATGTGGAAGACGACATGTAGGTGAGTGTTGGGGTAAGCCTATTAACAGGGCCTCTTATAGATGCGGATCGCGGGATCATTTTATTCGAGATTGGATGGAACCTGTTGAAAAGAATAAGGTGTAAGATACAAGATCGAGCGGCACAACGAATAGAGGAAGACCACCGAGAAATACAGGAGGTAGGGGTGGTAGTCAGAGAGGAACTTCTGATACTGCTGTTTGATCTGAGACTCGTGCTCCTGCCAGAGCTTATGCCATCCGTGCACGAGAGGAGGCATCTTCCCCTGATGTTATCACTGGTACTTTCACTCTCTTTGATACTAACGTGATTGCATTGATTGACCCTAGTGCTACTCATTCATATGTATGTGAGACTGTAGCATCCAGTAAGACTCTACCTGTTGAGTCTACTGAGTTCATAATTCGAGTGTCGAATCCCTTGGGGCGATATGTACTCGTTGACAAAGTGTGTAAGAAATGCCCCTTAATAATCCGAGGTTCCTGTTTTCCGGCCGACTTGATGCTTTTACCGTTTGATGAATTTGATGTTATTCTCGGTATGGATTGGTTGACCGTACATGATGCAGTTGTGAATTGCAAAAGTAAGACCATCGATTTGAGATGTGTAGATAATAAGATAATCCGAGTTGAGTCTACTGATTTGAACGGATTGCCAGCAAAAATAATATCCTCTATGTTGGCTCAAAAATATGTGAGAAAGGGGTGTGAAGCGTATCTTGCATACGTACTTGATAGTAAAGAATCAGAAAAGAAGCTTGAATCAGTGCCAGTGGTTTGTGAATATCCAGATGTTTTGAATCAGTGCCAGTGGTTTGTGAATATCTGGATGTTTTTCCCGAAGAATTACCGGGGTTACCACTTGTTCGGGAGGTAGAGTTTGGCATTGAACTTGTACCGGGTACCACACCAATTTCTATAGCTCCGTATCGTATGGCACCAACAGAGTTGAAGGAATTGAAAACTCAGTTGCAAGAGTTGACGGATAGAGGTTTTGCTTTCGACCGAGTTTTTCACCCCTCAGGGTGCACCAGTATTATTCGTGAAAAAGAAAGATGGAACCATGAGGATGTGCATCAATTATCGTCAATTGAATAAACTGACAATAAAGAATAAATATCCGTTACCGCGTATTGATGATTTGTTTGATCAGCTGAAGGGAGCCTCCGTATTTTCAAAGATAGATTTGAGATCGGGTTATTATCGATTCATGAGTTCGGGACTCGGATATACCTAAACCGCTTTGACGAGATATGGTCACTACGAGTTTTTAGTGATGCCGCTTGGGCTTACTAATGCCCTACGCAGATTTATGGATTTGATGAATCGAATATTTAGACAGTATTTGGATCGGTTTGTAGTGGTGTTTATTGATGACTATCTTGATTTATTCGCGTAATGAATCGAACATCTTTGAGCACTGAAATTGGTATTACAAATTTTACGGGACAAGCAGTTATATGCAAAATTCAGTAAATGCGAGTTCTGGTTGAGAGAAGTTAGCTTTTTGGGACATGTGGTATCCGTATCGGGTATTCGAGTTGATCTGAGCAAAATTTCAGCCATAATTGATTGGAAGCCTCGAGGAATATTACCGAAGTTAGGAGCTTTTTGGGACTTGCCGGATTTTACTGATTTGGTTTGTAAAGGGTTTCTCAATGATAGCCACACCGATGACGAAACTACTTCAAAAAGATGTTAAGTTTGAATGGTCAGAAAGATGTCAGAAAATTTTCGACCGATTGAAAACATGTTTAACAGAAGCTCCAGTGCTAGTGCAGCCAGAATCTGGTAAAGAGTTTGTTATTTACAGTGATGCATCCTTACTTGGGCTAGGTTGTGTGTTGATGCAAGAAGGTTGAGTTGTGGCTTACGCGTCGAGGCAATTAAAGCCTCATGAGAAAAACTATCTGACCCATGATCTTGAATTAGCGGCCATTGTATTCGCTTTAAAAATATAGCGACACTACTTATTTAGAGAGAGGTGTCATATTTATTCGGATCACAAAAGCCTCAAATATTTGATGACTCAAAGAGAGTTGAATCTGCGACAAAGACATTGGCTTGAGTTGTTGAAAGATTATGAGCTCGTCATTAATTATCACCCGGGTAAGGCTAACGTGGTTGCCGATGCTTTAAGTCGTAAATCACTATTTGCTTTGAGAGCGATGAATGTTCATCTGTCAGTTTCATCCGATTATGTGTTGGTAGCTGAATTGAAGGCCAAACCATTATTGATTTATCAAATACTTGAATCCCAGAAGGTCGACGATGAATTGGTTGCTAAGCAAGCTGAATGTGTTTCAAATGTGGAATCAGAGTTTCAGATTGACGATAATGATTGCTTGACGTTCAAGAGTCGATTATGTGTTCCAAGAAATTCAAAATTTATTTCGATGATTTTGAGCGAGGCTCATAGTAGTCGAATGTCAGTTCACCCGGGTAGTACAAAAATGTACAACGATCTGAAACGTCAATTTTGGTGGCCTGGTATGAAAGGAGACATTTCTGACTTTGTTTCAAAGTGTTTGATATGTCAACAAGTGAAAGCGGAACATCAAGTGCCTTCGGGATTACTTCAGCCTATCATGATACCTGAATGGAAATGGGATCGAGTTATGATGGATTTTGTATCTGGTTTACCATTGACGCAGAGTAAGAAAGACTCAATCTGGGTTATTGTTGATAGATTGACGGAATCTGCTTATTTTATTCCTGTCCGCACAGATTTCCCACTCGATAAATTGGCAGAATTATATGTCTCCCAAATTGTTCGATTACATGGAGTCCCTATTTCTATTGTGTCGGATAGAGACCCGAGATTCACATCACGATTTTGGAAGAAATTGCAAGAAGCATTGGGTACCAAGCTGCATTTTAGCACCGCTTTTCATCCCCAGACTGATGGTCAGTCCGAGCGGATAATTCAGATACTCGAGGATATGTTGAGATGTGGCATTCTGGAGTTTAGTGGTTCATGGGAAAGGTATTTTCCTTTGATTGAATTTGCTTACAACAATAGTTTCCAATCAAGCATTAAGATGGCACCTTACGAGGCTTTGTACGGTCGTAAATGCCGTACACTGTTGTTTTGGACTGAGCTTAGTGAAAGTAAAATCTTCGGGGTTGATTTGATTAAAGATGCTGAACAGAAAGTAAAAGTGATCCATGAAAGTCTGAAAGCAGCTTCGGATCGTCAGAAGTCGTATGCGGATTTAAAAAGAAAAGACATCGAATACCAGGTTGGAGATAAAGTGTTTCTTAAAGTATCACCTTGGAAAAAAATACTCAGATTTGGCCGTAAGGGTAAATTGAGTTCGAGATTCATCAGACCGTATGAAATATCCGAACGAATTGGGCCGGTCGCATATAGATTAATTTTACCCCCTGAACTTGAAAAGATTAACAACGTTTTTCATGTTTCGATGCTTCAACGTTATAGATCTGATCCATCACACATAATTAATCCATCAGAGGTTGAAATTCAATCTGATTTGAGTTACGAAGAAGAACCAGTTCGTATTTTGGCCCGTGAGGTAAAAGAACTACGAAATAAGAAAATCTCATTAGTGAAAATACTGTGGCTTAAACATGGGGTCGAAGAAGCTACTTGGGAGCTCGAGGATTCTATGAAAGAATGTTATCCATATTTATTCACTGGTAAGATTTTCGGGGACGAAAATTTTTAAGTGGGGGAGAGTTGTGACAGCCCTAATTCGACCCTAGTCGAAATGTAGTTTTGGGACCACAAAACCGAGTCATAAAATTTATTTAAAATTTAGTTGCATATCCTCTATGTGTATTAGTGCATGTGTGAAAATTTGATGTTTTAATTTAGACTTATGAATGTGAATTTTTCTTGAAAGGACTTAGTTGAGAAACTTAGAAAATATGATAGGTAAAATGTAAGGACCAAATAACTACAAAGTGTGAAAGCTTGGGTTTGCATGTCAAAATACCCAAAAATTCAATAAGTGGCCGGCCAAGTGATGATGACCCTCCACTAAGTTTAATTAATTATAATATTTGGTTAGAAAATGATTAAAATATTCAAAATAAAATGATTTAATAAGAAAAATAGATGAATAAAGAAGAAATTCAAGGAGAGAGAGTGTGTTCATCTTCTTCTTCCTCCAAAAACCGAAACAAAAGAAAAGAAAAAGGAAAAATTCTCATTAAGGCAATTCGGCACTTCTTCTTGCTAGTAGGAGGTAAGTTTTGAAGTGTTAGTTAAATCTTCTTATATGTTTAAGTTAATTTGTAAATGTATTTTGGCAATATTAAGAAAAATTCAAACTTTTATGGTGGTTGGGCACTAAGCCGTGTATCAAAGTACTAGAATTAGTAGTTGTTTTCATGTATTATTGAATTAAATAGACGATAGAATGGGGTTGAATTTGTTGAATTAGTAATTGGATAATACTTATGTATTCGGCTATATGGGGTTTAAATGGAAGGTTCATTTGATTTATTTTGTCCTTGTATGAGAAGTGGTTCATTGTTAAGGCCGAATGAGTCATGCTAGATTAGTTGAAATGCAAAAATTCATGTTATGAGATAATTTGAGTAATTGACCGAAACATGGAAGGAAGGGTAAGATTTATAAATTATGTTTTAGGAGTGAAAGGTATAATGAAAATTGTATTAAGTTTAATGTGCATACTTTAGTCTAAGTGTTGTGGAGAATTCGGCTAAGATAGTTGGAATGTGTGTGTTACCGATTTTAAATTTGGATTATGGGAGTGGCTATAATGGGCATTAAGATGTTGAACTTAAGAAATTAGAAGTATATGAACTTGATAGTATTTAAATGATAGTACGAATAAATGGGGAGCTTTTGCTAGTTTAGAAGTATACGGTCAAAATGTTTATGAAGTGAAACTATGTGTTAAATGACAAAATGATGACCAAATGTTATTTTGATAGTGATAATACATTCGGCTTTGAGATATAATATAAACATTAGTTGAGATTTTGATATTTGGAACAAGGAGGGTTGTAAGAAGAAGTGGAATCATTAAATTTATATATTTATGAATATCTTGCAAGGTAAATTAAACTATTAAATTTATTTATTCTAGCTCAAGAATCCAAATGAGGGGAATCAAGCAAAGGCAAAGTAAAGAATATTGAGTAGTCGATTGGGAATCATTTCATCCGACATAAGGTAAGTCCATAAGCATTTATAGGTTGATTAACTTAGAATTAAATAATACTAATGTATCATGAAAGGATTTCTATGTTGGTATTCTTTTGGAGTGGTACACGTATTTATAGGTGTGGTTGTATATGCTATTTGATTTAAGTAAATTTCCTTATCATATGAGTCGATATTGGCACTAAGTGTGCGGATTTGAATGGCACTATGGCACTATGTGTGCTGGCTTGAATATCAATACATGAGTGAATTTTCAATGCACTATGTGTGCGGTTTATTATAGCACTATGTGTGCATTTTGATTAGTGTTATGTGGGCGAAAACGGTTGAGGATATATAGCATGTCGGGAAGGAATGAAGCGCAAGGACTATTATCGGAACAATTGAATTTTGAGATATGAAACATATATGTATGGAACCATCTAGTTTATCATTGTTTTATACTTCGAAGAAAGTATTTAAATTGTTCGATTGTTTTAGGTATTTAATTGGATATCTAGATTTGGCTTGGGGTTCAATCGATAATTTAAATAATTGTGGCATAGATCAGTATGGATGAAATAATTTTGATATCTCTATCATATTAGAAAAAAAACCATCATTATTGATATATGTTTAATGGTTGAAATTTTATATTGAATAAATTATAAAACATTTTTAATTTATTACAAACATAGCATGCATAATCTAAATATGATATATATAGCAATTAAATTGTTAAAATATTAAGGTAAATTATTTGGTACAAGCAGGGTCAAAGGTTGACAAGTGATCTATAGGGGTATAGTAAATTTTTTAAAAATAAATGTTTTAAAAAAATAGACACATGTCAATTTTTTGAGACTATTTGTAGAATAAAAAAAAGTAGACGGTTAGTGTACCAAATGCTCACCCCATTATTAATGGTAGAAAGATTTATTAAAATGTCTAAAACTAATTTAGTTTTACAATAATATAAGTGTATTCTTCCCCAATTTATATACCTATTGATAAATCGTAATTTATACATATTATTATCCCATGCTTAACATATTTATGAATGATTTCTCCTTAGATTTGGCGAATTTGATGCTCCTAATCCTTTAATTTCATGTTTTATACTTAGGAGATCACAGGAGAGCAAAAAGAAAAAGAAACGGGCCAAAAACGGAGAAAATGGGTCGACGTGCGAAAACAACACAGCCTAGACTTCCTCACACGGGTAGTACACATGCCCGTGCCATTCTAACAGGCTCAAACATGGCCTAAACCAACCTCAAGACGGGTGTGTTGATATCTCAGCCTTGACCACGGCCTAAAGCAATCGCACACGGGCGTGTCCATGTCGAGCCCAAGTTAAGTTCTATTCTGAAAAGGGCGATTTTGAGGGCTTTTAGGCATTCTAAAACCTATTTAAACACCCTAGAGGAGGACTAAATAGGAAACGCAGAGTAGGAAGCAAGGAATTACTCGAAGGAAGCCGATTGATCCATCTCAAAAGCTGGATTATTCATCAAGACTGAAGATCTCCCCTCAATTTCCCTTCAGGAGTTTTCGGTTTTCTTTATGTTTTGCATTCATTATTCTTCTAAGATGTTTTCCTTTTTAGTTATAAACTAAACCCCCTAAATACCTAAGGGGAATGAAACCTAAGACGAATCTTGTTATTATTTTCTGAATTGTATGATAAATATTTGACTTGTTCTTAATTATGTGTTCTTAATTCTTGCTTCGGTATTTCAGGATATTGATTCAAGTTAATGCGCTTATTCGGAGGATTAATAATCCCTGTCTAAGAGTAAATTTGTTATAATTAAGAAATTAATTGCACACCTAGAGATAGGGTGAGAAAATTTTGCCGGATTAGGGTGAAACCTAATAAGGGGATCCATATATCGAGTTAATGCAAACTTAGGGTGTTAATTAGAAAGAGATTTCAATTATTCAACCTAGGGTTAGATGTTATTAGTCTTGAATAGGGATAATAAAATAACTTAGGGATTTCTACGGAATAAGCTGAATGAATAAATCGTCTGATTCAGAGTCAAATAACAAGTGAAGTCTAGGTGGATTTTTTCTTGGGTATTGTCTTAATCAATCGAATTTTCTAAAAAGTATTTCCCCAAATCTATTTTCTGTGCATTCTTAGATAGTAAATTAGTTTAGATAAACAACCCCCATTATTCTTAGGCTAGATAATAAAAAGAAAGTTAATACTAGTACTTTTAGTTCCTTTGGGTTCAACATCCGGTCTTGCTAAAACTATTCTACTGTTCGATAGGTGCACTTGCCTTCGTCATGATAATAGTTAGTTTAGGTACAATCATTTATAAATTTTAAAACTTATCGCGAGTGACAATAAAGTTTTTGGCGCCGTTGCCGGGGAACTAAGATAATAGGAACACTCGATTTTTATTACTTTAGCCATTTACTTTTATTGCAATTTAAATTTTGTTTTGATTTTCGTTGCTAAATTTTCTTTTCTTTCTTCTGGCAGGTTCCTATAGTTTATGACTAGAAGAAACCTGTCAGGACCATTACTTTTTGACGAAGAAATCGATCTCACAGCTTGCAGAAACTGAAGAGAAATAAGGCAAAGCCTAAGATACACAGAGGAAGAGAAAGAGGACGATATCCCAACTACAACTGAGGAGATGGCCGAAAATCAAGAAAATTCGGTACCTCCTGCGCTTGTTGCTGACCCAGTAAATCAGAATCCTGCTCCTCGTACTATGTATGATTATGCTAAACCTATTTTAACAGGAACTAAATCGAGTATAATTAGGCCTGCTGTTGCTGCAAATAATTTTGAACTGAAACCTAACACAATTCGAATGATACAATTGTTTGTTCAGTTTGATGGTTTGCAGGATGAAAACCCAAATACTCATTTAGCAAATTTTCTGGAGCTTTGTGACACATTCAAGATCAATGGCATTTCTGATGATGCCATTCGCCTTTGGTTATTATCCTGTTCACTAAGGAACAAGGCTAAACAGTGGTTGAACTCGTTACTACGAGGATCAATCACTACCTGGGAACAGATGATTGGAAAGTTCTTACTTAAATATTTTCCACCTGCTAAAACAGCTAAACTAAGGAGTGATATTTCTTCTTTTGTGCAGATGGATTTAGAAACACTTTACGATGCATGAGAGAGATATAATGACCTATTGCGAAGGTGCCATCACCATGGGTTGCCCCTATGGCTGCAAGTTCAAACATTTTATAATGGTGTGAACCCCTTGACAAGACAGATAATTGATGCAGCAGCAGTTGGTGGAACCCTAAACAACAAAACACTTGAAGAGGCTTACGAATTTATTGAGAAAATGTCACTAAATAACTATTAGTGGCAAGTCTTGAGGACTAAGCCAACCAAAGAAGTAGGCATTTATAACGTCAACTCGGTTACTGTGCTATCAAATCAGGTAGAAATTTTAAATAAAAAGATTGATGGTTTACTTAGTTCCACGCAGGTACATCCAATTATGCAATGCAATGCAAGTGGAGGTGGAATGAGCAACTTAAAATATCCAACCTATGGCCATAACATAGAGAACAAATAATTGAATTACATGGGTAACAACTCTAGACTTCAAAATAATCCTTACAATAACACTTACAATGTAGGTTAAAGGAATCACCCGAATTTCCCATGGGGAGGCCAAGGAAATCAAAGACCACCACCCCCTTCAGGCTTCCAACAACAACCTTACCAACTAGAGAAAAAGTTGAACCTTAGGAGATAATGACAAAATTTATTTCAGTAGCAGAAAATCATTTCCAGAACACTGAAACTGCACTAAAAAATCAGCAAGCATCAATTCAAGGGCTCGAGAATCAAATTGGACAGCCAGCGAAGATAATTTCAAAAAGACCACCAAGAAGCTTACCTAAGAACACCGAAACCAATCCAAAAGAGCATGTGAAAGTAGTTATACTAAGGAGTGGGAAAGTGTTAGCTGAATATGAAAAGAAGCTACCACAAGAAGCTGACAAAAGCGAAAGAGAGGAGGTAAAACCCGAAAACAATGACAAGCCAGCGCCAAAGGAATATAAACCACCAGTTCCATACCCAGCTAAGTTGAAGAAAGACCACATGGATGCACAATTCGGTAAATTCCTTATTGAAGCCATTACATATCAACTTACCTTTTGTTGAAGCGATTTCGTAGATGCCGACATACGCAAAATTTTTGAAGGAGCTTCTAAAAAATAAAAGGAAGTTTGAGAACTTATCTACAGTGGACCTCAACGAGGAGTGCTCAGCCATCCTCCAAAATAAACTTCCAACCAAACTAAAAGACCCAGGAAGTTTTACTATTCCCTGGTTAATTGGTAGTTTGAATGTTGAGAAAGCACTAGCTGATTTAGGCGCTAGCATTAATTTGATGCCATATAAGATGTTTAAACAACTTGGTCTTGGGGAACCTAAACCCACTAGGATGAGTATTCAATTAACTGACAGATCTGTTAAATATCCTAGGGGTATCATAAAGGATGTACTTATAAAAGTAGATAAATTTATATTCCCTGTTGATTTTGTTGTGCTTGGTATGGATGAGGATGTTGAAGTACCTTTAATTTTAGGTCATCCATTTTTAGCCACTCCTAGAGCTGTTATTGATATGGGAGATGGTAAACTTGTACTTATTGTAGGTGACGAAGAGATTATTTTTAAGATTTATGATGCCATGAGATTTTCTAGGGAGCAAGATGACTCATTTTATTTTATTGACTCTATTGATCATGCCACTCAAGATTCTTTTCAGGAAATCATACATGAGGACACGTTGGAACTGTGTCTTGCCCAAAATGAGGAGGTAGATGATGATGATTCTGAGATAGGTAAGGTAAAAATTGAACTGAACTCCAATAAACCAGTCTCAAAACAAGTAGAACATAAGGGTATCAAGACAAATGATGAACTTAAGCAAAAACCCTCTATTGAAGAACCCCCCAAACTGGAACTTAAACAGTTGCCAAATCACTTGGAATATGCATTCCTTGGAAATAATTCTACATTACCAGTGATTATTGCTTTTAACTTACAACCCAAGTAAAAAGAGGAATTAATCCAAGTATTAAGATAACATAAAAGGGTCATAGCTTGGAAAATTTCTGACATCAAAGGGATTAGCCCCTCTTTTTGCACCCACAAAATTTTAATAGAAGATGAATATAAGCCATGTGTGCAAGCTCAAAGACGACTGAATCCCAACATGAAAGAAGTTGTTAAAGCTAAGGTAATTAAACTTCTAGATGCTGGAATTATTTATCCTATTTCTGACAGTTCTTGGGTAAGTCCAGTGCAGGTTGTTCCTAAGAAAGGAGGCATGACGGTTGTAACCAACGAGAAGAATGAATTAATCCCGACAAGAACAGTCACAGGTTGGAGATTTTGCATTGACTACAGGAAGCTGAGTGATGCCATGAGAAAAGATCACTTTCCTTTGCCATTTATTGACCAAATGTTGGAAAGATTATCAGGGCACATGTACTACTGCTTTTTAGACGGACTCTCTGGTTATTTCTAAATCCCAATAGCTCCTGAAGATCAAGAAAAGATGACATTTACATGTCCATATGGTACGTTTGCTTATCGTAGAATGCCTTTTGGAATATGTAATGCTCCTGCCACTTTTCAGCGCTGTATGATGGCCATTTTTGATGAACTCATAGAAGACATCATGGAGGTATTTATGGATGACTTTTCGGTATTCGGTAACTCTTTCCATCTTTGCCTTAAAAATTTAAAACGAGTTTTAATAAGATGTGAGGAAACAAACCTTGTGTTTAATTGGGAGAAATGTCACTTTATGGTTCAGGAAGGTATTGTATTAGGACATAAAATTTCTAGTAAAGGGATTGAAGTGGACAAATCTAAAATTGAAACAATAAAAAAACTACCCCCTCCTAGTTCGGTCAAGGCTATTAGAAGCTTTTTAAGACATGCTGGTTTTATAGAAGATTTATTAAGGATTTTTCTAAAATAACTAAGCCTTTGACAAAATTACTAGAAAAAGATGTACCTTTTAATTTCGATCAGGAATGCTTAGAAGCATTTAATACCTTAAAGGATAAATTAAATGCTCCAATCATAATTGCACCTGACTGGAATTTACCTTTTGAACTAGTGTGTGATGCGAGTGATTTTACAGTAGGTGCAGTTTTGGGACAACGAAGGGACAAGCATTTTCAACCTATCTATTATGCTAGCAAAACTTTGACAGCTACACAAGAAAACTATACCACTACGGAGAAAGAGTTGCTAGCTGTGGTTTTTGCATTCGATAAATTTTGATCATATCTCATATTGTCTAAAGTTGTCGTTTACACTGACCATTCTGCCCTTCGCTACCTTTTAACTAAAACTGATGCAAAACCTCGACTCATTCGATGGATTCTGTTGTTGCAGGAATTTAATTTAGAGATTCAGGATAAGAAAGGAGCTGAAAATCTCGCAGCTGATCATCTTTCCAGACTTAAGAACTCAAATACCAAAGAACTAGATGAAGTTGAAATAAATGATTCGTTTCTTGAAGAACAATTCTTTGCTATATTTGATTCTGAGGTGCCTTGGTTTGCAGACGTTGCGAATTTTTTAACCACTAACATTATCCCAAAAGGGTTGACACACCAGCAAAAGAAGCGATTCTTTAATGATGTGAAAAACTACTTTTAGGATGACCCTTTTCTTTTCCGCATATGTGCAGATCAAGTCATTAGGAGATGCGTTACAAGGTCAGAAGCATCAAAGATTTTGGAACATTGCCACTCAGGACCGACTGGAGGACACTACAATGGAACTAAGACCGCACATAAAATACTTGAATCAGGTTTCTATTGGCCCTCGTTATTCAAAGACGCTAATAGGTACGTTACTTCCTGTGACAAATGCCAACGGACATGTAATATCTCCAAACGTGATGAAATGCCTCAAAACTATATGCTTTCATGTAAAATATTTGACGTTTGGGGTATCGACTTCATGGGTCCCTTCCCTAGTTCATTTGGGAATAAATACATCTTAGTAGCAGTTGATTATATGTCCAAATGGGTGGAAGCTCAAGCTTTACCTACTAATGATGCTAGAGTGGTAGTACGATTCCTTAAGAAACTCTTCTCTAGATCCAGAACACCTAGAGCAATTATCAGTGACAGGGGTAGTCATTTTTGTAACTCCTAATTTGAGAAAACCCTTAAGAAATACGAAGTTCATCACAAAATAGCCACCCCATACCATCCTCAAACTAGTGGACAAGTTGAAGTGGCAAAGCCAGAGATCAAATAGATTCTTGAAAAGACAGTAGAATCAAACAGGAAAGAAAAGGTAAGTCAACCCATCACAAGGCACTTTCAAGGTAAATGGACATCGTCTCAAACTTTACAATGATGAGAATTTTAAAGACGATGGAGAGGAGCTACGACCCACGAACCTCCCTAAATACACTGACAAGGTAAAGTCGAGCTTAGACTATAAACAAATGCTTCTCGGGAGGCAACCTGAGTACTAACGGTTTTAATTTATTTAAATTTTAGTTAAATTTCAAGTTTTAACATCTAGATCACTAACTGAGTCTTTGAACACAAGTTCCCAAAATCCACACGGCCAGGCACACGAGCGTGCCTTAGGCCGTGTCCATAACACGAGAAAAGACACGGTCGTGCGATACGGCCGTGTGAAAATAGAGCAAAATTTTTCCCCAAAACACGGGATGCGATAAATTGCCACGGCAGTGCGACATAGCCGTGGGCGATCCTACCAAAACAACACAAGCACGTAACACACCTGTGGCTTAGAACCGTGGTTGAACTTGAGAAAGTAACACGGATGTGCGACACGCCCGTGCCTAGCACCTGTGGTTGACACTGTCAAACTAACACAGGCGTGGGAGAAGTGAACGAAGCTAGACACGGCCATGCGACACGGCCGTGTGCACCAACACACCCAAAATTTGAAATCCACGAAGAACACGGGCTAAATAAAAGGCACATGGGCGTGCCCCACGACCGTGTGCCCCAAATACCTATTTTTCTAATTTTATCGTTCTTTGAAACTATTTCATTTCATTTTTTAGGATTTTTATAATTATTAAGTACTTTATATTTGCAAGTATTTCTTCATGAGTAATCCTATTCCTCTATATTCCTAAAAAGTTCCTGATTCTATCACAGTTATAAAGAGCCCTAAAGCTCACTATTACTTAAGAACTTGAAACTCCACTGGAAAAGGTTCTCCATGACTGCCGCTTGTGGAACGCAACTTTTACCACCACTGGAGTATTCTCATCCACTCTACATAACTCCAACTTAAGGAGTGTATTCATTTAACATTCAGGAAGTTTCACTTTTCTCCCTATCTTATGATCTTATATCTATAATTGCCACTAACTTTATCTTTGTACATTGAGGGCAATGTACATCTTAAGTGTGTGGGGGAGGGGGAGTCAATTATATCATTATTAGAAAAATCCCTGAATTTTGTCTTATTCTCTTGTAAATCTCTCATATAATTTTTAGGATGAATTTTGATTAATTTATGATTTTTATTGATATATCTTGAATTAAAACATAGGCATTCATGCATTAACTATTTAAACTTTAAGACATTAGAGAATCAAGCATGATAAGTTGATTTTTTGAGAATTTAAAATTTTAGGTTGTTTTCCCCAAGTTTAGGTATCATCTTGAATTGAAATCCACAGGATTAAACATCAAAAAGCCATAATTTTTGTGAGATTTTAAGCCTTTAGAGCATCTATTATTTCTTTGATGCTCACTTTTATTGTTGCTTTAAGTGCGTCAATATCGAATTGTTATTCTAGAACTTTCTTGATTATGCATGTCAAGACCACACCATTTGATTTGATATGTCAAGATGATAGAGGCACTTAGGTTTAACCCACTCATGCCATGAAAAGCCTACCTTCACAATTAACCCTTAGTAAACCCCTTTGAGCCTAACAAGCCATTCCTTGATTTATCCCCAATATTAACCCTTAACTCATTATTATTGAAATCCCCTCAATTAATTTGATCCCTATTTTTGTCGAGATTTGATTTGAATAAATTGCTTAGCTATGTCTTGTTCTTAATAGTTAATCTATGTTATTTAACTTGTTCTAAAAAAATACATATCTATTTATTAGCAGTAAGTCGTATTTTTGAAGCTTGAGTGTTTAAATTTCATATTCTGAGAGAAGACTCTTTTGTACGCAATTGATGATTAAATATTTTTTTTAGTAATTTCTTAATTCAATCTTGATTCTAACCTTCTCTTTCAGCTTGTGACCACACCCCCCAACCAAAGCCTCAGTACAACCCTCTAAAGACCTTTTGATTGATGTATCATCTCAATTTATAGTGGTGGAGACTTGATTTTCATGCAAGCCTATGGTAATAACTTTTCATATTGACTGTTGAGTGCTAAATTCATTGTCCTTAAACACCTCGAGTGATTTGAGTGAATCTTTAGTGAGGATGTTAAACTCTGTGAGATTTCGAATCAATGGTGATTACTTAGACGAGGGGAGATGCCTATGTTTTGCGTGATAAAATGCTCAACTTGAAATGTTTGAAACTTTAATGTTTTTCTAGTTAAATTCTCAATGTATGATTACTTATAAATTAATTTGAGATATTATTGATAGGAATTATAAGTTGATAAAAAGGAATTCTTAATTGTGAATTGAGGATTTTGCTTGAGGACAAGCAAACGCTTAAGTGTAAGGGTATTTGATAAACCGTAATTTATACATATTATTATCCCATGCTTAACACATTTATGAATGATTTCTCCTTTTGGTGAATTTGATGCTTCTAATCCTTTAATTTCATGTTTTATACTTAGGAGAGCACAGGAGAGCAAAAAAAAAAAAAACGGGCCAAAAACAGAGAAAATGGGCCGACGTGCGAAAACAACACGGCCTAGACTTCCTCACACGGGTAGTACACACGCCTGTGCCATTCTAACAGGCTTGAACATGACCTAAACCAACCTCAACATGGGCGTGTTGATCTCTCAATATTGACCACAGCCTGAAGCAATCGCACACGGGCGTGTCACATGGGCGTGTCCCTGTTGAGCCCAAGTTAAGTTCTATTCAGAAAAGGGAGATTTTGAGGGCTTTTAGGCATTCTAAAGCCTATTTAAACACCCTAGAGAAAAACTAAATAGGACATGCAGAGTAGGAAGCAATGAATTACTCGAAGGAAGCTGATTGATCCATCTCAGAAGCCGGATTATTCATCAAGACTGAAGATCTCCCCTCAATTTCCCTTTAGGAGTTTTCAGTTTTCTTTATGTTTTGCATTCATTATTCTTCTGAGATGTTTTCCTTTTTAGTTATGAACTAAACCCCCTAAATACCTAAGGGGAATGAAACCTAAGACGAATCTTATTATTATTATCTGAATTGTATGATAAATATTTAACTTGTTCTTAATTATGTTTTCTTTATTCTTGCTTTGGTATTTCAGGATATTGATTCAAGTTAATGCGCTTATTCGGAGGATTAATAGTCCCTGTCTAAGAGTAAATTTGTCATAATTAAGCGGGGTTGATTGCACGCCTAGAGATAGGGTGAGAAAATTTTGCCAGATTGAGGTGAAACCTAATAAGGGGATCTATAGATCGAGTTAATGCAACCTTACGGTGTTAATTAGAAAGAGATTTCAATTATTCAACCTAGGGTTAGACGTTATTAGTCTTGAATAGGGATAATAACATAACTTAGGGATTTCTACGGAACAAGTTGAATGAATAAATTATCTGATTCAGAGTCAAATAACAAGTGAAGTCTAGGTGGATTTTTCCTTGGGTATTGTCTTAATCAATCGAATTTTCTAAAAAGTATTTCCCTAAATCTATTTTCTGTGCATTCTTAGGTAGTAAATTAGTTTAGATAAACAACCCCCATTATTCTAAGGCTGGATAATAAAATGAAAGTTAATACTAGTACTTTTAGTTCCTTTGGGTTCGACATCCAGTCTTACGAAAACTATGCTACGGTTAGATAGGTGCGCTTGCCTTCGTTGTGATAATAGTTAGTTTAGGTACGATCATTTATAAATTTTAAAACTTATCGCGAGTGACAATCACCTATGAATAATCAACTTTAAAAGTAGGTACAACTAATTAAACTTTTAAGATTTAAGGTTAAATTTATATGCTGACAAACAATATATTAAGGGCTAATATTTGATGTACTGTCAATATATAATTCAATGCACTTATTTTTATTTCTAATATTTCTAATGATGTGACATTTGGTTTTTTGATATGCATAAAATTATATTTTGTGTGTGCATTAAATATAAATCTTTTTGAGGGTTTACAAGCACAATACAATTACAAAAATAGCTTTGAGCAACAATAAAATAAAATAAAATGAATACAAACTATAAGTGAATGAATGTCTAAAATATAACCGGATAAAATCCATATACAACAATTGCATATAGTAAAAATTAAAAAATCACACATAATAATTTCATATTTCTCAAACCTAATTTGAGAAGCCAAAATTCAACCTTCACTTTGGTTGCATTGGTTGCCAAAGTCTAGTGGTAAGCATTGGATTGCCTTGTTTAAGATATCAGTGGAAAAAACATTTCTTTTTATTTGTCTAATCCTTTTCCTTATCAACAAAATTCTAGCTCACATAAAATTAATGATTGAGTACTTTTGTACAAACTTGACTTGTGCATTATGTGGTTTATGTGGGATTGGTATTTAGAGAATAAGACAATTAAGACTATTTTAGCTATTGTTAGTATAACTTTTGAGGTTAAAGCTACTTACCACTTCAATTTTGATAAATTAAAAAATAATTGTAAACTATACTTTTTTAAAAACATATATAATTACTTGGAAAATCAATCTCACAGATTAATTCTCTAGAAGAACCTTTTAGAGCCCCGTTCTGAGGGATCAACCTTGAGCCTCATGGCTGACATTTGGTAGGAACAATTGGGTTTTCTTTTACCATTTTTGTAGAAAGAATAGGTTTAGATTAGAGATGGATGAATTTAATCTATCAATGTGTTTCTACAGTCTCACATTATTTTATAGTCAATGTCTCGCTTTCTAAAAGTTTCTCCTCGATTAGAGGCCTTCGTCAAGGTGATCCCTTTTCACCCTATTTGTTTTTCCTTTGCATGAATATCCTCTAGCTCATGCTTCAGAAAGTTGAAGCAATTGGATACATTCCATGTATCAAGATCTATAGAAATGCCTCATCGGTCAATCATTTTCATTTTGCTAATGATTGTAACATATTTTTTAACTCTTTCATTCATGCTTGTAGATCTTGTAAAGCCCTCATAAAAAATTTCAGTTACTCATGAGAGAACGCATTCATTTTTGAATTTGACTGATTTCTCTTACTTAATCATTTTCATTCATTTCTATCTATTTGGTTGTATGATAAGTGCTAAAAGTAACATGTTTTAATCTCATTCTTAATGCATTTTTGGATGATTATTCGATGTTAATTGTCAATTTTATGCTCCTAATCCTTTAAATTCACGTTTTTATGCTTGATAGAGCATTTGGGAGCAAAAGGAGCGAAAATAAGATAATCTGTAATACCCCTAACCCATTTCTGTCGCAGATTAGGGTTATAGAGCATTGTCATAAAAAATCATAACAATAATGTCATTTAATATTAATTAAATGAAACTCATTACAAACTTATCAGACATATACTTTTGGGCATTAAATCGTGTCTCCGAGGCCCTAAAAACATTTTGGAAACAATTCAGGACTAAATTAAAACAAATCAAAAAATTTGTGAAAAAGTTGAAATTTCAAAAATAGAGGGCACACCCAGATCTTGTGGTATTCGAACAATGGGACACACGATCATGTCTGAACCTGTGTCTTAAACCATGTAACTCACTAAGTTAGGTCACACGGTCGTGTAACTCTCTCACTTGTGACACATGGCCGTGTCGTAGGCTGTGTGCTAGACTGTGTAACTCACTGACTTGAAATAATAAATGACACATGGTCATGTAGCTAGGCTGTGTGACAGCCCGTGTCCCAGGTCGTGTTTTGACCTTAAAAACAAGCCATTTAAAGTCCAAAACTTGCCCGACAATCTACTTCCTTAGCGCATACATTCAATAGATATAAACATACTTCAAACACATATAAACATACCAATTCAATCAAACTATTTCTCCTAACCAATGCGTCATTCAAAGGCACCTCGTTTACTCCCAAAACAACTTCAATAAAAACAAAGCTATATTGCCACATCTCAAGCACAAAATCTAATTTAACCCTATGCCAACCATGCCAAAATAACCATTCCAAAACATGCCATCATACCATATAGTATCTAGAACCTATGAAGTATGGATGAGGGTTCATTCACCCATATTTGAAACTATTATTCATGCCAACATTCACCTTATTAACCATAACAAGCTTGACACAACTGAAGACAAACAATTTAACTTGAATAACCTTTCAACCCTATTACATGCCATTTATAACCATTAACCAAAATAACCATAAATACCAATATGTCAAATAGATAGTGTGACAATACTCCGCCAAGATTCTAATCGACTGAGCTTTCTGATAATCTACAAAGACAGAGGAAATAATTACGTAAGCATTTAATGCTTAGTAAGTTCGTATAAGCAAAACTTAAACTTACCAACATATTAAATTAAACAACCAAATCTATTCTCATCATGTCATATGCGAACTTCCTTTCTTATACACATCACCTCATAAGGTTAGTAAATATATCATTACATATAAATCCCAAGTAACTCATGACATATACATGATAAATATTAAGGCTTTATCCATAATCCATCACCCATACATGTATCCTTTACACATACTTTCCATTGAAATCATATGGTTAATAGATAGTAAGTAAAAAATACATATATAAAACGTAACATATATTAAGAAATGGATTCCATGCATATTTCATCCATCACTTGATAAATTATCATCCATTTTCATTTTGTATATGCATATTTGTAACAACCCGATTTCAATGATGTTGGAAATAGTGGTTTCGAGACCATAAGTCTGATGAGTGAATTGTTATTTTATTATTTATTTAGTTTCTAAGAGATTATATTAAGGTCGTATTAAAATTTCGTTAAGAAATTTTGAAGTTTACATAACTAAGTGAAAAGGACTAAATCGTAAAAGGTGTAAAAATTGAGTTTTATTAGTTAAAAGGGTCAAATGGCTATGGAAATGAAAGCTAAAGGACTTGAATGGTAAATATACCATTTAAGGAGATAGTAGATATGCATGGATAAGGTTTTATTGAAATTTTGATAGATTTTAAAGGTTAAAATTGTAATTGAATAATTAAAACCTAAATTAAATAAAACAAAACTTGCTTCATTTTCTACATTTGTCCTTTCCCACTGAAAATCACCATTAGGGAGGAAGGCTAGGTTTGGCAAAGCTTTTTTTGGTGTATGTAAGTGTATTCAAGTCCCATTTTTAATGATTTTTATGTTATTTAGTCTGTTTTAGCTTAATCTAGTTAGCCCGGGGATTAATTTGCAAAATTGTTAAAGCTTGAGGGACTTGTCATGGATTTTTTGAATGTGTTTTGATGTTAGATGATTGATTATTAAACTTTTTTTTGTAAAACAAGCATGTTTTCGTAAGTGATTTTTGTTGAATTTTGGAATTAGGGATTAAATTATTCAAAGTATAGATCTATGGGTTTTGTTGTGAACTGTTGATAAATACGGGTTATTCCAAGGTTCCTTGTATCCATGGTTAATATGGACTTAGGTTAAAATGTATAGATTTTAAGTTATGAAAACTCATAAAATTTATACAATTCAATTAAAAACATATAAACACAATTTAATTACACGAACTTACCTCGACGAGTATACGCAGATACGGAAGTGATTAATTCGAGACTTTCTCTTTACCCTGATCTAACTCCGTACAAGGTCTAACTAGATCTATACAGACAAATTTAACTTAATTCAACATATAATTCATTCAATTTAATCCAAAACATATTTTAAAAAAATTATCATTTTGCCCCTATACTTTTAATTTCTTTACTGTTTAGTCCCTAGGCTCGAAAAATGAAATTCATGCAATTTTACCCTTACCCAAGCCTAGCCAAATATTATACAAACTTATAGCAGCCCACATGTTTTATTAATTCACAAATTATACCATGAATTTATCACATTTTTCAATTTAACCCTTAATTGATAATTTTATGTTCCTTTACAAAAGTTGTTAATCTAACAATAACCATCCATTTTTGTAACACTCTTAACCCGTATCCATCACTAGATTAGGGTTACGAGGCATTATCGATCAAAACATAACATATAATATACATTTTTCATACATGATTCAATTTCACATAAATATCAATCTAACACATTCACATTGTCTCTTATAAGGCTCTACAAGGCCTTAAAACATGCTTAGAAGAGGTTCAGGACTAAACCGATAACATTAGAAAACTCTGGAAAACTTAGAAAATTTCCAAACATTTAAGGGCTACACACCCATATGAACAGGCCGTGTGCCTCACACGGCCACCAGACACACCCGTGTCACAGGCCGTGTGAAACAGGGCATACATACTGACTTGCACCACACGCTCGTATGCCATGGCCATGGGAAAACTAGAAGGGTTACTGACTTGGGTCACACGACCGGCCACACGCCCATGTGCCAGTTCGTGTGCCACACACGACCAGTAGACACGCCCGTGTGTCTAGGCCGTATCAAACCTGTAGGATATACTGAATTAATTCGAAAGGGTACCCCAAGGGACACACGGCCGTATAGCATGACCATGTGTCGCACACAGCTGAGACACACGCCCGTGTTGACAAAAATAGGCAATTTGCCAAACCAATTTGCCACCCTTTTCACATGTACACCTAACAACCAAAATGGTATCATTTAAATACGTTTATAGGCAACCAAAACATGCCAATTCATTCACATATCATGCCATCTATCCTCAACCATTTCAGCTACTCAGTTCTATGTTCAAAACATACCAAATCATTATGAAAAAATCATCAAAACTTACATAACTTCTAAATGCATTTACTCATCAAATTATCATCTATTTCATGTCACAAAACACACCATATCATCATCTCAAAATCAAACCATAATATGCCAACTTCCAAGCAATAATACTCCAACTTACAACTATCCAAAAGAGCAACCATATAACCATACCAAACAAGCCAACACATAAGGCATTATATACATCACATATATCACTTATCAAACACATAATTTAAGCCAAATTAAATGACCATACACACTAACATTTACAAGACAAATCTCATGGCTAAAATCATAACTCCAAACATACCAAGATAACACTAGCCTATACATGCCAAATACTATATATACAAAGCTCCAAAAGTACCAACGAGATGATTGATAGTGTGATGATGTTTTCCCGACGATCCCCGAGTTCGAGCTAGCTTCGATAATCTATAAAATAGTGAAAAATAAACACTGTAAGCTTTAAAAGCTTAGTAAGCCATATACAAATAAAGTCATCATATGAATATTTGCATATCAATTCAAATATGCCAAGCATAGCTAAACACATACAAGTTCACAAACCTTTCTCATTGTACACATATTCAATATCATGATTGAATTCATCAAATACTTCCCTTATCAATACTCGTATGAATCTCGTACATACCTGAGTCACTTATCTCATTTACACATTCTTTCTCAACTTGACTTTGCCTGTTGAACCATTCAGAATTGTTAAGGATACTTAGAAATCACATAAGCTCATACAATGCCATATCCCAGATATGGTCTTACATGTTACCACATATCGATGCCACTGTCCAAGACAGGGTCTTACACGAAATCATAATACGATGCCAATGTCCCAGACATGGTCTTACACGTAATCACAATACAATGCCAATGTTCCAGACATGGTCTTGCATGTAATCACATCTTGATAACCTAATGTCATGACATTCGTATCCTATACTATTCCTAAGGTTCGTACAGGACTTTTGGATATCGTAACTTCGTCGATTCTTGCTCGTATTTGCCTGCTCTTGCTTGTTCAACATTCATAGCAATTCAATGATAATGAAACATATATAATTCAATTTAAAGACATTTATTTGCATATGAACTTACCTCGTATTAGGGATTGACGTATCAGGTCAAATATTCGATAACTTTCAATTTTCCCCGATCTAAATCTGATTTCTTTCGTTCTTGATCTAAACACATTTAAAATTAACTCATTTATTCACCAAACCATTCAATTTAGTCCACAAACACATATCTGGCATTTTTGCACTTTAGCCCTTAAAGTTTTGCATTTCTTACAATTTAGTCCTTATTTCATAAAAACACAATTTACAACAATTTCAATTTAACCCATGCTTGACCAAATTTCATAGGGACCTCTAGCAGCCCAAAAATTTTATTTATTCACACTTTTAACCCCACATTTTCATCTTTTCACAAATTAATCCCTAATTTGTATTTTCTCTAAAAATCACTTAATAAAACATATTAATCTATCATTTATCTTCCATTATTCATCATCAACCATCATAAAGTACATAGATTCAACAATGGAACTTCATAAAATCATCAAAAAATTCAAAAATTAAGGCACGGGCTAGCTAGTACTCAAAGCAACGATCACAAAAACGTAGAAATCATCAAAAATGGATCAAAAATCATATCTCAATCAAAGATCAAAGGTACCGAACCCTAAAGCTTTAAAATATATTTCTTTTTCTTCAATTTTTGGTGCAAATAAGATGATACATGGCCACCATTTTGTTTGATTTTAATTTAATTAAACTTAATTCACAAATTACCTAATTAACCTTTGTTTAAACATTAATAAAACATATAATTTAAGGCCATTTATGTCCATCTCCACTATCAATGGTTTAATAAAAATATAAGGACTTCACATTTAATAAATCATAGCAATTAAACACTTTTAACTTATAACATGCTACTTTTGCATTTTACGCGATTTAGTCCCTTTCTCAAATTAAGCATTCAAATGCTAAAATTATTTCATGAAACTTTCACGCATATATAATCACATGCTATAAACACCAAAAATAATATTAAAATAATTCTCTGACCTCAAATTTATGGTTCTGAAACCACTATTCTGATTTAACTAAAATCGGGCTGTTATAATTTTATATCATCAAACTTCAAAAATCATGTATATTCATCAATGGTAAAACCCTAATAGTTTAACAATTTCACAAATTAGACCTCGGGCTAGCTAGATTAAGCTACAATGATCCCAAAAACATAAAAATCATCAAAAAAGGGACAAAAATACATACTAATGAGTAAGGTTAATATTGCCGAATGCTTTAAGCTTCCATGGCTATGAGTAAGGTTAATATTGCCGAATGCTTTAAGCTTCCATGGCTATCCTCTCTTTAATTTTCAGTTGTAAATTAGGTTAAAGATGATGACTTTGCAATTTGTTTTATTTAATTAACCATTTATTTACCAATTTACATATATAACCTTAACATTAAAATTTTCACAATTGCTAAGCCATCACATTCCACTAACACCATTAATGGTCTAATTACCATTTAAGGACTCAAACTTTAGGGTTCAATAGCTGTTTACGACTTTTAGCTACTAGAACTCAACTTTTGCATTTTATGCTATTTAGTTCTTTTTATCAAATTGAGCATGTAAACGGTAAAATTTTTTAATGAAATTTTTATACGGTACTACTATCATACTATAGGAAATAAAATAATAATAAAATAAATTTTTTGACTTTGAATTTGTGGTTTCGAAACCACTATTTTGATTTTACTGAAAATGGGCTGTTACAGGATCCTTCTCTCATTGGCCTTTGTAAAGGTATTTAAAATTATCTCTTCCCTCCATTCTCTTTTATTGTTGCCAATGAGCTTTGCGACATACTCCAAATTACAATTATCAACTGGATGACTTACCCTGTAATTATTAGAACCTGGTAACCATGCATGATTAAAATTAGAAACATTATCACCCTTTCCTACTTTCCAGCACGTTCCCTCCTAAAGCACTTTTCTTGCCGCCTATATACTCTTCCATGTATAAGAAGCATTATGTTTTAAGGCTGCCTGTAAAAAGTTCAAATTGGGGTAAAATTTCTCTTTAAGAACTTTTGCCAATAAAGAGTTTGGGGTTGTAGTAAGTCTCCATCCATGTTTTCCTAATAGGGCTACATTGAAATTTGCCAAGTTTCGAAAACCCAGACCCCCATTTTCCTTCAAATCGCATAGCTTTCCCCACATACACCAATGCAAGCCTAGTTTTCCTTGAGATTTCTGCCACCAAAATATGGAAATTATTCATTCCATTTCTTCACATAACGATTTTGGAATAGAAAATAGGCCATAGAATAATTGGGATAGACTGTAAAACTGCTTTAATGAAAAAAATTTTCGATAGACGGTAAAACTGTTTTAATGAAAACTTTTTTCCTCTTTACGATAAGAATCTTGTGCTCTAGTTGTCTATTTTTCTTTTCATCTGATCCTTTAAGCTTTGAAAAGAGGCTTTTATTCTTTCTGCTTATTATATTAGGAAGACCCAAGTACTTCTCTGGGTTATTAGGATATCTTACTCCCAGATCATTAGATAGTTGCATTCTTGAATTTTTAGGACTATTCGCACTAAAGAAAACCGTAGATTTGTCAAAGTTCACACGTTGCCCTGAGCAGTCTTCATATTCTTTCAATATAATTTTCAAGGCAATTACTCCTTTAGTTGTAGCTTCCCCAGAAAGGATGCAATCGTTTGTAAAAAGTAGATTTAAAATTGAAGGTCCATTTCGACTCGCCCTAACTCCCTTTAATTTCCTCTCATTACCGGCAAGATGCATAAGAATAGATAAACCCTCACTGCAAATCAGAAAAAGAAAAGGGCTTAGGGGATCCCCTTGCCTTATTCCTTAATATGAATATTGAATATGAAATAGTCGATACACGCTCAATCATTGTATCCACCTAGGCGTTTGCTACACCCATTCAAGTCATCATCTCTTTTAGAAAACCCATTCCACAATGTCATAAGCTTTTCTCATGTCCAATTTTAGGGCCATTAATGTAATAACCCAATTTCAGTGAAATTGAAACAGTGATCTCAAGTCCACAAATCTGAGCCGAAAAATATAAAATTTATTTTTACTTTATTATATGGTCCGTATTATGATAGACATGTTATGTGAAAATTTTGATAAGAAAATATTATCGGTCAAGTGTTAAATTATGGGAATGACCAAATCGCATAGAATGCAAAAGTTAGATTCTAATAGCGAGAAGGATCAAATAGCTATGGAATTCAAAACTGAAGGTCCTTATATGGTAATTAAACCATTAAAGAAAGTATGTAGATATTTTGGTATGACTCATCCATGAAAAAATAAAAAAAAAGGCTAAGGAGTAAATCAGAAATATGAAAAGTTATTAAATAACAATTTAATTAAATGAAAAAGAAAACAATTTCATATCATCTTCCCCAAATATTTCTATGGAAACCCTAGGAGAGAGGAAGAAGAATTATCAAGCTTATTTGGATCCGGATAGACCAAATTCGGAGCTAGAACAAGGAAAGGAGGAAAAAAAGTCCGATTAGTAGATTTTTCGTACATAAACAATTGTCGAGGTAAGTTCGTGTAACTAAATTTTATATGTTTTTTTGCTTGAATTAAGTGTTGTGTTTGTGAATTGTATAAATATCATATATGTATATGATATTGAAAATATACCTGACAAAGCACAATTAACGAAAATGCCCGATAAAGGCTAAACAAGAAAAATGTTACTTGTATGCTTGGAACGAATGTGGAATGTGATCATTTAAATTATATGAATGTTATAGATGTATGAAATAATTACACACCGGGAAATGCTTGAAAATGTTAAATCTCATTGAATAAATGAATATTGGTGGATATGTGATTTCTCGAAATGAATGAGGTCCTGCATTTGTTGTTGATGGGATTTAGCTCGGACGAGTAATCCTATTGACCTCATTTATGAAAGGATTTAGCCCGGACGGGTAATCCTGATACAAATCCTCTCAAGCATATGTTATGAATTGGATTTAGCCTGGACGGGTAATCCAGATCAAGCTCTTTAGAGCATATGTCATAAAAAGGATTTAGCCTGGACTGGTAATACTGTTGTATACATGTGTGGCTCGAGAGTGTACTCCCCGATATAGTACCCTATGGGTACCATTGGACATGAATTGATGGATCCTGATTCGTACACCTTGAATGTACTACTTGTGTAACCATCGATAATTTAGATAAATTCAACGGGTAAAAATCTTGATACGAAAAGATACAGATAAGAAATGAGTTATTACATGTATCCGGCTAAAATACAAGTAAATGATGATACATGACATATGATATAAGAAAACATGAGATGATGATATTTGTACATAGACTTTATTTGATAAATATATGTTCATTCTTGATTATAGATTGGTACACCTTGAGTGTATTAATCGTGACCTTGATGTTTTGAGTAATATGAGTAAAGTTCTGATATAAAATGATCTGAACTCAAAATGAACCATTATGAAATTATACTTGAAATAATGAGATGAATTATGCATGTTGAATGAATACATGTTGTGGGAAGCATATGTGCTTAGAAACTTGATTGTTGTTGAGCCCTTATATGTTTTGATGTTATTATGGAATACATAACTAAGAAGGGCAATAGAAATGTGTGTAGGGCTTGAGATCAAACAGATTTATTATGCCTTACATAGTTACCTTAAAATAGGATGAATAGTAAGCTAAGTACCATGTTACATGAACTTACTAAGCATTTTTATGCTTACTTAGTTTTATTTCCCTATTTTAGAGTAAATCGAAAGCTTGTTAGATTGAAAACTCGGCGGAGATCACTCACACTATCCATCAGCCCATGGTGGTACAGTATGGCAAATCAATTATGGCTGTAATGGCATGTATAGGGTATATTGGCCATATTGGCATGTAAATGTAAATGATGCTTGTAACCTAGCGATTGGAATGGCTAGTAATGGTTCGTTTAAATATACTTTAATGTCAAACTATGGTAGCTACATATATGTTAAGTAATTGATCAAATCATGTTTAATAGATGGATTGAACTAAGGTATGACTGTATACATGTATGCATGAAATGATATGCCATGATGAATGATGGAATTTGCTAAATTTAGATGCTTGAATTGGTTGGTTTATGGATGTGAGTTTAAGTACAGGTCATTGGTGTGAATTTGGTTGAGAAATGAAGCTAGAAATGGCTTTATTTTGTCCACACGAGTATGTGTCTAGACCGTGTGTGACACACGGCTGGGTACATGGGCGTGTAGTTAGGCCATGTGTCCCCTGTACCTTAATTTTGAGAAAATAGAATGCTCAAAATTGAGCACACAGGCAGAGACACGGGCGTGTGTCTCAGCCGTGTGTGCTACACGGCCTAGCACACGGTCGTGTGACACGGCCGTGTGCACAAGTCAGAGAGTTACACGGGGTCGATCACGGCCTCCAGCACGAGCGTGTCCAAGGGTCAGACGGGTTTGTCCCTTGGACCACACGAGCGTGTGAGCCCTGCACCTTGGAAAATTTTTGTAATTTCGCGAATAATTCTTAGAGGTTCCAATTAAGTCTTGACTCAATTCTAATGCTCTTATTGGGCCTCGAGGGTCCATTAAAGGGACATTATGAATAAATCTCGGTTAATGAATAGTAATTTACACAAATTATCTAAAAATGTTCTGAAAGTTTCGGCAGTGTTCCAAACCTTGTTTTGACGACGGATACAGGTTAGGGGTGTTACATTTAGTGATATCAGGGCTGCAGTTTAGTCAGTTCTCAGACTGAACGTAGGATATGTGAAGTTTAGAAATACATGCCATTATATAACCCCATGATAGTGTGATATCTCTCGACTTTGATGAAAATTATCTTACAAATAGACATAGATGCTTTTCAATCGAGCTAATTTTGATAATGCTGAAAGTGATACTCGCAATGCTTAAGTAAAAATGTTGCGTATGATAAAAGGGGACCTATAAAGGTATGAAATAAATGTTTTATAATGGACATGTTAATGATAAATGTTAAGTGATATGTGTGTATTTATGAAAGTTGAATTTTGAGGCTTACGATCTCCACCCCTTTACCAGTATAATGTTATACAATGAAATTCACAAGATTTATATGGATTAAGCTCATGAATGTGGAACTAAAGAGTTGAAAGTTTGAATGATTAATGATGTAATCAAAATTGAGAATGGGTTAGTAAGTAAAGACGGTATTAAAAGAGATGTCAGATTTTTCTGAAGATTATTCTGAATATGTGATGTCATTGTTAAGGAAGAAATTATTCATGAGTAATCGACTTATCCAGATATGATATATACAAAATGGATTAGATGAAAATTCTTTCGAATTGACTCTTTTAGCGAACTGAATAATGTAAGATTATTGATGACTTTATTAGTCAGTGGATTAGTGATGAAATTGTAAAGATATTTGAATACAGCTGTTATCATTAAGTATATTACAACAATCTCTTCTGGGTACTCTATATGTTCTATTATTCTCAGAGGCATATGAAATTGTGCATGTTCAGATGCAATATCGTATTGAAAGGCTGGCTAATTATAATAGATGGAATTACTGAAAGCCTGGTTGGTTCATGAGCGGTACTGCTCTAATTATTCTTAGGTTTTCTAATTTATCATGATTGATATAAGATTTGATGATAAGGTTCATATGATATCATTTTTTTACTTCTACTAATTGAAGCCCTGAATTGCGAATGTGCAAGTTACATTGTCTTTATCATAATTGTTTCTACAGAGTATGCGTGATATTTCTCTACTGAAATTTTCTCTGAGATATCATTAATCTCTTTATTATGTAAACATGGGTTACCTGTGAAAGATATTCTTTAATTGGAGGTAATTACATTTATTACCGTTATAAATATTGACTAGATCATGAGGTCTGGTGATAGAGATAAAAAATTATAGAAATTGTATTACTGCATTGGTTATTATTGGGGCCACTTTTGGTTCTCCCTCTTTTAAGTTAAGGTGCACTATTGATGTTGAAGTGTTGCTTTATCTATATAGCTGAAATGTCAGTCATATTATACACAATGGTTTAAAATCAATCTGATGGTTGTGATTTTGGAAAAACTCAAAGCTTTAATGTTAATAATTGAAATAGCTACATTGATGACCCAGTCATTATAGAAAAGAGGTAAGATTTGAATGGACCAATAAATATCAGTAAAGTTTTGACCAGTTGGAAGCTCTGTTGACCGAAGTATTAATTCTGGTTCAGCCTGAATTGGGTAAGGAGTTTGTTATTACAGAGATGTATTATTGAATGGGATTAGATTATGTTTTGATACAGTCAGACAAGGTAATAGCCTTTACTTTCAGACAGTTCAAGACCACATGAAAAGAATTACTCGATACATGACCTAGAATTGACAACCATTGTTTCTGTATTGAAATCTGACAACATAACTTGTTTGGTGAAAAATGTCATATATTCATCAATTATAAAAAGTTAAAGTATCTGATGTTACAAAAAGATTTGACTTTGAGATAGCATATATGACTTGAATTGTTGAAAGATTATGATTTGACAATTGTATACCACTTGGAAAGAATGAATGTGATTACAGACATTTTGAGTAGGAAATCTCTGTATACTTTGCAAGCCATGGATACCGATTATGATTGTCTGATAATAGCTCAATTTTAGCTAAGTATAAAGCTAAACCGATGATTTTACGGTAGATCAATAAGACTCAGAAAAGTAATAATGAGTTATAAGTTAAATGAATACAGTGTGAAATAATTTCTAATTCAGAATTTCAGAATAGATCAGATAAATGTTTGCTATTTAGAGACAGAGTCTGTGTACTGAAGAATTTGGAACTTTTATAGAAAATTTTATATGAATTATCACAGTAATACTATGTCTGTTTATCTGGGAAATGATGAAATGCATAATGATTAGAAAAAGATGTATTAGTAGCTCGGATTCTGAATCTGTAATTAAATGTTAGATTTGTCAGCAAGATAAGGATGATACTTTTAAGATGGGTATAGTCAGTGAAAATACCGAAATGGAAATGGGACAAAGTTACCATAAATTTTATATCGGAATTATCGTTGTCTAGGAAAAAGAAAGATACTATTTGAGTACTTGTTGATTGTTTGGCGAAGCCTGCATATTCTATTCTAGAATGAGTGGATTTCACACTTGATAGATTGCTTGAATGATCTGTAGGTGAAATGCATCATCCCCTGATGTTATCAATGGTACATTTTCTCTCTATGATACTAATGTAGTTGCATTGATTGATCCTGAATCGACTCTTTCTTATATTTGCATGAATTTGATATCTAGTAAGAATTTGCCTGTTGAGTCTAATGAGTATATGATTAAAGTGTCAAACCCCTTAGGCTAATATGTTCTAGTTGATAAAGTTTGCAAGATTTGTCCTTTAATGATTCGGGGTCACTGTTTTCTGGCTGACTTAATCCTTTTACTGTTTGATAAGTTTGATGTAATTTTTGGAATGGATTGGTTGACTCTACATGATGTCGTAGTGAATTGTAGAGGAAAGATTATTGAATTGAAATGTCAAAATAATGAAATTCTTCGGATTGAATCGGAAGAGTCGGGTGAGTTGCCTATTGTAATTTCATCGATGTCAGCTCAAAGGTATGTAAGAAAAGGTTGTGAAGCTTATCTTGCATATGTACTAAATATGAAAGTGTCTGAATTGAAGATTGAAACTGTGTCAGTAGTTTGTGAATATCTGGATGTGTTCCCAGAGGAGTTGCCTGGATTACCACCGATTAGAGAGATTGAGTTTACTATTGATTTGGTACCAGGAACTTCACTAATATCGATAGCTCCATATAGAATGGCTCCAACCGGATTGAAAGAATTGAAATTTCAGTTACAAGAGTTGACAGATAAGGGTTTTGTGAGATCGAGTTTTTCGCCTTGGGGTTCACCAGTGTTATTCGTCAAGAAGAAAGACAAATCCATGAGACTTTGTATTGATTATCGTGAACTTAATAACGTTACGATAAAGAACAAGTATCCTTTACCTAGAATTGATGATTTGTTTGACCAGTTGAAAGGGGCAACAGTGTTCTCAAAGATAGACTTGAGATCAGGCTATTATCAGTTGAGAGTTAAAGAGTCGGATGTGCTGAAGACCTCGTTCAGAATGAGGTATGGGCATTATGAATTTCTTGTTATGCCATTTGAATTAACAAATGCTCCTACAATTTTTATGGACTTGGTGAATCAAATTTTTTGACCGTATTTAGATAGATTTGTGGTTGTTTTTATTAATGATATTTTGATTTATTCACGAGATGAGTCTAAGCATGCCGAGCATTTAAGAATTGTATTGCAGACTTTGAGAGATAAGAAATTATTTGCTAAATTTAGGAAAAAGTGATTTTTGGCTCCAATAAGTCAGATATTTGGGACACATTGTTTCAGCGGAAGGTATATGGGTTGATCCGAGTAAGATTTCAGTAGTTTTTGATTGGAAAACTCCGAGAAATATATCATAAGTTAGAAGCTTTTGGGGTTTGGCTGCTTATTATCAACATTTTGCTAAGGGATTTTCGATGATTGCTACACCTATGACTAGATTGTTACAAGAAGATGTGAAATTCGAGTGGTCTGAGAAATGTCAAAAGAGTTTGGAACAGTTGAAAGTGTTGTTGACTGAGGCACTGGTATTAGTGCAACCTGAGTCAGGAAAAGAGTTTGTGATTTACAGTGACGCGTCACTGAACTGTCTTGGTTGTGTGTTGATGCAAGAGGGCAAAGTGATAGCTTACGCCACAAGACAGTTGAAACCGCACGAAAGGAATTATCCGATGCACAACTTGGAATTGGCTGCCATTGTGTTTGCTTTAAAATTTGGCGAAACCATTTATATGGTGAGAAGTGTCACATATTTACTGATCATAAGAGTTTAAAGTATTTGATGACTCATAAAGATTTGAATTTGCGACAACGGAGATGGCTCGAGTTGTTGAAAGACTAAGAGCTAGTAATCGATTATCATCCTGGGAAGGCGAATGTAGTCTCTGATGCTTTGAGTAGGAAATCTTTGTTTTCTTTGAGAGCAATGAATATGTGATTGAATTTGTCTGATGATGGATCGATTCTAGCTGAGTTAAAAGCTAGACCGGTATTTCTTCTACAAATTTGTGAAGCTTAAAAATGTGACAGTGAATTGCAAGTTAAGAGAGTTGAGTGTGAATCGAATAGTGATTTAGACTTTCAGATTGGGGCTGAAGATTATTTGATGTTCCGAGGTAGGATTTGTGTACCGAAAGATAATGAGTTGATTCATAAAATTCTTCATGAGGCACACAGTGGTCGTCTGTCTGTTCATCCAGGAAGTACGAAGATGTATAATGAGTTTGTAACGAGGTGTTTTATTTGTCAACAAGTAAAGGCCGAACATCAAGTTCCTTCGAGTTCACTTCAGCTGTGACTATACTTAAGTGAAAATGGGATAGAGTTACGATGGATTTCGTATCGGGGTTACCTTTGACTTCGAAGAAGAAAGATGCCGTATGGGTCGTTGTTGATAGATTAACGAAATCGACTCATTTCATTCTGGTACATTCCGATTATTCACTTGATAAACTAGCTGAGTTGTACATTGCTAAAATTGTTAGATTGCACGGAGTGCCTACTTCTATTATTTCGGATAGAAATCTGATGTTTACGTCACGATTTTGGAAGAAATTGCAAGAAGCATTGGGTACAAAGCTGAATTTTAGTACTGTATTTCACCCACAAACTGACGGTCAATCTGAGAGAGTAATTCAAATTGTCGAAGATATGCTTCATTGTTGTGTTTTAAAATTCGAAGGTAGTTGGGAGAAATATCTATCGTTGATCGAATTTGCTTATAACAATAGTTTTCAATTCAGTATTAAGATGGCATCGTATGAAGCATTGTATGGCCGCAAGTGCCAAACTCCGTTGTATTGGCCTGAGCTTAGTGAGAAACAGATTCACAGGGTTGATTTGGTTAGATAAACTGAGGAGAAAGTGAAAGTAACTCATAATTGTTTGAAAGCAGGTTCGGATGGAAAGAAATTGTACACGGATTTGAAATGAAAGGAGATTGAATTTCAGGTTGGTGATAAAGTGTTTCTGAAAGTATCACCGTGGAAGAAAATTCTTAGATTTGGTCGCAAAGGCAAGTTGAGTCTGTGGTTCATTGGGCCGTATGAGATTATTGAAAGAATAGGGCCAGTGGCATATTGATTAGCTTTGCCCTCAGAATTGGAAAGGATTTACAACGTGTTTCATGTATCGATGTTGTGCCATTATCGATCAGATCCTTTGCACATAATTTCGCTGACAGAGATTGAGATTTGACCCGATATGACTTATGGTGAAGAATCGATCAGGATTTTAGCTCGGGAAGTTAAACAATTGAGAAATAATAACATAGCTATAGTGAAAGTTTTGTGGCAACGACATGGGGTTGAAGAGGCTACGTGGGAACCTGAGGAAGTTATGAGAAAATAGTACCCTAACCTCTTTTCTGCTAAGATTTTCGGGGACGAAAATCCCTAAAGGGGGGAGAGTTGTAACAGCCCCTTTTTGGTTCAAATTGAAGCAGTGGTTTCGGGAACAGAAATCTGAAGTTGAAATATTTATTTTGTTATTATTTTAAGATCTACAGTA
Source organism: Gossypium anomalum (assembly GCA_025698475.1). Classification (NCBI taxonomy): domain Eukaryota; kingdom Viridiplantae; phylum Streptophyta; class Magnoliopsida; order Malvales; family Malvaceae; genus Gossypium; species Gossypium anomalum. The sequence continues at coordinate 61,999,755 of CM046956.1, forward strand.
TGATTGAATGATTGTGTGAAAATTTTTTTAAGAAATTTTATCGATTGCGTGTCCAATTTGACTAGAAGGACTAAATTACAATAGGTGCAAAACTTAAGTTCTCTATGTTAAAAGTGTCTAATTGCTATGAATACTTAAATTAGAGGTCCTTAAATGGTAATTAGATCATTAGACTCTAGGGTGGACAAAAATGGACATGGTTAAGTGAAATTTTGAAGTTTTTCATTAAAGGCATTTTAGTCATTTTATAAATAAAGAAAAAATTTAACAAATAAAAGATGTCATCTTCTTCAAATTAGTCCCCCATGGCTAGGGTTTTGGCCACTTTCAAGCTCGATTGTAAGTCGTTCTTGTCCCGTTTTTAACGATTTTCGTATTTTTTAGATCGTTATAACTTGATTTAGCTATTTCAATGACTAATTTGAAAGAAATGTGAAGTTTAAAATTTTACCCATGTTGAACATGTATGTATTTTGATGTTTGATGGTAGAAAATGCATGTTTGTTGTTTGTTAAACGACTGTTGTAAAGTAATTTTCAGTAAAAAGACAAATAGGGACTTATTTTTAAAAGTCTATAAAATGAGTAGAAAATGTGAATAAATGAAAAATTTGGGCTTTCATGAGCATTAAAAAGTTTGGCTAGGCTTGGGTAATGAAGAAACTGGATTGAAACTATTTTACGAGCCCAGGTACTAAGATGTAAAATGTCAAAAGTTTTAGGGAAAAATGTAATTTTTTCCATAATATGTTTTTGGGCTAAATTGAATAACGTGATGATTAAATAAGTTAAATTTGATATTATAGATCAAGAAAAATGAAGTTCGAGTTTAGATCGGGGAAAGAATAAAGTTGTGGACTAAATCGAACTAATTACCGTTTTTGTAACCGAGGTAAGTTCGTATGTTAAATAAGCTTTAATATAATTATATTTAAATGCTTTAATATTGCAAGAACTGTATGATTGATTGTGTGGACGAGTTTAACTTTATGGATTCGACAATGGTTCAATAAGCAAAAAATCCAGTTTAAACCTTAGGAATAGATTGGGATACAAGTGACATGTCACTAGGGTTACCATTTGTTATGTGATTATGTGATCCGTGTGCTGGCCTCATACGTCTACCGATGGCTGAGTATACCGGCATATGTTGCGGTTACTTGATAGCTTGTATGAGCAGCACCGAGTAGCTACGTCTTGACTGACAGCTTGTGTGAGCTAGCCCATTGAATAGCTCGAGAGTGAGAAATTATGCAATATGAGATTGAGGTAGCATTGGCTACATATGTGGCACTTGGTGTGTAAGATTCCCAAGTATCCGACATTATTATTTCGAGTGGTTTACGGGTTTGCCAAATATGAGAATAAGTGTAAATTTGTTACGAGATGGTATATGTATGTACTCGAAGCTTCTGATTATTAATTCGTGAAATGACAATTTCAAGGTAAGTTGTGATGGAAGTGAATTATGATCATGAGATTATGGTAAATTATGTTATCTTATGTTATATTACTTGCATGATTAATTATTATAAGGTTGCTTATTTCTTCATACGAGCTTACTAAGCTATATAGCTTACTCTGTTTTATTTTCAATTTTTTATAGTGTCAACAAGCTAGCTCGAGATTGAGAGATCGTCGGAAGCCACATCACACTATCAAAATGTGTTTTGGGTACCAATGATTTTAAAACCTTTTGAAAGTATGCCATGTAACGCCCCAATTTTTTGAAATTCTGAAAATGTTGGTAAAATTTAATATTCTGTGTTTTGTCTACTTTGCGTAGGATTAATTATGTTAGTGGGCCTCTAGAAGGCCCAAGCTTAAGTTAAAACCTGATAGTTTAAGTTAATTTTAATTCCATAAGAAAAAGGGGTTCTGGTAAGCTAGGCTTTTAAATATTAATTATGTAAAATAAAACACAAGGAAGCAAGTGGCATAGTGGCATGTGATGCCACTGGGAAGGCTATGAGTGGCGTGTAGATGTTAGGGAGGACCCAGGTTCAAGTCACAATGACAGCAAATTAAGGGAATTAATTTTTATGTACAGAAAAGGGAGGTAATGGAACTGAAGTAAAAGTCTGTTAGGAGGAGTTTGAGTTGCTCAGGAGACTGAGCAAGGAGGGGATAAGGGAGAGGATTTAGGAGCTGATTAGGGAGAACAGAGTTGGCCGAATGTTGGACTCGTGAGGAGCAAGAGTTGGCTGGCCAAGGGGAGCTTTAGGGAGGCAAAATTCAGCTAGGGTTAGTGCCAGTATAAATTCGGCATTAGAGGGTAAGTGAGCCGTTTTCTGATCATCCTTCCCCTCTTTTTTTCTTTTCTTTTTCTCTACATTTACCATTCTTTTCTTCTTCTTTCCCTCCATAGCCGAATCCTCCTATCACTCTACTCAACATCATTTTCCTTCCATTATTTTTAAGCCTACAGCCGATTGCCTTAAATCTCAAAATCCTGAAAACTTGATTCCTCTTATGTCTATTTCTTATAACCAAAACCTTACCTCTTTTCATCATTCCCGACCGATTCTCTCATCCTCTAAACCCAAGTTTCTATCGACAAGACCACAGCAAAACGCTACTATACCATCTTCTCTTCACTGTTACAAAAAAAGCCGAAAATGCATAGCCATAGGGACATAGCCGAATTCTAAAGATCATTGAAGGCTCGACTTTTGTTATCATCTGAGGGCTTACATATACATCAAAATCTAGTATAAACTCATTGGAATCATTAACCAAAGGAACCGGTGGTAAGTCTTTCCAACTTAGTCTTTCTTTCGTATTTTAGGAAAAGCCGAAATCCCTAAAAGTTAGGGAGGCTGTCGATTTGGACTTGTAGCACTAAGGGGTTGTGATAACTATTTTAATTTGATAATAGTGGGATTTAGAGGCTGCTGATCAAGGGTTTGGACAAGTGGAATGATCGGATCTTGATCTAGTCGCTACCTTTGACAAAGGTAGGATCGCTAGTGCCTAAGGTGTGGTTGGCCGAATATGGTAAGGTATTATTATGTAGTTCATTTTGGTAGTTAGATTAACGAAGTCATAATATAATTGTAGGAAATTCGTACGTGGATCTCGTCTGCGAATCGTCATAAGCAGGTGTGTAACTGACACCCTCTCATAGACTAGATCGGCAAAAGCTGAAAAGCCAAAATGCCGAAAAGCCAGTATTTTGGGAACTTGCGAGTGTGCAAATGCTCGTAAGATAAAAGGGTTAATAATTCTGGTAATCTGAATAATAAAACTGCAGCACGCACAATTTCGTGCATTATTGACATTTTGGGCTTATTGGGCCAAAAATCGGTTAATAGGCTAACAGGCCCAATTCGATAAGTATGCCCGGTAAGTGTTTCTAATTGTACGTAAATGGTAGAAATATGCATGAAAACCCTAAAATAGTTAGATTACTAGAATACCCCTATGTATGGAAAATTACCATGATACCCTTAAGTGTAAAATGACCTTTATACCCCTAGGATTAATTTTGTCTGAAAAGCATGATGATTTAAATCTGTATGATGTATGCCATGAATGAATATCTGTTGCATGGGGACATGGGTTATATTATGGAGGAAGCGTCCTGGTGGCTATGCCACAAATTATCTGTTCTGGTGGCTTTGCCACATATATCTGTTCTGGTGGCTCTGCCACAATTATCTGTTTCTGGCGACTCTGTCACACTATCTGATCTGGCAGCCATGCTGCATATTTCTATGGCGTGTAGCGGTTGGGTGGGTCGAGTAGTCTCCCCACATGGTGAAAGGAGGGTATGGGGGTGTATATGGTTGGATTTGGGTTGGGTTTCTGTATAAACATGAAATATTTGTTCTGATCTGTTATGGGCCTATGGACTTTATTCTGAAATCTGTTCTGGGCTAAGGCCAACTTATTCTGTTTCTGTGGTTTGAACTGATTTAGGCTATGGTTGGGTTAATTTACACACTGAGTTTCCCCAAACTCACCCCTTTGTTTTATCCACGCAGGTGAACCCCAACCATAGTGGGCTTGCAGCCGTGAGGGATTCAGAGTGGCCTCATGTTTCTGCAAACTCGGTTTCTTTTTGATGAACTGGACGTCCTTTTATTTTCGTTTACAGTTTTGGGTTTTTAAATGTAATAAGGCCAATTAATTATTTTATTTTTATGGTTTTGATTTATATTTTATTATGATGAAATTGATGCATTATAACTATCGAAATTGATTAGCTTTAGGGCGCGATTTCAAAAATAATAATTGATTTCAAAACATCACGACTACAAGCAAGACTTCCGCTAAGAAAATGTTTTCCAAAGATAGTCACTTTTTTTCTTGAACGGACTTAATCAAATTATTTTCCTAAAAACATACACGACATAGAAGTGTGGCAATGGCGGTGTGCATGTCTAGGATTGGATCCGAAGGGAGCTTGGTACTTAAGCAGTCCGACAGACTCACCTCCTCCTTTTAGGTTTCCTACCTGGTGCACAGCTTCCATTCACTTTAACCTATTTTAAAAAGTATCTTTTGAAACACCAACTAAGTTTCTAAACTAGGTAATACAAAATGTTTTGAACGCTTCGATGTGGCACGTCGGATCTGGTCGTAACGTCTAGGCCAAGTTTGGGGTGTTACATTTAGTGGTATTAGACCAAGTTGTAGCAACTCGGCTGTGGAATAGGTTTAGAAAAAAATGAAGGTTTTCGAAAATAAAAGTTTTATAAAGATTGTAAAACTCTGTTTTGAAAATCTGGATCTTTGAGTGACATTCTGAATCTCCAGCCCAAGTCTGTAAGTATTCTAAACTTTTCTGAATATATTCTGAATTATCTGTCTGCACTGAAACCCTAGGAAAACTTGATAAAAGACTAAAACTGTAGCTAGACATCGATTCTGAGAAAACCAACTCTGAATTTCTGTCTGAATCATAAAACATCTGTAATAATCACTGGAATTCTAAAATTAATGCATAAAATTCGTAATCAGATAATACGATATGAGTATGAGAGCAAGAGGCCGTGGACGAGGCCGAGGTAGTGCTCGAGTAGGAACTGCGTCTTCTGGGCATATGCCGACATCGGAGGCACTGGTACCACCGGCAACTGAAGTGGAGTCTCATGATCGTGGTGCCAGGGATGACGCCCTGTCACAGGCTATGCTTCGTGTTTTGGAAAGGGTTACTGAGGCAAGTTCGGGCAACGAAATTCAAGGATCGATTTCTGAATGACTTCGGGCTAACGAAGCGGAGATCTTTAGGGGCGTATCTGGTGTAGCCTAGAATGTGGCAGAATATTGGTTGGAGGCCACAAAACGAATTATGGATGACTTGGACTGCTCTGTGGAGCAGAAGCTGAAGGGGGCCATATCGTTGCTGCGAGATGAGGCTTATCAGTGGTGGCTCAGCGTGAGAGATGGAAACCCAGCTGATAGGGTCACTTGGGAGCTGTTTAAGATGACCTTTAAAGGGAAGTATGTTGGGGCAAGCTATGTAGACGCTCGCAGGAAGGAATTCCTGAATCTGGTTCAAGGAAATAAGTCAGTTGCAGAGTACGAGGCTGAGTTTCTGAGGCTAAGCCGGTATGCTGTGGAGTATGAGCGTAGCGTTCGCTTTGAGGATGGACTCAGAGATGATCTTAAGGTACTGATTGCTCCGCAGAGGGAGCGTGATTTTGCAGTTCTGGTGGAAAAGCTAAGATAGCTGAGGAGGTGAAGCGTACTGAGAGGTAGAACCGTAAGAAGGATCGAATCGCTTTAGAAGGATTCGACCTTCGTGGAGCAAATAAGAATGTCAAAAGGCGAGTAGAGAGCGATTGAGCGCTTTAGTGAATGTGGTTAGACCACCAATGCGGAGAGACTATGGTAAGGTACACTTGGGTGAGTGTAGGAAACGTTACGGTGCTTGTTTCGATGCGGATCTATGGAGCATAGAGTTAAAGACCGCCCTCGTAGAGCCGATCGTGTTCAAGTTGCTTTGAGCAGGGGTTGCTCAACCCGTGAGAGGTGGACCACAACCACCGCGTGGACGTGGACAAGGTAGGGGAGGAAATGGAAATGGCCGAGGTTGAGGGGCGCCTGGCAGATGTGCCAGAAATGCCGAGGCTCGACAGCCGGCGTTGGTGTATGCAGCTCATCGTCAAGAAGAGGGCGACGCACCTGACGTCATAACTGCTACGTTTTTGGTTTCTAGCATGCCGTATACTACTTTGGTGGATATTGGATCTACTCATTCCTATGTTGCATGTGCCATATCTGGGTCGTTGGGTGTACGCTCTGAGAAGATTGTGAGTGGGGTATCTGTGCTAAGTCCTTTGGGTCACTCGGTTAGGGTAGATAAATTGTATAGGGATGTACCCTTAGAAACCCAAGGTAGGATTTTTCCTGGAAATCTGATGGAGTTGCCGTTCGGAGAGTTTGACCTCATTCTGGGAATAGACTGGCTTGTTAAGCATAAGGCGACCTTGGATTGTGCTGCTAAGCGAATGGTGCTAAGGACCACAGGAGGTGATGAGGTTATGATGATAGGTGAACTAAGGGACTATTTGTCTAATGTGGTGTCTGCATTGAGGGTTGAAAAGTGGATTCGAAAAGGTTGTGAGGCCTATTTGGCATTCGTAAGTCAGTCGGAAGAGGAGGGGCTGACAGTGGATAAGGTTAGGACTGTAAAATAGTTCTAAGATGTTTTTCCAAAAGAGCTTTCGGGATTGCCTCCAAACCAAGAGGTCGAGTTTGGAATCGACTTGTTGCCTGGAACGGTGCCAGTGTCCATTGCACCGTATAGGATGGCACCGAAGGAGTTAGTAGAGCTGAAAGCTCAAATTCAAGAGTTGTTGGATAAGGGCTTCATTAGGCCAAGTGTGTTTCCATGGGGAGCACCGGTGCTATTCGTGAAGAAAAAGGATGGGACGATGCGAATGTGTATTGATTATCGCCAATTGAACAAATTGACGATTAAGAATAAGTATCCACTGCCAAGGATTGATGATCTGTTTGACCAACTTAGAGGAGCTTCTGTATTTTCCAAGATCGACCTTCGATCTGGATATCATCAGTTAAGGGTCAAAGAGGCAGATATCCACAAGACGACATTCAGGACTCGGTATGGTCATTACGAGTTTCTGGTTATGCCATTTGGACTGACGAATGCTCCTGCAGCGTCTATGGATCTGATGAATCGTGTGCTCTAACTATTTTTGGATCGGTTCATATTCGTCTTTATTGACGATATTTTGGTATATTCTGAAACGGAAGCGAAACATGATGAGTATCTCCGCATTGTGCTGCAAGTGTTAAGGGAGAAGGAACTCTATGCGAAGTTCAGCAAGTGTGAATTCTGGTTGAGGGAGGTAACCTTCTTAGGACATGTGGTCTCTGCTTGGGGATTAAGGTGGACCTCGTAAGATTGAAGCAATTCTGGGATGGAAGCCACCTAGGTCGGTGTCAAAAATTCAAAGTTTCCTACGTTTGGCAGGATACTACAGAAGGTTTGTGGAAGGTTTCTCTGTGATGGCAGCACCTCTGACAAAACTCATAAGAAAAAGAGTACAGTTTGTATGGATTGAGAAGCAGCAGGAAGCTTTTGAGAGGTTGAAGAAAGTTCTGACTGAAGCACCTGTGTTAATTCAACCAGAGTCTAGGAAGGATTTTACTGTGTACAGTGATGCATCACACGTAGGTTTGGGTTGTGTGTTGATGCAAGAGGGTAAGGTAGTTGCTTATGCATCACGACAGCTTAAGCCTCACGAAGGGAACTATCCTACTCATGATTTGGAGTTAGCAGCAGTGATCTTTGCACTTAAGATTTGGAGACATTACTTGTATGGAGAAAGGTGTATTATATACACAGACCATAAGAGTCTCAAGTATTTGCTGACTCAGAAGGAACTGAACCTTTGGCAAAGGAGATGGATCGAGTTGCTTAAGGATTATGATTGTTTGATTGAATATCACCCAGGCAAGGCTAATGTGGTAGCCGATGCTCTAAGTCGTAGAGCTGTATCTGATCTGAGAGCAATGTTTGCTCGCCTAAGTCTGTATGATGATGGAAGTCTGTTGGCTGAATTGCAAGTAAGGCTAACCTGGGTGGATCGGATTAAGGAAAAGTAGTTGAAAGATGAGTCTTTGGTTGCTCGTTTTCAACAAGTTAAGGAAGGGGAAACTTCTAAGTTTGGGTTGAATAGCGAAGGAGTTTTGTGCTTCCGAGAAAGAATTTGTGTTCCGAAGGACTCTAACTTGAGACAGTCAATATTGAAGGAAGCTCATGGGGGACTTTGTGCTATGCATCCTGAAGGGAATAAGTTGTATCACGACTTGCGAGAACTGTATTGGTGGCCTGGGCTTAAACGAGAAGTAACGAAATCCGTGGGGAAATGTTTAACATGCCAGCAAGTAAAAGCTAAGCATCAATTACCTTCTGGATTGTTGCAGCCAGTAAAGATACCAGTTTGGAAGTGGGAGAGGGTAACTATGGACTTTGTGAGTGGGCTACCCTTGACACCATCGAAGAAAGACTCGATATGGGTGATTGTGGATAGGTTGACCAAATCGGCTCATTTCATACATATCCGTACTGACTTTTCACTTCAGAAGTTAGCCAAGTTGTATGTGGCGGAGATTGTGCGACTTCATGGTGTCCCAGTTTCGATTATCTCTGACCGAGATCCTAGATTCACATCTCAATTTTGTCAGAAGCTACATGAGGCATTGGGGACACGATTAAACTTTAGTACGGCTTTCCATCCCAAAATTGATGGTCAGTCAGAAAGGGTTATTCAGATTCTGGAGGACATGTTGAGGGGATGTGTTATTGACTTTCGAGGGAGTTGGGAGGATTACTTGCCGTTGGCGGAATTTGCGTACATTAACAGTTACCAGGCAAGTGTTCGAATTGCACCATATGAAGCACTGTATAGGCGAAGATGTCGTACACCCAGTTGTTGGACCGAGTTGGGTGAACGACAGGTTCTTGGACCCGAGTTGGTGGCAGATAATAAGGATAAGGTCAAGCTGATTAGAGACCGGTTGAGGAAGCATCTCATAGGAAAAAGTCATATGCAGATTTGAAGCGTAAGGAGATTGAGTACTCACTAGGTGATATGGTCTTCTTAAAGGTTTCTCCTTGGAAGAAGATATTAAGGTTCAGTAAGAAGGGTAAGTTGAGTCTGTGGTTCATTGGGCCTTATCGGGTTTTGAAGCGAGTAGGCCCAGTGGCTTATCAGTTGGAATTGCCTCCAGAGTTAGATAGGATTCACGATGTTTTTCACGTCTCCATGTTAAGGCGTTATCGTTCTGACCCTACTCATGTCGTGCCGGTTGCAGAAATTGAGGTGCAAACTGATTTGACCTTTGAGGAGGAGCCTGTGCAAATATTGGATCGAGATGTTAAGGCTCTAAGAAGAAAATCTGTCCCATTAGTGAAGGTGATTTGGCGTAACCATGGCAGAGAGGAAGCTACTTGGGAGCCAGAAGAGGCAATGCAACAGCAATACCCTTATCTGTTTGGATCAGGTAAATTTCGAGGACCAAATTTCTTTAAGGAGGGTAGAGTTGTAACGCCCCAATTTTTGGGAATTCTGAAAATGTTGGTAAAATTTAATATTCTGTGTTTTGTCTGGTTAGCGTAGGATTAATTATGTTAGTGGGCCTCTAGAAGGCCCAAGCTTAAGTTAAAACCTGGTAGTTTAAGTTAATTTTAATTTCATAAGAAAAAGGGGTTCTGGTAAGCTGGGCTTTTAAGTATTAATTATGTAAAATAAAACACAAGGAAGCAAGTGGCATAGTGGCATGTGATGCCACAGGGAAGGCTATGAGTGGCGTGTGGATGTTAGGGAGGACCTAGGTTCAAGTAACAATGACAGCAAATTAAGGGAATTAATTTTTATGTACAGAAAAGGGAGGTAATGAAACTGAAGTAAAAGTCTATTAGGAGGAGTTTGAGTTGCTCAGGAGATTGAGTAAGGAGGGGATAAGGGAGAGGATTTAGGAGCTGATTAGGGAGAACAGAGTTGGCCGAATGTTGGACTCGTGAGGAGCAAGAGTTGGCCGGCCAAGGGGAGCTTTAGGGAGGCAAAATTCGGCTAGGGTTAGTGCCAGTATAAATTCGGCATTAGAGGGTAAGTGAGCCATTTTCTGATCATCCTTCCCCTCTCTTTTTCTTTTCTTTTTCTCTCTATTTGCCATTCTTTTCTTCTTCTTTCCCTCCATAGCCGAATCCTCCTATCACTCTACTCAACATCATTTTCCTTCCATTATTTTTAAGCCTACAGCCGATTGCCTTAAATCCCGAAATCCCAAAAACTTGATTCCTCTTGTGTCGATTTCTTATAACCAAAACCTTATCTCTTTTCATCATTCCTGACCGATTCTCTCATCCTCTAAACCCAAGTTTCTGTCGACAAGACCACAGCAAAACGCTACTATACCATCTTCTCTTCACTGTTACAAAAAAAGCTGAAAACGCATAGCCATAGGGACATAGCCGAATTCTAAAGATCACTAAAGGGTCGACTTTTGTTATCATCTGAGGGCTTAGAACTACATCGAAATCTAGTAGAAACTCATTGGAATCATTAACCGAAGGAACCGGTAGTAAGTCTTTCCAACTTAGTCTTTCTTTCGTATTTTAGGAAAAGTCGAAATCCCTAAAAGTTAGGGAGGCTATCGATTTGGACTTGTAGCCCTAAGGGGTTGTGATAAATGTTTTACTTTGATAATAGTGGGATTTAGAGGCTGTTGATCAAGGGTTTGGACAAGTGGAATGATCGGATCTTGATCTAGTCACTACTTTCGACAAAGGTAGGATCACTAGTGCCTAAGGTGTGGTTGGCCGAATATGGTAAGGGGTTATTATGTAGTTCGTTTCGGTAGTTAGATTAACGAAGTAATAATATAATTGTAGGCAGTTCGTGCGTGGATCTCGTCAGTGAATCGTCATAAAATAGGTGTGTAACTGACACCCTCTCATAGACTAGATCGGTAAAAGCCGAAATACCGAAATGCCGAAAAGCCGAAATGCTAAAAAGTTGGTATTTTGGGAACTTGCGAATATGCGAATGCTCGTAAGATAAAAGGGTTAATAATTCTGGTAATCTAAATGATAAAACTGCAGTACACACAATTTCGTGCATTTTTTACATTTTGGGCTTATTGGGCCAAAAATCTGTTAATGGGCCAACAGGCCCAATTCGGTAAGTATGCGCGGTAAGTGTTTCTGTTTGTACGTAAATGGTAGAAATATGCATGAAAACCCTTAAATAGTTAGATTACTAGAATACCCCTATGTATGGAAAATTACCATGATACCCCTAGGTGTAAAATGACCTTTATACCCTTAGGATTAATTTTGTCTGAAAAGCATGATGATTTAAATCTGTATGATGTATGCCATTAATGAATATTTGTTGCATGGGGACATGGGTTATATTATGGAGGAAGCGTCCTAGTGGCTATGCCACAAATTATCTGTTCTGTTGGCTCTGCCACATATATCTGTTCTGGTGGCTCTGCCATAATTATTTGTTTCTGGTGACTCTGTCACACTATCTGATCTGGCAGCCATGCTGCATATTTCTATGGCGTGTAGCGGTTGGGTGGGTCGAGTAGTCTCCCCACATGGTGAAAGGATGGTATGGGGGTGTATATGGTTGGATTTGGGTTGGGTTTCTGCATAAACATGAAATATTTGTTCTGATCTGTTATGGCCTATGGACTTTATTATGAAATTTGTTCTGGGCTAAGGCCAACTTATTCTGTTTCTGTGGTTTGAACTGATTTAGGTTATGGTTGGGTTATTTACACACTGAGTTTCCCCAAACTCACCCCTTTGTTTTATCCATGCAGGTGAACCCAACCATAGTGGGCTTGGAGCCATGAGGGATTCAGAGTGGCCACATGTTTCTGCAAACTCGGTTTCTTTCTGATGAACTGGATGTCCTTTTATTTTCGTTTACAGTTTTGGGTTTTTAAATGTAATAAGGCCGCTTAATTATTTTATTTTTATGGTTTTGATTTATATTTTATTATGATGAAAATGATACATTATAACTATCGAAATTGATTAGCTTTAAGGCGCGATTTCAAAAATAATAATTGATTTCAAAACATCACGACTACAAGCAAGACTTCCGCTAAGAAAATGTTTTCCAAAGATAGTCACTTTTTTTCTTGAACGGACTTAATCAAATTGTTTTCCTAGAAACATACACGACGTAGAAGTGTGGCAATGGCAGTGTGCATGTCTAGGATTGGATCGAAGGGAGCTTGGTACGTAAGCAGTTCGACGGACTCACCTCCTCTTTTCCAGTTTCCTACCTGGTGCACAGCTTCCATTCACTTTAACCTATTTTAAAAGGTATCTTTTGAAACACCGACTAAGTTTCTAAACTAGGTAATACAAAATGTTTTGAACGCTTCGATGTGGCATGTCGGATTCAGTCGTAACGTCTAGGCCGGGTTTGGGTGGTTACATGCCATGTATAGGGACTTGGTCATTTTGTTATATGTGTCATTTGATTTGGCCAAATGTGCTGGTTTATATTTGTTTAAGGTGATTTGGTATTTAGCCATGTAATTGGCCTATTCTGGCTAAAAATGATTGTAAGCCCATTTATATAAGTATATGTGTTAATGCCTTCTTATTTTTGTGTTTTGTAATGGGTTTCTATGTGTTTATTATGGTTAAATGACTTGTTGTGAAATAGAATGAGATGGATCCTTTGGTGTGCTAGGAAATCTAAGTAGAATTATGCATGATGAAAGTATTCATGTATTGTGAATGTGAGTTTGGTATGAATTGATTTGGTAAATTATACTATATTAAATATGTTAAGTGTTGGTAATGAATGATATGATTTAGTCTTGATTATGAATGTTTTGGTTGCTTAAACATGCCATGGATTATGCCATTGAACTTGTGTTTGTGTGTAACATCCCGAATTAGGGTCTAGTCGGAACAGTGGTTTTGAGACAACAACTTTGAAGTAGAAATAATTATTTTGTGATTATTATGAGGTCTATGATATGATTGTATGCTTGTGTGAAAATTTTGTAAAGAAATTTTATGTGTAAAGTGTCCAATTTGACTTTAGGGACTAAATTGAATAAGTTGCAAAATATGTGTTTCTAGAAGCTTTTTGTATAAAATAGCTTTGGATTATTAATTAGAGGTCCTTAAATAGCAATTTGCCCAATTTTTATTTTTATGGACAAAAATGGGCATGGATGGATAAAATTTGAAAGTTTAATAAAAAGGGCATTTTGGTCATTTCGTTAATCAAAGATTAAAAAAGGAAAAATCAAGCAAAAAATTTGCTCATCTTCTCCATGCCATAGCCGAAACTCTCAAGCACTCTATAGTTAGGGTTTTTCAACTTTTCAAGCTTGAATGTAAGTACCTCCAAGCCCCTTTTTAATGTTCTTTACATTTTTGAAGCATGATTTAACCATTTCTACCCTTTATTTGAACTAGGGTTTATGTTCAGAAATTTACCCATGTGTATCATCCATGTATTTTGATGATTAATGGAGGAGTATGGAAGTTTGGTGTTAGATGAACATCTTTTTCTAAGTGATTTTTCTTGAAAACACCAAAAAGGACTTGTAACACCTCTAACCCGTATCCGTCGCCGGATTAGGGTTACGAGGCATTACCAATCAAAATACAATAATAGAACAGACTTTCATTTCAGTAATAATCATCTAATAAAATTTTTAAATCAACCTAACATACTTCAATTCTATAATTCATATAATTTCCAAGGTTATAATTAATCAATACAACATAGAATCATAAAAATCGATTGTTAAATTCATAACCAAGTATATGTCATTTCACATCCCAATAAAAAATGTATACTATAACATTTATGGCATTCGAATAATTTAAATATAAAATAACTTATTATCTTACTAATTTTATACGCATACTTTTTAACAAGTAAACATGCATCATTTCATTTCATATAAATAATATATTCCCCTATAGCATTTGTTTACCTAAATTCAACATTTGCATATCGTAAATACATATAAATAATAATTCACTTAGCATATTCCAAATATACCATCAATTTAACCAATTAAACCACTCAAATAAATTAATCAAAACATTCAAATAATGTGCCATTTGAAACCGATACAAAAATCATATTCATCTCTTATCTATTTGGCTAACAAAATTTACTTGTACATATTCATTGATATTCAAATAACTACCGAATCCATATAGCCATACATGTCATTATTTTAAACCAAAAGCATATACAATATACCACATATAAATGACATGCATTTTACTAACTAATACAGTACATATTATAACTCAATATGCATACATCATTTACTCTATAACTGAAATATCACCATATATATATATATACACCTTGAGATAATATATATATATCATACCAATACATATGTGCAAAAATATATATATGCAAGTGCCGAATCACAAAGTTGATTATAACCATCTCATATAATTTTCATTATATAACTGAGTACACAAGTACATTATAATAACTTCCAAATCAATTCATGTTACAAATTTATACTTCACAAGAATAAATCATTAACCAAATGTAAACATATATCCAATACACAAATCTTACCTACCCTGTATAAACATATCAAAATAAACTCTTTTTATGTTCGAATATAACTTAATATCCTTTAATGCCAATCACATAATAACACCTTAATCAAACATAACAACCAAATTCACATATACTTTTATCAATGCATGTACCTTAGCCTAATCAACCAAACATACACATCCAAAATCACCAACCGTTTTCAATGCATATAACACATATAAACATGACTAAAGTTTCATATAATCACTTATCACATTAGCCATTTTCACATGACTTAATAAATACACAACTTCAAACTTAATTAAATAAAACCTAGCTTATACATGCCATAATATCAAGTTTAAACTTATAATGTACCAAAAATAGTTGATAGTGTGATAGACTTTGCTGGTGATCCTTGAGCTCGTAACTAGACTCCAAAATCTATAAAACAGAGGCAAACAAAAACACAAACAGTAAGCTATCACAGCTTAGTAAGTCATAAGCAAATAATTAACTTAATGTTAATATGAACTCAACTTAACCAAACTAATTTAGGCTATCATATTCACATTTATTCTCAAGATCAAAATTTCATATATAACATATACTTTCATATACAATTTCAAATTGGCCGAATATACAAACTCATATACATGTATTCATGAATCATTTCATAAATATTCACATTATATAAATAAATGGCCGAATACACTTCCCATATACACATACATTTTTCATTTACATCACACATGATTTGCAATAATTATCTAGTAACTTACTTACCTTATTTCAAATAGGTAATAAGCTAACTCATAACTAATCATTTTAGCTCATTTTACACATTTGATCACAACCTATCGTTGCCTGATGAACCATTCGGAATTGGATAGGACACTCAGATAATCATATATATCGTACAATGCCAACGTCCCTGTAACATCTCAAAATAGGGCCTAAATGGAATAATGGTTGCTAAAACACAAATTTGAGATAGAAAAATTTATTTTGATTAATTTTTATGATTTACCGAGTGATTAGATGCATGTGTTAGAGTATTGATAAGAAATTTTATAGATTGCATGTCTAATTTGCCTATTAGGGCTTATTTGCAGAAGTTCCTGTAACAGCCTGATTTATGGCTGAAACAGAATGATGGTTTTAGAACCACGAATTTGAATTCGAAAAATTTATTCTTATTAAGTTTTAAGGTTTATTTATTGATTAAAATATTGTGTAAAAATATCGTTAAGAAATTTTATTGATAAAGTGTTTAATTGGACTTTTAGAACTAAATTGCAAAAGTTGCAAAATATGTGTTCTAATTCATAAGTACTTGATTGCATTTAAATGGTAATTAGACCATTATATTTTTCTTGGACAAAAATAGGCATGAATAGGACAAAATTTTAAAGAAAGTCCTCAATGGCATTTTAGTCATTTGGTAATTAAAAGAAATAAAAAGGGAAAATAAAGCCAAAATTGACTCATCTTTCTCATGGAGGCCGAAATTAGCATGGGGGAAGCCATGGCTAGGGTTTTCAAGCTTTCCAAGCTCAATAGTAAGTCCGTTCTAGCCCCGTTTTTCAAGTTCTTTACGTTTTTTGTATCCCGATAACTTGATTAAGCTTATTCTAGCAATAATTTAAGCTAGGGTTCATATTTGGAAAAATAACCATAGGTAAAATGTGTTTATTTTGATGTTTTATGGTAGAATATGAAGGCTAAAATTATGTTGAACAACTTTTCCTAAGCGGTTTTAAGCAAAAATGAGTAAAACGGCTTAATCGATAAAAGTTGTTATTGTTTATAACTATGTGTTAGAGTGAGAATTTGATGTTGCCATAGAAGGGAAAAATGATCAGCATGTCATAAAACATATGAATAAGGGATGAAGTTTAATTCCTGAGCCTAGGGGCAAAAGTGTAAATATGCAAAAGTTTAGGGGCAAAATTGTAATTTTTCCAAAGTTTGAGTTAAGTACTGTTTTGAATAGAAAATTAATTAAATAAGTAAAATATGATGTTTTAGATCTCGAAAAATGAGATTTGAAACTAGAATGGGAGAAAAATCAAAAATCGAAAAAGTTGGTAAAATGGCCGTTTTAGTATCGAGGTAAGTTCATATGTATAATAAGCATTAATTTATGCATGTTTCAATCTAAAATTGATATATTTACTATGATTGCCGAGGTGTTGAAAGTAAGTATAATTATGATAATTTAAATGTTCAATATTAATTCGACATGGAAATGAGAAAGTATGTAAGTATGTATGTAAATAATACATTATCTTTATTATGTTTTTATATTTCAGCATATTTTATGTATTATAGCTAATTTTTTAGTCATAATTGACTATTGGAAGAATGGAATAAAGTATTAGAAAGTGAGATACTTCCTGTTTGAACCATCGGAATCGAAAGATACAGATGGTATGTAGCTAGGTCACATGTGTAATACGGGATGTATACCATGTGTACAAGAGAGCTACGAGACATTATGAGGTAGCTAGGTCGCATGGGTGATACTATGTGTACACCATGTAGACAAGAGAGCTACGAGATAAATGTAGGTAGGTTGCATGTGTGTTCCAGGTGAAGGACACCATGTAAACAAGAGAGCTACGAGATAAAGTGGCTAGGTCATATAGGTGGTACTAAGTGTTCACCATGTGTACAAGAGAGCCAAAGTTATGTGTACAATCGAGCTAGGTCACATGAGTGATGCTAAGTGAAGGCCACTATGTGCACAAGAGAGCTTCGATTTTAAAGGTGGGTCAAAGATACCATCACAGATTCATATTATTTCGAAGCGTTCGATTGGGAAATTGATTAAATGAAATTGTGTATGACTTTTTGATGATAAGTGTAAGTATATACATGTGTAACTTATGAGAAATATGCTCGATATGTGATTGGAAATTGGAAATATTGTTATGGGTAAGTGATGAATACAATTGAAGTGTGAAAGATCAAAATTGACAATAAAACTGTTCAGGATAGTTGCAGTGATGGGAATCTAAAAATTTACCAAAAATAGTAGAAATTGAATCAGAGACTGAATGAGATATCAAATTAGATCTTAATGAATCTATTTTCATATAATCGAAACAGAGCAAGCAAAGGAATTCTATATTATGAGATATTTAAGTTTTTGAGAGACTGGTTCAGAATGACTACATGATCCCCTATTCTGACTTGGAAAAATCATTAAAAATTGTAAACAACTAATTATGGGATATAATTTATATGCTTGAAATCCTTAATGAGCCTAGTTTCAAAAGTAATAAACAAGAACATCCTTTGAATTGTGTACGAGGAGAAAATTGATTCGTAGTAAAGAATGGTCAGGGCAGTTGAGCAGTGAAACAGGGGTAACTTCAATGAATTAAATGTACTAATTGGCTAGAACAAAAATTCTGAAAATTTTATGGTCATAATATACATGAATCTAGTTTCAAGAAAAATTAACAGTTTGTAATTTGGAGTTCTGTAGCTCCAGAAATAAATAATTTAGCTACTGGTACTCTACTAGATAGCTTATTTTGAACCTATTTATGATTGTAATAGTGAAAGTATGTGTTTTTGTGATGGTAATATTCCGGGAACATATTGTGACTTTGTTTAAAGTATGATAATGTATTGTTAATTAATATTTACATATTTACTTACTAAGCTATAATGCTTACTCCTTTCCTTTTCTTTTTCCTAGCTCGAGTTGGAGGTCGCCGGAGGTTAAATCACACTATCAAACTATTGATCCATATATAAAGGTTTTAAAGTATTTTTAAATCCTTGGCTTGTATGGGGACTCGTTTAATTGTTATTAAGTTGCTAGGAGTTGGCCTAAAATACTGACCTATGTTATTTGAAGGTCTCTATTGTATAAAGTCATTTAATGTAGATAGTCTTGAATATGTTTGAAAAGTTTAAAATTGATGAAATTTTAAGTCTCGGTTTTAAATGATTACAAGTACTCAAGTTCGGTAATACATCGTACCTTGTTCTGGCGTCGGATACGGGTAAGGGGTGTTACATTTAGTTGTATCAGAGCTATGGTTTAGTCGATTCTCGGTCTAACCTAGCATGTGTAAGATTTAAGCTATACAAGCCATATTACTACCTGTGATAGTGTGATGCCTCCCGATCCCGATGAAATAGTTCTGTTGAGACAGAAGTGTTTTCCAACTGAGCTACCATCGACAGTGTAAAAAGGGGTTAAGTAAGTTCATATAATTTGGTGGATATATTGGTGTACTTAAAAATTGATCTTGGTGACTTGTGATGATATGTGTGAGATCAAGTGTAAAATGAAATAGACATAAGTGGAGAAATATAGAAAAGTGAAAAGAAACGAAAGTTTACATCATTATAAACTCATCCATGTTCGTTTAACATTGACATGATATTATGTGTCTAACTTATTTGACTAAGTGAATGTGATAAATAGATTTACTCAAATTCATGGAAAGTATGTTTGAGTGCATTTGTTTTAAGATATGAATATGTGTGTAAGTCTGTCTAAAGTGAATTATATAACTGTGATAATATTAAGATGAAATGAGACTCGTAAAAGGTAAGAGTATTAGTTCATGATGTTTATGTGATAATGAATGAGTTGTGAATAAGAATTTCTCTTAGAATATGAAAGATGAGATGAAGGGAAAGTTTATATTATGATAAGTGTTCATGTTGATTGGAAATTGTGTGATGCTATGAGTGTAACTTGTGAAATTAAATGAATGTTATGAGTAATTCTATTTGAGAATTATGAACACATGTATAAGTGTATTTGTTTGTATAAGATGATAGGAGGGTTGTGTAAAATGAATATGTATGTTGAGTTATTTGAAGCAAATTATATATATTGATGAGTGTTAAGTTATATGCATGAATATATAAGAGGCAAGTTAGAAGTGTTACAGCCTCACCCCCTTCCAATAAGATTAATTGACAATGTGATAGCATTTGAGAATGGTTTAATAAATGAAATCGATTCTGTAAAAGATGTCAAAGTTAATATGAAGATTTTCCAGATTCAAAATGTTACAGTTAAAGAAAGATTAAACTTAGTTAATTAACTCATCCAGGTATGATGCTTAAAGTATATGATTGTTGGATTTTTTAAAAAATAAATTTTGATTGTGAATGAGATAATGTGGATTTAGTAATGATAGAATTAGACAGAAGAATAATGATTGAGTTGTATTTAGGTTTAAAAAAACAGTGAAAGCAAATGTGGGAATTGGAAATAGTTTTCGATTAATATAGAGGTCATACAGAGTTGAAACTTAGTTATATTGGATTTCAATTTGATAGTTGGGTGATTTTGAAAGTACTACTTTGAGAAAATTTGTTTGGAGATGTTTAAGAAATTTTGAGAAAAGATATTGAATCTTTTTACCGGTAAAATTTTCGGGGATGAAAATCCCTAAAGGGGGGAGAAATGTAACATCTCAAAATAGGGCCTAAATGGAATAGTGGTTGTGAAACCACAAATCTGAGATAGAAAAGTTTATTTCGATTAATTTTTATGATTTACCGAGTGATTAGATGAATGTGTTAAAGTATTGATAAGAAATTTTATAGATTGCATGTTTAATTTGCCTATTAGGGCTTATTTGCAGAAGTTGCTCTAACAGCCCGATTTAGGGCCTAAACGGAACGATGGTTTTAGAATCACGAATTCGAAGTCGAAAAATTTATTTCGATTAAGTTTTAAGGTTTATTTATTGATTAAAATATTATGTAAAAATATCGTTAAGAAATTTTATTGATAAAGTGCTTAATTGGACTTTTAGGACTAAATTGCAAAAGTTACAAAATATGTGTTCTAATTCATAAGTACATGATTGAAATGGGGTTTTAAAGAGGAGGTACTTAAATGGTAATTAGACCATTATATTTTGTTTGGACAAAAATGGGCATGAATAGGACAAAATTTTAAAGAAAAGCCTTAAGGGCATTTTAGTCATTTGGTAATTAAAAGAAATAAAAAGGGAAAATAAATCCAAAATTGACTCATCTTTCTCATGGAGGCTGAAACTAGCATGGGGGAACCCATGGCTAGGGTTTTCAAGCTTTCCAAACTCAATAGTAAGTCCGCTCTAGCCCCGTTTTTCAAGTTTTTTACGTTTTTGGAATCCCGATAACTTGATTAAGCTTATTCTAGCAATAATTTAAGCTAGGGTTCATATTTGGAAAAATACCCATAGGTGAAATGTGTTTATTTTGATATTTTATGGTAGAATATGAAGGCTAAAATTATGTTAAACAACTTTTCCTAAGCGGTTTTAAGCAAAAATGAGTAAAACGGCTTAATCGGTAAAAGTTGTTATTGTTCATAACTATGTGTTAGAGTGAGAATTTGATGTTGCCATAGAAGGGAAAAATGATCAGCATTTCATAAAACATATGAATAAGGATGAAGTTTAATTCCCGAGCCTAGGGGCAAAAGTATAAATATGCAAAAGTTTAGGGGCAAAATTGTAATTTTGCCAAAGTTTGAGTTAAGGACTGTTTTGAATATTAAATTAATTAAATAAGTAAAATATGATGTTTTAGATCTCGGAAAATGAGATTTGAACCTAGAATGGGAGAAAAATCGAAAATCGAGAAAGTTGGTAAAATGGTCGTTTTAGTATCGAGGTAAGTTCATATGTATAATAAGCATTAATTTATGCATGTTTCAATGTAAAATTGATATATTTACTATGATTGCCGAGGTGTTAAAAGTAAGTATAATTATGATAATTTAAATGTTCAATATTAATTCGATATGGAAATGAGAAAGTATGTAAGTTTGTATGTAAATACTACATTATCTTTATTATGTTTTTATATTTCAGCATATTTTATGTATTGTAGCTGATTTTTTAGTCATAATTGACTATTGGAAGAATGGAATAAAGTATTAGAAAGTGAGATACTTCCTGTTTGAATCTTCGGAATCGAAAGATACAGATGTTATGTAGCTAGGTCACATGTGTAATACGGGATGTATACCATGTGTACAAGAGAGCTACGAGACATTATGAGGTAGCTAGGTCGTATGGGTGATACTATGTGTACACCATGTAGACAAGAGAGCTATGAGATAAATGTAGTTAGGTTGCATGTGTGTTCCAGGTGAAGGACACCATGTAAACAAGAGAGCTACGAGATAAAGTGGCTAGGTCATATGGGTGGTACTAAGTGTTCACCATGTGTACAAGAGAGCTAAAATTATGTGTACAATCGAGCTAGGTCACATGAGTGGTGCTAAGTGAAGGCCACTATGTGTACAAGAGAGCTTCGATTTTAAAGGTGGGCTGTGTGCGATACCATCACGTATCCGTTATTATTTCGAAGCGTTCGATTGGGAAATTGATTAAATGAAATTGTGTATGACTTTTTGATGATAAGTGTAAGTATATACATGTGTAACTTATGAGAAATATGCTCGATATGTGATTGGAAATTGGAAATATTGTTATGGGTAAGTGATGAATACAATTGAAGTGTGAAAGATCAAAATTGACAATAAAACTGTTCAGGATAGTTGCAGTGATGGGAATCTAAAAATTTACCAAAAATAGTAGAAATTGAATCGTAGATGAATGAGATATCAAATTAGATCTTAATGAATCTATTTTCATATAATCGAAACAGAGCAAGCAAAGGAATTCTATATTATGAGATATTTAAGTTTTTGAGAGACTGGTTCAGAATGACTATGTGATCCCCTATTCTAACTTGGAAAAATCATTAAAAATTGTAAAAAAATAATTATGGGATATAATTTATATGCTTGAAATGTAACAACCCTAAATTGACCCTAGTCGGAAAGTGGTTTCGGGACCACAAAACCGAGTCATAAAAATAATTAGCCGTCATATTTTATGTTTATTATATGTGAATATATATGTGTGAAAGTTTTAAATTCCGATTTAGTCGATTGCATGTGAATTTAATTAATAGGACTTATGTGTGACACTTTTTAAATGTGATAGGTAAATCCATAAGGATCTATTTAAGCATATATTGAAAAAAATGGGTTTGCATGTCAAATGAACCTTTTATGCCTAGTGGCGCCATGATGATTGATTTTGGGTAAAATGTGTCTAATTAAATATTAAAATAAGAAATTACATTGTTGAAATAAAATAATAATTAGTAAAATAAGGTAAAAAAAGAAAAGAAGTAAAAGAATGCTCATCTTTTCTTCTTCATTGCCTAAAATTGAGAAAGAAAAGCTTGAAAAAGGAAACAAGGCATTCGGCCATAGCTACTTCCATTTAAAGGTATGCTTTGTGTTATTTCTTTTGATTGATGATGAGATTAAGTTGTTAAGAGTATGGTTTAGTTAGCCCATAGTTAAGATTTGTGAATTCTTGAGTATATATATATAACCTATTGACAAGTAGATAAATTTGCTTAGTTGATGAATTTTGAAGGATGTTTGATATGTTAAGGTAGCCTAGTTGAAGAAGTTGATTTCATTGTTGGAAGTGCATTAGGGAAAGGAATCGGCTATTTAGTTGTGTATATGGCCGAATATGGTTTTGGGATATTTGGGTAATGTATGTGTTTTTAATGGATGGAATGAAGAGGATGCTTTAATTGTGTTAAGAAAAATTGTATGTTAAAATAAGGTTGCTAGGCTAGTTATTAAGGTGAAATGCAAATGTTAGTAATTGATTGCTAGTGTATATATATATGTGTATTAACCGAATTTTGAAATTTAGTAATGGTTTGAACACCATGTATTGTATTGAGATGGTTGAAGTGGATTTTATAGATAATTATTTGAAAAATTCGATCGTTAATATACATACTTGAATAAAAGGTATACTAGGAATGTTTGATAGAGTGATTTAGTATTAAACTGCTTGGGGACAGCAGCAGTAAGGTGATTTTAGAAAATCACCATAATTCGTAGGAGTTGAGTTAGAAGCTGGATAAATTAGGTAATTACAGCTTGAAGAGTATAGTTTCTTACAAAAGAAACTATAGAAACAAAGGAGTTACCGATCTTGAGATATTTGAAATATTGTGGGGTTGAGTCGAAATGACTACTAGATTTCCTGTTCTGTTTTTATAAAATCAGTATAAATTGTACAAAAATGGCCTTAAGATAAAATATATATGCTTATATTCCTTAATGAGTCTAGTTTCAAATGAAATAAGTGAGAACACATTTTGAATTCTGTACAATGAGAAATTTGATTCGTAGTGAAGAGTGGTCAGTTTAGTCAAGCAGTGAAACTAGGTGAACTTTAAGAAAAATCTGGTATTGTTGGGCTAAACTAAAAATTATGAAAATTTTATGGATATTAGATAAATGAGTCTTCTGTCAAGAAAAATTTATTTGAATCGATTTGGAGTTTCATAACTCCAATTATAAATACTTTACTGGCTGTTGCTCAGGAAGTTAGCTTATAGGAAATGGTAATTATATTGTAAACATTAAAGAAAATTTGTTAATGAATTAATTATCATTATATAAAGCTTACTATAATCTATATGTGTGAAAGCCGAATTTATATGTATTACATTCTTAAAGTAATGCTTTAATAGTCGATTAATGACTAGTTTAAATTTGTTGAACTTAAGCTCAAGAGCATAGGGGACAATTTCGATATGGGGAAAGAAAAAGTAGCCGAGTAGCCACTTTGCAACCGTTCAAGTATATCCGAGGTAAGTCTTTGAGTAATGAAGTTTACCTTATGTTTAGATAAGGAAATTATATAATTATGAGTGCGATAAATAATTTATGCTTAGTGGTTCTCGCTTGCGTTATGACCAAATAAATAAGTATAGTATTCGTTTGTAGCGAAGATGCTAGTAAAAAGCTTTCTAATAATGAAACGGAATCATGTTATTTATTTATGATTAGTGAATTGATCGCAATATAGTTAGTGAGAATGCTGAAATTGTACTCGAGTATCAAAGTGATATTTAAATGTGCATATATGTGTGAATGATGATCGAGGTTTAAATCCGAGCTTGGTCTCGAAGGGCTTTGAGCCGTTGTTATAACCTGGACTTAGTTCCGAAGGGCTTTAAGCCGCTGTCATAACCGGACTTAGCTCGAAGGGCTTTACGCCATGATATAACTGAACTTAGTTTCGAAGGGCCTTCAAGCCAAAGCAACAAAAACCGAGCTTGGTCTCGAAAGGGCTTCGAGCGATTACTAAGATTCGGGTTTAGTCCGTAAAGACATCTATGCCGCCTAATAATCGGGTTGATGAACCGTAAGTATGCGCAAATGAAATTATATAATACATGTCAAATTAATTCCAAACATATGTGCGAATTACAAAGTGAAATGATCAAGTAAGTAACTACTCGTTGAGAAATATGAGTAATTGTTTAATTCAAAGATTACGAAAAGTCGATAAGTATGCTTAGACCATTGTTTAAGATCATTTGAACAAATTTGAATTGATTAGGATGTATGAGTACCAAATTAGACAAATCCAACATCACTAGTATAATATATATATGTATATATATATAAATATTCATGTGATGTGCATGATAATTTGAGATGAAGGTTTTTTGGCTATAAATTGAAAATGGATGTGCGTATTGATTTCACCTTTATGTTATAATCATAAGGAAGTATTTTTATTATGTTTAGATTCGCCAAAGGTTGATTCATATAGACTTGACATTATTATGCAAATCTTGTAGATGATTTCATTACTTAAAGCTTACTAAGCATAGAAACGCTTATTCTTTTGCTTTGATTCTCTGTTTTATAGATTTTTTGCTCGTCATCTTTCGGATTCGGGAGTTTCAAAGTCGAAGTCAACCACACTATCCAAGCTTGTTGGTACACTCTTGATGTAATTTTGATAATGGCATGTATAGGATCGACTTTGTAAATTGACCTAGTATCTTTTGGTGACGTATATATGTATAGCCATGCGCAAATGGCTTATTAAGTTATCATGTGTTTTTCATAAGTAATGTAGGTGTTTATAGATGGAATCGATAATGCTTGAATCTGTTATTTAATTTTATGGATGATATTTAGAAAAAGAAATTAAGGCTTATCTGGTAACATTCGTACTCCTCCGGTGACGGATGCGGGCGAGGGGTGTTATATTAACTGGTATCAGAGCTACGGTTTAGTCGATTCTAGGACTACCGTAATGCAAATGGGTCTAGCTATACATGCCATTATGTGTTTATTTGATAGTGTGGTGATTTCTGACAGTTAAAAATGCGTTTATGTATAGTGATGGATCCCGATCCCAATCGAGCGATAGTTGATGATGTTGAGAGCGTGGCACCTGCCCCCGCGCAAGGGATAGTCCTGGTGAACTCTCAACCTATAGCTAGTAATCAGAACGAGGAAGCTAGGCAAGCTTTCTATAGTGTGATGAATGATTGGTTCAATCAGTACATTCGAACTAACACGGCTATTCCCCAACCCCCACTTCCGACCAATACACCCCTGCACCAGTAGTACCTCCGATAACCGATCAGATGAGGTTAAATAAGCCCCCAGTTGATAGAATCCGAAAGCACGGGGCTACCGAATTTAAAGCAACAGATAGCGATGATGCCGAACAAGCTGAGTTTTGGTTGGATAATACTATCCGGGTACTTGACAAACTTTCTTGCACACCCGATGAATGCCTGAAGTGTGCTATCTCTTTGTTACGTTATTCTGCTTATTATTGGTGGAATACGTTGATTTCGGTTGTACCCAGAGAGCGGGTAACTTGGGAGTTTTTTCAAATTGAGTTTCGGAAGAAGTATATCAGCCAGAGATTTATCGATCAAAAACGGAAAGAATTTCTTGAGCTTAAACAAGGTTCCATGTCGGTTACTGATTATGAACGAAAGTTTGTGAGGCTCAGCCGGTATGCTCGAGAATGCGTTTCTTCAGAGGATGTAATGTGTAAACGTTTCGAGGAGGGACTGAACGAAGATATAAAACTGTTTGTTGGCATTCTAGAAATCAGAGAATTTGTAGTACTTGTTGAGCGAGCTTGCAAAGCCGAAGAGCTCGATGGGAGAACAGAAAGCCGATTTGGGAGCAAGAGAGTTTCGTAAAAGATCTTTGGGAAAACCCTTTCATCAATCATCGAAGAAATTTAGAGATGATCCAAGCAGATCTAAGAACACTTCAGGTTTTTCTGGACGGGATCGTAATCGACTCCCTATGAGTACACGAGCTACTTCTGTTGCCAGTGTTGGCAATGATCGTCAGGATAGATATGAGTGTCAGTATTATGGCAAGTGGCATTCGGGAAGCTGTAGAGTTCGTGACCGCTCCTGTTTCAAATGTGGATCGACTGATCATTTTATCAAAGATTGTCCGAGATTGTCTGATCAGAATGTGAATAAGAGTGAAAAACTGAATAATACTACAAAGAGGGTAGTAGACCCTTTAGAAATCCGGGGAATGCTAGTGGCGGTCAGAGAGGGCCTAAAGATACCACCACCAAATCGGAGGCTCGTGCTCCTGCTAGAGCTTATGCTATACGCGTACGTGAGGATGCTTCTTCACCAGACGTTATTACCGGTACTTTTACTCTCTTTGATACTGATATAATTGCTTTGATTGACCCTGGTTCTACTCATTCATATATATGTGAGACTTTAGTATCCAATAAGACTCTACCTGTCGAGTCTACTGAGTTTGTAATCCGAGTGTCAAATCCCTTGGGTCGTTATGTACTTGTGGACAAGGTGTGTAAGAAATGTCCCCTAGTAATCAGAGGTTCCTGCTTTCCAGCCGATTTGATGCTTTTACCGTTCAATGAGTTTGATGTTATCCTTGGTATGGATTGGTTGACTGTCCATGATGCAGTTGTAAATTGCAAAAGAAAGACTATTAAATTGAGATGCGCAAACGGTGAGATAATCCGAGTTGAGTCTACTGATAGGATCGGGTTACCAGTAGTTATATCCTCGATGTTGGCTCAAAAACATGTGAGAAAGGGGTGTGAGGTATACCTGGCGTACGTATTTGATGACAAAAAGTTAGAAAAGAAGCTTGAATCAGTGCCAGTGGTCTGTGATTATCTGGATTTTTTCCCGAGGAATTACCGGGATTACCACCTGTTCGGGAGGTAGAGTTTGGCATTGAACTGGTACCTGGAACTACACCGATTTCTACAGCTCCGTATCGTATGGCACCAAAGGAATTAAAAGAATTGAAAACTCAGTTGCAAGAGTTGATGGATAGAGGTTTCGCGCGACTAAGCTTCTCACCTTGGGGTGCACCAAAGATTGTTTGTGAAAAGAAGGATGGAACCTTGAGATTATGCATCGACTATCGCCAATTAAATAAAGTGACAATAAAGAATAAATATCCGCTATCGCGTATTGATGATTTATTCGATCAACCGAAAGGGCCTCTGTATTTTCAAGATAGATTTGAGATCGGGTTATTATCGATTGCATGAGTTAGAGACTCGATATACCCAAAACCGCTTTAACGAGATATGGTCACTATGAGTTCTTAGTGATGCCGCTTGGGCTTACTAATGCCCTCGCGGTATTTATGGATTTGATGAATCGATTTTTCGACCATATCCGGATCGGTTTGTAGTTGTGTTTATCGATGACATTTTGGTCTATTCGAGAAATGAAGTCGAACATGCCGAGCACCCGAGATTAGTGTTACGATTTTATGATAAGCAATTTTATGCTAAGTTCGATAAATGTGAGTTCGGGCGAGAGAAGTTAGTTTTTTGGGTCATGTGGTGTCTCAGTGACGTATTTGAGTTGATCCGAGTAAAATTACAGCCATACTTAATTGGAAACCTCCGAAATATTACATGAAGTTCGAGCTTTTTGGGACTTACTGGTTATTACAGACGCTTTTGTAAAGGGTTTTTCAACGATAGCCACACCAATGACAAGACTAGTTCGTAAGATGTTAAGTTTGTTTGGTCGAAAAAATGTCGAGAAGTTTTGATCAATCAAAACTTATTTAATCAAGCTCCAGTACTAGTGCAACCCGAATCTGGTAAAGAGTTTGTCATTTTCAGTGATGCGTCTTTGCTTGGGCTGGGTTGTGTGTTGATGCAAGAAGGTCGAGTGGTAGCATATGTATCAAGACAACTAAAGCCGCATGAGAAAAACTATTCGACTCACGATCTTGAGTTAGCTGCAATTGTTTTCGCTTTGAAAATATGGCGACATTACTTGTTTGGAGAGAGGTGTCATGTATACTCGGATCATAAAAGCCTCAAATATTTGATGACTCAGAGAGAATTGAATTTGCGACAAAGACGTTGGCTCGAGTTGTTGAAATATTATGAGCTGGTCATCGATTATCACCCGGGAAAGGCTAACGTAGTTGCTGATGCTTTAAGTCGCAAATCACTGTTTGTTTTACGAGCAATGAATGTACACTTTTCCGTTCTATCCAACAGTGCGTTAGTAGTGGAATTAAAGGCTAGACCACTGTGGATTCATCGAATTAGTGAAGCTCAAAAAGTCGATGATAAATTGGTCGCTAAACGAGCTGAATGTGCCACGGGTATAGAATCAGAATTTCAAATTGATGACGACGACTGTGTAAGGTTCAGAAACCGATTGTGTGTTCCAAGAAATTCAGAACTTATTTCGATGATTTTAAATGAAGCTCATCATAGCCGAATGTCGATCCATCCGGGTAGCACGAAAATGTACAATGATCTAAAATGTCAGTTTTGGTGGTCTGGTATGAAACGAGACATTTCTGACTTTGTTTCGAAGTGTTTGGTATGTCAACAGGTGAAAGCAGAACAACAAGTACCTTCGGGATTACTTCAACTGATCATGATACCCGAATGGAAATGGGATCGAGTAACGATGGGTTTTGTCTCTGGGTTGCCGTTGTCGTCAAACAAGAAAGATGCGATCTGGGTGATTGTTGATAGATTGACAAAGTCGGCTCATTTTATTTCCGTACGCACGGATTATTCACTTGACAAACTAGCCGAGTTGTATATATCTCAGATTGTGAAGTTACACGGGGTACCTATTTCTATTGTATCAGATAGAGATCCGAGATTCACATCGCGATTTTGGAATAAGTTACAAGAAGCATTGGGTACCAAATTGCATTTTAGCACCGCTTTTCATCCCCAGACTGATGGTCAATCTGAATGGATTATTCAAATACTCGAGGATATGTTGAGATGTTGCATCCTTGAGTTTAATGGTTCGTGGGAACGATATTTGCCTTTGGTTGAATTTGCTTACAACAATAGCTTTCAATCAAGCATTAAGATGGCACCTTACGAGGCTTTATATGGTCGTAAATGCCGTACACCGTTTTTTTGGACCGAGCTCAGTGAAAGTAAAATTTTTGGAGTTGATTTGATTAAAGATGCTTTGAGCGAGAAAGTAAAAGTAATCGCGAAAGTCCGAAAGCAAACATGGATCGTCGTAAATCGTGACGCGAATTTGAAACGAAAAGACATCGAATATCAGGTCGGAGATAAAGTGTTTCTTAAGGTTTCACCTTGGAAGAAAGTGCTCAGATTTGGCCGTAAAGGCAAATTAAGTCCGAGGTTTATCGGGCCGTACGAAATATCCGAACGAATTGGGCCAGTTGCTTACAGATTGATTTTACCCCCTGAACTTGAAAAGATTCACAATGTTTTTCATGTCTCTATGCTTCGACGTTATAGATCTGACCCTTCGCACATAATTAGTCCATCAGAGATTGAAATTCAATCTGATTTGAGTTATGAAGAAGAACCGATTCGTATCCTAGCTCACGAGGTGAAAGAGTTACGAAATAAAAAGGTTCCTTTAGTAAAAGTGTTATGGCTCAAGGACGGGATCGAAGAAGCTACTTGGGAAACCGAGAACTCTATGAGAGAGAGATACCCAAATTTATTCATTGGTAAGATTTTCGGGGACGAAAATTCTTTATGTGGGGGAGAGTTGTAACAACCCTAAATTGACCCTAGTCGGAAAGTGGTTTCAGGACCACAAAACCGAGTCATAAAAATAATTAGCCGTCATATTTTATGTTTATTATATGTGAATATATATGTGTGAAAGTTTTAAATTCCGATTTAGTCGATTGCATGTGAATTTAATTAATAGGACTTATGTGTGACACTTTTTAAATGTGATAGGTAAATCCATAAGGATCTATTTAAGCATATATTGAAAAAAATGGGTTTGCATGTCAAATGAACCTTTTTATGCCTAGTGGCCGGCCATGATGATTGATTTTGGGTAAAATGTGTCTAATTAAATATTAAAATAAGAAATTACATTGTTGAAATAAAATAATAATTAGTAAAATAAGGTAAAAAAAAGAAAAGAAGTAAAAGAATGCTCATCTTTTCTTCTTCATTGCCGAAAATTGAGAAAGAAAAGCTTGAAAAAGGAAACAAGGCATTCGGCCATAGCTACTTCCATTTAAAGGTATGCTTTGTGTTATTTCTTTTGATTGATGATGAGATTAAGTTGTTAAGAGTATGGTTTAGTTAGCCCATAGTTAAGATTTGTGAATTCTTGAGTATATATATATAACCTATTGACAAGTAGATAAATTTGCTTAGTTGATGAATTTTGAAGGATGTTTGATATGTTAAGGTAGCCTAGTTGAAGAAGTTGATTTCATTGTTGGAAGTACATTAGGAAAGGAATCGGCTATTTAGTTGTGTATATGGCCAATATATGTTTTGGGATATTTGGGTAATGTATGTGTTTTTAATGGATGGAATGAAGAGGATGCTTTAATTGTGTTAAGAAAAATTGTCATTAAAATAAGGTTGCTAGGCTAGTTATTAAGGTGAAATGCAAATGTTAGTAATTGATTGCTAGTGTATATATATATGTGTATTAACCGAATTTTGAAATTTAGTAATGGCTTGAACACCATGTATTGTATTGAGATGGTTGAAGTGGATTTTATAGATAATTATTTGAAAAATTCGATCGTTAATATACATACTTGAATAAAAGGTATACTAGGAATGTTTGATAGAGTGATTTAGTATTAAACTGCTTGGGGACAGCAGCAGTAAGGTGATTTTAGAAAATCACCATAATTCGTAGGAGTTGAGTTAGAAGCTGGATAAATTAGGTAATTACAGCTTGAAGAGTATAGTTTCTTACAAAAGAAACTATAGAAACAAAGGAGTTACCGATCTTGAGATATTTGAAATATTGTGAGGTTGAGTCGAAATGACTACTAGATTTCCTGTTCTGTTTTTATAAAATCAGTATAAATTGTACAAAAATGGCCTTAAGATAAAATCTATATGCTTATATTCCTTAATGAGTCTAGTTTCAAATGAAATAAGTGAGAACACATTTTGAATTCTGTACAATGAGAAATTTGATTCGTAGTGAAGAGTGGTCAGTTTAGTCAAGCAGTGAAACTAGGTGAACTTTAAGAAAAATCTGGTATTGTTGGGCTAAACTAAAAATTATGAAAATTTTATGGATATTAGATAAATGAGTCTTCTATCAAGAAAAATTTACGGCAATCGATTTGGAGTTTCATAACTCCAATTATAAATACTTTACTGGCTGTTGCTCAGGAAGTTAGCTTATAGGGAAATGGTAATTATATTGTAAACATTAAAGAAAATTTGTTAATGAATTAATTATCATTATATAAAGCTTACTATAATCTATATGTGTGAAAGCCGAATTTATATGTATTACATTCTTAAAGTAATGCTTTAATAGTCGATTAATGACTAGTTTAAATTTGTTGAACTTAAGCTCAAGAGCATAGGGGACAATTTCGATAAGGGAAAGAAAAAGTAGCCGAGTAGCCACTTCGCAACTGCTCAAGTATATCCGAGGTAAGTCTTTGAGTAATGAAGTTTACCTTATGTTTAGATAAGGAAATTATATAATTATGAGTGCGATAAATAATTTATGACTTAGTGGTTCTGCTTATATGTTACATGACCAAATAAATAAGTATAGTATTCGTTTGTAGCAAAGATGCTAGTAAAAGCTTTCGGAATAATAAAACGGAATCATGTTATTTATTTATGATTAGTGAATTGATCGCAATATAGTTAGTGAGAATGCTGAAATTGTACTCGAGTATCAAAGTGATATTTAAATGTGCATATATGTGTGAATGATGATCGAGGTTTAAATCCGAGCTTGGTCTCGAAGGGCTTTGAGCCAGTGTTATAACCGGACTTAGTTCCGAAGGGCTTTAAGCCAGTGTCATAACCGGACTTAGCTCCGAAGGGCTTTACGCCAGTGATATAACCGAACTTAGTTTCGAAGGGCCTTCAAGCCAGCAGCGTAAACCGAGCTTGGTCTCGAAAGGGCTTCTGAGCCAGTACTAAGATTCGGGTTTAGTCCAGAAGGACATCTATGCCGGCCTAATAATCGGGTTGATGAACTGTAAGTATGAGCAAATGAAATTATATAATACATGTCAAATTAATTCCAAACATATGTGCGAATTACCGTGAAATGATCAAGTAAGTAACTACTCTCGTTGAGAAATATGAGTAATTGTTTAATTCAGCATTACAAAAGTCGATAAGTATGCTTAGACCATTGTTTAAGATCATTTGAACAATTTTGAATTGATTAGGATGTATGAGTACCGAATTAGACAAATCCAACATCACTAGTATAATATATATATGTATATATATATAAATATTCATGTGATGTGCATGATAATTTGAGATGAAGGTTTTCGGCTATAAATTGAAAATGGATGTGCGTATTGATTTCACCTTTATGTTATAATCGTTAAGGAAGTATTTTTATTATGTTTAGATTCGGCCAAAGGTTGATTCATATAGACTTGACATTATTATGCAAATCTTGTAGATGATTTCATTACTTAAAGCTTACTAAGCATAGAAACGCTTATTCTTTTGCTTTGATTCTCTGTTTTATAGATTTTTTGCTCGTCATCTTTCGGATTCGGGAGTTTCAAAGTCGAAGTCAACCACACTATCCAAGCTTTTTGGTACACTCTTGATGTAATTTTGATAATGGCATGTATAGGATCGACTTTGTAAATTGACCTAGTATCTTTTGGTGACGTATATATGTATAGCCATGCGCAAATGGCTTATTAAGTTATCATGTGTTTTTCATAAGTAATGTAGGTGTTTATAGATGGAATCGATAATGCTTGAATCTGTTATTTAATTTTATGGATGATATTTAGAAAAAGAAATTAAGGCTTATCTGGTAACATTCCGTACTCCTCCGGCGACGGATGCGGGCGAGGGGTGTTACATGAAATCCTTAATGAGTCTAGTTTCAAATGAAATAAACAAAAACATCTTTTGAATTCTTTACGAGGAGAAAATTGATTCGTAGTGGAGAATGGCCACGACAGTTGAGCAGTGAAACAGGGGTAACTTCAATGAATTAACTGTACTGATTGGCTAGACCAAAAATTTGGAATATTTTATGGTAAGAATATATGTGAATATAGCTTCAAGAAAAATTAACGGTTTGTAATTTGGAGTTTTGTATCTCCAGAAATAAATATTTTAGTTGCTGGTACTCTGCTAGATAGCTTATTTTGAACCTGTTTATGATTGTAATAGTGAAAGTATGTGTGTTTGTGATGGTAATATTTCGGGAACATTTTGTGACTTTGTTTAAAGTATGATAATGTATTGTTATTTAATATTTACATATTTACTTACTAAGCTATAATGCTTACTCCCTTCCTTTTCTTTTTCCTATAGTGTCACAGATGTTAGCTCGAGTTGGAGGTCGTCGGAGGTTAAATCACACTATCAAACTATTGATCCATATATAAAGATTTTAAAGTATTTTTAAGTCTTTGGCATGTATGAGGACTCGTTTAATTGTTATTAAGTTGTTAGGAGTTGGCCTAAAATATTGACCTATGTTATTTGAAGGTCTCTATTGTATAAAGTCATTTAATGTAGATAGTCTTTAATATGTTTGAAAAGTTTAAAATTGATGAAATTTTATGTCTCAGTTTTAAACGATTACAAGTACTCAAGTCCGGTAATACCTCGTACCCTGTTTCGGCGTCAGATACGGGTAAGGGGTGTTATAGTCCCAGACGTGGTCTTACATGTAATCACATATTGATGCCACTGTCCCAGATAGGGTCTTACTCGCACACATATATCGGAGTAACATATCGATGCCAACGTATAAAACGTGGTCTTACTCGCACACATATATCAATGCCATGGTCTTACTCGCACATCACATATCGAAATCCTATGTCATGACATATGTATCCTAGCAATTCCTAAGGTTTATACGGGCTTTTAGACGTCGTAACTCGGTCGAAACGAATTCATAAACATAGCTCCCAAGCTTATTTACATTCGTCTAACACATATATATTTTCAAATATTTCATTTCAGTATATAAAACTCATATTTATTTAAAATAAACAATATCTATTTGCTTATAAACTTACCTTGGACAATGAAAATTAAAACGGGACGACTAATCTACAACTTTAGTTTTCCCCCGATCCAAATTAGATTTCTTTGGTTCTTGATCTAAACATATTCAAATTAAACTCATTCAAACAAATTTTCACTCATTTTAGTCCAAAAACACATAAATGGGCAAATTACAACTTTGCCCTTGACATTTTACACTTTTTACAATTTAGTCTAAATTGCACAAAACACAAAACATGCAAAATTTGCACATGCCATGCTTAGGCTGAAAGTTCCATGTGTTCATACAAGTCCATAAATTTAATTTATTTCACATTTTAGTCCCTCAATTTATTATTTTTGCAATTTAGTCCTAATTACTCAAAATCATCAGAAATTCCAATACAAAACATGTTAATCTAAAACATATCTTTCATATTTCATCAACTACCATCACAAAGATCAAATATTCATCAATGGAATAACTCAAAATGTTCAACAAAATAAAAAATTCAAGCATGGGCTTTGTAGATTACACTGCAACGATCTAAAAAACGTAAAAATTATAAAAAAATCGAGGTAGTTACATACCTTGATTAGGTTCCAACAATGGCCAAGCCCTTGAACCCTTATTTCATTTCTTTTCTTTTGTGTTTCGGCAAAAACAAAGCATTATGGAACCATATTTTAATGTTTATGTTTTATTATAACATATGTTATTTAATAAATTACATAATTATCCTTTATAATATAATATGAAATCCTTATAATGGCTGCCTACAATCATCCATCACCTAATATTATGGTCTAATTGCAACTCGAATTCCTCCATTCAAAAAGACAACAACAATTCGACCCTTACACATTAAACTATCAAGTTTTCATTTTACGCGATTGAGCCCTTTTATTTAATCGGACACCCAAATGACAAAATTAAATCACAAAAATTTCACACATAATAAACACAGAAAATAATTTTTAAATATTTTTTTACTCAAATTCGTGGTCCCGAAACCACCATTCTGAATAGGGTCTAAATCGAGCTTTTACAGGACTTGTTTGTATAACATGTAAAAATAGGTGTTAAAAATGTGATTTGATAAAAAAGATGTGGGCTGTTATAACAGGGAATATGAATTGGCTAGGCTTGGGTAACAAAAAAATTGGACATATTTCATTTTACGAGCTTAGGGGCAAAAGTGTAAATATGTAAAAGTTTAGGGGAAAAATTGTAATTTTACCAAAGTATCATTTATGGACTGATCTGAATAATGTGATAATTAAATAAGTAAAATTTGCTATTATAGATCAAGAAAAATGAAGTTCGGACTTAAACCGAGGAAAAAATAAGGTTGTGGACTAAATCGAATAGTTAGCCACATTTTGTACCGAGGTAAGTTTGTGTGTAATTGATACAACATTTTATTATGTATTTAACATTTAATGTTGCATGAATTATATATATATGTCTTTGTGAATATTATTAATGTTGTCCGATAAAAATTTGAGGTGATGAAAGCTGGTTAAACCTTAGGAATACTTAGGGTACAAGTACCATGACATTTGGGTTGATGAGATCCCGTATAAGACCATATATGGGATATGGCATCGACATTGGTATGTGTTATCATGTAAGACCATATCTGGGATATGGCGTGATATGAGATCCCATGTAAGACCATGTTTGGGGCATGGCATTGGCATTGATATGAGACATCGTGTAAGACCATAGCTGGGCTATCGGCTTCGATATGTGTGATCCCATGTAAGACCATGTCTGGGACATGGCATTGGCATTGATATGTGGTCCCATGTAAGACCATATTTGGGATATGGCATTGACACCCTACTATATGAATATGATTTCCTGAGTACCCCTTAGTATTTCAAGTGGTTCAATGAGTAGTCCAAGGATTTATCAAAGAAATGACGAGGTATGATCATGATGAAAGGTTAGAGGTATGTACGCCAAGCTCGTAGTTATTGAAATTATGAAATGATAAAACTTCAGTAAGATGAGAATGAAGGAATTATGATCTTGAGTTCCACTGAACATTATACAAATTGAATGAGATAGGATATGATTACAATGATTATTGAGAATGAGATGAATTAAGTTATGTTTTGTATGTGTATAAGAATGCATATTTATATTGCTTATCATTTATATGCAAGCTTACTAAGCTTTATGCTTACTTCCTCTCTTTTCCATTTTCTTATAGTATCACCAAGCTAGCTCAGGGATCAAAGGTCGTCGGAGGCTCGATTACATTATCAACTGGATCTTTTTGGGTTATAGTTAGTCTCATTATTTTGAGTATGGCATGTATAGGAACTTGGTTCTTTTGTTATATGTCATATTGGTTTAGCCAATGTGTTGGCTTATGATGGTGTTACTATTCATTTTGTATAAGGCTATGAGATATGGCTTACAATGATTATTGGGGTTGTAATCCTATTAATCTATGCATGTATATGCCAATTCCATTATGACATGGCTTATCGTTGTTGATGGTTGAATGATGATGGTCACTATGTGTGTCTATGAGTTGGTATGAAAATGCATGCATGAAAATCTAGGAGATATTGCTTATTAGTACACGTATATTGGTAAAATGGGGTTTGTCATGATATGGAGTCTCAATCTAGGGTAATGTGATGAGAAGTTGTCATGCATGAACTAGGTTCATGAATGTTTATGTACCTTTGAAACCATGAATGTGTTGTGTAAATGAGGGTGGCAATTGGCTTGGCAAATAGCCTTAAATTTGTCTACATGGGTAGACACACTGGCGTGTGTCTAGACCGTGTGTGACACACGGCTTGCCCCAAGGGCGTGGGTTCTAGCCGTGTGTCCCCTGCACTCTAATAAATGCAAATAGAACGCCCAGTAGTAAACACACGGGCAGAGACACGACCGTGTGAGAGACATGGCCATAGGGCATGGGCATGTGCCTAGGCCGTGTGAAGCCTGCACCTATTTATGGAAAATTATGAAATTTAATCATCCACACGGCCTAAGTACACGGGCATGTGCCTTAGCCATGTGACCACATTTTGTGCATGACATCATAAACAGAGAGCTCTACGAGCTAGGGACACGGGCGTGTCCCAGAGCCACATTGGCGTGTGTGACCACATGGCCCAACCACACAGGCGTGTAGCCCTCCAAAATGTGAAAAATTTTCTAAATGTTGTAAAGGTTCCAGAGGTTCCCGGTTTAGTCCCAAATCTTTCCCGATGTATGTTTTGGGCCTCGTAGGGTCATATAATGGACGTTAAGCATATGTCTGAAGGATTTTAAATGGGAATGAAATTTTATGGTCTAGTTTTGTGTGTTTGATTGTGTTTAAGTCTGGTAATGCCTCGTACCCTGTTCCGACGTCGAATATGGGTAAGGGGTGTTACAGTGTGTGTAGGTGTAAATGAAGGTGACAAATGGCTTGGTAAATAGCTTTTATTTTGTCCACACAGGTAAACACACGGGTATGCATCTAAGCCGTGTGTGACACACGGTCTGCCCTATGAGCATGTGTGCTGGCCATGTGTCCCCTGCACCTTAATTTTGAGAAATAGAATGCTCAAAATTGAGCGCACCGGCAGAGACACAGGTGTGTGTCTTAGCCGTGTATAGGACACGGCCTCAGGCACGGGCGTGTGTCCCGACTGTGTGAAGTCTACACCTATTTTATGAAAATATAATTTACCACAAGGCCTGGCACACGAGTGTGTGACTTGGCCGTGTGACATCAAATTGTTCATGCATTGCAAAATAGAGAGTTACACGGGTTAGGAACACGAGCGTGTGTGACTACACAGCCTGCCCACATGGGTGTATGACCCCTGTTCATAGCAAAATTTTTCTAAGTTTTGTAAAAAATTCCTAAGTGCTTTGTTTAGTCCCGAACCACTTCCAAAGCATGTTTCGGGCCTTTAACACTCGTATTAGGGACTTTATGATTGAATGCGAATGGTTTTAATTTAGATAAAAATTTATTACCCGATATTGTATGTTTGCTTGCTTTGTAAGTTTGGTAATGCCTCATATCCTATTCTGGCGTTGAATACGGGTAAGGGGTGTTACATTTAGTGATATCAGAGTTATGGTTTAGTCGATTCTCGGACTAACGTAGCGTGTGCAAGAGTTTAGCTATACATGCCATATTTAATTTGTGATAGTGTGACGACTCCTGACAATTTAAATTGTGATTTCATCTAGTAAATAGATCCCAACCGAGAGGTAGCTGACGATGTTGAAAGTAATGCGTCGGCTCCCATTGAACGGACAGCGCCATTTGAAAGTAGACCAGTAACGGTTAGTCAAGGAGGAGAGGCTAGAGAGGCCTTCTTCCAAAGGATAAATGAGTGGTTTACCGAGCTTGTTCGAACAAATCCGGCTGCCCAACATCCTCCACCCCTAACTGGTTCCCGTAGCACCCTAAGGTGTGGAATTGGTAAGACTGAACAAGCCTCCAATTGATAAGATTCGAAAGCAAGGGGCTAAAGAATTTAGAGCTAATATTGACGATGATCCCGAGAGAGCAGAGTTTTGGCTTGAGAACTCTATCAGGGTATTTGATCTCTTGCACACCAGATGAGTGCTTGAAATGTGCTATATCGCTTTTGAGAGACACAGCGTATCAGTGCTGGAATACTCTTATATCTGTGGTACCAAGGGAAAGAGTTACATGAGAATTCTTTCAAGATGAGTTCAAAAAGAAATATATCAGTCAGCGGATCATTGATTAGAAACAGAAAGAGTTCCTAAAGCTAAAACAGAGCCGTATGTCTATGACTGAATATGAGCGTAAGTTTGTTAGGCTTAGTAAGTATGCTCGGGAATGTGTTTCTACCGAGCCTATCATGTGCAAGAGATTCGAAGATGGGCTAAATGAGGATATCAGACTGTTAGTTGGGATTTTAGAGTTGAAAAAATTTGTCGTGCTGGTCGGTCGAGCTTGCAAAGCCGAATAGTTGAGCAAAGAAAAGAGAAAGGCTGAGTTTGAGGCTAGAGACTCAAGAAAAAGACCGATAAATAAGTCATTTCAATCTTCATCAAAGAGGTCGAGGGATTTTTATACTCATTCTAATGCTTCAGTTGGGTATCCCAACAGAGATCGTGGGAAGTAGTATTCAGGTTCTAAGTCCCAAACTACGTCAATAGTGAGTGTTGGTAATGCTAAGTCTAATAGACCTGAATGTCAACACTGTGGTAGAACATCTCGGTAAATGTAGGATGAATAATCGGGCTTGTTTTAAATGTGGCTCCCCAGATCACTTCATTTGAGATTTCCCTGAAATGGCTGAGAAAGATAATTTTCACAATGCAAGGCCACCGAGAAATACTGGGTGTGGGAATAGTAGCAGAGGTGTGACGAAAGAGTTAACTGTAAGGTAAGAGGTCAGAGCACCTGCTAGAACTTACGCTATTACGCCCGCGAAGATGCGTCATCCCCTGATGTTATCACTGGTACATTTTCTTTCTATGATACTAATGTAGTTGCATTGATTGATCCTGGATTGACTCACTCTTATATTTGCATGAATTTGGTATCTAGTAAGAATTTGCCCGTTGAGTCTACTGAGTGTGTGATTAAAGTGTCAAACCCCTTCGGCAAATATGTTCTAGTTGATAAAGTTTGCAAGAATTGTCCTTTAATGATTCAGGGTCACTGTTTTCTGGCTGACTTAATGCTTTTACCGATTGATAAGTTTGATGTAATAATTGCAATGGATTGGTTGACTCTACATGATGTCGTAGTGAATTGTAGACGAAGGATTATTGAATTGAAATGTCAAAATAATGAAATTCTTTGGATTGAATCGAAGGAGTCGGGTGAGTTGCCTATTGTTATTTCGTCGATGTCGGCTCAAAGGTATGTAAGAAAAGGTTGTGAAGCTTATCTTGCGTATGTACTGAATACAAAAGTGTCTGAATTGAAGATTGAATCTGTGCTGATAGTTTGTGAATATCCGGATGTGTTCTCAGAAGAGTTGCCTAAATTACCACCAATTAGAGAGATTGAGTTTACTATTGATTTGGTACCGGGAACTTCACCGATATCGATAGCTCCATATAGAATGGCTCTAACTGTATTGAAAGAATTGAAATCTCAGTTGCAAGAGTTGATAGATAAGGGTTTTGCGAGACCTAGTTTTTTGCCCTGGGGTGCACCAGTGTTATTCGCCAAAAAGAAAGATGGATCCATGAGACTTTGTATTGATTATCGTCAACTTAATAAGGTTACGATAAAGAACAAGTATCCTTTACCGAGAATTGATGATTTGTTTGACTAGTTGAAAGGGGCAATAGTGTTCTCGGAGATAAACTTGAGATCAGGCTATTCTTAGTTGAGAGTTAAAGAGTCGAATGTGCCGAAGACCGCGTTCAGAACGAGGTATGGGCATTATGAATTTCTTGTTATGCCATTTGGATTAACAAACGCTCTTGCAATTTTTATGGACTTGGTGAATCAAATTTTTCGACCGTATTTAGATAAATTTGTGGTTGATTTTATTGATGACATTTTGATTTATTCACAAGATGAGTCTAAGCATGCCGAGCATTTAAGAATTGTATTGCAGACTTTGAGAGACAAGAAATTATTTGCTAAATTCAGCAAAAGTGAGTTTTGGCTTCGAGAAGTCAGATTTTTGGGATACATTGTTTCAACGAAAGGTCTACGGGTTGATCCGAGTAAGATTTTAGTAGTTGTCGATTGGAAACCTCCGAGAAATGTATTCGAAGTTAGAAGCTTTTTAGGTTTGGCTAGTTATTATCAACATTTTATTTAGGGATTTTCGATGATTGCTACACCTATGACTAGATTGTTACAAAAAGATGTGAAATTCGAGTGGTCTAAGAAATGTCAAAAGAGTTTTGAATAGTTGAAAGCATTGTTGACTGAGGCACCGGTATTAGTGCAACCTAAGTCGGGAAAAGAGTTTATGATTTACAGCGATGCTTCATTGAACAGTCTTGGTTGTGTGTTGATACAAGAGGGCAAAGTGATAGCTTACGCCTCGAGATAGTTGAAACCGCAAGAAAGGAATTATCCGACGCATGACTTGGAATTGGCTGCCATTGTGTTTGCTTTAAAAATGTGGCGACACCATTTATTCGGTGAGAAGTGTCACATCTTTACTAATCA
Organism: Gossypium anomalum; assembly: GCA_025698475.1. Classification (NCBI taxonomy): domain Eukaryota; kingdom Viridiplantae; phylum Streptophyta; class Magnoliopsida; order Malvales; family Malvaceae; genus Gossypium; species Gossypium anomalum. The sequence continues at coordinate 62,041,787 of CM046956.1, forward strand.
TAAGATTTTAAAGTATTTGATGACTCAAAAAGATTTGAATTTGTGACAACGGAGATGGCTCGAGTTGTTGAAAGACTAAGAGCTGGTAATTGATTATCATCCTAGGAAGGCGAATGTAGTCACCGATGCTTTAAGTAGGAAATCTTTGTTTGCTTTGAGAGCAATGAATACATGATTGACTTTGTCTGATGATGGATCGATTCTAGCCGAGTTAAAAGCTAGTCCGGTATTTCTTTAGCAAATTTATGAAGCTCAGAAATGTGACAGTGAATTGCTAGCTAAGAGAGTTCAGTGCAAACCAAATAGTGATTCAGACTTTTAGATTGGGATCGATAATTGTTTGATGTTCCGAGGTAGGATTTGTGTACTGAAAGTTACTGATGTAATTCAAAAAATTCTTCATGAGGCACACAGTGGTTGTCTATCTATTCATCCAGGAAGTACGAAGATGTATAATGATTTGAAGAAATTGTATTGGTGGCCAGGTATGAAACGAGAGGTGTTTGATTTGTCAACAAGTAAAGGCTGAGCATCAAGTGCCTTCAGGTTTACTTTAGCCTGTGACTATACCCGTGTGGAAATGGGATAGATTTACGATGGATTTCATATCGGGGTTACCTTTGACTCTGAAGAAGAAAGATGCTGTATGGGTCGTTGTTGATAGATTGACGAAATCAGCTCATTTTATTCCGGTACGTACCGATTATTCACTTGATAAACTAGTTGAATTGTACATTGCTGAAATTGTTAGATTGCACGAAGCGCCTATTTCTATTATTTCGGGTAGAGATCCGAGGTTTACGTCATGATTTTGGAAGAAATTGCAAGAAGTATTGGGTACAAAGTTGAATTTTAGTACTGCGTCTCACCTGCAAACCGATGGTCAATCTGAGAGAGTGATTCAAATTCTTGAAGATATGCTTCGTTGTTGTGTTTTAGAATTCGAAGGTAGTTGGGAGAAATATCTACCGTTGGTCGAATTTACTTATAACAATAGTTTTCAATCAAGTATTAAGGTGGCACCGTATGAAGCATTGTATGGCCGCAAGTGCCGAACTCCGTTGTACTGGGCCAAGCTTAGTGAAAAATAGATTCACAGGGTTGATTTGGTTAGAGAAACTGAGGAGAAAGTAAAAGTGAATCATGATTGTTTGAAAATAGCTTCGGATTGACAGAAATCATACATGGATTTGAAACGAAAGGAGATTGAATTTCAGGTTGGTGGTGAAGTGTTTCTGAAAGTATCACCGTGGAAGAAAATTCTTAGATTTGATCGCAAAGGCAAGTTGAGTCTGCAGTTCATTGGGCTGTATGAGATTATTGAAAGAATAGGGCCAGTGGCATATCGATTAGCTTTTCCGTCGAAATTGGAAAGGATTCACAATGTGTTTCATGTATCAATGTTGCGCCATTATTGATCAGATCCTTCGTACATAATTTTGTCGACAGAGATTGAGATTCAACCTGATATGACTTATGGTGAAGAACTGATCAAGATTTTAGCTCAGAAAGTTAAACAGTTGAGAAATAAAAGCATAGCTCTAGTGAAAGTTTTATGGTAATGACATGGGGTCGAAGAGGCTACGTAGGAACCTAAGGAAACTATGAGAAAACAGTACCCTAACCTCTTTTCTGCTAAGATTTTTGGGGATGAAAATCCTTAAAGTGGGGAAAGTTGTAACAACCCATTTTTGGGTCAAATCGAAACAATGGTTTCGAGACCACTGTAACACCCCAAACCCGGCCTAGACATTATGGCCGAATCCGACGTGCCACATCGAAGTGTTAAAAACATTTTTATATTATTAATCTAAAAACTCTCCTAGTGTCTTAAAGAATAACTTCATTACAGGTTAAAGTGAATGGAAGCTGTGCACCAGGTAGGATGCCAGAAAAGAGGAGGTGAGTCCATTAGACTGCTTAAGTACCAAGCTCCCTTCGGATCCAATCCTAGACATACACACCACCATTGCCACACCTTAACTCAGTGAATGTTTGTAGAAAATCAATTTGTTCACATCCATTTAAAAAGGTTATTAATTTTGGAAACGTTTTTGTTGCGGAAGCTTTGCTATGTTATCGTGATATTTTGAAGTCAAGCAACTGTTTTTAAAACGTGCCCTAAAGCTATTCAATTCCAACGATTAAAATAATATCATATCTATTCTAACAAAACATATTAAAATAATTAAAAATAATTAAAGTGGCCTTATTACAACTTAAAACCCAAACCATTAAAGTAAATGAAAAGCTGTTCGAATCACCAGAAGAAAACCAAACTTGCAGAACATGTGGCCACTCCGAATCCCTCGCAGCACCAAGCCCACTATGGTTGGGGATTACCTGCATGGATGAAAATAGGGGGTGAGTTTGGGAAACTCAGTGTGTAAAGTAACCCAACCATAATCTAAGTCAGCTCAAACCACAGAAACAGATTGAGTTGGGCCTTAGCCTAAAACAGATTTCAGAATGAAGCCCATAGGCCCATAACAGAAATAGAATAGATATTTCATATATAGGCAGAAACCCAACCCATATCCAGTCGTATACACCCCCGTACCAACCTTGCGCCATGCAGGGAGACAACTCGACCCACCCATCCGCTACACGCCATAGAATTGCAGGATGGCTGCTAGAACAGATAGTGTGACAGAGTCACCAGATACAGATATTTGTGGCAGAGCCACCAGAATAGATATTTGTGGCATAGCCACCAGGACACTTCCTCCATCAATATAACCCATATCTCATGCAACAGTTAAACATGTCATGGCATACAGCATACAGAATCAGATCATCATGCATTTCAATCAAGATTAACCCTAGGGTTATAATGGTCATTTTGCACTTAGGGGTATAATGGTAATTTTCACACTTAGGGGTATTCCAGTAAATTATCTATTGTAGGGTTTCCATGCATATTACAGCCATTTACCTATTAACAGAGATACTTACCAAGCGTTCTTACCTAATTGGGCCCGTTGGCCCATTAACTCAGTTTCGACCCGTTAAGCCCAAATATACCGAAGTGCACGAAATTACGCACTCTACAATCTCACCACTTGGTATTACCGAAATTGTTAAACAACCTATCTCACGAGCTTTCGTATGCTCGCAAGTTCACGAATTGTCGGCTTTTCGGTATTTCAGCTTTTCGGCTTTTACCGATCTAGTCTATGAATGGGCGTCATTTACACACCTATTTTTTGACGAAACATTGACAAGTTCCACACACGAGTTGCCTACAATCAGTTACTAATAATCGGCCATTAACACCTTAGGCACTAAAGTTCTTACCTTTGCTGGAATATGGACTAGATCTAAATCTAGTCGTTCCAATTATCCAAGTCCTCGATTAGTAGCCTTTAATCCATACTAGAGCAAAACAAATCAAAGAACACCACTAAACCCTTTTAGTTTAGTCAACAGGTACCTTTTGCATATAGAGGTTTTCGGCTTTTCTTTAAATTACCAATTAATGGATAGAGAAGGGATTTCGAGAACTTACCAAAGATTTACTTGCCAAAAACGTTCCCAAGTACCTTCTTATTCCAGATTTGTTGTAGATCAAATCCCCAAAATACAAGGAGAGAACAGATCTAAATGTCCAACCAAGTTAGCCTTCAAAGCCCTTCGCTGTACGCCCCCTTATCCATACTAGCGCACACAAACCATAAAGAAAGAGGCACAAATGCCTTTAGACCAAACGCTAGCCACCCTTAAAGGGGTTTCGGCTTTTACCTTAAATCATGAGTAACTAAAGAAAGATTCGAGGACTTACCTATACCGTTATGACACTACCCCCAATCTACTGTAGATCCAACCACCGCACAAGAAGGGAAAAATATAATCAAGGATTTAGCTTCTGCAATACCTCAGTGTAGAAAATTTTTGATTTTGAAAGAAAGGATGAGAGGTTCAGCTTCAATGGAGATTCGGCTAACTAGTTTTGTTAAGGGTTTATGAGGGAAAAAAAGAAGAGAAATATGGAGGATTTAGGTTCATCTAAGGTGATTGAATGGAAGAGGTTTTTTCTTTATGATTGGTGATGCAAAGAAGATGGGAAGATGACGATAAAAGAAAGGAGAGGAATGAGTTAATGGCCTCAGCTTGAAGAACAAAGAGAGCCAGAGAATGAAAGAAGAGAACATGAGTAAAAAGAACAAAAATAAAAACTTCAAATAAAACCAAACAAGAACCGATTGGAAGGGAAACAAGATCGGCCAAATTAAAATACCCCAACTAACCTAAAAAGAAAAATGAATCCTAAAGGCCAAAAATATACGGCATTTATTAACTATGGCCGAATGAGTGCATTTCGGCATAGGAATTCTTCCTAAATTCCAACTCCCTGAATTGCTCCTTGATTTTTGGCCAAATTCAATGTTTGAATTTCATTCAAACTCCTAACCGATCAGCCCACTGCTTGCACCGCTTCAGCATGCTGCCAAGAGTCCTGATCAGACCCCAACTCCTCCCCCAGACCTTCGTTCGCCCTTTCGCCCTTGCGACTTTGCCCGAGCTGCTGGCCACTGCACTACGCTTCTTCTTTTACTAATATAGGGTCACAATTAATCTTAATCTAATCCTATTGAAGCCTCGGTTACTTGCGAAATAAAAATGAAATTTTGCCTGCTATACATCTCAAACCAACGACCTTCTAAGTCCACACACATGTTGCTTGCCACTGCACCGAAGTTCCTTTCATGACACAATCCTCTCACAATTAATTTTAACCTTTACCCACTTCAGTTCTGGCCAGTTAAAAAAATAAAAAAAAATTTGCCTTCCCCTGGAATCAAACCCATATCCTCTCAAAGATGCCTAGCACGCACGCCGCCATCGCACTACAGTGCTCAGCCTTGGATTATGCTCGCAACTCCTCTTAACCCCTTTTTTAACTGCAACCAGAATACTAAAAAAAACAATTATTTACGCGCACCGTGCCTTGAACCCAGGCACTTCCCACACCCTTCTAGCATGCTTAGCCACTAAGCCAGATGCTCATTTATGCCCAGTTTCTGCCCATCTTATTTTTAAGGCCTTATGCCCAGATTTCTTTAAGATGCAAAATTTAAGAATTTTGCTAAAGCTATGGGCCCAACCCCGGACTTTTTCCCACACTATAAGCCCTTCGTAATTTATTTAATTACTAAACTAAACATACTAAATAATAATAATAATAATAATAATAATTAATTAGAACATCCAAATTATTCGGGCCGTCTTCTACCCGAACCCAAACTCAAGGCCCAATACTTTTAGGCCCAAAAATTGAGGCGTTACGACTACAAACTCGAAGTAGAAATATTTTTTTTGTTATTATTTTAAGGTCTACAGTATGATTGAATGATTGTGTGAAAATTTCATTAAGAAATTTTATCGATTGAGTGTCCAATTTGACTAAAAGGACTAAATTGCAATAGGTACAAAACTTAAATTCTCTATGTTAAAAGTGTCTAATTGCTATGAATCCTTAAATTAGATGTCCTTAAATGGTAATTAAACCATTATACTCTAGGGTGGACAAAAATGGACATGGTTAGGTGAAATTTTAAAGTTTTTCATTAAGGGCATTTTAGTCATTTGGTAAATAAAGACAAAATTTAACAAATAAAAGATGTCATCTTCTTCAAACGAGTCCCCCATGGCTGAATTTCATAAGGAGAAGACATAGCTAGGGTTTTGGCCCCTTTCAAGCTCGATTGTAAGTCCGTTCTTGTCCCATTTTTAACGATTTTTATATTTCTAAGATCATTGTAACTTGATTTAGCTATTTCAAGGACTAATTTGAAAGAAAGGTGAAGTTTAAAATTTTACCCATGTTGAACATGTATGTATTTTGATGTTTGATGGTAGAAAATGCATGTTTGTTGTTTGTTAAATGTCTTCTGTAAAGTGATTTTCGGTAAAAACGACAAATAGGGACTTATTTGTAAAAGTCTATAAAATGAGTAGAAAATGTGAATAAATGAAAGATGTGGGCTGTCATGAGCATGAAAAAGGTTTGGCTAAGATTGGGTAATGAAGAAATTAGATGAAAACCATTTTACGAGCCTAGGGACTAAAATGTAAAATGTTAAAAGTTTAGAGGCAAAAATGTAATTTTTACCATAATGTGTTTTTGGGCTAAATTGAATAATGTGATGATTAAATAAGTTAAATTTGATATTATAGATCAAGAAAAATGAAGTTTGAGTTTAGACCAGGGAAAGAATAAGGTTGTGGACTAAATCGATCTAACAGCCGTTTTTGTAATCGAGGTAAGTTCGTATGTTAAATAAGCTTTAATATAATTGTATTTAAATGCTTTAATATTGCATGAACTATATGATTTATTGTGTGGACGAGTTTAACTTTATGGACGAGTTCGACAATGGTTCGATAAGCAAAAAATCCCCTTTGAACCTTCAGAATAGATTAGGGTACAAGTGACATGTCACTAAGGTTACCATGTGTTATGTGATTATGTGATCTGGGTGCTGGTCTCGTACATCCTACTGGTGGCTGAGTATACCGGCATATGTTGCGGTTACTTGACAGCTTGTGTGAGCAGCACCGAGTAGCTACGTCTTGACTGATAGCTTGTGTGAGCTAGCCCGTTGATTAGCTCAAGAGCGAGCAATTATGTGATATGAGATTGAGGTAGCATTAGCTACATATGTGGCACTTGGTGTGTAAGATTCCCAAGTATATGACATTATTATTCTGAGTGGTTTACGGGTATGTCAAAGATGAGAATAAGTGTAAATTTGTTACGAGATGGTACATGTATGTACTCGAAGCTTATGATTATTAATTCGTGAAATGACGATTTCAAGGTAAATTGTGATGGAAGTGAATTATGATCATGAGATTATGGTAAATTATGTTATCTTATGTTATATTACTTGCATGATTAATGTATGGTAAGGTTGCTTATTTCTTCATACGAGCTTACTCCATTTTATTTTCAATTTTATTTTCAATGTTTTATAGTGTCATCAAGCTAGCTTGGAATTAGGAGATCGTCGAAAGTCGCATCACACTATCAAATTGCTTTTGAGTACCGATGATTTTAAAATATTTTGAGAGTATGCCATGTATAGGGACTTGGTCATTTTGTTATATGTGTCATTTGATTTGGCCAAATGTATTGGCTTATATTTGTTTAAGGTGATTTGGTATTTAGCCATGTAATTGGCTTATTTTGGCTAAAATGATTGTAAGTCCATATATATAAGTATATGTGTTAATGCCTTCTTATTTTTGTGTTTTGTAATGGGTGGCTATGTGCTTATTATGTTTAAATGACTTGTTGTGAAATGGATGAGATGGGTCCTTTGGTGTGCTAGGAAATCTAAGTAAAATTATGCATGATGAAAGTATTCATGTTGATACTTGTGAATGTGAGTTTGGTATGAATTGATTTGGTAAATTATTCTATAGTAAATATTCTATAGTAAATATGTTAAGTGTTGGTAATGAATGATATGATTTAGTCTTGATTATGGATGTTTCGGTTGCTTAAACATGCCATGGATTATGCCATTGAACTTGTGTGTGTACAGGTGTAAATGAGGGTGACAAATGGCTTGGTAAATAGCCTTTATTTTGTCCACACGGGTAGACACAAGGGCATGAGTCTAGGCCGTATGTGACACACGGGCGTGTGTCTAGGCCGTGTGTGACACACGATCTGCCCAATGGGCATGTGTTCTGGCCTTGTGTCCCCTGTACCTTAATTTTGGGCAATAAAATGCTCAGAATTAAGCATATGGGCAGAGACACGGGCGTGTGTCTCAGCCGTGTGAGGAACAAGGCCTCAGGCACGTGCGTGCGTCCCAACTATGCGAAGTCTGCACCTATTTTATGAAAATATAATTTACCACACGACCTAGCACACGAGTGTGTGACTTGGACGTGTGACATCAATTTGTTCATGCATTGCAAAACAGAGAGTTACACGGGTTAGGGACACGAGCATTTGTGACCACACGGCCTGCCCGCACGGGCGTGTGACCCCTGTTCATAGCAAAAATTTTCTATGTTTTGTAAAAATTTCCTAAGTGCTCGGTTTAATCCTAAACCACTTCCAAAGCATGTTTCGGGCATCGTACGCTCATATTAGGGACTTTATGATTGAATGCGAATGGTTTTAATAAGGATGAAAATTTATGACCTAGAATTGTATGTTTGCTCGCTTTGTAAGTCTGGTAATGCCTCGTATCCTATTCTGGCGTTGAATACGGGGAAGGGGTGTGACAGCCCTAATTTGCCCCTAGTCGGAAGGTGGTTTCGGGACCACAAAATCGAGTCATAAAAATAATTAACCGTTATATTCTATGCCTATTATATGTGTACATGCACGTGTGAAAGTTTCATGCTTTAATTTTGTCATTTGCATGTGAAATTTATTAAATAGGACTTATGTGGGACAATTATGAAATATGCTAGGTTAATTTATAAGTAGTCTATTAATGCATGTTTTAAAAAGGATGGACTTGCATGTCAAATGTCCTTTTTTAGTTTATACTGGGCCGGCCATGTTGGTGTTTAATATAAAATATATGAAATTTTTAATAGTATAATGACTACTAAATAACTTTAAATTATAATATTGAGAATTAAAAATGGGAAAAAGGGTGAAGAAAACAAAGTTTTTCATCCTTGTTTCTTCTTGGCCGATTTTAAAGAAGGAAAAAAGGAGCTAACCATTCGGTGATCTTAAGCCTTAAATAAGGTAAGTAATTCATGTTAGCTTTTGGATTTTTAGCATATTTTAAGTTAGGTATTAAGTTCATTACATAGCCCATGACAAAATTTTTAGTTTTGTGATGTCTTGAGCATTTGGCCATGGGAGAAATGGTAGGGGATAGATTGATGTTCTAACGGTTTAATGGAGTTTGGGCTAGTTAATACTAAATTGTTGGTATTTATATGTGAAAGGGATGAACTTGAACTTATTGAGTTACATGAAAAATCTTTTGTTTTTCTTAGTGTTAAATTAAAGAAAATGCCATTGGGTGCTTGAATGTAATAATTAGAGATTATTTTATATATCAAAAGGTTCGGCTTTTTAAATGAATTTAAGGGTTTAAATCTTGAATAATGTTATGCATAGGTTTCGGCTATGAATCTTTGTGTTTAATTTTTGTTATGTTGATGTTCAAATTGAAAATGGATTTTAGTTGTGTTATAACACTTGCTTAATAATGAAAGAACATGAGCTTAAAGCTTAAGTAGCATTCGGCTTTAGAGTAAGTTAAAATTTGTTAGGAAATAATTTCCAAGTTAGTGAATTATGTGTTAAGAGAGGGATTTAGGTTGTATATATATGTATACTTGTTTATATTGAAATTAAGAGGCTATGTTAGCCAATTGAGGGTTTCGACCATAATATTATAATAAATTGGTGTGAATGTTTGAGTGAGGTATACACAATTAAGTTGAGTTGAGAAATGATTTCTTGAATGTCTAAAATGATATTCGGCTTAGGCTTGTAAGCATGATTAGTCGGTGTTAAATGTTTTAATTAGGAAAGGTTATAAGTCGAGTTTAGTGTTAAAGAAATATTTGGTTGGACACCTAGTGCCGAATGTGTTCAAACGTAACTTACCAAGTACATAAATCTGATAATGTTATAATGGTAGACTTAGTTGGATTTCGGCATTTTGAGTGATGCATTTGACTCTTGTGTCGATCTGGGACGATATGTGTATTTATATGAAACTAAATGATGTTTATGAAATTCGAAAATGCAAGGTATTAAGCTAGTATTATGTTCGATGGTGCATGAGTAGAGCATATGTATGATGTTTAAATAACTAGTTAATAAAATCATTCGTACTTAAATTGTATGATATACATGTATTAAATCGAATAGCTAAATTGATAAGTTATTAAATAAGATCTATTTGTTTAAATCAAGCTCAAGAGCTAAGAGGATCAAAATCAGATAAAGGAAAAGAAAAAGCAATCGAGTAGTCTATCCGCAACTATTCAAAATATCTGAGGTAAGTTTTGAGTAATCACCTGTATAAAAATTACGATGCCTTGATATGTATCTACTAGATGAATTCTTATCTTTTTGGTTCTATTTGAATTAAGATGTGTGGTAAATAATTAAATTATATGACCTATAGTTGAATGGTCAATTTGGGTTAAGCTTGATTGATGAGAGGTATACATGATTTGTATGCATGATTTTTAAAACAAAATGGAATTGATGATGTATATTTAGTGCTTATATTCGAATGAAGCAATTGAATTACTAATGTGATAGGTTATGTGAAATGTGTTAACATGTGAATAAATATGCAAGAATTATATCCGGACTTAAGGTCCGCAGTTTATATGCAACGATTATATCCGGACTTAAGGTCCGCAGGCTATATGAAAGGATTATATCCGGACTTAAGGTCCGCAGGCTATATGCAAGGATTATATCTGGACTTAAGGTCTGCGGGCTATATGCAAGAATTATATCCGGACTGCAGGTCCCGCAGGCTTTGTGCTAGTGACTGAATTCGGGTTGTAAACCTAGCAGGCTTAATGCCGGTGATTCGAGTGAGAGTACAAACGCGAATGTTCATAGCAAATTATTATTGTTTATGTAAAATACATGATAATGTCCAGGTACGTATTATGTATTTATAGGTGAATTGATTTCTAGGTGAGTTATTAGTAATAAATAACTGTATATTTGTGTGAAAGATTATTATATCTATAAAATAGGGAATGACCTATTGGGTTGATGCCTGTCATTATATGAAAATATGTAAGTTAGATCAGTTGTAGGAACCATAGAGTAATGTGAATTATGTGCTAAAAATTTCCTTGTATATATATATACTCGGTCAATAGTCTTTATATGTGGTATACTTGTGTATATTCGGCCTAGTGGTTGTAATTAGAATACGAATTTTATAATATTTGTTGTTCTTTTAAATAACGTGTTTTAAATGGTTGAAATGCTTAAAACTTATTAAGCCTATAAAGCTTACTTTGTTTTCTTATCCCTCTGTTTTATAAATTGTTGATTTTGGCCACCGACTCGGGGATTGTCAGCGGATCATCATACTATCGACCTTTGTGGTATAGTTATATTTTGGACCTGATATGGCATGTATAGTTTAGACCGGTGATAGTTATGTTTTTGTATTTGTAAATTTTTGGCCATGTGAAAATGGCATACATATATATATATAGCTCAAAGATCAGTATGTTTATAAATCGACTTCTATTTTAATTGATGGATTATATGAGTGGAATTAAATGTTTAGCCCAGTATTACCTCATAGCCTAAACCGGCGATCGGTCTCGGGATAGGGGTGTTACATTTTATTGGTATCAGAGCTATAGTTTAGTCGATTCTAGGACTAACGTAGCATATATGAGTCTAGCTATACATGCCATTATGTGTTAATATGATAGTGTGATGATTTCTGACAGTTAAAAATGTGTTTTTGTATAGTAATGGATCCCGATCCCAATCGAGCGGTAGTTGATGATGTTGAGAGTGTAGCGCCTGCTCCCGCGCATGGGACAGCGCCGATGGACTCTCAACCTATCGCTAGCAATCAGAATGATGAGGCTAGACAGGCTTTTTATAGTGTGATGAATGATTGGTTCAACCAATACATTCGAACTAATACGGCTGTTCCACAACCCCCACTTCCGAATAATACTCCCCCTGCACCTACGATACCTTCGGTAACTGATCATATGAGGTTAAATAAGCCCCCGATTGACAGAATTCGAAAGCACGGGGCTACTAAATTTAAGGCTACCGATAATGATGATGCCGAGCAAGCTGAGTTTTGGTTGGACAATACTATCCGAGTATTCGATGAATTATCTTGCACACCTGATGAATGGCTGAAATGTGCTATATCTTTGTTATGTGATTCTACCTACTATTGGTGGAATACGTTGATTTCTGCTGTACCCAGAGAGCGAGTGACTTGGGAGTTTTTCTAAATTGAGTTTCAGAAAAAGTATATCAGCCAGAGATTCATTGATCAAAAACGGAAAGAATTTCTTGAACTTAAACAAGGTTCCATGTCGGTTACTGATTATGAACGAAAGTTTGTGAGGCTTAGATGGTATGCTCGAGAATGTGTTTCTTCAGAAGCTATAATGTGTAAACATTTTAAAGATGGATTGAACGAAGATATAAAACTGTATGCTGGCATTCTAGAAATCAGAGAATTTGTAGTACTTGTAGAGCGAGCTTGCAAAGCGAAGAGCTCAGTAAGGAGAAAAGAAAAGCTGAAGTGGGAGCAAGAGAGTTCCGTAAGAGATCTTCAGGAAAGCCCTTTCAACAGTCATCGAAGAAATTAGAGATGATTCAGGCCGATCTAAAGACACTTCGGGCTTTTCCAGACAAGATCGTGATCGACCCCCTGTGAGTACGCGAGTCACTTCGATTGCCAGTGTTGGAAATGATCATCGGGATAGGACAGAGTGCCAGTATTGTGGTAAATGGCATTCGGGGAGTTGTAGATTCCATGACCGCTCTTGTTATAAGTGTGGATCAGCTAACCACTTTATCAAGGATTACCCGAGACTGTCTGAGCAGAATGTAAATCAGAGTGGGAAACCGGGTGCTACTACAGCTCGAGGTAGACCATCTAGAAATGCGGGGAATGCTAGTGGCGGTCAGAGAGGATCTAGAGATGCTACAACCAGATCTGAGGCTCGTGCTCCTGCTAGAGCTTATGCTATACGCACATGCGAGGATGCTTCTTCACCAGATGTTATTACCGGTACTTTCACTCTCTTTGATACTAATGTGATTGCATTGATTGACCCTGGTTCTACTCATTCATATGTATGTGAGACTTTAGCATCCAATAAGACTTTACCTGTTGAGTCTACTGAGTTCGTAATTCGAGTGTCGAATCCCTTGGGTCGTTATGTACTTGTCGACAAGGTGTGTAAGAAATGTCCCCTAGTAATCTGAGGTTCTTGTTTTCTGGCCGATTTGATGCTTTTATCGTTTGATGAATTTGATGTTATCCTCGGTATGGATTAGTTGACCGTACATGATGCAATTGTGAATTGCAAAAGAAAAACCATTGATTTGAAGTGTGTAAATAATGAGATAATTCGAGTTGAGTCTACTGACTTGAACGGATTGCCAGCAATAATATCATCGATGTTGGCTCAGAAATATGTGAGAAAGGGGTGTGAAGCATATCTTGCATATGTACTTGATAACAAAGAGTCAGAAAAGAGACTTGAATCAGTGCCAGTGGTTTGTGAGTATTCAGATGTTTTTCCTGAGGAGTTACCAAGATTACCACCCGTTCGAGAGGTAGAATTCGGCATCGAACTAGTACCTGGTACCACACCAATTTCGATAGCTCCGTATCGTATGGCACTAACGGAATTGAAAGAATTGAAAACTCAGTTGCAAGAGTTGACAGATAGAGGTTTTGCTCGACTGAATTTCTCACCTTGGGGTGCACCAGTATTGTTTGTGAAAAAGAAGGACGGAACCATGAGAATGTGCATCGACTATCGTCAATTGAATAAAGTGACAATAAAGAATAAATATCCGTTACCACGTATTGATGACTTGTTTGATCAGCTGAAGGGAGCCTCAGTGTTTTCAAAGATAGATTTGAGATCGAGTTATTATCAGTTGCGAGTTCGAGACTCAGATATACCCAAAACTACTTTCAGAACAAGATACGGTCACTACGAGTTCTTACTGATGCCGTTTGGGCTCACTAATGCCCCTGCTGTATTTATGGATTTGATGAATCGAATTTTCAAACAATATTTGGACCAGTTTGTAGTTGTGTTTATAGACGACATCTTGATTTATTCACATGATGAAATCGAACATGCCGAGCACCTGAGATTAGTGTTGCAGATTTTACGGGATAAGCAGTTGTATGCTAAGTTCAGTAAATGTGAGTTCTAGAAGTTAGCTATTTAAGACACGTGGTATCTGCATCAGGTATTAGAGTTGATCCGGGCAAAATTTCAGCCATACTCGATTGGAAACCTCCGAGAAATATTATTGAAGTTCAGAGCTTTTTGGGACTTGCCGGTTACTACAGACGATTTGTAAAGGGTTTCTCGATGATAGCCACACCAATGACGAAACTACTTCAGAAAGATGTTAAGTTTGAATGGTCAGAAAAATTTCAAAAAAGTTTTGATCAATTGAAAACTTATTTGACTGAAGCTCCGGTGCTAGTGCAGCCCGAATCTAGTAAAGAGTTTGTCATTTACAGTGATGCATCCTTAGTTGGGTTCGGTTGTGTGTTGATGCAAGAAGGTCGAGTAGTAGCTTACGCGTCGAGGCAATTGAAGCCGCATGAGAAAAACTATCTGACCCATGATCTTGAATTAGCTGCCATCGTATTCGCTTTAAAAATATGGCAACACTACTTGTTTAGGGAGAGGTGTCATGTATATTCGGATCACAAAAGCCTTAAATACTTGATGACTCAAAGAGATTTGAATCTGCGTCAAAGACGTTGGCTTGAGTTGTTGAAAGATTACGAGCTTGTCATTGATTATCACCCGGGAAAGGCTAACGTGGTAGCCGATGCTTTAAGTTGCAAGTCACTGTTTACTTTACGAGCGATGAATGTACACCTGTCCGTTTCATCCGATAATATGTTAGTAGCAGAACTGAACGCCAAACCATTATTGATTCATCAAATACGTGAATCTCAGAAAGTCGACGATGAATTGGTTGCTAAACGAGCTGAATGCGTTTCAAATGTGGAATCAGAGTTTTAAATTGACGACAACGATTGTTTGAGGTTCAGAAGTCGATTATGTGTTCCAAGAAATTCAGAACTTATTTCGATGATTTTGAACGAGGCTCATAGTAGTCGAATGTCAACCCACCCGGGTAGTACGAAAATGTACAACGATCCAAACGCCGATTTGGTGGCTCGGTATGAAACGAGACATTTCTGACTTTGTTTCGAAGTGTTTGATATGTCAACAAGTGAAAGCGGAACATCAAGTGCCTTCAGGGTTAATTCAGCCGATCATGATACCCGAATGGAAATGGGATCGTGTCACAATGGATTTTGTATCTGGGTTGCCATTGTCGTCAAACAAGAAAGATACGATATGGGTTGTTGTGGATAGACTGACAAAGTCGGCTCATTTTATTCCTGTACGTACGGATTATTCCCTGGACAAGGTAGCTAAATTGTATGTTTCCCAGATTGTAAGGTTACACGGAGTACCTATTTCTATTGTGTCAGATAGAGATCCGAGATTCACATCACGATTTTGGAAGAAATTGCAAGAAGCATTGGGTACCAAGTTGCATTTTAGCACCGCTTTTCATCCCCAGACTGATGGTCAATCCGAGCGGATAATTCAGATACTCGAGGACATGTTGAGATGTTGCATCCTTGAGTTTAGTGGTTCATTGGAACAGTATTTACCTTTAATTGAATTCGCTTACAACAACAGTTTTCAATCAAGCATTAAGATGGCACCTTACAAGGCTTTGTATGGTCGTAAATGCCGTACACCGTTGTTTTGGACCGAGCTTAGTGAAGGTAAAATCTTCGGGGTTGATTTGATTAAAGATGCAGAGCAGAAAGTAAAGGTAATCCGTGAAAGTCTGAAAGCAGCTTCAGATCGTCAGAAATCATATGCAGATTTAAAGTGAAAAGACATTGAATATCAGATTGGAGACAAAGTGTTTCTTAAAGTTTCACCTTGGAAAAAGGTGCTCAGATTTGGCCGTAAAGGCAAATTGAGTCCGAGGTTCATCGGGCCGTATGAGATATCCGAACGAATTGGGCCAGTCGCATACAGATTGATTTTACCCCCTGAACTTGAAAAGATTCACAACGTTTTTCATGTTTCAATGCTTCAACGTTATAGATCCGATCCATTGCACAAAATTAGTCCATCAGAGGTTGAGATTCAATCTGATTTGAGTTACGAAGAAGAACCGGTTCGTATTTTGGCTCGTGAAGTAAAAGAAATACAAAATAAGAAAATCACATTAGTGAAAGTACTGTGGCTTAAGCATGGGGTTGAAGAAGCTAGTTGGGAACTGGAAGACTCTATGAGGGATCGATATCCTAACTTATTTACTGGTAAGATTTTCGGGGATGAAAATTCCTTATGTGGGGGAGAGTTGTGATAGCCGTAATTTGACCCTAGTCGGAAGGTGGTTTCGGGACCACAAAATCGAGTCATAAAAATAATTAACCGTTATATTTTATGCCTATTATATATGTACATGCACGTGTGAAAGTTTCATGCTTTAATTTTGTCATTTGCATGTGAAATTTATTAAATAGGACTTATGTGGGATGATATGTGTATTTATATGAAACTAAATGATGTTTATGAAATTCGAAAATGCAAGGTATTAAGCTAGTATTATGTTCGATGGTGTATGAGTAGAGCATATGTATGATGTTTAAATAACTAGTTAATAAAATCATTCGTACTTAAATTGTATGATATACATGTATTAAATCGAATAGCTAAATTGATAAGTTATTAAATAAGATCTATTTGTTTGAATCAAGCTCAAGAGCTAAGAGGGTCAAAATCAGATAAAGGAAAAGAAAAAGCAATCGAGTAGTCTATCCACAACTATTCAAAATATCCGAGGTAAGTTTTGAGTAATCACCTTTAGTATAAAAATTACGATGCCTTGATATGTATATACTAGATGAATTCTTATCTTTTTGGTTCTATTTGAATTAAGATGTGTGGTAAATAATTAAATTATATGACCTAGTTGAATGGTCAATTTGGGTTAAGCTTGATTGATGAGAGGTATACGTGATTTGTATGTATGATTTTTAAAACGAAATGGAATTGATGATGTATATTTAGTTCTTATATTCGAATGAAGCAATTGAATTACTAATGTGATAGGTTATGTGAAATGTGTTAACATGTAAATAAATATGCAAGAATTATATCTGGACTTAAGGTCCGCAGGCTATATGCAAGGATTATATTCGGACTTAAGGTCCGCAGGCTATATATGCAAGGATTATATCCGGACTTAAGGTCCGCAGGCTATATGCAAGGATTATATCCAGACTTAAGGTCCGCAGGCTATATGCAAGAATTATATCCGGACTGCAGGTCCCGCAGGCTTTGTGCGAGTGACTGAATTTGGGTTATAAACCTAGCAGGCTTAATGCCGGTGATTCGAGTGAGAGTACAAACGCGAATGTTCATAGCAAATTATTATTGTTTATGTAAAATACATGATAATGTCCAGGTACGTATTATGTATTTATAGGTGAATTGATTTCTAGGTGAGTTATTAGTAACAAATAACTGTATATTTCTATGAAAGATTATTATATCTATAAAATAGGGAATGACCTATCGGGTCGATGCCTGTCATTATATGAAAATATGTGAGTTAAATCAGTTGTATGAACCATAAAGTAATGTGAATTATGTGCTGAAAATTTCCTTGTATATATATATATTCGGTCAATAGTCTTTATATGTGGTATACTTGTGTATATTCAGCCTAGTGGTTGTAATTAGAATACGAATTTTATAATATTTGTTGTTCTTTTAAATAACGTGTTTTAAATGGTTGAAATGCTTAAAACTTATTAACCCTATAAAGCTTACTTTGTTTTCTTATCCCTCTGTTTTATAGATTGTTGATTTTGGCCACCGACTCGGGGATTGTCAGTGGATCATCATACTATCGACCTTTGTGGTATAGTTATATTTTGGACCTGATATGGCATGTATAGTTTAGACCGGTGATAGTTATGTTTTTGTATTTGTAAATTTTTGGCCATGTGAAAATGGCGTACATATATATATATATATATATATATATATATATAGCTCAAAGATCAGTATGTTTATAGCTCGACTTCTATTTTAGTTGATGGATTTTCTGATTGGAATTAAATGTTTAGCCCAGTATTACCTCATAGCCTAAACCGGCGATCGGTCTCGGGATAGGGGTGTTACAAGGGGTGTTATAGATTAGACCCATCATCTGTTATTGCTTTGATAAATGTTAAATTCAGCCTGACACGACTTATAGTGAAGGACTAGTTGAGATTCTGACATATGAAGTGAAATAAATGAAAAATATAAAGGTAGCTTTAGTAAAAGTTTTCTGACAATAACATGATATAGAGGGAGCTACCTAGTAACTGAAGGAAACTATGAGAAAGTAATATGTGAATCTCTTTACTGGTGAAATTTTCGAGGACGAAAATTCCTTAAGGGGGGAGAGATGTAACAGCCCAATTTTGGTGAAATCGGAACAGTGGTCTCGGGACCACAAATCCTAGCTAAAAAATAAAATCTATTTTTATTTTATTATATGGTTCGTATTATGATAGACATGTCATGTGAAAATTTTGATAAGAAAATATTATCGATTAAGTGTTTAATTACGGGAATGACCAAATCGCATAAAATGCAGAAGTTGGATTCTAGTAGCTAGAAGGATCAAATAGCTATGGAATTCAAAACTTAAGGTCCTTATATGGTAATTAGACCTTTCAAGAAAGTATGTAGATATTTTGGTATGACTCATCCATGGAAAAATAAAAAGAAGGCTAAGGACTAAATTGGAAAGATGAAAAGTTATTAAATAACAATTTAATTAAATGAAAAAGAAAATAATTTCATATCATCTTCCCTAAATATTTCTATGGAAACCCTAGGAGAGAGGAAGAAGACTTATCAAGCTTATTTGGATCCAGATAGAGTAAATTCGGAGCTAGAATGGGGAAAAGAGGAAAAAAAGTCAGAGTATTAGATTTTTCCTAAATGAACAATTGTCGAGGTAAGTTTGTGTAACTAAATTTTATATGTTTTTATGCTTGAATTAAGTGTTGTATTTATGAATTGTATGTATATGATGTTGAAAATATACCTGACAAAGCCTGATTAACGAAAATACCCGATAAATGATAAACGAGAAATATGTTACTTTTATGCTTGGAACGAATGTGGAATGTGATCATTTAAATTATATGAATATTACAGATGTATGAAATAATTACATGCCGGGAAATGCTTGAAAATGTTAAATCTTGTTGAATAAATGAATATCCATGGATATGTGATTTCTTAAAATGAATGAGGTCCTGCATTTTTTGTTGACAGGATTTTGCTCGGACGAGTAATCCTATTGACCTCATTTATGAAAGGATTTAGTTCGGACGGGTAATCTTAATATAAATCCTCTCGAGCATATGTTATGAATTGGATTTAGCTCGGACGGGTAATCCAAATCAAGCTTTTTAGAGCATATGTCATAAAATGGATTTAGCCTGGACTGGTAATCCTGTCGTATACATGTGTGGCTCGAGAGTGTACTCCTTGATATAATACCCTATGGGTACCATTGGACATGAATTGACGGATCCTGATTCATACACCTTAAGTGTACTACTTGTGTAACCATCAATATTTCAGATAAATTCAATAGGTAAAAATCTTGATATGAAAAGATACGGATAAGAAACGAGTTATTACACGTATCCGGATGAAATACAAGTAAATGATGATACATGACATATGATATATGAAAACATGATATGATGATATTTGTACATGGACTTTATTTGATAAATATATGTTCATTCTTGATTATAGATTTGTACACTTAGGGTACCATTGGACATGAATTGATGGATCCTAATTCGTACACCTCGAGTATACTGCCTGTGTAACCATCGATATTTCAGATAAATTCAACGGGTAAAAATCTTGATATGAAAAGATACGGATAAGAAATGAGTTATTACATGTATCCGGCTGAAATACAAGTAAATGATGATACATGACATATGATATATGAAAACATGAGATGATGATATTTGTACATGGACTTTATTTGATAAATATATGTTCATTCTTGATTATAGATTTGTACACCTTGAGTGTACTAATTGTGACCTTGATGTTCTGAGTAGTATGAGTAAAGTTCTGATATGAAATGATCTGAACTCGAAATGAACTACTATGAAATTATACTTGAAATAATGAGATGAATTATGCATGATGAATGAATACATGTTGTGGAAAGCATATGTGCTTGGAAACTTGATTGTTGTTGAGCCCATATATATTTTGATGTTAATATGGAATACATGACTAACAAGGGTAATGAGAATATGTGTAGGGCTTGAGATCAAACGGATTGATTATGTCTTACATAGTTACCTCAAAATAGGATGAATAGTAAGTTAAGTACCATGTTATATGAATTTAGTAAGCATTTTATGCTTACTTAGTTTTTTTTCCCTGTTTTAGAGTAAATCAGAAGCTCGTTGGATTGGAAGCTCGATGGAGATCACTCACACTATCCATCGGCCCATGGTGGTACAATATGGTAAATGAATTATGGTTGTAATGGCATGTATAGGGTATATTGGTCATATTGGCATGTAAATGTAAATGATGCTTGTAATCTAGCCATTGGAATGGATAGTAATGGTTCGTTTAAATATATTTGTAATGTCAAACTATGGTAGCTACATATATGTTAAGTAGTTGATCAAATCATGTTTAATAGATGGATTGAACTAAGTTATGATTGTATACATGTACGCATGAAATGATATGTCATGATGAATGATGGAATTTGCTAAATTTGAATGCTTGAATTGGTTGGTTTATAGATGTGAGTTTAAGTGCAGGTCATTGGTGTGAATTTGGGTGAGAAATGAAGCTAGAAATGACTTTATTTTGTCTATACGGGCATGTGTCTGGACCGTGTGTGACACACGGCCTGGTACATGGGCATGTAGTTAGGCCATGTGTCCCCTGTACCTTAATTTTGAGAAAATAGAATGCTCAGAATTAAGCACACGGGCAGAGACACAGGCGTGTGTCTCAGCTGTGCACGAGGGTGTGGCACGGCTGTGTGCACAAGTCAAAGAGTTACACGGGGTCGAACATGGCCTCCAGCACGGGCGTGTCCCTTGGACCACACAGGCGTGTGAGCCCTGCACCTTGGAAAAAAATTGTAATTTCCTGAAAAAATTTTAGAGGTTCCGTTTAAGTCCCGACTCGAATCTAATGCTCGTATTACGCCTCGAGGGTCCATTAAAGGGATGTTCTGAATAAATCTCGATTAATGAATAGTAATTTACACGAATTATCTGAAAATGTTCTGAAAGTTTTGGTAATGCTCTGAAACACTGTTCCGATGACAGATAAGGGTTAGGGGTGTTACAATTAACCCTTTTCTTCCTCCTCTTTTTTGACCAAAAGTATGCAATATCTCATATGCCAATAAGATATTATCTGACATTAGCCTGTCCGAAACGAAGGCACTTTGAGAACTATCAATACATAAGCCTAGGACCTGCTGTAAGCAGTTTGCCACCCTTTTCCCACCACCTTATAGATGACTTTACACAAGCTAATAGGCCTGAAACTAGTCATATTTTTAGGGTTTTGGGTTTTTGAAAATAAAACGATATTAGTAACATTTAAATTTGCCATGCTCTTCTTTTCATTGAGGACACTTAAACAAAAGAGACTAACATCCTTTCCAACAATATGCCAGGAGCGTTGAAAGAAAATGGCTAGAAAACCATCAATACCTAATGCCTCATTAGGTCCCATTTCTTTTATAGCAACAAAAACCTCATCTTCTGAATAGGGTTTCATAAGCTCATGGTTCATGTCCTTAGAAATACATTTCTCAACCTCTGATAAAATATGCTGCATATTAGATGTCCCTTTTTTATGTGAAAAGACCTTAAAAAAATTCTTTTGTAATTTGCGCCATCTTACTATGCTCCCTTGTGAACCTACCATCTTCAGTATCAAGACAATTAATTGTATTCCTTTTTTAAGGTTGTGAGGCAAAGGAATGAAAGAATATTTTGTTTTTATCACCAGCCTTAAGCCAATTAATCCTTGCCCTTTGTTCCCAGTACAATTCCTCCTTGTCAATCTCCCAATTTAATTGTAGTTTTGCACCAATTAAATCATTTAAAATTTTACTTTGTCGGTCTGATTTCATTAAATCTTTCAATTTGTAGTGCAGTCGTGTTTTTAATTCATTTATTTTCCACTTAATACCTTGGTCTCATCCCATCAAAACTTTGCCAAGGCTTTCTAATTTTTGTAAGAGTTCCCCACTTGTCATACTCCTGAATATTTGGACTTCCTTTTCAAACATCTCCTCCATCATCCACCAAGCTTTAAAATAAGAATTCTTCTTGTTCCTCTCTGTACCCTTTTCTCCTAATTGAATTAGGAGAGGACAACGGTCAGAGAAAGAGTGTGGTAAATGACAAATTGAAGCATGTGAAAATTGCTTTAACCAACTTGCATTCGCCACTCCCCTATCGAGTTGCTCTCGAATATTAGTTTCTGATGAATTTCCCCTTTCCCATGTGAACCATAGACTCGAAAAACCCACATCATAGAGGCCACATTCCGAAAGAGTTTCCCAAAACTGTTCCATTCATTTTTCTTCTCTTGGCAGTGCACCCTTTTTCTCATATGCGTATAGAATTTCATTAAAATCTCCGCAAACTAACCATGGAAGATAAAAAATCGTACTTAGTCTTCTTAATTCATTCTATGAATTGCTTCTACTGTTTGCATACAAAGGATCCATAAAATCTAGTAAACCACCATTCCAATTTCAGCTCTTCTGACTTAACCATCACATCTATAAAGTTGATAGAGAAACTCTGTAGTATAATATCCATCTCATCCTTCCATGTTTAACATAAACCACCTTTGCTCCCTTCCGCTCCTACCTTTATCCCGTTGATAAAACCGTATCGCCTTTTGACTAATTCCATCTTGTTCTTATTAATTTTTGTCTCCAAAAAGAAGACAAGTTGGGGTTTATATAACTTCAGTACATTTCGAAGTCTACGCACTACCGTGGATTCCCCAAACTATGGACATTCCAACATAAGATTTTCATTACACCGGTTAGCAAGCTGACTGGCTACCACTGATCCTATTTGAGATGATGTTTTAGCTTCTCCTAAAATATTACCTTTTCCAACCATGTTTTCTTCAGTTTCAAATTCCCCCACTGTTATGTTTGCCCTTTTATCTCCAACCATATTTGGGGAGACAATCCTATATCCTTGAGACTATCCCAATCCCCTTTCCTTTTCCGATAGGTGGGTCCCCCATCATTTTGATCCATTGGTGCATTATTTCCCAGTCATCTCTATCCTTTTCGTGGCCCCTTGGATCCATCATTAATGTTTTAAGAGAAATCAATTTGGCCTACTTCCAAAGCTAAAGGAGAGTTAGCCCAAGGTACATGACCACTATGTTCTACTTTATCCTTATCAGGACTTTTTAGGACTTTTCCATTATATTCATCCTTATCTTATTCCTTAATGTCCGTTAGACCAAATTAGATTCCGGGTTGGTCTCTACTTCCCCTATTCCCAAACTGACCTTCGTCGTCATACACTTTCTTTCCTGAACTGTATCGGGATTTATATTTCCTTCCCTTCGTTCATCAAATCTCCCTAAGTAGTAGCATTGTGTCATCGATTTCTTCATGGTAACTCCTAGTCGCATACTTACTTTCCCTATCAAATTTGATTCTACTTTCAGGGCTAGAGAGAAAGGCAAATCATTTTCTGATAGTTCCTTGAATTCGTCTAAAGTATCTTTTCACTCCTTTATCCCGTATCCCATTTGCTCAAATCCAAAGCAAAAGCCAGGTAAATTTTCATACTTGAAGGGGATCCAGGATTTTACTTGCGTACAAGCTAAAGTGAAGATCCCACTATGTAATGACTTTTGAACGTCTAACTCCACTTTTATATGACAAAATTCCCCCATTATTTCCGAACTAATGATTCCTCCAAAAGTGGATCCAATCGCATGTGTAAGGTCTTTCTTATCACATTCAGGTGGGCAAAGACCTATTTTGAGCCAAAAGGGAGACTTAACCAAACAGAGATTGCTTCTATCTATTAGCTTTTCTAGTTTTTGAAAATCACCAAATTTAGTCTAAACAGCCACGGCCTTCCTGCAAGCATTAATTCCAGATCCTCCTCATTTTCAAATTCAATCATGAACAAGTTTTGACCAGTAATTTTAATCTCAAATTTCTTTCTTATTTTCCATATACTCTTTAATTGGGCTCGAAAGCTATCTCGATTGTAGGTTTTCGTCGTCCATACTGTCCCTAAGAGAGTCGGCTTTCCATTGGGAACCACGAGCGAGCTTTTGACTGTCAGATGCACCAATTCTTCTTCCAGAAGAGAGATATCATCCTTCGCCATAGCTGTCTTTGTCACCGCCCTACTCAAGACCCAACCGTAGCAAACGTGTTTCTTTAGGAGACTGCGAGAGAGCACTCTTTGACTTATTATTCTATTCAATTCACTAATTTTTTAATTACTTGCACGG
Organism: Gossypium anomalum; assembly: GCA_025698475.1. Lineage (NCBI taxonomy): Eukaryota > Viridiplantae > Streptophyta > Magnoliopsida > Malvales > Malvaceae > Gossypium > Gossypium anomalum. Next base: position 62,066,141 of record CM046956.1, read on the forward strand.
TACTGTTTTTTGGACTTCATTCATTTAAATTGTTACCACTTTATGCTTTCTTTTGCTAAAACATTTAAAAGAAAAAGGAATTATATAAAAGATTGTAAAATAGATTTATTTTAAATTGACATAGGCATTTGCTTCCTGGTTAATAATTACATATATAAACGTACAAGTATAGGAAAAATAAAATGGCTGCAAAATCCTCCTTACTGAGTTTTTGCAACAAAACTATGAAGGTATGGGAAAGAAGCATTACAACAACTTTAAACACTTAAAAGAGGACTATGAATAGGAAAAGATACAGATAATTGAACTAGTTAACACGGCTGCAAATCCTCCTTATGATCCCTGCAGAACCCGTTAGAGGCTCGATATCTCCCATCTTGATCATGGCGGAAGCGAAATCGGATCTGAAAGTTGAAGGGTTCCTGCTGTAGTCGTTGACTATGCTATCTGTGGATCCACCGCTGAACAGCACTTGATCCGACTGGAGAAGACCCTTCTTTTGCAGTAGATTCCTGAAGTAGTTGTTGTCAAAGGAATTTGGTGTGACCAAAGCAAGTGGTGCCAAATTTCCATTTCCGTTGGGGAAAGTAGCTGGACAATTGCGTCTGCGAGTGCTGGCAAACCCAGCGTCAATGTCACTTCCATTACTGTATATCCTATCCCTGAATGTCACGCATTGCGCCTGTCCAATGGTGTGAGAACCTGCACCCACAAATGGTTTAATTTAATTATATCAGTTATCAGTACTCTTTGTTTAGAAAGGAAAATGAAATGGTATTAAAAGGATTAGTTGTGCCCAAACCTGACAAAGCAACCATGTCTCTTTCACTAAGGCCCTTGCTTTCAAAGAGATCGATAAGCCTTTGAAGACCATCTGCGAAACGAGGAAGGTCTCTGCTAGCTAGAGTGGCGCTTGCAGTGGTTGAATCTTTTCTTCCAAGCTTCACTGTCCATGAGGGACCACCTACCTGGATTGTTCCAGGAGATCATGTTAATCAATTAGAATTAATTAAATATGAAAAATTTAAGTAGAATATTTAACGTATTACTGATCTCTCTCTCTCTCCTATATATATATATATATATATATATATATATACGTGGCGAATAGCGATATCGACTCACGTATTCAGAGGCATCCCTGGCAGCGACGGCAAGGATATCGGCACAAGATACAACCCCAGGGCATACGTTTTCAACTGCAGATTTAGCCTCATCTATAACTTCAAAGCCTCTTACAGAGTTATTATTTTGAGTTACGAACTTGTCGCTTGTGATGGAAGGGGAATTGTCCAGTAAGATTGAAGCATCACAACCCTGAATAAAGCAAAGCAAAGCAAAGCAAGCACTCCATTTAATACAATCCACGCATGCAATCGAAATTTGTTGTAATATACGTACGAGTATAAACATATTAAACAAGTACCTGAACAAAGCAATCATGGAAATGAAGCCGAATAAGAGATGCAGCCATTCTACGTTCTCTTGCAATGGCGGATCTGATGGATGTGCGAATGGTACTGAGTGCATTGGGGCATGTGTCACCATAAAACGTAGAAGAAAGCTGTGCTTGGCATGTGCTGAAGCTCAAAACCAGCAGCATCACCGTAGCAGCAGCTCTAAATATTGCAGCTGTTACCATTTTTTCTGTTCACTACCGAAAACAAAAACTAAAGTTAAATACACAAGATATCTAATAAGAAGAAAGTGAAAGGGTGATGAAGAAAGAGCTTGTGGCTAAAGTTGTATTTATAGAGAGTATTTAAGAAATTAGGATTAGACTTTATTGGAGGTTGTGTTGGTCATAGTTTTCTGCCATATGATATGATATCATGGCTGAAATTAACGAATTTTTCTGTTTTCCAACCGCTGACTTTATGATTATGACTCATTCGTATTTGGCTTGCATGGCGCGTTACTTGATCCAACATTCTACGTGGAAAATGTACCAAAAGTTGTCGTTGTCAATGTTTGTTTGTTCTTTTTTTTTTTCAGCAAATTTGGGCTTCTTTTTTTTAATTAATTTAGTTAGTTCGCATCACCGCATATTACTGTTTTTTTTTCCTTAAAATCTCTCATTATTAGACCTTAATTATACTTAAAATTGAATTCGTAAATGAAATTCGAACTCTTTTAATATTATTTTTCTATCTATAAAATTCGAAATTTACATCTTACTTAAACAACCATTTAGCCAACTATCTTTATAAAAGAGATTAGTTTGGTGTTGGCAGGCCACGTTTTTTTCTCTTCAAAACTTCAATGGCCAGGGGAAATTGGCATCTCAATCTTTAAAGTGAAGTGTTGAAATGTTGAATTTTGATTAGAAAAGAATATACAGTAAGGCTTTTATAATATTTATAATATACATATATGGTCAGTGCTCATTTATATTAATCTAAAATTAGTGTAATCTTATATATTCTCCTTATCTTACTATAATTAATACTTAAATAGTTTGAGGGTTGTTTTTATTAATCTATCATGTATGTAAAATTTCAAATAATTTTGATATCTCTATCATACTAAAAAAAAATCATCTACTTCTACCAAAAAAATCTTCCTAAAAAATAGGAGAAGATATCGTGGGCTGCTGGAGTTACTCTAGGAAGAAAAGCTTATAAAAAGTCAAAGGAGGAAGCCCTAAGTGTGAAGATTCGGAGACAACAATAGAGGGTAGCGGCTGAGTAGAGATGGAAAGAGGAAACCAAAGGCAGTCCCTCTCAGCCACCACATGACACTGTATTGCTGGATTGTGGATTGGTTTGGTGACAACCATCTTCCTAAGTTTTTCCATTATTTCTTAATTTGTTCTTCCGTGAATTAATCTAACTGAAATGATGTTTGGTGTTATTTTGAACTTGAATTTTACTTGCCAACCCATGAGCTAAATCTCATAGGGCCAAGATTACAGGATGAACGTTTATTTCCTTGGTTGAAGCATATATTCGATTTAATCTACTATTTCAGTCAATTGCTTTTATTTCCCAATTGTGTGCGTACATTCTCTAGAAATAGTTGAGTGTGCAGTATGCCCATAAACTAAACCTAATTCTGAAAAGGTTGGAATAGTTGAACCGTAGTTGAATGATATAAGCAGGTATTCAACCGAATACTTGCAGCGGACTTTAGACATAGAACATCGTTTGAATAAAGATAAAATAGTGCAGGGTACCGAACTAAGGCTTGTAGACACAGGCCAGTTAACTTGAGCTCTTACTCTCGAAATAAGCAAGTCACTTTAGGTCTCTTCTGATGAGTAGATTAAGTATGATTTTGTTGAGGCATTATTGAAAGTAATGGCAGATTTTTAGTAATCCCATCCTTCCAAATCAACATCATATACCTTCTAGCCTTTGCCATAGTATATTTGCCATAGAATTCGTAGTTATTTATTTATCCGCTCATATTTTATTCAAGTGATTATTCTCGTAATTGTCTTACTCTTGTCTTAGCATTTTCCTGTATTAGTCAGTATACATTTTGCACATATCCTTACTACTTTAATTTACCACTACATATTTGTCTTGGTTTTGCCATAGCATTACTCGTAATTCATTATAATAACTTGACCATGTTTGTACCTAATCCAATCCTTGTGGAAATGGTCTCATTTATCACTTTATTACTTGATCCGACGTGTATACTTGCACAATTCGCATATCATATTCACACGTGACAAGTTTCTAGCATCGTTATCGGGGATCAGCAAATTAGTGTAATCTTATCATGTTAGGTGCTTACAATCACTCCAGATATGTGGTGCTTGAGTTGTGACAAAGCCAATTGTCAACATGTCAGAATGTTCTATCGATGCTGAGGCTAAAGCCTTTACTGTGTTGATAGAGTTTATCCTTCCCATCTACGACAAGTGTTTGTTATTTTTTTCCCCTGAATTGTATAGCTTTATTCATTGAATTAATTAATGAATTTACCTTAAAATTAGTGTAATCTTATATATTCTCCTTATCTTTGTATAATTAATACTTAAATAGTTTGAGGGTTGTTTTTATTAATTTATCATGTATGTAAAATTTCAAATATTTTTGATATCCTTATCATATTAGAAAAAAAACCATCATTATTGATATATATTTAATGGTTGAAATTTTATATTGAATAAATTATTAAACATTTTTAATTTATTAAAAACTTAACATGCATAATCTAAATATGATAGATAGCAATTAAATTGTTAAAATATTAAGGTAAATTATTTGATACAAGTAGGGTCAAAAGGTTGACAAGTGATCTATAGGGGTATAGTAAATTATTTAAAAATAAATGTTTTAAAAAAAATAGACACATGTCAATTTCTTGAGACTACTTGTAGAATATAAAAAAAGTACTCTGTTAGTGTACCAAATGCTCACTCGATTATTAATGGTAGAAAGATTTATGAAAATGTCTAAAACTAATTTAGTTTTACAATAATATAAGTGTATTATTCCCCAATTTATATACCTATGAATAATCAACTTTACAAGTAGGTACAAATAATTAAACTTTTAAGGTTTAAGGTTAAATTTATATGCTGACAAACAATATATTAAGGGCTAATATTTTATGTACTGTCAATGTATAATTCAATGCACTTATTTTTATTTCTAATATTTCTAATAATGTGACATTTAGTTTTTTGATATTGCATAAAATTATATTTTGTGTGTGCATTAAGTATAAATAAATATAAATCTTTTTGAGGGTTTACAAGTACAATATAATTACAAATACAACTTTGAGCAACAATAAAATAAAATTAAAACAATACAAACTATAAGTGAACGAATGTCTATCTAAAATATAATCGAAGAAAATCCACATACAACAATTGCACACAATAGAAATTAAAAAATCGTAGTTAATATTTTTATATTTCTTAAACCTAATTTGAGAAGCCAAAATTCAACCTTTACTTTGCTTGCATTGGTTGCCAAAGTCTAGTGGTAAGCATTTGATTGCCTTGTTTAAGATATTAGTTGAAATACCACGTCTCTTTGTTTGTCTAATCCTTTTCTTTATCACCAAAATTCTAACTTACATAAAATCAACAATTGAGTACTTTTGAACAAACTTGGCCTATGCATTATGTGGTTTACGTAGGATTGGTATTTAGAAAATAAGACAATTAAGACTGTTTTAGCTATTGTTAGTATAACTTTGTGAGTTTAAAGCCAATTACCACTTCAATTTTGATAAATTAAAAAATAATTGTAAAATATGCTTTTTGAAAACCATATATATTTACTTGGAAAATCAATCACACTAACTAATTATCTAAAAGAACCTTCTAGAGCCCTGTTAAGGATTAACCTTGAGCCTCACTGGTGACATTTGGTAGGAACAATTGGGAATTTCTTTACCATTGTCGTATAAAGAATAGGTTTAGATTAGAGATGGATGAACTTAATCTATCGATGCGTTTTTATAGTCTCTCATCATTCTATAGTCAATGTCTTGTTTTCTAAAAGTTTCTCCTCGATTAGAGGCCTTCGTTAAGGTGATCCCTTTTCAGCCCATTTGTTTTTCCTTTGCATGAATATCCTTTCACTCATGCTTCAGAAAGCTAAAGCAATTGGATCCATTCCATGTATCAGGATCTCTAGAAACGCCCCATTGATCAATCATTTTCTTTTTGCTAATGATTGTAACATATTTTTTAACTCTTCCATTCATGCTTGTAGATCTTCTAAAGCCCTCATAAAAAAATTTGGTTACTCAGCGAGAAAATGCATTCATTTGTGAATGTGACCCATTTCTTTTACTTAATCATTTCCATTCTTTTCTATCTATTTTTTTCTATGATAAGTGCTAAAAGTAACATGTTTTAATCTAATTGTTAATGTGTTTTTGGATGATTATTTGATGTTAATTATGAATTTTATGCTCCTAATCCTTTAAATTCATATTTTTATGCTTGATAGAGCATTTGGGAGCAAAAGGAGTGAAAATCGAAAAATCATATAAAATTATAGGAGCCACACGGCTGACCCATTCCACACGGCTTGCTACATGACCATTTAGTAAGTCGTGTTGATTTCGTAAATTTGCACCCTAAACTGCGGGAAATCGTATTTTTTTAGATCTTTCAAGCATTCTAAGACATATATATGACAACAATAAGAAGATAGGAGTGAGCCATCATAGAATATTCAAGAAAGCAACTCGAAAAACACAATTGAAACCGATTTTGAAGCAGATTTCTATCAAGATTGAAGATTCCAAGTTGATTTCTTAGGAGATTATAATAAGTTTCTTTATTTCTTTCAGTTATATGTTTCTTGGTTGTTTTTATTTGCAAGAATGAACTAATTTTTTAAATACCTAGGGGAGATGAACCCTATAATGAATTTTGTCTTTTGATTTTTATTTTACGAAATAAATACTTAGATCTTGTACTTAATTATGTGTGCTTAATTCTTTGTTTAATATTTCAAGATTATTGATCCATGTTTGATGTGCTTAAATCAGACGAGAATTAGACCCTGTTTAATACTCAGCGAGAAAACACATTCATTTGTGAATATGACCCATTTCTCTTGCTTTTTCATTTCTATCTATTTGGTTCTACATGTTGGGAAATGTGTCCATATTGTAGTAAACATATAACTGTGTTCTATGTATTTGAACAATGAATAAATAAATAAAGTTAATTTCACTTTTTAGTGTTATGTCTTTTGTGTTTTTGTATTTCACATTTTGCATATATAGCGAAATTATGACAAGAAAATATTGGCTTATTGATTGTCTAAGTTCAAATTGATGATACGTGGTGTAACACCCTTTACCCGGTGTGGTCGTTGACCCAAGCCATGTCGTCACGTCATGCAACTCTCTGAGACAGTGTGGACAATTCCTACACCAAAAGTTAAAGGATCACATAGTCATGTCATATGACCGAGTGGGGCACACGACCGTGTGGTAGCCCGTATCATAGGCTGTATGTGCTGAAAAATACCTTCAAAATCAAGCCATTTCAGATCCAAATGATTGGGATCCAAACTATGCAATAACCAACAATTAAACCTATCCAAAATGTACCTAAACAAGCCAAAACATACCAATTCACAATAAACCTAAGTGCCTAACCAATATGCTCTCATTGGTACCACAATTTAGACATTAATACAACAACCACTCAATTAATACATGTACACAATTTGGTTTCATTCAAACATCCTTTAAACTTTAGATAGAAAATATCAAAGTTCATCCACAAACCAAACCTTTAAATGTTCAAAAACCTTATTCCAAATGCATAACCTAACATATACAATTTGACCATTCATCAAGCTTCAAACATTTTAAATTGCATATTAACCAAAACATACAAAAATAAACATTTAAATGCATCTAGATATCGCTATATGTATCCACCATGACAACCATAACCAAACAATTTACTAACTAGGATTTACACCAACACATACACCATAATTTTTAGTGCACAACAAGTAACCAAAATGCTTATAACATATATATATCAAAACCTTATTTACATGCCACTTATAACTAACTAATTAACGAATAACTATCGAAAGAGTTTACGGATAATGTGATCTCCAATAAAGTTCCAATTGGCTACAAGTGTCCGATGATTTACAAAGAAGAAAACCAACCAAATTAAGCTTACGTAAAGCTTAGTAAGTCTGTATTAAACGTAAACTTTAACTTATCGTAACTGTGGTAACTAAAACATTTTGCAATTAATTTTATAAATAAGGTCATGAGTTCATTTACTTCCTATACACACCACAATCTCATAACGTTAGTGAGTCCACATGTACAAAATATTTAACTTTATCATGTCATAAACCTTACAAGTAAACACATCTAAAACTCTCATTTCGTTGTAAATTTTTAAATCCAAAGTTCCATTCATAAATCTATTTTCATATAACTGATTCATATAACCATTTCATATATATATTTTCATATAACCGATTCATATAACCAAACATAACATGTCAATAATTATTTATCAAGATATATATCCTCATATCTTTTTATTCCATTTCCATTTTGACAGTTAACTATTTTAATCGGAGAACAATAGTAAATTAACTTTGGATATGCAGGAGGTTAATGATCATACGAGCTAACATAAGGACATTTATCAATACACGATGCTCCTTACACAAGCTTCAGAGAATCTGCAACACATGCAAAACCTCAAACCATCGGTACAGTATACATCACCGATACATAGTACCTGCTAAATAAGACACCAACATAGAGTGCCTGCTACTAAAAACACCAGCACGAAGCCTACAAAATATGCACCGGTACGAAGCCTACTAAATATACACCGACATAAAGCTTGCTATGCCTTAATGACATGTCATTCGTATCTTAGCTATTCACTAAGTTCAAATGGGCTTATCCTGTATACCATCACCTATACATGCTTACAGCTTTTTTCTTGATCACATACATTCCATAATCTTTCCATCTTTATAGCATAATATCATATTTCACAAGATCAACGCATACCATGTCATAATATAATTCATTTTCAATTTGTAACATTTCAATACTTTACACTTTGATCCATTACCATTCCATTTCATAACTATTCAATCGATCACATAATCCTTTATAATTCCATAATACTATTACAATTCAATTCATACATATACCTTTGCCATATTTTACAAATTGGTTTTTTTTTTCCATTTTCAAACTTACTTAGTTAAGTATGTAAATCATAAGTATACACATATACATATTTGTATACCTATTGACATATATCCAATTTTAATTCAAAACATCAATAGACATAACCAAAATCTAATACGAACTTACCTAACAGATTCCGTAACAAACATGACTCCAAGGACTAATCGATAATTTTTCCTTTTTCACGTTTGTCTATCGATTAATCCGTTTCTTGATCTATATATTAATTTAATTCAATTATCCAATTCAAATAATTTTAAATACTAAAATTCACATATTTGACCTAATTTTAACATTTTACACTTTTATCGTAAACTTTTACCTTTTATTCAATTTAGTCCCTAAACTTAAAACTAATCAAAATCACTTTATAAAATAATCCTATTTAACTATCAAGCTTAATAATCTATCATCAAACTTCAAAAATATTACAAGTTCATCAATAACATAACGCAAAACATTTAATAGTTTTCGAATTAGTCCCTAAGTTAACAAGATTAAGTTACAATGATCTCAAAAACATAAAAAAAATATATTAAAAATAGACTCAAATCACATACCATGCAAAATACCTAAAGGTTGGTCGAATGCTTCTTTTTTCACCCATGGAGTTTCGATCATCAATGGTTGTAACAGTCCAGTTTTGACCCTAGTCAGAATAGTGGTTTTGAGATCACATATCCGAGTCAGAAAAATATTTTAATATTATTTTCTGTGCCTATTATAAGTGAATTGACATGTGTGAAAGTCTCATGTGAAAATTTAACTGTTTGTGTGCGTAATTTGCAAAAAGGACTTAATCGCGTAAAATGTAAAAGCTATGTGCTAGATGTTAAAAGTGCTTATTTGACTTGGATTTATAATTGAGAGGTCTTTATGTGGTTATTATGCCATTAACTTAGTTAATGGACATATATGCCCTTATTTCAAATGATTTTTATATGTATAAATAAAGGGTAAAATAGGGAATTGATTAATAGGTAAATATTAATCAAAATAAAATAAAAGGTGGCCATTATTCATCTTTTTATAACCAATTGACAAGGTTTTTTAAATATTTGAACATTTGGCCAAGGTCTAAGCTTAATTTGGGTATGAGTTGGATGAATGGCGAGCTAATGCCTATGAGAACTCACGATTATACAAGGAAGCAACGAACTGCTGCCACGATGCTCGTTTAAGGCAACGCAAGCAATTTGAAGTTGGAGATCTTGTCCTGTTATACAACTCAAGGCTGAAATTGTTTCTTAGGAAGCTTAAATCACGATGGTCAGGTCCTTTCGTAGTCCAAACTATATTCCCATATGGCATAGTAGAGGTAAGTCACCCATCACAAGGCACTTTCAAGGTAAATGGACATCGTCTCAAACTTTATAATGGTGAGACTTTTAAAAATGATAAAGAGGAGCTATGGCTCCACGAACTTCCCTAAATATTCCCACAAGGTAGAGTTGAGCTTAGACTCAAAATAAGCGCTTCTCGGGAGGCAACCCGAGCACTAACCCCACTAAATAACTTAGTTTGTTTTTCCTTTTTTTTATTTACAATCTAATTGTAAGTATTCTTGGCACACACGGCCTAGCACACGGCCGTGCTTGAGTTCATGGGCTCCCCACGAGTAGAAGACACGGGCATGGCCATGACCATGCTAAAACAGGACAAATATTTTTCCCAAGATAGGATGACACACGGGTTGTGATAAATAGCCATGGCCGTGCGACACGGCCATGTAAACCACACGGTTAAGAGACACGGGTGTGTCCCAGACCGTGGTAAAACTGCACCTTAATTTCCAAAAAGATCAGTAGAGACACGGCCTACGATAAATCCCCACGATCGTGTGATCCAGCTGTGGAAGCCACACGACATTTAACACGGGCGTGCTCGAGACCGTGTGCAAACTTGCCCAAAGATCAAAATGTTCAACGAAGTCAAAATAGAACACAGGCTTATGCCACGGCCATGCTTTAAGGCTGTGTGCAATCCTGATCAATTAACATGGGCGTGTTGGACCTCTCACGGGTGTGGGAGAAACGAAAGGAGCACCACATGGCCGTACGATACGGCATGTGTGCCACACGGGCGTGTCCACAGGCCATGTGCGATACTGACTTAAAACATCATCCCATAAGCATAAGCCATGAACACGAGCATGGGAGAAGAGAACGAACGTGTACACGGCCGTGCGACGCGGCCGTGTGAACCGCACGGCCTAGACCCACGGGCGTGTCGAAGGGCCGGTGTGCGAACCTGACTACGATTTCACGAAAAACACGGGATGAGAGCTTACAACACGGGGCTTGGAACATTGTCGTGTGGCCCAAAACGGGGCTTACACGACCGTGGCCCCCTTTTAATTACTCTTAACCCTAATTTTTTTCTATCTCCCTTTACTATTCATCATTTTCTTCCTCCAGCCACCCTTTTTCCTCCTTTCTTTTTCTTCATTTTTCTTTCCCTTTTTCCCCCCTCTCACTATTTAATCCCTTCCCTTCACCCACAACTCCCCTTTTCCTTCCTTTCCCCCTCCTTTTTCTTTCCCCCTTCACAATAACCGACGCACCACTCTGACGCCTTCTTCCACTCACCATCATCGATCCTTACCTGCTCCAACCCCCGCTGACCAGTAACCACCACCAACGGTCACATTTCCTTCACCCATCCATTCCTCATTGCTATTATTCATTTAGTTATCATTAATATTACTTATTTCTTTTTTTTATTTTTCTTATTATATTATGTTTATTATTTGACTTTATTGCTTTACTTACTTCATACCTAAATATTTGTCGAATCTAGAAACTGCTGATTTGGGTTTGGTTTGATGATATTCTCCTTTGATGTTTCTTTATATCTATTCTATTTTTATTCTAATTTTACTCTTTTTTTTTTCTTTTTCATTTTTTTCATTTGCTTATCCATGATCATTATTTGTTTTAATTCATCTTATTAGGTTTATGTTTGGTATTGGCATATTGCTTAAACTCTTTAATTTGTCCAAATTGTTGAGCCAAATCAAGTTAATGGATGGCCCTATTGTGTCGATATGTTAAATTTGATTTATGTACTCCCTTTATCGTAGGCACACTATGACAAATACTAGAGGCAAGAAAACTTCTGTCCCCGCCTCTAAGAAGCAAAAAGGAGCAGCATCATCCTCAGGTCCGACCACTAAGATACGACATCCATTCCTCCGATTTCCACCATGACACTAGGAGGAATTATTTCAGATTCTATGTACCCAACCTCTTGGTGTGGGCCGTTGTATCGATTGGGCCGTACTAGAGCGAGTCCCACCTAGGCCGATCCAAAGATGGGCCCTCCTCACCACCTCTCCGTGGGACCGATTCTTTGACATCATCAAGCCCACGTATCTAGAGTTCACTCTGGAAATCTCCTCGATGTTTCAGATGCAAACAGTGATGGCAGAGCACGACAATCCATGAACAGTCCAATTCCGCCTCGGTGGTCTGGTACGGCAGTTGAGTGTCTCAGAAGTTGGCGTTGCTTTTGGACTTTACACAGACGAGTTCATGGATGCCGACATCTTTCCCAACCTCTATTGCCACATCCATTATGTGCCTTCATCCTGTTGGAATGCCATGATGTCCGCTACAGGCATCTATGACCCGAGCCGCTCCAAGGCATTTGCTCTAGCTCTAGCTCTGCGATATCTACACGCTATATTGGCACACACATTAACAGGAAGAAGAGAGAGCACTGGTGTCGTTAACACTCACGCCGCATATTTCCTGTGGAGCATGAAGCATGGGCACATTTTTTATCTCACATACTTCATTGCCCTTGCCTTTCGCCATGAAATCGAGCGACACCAAAAATGAGTCATCAGCCTTGGCCCATATGTGACTCGTCTAGCATGATACTTTGGGCTCCTGAATACAGTGGCACAGTCCTCCTTAGTCACGCTTGTTGGCCAGATGTCCCTACAGGGCATCCAAAGTATGCTCCATATGCAGACGATTGAGCATCGTCGTGGGTACGAACCTCCTCAGTACCGAATTACATGAGCCACCGATGAGAATGACGGCGAGGATATTCCTGATGATATCCCTCTATTTTAGGATGAGCCACCTTCTCAGCCACCACTACGTCACCGGCCAATTCATGCGGCTGTTTCATTGTCTGAAGTTTCAGACCACCTTCATCGCTTTAACAATATTGCACTCAGTGATTCGACAGCATCGAGGCAACTCTACAACAAATTTGCCAACATTTTCACATATCGCCTCCAGCACCACCACCTCAGGATCCAACTGTCGACAAGGAATTTTAAGTCCATTTAATTCTCATCTTGTTTTTCTTTTTATTTTATTTTTATTTTTTCGTTTCATTTGGACTTTATTTATCATTTTCTTCCAAGACTTTTATTAGTTTAATTTGAATTTTCTTTTATCCAGTTATTTCATTATTACTAACCATAATAACTCTAAAAATATAAATCCCTTAAATCTTATTGATGGCATCATAGTTTTAGAAGGTTCAGTCGATGGATACTACTCAGGAATAAACAAACAATCACCCATGACCATTATGTCCTACTTGACCACGACCATAGCCACCATGACACCGACCACCATGATAACCTCTTTGCTAGGCACTGTAATTGTGGAACCCAACCTCTACCACCATCTTCACCTCTGTCTACATGTCACATACACATCACTTTCAATGTCCCTAAACCCGTTTCCGCTCTTTCAAGGCTTACATCCAACAAAATCAGGGCAGTTTCGCTTCTCTCCCTCTCTTCTAATATTATGCTTATATTGTTAATAACTATCTTTGTACATTGAGGACAATGTACATCTTAAGTGTGGGGAGGTTCTTTATGTGACTATTAGAAAAATCCTTAAAATTTTTCTATCTTGTTCTCAAATAATTTTCTCATATTACTATTAGAATAAATTTTGATTGACTTATATTTTTATTGATATGCTTTGAATTAAATCATAGGTACTTGTGCATTGACTGCTTAAACTTTAAGACATTAGAGAATCAAGCATGATAAGTTGACTTTTGAGAATTAAAATTACTAGGTTGTTTCCTTGAATTGAGGTATTATCTTGAAATTTTAAATTTACAAGATTGACATCAAATACCTATAATTTTTGTGAGATCTTGAGCCCTTTAAAGAGCATATATCTTTCTTGCTCACTAATTTTATTGGTTATGAGTGTGTCAACATTGATTTGTTATTCTAGAACTTGCTTCGATTATGCATGTCAAGACCACATCTTTGAGTTGATATACGAAAATGATAAACGCACTTAGGTTTTAACCCACTTACCCCATAAAAAGCCTACCCATTTAATTGACCCCTAAAGAATTCTTTTGGGCCTTAACTATTATTTCTTAATTTTTCCTTTAATATTAACTTACAACTTAACCCTTTTTGATTCACTACGAATTTCTCCCTTTTCATTGACTCCTTTTTATCGAGATTTGATTTAATTAGTTACCTAACTTTGATCATTCATTCCAGTTGCTGAATTATTTCTTATTATGTATTTCTATACTTGTTCTTATTAAAAAAAAGCAAAAAAAATGTACTTGTACATTCATTCAGTTACATATTGTTCTAAAGAGCTCGGATAAATTAAAGTCATTATATTGAGAGAAAAGCTCACTTCATTAGTTTTGGGTAGTGTTAATTCTGGAACTTGTTTGTAATTCAGTAATTAGCTTTGTTTTTATAAATTTGGTAAGATATTAAATTAATCTCGATTCTAACCCTCTTTTTCAGCCTTTATCCACACCTTTAACCCAAAACCCCATTACAACCCTGTTAAAGGCCTTTTGATTTGTATATCATCTCATTTATAGTGGTGGAGATTTGATTTTCATGCAAGCCTATGGTAATAACTTTTCATGTTTGACTATTGATTGCTTAATTATTGAACCTTAAACACTTTGAGTGATTTGAGTGAATCATTAGTGAGGATGTCGACCTTTTCAATTTGGAAATAAAGGTGATTACTTAGATAAAGGGGGTAGCCTATGATTTTATGATTGAAATGCTCAATTTATATTGTTTGAAACTTTAATGTTCTTTTAGTTAATCTCTTAACATATGGTTACTTATGGATTATTTCAAACATTATTAATGAGGATTATAAATTGAGAAGGATTTATTTTAATTATGAGTTGAGAATTTTTCTTAAGGACAAGCAAATGCTTAAGTGTGGTGATATTTGATAAACCATGATATTTACATATTTTTACACAATGCTTGGCATATTTATGGATGATTTCCCTTGATTTCATTGAATTTGATGCTCCTAATACTTTGATTTCATGTTTTATACTCAAGAAAGCTTAGGATAGCAAAAAGATTGAGAAACGGGCTAAAAACGGACAAATTAGGCCAAAATCAGTGTTTCACATGGCCTAGGCATTTCCACACGAGTAATCTACACGCCCGTGTGTGACACACAGGCAGGACACGCCCGTGTGTCATGGCCGTGTCGACATTCAAATTAAGTCAGAATTGTACATGGCCTGAGCACTTTTACACGGGTATGGCACACGGTCGTGTCCCTATTAAACCTAAGTCTAATTCTATTCAGAAAAGGGAAATTTTGGGCTATTTTGGGCATTACAAAGTCTATATAAACACCCTAGAAGATGATTGAAGGGGACATACAGAGTAGAAGGCAGAGGGAAAGCCATCGGAATCACCTTGGAGGCAGGATCTACATCAAGACTGAAGATTTCCATTCAATTTCCTAGAAGTTCTTTGGGTTTCTTTATGTTTTGTTGTTTTCCAAACTTTGAGATGTTTTCCATTATTATTATGAACTAAACTCCTAATACCTAAGGGAGATAAAACGTAAGACGGATCTTATTATTATGTGAGTTATATGATAAATATTTGTTCTTATTCTTAATTGTGAATTTAACCCTTACTTTAATATTCCAGGATATTAATTCAGGTTTTTGGTGTGCTTATTCAGTGGAGGAAAAATGCCTCTTTAAGAGTAGATCATTCATAATTAAGCGGAGCTGCATGCAATCCTAGAGATAGGACGACATAAATCTGTCGGATTAGAGTCAAATCTAATAAGGGAATCCATAGATCGGGTTAATGCGATGATAGGGGTTTTAATTAGAAAGAGATTTCGATTAATCAACCTAAAGTCAGTTGTTTTTAGTCTTGAAAGGGATATTAGCATAAATCAGGTATTTCTACGGATTAAGTCAAGTGGAGAAATCGTCTAATTCAAAGATAATAAGTGAAGTCTAGGTGGATTCTTCCTTGGGTATTGTCTTCTCCATCGGTTTTCTGAAAAAGTATTTTCCAACTTTAATCTCTGTCGTAATCTTAGTTAATTAGATAATTAGTTTTAGTTTAAAAAGCATTCTTTAATTCTTAGGCTAGATAATAAAAAAGATAGTAATTACTAGTACTTTTAGTCCTCGTGGATACGATATTTCCAGTCTCACCATAACTATACTGCTGTTCGATAGGTGTGCTTGCCTTAGTCAAATTTTTAGTTAGTTTAGTGACCATCATCACTTGATAAATTAGCTGAGTTATACATTTCAGATATTGTGAGATTGCATGGTGTGCCATTGTCTATAGTGTCAGACAGAGATCCGAGATTTACATCACAATTCTAGAAGAAGTTACAAGACGCTCTGGGTACTAAATTTTATTTGAGTACTGCTTTTCATCTACAAACGGACATTCAATCCAAGTGAATTATTCAGATACTGGAGGATTTGTTGTGATGTTGCATTCTTGAGTTTGAAGGTACGTGGGAACAATATTTTTCCTTGATTGAATTTGCTGATAATAACAGTTTTCGGTCGAGCATTAAAATGGCACCCTACGAAGCTTTATATGGTCGTAAATGTCGTACAACTTTGTATTGGACTAAGTTTAGCGAAAATAAGATTCACGGGGTTGATTTGATAAAAGAAACCAAACAGAAAGTGAAAGTGATCCGAGATAGTTTGAAAGCAGCTTTCGATTGTCAGAAGTCATATGCAGATTTGAAAAGAAAAGACATTAAGTTTGAAATCAGCGATAAAGTGTTTTTGAAAGTGTCTCCGTGGAAGAAAGTGCTTCTTTTTGGTTAAAAAGGCAAATTGAGTCCAAGATTCATCGGGCCGTATAAAGTTATCGAGCGTATTGAGCCGGTAGCATATAGATTATTATTGCCACCAGAGCTAGAAAAGATTCATAATGTATTCCACGTATCGATGCTTCGACAATACAAATCTAATCCTTCACATGTGATTCCTCTGTCTGAGTTAGAAATTCAGCCTGATATAACTTACGAAGAAAAGCTGATCCGTATCTTAACTCGTGAGGTTAAAGAATTGTGAAATAAGAAAATTCTGTTAGTTAAAGTGATGTGGCATTGACACGGTATTGAAGAGGCTACGTGGGAGCCTGATGATGTTATGAAACAGCAATATCCGAATCTATTTAACGGTAAGATTTTTAGGGACGAAAATCCCTAAGGGGGAGAATTGTAACAGTTCAGTTTTGACCCTAGTCAGAATAGTAGTTTCAGGATCACATATTCGAGTTAAAAATATTTTAATATTATTTTCCGTGCCTATTATAAGTGAATTGACATGTGTGAAAGTCTCGTGTGAAAATTTAACTGTTTGTGTGCTTAATTTGCAAAAAAGACCTAATCGCGTAAAATGTAAAAGCTGTGTGGTAGATGTTAAAAGTGCTTATTTGACTTGGCTTTATAATTGAGAGGTCCTTATGTGGTTATTATGCCATTAACTTAATTAATGGACATATATGGCCTTATTTCAAATGATTTTTATATGTATAAATAAAGGGTAAAATAAGAAATTGATTAATAGGTAAATATTAATCAAAATAAAACAAAAGGTCGTCATTATTCATCTTTTTCTAACCAATTGTAAGAAAGAAACAAGGGTTTTTAAAGCTTTGAACATTTTGCCAAGGTCCAAGCTTAATTCGGGTATGTTTTTGCTTCGGTTTTTGATAATTTTTACGTTTTTTGTGATCATTCTTTACTATACTATCAAGCGCAAGCCTCAATTTCTAATTTTTTTGATGATTTTGAAATGTTCCATGGATGGATTCATGAGCTTTGTGATTTTATATGTTGAAATATGAAAGCTTGGTGTTGGGTTTACATGTTTTGTCTTTAAATTTTTGATGAAATTGAGTAATTTGGGCTAAATTGTAAAAATGTTACTTTGAGGGACTAAAATGTGAAATAAATGAAATGTATGGACTTGTATGAGAGCTAGGATAATTCGGCTAAGCTTGTGTACAAGTAAATTTTATGTATTTTGTGATTTTGTGAATTAGGGACTAAAGTGTCGAAATGTGAAAATGTGAGGACTAGTTTGCAAAATGCCCTAAATATGTGTCTATGGATTTTTTTGAATGATTTGGTGAATAAAAGGGTTAATTTTGAATACATATAGATTAATAAAAGAGGAATTCAAATTTAGACCGAGGGAAGTCGAAGTTTATAGAGTAGACGACCAAGTCAACAATTCCGAGTACGAGGTAAGTTCGTACTTAAAAACATGATGTTAAAGTATATTTTGATGTTTTGATTATACATAGATTGTATGTATATCTGGTTTGGATGAGTACGATGACGAATCAATAGTATTTGGCACTAAGTGTGTGATTTAAACTAGCTTCGGCTACTTGAGGCACTAAGTGTACGATACCGACTTAGCTTCGGTTAATTGAGATGGCACTAAGTGTGCGGAATTGTTCTAGCTTCGGCTAACCTTTATAGCACTAAGTGTGCGGATGCTTAAAGTATGAATAATTTACAGAAAGTCTTAAATTATTCAAACGAGAGGTGAGAATGAAAGTGAATAAGTACGGGAAGATTCAGGTATGTACGATATCTATGTGGTAGATGATATTATGTATGTGAAGCTCATTGATCTGGTATGAACATATGGATTGTGTTGGTATAGATTTGACAGATGATTTGAGAATTTGTAAATACTTATGTATTGATGATTTTTTATACGAACTTACTATGCTTTTGAAAGCTTACTTTGTATGTGTTCGCGTTGTTTTATAGATATCGAAGCTACTGCAAGCTCGGGGATCATCAAGGACCGTCATCACACTACCGAACCTCTTTTTGGTACTCTTGAAAATGTATATTTTTGAAGTATGGCATGTATAGGCTAGTAGTTGTGGGATTATGTTTTGTGATGTATGCACTTAGCCATGTGATTTGGCTAGTTGGGGTTTAAACTCATAGTTGATAATGATTTATGGTATGTGATGCTAATGTGTACATGTGGCATGTTTTAGTTGAACAAAAGAAATGGTAAATGTTGGTAAGTTTTGGTAAGTTTTAGCATGTTTTTGAAATGATCTTACCTTATGTTTTGGTATAAATTGGTAAGGTTTATGAGTATATAAATGGTTGATAATGTTAGGGCATGAAAGATATGTGTTTTAGCATAAAAATTGGCTGAATGGATTGTGCATATATGCTTGTTTCTTTTCTTGTAGGTTGACCCAAATTGGGGTGGCAAATTGGCTATTCAAATGGCCTATTTTTGTCCACATGGACAGAGAAACGGGCGTGTGTCTCAGCCGTGTGTGACACACGGCTATGTTGCACGATCGTGTGTCCTTTGGGGTACGCTACAATTGTAAGTCAGGCCCGAACTCAGCCAAAGCACACAAGCGTGCGGCTAACCGTGTGGCCCAAGTTAGGCTCGACCACGGCCAAGACACACGGGTGTGTTTTGTAGTCGTGTGGGCAAGTCAGTAGCTATGCCCTGTTTTGCCACAGCTTAGACACACAGGCGTATCTAAAGCCGTGTGAGGCACACGGCCTACTCACACGGGCGTGTGACCTTTTAAAAGTTGAAAATTTTTATAAGTTCTAAAACTTTTATATGTTATCAATTTGGTCCTAATTGCATGTTTAAACATTGTATACTCGATTTTATGTGAATAATGAATGTGAATGAATGACTTTTATTAGTAATGAGATGATATTTGATGTGTGGTGGTTTTGATATGAGTCGCAAGTCCGGTAATGCCTCTCAACCTATTCCGGCGATGGTTACGGGTTAGGGGTGTTACAATGGTTGTCTTTTCATTTTATTATTTGTTTTACTTTTATTATTTTAACATATATTATAAAATAAATATAAATTAACATATAAAACACTTAAAAACAACCCACTAACTATCCAGGTTACTTTAATATGGTCTAAGTGCAATATAAGACCTTTCAATCAATTTTTTATGGCTATTAAACATAAATAAACTAATAGCGATTAACTTTTATGACTTTGATGATTTAATCCTTTTTACTAAATTAACTATCTAAACGTTAAAATATCTGGACCAAATTTCAATACACCTATATAATCACTATCTAAACATTAATAAAAATATTTATGGGCTTAGTTTATAGAAATGAGGTCCCAATACCTTATTTTCCAAAACCACTTACTTTAATGACAAACCACTTGAACTTAACTATTCATTTAAATAACAAAAAATTATAAAATTAAAATTTAATATAATACTATATTTGACTTGTAAATATTAAATAATAATATATACGGACTCTCTCGTAGGATTTGTAGTCCTAAAACTACTATTTTCAGCACTACTAAAAAATAAGTTGTTACACTAGATCTGATAGTTTCTAGGTTTGGAGCTAGAGCTGGGAAAACTCCTATAACACCCATTGCTTGACCCGGTCGCCGGGTCCAAGTTACAAAATGCTACAACCATTACTAGAAAAAGTACTGATGAAAACATTGAAATTAAACCATCCAAACATAAAAACATTTCACATATTCAGTCATAACATGATCAATGAATATTTCTGAGTCCCAATCGAGCTTACGAAAGCTCCCCAAGTTGACCCAAGCATGAAGAAGGATCATATTGATAAATTTTCAAAATTTTGCAATAGGTATCGATACCATTTTCAACTTCGGTGTTCAAAGTACAATTTACAAGTATAGATACTTGAATTAGGTATGATACCCCTGTAGGAAGTATCGATATTGTTTTGACATTCTGCCATTTTTCAAAATTTGAACACAAGTCAATTTGTACCGGCACCTTTATAAAGTATCAATCCTTGAGAATAAGTATTGATTCTTTATACTGGTATGATACTAAATTGGCATTCTGTCAATTTTGAATTATGATAATTTGGTAAAGTACTGATTCCTTAATCCATGGTATCGATACCTTTCTCCATATGGTAAAAAGTCTCTCATTTTGGTAGTTTTACATGTTCACACACTTCAAATATGCATAAACACTTCAAAATACATGCCATTTCGTTAGAGTTGTGTGACCCGAATCCTTGTTAAAATAAAACTAGTGGCAAAACTAGAGGATACGGACTTTGTTGTTAAACTAGAATCCGTATAGAACTACACTTCTTCTATTTGACATTGATTAGAATAAGGTTTTTCAACCTTTAAATAGAAACTCCTCTTGAATCATTTGATTTTCAACATTAGTGAATTTTCTTCTCCTCTGCCTGTGGTTTTTTCCTGATAGGGTTTCCACGTAAAATCTATGTGTTCTATTTTTCTTTCTTATTGCTTTGCGATCGTTCTATATTGCCATTATTGATGTTTAGTTTTAACACATTTCATCAATTAGTTTATGCCAAAATCAACCAATTCATTTTGCCTTAAATTGACACCAAAACATTTTACATAACTTAGCAAAAGTATCAACTTAACTATCATAGTTTCAACCATTCAAAACAACACTTAATCATACCATTATCATAATCAAAATTTTTCATACCACAAGATGTACATATAAGGCCTATCACATTGCTAATATACATATATATGCAAATGGGAACATTAGTTTCCAAATTCAAACTTCAAACATGGTTTTAACCAAAATAACATCTCACAAGCTGACATACAAAAGCCCCTAAGTACATTCCATAATACCGAGCTAAAATGAATAAAGTCTACTGAGTCGATCTCAACTTCATCATTATACAACCCTATATTATCCATAATTATAAAAATTTCAAAATATTTACACTTTAATCTATATATTCAAAACTAAAATAATTCACTTTACAAATCAGTTTTTTTTTCATATCTAAGCTTCAAATCTAATCATTGAACACCAAGAACTTCAAGAAATCATCAATGGAAATTTTTAGAAACATAAACAATTTTACAAAATAGTACATGGGTCAACTAAGTCAAGTTAATGAGATATCAAAAACATAAAAATTACAAGAAAAGGACTAAAAACCACTTACTATTTGAAGAATTTAAGTTGAAAATGTTGAAACCCTTTGTTTTCTTTCTTTCTTTCATGAGAAAGAAGATGAGCATCTATATATATTTTTATTTCATTTTAATTTAATATATATATTGTAACGCCCCAAAAATCTTGAACTTTCTTTCTTTTTCGATTTTGATAAAAGGTGTGCTTAATATTCTTAGTCAAGTGTTATTTATGTGATAATAGGCCTGGTTAAGTTTTGAGTTCAAACTTTGGGGTGAAGGAAATTATAGTTTAATAATTAAAAGAACCTTGATGGCAAGTAGTTTGGGTTTTAAATAAATGAAGGAGGAATTGGACAGAAGGAGCCTTGTGTTAGAGTGGCAAGTAGCGTCACATGTGGGGCTTAAAGGTGGCGTCACATGCATGGCAGGGAGGTTTGGGGTTCGAATACCTCCTTACTCAAAAGAAGGATTTAGTTTTGCTCAATAAATGGCCAGTAGTGGCATTGGATGTGAGCTCCGAAGGGAGTGATCAGAGGAGAAATTTAAGGAAGGGATTAAGGAGTTATCAGGGAGAAAAGTTAGGAGATGAGGAGTGTAGAGAAGTGGAGCCAAATAGGGAATTTGGGGATAGGTAAATTCAGTTATAGTATATATAGGCGCTGATTTTGGGGATTTTAGGTAATGCCAAAATTGCTTCTCTTCCTTTAGCCGAATTTCTCATTTTTTTTTGTGTTGCCGAAACATTTTTCTCTCTAAGTGCTCAGAAGCTGAATTCCTTGTTCCTTGCTTGCCGATTTTCCATTCTTTCTCTTCTCAAATTCTCTTTTGATTCACCTTTGGTTTTAGCCGCTTCCTTCTTCTCTTCTTATTTGTGCCGAATAACCCCTTTCACCATACAAATCTCAAAAGCCGAATACCTCTTTGGCTAAAGAACCTTTGTGCCGCTTCTACTCCCTCTACTTCGGCAGATTCTTGTGGGATTAGTATCGAATCTCAGATTTCAGATCTATGCCGAATTGCTCCTTAGGCATTTTGGGGTTTTGGATTAAGGAATACTCGTGATTGGTGATTAAGGAAGGGTTGTTAAGGCTTGTCGTTCAAGGTAAGGCAAAGGTGAGATTTTTGGCCATTGGTGTGATTAATCATTGAGTAACATCATTTGTAGGTTCGTGGCTAAGGAGATCGTAGCCCGTTTTAGTACCAGGTGTGTACATACACTTCACACACACAGTAGATCGGCAAATCCTGAAATACTGAAAAGCCAGAAGTTTGGCTACAATAGACTTGCTAGTGCGCGAACACTCGTAAGGGGAAACCGATTGGTTATCAGAGGCCCCATGTACGATTCCGTGGACTTGGGCCGTGTATTGGCCAACAGGGCCAGAATAGGCTAAATGGGCCCGATGGGCTGTAGGGCTCATAATAGGCAAAATTGGCAATTTGTTACTAAGTGATGAAAAATCATATGATTGCATGACTATGAATGTGATTGGGCTTGACGGGCCATATGAATGTGACTTGGGCCTATGGTCCATATGAATGTGAATTGGGCCTAAAGGGCCATATGAATGAGATTGGGCCTAGTGGGCCATATGCACGTATGTAGACTCGTTTGGGCTTTGTAAGGGGTTTTAGGCCTAGTATCTGATAACTGCTTAACCAGACATGAAAGTTAAATAATTAATTAATTGTGACCATGGACAAGCTATAAGGTTAAGGTGTGGCAATGGGTATATGGATGTCTAGGATTGGATCTAGGGAGAGCTTGGTACTTAAGCGGTCTTATTGACCCACCTCCTCTTCTTTGGATTTCTACCTGGTGCATAATATCTGTTCGCTATTAGCCAACGAGGACTTGTTAACGGGCCAAGGTAAGTAATAACCCAAATAAAGAGAAATTACTGAAAAGCCTCTAAAGGCGAAAATAACTAAGATACCCCTATGTGTTGAATGTAAGATTTTTGGATGTTACATGTATACCTGCTGCATTCATATGATATTCTGTTTAGGTTGCATATAGGTTGAGAATTATGGAACGGAGGAAGTATATGAGGATCGCATGGTTGCTTGACGACCGTGGATCCGCCGAAGGCTTTTTAAGCCCAATATATGATTAGTAGCTTTGCTGCAACATTAGGTAGTACCGCAACCGGGCTACCATTAGAGTGTATCAGATGGGTGGGCTGATTTTATATCCCCACATAGCATGTATCGGGGGATGGAGATGGTGTGTAGGGTTGGATGGGTAGGATTCGTGCATATTTGATTGCCTTACATCTACTTTGATATTGAATTGGGCTCAAGCCTGAAAAGACTTGCTATTGCATGCTTTTGTATTTGCCGAGGGTTGTACACATTGAGTTTTCGAAAACTCACCCCCTTTTTTATTTTTCTCAGGTGATCCTCAGTAGGTGGTTCGACGGTTGGAGGGACTCCGAGGTGGCCTGCTAGCAAGACGACTTGGACTGGTTTTCTTAAGCCTATAATTTCTAGTAGTTTAAGTTATTTCAATCCGGATTGTAATAAGGCCTTTCCCCTGGTTATTATTTCAAATTAGGATTATTATTATTTTCATGCATTATATTTATTAGAAGTAGAACATGGTTTTCCTAATTTATAACTGTTTTCAAATACTACGTTTCTATAACTCAGTTTTTAAATGACAAGTTTTCATAGATCATCTGTTTTAAACAAAGCTTCCGCAACTGAAAAGAGATTTTACAAAGTAATTATTATCATACAAGAAGGAATAGTTTTCTTTAAATACACCTCGCTTTGAAAGCAACAAATACAAATTGAATGTTACTTAAATTTTCTCCTTTGAAGGGTTTCTAATGAAAACAAGGTTTTCGAAAACACTTCAATGTGACGCGCTGGATCCAGCCATAACGTCCTGGCCGGGTTTGGGGTGTTACATATACTTAGATTAAAACATAGTTAATATTAATTAACTTAATTAAACCTTAATTACTAAAACTTAATCACAATTAGCTTAAGTTAATGCATTCCTACATCAATTTCCACTATTCAGTATAATAATTTCATCTAATTGCATAATTCGACCATTAGCTAACTAAAAATCTATATCGATTAAAATTTTACAATTTTTATGATTTGTGCTTATACCTTAATTAGTTATCTATTCAATAAAATTAAGCGACCAAAACTCAATATACCTCTAATTTAGACTCTTAAATATTAAAAAATAATATTTACGGACTCACTCATCAGAAATGGGGTTTCAAAATCACCATTTCTGACACCACTAAAAAACGAGCTATTATAACTCTCCTCTCTCTTATACGACCTAATGAACCTCGAACCTCGAACTGAGTTTTCATTTTAGGCCAAAGCCTAGAAATTTCTTCCAGGGCGATACTTTCAAAAATACTTCATCACCAATCTAAAACTCAATATCTTTTCTTTGCAAATAAGCATGTGATTTTTAACGATCTAAAGTAGCTTTCAAACAGTCTCATATAACCCTAAATTTATCTTCTATCTCACGTATCAGATGGGTCCCTACTAATATTCTTTCACTCAATTCTAGCCAATACAACGGAGTTCTACATTTGTGTTCTTATAAAGCCTTATACAGTGCAATTTTTTATACTTAACTGTTAACTGTTATTATAAGAAAATTTAGATAACGACATAAAATTTTCCTAACTACCTTCAAACTAAATTACACAACATCGCAACATGTCTTTAAGTATTTGAATCATCTGTTCTGATTGTTCGTATTTTTAAGGATGGAATATTGTACTGAAATTCAATTTTGTACTCAGGGTTCCTTCTAATTTTCCCCAAAACCTGAAGGTAAATCTCGAATCTCAAGCAGAAATAATGTATAGTGGCACACCATGTAATCTAACAATCTTGAAAATATACAACTCAACTAATCTCTCGTTTGAGTAGTCTATCCTAATGAGGATAGAATATGTGGACTGAGTTAGTTTGTCAAAAACAACCCAAATTGCATCTTTCTTTTTTAACGACAAGGGCAAACCCGATACAAAATCCATCGTTACTCACTCCTATTTCTATTCTAGAATCATTATATGTTGTAATAAACCTGACGAAACCTGATGCTCGACTTTCACCTGCTAACGTACTAAACATTTTGGAACAAATTATTAGATTTCTTGGTTAATTCCCAACCACCAGTACATCTGTTTCAGATTACAATACATTCTAGTACTACCCGGATGAATCGAATAGCTACTTCTATGATCTTCGTGAAAAATGTCATGTTTCAATTCTGAATCTTTCGGCATGCACAAATGGTTATGAAAGTATAGTTTACTATTATCACCAATGTTGAACTCGGTCGTCTAACCAATTTCAACCAGTTTTCATTTGGTTCGCAAGTTAAGGTCGTCTTTCTGCAACTCCTGAATTCTCTGTAAGAATATCAGTTTAGCCCTTAACTCAACTAAAATGGAACTGTTACACTGCAAAGTCATGCGAGTTCATCACTATCAGAGCAAACAAAGATTTTCAACTCAAAGCATCAACAACCACATTCACTTTAACTTGATGATAATCAATGATCATATCATAATCTTTTAACAACTCGAGCCACCAATGTTGTCTTAGATTCAATTCTTTCTATGTCATCAAATATTTCAAGCTTTTATGGTTGTGAAAATATGGCATTTCTCATCATATAAATAATGTCACTAGATCTTCAATGCAAACACAATTGTAGCTAACTCTAGTTCATGAATAAGATAATTCTTTTCATGAGGCATAAGCTGTCGAGAAGCGTAGGCTATAATGAAGCCTATTCATGCCTTTAGGTGGCGACATAACCATGATGATAGAAAATTTCACACCTAGCATTGGGATAAAATTTGTGCTCTTTTGTCTGAGGGAGGTTTGGGGATTTGGAAGACTAGAATTTTCAATGAAGCCTTTCTTTCAAAAATCACATGGAGCATAATGACTAATCAAAATTGCTTCTTAGCCAAGGTCTTAAACCCAAGTACTATAGTCATCACCCCTTTGAATATGTTAAACCGAGGCATGGAAAGGAATTCATAGAGGTAGATACAAATGTTTACAAGGAATGGGTATTTAGCTTTAAGGAGGTAAAAAATATTGAAAAATAAAAATTCAAACTTTCCCTTTATTAACATTATCAAACCTCTTATCATCACCTTTGAAGTACAATCATTCTTCTTTCCATACATCAACATTTGGGACCAAAATAAATCTTTAAGTATACTTGATCATAGTCGAGCATTTAACCTTTTCAGAAAGACCCTTTCGATTCAAGGGGGTGAAGACAAAATTGTATGTAAATTTGACTTTAATGGTAGCTTCTTTAGAAAGAACACTTATGCCCTTCTGTTTCAATCTACTGCAATTACACCTTCGACATTATCTTCCCATAAAGCACGAACAAAACTTTGGAAACTCAAACTCCTTCATAAAATTATCATCTTTGTCTGGGAAATTTGTAATAATTTTCTTTCAACAAAGGATCTACTCTCGAGGTGTCTTTTCCTTGATGATAATCCCTGTCCATTTTTTAAGGCTAATAGGGAATCCACTGAGCACCTTTTCCTTGAATGCAACTTCGCTTGTGTTGTTTGGTTTGGGTCTCTTTTAGCTCTTCAATTTGATTCCCTTTAGATCTCTTCTATATCCATGTGGTTCCTTTATTAGCTCGATTTAAACAATATCAACTTGCATGACTCGAGGGGATTTTATATTTCTGTGGCTTGTACTGTAACACCCCTAACTTGTATCCGTCGCAGAATAGGTTAAGAGGCATTATCGGACTCGTAACTTATAACAGATCAACCAAATATCAAATATCCTCTCATTTCCATAAATATCAGTCATTCATGTCCAATACAACTTAAATTGAGTATACAATGTCTAATCCATACATCTAGGACTAAATTGATAACATATAAAAGTTTCAGAACTTATAAAAATTTTTAACTTTTCAAAGGTCAGACGCCCGTGTGAACAGGCCATGTGCCTCACATGGCCTTAGACATGCTCGTGTGTCTAAGCCGTGGTGAAACAGGGTATGCATACTGACTTGGCCACACGGCCGACCACACGCCCGTGTGCCAGCCCGTGTCCCACACATGACCAATAGACACGCCCGTGTGCCTAGGCCGTGTCAAAACTGTAGGGTATACTGACTTTAATTCGTAGGGTACCCCAGGGGACACATGATCGTGTAACGTGACTGTGTGTCGCACACGGCTGAGACACACACCCGTCTCTCTGCCCGTGTAGACAAAAATATGCCATTTGAATAGCCAATTTCCCACCCAATATGGGTCAACCTACAAGCAAAGAAACAAGCATATTTGATCAACCATTTCAGCCAATATCTATACCAAATCATCCATAATTCATACCATAACATTATTAACCAATTACATACTCATAATCCTTACCAATTTATACCAAAACATAAGGTAAGATCATATTAAAACATAATTCAATCTCATACCATGAACTTACCAAACTTACCATCTCTTTTAACCAACCGAAATATACCAAAATTGAACATTGGCATAACATATCATATACCATTATCAAGTTATAATTTCAAACATAAACTAGCGAAATCACATGACTAAATATATACATCACAAAACATAATCTTTCAACTACTAGCCTATACATACCATACTTCAAAATATACATTTTCAAAGTACCATAATGAGGTTCGATAGTGTGGTGACTATCCTTGATGATCCCCGAGCTCACAGTAGTTTCGATATCTATAAAACAATGCAAACACACACAAAGTAAGCTTTCAAAAGCTTAGTAAGCTTGTACCAAAAACGTCAACAGTATATAAAATATGAAACATCAACAAATAAGTACTTATAAATTCTCAACTCATCCATCAAGTCCATGCCAACATCATCCATATGTTTATACCAATTCAATAAACTTTTTATGCATTTTACCATCTACCACATAGGTAGTATACTTACCTAAACATTCCCGTATTCATTCGTTTTCATTCTCAACTCTTGTTTGGATATTGTAAGACTTTCCGAAGATCACCAATGCTTTAAACATCTATACACTTAGTGCTTTAAAGATTAGCCGAAGCTATAATAATTTCGCACACTTAGTGCCATCTCAATTAACCAAAGATATTTCAGTATCGCACACTTAGTGCCTCATATAGTCGAAGCTAATTTAAATCGTACACTTAGTGCCAAATACCATTGGTTTATCATCGTATTCTTCCAAACCAAATATATACAATCTATGCATAATCATAATAGGAAAATATACCTATAACATCATGTTTTACGTATGAACTTACCTCACACTCGGAATTGTCGACTTAGACTGTTTACTCTACAATCTTCGACTTCCCTTGGTCTAACTCTGAATTCCTCTTTTATTAATCTATGTGTATTAAAAATTAACCCTTTTATTCACTAAATCATTCAAACCAATCCATATACACACAATTAGGGAATTTTGCAAAATTGCCCTCACATTTTCACATTTCGACACTTTAGTCCCTAATTCACAAAATCGCAAAATACACAAAATTTGCTTGTACATAAGCTTAGCCAAATTTTCCTAGTTCTCATACAAGTCCATACATTTCATTTATTTCACATTTTAGTCCCTCAAAAAAAATTTTTACAATTTAGTCCAAATTACTCAATTTCATCAAAAATTCAAAGACAACATATGTTAACCCAAAACATATCTTTCATAAATCATCAACTAACATCACAAAGCTTATAATTTCATCAATGGAACATTTTAAAATCATCATAAAAATTAGAAATTGAGGCATGAGTTTGATAGTATACGAAGCAACGATTACAAAACATAGAAATTATCAAAAATCGATCAAAACACATACCTTAATCAATGAAAATCAAGGCCGAACCCTATCTTGTATTTCTTTTATTTTTCTTTTGATGATTTTGGCAACATGATCATGAAAATGAGTTTATTTTAAGCTTTTGTTTTATTTTAATGAACATATAATCTAAATGACAATTTCGCCCTTTTATTAAACCTTTATAAATTCACATATATTAAGGTTATAATTGTCCATTATACATTTAAATGGCATAATAACCACATAAGGACCTCTCAATTATAAAGCCAAGTCAAATAGGCACTTTTAATATCTAGCACACAGCTCTTACATTTTACGCGATTAGGTCCTTTTATAAAATTAAGCATACATATGATTAAATTTTTAGACGAAACTTTCACACATGCTAATTCACACATCATAAACACAGAAAATAATATTAAAACATTTATCTGACTCAGATTTGTGGTCACAAAACCACTATTCCAATTAGGGTCAAAATGGGTCTGTTACAATTCTCCCCCCTTAGGGATTTTTGTCCCCGAAAATCTTACCGTTAAATAGATCCAGATATTGCTGTCTCATAGCATCTTTAGGCTCCCACGTGGCCTATTCAATACCGTGTTGATGCCACATCACTTTTACTAACAAAGTTTTCTTATTTTGCAGTTTTGTAACCTCTCGAGCTAAGATACAGATCAGGTTTTCTTCGTAAGTCATATCTGACTGAATGTCTATCTCAGACAAAGGAATTACATGTGACAGATCAGATCTATATTGTTGAAGCATCGATACATGAAACACATTATAAATCTTTTCTAGCTCTAGTGGCAATAATAATATATACGCTACCGGCCCAATATGCTCGATAATCTCATAGGGCCTGATGAACCTCAGACTCAGTTTGCCTTTTCTACCGAACTGAAGCACTTTCTTCCACGGAGATACTTTTAAAAACACTTTGTCCCCGATCTCAAACTCAATGTCTTTTCTTTTCAAATCCGTATAAGATTTCTGACGATTTGAAGCTACTTTCAAACTATCTCAAATAACGTTTACTTACTATTCAGTCTCTTTTATCAAATCAACCCCGTGAATCTTATTTTCACTGAGTTCTGTCCAATACAAAGGTGTACGACATTTACGACCATATAAAGCTTCGTATGGTGCCATTTTAATGCTTGACTGAAAACTGTTATTATAAGCGAATTCAATCAAAGGTAGATATTGTTCCCACGTACCTTCAAACTCAAGAATGCAACATCTCAACATATCCTTGAGTATCTGAATAATCCACTCGGATTGACCGTCTGTTTGTGGATGAAAAGAACTACTGAAGTGCAATTTAGTACCCAGAGCATCTTGCAACTTCTTCCAGAATCGTAATGTGAATCTCAGATCTCTGTCTGACACTATAGACAATGGCACACCATGCAATCTCACGATATCAAAAATGTATAACTCAACCAATTTATCAAGCGAGTAATCGGATCGAACTGGAATAAAATGAGTTGATTTTGTCAAACGACCAACTACAACTTAGATTGCATCTTTCTTTCTTGGAGACAGGGCCAAACCCGAAACAAAATCCATTATTACTCGATCCTATTTCCACTTTAGAACCATAATCGATTGTAACAAACCAGATGGCACCAGATGTTCAGCTTTAACTTGCTGACAGATCAAACATTTAGAAACAAAGTCAGAGATATCTCTTTTCATTCCGGACCACCAATAATGTTGTTTCAGATCATTATACATTTTCGTACTACCCGGATGCACAGATAACCGACTATTATGAGCTTCATTCAGAATCATCTGAATTAACTCTAGAATTCTCGAAACATAAATTCAATCTCGGAATCTTAAACAATCATCTTTATCAACTATAAATTCTGAATTAGTCTCTACATCACATTGAGCCCATTTAGCTAAAATCTTATTATCAATCTTCTGAGCTTCGATATTCTGCTGTAAGAATAAAGGTCTCGCTTTTAATTCAACGAAAATTGAACCTGTAACACCCCTTACCCGTATCTAAGGCCGGAACAGAGTACGAGGCATTACCAGACTTAACGATACACATAGATGAAAATCGGGCCATAAAATTTCATTTAATTCAAAACTTTTTGAACATATACATAACAAACAAAGTTAACTATATCATTACATCAAAACATAGGACATAGCATGATTAATTAAACTTATAAACCATAATGGTTAAGGACCACATCTCATAATCATATACGATAACTCAATGCAGACTGATACGTATGGTCAAAATCATAATAAAAATACATATCACAAACCAATTTCCTATAATGCCACTCACTTGATATTTCTAATATTTGAATTAATTCTCCCAAAAATGATAGTTTGATAGTGTGATTTTGCCTCCGACGATCTCTAACCCCGAGCCGACCTGCCAATACTAAAGAAGTGGAGAGGATGGGTAAGCTTTACGCTTAGTAAGTTCATATGAAAATAATAAGCAATTACTAGCATGCTTTTCAAGATAAAACACTATAATTGTACAATTACACATATTCAGGTTAAGCTGTGTTATCGAGTTACAATTACTAAATCATTCATATCTGAAGCTACAAAACTCTAAATTTAGTTTTGTTAATTTTTATTGAAACTAGATTCATATATCTTTCTCCCATAAAATTTCCAGGATTTTTTGTTTAGCCAATTAGTACATTTTATTAGTTAAATTCTCCCCTGTTTCAGAGTACAACTACTCTGACCTCTATGCACTACGAACCAAATTTCTCCCTGTACAGAATTCCAACAACCATGTAGTTTGTTTCCCTTAAAAATAGACTCAATAAGGAATCCATTAATGTAAAATATGACTCTTAATAATATTTTTACAATTTATGGTGAATTTCTAAAGTCAAAACAGGAGATCTCGAATTCATTCAGACCCTGTTCAACATGAATTCAAATATCACACAATATAGAATTCTTTTGCTTTCCCTGTTTCTTTCATGTGAAAATAGACTCATTAAGATTTATTTTCATATATTATTTGCATTTTTGTTCAACTTCCACAATTTTTAGTGAATTTTCAAAGTCACGTCACTGCTGCTGTCCAAAACAATTTTCTTGCAAATTCACTCTTTCACACTTTCTTTGTATTAACCTCATTTTAACATACATATCACAAATCATTTTCACCACATTTCATACATCACAAGTATAGGCCCACGATTACAAGGTCACCATAAAATCATCCTCATGTATAACTTACTTGTTTATAACCTTACCACATCCCGGTCACTTAATGAACACATCATTCATATAAGCAAATTCCTGCACTTATTCATCACAAAACTCACAAAGCAGTACATAGTAAGTCTCCCGTTGAACACATCGGATCAATCCTCGATACTTGGTGGTTTTAGAACATAGCTCCACCCATCATTAAGTTCGGCTCTCTTGTACACATGGTGAACACTTAGTATCACCCATGTGACCTAGCCAGTTTATCTCGTAGCTCTCTTGTCTACATGGTGTCCTTCACCTGGAGCCACGCATGCGACCTAGTTGCATATATCCCGTAGCTCTCTTTTCTACATGGTGTACACATAGTATCGCCCATGCGACCTAGCTACATCATAATGTCTCGTAGCTCTCTTATACACATGATGTGCACTCAGCACCATACATGTGACCTAGCTACATACCATCTGTATCATCCAGTCTTTCCGAAGGTTCAACCGGGATTTCTCTCTTTTCCAACAATTTCACCAATCAAGTAATTATCAACAAACATATTTCCAATATTATTATAAAATATCATAATACAAGTAAAATTGATATATTACTTACATCTCATTTAATATCAAGGCAATAACATTAAATTACACTTGCATTATTAAAAATCATATGAACTTACAATTGTTCATAATATCCATAATCATAGAAATCACATTTATGTATGATAATTTAATGCACTTCATGTACCATAGACATATTTTTAAATCAATTCATAAACTTAGCATCATAACATTTAATTTAACATAATTCAATTAATTCACTAAATTTAACTTTCAAATATAAATTACAACACTATTGCAGTATTATTATCATATCAACTTACCTCGATCCAGAAATGGCAATTTACTATTTTAGTCCATAACCTTGTATTTTCCTGATTTAAGCCCGAATCTTGATTTCCTTCATCTATAATATCACATTTAGCCTAATAATTAGTCACATTATTCATACGGCTCCAAAAATCATATTTTTACAAATTTTCATTATGACCCCTAAACTTTTGCTTATTTTCACTTTTGCCCCAAGGTTCGGAAATTAAACTTCATCCTATTTTCTTATGTTTTATGACATGCTGATCATTTTTCCCTTTTATGGCAACATCAAATTCTCACTCTAACATGTACTTATGACTATTAGGTATTTTTACCAATTAAGCCCTTTTACTTGTTTTCACTTAAAACCGAGTAGCACAAGTTGTTTAACATAATTTAAAACCTCATATTCTATCATAAAACACCAAAATACACAAATTTCACCTATGGGTATTTTTCCAAATACGAACCCTAGGTTGAATTATTGCTAGCATAAGCTTAATCAAGTTACCGGGATTCCAAAAACGCAAAGAACTTGAAAAACGGGGTTAGAACGGACTTACTATTGAGCTTGGAAAGCTTTAAAACCCTAGCCATGGCTTCTCCCATGCTAATTTCGGCCTCCATGAAAAAGATGAGTCAATTTTGGCTTTATTTTCCCTTTTTATTTCTTTTAATTACCAAATGACTAAAATGCCCTTACTACTAAACTTTCCAAAAATTCCATCCATGTCCAATGTTTGTCCATAGACTTAGAAATTGGTCAAATTGCTATTTAAGACCTTCTCAGTAATATTCCAAAGCAATTTCATACTAAAAACTTCTAGAATGCAAGTTTTGCAAATTATTCGATTTAGTCCCTAATTTCAATTTAAGCATTTTATGCATAAAATATCTTCACGAAATTTTCACACAATCATGAAATCATGTCATAGACCTCAAAATAATCATAAAATAATTATTTCTATCTTAGATTCGTGGTCACGAAACCACTATTCCGATTAGGCCCTTATTCGGGATATTACAGAACCATCATAGGATAGAACCAAATGAGCATTCATCACACACAGAGCAAACAATGATTTTTGACTCAAGGCATCAACAACGACATTAACTTTTCCTAGAAGATAATCAATCACAAGTTTGTAGTCTTTTAGCAATTTAAGCCATCTTCTCTGTCGCAGATTCAAATCTTTCTAAGTCATCAAATACTTCAAACTCTTATGATCAGAATATACGTGACATTTCTCATCGAACAGATAGTGGCACCAAATCTTTAGAGCAAATATAATCGTAGCTAACTTAAGATCATGTGTTGGATAGTTCTTTTCGTGCGGCTTCAACTGCCTCCTCGAAGCGTAAGCAATGAATTTGCCTTCTTGCATTAAAACACATCCCAGACCGATCAATGAAGCATCACTGTAGATCACAAATTCTTTACCCGATTCGAGTTGTACCAATATTAGAGCTTCAATCAACAAAGTTTTCGACTGATCAAAGTTGTTTTGACACTTTTCTGACCACTCAAATTTCACATCTTTCTGAAGCAGTTTTGTCAACGGAGTCACAATCATAGAAAAGCCTTTTACGAACCTTCTATAATAACCAGTGAGTCCGAGAAAACTACGAACTTCAGAAACATTTTTCAGAGGCTTCCACTCCAAAATAGCTGAAATTTTGCTCGAATCAACTTAGATACTAGAGGCTGATACAAAATGACCCAGAAAACCAACTTCTCGTAACCAGAATTCACATTTACTGAACTTCATATACAACTGTTTTTCTCGTAAAATTGTAGCAATAATCTCAAATGCTTGGCATGTTCAGATTCATCACGCGAATAAATCAATATGTCATCAATGAATACCACAACAAATTGATCTAAATACAGTCTGAAAATTCTATTCATCGAATCCATAAGGATAGTAGGTACGTTAGTCAATCCGAAAGGCATAACTAAGAATTCATAATGACCGTACCTCGTTCAGAAAGCAGTTTTCAGAATGTCTGAGTCTTTCACTTGTAACTGATAATAGCCTGATCTCAAATCTATTTTCAAAAACATAGCAGCTCATTTCAACTTATCAAACAAATCATCAATTCGGGGCAAGGGATACTTATTCTTGATAGTCACTTTGTTCAACTGACGATAATCTATACACATTCTCATCGTACTGTCTTTCTTTTTCACAAATAAAACTGGAGCACCCCTAGGTGAGAAACTCGGTCTAGCAAATCCTATATCGGTAAATTCTTGCAACTGAGACTTTAATCCTTTTAGTTCGATCAGAGCCATTCTGTATGGAGCTATCGAAATTGGAGTAGAACCAGGTACCAATTCAATGCCAAATTCAACTTCTCTAACCGGAGGTAAACCCGAAAGTTCTTTAGGAAAAACATCAGGGAACTCACATACAACAGGCACTTATTCAACTTTCTTTTCTGACACTCACGAATCAATCACATATGCAAAATAGGCTTCACAACCCTTTCCATAATACTTAAAGCTTTCATCAAAGATATAACAGCAAGCAATCCACTCAAATCACTAGATTCAATTCTGACTATTTCATGATTCTTGCATATCAAATCAGTAGTTTTCGTTTGCAGTTCACAACAACATCATGCAAAGTTAACCAACCCATACCTAGAATTATATCAAATTTATCAAAAGGTAATAGCATCAGATTTTCCAGAAAACAAGTGTCTCGAAAGATTAACGGACATTTCTTGTAGACTTTATCAACCAGAACACATCTGCCTAGGGGGTTTGAAGCTCTAGTTACAAATTTAGTAGGCTCTACAGGCAAATTCTTACTGTTCACTAAGTTCATACATATATACGAATGTATTGATCCAGGATCTATCAAAGCAATCACAAAAGTATCATAAAGAGTAAATGTACCCGTAATTACGTTTGGCGATGAAGCTTCCTCGCGAGCTCGAATAGCATAAGCTCTGGTAAGTGCACGAGCCTCAGATCTAATGGCTGTATCTTTTGTCCCTCTTTAACTACCGCTTACATTTCTCGTATTTCTAGGAGGTCTATCACGAGAAGCGTTACCATTCTGCCTCGGATTCTGAACATTATCTTTTTCAGCTAAATCTGGGTAGTCTTTTATAAAATGATTTCGTGAACCACAACTGTAGCAAGCTCGGTTATTACTTTTTCCCCAACATTCACCAAAATGTCATCTTCCACATTGATCATACTCAGGCTTTTCATTATTTACATTATTAACACTGGCAACAGACGTAGCTGGAGCTTTGAAATTCGGTTGTAATCTAGCACGATCTCTATTCGAATGTCCCACACTAGCCTTTGAAAAGCTATTATCATCTTTGAATTTATTTAATCCAGATTGAAATGACTTGCCCAATGACCTCTTTCTTACCTCTCTAACTTCAAAATCAGCTTTTCTTTTCTCCTTCCCGAGATCTTTAGCTTTACATGCTTGTTCAACAAGCACAACAAATTCTTTAATTTCCAGAATCCCAACTAGTAGACGTATATCTTCGTTTAAGCCATTCTCGAATCTTTTACGCATTATTTCTTCCATAGATACACATTCACAAGCATACTGACTTAATCTTATGAATTCTTGCTCGTATTCTGTGACAG
This sequence comes from Gossypium anomalum, assembly GCA_025698475.1. Classification (NCBI taxonomy): domain Eukaryota; kingdom Viridiplantae; phylum Streptophyta; class Magnoliopsida; order Malvales; family Malvaceae; genus Gossypium; species Gossypium anomalum. The sequence continues at coordinate 62,103,618 of CM046956.1, forward strand.
ACATATGACCTTGTTTAAGCTCGAGAAACTCTTTGCATTTCTGATTGATGAATCTTTAACTGATATATTTCTTCTGAAATTCAGCTTAGAAGAAATCCCAAGTAACCCGTTCACTCAAAACCATAAATGTCAAAGCCTTCCACCAATGATACGCTGTATCTCTCAGAAGGGAAATGACACATTTTATGCATTCCTCAGGATTTAATGATAATTCATCAAACACTCTTATCCTGTTTTCTAACCAAAACTTAGCTTTTTTAGCATTATTGCTTGTTGTAGCTTGGAACTCTTCAGCCCCATATTTTCTAATCTTATCGACTGGTGGTCTACTTAACTAAACTAGATTCACTGATGGCATAACAGGAGCTTGAGGAAGGTTAACCGAGGGTGAAGGTTGTTGTACAGTTGGATTGGTTCTAATATATTGGATGAACCAATCATTCATCATATGATAGAAGGCTTGTCTAGCCTCACCATCACGGCTACTCGTAGCCGGTCAAGAATCAGATAACGCTGTCCCTTGCACGGGAGCAGGCGCATTGCTTTTGACATCATCTGCTATAGCTCTTTCGGGATCCATTTGCTATATAAAAGCACATTTCAATGTCAGGATTCATCACACTATCACAGTTCATAAATATGGCATGTATAGTGATAAACCGTAATTTATACATATTTTTATCTCATGCTTAACACATTAATGAATGATTTCTCCTTAGATTTGGTGAATTTGATGCTCCTAATCCTTTAATTTCATGTTTTATACTTAGGTGAGCATAGGAGAGCAAAAAGAACAAGAAACGGGCCAAAAATAGAGAAAATGGGCCAACGTAGAAAAATAACACAGCCTAAACTTCATCACACGGGTAGCACACACGCCCGTGCCATTCTAACAGGCTCGAACACGACCTAAAACAACCTCGAAATTAGCGTGTTGATCTCTCAGCCTTGACCACGGCCTGAAGTAATCACACACGGACGTGTCACACAGGCGTGTCCCTGCCGAACCCATGTTTAGTTCTATTCAGAAAAGGGCAAGTTTGAGGACTTTTAGGCATTCTAAATCCTATTTAAACACCCTAGAGGAGGACTAAAGAGGACACGAAAAGTAAGGAGCAAGGAATTACTCCAAGAAAGTCGATTGATCCATCTTAGAAGTCGGATTCATCATTAGGACTGAAGATCTCTCCTCAGTTTCCCTTCAAGAGTTTTGGGTTTTCTTTATGTTTTGTATTAATTACTCTTCTGTGATGTTTCCCTATTTAGTTATAAACTAAAACACCTAAATACCTAAGGGGAATGAAACCTAAGATGGATCTTGTTATTATTATCTGAATTGTATCATAAATATTTAACTTGTTCTTAATTATGTGTTCTTAATTATTGTTTCGATATTCCAGGATATTGATTCAAGTTAATGCTCTTATTTGGAGGATGAATAGTCTCTATCTAAGAGTAACTTTGTCATAATTAAGAAGAGTTGATTGCGCGCCTAGAGATAGGGTGACAAGATTTTGCCAGATTAGGGTGAAACCTAATAAGGGGATCCATAGATCGAGTTAATGCAGCCTTAGGGTGTTAATTAGAAAAAGATTTCAATTATTCAACCTAGGGTTAGACGTTATTAGTCCTGAATAGGGATAATAACATAACTCAGGGATTTCTACGGAACAAGTTAAATGAATAAATCGTCCGATTCGGAGTCAAATAACAAGTGAAGTCTAGGTGGATTTTTCCTTGGGTATTCTCTTAGATCAATCGTTTTTCCAAAAGTATTTTCCCCAACCTATTTTCTGTGATTTCTTAGTTTAGTTAATTAGTTTAGATAAACAAACCCATTTTATTTTTAGGCTAGATAATAAAAAGACAGTTAATACTAGTACTTTTAGTTTCTTTTGTGCCCCACCTTTGACGCCCAGACTCCTCCTTTTAGCGTTTGTTTACTCTTTTCTCTTTTATTTTACTTATTTCTAATGCTATTTATCATAATAATCTTCATTTATCTGACACTATTTCCATTTTGCTATCATTCAATTTTCATTTTAGAGTAGTTATCATCTATTTCATATGGAATTCTTATTTTTTATTTCATGATTTGTATGCTCCATTTGACTATTTTAAATGCATATTCATAGTTAGAATAATAGATAAAATTATGCTTTTTGTTTTGTCATTTTTAGTCAATATATTAGGCTACATTCATCCATTGTTATCGCTTCTATGGGTTTCATGCTATCAAACCCACATGCATTCATTCTTTAAATATTTCGTTAACATTATTCTCATAAGATTTATTCGACGCATTTACTTTGGTTGTTATAGTATAGTTTATTTTTCATCTAATATGTAAACTCCATGAAAAGTATTCATATCCCACTTCGATTTTTCATTACAAATACAGAATGTCATCTTCATGTGGGAAGAGAACTGCCGCCCCCACTTCGAAAAAATAGAAAGGGGCATCATCTTCTTCGGGTCCCACTTCAGAAATTCGACACCCCTTCCTCCAATTTCCACCAGGAAATTTGGAGGAACTATTTCAAATCCTACGGGCCCGACCCTTGGAAGTGGGCCAATGTATTGACTGGGCCACACTTGAGCAAGTCCAACTCGCAGATGCAATTCGGCCCTTCTTGCCACTGACCCCTGGGGGCTTTTCTTTGAGATCATCGAATTGACATATCTCGAGCCAATGATGGAACTCTGCTCGACATTTAATCTTTAGACCTTGATGACCAACTATGATGATCTGGGAACGGTCCAATTTAGGCTTGGCAGTTTAGTACGCCAGTTGAGCGTCCTCGAGTTCGGCATCGCACTGGGCTTATATATAGAGGAGTTCATGGAGGAGAATGACCACGGCACTCTCAACCACCACATCCATCATTCTCCTTCACAGTGCTGGAATGCGTTAGTACCACACTCGGCCACCTATGACCTTAGTCACTTAAAGGTATTGGCTCTCCCTCTGTCCCTGAGGTACCTACATTCTATTTTATCTCACACTTTGACAGGGCGGAGAGAGAGCACTGGCGTCGTCAACACTCACGATGTCTACTTCTTATGGTGTATGTCACACGGGCATGTCTGCGACCTCGCCTATTTCATCACCCTTGCCATTCGCCATCATACAGGGGGTCATCTCCATTGGCCCCTATGTGACTAGGTTGGCTCGACACTTTGGGCTCCTCAACACTGCGGCACAAGAATCCTCCCTTACCCTCATTGGCCAGATGTCTCCACAAGTCATCTCGAGCATGCTAAGTATGAGGATGATCAAAAAGCACCGTGGAACCTACCCTCCTCAATATCGTCTTGCCCAATCAACCGAGGAGGAGGCTCCCGAGGACATTACTGATGATGTCCCTCCACAACACGAGGACCTATCGTCTCAGCCACCAGCCACTTATCGGCCAATTCATGCGGCGGCTTTATATTCTGACATCTCTGAGCACCTCAATCGATTCGAACAACAACGTTTTCAACAATTTGATAACATTGATGCTACTCTAAAGTAGATTTGTCAACACCTCCACATTTCATCGCCACCACCACCTCGCGAACCATCCAGTGATAGTGATATTTAAATATTTTATTTTATCTTTATTATTATTTGTCATTTTTCTTATTATTTCCACTTTTAACTTTTCATTTTACTTTCTTTTGATACTATTTTATTTTTAGGATTTATAAACAAATTTTATTCTCGGCTATTTCATTATGAGTAATTACTATTCTCTATATTCCTAAAAAGTTCCTGATTTTATCACAGTTATAAAGAGCTACAAAGCTCACAATTACTTCAAAACTTCAAACTCCACTGGAAAAGGTTCTCCACGACTGCCATGCCCTACTCGACCATGAGATATAATATTCTTTTGGCGCAGCACTTGTGGAACCCAACCTCTACCACCACCGGAATATCCCCCTCCTCTCTATATAACTCCAAACTAGGGAGTTTATTCACTTAACAGTCAGGAAGTTTCACTTCTCTCCCTATCTTATGATCTTATATATATAATTGCCACTAACTTTATCTTTGTACATTGAGGGCAATGTACATCTTAAGTGTGGGGGGTAAATAATATCACTATCAGAAAAATCCCTGAATTTTGTCTTGTTCTCTTGTGAATCTCTCATATCATTTTTAGGATGAATTTTGATTAAATTATGAATTTTATTGATATATCTTGAATTAAAACATAGGCATTCATGCATTGATTATTTAAACTTTAAGACATTAGAGAATAAAGCATGATAAGTTGATTTTTAAGAAGTTAATATTTTAGAATGTTTTCCCAAGTTTAGGTATTACCTTGAATTGAAATCCACAGTTTTGAACATCAAAAAGCCATAATTTTTGTGAGATTTTGAGCCATTAAAGAGCATCTATTATTTCTTTCATGCTCACTTTTATTATTGCTTGAGTGCATCAATATCGAATTGTTGTTCTAGAACTTGCTTGATTATGCATTTCAAGACCACACCATTTGATTTGATATGTCAAGATGATAAAGGCACTTAGGACTAACCCACTCATGCCATGAAAACCCTACCTTCACAATTAACACTTAGTAAACCCCTATGGGCCTAACAAGCCATTTCTTGATTTATCCCCAATATTAACCCTTAACTCATTATTGTTAAAGTCCCCTCAATTAATTTGATCCCTATTTTTGTCGAAATTTGATTTGAATAAATTGCTTGGCTATATCTTGTTCTTAATAGTTAGTCTATGTTACTTAACTTGTTCTTAAAAACAATACATATTAGTAGTGATCTTTCATTTTTGAGCTCAAGTATTTAAATTCCATACTTTGAAAAGAAGCACTGTTGTACGCAAGTGGTGATTAAATATTTTTCTAGTTAAGTAAATTTTCAATTCAATCTCGATTCTAACCTTTTCTTTCAGCTTGTGACCACATCCCCTAACCAAGCCTCATTACAACCTTCTAAAGACCTTTTGATTGATGTATCATCTCAATTTATAGTGGTGGAGATTTGATTTTCATGCAAGCCTATGGTAAAAATTTTTAATATTGACTGTTGAGTGCTACATTCATTATCCTTAAACACTTCGAGTGATTTGAGTGAATCTTTAGTGAGGATGTTAAACTCTATGAGATTTTGAATCAAAGGTGATTACTTAAATAAGGGGAGATGCTTATATTTTTCATGATTAAATGCTCAACTTGGAATGCTTAAAACTTTAATATTCTTTTAGTTGAATTCTCAATGTATGATTACTTATGAATTAGTTTTAGATATTATTGATAGGAATTATAAGTTGATAAAAAGGAATTCTTAATTGTGAATTGAGGATTTTGCTTGAGGACAAACAAATGCTTAAGTGTGGGGGTATTTGATAAACCGTAATTTATACATACTTTTATCCCATGCTTAACACATTTATGAATGATTTCTCCTTAGATTTGGTGAATTTGATACTCCTAATCCTTTAATTTCATGTTTTATACTTAGGTGAGCATATGAGAGCAAAAAGAACAAGAAACGGGCCAAAAATAGAGAAAATGGGCCGACGTGGGAAAACAACATGGCCTGAACTTCATCACACGGGCAGCACACACGCCTGTGCCATTCTAACAGGCTCGAACACGGCCTAAAACAACCTCAACACGGGCGTGTTGATCTCTTAGCCTTGACCACAGCCTGAAGTAATCGCACACGGACGTGTCCTCGCCGAACCCAAGTTTAGTTATATTTGGAAAAGTGCAAGTTCGAGGGCTTTTAGGCATTCTAAATCCTATTTAAACACCCTAGAGGAGGACTAAAGAGGACACGAAAAGTAGGGAGCAAGGAATTACTCTAAAAAAGTCGATTGATCCATCTCAGAAGTCGGATTCATCATCAGGACTGAAGATCTCTCCTCAATTTCCCTTCAGGAGTTTTGGGTTTTCTTTATGTTTTGTATTAATTACTCTTCTGTGATGTTTTCCTATTTAGTTATGAACTAAAACACCTAAATACCTAAAGGGAATGAAACCTAAGACGGATCTTGTTATTATTATCTGAATTGTATGATAAATATTTAACTTGTTCTTAATTATGTGTTCTTAATTCTTGTTTCAATATTTCAGGATATTGATTCAAGTTAATGCTCTTATTTGGAGGATGAATAGTCCCTATCTAACAGTAACTTCATCATAATTAAGCGGAGTTGATTGCGCGCCTAGAGATAGGGTGACAAGATTTTGTTGGATTAGGGTGAAACCTAATAAGGGGATCCATAGATCGAGTTAATGCAGCCTTAGGGTGTTAATTAGAAAAAGATTTCAAACATTCAACCTAGGGTTAGACGTTATTAGTCTTGAATAGGGATAATAACATAACTCAGGGATTTCTACGGAACAAGTTAAATGAATAAATCGTCCTATTCGGAGTCAAATAACAAGTGAAGTCTAGGTGGATTTTTCCTTAGGTATTGTCTTAGATCAATCATTTTTCCAAAAGTATTTTCCCCATCCTATTTTCTGTGATTTCTTAGTTTAGTTAATTAGTTTAGATAAACAAACCCATTTTATTTTTAGGCTAGATAATAAAAAGACAGTTAATGCTAGTACTTTTAGTTGCTTTAGGTTCGACAATCTGGTCCTGCTAAAGGTATACTATTGTTCGATAGGTACACTTGCCTTCATCGTGATAATAGTTAGTTTCAAGAATGATTAATTATAAATTTATAAAACTTATCACGAATAATCACAATCATATAGCTAAACTCACATTCGCAATGGTGTCCTAGAACCTATTAAACCATAGCTCTGATACCAATTAAATGTAATACCCCTAACCTGTATCCGTCGTCGAAATAGGTTAAGAGGCATTACCGGACTCGTAACTTATAACAGATCAACCAAATATCAAATATCATCTCATTTCCATAAATATCAGTCATTCTTGTCCAATACAACTTAAATAGAGTATACAAGGTCTAATCCATACATCTAGGACTAAATTGATAACATATAAAAGTTTCAAAACTTATAAAAATTTTCAACTTTTCAAAGGTCAGACGGCCATAGACATGCCCATGTGTCTAAGCCATGGCGAAACAGGGCATACATACTGACTTGTCCACACGGCCACAAGACACGCCCGTGTGCCAGGCCGTGTGAAAATTAAGGAGGCTACTGACTTGGCCACACGGCCGACCACACGCTCGTGTGCCAGCCCATGTGCCACACGTGACCAATAGACACGCCCGTGTGTCTAGGCCGTGTCAAAACTGTACGGTATTCTAACTTTAATTCGTAGGGTACCCCAAGGGACACATGGCCGTGTAATGTAACCGTGTGTCGTACACGACTGAGACACACGCCCGTGTTTCTGCCAGTGTGAACAAAAATATGCCATTTGAATAGCCAATTTGCCACCCAATATGGGTCAACCTACAAGCAAAGAAACAAGTATATTTGATTAACCATTTCAGCCAATATCTATACCAAATCATCCATAATTCATACCATAACATTATCAGCCAATTACATACTCATAAACCTTACTAATTTATACCAAAACATAAGGTAAGATCATATCAAAATATCATTCAATCTCATACCATGAACTTACCAAACATACCCTCTCTTTTAACTAACCCAAATATACCAAAATTGAACATTGGCGTAACATATCACATACCATTATCAAGTTATAATTTAAAACATAAACTAGCCAAATCACATGGCTAAATATATACATCACAAAACATAATCTTTCATCTACTAGCCTATACATAACATACTTTAAAATATACATTTTCAAAGTACTAAAATGAGGTTCGATAGTGTGGTGACGATCCTTTACGATCCCTGAGCTCACAGTAGTTTCGATATCTATAAAACAATGCAAACACACACAAAGTAAGCTTTCAAAAGCTTAGTAAGCTCGTACCAAATTAATTGAGGGGATTTCAACAATAATGAGTTATGGGTTAATATTGAGGGTAATTCAATGAATGAGATGTTTGGCTCAAAGGGGTTCACAAAGGTTTAATTGTGAAGGTAGGCTTTTATGGAGTGAGTGGGTTAAACCTAAGTGCCTCTATCATCTTGACATATCAAATCAAATGGTGTGGTCTTGACATGCATAATCAAGCAAGTTCTAGAATAACAATTCGATATTGACGCACTCAAAGCAACGATAAAAGTGAGCATGAAAGAAATAATAGATGCTCTAAAGGTTCAAAATCTCACAAAAATTATGGCTTTTTGATGTTTAAACCTGTGGATTTCAATTCAAAATAATACCAAAACTTGGGAAAAACCACCTAAAAATTTTAAATTCTCAAAAATCAACTTATCATGCTTGATTCTCTAATGTTTTAAAGTTTAAATAATCAATGCATGAATACCTATGTTTTAATTCAAGACATATCAATAAAAATCATAAATTAATCAAAATTCATTCTAATAATGATATGAGTGATTCACATGAGAATAAGACAAAATTCAGGGATTTTTTTGATAATGATATAATTTACCCCCCACACTTAAGATGTACATTGTCCTCAATGTACAAAGATAAAGTTAGTGGCAAATATAGACATAAGATCATAAGATAGGGAGAGAGTTGAAACTTCCTGAATGTTAAATGGATGAAATCCTTGGGTTGGAGTTATGTAGAGTGGAGGAGAATACTTCGGTGGTGGTAGAGGTTGGGTTCCACAAGTGCTGCACCAAAAGAATATTATATCTCATCGTAGCTATAGTCGTGGTCGAGCAGGGCATGGCATCGTGGAGAACCTTTTCCAGTGGAGTTTCAGGTTCCTAAGTAATAGTGAGCATTGGGGCTCTTTATAACTGTGATAGAATCAAGAACTTTTTAGAAAATATAAAGAAGAATAATTGCTCGTAATGAAATAGCCGAAATTATAAATTGTTTGTAAAACCTAAAAATAAAATAGTATCAAAAGGAAATAAAATAAGAAGTACTTTCAGAGGATAAATAAAGAAAAAAGTGAGAATAATAATAATAATAAAAGAAATAAAAAAACTTTAAACATCGTCATCGCCAAATGGTTCACGAGGTGTGGTGGCGATGAGATGTGGAAGTGCTGAAAAATCTGATGTAGAGTAGCATCAATGTGATCAAAATGCTGAAAACACTGCTTCTCAAATCGAGTAAGGCGCTCAGAGATGTTAGAGTATGAAGCCGCCGTATGAACTGGACGATGGATGGGTGGTGGTTGAGACGGTGGGTCATTATGTCGTGGAGGGACATCATCAGTAATATCCTCGGGGGCCTCCTCCTCAGTTGATTGGGCGAAGCGATACTGAGGAGGGTAAGTTCCATGTCATTTCTTGATCATCCTCATATGTAGCATGCTCGAGATACCTTGTGGAGACATCTGGCCAATGAGAGTGAGGGAGGATGCTTGTGCCGCTATGTTGAGGAGCCCGAAGTGCCAAGCTAATCGAGTCATTTTGGGGGCAATAGAGATGACCCCCTTCCTATGCTGCTCCATTTGATGGCGAATGGCGAGGGTAATGTAATACACGAGGTCGAAGATGTGCCCATGCGCCATACACCATAGAAAGTAGGCGTCGTGAGTGTTGATGACGTCAGTGCTCTCTCGTCGTCCTTTCAATGTGTGAGCTAAAATGGCGTGTAGGTACCTCAAGGATGGGGCGAGACCCGATGCCTTGGAGCGGATAGGATCATAGGTGGCCGAGAGAGGGATTAAACCTTTCCAGCATCGTGAAGGAGAATAATGGATGTGGCAGTTGAGAGTGTTGAGGTCGTTCTCCTCCATGAACTCCTCCGTGTATAGGCCCAGTGCGATACTGAACTCTAGGACGCTCAACTGGTGGACTAGACCATCGAGGCAAAATTGGACCATTCCAGGATCATCAAAGTTAGTCATCATGGTCTGAAGATGGAATGTTGAGCAGAGTTCCATCGTGAGCTCGAGATACGTCAGCTCAACAATCTCAAAGAAAAGCCCTCAAGGGTCAGTGGTGAGGAGGGCCCAAATTGCGTCGGCAAGTTAAACTTGTTCAAGTGCGGCCCAGTCAATGCAGCGACCCACAGCTAGGGGTCGGGCCTGAAATATCTGAAAGAGTCCTTTTTGAGGTCCCACAGGAAATAGAAGGACCGGGTGTCTGATCTTCGAGGTAAAAGCCGATGAAGATGACGTTCCTTTTCATTTTTTTGAGGTGGGGCCAGTTGTTTTCTTACCACGTGAGGTTGAGATTGTATACCTATAATGAAAAATCAAAGTTGAATAGAAATATTTCATGGGGCTCACGTGCTAGATGAAAAATATACTAAAGTAACCAAAGCAATTATATCAAGTCATTATTATGGATAGGATTACGAGAATAATGCTAACGGAAATATCTAATGAACGAATGCATGTGGGTTTGATAGCATGAAATCCATAGAAACAAGAAAAATGGATGAATGTAGCATAATGTATTGACTAAACATGGCAAACTTCTAGCAAAGATTATAAGTTTTACTATCATAGCTATGAATATTCACTCAAAATAGTCAAATGAAACAAAAAGAATCATGAAATAAGTAAAAGATTTGAAGAAAATATAGAGAAAAGAGTAAACAAACGTAAGAGGGAGGAGCTTGGGTGTCAGAAATGGTGTTGACGTCGGTGCACGGGTGTGGCAGAGAGGCATGTGGAAGTTGCAACGGCTAGGGTTAGGGATTTTAGGGAAGGGGATGATGAATAGTGAGGGGTTTATATAGATTTTGGGGCACACGGCCGTGGGGCACGCTCGTGTGCCTTTATTTTCTTAGCCTGTGTGTTTCGCGTTTTTCAAATTTGGGTGAGTCTGACAGTTGGTCCACGCCGTATTCCTTGGGCTTATTGGTGCACACGGCCCTATCGCATGGCCGTGGTCTGCTTCGTTCGCTTTTCCCACACCCGTGTATGTAGGCCCACGCCCATGTTAGTTTGACAGTGTAGACCACGGGAGTTGGGCACGAGCGTGTCGTACGCTGGTGTTACTTTCTCAGTTTGAACCACGGTTCTAAGGTACGGGCATGTCACACGCCCGTGTTGTTTTGGCAGGATTGCCCATGGCTATGTCGCACGGCCGTGGTAACTTATCGCATTTCGTGTTGGGGAAAAATTTTGCCCTGTTTTCACATGGTCTAAAGCACGCCAGTGTGCCTGGCCGTGTGGGTTTGGGAAACCTATATTCAAGAGCTCAGTTAGTAAGTTAGGTGTTAAACACTAAAATTTAAAGAAGTTAATACCATTAGTGCTTGGGTTGCCTCCCAAGAAGCGCTTATTTATAGTCTAAGCTCGACTTACCCTGATTTCATGCGGTCATAGTGGTTCGAGGAGTTTACACTCCTCGTTTCTGTTATCAGTTGTATCAACGTACCGTAAGAGGAATTTCATCATTCGGTTCAGAAGTGGTAATACGAGGGCCTATTGCTTCTAAAAGCACCTTGTCTCCAACCTTAATTTGATTTTGGGAAAAATTGAGCTCGTCATGGCATGTTTTTGGTTTATTGCGTGTTCTCAGTTCATATGTCCGCCATTCATCTAGTTCCCCGATTTGTAGCCTTCGTTCTTCATGGATAGGTCCTTTCTTGTTGCTTGAACATGGCTCATGTATGTTCTTTGAACTTATTTCCTGCAAAGTAGGTTACACTATATGATTAGTTTTAGTAGAATGATTTATACAACCACCTTCAATTTTTGATATGTTACTCAAATTACGAGCTTGAAGGGTGATTGTTTCGTCTCCCACACGAAGTGTGAGTTCACCTGTGCCAATATCAATAATTGTTCTAGCATTAGCTAAAAAAGGCCTTCCTAAAATCAAAGGAACGTTACTATCCTCCTCTATGTCTAGAAAAATGAAATCGACTGGGAATATAAATTTGTCGATTTTAACGAGTACATCTTCACAATACCCCTAGGAAATCTTATAATTTTATCTGCTAATTGAATGCTCATCCTAGTTTGTTTGGGTTTCCCAAGACCTAGTTGCTTAAACATTTTATGAGGCATGACATTGATACTAGCCCCTAAATCAGCCAACGCATTGTTAACATCTAAACTACCAATTAAACAAGGAATCGTAAAACTCCCTGGATCTTTTAATTTGTTGGGTAGCTTATTTTGTAAAATAGCCGAGCAAACTGCGTTTAACTCCACATGTGACGCCTCATCCAACTTTCGCTTATTCGTTAAAAGTTCCTTTAAAAATTTCATTGCGTTCGGCATCTGTGAAAGAGCTTCAATAAATGGTAAGTTAATATTTAATTTCTTTAGCAGTTTAAGGAACTTACCAAATTGTTCGTCTGAGCGGCCTTTCTTTGTCACATTGGGGTATGGCGCACAAGGTTTGTATCCTATACTTACTAGCTTCTGCTCACTGTGGTCTACCTTATCCCTACCTTTACTTACCACAATTCATTGCCTCGGTTTTGGTTCAGGCTTAACTAATCCTTCTTCACCTTGAACGTTAATTGTGTTGAGCTGTTCCCTCGAGTTAGGTTCAGTATTACTTGGCAAGCTACCTTGTGGTCGTTTAGAAATTAATTTGGAAAGATCGCCTATTTGAGTTTCGAGCCCTTGGATCCATGCTTGTTGATTTTTAAGTGCTATCTCGGTATTCTGGAAACGTATTTCTGACACCGAGATGAATTTTTTTTGCATCTCCTCAAGGTTTGACTTCTTTTCCTGTTGATAGGATAGTTGTTGCAAACCCGGAGGATTTTGTGGCCTTTGATTTCCTTGACCACCCCACGAGAAATTTGGGTGGTTCCTCCAACCTGTATTATACGTATTACTGTATGGGTTATTTTGAGGTCTAGAGTTATTATTACCCATATAGTGGACTTGGTCCTCCTCGATTGTAGGATTGAAGGATTGATATTCTGTGTGTATGCCTCATTCACTTGAATCACACCTCATCACTAGATGTACCTGCGCGTAACCAAGCAAACAGTTAATCTTTTTATTCAAGAGTTCTACCTGATTTGTTAGCATATTAACCGAGTCGATGTTATAAACGCCTGTTGTTTTGGTTGGCTTAGTCCTCATGACTTGCCACTGATAGTTATTCAATGACATCTCCTCAATAAATTCGTAAGCCTCTTCAAGTGTTTTTTTATTGATGGTTCCACCGGTGGCTGCATCAATTATTTGCCTCGTCAAGGGGTTCACACCATTGTAAAATGTTTGAACTTGCAGCCACAGAGGTAACCCATGATGAGGGCACCTTCGCAGTAGGTCCTTGTATCTCTCCCATGCATCGTATAGAGTTTCTAAATCCATCTGAAAAAAGAAGATATATCATTCCTTAGTTTAGTTGTTTTAGCAGGTGGAAAATATTTGAGTAAAAAATTTTCGGTCATTTGTTCCCAAGTAATGATTGACCCTCATGGTAATGAGTTCAACCACTATTTAGCTTTATTCCTTAGTGAAAAGGGAAATAGCCGAAGGCTAATGGCATCGTTAGAAACGCCATTGATTTTAAATGTGTCGCAAAGTTCCAAAAAATTGGCCAAATGAGTATTTGGGTTCTCGCCCTGCAAACCATCAAACTGAACAAATTGTTGTATCATTTAAATTGTGTTAGGTTCCAGTTCAAAGTTATTTGCAGCAATAGTAGGCCTAACTATACTCAATTCAGTTCCTATTAAAGTAGGTTTAGCATAATCATACATAGCACGAGGAAAAGGATTCTGATTTACTGGGTCAGCAGCAATTGCAAGAGGTAGCGAATTTTCCTGATTTTTAGCCATCTCCTCGGTTGTAGTTGGAGTATCTTCCTCTCGCTCTTCCTCTATGTATCTTAAGCTTCTCTTAATTTCTCCGCAGTTTTTACAAGCTATGTTTTCAAATCTCACTATCAAATAGTAATGGTCCTGACGGGTTTCTTCTAGTCATAAACTATAAAAACCTGTCAAAAAAATAAAAGAAAATTTAGTAACGAAAATTAAAACAAAATTTAAATTGTAATAAGAGTAAATGGCTCACATAATAAAAATCGAGTGTTCCTAATATCTTAGTTCCCCGACAACGGCACCAAAAACTTGATTGTCACTCTCGATAAGTTTTAAAATTTATAATTGATCATACTTGAACTAACTATTATCACGATGAAGGCAAGTGTACCTATTGAACAGTAGTATAGTTTTAGCAAGACTGGAAGTTGAACCCAAAGGAACTAAAAGTACTAGTATTAACTTTCTTTTTATTATCTAGCCTAAGAATAATGAAGGTTGTTTTATCTAACTAATTAACTAACCTAAGAATGCACCGAAAATAAATTGGGGAAATACTTTTGGGAAAACTAATTGATTTAAAAAACACCCAAGGAAGAATCCACCTAGACTTCTCTTGTTAATTGACTTTGAATAGAACTCAACTTGGGCTCGACAGGGACACGCCCGTGTGCGATTACTTCAGGCCGTGGTCGTGGATGCTAGAATGGAATGAGCATGTGTTCTCCCCGTGTGAGGAAGTCCAGGCCGTGTTGATTTCCCATGTTGGCCCATTTTCTCCATTTTTGGCCCGTTTCTCGTTCTTTTTACTTTCCTATGCTCACCTAAGTATAAGATATGAAATTAAAGGATTAGGAGCATCAAATTCCATAAATCTAATGTTAATTCATCCAAAAATGTGCTAAGTATGGGATAAAAATATGTATAAATTACGACTTATTAGTTAATTTTCCTACACCGAAATCCGCCTAAAGCCAATTTGAGACTCGAGTCAACAATCCTTTTTGTTGGTTTATTCTCTGACCTTAGTCGTTTATTCCCATCCGTCGCCCAAATATCATAAATCCTTCTTTTGAGACCCTTTTGAGCCTGTTCCATACTTTAATTTCACCTTCTTTTCAATCAAGCCAAAGACTTACCCAATTTACGATCGGGCAACTAATACGACTTAAATCACTCCCGAGGTGAGTTCGTATCAGTTGGTACCAGAGCTGGTTAAATTGAGGTAAGAATCGACGTTTTTGATATTCCCGGGATTGCATTTAGCAAAAAAATTAAAAAATTTGAAAAAAATTTAGAAAAAAGGGAAAAGAATATATATTTGAAGTGTAAAATTTGAAAATAGTAAAAAAAGAAGAAGAGAATTACAAAAATCTTAAAAAAAGAGAAAAAAAGAGTAAAGTTGTCGTACAAGTTTTCTGCCCGAAATTCCTTCATTCCTTTCTAATACCAAACAACCACACTTTCATCCTTTTGTTTTTATTTTCTAGCCTACGCTTGTTCCAACAACATTTCCTACACAAACCGAACATCATTTGTGTAAGCTGATAAACCTCAAAAGTAACATATTTTAATTCCATGCTTGGCATATTTTTGGATGATTTATCATAAGATTTAGTGGATTTGATGCTTCTAATCCTTTAATTTCATGTTTTATACCCAGATAAGCATAGGAAAGCGAAAAGTGCAAGAAAAATGCCAAAAATGGGCAAAATGAGTTTATTTTAGTGCTTCACACGGCCTAAACACTTCCACACGGGTAATCCCACGCTCGTGTGAGACACACGAGCAGGCCACACGGCCATGTGTCATGGCTGTATCGACTTAAAACCATGTCAGAATTACACACAGCCTGAGCACCATCACATGGGAATGCCACACAGCGGTGTCCCTGTCGAGACCTATTTTAATTCTACTCGAAAAAAGCTAATTTTGGGCTATTTTGGCATTCCAAAGTCTATTTAAGCACACAAGAAGAGGATCAAAGAGGGACAGAGAGTAAAAGGCAGAGAATACTACAAGACAGCCATTAGAATCAGCTCAGAAGTAGGATTTACTTCAAGACGGAAGATCTCCATTCAATTTCTACTGAAGTTTTTGAGTTTCTTTATGTTTTGTTATTTTCCCAATTTTGAGATGTTTTCCCCCATCGTTATGAACTAAATTCCCTAAATACCTAGGGAATATGAAACCTAAGATGAATCTTATTATCTTTTGAATTATATGATAAATACTTATTCTTATTCTTAATTATGAGTTTTAATTCTTGCTTTAATATTTCGGGATATTAATTCAGGTTTTGATGTGCTTATTCGTGGAGCAAAAGTCCCTATTTAAGAGTAGATCTTCCATAATTAAGTGGAGTTGATTGCAATCCTAGAGGTGGGACGACATAAATCCACCGAATTAGAGTCAAATCTAATAAGGGAATCCATAGATCGAGTTAATGCAACAATAGGGGTTTTAATTAGAAAGAGATTTCAATTAATCAACCTAGAGTCAGTTGTTTGTAGTCTCGAGAGAGATATTAACATAAGCTAGGGATTTCTACGGATTAAGTCAAGTGAATAAATCGTCTAATTCAGAAGTAATAAGTGAAGTCTAGATGGATTCTTCCTTGGGTATTGCCTTCTCCATCGGTTTTCCAAAAGTATTTTCCAACTTTTATCTCTGTCATGTTCTTAGTTAATTAGATAGTTAATCTTAGTTTAAAAACATCCCTTTAATTCTTAGGCTAGATAATAAAATGATAGTAATTACTAGTACTTTTAATCTTTGCGGATACGATATTTCCAGTCCCACCATAACTATACTCCTGTTCAATAGGTGCGCTTGCCTTAGTTGAATTTTTACTCAGTTTAGTGACCATCATAAGCTGACTCCACACTGACGACCACTAAGTCTAAGTAGTCCATTGTGAATCAAGAGAGATGAATAGAGTAGAAAAAGGCACAAGTGTGTGATAAGAATATTCGAGTGTGTAAAAGCCAAAATTGTGAGAATTTTCTTTTAGAGGGAAAGTGTGATGGTAATTATGATAATGATCTATCCAACCCAACATATCAAGAATTTATTCACGAGCTGGGTCAAATGCTCTAAAGACGGCTAAAATCAATATGAGAATGTTTGGAACGTATCGAAGAAAGAGCCCAAATGTATCAAAGTTCTGCAAATCAAAAGACGGAGACAAGATCATCACGGAGACACGTATCCGATGATTATGCGAGGATAGACTCATACCAAGGTTATTATTCATCAAGGAAGTTGAGTCAGCATGAAACAAACCATGAATTTGAAAACTTTCGAGGCTACCAAAAATAAGGTAGAAATTCTTCTTCAAACGCTTCAAAGTATTCCTTTGCGGAGAAGTCCAAACGAAAAAGTGAACATGGTTCGTATACATCCAAGTCTTCAATTACAGAAGGTCATCCCCGAAGAGATCCATATCATGATTCCTATTTAATAAGGAATTCGAGACAAAGCAAAGGAATCTTTGAGTTTGAACCCTATTACAGTGACGAATGAGAAGGTCCAAGTAATTCTTCGTATGCGCAAAGGTATTCATCCACGACGATTCAATCTCGAAAAGATGATCATATATCATACGTGGATCCTTCATGACTTTCCCAACAAAAAGTTTCTCATTTTGAATCTCTTAAGTTATCTCCCTCTTGTAATAAAATCAAAAAAGCATGTGAGAAAGAATTTGAAAGAAAAAAAGAAATGAAAGAAAAAGAGTGTGAAAGAGAGCAAAAAGAGAATGAGAAAAAGAAAAATGAAATTGAAAAAGAAAAAGAAATTGATGAAGAAAAGAAAAAGAAAGTGAGTATGAAGAAAGAAAGAAAAATGAGCAAGAAGTGAGTGTTGTTGAAAAAGAACGTAAGTTAGAAAAAGAAACGAGTGGAAGAGATGAGAGAGAACAAGAAAAAGTGAGTGTTGTTTCAACTAATCCACATGTTAGTTATCCTTGTGTTGTTTCTCATTTTCAAGTTTCAGAAGAATCATGCGACAAGTTCCAAATGCAATACTTCCCTGATGTGAGACGCTTTCATTTGATCAAAAAAGGTAAGGTCGAAGGTGTAACACCCCAAACTCGGCCCAAACATTACAGCCTGATCCGGAGTATCACATTGAAGTGTTTTAGAGAAAATCGTGTTTTCATTGAAAACCTTCTTTAAAATAAGAGAGAATCTTAACTAAAAACTTGTTCAAACATAAGATTTGATAAAAATAAAGCACTAAGAAGTTTTAGTTGCAGAAGCTTAGAAAACATACTATAACTTAAGAAATCCATGTTCAACTTCTCGTAGATACGATGAAAATAATAATAATAATTCAAGTAATAATAACAGTAACACCCCTACCCGTACCCATGCCTAGGGACAAGTACGAGGCGTTACGAGATAGATATGCAGGCAGAACAAGAAAATACGGGCCGCAAAATTTTGTTTCAACCTTAAATCAATTTACTTGCATGGGCCTACGAGGCCTTTATTTGATACCAAGAATAATTCGGAACAATATCGGACATTCAGCATGAATTCTTTGAATAATACCCCACACGCCCGTGTAGGAGTTTACACACGCCCGTGGGTAGAGGAAACACACCTATGCCCCTAAACCGTGGGCAACACCGATTTATAGACACGGCCATGGCACACGCCCGCGGGTTCACCCCGTGCCCATGACCTGAGCAATCTGTTAAAATAACATAACCAAGACACACGCCCGTGTCTCTAGCCCGTGCATGATGCTAACTTAAAATTTTAGGTGCAGGGGACGTACGGCCATACCACACACCCATGTGAGTGGCCCGTGTGTCACACACGGCCAAGACACATGCCCGTTTGTCCCACCATATGGACCCTATTAGGCTATTTTCCAAACCCTTTTTACACTCTCATACCTATAAGATATGAATTAACAAGCAATATTCACTTAATACTTATAAATTGACTTCATAAAACATTATTGCATGGAAACCTCATATCATTGGTTTGCACATGCCATAATGTT
Source organism: Gossypium anomalum (assembly GCA_025698475.1). NCBI lineage: Eukaryota > Viridiplantae > Streptophyta > Magnoliopsida > Malvales > Malvaceae > Gossypium > Gossypium anomalum. The sequence continues at coordinate 62,122,356 of CM046956.1, forward strand.
CCTTAGTAGTTTGAGAAATGATAGCAAAATTTTCCTCCACATTGGATTTGGCTCGATGTTTACTCATTGCCAATTATGATCCTCCCAATTCTGATGAATTGGTCACATTTCACAAATATGTCTATATTATGACATATACATAAGCATTCAACAATTCGTTTAGCATGATTGATGGGATAACATACCACAACCCAAAAGACCATATATCAAGGCCATTACAAAATGTATAAACAAGATATCCAAGCCTTTACATTGGTTAGCCAACTGGCATTTAACAAAATAACTCAAAAACACCTATACATGCCAATTAACAAAATGAAAGTATTCATATACCAGAGCGGACCTAGTTGATAGTGTGTTGAAATCTCCAACCGTCTTTCAAGCCTTATGAGTCCTCGAGCTCTGAAAAAGTAGGGAAAGAAGAGGAGTAAGCATTTACATGCTTAGTAAGCTCGAATAATTGGAAAGTAAACTTACCAGGTAATTAATCATTCAACCAAATTTGGTTAGTAAACTCAATTAGCATAAAATGCTTTTCCTAGTCATACACTCAATCGATGAGTTAGATATATATATGTCAATAATACCATGGAATTTAACTTAGATGAGCTCATCATTTCACATTTCATCTTATACATGTATATCATATTATTCTCATTGAGTATATAGGAAATCTCGATGGAGTGCCCATTAACCATCAATTCGTATGAATGATCATATCAGGTATGCACTCCTGCGAACCTCACATTTTTATGGCGGGATTACCAGTCCAGGCTAAATACCCCATTCAAGAACTCATAAGGTAATACCGGGATTACTAGTCCAGGCTAAATCCCATTCATGGCAAACATCCTTCTTGAGCTAGGATCCAAAATTACCAGTCCAGGCTAAATTCAGACCCTATTTAGATTACCCGTCCGGGCTAAATCCACTATGCACACTTATTCTTCGAGAGGCTCAATCATTCAGAAGGAACACCCTGACGGGCTAGATCCATTTTATAAATGAGATCAACGGATTACCCGTTCGGGCTAAATCCTTACTGCAACACATGCTGGATCTCATTATTCATATGAATCATGGTTCATCCATCGGATTCCCTACTCAACTTCAACTGAGACATTTATCAACATATCATTATCCAATAGCATTTCATACATTTACATATTTTAATCAAATACAATTTATCATACATTTACTAACATATATAATTGAGCATATTATGTGTTTACTTTAAGTTTTCTAAACTTACCTGGTATTTGTTTTGTTTAATGTTTCGATCACTCCGAAACCTTCTGTTTCCCTCGATCGACATTTGGAATTTGTTCCTCGAGGTCTATAACAATAAGAATAGATTATTAACCACTCATTTTATCCATTTCAGATCTAAATTCCACCCTCGGTCAAAATGACCATTTTGCCCCTAACCTTTCACGTTTTTACGATTTAGTCCCTAGGCTCGTATAATGAAACTCATGCAATTTCTACCTTACCCAAGCCTAGCCAAACATTTTTCTCTCCTATGGAAACTCACATCTCCATTGGTTTCACATTTCTACCACACATTTTAAACTTTCACAAAATGGTCTCTATAAGGGTTTCTCATGAAAATCACCAAGAAAAAGATGTTTAACACACATCATCCTTTAATATTCCTCCATAAACCATCAAAATACAAGCATGTCTTGCATGGGTAAATTTTTAAACATGAACCCTAGCATGAAATATGGGTAGAAATGGAAAGAACGAGCTACCGGGATCTCAGAAATACAAAGAACATTAAAAACGGGGCTTGAGAGCACTTACTATTGAGCTTGAAAATTGAAGAAACCCTAACTATGGAGGGCTCAAAATTTTGGCAGCTATGGGGGAAGAAGATGGCTGATTTTTCCTTCTTTTTCCCCTTTTTAATTCATGAAAATGGCAAATGACCAAAATGCCTTTAAACCCCTTTCTTTTAAAATTCATCCATGCAAGCCCATTTTGTCCAAATTTCTAGAACTTGCTCAAATTACTATTTAAGGACCTTTAATTCATAATCCAAAGCAATTTCATATAAATTGCTTCTAAAACCCATGTATTGAAATTTATTCAATTTGGTCCCTAATTCCCAATTGCACATCTTACACTTAAAATTTCTTCATGAAACTCTAATGTAAACATATCCTCATATTCTAAACCTCATAACATTCATAAAAAAAATATTTTAACGTCAGTTTTGTGGTCCTGAAATCACTATTTTGACTAGGCCCTATTTTGGGATGTTACATTTCTCCTTCCTTAGGGACTTTCGTCCTCGAAAGTCTTACCAGCAAACAAGTTCGGATATTGACTTCTCATGGTTTCTTCCGGCTCCCGTGTAGCTTCTTCCACGCCATGTCGATGCCATAGAACTTTTACTAGAGCCACATTTTTGTTTCTCAATTGTTTAACTTCAAGAGCTAATATCTTAACCGGTTCCTCACCATAGGTCATGTCCGGTCTAATCTCAATCTCCATCGGTGAAATTACATGGGAGGGGTCTGATCAGTACCCCTTTAGCATAGATACATGAAATACGTCATGAATCTTCTCTAACTCAGGAAGAAATGCTAAACGATAAGCTAAAGATCCAACACTTTCAGTGATCTGGTACGGTTTGATAAATCGCAGACTCAGTTTCACTTTTCGACCAAATCTTAACACCTTTTTCCATGGGGACACTTTCAAGAATACTTTATCTCCAACTTGAAACTCGATTTCTTTTCTCTTCAGATCAGCATATGACTTTTTCCTATCCGATGCCACTCTTAGACAGTCACATATCACATTAACCTTCTCTTCAAGCTCTTTAATCACATCAACTCTATGAATCTAGTTTTCCTTGAGTTCTGTCCAGTACAATGGTTTTCTGCACCTTCTGCCATACAAGGCCTCATAAGGTGCCATTTTCAAACTCATTTGAAAGCTGTTGTTATAGGCAAATTCTACCAACGGCAAATATTTTCCCCAGCTACCTTGAAATTTGATGATGCAACAACACAACATATCCTCGAGAATCTGAATCATTCTCTCAGACTGACCATCTGTTTGAGGATGAAAAGCTATACTAAAACTCAACTTCGTACCCAAGGCTTCTTGTAACTTCTTCTAGAATCTCGATGTAAACCTCAAGTCTCTATCTGAAATGATCGACAGTGGTACTCCATGTAGTCTCACTATCTCAGGAATGTACAAGTCAGCTAACTTATCAAGGGAGAAATTTATTCTTACCGAAACAAAATGAGCTGACTTCGTCAACTTATCCACTACGACCCATATGGCATCTTTCTTTTTCAGAGTCAACGGCAACCTTGTTACAAAATCCATGGTGATTCTATCCCATTTCCATTCGGGGACCATTATAGGCTGTAACAAACCTGAAGGTACTTGATGTTCAGCTTTAACTTGTTGGCATACTATGCATTTGGATACGAATTCAGAAATATCCTTTTTCATGCCGCTCCACCAGTACATCTTTTTCAAATCGTTGTACATCTTAGTATTTCCCGGGTGAATTGACAAACGACTACTATGCGCTTCTTGCAAAATTCTCTGAATAAGCTCTCTACTCTTGGGTACACAAACCCCATTTCTGAACATCAAACATCCATCAGAATCAATTCAAAAATCAGACTCAATACCCGACTCACATTGAGTCCTTTTTGCCTGCAATTCATTATCATTGTACTGAACACTATAAATTTCTTGGAGGAATGTCGGTCTAGCTTCTATCTTAGCCAAGACCGAACCATCATCAAGCAATGCCAGTCGAGCATCTATGGCCTTTAGTGTAAACAAGGATTTCCTGCTCAAATCATCAGCGACTACATTCGCCTTTCCCGGGTGATAATCAATAACCAAATCGTAGTCTTTAATTAGTTCTAACCATCTCCGCTGTCTCAGATTTAATTCTTTCTGAGTCATCAAGTATTTCAAACTTTTGTGGTCTGTGAAAATTTGACAAGTCTCACCATATAAGTAATGCCTCCAAATCTTCAAAGCAAAAATGATGGCGGCAAGCTCTAGGTCGTGTGTTGGATAATTCTTCTCATGCTGCTTTAACTGTCGTGAAGTATATGCTATCACCTTGCCATCTTGCATAAGCACACAACCTAATCCATTCAAGGATGCATCACTGTAGACCACAAATTCCTTTCCTGGTTGAGGCAATACTAAGACAGGAGTTTCAGTCAGCATTATCTTCAACGTTTTGAAACTCTGCTGACATTTTTCTATTCATTTGAACTTAACATATTTCTGTAGCAATCTCATCATTGGGGTCGCTATTACGGAGAATCCTTTCACAAAGCTTCGATAATAACCGGCTAAGCCCAAAAAGCTTCTAACCTCGGTTACATTTCTAGGCGGATTCCATTCTATAATAGCAGAGATCTTATTTGGATCAACTCAGATGCCTTCACCCGAAATGATGTGACCCAAAAATCCAATTTCTTGGAGCCAAAACTCACTCTTGCTAAACTTAGCATACAACTGTTTTTCTCGCAAAGTTTGCAATACAATCCTCAAGTACTTTGCGTGCTTGGTCTCATCTTTAGAGTAAATTAAAATGTCGTCAATGAACACAATGATGAACTTATCCAAATATCGTCGAAAGATCCTATTCATAAGATCCATGAATAGGGCTGGTGCATTAGTCAGCCCAAGTGGCATGGCAAGGAACTCATAATGTCTGTACCTCATTTTGAAAGCTGTCATAGGTACATCCGACTCTTTAACCCACAGCTGATAATAACTAGACCTCAAGTCTATCTTGGAAAATATGGTGGCTCCTCTCAACTGGTCAAATAAATCATCAATCCTTGGCAAAGGATACTTATTTTTGACAGTTACCTTATTAAGTTGTCGATAATCAATTCATAATCTCATCGAACCATCTTTCTTCTTTACAAAAAGTATGGGGGCACCCCAAGGTGGAAAACTTGGCCTTGCAAAGCCTGTATCCATTAACTCTTGTAATGATGCTTTTAACTCTTTCAGCTCGGTTGGCGCCATTCTATACAGAGCAATAAAAATAGGAGTTGTCCCTGGCACCAATTCAATACCAAATTCTATTTCCCTTTCAGGAGGTAATCCGGGTAATTCTTCTAGGAATATGTCTTGATATTCGCATGCTATCAACACAGACTCAATCTTCAACTCTGTTTCCTTTGTGTTCAACACGAATGCAATATAAGCTTCATACCTTTCCTCATATATCTCCGGGCAACCATTACCGTGATTGCCACTGGTGGCGTACTCAAATCTCTTGAATCAACCCGTAAAATCTCACCATTCGAGCACTTCAACTCAATATACTTATTACTACAGTTTACTATTACATCATGCAAGGCTAACCAATCCATACCAAGTATTACATCAAGTTCATCAAATGGTAACAACATAAGGTTAGCCGAAAAACAATGACCTTGAATCGTCAAAGGACAATACTTGCAGATCTTATCAACCATTACAGATGTACCTAGTGAGTTCGACACTTTAATACTAAACTCCGTAGATTCAACTGGTAAATTCATCCTAGATATCAATCTCATGCATATGTATGAATGTGTCGACCCTGGGTCAATTAAAGCAATAACACACGTATTGAAAAGGGAAAAAGTACCTGTGATGACATCGGGAGCAGAGGCTTCATCTCGAGCACGTATCGCATACGTCCTTGCCGGAGCTCGAGCCTTAGATTTTGAAGCATTCTTAGCCATAGCTTGACTACCACTAACATTCCCCAGATGTCTCGGAGGTTTACCACGTGAAACAGGAGTACTTGATTTCGGGGTTGATCCTGCTTCCCATTCATTTCTTTCCAGCCAGTCTCTAAGGAAGTGGTCAAAAGAACCGCATCGGGAACAAGCACCGCTCTTCATTCGGTACTCTCCGAAATGAAAGTTGTTACAGCTCTTACACTTCAGCTTTTGATCTTCTACACTCCCCACACTAGTCGCCTTTGGGGAGGAAGACTTCTGACTCTGTCGTTTAGTGTAACATCCCGAAATAGGGCCTAAATGGAACAGTGATTACAAAACCACAAATTCAAAATAGAAAATTTTAGTTTGATTAAATTTTATGATTTACTGAGTGATTAGATGCATGTGCTAGAGTACCGATCAGAAATTTCAGTGATTGCATGTCCGATTTGCATATTAGGGCCTAATTGCAAAATTTGATAAATATGAGTTCTAAATGTTAAAGGATTAAATTGAAGTGCATAATTGAAGTAGAGGTCCTTAAATGGTAATTAAATCATTATATTTTCATGGACAAAAAAAGATATACATAGGTAGAAATAACAAAAAAAAATTAATGAAGGGTATTTTAGTCTTATGATAATTAAAAGATTAAAAAAGGGAAAAAGATGGCAAAATATGCTCATATTCTTCCTTAAGATGAATATCAAGGGTTTCTCCATATCTAGGGTTTGTTTCAAGCTTCCAAGCTCCATATTAAGTGATTCCAAGCCCCGTTTTTAATGTTCTTTACGTTTTTAGAGTCCCGGTAACTTGCTTAAGCTTATTCTAGCAATAATTTAACTTAGGGTTTGTATTTAGATAAATACTCATAGGTGAAATGTGTTTATTTTGATGTTTTATGATAGAATATGAAGCTTGAATTTATGTTAAACAACTTTTGCTAAGCCATTTTAAGCGAAAACGAGTAAAACGACATAATCGGTAAAAATACCTAATGTTCATAAGTACATGTTAGAGTGAGAATTTGATGTTGCCATAGAAGGGAAAAATCATCATCATGTCATAAAACATAAGAAAATATGATGAAGTTTAATTTCCGAGCCTTGGGGGAAAAGTGTAAATATGTAAAAGTTTTGGGGCAAAAGTGTAATTTTGCCAAATTTTGAGTCAAGGAATGTTTTGATAAATGAGAGTATTAAATAAGCTAAATTTATTATTATAGATCAAGAAGAACGAAATACAGAGGTAGACCAGGGAAAGAAAAAGATACAGGACTAAATCGATATAGTTGATTGTATTTTGGTTCGAGGTAAGTTTGCGGTAAATAAATGCAATTTTCTATTATTTTATGTTACTGTTGTTAATATTCCAGCATGTGTGTATTTATTTCATGAAATTATTCAAAGAAGACTCCAACATGACTTGAAGGAGAAGTAATTTCAGAATGTCCCGGTTGAACCTTAGGAATGTGTAGGATACAAATGTCATGACATTAGGGTTTAAGGATACCATGTAAGACCATGCCAAGGCATGGCAATTGGTAAGGTTTCTAAGGCAAGGAAATCATGTAAGACCATGTCAAGACATGGTATTGATAAGTTACTATAAGGCAAAGGTCCCATGTAAGACCATGCCAAGGCATGACATTGGTGAGTTCATAAGGCAAGGATACCACGTAAGACCATGACAAGTCATGGCCATGGTAAGGTACCTGTGTATCCTTAGTATTCCAAGTGGTTCAACGGGGGAAAATTTAAAGAGACCATCAAGGTAAGGTAAGGTAAGACGAGTTATACATCAAAAGGTAGGATAAGCTAATGATAGAAGAACAAAGGTAAGTATATAATGCTCATGTATGTTTGATAAGGAAAAAGATAAGTAAAATAATTCTTATGAAAGTTGTTATTTATCTGCTTGCAAACTTACTAAGCTTAATGTTTACCCCTTTATTTTCCTTCTCTTTTATAGTTTTGGCAAGCTATCTCGGGGATCATAAAGCATGTCAGAGATCCGGACACACTATCATCAAGAATTATTTTGGTATAGTTAGACGCTTCATTTTGAGTATGGCATGTATAGCATAGCAATCATTTTGAATGTGTATAATATTATGATATGGCTTATGGATGGTATGAAAATGCTTGATGATGGTTAGCTATTGGATTGGCTAATCAAAGACATGTTTGGTTTTATGTATGCCTAAATGCTAGTTATTCCATGGAAATCATGAAAAAGGGTGAATTTAGCTTTCAAATAGTATTGATCAGTAGTAATGACGTGGATTTAAAAAATCACTAAAAATAGTAAAAATGGACTTAGATAGTGAATGGTAGATAGAATTAAATATTATTGAGTCTATTTTTATATGGAGGAATCAAAATAGGTAAATGAGTTGTATTTTATGAGATACTATAGTTTTAGTGAAACAGGGTCAGAGTGATTTCTGAATCCCCTGTTCTGAGTTTAGAAATTCACTATAAATTGTACAAAACAATTAGAAGTCATACTATATATGTATAGATTTCTTATTGAGTCTATTTTTAAGAGAAATAAACGTCATAATAATTGGATTTCTATATAGGAAGAAATTTGATTTGTAGTGCACAGAGGTCAGATTAGCCGAACCCTAAAATAGCGGAGAGTTTAACTAATAAACTATACTAATTGGCCCAACCAAAAATTCTATAAAAATATTAGTAAGTAGATATATGAGTCTAGTTTCAGGAAAAATTTACGGATTTTGATTTTGAGTTTTGTAACTCGAGATATGATTTTTTTAGCAACTTTAATGCAGACAGATAGTTTATTGCGGGAAATAAAATAAATTGTTTGAACTTGATTAAGTTTTAAGGTAAGTTTAGTAACGCCTAGTGCTCGATTCGAGTGATGGTCTCGAGTAAGAGGGCTTTACATTTATTCATATCAGAGCTTAGGTTTAGTCAGTTCTTCGAATATTTAGTATGAGTAAGAGCCTAGGTATACATGCCATACTTATATGTTGATAGCGTGACGGCTCCTGATGATTTTGAAATGTTTTTTTTTATATAGTTATGATCCTGAGCAAGTTGGTGTAGATGAGGTAGAGAGTAACGTGCCTACTCTCGCAGAAGGGACGGCGCCACCAGATCGTAATGAAAGGCCCGCTACAGTTAGTCAAGGAGGAAGGGCTCGAGAAGCCTTCTTCCAAGCTATGAATGAATGGTTTGCCGAGTGAGTTCGTACGAATCCTACACATAGAGACCTCCACCCCTCATGATCCTCAAACCACCCATGCAAATTTTCCCACCATAGGTACGGTTATAAGAGAAAAGCCACCAGTTGATAAACTCAGAAAACAAGGAGCCGAAGAGTTTCGAGCTACAAAAGAGGATGATACGGAAAAGGCAGAATTTTGGCTCGAGAATACTATCAGAGTCTTTGATGAGTTATCCTGTACACTTGAGGAATGTATGAAATGTGTTGTATCACTTCTTAGAGATTCGACCTACCATTGGTGGAAGACACTTGTATCAGTTGTGTCGAAAGAGAGAGTCACTTGGGATTTTTTTCAGGAGGAATTCCGTAAAAAGTACATCAGTCAGAGATTTGTTGACCAGAAAAGAAAATAGTTTCTAGAGTTGAAACAGGGTAATATAACAGTGACTGAATATGAATACGAGTTTGTTAGACTCAACAACTATGCTCGAGAGTGTATGTCTACAGAGGCTATTATGTGTAAAATATTTGAGGATGGGCTTAATGATGATATACGATTGTCGGTTGGTGTTCTAGAAATAAAAGAATTTGTTGTCCTAGTTGAGAGAGCCTGTAAGGCAGAGGAGCTGTTAAAAAAAAAGGGCAAAGTTGAAATTGAGATGCAAGACACCAGAAAAAGACCAATGAGCAAGTCATTTCAGTCTACATCCAAGAGGCCTAGAGAGTTCTCTACCAGATCTAATTTTTTAGCTGGATATTCTGGCCGAAACAGAGGCGGAAGATTTATGAGTCCGAGAGCTCAGACCACTTCGATTGCAAGTGTTGACAGTGTTCAGCCTGATAGACCAGAATGCCCCCAATGTGGTCGACGTCACCCAGGTCAGTGTCGAGCAATTGAGACATGTTGTTTCCGATGTGGTGCACCAGAGCATTTTATTCGAGAATGTCCCGAGATGATTAAAAGAGAAGTGATACTGAGTGAAAGGTCAGGTAACGCTCCTGTTAGAGGCAGACCACCGAGAAATTTGAGAGTTGGGGCAAGTAATAGAGGTGCATCTAGAGATTCAACAGTGAGACTAGATGTTAGAGCACCTACGAGAACCTATGCTATTCGTGCACGTGAAGAGGCATCCTCCCCCGATGTGATTATGGGTACATTTTCTCTTCATGATACTAGAGTTGTTGCTTTAATTGATCTGGGTTCGACCCACTCATATGTTTTTATGAAATTGATGCCTAATATGAGTATGCCTATAGAATCTACAAAATTTGTGATTAAAGTATCAAATCTATTAGGCAAGCATGTACTAGTAGATAAAGTATGTAGAAATTACCCTTTGATGATTAGAGGTCACTGTTTCCCGGCCGATCTCATGCTATTGCCGTTTGACGAATTTGATGTGATTCTTGGTATGGATTGGTTGACTACACATGATGTGATAGTGAATTGTGGAAAGAAATTTATTGAGTTGAAATGTGAAAATGGGGAAATTCTTCGAGTTAATTCAGAAGAGTCAGATAGTTCATTTGCCATGATTTCTATTATGTCTGCTCAGAAATTTTTAAGAAAAGGGTATGAGGCTTATCTTTCTTTTGTGTTGAACACTAAGGATCCAGAATTGAAAATTGAATCAGTACCTGTGGTATGTGAGTTTCCTGATGTGTTTCCGAAAGAACTACCAGGTTTGCCTCCTGTTAGAGAAGTTAAGTTTGGAATTGAGTTGACTCCAGGTACCACACCCATTTCTATTGCTCCTTATAGAATGGCCCCGTTGGAATTGAAAGAATTAAAAACTCAGTTGTAGGAATTAACAGATAAAGGCTTTGCAAGACCTAGTAGTTCACCATGGGGTGCACCAGTTTTATTTGTGAAGAAGAAAGATGGATCGATGAGATTGTGCATAGATTATCGGTAGCTTAACAAGGTAACAGTAAAGAACAAGTATCCATTGCCTAGAATTGATGATTTATTTGATCAATTAAAGGGAGCCACTGTGTTCTCCAAGATAGATTTGAGATCCGGATATTATCAGTTACGAGTTAAAGATTCAAATATTTCGAAGACTGCTTTCCGGACTAGGTATGGTCATTATGAGTTCCTTGTGATGCCATTCGGCTTGACTAATGCTCCAGCCATTTTCATGGACTTAATGAACCAAATTTTTAGACCGTACTTGGACAAGTTTCTAGTTGTGTTCATTGATGATATATTGATTTATTCTCTTGATGAAACTGATCATGCAGAGCATTTGAGAACAGTTTTACAAATTCTAAGAGATAATTAGTTGTATGCCAAGTTTAGCAAAAGTGAATTCTGGTTACGAGAGGTTGGTTTTCTTGGACATATTGTCTCAAGTGAAGGTATCAAGGTTGATCCGAGCAAGATTTCAGCCATTGTTGATTGGAAGCCTCCTAGAAATGTATCAAAAGTTAAAAGTTTTCTTGGTTTTACCGGATATTATAGACGATTTGTAGAGGGATTTTCCATGATAGCTACTCCACTGAGAAGATTGCTACGAAAGGATGTCAAGTTTGAATGGACTGAGAAGTGCCAACAGAGTTTTGACAAGTTAAAGACATTGTTGACTGAAGCTCCTATTTTAGTACAACCAGAACCAGGTAAGGAGTTTGTGATTTATAGTGATGCGTCCTTGAATGGACTTGGTTGTGAAATTATGCAGGGAGGAAAGGTAATTGCGTATGCCTCTAGACAACTAAAGCCACATGAGAAAAACTATCCGACACATGATTTAGAGCTAGTTGCAATTGTCTTTGCACTGAAAATCTAGAGACATCATCTGTACGGTGAAAAATGCCGAATATTCACTGATCAGAAAAGTTTGAAATATTTGACGAATCAAAAAGATTTGAATTTAAGGCAAAGAAGATGGCTAGAGTTGATTAAAGATTATGAACTAGTGATCGATTATCACCCAGGTAAGGCAAACGTTGTTGTTGATGCTTTAAGTAGGAAATCTTTGTTTGTATTAAGAGCTTTGAATACTAGTCTAGCCTTATCAGATCATGGTTTTATCTTAGCTGAGTTGAGAGCTAAACCGATGTTTCTTGAAGAAATTTGTGAAGCTCAGAAAAATGCAAGTGAGTGGCTAGCTGAAAGAGCTCAGTGTGAGTCGAATATAGAGTTAGATTTTCAGATCAATTCTAACTGTTGTTTGATGTTCAGAGACAGGGTATGTGTACCAAAGAATGATGATCTTATTCGAAAGATTTTACAGGAAGCACATAGTAGTTCCTTATCTATTCATCCGACTAGTACAAAGATGTATAATGATTTGAAGAAAATGTACTGGTGGACAGGAATAAAAAGGGATATTTCAGAGTTTGTTTCTAGATGCTTAATCTGTCAGCAAGTAAAAACTAAACATCAGGTACCTTTAGGTTTATTGCAGCCTGTGCTAGTTCCTGAGTGGAAATGGGACCGAGTTACAATGGATTTTGTGACAGGATTGCCATTGACACTGAGAAAGAAAAATGCAGTGTTGGTTATGATTGATAAGTTAAAGAACTCGGCTCATTTTATCCCTGTTCGTATGGATTATTCATTTGACAAGTTGACCGAGTTGTATATTTCAGAGATAGTCATATTACATGGAGTGCCATTATCGATTATTTCGGACAGAGATCCGAGATTTACTTCACGATTTTGGAAGAAGTTACAGGAAGCTTTGGGCATAAAGTTGAGTTTTAGTACAGCTTTCCATCCTTAGACTGATGGTCAGTTAGAGAGAGTTATCCAAGTACTTGAAGATATGCTTAGATGCTGTGTATTAGAATTCCAAGGCAGTTGGGAAAAGTACTTACCATTAGTAGAATTTGCCTACAATAAAAGCTATCAGTCGAGTTTAAAGATGGCACCTTATGAAGCTTTATATGGACGTAAATGTCGCACGCCTTTGTATTGGACAGAGCTTAAGGAAAATCATATTTACGGAGTTGATTTGGTCAAAGAAATCGAAGAGAAAGTAAAAGTCATCAGAGATCGCTTAAAAGCGACTTCTGCATGCATGTAAGTCGTATGCGGATTTGAAGAGAAAAGAGATTGAGTATCAAGTTGGTGACAAAGTATTTTTAAAAGTATCCCCGTGGAAGAAAGTTCTCAGATTTGGCAAGAAAGGCAAACTAAGTCCACGTTTATTGGACCGTTTGAAGTGATTGAGAGAGTCAGACCATTAGCATATCGGTTAGCTTTGCCGATTGAGCTAGAAAAGATTCATAATGTATTTCATGTGTCTATGCTATGTCGTTATCGTTCAGATCCGTCACACGTGATTTCTCAGATAGATGTTGAGACTCAGCCAAACATGACTTGCGGTGAAGAACCGGTAAAGGTTCTAGCTCGAGAAGTAAAGCAATTAAGGAACAAAAGTATTGCACTTGTGAAAGTATTATGGAATACACATGGGATAAACGAGGCTACATGGGAGCCCGAAGAGGCTATGCAAGAATAGAACCCACAGGTAAGATTTTTGGGGATGAAAATCCCTAAAGGGGGGAGAAATGTAACATCCCGAAATAGGGCCTAAACGGAACAGTGGTTACAAAACCATGAATTTGAAATAAAAAAGTTTAGTTCGATTAAATTTTATGATTTACCGAGTGATTAGATGCATGTGTTAGAGTACCGATCGAAAAATTCAGTGATTGCATGTCCGATTGGCATATTAGGGCCTAAATGCAAAAGTTGATAAATATGAGTTCTAAATGTTAAAGGATTAAATTGAAGTGCATAATTGAAGTAGAGGTCCTTAAATGGTAATTAAATCATTATATTTTCATGAAAAAAAAAAGATATACATAGGTAGAAATAACAAAAAAATTTTAATGAAGGGTATTTTAGTCATATGATAATTAAAAGATTAAAAAAGGGAAAAAGATGGCAAAATATGCTCATCTTCTTCCTTAGGACGAATATCAAGGGGTTCTCCATAGCTAGGGTTTGTTTCAAGCTTTCAAGCTCCATAGTAAGTGATTCCAAGCCCCGTTTTTAATGTTCTTTATGTTTTTAGAGTCCCGGTAACTTGCTTAAGCTTATTCTAGCAATAATTTAACTTAGGGTATGTATTTGGAAAAATACCCATAGGTGAAATATGTTTATTTTGATGTTTTATGATAGAATATGAAGCTTGAATTTATGTTAAAAAACTTTTGCTAAGCGATTTTAAGCGAAAACGAGTAAAACGACATAATCGGTAAAAATACCTAATGTTCATAAGTACATGTTAGAGTGAGAATTTGATGTTGCCATAGAAGGGAAAAATGATTAGCATGTCATAAAACATAATAAAATATGATGAAGTTTAATTTTCGAGCCTTGAGGGAAAAGTGTAAATATGTAAAAGTTTTAGGGCAAAAGTGTAATTTTGCCAAAGTTTGAGTCAAGGACTGTTTTGATAAACGTGAGTAATAAATAAGCTAAATTTATTATTATAGTTCAAAAAGAATGAAATACTGAGGTAGACCGGGGAAAGAAAAAGATAGAGGACTAAATCGATATAGTTGATTGTATTTTGGTTCGAGGTAAGTTTGCGATAAATAAATACAATTTTCTAATATTTTATGTTACTGTTGTTAATTTTTCAGCATGTGTTTATTTATTCCATGAAATTATTCAAAGAAGACTCCAACATGAATTGAAGGAGAAGTAATTTCAGAATGTCCTGATTGAACCTTAGGAATGTGTAGGATACAAATGTCATGACATTAGGGTTTAAGGATACCATGTAAGACCATGCCAAGGCATGGCAATTGGTAAGGTTTCTAAGGCAAGCAAATCATGTAAGCCCATGTCAAGACATGGCATTGATAAGTTACTATAAGGCAAAGGTCCCATGTAAGACCATGCCAAGGCATGGCATTGGTGAGTTCATAAGGCAAGGATACCACGTAAGACCATGACAAGTCATGGCAATGGTAAGGTACCCGTGTATCCTTAGTATTCTAAGTGGTTCAACTGGGGAAAATTTAAAGTGAACATCAAGGTAAGGTAAGATAAGATGAGTTATACATCAAAAGGTAAGATAAGCTAATGATAGAAGAACAAAGGTAAGTATATAATGCTCATGTATGTTTGATAAGGAAAAAGATAAGTAAAATAATTCTTATGAAAATTGTTATTTATCTGCTTGCAAACTTACTAAGCTTAATGCTTACCCCTTTATTTTCCTTCTCTTTTATAGTTTTGACGAGCTATCTCGGGGATCATAAAGCACGTTGGAGATCCGGACACACTATCATCAAGAATTATTTTGGTATAGTGAAACGCTTCATTTTGAGTATGGCATGTATAGCATAGCAATCATTTTGAGTGTATAATATTATGATATGGCTTATGAATTATATGAAAATGCTTGATGATGGTTAGCTATTGGATTGGCTAATCAAAGACATATTTGGTTTTATGTATGCCTAAATGCTAGTTATTCCATGGAAATCATGAAAATGGGTGAATTTAGCTTTAAAACAGTATTGATCAGTAGCAATGATGTGGATTTGAAAAATCACTAAAAATATTAGAAATTGACTTAGATAGTGAATGAGAGATAGAATTAATTTTTTTTGAGTTTATTTTCATATGGAGGAATCAAAATAGGTAAATGTGTTGTATTTTATGAGATACTTTAGTTTTAGTGAAACAGGGTCAGAGTGATTTCTGAATCCCCTATTCTGACTTTAGAAATTCACCATAAATTGTAAAAAAAAAATTAGAAGTCATACTATATATGTATAGATTCCTTATTGAGTCTATTTGTAGGAGAAATAAACGGCATAATCATTGGATGTCTGTATAGGAAGAAATTTGATTTGAAGTACATAGAGGTCAGATTAGCCGAACCCTGAAACAGGGGAGAGTTTAACTAATAAACTGTACTAATTGGCCTGACCAAAAATTCTATAAAAAAATTAGTAAGTAGATATATGAGTCTATTTTCAGGAAAAATTTATGGATTTTGATTTCAAGTTTCGTAACTCGATATGATTTTTTTAGAAACTTTAACACAGACAGACAGTTTATTGCGGGAAATAAAATAAATTGTTTGAACTTGATTAAGTTGTAAGGTAAGTTTAGTAACGCCTCGTGCTCGATTCTGGCGATGGTCTCGGGTAAGGGGGCGTTACATTTAGAACCTCTCGCTCTACTCAAATATCCCACCGATGAAGTAGAGCGTTCTTGCTGACTCCTTGCCTTCTTGTGGAAAACGAAAGCGTCTTGCTACTGGACCTCTTGCCCGCAACTCGAGCTTCTCTTTTTGCTTTCTTTCTTTCATTACTAAGTTCCTCGGCCTTCTTAGCTCGATCGGCCAATGCAGAAATTTCTCGTATTTTGAGAATTCCAACCAACAGCCTGATATCCTCGCTCAAGCCTTTCTCGAAGCGTTTACACATTTCTGCCTCAGTTTGGACCCATTCGGATGCGTACTAACTTAGCTATACGAACTCCCTCTCATATTCTGCTACCGACTTGTTCCCTTGTTTGAGCTCCAGAAACTCCTTTTGCTTTGAGTCTAAAAACTTTTGGCTAATATGTTTCTTCCTAAACTCTACCTAGAAGAAATCCCAAGTGATAGCCTCTTTTGGCACTACTGAGGACACTGTTTTCCACCAATGGTATGCAGTATCCTTCAGGAGAGATACAGCACACTTTAAACATTCCTTGGGTGTGCACGACAATTCATCTAGTACTCTCGTAGTATTTTCAAGCCAAAACTCGGCTCTTTCAGCGTCATCATCTACTTTAGCTCTGAATTCCTCGGCTCCATACTTTCTAAGCTTATCTACGGGGGCCTTAACAGTTCTTACTGGTACCACACCTTGTGGCACATCGACATCAGGTTGGTTAGGGGGCGGGGGAGGTTACGGTATATTGGGGCGATTTCTCAAATAATCCCCAAACCACTCACCCATCATATCAAAGAAGGTAGCCCAGGCCTCTTCTCGGCCTTCAGGTATAGGCCTTCTACGACTACCAAAAGTAGCCTGGCGTACGGAAGCTGGAGCATGGCTCTCGGCTCCCTCGGACTCATCTTGTGCTTGGTTGGAGGACATTTACTATATTTTAAAACAATATAGAAAATTAGGAGATATCACACTATCAACATTCGAATATTGGCATGTATAGCAAATTTTAACATCCTCTACGGTAGTCCTAGAACTGACTAAACCGTAGCTCTGATACCATTAAATGTAACATCCCTTACCCGTACCCATGCCTGGGGACAAGTACGAGGCGTTACCAGACAGATATGCAAGCAGAACCAGAAAATACGGGCCCTAAAATTTCGTTTCAACCTTAAATCAATTTACTTGCATGGGCCTACGAGGCCTTTATTTGATACCAAGAATAATTTGGAACAATACCAGACATTCGGCATGAATTCTTTGAATAATACCCCACACGCCCGTGTAGGGGTTTACACACGCCCGTGGGTAGAGGAAACATGCCTGTGCCCCTAAACCGTGGGTAACACTGACTTCTAGACACGACCATGGCACACGCTCGTGGGTTCACCCCGTGCCAATGACTTGAGCAATCTGTTAAAATAACACGGCCAAGACACATGCCCGTGTCTCTAGCCCGTACTTGATGCTAACTTAAAATTTTAGGTGCTAGGGACACACGGCCATACCACACACCCATGTGAGTGGCCCGTGTGTCACACATGGCCAAGACACACGCCCGTATGTCCCACCATATGGACCCTATTGGGCTATTTTCTGAACCCTTGGTCACCCTTTTTGCACCCTCATACCTATTAGATATAAATTAACAAGCAATATTCACTTAATACTTATGAATTGAATTCATAAAACCTTATTGCATGGAAACCTCATATCATTGGTTTGCACATGCCATAATGTTCCTTAGTAGTTTGAGAAATGATAGCAAAATTTGCCTCGACATTGGATTTGGCTCGATGTTTACTCATTGCCAATTATAATCCTCCCAATTCCGATGAATTGGTCACATTTCACAAATATGTCTATATTATGACATATACATAAGCATTCAATAATTCTTTTAGCATGATTGGTGGGATAACATACCACACCCCAAAAGACCATATATCAAGGCCATTAAAAAAATGTATAAACAAGATATCCAAGCCTTTACATTGGTTAGCCCTCTGGCATTTAACAAAATAACTCAAAAACACCTATACATGCCAATTAACAAAATAAAAGTATTCATATACCAATGCAGACCTAGTTGATAGTGTGTTGAAATCTCTAACCGTCCTTCAAGCCTTATGAGTCCTCGAGCTCTAAAAAAGTAGGGAAAGGAGAGGAGTAAGCATTTACATGCTTAGTAAGCTCGAATAACTGGAAAGTAAACTTACCAGGTAATTAAGCATTCAACCATATTCGGTTAATAAACTCAATTAGCATAAAATGCTTTTCCTAGTCATACACTCAATCGATGAGTTAGATATATATATGTCAATAATACCATGGAATTTAACTTAGATGAGCTCATCATTTCACATTTCATCTTATACATGTATATCATATTAGTCTCGTTGAGTATATAGGAAATCTAGATGGAGTGCCCATTAACCGCCAATTCGTATGAATGATCATATCAGGTATGCACTCCTGCGAACCTCACATTTTTATGGCGGGATTACCACTCCAGGCTAAATCCCCCATTTAGGAACTCATAAGTAATGTCGGGATTACCGGTCCATGTAACAGCCCTAACCCGTACCAGTTGTCAGAAGGTTAAGGAGTATTACCAAACAAGCACGAAATTCGATTTAACTTTATTCGAATAACTCCCATTGGCACACTTATAAAACCGAATTCCAACTTTTTTTTCAATTATACAATATACAAAAGAGTCATCTCAAGTTAATGGGTACATTGATTCATTCTTAAGTTCAATTCACATCAAAACATTGAAAACATTAATCGATTATCAACTATACATTCACATTAACTATGTGGAACACATATAGTAACTTAGCAAGCCATTTTCGCATGACTATACATATATACATCTATAAAAAGATACTTATTTAACATCAAAAAGTCAAGCCTATACATGCCATTATCAAAGTTCAGCTACTAGAGTACCGAATGGGCTTAGATAGTGTGGACGACTTTGACTTTGAGATTCCCGAGACCGTAGCTAACGAACGAGATCTATAAAACAGAGAATTAAGGGCAACAGAGTAAGCATTTCTATGTTTAATAAGTTTTAAGCAATGAAATCATTTAAAATTTAAAGCATAGCATTCATAAGGCTTATCATCTTTTCTGACCGAATGTAACCATGACTAAATATACCACTATTGTTCATGCATGTCATTTTAAAATTTTCCTTAAACACAAATTCATATCACGTAGAAAAATTCTTTTTATCCAACCAACTTCATCATTTGGCCGAATACATCTAATTCAATTACAAGGCTAAATAAATATATATACACATAATCACATATTCATGTTACTTCACACTTCAACAAATATACTCACATGCTCAGAGCCAATCTTAACATATTTCCACTTGAATCAAAATTCATAAATCCTGAATAAGCTATAGCCTTTATACAACCATAAGCAATGGCCGGAAGAGCACTTTCCAAATGAATAATTACAATTTAAACCGAATCAAATTTTACAACGTATATACGGTACATACCTGACCATCTTAGGGTTGTAAGCACATTAATTGGAATTATTACAGCAAGATCACACATTTCCAACACAAATGCCTTCGGGACTTAGCCCGGATATAACACCAGCACGAATACCTTCGAGACTTAGCCCGGATATAAAACCAGCACGAATACCTTCGGGACTTAGCCCGGATATAAAACCAGTACGAATACCTTCGGGACTTAGCCCGGATATAACACCAGCACGAATACCTTTGGGACTTAGCCCGGATATTACACCAACAAGAATGCCTTCGGCACTTAGCCCGAATATTACACTAGCACGAATGCCTTTGGGACTTAGCCCGGATATAAATCTCACACAAGGCCTACGGGTCTTAGCCCGGTTGTAATCCTCAATTATCATGCACATATATATATCATAACACATTAGCATTTCATAGACATTACTAGAACACAAGCACAACATGCTTATCAACCATTCCACTTTCGGCTCAATAGCCAGATACAAAGAACACGATTTTGTTTCGCTATCCAACATGATTTCTATAACCATTCGGCTACAAGTCATATGCACAAATTATTTATCTTACTACGTAATTCAAGTAGAACCATTTGGTCACAATTTATTTATTATGCTTATATATCATGATTTTATCAAATCATAAGCTAAGTTCCATTACTCAAAGACTTACCTTGTATCTTTCTGAACAAATTTCGGGTTGGCTATTCCGTGACTTTAGCTTTTCCCTTATCCGATGTTGCCCCTCTATGCTCTTGAGCTATGTTAAACAAGTTTAATTATTTTAAACCTTATTCATACCTCTCATTCAATAATTACACTTTCATTCCAATATGACACACACACACACACACAATTTTCCTTTACATACTCATTCGGCCAAATACAACTATGTTACAAGTCACAACTAAATTATTGATTTGATCAAGTTTACATAATCTTTTAATCAAACTCATTACTCATGACATAATAATCATCAAGAGCCGAATATGTGATCACTTAGTAAGCTTAAATTCATGTGAATTTAAGTGTCAAAAATGTCTATGAAATATTTACTCACTATCTTCTATCTTTAACTCAATTTCCTAGCTCCCAACCGGCACACTAAGACCATCTTAATTCATTTCTCATCTTGTTAACATAAACATGGCAAAGCTAATTCCCATAAACAATTATCATCAATTCATTCATTCTCTAGGGACAAAGCTGAATGTTCAATAAGCAAATAAGGCATACAAAGCATGACTTCTTCACAATTTCAAATACAAGGTATTTAGCACCTATACACCTAAACCGAATTAACAAACACCTATAGACTTTGGCCGAATGCCATTAAACACAAGTCATTAAAAATCTTATTATTTATCACCTTATATGAATATATATTAGCAAAAAAATGGATTAATTATACATATATACTACAAAAGCCGAACATAAAAATTTTACCTAAGCATAACATTACTCACATTCCAATACTCATATTATTCAAAAATCAAACTCTTAAAAATTATGCACAATGCCGAACCCTTAGATGATCAAACATCTAATTTACTCAATTCAAAACACCTAAACGGCATTTGTTCAAGACATTAAGCAACTACATGTTCGGCTATTACACATATGAGCATTAACAATTCATACTTTTAACAAGATCAACTTCTTTCATCAAAAAATTCTTCATCAAAACTTAAAGGCTATAATCAAATTCCTTCCTTATCAACCATAACCGAATGTTCAATTCATCCATCAAAATTCAAAATTTTGGCATGGGCTAAGTAAGAAACAAGATGATTAATCTAAAACAAGCTAGAATTTCAAAAATCAAACACAATTTACTAACCTTCCTTATGTTTCAAATGACCGAAAGTCTTCCCCCTTTTCTTTCTTTCAATTCGGCCAAGAAGAACAAAGATGAAGCTTTGTTTTCATCACCCCTTTTTCTCTTATTTTTATTCATTAATAATATAAAATATAAACCCTTTTAACTAATAATTAATACATATTTTTTTATATAAAGCATCATCATGGCCGGCGACTATAAACAAAAATGGATATTTGACATGCAAGTCCAACCTTTTTATAACATGCATTAATAGGCAACTTTTAAATTTACCTATCACATTTCACAATTGTCTCACATAAGTCCTATTTAATAAATTTCACATACAAATGACAAAATTAATGCATGAAACTTTCACACATGCATGTACACATACAATAAGCATAGAATATAACGGTTAATTATTTTTATGACTCAGTTTTGTGGTCTCGAAACCACTTTCCAACTAGGGTCAAATTAGGGCTGTCACAACTCTCCCCCACATAAGGAATTTTCGTCCCTGAAAATCTTACCTGTGAATAAGTTAGGATATCGATCCTTCATAGAGTCTTCCAGTTCCCAAGTAGCTTCTTCAACCCCATGCTTAAGCCACAGTACCTTCATTAATGAGATTTTCTTATTTCGTAACTCTTTTACTTCACAACCCAAAATACGAACTGGTTCTTCTTCATAACTCAAATCAGATTGAATTTCAACCTCTAATGGATTAATTATGTGCGATGGATCGGATCTATAACGTCGAAGCATCGAAACATGAAAAATGTTGTGAATCTTTTGAAGCTCAGGGGGTAAAATCAATCTGTATGCGACCGGCCCAATTCGTTTGGATATATCATACGGCCCGATGAACCTCGGACTCAATTTGCCCTTACGGCCAAATCTGAGCACCTTTTTCCAAGGTGAAACTTTAAGAAACACTTTGTCTCCGACCTGATATTCAATATCTTTTCGTTTTAAATCCGCATACGATTTCTGACGATCTGAAGTTGCTTTCAGACTTTCACGGATTACTTTTACTTTCTGCTCAGCATCTTTAATCAAATCAACCCCGAAGATTTTACTTTCACTAAGCTCGGTCCAAAACAACGGTGTACGGCATTTACGGCCGTACAAAGCCTCGTAAGGTGCCATCTTAATGCTTGATTGAAAACTATTGTTGTAAGCGAATTCAATCAAAGGCAAATACCGTTCCCATGAACCACAAAACTCAAGGATGCAACATCTCAACATATCCTCGAGTATCTGAATTATCCGCTCGGATTAACCATCAGTATGGGGATGAAAAGCAGTGCTAAAATGCAACTTGGTACCCAATGCTTCTTGCAATTTCTTCCAAAATCGCAGTGTGAATCTCGGATCTCTATCCGACACAATAGAAATAGGTACCTCGTGTAACCTTACAATCTGAGAAACATACAATTCAGCTAGCTTGTCAAGTGAATAATCCGTACGTACGAGAATAAAATGAGCTGATTTTGTCAGTCTATCAATAACAACCCAGATCGCATCTCTCTTGCTTGATGACAATAGCAACCCAGATACTAAATCCATCGTGACTCGATCCCATTTCCATTCGGGTATCATTATCGGCTGAAGTAATCCCGAAGGCATTGATGTTCCGCTTTGACTTGTTGACATATCAAACATTTCGAAACAAAGTCAGAAATGTCTCGTTTCATACGAGGCCACCAAAACTGACGTTTCAGATCGTTGTACATTTTCGTACTACCCGGGTGGACTGAAATTCGACTACTATGAGTCTCGTTCAAAATCATCGAAATAAGTTCTAAATTTCTTGGAACACATAATCAACTTCTGAACCTCAAACAATCGTTGTCGTCAATTTGAAACTCTGATTCTACATTTGAAACACATTCAGCTCGTTTAGCAACCAATTCATCGTCGACTTTCTGAGATTCACGTATTTGATGAATCAATAATGGTTTGGCGTTCAGTTCTGCTACTAACATATTATCGGATGAAACAGACAGGTGTACATTCATCGCTCGTAAAGTAAACAGTGACTTGCGACTTAAAGCATCAGCAACCACGTTAGCCTTTCCCGGGTGATAGTCAATGACAAGCTCGTAATCTTTCAATAGCTCAAGCCAACGTCTTTGTCGTAGATTCAAATCTCTTTGAGTCATCAAATATTTGAGGCTTTTGTGATCCGAATATACATGACACTTCTCTCCAAACAAGTACTGCCGCCAAATTTTCAAAGCGAATACAATGGCCGCTAATTCGAGATCATGGGTCAGATAGTTTTTCTCATGTGGCTTCAATTGCCTCGACGCATAAGTTACAACTCGACCTTCTTGCATCAATACACAACCCAGCCCAAGTAAGGATGCATCACTGTAAATGACAAACTCTTTACCGGATTTGAGTTGTACTAGCACTGGAGCTTCAGTCAAATAAGTTTTCAATTGATCAAAACTTTTCTGACATTTTTCTGGCCATTCAAACCTAACATCTTTCTGAAGTAGTTTCGTCATTGGTGTGGCTATCATCGAGAAACCCTTTACAAACCGCCTGTAGTAACCAACAAGTCCCAAAAAGCTCCGAGCTTCAGTAATATTTCTCGGAGGCTTCCAATCGAGTATGGCTAAAATTTTGCTTGGATCAACTCGAATACCCGATGCGGATACCACATGTCCCAAAAAGCTAACTTCTCTCAACCAGAACTCACATTTACTGAACTTAGCATATAACTGCTTATCTCGTAAAATCTGCTACACTAATCTCAGGTGCTCGGCATGTTCGGTTTCATCTCGCGAATAGACCAAAATGTCGTCGATAAACACAACTACAAACCGGTCCAAACACTGTCTGAAGATCCGATTTATCAAGTCTATAAATACTGCAGGGTCATTAGTGAGCCCAAACGGCATCACTAAGAACTCGTAGTGATCGTATCTCGTTTTGAAAGTAGTTTTAGGTATATCTGAGCCTAGAACTCGCAACTGATAATAACCCGATCTCAAATCTATCTTTGAAAACACTGAGGCTCCCTTCAGCTGATCAAATAAATCATCAATATGGGGTAACAGATATTTATTCTTTATTGTCACTTTATTTAATTGTCGATAGTCGATGCACATTCTCATGGTTCTATCTTTCTCTTTCACAAACAATACTGGTGCACCCTAAGGTGAGAAACTCGGTCGAGCAAAACCTTTATCCGTCAACTCTTGCAACTGAGTTTTTTAATTCCTTCAATTCCGTTGGTGCCATACGATACGGAGCTATCGAAATTGGTGTGGTACCAGGTACAAGTTCGATGCTGAATTCTGCCTCTCGAACGGGTGGTAATCTCGGTAACTCTTCAGGAAAAACATCTGAATGCTCACAAACCACTGGCACTGATTCTAGTTTCTTTTCTGACTCTTTGCTATCAAGTACGTACGCAAGATATGCTTCACACCCCTTTCTCACATATTTCTGAGCTAACATAGAGGATATTATTGCTGGCAATCCGTTCAAGTCAGTAGACTCAACTCGGATTATCTCATTATTTGCACATCTCAAATCAATGGTCTTTCTTTTGCAATTTACAACTGCATCATGTACGGTCAACCAATCCATACCGTGAATAACATCAAATTCATCAAACGGTAAAAGCATCAAATCGGCTGGAAAATAGGAACCTCGAATTATTAGGGGGCATTTCTTACATACCTTGTCGACAAGCACATATCGACCCAAGGGATTCGACACTCGAATTACGAACTTAGTAGACTTAACAGGTAAAGTCTTACTGGATGCTAAAGTCTCACATACATATGAATGAGTAGAACCGGGGTCAATCAATGCAATCACATTAGTATCAAAGAGAGTGAAAATACCGGTAATAACATCTGCCGAAGAAGCATCCTCGCGTGCGCGTATAGCATAAGCTCTAGCAGGAGTACGAGCCTCAGATCTAGTCGTAGCATCTCTAGACCCACTCTGACCGCCACTAGCATTTCCCGCATTTCTAGAGGGTCTACCTCGAGCTGTAGTAGTATCCGGTTTCCCACTCTGATTTACCTTCTGTTCAGACAGTCTCGGGCAATCCTTGATAAAGTGGTCAGTTGATCCACACTTATAACAGGAGCGGTCATGAAATCTACAACTTCCTGAATGCCATTTCCCACAATACTTGCACTCAGTCCTATCCCGACAATCGTTTCCAACACTGGCAACTGAAGTGACTCGCGTACTCATAGGGGGTCGATCATAGTCTCGTCTGGAAAAGCCCAAAGTGTCTTTAGATCGGCCTAAATCCTCTCTAAATTTCTTCGGTGACTACTGAAAGGGCTTTCCCGAAGATCTTTTACGGAACTCTCTTACTCCCACTTCAGCTTTTCTTTTCTCTTTACTGAGCTCTTCGGCTTTGCAAGCTCGCTCGATAAGTATTACAAATTCTCTGATTTCAAGAATTCCAACATACAGTTTTATATCTTCATTCAATCCATCATCGAAATGTTTACACATTATAGCCTCTGAAGAAACACATTCTCGGGCATACCGGCTAAGCCTCATGAATTTTCGTTCATAATCAGTAACCGACATGGAACCTTGTTTAAGTTCAAGAAATTCTTTCCGTTTCTGATCAATGAATCTTTGGCTAATATACTTTTTCCGAAACTCGGTTTGGAATAAATCCCAAGTCACTCACTCTCGGGACACAACAGAAATCAACGTATTCCACCAATAGTAGGCAGAATCACGTAGCAAATATATAGCACATTTTAAGCATTCATCGGGTGTGCAGGACAGTTCATCAAACACTCGGATAGTGTTGTCCAACCAAAATTCAGCTTGCTTAGCATCATCGCTATCTGTAGCCTTAAATTCAGTAGCCCCGTGCTTTCAAATTCTGTCTACCGAGGCTTATTTAACCTCATCTGATCAGTTACCGGAGGTATCGTAGGTGCAGGGGGTGTATTATTCGGGAGTGGGGGTTATAGAACAGCCGTATTAGTTCGAATGTATTGGTTGAACCAATCATTCATCACACTATAAAAAGCCTGTCTAGCCTCATCGTTCTGATTGTTTGTGATAGGTTGAGAGTCCATCAGCGCGGTCCCGTGTGCGAGAGCAGGCGCTACACTCTCAATATCATCAGCTATCGCTCGATCGGGATCGGGATCGGGATCCATTACTATACGAAAAAAAACATTTTTAACTGTCAGAAATCATCACACTATCGTATTAACACTTAATGGCATGTATAGCTAGACTCATACGTGCTACATTAGTCCTAGAATCGACTAAACTGTAGCTGTAATACCAATAAAATGTAACACCCCTAACCCGTACCTGTCGCCAGAGGGTTAAAGAGTATTACCAAAAAAGCACGAAATTCCATTTAACTTTATTCGAATAACTCCCGTTGGCACACTTATAAAACCGAATTCCAACTTTTGTTTTCAATTATACAATATACAAAAGAGTCATCTCAAGTTAATGTGTACACTGATTCATTCTTAAGTTCAATTCACATCAAAACATTGAAAACATTAATCGATTATCAACCACACATTCACATTAACTATGTGGAACACATATAGTAACTTAACAAGCCATTTTCGCATGGCTATACATATATACATCATTAAAAAGATACTTATTTAACATCAAAAAGTCAAGCCTATACATGCCATTATCAAAGTTCAGCTACTAGAGTACTGAATGGGCTTAGATAGTGTGGACGACTTCGACTTTGAGATTTTCGAGACCGTAGCTAACAAACGAGATCTATAAAACAGAGAATTAAGGGTAACAGAGTAAGCATTTCTATGCTTAGTAAGTTTTAAGCAATGAAATCATTTAAAATTTATAGCATAGCATTAATGAGGCTTATCATCTTTTCTGACCGAATGTAACCATGACTAAATATACCACTATTGTTCATGCATGTCATTTTAAATTTTTCCTTAAACACAAATTTATATCACGTAGATAAATTCTTTTTATCCAACCAACCTCATCATTTGGCCAAATACATCTAATTCAATTACAAGGCTAAATAAATATATATACGCATAATCACATATTCATGTTACTTCACACTTCAACAAATATACTCACATGCTCAGATCCAATCTTAACATATTTCCACTTGAATCAAAATTCATGAATCCTGAATAAGCTATAGAGTTCATACAACCCTAAGCAATGGCCGGAAGAGCACTATCCAAATGAATAATCGCAATTTAAACGGAATCAAATTTTACAACGTATATACGGTACATACCTGACCATCTTAGGGTTGTGAGCACATTAATTGGAATTATTACTGCAAGATCATACATTTCCAGCACAAATGCCTTCGGGACTTAGCCCGGATATAACACCAAAGATTTAATACCTTCGGACTTAGCCGGATATAAAACCAAAGACGAATGCCTTCGGGACTTAGCCCGGATATAACACCAGCACGAATACCTTCGGGACTTAGCCCGGATATTACACCAGCACAATTGCCTTCGGGACTTAGCCCGGATATTACACCAGCACGAATGCCTTCGGGACTTAGTCCGGATATAAATCTCACACAAGGCCTGCGGGTCTTAGCCCGGTTGTAATCTTCAATTATCATGCACATATATATATATATATATCATAACACATTAGCACAGAACAGAAGCACAACATGCTTATCAACCATTCCACTTTCGGCTCAATAGCCAGATACAAAGAACACGATTTCGTTTCGCTATCCAACATGATTTCTATAACCATTCGGCTACAAGTCATATGCACAAATTATTTATCTCAATACGTAATTCAAGTAGAACCATTAGGTCACAATTTATTTATTATGCTTATATATCATGATTTTATCAAATCATAAGCTAAGTTCCATTACTCAAAGACTTACCTTGCATCTTTCTGAACAAATTTCGGGTTGGCTATTCCGTGACTTTAGCTTTTCCCTTATCTGATGTTGCCCCTCTATGCTCTTGAGCTATGTTAAACAAGTTTAATTATATTAAACCTTATTCATACCTCTCATTCAATAATTACACTTTCATTCCAATATGACAGACACACACACACAATTTTCCTTTACATACACATTCGGCCAAATACAACTATGTTACAAGTCACAACTAAATTATTGATTAGATCAAGTTTACATAATCTTTTAATCAAACTCATTATTCATGACATAATAATCATCAAGAGCCGAATATGTGATCACTTAGTAAGTTTAAATTCATGTGAATTTAAGTGTCAAAAATGTCTATGAAATATTTACTCACTATCTTCTATCTTTAACTCAATTTCCTAGCTCCCAATCGGCATACTAGGACCATTTTAATTCATTTCTCATCTTGTTAACATAAATATGGCAAAGCTAATTCCCATAAACAATTATCATCAATTCATTCATTCTCTAGGGACAAAGCCGAATGTTCAATAAGTAAATAAGGCACACAAAGCATGACTTCTTCAAAATTTCAAATACAAGGTATTTAGCACCTATACTCTTAAACCGAATTAGCAAACACCTATAGACTTTGGCCAAATGCCATTAAACACAAGTCATTAAAAATCTTATTATTTATCACCTTATATAAATATATTTTAGCAAAAAAATGGATTAATTATACATATATACTACAAAAGCCGAATATAAAAATTTTACCTAAGCATAACATTACTCACATTCCAATACTCATATTATTCAAAAATCAAACTCTTAAAAATCATGCACAATGCCGAACCCTTAGATGATCAAACATCTAATTTACTCAATTCAAAACACCTAAACGGCATTTGTTCAAGACATTAAGCAACTACATGTTCAGCTATTACACATATGAACATTAACAATTCATACTTTTAACAAGATCAACTTCTTTCATCAACAAATTCTTCATTAAAACTTAAAGGCTATAATCAAATTCCTTCCTTATCAACCATAACCGAATGTTCAATTCATCCATCAAAATTCAAAATTTTGGCATAGGCTAAGTAAGAAACAAGATGATTAATCTAAAACAAGCTAGAATTTCAAAAATCTAACACAATTTACTAACCTTCCTTATGTTTCAAATGACCGAAAGTCTTCCCCCTTTTCTTTCTTTCAATTCGGCCAAGAAGAACAAAGATGAAGCTTCGTTTTCATCACCCTTTTTTCTCTTATTTTTATTCATTAATGATATAAAATATAAAGCCATTTTAACTAATAATTAATACATATTTTTTATATAAAGCATCATCATGGCCGGCCACTATAAACAAAAATGGATATTTGACATGCAAGTCCAACCTTTTTATAACATGCATTAATAGACCACTTTTAAATTTACCTATCACATTTCACAATTGTCTCACATAAGTCCTATTTAATAAATTTCACATACAAATGACAAAATTAAAGCATGAAACTTTCACACATGCATGTACATATACAATAAGCATAGAATATAATGGTTAATTATTTTTATAACTCAGTTTTGTGGTCTCGAAACCACTTTCTGATTAGGGTCAAATTAGGGCTGTCACAGTCCAGGCTAAATCCCATTCATGACAAACATCCTTATTGAGCTAGGATCTAAATTACCAGTCCAGACAAAATTCAGACCCTATTTGGATTACCCGTCCGGGCTAAATCCACTATGCACACTTATTCTTCGGGAGGCTCAATCATTCAGAAGGAACACCTGTCCGGGCTAGATCCTTTTTATAATGTGATCAATGGATTACCCGTCTGGGCTAAATCCTTACTGCAACACATGCAGGATCTCATTATTCATGTGAATCATGGTTCATCCATCGGATTGCCCACTTAACTTCAACCGAGACATTTATCAACATATCATTATCCAATAGCATTTCATACATTTACATATTTTAATCAAATGCAATTTATCATACATTTACTAACATATATAATTGAGCATATTATGTGTTTACTTTAAGTTATCCGAACTTACCTGGTATTTGTTTTGTTTAATGTTTCGATCACTCCGAAACCTTCCGTTTCCCTCGATCGACCTCTGGAATTTGTTCCTCGGGGTCTATAACAATAAGAATAGATTATTAACCACTCATTTTATTCATTTCAGATCTAAATTCCACTCCCAGTCAAAATGACCATTTTGCCCCTAGCCTTTCACGCTTTTACGATTTAATCCCTAGGCTCGTATAATGAAACTCATAAATTTCTACCTTACCCAAGCCTAGCCAACATTTTTCTCTCATATGGTAACTCACATCTCCCATTGGTTTCACATTTCTATAACACATTTTAAACTTTCACAAACTGGTCCCTATAAGGGTTTCTCATGAAAATCACCTAGAAAAAGATGTTTAACACACATCATCCTTTAATATTCCTCTATGAACCATCAAAATACAAGCATGTCATGCATGGGTAAATTTTTAAACATGAACCCTAGCATGAAATATGGGTAGAAATGGAAAGAACAAGCTACCGGGATCTCAAAAATACAAAGAACATTAAAAGCGGGGCTTGAGAGCACTTACTATTGAGCTTGAAAATTGAAGAAACCCTAATTATAGAGGGCTCAAAATTTCGGCAGCTATGGGGGAAGAAGATGGCTGATTTTTGCTTCTTTCCTCCCTTTTTAATTCAATAAAATGGCAAATGACCAAAATGCCCTTAAA
This sequence comes from Gossypium anomalum, assembly GCA_025698475.1. Taxonomy (NCBI): domain Eukaryota; kingdom Viridiplantae; phylum Streptophyta; class Magnoliopsida; order Malvales; family Malvaceae; genus Gossypium; species Gossypium anomalum. Next base: position 62,153,406 of record CM046956.1, read on the forward strand.
CCCCTTTCTTTAAAAATTCATCCATGCAAGCCCATTTTGTCCAAATTTCTAGAACTTGGTCAAATTACTATTTAAGGACCTTAATTCATAATCCAAAGCAATTTCATATAAATTGCTTCTAAAACCCATGTATTGAAATTTATTCAATTTGGTCCCTAATTCCCAATTGAACATCTTACGCTTAAAATTTCTTCATAAAACTCTAATGTAAACATATCCTCATATTCTAAACCTCATAACATTCATAAAATAAATATTTTAACGTCAGATTTGTGGTCCCGAAACCACTATTCTGACTAGGCCCTATTTTGGGATGTTACATTTCTCCACCCTTAGGGACTTTCGTCCTCGAAAGTCTTACCAGCAAACAAGTTCGGATATTGACTTCTCATGGTTTCTTTCGGCTCCCATGTAGCTTCTTCCACGCCATGTCGATGCCATAGAACTTTTACTAGAGCCACATTTTTGTTTCTCAATTGTTTAACTTCAAGAGCTAATATCTTAACCGGTTCCTCACCATAGGTCATGTCCGGTCTAATCTCAATCTCCATCGGTGAAATTACATGGAAGGGGTCTGATCAGTACCTCTTTAGCATAGATACATGAAATACGTCATGAATCTTCTCTAACTTAGGAGGCAATCCTAAACGATAAGCTAAAGGTCTAACACTTTCGGTGATCTGGTATGGTCTGATAAGTCGCGGACTCAGTTTTCCTTTTCGACCAAATCTTAACACCTTTTTCCATGGGGACACTTTCAAGAATACTTTATCTGCAACTTGAAACTCGATTTTTTTTCTTTTCAGATCAGCATATGACTTTTTCCTATCTGATGCCGCTCTTAGACAGTCACGTATCACTTTAACCTTCTCTTCGATCTCTTTAATCACATCAACTCCATGGATATGCCTTTCTTTGAGTTCTGTCCAGTACAACAGTGTTCTGCACCTTCTGCCATACAAGGCCTCATAAGGTGCCATTTTCAAACTCGTTTGAAAGCTGTTGTTATAGGCAAATTCTACCAACGGCAAATATTTTCCCAACTACATTGAAATTCGAGGATGCAACAACACAACATATCCTCAATAATCTGAATCGTTCTCTCAGACTGACCACCTGTTTGAGGATGAAAAGTTGTACTAAAACTCAACTTCGTACCCAAGGCTTCTTATAACTTCTTCCAGAATCTCGATGTAAACCTCGAGTCTTTATGTGAAATGATCGACAGTGGTACTCTATGTAGTCTCACTATCTCAGAAATATACAAGTTAGCTAACTTATCAACGGAGAAATCTGTTCTTACCAGAATAAAATGAGCTGACTTCATCAATTTATCCACTACGACCCATATGGCATCTTTCTTTTTCAGAGTCAATGGTAACCTTGTTACAAAATCCATGGTGATTCTATCCCATTTCCATTCGGGGACCATTATAGGCTGTAACAAACCTGAAGGTACTTGATGTTCAGCTTTAACTTGCTGACATACTAGGCATTTCGATACGAATTTAGAAATATCCTTTTTCATACTGCTCCACCAGTACATCTTTTTCAAATCGTTGTACATCTTAGTACTTCGCGGATGAATTGACAAATGGCTGCTATGCGCTTCTTGCAAATTTCTCTGAATAAACTCTCTACTCTTAGGTACACAAACCCTATTTCTAAACATGAAACATCCATCAGAACCAATTCAAAAATTAGACTCAATACCCGACTCACATTGAGTCCTTTTGCCCCCAATTCACTGTCATTGTACTAAGCACTATGAATTTCCTGGAGGAATGTCGGTCTAGCTTCTATCTCAGCCAAGACCGAACCATCATCAAGCAATACCAGTCGAGCATCTATGGCCTTTAGTGTAAACAAGGATTTCCTGCTTAACGCATCAGCGACTACATTCGCCTTTCCTAGGTGATAATCAATAACCAAATCGTAGTCTTTAATTAGTTCTAACCATCTTCGCTGTCTCAGATTTAATTCTTTCTGAGTCATCAAGTATTTCAAACTTTTGTGGTCTGTGAAAATTCGACAAGTTTCGCCATATAAGTAATGCCTCCAAATCTTCAAATCAAAAACGATGGCGGCAAGCTTTAGGTCGTGTGTCAAATAATTCTTCTCGTGTGGCTTTAACTGTCGTGAAGCATATGCTATCACCTTGCCATCTTGCACAAGCACACAACCTAATCCATTCAAGGATGCATCACTATAGACCACAAATTCCTTTCCCGGTTGAGGCAATACTAAGACAGGAGTTTCATTCAGCATTGTCTTCAACTTTTTGAAACTCTGCTGACATTTCTCTGTCCATTTGAACTTAACCTCTTTCTGTAGCAATCTCGTCATTGGGGTCACTATTACTGAGAATCCTTTCACAAACCTTCGATAATAACCAGTTAAGCCCAAAAAGCTTCTAACCTCAGTTACATTTCTAGGCGAATTCCATTCTATAATAGCAGATATCTCACTTGGATCAACTCAAATGCCTTTACCCGAAACAATGTGACCCAAAAATCTAATTTCTTGGAGCCAAAACTTACTCTTGCTAAACTTAGCATACAGCTGTTTTTCTCGCAAAGTTTGCAATACAATCCTCAAGTGCTTTGCGTGCTTAGTCTCATCTTTAGAGTAAATTAAAATGTCGTCAATGAACACAAGAATGAACTTATCCAAATATGGCCGAAAGATCCTATTCATAAGATCCATGAATACGGCTGGTGCATTAGTCAGCCCAAATGGCATGACAAGGAACTCATAATGTCCGTACCTCGTTCTGAAAGCTATCTTAGGTACATCTGACTCTTTAACCCGCAGTTGATAATAACCAGACCTCAAGTCTATCTTGGAGAATACGATGGCTCCTCTCAACTGGTTAAATAAATCATCAATTCTTGGTAAAGGATACTTATTTTTGATAGTTACTTTGTTAAGTTGTCAATAATCAATTCATAATCTCATCGAACCATCTTTCTTCTTTACAAAAAGTACGGGGGCAACCCAAGGTGAAAACTCGGCCTTGTAAAGCCTTTATCCATTAACTCTTATAACTATGCTTTTAACTCTTTCAGCTTGGTTGGCACCATTCTATACGGAGCAATAGAAATGGGAGTTATCCCTGGCACCAATTCAATGCCAAATTCTATTTCCATTTCAGGAGGTAATCCGGGTAATTCTTCCGAGAATACATCTGGATATTCGCATACTATCGACACAGACTCGATCTTCAACTCTGTTTCCTTTGTGTTCAACACGAATGCAAGATAAGCTTCATACCCTTTCCTCATATATCTCCGGGCAACCATTGTCGTGATTACCACTGGTGGCGTACTCAAATCTCTTGAATCAACCCGTAAAATCTCACCATTCGGGCACTTTAACTCAATATACTTATTACTACAGTTTACTATTACATCATGCAAGGCTAATCAATCCATACCAAGTATTACATCAAATTCGTCAAATGGTAACAACATAAGGTTAACCGAAAAACAATGACCCTGAATCGTCAAAGGACAATTCTTACAGATCTTATCAACCATTACAGATGTACCTAGTAGGTTCGACACTTTAATACTAAACTCCATAGATTCAACCGGTAAATTCATCCTAGATATCAATCTCATGCATATGTATGAATGTGTCGACCCTGGGTCAATTAAAGCAATAATACACGTATTGAAAAGGGAAAAAGTACCCGTGATGACATTAGGGGCAGAGGCTTCATCTCGAGTGCGTATTGCATACGTCCTTGCTGGAGCTCGAGCCTTAGATTTTGCAACATTCTTAGCTGTATCTTGACTACCACTAACATTCCCCGAATGTCTCAGAGGTTTACCACGTGAAATAGGAGTACTTGATTTCGGAGTTGATCCTGCTTCCCATTCATTTCTTTTCGAGTAGTCTCTGAGGAAGTGGTCAAAAGAACCGCATCAGAAACAAGTTCCGCTCTTCATTTGGCACTCTCCGAAATGAAATTTGTTACAGGTCTTACATTTCGGCTTTCGATCTTCTACACTCCCTACACTAGTTGCCTTTGAGGAGGAGGAATTCTGACTCTGTCATTTAGAACCTCTTGCTTTACTCGAATATCCCACCAATGAAGTTGAGTGTTCTTCCTGACTCCTTACCTTCGTCATGGAAAACGAAAGCGTCTTGCTACTGAACCTCTTGCTCATAACTCGAGCTTCTCTTTTTGCTTTCTTTCTTTCATTACTAAGTTCCTCGGCCTTCTTAGCTCGATCGGCCAATGCAGCAAATTCCCGTATTTTGAGAATTCCAATCAATAGCCTGATATCCTTGCTCAAGCCTTTCTCGAAGCGTTTACACATTTCTGCCTCAGTTTGGACCCATTCAGATGTATATTGACTTAGCTGTACGAACTCTATCTCATATTCTGCTACCGACTCGTTCCCTTGTTTGAGCTCCAGGAACTCCTTTCGCTTCGAGTCTAAAACCTTTGGCTAATATGTTTCTTCCTAAATTCTGCCTGGAAGAAATCCCAAGTGATAGCCTCTTTTGGCACTACTGAGAACACTATTTTTCACCAATGGTATGCAGTATCCTTCAGTAGAGATACAACATACTTTAAACATTCCTCGGGTGTGCACGACAATTCATCTAGTACTCTCATAGTATTTTCGAGCCAAAACTCGGCTCTTTCAGCGTCATCATCTACTTTAGCTCTGAATTCCTCGTCTTCATACTTTCCAAGCTTATCTACGGGGGCATTAATAGTTCTTACTGGTACCACACCTCGTGGCACATCGGCATCAGTTGGTTAGGGGGCGGGGGAGGTCGCGGTATATTGGGGTGATTTCTCAAATAATCCCCAACCCACTCATCCATCATATCAAAGAAGGCAGCCCCCTCTTCTCAGCCTTCAGGCATAGGCCTTCTACTACTACCAGAAGTAGTCTGGCGTACGGAAGCTGGAGCATGGCTCTCGGCTCCCTCGGACTCAGATTGTGCTTGGTTGGAGGACATTTACTATATTTTAAAACAATATAGAAAATTAGGAGATATCACACTATCAACATTCGAATATTGGCATGTATAGAAAACTTTAACATCCTCTACGGTAGTCTTGAAATCGATCAACCGTAGCTCGATATACTACTAAATGTAACACCCTTACCCGTACCCATGCCCGGGACAAGTACGAGCGTTACAGGATAGATATGCAGCAGTGAACTGAAAAAATACGGGCCGTAAAATTTTGTTTCAACCTTAAATCGATTTACTTGCATGGGCCTACGAGGCCTTTATTTGATACCAAGAATAATTCGGAACAATATCGGACATTTGGCATGAATTCTTTGAATAATACCCCACACGCCCATGTAGGGGTTTACACATGCCAGTGGGTAGAGGAAACACGCCTATGCCCCTAAACCGTAGGAAACACTGACTTATAGACAAGACCATGGCACACGCTCGTGGGTTCACCCCCTGCCCATGACTTGAGCAAACTGTTAAAATAACACGGCCAAGACACACGTCTGTGTCTCTAGCCCATTCTTGATGCTAACTTAAAATTTTAGGTGCAGGGGACACACGGCCATACCACACACCCATGTGAGTGGCCCGTGTGTCACACATGGCCAAGACACACGCCCGTGTGTCCCACCATATGGACCCTATTAGGCTATTTTCCAAACCCTTGGTCACCCTTTTTACACCCTTATACCTATTAGATATAAATTAACAAGCAATATTCACTTAATACTTATGAATTGAATTCATAAAACTTTATTGCATGGAAACCTCATATCATTGGTTTGCACATGCCATAATGTTCCTTAGTAGTTTGAGAAATGATAGCAAAATTTGCCTCGACATTAGATTTGGTTCGATGTTTACTCATTGCCAATTATGATCCTCCCAATTCTGATGAATTGGTCACATTTCACAAATATGTCTATATTATGACATATACATAAGCATTCAACAATTTGTTTAGCATGATTGGTGGGATAACATACCACACCCCAAAAGACTATATATCAATGCCATTACAAAATGTATAAACAAGATATCCAAGCCTTTACATTGGTTAGCCAACTGGCATTTAACAAAATAACTCAAAAACACCTATACATGCCAATTAACAAAATGAAAGTACTCATATACCAAAGCGGACCTAGTTGATAGTGTGCTGAAATCTCCAACTGTCCTTCAAGCTTTATGAGTCCTCGAGCTCTGAAAAAGTAGAGAAATGAGAGGAGTAAGCATTTACATGCTTAGTAAGCTCGAATAACCGAAAAGTAAACTTACCAGGTAATTAAGCATTCAACCATATTTGGTTAGTAAACTCAATTAGCATAAAATGCTTTTCCTAGTCATACACTCAATCGATGAGTTAGATATATATATGTCAATAATATCATGGAATTTAACTTAGATGAGCTCATCATTTCACATTTCATCTTATACATGTATATCATATTAGTCTCGTTGAGTATATAGTAAATCTCGATGGAGTGCCCATTAACCAATCAATTCGTATGAATGATCATATCAGGTATGCACTCTCGCGAACCTCACATTTTTATGGCGGGATTACCAGTCCAGGCTAAATCCCATTCATGGCAAACATCCTTATTGAGCTAGGATCTAAATTACTAGTCCAGGCTAAATTCAGACCCTATTTGGTTTACCCGTCCGGGCTAAATCCACTATGCACACTTATTCTTCGGGAGGCTCAATTATTCAGAAGGAACACTCGTCCGGGCTTGATCCTTTTTATAAATGAGATCAACGAATTACCCGTCCGGGCTAAATCCTTACTACAACACCTGCAGGATCTCATTATTCATGTGAATCATGGTTCATCCATCGGATTCCCCACTCAACTTCAACCGAGACATTTATCAACATATCATTATCCAATAGCATTTCATACATTTACATATTTTAATCAAATACAATTTATCATACATTTACTAACATATATAATTGAGCATATTATGTGTTTACTTTAAGTTATCCGAACTTACCTGGTATTTGTTTTGTTTAATGTTTCGATCACTCCGAAACCTTTCGTTTCCCTCGATCGACCTCTGGAATTTGTTCCTCGGGGTCTATAACAATAAGAATAGATTATTAACCACTCATTTTATCCATTTTAGATCTAAATTCCACCCCCGGTCAAAATAACCATTTTGCCTCTAGCCTTTCACGTTTTTACGATTTAGTCTCTAGGCTCGTATGATGAAACTCATGCAATTTCTACCTTACCCAAGCCTAGGCAAACATTTTTCTCTCCTATGGTAACTCACATCTCCCATTGGTTTTACATTTCTACCACACATTTTAAACTTTCACAAAATGGTCCCTATAAGGGTTTCTCCTGAAAATCACCTAGAAAAAGATGTTTAACACACAGAATACTTTAATATTCCTCCATGAACCATCAAAATACAAGCATGTCATGCATGGGTAAAATTTTAAACATGAACCTAGCATGAAATGTGGGTAGAAATGGAAAGAACAAGCTACCGGGATCTCAAACATACAAAGAACATTAAAAACGGGGCTTGAGAGAACTTACTATTGAGCTTGAAAATTGAAGAAACCCTAACTATGGAGGGCTCAAAATTTCGACAGCTATGGGGGAAGAAGATGGCTGATTTTTGCTTCTTTTTCCCCTTTTTAATTCATTAAAATGGCAAATGACCAAAATGCCCTTAAACCCCTTTTTTTAAAAATTCATCCATGCAAGCCCATTTTGTCTAAATTTCTAGAACCTGGTCAAATTACTATTTAAAGACCTCTAATTCATAATCCAAATAGAAACAAATTAGTAAATAGATATATGAGTCTAGATTTATGGAAAATTTACGGATCTTGATTTCGAGTTTCGTAGCTCGAGATATGATTTTTATTGTAACTGTGACGCAGATAGCTAGAAAGCTGTGAATGTAGAAACAAATGATTCGAAGTACTTAAATTGATAAATTACGTTCGGTAACACCTCAAGCTTGATTCCGGCGTCGGTCTCGGGCATTGGGGGCTTTACAATCTTGTACTAATTAAATAATTAATTCAATTGTATCCTTACATTTATAATGCATGAATAACATGTCCATGATTGTATCTGAATGAATAAGCAATCAAGGCACATAACATCATTAATAAAACTTTAATAGTCTAAGCTAAAAGAACGCAATCAATCTAACAACAAAAAAATTAAGTCATTTTAATTAAATCAAAAGCAGAAAAATATTTAGCAATCATGTTCATCAATTTAGAACAAAATAAAAAGTTAAAAGGAAAAGAAACTAGAAGAGAAATCTGGTGTTTCTCCGTAGCTCAGCTTGTGTTCCTTTTCCTCCTTCTTTTTGCTTTGGTCCTTTGCTCAATTGCCTTTAGGTTTCCAAATTTTTCTGCTCAAAGAACTTGTGAAATACTTCTCTCAAACTATTGTGTTGCTCTCTAAAATGGGAAGTGAAAGAATTAAGAATGAGTGACGAGATGGTGAATGAAGGATGACTGAAATGAGTGAATAACTAGGGGATATTTATACTTGTATAGGTTGGCTAATATTAGCAGATGAGATCCTTGAAGTCCTCTCTTCACATGGTTAGCCCTTGTTTTAAGGAAAGTAGGTGGATGACTTTGCTATTTTTGCTTGATTCATGGGAGAGAAACATTGAAATGAGGAGGAGAGTTGGACGATCACATGTGGAAATTTTGTGGCTAATTTTAAATGTTTTACCAAGTCTTGGGTGGTTGATTTGGGCATCTCTATTGATAGTTGGGCCTTTTCCTCTTTAGTGGACAGTTTGTGCTCCTATCTCATTAGTAGGCTATCCATTTTGCTAACCCAATTCTTGAGCTGGGTCAAGAGAATTTCCAAGGTCCAATATTCCTTTAATTGGGCATCCAAAGCTGACCATATATTATCCCTACATGTCTTATGCATTAGAAATGCTATAGCATTGAGCACCAAAAGGGTGATCTTCAAGACTGTTTTATTCCTCCAGAGCATCACTTGTCTCAAAAACTACAAAAATAATGTGTTTTAGTATATAAAATGATCAAATTAGAAAATTCATCTTAGTATCAGCTAATAAGATAAAATTATAACAAAAAATTCAAAATTTATTATCAAACACTCAAAATTTGCATGAATTACTAGTTTAAAAATGTTGAAGATAACTCTATATTTTAGAGTTATCAACAAGGGGTGTCAAGGAAGGTCGGTTCACCCAATCGAGGGTCGGGAGTTGGACAAGTAGGGGGACTTAGGATGACTTCTTAGCGTATTAAGGATTTGAGTGGAGAGGAATCTCCCTACTAAATAGCATCGTGATATGTTTATAGGAGGGATGAAGGCATAATGTAAGACCCAACTGGGTCCAAATTGTGGTAGGGATATAACAATTTCCTTCTCTCATAATTTAGACCCAACTTCTTACTGAATTTCCACGTTTATTTGTCTTCTCTCATAATTTCTTCTTACGGTTCAAAAAATCAAAATTAGATAATAATTTGTTAATAATTTTACCTTCGGTAGAAGTTGGTTTAGGTAACTTTTTTGACATAGATACATATATGCATTTATAATTGTGTATACAACTAACAGTGAATTAGATGAATCATTCAACAAGTCAACTGAAAAAGTTACACTTTGAATGTCTAACAGACATCGCTTGCACACTCGATCGACTAACACTGACTGCCCCACAAGACTATATACAACCATAGCTAATTTTGACATCTTAGACTTTAGACTCCCTGATTTAACCAATTCAACATTTATATATGAATGTGAATATCCAAGGTCTATCAAAGCGTAAACAGGTGCAGAGTATAATAGAAAAATACTAGCTACAACAACGGTAGCGTCACCATGTAAAATTAGAATATCGGTAATAACAATATATATTGCAAAGAAAAGAGAAAAAAATAAAGAACACACAGATTTTACATGGAAACCCTTTCGAGAAAAAACCACAGGCAGAGGAGAAGAAATTTCACTATGTCGAATTCGAACAGTTATAAGAGGAGTAGACTATGTCTATTTATAGGCTTGTAAAACCATATTTTAATAGGACTGTAGTAAGATTGAAACATCTTATTCTAATCACTATCAAATAGGTGGAGTTTAATAAGGTTTAAAAAAACCTTATTCTAAAATAAAATAAAAGAAGTGTAGTTCTATAGGGATTTTACTTTTATTTTATTTTACCATTGTATATTATTTAAATAATGATTCACATCACTTAATTCTAACACACCATCCTCATGAGTTGGTATGACATATGCTCGAGGCGGTGCTTTAGCTTCTGATTGATAAGCAACAACATTACTCCCCTTTGTCATACCACCTCTAGAGATAGAACCACCATGACTAATTCCTCAGCCCCTAACCATAGGAGTAGACCTCTAAGTAGGAACAGGAACAACATTATCACTTTTCGAGCATTTACGAGTGAAATGTTCTAACGATCTAGAACAAAAACTAGCTCACGATAACTTCCAGCATTCAGTTCAATATTTTTTCCCGCAATACTCACAATTAGGTACCTCAACATCTCAAGCCAAACCTCGCACGCTACGCACAAACACAGTTGGTTGTTGATATCAATTTTTTTTCAAATCTACCAGACCTAAAGGTTGATCTATCAGTTGGTAGGTACAAACTCTTAGGCATATTTATTGAGTCACAGAAACTCACATTCGTAATCAGCCACTGACATTTCATTCTGCTTCAATAGCATAAACTTTTGTTTCCGATCCCTCAAATACAATTCTTTGACATACTTTTTCTGAAATTCATTTTAACAAAACTCCCAGTCGGCTCACTAAGTAGGTACGTGGCGTGTTATTATATGCCACCACTTATACACTTCCCTTTGTAGTAGAAAAATGAAACAAATTACACATTCATGTATGGTGCACTCAAGTTGCTATAAAATAAGTGTAGTCGATTCTAACAAAACTTTCATCGTTGAGGGATCAACCCCATTCAAACTAAAAAAATTGGTAGCACCATACCTCCATAATTTTTTAATTGCGGCTCGTCGAATAATAGGCACATGTACAATAGCAAGAGTAGCTCCCACCGGTTGTTGGAGAGTATCAGCAATAGCTCGAAGAAGGGTCGAATCACGTTGTCCCTCATTTCTATCTCTAAAAATCCAAGATGGTTGAGAACCAGTTCAATCAACGCTCAATACAACTGATTCGATTCTAATCTCATTCTCAACAAAGTGATCGATACCACAGATGCTCTGATATACTTCGTTTTTGGATTCTCCCGATATTTTCATTTATAAAACAAAATTAATATATCAACATCCAAATCCTAACTTAGACTCGAACCAAGTTTGGCATGTACCTTTAGACTCAATTTTGAGCTCGATTTAGTCTGAGAATTGGCTAAACCTATAGCTCTGATATTGATAAATGTAACACACTTTACTCAGTCCGGTCCCAAACCCGAGTAATAAAATGTTACAAACAAATACAAACCATTCACAAATAAATTATAACTTAAATCTCAATTACATATCATATAAACCATGAATAATAAAATCTACATGTGTTTCAATCAATTTCAATTTAATATCTAGCTTACAGAAAATTAACATTAATTAGGAAACTATTACAGATCAAATTGAAACTAATTTAAAAAGGTAGGAAAAATCTACAAACAGGGGTCACACAGTTGTGTCCCTTAGCCGTGTGCGAAAGCTGAGCCACACAACCATGCCCCTAGACCATGTGACTAATTGTTACTGTGTGCACCAAAATCACCTAAATTTTTACATACCACATGGTCTTGATATGAGCCTGTGTATGGCACATGGCCATGTGAACTTGTAGTTTCCTTTCAAAACAAGTTTTCTAGCATGATTCACTTAGGCAATAAGTCATCCATTTAAAACCATATTCAACCACTTCAAAAACCAATCAAAACAAGCCAAAACCATTATTTAGACCATCTTATGTGCCTAACCAATATGCCAAAATTGGCACTTCAATTAACAATGTAAAGCTAACCAAATGAATATATATACAACTATTCCAATATGCCTTTAAGGCACCTCAACCAATTCCATTATACCAAGCACAACCAAAAGAACATACAAATACCAATTCATTAATCAATAAATGACATATTCACCATCAACTTCTCAAATTCAACCAATCTCCAATGTTACTAACTAACTTACCAAAGCATCTCCTAAACATAACTTAAATGTATATCATCCATCATTCTATATCCAAGCATCAACCAAAACACAATGCATATAATGATATTTCCTCATCCATTTGGGCATTAAGCATGTAAACCAAGCAACCTAACAATTCAACAACAACATGACCATTACCATCCCATTTATACATATATATACATAGCCTTAAAAACTACAAATAAAACACAAAATAACCATTATAAGTATAAAAAATTCCAAGGTATATGCCAAGACCCAAAATGGACAATTCACCAACACTTGAGTTCGAGATTATTGTTGGATACTAGATCAACAATTGATTCTTTAAATTCCTAACCTATAGACAAAAAACAAAACCGTACATTGAGTATAACTTAGTAGTATTTCCATAATCCAAACATTTATGCAATATATAAGATCATTAAGATGCAAAATTAAATTAACTAATAATATGCAATATAGCCATTTATTAAATATAATTTATTCATTCATTTGATAAAAATCAATTCAAACGATAACAACATTACATGACAATTATTTTTTATAACACATATAATGGCTCAATTCATACATGAACATATTCCAACTAGCCTTTCAAATTCATATAAATACATTGATCAACTCCATTCTTTATCCACATATCCATTTCCACATATCCATTCACCATTTTTATTTCCATTTCACATTTCATTTCATACCTTATCATTTGTCATTTCAATATAAATTGTCATTTCAATACCATTATCTCGATTTTATCATTTATTTCCCTATTAAATCAAAAGGAAATAGTTACACCTAGCGCTATAAATGAGTTGACACCTAGTGTCTCATCGGTTAAGTCAAAGCAAATTGGCACCAAGTGCCCCATCTACTTGTAGTCGAAGTAACCCTGAGCTCTTCCTATCCTATGGCATGCCAACTATATTTGAATTTGTCCAAATAGTTAATAGGTTTCCCATTTCATATTTCATTAACATCAAATATCTTATTTCACATTTATTTTCATCATAAACATATAAATTTTTATATAACAACATTAAATCATCACATTACATATTCAATTTCACATTTGAACATTATATATACATTTTTTATAAACATTCAATTTAGTCCTCAAATACATCAATCAATTTAATTCAGCCCAATTCATTTTATTATCACAAATGACTTGCCTCATATTCTTACTATACACAAACAATTCAAAATGTAGCAATTTACAAAGAGTTCGGATTATAGAAACACAAAACGTAAAATTTAAGTTACTCGTTGAAAACTGTCTTTTCCTTTCTTTTTTGAGGAATACGGGTCAACGTTAGCTATGGATTAAAACAAATATAATAAATCAATACACAACCAAATTTGCATTCAATTGCTAAATTATTCAACTTTTGCATTTTATTCAATTTAGTCCCTAAAATCAGAACTAACATAAGTTTCACATTTAGTCCTTTAATTTAATGCCAAATTCACTAGAGTCCCTATAGGACTTCCTTTTTTTGAAATGCACCACAAATTTCACAATTTGTGCATTTTAATCCCTATTACACAAAATTATCAATTGGCTTTATAATTTAGTCCTTTTTTCAATTCTAAACTTAATATCTATCCAAATAACACCTCAAGCTTCAATTATTCAATAATGGTAACATTCTAATTCTTTAACAATATAAAAATTATGACATGGGTCAACTAGCATGAACTATCAGGATTCTAGAAACATAAAATTTACAAGGAAATTGACTAAATTGAACGAACCAAATTAAGCTTGAAATTTTGAAACCCTTATGTCCCGTGTTCTCCCCTTGTTCTTTTTGCTTCGAAAAGGGAAGGGAGTGAAGAGAATTTTGTTTCTTTCTTTCGATCCACTTAGCTTTTGTTTTAATATGATTTTGTTTAATGTTTTATTTTAATTATAATTTTTATAACATTTTTTATCTTTAATCACTTCATTATCATCCACTATTATTAACCCATTTGTCTATTTACTTAAAAATTCCCTTAGTCATGTTTTACCTTATAATTTAATAACAATTCATACTTTTAGAACTTACACAATTTAGTCCCTGTGTGCTAATTAAGCCCTAATTCAATAAATTTACTTGACCAAAATTATTCACATCAATTATAACGCTGTAAATATTTAGTAAAAAATATTTATGAGTCCAGTTTACAGAAACAGAGTCCTAAAATCACACTTTCTGATATCATTAACTTTCTAGTCCTTACAATGTACCTATATGATTTTATGTTATATTAAGCTTAGTTGGAGAATTATTTCATACTTCGAGATGTGATACAAATAGGCATATATGATAGTTGATAATGATTTGTACTATGTATATTTTTTATGTTGATGTTGCTATGAGAGTATTTAGATGAGGTTATAATGCTTTGGATGTGAATTGATATATATATAGTTGGAATAGAGGATCCATAAAATGCAATGAATAAATAAGTTAATAGTTGAGATATTGGTATATTAATCATAGTCTAAATGTATTATTTGAATTTATTATAGAATTAATGATGTCAGTTGCCTCGATAACAAATGTGATATTTCGCTACTTGGACTCGATGATTTGGACAGATAATGGGATGTTACATTTAGTGGTATCAAAGCTATAGGTTTAGGCGATTCTTGAACTAAAATGAGCTCGAAAATTAGGTTTAGGGATGAGTCAAGCTTGAGTCAATACTGGATGTTGATTGTAAATTATTTTGTCTTATATTTGAAAATGTCTGAGGAGTTAATGTCTGTTGTTGAAACAAAAGTTAACAGTGATAATTATTCTGTAGTAGGTGAAAGGCAAGTGGAGATGAATGCACACGATGATGATCAAACTGGTACTCAATGTGAGAATAGAGAAGATAGATCTCGCTAAGAGGATCAAAGTGTTGAATGCTTACTCTGTGGAATAACAAATTTGCTTAAAGGAATAGTGAAAATTGTTCCGTAGACTGCAATAATGACTGCAATCCATCAAATTATAGGATCAAAAAATGTTGGCCCTTCTTCAACCAAAAATTTTGAAAAGAGAATTGGGACCTTTAATTTACAAACTCTGCCTAAGTGAACTAAGGGTACTCGGGGATCATGGAGATCAACTTCAATAAAAATTGGTTAGAAAAAGACGAGATCAATCAATCGGTGAAATTGATGGACAATGTTAAAGGTCCGATAAAATATGTGACCATTCAACAGGTGAACACTACATAAAGAAGCACCGAAGTGAATGTTGGAAGAGAATAGGAGCATGCTACCGATGTGGATCCCTAGAGCATATAGCTTGAGTTTGCCCAAAAAAATAATAGGAATGCTCCCGCTAATATTAAACGACTTATCTTTACATGTAGAGGTCAAGGAATCTTTATTGGTGAATCAATAACACGGGGATTTGGTATGTATTTTTTTATGATTTGAGATTAATTTACCTGTTTACGAATTAATGTTTTTTGCATGATTCTGGATTAAGATGAGTTATAATTATCATATAAATTGAATTGTGATAATGGGTATAGAACATTAAAAATTAGATTGAATTGAATGGAATAGAAATTTCTTGATTTGATTGATCTTTGATGATTGGTATGAAATTGAACTATAACATGTTGTGTTATAGGATAAATTAACGATTGATGCCAAAGTGAGAAGAAAACAACATGAATTGATTTAGGTATAATGAATAAAAAAATGGTTACCCTTTTTAACTATTCAGACAGAGTCAAATGTAGTTGGTATGCCATAAGATAAATCGAGTGCGGGTTACTTTGACTATGAGTCGATGAGCCCAGGGCGCAATCTATTTACTTCAAAATTGTTCGATGAGGCAATGGGTGCCAAATTAGTTTGGTTATATCGATTAGTGTTGGGAACATATTACTTTAGACATTCTGATGAGGAACTGGGCCCTAAATTACTTTGGTTATACCGATGAGTGCTGGGCACATATTATTTCAAACGTTCTAATGAGGCATTGCGTGCCAAATTCCTTTAGTTATACTAATGAGCGTTGGGTGTAAAGTTATGCTTTTAATGTTTCAATAAGGCACAAATTGGTGTATTTGTTACACAATTCAAGGTGGTATTATGTATAGTATTAGCATCATCATTTTCAGGCAACCCGGGGTGATGGATATGCATATCTGTATATATAATGGTAAAAAAGGTAACGAAATGAAACTTGTAACGCCCCCACGCCCGAAACCGTCACCGGAGTCAAGCTTGAGGTGTTACTAAACTTATCTTACCTTTTAAACAACTCTAAACCACTTATTTTAATTTTCGGAAGAAACTGTTTTTCTGCGTCATAGCTGCTTAAAAATTCATTTCTCGAGTTTAAAAACTCAAAATTAAGATCCGTAAATTTTTCATGAAAGTAGACTCATATATATATCTACTAATTTTTTTCTAGAATTTTTGACTTAGCCAATTAGTACAGTTTATTAGTTAAAGTTACCCCTGTTTCAGAATTCGACTGCACTGACCTCTACTTACTACGAACCACTTTTCTCCCTATAAAAAATTAAT
The DNA here is from genome assembly GCA_025698475.1 of Gossypium anomalum. NCBI lineage: Eukaryota > Viridiplantae > Streptophyta > Magnoliopsida > Malvales > Malvaceae > Gossypium > Gossypium anomalum. The sequence continues at coordinate 62,170,119 of CM046956.1, forward strand.
ACAACTATACTGTTTGTTTCTATTAAAACTAGATTAAATAAGGATTCTAACCATATAAATTACACCACCTAATTATTTTTTTACAATTTATGGTGAATTTCCAAAGTTGAAACAGGGGATCTAGAATTTTCTCTGACCCTGTTTCACTAAAACTCAGATATCTCATAAAATATAATACCTTTACCTGTTTTGCTTATTCCATAAGAAAATAGACATAATAAGATTTAATTTCATATATTATTCACCATCAAACCATGTCTCTACAATTTTTAGTGATTTTTCAAAACCACATTATTTCTGATACTTGAATCTGTTTTTAAGTTACTTTCACATTTTTCTTAGTTTTCATGTGATAGTTACTACTTATTCATACATACAATTAAACATGTATATCATCAGCCATTCTATTAGCTAATCACTAGCAAGTATTTACACATCATTCATTGATCATATCATATCAAAAGAAACCAAGTTCCTATACATGCCATACACAAAACTAAACGTCTAACTATACCAATGTGATTCCTTCGATAGTGTGATCGGGTCTCCGACGCTTCCTTCGATCCCAGTGGCTAGATAAAAACTATAAGAAAAAGAAATAAAGAGAGTAAGCACTAGGCTTAGTAAGCTTACAAGCAAATAAATTACAACATTCAACATAATGAATGATTATACATAATGTCACCTAGCCTCATAAACTTTCTTTACTTCTCATTTTCTACCTTCTTCTTTACTTACTTACCTTCTTTCTTACCTGACCTTTCACTATTCATAAATATAATCTACCTTCCCTTTTGCTGATAATTCACTTTGTAATTTAACGTGTACAATGACCCATTGAACCACTCGGAATACTAAGGATACCAATGTTCTGTCTATCAATATCTCGCCAATGCCATGTCTTCGACATGGACTTACATGAATTATTCCCGTCTCCAATGCCATATATATATAATATGGACTTACATGGCTCATTCTGCTCCAAAGCCATATAACTAATATGGACTTACATGGCTCATTTCACATCTGTCAACCCCAATATCCTAATATTCCTATGGTTCAAACGGGGCTTCCTAATGCTTTTTCTCTCACACTTACTTTAATTCGACTTTAAATATCCTCATAAAATAAGTATATAAATTCTGAAATTAACAATAATAATGTAAAATAAAAGAACATTGCATTTATTTCTTTGTAAACTTACCTCGTATGCAAAAATAGCCACTTTTACCATTTCGTCCACAACTTGGTATTTTCTCCATTTTAGCTTGAATTTTAGTTTTCCTTGCTCTATCATTTAAAATATAGTCTAATTAGGACTCAAATTATTCAAATTGACCCAAAATCATATTTTGGCAAAATTACAATTTGCCCCTAAACTTTTGCATATTTACACTTTTGCTCCAAAGCTCGTAAATTAAACTTCAGCCTATTTTCTTATGTTTCATGACATGCTGGTCATTTTTCCCTTCTATGGCAGCATCAAATTCATACTCTAACAAGCACTTATGACTATTAGGTATTTTTACCGATTAAGTCCTTTTACTCGCTTTTTGCTTAAAACCAGAGTAGTACAAGTTGTCTAATATAATTTAAAACCTCATATTCTATCATAAAACACCAAAATACACAAATTTCACCTATGGGTATTTTTCCAAATATGAACCCTAACTTAAATTATTGCTAGCATAAGCTTTATCGAGCTACTGGGATTCCAAAAACGTAAAGAACATTAAAAACGGGGCTTGGAATCACTTACTATTGAGCTTGGAAAGCTTGAAAACCCTAGCCATGGCTTCCCCCATGCTAATTTCGGCCTCCATGAAGAAGATGAGCAAAATTGGCTTTTAATTTTGTTTTTAATTCATTTTAATAACTAAATGACCAAAATGCCCTTACTATTAAACTTTCAAAAATTCCTTCCATGTCCTAATTTTTGTCCATAGACTTAGAAATTGGTAAAATTACTCTTTAAGGACCTCTAATTAATAATCTAATTCAATTTTATGCAAAATACTTCTAGAACACAAGTTTTGCAATTTATTCAATTTAGTCCCTAATTTCAAATTAAGTACTTTATGCATAGAATTTCTTCACGAACTTTTCACACAATCATGCAAACATATCATAGACCTCAAAATAATAATAAAATAAATTTTTCTACCTCGAATTTGTGGTTTCACAACCACTGTTCCGTTTAGGCCCTATTTCGGGATGTTACAAAACTAGTAAAAATGTGAAATAAGGCATCATGTGATATGGGCTAAAAGCGAGCCTGAGGGTCACTTGAATATGAGTAATGCTTATAGACTTAGAATTATTAAAATATGTGAACTGCTATAACACCTCAAACCTGACCTAGACGTTATGGTCAAATCTAGCGTGTCACATCAAAGTGTTTTTCGAAAATTGATCTTTTTGGTAAAAATCTGTTATTGAATTTAAATGCTTTTGTTAGTATTTAACAAAGGTTCTCGTTAAAATGTTTTCCTTATTAACCATCAATTGTTATATTAAATTGATTGGAAACGCGAAAGCTTTTTCAGTTGTTGAAGTTTAAAATGTGTGTTTTAGAAAACAATAATTGTTTTAAAAACTCGTCCTAGACTAGCAGTTTAAAAGTATATAGCCCGAAGCCCAATTAAAACTTAAATCCTCAAATGGCCATATTACATAAGTAAAACCCAAATATAAAATCATTAAATAAATAAAGTCGTAAGTAAATCATTTGCGATTGTGTGGCCACCTCTAATTCCCTCACAGCTCCAAATCGTTTAAGGCTGGGGATTACCTGTACAATTCAAAGAAAGGGTGAGTTTGTGAAACTCAGTGTGTAATCCCCTATCAGTCAAATAGTAAACAATGCATTCAAGATGGCGATGCAGGCTTGAGCCCTATTCGATGATCGATCTGATGCGGTCCTTAGCCTATCTGATAACGATGTGGGCCTAAGCCCAATTCGATGATCGATGCTGATGCAGTTATGTAACCCACCCCAATCCAACCAACACACCATGTGGGGATTAAATCGACCCACCTAGCCAACACACTAATATCGCAGCGAAGCTGCTAACAGTAATGCAACAATGCTGCTAATAACAGTAAACGTGGAAAAGCCACCAGAGTAGTAATTACGTGGCAAAGCTACTAATACAGTACTTCCTCCAAATCAGAAACCTAACCCCATGCAGTCTATAGTGTCATATATATTACGTGTATGCAGTATGCCATACTCAAAACCAGTCACATAAACCTCATACACACACATCATTTAACCTAACACTAGGGGTATAACGGTCATTCCATCGGTTAGGGGTAAAATAGTAATTTTCCCCCTAGGGCTATTTTGGTCATTTAACCAACTTTGGGGTCTCGATATAGATGACGACCCTTCAAAAGGTCTCTAGTCGTCTCAAACGACTCAAATAACCCATATGGCCAAAACAGTGTAAATGGGCCCAAGGCCCATTACTCGGCCCAAGTGGGCTTACACGTTCGTTTGGCCCATTTAGCCCAAATTCAGTCATGACTATGTGTTTACCATAGCCCACTCCATTACTTGCCACTTACTGTAAATTTTATCCGTGTGGGGCCCATAAGCCCATTGGGCCCACAGGGGCCATCTCGGCCCAACGAGGCCCATAATGACCCAAGACCACGAGAATGCTCGTGGTGGCCTCTACAGTCTATCGTCCATGACTGTGGGCTCAGTTTACCACACGAGTGTTCGCACACTCGTGAGGCCTCAAACGCTGAAGTTTCAGCTTTTCAGCTTTTCGACTTTTGCCGATTCACAGTAACATAGTGGTGTGAATACACACCTATATCTAACATTTTGATAGTAGAAAAGTTGGGTGTACGGTTATGCACCTTTTCTTGAAAGCCTATGAACAATCCTTAAGCACCAACCTTGGTCGAACGAGAAAGCGTTTCCCACCTGAACTGATACCCAAGACTAGCAGCGATTTCCTCTTCTCCAAAACCCGAGATTAAAAGAGAACTAATCAGCCAAGGCACTTCCAAAGCACAAGAGTGAAATACTCGGCCTAACACCACTAGAACATTTGAGAAAGGAACAAGGGGAGTAGCATTCAGTCAGAGAAAGTAAAGAAGAAGAGAATAGAAAATAAGTGAAAGATAAAGGAATAGGGGATGGATTCGGCCTAGATTGAGAAAAGGGAGGAAGAAAAAAAAAGATTCAATAGAACTCAAAAAATGAAACAGGAAAGGTTCCGCTATAGAGAGGCAAACCGATAGCACTATGGGAAAAAAAAAAGTGAAAGGTTAGAGGAAAAGAGTAATGTGATTCAAGAAAAAGTAGAAGAAAAGAAATTGAGAATAAGGACTTTAACACTAAAAACTTACACTAATCAAAACCCAAAAGAGCACGAAAGGTAAATTGCGAAATCAGCACTAGGGAGAAAAGAAGCCAGAAACGCCAAAAATAACAAAAACCCAAAATGACAGAGAGGAAATTCGGCACCCACTCACTCACTAATTGCCAAAAATGCACACAAAGGGACCCCTAGCCGAATTTGCATACACCAACTCCCCCAATCGGCTACAACTCTCCCTAATTTGAGCTTCTTAACTTTCTTTTAAAATCTCTCCCCTTATCCCTCCTTGATTTACTCCTTGAATCACTCCTCATAACTCTCCACAACTCATCCATCAGAATTTCACTGTAACACAACCACTGGCCGAAACCAACTGTAAAATAAATCCCCTAATTGTGCTGCTCAACACTCGAACCTCAGACGCTGAACACCATTCCACACGCTACTACCACTGAGCCACAGGCTCTTTCTGTGACATCAATCAATCGTAATAAAATATAAGCCCTACATACAAACGTCTGGATTCACTTAAGAGCAAAAAATTAAAATTTTTGTAAAAGCCAGGACTTGAATCCAGGCTCTCAAACACTCCCTAACTCACCCAAATCATCTAACCACTCAATCAAACATGCAGTTTTGTCAGATAACGCAAAACTACAACCCCCTATTTTTAGGGCGTTACAACTGCATACAAAATGATAATGAAATATTATTTGTGATTTAAATTGTAGGTTTAGTTATCTATGTGATAAATAGGAAGAAGTATGATTTAATTAATACGTTGTACTCGGTGTTAAAATCGAGTTGAAATATGTTGCATACGGTATTTGAATAGTGAATTATGTACGAATTGGGATTGATAGAATGAAAATTGAACTTATAAAGAGATTGAAAATATGTTACCTATTAAATGTTTAGGTTTCACTTCAGTTGGTAGATGATGCACTTATGTGTCAGTATAACTATTTTCGTTTTATCTGATGATGTATTGCAATACTGAATTGGGATGGAAGATGATTGATCTATGCTCTAGCTTGTGCCCAAGCCAAATTATTAAAAGATATATCAGGTCAATAGGTTAGAGAAATATAAATTACGATATATATACTGATACCATGTGAAAGACCATACGATACAATTAAACGAGTCTAAGGATAGATAAAGAAAGATAGAAAAATGAATTAACTTTATTCTAAAGTGAAATTCCAATACCCCCATGTCTTTTCCTGGAAAATTTCGGTGACGAAATTTCTTAAGGGGGAGATTTGTAACAGCCTAATTTTTAGTAGTGTCGAGAAATTGTGGTTTTAAAACCTATTTCCAACAAGTGAGTTTGTAAATATTATTATTAAATATTTATGGAGTTGTTATATTGGTGAATTGAATTTTTGATAGATAACTTTACTGAAAAAGTGACTAATCAAGGCATAAGATATAAATAGAAAAATTTGCAAAAGTTAACTCCTTGATATTTTAACTAGCATGGAGGTTTCGATTGGGAGGTACCATGTGAAAGGTTTTTGGTTTACTAGATAATTATGTCTTTTAATTTCCTAGTAGTTTGCTATTTTGAGTTGGTTAGGTTCGGTCATTACATGTTTAATGTTGTCTAAGATTTTTCTCAGTTAATGTTATTTAATCATTAGTTAGTTAATGTTGTCCAAGATTTTGCTCAATTAATGTTGTTTAGTCATTAGTTGTTTAATGTTGTCCAAGATTTTTCCCAATTGATGTTGTTTAATTATTATCTGTTTAATGTTGTCCAAGGTTTTTCACCATTGATGCTATTCAATTATTAATTGTTTGAACTTGTCCAAAAATTTTGCACCATATATGTTGATCGTTTAATTCAATATATTTTTTGTCCAAAATTTGACTTTGTTAATGTTGTTCGTTGTGGTGTCATTTATCTTATTTTATTTAGTTAATTAAGTTGTGCAAATGTGTTGATTTCACTGTCCAATTGTGATGTTATTGTGCTTCCATATTGTGTTAATTAGGCTGTCTGGGTGGGGCTAATAAAATAGTTTGAATGTGATGTTATTATGTTGATTTAATTTCTTATAATGTTGAAGATTTGTTGCTGCCAAAAGCATAATTTAAAGTTGTACAAAAGTGAACATTTGTAATAAGTTTCAACCAAATTAAATACAGGAAATTCAACATATTTATTCTCTTGTTTTAAATGTTATGAGTTGTTGTGTTAAATGAAGGAAAATATTGATTGTCATTATTTAAACTTGGTCGTTATCCGTAAGGGATATTTTCAGTCCGAATGTTGGAAATTGCTGCATTTAATTTTGCTACAGCATTTAACTTCTAGCTTAATATTGATTAAACTATGTTGAAAATGCAAAACAAGTATATGTTGTTCATGCGCTTAATTAACTACTAGGGAGCTTAAAATTTATATGTTTGAATGTGTTAAATTCACTATCCAATGCGTTGTTATTTATTCTAGTGTATTGAGTTAATGTTTTCTTATTTTTTAACATAATAATCTTGTTCAATATGTATAAATAGGGCAATCCATTTTGTGCATAATAGGGTGGCCAGAATAAATGTATTAAAATGTTGTTCGAAGTTGCATGTTTAATTATTATCTAAAAATAAATATTAAATCTGTTATTGTCTAAGAATAAATATTAAGTTGTTGCTCGAAAGTGCATAGCTACGAAACTACCAAATTAATGCGTTAAATTGTTAATCTAATTATATGTCTGTCTATTGTCTGAATTAATGTCTTAATGGTTAGAATGTGTATTTTTTATATTGCTTCAATCTAGTTTATTGTTATAGGTTGAGATGCTTGATAGCATAATTATGAGTAATGTTAGGAAGAATTAAATGTAAAAGAAGTTGAGTTGAGTATGTAATTGGTATGGTTGTGATTAGGTGAATACAAGTGATTATTCAATGTTTAATTGAATTTTGGAGTTTATAGGTCAGGAATTTGAAGATAAATATGTGACAACAGTCTATATGAGTACAAATGCGATATGAAAGGATTACTTTTTTATAATATAATTTAACATATTAAATTGCATACGAACCTTTGATTTTTATTTTATTTATTTATGTCTTTACTTTACTCATGTTATGTTATAATATTAGTTATAAAAATGTCATTGAGTTGATTACTCAGCGTTCGATTTGTTTTCTGTGCGTAGGTTAGGTTCAATTGTGTGCACTTGTTGTTATCAGCATCCAACAAAAAATCCCACACTCATTGAGTTGGTGAAAGTTTTTCTATTTTGGTCGGCATGCACCTATAGGGTTTTATGTTTTATTAAGATTAGTTGGAAAACTATTTCATACTTCGAGAATTTATATAAATAGACATATATGATAGTTGAGAATGGTTTGTACTATGTATATGTTTGATGTTGATGTTACTATGTGAATATTTAGATGAGGTTATAATGCTTTGGATGTGAATCAGTATTTAGAATAGAGGATGCATGAAATGCAATGATTTAATAGGTTAATAGTTGAGATATTGATATATTTATCATGACATGGCTATGGGTCTGAATGTATATTTTGAATGGATTATGGAACAAATGATGTTAGTTGCTCCAGCAACGAATGTGATATTCTGTTGCTCGGACTTGGCGAGTGGGTTAGGTAATGGGGTGTGATGATCGGAGCTTGACTTAGCTAGCCCATGTACCAATTTGTAAAATTGTTAAAGTTTTTTAAAAGTTTTCATTATTGATTTCTTGAAAAATTAGGCTTGTAATTGATATATTTTAAGCTTATACTATGAAATGCACTAAATTATAAAGTTAATTTAGCTTATTGTTAACTCTACTACATTAGGGACCAAATTAAATAAATTTAAAATTTGTTACTAAATTATGTTAAAAATAGAAAGTTGGAGGTCCCTAGTAAGAATATTTGAAATCAGATTTTAATCTGAGGCTAGGAATTGAAAGTTATTACTATTCTAAGTTCAGGGACTAAATTGAATAAATTGTAAAATTATAAGGATGTCGAAAAATTAAATTATATAAGTTCATATATATCATAGCATAGAACAAAAATATTTGGTATTGATTTATGTTATAAAATAATTGTTTAGATCAAAAATTTTAGATTAGTCCTTGCAGTATCCACTTTATGTATTTTGAATAGGTAAGTTCATATAGAACTTACTATTTGATTTTATGCTATGTTTGAATTGTGTCTTGTTTCATTAATGTGTTTAGATTGAAGTAAATTTAGTGAATTTGACATATGTGGCTTAAAATGGATTGAATTGAAAATCATGAGAATATTGCTACTATGGAAAGGTACAGAATGCAAATATGAATATTGAATGTTTACAGGACTTGTAATGAAAGAAGTAACTGGTACAGGATTTGATAAGGATATATATATGACAACGGTGCTCATGTGAACTTAGTAAAATGTTAGGATACGGATGACATGCCATTAAGGTTATACACGCGCTTGATCAGGGATTTTATAGGTTGTAACTAGGTCTAGCATATGTTGTAGACTCTCGGATTACATGATGGTAGGTCTAGCCCAGACGGGTGACTTCGTTAAAATGTCAGCTTGTGTGAGCAATTCTGTCATAATGTCAGCTTGTGTGAGCAAATTATTCTCGTGTATTCGAGTCTATTTTACTATAGTTCTCTCGAACGAAATTCAATAAATTGAAATGGGAACTTGAAATGATTTGAAATTAGATTGTATGTGCATCGAACTTGATATGTGTTACATGATTTCTTGTTTAATGTTCTTGTTTTGTACTTTGACTAACTTATTACATTGTATATGATGATATGTATAAGTTGTATCAAAGTTTTAATGGAAAAATTAAGAAATTATCTTATTTAATTGATTAAGGTAAGTAATGTAAATTTCATATGAGCTTACTAAGCATTCATAATGCTTACTCTAGTCGTTTTCCTTCCCTATAGATTTTTCACCTTTCGGAACTACCGATTCGAATCAGTAGAAATGGTAGCTATACTTTCATTTTGGGTATAGATTATGTGGCATGTACCTAAGGTTTACATTATTTTGTGTAAATGAGCATTTTGAGTTTTTGTAACCTTATATTCAGGGTGTTAATGATTCACTTTGGATATAACACTTGGTATAAAGTTTGTTTGTGTTGGATTTGGTGCCCTAAGTGTAGTATATTTGTTTGTAAACTTGTAATTTTTTCGAATAGACTGGTTAATAAAACAAATATATTAATTACAATTAATATACTTTTTATTATTTTCCTCAAATGGTTTTTTCACACAAAGCAAAATGGAAGCAAATGTTTCTAGTTGGTTGTCTGATGTTAAACTAATATTAAGCGGTATTATGTGGCTGGATTGTAATACAAAAATACAACTTGTATTTGTAGACGAACTAAAAATTTCTTTAGTCTAATCGAAAATGAGCAAATTGATTGAAACACTAATATGTCATCTATCAAGTCCAATTGGAGAGATGTTTTGTCTTAGGCATTGGAGTAGACGACTCCCAGAAGATAGAGACATAGATGTGACTGACTATACTGACAATACATCAGATAGGATCCAAGAAGAATAGGTCCTTATGACCTTCATAGTGTGGTATTCATAAATACTATGACAACCCAAACCCGACCAGGGCGGACCAACCCAAATTTAAAGCATTACGTTAGCCACCTAAGTGAATCTTCTGCTAATGACCACCTAAGAGGCACCCGGACCTTATAACACCTGAATCTTATCTAATTATTAGTTATTTATTAATGCAGAAGCAAATTATGAGCCAAATTTAAACTTTTCCTAGGTCATTTAACCTAAGGGCATTTTCATCATTTTACCACCTATGGTAAAACTAACCCGATTTTAGATCTATATGTTTATCGACATTTTTATAGTCAAATTCTACAAGCCTAAAACTTTCCAGCTTAATTTGAGTTTGTTTACTATGTCTAATTTAAGTTATATTATTAGGGACTAAATTATAACAACTGCAAACTATCAGTACCTATTCTGAATTATAAACTAAATGCACTCGTATCAAATTTTACCCATTACGAGACTAATCCTAAAATTTTACCAAGTTTCCTTATCATCTATAACTCTAATTAGACTAATCAATTTTCAAGACTAAATTGTAGCCTAAACTAATTAGAATACCAATTTAAAAAGACAAAAATTCAAACCCCCAAAAACCCACACTGCCGTGTCCCCCACACCGTGTGTAATTAAATTCCTATGTTCACGTCGTGAAAAACTTTTAGGCCGATCACACACGCCCGTGTGGAAATCCACACAATCGCGTATGATAGCTCCAGTCCCCACATGCCCGTGTCACTTACCCACATGCCCATGTGCATCCCCACGCACGCCCGTGTGAAAACCACTACACCCATTTTTGTAAAAAACTCATTTTAAAACATGATTTTACATATTTTACTAGCCAATTATACTTGATTTAACTACAATTAATTACCATACATATACATACACCTCCAATTGAATTTATTGACAGCAATTAAGCCTCAATTAAATAGAATTAGGCAACCAATTCCATGTATAACAAACATTGAATAAATCAAACAAGTGGCGTACCTTAGTCGCTAGTAAACCAGTCCAAGGAAGTTCAATTAAACAATCGTCAGTGTAATTTCATGCCTTACACACCGTGTTATCGATCACCGTGTTATCAAGCAACAATACATCATAAATCATTCAATAATTAAACTCAAACATGCTTCAAAATTATTATAAAACCATCCCAAATAAAATGTCCAATGTCCAAAGTCCAATTACAACCAAAATTAAACTAATTCTCGAGAGTTCCATAATGCCCGATTACAATCTCTAAAATGTGTAATAAAGTCCCTACCAAGCCTAAATCTCTTAGAACTCTTTTTCTTGGCTCCTCAGCTCCTTAAGCTCGTCAATTATTTGTACAAATTGTGGGGGTTTGAGCTTTAAAAAGCTCAGTGAATGTTAATAACAACGATTAGTAAATTAACATCAAAATCATGCTTAAAACACGTTCAATCATTCACCAATTATTAGCCAGAGTAAAGAAAGATGCCAATTCAATTTCCATATGCTTTATCAATATTAAGAATTAATCATTTATGGCTTATAAACATTGAATGATATAACAAGAATCACACATAAATATATTGGCATACACTTCTCGTGGCTTAACCGGGTGATCATACATCGGATAAACGGATCTTCGAACTCCTACAAATACCAAATACAGTCCACCGAGTTGAGCGGGACAAAGCACACACTCCCTTGTAGCGCCTCAAATAACCCAATGAGTGGAGAATCATGCTCAACACTCCCTTGTCTACTCCAATCAAATTAGTCCACCTAAAGCCATATGCTCACAATGTCACAAATAAAGGTGAGTACTCACAAATCTTATGGCATGCCAACTATATCCAATGGATCCACCATGCATGTTACCAATATATTCAATCAAACATAGCATATAAATCAATCATTAAAGTGCTCAATTTAATATGACAAAATGTTTATGTGTAACATGTAACATAACCATTTAACATCCAATTAAATGAAGCATTTCATTTGCCATTTTTCCAAAATTCAACTACCAATTGTAACACCAACATACCATGATAAAAAAAATCTAGTAAACATGCTTTAATCATCTTTATAATTAACCTAATAAAATAGCACAACACCATCCAAAAGCTTATTTACCATTATTCATTAAAAATTCAATTCTTGCACATTTAATATCAATCTTGCAAAAATCAGTCGTTCCACTATAATTAATGCTAATTATCAATTAAGTTACTAATTACGCATAAATGAGAGCCAATTTACCAAATTGCCCTTAGAAACACTCACCACTCAATTTTTTGTTTTGTTACCTTTTGTTTAATTTTCTATGTAGGAACCCGATATGAAGGAGACACAAACAATTCAAGCTAACACGATCAAAGGAGGAGATACCCACCACTAGAAATTAAAGTGACCACGATCAATCGAGTAACTTCTTTCCTTATCTATGATTGGGCTACACATTGAGGACAATGTGTCAACTAAGTGTGGGGGGTAACATAGAAAAAATTGCTTCAAATTTTTACATTTCTTTCGATTTATCTTGTCCTTTATATGCTTGAGCTTGAACAAATACAAGTGATGGTTAAGAGAATGTACATAGGTTGCTGGTGTTTATGAATAAATTTGGCATGATGATAGGAGATTTTAAATTTATTATTAGTAAACTACTAAAGTTTTATATGTTACACGGTAAATAGGTATTAAGCTATCATCTGTACCAAGTGATATAGAAAATACAAGAAAACGAGCATGCTAGTTTGAATGATAAATGGTTGAATTTGTGTTTGTTTGGTTGATTAAGCTTATGCATGTTGAGATATTTAGGGATAACCTAAGGCATTGTTTGGAACACATCCAGAGCCAAAAAACTGTCCTATCTATACTTCACCTTTAAAACCAATTTTAAGCCTTTTGACACTTCTTGATGAACCACATTACAAACCCCGAGATTGAAAATATTAATTTGTATATGCCCTTTTTATTTGGTCTTATACCGCACGATTATAGACATCTGGCCATACATATTGAGGGTTAAGTAGATACATCATGATGGAGTTTGTAAACTTAGAGTGAAATAGGAAAGATTGGTGTGACATGGGAACTATAAGTTAGCCTAATGCGAGAAACAAAAAGAAAAATCTAAAAAAAAAAAGAATTGGTACGAGTAGAAAAAGTCTTAAACTAGCAAAAGAGCATTCATAAGTGAGATGTATTAAAAAAGAGAAAAGTCACAAAGTCACAAAAGAAAGAAAAACCCGTTCATTAGTGCACAAAAACTCTTAAGGCTAGCCATAGTTACTATGTCATGCTATGATTTCCTATATATGAAGAGACAAGGATGGTGAGAAAAGGAGAATTAAGGCGGTGAGCGAGTAAGGGTCACTAAAAAGGGAAGAATAGTGATCAATACCATATGCCAAACTATTTTTGTGTTTGTATCCTTTTGATTCTTACCATTTTTGAATTTCATATTTGTCCCAACCCTCAGAACATTACAAGCTAAAAATCCATATTTGACCTAAATATCCTTATACATGAATGGACATCATACTGAACGTTCACACAAATGACTATTTGTCTTTTGCTCGGAGAATCAAAGTACTTGTAGGATTGGTTGGTGGATTCTTATAGGTGAGAACCTTAATACTTGTATATTTTGTAACATATTGAACTTAGATGTTTGTGATCAAAAGTGGTAAGTCAACTACTCATAATGTTGAAATTGTTAGTAAACGTGAAAGGTCTAAGTCATATGCTACAAAAACAATACTTGTACCATACTTGCTCAAGGATCGTCATTTTTCATTTTTTAATCTTTATTTATGTTTCTTGAGGACAGGCAATGACTTAAGTGTAAGGAAGTTTGATCTGTCATAATTCGGTGCAACAGATTGAACTAAGTTTTCACATTTAAGGAGATTGAATACAAGCATTTTGATTATGTTTTAATTTAGTTTCATTACTCTTGTTTACATTCAATAAAATGTGCAGATCGAGTCTTTTATTAACCTTAAGGGCCAAATGAGGCCTAAAGGAGAGCTAACATACTTTGTGAATGTACAAGAGACCATTAGAGGGCATTTCGGGTCAATACTAGATGCTATGTTGTAACATGGGGGATCTGATGTCACAACATAGAGAGCAGAATGGAGAAAGTGAGAAGCTGCCTTCAATTTCACGACATAGGCTGAAAGTGTCATGACATACCCATAAAGATGGATATAGAGGAACATGTTTGTTGCTATGTCGCAACATATATCTTAGTGTGTCGCGACATCAACTCGGTGATGAGAAAAAAAATAAGAAGTAGGGTCGTTTTGGTCTAGACAACAAAAATTTAAGCTCGAGAACGTCAACTAACATAGGGTTAAGGACGACAACAATCTGAAGGCTATAAATAAAACCTTTTAGCATATGTATAGGAATCTTAGTTTTAACCTAGTTTTCTTCCGTTAAATTTTGTCTTGTTTTCTTTCCTTCTTAGGTTTTTTGAGTTTTAGTTATTTTCTTTCTTCAAGAGGTCTGACTGTAAAGGAGATTAAGTTCTGTGGATTCGTGCTTATATCAATATCAATCAGGCTTTTCTTAAACTCTCTAGTTCAATCCATTCCCTATGATTAATTCTTCTATTTGTTCCATGTTGTTTATGAAAGCTATGAGGAATTAATCCTTCTATGGAGGATTAGTGAGTAGAAGCATGATCTCTTAAATATTTTATAGGTTTACTCAACGAATAAATTTTTCAAAAAAGGAATAATGTGAAACAAACCCTAGGCTTGACAACTTTGGGAAGTCATCAAGGTGGGAATTAACCTAAAATTGGTATTGCCTATCCGTGAACACCCTAACCCCAAACTAATTTGGATTGTGAGGTCGAAAGATAAGTAGTTCTTGTTGACTCATTATATTAGTGGAAGATCAGAAGATCCTGCTAGGATAGTGACTAGTTGATTAACGAAGAACCCGAGACGGAAGTTAATTGAGATTGCTAAAGTAAGCTAATCATCTATATTCAAATTTTATTCACTTTATTTCTCTCTATCTCTTGCAATTTTACTCTTTTTATGTTATTGTATTTCCTTAGTTTTAAAGCCACAAAATTATCTCTTATTTTACTTTCATACTATAACAAACTTGAAGTATTAATTAGATCTTTAATTGTTTAAGTTAAGATTGATTTAGTACTCGCCTCCCTTGGGTACAATCCTCAGAGTGCTCACGTACTTCGTTGTAAAATCTACATTACAACTCGACCCGTATACTTGCGGATACTGCCACATTCTATTGTAATATTCACACTCTAGACGTTAGTATGTCCGGAGGCAGTCAATAGTAAAGTCTTACAACAAAACACATGAAAGTATTATGAGGATTGTACACAATGGATAACAAATTAAATCTAAAATCTATTTCTACAATAACAAGTCTAATTAGTAATAATTAAAACTTATATGATGAGAAACAATAAAATAGAAGTGAATCATAAACTAAATTAAATAAACAGAAATAGACAAACAACTAAATGAGGTGAACATATAGAAAATTAACTCGTTTTAGTGGTTGTAAATAATCAAAATTTTTGTTTAAATGGAATTAACTATTAATTAACTAGTGTTACCTCCCACCTCTACTAATTAACTAATTGATAGTTACTTGCTTATCTCCCCACCTCATTTTCTCCACAAGGATAAATTACGATTTGCTTAGCAAACTTATCTCCCAACCTTGTTTAACCTAGATGACTTCCTAGGGTTGTCAATCCTAGGGTTTAAGCACACATAATTTAAAATAGTTAATTCATATGGGAAATCCATATTCCTCCGTTAGTTACTCTCACATCCACTCATTAATTTTCATGAGACTTAGCCTTTCATAGATCTAGATGGCATAACTATTAGATTTAATTTAAACAAGGAAAAGAACACAAGTATATTAAAATAAAAGAAAGGTAAGTAATTGCTCAATTGATGGAATTGGATGTGCTTCGAGTTGCATAATCTCTTGAAAATTTATTAATCTTCGATGTTTTAAAAATAATAATAAAATAAATTACTGAATTCTTTAATAGAAAAGGCTTATGTAACAGCCTGCACGACGGAGTCTTTGTAATTGGTTACTATTTGGCTTGTAGTTGGTAAATTAAGGATAGATGAGTAAGTAAAGTGCTTATCTTAACTAAGTGTAGAAATCTACGTATGCACCATTTGGCGAACTCTTAGGTTTGTTGAGCTAATGATGATTCACTTAACTAACTTAAATCACGACAAAGGCAAGCACACCTATCGAATAGCAGAATAGTTATGGTGAGTTGGAAATATCGTATCCACGAGGACTAAAAGTACTTGTAATTATTATCTTTTTATTATTTAGCTGATAAATTGAAGGAATTATTTTTAATATAAAATTAAACTAATTACTAAGGATGCAACAAAGAATAAAGTAAGAAAGTAATCGAATAAACCAATGAGATAGGAAATTCTTAGGAAAGAATCCACCTAGATTTCACTTATTATTCTGAATTTGAATTAAACGATTTATTCACTTGCCTTGATCCGTAGAAATCCCTAAATTATATTAATATCTCTTTCGAGAGTAAAAATAACTAACTCTAGGTTGATTAATTGAAATCTCTTTCTAATTAAAACCCTATTGTCGCATTAACTCGATCTATGAATTCCCCTATTAGATTTGACTCTAATCTAGTAGATTTATGTCGTCCTATTTCTAGGATTGTATACAACTCCACTCAATTATGGTAGATCTACTCTTAAATAAGGACTTTCGCTCCACTGAAATAAGCATATCAATCATGAATTAATATCCTGAAAACATTAAAACATGGAATAAGTACACATAATTGAGATCAAGGAACCAAGTATTATCATATAATTCAGAAATTAAATAACAAGATCTATCATAGGTTTCATCTTCCCTAGGTATCTAGGGAATTTAGTTCATACTTTGGGAGGAGAACATCTCAAAATTAGGAAATCTACAAAACATAAAGAAACCTAAAAACTTCTAGGGAAGTTAACTGGAGATCTTCAATCTTGAAGGAGATCCTACTTCTGAGTTGATTGCAACGGTGTTCTTCAAGTAATTTCTTCGTTCTTCTCTACGTGCTCCCTTAGATCCTCTTCCAATGTATATTTATAGACTTTAGAATGCTCAGAAACCCTAAAAATTGGCTTTTTTGGTGTGTTTAGGAAACAGAGAGCGACATCGACGCAGGCTGGCACATGGGCATGTGGCCAGCCTGTGTGGCTCACACGGGCGTGTGCTCAGCCCGTGTGGGAATGGCCAGGCCGTGCGGATCTTGAAAGAAGCTCGTTTTGTCCAATTTTGGCCCGTTTTTTGCTCTTTTGCTCCCTTATGCTCTCCTAAGTATAGAAACATGAAATTAAAGGATTACGAGCATCAAATTCACTAAATTATATAACAAATCATCCCAAAAAATGCCAAGCATGGGATTAAAACATGTTACTTTTATGGCTTATCAAATTTCCCACACTTAAGCGTTTGCTTGTCCTCAAGCAAAATCCTCAACTCACAATTAAAAATTAAACTTTCTCATTTCATAATTCTCATCAATAATGTTTTGTCATAATTTACAAATAATCATACATTGATAATTCAACTAAAAGAACACTAAAGATTCAAACAATCCAAGTCATACATTTTTAAAGCATGAAAAGCATAGGTATTTCCCCTTATCTAAATAATTACCTTTAATTCAAAACCGAAAAGAATTGACATCCTTACTAAAGATTCACTTAAATCACTCAAGGTGTTTAAGGACATTCTTACTAAAGGTTGTAATGGGGCTTAGTTAAGGGTGTGGAGAAAGGCTGAAAAAAGAGGGTTAGAATCGAGATTGAATTAATAAATTGCCAAACTAGAAAAATAAACTAAAACTGAATAATTACATCAATTGAAAACTTATCAATAATAACATGAGCTTTTTCTCAGAATGTGAAATTAGCTATTTAAGCTTAGTAATAATCAAAATAAATGTAAATATTTTTATTTCTATTTATTTCATTTTTTTATGGATAATAAGAGATAATTTAACAACTGAAACAAAAGAACATAGTTAGCCAACTGACCAAATTAAATCTCAACAAAAAGGGAGTTAATAAAACAGGATTAATTCTCAATGAATAAAAAAAATGACTTATGGGTTAATACTAAGGGTAGATAGAAGAACTGCATTTTAGGCTCAAAGGGGTTCACTAAGGGTTAATTATGTAGGTAGTGTAACAGTCCTATCCCGTTTCCGATCGCCAGATTAAGGTTAAGAGATATTACCGCGCTAACATTAATTAAAACATTTTCCAAAGTCATTAACGGCAATTAACAATCCAATTTCAGTCTAAACAAACATTGTAAAATAAAAGTTATATTCGTATGACTACATATTTACATATATAAAAATATTGTTCCCAACAGTCTAGCCTATACATGCCATATCAAGACCAAAATGTAACTATACCAAAATGGTCGATAGTATGATGATCCGTTGACGATCTCCGAGTCGATGGCCAGAATCGACAATCTAAAAACAGAGAAATAAGAAACAGAGTAAGCTTTCAAGGCTTAGTAAGATTTAAGTAATGAAAACGTTTAAAGTTAAAACATAGCATTCATACGGCTAATCATCTTTCAGACCAAACGTAACCATGATTAAATATACCACTATTATTCATACATATCATCTTAAACTTACCTTAAACACGAATTCGTATCATATAGATAATTTATATATATATTTTTATTTTTTTCTTTTACCCAACCAACTTCACCTTTTGCCTGAATACATCTAATTCGATTACAAGGCTAAATAAATACATATACGCAAACACACATATTCATGTTACTTTGTATTTCGACCAATATACTTACATGCTCATAGTCAATCTTAACTTAATTTCACTTAAACCAATATTCATGTATCTCGAATAAGCTATAGACTTCAACAACCCTAAGAAATGGCCGAAAGAGCACTATTCAATTGAATAATCACAATTTATGCTGAATCAAATTTTTACAATGTATATACGGTACATATCAGATCATCTTAGGGTTGTAAGGACATTAATTAAAATTATTACGGCAAGATCGCATATTCCAACACAAATGCCTTCGGGATTTAAATTCAATACCAACACAAGCCTTCGGGATTTAAATTCAATACCAACACAAGCCTTCGGGAATTTAAACCCGGTATAGCACCAGCTCGAAGCCGGCTGGACGTTAGCCCGGATATATTCCAACATATAACCTGCGGACCTTAACTCTGAATATATTCCAGCACTTAGCCTGCGGACTTTAAGTCCAGATTTATTCCATCACTGAGTATCGTACATATTTATTTGCAAAAGAATTTAATTCGCATAACATCTCACAATCATAGTTCATATACTCATTCGAATAATGGTATAACATGGACACCAATTCATTAATTTTTTTGGCTCAGTAATATACATAAGAATATATGTCTATCTTACCTTCTAAATTTAACTTTCTATTAACTATTTAGCTTAAAGCCTTAAGCATGATTTATTAAATCATATATAACTATATTCAAAAGAATCAATTAATCATAGTACAATTATCATTCATATATCATGACAATATCAATTATGTACTAAATGTGACTATTCGAACTTACCTCGGTATATTGGGACGGTTGTGGATTGCTTACTCTATTGCTTTCTCTTTTCCCCTATCCAACTTTGATCCCCCTTGCTCTTGAGCTTAATAAATACAAATAGATGTGTTTAATATTTTAACCAATATTGTTTACTTATTATTCATATTCGGCAATCACATATCAAACTCAATATAATATAATATAATTTGTAAATATGTCATGATTCGATTTCATATTTATTTATAACTGAAAATGGCGAGAATTTATCAAGCCATGAAAGTCACTTGTAACTCAAACTCAAAATGACCATATACTCTAATAACCGATTATTCAACTTATACCAATCTCATATGCACAAACGAAACTCACATAGTTTATCTTATTTTCTTATACACTAGTTTAACCACTACAAGTATTACCAAATAAATCACATATATATATATATATAAATATATAGCAGCACTCATTTCACATATACGTCAATTATCAAAGCTCTCACTCCCTAACTAATGCCGAATGCTTATATGAGCCTTGAGTTATCCTTACACTTTTATCAACTCAGCAACTCAACCTAATACAAAAACTATTGTTATTTAAGCAGCCAACACCCAAACATTCAACAACAATAAACTCTTCTTAATTAAGCACATATATTCGTCAAGGACAATGGTAGTTTAGCAAACTTTAATTTAACACTTAGTTGTTTATAACACATTTTAAGCATTCCTTTCATTCCATCACTTTAAAGCATATACAATACTCAATTATAGCCAAATTCATATTCGGTCATAGCACACCACAAATTAGCCGATTCTTCTCCCTTAACATCTAATGCACACATATGGTCATTTGTTTAGCTTAAACACTTATCTACTATTATACATCTAAATTAACATAAAAAAACAACTGAAACCCTTATTAACAACTATGGCCGAAAGCTATAATCATTCCCAAAACCAAAAAATTTAGCATGGGTTACATAACGAACTTAGTAACTAGCTCAAAATTAACTAAAATTTCAAGAGTTAACATAAAATTCTTACCTTAATATAAACCTAAGATGACCGAATGGTGTTTCTCTCCTATTCTTCTTTACATTCAGTTTATAAGGAACAAGATGAATACTTTGTTTTCTTCACCCATTTTCTACTTTAATTATTATTCTATAATATTAAGCTATTCACATAAAAATAATGATAATAGAAAATTCATATATTATATAATAACTAGTAACATGGCCGGCCACTATCTAAAATGGGTAATTTGACATGCAAAACCATTCTTTTCAATACATGCATTAATAGACCATTATAAATTAACCTATCACATTTCAAAAATTTCCCACATAAGTCCTATTTAATAAATTCACATACAAATGACCAAATCAAAGCATGAAACTTTCACACATGCATTTACTCACATCAAAAACATAGAATATAACAATTAATTATTTTTATGACTCAGTTTTGTGGTCCCAAAACCACTTCCCGACTAGGGTCAAATTAGGGCTGTCACAACTCTTCCCCACTTAAGGAATTCTTTTCCCCGAAAATCTTACCAGTAAATAGATTTGGGTAACGTTCTTGCATAGAATTCTCAGGTTCCCAAGTAGCTTCTTCAATTCCGTGCTTGAGCCATAACACCTTTACTAACGGAACCTTTTTGTTTCGCAACTCTTTCACCTCGCGAGCTAGAATACGAATCGGTTCTTCTTCATAACTCAAATCGGATTGTATTTCAACCTCTGATGGATTAATTATGTGCGATGGATCAGATCTATAACGTTGAAGCATCGAGACATGAAAAACATTGTGAATCTTTTCAAGTTCAGGGGGCAAATCAATTTGTATGCGACTGGCCCAATTTGTTCGGATATTTCAAATGGCCCGATGAACCTCGGACTCAATTTGTCTTTACGACCAAATCTGAGTACCTTTTTCCATGGTGAAACTTTAAGAAACACTTTGTCTCCGACCTGATATTCAATGTCTCTTCGTTTTAAGTCTGCATACGACTTTTGACGTTCTAAAGCTGCTTTCAGACTTTCACGGATTACTTTTACTTTCTGCTTAGCATCTTTAATCAAATCAACTCTGAAAATTTTACTTTCACAAAGCTCGGTCCAAAACAACGGTGTACGACATTTGCGACCGTATAAAGCCTCGTAAGGTGCCATCTTAATGGTTGATTGAAACTATTGTTGTAAGCGAATTCAACCAAAGGTAAATATCGTTCCCATGAACCACTAAACTCAAGGATACAACATCTCAACATATCCTCGAGTATCTGAATAATCCACTCGGATTGACCATCAGTCTGGGGATGAAAAGCGGTGCTAAAATACAACTTGGTACCTAATGCTTCTTGCAACTTCTTCCAGAATCGCGATGTGAATCTCGGATCTCAATTCGACACAATAGAAATAGGTACCCCGTGTAACTTCACAATCTAAGAAACATACAACTCAGCTAGTTTGTCAAGTGAATAATCCATAAGTACGGAAATAAAATGAGCCGACTTTGTCAATCTATCAACAACAACCCAGATCGCATCTTTCTTGCTTGACGACAATGGCAACCCAGATACAAAATCCATCGTGACTCAATCCCATTTCCATTCAGATATCTTGATCAGCTGAAGTAATCCTGAAGGCACTTGATGTTCCGCTTTCACTTGTTGACATACCAAACACTTCGAAACAAAGTCAGAAATGTCTTGTTTCATACCGGGCCACCAAAACTGACGTTTCAGATCGTTGTACATTTTCGTGCTACCAGGATGTATCGACATTCGACTATTATGAGCTTCGTTCAAAATCATCGAAATAAGTTCTGAATTTCTTGGAACGCGCAATCGACTTCTGAACCTCAAACAATCATTGTCATCAATTTGAAACTCTGAATCCACATTCGAAACACATTCAGCTCGTTTAGCCACCAATTCATCACCAACTTTCTGAGTTTCACATATTTGATGAGTCAATAACGGTTTGGCTTTTAATTTTGCTACAACACATTATCGGATGAAACGGACAAGTGAACATTCATCGCTCGCAAAGCAAACAGTGATTTGCGACTCAAAGCATCGGCAACCACGTTAGCCTTTCCAAGGTGATAGTCAATAACAAGATCATAATCTTTCAACAATTCAAGCCAACGTCTTTGTCTCAGATTCAAATCTTTTTGAGTTATTAAATATTTGAGGCTTTTATGATCTGAATATACATGACATCTTTCTCCGAACAAATAATGTCGCCATATTTTTAAAGCAAAAACTATGGTAGCTAATTCGAGATCATGAGTTGGATAGTTTTTCTCATGTGGTTTCAATTGCCTCGATGCGTAAGCTACAACTCGACCCTCTTGCATCAATACACAACCCAGCCCATGTAACGACGCATCACTGTAAATAACAAACTCTTTACCGGATTCGGGCTGCACTAACACTAGGGCTTCCGTCAAAAGTATTTTCAGTTGGTCGAAACTTTTCTAGCACTTATCTGACCATTCGAACTTAATATCTTTTTGAAGTAGCTTCGTCATAGGTGTAGCTATCATCGAAAAACCTTTTACAAACCGTCTGTAGTAACCAGCAAGTCCCAAAAAGCTCCGAACTTCTGTAATATTTCTCGAGGGCTTCCAATCAAGTATGGCTGAAATTTTGCTCAGATCAACTCGAATACCTGATGCGGATACTACATGTCCCAAAAAGCTAACTTCTCTCAACCAGAACTCACATTTACTGAACTTAGCATATAACTGCTTATCCTCAGAATATCTCAGAACACTAATCTCAGGTGCTTGGCATGTTCAGTTTCATCGCGTGAATAAATCAAGATATCATCTATAAACACAACTACAAACCGGTCCAAACACTGCCTGAAAATTCGGTTCATCAAATCCATAAATACTGCAGGGGCATTAGTGAGCCCAAACGGCATCACTAAGAACTCGTAGTGACCGTATCTCGTTCTGAAAGTAGTTTTAGGTATATCTGAATCTCGAACTCGCAACTGATAATAACCCGATCTCAAATCTATCTTTGAAAATACTGAGGCTCCCTTCAGTTGATCAAACAAATCATCAACACGCGGTAACGGATATTTATTCTTTATTGTCACTTTATTCAACTGACGATAGTCGATGCACAATCTCATGGTTCCGTCTTTCTTTTTCACAAACAATACTGGTGCACCCCAAGGTGAGAAACTCGATCGAGCAAAACCTCTATCCGTCAACTCTTGCAACTGAGCTTTCAATTCCTTTAATTTGGCTAGTGCTATACGATACGGAGCTATCAAAATCGGTGTAGTCTCAGGTACAATTTCAATGCCAAACTCTACCTCCCAAACAGGTGGTAACCCTGGTAATTCTTCGGGAAAAACATCCGGATATTCACAAACCACTGGCACTGAGTCAAGCTTCCTTTCTGATTCTTTATTATCAAGTACGTATGCAAGATACGCTTCACACCCCTTTCTCACCTATTTTTGAGCCAACATCGAGGATATTACTGTTGGCAATCCGTTCAAGTCAGTAGACTCAACTCATACTATCTCATTACTTGCACATCTCAAATCAATGGTCTTTCTTTTGCAATTAACAATTGCATCATGTACAGTCAACCAATCCATACCGAGAATAACATCAAATTCATCAAACGGTAAAAGCATTAAATCGGCTAGAAAATAGGAACCTCAAATTATTAAGGGGCATTTCTTGCACACTTTGTCGACAAGTACATATCGACACAAGGGATCTGACACTCGAATTATGAACTCAGTAGACTCAACAGGTAAAGTCCTACTGGATGCTAAAGTCTCACATACGTATGAATGAGTAGAACCAGGGTCAATCAATGTAATCACATTAGTATCAAAGAGAGTGAAATTACCGGTAATAACATCTGGCGAAGAAGCATCCTCGCGTGCGCGTATAGCATAAGCTCTAGTAGGAGCATGAGCCTCAGATCTGGTGGTAGTATCTTTAGACCCTCTCTGACCGTCGCTAGCATTCCCCGTATTCCTAGGCGGTCTACCTCGTGCTGTAGTATTATTCGGTTTCCCACTCTGATTCATGGTTTGTTCGGATATTCTTGGGCAATCTTTGATAAAGTGGTCAGCTGACCCACATTTATAACAGGAGCAGTCATGAAATCTACAACTCCCCGAATGCCATTTACCACAATACTTGCACTCTGTTCTGTCTCGACGATCGTTTCCAACACTGGCAACCGAAGTGGCTCGCGTACTCACTGGGGGTCGATTATGGTCTTGTTTGGAAAAACTTGAAGTGTCTTTAGATCAACCTGAATCCTCTCTGAATTTCTTTGATGACTGCTGAAAGGGCTTTCCCGAAGATCTCTTACGGAACTCTCTTACTCCCAACTCAGCGTTTCTTTTCTCTTTACTAAGCTCTTCGGCCTTGCAAGCTCGCTCTACAAGTATTACACATTCTCGGGCATACCGGCTAAGCCTTACAAATTTTCGTTCATAATCAGTAACCGACATGGAACCTTGTTTAAGTTCAAGAAATTCTTCCATTTTTGATCAATGAATCTCTGGCTGATATACATTTTTCGAAACTCGGTTTGGAAGAATTCCCAAGTCACTCGCTCTCTGGGCACAACAGAAATCAATGTATTCCACCAATAATAGGCAGAATCACGTAGCAAAGATATAGCACATTTTAAGCATTCATCGGGTGTGCAGGATAATTCATCAAACACCTGGATAGTGTTGTCCAACCAAAATTCAGCTTGCTCAGCATCATCGCTATCTGTCGCCTTAAATTCAGCAACCTCGTGCTTTCAGATTCTGTCAATCGGGGGCTTGTTTAACCTCGTCTGATCAGTTACTGGAGGTATCATAGGTACAGGGGGTGTATTATTTAGGAGTGGGGGTTGTGGAACAGCCGTATTGGTTCGAATATATTGGTTGAACCAATCATTCATTATATTATAGAAAGCCTGTCTAGCCTCATCGTTCTGATTACTTGCAATACGTTGAGAGTCCACCGGCGCTGTCCCATGCGCGGGAGCAGGCGCTACACCTTCAACATCATCAGCTACCGCTCGATTGGGATCGGGATCCATCACTATACAAAGACACACTTTTAACTGTCAGAATTCCCCGTACTATCATAATAATACTATATGGCATGTATAACTAGACTCAAACATTCTACGGTAGTCCTAGAACCGACTAAACCGCAGCTCTGATACCAATAAAATGTAACACTCCTATCCCGTTTTCGATCGCCGGATTAAGGTTAAAAGATATTACCGAGCTAACATTAATTAAAACATTTTCCAAAGTCATTAACGGCAATTTACAATCCAATTTCAGTCTGAACAAACATTCTAAAATAAAAGTTATATTCGTATGACTACATATTTACATATACAAAAATATTGTTCCCAACAGTCTAGCCTATACATGCCATATTAAGACCAAAATGTAACTATACCAAAATGGTCAATAGCATGATGATCCGTTGACGATCCCCGAGTCGGTGGCCAGAATCGACAATCTAAAAACAGAGAAATAAGAAACAGAGTAAGCTTTCAAGGCTTAGTAAGATTTAAGTAATGAAAACGTTTAAAGTTAAAACATAGCATTCATACGGCTAATCATCTTTCAGACCAAACGTAACCATGATTAAATATACCACTATTGTTTATACATATCATCTTAAACTTACCTTAAACACGAATTCGTATCATGTAGATAATCTATATATATATTTTTATTTTTTTATTTTACCCAACCAACTTCATCCTTTGCCCGAATACATCTAATTCGATTACAAGGCTAAATAAATACATAGACGCAAACACACATATTCATGTTACTTCATATTTCAACCAATATACTTACATGCTCATAGTCAATCTTAACTTAATTTCACTTAAACCAATATTCATGTATCCCGAATAAGCTATAGACTTCAACAACCCTAAGAAATGGCCGAAAGAGCACTATTCAATTGAATAATCACAATTTATACTGAATCAAATTTTTACAATGTATATACAGTACATACCTGATCATCTTAGAGTTGTAAGTACATTAATTAAAATTATTACGGCAAGATCGCACATTCCAACACAAATGCCTTCGGGATTTAAATTCAATACCAAAGACAAGCCTTCGAGAATTTAAACCGGTATATAGCACCAAATCGGCCGGCGGGACTTTAGCTTTGGATATATTCCACCATATAACTGCGGACCTTAAATCCGAATATATTCCAAAGACTTAGCTCATGGACTTTAAGTCCGGATTTATTCCAGCACATAGCCTGCGGACTTTAAGTCCGGATATATTCCAGCACTTAGCCTGCGGACTTGAAGTCCAGATTTATTCAAGCACATAGCCTGCGGACTTTAAGTCCTGATTTATTCCATCACTGAGTATCGTACATATTTATTTGCAAAAGAATTTAATTTGCATAACATCTCACAATCATATTTCATATACTCATTCGAATAATGGTATAACATGGACACCAATTCATTAATTTTTTTGGCTCAGTAATATACATAAGAATATATGTCTATCTTACCTTCTAAATTTAACTTTCTATTAACTATTCGGCTTAAAGCCTTAAGCATGATTTATTCGTCATATAACTATATTCAAAAGAATCAATTAATCATAATACAATTATCATTCATATATCATGACAATATCAATTATGTACTAAATGTGACTATTCGAACTTACCTCGGCATATTGGGACGGTTGTGGATTGATTACTTTAGTGCTTTCTCTTTTCCTCTATCCAACTTTGATCCCCCTTGCTCTTGAGCTTAATAAATACAAATAGATGTGTGTAATATTTTGACCAATATTGTTTACTTATTATTCATATTCGGCAATCACATATCAAACTCAATATAATATAATATAATTTGTAAATATGTCATGATTCGATTTCATATTTATTTATAACCAAAAATGGCGAGAATTTATCAAGCCATGAAAGTCACTTGTAACTCAAACTCAAAATGACCATATACTCTAATAACCGGTTATTCAACTTATACCAATCTCACATACACAAACGAAATTCACATAGTTTATCTTATTTTCTTATACACTAGTTTAACCACTACAAGTATTACCAAATAAATCACATAAATATATATATAGAGCACCACTCATTTCACATATACATCAATTATCAAAGCTCTCACTCCCTAGCTAATGCCAAATGCTTTTATGAGCCTTGAGTTATCCTTACACTTTTATCAACTCATCAACTCAACCTAATGCAAAAAATATTGTTATTTAAGCAGCCAACACCGAAACATTCAACAACAATAAACTCTTCTTAATTAAGCACATATATTCGTCAAGGACAATGGTAGTTTAGCAAACTTTAATTTAACACTTAGTTGTTTATAACACATTTTAAGCATTCCTTTCATTCCATCACTTTAAAGCATATACAATACTCAATTATAGCCAAATTCATATTCGGTTATAGCACACCACAAATTAGCCGATTCTTCTCCCTTAACATCTAATGCACACATATGGTCATTTGTTTAGCTTCAACACTTATCTACTATTATACATCTAAATTAACATAAAACAACAACCGAAACCCTTATTAACAACTATGGCCGAAAGCTATAATGATTCCCAAAACCAAAAAATTTAGCATGGGTTACATAAAGAACTTAGTAACTAGCTCAAAATTAACTAAAATTTCAAGAATTAACATAAAATTCTTACCTTAATATAAACCTAAGATGACCGAATGGTGTTTCTCTCCTATTCTTCTTTACATTCGGTTTAGAAGGAACAAGATGAATACTTTGTTTTCTTCACCCATTTTCTACTTTTAATTATTATTCTATAATATTAAGCTATTCACATAAAAATAATGATAATAGAAAATTCATATATTATATAATAACTAGTAACATGGCCGGCCACTATCTAAAATGGGTAATTTGACATGCAAAACCATTCTTTTCAATACATGCATTAATAAACCATTATAAATTAACCTATCACATTTCAAAAATTTCCCACATAAGTCCTATTTAATAAATTCACATACAAATGACCAAATCAAAGCATGAAACTTTCACACATGCATTTACTCACATCAAAAACATAGAATATAACAATTAATTATTTTTATAACTCAGTTTTGTGGTCCCGAAACCACTTCCCGACTAGGGTCAAATTAGGGCTGTCACATGTAGGCTTTATGGGATAAGTGGGTTAAAACCTATATGCCTTTATCATCTCAATATATCAACTCAAAGGTGTGGTCCCGACATGTATGATCGAAGCAAGTTCTAGAAAAACTAATTAGTATTGACATATTTATAACCAATAATAAAGTGAGCAAGAAAATTGTTAGCTCTAAAGGCCCAAAATCTCACAAAAATTATGGTTTTTGATGTCAATCTAGCAAATCTCAAACTTCAAGGTAGTACTTAAATTTAGGGAAACAACCTAACAAATTTTAATTCTGAAAATAGACCTATCATGCTTGATTCTCTCACGTCTTAAAGCTTAAACAATAAATGCCCAATTACCTATGAATTTATTCTAAAACATATCAATGATAATCACAAATCGATAAGAATTCATTCTAATAGTAATATGAGAAGATTACTTAAACACAAGGCATAATTCAGGGATTTTCAAATAATCATATAAATAACCTCCCCACACTTAAGATGTACATTGTCCTCAATGTACAAAAACAGATAATCACAGTAGAAACAAAAATATCATAAGAGAGAGAGAAAATTGAAACTGCCCTGAATATTGGATGAAATGCCCAGAGTAGTGAAAAGTGAAATTGTAAATAAATGTAGATGTACTGCATGATTCTGAGCAACTGATAAGAAAATAAACACAATGCTGAAGAAGATTAAAGGGTCACTCGATTAGAAACAACCATAATAATTAAAATATATATATAGTTCAAAACATAAAAACTAAAGAAGTCTAAAAACATAACAATGAACATAAAAATAGAAATAAAACTAAAAATAAAAAATAAAAATAAATGATAAATGGACTCAATGGCCCTCATCATCAGACGCATCGGTATCTTGAGTCGTCGGTGCAGGAAGAGCAATATGGAAATGCTGACAAATCTGCTGTTATGTCGTATCAATACTGTCGAACCTCTAAATGCAGTACTGACAGAAGCTAGTGAACTCCTCGGTGGATACTCTTCGAAAGCTAGCAGTAGAAAGAATAGGTCAGTGACTCGAAAGTGGAGGCTGTGGTGGGTCCTCGTGATAGGAAAGAACACCATCAGGGAAGTCTTCGGGTTCATTCTGAGCGACAGAATGAAACAATCGGTACTAAGGAGGATTCACTCCGCGACGTCACTTGATCATCCTCATGTATATCATGCTCGAGATGCTTGAGGTGACATCTGGTCGACTAGTGTAAGTGTAGAGGACTTCTCCAGTGTGTCGAGAAGATCGAAGTGTCGAGTGAGGTGAGTCCTATAAGGGCCTAAGCAGATAGGGCCCTTCCTATGGCTGTTAGTCTGATGGCGGAAGGATAGAGGGATAAAGTATGCCAAATCAAATATATGCCCATACGCCATGCTCCATAGGAAGTAAGCGTCGTGAGTGCTAACGACTCTAGTGCTCTCTCTCTGACCTGTCAAAGTGTGAGCTAAAAGGGCATGAATGTACCATAAGGCCAGAGAGAGAGAAGTTTCCATTGAGTGACTCATGTCATATGGTATCTGACTAACTGTAAGATCGGCCCAACAACATGATCGCAAGTGATAGATGTGCCTATGAAGTCTAAGGAAGTCCTCGGTGCTCATAAATTCCTCCATGTAAAGTCCCATAGCCGCGCCGAACTCAGGGACGCTCATATGTCGCACTAAACCACCAAGTCTAAAACTGATATACCTTGCTCGTCATGCACCATCATCACCTGCTGTACCAAAAACATCACGCAAAACTCAAAGTTAAGCCCCATGTAGGTGGGCTCAATAATGGAAAAGAATCTGTCCCACGGAGCTGTGGCGATAATGGCACACACATCATCAGCGAGTCAGACCTGCTCCAACGTGGCCCAATCAATGCAGTGACCTAGGCCTAGTGGTCGTACGTGAAGGAGCTAATATAAATCCTCCTGAAGGCCCACCGTAAATCTGAGGAAGGGCTGGCGAGCCTCGGTAAATGCGCTCGAGGAGAAGGTCGCGTTGGGGTTCTTCCACTTTTTTAAAGCAGAGACTATGGCCTTTGTCTTTCCTCGTGTGTTCATCATAATATAACTGTAACAAAGCGGTGAAATAAATTAAATTAACAAACCAATGAAATAGAAATAAACTAAGAGAAGATCTAAGTTTAAACTCAATAATTGGACTAATAAAGAATTTGAAATTTAACTGAATAACACTAATAAATAGCTTGCTATTACCAAACAAAAACTAATGTTGAGCAATAGTAACATAAAGAACCAGACTAGAAAGAATAATAAAAATAAAAATAGCAGCAAGAAACAAGTAGAAAAAATTCAAATATAATATAGCCAATAATAATGAGCATAATAACTATCTAATCTAACTGTAACAAAAAAAAAAAAAACACTATCATCAAATAGGAAAAATGGAAAACTAAATAATCATAAACTAAAATTAACATAAGCTGAAAATAAAATAACAGATTAGCAAAATAAATTAAAGAAATAAAATAAAATAAAAATAATAATGATTATAAAATAAATAAATAAAATAAAAATAAACAAAGGGTAGAAGAATAAATCGACTACACGGTGTCAGAAGTACGGAGGCATAGTGGTTGACGAACGGTGATTACGTGATGGTTCGGGCTAGCGTGCATGGTTGCTGGAGGTTGCTCAAAAAAAGAAACGGAAAATTTATTCTTGTGTCTTGGGGAAGAAGGGGAATGAAAGGGAAAAGAAGAGGCTGAATGAGGGGGTTTCGGGTGGAAAGGGTGAGTGAGGGAATGGTCGATCGACGGAAAGGGAGGAGCTATGGTGTGGCTGTCGGATGGAGTTACTGTTGTACGACGGGTTGAGGAAGAAGAGAAAGGAAGAGGAGAAAAATAAGAGGAGAGGGGGCTAGTGTGGTTATGAGGGAAAGAAAACGAAAAAAAGGGGAAGAGTGGCTGGTCGGGGTTGGAGCAGCGTGGGATCAATTGGTGGTCGGACGGTGAGCAATGAGAGGGAGCGGTGGTGCTTAGGTATTGTTGGGAAAGTTAGGGAAAAAGAAAAATAGATGAAAAGAGAGGGAATTAGAGTTTGGGGGTTAAAAGGGAACACGGTCATGTGAGGCCCGTGTTAGGCAACATGGCTGTGTCACACGCCCGTGTGGTCTCCTGTTTAGCCCGTGTCGATTAAAAATAAATGCCCAGTCTTCACACGGCCTCAGACATGCCCATGTGTCTAGGCTATATAGTTCACACGGAAGTGTCGAACGCACATGTTCAATCTCCTTCACTTCTCCCACGCTCGTGTGACCACCCACATGCTCGTGTGACCACCCACATGCCCATGTGACCGTACACACGGCCGTGTGCCTTGCTAGTGTAACTTTCTAACTTGTTTTAAAATTGAAAATTTTAGCTCTAGGTTTCACATGGCCTAGGACACGCCCGTGTGTCCAGGTAATGTCTCTGTCGATTTTTGGAAAAATTAAGTCCTAGGCTCCACACAGCCCAGGACACGCCCGTGCGTCCAAGCCATGTGGGTCACACCGTCGTGTCGCTCGGCCGTGTGGGTCACATAGCCGTGTCACTCGGCCATTTAACTCATTGTCAATTGTTTTCAAAATTTAAAACTAAGTCAAAAGATCCACATGGCCTAGGACATACTCGTGTGTCCAGGCCATGTGGGTTTTAAAAACAATTTTTTAAAAAAATTAATTAATTTTTAAAAATATCATGAGATAAAATTAGTAAATTAGGAATGTTAACGCTCAGGTTGCCTCCCAAGAGGTGCTTATTTAAAGTCTAAGCTCGACTTACCTCGTATTCGGACGGTTACGGTGGTTCACGGAGTCGAGGCCCCTCTTTCTCGCTGTCAATTCTTTTATTAAAATAAGATTTGAGTCGAATCCAAAATTATTTACCTCGACTGTACCATATAGGAAGACATTGAGTACCATAAAATGAGTTGCTCCATTTGTAATAAGCTCTGAATTAGAAATTCAAGGATTTGTTTCATCAAGCAGTACCTTGTCCCCAACCTTGAAGTGGTTCATTCCATCTTTAAGCTTGTCATGGAGTCGCTTCAGTTTCGCATCGTGTATTCTCGGTTTCTTCTTGACATGTGACTGCCATTCATCTAGTTCATCGATTTGTAGCCTTCGTTCTTCATGAGTTCTATTTTTTTCACATGGACTAGATTGTGGCTCCATCATGTTTTTCCAGGGGGTTTCCTGCAAAGAATGTTGAGCCACTAGGTTATACATATTAACAGAACTCATATAATCATCTCGATCACTAGATATCTTAACAGAATCATGAGCTTGGGGTTTTATTATTTCATCACCTACACGAAGTATGAGTTCACCTATACCAACATTAATAATCATCCTGGAAGTTGCTAAAAAAGGTCGTCCTAAAGTTAAAGGTACGTCGCTATCCTCGTCCATGTCTAAAACAACAAAATCAACTGGGAATATGAATTTATCAATTTTAACAAGACCATCTTCAACAATACCCCTAGGAAATCTAATAGTTCTATCTGCCAATTGAATGCTCATCCTAGTTTGTTTGGGTTTCCCAAGACCTAGTTACTTAAACATTTTGTAGGGCATGACATTAATACTTGCCCCTAAATCAGCTAAAGCATTATTAACATTTAAACTACCAATTAAATAGGAATATTAAAACTCCCTAGATCTTTCAATTTGTTGGGTAGTTTATTCTGTAAGATAGCTAAGCAAACTGTATTTAGTTCCACATGCGACGAATCATCCAACTTTCGTTTGTTTGCCAAAAGCTCCTTTAAAAATTTTGCTGAATTGGGAATCTACGAAAGAGCTTCAATAAATAGTAAGTTGATATGTAACTTTTTAAGAAGTTTAAGAAATTTACCAAATTGTTCGTTTATGTGGTCTTTCTTTGTCGCAGTGGGATATGGAACTCGAGGTTTATACTCTTTACTTATTGATTTTTGTACACTGTGGCTTACCTCAACCTTACCTTGACTTACCACACTTTCTAGCCTTAGTTCTGGTTCTGGTTCAACTAACCCTTCTTCATCTTGAACCGTAATTACATAAAGCTGCTCTCTTGGGTTAGTTTCAATGTTGCTGGGCAGGCTACCTTGTGGTCTTTCTGAAATCATCTTAGCAAGCTAACCTATTTGATTCTCAAGCCCTTGAATTGATGCTTGTTAATTTTTAATGTTGTTTTGGTGTTTTGGAAATAGGTTTCTGACACCAAAATAAATTTCGTCAACATCTCCTCAAGGTTTGGCTTCTTCTCTTACCGGTAAGGTTGTTGTTGGAAGCCTAAACGGGGTTGTGGTCTCTGATTTCCTTGACCACCCCACGAGAAATTAGGATTGTTCCTCCAACCTGCATTATAAGTGTTACTATGGGGATTATTCTGAGGTCTAGAATTGTTGCCCATATAGTTGACTTATTCGTTCTCTGTGCTAGGGTTGTAGGATAGGCATTCTGGAATGTTCATCCCTCCTCCATTTGTATCGCACTGCATCACCGGATGTACCTGCATAGAACCATATAAACCATCAATCTTTTTACTTAAAATTTCTACCTAATTTGATAACATGGTGACCGCATCAACGTTAAAAACACCGACTGCTTTCATCGACTTCGTTCTCATGACTTGCCACTGATAATTATTCAGTGACATCTCTTCTACAAACTCATAAGCCATTTTTGGTGTTTTGTTATTTAGAGTCCTACCAGCGGCTGCATCAATAAATTGCCTAGTCGAGGGATTTAAACCGTAGTAGAAAGTTTGAACTTGTAACCATAAAGGTAACCCATGGTAAGGGCACCTTTTCAATAAATCCTTATACCTTTTCATGCATCATATAGGGTCTCTAAATCCATTTGCATGAAGGAAGAGATATCATTCCTCAGCCTGGCTATCTTATCCGGTGGAAAATATTTCAGCAAAAAATTTTCAGTCATTTGCTCCTATGTAGTGATAGAACCTCGTGGTAGGGAGTTCAACCACTGTTTAGCCTTATTCCTTAATGAGAAGGGAAACAACCAAAGGCGAATGGCATCGTTAGAAATTCCATTTATCTTGAAAGTATCGCAGAATTCAAAAAAGTTAGCCAAATGAGTATTTGGATCTTCATCTTGCAAACCATCAAACTGAACAAATTGTTGGATCATCTGAATGGTGTTTGGCTTCAGTTCAAAGTTATTCACAGTAATAGCAGGTCTAACAATACTCGATTCAGCCCCAGTTAAACTGGGCTTGGCATAATCGTACATAGTACGAGGAGTAGGATTTGCGGCAACTACAGGAGGTAGCTAATTATTCTGATTTTTAGCCATCTCCTCAGTAATGTTAATGATTTCCTCTTGCTCTTCCACTGTACTTTGTCAACTTTACCTCGCTTTTCTATGGTTTCTGCGAGTGGTGTTTTCGATCTCACTATTGAATACTAGAGGTCCTGACAGGTTTTTCTAATCATAAACTAAAGGAACCTGCCAGAAGCAAACAAAAAGAAAAATTAGTAAATAGAATTAAACTAAAAAGAAAAATAGAATGAAATAAAAGTAAAAAATGCTAAATTAATAAAAATTTAGTGTTCCTAATATCTTAGTCCCTAGCAATGGTGCCTAAAACTTGACGATGATTCACTTAACTAACTAAAATCACGACAAAGGCAAGCGCACCTATCGAATAGCATAATAGTTATGGTGAGTCAGAAATATCGTATCCATGAGGACTAAAAGTACTAGTATTTACTATCTTTTCATTATCTAGCCGATAAATTGAAGGAATTGTTTTTAATCTAAATTAAACTAATTACTAAGGACGCAACAAAGAATAAAGTAACAAAATAATTGAATAAACCAATGAGATAGACAATACCTAGGAAAGAATCCACCTAGATTTCACTTATTATTCTGAATCTGAATTAAACGATTTATTCACTTGCCTTGATCCGTAGAAATCCCTAAATTATATTAATATCTCTTTCGAGAGTGTAACATCTCGAATTAGGGTCTAGTTGAAACGGTGGTTTCGAGACCACAAATCTAAAATAGAAATAATTATTATATGATTATTTGATGGTCCATGATATGATTGCATGTTTGTGTGAAATTTTCATGAAGAAATTATGTGCCTAAAGTGTCCTATTTGAAGTTAGGGACTAATTTGAATAAGATGCAAAACTTGTGTTCTAGAAGCTTCGAGCATGAAATTACATTGGATTATTAATTAGAGGTCTTTAAAGAGCAATTTGACCAAGTTCTAAAAATTTGGACAAAAATGGGCATGAATAGGAAAATTTTGAAAGAAAGGCTTAAAGGGCATTTTTGTCATTTGGTAAATAAAAGAATAAAAAAGGGAAAATAAGTCAAACATTTTCTCATCTTCTCCAAGTGCTAGCAGAAATTTCCAAGAGCCATAGCTAGGGTTTTGTTCAACTTTTCAAGCTTGATTGTAACTGCTTCTGAGCCCCGTCTTTTATGCTGTTTACATTTTTGAGATCCTTAAAGCATGATCTATCCATTTCTAGCCATATTTTGAAGTAGGTTTCATGTATGGAACTTGCCCCATTTGTGACATGTTTGTATTTTGATGTTTAATGGAAGAATATGAAAGTTTAATGTGTGTTTAACATCTTTTACTAAGTCATTTTTTTTAGAAATGCATGAAAAGGACTTATTTGTAAAAGATGTAAAAATGAATAGTAGAAATGTAATTCAATTAGAAATATAGGTTGATATGAGTTAGAATATGAATCGGCTAGGCTTGGGTAACCAAGAAAATGCAAGCATTTCATTTTACGAGCCTAGAGACTAAAGGATATAAAAGTGAAAAGTTAGGGGTAAAAAGGTAATTTTACCAAAGTATGTGTTATGGGTCGATTTAAATAATGTATGTATTAAATAAGTTAAATTTGGAATTATAGATCAAGAAAAACGTGATTCAGGTCTCGATCGGGGGGAAAACAAGGTTTACGAGGATTAGACTCATTCCTATGATTTTGTACCGAGGTAAGTTCATATGTGAATAATGCAATATGTATTATGTTCAATGCTTTGTTATTTTGTAAATTTAAATGCTTTATTATTGTTATTATTATGTCTTGATCCTTCCATGAGAAAATGATTGATACTATGTACAATGAGGTTGATATTTCGAGCAAAACCGACAGTGATGCGATAAGTATGAAAATCTCGTTTGAACTTTAGGAATAGTTTAGGATACAAGTGACATGTCACTAGGAACTATGTGATCTAAACTCATGAGTTATGGTCTGAGCTTATGATATATGTGACACATGTTATGGGGTTCCAGGTATTGGTCTTGTATGTTCTACCGGTGGTTGGGTAGTCCGGCATGTGTTGTGAATACCTAACAGCTTGTGTGAGCAGTCCGTGTAGTTACATCCAGACTGACAGCTTGAATGAGCAGACTCGTGAGTAGCTCGAAAGTGAGCAACATGCGATATGTGATATGAGGTAGAGTTAGCTACATATGGGGCACTTAGGTGCGAGATTTCGATGTATCCAATGGTATTCCAAGAGTTCAACGGGTAGTTTAAAGAGAAGTTCAATGGGTAATCTTGAAGAACACGTCAAAGACGAGAAAGTAAGTTGTTATGTGCAAGTGGGAACAGGTATGTATATCGAACTTATGAGAACATCATGGGATGTGATGAACTTGTGGTAAGAATATACATATGACAAATAAGTTTAAGTGATTTGATAATAAAATGCAAGTTTATGTTCATTAAGATAAATGTATGATTAATGTTTGTTTAAATTGCATTCTATTTGCATGTGAACTTACTAAGCTTTAAAGCTTACCCCCTTTCCTTTCCCTTTTCTTATAGTGTCGCCAAGCTAGCTCGGAGATCAGAGGATGTTAGAGTTTTCGATCACACTATCAATTGGAAAATTTGGTATAGTTAGCCAAATGTGTACCGCATTTCGCCAAACTATAAATTTGTACCACATTTTCAACTTGGTCTTTTTGTTATGTGTCATATTGATTAGCCAAATGTGTTGGCTGATGATGATGATATGATTCATTTTGTATATGGCCATAAGAGGTGGCTCATGTTGATTATTTGGGTTGTAACCTTAGTCAATTATGCATGCATGCAAATGTTTTTATGCTTGTTGTGGCTGCTTGATGGATGTTGGATGTGACTTGTGATTGTTTATGATAATAAGTGAGATGGGTGGCATGTATGTCTAATGGATGAAATATGATTAATGTGTATAGCAATAAATGTGGTACAAATGTATAGCTTGAAAATAGGATAGCAAAGATGATTATTCATGAAACTGGTGTGGAATACCTTAGGTAAACCTATTAACTTGAAAATATTGTACGTTGACTTATTAAAAACATAAAATATCTATGCTTCATATGATAAAAGTGCCATGTTGTATGCCATGAAGTGGGTTTAAGTGTGTGAGTGCTTAAGGGTGGCAAATGGCTTGGAAAATGGCCTAAAAATTGTCCACACGGTTAGACACACGAGCATGTGTCTAGGCAGTGTCTGACACACGGTCTGCCCCATGAGTGTGTGATCCTACCATGTGTCCCCTGCACCCTAATTAATGCAAAGCAGAATGCCCAGTAGTAAATATACGGACAGAGACATGGCCGTGTGTCTCAGCCATATAGAGGACACAGCCTTAGAACATGAGCGTGTGCCTAGGCTGTGTGAAGTCTGCACTTAATTTTGAGAATTTAATTTGCTACAGGGCCTAAGCACACGGGTGTGTGACTTGGCCGTGTGACCCTAATTGTATGATGACATCATAGTCAGAGAGTTACACGGGTTGAGAACACGGGCGTGCCCCAAGCCATACGAGCGTGTGTGACCACACGGCCTACCCACACGGGCGTGTGTGTAACACCCCAAACCCGGCCTAGATGTTATGACCGGATCTGACGTGCCACATCGAAGCGCTCAAAACATTCCGTGTTACTTAGTTTGGAAAACTTAGTTGGTGTTGTAAAAGATACCTTAAAAGTAGGTTAAAGTGAATGAGAGCTGTGCATCAGGTAGGAAACCAGAAAAAGAGGAGGTGAGTCCATCAAACTGCTTAAGTACCAAGCTCCCTTCGGATCCAATCCTAGACATGCACACCACCATTGCCACACTCTAATCTTCTCGTATAATTTTGAGGAAAACCGTTTGGTTATGTCCATCTTAAGAAAATGATTAAGTTTAAAAAAACGTTTGCTTAGCGGAGGTCTTACTTGTGATCGTGTTATTTTGAAATCATTTTATGTTTCTGAAAACGCGCCCTAGAGCTAGTCCATTTTGTCAATTAACATAAATCATTTCTAACCTAACAGAATATAAATCAAAACCTTAAAAAAAATACTTAAGCGGCCTTATTACACTTAAAACCCAAAGAAAATGTAAATGAAATAAAAGACGTCCAGTTCATCAGGAAGAAACTGAAATGCGGAAACAAGTGGCCACTCCGAATCCCTCACGGCTCCAAGCCCACTATGGTTGGGGATTACCTGCAAAGATGAAAATGGAAGGGTGAGTTTGGGGAAAACTCAGTGTGCAATTATCCCAACCATAGCCAAAATCAGCTCAAACCACAGAGACAGA
The DNA here is from genome assembly GCA_025698475.1 of Gossypium anomalum. NCBI lineage: Eukaryota > Viridiplantae > Streptophyta > Magnoliopsida > Malvales > Malvaceae > Gossypium > Gossypium anomalum. Next base: position 62,209,449 of record CM046956.1, read on the forward strand.
ATATATTGGCCTCAGCCCAGAACAGATTTCAGATCAAAGCCCATAGGCCCAAAACAGATCAGTACATATTCATATCATGCTTATGCAAAAGCCCAACCTATATCCAACCACGTACTCCCCCATACCATCCTTTCACCATGTAGGGAGACTACTCGACCCACCCAACCGCTACACGCCATAGAAATATGCAGCATGGTCATGAGATACGAAAAATGTGACAGAGTCACGAGATCTGAATATATGTGGCAAAGCCACCAGAACAGATATATGTGGCAAAGCCACCAGAACAGATATATGTGGCATAGCCACCAGGACGCTTCCTCCATAATATCACCCATGTCCCCATGCAACAGATATACATTCATGTCATACATTATACAGAATATCATCAACATGCTTTTCAAACATAATTAACCTTAGAGGTATTTAGGTCATTTTACACCTAGGGGTATAACAGTAATTTTCATACATGAGGGTAGTCTAGTCATTTATCAATACTCAGGGTTTTCATGCATATTTTCACTATCTACATATATTCAGAACTACTTACCGCACATTCTTACCAAGTTGGGCCCGTTGACCCATTAACCGACTTTAGGCCCATTAAGCCCAAAATTTCCAAAACGTACGGATCGATGCACTTTGCAGACTTACCATCACGGAATACCAGAATTAATAACCCCTTTCCTCTTACGAGCATTCGCACACTCGTAAGTTCCCAAAATACCAGCTTTTCGGTATTTCGACTTTTCGGCTTTTGCCGATCTAGTCTATAGAAGGGTATAGATTACACATCTGTTTTGCGATTTCCTCGACGAGCTCTACACACGAACTGCCTACAATTGAGTCACTAAAATATTACTCTAAATACCAAAGTAACACCAAGTATTTAGTCCCTTACCACATTCGGCCAAACATGCTTAAAACCCCTATTGCCCTTACCTTGATGCCGAAAGATGGTTAGCTCCAATGATCCGATTGTTCCACTTGTCCAAGCCCTTGATCAATAGCCTCTTAATCACACTATTACCAAAATAATACTGTCATCACAACCCCTAAGGGCTATAAGTCAAAAAAAACGACAACCTCCCTAACCTTTTAGGGATTCCGGCTTTTCTTAAAATATGCAAGATAGACTAAGTTGGACAGACTTACCACCGATTCTTCCAGTCAACGTTTCCCCTTAGTTCCTACTTGATTCTGATGCCGTTCCAAGCCCTCAAACGATAACAAAAGTCGAGCCCTCAGTGATCTCAGTATTCGGCTATGCCCCTAGGATGGTGTGGGAGTTTCGGCTTTTTGCATAAGTGTAGAGAAAGATAAAATATGAGGGTTTTTACTTGTGGTTTTATCGACAGAAACCTGGGGTTTAGAGGTTGAGAGAATCGGCCAAAGATGATGAGAAAAGTAAGAGGTTTGGCTAGGAAAAATCGGTGCAAAAGGAGTCAAGTTTTCAGGATTTTAGAATTTGGGGTTCGGCTTTAGCCTAGAAAGAATTAATGGAAGGAAGGTGGTACAGGGTAGGGTGGCTGAAGGATTCGGCTATGGGGAAAAGAAAAGGAAAAGATGGATAAAGAGAGAAGGTGAAAAATAGCAGCAAACGGCACAACTCCCTCCCTAACGCCGAATTTATACTAGCCCTCTAACCTAGCCGAATTTGCCCCCTTTAAGAATCCCTTGGCCGGCCACCTCTTGCTCTTCAAGAGTCCAATATTCGGCCAACACTATCCTCCTTGATCAGCTCCTAAATCCTCTCCCTTATCCCCTCCTTACTCAATCTCTTGAGCAACTCAACTCCTCCTGACAGTCTTTCACTTTAGCTCCACTACTTACCTTTTCTGTTCATAAAAATAAATCCCTTGTTTTGCTGTTATTGTGGCTTGAACCTGGGTCCTCCTAAGCTTACACACGCCACTTATAGCATTCCCTGTGACAACCCGAATTAGGGCATAATCGGAATAGTGGTTTCGTGACCACAAATTCGAGATAGAAATAATTATTTTATATTTATTTTGAGGTTTATGATATGATTTCATGATTTCGTGAAAATTTCGTAATGAAATTCTATGCATTAAGCACTTAAGTTGAGATTAGGGACTAAACCGAATAAATTGCAAAACTTGCATTCTAGAAGTTTTTAGTATGAAATTGCGTTGAAATATTAATTAGGAGGTCTTAAATAGCAATTTGACCAATTTTAGGTTCATGGACAAAATTTGGACACGGAAGGAATTTTTGAAAGTTTAGTAGTAAGGGTATTTTGGTCATTTGCATATTAAATGAAATAAAATGGGAAAAATAACACAAAATTTGGTCATCTTCATCACTAGTTGCTGCCGAAATTTACTCTCCTCCATAGCTAGGGTTTCTTCAACTTTCAAGCTTCATAATCAAGAAAGGCGTGGAATTGACCTCGAACGGGGGAAAGAAAAAGCTTTGGACTAAACTGAAAAATTTCTATATTTTGCACCGAGGTAAGTTTGTACGTAAATAAATCATCGATTTCTTTTATGTTATTGTATTTTGATAACATGTGGAATATGGCTACCTATCAAATGGTTATTTGATGTAAGTTATGAATTTAAATTGATTTGGACAATTTAGCAAAATGTTGGAAAAGTGAGAAATTTCTGTTGAACCTTCTAATAAAAACGATACAAATGAACTATTATGTGGTCACGTGTGTAGTACTAAGTGCAGGCTACTACGTGTACCAGTTATTGGTCGCATGTGTAGTACTAAGTGCAGAGCTACTATGCGTGCCCAAAACGTGGTCACGTGTGTAGTACTAAGTGCGCTAGCTACTCGTGTACCAGATTATTGGTCGCATGTGTAGTACTAAGTGCAAAGCTACTATCGTATCATATAACTTCGACTACGTGTGTGGAAATGGGAAAATGTTCAAGTAGTGGTGTATCTGTTGTTATTCCGATGAGTTCAACGGGAAATTAATTTAAATGAAGATGCATGTGAAAGTGATTATGTGATGAATAAGTGCAAGTATATGTTTATTTGAATTTATGAGCAATATGCTCGATAAGTGAGCGAACCTCAGTAAAATGGAAAGGATTGAGCGAAAAATATAAGAGTGAATTTTTGTAGTAAAATAATGTTGGATAGCAGCAGTTGCATAATTTTGAAAATTCACCAAAAATCATGGAAGTAGAATTAAATCTCAAATAAATTATGGAATTAAAGCTTAGGGGGTATACTTTCATATAAAAGAAACAGGGAAACAAAAGACTTCTATATTATGTGATAATTGAATTCTTGTGAAATAGGTTCTGAATGAAATTAAGATCCCCTGTTCTGACTTTAGAAATTCACCATAAATTGTAAAAAAATTATTAAGAGTCATACCATACATGCATGGATTCCTTATTGAGTCTATTTTTAAGGGAAATAAACAGGCATGGTCGTTGGAATCTTTTACAGGGAGAAATTTTGTTCGTAATGTACAGGTGTCAGAGTAGTCATACCCTGAAATAAGGGAGACTTTAACTAATAAAATGTACTAATTGGCCCAACCAAAAAATTATAGAAAAAAATTATTAAATATACTTATGAGTTTAGTTTTAAGGAAAATTTACAGAATTGAATTTCGAGATACGTAGCTCAAGATATGATTTTTCTTTTAACCGGGACTCTAGAAAACAGCCTGTCATCAATATATGTAACCATATACTAGTATGATTGTTTTACTTTGATAAATTATATATCAATTTAGTACTTACTTACTAAGCTATATGCTTACCATCTTTTCTTTTTCTTGTTTTATAGAATTATTAAGCCACTTTCGGATTTTGGAGATTGTCTGGAGACTCATCTACACTATCAATACTTTTTGGTATTTTGTAATCACTACTTTGGAATTATGGCATGTATAGAGAGAGACTAATCATTTTGTTATATGTCATAATTAATTTGTTTTAAAGTATCACTTTTTTTAAATTTTAAAATCTACATGTATCTATGTATATCTCATTAATGCTATCAACTTGATCTAAGCTAAAGTAAGTAAATTGAGTAAGGTCGAGTTAATGTGTGAATTCATGTTTTCGTGAATGGTAATGCTCCGCACCTTATTTCGGTCTAGAATATGGGTATGGGGTGTTACATTTATTGGTATCGAGCCTGGTTTAGGCGGTTCTCGAATCTATGTAATCGTATGTGAAGTCTATCTGTACATGCCATAATTATATTATGATAGTGGGATGACTCGACACTTTAAATCATGTTTTTTTATAGTAAATGGATCCCGACCGAGTGTGGTGATGATGTAGAAAGTAATGCTGCTGGCTCCAGCATGAGGACTGCACTTGATGAGAGTAGGCATGAGACACATGATCGGGAGAGATAGGGCCCAAAGCCTTTCTCCGTATGATGAGTAATTGGTATACAGAATTTGTTCGGGCAAATCCTAACGCTCAGCCTCTTCCACCTCCTCCTATTCCTTAACCAGTTCCCGTAGTTCCTCAAGGTGCCGAAATGGTAACATCGAGCAAACCCCCAGTTGATAAAATTCGAAAGCAAGGGGCTGAAGAATTTAGGGCTAATATTGATGATGATCTCGAAAGAGCAGAGTTCTGGCTTGAAAATTCTACCAGGGTATTCGATAAGCTTTCTTGTACTCCCGAAGAATGTTTGAAGTGTGCCGTATCATTGCTAAGGGATTCGGCATATCACTGGTGGAAGACATTGATATCAGTGGTTCCGAAAGAAAGGATTACATGGGATTTCTTTCAAGAGGAGTTTAGAAAGAAGTATATAAGCCAACGGTTTATTGATCAAAAATGGAAAGAGTTTCTTGAACTGAAACAAGGGAAAATGTCTGTGGCAGAATATGAACGTGAATTTGTCAGACTTAGCAAGTATGCTCAGGAGTGTGTGTCCACCAAAGCTATTATGTGTAAGAGGTTCGAGGATGGGTTAAATGAAGACATCAAGCTACTAGTTGGGATTTTAGAATTGAAAGAGTTTGTGGTATTGGTTGACCGAAATGGGTAAAGTGAAGAACTAAACAACGAGAAGAGAAAAGTCGTGAGAGAAGCCGAGAGCGCAAGAAAGAGGCCAATTAGTAAGTCATTCCAATCTCAACCAAAGAAGTCTAAAGAAATGAATCCTCGATTGATCAAGTTTCAACTGAACATTCGTATCAGGATCGCGAAAGATCGTATTCGGATTCTAAAGCCCAAGCCACTTCAATAGCGAGTGTAGGTAATGTGAGATCTAATAGACCCGAGTGCCAGCACTGTGGCAAACAACATTTTGGGAGTGTTGGACGATTAGCGGGCTTGTTTAAAATGTGGTTCTCGAGAACATTATATTAAGGATTGTCCAAAAGGGTTGAAGAAGAAAAATTTGAGTACAGACATGGACTAGTGTTGCTAATAGAGGTAGACATCCGAGAAATACCGGGAGTGGAGCTAGCGGTAGAAGTGTGACAAAGGAATTAACGGGAGACCTAAGCTAAAGTACACGCTAGAGCTTACGCCATACGTGCTTTCGGGAAGAGGCGTCATCTCTGATGTGATCACTGGTACATTTTCTCTTTATGATACTCTCATTGTTGCAATTTGATTGATCCCGGATCTACTCATTCTTATGTTTGTGTGAATTTAGTATCTAGTAAGAGCTTGCCCGTAGAATCTACTGAATTTGTGATTAAAGTGTCAAACCCTTTAGGCAAATATGTGTTAGTAGATAAGGTTTGCAAAAATTGTCCTTTGATGATTCAAAGTCACTATTTCCCGGCTAATCTAATGTTGCTACCATTTGACGAGTTTGATGTCATTTTGGGTATGGATTGGTTGATATTACATGATGCTAGAGTAAATTGCAGACAGAAAACTCTTGAGTTGAAATGTGAAAATGGTGAAATTCTTCGGGTGGAAACAAATGAATCAAATAAATTGCCTATGGTGATTTCATATATGTCTACTCAGCGATATATGCGAAAAGGGTGTGAAGCTTATCTTGCTTACGTATTAAATACTAAAATGTCTGAGTCGAAGCTTGAATCAGTACCGGTAGTTTGTGAGTTCTCGGATGTATTTCCAGAAGAATTGCCGGGGTTGCCTCCGATTAGAGAGGTAGAATTTTCTATTGATTTGTTACACAACTGCACTAATTTCGATCTCTCCATACGTAATGGCTCATCGAATTAAAAGAATTGAAGGCTCGGTTGCAGAGAGTTAACAGACAAGGGATTTGTGAGACCGAGTTTCTCTCCTGGGTGCTCTGTATTGTTCGTAAAGAAGAAGGATGGTTCAATGAGACTTTGCATTGATTACCGTCACTCAATAAGGTAACTATAAAGAACAAGTACCCGTTCTTTGAGGATTGATGATTTATTCGATCGGTTAAAAGGGGCCACAGTGTTTTCAAAGATCGATTTGAGGTCTGGTTATTACCAGTTGAGAGTTAAAGAGTCGGATGTGACGAAAACCGCTTTCAGAACGAGGTATGGACACTATGAATTCCTTGTGATGCCTTTCGGTCTAACAAATGCTTTGGCTATCTTTATGGATTTGATGAATCGAATCTTTCGACCATACCTGGATAGGTTTGTGGTTGTGTTCATAGATGATATCTTGATTTATTCTCGGAATAAGTTCGAACATGCTGAACATTTAAGAATGGTATTACTGATTTTAAGAGAAAAGAAATTGTTTGCAAAATTCAAAGTAAAAGTGAATTTTGGCTTCATGAAGTTGGATTTTTGGGACATGTAGTTTGAGTGATGGTATTCGAGTTGATCCGAGCAAAATTTGGCAATTGTTAATTGGAAACCGCCAAAGGATGTATCGAGGTTAGAAGCTTTTTGGGCTTAGTTGGATATTATCGACGCTTTGTCGAGGGATTTTCAATGATCGCCTCTCCAATGACTAAGTCATTTACAAAAAGAATGTTAAGTTTGATTAGATGAAGAATGTCAACTAAGTTTCGAGAAGTTAAAAGAGCGGTTGACCAAAGCACCCGTGTTAGTGCAACCCGAGTCGGGGAAAGAATTTGTGATCTATAGTGATGCGTCATCAATTGGTCTTGGTTGTGTTTTAATGCAAGAAGGTAAAGTAGTAGCTTATGCCTCACGACAGTTGAAATCGCATGAGAAGAATTACCCGGCACATGATTTAGAGTTGGCCGCCATTGTCTTTGCTTTGAAGATTTGGCGTCATTATTTATACGGTGAGAAGTGCCGAATCTTTACTGATCACAAAAGTTTGAAATATTTGATAAATCAAAAAGATTTGAATTTACGTCAATGGAGATGGCTTGAATTGTTAATGGATTATGAATTAATAATTGATTATCACCCCGGGAAAGCGAATATAGTCCCAGATGCTTTAAGTAGAAAATCTTTGTTTTCTTTGAGAGCTATGGGTGCAAATTTAACTATGTCTGATGATGGTTTGCTTTTGGCCGAATTAAGAGTTAAGCTGCTATTTCTTCAACAAATTCGTGAAGGTCAGAAGAATGACAGTGAATTACGAACAAAGCGAGCTCAGTGTGAATTGGATTGTGACTCAGATTTTCGAATCGGACCAGAGGATTGCTTAATGTTTCGTGATCGAGTATGTGTACCGAAAGATACTGAGTTGATTCAGAAGATTTTACATGAAGCACACAGTGGTTGTTTGCAAGTTCATCCTGGTAGTACGAAAATGTACAATGACCTGAAGAAAATATATTGGTGGAATGGTATGAAAAGAGATATCTCTGAGTTTGTAGCCAAATGCTTGATTTGCCAGCAAGTGAAAGCTGAACACCAGGTACCTTTAGGTTTACTTCAACCAGTGATGATTCCCGAGTGGAAATGGGACAAAATTACGATGGATTTTGTGACAGGGTTGCCTCTAACTCCAAAAAGGAAAATGCCATCTGGTTGTGGTTGATAGATTAACAAAATCAGCTCACTTTATACCAATGCGTCTGACGCGACTCCCTTGATAAGTTGGCTAAAATATATATTTCTGAAATTGTGAGATTACACGGAGTACCTATATCTATTATTTCAGATAGAGATCCGAGATTTACTTTGAGGTTTTGGAAAAAGTTGCAAGAAGCTTTGGGTACAAAATTGAATTTCAGTACCGCGTTTCATCCACAAACGGACGGTCAATCTAAAAGAGTAATTCAGGTACTCGAGGATATGCTCCGATGTTGTGTTTTAGAGTTTCAAGGTAGTTGGGAGAAATATTTAGCCTTGGTTGAATTTGCCTACAACAACGATTTTGATTGAGCATACTGATGGCACCATCACGAAGCATTGTATGGTCGCAAGTGTCGAACTCCTTTGTATTGGACCGAGCTTAGTGAAAAACGGATTCACGGAGTTGACTTGATAAAAGAAACTGAAGAGAAAGTGAAAGTGATTCGTGATTGTCTAAAAGCTGCTTCAGATCGACAAAAGTCATACGCAGATTTGAAGAGAAAAGAGATCGAATTCCAAGTGGGTGATAAAGTTTTTCTAAAGGTATCTCCGTGGAAGAAAATTTTAAGGTTTGGCCGAAAAGGCAAGTTAAGTCCACGTTTCATTGGGCCTTATAAGATTATTGAAAGAGTTGGACCAGTGGCTTATCGGCTAGCCTTACCAACTGAGTTGGAAAAGATTCATAACGTGTTTCATGTGTCGATGCTGCGACGTTACCGTTCTGATCCTTCACATGTAATTCCTCTGACGGAAATTGAAATTCGACCGGATATGACCTATGAGGAGGAACCAATAAAGATTTTGGCTCTGGGAAATTAAACAGTTAAGAAATAAAAATATAGCCTTAGTGAAAGTATTGTGGCACAGACATGGAATGGAAGAGGCTACGTGGGAACCTGAGGAAGCTATGAGGAAACAATATCCGAATCTCTTTACTGGTAAGATTTTCGGGGACGAAAATCTCTAAAGGGGGAGAATTGTGATAACTTGAATTAGGGCCTAATCGGAATAGTGGTTTCGTGACCACAAATCCGAGAGATAGAAATAATTATTTTATAATTATTTTATATTTATTTTGAGGTTTATGATATGATTTCATGATTTCGTGAAAATTTCGTAATGAAATTCTATGCATTAAGCGCTTAAGTTGAGATTAGGGACTAAACCAAATAAATTGCAAAACTTGCATTCTAGAAGTTTTTAGTATGAAATTGCATTGAAATATTAATTAGGAGGTCTTAAATAGAAATTTGACCAATTTTAGGTTCATGGACAAAATTTGGACATGGAAGGAATTTTGAAAGTTTAGTAGTAAGGGCATTTTGGTCATTTGTATATTAAATGAAATAAAATGGGAAAAATAACACAAAATTTGGTCATCTTCATCACTAGTTGCTGCCGAAATTTACTCTCCTCCATAGCTAGGGTTTCTTCAACTTTCAAGCTTCATAATCAAGAAAGGCGTGGAATTGACCTCGAGCGGGGAAAGAAAAAGCTTTGGACTAAACGCAAAATTTCTATATTTTGCACCGAGAGGTGTTTGTACGTAAATAAATCATCGATTTCTTTTATGTTATTGTATTTTGATAACATGTGGAATATGGCTGCCTATCAAATGGTTATTTGATGTAAGTTATGAATTTAAATTGATTTCGGACAATTTAGCAAAATGTTGGAAAAGTGAGAAATTTCCTATTGAACCTTGAATAATAAAAACGATACAAATGAACTATTGTGTGGTCACGTGTGTAGTACTAAGTGCAAGGCTACTCGTGTACCGTGTTATTGGTCGCATGTGTAGTATTAAGTGCAGGCTACTATGCGTACCCGAAAACTGTGGTCACGTGTGTAGTACTAAGTGCAGGCTACTACGTGTACCAGATTATTGGTCGCATGTGTAGTACTAAGTGCAAAGCTACTATGCGTATCATATAACCTTCGCTACACGTGTGGAAATGGGAAAATGTTCAAGTAGTGGTGTATCATTGTTATTCGATGAGTTCAACGGAAATTGATTTAAATGAAGATGCATGTGAAAGTGATTATGTGATGAATAAGTGCAAGTATATGTTTATTTGAATTTATGAGCAATATGCTCGATAAGTGAGCGAACCTCAGTAAAATGGAAAGGATTGAGCAAAAAATGTAAGAGTGAATTTTTGTAATAAAACAATGTTGGACAGCAGCAGTTGCATAATTTTGAAAATTCACCAAAAATCATGGAAGTAGAATTAAATCTCAAATAAATTATGGAATTAAATATTAAGGGGTCTACTTTCATATAAAAGAACTAGGGGAAACAAAAGACTTCTATACTATGTGATAATTGAATTCTTGTGAAACAGGTTCTGAATGAAATTAAGATCCCCTATTCTGAATTTAGAAATTCACCATAAATTGTACAAAAATTATTAAGAGTCATAACATACATGCATGGATTCCTTATTGAGTCTATTTTTAAGAGAAATAAACGGCATGGTCGTTGGAATCTTGTACAGGGAGAAATTTTGTTCGTAATTTACAGGTGTCAGAGTAGTCATACCCTGAAATAGGGGAGACTTTAACTAATAAACTGTACTAATTGGCCCGACCAAAAAATTCTAGAAAAAAATTATTAAATAGACTTATGAGTCTAGTTTCAAGGAAAATTTACAGAATTGAATTTCGAGATATGTAGCTCAAGATATGATTTTTCTTTTAACCAGGACTCTAGAAAACAGCCTGTCATCAATATATGTAACCATATACTAGTATGATTGTTTTACTTTGATAAATTATATATCAATTTAGTACTTACTTACTAAGCTATATGCTTACCATCTTTTCTTTTTCTTGTTTTATAGAATTATGAAGCCAGCTCGGGATTTTGGAGATTGTCGGAGACTCATCTACACTATCAATACTTTTTGGTATTTTGTAATCACTACTTTGGAATTATGGCATGTATAGAGAGAGACTAATCATTTTGTTATATGTCATAATTAATTTGTTTTAAAGTATCACTTTTTTTTTAAATTTTAAAATCTACATGTCTCTATGTATATCTGTTAATGCTATCAACTTCAGTCTAAGCTAAAGTAAGTAAATTGAGTAAGGTCAGGTTAATGTGTGAATTCATGTTTTCGTGAATGGTAATGTTCCGTACCTTATTTCGGTCTAGAATATGGGTATGGGGTGTTACATTCCCAGTGGCGTCACTTACCACTTTACCACTTGCTTCCTTGCGTTCCATTTTACACAATTAATTCCTAAAAGCCTAATTTAATAGAACCCCCTTCTCCTATGGAATTAAAATTAATTAAAACTACCAGTTTTATCCTAAGCTTGGGCCTTCTAGAGGCCCACTATCATCATAAATCCTACACATAACAAGCAGAACACAAAATTTTAATTTTTATAGATTTTTTCAAAGTTCCCGAAAATTGGGGCGTTACAGTGTGACTTTCCAAAACAAGAAAATTTTCTAAGTCTTCTCAAAGTTTTCTAAATTTCATGGTTTAGCCCCAAACCACTCTTGATGTATGTTTTGGGCCTTGTAGGCCCTTTTAAGGGATAATTTGCATGTGATTGAAAAGTTTCAAATTTGGACAAAATTTTATGGTTGGTTTTGTATTTTTGTTTATGTTTAAGTTCGGTAACACCTCGAATCTTGTCTAGGTGTCAGATACGGGTAAGGGGTGTTACAAAGAGCAAAAATAATTGACTCTAGGTTGGTTAATTGAAATTTCTTTCTACTTAAAACCCCTATTGTCGCATTAACTCGATATATGGTTTCCCTTATTAGATTTGACTCTAATCTGGTAGATTTATGTCATCCTATTTCTAAGATTGCATGCAACTCCACTCAATTATGGCAGATCTACTCTTAAACAGGGACTTTTTCTCCACTGAAATAAGCACATCAATCATGAATTAATATCCCGAAAACATTAAAACATGGAATAAGTACACATAATTGAGATCAAGGAACCAAGTATTTATCATATAATTCAGAAAGTAAATAACAAGATCCATCATAGGTTTCATCTTCCCTTGCTATCTAGGGGATTTAGTTCATACTTTGGGAGGAGAACATCTCAAAATTAGGAAAACTACAAAACATAAGGAAACCCAAAAACTTCTGGAGAAGTTGACCGAAGATCTTCAATCTTGAAGGAGATCCTGCTTCTGAGTTGATTTCGATGGCTTTCTTCGAGTAATTTTTTCATTCTTCTCCACGTGCTCCCTTAGATCCTCCTTTAGTGTGTATTTATAGACTTTAGAATGCTTAGAAACCCAAAAAATTGGCTTTTTCCACGTGTTTGGGAAACAAAGAGTGATATCGACACAGGCTGGCACATGGGCGTGTGGCCAGCCCGTGTGGCTCACACGAGTGTGTGCTCAGCCGGTGCGGGAATGGCCAGGCTGTGTGGATCTTGAAAGTAGCTCGTTTTGTCCGATTTTTACCCCTTTTTTACTCCTTTTTCTCTCCTATGCTCTCCTAAGTATAGAATCATGAAATTAAAGGATTTGGAGCATCAAATTCACTAAATTATATAATAAATCAGCCAAAAACATGCCAAGCATGGGATTAAAACATGTTACTTTTATGGTTTATGACGAGCTCTGTGGTTTGTCAAACTCTTTTGTTAAGTTTACCGCTTTTAGATTTGTTTATTATTTCAAACAAGTGATTTGGGTAGTGAAGTTGACATTTATTTAAAACAGAACTAGACTATTATAGAAGATAAGATTGAAATTATGTTAAGTGCACTTAATCATGAGAATTAAGAGTGTTAGTGAAATTATTTGATTTTTCCACTAATCCTTGTCTCCGTGCTTAAGTATATAAGGATAGTGGTGGTATTTCTGAACACCTTTACATTTTCTTCTTTCTTAATTTTCTCTAAAACTCTTTGAAACCTAAGTTCAAAAAACCTCTTTAGAGTGAAGGTTCGTATTGTTCAACTAACTTATACGTCAGTACTAGCTCTATGCTAATTAATAATAAACCCAAGGTTACTCTCTAATTCATTTATGTGTTTCTCGTTCTACGTGCATAGATATTAGTATTGTGTGGGAGGAAGGAAACTTCTTGATTCTGGACTAAGAGTTGTTGGTTCTTACATGCATGATCAGATTTGATAGATTGATGATCTAATATGTCTAATTATCTTCATTTTAGCACAAGAAGCTAACGAAGGTCCAAGTAATAAAGACAAGGGGCCTGCTTTATAGATTCTGCTAGAGTTTCTAGTGAGTTCTTTTTTACTTCCATGTGTTGTAATTTTTTTTATTTTATAATTCGTGTAAGGTAAGTAATCCTCCTTGATTGACAAAGAACCTAAGATGACAATTGATTGAGATTGTTGAAGTGAGCTAATCACCCATCCTCAGATTTGATTCACTTTAGCTATCTCTATCTCTTGCAATTTTAATTATATGTTTTCATTTTATTATTTTACAAGTTCTTAACATATTTTTTTATTTTACTTTCATACTATAACTGACTTAAAGTATTAATTAGATCTTTAATTGTTTTAGCCAGTCACCTCTCGTGTGTATGATCCTTGGAGAACTCAACTACTTCATCGTAAAATCTATATTACAACTCGACCCATATACTTGCAGATACCACCTCATAAGTCTCTATTTTATTGAAGTATTCACACTTTGGACGTTAGTACGTCCGGGGGGGAGACAACGTTACTAGATTAACTTTAATTTTTGCTCTTAAAAGAATAAATAGGAAATTTCTCAATTATAGATATGATTTTATTTTATTTTATTATTACTAATCTTTTTTTCTGGGTTTGGTGTATGACTCGCAGTAAAGGCCCACCTATTGTAACTGTAACACCCCTCGCCCATATCTGATGCCAGAATAGGGTTCGAGGTATTACCTGACAAAAACTCAATCAACTATATAAAATCGGGTCTTGAAATCTCAAACAATTTTAAAAACTTTTCCTTTCTCATGTAATCTGTCCCAAACATGGGCTTACGAGACCTAAAACATACATCCGAGGTGGTTAAGGACCCAACTAAAAACTCATGAAAAACTTAGAAATTCTCATACAGTAAAGTTCCACACGCCTGTGTGGGTATAGAGCACATGACCGTGTGCTAAGGACACGCCCATGTCCCAAACCCGTGTCTAAAAACTTGGGCATTCTGCCAAAACTAGACGGCCCGAGCACACACCCGTGCCCTGCAACCGTGTCCTTCACACGGCTGAGACACATGGCCGTGTGTCTTGCCCGTGTACTACTAGCATGCATACTGACTTTATGGCATGGCATGGACACACGCCCGTGTGGCTTGCCCGTGTGCTAAAATGACTTCAAAATTTAAAGTGCAGGGGACGCACGGCCATAACACACACCCATGGGCGTGAGCCGTGTGTCACACACGGTCTAGACACACGCCCGTGTATCTTACCTGTGTGGACAAACTAGGCTATTTTCCAAGCCTTTTGGTCACCCATTTTGCACAACCTACACAAGATCCTTTCAATACACAAACCTTATCATAATATGCACTAATTCAACCATAGAAAGAACATTATATGCATTCATCAAAATGAATAATAGCCATTATTATAGGCTTGATACAAAATAAAGGGCTTTTGACTTAAGCCAAAATACATAAACACTTCTCATGATGTAACATCCTAGTCTAGCCCTATACATGCCACCATCAAAAATACAAATCAAACTATACCGAATGTTGCGGACGATAGTGTGATCGATATCTCCAACTTTAAGGGATCCTTAAGCTAGCTTGGCGACACTGAAAGAAGAGGGAAAAGAAAGAGGGTAAGCACAAAGCTTAGTAAGTTGCATATAAATAAATATACAACAACAATCTCACCATTAGTCATCATACTTATAGCTCAAAAGTAAACATAATCTGACTTACTCATTGTCATCTACTTGAGTCACAATTTCTAATTAGGCTCGTTACTCATGCTTACCATATAGGTACCTGTAACACTCACAATATGATCATTCTTTCTTTATCAAAATTGATCTATAAGTCTCACCATTGAAACGTTTGGAATACTACTGGATATTCTATGAACCTTCAACATGGGATATATTGCCGATGCCATGTCCCAGACATGGTCTTACACTAGCTCTCATATATACGTGTTGATGCATGCCCCAGACATGCCTTACACTAGCACAACTCTTAGCCGATACGTGTCCCAGACACGTCTTACACTGGCTATCTCTGTCGAGGCCGATGCATGTCCCAGACATGTCTTACACTGGCACTCATCTCTGTGCCGATGCCATGTCCCAGACATGGTCTTACACTAGCTATTATAGTGTGGCTGATACATGTCCCAGACATGTCTTACATACGCCCTCGTCTAGAAGTCGATGCCATGTCCCAGACATGGTCTTACACTGGCTCTGAGAATGTGGCCGAAGCATATCCTAGACATGTCTTACACTGACACACAAATCACCCAATGCCTTGGCACGAATATCCAGTTTGTATCCTAATGTTTCAACGGAATACTTCTATTATCTCAAATATTACTATGCATTCTCAACTTATAACTTAACAACTCATACAACATCAATTCAATGGCTATATGGATATAATTATTAACAGTGTAGTTGTATTATTTACATACAACTTACCTCGGTTTACAAAAAGTACTTGACTATTCGGTTTAGTCAGTTTGCTTGGCCTTCCCCCGATCTAGATTCGAATTTGGTAAATCTTGACCTATAATGACAATATGCACTCATTTAGTCACTAGTTATAATTAGGCAATCATAAATTTACATCTTTGGTAAAATGACTATTTTGCCCCTAGACTTTGACAAAATGACCATTTTACCCTTATGCTCGAAAATTGATTTTCATTGAATTTCTTTGTATCTTAAGCCTAATCAAACTATTTTTACTCTTATAGCAACTTTAAAATATCACTATTTCACATACTTATTAACTATTTTACAACTTATGCAAAATAGTCCCTTTAGGTGTTTTCATGCTTATGCAAAATAGTCCCTTTAGGTGTTTTCATGCTAACACCTTTCACAAAAGTTGTTTATAACTCAAATAGGACTCATATTCTTCCATAAAAGCTTAATAAATGTCACAAATACATACATGGAAAAATCCTAAACTCTTCACCATTTTGCAAGATATCACCCTCATTTGAAAACTCATGTTTCAAGGGTCTCAAAAATGCAAAAATCATCAACAAAGGGTGTGGGAATCACTTACTTGTGAGGCTTAATGTTGCTGCAAGTTTTTGAAGCTAAAAACCCCAAAAATGGCTGATATTTTCGGTGGTAAAGAAGAAGATGAGAAGGTGATATCATCCTTTTCTTATTTATTTTTACTTTGGTCAAAATTTGGTCACCTAATCCCACCAAAAGTTGAAATTTTGAGCACACATGACTCCCATGGCCGGCCACCCTATTTCTAGGGGTCTAATTGCCCTTTTAAAACCTCTAAATTATATTCTCTAGCTATTTAACATATTTGAGTACTAAAATGCAACCTTTACCTTTTATGCGATTTAGTCCTTTTTCAAAATTGGACTAGAAATCGCTAAAATTAACTCACCAAATTTTAGAAGCACTTATATAATCATACTTTAACCTCATAAAAATAATAAAATAATTTTTTTGACTTCAGACTTGTGGTCCCGAGACCACTGTTCCGACTAGGCCCTAAATTCGGCTGTTACAGTAACAGCCACAGACCAGAAAGAATATTTTCAAGAAATCACTGATAGTAGCAGTAGAAAATGCAAATGTAAGATCCACCACTACCAGTGTAGTTAACGTACCATGTAACAATCCATTATTTAGCAACACTGGCGATAACGCCCTAGGAGACCCACCAGCACCGCAGTTACCCATGAATGTGTATGTAACAACCCGTTTTCAGTGAAATCAGAAATAGTGGTTTCGGGACCACAAATCCAAGTTAGAAAGAAAATTTATTTTAATATTATTTACATGAATTAAATTATGATAGAAATGATGTATGAAAATTTCATTAAGAAAATTTTATTGATTTCATGTTTAATTGAGGAAAGGACCAAATTGCATAAAATGCAAAAGTTGAGTTCTAGTAGCTATAAGTATCAAATAGCTATGGAATTCAAAACTTGGGGTCCTTATATGGTAATTATACCATTAAGAAAAGTTAGTAGATATTTTTTGGTGAATCATCTATGGAAAAATAGAAAAAGAAAAGGACTAAATTGGAAAGTAGGAAAAATAAAGGATAATATAATAATTAAATAGAAATAACATGTTATTATTATCATCTTCTTCCCCAAAAATACATGGAAGCCCTAGGAAAGAGAAAAACATTCAAGCAAGCTTTCTTGGCATAATTGGGTAAGCATTCTTCTCCCGTTTTTAGTCATTTTTATATTTTTGAGTTCGTAATAGCTTTATCTATCTATTTTTGGGATTATTTTGTAAAGGTTTCAAAGTATAGAAATTTTTCCATGAATGTAAATGCTGAAATTTTGAAATTTATGATAGAAAATGAAAGGTTGTTGATAGATAAACAAGTTTTACAAGAGAATTTTGATGAAATTATGATTTAGGGACTAAATTAAAAAAATTATAAAACCCATGGAAAATTCTAATTTTTGTGAAATTCATGGGCTGTTATTAAGACATGTAAAAATTAGTTAGGTTTGGAATAAGGATTGAATTGCATGAATTTTATTTTCCGAGCCTAAGGATAAAATTATCATTTATGAAAATTATAGGGCAAAGTGGTATTTTTGCCTAGGAAGTGAATTAAGTTCAATTGAGTATGAAATGTATAACACCCTTTACCCGTGTCTGACACCGGGACAGGATACGAGGCATTATCGGACTTATTAAACACAAGCAAACATGTAAAATCGGGCCATAAAATTTAGTTCTAATCAAATTCATTTATTCTTATGTAAATTGTCCCTTGTATGAGCCTACGAGACCCAAAACAAACATTGAGAGTGACTTGGGACCAAACTGAGAACTTTGAGAAATTTTGGGAAATCTTAGGAAATTTTTCATAGAACAGAGTCACACGCCCGTGTGGACACAGGGACACGCCCGTGTGCCTTCAATACGCCCGTGTCCTTAGCTGTGTAACTCTCTACTTATGACGTAGCAAACAAAATGAACCACATGGCCAAGCCACACGCCCGTGTGCTAGGCCGTGTGACAAATTAAATTCTCGCGAATTAAGTGCAGACTTCACACGCCTTGGACACACGCCCATGTCTCCAGGCCGTGTCCTTCACATGGCTGAGACACACCGCCCTGTCTCTACCCGTATGGCCAATACTTAGGCTATTTTCAAAGCCTTTTGTTACTCTTAATCCTAACCATACTTATACACATCAAAGGCATATAACATAGCATCAATTTAATGATTAAACATCCTCAGTTAAGGCACAATTATAGCACTTACATGCCATCATCCATGTGTTTCACATACTTATTATTATACCACATCTAAACCACCGATTCACATTCATTTTGCCTTGTTATTTTGATGACTACTTTTACCTTTACACTATGATACTTACCAATTAATCTCAACTTAATCATCAAGCATTCTTATTCAAGGCATTATTAACTTATTACCATATCACACATTTATTCCATGGCTATGACCACTTCGATTGGTTATACTGTGTTCATCAAGCACATATGTATATATGCCATGACACTATCCATTCATAGCAAACAAGCGTAACCACATTACATGAAATCTTAGCACATGCATACACATAACCGCATCTCAAGACATTAGCATAGATAAATAGGCTTACAAACCCATATTCAATATAAGCCACATCTCATGGCTATATACAATGAATCAATATAAGTCAACATCTTTGGCCAAATCATAAGAACACATATCATAATAACAAAGGCTCTATACATGCCAGTCACTCGAAAACATTTAAGACTTTCAATACCCCAAATTGATAATTTGATAGTGTGATTCTGCCTCCGACGATCTCTAACCCCAATCGAACCTGACAACACTAAAAGAAATGGAAAGGAGGGAATAAGCTTTAAAGCTTAGTAAGCTCGTACGAGAATAATAAGCATTTCATTTACATACATTTACCAATTTCATCAAAATGTTCTCATAATTACTAATTAATCGATTATAAAGCTCATTCTTTTTAAACTATATCATAGCTTATCGTGCTTAGGTTTTAGTCAAGCAATCATAACCTCTTCATAAATGTACATCTCAACACTCGACTAATCATCTCAGCATATGTACTACAAATGCATATTACTTGAGTGTATTCAGACTTTTCAAGTCATTTATCTTGACATCAATCAATGAATCACAAAGTTTCAAGAATAAACACATTGTGTCCCAAAATCACATTAATTTAAGAGTCTTACACGTGTTCAACAATCGGGTTCATCACTTATTCATACCTCATGAATATAAATCCATACTCACATGGTCATTATAGAATCATTCTCGTAGACATAACTTTCTTACCAAATATTCATCACATACAAAGCTCATTTCTCATGAGTTTGGAGTACATACATGTACTGTTCTATAATATACCATTAACATTCTCGCCTTTGGCATACTCAATAACTTATTATTGAATTGCTCATTGAACTTCTCTTTGAACTACCCTTTGAACACTCGGAATACTATCGGATACATCGAAATCTTGCACCTAAATTCCCATATGTAGCCAATGCTACTTTATATCTCATATCACATGTTGCTCGCTTTCGAGCTACTCACGGGTCGGCTTACACAGGCTATCAGGTATCCGTAACATATGTCGGACTACCTCACCATTAATAGTATGTACGAGACTAGTACCCGGAACTCCAAAACATGTGTCACATATATCATGAACTTAGACCACAACTCAATGAGTTCAGATCACATAGTCCCTAGTGACATGTCACTTGTATCCTAAACTATTCCTAAGGTTCAAACGTGATTCTTTGATACCACATCTCTGTCAAACTTGCTCGTAATGTCATTCTCAATGTCCGTAACACCAATAACTTACTCATGATAACAACGAGGCATTTAAAATTTACATGATATTAAGAAATAGGACATGACATAACATCACGTATAACTTCTATTTCATTTTCAATGTATTCAATCATCACATAACACGTTATCGACATTTGGACTACCGAACATTTCGTGGAGTATGTCACTATTACGCACATAGCATCTTAAACATTTAATTCAACATAATCGAATTAACATACCTATTTAGGTTTCAAGCATAAATAACAATAATTTTGCATTATTATTATTACAGGAACTTACCTCAAATGCAAAAACGACTATTTATTTCGATTTAGTCCATAACCTCGTTCTTTCCCGATCTAAGCCTGAATTTCATTTTTCTTTATCTAAAAACTCATATATGATTTATTTAATACTCACATTATTAAAATTTGTCCAAAAATCACACTTTGGAAAAATAATTTTACCCCTAAACTTTCTCATATTTACACTTTAGCCCCTAGGCTCGTAAAATAAAATGTATACATTTTCTTGGTTACCCAAGCCTAGCCAAACCTATGCATGCTCGTATCAGCCCACTTTTCTTTATTTCACATTTCTACTACCCACTTACATCTTTTACAATTAGGTCCTTTTTAGGTGTTTTCATCACTTAGTAAAAGATGTTAAACACACATCAAACTTTCATATTCCTCCATTAAACATCAAAAAACATGCATGTCACACATGGGTCAAATTTGAAACATGAACCCCACTTTAAAATATGGCTAGAAATGGGTAGATCATGTTACAAGGACTTCAAAAATGCAAAGAACATCAAAAACAGGGCTTGGATGCACTTATTATCGAGCTTGGAAGCTTGAAAACCCTAGCCATAGTGTCTTCTTAGTTCACACGACCATGAGGAAGAAAAGATGGACAAATTTTGGCTTTTATTTTGTCTTTTAGTCCAATTAATTACCAAATTACCAAAATACCATTAATGCTTTTCTTTGAAATTTTACCTATCCAAGCCCCTTTATGTCAAAAATTTTAGAACTTGGTCAAATTACCATTTAAAGACTCTAATTAATAATCCAATGCAATTTCATGCTTGAAGCTTCTAGAACACAAGTTTTTCAATTTATTCAATTTAGTCCCTAAAGTCAAATTGGACATCTTAGGCATAGAATTTCTTCATGGAAATTTCACACAAACATGCAATTATGTCATAAAATAATTATTTTTATTTCAAATTTATGGTCTCGAAACCATTGTTCCAACTAGGCCCTAATTCGGGATGTTACAACTCTTCCCCTTTAGGGATTTTCGTCCCCGAAAATCTTACCGAAGAAGAGGTTTAGCTTTCACATAGACTCCTCTATCCCATAATAAAAATAACAGTAATCAGATCTGTCCTAAAATTCAGAATCAAAAGTCAACTCCTAATATTCCCATTTAGTTTGCCATTTATTATCACATTTCTGTGTATCTTTAGATTTGCAATGAAAACCTCATGTTACCTTTCAAGTTAGCTATATTCAGAACATCATCAATAAGGTCATTCTTGAAATCAATGCTCACAAAGTTGACAAAGATTTTCATTCAAGCATCTGTAAGTGTATCTACTTTAGCCAAAGATGAATCAATGTTCGCATACAATCTTTCAATAATCCAAGCCATTGACGTGGTCTTAACTTTAGATCTTTCTAAAAAACTGGATACTATAAACTATTGCGACTAATAAATATGTAATACTTTTCACCGAACAATAGATGACATCGAACCTTTTTAACACAAACACAATAGCAGTCAATTTCTAATTCACACATCTAAAAATTCCTTGAATGTAGTTTTTTATCGTATGGAACCATAAGCTATATTTTTACATTCTTGTACTAGAACACATCTCATATCCGTCAAAGGATGCACTACTGAAAATCATCATTCTTTTAATAAATCAAATCGTTTACGCTATCTCAAACTTAGATCTTTCTATGACATCTGATACTTTAAGCTATCACATTGCCTTATAGTATTAGAATACATCACGATCCACTTAATGACACATAACCAAAAATCAAGAATTCTTTTCCTGATGCAGGCTAAACCACATCTAATTCTTCGGTTAATAACGTTCTTGTCTGGTCAAAACTTGCTAACATGTAATAGACCATTCAATTTTCACAAAGGTGATAACTTTATCAATCATAACAACTTTAACTCATAACAATGTCTTCTAAAAATATACATTCTTCATTCAGACTATCCGTCCTTTACTCGTAGAGAGATGAAATTTTATTCTCAGATCTGGGAATAGACTCAGACATAAATATCTCATTTAATCTTTCAAGAAAATAACCCCCACAGATTGAACAACTGAGTCGATCTTAATTGTTTAATTAATAACACTTTAAGAAATCCTTTCTTCCAATTGATAGAACGATTCAATCATACAATATTTCATATTTCACTTATCATGCAAATCAGAGATCATTTACAATTGCATTAACTCAAAGTAACAAGGATATCCCGATTGAATGCATTGACTTTGATCGACTTACTAGAGAGAACTTTGATCGACTTACTTGAGAGAAGAAATTCATCATACAAATTGGAGCTTGTGATTTCACCTCTTATGCCTTTGCCAATGTTAAGTCCTTACACAAAAATTAGGGAGATCTAAATACTAGAATCACCATGTTACTATGATCGAACCAGAAGCATAACCATATTTGACATCGTTACCACAAGTTGATGAACACACTTTAGATATAAGCCATGATTAACAGATTACAGAGTAAAGATGATAAAGAAAACAATTTGAAGAAATCCAAGATAGAAAAATCCAAGGTACGATACCATACCAAAAGATCGAGAACAAATCACATAAGAAAATAGAGGAAAGAAGTCCAGAAGAAAACATCATGCAGACCCACTGGGATTAAATGCAACGGAAACAATGTACTTTTCACATATATATATATATCGGATAGAACAGCAATCAGAAGAAATGAAATCATAGCATCTTATGTATTTTTCTCATCAATTCCCAATAGACGGAATATAATAGAATGCCAGAGAGTAATAGAGTGATACGGATCATAGCCAATCAGACTAACAATGCTTTTGTCTAATATCATGAATAAAAAACATTCTCATACTATAAAGTTTCATCAGAAAATATATGGCCACAAGAATAATTCTGAGGACAATTGAACACATAGAATACCTCAAAAGAGACTGTTATAATCGGCTCAACTGTAACTGCCACACTCAAATATCTTACATTTCAAATATTATTTCATTAACTATTTCTACCATCACTAATTTTCGCATCATTTTTCTCATTAAAGAAAATTAGTTCAGAAGAGATTCCAATTAATACGTTCTTTCAACATCGCACCTGAATAAGTCAATTTACTAAATTTAACTTCTTCTCTAACTGTGATATTGCGTAAGCCGAATAATCTTTAGGTTACTCTAATATCTTTCTAGCTCTGTCCTTACTAGTCAACTCATTCTCAATCTCTAATTATATTTATAGCTATTCTACCACCGAACTCTTTGGTTTCATACTTGTAAGCCTATTCAACATAATTCTTATGGAATTTCATTATAAGACACCTCATTAGTAAGGAGGGGGTGAGGTCGTAAGGCCTCTAACTCGACTCTCATATCCACACATATGACATAACTTTCATCAGCATCATAATATCATCACAGTTATAGAATTCATTTCAAACAAGTTCCTACAGATATCTATGTTTCACAAAATTTTCAATTATCCTATTTAAACAAGTGCACTCATGCATATATTTTATGAATTTTGAGTGACTTTACTCATCACATTCACTTAATCAAATAAGTCGAGCACGTAACATCATATGAATATTAAGCAAACATGGACGAGCTTATCACAACAAAAACTTCCATATCATACCTCATCACATACATATCATGAGCCCCTATTCATACCTTTCTGATTTTCGACTCATCATAACTGCACTTCACTCAAATACTTTAGTAGCACTATCAACATGGTCGGGTGTAGCTCGGTTGGAGAGTACTTCCGTCTAAACAAGATAGTCCTAATCGCGTCGGGAGACATCACACTTTCACAGATTTGTGGCATGTATAGCTAGACTCTTACATATGCTAGGTTAGTCCGAGAACAAACAAACGATAGTTTTGATACCACTAAATATAACACCTTTTATCGGTGTCTGACGCCGGGATAGGATACAAGGCATTACCGAACTTAAACATAAGCAAACATGTAAAATCGGGCTATAAAATTTAGTTCTAATCAAATTCATTCATTCATATGCTAATTGTCCCTTGTATGAGCCTACGAGACCCAAAACAAACATTGAGAGTAATTTGGAACCAAACCGAGAACTTTGAGAAATTTTGGGAAAACTTAGGAAATTTTTCATGGAACAGGGTCACACGCCCGTGTGGACACAAGGATATGCCCGTGTGCCTTAGATATGCCCGTGTCCTCAAGTCGAGTAACTTTTTATTTATGAAGTCAGCAAACAAAATGAACCACACGGCCAAGCAACGTACCCGTGTGCTAGGCCGCGTGACAAATTAAATTCTCGCGAATTAAGTGCAGGCTTAACACGCCGATATCTCCAGGCTGTGTCCTTCACAAGGCTGAGACACATCGCCCTGTCTCTGCCCGTGTGGCCAATACTTAGGCTATTTTCCAAGCCTTTTGTTACTCTTAATCCCAACCATACTTATACACATCAAAGGCATATAACATAGCATTAATTTAATGATTAAACATCCTCATTTAAGGCACAATTATAGCATTTACATACCATCATCCATGTGTTCCACATACTCATTATTATACCACATCTAAACACACCGATTCACTTTCATTTAGCCTTGTCATTTTGATGACTACTTTTACCTTTATACTATGATTATCAACGTACCAATTAATCTCAACTTAATCATCAAACATTCTTATTCAAGGCATTACTAACTTATTACCATATCACACATTTATTCCATGGCTCTGACCACTTCGATTGGTCATAATGCGTTCATCAAACACATATGTATATATGCCATGACATTATCCATTCATAGCAAACAAGCGTAACCACATCACATGAAATCTTAGCACATGCATACACATAACCGCATCTCAAGACATTAGCATGGATAAATAGGCTTACAAACCCATAACCAATATAAGCCACATCTCATGGCTATATACAATGAATCAATATAAGCCAACATCTTTGGCCAAATCATAAGAACACATATCATCATAGCAAAGCCTCTATACATGCCGCTCACTCGAAAATAATTAAGACTTTCAATACCCCAAATTGATAATTTGATAGTGTGATGCTGCCTCCGACGATCTCTAACCCCGAGCCAACCTGACAACACTAAAAGAAATGGAAATGAAGGAATAAGCTCTAAAACTTAGTAAGCCCGTATAAGAATAATAAGCATTTCATTTACATATATTTTCCAAATTCATCAAAATGTTCTCATAATTACTAATTAATTGATTATCAAGCTCATTCTTTTTAAACTATATCATATCTTATCGTGCTTACTTTTTAGTCAAGCAATCATAACCTCTTCATAAATGTACATCTCAACACTCGACAAATCATCTCAACATATGTACTAAAAATGCATATACTTGAGTGTATTCAGACTTCTCAAGTCATTTATCTTGACATAATTCAATGAATCACAAACTTTCAAGAATAAACACATTGTGTCCCAAAATCACATTAATTTAAGAGTCTTACACGTGTTCAACAATCGAGTTCATCACTTATTCATACCTCATGAACATAAATCCATACTCACATGGTCATTATAGAATCATTCTTGTAGACATAACTTTCTTACCAAATATTCATCACATACAAAGTTCATTTCTCATGAGTTTGGAGTACATACCTGTACTGTTCTATAACATACCATTTACATTCTCGTCTTTGGCATACTCAATAACTTACTGTTGAATTCCTCATTGAACTTCCCTTTGAACTACCCATTGAACACTCAGAATACTATCGGATAGATTGGAATCTTGTACCTAAATGCCCATATGTAGCCAATGCTACTCCATATCTCATATCACATGTTGCTCGCTTTCGAGCTACTCATGGGTCAGCTCACACAGGCTGTCAGGTATCCGCAACATATGCTGGACTACCTCACTATTAATAGTATGTACGAGACTAGTACCCGGAACTCTAAAACATGTGTCACATATATCATGAACTCAGACCACAACTCAATGAGTTCAGATTACATAGATCATGACCTCAGACCACAACTCAATTAGTTCAGATTACATAGATCATGAACTCAGACCACAACTCAATAAGTTCGGATCACATAGTCCCTAGTGACATGTCACTTGTATCCTAAACTATTCCTATGGTTCAAACGAGATTATTCGATACCACATCTTTGTCAAACTTGCTCGTAATGTCATTCTCAATGTCCATAACACGAATCACTTACTTATGATAACAATGAGGCATTTAAAATTTACATGATATTAAGAAATAGGACATGACATAACATCATGTATAGCTTCCATTTCGTTTTCAATGTATTCAATCATCACATAGCACATTATCGACATTTGGACTATTGAAGATTTCATGCAGTACGTCACTATTAAACACATAGCATCTTAAACATTTAATTCAACATAATTGAATTAACATACCAATTTAGGTTTCAAGCATAAATAACAATAACTTTGCATTATTATTATCACACGAACTTACCTCGAATGCAAAAACGGTGATTTATTTTGATTTAGTCCATAACCTCATTCTTTCCCGATCTAAGCCCGAATTTCATTTTTCTTGATCTAACAATTCATATATGACTTATTTAATACTCACATTATTAAAATTGGTCCAAAATTCACACTTTGGCAAATTCACAATTTTACCTCTAAACTTTCTCATATTTACACTTTAGCCCCTAGGCTCGTAAAATAAAATGTATACATTTTCTTGGTTACCCAAGCCTAGTCGAACCTATACCATGCTCATACTAGCCCACACTTTTCTTTATTTCACATTTCTACTACCCTCTTTTACATCTTTTACAATTTGGTCCTTTTTAGGTGTTTTCATTCAAAATCACTTAGTAAAAGATGTTAAACACACATCAAACTTTCATATTCCTCCATTAAACATCAAAACACATACATGTCACACATGGTTCAAATTTTAAACATGAACCCCACTTTAAAATATGGCTAGAAATGGGTAGATCATGTTACAAGGACTTCAATAATGCAAAGAAAATTAAAAACAGAGCTTGAATGCACTTACTATTGAGCTGGGAAGCTTGAAAACCCTAGCCATAGTGTCTTCTTGGTTCACACGGCCATGAGGAAGAAAATATGGACAAATTTTGGCTTTTATTTTGTCTTTTAATCCATTTAATTACCAACTTACCAAAATACCCTTAATGCATTTCTTTGAAATTTTACCTATCCAAGCCTATTGTAACGCCCAAAAAATCCTGAACTTTCTTTCTTTTATGGTTTTGATAAGAGGTGTGCTTAATATTCCTAGTCAAGTGTTATTTATGTGATAATAGGCCTGGTTAAGTTTTGAGTTCAAACTTTAGGGTGAAGGAAATTATAGTTTAATAGTTCAAAGAACCTTGATGGCAAGTAGTTTGGGTTTTAAATAAATGAAAGAGGAATTGGACACAAAGGAACCTGTGCTGGAGTGGCAAGTAGCGTCACATGTGAGGCTTAGAGGTGGCGTCACATGCATGGCAAGGAGGTTTGGGGTTTGAATCCCTCTTTGCTCAAAAGAAAGATTTATTTTTGCTCAATAAATGGCTAGAAGTGGCGTTGGATGTGAACTCTAAAGGGAGTGATCAGAGGAGAAATTTAAGGAAGAGTTTAATGAGTTATCAGGGAGAAAAGATAAGAGATGAGGGGTGTAGAGAAGTGGAGCCGAATAAGGAATTTGGGGATAGGTAAATTCGGCTATAGTATATATAGGTGCCAGTTTTTGGATTCTAGGGTATTGCCAAAATTACTTCTCTTCCTTTAGCCGAATTCCTCATTTTTCTGTTGCCGAAACACTTTTCTCTCTAAGTGCTCAAAAGTCAAATTCCTTATTCCTTGCTTGCCGATTTTCCATTCCTTCTCTTCTCAAATTCTCTTTTGATTCACCTTTGGTTTTAGCCGATTCCTTCTTCTATTCTTCTTATTTGTGCCGAATAATCCCTTTCACCATACAAATCTCAAAAGTCGAATACCTCTTTGGCTAAAAACCCCCTGTGCCGCTGTTACTCCCCTCTACTTCGATCGATTCTTGTGGGATTAGTATCAAATCTCAAATTTTAGATCTGTGCTGAATTGATCCTTAGGCATTTTGGGGTTTTGGATTTAAAGAATACTCGTGATTGGTGATCAAGGAAGGACTGTTAAGGCTTATCGTTCAAAGTAAGGCAAATGTGAGATTTTCAGCTTTTGGTGATCGTATTTGATAAGTGTGTGATTAATCGTTGAGTAACATCGTTTTAGTATTAGGTGTGTACATACATTGCACACACACAGTAGATCGACAAATCCCAAAATGCCAGAAAGCTGAAATATCAAAAAGCCGAAATGCTGAAAAGCTGGAGGTTTGGCTACAATAGACTTGCGAGTCTGCGAACACTCGTAAGGGGAAACCGATAGGTTACCAGAGGCCCCATGAGTGATTCCATGGACTTGGGTCGTGTATTGGCCAACCGAGACAGAATGGGCTAAATAGGCCCGATGGGCTATAAGGGCCACAATAGGTAAAATTGGTAATTTGTTACTAAGTGATGAAAAATCATATGATTGCATGACTATGAATGTGATTGGGCCTGACGGGCCATATGAATGTGATTTGCGCCTAATGGGCCATATGAATGTGATTTGGGCCTAATGGGCCATATGAATGAGATTGGGCCTAATTGGCCATATGCATGTATGTAGACTCATTTGGGATTTGTATGGGGTTTCGGGCCTAGTATCTGATAACTGCTTAAAAAGACATAAAACTTAATTAATTAATTAATCATGATTGTGGAAAAGTCATAGGGTTAAAGTGTGGCAAGTGGTATATGCATGTCTAGGATTGGATCTAGGGAGATCTTGGTACTTAAGCACTCTTATTGACCCACCTCCTCTTCTCTGGATTCCTACTTGGTTTATAGTATCTGTTCGCTTTAGCCAAAGAGGACTTGTTAACGGGCCAAGATAAGTAATAACCCATAATAAAAAAAATTACCGAAAAGCCCCTAAGGGCAAAAATGACTAAAATACCCCTATGTGTTGAATGTAAGATTTATGGATGTTACATGTATACCTGCTGCATTCATATGATATTCTGTTTAGGTTGCATATGGGTTGGGAATTATGGAACGAAGGAAGTATATGAGGATCGCATGGTTGCTTGACGACCGTGGATCCACCGATGGCTTTTTAAGCCCAATATATGATTAGTAGCTTTGCCGTAACATTAGGTAGCACCGTAACCAGGCTACCATTGGAGTATCTTAGATGGGTAGGTCGATGTTTATATCCCCACATGGTGTGTATCGGGGGATGGAGATGGTGTGTACCGATTGGATGGGTGGGATTCGTGCATATTTGATTGCCTTACATCTGTTCTGATATTGAATTAGGCTAAGGCCCTAAAAGACTTGCTATTGCATTCTTTTCTATTCGCCGAAGGTTGTACACACTGAGTTTTCGAAAACTCATCCCCTCTTTTATTTTTTTCTCAGGTGATCCTCAATAGGTGGTTTGACGGTAGGAGGGACTCCGAGGTGGCCAGCTAGCAAGACGACTTGGAATTGTTTTCTTTAGCATATAATTTCTAGTATTTTAAGTTATTTCAGCCCGTATTGTAATAAGGCCTTTCCTCTGGTTATTATTTCAAATTACGTTTATTATTATTTTTATGCTTTATATTTATTAGAAGTAGAAGATGGTTTTCCTAAACCATAACTATTTTCAAATACTACGTTTTCGTAACTCAATCTTTAAATGACAAGTTTTCGCAGATTATCTGTTTTAAATAAAGCTTCCACAACTGAAAAGAGATTTTACAAAGTAATTATTATCTTACAAGAAGGAATAGTTTTTATTTAAATAAGGGTTTTCAATGAAAACAAGGTTTTTGATAAAACACTTCAATGTGACATGCTGGATCTAGCATAACGTCCGGGCCGAGTTTGGGGTGTTACATTTAGTGGTATCAGAGCCAAGGTGTAAGACTTGTAACACCCCTAACCCGTACCTGTCACCGGATTAGGGTTACGAGGCATTACTGAGCAAAAATAAAATTCCAAACATTCACATATTCATACAATTCATACTCATAAATATATAAAGCACATGGCTAATTAAATATTAAACATATCAAAACCAAGCAACCAACCACAGCCAATTCCACTTATCATTTCAAGCTATTACCAGCACATATAATACCATTCACATTTACTTCTCATTCACTTCACATATCATTATAGTCAAAATGAGATAAACCATTGCCAAATATAACCATATCCAAACTCTAAAGATAAGCCATATTCACATGGCTCAATATATATACATATTTAAAGTTGAACAAGATACATATTAGCCTATACATGCCATAAGTTTGAAAATAAACTTTTAATAGTACTGAAAGTTGATGATAGTGTGGATGACTTCGATAACGATCCCCAAGCTCGTGACTTACAACCAAAATCTATAACAAAAATAAACAAACACACAGAGTAAGCTAACTTAGCTTAGTAAGCTTTAAGCACCATAAACAACTTAATGAATAATCAAAACATTCAATGAACCGAATTATAATATTACACATTAACACATTAAGATACCTTAGCCGAATATTCAAAATCGAATATATATCACCATATATATATTTCCTATATAGTCGATTATACAAGAACAAATATATTATCACATTGGCACTTACATGTACAGCCAAATACAGAAAATTCTTAATGGACTCACATGTGGCTGAATATGTAAAAGTTAAATAAAACATCATATGTAACCTATAGTTCAAATTCAATAGAACATCACATATAACCGAATATCCACATTCAAGATAACTTCACATATGACCGAATACACAAATTCAATATAAACTCACATGTAATCGAATATTCAAGCTCAATATAGGCTCACATATACTTACCTATGTGGCTGAACATATACAGTGTCATTCAACTCGATTTCACTTGCTCAATATCCATAGTAACTTAAACTCTTATAATCATAGATTTGAAAACAAATCACCGGTATAAAACCTGCTAGGCATAAGCCTGAATTACACACCGGCACAAAGCCTGCTAGACCCAAGGTCTGATATATATTCACCGGCAAGAAGCTTGTTAGGCACGAAGCCCAATCAATGTCACCAGCACAAAGCTTGCTAGGCTCAAAGCCTGAATATCCAAATTATAGAATCATTCCACAACATTTCACATATCGAGTAGTTCAATATTCCATGTAACACGTACACACTTTCATAGTTTTCAAATCAATCGAATAAAACTCAATTACATTAAATCATTTATATATATCACATTCGGCTAACATAATAATAGATTATAAAGTTTGAATCATCATAGTAAAATATTATATGTTCCAAACAAACCATATTTAATTGCTTAAAAACTTACCTCGGATATCGACGGACGTTATGAATCGGCTATTCGACTATTTTTGTTTTTCCCCGATCTAAGTTCGATTTCCTTTGTTATTGATCTGTATAATTTTAAATTCACCTCATTTAAAAACAATTTCATTCAATTTAATTCAACAGCACATAAATGAGAAAATTACCATTTTACCCCTGATATTTCATACTTTTACAATTTAGTCCAAATTGCACAAAAAACAAAATACACCAAATCTCACAACAACATAGTTAAGCTGAATTTTCAACATACTCATACTAGTCCATATATTTAATTTATTTTGCATTTTAGTCCTTCAATTTATTATTTTTGCAATATAATCTTAATAACTCAAAATCATGAAAAACTCCAATACAAAATATGTTAATCTAAAATATATTGTTGATAATTCATCATCAAACATCACAAAACTCAAATATTCATCAATGGCATAACACAAAATATTTACCAAAATAAAAAATTCAGGCATGGGTCGGGTAGTATTCGAAGCAACGATCTCAAAAATGTAAAAATAATCAAAAACCGAAACAAAACATTCCTTAAAATTGAACCAACAATGGCCGAATACCTTATTTCTTATTTCTTTTCTTTCTTCTTTTATTTTTGGCAATAACAAAGTATGAATGCATAGCTTTATTTTTTTTTTATGTTTTAATATATTATATGTTAACATTTAACATATTTTACTTATTTAACCTTATAAAAATAATATCATAAACATATGCATTAATGGTATATTCAGCCATTACAAAAATAAAGGATTATTTGCAACATAAATATTCCATATTAAAAAGCCACTATCAAATCAGCCTTTATGATTTAAACTGACAAGTTTTCAACTTCCGCAATTAAGTCCTTTTATCAAATTAATCACACAAATAATCAAAAATTTTCATACAAAATTTTCACACATGCAAATTCACATATAATAAACACGAATAATAATATTTAAACATTTTCTTGACTCGAATTCATGGTCCCAAAACCACCATTTCGATTAGGGTTTAAATCAGACTGTTACAAAACTCGGGCTGTGAAGTGGGCCTTATTATGTCACAATGTTTTGGAAAAAAAATCTTGCTGTGCGGCACACCAAGTCTCTGACATCAAACCAAGTAAGTTCTTTTATTATTAAGCTTGTTTAATTTGATATACTGTAGATAGTTAGTGGGCTACTTTAGGTGATTATACTGAGGCATTTAGTTGGGGTGAAACTGAAGCCCGTAGGACCTCGAACCTGTAGAGGATTTACGAAAATAATTCTCTTTTTAATACTTTCATAAAATATCGGCTTAATTATTAAAACTAAAACTTCATAAAATTTCTAATGCAGATAATACATGAATCAACGATGAGTGCTAGAAGAGGTGCAAGAGGCCGTGGCCGAGGCCGCGAAAGTGTTAGGGCTGGATTGCCGGCATCGGGCCATATGCCCAATGTTGGAGTAGAAGAGGCTCCGGCCTCACCCGTGGCTGAGACTGGACCGTATGATCGGGTTGTGGGGGATGATGCATTGTCGCAGGCAATGCTAAGGATTTTGGAAAGGGTAATAGGACCCAATAATGGCTTAAGAAATTGGGCGTCAATTCCGAGCAACTTCGATCAAATTATTAGTTCAAAATTTCATGGACGAAATTTCTTTAAGGGGGTAGAGTTGTAACGCCCCAAAAATCCCAAACCTTCTTTCTTTTTTGGTTTTGATAAAAGGTGTGCTTAATATAACTAGTCAAGTGTTATTTATGTGATAATAGGCTTGGTTAAGTTTTGAGTACGAACTTTAGGGTGAAGTAAATTATAGTTTAATAATTAAAAGAACCTTGATGGCAAGTAGTTTGGGTTTTAAATAAATGAAGGAGGAATTGGACATAAAGGAACCTGTGTTGGAGTGGCAAGTAGCGTCACATGTGGGGCTTAGAGGTGGCGTCACATGCATGGCAAGGAGGTTTGGGGTTCGAATCCCTCCTTGCTCAAAAGAAGGATTTATTTTTGCTCAATAAATGGCCAGTAGTGGCATTGGATGTGAACTTTGAAGGGAGTGATAAGATGAGAAATTTAAGGAAGGGATTAAGGAGTTATCAAGGGGAAAAGTTAGGAGGTGAGGGATGTACAGAAGTGGAGTCAAATAGGGAATTTGGGGATAGGTAAATTTGGCTATAGTATATATAGGTGCCGATTTTGGGGATTCTAAGGTATTGTCAAAATTGCTTCTCTTCTTTTAGCCGAATTCCTCATTTTTGTGTTGCCGAAACACTTTTCTCTCTAAGTGCTCAAAAGTCGAATTCCTTGTTCCTTGCTTGCCGATTTTCCATTCTTTCTCTTCTCAAATTCTCTTTTGATTCACCTTTAGTTTTAGTCGATTCCTTCTTGTCTTCTTCTTATTTGTGCCCAATAACCCCTTTCACCATACAAATCTCAAAAGCCGAATACCTCTTTATCTGAAGACCCTCTGTGACGCCTCTTCTCCCTCTACTTTGGTTGATTCTTGTGGGATCAGTATCGAATCTCAGATTTCAGATCTGTGCTGAATTGCTCCTTAGGCGTTTTGGGGTTTTGGATTTAAGGAATACTCGTGATTGGTGATCAAGGAAGGGCTATAAAGGCTTGTCGTTCAAGGTAAGGCAAATGTGAGATTTTTGGCTTTTGGTGATTGTATTTGATAAGTGTGTGATTAATTGTTGAGTGACATCATTTGTAGGTTCGTGGCTGAGGAGATCGCAGCACATTTTAGTATCAGGTGTGTACATACACTGCACACACATAGTAGATCGGCAAATACCGAAATGCCAGAAAGCCAAAATACCGAAAAGCCAGAGGTTTGGCTACAATAGACTTGCGAGTGCACGAACACTCGTAAGGGGAAACCGATAGGTTACCAGCAGCCCCATGAGCAATTCCGTGGACTTGGACCGTGTATTGGCCAACCGGGCCAGAATGGGCTAAATGGGCCCGATAGGCTGTAAGGGCCATAATAGGTAAAATTGGCAATTTGTTACTAAGTATGATA
Organism: Gossypium anomalum; assembly: GCA_025698475.1. Lineage (NCBI taxonomy): Eukaryota > Viridiplantae > Streptophyta > Magnoliopsida > Malvales > Malvaceae > Gossypium > Gossypium anomalum. Next base: position 62,244,101 of record CM046956.1, read on the forward strand.
AATCATATGATTCCTTGACTATGAATGTGATTGGGCCTGACGGGCCATATGAATTTGCTTTGGGCCTAATGGGCCATATGAATGTGATTTGGGCCTAATGGACCATATGAATGAGATTGGGCCTAGTGGGTCATATGCATGTAAGTAGACTCGTTTAGGCTTTGTAAGGGGTTTTGGGCCTAGCATCTGATAACTGCTTAAACAGACATAAAACTTAATTAATTAATTAATCGTGACTGTGGACAAGTCATAGGGTTAAAGTGTGGCAAAGGGTATCTGCATGTCTAGGATTGGATTTAGGGAGAGCTTGGTACTTAAGCGCTCTTATTGACCCACCTCCTCTTCTCTGGATTCCTACCTGGTGCATAGTATCTTTTCACTTTAGCCAACATGGACTTGTTAGCGAGCCAAGGTAAGTAATAACCCATAATAAAGAGAAATTACTGAAAAGCCCCTAAGGGCGAAAATGACTAAAATACCTCTATGTGTTGAATGTAAGATTTATGGATGTTATATGTATACCTACTTCATTCATATCATATTCTATTCAGGTTGCATATGGGTTGGGAATTATGGAACGAAGGAAGTATATGAGGATCGCATGATTGCTTGACGACCGTGGATCCACTGATGGCTTTTTATGCCCAATATATGATTAGCAACTTTGCTACAACGTTAGGTAGTATCGCAACCAGGCTACCATTGGAGTGTATCGGATGGGTGGGTCGATGTTTATATCCCCACATGGTGTGTATCGGGTGATGGAGATGGTGTGTAGCGGTTGGATGGGTGGGATCCGTGCATATTTGATTGCCTTACATATGTTCTGATATTGAATTGGGCTCAGGCCCGAAAAGACTTGCTATTGCATGCTTTTCTATTTGCCGAGGGTTGTACACACTCAGTTTTTGATAACTCACCCCCATTTTTATTTTTTTCTTAGGTGATCCTCATTAGGTGGTTCGACGGTAGGAGGGACTCCGAGGTGGCCAGCTAGCAAGACAACTTGGACTTGTTTTATTTAGCATATAATTTCTAGTATTTTAAGTTATTTCAGTCCGGATTATAATAAGGCCTTTCCTCTGGTTATTATTTCAAATTAGGTTTATTATTATTTTTATGCTTTATATTTATTTTAAGCAGAACATGGTTTTCCTAAACCATAACTGTTTTCAAATACTACGTTTTCGTAACTCAATCTTCAAATGACAAGTTTTCGTAGATCATCTGTTTTAAATAAAGCTTCCACAACTGACAAGAGATTTTACAAAGTAATTATTATCTTACAAGAAGGAATAGTTTTTATTGAAATAAGGGTTTTCAATGAAAACAAGGTTTTCGATAAAACACTTCAATGTGACACGCTGGATCTGGCCATAACGTCCGGGCTGAGTTTGGGGTGTTACATTTAGTGGTATCAGAGCCAAGTTGTAAAACTTGTAACACCCCTAACGCGTACCCATCGCTAGATTAGGGTTACGAGGCATTACTGAGCAAAAATAAAATTCCAAACATTCACATATTCATACAATTCATACTCATAAATATATAAAGCACATGGCTAAATCAAATATTCAAGCTCAATATAAGCTTACATATACTTACCTATGTGGCTGAACATATACAATGTCATTCAACTCGATTTCACTTGCTCAATATCCATAGTAACTTAAACTCTTATAATCATAGATTTGAAAACAAATCACCGGTATAAAACCTGCTAGGCATAAGCCTGAATTACACACCGGCACAAAGCCTGCTAGACCCAAGGTCTGATATTTATTCACCGGCAATAAGCTTGTTAGGCACGAAGCCCGATCAATGTCACCAGCACAAAGCTTGCTAGGCTCAAAGCCCGAATATCCAAATTATAGAATCATTCCACAACATTTCACATATCGAGTAGTTCAATATTCCATGTAACACATACACACTTTCATGGTTTTCAAATCAATCGAATAAAACTCACTTACATTAAATCATTTATATATATCACATTCGGCTAAAATAATAATAGATTATAAAATTTGAATCATCATAGTAAAACATTCTATGTTCCAAACAAACCATATTTAATTGCTAAAAAACTTACCTCGGATATCGACGGATGTTATGAATCGGCTATTCAACTATTTTTGTTTTTCCCTGATCTAAGTTCGATTTCCTTTGTTCTGGATCTATATAATTTCAAATTAACCTCATTTAAAAACAATTTCATTCAATTTAATCCAACAACACATAAATGGGAAAATTATCGTTTTACCCCTGATATTTCATACTTTTACAATTTAGTTCAAATTGCACAAAACAGAAAATACACCAAATCTCACAACAACATAGTTAAGCTGAATTTTCAACATACTTATACTAGTCCATATATTTCATTTATTTTGCATTTTAGTCCTTCAATTTATTATTTTTGCAATATAATCCTAATAACTCAAAATCATCAAAAACTCCAATACAAAATATGTTAATCTAAAATATATTATTGATATTTCATCATCAAACATCACAAAACTCAAATATTCATCAATGGCATAACACAAAATATTTAGGAAAATAAAAAATTCAGGCATGGGTCGGGTAGTATTCGAAGCAACGATCTCAAAAATGTAAAAATAATCAAAAATCGAAACAAAACATTCCTTAAAATTGAACCAACAATGGCCGAATACCTTGTTTCTTTTTTCTTTTCTTTCTTCTTTTATTTTCGGCAATAACAAAGTATGAATGCATGGCTTTATTTTTTTTTATGTTTTAATATATTATATGTTAACATTTAACATATTTTACTTATTTAACCTTATAAAAATAATATCATAAACATATGCATTAATGGTATATTCGGCCATTACAAAAATAAAGGATTATTTGTAACATAAATACTCCATATTAAAAAGCCACTATCAAGTCAACCTTTATGATTTAAACTATCAAGTTTCAACTTACGCGATTAAGTCCTTTTATCAAATTAATCACACAAACAATCAAATTTTCGTACGAAATTTTCACACATGCAAATTCACATATAATAAACACGAATAATAATATTTAAACATTTTCTTGACTCGAATTCGTGGTCCCAAAACCAACGTTTCGATTAGGGTCTAAATCGAACTGTTACAAAACTCGGGCTGTGAAGTGGGCCTTATTATATCACAATGTTTTGGAAAAAAAATCTTGTTGTGCGGCACACCGAGTCTTCGACGTCGAACCAAGTAAGTTTTTTTATTATTAAGCTTGTTTAATTTGATATACTGTAGATAGTTAGTGGGCTACTTTAGGTGATTATACTGAGGCATTTAGTTGGAGTGAAACTGAAGCCCGTAGGACCTCGAACCTGTAGAGGATTTACGAAAACAATTCTCTTTTTAATACTTTCATAAAACATCAGCTTAATTAATGAAACTAAAACTTCATAAAATTTCTAATCCAAATAATACGTGAATTAACGATGAGTGCTAGAAGAGGTGCAAGAGGCCGTGGCCGAGGCCGCGGAAGTGTTAGGGCTGGATTGCCGGCATCGGGCCATATGCCCAATGTTGGAGTAGAAGAGGCTCCGGCCTCACCCGTGGCTGAGACTGGACCGTATGATCGGGCTGTGGGGGATGATGCATTGTCGCAGGCAATGCTGAGGATTTTGGAAAGGGTCATAGGACCCAATAATGGATTGGGAAATTGGGGGTCAATTCCGAAGCGACTTCGATCAAATTATTAGTTCAAAATTTTGTGGACGAAATTTCTTTAAGGGGGCAGAGTTGTAATGCCCCCAAAATCCCAAACCTTCTTTCTTTTTTTGTTTTGATAAAATGTGTGCTTAATATAACTAGTCAAGTGTTATTTATGTGATAATAGGCTTGGTTAAATTTTAAGTTCGAACTTTGGGGTGAAGTAAATTATAGTTTAATAATTAAAATAACCTTGATGGCAAGTAGTTTGGGTTTTAAATAAATAAAGGAGGAATTGGACATAAAGGAACCTGTGTTGGAGTGGCAAGTAGCGTCACATGTGGGGCTTAGAGGTGGCATCACGTACATGGCAAGGAGGTTTGGGGTTCGAATCCCTCCTTGCTCAAAAGAAGGATTATTTTTGTTCAATAAATGGCCAGTAGTGGTGTTGGATGTGAACTTGGAAGGGAGTGATAAGAGGAGAAATTTAAGGAAGGGATTAAGGAGTTATCAGGGAGAAAAGTTAGAAGGTGAGGGGTGTAGAGAAGTGGAGCCGAATAGGGAATTTGGGGATAGGTAAATTTGCTATAGTATATATAGGTGCCGATTTTGTGGATTCTAAGGTATTGTCAAAATTGCTTCTCTTCCTTTAGCCGAATTCCTTATTTTTGTGTTACCAAAACACTTTTCTCCCTGAGTGCTCAAAAGTCAAATTCCTTGTTCCTTGCTTGCCGATTTTCCATTCTTTCTCTTCTCAAATTCTCTTTTGATTCACCTTTTGTTTTAGCCGATTTCTTCTTGTATTCTTCTTATTTGTGCCGAATAACCCCTTTCACCATACAAATCTCAAAAGCTGAATACCTCTTTATTTGAAGACCCTCTGTGATGCCTGTACTCCCTCTATTTTGGCTGATTCTTGTGGGATTAGTATTGAATCTCAGATTTCAGATCTGTGCTGAATTGCTCCTTAGGCATTTTGGGGTTTTAGATTTAAGGAATACTCGTGATTGGTGATCAAGGAAGGGCTGTAAAGGCTTGTCGTTCAAGGTAAGGCAAATGTGAGATTTTCGGCTTTTGGTGAACGTATTTGATAAGTGTGTGATTAATTGTTAAGTGACATCATTTGTAGGTTCATGGCTGAGGAGATCACAGCACGTTTTAGTATCAGGTGTGTACATACACTGCACACACACAGTAGTTCGACAAGTACCGAAATGCTAGAAAGCCGAAATGCCGAAAAGCCAGAGGTTTGGCTACAATAGACTTGCGAGTGCGTGAACACTCGTAAGGGGAAACTGATAGGTTATCAGCAGCCCAATAAGTAATTCCGTGGGCTTGGACCGTGTATTGGCCAATCGGGCCATAATGGGCTAAATGGGCCCGATGGGCTGTAAGGGCCATAATAGGTAAAATTGGCAATTTGTTACTAAGTATGAAAAATCATATGATTCTATGACTATGAATGTGATTGGGCCTGACGGGCCATATGAATTTGCTTTGGGCCTAATGGGCCTTATGAATGTGATTTTGGCCTAATTGGCCATATGAATGAGATTGGGCCTAGTGGGTCATATGCATGTAAGTAGACTCGTTTGGGCTTTGTAAGGGGTTTTGGGCCTAGTATCTGATAACTGGTTAAACAAACATAAAACTTAATTAATTAATTAATCGTGACTATGGACAAGTCATAGGGTTAAAGTGTGGCAAGGGGTATATGCATGTCTAAGATTGGATTTAGGGAGAGCTTGGTACTTAAGCGCTCTTATTGACCCACCTCATCTTCTCTGGATTCCTACCTGGTGCATAGTATCTTTTCGCTTTAGCCAACGTGGACTTGTTAGCGGGCCAAGGTAAGTAATAACACATAATAAAGAGAAATTACCGAAAAGCCCCTAAGGGCTAAAATGACTAAAATACCCCTATGTGTTGAATGTAAGATTTATGGATGTTATATGTATACCTACTGAATTCATATGATATTCTATTCAGGTTGCATATGGGTTGGGAATTATGGAACGAAGGAACTATATGTGGATCGCATGGTTGCTTGATGACTGTGGATCCACCGATGGCTTTTTATGCCCAATATATGATTAGCAGCTTTGCTGCAACGTTTGGTAGTACCGCAACCGGGCTACTATTGGAGTGTATCGGATGGTTGGGTCGATGTTTATATCCCCACATGGTGTGTATCAGGGATGGAGATGGTGTGTAGCGGTTGGATGGGTGGGATCCGTGCATATTTGATTGCCTTACATCTGTTCTGATATTGAATTGGGCTCAGGCCCGAAAAGACTTGCTATTGCATGCTTTTCTATTTGCCGAGGGTTGTACACATTGAGTTTTTGATAACTCACCCCCACTTTTATTTTTTTCTCAGATGATCCTCAGTAGGTGGTTCGACGGTAGGAGGGACTCCGAGGTGGCCAGCTAGCAAGACGACTTGGACTTGTTTTCTTTAGCATATAATTTCTAGTATTTTAAGTTATTTCAGTCTGGATTGTAATAAGGCCTTTCCTCTGGTTGTTATTTCAAATTAGTTTTATTATTATTTTTATGCTTTATATTTGTTAGAAGTAGAACATGGTTTTCCTAAATCATAACTGTTTTCAAATACTACGTTTCCGCAACTCAATCTTTAAATGACAAGTTTTCGTAGATCATCTGTTTTAAATAAAGCTTCCACAACTGAAAAAAGATTTTAGAAAGTAATTATTATCATACAAGAAGGAATATTTTTTATTTAAAGAAGGGTTTTTAATGAAAACAAGGTTTTCGATAAAATACTTCAATGTGACACGCTGGATCTGGCCATAACGTCCGGGCCGAGTTTGGGTTGTTACACCCATTTTTGTCCAAAATTTTAGAACTTGGTCAAATTACCATTTAAGGACCTCTAATTAATAATCCAATGCAATTTCATGCTTGAAGCTTCTAGAACACAAGTTTTGTAACTTATTCAATTTAGTCCCTAAAGTCAAATTGGACATCTTAGGCATAGAATTTCTTCGTGAAAATTTTACACAAACATGCAATCATGTCATGGATCATCAAATAATCATAAAATAATTATTTCTATTTCAGATTTGTGGTCTCAAAACCATTATTTCAACTAGGCCCTAATTTGAGATGTTACAACATGGATTAAATTTATGTTAACTTCATTTATATAGATTCAGAAATATCAATGATCGTGATTTTTCGTGATAATTTTTATAAATTTATAATTAATCGTTCTTGAAACTAATTCGTGATAAGTTTTATAAATTTATAATTAATCGTTCTTGAAACTAACTATTATCATGATGAAGGCAAGTGTACCTATCGAACAGTAGCATAGCTTTAGCAAGACCGGATTGTCGAACCCGAAGGAACTAAAAGTACTAGTATTAACTGTCTTTTTATTATCTAGCCTAAAAATAAAAGGGGTTTGTTTATCCAAAATAATTAACTAAACTAAGAAATCACAGAAAGGAGATTGGGGAAAATACTTTTTAGAAAATTCGATTGATTAAGACAATACCCAAGGAAAAATCCACCCAGGCTTCACTTGTTATTTGACTCTGAATCGGACGATTTATTCATTCGACTTGTTCCGTAGAAATCCCTGAGTTATGTTCTTATCCCTATTCAAGACTAATAACGTCTAACCTTGTATTGAATAATTGAAATCTCTTTCTAATTGACATCCTAGGGTTGCATTAACTCGATCTATGGATCCCCTTATTAGGTTTCACCCTAATCCGGCAAAATCTTGTCACCCTATCTCTAGGCACGCAATCAAATTCGCTTAATTATGACAAAGTTACTCTTAAACAGGGACTATTCATCCTCCAAATGAGAGCATTAACTTGAATCAATATCCTGAAATACCGAAACAAGAATTAAGAACACATAATTAAGAACAATTTAAATATTTATCATACAATTCAGATAATAATAACAAGATCCGTATTAGGTTTCATTCCCCTTAGGTATCTAGGGGATTTAGTTCATAACTAAAAAGGAAAACATCTCAGAAGAATAATGAATACATAACATAAAGAAAACCCAAAACTCCTGAAGGGAAATTGAGGAGAGATCTTCAGTCTTGATGATGAATCCGGCTTCTGAGATGGATCAATCGGCTTTCTTCGAGTAATTCCTTACTCCCTACTCTATGTGTCCTCTTTAATCCTCTTCTAGGGTATTTAAATAGGCTTTAGAATGCCTAAAAGCCCTCAAAAGTGGCCTTTTCCGAATAGAACTATACTTGGGCTCGATAAGGACACGCCCGTGTGCGATAGGTTCAAGCCATGGTCAAGGCTGTTAAATAGGCACGGGCTTATGGTCTGCACGTGTAAGTCGTGATTCGATTCTGCCATATTGACACGGCTATGTGGTCTACCGGTGTGAGGAAGTCCAGGCCGTGTGGATTTCCTACTTTGGCCCATTTTCTCTGTTTTTGGCCCGTTTCTCGCTCTTTTTAATCTTCTATGCTTTCCTGAGTATAAAACATGAAATTAAGGGATTAGAAGCATCGAATTCACTACATCTAACGAGAATTCATCCATAAACTGTGGTAAGCATGGGGTAAAAATATGTATAAATTACAGTTTATCAAATACCCCCACACTTGAGCATTTGCTTGTCCTCAAGCAAAATCCTCTATTCACAATCAAAATAAATTCTTCTTAATTTATAATCCCTATCAATAATATCTCAAAATAATCCATAAGTAATCATACATTGAAAATTCAATTGAAAGAACATCAAAGTTTCAAACATTCCAAGTTGAGCATTTTATCACGAAAGTATAGGTGTCCCCCCTTCATCTAAGTGATTACCATTGATCCAAAATATCACCAAGTTTAACATCCTGACTAAAGATTCGCTCAAATCACTTGAGGTGTTTAAGGACAATAAATGAAGCACTCATTAGTCAATATGAAAAGTTATTACCATAAGCTTGCGTGAAAATCAAATCTCTACCACTATAAATTGAGATGATACATCAATCAAAAAGTCTTTTAGAGGGTTGTAACGTGGCTTTGGTTAGGGGGCGTGGTCACAAGCTGAAAGAAAGGGTTCGAATCGAGATTGAGTTTGAGAAATTACTAAACTAGAAAAATACTAATTACACTTGAATAAAAATAAGCTTCATCTCAGAAAATGGAACTAAATACTTAAGCTCTAAATGAAAGATTACTACTAATATGTATGTATGTTTTTTTTTAAGAACGAGTTAAATACAATATAGAATATTGCTAAAAATAAAACATAGCTAAGCAATTGTTTCAACTCAAATCTCGACAAAAAATAGGGATCAAATTAATTTAGGGGATTCCAACAATAATGAGTTATGGGTTAATATTGAGGGTAAATCAATGAATGGGTTGTTAGGTTCAAAGGGGTTTATTACGAGTTAATTGTGAAGGTAGGTTTTTATGGAGTGAGTGGATTAAACCTAAGTGGCTCTATCATCTTGACATATCAAATCAAATGGTGTGGTCTTGATATGCGTAATCAAGCAAGTTCTATAATAAGAATTCGATATTGACACACTCAAAGCAACAATAAAAGTGAACATGAAAGGAATAATAGATGCTCTAAAGGCTCAATATCTCACAAAAAATTATGGGTTTTTATTGTTTAAACCTGTGACTTTCAACTCAAGATAATACCTAAACTTGGGGAAACAACCTAAAAATTTAAAATTCAAAAAAATCAACTTATCATGCTTGGTTCTCTAATGTCTTAAAGTTTAAACAATAAATGCATGAATGCCTATGTTTTAATTCAATACATATCAATAAAAATCATAAATTAATCAAAATTCATTCTAATAATGATATGAGAAGATCACATGAGAATAAGATAAAATTCAGGGTTTGTTTTTGATATAGATATAGATAACCACCCACACTTAAGATGTACATTGTCCTCAATTTACAAGAATAGATATACTGAAAAATATAAATATAAGATCATAAGAGTGGGAGAGAAGTGAAACTTCCTGAGTTATGAATGGATGGAATCCCTGGATTAGCGAGAGCGAGAATTGAAAATAGAGCTAGAGGGTAGGCATGATTCTGAGGAAGAATTAAAGGAATAATATGATAATAATCATAAATATAAGCTGTGTTTAAAAAACAAATGAGTTTTTGATAAACGATAATTTATACATATTTTTATCCCATGCTTAACACATTTATGAATGAATTCTCCTTAGATTTGGTGAATTTGATGCTTCTAATCCTTTATAGGTGAGCATAGGAGAGCGGAAAGAACAAGAAACGGACCAAAAACAGAGAAAATGGGCCTACGTGGGAAAACAACACTGCTTGGACTTCATCACACGGGCAGAGCACACCTGTGCCATTCTAACTAGCTCAACCACGGCTTAAAACAATCCAAGCACAGGCGTGTTGATCTCTCAGCCTCAACCATGGCCTAAAGTAATCACACACGGGCGTGTCACACGGGCGTGTCCCTACCGAGCCTTAGCTAAGTTCCATTCGGAAAAAGGGAAAGTTTGAGGGCTTTTAGGCATTCTAAAGCCTATTTAAACACTCTAGAGGAAGACTAAAATGAAGACAGAGAATAGGGAGTAAGGAATTACTCCAAGAAAGTCAATTGATCCATCTCAGAAGCTGGATTCACCATCAAGACTGAAGATCTCTTCTCAATTTCCTTTCAGGAGTTTTGGGTTTTCTTTATGTTTTGTATTCTTTATTCTTCTGAGATGTTTTCCTTTTTAATTATGAACTAAAACCCCTAAATACCTAAGGGGGATGAAGCCTAAAACAAATCTTGTTATTATTTTCTGAATTGTATGATAAATATTTGACTTATTCTTAATTATGTGTTCTTAATTCTTGTTTTGGTATTTCAGGATATCGATTCAAGTTAATGCTCTTAGTTGGAGGATGAATAGTCCCTGGCTAAGAGTAACTTTGTCATAATTAAGCGGAGTTGATCGAATGGCCTAGAGATAGGGTGACAAGATTTTGCCGAATTAGGGTGAAACCTAATAAGAGGATCCATAGATCGAGTTAATGCAACCCTAGAGTGTTAATTAGAGAAAAGTCTCAATTATTCAAACTAGGGTTAGACGTTATTAGTCTTGAATAGGGATAATAGCATAACTTAAGGATTTCTACGGAACAAGTTAAATGAATAAATCGTCCGATTCGGAGCCAAAATAACAAGTAAAGTCTAGGTGGACTTTTCCTTAGGTATTGTCTTAAATCAATCGTTTTTCCAAAAGTAATTCCCAAATTCTATTTTCTATGATCTCTTAGTTTAATTAATTAGTTAATTAAAATAAACCCCTTTAATCTTAGGCTAGATAATAAAAAGACAGTCATTACTAGCACTTTTAGTTCCTTTGGGTTCGACAATTCGGTCTTGCTAGAACTATACTACTGTTCAATAGGTACACTTGCCTATATCGTGATAATAGTTAGTTTCAAGAACGATTAATTATAAATTTATAAAACATATCACGAAAAATCACGATCAAGTTTTTGGCGCCGTTGCCCGGGAACTAAAATATTAGGAACACAATTTTTATTACTTTAGCCATTTACTGTTATAGCAATTTATTTTTTTTTTGTTTTTTATTTTACTAATTTTCTATTTCTTTCTTCTAGTATGTTTTTATAGTTTATGACTAGAAGAAACCCGTCAGGACTATTGATTTTTGGCGAAGAAATCGATCGCACAACTCGCAGAAACGAACGAGAAACAAGGTAAAGCCTAAGATACACAGAGGAAGAGCAAGAGGACAATATCTCAACTACAACCGAGGAGATGGCTGAAAATCAGGAAAATCAGCTACCTCCTGCGATACCCGCTGATCTAGCAAATCAGAATCTTGCTCCTCGTACTATGTACGATTATGCTAAACCTAATTTAACAGGAACTGAGTCAAGTATAGTTAGGTATACTATTGCTGCAAATAATTTTGAACTAAAACCTAACACGATTCAAATGATATGGCAATTTGTTCAGTTTGATGGTTTGCAGGATGAGGATCCCAACACTCACTTGACAAATTTTCTAGAGTTCTGTGACACATTTAAAATTAATAGCATTTCTGATGATGTCGTTCGTCTTCGGTTATTCCTTTTTTCATTGAGGAACAAAGCTAAACAATGGCTGAACTCGTTACCACGAGGGTCCATCACTACTTGGGAACAAATGACCGAAAATTTTTTATTAAAGTATTTTTCACCAGCTAAGACGGCCAAATTACGTAATGATATCTCTTCTTTTGTGCAAATGGATTTAGAAACACTTTACGATGCATGGGAGAGATACAAGGACCTACTGCGAAGGTGCCCTCACCATGGGTTGCCTCTATGGCTGCAAGTTCAAACGTTCTACAATGGTATGAATCCCTCGACAAGACAAATGATTGATGCAGCCGTTGGTCGAACCATCAACAACAAAACACCTGAAGAGGCTTACGAATTTATTGAGAAGATGTCACTGAATAACTATCAGTGGCAAGTCATGAGGACTAAGCCAATTAAAAAAGTAGGCATTTATAACGTCGACTGGGTTACTATGCTGTCAAATCATGTAGAACTTCTAAACAAAAAGATTGATGGTTTACTTGGTTCTGCGCAGGTACATCCAGTGATGAGGTGTGATTCAAGTGGAAGAGGTGTACATACAAAATATCAACCATTCAATCCTACAACTGAAGAACAAGTCAACTATATGGGTAACAATAACTTTAGATCTCAAAATAACCCATACAGTAATACTTATAATGCAGGTTGGAGGAACCGCCCAAATTTCTCTTAGGGTGGTCAAGGGAATCAAAGGCCACAAAATCTTTCGGGTTTTCAACAACCACTTTATCAACAGGAAAAGAAACCAAACCTTGAGGAGATGCTATCCAAATTTATCTCGGTGTTAGAAACTTGTTTCCAGAATACTGAGATAGCACTTAAAAATTAATAAGCATCAATCCAAGGGCTCGAAACTCAGATAGGCCAGCTGTCCAAACTAATTTTCGAATGATCACAAGGTAGTTTGCCAACAAATTAAAAGATCCAAGGAGTTTTACAATTCCTTACTTAATTGGTAGCTTAGATGTTAATAATGCATTAGCTGATTTAGGGGCAAGCATTAACGTTATGCCTTACAAAATGTTCAAACAACTAAGTTTTGGGAAACCCAAACAGACTAGGAGGAGCATTCAATTAGCAGATAAAACCATCAGATTTTATAGGGGTATTATTGAGGATGTGCTAGTTAAAATTGATAAATTTATATTTCTCGTTGACTTCGTTGTTCTAGACATAGAGGAGGAAAGCAACACTCCTTTAATTTTCGGAAGGCCCTTTTTAGCAACTACTAGAACGATTATTGATGTTGGCACAAGTGAACTCACACTTTGTGTGGGAGATGAAACAATCACCCTTCAAGCTTGCAATTCTGGAAACACATTGAAAATTGAAGATGATTGTGTAAACCATTCTACTAAAACTGACAATATGGTGCAACCTACTTTGCAGGAAATAAGTTTGAAGGAAGTACACAAACCATGTTCTAGCAACAATAAAGGACCTATTCATGAAGAACGAAGGCTACAAATAGAGGAGCTAGATGAATGGCAGACACATAAACCGAGAACACACAATAAACCAAAATTACACCAAAACAAGCTCAATACCTCTCCAAATCAACTTAAGGTTGGAGATAAAGTTTTAATAAATGCCGCAGATCCTCACATTGTCACTGCCAAACCGAATGAAGAAATCCCCCTTACAGTACTTAGTATTTTCCCATTCGGTACAGTCGAGGTAAGTCATCCCAAGTTCAGCACTTTTAAGGTAAACAACACCCGTCTAAAACTTTATTTTGATGAGACTAATAGCAGGAATGAGGAGTATAAACTCCTCGAACCACCATGACCATTCAATGGAGAGGTAAGTTGAGCTTAGACTATAAATAAGTGCTTCTCGGGAGGCAACCCGAGCACTAACTGTATTAACTTCTTTAAATTTTATTGTTTAACACTTAAACTACTAATAGAGCTCTTGAATATAGGTTTACCACATTGACACGGCCAAGCACACGGGCGTGTTTAAGACCGTGTGGAAACAGGGCAAAGATTTTTCCCAAACACGGGCTGTGATAAATGGCCACGACCGTGCGACATGGCCATGGGCGATCTTGCCAAAACAACACGGGCGCATGACACGCTCGTGGCATTTAACCGTGGGTGAATCTGAGAAAATAGCACGAGCGTACGACACGCCCGTGTCTAGCACCCGTGGTCGAACCTGTTAAATTAACACGGACGTGCGCATACGAACACGAGCATGGGAGAAACGAACGAAGCTAGACACGGTCATGTGCACACGTGCATGGGAAGAATTTCAGATGCACCAAAATAGGAAAAATGCGAAACACACGGGCTCAAATTGGGGCACACGGGCGTGTCCCCTGGCCGTGAGCCCCAAAGTCTATAAATACTCTACACTATTCATTGTCTTCTTCACCTAAAAATCCCTAAACCTAGCCGTTGCAAGTCTACACGGCCTCCTTGCCACGCTCGTGCGCCGCTTCTAACCCTATTTTTGATGCTTTTTCTCCTCGCTCTAGCATTTGTTTACTCTTTTCTCTTTTATTTTACTACTCTATAATGCTATTTATCATAGTAACCTGCACATTTCATGTTATTTTCATCTTTCTATCACTCAAATATCATATCTAGAGTAGTTATCATTTTTCATGTTGAAGTTCTTACTCATTGAATGATCTATCTGCTTCATTTGACTTATTTAAAGTGAATATTTATGTTTAGGATAATAGAAATAATCATCCTTTTTGTGTTGACATTTTCCATCAATAAAATATGCTACATAGAATTTTTTTTGCCATTTTTTTATGAAACACATACTACTATCATGCTAATGGTACACCATAAAATTGATTGTTTTTTATTAAGTTTGTTAGTAGCTTTGGCTAAAATTATTAGTTTTAATTTATGACTTTCGCCTTTTTGAATTTATTTTCGTCTTATCTTGACCATTCATCAAGACGAATTAATGGTTTTGGTTTTAGGTATACCATGTCATCTTCACGAGGAAAGAAAGCCGCCATTCCCGCCTCCAAGAAAAAAAAGGGAGCATTGACTGGGCCCGACCTTTAATTGCGGGCCGCTGCATTGACTGGGCTGCAATAGAACAAGTCCAGTTGGCTAATGCGATTCGGGCCCTCCTAACCACCGACCCTTGGGAGATTTTCTTCGGGATCATTGAGCCGACGTATCTCGACCTCACGATAGAACTATGCTCAACATTCCATCTTCAAACTGTAATGACAAACTACGATGATCCTGGCACGGTCCAATTTCGTCTAGGCGGATTAGTCTGCCATCTAGGCGTCCCAAAATTTGGTACTACACTGGGCTTATATACGGAGGAGTTCAAGAAGGAGAATGACTTACATGCTCTCAGCCGCCACATCAATCATTCTCTTTCACGGTACTGGGACGCACTAGTACCACGTTCAGCCAGCTACGACCCCAGTAGCTCCAAGGCATCAGCTCTCCTTCCATCCTTGAGGTACTTACATTCTATTTTATCTCACACCTTGATAGGGCAGAGAGAGAGCACTGGCGTCATCACTACTCACGACATCTACTACTTATGGTGTATGTCGCATGGGCACTCCTTCGACCATGCCTACTTTATCGCCCTTACCATTCACCATCAGATAGAGCGACATCGGAAGGGGGTCATCTCCATTGGCCCCTACGTACTCGACTGGCGCGGCACTTCAGACTCTTCGATACCGCGGCACAAGAATCATCCCTTACACTCATTGGCCAAATTTCCTCACAAGGGATCTCGAGCATGCTAAGCATGAGGATGATCGAGAAGTGCCGAGGAACCTACCCTCCTCAATATCGTCTCGCCTAATCTACCAAGGAGGAGGCCCCCGAGGACATTACTGATGATGTCCCTCCACAGCACGAGGACCCACCGTCTCTGCCACCATGCTCCCATCGTCTAGTTCATGCAGCGGCTTCATATGCTGACATCTCTGAGCGCCTCACTCAGTTCGAGCAGTAGTGTTTTCAACGATTTGATAACATTGATGCTACTCTACAGCGAATTTGTCAGCACTTCCACATCTCATCGCCACCACCACCTCGCGAACCATTCGGCGATGATAATGTTTAATTTTCCTTTATTTTTATTTTTATTTTTATTTTTATTTTATGTTTTCATTAATTTCACTTTTAACTTTTAAATGTTATTTCCTTTTTGATACTATTTTATATTTAGGTTTTATAAATTAATTTTAATCTCAGCTATTTCTTTGTGAGTAATTATTCTTCCTAATATCCCCTAAAAAGTTCTTGATTTTCTCACAGTTATAAAGAGTTCGAAAGCTCACAATCACTTAAGAACTTCAAACTCCATTGGGAAAGGTTCTCCACGACTGCCATGCCCTACTCAATCAGGAGATATAATATTCTTTTGGCACAACACTTGTGGAACCCAACCTCTACCACCAGCGGAGTGTCCTCCTCCACTCTATATAACTCCAAACTAGGGATTTCATTCATTTAACACTCAGGAAGTTTCACTTCTCTTCCTATCTTATAATCTTATATTTTTCTATATATCTATCTTTGTACATTGAGGGTAATGTACATCTTAAGTGTGGGGGGTATTCATTTCATTATCAAAAAAATCCTTGAATATTGCTTTGTTCTCTTGTAAATCTCTCATTTCATGTTTAGGATGAATTTTGATTGATTTATAATTTTTATTGATATATTTTAAATTAAAACATAGGCATTCATGCATCGATTATTTAAACCTTAAGACATTAGAGAATTAAGCACGATAAGTTGATTTTTAAGAATTTAAAATTTTAGGTTGTTTCCCCAAGTTTAGGTATTATCTTGAATTGAAATCCACAAGTTCAAACATCAAAAAGCCATAAGTTTTGTGAGATTATTGAACCTTTAAGAGCATCTATTAATTCTTTCATGCTCACTTTTACTATTGCTTTGAGTGCGTCAATATCGAATTGTTATTCTATAGCTTGTTGATTATGCATGTCAAGACCATACCATTTGATTTGATATGTCAAGATGATAGAGGTACTTAGGATTAACCCACTCATGCCATGAAAAGCCTACCTCCATGATTAACCCTTAGTAAACCCCTTTAAGCTTAACAAGCCATTCCTTATATTACCCTTAATATTAACCCTTAACCCATTATTGTTGAAATCCCCTCAATTAATTTGATCCCTATTTTTTTTGAGATTTGATTTGAATAAATTTCTTAGCTATGTCTTGTTCTTAATAGTTAGTCTATTTTATTTGACTTGTTCTTAAAAAAAATAAATTATTATACATATTAGCAGTAGAAATCTTTTGTCTTTGAGTTCAAGTATTTAAATTCCATATTCTGAGAAAAAGCTTTGTTGTACGCTAGTGATGATTAAATATTTTTCTAGTTAAGTAAATTTTTAACTCAATCTCGATTCTAACCGTTTCTTTCAACTTGTGACCACTCCCCTTAACCAAGCCTCATTACAACAATCTAAAGACCTTTTGATTGATGTATCATCTCAATTTATAGTGGTAGAGATTGGATTTTCATGCAAGCCTATGGTAATAACTTTTCATATTAACTAATGAGTGCTAATTTTATTGTCCTTAAACACTTCGAGTGATTTGAGTGAATCTTTAGTGAGGATGTTAAACGCTGTGAGATTTTGAATCGATGGTGACTACTTAGATGAGGGGAGATGCCTATATTTTTTATGATTAAATGCTCAACTTAGAATGTTTGAAACTTTAATGTTCTTTTAGTTGAATTCTCAATGTATGATTACTTATGGATTAGTTTGACATATTATTGATAGGAATTATAAGTTGAGAAAAAGGAAGTCTTAATTGTGAATTGAGTATTTTGCTTGAGGACAAGAAAATGCTTAAGTGTGAGGGTATTTGATAAACTATAATTTATACATGTTTTTATCCCATGCTTAACATATTTATGAATGAATTCTCCTTAGATTTGGTGAATTTGATGCTCCTAATCCTTTAATTTCATGTTTTATACTTAGGTGAGCATAGGAGAGCGAAAAGAACAAGAAATAGGCCAAAAATAGAGAAAATGGGCCGACGTGGGAAAACAACACGGCCTGGACTTCATCACATGGGCAAAACACACGCCCGTGCCATTCTAACAGGCTCAACCACAGCCTAAAACAATCCAAGCACGAGCGTGTTGATGTCTCAGCCTCGACCACGACCTGAAGTAATCACACACAGGCGTGTCCCTACCAAGCCCTAGCTAAGTTCCATTCGAAAAAGGACAAGTTTGAGGGCTTTTAGGCATTCTAAAGCCTATTTAAACACCCTAGAGGAAGACTAAAATGAGGATGGAGAATAAGAAGTAAGGGATTACTCCAAGAAAGTCGATTGATCCATCTCAGAAGCGGGATTCACTATTAAGACTAAAGATCTCTCCTCAATTTCCCTTCAGGAGTTTTGGGTTTTCTTTATGTTTTGTATTCTTTATTCTTCTAAGATGTTTTCTTTTTTAATTATGAATTAAAACCCCTAAATACCTAAGGGGGATGAAACCTAAGACGAATCTTGTTTTTATTTTCTGAATTGTATGATAAATATTTGACTTGTTCTTAATTATGTGCTCTTAATTCTTGTTTTGGTATTTCAGGATATCAATTAGTTGGAGGATGAATAGTCCTTGGTTAAGAGTAATTTTGTCATAATTAAGCGGAGTTGATTGCGCGCCTAGAGATAGGGTGACAAGATTTTACCGGATTAGGGTGAAACCTAATAAGGGGATCTATAGATCTAGTTAATGCAACCCTAGGGTGTTAATTAGAGAAAAGTCTCAATTGTTCAATCTAGGGTTAGACGTTATTAGTCTTGAATAGGGATAATAACATAACTTAGGCATCTCTACGAAACAAGTTAAATGAATAAATCGTCCGATTCGGAGCCAAAATAACAAGTGAAGTCTAGGTGGATTTTTCCTTAGGTATTGTCTTAAATCAATCGTTTTTCCAAAAGTAATTCCCAAATTCTATTTTCTGTGATCTCTTAGGTTAATTAATTAGTTAATTAAAACAAACCCTTTTATTCTTAGG
Source organism: Gossypium anomalum (assembly GCA_025698475.1). Taxonomy (NCBI): domain Eukaryota; kingdom Viridiplantae; phylum Streptophyta; class Magnoliopsida; order Malvales; family Malvaceae; genus Gossypium; species Gossypium anomalum. The sequence continues at coordinate 62,262,925 of CM046956.1, forward strand.
CTAGATAATAAAAAGACAGTCATTACTAGTACTTTTAGTTTCTTTGGGTTCGACAATCCAATCTTGCTAGAGCTATACTATTTTTCGATAGGTACACTTGCCTACATCGTGATATTAGTTAGCTTCAAGAACGATTAATCATAAATTTACAAAACTTATCACGAAAAATCACGATCAGTTTTCAAAAGTAAATAAAAATAAAAGTAAAAATAAAATAAGAGAAATAATCTAATTTTATGAGTGGCACGGCCGTATCACACGCCCGTGTGGTTCGTGTTTAGCCCGTGTTTGTCGTGAATTGAGAGATCATCAAATGACCTGAGGACACGCCCGTGTGTCTAAGCTGTGTGGTTGCATGATTGTATCGTACGACCATGTGGGATGTAGTTCGCTTCTCCCATGCCTGTATGCCTATGCGCACGCCTGTGTTATTTTGACAGTGTCGACCACGGGTGTGACCACGGGTGCTAGGCACGAGCGTGTCACACACCCGTGTCATTTTGTTAGATTTTCCCATTGCCCGCTCACACGGCAGTGGCAATCTAACGCATCCCATGTTTTAGGAAAAATTTTGCTCTGTTTTCACACGGCCATATCACACGACCAAAGGCACGCCCGTGTGTATGACCGTGTGGATTTTGTGAACCTATATTCAAAGACTCAGTTAATGATTTAGATATTAAAACTTTAAAATTTAAATAAAAATTAAAATAAATAAAAATCGTTAGTACTTAGGTTGCCTCCCGAGAAACGCTTCTTTATAGTCTAAGCTCGACTTTACCATGTCGATGTATCAGGGAGGTTCATGGAGTCGTAGCTCCTCTCCATCGTCCTTAAAATTCTCGTCGTTATAAAGTTTGAGACGATGTCCATTTATCTTGAAAGTTCCTTGTGATGGGTGACTTACCTTTATTGTGCCATATGGAAATACAGATTGAACTACAAAAGGTCCTGACCATCGTGATTTAAGTTTCCTAGGAAACAATTTGAGTCTTGAATTGTATAGCAGGATAAGATTTCCAACTTCAAATTGTTTTCGTTGCTTTAAATAAGAATCATGGCGCCACTTTGTTACTTCCTTGTATAGGCGTGAGTTTTTGTATGCATTGGCTCGCCACTCATCTAGCTCGTTCAACTGCATCAACCTATTTTCACCTGCAAGTTCGGGATCAAGGTTTAGAAATTTAATAGCCCAAAAAGCTTTATGTTCTAGTTTGAATGGTAGATGACAACTTTTTCTATAAACAAGTCTGTAAGGTGATGTTTCTATGGGAGTCTTTGTAACGCCCTGAATTTTGGGCCTAGAGGAATTGGACTTTGGGCTTTACGTCTCATAAATTTTTTAGGTGAGCAAGAAAATGACAAATGATATGTTGGCTTTAAGGGTTTAATGAATTTGGAGTGTCTAGGTGTGTTGGAGAAGTTTTGGGTTCGAGTTTTGTGGTAGAGGAATTTTAATTTAATTATTAAAAGAACTAGGGTTGTGAGTAGTTGGGCTTTTAAATAAAAATAGGGGAAAAATGGCATTAAAAAGCCTTGTGTGGAGTGGCTAAGTGACGCCACTTAGGGTGTGGAGAGGTGGCATTAGTGGCTAGCAAGGAGATCCTAGATTCGAATCCTAGCTTAGTATGTTTAGGAGTTTAATTTTGGCCTTCTAGAAGGTTGGAAATGGCGTACAGATGGACTCTAAGGGGAGTTTTCAGGAGAGAAAATTTAGGAAATAGATTGGAGAGTTATCAGGGAGAAAAATGAGGAGATGAGAAGGGGGAAGTGATGGAGCTAAATTGGGAATTGAGGGTCAGGCAATTTGGCAATAGGCTATAAATATGTGCTGAGTTTGGGATCCTAGGCTAATGCCAAATTCTTCTTTTTTTTTTTAAGTGCCGATTGGCTTTTCCATCTTTTCTAGCTGATTCTTTTTCCACTCTTTCTCTCATCAATCCTCTTTTGATTTACCCTTTAGGTTAGCCGATTCCTTCTTCTACTCTTCTTCTTTAATTTGTGCCGAATAAACCTTATTCACCATATTAGTTTAAAAGCCGAAAAGCCAAATCTCCTTTGGGCCGATTGCTCTTTTGGTGTAAGTACCTTATCTCTTTTTCGGCTAGTACTGTTAATACTGATCACTTCTCTCCTTCACTCTTTCTAATCGACTTTGGTAGGGAATTAGTATTAGATCTCAGATTTTAGCTCTCTGCCGAATTGCTCCTTAGGTGTTTTGCGGTTTTGATCTAGGGAATACGTGATCAAGGAAAAGTTATTAGGGATTGGTGTTCAAGGTTTGTGACTAAGGGAATCGCAGCACGCTCGATTACCAGGTGTGTACACACACTTCGCACACTCAGTAAATCGGTAAATTCTGAAATGCCAAAATGCCGAAAAGCTGAAAGTTTGGATACGGTAGTCTTGCGAGTGTGTGAACACTCATAAAAGGGTATTCGATATGATACCAGAGACCCCATGAGAGATCTCATGGACTTGGGTCACGTTTTGGCCAACTAGGCTAGAATGGGCCAAATGGGCCTGACGGGCCCGTGAGCCCAAATAAGCAAAAGTTGATAATTTGGTAATATGTGATGAGCTGGTTAAGTTTTTTGAATGGTTTGGATTGGATTCGGGCCTGATGGGCCATATAAGTGTGATTGAGCCTAAGGGGCCTTATAAATATGACTGGGCCTGATGGGCCATATGAATGTATGGAAGCCTGTAGACTTGCTAAGGTTTTGTCATGGACTTGTAGGCCTAGTTTCTAATAAATCCTTAAGTAGCATAAAAATTAACTAATTTATCAAATTCGTCTGTGGACAAGTCATAAGGATGAAGTGTGGCAATGGGCATATGCATGTCTAGGATTGGATATAGGGAGAGCTTGGTACTTAAGCGGTCTTAATGACCCACCTCCTTTTCCCTGGAATCCTACCTGGTGCATAATGTCTGTTCACTTTGGCCAACGAGGACTTGTTGACAGGCCAGAGTTCGTAATTAAGACCCATACTGCTAAGAAATTACCAAAATACCCCTGTAGGGTAGAAATTATTGAAATACCCCTATGTGTTATGAGTATGATCTATGTATGATATATGCTGCATCCATACATTATTATGTTGCACATGGGCTAGGTTATGATTGGAGGAAGTGTATAAGGATCTCATGGTTGCTCAACGACTATGGATCCACCGAAGGCGTTTTAGCCACCGAACAGCTTTGCTGCACCGTTAAATAGTGCCGTAACAGGTGCTACACCATTTATAAATAGCTATGTTGCACCGTTAAGTGGGGCCGCACTGGTTCCACATCAGGTTGTAATAAGGATAGGTGGGTTGAGTATCTCCCCACAGTAAGTGTTGGTTGGAAAGAGGGTGTGCAGGTTGGATGGGGATATAAGCATTTGCATATATACATCATGATTGGATTATGAAAAGGGCTTGGCGCAGTTAAATGTGATATGTGGAAATTGACATGGGTTCAGGCCCTACTGAGGCCAAAATGGGCTAAGGCCCAAAGGCCATCGTATTTGAATTGGGCTTAGGCCAAAAATGATTTGTCCGTTGCATGTTTGTTTGATAAGGGTTGTACACACTGAGTTTTCGAAAACTCACCCCCTCTTTTATTTTCTCAGGTGATGCTCAATAGGAGGTTCGATGTTTGGAGGAACTCAAGGTGGCCAGCTAGCAGGACAACTTGAATTTGTTTAAAAAGCATTTAAGTTACTAGTTTATTAAGTAATTTCCTTTTCTTTAGTCTGGATTGTAATAAGGCCTCCCCTCTTTACTATTATTTGGTTTATTATTTTTATGTGATGTAATCATGGAAAGCTGAACACGATTTCCTAAATCATAGAATGCTTTCCACGTTTCTGCAACTAAATTCTAAAATGACAGTTTTTCTTATACCAAATGTTTTGAACAAGCTTTCGTAACTGAAAAGAGATTTTACGAAGTAATTGAGATGTATTGTTCTAAGAAAGGGTTTTCAATGAAAACAAGGTTTTCGCTAAAACACTTTAATGTGACATGCAAGATTCGGCCATAACGTCTGGGCTGGGTTTCAGGTGTTAAAGTCTTAAAAGCAGTTCTATAAGCCCATAAAGCATCATCTACTTTCATCGCCCAATCTTTTCTGTTTGATTCTACTGTCTTTTCAAGAATCCGTTTGATCTCTCGGTTTGCCACTTCAACTCATCCACTAGTTTGAGGATGGTATAGGGTAGCCATTTTGTGATGAACTCCGTATTTCTTAAGGGTTTTCTCAAATTGGGAGTTACAGAAATGAGTGCCTCTATCACTAATAATTGCTCTAGGTATTCCAAATCTAGAGAAGAGTTTCTTCAGGAATCGTACTACCACTCTAGCATCATTAGTAGGTAAAGCTTGGGCTTCCACCCATTTGGACATATAATCAACTACTACTAAGATGTATTTATTCCCAAATGAACTAGGGAATGGGCCCATGAAGTCGATACCCAAACGTTAAATATTTCACATGAAAGCATATAGTTTTGAGGAATTTCATCATGTTTGGAGATGTTACCTGTCCGTTGACATTTTTCACAAGAAGTAACGTACCTATTAGCATCATTGAATAATGAGGGCTAATAAAAACCTGATTCAAGTATTTTATGTGCAGTCTTAGTTCCACTATAGTGTCCTCTAGTCGATCCTGAGTGGCAATGTCCTAAGATCCTTGATGTTTTTGACCTTATAACGCATCTTCTAATGACTTGATCTGCATATATGCGGAAAAGGAAAGGGTCGTCCCAAAAGCAGTTTTTCACATCATTAAAGAATCGCTTCTTTTGCTATTGTGTCAACCCTTTTGGGATAATGTTAGCGGCTAAAAAATTCACAATGTCTGCAAACCAAGGTACCTCAGAATCAGATATAGCAAAGAATTGTTCTTTAGGAAACGAATCATTTATTTCAACTTCATCTAGTTCTTTGGTATTTGAGTTTTCAAGCCTAGAAAGATGACCAGCTGCGAGATTTTCAGCTCCTTTCTTATCCTAAATCTCTATGTCAAATTCCTGCAATAGTAGAATCCATCGAATGAGTCAAGGTTTTGCATCAGTTTTAGGTAAAAGGTAGCGAAGGGCAGAATGGTCAGTGTAAACGACAACTTTAGACAATATGAGATATGGTCAAAATTTATCAAATTCAAAAACCACAGCTAGTAATTCTTTTTCCGTGGTGGTATAGTTTTCTTCTACAACTATCAAAGTCTTGCTAGCATAATAAATAGGTTGAAAATGCTTGTCTCTTTGCTGTCCCAAAACCACACCTACTGCAAAATCACATGCATCACACATTAATTCAAAAGGTAAATTCCAGTCAGGTGCAATTATAATTGGAGCATTAATTAATTTATCTTTTAAGGTATTAAATGCTTCTAAACATTCTTAATCGAAATTAAAAAGTACATCTTTTTCTAGTAATTTAGTCAAAGGTTTAGCTATTTTAGAAAAATCCTTAATAAATCTTCTATCAAAACCAGCATGTCCTAAAAAGCTTCTCATAGCCTTAACTGAACTGAGAGGGGGTAATTTTTTGATTGTTTTAATATTAGATTTGTCGACTTCAATCCCTTTACTAGAAATTTTATGACCTAATACAATACCTTCTTGAACCATGAAGTGACATCTCTCCCAGTTAAGCACAAGGTTTGTTTCCTCACATCTTATTAAAACTCGTTTTAAATTTTTAAGGCAAAGATGCAATGAGTTAGTGAATACCGAGAAGTCATCCATAAATACCTCCATGATAGCTTCCACGAGTTCGTCAAATATGGCCATCATACAACGCTGAAAAGTGGCAGGAGCATTACATAATCAAAAAGGCATTCTATGATAAGCAAATGTACCATATGGGCATGTAAATGTCATCTTTTCTTGATCTTCAGGAGCTATTGGGATTTGGAAATAGCCAGAGAGTCCGTCTAAAAAGTAGTAGTACATATTCTCAGATAATCTTTCCAACATTTGGTCAATGAATGGTAAGGGAAAGTGATCTTTTCTTGTGGCATCATTTAGCTTCCTGTAGTCAATACAAACTCTCTAATATGTGACTATTCTTGTCGAGATTAATTCATTCTTCTCGTTAGTCACAACCGTCATGCCTCCTTTCTTAGGAACAACCTGCACTGGACTTACCCAAGAACTGTCAGAAACAGGATAAATAATTCCAGCATCTAGAAGTTTAATTACCTTAGCTTTAACAACTTATTTCATGTTAGGGTTCAGTCGTATTTGAGCTTGCACACATGGTTTATATTTATCTTCCATTAAAATTTTGTGGGTGCAAAAAGAGGGGCTGATCCCTTTAATGTCAAAAATTTTCCAAGCTATGGCCTTTTTATGTTCTCTTAATACTTGGAGTAATTCTTCTTTTTCCTTGGGTTGCAAGTTAGAAGCAATAATCACTGGTAATGTAGAATTATTTCCAAGATATGCATATTCCAAGTGATTTGGCAATTGTTTAAGTTCCAATTTGGGAGGTTCTTCAATAGAGGGTTTTTGCTTAAGTTCATCATTTGTCTTGATACCCTCATATTCAGCTTGTCTTGAGACTGGTTTATTGGGGTTCAGTTCAGTTTTTACCTCACCTCTCTCAGAATCATCATTATATACCTCCTCGCTTTGGGCAAGATACAGTTCCACCATGTCTTCATGTACGATTTCCTGAAAGGAATCTTGAGTGACATGATTAATAGAGTCAATGAAATAACATGAGTCATCTTGCTCTCTAGAAAATCTCATGGTATCATAGATCTTAAAAATAATCTGTTCCTCACCTACTCTAAGTACAAGTTTGCCATCTCCCACATCAATAACAGCCCTAGCAGTAGCTAAAAATAGACAACCCAAAATTAAAGGCACTTCAACATCCTCATCCATGTCAAGCACAACAAAATCAATAGGGAATATAAATTTATCTACTTTTATAAGTACATCCTCTATGATACCCCTAGGATATTTAACAGATCTATCAGCTAATTGAATACTCATCCTAGTGGGTTTAGGTTCCCTAAGACCAAGTTATTTAAACATCTTATATGGCATCAAATTAATGCTAGCACCTAAATCAGCTAGTGCTTTCTCAACATTTAGATTACCAATTAAGCAAGGGATAGTGAAACTTCCTGGGTCTTTTAGTTTGGTTGGCAGTTTATTTTGGAGTATGGCCGAACACTCCTTGTTGAGTTCCACTGTAGATAAGTCCTCAAACTTCCTTTTATTTTTTAGAAGCTCCTTCAAAAATTTTGCATATGTAGGCATCTGCGAGATGGCCTCAACAAAAGGTAAGTTGATAAGTAATTGCTTAAAAAGTTTAAGAAACTTACTGAATTCTGCATCTATGCAGTCTTTTTTCAACTTTCCTAGGTATGGGACTGGTGGTTTATATTCCTTTGGCCTTGGTTTGTTATTATTTTTGGGTTTTTTCTTCTCTTTTTCGCTCATCACGGCTTCTTTTGGTAGCTTCTTCTCAGATTCGGCTAGCACTTTCCCACTCTTTAGTGTAACTGCCTTCACAAGCTCTTTTGAATTGGGGTTGGTGTTACTTGGTAATGTTCCTAGTGGTCTTTCAGAAATTAATTTGGACAGCTAGCCTATCTGAGTTTCGACCCCTTGGATTGACGCTTGTTGATTCTTAAGCGCTGTCTCGGTATTCTGGAAACGAGTTTCTAACACCGCGATAAATTTGGATAGTATCTCCTTAAGGTTCAGCTTCTTTTCCTGTTGATAAAGTGGTTGTTGAAAACCTGAAGGATTTTGTGGCCATTGGTTTCCTTGACCACCCCATGAGAAATTTGGGTGGTTCCTCCAACTTGCATTGTAAGTATTACTGTATGGGTTATTTTGAGATCTAGAGTTATTGTTACCCGTATAGTAGACTTGTTCCTCTTCGGTTGTAGGATTGAAGGGTTGATATTCTGTATGTATGCCTCCTCCACTTGAATCACACCTCATCACTGGATGTATCTACGTAGAACCAAGTAAACCATCAATCTTTTTATTTAGAATCTCCACCTGATTTGATAACATATTAACCGCATCGACGTTATAAACGCCGACTATTTTGGTTGGCTTAGTCCTCATGACTTGCCACTGATAGTTATTCAGTGACATCTCTTCAATAAATTCGTAAGCTGCTTTAGGTGTTTTGTTGTTGATGGTTCCACCAGCTGCTGCATCAATCATCTATCTTGTTGAGGGGTTCACACCATTGTAAAACGTTTGAACTTGCAGCCATAGAGGTAGCCCATGGTAAGGGCACCTTTGTAGTAAGTCCTTGGATCTCTTCCATGAATCGTAGAGTGTTTCTAAATCCATCTGCACAAAGGAAGAAATATCATTACGTAATTTAGTCGTTTTAGCCGGCGAAAAATACTTTAATAAAAAATTTTCGATTATTTGTTCCCAAGTAGTGATTGATCCTTGTGGTAACGAGTTCAACCACTGTTTAGCTTTATTCCTTAATGAAAAAGGGAATACTTGAAGGTGAATGGCATCATCAGAAATGCCATTAATTTTAAATGTGTCGCAGAATTCCAGAAAATTTGCCAAGTGAGTGTTGGGATCCTCATCCTGCAAACCATCAAACTGAACAAATTGTTGTATCATTTGAATCATGTTAGGTTTCAATTCAAAATTATTTGCAGCAATAGCATGCCTAACTATACTTGACTCAGTTCCTGTTAAATTTGGCTTAGCATAATCATACATAGTGCGTAGAGCTTGATTCTGATTAATTTGATCGGCGATAATCGCATGAGGTAGCGGATTTTCTTGGTTTTCAGCCATTTCCTCGGTTGTAGTTGAGATATTGTCCTCTTACTCTTCTTCTGTGTATCTTAGGCTTCGCCTTATTTCTCTTCGATTTCTGCGAGCTGTACGATCGATTTCTTCGTCAAAAAGTAATGGTCCTGACGGGTTTCCTCTAGTCATAAACTATAAGAACCTGTTAGAAGAGAGAAAGAAAATTTAGTAATGAAAATTAAAACAAAATTTAAATTGCAATAAAAGTAAATGGCTAAAGTAATAAAAATCGAGTGTTCCTAATATCTTAGTTCCCCGGCAACGGCGCCAAAAACTTGGTCGTGATTTTTCGTTATTAGTTTTATAAATTTATAATTAATCGTTCTTGAAACAAACTATTATCACGATGAAAGCAAGTGTACCTATTGAACAGTAGTATAGCTTTAGCAAGACCGGATTGTCAAACCCAAAGGAACTAAAAGTACTAGTATTAACTGTTTTTTTATTATCTAGCCTAAAAATAAAAGGGCTTTGTTTATCTAAAATAATTAACTAAACTAAGAAATCACAAAAAGGAGATTGGGGAAAATACTTTTTAGAAAATTCAATTGATTAAGACAATACCCAAGGAAAAATCCACCTAGACTTCTTTTGTTATTTGACTCTAAATCAGACGATTTATTCATTCAACTTGTTCCGTAGAAATCCCTGAGTTATTTTATTATCCCTATTCAAGACTAATAACATCTAACCCTAGATTGAATAATTGAAATCTCTTTCTAATTAACATCCTAGGGTTGCATTAACTCGATCTATGGATCCCCTTATTAGGTTTCACCCTAATCTGGCAAAATCTTGTCACCCTATCTCTAGGCCCGCAATCAACTCCGCTTAATTATGAAAAAGTTACTCTTAAAAAGGGACTATTCATCCTCCAAATGAGAACATTAACTTGAATCAATATCCTGAAATACCGAAACAAGAATTAAGAACACATAATTAAAAACAAGTTAAATATTTATCATACAATTCAGATGATAATAACAAGATCCGTCTTAGGTTTCATTCCCCTTAGGTATTTAGGGGATTTAGTTCATAACTAAAAAGGAAAACATCTTAGAAGAATAATGAATACAAAACATAAAGAAAACCCAAAACTCCTAAAGGGAAATTGAGGAGAGATCTTCAGTCTTGATGATGAATCCAGCTTCTGAGATAGATCAATCGAATTTCTTCGAGTAATTCCTTACTCCCTACTCTGTGTGTCCTCTTTAATCCTCCTCTAAGGTGTTTAAATAGGCTTTAGAATGCCTAAAAGCCCTCAAAAGTGGCCTTTTTCGAATAGGAGTATACTTGGGCTCGACGGGGACACACCCGTGTGACACGTCCGTATCCAATAGGTTCAAGCCGTGGTCAAGGCTGTTAAATAGGCACGGGCGTGTGGTTTGCCAGTGTAAGTCGTGCTTCGATTCTGCCATATTGACACGACCGTGTGGTCTACCCATGTGAGGAAGTCCAGGTCGTGTTGATTTCCTACGTTGGCCCATTTTCTCTGTTTTTGGCCTGTTTCTCGCTCTTTTTACTCTCCTATGCTTTCCTGAGTATAAAACATGAAATTAAGGGATTAGGAACATCGAATTCACCACATCTAAGGAGAATCCATCCATAAACTGTGCTAAGCATAGGGTAAAACTATGTATAAATTACGGTTTATCAATCAAATAAGAGTTAGATTGAGGAAAAGAAAATGTGACAGATTAGTATATTTTCATAAACGAACAAGTGACGAGGTAAATTCGTGTAACTTAGTTATGTATATTAATATGTTTGGATTGAATATTATATTTGTATGAACTGCATAAATTTTTTATGTACAAAATTGATCACACACCCGATATTGTTCAATAAATGATAAGTCCCGTTTGAATAATGAAATGTGATGGATACAGTATTTTTCCATATTGATTATAGTGTATGGAGAGAATTCGGCTCAAGCATGGCATGGGCAAATTATGCTTATTTTTGTGTTTTGTGAATTTTGGATTAAATTGCTAAAAGTGTAAAATGTATGGGGCAAAAGTGCAATTTGTCCATTGATGTGTTTTTGGATGAATTTGATTAAATAAGTTTAAATTATGTCAATTTAGATTAAGAAAAGAGAAAATTAGACTTGGATCGGGGAAATGCAAAAATAGTCGAATAGTCAATTTACAACGTTCGTCGATATCCGAGGTAAGTCTTTAAGCAATTAAACATCGTCGATTTTGAATGTAAAATGGTTTAATATGATGATTCAAATTTTATAGATTTATAGTAGAGTAGCCGAATGTGGTTAAACATGGAATTAATGTGGTTGAATTTTATTCGATTGAGTTAAAACTTCTGAAAGTTTGTATGAATTATGTGGAATATCTAAAATGTTTGCTATATGAATTGTTTATGAGATAGCTTTATAATAATGATATTCGGGCTAGGAGCCTAGCAAGTAATGTGCTGGTGAATTAAATCAGGCTTTATGCCTAGCACGCTTATTGCCGGTGAATAAAATCAGACTTTGAGTCTAGCAGGCCTTATGCCGGTGTATGATTCAGGCTTATGCCTAGCAGGTTTTATGCAGGTGATTTATTTTAAGCCTATGCCTACTAGACTTCATGATGATGTGGTAATTGAGTAAGAAAACTGAGCTAAATGACCATGTATATTCGGCCACACAGGTATGTGCATATGTGATGTTATATTTGATCTTGTATATTCGGCCACATAGGTATGTACATATCTGATGTTATATTTGATATTGTGTAATCGGTTAAATGAGTGATATTAGTAAATGAAGTTAAATGTTGTTTTGTGAACTTGTGTATACGTGTGGAAGTATATTTGAATGTATAATGATATTTGACTTTGAAAGTTGAATGAAAATTTATAAAATGTTAATCTTATAAGTATCCAGCCAAAGTGATATTTATGTTAAACATGTGTGGTTATGGATTGATTAAGTTGAAACTAAATATGACATTGACATAGTAAATTGGTTCAGTTTAAATTTTTAAGGAGTTGACTATATTATTGAGTTGATATTTGCTTAAGGCTTACTAAGCTAAGTTAGCTTACTCTGTGTATTTTTGTTTGCTCTGTTTTATAGATTTTAGTTTCAAGTTACAAGCTCAAGGATCGTCACCAAAGTTCATCACACTATCAACCGTCTTTGGTATTTTGTAAGTTACATTTTTGAATTATGGCATGTAGAGGCTGAAATGTGTTTTGAAATGTTGTATTTGGTTTATGTATAAAGGTCATGCAAACATGGCCTAACTTCCTAGCTTGAATTTAGTTTTGGTTGATCATGGTTTAAGTCTGTATTGGTTATTATGCTAAGTGTCATGGATGAATGTATGGTAATTTTGGTAAGTAGTATATGCTTGAAGTGGTTGGTGATTTTAAATATACATGGGTATGGTTCAGCCAAGGTTTTATATAGATAGAGGCTTATGTGAATTTGTTTATCATATTGACTTTTATTGGATATGTATTTTGTCTTGTGAGTTAGCTTGAAAATAGTAGGGATGTGCCTTTATATTCGGCTGATGAAGAATGAAACATATATATGCTATGACATAATGTTTATGATTTGGTATTAAAACGCCAAGTTGCTAGTGGAATGATTGATAGTTGTATGTGTTAAAAATATGTGGTAGCAAATTCAATTACAATGTGTGTTTACTTATTAGGTATGTGACTTGGTATTAGCGTGACCTATTGATTTTATATTTGATAACCGAATAAAGGATTAGATAACATGTGCAATATGAAGTTCTAAACTCGTTATTATGTAAGCAAATTAGGTATACAACATATGTTAATTGTGACTAACAGTTGGGTAGTAGATATAAGAATTTGTCCATGGTTTGGTTCTGAGTTATTACTTCTGTTCGAAAGTGGTTCATGATAATATGGTGAAATGTATTTGAATTTGGTGAAACATGGTTACATCTTCGATGTGATGGTTGTATAATAATCATAATGTGATTTGCCATAAAGTTTTATTTGAATGTGATTAAATGCCTATATATATATATATATATTTGGATGGATGCATTAATTGGTATTAATGTATGAAATATGTAAGTACATTTTAATCAATTCTTTTATGCCGCATAAATGAAAGTAAACCTTAGCATGTAAATTTATTTTAAATGATGTGTAATATGTGCATGCGCAGGATTTAAAAAAAATTATATATATATATATAAGTTGGTCTGATATGCAATTAAAAGAAGTTGATGATTTGTTATATGTTATATATATGTGAGTAATTTGTTTATATATATATTGAATTAAGTCTTAATTGTGTCACCATATGAATGATATGAAATATGAATGATATGAAATTTAAGATTTGATTTTAGACGATACTACGAGCATTGATGTGAATAATATTTTGAATTGTAAAATGAAATACTTATTTTTAAAAAAAACTGTGACATGATCGGTAATACTTTATAACCCTAGTCTGGCGACGGATACGGGTTAGGGGTGTTACAGCGCTGCTCAAGCTTTAGTTCAAAGAGCTGCATCTAGTAGTAGTAGAAGGCCTGTATCTAAGGGCCGAGGTGAGGAGGCAAAAGAAGCCTCATTTCAAATGATGAACGAGTGGTTTATAAAATTTTTTAGAACAAATCCTGCTGTACAACAACCTCCCCCTCCTGCTTCTCAACTGGTTCCTAACATGCCACAAGGTACTGAACTAGTTAGAACTGGTAAGCCTCTGGTAGATAAAATTCGTAAATGTGGGGCATAAGAATTCAAAGCTACTACCGATGATGACTCGGAAAGGGCTGAATTTTGGTTGGAAAATACTATCAGGTTTATAGATGAATTATCATGTACACCAGCTGAGTGTTTGAAATGTGTCGTATCATTGTTAAAAGATTCAGCATATCAGTGGTGGAATACTCTAGTTTCTGTTGTGCTAAGGGAAAATGTTACATGGGAGTTTTCCAAACAGAATTCAAAAAGAAGTATATTAGTTAAAGATTCCTAGATCAGAAAAAGAAAGAATTTTTATAGCTCAAACAGGGAAATATGACAGTATTTGAATATAAACGAGAATTTGTTAGATTGAGTAAGTATGCCAGGGAATGTGTTCCAACTGAGGTTGATATATGTAAACATTTTGAAGAAGGATTAAATGAGGACATCAAGCTATTGATTGGAATTCTTAAATTAAGGGAATTTGTGGTACTGGCCAATCAAGTACACAAAGTCAATGAATTATGTAAAGAAAAGAAACAAGTGGATAGAGAAGCTCAGATTTCTGGAAAAAGATTTATGGGCAAATCACAATCATCTGCTTCAAAGAAATCAAAGAAATACCATGATCATTTTACCACATCTGTGGGATATTTTGCAAAAAAATGAGGCTTTCAACGCTCTAACCCAAGATCTTCATCTCTATCTGTAACAAGTGTTGGAAGTGTTGGTAACCCCAAATCAAGGTGTAAACATTGTAATCAATTTCATTTTAGGGAGTGCCATATGAGAAGTGGAGCTTGCTATAGATGTGGTTCTCTTGACCATTATCTTAAAGATTGTCCAGAAAGCATTGAAAAAGGCACTGACCATTCTTCAAAGCTAAGTAACCCCGCCTTGAAAGGTAAACCACCCCGAGACCCTAACAATGTTAGTGGTGGCGGAAGTGCTACGAAAAATTCAACAGAAAAATCTAAAGAAAAAGCTCCGGCAAGGACATATGCTATATGTGAAAGAGCGGATGCCTCTACACTAGACGTTATTAATGGTACATTTTCTCTTCTTGATACTAATGTTACTGCTTTGATTGATCCTGGTTCAACACATTCATACATATATGAAAATTTTGTGTCTGTTAAAAATTTACCTATTGGGTTCACTAACTTTATGGTTAAAGTTTCAAACCTCTTAGGCTAGTTTGTTATGGTGGATAAAGTTTTAAGAAATTGTCCATTGATGGTAAAGGGTTATTATTTCTCGGCTGATTTGATGCTACTACCTTTTGATGAATTTAATGTAATTCTGGGAATTAACTGGCTAACTCAACATGATGCGGTGGTGAATTGTAAACAAAAATACATTGTATTGAAATGTCAGATTGGTGAATTACTTCATGTTGAATCTAAAAAACTGGATGGGTTATCTAATGTAATCTCAGCTATATCAGCACAAAAATATGTCAGAAAAGGGTATGATGCTTATCTTGCTTATGTGTTGGACACTAAAGTATCTAAGTCAAAGATTAAGTCAATGCCAGTTGTTTGTGAATTCCCTGATGTATTTCTAGATGAATTACCTAGATTACCGCTAATTAGAGAGGTGGAATTTTCTATAGATCTTATTCCAAGAAGAACTTCTATATCTATAGCACCTTATCGAATGGCCGCAACGGAGTTAAAAGAGTTGAAAACACAGTTGTAAGAATTGACAGATAGTGGTTTTGCTCAACCTAGTCATTCACCTTGGGGTGCACCAGTTCTGTTTGTAAAGAAGAAAGATGGATCATTGATGCTGTGTATTGATTACAGACAGCTCAACAAGGTTATAATAAAGAACAAGTATCCACTGCCTCGTATTGATGACTTGTTCGATCAGTGGAAAGGTGTCACTGTATTTTCAAAAATTGATCTTTGCTCTGGTTACTATCAGCTACAGGTAAAAGATTCAGATGTACTGAAGACAGCTTTCAGAACTAGGTATGGACACTATGAGTTCCTTGTGATGCTATTTGGTTTGACAAATGCACCTGTGGTATTTATGGATTTGATGAATAGAATTTTCAGACCGTGTTTAGATAGATTTGTGGTGTTGTTTATTGATGATATTCTAGTATACTCCCGAGATGAAAATAAACATGCTGATCATCTAAGAATTGTGTTGCAAACTCTGTTGAGAAACAATTATATGCCAAATTCAGTAAATGTGAATTTTGACTTCGGAAAGTCAATTTCCATGGACATACAGTATCTGCTGAAGGCATTAGAGTGGACCCGAGTAAAATTTCAACTATTGTTAATTGGAAACCACCAAAAAATGTGTTTGAAGTTAGAAGTTTTCTGGGATTAGCCGGTTACTATCGAAGGTTTGTACAAGGGTTCTCAATGATAGCTTCTCTGATGACTCGTCTGTTGCAAAAAGATGTGAAATTTGAGTGGTCTAATAAATGTCAGCAAAGCTTTGACAGTTTAAAACCCTTGTTGACTGAAGCACCTGTGTTAGTTCAACCTAAATTAGGTAAAGAATTTGTAATTTACTGTGATGTAATGTTGAATGGTTTAAGTTGTGTATTGATGCAAGAAGGTAAAGTAATAGCTTATTCTTCTAGACAACTAAAACTACACAAAAAAAATTAGCCAATACTTGATTTGGAGTTAGCAGCTATTGTATTTGCATTGAAAATCTGGCGGCATTACTTGTTTGGTGAAAAATGTCACATAGTTATGGATCACAAGAGCTTGAAGTATCTGATGATGTAGAAATACTTGAACTTGAGACAGCGCAGGTAGCTTGAATTCTTAAAAGATTATGATCTGGTTATTGACTATCATCAGGGAAAAGCCAATGTGGTTGCTGATGCTCTGAGTAGGAAATCTCTATTTGCTTTGTGAGCAATGAATACCCGATTACTTTTGTCTGATGATGGTTCAATCACAGCTGAGTTAAAAGCTAAACCAATATTTCTGCAACAGATTTGTGAAGGTCAGAAAGTGATGATGAATTACAAGCTAAACGGGTACAATGTGAGTTTGATTTTGATCAGAATTTCAGATTGGGTCTAACAGTTGTTTGTTATTCAGAGGCAGAATATGTGTACCGAGGAATTCAGAACTGGTACAGAAGATTTTGTATGAAGCTTACAATGGTACAATGTTTATTCACCCGGGTAGTAATAAAACGTATAATGATTTGAAAAAGATGTACTGGTGGCCGGGAATGAAACTGGATATTTTTGAATTTGTATCTAAATGTTTGATATGTTAGAAAGTAAAAGCTAAATATCAGGTGCCTTCGAGATTATTACAGCCAGTTACTATACCAGAATGGAAATGGGAAAGAGTTACCATGGACTTTGTATCAGGGTTACCCCTATCTTCAAAAAAAAAAGATGCTATCTGGGAAATTGTTGCCCAATTGACAAAGTCTGCACATTTTATTCTGGTACGTAATTATTTCTCCCTTGACAAATTGGCTAAGTTATATGTTTCTGAGATTTTCATATTACATGGAATGCTAGTCTCCATTATTTCAGACAGAGATCCTCGATTTACATCTCGATTTTGAAGCAAGTTGCAAGAAGCTCTGGGTACTCAATTGCATTTTAGTCCTGCATTCCATGCTCAGACAGATGGACAGTCCAAACGTTTTATACAGATTTTGAAAGATATGCTTCGGTGTTGTATTTTAAAATTAGAAGGTAATTGGGAAAAGTATTTGCCTTTAGTTAAATTTGCATACAATAATAGTTATCAGTCTAGCATTAAAATGGCGCAGTATGAGGCTTTGTGTAACACCCCCAGCCCATATCCGTCGCCGGATTAGGGTTATTAGGCATTACCAATTATACTATTATTCACACAAATATTCATTATAAATTGCACTTTGAGATCTAGATTACATATATATTTGTAACTCCTTCAAATATCAGATCTTAAAGATTTTCATACACAACCCAGTATAAATAATCCATAGTCCCAAATGTGTTTATGTATAAATATATAAATATTAAGCATTTTATACATATTCAAAACATGGGACACATCCATAGCTTTATTATTGAATATTAAACTTGTTTTATAAAAGTCATGCGTATGTACAAATTTTACATTAATTAAAATAAATAAATATCAGTTCCAACCTTACTATTCAATTATGCGGCAGTATCATATGAACTAATATGAAATTCATTTGTTTTACAAAATAATATAATTTGAATACAAATATTCGAATATACGAAGAAAATAACCCAATGCATTCTTTATTCATTCGGCCCACATAATTCCATTTTACACATTCATAAATGTACCAATACTAATAAATTTATATGACCATGCACGTTTACACATGAACCAAATACATGTGCGTTTATAAACATACCTATATAGACATGTAAGTAGTCATCTAATAGATTATAACCGCATACTAGTACAATATGATCTTTGTTTTTTTTTAAAACAATGTTTCTTATGCAACCCAAGTTCTATTAGGTTTATCTACCAAATTGAGTAATCCCAGCATCCAACATAACATCAATATAGTTCACTAGTAGACACCAAACCTACCTCATGCAATTATAGATGTCTTCGAAACATTGTTCCATAACCAAACCTATCAGCGGTACACATATGTAATATATACAACTTACCTAAAATAAAAATCACGTTTAATATAAAATATATATATATCCAAATCAATATAAATATATGCATAATGCTTATTTACCCTAAGCCAAGGCCGCACCTACCGTCTGAATATCAAGTTTACATGCCAAACAACCAAATTGATCATAAGACACCTACATTACCTACCACATATCCATCGAATTAATCAACTTGAACATAATTACCTAACACTTAGATTTATGTAGCATTCCATATTTTCCCTCACAACTAATTAACATGCCAAATTCAAACATATTTAGCAAGCCACTTGCAAACAAATAATTCTTACCACATATATCATACCTTCATGGCACGCAACCTAGTAACCAAAATTAATGTAAACCTTAACTAACATAACTCAAATTCTAATATAATAATTTAGCCATTTTCGCATGGCTTAGATTACACATAATCTAAAATCCAACTTACAAAAGCATACTCTAGCCTATACATGCCATCGTTCGAGTTTGAATATTAAAATACCGAATATGTAGATAGTGTGATTGACTTTACTGACGATCCCTGAGCTTGTAACTCGAATCCAAAAACTATACACAAAGATAAATATACACACAGTAAGCTATTTATAGCTTAGTATGTCATAAGCAAATAAACAATTCAATAATATTAACTATTCAACTAAATTAAATCAAATTATATCATCATTACCATATTCAATCACAAGCATATGAATTTCATTATTAATATATTTTCATACATAAAAGAAATCACTTTGGCCGAATATCCATATGGTCAAAATTAGCATTTTAACATTTAATTTTCCAAGTCTATAAACATTGTAAAAACCTAATTTACATACTCTCCAATATTTTAATTCATATATCACAACAAACTTTATATACCTAAGCTTGATATGCGACTGAATATACATGGTCTCGTATGTGCACATGGTTAGGCATCATTTCAATAATATTCAATTTACTTAGTCATAAGGCCGAATACACATAGCAGTTTCCCATTGATTCAACATATATATAATACATAACTTGTAGCAAATATCAAGCTATATACTTACTCTTTTACTAGTAACCAACAAGCTAATTCATATCTGGCCATTTATCTCATTTTTACTCATCCGTACACGATTTACCTTTGCCCGATGAACCATTCGAAATTCGATAGGACACTCAGATAATCACATAAATCGTATAATGCCAACGTCCCAGACGTAGTCTTACATGTAGCCAGATATCGATGCCACTGTCCCAGACATGGTCTTACTCGTAAACACATATTGGAATCACAAATCGATGCCATGGTCTTACTCGCACACATATATCGGAATCCTATGTCATGACATATGTATCCTAACTATTCCTGAGGTTCATACGGGACTTTCAGACGTCGTAACTCAGTCGAATCGAACTTGGAAATGTAGTAGCCAAATTTAATCATGTTCGACCATAGCATATTTAAATTCTAACATTTCATAACAACATATAAATATACCATTAAATTACCAATAAACACATCTATTTGCTAATAAACTTACCTTGGACGTCGCAAAACGGGACGGGGCTGCTAGTCGACAACTTTCATTTTTCCCTGTCCAAATCCAATTTCTTTGGTTCTTGATCTAAACATATTCAAATTAAGCTCATTAAAACAAATTTTCATTCAATTTAGTCCAAAAACACATAAATGGGTAAATTACCATTTTACCCCTGACATTTATAATTTTTACAATTTAGTCCCTATTTCACAAAACACAAAATACACAAAATTTCAAAGCACCCATGTTAGGCCAAATGGTACACATACTTATACAAGCCCATATATTTTATTAGTTTCACATTTTAGTCCCTCAAATTATTATTTTTCCAATTTAGTCCTAATTACTCAAAATTATCAAAAACTCTAACACAAAACATGTTAATCTAAAACATATCTTTTATTTTTCATCATCAAACAACAGAAATACAAACTATCAACAATGGAACAATTCAAAATATTCATCAAAATCAAAAATTAAAGCCTGGGTTTTGTAGTACTCGAAGCAACGATCTCAAAAAAGTAAAAATTATCAAAAATCGATTAAGAACGAACCTTGAATCAGGATGAGAAGGATGGCTGAACCTAGCTCTTGTTATTTCTTTTTTCTTTTGTTTATAATCGGTGCAAGAACAAAGAAAAATAATGTGATTATAGCTTATTTTTTATGAGATATTAACATATATATTAATTTATTACTATTTTACCTAACTACCCTTAATGAAATAATAATAATATTATATAACCTATGTCCATTACCGTCCAACATCATGTTAATGGAATAATTTCATCATAAAGACTCCAAATTAGAAAACCATTAGTAATTTGGCCCTTATACAAGTTACCACATAATTTTTATTTCATGCGATTAAGACCTTTTATTTAATCGGACACCTAAACGACAAAATTAAATCACGAAAATTTCACAGATATAAATTCAAACAAAATAAACACAAAAAATAATTTTAAAATATTTTTCAAATCGAATTCGTGGTTTCAAAACCATCGTTCCGATTAGGGTCTAAATTGGGCTGTTACACTCTGTATGCTCGTAAATATAGAACTCCATTGTATTGGAAAAAGCTTAGTGAGAAAAAGATACACAGAGTTGACTTAGTGTAACGCCTCGAATTTTGGGCCTAGAAGTATTAGGTCTTAGTGGGTGCAGTTAGGAGACTGCACATAAATATTTAGTTGTACAAGAAAGTGACACAATTGAGTATCTGCTTTAGTGGTTAAGTGTCCTGGGAAGTGTCTGAGAAGTCTTGGGTTCAAGCCTGGGTAGGTGCAAAAAGTTTTGTTTTTAAAGGAATAAGCACTGTAATGCCCCAAAAATTGGGCCTAGAAAGTATTGAGCCTTGAGTCTGGGTTCGGGTAGAAGATGACCCGAATAGTTTGGATGTTCTAATTAATTATTATTATTTAGTATGTTTAGTTTAGTAATTACATAAATTACGAAGGGTTTATAGTATGGGAAAAAGTCCGAGGTTCGGCTCATAGCTTTAGCAAAATTCTTAATTTTTTCCTGTTAAGAGAATCTGGGCAGTAGGCCTTATTAATAATTTGGGCTGAGTTTTAGCATAAAACAAGCACTTGGCCCAGTGGCTAAGCATGCTAGGAAGGCGTGGGAGGTGCTTGGGTTCAAGGCACGGCGTGCACAAATGGCTATTTTATTTTACAACCAGGGATTGCCGTAAGGAGGCCTTATAATTATCTCGGGAGGAAAGGTGACTCAATCGAGCAAATGGCGTGGTGGTAAGGTACGGGTGGTGTATTTGAAGGGTAGGGGTTCAAGTCTGGTAAGTAGCGATGTTTTGTTTTATTTTAAACGGACTGGGTGTAATAGCCCTAATTTGACCCTAGTCGAAAAGTGGTTTCGGGACCACAAAATCGAGTCACAAAATTATATAAATTCTCTTTTCTATGTTTATTATATGTAAAGTTTCATGTGTGAAAGTATCGTGTCTTAATTTTGTCATTTAAATGTGGAATTATTAAAAAGGACTTATGTGAGAAACTTGAAAATGTGATAGGTTAATTTGTAGTGGCCAAATATTTTATGGTTTAAAATATGGGGACTTGCATGTTAAATATCCCTTCCTTAAGTTAGTGGACGGCAAGGTTAGTGGATGGTTGACATTTTATGCCTTTTACATTAATAAATTAAATATTAAATGAATAAATAATATGAAATATGAACTTACATTAAAAGAAATGGGTGATAAAAACAAAGTTGGTTCATCTTTTTCTTCTTCCATTACCGTACCTAAAGAAAGAAAAGAAGAAATTGAAGTTAAGGCATTTGGTCACCTTTAAGTTGATTAAGGTATGTTAATGCTCTTTCATTGAAAATCTTTGTATATTTGGAGTGGTCATCAAGTATAGAAGCTAGCTCATGGCAAATGTTTTTGTAAATTGATGAAGATGACATTCGGTCATGGATGTTTGTATTTCTTTGATGTTGTTTTTGATGCTTTAGTGTATTGAGTGTTGATTATAGATGAGTTGAGCTTGGTAAAATTGAATATTTGTGGCTTAATTGTTTAATGACAATCAGCTATGTTGAAATGCTAAATTAGTGCTAAATTGTAAGTATTTAATTGAGTGTTAGTCGAAATTGAGCTTATGATAGTAATTAGAATTTGTGAAATTTATGCATTTTGTGGTCCAAGTGTGATAAGAACCATACGGTTATGGCATGTAAGCATGAAGATTAGATGATGGATAATTTTAAATGTGAGATGGTTAGCAGTTGATTTAAAGGCTTAATAAGTTAGTTTAAGGTGAAGTCATTAGCTTATGATATTCGGTTTTGGCTACTATGTGTTGGATCTTGAATATTTTAATGTTTGAGTTTGCTAATTATTGAAATTAAAAGTTAATTATTTTTTTGTTGTGTAAGAGCCGAAAGTGAACTTAGGAGATGAATTGAGGAAAAATTGTTGTTATATGTTAATTGGTTGAGGTTTTGTTATCATGTAGTGAAGGAGGGTTAAAATATTTAATATGTCAATTGAGTGAAATGTTAATGTACGAAATCTCATATTAGTTGATAGAAGAGGATGCTTAAATTGTTAAAAATTTATTTTGACATAGCCGAATGTGTTCATGAATGAAAGAATTATATTGGTTTTAAAATGTATGTGCTGCCGAATGCATTTTTAAGTAATAGTTGAAATTCTTGTTATGAGCGAATTATAATATAACTGAATAAAAGGCATGATTAATGAATTAGTGACAAGTGAATTTGTTTAATCTAGCTCAAGAGCTTAAGGAGCCTAATTTGTTCAAGTAATGTAAATGAAATGCTAATGTGTTATGATATATATATGTGCATGATAATGGAGAATTATATCTAGGCTAAGTCCCGAAGGCATTCGTGCTGGTGTCATATCCCGGCTAAAGTCCCACAAGCTTTGTGCTGGTATTATATCCGAGCTAAAGTCCCGCAGGCTTTGTGCTGGTATTATATCCGGGCTTAAAGTCCCGCATGCTTTGTGGTGGTAATTGGATTTGGGTTTTAAAACTAGCAGACTTAATGCCGATGATTGGAGTAAGATTATGATTTCGAATGTTCGTAGTAAACTAGCATTGAATATGTTCAATACACTAAGTTGGTCAGGTATGTGTTATATACTTTTATATGTTACATTGATCGGAATTGAATGATGAATGCAAAGTGAGAAGTATATGTGAAAACCTCAAATGTATATGTGTGTATTCGGTTATGGTGAAAGGTTATATGAGATTGATTTGGTGATATACATGTTAAATAATCTGAATGCAAAGAATGGGTAATAAATCTGCTTGGAACAGCAGCAGTAATGTGATTTTGGAAAATCACCATAAAGTGTGGAAGTTGAGTTAGAGGCTGAATAAATTATGTCATGAAATCTTAATGAGTCTAGTTTCTTATAAAAGAAACCGTGTAAGCAAAAGAATTGCCAATAATGAGATATTTGAAGTGGCGTGGAACAGAGTCAAAATAACTTCGAGGTCCCTTGTTTTGTTTTTCGAAAATCATTATAAATGGTACAAAAATGGTTATAATATAAATTTATATTTTTAGACTCCTTAATGAGTCTATTTTCAAATGAAATAAACGATAACATATTTTTAATTCTGTATAATGAGAAAATTGATTCGTAGTGAAGAGTGGTCAGAATAGTCAAATAGTGAAACAGGGGAAACTTCAGTAAAAATCTAGTATTGATTGGTCCAACCAAAAATTCTAAAAATTTGATAGATGGAAGATATATGAGTCTATTTTCAGGGAAAATTAACGGCACTTGATTTGGAGTTTCTTAGCTCCAGTTATAAATAATTTAGTGACCGTTGCTCAGGAAGACAGCTTGTAGTGAATTTGTGATTTTGTTGCAAACATGGTTAAAACTTGTTAATGAGATGCTTTTCGAGTTCTTATGATCTTATTTGTGATTTGAATATTTGGTTTTAATTGAGTTCAGATTCAAGTGAGGTGAATTTGCTAAATATGCATTATGTTCATGGATACTTGGCCAAAATGGCAATTATCTAGAAATGATTTCTTGAAAATTTGAAATAATCAATCTATAAGTAAATTAATTGTTCGCATTGCTTAAAACTTACTAAGCATTGAAGCTTACTCTGTGTTCTCTTTTCCATTTCTTATAGGTTATACTTTAGCTTTAGTTGGAAGAGCCGTAGATATCATCACACTATCGAGTCATTATGTGAGTTGAGAAGATTGTATATCATCAGGGTTTAAGGCATGTATAGGATAGACTATAGGTAGAATGATATTTCGACTTTGTATACAGTATAGCCATGCGAAGATGGCTTGCTCATTTTGTTTAGACAAGCCTTATAATTGAACTAATGTGGTGAAATGTTTTAGTTATAACTTGATAGTAGTCAATTTGTTATTAGATATTCGGTTATGTTTTGATAGTGAGTCAATTTGGAAATTTATAAGAGCTCTTATGGAAAATCAATGAGACATGTTTGCATTGTCAATTTGGAAATTTATAAGAGCTCTTATGGAAAATCAATGAGACATGTTTGCATTGTTGATAATTTATGTCTGGTAAGTATCTTTGACCTTATAGAAGTTTTGTTCAGTCAAGTAATACCTCATAACCTTATTCCGGCAACGGATACGGGTTAGGAGTGTTACACCGAGACTGCAGCAGATAAGTCTTAAAATTAATTGTGAGTAGATTATATCATGAGAAGAGCTTCAGTACAGTGGCAAGTAGCGTATGTGGGTGCTTGGGGGTCTCAGTTTCGAATTGCTATACGCGTAATGGGCGACCAATTTTGCTGCTCACGTGGGGGAGAGTCAGAGTTTGACCGAAACTCTCCTAATAGTGGCTTGAGTCGGTCAAGCGGTGGACTGCTGCGGATGGAGCAAGGAAGTTGGATGGGATTTAAATTGGTGGTGGCTGAAATTAAGGAGAAAAATATGGAATTTGAACTTAGGAAGGATTTTATGCCGAAATAGGATTCATGGTAGTACCAATTCGGCTATAGGCAATTAAATGCCGAAAAACTCTTTAAATTTTGGTGTATGGGCTATTTTTCTTTTTTGTTTAGTTTTGGGTATTTTTAAGTGATTAGTCGATTTAGGTTGGGGCCATTCACATCTACTATTATTTTTGAGATCGACCTTAGTTGTAACGCCCAAATTTTCGGGATTTTTGGGATTTCTGTGATTTTTGGTGAATTTTAGGATTCCTGTATTTTGATTGCTTGATGTAGGTCTGAGTATGTTAGTGGGCCTCTAGAAGGCCAAAGTCTAAGTTAAAAACCGGTAGATTTAACTAATTTTAATTCAAAAGGGAAAAGGGGTTCTAGTAATTTGGGCTTTTAAAATTTAATGGGTAAAATAAGCCACAAGAAGGCATGTGGCAAAGTGGCATGTGACGCCACTAGGGGGCTAAAAAAGTGGCATGTGGATGATTAGGGGGAGCTAGGGTTCAAGTCACAAGGTAAGAAAGTTATGGTATTATTTTTATGTACAGAAAAAGGATGTAATGGAACTCAAGTGGAACTCTGTTAGGAAGAGTTTAAGCTGCTCAGGAGATTGAGTAAGGAGGGGATAAGGGAGAAGATTTAGGAGCTGATTAGGGAGTGCAGAATTGGCCGAATGGTGGACTCCTGAGGAGCAAGAGTTGGTCGGCCAAGGGTTTCTAGTATAGGGGAAATTCGGCTAGTAAGGGGGGAAACTTTGGCTTTTGTTCTGACAATTCTTTTCTCTTTTTCTTCCTCCTCTCTTCTCCTATTCTCTTTTCTTCTTCTTCTTTTTTTCTTTTCTCCTAGCCAACTTCTCCTATTTTTCTTTCATCTTTCCTGGCCAATTTTCACACCTTCTAAATCCCAACCTCTGTCAACATCAACATTGCAAAAACCCCCATATCTAATCATTTTTTCTTCACTATTTCAAAAAGTCGAAAACACCATAGTCACAGGGGCATAGCCGAATCTTTAGACCATTAAAGATTCGATTTCAGTTAATATTTGAGGGATTGATCTGCGTCAGATTTGAATAGGAACTAAGGTGGAATCGTTGATTGAAAGAACCGGTGGTAAGTACTCAAATCTATTTTTATTACGGGATTTAGAAAAGCCGAAATCCCTAAAGGCTTAGGGAGGCTGTAACATCCCGAAATAGGGCCTAAACGAAATAGTGGTTGCGAAACCACAAATTCAAGGTAGAAAAATTTATTTTATTATTATTTTGAGGTTCATGATATGATTACATGATTGTGTGAAAATTTCGTGATGAAATTCTATGCATAAAGTGCTTAAGTTGAGATTAGGGACTAAATCGAATAATTTGCAAAACTTGCATTCTAGAAGTTTTTAGTATGAAATTGCTTTGAAATATTAATTAGGAGGTCTTAAATAGCAATTTGACCAATTTTAAGTTCATGGAAAAAATTAGGACATGGAAGGAATTTTTGGAAAGTTTAGTAGTAAGGGCATTTTGGTCATTTAGTTATTAAAATGAATTAAAAACAAAATTAAAAGCCAATTTTTGTCCATCTTCTTCATTAGGACGAAATTTCAAGGGTTCTCCATAGCTAGGGTTTGTTTCAAGCTTTCAAGCTCCATAGTAAGTGATTCCAAGCCCCGTTTTTAATGTTCTTTACGTTTTCTGAGTCCCTAGAGCTCGATAAAGCTTATGCTAGCAATAATTTAAGTTAGGGTTCATATTTGGAAAAATACCCATAGGTGAAATTTTTGTATTTTGATGTTTTATGATAGAATATGAGGTTTTAAATTATGTTAGACAATTTGTACTACTCGGTTTTAAGCAAAAACGAGTAAAACGACTTAATCGGTAAAAATACCTAATAGTCATAAGTGCATGTTAGAGTATGAATTTGATGCTGCCATAGAAGGGAAAAATGACCAGCATGTCATAAAACATAAGAAAATAGGATGAAGTTAAATTTACGAGCTTTGGGGAAAAAGTGTAAATATGCGAAAGTTTAGGGGGAAAACTGTAATTTTGCCAAAATATGATTTTGGGTCAATTTGAATAATGTGAGTCCTAATTAGACTATATTTTAAATGATAGAGCAAGGAAAACTGAAATTCGGGCTAAAATGGAGAAAATACCAAGTTGTGGACGAAATGGTAAAAGTAGCTATTTTTGCATACGAGGTAAGTTTACAGTAAATAAATGCAATGTTCTTTTATTTTACATTATTATTGTTAATTTCCAGAATTTATATACTTATTTTATGAGGATATTTAAAGTCGAATTAAAGGCGAAGTGACAGAGAAAAAGCATTAGGAAGCCCCGTTTGAAGCTTAGGAATATTAGGATATTGGGGTTGACAGACAGACAGAGAGACAGAAATGAGCCATGTAAGTCCATATCGCTTATATGGCTTTGGAGACAGAATGAGCCATGTAAGCCCATATTATATATATATGGCATTGGAGACAGAATAATTCATGTAAGTCCATGTCGAAGACATGGCATTGGTAGGATATTGATAGACAGGAACGACCCCAGTATCCTTAGTATTTCGAGTGGTTCAATGGGTCATTGTACACGTTAAATTACAGTGAATTATCAGCAAAAGGGAAGGTATATTATATTTATGAATAGTGAAAGGTCAGGTAAGAAAGAAGTTAAGTGAGTAAAGAAGAAGGTAGAAAATGAGAATTAAATAAAGTTTATGAGGCTAGGTGACATTATGTATAATTATTCATTATGTTGAATGTTGTAATTTATTTGCTTGTAAGCTTACTAAGCCTAGTGCTTACTCTTTTTATTTTCTTTTTCTTATAGTTTTTATCAAGCCACTCGGGGATCGAAGGAAACGTCGGAGACCCGATCACACTATCGAAGGAATCACATTGGTATAGTTAGACGTTTCGTTTTGTGTATGGCATGTATAGGAACTTGGTTTCTTTTGATATGATATGATCAATGAATGATGTGTAAATACTTGCTAGTGATTAACTCATAGAAGGGCTGATGATATACATGTTTAATAGTATGTATGAATAAGTCGTAACTATCACATGAAAACTAAGAAAAATGTGAATGTAACTTAAAAACAGATTTAAGTATCAGAAATAGCATGACTTTTAAAAATCACTAAAAATCGTAGAGACATGGTTTGATGGTGAATAATATATGAAATTAAATCTTATTATGTCTATTTTCTTATGGAATAAGCAAAACAGGTAAAGCTATTATATTTTATGAGGTATCTGAGTTTTAGTGAAACAGGGTCAGAGAAATTTCTAGATCCCCTGTTTCAACTTTGGAAATTCACCATAAATTGTACAAAAATAATTAGGTGGTGTAATTTATATTTTTATAATCCTTATTGAATGTCGTTTTAATAGAAACAAACGGTATAGTTATATTAATTTTTTATAGGGAGAAAAGTGGTTCGTAGTAAGTAGAGGTCAGTGCAGTCAAATTCTGAAACAGGGGTAACTTTAACTAATAAACTGTACTAACTGGATTAGTCAAAAATTCTAGAAAAAAATTAGTGGATAGATATATAAGTCTAGTTTCAGAAAAAAATTATGGATCTAAATTTTGAGTTTCAGAACTCAAGATATGAATTTTTAGGCGACTACAACGCAGAATGACAGCACATTCCGAAAAGTTTAAATAAACAATTTTAAAACTATTTAAGTGATAGATTAAGTTTAGTAATGCCTCGTGCTCGATTTTGGCAATAGTCTCGGGTAGGGGGTGTTACATTTATTGGTATCAGAGCAGGTTTAGTCGGTTCTCGGAACAGTTAGTGTGAGTAAATGTCTAGCTATACATGCCATACCTGTATTTTGATAGTGTGACGACTCTTGACGATTTTTAAATATTTTGTTTTATTGTAATGGATCCCGAGCGAGCTGGTGATGATGATGTAGAAAGTAATGCGCTGCTCCTCGCGGAGAAGGGTAGCGCCATCCGAGAATAGGCCATGCAGCTTAATTAGGGAGGAGTGACTCGAGAAGCTCTCTTCCAAGCTTTGAATGATTGGTTTGCCGAGTTTCGTGCTCGCATGCGAATCCTGGTAGTTAGACCTCCACCCCTCATGATTCTCAGGCTACCCATGTAGCTCAAGCTCCTCCAGTCACAGGTACAGTGATAAGAGAAAAGCCACCAGTTAATAGAATTAGGAAACAAGGGGCAGAAGAATTTCGAGCAACAAAAGATGATGATGCAGAAAGAGCAGAATTTTGGTTAGAAAATACTATCAGAGTCTTTGACGAATTATCTTGTACACCCGAGGAATGTATGAAATGTGTAGTATCACTTTTTGGAGACTCAGCCTACTACTGGTAGAAGACACTTATATCAGTTGTACCAAAGGAGAGGGTCACTTGGGATTTCTTTCAGGAGGAATTTCGTAAAAAGTACATCAGTCAGAGGTTTATTGACCAGAAGAGAAAAGAATTCCTGGAATTGAAACAAGGCAATATGACGGTGACCGATTATAAGCGTGAATTTGTCGCCTCGAGAAATATGCTCAAGAATGTGTGTCCACAGAGGCTATCATGTGTAAAAGGTTTGAGGATGGGTTAAATGATGATATCTGACTGTCAGTGGGTAGGAATGAGAAGGGGCATTTCAGAGTTTATTTCTAGATGCTTGATCTGTCAGCAGGTAAAAGCCGAACATCAGGTACCTTCAGGTTTATTGCAGCCTGTGCTAGTCCCTGAGTGGAAATGGGATCGAGTTACTATAGATTTTGTGACAGGATTGCCGTTTACATCGAGAAAGAAAGATGCAATATGGGTTGTGATTGATAAGTTAACTAAGTCGGCTCATTTTATCCCAATCCGTATGGATTACTCACTTGACAAGTTGGTGAGTTATACATTTCGAGAGATAGTTAGACTACATGGAGTGACATTATCGATTATTTCAGCATGAGAGATCCAAGATTTACTTCACGGTTTTGGAAGAAATTACGAAAGGCTTTGGGCACAAAGTTGAGTTTTAGTACAATGCTTTCCATCCTCAAACCGACGGTCATCGAGAGAGAGTTATTCAGTACTTGAAGATATGCTTAGATGTCTTGTGTATTGGAATTTCAAGGCGCTTGGGAAAAAATATTTACCATTAGTAGAATTTGCCTACAATAATAGTTATCAATCGAGTTTGAAGATGGCACCTTATGAAGCTTTGTATGGACGTAAATGTCGCACACCTTTGTATTGGACAGAGCTTAAGGGAAATCGATTTACTGAGTTGATCTAGTTAAGGAAACAGAAGAGAAAGTAAAATCATCGAGAGATTGCTTAAAAGCAAATTTTTAGACAGGACAAAAGTCGTATGCGATTTGAAGAGAAAAGAGATTGAGTATCAAGTTGGTGACAAAGTTTTTTTTTAAAGTATCCCCGTGGAAGAAAGTTCTCAGATTTGGCAAGAAAGGCAAACTAAGTCCACGTTTTATTGGACCGTTTGAAGTGATTGAGAGAGTTGGACCATTAGCATATCGGTTAGCTTTGCCGATTGAGTTAGAGAAGATTCATAATGTATTTCATGTGTCTATGCTACGTCGTTATCGTTCGATCCACACATAAAATTTCTCGAGACAGAGGTTGAGATTCAATCGGACATGACTTACGGTGAAGAACCAAGAAAGATTCTAGCTCGAGAGGTAAAACAATTAAGGAACAAAAGTATTGTACTTGTGAAAGTACTATGGAATAGGCATGGGGTAGACGAGGCTACATGGGAACCCGAAGAGGCTATGCGAAAACAGTACCCAAATCTCTTCACAAGTAAGATTTTCGGGGACGAAAATCCCTAAAGGGGGGAGAAATGTAACATCCCGAAATAGGGCCTAAACGAAATAGTGGTTGCGAAACCACAAATTCAAGGTAGAAAAATTTATTTTATTATTATTTTGAGGTTCATGATATGATTACATGATTGTGTGAAAATTTCGTGATGAAATTCTATGCATAAAGTGCTTAAGTTGAGATTAGGGACTAAATCGAATAATTTGCAAAACTTGCATTCTAGAAGTTTTTAGTATGAAATTGCTTTGAAATATTAATTAGGAGGTCTTAAATAGAAATTTGACCAATTTTAAGTTCATGGACAAAATTAGGACATGGAAGGAATTTTTGGAAAGTTTAGTAGTAAGGGCATTTTGGTCATTTAGTTATTAAAATGAATTAAAAACAAAATTAAAAGCCAATTTTTGTCCATCTTCTTCATTAGGACGAAATTTCAAGGGTTCTCCATAGCTAGGGTTTGTTTCAAGCTTTCAAGCTCCATAGTAAGTGATTCCAAGCGCCGTTTTTAATGTTCTTTACGTTTTCGGAGTCCCGGTAGCTCGATAAAGCTTATGCTAGCAATAATTTAAGTTAGGGTTCATATTTGGAAAAATACCCATAGGTGAAATTTTTGTATTTTGATGTTTTATGATAGAATATGAGGTTTTAAATTATGTTAGACAATTTGTACTACTCGGTTTTAAGCAAAAACGAGTAAAACGACTTAATCGGTAAAAATACCTAATAGTCATAAGTGCATGTTAGAGTATGAATTTGATGCTTCCATAGAAGGGAAAAATGACCAGAATGTCATAAAACATAAGAAAATAGGATGAAGTTAAATTTACGAGCTTTGGGGCAAAAGTGTAAATATGCAAAATTTAAGGGGCAAAACTGTAATTTTGCCAAAATATGATTTTGGGTTAATTTGAATAATGTGAGTCCTAATTAGACTATATTTTAAATGATAGAGCAAGGAAAACTGAAATTCGGCTAAAAATGGAGAAAATACCAAGTTGTGGACGAAATGGTAAAAGTAGCTATTTTTGCATACGAGGTAAGTTTACAGAAATAAATGCAATGTTCTTTTATTTTACATTATTATTGTTAATTTCAGAATTTATATACTTATTTTATGAGGATATTTAAAGTCGAATTAAAGGCGTAGTGTGACAGAGAAAAAGCATTAGGAAGCCCCGTTTGAAGCTTAGGAATATTAGGATATTGGGGTTGACAGACAGACAAGAGAAATGAGCCATGTAAGTCCATATCAGTTTATATGGCTTTGGAAACAGGAATAAGCCATGTAAGCCCATATTATATATATATGGCATTGGAGACAGAATAATTCATGTAAGTCCATGTCGAAGACATGGCATTGGCGAGATATTGATAGACGTGAACGACCCCCAAAGTATCCTTAGTATTCCGAGTGGTTCAATGGGTCATTGTACACGTTAAATTACAGTGAATTATCAGCAAAAGGGAAGGTAGATTATATTTATGAATAGTGAAAGGTCGGGTAAGAAAGAAGTTAAGTGAGTAAAGAAGAAGGTAGAAAATGAGAAGTAAATAAAGTTTATGAGGCTAGGTGACATTATGTATAATTAATCATTATGTTTGAATGTTGTAATTTATTTGCTTGTAAGCTTACTAAGCCTAGTGCTTACTCTCTTTATTTTCTTTTTCTTATAGTTTTATCAAGCCACTCGGGGATCGAAGGAAACGTCGGAGACCCGATCACACTATCGAAGGAATCACATTGGTATAGTTAGACGTTTCGTTTTGTGTATGGCATGTATAGGAACTTGGTTTCTTTTGATATGATATGATCAATGAATGATGTGTAAATACTTGCTAGTGATTAACTCATAGAAGGGCTGATGATATACATGTTTAATAGTATGTATGAATAAATAGTAACTATCACATGAAAACTAAGAAAAATGTGAAAGTAACTTAAAAACAGATTTAAGTATCAGAAATAGCATGACTTTTAAAAATCACTAAAAATCGTAGAGACATGGTTTGATAGTGAATAATATATGAAATTAAATCTTATTATGTCTATTTTCTTATGGAATAAGAAAAACAGGTAAAGGTATTATATTTTATGAGATATCTGAGTTTTAGTGAAACAGGGTCAGAGAAATTTCTAGATCCCCTGTTTCAACTTTGGAAATTCACCATAAATTGTACAAAAATAATTAGGTGGTGTAATTTATATGGTTAGAATCCTTATTGAATCTAGTTTTAATAGAAACAAACGATATAGTTATATTAATTTTGTATAGGGAGAAAAGTTGTTCGTAGTAAGTAGAGGTCAGTGCAGTTGAATTCTGAAACAGGGGTAACTTTAACTAATAAACTGTACTAATTGGCTAAGTCAAAAATTCTAGAAAAAAATTAGTGGATAGATATATAAGTCTAGTTTCAGAAAAAAATTACGGATCTAAATTTTGAGTTTCAAAACTCAAGATATGAATTTTTAGGCGACTACAACGCAGAATGACAGCACATTCTGAAAAGTTTAAATAAACAATTTTAAAACTATTTAAGTGATAGATTAAGTTTAGTAATGCCTCGTGCTCGATTTTGGCAACAGTCTCGGGTAAGGGGTGTTACAGAGGCTGTCGATTGGGCCTTATGGCTCTAAGGGTTGTGACAATTGTTTTGTTATGATGTTAGTGTGATCTAGAGGCTGCTGATTTAAGACTTGGACAAGCGGAACGACTGGATCTAGATCTAGTCGCTAGTTTCGGCAAAGGTAGGATCTCTAGTGCCTAAAGTGTTAATGGCCGACTTATGGTAAGGAGATTTGTATATAAGTTGTTATGGAGCCACCGTTAACGTATTATTAATTGACTATAGGCAATTCTTGTGTGGAACTCGTCAGCGTTTCGTCGCAAATAGGTGTGTAACTAACACCCTCTCATAGACTAGATCGGCAAAAGCCGAAAAGCCGAAATGCCGAAAAACTGGTCTTTTGTGAACTTGCGAGTGTGCGAATGCTCATGAGATGGATTGAGTAACATATTCGGTAATCTAAAGTGATAAGACTGCAGTGCGCGTAATTTCGTGCACTTCGATATATTTGGGCTTAATGGGCCAAAATCGGGTTAATGGGCCAACGGGCCCAACACTGTAAGGACGCTCAGTAAGTGTTTTTGTTAACACGTAAATGGTAGAAATATGCATGAAAACCCAAAAATAGTTAAATTACTTGAATACCCTAAGTATGAAAAATTGCCATTATAACCCTAGGTGCAAAATGACCATTATACCCCTATGGTTAATTTTGACTGAAAAGCATGATGATCTGATTCTGTATGATGTATGCCATGATATGTATATCTGTTGCATGGGGACATGGGTTATATTTATGGAGGAAGCGTCCTGGTGGCTATGCCACAATTATCTGATCTAGTGGCTCTGCCACAATTATCTGTTCTGGTGGCTCTGCCACGATTACCTGTATCTGGTGACTCTATCACATTATCTGTTTCTTGCAGCCATGCTACAAATTTTGTGGCGTGTAGCGGTTGGGTGGGTCGAGTAGTCTCCCCACATGGTGTAAGGTTGGTACGGGGGTGTATACAGTTGGATATGTTTGGGTTTCTACATAAACATGTAATATCTGTTATGTTCTGTTATGGGCCTATTGGCTTCATTCTGAAATCTGTTCTGGGCTAAGGCCAACTTAATCAGTTTCTGTGGTTTGAGCTGATATAGACTATGGTTGGGTTATTTTACACACTAAGTTTCCAAACTCACCCCTTATTTTCATCCACGCAGGTAATCCCCAACCATAGTGGGCTTGGAGCTGTGAGGGATTCGGAGTGGCCACACGTTCTGCAAATTTGGTTTTCTTCTTGTGAATTGGACATCTTTTTTATTTACTTTTATGATTTGGGTTTTAAGTTGTAATAAGGCCGCTTTAATGATTTTGAATTGTTTTAATATGTTTTACTAGAATAGATATGATATTATCTTAATCGCTGAAACTGATTAGCTTTAGGGCACATTTTTAAAAACAGTAATTGTTTTTAAAATATCACAACAACAAAGCAAAACTTCCGCAACGAAAACATTTTTCAAAATTAATCACTTTTCTTAAAATGGACTTAATCGAATAGGTTTCCTAAGAATATACACTAAGTTAAGGTGTAGCAACGGTGGTGTGCATGTCTTGGATTGGATCTAAAGGGAGCTTGGTACTTAAGCAGTCCGATGGACTCACCTCCTCTTTTCCGGTTTCCTACCTGGTGCACAGCTTCCATCCTATAACAAAATTATCCTTTAAAACACTAAGTAAGTTTTTCTAGATCAAAAATATAAAATGTTTTTTTACGCTTTGATATGGCACGTCGGATTCGGTCAAACGTATAAGGGGAAAAATATGGAATTTGAACTTGGGAAGGATTTTATGCTGAAATAGGATTCATGGTAGTACCAATTCGGCTATAGTCAATTAAATGCCAAAAAACTCTTTAAATTTTGGTGTATGGGTTGTTTTTCTTTTTTGTTTAGTTTTGGGTATTTTTAAGTGATTAGTCGATTTAGGTTGGGGCCATTCACATCTACTATTATTTTTAAGATCGACCTTCATTTTTTTTTCATCTCTTCTTCATCAAGAACTGAACCTATCTTCTTTTTTCTTTTCTTCTCTTGTCGACTTTTATCTTTTGCTAATAGTTGAACCCATACTCTTCTTTCTCTATCTCTTCCCTTATTTTCCTATCTTCATTGTCCCTCAATAGCCGAATCTTGTTGTAGCCGAACATTTTTCTTTTTCTTCTTTAAAAACTGAAACCTACATACCTGTGGTGAAGGAGGCCGAATCTTTGACTGTTTGAATCTGCTTCTTCTCGTGATTACGGTGGATTGGAGATAAGATCATAGATAGGAACACTCTTCTGGGCCGAACGATGATAGGTAAGCCTTTCAAACAAACTTTAGTTAGTATCATTGCTTTTAGGAAAAAGCCGAAACCCTTAAGGGTGGCTAACGTTTGGACTAAGGACTCTTGTGCCTTTTTCTTTTTGATTGTGTAAGCATTAGCATGGACAAGGGGGCGTTTAGTGAAGGGCTTGAAGACTGATTCGGTTGGATCTCTAGATCTAATCCATATTTCAGTAAAAAGGTAAGAACTCTAGGGTCTATGGCTTTGTTGGCCGAATATGGTAGGGGGATAAGTACGTAGATTATTTTTAATATTTAGATTGACGTGTTAGTAATCCAATTGTAGGCAGATCGTGTGTGGATCTCGCCATCGAATCGCTACCAATCAGGTGTGTAACTGACACCCTCTCATAGACTAGATCGGCAAAAGCCGAAAAGCTAAAATGTCAAAAAATCAGTATTTTGTGAACTTGCGAGTGTGCGAATGCTCGTAAGATAGATTGAGTAACATATTTGGTAATCTAAAGTGATAAGACTGTAGTGCGCGCGATTTCGTGCACTTCGATATGTTTGGGCTTAATAGGCCAAAATCGGGTTAATGGGCCAACGGGCCTAATTCGGTAAGAACACTCGGTAAGTGTTTCTATTAGTACGTAAATGACTAGAATATGCATGAAAACCCTTAAATAGTTAAATTTCTAAAATACCCCTAAGTATGAAAATTACCGTTATACCCCTAGATAAAAAATGACCATTATACCCCTAGGGTTGATTTTTGACTGAAATGCATGATGAATTGATTCTGTATGTTGTATGCCATGACTTGTATATCTGTTGCATGGGGACATGGGTTATATTGTCCTGGTGGCTATGCCACAACTATCTATTCTGGTGGCTCTGTCACAAATATCTGTTCTGGTGGCTCTGCCACGATTATCTATTTCTGGTGACTCTGTCACATAATCTGTTTCTGGTAGCCATGCCGCAAATTTTATTGCGTGTAGTGGTTGGGTGGGTCGAGTAGTCTCCCCACATGGTGTAAGGTTGGTATAGGGGTGCATATGGCTGGATATGGGTTGGGTTCTGCATATATATTTGATATCTGTTCTGCTTCTGTTATGGGCCTATGGGCTTCATTCTGTAATCTATTTTGGGCTAAAGCCAACTTAATCTGTCTCTGTGGTTTGAGCTGACTTAGACTACGGTTGGGTTATTTTACACACTGAGTTTCCAAACTCACCCCTTATTTGCATCGATGCAGGTAATCCCCAACCATAGTGGGCTTGGTGCCGCGAGGGATTCGGAGTGGCCAGACGTTCTGCAAATTTCGGTCTTCTTCTGGTGATTTGGACAGCTTTCCGTTTACTTAAATGTTTTGGGTTTTAAATTGTAATAAGGCCACTTTAATTATTTTAATGGTTTTAATATGTTTAGTTAGGGTAGATATGATATGATTTTAAACAT
The DNA here is from genome assembly GCA_025698475.1 of Gossypium anomalum. NCBI lineage: Eukaryota > Viridiplantae > Streptophyta > Magnoliopsida > Malvales > Malvaceae > Gossypium > Gossypium anomalum. Next base: position 62,300,212 of record CM046956.1, read on the forward strand.
TGAATTCGAATAGCTTGTTGGCTCGTTTTTTAAAAAATAGTTACTTGATTTCGAAAGGTCACGATAACAAAGCAAAGCTTCCGCAATGAAAACGTTTCCAAAATTAATAACCTTTTTAAATGAAACTAAACAAATAGGTTTTCTAAGAGCATCCACTAAGTTAAGGTGTGGCAATGGTTGTGTGCATGTTTAGGATTGGAAGGGAGCTTGGAGCTTGGTACTTAAGCAGTCTAATAGACTCACCTCCTCTTTTCTGGCATCCTACCTGGTGCACAGCTTCCATTCACTTTAACCCGTAATGAAGTTATCTTTTAAACACTAAGTAAGTTTTTTTTTTAGATAGAAAAGATAAAAATGTTTTAAACGCTTGTATGTGGCACAGATTCAGCCATAACGTCTAGGCCGGGTTTGGTTGTTACAAGCACTGTCTCTAGGCAGTAGGCTTTTAAATTAATGTGGGAAAAACATGACAAAATGGGCCTGCCGGTCTAGGGGATAAGTGGCGTGTGGTAGTTACTTAAGGTGTAAGGTTCGAATGTTGGTTGGCGCATGAAGGTGTTTTATTTTGCTGTTGGCCATGAGAGAGTTCTAGTTTGACCGAAACTTCTATGTTTGAAGAGTGTGGGGAGTTGTGGCCAAATTTTATGAGATTATTGTGGAATTTCGGTTGTTAAGGGGGATTTGGGGAGTGTTTTGGGGAGGAAATTTTGGATAGAAGAGGTTGTGTGGTGTTCAAATTAGTGGATGGAGTAATGTAAGGAGATTTTCTGGGAATGGATCAAAGGAAGGTAGTGCCAAATTTGAACACTGTCATTCAGAATTCGGCCTTGGCTGGATTGCTCTTCTCATTTTCAGTTTCTGACGATTGCCTTCAGGTTCTTTTTACACTTTATTTTGATAACCTGTTGCTGATGTAACACCCGAAACCCAGCCTAGACGTTATGATCGGATCCGACGTGCCACATCGAAGCGTTCAAAACATTCCGTATTACTTAGTTTAGAAAACTTAGTTGGTGTTTTAAAAGATACCCTTTTAAATAGATTAAAGTGAATAGAAGCTGTGCACCAGGTAGGAAACTGGAAAAAAGGAGATGAGTCCGTTGGACTGCTCAAGTACCAAGCTCCCTTCGGATCCAATCCTAGACATGCACACCGCCATTGCCACACTCTAACATCACGTATATTTTTAAAAAACCCATTTGATTAAGTCCATCTTAGAAAAGTGATTAATTCTTGAAAAACCATCTGCTTAGCGGAAGCTTTACTTGTGATCGTGTTATTTTGAAATCAATTATTATTTTGGAAAACGCACCCTAGAACTAGTCCACTTTGATAGTTAAAGTAAATCATTTTCATCATAATAAAATATAAATCAAAACCATAAAAATAAATAAGCGGCCTTATTATATTTAAAAACCCAAAACCATAAATGAAAATAAAAGGACATCTAGTTCACCAGAAAGAAACCAAGTTTGCAGAAACATGTAGCCACTCCGAATCCCTCACGACTCCAAGCCCACTATGGTTGGGGATCACCTGCGTAGATAAAACAAAGGGGGTGAGTTTTAGGAAACTCAATGTGTAAATAAACCCAACCATAGCCTAAATCAGTTCAAACCACAGAAACAGAATAAATTGGCCTTAGCCCGCAATGATCTGAATAAAGCCCATAGGCCCATAATAGATCAGAACAGATATTACATGCTTATGTAAAAACCCAACCCATATCCAACCATGTACACCCCCATACCATGCTTTCACCATGTGGGGAAACTACTCGACCCACCCAACCACTACAACCACAGAAATATGCAGCATGACTGCCAGAACAGATAATGTGACCGAGTCGCCGAGAGCAGATAATTGTGGTGAGCCACGGAAAAGAGATATATATGTGGTAGAGCCACCAGATCAGATAATTTGTAGCATAGCCACCAGGACGCTTCCTCCATAATATAACCCATGTCCCCATGCAACAGATATTCATTCATGGCATACATCATACAAATTTAAATCATCATGCTTTTCAGACAAAATTAACCCTAGGGGTATAAAGGTCATTTTACACCTAGGGGTATCATGGTAATTTTCCATACAAAGGGGTATTCTAGTAATTTAGCTATCTTAGGGTTTTCATGCATATTTCTACCATTTACGTGCAATCAGAAACACTTACCGCGTATACTTACCGAATTGGGCCCGTTGGCCCATTAACCGATTTTTGGCCCACTAAGCCTAAAATATCAATAATGCACGAAATTGCGCGTACTGCAGTTTTATCACTTTAGATTACCAGAATTATTAACCAATTTATCTTACAAGCATTCGCACACTCGTAAGTTCCCAAAATACTGGCTTTTTGGCATTTCGGCTTTTCGGCTTTTGCCGATCTAGTCTATGAGAGGGAGTCAGTTACATACCTGTTTCGTGACGACTACTACTGAGATCCCTTACGATGCCCTACAATGGATTACCACAATTCTTAGATTGCAAACTATAGTACTAATCTCAATATTCACTTACCCATATTTGAACCATGTCCCCAAAAGCCTTAAAAACCTTACCTTTTTGCCCAAAACCAATGACTAGATCCAAGTCTGGTTGCTCCAAAGATCCAAGCCTTCGATCCAACACTCAAGAAGACACTAATCACCAAAAGAAATCATCGGTTAAAGACCCTTAAAGCCCTATGCCCAAATCGACAGCCTTCCTAGATTTTAGGGACTTCGGCTTTTTCCTAACTTGTAAAATAAAACTAGATCTGAAGTGATGAGCACTTACCACTTATTCCTTTCTAATTTATATGTAGATCTGATGTAGATTTATCCTCTAAACGATGGTAGAACTCGAATCTAGGAGATTTGAAGTTTCGGCTATAAGCCCCTAAATCTATGGTATTTTCGACTTTTTACTGATAAAGAAGGTGATGATTTGAGGCTATAACCTTGAAGTAATGTTGCCGACAGATATTAAGGGTTTAGAGAAGAGAATTTTGATCACAAAGGAACAAAAATATTGAAGGATTTGGCTTTGGAGAAATCGGCACAAGTAGTGAGTATAGCTTTCGGGATTTCGGCTTTTTATGGCAAATGACTATGAGGGTTTAGAAACGTCTGAAAAAAAAAGATGGAGATGAACAGGATGGTAAGAAGATTCGGCTATGGAGAAAAGAAGATGAAAAAGAAAATGGATGAAGAGAGAAGAACAATCAGGAAACGGCACAAATTACCCTAAATGCCGAATTTATACTGGCACTAACCCTAGCCGAATTTTGCCTCCGTAAAGCTTCCCTTGGCCGGCCAACTCTTGCTCCTCAAGAGTCCATTATTCGGCCAACACAGCTCTCCCCAATCAGCTCCTAAATCCTCTCCTTTATCCCTTCCTTACTCAATCTCCTGAGCAACTCCAACTCTTCCTAACAGTCTTTCACTTCAGTTCCATTACTTACCTTTCATACTCATAAAAATAATTCCCTTAATATCTCTGTCATTGTGACTTGAACTCAGGTCCTCCCAACATCCACACGCCACTTATAGCCTTCCCAGTGGCGTCACATGCCACTATGCTACTTGCTTCCTTGTGTTTTATTTTACACAATTAATACTTAAAAGCCCAGCTTACCAGAACCCCTTTTTCTTATGGAATTAAAATTAACTAAAACTACCGGGTTTTAACTTAAGCTTGGGCCTTCTAGAGGCCCACTAACATAATTAATCCTACGCCAAGTAGACAAAACACAGAATATTAAATTTTACCAACATTTTCAGAATTCCCAAAAATTAGGGTGTTACAACTTTACCCTCCTTAAAGAAATTTCGTCCTCGAAATTTACCTGGTCCAAACAGATAGGGGTATTGCTGTTGCATCGCCTCTTCTGGCTCCCAAGTAGCTTCCTCTCTACCATGGTTACGCCAAAACACCTTTACTAATGGAACAGATTTTCTTCTCAGAACCTTAACATCTCGATCCAATATTTGCATAGGCTCCTCCTGTGACAACCCTAATTAGACCCTAGTCGAAATGTGGTTTCGGGACCGCAAAACCGAGTCATAGAAAGTTATTTTAATTTTAATTACATATATTTTTGTGTGATAGTGTATGTATGAAAAATTAAATGTTTTAAATTAGTCTTAGGAATGTAAATTTTTCTTGAAAGGACTTAGTTGAGAAATTTAGAAAAGATGATAGGTAATTTGTAAGGGTCCAACAACAATAAGGTGAGAAAGCTTAGGTTTGCATGTCAATTTACCCTTTTTGCATGTAGTGGCCGGCCATGAAAGGATGTTACTCCACTAAGTCTAATTAAATACAATTTTAATATGGTAATTGATAAAATAAAATTAATAAACAAAAAAGAAGGTAAGAGAGTGTTCATCTTCTCCATGCAAAAGCCGAAACTAAAGTGAGGGAGAAAGGAAAATTTTTGAAGGCATTCGGCCAACTTAGGGGTTGATTAAGGTAAGATTTCATGCTATTTTCATTAATTTTTTTATGAGAATTTAGTTCATAGTTAAGTTAATGTTCCAACCCATATGTTGATTTTCTCTATTTAGTGACAAAATGTACATACGGTTACTATGGTTAGATGTTAAGAGATGGTGTTGAGGCTTTAGATGTTAAGAGATGGTGTTGAGGCTTAGGATGGATATATTAGGAAGTGAAGAATGAACTAGCTAATGGACATATGTGTTTTTGAATAATAGCATGAATAGATGAGGAGTTTTGTTAGTTAGAAATATTTGGTCAATTTGATATGTGGTAAAAAGGAAAATTAAATTAACTGTTAAATGAAATGAAAATGATATTATATTGGAGTATGTATATTCGGCCATATGAGTAAATACATAGATGATGTTAAATTTGATTATGTATAATCGGCCATATAGGGTACACATTTGTGATATTATCTTTAATTCTCTATAATTGATCAAATGGGTGATATTGGCTTATACGGTTGAATTTGATTCATGAATGTGGACATTGAAGTGAAATCTATGTTATTTTGGAAGTAAGAATGCATTCAGCCTTGAGACACTTTATAAGTATTAGTTAAGGTTTTAATGTTTTGAACAGTAATGGTTGTAAGATGAAGTGAAAATCATTAAAATATATATGTGAGTAATTAGCTAGGGTGGTTGCCGTGTATATATTATATATATATGTGTTTAAATATGAGTGTAATTAAAGTATTGATTGGATTATTGTAAATAAAGTGATATTAGGTGGTTGATAGCCGAATAGCATAAAAGTATAAGGTAGAATGATAAAAATATTACCGTGAGCTTCTTGTGTTATGTAATCATTAATATTATTGGAGATAAATAACTAGCAAGGCAATTAAATTAGTTAATGTCTTTTGATTTTGCTCAAGAACTTAAAGGAGGGGAATCAAGCAAGGGCAAAGCGAAGATTATCGAGTAGCCGATTTGGAACCATTAAATCCAACACAAGGTAAGTCCTTAAGCAATTGTAAGTTGATTAGTTTTGTACATAAATAATACTAGTGAATCATGAAAGAAGTTCTTTTGTTAGGTATTCTTTTGGAGTGATATTCATATTTATTAATGTGGCCATGTATGCTATTTTAATTAAGTAAATAGCCATACTATAATGAGTCAACTTTGGCACTAAGTGTGCGGAATTGAATGGCACTAGGTGTGCTGATTTGGATGGCGATACATGAGGGAAATTCTAGGCACTATGTGTGTGGTTTAGTATGGCACTAAGTGTGCGAATTTGATTAGCACTATGTGTGCGAATTTGATTGACAATATAATATGTGCAGGAAAAGAATGTAATGATAGAACTATTAACAGAAATATTGAATTTGAGACATGAAACGTATATGCATGGATTCGTCTAGTTCATCATAGTTTCATATCTTGAGAATGGATTTAAATCATTTGGTTGCTTTGATTTTTGATCGGATAGTAGGATTTGGCTTGTGGTTGGATCGATAATCTAAGTAGCTATGGCATAGTTCGGTATGGTAGTAGTAGTTGGTCTTACATTATTTTTCTCATAATCTTATGTTTACAGTCCGTATTATATTGCTTATGACTTACTGAGTTGAATACTCATTTGGTGTGTTTACTTGTCTCCCATTTAGATCTCTTTAATCCGTTTTGTGTGCTCGGGACCGTCGTCGAAGTCATCACACCAGCCTACAACGTTTTGGTACCTCTTCTTAGTTAATCCTAAGTTAACATTATGGCATGTATAGGATAATATTTTGGGAGATTTTGTGAATTGATCACATTGTACATAAAGGCCGTGAGAAAATGGCTTAAAAATCAATGTTTAATTTTTGTTTTTGTTAGACTATGACTTAAATTCTTTTTAATTGTTATATAATGTATGGTTGGTGCTGATTGGATGTATCATTTCATATATAAGTTCAAAGCATGCAAGTTTAAAATTGATTTTGATTTAAGTTGCATGCTTAAGGAATTTTATTTATGTATATTATGACTTGTTATATTATATGAGTAAGCTTGTGATATTTGATGGTTATGCATTACTTCATTAATGACTTAATAATATATGTTTTGAAATGTAAGTTTGAAAGTTGACTATGTTATTAATTTTTAATAAATGGGTTTTAACTTGATTGGAAGATTAAAAACATAATTGGAATTGTGTTTTTGATCGATAATGCCTCATAACCTTAATCCGGAGACGAATACAGGTTAGGGGTGTTACACCTCCTCAAAGGTCAAATCAGTTTGCACCTCAATTTCTGCAACCGGCACGACATCAGTAGGGTCAGAATGATAACGTCTTAACATGGAGATGTGAAAACCATCGTGAATCCTGTCTAACTCTGGAGGCAATTCCAACTGATAAGCTACTGAGCCTACTTGCTTCAAAACCCGATAAGGCCCAATGAACCACGAACTCAACTTGCCCTTCTTACCAAACCTTAATATCTTCTTCCAAGGAGAAACCTTTAAGAAGACCATATCACCTACTGAGTATTCAATCTCCTTACGCTTCAAATCTACATATGACTTTTTCCTATCAGCTGCTTCCTTCAACCGGTCTCTAATCAACTTGACCTTATCCTCAGTATCTGCAACCAACTCAGGTCCAAGAACCTGTCATTCCCCCAACTCGGTCCAACAACTAGGTGTACGACATCTTCGCCCATACGGTGCTTCATATGGTGCCATTCAAATACTCGCCTGATAATTGTTATTGTACGCAAATTCCGCCAACGACAAGTAATCCTCCCAACTACCTCGAAAGTCAATAACACATCCCCTCAACATGTCCTCCAGAATCTGAATAACTCTTTCCAACTGACCATCAGTTTGGGGATGGAAAGCCGTACTAAAGTTCAATCGTGTCCCCAATGCCTCATGTAGCTTCTGCCAAAATCGAGATGTGAATCTAGGATCTCGGTCAGAGATAATCGAAACTGGGACACCATGAAGTCGCACAATCTCCACCACATACAACTTGGCTAACTTCTGAAGTGAGAAGTCAGTACGGACAGGTATGAAATGAGCCGATTTGGTCAACCTATCCATAATCACCCATATCGAACCTTTCTTCGATGGTGTCAAAGGTAGCCCACTCACAAAGTCCATGGTTACCCTATCCCACTTCCAAAGTGGTATCTTTACTGGCTGCAACAATCCAGAAGGTAATTGATGCTCAGCTTTCACTTGCTGGCATGTCGGACATTTCCCCACGACTCTCACACTTCTCGCTTAAGCCTGTGCCACCAATACAATTCTTGCAAGTCGTGATACAACTTATTCCCTCCAGGATGCATGGCACAAAGTCCCTCATGAGCTTCCTTAAGTATTGACTGTCTCAAGTCAGAGTCCTTTGGAACACAAATTCTTCCTCGGAAGCACAAAACTCCTTCGCTATTCAACCAAAACTCAGAAGTTTCCCCTTCCTTAACTTGTTTAAAACGAGTGACCAAAGACTCATCTTTCAACTGCTTTTCCTTAATCCGATCCACCCAGGTTGGCCTTACTTGCAATTCAAATTAACGGACTTCCATCATCAAATGACTTAGGCGAGCAAACATTACTCTCGGATCGATATGACTCTCACGACTTAGAGCATAGGCTACCACATTAGCCTTGCACGGTGATATTCGATCGAACAATCATAATCCTTAAGCAACTCGATCCATCTCCTTTGCCTAAGGTTCAGTTCCTTCTGAGTCAGCAAATACTTAAGACTCTTATGATCTGTGTATGTAATACTCCTTTCTCTGTACAAGTAATGTCTCCAAATCTTAAGTGCAAAGATCATCACGCTAACTCCAAATCATGAGTAGGATAGTTTCCTTCATGAGGCTTAAGCTGTCGTGATGCATAAGCAACCACCTTACCCTCTTGCATCAACACACAACCCAAACCTACCTTCCCAGACTCTGGTTGAATTAACACAGGTGCTTCAGTCAGAACTTTCTTCAACCTCTCAAAAGCTTCCTGCTGCTTCTCAGTCCATACAAACTGTACTCATTTTCTTATGAGTTTCATCATAGTTGCTGCCAGCACAGAAAAACCTTCCACAAACCTCCTATAGTATCCTGCCAAGCCTAGGAAACTTCGAATTTCTGACACCGACCTAGGTGGCTTCCATTCTAGAATTGCTTCAATCTTACTAGGGTCCACCTTGATCTCCTCAGCAGAGACCACATGTCCTAAGAAGGTTACCTCCCTCAACCAAAATTCACACTTGCTGAACTTCGCATAGAGTTCCTTCTCCCTTAACACTTGTAGCACAATGAGGAGATGTTCATCATGTTTCGCTTCCGTTTCAGAATATACCAAAATATCATCAATAAAGACGACTACGAATCGATCCAAGAATGGTTGGAACACATGATTCATCAAATCCATAAATGCTGCAGGAGCATTTGTCAGTCCAAATGGCATAACCAGAAACCCGTAATGACCATACCGAATCCTGAATGCTGTCTTATGGATATCTGCCTCTTTGACCCTTAACTGATGATATCCAGATCGAAGGTCGATCTTGGAAAATACAGAAGCTCCTCTAAGTTGGTCAAACAGATTGTCAATCCATGGCAGTGGATACTTATTCTTAATCATCAGTTTGTTCAACTAGCGATAATCAATACACATTCACATCGTCCCATCCTTCTTCTTCACGAATAGCACTGGTGCTCCCCATGGAGACACACTTGGCCTAATAAAGCCCCTATCCAACAACTCTTGAATTTGAGCTTTCAGCTCTACTAACTCCTTCGGTACCATCCTATACAGTGTGATGGACACTGGCACCATTCCAGGCAACAAGTCGATTCCAAACTCGGCCTCTCGGTTTGGAGTTAATCTTGGAAGCTCTTCCGGAAAAACATCTTAGAACTCTTTTATAGTCTTAACCTTATCCACTGTCAGCCCCTCCTCTTCTGACTGACTTACAAATGCCAAATAGGCCTCACAACCTTTTCACATCTACTTTTCAGCCCTCAATGCCGACACCACATTAGACAAATAGTCCCTTCGTTCACCCATCATCATAACCTCCTCACCTTCCGTGGTCTTTAGCACCATTCGCTTAGCAGCACAATCCAAAGTCGCCTTACGCTTAACTAGCCAGTCCATTCCCAGAATGAGATCAAACTCTCCGAGTGGCAACTCCATCAGATCTCCAGGAAAAATCCTACCTTGAGTTTCTAAGGGTACATCCTTATACAGTTTGTCTACCCTAACCTAGTGACCTAAAGGACTTAGCACCGATACGCCACTTACAATCTTCTCAGAGCGCACACCCAACAACCCAGATATGGCACAGGCAACATAGGAATAAGTAGATCCAATATCCACCAAAGCAGTATATGGCATGCTAGAAACCAAAAACGTACCAGTTATTACGTCAGGTGCATCGCCCTCCTCACGACGACGAGCTACATACACCAACGCTGGCTGTCGAGCCTCAGCATTTTCGGCACCTCTGCCAGGTGCCCCTCGTCCTTGACCATTTCCATTTCCTCCCCTACCTTGTCCACATCTACGTGGTGGTTGTGGTCTACCTCTCACAGGTTGAGCAACCCTCTGTTCGGCAACTTGAACCTGATCAGCTCTTTGAGGACAGTCTTTAACTCTATGCTCCATAGATCCGCATCGGAAACAAGCATCAGAACGTTTCCTACACTCACCCAAGTGTACCTTACCACAATCTCCACAGATTGGTGGTCTAACCACATTCACCGAAACTGCTCGAACTGGCTCCTCCACTCTCGCCCTTTTGACATTCTTATTTGCTCCACCCGAAGGTCTGGAATCCCTCCGAAAATGGTTTCAATCTTTCTCACGGTTCTGCCTCTCAGTACGCTTCACCTCCTCAGCTACTTAGCTTTTTCCACTAGAACCGCGAAATCACGCTCCCTCTGCGGAGCAATCAGCACCTTAAGATCATCTCTGACTCCATCCTCGAAGCGAACGCTATGCTCATACTCCGTAGTGACTATTCCCACAGCATACCGGCTTAGCCTCAGAAACTCAGCCTCGTACTTCGCAACCGACTTATTTCCTTGAACTAGATTCAGGAATTCCTTCCTGCGGGCGTCCACATAACTTGCCCCAACATCCTTCCATTTAAAGGCCATCTTAAACAGCTCCTAAGTGACCCTATCAGCTAGGGTTCCATCTCTCACGGTGAGCCACCACTGATAAGCCTCATCTCGCAGCAACGATATGGCCCCCTTCAGCTTCTGCTCCACAGAGTAGTCCAAGTCATCCATAATTCGTTCTGTGGCCTCCAACCAATATTCTGCCACATTCGGGGCTACACCAGATACGCCCCTAAAGATCTCCGCTCCGTTAGCTCGGAGTCGTTCAGAAATCGATCCTCAAATCCCATTGCCCGAACTTACCCCGGTAACCCATTCCAGAACACGAAGCATAGACTACGAGAGGGCGTCATCCCCGGCACCGCGATCATGAGACTCCACTTCAGTTTCCGGTGGTACCGGTGCCTCCGCTGTCGGCATATGACCAGAAGACGCAGTTCCTACACGAGTGCTACCTCAGCCTCTTCCACGAGCTGCTCGCGTACTCATATCGTATTATCTATTTTACGAATTTTATGCATTAATTTTAGCATTCCAGTGATTATTACAGATGTTTTATGATTCAGTATTTCAGATTTGGTTTTCGCAGAATCGATGACTAGCTACAGTTTCAGTCTTTTATCAAGTTTTCCTATGGTTTCAGTAGCATCCTATCTAGTGTATTCTAGAAGGGTTTCAGTACAGACAGATAATTCAGAATATATTCAGAAAAGTTCAGAATACTTACAGACTTGGGCCAGAGATTCGGAATGCCACTCAAAGATCTAGATTTTGAAAACAGAGTTTTACAATCATTATAAAACTTTTATTTCTGAAAACCTTTATTTTTTTGTAAACCCATTCCACAGCCGAGTTGTTGCAACTTGACTCTGATACCACTAAATGTAACACCCCAAACCCGGCCTAGACGTTATGACCGGATCCGATGTGCCACATCAAAGCGTTCAAAACATTCCGTATTACTTAGTTTAGAAAACTTAGTTGGTGTTTTAAAAGATACCCTTTTAAATAGATTAAAGTAAATGGAGGTTGTGCACTAGGTAGGAAACCGAAAAAGCGGAGGTGAGTCCGTCGGACTGCTTAAGTACCAAGCTCCCTTCGGATCCAATCCTAGACATGCACACTGCCATTGCCACACTCTAACGATCTCCAAAATCCCGAGCTGGCTTAATAATTCTATAAAACAAGAAAAAGAAACGATGGTAAGCATATAGCTTAGTAAGTAAGTACTAAATTGATATATAATTTATCAAAGTAAAACAATCATACTAGTATATGGTTACATATATTGATGACAGGCTGTTTTCTAGAGTCCCGGTTAAAAGAAAAATCATATCTTGAGCTACATATCTCGAAATTCAATTCCGTAAATTTTTCTTGAAACTAGACTCATAATTATATTTACTAATTTTTTTCTAGAATTTTTAGTTGGGCCAATTAGTATAGTTTATTAGTTAAAGTCTCCCCTGTTTCAGGGTATGACTACTCTGACACCTGTGCATTACGAACAAAATTTCTCCCTGTACAAGATTCCAACGACCATTCCGTTTATTTCCATTAAAATAGACTCAATAAGGAATCCATACATGTATGGTATGACTCTTAATAATTTTTGTACAATTTATGGTGAATTTCTAAAGTCAGAACAGGGGATCTTAAATTCATTCAGAACCTGTTTCACAAGAATTCAATTATCACATAATATAGAAGTCTTTTGTTTCCCCTGTTTCTTTTATATGAAAGTAGACCCATTAAGCTTTAATTCCATAATTTATTTGAGATTTAATTATACTTCCATTATTTTTGGTGAATTTTCAAAATTATGCAACTGCTGCTGTCCAACATTGTTTTACTACAAAAATTCACTCTTACATAATTCGCTCAATCCTTTCCATTTTACTGAGGTTCGCTCACGTATCGAGCATATTGCTCATAAATTCAAATAAACATATACTTGCACTTATTCATCACATAATCACTTTCACATGTCTCTTCATTTAATCGATTGCCCGTTGAACTCATCGAATAACAACATGAGATACACAACTACCCTAACATTTTCCCATTTCCACACTTGTAGCCGGCTATATGATACGCATAGTAGCCTGCACTTAGTACTACACATGCGACCAATAATCTGGTACACGTAGTAGCCTGCACTTAGTACTACACACGTGACCACACAATAGTTCATTTGTATCGCTTTTATTCAAGGTTCAACAAAGAAAATTTCTCACTTTTCCAACATTTTACTAAATTGTCCAAATCAATTTAAATTCATAACTTACATCAAATAACCATTTGATAGGCAGCCATATTCCACATGTTATCAAAATACAATAACATAAAAGAAATCGATGATTTATTTACGTACAAACTTACCTCGGTGCAAAATATAGAAATTTTGCAGTTTAGTCCAAAGCTTTTTCTTTCCACCATTTGAGGTCGATTCCACGCCTTTCTTGATCTATAACAACACATTTAGTTCATTTAACACTCGAACTATTTGTTTCAATCCAAAAATCACATTATGCAAAAATTACATTTTTGCCCCCTAACTTTTACAAAATTACGATTTTTCCCCAAGGCTCGGAAATTTAATTTCAGCCATTATTCTTATGTTTAATGACATGCTGATCATTTTTCTCTTCTATGGTATCATCAAATTCTCATTCTAACACATAATTATGAACAATAGGTATTTTTATCGATTATGCCGCTTTTGCTCGTTTTAAGCTAAAAATCGCTTAGAAAAGATCGTTCTCCTAACTTCAAACATTCATATTCTACCATCAAACATCAAAATACATGTCTATCATTCATGGGTAAATTTTTAAACATAAACCCTAACTCGAAATAATAGTAGAAATAGGTAAACCGAGCTACGAGGATTTCAAAAATGTAAAGAACATTAAAAACGGGGCTTGAAATCACTTACTATGAAGCTTGAAAGATGAAGATGTAACACCCCTATCCCGAGACCGTCGCCAGAATAGGTAAGGGGCATTACCGGACTTGTAACTCATGTCGAACAGTAAAATTTTGAACTTTTTCTTGAAATGAAGATCATTCATTTAAATGAGTACTAAGCACAGCCAGGGATAAAATTTAAACTTCTCTAAGTAAACATTCAAAAGATGCCATTTTCGCATGGCTTATTTACATTAACCAAAAATATTCTTCCGCCACTAGTCTATTCTATACATGCCATAAGATAATCCAAACCATAGCAGTACCAAGCAGTGGATAGTGATAGTGTGACTAGTTGCTGACGATCCCCGAGCCTGTAGCTTCCAGATGAGATCTATAAAACAGAGGAAACAAAGTAAACGGAGTAAGCATTACAATGCTTAGTAAGTTTTAAGCAGTGTCAACAGATAACAATCAAATTATAGCATAGTTGTTCGTATTTTTATTTCACTCTTCCTTCTAGCATACCATCCCTTTACCGAATATGCCCATCTCATCATATATATAATAGGCGGATAAACTTTCACATAAAACTGAGCCCATGTGACATAGATATATTGTATAATTTTACATAACCCCTCACACTGATCCGATGTCACATAATCATAGGAATAGTCTCATAGATTGCTCACATATGCATCTCATAACTACCTTATGATTTAGTTCAAATCAAGCTCACATATAAACTTGGAGTACATACCTGTTTAACCTTTCACATTGAATATATCTATAAGAAATTCTTATTGCGAAGTCTTATAGCTTTAACCTCTACTCGGATTATCGTGAGACCTTTAGCTCGGATGAAATCCTCACACGAAGTCAATGGTCTTAACCTGCATATAGTCACCACATATGGTCATTTGGTCTTAAATCCTGGTTTACATCATAGAGTTTCATGCATATTTATTCACATGTTACAATATTCACATCGACTATCATATTTATAATTCATTTACCTCATCAAATACCTAATAAAACACACCTTCCACTGTCTGCCATTTGGCCACAACGTATATATATATATATATATACAAATCTCATACATATCTATACATTAGCCATTTGGCTTTACCACATATCCGTCTCATACACGTTTCGCATTAGCCATTTGGCTTCGCCACATATATACACTTTCACGTTCATCACATTGGCCATTCGGCCTTATCACATATATGCATGTTCACATTCATCACATTGGCCATTCGGCCTTATCACATATATGCATGTTCACATTCATCACATTGACCATTCTGCCTTATCACATATATGCATGTTCACATTCATCACATTGGCCACTCGGCCTTATCTCATATATACACATTCACATTCATCACGTAAAATCCTAAATCGAAATATAAATTTTCATGTATTCACATCACAATTATCCAAATATACTTCACATACCACATATACTATCATGTATACACTTTGTCTTGGCCGAATTTACATCTATCATTTTCCAATGAATAATTCAATTTCACGTCATACTATCATTTCATATTCGAATACTTATAAACTTACAATTTCACAAATTTTAATATCAAAGATCCATCTAACACTCATATATCACTTTACATTAACACGCTTTAGATTTCACATATGGTTTAATCAATAGCTTATGAGCAACTAAAACAAGTTTTATCCATGTTTACAACAAAATCACATTTTCACTACAAGCTGTTTTCCTGAGCAATAGTCACTAAATTATTTATAACTGGAGCTAAAAAACTCCAAATCAATTGCCGTAAATTTTCCCTGAATATAGACTCATATATCTTCCATCCATAAAATTTTCAGAATTTTTGGTTTGGCCAATCAATACCAGATTTTTCTTAAAGTTTCCCCTGTTTCACTGTTTGACTAATCTGACCACTCTTCAATACGAATCAAATTTGTCATTGTGCAGAATTCAAAATGTGTTCTATTTGATTTTATTTGAAACTATACTCATTAAGGAGTCTAAGCATATAAATTTTATCTTATAACAATTTTTGTGCAATTTATGATGATTTTCTAAAAACAGAACAGGGGATTTCGGAGTCATTCTGACACTGTCCCACACAACTGTAAATATCTCTTTATAGGAAATTTCTTTGCTTACATTGTCTCTTTTGTAAGAAACTAGACTAATTAAGCTTTGATTACATATTTTATTCAGCCTATGATTCCACACCAACAATTTATAGTGATTTTCTAAAACCACATTACTGCAGCTGTCCAAAGCAAATTATTACAATTTGCTCTTAAATTTCCAAGTCTAAACACTTATGAACTTACCGTTTGAGTTTAAGACATATCATGGCCACATCATATCTTATTAAATCAACTCATTATGTCCTATTATGATTGAATTTACTCAACGTTGAATCACTTAAAACTTACCTCGGAAGCGGTCGATTTACTAGATATCCACGGCTATTCGCTTACTTTCTCTTTATCCACAATTGCCCCTCTATGCTCTTGAGCTTAATTAACAAAATTTAAACTATTTTAATCACCTTGTTATATCATTAAAAACAACAAGGTAAATCTTCTCAATGAAACTCATACATAAGGCAACACCTCGATACATCTGCACACATTCGGTATTTCATTAAAACCATCCCAAATACATTTACCTAGGTATCACCATGTCGCTTTATATACATATACTAGTTATGTGGTCAATTTTACCGATGACCTATGCATATAACTAATTACACCTTTAATAATATTCACAAAGCCGATTATCCACATGACTACCTTAGCATATTATTAGTTAGCTTCTTATCCAAATTTGCTATAAAGAAAATTAACTCATACCCTCAAGTGCATAAGCAATTGCATCCAAAGGACACTTTAAATGCATGTTATGAAAGTAACCGAATGCACATATATTTATACCAAGACATCATATACTTCAAAACCAACCATCAAGGCATAAAGCCGAACCTTCAAAATCAATTATCAATATACGCTCAAACATGCCTTCCTACAAATATACAAGTTCTCCTTTGGTTAAACTAAATCATGCTTTAAGGTTTAACACATTTGACCATTAGAGAGTTAATCAAGTTAGCCTTCAATTTTTCTATACACCCACCAATTAACCGAATCTCATTTAATCAAATTTATTTCTTGACAATTTCATCACATTCGGCACAAGCAACTTCATTTCAATTATGCCACTCTGAAACTTATCCATAATACCCTAAGTTCATTTAGTAGCTAGGCAACAATTATACAAAAACAACTAGTATTTAACAACAATGTACTTAACCAATTCCTTAAGCATACATTCGGCAATATATATATTAATGACTAAAACACTTAGACCAATTCTAAAACATCCACAACTATTCAATTTTACCAAGCTCAACTCATCTATAATCAACCCTTAATACACTAAAGCATCAAAAACAACATCAAAGAAATTCAAACATCCATGACCGAATGTCATCTTCATAAATTTACAAAAACATTTGCCATGAGCTAGCTTCTATACTTGATGACCACTCCAAATATACAAAGATGATTTTTTTTTTTTTTATGAAAGAGCATTAACATACCTTAATCCACTTAAAGGTGACCAAATGCCTTAACTTGAATTTCTTCTTTTCTTTCCTTAGGTACGGCAATGGAAGAAGAAAAGATGAACCAACTTTGTTTTTATCACCCATTTCTTTTAATATAAGTTCATATTTCATTTTCTTTATTCATTTAACATTTAATTTATTAATATAAAAGGCATAAAATGTCAATCATCCACTAACCTTGCCGTGCACTAACTTAAGGAAGGGATATTTAACATGCAAGTCCCCATATTTTAAACCATACAATATTGGGCCACTACAAATTAACCTATCACATTTTCAAGTTTCTCACATAAATCCTTTTTAATAATTCCACATTCAAATGACAAAATTAAGACACGACACTTTCACACATGAAACTTTACATATAATAAACATAGAAAAGAGAATTTATATAATTTTGTGACTCGATTTTGTGGTCCCGAAACCACTTTCCGACCAGGGGCAAATTAGGGCTATTACAACTCTCCCCCTCTTTAGGGATTTTCGTCCCTGAAAATCTTACTAGCGACTACGTTAGGATAACGTCCTCTTGTTTTAAAACAAATACATAACATCAACTTAGATATTCATAACCCACATTTTCATTCATATATATATATATATATAAGCTGTAACATGGCCGAAAGTATACATGTTCTTAAACATCCTAATGAATATCTTTTATAACATTATCACATCTAAATATTCAACTTAACTTATTTCCAAATGAAGATCAACTTCCACGTACCTGAACATTTAGTTCATTCAATACATCCAATCATATTTAAAGTTACCCGTATACAGTCGAATAGGCATAAAGCTTAACACAAGTGATGCCAGTGTACTAAACACGGTCTTACACACTATCACAAATCAATGCCGTCGTCTTAGACGAGATCTTACATGAAACGAAATCCGCACACACAGTGCCCACTGACCGATCTCGCACACATAGTGCTTGGTTAAAGAATTCACACACACAGTGCCACTAACTCGGTTAAAGAATTCGCACACACAGTGCCTCAATTCATTCGCACACATAGTGCCTATATTCATTCGTTATTACACACTGAAATAACTTAACCAAGTCTATAAAACATCATATAAGTATACTTTAAATGTGTCCTTTCGTTTAACTTTGAATTCATATAGTAATGAACACTTAAACTTTGCTCGAATCACCGACATTAAGCCTGCTAGGCATGAAGGCCTGATTACACATCACCGGCACGAATGCCCTTCAGGACTTAGCCCGGATGTAACACCAGCACAAATGCTCTTCGGGACTTAGCCCGGATATAACACCAGCACGAATGCTCTTCGGGACTTAGCCCGGATATAACACCAGCACAAATGCTCTTCGGGACTTAGCCCGGTTATAACACCAGCACGAATGCTCCTCGGGATTTAGCCCGGTTATGACACCGGCACGAATGCCCTTCGGGACTTAGCCCGGATATGACACCTAAGACGAATGCCCTCGAGGATTTAGCCCGATATAACTCTAGCACGAATGCTCTTCGAGACCTAGCCCGGATATATCACTCTCAATTCTCATGTACATATACATATATAACAATACACTTTAGTATATCATTTACATTACTTGAATATAAACACATCATGCTTATCGACCATTCAACTTTCAGTTCCATAGCCACATACAAAGATCACATTTATAGTCGCACACTCTTTCAAAATTGTATCACTTATACTCTTATAATTCAATCCAAATCAAAATTCAAATGCGAGTACATGATACATACCGGATTAACTTAATAATTTAAGCATATCCACGTGAAGTCATATTGTAAATTCTCATAGTCAGAAGCTTGCTACAGCTCGACCGGGATCAAAATTCATTGCAATACAACAAACACATTTTAATAGTCAAAAATCATCACACTATCATTTTATCACTTTATGGCATGTATAAATAGACTCACGTGTGCTACATTAGTCCTAGAATCGACTAAACCATAGCTCTGATACCAATAAAATGTAACACCCCTATCCCGAGACCGTCGCCAGAATAGGTAAGGGGCATTACCGGACTTGTAACTCATGTCAGAACAGTAAAATTTTGAACTTTTTCTTGAAATGAAGATCATTCATTTAAATGAGTACTAAGCACAGCCAGGGATAAAATTTAAACTTCTCTAAGTAAACATTCAAAAGATGCCATTTTCGCATGGCTTATTTACATTAACCAAAAATATTCTTCCGCCACTAGTCTATTCTATACATGCCATAAGATAATCCAAACCATAGCGAAGCATTTCAGCGGTGGATAGTGATAGTGTGACTAGTTGCTGACGATCCCCGAGCCTGTAGCTTCCAGATGAGATCTATAAAACAGAGGAAACAAAGTAAACGGAGTAAGCATTACAATGCTTAGTAAGTTTTAAGCAGTGTCAACAGATAACAATCAAATTATAGCATAGTTGTTCGTATTTTTATTTCACTCTTCCTTCTTCTGCATACCATCCCTTTACCGAATATGCCCATCTCATCATATATATAATAGGCGGATAAACTTTCACATAAAAGTGAGCCCATGTGACATAGATATATTGTATAATTTTACATAACCCTCACACTCGATCCGATGTCACATAATCATAGGAATAGTCTCATAGATTGCTCACATATGCATCTCATAACTACCTTATGATTTAGTTCAAATCAAGCTCACATATAAACTTGGAGTACATACCTGTTTAACCTTTCACATTGAATATATCTATAAGAAATTCTTATTGCGAAGTCTTATAGCTTTAACCTCTACTCGGATTATCGGCGAGACCTTTAGCTCAGATGAAATCCTCACACGAAGTCAGCGGGTCTTAACCCAGACATAGTCACCACATATGGTCATTTGGTCTTAAATCCCGAGTTTACATCATAGAGTTTCATGCATATTTATTCACATGTTACAATATTCACATCGACTATCATATTTGTAATTCATTTACCTCATCAAATACCTAATAAAACACACCTTCCACCGTCTGTCATTTGGCCACAACGTATATATATATATATATATATATATATACAAATCTCATACATATCTATACGTTAGCCATTCGGCTTTACCACATATCCGTCTCATACACGTTTCGCATTAGCCATTCGGCTTCGCCACATATATACACTTTCACGTTCATCACATTGGCCATTCGGCCTTATCACATATATGTATGTTCACATTCATCACATTGGCCATTCGGCCTTATCACATATATGCATGTTCACATTCATCACATTGACCATTCGGCCTTATCACATATATGCATGTTCACATTCATCACATTGGCCATTCGGCCTTATCTCATATATACACATTCACATTCATCACGTAAAATCCTAAATCGAAATATAAATTTTCATGTATTCACATCACAATTATCCAAATATACTTCACATACCACATATACTATCATTTATACACTTTGTCTTGGCCGAATTTACATCTATCATTTTCCAATGAATAATTCAATTTCACGTCATACTATCATTTCATATTCGAATACTTATAAACTTACAATTTCACAAATTTTAATATCAAAGATCCATCTAACACTCATATATCACTTTACATTAACACGCTTTAGATTTCACATATGGTTTAATCAATAGCTTATGAGCAACTAAAACAAGTTTTATCCATGTTTACAACAAAATCACATTTTCACTACAAGTTGTTTTCCTGAGCAATAGTCACTAAATTATTTATAACTAGAGCTAAAAAACTCCAAATCAATTGCCGTAAATTTTCCCTGAATATAGACTCATATATCTTCCATCCATAAAATTTTCAGAATTTTTGGTTTGGCCAATCAATACCAGATTTTTCTTAAAATTTCCCCTGTTTCACTGTTTGACTAATCTGACCACTCTTCAATACGAATCAAATTTGTCATTGTGCAGAATTCAAAATGTGTTCTATTTGATTTCATTTGAAACTATACTCATTAAGGAGTCTAAGCATATAAATTTTATCTTATAACGATTTTTGTGCAATTTATGATGATTTTCTAAAAACAGAACAGGGGATTTCGGAGTCATTCTGACACTGTCCCACACAACTGTAAATATCTCTTTATAGGAAATTTCTTTGCTTACATTGTCTCTTTTATAAGAAACTAGACTAATTAAGCTTTGATTACATATTTTATTCAGCCTATGATTCCACACCAACAATTTATAGTGATTTTCTAAAACCACATTACTGCAGCTGTCCAAAGCAAATTATTACAATTTGCTCTTAAATTTCCAAGTCTAAACACTTATGAACTTACCGTTTGAGTTTAAGACATATCATGGCCACATCATATCTTATTAAATCAACTCATTATGTCCTATTATGATTGAATTTACTCAACGTTGAATCACTTAAAACTTACCTCGGAAGCGGTCGACGACTAGATATCCACGGCTATTCGTTTACTTTCTCTTTATCCACAATTGCCCCTCTATGCTCTTGAGCTTAATTAACAAAATTTAAACTATTTTAATCACCTTGTTATATCATTAAAAACAACAAGATAAATCTTCTCAATGAAACTCATACATAAGGCAACACCTCGATACATCTGCACACATTCGGTATTTCATTAAAACCATCCCAAATACATTTACCTAGGTATCACCATGTCGCCTTATATATATATACTAGTTATGTGGTCAATTTTACCGATGACCTATGCATATAACTAATTACACCTTTAATAATATTCACAAAGCCGATTATCCACATGACTACCTTAGCATATTATTAGTTAGCTTCTTATCCAAATTTGCTAAAAAGAAAATTAACTCATACCCTCAAGTGCATAAGCAATTGCATCCAAAGGACACTTTAAATGCATGTTATGAAAGTAACCGAATGCACATATATTTATACCAAGACATCATATACTTCAAAACCAACCATCAAGGCATAAAGCCGAACCTTCAAAATCAATTATCAATATACGTTCAAACATGCCTTCCTACAAATATACAAGTTCTCCCTTGGTTAAACTAAATCATGCTTTAAGGTTTAACACATTTGACCATTAGAGAGTTAATCAAATTAGCCTTCAATTTTTCTATACACCCACCAATTAACCGAATCTCATTTAATCAAATTTATTTCTTGACAATTTCATCACATTCGGCACAAGCAACTTCATTTCAATTTTGCCACTCTTAAACTTATCCATAATACCCTAAGTTCATTTAGTAGCTAGGCAACAATTATACAAAAACAACTAGTATTTAACAACAATGTACTTAACCAATTCCTTAAGCATACATTCGGCAATATATATATTAATGACTAAAACACTTAGACCAATTCTAAAACATCCACAACTATTCAATTTTACCAAGCTCAACTCATCTATAATCAACCCTTAATACACTAAAGCATCAAAAACAACATCAAAGAAATTCAAACATCCATGACCGAATGTCATCTTCATAAATTTACAAAAACATTTGCCATGAGCTAGCTTCTATACTTGATGACCACTCCAAATATACAAAGATGATTTTTTTTTTTTTTTTTATGAAAGAGCATTAACATACCTTAATCCACTTAAAGGTGACCAAATGCCTTAACTTGAATTTCTTCTTTTCTTTCCTTAGGTACGGCAATGGAAGAAGAAAAGATGAACCAACTTTGTTTTTATCACCCATTTCTTTTAATATAAGTTCATATTTCATTTTCTTTATTCATTTAACATTTAATTTATTAATATAAAAGGCATAAAATGTCAATCATCCACTAACCTTGCCATCCACTAACTTAAGGAAGGGATATTTAACATGCAAGTCCCTATATTTTAAACCATACAATATTGGGCCACTACAAATTAACCTATCACATTTTCAAGTTTCTCACATAAATCCTTTTAATAATTCCACATTCAAATGACAAAATTAAGACACGACACTTTCACACATGAAACTTTACATATAATAAACATAGAAAAGAGAATTTATATAATTTTTTGACTCGATTTTGTGGTCCCGAAACCACTTTCCACTGTGGTCAAATTAGGTCTATTACAACTCTCCCCTCTTTAGGATTTTCGTCCTCTAAAAATCTTACTAGCGACTACGTTAGGATAACGTCCTCTTGTTTTAAAACAAATACATAACATCAACTTAGATATTCATAACCCACATTTTCATTCATATATATATATATATATATATATAAGCCGTAACATGGCCGAAAGTATACATGTTCTTAAACATCCTAATGAATATCTTTTATAACATTATCACATCTAAATATTCAACTCAACTTATTTCCAAATGAAGATCAACTTCCACGTACCTGAACATTTAGTTCATTCAATACATCCAATCATATTTAAAGTTACCCGTATACAGTCGAATAGGCATAAAGCTTAACACAAGTGATGCCAGTGTACTAAACACGGTCTTACACACTATCACAAATCAATGCCGTCATCTTAGACGAGATCTTACATGAAACGAAATCCGCACACACAGTGCCCACTGACCGATCTCGCACACATAGTGCTTGGTTAAAGAATTCACACACACAGTGCCACTAACTAATCGCGCACACATAGTGCTCGGTTAAAGAATTCGCACACACAGTGGCCTCAATTCATTCGCACACATAGTGCCTATATTCATTCGTTATTACACACCAAATAACTTAACCAAGTCTATAAAACATCATATAAGTATACTTTAAATGTGTCCTTTCGCTTAACTTTGAATTCATATAGTAATGAACACTTAAACTTTGCTCGAATCACCGCATTAAGCTCGCTAGGCATGAAGGCTCGATTACACATCACCGCACGAATGCCCTTCAGGACTTAGCCCGGATGTAACACCAGCACAAATGCTCTTCGGGACTTAGCCCGGATATAACACCAGCACGAATGCTCTTCGGGACTTAGCCCGGATATAACACCAGCACAAATGCTCTTCGGGACTTAGCCCGGTTATAACACCAGCACGAATGCTCCTCGGGATTTAGCCCGGTTATGACACCGGCACGAATGCCCTTCGGGACTTAGCCCGGATATGACACCGGCACGAATGCCCTTCGGGATTTAGCCCGGATATAACTCTAGCACGAATGCTCTTCGAGACCTAGCCCGGATATATCACTCTCAATTTTCATGTACATATACATATATAACAATACACTTTAGTATATCATTTACATTACTTGAATATAAACACATCATGCTTATCGACCATTCAACTTTCAGTTCCATAGCCACATACAAAGATCACATTTATAGTCGCACACTCTTTCAAAATTGTATCACTTATACTCTTATAATTCAATCCAAATCAAAATTCAAATGCGAGTACACATGATACGTGCACTGATTAACTTAATAATTTAAGCATATCCACGTGAAGTCATATTGTAAATTCTCATAGTCGGTTTTGCTACAAATGACGGGATCAAAATTCATTGCAATACAACAAACACATTTTAATAGTCAAAAATCATCACACTATCATTTTATCACTTTATGGCATGTATAAATAGACTCACGTGTGCTACATTAGTCCTAGAATCGACTAAACCGTAGCTCTGATACTAATAAAATGTAACACCCTATCCCGAGACCGTCGCGAGAATAGGTAAGGGGCATTACCGACTTGTAACTCATGTCGAACAAAGAAATTTTGAACTTTTTCTTGAAATGAAGATCATTCATTTAAATGAGTACTAAGCACAGCCGGGGATAAAATTTAAACTTCTCTAAGTAAACATTCAAACGATGCCATTTTCGCATGGCTTATTTACATTAACCAAAAATATTCTTCCGCCACTAGTCTATTCTATACATGCCATAAGATAATCCAAACCATAGCAAAGTATTGCAAGCAAAGGGATAGTGATAGTGTGACTAGTTGCCGACGATCCCCGAGCCTGTAGCTTCCAGATGAGATCTATAAAACAGAGGAAACAAAGTAAACGGAGTAAGCATTACAATGCTTAGTAAGTTTTAAGCAGTGTCAACAGATAACAATCAAATTATAGCATAGTTGTTCGTATTTTAATTTCACTCTTCCTTCTGGGCATACCATCCCTTTACCGAATATGCCCATCTCATCATATATATAATAGGCGGATAAACTTTCACATAAAAGTGAGCCCATGTGACATAGATATATTGTATAATTTTACATAACCCCTCACACTGATCCGATGTCACATAATCATAGGAATAGTCTCATAGATTGCTCACATATGCATCTCATAACTACCTTATGATTTAGTTCAAATCAAGCTCACATATAAACTTGGAGTACATACCTGTTTAACCTTTCACATTGAATATATCTATAAGAAATTCTTATTGGGAAGTCTTATAGCTTTAACCTCTACTCGGATTATCGGCGAGACCTTTAGCTCAAATGAAATCCTCACACGAAGTCAGCGGGTCTTAACCCAGACATAGTCACCACATATGGTCATTTGGTCTTAAATCCCGGGTTTACATCATAGAGTTTCATGCATATTTATTCACATGTTACAATATTCACATCGACTATCATATTTGTAATTCATTTACCTCATCAAATACCTAATAAAACACACCTTCCACCGTCTCATTATTTGGCCTAACGTATATATATATATATATATATATATATACAAATCTCATACATATCTATACGTTAGCCATTTGGCTTTACCACATATCCGTCTCATACACGTTTCGCATTAGCCATTCGGCTTCGCCACATAAGTACACTTTCACGTTCATCACATTGGCCATTCGGCCTTATCACATATATGTATGTTCACATTCATCACATTGGCCATTCGGCCTTATCACATATATGCATGTTCACATTCATCACATTGACCATTCGGCCTTATCACATATATGCATGTTCACATTCATCACATTGGCCATTCGGCCTTATCTCATATATACACATTCACATTCATCACGTAAAATCCTAAATCGAAATATAAATTTTCATGTATTCACATCACAATTATCCAAATATACTTCACATACCACATATACTATCATGTATACACTTTGTCTTGGCCGAATTTACATCTATCATTTTCCAATGAATAATTCAATTTCACGTCATACTATCATTTCATATTCGAATACTTATAAA
Organism: Gossypium anomalum; assembly: GCA_025698475.1. Classification (NCBI taxonomy): domain Eukaryota; kingdom Viridiplantae; phylum Streptophyta; class Magnoliopsida; order Malvales; family Malvaceae; genus Gossypium; species Gossypium anomalum. Next base: position 62,326,444 of record CM046956.1, read on the forward strand.
CTTACAATTTCACAAATTTTAATATCAAAGATCCATCTAACACTCATATATCACTTTACATTAACACGCTTTAGATTTCACATATGGTTTAATCAATAGCTTATGAGCAACTAAAACAAGTTTTATCCATGTTTACAACAAAATCACATTTTCACTACAAGCTGTTTTCCTGAGCAATAGTCACTAAATTATTTATAACTAGAGCTAAAAAACTCCAAATCAATTGCCGTAAATTTTCCATGAATATAGACTCATATATCTTCCATCCATAAAATTTTCAGAATTTTTGGTTTGGCCAATCAATACCAGATTTTTCTTAAAGTTTCCCCTGTTTCACTGTTTGACTAATCTGACCACTCTTCAATACGAATCAAATTTGTCATTGTGCAGAATTCAAAATGTGTTCTATTTGATTTCATTTGAAACTATACTCATTAAGGAGTCTAAGCATATAAATTTTATCTTATAACGATTTTTGTGCAATTTATGATGATTTTCTAAAAACAGAACAGGGGATTTCGAGTCATTCTGACACTGTCCCACACAACTGTAAATATCTCTTTATAGGAAATTTCTTTGCTTACATTGTCTCTTTTATAAGAAACTAGACTAATTAAGCTTTGATTACATATTTTATTCAGCCTATGATTCCACACCAACAATTTATAGTGATTTTCTAAAACCACATTACTGCAGCTGTCCAAAGCAAATTATTACAATTTGCTCTTAAATTTCAAGTCTAAACACTTATGAACTTACCGCTTGAGTTTAAGACATATCATGGCCACATCATATCTTATTAAATCAACTCATTATGTCCTATTATGATTGAATTTACTCAACGTTGAATCACTTAAAACTTACCTCGGAAGCGGTCGACGACTAGATATCCACGGCTATTCGTTTACTTTCTCTTTATCCACAATTGCCCCTCTATGCTCTTGAGCTTAATTAACAAAATTTAAACTATTTTAATCACCTTGTTATATCATTAAAAACAACAAGGTAAATCTTCTCAATGAAACTCATACATAAGGCAACACCTCGATACATCTGCACACATTCGGTATTTCATTAAAACCATCCCAAATACATTTACCAAGGTATCACCATTTCGCCTTATATACATATACTAGTTATGTGGTCAATTTTACCGATGACCTATGCATATAACTAATTACACCTTTAATAATATTCACAAAGCCGATTATCCACATGACTACCTTAGCATATTATTAGTTAGCTTCTTATCCAAATTTGCTATAAAGAAAATTAACTCATACCCTCAAGTGCATAAGCAATTGCATCCAAAGGACACTTTAAATGCATGTTATGAAAGTAACCGAATGCACATATATTTATACCAAGACATCATATACTTCAAAACCAACCATCAAGGCATAAAGCCGAACCTTCAAAATCAATTATCAATATACGTTCAAACATGCCTTCCTACAAATATACAAGTTCTCCCTTGGTTAAACTAAATCATGCTTTAAGGTTTAACACATTTGACCATTAGAGAGTTAATCAAATTAGCCTTCAATTTTTCTATACACCCACCAATTAACCGAATCTCATTTAATCAAATTTATTTCTTGACAATTTCATCACATTCGGCACAAGCAACTTCATTTCAATTATGCCACTCTGAAACTTATCCATAATACCCTAAGTTCATTTAGTAGCTAGGCAACAATTATACAAAAACAACTAGTATTTAACAACAATGTACTTAACCAATTCCTTAAGCATACATTCGGCAATATATATATTAATGACTAAAACACTTAGGCCAATTCTAAAACATCCACAACTATTCAATTTTACCAAGCTCAACTCATCTATAATCAACCCTTAATACACTAAAGCATCAAAAACAACATCAAAGAAATTCAAACATCCATGACCGAATGTCATCTTCATAAATTTACAAAAACATTTGCCATGAGCTAGCTTCTATACTTGATGACCACTCCAAATATACAAAGATTTTTTTTTTTTTTTATTTATGAAAGAGCATTAACATACCTTAATCCACTTAAAGGTGACCAAATGCCTTAACTTGAATTTCTTCTTTTCTTTCCTTAGGTACGGCAATGGAAGAAGAAAAGATGAACCAACTTTGTTTTTATCACCCATTTCTTTTAATATAAGTTCATATTTCATTTTCTTTATTCATTTAACATTTAATTTATTAATATAAAAGGCATAAAATGTCAATCATCCACTAACCTTGCCGTCCACTAACTTAAGGAAGGGATATTTAACATGCAAGTCCCCATATTTTAAACCATACAATATTGGGCCACTACAAATTAACCTATCACATTTTCAAGTTTCTCACATAAATCCTTTTTAATAATTCCACATTCAAATGACAAAATTAAGACACGACACTTTCACACATGAAACTTTACATATAATAAACATAGAAAAGAGAATTTATATAATTTTGTGACTCGATTTTGTGGTCCCGAAACCACTTTCCGACCAGGGTCAAATTAGGGCTATTACAGAAGAAACCCTAGCTATGGAGGAGAGAAAATTTTGGCAGCAACTAGTGATGAAGATGACCAAATTTTGTGTTATTTTTCCCATTTTATTTCATTTAATATACAAATGACCAAAATGCCCTTACTACTAAACTTTCTAAAAATTCCCTCCATGTCCAACTTTTGTCCAGAACTTAGGAATTGGTCAAATTGCTATTTAAGACCTCCTAATTAATATTCCAAAGCAATTTCATACTAAAAACTTCTAGAACACAAGTTTTGTAATTTATTCGGTTTAGTCCCTAATCTCAACTTAAGCGCTTAATGCATAGAATTTCAGTACGGAATTTTCACAAAATCATGAAATCATATCATAAACCTCAAAATAAATATAAAATAATTATAAAATAATTATTTCTATCTCGGATTTGTGGTCACGAAACCACTATTCTGATTAGGCCCTAATTCGGGTTGTCACAATTCTCCCCCTTTAGAGATTTTCGTCCCCGAAAATCTTACCAGTAAAGAGATTTGGGTATTGTTTCCTCATAGCTTCCTCGGTTCCCACGTAGCCTCTTCCATTCCATGTACATGTGCACAATACTTTCACTAAGGCTATATTTTTATTTCTTAACTCTGTTTTAATTTCCCGAGCCAAAATCTTTATTGGTTCCTCCTCATAGGTCATATCCTGGTCGAATTTCAATTTCACGAGAGGAATTACATGTGAAGGATCGAACGGTAGCGTCGCAGCATCGACACATGAAACATGTTATGATTCTTTTCCAACTCTGTTGGTAAGGCTAGCCGATAAGCCACTGGTCCAACTCTTTCAATAATCTTATAAGGCCCAATGAAACGTGGACTTAACTTGCCTTTTCGGCCAAACCTTAAAATTTTCTTCCACAGAGATACCTTTAGAAAAACTTTATCACCCACTTGGAACTCGATCTCTTTTCTCTTCAAATCCATGTATGACTTTTGTCGATCTGAAGCAGCTTTCAGACAATCACGAATCACTTTCACTTTCTCTTCAGTTTCTTTTATCAAGTCAACTCCGTGAATCCGTTCTTCACTAAGCTCGGTCCAATACAAAGGAGTTCGACACTTGCGACCATACAATGCTTCGTGCGGTGCCATCTGCATGATGCTTGATCAAAATCGTTGTTGTAGGCAAATTCAACCAAGGCTAAATATTTCTCCCAACTACCTTGAAACTCTAAAACACAACATCGGAGCATATCCTCGAGTACCTGAATTACTCTTTTAGATTGACCGTCCGTTTGTGGATGAAACGCGATCTTGAAATTCAATTTTGTACCCAAAGCTTCTTGCAACTTTTTCCAAAACCTCAAGTAAATCTCGGATCTCTATCCAAAATAATAGATATAGGTACTCCGTGTAATCTCACAATTTCGAAATATATATTTTAGCCAACTTATCAAGGGAGTCGTCGAGTGCGTCTTGGTATAAAGTGAGCTGATTTTGTTAATCTATCAACCACAACCCGGATGGCATTTTTCCTTTTTGCGCTTAGAGGCAACCTCATCACAAAATCCATCGTAATTACATCCCATTTCCACTCATGAATCATCATCGGTTGAAGTAAACTTTGAAGGTACCGGTGTTCACTTTTACTTGCCGGCAAATCAAGCATTTGGCTACAAACTCGTAGATATCTCTTTTCATACCATTCCACCAATATATTTTCTTGGTGTCGTTGTACATTTTCGTACTACCGGGATGAACTTGCAAACAACCACCGTGTGCTTCATGTAAAATCTTCTCAATCAACTCAAGATCTTTCGGTACACATACTCGATCACAAAACATTAAGCAATCCTTTGGTCCGATTCGAAAATCGAGTCACAATCCAATTCTGCACCGAGCTCGCTTTGTTCGTAATTCATCATCATTCTTCCGAGCTTCACGAATTTGTTGAAGAAATAGCGCTTAACTCTTAATTCGGCCAAAAGCAAACCATCATCGGACATAGTTAAATTTGTACCCATAGCTCTCAAAGCAAACAAAGATTTTCTACTTAAAGCATCTGCGACTATATTCGCTTTCCCGGGGTGATAATCAATTATTAATTCATACTCCTTTAATAATTCAAGCCGTCTCCGTTGACGTAAATTCAAATCTTTTTGATCCATCAAATATTTCAAACTTTTGTGATCAGTAAAGATTTGACACTTCTCACCGTATAAATAATGACGCCAAATCTTCAAAGCAAAGACAATGGCGGCCAACTCTAAATCATGTGTTGGGTAATTCTTCTCATGCGGTTTCAACTGTCGTGAGGCATTAGCTACTACTTTACCTTCTTGCATTAAAACACAACCAAGACCAATTGATGATGCATCACTATAGATCACAAATTCTTTCCCCGACTCGGGTTGCACTAACATGGGTGCTTTGGTCAACCGCTCTTTTAACTTCTCGAAACTTAGTTGACATTCTTCAGTCCAATCAAACTTAACATTCTTTTGTAACAGCTTAGTCATTGGAGAGGCGATCATCAAAAATCCCTTGACAAAGCGTTGATAATATCCAGCTAAGCCCAAAAAGCTTCTAACCTCAGATACATCCTTTGGCGGTTTCCAATTAACAATTGCCGAAATTTTGCTCGGATCAACTCGAATACCATCACCCGAAACTACATGTCCCAAAAATCCAACTTCATGAAGCCAAAATTCACTTTTACCGAATTTTGAAAACAATTTCTTTTCTTAAAAATCAGTAATACCATTCTTAAATGTTCAAAGCATGTTCGGACTCATTCCGAGAATAAATCAAGATATCATCTATGAACACAACCACAAACCTATCCAGGTATGGTCGAAAGATTTGATTCATCAAATCCATAAATATAGCTGGAGCATTTGTTAGACCGAAAGGCATCACAAGGAATTCATAGTGTCCATACCTCGTTCTGAAAGCTATTTTCGCACATCCGACTCCTTAACTCTCAACTGGTAATAACCAGACCTCAAATCGATCTTTGAAAACACTGTGTGGCCTTTTTAACGATCGAATAAATCATCAATCCTCGCAACGGGTATTTGTTCTTTATAGTTACCTTATTGAGTGACGGTAAATCAATGCAAAGTCTCATTGAACCATCCTTCTTCTTTACTTAACAATACAGAGCACCCGGGGAGAGAAACTTCGGTCTCACAAATCCCTTGTCTGTTAACTCTTGCAATCGAGCCTTCAATTCTTTTAATTCAATCGAGCCATTCGTATGGAGAGATCGAAATTGGTGCGCCTTCGGGTAACAAATCAATAGAAAACTCTACCTCTCTGATCGGAGGCAACCCCGGTAATTCTTCTGGAAATACATCCGAGAACTCACAGACTACCGATATTGATTCAAGCTTCGACTCAGACATTTTAGTATTTAATACGTAAGCAAGATAAGCTTCACACCTTTTTCGCATATATCGCTGAGAAGACATATATGAAATCACCATAGGCAATTTATTTGATTCATTTGTTTCCACCCGAAGAATTTCACCTTTTTCACATTTCAACTCAAGAGTTTTCTGTCTGCAATTTACTCTAGCATCATGTAATATCAACCAATCCATACCCAAAATGACATCAAACTTGTCAAATGGTAGCAACATTAGATTAGCCGGAAAATAGTGACTTTGAATCATCAAAGGACAATTTTTGCAAACCTTATCTACTAACACATATTTGCCTAAAGGGTTTGACACTTTAATCACAAATTCAATAGATTCTACTGCAAGCTCTTACTAGATACTAAATTCACACAAACATAAGAATGAGTAGATCCGGGATCAATCGATTGCAATAACATGTAGTATCATAAAGAGAAAATGTACCGCTTATCACATCGGAGATGACGCCTCTTCCCGAAACACGTGATGGCGTAAGCTCTAGCAGTAAGCTAGCTTCCGGTCTCCCGCTAATTCCTTTGTCACACTTCTCATCAAGCTAGCTCCACTCCCGGTATTTCTGAGGTCTACCTCTATTAGCAACACCGTGCGTACTCAAAATTTTTTTCTTCAACCCTTTTGGACAATCCTTAATATAATGTTCTCGAACCACATTTGAAACAAGCCCGCTAATCGTCCAACACTCCCCAAATGTTGTTTGCCACAGTCTTTGGCACTTGGGTCTATTAGATCTCACATTACCTACGCTCGCTATTGAAGTAGCTTAGGCTTTAGAATCCGAATATGATCTTCCACGATCCCGATACGAATGTTCAGTTGAAACAGTCAACCGAGGATTCATTTCTTTAGACTTCTTCGGCTGAGATTGGAATGACTTACTAATTGGCCTCTTTCTTGTGTCTCTGGCTTCTCTCACAGCTTTTCTCTTCTCGTTGTTCAGTTTTTCAGCTTTACCAGCTCGGTCAACCAATACCACAAACTCTTTCAATTCTAAAATCCCAACTAGTAGCTTGATGTCTTCATTTAACCCATCCTCGAACCTCTTACACATAATAGCTTCAGGGACACACACTCCACGAGCATACTTGCTAAGTTTGACAAATTCACGTTCATATTCTGCCACAGACATTTTGCCTTGTTTCAGTTCAAGGAACTCTTTCCGTTTTTGATCAATGAACCGCTGGCTTATATACTTCTTTCTAAACTCCTCTTGAAAGAAATCCCATGTAATCCTTTCTTTCGAAACCACGATATCAATGTCTTCCACCAGTGATATGCCGAATCCCTTTAGCAATGATACGGCACACTTCAAACATTCTTCGGGAGTACAAGAAAGCTCATCGAATACCCCGTAGAATTTTCAAGCCGAAAACTCTCTTCTTCCGGGATCATCATCTATATTAGCTCTAAATTTTTCAGCCCCTTGCTTTGAATTTTATCAACTTGGGGTTTGCTCGATCTTACCATTTCGGCACCTTGAGGAACTACGGAACCGGGTGAGGAATAGGAGGAGGTGGAGGAGGCGAGCGTTCGGATTTGCCCAACAAATTCTCAGTATACCAATTACTCATCATACGGAGAAAGGCTTCCCGGCCCTATCTCCTTGATCATGTGTCTCATGCCTACTCTCCACCGGGCATGCGGTCCTCCCTTGCGAGAGCCGGCACATTACTTTCTACATCATCACATTTCTGACTCGGTGGGATCCATTTACTATAAAAAAACATGATTTAAAGTGTCAGGAGTCATCCCACTATCATAATATAATTATGGCATGTACAGATAGACTTCCACACACAGTACGTAGATCCGAGAACCTCCTAAACCAGGCTCTAATACCAATAAATGTAACACCCCATACCCATATTCTAGACCGAAATAAGGTGCGGAGCATTACTGTTCACGAAAACATGAATTCACACATTAACTTTGACCTTACTCAATTTACTTACTTTAGCTTAGACTAAAGTTGATAGCATTAACAGATATACATAGATACATGTAGATTTTAAAATTTAGAAAAGTGATACTTTAAAACAAATTAATTATGACATATAACAAAATGATTCGTCTCTCTCTATACATGCCATAATTCCAAAGTAGTGATTACAAAATACCAAAAAGTATTGATAGTGTAGATGAGTCTCCGACGATCTCCAAAATCCTTTAAATGGCTTAATAATTCTATAAAACAAGAAAAAGAAAAGATGGTAAGCATATAGCTTAGTAAGTAAGTACTAAATTGATATATAATTTATCAAAGTAAAACAATCATACTAGTATATGGTTACATATATTGATGACAGGCTGTTTTCTAGAGTCCCGATTAAAAGAAAAATCATATCTTGAGCTACATATCTCGAAATTAAATTCCGTAAATTTTCTTTGAAACTAGACTCATAATTCTATTTACTAATTTTTTTCTAGAATTTTTGGTTGGGCCAATTAGTACAGTTTATTAGTTAAAATATCCCCTGTTTCAGGGTATGACTACTCTGACACCTGTGCATTACGAACAAAATTTCTCCCTGTACAAGATTCCAACGACCATACCGTTTGTTTCCCTTAAAAATAGACTCAATAAGGAATCCAAAAATGTATGGTATGACTCTTAATAATTTTTGTACAATTTATGGTGAATTTCTAAAGTCAGAACAGGGGATCTTAAATTCATTAAGAACCTGTTTCACAAGAATTCAATTATCACATAATATAGAAGTCTTTTGTTTCCCCTGTTTCTTTTATATGAAATTAGACCCATTAAGCTTTAATTCCATAATTTATTTGAGATTTAATTCTACTTCCATGATTTTTGGTGAATTTTCAAAATTATGCAACTGCTGCTGTCCAACATTGTTTTACTACAAAAATTCACTCTTACATAATTCGCTCAATCCTTTCCATTTTACCGAGGTTCACTGACATATCGAGCATATTGCTCATAAATTCAAATAAACATATACTTGCACTTATTTATCACATAATCACTTTCACATGTATCTTCATTTAATCGATTGCCCGTTGAACTCATCGAATAACAACAAATACACAACTACCCGAACATTTTCCCATTTCCACACTTGTAGCCGGCTATATGATATGCATAGTAGCTCGCACTTAGTACTACACATGCGACCAATAATCTGGTACACGTAGTAGCCTGCACTTAGTACTACACACGTGACCACAGTTTTCGGGTACGCATAGTAGCCTGCACTTAGTACTACACATGCGACCAATAATCTGGTACACGTAGTAGCCTGCACTTAGTACTACACACGTGACCACACAATAGTTCATTTGTATCGTTTTATTCCAAGGTTCAACAGGAAATTTCTCACTTTTCCAACATTTTACTAAATTGTCCGAAATCAATTTAAATTCATAACTTACATCAAATAACCATTTGATAGGCAGCCATATTCCACATGTTATCAAAATACAATAACATAAAAGAAATCGATGATTTATTTACGTACAAACTTACCTCGGTGCAAAATATAGAAATTTTGCGATTTAGTCCAAAGCTTTTTCTTTCCCCGTTAGAGGTCGATTCCACGCCTTTCTTGATCTATAACAACACATTTAGTTCATTTAACACTCGAACTATTTGTTTCAATCCAAAAATCACATTATGCAAAAATTACATTTTTGCCCCTAATTTTACAAAATTACGATTTTGCCCCAAGGCTCGGAAATTTAATTTCAGCCCTTATTCTTATGTTTAATGACATGCTGATCATTGTTCTCTTCTATGGTATCATCAAATTCTCATTCTAACACATAATTATGAACAATAGGTATTTTTATCGATTATGCTTAGTTTTGCCTGTTTTATTAAAAATCGCTTAGAAAAGATCGTTCTCCTAACTTCAAACATTCATATTCTACCATCAAACATCAAAATACATGTCTATCATTCATGGGTAAATTTTTAAACATAAACCCTAACTCAAAATAATAGTAGAAATAGGTAAACCAAGCTACGAGGATTTCAAAAATGTAAAGAACATTAAAAACGGGGCTTGAAATCACTTACTATGAAGCTTGAAAGATGAAGAAACCCTAGCTATGGAGGAGAGAAAATTTTGGCAGCAACTAGTGATGAAGATGACCAAATTTTGTGTCATTTTTCCCATTTTATTTCATTTAATATGCAAATGACCAAAATGCCCTTACTACTAAACTTTCTAAAAATTCCCTCCATGTCCAACTTTTGTCCATAACTTAGGAATTGGTCAAATTCTATTTAAGACCTCCTAATTAATATTCCAAAGCAATTTCATACTAAAAACTTCTAGAACACAAGTTTTACAATTTATTCGGTTTAGTCCCTAATCTCAACTTAAGCGCTTAATGCATAGAATTTCATTACGGAATTTTCACGAAATCATGAAATCATATCATAAACCTCAAAATAAATATAAAATAATTATAAAATAATTATTTCTATCTCGAATTTGTGGTCACGAAACCACTATTCCGATTAGGCCCTAATTCGGGTTGTCACACTAAGTGTGTAAATAAACCCAACCATAGCCTAAATCAGTTCAAACCACAGAAACAGAATAAATTGGCCTTAGCCCAGAACAAAATTCAGAATAAAGCCCATAAGCCCATAACAGATCAGAACAGATATTACATGCTTATGCAAAAACCCAACCCATATCCAACCATGTACACCCCCATACCATCCTTTCACCATGTGGGGAGACTACTCGACCCACCCAACCGCTACACACCATAGAAATATGCAGCATGGCTGCTGAGCGAATAATGTGGTGAGTCACGAGAACAGATAATTGTGGCTGAGCCACCAGAACAGATATATATGTGGCAGAGCCACCAGATCAAATAATTTGTGGCATAGCCACTAGGACGCTTCCTCCATAATATAACCCATGTCCCCATGCAACATATATTCATTCATGGCATATATCATACAAATTTAAATCATCATGCTTTTCAGACAAAATTAACTCTAGGGGTATAAAGGTCATTTTACACCTAGGGGTATCATGGTAATTTTCCATACAAAGGGGTATTCTAGTAATTTAGCTATCTTAGAGTTTTCATGCATATTTCTACCATTTACGTGCAATTAGAAATACTTCCCGCGCATACTTACCGAATTGGGCCCGTTGGCCCATTAACCGATTTTTGGCCCACTAAGCCCAAAATATCAATAATGCACGAAATTGCGCGTACTGTAGTTTTATCACTTTAGATTACCAGAATTATTAACCCATTTATCTTACGAGCATTCGCACACTCATAAGTTCCCAAAATATCAGCTTTTCGGCATTTCAACTTTTCGTCTTTTGCCGATCTAGTCTATGAGAGGGTGTCAGTTACACACCTGTTTCGTGATGACTGCTACTGAGATCCCTTAGGGCAATGGATTACCATAATTCTTAGATTGTAAACTATAGCACTAATCACAATATTCACTTACCCATATTCGAAACATGTCCCCAAAAGCCTTAAAAACCTTACCTTTTTGTCGAAAACTAATGACTAGATCCAAGTCTAGTTGCTCCAAAGATCCAAGCCTTTGATCCAACACTCAAGAAGACACTAATCACCAAAAGAAATCATCGGTTAAAGACCCTTAAAGCCCTATGCCCAAATCGACAGCCTCCCTAGATTTTAGGGACTTCGACTTTTTCCTAACTTGTAAAATAAGACTAGATCTGAAGTGATGAGCACTTACCACTTATTCCTTTCTGATTTCTACGCAGAACTGATGTAGATTTATCCTCTAAATTATGGTAGAACTCGAATCCAGGAGATTTGAAGTTTCGGCTACAAGCCCCTAAATCTATGGTATTTTTGGCTTTTTAGGTGATGAAGAAGGTGATGATTTGAGGCTATAACCTTGAAATAATGTTGCCGACAGATATTAAGGGTTTAGAGAAGAGGAATGTTGATCACAAAGGAACAAAAATATTGAAGGATTTGGCTTTGGAGAAATCGGCACAAGTAGTGAGTATAGCTTTCGGGATTTCAGCTTTTTATGGCAAATGACTATGAGGGTTTAGAAACGTCTGAAGAAAAAGATGGAGATGAATAGGATGGTAAGAAGATTCAGCTATGGAGGAAAGAAGAAGAAAAAGAAAATGGATGAAAGAGGAGAAAAGAAAAGATTAGGAGAGTAGTCAAGAAACGGTACAAATTACCCTAAATGCCAAATTTATACTGGCACTAACCCTTGCCGAATTTTGCCTCCCTAAAGCTCCCCTTGGCCGGCCAAATCTTGCTCCTCAAAAGTCCACTATTTGGCCAACACAGCTCTCCCTAATCAGCTCCTAAATCCTCTCCCTTATCCCTTCCTTACTCAATCTCCTGAGCAACTCCAACTCTTCCTAACAGTCTTTCACTTCAGTTCCATTACTTACCTTTCATACTCATAAAAATAATTCCCTTAATATGCTGTCATTATGACTTGAACCTGGGTCCTCCCCAACATCCACACGCCACTTATAGCCTTCCCAGTGGTGTTACATGCCACTATGCTACTTGCTTCCTTGTGTTTTATTTTACACAATTAATACTTAAAAGCCCAGCTTACCAAAACCCATTTTTCTTATGGAATTAAAATTAACTAAAACTACCAGGTTTTAACTTAAGCTTGGGCCTTCTAGAGGCCCACTAACATAATTAATCCTACGCCAAGCAGACAAAACATAGAATATTAAATTTTACCAACATTTTCAGAATTCCCGAAAATTGGGGCATTACAGCTGACCTCTCGGGTATCTTGCATTTTAGGCCTATTTCAAATTTTCTCTTCTCTCTTACTCCTTTTGCAATTGCTCTTTCCCTCTATTGCCCATCTCTTTATCTCATCTTTGTTTGACCGAATACCCCTTGTGTGTTGGCTGAATTTTTCTTTTCTCCCATTTCTCGTCTTTCGGCTTTGGGCAACCCCCTTGGCAAGCATTCTTCGATCGGTTGGGTTCAAGCGCATGGTTCTCCTCAGTCTTTCTCCCTAGTGCTTATCCTTGGCCGAATATTGTTCAGTTTCTCTTTGGTTTTAGTTCACTACATCACCAAATTATACTCTGTACTGTCGTTATTTGGTGGAGATGAAGTTGAATGGTGTGCCTCCTAGGAATCAAGGGTGCGATTTCGATTGGTTTTCGATATAAGAATATTTGGAACGCGGTTATCTTCGGATCACATCAGGTGTGTAACCACATTGCTATAAACTTAGATCGACAAAAGCCGAAAAAGTATGACTATTGAAGCTATATGAGCGTGCGCTCGCTCATGTGTAATCCGAATGCGTAAAACGTAGGCTTTTGATCGTAGAGGCCACCATGAGCGATTTCATGGGCTTAGGCTATTTTGGGCCACGTTGGGCCGAAATGGGTCGTGTGGGCCTCACGGGCTCGTGGACCCCACATGGGTAAACCACACGGACGTATGGAGATTGTTGAGCCAGGCTATGTAGTTTACATACCCAAGGCCATTTTTGGGCTTTGTGGGTCACACAGGCGTGTAGGCCCACATGGGCCGTGCTACGGGCTTTGAGCCTATTTCCACTGTTTGATTGTTAAGGTTGCACGGGTCGCCTGAGACGACTGTGGACCTACTGTTAGGTCGGTAGGTATACCTAGACCCTAATTTGATGAAATGGCTATTATACCCCTGAGGTAAAATGACTGTTTTGCCCTTATGAGGTAAAATGACTGTTTTGCCCTTGTGAGGTAAAATGACTATTTTGCCCTTATGTGGTAAAATGATTAAAATGCCCCTGCATGGTAAGTTGACTGTCTTGCCCCTATGTGATATATGTATGGATTTTAGCATGCTATTGTAACTGTGTTCATTACATGTATAATATTATGATATGACATGACATGTGGCATGATGCATTGCATTGGGGTGGGTTTTTATATGATTGAAGGAAGTGTACTATACTGGCAGCTCTGCTGCAAATCACTGATGGCTCTAAGCCTATTATACTGGTAGCTCTACTGCAAATACTGTTTATTAACGCAACTGGCGATGCTATATTTTTGGTGTGTAGGGATGGGTGGGTTGATTTTATCCCCACATGGTGTGTAGGGCTGGACGGAGATGGAGTGTAGAGGCTGGATGGGTAGGACTTGCATACTGTTTATCGTTACTACACTATTTACTATTACTGCAAAGGGCCAAGGCCTGAACATATGACTATTTTTATATTGAGATGGACTAAAGCCCAAACTGATATTGCCACTGTTACTAAAATGGGCTTAGGCCCAGACTGTATTTGTCCACTGTATGTTTGACTGTCTGTATTTAAGGGATTACACACTGAGTTTTCATAAACTCACCCTTCTTCTTATCTGCACAGGCAATCCTTAGGCGGATCGGTGCTGCGAGGGACTCGAAGGTGGCCACCCAATAGCCTACGCTTCCATATTAATCTTTTAATTTATAAGTAGTTTTATTTGGGTATTTTTATGTAATAAGGCCTATTCTGTTTTTATTTTTAATTTGGGGTTTTATTTATATTTATTTATATCTGCGTTTTCAAAAGATAACTGTTTTCAAAGACACCACGTTTACACAATACATCTCATAAGCTTCCGCAAAAGATAATGTCTTAAAGTAAATACTCTTGATAATGACGCAAGTTTTAAAAGAGGCTAAATAAAGATTGTACTTTTCAAACGAGATCACGCTTTACAAAAAACACTTCAATTTGACATTGCCAGATTCAGCCATAACATCCCGGTCGGGTTGGGGGTGTTACATTTAGTCTGTGAAATGGAAGAAAAGGTAAAGGTGATTCAGGATAGTTTAGAAGCAGCCTTTGATCATCAAAAGTCTTATGCTGATCTTAAATAAAAAAAACATAGAATTTCAGGTCGGTGATAACGTATTCTTAAAAGTATCACCTTGGAAAATAGTTCTCCGGTTTGGCTGTAAAGGAAAATTGAATCCACAGTTCATCGGGCCATATCAGATGGCATTACCACCAGAGCTTGACAGAATTCATAATGTTTTTCATGTGTCCATGTTACGATGGTATCGATCAGATCCTTCACATGTTATATCTCCGACAGGAGTAGAAATTTAGCTTGACATGACTTACAGTGAAGAACTGATTAAAATCCTGGCACGAGAGACAAAATAATTAAGAAATAAAAAGCTAACTTTAGTAAAAATTCTTTAGCAATGACTGGGATTAAAGAAGCTACTTGGGAACTAGAGGATACCATAAGAAAGCAATATTCGAACCTTTTTAATGGTAAGATTTTCAAGGATGAAATTTTTTAAGGGGGAGAGCTTTAACAGCCCGTTTTCAATGAAATTGGAATAGTAGTTTCGAGACCACAAATTTGAGTTAGAAAAAAAATTATTTCTAATATTATTACATGAATTAGATTATGATAGAAATGACGTATGAAAATTTCATTAAGAAAATTTTACTAATTTCATGTTTAATTGTGGAAAGGACCAAATTGCATAAAATACGAAAGTTGAGTTCTAGTAGCTATAAGTATCAAATAGCTATGGAATTCAAAACTTGAGTTCCTTATATGGTAATTAGACTATTAAAAAAATTTAGTAGATATTTTTTAGTAGATATTTTTGGTGAATCATCCATGGAAAATTACAAAAAGAAAAGGACGAAATTGGAAACTAGGAAAAATAAAGGATGATATAATAATTAAATAGAAATAATATGTTATTATTATCATCTTCTTCCCCAAAAATACATGGAAACCCTAGGAAAGAGAAAAACATTCGAGCAAGCTTTCTTGGCTTAATTGGGTAAGCATTCTTGTCCCGTTTTTAGTAATTTTTATATTTTTGAGTTCGTAATAGCTTAATCTATCTATTTTGGGGATTAATTTGTAAAGATTTCAAAGAATAAAAATTTTTCCATGGATGTAAATGCTGATATTTTGAAATTTATGGTAGAAAATGAAATGTTGTTGATAGAGAAACAACTTTTACAAAGAGAATTTTGATGAAATTATGATTTAGGGACTAAATTAAAAAAATTGTAAAACCCATAGAAAAATTTTGACTTTTGTAAAATTCATGGGCTGTTATTAAGACATGTAAAAATCAATTAGGCTTGGAATAAGGATTAAATTGCATCAATTTTATTTTCCGAGCTTAGGGAGAAATTTGTCATTTATGAAAATTATAGCGGCAAAATGATATTTTTGCCTAGGAAGTGAATTGAGTTTTGAGTATGAAATGGATTAAATTGATGTTAAATTCATTTATATAGATCCGAAAAGATCAAATAAAGAGTTAGATCGAGGAAAAGAAAAGGTGACGGATTAGTAGAATTTCATAAACGAACAAGTGACGAGGTAAGTTCGTGTAAATTAATTATGTATATTAATATGTTTGAATCGAATGTTGTATTTGTGTGAATTGCATAAATGTTTAATGTATGAAATTAATCACATACCCAATATTGTTTGATAAATAATAAGTCACTTTTGAATAATGAAATGCGATGGATACAATATTTTCCCGTATTGATTATAGTCCTGCATATGTTGCGGATAGAATATAGCTCGGACGAGAAATCATGTTATAAACCCTCTCGAGCGTCCTATTATATAGTTCTTGTGAGCATCCTGATCAGTAGTGATCCTACATATGTTGCACACTACTGATAAACCGTAATTTATACATGTTTTTATCCCATGCTTAACACGTTTATGAATGAATTCTCCTTAGATTTGGTGAATTTGATGCTCCTAATCCTTTAATTTCATGTTTTATACTTAGGTGACCATAGGAGAACAAAAAGAACAAGAAATGGGCCAAAAATGGAGAAAATGGGCCGACGTGGGAAAACAACAGGGCCTGGACTTCATCACACGAGCAAAACACACGCCCGTGCCATTCTAACAGGCTCGACCACGACCTAAAACAATCCAAGCACAGGCGTGTTGATCTCTCAGCCTCGACCATGGCCTGAAGTAATCGCACACGGGCATGTCACAAGGGCGTGTCCCTGCCGAGCCCTAGCTAAGTTCCATTTGGAAAAAGGCAAGTTTGAGAGATTTCAGGCATTCTAAAGCCTATTTAAACACCCGAGAGGAAGACTAAAAGGGGGACGAAGAGTAGAAAGTAAGGAATTACTCCAAGAAAGCCGATTGATCCATCTCAGAAGCCAGATTCACCATCAAGACCGAAGATCTCTCCTCAATTTCCCTTCAGGAGTTTTGGGTTTTCTTTATGTTTTGTATTTTTTTTTTCTTAGATGTTTTCCCTTTTTGTTATGAACTAAAACCTCTAAATACCTAAGGAGGATGAAACCTAAGATGAATCTTTTTATTATTTTCTGAATTATATGATAAATATTTGACTTGTTCTTAATTATGTGTTCTTAATTCTTGTTTTGGTATTTCAGGATATCGATTCAAGTTAATGCTCTTAGTTGGAGGATGAATAGTCCTTGGCTAAGAGTAACTTTGTCATAATTAAGCGGAGTTGATTGCGCACCTAGAGATAGGGTGACAAGATTTTGCCGAATTAGGGTGAAACCTAATAAGGGGATCTATAGATCGAGTTAATGCAACCTTAGTGTGTTAATCAGAGAAAAGTCTCAATTATTCAATCTAGGGTTAGACGTTATTAGTCTTGAATAGGGATAATAACATAACTTAGGGATTTCTACCGAACATGTTAAATGAATAAATCGTCCGATTCGGAGCCAAAATAACAAGTGAAGTCTATGTGAATTTTTCCTTAGGTATTGTCTTAAATCAATCTTTTTTTTTTCAAAAGTAATTCCCGAATTCTATTTTCTGTGATCTCTTAGTTTAGTTAATTAGTTAAATAAAACAAACCCCTTTATTCTTAGGCTAGATAATAAAAAGATAGTCATTACTAGTACTTTTAGTTTCTTTGGGTTCGACAATCCGGTCTTGCTAAAGCTATACTACTGTTCGATAGGTACACTTGCCTACATCGTGATAATAGTTAGTTTCAAGAATGATTAATTATAAATTTATAAAACTTATCACAGAAAATCACGACCAAGTTTTTGGCGCCGTTGTCGGGGAACTAAAATATTAGGAACACTCAATTTTTATTACTTTAGCCATTTACTTTTACTGCAATTTAATTTTGTTTTTGTTTTTGTTTTTATTTTACCATTTTTCTTTTTTCTTTCTTCTGGTAGGTTCTTATAGTTTATGACTAGAAGAAACCCGTCGGGACCATTACTTTTTGACGAAGAAATCGATCGCACCGCTCGTAGAAACCGACAAGAAATAAGGCGAAGCCTAAGATACATAGAGGAAGAGCAAGAGGACGATATCTCAGCTACAACTGAGGAGATGGCTGAAAATCAGGAAAATCAGCTACCTCTTGCGATACCCACTGATCTAGCAAATCAGTATCCTGCTCCTCGTACTATGTATGATTATGATAAACCTACATTAACAGGAATTGAATCAAGTATGGTTAGGCCTGCTATTGCTGCAAATAATTTTGAACTGAAACCTAACAAGATTTAAATGATACAACAATTTGTTTAGTTTGATGGTTTGCAGGATGAGGATCGCAACACTCAATTGGCAAATTTTCTGGATTTCTGCGACACATTTAAAATTAATGGCATTTCTGATGATGCCATTCGTCTTCGGTTATCCCCTTTTTCATTGAGGAACAAAGCTAAACAGTGGTTGAACTCATTACCACGAGGGTCCATCACTACTTGGGAACAAATGACTGAAAGATTTTTATTAAAGTATTTTCTGTCGGCTAAGACGGCTAAATTACGCAATGATATCTCTTCTTTTGTGCAGATGGATTTAGAAACACTTTACGATGCATGGGAGAGATACAAGGACCTACCGCGAATGTGCCCTTACCATGGGTTACCTCTATGGCTGCAAGTCCAAACGTTCTACAATGGTGTGAATCCCTCGACAAGACAGATGATTGACGAAGCCGCTGGTGGAACCATCTACAACAAAACACCTAAAGAGGCTTACGAATTTATTGAGGAGATGTCACTAAATTACTATCAGTGGCAAGTCATGAGGGCTAAGCCAACTAAAACAGTAGGCGTTTATAACGTCGACTCGGTTACTATGTTGTCAAATCAGGTAGAACTTCTAAACAAAAAGATTGATGGTTTACTTGGTTGTACGCAGGTACATCCAGTGAAACTTTAGATCTCAAAATAACCCATACAGTAATACTTATAATGCACGTTGGAGGAACCACCCAAATTTCTCTTGGGGTGGTCAAGGGAATCAAAGGCCATAAAATCCTCTGGGTTTTCAATAGCCACCTTATCAACAGGAAAAGAAACCAAACCTTGAGGATATGCTATCCAAATTCATCTCGGTGTCAGAAACCCGTTTCCAGAATACTGAGACAGCACATAAAAATTAACAAGCATTAATCCAAGGGCTCGAAACTCAGATAGGCCAGTTGTCCAAACTAATTTTCGAATGACCACAAGGTAGTTTGCCAAGCAATACTGAACCTAACCCAAGGGAACAGCTTAATGCAATTAATGAGCAAGGTGAAGAAGGATCAGTTGAGCCTGAGCCAGAATCAAGAGAAGAAATTGTGGTAAGTAAAGGTGAGGTAGGTCACAAAGAAAATAAAATAGTTAGGATAGAATATAAACCTCATGTGCCATATCCCAAAGCGACAAGAAAAGACCGCTCAGATGAACAATTTGGTAAATTCCTTAAACTCTTAAAAAAATTACATATCAACTTACCATTTATTGAAGCTCTCTCGCAGATGCCAAACACAATGAAATTTTTAAAGGAGCTATTACCAAATAAGCAAAAGTTCGATGAGGCATCGCATGTGGAGCTAAACGCAGTTTGCTCAGCTATTCTACAGAATAAGCTACCCAACAAATTAAAAGATCCAGGGAGTTTTACAATTCCTTGTTTAATTGGTAGTTTAGATGTTAATAATGCATTAGCTGATTTAGGGCGAGCATTAACATCATGCCTTACAAAATGTTCAAACAACTAGGTCTTGGGAAACCCAAACAGACTAGGATGAGCATTCAATTAGTAGATAAAATCATCAGATTTCCTAGGGGTATTATTGAGGATGTGCTAGTTAAAATCGATAAATTTATATTTCCCGTTGACTTTGTTGTTCTAGACATAGAGAAGGAAGGCAACACTCCTTTAATTTTAGGAAGGCCCTTTTTAGTAACTGCTAGCACGATTATTGATGTTGGCATAGGTGAACTCACACTTCTTGTGGGAGACGAAACAATCACCCTTCAAGCTCGTAATTCTAGAAACACATCGAAAATTGAAGATGATTGTATAAACCATTTTACTAAAACTGACAATATGGTTCAACCTACTTTGCAGGAAATGAGTTTGAAGGAAGTACACGAACCATGTTCCAGCAACAATAAATAACCTATTCATGAAGAACGAAGGCTGCAAATAGAGGAGCTAGATGAATAGCGGACACATAAACCGAGAACACACGATAAACCAAAACTATGCCAAAACGAGCTCAATACCTCTCCAAATCAACTTAAGGTTGGAGATAAAGTTTTATGAGATGCCGCAGATCCTCACATTGTCATTGCCAAACCGAATGAAGAAATCCCTCTTACGGCACTTAGCATTTTTCCATTCAGTACAGTCGAGGTAAGTCATCCCAATTTCGGCACTTTTAAGGTAAACAATACCCGCCTAAAACCTTATTTTGATAAAATTGATAGCAAGAATGAGGAGTATAAACTCCTCGAACCACCATGACCATTCAATGGAGAGGTAAGTCGAGCTTAGACTATAAATAAGCGCTTCTCGGGAGGCAACCTGAGCACTAACTGTATTAACTTCTTTAAATTTTAGTGTTTAACACTTAAACTACTAACGAAGCTCTTGAATACATGTTTACCACATTCACAAGGCCAAGCACACGGGCGTGCTTAAGACCGTGTGGAAATAGGGTAAAGATTTTTCCCAAACACGGGCTGCGATAAATGGCCACAGCCGTGTGACATGGCCGTGGGCGATCCTGCCAAAACAACACGGGCGTGGGACATGCCCATGGCATTGAACCGTGGGCAAATCTGAGAAAATAGCACAGGCGTGCGACACGCCCGTGTCTAGCACCCATGTTTGAACCTGTTAAATTAACACGGGCGTGGGCATACGAACACTGGTGTGGGAGAAGTAAACGAAGCTAGACACGGCCATGTGACACGTCGTGTTGTGACAGCCCTAAATTGACCCTAGTCGGAAAGTGGTTTCAGGACCACAAAACCGAAGTATAAAAATAAAGAACCGTTAGTTTCTATGTTTAATGTGCATGAATATGCATGTGTGAAAATTTCAATCTTTAATTTATTCATTTGAGTGTGAATCTTTTTAATAGGACTTATATGAGACAAATGTGAAATATGATAAGTAATTCTAGAAGTGATTCAATAATGCATGAAATAAAAAGGGTGGACTTGCATGTCAATTTCCCCACTTAATTAATAGTGGCCGGCCATGACATGATGATAAGCAATATGTGTTTGTAATAATAATAAAATAATGTATTAATGGCATAAAATAATAATAATAATAATAATAATAAAAGGGGTTAAACTAATTAGATGAATAAAACAAAGAAAAGAAAATTTGTGTTCATCTTTTAGCTATCCTTGGCCGAAACTCTAAGAAGAAAGGGGAAGGGGAAACAAGCATTTGGTCACTCCTAGCCTTGATTAAGGTATGAAATTCATAATAGCTTTTGAAATTGTTGAATGTATTGAGTTAGTTACTAAGTCCCTTAGTTAGCCCATGTCCAAATCTTGAATTTTGGTTGGTATCATGAGTAATTGGTTAAGAGAAAATGTTCAAGAAATGGTTGTTGTTCATGTTATTTGGATGAAAATGGTACATAGGTGAATTAGAGTCTAACAAATGAGCACATTTGGGCATTAGTTGCTAAATGGAAAAGAATCGGCTAACAAGTTGTGTTCTTTGGCCGAATATGGTTTTAGGTATTTGGGTAATGTATGCATTTTTAATTGATGGAATGAAGAGGATGCTTTAATTGTGTTAAGGACAATTGTAGGTTAAAATAAGGTTTTCTAAGCTAGCTATTAAGGTGAAATACAAATGTTAACAATTGATTTCTAGTGTATATATATATGTGTATTAGCCGAATTTTGAACTTGAATAATGGTTTGAACACCATGTATTGTATTGAGAATGTTGAAGTGAATTTTATAGATAATTGTTTGATAAATTCGATTGTTAATATACATACTTGAATAAAATGTATACTAGGAATGTTTGAAAGAGTGATTTAGTATTAAACTGTTTGAGGACAGCTGCAGTAAGGTGATTTTGGAAAATCACTATAATTTGTAAGAGTTGAGTTAGAAGCTGGATAAATTATGTAAGTAAAGCTTGAAGAGTCTAGTTTCTTACAAAAGAAACTATAGAAACAAAAGAGTTACCGATCTTGAGATATTTGCAGTATTGTGGGGTTGAGTCGAAATGACTACTAGATGTCCTGTTCCGTTTTTATAAAATCAGTATAAATTGTACAAAAATGGCCTTAAGATAAAATTTATATTCTTAGATTCCTTAATGAGTCTAGTTTCAAATGAAATAAGTGAGAACACATTTTGAATTCTGTACAATGAGAAATTTGATTCGTAGTGAAGAGTGGTCAGTTTAGTCAAGCAGTGAAACAAGGTAAAATTTAAGAAAAATCTGGTATTGTTGGGCTAAACTAAAAATTATGAAAATTTAATGGATAATAGATAAATGAGTCTTTTGTCAAGAAAAATTTACAGCAATTGATTTGGAGTTTCATAACTCCAATTATAAATACTTTACTGGCTGTTGCTCAGGAAGTTAGTTTATAGGGAAATTGTAATTATATTGTAAACATTAAAGAAAATTTGTTAATAAATAAATTTTCAATTTTTAGAAAGCTTACTATAATCTATATGTGTGAAAGCCGAATCTATATGTAGTACATTCTTAAAGTAATGCTTTAATAGTCGATTAATGACTAGTTTAAATTTGTTGAACGTAAGCTCAAGAGCATAGGGGGACAATTTCTGATAAGGGGAAAGAAAAAGTAGCCGAGTAGCCACTTTGCCACCGTTCAAGTATATCCGAGGTAAGTCTTCGAGTAATGGAACTTAGTCTATGAATTGATAAATCTTGATCATATTTAAGCATAACAATTAGTCTATAACATAATGGTTCTACTTGATTTATGTAGTGAGATAAATAGCTTGTACTTATGATTTGTAATTGAATAGTTATTGAAATTGTGTTGAATGGCAAATCGAAATCGTGGCCTCATATGGGTCTATTGAGCCGAAAGTGGAATGGTTATTAAGCTTGTTGTGCTTGTGTTCTAGTAATGTGAATGAAATACCGATGTATTAAGATGATAAGACATATGCATGATAAATTGAGACTATATCTGGGCTAAGACCCGCAGACCTTGCGTGAGTGTTATATCCGGGTCAATTCCCGAAGGCATACGTGCTGGTCGATTATATCCGGGTTAAGTCCCAATGGCATACGTGCTAATTTTCATATCCGGGCTAAGTCCCGAAGGCATTCGTGCTAGTTGCTATATCCGGGTTAAATCCCGAAGACATTCGTGTTGATTCAGAATTGGTGATACAGCTGTAATAATTCCAATAAGTACGTTCGAAATTCTAAGATGATAAGGTATGTTTTATATATATACATTGTAAAGGTTGATTTGGTTTTAAATGTATTCGTTCAATTGAATAGTGAACTCCGAGTCGAATCTTAGCGTTGCATGAAATATTTAGCTTATTCGAGGTACGAAATTTTTGACTACAATGAAATTTAGTCGTTTGACTCATGTATGAATATAATGATTGAAGTGTGAGGTAACATAATCATGGAGTTTTATGTTATGTATTTATTTATCTTATAAACGTTATGTTTTAGTTGTAAATGGTCTCATTACTTAAACTTACTAAGCATCGAAATGCTTACTCTGTCGCTTAAATTCTCTATTTTTTTTAGATCTCGTTCGTTAGCTATCGATCTCGGGGATTTCAAAGACGAAGTCATTCACACTATCCAAGCCCACTTGGTACCTTGTAGTTGAACTTTAAAAATGGCATGTATAGGATGGACTTTTGATGTTAATACGTATCTTTTGGTGTGTATATATATATAGCCATGCGAAAATGGCTTGTTAAGTTATTATATAATTTCCACTTAGTTAATATGTATGTGTAGTTGATATATATTTAATCTTTTAAATATTTTGATCGAATTGAACTTATGAATGAATCAAGATAATTATTAAATTAATGTGTCTCCTTGTCTGTTGTATGAATGGAATTATCCGGTTATAATTAAAAGAAACTTCTTGCATATTTGGTAATACTTCTTAAATCCTTCCGGCGACGGATGCGGGATTAGGGGTGTTACATTTTATTGGTATCAAAGCTACGGTTTAGTCGATTCTAGGACTAACGTAGCATGTGTGAGTCTAGTTATACATGCCATTAAGTGTTAATACGATAGTGTGATGATTTCTGACAATTTAAATGTGTGTTTTTGTTAGTAATGGATCCCGATCCCAATCGAGCGGTAGCTGACGATGTGGAGAGTGTAGCGCTGCTCCCGCAAGACGGACAAATACCGATAGACTCTCAACCCGTGGCAAGCAATCGAATGACGAGGCTAGACAAGCCTTTTATAATGTGATGAATGATTGGTTTAACCAATACATTCGAACTAATACGGTATTGCTCCACAACCCCACTCCCGACTAATACATCCTCTGCGCCACGGTACTCCAAGAACCGATTAGATGAGATTAAACAAGCCCCAGCTGATGTAATCCAAAGCACGGGGCTCTCGAATTTAAAGCTACAGATAAATATGATGCCGAGCAAGCTGAATTTTGGTTGGACAACACTATCCGGTACTTGATGAACTATCTTGCACAACCGAGGAATGCCTAAAGTGTACTATCTTTTTACTACGTGATTCGCCTACTATTGGTGGAATACGTTGATTTCTCATTGTGCCCAGAGAGCGGGTAACTTGGGAGTTTTTCCAAACCGAGTTTCGGAAAAAGTATATCGATTAGAGATTCATTGATCAAAAACGAAAAGAATTTCTTAAACTTAAACAAGGTTCCATGACTATTCATCGATTATGAACGAAAGTTTGTGAGGCTTAGCCAGACGCTTCGAGAATGCGTTTCTTCGTGTCAGAATGTGTAAACATTTTGAAGATGGTTTGAATGAAGATATAAAGTTGTATGTTGGCATTCTTGAGATCGGAGAGTTCGTAGTACTTGTCGAGCGAGCTTGCAAAGCCAAGAGCTCGGTAAGGAGAAAAGAGAAGTCAAATGGGAGCCAAAGAGTTTCGTAAGAGATCTTCTGGAAAGCCCTTTCAACGATCATCGAAGAAATTTAGAGATGATTCTGGTCGATCCAAAGACACTTCGGTTTTTCCAGACGAGATCGCAATCGACCCCACAATGAGTACGCGAGTCACTTCATTGCCAAGTGTGGGGAAATGATCGTCGGGACAGACAGAGTGTCGATATTGTGGTAAATGGCATTCGGGAGTTGTAGATTCCATGACCGCTCTGCTATAAGTGTGGATCACCACCACTTTATCAAGGATTGCCCGAGACTCGCCTCGAAGCGAATATAAAGCGAGTGGGAAACCGGGTGCTACTACTGCTCGAGGTAGACCATCTAGAAATGCGGGAATGCTAGCGGCGGTCAGAGAGGATCTAGAGATGCTACAACCAGATCTGAGGCTCGTGCTCCAGCTAGAGCTTATGCTATACGCGCACGCGAGGATGCTTCTTCGCCAGACGTTATTACGGGTACTTTTACTCTCCTTGATACTAATGTGATTTCTTTGATAGACCCCGGTTCTACTCATTCATATGTATGTGAGACTTTAGCATCCAGTAAGACTCTACCTATTGAGTCTACTGAGTTCGTAATTCGAGTATCAAATCCCTTGGGTCATTATGTATTTGTTAATAAAGTGTGTAAGAAATGTCCCCTAGCGATCCGAGGTTCCTATTTTCCGGCCGATTTGATGCTTTTACCATTTGATGAATTTGATGTTATCCTCGGTATGGATTGGTTGACCGTCCATGATACAGTTGTGAATTGCAAAAGAAAGATTATTGATTTGAGGTGCGCAAACAACGAGATAATTCGAGTTGAGTCTACTGATATGAGCGGGTTGCCAACAGTTATATCTTCGATGCTGGCCCAAAAATATGTTAAAAAGAGGTGTGAGGCATATCTTGCGTATGTACTTGATAGTAAGGAACCAGAAAAGAAGCTTGAATCGGTGCCAGTGGTTTGTGAGTATTCAGATGTTTTTCCTGAGGAGTTACCAGGATTACCACCCGTTCGAGAAGTTGAATTCGGCATCTAACTAGTACCTGGTACCACACCAATTTCAATGGCTCCGTATCGTATGGCACCAACGGAATTGAAAGAATTGAAAACTCATTTGAAAGAGTTGACGGATAGAGGTTTTGTTCGACCGAGTTTTTCACCTTGGGGTGCACCAGTTTTGTTTGTAAAGAAGAAGGACGGAACCTTGAGATTGTGCATCGACTACCGTCAATTGAATAAAGTGACCATAAAGAATAAATATCCGTTACCACGTATTGATGATTTGTTTGATCAGTTGAAGGGAGCCTCAGTGTTTTCAAAGATAGATTTGAGATCGGGTTATTATCAACTGCGAGTTCGAGACTCAGATATACCCAAAACTGCTTTCAGAACGAGATACGGTCATTACAAGTTCTTAATAATGCCGTTTGGGCTTACTAATGCCCCTGCGATATTTATGGATCTGATGAATCAAATTTTCAGGCAATATTTGGACCAGTTTGTGGTTGTGTTTATAGACGACATCTTGATTTATTCACGCGACGAAACTGAACATGCCGAGCACCTGAGATTAGTGTTGCAGATTTTACGGGATAAACAGTTGTATGCTAAATTTAATAAATGTGAGTTCTGGTTAAGAGAAGTTAGCTTTTTGGGAACGTGGTATCTGCATCGAGTATTAGAGTTGATCCGAGCAAAATTTCAGCCATACTTAATTGGAAGCCCCCACGGAACATTACTGAAGTCCGGAGCTTTTTGGGACTTGCCGGTTACTTCAGACGCTTTGTAAAAGGTTTCTCGACGATAGCCACACCAATGACGAGATTACTTCAGAAAGATGTTAAGTTCGATTGGTCAGAGAAATGTCAGAAAAGTTTTGATCAATTGAAAACTTATTTGACTGAAGCCCTAGTATTAGTACAACCCGTATCCGGTAAAGAATTTGTCATTTACAGTGATGCATCCTTGCTTGGGATGGGTTGTGTATTAATGCAAGAAGGTCGAGTGGTAGCTTATGCATCAAGACAATTGAAGCCGCATGAGAAAAACTATCCGACTCATGATCTCGAACTAGCTACTATAGTTTTTGCTTTAAAAATATGGCGTCACTATTTGTTTGGTGAGAAGTGCCATATATATTCGGATCACAAAAGTCTCAAATATTTGATGACTCAAAGAGATTTGAATCTGTGACAAAGACGTTGGCTTGAGATGTTAAAAGATTATGAACTTGTCATTGACTATCACCCGGGAAAGGCTAATGTGGTTGCAGATGCTTTAAGTCATAAATCACCGCTTTTTTTTACGAAATGATGAATGTATATTTGTCTGTTCTATCCGACAATGTGTTAGTAGCAGAATTAAAGGCCAAACCATTGTTGATTCATCAAATTCGTGAAGCTCAGGAAGTCGATGAAGAATTGGTTGCAAAACGGGCTGAATGTGTTTCGAGTATGGAATCAGAGTTTCAAGTTGATGATGACGATTGTTTGAGGTTCAGAAGTCGTTTGTGTGTTCCAAGAAATTCAGAACTTATTTCGACGATTCTGAACGAAGCTCATTGTAGCCGAATGTCGATTCACCCGGGGAGTACGAAAATGTACAACGATCTGAGACGTCAGTTTTGGTGGCATGGCATGAAACGAGACATTTCTGAATTTGTTTCGAAGTGTTTAATATGTCAACAAGTGAAAGCGGAACATCAAGTGCCTACAGGTTTACTTCAGCCGATCATGATACCTGAATGGAAATGGGATCGAGTCACGATGGATTTTGTATCTGGATTGCCATTGTCATCAAACAAGAAAGATACGATCTGGGTGGTTGTTGATAGGCTTACGAAGTCGGCTCATTTTATTCCTGTACGTACGAATTATTCTCTTGACAAGCTAGCTGAATTGTATGTTTCTCAGATTGTAAGATTACACGGGGTACCTATTTCTATTGTGTCGGATAGAGATCCGAGATTCACCTCGCGATTTTGGAAGAAACTGCAAGAAGCTTTGGGTACCAAGTTGCATTTTAGCACCGCTTTTCATCCGCAGACTGATGGTCAATCTGAGCGGATAATTCAGATACTCGAAGATATGTTGAGATGTTGTATCCTTGAGTTTAGTGGTTCATGGGAACGGTATTTACCCTTGATTGAATTCGCTTACAACAATAGTTTTCAATCAAGTATTAGGATGGCACCTTACGAGGCTTTGTACGGTCGTAAATGCCGTACACCATTGTTTTGGACCGAGCTTGGTGAAAGTAAAATTTTCGGAGTTGATTTGATTAAAGATGCTGAGCAGAAAGTAAAAATAATTCATGAAAGTCTGAAGGCAGCGTCAGATCGTCAGAAGTCGTACGCGGATTTAAAACGAAGAGATATTGAGTATCAAGTGGGAGACAAGGTATTTCTTAAAGTTTCACCTTGGAAAAAGATACTCAGATTTGGCCGTAAGGGTAAACTGAGTCCGAGGTTCATAGGGCCGTATGAAATATCCGAACGAGTTGGTCCAGTGGCATATAGATTGATTTTAGCCCCTGACCTTGAGAAGATTCACAACGTTTTTCATGTTTCGATGCTTCGACGTTATAGATCTGATCCTTCACACATAATTAATCCATCTGAGGTTGAAATTCAATCTGATTTGAGTTATGAAGAAGAACTGATTCGTATCCTAGGTCGCGAAGTGAAAGTGTTGCGAAACAAAATGGTTCCTCTAGTAAAGGTGTTATGGCTCAAACACGGAATTGAAGAAGCTACTTGGGAAACAGAGAACTCTATGAAGGATCGATACCCAAATATATTTACTGGTAAGATTTTCGGGGACGAAAATTTCTTAAGTGGGGGAGAGTTGTGACGGCCCTAAATTGACCCTAGTCGGAAAGTGGTTTCGGGACCACAAAACCGAAGTATAAAAATAAAGAACCGTTAGTTTCTATGTTTAATGTGCATGAATATGCATGTGTGAAAATTTCAATCTTTAATTTATTCATTTGAGTGTGAATCTTTTTAATAGAACTTATATGAGACAAATGTGAAATATGATAGGTAATTCTAGAAGTGATTCAATAATGCATGAAATAAAAAGGGTGGACTTGCATGTCAATTTCCCCACTTAATTAATAGTGGCCGGCCATGACATGATGATAAGCAATATGTGTTTGTAATAATAATAAAATAATGTATTAATGGCATAAAATAATAATAATAATAATAATAATAATAATAAAAGGGGTTAAACTAATTAGATGAATAAAACAAAGAAAAGAAAATTTGTGTTCCTCTTTTAGCAATCCTTGGCCGAAACTCTAAGAAGAAAGGGGAAGGGGAAACAAGCATTTGGTCACTCCTAGCCTTGATTAAGGTATGAAATTCATAATAGCTTTTGAAATTGTTGAATGTATTGAGTTAGTTACTAAGTCCCTTAGTTAGCCCATGTCCAAATCTTGAATTTTGGTTGGTATCATGAGTAATTGGTTAAGAGAAAAATGTTCAAGAAATGGTTGTTGTTCATGTTATTTGGATGAAAATGGTACATAGGTGAATTAGAGTCTAACAAATGAGCACATTTGGGCATTAGTTGCTAAATGGAAAAGAATCGGCTAACAAGTTGTGTTCTTTGGCCGAATATGGTTTTAGGTATTTGGGTAATGTATGCATTTTTAATTGATGGAATGAAGAGGATGCTTTAATTGTGTTAAGGACAATTGTAGGTTAAAATAAGGTTTGCTAAGCTAGCTATTAAGGTGAAATACAAATGTTAACAATTGATTTCTAGTGTATATATATATGTGTATTAGCTTAATTTTGCACTTGAATAATGGTTTGAACACCATGTATTGTATTGAGAATGTTGAAGTGAATTTTATAGATAATTGTTTGATAAATTCGATTGTTAATATACATACTTGAATAAAATGTATACTAGGAATGTTTGAAAGAGTGATTTAGTATTAAACTGTTTGAGGACAGCTGCAGTAAGGTGATTTTGGAAAATCACCATAATTTGTAGGAGTTGAGTTAAAAGCTGGATAAATTATGTAAGTAAAGCTTGAAGAGTCTAGTTTCTTACAAAAGAAACTATAGAAACAAAAGAGTTACCGATCTTGAGATATTTGCAGTATTGTGGGGTTGAGTCGAAATGACTACTAGATGTCCTGTTCCGTTTTTATAAAATCATTATAAATTGTACAAAACTGGCCTTAAGATAAAATTTATATGCTTAGATTCCTTAATGAGTCCAGTTTCAAATTAAATAAGTGAGAACACATTTTGAATTCTGTACAATGAGAAATTTGATTTGTAGTGAAGAGTGGTCAGTTTAGTCAAGCAGTGAAACAAGGTGAAATTTAAGAAAAATCTGGTATTGTTGGGATAAACTAAAAATTATGAAAATTTTATGGATAATAGATAAATGAGTCTTCTGTCAAGAAAAATTTACGGCAATCGATTTGGAGTTTCATAACTCCAATTATAAATACTTTACTGGCTGTTGCTCAGGAAGTTAGTTTATAGGGAAATTGTAATTATATTGTAAACATTAAAGAAAATTTGTTAATAAATAAATTTTCAATTTTTATAAAGCTTACTATAATCTATATGTGTGAAAGCCGAATCTATATGTAGTACATTCTTAAAGTAATTCTTTAATAGTCGATTAATGACTAGTTTAAATTTGTTGAACTTAAACTCAAGAGCATAGGGGGACAATTTCTGATAAGGGGAAAGAAAAAGCAGCCGAGTAGCCACTTTGCCACCGTTCAAGTATATCCAAGGTAAGTCTTCGAGTAATGGAACTTAGTCTATGAATTGATAAATCTTGATCATATTTAAGCATAACAATTAGTCTATAACATAATGGTTCTACTTGATTTATGTAGTGAGATAAATAGCTTGTACTTATGATTTGTAATTGAATAGTTATTGAAATTGTGTTGAATGGCAAATCGAAATCGTGCCCTCATATGGGTCTATTGAGCCGAAAGTGGAATGGTTATTAAGCTTGTTGTGCTTGTGTTCTAGTAATGTGAATGAAATACCGATGTATTAAGATGATAAGACATATGCATGATAAATTGAGACTATATCCGGGCTAAGACCCGCATCTTTGCGTGAGTGTTATATCCGGTCAATTCCGAAGGCATACGTGCTGGTCGATTATATCCGGGTTAAGTCCCGAAGGCATACGTGCTAATTTTCATATCCGGGCTAAGTCCCGAAGGCATTCGTGCTAGTTGCTATATCCGGGTTAAATCCGAAGACATTCGTGTTGATTCGAATTGGTGATACAGCTGTAATAATTCCAATAAGTACGTTCGAAATTCTAAGATGATAAGGTATGTTTTATATATATACATTGTAAAGGTTGATTTGGTTTTAAATGTATTCGTTCAATTGAATAGTGAACTCCGAGTCAAATCTTAGGGTTGCATGAAATATTTAGCTTATTCGAGGTACGAAATTTTTGACTACAATGAAATTTAGTCAGGTTTGACTCTATGCGTATGAATATAATGATTGAAGTGTGAGGTAACATAATCATGGAGTTTTATGTTATGTATTTATTTATCTTATAAACGTTATGTTTTAGTTGTAAATGGTCTCATTACTTAAACTTACTAAGCATCGAAATGCTTACTCTATCGCTTAAATTCTCTGTTTTTTTTAGATCTCGTTCGTTAGCTATCGATCTCGGGGGTTTCAAAGACGAAGTCATTCACACTATCCAAGCCCACTTGGTACCTTGTAGTTGAACTTTAAAAATGGCATGTATAGGATGGACTTTTGATGTTAATACGTATCTTTTGGTGTGTATATATATATATATAGCCATGCGAAAATGGCTTGTTAAGTTATTATATAATTTCCACTTAGTTAATATGTATGTGTAGTTGATATATAATTAATCTTTTAAATATTTTGATCGAATTGAACTTATGAATGAATCAAGATAATTATTAAATTAATGTGACTCCTTTTCTGTTGTATGAATGGAATTATCCGATTATAATTAAAAGAAACTTCTTGCATATTTGGTAATACTTCTTAAATCCTTCCGGCGACGGATGCGGGATTAGGGGTGTTACACGTGTGCACCAACACGCCCAAGGTACACGGGCGTGGGATGAATTTCAGACGCACTAAAATAGGAAAAACGCGAAACACACGGGTTCAAATTGGGGCACACAGGCGTGTCCCCTGGCCATGTGCCCCAAAATCTATAAATACCCTGCACTATTCATTGTTTTCTTTACCCAAAAATTCCTAACCCTAGCCGCTGCAAGTCCACACGGCCCTCCTGCCACGCCCGTGCGCCGCTTCCAACCCCGTTTTTAGTGCTCATTCTCCTATCACTTAGGAACTTCAAACTCCATTGGAAAAGGTTCTCTAGGACTATCATGCCCTACTCAATCACGAGATATAACATTCTTTTGGCGTAATACTTGTGGAACCCAACCTCTACCACCACCGGAGTATCCTCCTCCACTCTACATAACTCCAAACTGGGGAGTTCATTCATTTAACACTCAGGAAGTTTCACTTCTCTCCCTATCTTATAATCTTATATTTTTCTATATATCTATCTTTGTACATTGAGGACAATGTACATCTTAAGTGTGGGGGGTATTCATTTCATTATCAGAAAAAATCCCTGAATGTTGCCTTGTTCTCTTGTAAATTTCTCATATCATGTTTAGAATGAATTTTGATTGATTTATGATTTTTATTGATATATCTTGAATTAAAACATAGGCATTCATGCATTGCTTATTTAAACTTGAAGACATTAGAAAATTAAGCATGATAAGTTCATTTTTAAGAATTTAAAATTTTAGGTTGTTTCCCTAAGTTTAGGTATTATCTTGAATTGAAATCCACAAGTTTAAACATCAAAAAGCCATAATTTTTGTGAGATTATTGAGCCTTTAAGAGCATCTATTAATTCTTTCATGCTCACTTTTATAATTACTTTGAGTGCGCCAATATCGAATTGTTATTCTAGAACTTGCTTGATTATGCATGTCAAGACCACACCATTTGATTTGATATGTCGAAATGATAGAGGCACTTAGGATTAACCCACTCATACCATGAAAAGCCTACCTCCACGATTAGCTCTTAGTAACCCCTTTGAGCTTAACAAGCCATTCCTTGTATTACCTTTAATATTAACCCTTAACCTATTATTGTTGACATCCCCTCAATTAATTTGATCCCTATTTTTGTCGAGATTTGATTTGAATAAATTGCTTAGCTATGTCTTGTTCTTAATAGTTAGTCTATGTTATTTGACTTGTTCTAAATTTTTTTTTATTATACATATTAGTAGTAGAAATCTTCTGTCTTTGAGTTCAAGTATTTAAATTTCATATTTTGAGAAGAAACTCTGTTGTACGCAAGTGATGATTAAATATTTTTCTAGTTAAGTAATTTTTCAACTCAATCTCGATTCTAACTTTTTCTTTCAGTTTGTGACCACACCCCCTAACCAAGCCTCGTTACAACCATCTAAAGACCTTTTGATTGATGTATCATCTCAATTTATAGTGGTGGAGATTTGATTTTCATGCAAGCCTATGGTAATAACTTTTCATATTGACCAATGAGTGCTAATTTCATTGTCCTTAAACACTTCGAGTGATTTGAGTGAATCCTTAGTGAGGATGTTAAACTCTGTAAGATTTTGAATCGATGGTAACTACTTAGATGAGGGGAAATGCCTAAGTTTTTCGTGATTAAATACTCAACTTCGAATGTTTGAAGCTCTAATGTTCTTTTAGTTGAATTCTCAATGTATGATTACTTATGAATTGAGAATTTTGCTTGTGGACAAGCAAATGCTTAAGTGTGGGGGTATTTAATAAACCGTAATTTATACATATTTTTATCCCATGCTTAACACGTTTATGAATGAATTTTTCTTAGATTTGGTGAATTTGATGCTCCTAATCCTTTAATTTCATGTTTTATACTTAGGTGAGCATAGGAGAACAAAAAGAACAAGAAACGGGCCAAAAATAGAGAAAATGGGTCGACGTGGGAAAACAACACGGCCTGGACTTCATCACACGGGTAGAACACATGCCCATGCCATTCTAACAGGCTCGACCACGGCCTAAAACAATCCAAGCACGGGTGTGTTGATCTTTCAGCCTCGACCACGGCCTGAAGTAATCGCACACAGGCGTGTCACAAGGGCGTGTCCCTACCGAGCCCTAGCTAAGTTCCATTCAGGAAAAGGCAAGTTTGAGGAATTTTAGGCATTCTAAAGCCTATTTAAACACTCGAGAGGAAGACTAAAGGGGGGACGGAGAATAGAGAGTAAGGAATTATTCTAAGAAAGCCGATTGATCCATCTCAGAAGCCAGATTCACCATCAAGACTGAAGATCTCCCCTCAATTTCCCTTCAGGAGTTTTGGGTTTTCTTTATGTTTTGTATTATTTATTCTTTTAAGATGTTTTCCTTTTTAGTTATGAACCAAAACCCCTAAATACCTAAGGGGGATGAAACCCAAGACGAATCTTGTAATTATTTTCTGAATTGTATGATAAATATTTGAGTTGTTCTTAATTATGTGTTCTTAATTCTTGTTTTGGTATTTCAGGATATCAATTCAAGTTAATGCTCTTAGTTGGAGGATGAATAGTCCCTGGCTAAGAGTAACTTTGTCATAATTAAGCGGAGTTGATTGCACACCTAGAGATAGGGTGATAAGATTTTGCCAAATTAGGGTGAAACCTAATAAAGGGATCCATAGATCGAGTTAATGTAACCCTAGGGTGTTAATTAGAGAAAAGTCTCAATTATTCAATCTAGGGTTAGATGTTATTAGTCTTGAATAGGGATAATAACATAACTTAAGGATTTCTACAGAACATGTTAAATGAATAAATCGTCTGATTCGGAGCCAAAATAACAAGTGAAGTCTAGGTGGATTTTTCCTTAGGTATTGTCTTAAATCAATCTTTTTTTTTCAAAAGTAATTCCCAAATTCTATTTTCTGTGATCTTTTAGTTTAGTTAATTAGTTAATTAAAACAAACCCCTTTATTCTTAGGCTAGATAATAAAAAGACAATCATTACTAGTACTTTTAGTTCCTTTGGGTTTGACAATCCAGTCTTTCTAAAGCTATACTACTGTTCGATAGGTACACCTGCCTGCATCATGAAAATAGTTAGTTTCAAGAATGATTAATTACAAATTTATAAAACTTATCACGGAAAATCACGATCAACTACTGCAACTCTTTGTGAGTGTCTTGTTACATGATTTAATCGATTGTGGTCCAACATTTATTGCGGACACAAACGCAGCTCTTTATGAGCGTCCTGATATAGGCTCTTATGAGCTTCCTGACATGGCTTGCTTGAACTCCGTGTTATGCTATGTGGAGCTCCCTAATAGTAACTCTTCAGAGTTACCTGTTAAGCTCAATGAGCTTCCTGTTATAGACTCTTATGAGTTTCCTATTTAGCCCAGATAAGCTTCCTGATACATGACTCACATGAGCATCCTGTTACATGGCTCGAGAGAGTGCTTCCTGATTATGTACCCTAATCGAGTACCCCTAGATATGAAATGATGGATTTCAGTTTTGTACACTTTAAGTGTACTACATGAGCGTATCCATCGATATTTCAAATAAATTCAACGAGTAAATTTCTGACATAGCTAAATTGTACATGAAATGACTTGTCATAGAAATGTACATGTAATATGAAATAATGATATGGAAATTATATGTATGTGAAAGTTATTAAATGATGATCTCATTCATGTTCTTGGTATTATGTGAAATACCTGACTAACATGATTGGTGAAGTTGTCTGTTTTTAGGCTATTAGCCAAATTGCTTGGATGCATTTTTGTGTACTTATCTTAAATGAAAATATATGGTAAGTTAAATTCCTGTTATACAAACTTACTAAGCATTTGAAATGCTTACACGGTTTTATTTTCTCTATTTTATAGTACTAGAAAGCTCATAAAGGTTGGAATCGGTCAGAGCATCATCACACTATCCTCTAGCTCTTTTTGGTATAGGCTAATGATAAAAAATAAGGGTACGTGAATGTTTTGATTGTAACTAGCCATGGAATGGCTAGTGATAGTAAATTTAAGGCATACTTATGCATGAGGTTTATTATATTTAGTATATGGATGTGTTTGGTTTAATATATTAGATGCAATTAAGTTTGGGTAAGTATACAATTTTAATGTAAAGATGATACTTGAAAGCATAAGTAAATGTGTCATGCATAAAACTTGATCATTAGATTGATTTATATTCCTTGAATTGGTTGGTGAATATATTGAAGTGTTGATGTAGGCACAGGGTAAAAAGGATGAGAAATAAGGCTTGGAAAATAGCCTTATTCTGTCCACATGGGTAGACACACGAGCGTGTGTCTCAACCGTGTATGGCACGTGGCCATGCACACAGGCGTGTGGTCGTGTGTCCCCTGCATTTTAAAATTAGAAAAACAAAATGCTCAGAATTGAGCACACGAGTAGAGACACGGGCGTGTGTCTCAGCCGTGAGACACACGACCCAGCACATGGGCATTTGTCCTGGCCATGTAACCCCTGCACTTAATTTTCAAAAATTAAATTGTTCACACGGTCTAGCACACGGGTGTGTAGCTGGCCGTGCTACCTAAGTCAGAGAGTTACACGTGTAAGGACATGGGCTAGAACACTACCATGTACCTCGCATCGAATGCCCACATGGCCTGAGACACGGACGTATCATTGGCCGTGTGAGCCACACGGCCTGGCCACACGGGCGTGTGTTCCCTACACCTAAGAAAAAATTTGAGATTTCACGAAAAATTTTCTGTGATTCCGGTTTAGTCCCGACTCGATTCTAATATGTATTTTGGGCCTCAAGGTCCCATATGAGGGGCATTATGATTGATTGTTGGAAATGAATAGTAAATGACATGAATTAATTTTAATTGAACTATAAACTCCAGTAGGGCTTCATAACCCTGTTCCAGCGACGGATACTGGTTAGGGGTGTTACAGTGTAGATGGCACAAAATGAGTGGACTCTAAGGAACTATGCCCTACCAAGCTTAGACATGGTTTAAGAAAGTATAGCAAGGCCAATGATTATAGCTAATAGTTTCGAGATCAAACCGACGATGATACAAATGATCCAAAATAATCTACAATTTAGGGGCACTATGATAAAGGACCCTAATCAACATTTGAAATAATTTCTCCAACTGTGTGATACTTTTTGTAACACCCAAACCCGTAACTGTCATCGGAATAGGTTAAGAGGCATTACCAGGCTTATAACACTGATTAGAACAAATGAATATGAAATATCCTCTCATTTCAATAAACATAGATCATTCATATTCAACATGAACTTTAAACGACCATACAAAGTCTAAATCATGCATTCAGGATCAATTTGATAACATATGAAAGTTTCAAAACTTAGAGAAATTTTCAACTTTTAAAAGGTCACACGACAAGCCCGTGTGCCTAAGCCGTGGCAAAATAGGGCATACATACTGACTTGTCCACACAGCCTAAAGACACGCCCGTGTGCCAGGCCATGTGAAAATTAGGGAGGCTACTGACTTGGTCACACGGCCGACCACACGTCCGTGTGCCAGCCCGTGTGCTACACCCGATCAATAGATACGCCCGTGTGTTTAGGCCGTGTCAAAACTGTAGGGTATACTGACTTTAATTCGTAGGGTACCCCAGGTGACACACGGTCATGTAACGAGACCATGTGTCACACACGGCTGAGACACATGCCCGTGTAGACAAAAATAGGCCATTTGAATAGCCAATTTGCCAGCACAATTTGGGTCAACTTACAAGCAAAGAAGCAAGCATATTTACACAACCATTTCAACCAAATCACAACCAAAACATAAGCCATTGAGTCATATTATAATCACCCAAATCCATGCTCACAAGCCTTACTAATATAAGTCAAAATATATGTCAAAAACATATCAAAGCATTTATTTCCATACATCATTTAATCTCATGCCAAAACTCACCAAAACTTACCAACATTTACCATTTCTTTTGACCAGCTAAACACATACCACGATTGAACATTGGCATAACATATCGTATACCATTATCAAGCTATAATTTCAAACATAAACTAGCCAAATCACATGGCTAAATATATACATCACAAAATATAATCTTACAACTACTAGCCTATAATCTTACAACTACTAGCCTATACATGTCATACTTCAAAATATACATTTTCAAATTACCAAAAATGAGGTTCGATAGTGTGGTGATGATCCTTGACGATCCCCGAGCTCACAGTAGCTTCGATATCTATAAAACAATGCAAACACACATAAAGTAAGCTTTCAAAAGCTTAGTAAGCTCGTACCAAAAACCTCAACAGTATATAAAATATGAAATATCAACACATAAGTACTTATAAATTTTCAACTCCTCCATCAAGTCCATGCCAACATCATCCATATACTTGTACCAATTCAATAAACTTTTTATGCATTTTACCATCTACCACATAGGTATTATACTTACCTAAACATTCTCGTATTCATTCATTTTCATTCTCACCTCTTGTTCGGATATTTTAAGACTTTTCAAAGATCATCAATACTTTAAACATCCGCACACTTAGTGCTTTAAAGATTAGCTGAAGTTATAATAGTTCCGTACACTTAGTGCCATCTCAATTAACCGAAGCTATTTTGATATTGCACACTTAGTGCCTCAAATAGCCGAAGCAAATTTAAATCACACACTTAGTGCCAAATACCATTGGTTTATTAGCGTATTCATCCAAACCAAATATATATACAATCTATGCATAATCAAAACAGCAAAATATACTTATAACATCATGTTTTACGTACGAACTTACCTCGTACTCAGAATTGTCGACTCAGACTATTTACTCTACAATCTTCGACTTCCCTCAATCTAAGTCTGAATTCGTCTTTTCTTCATCTTAATCAATGAAAATTAAGGCCGAACCCTAGCTTGGATTTCTTTTCATTTTCTTTTGATTATTTAGGCAACATGAGCATGAAAATAAGCTTATTTTAAGATTTTGTTTTATTTTAATTAACATATAACCTAAATGAAAATTTTGCCCTTTTATTAAACCTTTATAAATTCACATATATTAAGGTTATACTTGTCCTCTATACATGTAAATGGCATAATAACCACATATGGACCTCTCAATTATAAAGCCAAGTCAAATAGGCACTTTTAACATCTATCACACAGCTTTTACATTTTACGTGATTAGGTCCTTTTATCAAATTAAGCACACATACGATTAAATTTTCAGTTGAAACTTTCACACATGCTAATTCACACATCAAAAACACGAAAAGTAATATTAAAACATTTATTTGACTCAGATTTGTGGTCCCAAAATCGCTATTTTGACTAGGGTCAAAACCGAATTGTTACAATTCTCCCCGCCTTTCGTCCCCGAAAATCTTACCGTTAAACAGACTCGGATATAGCTACCTCATAGCATCTTTAGTCTCTTACGTGGCCTCTTCAATACCGTGTCAATACCACATCACTTTAACTAATGAAATTTTCTTATTTCGTAGTTCTTTAACCTCGCGTGCTAAAATACAAATCGGCTTTTCCTCGTAAGTCATATCAGATTGAATTTCAATCTCAGATGGAGGAATTACATGCGATGGATCAGATCTGTATCGTCAAAGCATTGATACGTGAAACACATTATGATTTTTTTCTAACTCTAATGGCAATAACAATCTATATGCTACCGGCCCAATACACTCGATAATCTTATACGGCCTGATGAACCTCGGACTCAATTTTCCTTTTCTACCAAACCGAAGCACTTTCTTCCACGGAGACACTTTCAAAAACACTTTATCGCCTATCTCAAACTCAATGTCTTCTCTTTTCAAATCCGCATATTATTTCTAACAATCAGAAGCTGCTTTCAAACTATCCCGGATCACTTTCACTTTCTGTTCAGTTTCTTTTATCAAATCAACCCTGTAAATCTTATTTTCATTGAGCTCAGTCTAATACAAAGGTGTACAACATTTGCAGCCATATAGAGCTTCTAGGGTGCCATTTTAATGCTCGACTGAAAGTTTTTATTATAAGAGAATTCAATCAAGGGTAAATAATGTTCCCACGTACCTTCAAACTCAAGAATGCAACATCTGAACATATCCTCGAGTATCTGAATAATCTACTCAGATTGACCATCCGTTTGCGGATGAAAAGCAGTACTGAAGTGCAATTTAGTACCTAGAGCATCTTCTAACTTCTTCCAGAATCGTGATATGAATCTCGGATCTCTGTCTGAACTATAGAAAATGGTACACAATGTAACCACATGATATCATAAATGTATAACTCAACTAATTTATCAAGCGAGTAATCAGATCGAACCGAAATAAAATGAGCTAATTTTGTCAAACGATCAACTACAACCCAAATTTCATCTTTCTTTCTTGGAGACAAAGGCAAACCCGAAACAAAATCCATTGTTATTCGATCCCATTTCCACTCCGAAACCATAATCGATTGTAACAAACCAGATGGCACCTGATGTTCAGCTTTAACTTGCTGATAGATCAAACATTTAGAAACAAAGTTAGAGATATCTCTTTTCATTCCGGACCACCAATAATATTGTTTCAGATCATTTTACATTTTCATACTACTCGGATGCACAGATCACCGACTATTATGAGATTCACTCAAAATCATCTGAATTAACTCTGGATTTCTTGGAACACAAATTTGATCTCAAAATCTCAAACAATCATCTTTATCAACTCTGAATTCTGAATCAGACTTTACATCACACTGAACTCATTTAGCTAAAATCTCATTATCAATCTTCTAAGCTTCAATAATCTATTGTAAAAACAAAGGTTTTCCTTTCAATTTAGCTAAAACTGAACCATCACCGGATAGAACTAAATGAGCATTCATCGCACGCAAAGCAAACAATGATTTTTGACTTAAGGCATCAGCAACAACATTAGCTTTTCCTGGATGATAATCAATCAAAAAGTTCATAGTTTTTTAGCAATTCAAGCCATCTTCTCTGTCGCAGATTCAAATCTCTCTGAGTCATCAAATACTTCAAACTCTTATGATTAGAATACACGTGACATTTCTCACCGAACAGGTAGTGACACCAAATCTTTAAAGCAAACACAATGGCAGGTAACTCAAGATCGTGTGTCGGATAGTTCTTTTCGTGTGGCTTCAACTGTCTCGAAGCATAAGCAATGACTTTTCCTTCTTGCATTAAAACACATCCCAGACCGATCAATGAAGCATCACTGTAGATCACAAATTCTTTACCCGATTCGGGTTGTACTAATACCAGAGCTTCAATCAATAAGGTTTTCAATTGATCAAAGCTATTCTGACACTTTTCGGATCACTCAAACTTCACATCTTTCTGTAGCAGTTTTGTTAACGGAGTCGCAATCATAGAAAAGCCTTTTACGAACCTTCTATAGTAACCAGTAAGTCTCAAAAAACTGTGAACTTCAGAGACATTCCTCGGAGGTTTCCAATCCAGAATAGCTGAAATTTTGCTCAGATCAACCCAGATTCCATATGCTGATACAATATGGCCCA
Source organism: Gossypium anomalum (assembly GCA_025698475.1). Lineage (NCBI taxonomy): Eukaryota > Viridiplantae > Streptophyta > Magnoliopsida > Malvales > Malvaceae > Gossypium > Gossypium anomalum. The sequence goes on from CM046956.1 coordinate 62,368,366, forward strand.
GAAAACCAACTTCTTGCAACTAGAATTCACACTTACTGAACTTAGCATACAACTATTTATCTCGCAAAATCTGTAACACTAATCTCAGATGCTCGGCATGTTCGGATTCATCTCATGAATAAATCAATATATCATCAATGAACACAACAACAAATTGATATAGGTACAGTTGAAGATTCTATTCATCAAATCCATAAGGATAGCAGGTGCGTTAGTCAATTTGAAAGGCATAACTAAGAATTCATAGTGATCGTACCTCATTTGGACAGTAGTTTTTGGAATGTCTGAGTCTTTCACTCGTAACTGATAATAGCCTGATCTCAAATCTATTTTCAAAAACAGAGCAATTCCTTTCAACTGATCAAACAAATCATCAATTCGGGGCAGGGGATACTTATTCTTGATAGTCACTTTGTTCAACTGACAATAATCTACACACATTCTCATCATACCGTCTTTCTTTTTCACGAGTAGAACCGGAGCACCCCAAGGTGAGAAACTCGGTCTAGCAAATCCTCTATCTGTCAACTCTTGTAACTGAGACTTTAATTCTTTTAATTCAGTCGGAGCCATTCTATACAAAGCTATCAAAATCAGAGTAGTACCAGGTATCAATTCAATGCCAACTTCTATTTCTCTAACAGGAGGTAATCCTGGAAGTTCTTCAGGAAAAACATCAGGGAACTCACAAACAACAGACACTGAGTCAACTTTCTTTTCTGACACTCTCGAATCAATTACATATGCAAAATAAGCTTCACAACCCTTTCTCACAATACTTAAAGCTTTCATCGAAGAAATAAGAGTAGGCAATCCACTCAAATCACTAGATTCAATTCTAACTATTTCATCATTCTTGCATCTCAAATCAATAATTTTTCGTTTGCAGTTCACAATAGTATCATGCAAAGTTAGCCAATCCATACCCAGAATTATATCAAACTCATCAAAAGGTAACAACATCAGATCAGTTGAAAAACATGTGTTTCGAAACATTAACGGACAATTCTTGCAGACTTTATCAACAAGAACACATCTGCCTAAGGGGTTCGAAACTCTAATTACAAATTTAGTAAACTCAACAAGCAAAGTCTTACTGTTCACTAAGTTCATGCATATATACGAATGTGTCGATCCAGGATCTATCAAAGCAATCATAGAAGTATCATTGAGAGTAAATGTACCATAATCATATCTGGCGATGAAGCTTCCTCGCGAGCTCGGATAGCATAAGCTCTGGCAGGTGCACGAGCCTCAGATCTAACAATTGTGTCTTTTGTTCCTCTTTGACTACTGCTTACATTTCCCGTAAGCGTTACCACTCTGCCTTGGATTCTGAGCATTACCTTTTTCAGTTAAATCTGGGCAATCTTTTATAAATGATTTCTTGAACCACAACTATAACAAGCTCGGTTATTACTTTTTCCCTAGCATTCTCCAAATTGTTGTCTTCCACATTGATCACACTCAGGTTTTTCATTCTTTGCATTATCAACACTAGCAACAGACGTAGCTAGAGCTTTAAAGTTTGATTGTGATCCAACACGGTCTCTGTTCAAATATCCCACATTAGCCTTTGAACGGCTATTATCATATCTAAACTTTTTTGATCCAGACTGAAATGATTTGCCAGATGATCTCTTTCGTACCTCTTTAGCTTCAAAATCAGCTTTTCTTTTCTCTTTCCTAAGATCTTCAGCTTTACATGCTCGTTCAACAAGCACAACAAATTCTTTGATTTCCAGAATCCCAACTAACAGACGAATATCTTCGTTCAAACCATCTTTAAATCTTTTTCACATTATTGCTTCCGTAGATACACATTCACGAGCATTCTGACTCAACCTTACAAATTCCTGCTCATATTCGGTGATAGACATACAACCTTGTTTAAGCTCGAGAAACTCTTTACATTTTTTATCAATAAATCTATGGCTGATATATTTCTTTCGGAATTCAGCTTGGAAGAAATCCCAAGTAACCCGTTCATTCGGAACCACAGATGTCAAAGTCTTCCACCAATGATATGTCGTATCTCTCAGAAGGGAAACAACACATTTTATGCATTCTTCAGATAATAATTCGTCAAACATTCTTATTGTGCTCTCTAACCAAAACTCAGCTTTTTGGCATCCGAAACTCTTCAACCCCATATTTTCTAATCTTATCAACTGGTGGTCTACTTAACTGAACTGGATTCATTAGTGGCATAAAGAGAGTTTGAGGAGGATTAACCGGGGGTGGAGGTTGTTGTATAGCCGGATTAGTTCTAATATATTGGGTAAACCATTCATCATCTGATAAAAGGCTTGTTTAGCCTCACCATCACGGCTACTCGTAGCCGGTCGAGAATCAAATGGCACCATCCCTTGCGCGGGAGCAAGCGCATTGCTTTCAACATCGTCCGTTACAGCTCTTTCAGGATCCCTTTGCTATATAAAAGAACATTTCAATGTCAGGATTCATCACACTATCACAATTCATAAATATAGCATGTATTGCTAGACTCACATGTACTAAAGTAGTCCTAGAACCGACTAAACCATAGCTCCAATACCAATAAAATGTAACACCCCTAACCCGTAACCATCGCCGGAATAGGTTAAGAGGCATTACCGGCTCACAATACAGATCAGAACAGACGAATATCAAATATCCTCTCATTTTAATAAACATAGATCATTCATATTCAACATGAACTTTAAACGACCATACGAAGTCTAAATCATGCATTCAGGATCAATTCAATAACATATGAAAGTTTTAAAACTTAGAAAAATTTTCAACTTTTCAAAGGTTACACGCTCGTGTGAACAGGCCGTGTGCCTCACATGGCCTTAGACACGCCCGTGTGCCTAAGCCGTGGCAAAACAGGGCATACATACTGACTTGTCCACACGGCCACAAGACACACCCGTGTGCCAGGCCGTGTGAAAATTAGGAAGGCTACTAACTTGGTCACACGGCCAACCATATGCACTTGTGTCTAGGCCGTGTCAAAACTGTAGGGTATACTGACTTTAATTTGTAGGGTAGCCCAAGGGACACACGGCCGTGTAACAAGACCGTGCGTCACACGCGGCTGAGACACACGCCCGTTTCTCTGCCCATGTGGACAAAAATAGGCCATTTGAGTAGCCCATTTACCACCCCAATTTGGGTCAACCTACAAGCAAAGAAGCAAGCATATTTACACAACCATTTTAGCCAAATCACAACCAAAACATAAGCTATTCAAGTCATATTATAATCACCCAAATCCATGCTCACAAGCCTTACTAATCTAAGTCAAAATATATGTCAAAAATATATCAAAGCATTTCTTTCCATACATCATTTAATCTCATGCCAAAACTCACCAAAACTTACCAACATTTACCATTTCTTTTGACCAACTAAACACATACCACAATTGAACATTGGCATAACATATAATATACCATTATCAAGCTATAATTTCAAACATAAACTAGCCAAATCACATGGCTAAATATATACATCACAAAACATAATCTTACAACTACTAGCCTATACATGTCATACTTCAAAATATACATTTTCAAAGTACCAAAAATGAGGTTCGATAGTGTGGTGACGATCCTTGACGATCCCCGAGCTCACAGTAGCTTTGATATCTATAAAACAATGCAAAAATACACAGAGTAAGCTTTCAAAAGCTTAGTAAGCTCGTACCAAAAACATCAACAGTATATAAAATATGAAATATCAATACATAAGTACTTATAAATTCTCAACTCATCCATCAAGTCAATGCCAACATCATCCATATATTTATACCAATTCAATAAACTTTTTATGCATTTTACCATCTACCACATAGGTGTTATACTTACCTGAACATTTCTGTATTCATTCATTTTCATTCTCACCTCTTGTTTGAATATTTTAAGACTTTTCAAATATCATCAATACTTTAAACATCCGCACACTTAGTGCTTTAAAGATTAGCCGAAGTTATAATAATTTTATACACTTAGTGCCATCTCAATTAACCGAAGCTATTTTGATATTGCACACTTAGTGCATCATATAGCCGAAGCAAATTTAAATCGCACACTTAGTGCCAAATACCATTGGTTTATTAGTGTATTCATCCAAACCAAATATATATACAATCTATGCATAATCAAAACAGCAAAATATACTTATAACATCATGTTTTATGTACGAACTTACCTCGTACTCAGAATTTTTGACTCGGACTGTTTACTCTACAATCTTTGACTTCCCTCGGTCTAAGTCTGAATTCCTCTTTTCTTAATCTTAATTAATGAAAATCAAGGTCGAACACTAGCTTGTATTTCTTTTCTTTTTCTTTTGATGATTTCAACAACATGAGCATAAAAATGAGCTTACTTTAAGCTTTTGTTTTATTTTAATTAACATATAATCTAAATGACAATTTTTCCCTTTTATTAAACCTTTATAAGTTCACATATATTAAGGTTATAATTGTGCATTATACATGTAAATGGCATAATAACCATGTAAGGACCTCTTAATTGTAAACTCAAGTCAAATAGGCACTTTCAACATCTAGCACACAGCTTTTACAATTTACGCGATTAGGTCATTTTCTCAAATTAAGCACACATACGATTAAATTTTCATACGAAACTTTCACACATGCTAATTCACACATCATAAACAAAAAAATAATATTAAAACATTTATCTGACTTGGATTTGTTTTCCCAAAACCACTATTTCGACTAGGGTCAAAACTGGACTGTTACACTTTTAAGTATAATGGGGTCACTGATGACGCTATTCATCTTTGATTGTTTCTCTTTTCTTTTATTGATAATGTTTTTTCTTCGTTAGACTCGTAGACACCAGGATCTCACTGGAAAGTTCTTATAAAAGTTTTTCCCGATTAGCAAAGCAATTCAGCTAAGAAGAGAGATTGTTGTCTTAAGATAGATGGAATGAGAAAGTTTTTATGAGGCATAGGAATGCTTCAAAATGTTGATTCAAAACAGTCTGCACGATGAATTTCTTGATTGGCTGTAACTGTAGGTATTTTACATTTGTTTGGATGCAAGCGCAAGATATGGACAAGATGGAGGAGCAGAAGGAGCCCTTATGAATAAGAAGTACAAGGATGTGTTTGAAATTATTGAAAATATGGCATTAAACTCCTGTCAATGGCAAACTAAACATTTCACATATGGTTAGAAAACCGCTATGGTCAAAGCTATTCAAGAGGATGATAAGTATCAACAAATAATGGATAGATTAAACCGTATTGAATTTCCTTCTACATCATCTATGTATAAAGGAAACAAGCAACTCTTCCATTATATCAACAATCCTGCCGAGGATGTGAATTACATTAGGAATAGGGGTGGAAACCCTTATTCAAATACATATTATCCTGGTTGGAGGATCACCTTAACTTGAGATGTGGAGGAAACCAAAGAGGAGGTAACAATTTAAATCAAGTTAAAAATACTAATTACCAACCTTCTTATTTGCAGAAACCCTAGGACAGAACCAACCCAAGTGACCGTACTGCATGTGGTCAATGTTTTGATAGAATTGAGGGAGAGATGTAGTCAATGAGAATAGACGTCAAGCAAGTGCAGTCTAAGTACACCAACTCAACAAGAACATTAACTAAGCTTGAGGATCAAATGAGCCAATTGGTGAGCATGATGGGTGATATCAAAAGACAAATTGGCTCAGGCATTCCTAGTAACACAGAAGATAATCCTTGGAGAGAAGGAAAAGAGCATGTGAAAGCTATAGCACTCCGATTAGCCAAGGTACTTAATAGCCCAGAAATACCTACCTTGGAGGTAACTGTGGATAATACTGATGAACCTCAGGACAATTCCATGGAAGTAGAAAATGGACTTGAATCAGAAGAAGAGAAGACACCATCAGCTAAGATAGGATGTAACACCCCTTATCCGTATTCGACACTGAAATAGGATACGAGGCATTACCGGACTCACATCGCAAGCAAAAATATAATTTTGAGTCATAATTTTTCATCCAAATTAAAACCATTTGCAGTCAAACATAAAGTCCCTAATATGAGCCTACGAGGCCTAAATCATGCTTTGAAAATGGCTTAGGACTAAACCGACTACTTGGGAAATTTTTACAAAACATAGAAAATTTTTGCTATGAACAAGGGTCACACGCTCGTATGGTTTGGGACATGCCCGTGTGGGCAGGCCATGTGGTCACACATGCCTATGCTCCCAACTTGTGTAACTCTCTGTTTTGCAATGCATGAACAAATTGAAGTCACACCGCCAAGTCACACACCCGTGTGCTAGGCTGTATGGATAATTTAATTTTCATAAAATAGGTTCAGACTTCACACAGTTGGGACACATGCCCATGCCTAAGGTCGTGTCCCTCACACGGCTGAGACATAGGCCCATCTCTTTACCCATGTTCTCAATTTTGAGCATTCTATTTCTCAAAATTAAGGTGTAAAGGACACATGCCCATGGGAGAGACACACAGCCTAGACACATGCCCGTGTGTCTACCCGTGTAGACAAAATAAAGGCTATTTACCAAGCCATCTGCCACCCTCATTTGCTCAAACACATACACCATTTCAATGATAGAAATTATAGTATACTTAGGCAACCAAAACATCCACACTCAACAAGTAGCAAACCAATGTAAACCACATCACTAAAAAGCATTAGCACATACATGCATATAAGTAGATTTTCAACCAAGTTAACCAAAATAAGCCAATTTACATGGCCAATTTCCACAACAAACATTTGACAATTACAAGCCAATACATTTGGCTAGAATCATAATGGCACATATAACAAAATAATCAAGTCCCTATACATGCCATATACTCAAAATGCTAAATTTCATCAATACCCAAAATGATAGTTTTGATAGTGTGAGGCGAATCTCCGACGATCCCCAATCCGAGCTAGCTTGACGGCACTATAAATCATGGAAAGTAAACGGAGTAAGCTATATAGCTTAGTAAGCTCGTATGTAAGCAAACCCTACCATACATTAATCATGCAAGTAATATAACATAAGATAGTATAATTTACCATAACCTAGTGATCATAATTCACTTCCATCACAACATACCTTCGAATCGTCATTTCATGAATTAATAATCATAAGCTTTGAGTACATACCTGAACCATCTCGTAATAATTCCCTACTTAGTCTCATCATTGCCATACCCAATGAACCACTCGAAATAATAATATCGGATACACAGGAAGTCTTGCACACAAGGTGCCATATATGTAGCTATTGCTACTTTTATCTCACATCACATATGTGTTCGCTCTCGAGCTATCCATAGGCCTGCTCACACAAGCTTCCAGTTGCTATGTAGCTACACGGTGTTGCTCACACAAGCTGTCAAGTAAGTGCAACATATGCCGGTATACTCAGCCATCGGTTGGATGTACAGGACCAACACTCGAAATCACATAACATAAAACCCTAGTGACATGTCACTTGTATCCTAATCTATTCCTAAAGTTCGATTGGGATTTCTCGCTTACCAAAATGTTGTTAAACGTGACCGTAGAATTAAACTCGTCCACAAAATCAATTATACAGTTCATGCAATATTAAAGCATTTAAATACAATTATATTAAAGCTTATTTAACATACGAACTTACCTCGGTTACAAAAACGGCTATTAGTTCGATTTAGTCAACAACCTTGTTCTTTCCCTGGTCTAAACTCGAACTTCATTTTTCTTAATCTATAATATGAAATTTAACTTATTTAATCATCACATTATTCAATTCAGCCCAAAAACACACTATGGAAAAAATTACATTTTTCCCCTAAACTTTTGACATTTTACATTTTAGTCCCTAGCCTTGTAAAATGATTTCCATCCAATTTCTTCATTACCCAAGCCTAGCGGAACCTTTTTCATGCTCATGGCAGCCCTCATTTTCCATTTATTTACATTTTACCACGCATTTACAACCTTTTACAACTAGGCCCCTTTTTGACATTTTCATCAAAAATCACTTTGTAAATGCTGTTTAACTAATAGTAAACATGCATTTTCTACCATTAATCATCAAAATACAAGCTTATTCAACATGGGTAAAATTTTAGACTTTGATTTTCTTTTAAATTAGTCCTTAGAATAGCTAGATCAAGTTACAACATTTGCAAAAACGTAAAAATCATTAAAAACACGACAGAGACAGACTTACAATCGAGCCTGGAAGCTTGGCCAAAACCCTAGCTATGGTTTCCCCAAAAATTTCGGCTATATGGACTAAATTGAAGAAGATGACATCTTTTATTTAGTTTATTTTGGCTTTATTTACTAGATTACCAAAATGGCCTTCACTTAAATTTTGAAAATTTACCTACTCTATGTCCATTTTGTCCATCCTAAAGCATAATGGTCTAATTACCATTTAAGGACCTCTAATTTAAAAATTCATAACAATTTACTACCTTTAGCCTATAGAACTCAAATTTTGCACCTATTGCAATTTAGTCCTTCTAGATAAATTGAATACTCAATCAATAAAATTTCTTAACGAAATTTTTACACAATCATTCTATCATGCTGTAAACCTCAAAGAAAAAATAAAATAAATATTTCTACTTCGAATTTGTGGTCCCAAAACAACTATTCTGATTTGACCCAAAAACGGGCTGTTACACAGGAAAAGAGACATCCAAAGATGCCAAAATCACGAAAGTCCCATTTCCAACAAGATTAGAAGAAAGATAGAAGAGGGACGAGGATGAATTCATATGTTTTCTGAATTTGTTTAAAACTTTACATGTAAACCTACCTTTAATCGAGCTAATAGAGAAGGTTCCCAAATACGCCAAATTGTTAAAGGAGATGATGGCAAGGCGTAAGAAAATTAAGCTATGAGAATAAGTTAATTTAAGTGTTTCCTGTAGTGTGATTATTTCAAGGCAAGTACCTTGGAAGTTGAAAGACTCGGGAAGTTTCACTATTCCCATAGAAATATGGAGCATTCATTTTAATAGAATTCTATTCAATTTTGGAGCCATAATTAATTTAATGCCCTTATCAATTTTTAAAAAACTCAGGTTAGGGAATCTTAAAACAACTCAAATAAAATTACAATTAGCTGACTTTTCTTTGGTACATCTGAAGGGAGTACTAGAAGATGTGCTAGTCAAGGTGTGAAGTTTTATTATTCCAGCATATTTTTTAATACTTGATTTTGAGGAAGATCGGGAGATACTGGCCTTACTAGGAAGACCTTTCCTAGCCACTTCTAGATCAACCATTGATTTAGAGAAAAATGAGCTAACTAAGAACATTAATGGTGAGACTAAAATCTTTAAATGTGGTTATCAATTGAATGACGAAGAGTGGAGGATATTAAGGGAGCATTACAAAAAATTATTCATCTTTAACATTCCTGAGTTAAAGGGAATGCTTCCCTTTATGAGTACAGAAAGCATAAACAGGTTTAAAGAATGGACAAGAGGGCAAAGTTAGAGTGTCACAACAGTCGGTGGACTAATACTGATAAAATAAAGAAATTGTCCACGGGTGAATAAACAATATTGTTGGACAAATCTGGCAGTATAACTTAAAATATGTGAATTGTTGCATGATTTTTTATAAATTATTGTATATTTAACTAACCCCATCATTTAGATTCTAACTTTTATTTGATGTATATTAAAGTTTTAGACCGAAACATCCTTGAGGAGGGGTTTTAGACCAAACTGGAGTCATTGTTGCAACATTGCACTAGAGAGTCACGACATAGCAAACAGCCCTTGAGAATCTCTAAAATGGTGGATGTGTCGCGACATGGAACTCCTGTGTCGCGACACAGAACCCCTTTATCGCGACATCGCTACAAATTGTTGCAAGGTTGGCCGAATCCACTACGGAACCCGATGGCTAAAACACTAACTTTACCCAATTTTTAACCCTTAAACCCCTATTTTATAACCAAAAACTATATCCACTACTAACTAAAACATCCCTTAACCCTTATTTCCTTAAACTCTCTCAAATATATCAACATCCCTTAAACCTTAAACCCCAATTTCCCAAATTCCTTTTCACAAACTTGGTGCAACAAGGAACGGGGACATCACGAGCAAGCAAGGAATTAGAACAACGTCAACTATATATTCAAGGTTAAGGGATCCTAAAATCAAACCTTTTTTATTGTTCCATTGAATTATTTATTTAGTAATTCATTAGAATTAAAGCATTATGCCTCCTAGAAAAGTTAGGCGAACAATGGAAACAAATTCGTTTGTGGTTCAAAATCCCTCTATTTTTTTAATAGGAATTTTGAAAAGAATTTTAATGAACTTTAAGGAAAAACATTTATTCAAGAAAGGATATTTGATCCACCAATGATTTTATGTAAAGAAATATGACATTTGGTTAGATATCATCAATGGAAGCATTTTTGGACAATCCCAAAGGATAATGTTGTAGTCCTTATTGTTTAAGACTTCTACATATCTTTCAGGACCACGAGTCTAGAAATACCGAAGGACATATATGGGATACAGTACCTGTACGAGGGAAAAAGGTGAGAGTAACCCCTTGAATAATTTGTAAATTTTATAATACTCTATATTATGAAAATGATTTCATCAATGAAACTAACTTAGAATATCTTAGAAACATAGATATGGATCATGTTATAAACTTTTTAATTGAAGGAAGGGGTGAATGGAAGTATCGCACAGGTACTAATATCCTAGTATCTTTTCATCAAGCTATTATGTTCCCTGAGGCTAATATGTGAATTCAGTTCATTTTCACATGAATTATACCTACTTTAAATGTTTCTAATATTAATACCTTTAGACTAGTTTTACTCTATTCTATTTTGTAAAAAAAAGCAGGTGTGTGTTGGCAAATGGATCCACTATAACATGAGAATAAGTATTTGTAGCCAGAAGGTGGAAGTATTCTATCCCCATCTAGTGATGGCTTTATACAAAAAGGTAGGTGTACCTGTGACATTAACTGAACAATCGTTGAAACCATCGTGAAGCATTATCAGAGACATATTTTCCCAACAATACATCGAGTTATGGGCCAAACAGATCAAAGATGGTAACAAGCAACAACAAGGAATGACAGCTACACCCACCTCGTCACAAAGGTTGGTACGAGCTCAACAAGATGTTGGTGAGAATAGTCATCCAAAGTTAGATTGGACGATTAAGTGAATGCAAGAATCGAGACTAATATTTTAAGAGTTTGCTAGGCAAAGTAACATATAAGTCTCTAATTATACACCTAATATGTTCGGTCCAACGAATATGGAACAAGATATAGAAGCATAGGAAAGCAAAGAGGAAGGAGAAGAAGACGAGGATGACGAGGATGAGAAGATAGACGATGAGGAGGAGGATTAATTGATTTTTTTTTAAATTCTTGTATTAACTTTGGAAAGTTTCAATTTAAACTTTGTAGGACTAGGATTAATAACTAGATTTTTTTTAGTTTTGTTGCATTTTGTTTAATTTTTCTATGTAGGAACCCGACACAAAGGAGACACGAAAAAGCTCAAACTTTCAATGACCGAAGGAGGAAGCACCCACTAATAGGAGTTAGAGTGATCATGATCAATCGGGTAACTTCTTTCCTTATCTTTTAATGAGCTACACATTGAGGATAATGTGTAGACTAAAGTTTGGGGGGGTAACATAGAAAATTTTCTTATTTTTACATCTTTGATTTTTCTTTTCTTTTGGTGTGCTTAAGCTTGTAGAAATACAAGTGATTGGTTAGGAGTATGTACGTAGGTTGCTTATGTTTATGAATAAGTTTGGCATGATGATAGGTGATTTTAAATTTTTATTATAAGATTACTAAAGTTCTATATGTTACACTATAAATAGGTATTAAGCTACCATTTTTACGAAGTGATATAGAAAATACAAGGAAACAAACATGCTAGTATGAATGATAAATGGTTGGATTTGTGTTTGTTTGGTTGATTAAATATATGTATGTTAAGATATTTAAGGATGACTTAAGGCATTATTTGGGATATATCCTAGAGCAAAAAAGCTATCCTATTTATACTTCACCTTTAGTACCAATTTTGAGCCTTTTGACACTTCTTGATGAACTGTAGTTCAAACCTCGAGCCTGAAAACATTAATTTGTATACGCCCTTTTTCTTTGGTTCTATACCAAACATTTATAGATGTCTGGCCATACATATTGAGGGTTAAGTAGATACATCACAGCGGAGTTTGTAAAACTAGAGTGAAATAAGAAAGATTGGTGTAATATAGGAACTATAGGTTAGCTTAAATGTGCGGAAAAAAAAAAGAACAATCCAAAGAGAAAATTGGTATGAGTAGAAAAAGTCTTAAACTGGTGAAAAAGTATTCATGAGTGAGATGTATTGGAAAAGAGAAAAGTCACAAAGTCACAAAAGAAAGGAAAACTCGATCATTAGTGCACAAAAACTCGTAAGGCTAGCCATAGTTACTATGTCATGTTATGAATTCCTATATACGGAGAGACAAAGAACGTGAGAGAAGGAGAAATAAGACGATGAGCAAGAAAAGATCATTACGGTGGAGAATAGGGATCAATACAATGTGCCAAACTATTTTCGTGTTTGTATCCTTTTGATGCTTACTGTTTTTGAATTTCATATTTATCCTAACCCTCAGAACATTACAAGCCAAAAAGCCCTACCTGACCTAAATATCATTATACATGAATGGATATCATATTGAACATTCATACAAACGACTATTTGTATTTTGCTCGGATAATCAAAGTACTTGTAGGACTGGCTGGTGGATTCTTATAGGTGAGAACCTTAATACTTGTATATTTTGCAACATACTGAACTTAGATGTTTATGATCACAAGTGGGAGGTCAACTACTTATAATGTTAAAATTGTTAGTAAACGTGAAAGGGATAAGTCATATGCTACGAAATCAATACTTATACCAACTTACTCAAGGATCGTCATTTTTCATTTAGTAATCTTTATTTATGTTTCTTGAAGACAAGAAATGACTTAAGTGTCGAGGAGTTTGATCTGCCATAATTTGGTGCAGCAGATTGACTTAAGTTTTCACATTTAAGGAGCTTGAATACAAGCATTTTCATTATGTTTTAATTCAATTTCTTTAGTTTTGTTTACATTCAATAAAATGTGCACATCGAGTTTTTTATTAACTTTAAGGGCCGAATGAGGCCTAAGGTAAAGCTAATGAACTTTGTGAGTGTGTAGAAGAGTATTGGAAGGCATTTTGGGGCAATATTAGATGCTACGTCGCAACATGGGGGATCTGATGCTGCAAAATAGAAAGCAGAGAAAGTGAGAAACTACCTTCAATGTCATGACACAGGCTTAGAGTGTCGCGAAACACCCCTGAAGATGGCTATAGAGGGACATGTTGGTTGCTACGTCATGACACAGGTCCTGGTGTGCCGTGACATCGACTTTATGAAAATAATTAAACACAAAGCAACGGCGTTTTGGTCTACACAATTGAGCTTTATGCTCGGGAGCATTAGTGTAGCAGCCCATTTTTCAGTGGTGTCAAAAACAGTGATTCTGGGGCCATAAATCTCATAAGTCTGTAAATACTATCACTTAATAGTTACAATCGAATATAGTGTAATGATAAATTTTGATTTAATGATTTATGTTAAATGAAAGATTAATAACGTTCAAGTGGTATCCCTTAAAGTCAAGTGGTTTTAAAAAATGAGGTATCAAGACCTTGTTTCTATAAACCGAGCCGTAAATATTTTATTAAACATTTACAAAGTGTTATTAAGGTCATATTAAAATTTGGTTAAGAAATTTTAATGTTTAGATAGTTAATTAATTAAAAATGACTAAATTGTAAAAGGTGCAAAAGTTGAATTCTATTCGTTAAATGGATCTAATAGCTATCAAAAGATATATTCATTGACTTGGATGGTAATTATTCCATGTTTGAAGTTGGTGGATGATATTGGATTGGTTTTGGTGTAATTAAATAATTTTTAAAAGGTTAATTTAGTAAATAAGTAATTAAAACTTAAGTAAAAAGATGATAAAAATAAAAATTTCATCTTCTTCCTTTAATTTTTTAGTTCAAAACCGAATAGCCATGATTTTAAGAGAAGCAAGTTTTAACCAACTTCAATTCAATGCATGGTATGTTATTTTTATCCTGTTTTTAGTAATTTTTATGTTTTTGAGCTCGTATTAGCTTAATATAGCTAACCCGGGGGTCAAATTGTAAACTTGTTAAATGTTATAAATTGTGTCATAGATGAATTTAATATGTTTTTGAAGTTTTATGATAGATTGTTAAGCTTGGTTGTTAAATAAACAAGTTTTGTTAAGTGATTTTTGATAATTTTAATGTTTAGGGATTAAATTGTTGAAAAAGTAAAGTTCAAGGTAAATTGTGCGAAATGAAGAAAAAGGTGGGTTGATATAGGACCTTAAGAAAATTGGTTAACATGATATTTTATTAATTGTGGTGAAATTTCAAGTTTTGGGTGTAGGGACTAAATAGCATAAAATCTAAAATATTAGGGTAATTTTGTAAACTTCCCAATAATAAGAGTTATAAGTTAAATTAATTATTTTTAAGTTATTGAACGGTTTAATTGAGTGAAACATTATTATTTAGATAAAAAAACAAAACAAACGGACCAAAATCGAGGAAAAATTGTGGTTGGATTAGTCGTCGACTTCGTTGTTACAGCTGTATTTGTCAAGGTAAGTTCATATATGGATAGAAATTATTATTTTCCACTTTGGATGAATGTAAATAGTTATTTATATTATGGTCAAATTAATTGGTAAAGTTGTGATAAATTATTATTATGGATCAATTAGAGGAATTAATCAGATTAAAGGATATGCGAACTATTGTTAATGCATTTGGTGATTATGAAATATAGATTATCTATTTAAATGTTACTTGGATTAAGGTAAGTTCACAATGTCTGATGTGTAAACTATAAGTTTCTTGAAAATAAGTTATTGTCGCTAGTAAATTATATAAATACATGTGAAATTGTATATGTTATTATAGTATTTTAAATATTGAAATTAATTTCACATGAAACTGATTAATGGATGATGATAATCTTTGTGATGGCACATTGGCAATATGAATATATATTGATATCATATTATGTGTATGGAAACAATGAAGTGCCCTTGATTGATAAATATGTATCAAGGTAATGGATTACATGAAATGCCTGGTTGAACATAGTAATCACTAGGATATGTGTAACACCCCAAACCCGACCCAGCAGGCTCATTCTGATATAAAATACTCACATTTATTCAAAAGCCTACTAACTAAAGACAGGGTTTATTCCTTAAAAAAACAAAACTTTTGCGCAAGCCAAGGCTTGAACCCAAGACTTCTCAGACTCTTCCCAGAACACCTAACCATTGAAGCGAACACTCAATTGTGTCACTTCTTGCACAACTAATCATTTATGAGCAGCCTCCTATCTGTTCCCATGCTCAAGACCTAATACTTCTAGGCCCAAATTACAATTCACCCCTCCTTAAATAAATTTTACCCCCGAAATTTCCAACTACCAGAACCGTCGCATAATACAAACTACACCACTACGCTCCCGCTGCGCACTCTAGTTCCAAAAGACTACCACATTTAACTTGAGTGCTTTTAGTACAGTCTATAGATAGACTGGGACAGTGCGTCATCTCCAGCCGTACGCTCATGAGACCCAGTCTCAATCACAAATGAAGCCGGTGCCTCTCTGGCTTCGACAATAGGCATGTGGCCAGATGACGAAGACCCAGCTCGAGTACCTCTACGGCCTCCACTACGACCTCTTGTACCCCTTCCGTGAATACCTCTGGTGCTCATTATCGAATTACTTTTTATCTTGTATTAACAATTTTATGCATCAGCTTACAGTTTCAGTGTTTATTAACAAATATTTTATGGAAATAGTATTAGTAATTCAGAGTTTGTTTTCGTAGATCGCGGTCTTACTACAGTCTTTAGTTTACCCTAAATGGAGTATTTCAGTATAGTTTACTACCTACAGTAATCTTAGTATTTCAATTCAAATAAACAACAGTAGTTTCAAAGGACTTACAAAATCGACGCCGGAGATTCAGTGTACCACACATTCAGTAAAACTTTTCATAATACTTTCAATTCATTTAAAACAATTCTTTTTGGAATTTTCCAGCTTTAGAAAAAATCCAAATCCACAGTCAAGTTTTGCAACCTGGCTCTGATACCACTAAATGTAACACCCCAAACCCGGCCCAGCAGGCTCATTCTGATATGAAATACTTACATTTATTCAAAAGCCTACTAACTAAAGACAAGGTTTATTCCTTAAAAAAACAAAACTTTTGCACAAGCCAAGGCTTGAACCCAAGACTTCTCAGACTCTTCCAAGAACACCTAACCACTGAAACAAACACTCAATTGTGTCACTTCTTGCACAAGTAACCATTTATGAGCAGCCTCTTATCTGTTCCCATGTTCAAGACCTAATACTTCTAGGCCTAAATTCGAGGCGTTACAATTTGATTGGCATGCCAATAGGGCTAGTATGTGCGCTTGTACAAGATTTGCACTTCGGTGCTTCTGTTTACACTTTGGTGCCTCTGTATACACTTCAGTGTCCTTATTTGCACAATTTTGCCCCCAACACTTCGGTGCTTCTGTTGTGCATCTATGATGCCTCTGATGTGGTATAGTTACCTAAGTATCTAAGTCAATTTACTAGTTCATCGGGCTAAATGTTAATGGAATTTACAGAATTATTTATGTGCTTAAAGGCTAATGTATAGTTAAGCTATTAGTAAATGTTAAATGTTCAATGAACTACTTGATCATATGTGAGTATAATCATATTGATGACTATACGGTTAAAGATATATATTTATACACATATATCTAAATGAGTTTGGATTGAGTTATTATAGTACAAGAAGCATACAATGAACCATTTTTAGTACTAATCCTATAAGTACTTCTTAAATGAATATTAGGTATGATTAGTTTATTTATTTAGTTTTCACATTGTTTAATGAATGTAAGTGATTCCGGGATGATTTGTTTATATGAAAGTTTGAAAGGAAAGATGAATTACAGAACGATTATATGTAATGTGTAAGTGTTATGGTAAGAAGAAATGTTTAAGTGAAATAGTTATATGAAATGCTTATAAGGAATAATATATATATGTATATGCAAGGCTACACCAATTATCCATGGGAGGTGTAGTGAATAAAATGAAAGTTAGCTTTTGATATAATGAAAATATTGCTTAGATGTTTATTCTAAAATGTTCAGTAATTAAGTTGCCTTTATACGAACTTACTAAGCATTATTGCTTATGTTAGTTGTTTTATTTTCATGTAGATCATCAGAATGCTCGATTTGATTGGAAGCACGACGGAGACCTATCACACTATCTAGTAGCCAATTTGGTAGTTTTTGAGTATTTTGGCCAAGGTTAATAATAGCATGTATAGGTCTTTTGTACTGATGGTTCATGGATGTATTAAAAGGTTGATTGAGTATGCTTATGGCTTGAAGTTTATGTTTCCATGATGGACTTGTATTGCTTGTTAAGTAAGGTCATCTTGATCACTTTTAGTGATTGAAAAGCATGATCTTTTGGTATGTTTATGATGGTTTGAGAATGGTATTTTGATGAATGTGTTAATGATGTCTTTGGTATGTATAAGTTTTGAAAGTTATGTTGGTTTGGTACATTTTGATGCCTTGCCAAGTTAGGTCATTTGGTTACCTTATTATGCTTGTATATACGACTCTTATGGTATGTTTTGTATAGTTTAAAAATGATTATAAGTGGTATGCTTTGGTACCTAGTTGAATTAGGATAGCATGTGTGAAGTGGTATATTTTTGGCATGTGTTGATAGTTGTTGAATTGGTATAATGTAGTGCCTTTGAATGGAATATTGATTAGTTGAAATGAGATTTTAAAATGGCATTTTGATGTGTGTTTAGATGATGTTTACGTCCCTTAAGAGTATGCATGAATGGTTGAATAGTTATGCATGGAATGGTTTTGGAATGGCTTGATTTTAGGTAATTTTGGGTTCACATGGCCTGAGACATGGGCATGTGACTCAACCATGTGAGGCACATGGCTTGGCAACACGGCCATGTGTCATTTGAGGGTTCTTAAATTTTCAAGTCAGTGAGTTACATGGCTTGGCACACAGGTATCTGACACGGACGTGTGTCCCTTATTCGAAAGTTACACGGCCTAGGAGGTTCCACACAGTTGTGTGACCCCTATTTTCCAAGTTTTGGATTTTTTTTCTAAACTTTTCGTTTTACTTCAAATTAGTCTTGAATTATTTCTAAACTATTTTTAGGGCCTCAAAGGCTCAATATAGGGGCAAATTGATTAAGAAAGAATGGTTTTTAATATGTTTAGTTTATTAAATGTTATGATGTTATATGATTTTTGATTGATTGGTAATGCTCTGTAACCCTAATCCGGTGATGGAGATGGGTTAGGGGTGCTACATTTAGCTACCCTAGGGCTATCTAAAGGATATAAATAGACCTTTCTGGCGCACATTATGGACACCATGCTATTAGCTTAGACTTTCTCTTTAGATTTGATTTTGTTTTCTTAGGTTTTTAGAGTTTCGTTTCTTTTGTTCTTTACTTTCTTACAAGAGATCTGAGTTGTAAAAGAGATGAACTCTTTTGGATTCACATTCATTATCAATATTACTAAGGCTTTTCTTAAACTCTCTACTATTCATCCATTATAATTAATTGCTATATCTACTCCATGTTGTTTATGAGAGCCATGGGGAACTAATCCTTCTGTGGGGGATTAATGAGTGGAAGCATGATCTTTTAACTATTTTGTAGGGTAATTCAATAGATCAGTTGTTTGGAAAAGGGAGAACATGAAACAAACCCTAGGCTTGACCACCTCGAGAAATCATGAAATGGGAATTAACCCAAAATTGGTATTGCCCATTTGTGGACACCTCCACCCCAAACCAGTCTAAACTGTGAGGTTGAAAGATAACTAGTTTTTGCTAACTCGTTATGTTAGTAGAAGATCAGAAGATCCCACTAGGGTAACAACTAGTTGATTGACAAAGAACCCGAGACGATAGTTGATTAAGATTGTTAAAGTAAGCTAATCACCCATCCTTAGATTTGATTCACTTTATTTATCTTTATCTCTTGTAATTTTAATTTTTCGTTTTCATTTTATTGTTTTACAAGTTCTAAACATATTTCTTATTTTACTTTCGTACTATAACTAACTTATAGTATTAATTAGACCTTTAATTATTTAGGTTAAGATTGATTTAGTACTCGCCTCCCTTGGGTACGATCCTCGGAGTCTCACCCACTTTGTTATAAAATCTATATTACAACTTGACCCGTATACTTGCAGATACCGCCTCATAAGCCTTTATATTATTGCAGTATTCAAACTCTGGACGTTAGTACATCTGAAGGTGATAAGCCTAGTATGAAGATGGATTTGTCTGAGTTATATTAAGTTGGCGTACAGTATATGCCCGAGTGATAAGCAAGTTGGCGTATTGATCTGCCGTAAATCATACTATTATTTACATCCCTTTTTACACATAATTATAGTTTGTTTAATATTAAATCAAAGCATTTTATTATATATTTAGGTTGTTATACTTAAAGTAGTAATTTATGCTTTCTAGTAATTTTTATTACATTTTATATATCTAAATAAGGTTACATGGTCTTGTAGGTTAAGTCAGGAGCAAAAGATGCTTAGTTGGGCAAAAATTGATGCCTATGTTGTGACACCAAGATACTGATGTCTCAACATCGAAGACAGAAGCTAAAAACAAGTTCTGGAGTGAAACTGCCCCTGATGTGATGACATGGCCCTCCTATGTCGTGACATACCCCCTGTGCAACCCAAAATTCCTGCACGTTTTAACTACATTTTGGACAAAAATTAGGTGTATTTATCCAAATTGAACTCTAAGGACTTGAAAGATTATTTAGGCACTTTAATATTTCAAGTTGAACTTATATAAAGGCCATTGTAATCAAGTTAAACACACAATTTTAGGGTTTTGATTCTCAGGTTTTTCTTTCAATCTTAGTTTTTACTTAGGTAATTTTATGTTCTTGTAATCGGAAGATGCTATTCCGAAGTGAGACTTTCGCGATGGGAGATTGTTTCGAAACCATGCTTTCATTAGTAAATCCATAAGCATCTTTTTTTCTTATTAATATTTTTTATTTCTTTCTTTAACATTGTTAGATGAATATTTGTGTAAAGATTAGATTCAATTTATGCATTCTACATATTTTGCATGTTTCAATTGCTTTAACTTAATTAATTGCTTGAATGATAGATTTTTTTAATGGATCAGTTGTTTGGGAAAGGAAGAACGTAAAACAAACCCTAGGCCTAACAACCCTAGGAAGTCATTTAGGTGGGAATTAACTCTAAATTGGTATAGCCTATCCGTGAACACCTTAACCCCAAATCGGTCTAGACTATGAGGTTGAAAGATAAGTAGTTCTTGCTGACTCGTTATTCTAATGGAAGATCGAAAGATCCTGCTAGGGTATTGACTAGTTGATAATTTAGAACTCTACTTCAATAATTAATTAGGTAAAATAATTGGATCTAGGCTAAAAGGCACTCACGTAGTCAAAATAAGGAATAGGAAAAGCTGATACAAGAACCTAGGAGTAGATTTAGGTTTAGTTAAATTTATTTAGTATCTTATTATTGTTATCATCTCCATTCTTGATTAACACTACTAACTCGTGACTCGAGTAGATTAGTAATTATTTCCTGTACACCCACTCATATAAATCAATTGTGGTCCAACTAAACGAACCTTTTCAGAGTTTGATTATTTTTACAAACATTTTGTGCATTCATCTATGTCTAGAGACTACATGCATGCAATTCGACAGAACAAATTAATGGAAAATTAAAGTACCATCTAGTAATCCCAACCCGATCAAATTTAAATCATAGGTTGGTTAATCAAATCAGAATTCAAAATATCATTCAACATCTTTAACAATTAATTTTGCAAAAAAGTAATTTAAGAAAATAAAGGAAGAACTTTAGGAAGCTTTCGTCGGTTTAGCCTCAACTCTAGTGGCACAATGTCTTGCAAAGCCCAGGTTGACTGCCTTTTTCTTCTCCCTTGTGTTCTGCTCTGCTGCTCAGCCTTTACTGCTACCCTTGTTTTTTCTCAGGATCTTTTCCCCAAAAAGACTCTCCAAAAATCCTACTCTAAAAATAACCCCTCCCTTTTAGAGTTCTTTCCTTTTGTTTTATATTTTTGTTTTCCTCTAGTAGGTCCCTCAACCCATGCTTTTTCACCTCCTCTTTTTAGCTAGATTTTTTGGTAAAAATACAGTTAGGGCTGGTACACGCTGAGTGCTAACTCGGTGTCTTACTAACATTGCCATGAAATTAGTGTTGTCAAATAGACCAACCTTTTGCCACGACAAAACTTCACTCATTTACTTTATTTTCCTCATTCTGCACCTACCGCTCAAACAACAAACAAATCTTTTCCACCTACAAGTAAATGTAACATATAATAACATTTAAGCCCAATCCAAGCTCCACAAACAAATACTAATATAATACCCTAAAACACAACTAAATTAACCTAAGTACAAGTGTTAGCTCGAAAGGATCAACTTGAGATCATCGAGAGGGAGGTTGAATTTGTCTTTGAGAAATTATGGTGGAAGTAAAGAAAACTATAGAGCAAAGAACACCAAGATTTATAGTGGTTTGGCCCTAATTGCCTACTCCACTACCTTAGCTTTCCACAACTAAAGATTTTCTCCAAATTCACTAATTTGAACACCTTTGAGGACAAGGTTTAACCTTACAATCTCTCTTAATACTTATACCCTAAAATCTTAATATACAACTCCCTTACGGTTTCTACCCAAATCTTAAGAATAAACCCTCTCTCAAAAGAGATACAAATAAGCAAACAAAGAAAATAATCCTCACAAGATAGGATGTTTTCCAATTAAGCACAAATACAAAGAAGAACAATTGAGCTAAATGAATACAATGAAAGCATATAAGTGTCTACAAGAAACGGAATGAAAGAATTAAGCTCTAGGTTGTTTTGATTTATCTTTAAGCTTTGCACATTGCTCTTCTTATTGTTAGACCTTTGGAAGATGGTATTTATACCCTCTAATTGATTTCTAATCGTTGTGGTTGTTGTGGAAGTAAATATAGCCATTGAAAATGAAATACCCAATCATTAATTGCACCTGCAGCAACGAGTATCGATACCTACTAAAAGGGTATCGATATTTTTGTAATTAATGCATATTTTAGTGACTGTTAGAGTATGAATATCAATATCTTAGGAAATATATTGATACCTTAAGCAAAGTATCGATATCGAATCGATACCTACCAGGGTTTGAAAGAAACAAAATGTCAATTTGGTATTACTAATCAAAGAGGCATCGATATCTTGTAAAATATCGATATTTAGACAAAAATTATCGATACTTTTTGTCCTGGAGCAATTCTAACTTGTTTGAAAATGGTTAAAACATATTTGAAAATTTTTGACTCAATTGAAACCATTTCAACTTGATTTTATCAAATTTCTCAACTTTAATTTTATTCAAAAAACACTTTAATTTGTTATATCAAAACATATAATCCAATAAGTCTTAGTTTAACAACAAGCAATTAACCAAGTCTAAAGGCCTGAAATATAACTCTTTTCAAGAGTTATCGCCCCCCAAACCTAAGTTATTGCTTGTGCTCAAGAAAAATATGCATGAATGCAAGAATTACCATAGCAACATAATTACCATTATACTGCCAAACAATATAACAGCGCATTTTTCAGTGAAATTAGAATAGTGGTTTCGAGACCACAAATCTAACCCAAAATATATTTTATTTTTATTTAATCATATGGCCTGTAATATGTTAGAAATGACGTGTGAAAATTTTGATATGAAAATTTTATCGATTAAGTGTTTAATTACGAGAAGGACTAAATTGCATAAAATGTAAAAGTTGAATTCTAGTAGCTATAAGGATCAAACAGCTATGGAATTCAAAACTTAAGGTCCTTATATGTTAATTAGACCATTTATGAAAGTATGTAGATTTTTATGGTGACTCATCCATGGAATTACAGAAAAAGGGCAATGAATAAATTGGAAATAGAAAAATATTAATTAATTAAAAGATGAAAAGAATTATATCATCTTATTTTGTCATCCTCAACCTTAAAAATACATGGAAACCCTAGGAGAGAGAAAATAAGCTTTCAAGGCCTAAATGGGTAAGTTTCCTTGTCCCGTTTTTAGTAATTTTGGTATTTTTGAAATTGAGATAGCTTAATCTCCCTATTTGAGGGATTAATTTAAAAAGTTATCAAGGTATGAAAATGTGTCATGGATGTATTATGCTAGAAATTAGAAATTTATGGTAGAAATGAAATATTGTTGATAGATAAACAACATTTACAAAGTAATTTTTGATGAAAACATGATTTAGTGACTAAAATGAAAAGTTGTAAAATTTGATGAAAAACTCAAAAAACTTTATGAATACATGTGCTGGAAAATTTGTAATGGGGCTTTGGTTAGGCTTGGAATAGGGAGTAATTTGTACAAGTTTCATTTTACGGGCTTAGGGACAAAATCAAAATTTTTGGAAAAGTTAGGGGCAAAATGGTAATTTTACCTAGGACGTAAATTTGGTTCGTCTAAGTATGAAATGTATGAAATTAATGATTAAATTCATTTATATAGATCCAGACAACACTAATTCGAGGTTAGATCGAGGAAAAGAAAAGATTTCGGATTAGTAGACTCTTACGCAAACAAGTGTCGAGGTAAGTTTGTGTAACTTAATCGGATATGCAATTAGGTTAATTGAATTTCATATTGTATGTAATGTGATTTATATAATGTGCCTTATATGTATTTTGTGATGGAAAATTTATTTGTGCATGAAATGGTGATAGAGGGTTAAGTCCCGATTGAATGTTGAATTCCGATGATTGTATGCGCTTTCCCAAAACAAGTAGGATCCTGCATTTGTTGCGGACGGGATTTAGCTCAGACAAGTAATCCCAATGACCTTGTTATAAAAAGGATTTAGCCCGGACGGGTAATCCCGATATAATACCTCTCGAGTATATGTTATGATTAGGGTTTAGCTTGGACTGGTAACCCTAATTGAGCTTGTAACAGTCTAGTTTAGACCCTAGTCGGAATAGTGGTTTCGAGACCACAAATCTGAGTCTAAAAAATATTTTAATATTATTTTCTGTGTCTGTGATATGTGGATTTATATCTGTGAAGTTTCTGTGATTTAATTTGTCCGTTTCTGTGCTTAATTATGAAAAAGGACATAATCGCGTAAAATATAAAAGTAGCCTTCTATTTGTTGAAGTACCTATTTGAATTGGCTTTCTAAAGCAAGGGCCCTTATGTTTTTATTTGTCCATTGAAAATGTTAATAGACTTAAATAACCATCCATTAAATGGTTGTATAATGGTTTATGAAAGGGCAAAATGGGAAAAATTGTTATTAAAGCATTATTAAATAAAATAAACATGAAATGGCCATGCATTTAGTTCATCTTTGGCCAAAAATTCAAAAGAAAAAGAAAGAAAAAGAACAAGCTAGGTTCGACCTTGTCTAAGC
The DNA here is from genome assembly GCA_025698475.1 of Gossypium anomalum. NCBI lineage: Eukaryota > Viridiplantae > Streptophyta > Magnoliopsida > Malvales > Malvaceae > Gossypium > Gossypium anomalum. The sequence continues at coordinate 62,393,075 of CM046956.1, forward strand.
ATGATCAAGGTATGAATTTTCGTCCGTTTTTTATAATTTCTACGTTTCTATGATCGTTGCTTCGTGTTTTTCAAAGCCCATGTCTGAATTTCTGTTTCTGTTAAAGATTTCATGAAATGCCATTGTTGATATCATGAGTTTTGTGATGTTTTTGGATGAATTATGAAGGCTTGGTAGATGATTTATAAGTTTTATCTTTGAATTTTGATGAAATAGAGCTATTTGGGCTAAATTGTGAAAATGAGGTTTTGAAGGACTAAATTGTAAATTAAACATGTTATTTGGGATTGTATGGAAGCTATGTATATTCGGCTAAACTATAGTCTTGGTGAATTTTGCATATTTGTGATTTTGTGAAAAATAGACTAAATTGTCAAAGTGTATAAATATAAGGGCTAAAATGCAAAGTGCCCTAAATATGTGTTCATGGATTATTTCGAATGAAATGATGATTGAATGGCTGAATTTGAATTTTATTAGATCAAGAACAAAGAAAATAGGACTTAGATCGAGGGAAGTCCAAAATAGTTGAATAGTCGACTCGTTCCTTCCGAAATCCGTACGAGGTAAGTCAAATTCAATTACATGTTAAATTGAATAATTTTGTGCATATAAACTGTAATCTGTATTGGACGGCCTTGAGAGCCTGATGAATAAATTTTGAATAAACTCCAATATCATGTTGGTGTCTGAAAAGCTCTGTATGTTCCTGAAAGAATGTTGACATTGATCTAAGATATTGTGTAAGACCGTGTCTGGGACATAGGCCTCGATTTGAGATTTCATGTAAGACCCTATCTGGGATAGAGGCATCGATACCGAATTACATGTAAGACCACGTCTAGTACTTTGGCATTGTACCTGTCTATGAATATCTATTTCGTTTCTGAATTGTCTGATGATAAAGTACGAGATATGGAAATCAGTATATGAGATGTATAATTTATACAGGTACGTTTGTATCGTACTAGATTTCTGAATAGGAAAGACTCTATTTCTGTGAAATAACGAAATACTCCGTGAGACGATTGTGAATTCTTGCTATTGACTTTTACTTTATATGCTATATTAGCTAGGATAATTATTTTTGGCTTACTAAGCTCTTTGTAGCTTACTCTGTGTAATTTCTGTCTGTTTTACAGTTATTGTAGCTATTGAAGGCTCGGGGATAGTCGAGATTGTCACCATACTATCGAACTCATTTTGGTACTTTTGAAAGTGTAAATATTTCTAAGTTGGCATGTATAGGCTAGAATGTTTATGTATTCAAGTTTTGGTATATGTTATGCCATGAGAGATGGCTAGCAAATGGTATGTTTGTGCTTAGTTTTGGTAAATGGTTTGTAATGCTAAGTTGAAGAAATGGTAGGTTTATGCATGAGTTAGAAGTTGCCTTAAGTGAGCTATGAAATGAGCATTTTGGTATGTTGTTCAAATAAGATTTTCAATGTGTTTTGGTATGAATTTGAATAGGTTATTGAATGACGATGAATTCATTATAATGAAGCATGTTTTGAGCATTGTATTGCCTAAAAATTGTGGCATGGATGTTGTTTTAATATGGCTTATAGGAAGAACCCAAATAGGGGTGAAAAATTGGCTTAAACCAAGCCTGCATTGTGCTACACGGTTAGGGACCATGGGCGTGCCTTGTGGCCATGTATGTTTAGCAGTAATCTCTTAAGATCAGACGGTTAAGACATATAGGCGTGTCATATGGCTGTGGGCTTTAGTCAGTAACTAGCTAATTACCACACGGCCGTGTCTGTTGGCCATGTGTAAAAGTCAATATATGTACGCTTTGTTTTGGCATAGTTGGTTCACATGGGTGTGTCTGGTGCCCGTGTGTGCCACACGGCCTAGTCACACGGGCATATGACCTCAGCAATTTTGGAAAATTTTGTTAAGTTCTGAAAGGCTTGAATGTGTTCAGTTTGGTTCTGACCCTTTTCTATAAGTATGTCTTAGGTCTTTGAGACCTCCATGTTGAATGAATTGTTGAATTGGTTATGCATTGATATTATGTGATATCTGTGATTCTATATTGTTCTGAAATATACTGTCTGTATGGTAATGCCCCTTACCTATTCCGGCGACAGTTATGGGATAGGGGTGTTACAGAGCTCTTTTGATCATACACTATATAAAGGATTTAGCCTGGACTAGTAACCATGTTATACGACATGTGGCTCGTGAGTGTGTTCCTTGGTTAAGTACTCTAAGGGATAACCTTGATAATAATTGACGAATTAATGAATTGTACACCTCAAGTGTACTATTTTAGGCTTCATCAAAATTTCAACGATTTAACGAACATATAACTCTTGACATGGCACAAGAACTTTGAGATGAATTGATAATGACTTGAAAGAATATTGCTTGACAAGCTCATCTAAGTTACTTGATTTATACGAATAGTTTGGTGACTAACATGTTTGATGGAATGTATATGATTAGGCCATTTAGCCAAATAGATGGAAATATAACCTTGTATGCCTAGATTTTAATAAACAAGATTGGTAAGTTTAGTCTCGTGAAGGTTGGAAGATCGTTGGGTCATTGTCACACTATCGTCTAGCATTTTGGGTATATTTAGTGAAATCATTTTGGTATAATGGTATGTATAGGGAAACTTGGCCAATAGTGGCTTGAAAATGTTATTTTGTAACCTAGCCATTAGGATGGCTAGTAATGGCTTATTTTGGTATGATTAAGTAGATTATGATGTTATATTCATATGTGATATGTTATGAATATGTTATCAAAGGTTGCTATTGCCTAAGTTAATCCAAGGTAAATTTATAATCATTTATGCATGTTGTGGTATATATGCCTTGTTAAATGATGAATTTGCCTACTTTAAATACTTGAATTGGCTGGTATTGGTTGTGTATCTCAAGTGCAGGTCTTGGGTGAAAACTTGGGTGAAAAATGGAGCTAGGAATGACTTCATTTTGTCCACATGGGCAGACACACGGGCATGTGTCTAGACCGTGTGTGACTCACGACCATGTAACACGGGCATGTGGTTAGGCCGTGTGTCCCCTGCACCTAAATTTTGAGAAACAGAATGCTCAGAATTGGGCACACGGGCTTGTGTCTCAACCGTGTGTGCCAACGGCCTAGAACACTGGCGTGTGTCTTGGCCGTGTGAAACCTACACTTAATTCGAATTGAATTAATTAACCATACGGCCTAGCACACGGGTGTGTAGCATGGCCGTGTGCAAGTTACAGAGTTACACGGGGTTGAACATAGCCTTTAGCACGAGCGTGTCCCTTGGACCACACGGGCATGAGAGCCCTACACCTTGAAAAAATCTTGTAATTTTGCGAAAATTTCTTAGAGGTCCCGATTAAATCCCGTTTTGATTCTAATGCTTGTATTGGGCCTCGAGGGCTTGTCGTTAATGAATAGAAATTTATGAAGCTAAATGGAAAAGTGTTCTAAATGTTCTGGTAATGCTCTGAAACCCTGTTTCGGCGACGAGTACGGGCTAGGGGTGTTACAAACCATATAGAATATATTTTTTGTACTTCAATTCTAAGCAATCTTCTACGTCTAAAAATTTGTTCAAGCTTCAAAATCTTATTTAACAAAGGCTGTGTAGAAAATATTGCCCTAAAAATAAAAATTCTAAGTCTTCATGCAATTTTGACTATAGCAAGTGTCTCCTAAATTACTTAGTTCATCTTTTAACCAAATTCAGTTTTCTTTTTAAACTTGGCATCTTGTATACTTTAATATGTATATATCTATTTATTATAAATTTTTCAACTAGGGGATTGATATCATCACATCTTTTTTTACTCGACAATCATATGGAGCATACACTGAATTGTCGTGTAACAGCCCGATTTAGGGGTAAAACGGAACAGTGGTTTCGAAACCATGAATCTAAGATTTTAAAAAAAATTAAATTGTTATTATAATTATTTTGAGGTTTATGATATGATTGCATGATTGTATGAAAATTTCGTGATGAAATTCAATGCATAAAGTGCTTAAGTTGAGATTAGGGACCAAATCGAATAACTTGCAAAACTTGCATTCTAGAAGTTTTTAGTATGAAATTGCTTTGGAATATTAATAAGGAGGCCTTAAATAGCAATTTTACCAATTTCTAATTCTATGGACAAAATTGGACATGGATGGAATTTTTGGAAAGTTTAGTAGTAAGGGCATTTTAGTCATTTAGTTATTAAAATGAATTAAAAACAAAATTAAAAGCCAATTTTTGTCCATCTTCTTCATTAGGCCGAAATTTCAAGGATTATCCATAGCTAGGGTTTGTTTCAAGCTTTCAAGCTCAATAGTAAGTGCATTCAACCCTTTTTTTAATGTTCTTTACATTTTTTAAATCCTCGTAACTCGGTCTACCTATTTCTACCATTATTTTGAGTTAGAGTTTATGTTTAAAATTTACCCATGAATGATATGCATGTATTTTGATGTTTGATGGTAGAATATGAATGTTTGAATTTAGGAGAACGATCTTTTCTAAGTGATTTTTAGCAAAAACGAGTAAAATGGCATAATCGGTAAAAATACCTATTGTTCATAACTATGTGTTAGAGTGAGAATTTGATGTTGCCATAGAAGAGAAAAATGATCAGCATGTCATTAAACATAAGAATAAGGGCTGAAATTAAATTTTCGAGCCTAGGGGCAAAATCTTAATTTTGTAAAAGTTAGGGGGCAAAAATGTAAATTTTCCATAATATGATTTTTGGATTGAAATAAATAGTATGAGTGTTAAATGAGCTAAATGTGTTGTTATAGATCAAGAAAGGCATGGAATCGATCTCGAATGGGGGAAGGAAGAGGTTTTGGACTAAATTGCAAAATTTCCATATTTTGCACCGGGGTAAGTTTGTATGTAAATAATACATTAACTTCATTTACATTTTTATATTTCAGCCTATTATATATGTAATTTAGCCGATTTTGAAGCATAAATTGACTATTGGAAAAATGGAAATAAGTAATAGAGAGAGAAATCTCAATTGTACATTCGGAAAGATTGAATAATATAGATGGAGCATCGCTAGGTCACATGTATGGTGCCGAGTGCACATCATGTGTACAAGAAAGCTACGCAATACTATGTAGTAGCTAGGTCACATGTGTAATACGGGAAGTATCCCATGTAGACAAGAAAGCTACGGGAGAGATAAATGTAGCTAGGTCGCATGTGTGATTCCAAGTGAAGGACACCATGTAGACAAAAGAGCTACGAGATAAATTGGCTAGGTCACATGGGTGATACCAAGTGTTCACCATGTGTACAAGAGAGCTGAATTATATGAAATATGATGGTGGAGCTGTGTGCTGAAACCATCAAGTATTAGGAATTGATCCGAGTTGTTCAACGTGATGGCTTTATGGTGACATTGTAATCATGGACCTATACTTGTGATGTATGAAATGTGGTGAAAATGAATTGTGATATGCATGTTAAAATGAGATTAATATAAAGAAAGTGTGAAAGAGTGAATTAGCAATAATACTGTTTTGGACAGACGCAGTGATGTGAATTTGAAAAATCACCAAAAATAATGGGAATTTAATTAGAGGTTGAATGAGATATGAATTTAAAGCTTAATGAGTCTATTTTCATGTAAAAGAAACAGATAAGTAAAGGAATCTTATATTTTGAGAAATTTATATTTTCGTGAGACCTGTTCAGAATGACTACATGATTCCCTGTTCATACTTTAAAAATTCACCATAAATTGTAAAAAAATTATTAAGAGTCATAACTTACATGCATGGATTCCTTATTGAGTCTATTTTTAAGGGAAACAAACTGCATGGTCGTTGGAATTATGTACAGGGAGAAATTTGGTTCGTAGTGCACAGAGATCAGGGTAGTCAAACCCTAAAATAGGGGAGATTTTTAACTAATAAACTATACTAATTTACTTGACCAAAAATTCTAGAAACAAATTATTAAGTATATATATGAGTCTAGTTTCAATGATAATTTACGGAATTGGATTTCGAGTTTCGTAACTCAAGTTATGATTTATTTAGTGAATATGACGCAGGAGAGACAGCTTGAACAAAGTGGAGTAAATAGTGAAATTTAAAGTAGATACACTTGAGTTATTATGTAATCATATTAAATTCTTTATTCATTATTTATATACTTGCTTACTAAGCTATAAGCTTACTTTCTTTTCTCTCTTTTGTCTTATAGTGTCGTCCAAACACAGAGTCAAGGATCGTTGAAGATCTGCCTACACTATCAATATTTTTGGGTATTTAAACTAAACATTTTGAATTATGGCATGTATAGTAGGCTTAGTTATTTTGTTACGTGTCATAATTACCTAGGCTTAAAATATTGGCTACAGTATGTGATCGAGTATTTTGTACAAAGCCATTGAAGTTGGCTAATATTGTTAAAGGCATATGTTATAATGTTTCATGATCCAATTGGATGCCATATTTTTGTCTCGATTTTATTTAATGGTATGTGTTATGTTCTGGTAATACCTCGTACACTGTTCCGGTGTGGAATGCGTGTATGGAGCATTACATTTAATGGTATCAGAGCCAAGGTTTAGTCAGTTCTCGGACTAATATGGTGTGTGTAAAAGTCTAGCTATACATGCCATAAATATACTGTGATAGTGTGGTGACTCTTGATTATTTTAAACTGTGTTTTATTTTAATATAGTAATGGATCCCGACGGAACTGCGGCTGATGATGCTGTTAGTAATGCACCGGCTCCCGCACAAGGGACCGCGCCTGTAGAAAGTAGGCCTGAGACATTGAGACAGGGAGATGAGGCTCGAGATGCCTTTCTCCAAATGATGAACAATCGGTATACTGAGTTTATTCGAGCAAACCTAAATTCTCAACCTCCTCCACCCCCTCCCATACCTCAGACGGTTCCTGTAGCTGCTCAAGGCATAGATTTGGTAAGAATGAACAAGCCTCCGGTTGACAAGATTCGAAAACAAGGGGCCGAAGAGTTTAGAGCAAAGATCGATGATGAACCTGAGAAAGCGGAGTTCTGGCTTAAAAATTCTACCCGTGTATTTGATGAGCTCTCATGTACACCCGAGGAGTACTTAAAGTGTGCTATATCACTTTTGAGAGATTCAGCCTACCACTGGTGGAAGACTTTGGTAGCAGTGGTGCCAAAAGAAAGGGTTACTTGGGATTTCTTCCAGGAAGAATTCAGAAAGAAATACATAAGTCAGCGATTTATTGATCAAAAATGGAAGGAGTTCCTCGAATTGAAGCAGGGCAAGATGTCTGTGGCAAAGTATGAACGCGAATTTGTAAGACTCAACAAGTATGCCCAGGAATGTGTGTCCACCGAGGCCATTATGTGCAAAAGGTTTGAGGATGGGCTAAATGAGGACATTAAAGTGCTTGTGGGAATTTTGGAGCTAAAAAAATTTGTAATATTCGTTGATCGTGCTCTTAAAGCCGAAGAATTGAACAAAGAAAGAAGAAAAGCTGCTATTGAGGCTCGAGATGCCAGAAAGAGGCCGATAAGCAAGTCATTTCAATCTCAATCAAAGAGGTCCAAAGAGACAAACCCTCGAAAGACAGTTTCAGCTGGGGATACACACAGAGATCGTGGTAAGCCATATTCAGGGTCTAAAGCTCAAGCTACTTCAGTGGCAAGTGTGAGTAATGTGCAATCTAGAAAGCCCAAATGTCAGCAATGTGGCAGGCAACATTATGGTGAGTGTTGGGGAAACGAGCGAGCTTGTTTTAGGTGCGATTCTCGCGAGCATTTTATCAGAGACTGTTCGGAGAAAGTTAAAGAAGAAAAATTTCAGAGTGCTAGACAGAGTACTACCGCTAGTAGAGGTAGACCACCGAGAAATACCGGAAGTGGAGCTACCAGTAAAACTGTAATGAAAGATTCAACGGCGAGATTAGAAGCTAGAGCGCCTACTAGAACTTATACCATACGTGCCCGAGAGGATGCATCATCTCCCGATGTCATTACTGGTACATTTTTTCTTTATGATACTATTGTTGTTGCATTGATTGATCCCGGGTCTACTCATTCCTATATTTGTGTGAATTTAGTGTCTAATAAGAAGTTGCTTGTTGAGTTTACTGAGTATGCGATTAAAGTGTCGAACCCCTTAGGCCAATATGTGCTAGTTGATAAGGTTTGCAAGAATTGCCTATTAATGATTCAAGGTCACTATTTTCCAGCTAATTTGATGCTGTTACCATTTGATGAGTTTGATGTTATCTTGGGAATGGATTGGTTGACATTGTATGATGCCAAGGTAAATTGTAAACAGAAACATTAGAGTTGAAATGTGAAAACAGTGAAATTCTATGGGTTGAAACAGATGAATCAAATAAATTGCCTATGGTGATTTCGCACATGTCTGCACAGAAATACATAAGGAAAGGGTGTGAAGCTTATCTTGCCTATGTAATGAATACTGGAATGTCTGAATTGAAGCTTGAATCAGTGCCGATAGTCTGTGAATTTCCAGATGTGTTTCCAAAGGAATTACCTGGGTTGCCTCCGAACAGAGAGATAGAGTTTGCCATTGATTTGTTGTCGGGGCCTACACTGATCTCGATTGCTCCATATAGAATGGCTCCGACTGAATTAAGAGAGTTGAAGCCTCAGTTGCAAGAGTTAACAGACAAGGGATTTGTGAGATCGAGTTTCTCTCCCTGGGGTGCTCCCGTATTGTTCGTAAAGAAGAAAGATGGCTCAATGAGGCTTTGCATTGATTACCGTCAGCTCAATAAGGTGACTATAAAGAACAAGTACTCGTTACTGAGGATTGACGATTTATTCGATCAGTTGTAGGGGGCAACAGTGTTTTCAAAGATCAATTTGAGGTCCGGTTACTACCAGTTGAGAGTTAAGGAGTCAGATGTGCCGAAAACCGCCTTTCGGACAAGGTATGGACATTATGAGTTTCTTGTGATGCCTTTCGGCTTAACAAATGCTCCAGCTATATTTATGGACTTGATGAACCAAATTTTTCGACCATATTTGGATAAGTTTGTGGTAGTGTTTACAGATGACATCCTAATCTATTCTCAAGATGAGTCTGAGCAGCCGAACACTTGAGAACCATATTGCAGATCTTAAGAGAAAAGAAACTGTTTGCTAAGTTTAGTAAAAGTGAGTTTTGGCTTCATGAAGTCAGATTTTTGGGACATATAGTCTCAGGTGATGGTATTCAGGTGGATCCGAGCGAAATTTCTGCGATAATTGATTGGAAACCACCAAAGAATGTATCTGAGGTTAGAAGATTTTTAGGCTTGGCCGGGTATTATAGACGCTTTGTCGAGGGATTTTCGATGATTGCCTCTCCTATGACTAAGTTTCTGCAAAAGAATGTTAAGTTTGAATGGACTGATAAATGTCGTGAGTTTTGAAAAGTCAAAGCACGATTGACCAAAAGCAAAGAATTTCATCTGAATTTGAGCCCGAAGGAGTTCGTAATTTATAGTGATGCATCATTGACAGGCCTTGGATGTGTACTAATGCAAGAGCATAAAGTGGTAGCTTATGCCTCGAGACAGTTAAAACCGCAAGAGAAAAACTATCCTACGCATGACTTGGAATTGGCCGCTATTGTCTTTGCCTTGAAGATCTGGCGACATTATTTGTATGGTGAAAAATGTCAAATTTTTACTGATCACAAAAGTTTGAAGTATTTGATGAATCAAAAGGATTTGAATCTGTGACAACGGAGATGGCTTGAATTATTGAAGGATAATGAGCTAGTGATTGATTATCTTCCAGGAAAAGCGAATGTAGTTGCTGATGCCTTGAGCAGGAAATCTCTTTTTACTTTGAGAGCCATGAATACGAGGTTAGCATTGTCTAATGATGGGTCAATCTTGGCAGAGATGAGGGTTAAACCATTATTTCTCTAGCTAATTTGTGATGCTCAAAAGAACGATAGTGAGTTGCGAACCAAGAGAACTCAGTGCGAATCGGGATACGACTCAGATTTTCGAGTTGGACCAGATGACTGTTTGATGTTTCGAGATAGGGTTTGTTACCAAAAAATGATGAATTGATTCAAAAAATACTACATGAGGCACATAGTGGCTGTTTGTCAGTTCACCCTGGTAGCACAAAAATGTATAATGATTTAAAGAAGTTATATAGGTGGCCAGGCATGAAAAGGGACATTTCTGAATTTGTAACCAAGTGTTTGATCTCATCAACAAGTAAAAGTGAGCATCAGTGCCTTCGAGATTACTCCAACCGTAATGGTGCTCGAATGGAAATGGGATAGAGTACCATGGATTTTGTAACCGGGTTGCCTCGACTCCTAAAAAAAGGATGTTTGTGTCTGGTAGTGGTTGATAGGTTAACAAAGTCACTCACTTTATACCGAATGCGTCATCGATTACTCACTTGATAAATTAGCTGAATTATATATTGCTAAAATTGTGAGGTTGCACGGGGTACCTATGTCTATAATATCAGATAGAGATCCGAGATTTACCTCGAGATTCTGGAAAAAGTTACAAAAAGCTTTGGGCACAAAATTGAACTTTAGTACCGCGTTTCATCCACAAACAGATGGTCAGTCAGAAAGAGTAATCCAGGTACTCGAAGATATGCTTAGATGCTGTGTTTTAGAATTTGAAGGCAGTTGGGAGAAATATCTATCTTTGGTTGAATTTGCCTACAATAATAGTTTTCATCAAGTATACAGATGGCACCGTACCTACGAAGCCTTGTATGGTCGCAAGTGTCGGACTCCTTTATATTGGACTGAACTTAGTGAGAAACAGATTCATGGGGTTGATCTAGTTAAAGAAACCGAAGAGAAAATAAAAGTAATTTGTGATTGCCTGAAAGCTGCTTCAGATCGACAAAAGTCATATGCAGATTTAAAAAGAAAAGAGATTGAATTTCAGGTGGGTGATAAAGTGTTCTTGAAGGTATCACCATGGAAAAAGATTTTATGATTTGGCCGAAAAGGCAAGTTGAGTCCGCGTTTTATTAGGCCGTACGAGATTACTGAGAGGATTGGACCAGTGGCATATCGGTTGGCCTTACCGGCAGAGTTAGAAAGAATTCATAATGTGTTTCATGTATCAATGTTGCGACGTTATCATTCTGATCCTTCACATGTGATTTCTCCAACAGAAATTGATATTCGATCGGACTTGACCTATAATGAGGAACCGATTAAGATTTTGGCTCGAGAAGTAAAACAGTTGAGAAAGAAAAGTATAGATTTAGTAAAGTGTTATGGCAAAGACATGGAGTAGAAGAAGCTACGTGGGAACCGGAGGAAGCCATGAGAAAACAGTACCCAAATCTCTTTACCGGTAAGATTTTCAGGGACGAAAATCCCTAAAGCGGGGAGAGCTGTAACAGCCCGATTTAGGGGCAAAACAGAATAGTGGTTTTGAAACCACAAATCTGAGATTTAAAAAAAATTAAATTGTTATTATAATTATTTTGAGGTTTATGATATGGTTGCATGATTGCGTGAAAATTTCGTGATGAAATTCTATGCATAAAGTGCTTAAGTTAAGATTAGGGACTCCATCGAATAATTTGCAAAACTTGCATTCTAGAAGTTTTTAGTATGAAATTGCTTTGGAATATTAATAAGGAGGCCTTAAATAGCAATTTTACTAATTTCTAAGTCTATGGACAAAATTGGACATGGATGGAATTTTTGGAAAGTTTAGTAGTAAGGGCATTTTGGTCATTTAGTTATTAAAATGAATTAAAAACAAAATTAAAAGCCAATTTTTGTCCATCTTCTTCATTAGGCCGAAATTTCAAGGGTTCTCCATAGCTAGGGTTTGCTTCAAGCTTTCAAGCTCAATAGTAAGTGCATTCAAGCCCCGTTTTTAATGTTCTTTACATTTTTGAAATCCTCGTAACTCGGTCTACCTATTTCTACCATTATTTCGAGTTAGGGTTTAAGTTTAAAAATTTACCCATGAATGATATGCATTTATTTTGATGTTTGATGGTAGAATATGAATGTTTGAAGTTAGGAGAACGATCTTTTCTAAGTGATTTTTAGCGAAAACGAGTAAAATGGCATAATCGGTAAAAATACCTATTGTTCATAACTATGTGTTAGAGTGAGAATTTGATGTTGCCATAGAAGAGAAAAATGATCAGCATGTCATTAAACATAAGAATAAGTGCTGAAATTAAATTTTCGAGCCTAAGGGCAAAATCATAATTTTGTAAAAGTTAGGGGCAAAAATGTAATTTTTCCATAATGTGATTTTTGGATTGAAATAAATAGTATGAGTGTTAAATGAGCTAAATGTGTTGTTATAGATCAAGAAAGGCGAGGAATCGATCTCGAACAGGGGAAGGAAAAGGTTTTGGACTAAATTGCAAAATTTTCATATTTTGCACCGGGGTAAGTTTGTATGTAAATAATACATTAACTTCATTTACATTTTTATATTTCAGCCTATTATATATGTAATTTAGCCAATTTTGAAGCATAAATTGACTATTGGAAAAATAGAAATAAGTAATAGAGAGAGAAATCCTGGTTGTACATTCGGAAAGATTGAATAATATAGATGGAGCGTGGCTAGGTCACATGTATGGTGCCGAGTGCACATCATGTGTACAAGAAAGCTACGCAATACTATGTAGTAGCTAGGTCACATGTGTGATACGGGAAGTATCCTATATAGACAAGAGAGCTACCGGAGAGATAAATATAGCTAGGTCGCATGTGTGATTCCAAGTGAAGGACACCATGTAAACAAGAGAACTACGGGATAAATTGGCTAGGCCACATGGGTGATACCAAGTGTTCACCATGTGTACAAGAGAGCCGAATTATATGAAATATGATGGTGGAGCTGTGTGTTGAAACCATCAAGTATCGGGAATTGATCCGAATTGTTCAACGGGATGGCTTTATGGTGACATTGTAATCATGGACCTATACTTGTGATATGTGGTGAAAATGAATTGTGATATGCATGTTAAAATGAGATTAATATAAAGAAAGTGTGAAAGAGTGAATTGGCAATAATACTGTTTTGGACAGACGCAGTGACGTGAATTTGAAAAATCACCAAAAATAATGAGAATTTAATTAGAGGCTGAATGAGATATGAATTTATAGCTTAATGAGTCTATTTTCATGTAAAAGAAACAGAGTAAGTAAAGGAATCGTACATTTTTAGAAATTTATATTTTCGTGAGGCCTGTTCAGAATGACTACATGATTCCCTTTTCATACTTTAAAAATTCACCATAAATTGTACAAAAATTATTAAGAGTAACTTACATGCATGGATTCCTTATTTCGTCTATTTTTAAGGGAAACAAATGGCATGGTCGTTGGAATTATGTATAGGGAGAAATTTGGTTCGTAGTGCACAGAGGTTAGGGTAGTCGAACCCTGAAACATGGGAGACTTTAACTAATAAACTGTGCTAATTGGATTGACCAAAAATTCTAGAAAAAAATTAGTAAGTATATATATGAGTCTAGTTTCAAGGAAAATTTACAGAATTAGATTTCGAGTTTCGTAACTCAAGTTATGATTTATTTAGTGAATATGACGCAGGAGAGATAGCTTTACCAAAGTGGAGTAAATAGTGAAATTTAAAGTAGATACACTTGAGTTATTATGTAATCATATTAAATTCTTTATTGATTATTTATATACTTGCTTACTAAGCTATAAGCTTACTTTCTTTTCTCTCTTACATCTTATAGTGTCGTCCAAACACACACAGAGTCAAGGATCGTTGAAGATCTGCCTACACTATCAATATTTTTGGGTATTTGAACTAAACATTTTGAATTATAGCATGTATAGTAGGCTTAGTTATTTGTTACGTGTCATAATTGCCTAGGCTTAAAATATTGGCTACAGTATGTGATCGAGTATTTTGTACAAAGCCATTGAAGTTGGCTAATATTGTTAAAGGCATATGTTATAATGTTTCATGATCCAATTGGATGCCATATTTTTGTCTCGGTTTTATTTAATGGTATGTGTTATGTTCTGGTAATACCTCGTACACTGTTTCGGTGTGGAATGCGTGTATGGGGCATTACATGTCGACTACTCCATCATGTCATGATTTGAATAAGATTCACTCATGTAGCCAAGGATTTTAACTTAGAAGATGGATGGAGAAAACAACTACCTTATTAGCTACTTAGCCTATTACTATAGTGGAGTTTTACCGCAATTTCAGGCATTGGAATGTTGGAGTGTTTCATGGCATTTCTTTGATTTTTCTCTTAATTTTACTTAAACTTAGCTATTTCATTTATTATTAAGTATTGCCATTTTACTGAATTTAGCTTCAAGAATATCTAAGTTTATTAAAAGAAACTTACTATAGACTAATTACAATAGGAGTTAGGGTATTCTATATCTAAAGATCAATTTTCAAGCAACTATCCTAAGCTAAAATCACCTAATCCACTATCACAATTTCCTAGATTTATTGAAGAATTAATCTCCTTATCGAACATCATAGACAAACATATACTCATCACATTTTAAACAGTTCTTGGTAATTATGTGTCAAGGCAAAATGAATGACAAAATGAACAAAAATACTAAAATGAACATATTTAACTAAATATCTAATGCATCCTACATGCAAAACACAACCTCAAAACTAAGGGATGCATTGTCCTTAATGCATGAACAGAGAAGAATCAAGAATGGAAAAACATATATATATGTAAAAAAAATTATATGAAAAAAATAAGGATTGCATGATGGAATGAAAAGAGAAATAAATAAGGTCAAGTCGGGAGCAAAAGATTCTTATTTGGGCCAAAACTAATGCCAATGTCGTGACACCAAGATACTGATGTCTCAACATCAAATACAGAAGCTAAAAATGAGTTCTGGAGCAAAACTACCCTCCATATCGCAACTTGGCCCTGCTATGTCGCAACGTACCCTCTGCACAACTCAAATTCCTGCACATTTTAACTACATTTTGAACGGAAATTAGGTATATTTATCCTAATCGAACTCTAAGGACTTGAAGGATAATTTAGATACATTAATATTCCAAGTTGAGCTTACATAAAGGCCATTGTAATCAGGTTAAATGTAACACCCCAAACCCGGCCAGGAAGTTTGACTCGAATCTGGCGTGTCACATTCAAGTGTTTTTCGAAAACCATGTTTCCATTAAAAACCCTTCTTAATAATTAAAAACTTATATCCTTTTTAAACCTTGTTAGAAAACCTCAGCTGAATAACATTCTTAACAACTTTGTAATAATCTTGGTTGTTGCGGAAGCTTAATTTAGAATCAATTGCGGATACGTGATGTTTTGAAAATAGTAGTTGCTTTGGAAAACCGTGTTCTAATACTAGAAATTATAAGAACAATAAATAAAATTCCAAATTAGAAATCCAGAAAATTACAACGGCTTTACTACAACCCACATAAAATAATTTAAAAGCAATAATCAAAACTGTAACATAAACAGTGTGTGTGGCTCCCTCCGAGCCCCTCGCAGCTCCGATCCGTCTAAGGCTAGAAATTACCTGAAAGGTTAATAAATGAGTCTACGAAAACTCAGTGTGTAATCCCCTACTTTATAAAAGGAACAGTCAATCATATAAAAGAATTAAAAAGTCCGCCCCACCCTTACTTACATTTCGAGATCAATTGGGCCTTAGCCCATTATAACAGACAGTACCATATGGGCCTTAGCCCTATGCAGAATTCAAAATGAAGCCCATAGGCCCACAATAGATACAAAACATATATTTCATGTATGCAAAAGCCAACCCATATCCATTCGTATACACCCCCGTATCAACTTTACACCATGTAGGAGGACAACTCGACCTACCCATCCGCTACACACCACAGAATTTGCAGCATGGCTGCCAGAATAGATATTGTGACAGAGTCACGGATATGAATATTGTGGCGAGCCACCACTGTACAGAGATATTTGTGGCATAGCCACCGGAACACTTCCTCCATCAATATAACCCGTATCCCATGCAACAGATATACATGTCATGGCATATAACATACAGAATCAGAATATCATGCCCATATTTGAATCAAACAATCACAGTCAAGTCATTCATCTCACCAACATATATTCACAATCAAATCCGTCAACCACACAGTCCAAGTCAGTCACTTGCCCACAAGGGCAAAACGGTCATTTAACAATCTAGGGGCAAAATGGTAATTTTACCCCAAAAGGGTATCTCGATAATTCTACCCTACAGGGGTATTTCCGTATTTCTACCCTACAAAGGTATTTCAATAGTTTTGTAAATCGAGGGTAAAACGGTAATTCTGTAAATCGGGGGTACTTTGGTAATTTTACAAGTCGAGGGTATTTCAGTAATTTGGTAAACTAAAGTATTATAAACAGGGATAACAATACGAATGGGCCTAAATCCCTTTCTCGGCCCAAATGGGCCCATATGCTCGTGTGGCCCTTTTAGCCTAATTCTCGCCACAGATATGAGATTCACCTAGCCTAATCCAATATTTACTACACAATCAAACAACTTATCCAATTAGGCCCGTAGGCCCATTGGGCCCACATGGCCCCTTTCAGCCCATCGCGGCCCGAAGTAGCCATCCTACAGCCAGAGTAGTGAGAAATACACACCTGATAGGAAACTGGAGTTAATCCGCGCTCCCAGCACTCTTAGCCGACACCCAACCCAAACGAGCACGCCACAAAGCGAAAGGGATCAGCCAAGAAAGGTACCTTTACTCTCCTCATGGTTCTCTCTATTTAAAGCCAGCTTCGCATCCACTCTTATGTTAGCATCCCGATGTGGGATCCCTCCATCATCAGAGTTTAAATTCAACACCAACTCTTGCCGCCCCCTGTTAGCAAAATAAATGCTCTTTGATTGCCATGAGTTTCAAACCCTGGACCTCCTTGCCAACTCTATGACGCCACCTTCCTGCCTCTTATGTGGCGCTACTTTGCCACTAGACCACAAGGCTTTTTGTGGCACAATTTCTCCAACAATATTCTTCAGGCTACCTACTACACCCAGGATTTGATTCACCTTAAACCAAAATTTTTGCTACAGTCCAGGTTTGAACCCAGGACTTCTCCAACACTTCTCAGTACACTTAACCACTAAAACAAGCCTTCATTAACGAAATTTACATACACAACAAAATATTACAAGCTACCTTCAACCGCTCCCATGCTCAGGGCCCAAAACTTCTAGGGCCAAATTTAGGGTGTTACATTAAACACATAATTTTAGGGTTTTGATTCTTAGGTTTTTCTTTCGTTCTTAGTTTTCACTTAGGTTATTTTATGTTCTTGTTTTCACTTCTACGAGGGGAGATTATTTCAAAATCACGCTTTCATTGATAAATCTATGAGCATATCTTTTCCTTATTCTGTTCTTTATATTTTTGTCTTTAACATTTTTAGATGAATGTTTATGTAAAGATTAGAATCAATTTGTGCTTTCTACATATTATGCATGTTTCAATTGCTTTAACTTACTTAATTGCTTGAATGATAGAGTTTATTAGTAGATCAACTGTTTGGGAAAGGAAGAACGTGAAACAAAATCTAGGCCTGACAGACCTAGGAAGTCATTTTATAATCTATAAATCACATTTCATACCTTTACTCATCTTGAACATATATCACATTTCGATCCATAAATCGATTGTATAATCCATTAACATTTAGCCCAATGAACTAAGTAACTCAAACCGGATACCCAGGCAACTACACCACACTAGAAACATCATAGATGCATAATAAGGGCACCAAAGTGCAAACAGGGGCACAAATGTGCAGACAAGGGCACCGTAGTACGAACAGGGACACCGAAGTGCAAATCTCGTACAAGCGTGCATACTAACCATATTGGCATGCCAATCATATCCTACGTGATTACTAGATTCAATCGGGAAATAGACATAAACTATTTACTTCAATACGTTTTCCTTACACCAATGTATTTCATAAACATTTACTTATCTGAAACTCTCTATAATATATAATTCATTAAAGTAAATTTCACATATAATCAATACTTAACTAAAAGCACAATAATATAATAATAACAAGTAATTCACACTTATAAGACACATCACTATGAACTTACCTACAATAACATCTGTTTCGTAATTTTTCCTTTTCCTCGATTGTCATCTTTTTGATTTGGTTCTTAAACTAAAAAATAATTAAATAGAATCTATTTTTTTCACATTCAATTCAGCACACATGACTCTTAACTTTTAAATATTTACATATTTTCCTTACACTTTTATATTTTTCATAATTTAGTCCATAAACTTAAAATCTCCAAAATTAGCAGACTTTGCCAAATACTCAAGTTAGCCGAATTTTTATCCTTCCATAACCATCCCACATTTATTCGAAATTCAAATGAATTCCATGTAAAATTTATTATTTTATCAAATTAATCCTTAACTCAAAAACTAACAAAACCACTTTATAATTTACTCAAAATCAACAATTAACACTTCAATTTCATTATTTAACATCTAAAATATCAAGTATTCATCAATAAATACATCTAAAATTCTTAACAGTTTCAAATATGAAGCTATGGGTTAACTGGACCTAGTTGCAATGATTACAAAAATATAAAAATTACAAGAAACAAAACTATAATAAGGTTACATGCAAAGAGTTTATGTTGGCCAAATATAAAGCTCCAAAAATTATGGTTTTCTTCTAAATTTTCGGTGCACTCAATGTGGAAGATGAAAATGTTTCTTTTATTATTATTTTACTTTAGTTTTAATATTAATCTACTATTCTACCATTTTTATTTTAACATACAATTTAACATAACCTTGTCCATAAAAGTCCATTACCTTTATGCATGGTATATTTACCACCTAAGTCCTTTAACTTACATCTCCAAAACCATTTAACCTATTTAACTAAAATCAATCAACTTTGCCGCTTTTACAATTTAGTCCTTTTTAATTAATTAAATAACCAAACATTAATATATCTTCACCCAATTTTATACGACTCTAATGCAACCCTATAAATATTAATTAAATAATAAATTGCAACCCCACATACCAAAATTGTGGTCTCGAAACCACTATTTTTAACACCACTGAAAAATGAGATATTACAACTCTCCCCCTAAAAAAATTTTCATCCACAAAAATCTCACCTGAGAAAAGGTTCAGATATTGAGTTTTCATAATTTCTTCCATTTCCCACGTCACTTCTTCTATTCCATGTCATCGCCATAACACCTTAACCAATGGCACAAATTTGATTCTCAATTCTTTCATTTCCCGATCTAAAATTCTTACAGGTTCTTCATCATAAGTCAAATTCAACTGTAACTCAATTCCATTTGTAGTTAAAACATGTGACAGATCAAAATGGTAGCATCAAAGCATCGAAACATGAAAACATTATGATTTCTATCAAGTTCTAGAGGTAATGCCAAGCAATACGCTATGGTCTGTTTATTTCTAGAGCTTCATACGGACCAATATTCTAGGACTAAGTTTTCCTTTTCTACCAAAACGTAACACTTTCTTTCAAGGCAAGACTTTCAGGAACACTTTCTCTCTGACAAAAAATTCTATATCTTTACATTTCAAATCAGTATAAGATTCCTGGCGAGTAGATGCAATTTTCAAATTATCTCAGACAATTCACACTTTTTCTTCAGTTTCCCATACTAAATCAACTCCAGCTATCTTTCTTTCATTCAATTCAGACTAATATAACAGACTTCTACATTTACGCTCGTATAAAGCCTCGTATGGAGCCATTTTTATGCTCAACTGGTAGCTGTTATTATACGCAAATTCAACTAACGACAAATACTTTTCCCAGCTATCTTTGAACTCAATAACACAACACCATAACATGTCTTCTAAAATATGTATTATTAGCTCAGACTGACCATCTATTTATGAATGAAAAGCAGTACTAAAATTCAATATGGAGCCCAAAGCCTCGTGTAGTTTACCCAAAATCTAGAAGTAAACCACAGATCACAATCAGAGATAATACAAAACGGTACACCATGTAATCTCACAACTTCTAAAACATATAGTTCTACAATTTCTCGAGTGAAAAATCAGTTCAAATAGGTATAAAATGAGCCAATTTCGTTAATCTATCAATGATAACACATATCAAATCTTTCCTTTTTGGGGTCAAAGGTAATCTTAAAATGAAATCCATAGTGACTCGTTCCCATTTCCACTCCGGAATCATTACAGGTTGTAATAAATTAGACGGAACCTGATGTTTGGCTTTCACCTACTGGCAAACTAGGCATCTGGACACAAACTCTGTTATTTCCTGTCTCATACATGGTCACTAGTAGCGTTATTTCATACCATTATACATTTTTGTACTCCCTAGGTGAATCGAGTAAACACTATTGTGAGCTTCATTCGGTACACACAGCTGCTTTTGGAAATATAAAAATTCATCAATCCTGATACAAAAATTTGTCTTTCAACTGCCTTTCACTAACTCAAGCTTCAAAAACAAGTATGAATCATTTTTCTGAAGTTCCTGAATTTTTGATAAAAATACAGGCTTTACTATCAACTCAACCATAATAGAACCATCATGTTCCACCGTCAAGTCTGCATTCATAGCTCTTAGAGCAAACAAAGATTTTTGACTCTATGCATCTAAGTAATATTAGCTTTCCTGGGATTATAATCAATTACTAAATCATAATCTTTTAGTAATCCAAGCCATCTACGTTGATGCAAATTCAATTCCTTTTAAGTCATTAGGTATTTCAAGCTTTCACAATCAATAAAAATATGACATCTCTCACCGTATAAATACTGTCGCCAGATCTTCAAAGCAAACACCATTACGACCAACTCTAAGTCTTGTGTTGGATAGTTCTGCTCGTGAGGCTTCAACTGCTTCGAGGCGTAAGCAATTACTGTACCACTTTGCATCAAAACACATCCTAAACTACAAAGAGACGCATCACGGAACACAATAAATTCTTTCCCGGTTTTAGGTTCAGTCAAAATTGGAGTTTCCATTAACATATTCTTCAATTGTTCGAAACTTTTATGGCATTTCTCAGTCCAAACAAACTTAACATCTTTTTGCAGTAGCTTAGTCACCGGAGATGCTATAATGGAGAAGTTTTTAACAAAACATCAATAATATCTTACTAAGCCCAAGAAACTTTGAACCTTGGAAACATTATTCGGAACTTTCCAATCAACAATCGCAGATATTTTATTCGGATTAACCCTGATGCCATCAGCAGAGATAACACGTCCTAGAAAAGCAACTTCTAGTAACGAAAATTCACATTTACTGAATTTCTCATAAAGTTATTTTTCACACAAAATTTACGACACAATTCTTAAATGCTCGACACGTCTGACTCGTTTAGTGAATAAATCAGGATATCATCAATGAATACCTTAACAAACTGATCTCAATACTGCTGAAATACCCGATTCATCAAGTCCATGAATACTGTAAGAGCATTAGTCAAACCAAATGGCATCACCAAAAATTCATAGTGACCATATCTAATTATGAATGTAGTTTTCGGTACATCTGGCTCTTTAACTCGCAATTGATAATACACGGATCTCAAGTCAATCTTTGAAAATATAGTAGCTCTCTTCAACTGATCGAATAAATCATCAATACGAGGTAACATATATTTATTCTTGATAGTAACCCGATTCAGCTGCCGATAATCTATAAGAATCTCGTTGACCCATCTTTCTTTTCACAAATAGAACTACAGCATCCCAAGGTGACACACTCGGTCGAATAAATCCACGATCAAATAATTCTTGCAATTGTGCTTTCAACTCTTTCAACTCTATAGAAGCCATTCTGTATAGAGCTATTGAAATTGGAGTTGTTCCCAGTACAAAGTCAACTTCTCGAGTTGGTGGTAACCCAGACAATTCTTTAGGGAAACCATCAACATATTCTTTAACAATCAATACATGATCAATTCTAGATTCTACTCCTCTGGAATCAAGAACATAAGCCAAATAAACTTCATACCCTTTTCTAATAAACTTATGATCTAAAATTGTAGAAATCATATTTGTCGCATAATCAGATCTATCTATCTTAACACAAATATATTCGTCATTCGGTGGTTTTAAACTAACTTGCTTCCTTTGACAACTCACAATTGCATCATGTTCAAGCAACCAATCCATTCCCAAAACAAAATCAAAATCATCAAATGGTAATAGCATCAAACTAGCAAGAAAGTTATAACCCCGAACCTTCAGTGGACAAGACTTACGAATCTGATTAACTAAAACACATTGACCCAATAGATTCGTTACTATAACAGTAAAATTAGTGGACACAACAGACAAATTCTTTTTTTCTACTAATGTAGTGCATATATAAGAATGAGTTGATCTAAGATCAATCAATACATATACATTAATATCAAAAAGAGAAAAAGTACCAGCAATAACATCTGAGGCAGTAGCTTCCTTACAAGCTCTAATGGAATATGCTCTAGCTAGGCCCCTTGCTTAAAATCGTTCGTTCGCATCACTTGTCCTCCCATGACCAAAAGTAGCATTTCTACTGTTTCTAGGTCGTCTACCTCTATGTGCTGTTCTTCAGACTTGCTAACTAGTTACCCGAATCATTTTTCCATTTTAGACAATTACGAAGAAAATGATTAGTAGATCCACAACAGAAACAAGCTCCTAACTTAAATCAACATTCCCCAAAATGTCTCTTGCCACAATCATAACAAGCGAGGAAAATTTTTTCAACATTCCTCACACTTCAAACACTAGCCACTAGAGAATTAACAAACTTCAAATTAATTTGCCTCGGTTTATCTCTTCCAGTAAATTCTCAATGAGTAATCGATTGATTGGCTTCACTTCTGAACTTCTCATATGGAAACATTTGAGTAGACTTAAACGACCCTCTTTTGTTAAATTTTCTAAGCCCGTTTTGAAAGTTCTACAAATTCACATAACTTTAACGCTACCACAAACATCTGAGTGTCATCATTCAAGCCATCTTCAAATCCAATACACATTTCTTTTTCATTTGAAATAATATTATGAGCATACTTGTTTAACTGTACAAACTCTTATTCATACTCGGCTACAGACTGATTCCCTTGTTTCAGCTCTAAAAATTCTTTCTTTTTCTTATCAAAGTACAATCAACTACCATATTTCTTTCTAAATTATGTCTAAAAGAAGTCGCAATTAATTTGATCATTGGTTGCCATTGAAACTAAAGTGTCCCACCATTAGTATGCTTTATCTTTCAACAATAAAATAGCACATCTGAGACAGTCTTCAGGTGTACACATTAATTTCACAAATACTCTCTTCACATTCACTAACCAGTATTTGGCTTTTGCAGGATCATCATCAACTTTACCTCTAAATTATTCAGCTTTGTATTTTTGAATTTTATATATAGAAGGTCGAGCAACTATCACAAGTATAGGGTTTTGCAGACACATAAGTGTAACAGCTTGATTTAGACCCAAGTCAGAATAGTGGTTTCGGGACCACAAATCTGAGTCAAAAAATATTTTAATATTATTTCCCATACTTATAATATGTGAATTAGTATCTCTGAAAGTTTCGTGTGAAAATTTTATCATTTGTGTGCCCGATTTGATAAAAGGACATAATTGCGTAAAATCTAAAAGTGACTTTCTATATTGCAAAAGTGTCTATTTGCCATGGCTTTCTAAAGAAAAGGTCCTTATGTTTTTATTAACCCATTGATAATTTAATGGACATTAATGGACATCCATTAAGTGATTTTATAATGGTTTATTAAAGGGTAATTTGGTGATTGGTATATTAAACATATATTAAATAAAACAAAACATGAATTTGATGTTAATTCATCACCTTTGCTGAAAATACAAAGAAAAAGAAAAGAAAATAAGCTTCCTAGGGTTTGACCATGCTAAAGCTAGATTAAAGGTTCGTTTTTTATCCGTTTTCGATAATTTTTACGTTTTTGTGATCGTTGCTTAGAGTTCTATCAAGCCCATGTTTGAATTTCTAAAATTGTTGATGATTTTGAGTTGAGCCGTTGATGAAATTATAAGATTTATGAAGTTTGATGTTAGTAAATGGAAGATATGTGTTAGATTACTAAGTTTTGTCTTTGAATTTTTGATTAATTTGAGTACTTTGGACTAAATTGTAAAAAAGAGATTTTTGGGGACTAAAATGTGAAATAAATGGAACATATAGACTTATATGAATACTATGAGAATTCAGCCTAACATAGGTATATGGAAATTATATGTATTTTCTAATTTTGTGAATTAAGGACTAAAGTGTTAAAGTGTGAAAATGTGAGGGCTAATTTGTAAATTAGCCTAAATGTGTGTTTGTGAATTAATTTGAATGATTTAGTGAATAAAATAGTTAAATTTGAATTTATATAGATTAAGAACAAAAGAAAACAGAATTAGATCGGGGGAAGTCGAAAGTCATCGAGTAGTCAACTCCGTTCATTCGAATTTGTACGAGGTAAGTCAATATACAAATAAATGTATTTTGAATTGAATTAATATTGATTATATGCTTATGAACAATGTTGAAATATTATATGTATTGAGAATGAGATATCTGAGAAAGTATCGACAAAGTCCTGGCGTCCGAAAAGCACCATACGAACCATAGGAATAGTTAGGATACATATGTCATGGCATAGGATCTGATATGTGTTTTCGTGTAAGACCATGTCTAGGACATTGGCATCGACTTATGATTTACGTGTAAGACCATGTCTGGGACATTGGCATCGTATTTGATTTCGTGTAAGACCCTGTCTGGGATAGTGGCATCGATGTTTGATTACATGTAAAACCACATCTGGGACGTTGGCATTGTACAAGCTTTCTGAGCTATCCGTGTATCCTTATGATTTCGAATGGTTCAACGGGCATTCCGAGAAATGAATGATTATATGAAATGTGTATCTGATTTAGGTACGTTCAAAATGTATACTATGTTTGAGAATAAAAGGTAAGTATATGTACAAATGATGATATGTGTTATAGGTATGAGATAATAGAATTGAGAAATATGTAGTGTATATGAACTATGTGGTTGATGATAGTATTTGGCTATGGAATATATGTAATTTTATGATATTTACATGCTTATAAAGTTAAGTTTATTTGTATATGGCTTACTAGGCTTTTGAAAGCTTACGTTGTGTGTGTTTACAGTGTTTTATAGATATCTTAGCTACTGGGAGCTTGGGGATCGTCGAGGATTATCACCACACTATCGAACTTTATTTTGGTACCTTTTGAAAATGTGTAATTTGAAGTATGGCATGTATAGGCTAGAATTACGTCAATATGTTTTGAGTTGTGAATATTAGCCCTGTGATGTGGCTCGGTTTTCGTTGTGTATGTGAATGAGTTTTTTATATGAATTATGTGATGCAATCATGCTAATATGATATGACCATGAATGGCCAAGAGAATTGGTCAATTTGGTAAGTTACTGGTATATGCTTATTTGTGAAATTGCTTAGTTTTGGCATGAGACTGAATGGAATGAATTAAGATGATGAAATATAAGTTTTGGTATGTCTTTGGCGTATGATTTAGCATGTTTTAATATGGATGTTAAGTATGAAATTTGTAACACCCCAAACTCGACCTAGACGTTATGGCCGAATCCGACGTGCCACATCGAAGCGTTTAAAACATTTTTATTCTTTCAATCTAAAAACTAACTTTGTGTTTAAAAGATAACTTCATTACGGGTTAAAATGAATGGAAGCTGTGCACCAGGTAGGATGCTAGAAAAGAGGAGGTGAGTCCATTAGACTGCTTAAGTACCAAGCTCCCTTTGGATCCAATCCTAGGCATGCACACAACCATTGCCACACCTTAACTTAGTGGATGTTCTTAAAAACCTAATTCGTTTAAATCCATTTAAAAAGTTTATTAATTTTGGAAACGTTTTCGTTGCGGAAGCTTTGCTTTGTTATCGTGATCTTTCGAAATCAAGTAACTATTTTTAAAAACGCGCCCACAAACTATTCAAATTCAACGTTTAAAATCATATCATATCTATTGTAACTAAACATATTAAAACCATTAAAATATTACAATTTAAAACCCAAAACATTTAAGTAAACGAAAAGCTATCTAAATCACCAGAAGGAAACTGAAATTTGCAGAACGTGTGGCCACTCCGAATCCCTCGCAGCACCAAGCCCACTATGGTTGGAGATTACCTGCATGGATGAAAATAAGGGGTGATTTTGGGCCTTAGAGACAGATTAAGTTGGGCCTTAGCCTAAAACAGATTACAGAATGAAGCCCATAGGCCCATAATAGAAACAGAACAGATATTTCATATATATGCAGAACCCAACCCATATCCAACCATATGCACCCCCGTACCAACCTTGCACCATGTGGGGAGACTACTCAACCCAGCCAACCACTACACGCCACAAAATTTGCAGCATGGCTGCCAGAAATAGATAATGTGACAGGGTCACCAGATACAGATAATCGTGGTAGAGCCACCAGAACAGATAAGTGTGGCAGAGCCACCAGATCAGATAGTTGTGGCATAGCCACCAGGACGCTTCCTCCACAAATATAACCCATGTCCCCATGCAACAGATATACAAGTCATGGCATACAACATACAGAATCGGATCATCATGCATTTCAATTAAAAATTAACCTTACGGGTATAATGGTCATTTTGCACCTAGGGGTATAATGGTAATTTCCATACTTAGGGGTATTCTAGTAATTTAACTATTTTAGGGTTTTCATGCATATTTCAGCCATTTATGTACTAACAGAAACACTTACCGAGTGTTCTTACCGAATTGGGCCCGTTGGCACATTATCCCGATTTTGGCCCATTAAGCCCAAATATATCGAAATGCACGTAATCGTGCACTCTGCAATCTTATCACTTTAGATTACCAAATATGTTAATCAATCTATCTCACGAGCATTTGCACACTCGCAAGTTCACAAAATATCAGCTTTTGGCATTTCAGCTTTTCGACTTTTGCCGATCGAGTCTATGAGAGGGTGTCAGTTACACACCTGTTTGCGACGAAATGCTGACGAGTTCCACACACGAGTTGCCTACAGTCAATTACTAATATGTTAACTATGAATCCAATAGCAACCTATATACAAAACCCCTTACCAAAAATCGGCCATTAATACTTTAGGCGCTAGCGATCCTACATTTGCCGAAACTAGCGACTAGGTTTAGATCTAGTCGTTCCGCTTGTCCAAGCCTTCGATCAGCATTCTCTAGATCACACTAACACCAAAACAAATCAATCGTTACAACCCTTTAGAGCCTTAAGCTCCAATCGATAGCCTCCCTATTCCTTTAGGGATTTCGGCTTTTCTAAATCCTGAAATACAGAATAGATCTGAGTACTTACCACCGATTCTTTCAGCCAACATGATTCCACTTCAGTTCCTACTCAGTTTTGATGCAGATCTAACCCTCAAACACTAGCAGAAATCGAATCTTAGAGATCTAAAGATTCGGCTATATGCCCCTAAGACTATGGTGTTTTCGGGTTTTTGAAACTATGAAGAGAAAGATGATTTAACCTGAGGGTTTTGCAGTGGTTTTGCCGACAGGTGTTGGGGTTTAGAGGATTGTGTATATCGATAAAAAGATGAAATAAGATAGGAGAAGTTGGCTAGGAGAAATCGACATAAGAAATAGGTTTTCGGGATTTCAGCTTTCATGAAAATCGGCTATAAAGGCTTAGAAACGAATGGAATGCAAGTGGAGATGAGTAGAATGGTAGGAAGATTCGGCTAGGGAAGAAAAGAAGAAGAAAAGGAAATAGAAGAAGAGAGGAGAAAAGAATTTCTCAAAAACGACACTCCCTACCCAAATGTCGAAATTCCCTATACTAGAAACCCTTGGCCGGCCAACTCTTGCTCCTCAAGAGTCCACTATTCGGCCAATACCACCCTCCTTGATCAGCTCCTAAACTTTTTCCCTTATCCCCTCCTTACTCACTCTCCTGAACAACTCAAACTCTTCCTAGCAGAGTTCCACTTAAGTTCCATCACATCCCCTTTCTGTTCACAAAAATAAAACTATAATTTGCTTACCTTGTGACTTGAACCTTGGCTCCCCCTACATATTCACACACCATTTTTAAGCACCTTAGTGGCGTCACCCTTTCCACTTTACCATAGGTCTTCTTGTGTCCTATTTTACCCATGAAACCTTAAAAGCCCAATATACCAGAATCCCTTTTCCCCTTTGGAATTAAAAATTAGCTAGAATTTCTGAGTTTTTACTTAGACTTGGGCCTTCTAAAGGCCCACTAACATACTCAGACCCAAACTATACAATTGTAACACATAAATTCTAAAGTGTGCTAAAAATCACAGAAATCCTGAAAAGTGGGGTGTTACAACTCTACCCTCCTTAAAAAAATTTCATCCTCGAAATTTACCTGATCTGAACAGATGAGCGTATTGTTGACGCATCGCCTCTTCTGGCTCCCAAGTAGCTTTCTCTCTGCTATGATACGCCGAAGCACCTTTACTAATGGAACAGATTTCCTTCTTAATACCTTAACATCTCGTTCCAATATCTGCACAGCCTCTTCCTCAAAAGTCAAATCAGTCTGTACCTCAATCTCTGCAACTGGCACGACATGAGTAGGGTTAGAACGATAACGCCTTAACATGGAGACGTGAATAACATTGTAAATCCTATCTAACTCTGGAGGTAATTCCAGTTGGTAAGCCACTAGACCTACTCGCTTCAAAACCCGATAAGGCCTAATGAACCGTGGACTCAACTTGCCCTTCTTACCAAACCTTAATATCTTCCTCCAAGGAGAAACCTTCAAGAAGACCATATCACCTACCGAGTACTCAATCTCCTTATGCTTCAAATCTGCATATGACTTTTACCTATCGGATGCTTCTTTTAACCGATCTCTGATTACTCTGACCTTGTCTTCAGTATCAGCTACCAATTCAGGTCCAAGAACCTGTCGTTCCCCCAATTCAGTCCAACAACTAGGTGTACGACACCTACGTCCATACAGCGCTTCATACGGTGCCATTCGAATACTCGCCTGGTAACTGTTGTTGTACGCAAACTTTGCCAACGGCAAGTAATCCTCCCAACTACCTCGGAAGTCAATAACGCATCCCGTCAACATGTCCTCCAAAATCTGAATAACCCTTTCTAACTGACCATCAGTCTGGGGGTGGAAAGCCGTACTAAAGTTAAATCATGTTCCCAACGCCTCATGCAACTTTTTCCAAAATCGAGATGTGAACCTAGGATCTCGATCAGAAATAATTACAACTGAGACACCATGAAGTCGAACTATTTTCGCCACATACAACTTGGCTAACTTTTGAAGTGAATAATCAGTGCGGACAGGTATGAAATGAGCAGACTTGGTCAACCTATCCACAACTACCCAAACTGAGTCCTTCTTCATTGGTGTCAAGGGTAGCCCACTCACAAAGTCCACGGTTACCCTCTCCCACTTCCAAAGTGGTATCTTCACTGGTCGCAAAAGTCCAGAAGGTAGTTGATGCTCAGCTTTCACTTGCTGGCATGTCAAACATTTCCCCACAAACTCCGTTACTTCCCGTTTAAGCCCAGGCCACTAAGATGATTCTCGCAAGTCGTGATACATCTTGTTCCCTCCAGGATGCATAGCACAGAGTCCTCCATGAGCTTCCTTCAATATTGACTGCCTTAAGTCAGAGTCCTTCGGTACGTAAATTCTCCCTCGAATATAAAGAACTCTTTCACTATTCATCCCAAACTCAGAAGTTTCTCCTTTCTTAACTTGCTGGAATCGAGTAACCAAAGACTCATCCCTCAACTATTTTTCCTTAATCTGATCCACCCATGTTGGCCTTACTTGTAACTCAGCCAATAGACTACCATCATCATACAGACTCAGACGAGCAAACATTACTCTCAGATCAGATACAGTTCTACGACTTAGAGCATCGGCTACAACGTTAGCCTTCCCTGCGTGGTACTCAATCGAGCAGTCATAATCCTTAAGCAACTCTATCCATCTTCTTTGCCTAAGGTTCAGCTCCTTCTGAGTCAACAAGTATTTGAGACTATTGTGATCTGTGTATAGTTTCTCCGTACAAGTAATGTCTCTAAATCTTAAGTGCAAAGATTACTGCTGTTAATTCCAAATCGTGCGTAGGATAGTTTACCGCGTGAAGCTTAAGCTGTCTTGATGCATAAGCAACCACCTTACCCTCTTGCATCAGTACACAGCCCAAACCCACATGTGATGCGTCACAGTACATAGTAAAATCCTTCCCAGACTCTGGCTAAATTAATACAGGTGCTTCAGTTAGAAGTTTCTTCAACTTCTCAAAAGCTTCCTGCTGCTTCTTAGTCCAATTAAACAGTGCTCATTTCCTTATAAGCTTTGTCAAAGGCGCTGGCATCACAGAAAAACCTTCCACAAACCTTCTGTCGTATCCAGCCAACCCTAGGAAACTCCGGATTTCCATCACCGACCTAGGTGGCTTTCATTCGAAAATCGCTTCAATCTTTCGAGGGTCCACCTTTATCCCCTCAGCAGAGACAACATGTCCTAAGAAGGTTACCTCCCTCAACCAGAATTTACACTTGCTGAATTTTGCATAAAGCTCCTTCTCCCTCAACACTTGCAGCACAATGTGGAGATGCTTATCATGTTTCGCTTCAGTTTCAAAATATATCAGAATATTTTCAATAAATACGACTACGAATTGATCTAACAAGGGTTGGAATACCCGATTCATTAGATCCATGAATGCTGCCAGCCGAAATGGCATAACTAAATATCTGCCTCTTTAACCTTTAACTGATGATATCCAGATCGAAGATCGATCTTGGAAAATACAGAAGCTCCCCTAAGTTGGTCAAATAGATCATCAATTCTTGGCAGAGGATACTTATTCTTGATCGTCAGTTTGTTCAACTGCTGATAATCGATACACATCTGCATCGTCCCATCCTTCTTTTTCACGAATAGCACTGGTGCTCCCCATGGAGACACACTCGGCCAAATAAAGCCTCTATCCAACAACTTTTGAATTTGAGCTTTCAGCTCCACTAACTCCTTTGGTGCCATCCTATACGGTACAATGGACACTGGTGCCGTTCCAGGCAGCAAGTTGATTCCAAACTCAACTTCTCGGTTCGGAGGCAATCCCGGAAGCTCCTCTGGAAAGACATCTTGGAACTCCTTAACGGTTTTAACCTTATCCACCATCTGTCCCTCAGCTTTCGACTGGCTTACAAATGCCAAATAAGCCTCACAACCCTTACGAATCCACTTTTCAGCTCTCAATGCCGACACCATATTGGACAAATAATCTCTTCGTTCACCTATTACCATAACTTCCTCACCCTCCGTGGTCCTTAACACAAATTACTTAGCAGCAAAATCTAAAGTCGCCCTATGCATAACAAGCCAGTCCATTCCCAGAATAAGATTGAATTCTCCGAACGGTAACTCCATCAAGTCTTCAGAGAAAATCCTACCTTGAGTTTCTAAGGGCACATCCCTATACAGTTTGCCTACCCTAACCGAGTGACCCAAAGGACTTAGTACAGATACCCCACTCACAATCTTCGCAGAGTGCGTACCCAATGACCCAGATATGGCACATGCAATATACGAATGAATAGATCCAATATCTACCACGCAGTATACGGTATTCTAGAAACCAACAACGTACCCGTT
The DNA here is from genome assembly GCA_025698475.1 of Gossypium anomalum. NCBI lineage: Eukaryota > Viridiplantae > Streptophyta > Magnoliopsida > Malvales > Malvaceae > Gossypium > Gossypium anomalum. The sequence goes on from CM046956.1 coordinate 62,424,805, forward strand.
ATGACGTCGGGTGCATCGCCCTCCTCTCGGCGACGAGCTGCATACACCAACGCTGGTTGCCGAGCCTCAGCATTTTTGGCACCCCTGCCAGGTGCCCCTCGACCTCGACCGTTTCCATTTTTGCCCATTCCTTGTCCACGTCCTCTCGGTGATTGTGGTCCACCTCTCACTGGTTGAGCAACCATCTGCTCAGCAACTTGAACCTGATCTATTTTCTAAGGACAGTCTCTAGCTCTATGCTCCATAGATCCGCGCCGGAATGTTTCCTACACTCACCCAGATGTACCTTACCATAGTCCCCACAGATTGGTGGTCTGACAACGTTCATCGAAACTTCTCGAACTGGCTCCTCCACTCTTGCTCTTTTGACATTCCTATTTGCACCACCCGAAGGTCCTGAATCCTTTCAGAAACGGTTCCAATCCTTCTCACGATCCTGCCTCTCCGCACGCTTCACTTCCTCAGCTATCTTAGCTTTCTCCACCAAAACTGCAAAGTCACGCTCCCTCTGCGGAGCAATCAACACCTTAAGTTCATCTCTAAGACCATCCTCGAAGCGCACACTATGCTCATACTCCGTAGTGACTATCCCCACGACATACTGGCTCGACCTCGAAACTTCGACCTTGTGATACGCAGAATCGTCTTACCTCCTTGAACCAGATTCAAGAATTCCTTCCTGTGGGCGTCCACATATTTCGCCCCAACATATTTCCCTTTGAAGGCCGTCTTAAACAGCTCCCAAGTTACCCTATCAACTGGGGTCCCATCTCTTACAATGAGCCACCATTGATAAGCATCATCTCATAGCAACGATAAGGCTCCCTTCAGCTTCTGCTCCACGGAGCAGTCCAAATCATCCATAATTCGTTCCGTGGCCTCTAACCAATATTCCGCCACATTCGGGGCTACACTAGATACGCCCCTAAAGATCTCCACTCCGTTAGCCCGGAGTCGCTTAGAAATAGATCCCCGAATTCTATTTCCTGTATTTGTCCCGGTAACCCTTTCTAAAACATGAAGTATTGCCTGAGACAGAGCGTCATCCCCGGCACCATGCTCATGAGACTCCACTTCTATTGCCTGTAATACCGGTGCATCTACCGCCGGCATATGCCCTAAAGACAAAGATCCTACTCGAGCACTACCTCGGCCACGTCCACGGCCTCTTCCACGTGCGGCTCTCGTACTCATTTCTTATTATCTCATTATGAATTTTATGCATCAATTAATTATTTTAGTGTTTATTACAGATGTTTTATGAACAGACAGTAATTCAGAGTTTGTTTTTTCGCAGAATCGAAGTCTAGCTACAGTCTCAATCCACTATCCAAATTTCCTACAGTTTCAGTACCATCCTAACTAGAGTATCCTAAAAGGATTTTAGTATAAACAGATAATTCAGACAAGCTCAGAATGATACTTACAGACTTCAGCCGGAGAGTCGGGGTGCCACCTTCTTGGAATCTAAATTTTGAAAATCGAGTTTTTGCAATCTTTGTAAGAATTTCATTTTCAAAAATATTTGTTTTTATAAACCCATTCCACAGTCGAGTTATTACAATCGGGCTCTGATACCACTAAATATAACACCTCAAACCCGGCCTAGACGTTATGGCCGAATTCGACATGCCACATCGAAGCGTTTAAAACATTTTTATTCTTTCAATCTAAAAACTAACTTAGTGTTTAAAAGATAACTTCATTACGGGTTAAAGTGAATGGAAGCTGTGCACCAGGTAGGATGCCAGAAAAGAGGAGGTGAGTCCATTAGACTTCTTAAGTACCAAGCTCCCTTCGGATCCAATCCTAGGCATGCACACAACCATTGCCACACCTTAACTTAGTGGATATTCTTAGAAAACTAATTCGTTTAAATCCATTTAAAAAGTTTATTAATTTTGGAAACGTTTTCGTTGCGGAAGCTTTGCTTTGTTATCGTGATCTTTCGAAATTAAGTAACTATTTTTAAAAACGTGCCCACAAACTATTCAAATTCAACGTTTAAAATCATATTATATCTATTCTAACTAAACATATTGAAACCATTAAAATAATTAAAGCGGCCTTATTACAATTTAAAACCCAAAACATTTAAGTAAATGGAAAGCTGTCTAAATCACCAGAAGGAAATCGAAATTTGCAGAACATGTGGCCACTCCAAATCCCTCGCAGCACCAAGCCCACTATGGTTGGGGATTACCTACATGGATAAAAATAAGGGGTGAGTTTGGAAACTCAGTGTGTAAAATAACCCAACCATAGTCTAAGTCAGCTCAAACCACATAGACAGATTAAGTTGGGCCTTAGCCCAAAACAGATTACAGAATGAAACCCATAGGCCCAAAATAGAAACAGAACAGATATTTCATATATATGCAGAACCCAACCCATATCCAACCATATGCACCCCTGTACCAACCTTGCACCATGTGGGGAGACTACTCAACCCACCCAACCGCTACACGCCACAAAATTTTCAGCATGGCTACCAGAAACAGATAATGTGACGGGGGTCACGGATCTGAGATAATCGTGGCGAGCCACGGAATCAGAATAAGTGTGGCGAGCCACGGATCGAATAGTTGTGGCATAGCCACCAGGGCGCTTCCTCCATAAATATAACCCATGTCCCCATGCAACAGATATACAAGTCATGGCATGCAACATACAGAATCAGATCATCATGCATTTCAATCAAAACTTAACTCTAGGGGTATAATGGTTATTTTGCACCTAAGGGTATAATGGTAATTTCCATACTTAGGAGTATTCCAGTAATTTAACTATTTTAGGGTTTTCATGCATATTTCATCCATTTACGTACTAACAGAAACACTTACAGAGTGTTCTTACTGAATTGGGCCCCGTTGGCCCATTATCCCGATTTTGGCCCATTAAGCCCAAATATATCGAAATGCACGTAATCATGCACTCTACAATCTTATCACTTTAGATTACCGATTATGTTAATCAATCTATCTCACGAGCATTCGCACACTCGTAAGTTCACAAAATATCAGCTTTTGGCATTTCGGCTTTTCGGCTTTTGTCGATCTAGTCTATGAGAGGGTGTCAGTTACACACCTGTTTGCGACGAAACGCTGACGAGTTCCACACACGAGTTGCCTACAGTCAATTACTAATATGTTAACTATGAACCCAATAGAAACCTATTTACAAAACCCCTTACCAAAAATCGGCCATTAATACTTTAGGCACTAACGATCCTACCTTTGCTGAAACTAGCGACTAGGTTTAGATCTAGTCGTTCCGCTTGTCCAAGCCTTTGATCAGCAGCCTCTAGATCACACTAACACCAAAACAAATCAATCGTTATAACCCTCTAGAGCCTTAATCTCCAATCGATAGCCTCCCTATGCCTTTAGGGATTTTGGCTTTTTTAAATCTCGAAATAAAGAATAGATCTGAGTACTTACCATTGATTCTTTCAGCCAACACGATTCCACTTCAGTTCCTACTCAGTTCTGATGCAGATCTAACCCTTAAACACTAGCAGAAATTGAATCTTATAGATCTAAAGATTCGGCTATATGCCCCTAAGACTATGGTGTTTTTGGCTTTTGAAACTGTGAAGAGAAAAATAATTTAACCTGAAGGTTTTGCAGTGGTTTTACCGACAGGGGTTGGGGTTTAGGGGATTGTGTAAATCAGCCAAAAGATGAAATAAGATAGGAGAAGTTGGCTAGGAGAAATCGACACAAGAAATAGGTTTTTAGGATTTCGGCTTTCATGAAAATCGGCTATAAAAGCTTAGAAACGAATGGAATAGAAGTGGAGATGAGTAAAATGGTAGGAAGATTTGGCTAGGGAAGAAAAGAAGAAGAAAAGGAAATAGAAAAAGAGAAAAGAATTTGTCAGAAACGACACCCCCTACCCAAATGCTGAAATTCCCTATACTAGAAACCCTTGGCCGACCAACTCTTGCTCCTCAAGAGTCCACTATACGGCCAATACCACCCTCCTTGATCAGGTCCTAAACTTTCTCCCTTATCCCCTCCTTACTCACTCTCCTGAACAGCTCAAACTCTTCCTAGCAGAGTTCTACTTAAGTTCCATCACATCCCCTTTCTGTTCACAAAAATAATACTATAATTTTCTTACCTTGTGACTTGAACCTTGGCTCCCCCTACATATCCACACGCCACTTTTAAGCACCTTAATGGCATCACCCTTGCCACTTTACCACAGGTCTTCCTGTGTCCTATTTTACCCATGAAACCTTAAAAGCCCAATATACCAGAATCCCTTTTCCCCTTTGAAATTAAAAGTTAGCTAGAACTTCTGGGTTTTTACTTAGACTTGGGCCTTCTAAAGGCCCACTAACATACTCAGACCCACACTATACAATTGCAACACAGAAATTCTAAAGTTCGCTAGAAATCACAGAAATCTCAAAAATCCCAAAAATTGGGGCGTTGCAAAATTTGTTGATATGAAATGGCATGAAAGATGTATGTTTTGGGTTGTGAAATAGTTGAGAATTTGGTATAAAATGTTTTAGTTTTGATGCTTGTAGGGAAGACCCTTAATGGGTGGCAATTTGGCCTTACAAATGGCCTATATTTGCCCACACAGTTGAGCACACAGGCGTGTGGCTCGACCGTGTCCTTCAATGTTTCTTTTAGAAGCAAGTTAGTCTCGAGCACGGCCTAGACACACGGGCGTGTCTGGTTGCTGTGTATGGCACACAGCCTTGGCACATGGGCATGTGTGGCCATTTCGAAGGGTAGACGGGCTAGACACACGGGCGTGTGGTCAGCCATGTGACCCAAGTCAGTTTCAACCACGGCCAAGGCACACGGGCGTTTCTCCGGCCGTGTGGATAAGTCATTATGTATGCTTTGTTTTGCCACGGCCTGTTCACACGGGCGTGTGACCTTTATAACTTTGAAAAATTTTTAAGTTTTGAAAAATTTTGTATGAGCTCGGTTTAGTCCCGATCCCTTTCTAATGCTTGTTTAAAGTCTCGATGACCTATATAAGGGACTCTATGATAATGTTTGATAATGATTGTGGATGATGTATATGAATTGTGTGTAAAATGTTCCAGTTTGTCTTGTAATGCCTTTAACCCTAGTTCGGCGATGGATACGGGTTAGGGGTGTTACAGTAGGTGCCGGAGGCAGCACAATAAGGGGTGCAAGTTACGGAGTTACAGGATTCGCTCTTTTAAACTTATTAAACCATTGGTTAATCATACCGAAAAAATACACTTCTTATTTCATCACCAATTGATTGCGGATCTAACTCCCCTTAACTCGCTTCCAAATTAGAAGCTTGAACATTACTTTTAGCTTTTTTAACTATGGCCCGATTTCGTTCGACCAACATCTTGTATCTATAAGAAAATACAATGTTAGAATGGATCAAAAGCATCACACTATCATAGGATTTATATGGCCTGTATATTCTAGACTTAATACAAGCTACGTTAGTCCTAGAATTAACTAAACCGTAGCTCTGATACCACTAAATGTAACACCCCTAACTCGTCTCTGTCACCTATTTCGAGTTACAGGCATTATAGTACCATTCAGAACCTTTAGACTCAAATAATAACAATTATTACTATTTATCTGCTCTTGAAAGCTAGAAGTTAGATACATAACAAGAATAATTCAATTATTAACGTCTTGATATTCAACCATTTCTAAACTATTACCTTCGATAATATTAGTAGAATGACCTACTTCAATCAAATTAAGATTGCCCATACAATTTCAAATTATAGCATTTGTCATAAATGGCAGATAAACATTTTTATATATCTCAAATCAAGTTTAAAAAATGTTAATGTAGCATTCAAACAATTGTTATTTCAAAATTTTAAAGTTGAAAAATGATTAGTGAAATCATGTAGATGGTATTGATACCAGAACGGTACCTCAATGAAAATCGATACCAAATTGCTATACTATTTTCAAATAAAATTAGGGATATCGATAATTAATTTATGATATCAATACTTAATTAAAAATTGATACCATTTTAGCATTCTATTTCTCTGAAAAGTTTTTCCCAAAGCCAAGTATCGATACCAAGTGATAAGGTATCCATACCTAAGTTTAAATGGTAAAAATCACAAGTTCAAAACTCAATACACACCAATTGCAACACATTCATTTTACTACAAAACAAGTTAACTCAACTATCCTAAAATAACTAACCAATATGTCGTTCAAATGCACCACAATCAAGCTCATTAAATTCATCATTTCATACTAAATCCTTATCCCAAAATGATCATATAAACCACATTAACCAAACATATTCAATTCAACCTCAAGGTTTATAAATAAGACATGCATAATAGCTTGCCATACAAAAGCATTAATACCAAGATTTAAATTTTAAGCCAACTTAAACTCAACCAAAACTAATTTTCATCTAAGAATAATATCTCAACCTAACATTTGACATATTCACAACAAAAACATATATACATGCCACACCCCAAGACCAAAATACAAAAACTACCAAATGACTGGATAGTGTGAGCTTCCCATTGATCTGTCCAATCAGTCCGTGACTATAGCAACTACAAAAGAACATAAATAAATTAAGTGAGCTTAAGAAGATTAATAAGTTCATAGCTAAAAAGCATCGAATTAATCTTACCTTACTTGACATCAAAATATAAAGAAATAATATATAATTCATGTTAATCAAATACATATCCATAGCTCGTATTAGCTCTTGATCTCATCACATAAATCCATCAAGATAATTCACTGTACAACTAACTTGCCATTTCCATAAGCAACATTTCATTAACATAGATGTACTTGTATACAATCATGTCAACAAGTAAATTCAATGAAAATTTCATATATTTACTCATCTTGAATATATATCACATTTCGATCCATAAATCGATTGTATAATCCATTAACATTTAGCCTGATGAACTAAGTAACATGACTTGGATGCTTGGGTAACTAAACCATACCAAAAACATCATAGATGTATAACAAGGGCACCAAAGTGCAAACAGGGGCACAAATGTGCAGACAGGGGCACAAATCTGAAGACAGGGGCACTATAGTGCGAACAGGGACACCGAAGTGTATACAGAGGCACCGAAGTGCAAATATAGTACAAGTGCACATGCTAACCATATTGGCATGCCAATCGTATGCTACACATTTACTAGAATCAACTGGGCAATATACATAAACTCTTTACTTTAATACGTCTTCCTCACACCAATGTATTTTATAAACATGTACTTATGTGAAGTTCTCCATAATATATCATTCATTAAAGTAAATTTCACATATAACCAGTACTTAACTAAAAGAACAACAATATAATAATAACAAGTAATTCACACTTGTAAGACACATCACTATGAACTTTCCTACGATCACTTTCGATCACGGAGCAGGGACTGCTCCGTAATTTTTCCTTTTCCTCGGTTGTCGTCTTTTTGGTTTGGTTTTAGAACTAAATAATAATGAAATACAATCTGTTAATTTCACATTCAATTTAGCACACATGATCCTTAACATTTAATTATTTAAACATTTTTCCTACACTTTTATAATTTTCACAATTTAGTCCCTAAACTTAAAATCTCCAAAATTATTAAATTTTGCCAAATACTCAAGTTAGCCAAACTTTTATCCTTCCATAATCATCCCACAGTTATTCAAAATTCAAATGAATTCCATGTAAAATTTATTATTTTATCAAATTAATCCTTAACTCAAAAAATAACAAAACCACTTTATAATTTACACAAAATCAACAACTAACACTTCAATTTCATTATTTAACATCTAAAATATCAAGTATTCATCAATGGAAACATCTAAAATTCTTAATAGTTTCAAATATGAAGCTATGGGTTAGCTAGACCTAGTTGCAACGATTACAAAAACATTAAAATTACAAGAAACGAAACTATAATAAGGTTACATGCAAAGAGTTTATGTTGGTCAAATATAAAGCTCCAGAAATAGTGGTTTTCTTCTAAATTTTTGGTTCACTCAATGTGGAAGATGACAATTTTTCTTTTATTATTATGTTACTTTAGTTTTAATATTAATTTAGTATTCTACCCTTTTTTATTTTAACATACAATTTAACATAACCTTGCCCATAAAAGTCCACTACTTTTATTCATGGTATATTTACCACCTAAGTCCTTTAACTTACATCTCCAAAACCATTTAACCCATTTAACTTATAGCAATCAACTTTTATAGCTTTTGCAATTTAGTCCTTTTTAATTAATTAAACAACCTAACATTAATATTTCTTCACCAAATTTTATACGACTCTAATACAACCCCACATACCAAAATTATGATCCCGAAACCACTGTTTCTAACACCACTAAAAAATGAGATATTATATTTTTGGTGGTCGTTGTTCTTAAACCTAGGTTAGCTGATATTATCGAGCTTTAAGTTTGATTGTACGAATCAAAATGCCCCTAGCTCGTGTTAATTTCTATCTAAGGTCGATGTCGTGACACACCATGACTTGTGTCGTGACATAGGAATTAGTATAATCCTCTTAGGATATCTTTAGGGGCATGTCGCGACACCTTTAGGCTATGTCATGACATCGAAGGTAGTCTCATGATTTCTCCATTCGATTCCCTATGTTGCGACATTGATCATCTTGTGTTGTGACATAGTGACCAATATTGGTTTAATACACCTTCTAATAGTCTCCAACACACTTACAAAGTTAATTAGCTGACCCTTAGGCCTTATTCAACCCCTAAGGTCAATAAAAGGGTCAATTTCCACATTTTATTAACTTTAATAAAACTTATTCATTTGGATCCGCATGAAAGCCCAACTCCATTGCATTGCCAGAATCCATGTTGTATATTTGAAAGAGGTTGACCTCCTTGCTTCTCTCATGGTACAATCCAAAAACATAATTAAAACTTAATGAAAATTCTTGCCTTCAAGCTCCTAAAGTATGAAAGTTAGTTTAATTTGCTACACCAAATTACAGCTGATCAAACTCCCTCACACTTAAGTCATTACTTGTCCTTAAGCAATACAATCAAAACCAAGAAATATAAAAGACGACCTTTTAGCAAATATAGTACAAGTATTGAATTTAGAGCACATAACTAGGCATTCCATATTTACGAATAATTTTGACATGATGAATAATTGATTTACCACTTTTGACCCCAAACATCTAAGTTCAGTGCATTACAAAGTATACAAGCATTAAGGGTCTCACCTGTAAGAATCCATCAACAAATCATAAAAGCAATTTGATTATCTGAGCAGAATACAAATATTCGTCTATGCGATTGTTTAATGTAATATCCTTCTATGCATAAGGATATTTAGGTCACATAAAACTTTTCAGCTTGTAACATTCTGAGGCTTAGAACATGTATGGAATTCAAACACTATAAGCATCAAAAAGGGTTACAAACATGAAAATAGTTTGGCACATCGTATTGATCCCTATTCTTCCCCCTTAGCGACCATTACTCGCTCACTGCCTTATTTCTCCTTCTTTCATATTCCTTGTTTCTCCATATAGGAAATCAAAGCACGACATAGTAACTACGACTAGACTACGAGTTTTTGTAAACTAATGAATGAGTTTTTCTTTTTTTTTTTTTACTTTGTCACTTTTTTTTCAATTCATCTCAGTTAGAAATGTTTTTTTCACTTTTCAAGAACTTTTTCCACTCGTACTGATTTTGTTTTTGGATTTTTATTTTGTTTTGCACTCTAGGCTAATCTATAGTTCCTCTATCACACCAATCTTTCCTATTCCAGTTTGTTTTTACAAAATCCTCTGTGATGTATCTACTTAACCTTCAATATATATGGACAGATGTCTATAGTCTTGTAATAAAGGACCAAAGAAAAAGGGCAAATACGAATTAATGTTTCAGGCTCAGGTTTTGTAATAAGGCTCATCAAGAACTGTTAGCAGGCTCAAAAATCGGTACTATAGGTGAATATAGGTAAGCTTTTTGGCTCTGGACATGTTCCAAACAAAACCTTAGGTCATCCCTTAAATATCACAATATGCACAATTTTAATCAACCAAACAAACTCAAATTCAACCATTTATTAGTCATACTAGCATGCTCGTTTCCTTGTATTTTCTATCTCATTTAGTACAATTGTTTGCTTAAAGCTTATTTACAGTGTCACATATATAGAACTTAGTAGTCTAATAATAAAACATTATAATCACCTATCATCATGCCAAATTTATTTGTAAACACAAGCAACCTATGTACATATTCCTAACCAATCACTTATATTTCTACAAGCTCAATATAACACCCAAAAAATCCCGAAACCCAAAAATCCCAAAATCTTGAATTTTTCTTTTTGTGCTTAGCAATCCCGGTTAAGTGTTAATCATGCGTTGGTAGGTCTTGGTCAAGGTTTGAATTCGAATCTAGGGGTAGAAGAAATTATAGTTTAATAATTAACAGGGCCTTGTTGTGAGTAGTTGGGCTTTTAAATAAAAATAGGGGAAAAATGGCATCAAAAAGCCTTGTGGTGGAGTGGCTAAGTGACGCCACTTAGAGTGTAGGGAGGTGGCGTTAGTGGCTAGCAAGGAGATCCTAGGTTCGAATCCTAGCTTAGTATTTTTAGAAGTTTAATTTTGGCCTTCTAGAAGGTTGGAAGTGGCGTGAAAATGGACTTTAAGGGGAGTGTTCAGGAGAGAAAATTAAGGAAAGGATCAAGGGGTTATCAGGGAGAAAAACGAGGAGATGAGAGGGGGAAGTGATGGAGCCGAATGGCGAACTGAGGGCCAGGCAATTCAACTATAGGGCTATAAATAAGTGTTGAATGCAGGGTTGTTAGGCTAATGCCAAATTTTCTTCACCCTGTTACCGGAAACCCTTTTCTCTAAAAGCTAAAAACCCTCTACTTTTATTTTCTTCTTCCTTCTTCCTTAGAGCCAAATAACTTTTTTTGCCATACAAAATCGCAAAGGGCCAAACTTCTTTGGCCGAATACCCTTGGTACAATCACTACTCCTTCTACTTCGGTCAAATCTAGTGTAAGTGTTATTCTTCCAATCAGTTTTGCTAAGAATCTATTACGTTGTTCTTTTCTCACTCTTTCTAATTGACTATGGTAGGGAATTAGTATCGAATCTCGGATCTTAGCTCTCTTTCAGAATTGCTCTTTAGGTGTTTGCGATTTTGGTAAGTATTCCTCTCCCATTGGCTAAGGTGGCCAAATGTTCATAGTTAAGGTAAGGGGACTTGTATTGGATACGAGTCACCTATTATTCTATTTTAATAGTTAAGATTGGTGCAGATCTAGGATTTGATCGTGGCTAGGGATTTAAGAAGGGGCTGTTATACTTATCGCGCAAGATTTGGGGCTAAGGAGATCGCATCACGCTTGCTTACCAGGTGTGTACATACACTGTACACACACTATGAATCGACAAAAGCTAAAATGCCAAAATACTGAAATGCCGAAATACCGAAAAGCTAAAAGTGTGGCTACGGTAGTCTTGCGAGTGCGCGAACACTCGTAAGGGAGAGACCGATAGGTTGCCTGAGACCCACGGGCGATTCTATGGACTTGGGTTGTGATTTGGCCATACGGGCCAGAATAGGTTAAATGGGCCTGGTGGGCTGTTGGGCCCATAATAGGCAAAGACTGAATATTGATGCTATGTGATAGGAATCTGTATGTGAGCATGAACATGAACGTGACTGGGCCTAATGGGCCATATACAGGTGATTTGGGCCTAATGGGCCATACAATTATGATTGGGCTTAATGGGCCAGATACAGGTATGTGATTTTATTTGGGCTTTGTAAGGGGTTTTAGGCCTAGCATATGATAACTACATAAGACCTAATTAATATTTTACGACCGTCGATAGGCCAAAGGGTTAAGGTCTGGCAACGAGTATATGCATGTCTAGGTTTGGATCTAGGGAGAGCTTGATACTTAAGCGGTCTTAATGACCCACCTTCTCTTCTCTGGAATCCTACCTGGTGCATAGTATTCGTTCATCTTAGCTCGTGGGACTTGTTAACGGGTCAAGGTAAGTGGAAACCATACTTAAGGGAAAATTATCAAAATACCCCTAAGGGCAAAAATGACCAAAATACCCCTAGGTGTTGAATGTAATTTTTATGGATGTGGCATGCATACATATGATGTTCTGCTTAGGTTGTATATGGGGTGGGAACTATGGAATGGAGGAAGTATATGAGGATCGCATGGTTGCCTGAAAATTGTGGATCCACTGACGGCTTTTAAAGCCCAATATGTAAATGAAGGCAGTTCTGCAACCGGGCTACCATTGTGTGTGGGCTGGGTGGGTCGATATTCATATCCCCACATAGTGCGACGGAGGATGGAGCTGGTGTGTAGTGGATGGATAATTTGGATGAGATTGCATTGCATGTGTAATGATTCTTCTTTGAATGCTTGTTTTCCATCGAGGGTTGCACACACTGAGTTTGCGAAAACTCACCCCCTCTTTTATTTTATTTTTAGGTAATGCTCAGTAGAAGGTTCGATATTTGGAGGGACTCTGGGTGGCCAGCTAGCAAGATAATTCGGACTTGGTTTTTTTTAAGCATTCAAGTTTTTATTTCTTTTTAAGTATGTTCAGACTAGATTGTAATAAAGTTTCCATTATGTTATTATTACTTGAATTATTATCATTATTTTCATTGTAACTACGACAAGTTGAACATGGATTTCTTAAATTATAGTATGTTTTCTACGTTTCCGTAACTACATTTTAAAATAACATGTTTTCATAAAATCATATATTTTAAACAAGTGATTGAAAGGAGCTTTTTTAAGGATAGTTAAGGTTTCTTTTATTTTAAGAAGGGTTTTCAATGAAAACACAGTTTTTGCTAAAACACTTCAATGTGATACGCCAGATTCGGCCATAACGTCTAGGCCGAGTTTAGGGTGTTACACTCAAGCACACAAATGACAAAAAAATAAAAAAAAGCATAAAAATGTAAAACAAATTTTTTATGTTAGTGTAACACCCCAAACCCGGCCTCGAAGTTTGGCTCGAATCTGGCATGTCACATTGAAGTGTTTTTCGAAAACCATGTTTCCATTAAAAACCCTTTTTAATAATTAAAAACTTATACCCTTTTTAAACCTTGTTAGAAAACCTCAGCTGAATAACATTCTTAACAACTTTGTAAAAATCTTGGCAGTTGCGGAAGCTTAATTTAAAAACAATTGTGGATATGTGATGTTTTGAAAACAATAGTTTCTTTGGAAAACCGTGTTCTAGTACTAGCAATTATAAGAACAATAAATAAAATTCCAAATTAGAAATCTAGAAAATAATTTAAAAGCAGTAATCCAAACTGTAACATAAACAGTGTGTGTAGCTCCCTCCGAGTCCCTCGCAGCTCCGATCCGTCTAAGGCTGAAAATTACATGAAAGGTTAATAAATGGGGTGAGTTTACGAAAACTCAGTTTGAAATCCCCTACTATATAAAAGGAACAGTCAGTCATATAAAAGAATTAAAAGTCTGGCCCCAGCCCTACTTACAGTTTCAGTATCAATTGGGCCTTAGCCCATTATAACAGACAGTACCAGATGGGCCTTAGCCCTATACAAAATTCAGAATGAAGCCCATAGGCCCACAACAGATACAGAACAGATATTTCATGTATGCAGAAACCCAACCCATATCCATCCGTATACACCCCCGTACCAACCTTACACCATGTGGGGAGACAACTCAACCCACCCATCCACTACACACCACAGAATTTGCAGCATGGCTCCCAGAACAGATATTGTGACAGAGTCACTAGATACAGATATTGTGGCAGAGCCACCAGAACAGATATTTGTGGCATAGCCACCAGAACGCTTCCTCCATCAATATAACCCATATCCCATGCAACAGATATACATGTCATGGCATACAACATACAGAATCAGAATATCATGCCCATATTTGAATCAAACAATCACAGTCAAGTCATTCATATCACTAACATATATTCACAATCAAATCCGTCAACCACACAGTCCAAGTCAGTCACTTCCCCATAAGGGCAAAATAGTCATTTAACACCCTAGGGGCAAAATGGTAATTTTACCCCACAAGGGTATCTCGGTAATTCTACCCTACAGGGGTATTTCGGGTATTTCTACCCTACAAGGGTATTTTGGTAATTCTACCCTACAGAGGTGTTTCAATAATTCTACCCTACAGAGGTATTTCGGTATTTCTACCCTATAAGGGTATTTCAATAATTCTACCCTACAGAGGTATTTCAATAATTCTACCCTACAGGGGTATTTCAATAGTTTTGTAAATCGAGGTTAAAACGGTAATTCTGTAAATCGGGGGTACTTTGGTAATTTTACAAGTCGAGGGTATCTCAATAACTTGGTAAACTAAAGTATTCTAAACAGGGATAACAATACGAATGGGCCTAAAGCCCTTTCTTGGCCCAAATGGGCCCACACGCTCGTGTGGCCCTTTTAGCCCAAATCTAGCCACAGATATGAGATTCGCCTAGCCTAGTCCAATATTTACTACACAATCAAACAACTTATCCAATTGGGCCCGTAGGCCCATTGGGCCCACATGGCCCCTTTCGGCCCATCGCGGCCCGAAGTAGCCATCCTACAGCCAGAGTAGCGAGAAATACACACCTGGTAGGAGACTGGAGTAAATCTACGCTCAGAGCACTCTTAGCCGACGCCCAACCCAAACGAGCACGCCATAAAGTGAAAGGGATCAGCCAAGAAAGGTACATTTACCCTCCTCATGGTTTTTTCTATTTAAAGCCAGCTTCACATCCACTCTTATGTTAGCTTCCCGATGTGGGTTCCCTCCATCACCAAAGTTTAAAACCAACACCAACTCTTGCCGTCCCAACATAGCAAAATAATCAACCTTTGCGTGCCAAGGGATTCGAACCAAAGTCCTCTCACATGCCAACTCACGCCACCACCACTATGCCATCAACTCATTTGTGTCATAAATCCAACACATTAAACTTTAAAGCGCACCTACTTGCTTCCAGATTTATTGAAAAGAAAAACCAAAATATATTGCAAGAGCCAAGGACCCCTTGCTTCCTCTATGGCGTCACTTCCTTGTCCCCTAAGTGACGCCACCTTGCCACTACACCACACTCCTTTTTGTGTCATCTTTTCTCCAACAATATTCTTAAGGCCTACCTACTACACCCAGGGTTTGATTCACCTTAAACCAAAATTTTTTATAGAGTCCAGGTTTGAACCCAAGACTTCTCCAACACTTCTCAGCACACTTTACTACTAAAACAAGCCTTCATTAACGAAATTTACATGCACAACAAAATATTATAAGCTGCCTTCAACCGCTCCCATGCACAAGGCCCAAAAATTCTAGGCCCAAATTCAGGGTGTTACAACTCTACCTCCCTTAAAAAAATTTTGTCCCCGAAATTTCCATCTAACTGGGTAGTCGTGTAACATCTACCCCACTACGAGGGACTCGGAGGGAGCTACACACACTGTTTATGTTACAGTTTGGATTATTGCTTTTAAATTATTTTATATGGGTTGTAGTAAAGCCGTTGTAATTTTCTAGATTTCTAATTTGGAATTTTATTTATTGTTCTTATAATTGCTAGTACTAGAACACGGTTTTCCAAAGCAACTACTATTTTCAAAACATCACGTATCCGTAATTGTTTTTAAATTAAGCTTCCGCAACTGCCAAGATTTTTACAAAGTTGTTAAGAATGTTATTCAGTTAAGGTTTTCTAACAAGGTTTAAAAAGGGTATAAGTTTTAATTATTAAGAAGGGTTTTTAATGGAAACATGGTTTTCAAAAAACACTTCAATGTGACATGCCAGATTCGAGCCAAACTTCGAGGCCGAGTTTGGGGTGTTACAGTTAACCCCCACACTACACATTGTCCTAAATGTGTAGCCCATAAAAAGACAAGGAAAGAAGTTACCTGATTAATCGTGGTTGTTCCATCTACTAATGGTAGGTCCTTCCTCATTTGCTCATATAAAGCTCGAATTGTTTATGTCTCCTTTATGTTGGGTTCCTACATAGAAAATTTAAACAAAACACAACATAAATAAGAACCTACTATTAATCCTACTCCTACAAAGTTGAATTAAAATTTATTCAAAAATTAATACAATTTTTTAAAAACATAATTATAAAAATGTTCAATCATCCTTCTCAAAATCCATCTCTTCATCTCCTTCTTCCTCCTTATCCTCTCATTCCTCTTCGCTTTCATGCGCCTCTTCTTCCTGCTCTAGATATGTCAGCCCAAACGTGTCTAACGTATAATTAAGGACCCTGATATTGTTCTATCTTACAAATTCTTGAAATATTGGCCCCGACTCCTTCATCCACTATATCATCCAGTCTAGTTTAAGATGACTGTAACGCGTGTTTTGTGCAACTGTCCACAGTCGTTATCAAGTAATAAGTAAGTATAAGAGTTATTGTCTCCACAGGGACTGTATATGTTACTCAATATTTTGCAAAATTAATATTAACAGTTTGGTAAGAAAAAACACAATAATTTTGAGTGTTGGAATAAATGACTAGATGCAAAGTGATCCCTAATGCAAGTTAACCTAAATGCAAATGAAATGAATGGTTAAAATGGATGAGATGGATTTAGCAGCAGAATTCACAAGATTTCATTACCAATAACATGAATAGGCTAGGATAATCACATCAATTAACTTAGTTCATTATCGTCATGTTAATAATGTTCCAGAAAAATATTCCATGGCAACTCGATCTTTCATGAGTTTGAAACTAAAATTAAGTCCTTTCAGAATATTTTAATTAGAAAGACATGTTTTTTAATGATCATACTCAACTGGGTTTCTTAGAATTCATGTGAAGTAACAGGGATGGGATAGGTTTGAAACAACTTAATCACATAAACCTAAAAACTATGCAAGATAATAAAACTCTTTCCAGTTATTATGAACCTTTAATTTAGTCGGGTTAGGATTTAAATTAAGTATGCACTTTTCAATTATTACGTCCAGTAGTAGTCTTCTGGTTAGGATCACTCAACTAAATCTAATGCAGTCAATCAAGTATGAATGAAATACATGCTTGAGTTTAATTGAAAACATAACCGACTGAGGCATAGAGCATCATAACATGATTTAAATAAACTTTATTGAATTGATGAAATTATCCTAGCTAAAAAAAATTAAGCTACCATTGTTAAGGAAAAAACATTAAACCAAATTGCAAACATGTTGAATAACAAGAACAATAAAGATTAAGGAAGAAAACACTTAGAATAATTTCGGCAATCCTCCAAAATTGATCGTGGTGGCTTACTCTGATCCTCATAATTGCTCATTTGCAAGATGTTCCTCAAGGTAGCCAGCCAAGAGAGATTTTTCTCAAGGAATTTCTAACTAAATGAAGGGGAAAATTGAAGGCTTATGAATGAGAGAAAATGAGAGGTTAGTGAATGATGAGAGGAAATGAAGGATGAATGTTAGGTGAGGGATGATTTGATGAGTGAAATGAAGGGTCTATTTATACTTGAAGGATGGCTCATAGGTTTACTAAAAATAGCATCAAGGATCCCTTAGTTTTCTCTCACCCTTGGCTGGCCATAATTTGTGGAGAGGGGGAGTTGTTGGTTGCTTGATTTCATGCATAACTCAAGCAAGGGGTGGACGGTTTCTTGGGCAAAGTTGGTGTGTTGTATTTTAAGTGTTTTCCAAGTGTGGGGACCTCCGATTAATTATCCCAAAAGCTAGTTTTTTTTTTTTTGCTCAAGTACCATTTCTGAATTGGGCTTCTTTTCCTTTTCTTTGGACGGTTTTGTAACTAATTAAGTTGTCAAACTTGTCCATCATGTAATACCATTTTTAACTAGGTCAAGGTAACATCTTCATGACCCAAATTGTATGCTTTTTTCATCCAACTAGAGTAGAATAGCTCATGTCCATGTAAAAAATTATAATGAGCTTCTCATCATATCAACTTCATGGTCCCATTGCATAATTAAATATAGCATATTAATATGTAACATGAAATAATTAATTTATGCACAAAATTAATACAATAAAGCACAATTTTGCATATTTTATTAAATCATGCCCATTATCATAATATGAACAAAATTCACCCAATTAACTATCAAATAGTCAGGATTAACATTATTTTTAAGTAAAATTAAAACTTTATATAAATTAGATTTTACACACCCCCAATATTAACCCATTACTCGTCCTGAGTAATGCAAAGCAAAAATTTAGATAAGGCAATCTTGTAATAAGTTTAAATAGAATTCCTAAGTAGAATCAACTTTTGCACATAAAAATACATCAACAAATTTATGCTCACAAACTCTTTTTGTTGATATGTCTCTCTTATGCAAACATTAATTCAAAATTATATACTAAGTGTAGAAAAATGCTAGCAATAGTATAGAGTGCATGCTTTTCAAGACCATATGTAATATTTACCATTCAATCAAAGTTTCCTTATCAATTAGGCAAAATAATCACAACGTTTAATTAATGGTCCTCGTGTGTTGAACTTAGCAATTCCTTTCCACTAATGTAGTCAACATAATTATCAAAATCAATAGGTATTTTATAGGGTTGTAATGGGGCTATGCTCAAGGTAGGAATAAAGAGAAGTGAATTTTTAGGTTCAGTAATCTTAACCCTAACTTTGCCTCGGATCCTTTCAAGGTACTTCCTTCCTACTAATGGGTTTCAACAACCCCAAGCATAATTTGAAACTTTATTCCCAGCAATACTTCTCAATATCTTGAGTATTTATTTCGGTCTTTTTGCTTTGACATTTGAATAGAGCTCTCTCTCTCTCTCTCTCTCTCTCTCTCTCTCTCTCTCTCTCTCTCTCTCTCTCTTTATTGTGTTTTATTGAGAACATGTATATCTTTCTGAATTTTTCCTCAAATTTTAATCACCAAGACAAGTATAGTTAAGATAGGTGCAAAAATAGGATAAAACTTAAAAAGATAGTAATATGGCTTATGATGTAGGTGAATAGCAATAAAATAGGCTTAAAGGCTCAAACTAAAGTTTAAAGGGTCAAACTAATATGGAAACCTTGAAAGGCTCAAACGATCCAAAGAAAATTGTGCCTAAATCATGTTTAGATTCTAATGCCTCCTAGGATTTTGCCTTGAAAAAGTTACTAAGTCAATTCTAAGGACTTAAACCTTTATGCATTTCTATTTCTAAGGAAATTAAATTTTCATGGAAAAAGACTACATAAGATCTAAGAACATACAAGCATTCCATAACCTAAGATAACATAAAAAAAACTCAGATCAAATCAGAAATCATGATTGCATTTGAGCTAACTTATGAAAAAAAAAATTTCTGAACATCATTTTATTTTAGCATACTTACGTGTAAACATTGAATCATACTTTAGAAAACAAATTTAAAATTCATGCAAATTTTTCCTTACCCCCCTTTAAAAAGAAGCAATGTCCTCATTATGTAAACAAAGTAATAAATGAGAACTGGACACCAGGTAAGATAGCAAGAAAAGTGAGGTGAGTCATGAAGACTGCTGAAGTACCATGTCTTTCTTAACAATCCAATCCAAGACATGTTCATTCACAATACCACACTACTTCATTTTTTATAATGAAGAGGTATTGAGCTTAATTTATTCATGTTTTCAATTTCCTACTTATTATGCGGAAGGAAAATACTAACTAAGAAAAAAATATAAATGCCTGAAAATAAATACTAAGAAAAAGAAATAAAAGAAATTCCTCCCATTTTTATTAATTTGTGTCATCCTTTTTTTTTTTTTTTGGGATTGCTGCAGTGTGGGGAAGTAATGCTGCGACGAAGGGAAGGGGCAGCAAGTTTTGGATTTTTTTTGTTTATAAATTAGAGTTTACAATGACTACTCTTGTAACAACCCGTTTTTAGTCAAATCAGAATAGTTATTTCGGGACCACAAATTCAAAGTCAAAATAATTATTTTATTATTATTTTAATGTCTACAGCATGAAAATATGTTTGTGTGAAAATTTCGTTAAGAAATTTTATCGTTTTATTTGTTAATTTGATAAAAAGTACTAAATCGCGTAAAGTGTAAAAGTGGAGTTCTATTAGATGAAAGTATCTAATAGCTAAGAAATTAAATAGAGGAGGTTATTATGTTTTAATTAGACCATTATTAAGGTGGGTGGACATTTATGTACATAGTTTATATATATTTTAAATGTTTAAGTAAATGTTAAATTAGTAAATTGAAAAACAAAGGAAAATGTAAAAGAATTAAAAGATGAATAAGCTATCATATTTCTTATTTTTCTTCATCCATGGTCGAATACACCATTAAAGGAGGAGAATAAAATTCAGCAAGTTCAGCCTTGTACATGTAAGTGATTTTTGTCCTGTTTTTAATGATTTCTATATTTTTTAGATCGTTGCAACTAGGTCTAGCTAGCCAGGGACTATTTTGCAACACTGTTAAAGATTTTGAATGTTTTCATTGATGAATAAGCATGAGTTTTAAAGTTTCTTGATAGATTATGAATGCTTGTTGATAGATATACAAGTTTTGTTCAGTGATTTTTAGTGAAAATGCAAATTAAGGATTAAATTGAGAAATGTGAAAAGTTTGTGAGTAAATAGTGAAATAAATGAAAAATATAAGATGATATAAGTACTAGAGAAATTCGGCTAGCTTGGGTTAGTCCTAAATTGCATTAATTTGTGTTTTTATGAAATAAGAACTAAATTGTAAAAGTTGTGAAATATTAGGGGAAATTGTGTAAAAATGCCTTAAAGTGAATTTTAGATTAAATTGAATAGTGAGATAATTAATTAAGCTGATTTTGATTACATATAGATCAAGAAAAGCAAAACTCGGATCTAGATCGGGGGAAAAACAAAGTTCTCAACTAATCGATCAGTTTAGCTATTTTTACATCCGAGGTAAGTTCGTAAGTAATAAACATTTGATATTGCATAAATTGCGTATACGAGACTACAGTCGTGTTTGATGATGATTCAGTTAATTGGGCACTTAGTGTGCGAAATTGAGATAGCTTTGGTTATATATTTGCACTTTGTGTGCGAAATTAATACAGCTACGGCTATTTATTTGGCACTAAGTGTGCGAGTTTCCCAAGTATCCAAAAATATTCTGAATGGTTTAACGGATATGTCAAAGATGTGAATGAGTATGAGTTAAATACGGGAAGGTACAGGTATGTACATGAACTGAGTAATACACTGAAATGATGAAAAATTAAGGAAATTACATCTAAATTGATGGATGCAAATGTGGTAGGTTGGTGATATATTATGAGATATGTTATGTTATGTTTTTGGCTTAATTTGAGTTTATATGATGAGTTGATGTAAATGTTATACGAACTTACTAAGCTATGAAGCTTACTTTGTGTAATTCTCTGTGTTTTATAGTGTTTTCAAAGCTAGCTCGGATTCGGGGACCGTCGGAGATCACTTCACACTATCCAGCTGTCACTTGGTACTTTTGAAATTAAGTTTTGGGTCATATGGCATGTATAGGGACTTTGGTCATTTTGATAAATGTGGTGCTTATGAAATTAGCCATTTGAATTGGTTTGTAAATGTCTAAGGTTTGATTTGTATATTTGGCCATGTGAGTTGGCTTATTTGGCTATGTTTATATGTATACAAATAATCTATGTTGTGTGATTGAGGTTGGTTATGTGATGCTTTTCAATAGTAAGTTTTATAGATGTCAAATGGTTGATAATTGAGAAGCTATGTGCTTGTGAATTGGTGCATGATGATGCATGTTTGGAAAAGTTTATTTTAATTGATTTGAATATGTGAATTTGGTATGTTTTGAATGAGTAAAACATGGGATTATAAGCATGTTAGTTTTTTGTATTGAAATGGTATGTTTTAGCCTTGATTGTGGTTGAATTGGATGCCCACTTATGTTATATTTGTACCATTTGAATTGGGTGTAGGTGTGCACAAGTTTGGTTGGCAAATTGGCTTGCTAAATAGCCCATTTTTGTCCATACGGGCAGAGACACGGGCGGTGTCTCAGCCTTGTGTGACACACGATTATGTTACACGACCGTGTATCCCCTGGTGTTGACTTAAAAACCAAGTCAGTATGCTCTACATGGCTTCATATATGGGTGTGTGACATGGCCGTGTGGCATAAGTCAGTATACCCTACAAGATTGGCACGGCCTAGCACACGACCTGGTACACGGGCGCGTATGGCCATATTTAGGGCACACAGGCATGTGTGTTGGTCATGTGACCCAATTCAGAGAGTTACACGGGGTCAGAAATGGGCTGGGACACGACCATGTGCTCCTATTTCGAATGTCCACACAGCCTGTGACACAGGCGTGTTTTTGGCCGTGTGAGAGACATGGCCGGCCACACGGGCGTGTGTCCCTTGTTTTGAGAAAAATTTTCTAAGTATTCAAAAAAAAAATTCCAAAGTTATCAGTTTAGTCCCGAACCTTTCCCAAAGCATGTTTTAAGCCTCGTAAGCTCGTATTAGGGACATTATGATTGAGATTGAATGATGATTGCATGAATTGTAAAAATGTAGACAAAATGATGTTATAATTGTTTTACAAGTCCAGTAATGCTTTGTAGCCCTATTCTGTCGTTGAATACGGGTGAGGGGTGTTACAACTCTCACCAACTTCCTATTGAGCTCGAGTCAACTGTAACAATCCAGTTTAGGCCCTATTCAGAATAGTGGTTTCGGGACCACAAATTCGAGTTAGAAAAATACTTTAATATTTTTCTTGGTGTCTACAGCATGTTAATTTATATTTGTGAAATTTTCGTGATTTAATTTTATCGTTTGAGTGTTCGGTTTAAGAAAAGGACTTAATTGCGTAAATTGTAAAAGTGGCTAGCTATTTGTTAAAGTGCTGTAATGCTATGTTCTTTTAATATGGAGGCCTTAAAATGAAATTAGGCCATTAATTAATAGCTTGGACGGTAGTGGACACATTTGGACAACCATAATATAGTTTATAATTAATTCATTAAGGTTAAAAAGGTAAATTATGTATTAAAATGTGGTTAAATAAAATAAAACATAAAACCATGCATTATGTTCATCATTTTTACCGAAACTTTAAAAGAAAAAGAAAAAATAAGCTAGCTACATTCGGCCTTGTCCAACCTTGATTCAAGGTTTGTTTTTTTCGGTTTTTGATAATTTTTACGTTTTTCATATCGTTGTTTCGAGTACTAGCTAGCCCATGCTTGAATTTTCAGAATTGATGATGAATTTGAGATTTGTCATTGTTGATAGCTTATTTTTGTGGTTTGATGATGAAAAATAAATATATGTTGTTAGATTTTCATTGTTAATTATGTGATATTTAGTAAAAATGCCTATTTAGGATTAAATTGTGAATTTTGTAAATTGAGGGGTCAAAATGAGAAAGAAATGAAAGAAATGGGCTACTAGGGACCTTAGTGAAATTCGGCCAAGCATGGGTGTGGTGAAATTTTGAATATTTTGTGTTTTGTGAAATAGGGACTAAATTGTGAAAAATGTGAAATGTTAGGGGCTAAAGTGTAATTTTCCCATTTGTGTGTTTATAGATGAATTTGAATGAATATATGAATAAACAAGTTAAATTTATATTAATTTAGATTAAGAAAAGAGGAAATTAGATTTGGATCGGGGGAAATCAAAAGTTGTTGAATAGCCGTTTCGATCTGTTCGTCTTCGTCCACGGTAAGTTCATAAGTAAATAATTGTTGTTAAATTCATATTAAAATGTATTTAATTGTGGCGAATTGAATTTTAGTAACTATATATGTGTATGCCGAATTGACATAAGTATGGGAGAAGTAACTATGAGCTTGAAACGATCGAATTATGATGTCTGAAAGTCTCGTACGAACCATAGGAATAGTTAGGATACATATGTCATGACATAGGATTCTGATATGCGATTTCGTGTAAGACCACGTCTGGGATGTTGGCATCGATTTGAGATTTACGTGTAAGACCCTTTCAGGGACAGTGGCATCATGTAAGACTTCGTCTGGGACGTTGGCATTGTACGAGCTTTTTGAGCTATCCGAGTATCCTTATTGATTCTGAATGGTTCAACGGGCAATGTTGAGTTAAGATCGATTGTGAAATCGAGCTAAATGGTTCAGGTATGTGCGAAATTAAATGTTCATGAAAATAAGGTAAGTATAGTACTGGAGATGATGATATGAACTATGCATGTTAAAGGTATGATCATTATGTACATGAGATTACTCATATTCGGCCATGTTGAAATAATCATGCTAATGTTCATTTGATAATTTATTTGCTTATGACTTACTAAGCTATTTAAGCTTACTATGTGTGTATTTGTTCGTTGTTTTATAGATTTTGGAAATCTAGTTACAAGCTCGGGGATCGTCAAGGAAGTCCGTCACACTACCGATCATTATTTTGGTATTTTAAAACCTTGAATTTTGAACTTATGGCATGTATAGTCTAGCACTTATTTTGGTTGGTTTTGAAAGTGTATATATATAGCCATGCGAAAGTGGCTTTATCTTCATGCTTAAATTCGGTTATATTTGATCATGGTTGGAGTTTATTTTGATATATATATTATATGATATGTATGAATTGTGTTTTGGTTATATGTCTAAATTTGGTTAATGATATGAATAAATTATAAATAGCTTATAAGTAAGCTTGATATATGGACAATAGATGTGTTTTGGTTTTGGTTTGTTAATGATGTTAATCATAGTGAATTTCGGTCATGTTTTAGATTATATTGAAAGTATGTAATCATGGTATATATGAAGTGGTGCTTGGTTATATGTTACGATAATGAGGTAATTGATAAATGCTTGTTGAATTTTCGGTATGTGATATATAAGTTGAATGAATAACTTTTATGTTATATGTATTTGTAATGGATTCGGTTATTTTGTGAGATATATGGTAGGTTGTTTAAGGCATGAGTATATTCGGCTAAACCTAGACAAATAAAGGTGTATGCTTATGACATGTTTACTTGTGGATTAGTTATTTAGAGTCGGTTTGTGATGGCAAGTATGTAAAACATTATGCTTAAATTTTTAGGTATTTAGATTTGGTTTTATATGGCTTTTTTTACGATATAAAAATGAAGTTTAGATATAATTATAATAGGCATGTTATGTTTAAGTATTGATGCTTGTAAATGGTATAAATTGGTATGGTTATATGAGCATAACTTGTGATGAGAAAATATGTATATTTTGGTCTTGTTATAATACATGTTTATGTGTGTGTATATATATATATATGTCTATTATGCCGTGTGGATGTTTTAGCCTAGAATAATATGCATAATATGTAAATTTGTTTAATCATGAAATAGGAGATCGAATAAGAGGATATTGAATCGGCACTTGTGTTTTAAAAATATAATGTTAGTTTTTATCGTCTATATTAATAGAAATCGAGCCTTATGATTTGATCAAATGTGTGTATTATGCAAAAGTAGAAAACTTATAAACTTTGCATGTTTTGATTCGGCTATAGTACTTAGAAAATACTTAATATTAGTCAAGTAAGTAAGGCATGAATTGGTTAAAAAAATGAAATTTGGAATTGGCTATTTAGTAACTATACTATATTTGGCTATTTTAATATTATTAAGGTTATATATGTTTTGTTTAGTTTTAATATATATGCGTACGTGCGTAAGTTTTGAAATGGTATGTTTGTCGTTCAACTAATAAGATAGATATTTTATCTCATGCCCTGTTTTGTTATTTGCTGATACATGTTTGCTTATGCTTAAGTGTTAAATGATAAGTTTTGTAATGGGAATGAGATACGAATTATGTAATGTAATGAATGTTTGTTTGAGTTGTGATATGACCGGTAATGCCTCGTAACCCCATTCCGGCGACGGATACGGGTTAGGGGTGTTACATCAACCCTTGTGACGAAGCTGGTGTAGCTGTCGCTTCTTGCTGTCATTTGTTCCAATCTTTTATTTGTTTGGCTTGTAGTTCTACGTATTGCTGGAACAAAGTATTGCCAATAATGCTCTGAGATGGTTTCAGCAATTGTTCAGTGGATGTCATAGGAATACCTACTTTTTTGCATAAGGTCGTCACTAAGTAGGGAAAGAACACTTCCACTTTTCGGCCACTGACATACTTCTTCATATTTTGATAAATCCATTTTCCGATCCATATTTGTTTTCTCTGCAAAATAGCATAAATCAGAACCGCTCGGAAAGTATTGACATTAGATACATTTAGAGCAGGAAAAACTTGTGTGCATAAAAATTGAATCCACATTTTAGCTTCAGGAAACATTGTAACTTGATGAAAGGAGGTTAGGATATTGGTACCTGGGTGACATTTCCATTCACCCCGTCCTTCAGTTAAAAAGTTTATAATGTTATCCATATCTGTGTCTCAAAAATATTCTAAATCAGTTTCATTAATAAAATATTTTTCATAGTATGGACGTTATAAAAGTCAAATTATTCGAGGGGTTACTCGCACGTCTTTCCCTCACACAAGTATCGTTTCCAACATATGGCCTTCAAGGTTTCTAAACTCTTGGTCCCGTAAGGATGCATAAAACTCTTTAACAATAGGGACCAAAGCATTATCTTTCGGGATCATCCAAAAACGCTCCCACCTATGATATCTAATCTACCGTAAATAGGTGTAGCAGATTAAACTAGTTTTCACATTTAAGGAGCTCGAATACAAACATTTTTTTTTATATTTTAGTTAATTTTTTTAGCTTTACTTACCTTCAATAAAATGTGTAAATTGAATCTTTTATTGACCTTAAGGGTCAAAAAAGGCCTAAGGGAGAGCTAACGTACCTTGTGAGTGTGCAGGAGACCATTAGAAGGCATTTTAGACTAATATTGAACGCTATGTTACAACACGGGAGGCTCGATGTCGCAACATAGAGAGAATAATGGAGAGAGTACAAAACTGCCTTCGATGTCGTGACACAGATTGACGGTGTCGCGACATACCCCGAAAGACGTTTCAAGGAGGAGTATACTGCCACCTCTATCGCGACACAGGCCCTAGTGTGTCACGACATCGACTCTGGGACAGAAAATAAACACAAATCAGGGGCATTTTGGTATGCACAATCGAACTTAAAGCTCGGGAACGTCAGTTGACCTAGGGTTAAGGACGATAGCCATTTGAAGGTTATAAATAGGCTTATTTGGCACATGTTATGGACACCACTCGATTAGTTTAGATTATTTCTTTATATTTAGTTATGTTTTCTTGCTTTCTTAGGTTTTTGGAGTTTAGTTTATCTGTCTTTGTTTTATTTCAAGAGATCTAAATTGTGAAAGAGATCAACTTCTGTGGATTCGTATTTTTTATCAATATCAATCAGGCTTTTCTTAAACTTTTTACTTCAATTCATTCATTATGGTTAATTCTTCCATCTATTCCATGTTGCTTATGAAAGTCATGGGGAACTAATCCCTTTATAGGGGATTAGCGAGTGGAGGTATAATCTATTAACTGTTTAGTATGGTCACTCAATGGATCATCTGTTTGGGAAGGGAAGAACATGAAACAAACCTTGGGCCTAACAACCCCGAGAAGTCATCAAGGTGAGAATTAACTCAAATTTGGTATTGCCCATTCGTGAACACCTTCACCCCAAGGTAGTCTGGATTGTGAGGTCGGAAGATAAGTAGTTCTTGCTTACTCATTATGCTAGTGGAAGATCGAAAGATCCTGCTAGGGTAGCGACTAATTGATGGACGGGGAACCCAAAGAAATAGTTTATGAGAATTATTGAAGCGAGCTAATCATCCATAATCAAGATTTAATTTACTCTACTCTTCTATCTCTAAAACCCATACACTTTTCTTTTATTTATTGTTTCCTTAAATCTTAAAATTTAACCCCTAAGCCCCGATTTAGACTATTGGCCAACTCCTAACCGACCTCGGATAAATAAACAACAAAATCTTTACCCTCCACAAGAAGGCCGAACAATTAGAGGCCTACATACCCGATCCACACTTTGATTCGGGCCATCAACCATATCCTAATGAGCGCATGCAAAATCAAAATCTAGATGTCGACTGTTCAAAGTGTTGGCACTTTGCTGGGATCACTGTTTCATCGTCAAAAGTCAAATCAAAAAGATGTTCTAAGCTTTTATTTTCCAAAGTATTTTCAAGTGTCTCCTCAAACCAAGCACCCTTCTTTTTAGTGTGCTTTCATAATTTTTTCCGATTTAATTTGGCCATTCATTTTTGGATGGACCATAGAATCAAAAGTGATCTTTAAAACTTCCACAACATCTTTTACAATTAAGAGTCATTGTTGGCCATAATAATGTTTTTGGACTATCTATTTCCACATGCTCAATTATAGTGATATGATATGGATGCTGTGTGGTTCAGCTTTTACCCATTTAGTGCATGCCACTATTAAAACTTCTTTTTTTATTTCATAAATAGAATTGTAGATAATTTTTCATCATTAACTTTATAAATTATAATTAAATAGTATTTCATCCCCTTAAATAAATAAAATATATAATTTAATAATATCTGTAATTTCAAAAGACTATGATCTAAGTAAATGTCCCAAAATATTAAATCCTCACATAACAATCCACCATACGCTAAATATGACGTTGCACCTTAATCTTTAATCACGACTATAAAGTTAGACAAATATAACATTTTCATTTATTATTTAATTATTTTAAAAATGTCATATATTATTTATTAGCTACATAAAAAGAAAATTAAGAGTATCATTTAAAAAAAATTATATTTATCAATAAGTGGTTGGATGCAATAATAATATATATTGCACTTTTAAAAAAACAGCTCAAATTTAAATGTGAGAGATGATATCGTTAACTACTAACAAAAAATAAACATAAAAAAAAATAAGCATAAAAATATATGTGCATGCCATGAACAGCATATTCAATGCTAAGTCGGGTGAGGTTGTAATTTAGATTTTTTTTACAAACTTTCTTTTTGTTTAAGCTTGGAGTTGAATGGTATTTAGTTATTTTATTTAAAACTCAACTCTTACGAGAATCTATTTCTTAAAGAAAAAAAAAAACTCACACTTTTTTCTTGATCGGACTTAAATGTAAAATAATTTTAGAGGGAATCCACGCATAATGATGAGATTAGAACTTAAACCTTCACACAATGTTTGGTTGGGGGAATGAAATAACGCTCTCCCTTATCATTAAATTATAAATCATTTATTTGTTTGGTTGAACGTAATACTCTTTCAATGAAATGACCATTACTAACCTATTCCTTATCCTCCTATAATAGTTATTTTTTAGTATCACTAAAAATAATTGGTCTATGCAACATTGAATAACAAAATAAAATTAATTTCGAAATTAGTCCTTTAAAACTTGGACTAGAAAGTATAACAACAAAATATTTGAAATATTTCAAAATATAATTTAAAATAAAATATTTTAATATAATTTAATATAAAAATAATTATATTAAGAATGTTATTAAATTATATATTATCAAAAATAATTACTTTTTTATTTTTATTAAATTATATTTAATAATAATCGTATTAAAATTTAATAACAATAACAATAGTCATCTACGTAAACAAAAATCCTATTAAGAGTATTCTAATCATTTTAGCTTTTTTCTTTATGCTATTACAACATTTATTCTATTTAATTAAATTATTGATTATAACCCTATTCCGTTATAGTAAACTAACAGTATCGTGAATTTCTTACAACTACAAATAATTTGGCATGCCATGCAATTATCTCCAAAATCAAATACAGTCTCCAATAAAGTATAACGTAATTAATTAAAAAAAGAAAACTAGCTAGAATTAATGAATAAAAAGAGTTAGCAAATAAATAACCAAATATTAGATAGCGAATGCTAACAATGATGATAATTAAATATGATTAACGAAAGAATTGAGCAAAGTCTACAAATAATTTGGGGCAAGTAAAAAGAAAAAAAAGTTATTACGTTTGATCGTAATGGTTGGCGATGAGGGATTGAATAGCTCCAGATAAGTTGGTCATGGCGGCAACCAGATCCGTAATACCTTTTCGGTTGACTTCGTTTCGAGTTTCTTCGATTTGGAGTCGACGGTGTTCGAGTTCCATCACTTGTTGGTGCCGTTTCTCTTTATTCTCTTCGCAGCTTTTAAGGGTTTGAGCCAAAACCGAAGCACTTCGCATTATGCTCGAACCGATTTTCCTAACTTTTTTGCGTTTGGTCTTGGAATCCAGATTTTCACTTGACTCTGTCTCTGAAGAATCTGATTCCTCTGTCAAATCACAATGTACACATATCAAAATAAAGATGATATCTTTATTGAATGGTATTCACTTAAAAAATACTTCCTAAGCAAAACTCATGATTAGTTTTGGGGTTTTGCTGCCTGATTAATGTTTTGGTGGGAATTACCAAGGAAAGATCAATAAATGGGGTACCTTAATGTTATAAAAGTTGCTGCAAATGATGGGTCAGCATCTGCAGAAATTCATGAGCCTAACACCACAAGCTTTTGGACCATCTTAGGACCCCTGGTGGGTTAAATCATCTTAGGATATAAATCTATGGCACCTCTCTATTTTGTATTTTTTATTTCAAGCACCGAACAATCATGAATGCAACTCTTCCTCACTGGTTTTCATGATTGCTTTTACTGTCAAATTTATGTATTAATCAAAATTATTTTTAGTAAAATCAACCAATGGAATTATTTGGGTAGGAAACTTACTACCAAGTGAAAACCCATGTGATGGTTGGTATTGAAAACCCAAAAGAATCCAACGGTTATCATTGTAAGCTCAAATAAAGACAATGTACAATTGAATGTAGCTTTGTGAAAAAAAGAATGGGTCCCTAATAAATGAAAGGAGCAGAGTTTTCAAACCTGCAGCTTTGACTATATATATAGACATAAATTATTATTATTATAATAATATAATCGCTGAAAGACAAAAAATGAAAAAGTTTCTCTTTTGTGATTCTGACACATTACTACTACTATGCTATACTCCAAGCATACTGCAGCAACCAAAAAAAAAAAAAAAAAGAAAGATTAATATACAGTACCTGAAACTGTTACCGGAGCATCAATCACCGGTGGGTTCTGGTCAGTTTTGAGAGGCAGTTGCTCAGATGATTGAGAAAAAGAAGGTTGGTGGAGGTGGGGCTGTTGTTGGGTGTTGAGTTTTCTTTGAAGAACATCGTTGAGGGCTTCGAAGACTTCAGGAGACATGTTGGTGGGCAAGTTATGGAGCTTACGTTGGTGTCTTTCCATGGACCAGTAAGAGAGGAAGGGATGGGAGGATTGCGATTGAGAGTGGGAGGATTGGTACTGTCGGACCTTTTTGTAGTCACGGAGTAGGTTATCCCATTTGTCGTTGCATTGGTTTTGGCTACGGAAACAGCCATGGTCCCAGCAATAGTTTTCGATCCATTTCCACCTTAATTCTCCTGGTTTTGAAGGTGAGCTTGTGGAAGGTTTGGCACGCCGTTCGTCGTCTAGTCTTTTGGCTGTTATGAGTGTTAGGGTTTCTTGGATTGGCCAGTTTCCTTTGCGGTATTCACGGTTCGCGGCGGAGGTCATGGTGGTCGCCGAGGTTGTGGCTGGTGTGATGATGTTCAGTGGTTGGTGTTGATGGTGGTGGGTTGAAGGTGGTGGTGGTAGAGGGTTGGACATGGTTTAAGCATGTGTATGAGGAGGAGGGAGAAGGGGGAATTGTGTGTGTTGAGTTTACATGGTTTTGTTGGTTTCTGATGGTCAGAAAGGTCTTTTTCTTTCATGTTTTTAAGGGTAATAAAAAAGGAATGATAAGTATTTAGGGGTGAATTACCCTATTTTCTAACCAAAATTTTCGAATTGAGCCGGTTTTTTCAAAATTTATCCTAATAAGTTAATTTTGAAGAGACAATACGAAAATGTGTTAAGTTTGACACGCTTTGTGTGATTTTTTAAGAAAATGTTTTCAGTTGGATGCGTTTTTTCTATTTTCTCTCCTCGATCCATTTAGGATTTTTAAGGTTTTTTAGGGTTTTTGTTTAGAGTTTTTTAAGGTTTTTAAAATTTTTAAAATTTTTAACTCTTTTTATATATTCTTTAGGATTTTTTTATAATTTTATATTTGTTAAAAATATATAAATTTTGAAATTTTTATAAATATTTTGAATTTTAAAAATTATTTTGAAAATTTTAAAATTATCCGTGTAATTTTTTTAATTTTTGTCGAGAGAGAGACCAATTTGTTCATTTTCAAAATGGCAGGGACCAAAAGAGTATTTACACCAATATGTTATTCGAATTGTAAAATTAAACTCGATTCGAACTTGAAATTTAAATTTTTTTCGATTTTTCGAATCAAATCGAGTTTTACTCAACTAAGAAGAACGAGTAAATATGCTAAAAAATGCATAATTTCAAAAATATTATTGTGGGATATCTGACCAATTTCGAGGTGAGGGGCAATTTTGCAGGGGGTTAACAATGAGAGTTTGGGATCTAGAATTTTGTCCAGCTGGATGCACTTTGCTGACTCAGTAGGAAAATGTGTCCAGATGGAAGATTTTCTTGCAACATCTGTTGAAAACGCGTTCAGCTAGATGCGCTTTCACACACTATCTCCAAATCAACATATTCCAATAATTTTGGTTCAAAATTAGCATATATGGGTAATTCACCCGAGTATTTAGTACATTATAATTTCTTTTTTAACTCCATAAGTGAATTATAAATTTTTTACGTATCTTATTTCTTTTATATATTTTTTATTTTTTATTATATTCTATATAAATTTATCATCAGGTATCCTACTTATCAAAATTTTAAATTTTACTAATAATATATCAAATATTTTATTTTTTATTAAAACTAAAATTTTATTTTTTATTAAAACTAAAATTGTTATCTTCGCATTCCTCAGGATTTAAAAATGTCAATTTACTATTACTTATTTAACCTTTTATTACAATAATGATTACTATTAATATAATTTAAATTTAAATTTAATAGAAATACTTTAATTGTGTAGGAAATCTAAATCATGAATATATGAAAGTGATATTTTTTTTAAAATAAATTGAATACAAATTTAAGTCTATGTGCAAATTAGAAGCTCTATATCACACGTGTATGTATCATGGGGTTAGAATTTAAATGTCGTAAATCGTGTAGTCTCAGGTAGGAACTTAACTTCAAATCCGTCTAAATTAGTTTAACTTTTCACACCCCAAAAACGACGGATCCAAAAAGGTAAGGCATACATGTTAACCATTTTAGTGCACTATGCTAGCATAATCCGCCACCCTAGTAGCTTGCTGATGAATTAGAGTATTGGTGTAACAACCCATTGTTCAGTAGTGTCAGAAACAGTAGTTTCAGAACCATAAATTCAACAGGTCTATAATAATTATTAATTAATTT
The DNA here is from genome assembly GCA_025698475.1 of Gossypium anomalum. Taxonomy (NCBI): domain Eukaryota; kingdom Viridiplantae; phylum Streptophyta; class Magnoliopsida; order Malvales; family Malvaceae; genus Gossypium; species Gossypium anomalum. The sequence continues at coordinate 62,458,257 of CM046956.1, forward strand.
ATACAAGTCAATTATATAGTTTTATATTAAAATTTGAATTGACAAATTTTAGTTTATGAACAAATAGATGAAGACAAGTGGTTTGCTCTGAAAGTCGAGTAGTTTTTGAAAATAAGGTATAGGGATCTCTTTTCTATAAACCGAGCTCGTAAATATTTTTATTAAATATTTACAGAGTGATTATTTTGGTGTATCGAAGTTTGATTCGAAAGTTTTAGTGATTTAATAATTAATTAATTAATTAAAAAGGACTAAATAGCAAAAGATATAAAACTTAATTGTTAATAAATTGTACTAATTAAATTGTTTAAAAAGGTAAAAGGGGAGGTTTTATGTTGTAATAAGTAAAATAAATATATTAATAAAATAAAGCATTAAAAGATGTTATCATCATCTTTATTTTTGTACTTTACCCACCGAACCTCCATTGTTGCAACATTCAAAGCATTCGATCTTCTCTTTTATGCTTGATATGATTTCTTAATACATTTCTTATAATTTCTATATTTTTTATATCGTTGCAACTAGGCCCAGTTAACCCGTATCTCTATTTTTTGAAATTGTTAAAGATTTTAGATTTTTCCATTGATGAATCTTAGTTATTTTTTATGTTAAATGATGAATTTGTAGTCTTGATTTTTGTTTAAAACTAATTTGTAAAGTGATTTTAGTTAATTTTTTGTTAAAGGGTCAATTTGATAAAATATTAAAAAATATATGGAATTTTTATGAAATGTGAATAATTTTGTACTGTATTAAAATAGAAATAAGTTCGGTTAGCATTGGGTATTGAGAAATTGTTAAATTTGAAATTTCGAGTTTTGGGACTAAATTGTGAGAAATGTAAAAGTTTAGGAAAAATGTGTAATTAGTAAAACTTAATGGACATATGCATAAAATAAGTTGAAATATGTATTTGAATTTAATATATTGAATTTAGTCATTATAGAGATCAAGAATTAAACCGTATAGAAAACTTCTCAAACACTTCCCAGAACACTTAACCACTGAATTAGATACACAGTTGTGTCACTTTCCTGCACAAATAAACATTTATGTACAGCCTCTTAACTGTTCCCATGTTCAAGACCTAAGACTTCTAGGCCCAAAATTTGGGGCGTTACAATTCACCTCTCCTTAAAGAAATTTCGTCCCCGAAATTTCCAACTATCAGATTAGTCGCATAACACAGACTACACCACTACGCTCCCGCTGCGCACTCTTGTTCCAAAACATTACCACACTTAGCTTGAATGTTTCTAGTATAGCCTATAGATGGATCAGGACAATATGTCAACCCAATACTTAGCCGTATGATCATGAGACCCAGCTCGAGCACCTCTATGGCCTTCGCCGCAGCCTTTTGTACCCCCTTCCGCAAGTACCTCCGGTGTTCATAATCGAATTGCGTTTTATCTTGTTAACAGTTTTATGCATCATTTTATAGTTCCAGTGTTTATTAACGGATATTTTATGGAAAACAGTATCAGTAATTTATAGTTTATTTTCGCAGATTGCAGTCTTACTACAGTTTTAGGTTACCCTAAACAGAGTATTTTAGTACAGTCTATTGCCTATAGTATTCTCAGTATTTCAATTTAAACAAGCAGTAGACTCAAAAAACTTATAGAATCGGTGCCGGAGACTCGGTGTACCATACATTCAGTAAACATTTCCAAGTATTTCAAATTATTTGAAACAGTTCTTTTTCAAAATTTCCAGTTTAAAAGGAACCCAAATCCACAGTCGTGTTTTACAACCTGGCTCTGATACCACTAAATGTAACACCCCAAACCTGGCCTGGACGTTATGACCGAATCTGACGATGTCACATTAAAGTGTTTTTCGTAAAGCGAGATATTGTTGAAAATCCCATTCTCTATTTAAACTCTTTGTGTGATCTGAAAGACATTCATTCAGGTTTAAAATGTGAGTTGTTTGCAAAATATAATTTTAAAAAATGTTATTCATTTCCAAAATATAATTTTATAGCGGAAGCTTTTTAAAACAGTTGCGTACTTGGGTTTACTTTGTAAAAACATTATTTCTTTTTAAAACTGGAGTTTTACTAACACTAGCATTTCAAAACCAAAGCAAATAAAAAACCCCAATTTAAAGATAAAATCCATAAAGGCCATTATTACAGTAAAATACCCCAAAAATTAAAATACTTATATTTTAAAAATTAAATACTGAAGTACGTGCGATTGTGTAGCCACCTTTGAGTCCCTCGCAGCACCGATCCTCCTAAGACTGGGGATTACCTGTACCGTTAAAACAGGAGGGTGAGTTTACGAAAACTTAGTGTGTAATCCCATATAAGCAAACAGTTAGAAAACAAACACAATCTGGGCCTAAGCCCTTTTAGTAACAGTGACAATATTAGTTTGGGCTTTAGCCCATCTCAACACAGAAGTAGTCATATATTTGGGCCTTGGCCCATCATAGTAACAGTAGACAATGCAGTAACAGTAAAGAGTGCAGTAACAGTACTCGAACTCTTGACCCTTTGCAACGTCAACACTCCACTTAACCACTAGACCAGCAGGCCCATTCTGACATATCTTTATCCATATTTATTTATAAGCCTACTGGCTAAAGGCAAGGGTTTACTCCTTAAAAACAAAACTTTTTGCACCTACCCAGGCTTGAACCCAAGACTTCTCAAACACTTCCCAGAACACTTAACCACTGAATCAGATACACAGTTATGTCACTTTCCTACACAACTAAACATTTATGTCCAGCCTCTTAACTGTTTCCATGCTCAAGACCTAAGACTTCTAGGCCCAAAATTTGGGGCGTTACAATTATACCCCTAGCAGCCCATATTTTTCATGTATTTCACATTTTATCCACAAATGTTTCAACATATCTCAATTTAATCCCTATTTTGCAATTTCACTAAAAATCACTTAACAAAACTTGTATATCTATCAACAAGCATGCATAATCTATCAAGAAACTTGAAAACACACATGTATTCATCAATGGCACCATTCAAAATCTTTAACAGTTTTGTAAAATAGTCCCTGGGCTAGCTAGTACTAGTTGCAACGATCACAAAAACATAGAAATCATTAATAACGGAACAGAAATTGGACTTGTACCAAAGATAGTTGGCCGAATCTTCAAAATATTTTCATGGCTTTCTTTGCTCTAACATTCGGCTATGAAGATGATGAATGCCTAAATTTTATGTTTTGTTTTATTTAATTAACATGTATTTAACAATTACCAATTAACCTAAACATTAAACAATAAAAATCACTTAATGGTTGTCCATAATTGTCCACTTATTTTAATAATGGTATAATTACCACTTAAGGACTTTGACTATTTAATTCCATAGCCATTAGATACTTTTATCTAATAGAACAACACTTTTGCATTTACACGATTTAGTCCTTTTTATTAAATTGACTAACGAAATGATAAAATTTCTTAACGAAGCTTTCACACAATCATATATTCATGCTATAAACATTAATAAAATAAATATTTTAACCTCGTATTTATGGTTTCAAAACCATTATTCCAATTTGACTAAAAACGAGTTGTTACAACTCTCCCCTTTAGGAATTTTTGTCCCCAAAAATCTTACCAATGAAAAGGTTAGGGTACTATTTTCTTATAGCTTCCTCGGGCTCCCACGTAGCCTCTTCGATACAGTGATGTTGCCACAGGACTTTCATTAAAACTATGCGTTTATTTCTCAATTCTTTAACCTCTGGAGCTAGAATTCTGATCAGTTCTTCGTTGTATGTCATATCGATTTGAATCTCAATTTCTGATGGAGAAATTACATGGGATGGATCAGACCTATATCGGCGTAACATCGATACATGAAACATATTATGGATCTTTTCTAACTCAGTCGGTAAAGCTAACTGGTATGCCACTAGCCCTGTTCTTTCAATGATTTCATATGGCCTGATGAAACTCAGACTCATTTTGCCTTTGTGAACAAAACGAAGACTTTATTCCACAGAGATACTTTCAGAAAAACTTTTTCACCGATTTGAAATTCAATATCTTTTCGCTTCAAATCCGCATACGATTTCTGTCGATCCGAAGCTGCTTTTAAACAGTCGCGAATTACTTTCACTTTCTCTTCAGTTTCTCTAACCAAATCAACCCCGTGAATTTGTTTCTCACTAAGCTCGGTCCAATACAATGGAGTTCAGCATTTGCGATCATACAAAGCTTCGTACAGTGTCATCTTTATGCTAGATTGAAAACTGTTATTATACGTAAATTCAACCAGTGGGAAATATTTCTCCCAATTGTCTTCAAACTCTAAAACACAACATCTTAACATATCTTCGAGTATCTGAATTATTCTTTCAGACTGACCGTCGGTTTGCAGATGAAAAGCTGTACTGAAATTCAACTTTATACCCAGAGCTTCTTGCAATTTATTCCAAAACCGCGAGGTAAATCTCGGATCTTTATCCAAAATAATCGAAACTGGCACCCCATAAAATCTAACGATTTCAAGAATATACAACTCAGCCAATTTATCAAGTGAAGAGTCAGTACGTACTAGGATAAAATGTGTTGATTTTGTTAATCAATCAACAAGAACCCAAATAGCATCTTTCTTTTTCAGAGACAAAGGCAATCCTGATACAAAATCCATCGTAATTCTGTCCCATTTCCACTCTGGTATCATCACAGGTTGAAGGAAACCTGAAGGCACTTGATGCTCAGCTTTCACTTGCTGACAAATCGAACACTTTGATTCAAATTGAGAAATGTCTCATTTCATACCCGACCACCAATACGACTTCTTCAAATCATTGAACATTTTGGTACTTCTGGGGTGAACAGATAGGCATCCATTGTGTGCTTCATGCAAAATTTTCTGAATAAGCTCAGAATTTCTCTGTACACAAATTCTCTTCCGGAACATTAAACAATCATCGGCTCTGATTTAGTATTCTGAATCACTAGTCAACTCACACTAAACTCATTTAACTTGTAATTCATTGTCACATTTCTAAGCTTCACAAATTTGCTGAAGAAATAACGGTCTCGCTTTCAACTCAGCTGCAACCAAACTATCATCAGATAAAGCTAATTGTGTATTCAACGTACGCAAAGCAAATAATGATTTTCTGCTCATAGCGTTAGGAACTACGTTCGTTTTCCCGGGATGATAATAAATTACTAGCTCATAGTCTTTCAGTAATTCAAGCCATCTTTGTTGTCGCAAGTTCAAGTGTAACACCCCTTACCCGTATCCAAGGCCGGAACAAAGTACGAGGCATTACCAGACTTAACAATACACATAGACGAAAACCAGGCCATAAAATTTCATCTAATTCAAAACTTTTCAAACACATGCATAACAAACAAAACTAACTATATCATTACATCAAAACATAGGACATAGCACGATTAATTAAACTTATAAACCTTAATGGATAAGGACTACATCTCATAATTATATACGATAACTCAATGCAGACTGATACGTATGGTCAAAATCATAATAAAAATACATATCACAAACCAACGTCCTATACATGCCACTCACTTGATATTTCTAATATTTGAATTAATTCTCCCAAAAATGATAGTTTGATAGTGTGATTTTGCCTCCGACGATCTCCAACCCCGAAATGACTGCCAATACTAAAGAAATAGAGAGGATGGGTAAGCTTAACGCTTAGTAAGTTCATATGAAAATAATAAGCAATTACCACCATGCTTTTCAAGATAAAACACTATAATTGTACAATTACACATATTCAGTTAAGTTTGTGTTATCGAAAGTTACTGATTATTAAATCATTCATATCTGAAGCTAAAAACTCCAAATTTAGTTTCTTTAATTTCCTTGAAACTATATTCATATATCTTTCTCCCATAAAATTTTCAGAATTTTTTGTTTAGCCAATTAGTACAGCTTTATTAGTTAAAGTCTCCCTGTTTTGAGTACGAATACTCGACCTCTGCTCACTACTGAACCAAATTCTCCTCCTGTGCAATTTCAAGACCATTCCGTTTGTTTCCCTTAAAAATATATCAACAAGAAATCCATGCATGTAAGGTATGCTCTTAATAATTTTTGCACAATTTATGGTGAATTTCTAAAGTCAGAACTGGGGATCACGTAATCATTCTAAACCAGTCTCACAAAAATATAAATATCTCAAAATATAGAATTCGTTTGCTTGCTCTGTTTCTTTTATATGAAAAGAGACTCATTAAGCTTTAATTTCATATCTCATTCAGCCTCTAATTAAATTTTTACTATTTTTAGTGATTTTTCAAATTCACGTCATCACTCTTTTCTAAAACAATTTTATTGCTAATTCACTCTTTCACACTTTCTTTGTATTAACCTCATTTTAACATACATATCACAAATCATTTTCACCACATTTCATACATCACAAGCATAGGCCCATGATTACAAGGTCACCATAAAATCATCCTCATGTATAACTTACTTGTTTATAACCTTACCACATCCCGGTCACTTAATGAACACATCATTCACATAACCAAGTTCCCGCACTTATTCATCACAAAACTCACAAAGCGTTACACATAGCAAGTCTCCGTTGAATACTTGGATCAATCCTCGATACTTGGTGGTTTCAGCACATAGCTCCACCCATCATAAAGTTCGGCTCTCTTGTACACATGGTGAACACTTAGTACCATCCATGTGACCTAGCTAGTTTATCTCGTAGCTCTCTTGTCTACATGGTGTCCTTCACCCGGAACCACGCATGCGACCTAGCTACATCATAATGTCTCGTAGCTCTCTTGTACACATGATGTGCACTCAGCACCATACATGTGACCTAGCTACATACCATCTGTATCATCCAATCTTTCCGAAGGTTCAACCGGGATTTCTCTCTCTTTTCCAACAATTTCACCAATCAAGTGACTATCAACAAACACATTTCCAATATTATTATAAAATATCATAATACAAGTAAAATTGATGTATTACTTACATATAAACTTACATCTCATTTAATATCAAGGCAATAACATTAAATTACACATTGCATTATTATTAAAAAACATATGAACTTACAATTACTCATAATATCCATAATCATAGAAATCACATTTATGTATGATAATTCAATACACTTCATATACCATAGACATATTTTTAAATCAATTCATAAACTTGGCACCATAACATTTAATTTAAAATAATTCAATTAATTCACTAAATTTAACTTTCAAATATGAATTACAACATTATTGCAAAGATATTATCATACCAACTTATCTCGATCCGAGAACTAAATTTACTATTTTAGTCCATAACCTTGTATTTTCCTGATTTAAGCCCGAATCTCGATTTCCTTCATCTATAATATCACATTTAGCCTAATAATTAGTCACATTATTCATACGGCTCCAAAAATCATATTTTTACAAATTTTCATTTTGACCCCTAAACTTTTGCATATTTGCACTTTTGCCCCAAGGTTCGGAAATTAAACTTCATCCTATTTTATTATGTTTTATGACATGCTGATCATTTTTCCCTTCTATGGCAACATCAAATTCTCACTCTATCATGTACTTATGACTATTAGGTATTTTTACCGATTAAGCCCTTTTACTCGTTTTCACTTAAAACCGAGTAGCACAAGTTGTTTAACATAATTTAAAACCTCATATTCTATCATAAAACACCAAAATACACAAATTTCACCTATGAGTATTTTTCCAAATATGAACCCTAGCTTAAATTATTGCTAAAATAAGCTTAATCAAGTTACCGGGATTCTAAAAACGTAAAAATATTAAAAACGAGGCTAGAACGGACTTACAATCGAGCTTGGAAGCTTGGAAACCCTAGCCATGGAGTCTACCTTGGTATACACGTCCCTGGTGAAGAAGATGAGCAAAATTGGCTTTTAATTTTGTATTTTAATTCATTTTACCCCTAAATGACCAAAATGCCCTTACTACTAAACTTTTCAAAAATTCCATCCATGTCCAATTTTTGTCCATAGGCTTAGAAATTGGTCAAATTGCTATTTAAGATCTCCTCATTAATATTCCAAAGCAATTTCATACTAAAAACTTCTAGAATTCAAGTTTTGCAAATTATTCGATTTAGTCCCTAATTTCAATTTAAGCATTTTATGCATAAAATTTCTTCACAAAATTTTCACACAATCATGCAATCATATCATAGACCTCAAAATAATCATAAAATAATTATATATCTCAAATTTGTGGTGACGAATCCACTATTCTGATTAGGCCCTAATTCGAGATATTACATCAAGTCTTTCTGAGTCATTAAATATTTTAAGCTCTTGTGATCTATGTAGATGTGGCATTTCTCACCAAACAAGTGATGTCGCCAAATCTTTAATGCAAACACAATCACAGCCAACTTTAAATCGTGCGTCGAATAATTCTTTTCATGCGGCTTCAATTGTCTAAAAGCAGAAGTTATTACTTTGCCTTCCTGCATCAATACACAACCCAGACTATTCAATGATGCATCACTAAAAATTACGAATTCTTTACCCGACTCAGGTTGTACTAACACTGGTGCCTCTATCAATAATGCTTTCAACTGTTCGAAACTTTATTGACAATTCTCAGACCATTCGAACTTTACATCTTTCTGAAGTAATCGAGTCAGAGGTGTTGCAATCATAGAAAATCGTTTCACAAAACATCGATAATAGTCAGCTAGTCCCAAAAAACTTTGAACTTCAGATACATTTCTTAGAGCTATAATTGTAGAAATCTTGTTCGGGTCAACTCTAATACCTTCGGCCAAAACGATATGTCCCATAAATCCAACTTTTCAGAGCCAAAACTCACATTTACTGAACTTCACAAACATTTGCTTATCTCTTAAGGTTTGTAATACAATTCTCAAATGCTCTGCATGCTCAGACTCATCTCGAGAATAGATCAGAATGTTGTCAATAAACAACAACCAATCAGTCTAAATAAGATCTAAATACCCGATTTATCAAATCCATAAAAATAGCAGGAGCATTAGTTAATCCAAATGGCATAACCAAGAATTCATAGTGTCTGTACCTCGTTCGGAACGCTATCTTCGGCACATCAGCATTTTTAACTCACAACTGATAATAGCCAGATCTTAAATCAATCTTAGAAAAAACTGTAGCCCCTTTTAACTGATCAAACAAATCGTCAATTCTCGGTAGATGATATTTATTCTTGATTGTCACTTTGTTGAGCTGTTGATAATCTATACACATTCTCATAGAACCATCTTTCTTCTTTACAAACAACACTGGTGCACCCTAGGGCCAGAAACTTAGTAGTGCGAAACCTCTATCAGTTAAGTCTTGCAACTGAGCTTTCAGCTCTTTTAACTCTGTCGGAGTCATTTTGTACAGAGCTATCGATATCGGTGAAATTCTCGATAGTAACTCTTCTAAAAACACATCTGAATACTCGCAAACAACTGGTACTGATTCAATCTTTGATTCTGACACTTTTGTATCAAGTACATATGCAAGATATGCGTTGTATCCCTTTTTCACATATTTCTGAGCTAACATCACTGAAACTACAGCTAGTAAACCACTCAAATCATTTGATTTGATTCGGAGAGGCTCATTATTCTAACATTTCAGCTCAATTGTCTTTTGTTTACAATTTACTACTACATCATGCAATGTCAACCAGTCCATACCCAGAATTACATCAAACTCATCAAACGGCAACAACATCAAATCAACCAGAAAATAGTAACCCTGAGTCCTCGTACTAATTGCTATCATCATCAAATTCATCATCAACTGCATCTATGATTAAATAGTTAACAAGATATCTAAAAAATAATTTAAAATTAACACACTATCTAACTCATTAATCTTTTGACTAGTATTATTTTACAAAGCAATTAAATTATTAACAATTTTCACCGTGGCAATCCCCGGCAACGGCGCCAACGGCTTGACCATCGCAATCCTCGGTCTCACCGCTTAGCACAAGTTTATACTCGACAGGATACCCTTCTAGTCTCACATGTCTGAATATTCTACCAGGGGCGTCACTCCTTAATATACTAAGTACTCATGAATAAACACTCAATTTTGGATAACTAATCCTTCATCAATCAATCAGTTCTATAATCGGAACATGCCAGATAAAAATAAAACACAATAATTTAGTTGATCAGGCTAATAAAGTAAAAATAAAAGAATAAAATAAAAAGAGAAGAGAAAGCTCATGAATAAATATAAACACAGCTCCAGAGCAATCTCTGCTCGCAATTGTCTTCACATCGGAATAGGAAGAATCCCGATTAATTGAACATAAAAATAAATTAAACTGAAAATAAAGTAAACTAAAATTATTTGTCTAAGCGTAACTAGATCTAACTAAGTCTCCCCTCTCCAATAAGGAGATTTGGAAAAAATATGGTTTTCTTACACAACAGAAAATTAAAAATTTGAAACTGACTCGATTTATGATATTTATAGCAATAAACCCTAACCGAATTCATACTTGTGTTTTTGACTTAGTGGAAGTTCGTTTTTCTCGGCTTTCAACCAAACAATCTTATTCACTATTCTTGTACCACAAACTGCTTTGAGTGTGGGCTCGAACCAATTGAATCGAAACACAGAACTAGAAAATTCTCTCTTCTTTCATAGAAATAAGTAGATTAATTATTTAGGAAAAATATATTTAATTGTTGTGAATAAATTTTTTCTATTTTTCGGTAGAGTAACAATCTCTTAAAGTTGTATACTATGCCTTACCGGTGCCATCTATTTGTAAGAAGAGAAGATAGAAACCTTGTTGAGCTGTAACAGTTTATTTAAAATAAAAAGACAAGTTTCTACTGGGGTGGACTACACACCTTAGTATTCCTACTCTATAATACGATCCAACTCAATTTGATATTTCTATTTCCCAAAATAAATTTTAATACTCTATTTTAAACAATTTTCACATCCCTATTTTACCCCAGTAAAATTTTGATGATTTTACCCCTAATAAAATTTCAAGAAAATATGTTTACTATTTCATAACTACACATGTTCATGTGATTGAAAGGTTTATTTTCATTTTTGGGCTTCAAAATAGCTCAAAAACATAAACTCATTCTTCCGATCATTTTTAAGTAACCCATATAGAATTGCAAATGAATCATTTCCATTTCCATTTCTATTTTGGAAACCTACATTCATTTTCAAATTATTCCATTTTTAAATTTCGAAAAAAACTATAATCATTCCTAAATGTTTCCCATTTCTCTTTTCCTATTCATTTCGTTCATTTCTATTCAAACACACAATTCATTTTTGGTATCCATGAGCTAGCGGAGGGACCAATTGGATATATGTAATTAGGGCTCAAATGATTTATAATTAAGTTCCAGTTTCTCGCCTATTAATTATAAACTCATTTAATCGCGAAGTCATTCCACTATCAAGCATTACAAGCTACTCAATCAACTATCATCATTATAACAATTCATACCATTCTGTTCAATTTATGGCCATTTCATTTCTATTAACTCAAATCACATTCACAAACATACCAGTTGCATACTCAACTCAACTTCTTTTACATTTAATTCTTCCTAACATTACTCATAATTATTTTACCAAGCATCATCACGACATTCAACCAACTCTCTCTGTATGTACATACATGATCTAATCTCAAATAACAATAATATATACACAACTAAATACAAAAACCATATTATCCTTCAAAATTAGCATGACCTAAATATAAGACTTCCTTAATTCTATCCTATTTTGGAACAATAGTAAAACGACTTTCATGTAGTACATTATGTCAATTTTTTTTTGCAAAATTTCTCAGCTTAGTTTAGAAACATTTGGACAAATTAAAATTTTTTCTTCGGACACTAGTAATTGCAACTTTCAACTAGCCTATAAACCTCATTAACTTTAGCATATAAACGTGTTAGTTGGAAGATTTAAAGTAGTATGAATTTGCATCCATCTAGACCTCATCATTCAACATTTTAAAAAAAGTATTTAACTAGCAATACATCACCATTATATCACCAATACAAGTATTTAACTAATGCTCAATCAACCATACATTAAACACCAAATCGGGCAGCCACCAAGCATGCAATCCAATCAACATTTTAGTACACTAAACTAGATCTTTCTAACCATGCAATTTAGAGTAACCATATAATACATATTTTTGATCAATTATTTAAGCATGCAAATTCGAATAGCATTATAATACCGGCATTTAAATTGTCTTATATGTACGATAATAACACATCATCACACAAGTAATTATTAAAAATTCAAGCACAGTTATATAGGGCATTACATTGGGTGGGACACTTAACTTTTTTCCCTGTTTTAGACCAAACTAATCAATAGGAAATCAGGTATTTAAATGTCCAAATTTAAGCTTCCAACAACATAAATTCACAGCAATTAAAACTACCACTTTACCACTTTCAAACATCATTTTAAGCACCTTTAAATATCATCAAAGCATACAATCAGACATCAAAATTTTCCAACAATTAAATTTGCCTTTTAACAACTTTTAAACATTATTTAAATCATCTCAGTACGAACTTAATTTCACATTTTTAATAATATACAATACTTCTAATATATTTTCAATTTAGTCCTTATCACAAACAACCAATCAAATCAAATTGATTTCACTCAATTTATCATTTATAACCCATCTTATGATCTCACCATGTAAATGAGTTTATAAATGCAGAAACTGAAGAGGTTTGAGTTGTAGAAACACAAACTGTAAACTCCGAGCTATTGGTCGACGATTTTGTCTTTTTCTTTCTTTTTCGAGGAATCTAGGTCGACTTTAGTATGGATTAACACAAATATAGTAATTCATCAGTGCACAAGCAGTTTCACATTCAATTGCAAATTTAGGCAGCTTTTACATTTTATTCAATTTAGTCCCTAAAATTTACTCTAACATAACTTCTAATTTAGAGCTCAAATTTGTAACCCAATTTCATTATAGTGCATTTAGGGCATCTAATTTCTTAATTCAACCACAAATTTCAAAATTTTTACATGTTAGTCCCTATTGTACAAAAATATAAATTAACTTCACAATTTAGTCCTTTTTCTTCCCAAAGCTTAAAATCTATCAAAATAACACCTAAAACTTCAAGAATTAATCAATAACATCTTTTTAAACCTTTAATAGTTTAAAAAATTATCACATGAATTAGTTAGATTGAGTCTCGAGATTTCAAAAATGTAAAAATTACAAGAAAATGACAATATTGGAATAATTGATTGAAGCTTAAAATATCAAAATCTAAGGTCGAATGTCTTCCTCTCCCCCCGTAGTTTTGGAGTTGAAAAGATGAAAGAAAACAATGTTTTCTCAATCTCCTCACTAAGTGTTTTAATACCCTTTTTAATCTTTAATTAACTATTTTAATTAACAATTATAACATATACATACATTTGTTCTCCTTAACCGTCAACTAAAATTCCAATGTGGTACAGTTACCACATTGGTACTTAATCTAAGTTTCCAATTTAAAATTTATGGAAATTAAACTTTTACCACTTTTATGATTTAGTCCCTATACCTTAATTAATCACTAATTCGTTAAAATTACCTATTAAAATTCAATTAGCCTATAACATAACTTCTTAAATATTTAATAAAAATATTTACGACCTCAATTTACAAAAATCAGATCCCAAATTTGGATTTTCCAATACCACTGACTTTAGGATTATTACACTTGTACCTTATTTAACTATCAATTAAACAAAATTACTAGACCAAATTTTAATATATTTTTATATTGTTCTGATAAATATTAAATATTAGTATTTACGTACATGCTTTAAGGAAATGGTATTTCAAAACCGTAATTTCTAACACCATTGACTTTCGGGTTGTCACATATGATGTATCTATACACAAAGGAATTTAACTTATTTGCTTCTCACAAAGTTTTGCAAGTTGTCTACTTGAAAACAAGGACATTAAGTCAAATAGGGCTTTTTCGCTTGTAATTGTCTGAGGGTTAGGTTGGTATGAATTCAAAGAAAAGCCCAGCCCAAAATGTTTCAAGCACTAAGAATAGTATAACACATGGCATTGCTCACATTTCCCCATATGTAACCATTAAGCTCACCACCTTATTTCTCCTTCTCTCACCTTTATTTTCACTCCAACAATATGGAAGATATGGTTCCATATTAGCAATACAAACAACGTAGTGAGTAGTTGTGCATTATGATAATGGAAAGTTCATCTTCGACTATTGAATTGATTTTTCATATTTAGCACATTCTAAACTTTTTTGCTCTTTTCACATAAAATGCTTTTATCTCTAACCATGCTTTTTATTCATTTACTTTACTTTTAACCCTTACAATGCTTTTGGCTCTCACAATGCTTTTGTTCACTCACATTTCTCATTCTACGCACATTTTTGTAAGAGCTACACATGCTTATCAAACCATCTCTTCACTACTCGCTTAAATTCATTTTTAAAACCTCTAAATTGTTTCTATGTAATCATCAATGCTTGTGGCCTGATGTCCATTCTATAGTGCATTTTAAGATCAAAGATTGAGAAGGGTTGATTTTTTAACTTAGTTTAGGCTCAAAGTTTCAAAAATATAGGTTCATCAAGAAAGGATCAACAAGGCTCAAAATTAAGGAACTAGAGATATGTATAGTTTGTAGGATAGTTATTTAGGCTCTTAGCTAAACATTTCAAAGAGTACAAAAGCAAAATATGCTTCTACTTGTTTCCATGAATAATGTAAAATTACAATACATGCATTCACGCTTTTATCTACATGCTTATTGATCATTTGGTCAAAAATTGAAAAAAACCATGAATTTTGACTACCTCTATTCTATTATGCAATGTAACTAATTGAACTAAACAATTTAACTCACAAAGAATAGAATTCATCAAGCATCATTCAAAATTTTTATAAATCAAAGAATTTATTACACAATATCATACCATATTCAACCATTTTCCAATCATACCATGTCTAAGTACCGTGCAAGAAGTGAAACAAAAACATCACACAACAATAAAAAACTAAGCATGCAAAATTTTTTCTATGAATTCCCCTCGCACAATTATTTTAGGTCCTTAATGTGTACCCTAAACAAGAATAGAAGGGTTACGAAACTTTCCTAAATCTCATGGAGGCTTATGCTAGCAAGTTAGAGCCATCCCCTTTTCATTAAAGCTCAAAGTTGTAGTGTAATTGTCCGGTGGATGGTCTACACAGAAAAACACAAAAACACAATATGCAAATGGTAAAATAAAAACAAAAACAATCCAAAACAAGTCATGTTTATAATAATTCAGTATTTAATAGTTACATTCCACATAAAAATAAAAATAAAATGCAAAGAAATATAATTAGTCTTCATCATCGAAGTTTAAATCCGGTTTAACTATCTGCTTCTCTCTGTTCTTCCTCTCGGTTGCCCTCTTGAAAACTCGTTGAGTTGGTCAGCTACGTGACACGTTTGTGTCAATTTTGCAAAAGATGAATTCTTTTTTTAAAAGACGTTCGATAATGAACACCTCGTCAATGTCATTAATGTAAAGCTTGAGGTCATCTCCATCCATCACATCCTCCTCCTCTTATTCATCTTGTCATTCGTGCTTTCCTTCTTTCTTGTGTTCTGCTCCTTTTTGGTAGAATACAAAATATGGATTCATCAGCCAATGCGGGACATCCAACCCATGTGCCACTTAGTGGTCAACATACGGCTAAAATATAGTCATCCACTACGTGACATACCAAATAGTTTCAACCACCTCATCCTTCGAGAGTTTCTTGCCTCCAAGTGCCTTCTTCGGTAGGGCTGGTGGCATCTTCATTTTGTGCTTGCAGCGTTGGTTACACTATTTTTTTTGTTGGTTACACTATTTTTTTTGTTTTCGTTATTGTTCTCTAAATTGGTGGAGCATCAACTCACCGATTATAGTTCGAGTGGGGCACTGGAATTGCTTGGTTGGCTCTATAACCACGCTAAGTTTACAACATAATTTTGTAACTAGGTGTAGGAAATAGATATCAACTTTTCCTCTAGCCACAAACTTAATGTGTTTGTTGGTCCATTTCCCCAAGCAGACACACTTTCGCTGCAACATAGAATACAATGAAACATTGAAAAACATTAATTGTGTAAGTGTTAAGTGCATGGCTAACACAAGCATATATTTTTGTATCCACTTTTTCACAACAGGGAACATGATGGCTTGATTAAATAAGAGAGGAAAGTTAGTGCGTGCTTCTCGCTTCCATTCTCCTTTATGTTCAGTTAAGTAGGCCATTATGGTGTTTATATTGATATTGTGAAAATGTTTTAAATCAATGGATACAATGTCGACTTGTTTGTAAAATGGGACAACATAATGGTCATAAATGGCCTTAGGAGAGATGTCTACTTTTTGGTGTTGAACATCAACAAATTTTAAGTTGGAGTAAAAATACAAAACAATGGGTATATATTGGATTTGGTGCCCTAAGTGTAGTATATTCGTTTGTACACTTGTATTCTTTTTGAATCAATTAGTTAATAAAATTATTGATGAATTACATTAGTATCTTTTATATAATTTCTTCATGTGGTTTTTGCATTTAAAGCAAAATAGAAGCAAATATTATCTCACTAGTTGTCTAATGTTTATCTAATACTAAGCAGTATTATGCGGTCGAATGTAATATGGAAACACAAATTATATTAGTAGAATAACCTAAACATGTCCTTATTCTAATTGGAAATAAGGAAATAGATGAAAGACTAATATGCCGTCTATGAAGTCTAATTGGGGAGATGCTTTATCTTGGGCTTTGGTGTAACAGCTCATTTTTAGTCAAATCAAAATAGTGGTTTCGGGACCACAAATCTGAGGTCTTAAAATTATTTTAATATTATTTTAAGTGTTTTGCAACACCCCAAACTCGACCCAGAAGTTAGACCCGAATCTGGCGTGTCACATTGAAGTGTTTTTTTTGAAAACCATCTTTTCATTAAAAAAACCCTTCTTAATAATTAAAAACTTATACCCTTTTTAAACCTTGTTAGAAAACCCACAACTGAATAACATTCTTAACAACTTTGTAAAAATCTTGGCAGCTGCGGAAGCTTAATTTAAAACAATTACGGATACGTGATGTTTTGAAAAATAGTAGTTGCTTTGGAAAACCGTGTTCTAATACTAGCAATTAGAAGAACAATAAATAAAATTCCAAATTTGAAATCCAGAAAATTACAACAGCTTACTACAACCCATAAAAAAAATTTAAAAGTAATAATCAAAACTGTAACATAAACAGTGTGTGCGGCTTCCTACGAGCCTCTCGCAGCTCCGATCCGTCTAAGGCTGGAAATTACCTGAAAGGATAATAAACGGGGTAAGTTTACGAAAATTCAGTATACAACAAGCCCCTTTCAGAGCCAAACTAATATCCGCATACTGGGCCGAAGCCTTTCGTTTAACGGTTACTGGGCTGAAGCCTTTTCACAAATCATATCACTAGGCCGAAGCCTTTTCATAAATCATATCACTGGGCTGAAGCCTTTACTGAAAACGGTATGGCCCATAGGCCCATTTCAACTTCACATGAAATATCAATGAATGTATGCAAGCCCATTTAAGGAGACTACTCAACCCACCATCCGCTACTCTCCACCCGTACCAGCCGAGCTCTCTAGGTGGGGAATAACTCAACCCACCCAACCAAACTCTCCACTGGCAGCATAGCTGCATTATCATATAACTGGAGGCCTAGCCTCTTTTAATAACTAGGGCAAAGCCCTTTTCGCACTTCCTCCATCTATATAAAACCCAACCCATGCATATAATGAGTATATCATAGCATATCATGTGCATCTCATAACATATCATGTGCATATCATGTCATATCATGTATATCAATATCTCATGCAATAGATATACATGTCATGGCATACAACATACAGAATCAGAATACCATGCCCATATTTAAATCAAACAATCACAGTCAAGTCATATATATATTCACAATCAAATCCGTCAACCACACAGTCCAAGTCAGTCACTTGCCCACAAGGGCAGAATAGTCATTTAACACCCTAGGGGCAAAATGGTAATTTTACCCCACAAGGGTATCTCAGTAATTCTACCCTATAGGGGTATTTCGGTAATTTTACCCTACAGAGGTATTTTAGTAATTTTACAAACCAAGGGTATTTTGGTAATTTTATAAACTAGGGGTATTTTAGTAATTTTGCAAACCAGGGGTATTTTGGTAATTTTGCAAACCAGGGGTATTTTGGTTATTTTACAAACCAGGGGTATTTTGGTAATTTTACAAACTAGGGGTATTTTGGTAATTTTATAAATCGAGGGTAAAACGGTAATTATGTAAATCGAGGGTACTTTGGTAATTTTACAAGTCGAGGGTATTTCAGTAATTTAGTGAACTAAAGTATTCTAAACAGGGATAACAATACGAATGGGCCTAAAGCCTATTCTCGGCCCAAATGGGCCCACATGCTCATGTGGCCCTTTTAGCCCAAATCTAGCCACAGATATGAGATTCACCTAGCCTAGTCCAGTATTTACTACACAATCAAACAACTTATCCAATTGGGCCCGTAGGCCCATTTGGCCCACATGGCCCATTTCGACCCATCGAGGCCAGAAGTAGCCATCCTACAGCTAGAGTAGTGAGAAATACACACCTGATAGGAGACTGGAGTTAATCCGCACTACAAGCACTCTTAGCTGATGCCCAACCCAAACGAGCACGCCATAAAGCGAAAGGGATCAGCCAAGAAAGGTACCTTTACTCTCCTCA
This sequence comes from Gossypium anomalum, assembly GCA_025698475.1. Classification (NCBI taxonomy): domain Eukaryota; kingdom Viridiplantae; phylum Streptophyta; class Magnoliopsida; order Malvales; family Malvaceae; genus Gossypium; species Gossypium anomalum. Next base: position 62,477,093 of record CM046956.1, read on the forward strand.
TGGTTCTCTCTATTTAAAGCCAGCTTCGCATCCACTCCTATGCTAGCTTCCCGATGTGGGATCCCTCCATCATCAGAGTTTAAATTCAACACCAACTCTTGCCGCCCCCTGTTAGCAAAATAAATGCTCTTTGATTGCCATGAGTTTCGAACCCTTGACCTCTTTGCCAATTCTATGACGCCACCTTCCTGCCTCTTCTGTGGCGCTACTTTACCACTAGACCACAAGGCTTTTTATGTCACAATTTCTCCAACAATATTGTTAAGGCCTACCTACTACACCTAGGGTTTGATTCACCTTAAACCAAGAATTTTTGCTAGAGTCCAGGTTTGAACCGAAGACTTCTCTAACACTTCTCAGCACACTTAACCACTAAAACAAGCCTTCATTAACGAAATTTACATGCACAACAAAATATTATAAGCTACCTTCAACCGCTCCCATGCTTAAGGCCCAAAACTTCTAGGCCCAAATTCAGGGTGTTACAACTCTACCTCCCTTAAAGAAATTTTGTCCCCAAAATTTCCATCTAACAAGGTAATCGTGTAACATCTACCCCACTACGCTACCGCTTTGCACTTTGATCCTACTATCACTATCACACTTCAACTAGAACTTGAAATATCTCATACATACAACACTTATTCACTGAAGCAGACACATATTTATCACACATATATACAATTTTTATATCCAAACATCACATCCACATAAAATAAATACCAAATTTAAATTCAGACCAATATCTAAGGAATCTATAGTATTTCAATTTCTAAACAGACAAAAGTATTTAGAAGACTTACGGATTCGGCGGCGGAGACTCGGTGTGCCACACTTTTAAGAGAAATACTTCAAACAGACCACGTGGTTGAACATAATTTTCTAAAATTCAACCTTCGAAAACCCAATCCACAGCCGAGTCGTTACAACCCAGGCTCTGATACCACTAAATGTACACCCCAAACTTGGCCCAGAAGTTAGACCCGAATCTGGCGTGTCACATTGAAGTGTTTTTTTCGGAAACCATTTTTTTATTAAAAAAACCCTTCTTAATAATTAAAAACTTATACTCTTGTTAAACCTTGTTAGAAAACCCACAACTGAATAACATTCTTAACAACTCTGTAAAAAACTTGGCAGTTACGGAAGCTTAATTTAAAATAATTACGGATACGTGATGTTTTGAAAAATAGTAGTTGCTTTGAAAAACCGTGTTCTAATACTAGCAATTAGAAGAACAATAAATAAAATTCCAAATTTGAAATCCAGAAAATTACAACAGCTTACTACAACCCACAAAAAAACATTTAAAAGTAATAATCAAAACTGTAACATAAATAATTGTGTGCGCGGCTTCCTCCGAGCCCTCGCGACTCTGATCCATCTAAGGTTGGAAATTACCTGAAAGGTTAATAAACGGGGTGAGTTTACGAAAACTCAGTGTGCAACAAGCCCCTTTCAGAGCCCAACTAATATCTACATACTGGGCCGAAGCCTTTCGTTTAACGGTTACTGGGCCGAAGCCTTTTCATAAATCATATCACTGGGCCGAAGCCTTTTCATAAATCATATCACTGGGCCGAAGCCTTTACTGAAAACGGTATGGCCCATAGGCCCATTTCAATTTTACATGAAATATCAATGAATGTATGCAAGCCCATTTGGGGATACTACTTAACCCACCATCCACTGCTCTCTACTCGTACCAGCCAAGCTCTTCATGTGGGGGAACAACTCAACCCACCCAACCAAACTCTCCACTGGCAGCATAGCTGTATTATCATATAACTAGAGGCCTAGCCTCTTTTAATAACTAGGGCAAAGCCCTTTTCGCCCTTCCTCCATCTATATAAAACCCAACCCATGCATATAATGAGTATATCATAGCATATCATGTGCATCTCAGAAAATATCATGTGCATATCATGTCATATCATATATATCAATATCTCATGCAACAGATATACATGTCATGGCATACAACATACAGAATCAGAATACCATGCCCATATTTGAATCAAACAATCAGAGTCAAGTCATCCATATATTCACAATCAAATCCGTCAACCACACAGTCCAAGTCAGTCACTTGCCCACAAGGGCAAAACAGTCATTTAACAGCTTAGGGGCAAAATGGTAATTTTACCCTATAAGGGTATCTCAGTAATTTTACCCTACAGGGGTATTTTAGTCTACCCTACAGGGGTATTTCAGTAATTCTACCTTATAGGGGTATTTTGGTAATTTTAGGGGTATTTTGGTAATTTTGCAAACTAGGGGTATTTTGGTAATTTTACAAACCAGGGGTATTTTGGTAATTTTGTAAATTAAGGGTAAAACGGTAATTCTATAAATCGAGGGTACTTTGGTAATTTTACAAGTCGAGGGTATTTTAGTAATTTGGTGAACTAAAATATTCTAAACAGGGATAACAATACGAATGGGCCTAAAGCCTATTCTCGGCCCAAATGGGCCCATACGTTCATGTGGCCCTTTTAGCCCAAATCTAGCCACAGATATGAGATTCACCTAGCCTAGTCCAGTATTTACTACACAATCAAACAACTTATCCAATTGGGCCCGTAGGCCCATTTGGCCCACAGGGCCCATTTTGGCCCATCGCGACCCGAAGTAGCCATCCTACAGCTAGAGTAGTGAGAAATACACACTTGATAGGAGACTGGAGTTAATCCGCGCTACAAGCACTCTTAGCTGATGCCCAACCCAAACGAGCACGCCATAAAGCGAAAAGGATCAGCCAAGAAAGGTACCTCTACTCTCCTCATGGTTCTCTCTATTTAAAGCCAGCTTCGCATCCACTCCTATGCTAGCTTCCCGATGTGGGATCCCTCCATCATCAGAGTTTAAATTCAACACCAACTCTTGCCGCCCCTTGTTAGCAAAATAAATGCTCTTTGATTGCCATGAGTTTCGAACCCTGGACCTCTTTGCCAATTCTATGACGCCACCTTCCTGCCTCTTCTGTGGCGCTACTTTACCACTAGACCACAAGGCTTTTTATGTCACAATTTCTCCAACAATATTGTTAAGGCCTACCTACTACACCTAGGGTTTGATTCACCTTAAACCAAGAATTTTTGCTAGAGTCCAGGTTTGAACCCAAGACTTCTCCAACTCTTCTCAGCACACTTAACCACTAAAACAAGCCTTCATTAACGAAATTTACATGCACAACAAAATATTATGAGCTACCTTCAACCGCTCCCATGCTTAAGGCCCAAAACTTCTAGGCCCAAATTCAGGGTGTTACAACTCTACCTCCCTTAAAGAAATTTCGTCCCCAAAATTTCCATCTAACAGGGTAATCGTGTAACATCTACCCCACTACGCTACCGCTATGCACTTTGATCCTACTATCACTATCACACTTCAACTAGAACTTGGAACATCTCATACATACAACACTTATTCACTGAAGCAGACACATATTTATCACACATATATACAATTTTTATATCCAAACATCACATCCACATAAAATAAATACCAAATTTAAATTCAGACCAATATCTAAGGAACCTACAGTATTTCAATTTCTAAACAGACAAAAGTATTTAGAAGACTTACGGATTCGGCGCCGGAGACTCGGTATGCCACACTTTTAAGAGAAATACTTCAAACAGACCACATGGTTGAACATAATTTTCTAAAATTCAACCTTCGAAAACCCAATCCACAGTCGAGTCGTTGCAACCCAGGCTCTGATACCACTAAATGTAACACCCCAAACTTGGCCCAAAAGTTAGACCCGAATCTGGCGTGTCACATTGAAGTGTTTTTTTCGAAAACCATCTTTTCATTAAAAAAACCCTTCTTAATAATTAAAAACTTATACCCTTTTTAAACCTTGTTAGAAAGCCCACAACTGAATAACATTCTTAACAACTTTGTGAAAATCTTGGCAGTTGCGGAAGCTTAATTTAAAACAATTACGGATACGTGATGTTTTAAAAAACAGTAGTTGCTTTGGAAAACCGTGTTCTAATACTAGCAATTAGAAGAACAATAAATAAAATTCCAAATTTGAAATCCAGAAAATTACAACAGCTTACTACAACCCACAAAAAACATTTAAAAGTAATAATCAAAACTGTAACATAAACAGTGTGTGCGGCTTCCTCCGAGCCCCTCGCAGCTCTGATCCATCTAAGGCTGGAAATTACCTGAAAGGTTAATAAACGGGGTGAGTTTACGAAAACTCAGTGTGCAACAAGCCCCTTTCAGAGCCCAACTAATATCCGCATATGGTAAAAAAGCTTTTCGCTTAATCTACCATCGGGCAAGCCTTTTCATAAATCATATCACTGGGCCAAAGCCTTTTCATAAATCATATCACTAGGCCGAAGCCTTTACTGAAAACGGTATGGCCCATAGGCCCATTTCAATTTCACATGAAATATCAATGAATGTATGCAAGCCCATTTGGGGATACTACTCAACCCACCATCCGCTACTCTCCACCCGTACCAGCCAAGCTCTCCATGTGGGGGAACAATTCAACCCACCCAACCAAACTCTCCACTGGCAGCATAGCTGCATTATCATATAACTAGAGGCCTAGCCTCTTTTAATAACTGGGGAAAGCCCTTTTCGCACTTCCTCCATCTATATAAAACCCAACCCATGCATATAATGAGTATATCATAGCATATCATGTGCATCTCATAACATATCATGTGCATATCATGTCATATCATGTATATCAATATCTCATGCAACAGATATACATGTCATGGCATACAACATACAGAATCAGTATACCATGCCCATATTTGAATCAAACAATCAAAGTCAAGTCATCCATATATTCATAATCAAATCCGTCAACCACACAGTCTAAGTCAGTCACTTGCCCACAAGGGCAAAACAGTCATTTAACAGCTTAGGGGCAAAATGGTAATTTTACCCCACAAGGGTATCTCACTAATTTTACCCTACAGGGGTATTTCGGTCTACCCTACAGGGATATTTCAGTAATTCTACCTTATAGGGGTATTTTGGTAATTTTAGGGGTATTTTGGTAATTTTACAAACCAAGGGTATTTTGGTAATTTTGCAAACCAGAGGTATTTTGGTAATTTTACAAACCAGGGGTATTTTGGTAATTTTTTTAAATCGAGGGTAAAACGGTAATTCTGTAAATCAGGGGTGCTTTGGTAATTTTACAAGTTGAGGGTATTTCAGTAATTTGGTGAACTAAAGTATTCTAAACAGAGATAATAATACGAATGGGCCTAAAGTCTATTCTCGGCCCAAATGGGCCCACACGCTCATATAGCCCTTTTAGCCCAAATCTAGCCACAGATATGAGATTCACCTAGCCTAGTCCAGTATTTACTACACAATCAAACAACTTATCCAATTGGGCCTGTAGGCCCATTGGGCCCACATGGTCCATTTCGGCCCATCGCAGCCCGAAGTAGCCATCCTACAGCTAGAGTAGTGAGAAATACACATCTGATAGGAGACTGGAGTTAATCCGCGCTCGGAGCACTCTTAGCTGACGCCTAACCCAAACGAGCACGCCATAAAGCGAAAGGGATCAGCCAAGAAAGGTACCTTTTCTCTCCTCATGGTTCTCTCTATTTAAAGCCAGCTTCGCATCCACTCCTATGCTAGTTTCCCGATGTGGGATCCCTCCATCATCAGAGTTTAAATTCAACACCAACTCTTGCCTCCCCCTGTTAGCAAAGTAAATGCTCTTTGATTGCCATGAGTTTCGAACCCTGGACCTCCTTGCCAATTCTATGACGCCACCTTCCTGCCTCTTATGTGGCGCTACTTTGCCACTAGACCACAAGGCTTTTTATGTCACAATTCTCCAACAATATTCTTAAGGCCTACCTACTACACCTAGGGTTTGATTCACCTTAAACCAAGAATTTTTGCTAGAGTCCAGGTTTGAACCCAAGACTTCTCCAACACTTTTCGGCACACTTAACCACTAAAACAAGCCTTCATTAACGAAATTTACATGCACAACAAAATATTATAAGCTACCTTCAACCGCTCCCATGCTTAAGGCCCAAAACTTCTAAGCCCAAATTCAGGGTTTTACATGTTTACAGCATGATAGTATGTATGTATGAAAGTTTCGTGAAGAAATTTTAATGTTTGAATAGTTAATTTGATAAAAAGGACTAAATCGCGTAAAGCATAAAATTTGAATTCTAATAGCTAAAGGTGTTTAATAGCTATGGTTTATTAAATTAAAGGTACTTATGTTGTAATTAGACCATTAATAGTATGAATGGACATATATGGACATGTGTTAAATGAGTTTTAATGGTTTATATTAAAGGTTAATATTGTAATTTAGTTATTTAAGTTAATTTAATTAAAACAAAACCAAAATATTTGGTTTCATTCATATTTCTTGGCTGAATGAAGCATGGAGAAAAGACATTTTAGGGCTTGAAAGTTTTGGTCACTTTGATCTTCAATTGTAAGTCCGTTTTTGCTTGATTTTTGATGATTTCTATGTTTTTGTGATCGTTGCATATAGTACTAGCTAGCCCAGGGACTATTTTGTAAAACTGTTAAAGATTTTGAATGATTCCATTGATGAATACATGAGTATTTTGATGTTTAATGATAGATTATGAATATTTGATGTTAGATAAACAAGTTTTGTAAAGTTATTTTTAGTGAAAATGCAAAATAGGGATTAAATTGAGAAATGTACAAAGTTAATGGGTAAAATGTGAAATAAATGAAAATTATGGGCTGCTAAGGGCATTATGGTAATTTTTCTAGCATGGGTATAATTCAAATTTCATTAATTTGTGATTTTATTTAATAAGGACTAAATTGTGAAAAATGTGAAAGTTTAGGGGAAAATGTGTAAAATAGCTCTAATATATATTTTGGATTGAATTGAATAAATAGTTGATTAAATGAGTTAATTTTGAATATATTTAGATTAAGAAGAACGAAATTCGGATCAGGATCAGGGAAAAATGAAAGTTATCGACTAAACGACTTATTTCATCATTTACACATCCGAGGTAAGCTCGTATGTAATAAGCATTATTATAAGTATGTTTTAATGCTTTGATTTTGCATAAATTGTGTATACGAGACTACAGTCATATTTGACAACAATTCAGCTAAGTACGGCACTTAGTATGCGATTCAAGATAGCTTCGGCTAAGTATGACATTTAGTGTGCGAGTCAGGATAGCTTCGGCTATGTATGGCACTCAGTGTGCAAGACTGAAATAGCTTCGGCTATGTATTGGCACTTAGTGTGCGAGAATTCGAGTATTCGAAATTTTCCGTTTGAGTATGAGTTTTTTATGGATTGGTTCAGGTATGGATATAAATCATACGAGCTCTAAATTGAAGAAGTTATGAAGGTTTGTTAGTATTTATGAATTATGTATTAACAAGTTCAAATTGATGAATTGTGTATTTATGATTGGTTGAGTCTATTTCATACGAGCTTACTAAGCTATAAAGCTTACTTTGTTTATTTTTCGTATGTTTTATAGTGATTTCAAAGCTAGCTCGAATTCGGGGATTGTCGAAGACTACTTCACACTATCCAACCATTATTTTGGTACTTTTAAGCTTTTGATTGGTCATATGGCACGTATAGGATTATGGTCATTTTGATATGTATCTTGATAGTAAGTTTTGCTATTTGAGATGGCTTATGAATGGTTATGTTTTGGTTTGTACATATAGCCATGAGACTTGGCTTAATTTGGTTATGTATATATAAGTGTGCATATAGTTTATATTGAGTGATTGAGGTTGGCTTGCAATGTTATTGATAGTTGGTATTATATATGTTAAATGGTTGATAATTGAGAAGCTATGTGCTTGTGGTTTGATATATAATGATACATGTTGGGAAAATGTTTAATTAGATGATTTGAATATGTAAAGTTGGTATGAATTAAATGAGTAAAACAAGAGATAGTAAGTATGCTAGTTGTTGGAATTGAAATGATATGATTTAGTCTTGATTTTGGTTGAATTGGATGACCATTTATGCTATGAGTGAGTACCATTAGAATTGTATAGGTATGCACAAAATTTGGGTGACATATTGGCTTGGTAAATAGCCTATTTTTGTCCACACGGGCAAAGACATGAGCGTGTGTCACATAGCCGTGTGTCCCCTGGTGTTGAAATTTAAATTAAGTCAGTATGCTCCACACGGCCTCACACACAGGCATGTGACTTGCCCATGTGGTATAAGTCAGTATACCCTATAGGTTTGGCACAGTCTAGCACACGGCCTAACACACGGGTGTATGTGGCCATTTTTAGGGCACACGGGCATGTTTGTTGGCTGTGTGACCCAAGTTAGAGAGTTACATGGGGTAGAACATGGGCTGGGACACGGCCATGTGCTCCCATTTCAAATGTTCACACGGGCATGTCTGGTGGCCGTGTGAGACACACGGCCTGGCCACACGGGCGTGTGTGTTGGTTGTGTGACCTAAGTCAGAGAGTTACACGAGGTAGAACATAGGCTAGGACACGACCATGTGATCCCATTTCAAATGTTCACACGGCCTATGACACGGGCGTGTCTGGTGGCCGTGTGAGACACATGGCCTGGCCGTCCCCTGTTCTGAGAAAAATTTTCCACGTTTTTGAAAGTTTGATAAGTTATCAGTTTAGTCCCAAACCACTCCTAAAGCATGTTTTGGGCCTCGTAGGTTCGTATTAGGGATAAATTAATTGAGTTTGAATGATGAATATATGAAGTGATGTTATGTTTGCTAAATGGTTGTATAATTGTGTTATAAGTCTGATAATGCTCCTTAACCCTATTCTAGTGTTGAATATGGGTGAGGGGTGTTACATTTGGAGTGGGTGACTCTCAAAAGATAGAGACATAGATGTGGCTGACTAGACTGATAGTACACCAGACTGGACCCAAGTAGAATAGATCATGAATTTGTTTATGGATTTATTCACTTGTGACATTCATAGTAGTTGAATTTTCATGACGAAAGATCTAATGTTTACCATGAGATAAAATAGGACCATATTTGGATAATGGATTTATCTAAAAAAGATTAAGGATATCTTATGAAGGTAACACACTTAAGGTCATTGGACGGGCACTATTGAAGTAGCTTTCATAATGGTATGTAATTGGGGAGAGCTCAGTCACAATACTATAGCAGAATGACTTTATGACTAAATGAGTTTATAATTTATAGGTGAAAAGGTATAACTTAATTATAAATCATTTGAGCCTTCATCACATTTGTCCAATTGTCCTTTCACTAGCTCGTTGAAACTAGAAATGAATTGCATGTTGACTCAAATGAATAAAAATGGATTGAAATGATAAAGTTAGAGAAATAAGAAACATTAGGAAATAAATATGGTTTTACCACTAAGTATGGAAATGACTTGAGAATTAATTTATAATTATTCAAATTATTAATGAATTAATTGAAGTTTGAAAATGGAATTAAGTTAATTGGTCATTATTAATATGTTGAATGTAGAAATTAAATATATTTTCTCCTAGATTCTTTTACAATAAAGTTGTCATCATTTTAACGGAATTAGAATTGGGTTGAGAAAATTATTTAATTGGAAAATTAACTAATTTAATTTAATTTAATAAATAATGTTTATTTTGGGAAATATAATAAATATATTGGCTTGGATTATATTATAAAATGCTAGGTTAAAAGTCAAGGAAGCACATATAATTGGACCTAATACAGGAAAAGCTTGAATCCCCATCGTAATACAGATAATGGGAAGCACACCCTATTAGCCACTCTCGCTCTCCTTGTTCAACTAAAAGATTGTTTTTCTATTGAATAGGCATTAAAATGCATTCTACTAATTCAACTAGAATTTCACTTCCTTTTCCAATCAACAGATGACACTGGTAGGGTTAAATATAAAATAAGTTATATACAACTTTGAGATATTATTATCCTTCTCGAAAATAGAGAGAATCCATTTCTAAGTATAAATGTTATTTTCTGGGAATAACAGTTCTATCTATTTCTATTAGAGAGAGAGTTTTACTTTCCCACTAAAAGTAAAGTAAATAATTTCTAGTTCTATGACTGATTTGAATTTTTTCAAGCCCACACTCGAAATAAATTTTGGTATGTGAATAGCGAAGAAAGACGCTCGATTGAAAGCCGAGAAAGTTTAGTATATGCCTAGCCTAATGTAATATCCCATAATAGGGCCTAAGAGTTTGAGGCCTGGCGAGCTGGTTTTCACCGAAAGGCCTGGTGAGCTGGGGTTTGCCAGAAGGCCTACAAAATAGGGGTCACTAGTGGATTTATTGAACTATGATCGTTAGTGGGATTAGCGAAGCAGGGATCGCTAATGGGCTTGGGGAGTTGGGGTTCCAGTGGGCCTGGCGAGTTGTGATCACTATTTTGGGTCAAGAGTCAAAAGTAGTAGTCAAAGGTTAATTATACCAAAATTAGGAAGTCAACTTTCTTTTCTCTTCATAATACCATGCATGCATGTAACTCTTTCCTACTTCTATTACGACTAGGGTATCCTAAGAACATCAAAACACTAAGTGTCTATAAATTAAGCCCTTTCCATTAAAAATTCATATTCTTTTCAGCAAAAAAATTCTCTCAAATTCCTTTATTGATTATCCTGTTGTCAAGTTTCTAAGAAAACAAGAACTCAGAACTTAGCTTTCAGAATTTAAGGTAAGACTCTGTTTCTTTAGAACTCTTAAGAAAGTTCATAAAAAAAGGGACTAGGTTCACCAAAAGACTAGCATGTGCGAACCTATGTACGATTGGGTTTATGTATGAGATTTAAAGTGTTTTGTTTGTTAGTAACTTGTGCATGTTTGTGAAATTTCAAATCTAACAAAACCATCTACAAGCAAATACAAGGGAAAAGAGAAGCTTAAAAATTTTAGCAAATTGGTGAGTGTTTTGGGATCGCCACATGTATGTGTGAACCATAATGTAAACCAAGATCTTAGGGTTTTATCCTAAGTTTAAGGAGTAAGTCTTTTCTAAACTCTGTTTTGTGATTGTATATGTGTTTTTATGAACAACGATATGCAAGCTCTATGTTTTGACATTATAATTTTATGAAATCGTTGGATATAATGGCATGCCATAGGATTCATTAAGTCATTCGAAGGCATTATAAGGAGATTCGCTTATCCAACAACAAAGAACATTTGCATAAGATTATGTTTCTTGAAATATTGTGTGTTACTGTTTTCAACCAATCTGATAGTAAATATCTATGAACCAAGTTTCATGTAAGTATGGTGAACCCAATTCACTGTTCTATAACATTTCCAAAGCTTTTGTTTAACTTATATTTGTGTGTGCTATATAGTTATTGTTTTATGTATATTCACTGAGTTTGCAATAGCTCACACACTTCTTCCTAACACTGCAAATAGTTAGATCGCACGGGGTGTAGCAGCGAGGTGAGCGATCCAGATGAAGCACAAATACTGAGAAGGTGAAACAAGCAAACTCTAAATTAAAGGCAATGCGAGATTCTGCTTGGGCTTAGAATTATCTTTCTGTTGACCTTGCCATATATTATAGGACTTAGTTATTTTTATGATTTCTTATGTTTTCTTTATGTTTTTATTTGCAAACCGATAATACTTTATAAACACATCTAAATTTGAAGTATATGAATATTGTCAAGGATTCTTTAATGTTTTCTTAGTTTTAAAAGTTCCTATTTAAGCAATTAATTTTTAAACATTGTTCGCAATAGGCTATAACCTGAAATATTCTAATATTATAAACTTATATAGAGTTCGCCAAATTTGCTGTAAAGTGACAGGGTTGCCGAACTATGCTAAGTGTGAACCCTTAATGAGTTTTGATATACTGAATAGGAATAACCCTGCAAACCGTGTTCACAGTATCTAAGTACCTAAGAGGTGGTTCACAAGACTTACCTTGTTTAAAAAGTCTTACTCTACGAAAACTTAAAATGTGCAAGCTAAGCAAGGGTTCAAACTTTAACGTTAGATAGTTGAACAACTGTCTTTTATTTTTTAAACTTAGGGTTCGCCTGTTCTTAATTCATTTCTTCAAATATTTATGAATTCAAGGAAAGAGTAAATTAAGTCCTTGCAATCGAAGTAAGTTCGCAAGTTATTACCGTTGCATATCATACAACAAGCGAAGTGAGTTTGTGAGCTTGTGTTTTCTTAAACCTATACATGTTTTATTTTAACTTATGGTGTGTTAGAGGTTAGGTTGGGTGTTAATAGAGAGCCACTTAGGTGTTTAATATGGCATTCCATAGCTCAGGTTCGAGGATTGGACCAGGTATGGGGTGTTACATTTGTTGGTATCAAAGCTCACCAAGTTGGTTTGATAATTCATTATTTAGAAGCGATAAAGCATGATTGTTTGCTGTTGGCGTAGGGCTGGGATAAATAGATTGCCTTGGTTCAGTTGTTTCTTATGCGGGAATTGTGCTTCGTGTCACTTTCCTCTACTCACCTTCCTAGTAGTTGTGTTCACACATATATTTGGCAATCTGTGCTAGCAAGTGTAGTGTTCAAGCTATGGTCACAGATGTGTTTTGGCGAGCTAGGTTTACGAATGTGTTATGGCGAACTAAGTTCACAATTGTGTTTGACAAGTTAGGATGCATAACTATACGTGCTACAGTTTCTTGCTTAAACTTGTGTCTTACGTATGTTTAGAGTTAGTAAAATACCTCCCATAAGGGTAATGCGAATACAAACCATGTTACTGGAGCTACGTAACCTCTAGAGGGTGACTGGACTTTGGAGCCTCCTGTGCGACCTCGTAGGGAAAATACTTTGGATCAAAATGTTAAACCGTTGGTACAATTCATGATTGGGGCTTTCTAATGTGTCCTACTAACAAGCTACTCCAGTCAATCGAGGATTGCCATTAGAGTGTCTACGAGCTCTAGATGGTAAGGAATTCAGTGGTGTTAAGGGAGCTAGTCCTACTAAGGCAGAGTATTGGCTTGTGGGTGTTGGAAAGATACTTGAGAAAATGGCTTGTACTGAGGAAGAAAAGTTGGGATGCATTGGTCCTTATTGACTGGCGACACCCATCTCTTGTGGAACACAGTAAAGCAAGGGATTGCTACAAATCGACTAACTTGGGAGTTTTTCCTAGAAACATTTAAGATGAAGTCCATGGGTGAATAGTACATGGAAGGTCACAAGGGAGAATTCATTAACATGGTGCAAGGTGAACTGTCTATAGCTAAGTACGAGGTAGAATTTCTGTGACTAAGCTAGTACGTAGCTGAAATGGTCTCTTAGGAAAGAGAACTCTACAAAAGGTTTCACTTTGGGTTGCATTGTGACATCTAACTCTGTTTGGTAGTACATGACACGATAAACTTTGATGAGTTGGTTGAAAAGGCAAAGGTTGTCGAAGAGATAAGGGTAGTGTCTCTACAAACTGTAACGGGGTCACAAAGATCTAGACAGTTTGGATAAACATCCAAAAGGGATGGTGAATCGCATAATGCTGGCAGAAATGTCAGATGCAGCTTACAATCTGATCAATCGTGGTAGTAGGGTAACACCCAAGCTAAAAAAAGAGGTTCACACAAATTATCAAGTTGGCCACTCTACGAACACTGTAAACGAATGCATTCTTGAGAAATTCATAAGTTGACAGGGGATGTTTCAAGTCCAGGTCCAAAGAACGCATGATAAGGGACTGCCCAAAATAACAAGAGGGGTCGTAAGCTCAGAACTCAACCCCCACACCAGTTCTAGTAGGAGTTCATGGTCGAGGTCGAGGCCAAGAAAAAGGTGGTGACAGAAGACAAGTTGGGCAACGAACCTTAGCTCACATTGTTACCACTGAAGCTGAGATAAGAGGGCTCGCATGAGTGTATGTCGTTAGAGAACCACATGATCAAGGTACGACTAATTTCATCACAGGTACCTTTACTCTGTGAACTATTTTATTATTTTCTTTGATTGATTCTGGTTCCACACACTCGTACATTTTGAGATAATTGGCCTGTGAATTGGGTATTCCCATAGGACACATTGATAAAGGTATAACTATCACTAGTTCATTTTGTGAGAGTTTTTTTGTTGATAGAGTGCATTGAAGGTGTCTCTTGATTATTCAATGACATTTTTTTCTTTGTTAATTTATTGGAATTACACGTTTATGGGTTTTACATAATCTTAGAAATGGATTGGATAATTGAGCATGAAGCTAAGATACATTGTGAGTTGAAAAGAGTGAATTTGCAAATTGATGAAAGGGTGGAAATTATTATGATTGGTAAGCGAACTCAATTTCTATCCTACATGGTCTTAGCGATTAGGGTAGAAAGGATGATAAGGAACGGCTACGAAGCTTACATTGCTTGTGTGATGGGTTTGTAGAACAAAGTGATAGGAGTTCATGATATACACACCGTCATAGATTTTCCTAATGTGTTTTCAGACAAGTTACTTGGTTTACCTCTAAATCATGAAGTGGAGTTTAGCATCAAATTATACCCTAGTAGTTTACTAGTATCTATTATACCCTATCACATGGCACCAAAAGAGCTTAAAGAACTGAATATATAACTACAGGAGTTGCTTGACAGAGGTTTCATTCGATTAAGTGTATCACCTTGAGGTTTTCCATTTTTATTTGTGCAGAAAATGTATGGTACTTTGAGGATGTGCATCAACTACAGACAGTTAAACAAATTGAGTATTAAAAATAAATACCCACTGCCATGAATTGATGACCTATTCAACCAATCGCGAGGTGCCATAGTTTTTTTAAAAATAAACTTACGATCAGGGTATTATCAACTTAAGGTGAAGCAATCAGATGTCTTGAAAACAAAATTTAGAGCAAGGTATAAGCATTTTGAATTTCCAGTCGTGCCCTTTGGTTTAACAAATGCACATTTTGCGTTCATAGAATTGATGAATCAAGTGTTCCATGAGTATTTGGATCAATGCGTGTTGGTCTTCATAGATGATACTTTGATGTACTCGCGAACTGAAGAAGAGCATGATGCTTACCTATGACCTATGCTTCAGATTCTACAAGAGAAACAACTATTCGCGAAGCTTAACAAGTTTGAATTTTGGCTAAAGAAGGTAGCATTCATGGATCATGTGGTTTTGGGAGAAGGTGTTCACATAGACCCAAAGAAGATTGAGGCAATTTTAGAGCAGAGATCGCCAAAGAGTGTTTCTGAAGTGTAACGCCCCAAAAATCTAATAATTTATTTTGGTATGTTGTGTTGCACTAATGTAAGTTTGCTTCAGTGGTTGAGTCTCCTGAAGAGTATTGGAGAAGTCCTGAGTTCAAGCTTTGGCTTGTACAAAATTTTATTTTTTCTTGAGTAAACCTTGTCTCTAAACAATAGGTTTCTTAAATAAACATGGTTAGGATGAGTCATAAAAAGCTTGTTGGTTCACGGGATAGTGGCGTGTTACTTCAGCTAGGAGACTTGAGTTCGAGTCCTTCTGCACGCAAAGGGTGTTTATTTTGCTACTATGCCATGTAAGAGATTGAATGTTAGTGGAACTCTGAAGCTAGTAGGCGGTTGGAGTATTTGGGGGGATGAGGGAGTTGTGTAGCCAAAATTTAGGAGGGATTTGGGGGGATTTGGATAGTGATCAGTAGGAGAGATGTGGGGAGGGATTTTAGGAGAGAATTAAAGGAGGTTGACGGGGGTGGTAGTAGTTGGCCGAAAGTGGGATTCCCCAATATGTTATTTCAGTCATAGGCTTTTGGGTGTCGAAATTATGTGGTTTTGCTTCCCATTTTGGATAGCTATTGTTTTTTTTTCTTCTTTCCTTTTTTTGGTTTTGGGGTTTTGTTGGTAGTCGAATACTGAGTGTGACCATTTGGGGAACTTGTCATTTGGGTTTTTTTCTTCAGCAGTGCCTTGTAGGCCGACCTCCTCTGTTCTCTCTACACCTTAGGGGTCATTCTTTCCCTTGTGTTTCCCTTTGGCCGAACACCCTTCTCAAACTTGTGTGGGTTTTATTCTGGGTTTGTTAATTCTTCCTCCTTTCTCCCTTTCTCTCAATCGACTTTCCTAAACCGATTGCATCTTCTTCCCTCTCCTTCCATTTGAATATTTGGGCTGATTTCTGCTTAGCTCTCTCTCCAATCGCTTCAGTTCTTGCAGTTCTTCTTTGAACAATCAGTTGGTGCTTGTTTCTTCTCTAATCCTCCCTCACCCTTTTTCTTTATGTAGTAATATTGTTTCTAACTCCTTTTACTGCCGTTTATGGCTAGAAGCGTGGGTGTTAGCCTTGCCTCTACGGTGTGGGTTTTCGTTTGTGTTCCTTCTCTAGAATTGGTTTTACGATTTTGGTAAGTGCTATATGCTGGTTCAACCTTTTATGCGAATGCTCTAATAAAGGTTAATAGATTTCAGTTTGGGTGCAGATGATCTGTAAAAGCCTATAGTCAATCTTCAGTATCGATTGAAGTGTGATGAGTCTTAATCGTTGAGCAAGGTAAGAGTGAAGTTATAGTTTAGTTAAGTTTCATTTAAGGGATTGTTAACCCCATAAATTAAAAGATTGATAGTGTATCGTGTTGATATAGGTTTGGGGAAACACTCGAGCTATTCGTACATTTATCGTAACTAGGTGTGTGATCACACTGCTATTAGCGTAAATCGGTAAAAGCCAAAAAAGTATGACTCTTGACACTACACAAGCATACGTTCGCTCGTGTGGCAATTTGAATGTGTAGAACGTGGGCGTTCAAACGTAGAGGCCACCATGAGCGTTTTCATGGGCTATGGCCGATTTGGGCCACGTTTGGCCGGAATGGGCCATGTGGGCCCCACGGGCTCGTGGGCCACACGGGTAAACCACACGGACGTGTGGAGATTATTGGGCCAGGCTGTGTAGTTCGCACGACCAAGGCCATTTTTGGGCTTATTGGGCCACAAGGGCGTGTGGTCCCATGTGGGCCGTGTTATGGGCTTTGGGCCCATTTTTACTGTTTGACAGTCAAGGTTGCACGGGTCGCCCACTTAGACCCCTTGCTGATAAAATGACTGTTATACCCCTAAGAGGTAAAATGACTGATATACCCCTATGATATCTTTGACTGTATTCGACCATGATATTTTGCATACACGTATGATATTATGACATGACATGTTGCATGGGGATGGGTTTGATATATTTGGAGGAAGTGTACTGTACTGCCAGCTGTGCTGCAAATACTGTTTAGTGCCGCAACCAGTGCTATATTTGGAGTGTAGGGATGGGTGGGTCGGTTTTATCCCCACATGAAGTGTAGGGCTGGACCGAGTGGAGTGTAGAGGATAGATGGGTAGGACTTCTATTTAAATTTCTGTTACTGTTACTGTAAGGGGCTAAGGCCCACACTAATACTGTCACTGTAATGGGCTAAGGCCCACACTGATACTGAACTATCACTGAAACGAGCTTAGGCCCAAACTGTATTTGCCTACGGTTTGACTGATTATTGTAAAGGGAATAGACATTGAGTTTTTCATAAACTCACCCTTCTGCTTTCCTATATAGGTAATCTTTAGGCGGGTCCATGCTGTGAGGGACTCGATGGAAGCCACATAACTGCTTCTGCTACTATTTTAAACTTTTAATCTTTAAGCTATTTAATTTGGGTATTTGTTATGTAATAAGGCTTTTAATTTTCTTAATTTAATTTGGGGTTTACCTATTTTGTTTATATCTGTTAGTAGTAAGATGTGAATTTTTCGAAAAGATAAATGTTTTCAAAACACCACGCCATTACAATACATTTCAAACGCTTCCACAACAAACAATGTCTTTAAACTGTAATAACAGCCTAAAATGACTAAAATTTTGCTAAACATACTTGAGTTTTTATCAACGAACAAGATACTTAAAAGTTTTGTAAAAGATCACTACGAGGGTTTTAATATAGTACGGACTTTTCAAACAGAATGATGCTTTTCAAAACACATTTCAATATGACATCGCAGATTCGGCTATAACGTCTGGGTCGGGTTTAGGATGTTACATGAAGTGCAAAGCTTTTTCTGGGGTTAGTAGGGTACTATTGAAGGCTTATTGAAGGGTTCGCCACCATAGCAGCACCCTTAATGAAGCTGTTGTAAAAAGATGTAGAATTCGCATGGACAAAAGAAAGATAGAGAAACATAAAAGAACTTAAGGCAATACTCACTAAAGCACTTGTAATAATTCAACCAGAGCCCAAGAAAGACTTTGCAGTTTATAGTAATGCTTCAAACATAGGGCTTGGCTGTGTACTAATGTAGGAAGACAAAATGAAGGCTTATGCTTCGAGACAGTTGAAGCCTCATGAGCGAAACTACCCAGCCCTTGATCTAGAGTTAGCAGTTATAGTGTTCACACTCAAGATTTGGTGAAAATACTTATATGGCGAGTGAAGTACCATCTACACAGGCCATAAGAGCTTCAAGTAACTTCTCACACAGACAGAACTGAACTTACAAAAGAGAAGGTGGATAGAACAGCTGAAGGACTATGACTGCATGATAGAATATCACTCTGGAAAGGTGAACGTAGTCGCAAATGCTTTGAGTAGAAAGTCGATAAGTGAGATGTAAGATCTGTTTGCGCGTTTGAGTGTGATAAGTGATGAGGGACTGCTCACAGAACTACAAGTAAAACCAGCCCTCTCATAACAACTAAAAGAGAAGTAAGCCGTAGATAAGTACTTAGCGATGTGGGTTTGCCAAGTAGAGTAGTGGGAGACTTCAAACTGAATAAGGAAAGGGTACTTTGTTTCTGAGGAAGACTTTGCATACCCTATGGTGAAGAGCCTCGACATACGATCCATACCAAGGCTCACAACAGCCTTTATATAATGCACCTAAGAAGAAATAATATGTACCGTGACCTTCGCAAACTATTTTGGTGGCTTGGTTTGAAGCGAGACATCACCAACTTTGTAGCGAAGTGCCTAGTCTGTCAGAAGGTAAAAGTAGAACATCAATTTCCCTCAAGATTGTTACAACCACTCAAAATTCCAGAATGGAAGCACGAAATGATCATCATGGACTGTGTTTCATGCTTGCCTTTAACTTTGACAAATAAGGATGCGATATGGGTTATTGTGGATCACCTTATAAAGTGTCTGTACTTCTTAGTGGTTCGCACAAGTTTGTAAAAACTGGCAACTTTGTACATCGTAGTAATAGTGCGACTCAATGTCGTACCAGTTTCTATTACCTCTGGCCGAGATCCTTGATTCACTTCAAGATTTTGGAAAAGTTTACAAGAAGCTCTAATGTAACACCCCTAACCTGTATTCGTCGCCAAAATAGGGTTACGAAGTATTATTGTCAAACCGTAACAAAAAAATATACATTTTTAAACATTAATATGATCATAGAATAAATCATTCATTCACATGCTGATTGTCCATTAATCCAGCCCACTAGGCCTTAAAATCACTTTAGAAACGATTAGGAACTAAATCAGAAACATTTGAAACATTGAGAAAAAAGTTAAAAAAATTGAGCTGCAGGGGTCACACGCCCTTGTGACTCACATGGCTGAGACACATGCCCGTGTCTCAGGCCGTGTAACAATCAAAATAGGGACACATAGCTGTGTCCCAGCCCGTGTTCATGTCTTTGTAGCTTTCGAAGTTGGGTCACACGGCCAAGCCACACGCCTGTGTGCCAGGCCGTGTAACACTCGTAATGGCCTCAAACACCCGTGTGCTAGGGCATGTAACTGCCTGACTTGAAACCTTGAAACCTACAGGGGACACACGACCATGTCGCATGGCCGTGTGTCACACACGGCTGAGACACACGCCCGTGTCTTAGGCCGTACGGACAAGAAATTGGCCAAAATCAAGCCATTTCTTTCACCCATTTCAAGCATGTACCTACAAGCCATTTGCACCCTTGATGAAGCATCAAAACATACCAAAAGATGCATAAAATGACCATTCAAATGACCATATTTCGTTCAACCAATATGCCATATAGGCACCTCAATCAAAATCAAACTAACATACCTAACATATTCATATTTGATCACATTGCTACCATTTCAAAACATGCCATACTTGATCTATACATGTCAATATAAACTTACCATTTGGACCATTACTCATAAGCATCAAAATCACTTAAATGATACAAACCAACCATTTCCAAATTGTACTAAACAACCAACATATATATATACATACCAAAATCAACACTTAGCATTCAACCCAGACCTTAAATACAAGTCCACCTATGCATGCCATTATAACCTTGACTAACTCATCAAAACTACCGATATAATTGTTGGATAGTATGATAGATCTTCGATGAGCTTCCAAATCGATCGAGCTTCCAATAATCTGTAAAGAAAAGGAAAGTAATTACGTAAGTAATGAATGCTAAGTAAGCTCCTATAAAATTTAAATATAGTATTCCATTTCAATGATGAACTTTATAGGACAATTATAAACTTTTACCAATGCCATAAGATTTATAAAACTACATAACCAAAAACTCATAAATGAGTAAATCCCTCAACATCTCGTATACTTTTCATTCATAACATATTCAGATTTTATAAGTTGTATTACGTAATCATCAACCTTTTCTTAAGATGATGAACCATTCCATTTACTTACTTTCCATTCTATTTACTTAGCATAAGCTTAAACAACTGTAACACCCCAAACTCGACCCAGAAGTTAGACCTGAATCTGGCGTGTCACACATAGCCATCAGCGACAGTAATATAGTCGAAACACAGCCTCGGGTAAATATGATCGACACAGAGTCATCCATAATCATATATTGGGCTTAAAAGCCATCGTTGGATCCGCGGTCGTCAAGCAACCATGTGATCCTTAATCGGTGGATCCACGGTCGTCAAGCAACCATGCAATCCTCAATCAGTGGATCCACGGTCATCAAGCAACCATGTGATCCTCACTCGGTGGATCCACGGTCGCCTAGCAACCATGCGATCCTCATATACTTCCTCCATTCCATAATTCCCACCCATGTGCAACATAATATTATATGAATGCAGAAAATATACACACGGCATACAAAATCATACCAATCACAGTCACAACAGTCCAATCACAGTCATACATTCTCAGTCAGAACATAGTCATATCAATCAAATTGTATTATTAATGAGTTATATACCCTAGAGGGCAGAACGGTCTTTTTACCTATTAGGGGTATTTTAGTCATTTCACCCTACAAGGGTGTTTTGGTAAATCTCAAACCAAGGGTATTTCAATAATTTTACACATCAAGGGTATTTCTGTAATTTTGTAAATAAGGGGTATTTTTGTAATTTTCCAAATCAAGGGTATTTCGATAATTTTACAAGTAGAGGGTATTTCAGTAATTTCACAAATTAGGGGTATTTTGGTAATTTTACAAATCGAGGTTATCTCGGTAATTCTACTCTACAGGGGTATTTTCGTAATTCTACCCTACAGGGGTATTTATGTAATACTAACCTACAGAAATGAGATTCACATAGTCCAATCCAATATTTACTACACAATCATACAATTTCGAGATGATAATAGCCGTTTAAAGGCTAATGTGGGACATTCAAATAGAGATCGTGCAAGATCGCATTCAAGCTTCAAAGATCCAGCTACTTCTGTTGCTAGTGTTGGAAATGCTAAATCCGGTCACATGCCCGTGTGAACAGGCCGTGTGCCTCACACGGCTCCAGACACGCTCGTGTGCCTGGCTATGTAGAAACAGGGCATACATACTGTCTTTGGTCACACGGCCAACCACACGTCCGTGTATCTAGCCCGTGTGCCCTTCAAAGTGGCCACACACGTCCGTGTGCTAGGCCATGCCAAACCTGTAGGGTATATTGACTTATGCAACACAGCCAAGTCACACGTCCATGTGCTAGGCCATGTGCCAATTAGAGGGTATACTGAATTGTACCACATAGGCAGTCACACGTCCGTGTGTGAGACCGTTTGGATCATACTGATTTCAATTTAATTTCAACACCAGGGGGCACACGACCATGTAACATGACCGTGTGTCACACACGGCTGAGACACACGCCCGTGTCTCTGCTTGTGTGGACAAAAATAGGCCATTTGCCAGGCCAATTTGCCACCCCAACTTCAATGTACGTACAAAAGGCAAAATGGTACCATTTCATTATACAATTAGGCAGCCAAAATCATCAACCAAATGCACAATTCATACCATTATAATTTCATCTATTCCAATTCTCAAATCACTACCATTTACTTAGCCAAATACATACCAAAATAATATCAAACAATATGGTTGATTTATCATAATTTAGATAACCATTTTAACTTCCATAATGTCTTGGCTACAACCATGCCAAAACAATCCAAAATAAGCCATCACTCATTGTTATATTTATCCAAACCAAAACATATGCATTTACAAGCCATTTCTAATAGTCAAACACACATCAATATTAACATCATTTACAAGCCAAATCTCATGGTTATAATCACAACCAAAATACCGTATCTAGCCTATACAACCATATACCATAAATGTATAATTCAAAAGTACCAACTTAGATGTTTGATAGTGTGATTATGTTCTCGACAACTCCTGGATCCGAGCTAGCCTTGATTCACTATAAAACATAGAAAATTAACACGAAGTAAGCTTCATAGCTTAGTAAGCTCGTATGTGAATAAATTAATTCATCGAATAAATGCACATCAACCAATTACACATGACAAAACCATATACACAATAACTACAAACCTTTCTCATGTCTCAAAACATGATCAAATACAAACTCATCGAACTTTCACTATTTAATACTCGAATAGGTTTTGTACATACCTGTATCGCCTCATACTAACCTCTTCCTCAACCATATTGTTTGTTTACCCGTTGAACCATTTGGAATAGAAATCGGATACTCAAGATTCTCGTATGATAAGTACTTATACCATGGCCCGTAGCCAAATCAAGGTAACTTATCCGAAGAACTATTATTATGGCCCGAAGCCAAATCATCCGATGTGCATGGCCTGAAGCCAAATCGGTAAAATATGCACCTGAAGTGCTAATATCTTAGCTCGAAGCCAACTCAACATATCACTTACTGACATGTCAATAGTATCCAAAACTATACTTAAGGTTCAACTGGGTTTTCACACAATTCGTTTCTATCTTCGAATGCATTCGTAGAGTCATTTTTACAATTCATACGTTATCCATAATCTCGTTTTAACAATTTATGCAATATTAAAGTATTTTAACATAAATTTATAATGTAATCATCACATACGAACTTACCTCATATTCGAAATTGATGGATCGGGTCGACTACTCGATAACCTTGCTTTCCCCAATCTAAATCCGAATTCTTTCTTTCTTGATCTATATGAATTTAGAATTAACTTATTTAATCAACCATTCATTCAATTTAGTCCAAAACATACATTTAGGCCTATTTGCACATTAGCCCCTAAACTTTCACACTTTTAATAATTGAATCCTTATTTCACAAAACACAAAATTCACATAATTTCAATAAACCCAAGCTTGGCCGAATTATTTATAGGTCCCTAGAAAAAATCAATTTGCACATTTCACAAATTAATCCTTTTTTGACTTTTTTTTATCAAAAATCACTTTACAAAACATGAAAATCTATCATCAAGCTTTCATATCTAGATTCAACAATGGCAACTCTCAAAATCTTTAACAGTTTTGAAATTAAAGGTATGGGCTAGCTACATTGAGCTGCAACGATTACAAAAACATAGAAATCATAAAAAATCGAGCTAAAATCGTACCTTAATTGAGCCTTGATGTAGCCGAAATTTTCAAACCCTAAATTAGCTTTTCTTCATGCTTCATTCGGGCAAGGATGATAATAGTAAGATTAATTTTGTGTTTTATTTTATTTAATTAACCTTTATTAATTAATTTACAAAAATAACCTTAATGAACATTAATTGTTTCACTACATGCCATACCATTATCATCCATTAACTCTTTTAAGGACCATAAATTTAAGGCTTTATAGCTAATAGATATCTTTAACTATTAGAACACTTTTGCACTTTAAACGGTAAAATATTTTATGAAACTTCCACACAATAATTCTATCATGTTGTAAAATTTAATAAAATAATAAAATAAGTATTTTGACTTTGGATTTGTGGTTCCAAAACCACTGTTCTGATTTAACTCAAAAACGGGCTGTTACAGTATTAAAGTTTCGTTGAAAAATTTCAACATTTCGATAGTTAATTAAGTGAAGCGGACTAAATTGTAAAAGTTGAAAAAGTCAATCACTATTAGTTTAAAGGTGTAAATTGATTAAAGCATTAAAATTGGATGGCCTTATTGAGTAAATTATCCATCCTAAAGATAATAGGACGGTTGGATGCTTAAATTTCTTTTTATTATAATGTTTTATATGTTATTATTATATGATAAAGATAAAATAAAGAATAAAAAAATGTTAATAAAATTAAAACATAAGCCATCAGCTTCTTTAACACCGAATGGACATGGAAAGAAAGAAATGGAGAAGCGTCAAGCTTCGGCCTAGCTTTGGACGATGCATGTAAGCCCGTTTTAGCATTGTTTTCAATAATTTTTATGCTTTTGAGATCGTTGCAACTAGGTCTAGCTAGCCCGTACCTTTGATTTTGAAACAGTTAAAAATTTTGAATGTTGCCATTGATCAATCTTATGATTTTTGATGTTAAATGATGAATTTGGAATGTTGATTGATTATTAAAAGTATTTTGTTAAGTGACTTTTGATGAATTTACCGATCAGGGCTAAATAGTTAAATTAATAAAAGTACAAAGATTTAATGTGAAATTATTACAGAAATGGGTTGTTTTGGATACCATGAACATTCAGCTAAGCTCAATTTTGGGTAAAAATGGTTAATTTGCATGTTTTGGGCTCAATGACTAAATTTAATAAAAGTAAAACTAAAGGCGTAATTTTGTAAAAATGTCAAAAATGACCAAATTGCATGAAATACATTGTTTTACTGCCTAAAATTTTAAATTGAATAAAATTATTAATTTAGATCAAGACCGAGTGGAAATTTGAGGAAAATGGAAAATTTCCAAAATGCCCCTGAACTTTGGTATTTCTGTAATTTAGCAAGGTAAGTTCATATGAACTGTATTTTGTATAATTTTGATTAAATTGAATGTTAATATGTGATTATATTGTCATTAAATCGATATATATATGTTAGTATGCAATTTACAGTGTTATGAAACAACATAAATCCAAAGACGTACGGCAATTACCGAGCCCCGTTTGAACCTTAGAAATTCGTAGGATACAAATAACATGTCATTAGGGTTTACATGATTTGGATACTAGTCCTGAAAGTACTACCGATGGCTGTGGTCCTACATGTGTTGCAGATACTCCACAGCTCATGTAAGTAGTATTATGTAGCTACATTTCAACCTACAGCTCATGTGAGCATACTGATTTATAGCTTATAAGAGCATACCAATCTACAGCTTGAGTGAGCATACCGATTCACAGCTCGTATGAGCATATATATACATGAATTAACGAATTACAGTTATAAGACCTAGCAAATTATGTGTGAGCTATCCTAGGTATCCAATGGTATTCTGAATGGTTCAACGGGCATTATTCGGATATGAAGTAGTAAGAGTTCGATATGAACTAAGATATAGATACATGTGAATTTCATTGAAATGGTATTACTTGGTATATTGAAAGTGGAAATGGATGATATATGTATATAATACATGAATAAATGTTGTGCTCATCCATGTTTATAATGCTTATGTTATATGTTTATTTGGCTAACATGTTTGGTGTACATGCTAGGGCTTTGGCCAAGTTGTGGTTGGATTATGCCACATTATACTTATAAGTTATGCATTGAAATAGTAAATGCCTAAATGGAAATATGCTTGTGGTCATGAAAGGGTGGTAAAGTTTAAATTTTGTAATTCCTATTGAAACGGTTTATCATGTGGTTAGTTCCAAAAAGAATTATGTTTAAATCCACTAGCTTGTGGCTATGATTGAAAGATATGTTTATGTCTTGTGTGTTATGCATATGAAATGAGTGAGGAAAGGTAATGAAATAGTAAGTTCATACCTGGATGTAGAATGATGAAAAAGGGAATTATGAATTGAATTGATGTTGTTATTTGAGCTAATAAGAGTAAATGCAATGGAAAGTAATGAAATGCAAATGAAAAAAAAGAAAATTTGAAAGGGTGTAAAGTTATTAGGGATGATATGTATAAGTGATGTTGTGGATTTATTCACTTTTTGAGTTGTTGAATATGGCTTCATGAATCTTGCAGTATAGGTATTGGATTATTCCTCATATGTATAAATTTCATATTTGAAATGGATTGATATGATTAAAGTTTATACGAGCTTACTAAGCATTCATTGCTTACGTAGTTGTTTTCCTTTACTTTTCATATTATCAAAAGTTCAATCGGGTTGGAAGCTAGTCGGAGATCCATCACACTATCCATCGACTTTATCGGTACTTTCGGATGTTTTGATTTTGGTTATAATGGCATGTATAGGCATTTTTAGCTAATGTTTGGCCTATGTGTTTTGGTTGTTGAAATAACTATATGGTTTGGCTTCTATTATGGTTTCTTGGTTGTGATTATGGTATTTTGAATGTTGACAAAGGTTTGGTTTTTGGCATGTATATAAACGGCCTTAAATTGGTTGATAACATGGCTTATTATGCTAAAAATGTTTAAGTTAGAATGATTGATTAAGTATGCATATTAGAAATGTCTTGTGGTTGGTATGAATGTGGTAATTTGGTACATTTGCTATAAATGACATATTTGATCTTTGGTGAAAATTGTTGAATGGTATATTTGGTATGTTTTTTTAGGTAAAGTAAATGGTCTGTTGTTGATGCAAGCTTAATCAAAAGTTAGTTGAACATCTTGGCTAATTTGAATATGTAATGGTACATGTTTAGATGATGCGTTTGAGGTGCCATTGGGCATATTGGTTGTATGTTTTTATACCTTATTTAAATGATTTGATTATACATGGTTTTGGTGCATTTTTGAGGGCTTGTGCAAAAGTGCTATTAGGTACATGCTAGGTTGGGTGAGAAAAATGGCTTGACAATGACCTATTTTCGTCCACACGGGAAGAGACACAGGCGTGTGTCTCAGTCGTGTGTGACAGATAACCGTGTGTCCCCTATAGCTTTCAAAGGGTTGCAGGTCAGGTTGTTACAAAACCTAGCACACAGCCTGGCACAAGGGCGTGTGATGCCATTTCGAGGGGTACACGGCCTGGCTCACGGGCTTTCGGTTTGGCCGTGTGACCCAATTCAGTGAGTTATACGGGCATAGACACAGGCTGGGATACGGCCGTGTGTCCCTACTTCGAATGTCCACACGGCCTAAGACACGGGCATGTCTCTCGACCATGTAAGTCACATGGCCTGGCCACACAGTCGTGTGACCCCTACAGTTTGTAAATTTTCATCTTTTTCTAAAAAATTATATATGTTTTTGATTTAGTCCTGACTTGTTTTTAATGTGTTTTTAGGGCCTCGAGGGCTCATATAAGGGAAAATATGTATGTGTTTGGTTTTACTACGATTGATGATATGAATTAAATGTTTTAAAAAATTTTTGATAGTTTTGAAACTTAAACTCTAGTAATGCTCCGTAACCTTATTCCAGCAATAGCTACAGGTTAGGGGTGTTCCATACGGTGCACTGGCTACAAATATATGCGGACTTAATATGCCATCTGTACTCCACAAAACTCCTCTATCAACTACAAAATATCTTGACCCTATGCGTATGCAATATTTCACATAAACTCATACATATTTATATTTCAATACTTTTCATATTTATTTGACATGTTGAACATGTCCTCAATAATCATATACTTTTGGTAAAAGGAAAAAAAGTTCCAACTTTCACATTACCATTAAGATGGTATCTATTAATATCATTCAATTTCACATACTTTACGAATTTCATTGTGCATAAATAGCAACCTCATGAATATACATCATAGCAAACATTTCATGCATTTAAATCATGCATACCTAAAATCTCAATAATTCATACCATTCAATCAAACATTCTCATATCACATAATACAATTATGCATAACAATCTCAGTCACACATTCATACTGTCAAACTAGCAATTTTGCCAACACATCAATCTTTTAGGGCCCGAAAAGTACCTGGTTTGGCCACTCACAAAACTAATATTTTGGCTATTAAGCCAATCCAATCAGCAAGCTAATTTATCAAATATAACATGACATGTATCATTAATAAAAAAATTTATGAGTTTAGGACCCACACCTTATTTCTCGCTTCCTTGCAGCACACTAGCGAATCTTTCAATTTTCCTCAATAAATTCTTATATGAACCTAAACCAAAATACTAGCGAATCTTTCAATTTTCCTCAATAAATTCTTATACAAACCTAAACCAAAATTCAGTATACATTAAATCAATTTAACTTTAAACCATC
Source organism: Gossypium anomalum (assembly GCA_025698475.1). Taxonomy (NCBI): domain Eukaryota; kingdom Viridiplantae; phylum Streptophyta; class Magnoliopsida; order Malvales; family Malvaceae; genus Gossypium; species Gossypium anomalum. Next base: position 62,505,587 of record CM046956.1, read on the forward strand.
CCCAAAATACCAACTTATGGATTCAAACCAATCGTCGAAATTATAACTATTTTACGAATCCAAACTAGTTAGATTTCTTACACTGTTTTGATACAAATTGTATGTGCAATTTTTCTTCGGCTTTACTGTGACAGCCCTAATTTGACCCTAGTCGGAAAGTGGTTTCGGGACCACAAAACCGAGTCATAAAAATAATTAACATTTATATTCTATGCTTATTATATGTGTAAATGCATTTGTGAAAGTCTCATGCTTTGATTTTGTCATTTGTATGTGAAATTTTTAAATAGGACTTATGTGAAACATTTGTGAAATGTGATAGGTAAATTTTAAAGTGATCTACTAATGCATGTTATCAAAAAAGGTGGACTTGCATGTCAAATTACCCATTTTTGGATAGTGGCCGGCCATGATATTGATTAATATATATTATATGTATTTTCTATTAACATTTTTATTTACAAAATGAATTAAAGAATAAAGAGTAATAAAATATTGGGGTAGTGGGAGGAGAAACCAAAGTTGGTTCATCTTGCTCCTCCATTGCCGTAACTTGAAGTGAGGAAGAAGAAAAAATTCTTGTTTGATTTTCAGCTTAGATGATGGCTAGAATGAGGTATGTACTATGCAATTCTTGAAAATTTATGCATAATTAAGATGATTAGTTCGAATTCTACCTATTCCATAGATTAAATTTAGGTTATTTGGAGGTTTGAAATTCGGCCAAGAAGCTTGAAACTCTTAGTAGATATTTTAATGTCATTAAAATGGATGGTAATGTAGGATATGATGAGTTGTTAATTGTTTTTAACTTGAAAGTTGAGGTTAGTGTGTGTTTATAGGGAGGTGCCGAATGTGGTCATTGAAGATGTCTTAATGAATAATTTGTGTGGCTTGGGTTAATAACATTCGATTAAGGATTATGTGTGCTAGCAAGTTTGGTATAATGCATAGGTGTAAATCACCTTGTATTCGATGTTTTGAAGAATAGGTAATGGCTAATTATGATGATGTTGGGTAAATTTTTAGTTTAGTTATGTTTAAGCATTCGGCATTACTTATAATATTGGATATGAGAGTGCGAAAGATTAGAAATTATTTTAAGTAAGTTATGACCTTAATATGAGCAAGATAGAATCGGCTATAAATGTGATTGAGTAATTCAGTCATTGTTTGGCATAGGTGAAACCTATATAAAATTTGCTACATTTGATCATGAAATGGAAATTTAATGTGAAGGCTAAGTTTGATTAGTTAGGGCCGAATAGGGTATATATGATATTAAGGCATGCAATAAATATATATGTGTATACGTGGTTGTGCATAATATGAGTAATTGATCAAATTGTGATAGTCACACATAGGTATATATATATATATGCCTTATGTATGTACCTTGTGTCATAGAGACATTCGGATATATATATATACTATATATATAGTTAAATTCGTGTATATGAAAGCATGGTAAGTTATGTGAATCTTTGTTTGTGTATGCGAATTAGATATTGATAAAATAAGCATAAAATCGAGTCACGGCATATTTTATCAATCATAGTTTGCATTGAAGTAATATATGATTGTCAAATGTGACTATTAAGGAATTAAAGTTGAGTAAGTAATTAAACAAATTCATTTGTTTAAATTAAGCTCAAGAGTAAAGAGGATCTAAATCAGATAGGGGAAAGGAGAAAGCAATTGAGTAGCCTACCCGCAACTGTTCAAAATATCCGAGGTAAGTTTTGAGTAATCGTCTTTAGTACAAAATTGATGATGCCTTGATATGTACATATTAGATGAATTGTGAGCTTTTGGGTTCTATTTGAATTAAGTTGTGTGGTAAATAATCTAAGTATATGACCTATAGTTGAATAGTCAATTCGGGTTAAGCTTGATTGATGAAAGGTATATGTGATATTTATGTATGACTTTTAAATCGAAACGTAATTGATGGTGTTCATATGAAGCTTATGTACGGATGTAGCAAATGGCTACTAATGTGATATGTTCCATGAGATGTGTTAGTATATGATTAAATATGCAGGATATTTGATGTGTGTATCCGAGCTTAAAAACCCGCAGGCTATATGCTAGAATTGTATCCGGGCTTAAAAACCCGCAGGCTATATGCTGGAATTGTATCCGGGCTTAAAGACTCGTAGGCTTTGTGCTAGAATGGTATCCCGGTTAAAGACTCGCAGGCTGGTGCTAGAAATGTGTTTTGAGTTCTAAGACTTGACAGGACTGATGCCAGTAAGTTAAGTAAGATTACGAAATTGAATATCCGCGGTAAACCATCGTCGATTAAGTACTATATATTTAAGATGTTAAGGTATGTATTATGTACTCATATGTGAATTGATTTTAAAGTGAATTATTAGTATCAAAGTACGTTATATACATATATATGTATGGATGATTACTGTATCTATGAATAAGAAAATGACCTATTCGGTAGATGTCTATCATTATAAGAAAGTATGTGACTTAAAGTAATTGTATGAGCCATATAGTACAGTAATTTATGTGCTGAAAATCTCTTTGCGTATTCATATATATATATATACATTCGGCCAATAAGCTTTATAAATAGTGTACTTGTGTATATTCGACTAAATGATTTATAGTTAAAATACGAATTTTGTGAAACTTAATATTGATTCAAATGATAAGTTCTAATTGTTTATAGTGCTTAAAACTTACTAAGCCTCGAAAGCTTACTCTGTTTCTTATTTCTCTGTTTTATAGATTGTTGATTTTGGCCACCGACTCGGGGATCGTCAGTAGTTCATCATACTATCGATCTTGTTGGTACAGTTATATTTTGGTCTCGATATGGCATGTATAAGTTAGGCTGTTGACAAAATATGTTTTGTAATTGTAAATATTTTGGCCATATGAAAATGGCATATATAACTCAAAGATCAATATGTATGCATCTCGATCTCTGTTTATGTTAATTAATGTGGATGAGAAATTGAATGTTTAGTTCGGTAATACCTCTTAGCTTAAATCTGGCGATTGGATTCGGGCTAGGGGTGTTACATTTTATTGGTATCAGAGCCACAATTTAGTCGATTCTAGGACTAACGTAGAGTGTTTGAGTCTAGCTATACATGCCATATAGTATTAATACGATAGTATGATGAATTCTAACAATTAAAAACGTGTTTTCGTATAGTAATGGATCCCGATCCCAATCGAACGGTAGCTGATAATGTAGAGAGTGTAGCTGCTTCTCCTCGCGTGGGGCGGTCTTAGATGGACTCTCAACCTATCGCAAGCAATCAGAACGATGAGGCTAGACAGGCTTTTTATAGTGTGATGAATGATTGGTTCAACCGATACATTTGAACTAATACGGCTATTCCACAACCCCCACTCCTGAATAATACACCCCCTGCACCTACGATACCTTCGGTAATTGATCAGACGAGGTTAAATAAGCCCCCGGTTGATAAAATCTGAAAGCACGGGGCTACTAAATTTAAGGCTACAAATAGTGATGATGCTGAGCAAGCTGAATTTTGGTTGGACAACACTATCCGAGTGTTTGATGAACTGTCCTGCACACCCGATGAATGCTTAAAATGTGCTATATCTTTGCTACGTGATTCTGCCTACTATTGATGGAATACATTGATTTCTGTTGTGCCCAGAGAGCGAGTGACTTGGGAGTTCTTCCAAACTGAGTTTCGAAAAAAATATATCAGCCAGAGATTCATTGATCAGAAACGAAAAGAATTTCTCGAACTTAAACAGGGTTCCATGTCAGTTACTGATTATGAACGAAAATTTGTGAGGCTTAGCCGGTATGCCCGAGAATGTGTTTCTTCAGAAGCTATAATGTGTAAACGTTTCGAAGATGGATTGAACGAAGATATAAAACTATATGTTGGCATTCTTGAAATCAGAGAATTTGTAGTACTTGTTGAGCGAGCTCGCAAAGCCGAAGAGCTCAGTAAAGAGAAAGAAAAGCTGAAGTGGGAGTAAGAGAGTTCCGTAAGAGATCTTCGGGAAAGCCTTTTTAGCAGTCACCGAAAAAATTTCGAGATGATTTAGGCCGATCTAAAGACACTTCGGGCTTTTCCAGACGAGATTGTGATCGACCCCCTGTGAGTACGCGAGTCACTTCAGTTGCTAGTGTTGGAAACGATCGTCAGGATAGGACCGAGTGCAAGTATTGTGGGAAATGGCATTCCAGAAGTTGTAGATTTCATGACCGCTCCTATTATAAGTGTGGATCAGCTGACCACTTTATCAAGGATTGCCCGAGACTGTCTGAACAGAATGTGAATCATAGTGGGAAACTAGGTACTAATACAGCTCGAGGTAGACCCTCTAGGAATACGGGAAATGCTAGTGGTGGTTAGAGAGGGTATAGAAATGCTACGACTAGATCAGAGGCTCGTGCTCCTACTAGAGCTTATGCTATACACGCACGCGAGGATGCTTCTTCGCCAGATGTTATTACCGGTACTTTCACTCTCTTTGATACTAATGTGATTGCATTGATTGACCCTAGTTCTACTCATTCATATGTATATGAGACTTTAGCATCCAGTCAGACTTTACCTATTGAGTCTACTGAGTTCGTAATTCGAGTGCCGAATCCCATGGGTCGATATGTGCTTGTCGACAAAGTGTGCAAGAAATGCCCCCTAATAATCTGAGGTTCCTGTTTTTCAGCCGATTTGATGCTTTTACCGTTTGATGAATTTGATGTTATTCTTGGTATGGATTGGTTGACCGTACATGATACAGTTGTGAATTGCAAAAGAAAGACCATTGATTTGAGATGTGCAAATAATGAGATAATCTGAGTTGAGTCTACTGACTTGAACGGATTGCCAGCAATAATGTCCTCGATGTTGGCTCAGAAATATGTGAGAAAGGGGTGTGAAGCATATCTTACGTGACGTGCATTTGATAGCAAAGAGTCGAAAAAGAAACTTGAATCGCGCGATGGTTTGTGAGTATTCAGATGTTTTTCCTGAGGAGTTACCGGGATTACCACCTGTTCGAGAGGTAGAATTCGGCATCGAACTTGTACCTGGTACCACACCAATTTCGATAGCTCCGCATCGTATGGCACCAACAGAATTGAAGGAATTGAAAACTCAGTTGCAAGAGTTGACGGATAGAGGTTTTGCTCGACCGAGTTTCTCACCTTGGGGTGCACCAGTATTGTTTGTGAAAAAGAAAGATAGAACAATGAGAATGTGCATCGACTATCGTCAATTAAATAAAGTGACAGTAAAGAACAAGTATCTGTTACTGCGTATTGATGATTTGTTTGATCAGCTGAACGGAGCCTCAGTGTTTTCAAAGATAGATTTGAGATCGGGTTATTATCAGTTGCGAGTTCGAGACTCAAATATACCTAAAACTGCTTTCAGATTTGAGATACGGTCATTACGAGTTCTTAGTGATGTCGTTTGGGCTCACTAATACCCCTACGGTATTTATAGACTTGATGAATCTAATTTTTAGACAGTATTTGACAGGTTTGTAATTGTGTTTATAGATGACATCTTGATTTATTCACGCGATGAAACTGAACATGCCGAACACCTGAGATTGATATTACAGATTTTACGAGACAAACAGTTATACGCGAAATTCAGTAAATGTGAATTCTGGTTGAGAGAAGTTAGTTTTTTGGGGCATGTGGTATCTGCATCCGGTATTTGAGTTGATCCGAACAAAATTTCAGCCATACTCGATTGGAAGCCTCCTAGAAATGTTACTGAAGTTTGAAGCTTTTTGGGACTTACCGGTTACTACAGACGGTTTGTAAAGGGTTTCTTGATGATAGCCATAACATTGACGAAGCTTCTTCAGAAAGATGTTAAGTTCAAATGGTCAGAAAAGTGTCAGAAAAGTTTCGACCAACTAAAAACTTATTTAACTGAAGCTCCGGTGTTAGTACAGCCTGAATCCGGTAAAGAGTTTGTCATTTACAGTGATGCGTCCTTACATGGGCTGGGTTGTGTATTGATGCAAGAGGGTGGAGTTGTAGATTATGCGTTGAGACAATTGAAGCCACATGAGAAAAATTATCTGACCCATGATCTCGAATTAGCTGCCATCGTATTTGCTTTGAAAATATGGCAACACTACTTGTTTGGGGAGAAGTGTCATGTATATTCAGACCACAAAAGCCTCAAATAGTTGATGACTCAAAGAGATTTGAATCTGTGACAAAAACGGTGGCTTGAATTGTTGAAAGATTACGAGCTTGTCATTGATTATCACCTGGGAAAGGCTAACGTGGTTACCGATGCTTTAAGTCGCAAGACACTGTTTACTTTACGAGCGATGAATGTACACCTGTCTGTTTCATCCGATAATGTGTTAGTAGCAGAATTGAAAGCCAAACCATTATTGATTCGTCAAATACGTGAATCTCAGAAAGTCGACAATGAATTGGTTGCTAAACGAGCTGAATGTGTTTCAAATATGGAATCAGAGTTTCAAATTGACAACAACGATTGTTTGAGGTTCAAAAGTCGATTGTGTGTTCCAAGAAATTCAGAAATTATTTCGATAATTTTGAGCGAGGCTCATAGTAGCCGAATGTCAGTCCACCCGGGTAGTACAAAGATGTACAACAATCTGAAACGTCAATTTTGGTAGCCTGGTATGAAACGAGACATTTCTGACTTTGTTTCGAAGTGTTTGATATATCAACAAGTGAAAGCAGAACATCAAGTGCCTTCGGGATTACTTCAGCCGATCTTGATACCCGAATGGAAATGGGATCAAATTACGATGGATTTTGTAACTGGATTGCCATTGTCGTCAAGCAAGAAAGATGCGATCTGGGTTGTTATTGATAGATTGACAAAGTCGGCTCGCTTTATTCCCGTACGTACGGATTATTCACTTGACAAGTTAGCCAAATTGTATGTTTCTCAGATTGTAAGGTTACATGGGGTACCTATTTCTATTGTGTCGGATAGAGATCCGAGATTCACGTCGCGATTCTGGAAGAAATTGCAAGAAGCATTGGGTACCAAATTCCATTTTAGCACCGTTTTTCATCCTCAGACTGATGGTCAATCTGAGCAGATAATTCAGATACTCGTGGATATGTTGAGATGTTGTATTCTTGAGTTTAGTGGTTCATGGGAACGGTATTTACCTTTGATTGAATTTGCTTACAACAATAGTTTTCAATCAAGCATTAAGATGGCACCTTAGGAGGCTTTGTACGGTCATAAATGTCGTACACCATTGTTTTGGACCGAGCTTAGCGAAAGTAAAATCTTCGGGGTTGATTTCATTAAAGATGCTGAACAGAAAGTAAAAGTGATCCGTGAAAGTTTGAAAGTAGCTTCAGATCTTCAAAAGTAGTATGCGGATTTAAAACAAAAAGACATTGAGTATCAGGTTAGAGACAAAGTATTTCTTAAAGTTTCACCTTGGAAAAAAGTGCTCAGATTTGGCTGTAAGGGCAAATTGAGTCTGAGGTTTATCGGGCCGTATGAAATATCCAAACGAGTTGGGCCGGTCGCGTACAGATTGATTTTACCCTCTGAGCTTGAAAAGATTCACAACGTTTTTCATGTTTCGATGCTTCGATATTATAGATCCGATCCATCGCATATAATTAATCCATTTGAGGTTGAGATTCAATCTGATTTGAGTTACGAAGAAGAACCGGTTCGTATTTTGGCTCGTGAAGTAAAAGAAATATGAAATAAGAAAATCTCATTAGTGAAGGTACTGTGGTTTAAACATGGGGTTGAAAAAGCTACTTGGGAACTTGAAGACTCTACGAAAGATCGATATCCTAACTTATTCACTAGTAAGATTTTCGGGGACGAAAATTCCTTATGTGGGGGAGAGTTGTGACAGCCCTAATTTGACCCTAGTCGAAAAGTGGTTTCGGGACCACAAAATCGAGTCATAAAAATAATTAACAGTTATATTCGATGCTTATTATATGTGTAAATGCATTTGTGAAAGTCTCATGCTTTGATTTTGTCATTTGCATGTGAAATTTTTAAATAGGACTTATGTGAGACATTTGTGAAATGTGATAGGTAAATTTTAAAGTAATCTATTAATGCATGTTATCAAAAAAGGTGGACTTGCATGTCAAATTACCCATTTTTGGATAGTGGCTGGCCATGATATTGCTTAATATATATTATATGTATTTTCTATTAACATTTTTATTTACAAAATGAATTAAAGAATAAAGAGTAATAAAATATTGGGTTAGTGGGAGGACAAACCAAAGTTGGTTCATCTTGCTCCTCCAGTGCCGTAACTTGAAGTGAGGAAGAAGAAAAAATTCTTGTTTGATTTTCGACTTAGATGATGGCTAGAATGAGGTATGTACTATGCAATTCTTGAAAATTTATGCATAATTGAGATGATTAGTTCGAATTCTACCTATTCCATGGATTAAAGTTAGGTTATTTGGAGGTTTGAAATTCGGCCAAGAAGCTTGAAACTCTTAGTAGATATTTTAATGTCATTAAAATGGATGGTAATGTAGGATATGATGAGTTGTTAATTGTTTTTAACTTGAAAGTTGAGGTTAGTGTATGTTTATAGGGAGGTGCCGAATGTGGTCATTGAAGATGTTTTAATGAATAATATGTGTGGCTTGGGTTAATAACATTCAGTTAAAGATTTTGTGTGCTAGCAAGTTTGGTATAATGCATAGGTGTAAATCACCTTGTATTCGATGTTTTGAAGAATATGTAATGGCTAATTATGATGATGTTGGGTAAATTTTTAGTTTAGTTATGTTTAAGCATTCGGCATTACTTATAATATTGGATATGAGAGTGCGAAAGATTAGAAATTATTTTAAGTAAGTTATGACCTTAATATGAGCAAGATAGAATCGGCTATAAATGTGATTGAGTGATTCGGTCATTGTTTGGCATAGGTGAAACCTATATGAAATTTGCTACATTTGGTCATGAAATGGAAATTTAATATGAAGGCTAAGTTTGATTAGTTAGGGCTGAATGAGGTATATATGATATTAAGGCATGCAATAAATATATATGTGTATACGTGGTTGTGTATAATACGAGTAATCGATCAAATTATGATAGTCACACATAGGTATATATATATGCCTTATGTATGTACCTTGTGTCATAGAAACATTCGGATATATATATATACTATATATATAGTTAAATTCGTGTATATGAAAGCATGGTAAGTTATGTGAATCTTTGTTTGTGTATGCGAATTAGATATTGATAAAATAAGCATAAAATCGAGTCATAACATATTTTATAAATCATAATTTGCATTGAAGTTATATATGATTGTCAAATGTGACTATTAAGGAATTAAAGTTTAGTAAGCAATTAAACAAATTCATTTGTTTAAATTAAGCTCAAGATCAAAGAGGATCTAAATCAGATAGGGGAAAGGAGAAAGAAATCGAGTGGCCTATCCGCAATTGTTCAAAATATCCGAGGTAAGTTTTGAGTAATTGCGTTTAGTACAAAATTGATGATGCCTTGATATGTACATATTAGATGAATTGTGAGATTTTGGGTTCTAATTGAATTAAGTTGTGTGATAAATAATCTAAGTATATGACCTATAGTTGAATGGTCAATTCGGGTTAAGCTTGATTGATGAAAGGTATATGTGATATTTATGTATGACTTTTAAACCGAAACGTAAATGATGGTGTTCATATGAAGCTTATGTACGGATGTAGCAAATGGCTACTAATGTGATATGTTCCATGAGATGTGTTAGTATATGATTAAATATGCATGATATTTGATGTGTGTATCCGGGCTTAAAAACCCTCAGACTATATGCTGGAATTGTATCTGGGCTTAAAAACCCGCAGGCTATATGCTGGAATTGTATCTGGGCTTAAAGACTCGTGGGCTTTGTGCTAGAATGGTATCCAGGTTAAAGACCCGCAGGATACGAGCTGGTATTATACCGGGTTTAAATTCCCGCAAGCTTGTGCTAGAAATGTGTTTCGAGTTCTAAGACTTGACAGGACTGATGCCAGTAAGTTAAGTAAGATTATGACATTGAATATCCACGGTAAACCATCGTCGATTAAGTACTATATATTTAAGATGTTAAGGTACGTATTATGTACTCATATGTGACTTGATTTTAAAGTGAATTATTAGTATCAAAGTACGTTATATATATATATGTATGGATGATTACTGTATCTATGAATAAGAAAATGACCTATTCGGTAGATGTCTATCATTATAAGAAAGTATGTGACTTAAAGTAATTGTATGAGCCATATAGTATAGTAATATATGTGCTAAAAATCTCTTTGTGTATTCGTGTATATATATATATGCATTCGGCCAATAAGCTTTATAAATAGTGTACTTATGTATATTCAGCTAAGTGATTTATAGTTAAAATATGAATTTTGTGAAACTTAATGTTGATTCAAATGATAAGTTCTAATTGTTTATAGTGCTTAAAACTTACTAAGCCTCGAAATCTTACTCTGTTTCTTATTTCTCTGTTTTATAGATTGTTGATTTTGGCCACCGACTCGGGGATCGTCAGCAGTTCATCATACTATCGATCTTGTTGGTACAGTTATATTTTGGTCTCGATATGGCATGTATAGGTTAGGCTGTTGACAAAATATGTTTTGTAATTGTAAATATTTTGGCCATATGAAAATGGCATATATAACTCAAAGATCAATATGTATGCAGCTCGATCTCTATTTATGTTAATTAATGTGGATGAGAAATTAAATGTTTAGTTCGGTAATACCTCTTAGCTTAAATCCGACGATTGGAATCGGGCTAGGTGTGTTACATTTACGGTTGATTTGGGGCATTCAGGTCAAAACCTAATTCAATAATATACTGGAAAATATGTAGCTAATAATGATGAAATTCTTTCATCTAATCAATCTATAACCTTTACATAACAACCATGTCGAAACAACAAACTACTTTACATTTAATTGCACTTACGCTTCCTAATTTGTGAGTTCTAAATGGCCAATCTATCATGAAATTTTGTCCCTAACTGACATGGGTGTAAAGGCTGATTATAAGGGTTCAAGAACTTAAATTAAGGCTGAAATCAAATGGGCAAGATTCAAGAAACAAAACATCCCCCTTTTGTACACATATGCACACACACCACCACCTATGGTGGTTAGAATTGGGGCTAAATTTTAAAACGATTTGAGATTTAATTAAAAGCTAGAAAAATTATAGGTCTGGAAATTTAGGTTTTTAACTTGCAAGATTACCCAAGAAATTAAAAGAAAAAAAGGTCTTAAACAAGCTAATGGAGATGTGCGACAATGGCACTTTCTTGGCAAGGTTAGAGTTGATCTTGTAGATTAAAGATTTTAGTTTTGGGGCTGTTCTAATTGAAGAAAAATGGCAGCAAGGTATGGATGAAGATGATTCTCAATCTTGAAGAAAAAAGAAAGAAAATTCAAGAGTGAATGGTGGTGATAGGTGCAACGGAAACAATGGTGGGAGGAGAAAAAAAAAGAAAAAAACACAAAAATAAAGATCAAAAGAGGGAGAGGAGGTTAGGAACGGCTAAGGTAGGAGAAAAGAGTGTTAGAGGCTGATTATTTTGAGTAAAAATTATATTTATACCTAAGTTTACTAGGCTTGGACAGCAACACATTAAAAAAAAGCGAATTTTGAAAATAATAATTTATTTTTTAAGAGTGGGACTTGAACTTGGGACCAACTAACTTTCATGCTTCCACATTTAATAACCAACCAATAGGCCAATTCCTTATTTTTTTATATAGTTTTCCATTTTTATTCAGCTATATTTTGTGATGTTACACCTCTAACCCCCTTAAAGAAATTTCATCCTTGAAATTACCTGATTAAAAAAGATGAGGATACTGAAGCCGAATTGAGTCCTCTGGCTTCCAAGTAGCCTCTTCAATGCCATGATTTCTCCATAGTACTTTAACTAGTGGAATTTGTTGCCATGATTTCTCCATAGTACTTTAAATAGTGGAATTTGCTTCCATCTTAACACTTTGGTCTAACGTTCTAATATTTGAATCGTTTCCTCCTTAAATGACAAATCAGGTCTAACCTCAATCTCCTCAACTGGAATAATATGCGTGGGATCAGATCGATACTTTCTCAACATCGAGACATGAAATACATCATGTATATGATCTAACTCAGGAGGCATTTCAAGTTGGTAAGCCATAAGACCAACCTTCCTAAGCACTCGATAAGGACCATTTTGCCATAGGTAAATGTTCTTCCCAACCACCTTGGAAGTCAATTACACAACTCTTTAGCATATCCTTCAATATACGAATGACCCTTTCCGACTAATCATTGGATTACGGATGGAAAGTCGTACTAAAATCCAATCGAGTACCCAAAGCCTCTTGCAATCAGAATTGAGATGTGAATCTAGGATCTCGATCTAAAATAATCGACATTGGTACATGATGTAATCTCACTATCTTTGAAACATAAAGCTTAACTAACTTCTGGAGAGAATAATTAGTGCGAACAGGAACAAAATGGACAGACTTAGACAATCTATCCAGTACAACTGAAATCAAATCTTTCTTTGTAGGCGTCATGGGCAACCCACTAACAAAATCCATTGTTACACTCTCCCACTTCCACTGTGGTATTTGAATCATTTAGAGCAACCCTAATGGGTACTGATGCTCCTCTTTAACTTGCTAGCAATTCAAATATTTAGATACTAATTCGGTCACTTCACGTTTAAGACTCGACCACTAATACACTTCCCTCAAATCTCGATACATCTTAGTACTACCAAGATGCATATCATAAGGACTTTTATATGCTTCCTAAAGTATATATTGTCCCAAATTCTGATCCTAAGTAGGCTTTACTTGCAATTCTAACAAAATACCACCATCATCAAAGAGACTCAAGCGAGTAAACATAGCCTTCAAGTAAAACGTTGCCTTTTTGCTTAAGGCATCGACCACAATATTAGCCTGCCCAGGATGATACTCGATTGTACAATCATAGTCCTTTAACAACTTAATTGATCTCTATTGCCTCAAATTAAGTTCTTTTAGGGTGAGGAGATATTTGAGACTCTTGTGATCGGTGTAAATAATACGCTTCTCGCCATGCAGGTAGTATCTCAAAATTTTGATAGAAAACACAACAACTGGAAACTCCAAATCATGAGTGGGGTAATTACCTTCATGTAGCCTAAGCTGCCTCCAAGTATAGGCTACCACTTTACCATCCTGCATCAAGACACAACCAAGTCCAACATGCGAAGCTTGCACCTAATCCTGACGGCAAGGACAATCCCTAATCTTATGCTCCATTGGACCATATTCCAAACAAGCACCCATCCTCCTCCAACACTTGCCTGGATGGTGCCTCTAATAACACTGGCAAACCCGATTCTACCCTTCTCTAGGGTCCACTACTTTCCTATTCTACAATGGTCCAGCCTCTCTGGCCCACTTAATAGGTCACGAATTCGGGCCAGTAGGGTCTGTCTCTCTTTTGGGTTGATTTCTTTGTTTCCCTTTCTTCTTACGCTCCACGCACTTAATCTCTTCAATAATCTTGGTCTTCTCGACCAAAGCCTCAAACACATGCTCTTGGTGTGGAGCCACCTAAACCTTGAGGTCATACCTTAGACCCTCTTGAAAATGGCTCAACCTTAAAATTTTTACCTCATACTCAGAAACTATCTTGTCTCCCTATTTAAGCTCAATAAATTCCAAATGATGGGCCTCCACATAGCGAGGACCTACGAACTTACTCTAAAAGGCATCCTGAAAATAAGTCTAATTAATTCGCTCTGGGAGCTTACCTCCAATCACTGATTGCCACCATCGATAAGCCTTATCCCTTAACAATGACACAACCTCCTTAAGCTTCTGCTCATGAGTGCAGTCCAAATTCTCCAAAATCTGTTTAGTGGTTTCCATCCAATACTCAACCATTTTAGGAGTAGCTCAAGCAATACCTTTAAACAATTCTACCCCACAAGAGCAAAGCCTCTCAACAATCATCCCACAACTAACTCCTATTGGAGCCCCAACAACCCTATTTAAAGCCCTCAATAAAGTCTAAATTACTAGATCATTCTCCACACAGTCATCATTAATATTCCCAACCTCATTAGTAGGTTCACTGTTAACCTCATTCTGTTTATTATCCTATTCTGGACCTAATAATGCACCCAACTCAATTGGAGCCCTCAAAGGTCGCCCCTACGGCGCCTCCTACCACGAGTTATCATTCCACGTGCGCTCATTTTTGTGTTTTATGAATCTAAAATTTTCAAGTAAGAGCTTTTAGTCTTTGTTTAGTCTTTTATACGCTTGCATTTTATAATTATTTCATTAAAGTTTTATACATTTGTAACTTCAGTTTGACAATTCTTGAATCATTTATACACATAGTACAAAACAATTTTTATTAAACTCACATATAATCATTTTGTTATCTTATAATATGAATTACTATTCGTATGGTCAATTTCCAATACAATAGCTAAACATTAAAACATGATAAATACATATGCATTATTCAATGTCAACTTTCATTTTTCTCTATTACTATATACGCATATAACATTTCTTATAACAAAACATTATGTCAATCATCATATATTCAATCAAACTAGGAACCATTTGAAAGCATAATTATCAAATCAAACATACCAAAATGTATATGCCAACATCATGACAAAATTACAAATACATGATCAATCCATTTGCTCACCTATTTGGCTACCAACGTTAATCATATATATATATTTAATACAAATTATGCCATTTAACCACAAGCTTAAATAAACCATTTTCTAATCAAATAAAGTTAATCATTTCACAACCAATGACTTCATAGGCATAATTTATCTACTAAAATTATTATTACCCGAACATAATCATGCATTTAGTTCACTTAATAACTGGTCACATAACAAATACAACATGTTTATAATATAATCATGAAATCAAATCAATTCACCCTAATTTAAATGTTCAAATGCCAAATCCAATCATGTTAGTTACACATACTATGCCATATACCAAAGTTTAACACAAAACCAACTTACTTCTTATCCATTCGGGTAGTAAAGTTAACCAAAAAATTCATACAAATTTTATCAAAAAATTCATACAAATTTTATATACTTTTTAATAAGCCAAAACATCACTTAATAAGCCAATATATATACATCACATTGAGCATTTCTCTTTGTCGAATCCTATGATCAAACACTACCACATATATGCTATATATTAAATTCATCAACATGACTAATTTATAAGTCATACATATCAATACTCGACTAAATCATATAACCAAAACACCATTCAAACATGTCATGGAATATATTTACTATAATATATTTATCCCTCATCAATTAATAAATCATAAACTAACCCAATAATCAAGCCGAACCATATAGCCAAATACCACACATATATAGATGCCGTGAAATATACTTTAATAACAAGCCTATGGCATAACCGAATACACATATAAGCATTAATATCAAGATTAAGCCATTTTCACATGGCTATATATACACAATTTCAAAACCAAACATACTAATATATCAAGCCTATACATGCCATAAGTTCAAAGTTTCAAACTTGTAGAATACCAAAAACAATTGATAGTGTGATAGACTTTGTGACAGCCCTAATTTGACCTTAGTCGGAAAGTGGTTTCGGGACCACAAAATCGAGCCGTAAAAATAATTAACCGTCATATTCGATGCTTATTATATGTGAACGTGCATGTGTGAAAGTTTCATATTATAATTTTGTCAATTGTATGTGAAATTATTAAATAGGACTTATGTGAGAAAATTTTGAAATGTGATAGGTAAATTTATAAGTGGTTTAAAAATGCATGTTTTAAAGAGGTAGGACTTGCATGTCAAATGTTCCTTTTTGTTCAAAGTGGCCGGCCATGTTGTTGTTTATGGCAATATATATGTATTATTTATTAGTTTTAAGGCAACTAAATGACTTTATAATTTTTATAATACTAATGAATAAAGAGTAATAAAATATTGGGTGAGTGGGAGGAGAAACCAAAGTTGGTTCATCCTTGCTCCTCCATTATCGAAACTTGAAGTGAGGAAGAAGAAAAAAAATTTTGTTTGATATTCGGCTTGGATGATGGTTAGAAAGAGCTCAAGAGCAAAGAGGATCTAAATTAGATAAAGGGAAGGAGAAAGCAATCGAGTAGCCTATCCGTAACTATTCAAATATACCTGAGGTAAGTTTTAAGTATCTTCCTTTAGTATATAATTGATGATGCCATTATAAGAGTATAGTATGTAAATTGCGATCTTTGGCTTGCATTTGAATTAAGATGTATAATAGATAATGCATGTATATGACTTTTAGTTGGATAGTCACTTTGAGTTTAAGATTTAATGGTAAAGAGAATGAGTAATATGAAATATAACCATTGAGCTGAATGTGAATGATGAAGTGTGTATTGAGTTTGTATTCGAATGTAATATACGACTATTAAATGATATGAAGAATGAGATATGTTAAAATATGATAAAAAATGTATGAGATTGAAAATATATCCGGACATGAGGTCCGCAGGCTATATGCTGGAAAAATATCCGGATATGAGATCCGCAGGCTATATGCTAGAAATATATCCGGACTTGAGGTCCACAGGCTATATACTGGAAAAAAAT
Source organism: Gossypium anomalum (assembly GCA_025698475.1). Classification (NCBI taxonomy): domain Eukaryota; kingdom Viridiplantae; phylum Streptophyta; class Magnoliopsida; order Malvales; family Malvaceae; genus Gossypium; species Gossypium anomalum. The sequence goes on from CM046956.1 coordinate 62,522,273, forward strand.
ATCCGGGCTAAGGACCCGTAGGCTTATGCTAGTAATGTAGTCCAAGCTTTAAGATTTGACAAAACCGATGCCAGTAATGTAAGTAAGATTTCAACTTCGAACGTCAATGGTAAACATCGTTGCGTCAGTATTATATATTTTACATGTTAATGTTCGCGTTACGTACTCATATTTGAATTGATTTCTATGTGAATTACTAGTATCAAAGTACGGTATATATATGTATGTGTGTGAATGAATTCGGTATTTGAGGATAAGACAACGATATAATTGCTTAATGTGATTTATCATATGAAAGAATGTAATTAAAGGTATTAGTATAATCTTCATAAATAGTGAAGTATGTGCAAGAAGTTTTCTTGTGTATACATACATACATATTCGACCAATGGATTTTGTAACTAATGTATGGGTGTATATTTTGTCAGGTGAATTACAATTAGAATACAAGTTTGGTGATACTCAATGTTCAATTTTAATTATAAGTTTTAATAGTATAAATTGCTTAAAACTTACTAAGCCTCGAAAGCTTACTCCGTTTCTTATTTCTCTGTTTTATAGATTGTTGACTTTGGCCGCCGACTTGGGGATCGTCAGTAGTTCTTCATACTATCGATCTTTTTGGTACAGTTATATTTTGGACTCGATATGGCATGTATAAATTAGGCTGTTGACAAGTATGTTTTGTAATCATAAATGTTTTGGCCATATGAAAATGGCATTTATAACTCAAGGTTCAGTATGTATTCAGCTAAATTTCTATTTTTATTTCTAAATTTTGTGAATGGAAAATTAAATGTTTAGCTCAATAATACCTTATAGCCTAAACTGGCGATTGGATTCAGGCTTGGGGTGTTACATTTTATTGGTATCAAAGCTACGGTTTAGTCGATTCTAGGACTAAGGTAGAGTGTTTGAGTCTAGTTATACATGCCATATAGTATTAATACGATAGTATGATGAGCTCTGACAGTTAAAAATGTGTTTTTCTTATAGTAATGGATCCCGATCCTAATTGAGCGGTAGTTGAGAGTGTAGCGCCTGCTCTCGCGTATGGAACAGCGCCGTTGGACTCTCAACCTATTGCAAGTAATCAGAACGATGAGGCTAGACAGGCTTTCTATAGTGTAATGAATGATTGGTTCAACCAATACATTCGAACCAATACGGCTGTTCCACAGCCCCCACTCCCGAATAATACACCCCCTGCACCTACGATACTTCTGGTAACTGATCAGATGAGATTAAATAAGCCCCCAGTTGACAGAATCTAGAAGCATGGGGCTACTGAATTTAAGGCTACAGATAGGATGATGCTAAGCAAGCTGAATTTTAGTTGGACAACATTATTCGAGTGTTTGATGAACTATCCTGCACACCCGATGAATGCTTAAAATGTGCTAAATCTTTACTACGTGATTCTGCCTATTATTGGTGGAATACGTTGATTTCTGTTGTGCCCAGAGAGCGAGTGACTTGGGAGTTCTTCAAAATCGAGTTTCAGAAAAAGTATATCAGCCAGAGATTCATTGATCAGAAACGGAAAGAATTCCTTGAACTTAAAAAAGGTTCCATGTCGGTTACTGACTATGAACGAAAATTTGTGCGGCTTAGCCGGTACGCCCGAGAATGTGTTTCTTCAGAAGCTATAATGTGTAAACGTTTCGAAGATGGATTGAACGAAGATATAAAATTGTATGTTGGCATTCTCAAAATCAGAGAATTTGTAATACTTGTAGAGCGAGCTTGCAAGGCCGAAGAGCTTAGTAAAGAGAAAACAAAAGCTGAGGTGGGAGCCAGAGAGTTCCGAAAGAGATCTTTGGGAAAGACCTTTCAGCAGTCACAGAAGAAATTAGAGACGATTCAGGTCGATCCAAAGACACTTTGGGCTTTTCCAGACAAGACTATAATCGACCCCCAGTGAGTACGCAAGCCATTTCAGTTGCCAGTGTTGGAAACGATCGTCGGGACAGAACAAAATGCAAGTATTGTGGTAAATGGCATCCGGGGAGTTGTAGATTTCATGATCGCTCCTGTTATAAATGCGGGTCAGCCGACCACTTTATCAAAGATTGCCCGAGATTCTCCGAACAAAATGTGAATCAGAGTGGGAAACTGAGTAATACTACAGCACGAGGTAGACCACCTAGGAATACGAGGAATGCTAGTGGCGGTCAGAGAGGGTCTAAAGATGCTACCATCAGATCTGAGGCTCGTGCTCCTGCTAGAGCTTATGCTATACGTGCACGCGAGGATGCTTCTTCGCCTGACGTTATTACCGGTACTTTCACTCTCTTTGAAACTGATGTAATTGCTTTGATTGACCCTGGTTCTACTCATTCTTATGTATGTGAGACTTTAGCATCCAATAAGACTTTACCTGTTGAGTCTACTGAGTTCGTTATTAGAGTGTCGAATCCCTTGGGTCGATATGTGCTTGTCGACAAGGTGTGTAAGAAATGCCCCTTATTAATCCAAGGTTCCTATTTTTCGGCCGACTTGATGCTTTTACAGTTTGACGAATTTGATGTTATTCTCGATATGGATTGGTTGACCGTACATGATGTAGTTGTGAATTGCAAAAGTAAGACAATTGATTTGAGATGTGCAAATAATGAGATAATCCAAGTTAAGTCTACTGATTTTAATGGATTGCCAGCAATAATAATATCCTTCATGTTGGCTCAAAAATATGTGAGAAAGGGGTGTGAAACGTATCTTGCATACGTACTTGATAGTAAAGAATCAGGAAAGAAGCTTGAATCAGTACCAGTGGTTTGTGAATATCCAATTTTTTTCCCGAAGAATTACCGGGGTTACCACCTGTTCGGGAGGTAGAATTTGGCATTGAACTGGTACCTGGGACTACAACAATTTCGATAGCTCCGTATCGTATGGAACCAACCCAGTTAAAGGAATTGAAAGCTCAATTACAAGAGTTAATGGATAGAGGATTCGCTCGATCGAGTTTCTCACCTTGGGGTGCACCAGTATTGTTTGTGAAAAAGGAGGATGGAACCATGAGATTGTGCATCGACTATCGGCAATTAAATAAGGTAACAATAAATAATAAATATCCGTTACCGTGTATCGACGACTTATTTGATCAGCTGAAAGGAGCTTCAGTGTTTTCAAAGATAGACTTGAGATCAGGTTATTATCAGTTGCGAGTTCGAGACTCAGATATACCTAAAACTGCTTTTAGAATGAGATACGGTCACTATGAGTTCTTAGTGATGCCGTTTGGGCTCACTAATGCCCCTGCGGTATGTATAGACTTGATGAATCAGATTTTTATACCGTATTTGGATCGGTTTGTAGTTGTGTTTATCGACGACATTTTAGTCTATTCACGAGATAAAACCAAACATGCTGAGCACCTGAGATTAGTGTTGCAGATTTTATGGGATAAGCAGTTATATGCTAAGTTCAGTAAATGTGAATTCTAGTTGAGAGAAGTTAGCTTTTTGGGTCATGTGGTATCCGCATCTGGAATTCGAGTTGATCCGAGCAAAATTTCGGCCGTACTTAACTGGAAACCTCCAAGAAATGTTACTGAAGTTCGAAGCTTTTTGGGACTTACCGGTTATTTCAGACGTTTTGTAAAGGGTTTCTAGATGATAGCCACACCAATGGCGAAACTACTTCAGAAGGATGTTAGGTTTGAATGGTCAGAGAAATGTCAGAAAAGTTTCGATCAATTGAAAACTTATTTGATCAAGCTCCAAATACTAGTGCAAATTTGAATCCGGTAAAAAGAGTTTGTCATTTACAGTGATGCATCCTTACTTGGGCTGGGTTGTGTGTTGATGCAAGAAAGTCGAGTTGTAGCTTATGCGTCGAGGCAATTGAAGCAGCATGAGAAAAACTATCCAACTCATGATCTCGAATTAGCTGCCATCGTATTCGCTTTGAAAATTTGGCGACACTACTTGTTTGGGGAGACGTGTCATGTATATTCGGATCACAAAAGTTTCAAATATTTGATGACTTAAAGAGATTTGAATCTTTGACAAAGACGTTGGCTTGAGTTGTTGAAAGATTATGAGCTTGTCATTGACTATCACCCGGGAAAGGCTAACGTGGTTGCTGATGCTTTAAGTCGTAAATCACTGTTTGCTTTACGAGCAATGAATGTACGCCTATCCGTTTCATCTGATAAGGCGTTAGTAGCAGAATTAAAGGCCAAACCATTAATGATTCATCATATACGTGAGTCCTAGAAAGTCGACGATGAATTAGTTGCTAAACGAGCTGAATGTGTTTCGAATATGGAATCAGAGTTTCAAATTGACGACGACGATTGTTTGAGATTCAAAAGTCGATTGTGTGTTCCAAGAAATTCAGAACTTATTTCAATGATTTTGAATGAGGCTTACAGTAGTCGAATGTCAATCCACCCGGGGAGTACGAAAATGTACAACGATTTGAAACGTCAGTTTTGGTGGCATGGTATGAAACGAGACATTTCTGATTTTGTTTCGAAGTGTTTGATATGTCAACAAGTGAAAGCGAAACATCAAGTGCCTTCGGGACTACTTCAGCCAATCATGATACCCGGATGGAAATGGGATCAAATCACAAAGGATTTTGTGTCGGGGTTGCCATTTTCGTCAAGTAAGAAAGATGCAATTTGGGTTATTGTTGACAGACTGACAAAGTCGGCTCATTTCATTCCTGTACGTATGGATTATTCCCTTGAAAAGCTAGCTGAATTGTATGTTTCTTAGATTGTAAGGTTACATGGGGTACCTATTTCTATTGTGTCGGATAGAGATCCGAGATTCACATCCCGATTTTGGAAGAAATTACAAGAAGCTCTGGGTACCAAATTGCATTTTAGCACCACTTTTCATCCCCAGACTGATGGTCAATCCGAGCGGATAATTTAGATACTCGAGGATATGTTGAGATGCTGTATCCTTGAGTTTAGTGGTTCATGGGAACGATATTTACCTTTGATTGAATTTGCTTACAATAATAGTTTTCAATCAAGTATTAAGATGGCACCTTATGAGGCTTTGTACGGTCGTAAATGCCGTACACCGTTATTTTGGACCGAGCTTAGTGAAAATAAAATCTTCGAGGTTGATTTGATTAAAGATGCTGAGCAAAAAGTAAAAGTAATCCATGAAAGTCTGAAGGCAGCTTCAGATCGTCAGAAGTCGTATGCGGATTTAAAACGAAAAGACATTGAATATCAGGTTGGAGATAAAGTGTTTCTTAAAGTTTCACCTTGGAAAAAGGTGCTCAGATTTGGCCGTAAGGGCAAATTGAGTCCGAGGTTCATCGGGCCATATGAAATATCCGAACGAGTTGGACCAGTTGCATACAGATTGATTTTACCCCCTGAACTTGAAAAGATTCACAACGTTTTCCATGTTTCGATGCTTCGACGATATAGATCAGATCCATCGCATATAATTAATCCATCTGAGGTTGAGATTCAATCTGATTTGAGTTACGAAGAAGAACCAGTTCGAATTCTGGCACGAGAAGTAAAAGAACTATGAAATAAGAAAATCTCAATAGTGAAGGTACTATGGATTAAGCACGGGGTTGAAGAAGCTACATGGGAACTTGAAGACACAATGAAGGATCGATATCATAACTTATTCATTGGTAAGATTTTCGGGGATGAAAATTCCTTATGTGGGGGAGAGTTGTACAGTCCTAATTTGACCTTAGTCGAAAAGTGGTTTCGAGACCACAAAATCGAGTCGTAAAAATAATTAACCGTCATATTCGATGCTTATTATATGTGAACGTGCATGTGTGAAAGTTTGATATTATAATTTTGTCAATTGTATGTGAAATTATTAATTAGGACTTATGTGAGAAAATTTTGAAATGTGATAGGTAAATTTATAAGTGGTTTAAAAATGCATGTTTTAAAGAGGTAGGACTTGCATGTCAAATGTTCCTTTTTGTTCAAAGTGGCCGGCCATGTTGTTGTTTATGACAATATATATGTATTATTTATTAGTTTTAAGGCAATTAAATGACTTTATAATTTTTATAATACTAATGAATAAAGAGTAATAAAATATTAGGTGAGTGGGAGGAGAAACCAAAGTTGGTTCATCCTTGCTCCTCCATTACCGAAACTTGAAGTGAGGAAGAAGAAAATTTTTTTTGTTTGATATTTGGCTTGGATGATGGTTAGAAAGAGCTTAAGAGCAAAGAGGACCTAAATCAGATAAAGGGAAGGAGAAAGCAATCGAGTAGCCTATCCGTAACTATTCAAATATACCCGAGGTAAGTTTTAAGTATCTTCCTTTAGTATATAATTGATGATGCCATTATAAGAGTATAGTATGTAAATTGCGATCTTTGGCTTGAATTTGAATTAAGATTAATAATAGATAATGCATGTATATGACTTTTAGTTGGATAGTCACTTTGAGTTTAAGATTTAATGGTAAAGAGAATGAGTAATATGAGATATAACCATTGAGCTGAATGTGAATGATGAAGTGTGTATCGAGTTTGTATTCGAATGTAATATACGACTATTAAATGATATGAAGACTGAGATGTGTTAAAATATGATCAAAACTGTATGAGACTGAAAATATATCCGGACATGAGGTCCGCAGGCTATATGCTGGAAAAATATCCGGATATGAGATCCGCAGGCTATATGCTAGAAATATATCCGGACTTGAGGTCCGCAGGCTATATGCTGGAAAAAAATATCCGGGCTAAGGACCCGTAGGCTTACGCTAGTAATGTAGTCCAAGCTCTAAGATTTGACAAAACCGATGCCAGTAATGTAAGTAAGATTTCAACTTCAAACGTCAATGGTAAACATCGTTGCGTCAGTATTATATATTTTACATGTTAATGTTCGCGTTACGTACTCATATTTGAATTGATTTCTATGTGAATTACTAGTATCAAAGTACGGTATATATATGTATGTGTGTGAATGAATTCGGTATTTGAGGATAAGATAACGATATAATTGGTTAATGTGATTCATCATATGAAAGAATGTAATTAAAGGTATTAGTATAATCTTCGTAAATAGTGAAGTATGTGCAAGAAGTTTTCTTGTGTATACATACATACATATTCGACCAATGGGTTTTGTAACTAATGTATGGGTGTATATTTTGTCAGGTGAATTACAATTAGAATACAAGTTTTGTGATACTCAATATTCAATTTTAATTACAAGTTTTAATAGTATAAATTGCTTAAAACTTACTAAGCCTCGAAAGCTTACTCCGTTTCTTATTTCTCTGTTTTATAGATTGTTGACTTTGGCCGCCGACTCGGGGATCGTCAGTAGTTCTTCATACTATCGATCTTTTTGGTACAGTTATATTTTGGACTCGACATGGCATGTATAGATTAGGTTGTTGACAAGTATGTTTTGTAATCATAAATGTTTTGGCCATATGAAAATGACATTTATAACTCAAGGTTCAGTATGTATTCAGCTAAATTTCTGTTTTTATTTCTAAATTTTGTGAATGGAAAATTAAATGTTTAGCTCAATAATACCTTATAGCCTAAACCGGTGATCGAATTTAGGCTTGGGGTGTTACAGACTTTGCCAACGATCCCCGAGCTCGTAACTTGATCCTAAAATTTATAAAACTTGATCCTAAAATTTATAAAACAGAGGCAAACATATATGTAAAATAAGCTATCATAGCTTAGTAAGTCATAAGCGAATAAGCAACTCAATTTAATTAAACTAATTTACCATAACACAATCACATTTAATCTCAAGCTTAAAGTTTCATAATCAACATATAGTTTCATAAATGAACTTTATCTAGGCCGAATATACATATATCTATTATCAAAGTGTCAAATTTTAATATCACATACTTATACATAACATGTGGCCGAATATACTACACATGAGCACATATATTCACATTAGCATCATGTATATTTTTCATACATACCAAATAACCAGCTTATCTTATTTTCAAATAGGTAATCAATTATCACATACCTGTTCACTTGGCTCGATTTACTAATTCGATCACAACTTATAATTGCCCGTTGAACCATTCGAAATTGAATAGGATACTTGGATAAGCACACATATTGTACAATGCCAGCGTCCCGGATGTGGTCTTACATGTAATCACATATCGATGCCACTGTCCCAGACCAAGTCTTACTCGCACACATATATCGGAGTCACATATCGATGCCAACATATTAAACGTGGTCTTACTCTAACACATATATCGAAGCAATGGTCTTACTCGTACATCACATATCGGAATCCTATATCCTGACATATGTATCCTAGCTATTCCTAAGGTTCATACTGGGCTTTCATACGTCATTACTCGGTCGTAACGAATTTGTAAATATAGCTCCTTAGCATATACACATTCTGCTAACAACATATATACTTCACATAATTCATTTCAGCATAATAAGCTATTATTTATTTAAAATAAACAACATCTATTTGCTTATAAACTTACCTTGGACAACAAAAATCAGAATGGGACGACAAATCGACAACTTTGGTTTTTCCCCGATCTAAATCTGATTTCTTTGGTTCTTGATCTAAAATATTCAAATTAAACTCATTCAAACATATTTTCACTCAATTTAATCCAAAAACACATAAATGAGAAAATTACCATTTTACCCCTGACATTTTACACTTTTACACTTTAGTCCAAATTACACAAAATACAAAATATGCAAAATTTCAATATACCATGCTTAGGCCGAATATTCATCTTCCTTATACTAGTCCACACATTTCATTTATTTCACATTTTAGTCCCTAAATTTATTATTTTTACAAATTAGCCCTAATTACTCAAATTCATCAAAAATTCAAATACAAAACATGTTAATCTATCACATATCTTTTATTTTCCAGCATCAAACAGCAAAAATCACAAGCTTTCAACAATGGAAAAAATAAAAATCATCATCAAATTCAAAAATTGAGACATGGGCTTGATAGATTACATAGCAATGATCTCAAAAACGTAAAAATTATCAAAAACCGAGCTACAACTCACCTTGAATCAAGCCATCAAAGTGTCGAACCTATGGAAACCTTATTTTTTTCTTTCCTTTAATATTCGACAAGAACAAGACAATATGAATGCTTATTTTAATTTTTATGTTTTATTATAACATATATTATTTCATAAATTACCATATTAACCTTTAAATATAAATATAAAACCATTATAACAATAGGTCACTATCGTCCATTAAATGTTATCATGGGAAAATTTCATTTCATCTTAAACACATCAAATTACAAAGACAATCACAATTCGACCCTTACATATTAAACTATCAAATTTTCATTTTACGCGATTAAGCCCTTTTATTAAATCGGGCATTCAAACGATAAAATTAAAACACGAAAATTTCATAGATATAAATTCACACATAATAAACACATAAAATATTTTTAAAATATTTTTTGACTCAGATTCGTGGTCCCAAAACCACCGTTCCGAATATGGTCTAAATCGGGTTGTTACAACTCTCCCCCCTTTAGGGATTTTCATCCCTAAAAATCTTACCAGTGAATAGGTTCGGATAACGTTCTTTCTTTGCATCCTCTAGCTCCCACTTTGCCTCTTCAACTCTTTTTTTATTCCACAGTACTTTCACTAACGGGATTTTCTTATTTCGCAATTCTTTAACTCTGCGTGCCAGAAGATGAATCGGTTCTTCCTTATATGTCATATTAGGCTTAATCTCAATCTCTGATAGATTAATCACATGTGAAGGGTCGAATCTATACCATCGAAGCATCAAAATGTGAAATAAATTATGGATCTTTTCTAACTCAGGTGCCAACAACAATCTATATGCAACCGACACGATACGCTCAATTATCTCATACGGCCTAATAAATCTCAGACTCAAATTGTCTTTACGATCGAATCTGAGCATTTTCTTCCATGACGAGACTTTCAAAAAGATTTGTCCCCTATCTAAAACTCTATATCTTTTTGTTTCAAGTCTGCATACGATTTTTGATGATTTGACGTTGTTTTCAGACTTTCGCGAATCACTTTCACTTTCTATTCAGTCCCTCTGATCAAATCGACCCCGTGTATCTTATTTTCACTGAGCTTGGTCCAATATAATGGTGTACGACATTTATGACCGTATAAAGCCTTGTAAGGTGCCATTTTGATACTCGATTGAAAGCTATTATTGTACACAAATTCAATCAGAGGTAAGTATTATTCCCACGTACCTTCAAACTCGAGAATGCAACATCTCAACATATCCTCAAGTATCTGAATGATTCGTTCGGACTGACCATCTGTTTGTGGATGGAAAGCAGTGCTGAAATGTAGTTTCGTACCTAGAGCATCTTGTAGTTTCTTCCAAAACTACAATGTAAATCTCGGATCTCTATTTGAAACAATAGAAATAGGTACTCCGTATAATCTCACAATATGAAAAACATACAATTTAGCTAGCTTATCAAGCGAGTAATTTATACGAACAGGAATAAAATGAGCTGATTTAGTCAATCTATCTACAATAACCCAGATTGCATCTTTCTTGCTCGGTGTCAACGGTAAACTGGACACAAAATCCATCGTGACTCTATCCCATTACCACTCGAGTATCATGATTGGCTGAAGTAATCCAGAAAGTACCTGATACTCGGCTTTTACTTGCTAACAGACTAAGCATTTTGAAACAAAGTTAGAAATGCCTCGTTTCATACCATGCCACCAATAAAGTTGTTTCAGATCATTATACATTTTTGTACTACCCGGGTGAATAGATAACCGACTGCTGTGAGCTTCATTCAAAATCATCTAAATAAACTCTGAATTTCTCGGAACACATATTCAGTTTCTGAATCTTAGACAACCTTTAGCATCAACTCGAAACTCTGAATCAGCATTCGAATCACATTGGCTCTATTTTGCTAACAATTCATTATCAACTTTCTGAGCATCACAAATCTATTGAATATATAATGGTCTTGCTTTTAACTCCACTATAATCGAACCATCATCAGACATAGCCTTATGTGTATTCATTGCACGCAAAGCAAACAGTGATTTTCGGCTTAGAACATCAGCAACAACATTAGCCTTTCTCGAATGGTAACCAATCACAAGCTCGTAGTCTTTTGGTAGCTCTAACCATCGACGTTGTCTCAAATTCAGATCTTTTTGCGTCATCAAATATTTCATGCTTTTGTGAACAAAATAAACGTGACATTTCTCACCGAACAGATAGTGGTGGCATATTTTCAACACAAACACAATAGCTGCCATTTCTAGATCGTGAGTCGGATAGTTCTTTTCATGTGGCTTTAACTGTCTTGAGGAATAAGCTATGACTTTGCCTTCCTGCATTAACACATAGCCTAAACCATTTTAAGATGCATCACTATAGATAACAAATTCTTTTCCCGATTTTGGCTGAACTAGTACTGGAGCTTCGGTCAAAAGGGTTTTCAACTGATCAAAACTTTTCTGACCATTCAAACTTAACATCTTTCTGTAATAGTTTCATCATCGGGGTTGTAATCATAGAGAAACCTTTCACGAGTCGTCTATAGTAACCAGCAAGTCCCAGAAAACTTCAGACTTCAGAAACATTTCTCGGAGGTTTCCAATCTAAGTATAGCCAAAATTTTACTCAGATTAACCAGAATACCCAATGCTGATACAACATAACCCAGAAAACTGGCTTCACGTAACCAGAACTCGCATTTACTGAACTTCGCATACAACTGTTTCTCTCGTAAAGTCTGTAACACAAGTCTCAAATGTTCGGCATACTCGGTTTCATCACGGGAATAGATCAAAATATCATCTATAAACACAACCACAAATCGATCCAAATACTGTCTGAAGATTCGGTTCATCAAATCCATGAAAATAGCAGGTGCATTAGTAAGTCCGAAAGGCATAACCAGAAACTCATAGTGTTCGTACCTCGTTCAGAAAGCAGTCTTTGGCATATCGGAGTTGTAACGCCCTAAATTTTGGGCCTAAAAGTATTAGGGCTTGAGTGTGGGAACAGTTAGGAGGATGTACATAAATGTTTAAATTGCACAAGGAAGTGACACAAATACATGTCTGCTTCAGTGGTTAAGTTTTCTGAGAAGTGTTTGAGAAGTCTTGGGTTCAACCCTTGGCTTATGCAAAAGTTTTGTTCTTTTAAAGAATAAATCCTTGCCTTTAGTTAGTAGGTTTTTAAATAAATGTGAGCTTTTCATGACATAAAAAGGCCTACTGTTCTTGGGGATAAAAGCATGTTGAGTGTTCTAAGAGGTCTGAGGTTCAAGTCTTGCTTGACGTAAGGGAGTGTTTATTTTGCTGTTGATGCTATAGAGGTGTTATGGTTTGACCGAAACATTGAGGTGGTGGAGTGGATTTCAAACTGAGTAGTTGAGGGAGGAGTAATCAGTTAAGGGATTGAAGGAGAGATTTGAGGAGGGATTTTAGGAGATATTAGGGGAGGAAAAAGTGGGATTTGAATTATGGGACAGTTGTGCCGAAATGGGTACTCTGACCATTCAGATTTTAGCTAGGGAGTGGTCAGATTTTTCTCTTCTAATTATCGGGTCTGACTTGAACATTTTGGCTCTTTTTCCTTTCTTTGGTGCCGAAGTTTGCTTCTTTTTATTTTTTATTGAGGTGAATATTGTGTTGACAGCCCGGGTATTTGTCATTTCAGGTCTATTTCAATTTTGCTTATCTTTGCAGTGCCCTTTTTGACCGATTTCTTTTCTCCCTTATTCATTTAGCAACTGTTCTCCCTCATGCTCTCTCTTTGTTATTAACCAAATTCTCCACTCTCCTCATCTCTATTCTTTCGGCTTTTGTCAAGTGTTTCCTCTCACATTGGTTAAATCAGATACTTCTACTCTTCCCCCTCATTTCTGTCTTTCGGTTCTCTTCTCCTTCCATGTTTTTGGGTTAGCCGAATACTTCCCCCTTTTACTCATTTATTTTATTTTTGGCTAGTAAGGGTTCTCTAACGAATCGGTAAGTGCACATGATTCATTCTTATTTCTCTCTATCATTGTGATCTTTCTCCTAACATCTTCTTTCCTCTGCCGATTATCAGCTAGAGGTGCGGTTGTTCCACTTTGCCCCTATCTTTCTGAGTACTTTTGACTTTTGTGTGGGAGTGGGTCGATTGTCCTTTTCTCTTAATATGGACTCCACATTTTCAGTAAGTGACTTTTTGTCTAGTTCAAATTGTTCATTTGATTGATGGTTGATAAGGTTTGGTTAAAATGCAGATAACCCCTTAGGCCTAGTGATTAGTCTCTTGCGAACGGATTAGTGGGCAAGCCACAAACGGTGGATTTAATCAAGTGATAGTTAAACTTGCAAACAAGTATTTTGGTGGGGAGTTTTGATGATTCTATTAGGATGCGATTAACTGAAGACTGTGATTGAATGTAGGTTGGAGTACTCGTGCACTATTTGTCATGTTTTTGTGAACAAGGTGTGTAACACATTACCCCTATTCGCAAATCGGCAAAAGCTGGAATAAGTGACCGACAACGCCACATGAGTGTGCGCTAGCTCGTGTGGTAACTGAATGCCTAAACGTGGGCGTAAGATCGTTGGGGCCGGCCATGAGCGATTTCATGGGCCGAGTCTATTTGGGCCGAATAGGGCTGTGTGGGCCCCACGTACACGTGGGCCCTACACGGGTAAACCGCACGAACGTGTGAAGAATATTAGGCCAGGCTGTGTAATCTACATGGCCAAGGCCAATTCTGGGCTATGTGGGCCACACGGGCGTATGTGCCTACATGGGCCTGTAATATGGGTCATGGGCCCATTTTCACTGTTTGACTGTTAAGGTTGCACGGGTCCCCCGAAACGACTGTGGACCTACTGTTGGGTCGGTAAGTATACCTAGACCCCAAATTGATAAACGATTATTTTGCCCTTATGAGGTAAAATGACTATTTTGCCCTTATGTAGTAAAATGATTGAAATGCCCCTACATGGTAAATCGACTGTTTTGCCCATATGTGAGGTATTTATATATATGTACATGTATGACTGTATTTTAGCTTGCTATTTAAACTGTAATAGATATAAACTGTAATAGATACATGTATGATTCTATGATGTGACATGACATGACTGAATGATGCATTGCATGGGGATGGGTTTATTATGATTGGAGAAAGTGTACTGTACTAGCAGCTCTACTGCAAATCATTGATGGATCTAAGCCTATTATACTGGCAGCTCTGCTGCAAATACTGTTTAGTACCGTAACCGATGCTAATTCTAGAGTGTAGGGATGGATGGGTTGATTATATCCCCACATAGAATGTAGGGTTGAAAGGAGATGTAGTGTAGAGGCTGGATGGGTAGGGCTTGCATATTTTTTAAATCATTCTCGAATCGATTACCATTCTTGCATCATGTTCATTCATCATTATTCTTGCATGGCCAAGGCCTGAACATATGACTATTTCTTTATTGAGATGGGCTAAAGCCCAAACTGATATTGCCACTGTTAATGATATGGGCTTAGGCCCAGATTGTATTTGCTCACTGTCTGTTTGACTATTTGTTTATATGGGATTACACACTGAGTTTTCGTAAACTCACCCTTCTGTTTAACTGTACAGGTAATCCCGAGCTTTAGGCAGATCGGTGCTACGAGGGACTCAAAGGTGGCCACACAACCGTATTTACTAGTAGATTGGCTTTGTTTTTACAAGTAGTTTAATTAGGGTATTTTTATGTAATAAGGCCTCTCTGGTTTTTATTTTTAATTTTGGGATTTATATTTCTTTTGCTTTAATACTGCTAGTAGTGGGAAAAAAGACATGGGTTTTCAAAGGATAAATGTTTTTCAAAAATACCACGAATACGTAATCAGTTTTAAGAGCTTCTGGAAGAAACAACGTTTTTAAATAAATAACGACATTTTAATATGATTAATTTTCGACCAACGATTTACATTTTGAAAATACACGACAAGCCTTGAAATTATCCTCAATGTCTTTCAAAAAGGATTTAATAGAGAATCGTTTTTTTAACAAGTTCGGACTTTATAGGAAACACTTCAATGTGACATCACCAGATTCGACCATAACGTCTAGGCAGGGTTTGGGGTGTTACAGGAGTCTTTAACTTGCAACTGATAGTAGCCTGATCTCAAATCTATCTTTGAAAACACTATAGCCCTTTTCAACTGATCAAACAGGTCGTCAATCCGTGGCAACGGATATTTATTCTTTATAGTCACCTTATTAAGTTGTCTATAGTCGATACACATTCTCATAGTTCCGTCTTTCTTTTTCACAAATAAAACTGGTGCACCTCAGGGAGAGAAACTCGGTCGCGCGAAACCTCTATCTATCAATTCTTGCAACTGAGCTTTCAATTCTCTTAATTCGGTTGGTGCCATTCGATACAGAGCTATCGAAATCGGAGTCGTCCACGGCACTAACTCAATACCAAACTCTACTTCTCGGATAGGTGGCAAACCCGATAATTCCTCAGGAAACACATCCAGATACTCGCACACAACTAGTACTGATTCAATCTTTCTTTCTATCATTTTACTATCAAGCACCTACACAAAGTAAGCTTCACAACCCTTTCAGACATATTTTTGAGCTAACATCGAAGATATCACAGCCTGTAAACCATTCAGTTCATTAGATTTAATCCGAACAATCTCATCATTCTGGGACTGCAAATCAATAATCTTTCTTTTGCAGTTTATGACAGCATCATGCAAAGTCAACCAATCCATACCCAAAATTATATCAAACTCATTGAATGGCAACAACATCAAATCAGCTCGAAAACACGAATCTCGAATCATCAAAGGACAATTCTTACACACTTTATCAATGATAAGTCATAATTTATACATATTTTTATCCTATACTTAGCACATTTTTGGATTAATTAACATTAGATTTATGGAATTTGATGCGCTTAATCCTTTAATTTCATATCTTATACTTAGGTGAGTATAGGAAAGTAAAAAGAACAAGAAACGCGCCAAAAACGGAGAAAATGGGCCGACATGGGAAATCAGCACGGCCTGGACTTCCTCACACGGGTAGAACAAACGCCGGTGCCATTCTAGCAGGCTTGAACATGGCTTAAAACGACCTCAGCACGGGCGTGTCTATTTCTCAGCCTTGACCACGACCTGAAGTAATCGCACATGGGCGTGTTACACGGGCGTGTCCCTGTCAAGCCCAAGTTGAGTTCTATTCGGAAAGGGGCAATTTTGAGGGTTGAAAAGCATTCTAAAGCCTATTTAAAAGAATCTAAAGGAGGAGAGAAAAGGGACGAAGAGTAGGAAGCAAGGAATTACTCGAAGAAAGCCGATTGATCCATCTCGGAAGCCAGATTCACCTCCAAGACTGAAGATCTCCCTTCAATTTCCTTCAGGAGTTTTTGAGTTTTCTTTATGTTTTGTCATTATTCTTCTAAGATGTTTTCTTTTATAGTTATGAACTAAATCCCCTAAATACCTAAGGGGGATGAAACCTAAGATGAATCTTGTTAATACTTTCTGAACTATATGATAAATACTTTATTTCGTCTTAATTATGATTTTAACTCTTGTTTGAATATTCCAGGATATTGATTCAAGTATTGATGTGCTTATTCGGAGGATGAATAGTCCCTGTCTAAGAGTAGATCATTCATAATTAAGCGGAGTTACATGCAATCCTAGAGATAGGACGGCATAAATCTGTCGGATTAGAGTCAAATCTAATAAGGGAATCCATAAATCGAGTTAATGCAAAACTAGGGGTTTTAATTAGAAAGAGATTTCAATTAATCAACCTAGGGTTAGACGTTATTAGTCTTGAATAGAGGTAATAACATAATTTAGGGATTTCTATGGATGAAGTCAAGTGAATAAATCGTCTGGTTCAGAGTCAATTAACAAGAGAAGTCTAGGTGGATTCTTCCTTAGGTGTTGTCTAAATCAATCAGTTTTCCCAAAAGTATTTCCTTAATTTATTTTCTGTGCATTCTTAGATTAGTTTATTAGTTAGATAAGAAAACCTCATTATTCTTAGGCTATATAATAAAAAGATATTAGGAACATTCAATTTTTATTACTTTAGCCATTTACTTTTATTGCACTTTAAATTTTGTTTTGATTTTTGTTACTAAATTCTCTCTTTCTGCCAGGTTCTTATAGTTTATGACCAGAAGAAACCCGTCAGGACCATTACTTTTTGATAGAGGGATCGATCATATAGCTCGTAGAAATCGAAGAGAAATAAGGCGAAGCTTAAGATACACAGAGGAAGAGCAAGAGGATGATATTCTAACTACAACTGAGGAGATGGTCAAAAATCAAGAAAATCTGCTACCTCTTGCGATTGTTGTTGGTCCAGTAAATCAGAATCCTGCTCCTCGTGCTATGTATAATTATGCTAAACCTACTTTAACAGGAACTGAATCGAGTATAGTTAGGCCTGCTATTGCTGCAGATAACTTTGACCTAAAACCTAATGCAATTCAAATGATACAACAGTTTGTTCAGTTTGATGGTTTGCAGGACGAAAACCCAAATACTCATTTAGCTAATTTTCTGAAACTTTGCGACACATTCAAAATCAATGCCATTTATGATGATGCCATTTGCCTTTT
Organism: Gossypium anomalum; assembly: GCA_025698475.1. Taxonomy (NCBI): domain Eukaryota; kingdom Viridiplantae; phylum Streptophyta; class Magnoliopsida; order Malvales; family Malvaceae; genus Gossypium; species Gossypium anomalum. Next base: position 62,539,891 of record CM046956.1, read on the forward strand.
GCTATTTCCCTTTTCATTGAGGAATAAAGCTAAATAGTGGTTGAACTCATTACCACGAGGATCAACCACTACTTGGGAACAAATGACCAAAAAGTTCTTACTTAAATATTTTCCACCTGATAAAATAGCTAAACTAAGGAATGATATATCTTCTTTTGTGCAGATGGATTTAGAAACTCTCTATGATGTATGGAAGAGATACAAGGACCTACTGCGAAGGTGCCCTCACCATGGATTACCCCTTTGGCTACAGGTTCAAACTTTTTACAATGGTGTGAACCCCTCGACGAGACAGATGATTGACGTAGCCGCTGGTGGGACCATCAACAACAAAACACCTGAAGAGGCTTATGAATTTATAGAGGAGATGTCATTGAATAACTATCTGTGGCAAGTCATGAGGAGTAAGCCAACCAAAACAGCAGGCGTTTATAACGTCGACTCAGTTAATATGCTAACAAGTCAGGTAGAACTTTTGAATAAAAAGATTGATGGTTTGCTTGGTTTCGTATAGGTACATCTAGTAATGAGGTGTGATTCAAGTGGAGGAGACATACACACAGAATATCAATCCTTCAATCCTACAACCAAGGAGGAACAAGTCCACTATATGGGTAATAATAACTCTAGACCTCAAAATAACCCAACAATGATATGTATAATACAGGTTGGAGGAACCACCCCAATTTCTCGTGGGGTGGTCAAGGAAATCAAAGGCCACAAAATCCTCCGGGTTTACAACAACCACCCTATCAATAGGAAAAGAAGCTGAACCTTGAGGAGATGCTAACAAAATTCATCTCGGTGTCAGACACTCTTTTCCAGAATACCGAGACAACACTTAAAAATCAACAAGCATCAATCCAAGGGCTCAAAACTCAAATAGCTAGCTTTCTAAATTAATTTTGGAACAACCACAAGGTAGCTTACCAAGTAATACTAAACCTAACCCGAGGGAATAACTCTACGTGATTAACGTTCAAGGTGAAAAAGGATTAGTTGAACCTGAACCAGAACCGAGGTAAGGAATTGTGGTAAGTAAAGGTAGGGATAAGGTAGACCACAATGAACAGAAATCGGTAAGTATAGAATACAAACCCCGTATGCCATACCCAAATGCGATAAGGAAAGACAACTCAGACGAACAATTTGGTAAAAATTACATATTAACTTACCATTTATTAAAGCTTTTTCACAAATGCCAAAAGCAATGAAGTTTTTAAAGGAACTTTTAGCGAATAAGCGGAAGTTGGATGAGGCATTGTGTGGAGTTAAACGCAGTTTGCTTAGCTATTCTACAAAATAAGCTGCCCAACAAATTAAAAGATCCAGGGAGTTTTACGATTCCTTGTTTAATTGGTCGTTTAGATGTTAACAATGCGTTGGCTGATTTAGGGGCTAGTATCAAGTCATGCCTCACAAAATGTTTAAGCAACTAGGTCTTAGGAAACCTAAACAAACTAGGATGAGCATTCAATTAGCAGATAAAACTATAAGATTTCCTAGGGGTATTTTTGAAGATGTACTCGTTAAAATCAACAAATTTATATTCCCAGTTGATTTCGTTGTTCTAGACATAGAGGAGGATAGTAATGTTCTTTTGATTTTAGGAAGGCCTTTTTTAGCAACTGCTAGATGGCACAGGTGAACTCACACTTTGTGTGGGAGACGAAACAATCACCCTTCAAGCTCGTAATTCGAGTAACACATCGAAAATTGAAGATGGTTGTATAAATCATTCTACTAAAACTAATCATATAGTGCAACCTACTTTGCAGGAAATAAGTTCAAAGAACATACATAAGCCATGTTCAAGCAACAACGAAGGACCTATCCATGAAGAACGAAGGCTACAAATCGTTGATCTAGATGAATAGCGGACATATAAACCGAGAACACACAATAGACCAAAAACACGCCTTGACGAGCTCAATTTTTCCCAAAATCAAATTAAGGTTGGAGACAAGGTGCTTTTAGAAGCAGCAGACCCTCGTATTACCACTTCTAAAATGAGTGAAGAAATTCCTCTTACGGTTCTTAGCATTTTTCCATACGGTACAGTCGAGGTAATTCATCCCAAATTCGGTACGTTTAAGGTAAATTGTACTCGTCTTAAACCTTACATTGATATAACTGATAGCAGAAATGAGGAGTGTAAACTCCTCAACCACCATGATCACGTGAAATCGAGGTAAGCCAAGCTTAGACTATAAATAAGCGCTTCTCACCGAGTACTAACGATTTTGATTTCTTTAAATTTTAGTTTTAACATCTGAATCATTAATTGAGTCTTTGAACACAGGTTTCCCAAATCCACACGGCCAGGCACACGGGCGTCCCTTAGGCCGTGTACATAACACGAAAGGTGACACGGCCGTGCGATACGGTCCTGTAAAAATAGAGCAAGAATTTTTCCCAAAACAAGGGATGCGATAAGTTGCCACGGCCATACGACATGGCCTTGGGCAATCCTGCCAAATCAACACAGGCATGCGACACGTCCATGCTCACCACCCGTGGTCGAACCTGTCAAACTAACACAGGCGTGGGAGAAGCGAACGAAGTGGAACACGGATGTGCAACATGGCCGTGTGCACCAACACGGACAAAGTTGAAAACCACAAAAAACACGGGCTGAAATAAAGCCACACGGGCGTGCCCTACGGCCGCGTGCCCTAATATCTATATTTTTAATTTTATTTAAGACTATTTTCATTTCATTTTTAGGTATTACAATTTATATTACTTAATTAATGTTTTCGACTATCTCGTTATGAGTAATCATGCTTCTCTGTATTCCTAAAGAGTTATTGACCATATCGCAGTTATAAAGAGCTCCAAAACTCAATATTATTTAGGAACTTACAACACCACTGGAAAAGATCCTCTACGACTGCCAAGTCCTGCCCGACCACCACGATAACCTCTTCGCTGCACAGTGTGGTTGTGGAACCCAACCTCTACCACCACCGGAGTATCATCCTGCTTGCCTTAGTCGATCACTTTCCACAACTACTATTCAAGGAATCCATTTAACATTCAGGAAGTTCCACTTCTCTCCCTACCTTATGATCTTATATCTATATTTTCCACTAACCTTATCTTTGTACATTGAGGGCAATGTACATCTTAAATGTGGGGGGGTCAATTATATCACTATCAGAAAAATCCCTAAATTTTGTCTGATTCTCATGTGAATCACTCATATCATTATTAGAATAAATTTTGATTAATTTATGATTTTTATTGATATGTCTTGAATTAAAACATAGGCATTCGTGCATTAATTGTTTAAACTTTAAGACATTAGAGAATCAAGCATGATAAGTTGATTTTTGAGAATTTAAAATTTTTAGGTTGCTTTCCCCAAGTTTAGGTATTATCTTGAATTAAAATCCACAGGTTTAAACATAAAAAAGCCATAATTTTTGTGAAATTTTGAGCCTTTAGAGTATCTATTATTTCTTTCATGCTCACTTTTATTGTTGCTTTGAGTGGGTCAATATCGAATTATTATTCTAGAACTTGCTTGATTATGCATGTCAAGACCACATCATTTGATTTGATATGTCAAGATGATAGAGGCATTTAGGTTTAACCCACCCACTCTATAAAAGCCTACCTTCACAATTAACCCTTAGTGAACCCCTTTGAGCCTAACATCTCATTCATTGATTTATCCTCTATATTAACCCATAACTCATTATTGTTGAAATCCCCTCAATTAATTTTATCCCTATTTTTGTCGAGATTTGATTTGAATAAATTACTTAGCTATGTTTTATTTTTGATAGTTAGTCTATGTTATTTGATTTGTTCTTAAAAAAAAAAAAAGATGATGAAATTATATAATGCTTGTGTTAAAACGATGTTATCCAAAAGAAAAGCTCAATCATAGGTTACCTAAATTAGGGATGTAATTTGTCAAAGTTTTAGTATTTTTCTAGTTGAGTAATTCTTCAATTCAATCTCGATTCTAACCTTCTCTTTCAGCTTATGACCACACCCTCTAACCAAAGCCCCGTTACAACCCTCTAAAGACCTTTTGATTGATGTATCATCTCAATTTACAGTGGTGGAGATTTGATTTTCATGCAAGCCTATGGTAATAACTTTTCATATTGACTGTTGAGTGCTAAATTCAATGTCCTTAAACACCTCGAGTGATTGGAGTGAATCTTTAAGTGAGGATGCTAAACTCTATGATATGTTGATTCAAAGGTGATTACTTAAATGAAGAGAGATACCTATGTTTTTCATGATAAAATACTCAACTTTGAATGTTTGAAACTTTAATGTTCTTCTAGTTGAATTCTCAATGTATGATTGCATATGGATTATTTTAATATATTATTGATGGGAATTATAAGTTGAGAAAAATGACTTCTTAATGGTGAAGTGAGGATTTTTCTTAAGGACAAGCAAACGCTTAAGTGTGGGGGTATTTGATAAGTCATAATTTATACATATTTTTATCCCATGCTTAGCACATTTTTGGATAAATTAACATTAGATTTATGAAATTTGATGCTTCTAATCCTTTAATTTCATATCTTATACTTAGGTGAGCATAGGAAAGTAAAAAGAACAAGAAACAGGCCAAAAACGGAGAAAATGGGTCGACATAGGAAATCAACACGACCTGGACTTCCTCACAAGGGTAGAACACACGCCCGTGCCATTCTAGCAGGCTTGAACGCGGCTTAAAATGACTTCAACATGGGCGTGTCTATTTCTCAGCCTTGACCACGGCCTAAAGTAATCACACACGGGTGTGTTAAACGGGCGTGTCCCTGTCGAGCCCAAGTTGAGTTCTATTCGAAAAGGGGCAATTTTAATGGTTGGAAAGCATTCTAAAGCCTATTTAAAAGACCCTAAAGGAGGAGAGAAAGGGGACGGAGAGTAGGAAGCAAGGAATTACTCGAAGAAAGCCGATTGATCCATCTCGGTAGCCGGATTCACCTTCAAGACTAAAGATCTCCCTTTAATTTCCTTCAGGGGTTTTTGGGTTTTCTTTATGTTTTGTCATTATTCTTCTAATATGTTTTCTTTTATAGTTATGAACTAAATCCCCTAAATACCTAAGGGGGATGAAACCTAAGACGAATCTTGTTAATACTTTCTAAACTATATGATAAATACTTGATTTCTTCTTAATTATGATTTTAACTCTTGTTTGAATATTCCAGGATATTAATTCAAGTATTGATGTGCTTATTCGGAGGATGAATAGTCCCTGTCTAAGAGTAGATCATTCATAATTAAGCAGAGTTGCATGCAATCCTAGAGATAGGACGACATAAATTTGTCGGATTAGAGTCAAATCTAATAAGGGAATCCATAGGTCGAGTTAATGCAAAACTAGGGGTTTTAATTAGAAAGAGATTTTAATTAATCAACCTAGGGTTAGACGTTATTAGTCTTGAATAGGGATAATAACATAATTTAGGGATTTCTACGGATCAAGTTAAGTGAATAAATCGTCTGGTTCAGAGTCAATTAACAAGAGAAGTCTAGGTGGATTCTTCATTGGGTGTTGTCTAAATCAATCAGTTTTCCCAAAAGTATTTCCCCGATTTACTTTCTGTGCATTCTAAGATTATTTAATTAGTTAAATAAAACAACCTTCATTATTCTTAGGCTAGATAATAAAAAGAAAGTTTATACTAGTACTCTTAGTTCCTTTGGGTTCGACATCCGGTCTTGCTAAAACTATACTACTGTTTGATAGGTACGCTTGCCTTCATCGTGATAATAGTTAGTTCAAGTACGATCAATTATAAATTTTAAAACTTATCGCGAGTGACAATCAGTACTTTACCTTCTAGATTATAGATGACGCTCTATGATTTATTAGCATCACCTGTGTGTATGTACTTCATGAAAGAGTAGGCGATGCAGGTGCAAATTTCTGTGTGAGCTTGTTGATTGTTTAATAATAGAAAGTTTATAATTAGTAGCTAGCATATCGAACATATAATGATAATCTATTTGATATGCTTGGTGTGGGGAAAATGATTGACAAGATCAGATGAAGTTAAGATGGGAAAAAGGATAATTCTGTTAGGTACCGTCACATAGCGTTGCTGAATGCAAATCGTGATGAGTAAAGCTCCAGGCCTTGCAAAGTAGACACTGTAGTGTTTAAGCATCAAGGTTAGGAATGGTGAAATGGAGGAATGGAAAGAGAAATAGGGGAATTGCAATTTCATTCAGATTTTGCCATTCAGCACTGTGATGTTCAAATCTTTGGGACTTACGGAGGAGACACTTTGGTGTTTGAGCATCAAGGTAAATACAAGGTGAATCAATGTCAATTGTTATAAGGTTCCATAGAGTAACATCGCGACAGCGGTATGATCCTTTGGGGCGACACCTCAAGAGAGGTTTTAGGTGTAAGACCGTAGATCAATTATGGTTACCAAATTAGTCCATTGGGACAGTAAATACGAAGTAGTCTATTGGGACAGTAAAAATGGGGTAGTCTATCGAGACAGTAAATACAGGGTAGTCCATTGGGACAATAAACACGGGCTTACACTAGGATAGTCCATAGATCCATATACTAATGGAGAATTCCCCAAAGGCAATCATAAGAGTGTTCAGAAATGTCTCAAACTAACAAGGGTACAAAGAGGAAGTGACTCCTCAAATAGAGAGGTATACATATTATGATCAATCCAAGACTACCAACAGAGGTGCAGATTCCACACTATTTGAGAGGATGCAAATTGGGCTAAACAGATAGTCAACCATCAGGTAGACGTACGTTTAGGAAAACCTACCAGAGTCTTCTAAGAAAAAAGTGTCAGCCTAAGGTGAAATGGCTAGTGGAGTCCGGAACGAGTAGTGAAAGGTAGATGGCCGTGCTTTTTCGTGATAAGTTTTATAAATTTAAAAATAATCATTCTTAAATGTACCTATCGAACAGGAGTATAGCTTTAGCAAGACCGAATTGTCGAACCCAAAGGAACTAAAAGTATTAGTAATGACTATCTTTTTATTATCTAGCCTAAGAAAAGTGAGGTTTGTTTTAATTAACTAATTACTAAACTAAGAAATCACAGAAAATAGAATTGGGAAATTACTTTTGGAAAAACGATTGATTTAAGACAATACCTAAGGCAAAATCCACCTAGACTTTATTTTTTATTTTGCATCCAAACCGGACGATTTATTCATTTAACTTGTTCTGTAGAAATCCCTATGTAACACCCCAAACCCGGCCTAGACGTTATGGTCAAATCTGGCGTATCACATTGAAGTGTTTTAGCGAAAATTGTGTTTTCATTGAAAACCCTTCTTAAAATAAAAGAAACCTTAACTATCCTTAAACAAAACTCCTTTCAATCTCTTGTTTAAAATATATGATTTTATGAAAACATGTCATTTTAAAATGTAGTAGCGGAAACGTAGAAAAGTCATACTATAGCTTAAGAAACCATGTTCAACTTTTTATAATTAAATCATATAAAAATAATAATAATCCAAATAATAATAAAGTGGAAGCCCTATTACAATCCGATTTGAAACGTACTTAATAACATAGAAATTGATAAGCTTTAAAACAAAAAACAAGTCGAAATTATTTTGCTAGCTGGCCACCTAGAGTCCCTCCAAACATCGAACCTTCTACTGAGCATCACCTGAAAATAAAATAAAAGAGGGGGTGAGTTTTTGCAAACTCAGTGTGTACAACCCTCGACGAAAACAAGCATTCAAAAGTCATCATAGATCAATCATGCAATGCAATGCAGTGCAACCCACCCCAATAATCCAACCAGTACACTTCTGCTCTGTCCCCCTTTTCACAACCTGTGGGGATATAAATATTGACCCACCCAACCGATACACATCAATGGTAGCCCGGTTGCAGAACTACCCAAGTTGCAGCAAGCTGCCAATCACATATTGGGCTTAAAAGTCGTCGGTGGATCCATGGTTGTCAAGCAACCATGCGACCCTCATATACTCCCTCCGTTCCATAATTCCCAACCCATATGCAACCTAAACAAGATATCACATAAATACATATGAATGCATGTAGCAATCATAAATCTTACACCCAACACTTAGGGGTATTTTAGTCATTTTTGCCCTTAGGGGCATTTTGATAATTTTCCTTTATTACGGGGTTTTACTTACCTTGGCCTATTAACAAATCTCGTGAGCTAAGATGAACGAACACTATGCACCAGGTAGGATTCTATAGAAGAGGAGGTGAGTCATTAAGACTGCTTAAGTACCAATCTCTCCCTAGATCCAATCCTAGACATGCATACACCTGTTGCCACACATTAACTCTATGACTTGTCCACGGTCACAATATATTAATTAAGTTTTATGTGGTTATCATATACTAGGCCCAAAACCCCTACATACATGCATATGGCCCTCTTGGCCCAATCTCATACATATGGCCCATCAAGCCCAATTCACATTCATATGGCCCATCAGGCCCGATTCACGTTCATATAGCCCATTCGGCCCATCCGGCCCAACTCACATTATATTAATGCTCATATACAAATTTCCTATCACATAGCATCACTTATCAAATTTTGCCTATTATGGGCCCAATAGCCCTTCAGGCCCATTTAGCCCATTCTGGCCCACTTTGCCTATTCACAACCCAAGCCCATAAAATCGTCCATGGGCCTCAGGTAACCTATCAGTCTCCCCCTTATGAGTATTCACACACTCGCAAGATTACCATAGCCAAACTTTTGGCTTTTCAGCATTTCGACTTTTGCCGATCTACTAGTGTGTGCAGTGTAAGTACACACCTGGTAAGCAAGCGTGATGCGATCTCCTTAGCCCCAAACCTTGCGCGATAAGTATAACAACCCCTTCTTAAATCCCTAACCACGATCAACTCCCAGATCTGCACCAATCTTAACTATTAAAACAGAATAATAGGTGACTCGTATCCAACACAACGGTTTCTGGCAACAGGGTGAAGGAAATTAGGCACTAGCCCGCCAACCCTGCATTCGGCACTTATTTATAGCCCTTATAGCCGAATTACCTGGCCCTCAGTTCCTCATTTGGCTCCATCACTTCCACATTCTCATCTCCTCATTTTTCTCCCTGATAACCCCTTGATCCTTTCCTTGATTTTCTCTCCTGAACACTCCCCTTAGAGTCCATCTTCACGCCACTTCCAACATTCTAGAAGGCCAAAATTAAACTCCTAAAAATACTAAGCTAGGACTCAAACCTAGGATCTCTTTGCTAGCCACTAATGCCACCTCCCTACACTCTAAGTGGCGTCACTTAGCCACTCTACCACATGACTTTTTTATGCCATTTTCCCCTATCTTTATTTAAAAGCCCAACTACTTGCCAAAAAGGCCCTTTTTAATTATTTAGCTATAATTTCTTCTACCCCTAGATTCGAACTCAAACCTTGACCAAGACCTACCAACGCGTAATTAACACTTAACCGAGATTACTAAGCACAAAAAGAAAAATTCACGATTTCAGGATTTTTGGGTTTCAAGATTTTTGGGGCGTTACAACTCTACGACCTAAAAGAAATTTCTTCCTCGAAATTCCCAACTACTAACACAGACTACCACACTACACTTTCGCTGTGCACTCTAGTTCCAGCTCAAGTAAATAGCACCCAATAGGTAAGTACGTACCATTATTCGCCTCTGGAGCGTCTCCATCCTCTTGACGACGTGTTGTATAAACCAAAGCTGGCTGCCTCACCTCAGCATGACCAGCACCTCCGCCCGATGTTTCACGACCCAAATTGTTTCCATCCCTGGCCTGATCACGACCCCTTGGTAACAGTTGACCACCCCTTGGTGGCTGAGCACCACCTCGGCCCATGCCTGGCACCTGTCTCGATATTCTAGGGTAATTCCTGATCTTATGCTTCTTAGATCCACAAGCTAAACAAGCTCTCGTCCTCTTCTAACACTCGCATACATGACCTTTCCCACAATCAGCACAAGGTGGCACCCCTGGGTTAACAGTAAGGGGCCTTGCTCTAACTGGCTCATTAACTCTGGCCCTAGCCCTAGGCCTCTATTCAACACTAAGAGTCTCAACCTCCCTCTTTTTCTTACTCCTTTCTTTCTCCCGATTTAGGTGCTCAATGCGCTTTACCTCCTCCGCTATCTTTGCTTTCTCCACCAATTCTGAGAAAACTCATTCCCTTTGTGGAGCTATCAATACCCTAAGGCTATCTCTAAGTCCATCCTCAAACCTCACGCAACGCTCATACTCCGTTGCCATCATTACTCTCGCATACCTACTAAGGCGTAGGAACTCCGCCTCATACTTCACCACCGATTTGTTCCCTTGGGTCAAAATCAGGAACTCCTTCCTTCTAGCATCTACATAGCTTGCACCCATATACATCCCTTGGAACGCAGCTTTGAAAAACTCCTAAGTGACCCGCTCCAGTTGGGTGCCCTCTTTCACCGTCAGCCATCACTGGTAGGCTTCTTCTTTAAGTAGTGACACGGATCCTTTTAACTTTTGTTCTGGTGAACATTCCAGGTCCTCCATTATCCTTTCAGTGGCCTCCAACTAATATTTTGCCACGTTAGGAGCCATGCCAGCCACGCCCTTAAAGATCTAAGCCCCGTTCGATCGAAGTAGCTCCGGAATGGACCCCCAATTTCTAGTGCCATTGTTGGGCCCAACGACCCTTTCCAAAATCCTCAACATTGCCTGCGACAATGAATCTTCTCCTACGGCCCGATCATACGGTCTATTCCCAGCCACAGGTGAGGCTGGAGCCTCCTCTACTCCAGCATCGGGCCGCCCGATGCCGACGATTCAGCCCTAAGACTTCCGCTGCCTCGGCCACGGCCTCTTGCACCTCTTCTAGCACTCATCGTCGATTCGTGTATTATCTAGATTAAAATTCTTATGACGTTTTAGTTAGTTTAATAGTTAACCCGATGTTTTATGGAAATTATTAAAGAGAAGATTACTTTCGAAAATCCTCTACAGGTTCAAGTTTCTGCGGGATTTGGTTCCATTCTAATCAGATCACCTAAAGTAGCCCTCTAGCTAACTACTGTATAACAATTTAAACAAGTTTAAGAATAAAAGTACTTACTTGGTTCGACGTCAAAGACTCAGTGTGCCGCTCAGCAAGACTTCCCTTTTTCCAAAACATTGTGATTCAATCAATTTCTTTTTAAAACACAAAAAGAAACCAAGTAATAATACCCAATTCACAGCCCGATTTTAGCAACCGGGCTCTAATACCACTAAATGTAACATTCTAAACTCGGCCTGGACATTATGGCCGAATCTGGCACATCACATTGAAATGTTTTAGCGAAAACTGTGTTTTCATTGAAAGCCCTTCTTAAAATAAAAGAAACCTTAACTATCCTTAAAAAAAACTTCTTTCAATCACTTGTTTAAAATATATGATTTTATGAAAACATGTCATTTTAAAATGTAATAGCAAAAACGTAGAAAAGTCATACTATAGTTTAAAAAACCGTGTTCAACTTTTTATAATTACATCACATAAAAAAATAATAATCCAAATAATAATAAAGTGGAAGCCCTATTACAATCTGATTTGAAAAGTACTTAATAACATAGAAACTGATAAGCTTTAAAAAGAAAAACAAGTCCAAATTATCTTGCTAGCTGGCCACCTAGAGTCCCTCCAAACATTGAACCTTCTACTGAGAATCACCTGAAAATAAAATAAAAGAGGGGGTGAGTTTTCGCAAACTCAGTGTGTACAACCCTCGATGAAAACAAGCATTCAAAAGTCATCATACATCGAACATGCAATGCAATGCAGTGCAACCCACCCCAATAATCCAACCGGTGCACTTCTGCTCTGTCCCCCTTTTCACAACCTACGGGGATATAAATATCAACCCACCCAACCGATACACATCAATGGTAGCCCGATTGCAGAACTACCCAAGTTGCAGCAAGTTGCCAATCACATATTGGGCTTAAAAGCCATCGGCGGATCCACGGTTGTCAAGCAACCATGCGACCCTCATATACTCCCTTCGTTCCATAATTTCAAACTCATATGCTACCTAAACAGGATATCACATGAATACATATAAATGCATGTAGCAATCATAAATCGTACACCCAACACTTAGGGGTATTTTAGTCATTTTTACCCTTAGGGGCATTTCAGTAATTTTTCTTTATTACAAGTTTTTACTTACCTTGGCCCGTTAACAAATCCCATGAGCTAAGATGAATGAACACTATGCACCAGGTAAGATTCCAGAGAAGAGGAGGTGAATCATTAAGACTGCTTAAGTACCAAGCTCTCCCTAAATCCAATCCTAGACAAGCATATACCTGTTGCCACACCTTAACTCTGACTTGTCCACGGTCGCAATATATTAATTAAGTTTTATGTGGTTATCATATACTAGGCCAAAAACCCTTACATACATGCATATGGCACTCTTGGCCCAATCTCATGCATATGGCCCATTAGGCCCATTTCACATTCATATGGCCCATTCGGCCCAATCTCATTTATATGGCCCATCCGACCCAACACACATTACATTCATGCTCACATACAAATTTCCTATCACATAGCATCACTTATCAAATTTTGCCTATTATGGGCCCAACAGCCCTTCGGGCCCATTTAACCCATTCCGGCCCACTTGGCCTATTCACAACCCAAGTCCATGAAATCGCCCATGGGCCTCAGGCAACCTATCGGTCTCCCCTTACGAGTATTTGCACACTCGCAAGACTATCGTAGCCAAACTTTTGGCTTTTCAGCATTTCAGCTTTTCGGCATTTCAGCTTTTGCCGATCTACTAGTGTGTGCAGTGTAAGTACACACCTGGTAAGCAAGCATGATGCGATCTCCTTAGCCCTAAACCTTGCGCGATAAGTATAACAACCCCTTCTTAAATCCCTAACCACGATCAACTCCCAGATCTTCACCAATTTTAACTATTAAAATAGAATAATAGGTGATTCGTATCCAACACAAGTCCTCTTACCTTAACCATGAACAATCGGCCACCTTAGCCAAAGGGAGAGGAATACTTACCAAAATTACGAACACCTAAAGAACAATTTTGGTAGAGAGCTAAGATTAGAGATCCGATACTAATTCCCTACCATAGTCAATTAGAAAGAGTGAGGGACAATATTTGATACTTAGCAAAGATAATCGATTGGAAGAGTAACACTTACACTAGATTCGGTCAAAGAGTATTCAGCTCAAGAGTTCTGAATGGCACAATTGCTTATTTGGCACCAAGGGAGAGAGGAAAAAGAATCGGCTAAACCCAGAAGTGAAACAAGGAAATTGACACAAGAAAAATAAAAGGAGAACAAGGGTTTTCGGCTTTTGGAGAAATCGACAGAAAGAAAAGGAAGAAAACAAAAAAGGGTTTTTGGCTTTTAGGGAAAAGGGTTTCCAGTAACAGGGTGAAACAAATTCAATACTAGCCTAGCAACCCTGCATTCGGCACTTATTTATAGCCTTTATAGCCAAATTACTAAGCCCTCAGTTCCCCATTTGGCTTCATCACTTCTCCATTCTTATCTCCTGATTTTTCTCCCTGATAACCCCTTGATCTTTTCCTTATATTTCTCTCCTGAACACTTCCCTTAGAATCTATCTTCATGCCACTTACATCTTTTTAGAAGGCCAAAATTAAACTCCTAGAAATACTAAGCTAGGATTCGAACCTAGGATCTCCTTGCTAGCTACTAATGTCACCTCCCTACACCCTAAGTGGCGTCACTTAGCCACTCCACCACAAGTCTTTTTTATGCCATTTTCCCCTATCTTTATTTAAAGGCCCAACTACTTGCCAACAAGGCCCTTTTTAATTATTAAACTATAATTTCTTCTACCCCTAGATTCAAACTCAAACCTTGACCAAGACCTACCAACGCGCAATTAACACTTAATCGGGATTGCTAAGCACAAAAAGAAAAATTCACAATTTTGAGATTTTTGGGTTTTGGGATTTTTGGGGTGATACACCCTAAGTTATGTTATTATCCCTATTCAAGATTAATAACCTCTAACCCTAGATTGAATAATTGAAATTTCTTTCTAATTAACACCGTAAGGTTGCATTAACTCGATCTATGGATCCCTTTATTAGGTTTTACCCTAATTCGGTAAAATCTTGTCACCCTATCTCTAGGCTCGCAATCAACTCCGCTTAATTATGACAAAGACACTCTTAGCCAGGGACTATTCATCCTCCAACTAAGAGCATTAACTTGAATCAATATTCTGGAATATCAAAACAAGAATTAGGAACACATAATTAAGAACAAGTAAAATATTTATCATACAATTCAGAAAATAATAACAAGATTCGTATTAGGTTTCATCCCCCTTAGGTATTTAGGGGATTTAGTTTATAACTAAATAGGAACACATCTTAGAAGAATAAAGAATACAAAACATAAAGAAAACCCAAAACTTCTGAAGGGAAATTGAGGAGAAATGTTCCGTCTTGATGATGAATCCGGCTTTTGAGATGGATCAATCAGCTTTCTTGGAGTAATTCCTTGCTCCTTATTCTCTGCCTCCTCTTTTATCCTCCTCTAGGGTGTTTAAATAGGCTTTAGAATGCCTAAAAGCCCTCAAACTTACCCTTTTTCGAATAGAACTTAACTAGGGCTCGGTAGGGACACGCCCGTGTGCGATTACTTCCGGCCGTCGTCAAGGCTGAGAGATCAACACACCCATGCTGAGGTTGTTTTAGGCCGTGGTCGAGCCTGTTAGAATGGCACGGGCGTGTGTTCTGCCCGTGTGAGGAAGTCCAGGCCGTGTTATTTTCCCACGTCGGCCTATTTTCTTTGTTTTTGGCCCGTTTCTTGTTCTTTTCGCTCTCCTATGCTCACTTAAGTATAAAACATGAAATTAAAGGATTAAGAGCACCAAATTCACCAAATCTAAGGAGAATTCATTCATAAATGTGTTAAGCATGGGATAAAAATATGTATAAATTACGGTTTATCAAATACCTCCACACTTAAGCATTTGCTTGTCCTCAAACAAAATACTCAATTGACAATTAAGACTTCTTTTTTCTCAACTTATAATTCCTGTAATTAATATCTCAAACTAATCCATAAGTAATCATACATTGAGAATTCAACTAAAAGAACATTAAAGTTTCAAACATTCTAAGTTGAGTATTTAATCATAAAAAAATATAGGCATCTCCCCTCATCTAAGTAGTCACCATCGATTCGAAATCTCACAGATTTTAACATTCTCACTAACGATTCACTCAAATCACTCGAAGTGTTTAAGGACAATGAAATAAGCACTCATTAATCAATATGAAAAGTTATTACCATAGGTTTGCATGAAAATCAAATCTCCACCACTATAAATTGATATGACACATCAATCAAAAAGTCTTTAGAGGGTTGTAACGAGGCTTGGTTAGGAGATGTGGTCACAAGCTGAAAGAAAGGGTTAGAATTGAGATTGAATTAAAAAATTACTTAACTAGAAAAAAATATATTTAATCATCACTAGCGTATAACAGAGCTTCTTCTCCTAATTATGGAATTTAAATCCTTGAGCTCAAAAACAAAAGAGTGCTACTACTAATATGTATACTTTTTTTAAGAAGAAGTCAAAAAACATAGACTCACTACTAAGAACAAGACATAGCTAAGTAATTTATTCAAATCAAATCTCAAAAAAAATAGGGATCAAATTAATTAAGGGATTTCAACAATAATGGGTCAAGGGTTAATATTAAGGGTAATACAAGGAATGGCTTGTTAAGCTCAAAGGGGTTTACTAAGGTTTAATCGTGGAGGTAGGCTTTTCATGGCATGAGTGGGTTAATCCTAAGTGCCTCTATCATATTGACATATCAAATCAAATGGTGTGGTCTTGACATGCGTAATCAAGCAAGTTCTAGAATAAAACTTCGATATTGACACACTCAAAGCAATAATAAAAGTGAGCATGAAAGAAATAATAGATGCTCTTAAAGGCTCAATAATCTCACAAAAATTATGGCTTTTTGATGTTTAAGCTTGTGGATTTCAATTCAAGATAATACTTAAACTTGGGGAAACAACCTAAAATTTTAAATTCCTAAAAATCAACTTATCATGCTTAATTCTCTAATGTCTTAAAGTTTAAAAAATTAATGCATGAATGCCTATGTTTTAATTTAAGATATATCAATAAAAATCATAAATTAATCAAAATTTATCTTAAAAATGATATGAGAGATTTACAGGAGAACAAAGCAATATTCATGGATTTTTCTGATAATGAAATGAATACCCCCCCACACTTAAGATGTACATTGCCCTCAATGTACAAAGATAAAGTTAGTAGCAATTATAGATATAATATCATAAGATAAGGAGAGAAATGAAAATTCCTGAGTGTTAAATGAATGAACTCCCTTTGGAGTTATGTAGAGTGGAGGAGGATATTTCGGTAGTGGTAGAGGTTGGGTTCCATAAGTGCTGCACCAAAATAATATTATATCTTGTGATTGAGCAGGGCATGGCAGTTGTGGAGAACCTTTTCCAATGGAGTTTGAAGTTCCTAAATGATTGTGAGCTGTGTAGCTCTTTATAACTGTGATAAAATCAGGAACTTTTTAGGGGATATAAGGAAGAAAAATTACTAATAAAGAATTAACTGAGATTAAAATTTGTTTATAACACCTAAATATAAAATAGTAACCAAAAGGAAATAACATTAAAAGTTAAACGTGAAATTAATAAAAATATAAAGTAAAATAAAAATAAAAATAAAAATAAAGATAAGATAAAATTAAATATCATCATCGTCGGATGGTTCATGAGGTGGTAGTGGCGATGAAAAGTGGAAGTGCTGACAAATCTACTGTAGAATAGCATCAATGTTATCAAATCATTGAAAACACTGCTACCCGAATCGAGTAAGGCACTCAGAGATGTCAACATATGAAGCCGCCGCATGAACTGGATGATGGGAGCGTGGCGGCTAAAACGGTAAGTCCTCGTGCTGTGGAGGGACATCATTAGTAATGTCCTCGGGAGCCTCCTCCTTGGTTGATTGGGCGAGACGATATTGAGGAGGGTAGGTTCCTCGGCGCTTTTTGATTATCCTCATGCTTAGCATGCTCGAGATGCCTTGTGGAGACATCTAGCCAATGAGGGTCAAGGATGATTCTTATGCCACGGTATCGAAGAGTCCAAAGTGTCGAGCCAATCTAGTTACGTAGAGGCCAATGGAGATGACCCCCTTCCGGTGTCGCTTCGTCTGATGGCGAATGGCAAGGGCGATAAAGTAGGCGAGGTCGAAGATGTGCCCGTGCAACATACACCATAAGTAGTAGACGTCGTGAGTGGTGACAATGCTGGTGCTCCCTCTCTGCCCTATCAAGGTGTGAGATAAAATAGAATGTAAGTACCTCAAGGATGGAGGGAGAGCTGATGCCTTCGAACGACTAGGGTCGTAGGTGGCCGAACGTGGGACGAGGGCATTCCAACACTTCGAGGGAGAAAAATGGTTTTGGCGGTTGAGGGTATCGAGGTCGATCTCCTCTTGAAACTCTTCCGTGTATAGACCCAGTGCTGAACCAAACTCTGGAACGCTCAATTGGCAGACTAGACTGCCAAGTTAAAATTAGACCGTGCTAGGATCATTATGGTTGGCCATTACAGTCTGAAGATGGAATGTCAAGCACAGTTCTATTGTGAGCTCGAGGTATGTCTACTCGACGATCTCAAAGAAGAGGTTCCATGGGTCGGTGGTGAGAAGGGCCCGAATCGCATCAGCCAAGAAAATTCCTCAAGGGGAGGAAAATTCTCTTCATATTTTTCAGACTGGACTTGTTCTAGTGCAACCCAGTTGATACAGCAGCCTACAATTAAAGGTCGGGCCCGGAGTATTTGGAAAAGTTCTTCTTGGGGCCCAATGGGGAACCGCAGGAAAGGGTGACGAATTTTTACAGTAAGACCCGAGGAAGATGACGCTCCCTTCCTTTTCTTCGAAGCGGGGACGGCGGCTTTCTTTCCTCATGAAGATGATATGGTATACCTAAAATCAAAACCATTAATTCGTCTTGATGAATGGTCAAGGTAAAACGAAAATAAAAAAAATCATAAATAATTTCAGCCACAGCTACTAAAACTAACAAACTTAACCAAACTAATCAATTTTATGGCATACTTTTGTGGCATTGGTATTGTAGTAGCATGAATAAAAAATGGAAAAGAACTTTATGAATGCAACATATTTTATGGATGAAAAATTGTCAACACAAAGAGCATGAGTATTTCTACTATCTAACCATGAATATTCACTTTAGACTAGTCAAATGGAGCATATAAATCATGCAATGTGTAAGAACTTCAACATAACATAAAAAAAATGATAACTACTCTAGATATGAAATTTGAGTGATAGAAAGATGAAAATAACAAGAAAAATGCAGATTACTATGATAAATAACATTAGAAATCGGTAAAATAAAAGAGAAAAGAGTAAACAAACGCTAGAATGAGGAGAATAAGCGTCAAAAATGGGGTTGGAAGCGGCGCACGGGTGTGGCAGGGAGGCCGTGTGGACTTGCAGCGGCTAGGGTTAGGGATTTTGAGTGAAGAAGATAATGAATAGTGCAGGGTATTTATAGATTTTGGGGCACACGGCCAGGGGACACGCCCGTGTGCCCCAATTTTAGGCCGTGTGTTTCGCGTTTTTCCTATTTTGGTTCGTTTGACATTCGACCCACACCCGTGTACCTTGGGCGTGTTGATACACACGGCCATGTCGCACGGCCATGTCTGGCTTCGTTCGCTTCTCCCACACCCGTGTACGTATGCCCACGGCCGTGTTAATTCAACAGGTTCGACCATGGGTGCTAGGCACAAGCGTGTCGCACGCCCGTGCTATTTTCTCAGGCTCTCCCACTGTTCAATCCCACTGGCGTGTCGCACACTCATATTGTTTTGGCAGGATCACCCATGGCCATGTCGCACGTCCATGGCCATTTATTGCTGCCCATGTTTGGGGAAATTCTTTGCCCTATTTGCACACGGTCTTGAGCACGCCTGTGTGCTTGGCCGTGTGAGTGTGGTAAACTTGTGTTCAAGAGCTCCATTAGTAAGTTAGGTGTTAAACACTATAATTTAAATAATTTAATACCATTAGTGTTCGGGTTGCCTCTCGAGAAGCGCTTATTTATAGCCTACCTCTTCATTGGATGGTCATGCATTCCTACTATTAATCTCATCAAAATAAGGTTTTAGGCGGGTATTGTTTACCTTAAAAGTGCCAAACTTGGGATTACTTACCTCGACTGTACCGAATGGAAAAATGCTAAGTACCGTAAGAGAGATTTCTTCATTCGGTTTGGTAGTGACAATGTGAGGAACTGCAGCATCTAATAAAACTTTATCTCCAATGTTAAGTTGATTTGGTGAGGTATTGAGCTCGTTCTGGCGTAGTTTTGGTTTATTTTATGTTCTCAGTTTATGTGTTCGCCATTCATCTAGCTCCTTGATTTGTAGCCTTCGTTCTTCATGGATAGGCCCTTTATTGTTTCTGGAACATGGTTCATGTACTTCCTTCAAACTTATTTCCTGCAAAGTAGGTTGCACCATATTGTCAATTTTAGTAGAATGGTTTATAAAATCACCTTCAATTTTCGATGTGTTGCCAGAATTGCGGCTTGAAGGGTGATTGTTTCATCTCCCACATGAAGTTGAGTTCACCTGTGCCAACATCAATAATCGTTCTAGCAGTTGTTAAAAAGGGCCTTCCTAAAATTAAAGGAGTGTTGCTATCCTCCTCTATATCTAGAACAATGAAGTCAACGGGAAATATAAATTTTTCGATTTTAACTAGCACATTCTCAATAATACCCCTAGGAAATCTGATGGTTTTATCTGCTAATTGAATACTCATCCTAGTCTGTTTGGGTTTCCCAAGACCTAGTTGCTTAAACATTTTGTAAGGCATGACGTTAATGCTAGCCCCTAAATCTGCTAATGCATTATTAACATCTAAACTACCAATTAAGCAAGGAATTGTAAAACTTCCTAGATCTTTTAATTTGTTGGGTAGCTTATTTTGTAGAATAGCTGAGCAAAATGTGTTTAGCTCTACATGCAACGCCTCGTCCAACTTCCACTTATTTGCTAAAAGCTCCTTTAAAAATTTCATTTCGTTTGGCATCTGCGAAAGACCTTCAATAAACGGTAAGTTAATATGTAATTTTTTTAAGAGTTTAAGGAATTTACCAAATTTTTTATCTGAGCAGTCTTTCCTTGTCGCATTAGGGTTAGGTTCAGTGTTGCTTGGCAAACTACCTTGTGGTTGTTCAGAAATTAGTTTGGATAGCTGGCCTATCTGAGTTTTGAGCCCTTGGATTGATGCTTGTTGATTTTTAAGTGCTGTCTCGGCATTCTGGAAACAAGTTTCTAATACCGAGATGAATTTGGATAGCATCTCCTCAAGGTTCAGTTTCTTTTCCTGTTGATAAGGTGGCCGTTGAAAACCCGGAGGATTTTGTGGCCTTTGATTCCCTTGACCACCCTAAGAGAAATTTGGGTGGTTCCTCCAACCTGCATTATAAGTATTACTGTATGTGTTATTTTGAGATCTAAAGTTATTGTTACCTATATAGTGGACTTTTTCTTCTTCAGTTGTAGTATTGAAGGGTTGATATTTTGTATGTACGCCTCCTTCACTTAAATCACACCTCATCACTGGATGTACCTGCGTATAACCAAGTAAACCATCAATCTTTTTGTTTAGAAGTTCTACTTGATTTGACAATATAGTAACTGAATCGACGTTATAAACGCCTACTGTTTTAATTGGCTTAGTCCTCATGACTTGCCACTAATAGTTATTCAGTGACATTTCTTCAATAAATTCGTAAGCGTCTTTAGGTGTTTTGTTGTTGATGGTTCCACCAGCGGCTGCGTCAATTATCTATCTTGTCGAGGGATTCACACCATTGTAGAACGTTTGAATTTGTAGCCATAGAGGTAACCCATGGTGAGGGCACCTTCACAGTAGGTCCTTGTATCTCTCCCATGTATCGTAAAGTGTTTCTAAATCCATCTGCACAAAAGAAGAGATATCATTACTTAATTTGGTCGTCTTAGCCGGCAGAAAATACTTTAATAAAAAATTTTCGATCATTTGTTCCCAAGTAGTGATTGACCCTTATGGTAATGAGTTCAACCACTGTTTAGCTTTGTTCCTTAATGAAAAAGGGAATAACCGAAGACAAATGGCATCATTAGAAACGCCATTAATTTTAAAAGTGTCATAGAATTCCAGAAAATTTGCCAAGTAAGTGTTGGGATCCTCATCCTGCAAACCATCAAACTGAACAAATTGCTGTATTATTTGAATCGTGTTAGGTTTCAGTTCAAAATTATTTGCAGCAATAGCAGGCCTAACTATACTTGACTCAGTTCCTAGTAATGTAGGTTTAGCATAATTATACATAGTACGAGGGGCAGAATTCTGATTTGCTAGATCAGTGGGTATCGTAGGAGGCAGTTAATTTTCCTGATTTTCAGCCATCTCCTCGGTTGTAGTTGAGATATCATCCTCTTGCTCTTCCTCTGTGTATCTTAGGCTCGCCTTATTTCTCGTCGGTTTCTACGAGCGGTACGATCGATTTCTTCATCAAAAAGTAATGGTCCCGACGGGTTTCTTCTAGTCATAAACTATAAAAACCTGCCAGAAGAAAGGAAAAGAAAATTTAGTAAATAAAAAAATAAAAATAAAAAACAAAATTAAATTGCAATAAAAGTAAATGGCTAAAGTAATAAAAATTGAGTGTTCCTAATATTTTAGCTCCCCGAAAACGGTGCCAAAAACTTGATCATGATTTTTCGTGATAAGTTTTATAAATTTATAAATAATCATTATTGAAACTAACTATTATCACGATGTAGGCAAGTGTACCTATCGAAAAGTAGTATAGCTTTAGAAAGACTGGATTGTCGAACTCAAAGGAACTAAAAGCACTAGTAATGATTGTCTTTTTATTATCTAGCCTAAGAATAGTGAGGTTTGCTTTAATTAACTAATTACTAAACTAAGAAATCACAGAAAATAGAATTGGGAAATTACTTTTGGAAAAACGATTGATTTAAGACAATACTTAAGAAAAATCCACCTAGACTTTACTTGTTATTTTGGCTCCGAATCAGACAATTTATTCATTTAACTTGTTCCGTAGAAATCCCTAAGTTATGTTATTATCCCTATTCGAGACTAATAACGTCTAACCCTAGATTGAATAATTGAAATTTCTTTCTAATTACGCCCTAGGGTTGCATTAACTCGATCTATGGATCCCCTTATTAGGTTTCACCCTAATCTTGTAAAATCTTGTCACCCTATCTCTAGGCGTGCAATCAACTCCGCTTAATTATGACAAAACCACTCTTAGCCAGGGACTATTCATCCTCCAACTAAGAGCATTAACTTGAATTAATATTCTGGAATATCAAAACAAGAATTAAGAACACATAATTAAGAACAAGTCAAATATTTATCATACAATTCAGAAAATAATAACAAGATTCGTCTTAGGTTTCATCCCCCTTAGGTATTTAGGGGATTTAGTTCATAAGTAAATAGGAACATATCTCAGAAGAATAAAGAATACAAAACATAAAGAAAACCCAAAACTCCTGAAGGGAAATTGAGGAGAAATCTTCCGTCTTGATGATGAATTCGGCTTCTGAGATGGATCAATCGGCTTCCTTAGAGTAATTCCTTGCTCCTTATTCTCCGCCTCCTTTTTTGTTCTCCTCTAGGGTGTTTAAATAGGCTTTAGAATGCCTAAAAGCCCTCAAACTTACACTTTTCCAAATAGAACTTAACTAGTGCTTAGTAGGGACACGCCCATGTGCGATTACTTCAGGCTGTGGTCGAGGCTGAGAGATCAACACGCCTGTGCTGAGGTTGTTTTAGGTCATGGTCGAGCCTGTTAGAATGGCACGGTGTGTGTTCTGCTCGTGTAAGGAAGTCTAGGCCGTGTTGTTTTCCCACGTCGGCCCATTTTCTCCATTTTCTGTCTATTTCTTGTTCTTTTTGATCTCCTATGCTCACCTAATTATAAAACATGAAATTAAAGGATTAGGAGCACCAAATTCACCAAATCTAAGGAGAACTCATTCATAAATGTGTTAAGCATGGGATAAAAATATGTATAAATTACGGTTTATCAGTAGGAGTCCATCAAAACCATGAAAAATGATAATGATTCTAATGATCTACCCCAAGCTGGAGTTGCAGTTCCAATGAAACCCTATTAATGAAAGGATTGAAAGAGTGAGTACTGTAGAGGTTGCACCATAAGCATCCATATCCCAAGGAAAAGAGAATGGTTAGAGATTGAGTTCTAAAAAAGACCCGTGTTTCAGATGTTATTGAAAAACATTAAATACTACTAGCCCAGAGTAATAAATATGAGTATCAGGGATCCTGTTCGCCAATGAATGGCTCAAGGTAATGAAAGCATTCGTGTTTCCAATTGAGTTGGAAAATTCTCCTATGAAAACCAAGTAATTTGATTTTAAGGCAAATGCTTTATTTTCTCAAGACTAATGCAGATATATATATGAAAGATATATGCAGATTGTTGGAACACTGGTGCCTCCAAGGTGCAGCGAAAAATTAAAAAAATAAAAAAATTCCGGCGATCCAAACCAAGGATCCATGTGTAAGGAACGAATCAGGGTGATAAAAAGGTTTCAAAATTACCGAAACTTCAATTTGAGTAGACAGCGACGCCTAGGCAACAGGAATGCTAAACCACTATCGAACCAAGCTATATATAACTCCCTCTTAATTGGTATATATTTATAACGGATTTTAATTCATTAAAATTAATCCAAACATAATAATTATCATTCAAATAAATATAATAATGTTTAACCGAAAAATTATAATTACATTAATTATAATAAAGATTTCGGTAAACTAAATTTATTTAAACTTATATACGAACTAAATTCATATATCAATAAAATTATGTTCTGATTATGTGTACAACATCCTTGTACATATAGTATGTTCAACAATTTGATTGCCCAATTAAATTAATTCTATAATTAATTTAATTCATGTGACAACCAAGCAATATACCAACTATGTTTTACCTCGTTCACTTCAACCATAGGGTGTGACTCTAGAGGTTCTTGTAACGTTAGCAATAATATTAGAACGATTCTAATGTTACAAACAATGAGTGGCATCTAGCAATGCATCAATGCTACCTAAGTTACAAGAAGTCATGATTCGACATAACCTTTTGTGATTAACCTTTCATGCATTAATCCTTAAGTCCTATATCTTTGGAATGGACACAAGTCATGGAATAGTCACACTTGCATAGTCCATCCCATGTTTCTTGATACCTCGAGTAGACTATGATACACAAATAAGTATGACATATCATATCAACTTATTTGAGCATGGCCATGCATTTCTAGCCTCACTCAATCAAGTGGCCTGAGATATTACTCCCATTATGTAGGAGGGACTTATCCTATATTGATCAACTATATCCCTCAACATAGATTGTGGTATATCCAACATCAGTCTTTATAGAACAACCAGTTACAGTGTTTGTTTGACTTTATCAAAATATACAACTCACGATGTTGGGATAAAGATGATCTCAAGTATGAGGATCATATACATGTTAATCACTATGAGTAATGTTGTGACAATTACATAATAATCCAAGAAACATACTCATAGCAGGTCAGTCCAATATGTTGTTCTCTAACACACATATTCATGCATTGATTCTGACACTCCATATCAATGACAACTCTTTCTCATCAAGCAACTACATGTTAGTCGTAATGCATTATTATTGTCCTACCCAACAACAATACTTGACTAAGGATCTTTTAAGAATAATCATATTATTCTTAGGACATTACTATAAAACAGTTTATTTATGCACACAGAAAAGAAACTGGAATAATAATGGCAAGGCCTTATATTAATAAACATGATAAACCAAGTATGTTATTACAACTATCTCGTGATTGATATTTGGGCATACTCTTACACAGATCTCACTAAGTTCTTTTGAAGTTTTGAATTTTTGTCTTCAACGCAGTATTAGGTAAAGATATGGGCATCAAGAGGGACCAAATCAGTTTCCAGTAGAATAAGTGGTGTATTATATGTAACACCCCTAACCCATATCCATCGCCGGACTAGGGTTAAATGCATTACCGGACAAAACAGAACAACTAACATATATTTCATAAGCATCATAATATCATAATTCAAACATCAATATATTGTCTGTTATATAACTCTTTGAGAACTTAGACATGCATTAGTAAGGGGTCGGGACTAAACCGAACATATAAATTTTTTTCCAAAACTTAAACATTTTTCAAAGAAGCATAGGTCACACGCCTGTGTGAACAAGCCATGTGCCTTACATGGTATTAGACACCCATGTGTCTAGGTCATGTCAAAATAGGGCATACATACTGACTTGCTCACACGGCCACAAGACACGCCTATGTGCCATGGCCATGGTCGAGCCTGACTTGGGCCACATGGCTAGCCACACGCCCGTGTGCCTTGGCCGTGCTCGAGCCTGACTTACAATTGTAGGGTACCTTAGGGGACACACGGTCGTGCAACATAGCCGTGTGTCGCACACGGCTGAGACACATGCCGGTGTGAACAAAAATAGGCCATTT
Organism: Gossypium anomalum; assembly: GCA_025698475.1. NCBI lineage: Eukaryota > Viridiplantae > Streptophyta > Magnoliopsida > Malvales > Malvaceae > Gossypium > Gossypium anomalum. The sequence continues at coordinate 62,565,589 of CM046956.1, forward strand.
GAATAGCCAATTTGCCACCCCAATTGGGTCAAACCTACAAGCACCAAACCAAGCATATTTGCACAACAATTTCAGCTAATTTCTACACCAAACTATACATCATTTTTGCCTTTACAATATTAATAAATTCCAACCTCAATTCATCAACCAAAACCTAAACTAAATCATACCAAAACATATGTTTCAATACATCATTCAATCTTATGCTCAAAACTTACCAAACTTATCAACATTGACCATTTCTTTTGATCATTAAAAACATATCATATAATTCATAATACCACATATATCATATAACATTTCCAACCATAAGTTCAAACATAAGCTAGCCATATCACATGGCATAATAAATACATTACAAAACCTAACCAAAACACTTCTAGCCTATACATGCCATACTTTAAATATACATTTTCAAAAGTACCAAAACAAGGTTTGATAGTGTGGTGATGATTCTTGATGATCCCTGAGCTGACAGTAGCTTTAATATCTATAAAGCAATGCAAACACACACAAAGTAAGCTTTCAAAAGCTTAGTAAGCCATATACAAGTAAGCTTGTCGTTGAAAACATATAAGCATCATCAATTTACATATACTTTGTAGCCAAATACCAACACAACCTCATATTCATATACTTAGATCATTGATCATCATTTATACATATACTTACCTTTCATTTACAAATATAGCATACAATTCAAATGTACCTGAATATGATACAATTTCACATAGTCATTCGTTTTCTCAGAATGCCCGTTTGAACCGTTTGGAAACATAAGGATACGCGGATAGGTCAGAAAGCACATACAATACCAACGTCCCAGACGTGGTCTTATATGTAATCAAATATCGATGCCACTGTCCCAGACAGGGTCTTACACGAAATCAAATATGATGTTGATATCCCAGACATGGTCTTACATGTAAAATAGAAGTCGATGCTAATGTCCTAGACGTGGTCTTACACGATAACATATATCGGAATCCTATGTCATGACATATGTATCCTAACTATTCCTAGGGTTCGTACGGGGCTTTTCGAACGTCGGAACTTTGTCGATACTTTCTCAAATAGCACGTATTTAGCTCAAACATTTATTCATCACAATTCCATAACATATAAATAATAAGAATTCAATTCAAATACGTTTATTTGTATATCGATTTACCTCGTACAGATTCGGATGAATGAAATCGGTTACTTGACAACTTTTAACTTTCCTCGATCTAACTCCGTTTTCTTTGATTCTTGATCTAAATAAATTCAAATTTAAATTATTCAATCACAAATGCATTCAAAACAATCCATAGACACATATTTAGGGCAATTTGCAAATTAGCCCTCATTTTCACATTTTAACATTTTAGTCCCTAATTCACAAAATCATAATATACACATAATTTGCATATACTCATGCTTGGCCAAATATTCATAGCTCTCATTCAAGTCCACACGTTTCATTTATTTCACATTTTAGTCCTTCAATTTATAATTTTCACAATTTAGCCCATTTTACTCAAAATCATCAAAAATCCAAAGACAAAACATACAAACCCAACATCAAACTTTCGTATTTCATCATATAAGAACATAAAGCTCATGAATTCATCCATGGAACATTTCAAAATCATCATCAAAATCAGAAATAGAGGCATGGGCTTGATAGTATACGAAGCAACGATTACAAAAATGTAGAAATTATCAAAAACCGAAAAAAATACAAACCTATTTTAAAGGAAACCAAGGCCAAACCCTAGGTAAGCTTTTCTCTATTATTTTTCTTGATTTTTCTATTGAATAACATGTATAATGGCTTATTTTCATACCTTATTTTAATTATAATTCATTTTATAATTAGTTTACCATTTTGCCCTTAATATAAAACATTAACAAATCAGTTTACAAAGGTAATTAATGTCCATTAACCATATAAATGGCATAATAACCACATAAGGACCTCTCATAAACAAAGACAAATCAAATAGGCACTTTTAACATATAACAAGCAACTTTTACATTTTACGCGATTAGGTCCTTTTATCAAATTAAGCACTCAATTGATCTAATTTTAATACTAAACTTTCACACATGCTAATTCACACATTGTAAGCACCAAAAATAGTATTTACATATTTTTTTAACTCGAATTTGTGGTCCCGAAACCACTATTTTGACTAGGGTCTAAATCAGACTATTACATTGTAGCTATTCATGTATATAGAGGAGCATCCATAGAGGTTTTACCTCAAGGCTTAAGTCAATTATGTTTGTATTCGAGTATAAATCCAATTATTGTAAATAAATGTTGGAATTAGGGTTGTAAGGATTACCCAACAGTTGTGTACGAGATTTATATTCTTTAGACTCTCAAAATTTTGAGTTATTAAAGTGTGTATTTAAATCCAAAATGGAAGTATCGTTTAATTCATTTGGTTTGGTGTAGCATTTGGTACCCAGATCTAGCATTCGGGTCAAGTATAGGGTGTTACATCTATCAACAAACCACCATAGATTTAGTTACCCAATATCATTTTCATGCAAACAATAACCCAACACATACTCAAATCATTCATTAAAATAAGAACAAGAGTAGGGTGAAATAAAGCTTAGGAATTTCTTTAATGGTTGCATGCAAAAGATGATGACAATAACAAAGGATATTTTCAATTTTTTATACTCTAGAAAGTAAATGAAGATGAAATATATTAAAGGATTTGGATGAAAATGGAAATACAAAGGAAAGTTTGAGTACCAATGTAACGCCCCAAAATCTAAGTGTTTATTTTTGTATGGTTGTGACACAAATGCATGTTTGCTTCAGTGGTTAAGTGCTCTGGGAAGAGTCTGAGAAGTCTTGGGTTCCAGCCTTAGCTTGTGCAATAATTTTGTTTTTACTTGAATTAACATTGTCTCTAGTCAGTAGGCTTCTTAAATAAATATGGGTATTTTATGACATAAAGAGCCTACTGGTCTAGGGGGTATGTGGCGTGTTACCTATGCCAGAGGGCTGAGGTTTGAATCCTGGGGAAGGCAGTAAAGTGTTTTATTTTGCTGCTCTTGCCGTGTGAGTAGTTGAGGTTAACCGAAACTATGTTGAGTTGAGTGGAGTTTTAATTGGTGATTTTGGAGATATTGATGGAGGGATTTTAAGAGGGATTTGGGGTGGAAATCATGGGGAGTTGAGGGGAGAGGTAGTGTTGTGCCAAAATTGAACTTTGGGCACTCAAGAATTCGGCCTGAGTGATATGCTTCTCATCTTTGGTTTTGCCTGCTTTTTTCTACTTGAAGGCCGATTGTGGTAGGGGTTTCATTAAAGTATTTTTTTGTTTCATCTATTTCGCCTTTGGAAACCATTTCTTTGGCTGAATACTTTATTTTCTCCCCTCAACACATTCGAGTCTTGGTCTTGTCCGAGCTTATTGTCCCTAGTGTTCTCTTATTAACAGATTGCCTCACTTTTTCTTCCTTCCCCAAACGATTCTTCTTTTGGCCAAACATACCTTCTTCCCCTCCTTCGATTCTTTTTGTTAATAGATTTTCTTTCTCTTCATCTTGCTATTGTGACCGAATACCCCATACTTCTCCTCTCTATTCGCCCCCAAATCGTTTCTCTTATCATCTCGTTCTATTTGGTACCCAGGCAGAATACTTCATCTCTCTCTCTATTTTGTTTCCAGTTTGGAAATTATTCTCTGACAATCGGTGAGTACACTCGACTCCTTCTTATTCTCTCTTAACTATTATTAAGTCTCCCCTATCTTGCATTATTTAAACTGAATACTCTTTTCTCTTACTATTGATTCTCATCTCCTTCTTTTCTATGTGGTGTTCTTTCGATTTTTAGAACTTCTCGAGGAGTGAAGGAGTTTACAAGTAATACTGAAGCATTTAAAACCTTCCTTTCGCCACTCGATCGAAGGTAACTCTGTCTGCAATTATTGTGTTTAACATAAGGTATGTTGGCTTGCATTTCTTGGTGTTGACCGAATGCTACTTCCACTATTCTAGGGTTTTATGCTTTCTATAGATTAGTATATGTTCAACCCTTGGGCTTAGGCAATCGTAACTAATAGATTTCGCTGGTAACGCATATATTCAACAAGGAGCATGTGATCAATCTTAATCAGCGGTCTAAGAGGACTAAGCCACATTTGTTCAATCAAGGTAGGTATTAATGATATGTTGGGATTGTAATAAGGGAGGTTATTAACCCTATTGTCAAACGACTAATAGAATACCTTGATTGAATGTAGGTTGGTGCTCATGGACTATTCGTACTTTCGCAATCAGGTGTGTAAACACTGTTCAAATCGTAAATTGACAAAAGCCGAAAAATGTGACCATTGATGCCACATAGGCGTGCGCTCGCTCATGTGGTAATCTGAACGTATAGGCGTGGGCATTTGATCAGGGAGGCCACTATGAGCGAGCTCATGTGCTTAGGCCGTTTTGAGCCACGTTAGGCCGAAATGAGCCTTGTGGGCCCCACACGAGTAAACCACACGGACCTGTTGAAAATATTGGGCCAGGCTATGTAGTCCACACAGCCAAGGCCATTTTTAGGCTTTGTGGGCCACATGGGCGTGTGGGCCCACATGGGCCCGCATTATGAGCCTTAGGCCCATTTGCACTGTTTGACTGTTAAGGTTGCACGGATCACCCGAGACAATTGTGGACCTGCTGTTGGGTCATTAAGTCAACCTAGACACTGAATAGATAAATGATTGTTATGTCCTTATGAGATGTATGACTATAATTGAGCACGTCATTTTATATATATTGCATACATGTATGATACTATGATATATTGCATGACAGATTGCATGGGGATGAGTTATATTGAATGGAGGAAGTGTACTGTATTGGCAGCTCTGCTGCAAATACTGTTTAGTGTTCCAACCGGTGCTATATTTTGGAGTGTAGGGATGGGTGGGTTGATTTTATCCCCACATGGAGTGTAGGGCTAGATGGAGTGGAGTGTAGAGGATGGATGAGTAGGATCTCTGATTGCATTTCTGTTACTGTTACTAAAATAGGCTAAGGCCCACACTAATACTAATACTGTAATGGGCTAAGGCCCTAACTGATACTAGACTGTTACTGAAATGGGCTTAGGCCCAGACTGTTTTTGCCTATCGTATGACTGACTGTTTGTTTATTAAGGGTATACACACTGAGTTTCATAAACTCACCCTTCTGCTTCTCTACACAGGTAATCCTTAGGCGAATTGGTGTTGCGAGAGACTCGAAGGTGGCCACACATCCGTTCTTGCCTCTATATTGGATTTTTAATTTATTAGTAATTTAAATTTAGGTATTTTTATGTAATAAGGCCTCTTTAAAGTTTGAACTTTAAATTTGGGAATTTTACTTGCCTTGATATAAACTACTAGTTGTAGGAAAATGACAGGTTTTCAAAAGATAACTGTTTCTCAAAGACACCATATTTTCGCAACATATTTTAAAAGCTTCCACAACAAACAATGTTTTAAAATGTAATAACAAATTAATATGATTGACCGTTTTGCTACACGACTTGAGTTTTAACAAGGAACAAGACATCTTAAATTTTTGTTAAGATCACAAAGAGGTTTAACATAGAACGGGCTTTTCATCGAAATTCTATTTTTCGAAAAAGACTTCAATGTGACATTGCCAGATTTAGCCATAACGTCAAGGCCGGGTTTGGGTTGTTACATTTAGTGGTATCAGAGCCAGGTTGCAAAACTTGACTGTAGATTTGGGTTTCTTTTAAAACTTGGGTTTCCGAAAAAGAACTGTTTCTGATTTGGAATACTTGGAAATGCTTTGATTGAATGCGTTGTACACCGAGTCTCCAGCGCCAATTCTTTAAGTCCTCTGAAACTATTTTCTGTTTAAATTGAAATACTGAGACTACTGTAGGTAGTAGACTATACTGAATGACTGTAGCAAGACTGTGTTCTGCGAAAATGAACTCTTAAATATTGATACTATTTTCCATAAAATATTTGTTAATAAACACTGAAACTGTAAACTGATGCATAAAATTGTTAAATCAGATAATACACAAATCAATAATGAGCACCTGAGGTACTCGTGGAAGGGGTACAAGAGGCCACGAGATTGTCCACAGAGGCCTGAGCAGATACAAGCTACTGGTTTGGGTAGTGTACAACCGCCTAGGGGTGGTCAGTAGCCATCGAGAGGCCGTGGTCAGGCCAGAGGTGGAAATGGTTTAGGCCATGGTCAGAGGGCATCGGGCAGAGGTGCTGGACGTACTGAGGCGAGGCAGCCAGCCCTGGTTTATACTGCACGTCACCGAGAGGACAGGGACGCCCCAGATTTTATCACGGGTATGTTCTTTATTCATAATGTACCTTACACTGCAGTAATTAATGTTGGATCTATGCATTCCTATATAGCATGTATTGTATCTGGGACCTTGGGTTTAATACTGAAAGCACTACGAGTGAGGTTACTGTGTTGAGTCCACTAGGGTAGTCAGTGAGGGTAAATAAATTGTTTAGAGATGTACCTTTGGAGGTCCAAGGATTTACCTTCATGGCAGATTTGACGGAACTCCCTTTTGGAGAATTTGACTTAATACTGGGCATACTCTGGCTGGTTAAGCATCAAGTGAACTTGGATTGTGGTTCTAAACGGGTGGTACTGAAAACTGTGGAGGGTGATGAGGTAGTGGTAATTAGGGAACGTCAAAATTATTTGTCAAATGTGATTTCTACACTTAGGGCTGGGAAATTGGTTCGTAAAGGTTGTGAGGCGTATCTAGCCTACATCAGTGTTTCTGATTCTGAGGTTTCTTCTATTAAAGATATCAAAATAGTTAAGGACTTTCTGGATTTTTTTTTGATGAGCTACCTGGGTTACCCCCAAACCATGAAGTTGAGTTTGGGATTGAGCTCCTGCCTGGTACAGCTCTGGTGTCCATCGCCCCATATCGAATAGCACCGAAGGAGCTTGTGGAGCTTAAAGCTCAAATTCAAGAGTTACTGGATCGAGGATTCATCCAATCTAGTGTGCTCTGTGGGGAGCACCGGTCTTATTTGTGAAAAAGAAGGATGGATCCATGCAGATGTGCATTGATTACCAATAATTGAATAAATTGACCATTAAGAATAAGTACCCCCTACCAAGGATAGATAATATATTTGATCAATTCCAAGGGGATTCGATTTTCTCTAAGATTGATCTTCGATCTGGGTACCATCAACTGAGATTCAAAGAGGATGATGTTTATAAGATAGAATTTAGGACTCGTTATGGTCACTACAAGGTCCTAGTGATGCCGTTTGGATTGACAAATGCACTAGCGGCTTTTATGGATCTGATGAACCGAATGTTCCAGCCCTATCTGGATCGGTTCGTAGTGGTTTTTATAGATGACATTATGGTGTATTCGAGAACTAAAGATGAACATGATGCACATATCCGAGTGGTTCTATAAATTCTAAAGAAGAAACAACTGTATGCTAAGTTCAACAGGTGTAAATTCTGGCTACGAGACGTAACATTTTTGGGTCATATAGTATTTGCTGAAGGGATTAGAGTTGATCCTCGAAAAATTGAAGCTGTTCTGGATTGGAAGCCACCTAAGACAGTATCTGAGATTCGAAGTTTTCTGGGTCTGGCAGGGTATTATAGACATTTTGTAGAGGGGTTTTCATTGATTGCTGCACCTTTAACTAAGTTGTTGCGTAAAAGGGTGTCGTTTAACTGGACTGATAAGTAGCAAGAAAGTTTTGAGAAGCTAAAGAAAGTTCTGACTGAGGCCCCTGTCTTAATACAGCCAAAGTCTAGGAAAGAATTCACTTTCTATAGTGATGCATCACATGTGGGGTTGGGATGTGTGTTGATGCAAGAGGGTAAGGTTGTAGCATATGCATCTCGCTAACTTAAGACGCATGAGACGAACTATCCGACACACGACTTGAAGTTGGCTGCAGTGGTATTTGTAATGAAGATTTGGAGGCATTACCTGTATAGTGAGAAGTATATCATTTACACGGATCACAAGAGCCTCAAGTATCTCCTAACTCAGAAGGAGCTAAACCTTAGGCAGCGTAGATGGATGGAGCTGCTTAAGGACTATGACTGTTCCATTGAATACCATCCTGATAAGGCTAATGTGGTGGCCAACGCACTGAGGCGTAGGGCTATGACTGATCTAAAGGTGATGTTTGCTCGTCTCAGCTTATTCGATGATGGTAGCTTACTTGTTGAACTCCAAGTTAAACCGATGTGGATTGAACAGATTAAGGGTAAACAGTTGGAGGATGAGTCACTGGGTCCTCGTTTCTGACAGATTGAGAGTGGTAACACATCATATTTTGGACTGAATAGCAAAGCGGTACTCTGTTTCCATGGGAGAGTCTGTGTCCCAAAAGATACTGACTTGCGGCAGTCTATACTACAAGAGGCACATAGTAGTCTTTATGCTATGCATCTCGAAGGGAATAAGATGTTCCAAGACCTTCATGAGTTATATTGGTGGCTAGGTCTTAAGCGTGAAGTTACCGAATTTGTGAGTCAATGTCTGACTTGCCAGCAGGTTAATGTTGAACATCAGTTAGCTTTAGGGTTGCTTCAGCCAATTAAGATTCCACTTTGGAAGTGGGAGAGAGTGACTATAGACTTCGTTAGTGGGCTGCCCCTAACGCTTGCTAAGAAGGATTCAGTATGGGTCATCGTGGATCAATTGACCAAATCTGGCCATTTCATTCCAAAATTTACACGATTACTTCTTTCTGTGTGTCGCTAAACTGTATGTGGCTGAGATAGTGAGACTGCATGGGGTACCAGTTTCCATAATATCTGATAGAGATCTTTGTTTCACGTCTCGATTCTGGAAGAAGCTGCATGAGGCATTGGGTAAAAGGTTAGACTTCAATACTGCGTTCCATCCTCAGATAGATGGTCAGTTAGAGAGGGTGATTCAGATACTAGAGAATATGCTAAGGAGTTGTGTAATTGATTACCAAGGTAGTTGGGAGGATTACTTGTCATTGACAGAGTTTACGTACAACAATAGATACTAGTCTAGCATACAGATGGCACCTTACAAGGCATTATATGGTCATAGGTGTCGTACTCCTTCGTGTTGGATAGAGTTAGGTGAGCGGCGTCTTCTGGGCCCTGAATTAGTTTCTAATATCGAAGCTAAAGTTAGACTAATTCGGGATCGATTGAAGGTAGCATCATAAAGACAAAAATCATATCCAGATCTGAAGCATAAGGAGATTGAATATTCTGTGCGGGGCTTCATTTTTCTCAAGGTCTCGCCATGGAAGAAGATACTGAGGTTTGGACCGAAGGGCAAGTTGAGCCCTAGGTGCATTGGGCCTTACCGCATATTTAAACATGTGGGACCGGTTGCCTATCAGATAGAGTTACTTCCGGAGTTAGACTAAATTCATGATGTGTTCCACATCTATATGTTGAGGCGCTACCGCTCTGATCCTATGCATATTATTTTGACTGAGGAGATAGAGGTTAAACCATATTTGACTTTTGAGAAGGAGCCAATTTAGATTCTAGAGCGTGATGTAAAAGTGTTAAGGAAGAAGTCTATCCTACTGGTTAAGGTACATTGGCGTAATCACAGCTCAAAGGAAGCCACGTGGGAACCTGAGGAGGTGGTGTAACAACAATATCCTCATCTGTTTTGATCAGATAAATTTTGAGGCCAAAATTTCTTTCTAGGGGGTAGAGCTGTAACGCCCCAAAATCTAACTTTTTATTTGTGTATGGTTGTGACACAAATGCATGTTTACTTCAGTGGTTACGTGCTCTGGGAAGAGTCAGAGAAAGTCTCGGGTTCAAGCCTTAGCTTGTGCAAAAATTTTGTTTTTACTTGAATTAACCCAGTCTCTAGTCAGTAGGCTTCTTAAATAAATATAGGTATTCTATAACATAAAAAGCCTGCTGGTCTAGGGGCCATGTGGCGTGTTACCTATGCCAGAGGGCTAAGGTTCGAATCCTAGGGAAGGGAAAGTGTTTTATTTTGCTGCTCTTGCTGTGTGAGTAGCTGAGGTTGACCAAAACTTTGCTAAGTTGAGTGGAGTTTGAATTGGTGATTGTGAAGATATTGATGGAGGGATTTTAGGAGGGATTTAAGAAGAAAATCGTGGGGAGTTGAGGGAGAGGTAGTGTTGTGCTGAAATTGAACTTTGGGCACTCAAGAATTCGACCTCAATGGTATGCTTCTCATTTTCGGTTTTGCCTGCTCTTTTCTGCTTGAAGGCTGATTATGGTAGGGTTTCATTCGAGTATTTTTCTATTTCATCTATTTCACCTTTGGCAACTATTTCTTTGGTCGAACCCTTTCTTTTCTCCCGTCAACACATTCGAGTCTTGGTCTTGTCCGAGCTTATTGTTCCTAGTGTTCTCCTATTAACCGATTGCCTCTCTTTCTCTTCTTTCCCCAAACGATCTTCTTTTGGCCAAACATACCTTCTTCCCCTCCTTCGATTCTTCTTGTTAACAGATTTTCTTGCTCTCCATCTTGTAATTATGACCGAATACCCCATACTTCTGCTCTTTGTTCGCCCTCAAACCGTTTCTCTTATCATCTTTATCTATTTGGTACCCAGGCCGAATACTTCATCTCTCTCTCTATTTTGTTTTCGGTTTGGCAATTATTCTCTGACAATCAGTGAGTACACTCGACTCCTTCTTGTTATCTCTTAACTATTATTAAGTCTCCCCTCTCTTACATTGTTTAAGCTTAAATCTTTTCTTTTACTTCCAATTCTTATCTCCCTTCTCTTATGTGTAGTGTTCTTTCATTTTCTAGAACTTCTCAAGGAGTGAAGGAGTTTACAAGTAATACTGAAGCATTTGAAACCTTCCTTTCGCCACTCGATCGAAGGTAACTCTGTCTGTAATTATTGTGTTCAACCTGGGGTATGTTGACTTGCATTTCTTGGTGTTGGCCGAAAACTACTTCCCCTATTCTAGGGTTTTTTGATTTCTATACATTAGTATATGTTCAACCCTTGGGTTTAGGCAATCGTAACTAATAGATTTCGCTAGTAATGCATATATTCGACAAGGAGCGTATGATCAATCTTAGTCAACGGTCTAAGAGGACTAAGCCACATTTGTTCAATCAAGGCAGGTATTAACAATAAGTTGGGACTGTAATAAGGGAGTTTATTAACCCTATTGTCAAACGACTAATAGAATACCTTGATTGAATGTAGGTTTGGTACTCGTGGACTATTCGCACTTTTGCAATCAGGTGTGTAAACACTGTTCAAATCGTAAATCGACAAAAGCCAGAATGTTTAACCATTGATGCCACATGGGAGTGCGCTTGCTCATGTGGTAATCCGAACGCGTAGACGTGGGCATTTGATTGTAGAGGCCACCTTGAGCGATCTCATGGGCTTAGGCTGTTTTGGGCCACGTTGGGCTGAAATGAGTTGTATGGGCTCGACGGACTTGTGGGCCCTGTACGAGTAAACCACACGGACGTGTGGAAAATATTGGGCCAGGCTGTATAGTCCACACAGCCAAGGCCATTTTTGGGCTTTGTGGGCCTGCATTATGGGCCTTGGGACCATTTTCACTATTTAACTATTAAGGTTGCACGGGTTGCCCAAGACGACTGTGGACCTATTGTTGGGTTGATAAGTCTACCTAGACCCTAAATAGATAAATGACTATTATGTCCTTATGAGATGTATAACTATAATCGAGCACGCTATTTTATATATATTGTATACATGTATGATACTATGATACGATGCATGACATATTGCATGGGGATGGGTTATATTGAATGGAGGAAGTGTACTGTACTGGCAGCTTTGCTGCAAATACTGTTTAGCGCCACAACTGGTGCGATATTTTGTAGTGTAGGGATGGGTGGGTTGGTTTTATCCCAACAAGGAGTGTAGGGCTGGACGTCGTGGAGTGTAGAGGATGGATGGGTAGGATCTCTGATTTCATTTCTGTTACTGTTACTGAAATGGGCTAAGGCCCCACACTAATACTGATACTATAATGGGCTAAGGCCCTAACTGATACTGGACTATTACTGAAACGGGCTTAGGCCCGGACTGTTTTTGCCTATGATATGACTAACTATTTGTTTATTAAGGGTTTACACACTGAGTTTCATAAACTCACCCTTCTACTTATCTGCGCAGGTAATCCTTAGGCGAATCGGTGCTGCGAGGGACTCGAAGATGGCCATACATCCATTCTTGCCTCTATATTGGATTTTTAATTTATTAGTAATTTAAATTTAGGTATTTTTATATAATAAGGCCTCTTTAAAGTGTTAACTTTAAATTTGAGATTTTTACTTGCTTTGATATAAACTGCTAGTTGTAGGAAAAAGACAGGTTTTCAAAAGATAACTGTTTCTCAAAGACACCACATTTACGCAACATATTTTAAAAGCTTCTGCAACAAACAATGTTTTAAAATGTAATAAAAAATTAATATGATTGACCCTTTTGCTATACAACTTGAGTTTTAACAAGGAACAAGACATCCTAAATTTCTGTTAAGATCACAAAGAGGTTTAACATGGAACGGGCTTTTCATCAAAATTATATTTTTCGAAAAACACTTCAATGTGACATTACCAGATTCGGCCATAACGTCTAGGCCAGGTTTGGGGTGTTACAACCAAAGTGCAAATACTAGAAAAGCTATAGTAGAAACAAACTAAACTACCAACTACACCAACTAAACTCAATAAAGTTAATGAACTAAACCATAAAATATTAAGAAGAAACTAACTACTAAGCTTTAAAAGATGAAAGAAAGTTGGCTCATTTAAGTGTTAAGCCAAAACTGCTTTTATCGGCTGAATACAATTCCAAATTTAAGACAAAAATGCCCCAAAGTTTTACTTTGGCGTAGGTTAATGTTGGTTAAAAGGCTACCCCTACAGCAATTTTTCACTCGTCAGGCATCGATGTCATGACACCCTCAATGGTGGTGCACTAATGGTTGTGGGGGTTCTAGGTGTCGTGACATCCACTAGTCATTGTTGCGACATCACTAGTGGTGGCCATAGTTTCTTCACTTCAACACCTTCAGGCATATCACGACCTTGGAGGCTTGGTGTAGCGACTTTCAGGTCGGTGTCGCGACTCTCTCAACGGTAGGCTCCAAGTTGATTTCTCGTAGAAGTTTTGTATCCTCGAGACAAAGAAACTCATTATTGTTTCCATAGCATCAGTGTTGCGACACCCATGCTGAATGATGTTTTCCTTGATGCCAAATCATTGTCGTCTTCCTACACCAACTTAAATACATCTTTTGGTTTCCCATGGCACAGTTTTGCTAATTTGGGTCTCAAAAGAGGTAAAACTACGCAAAAATGTTTATTAATGGTAAAAGCTAAAAATCGACATAAACATATAAAAGACACTTATATTGCTTGAGAATAAGCTCCTTAAGTGTTTCGTAGAGCCTAATTTGATGTATCAAATTACGACAGATCAAATACCAAATTTTTATAAAAGCATTTTTTTGAAAAATTTTATATTTTCTTTTTATTTCTTTATTTTCCTTTTCCTTCTTCCCTTTTAGTTTTGACAAATGGAAAACATAGAAAAACTATATTAAAAGACATGGAGAACAGAAGAAAACAGAGGAAGAAGTAGAAGAGAATGAAAAATAAAGAGAAAAAAAAAGGAAAGTTAAAAGAACATAAAAGAAAAAAATTAAATTACTTAAAACGAAAAAATATGAGACCAATTGTATAATTTAACCTAATTTTTCTTGTTTGAAATGATGATTTAACATGTCACGTCAGCTTATTGTTACACCGTTAATGACAATTAACAACTCAGTGACTAAAATGTTACCACACGTTAACGTAAGTGACTAAAACATAACATTTCAAACAACCTGAATTAAACAAAAGTGATTATTTTAATAGTTTACCTATAAATAAATGTTATTTGATAGTTTAACAAGTGCGTGGAATTTTATTTTTTTTCTGTTTCCTATTTACTTGGACTGGATTCTATTAATGCGTTGGGATGGTTGGTGCTATGTGTAACGTAGTTGTCTGCTAAGTGGAAAAGAAAGGATGAAATATTTATTTTTAATGATGTTATAAGTATATTGATTAGAAGGTGAAAATATGTAGGAAATTATACTTCCTTGATGCTATCTAACCGATAACTCGATTCATCACTGTACATCGTGAGTACGTGAAGTAAATTTGGAGAATTGGTGTGTAATTGTAATGTTTAAGTTCAATTTCAAACCAATAAAATTACGAATAGTGATCCCATTTTATTTCATGAAATTAAGTTACTCATCAACATTATTATATATTGTATATAAAGTGTAAGACAAAAAAAGAAATCGGGAATATGTAACCTCAAACTGTAGGAGGTACACATATTTCAAGTAATTTAGTGGTTGGAGCATAAAAAGGACAAAATATGCAATTTCAGTTCAGTCACCAACAACAATTGTCAATTCGTATTCGTGATTGCAAAATTTTAATAGGTAAAACGCAACCGTAAAATATAAATAATCAAATATAAAATAATAATGGAGTCTTAAATATTTCGATTCTACAATTTGTATACAATTTTTAATTGTATAAGTAATAGATTTTAAATGATTATTTTGATTTTAATAAAAATGAAATTATATGTAAAATATTTATTTTCTAACCTTAAAATGGGTCGGTTTACTGGATTAATACAAATATTGCAATTATATCCATATTCAACTGTCATGACTTTTGTATGATTTGATATTTGGTTGATGTGTAAGTATATACAATTGTTGACAAATAATAGAGTAGTAAGTAAAAGCTATCGTCTCCACAACGATTGTTTATGCAAATAAAAAATTGTAAAATTAAAACATAGCAAATTGGTGGTGATGAGATAAATTAAAGTGTGATGAATTTTCTAATTAAACTAAAGACTAACCTAAGTATGCTCAAAATTAAAACAAAATGCAAAAGAAATAAGTATTCAAGCTTTTAAGAGTTAATCACAATAGCATGCATGTGTTAGAATAATTTTCCTTCCTATTAGGAATTATTTAAACAATGTTAAAAGATGTTACGAAGTTTCTATGGCAAGATGATATTTTACTAACTTTATTTAATTAACTTATAATGTTAAACTTACTGAATTACTAAGTATATCTAGCATATTTTTATGTTTAATAAACTTACAATTTCAAAAGCAAACATCATACAAGGTTATGTAAGGTAATAATATTTTTAGTATTATTACTGATTTAATCACTAAATGATCAACATACACCATACAAGTATTGTGTGAATTAATTAAAATTTTGGTCAGATTAATTAATTAATTCAGTTGTTTCCCTTCATTCATAATGCATGACAAACATATTCATAATTTTACTTGCATGAATAAACAAGTCAAATGCACATAACATCTTTAACAAAGTTAAATAATTTAAGCTACAAAATTTAAACCATTCTAACACCAACAAAATTAAGCAATCATTATTATATTAAAAGCATAAAACTTAGTTGCAATCATGTTTCTTGAATTGATCAAAATAAAATATAGATGGGAAAGAGAATTGCTAAGTCGTGTCTTGTGGTTCTCCAAGGCACAGTTCACTTGCTATTCCTTTGTTCTTCTCTTCTTGCCATAACTACCAAGTTTAAAAGCTTTTAATATTGGTGAAAAGGGCTGCTCTCAACAACTTGCAAACACTCTTTCAAGAGGGAATTCAAGAATGGAAAATGGGAAGTGAAATAAGAGAGAAAAGGGAGAAGAGATAATGAGTGAAGGATGAGCGGAATGGGTGAATGCATAGAGGATATTTAAACTTGAGGCTAGCTAGTTTTAGCAAATGAGAGCCTTGAATTTCTCTCTTCCTATGGCTAGCTCTTGCTTTAAGGAAAGAGGGTGGATAGCTTTGTTATTTTTAGCTACTTTCATGCTTGATTCATGGGAGAGAACCATAAACTGGGGATGGGAGTTGAACAATCACATGCAGAATTTTCGTGGCTTATTTTAAATATTTTACCAAGTCTTGAGTGGTTGATTTGGGAACCTCTATGGACAATTGGGTCTTCTCCTACTTAGTGGACAGTTTGGGTTCTTATCTTCCTAGCAAGTTGTCTATTACGTTGTCCCAATTCTTAACCTGGGTCAAAAGAATTGTCAATGTCCAATATTTCTTTAATTGGGCATCCAAAGTTGATCATAAATCAACCCACTTCTACATGGCTCACGTTGTGGAAATGCTACAACATTGACTATCAAAAAGGTAATATTCAAGATTGTTTCTTCTTCTAATGCACCAAACTACATCAAATTGGCAAAAATATGTAAAATTAACATTTAAATAAATAACAACATATATTTGAATTTTATTTTATCCTACTTCATAAATTTGTAATTGAGTTACAAAATTTGTTATAAAAACACTCAAAATTTGCATGAATTACTTGTTAGAAAGTGTTGTAAATGTTTATATGTTTCAGAGTTATCACACCCCCAAACTTAATTCATAGCTCGTCCCAAGTGATGATATATGCTAACTTATATTATAGTTCGAGTCACTTTTTCAAAAAAAATCCCTTCAAACGAAATACATCCTTCCCATAGTTATGTGTTTAGCAAAATTATGATAAAAAAAATTTTGTACACATGTAACTTGAGTACATATATCACTCAATTATTTTCAAATATTAATATTTCTAACAAAAATATGTACTCAATGTCTTCCCTTAACAAGTGTGTCCTTAATGCTTTCCAACCAGTTTTTATTTCCCCTGATTAAACTAAGTAATAATCCTAATGTTTAATTATGCCTTCATATGTTAAGTTCAAAAATTCCTCTCCACTAATGTAGCTAGCACATAAATGTAAATTAATAGGTATTTAATATCGATGTAACGTGGCTTGGGTCAAGGTAGGAAAGAGATAGATAATTTTCAAGTTAAAACTGTAAACTTAGCTTACTTCGAACCTTCCAAATACAATTATCCCCAAGAACACCAACTTCTTTTAAGTTTGAGTCCAAATGCTCTTTGTACATCTTTTTTCAACAATTGGATTTTTTTAAGCATATACAAATGCTTTCTTGAGCATATAACTCAACATTTTGTTCTTGAGCATTCCAGTACTTTTCTATAACTCCTCCAAACTTAATCACAAAAAAATTCTAGATGAACAGAGTCTAAGATTTGGGACAAGTAAAGATAAATATTAGGGAAGGGGTGGCTTATTAATGTAAAGTTCTAAAAAAAATCAGGCCATATAGCTCAGAGTAGGGTTTCAAGCGATAACTATTTACTAAGGTTTGCTTGAAAGGCTTAAATTGTACAACAAAAATTTGCCTAAATCATTTTCAAATTACCATGCGTCCTAGGATTTCATATCAAGGGAATTGCTAAGTCAATTCTAAAGGCTTAAACTTTCATGTATGCTTATTTTTTTCTAAGGAATTAAAAATTTCATTGTTTGACTTATACACAATTACTAAGTTTAACATTTTTGTCATAATTAAGCTAGCATAAAAGTAATTGAAATAATAGAATTTTATACATACTAAAGCTAAAAAAATTAAGCAAAAATTAAAATTTTGAGAAATATTTACTATAACATAACTTAATGGAAAAAATAATAAGTTTCATAAAAAATCTCCAAAAAGTTTAATTTCTAGTCACCCCACTAAAGAGACACAATGTCCTCATTGTTTACAACACAAAATAGAATGGGCAAAATCAAAGAAGTGAATGTGAAATGTGCACTGAGTAGGGCCTCAAAAAAGGGAGGTCAGTCAATTTCGACTGCTTAAAAACCAAGCCTTTCCTAGCCAGAGTCAATCCTAGGCATGCATGTTCACATTACCAACCATTTTATTTTTCCATGAATTTAGAAATAATTTGCAAGTTTGCTTAATTTTATTCATAAGTGCAACTTAATATTTATGATGCAAAAAGAAAAAAATAAAAATAAAACAAGTAAAAGTAATTAAACCTAAAATATCTTAAAATAATACAGAAAATGAAACTCCGCTTATTTATTTGGTAAAATCCTCATTATCTGACTTTCTTCATGACCGTCTTTGCACCTATTTCCTCTTTCTGAAGGGTTAGGATTGCCTTGCCCAGCTTCCAGAGTTTGAGTCCGTGGCTCAAAAATAAAATCTCAGACAATTGCACAAACTAGCTGGCAAGTTTAGCAGAATTAACTTGAAGCTTGTGCAAAACAGCTGGAGTTCGGAAATGGGGTGATCGGAAATGGTTTTGATGATGTTATGTAACACCCCTAACCTGTATCCGTTGCCAGAATAGGTTAAGAGGCATTACTGGACTCGTAACTTATAACAGATCAACCAAATATCAAATATCATCCCATTTCCATAAATATCAGTCATTCATGTCCAATACAACTTAAACCGAGTATACAAGGTCTAATCCATACATCTAGGACTAAATTGATAACATATAAAAGTTTCAAAACTTAAAAAAATTTCAACTTTTCAAAGGTCACACGCCCGTGTGTCTAAGCTGTGGCGAAATAGGGCATACATACTGACTTCTCCACATGGCCACAAGACACGCCCATGTGCCAGGCCGTGTGAAAATTAGAGAGGCTATTGACTTGGCCACACGGCTGACCGCATACCCGTGTGCCACACACAACCAATAGACACGCCCATGTGTCTAGGCCGTGTCAAAACTGTAGGGTATACTGACTTTAATTCTTAGGGTACCCCAGGGGACAGACGGCTGTGTAACGTGACCGTGTGTCGCACACGGTTGAGACACACGCCCGTGTCTCCGCCCGTGTGGACAAAAATATGCCATTTGAATAGCCAATTTGCCACCCAATATGGGTCAACTTACAAGCAAAGGAACAAGCATATTTGATCAACCATTTCAGCCAATATCTATACCAAATCATCCGTAATTCATACCATAACATTATCAACCAATTACATACTCATAAACTTACCAATTTATACCAAAACATAAGGTAAGATCATATTAAAACATCATTCAACCTCATACCATGAACTTACCAAACTTACCATCTCTTTTAACCAACCCAAATATACCAAAATTGAACATTGGCATAACATATTATATACCATTATCAAGTTATAATTTTAAACGTAAACTAGCCAAATCACATGGCTAAATTTATACATCACAAAACTTAATCTTTTAAATACTAGCCTATATATGCCATACTTCAAAATATACATTTTCAAAGTAACAAAATAAGGTTCGATAGTGTGGTGACGATCCTTGACGATCCCCGAGCTCATAGTAGTTTTGATATCTATAAAACAATGCAAACACACACAAAGTAAGCTTTCAAAAGCTCAGTAAGCTCGTACCAAAAACATCAACAGTATATAAAATATGAAACATCAACAAATAAGTACTTATAAATTCTCAACTCAGCCATCAAGTCCATGCAACATCATCCATATGTTTATATCAATTTAATAAACTTTTTATGCATTTTACCATCTACCACATAAGTATTATACTTACCTGAACATTCCCATATTCATTCGTTTTCATTCTCACCTCTTGTTCGGATATTTTGAGACTTTCCGAATATCACCAATGCTTTAAATATCTGCACACTTAGTGCTTTAAAGATTAGCCGAAGCTATAATAATTTCGCACACTTAGTGCCTCATATAGCCGAAGCTAATTTAAATCGCACACTTAGTGCCAAATACCATTAGTTTATCATCGTATTCATCCAAACCGAATATATACAATCTATGCATAATCAAAAAAGCAAAATTGTAACACCCCAAAGTTCAAACTCAAAACTTAACCAGGCCTATTACCACATAAATAACACTTGACTAGGAATATTACGCACACCTTTTATCAAAAACAAAAAAGAAAGAAAGTTCGGGATTTTTGGGACATTATAGTTCTACCTCCTTAAAGAAATTTCGTCCACGAAATTTCCAACTAATAACACAGACTACCACACCACACTCTCGCTGCGCACTCTAATTTCAACTTCGGTAAATAGCACACTATGGGTAAGTACGTACCAGTATTCGCCTCTAGAGCGTCTCCATCCCCTTGACGAAGTGCTGCATAGACCAAAGCTGGCTGCCTCACCTTAGCATGACCAGCACCTCTTCCTGGTGCTCCACAACCCAAACCGTTTCCACCCTTGGCCTGATCACAGCCTCTCGACGGTTGCTGACCACCCATCGGTGGCTGCACACCACCTCGGTCCATGACTGGCACTTGACCTGACATTCTAACGCAATGCTAGATCCCATGCTCTATAGATCCACAAGCTAGACAAGCTCATGTTCTCTTCCAGCACTCTCCCGCATGACCTTTTCCACAAGTAGCACAAGGTGGTGTACCAGTAGTAGCAACAAGGGGCCCTAGTCTGACTGGCCCATCCACTCTGGCCCTTCTTTTAACCCTCTAATCGCAATTGGAGGGCTCAGAATCCCTTTTATTTTTGCCCCTTTCTCTTTCCCAATTTAGGCGCTCAATGCGCTTTGCCTCTTCAGCAATTTTTTCTTTCTCCACCAATGCTGCAAAATCTCGTCCCTCTGAGGAGCAATCAATACTCGAAGACTGTCTCTATGGCCATCTTCAAACTGAATGCAACGTTCATAATCTGTTTCCACAATTACTCTTACATACCTACTAAGGCGTAGAAATTCTGCCTCACACTCTGCCATAGATTTGTTTCCCTAGGTCAAGTTTAGGAACTCCTTCCTTCTATCATCCAAATAACTCGCACCCACATACTTCCCTTGAAACGCAGTTTTGAAGGACTCCCAAGTGACCTGCTAAGGTTGGGTGCCCTCTTTCACCGTTAGCCACCACTGGTAAGCTTCTTCCCTAAGCAGTGACACTGCCCCTTTCAACTTTTGTTCAGGTGAACAGTCCAAGTCCTCCATTATCCTTTTAGTGGCCTCCAACCAGTATTCAACCACATTAGGAGCCACACCAGCCATCCCTTAAAGATCTCAGCCCCATTTGATTGAAGTCGCTCTGGAATTGACCCCCGATTTCTTGAGCCATTATTGGGCCTGCGATCCTTTTCAAAATCTTTAGCATTTCTTGTGACAATGCATCATCCCCCGCGGCTCGATCATACGGTCCACTCTCAGCCACGGGTGAGGCCGGAGCCTCTTCTACTCCAATATTGGACATATGGCTCGATGCCGACGGTCCAGCCCTAACACTTTCGCGGCCTCTGGCATGGCCTCTTGCACCTCTTCTAGCACTCATCGTTTATTCACGTATTACCTGGATTAGAAATCTTATGAAGTTTTAGTTAGTTTCAATAATTAAACCGATGTTTTATGAAAGTATTAAAAAGAAAGTTATTTTCGTAAATCCTCTACAGTTTTAAAGTCCTACGGGCTTTAGTTTCACTCCAACTAAAAGCCTCAGTATAATCATCTAAAGTAGCCCACTAACTATCTACAGTACATCAAATTAAACAAGCTTAATAATAAAAGAACTTACTTGGTTCGACGTCGGAGACTCGGTGTGCTGCACAGCAAGAATTTTTCCAAAACATTTTGATCCAATAAAAAATCATTTTTTTAAAAAACCCAAATAATAAGGCCCACTTCACAGCCTGAGTTTTGCAACTTGACTCTGATACCACTAAATATAACACCCCAAAGTTCGAACTCAAAACTTAACTAGGCCTATTATCACATAAATAACACTTGACTAAGAATATTAAGCACACCTTTTATCAAAACCGAAAAAGGAAGTTCGAGATTTTTAGGGCGTTACAAAAATATACTCATAACATCATGTGTTACGTACGAACTTACCTCGTACTCGAAATTGTCGACTCGGATTGTTTACTCTACAATCTTCGACTTCCCTCGGTCTAAGTCCGAATTCCCCTTTTCTTGATCTTATTTATTCAAAATTAACCCTTTTTATTCACTAAATCATTCAAACTGATCCATATACACACAATTAGGGCATTTTGCAAAATAGCCCTCACATTTTCATATTTCGACACTATAGTCCCTAATTTATAAAATCGCAAAATACACAAAATTTACTTGTACATAAGCTTAGCCAAATTTTCTTACTTCTCAAACAAGTCCATATGTTTCATTTATTTCACATTTTAGTCCCTCAAAATAACATTTTTACAATTTAGTCCAAATTATACAATTTCATCAAAAATTCAAAGAAAACATATGTTAACCCAAAACATATCTTTCATAAATCATCAACTAACATCACAAAGCTCATAATTTCATCAATGGAACATTTCAAAATCATCATAAAAATCACAAATTGATACATGGGTTTGATAGCATACGAAGCAACGATTACAAAAACGTAGAAATTATCAAAAACCGATCAAAACACATACCTTAATTAATGAAAATCAAGGCCGAACCCTAGATTATATTTCGTTTCTTTTTCTTTTGATGATTTCGGCAACATGAGCATGAAAATGAGCTTATTTTAAGCTTTTGTTTTATTTTAATTAACATATAATCTAAATTACAATTTTACCCTTTTATTAAACCTTTATAAATTCACATATATTAAGGTTATAATTGTCCATTATACATGTAAATGGCATAATAACCACATAAGGACCTCTCAGTTATAAAACCAAGTCAAATAGGCACTTTTAACATCTAGCACACAGCTTTTACATTTTACGCAATTAGGTCTTTTTATTAAATTAAGCATACATACGATTAAATTTTCAGACGAAACTTTCACACATGCTAATTCACACATCATAAACACAAAAAATAATATTAAAACATTTATCAGACTTGGATTCATCGTATCAAAACCACTATTTCGACTAGGTTCAAAATCAGACTGTTACAATTTTCCCCCTTAGGGATTTTCATCCCCGAAAATTTTCTCATTAAATAGATTCAGCTATTGCTGTCTCATAGCATCTTCAGGCTCCCACGTGGCCTCTTCAATACCGTGTGGATGTGTAACACCCCAAACCCGACTTAGAAGTTAGGCCCGAATCTGGCATGTCACATTAAAGTGTTTTTCGAAAACCATGTTTTCATTAAAAACCATTTTTATTTAAAACGTAGTACATTGAAAACTTATTATTATTTTTCCCAAAATTCTTTTTAGGTTGCGGAAGCATTTCCAAAAGTGTTGCGAAAATGTAGTGTTTTAACATATAGAAAACATAATAAACTAAATATCCCAAATTAAAAATCAGAAACTAAAAGAGGCCTTATTAAAACCTAGATCAAAATATAAGTACTTATAAGTAGATAACTATAAAAGAAAATCGGAAACAATAGCAGTTGTGTGGCCATCTCCGAGTCCCTCTGCGACACCGATCCGCCTAACGCTAGGGATTACCTGCACAATTAATAAACGGGGTGAGTTTACAAAAACTCAATGTGTAATCCCCTTACTAGAGTAACAGTCAATATACAAAAATAGAAATAGTATGGGCCTGAGCTCTTTAATAGAAATAGTACAATTTAGCTCAGAGTACAGGTGGCCAAAGCTCAATACAAATCACTTGGGTCTCAGCCCATAACGGAACCAATTGGGCTTAGCCTATATCAATAGGCAGTGTTAGGTGGGCCTTAGCCCATTACAGAATTAGTAACAGAATCAGGTGTACAATATGAATGATGCATGTGATCCCATCCAACCCTACACTTGCCTCCGTCTAACCCTGCACTTACTATGGGTATAAAATCGACCCACCTATCCAACACACCCAGCTTAGCACCGGTTGCGGCACTAAGTTAAGAAAACCGCTTAAATCCGTAGACAGAATGACACATAGCCATAATCAGAATGGCACAGAGCCATAAACACAACACAAAGCCTTCAATTCGACACAAAGCCTTTAACAACGGGTACGAGCTTTCGGTAATAAGAACGACATTAAGCCTTCGATAATACGCGTGGCACAAAGCCGTCAATAAGAAGGACATCACTAAGCCATCAATAACGAGTGTATAATCGGCACAAAGCCATGCGTAAATATGATCGACATAGAGTCATCAATAATTATAATAGGCACATAGCCAGAGATAAATACAATTGGCACAAAGCCATAATCCAGATTACGTCGCTTTAAGCAGTTCGTCGATCTGCAGTCGTCTCATGCAACCCGTGTGACCTTAATTGATTAATACTGGATCCACAGTCGTCTTGTGCGACCCGTGCGACCTTATTAGAACTTCCTCCGTATCAATGTCCCAACCCCATGCAATATGTCATGTATGCAGGATGTCATGCCCATAATACCATCATAGTCAAGTCAGTCAAATCATAGCCATACAATCACTGTCAAATCAGTCATTTACCCTCGAGGGGCAAAATAGTCATTTTTCCCTATAGGGGTATTTTGGTTATTTTACAAATTAAGGGTATTTTGGTAATTTTATAAATCGGGGTCTTAACGACCTAACAGATGGTCCACTATCACCTCGAGTGACTTAAGTAACCTAAACAGACATAATGATGCAAATGGGCCTCAAGCCCATTACTCGGCCCAAGTGGGCCCACACACTCGTGTGGCCCATTTGGCCCAAATTCAGCCATGGCTATGTGAGCTACATAGCCCAGTCCAATATTTATCAACTACCGTGGATTTAATTTATGTGGGGCCCACGAGCTCATTGGGCCTACACGACCTATTTTGGCCCAGCGTGGCCCATAATGGCCCAAGTCCACGACAACGCTCATGGTGGCCTCTACAGCCTATCGCCCAAGACTTGTGGGCTTGGTTTACCCCACGAGCGATCGCACGCTTATAAGTCCTCAAATGCCAAAGTTTCGATTTTTCGGCTTTTGCTGACTTCCAACAAAGAAGGGCGTGAATACAAACCTATTTATTAGAACGCGTCGAAGTCCACGATCACCAACCTTGGTTAAGCAGGTATGAAGTAATCCCTCCTAAAACCAGGGGTTCGCTCTATTTAAAGCCAGCTTCTCGCCTAGTCTCATGTTCGCTTCCCAATGTGGGATTACTTTCAACCATTAGGAAAATTCCTTTTTTTTTTATGACCACTTCAACCACAGAGTTCCAGTCCAACTCCACCTCCTACACAGCTCAAATAGCAAAATAAATACTCCATTGCGCATCCCAATTCTTGAACCTTAGGCCTCACAATTAAACAACATGCCACCATGCCACTCTACCACCGGCTCCTTTGTGACACATTTTATCTTCAATTAATTATAAGGACTATAGGCCAAAGTCCAAGTTCCTTTAAAAGAAAAACCAAAATAAATTGCAAGAGCCAAGACTTGAACCTTGGCTCCCTTGCAACCTTACTGACGCCCCAACCACTAGACCACTTGCTTCATTGTGTCATTTATTTACCACAATAATTTAAAAGGCCTTCATCCAAGCATCCAGGGATTTATTCACTTAAAACCAAAATTTTTGCTAAAGTCCAGGTTTGAACCTAGGACTTCTCCAACACTCCCAAACACTCCTATTCACTTAACCACTGCAGTAGACAATCAATTGTGATATTTCTTCCACACATAAACTTTTATGTACAGTCTCCTAGCGACTCCCACTCATAAGGCCCAATACTTCTAGGCCTAGAAATTCAGGGCGTTACACGATGCCACATCACTTTTACTAATGGAATTTTCTTATTTCATAGTTCTTTAACCTCTCAAGCTAAGATACAAATCGACTTTTCTTCCTAATTCATATTTGACTGAATGTCGATCTCAGATGAAGGAATTACATCTGACGAATCAGATCTGTATTGTTGAAGTATCGATACATGAAACACATTGTAACACCCCTAACCTGTATCCGTCGCCGGATTAAGATTATGAGGCATTATCGATCAAAACCTCAGTTCCAACGATATATTATTAAGTCATTAATGAAGTTATGCATATCCATCAAATATCACAAGTTTACTCATATAATATAACAAGTCATAATATATCTAAATAAAATTCTTTACGCATGCAACTTAAGTCAAAATCAATTTTTAAACATGCATGCTTTGAACTTATATATGAAATGATACATACAATCGGCACCCACCATACGTTATATAATAATAAAAAAGAACTTGCGTCATAGTCTAGCAAAAACCAAAATTAAACATAGATTTTTAAGCCATTTTCTCATGGCCTTTATATACAATGTGATCAATTCAACAAAATCTCCCAAAACACTGTCCTATACGTGCCATAATGTTAACTTAGGATTAATTAAGAAGAGTACCAAAACATTGTAGGCTGGTGTGATGACTTCGACGACGGTCCTGAGCACACAAAACGGATTAAAGAGATCTAAATAGGAGACAAGTAAACACACCAAATGAGTATTCAACTCAGTAAATTATAAGCAGTATAATACTGACTATAAACATAAGATTATAAGAAAAATAATGTAAGATCAACTACTACTGCCATACCGAACTATGCCATAGCTACTTAGATTATCGTTCCAACACAAGCCAAATCCTACTATACAATCAAAAATCTTATCAACTAATGATTCAAATCCAATCTCAAGATATGAAGCTATGATGAACTAGACGAATCCATGCATATACGTTTCATGTCTCAAATTCAATATTTCCGTTAATAGTTCTATCACTATATTCTTTTCCTGCACATATTATATTATCAACCGAATTCGCACACACAGTGCTAATTGAATTCGCACACTTAGTGCCCTACTAAACCGCACACATAGTGCCTGGAATTTCCCTCACGTATCACCATCCAAATCAGCACACCTAGTGCCATTCAATCCCGCACACTTAGTGCCAAAGTTGACTCATTATAGTATGGCTATTTACTTAATTCAAATAGCATACATGGCCACATTAATAAATATGAATATCACTTCCAAAAGAGTACCTAACAAAAGAACTTCTTTCATGATTCACTAGTATTATTTATGTACAAAACTAATCAACTTACAATTGCTTAAAGACTTACCTTGTGTTGGATAAAAGGTTCCAAATCGGCTACTCGATGATCTTCGCTTTGCCCTTGCTTGATTCCCCTCCTTTAAGTTCTTGAGCTTAATCAAAAGACATTAACTAATTTAATTACCTTGCTAGTTATTTATCTCCAATAATATTAATGATTACATAACACAAGAAACTCACGGTAATATTTTTATCATTCGACCGTATACTTTTATGCTATTCGGCTATCAACCACCTAATATCACTTTATTAACAATAATCCAATCAATACTTTAATTACACTCATATATAAACACATATATATATAATATATGCACGGCAACCACCCTAGCTAATTACTCACATATATATTTTATGATTTTCACTTCGTTTTACAACCATTATTGTTCAAAACATTAAAACCTTAACTAATATTTATAAAGTGTCACAAGGCCGAATGCATTCTTACTTCCAAAATAACATAGCCTATGATATATTTCACTCCAATGTACATATTCATGAATCGAATTCAACATTATAAGTCATTATCACTCATTTAGTCAATTATATGGGATTAAATATGATATCACAAGTATATGCCCTATGTGGCCGAATATACCAAATTAAGTTTAACATTACCTATGTAATTACCTATAAGTTCTTATACTTCAAATTTCATACATTTAACGTTTTAATGCCTATTAATCATTCTTTTGATCTTAACCTAAAATGGCAACTCCCATTCTCAATACTTCAACCGAATTATCCAATTCAATAAGACTAAAATTCTCACCTTAAACTTCATAAATTATTTTATTTTAACCTTCAATATTCATTCAGCCCTATCAAAGAACCATTTAACATACAAGGAAAAGGAAATTAACATTCCAATTTGACTCAATATAACCGAATGTACAAGGTGCTATTAAACTACTTGTTCAAAATCGTCATCCCATTCTATCATCCTCCTTTTATTCCATACAACATGAAAATAATCTCTAATTCTAACACTTAGATTCACTGCATGATGCCCAAACCACCATAAAAGTTTCAACTTTCATGACATTACCAAGAGTGCATCCAAATATTAACTTAACATATCATAAAACTAAATCAACAATTCAAAACTTACCTCTTACTAGCTAAAGAAGAATGCCGAATTGCTTTAGGGTGAATTCCCCTTATTCCTTCATCTTTGTTTCGGCTTTGAGAGAAGAAGAAGAAGATGAACACCCTCCCCTCTTCTCTTTCTTCTTTTATTCGTTTTATTAGAATTATTTAATCATTTGTTAACTTAAAAATTATATTAAATTGGAATTAGTGGAGCATCATCATTTCTTGGCCGGCCACTATATATATTATGGGTAAATTGACATGCAAAACCACTCTTTTTAATACATGCATATTAGACCATTATAAAAATTAACCTATCACATTTCTAAAGTTTTTCATATAAGTCCATTTTAAATAAATTCAATAATAAATGGCCAAATTAATGCATGAAACTTTCACACATGCATTTACTCACATCAAGATATGCAAATTAAATTTTTAAAATCACTTTTGACTCGGTTTTGTGGTCCCGAAACCACATTTCGTCTAAGGTCAAATTAGGGCTGTCACAACTCTCCCTCACATAAGGAATTTTCGTCCCTGAAAATCTTACCCGCAAATAAGTTAGGATATCGATCCTTTATAGTGTCTTCAAGTTCCCATGTAGCTTCTTCAACCCCATGCTTAAGCCACAGTACTTTCACTAATGGGATTTTCTTGTTTTGCAGTTTCTTTACTTCACGTGCTAAAATACGAACCGGTTCCTCTTCATAACTCAAATCATATTGAATCTCCACCTCAGATAAATTAATTATATGCGATGGATCAGATCTATAACGTTGAAGCATCGAGACATGAAAAACGTTGTGAATCTTTTCAAGTTCAGGGGGTAAAATCAATCGGTATGCAACTGGCCCAATTCGTTCAGATATTTCATACGGCCCGATGAACCTCGGACTCAATTTACCCTTACGGCCAAATCTCAGCACCTTTTTCCAAGGTGAGACTTTAAGAAACACTTTGGCTCCAACCTGATATTCAATGTCTTTTCTTTTTAAATCTGCATACGACTTCTGATGATCCGAAGCTACTTTCAAACTTTCACGAATCACTTGAACTTTCTGCTCAGCATCCTTAATCAAATCAACCCCGAAGATTTTACTTTCACTAAGTTCGGTCCAAAACAACAGTGTACGGCATTTACGACCATACAATGCCTCGTAAGGTGCCATCTTAATGCTTGATTGAAAACTATTGTTGTAAGCGAATTCAACCAAAGGCAAATATCTTTCCCATGAACCACAAAACTCTAGGATACAACATCTCAACATGTCCTCGAGTATCTGAATTATCCGCTCGGATTGACCATCAGTCCTGGGATGAAAAGCGGTGCTAAAGTGCAACTTGGTACCCAATGCTTCTTGTAATTTCTTCCAAAATCGTGATGTGAATCTCGGGTCCCTATCCGATACAATAGAAATAGGTATTCCATGTAATCGAACAATTTCGGAGACATATAATTCTGCCAATTTATCGAGTGAGGAATCCGTACGGATAGGGATA
Organism: Gossypium anomalum; assembly: GCA_025698475.1. Lineage (NCBI taxonomy): Eukaryota > Viridiplantae > Streptophyta > Magnoliopsida > Malvales > Malvaceae > Gossypium > Gossypium anomalum. The sequence goes on from CM046956.1 coordinate 62,595,094, forward strand.
AAATGAGCAGACTTCATCAATCTATCAACAACAACCCAAATTGAGTCTTTCTTACTCTGCGTCAATGGCAAACCAGATACAAAATCCATCGTAACTCGATCCCACTTCCATTCGGGTATCATGATCAGCTGAAGTAATCCCGAATGCACTTGATGTTCTACTTTCACTTGTTGACATATCAAACACTTCGAAACAAAGTTAGAAATGTCCCGTTTCATACCAGGCTACCAAAATTGACGTTTTAAATCATTGTACATTTTCGTACTACCCGGGTGAACTGACATTCGACTACTATGAGCTTCGCTCAAAATCATCGAAATAAGTTTCGGATTTCTTGGAACACATAATTGATTCTTAAACGTCAAGCAATCATTATCGTCAATCTGAAATTTTGATCCCACATTCGAAACACATTCTACTCGTTTAGCAACCAATTCATCGTCGACCTTCTGGGATTCAAGTATTTGATGAATTAATAATGGTTTGGCCTTTAATTCTGCTACCAACACATTATCGGACGAAATAGACAAGTGAACATTCATCGCTCTCAAAGCAAACAGTGATTTACGACTTAAAGCATCGGCAACCACGTTAGCCTTTCCCGGGTGATAATCAATGACAAGCTCATAATCTTTCAACAACTCAAGCCAACTTCTTTGTCGCAGATTCAAATCTCTTTGAGTCATCAAATATTTGAGGCTTTTGTGGTCTGAGTAAACATGACACTTCTCTCCAAACAAGTAGTGTCTCCATATTTTCAAAGTGAAAACAATGGCCGCTAATTCAAGATCATGGGTCGGATAGTTTTTCTCATGCGACTTTAATTGCCTCGACGCGCAAGCCACAACTCGGCCTTCTTGCATCAACACACAACCCAACCCAAGTAAAGATGCATCACTGTAAATAACAAACTCTTTACTGGATTCTGGCTGTACTAGCACTGGAGCTTCAGTTAAACAGGTTTTTAGTCAGTCGAAACTTTTCTGACATTTTTCCGACCATTCAAACTTAACATATTTTTGAAGTAGTTTCATCATCGGTGTGGCTATCATCGAGAAACCCTTTACAAACCGTCTGTAGTAACCGGTAAGTCCCAAAAAGCTCCTAACTTCAGTAACATTCCTCGGAGGCTTCCAATCAATTATGGCCGAAATTTTGCTCGGATCAACTCGAATACCCGATGCGGATACCACATGTCCCAAAAAACTAACTTCTCTCAACCAAAACTCATATTTACTGAACTTTGCGTATAACTGCTTGTCTCGTAAAATCTGTAATATCAATTTCAGGTGCTCGGCATGTTCAGATTCATCGCGCGAATAAATTAAGATGTCATCTATAAACACCACTACAAACCGATCCAAATATTGTCTAAATATTCGGTTCATCAAGTCTATAAATACCGCAGGGGCATTAGTGAGCCCAAACGGCATCACTAAAAACTCGTAGTGACCATATCTCGTTCTGAAAGCAGTTTTAGGTATATCTGAGTCTCGAACTCGCAACTGATAATAACCTGATCTCAAATCTATCTTTGAGAACACTGAGGCTCCCTTCAGCTGATCAAACAAGTCATCAATACTCGGTAACGGATATTTATTCTTTATTGTCACTTTATTCAATTGACGATAATCGATGCACATCCTCATGGTTCCATCTTTCTTTTTCACGAATAATACTGGTGCACCCTAGGGTGAAAAACTCGGTCAAGCAAAACCTCTATCCGTCAACTCTTGCAGCTGAGTTTTTAGTTCCTTCAATTCCATTGGTGCCATACGATACGGAGCTATCGAAATTGGTGTGGTACCAGGTACAAGTTCAATTCCAAACTCTACTTCTCAAATAGGTGGTAACCCCAGTAATTCTTCGAGAAAAACATCTGGATATTCACAAACCACTGGCACTGATTCAAGTTTCTTTTCTGATTCTTTACTATCAAGTACATATGCAAGATACGCTTCATACCCCTTTCTCACATATTTTTGAGCCAACATCGAGGATATTATTTTTGCTGGCAATCCGTTCAAATCAGTAGACTCAACTCGGATTATCTCATTATCTGCACATCTCAAATCGATGGTCTTACTTTTGCAATTCACAACTGCATCATGCACGGTCAACCAATCCATACCGAGAATAACATCAAATTCATCAAACGGTAAAAGCATTAAGTCGGCCGGAAAACAGGAACCTCGGATTATTAAGGGGCATTTCTTACATACTTTGTCAGCGAGTACATATCGTACCAAGGGATTCGACACTCGAATTACGAACTCAGTAGACTCAACAGGTAGAGTCTTACTGGATGCTAAAGTCTCACATACATATGAATGAGTAGAACCAGGGTCAATCAATGCAATCACGTTAGTATCAAAGAGAGTGAAAGTACCAGTGATAACATCAGGGGAAGATGCCTCCTCTCGTGCACGAATGGCATAAGCTCTGGCAGGAGCACGAGTCTCAGATCGAACAGCCATATCAGAAGTTCCTCTCTGGCTGCCACCCCTACCTCCTATATTTCTCGGTGGTCTACCTCTATTCGTTGCGCCACTCGATCTCGTACCTTGCACCTTGTTCTTTTCATCAGGTTCCATACAATCTCGAATAAAATGATCCCGCGATCCGCATCTATAACAGGCTCTGTTAATAGACTTACCCCAACATTCACCTACATGTCGTCTTCACATTGTAGACATTCAGGTTTTTCTTGTCGATTGTTAACAACACTAGCAACCGAAGTAGCTCGAGATTCTACTGATGGTCGCTCCCTAATAGAAATTCCTGCAGTAGTCTTTGATTTATTAGTATCATCTCTGAATTTCTTTCCAGCCGGAAAAGAAGTTTTACCCGCCGATCTTTTACGAAAGTCTCTAGCTTCAGACTCAGCTTTCTTTTTCTCCTTTCCAAGCTCTTCAGCCTTGCAAGCCGTTCAACTAGTGTTACAAATTCTTTTATTTCCAAAATACCCACCAGTAGCTTTAAATCTTCATTCAATCCTTCTTCGAATCTTTTACACATGGCGACTTCATCGGCTACACACTCCTGAGCATATCGACTGAGTCTTACAAACTCTCATTCGTATTCAGATACTGTCAAACGACCTTGTTTGAGTTCCAGAAATTCTTTAAGCTTTTGATCCATGAATCGCTGACTAATATACTTCTTACGAAACTCTGCCTGAAAGAAGTCCCAAGTAACTCGTTCCTTGGAAACAGTAGAAATCAGGGTTCTCCACCAATAGTAGACCGAGTCCCGTAACAAGGATATGTCACACTTTAGACACTCATCAGGTGTGCAAGACAGCTCTTCAAAGACACGGATGGTGTTATCAAGCAAAAACTCAGCCCGTTCAGCATCATCAGTAGCTATGCCTTGGAATTCTTTAGCCCCACGCTTTCTAATCAAATCCACAGGAGGTTTACTCGGCCTCAAAGGATCAGTAGCTGCTGGTATTATAGGCACCTGAGGCGAATTATTTAAATTCAGAAATGGTTGAGCAGCCGGGTTAGTTCGGGCATATTGTGCGACCCACTCGTTCATCATGGTAAAGAAAGCTTGTTTTGCCCCATCATCTTGATTATTCGCAGATGATTGAGGTTCAACAGGTGGTGTCCCTTGTGCAGGAGCAGCCGCTACACTCTCAACATCATCCGCTAAGGCTCTCTCTAAATTAGGTTCCATTTACTAATCAAAACAATAATTTCAACTGTCAGAAGTCATCACACTAACATATACTAACATTAAGGCATGTACAGCTAGACTCATATGCGCTAAGGTAGTCTTAGAACCGACTAAACCGTAGCTCTGATTCGAATAAAATGTAACACCCCTAACCTGTATCCGTCGCCGGATTAAGATTATGAGGCATTATCGATCAAAAACTCAGTTCCAACGATATATTATTAAGTCATTAATGAAGTTATGCATATCCATCAAATATCACAAGTTTACTCATATAATATAACAAGTCATAATATATCTAAATAAAATTCCTTACGCATGCAACTTAAGTCAAAATCAATTTTTAAACATGCATGCTTTGAGCTTATATATGAAATGATACATACAATCGACACCCACCATACGTTACATAATAATCAAAAAGAACTTGCGTCATAGTCTAGCAAAAACCAAAATTAAACATAGATTTTTAAGCCATTTTCTCATGGCCTTTATATACAATGTGATCAATTCAACAAAATCTCCCAAAACATTGTCCTATACATGCCATAATGTTAACTTAGGATTAACCAAGAAGAGTACCAAAACGTTGTAGGCTGGTGTGATGACTTCGACGACGGTCCCGAGACACAAAACGGATTAAAGAGATCTAAATAGGAGACAAGGAAACACACCAAATGAGTATTCAACTCAGTAAATCATAAGCAATATAATACTGACTATAAACATAAGATTATAAGAAAAATAATGTAAGATCAACTACTACTGCCATACCGAACTATGCCATAGCTACTTAGATTATCGTTCCAACACAAGCCAAATCCTACTATACAATCAAAAATCTAATCAACTAATGATTCAAATCCAATCTCAAGATATGAAACTATGATGAACTAGACGAATCCATGCATATACGTTTCATGTCTCAAATTCGATATTTCCGTTAATAGTTCTATCACTATATTCTTTTCCTGCACATATTATATTATCAACCGAATTCGCACACACAGTGCTAATTGAATTCGCACACTTAGTGCCCTACTAAACCGCACACATAGTGCCTGGAATTTCCCTCACGCATCACCATCCAAATCAGCACACCTAGTGCCATTCAATCCCGCACACTTAGTGCCAAAGTTGACTCATTATAGTATGGCTATTTACTTAATTCAAATAGCATACATGGCCACATTAATAAATATGAATATCACTTCCAAAAGAATACCTAACAAAAGAACTTCTTTCATGATTCACTAGTATTATTTATGTACAAAACTAATCAACTTACAATTGCTTAAAGACTTACCTTGTGTTGGATAAAAGGATCCAAATCGGCTACTCGATGATCTTCGCTTTGCCCTTGCTTGATTCCCCTCCTTTAAGTTCTTGAGCTTAATCAAAAGACATTAACTAATTTAATTACCTTGCTAGTTATTTATCTCCAATAATATTAATGATTACATAACACAAGAAACTCACGATAATATTTTTATCATTCTACCGTATACTTTTATGCTATTCGGCTATCAACCACCTAATATCACTTTATTAACAATAATCCAATCAATACTTTAATTACACTCATATATAAACACATATATATATATATATAATATATGCACGGCAACCACCCTAGCTAATTACTCACATATATATTTTATGATTTTCACTTCGTTTTACAACCATTATTGTTCAAAACACTAAAACCTTAACTAATATTTATAAAGTGTCACAAGGCTGAATACATTCTTACTTCCAAAATAACATAGCCTATGATATATTTCACTCCAATGTACATATTCATGAATCGAATTCAACATTATAAGTCATTATCACTCATTTAGTCAATTATATGGGATTAAATATGATATCACAAGTATATGCCCTATATGGCCGAATATACCAAATTAAGTTTAACATTACCTATGTAATTACCTATAAGTTCTTATACTTCAAATTTCATACATTTAACCTTTTAATGCCTATTAATCATTCTTTTGATCTTAACCTAAAATGGCAACTCCCATTCTCAATACTTCAACCGAATTATCCAATTCACTAAGACTAAAATTCTCACCTTAAACTTCATACATTATTTTATTTTGACCTTCAATATTCATTAGGCCCTATCAAAGAACCATTTAACATACAAGGAAAAGGAAATTAACATTCCAATTTGACTCAATATAACCGAATGTACAAGGTGCTATTAAACTAGTTGTTCAAAATCGTCATCCCATTCTATCATCCTCCTTTTATTCCATACAACATGAAAATAATCTCTAATTCTAACACTTAGATTCATGGCATGATGCCCAAACCACCATAAAAGTTTCAACTTTCATGACATTACCAAGAGTGCATCCAAATATTAACTTAACATATCATAAAACTAAATCAACAATTCAAAACTTACCTCTTACTAGCTAAAGAAGAATGCCAAATTGCTTTAGGGTGAATTCCCCTTATTCCTTCATCTTTGTTTCGGCTTTGAGAGAGGAAGAAGAAGATGAACACCCTCCCCTCTTCTCTTTCTTCTTTTATTCATTTTATTAGAATTATTTAATCATTTGTTAACTTAAAAATTATATTAAATTGGAATTAATGGAGCATCATCATTTCTTGGCCGGCCACTATATATATTATGGGTAAATTGACATGCAAAACCACTCTTTTTAATACATGCACTATTAGACCATTATAAAAATTAACCTATCACATTTCTAAAGTTTTTCATATAAGTCTATTTTAAATAAATTCAATAATATATGGCCAAATTAATGCATGAAACTTTCACACATGCATTTACTCACATCAAGATATGCAAATTAAAATTTTAAAATCACTTTTGACTCGGTTTTATGGTCCCGAAACCACATTCCGCCTAAGGTCAAATTAGGGCTGTCACACACATTATGGATCTGTTCTAGCTCTGGTGGCAACAATAATCTATACGCTACCGGCCCAATACGCTCGATAATCTCATAGGGCCCGATGAACCTTAGACTCAGTTTGCCTTTTCTACCGAACCGAAGAACTTTCTTTCTCGAAGATACTTTTAAAAACACTTTGTCACCGATCTCAAGCTTAATGTCTTTTCTTTTCAAATTCGCATAAGATTTCTGACGATCCGAAGTTACTTTCAAACTATCTCGGATCACTTTTACTTTCAGCTCAGTCTCTTTTATCAAATTAACCCCGTGAATCTTATTTTCACTGAGTTCTGTCCAATACAAAGGTGTACGGCATTTGCGACGATATAAAGCTTTGTATGGTGCCATTTTAATGCTCGACCAAAAACTATTATTATAAGCGAATTCAATCAAAGGTAGATATTGTTCCCACGTACCTTCAAACTCAAGAATACAACATCTCAACATATCCTCGAGTATCTGAATAATCCGCTCAGATTGACCGTCCATTTGCGGATGAAAAGCAGTACTGAAGTGCAGTTGAGTACCCAGAGCATCTTGCAACTTCTTCCAGAATCGTGATGTAAATCTCAGATCTCTATCTGACACTATAGACAATGGCACACCATTCAATCTCACAATATCAGAAATGTCTAACTCAGCTAATTTATTAAGCGAGCAACTGGATAGAACAGGAACAAAATGAGTTGATTCCGTCAAACGATCAACTACAACCCAGATTACATCTTTCTTTCATGGAGACAAGGGCAAACCAGAAACAAAATCCATTGTTACTCGATCCCATTTCCACTCCAGAACCATAATCAGTTGTAACAAACCAGATGGCACCTGATGTTCAGCTTTAACTTGCTGACAGATCAAACATTTAGAAACAAAGTCAGAGATATCTCTTTTCATTTTGGACCACCAATAATGTTGTTTCAGATCATTATACATTTTCGTACTACCAGGATACACAGATAACCGACTATTATGAGCTCCGTTCAAAATCATCTGAATTAACTCTGGATTTCTCAGAACACAAATTAGATCTCAGAATCTTAAACAATCATCTTTATCAACTCTGAATTCTGAATCAGTATAATAAAGAGTAAATGTACCCGTAATTACGTTTGGCGATAAAGCTTCCTCTCGAAGCTCTGGCAAGTGCACAAGCCTTAGATCTAACGGTTGTATCTTTTGTCCCTTTTTGACTACCGCTTACATTTCTCATTTTTCTGGGAGGTCTACCATGAGAAGCGTTACCACTCTGCCTCGAATTCTGAACATTATCTTTTTCAGCTAAATCTGGGTAGTCTTTTATAAAATGATTTTGTGAACCACAACTGTAACAAGCTCAGTTATTACTTTTTCCCCAGGATTCACCAAAATGTCGTCTTCCACATTGATCACACTCAGGTTTTCATTCTTTACATTATCAGCACTGGCAACAGACATAGCTGGAGCTTTGAAATTCGATTACGATCTAGCACGATCTCTGTTTGAATGTCCCACACTAGTCTTTGAACGGCTATTATCATCTCTAAATTTCTTTGATCCAGATTGAAATGAGTTGCCCGATGACCTCTTTCTTACCTCTCTAGCTTCAAAATCAGCTTTTCTTTTCTCTTTCCCTAGATCTTCAGCTTTACATGCTCATTCAACAAGCACAACGAATTCTTGAATTTCCAGAATCCCAACTAGTAGACGAATATCTTCGTTTAAGCCATCCTCGAATCTTTTACACATTATTGCTTCCACAGATACACATTCACGAGCATACTGACTTAATCTTATGAATTCCCACGTATTCTGTGATAGATATACGGCCTTGTTTAAGCTCGAAAAACTCTTTGTGTTTCTGATCGATGAATCTATGACTGATATATTTCTTCTGAAATTCAGCTTGGAAGAAATCCCAAGTAACCCGTTCACTCGGAACCACATATGTCAAAGTCTTCCACCAATGATATGTTGTATCTCTCAGAAGGGAAACAACACATTTTATGCATTATTCAGGATTTAATGATAATTCATCAAACACTCTTATCGTGTTTTCTAACCAAAACTTGGCTTTTTTAGCATCATCGCTCATTGTAGCTCAAAACTCTTTAGCCTTAAATTTTCTAATCTTATCGACTGGTGGTCTACTTAACTGAACCGGATTCACTGATGGCATAACAAGAGCTTAAGGAAGGTTAACCGGGTGTGGAGGTTGTTGTATAGCCGAATTGGTTCTAATATATTGGGTGAACTAATCATTCATCATCTGATAGAAAGGTTGTCTAGCCTCACCATTACAGCTACTCGTAGTTGGTCGAGAATCAGATGGCGCTTTCCTTGCGCGGGAGGAGGTGCATTGCTTTCGGCATCGTTTGCTATAGCTCTTTTGGGATCCATTTGCTATATAAAAGCACATTTCAATGTCAAGATTCATCACACTATCGTAGTTCATAAATATGGTATGTATAGCTAGACTCACATAGCTATGGTAGTCCTAGAACCGACTAAACCATAGCTCTGATACCAATTAAATGTAACACCCCTAACCCGTATCCATCACCAAAATAGGTTAAGAGGCATTACTGAACTCGTAACTTATAATAGATCAACCAAATATCAAATATCATCTCATTTCCATAAATATCAGTCATTCATGTCCAATACAACTTAAACCAAGTATAGAAGGTCTAATCCATACATCTAGGACTAAATTGATAACATATAAAAGTTTCAGAACTTATAAAAATTTTTAACTTTTCAAAGGTCACACGCTTGTGTGAACAAGCCGTGTGGCTCACATGGCCTTAGACAGACCCGTATGTCTAAGCCGTGGGAAAACAGGGCATACATACTAACTTGTCCACAAAACCACAAGACACGCCTGTGTGCCAGGCCGTGTGAAAATTAGGGAGGCTACTGACTTGGCCACACGGCTGACCACACGCTCGTGTGCCACACACGACCAATAGACACGCCCGTGTGTCTAGGCCGTGTCAAAACTATAGGGTATACCGACTGTCATTCGTAGGGTACCCCAGGAGACACACGGCCGTGTAACGTGACCGTGTGTCGCACATGGCTGAGGGTCAACCTACAAGTAAAGGAACAAGCATATTTGATCAACCATTTCAACCAATATCTATACCAAATCATCCGTAATTCATACCATAAGATTATCAACCAATTACATACTCATAAACCTTACCAATTTATACCAAAACATAAGGTAAGTTCATATCAAAACATCATTCAATCTCATACCATGAACTTACCAAACTTACCATCTCTTTTAACTAATCCAAATATACCAAAATTGAACATTGGCATAACATATACCATTATCAAGTTATAATTTCAAACATAAACTAGCCAAATCAAATGGCTAAATATATACATCACAAAGCTTAATCTTTCAACTACTAGCCTATACATGCCATACTTTAAAAGTACCAAAATGAGGTTCGATAGTGTGGTGACGATCCTTGACGATCCCCGAGCTCAAGTAGTTTCGATATCTATAAAACAATGCAAACACACACAAATTAAGCTTTCAAAAGCTTAGTAAGCTCGTACCAAAAACATCAACAGTATGTAAAATATGAAACATCAACAAATAAGTACTTATAAATTCTCAACTCATCCATCAAGCCCATGCCAACATCATCCATATGTTTATACCAATTCAATAAACTTTTTATGCATTTTACCATCTACCACATAGGTATTATACTTATCTGAACATTCCCGTATTCACTCGTTTTCATTCACACCTCTTGTTCGGATATTTTAAGACTTTTCGAATATCACCAATGCTTTAAAAATCCGTACACTTAGTGCTTTAAAGATTAGCTGAAGCTATAATAATTCCGCAAACTTAGTGCCATCTTAATTAACCGAAGCTATTTCATTATGGCAAACATAGTGCCTCATATAGCCGAAGTTAATTTAAATCGCACACTTAGTGCCAAATACCATTGGTTTATCATCGTATTCATCCAAACCGAATATATACAATCTATGCATAATCAAAACAACAAAATATACTTATAACATCACGTTTTACGTGCGAACTTACCTCGTACTCAGAATTGTCGACTCGAACTGTTTACTCTACAATCTTCAACTTATAACATCATGTGTTACGTACGAACTTACCTCGTACTCGAAATTGTCGACTCGGATTGTTTACTCTACAATCTTCGACTTCCCTCGGTCTAAGTCTGAATTCCCCTTTTCTTGATATTATGTATTCAAAATTAACCGTTTTATTCACTAACTCATTCAAACCAATCGATATACACACAATTAGGGCATTTTGCAAAATAGCCCTCACATTTTCACATTTCGACACTTTTATCCCTAATTCACAAAATCGCAAAATACACAAAATTTGCTTGTACATAAGCTTAGAAGAATTTTCCTATTTCTCATACATGTCCATACATTTCATTTATTTCAAAATCATCATAAAAATCAGAAATTGAGGCATGGGTTTGATAGTATACGAAGCAACGATTACAAAAACGTAGAAATTATCAAAAACTGATCAAAACACATACCTTAATCAATGAAAATCAAGGCCAAACCCTAGATTGTATTTCTTTTCTTTTTCTTTTGATGATTTCCACAACATGAACATGAAAATGAGCTTATTTTAAGCTTTTGTTTTATTTTAATTAAGATATAATCTAAATGACAATTTTGCCCTTTTATTAAACCTTTATAAATTCACATATATTAAGGTTATAATTGTCCATTATACATGTAAATGGAATAATAACCACATAAGGACCTCTCTATTATAAAGCCAAGTCAAATAGGCACTTTTAACATCTAGCATACAACTTTTACATTTTACACGATTAGGTCCTTTTATCAAATTAAGCATACATACGATTAAATTTTCAGACGAAACTTTCACACATGCTAATTCACACATCATAAACATGGAAAATAATATTAAAATATTTATCTGACTCGGATTTGTGGTCCTGAAACCACTATTCTGTCTAGGGTCAAAATCAGACTTTTACATGTTAGATGGTCATCGATACAATTTTGGAGATGATATAAGGTGGTGTTGTATGGTTCTTAAGGGATGGTCGGTGGTTTGATTTTATTTTGGAAGATAGGGTCGATAGTCCAGGGTTTAGAATGATCGTGTAAGGATAGGGTTTTAAGTTAAATAGGGTGTAAGGGTAGGAGTGACAATGTTTAGAAAATATTATAAGGGTGGTGTCTAGGTTAAATAATACATGTGAAAACATATTAAAACCAATTAAAACAAGAAATTATTACTTAGGTCAAAATGACCCTTTATTCTGCACTTGTTTTTTAACTCAAAATTAAAACAGCAAAATGAAATGACAATAGGAAATACAAAAGAAATAAGGAGGTTAAAGAAAAAATCCCTTAATTTTTATTGGAGTCATCTTTGTCTAAAGCGGAGTCAAAGGGCCTTCTCTCAAACCAACCATACTCATCTAAGAAAAGAAAATAATACTCTTGCCCAGCAAGTCTATCTAACAATAGATCAAAGAATGGTAGCAAGAAATGGTCCTTCTGCGTTGCTCTATTCAAACTTTGTCATCCACACAAATTCGCTTGCTAGTGATTCAATGGTTTGTACGACTTCATCATTTATGAAAAGCACATCAACATTTGGATTTGATCAAATAATAAATTGTTAAACCAATATTTGTTGAGTTGTCTAACCTAGTATAACTTTTTCAAAATGCTTTCCTACTCAAATTCCATTATTAGTATGTCCACTTTAATCTTAAACACTCAACTCACAACATCAAGTGTATCTACAAGTTTCTTGTCAGATATTAACCTCAGGACCACATTAATCTCTAGCCTTTTTGGGTTGCATATAAATGTTACGAATCAATCTAGTAGGCTAAAGCATCTACAATTTTCCATAGAATCTTGATAGTTTTGAACTAAATATCTCAGATTTTCAACAGTGGAGGAAGGTAATGCAATAGGGTTTTGATTGAGTTGTGCATATTAGTGCAATTTTCACTAGTTGCATTTAGTATTGATTTGTCGATTTATATGCTATGCTAGTGTGAAATTGTCTTGGTCTACTCAATTTAGTTGCTTCCTTGATTGGATCCTTCATGAAGATTGCATCATCTATTGCTATTAGATCCACTCAATTGTTGTTATAACACTAAGTTATCTCAAGTTTTATTGTGATTTAGCTATTGATTCATTGAAATCATGTTATTGAATTGAGCAATCGTTACAATATGATCTTGAGTTCTTCAACTCCTCAAGTTAGTTTCACTTGATACTTTCATTTTTGGAATTTGTGCAGTTTATTTTCAACTACTACTATTGCATGAAACTCTATTCTCTTCATGGATTGTAACAGTCCGGCTTAGACCCTAGTCAGAATAGTGGTTTTGAGACCACATATCTGAGTCAAAAAAATATTTGAAAATTATGTTCCGTGTTTATGATATATGAATGAGCATGTGTGAAAGTCTCGTATGAAAATTTGATTGTTTGTGTGCTTAATTTGATAAAAGGACCTAATCGCGTAAATTGTAAAAGATGCCTGCTACTTGTTAAAAGTGTTTATTTCATATGGCTTTGTAAATGAGAGGTCCTTATGTTGTTATTATGCCATTGAAAGGGTTAATGGACATTAATGACCTTCCATCAAATGATTTTTATATGTTTTAATAAAGGGCAAAATCGTAAACTAGTTATAAAATGAATTATACTTAAAATAAAGACATGAAACAAGCCATTTTCATGCTCATCAACCGAAAATCACAAGAAAAAAGAAAGGAAATTAGCTACCTAGGGTTCAACCAAAGTTTTCTTTGATTTAGGTAAGTATTTTGCTCAATTTTTGATAATTTTTACGTTTTTGTGATCATTGCTTAGTATACTATTAAGCCCATGTATTAATTTTTGATTTTGTTAATGATTTTAAGTTATGACATTGATGAAACTATGAGCTTTGTGATGTTAGTTGATGAATTATGAAAGATTTGTTTTGGGTTAACATATATTGTCTTTGAATTTTTGATAAAATTGAGTAATTTGGGATAAATTGAAAAAATATTATTTTGAGGGACTAAAATATGAAATAAATGAAATGTATGGACTTGTATTAGAGATATGAAAATTCGGCTAAGCTTGTGTACAAGCAAATTTTGTGTATTTTGTGATTTTGTGAATTAGGGACTAAAGTGTTAAAATGTGAAAATGTGAGGGCTAGTTTGTAAAATGCCCTAAATATGTGATTGTGGATTGTTTTGAATGAATTTGTGATTGAATTGGTTAATTTTGGAATTGAATTAGATCGAGAATTAAAGAATACAGAATTAGATCTGGGGAAGTCGAAAGTCGTTGAATAGTCGACTCCATTGTTCAGATCCGTACAAGGTAAGTCGATATACAAATAAGCTTGTTTGAATTGAATTATTATTATTCATTTGATATTGAATTGTGATGAATGAATGTCCAAGCTAACTATATGTTATCCGAGAAAGTATCGACAACATTACAAACGTTAGGAATAGTTAGGATATATATGTCATGACATAGGATTTCCGTTATCTGTTCTGCGTGTAAGACCACGTCTATGACATTGGCATCGACTTCTATTTTACGTGTAAGACCATGTCTGGGACATCAACATCGTATCTGATTTCGTGTAAGACCTTGTCTGGGACAGTGGCATCGATGTTTGGATGCATGTAAGACCACGTCTGGGACGTTAGCATTGTATATATGCATTCCGATCTATCCGCGTATCCTTACATTTTTGAATGGTTCAAACAAGCATTCCGAGAAAATGAATGACTTGAGAAATTATATTTGATCCAGGTATGTTGCTTTGTATAGCCTATTTGAGAATAAAAGTTAAGTATATGAATATGAGAATTGTGATAGCATTTGTATACAAAGTATGAATGATTTGATTAAACTTATTTTCTTTGAAAGATATGTTTATTTGTATATGGCTTACTAAGCTTTTGAAAGCTTATTTTGTGTGTGTTGGCATTGTTTTATAGATATCGAAGCTACTGTGAGCTCGGGGATCGTCGAAGATCGTCACTACACTATCAAACTCTATTTTGGTACTTTGAAATTGTATATATTAAAGTATGGATGTATAGGCTAGAAGTTATGGGATTATGTTTTGTGATGTATATATTTGGCCATGTGATATGGCTAGTTTGTGTTTGAACTCACAGCTTGATAATGGTCTATGTTATGTGATGCTAATATGCAATTATGGTATGTTTTGTGATAAACCATAATATATACATATTTTTACCCCATGCTTGGCATATTTATGGATGAATTTTCCTTGGTTTCATTGAATTCGATGCTCCTAATCCTTTAAATTCATGTTTTTATACATAGGTGAGCACAGGAAGGCGAAAAAAGCAAGAAACGGGCCAAAAAAGGAAAAAATGGGCCTAATTCAGTGTTTCACACAGCCTAGGCATTTCCACACGGGTAATCCACACGCCCGTGTGTGACACACGGGCAGGACACACGCCCTGTGTGTCATGGTCGTGTCAACATTAAATCAAGTCAGAATTGCACACGGCCTGAGCACTTTCACACAGGCGTGGCACACAGCCATGTCCCTGTTAACCTAAGTCTAATTCTATTCGGAAAAGACCAATTTTGGGCATTCCAAAGTCTATATAAACACTCTAGAAGAGGATTAAAAAAGGATACGCAGAGTAGAAGGGAGGAAATACTCAAGGACAGCTATTGGAATCAACTTGGAAGCAGGATCTACATCAAGACTAAAGATTTCCATCCAATTTCCTAGAAGTTCTTTAGGTTTCTTTATGTTTTGTTGTTTTCCAAATATTGAGATGTTTTCCATTATTATTATGAACTAAACTCCCTAAATACCTAAGGGAGATGAAACCTAAGGCAAATCTTATTACTATTTCAATTATATGATAAATACTTATTCTTATTCTTAATTGTGAGTTTATCCCTTGCTTTAATATTCCAGGATATTAATTTAGGTTTTTGATGTGCTTATTCAGTGGAGGAAAAGTCCCTGTTTAAGAGTAGATCATTCATAATTAAGCGGAGTTGCATGCAATCCTAGAGATAAGACAACATAAATCGGCAGGATTAGAGTCAAATCTAATAAGGGAATCCATAGATCAAGTTAATGCGACAATAGGGGTTTTAATTAGAAAGAGATTTCAAATAATCAACGTAGAGTCAGTTGTTCTTAGTCTCGAGAAAGATATTAACATAAATCAGAGATTTCTATGGATTAAGTCAAGTGAATAAATCATCTAATTCAAAGGTAATAAGTGAAGACTAGGTGGATTCTTTCTTGGGTATTATCTTCTCCATCGGTTTTCCAAAGGTATTTTCCAACTTTAATCCCTGTCGCAAACTTAGTTAATTAGATAATTAGTTTTAGATAAAACATTCTCTTAATTCTTAGGCTAGATAATAAAAAGATAGTAATTACTAGTACTCTTAGTCCTTGTGGATATGATATTTCCGGTCTCACCATAACTATACTACTGTTTGATAGGTGTGCTTGCCTTAAGGCGAATTTTTAGTTAGTTTAGCGACCATCAAGTTTTAGACGCCGTTGTCGGGGACTAAGATATTAGGAACATTTAATTTTTATTACTTTTGCGATTTTTATTTTTATTACAATTTAATTTTGTCTTTAAGTACTAAATTTTCTTTTCTTTACTTCTGGCAAGTTTTTATAGTTTATGACTAGAAGAAACCCGTCAGGACCTCCACTTTTCGACAGTGAGATTGAAAGCACAGCTCGCAGAAATCGAAGAGAAATAAGGCTAAGCCTACAATACATAGAGGAAGGGCAATAGGACGATATTCATACCACAACCGAGGAGATGGCTGATAATCAGAATAATCCGTTACCTCCTGTGGTTGCTGCAAATCTAGTAGATTAGAATCCTACTCGTACTATGTATGATTATACTAAACCTAATTTAACAGGAACTAAATAGAGAATAGTTAGACCTACTGTCGCTACGAATAATTTTGAATTGAAACCTAACACGATTCAAATGATACAACAGTTTGTTCAGTTTGATGGTTTGCAGGATGAGGATCCAAATACTCATTTAGCAAATTTTCTGGAACTCTACGACACCTTTAAGATCAATGGCATTTCTGACGATGCCATTTGCCTTCGGTTATTTCCCTTTTCATTGAGGAATAAGGCTAAATAGTGGTTGAACTCGTTACCACGAGGGTCAATCACTACTTGGGAACATATGACTGAAAAATTTTTGCTTAAATATTGCTAAATTGAAGAATGATATCTCTTCTTTTGTGCAGATGGATCTAGAAACTCTTTATGATGCATGGGAGAGATACAAGGACTTGTTAAGAAGGTGCCCTCACCATGGGTTACCTCTATGGCTGCAGGTACAGGCTTTTTACAACGGTGTGAACCCCTCAACAAGGCAATTGATCGACACAGCCGCCGGTGGAACTCTAAATAAAAAAACACCTGAGGAGGCTTTTGAGTTCATTGAAGAGATGTCATTGAATAATTATCAGTGGCAAGTTATGAGGATAAAGCCGACAAAAGCAGCTAGTGTTTTCAACCTCAACGCGGTCACTATGCTATCTAACTAGGTAGAACTTTTAAATAAAAAGATTGATTGTTTGTATGGTCCTACTCAGGTATATCCAGTGATGAGGTGTGATTCAAATGGAGGAGGAGTGCACAACACAGATTACCCATCCTTCAACCCTAGCACCGAGGAGGAACAAGTCCACTATATCGGTAATAATTCTAGCTCTCAAACTAACCCGTATAGTAACACTTATAATAGAGGTTGGAGGAACCATCCCAATTTCTCGTGGGGTGGTCAATGAAATCAAAAGCCACAACCCCCTCTAGGCTTTCAACAATCGCCTTACCAACAAGAGAAGAAATCAAACCTTGAAGAAATGCTCACAAAATTCATCTCGGTGTTAAAAACTGATTTTCAGAATACTGAAACAGCGCTTAAGAATCAGCAAGTGTTGATTCAAGGGCTCAAAAATCAAATAGGACAGCTTGCTAAGTTGATCTCTAAACGAACACAAGGTAACTGGCCAAGCAACACTGAAACTAACCCAAGAGAACAACTTCATGCGATTACTATTCGAGATAATGAATGGTTAGTTGAAGCTGAACCGAAACCGAGGCAAGACAATGTGAAAGATAAAGGTAAGGTTGATGTAAGCAATGATAAACAAAAATTGGTAAGCAAGGAGTATAAACCTTGTGTACCATACCCTAAGGCGACTAGGAAAGACCACATGGACAAGCAATTCAGTAAATTCCTTAAATTATTAAAAAAATTACATATTAACTTATCGTTTATTGAAGCTCTTTCACAGATACCAAATGCGGTGAATTTTTTAAAGGAGCTTTTAGCAAATAAGCGAAAGTTGGATAATGCATCGCACGTGGAATTGAACGCAGTTTGCTCAGCCATTTTACAGATAGGCTACCCAACAAGTTGAAGGATCTAGGGAGTTTTACAATTCCTTCCTTAATTGGTAGTTTAACTGTTAATAATGTGTTGGCTGATTTAAGGGTGAGCATTAACATCATGCCCTATAAAATGTTTAAACAACTAGGTCTTGGGAAACCCAAACAAACTAGGATGAGCATTCAATTGGCAGATAAAACAATTAGATTTCCTAGGGGTATTATTGAAGATGTGCTTGTCAAAATTGATAAATTTATATTCCCAGTTGACTTTGTTGTTCTAGACATGGATGAGGATAGTGGCGCACCTTTAATTTTAAGACGGCCCTTTTTAGCAACTACTAAAACTATCATTGATGTTGGCACAGGTGAATTGATACTTCGTGTAGGTGATGAAAAGATTAAACTTCAAGCTAGTGATCCTGCTAATATATTTAGTAATCGAGACAATTGTTCAAGTTCTGTTGATATGAATAATGTTATGGCTAAAACTTCTTTTCAGGAAACCCCAAGGGAGAATGTGATGAAGCCACATTCTAGTCCATGTGACAAAAAACAAAACGAGTCATAAGGAACGAAGACTACAAATTGATAAACTAGATGAATGACGAATACATG
This sequence comes from Gossypium anomalum, assembly GCA_025698475.1. Classification (NCBI taxonomy): domain Eukaryota; kingdom Viridiplantae; phylum Streptophyta; class Magnoliopsida; order Malvales; family Malvaceae; genus Gossypium; species Gossypium anomalum. Next base: position 62,613,793 of record CM046956.1, read on the forward strand.
CCAAGGAGAAACCAAAAGGACACGATGAATCAAAGCGACGCCATGATTAGCGTAGGGATGAAACAAAGCAATTTGAGGTTGGGGATAAAGTATTGCTAGATGAAAAGGACCCCAGAATTGCTACTTCAGAGCTTAAGACAAACGGAGTGACTCTTTTCACGGTACTAAATGTTTTCCCATATGGTACAGTCGAGGTAAATCATTCTCAATTCGGCACTTTTAAGGTAAATATTACTCGACTTAGACTTTATGTGGATAATAGAATCGATAGTGAGAAAAAGGAGTCTCGACTCTGTGATCTACCGTGACCATGCAAATGAAAGGTAAGTCGAGCTTAGACTCTAAATAAGCACTTTTCGGGAGGTAACCCGAGCACTAACATCACTAACTAGTCCATTTTAGCTATTTTTCGTGTTTTTTATGTAGGAACAGTAACCCATACAGCCTGGACACACAGACGTGTCCTTGGCCGTGTGGAAATAGGGCTAAAAAAATCCCCAAGTATTGAGCCACACGGCCTGCGGTAGAGCGACATGGGCGTGTGACACCACCGTGTGGACCACACGGCCTAGACACACGGACATGTCCTAGGCCGTGTGAAAATTGGAGCTAAATTTCCAAATTTTAAATAAGCCAGGGAGCCACACGGGCATGTCCTAGGCCGTGTGTTTGGACACACGGGCATGGCACACGGTCGTGTGTTTGGACACACGGGCGTGTGGGATACCACAAGGGCGTGTAAGAAGTGAACAGCATTGCACACGACCGTACGATACAGCCATGTGAACCACACAGCCTGGACACACTGGCGTGCCACCAGGTTGTGTGACGATTAGGCATTTAATTTTCACGATTAACACGGGCTAAACTTGAGCCACAAGGGCGTGTGACATGGCCGTGTGGCCCAACACGGGGCCTTAACACGATCGTGCCCTTTTTTTTAAACCCTCCAACCCTAACACTTTCTTTTTCTTCTTCTCAAAATTTTTCCCCCAAACCCTAGCCGCCACAGCCCCCCTTCCCTACTATCCGGCCACCCCTAGCTCTCCCTTCTTCTTTTCTTTTCTTTTTTTCCTTCCCCCATATTCTACTTGTCTTGAGACTGGTTTATCGGAGTTCAGTTCAGTTTTTACCTTACCTATCTCAGAATCATCATTATCTATCTCTTCGCTTTGGGCAAGACACAGTTCCAACGTGCCCTCATGTATGATTTCCTGAAAAGAATCTTGAGTGGCATGATCAATAGAGTCAATAAAATAACATGAGTTATCTTTCTCCCTAGAAAATCTCATGGCATCATAGATCTTAAAAATAATCTTTTTGTCACTTACTCTAAGTACAAGTTTACCATCTCCCACATCAATAACAGCCCTAGTTGTGGCTAAAAATGGACGACCTAAAATTAGAGGCACTTCAACATCCTCATCCATGTCAAGCACAACAAAATCAACAGGGAATATAAATTTATCTACTTTTACAAGTACATCCTCTATGATACCCCTAGGATATTTAACAGATCTATCAGCTAATTGAATACTCATCCTAGTGGGTTTAGGTTCCCCAAGAACAAGTTGTTTAAACATCTTATATGGCATCAAATTAATGCTAGTGCCTAAATCAGCTACTGCTTTCTCAACATTCAGACTACCAATTAAATAGGGGATAGTGAAACTTCCTAGGTCTTTCAGTTTGGTTGGCAGTTTATTTTGGAGTATGGCCGACCACTCTTCGTTGAGTTCCACTGTAGATAAGTCCTCAAACTTTCTTTTATTTGGTAGAAGCTCCTTCAAAAATTGTGCATATGAGGCATCTGCGAGATAGCTTCAACAAAAGGTAAGTTGATATGTAATTGCTTAAAAAGTTCAAGAAACTTACCGAATTGTGCATCTATGTGGTCCTTTTTCAACTTTTCTAGATATGGGACTGGTGATTTATATTCCTTTTGCACTGGTTTGTCATTATTTTCGGGTTTTTCCTCCTATTTTTCGCTCATCACGGCTTCTTGTGGTGGCTTATTTTTAGATTCGGCTAACGCTTTCCCACTCCTTAGTGTAACTGCCTTAACATACTCTTTTGAATTGGGGTTAGTGTTACTAGGTAAATTTCCTGGTGGTCTTTTAAAAATTAATTTGGACAGCTAGCCAATCTGAGTTTCGAGCCCTTAGATCGATACTTGTTGATTTTTAAGTGCTATCTCAATATTCTGGAAACAAGTTTCTGACACCGAGATGAATTTTGTTAGCATCTCCTCAACATTCGGTTTCTTTTCCTGTGGATAAGGTGGTTGTTGAAAACCCAGAGGATTTTGTGGACTTTGATTTCCTTGACCACCCCATGAGAAATTTGGGTGGTTCCTCCAACCTGCATTATAAGTATTACTGTATGGGTTATTTTGAGGTCTAGAGTTATTGTTACCCATATAGTGGACTTGGTTGTAGGATTAAAAGGTTGATATTTTGTATGTACACCTCATCCACTTGAATCACACCTCATCACTGGATGTACCTACGTAGAACCAAGTAAACCATCAATCTTTTTATTTAGCAGTTCCACCTGATTTGATAACATATTAACCGCGTCGACATTATAAACACCTGCTGTTTTGGTTAGCTTAGTCCTCATGACTTGCCGCTGATAGTTATTCAGTGACATCTTTTCAATAAATTCGTAAGCTGCTTCAGGTGTTTTGTTGTTGATGGTTCCACCAGCTGCTGCATCAATCATTTGTCTTGTTGAGGGGTTTATACCATTGTAAAATGTTTGAACTTGTAGCCATAGAGGTAACCCATGGTGAGGGCACCTTCGTAGTAGGTCTTTGTATCTCTCCCATGCATCGTAGAGTGTTTCTAAATCCATCTATACAAAAGAAGAGATATCATTACGTAATTTAGTTGTTTTAGCTGGCGAAAAATAATTTAATAAAATTTTTTTGGTCATTTGTTCCCAAGTAGTGATTGACCCTCATGGTAACGAGTTTAACCACTGTTTAGCTTTGTTTCTCAATGAAAAAGGGAATAACTGAAGGTGAATGGCATCATTAGAAATGCGATTAATTTTAAATGTGTCGCAGAATTCCAAAAAAATTGCCAAGTGAGCATTGGGATCCTCATCCTGCAAACCATCAAACTGAACAAATTACTGTATCATTTGAATCGTGTTAGGTTTTAGTTCAAAATTATTTGCAGCAATAGTAGGCCTAACTATACCTGACTTAGTTCCTGTTAAATTTGGCTTAGCATAATCATAGATAGTGCGTGGAACGTGACTCTGATTTACCTGATCGGCGGTAATAGCAGGAGGTAGCGGATTTTTCTGATTTTCAGCCATCTCATCGGTTGTAGTTGAGATATCATCCTCTTGCTCTTCCTATGTGTATCTTAGGCTTTGCCTTATTTATTTTCGATTTTTGCGAGCTGTGCGATTGATTTCTTTGTCAAAAATTAATGGTCCTGGCGGGTTTCTTCTAGTCATAAACTATAAGAACCTGCTAGAAGAAAGAAAAGGAAACTTTAGTAACAATAATCAAAACAAAATTAAAATTGCAATAAAAGTAAATGGCTAAAGAAATAAAAATCGAGTGTTCCTAATATCTTAGTTCCCCGGCAACGGCACCAAAAATTTGATTGTCACTCGTGATAAGTTTTAAAATTTATAAATGATTGTACCTAAACTAACTATTATCACGATGAAGGCAAGCGCACCTATCGAAAAGTAGTATAGTTTTAGTAAGACTGGATGTCGAACCCAAAGGAACTAAAAGTAATAGTATTAACTTTCTTTTTATTATCTAGCCTAAGAATAATGGGGGTTGTTTATCTAAACTAATTTACTACCTAAGAATGCACAAAAAATAGATTTGGGGAAATACTTTTTAGAAAATTCGATTGATTAAGACAATACCCAAGGAAAAATCCATCTAGACTTCACTTGTTATTTGACTCTGAATTAGACGATTTATTCATTCAACTTGTTCCATAAAAATCCCTAAGTTATGTCATTATCCCTATTCAAGACTAATAACGTCTAACCCTAGGTTGAATAACTGAAAACTCTTTCTAATTAACACCCTAAGGTTGTATTAACTCGACCTATGGATCCCCTTATTAGGTTTCACCCTAATCCGGCAAAATCTTGTCACCCTATCTCTAGGCGTGCAATCAACTCCGCTTAATTATGACAAATTTACTCTTAGACAGGGACTATTCATCATCCAAATAAGCGCATTAACTTGAATCAATATCCTGAAATACCGAAGAAAGAATTAAGAACACATAATTAAGAACAAGTTAAATATTTATTATACAATTCAAATAATAATAACAAGATTCGTCTTAGGTTTCATTCCCCTTAGTTATTCAGGGGGTTTAGTTCATAACTAAAAAACAAATATCTCAGAAGAATAATGAATGCAAAACATAAAGAAAACCCAAAACTCCTAAAAGGAAATTGTGGGGAGATCTTCAATCTTGATGAATAATCCGGCTTCTAAGATGGATTAATCGGCTTCCTTCGAGTAATTCATTTCTTCCTACTCTGCGTGTCCTCTTTAACCCTCCTCTAGGGTGTTTAAATAGGCTTTAAAATGCCTAAAAGCTCTCCAAATTACCCTTTTTCGAATAGAACTTAACTTGGGCTTGACAGGGACACGCCCGTGTGCGATTGCTTTAGGTCGTGGTCAAGGCTGAGAGATCAACACGCCCGTGTTGAGGTTGGTTTCGATCGTGTTCGAGCCTGTTAGAATGGCACGGGCGTGTGTACTACCCGTGTGAGGAAGTCTAGGCCATGTTGTTTTCCCACTTCGGCCCATTTTCTTTGTTTTCGGCCCGTTTCTTTTTCTTTTTGCTCTCCTATGCTCATCTAAGTATAAAACATGAAATTAAAGGATTAGGAGCATCAAATTCACCAAATCTAAGGAGAAATCATTCATAAATATGTTAAGTATGGGATAATAATATGTATAAATTACGGTTTATCAAACACCCATAATTTTCGTGAGATTTTAAGCCTTTTAGAGCGTATATCTTTCTTGCTCACTGATTTTATTAGTTATAAGTGTGTCAACATTCATTTGTTATTCCAGACCTTGCTTTGATTATGCATGTCAGGACCACACCTTTGATTTGATATACTAAAATGATAAAGGCACTTAGGTTTTAACCCATTTACCCCATAAAAAGACTACCCACATAATTGACCCTTAGTGAACCCCTTTGAGCCTTAACCATTGTTTCTTGATTTTACCTATAACGATAACCCACAACTGAACCCTTTTTGATTTGTTAAGAATTTCTCCCTTTTCATTGACTCCTTTTTTATCAAGATTTGATTTGATTAGTTACCTAACTATGTTCGTTCATTCCAATTGCTGAATTATTTCTCATTATGTACTTCCTATTAAATTCTTGTTCTTATTCTTGAAAAAAAAACCGTATAGTTATATTTATTCAATTGCATATCGTTCTAAGGAGCTTGGATTAGTTAAAGTTATTATATTAAGAAAAATCTTACATCATTAGTTTTGGATAGTTCGAATTCTGACAATTTCTTGTAATTTAGCAATTAGCTTCATTCTTCTATATTAGGTAATTTATTTAAATTAATCTCGATTCTAACCCTCTTTTTCAGCCTTTATCCACACCTTTAAACCAAGCCCCGTTACAACCCTTCAAAGAATTTTGGATTTGTGTATCATCTCATTTTTAGTGGTGGAGATTTGATTTTCATGCAAGCCTATGGTAATAACTTTTCATGTTTGACTATTGAGTGCTTAATCATTGAACCTTAAACAAAATGAGTGATTTGAGTGAATCTTTAGTGAGGATGTCAACCCTTTTCAATTTAGAATTAAAGATAATTACTTAGATAAAGGGGGATGCCTATAATTTTATGATTAAAATGCTCAACTTTGATTATTTGAAACTTTAATGTTCTTTTAGTTAAATTCTCAATGTATGATTACTTGGGGATTACTTCAAAATAGTATTGATGAGAATTATAAGTTTAGAAGAATTTATTTTAAATGTGAGTTGAGGATTTTGCTTGAGGACAAGAAAATGCTTAAGTGTGGGGATATTCGATAAACCATAATATATACATATTTTTACCCTATGCTTGGCATATTTATGGATGAATTTTCCTTGGTTTCATTGAATTCGATGCTCCTAATCCTTTAAATTCATATTTTTATCTTAGGTGGGCACATGAAGGTGAAAAGAGCAAGAAACGGGCCAAAAACAGACAAAATGAGCCTAATTCAGTGTTTCACACGGCCTAGGCATTTCCACACGGGTAATCCACACACCCGTGTGTGACACACGGGCAGGACACACGCCCGTGTGTCATGGCCATGTCGACATTAAATCAAGTCAGAATTGCACACGTCCTGAGCACTTTTACATGGGCATGGCACATAGCCGTGTCCCTGTTAAACCTAAGTCTAATTCTATTTGGAAAAGGCTAATTTTAGACTATTTTGGGCATTCCAAAGTCTATATAAACACCCTAAAAGAGGATTAAAAGAGGATATGCAGAGTAAAAGGTAAGAAATACTCAAGGACAGACATCGCAATTAACTTGGAAGCAGGACCTACATCAAGACTGAAGATTTCCATCCAATTTCCTAGAAGTTCTTTGGGTTTCTTTATGTTTTATTATTTTCCAAATATTGAGATGTTTTCCATTATTTATGAACTAAACTCCCTAAATACCTAAGGGAGATGAAACCTAAGGCGAATCTTATTACTATTTGAATTATATGATAAATACTTGTTCTTATTCTTAATTGTGAGTTTATCCCTTGCTTTAATATTCCAGGATATTAATTCAGGTTTTTGATGTGCTTATTCAGTGGGGTAAAAGTCCCTGTTTAAGAGTAGATCATTCATAATTAAGAAGAGTTGCATGTGTAACACCCCTCGCCCGCATCCGAAGCCGGGACGGGGTTCGAGGTGCTACCTGACTTTTACTAACACTTCTATACTAAACAGGGCCATGAAATCTCCAACAATTAAAAACTTTTCTTTTCACATGCAATATGTCCCTTATGCGGGCTTACGAAGCCCAAAACATACATTCGGGGTGGTTCGAGACCCAACCAAGAACTCATGAAAAACTTAGAAAATCTCTTGCATCAAAAATCCACACGCCCGTGCGTTAAGGACATGCCCGTGTCTTGAAACCATGTCCAAAAACCTGGACATTCTGCCAAAACCACATGGCCAAGGCACACGCCCGTGCCCTATGACCGTGTCCTTCACACGGCTGAGACACATGGCCATGTCTCTTGCCCGTGTACCACTACCATGCATACTGACTTGAAAAACTTAGGTGCAGGGACACACGGCTAGACAACACACCCATGGGGGCGGACCGTGTGTCACACACGACCTAGACACACGCCCCGTGTGTCTACCCATGTGGACAAATACAAGGCTATTTTCCAAGCCATTTTGTCACCCTCACAACACATGCATGCATACTTATACAATAGCGTACAACATGACGAAATTAGGCACTTAAACATTCCTAACATGTCATGACCATGGCAATTTCACATGCAACCATTATCATAGGTTTTACTTTCGTCTTTACCACATTAATGCTATAGCTATTAACATGTCATCAAACCTCATGTTCATCACTAAGAATGCATAACCATATCCACAAACCATTTATGAGGCATTATTAACTATTTACCAATCGTTTAATCATGCATAAAGTACTAAGTCATCAATGAATTCCCATTTTAATCTCTAGGCATACATGCTGTAAGCCACATCGCAAAAGATAACAACATACATATACATGAATGAACATTTTGGCCCAAAAAAACATTAGCCAACATAGGCCAATTTACATGGCTACAATGCTTTATCAATACAAGCCAACACCTTTGGCTAAATCATAATATCACATACTCAACATTAAAACCCTATCCATGACAAAGACTCGAATCACTTGGATTTACTTACGCCGATAGCGTTAACTCGACAGTGTGATAATATCTCTGATGGCCTCCAACCCGAGCTAACCTAGAAACCCTAGAAAACATGGGAAAGAAGGGGGGGTAAGCTTTCACATAGTAAGTTCATATGTAAACAATAAGCAACTTATAACATGTTTTATCAATGTTTACAACATATTCTCAGGTTCACGACAAGCTGTCTTCCTGCGCAATAGTCACTAAATTTTTTATATATGCAGCTACAAAACTCTGAATTAAGTTCTGTTAATTTCCCCTAAAACTAGACTCAATACCTTTCTGCCATGAAATTTCCAAAATTTTTGGCTTAGCCAATTAGTACAGTTTATTCCTCAAAGTTACCCCTGATTCACTATCTGATAGTTTTAACCCTTCTGGACTAAACTTCAATTATCTCATAGCACAAGACTCGAATAATGTTCTCGTCTATTTATCTTGAAACTAGACTCATTGAGGATTCTAATAATATAAATTATAACTCATAACCATTTTTATACAATTTATAATGATTTTCTCAAATCAAAACAGGGGATCTCGAAGTCATTCTGACTTTGTCCCATGCAACTTCAAATATCTCATTATAGTGAATTCTTTTGCTTACATGGTTCCTTTTATAAGAAACTAGACTCATTAAGATTTAATTCCATATTTTATTCAGCCTATAACTCATTTTACACTATTTTTAGTGTATTTTCAAAGTTACACTACTGCAGTAACTCAAATCTATCAAGGCTAAGTTACTCATTCATGATCATTGTTCACAAAATTAATACAACATCATTTCATCCATCATGGAAGAACACATATTTATGCATCATAGATCATTCACATACCAAGACATTCTCATAGGCTTAGTGTACGTACCTGCACAACTCGTAACATAACTCAAGTGTATACTCACCAATGACTTACCTCATTGGGACCATCATCAACTCTTTATTCGGATTACCCGCTGAACACTTGGAATACTAATTGGATACTTGGAAAATATTTGCACATAAGTTCCTCAATTGTAGCTAAAGCTACCTCATATCTCATGACATTTCAATGCTCACTCTCGAGCTAGTCATCTAGACACATAATTCCTAGTGACATGTCACTCGTATCCTATTTTATTCCTAAGGTTCAAATGGGATTCTTCCTCGCCTATCAAGGCTTTGTCTTATTAAATTTCTATTAATCACATACACATGAATATTTTTACAATTCATGTAATGATAACATTTAAAATACATGTATAGCATGGTATTGTTTACATACGAACGTACCTCGATACCACAAAGGTGAAAAAGACATAATCGTCCTTAAATCAATTTCTTTCCGTTCTAGGTCCAAATCTCGATTTTCATCATCTAAAACATCACATTCAACTTATTAAAACAATGTACTAATCAAATTAGTCCATTGACACACTTGGGCAATTTTTACAATTTTGCCCCCATATTTTGCCAAAATTACCAAATTACCCCTAGGTTCGTAAAATGATTTTTATCACATTTCTTTACTCCTTAAGACTAGATAAACCATTTTCATAACTATGTCAACTCACAAAATCAACTATTTCATACATTTACACCTTATCTTACAACTTAGTAAATTAGGCCTTTTTAAGGTGTTTTCATACAATTTCTTTCACAAAAGTTGTTTATTAGACAACTAGGACTCATAATCTCCCATAAAAACACAGCAAACAACACATTTACTCTCATGGCAAAACCCTAAACTCTTTATCATTTTGCAAACTAGACCCCTCATATGAAAGCTCATGCTTTAGGGGTTCCAAAAATGTAAAAATTATCAAGACATTAAAAATCACTTACTAGCAAGGGATGTAAGTGGATGATATTTCTAAGCTTCAAAACCCCTTTCTTTGCTGCCATTTTCGGTGGAGGAGAAGAGAAAAATGATAGCTTTTTCTTTTTGATTTTTTAATAATAAAACTAGTCAAAATTGGTGACCAACTTCACCTAATTTTGACTTTTCAACAATTTTTGTCCCCCATGACCGGTCATGCTTCATTTAGGGGTCTAATTTCACTTTAAAGACCCCCAATTCAAGATACAAAGCAATTTAATACCTTTAGGCATCAAAATACAACTTTTACCTTTTACACGATTTAGCCCTTTTTCGAAATTGGAATAGAAATCGCTAAAATTAACTTACCAAAATTTACAAGCACTTATAAAATTTTATTATAACACATAAAATAACACTAAAATAATTATCTCTGGCCTCGAAATAGTGGTCCCGAAATCACTGTTCTGACTAGGCCCAAAATCGGGCTGTTACAGCATGCAATCCTAGAGATAGGACGACATAAATCTGCCGGATTAGAGTCAAATCTAATAAAGGAATCCATAGATCGAGTTAATGTGACAATAGAGGTTTTAATTAGAAAGAGATTTCAATTAATCAACCTAGAGTCAGTTTTTCTTAGTCTCGAGAGAGATATTAACATAAATCAGAGATTTCTACGGATTAAGTCAAGTGAATAAATCGTCTAATTCAAAGGTAATAAGTGAAGTCTAGGTGGATTCTTCCTTTGGTATTATCTTCTCCATCGGTTTTCCAAAAGCATTTTCCAACTTTAATCTCTTTCGCAAACTTAGTTAATTAGATAATTAGTTTTGGATAAAACTTTCTCTTAATTCTTAGGCTAGATAATAAAAAGATAGTAATTACTAGTACTTTTAGTCCTTGTGGATACGATATTTCTGGTCTCACCATAACTATACTACTGTTCGATAGGTGCGCTTGCCTTAAGTCAAATTTTTAGTTAGTTTAGTGACCATCATTTTGGTTGGCCAAAAGAAATGGTAAATGTTGAGAAGATTTGTTAAGTTTTGAGCATGAAATTGAATGATATATTGATCATATGTTTAGGTATGATTTCAGTTTAAGTTTTGGTATGAATTGAATGGTGATTTGAGATTAGAATTGTTGATTAAGTTAAGTTTTGAACAAGGTATGTTTTGGCATTGAGATTGGCTAAAATTGGTATGCAAATATGCTTGTTTCTTTGTAGGTTGACCCAATTTAGAGTGGAAATTGGCTATTCAAATGGCCTATTTTTGTCCACACAGGCAGAGACAAGGGCATGTGTCTCAAACTGCAGTGTCACACTGCATGCATTCACGTTACTGCAGTCCCCGGGTACCCTACGAATTAAAGTTAGTATACCCTCCAGTTTTGACACGGCCTAGACGCACGAGAGTGTCTATTGGTCGTGTGTGGCACATGGGCATGTGGTCGGCCGTGTGGCCAAGTCAATAGCCTCACTAATTTTCATATAGCCTGACACACGGGCGTGTCTTGTGGCCGTGTGGAGAAGTCAGTATGTAGATCCTGTTTTGCCACGGCTTAGACACAGGGGCGTGTCTAAAGCCATGTGAGGCACACGGCCTGTTCACACGAGCGTGTGACCTTTAAAAAATTGAAATTTTTTCTAGGTTTTAAAACTTTTATATGTTATCAATTTGACCCTGAATGCATATTTTAGACTTTGTATGCTCGTTATAAAATTTATATTAAATATGAATGATTTGTATTTAATGAAATTAGATGATATTTGATGTTCAATTATTTTGATCTGTATTATGAGTCTGGTAATGCCTCTTACCCTATTCCGGTGACGGTTACTGGTTAGGGGTGTTACATGGATTGCATAAGAGCTACTATTCCTCAAAGAATATTCTTGACTTTTAGACAAATCATGTGAAATTTTAAAAGAGAGCTATAGGTTAGTGGGAAACTTGTCAACCTCTTAATTTTGACTTAAACCTAAAGATGTTACATGTTGATTTTCATGCCCTAAATTCCTTTTATTAGCTAAAATCTAAGTAGCAAACAAAGGTGAGTTGGTCCATTGATATGATTGAGGCGGTGATGAAGACTCATTTGTTAGAAGGAAAATTATTGTGGTTTACTCAATAGTCGTATGTTACCTACCACTATTCTATCTCTATGTAATGTGTGGCTAAGAGCAAATTAAAAGTCTTCAAGTAGGTTGAATCAAATTCAAAAAAAATTTCCAAGTCATCTCTAATTATTCAAATGGAAGAAATCATCATAGCTTCTTAAGTTTAACATCTTGCCCAGCGGAATCTTAGTATCTGAATATTGTTTGAAAGAATAAGATGGGTAGAATAAGTCTAGAAGTTCATAGAGTTAAAGCTAGTCTTAAATATAAGAACCATTTTGAGTGCGCTTGTGACACCTTAATGTTAGGGGACACTGGAGTAGCATTTAGTGATTAAGAGTTATGTTTGATGAGGAATGATTTGCCCCAAAATCCTTTGATTGGAATGAATGGGATGAGCGAAATATGTTATAGGTAATGAAGAAATAAATCTTGTGATGAGAAGTTTATGTCAATAATGAGGGCACTTAGTAACGATGACTTTGAGCTTGTTAAGTTATAAGGAAACGATGGTTAAAGCTTAACTGAACATGAACTAAAATATTTAAAAAAACAAAGGAAAAGAATTGGGAAGATTTGGATAAAACCACCAATTAACTGATGTAACATTTGTTGAGTCCCAATAAAGTCAAAGGAAAAATCAAAGAATTTTAGATAAGAAAGATATCTTCTCTCTCTCTATGAGAGAGAAGGGTAAAGGAAGATAGGAAAACTCCTCTGAGCTATGAAAAAGGTTGGAGGGTTAGGCAAAGTCAAGGTAAAGTAACTTCTAAAATATGGTGAGCTCTAAAGCCTATAAGTAAATAAAGCGTTGTATGTCTCACTGAAACTCCTGGCTTGTATGTAGGCATGTAATTGATATTGAAAATTAGTATGAAAATCCCTCCTAAAGGCGTGATGTGCCAAAGCGTGAATTGTTACACCATCAGATACACTCTAATTAAATGACTAAGGATAAGGGACGACCTGAGACCTAAGGGTGAGTCTCTTCTGTGTTTTCATACGCCAGTCTTTACAGCTGTCATGCATCTAACTGGTGATCACATGGATTAGTGCACGTGTCAAACATCCACTAAAACAAAAGAAAATATCTAGTTGATTAGAGAAGTGAGAGGATTGTTCCCTTCCTTCCCCATGAAGCATTCTCTGCCTATATAAGGATGAGTTGAGGGGAAAATCCTCTCATCCTTTAGGATGAGTCTAAAACGTGGGTTAAGCTCTGAGATTCCCCTATTAAGGTAAGTTTCGTAGCCTTGCTACCATGAGAGTAGATTTGTTTCACTTAGTAACGAAAATGCTAAAGCTTTGCTTAGTAATTTTGGTATTAAAAAGTGAAAGGAAATGGATCAAATAGATAAATCTTGACGAGATCTTATGATATGTCATTTAAGGGTTGCTAGTCTATTTGAAGGAAACCTATATTTGATGTTTGAAGCTACAAAAGGTGAGGATTATGTGAGGAAAAAGTGAGGGTTCTATGAGTACCCTAAGAACTCTTTTGTGACACCCCAAACCTGGTCTGGACAGTCTGACCCGAATTTTGAACGTCACATAGCCACTGAAGTGACTCTCAGTTTAAACCACCACAAAACACACCAACCGACCAATCACGCCACACAATTAATCATGGAATATTTAATAAAAACCTAATATCAGGCTTTTGTTGCTCTAATATGACCAACAGTCAACAAAAAGACTAATTTACAATTTAATATTTAACAAACAATTTACCTGAAAAAATTTAGTTAAACATACATGCATGCAATAGTGTATTTTTAAAAAGGTTTCATTTGTAGGGACTTGTAAAATTGTTTAGTTTAAAAACATATAATTAGATTTAAAATATAATAGATAGTAACGTGTTGGGAAAAACTTCTTTTCTCAAAGTTTAATAATAGTATTGTAGGATTAAATGTATAAGTCTTATTTTGGAAAATTTATTAAACCATCTTGCACAACCTACATAACATTATTAATTAATTTGTTAGTAGACATTTAACAGTTTACATGACTTGACCAAATTCTATGTTACATCTCATGCATACCAAGCACATGTTTGTATCCAAATCACACATAAAACATCTAAGGCTTACCTCAATGACCAACGACTCTTCAACCTACACTTACAAGTTAGTCGAACTGGTATTCAAGCCAATTATCAATCAATCATAATCCATCATTCAATGATCTATCTAACACAATGATAAAAGTTTTAAACCAAACAATTAAATAGTCCATAGTGTCCAATTACAACCCAAAAATTATAAGTCTAATATTAAATCCCCTAGATTGGTCCCACACTGCCTTCCTCATTTGTTTTGTGAACACAACGACATACCTAGGTATAGCCTTGAATTGGGTCACTTGGATAGCTCACTTCCACTCCTCCTTGCACGCTTCAGTGAGTGCTCAAACATACTATAAATAAACACATCAATAAGTTAAAGGGTGACATACTATAACAATTCACATATTAATACAGTATACACAAAGTGGTAACTCGTACGACACAATAGTTCTCATGAACTTAGCAATGCACATATAATAAGTAATTCGTGTAAATGAGCAGATCACCTAAATTATCAATTCACATAAAATATTTGTTCATATGAAATAGCAGTTTATACATAATAATAGTTCGTACAATTTAACAGTTCATTCAGTAGAATAATTCATTCATACCTCATCGTAACTCACATATATCAAACATTGATAAATTGGCATTTTTGTGATTACAAAACTTATACAGGACTCAATCACCACCTATAAGTGGACTCTATCACCACACATTTGATAAATGGATTTCCAAAACACACCTCACTTTTGGACTCAGAAAGCCCTACGCTATCACGAATATAAGTATAGCACGAATGCTTACACTCTCCAAACACACCACGCTATCCACGGTGATTAGAGCTATGCTCGACATTCCCTTATCTCTCCAATGCATCTCTGGGCAACAATGTCCATTGCAAGAAAAAAAGGGTGCTCACAATCCTATGGGATGCCAACTATATCCAATGGTTCCATAAAGTCACAACACCAAAATATCTCTTTAACACTTTCACAATATCCAGTATAATAGGGCTCATAATTAAGCAGAGCTTGCACATTATAAAACAATTTGCAATTCTCAATTCGTAATACAGCATGGTTCGCAAATAATATCATTTTCATGCAACATATATTGCACTCATAATCACATTTCACATATCATTCATGACATAGCTCGCAGAAATCATTGTCCGCATATTTTATTTAGCATAGGG
Organism: Gossypium anomalum; assembly: GCA_025698475.1. Lineage (NCBI taxonomy): Eukaryota > Viridiplantae > Streptophyta > Magnoliopsida > Malvales > Malvaceae > Gossypium > Gossypium anomalum. Next base: position 62,628,962 of record CM046956.1, read on the forward strand.
CATGCAATACCTTAGCTTACATACAATGTAGCTCAAAATCTCACAATACACAGTTTGGCAAATTAATACAGTTCACCATATTAATACAGATTACCAAATTAACACAATTCACCATAATAATATAATTTTTCAAGTTAACATGGTTCACAATATAACACAATACACAAATATAATTGACTCGCAATATCAAAAATCTCATAATTCACTTACGGATTCGTACATGCATATATATGCATTATCGATCAAATTTGCATGTTATAAGAGTCCACATTATATTATTTATTCATATATTCATTCATAAATATTATAAAATCATATACGAATATATATTATATATATACAAATTTATTTAATGACTTTTATCAGTTCAAATTTTAAGCACACATTGAAAGTATCATGAATTTATATATTATATAAAGCCATTCACTTAATTATATATATAATGAACCATGCATATATATTATATAAGATAAAATCATGCATATATATAATATATGTATAACCACCCACGTGGATATATATATATTACAACCTACATATATATTATATATATAAGACGCATATATATTGCTTATATAGCACCTAAGCACGCATACGTATGTATATATTTAACACCAACAGACCCCACTCATATATATCATATATGATTCCAATCTCACGCATATATATATTACCAACTCCCTATTTATATATATTATATATATAACACCCAATATTTATATTGTATATAAAATAAAGTCCATGTATATATGTTATAAGTTCATGCATTTTGCACCATTAAAATCACATAATGGATATTCTCAACAATTCAACAAAAGTTGCAAGGATTTGCATAAGAAAGAAGTTAAGGTTCACTTACCATACGTGAGGATTCGCATATGTTACCTTAGCTTATGTATTGGAGTTTAAATGTAGTATGTCAAACCACTCACCTTAGTTAATACCTTTTGCACAACAATATCAAACAAGCTGTTATTACCCTTTCGCATTGCTTTAAACCTCCCGATGGATCCGAAACTTTGCATACACATTAAATAAAATATAAAATCATTATTAACATCCTTAAACACAAAAAAATAGTAGAAAAATCACCACTCTAAGCTCACTTTTCTCATACCGAAAACTTAAATAGTTTTGTCAAAATAGGTGTTTAACCACTCAAACTTTATCTCTAAGCCTTCGATGATAATATTCCTAAAAATCATCTAATTACATATCAAAACCATAAATTTCATCCAATTTCACCAATCTAATTTTTTTTCGAAAAAATCAAGCTTGTATGAACACACAAAAGGGAGAAATTTGAAATTCATTAACATTGGATACCGATCTATCAAATTGAGTTCAAATACCTTCTATTTATTTAAAAATAGATTAAAAAATAAAAAATAATAGGTTTACTCATTATTTCGGATTTCACCATTGTTGAACCGAAATTTAAAACACACTCGATTAAATTCCGAAATAGATAAACAACAACCTTAATCTAATCATAATAAGTCAAGACGTTACCTTAATTTGAAGAAAACAACATGATCTAATTCAAAGTTGAACGTGAGAAGAACAATGACGAATTTGTTAAGGATTTAACGATTTTTCTTTAAAATTGGAAGGTGTTGAGGTGTCTGGATAGCTAGAAAATTAACAAGGATGGGTTAATTTTGAGAAAAAATATCATATTTGAATTTGAAATTTTTTTTGAATAAGAAGCTAAATGGGAGGGAAGGGACGCAAGAGTTTCATAGAAGAAAGAAGATGAGTAGATTTTTTTTAATACAAGGGGAAATTCCTATTAAAAACTCCCAATTTTCCCTTATTTTTCAAATCAGTCCTTAATTTAATTAAAACACATTTTTCACAATTGTTTTCAAATCAAACTTCATTTTTATAAATCCTTTTTCATCTTAATTCTCGAACAGCTAATTTTAATTTCCTAACCTAAAATTATTAATTCTAATAATTCTAATATTTTCTTTAATTAACTCCTAATTATTGAATTATATGATCTAATTATGGTTTCCAGTTCACTAACCCCGATTTACTTACTCGATTCTTCTAACCCAGTTTTCGGGATGTGACATCTTTTCTGTCTGTTGCATGTATGTTTGTATTTTTATTTCTTCTGTGTTAAAAGATTGACCTGTGAAACAAAACAAAAGCTATGCATATGTGGTATGCTGATTCTATGAAAATGTGTATCTGATAAGCTTGCATATATGGCTTGATGCCTAAATGACAATACACCTCTGCAATGAAAAGAAAAGTACAAAAATGATGAAAATGTAGGAAAGTATGAACTGAATGATCAGCCTATGTTCTGTTGAAAAGTATGTGCATGCATCGGTGTGTGTAACAGCCCGTTTTTCAGTGGTGTAGGAAATAGTGGTTTTGGGGAAAAAAATCTGGCGAGTAACTTCATAAATATTATTATTTAATATTTACGAGTCAATTATGGTTTTAAATAGGTTTTTGATATGATAATTTATGTTTTATAAATGATTAATTAAGTTCAAGTGGTAAGCCCCTAAAGTCAAGTGGTTTTAGAAAATAAGGTATCGGGACCTCATTTCTATAAACTGAGTCATAAATATTTTTATAAATATCTACAGAGTGCTATTAATGTTGTATTAAAGTTTCGTTAAGAAATTTTAATGTTTCGATAATTAATTAAACAAAAAGAAATAAATTGTAAAAGTTGAAAAAATCAATCGCTACTAATTTAAAGGTGTTAATTAATTAAAGATTTATAATTGGAAGGCCTTATTGAATAAATAAACCATCCTTAAAATAGTGGGACGGTGGATGCTTTAATTTCTTCTAATTTTAAGGCTTTATATGTTATTTTATTAAACTAAATAAAGAAAAAGTTAATAAAATAAACAAAACATAATGTTTTCTTCCCCATTTGGTTTGTTCATCACCGAACCTCCATGAAACCATGCTCAAGCTTCGGCCAAGCTTCATTGGATACATGTGAGTCCGTTTTTCACCCGTTTCTTTTAATTTTTATATTTTTGAGATTGTTGCAACTAGGTTCAGTCAACCCGTACCTTTGATTTTGAAACTGTTAAAGATATTGAATGTTGTCATTGATGAATATATGTGATTTTAGATGTTAAATGATGAATTTGAAGTGTTTTTTTATATTTAAAAGTATTTTGTTAAGTAATTTTGGTGAATTTATCGATTAGGGACTAAATTGTTAAAATAGTAAAATATAAGGATTTGTTGTGAAATTATTACAAATGTGGGATGTATTGGATGCCATGAATATTATGTTGGCATGGGTTTGCACTAAAAATGGTTAATTTGCATGGGACTAAATTGAGTAAAAGTAAAATATTATGGGCAATTTTGTAAAATTGTCATAAATGACTAAATTGCATAAAATAAATTGTTTTACTAACTAAATTGATAGATTAAATTATATTATTAATTTAGATCAAGATCGAGTGGAAAATCAAAGAGAATGGAAAATTACCAAAAAGCCCCTATACTTTAACATTTCTGCATTTTAGCCAAGTAAGTTCGTATGAACTATAATCACTTAAATGTTGATTGAATTGATTTTTAATGTATTGTTCTAATGTAAATGATTCAATATAAATATATATATATATATATTTTATGCAATTTATCATGTCATGAAACAATGGAAATTTGACGATGTACGACGATTATCGAGCCCCGTTTGAACCTTGGGAATTCATAAGATACAAATGACATGTCATTAGGGTTACCATGTTTTCGGGTGTTGGTCCTGAATGTCCTACCGATGGTTGAGGTCTGGCATTTGTTGCGGATACTCCACAGCTCATGTGAACAACATTGTGTAGCTTACATTCTGATGCACAGCTCGTGTAAGTAGGCCCAATTCACAGCTCGTGTGAGCAATGATATAAAGGAAAAGAAATATTATAGTTATATGTTAGCACACTTGGTGTGAGCTATCCCGCGTATCCAATGATATTCAAAATGGTTCAATGAGTATGAAAAAGGAAAGGAAAGGTATGTGTTCAATATGAACCAAGACATGTATTTATGAAGTACATTTAAATGGTGAGAAACATGAAAAACATGTTATGCTATGATGGATGATAAATCCAATTGAATCATGCTCAAGTATAATAGTTATCCATGTTAAATTCATATGAATTATATCTAAATGAACTAACATGTGTTGTTTATGTGCTTAGGCTTGTGCCAAGCTTGTGGCTATGATTGATGTTTATACTTATGCTTGTACTATGCATATGAAACGGGTAAGAAAAGGGAATGAAATGGTAAGTTCATAATTGGGATGTATTATGATGTTATAAAAGGTTTGATGTGATAAATGATGTACTTATATGTGAGAAGTCTATTTATGCTATGAAAGAATTTACTTATATCACGGATAAATACACTAATTCGTGAAATGATAATGTTGTTTAGGCTTATGTTGAGAATTTAGAATGGAAGGGAAAGTTAGTAAATAAAATGATTCATAATCATATGAATAGGTTGATGATTATGTATTACGACTTATAAATTCCAATACATTATATATGAAAAGTATATATGATGTTGATGAATATACTCAAATGTGAGTTGAATGGTGTTTAATAGGTTTATACCATGTTTAAAATATTGGTGTTAATCTATGTATTATAGTATAGAAGTGAAAAGTTATGTTTCATGCTCTACGAGCTTACTAAGCATTCATTGCTTACATAGTTATTTTTCTCTTACTTTACAGATTATCAGAAACTCGATCGATTTGAAAGTTCATCAAAGACCTATCACACTATCCAAAGATTAAATTGGTAGATTTTGATGTTTTGATCAAGGTTATAATGACATGTATAGGTGGGTTTGTGGTTTATAGTATTTGATGAGTTTGGCTTGTATATATCATTTTGGTTGATGTAACCTTGATACTTTTGTTGCCTTATTGATGTGTGTCATTTTGACAATATGTTAATGCATGTTTAAGTGGCCAAAATGGTAGGTAATGAATTGAGTTCAATATGGTTAAGTTACACTATGCTTTGGAATGGTTTTGAATAGATGTGCATGATTGAAATATGGTTTGTATATATGTTGGTTGTTGGAGCCATTTGGAAATTTCTAGATTTAGATGGTTTTGATGCATGTGAGAAATAGTCTAAATGGTAAGGTTATTTTGATATGGCATGATTCTAATATTGTATGCTTAAATATGCACATGTTTACATATGTTTGAAATGACCATATTTGGTATGTTTATATGAGACTAAGTGGAGTTATGTTTTGAGGTAGATATGAACTATTTGTAATGATATAAATGTGGCCAATTTATGATGAGTTTTGAAATGGAAAATGAATTAAGTGTTGATGAATGAAAAGTGTTAAGTACATGTATATGTTGTAACACCCCAAACCCGTAACCGTTGCTGGAATAGGTTAAGAGGTATTACTGGACTCGTAACACAGATTAGAATAATCGAATATCAAATATCATATCATTTCATCAAACATACATCATTCGTCTCTAATATGAACTTAAAACGAGTATACAAAGTCTAAATCATGTGTTCAGGACCATATTGATAACATATGGAATTTTTTCAGAACTTAGAAAATCTTTCAACTTTTCGAAGGTCACACGCCCGTGTGAACAAGCTGTGTGCCTCACATGGCATTAGACACGCCTGTGTGTCTAAGCCGTGGCGAAATAGGGCATACATACTGACTTGACCACACGGCCACAAGACACGCCCATGTGCCAGGCCATGTAAAAATTAGGGAGGCTACTAACTTGGTCACACGACCAATCACACGCTTGTGTGCTAGCCCATGTGCCACACACGACCAATAGACACGCCCGTGTGTCTAGGCCGTGTCAAAACTGGAGGGTATACTGACTTTAATTCGTAGGGTACCCTAGGGGACACACGGCCATGTAACGTAACCGTGTGTCACACACGATTGAGACACACGCCCGTGTCTCTGCCTGTGTGGACAAAAATAGGCTATTTGAATAGCCAATTTGCCACCCGAATTTGGGTCAACCTACAAGCAAAGAAACTGCACAACCAATTCAACCAATATCTATACCAAACCATACATAATTCATGTTATAACATTACCACTCATTTCCATTCTCAATTCATCAATTAATTCATGTCAAAACTTAAACTAACATCATACCTAAACATATGATCAATACATCATTCATTCTTATGCTCAAACTTACCAAAACTTCTCAACACTTACCATTTCTTTTGGCGAACCAAAACATACCATAATTGCACATTATCATCACATATCATATACCATTATCAAACTATAAGCTCAAACACAAACTAGCCATATACATGGCTAAATATATATACAACACAAAACATAATCCCATAACTTCTAGCCTATACATGCCATACTTTAATATATACATTTTCTAAGTACCAAAATGAGGTTTAATAGTGTGGTGACGATCCTTGACGATCCCCAAGCTCACAGTAGCTTTGATATCTATAAAACAATGCAAACACACACAAAGTAAGCTTTCAAAAGCTTAGTAAGCCATATACAAATAAACATATCCTTCAAAGAAAATAAATATCATCAAATCATTTATACTTTGTAGAAAAATGCTAATGCAAATCTCATATTCATAAACTTACCTTTCATTCTCAAATAGGCTATACAAAGCAAACATACCTAAATCGAATAAAATTTCTCAAGTCATTCATTTTTTCGGAATGCCCATTTGAACCATTCGGAAACATAAGGATACGCGGATAGATCGGAAAGCATATATACAATGCCAACATCCCAAACCTGGTCTTACATGTAATCAAACATCGATGCCACTGTCTTAGACAGGGTCTTACACAAAATCAAATACAATGCCGGGGTCCCAGACATGGTCTTACATGCAAAACAAAAGTCGATGCCAACGTTATAGACGTGGTCTTACCTGCAGCATAGGTAACGAAAATCTTATGTCATGACATACGTATCCTAACTATTCCTAAGATTCGTATGGGGCTTTTTGGACCTCGTAACTTTGTCGATACTTTCTCGGATAGCATATAGTTAGCTCGGACATTCATTCATTACAATTCAATATCAAATGAATAATAATAATTTAATTCAAACAAGCTTATTTGTATATCGACTTACCTGGTACGTATTTGAACAACAGAGTGGACAACGACTTTCGACTTCCTCTAATCTAATTTTGTATTCTTTAATTCTCGATCTATATAAATTCAAATTTAACCATTTTATTCACCAAATCATTCAAAACAATCCATAGACACATAATTTGGGCATTTTACAAGCTAGCCCTCACATTTTCACATTTCGACACTTTAGTCCCTAATTCACAAAATACACATAATTTGCTTGTACACAAGCTTAGCCGAATTTTCATAGCTCTCATACAAGTCTATACATTTCATTTATTTCACATTTTAGTCCCTCAATATACAAATTTTAAAATTTACCCCAATTTACTCAATTTCATCAAAAATTCAAAGACAACATATGTTAACCCAAAACATATCTTTCATAATTCATCAACTAACATCACAAAGCTCATAGTTTCATCAATCGCATAACTCAAAATCATCAACAAAATTAGAAATTGAGACATGGGCTTGATAGTATACTAAGCAACGATCACAAAAATATAGAAATTATAAAAAACTGAACAAAATACTTACCTAAATCAAAGAAAACTTTGGTCGAACCCTAGATAGCTTATTTCCATTTTTTTCTTGTGATTTTTAGTTGATGAGCATGAAAATGAGCTTATTTTAAACTTTGTTTTATTTTAACATTAATAATACTTCATTTACCAAAATGCCCATGGTTAATAAACATTTCAAATATTAACATATAAGGTCAATATTGTCCACTTACCATATAAATGGTATATTAACAACATAAGGACTCATCATTTAAGAAGACATAACAAATAGGCACTTTTAACAAAGAGCATGCAACTTTTACATTTTACGCGATTAGGTCCTTTTTCAAAATTAAACACACAAACGATCAAATTTTCAAACGAAACTTTCACACATGCTAATTCACACATCATAAACACGAAAAATAATATTTAAATACTTTTTTGACTTATGTGGTCCCAAAACTACTATTCTGACTAGGGTCTAAACCAGACTATTACAATTCTCCCCCTTAGGGATTTTTATCCCCAAAAATATTACCTTTGAATAGATTCAGATATTGCTGTCTTATAGCTTCTTCAGGCTCCCATGTGGACTCTTCAATACCGTGTCAATGCCACATCACTTTTACTAACAAAATTTTCTTATTTCGCAGTTCTTTAACCTCGCGAGCTAAGATAAAGATCGGCTTTTCTTCGTAAGTCATATCAGACTGAATCTGAATCTTAGACGGAGGAATTGCATGCGATGGATCAAATCTGTATCATCGAAGCATCGATACATGAAACACATTATGAATCTTTTATAGCTCTAATGGCAACAATAATCTATATGCTACCAGCCCAATACACTCGATAATCTTATACGGCCCGATGAACCTCGGACTCAATTTGCCTTTTCTACCAAATCTAAGCACTTTATTCCACAGAGATACCTTTAAAAACACTTTTTCGTCGATCTCAAAATCAATGTCTTTTCTTTTCAAATCCGCATAAGATTTCTGACGATCGGAAGCTTCTTTCAAATTATCTCGGATCACAATAACTTTCTATTTTGTTTCTTTTATCAAATCAACCCCGTGAATCTTATTTTCGCTGAGCTCAGTCCAATACAAAGGTGTACGGCATTTACGACTGTATAGGGCTTCGTATCATGCCATTTTAATACTTGACTGAAAACTATTATTATAAGCAATTTCAATCAAAGGTAGATATTGTTCCCACGTACTTTCAAACTCAAGAATGCAACATCTCAGCATATCCTCGAGTATCTGAATAATCTGCTCAGATTGACCGTCTGTTTATGAATTAAAAGCTGTATTAAAATGCAATTTAGTACCTAGAGCATCTTGTAATTTCTTCCAGAATCGTGATGTGAATCTTAGATCTCTATCTGATACAATAGATGATGGCACACCGTGCAATCTCACAATATTAGAAATGTATAACTCAGCTAACTTATCAAGTGAGTAATCAGATCGAACCGGAATAAAATGAGCTAATTTCATCAATCGATCAACTACAACCCAGATAGCATCTTTCTTTCTTGGAGACAAGGGTAAACCCAAAACAAAGTCTATTGTCACTCGATCCCATTTCCACTTCAGAACCATAATCGGTTGTAACAAACCAAATGACACCTGATGTTTAGCTTTAACTTGTTGACAGATCAAACATTTTGGAACAAATTCAGAGATATCTCTTTTGATTTCGGACCACCAATAATGTTGTTTCAGATTATTATACATTTTCGTAATACCCGAATGCACAGATAACCGATTATTGTGAGCTTCACTCAAAATTATTTGGATTAACTCTGAATTTCTTGGAACACAAATTCGATCTCGGAATCTCAAAAAATCATCTTTATCAACTCTGAATTCTAAATCAGACTCTAAATCACATTGAGCTCTTTTAGCTAAAATCTCATTATCAATCTTCTGAGCTTCAATAATCTGTTGTAAGAACAAAGGTCTTGCTTTCAATTCAGCTAAAATTGAACCATCACTGGACAGAACCAAATGAGCATTCATCGCACGCAAAGCAAACAATGATTTTCAACTCAAAGCATCAGCAACAACATTTGCTTTTCCTGGATGATAATCAATCACAAGTTCGTAGTCTTTTAGCAGTTCTTGTAATAGCCCGATTTAGACCCTAATCAAAACGGTGGTTTTGGGATCATGAATTCGAGTCAAAAAAATATTTAAATATTATTTTTCGCATTTATCATATGTGAATTTGCATGTGTGAAAGTTTCGTATGAATATTTGATTGTTTGTGTGCTTAATTTAATAAAAGGACTTAATCGCAAAAATTGAAAACTTGATAGTTTAAAGCATAAGGGCTGAAGTGATAGTGGATTTTCAATATGGAGCACTTATAATGCAAATAGGCTATAATTAAATAAGTTGGACGATTGTAGACAACCAATATAAATATTTTATATTAATTAGTAAAGGTTAAAATAGTAAAAGATGAAATAATATATGTTATAATATAACATAAATAATAAAATGATATTCATATATGCATGTTTTGATCGAAACTAAAAATAAAGAAAAGAAACTAAAGCTTGGTGATATTTGGCCATTTCTCAAGCTTGATTCAAGGTTAGTTTGGTTTCGGTTTTTGGTAATTTTTACGTTTTTGAGATCGTTGCTTCGAATACTATCCGACCAATGCTAGAATTTCTGATTTTGATGAATGTTTTGAGTTGTGCCATTGATGAATATTTGTGTTTTGTGATGTTTTATGATGAAATATTAAAGATATGTTTTAGATTAACATGTTTTGTATTGGAATTTTTGATGATTTTGAGTAATTAGGACTAAATTATAAAAGTAATAAATCGAGGGACTAAAATGTGAAATAAATGAAATATATGGACTAGTATGAGTATAAGGAATATTCTGCCTAACTATGTTGTTGTGAGCTTGTGCATATTTTGTGTTTTATACAATATGGACTAAATTGTGAAAAATGTGAAATATTAAGGGTAAAAGTGTAATTTGCCCATTTGTGTGTTTTTGGATGAATTTGGTTGAATATTTGATTTAATAAGTTTAATTTATATTAATTTAGATCAAGAAAAGAGAAAATCAGATTTGGATCGGGGGAAAAGTAAAGTTGTCGATTAGTTGATCTGTACCGATTTTTCATCACCGAGGTAATTCTTTAAGCAATTAAAATAGTTTATTATGCTGGTCTGGAAATTTATAGAATCATAGTTGAGCTAACTGAATATGATTAAGCATGGAAATAATGTATTTGAGTTTAATTTGACTGAATTATAGCATTTGAAAGTCCGTATGAATTATATGGAACATCTGAAATTTTCGATATAAGAATTGATTATGAGAAAGGTTATTAATAGTGATATTCGGGCTTTAAGCCTAGCAAGTCTTGTGCTGGTGAATCAAATTGGGCTTTACGCCTAGCAGGCTTATTGTCGGTGAATAAAATCAGACTTTGAGTCTACCAGGCATTGTGCCGGTGTGTGATTCAGGCTTAGGCCTAGTAGGTTTTATGCCAGTGATTTATTGTAAGCTTATGCCTACAAGACTTCATGCTGATGTGGTATTTGAGTAAGTAAACTGAGCTAAATGACCATATATATTCAGCCATATAGGTAATGTACATATGTGATGTTATATATGATCTTGTGTATTCGGCCAAATGAGTGATGTTGGTATATGAAGTTAAATTTTGTTTTATGAGCTTGTGTAAATGAGTGGAAGTATATTTGAATGTGTAATGATATTTGGCTTTGAAATTTGAATGAAAATTTGTAAAATTTTAACCTTATAAGTATTCGGCCAAAGTGATAGTTATGTTAAACATGTGTGGTTATGGAATGTTTAAGTTGAAACTAAATATGACATTGATATAGTAAATTGGTTCAGTTTTAATTTTAAGGAGTTGACTATATTATTGAGTTGTTATTTGCTTATGACTTACTAAGCTAAGTTAGCTTACTCTGTATGTATTTGTATACTATGCTTTATAGATTTTGAAGCTAGTACGAGCTCGGGGATCGTCAGCAAATTTCACCACACTATCCACAGCTTTGGTATTTAAATCATCAAACTTAAATTATGGAATGTATAGGCTAAATGGTGTTTTGATGTGATGAACCTTGGTTTTGTATAAAATCCAAGCGAAAATGGCTTATTTAAATGTTTGAATTCGGTTTTGGTTTTATCATGGCATAAGCCTACTTTAGTTACTATGATATGTGATATAAATGGATGATGTTTGTGATATTTATTTTGTGCATACAGGTTGGTTGGTGATTTCATTTATATGCATATAATTGACCCTGTTAAATTTTAAATCTGTTTCGAACTGTTTGTTACATGGCATGAGAGGTTTATGTTTTAAATATGTCTATAAGTAGTTAATGTCTTGTAATGATGGATAAAATCTTATTTAATTGATAAATATTTTTGGTTATATGTTAGAATGAATTAAAGAGTACGGTTTTTCAATGGTTCGGCATTTATACACAAGTTCATGAGATTTTTGGTCGGTATAATACTTAGGGTTGTGCATATGTGTGATTTTGGTTTGAGCATATGTCAAGAATGTAATCCAAATATATGTTGTATGTATAGTTGCTATATGTTTTGGCCTTATGATGTATGATAGTTGTTAATTATGCTTAAGTAGATCATGTGCTAGTTAGGTAAGAACTAAGACATATGCATGATAAGTATTTGGTGTTCACTTACGGACCAAATTAATGGTAAAAATGACATTTGATTTGGTTGTCATTGTAATTTAATTAATTTGGGTATTAGATTCATATGAGAGAATTGAATTGATGAAAAAAAAAAGTAAAAAAAATATGTGTACCTAACTTTTGGTCATGATATGTTAGTTGAGCTTTTATAAGTTATTATATATATGTATATATATGGTTTATAAGTATGCGCATGGTCAATGCAAAATAAGTCTAATAATCCAATAATGAAATTATTATTGTATACATGTTATGTATTGTATAAATTGTTTTGATATATTTTAGATTATGTTAAATTAAGCTGTGTTGTGATTGATATGATTATTTAAGATTTGGAATTTGATTATGTTATAAGCATTGACGTGATAAAAAATTTGTGTTGTAATTTATAACGCGTATTTATTTGAATCGTAAAATTGCCTCATAACCCTAATTCGGCGACGGATGTGGTTTAGGGGTGTTACAGTTCTAACCATCTTCTTTGTTGTAGATTCAGATCTTTCTAAGTCATCAGATATTTCAAACTCTTATGATCAAAATATATGTGACATTTCTCACTGAATAGATAATGGCGCCAAATCTTTAGAGTAAACACAATCGTAGCTAACTCGAGATCGTGCGTTGGATAGTTCTTTTCGTGCAGCTTCAACTGTCTCAAAGCATATGCAATGACTTTGCCTTCTTGCATTAAAACACATCCCAGACCAATCAACGAAGCATCACTATAGATCACAAACTCTTTACCCGATTCGGGTTGTACCAATACCAGAGCTTCAGTTAACAATGTTTTCAACTGATCAAAGTTGTTCTGACACTTTTTGGATCACTCAAACTTCACATCTTTTTGAAGCAATTTTGTCAACAGAGTCATAATTATAGAAAAGCCTTTTACGAACCTTCTATAGTAACCGGCAAGTCCCAAAAAACTATGGACTTTAGAAACATTCCTCGAAGGTTTCCAATCTAGAATAGCTAAAATTTTGCTCAGATCAACTCGAATACCAGATGCTGATACAATATGACCCAGAAAACCAAATTCTCGCAAATAGAATTCACATTTACTGAACTTCACATACAACTATTTATCACATTTACTGAACTTCACATACAACTATTTATCTCGGAGAATCTGTAGCACTAATCTTAGATGCTAGGCATGTTCAGATTCATCACGTGAATAAATAAATATGTCATCAATGAATACAACAACAAATTGATCTAGATACGGTCTGAAAATTCTATTCATCAAATCCATAAAAATAGCAGGTTCATTAGTCAATCCAAAAGGCATAACTAAGAATTCATAGTGGCCATACCTCGTTCTAAAAGAAGTTTTTGGAATGTTATAGTCTTTCACTTGCAACTTATAATAGCCTAATCTCAAATCTATTTTTGAAAACACAGCAGCTACTTTCAACTGATCAAACAAATCATCAATTCGGGGCAGGGGATACTTATTCTTGATAGTCACTTTGTTCAACTGATGATAATACACATTCTCGTCGTACCATCTTTTTTTTTCACAAATAGAACCAGAGCACCCCAAGGTGAGAAACTCGGTCTAGCAAATCCTCTATCTGTCAACTCTTGCAACTGAGACTTTAATTCCTTTAGTTCAGTCAGAGCCATTCTATACGGAGCTATCGAAGTCGGAGTAGTACCAGGTACCAATTCAATGCCAAATTCAACTTCTTTAACCGGAGGTAATCCCGGAAGTTCTTCAGGAACTACATCAGAGAACTCACATACGATAAGTACTGATTCAACTTTCTTTTCTGACACTCTCGAATCAATCACATATGCAAAACAGGCTTCACAACCCTTTCTCACAATACTTAAAGCTTTCATTGAAGATATCACAACAGGCAATGCACTCAAATCACTAGATTCAATTCTGACTATTTTATCATTCTTGCATCTCAAATCAATAGTTTTCCATTTGTAGTTCACAACAGCATTATGCAAAGTTAACCAATCCATACCCAGAATTATATCAAATTCATCAAAAGGTAACAGCTTCAGATTAGCAGGAAAACGAGTGTCTCGAAACATTAACGGACAATTCTTGCATACTTTATCAACCAAAACACATCTACCTAGGGGTTTGAAACTCTAATTACAAATTCAGTAGACTCTACAGGCAAAGTCTTACTGTTCACTAAGTTCATGCATATATACGAATGTGTCAATCCAGGATCTGTCAAAGCAATCGCAAAAGTATCATAAAGATTAAATGTACCCATAATCATGTCTGGCGATGAAGCTTCCTCACGAGCTCGAATAGCATAGGCTCTGGCAGGTGCATGAGCCTCAGATCTAACAGCTGTGTCTTTTGTCCCTCTCTGACTTCCACTTACATTACCTGCATTTCTTAGAGGTCTACCATGAGAAGCATTACCACTTGGTCTCGAATTTTGTACACTTTCTTGTTCAACAGATTCAGGCCAATTGCGGATAAAATGGTCTAATGATCCACATCTAAAACAAGCCCGATCATACAGTCTACAATTACTGGGATGTCTTGTACCATAATGCTTGCACTCAGGGCGATCAAATTTAGCATTTCCAACACTGGAAACAGATGTAGCTAGAACTTTAAAGTTTGACTGTGATCTAGCATGATCTCTATTTCAATGTCCCACATTAGCCTTTGAATGATTATTATCATCTCTGAACTTCTTTGATGCAGTGTGACATTTTCTATCTTTTTCCATTAAGTTCTAAATATTTCTGATTTAGTCCTAATTTGTTTTCTAAAGTGTTTCTAAGGCCTCGATGGCTCAAATAAGAGACGATATGAATGTGTTTGAATGAATTATGTTATGATTTATGAAATGATTGGAAATGAATTATTTGAGTTACGTTTTTATGGTAATGCTTTGTAACTCTATTTCAATGATGGATACAGGTTAGAGGTGTTATAGTGTGCTTCAAGCATGACTATCTTTGCATAATGAGTCTGAGTTTCATGTCTGGAAACGTAAATGCATTTGAATGTTGAAGTCTATTGCAATGAGTTAATTAAGTATGAGTCTAGATGTCAAGTCTACTTGTGTGTGAGTCCGTTGGGACAGTAAACACGAATTCTGATTGGAATTCCATGGCCATGGCAAGTGAAGACCATATAGTGTAAGGCCTAGTCATTAACTATGGCATCATATAGGGAAATAAAGACCATATAGTGTAAGGTCTAACCGTTAGCTATGGCATCATATGGGGAAACAAAGACCACATTGTGTAAGACCTAGTCTGGGACTATGGTGTCATGTGGAAATAAAAATGACGATTGGGTGAGTACCAGGTGATGAGGGGCAAACCTCATGATAATGAGTTTAGGCAACCTATCCTCAAAAACACCATTACCTAAAAGTGATGTTTTTGTGGCTAAATCTGTTATATGTGGAAGCCTTTGTGGCTATTCTATATTATATATGAGCCTTTATGGATAAATCTATTATATGTGGAAGCCTTTGTGCTTGTTCTCTATTACATGTAGCCTTCGTGGCAAAATTTTCAAGGAGAAGCCTTTGTGGCTGATTCTATTGGAAGCGCCTTCATGAAAAAGTCTATTGTATGAATATGGATGCCCTTGTGGCTATCTAATGATCTGTGGGCACCTTTGTGGCTATCTAATGATGTATGGATGCTTTTGTAGCTATTTGTTGATCAAGGAAGTGTCTGAAGCTTCTAAAAATAAAGGAAGAAATCTAAAGTAAAAAATACACCTTAGTGGCATAATCTGTGAAATAAGCTCGGGACAAAGATTCAATGGGAATGCCGAAGTGGCAGACTTTGAATAAAGCAAAACTGTCTGGCTTGTGACAATAAAAGAATAACGAGGAATGCATGATGATGAGAAGCTGACGAAATCTACCTTGACCACTAGTAGGAATGTGAAATGGAAAGTAAGTTACTAGTACAACTCGTAAGTAAGTCATGTGATAACGACTGAGGGAAGATTTTTTATAGAATATGAAGGAGGATAAGGTATGTAGAGCTTTAATACATGTTCATATTGAGTTTGATGAGTACCTATCTTGTTCCATATAGTAAAGTGCAATGTTTACATTTAATGTGAAATGATGAATAAATGTATGATAATGCCTCACTAAGTTCTTATGAACTTATTATAGATTTCTCTCATTGTGGGATCTGTTAAAAGGATGGGAGACGGGAGACAATCCCAAGGCTACGCCATAGGAGCGGTGGTCCGTGATGATATGCATATAGAGAAGAGAAAGATTATGGCGGAGTTATGGTCCACGCCAGAGGGAAAACTAAGAGATTCGTTCAACCAATAATAAGCAATGATAGAACATAAGTTCATAAGAGGAGCTTATGGCGAAGTCAGTCTGCGCATAAAATATAAATACTCTATATAGTGGTAGAAATAAGGCAAAAATAATAGTTATATTATTCAAATTATAAACATGATTTTAAACTATACAACAAGTTATTTATAATAAGTAAAATGAGGTAATTCAGATATAAAAGACTTAGAAATTTTATTAGTCACATAGTTAGAAATTTTATTAGTCACATAGTTACATAGGAAAGTATAGAAAGAGTCTAATCAAGTCAGTCCTCAAGCGTAACAGTTAACACTCAGATCTGGTTGATGGGGTCAAGTTGAGGGCGTTAAAAGCTTGGTATCAGTGCATGGTTTAGTTAGTTTTTAGATGAAGGAAGAAGAAAAAGAAGGGACTTTGTATGCATACCACGCCGTGCTTGGCTCAGTCTCTTAGGTATGCCAAAAATTTTCTTACTATAAACTTGATGTATAACTAATAAATAGATTAGCAAAGTAAGAAGGAATGTTGTGCAGGTTCAAAGAAAATGAGTGTTGAGTATATCCAAGTTATAGGGAAAACCAGTCATGCACAGGAAGTTCAACTGGTGGAAACCATTGGCTTTACTGAACCATAATATGCCAATTGGCATAGTGAAAAATAAATAAGATTAAATAAGAGTAACGATGAGTTAGTAGTTAAGTCAAGCAACTGTTTACATTCCCAAATTGGGGATTGATAGTTTTCCAAAGATATCACTAAGTATATGCACTCAGAAAGAAGGTCGCCAAATAGTATATTTGAACGGTTGAAAGGTAATCTTAGGAGATATGCAAGTAGTGATGAAGAAACTGAATTGTTACCAGTGTGTGGTCGTGGTGATCTCACCCAGGAAAGGAAAGTTCGGGGATGAAATTTCTTAAAGGGGGGAGAGTTGTAACATCTCGCCCAGCAGAATCTTAGTCTCTAAATATTGTTCGAAAGAATAAGACAAGTAGAATGAGTCTAAAAGTGAGTAGAGTTAAAGCTAGTCTAGAATATGAGAACCATTTTGAGTACCACTGTGACGCCTTAATGTTGGCAGACATTGGAGTAGCACATAGTGATTAAGAGTTATGTCTAATGAGGAAAGATTCGCCCCAAAAGCCTTTGCTTGACATGAATGGGATGGGCAAAATCTATTATAGGTAATAAAGAAATAAATCATGTGCTGAGAAGTTTATGTCAGCAATAAGGGCACTTAGTAACGATAGCTTTAATCTAGTTAAGTTATAGGGAAATGATGGTTAAAGTTTATCTGAACATGAATTAAAATAGTTAAGAAACAAAGGAAAGCACTTGATTAGTATTCTTGGAATTGGGAAGATTTGGATAAGACCAGTAATTGACGGATGTGACGTTTGTTGAGTTTCAATAAAGTCTAGGGAATAGTCAATGAATTTAAGACAAGAAAGATATATTCTCTCTCTCTACGGGAGAGTAGGGCTAAAGGAAGATAAGAAAACTCCTCTAAGCTAAAAAAAATGGTCAAAGGGTTATGCAAAGTCGAGGTAAAGTAACGTCTAACGTATGGTGAGCTCTGAAGTCTATAAGTAAATAAAGCATTGTCCGTCTCACTAAAGCTCCTGGCGTGTATATGGGCATGTAATTGATATTGAATAGTAATACAAAAATCCCTTCTAAAGGCGTGATGCGTCACAGCGTGAATTGTTACTCCATTAGATGCGCTCTGATTAAATGACTAAAAAAAAGGGACGAGTTGAGACCCAAGGGTGAGTCTCTTATGTGTTTTTGTACGTCAGTCTTTACATCTGTCATGCATCTAACTGGTGATCACATGTGTAACACCCCTAACATGTATCCATCATTAGATTAGGGTTATGAAGCATTACCATAAAAATGTAACTTTAATACATACATCTCATACATCAACATTATCATAGCATAAATCATTCATTACATGCATACCGCCCCTCAACTAAGCCCTCTTGGCCCTAGAAATATAATAGAAATAATTTGAGACTAAATTGGAATTAATTAGAAATTTCATGTAAAAGTTAGAAAATTTGGACTGCAAGGGTCACACGCCCGTGTGACTCACACGGCTGAGACACACGCCAGTGTCTTAGGCTATGTAACAATCGAAATAGGGACACACAGTCATGTCCCAGCCTATGCTTGTGTCCGTGAAACTTTCAGAATTGGGTCACACGGCCAAGCCACATGCCCGTTTCCCAGGCCGTGTAACTCTCAAAATGGCCTCAGATGTCTGTGTGCCAGGTCGTACACTAGGCTGTGTAATTACCTGACATGTAATACTTAAAACCTACAGGAGACACACGGCCGTGTTGCATGGCCATGTGGACATGATATTGGCCAAAATCAAGCCATTTCCAACACCAACACAAATGGTTACCTACAACCACTTTGTACACAACTTCAAAGCACCAAAACGTTGCCAAAACATGCATGAAACAACCAATTCAAATGACCAAATCCATTCAACCAATATGCCATATAAGGCACCTCAAAAGTAAGCATACAAATTCACCTAAACATATATACTTACCACATCTTCATCATACTCATATAATTCAATACTACTTCTAAAACGTACCATAGTTATGAGCATTAGAACTTCCATACAAACATACCATTTAGTCACTCAAACATGCACCATAACTTAGTCATATAGACACACATCAACAAGGCACCTAAAGTACCAAGATTACTTCAACCAAAATGATATATACCTGCCAAACTCGTCAACTAACATTCAACTAAACATCAACCATAATTCCACCTATACATGCTATTATAACTTTTGCTAAAACATCAAAAACTACCGATATAATTGTTGGATAGTGTGATAGATCTCCAGTGAACTTCCAACCGAGCGAGCTTCCAATAGTCTGTAAAGTAAAGGAAAATAACTACATAAGCAATGAATGCTTAGTAAGCTCGTATAAACTTTAAACATAATATTCCATTTCAATGATGAACTTTATAGGATAATTATAAACCTATACCAATGCCATAAGATTTATAAAACTGTATAACCATCAACTCACAAATGAGTAAATCCCTCAACATTATGTATACTTTTCATTCATAACATAATAAGATTTTATAAGTTGTATTACATAATCATCAACCTTTTCTTAAGATGATAAACCATTCCATTTACTTACTTTTCACTTTATTTACTTACTTTCCATTCCATTTACTTACTTTTCACTTTATTTACTTACTTTCCATTCCATTTACTTAACATAAGTTTAAATAACATTATCAATTCATGAATTAGTGTGTTTATTCATGACAAAGGTAAATTCATCCATAACATAAGTAAATTTCTCACATATAAGTAAGTCCTTTAACTCTTCAGTCCTTTCATATCATCATTTACCATCTCAATTATGAACTTACCGTTTCATTACCTTTTCTTACCTGTATCATTTGCATAATATAAGACATAAGCATAAACATCAACCAATTACACAAGCTTGACACAAGCCTAAATATCATTATCAATAGACAAGTTAGTGCATTTATACATAACTCTTTTGGGATCAACCACGTGATAAGTCAATTCATAAGAAAATATACTTTTTGATTCATATAACCTTTTCATGCACATAAGCATATTTCCATTTGGAAACTTAGCATTTCGATGTATATCATTAAGATTAAGCTTGATATAATACAACCATAAGCTTGGCACAAGCCTCAGCATCATCAACAACACATGTTATTGCATCAACTCATAATTCACTTGAATTAACATAAGGTAAGTCATTATACATGAACAACATCATTTGAAATCATCAATTTCATGAACAAACACATACTTTCATTAAATATTTCCTTTTCAATCCTTTTCATAGATTCATGACATAAGTCATTCGTATACTTATTGTTCCTTTCCTTTTCATGCCCGTTGAACCATTTAGAATAACATCAGATACACTGGAAAGCTCACACAAAGTGTGCTAAACATATAGTCGTAACCTTTCCTTTTCCTTTACATCATTGCACACTCAAGCTATGAAATAGGTCTGCTCACACAAGCTATTCAGTATTTGCAACAAATGCAAGACCTCAGTTATTGGTAGGACATTCAAGACTAGCACCCAAAACATGGTAACCCTAATGACATGTCATTTGTATCATACGTATTCCTAAGGTTCAAATGGGGCTCGATAATTGTTGTAACATTATTGGCCTTCCACATTTAGTTTCATGGCAAACAATACATGAATATATATAATTCAATATAACATTAAAACATTAATTAATCATACGAACTTACCTAACTAATTTATAGCAATGAATAAGTATAAAGGCTATTTGGTAATTTTCTCTCCTCTGCGATTTTCCATTCGTTCTTGATCTAAATTAACAATTTCATTATTACAACCCGATTTTAGCTAAATTAGAACAGTGGTTTCGGAACCACAAATTCGATGTCAAAAAATTATTTTTAACAATATTTTTTGTGTTTACAGTATAATTGTATGTATGTGTGAAAATTTTGTGATCTAATTTTATCGTTTAATAGTTCAGTTTGAGAAAAAGGACTAAATCATGTAAAATGCAAAAGTTGCATTCTACTTGTTAAAGGTGCCAAATAGCTTTGGCTTTTAAATAAAATGGCCTTAAATGGTAATTAGACCATTTTAAAGGTTAATGGACCGTAATGGACATCCATTACATGTTATTATATGTTTATAATAAAGGTTATAATAGTAAAATGGTTAATTAAGTTATAATTTAATTAAAACAAAGCCAAAATTTCATTTTCATTCAACTTTGGCAACCAAATTTTAGAGAAGAAAGAAAGAGTTGAAGATTTTTAGGGTTCAACACCTTACTAGCTTGATTAAGGTATGGTTTTAGCTCGATTTTTGATGATTTCTATGTTTTTGTAATCATTGCAGCTCAATCTACCTAGCCCATACTTTAATTTTGAAACTCTTACAGATTTTTAGAGTTTCCATTGTTGAATCCATGTGTTCTTTGAGGTTTGATGATAGTTTATGAAAGCTTGGTGATAGATTTTCATGTTTTGTCAAGTGACTTTTGATGAAAATATAAATTAGGGGCTAAATTGAGAAATGTTGAAAATTTCTGGTTGAAATGTGAAATAAATAAAAGTGTAGGACTACAAAAGACCCTATACAAATTCGACACTCATGAATTTAGAAAGAAGTTGTATAATTTGTGTTTTTTATGTGTTAAGGACTAAATTGTAAAAATGTGAAACTTTAGGGGCTAAAGTATAAAAATGCCTAAATATGTGTTGTGGACTGAATTGAATGATTTGATGAATGAGTTAATTTTTAATGTATATAGATTAAGAACGAAAGAAATCAGATTTATATCGGGGAAAATCAAATGTTATCGAATAGTTGATCCAGTCCGTTTATTCCGAATACAAGGTAAGTTAATATGCAAATAAATGTCTTTAAATTGAATTATATATGTTTAATTATCTTGAAATTGCTATGAATGTTGAATGATCAAATAAGAGTAAGAATCGACAGGGTTACAATATCCAAAAGTCCCATACGAACCTTAGGAATAGTACAGGATACGATGTCATGACATTAGGATTAATGAGATGTGATTATGTGTAAGACCATGTCTGGGACATTGGAATCATTATGTGATTAAGTGTGAGACCATGTCTGGGACATTGGCATCCTTATTTGATTTCATGTAAGACCATAGTTGGGCTATCGGCGTAACACCCTAAACCCGGCCTAGACGTTATGGCCGAATCTGACGTGTCACATCGAAGTTTTTGAAACCCAAGCTTCGTTTTAATGTTTAAAGATTGTCTTTCATTAAATTAACAAAGTGAATGGAAGCTGCGCACCAGGTAGGTATCCGAAACAGAGGAGGTGAGCCATGAAGGTTGCTTAAGTACCAAGCTCTTGATTGGATTCAATCCTCGACATGCCTACAACCATTGCCACACTTTGATAAACAAGTTGAAATTCATTTAAGTAGTTATCTTTGTTATACCAATTATGTGTGTCATTGCGTTATTTTGAAATCAAGTATCATTTTGAAAACGAGTCTTAAGTCTAGCCCATTTTGATTATTATCAGAAAAATATAGAGTTATATAAATATAATCCCAAATAAATAGTTAAAATGGCCTTATTACAACCCAAAAATAATATTAAAAGTGAGAATAAACTGAAAGAAAGACCATTTATTAAATGATAAGTCCAAACGTGATCACCATGGCCACTCTAAATCCCCTCCGGCTCCAAGTCTCCACATCAAGGCTCACCTGTAAAGATAAGAAAGAAAGGGGGGTGAGTTTGGAGACTCAGTGTGCAACAAGCCCCTTTCAGAGCCCAAATCAATATCAGCCTACTGGGTCGAAGCCCGAATTCAATTACCACATATACTGGGCCGAAGCCTTTACTATAAACGGTATGGCCCATAGGCCCATTTCAATGTCACATGTTATATTAATGTATGAATGCAAACCCATTTGGGGAGACTACTCAACCCACCAACCGCTACTCTCCACCCATACCAACCAAGCTCTCCATGTGGGGAATAACTCAACCCACCCAACCAAACTCTCCACTGGTAGCATAGCTGCTTAACATATAACTGGAGGCCTAGCCTCCTTTAAAAAAAACTGGGGCAAAAGCCCTTTTCGGTAAACTAGGGCAAAGCTCTTTTTCACTTCCTCCATTCATATAAACCCAACCCATGCATATATGATTATATCATGGCATATCATGTTCATATCATGTCACATCAACATATCATGCATCACATTCATCATTAAACCCTAGGGGTATAATAGTCATTTTTTCCCAAGGACAAAATAGTCAATTTTCATAACATAGGGGTAATTTCGTAATTTTACCAACTATCGTGGGTTTTCCATGTACATTAACAATTAAAAATAATTCTGAATGCTTAAACAATAATTTTTAATCCACCCTAGCAAGTTCAGGTTTTTGGGCCCTAAACCCCTAATGGGCCCTACGAATGTCGATTAAGCCCTTTAAGCCCATTTAGCCTATATTCCATAACAGTATTAACTGTCTTAATGCGCAATTTAACAGGATTCCATTTTCTACCAATTTTACCCAAATGGGCCCGGAAGCTCATTGGGCCCGACTTTAGCCTCTCGAGGCCCAACTTACCGTGATGCAAAAAATCGTGCCCTTACCTGTTCCAATGATCCCGATCATCAAATTAGCGTATCTACCCAACCTATGAGCTTTCGCATGCTCACAAGTCCTCGAAATACCAGAGTTTTCGGCATTTCGGCTTTTCGGCATTTATCGAGTTAAGCTACGAAAGAGGGTTCGTTATACACCTGTTTGTAACGTTCACTTAGCAAAGTCTCCCACGTCAATCCTACAATTAACCGTCACCCTACTTAGTGTACAAATCATGTTTATTAAATCCAAAAGCCACCTTACCATATTCGGCCAAGGAACCTCTGCTGGCCATGGATCACTTACCTTCACCGAGTCTGATTCTCGACCAAAGTTATCCAAGTCGATCCCCCAAGCCTTGCTGCTCCTCCAAAGTTATCTACTCCGCTATACAAACCATAAGAATCACATGAAAAAACCTAATAAGGCCTATATTACAAATCGGTAACCTCCCTACACCATAGGAGGTTTCGGCTTTTGTCAACAGTTACTACTGAATCGATTTAGTGTACGAATACTTACCACAGTCTTTCTTGTGTGCCGTCTAGGGTTTAGTAGATGAGGAATAAGAACAAAAAATTTGCTGATCCAAAAAGAATTTGCACTACTAATCTTCACAGATTTTGGCTTTTGAGGTTTTTCGGCAAAAGTGGAGATAAAGAGTAGTAGATAAAACAAAATGGATTAGTGGACTGGTTTTGGAGAAGAAAAGAAAGAAATATGGTGGAGAGGATGATAGTTTTGGCTAGAAAAGGAGAAAGGAAGAGAAAGAAGGAAACTGTATGGCAGCTACACAGAAGTAAACGGCACAACTACTCCCTAAATGCCGAAATACCAACCTAATACTCCCTTACCGAAATCCCCTCTCTAGTTCCCACTATTCGGCCAACTCTTAGCTTCTCTCCTAATCCCTTAAATCTCTCCCCTTATCACTCCTTAATCCATGTGTTTGATCGATTTCCAACTCACCCCAACAGAGTTCCATTCAGCTTCCAACTACTGCATGCTCAAGTCATAAAAAGAACACCTCAACTGCCAACTCCAAGAATTGAACCTTGGCTCTCCTTAACCACTTACACGCCACCTTTTTAGCTCCTTAGTTGCATCACTTAGCCACTTTGCTAGGGGCTCTTTTGTGTCACAATTTACCCATATCTTTTAATAAGGCCACCTATCCAAAGCCCTTAACTCCTTAAGCTTAAAATTCAAAAATTCTACCGGGTTTTGGCCTACACATGGACCTTCCTTAGGCCTATTTACATATTCCATTTATGAGTTCTACTACCAAATAACAAATTTCTAAAAACTCTACCAATTTGTCAAAAATTACGATAAACCCAAAAATCAGGATGTTACAACTCTACCCTTCTTAAAGAAATTTTGGCCTCGAAATTTTACCTGATTCAAATAGTTAAGGATATTGTTGACGCATTGCCTCCTCAGATTCCCACGTAGCTTCCTCTTTGCCATGGTTTCTCCAAAGTACCTTCACTAATGGAACTGTCTTTCTTCTCAACACCTTGACGTCACGGTCAAGTATTTGCACAGGTTCTTTTTCGAAGGTCAAATCCGGCTGTACCTCAATTTCAGCAACTGGCACGATATGAGTTGGGTCAGAACGATATCGTCTTAGCATGGACACATGAAAGACGTCATGAATACGATCCAGTTTTGGAGGTAACTCTAGCTAATAAGCCACTGGCCCTATCCGTTTATGGATCCGATAAGGTCCAATGAACCATGGACTCAACTTGCCCTTCTTTCCAAACCTCAATATCTTCTTCCAAGGCGAAACCTTCAAAAAGACCATGTCTCCTACAGCATATTCAATGTCCTTACGCTTCAAATCCGCATAAGACTTTTGTCGATCCACTGCCTCCTTTAACTGACTCCTGATTACCTTAACTTTGTCTTCAGTTTCCGCTACTAACTCTGGTCCAAGTACTTGCCTCTCTCCCAACTCAGCCCAACAAGTAGGCAAACGACACCTTCGTTCATACACCTTCGTCCATACTTGCTTGGTAACTATTGTTATACGCGAATTCTGCTAACGGCGAGTAATCCTCCCAACTACCCCTAAAGTCGATAACACAACCCCTCAACATATCTTCTAAAATCTAAATGACCCTGTCTGATTGCCCATCCGACTGAGGGTGAAAAGCCGTACTAAAATCCAATCACGTTCCTAACACCTCGTGCAACTACTGCCAAAACCGAGATGTAAACCTTGGGTCTCGGTTAGAAATTATTGATACTGGCACACCATGCAACCGTACTATCTCTACCACATACAACTTGGCCAACCTCTGAAGTGAGTAATCGGTTCGAACAGGTATGAAATGGGCATATTTTGTCAGCCTATTCACAATTAGCCAAACTGAGTCCTTCTTGGAAGGTGTCAATGGCAAACCACTTACAAAATCCATAGTTACCCTTTCCCACTTCCAAAGTGGTATCTTTACTGGCTGTAACAATCCTGAAGGTAGTTGATGCTCGGCCTTTACTTGCTGGCAAGTCAAACATTTTCCCACAAATTTGGTCACTTCTCGCTTCAGCCTAGGCCACCAATATAGCTCTCGCAAGTCTCGATACAACTTACTTCCTTCTAGATGCATAGCACAAGGTCCACCATGCGCCTCTTTTAAAATCTTCAATCTCAAATCAGAGTTCTTCGGTATACAAATTCTTCCTCGAAACCAAAGAACCCCATCACCATTTAATCCAAAGTCTGGATTCTCCCCCTTCTCAACTTACTGAAACCGGGAAACCAACGACTCATCTACCAACTGCTGCTTCTTAATCTGCTCCACCCAAGTCGGTCTCACTTGTAACTCTGCCAATAAGCTTCCATCGTCATACAAGCTTAAACGAGCAAACATTACCTTCAACTCTGCCACAGTTCTACAACTCAACGCATCAGCTACAACATTTGCCTTACCTGGATGGTACTCAATCGAACAGTTATAGTTCTTCAGCAACTCTATCCACCTTCGCTGTCTAAGATTCAGCTCCTTTTGAGTCAGCAAATACTTAAGACTCTTATGATCCGTATAGATAATGCATCTCTCCCCATACAAGTAGTGCCTCCATATCTTAAGCGCAAAAATCATCACGGCCAACTCCAAGTCATGAGTAGGATAGTTTAGCTCATGAGGCTTAAGCTGTCGTGAAGCATAAGCGACCACTTTACCTTCTTGCATCAACACACACCTAAAACCTACATGTGACGCATCACTATACACGGTGAAATCCTTACGGTTCTCGGTGAATCAACACTTTGGTGCCTCGGTCGAACCTTCTTTAACTTCTCAAAAGCCTCTTCTGTTTTTCGTCCAAACAAACGGTGCTCCCTTCCTTATAAGTTTCGTTAATGGTGCTGCCAACATAGAAAATCCTTCCACAAATCTTCTATAATAACCTGCTAACCCCAGGAAACTTTAGATTTCTGCTACAGACCTCGGTGGCTTCCACTCCAAAACCGCCTTAATCTTTCGAGGGTCTACCTTAATCCCTTCTGCAGACACAACATGCCCCAAGAAGGTTACTTCATTCAGCCAAAACTCACACTTACTAAACTTTGCATAAAGTTGCTTTTCCTTTAGAACTTGCAGCACAATCCGTAGATACTCATCATACTTCTCTTCTGTTTCTGAGTACACCAAGATACCACCAATAAAAATGACAACAAACTGATCCAAGTATGGCAAAAACACTCGATTCATCAAATCCATGAATGCTACCAGTCCGTTAGTCAAGCCAAAGGGCATAACCAAAAACTCGTAATGTCCATATCGAGTTCTGAATGCTGCCTTATGAATATCCTCTTCTTTGACTCTTAACTGATGATATCCTGACTGAATGTAACACCCTGAACCCGTATCCGTCGTCAAAACATGGTTACAGAGCGTTACCAGTACATACAGAACATTTATAGATTAATCGAAACATTACTATCCACTTTCTGTGAACATATATATATATAACGACCTTTATTTGGGCCCTCGAAGCCCAACATGAACATTAAAATCAAGTCGGAACTTAACCAAATTCTCATAAAATTTTTCGCTTAAATTTTAAAAGTTTTACTTGTGAACTACCCACACGCCCGTATGGCTTGCGACATGCCCGTGTCCCTTGTCCGTGGAGCTCTCTGTTTATGACATCATCATCAATCTAGGGGCACACGGCCACATCATCTTGCCCAGCCCTAAAGCCGTGTTCTATACACAGGTTTGAGACACACTGCCCCGTGTCTCTGCTGCTGTGTGGTTAATACCTAAGCTATTTTCCAAGCCTTGGTCAACTTTAATCTCTTACACACTTATACAAAATCAAAAGCATATAACATGGTATGCATTTAATAATTAAACAATCCCAATTAAATTACAAACATAGCATTTGTATGTCGAGATATACATTTGTCTCTCATACTCATTTTACCTTGTCTATTATGGTACCACTTATACTTTTATACCATGATTATCATCTTACCAAATATTTTCAAACTTAATCATCAAGCATTCATATTTAAAGCTAGATCATATCTCTATAAAATAACACATTTCAGATATCATGAGAATAAAATACTTGCTCGAGACATTTCAATCCAACTTCATACCCAACAAGCATCATATTGAAACTAGTCATATATATATATACATGTCATGATATGTATCATTCTTAAACTATTTTCCTATAAACATATATCATTTATTTTCCTCCTCCTCCTCTCCATTCCACATCCTTAATGTATATAACATTCTTGTAAGTACAATTTCACAATTTACTTATTAATGCTCACATCAAGTCATCCCACGAGTCATAGTCACTCAATTATTTATAATTTGAGCTCTGAGCTCCAAATTAAGATCCGTAAATTTTTCCTGAAACTAGACTCACATATCCTTCCACCATAAAATTTTTAGAATTTTTGGTTTAGCCAATTAGTACAGTTTTATTCATTTAAATTTCCCTGTTTCACTATCTCGTGATTCGACCTCTCTTCACTAAAAATTAATTATATCACAGATTATAGAACTCGGATAATGTTCCCATTGATTTCTATTGAAAATAGACTCATTAAGGATTCTAGGCATATGAATTTGAGCCTCTAATTATTTTTTTCAAATCTTTGGTGATTTTCCAAAGTGAGAACTGGGAAACCCGAATTCATTCTGACCTTGTCTCACAAAATTCATCGTATCTCATAATTTACAATTTAATTGCTTACACTGTTTCTTCTATGAGAAACTAGACTCAAAGCTTTAATTCAATATTTGTTTCATTCTTTAATTCGATTTCTACAATTTATGGTGATTTTTAAAAGTTAACCTACTGCTGCTGTCCAAAACTGTTTTAGTTCAAGATGTTTATTACCATTTTTCCTCTAAATTTCACAAGTCATACAATTCAGTCCTTGCTCAATTAGCCCATCTATTAAGCTAATTTTTCTCAATTAACATTTTATTCCATCATTCTAAACTATTACACAACCTTTGAATATCAAAATTTTAACACTATACCTTAATTCACAACTTTTTCACAATTAGGTCCTAAAATCAATTTCTATTGAAATTACTTGATAAAATCATCAAAAACCAAAATCAAAGCTTTAAATTCATTTTATTTCATCATAAACAGCCAACACTTATCAATGGTAACTTACAATTTTGTCCATAAAATCAAAAACTAATGAATTAAACACTTGGACCTAATTGTAAAGGTCACAAAAACATAAAAATCTCAAAGAAAAGGGCAAGAATTGAACTCACATACATCAAAGTATGAAAAACCAGAAACTTTCAGACCTCCCATGGCGTTTTTGCTGAAGAAAAATGATGATATCTCTAGATTTTTCAATTTTGTCTTGTTTTATATGTTTAATTTGCAAAATTTCTCATTTTGCCCTTGTTTCTCTTTGTCTTTTTGCTAATTTTCTTGCCCAACCGTCCAGCCCATACAATTTGGGTCCAATTAACTTTTAAATCCCTCCTTTTTAATCACTGAAGCTATTTAATCACAATTTAACAAATTTTGTACTATTTTCAATTTAGTCCTTTTTAATTAATTGACTAACCAAACGTTAAAATTTTCTAACGAAACTTTAATACTAACTTAATACACTCCATAAATATTTATAAAAGTATTTATGGCTCGGTTTATGAATCTGAGGTCTCGATACCTCGTTTTTAACCCAATTTACCTGATTAATTTTTTTAAAATCGCAAACTTTTAAATTCGCGCTTCGCCCATAATTATTATTTATTAAAATTTCTAAACTTACTCGTTGGATTTAGTGATCTCGAATCACTGTTTCCGATACCACTGAAAAATTTGGCTGTTACAACTCTCCCCCCTTTAGGGATTTTCGTCCCCGAAAATCTTACCATAAGAAGTTGCTTTCAACTCTCAGGAAAAACTTCCACAGAGTTTCTCGAATCACAACCGAATTAATCTCAAACATCTCTTCCCAATAACCTTTGGGACAGAGTAGCACAGTTAGTGGAGCATATCGTCAAGATCTCACTTATTCTCTCATAATTACTTATACTCAATTGATTTGTTCAATAAAAATTTTGTACATACCGAAATGATCATACAAATCTTTCTTTGTCAAATGATCAACCACAATCAAATAGCATCTTATTTTTCAGAGAGAATGACAATCCCGATATGAAATCTATGGCAATTCTATCTCACAACTTACTCGTCTTTTATCTGTTAACAAATCAATGTCTGAATACGAATCCAAAATATCATTGAACACATACAATCACTAGCACAACTAACTCACATAATTACACATCTTATCTATCTTGGATGAGCAGACTAACTACTACTGAGCCTCGTGCAAAAACTTCTATATAAACTTCGGATTCATCTATACATACATACTATCTCGAGATAACAATAACAACAAAAATCATGTTCGACCTGAAATTCAACATCAGAAATAAATTCGCTCCAAACTCATTTAGATTACCACCCATTATCACATTTCTGAGCTTCTCAGTTTCACAAAGAAAACCCCACTTTAGCATTTAACTGGGTTGGAATCAAATCATCATCAAATAAAGCCAATCATGTAATCAACATTCACAAAATAATCAAGATTTTCCAATACGTATATAATACAAAGTAACAACCCGTAAAAACAGAATAATAGCTTCACATGAATCTCACCATTTACTTTTATCTCAAACATAACAAAATAGTATAACAACGAAAAATGAAGAAGTCCCAATTATAATTTAATCAGACCAACATTGCTCTCATCAAACATTTTAGTTAACTAACATTCTTATACAATAAAAATTTCATCAGAAAATGAACAGCCACATATTCATCTGACTAATTATGCCATCCCTAATCTCATAATATTTCATTCATTAACAAAAATCAATTCAAAAGAATTTTCTGATAAGTACACTCTTTAGACATCATATCTGAATAAGTCAATTTACCGAAATTAGCTTATTCTCTAACCATGACATCGCATATCTCGAATGATCTTTAAAACATTCTAATACCATTTTCCAAAACTGTATTTACTTTTCAAACTATTCTCGTCTCTGTATGCCTTACTAATCACTTCACCACTATACTCTCCAATTCTACACATGTGACTTTATTAACATAATTCTCATGAAATTTTATCATAATTACAACTCTGGTAAGGGGGTGAGGTCGTAAAGCCTCTAACTTAACTCTCATAATTACACACATATGACTTGATATTCATCATTAACATAACATCATCGTTTTCACATAATTCACTTCAAGCAAAATTAATACACTTATATAGTCTATCAATATTTTCTGCCATCTACAATTTCAAACGATGAATTCACTTAGTTTAGCTCAATATCAATAATTAATCAATTTCTCAATTGAACACTTCAGAATAATAACAAATACGCGATGGTATCGCACACAGTCCACCTTTAAAATCGAAGCTCTCTTGTACATATAGTGGCCTTCACTTAGCACCACTCATGTGACCTAGCTCAATTGTACACATAATTTTGGCTCTCTTGTACACATGGTATACATCCCGTATTACACATGTGACCTAGCTACATACCATCTGTATCTTTCGATTCCGAAGGTTCAAATGGGAAGTATCTCACTTCCTAATACTTTATTCCATTCATCCAATAGTCAATCATGATTCAAAAATCAGCTACAATACATAAAATATGCTGAAATATAAAAATGTAGTAAAGATAATGTATTATTTACATACGAACTTACATGCTTTCTCATTTCCATGTCGAATTAATATTGAACATTTAAATCATCATAATTATACTTACTTTCAACACCTCGGCAATCATAGTAAATATATCAATTTTACATTGAAACATGCATAAATTAATGCTTATTATACATATGAACTTACTAATCATACTTATTCAACCAAGTGTACATAAACACACACTTATTCAATTTTGAATAAGTTTACTTAATCAAACATGTTGGGCACATAACATCATAGACATGCCAAACTGACACGGATAGCCTTATCATAATATAAACTTTCATTTCATTTCACCTTTCTATATTTCAACTTATAGTTATCTCATTTCGTACATTATCACATACATATCATGAACTTCTATTCATACCTTGTCAAGTTTCAACTTAACACAAACACATTTTCAATGTCTCAACACTAAATTTTCGCACTGTCAAGATTAGCTCAATTGGAAAGCACCTCTGTCTTAACAAAACAATTTCATTAGAGCCAGAAGATATCACACTATCACGAGTAGTGATATAGCATGTATACTACACTCACATACGCTAGGTTAGTCTGAGAACCGACTAAACCATAGCTCTTATACCACTAAATGTAACACCCCGAACCCGCATTCGTCATCGACACAGGGTTATAGAGTGTTACCAGTACATACAGAACATTTACAGATTAATCAAAATATTACTATTCACTTTCTGTGAACATATATATATAACGACCTTTATTTGGGCCCTCGAAGCCCAACATGAGCATTAAAATCAAATCAGAACTCAACAAATTTCTCATAAAATTTTTCGCTTAAATTTTAAAAGTTTTACTTGTGAACTACCCACAAGCTCGTATGGCTTGCGACATGCCCTTGTCCCTTGTCCGTGGAGCTCTCTGTTTATGACATCATCATCAATGTAGGGGCACACGGCCACATCGTACGCCCGTGCCCTAAAGTCGTGTTCCATACATTTGAGACACACTACGTGTGTCTCGCTGTGTGGTTAATACCTAAGCTATTTTCCAAGCCTTGGTCAACTTTAATCTCTTACACACTTATACAAAATCAAAAGCATATAACATGGTATGCATTTAATAATTAAACAATCCCAATTAAATTACAAACATAGCATTTGTATGTCAGTATACATTTGTCTCTCATACTCATATTTCCTTGTCTATTATGGTACCACTTATACTTTTATACCATGATTATCATCTTACCAAATATTTTCAGCTTAATCATCAAGCATTCATATTTAAAGCTAGATCATATCTTTATAAAATACCACATTTCAGGTACGCAGAATAAAATACTTGCCTGAGACATTTCAATCCAACTTCATACCCAACAAGCATCATATTGAAACTACTCATATATATATACATGTCATGATATGTATCATTCTTATACTATTTTCCTATAAACATATATCATTTATTTTCCTCCTCCTCCTCTCCATTCCACATCCTTAATGTATATAACATTCTTGTAAGTACAATTTCACAATTTACTTATTAATGCTCACATCAAACTGTCCACATAGTCATAGTCACTCAATTATTTATAATTTGAGTTACAGAGCTCCAAATTAAGATCCGTAATTTTTTTCCTGAAACTAGACTCACATATCCTTCCGCCATAAAATTTTCAGAATTTTTAGTTTAGCAAATTAGTACAGTTTATTCATTTAAGTTTCCCCTGTTTCACTATCCGATAGTTCTGACCTCTCTTCACTAAAAATTAATTATATCATAGTACAGAACTCGGATAATGTTCTCGTTGATTTCTATTGAAAATAGACTCATTAAGGATTCTAAGAATATGAATTTGAGCCTCTAATTATTTTTCTAAAATCTTTGGTGATTTTCCAAAGTCAAAACAGGGAAACCCGAATTCATTCTGACCTTGTCTCACAAAATTCATCATATCTCATAATTTACAATTTAATTGCTTACATTGTTTCTTCTATGAGAAACTAGACTCAAAGCTTTAATTCAATATTTTTTTCATCCTTTAATTCAATTTCTACAATTTATGGTGATTTTTAAAAGTTAACCTACTGCTGCTGTCTAAAACTATTTTAGTTCAAGATGTTTATTACCATTTTTCCTCTAAATTTCACAAGTCATACAATTCAGTCCTTGCTCAATTAGCCCATATATTAAGCTAATTTTTCTCAATTAACATTTTATTCCATCATTCTAAACTATTACACGACCTTTGAATATCAGAATTTTAACACTATACCTTAATTCACAACTTTTTCACAATTAGGTCCTAAAATCAATTTCTATTGAAATTACTTGATAAAATCATCAAAAAACAAAATCAAAGCTTCAAATTCATTTTATTTCATCATAAACAGCCAACACTTATCAATGGTAACTTTCAATTTTGTCCATAAAATCAAAAACTAATGAATTAAACACTTGGACCTAATTGTAAAGGTCACAAAAACATAAAAATCTCAAAGAAAAGGGCAGGAATTGAACTCACATACGTCAAAGTATGAAAAACCAGCAACTTTCAGACCTCCCATGGCATTTTTGCTGAAGAAAAATGATGATATCTGTAGATTTTTCAATTTTGTCTTGTTTTATATGTTTAATTTGTAAAATTTCCCATTTTGCCCTTGTTTCTCCTTGTGTTTTTGCTGATTTTCTTGCCCAACCGTCCAGCCCATACAACTTGGGTCCAATTGACTTTTAAATCCCTCCTTTTTAATCACTTAAGCTATTTAATCACAATTTACCAAATTTTGCACTATTTTTAATTTAGTCCTTTTTAATTAATTGACTAACCAAACGTTAAAATTTTCTAACGAAACTTTAATACTAACTTAATAACACTCCATAAATATTTATAAAAGTATTTATGGCTCGGTTTATGAATCTGAGGTCCCGATACCTCATTTTTAACCCAATTTACCTGATTAATTCTTTTAAAATCGCAAAATTCACTAATTCAAAAATTCTTTTAAATTCGCGCTTCACCCATAATTATTATTTATTAAAATTTCTAAACTTACTCGTTGGATTTAATGATCTCGAATCACTATTTCCGATACGGCTGAAAAATTTGGCTGTTACACCGAAGGTCAATCTTAGAGAACACCGAAGCTCCTTTCAGTTGATCGAATAGATCGTCGATTCTTGGCAAGGGATACTTGTTCTTGATTGTCAGTTTGTTCAACTGGCGATAATAAATACACATTCGCATGGTCCCATCTTTCTTCTTTACGAACAGCACTGGTGTACCCCACGGAGAAATACTGGGTCTTATAAACCCTCTGTCCAATAGTTCTTGAATCTAAGCTTTCAGTTCCACCAACTCCTTTGGTGCCATCCTATAAGGTGCAATGTACACTGGAGCCGTTCCAGGTAACAAGTCGATTCCGAACTCGACTTCTCTGTTCGGAGGTAGTCCAGGAAGTTCCTCCGGAAACACATCTTGGAATTCTTTGATGGTCCTAACTGACTCCACAGCCATCTCCTCAGGTTCAGCTTGACTCACTAATGCTAAAAACGCTTCACAACCTTTCCGAATCAACTTCTCAGCCCTTAAAGCCGAAACAACATTAGACAGATAGTTCCTTCGCTCCCCTATGACCATTATCTCCTCATCCTTGGCAGTTCTTAACACCATTCTCTTAACAGCACAATCCAACGTCGCCCTATGCTTGGTTAGCCAGTCCATCCCCAAAATAAGATCAAATTCCCCAAATGGCAGCTCCATCAAATCTCCTACAAATATCTCACCTTGTGTCTCTAAAGGCACTTCCTTAAAGAGTTTATCTACCTTAACTGAGTGTCCCAATGGACTTATTACTGATACCCCACTCACAGTCTCCTCAAGAAACACACCCAATGCCCCAGATACATCACAAGCAATATAGGAGTGGGTGGAACCCATATCAATCAAAGTAGTATAAGGCTTGCTGTGAATGAAGAACGTACCAGTTATAACATCAGGTGCGTCACCTTCCTTACGACGTCGTGCAGCATAAACCAACACCGGCTGTCGAGCCTCAGCTTGCCCAGCACCCCTACCAGGTGCCCCACGTCCTCGTCCATTACCATTGCCACCTCTACCTTGCCCACGGCCCCTCTGTGTGGTGGTCCTCCTCGCTGCGGTTGAACACCCCTTTGCTCCGCAGCTTGATCCTGAGCTGCTCTCCGAGGACACTCTCTGAACTTACGTTCCTTTGACCCACATTGAAAACATGCTCTAGTTCATTTCCAGCACTCCCCCATATGTGCTCTGCCACAGTCCTTGTAAACCTGCGGCCTAAAAGTATTCATCGGAGCTGGTTCCTCCACTTTAGCTCTTTTAAGATTTCTATTTGTAGCACCTGAGGGTCAGAATCCCTTCTGAATCTGGGTCGATCCCTCTCACGATTCCGCCATTCAGTCTTTTTTACATCCTCGGCTATCTTAGCCTTCTCCACTAATGCAGCGAAATCACGCTCCCTCTGTGGAGCTATCAGCACTCTAAGCTCATCGTGGAGGCTATCCTCGAATCGAACACTGCGCTCATATTCAGTCGCAACTATCCCGCTAGCATATCGACTCAGCCTCAAGAATTCTGCCTCATACTCCATAACAGTCTTATTACCCTGTGCCAGATTTAAAAATTCCTTTCGGCGGGCATCCACATAACTAGCTCCAACATACCTCCCCTTAAAAGCAGACTTCAACAGCTCCCAAGTCACTTGTTCGATTGGGGTACTTTCCCTTATAGTGATCCACCAGTGGTATGCCTCATCTCTCAGTAACGACACGGCTCCCTTCAGCTTTTGCTCCACAAAGCAATCGAGGTCGTCCATAATTCGCTCTGCTGCCTCTAACCAATATTCAGCCATGTTTGGGGCTACTCCAGATACGCCTCTAAAAACCTCTACTCTGTTAGCTCGAAGTCGCTCAGAGATGGATCCTCTATTTACTGTCCCGGTGCTAGCTCCAGCAACCCTTTCCAGGACCCTTAGCATCGCTTGGGACAAAGCATCGTCCCCCACAGCCCGATCATAAGACCCAATCTCAGTTGTCTATGGCACAAATGCCTCCTTAGCTGGCCTATGCCCTAAGGATGAAGATTCAGCTTGCATTGTTCCGCGACCACGTCCGCGGCCTCGTCCACGAGTTCCTCTCGTACTCATATCAAATTATCTGATTATGAATTTTATGACATTAGTCGAATGTTTTAGTTTTTATTAAGAGATGTCTTATGGAAATACAACAGTTCAGGGATTGTTTTCGCAGTGATGTAGCCTAACTACAGTCTCAATCCTACCGTTTTACAGCTCTACCCTATCTAAAGTATCATGGTAGAGTCTTAGTTCTATCCATAACATCATATCAATATTAAATAATGTAAAAGTAAGGGTACTTACAGACTTGGTGCCAGGGATTCAGTGTGCCAGCCTTTCTTTAAACCATTTAAAACTTTGAAAACATGTACATGGTAACAGAAATAAAAATTTCCTAAAAACTGATTTAAAATACCTTTGTTTTGAAATTCTCAATTTTAAACCCATTTAAAAACCCACGGCTGAGTTGTTGCAGCCTGGCTCTGATACCACTAAATGTAATACCCCAAACTCGGCCTAGACATTATGGCCGAATCTGACGTGTCACATCGAAGTTTTGGAAACCCAAGCTTCGTTTTAATGTTTAAAGATTGTCTTTCATTAAATTAACAAAGTGAATGGAAGTTTGCACACCGTGAGGTATCCAAAAGCAGAGGAGGTGAGCCATGAAGGCTGCTTAAGTACCAAGCTCTTGATTGGATCCAATCCTAGACATGCCCACAACCATTGCCACACTTTGATAAACAAGTTGAAATTCATTCAAGTAGTTATCTTTGTTATACCAATTATGTGTGTCGTTGCGTTATTTTAAAATCAAGTATCATTTTGAAAACGCGTCCTAAGTCTAGCCCATTTTGATTATTATCAGAAAAATATAGAGTTATATAAATATAATCCCAAATAAATAGTTAAAATGGCCTTATTACAACCCAAAAATAATATTAAAAGTGAGAATAAACTGAAAGAAAAACCGTTTATTAAATGATAAGTCCAAATGTGATCACCATGGCCACTCTAAATCCCCTCCAGCTCCGTGTCTCCACATCAAGGCTCACCTGTAAAGATAAGAAAGAAAAGGGGTGAGTTTGGAGACTCAGTGTGCAACAAGCCCCTTTCAGAGCCCAAATCAATATCAGCCTACTGGGCCTAAGCCCGAATTCAATTACCACATATACTGGGCCGAAGCCTTTCAATTATTCATATACTGGCCGAAGCCTTTTCATTATTCATATCACTGGGCCAAAGCCTTTACTATAAACAGTATGGCCCATAGGCCCATTTCAATGTCACATGTTATATTAATGTATGAACGCAAACTCATTTGGGGAGACTACTCAACCCACCAACCGCTACTCTCCACCCGTACCAACCAAGCTCTCCATGTGGGGAATAACTCAACCCACCCAACCAAACTCTCCACTGGCAGCATAGCTGCTTAACATATAACTGGAGGCCTAGCCTCCTTTAAAAAAAAATGGGGCAAAAGCCCTTTTCGGTAAACTAGGGCAAAGCCCTTTTTCACTTCCTCCATTCATATAAACCCAACCCATACATATATGATTATATCATGGCATATCATGTTCATATCATGTCACATCAACATATCATGCATCACATTCATCATTAAACCCTAGGGGTATAATAGTCATTTTTACCCAGGGGCAAAATAGTCAATTTTTATAACATAGGGGTAATTTCGTAATTTTACCAACTATCGTGGGTTTTCCATGTACATTAACAATTAACAATAATTCTGAATGCTTAAACAATAATTTCTAATCCACCCTAGCAAGTTTAGGTTTTGGGCCGTAAACCCCTAATGGGCCCTACGAAT
This sequence comes from Gossypium anomalum, assembly GCA_025698475.1. Taxonomy (NCBI): domain Eukaryota; kingdom Viridiplantae; phylum Streptophyta; class Magnoliopsida; order Malvales; family Malvaceae; genus Gossypium; species Gossypium anomalum. Next base: position 62,668,022 of record CM046956.1, read on the forward strand.
GTCGATTAAGCCCTTTAAGCCCATTTAGCCTATATTCCATAACTGTCTTAACTGTCTTAACGCGTAATTTAACAGGATTCCGTTTTCTACCAATTTTACCCAAATGGGTCCGGAAGCCCATTGGGCCCGACTCTTCGAGTCCGATTCTCAACCAAAGTTATCCAAGTCGATCCCCCAAGCTTTGCTGCTCCTCCAAAGTTATCTACTCCACTATACAAACCATAAGAATCACATGAAAAAGCCCAATAAGGCTTATATCACAAATCGGCAACCTCCCTAAACCATAGGAGGTTTCAGCTTTTGTCAACAGTTACTACTGAATCGATTTAGTGTGCGAATACTTACCACAGTCTTTCTTATGTGCCGTCTCGGGTTTAGTAGATGAGGAATAAGAACAGAAAAGTTGCTGATACCAAAAGAATTCGGCACTACTAATCTTCACAGATTTCGACTTTTGAGGTTTTTCGGCAAAAGTAGAGATAAAGAGTAGTAGATGAAACAAAAAGGATTAGTGGACTGGGTTTGGAGAAGAAAAGAAAGAAAGGATGATAGTGTCGGCTAGAAAAGGAGAAAGGAAGAGAAAGAAGGAAACCTTATGGTGGCTACACAGAAGTAAATGGCACAACTGCTCCCTAAATGCCGAAATACCAACCTAATACTCCCTTGCCGAAATCCCCTCTCCAGTTCCCACTATTCGGCCAACTCTTAGCTTCTCTCCTAATCCCTTAAATCTCTCCCCTTATCACTCATTAATCCATGTGTTTGACCGATTTCCAACTCTCCCCAATAGAGTTCCATGCAGCTTCCAACTCCTGCATGCTCAAGTCATAAAAAGAACACCTCAACTGCCAACTCCAGGAATCGAACCTTGGCTCTCCCCAACCACTTACACGCCACCTTTTTAGCTCCTTAGTGGTGTCACTTAGCCACTTTTCCAGGGGCTCTTTTGTGTCACAATTTGCCCATATATTTTAATAAGGCCACCTATCCAAAGCCCCTAACTCCTTAAGCTTAAAATTCAAAAATTCTACCGGGTTTTGGCCTACACATGGGCCTTCCTTTGGCCCATTTACATATTCCATTTATGAGTTCTACTACCAAATAAAAAATTTCTAAAAACTCTACAAATTTCCCAAAAGTTACGATAAACCCGAAAATCAAGATGTTACAATCGACATCAATATGTAATAACATGTAATACCATATCAGGGATATGGCACTGCATGAGCTATATGTGATTTCCAAGTATCCTTAACAATTCCAAAAGGTTTAACAGGCAATGTCAAGATGAGAAAGAATGTGTGATTGAATTAAGTGATACAGGTACGTACGAGATTCATATGAGTATTGAAAAGGGAAGTATTTGACGAATTCACATGTGATATTGAATATGTATACATTGGGAAAGGTTTGTGAACTTATATGTTCTTATTCATAGTTTGCCTATTTGATGGAAATAATGTTAATTCATGTGGTAATTTTATTTGTATATGACTTACTAAGCTATTAAACCTTACTTTGTGTGTTCTTTCCCTGTTTTATAGATAATCGAAGCTAGCTTAGACTCGGGGATCATCAGGAACACTGTCACACTATCGATCAACTTGTTGGTACTTTTGATGCTATGTAAATATGGTATATGGCATGTATAGGCTAGTGATATGATGATGTGTTTTGAGATATAATATTAACCATGAGATTTGGCTCATAAATAATGTAAATGTTGGTGTGTATTTGGCCATTTTGGTTGGCTTATTTTATGAGTTTGGTAAGTGAAATATGATGTATATAAATGGGCTTCTGTTTTGGCATGTTTGTCATTGATGTTGTGATGATTAATTGGTATGATTTGAGGTTTAAAATAGATGATAAGATGATGAGGAAAATGCATAGAGAAGATAGGTGAAATTGTTGGTAATGGCATATTGTTTTAGTATGTTTTGGATTATGATTTGAGTAGAGAAATGGATGGATTTTAAATGGAATGATTTGTATATGAAATAGCATGTTTTGGTTGCCTATAAATATATTAAAATGGTATGAAATGATGTGGTTTTGGTTTGCTTGAAGAGGGTGAGAAATATGGCTTAAACCAAGCCTATTTGCACCCAACACGGTTAAGCACATGGGCGTGTGACTTGACCTTGTGGCTGTTGTAACTTAATTAAACAAGTCAGTGAGTTACATGGCTTAGACACACGGGCGTGTCTACTAGCCATGTGTGACGCACGGGCTGGCACATGCGCATGTGGTCGGCCGTGTGATCCAAATCAGTATACCCTTCAGATTTTACACGGCTATGGCACACGGGCGTGTCTTCGGTCGTGTGATGCAAGTCAGTATGTATGCCTTGTTTCCACACAGCTTGTGACACGGGCTTGTCTGGTGGCCGTGTGAGACACACAGCTTGTTCACACGGGTGTGTGATCCCCGTATGCATGAGAATTTTATAAGTTTTCACAAAGTTTTCAAATGTTATCAGTTTAGTCTCGAACCTCTTCCAAGCATGTTTTTAGGTCTTGTAGAGCCTTATAAGGGACAATGTGAATCTGTTTGATTGATGTTTATGTAATGTTGGTTTCATGTATGATGAAATGTATGTTGTATGTTGTGATTTGATCGGTATTGCCTCGTAACCCTATTTTGGCGACGGACATGGGTTAGGGGTGTTATATTCATTCAATTCATTAATTCAGACAGCGAAACTAGTTCATTTTATGCAATTTAGTCCTTTTCGACATTATTACAAAATTGCCCCCAATATTTTACTTTTATTTAATTTAGTCCCTGAGCCTAAAACATGAAAATTAATCATTTTTACACAAATTTAACCTTAGATGAATTTATTGGAACCTTACAATGACCCATAATTGCTTTTATTTCACATTAAATCCTTGTACTTTAACTATTTCAACAATTTAGTCCCTAATCGATAAATTGATCAAAAATAACTTAACAGAATACTTATAAATGTCAACTAATAAGTCAAATTCATTATTTAACATCCAAATTCACAAAGATTCATCAATGGAAAAAATTCAAAATCTTTAACAGTTTTGAAAACGAAGGTACTGGCTAGTTGGACCTAGTTGCAATGATATCGAAAACATCAAATTCATGAAAAACGGGTAGAAATTACCTGCCATGCATGAAGAAAACTTTGGTCGAAACCTAGCTTGGCTTCCATGGAGTATTCAGTGATGAAGAAAACAAATTGGAGAAGAAAACCATTATGTTTTCTTCTTTTCTTTTAACCTTTTATTCTTTATTTTAATAAAATAATAACATATAAAACATACAAAATTAAAAGAAATTAAAACTTAACTCATCCACCATCTTAAGAATAGGTAATTTATCCATTAAGGCCATCCAATTATGTTTCTTTAATCAATCAACATCTTTAAACTAATAGCGATTAACTTTTTCAACTATTACGATTTAGTCCTTTTTCCTTGATTAACCATCTAAACATTAAAATTTCTTAAAGAAACTTTAATGAAACCTTAATAACACTTTGCAAAAATATTTACAACTCAATTTATAGAAACGAGGACTCGCTACCTCATTTTCTAAAACCACTTGACTTTAGGATCTTACCACTTGAACATAATTGTTCTTCCATTTATCCAAAAATAATTAAATCATATTTTATTATTACACCATATATTATTTGTAAATATTAAAAAAATAATATTTACAGACTAACAAATCAAATTTGTGGCCCCAAAACCACTGTTCTGACTCTTCAAAGAAATGGATTGTTACGACATGGATTAATACATGTTTTGATCATCCACTAGAACAAAAGAAAATATCTCGTTGGTCGGGTAAGTGAGAGGACTGTTCCCTTCCTTCCCTACGAAGCATTCTCTGCCTATATAAGGATGAGCTAAGGGGAAAATCCACTAATCCTTTAGGCTGAGTCTAAAACATGGGTTAAGCTCTGAGATGCCCTTGTTAAAGTAAGTTTCATAGCCTTACTACCATGAGAGCAGATATGTTTAGATTAGTAATGAAAATGTTAAAGCTTTGCTTAGTAATCTGTTATTATAAAATGAAATGAAATGAGTGAAGTAGACAAATCTTGACGAGATATTATGATATTTCATTTAAGGGTTGCTGATCTACTCAAAGGAAACCCAGATCTAATGTTTGAAGCTGCAAAATGTGAGGATTATGTAAGGATAATGTGAGGAAAAAGTAAGGGTTCAGTGAGTAACCTATGAACTCTTTTCCGTCTGTTGCATGTATGATTATATGTTTATTTCTTTTGTGTTAAAAGATTAATCTACGAAACAAAATGAAAGCTATGCATGTGTGATATGCTAATTCTATGAAAATGTGTATCTAATAAGCTTGCATGTGTGGCTTGATGCCTAAATGACAATGCGCCTTTGTTATGAAAAGAAAAGTATGAAAATGGTGAAAATGCAAAAAAGTATGAACTGAATGATAAGTCTCTGTTCTGTTCAAAAGTATGTGCATGCATGGGTGTGCTTTAAGCACGATTGTCTTCGCAAAATAAGTTTGAGTTGCATGTCTAGAAACATAAATTTATCTGCATGTTGAATTTTATTGCAATGAGTCAATTAAGTAGGAGTTTGGATGTTGAAGCCTGTAAGGTTGAGATATAGCCAGATTTATCATATTCTGAAGAACAGATCAAGATTTTAGCACGTGAGGAAAAGGTACTCCCGAATAAAAGAATATCGTTGGTTAAAGTATTATGGAATCGACATGGGGTTGATGAGGCTACTTGGGAAACTAAATAGTTGATGAAATCGCAGTGCCCAAACCTTTTCACTAGTAAGAAATTTTGAGAATGAAATTTCCTTAGACGGAGAGTTGTAATAGCTCGATTTTCAGTAGTGTCAAAAATAGTGGTTTTGAGACCACAACTCCGACGTGTTAGTTTGTAAATATTAATCAAATAATATTTATAAGGTCATTAGTGTCGTATTAAAGTTTGGTTAAGAAGTTTTATCGTTTTGATAGTTTATTAAGTAAAAAGATTCAATTGTAAAAGTTGCAAAAATTGAGTTCCATTAATTAAAGGTTCAAGACGACAATTGATAAGTAAATGAAGGTACTTAGATGGTAATTACACCATTAGGAAGGTGAACGGACGATTTGGCTTTCATTTAGCTAAAATTTCATGTGAAATTAAAAGGGTAAATTTGAAATCATTTAAAAAAGCTTAAATTAAATTAAAACAAAGTGGAAATTCCATCCTCTTTTTTCTATTCTTTTTTCTTTCTTAGATGAACCCCTAGAGAAAAGAATAGAACACTATTCAACAAACTTTTGTTCCTCAATAGGTAAGTAACACTTTGTCCATTTTTAGTAATTTTTATGTTTTTGAGCTCGTATTAGCTTAATCTTGTAACACCCCTAACCCGCACATCGCTTAATATACATAACTCATACATTCATACATTCATTCTCAAATACTATCTAACACAATCATCTTGTCCTTTTATAAGGCTTACAAAGCCTTAAACATGCTTTAAAAGTGGTTCGGGACTAAACCGATAATATATGAAAATTTTGGAAACTTAGAAAAATTTCAACATTTCAAGGTTCACACGCCAGTGCGAATAGGTCGTATGCCTCACACGACTAATTGACAAGCCCGTGTCACAAGCCGTATGGAAACAGGGCATACATACTGACTTGCATCACACGGTCGAAGACACGCCCGTATGCCAGGCCGTGTGAAAACTGGAGAGTATATTCACTTTTGCAACACGGCCAAGTTACACGCCCGTGTGCTAGGCTGTGTGCCAATTAGGGGACATACTGACTTGTACCACACTGCTAGTCACATGCCTGTGTGTAAGACTGTGTGGAGCATACTGACTTCAAATCTATTTCAACACCAGGGGACACACGGCCGTGTAACCTGACCATGTGTCACACACGGCTAACACACACGCTTGTGTTCCTGCACGTGTGGACAAAAATAGGCTATTTGCAAAGCCATTTTGCCACCCTATTTTCACAAGCATACACAAGCATAAATGACAACATATTTACAACTCAATAGGTAGCCATTCCATAACAATTCATACACATATAATACCATTTCTTCCTACCATTCAAATGCTTAACTAATATCATACATCTTCCACTCATATACCGTTCAAATAATAAGACACATTTGCATATTTTCCATTCCATCAAACATTTGACAAAACATACCAAAACATACTATCAAGTTTAGCCAAATCACATGGCTTAACCTTTACACAAAACGTACCAAAACCATGATCTCAAGTAACATTTTTATCATCTTTAAAACTAGCCTATACATGCCATATTTACAATTACCCACAAATTCAAAAGTACCAATTGACAATTGGATAGTGTGATGTACAACTTTGACCTTTCTGAACCGAGTGAGCTATCGAACCTCTATAAAGCATAGAAAAAGAAACAGAGTAAGCGTTATAGCTTAGTAAGCCCGTATAATTCAAAATTAAACTTACCATTTATACCAAATCATGATAAATAAATAAGGTAAACTCATTACAATTTCCAAATGCCTAACACAAGCATTCATCAATAGGTTAGTCATATAAATACATGAAATCATCCATAATATCAATTCAATACTCAATATATATACATATCATACCAAATTCATATATCATGGACATTATACTCAACATTTCACTCTCAATAATATAATCAATAATTCACTCAATAACAGTACTCATCAGTATAAATAGTATTTATGCTTGTTGAACCCATTAAAACTTCAAAGGATACTCGGGTGATATACATCAGCATTCCATCAATTCATTATCATTTTTGCTCTTTTGAGCTATGATCGATAAGCTCCTCCTGAGTTGATGGACAGTAAGCTCTATTGAGCTGAGACAATAAGCTCTGACAAGTTGAATTAGTAAGCTCATATGATCTGAGAACAGTAAGCTCTTACAAGCTGATATATCGGTAAGCTCATACGAGCTGTGGTGAGTCCGCAACAAATGCAGGAGCTCGACCAAAACGGTAACCCTAGTAACATGTCACTAGTATCCTACAAATTCATACGGTTCAAATGGGGATCAGTAACCACCAATCTATATCAATTAGGCAGTCGTATTCCAAGTATATTAATTCCTCGATTATATACATACATTTCAAACAAAAACAAGTATTTAAAAATTCAATTCTAATTATACGAACTTACCTCGAGTTGCTCGGATGGAAACTATCGACTATTTGTCTACTTTTCTTTTTCCCCGTTCTAATTCCGATCTTGACTTATCTTGATCTATATATTATCAAAATCAGCTTATTTAATCAACTATTTATGCAATTTAGTCCAAAACATACATTCGGGCTATTTTACACATTTGCCCCTAAACTTTCACATTTTTACAATTTAATCCTTATTAAATAAAATTACAAATTCATGCAATTTAGTACAACCCATGCTTAGCCAAATTTTAATAGAGTCATTTTTGACACTTTTACCCACAAAATTTTACATTTTCACAAATTGATCTCTTTTTGACATGTTTGTCAAAAATCACTTTACAAAACTAGTTTAACTATCAATAAACCTTCAAAATCCATCATCAACCATCAATTTACTCAAGCATTCAACAATAGAACATGATAAATCTTTAACAATTTCAAAATCTAAGGTACGGGCTAGCTAGAATATGAAGCAACGATCTCAAAAATGTAAAAATCATTAAAAACCGAGTCAAAATACATACCTAATTGAAAAATTCAAGGTTGTCGAATGTTAAACACTAAAATAGCTTCTTCTTCCTTTAATATTCGGTGCATGAAGATGAGAATAAAGTTTAATTTGTTTTGTTTTGTTTTATTTAACTAAATTAACCATTTTACGATTTTAACCTTTTAATTAATAAATAAAAAATTAGTTATATGTGTCCATATTTGTCCAATTACAATAAAAATGGTTTAATTAAAATATAAGGACCCTTAGATTAAGGTTCTATAGCTATTAGATACTTTTAGCTAATAGAACTCCACTTTTACACTTTACGCGATTTAGTCCTTTTTATCGAATTAAGCATTCAAACAGTAAAATTTCTTTACGAAACTTTCACGCAATAATTCTAGCATGCTGTAAACTTAAATAAAATAATAAAATAATATTTTAACCTTAGATTTGTGGTCCCAAAACCACTATTCTGATTTAACTCAAAAACGGGCTATTACAACTCTCCCTCTTTAGGGATTTTCGTCCCCGAAAATCTTACCAGTAAATAGGTTAGGGTACTGTTTTTGCATAGCTTCCTCGGGTTCCTACGTAGCTTCCTCAATTCCATGTTTATGCAAAAGAACATGTACTAGAGCTATGCACTTATTTCTCAATTCTTTGATTTCACGAGCTAAAATCTTAATCGATTCTTCGCTATATGTCAAATTAGCCTGCATCCCAACATCTACCAGAGAAATCACATGTGACGGATCGGATCTATATCGATATAGTGTAGATATGTGAAAGACATTATGAATCTTTTCAAGTACTGATGGTAAAGCTAGTCGATACGCTATAGGCCCTATTCGTTCAATAATCTCATACGGCCCGATAAAATACGGACTCAAGTTTCCTTTCCGGCCTAATTGAAAAACATTTTTCCACGATGACACCTTTAGAAACACTCAGTCCCTGACTTGAAACTCAATCTCTTTATGTTTCAAATCCGTGTAAGACTTCTGTCGATCTCAAGCTCTTTTTAAACTGTCACGAATCATTTTCACTTTTTCTTCAGTCTCTCTGATCAATTCAACCCTGTGAATCTTTTTCTCACTCAATTCAATCCAGTATAATGGAGTTCGACATTTATGACCGTATAAAGCTTCGTACGATGCCATCTTTATACTCGTTTGAAAACTATTGTTATACGTGAAATCAATCAATGGTTAGTATTTTTGCCAATTGCCCTCAAACTCCATAATACAACACCTCAACATGTCTTCAAGAATTTGAATAACTCTATCGGTCTAACCATCAGTTTGAGGATGAAAAGCAATACTGAAATTCAACTTTGTTCCCAAAGCTTCTTGCAGTTTCTTCCAGAATTATGACGTAAATCTCAGATTTCTATCAGAAATAATAGATAATGGCTCTCCATGTAACCGAACATTCTAAAAAATATACAATTCAGCTAATCTGTTAAGTGAGTAATCTTTACGTATCGATATGAAATGAGCAGATTTGGTTATTCGATCTATGAAAACCTAGATAACGTCTTTCTTTTTCGGATTAGGGGCAATCCTGACACAAAATCCATTGTAACTCTATCGCATTTCCACTCAGGAATCATTACAGGCTGTAGTAACCCTGATGGTACTTGATGTTCAGCTTTAACTTGTTGAAAAATCAAACATTTAGAAGCAAACTCTGAGATATCTCGTTTCATGCCTTTGCACCAGTAAAACTGTTTCAAGTCGTTGTACATTTTGGTACTTCCCAGATGAACAGACAAGAAGCTATGGTGTGCTTCGTGAAAAAACTTCTAAATGAGTTTTGAATTTCTCGATATGCAAATTCTATTCTGGAACCTTAAACAATCATTAGCTCCAATCTGAAACTCTGAATCAAGGATACTCTCACGTTGAGTTCATTTAGCTTGCAATTCACGATCATTTTTTTGAGATTCATATATTTGTTGTAGAAATACTGGTTTAGCTTTTAATTCATTTAATATAGATCCATCATCACAAATCATCAACTGGGTATTCATTGTTCGTAATGCAAATAAATATTTTCAGCTCAGGACATCAGCAACAACATTAGCTTTTCTCGGGTGATAATCAATCACAAATTCATAATCTTTCAATAACTTAAGCCATCTACGTTGTCACAGACTCAAATCTTTTTGTGACATCAGATATTTTAAGCTTTTGTGATCCGCATAAATGTAGCATTTTTCACTATATAAGTAATGTCGCCAAATTTTCAATACAAAGACAATTGCAGCCAACTCTAAGTCATGTGTCTGATAATCTTTTTCATACGGTTTCAATTGTCGAGAAACATAAGCTATAACCTTTCCTTCTTGCATCAGAACACATCCCAGACCGTTTAAACACGCGTCGCTATAAATCACAAATTCTTTCCCCGATTCCTGTTGAACCAAAGCTAGCGCTTCAGTTAACATTATTTTCAATTGTTCGAAATTCTGCTAACATATTTCCGACCATTCAAACTTTACATCTTTTTGAAGTAGTCGTTTCATCATTGTCGCAATCATCGAGAATCCATTTACAAGTCTTCGGTAATAACCTGCTAAACCTAGAAAAATACGGACTTCAGAGACATTTCTCAGGGGTTTCCAATCAACAATAGCAGAAACCTTACGCGGGTCAACTGTAATACCATCAGCTGAAACAATATGCCCCAAAAAACTAACCTATCGGAGCCAAAACTAACATTTGCTGAACTTTGCAAATAATTTTTTATCATGTAGAGTTTGTAACACAACTCTCAAATGCTCGATATGTTCAGATTCATCTCACGAATAGATCAGAATGTCATCAATGAATACAACCACAAATCTGTCTAAATACGGTCTGAATATCCGATTCATTAAGTCCATGAAAACTGCAGGAGCATTAGTTAATCCAAAAGGCATAACCAGGAATTCATAATGTCCATATCTAGTTCTGAATGCAGTTTTTGGCACATCCAATTCTTTAACTTGTAACTGATAATAACCCGATCTCAAATCAATCTTTGAAAATACTGTAGTTGCTTTCAACTTATCAAACAAATCATCAATCCGCAGTAGAGGGTATTTATTATAGTCACTTTATTCAGCTGTCTGTAGTCGATACACATTCTCATCGTGCCATCTTTATTTTTTACAAACAATACCAGTGCACCCAGGGTGAATAACTCAATCGTGTAAAACCTCTATCTCTCAATTCTTGCAACTAAGCTTTCAACTCTTTTAATTCTATTGGAGCCATTCTGTACGAAGCTATCGATATTGGTGTTGTTCCCGGTACTAATTCAATACCAAATTCAACTTCTCTGATCGGAGGCAAACCGATAATTCTTCTGGAAATACATCCGAAAACTCACTAACAACAGGTACAGACTCAATCTTTGATTCAGAAGCCTTTATATCCAGTATGTATGCAAGATATGCATCATAGCCCTTTTTCATATATTTCTAAGCTAACATAGACGATATCGCAGTAGGTATTTCACTCGAATCATCAGACATAATCCAAAGAATCTCACCATTTTAACATTTGAATTCGATAGTCTTTCGTCTACAATTCACAACCGCATCATGCATAGTCAGCCAATCCATACCCAGAATCACATCAAAATCATCAAACGGTAGAAGCATCAAGTCAGCCCCAAAATAGTAAACCCAAGTCATCAAAGGATAATTCTTACAAATTTTATCAACTAAAATAGACTTGCCTAAGGGGTTCAATACTTTAATTACAAACTCTATAGAATCGACATATAAACTCTTTTTAAATGCTAAATTCATACAGATATATGAATGGGTTGATCCAAGATCTATCAACGCAACTATATCAGTATCAAAAAGAGAAAAAGTACCTGTAATAACATTTGGCGATGATGCCTCCTCCCATGCATGGATAGCATAAGTAATGGCAGGTGCTCATGCCTCAGATCTCACAGCAGAATCTCTCGTAGCACCTCGGTTACCACTCGTATTTCCAGTGTTTCGGGGTGGTCTTCCACTAGTAGTCCTATTACTTACTTTCGCTGGTTAGTCATATAAGTACATGAAATCATCCATAATCTCAATTTAATACTCAATATATATACATATCATACCAAATTCATATATTATGGACATTATACTCAACATTTCACTCTCAATCATGTAATCAATAATTCCCTCAATAATAGTACTCATCAGTATAAATAGTATTTATGTCGATTGAACCTATTAGAACTTTAAAGGATATTCGGGTGTTATACATCAGTATTCCCTCAATTCATTATCATTTCTTCTCTTTTGAGCCATGACGGGTAAGCTCCTCCTGAGCTGATGGACAATAAGCTCTATTGAGCTGAAACAGTAAGCTCTGATGAGCTGAATTAGTAAGCTTATACGAGCTGAGAACAGTAAGCTCTTACAAGCTGATATATCAGTAAGCTCATACGAGCTGTGGTGAGTCCGCAACAAATGCAAGAGCTCGACCAAAACGGTAACCCTAGTGACATGTCACTCGTATCCTACGAATTCATACGATTCAAATGGGGCTCGGTAACCATCTATCTATATCAATTAGGCACTCGTATTCCAAGTACATCAATTCCTCAAATATATACATACATTTCAAATAATTACAAGTATTTAAAAGTTCAATTCTAATTATACGAACTTACCTCGAGTTGCTCGGATGGAAACTATTGACTATTCGTCTACTTTTCTTTTTCCCCGATCTAATTTCGATCTCGACTTATCTTAATCTATATATTATCAAAATCAGCTTATTTAATCAACTATTAATGCAATTTAGTCCAAAACATACATTAGGGCTACTTTACACATTTGCCCTTAAACTTTCACATTTTTACAATTTAACCTTTATTTCATAAAATTGAAAATTAATGCAATTTAGTGCAACCCATGCTTAGCCAAATTTTAATAGAGTCCCTAGCAGCCCATATCTTTTATTTATTCACACTTTTACCCACAAAATTTTACATTTTCACAAATTGATCCCTTTTCGACATTTTTGTCAAAAATCACTTTACAAAACTAGTTTAACTATCAATAAACCTTCAAAATCCATCATCAACCATCAATTTACTCAAGCATTCGACAATGGCAACATGATAAATCTTTAACAATTTCAAAATCTAAGTTACCGGCTAGTTAGAATATGAAGCAATGATCTCAAAAACGTAAAAAAAATAAAAACCAAGTCAAATTACAAACCTAATTAAAGAATTCAAGGTTTTTGAATGTTAAACACTAAATTAGCTTCTTCTTCCTTTAATATTCAGTGCATGAAGATGAGAATAAAGCTTTAATTTGTTTTATTTTATTTTATTTAACTAAATTAACCATTTTACCATTTTAACCTTTTAATTAATAAACAAAAAATCACTTACATGTGTTCATATTTGTCCACTTACAATAAAAATGGTTTAATTACAACATAAAGACCCTTACATTAAGGTTCTATAGCTATTAGATACTTTTAGCTCATAAAACTCCACTTTTACACTTTACGTGATTTAGTCATTTTTATCGACCGTACGTGTAACTCTTAAGGTTCTATAGCTATTAGGGCTACTTTACACTTTACAGGCGTGTCCCAAGCCACATGGGCGTGTGTGACCACACGGTCTATCCACACGTGCGTGTGACGCTGTGTCCCCAGCCCGTGTAACTCTTTGTTTATGACGTCATCAATGCAATTAGGGTCACACGGCTAAGTCACACGTCCATGTACTCAGACCGTGTTGCGAATTAAATTCCAAAATCAGGTACAGACTTCGCACAGCTTGGGCACACGCCTATGTCCTAAGGTCGCGCCCTTCACACGGCTGAGACACACGGCCTTGTTTCTGCCCGTGTGTTTACTACTGGGCATTCTATTTTGCATTAATTAGGGTGCAGGGGACACACGGTCGAATCACATGCCCATGGGGAAAACCATGTGTCACACACGGCCTAGACACACGCCCATGTGTCTACCTGTGTGGACAACTTTGAGGCTATTTTCCAAGCCATTTGTCACCCTTAAATACTCATTCACTCATACATTTTTGATGGCATGCAACATAGTATGTTTAGTCACTCAAATACTCATTAACTTGATTGATTCAGGACTTTGTAATGTCAACATATCAACTATCCAAACCATCATGCTTTCATATAGCATTCCATACCAATTTCATATTTATTCATCATGGTAAACCTACTTCCAATTTGCTCAATTGTACCATAGCTTTGGTCATACTTATTAGACACGATTCATTCATTTAGCATTTATGCCAATCATCATACATTTCATCCACAAGCAACCACATCAAGCATAACATATTGCATGCATGCATAATTAATTAGGGTTACAACCCCAATAATCAATATGAACCATATCACATGGCCATATACAAAATGAATCAAATATTACCATAAGGCAACAGATTTGGCTAGATCAATATGACATATCACAAAAAGACCAAGTCCCTATACAAGCCATACTCAAAATGTTGAGACTAACTATACCCAAATGTCCAGTTGATAATGTGATCAAGTCTCCAACGTCCTTTGATCCCCGAGCTAGCTTGGCGATACTATATGAAAATGGAAAAATGATGGGAGTAAGCATAAAGCTTAGTAAGTTCACATGCAAATAAATAGCAACATAATCATATATATATAAATACCATTTTCATAACATAGTTTACATATGTGTCATCATAAATTCATAGGTATAACTTAAATTTGTAGACATAACTTACACATTTTCAATCCTACCAAAAGTCCATCACATACCGAGCTCATTTATATGATTTTTTTCTACATACCTGTACCAACTCTAACACATTGTCATAGTCCCTCATCATTGACTTACTTGTCGAATAACTCACAGGTTTACCTGTTGAACACTTAGAATACTATCGGATACACTAAAGACTTGCACATAGTGCTTCAAACGTAGCCACATGCTACCTCATATCACAATCACACATTGCTCGCTCTTAAGGTAATCACGGGTCTCCTCACACAAGCTAAAAGTCAGGATGTAACCACTAGGGCTGCTCACACAAGCTGACAGGTGCCCGCAACACATGCCGGACTACCCAGCCACTGGTGGAACGTATAAGACTAGCACTCGGATTCACATAATCACATACACATATAATTTCATGATCTTATAATCAAATAGTTCCTAGTGATGTGTCACATTGTATCCTAAATTATTCCTCACGTTTAAATGGGATTTTCTCGATGACACATATTCATCAACCTCATTCACAATGTCATGCTCATAGACAATAAAGTCGTTCACACACTTGTCATAATAATTAAACATAGAGATTCATACATAAATAAAACATTCAAACATGATATATCATTACATTTTTTACACATGAACTTACCTCGGTACAAAATATGGACAATAAATTCGATTTAGTCCAAAATCTTGTTCTTTCCCTAGTCTAAGTCTGGACTCCATTTTTCTTGATCTATAATAGCAAATTCAAGTCAGTTAATCATCATATTATTCAAATCAGTCCAAAAGCAATATTTAGGCAAAATTATAATTTTGTCCCTAAATTGTCACATATTTATACATTAGTCTCTAGGCTCGTAAAATGAAATGCTTGCATTTTCTTGGTTACCCAAGCCTAGCCAATTCATATTCTAGCTCATATCAACCCACATTTCTCATTGAATCACATTTCTACTATCCATTTTTACATCTTTTACAAATAAGTCCTTTTCATGCATTTCTATCAAAGATCACTTAGTAAAAGATGTTAAACACACATCAAACTTTCACATTCCTCCATTAAACATCAAAATACAAACATGTCACACATGGGTCAAGATTTATACATGAAACCTACTTCAAAATATGGCTAGAAATGGATAGATCATGCTTCAAGGATATGTAAAGAACATTAAAAACGGGGCTTGGGAGCACTTACAATCAAGCTTGAAAAGTTGAACAAAACCCTAGCTATGGCTCTTGGAAATTTCGGTTAGCACTTGGAGAAGATGAGTAAATTTTTAACTTATTTTCCCTTTTTATTCTTTTATTTACCAAATGACAAAAATGCTCTTTAAGCCTTTCTTTCAATTTTTTCTTATTTATGCCCATTTTTGTCCAAATTTTTAAAACTTGGTCAAATTGCTATTTAAGGACCTCTAATTAATAATCCATGGCAATTTCAGGCTTAAGGCTTCTAGAACTCACATTTTGTAACTTTTGCAATTTAGTCCTAAATGTCAAATTGGACACTTTATCAATGAAATTTCTTTATGAAATTTTCACACAAGCATGCAATCATATCATAGACCTCCTAATAATTATAAAATAATTGTTTCTAATTCGAATTTGTGGTCTCGAAACCATTATTTTGACTAGGCCCTAATTCGGGATGTTACATGCTGTAAACTTAAATAAAATAAAAAAATAATATTTTAACCTCAGATTTGTGGTCCCGAAACTACTATTTTGATTTGACTAAAAAATAAGTTGTTACAAATCTAGCTAACTCGAAAACCAATTCATAAAACCATCAAACGTTATAACTTTTTCCATTGAAGAGGTGAGTTATTTCTTGAATGTTTTTTGAAGATTATTAAGCTTTGTTCTTAGATTGGATTATTTTTTAAAATAATTTTTGATGATTTTTGACATTAAAGGACTAAATTGTTAAAGTGAATAATTACATAGAGTTTTTGTGAAATAACATAAAATAGGAGCTATAGAGAGGCCCTAAGAGGTTTGGTTAATGTGGGTTTAAATTAAAAATGGTTAATTTCAATGTTTAGAGCATATGGACTAAATTGAATAAAAATGAAATATGAAGGTAAATTTGTAAAATGTCAAAAATGACTTAATTGCATGAAATGATTTAATTTTGTTCTAGATATAGTTAATTGAATGAAATTATTATTCTATATCAAGAATGTGTTGAGAGTCGCGGAAAAGAGAAAATAGCGGAATAGTCCATGTACCTTTATTGTCATTACGGATTAGTCCTATAAGTTCACTCGGTTTAATTCTAATACTTTTAATTGAATTTTAGGATGAATTAATCTGTTTTGGCTTTGATATTACCATTATGTATGCATATGAGAACTGGATGGTATCATTATAGCATTGATTATCGTTGAAATCTCTTGAACCAATGAACGTAGGATAGAGTACGATTGGCATGCCAATAGGTTATAGTACATGCTATATGGGATTAATTTGAGATGAAATAATTATTCATGTTTGTTTTCTTTTCACTGAATATATTGAAATACAACATTTATTGTGGACTATTGTGTTATACATTAGTGTTTTCTGACGTGTTCTCAGGGGCGATCGTTACCCTACGAGCTAGGCACTTAGTGCCGAGGTGTGTTATCAGTTGGATTAGCTCATATGAGGTTTGGCATGTTCTGGGATGGTAAACCATGTACTCGTATCTATATATCATTCATCGGGCTTCGATTATTAAACCGTATTAACGTCTGAGCATTTCTTACCTGCTATGAACTGTGTTGAATGGAATTCTGATATTGGGTTGTGACAGGGAGTTTGTTCATTAAACTAATTATTTGAATTTGTAGGTTATTTTGGTAAGTTTTATCATTTAATCGACGAACTTACTAAGCCTTACAAAATCTTACTCGTGTTTGATTGTCGTATGTCTTAGTCATGTGAGGTACACAGCCGTGTGACCTATGTATTTAAATTTTTGTAACTTTTTCCTGGACTTTTCAAATGATTTCAAATAGGCCCAGAATTGTGTCTAAGGTGTTTTTAGGGCCTCGAGGGCTCAATTTAGGGATGATATGTATGTGAATGATTGGTTTATAATATGTTTATAATAGTATATGAAATGTATGTTTAAATGTTCTGTTTGTTCGGTAAAGCTCTGTAACTCTAATCCGGCGACGGATACGGGTTAGGGGTGTTACATTTCCATTGCCTTGTATAGATGAGTTGTTCCATCAGTTGAAGAGTGCTACTATATTTTTTAAGGTAGATCTGAGATCATGGTATTACCAGATGTGGGTAAAGGATTGTGATGTGCCAAATACTATTTTCCAAACCCGATATGGTCACTATGAATTTTTAGTAATGCCTTTTGAATTAACAAATGCTCCAGCTACATTTATGGACCTGATGAATGGGGTTTTTTAGCCTCAGTTGGATAGATTTGTAGTTGTATTCATTGATGATATACTGATCTATTCAAAAATAGAATCCGAGGATGCTTAGCATTTGAGAATTGTATTACAGATTTTATGAGAGAAACGGTTGTATGCAAAATTTAGCAAATGTGAGTTTTGGCTTCAAGAGGTTGGATTCCTTAGACATGTGGCTTCTACAAATGGGATACAAGTTGGCCTGAGTAAGATCTCTGCCATTGATAACTGGAAAGCTCTGAAGAATGTTTTAGAGGTACGAAGTTTCCTGGGATTAGTAGGTTATTATTGTCGTTTTTTTTAAATTTTCCTATAATAGCTTCACCAATGACTAAGTTGCTACAGAATAATTTTTGATTTGTTTGGTTAGACGAGTTTCAACAAGGTTTTGACCAGTTGAAAGATCGTTAACAAAAGCTCCAGTACTAACACAGCTAGAATCTGGGAAAGAATTTGTCATTTACAATGATGCGTCACTTAGTGGTTTGGGTTGTGTATTAATGCAAGTCGGGAAAACAACAGCTTATGCTTCTCATCAATTAAAGCAACATGAGAACAATTATCCGACTCACGATTTGGAGTTGGCTGCTATTGTCTTTACCTTAATGATTTTGTGCCACTACCTCTACAGTGAAAACTGTCATATATTTACAGATCATAAAAGTCTAAATTACTTGATAACTCAAAAGGAGCTAAATTTGAGGCAGTGACGATGGTTGGAACTACTAAAAGATTATGATTTTATGATCAAATATCATCCCAGGAAGGCTAATGTGGTTACAAATGGTTTAAATCAGAAATCACTATTTTCATTGAGAGCATTGAATGCTCATTTGTCACTGGAGAGTGATGGTTCTACCATAGCTGAACTCAGGGCTAAACCGTTATTTCTTCAACGAATTTGGGAGTTGCAATATGATGAGCTAAAATTACTAGCCAGACGAGAGCAAATTCAAAATGATGTGATTATGGGATTTACTATAGATTCTGATGGTATGATGTATTTTCGTAACAGGTTATGTGTTCTAAATAATCCGAAGCTAAAGCGAGACATTTTATCAGAGGCTTACAGTAATACATAATCCATTCATTCGGGTAGTACTAAGATGTTTAATGACCTGAAGAGAATGTACTAGTGGCCAGTTATGAAAAGGGAAATTTTTCAATTTGTAACTAAATTTCTAATTTTCTAGTAGATGAAAGTTGAACATCAAGTATCGTCAGGGCTATTACAGTCTGTCATTATTCCTAAGTGGAAGTGAGAGCAAGTTACGATGGATTTTGTTTTGAGACTACTGGTGACACCAAAGAAAAAGGACTCGATTTGGGTTATTGTTGAAAAACTGGCAGAATCACCTCATTTCATTATGATTCGTATTGATTATTCATTCGATAAGCTAGTAGAGCTATGTGTTCAAATATTATCAAATTGAATGGAGTACCATTATCTATTATTTCTTATAGAGATTCGAGATTTACCTTAAGATTCTTGGGTAAACTACATGAGGCTCTGGGCACTAAATTTAATTTTAGTATAGCATATCATCTTCAAACAGATGGACAATTAGAACTGGTAATACAGATTTTAGAAGATATGTTGCGATGTTACATGTTAGAGTTTGAAGGTAGCTGGGAAAGATATTTGTTGTTGGAAGAATTTGCATATAATAATATCTATCAATCCAGCATCAAAATGTCACCGTTCGAGTCTTTATACGAGAGAAAATACATAACACCATTATATTGGTCAGAGTTGAGTGAATCTAAGTTAGTTGGTACTGATTTGATAAGTGAGATGGAAGATAAGGGTTGGATAATTCGTGACCATTTAAAAGTAACGTTAGATCGTTAAAAATCATATTTAGATTTGAAAAGAAAATATATAGAATTTTCTTTCGGTGATTAAGTATGTCTAAAAGTCTCACCGTGGAAGAAAGTGCTTCGGTTTGTTAGAAAAGGAAAGTTGAGCTCGAGGTTCATCAGGCCGTACAAGATCATAAAAAGAATTGGTCGTGTAACAGCCCGTTTTTGGGTTAGATCGGAACAGTGGTTTTGGGACCACAAATCCAAAGTCAAAATATTTATTTTATTATTTTAATAAGGTCTACAGTATGATAGATTAATTACGTGAAAGTTTCGTAAAGAAATTTTACCGTTTAAATGCTTAATTCGGCAAAAAGGACTAAATCGCAGAAAATGCAAAAGTTTCATTCTATTAGTTAAAGGAGTTATATAGCCTTGGCTTTATAATATTGTGGCCTTGAATGGTACATAGTCCATTAGTAACATGAGTGGACAATGATGGACAACCATTATGTGTTTTAATGTTTTAATGTTAAGGTTAAATATGGTATTTGGTAAATGGTTAATAAATGATGTATTAAATAAAAACAAAAAGGGATTTTGTCCATTTTTATTTGAATTTGGCCGAATATGGAGAAACAAGAAATCCATTTTTTGTGCCTAGGGGTTTGGCACTTGCATGATTAATTTCGTAAGTGTTTTGAATCAGTTTTTGATGATTTTTACGTTTTTGTGATCGTTGCTTTGAGTACTGGTTAGCCTGTATCTTTAATTTTGAAATTTTTCATGATTTTTTAAGATTCCATTGATGAATATTCATGCTTTTTGATGATTTATGATGAAATATGGAAGTTAGAAGATAGTTTTACATATTTTACAAAGTGATTTTGACTAAAAATGCAAATTATGGCTAATTTGTGAAATTATAAAAATTGTGGTTAAAAGTATGAATAAATGAAAATTTAGGGCTGCTATAAGCATGATAAATATTTGGCTAGGCTTGGGTTGTGATAAATTTGAATGAATTTTGTTTTACGAGTCTAGGGACTAAATTGCAAAAATGTGTAATAATAGGGGCAAAAATATAATTTTTCCAAAATGTGTAAATTGTGTTAAATTGAATGAAGTGTTGATTAAATAAGTAAATTTTGATATTATTTAGATTGAGGTAATTGAGAATTGGATCTAGAACGGGGGAAAACAAAGTATCGAACTAATTGATCCGTTCCGTCGTTTTAACGATCAAGGTAAGTTCGTATGTAATAAGCATTGTTAAATTTATGATTTTAATGCTTTGAAATCATATAAATTGTATATACGTGATATTTTTATGTTTAACGACATATTGGCTAAGAATGGCACTTAGTTTTGCGATTTGAAATAGCTTCGGCTAAATGTGGCACTTAGTGTGCGATTTGAGATAGCTTCGGCTATATATATTTGTGGCACTTGGTGTGTGAGATATTAAGTATGGCACTTAGTGTGTGAGACATCAAAGATGCAACGGCGTTACGTGTAAGTATTAAATGGTAAGGATCGGTACAGGTATGTATCCCAAACTCGTGAGAAATGATTTTGGTTTATGATGCATCTTTGTAACGAAGTAAATAAGTAAGTCATGCCTATGAGAATTATTTTGTGATGACCTTGTGATTATGGGTCCATGCTTATGTTGTATAAATATGTAGTTATACCATAATGGTTGAAATGATTTGTAAAGGTGTTATTAACTTAGTTATCATTATTTTACACTAAAATAGTTTTGGAAAGCAGCAGCAGTCTAACTTTGAAAATTCACCAAAAATGGTAGGAATCGAATTAGTGGTTGAATAAGATATGAAATTAAATCTTATTGAGTCTATTTTCTTATAAAGGAAACGGTATAAGCAAAAGAGTTTTATATTATGAGATATTTGAATTTTTGTGAGATAGAGTCAGAATGATTTTTGAGTCCCCTATTCTGATTTGGTAAAATCATTAAAAATTGTAAAACAATAATTGTGGGTTATAATTTTTATACCTAAAATACTTAATGAGTATATTTTCAAAATAAATAAATGAGAACATCATCCGAATCCCGTATGAGGATATAATGATTTTTTAGTAAAGAAAGGTCAAAGCTGTCAAATAGTAGAATAGGGGTAGCTTTGAAGAATAAATGTACTTATTGGCTAATCCATAAATTTTGAAATTTTTATGGTAGAAAGATATATGAGTCTAGTTTTAAAGAAAATTAACAGATCATAATTTAGGAATCTTTATCTTAAGTTATAAATAATTTAGTGACCATTACTCGAGTAGACAGCTTGACTAAATTATGTGCAATTATGATTATGCTACCTTGAAAACATGTTGTTAGAATTTGGCAAAAGCATGGTAATAAGTTGCTTATTATTTTCATACAAACTTACTAAGATATATAGCTTACTCCCCTTCCTTTCCCATCTCTTATAGGTTTATTTAGCTAGCTCGGGTTGGAGATCGTCGGAGATTCAATCACACTATCAAGCTACCATTTGAGGTGTAAGTATTCAAACACTTGAGTTTATGGCATGTATAGGGGCTTAGTCAATTGTGTATGTGTCATTTGATTTGGAAAAATGTATTAGCTTATGATGATATATT
Organism: Gossypium anomalum; assembly: GCA_025698475.1. NCBI lineage: Eukaryota > Viridiplantae > Streptophyta > Magnoliopsida > Malvales > Malvaceae > Gossypium > Gossypium anomalum. Next base: position 62,690,329 of record CM046956.1, read on the forward strand.
GATTCATTTTGTATATATAGCCATGAGATGTCGCTTATACTGACTATTTGGGTTGTAATGCCTAATTATATGTACTTGCATGTGCCAAAGGTCATGTGGTGTGATAATGTTGTTTAATATGGATGGGTGTGTGGATATGGTTTAGGTGCTTGATAATTGGTTGATGACATAATTGGCATAAGTATGAAATAAGAGAATGGGTTAATGATAGTCATGGCATGAAAGTTTGATAAGTTTAAAGTAGTCAAAGTATGGTACCTTATGCATGAATAAATTGATATGAAATTGCCATGATCATGACTTGTTTGATGATGTTTAAATGCTCAATTATGCCATTAAAAGTTCCATTAAATTTATGTTTAATTATGTGCAAATGAGGGTGCCAAATGGCTCGGTAAATAGCCACTTTCTTGGCCACACGGGTAGAGACACGGCCGTGTGTCTGAGCCGTGTGGAGGGCACGGCCTAGCACCTGGGCGTGTGACATGGCCGTGTGACTCTATTTTGTTGCTGACATCATAAATAGAGAGTTACACAGGCATGTCCCGAGCCATACGGGTGTGTGTGACCACACGACCTTGTTTTATGATGAAATTTTCTAAGTTTTCCCAAAAGTTTTTAAAGTTTTCGGTTTAGTCCCGAATCATCTCCGATGCGTGTTTAGGGCCTCGTAAGCCTGTTTAAGGGACGTTATACATATGTATGAATGTTTTTTATTTGTATGAAATTTTATGGCCCAATTTTATGTGATTGTGTAAGTTTAAGTCCAGTAATACCTCGTATCATGTCCCAGCCTCTGACACGAGTAAGGGGTGTTATAGGTCGTGTAGCTTACGGATTAGTTCTACCTCCGAAACATGAAAATATTCATAATGTTTTTCATATTTTGATGTTAAGACGGTACAAATCAGACCCTACTTATCTCATCAGCCCCTATGATGTTGAGATGCAGCCAGATTTATCATATTTTGAAAAACCGATCAAGATTTTGGCACGTGAGGTAAAAGAACCCTGGAATAAAAGAATACTGTTGGTTAAAGTTTTGTGGAATCGACATGGGGTTGAGGAGGCTACATAGGAAACTGAAGAATCAGTCAAATCGTAATACCCAAACCTGCTCATTGGTAAGAAATTTAGAGGACGAAATTTCTCTAGAGGGAGAGTTGTAACAACTCATTTTCCAGTAGTATCAAAAAATAGTGGTTTCAGGACAACAACTCCAATGTGTCGATTTGTAAATATTAATTAGATAATATTTATAAGGTCATTAGTGTCATATTAAAGTTTGGTTAAGAAATTTTATCATTTTGATAGTTAATTAAGTAAAAGGACTAAATTATAAAAGCTGTAAAAATTGAGTTCAATTAATTAAAGGTTAAAGATGATAATTGATAAGTAAGGGAAGGTACTTAGTTGATAATTACACCATTAGGAAGGTGAGTGGACGGTTTGGCTTTCATTTAGCTAAAATTTCATGTGAAATTAAAAGGGTAAATTTGTAATTATTTAAAAAAGCTTAAATTAAATTAAAACAAAGTGGAAATTCCATCATCTTCTTTCTGTTATTTTTCTTTCTTAATCAAAACCCTAGAGAAAAGAAGAGAACACCATTCGGCCAACTTTGATTCCTCACTAGGTAAGTAAAACTTCGTCCCTTTTTAGTAATTTTTATGTTTTTGAGCTCGTATTAGCTTAATCTAGCTAACTCGATGACCAATTCGTAAAACTGTCAAACGTTATAACTTTTTCCATTGAAAAGTTGAGTTGTTTCTTGAATGTTTATGGAAGATTATTAAGCTTTATTGTTAGATTGGATTATTATTTTTAAAGTAATTTTTGATGATTTTTAACATTAAAGGACTAAATTGTTAAAGTGAATAATTACAAGGATTTTTTTGTGAAATAATAGCAAATAAGAGCTGTAGAGATGTAACACCACTTACCCGTATTCAATGTCGGAGCAGGGTCTGAGGCATTACTAAACTTACCGCACAAATAGTCATACATTTTCGAGCCATAAATTTGCGTCCAAATTAAAACCGTTCACATTCAATCATAAAATCCCTAATATGAGCCTACGAGGCCTGAAACATGCTTTGGAAGTGGTTCGGGACTAAACTGAGCACTTACGAAATTTTTCACAAAACTTAGATTTTTTTTGCTATGAATAGGGGTCACACGCCTGTGTGGTTTGGGACACGCCCGTGTGGGCAAGCTGTGTGGTCACACACGCCTATGTCCCTAACCCGTGTAACTCTCTGTTTTGCAATGCATGAACAAATTGATGTCACACAGCCAAGTCACACGCCAGTGTGGCAAATTATATTTTCACAAAATAGGTGCAGACTTCACACGGTCGAGACACACGCCCGTGCCTGAGGCCGTGTCCCTCACACTGCTGAGACACATGCCCGTGTCTCTGCCCGTGTGCTCAATTTTGAGCATTCTGTTTGTCAAAATTAAGGTGCAGGGGACACACGGCCAGAACACATGCGCATGGGGCAGATCGTGTGTCACACACGGCCTAGACACACACCCGTGTGTCTAACCATGTGGACAAAATAAGGCTATTTACCAAGCCAATTGTCACCCTCATTTACACCCACACACACACAAGGTCAATGGCATAATCCATTGCATGTTTAATCAACAAAAACATCCATAATCAAGACTAAATCATATCATTCATTACCAATACTTAACATATTTACTATAGCATAATTTACCAAATCAATTCACACCAAACTCACATTGACAAGTATCAACATGAATACTTTCATCATGCATCATTCTACTTAGAATTCCTAGCACACCAAAGGACCCATCTCATCCATTTCACGACAAGTCATTTAACCATAATGAACATATAGCAACCCATTACAAAACACAAAAACAAGAAGGTATTAACACATATACTTATATAAATGGGCTTACAGCCATTTTAGCCAAAATAAACCAATTACATGGATAAATATCAAATCTCCTTAAACAAATATAAGCCAATACATTTCACCACATCAAATGACACATATAACAAAATGACCAAGTCCCTATACATGCCATACTTTCAAAATACTAAGATCATCAACACCCAAAAATGAGAGTTTGATAGTGTGACTCGAATTTTCGACGATCTCCGATCCGAGTTAGCTTAGCGACACTATAAGACATGGAAAATAAACGGAGTAAGCTATATAGCTTAGTAAGCTCATATGTAAGAAATAAGCAACCTTACCATGCATATAAAATTTAAATATTATAACATAATTAAATTAAATTTACCATAGTCTCATGATCATAACTCATTCCACCACAAAACCTTACCTCATATTCATCTTTTCAAGCATTTAATACACATGGGCTTTATGTACATACCTGAACCATCTAGAAATGAATTTACACATATTCTCATCTTTGACATACCGGTGAACCACTCGGAATAATAATGTCGGATACTCGAGATTTTTGCACACTAAGTGCCACATACGTAGCCAATGCTTCCGTAATCTCATATCACATAATCGCTATCAGCGAGCTTGCTCACACAAGCTGTCAAGTATCTGCAACATATACCGATATACTCAGCCACCAGTAGGACGTACATGACCAGCACCCAGATCACATAATCACATAACACATAATGACCCTAGTGACATGTCACTTGTATCCTAATCTACTCCTAAGGTTCAACGGGACTTCTCACTTGCTGAATCGTTGTCGAACTCGTTCATAGAATTATACTCATTCACATAATCAAACATAAAATTCATGCATTATTAAATCATTTGAGTACAATTATTCTAAAGCATATTTTTAACATACGAACTTACCTCGGTTACAAAAACGATTATTAGTCCGATTTAGTCTACAACATTGTTCTTTCCCTGGTCTAAACTCGAACTTCATTTTTCTTGATCTATAATATCAAATTTAACTTATTCAATCCCAAAAATACCTTATGGAAAAATTTATTTTTTGCCCCTAACTTTTCAACTTTTTACATTTTAGTCCCTAGGCTCGTAAAATGCTTTTCATTCAATTTCATCACTCTCAAGCCTAGCTGAACCTATTCCTTGCTCATAATTGCCCACATTTTTCATTTATTCACATTTTTACACACATTTTACAACATTTACAAATAGGTCCCTATTTGACATTTTCATAAAAAATCACTTGGTAATTGTTGTTTATCTAACACCTAACATGCATTTTCTACCATTAAACATCAAAATACACAAATATTCAACATGGGTAAAATTTTAGACTTTGATTTTCTTTCAAATTAGTCTTCAGAATAGCTAAATCAAGTTACAACATTCACAAAAGCATAAAAATCATTAAAAACGGGACAAAGACGAACTTACAATCGAGCTTGGAAGCTTGGCCAAAACCCTAGCTATGGCTTCACTTCAATTTTCGGCTAAGGGGGGACTAAATTGAGAAGATGGACACTTTTATTTGATTTATTTTGTCTTTATTTACCAAATGACCAAAATGCCCTTAATGCCAAACTTTGAAATTTCACCTAACTGTCCATTTTTGTTCAACTTAGAGTATAATAGTCTAATTTAAGGACCTCCAATTTAAAATTTCATAGCAATTAGACACCTCTAGCTTCTAGAGCACATATTTTGCACCTATTGCAATTTAGTCCTATTAGTCATTGGACACTCTATCGATAAAATTTCTTAACAAAATTTTCACACAATCATTCAATCATACTGTAGACCTTAAACTAATAATAAAATTAACATTTCTACTTCAAATTTTGTGGTCCCGAAACCACTGTTTCGATTTGACCCAAAAACGGGTTGTTACAAGAGAGGCCCTAAGAGGTTTAGTCAAGGTGAGTTTAAATTAAAAATGGTTAATTTGTATGTTTAAGGCCTAAGGACTAAATTGGATAAAAGTAAAATGTGAGGGTAAATTTGTAAAATGTCAAATAGGACTTAATTGCATGAAATGATTTAACTTTGATGTTGATCTAGTTAATTAAATGAAATTATTATTCTATATCAAGAACGCATTGAGAGCTACGGAAAAGAGAAAATAGCGGAATAGTCCATGTACCTTCGTTGTCACTACGGATTAGTCCTGTAAGTTCGCTCAGTTTAATTCTAATACTTTTAATTGCATTTTCAGATGAATTAATTTGTTGTGGCTTGGATAGTACTATTATGTGTGCATATAAGAAATGGATGACAACTCATTATAGCATTGATTATCGTTGAAATCTCTTGAACTAATGAACGTAGGATAGAGTACAATTGGCATGCCAATAGGTTATAGTACGCATTGTACGGGATTAATTTGAGATGAAATAATGATTCCTATTTACTTCATGTTCACTGAATATGTAACACCCCTTACCCGAGACCGTCGCTGGAGTCAAGCACGAGGCGTTACCTGACTTAACTTACTAATTCGGGGCATAAAATTTTCTTTTAAAATTAATTTATTTACATTCATTCAATATGTCCCTAAAAAGGGCCCTTGAGACCCTAAAACATGTAATTGAAACGGTTCGGGTAAAATTTTTTTCAAATACTTAGACAAATAAAAATAATTTATTTCATTATTCCTTATAAAACTGCCCACCTGCATCATAGTCACTAAATAAATCATAACACGAGTCACATAACTCAAAATTTAAATTCGTGAATTTTTCCTAAAACTAGACTCATATATCTTCTTACTTTTATTTTCCAGAATTTTTGCTCTAGCCAATTATTACAGTTTATTAGTTAAAGTTTCCCCCATTGCACTGTTCGACTACTCTGACCTCTCCTCACTATGAATCAATTTTGTCTCTGTACAGAATTCAAATAACCATGCCATTTGTTTTTCTTGAAATTATGTTCACAAAGGAATCTAGAAATATAAACTATAGCTCCTAATTATTTTTCTACAATTTTTAGTGAATTTATAAAATCAGAACAGGGGATTCAGAAATTGCTCTAACCCTGTCTCACTAAAATTCAAACATGTCTTAATATACACTTCTTTTGATTACTCTGTTTCTATCATATAAAATAGACTCAATAAGATTTAATTATATATCTCATTCATCACCTAATTCCATTTCTACTATTCTTGGTGATTTTTCAAGATCACGTCACTGCTGCTTTTCAATACTGTTTTAATGCTAATTTCATTTTTTCATGATTTCTTTGTATTAACTACCATTTAGGCATAAATAACACCGAAACATGTTCTTCATTAGCAATTTCAATAGCTAACCATTATCAAATATATACATACCATTCTTTAGCCATATCATAAGGACATACACACAAAATGGCTAAGTCCCTATACATGCCATAAACTAGAACGTTTGTAAACGAAGATACCCATTTGGTAACGAGATAGTGGATAATGTGAAGTGATCTCCGACGGGCTCCAACCCGATCTTGCTTTTAAGTACTCTGAAACATGGGAAAGTGAAAGAAGTAAGCTTATAAAGCTTAGTAAGTTCACATGTAAAATAATAAGCATTAGCAATCAATTTAGCTTACTACTATGCTGTCATAATTTGCTTAAATAATGTTTAGTTCTTACTTTCCCATCTTACTCATCCAGTAACCTTACCAAAGGCTCGTGGATACAAAAGGCACCTTACTTAATAGCTTGCTTACATACCTGCAACATCTCACTTAACACATGAGTACTCTTTCATAATATAGGCATATTGCCAATCATGTCATAAAGTGTCACAAGCATAACTGAAAACTTATCACTTACTTAATACTTGATAATCTCAATTACTTACAATCTTAATATTAAATAAGCTTTAAATGCATACCTGTACTCTTTCTTTATGTTCTCACCTTGTCGTTTCTTTGACTTACTCTTTGGATTACTCGGGAACCTTTTCCTTTTTGAACTTACCATTTCATGTCTTGACATGGTCTTACGTGGTATCCTTGCCTTATGAACTCACCAATACCATGCCTTGGCTTGGTCTTACATGGGACCTTTGCCTTATAGTAACTTATCGATGTCATGTCTTGACATGGTCTTACATGATTTCCTTGCCTTATAGAACTTATCAATGCTATGCCTTGGCATGGTCTTACATGATATCCTTATCTTACCAAATGCCATGTTCCAAACATGGTCTTACATGGTATCCTTGTCTTACCAAATGCCGTGTTCCAAACATGGTCTTACATGGTATCCTTATCTTAGTGCCAATGCCACATCTTGATGTGGTCTTACATGGAGTTCTTAATCAATGTCGATGCCATGTCTTGACATGGTCTTACACGGGATCCTTGCCATACCAATGCCATGTCTTGACATGGTCTTACATGGTATCCTTAACTGTCAATTCCTCATTAAATGCCATGTTATGAACATGGAATTTTTTGTAAATTCTTCCTTAATTGCCATGGTACAACCATGGACTTTGAGATATCAATGCCTTGTCAAGTCATAGCTGAAACATACTTGCTCAAATTCTCAAGGTTAGTCGCATAACTCAATAATAACAATACTAATAACAATAATTGCATAATAATAAAATGCTACTCAACTTACATACTTACATTTTTAATCTCATCATATCATCAACTTAACTTATTCTCATCAAACTATGCTAGTCAATACTTTCTTGTTATCATACAAACCCATAATACAAAATATGGTCTTACATATAAGTTATATAAGTTCTCTTTCCAATATCGAATTATTATTGAACATTAATCATTATATCTGAAACTCAATACTAAAGTATTTATAGCCAAAATATCAATTTATCTTTTAAATATGCATAATTAAATGCTTATTAAACATATGAACTTACCTCGATACCAAAACGACCATTTTACCAAACTTTCTCGATTTTCGATTTTTCTCCCGTTCTAGGTCCAAATCTTACTTTCCAGGATCTAAAACATCATATTTCACTTATTTAATTAATTTACTATTCAAAACATTCCCTAACTTAAACTTTGGAAAAATTACAATTTTGCCCCTAAACCTTTGCAGAATTACAATTTTGCCCCTAGGCTTGGAAATTAAAATATATCTATTTTTCTTATGTTTCATGACACTTTAAACTTTTTTACCTTCTATGGCAACATCAAATTCCCGCTCTATCATGTACTTATTAACATTAGGTATTTTTACCGATTATGTCGTTTTACTCGTTTTCACTTAAAATCGCTTAGCAAAAGTAGTTTAACATAATTTCAAGCTTCATATTCTACCATAAAACACCAAAATAAACACATTTAACTTGTGGGTATTTTTCCAAATATGAACCCTAGCATGAATTATTGCTAGAATAAGCTAAATTAAGTTACCGGGACTCCAAAAACATAAAGAACATTAAAAACGAGGCTAGAACAACTTACTATTGAGCTTGGAAAGCTTGGAAACCCTAAGCATGGCTTCCCCCATGCTATATTCGGCCTTCATGAAGAAGATGGACCAATTTTGGCTTTTTTTTCCCTTTTTAATTCTTTTAATTACTAAATGACCAAAATGCCCTTAAAGGCTTTTCTTTCAAATTTGTCCTATTCTTGCCCATTTTTGTCCAAACTTAAATATAATGGTCTAATTCTAAATAAGGACCTCCACTTTAAGAACCCATTTCAATTAAATCCCCTTTATTATCTAGAACACATATTTTACTAATTTTACAATTTAGTCCTAATTATCAAATTAGGCACTTATACATAAAATTTCTTCACGAAATTTTCACACAATTATTCAATAAATGAATAAAACTTAAGACTTAATCAAAATAAAATTTTTTGACTCAGATTCGTGGTTTCGCAACCACTATTCTGTTTAGGCCCTATTTCGGGATGTTACATTTCTCCCCCCTTTAGGGATTTTCGTCCCCGAAAATCTTACCTACAAATGGATTCAAAATTGATTTCCAAAAACACTTTCAAATTCTCATTCAACCTTAGCATACCCAACATTTTACTTCTTAAATTAAGGCTCTGAACTGGAATACCTACTGATAAGTAACTGACCTTATTTTATCGTTAACCTCATACTCTCTGATGAAACGCAACTAACTCTTCTTTTCTTACCAAAATGGAAATTTTCTGCCACTAAGGTACTTTCAAAAAAAAAATTGTTTCTCTTTTGAGTGTCAATATTCTAACCTTTCGATTCTCAGATACAATTTTTGATAATCATCTCGATTTACGTAATTAATTTTCACTTTCCTCTAATCTTTTATGCTCAATTTAATTTTAATAATTTCTCTTCCTCAATTCAACTATCGATTACAAAGGTGACATGCAAGAACATTTATCAATCTCATGGTCAAAACTCACATCGTAGCTTTCTTACAAGTCACGGTGCAACCTCTGGATTTCCAACCATAACAACTAAAATTTACACTCTGAATGAATTGACAACCTCAAAATGAATAACTCAGATAATCCTTTAGTAGAAAAACTCATTCGTACTGAAAAGAATACACAAACTTCTTCGAGCAATCAACCATAGCTCATTTAACCTTTCGGTGATAATGCTGATTCTGTTCACAATTCTTCGAAATACCCTCACATTTTCACACAAACATCAATACTAACTGTAATAGCTTCTGAGATAATTGAAAATCAACTTTAACTCTCTAAAAGTTCAGGTATCGGATTCAAAGTCTGGTACATAACATTTCACACTCTTACTAGTATAACTAGCTCAAGTTATCATCCATCCCTGTACTTCTCAAATAATCAAATAATTATCACTATGCTAGGCATCATAACTGTTGCAAAATCTCTTGATTTCTCATTAACACATTTTTAGAAACCATAAACTCTTTATTCAAACTCAGCTAAATCATAATTGATACTTCAATTGTCAATATCTTCAACTGTTTATACTTTATTAGCATGAATTCATGCCAAACTAAACTTCATACAATGAGAACTTTAACAATCAGACAACTTGGATTTGCAAAAATATACCTCTGATGCAACCATTCTGATATGCATATACAACTCTGTACCATAACCTCTAGAATATGTACTATTTACTCGGGTCATTTATCTATTTATACATGAAAAATCAGCATTTACCTCTGAAGCCATGAATAATTCAAACATACATATAACTAAATCAACTACTCAACTGAATCAGTCTCAACTAAAAGACAATAACTTTTCAAAAATTGTTCTTCTCTATGCAGTCATGATATCTCAAACATACATTTTGTCGTGATTTCTTCAAAGAGCTAATCACAAATCATTATTACTGCATAACTCGAAAGAACATAGCATTCGGTCTTTAACTCACTAATATATATATATCAAGATTATGAGAAAAATGAAAATCAATACACATGTCTGAATTGAACTACACTGAGGCCACAATACTTATACTACTCAAAAATCATAATGCCATAATAAGACTGACTTCTCAATTACTTTAGTAAATAATGTCCTGGGTGAAAATAAAACATCCTGATCATCTGAGAGATTTAAACACAAATTTCAATAACAACCAGTGCAAAAGCAGAATCTTTATACCTCTAATAACTATACCTCTGTACTTTCATTATCAGGCCTGAACTCGTAATCATCATAAACATACTCATAATAAGAAGAAACCATTTTCATCAATAGAGCATTTGCTGCTAATGTCTCATGGCTGATACTTTGAACAGTAATTTATTAATAAAATCGAGATAATAAAATCTCAAAACATGGAGCTACAAAGAATTCCTGGTAACCACATCTCATGTAGAACAGTTAAGGTTTCAATAGCATCTCAGAAAATTTCCAAAAGGAAAGGATAATACTCACAAGCACTGGGAACAATTATGGTAGAAGCCATAAAATTTTCCTTTACTTTCATTAAGCAATAGTTAACAATAAAGATCACTAACAGCATAAAGATCTTACTGTCAACCTTCCATCTACACACTGAAGTAGAAAACTGGAATAGATAAAGCAATATCAATCACAGCTCAAACAAACTATAACGCTTTCATCTGTCTGTAACTTCAACTAACATTCTCATACTGAAGGAATTGCATCTATGATCTTGCATATATTTATATATATCTCTGAAAGTAAATGTACACATATAATAGTCAGAAAAGATTTTTCTATAATTTGTTAACTATAAACTCTACATTCAACTATTAATACTGCTCAATTATTATTCCTCTGTCTAATTCTGTCATTACTGAATTCACATTATCCCATTCACAGTTGGAATTTATTCCGAAGAAAATCTAGTAATCATATACCTTACACATCATACTTGAATGAGCGCATTAGCTGAGCCTGACTTTTCTTTAAATGTGACATTTTTGTTATCCGAATGATTTTATTATTAACCAGGCATCCTTTCTGCAACTGTGTTCATTTACTAAATCATTATTGACTCTGATTACATCGTCAATAAATCTGTCACTGAACTCTTTAGTTTTTCATTTTAGCCTATTCAATCTAAATTTCATGAAATCTTATTCTGAATTACCTTGCTGATAAGGGGGTGAGGTTGTAACACCTCTGACTTACCTCTTACATACTCATGCATATAACTTAACACTCATCATATTAAAAAATTATCACAATTATACAATTTGCTTCAAGCAACTTAACATGCACGTTCATAATATAATGACTTCCTGATCATCATATGCAAATTAGTGCACTTACACATGTATTCATAAATTTCGAGTAAAATTACTCATAGCATTCACTTAACTTCTCTAGTTATACATATAGCATCATACAAATGCCAATTAAACATGAACACTTATCTCAATATAAACTTTCCTTTCATCTTGTTTCATCTTTCATATTTCCCGAACAATTCTTATTCACAATTTTTTCATTATCACATAAACATTATGAAACATTATTCTTACATTTTATGAGCCTTAACTCATAATAAACATACTGTCTGTACTATCAAACTTAGCTCAGTTGGAGTGTGCATCTGTCTGACAAAACATTTTATATTTGGGTCGGGAGTCGTCACACTATCGTAGTTCAATATGGCATGTATAGTTAGACTCTTACTCATACTGAATATTCTGAGAACTGACTAAACATTTTCTCTGATACCAATAAATGTAACACCCCTTACCCGAGACCGTCGCTGGAGTCGAGCACAAGGCGTTACCTGACTTAACTTACTAATTTGGGGCATAAAATTTTCTTTTAAAATTAATTTATTTACATTCATTCAATATGTTCCTAAAAAGGGCCCTCGAGACCCTAAAACATGCAATTGAAACGGTTCGGGACCAAACCGGGAACATTAAAAATTTTTCGAATACTTAGACAAATCAAAACAATTTATTTCATTATTCCTTATAAAACTGCCCTCCTGCATCATAGTCACTAAATAAATCATAACTCGAGTCACAAAACTTAAAATTTAAATTCGTGAATTTTCCCAAAAACTAGACTCATATGTCTTCTTATTAATTTATTTTCCAGAATTTTTGGTCTAGCAAATTATTAGTTAAATTTTCCCCTATTGCACTGTTTGACTACTCTGACCTCTTGTTACTATGAATAAATTATCTCCCTATATAGAATTCAAATAACTATGTCGTTTGTTTCTATTGAAATTATATTCACTAAGGAATCTAGAAATATAAACTATAACTCCAAATTATTTTTGTACAATTTTTAGTGAATTTATAAATTCAGAACAGGGGATTCAAAAATATCTCTGACCCTGTCTCACTAAAATTCAAATATCTCTTAATATACATTTATTTTGCTTACTCTATTTCTTTCATATAAAATAGACTCAATAAGATTTAATTTTATATCTCATTCATCACCTAATTCCATTTCTAATATTCTTGGTGATTTTTCAAGGTCACGTCACTGCTGCTGTTCAATACTGTTATAATGCTAATTTCAATTTTTTCATGATTTCTTTGTATTAACTACCATTTAGGCATACATAACACCGAAACATGTTCTACATTATCCATTTAAATAGCTAATCATTATCAAATATTTACATACCATTCTTTAGCCATATCATAAGGACATACACACAAAATGGCTAAGTCCCTATACATGCCATAAACTAGAACGTTTGTAAACGAAGATACCCATTTGGTTACTAGATAGTCTATAGTGTGAGGTGATCTCTGACAGCCTCCAACCTGAGCTTGCTTTTAAGTACACTGAAGCATAGGAATGTGAAAGAAGTAAGCTTATAAAGCTTAGTAAGTTCACATGTAAAATAATAAGCATTAGCAATCAATTTAACTTACTACTATGCTACCATAATTTGCTTAAATAATGTTTAGTTCTTACTTTCCCATATTACTCATCGGTAACCTTACCAAAGGCTCAGAATACAAAAGGCACCTTACTTAATATCTTTCTTACATACCTGCAACATCTCACTTAACACATGAATACTCTTTCATAATATAAGCATATTACCAATCATGTCATAAAGTGTCACAAGCATAACTGAAAACTCATCACTTACTTAATACATGAGAATCTCAATTACTTACGATCTCAATATTAAATAAGCCTTAAATGCATACCTATTGTAATGCCCCAAAAATCTTGAAACCCAAAAATCTCAAAATCGTGAATTTTTCTTTTTATGCTTAGCAATCCCGGTTAAGTGTTAATTACGCGTTGGTAGGTCTTGTTCAAGGTTTGAGTTCGAATCTAGGGGTAGAAGAAATTAAAGTTTAAGAATTAAAAGGGCCTTGTTGACAAGTAGTTGGGCTTTGAAATAAAGATAATGGAAAATGGCATCAAAAAACCTTGTGGTGGAGTGGCTAAGTGACGCCACTTAGAGTGTAGGGAGGTGGCGTTAGTAGCTAGCAAGGAGATCCTAGGTTCGAATCCTAGCTTAGTATTTTTAAGAGTTTAATTTTGGCTTCTAGAAGGTTGGAAGTGGCGTGAAGATGGACTTTAAGGGGAGTGTTCAGGAGAGAAAATTAAGGAAATGATCAAGGGGTTATCAGGGAGAAAAATGAAGAAATGAGAAGGGGAAAGTGATGGAGCCAAATGGGGAACTGAGGGCCAGATAATTTAGCTATAAAGGCTATAAATAAGTGTCGAATGCAGGGCTACCAGGATAGTGCAAAATTTTCTTTCACCCTGTTACCGGAAACCCTTTTCCCTAAAAGCCAAAAACCCTTTTGTTTTCTTCCTTTTCTTTCTACCGATTTCTCTAAAATCTAAAAACCCTTGTTCTCTTTTTTTATTTTTCTTGTGCCGATTTCCTTGTTTCACTTCTGGGTTTAGCCAATTCTTCTTCCTCTCTCCCTTGGTTCCAAATAAGCAATTGTGCCATTCAGATCTCTTAAGCCGAATACTCTTTGATCGAATCTATTGTAAGTGTTACTCTTCCAATCAGTTTTCTTTGCTAAGTATTAAATATTGTCCCTCACTCTTTCTAATCTACTATGGTAGGGAATTAGTATTGGATCTCGGATCTTAGCTCTCTGCAGAAATTGCCCTTTAGGTGTTCGTGATTTTGGTAAATATTCCTCTCCCTTTGGCTAAGGTGGCCGATTGTTCATAGTTAAGGTAAAGGGACTTGTGTTGGATACGAGTCACCTATTATTCTGTTTTCATAGTTAAGATTGGTGCAGATCTGGGAGTTGATCTTGGTTAGGGATTTAAGAAGGGGTTGTTATACTTATCGCGCAAGGTTTAGGGCTAAGGAGATCGCATCACGCTTGCTTACTAGGTGTGTAAATACACTGCACACATACTATGAATCGGCAAAAGCCGAAATGCCAAAATGCCAAAATGCTGAAATACCGAAATGCCAAAAGTTTAACTACGCTAGTCTTGCGAATGCATGAATACTCGTAAGGGGGAGACTGATAGGTTGCCTGAGGCCCATCGGCAATTCCATGGACTTGGGTTGTGAATAGGCCAAGTAGGCTGAAATAGGCTAAATGGGCCCGATGGGTTGTTGGGCCCATAATAGGCAAAATTTGATAAGCGATGCTATGTGATAGGAATTTGTATGTGAGTATGAATATAATGTGATTTGGGCCGGATGGGCCATATAAATAAGATTGGGCCGAATGGGCCATATGAACGTGAATTGGGCCTGATAGGCCATATGAATGTGAATTGGGCCTGATGGGCCATATGAATGTGAATTGGGCCTGATGGGCCATATGAATATGAATTGGGCCTGATGGGCCATATGTATGAGATTGGGCCAAGTGGGCTATATGCATGTATGTAGGGGTTTTGGGCCTAGTATATGATAACCACATAAAACTTAATTAATATATTACGACCGTGGACAAGTCATAGAGTTAAGGTGTGGCAACGGGTATATGCATGTCTAGGATTGGATCTAGGGAGAGCTTGGTACTTAAGCAGTCTTAATGACTCACCTCCACTTCTCTTGAATCCTACCTGGTGCATAGTGTTTGTTCATCTTAGCTCACAGGATTTGTTAAAGGGCCAAGGTAAGTAAAAACCCGTAATAAAGGAAAATTATCGAAATGCCTCTAAGGGCAAAAATGACTAAGATACCCCTAAGTGTTGTGTGTAAGATTTATGATTGCTACATGTATTCATATGTATTCATATGATATCCTGTTTAGGTTGCATATGGGTTGGGAACTATGGAACGGAGGGAGCATATAAGGGTCGCATGGTTGCTTGACAACCGTGGATCCACCGACGGCTTTTAAGCCCAATATGTGATTGGCAGCTTGCTGCAACTTGGGTAGTATCGATTGGGTGGGTCGATATTTATATTCCTAATGTTGTGAAAAGGGGGACGGAGTAGAAGTGTACCGATTGGATTATTGGGGTGGGTTGCACTGCATTGCATTGCATGTTTGATGTATGATGACTTTTGAATGCTTGTTTTCGTCGAGGGTTGTACACACTGAGTTTGCGAAAATTCACTCCCTCTTTTATTTTATTTTCAGGTGATGCTCAGTAGAAGGTTCGATGTTTGGAGGGACTTTGGATGGCCAGCTAGCAAGATAATTTGGACTTGTTTTTCTTTTTAAATCTTATCAGTTTCTATGTTATTAAGTACTTTTCAAATCGGATTGTAATAGGGCTTCCACTTTATTATTATTTGGATTATTATTTTTTTATGTGATGTAATTATAAAAAGTTGAATACGGTTTCTTAAACTATAGTATGACTTTTCTACGTTTCCGCTACTACATTTTAAAATGACATGTTTTCATAAAATCATATATTTTAAGCAAGTGATTGAAAGGAGTTTTTTTTAAGGATAGTTAAGGTTTCTTTTATTTTAAGAAGGGTTTTCAATGAAAACATGATTTTCGCTAAAACACTTCAATATGATGCACTAGATTTGGCCATAACGTCCAGGCCGAGTTTGGAATATTACATTTAGTGGTATCAGAGCCAGGTTACAAAACTCGGGCTGTGAATTGAGCCTTATTACTTGGTTTCTTTTTGTGTTTAAAAAATTTTTTTGATTGAATCACAATGTTTTGTGAAAAGGGAAGTCTTGCTGAGCGGCACACCGAGTCTTTGACATCGAACAAAGTAAGTATTCTTATTCTTAAATTTGTTTAAATTGTTATACAGTAGTTAGTTAGAGGGCTACTTTAGGTGATCTTGTTAGAATGGAACCAAAGTCCGCAGAAACTTAAAGCTGTAGAGGATTTTTGAAAACAATCTTCTCTTTAATAATTTTCATAAAACATCGGGTTAATTATTAAACTAACTGAAACTTCATAAAAATTTTATCCAGATAATACGCGAATCGACGATGAGTACTAAAAGAGGTGCAAGAGGCCGTGGCCGAGGCCGCGGAAGTGTTAGGGCTAAATCGTTGGCATCGGGCCATATGCCCGACGCTGGAGTAGAAGAGGCTCCAGCCTCACCTGTGGCTGGGAATGGACCGTATGATTGGGTCGCGAGAGAAGATGCGTTGTCGCAGGCAATGCTGAGGATTTTGGAGGGTCGCTGGGCCCAATAATGGCAGAGGGAATTGGGGGTCATTCCGGAGCGACTTCGTTCGAACGGGGCCGAGATCTTCAAGGGTGTGTCTGGCGTGGCTCATAAAGTGGCAAAATATTAGTTGGAGGCCACTGAAAGAATAATGGAGGACCTGGACTGTTTATCGGAACAAAAGTTAAAAGGAGCCGTGTCACTACTTAGAGAAGAAGCCTACCAGTGGTGGCTGACGGTGAAAGAGGGCACCCAACCGGAGCGGGTCACTTGGGAGTTTTTCAAAGCTGCATTCCAAGGGAAGTATGTGGGTGCAAGCTATATGTATGCTAGAAGGAAGGAGTTCCTGAACTTGACCCAAGGAAATAAATCGGTGGCGGAGTATGAGGCGGAGTTTCTACACCTTAGTAGGTACGCAAGAGTTATGGTGGCAACAGGCTATAAGCGTTTCGTTAAGTTTGAGGATGGACTTAGAGATAGCCTCAGAGTATTGATAGCCCCGCAAAGGAAGCGAGTTTTCTCAGAGTTGGTAGAGAAAGCAAAGATAGCGGAGGAGGTAAAGCGCACTGAGCACTTAAATCGGGAGAAATAATGGGGTAAGAACAAGAGGGAGGTTGAGACTCCTGGTGTTGGACAGAGGCCTAGGGCTAGGGCCAGAGTTAATGATCCAGTTAGAGCAAGGCCCCCTGCTGTTAATCCAGGGGTGCCACCTTGTACTGATTGTGGGAAAGGTCATGTAGGCGAGTGTTGGAAGAGGACGAGAGCTTGTTTAGCTTGTGGATCTAAGGAGCATAAGATCAGGAATTACCCTAGAATATCGAAACAGGTGCCAGACGTGGGCCGAGGTGGTGTTGAGCTATCGAGGGGTGGTCAGCAACCGTCGAGAGGCCGTGATCAGGCAAGGGGTGGAAACTGTTTGGGTCGTGGAGCACCGGGTAGAGGTGCTGGTCATGTTGAGGCGAGGCAGCCAACTTTGGTTTATGCAGCACATCATCAAGAGGATGGAGACGCTCCAGATGCGAATAATGGTACGTACTTACCATCGGGTGCTATTTACCTGAGTTAGAATTAGAGTGCATAGCGGAAGTGTGGTGTGGTAGTCTGTGTTAGTAGTTGGGAATTTCGAGGATGAAATTTCTTTTAGGGGGTAGAGTTGTAACGCCCTAAAAATCTTGAAACCCAAAAATCTCAAAATCGTGAATTTTTCTTTTTGCGCTTAGCAATCCCAGTTAAGTGTTAATTACGCGTTGGTAGGTCTTGGTCAAGGTTTGAGTTCAAATCTAGGGGTAGAAGAAATTAATGTTTAATAATTAAAAGGCCTTGTTGGCAAGTAGTTGGGCTTTTAAATAAAGATAGGGGAAAGTGGCATAAAAAAACCTTGTGGTGGAGTGGCTAAGTGACGCCACTTAGAGTGTAGAGAGGTGGCGTTAGTGGCTAGCAAGGAGATCCTAGGTTTGAATTCTAGCTTAGTATTTTAGGAGTTTAATTTTGGCCTTCTAGAAGGTTGGAAGTGGTGTGAAGATGGACTCTAAGGCGAGTGTTCAGGAGAGAAAATTAAAGAAAGGATCAAGGGGTTATCAGGGAGAAAAACAAAGAGATGAGCAAGGGGAAGTGATAAAGCCAAATGGGGAACTGAAGGCCAGGTAATTCGGCTATAAGGGCTATAAATAAGTGCCAAATGCAGGGTTGCCAGTCTAGTGCCGAATTTTCTTCACCCTGTTACCGGAAACCCTTTTCCCTAAAAGCCGAAAGCCCTTTTGTTTTCTTCCTTTTCTTTTTGCCGATTTCTCCAAAAGCCAAAAACCCTTGTTCTCTTTTTTTATTTTTCTTGTGCCGATTTCCTTGTTTAACGTCTGGGTTTAGCTGATTCTTCTTCCTCTCTCCCTTGGTGCCAAATAAGCAATTGTGCCATTCAAATCTCTTGAGTCGAATACTCTTTGACCGAATCAAATGTAAGTGTTACTCTTCCAATCGGTTTTCTTTGCTAAGTATCAAATATTGTCCCTCACTCTTTCTAATCGACTATGGTAGGGAATTAGTATCGGATCTAGGATCTTAGCTCTCTGCCAAAATTGCTCTTTATGCGTTCGCGATTTTAGTAAGTATTCCTCTCCCTTTGGCTAAGGTGGCCGATTGTTCATAGTTAAGGTAAGGGGACTTGTGTTCGATACGAGTCACCTATTATTCTATTTTCATAGTTAAGATTGGTGTAGATCTGGGAGTTGATCGTGGTTAGGGATTTAAGAAGGGGTTGTTATACTTATCGCGCAAGGTTTGGGGCTAAGGAGATCGCATCACGCTTGCTTACCAGGTGTGTACATACACTGCACACGAACTATGAAATGCTGAAAAGCCGAAAGTATGGCTATGGTAGTCTTGCGAGTACACGAATACTCGTAAGGGGGAGACCGATAGGTTGCCTGAGGCCCATGGACGATTCGATGGACTTGGGTTGTGAATAGCCCAAGTGGGCCGGAATGGGCTAAATGGGCCCGATGGGCTGTTGGGCCCATAATAGGCAAAATTTGATAAGCGATGCTATGTGATAGGAATTTGTATGTGAGTATGAATATAATGTGATTTAGGCCGGATGGGCCATATAAATGAGATTGGGCCGAATGGGCCATATGAACGTGAATTGGGCCTGATGGGCCATATGAATGTGAATTGGGGCTGATGGACCATATGAATGTGAATTGGGCCTGATGGGCCATATGTATGAGATTGGGCCAAGTGGGCCATATGCATGTATGTAGGGGTTTTGGGCCTAGTATATGATAAGCACATAAAACTTAATTAATATAATGCGACCGTGGACAAGTCATAGAGTTAAGGTGTGGCAATGGGTATATGCATGTCTAGGATTGGATCTAGGGAGAGCTTGGTACTTAAGCAGTCTTAATGACTCAGCTCCTCTTCTCTGGAATCTTACCTGGTGCATAGTGTTCGTTCATCTTAGCTCACGGGATTTGTTAAAGGGCCAAGGTAAGTAAAAACCCGTAATAAAGGAAAATTATCGAAATGCCTCTAAGGGCGAAAATGACTAAAATACCCCTAAGTGTTGTGTGTAAGATTTATGATTGCTACATGTATTCATATGTATTCATATGATATCCTGTTTAGGTTGCATATGGTTTGGGAATTATGGAACAGAGGGAGTATATGAGGGTCGCATGGTTGCTTGACAACCGTGGATCCACCGACGACTATTAAGCCCAATATGTGATTGGCAGCTTGCTACAACTTGGGTAGTTCCACAACCGGGCTACCATTGATGTGTATCGGTTGGGTGGGTCGATATTTATATCCCCACAGGTTGTAAAAAGGGGGGACAGAGCAAAAGTGTACCAGTTGGATTATTGGGGTGGGTTACACTGCATGTTTGTTGTATGATGACTTTTGAATGCTTGTTTTCATCGAGGGTTGTACACACCGAGTTTACGAAAACTCACCCCCTCTTTTATTTTATTTTCAGGTGATGCTCAGTAAAAGGTTCGATGTTTGGAGGGACTTAGGATGGCCAGCTAGGAAGATAATTTGGACTTGTTTTTCTTTTTAAAGCTTATCAGTTTCTATGTTATTAAGTACTTTTCAAATCTGATTGCAATAGGGCTTCCACTTTATTATTATTTGGATTATTATTTTTTTATGTGATGTAATTATAAAAAGTTGAACACGGTTTCTTAAACTATAGTATGACTTTTCTACGTTTCTGCTAATACATTTTAAAATAACATGTTTTCATAGAATCATATATTTTAAACAAGAGATTGAAATGAGTTTTTTTTTAAGGATAGTTAAGGTTTCTTTTATTTTAAAAAGGGTTTTCAATGAAAACACGGTTTTCGCTAAAACACTTTAATGTGATGCGCCAGATTCAGTCGTAACGTCTAGGCCAGGTTTAGGGTGTTACACCTGTACTCTTTCTTCATGTTCTTACCTTGTCGTTTCTTTAACTTACTCTTTGGATTACTCAGGAACCTTTTCCTTTTTGAACTTACCATTGCCATGTCTTGACATGGTCTTACGTGGTATCCTTGCCTTATGAACTCACCAATGCCATGCCTCGGCATGGTCTTACATGGGACCTTTGCCTTATAATAACTCATCAATGTCATGTCTTGACATGGCCTTAAATGATTTCCTTGCCTTATAGAACTTATCAATGCCATGCCTTGGCATGGTCTTACATGATATCCTTATCTTTCCAAATGCCATGTTCCAAACATGGTTTTACATGGTATCCTTGTCTTACCAAATGCCATGTTCCAAACATGGTCTTACATGGTATCCTTATCTTAGTGCCAACAACACATCTTGATGTGGTCTTACATGGAGTCCTTAATCAATGTCGATGCCATGTCTTGACATGGTCTTACACGGGATCCTTGCCATACCAATGCCATGTCTTGACATGGTCTTACATGGTATCATTAACCGTCAGTTCCTCCTTAAATGCCATGTTATGAACATGAGATTTTCCATAAATTCTTCCTTAATTTCCATGGTACAACCATGGACTTTGAGATATCAATGCCTTGTCAAGTC
Organism: Gossypium anomalum; assembly: GCA_025698475.1. Taxonomy (NCBI): domain Eukaryota; kingdom Viridiplantae; phylum Streptophyta; class Magnoliopsida; order Malvales; family Malvaceae; genus Gossypium; species Gossypium anomalum. The sequence goes on from CM046956.1 coordinate 62,711,766, forward strand.
ATAGCTGAAACATACTTGCTCAAATTTTCAAGGTTAGTCGCATAACTCAATAATAACAATACTAATAAGAATAATTGCATAATAATAAAATGCTACTCAACTTACATACTTACATTCTCAATCTCATCATATCATCAACTTAACTTATTCTCATCAAACTATGCTAGTCAATACTTTCTTGTTATCATACAAACCCATAATACAAAATATGGTGTTACATATAAGTTATACAAGTTCTCTTTCCAATATCGAATTATTATCGAAAATTAATCATTATATCTGAAACTCAATACTAAAGTATTTATGGCCAAAATATCAATTTATCCTTTAAATATGCATAATTAAATGCTTATTAAACATATGAACTTACCTCGATACCAAAACGACTATTTTACCAGCTTTCCCGATTTTTGGTTTTTCTCCCGTTCTAGGTCTAAATCTCACCTTTTAGGATCTAAAACATCATATTTCACTTACTTAATTAATGTACTATTCAAAACATTCCCTAACTCAAACTTTAGCAAAATTACAATTTTGCCCCTAAACCTTTACAAAATTACGATCTTGCCCCTAGGCTTGGAAATTAAAATATATCCATTTTTCTTATGTTATATGACACTCTAAACATTTTTCCCTTCTATGGAAACATCAAATTCCCACTCTATCATGTAGTTATGAACATTAGGTATTTGTACCGATTATGTCATTTTACTCGTTTTCACTTAAAATCGCTTAGCAAAAGTTGTTTAACATAACTTCAAGCTTCATATTCCACCATAAAACACCAAAATAAACACATTTAACCTATGGTTATTTTTCCAAATATGAACCCTAGCATGAATTATTGCTAGAATAAGCTCAATCAAGTTACTAGGACTCCAAAAACATAAAGAACGTTAAAAACGAGGCTAGAATGGACTTACTATTGAGCTTGGAAAGCTTGGAAACCCTAACCATGGCTTCCCCCATGCTATATTCGGCCCCCATGAAGAAGATGAACCAATTTTGGCTTTATTTTCCCTTTTTAATTCTTTTAATTACTAAATGACCAAAATGCCCTTAAAGCTTTTCTTTCAAATTTGTCCTATTCTTGCCCATTTTTGTCCAAACTCAAATATAATGGTCTAATTACTATATAAGGACCTCCACTTTAAGAACCCATTTCAATTAAATCCCCTTTATTATCTAGAACACACATTCTGCTAATTTTACAATTTAGTCCTAATTATCAAATTAGGCACTTATACATAAAATTTCTTCACGAAATTTTCACACAATTATTCAATCAATGAATAAACCTTAAAACTTAATCAAAATAATTTTTTTGACCTCAAATTCATGGTTTCGCAACTATTATTCTATTTAGGCCATATTTCGAGATGTTAAAGAATATACCAAAGTCGGGCATTTGTTGCCGACTATCCTGTTATACTTTAGGGTTTTTTGGCGTGTTCTCAGTGGCGATCATTAGCCTACGGGATAAGCACTTGGTGCCGAGGTGTATTATCTATTGATTAGCTCATATGAGCATTTGGCGTGTTCTCGGATGGTTAATCGTGTTCTCGTATTTGTATATCGTTCATCAGGCATTATTATTAAATCATATTAATGTTTGAGCATTTCTTACCTGCTGTGAACTATGTTGAATGGAATTCTGGTATTAGGTTGTGACAAGGAGTTTGTTCGTTAAACTAATTATTTGAATTATTATGTTATTTTGGTAAGTTTTATCATTTAATCGGAGAACGTACTAAGCCTTATAAAATCTTACTCGTGTTTTGTTGTGCTTTCTTGTAGATAGCATTTTATGGACAATCGGGCAATCAGATTAACTCAAAGATTCACACTATCCCGAGAACTCTTTTGGTAGATTTTGTTAATATCTAGGCCTATATGGCATGTAGTAGGGCTAATGAACTTGTTATAAGTTTATAGCTATGTGTTGGTTGGTTGGTTGGTATGATTTTGATGATGTAAACTTTAGAAATTCCTATAGTATGCCATGTTAACTCTTAAGTTGTGTTTAATTTTTTTATCATGAATGGTAGTAATTGGTTTGGATCTAAGCATGGTGTTTGTGGTCAAGGTAAGCAAATTCAAAGCATGTGTATGATGGCTTGTATGTTTGACTTAAGAGATGAAGATTATAAGCACTATGTGATGTAAATTTTGAAAGAAAACTTGTTAAGTTTAGGTGAGCATAATTGGCATGTTTTTGTTGTCCTTGAAGTGTTTAAGGGTGTTACAATGCTGAACTTTTGCTACTGTCCTCACGGCATCTGTAAAAGTCTCAGGCCAAAACTACCTTGCTCACTAGAGTGCGTTATACTGATAGAAGTCTAGATTGTATCGATAGAATGCAGAGTTGTATCGGTAGAACTCCCAGTTCTACCTGTAAAATTCTGTAGCCTTTTCAAGGTCTTCCCATGTTGAGTTCTACCGATACTTGTCCGTTCTATCGATACTTGTCCACCTAAGTGTCGGTACAAATCCTTTAGAGTTTCAAAATCGTTAAAAATTAAAATAATTCAAGGCTTTTTAATTTTTTATTTTGTCCAACACTTTCGATAAAAGGTTTTAAGTCCTTGTAGGCTCGATTAAGGTCCATAAATGTATGATTTTTTCTATTTTTGAATTACGTATGTATTAACTAAATTGAAAATTAAATTCTATTTGTTATAAAATGTTTTATTTCGTACAGTAATATTTTGTAACCCTATTCTGGTGACAGAACTGAGTTATGGGTGTTACATTAGATGTTAACTATGACATCTGCAACACCCCTAACCCATATCCATCGTCAGAATAGGGTTTCAGATTATTACTGAAACTTTCAAAAACATTTACAGGTAAATCATGCAAGTTACTATTCAAATTTTGAAATTATTCGTAACATCCCTGAAATGGATCTTCAAGGTCCAATACGAGCATTAGAATTGAGTCGAGACTTAATCTAATCCCATTCAATAATACATCTCTGTAATAACAAACTCCTTACCGGACTCAGGCTGAACCAGAATTAATACTTCGGTCAATAGAGCTTCTAACTGGTCAAAACTTTACTGATATTTATCAGTCCATTCGAATCTTACCTCTTTTCTGTAATAACTGGGTCATCAATGTAGTTATTTCAATTATTAACATTGACGCTTTGAGTTTTTTCCAAAGTCACAACCATCAGATAGATTTTAAACCATTGTGCAATAATATGACTGGCATTTTAGCTTTATAGATAAAGCAACACTTAAACATCAATAGTGCACCTCAACTTAAAAGAGGGAAAACTGAAAGTGGCCCCAATCAAAACCAATGCAGTAACACAGTTTCTATGATCTGTGATCTCTATCATGATACCTTATGATTGAGTCAATATTTATAATGGTAATAAATGTAATTACCTCTGATTAAAGAATATCTTTCACAAGTAACCCATGTTTACATAATAAAGAGATTGATAATATCTCAGAGAAAATTCAGAAGAGTAATATCATGCAAACTTAGTAGAAGCAACTATAATAAAGACAATATAACTTGCACATTCGCAATTCAGGGCTTCAATCAGTAGAAGTAGAAAATGATATCATATGAACCTTATCATCAAATCTTATATCAATCATGATAAATTAGAAAACCCAAGAAAAATAGAGCAATACCGCTCATGAATCAACCAGACTTTCAGTAATTCCATCTATTATAATTAGCTAGCCTTTCAATACGATAAGTATCGCATCTGAACATGCAAAATTTCATATGCCTCTGAGAATAATAGAACTTATAGAGTACCCAGAAGATATTGTTGTAATATCCTTGATTATAACAGTTGCATTCAATTATCTGTGCAATTTCATCATTATTCCACTGAATAATAAAGTCATCAATAATCTTACATTATTCAGTTCATTGAAAGAGTCAATTCGAATTTTTTTTTGGCTAATCCATTCTATAAATATCATATCTGGATAAGTCATTTACTCATGAATAACTTCTTCCTTAACAATGACATCACATATTCAGAATAATCTTTAGAAAAATCTGATATCTCTTTTAATACCAACTTTACATGCTAACCCATTCTCATTCTGACTACATCATTAATCATTCAGCCTTTGAACTCTTTAGTTTTACATTCATGAGCTTAATCCATATAAATCTTGTGAATTTCATTGTATAACACTATAATGGTAAAGGGGTAGAGATCGTAAGCCTCAAAATTTAACTTTCATAAATACACACATATCACTTAACATTTATCATTAACATGTCCATTATAAAACATTTATTTCATACCTTTATAGGTCCCCTTTTATCATAGGCAACATTTTTACTCAGGCACGTATGTATCACTTTCAGCAGTATCAGAATTAGCTCGGTTGGAAAGCATCTCTGTCTATTTGCAAAACAATTTTCATTAGAGTCGAGAGATATCACACTATCACAGGTTATATAATGACATGTATTTCTAGACTCCACATACGCTACGTTCAATCTGAGAACTGACTAAATCGTAGCTTTGATACCACTAAATGTAACAGCCTAAACCAGTATCCGTCGTTAGAACAGGGTTTCAGAGCATTACCAAAACTTTCAGAAACATTTACAGATAAATCATGCAAGTTACTATTCAAGTTCCAAAATCATTCATAATGTCCCTTAAATGGATCCTCGAGGTCCAATACGAGCATTAGAATCGAGTCAGGATTGAATCAGATCCTCTAAGAATTTTTCGCAAAATTTGAAAAATTTTCCAAGGTGCAGGACTCACACACCCATGTGGTCCAAGGGACACGTCCGTTTGACCCTAGGACACGCCCGTGCTGGAGGCCGTGCTCAACCCCATGTAACTCTCTGACTTGTGCACATGGCCATGCTACATGCTCGTATGCTAGGCCGTGTGGTTAATTAATTCAATTCGAAATTAGGTATAGGTTTCACACGGCCAAGACACACGCCCTTGTTCTAGGCCGTGTAGCACACACGGCTAAGACACACGCCCGTGTCTCTGCCCGTATGCTCAATTTTGAGCATTCTGTTTCTCAAACTTAAGGTACAGCCTAACTACATGCCCATGTATCCGGCCGTGTGTCATACACGGTCTAGACACACGCCCATGTGGACAAAATAAAGCCATTCCTAGCTTCATTTCTCACTGAAAATCACACCAATAACCTGCAGTTGAATCACACATCCAAATACCAACCATTTCAAGAATTCAAATCAAGCAAATTCCATCATTCATCATGGCATATCATTTCATGCATACATGTCTATAATCTTACCTTAGTTAAGTCCTCAAGTAAAACATAATTTGATCAACTAGTGAACATATATATAGCTACCATAGTTTGACATTACAAGTATACTAAAACAAACCAATAATAGCCATTCCAATGGCTAGATTACAAGAATCATTTACATTTACATGCCAATATGGATATATCCTATACATGCCATTACAACCATAATTGATTTACCATATTGTACAGACATGGGCCGATGGATAGTGTGACTGATCTTCGCCAAGCTTCCAATCCCACGAGCTTTTGATTTACTATAAAACATGGAAATAAAACTAAATAAGCATAAAATTCTTAGTATGTTCATATAACAAGGTACTTAACTTACCATTTTTTCTATTTTGAGGTAACTACGTAAGGCACATTTATTCAATTTGACCTCAAGCCCTATACATATCCTCATTGCTCTTATTCGTCATATATTCCATAATAACATCAAAAGCATGTATGCACTCAATAACAATCAAGTTTCCATGCACATATGCTTTCCACAACATGTATAATTCACATTGCTATATCTCAAGTATATTTTCAAATAAAACATCTCGAGTTTAGATTATTTCATATAAAAACTTTACACATTTTACTTGAAATAGCAATGTCACACGAGTAGTAGTACACTTAAAGTGTACAAGTTTATAACCAAGGATGAACATATTCATCAAAAGAATCCCATGAACAAATATCATCATCTCAAGTTTTCATATGTCAATTGTCATGTAGCATCATTTTCATGGATTTCAGACAACTACGTGTAATAACTCATTTCTTATTCATGTCCTTTCATGTCAAGATTTTTACCCGTTAAATTTGTTCAGAACATCGATGGATACACATATAGTGCACCCAAGGTGTACAAATCAGAATTCGTCAATTCATGTTTAGTAATACCCATAAGGTACTATTTCAGAGAATACACTCTTGAGCCACACACATTTACAACAAGATTACCAATCCAGGCTAAATCCTTTTTATGACATATGCTCTAAGGAGCTTTATCTGGATTACCCATTTAGGCTAAACCCAATCAATAACATATGGTCGAGAGGACTTTTATCAAGATTACCCGTCTAGGCTAAATCCTTTCTGTAATGAGGTCAATAAGATTACTCGTCCGAGTTAAATCCTATCAGCAACAAATACAGGACCTCATTCATTTTGGGAAATCACATATCCATCGAATTTTCCATATATTCAAACAGAATTTAGCATCTTTCAAGTATTATCAAGCTTTTGGTCAATCTTATTTATTTATGCATTTATGCAATTCAAATGTTCACATTTAACTCAAGCATAAAACTTACATTTTTATCATTTATCATTTGTCGATGATCGTCGATTTTTCGTGTGATAAGTTTTATAAGTTTGTAATAACTCGTTCTTGAAACTAAGTATGATCACGACGTAGGCAAGTGTACCTATCGAACAGTAATATAGCTTTAGCACGACCAGATTGTCGAACCCAAAGGACTATGAGTACTAGCAGTGACCGTCTTTTTATTATCTAGCCGAATAAAAGAGGATTATTTTGACTAACTAATTAAACTAAGAGCTTGTAAAAAATAGAAATTGGGAAATTAATGTTATGGAAAACGATTGATTGAGACAATACCTAAGGAAAAATCCACCTAGACTCTTACTTGTTATTCTGGCTCTGAACCGGACTATTTATTCATTCAACTTGTCCCGTAGAAATCCCTAATGTATATTATTATCCCTTTCGAGACTAGCAACGTCTAATCCCTAGGTTGAATAACCGAGAGTTATCTTTAATTAACACCCTAAGTTGCATTAACTTGATCTATAGATTCCCTTATTAGGTTTCACCCTAATCCAGCAAAATCTTGTCACCCTATCTCTAGGCGTGCAATCAACTCCGCTTACTTACAATAAAGTTACTCTTAGTCAGGGTCTATTCCTCCTCCAACTAAGAGTAGTAACTTGAAGTGATATCCTGAAATACCAAAACAAGAATTAAGAACACGTAATTAAGAACAAGTTAAATATTTATCATACGATTCAGAAATAATAACAAGGTTTAGTCATAGGTGTCATCCCCCTTAAGTATTTAGGGGTTTAGTTCATAACTAAACAAGAACACATCTCAGAATAATAAAAATTACAAAACATAAAGAAAACCCAAAACTCCTAAAGGGGAGGTTGAGGAGAGATCTTCAGTCTTGATGGTGGCTTCGGCTTCTGAGATGGATCAATCGGCTTCCTCAGAGTAATTTCTTACTCCCTATTCTCTGTCTCCCTTTTCTTCCTCCTTTAGGGTGTATTTATAGGCTTTGAAATGCCTAAGAAGCCCTAAAATTTGGCCTTTTTTTTTTAATGAAGCTTAACTAGGGTTCGGTAGGGACACGCCCGTATGGCACGGCCATGTGCGATTACTTCAGGCTGTGTTCAAGCCTGTTAGATTGGCACGGGCGTGTGAGCTGCCCGTGTGAATCATGCTTCAATTTTGCCAGATTGACACGGCTGTGTGATCTACCCGTGTAAGGAGGTCCAGGCCGTGTTGATTTCGTGATTTGGCCTATTTTTTCCATTTTTGGCCCGTTTCTCGTTCCTTTCGTTCTCCTATGCTTTCTTAAGGATAAAACATGAAATTAAGGCATTAGGAGCATTGAATTCACCAAATCTAAGGAGAAATCATTCATAAAATGCGTTAAGCATGGGTTATAAATATGTATAAATTACGGTTTATCAAATACCCCCACACTTAAGCGTTTGCTTGTCCTCAAGCAAAATCCTCAAATCATAGTTAAAATCTCTTTTTTCTCAACTTATAATTCCGATCAATATTATCTCAAATCATCTCTTAAGTAATCATACATTGAGAACTCAACTATAAGAACATTAAAGCCTCAAACATTCCAAGTTGAATATTTAATCATGAAAAACTTAGGCATCTCCCTTCATCTAAGTAGTTATCATTGATTCGGAACCTCACAGAGTTTAACATCCTTACTAAAGATTCACTCAAATCACTCGAAGTGTTTAAGAACAATGAAATTAGCACTCATTAGTCAATATGAAAAGTTATTACCATAGGCTTGCATGAAAATCAACTCTCCACCACTATAAATCGAGATGATACATCAATCAAAAGGTCTTTAAAGGGTTGTAATGAGGCTTGGTTAGGGGGTATGGTTACAAGCTGAAAGAAAAGGTTAGAATCGAGATTGAACTGAAAAGTTACTTAACTAGAAAAATATTTAATCACCACTTACGTACAACATAGCTTCTTTTCTGACTATGGAATTTGAATAATGAAGCTTATAACAAAAGATAACTGCTAATATCCATACTTTTTTTATAATTAAGAACATGTTAAATAATCATAACTAATTATTAAGAACAAAACATAGCTAAGCAATTTATCCAACTCAATTCTCGACAAAAAATGGGGATCGAATTAATTTAGGAGATTTCAACAATAATGGGTTAGGGGTTAATATTGAGGGTAATACAAAGAATGGTTTGTTAGGCTCAAAGGGGTTTACAAAGGGTTAATTGTGGAGGTAGGCTTTTCATGGCATGAGTGGGTTAATCCTAAGTGCCTCTATCATTTTGATATATCAAATCAAATAGTGTGGTCTCAACATGCATAATCAGGAAAGTTCTAGAGCAACAGTTCAATAATGGTACACTCAAAGCAATAATAGAAGTGAGCATGAAAGAATTAATAGATGCTCAAAAGGCTCAAAAATCTCACAAAAATTATTGTTTTTTGATGTTTAAATCTGTGGGATTCAATTCAAGATAATACCTAAATTTGGGGAAGCAACCTAAAATTTTAAATTCTTAAACATCATCTTATCATGCTTGATTTTCTAGTGTCTTAAAGTTTAACAATCAATACATGAATGCCTATGTTTTAATTTAAGATATATCAATCAAAATTATCAGTCAATCAAAATTCATTTTAAAATGATATGAGAGATTAACAAGAGAACAAATTAATATTTAGGGATTTCTCATATAATGAAATAAATACCCCCCACACTTAAGACATACATTTCCCTCAATGTACAAGGTTAGATATGTGGAAAAATATAAAATCATAAGAGAGGGAGAGAATTGAAACTTCCTGAGTGTTGGAATGAATGAATTCCCTAGTTTAGCGAAAGTGAGAATTGACAATAGAACTGAAGGTAAGGCTTGATTTGGAGGAAGAAATAACCTGATAATAATCATAAAGGTGAGCCGCATGAATCAATTAAAAAAGGACTAAGAATAACAATAAAAATAAGGGAAATAGTCTAATTTTGTAGGTGGCACGGTCGCCCCACACGCTCGTGTGGGTTATGTACAGCCCGTGTTTGTCGCGAGTTGAAAGTTCGTCGCACGGCCTTAAGACACATCCATGTGTCTTGGCCATGTGGCTGTATGATCATAATGCACGACCGTGTGCGATGTGGCTCGCTTCGCCCACACCCGTGTACCTATGCGTACGCTCGTGTTGTTTTCGCAGTGTCGACCACGGGGTGATAAGCACGGGCATGTCACACACCTGTGTCGATTGGATAGGTTGGCCCACGGCCTGCTCACACGGTCGTGGGAATGTATCGTATCTTGTGTTTTGTTAATATTTGTACTCTATTTTCACACGGTCGTATCGCACGACCGTGTCTATTCTCGTGTCACGAGCACGGCCTAAAGCACGCCTGTGTGGATGGCCGTGTGAGTTTTGTGGACCTGTGTTCAAAGATTCAGTTAGTGGTCTAAATATTAAGAATTTTGAAATTTAAATAAAATTTAAATAAATGAAAACTGTTAGTACTCTGGTTGCCTCTCGAGAAGCGCTTGTTTATAGTCTCAGCTCGACTTTCCCTTGTTGATGTATGGTCAAGGTGGTTTAAGGAGTTCGTACTCCGTATTCCTGCTATCATTCTTATCAAAATAAAGCTTTAGCCGGGAATTGTTTACCTTAAAAGTGCCAAACTTGGGATGACTTACCTCCACTGTACTTAATGGGAAAATACTAAGTACCGTAAGAGGGGTTTCTTCATCCCGGTTGGGAGTGACAATGTGAGGGTCTGCGGCATCTAATAAGACTCGATCTCCAACCTTAAGTTGATTTGGAGAGCTATCGAGCTTGTTTTGGCGTAGTTTCAGTTTATCGGGTTTTCTCAGTTTATGTGCTCGCCATTCATCTAGCTCCTCTATCTGTAACCTTTGTTCTTTATGAATGGGTCCTCTATTGTTGTTGGAACATGGCTCGTGTACTTCTTTCAAACTTAATTTCTACACAGTGGATTGTATCATATTATCAGTTTTAGTAGGATGGTGTGGATCATTACCTTCCATGTTCGATGTGATGCTAGAATTACAAGCTTGAAGGGTGATCATATCGTCTCCCACACGAAGTGTAAGTTCACCTGTGCCAACATCAATAATTGTTTTAGCAGTTGCTAAAAAAGGCCTCCCTAAAATCAAAAGGGTGTTGGTTTCCTCCTCTATGTCTAAAACAACAAAATCAATGGGAAATATGAATTTATCCACTTTTACTAGTACATCTTCAATGATACCCCTAGGAAATCTTATAGTTGTTTAAACATTTTCTAAGGCATGACATTGATACTTGCCCCTAAATCGGCTAATGCATTATTCACATCTAAACTACCAATTAAGCAAGGAATTGTAAAACTCCCTAGATCTTTCAATTTATTGGGTAGCTTATTCTGTAGAATAGCCGAGCACACTGCGTTTAGCTCCACGTGTGACGCTTCGTCCAACTTCCGCTTGTTTACTAGAAGCTCTTTTAGAAATTTCATTGTATTTGGCATCTGTGACAGAGCTTTAATAAACGGTAAGTTAATATGTAATTTTTTCAAAAGTTTAAGGAATTTACCGAATTGTTCATCTGAGCGGTCTTTCCTTGTTGCTTTAAGGTATGGCACACGAGGTTTGTATTCTACGTTCATCGTTTTATTATGACTTACCTCACCATCACCTTTGCTTTCCACATTTTCTTGCCTTGGTTCTGGCTCAGTCTTAACGCATCCTTCTTGAGCATCAATTGCTTTGAGCTGTTCCCTTGGGTTTGGTTTAGTATTACTTGGCAAACTACCTTGTGGTCGTACGGATATTAACTTGGACAGCTGACCTATCTGTGTCACGAGCCCCTGAATTGTGCTTGTTGATTTTTGAGTGCTGTCTTGGTATTCTGGCAACGAGTTTCTGACACCGAGATGAATTTGGATAGCATCTCCTCAAGGTTTGGCTTCTTTTCCTGTTGACAAGGTGGCTGTTGGAAACCCTGAGGATTTTGTGGCCTTTGATTTCCTTGACCACCCCAAGAGAAATTTGGGTGGTTCTTCCAACCTACATTGTAAGTATTACTATATGGGTTATTTTGAGATCTGAAATTATTGTTACCCATATAGTTGACTTGTTCCTCTTGGGTTGTAGGATTGAATGGTGGGTATTCTGTAGGCACACCTCCTCCACTTGAATCGCACCTCATCGCTGGATGTACCTGTGTAGAACCAAGTAAACCATCAATTTTTTTATGCAGAAGTTCTACCTAATTTGACAATATGGTGACTGAATCGACGTTATAAACGCCTGCTGCTTTCGTTGGCTTAGTTCTCATGACTTGCCATTGACAGTTATTCAGTGACATCTCCTCAATGAATTCAGAAGCCTCTTCAGGTGTCTTGCTATTGATGGTTCCACCGGCAGCTGCATCAATCATTTGTCTTGTCGAAGGGTTCACACCATTGTAGAACGTTTGAACTTGGAGCCATAGAGGTAACCCATGGTGTGGGCACCTTCGCAAAAGGTCCTTGAATCTCTCCCATGCATCGTAAAATGTTTCTAAGTCCATCTGCACAAAAGAAGAAATATCATTACGCAACCTAGCTATTTTTGCTGGTGGAAAATATTTCAATAGAAATTTTTCGGTCATTTGCTCCCAAGTGGTAATGGACCCTCGTGGTAGTGACTTCAACCACTGTTTGGCTTTATTCCTCAGTGAAAAATGGAATAACCGAAAGTGAATGGCATCATCAGAAACACCATTAATTTTGAAAGTGTCGCACAGTTCTAGGAAATTTGCCAAGTGCGTGTTAGGGTTCCCATCCTGCAAACCATCAAACTGAAAAAATTGTTGTATCATATGGATTGTGTTAGGTTTCAGTTCAAAATTATTTGTAGCAATAACAGGTCTAACTATACTTGACTCAGTTCCTGTAAAATTAGGTTTAGCATAATCATACATAGTACGAGCAGCAGGATTCTGATTTGCTAATTCAGTGAGTATGGCTGGAGGTAGCGGATTGTCTTGATTTTCACCCTAATCCGGCAAAATCTTGTCACCCTATCTCTAGGCGCGCAATCAACTCCACTTAATTACAAAAAAGTTACTCTTAGTTAGGGTCTATTCCTCCTCCAACTAAGAGTAGTAACTTGAAGTGATATCCTGAAATACCAAAACAAGAATTAAGAACACGTAATTAAGAACAAGTTAAATATTTATCATACGATTCAGAAATAATAACAAGGTTTAGTCATAGGTTTCATCCCCCTTAGGTATTTAGGGGTTTATTTCATAACTAAACAAGAACACATCTCAGAATAATAAAAATTAGAAACCATAAAGAAAACCCAAAACTCCTGAAGGGGAGGTTGAGAAGAGATCTTTAGTCTTGATGGTGGCTCCGGCTTCTGAGATGGATCAATCGGCTTTCTCGGAGTAATTCCTTACTCTCTGTTCTCCGCCTCCCTTTTCTTCCTCCTTTAGGGTGTATTTATAGGCTTTGGAATGCCTAAGAAGCCCTAAAATTTGGCCTTTTCTGAATGAAGCTTAACTAGGGTTCGACAGGGACACCTCGTGTGGCACAACCTTGTGCGATTACTTCAGGCCGTTTTTGAGCCTGTTAGATTGGCACGGGCGTGTGAGCTGCCCGTGTGAATCATGCTTCAATTCTGGCAGATTGACATGGCTATGTGATCTACCCGTGTGAGGAGGTCCAGGCCGTGTTAGTTTCATGCTTTGGCCCATTTTCTCTGTTTTTGGCCCATTTCTCGTTCCTTTAGTTCTCCTATGCTTTCCTAAGGATAAAACATGAAATTAAGGCATTAGGAGAATCGAATTCACCAAATCTAAGGAGAAATCATTCATAAAATGCGTTAAGCATGGGCTATAAATATGTATAAATTACGGTTCATCAGTCGGGCATTATAATTGATCGAGCACTTTCATTTATCAGGCTTTAACGAGTATGTGATCATTTCACATATTTATGGCATTTATACAATTCAAAAACACAACATTTAATTCAGGCATAAAATCATATACAATTTAGTTAGACGAACTTACCTTGACAAATGTTCGTGTACATAAAGCTACTAATCTGACATTTTACTCTTTTCCTCGTTCTAACTCAGAATTTGGTCCATCCAGATCTATACAAGTAAATTTAACGTTAGTTTATCATATTTCACATTCGTGTGGACTCAATTTACATCCTAGGCAAAATGACCATTTTGCCCCTAACTTTTCCATAAATTCCAATTTCGTCCCTAGGCTCGGAAAATGAAATTTATGCGATTTACTCCCTATTCCAAGCCTAACCAAAATTTAAACATAGAATTTATAGCACATATATTGTAACACCCCAAACCCGGCCTGGAAGTTTGGCTCAAATCTGGCATGTCACATTGAAGTGTTTTTCAAAAACCATGTTTCTATTAAAAACCCTTCTTAATAATTAAAAACTTATACCCTTTTTAAACCTTGTTAGAAAACCTCAGTTGAATAACATTCTTAACAACTTTGTAAAAATCTTGGCAGTTACGGAGGCTTAATTTAAAAACAATTGCGGATACGTAATGTTTTAAAAACAGTAGTTGCTTTGGAAAACCGTGTTCTAATACTAGCAATTATAAGAACAATAAATAAAACTCCAAATTAGAAATCCAGAAAATTACAACGGCTTTACTACAACCCACATAAAATAATTTAAAAGCAATAATCAAAACTGTAACATAAACAGTGTGTGTGGCTCCCTCTGAGCCCCTCGCAACTCCGATCCGTCTAAGGCTGGAAATTACCTGAAAGGTTAATAAACGAGGTGATTTTACGAAAACTCAGTGTGTAATCCCCTACTTTATAAAAGGAATAGTCAGTCATATAAAAGAATTAAAAGTTTGGCCTGACCTACTTACGATTTAAATTATCAATTGGGCCTTAGCCCATTATAACGAGACATGCACTGTGGGGGCTTTAGCCCTATCTGAGTCGGATGAAGCCCATAGGCCCACAAATGATATCTGAGCAGATATTTCATGTATGCAGAAACCCAACCCATATCCATCCGTATACACCCCGGTACCAACCTTACACCATGTGGGGAGACAACTCGACCCACCCATTCGCTACACACCACAGAATTTGCAGCATGGTTGCTAGAATAGATATTGTGACAGAGTCACGGATCAGAATATTGTGGCGAGCCACTGGCATCAGATATTTGTGGCATAGCCACGAGAAACGCTTCTCAATCAATATAACCCATATCCCATGCAACGGATATACATGTCATGGCATACAACATACTGTAATCGAATATCATGCCCATATTTGAATCAAACAATCACAGTCAAGTCATTCATATCACCAACATATATTCACAATCAAATCCGTCAACCACACAGTCCAAGTCAGTCACTTGCCCACAAGGGCAAAAATGTCATTTAACACCCTAGGGGCAAAATGGTAATTTTACCTCACAAGGGTATCTCGATAATTCTATCCTACAGGGGTATTTCAATAGTTTTGTAAATCAAGGGTAAAACAGTAATTTTGTAAATCGGGGTACTTTGGTAATTTTACAAGTCGAGGGTATTTCAGTAATTTGGTAAACTAAAATATTCTAAACAAAGATAACAATACGAATGGGCCTAAAGCCCTTCCTCGACCCAAGTGGGCCCATATGCTCGTGTGGCCCTTTTAGCCCAAATCTAGCCACAGATATGAGATTCACCTAGCCTAGTCCAATATTTACTACACAGTCAAACAACTTATCCAATTGGGCCCATAGGCCCATTAGGCCCACATGGCCCTTTTCGGCCGATTGCGGCCCGAAGTAGCCATCCTACAGCTAGAATAGT
Organism: Gossypium anomalum; assembly: GCA_025698475.1. Classification (NCBI taxonomy): domain Eukaryota; kingdom Viridiplantae; phylum Streptophyta; class Magnoliopsida; order Malvales; family Malvaceae; genus Gossypium; species Gossypium anomalum. The sequence goes on from CM046956.1 coordinate 62,727,182, forward strand.
GAGATATACACACCTGATAGGAGACTGGAGTTAATCCGTGCTTCGAGCACTCTTAACCGACGCCCAACCCAAACGAGCACTCCATAAAGCGAAAGGGATCCACCAAGAAAGGTACCTTTACTCTCTTCATGGTTCTCTCTATTTAAAGCCAGCTTCGCATCCACTCTTATGTTAGCTTCCCAATGTGGGATCCCTCCATCATCAGAGTTTAAATTCAACACCAACTCTTGCCACCCCCTGTTAGCAAAATAAATGCTCTTTGATTGCCATGAGTTTCGAACCCTGGACCTCCTTGCCAACTCTATGACGCCACCTTCCTGCCTCTTATGTGGCGCTACTTTGCCACTAGACACAAGGCTTTTTGTGGCACAATTTCTCCAACAATATTCTTAAGGCCTACCTACTACACCCAAGGTTTGATTCACCTTAAACCAAAATTTTTGCTAGAGTCCAGGTTTGAACCCAGGACTTCTCCAACACTTCTCAGCACACTTAACCACTAAAACAAGCCTTCATTAACTAAATTTACATGCACAACAAAATATTATAAGCTGCCTTCAATCGCTCCCATGCTCAAGGCCCAAAAATTCTAGGCCCAAATTCAGGGTGTTACTTATATTCTATAAATTTAATAATTTTTCATCAATTTTCACCACTTTGCATTTAAGTCCTTAAATCATGTTTTCATCAAAAATCACTTTGTAAAAGTTGTTTATCTATCAACAACCTTTCATTTTCTAACATAAGTTCCAAATTTTCAGCATATACATCCATGACCCAGTTTTCATACTTTGATAACTTCTCAAATTGATCCCCCAAATAGATAGATTAAGCTATCCTGGTTTCAAAAATATCAAAATTACTAAAAACGAGAAAAGAAAACTTACCCAATTTGGCCAAGAAAGTTTTTTCTCTCTCTCCTAGGGTTTCCATATATTATTTTGGGGAATAAGATGATAAAAATGATTTTTATTTCTATTTAATTAATTTATCATCTTTAATAATTTTGGTTTCCAATTTAGTCCCTAGCCTTTTTCTAATTTTCCATGGATGAATCATCCAAAAATATCTACTAACTTTTTACTAATGGTCTAATTGACATATATGGACATTAAGTTTTGAATTCCATAGCTATTTGATCCTTCTAGCTACTAGAATTCAACTTTTGCATTTTATACGATTTGGTCCTTCCCGTAATTAAACACTTAATCAAAAAAATTTTCATATCAAAATTTTCACATGACATGTCTATCATAATACGGACCATATAATAAAATAAAAATAAACTTGATTTTTGGGTCGAATTTGTGGTCCCGAAACTACTGTTCCGATTTCACTGAAAAATGGGTTGTTACAACTCTCCCCCTTAAGGAATTTTCGTCCTTGAAAATTTCACTAGTAAAGAGATTCCAACATTACTTTCTCATGTTTCCATCCGGTTCCCAGATAGCTTTCTCTATATCGTATCATTGTCACTTTCACTAAAGCTACCTTTATCTTTTTCGTTTCACTTCACATGCTAGAATTTCAACTAGTCACTCACTGTAAGTCATGCCAAGCTGAATTTAAATCTCTATCAGAGAAATAACAGATGACAGGTCTGATCGATACTGGCATAACACATATAAACATAAAACATTGTGAATTCTGTAGAACTTTGATAATAATACCAATCAATACGAACCAGGTCCAATTCTTTTCATTAATCTTATATGACCTGATAAAACACAGACTTAATTTGCCTTTACGGGCAAACCGGAGAACCTTCTTCCATGGCGAAACTTTCAAAAATATTCTGTTGCCAATCTGAAACTCCATTTCTTTTCATTTCAGATTCATATCGGATTTCTAATGATCAAATACTACTTTTAAACTGTCTCAGATCACTTCATCTTTCTTCGATTTCAAAGAATCAAACCTACTACATGTATCTTTTCTCACTGAACTCTATCCAAAACACCGAAGTTTTACATTTGTGACCATATAAAGCCTTGTACAATATAATTTTGTACTTGACTGTTAATTGTTATAATAAGAAAATTCAACCCAAGGCAACTACTTTTCTCAATTACCTTCAAATTCAAGTACACAGCATCGAAGCATATCCTCCAAGATCTGAATCATATGTTCATATTGATTATCCGTCTAAAAATGAAACACAGTACTAAAATGTAACCTTATACCCAGAGTTTCTTGTAACTTGTTTCAGAATTGGAATATGAGCTGTAGATCTCTATAAGAAATAATAGAAGCTAGCACATCATATAATCTGACAATCTCAAAAATAGATCATTTAAGCAATCTATCAAGTGAAAAATCCACTCATACCAGGATGGACTGTGCAAGCTTCGTCAAACAATCGATGATTACCCAAATAGTATCTTTCTTTTTCATAGAAAAGGATAATCCCGATATAACATTCATAATAACTTTGTCTCATTTCCATTTCGGTATCTTCGCTGGCTATAATCATCCTAAAAGTTTCATCCTTATCTTGCTGATACATCCAACATTTAAACACAAATTCAAAAATACCACATTTCATTCTGATCTACTAATACATCTTTTTCAAATCATTATACATTTTATCATTCCCCAGATAAACAGACATAGTACCACTATGATCATTCATGTAAAATTTTCTGTATAAACTCCAAATTCTTCCGTACACAGATTCTGTCTCTGAATAACAGACATTTATAAGATTTATTCTGAAATTCTGAATCAGAAATTATTTCACATTGCATTTATTTAAATTTCAACTCATTATTACTTTTCTGAGTTTTACTGATTTGTCCTAAAATCATCGGTTTAGCTCTATACTCAGCTAAAATTGAGCTATTATCAGACAATCATAATCGGTATCCATGGCTTGCAAAGTATACAAAGATTTTCTACTCAGAATATCTGTAACCACATTCGCTTTTTCTGAGTGATATTCAATTATCAAATCATAATCTTTCAACATTTCAAACCATATACGCTATCTCATATTCAAATCTTTTAGCAACATCAGATACTTCAAACTTTTATAATTGGTGAATATATGAAATTTTTCACCAAACAAGTAATGTTGTCAGATTTCAATACAAAAACAACAGCCGGCAATTCTAGGTCATGTATCGAATAATTTTTTCCATATGGTTTTTAACTGTCTGAAAGTACAGGCTATTACCGTGTCTTACTGCATCAAAACATAATCTAATCCCATTCAATAATACATCTCTGTAATAACAAACTCCTTACCAGATTCAGGCTGAACCAGAATTACTACTTCGGTCAACAGAGCTTCTAACTGGTCAAAACTTTACTGATATTTATCGGTCCATTCCAATCTTTCTTCTTTTCTATAATAATTGGGTCATCAATGTAGCTATTTCAATTATTAACATTGAAGCTTTGAGTTTTTTTCAAAGTCACAACCATTAGATAGATTTCAAACCATTGTGCAATAATATGACTGACATTTTAGATTTATAGATAAAGCAACACTTCAACATCAATAGTGCACCTCAACTTAAAAAGAGGGAAAACCGAAAGTGGCCCCAATAATAACAAATGCAGTAACATAGTTTATATGATCTATCTATATCACGATACCTCATAATCGAGTCAATATTTATAATGGTAATAAATGTAATTGCCTCTGATTAAAGAATATCTTTCACAAGTAACCCATGTTTACATAATAAAGAGATTGATGATATCTCAAAGAAAATTCAGAAGAGTAATATCATGCATACTTAGTAGAAATAACTGTGATAAAGACAATACAATTTGTATATTCACAATTCAAGGCTTCAATCAGTAGAAGTAGAAAATGATATCATATGAACCTTATCATCAAATCTTATATCAATCATGATAAATTACAAAACCTAAGAAAAATAGAGCAATACCGTTCATGAATCAACCAAACTTTCAGTAATTTCATCTGTTGTAATTATCCAGCCTTTCAATATGATAAATATTGCATCTGAACATGCACAATTTCATATGCCTCTGAGAATAACAGAAATTATAGAGTACTCAAAAGATATTACTGTAATATCCCTGATTATAACAGTTGCATTCAATTATCTGTGCAATTTCATCACTATTCAACTCACTAATAAAGTCATCAATAATCTTACAATATTCAGTTCACTGAAAGAGTCAATTCAGAAAAATTTTTGGCTAATTCATTCCGTAAATATCATAACTAGATAAGTCGCTTACTCATGAATAACTTCTTCCTTAACAATGACATTACATATTTAGAATAATCTTCAAAAAAATCTGATATCTCTTTTAATATCATCTTTACTTACTAGCACATTCTCATTCTGACTACATCATTAATCATTCAGCCTTTGAAATCTTTAGTTCCACATTCATGAGCTTAATCCATATAAATCTTGTGAATTTAATTGTATAACACTATACTAGTAAGGGGGTAGAGATCGTAGGCTTCAAAATTTAATTTCATAAATACACACATATCACTTAACATTTATCATTAACATGTCCATTATAAAACATTTATTTCATACCTTTATAGGTCCCTTTCTATCATAAACAACATTCTTACTTAGGCACGTATGTATCACTTTCTGCAATATTGGAATTAGTTCGGTTGGAAAGCATCTCTGTCTATTTACAAAACAATTTTCATTAGAGTCGGGAGATATCACACTATCACAGGCTATATAAAGGCATGTATTTCTAAACTCCACATATGCCACGGTCAGTTTGAGAACCGACTAAATCGTAGCTCTGATAGCAGTAAATCTAACACCCCTAACTCGTATCCGGCGTCAGAATAGGGTTTCAGAGCATTACCGAAACTTTCAGAAACATTTTAAGATAAATCATGCAAGTTGCTCTTCAAATTCCAAAATCATTCGTATCGTCCCTTAAATGGATCCTCGAAGTCCAATATAAGCATTAGAATCGATTCAGGACTTAATTGAAGCCTCTAAAAATTATTTACAAAATTTCAAAAATTTTCCAAGGTGCAGGACTCACACACCCGTGAGGTCCAAGGGACATGCCCGTGTGACCCTAGAACACTCCCATGCTGGAGGCCGTGTTCAACTCCGTGTAACTTTCTGACTTATGCACACAGCCATGCCACATGCCCATGTGCTAGCCCAGTGGTTAATTAATTCAATTCAAAATCAGGTGCAGGTTTTACACGGCCAAGACACACGCTTGTATACTAGGTCGTGTAGCACACATGGCTGAGACAGATTCCTGTGTCTCTGCCCTTTGTGCTTAATTCTGAGCATCCTATTTCTCGAATTTAAGGTGCAGGGGACACATGCCCTAACTATACGCCCATGTATCCGGCCGTATGTTAGACACGTTCTAGACATATGCCCGTGTATCTGCCCATGTGGACAAGATAAAGCCATTCCTAGCTTCATTTCTCACCTAAAACCACACCCATAACCTAAATTCAAATCAAGCATTCAAATACCAACCATTTCAAACATTCAAATCAAGTAAATTCCATCATTCATCATGGCATATCATTTCATGCATACATGTCTATAATCTTACCTTTGTTAAGTCCTCAAGTAAGACATAATTTGATCAACTACTGAACATATATGTAGCTACCATAGTTTGACATTACAAGTATATGAAAACAAACCAATACAAGCCATTCTAATGGCTAGATTACAAGCATCATTTAGATTTACATGCCAATATGGCCAATATATCCTATAAATGCCATTACAACCATAATTGATTTACCAAATTGTATCGGCATGGGCCGATGGATAGTGTGAATAATCTCTGCCAAGCTTCCAATCCATCGAGCTTCCAATTTACTATAAAAAAGGAAATAAAACTAAGTAAGCATAAAATGCTAAGTAAGTTCATATAACATGGTACTTAACTTACCATTTATTCTATTTTGAGGTAACTATGTAAGGCAAATTCATTCAATTTGACCTCAAGCCTACACATATCCTCATTGCCCTTGTTTATCATATATTCTATAGTAACACCAAAAACATGTATGGGCTCAATAACAATCAAGTTTCCATGCACATATGCTTTCCACAACATGTATAATTCATATTACTATATCTCAAGTATATTTTCATATAACACATCTCGAGTTCAGATTATTTCATATCAAAACTTTACACATTTTACTCGAAATAGTAATGTCTCACGATTAGTAGTACACTTAAAGTGTACAAGTTTATAACCAAGGATGAACATATTCATCAAAAGAATCCCATGTACAAATATCGTCATCTCATGTTTTCATATCTCAATTGTCATATAGCATCATTTTCATGGATTTCAGACAACTAGGTGTAACAACTCATTTCTTATTCATGTCCTTTCATATCAAGATTTTCACTTGTTGAATTTGTTCGGAACATCGATGGATACACATGGAGTGCACCCAAGGTGTACAAATCAGAATACATCAATTCATGTTAAGTAATACCTAGAAGGTACTATTTAAAAGAATACACTCTCAAGCCATGCACATATACAACAAGATTACCAATCCAGGCTAAATCCATTTTATGACATATGCTTTAAGGAGCTTGATTTGGATTACCAATCCGAGCTAAACCCAATCAATAACATATGGTCAAGAGGACTTATATCAGGATTACTCGTCCAGGCTAAATCCTTTCTGTAATGGGGTCAATAGGATTACTCGTCTGAGCTAAATCCCATCAGCAACAAATGTAGGGCCTCATTCATTTCGGGAAATCACATATCCATCGAATTTTCCATTTATTCAAAATGGAATTTAGCATCTTTCAAGCATTATCAATCCTATGGTCGATCTCATTTATTTATGCATTTATGCAATTCAAATGTTCACATTCAACCAAGCATAAAATTTACATTTTTATCATTTATCATTTGTCAGGCATTATAATTGATCGGGCACTTTCATTTATCAGGCTTTAACGGGTATGTGATCATTTCACATATTTATGGCATATATACAATTCACAAACATAACATTTAATTCAAGAATAAAAACATATACAATTTAGTTACATGAACTTACCTCAGTAAATGTCCGTGTACATAAATCTACTAATCCGACATTTTCCTCTTTTCCTCGTTCTAACTCCGAATTTGGTCCATCCAGATCTATACGAGTAAATTTATCGTCAATTTATCACATTTCACATTCGTGTGGACTCAATTTACATCATAGGCAAAATTACCATTTTTCCCTTAACTTTTCCATAAATTCTAATTTCGTCTCAAAAAATGAAATTTATGCAATTTACTCTCTATTCCAAGCCTAACAGAAATTTCAACATAGAATTTCCTGTACATATATTGTAACAGTCCAGTTTTAGCTAAATTAAAATAGTGGTTTCAAAAAAATAAATCTGAGGTCATAAAATTATTTTAATATTATTTTTGGTGTTTATAGCATGTGAATATATATGTGTGAAAATTTTGTGAGCTAATTTTATCGTTTAAGTGGTTAATTTGAGAAAAGGACTTAATCGCATAAAATGCAAAAGTTACATTCTATATGATAAAGGTGTCTATTTGCTATGGCTTATTAAATGTGAGGTCCTTATGTTGTAAACAGACCATTGATAGTGGGAATGGAAATAAGTGGGCATAAATTTGATGTTTATTAATGTTTTAAATCAAGGCCAAATTTGTAAATTAGTATTTAATATATGTTTTAATTAAAACAAAACAAAATGCTCATCATTTCATGTATTCATCAACTGAAATATCAAATAAGAAGAAGAAAATTTAGGGCTTGAACTTTTGGTACCTTTAATCCTTGATTAAGGTATGATTTTTTATTTGTTTTTGATGATTTTTATGTTTTTGTGATCCTTGCTTTGAGTACTAGCTAGCTCGTACCTTAAATTTTGAGTTTGTTAGTGATTTTAAAAAATGCCATTGATGAATCTATGAGTTTTATGATGTTTGATGATGAATTATGCAAGCTTGGTGTTTGATATACATATTTTGTAAACTGATTTTTGATAAAAATGTCAATTAGGGATTAAATTGAGAAAAGTGTAAATCTAGGGGTTAAATTATAAAATAAATGAAAAATATGGGTTGCTACGGACCTATATAGAATTCGGCTAATCATGGGTCATATTGAATTCTTTGAATTTTGTGTATTTATGAAATAGGGACTAAATTGAATAAAATGTGTAACTTTAGGGGCTAAAGTGTAAAAATGCCCAAATATGTTTTTGTGGATGAAATTGAATGTGTTGATGAATAAAAGAGTTAATTTTGAATGTATTTAGATTAAGAACGAAAGAAATCAGATTTAGATCAGGGAAAATAGAAAGTTATCAAATAGTTGATCCGGTTCCTCTATTCCAAATACGAGGTAAGTTCATATGCTAATAAGTGTATTTAAATTGAATTATATGTGTTTACTTGCCATTGAGTTGTTATGAATGTTGAACAAGTAATTACGAGCAAGAATCTATGAAGTTACGACATCCAAAAGTCCCGTACGAACCTTAGGAATAGTATAGGATGCGAATGTCATGACATTAAGTTACCGAGATGTAATTACATGTAAGATGATGTCTGGGACATTGGCATCGTTAATTGATTTTGTGTAAGACCCTGTGTAGGACATTGGCGTCGATATGTGATAACATGTAAGACCATATCTGGGATATGGCATTATATGAGCTATAAATGTTTGCCAAGTATCCTTAATGACTCCGAACGGTTCAACGGGCAAGGTCAAGTTGAGAAAGAATATGTGAATGAGCTAAATGACTCAAGTACATACGAGATTCATACGAGTATTGAGAAGTGAAGTAAATGATGAGTTTGATTAAGACATTGAATATGTGATCAATGAGAAAGGTTTGAGAACTTATGTGTGATTAGTTATGTTTATCATATTTTAAATTGATATGCAAAGGTTCATATGATAGCTTTATTTTTATATGACTTACTAAGCTTTTAAAGCTTACTTTGTGTGTTCTTTCCATGTTTTGTAGATTATTGAAGCTAGCTCAGACTCGGGGTTTGTCAGGAAACATCATCACACTATCGATCATCTCGTGGGTGCTTTTGAGAGTTATGTATATATGGTATATGGCATGTATAGGCTACGTGGCAGCCCTAATTTGACCCTATTCAGAAAGTGGTTTCGGGACCATAAAATCGAGTTATAAAAATAATTATAAGTTATATTTTATGTTTATGATGTGAGTAAATGCATGTGTGAAAGTTTCAAGCTTTGATTTGGTCAATTGCATGTGAATTTATTTGATAGGACTTATGTGTGACACTTTTGAAATGTGATAGGTTAATTTATAATGGTCTATTAATGCATGTGTTGAAAAGAATGGTTTTGCATGTTAAATTACCCATTTTAGATAGTGGCCGGCCATGTTACTAGTTAAAATATAATATATGAATTTTCTATTAACATTATTTTAGTTAAATGGCTTAATATCATGGAATAATAATAATTAAAAGTACGAAGTGGGTGAAAAAAACAAAGTGTTCATCTTGTTCCTTCAAAGCCGAGAGTAAAGAAGAATTGGGGAGAAAAAAAAAAGAAAACCATTCAGTCATCTTAGGTTGTCATTAAGGTAAGAAATTCATGCCAATTCTTGAAATTTTAGTTAATTTTGAGTTAGTTACCAAGTTCTTTATGTAACCCATGTTAAAATTTTGATTTTGGGAATGATTAGAACTTTCGGCCATAGTAGTTAATGAAAGATATGGTTGTTGTTTCATGCTAATTTAGATGAATAATGGTAGATAGGTGTTTGAACAAAACAAATGGTCATATGGATGCATTAGATGCTAAGTGGGAAGAATCGGCTATCATGCTTGATACTATTACCGAATATGAAATTGTTATATTTGAGTAATGTATGTGTTTTGAGTTAATAAAATGAAAAGAATGCTTAAATGTGTTGGTTATAACACATGCTCAAATCCTTAAATGTATGAAATTGTATTATTTATGAAATTTGTAAGTTTAAGATTAATTGTGGTAATGATAGTATATAATAAAATGAGCTTGATATGTGATTGCTGAATGTGAATAATAAGTAAACATTATTGGTCAAAATATTGAACACATCTATTTATATTTATTAAGCTCAAGAGCAAGGGGGATCAAAGTTGGATAGGGGAAAAGAGAAAGCAATAGAGTAGTCAATCCACAACCGTTCCAATATACCGAGGTAAGTTTTAAGTAGTCTCCTCTAGTATACATTTGATGATGCCTTATAAGAGTATAATAGGTGAATTGCAAATTTTTGGTTTGCACTTGAATAAAACTGTTTATTAAAAAATGTTTGTATATGACTTATAGTGAAGTCACTTTGAGATTAAGCTGTAATAGTGATATGAATATGTGATTTTGAGTATAACTTTGGAGTTGAAATGTGAATGATGATGTGCATATTGAGAAAAATATCCAGACATGAGGTCCGCAGGCTATAGGCTAGGAATATATATGGACATGAGGTCCGTAGGCTATATGCTAGAAATCTATCCAGACTTGAGGTCCACAGGCTACGTGCTGGAAAAATATCTGGGCTAAGGACCCGCAGGCTCATGCTAGTGATGAAATTCTGAGCTTTAAGATCTGACAGAACCGATGCCAGTAATGTAAGTAAGATGGTAAATTTGAACGTCCGTGGTAAACATCGTTGCGTAGATACCATATATTTTACATGTTAATGTTCGCGTTACGTACTCAAATTTGAGATAATTTCTATGTGAATTACTAGTATCAAAGTACGGTATACATATATATGTGTGTGAATGAATTCGGTATTTGAGGATAAGACAATGATATAATTGGTTAATGTAAGTTATCATTTAAAAAAATGTGATTAAAAGTAATAGTATAAGCCTTGTAAATAGAGAAGTATGTGCTAGAAGTTTTTTTATGTATATATATATATAAGTACATATTCGACCAAGTGATAACCAATTAGAATATTAGTATGCGATTTTAAGTACTTGATTTTTTTTTATAACAAGTTTTAAATTGTTTGCATTACTTAAAACTTATTAAGCATCAATATGCTTACTCTGTTGCCTTAATTCTTTGTTTTATAGATCCTGTTCGTTAGCTATCGGTTTCGGGAGTTTCAAAGTCGAAGTCGTCCACACTATCTAAGCCCTTTCGGTACTTTTGTAACTGAACTTCGATAATGGCATGTATAGGATTGACTTTTGATGTTATGTAATTATCTTTTTGGTAATGAATATGTGTATAGCCATGCAAAAATGGCTTGTTAAGTTATTATATGTGTCCTATATAGTTAATGTGTATGCATGGTTGATATTCGATTAATGCTTTAAATGATTTGATGTGACTTGAACTTAAGAATTATCGGAATAGTGTTAAATGAAATTTCATGCTTGTTTTGTAATACTCTTTAATCCCTCCGGCGACAGATACGGGTTAGGGTTGTTACAAGCTAGTGTCATATTGGTATGTTTTGAGTCATAATATTAGGCATGAGATTTGTCTTGTAAATGTTGGTATGTATTTCCATTTAAGTTGGCTTGAATTGTGCTTGGTAAGTGTTATATATGTGATGTATATAATGCCTTATATGTTGGCTTAATTGGTGTGGTTATGTGTTAGTTATTTTTTATAGTTGTTAATTGATGTACTAATGCTAGGAAGTTTGCATATTGTGGTTTGATTTGAGATGATGATATGGTGTATTAAGTGACTTGAAATAGAGGATAAGTTCATGAGTTAGTGCATTTGGAAATTAGACAAATTGTGATGGTTTTGGCATAGTGATTTGGTATGTTTTGAATATGGAATTGGGTGGTTGATATGGTTGTGAATAGATGGCATGATATGAGTATGAATTGGAATGTTTTTGATTGCTTAAAGATGTATTGAAATAGTGCTATTTTGGTTGCTATGTGTGCTTTTGGAAAGGGTGGCAAATTGGCTTTTCAAATGGCCTATTTTTGTCCACACTGGCAGAGACACAGGTGTGTGTCTCAACCGTGTGCAACACACGATCATGTTACACGGCCGAGTGTCCCCTGGGGTATCCTTCGAAATAAGTCAGTATGCTTACAGTTTTAACACGGCCTAGACACACGAGTGTGTCTACTGGCCGTGTATGGTACACGAGTTTGACACACGAGCATGTGGTCAATCGTATGGCTAAGTCAGTAACCCCCTTAGATTTCACACGGCCTAGCACACGGGTGTGTCCTCGACCGTGTGGTGCAAGTCAGAATGTATGCCCTGTTTTCACACAGCATGTGACATGGGCGTGTCTAGTAACCGTGTGAGGCACATAGCCCGTTCACACGGGCGTGTGACCCTGAAATGTTTAAAAAATTTTTAACTTTCCCTAAGTTTTTAAATATTATCGGTTTATTTCCGAACCTCTTCTAAGCATGTTTTAAGGTCTCGTAGAGCCTTATAAGGGACAATGCGAATGATTTGAATGAATTTTGATTATGAATGCTTAAATGTATCTACCTAAGGTGTGTTATCCGGTAATGCCTTGTAACCCTATTTTAACGACGGATATGGGTTAGAGGTGTTAGATTTAATTGATATCAGAGCTACAGTTTAGTAGATTTTAGGACTAACGTAGCATGTGAGAGTCTAGCTATACATGTCATATATATAAACTGCGATAGTGTGATGATTCCTGATAGTTAAAATGAGTTTTTATATAGAAAATGGATCCCAATCGAGCCATAGCTGATGATGTGGAGAGTAATGTTCCCGCTCCCTCTCAAGGGGCAGCGCCGGTCAATTCTAGGCCTATTTTAACTAGCCAAGGGGGAGAGGCTAAGCAAGCCTTCTTCCAAATGATGAGTGAGTGGTTCACAGAGTTCATTCAAACGAATCTGGCTGCTCAACAACCTCTACCCCCACCTGTACCTCAACAAGTCCCAGTTGTGCCACAAGTAATAGATCCGATTCGATTGAGTAAGCCACTGATTGATAAGATTCAGAAACACGAGGCTGAGAAGTTCCGGGCTACAGTTGATGATGATGTTGAGAAAGTTGAGTTCTGGCTCGAAAACACGATCAGAGCATTTGATCACTTGTCCTATACTCTAAAAGAATGTATCAAATGTGTGGTATCTTTACTTAGAGACAATGCATACCATTGGTGGAAAACGTTGACATTTGTGGTTCCTAGAGAATGGGTTACCTAGGAATTCTTTCAAACCGAGTTTCGAAAAAAGTACATAAGTCAAATATTTCTCGATCAGAAACATAAAGAGTTTCTAGAGTTAAAACAAGGTCGAATGACTATGATAGAATATAAAAAATTTTTGTACATTTGAGCAAGTATGCTCGGGAATATGTATCTACTGAGGATATCATGTGCAAAAGGTTTGTTGATGGATTGAATGAGGATAAAAAACTGTTAGTCAGATTCTTGAGTTGAAAGAATTTTTCGTTTTAGTTGAAAGGGCTTGTAAAGCCGAGGATCTCAGCAAAGAAAATAGAAAAGCTAATTTTGAAGCAAGAGATTTGAGAAAGAGATCAACTAGTAAATCTTATCAGTCTACATTGAAGAAATTCTCAGAATCGTTTAATAGTTCTAATGCTTCGATGGGACATTCAAACAGAGATCGAGTGAGACAACAGTCGAGCTTCAAAGCTCCAGCTACTTCGATAGCTAGTGTTGGGAGTACGAGACCTAATCGACTTGAATGTAAACACTGTGGTAAACGGAACCCCATTGATTGTAGATTTAATGATAGAGCTTGTTTTAAATGAGGATCATTGGATCATTTTATTCGTGATTGTTAGGAGTTGGCTGAACGTGATACAGTACAAAATATGAGGTCGACTAACACTACAGCTAGAGGTAGACCACCCAGAAACATGGGAAATGTAAGTGGTGGTAGAGGTGCGACATGAGACACTGCTGCGAGATCTGATGCTAGAGCACCTGCAGGAGCCTACGCGATTCGCGCTCGCAAAGAAGGATCATCTCTAGATGTTATTACCGGTACTTTTACTCTCTCTGATACTAAAGTTACTGCATTGATAGATCCAGGATCAACCCATTCATATGTATGTGTGAATTTAGTATCTAGTAAGACTTTGCCTGTAGAGTCTACTGAATTTGTAATTAGAGTATCGAACCCTTTAGGCAAGTGCGTGTTGGTTGATAAAGTGTGCAAGAACTGTCCATTGATGATTCGGGATATTTCTTTTCTGGTTGACCTGATGTTGTTATCGTTTGATGAATTTGATATAATTCTAGGTATGGATTGGCTAACGTTTCATGATGCTGTTTTGAATTGCAAATGAAAGATGATTGATTTGAGATGTCAGAATAATGAAATTATCCAGATTGAATCAAATGATCTGAATGGCTTACCAGCAGTGATTTTATCAATGTTGGCTCAGAAATATGTGAGAAAGGGTTGTGAAGCTTACTTGGCTTATGTGCTTAGAGGAAAGTGACTGAAAAGAAGATTGAATCAGTGCCAGTTGTGTGTGAGTATCCAGATGTGTTTCCTGAAGAGTTACCAAGTTTACCATCGACACGAGAGGTTGGGTTTGGTATTGACTTAATGTCGGGTACGACGCCGATATCGATAACTCCATACAGAATGGCACCAACAAAGTTAAAAGAATTAAATGTAACACTCCTAACCTGTAACCATCGTCGGAATAGGTTAAGAGGCATTACTGGATTTGTCACTCCATTTAGAACAATCATGTATCCAAAATCATCTTATTTCAGTCAATATCATTCATTCACATTCAACATGTACTTAACTCAAGCATACAAAGCTTAAATCATGCATTCGGGACTAAATCAGTAACATATTAAAATTTTGGGCACTTAGAAAAAATTTCAACATTTCAAGTATCACACGCCCGTGTGAATAGGCCGTGTGCCTCACATGGCTAGTAGACACATTCGTGTCTTAAACCGTGTGGAAACAGGGCATACATATTGACTTGTGAAAACTGGAGAGGATACTGACTTGTGTCACACGGCCGAGGACACACCCGTGTGCCAGGCCGTGTGGAAACTGGAGAGGATACTAACTTGGGTCACACGGCCAACCACAGCCCGTGCACCCTTCGAAATGGCCACACACGCCTGTGTATCAGGCCTTACCAAAACTATAGGGTACACTGACTTATCAAAACTACCAAGTCACACGCCTATGTGCCATTTAGAGGGGTATACTGACTTGTACCACACGGTCGGTCACACGCCCGTATGTGAGGCCGTGTGGAGCATACTGATTTCAATTCCATTTCAACACCAGGGGACACACGGCTGAGACAGATGCCCGTATCCTTACCCGTGTGGACAAAAATAGGCTATTTACAAAGCCATTTTGCTACCCAATATACACAAGCATAAATGACCATATTTCATAACCCAATTAGCAAACATTTCATAACCATTCCATATACAATATATACCAATTCAACTTTATATTCAATCCCCTATTTAATACCATGCATAATCCATTCATCTAACAAAATATATATCAATACCTCACTTGCATATTTTCATTCCATCATTTCTTGCCAAAACATACCATAATTCAACACTAAAATTCAACCACAACATAGCACCAAAATAAGCCAAATCTCATGGCTTAACTTATACTCAAAATATACCAAAAGCAAAATTTTCAAGTGATCATAACTAACAACATTTAAAATAGCCTATACAGGCCATATTTACGTATCCACAAGTTTAAAAATACCAATCAGAAGTTTGATAGTGTGACGTGCAACTCCGACTTGTTCGAAATGAGCGAGCTAATGAACCTCTATAAAACATAGAAAAAGAAATAGAGTAAGCTTTAAAGCTTAGTAAGCCCGTATAATTTATAATTAAACTTACCATTATACCAAATCAAAGCAATTAAATAAGGTAAACTCAATTCAATTTTCCCAATGCCTAACACAAGCATTCATCAACAAGTTAGTCACATATATATACATGTAATCGTCCATTATCTGTATCTTAATACTCAATACATTGTATAATATCAAATTCACATATATCAAATACATAATATTCAACATTTCATTCTCAATCACATATTAAATGATTCATTCAATAACGGTACTCATCGTATAAACAATATTTATGCCCGTTGAACCTATTAGAACTTCAAAGGATACTCGGGTGATAAACATCAGTAATCCATCAATTCATTATTATTTATGCTCTTTCAAGCCATGATCGGTAAGCTCCTCCTGAGCTGATGAACAATATGCTCTATTTATCTGAAACGGCAACCTTTATCGAGCTAAACATTAAGCTCAGGCAAGCTGAAACGGTAAGCTCCAATATGTGCTGAAAATAGTAAGCTTGTACAAGCAGATATATCGGTAAGCTCTTACGAGCTGTGGTGAGTCTGAAACAAATGTAGGAACTCGACCAAATCGGTAAGCCTAGTGACATGTCACTCGTATCCTATGAATACATACAGTTCAAAAGGGACTCGGTACCCATTAAACTATATTAATAAGGCATTTGTATTTCAAGTATATCAATTACTCAATCACAAACATTCATTTCAAATATTTTCAAATAAATAAAATTTCAATTCTATTTATACGAACATACCTCTATTGCTCGGATAAAGCTATCGGCTATTCGTCGATCTTTTCTTTTCCCTGATCTAAACTTGATCTCGGCTTATCTTGATATGCTTAAAGATTAATGGCCAAAACCTTGAAACTCCTTCAATGGTGTTTTTATTTCCTAAGTTCGACTAGATGAAGAAGAAACAAAGCGATATTTGGTTTCTCTTTACTTTAATTAATCATTTAATACTAAATTACCTTAATAACCTTATTATAAACCATCAAATATCATATAATCCATGGACAAAAATGTCCACTAACCTTAATCATGGTCAAATTTCAACATAAGGACTTTTAATTTAATGATTCATAGCTATTTCATACATTTAAACAGTAGAACTCAACTTTTACATGTTACGTGATTTAGTCCTTTATGCAGAATTAAACATTTAAACAGTAAAATTTCTTAACGAAATTTTCACATAATAATTCTATCATGCTATAAACCCTATTAAAATAATAAAATAAATATTTTGACTTTAGATTCGTGGTCTCAAAACCACTGTTTTGATTTGACTCAAAAACGGGTTGCTACAACTCTCTCCCCTTTGGGATTTTCATCCTCGAAAATATTACCGATGAAAATGTTAGAGTACTATTTTCACATAGCTTCCTCAGGTTCCCATGTAGCTTCCTCGATCCCATGTTTATGCCAGAGAACTTTTACTAGGGCTATGCATTTATTTCTTAACTTTTTGATTTCATGGGACAGAATCCTAATCAGTTCTTCGTTATACGACATATCGGGTTGAATTTCAACATCTATCGAAGAGATCACATGTGACGGATCAGATCTGTATCAACTTAGCATAGAAACGTGAAAAACATTATGGATCTTTTCAAGTTCTGGCAGTAAAGCTAGTTGATATGCTACAAGTCTTATTCTTTCAACGATTTCATATGGCCCGATGAATCGTGGACTTAACTTTCCTTTACGGCCAAATAGAAGAACCTTTTTCCATGGTGACACCTTTAAAAATGCTCGGTCCCCGACTAGAAACTTGAGTTTTCTACGTTTCAAATCTGTGTAGGATTCCTGTCAATCTGAAGCTGCTTTTAAACTGTCGCAAATCGTTTTCACTTTTTCTTCAGTTTCTATGATCAATTCAACCCCATGAATCTTTTTCACACTCAATTCAGCCAGTATAATGGATTTCGACATTTGTGGCCTTCTAGAGCTTCGTACGGTGCCATCTTTATACTCATTTGGAAACTGTTGTTATACACGATTTCAATCAACGATAAGTATTTTTCGCAACTACCTTCAAACTCTAGAATACAACATCTCAACATATCTTCAAGAATCTGAATAACTTTCTAAGTCTAACCGTCAGTCTGAGGATGAAAAGCAGTACTGAAATTCAACTTTGTTCCAGGGCCTCTTGCAGTTTCTTCTAGAATACGACGTAAATCTCGGATCTCTATCAGAAATAATAGATAATTAAACTCCGTGTAACCGAACAACTACAGAAATGTACAATTCAGCTAATCTGTCAAGTGAGTAATCTATACGTATCGGTATGAAATAAGCAGGTTTCGTTAGTCGATCAACGACAACCCAAATAGCATCTTTCTTTTTCAGAGTTAGAGGCAATCCCGAAACAAAGTCCATTGAAACTCTATTCCATTTCCACTCGAGAATCATTGCAAGCTATAGTAAACTAGATGGTACTTGATGTTAAGCTTTGACTTGCTGACAAATTAGACATTTCGATACAAACTCAGATATATCCCGTTTCATTCCCGACTACCAGTACAACTGTTTCAGATCATTATACATCTTGGTAATACCCAAATGAATAGAAAAGTGACTACTATGTGCTTCATGTAGGATTTTCTGGATATGCTTGGTATTTTTCGGTACATAAATTGTATTTCAGAACATTAAACAGTCATTAGTTCCAATATGAAATTCTGAATCAGATTTAGACTCACATTGAATTCGTTTAACTTGCAATTCGCGATCGTCTTTCTAAACTACATAGATTTGTGCAGAAACACTGGTTTAGCTTTTAATTTAGCTAAAATAGACCCATCATCACAAATCATCAACTGTGTATTCATTTCTTGTAATGCAAACAAAGATTTTCGGCTCAAGGCATCAGTAACAACATTAGCTTTTCCCGGTTGATAATCAATCACAAAGTCATAATCTTTCAATAACTCGAGCCATCTTCGTTGTCGCAAATTCAAATCCTTCTATGACATCAGACATTTCAAGCTTTTCAGATTCGTATAAGTGTGGCATTTTTCACTATATAAGTAGTGTCGCCAAATCTTCAATGCGAATACAATCGCAGCCAACTCTAAATCATGTGTCAGATAGTTCTTTTCATGCGATTTCAATTGTCGGGAAGCATAAGCTATAACCTTTCCTTCTTGCATCAAGACACATCCTAGGCCATTTAACGACACATCACTATAGATCACAAAGTCTTTGTGCAATTCAAGTTGTACTAAAACTGGTGCTTCAGTTAACAGTACTTTCAATTGTTCAAAACTCTGCTGACATTTTTCTGACCATTCGAACTTTACATCTTTTTGTAACGGTCGTGTCATCGGTGTCATAATCATCGAGAATCCTTTCACAAATCTTCGGTAATAGCCCACTAAACCCAAAAACTACGGACTTCAGATATGTTTCTCGGAGGTTTCAAATCAACAATAGCAGAAATTTTACTCAGATCAACCTAATACCGTCGGTTGAAACTATATGTCCCAAAAATCCAACCTCTTTGAGCCAGAACTCATATTTACTGAACTTTGCAAATAACTACTTTTCATATTGAGTTTGTAACACAATTCTCAAGTTCTCGGTATGCTCAGTTTCATCTCGTGAATAGATTAGAATGTCATCAATGAAAAACAACAACAAATCTGTCTAAATATAGTCTGAATATTCAATTCATCAAGTCCATAAAAATGGCAGGAGCATTAGTTAAACTGAAAGGCATAATAAGGAATTCATAATGTCCATACCTGGTTCTAAATGTAGTTTTCGGCACATTCAACTCTTTGACTCACAACTAATAGTAACTTGATCTCAAATCAATCTTTGAAAATACTGTAGGCTCTTTCAATTGGTCAAATAAATCATCAATCCGCGGTAGAGGGTATTTGTACTTTATAGTCACTTTATTCAGTTGTCTGTAGTCGAAACACATTCTCATCGTGCCATTTTTCTTTTTCACGAACAATATTGGTGCACCCCAAGGAGAATAACTCGATTGTACAAAACCTCTGCCTGCCAATTCTTGCAACTGAGCTTTCAATTCTTTTAATTCTATTGGAGCCATTCTATTGGAGCTATCGATATTGGTGTTGTTCCCGGTATTAATTCAATGCCAAATTCAACTTCCCTGATCGGAGGTAAACCCGGTAATTCTTCTGGAAATACATCTAAAAACTCACAAACAATAAATACAGATTCAATCTTAGATTCAGACACCTTTGTATCCAGTACGTAGGAAAGATATGCATCATAACCCTTTTTCAAATACTTTTGAGCTAACACAGACGATATCACAATAGGTAATTCATTCAAATCATCAGACTTAATTCGAAGAATCTCACCATTTTGACTTTTTAATTCGATAGTCTTCAGTCTACAATTCACAATCGTATCGTGCATAGTCAACCAGTCCATACCAATTATCACATCAAACTTATTGAATGGTAGAAGCATCAAGTCATCCCAAAAATAGTAACCCCGAGTCATCAGAGGACAATTCTTACAAATTTTATCAACTAAAATAGACTTGCCTGAGGGGTTTGATACTTTAATTACAAATTCTGTAGACTCAACATGTAAACTCTTTTTAAACACTAAATTCATACAGATATAAGAATGGGCTGATCCAGGATCTATCAACACAACTATATCAGTATCAAAAAGAGAAAAAAATACTAGTAATAACGTCTGGCGATGATGCCTCCTCTCGTGCACGTATAGCATAAGCTCTGGCACGTGCTCGTGCCTCAGATCTAATAGTTGAATCTCTCGTAGCACCTCGGTTACCACTCACATTTTTACTATTTCGGGGCGGTCTTCCTCTAGTAGCCATGTTACTTACTATCGCTGGTTGTTCTCTTTCAGCTGTAAACTTTTCTAGACAATCTCGGAGATAATGATCAAGTGATCCACATTTAAAACAAGCTCCGCTCACTAATCTACATCCACCCTATATACACAAGCATAAATGACCATATTTCATAACCCAATTAGCAAACATTTCATAACCATTCCATATACAATATATACCAATTCAACTTGATATTCAATCCCCTATTTAATACCATGCATAATCCATTCATCTAACAAAATATATATCAATACCTCACTTGCATATTTTCATTCCATCATTTCTTGCCAAAACATACCATAATTTAACACTAAAATTCAACCAGAACATAGGACCAAAATAAGCCAAACCTCATGGCTTAACTTATACTCAAAATATACCAAAAGCATAATTTTCAAGTGATCATAACTAACAACATTTAAACTAGCCTATACATTCCATATTTACATATCCATAAGTTCAAAAATACCAATCAAAAATTTAATAGTGTGATGTGCAACTCCAACTTGTCCAAAACGAGAGAGCTAATGAACCTCTATAAAACATAGAAAAAGAAATAGAGTAAGCTTTATAGCTTAGTAAGCCCATATAATTTAGAATTAAACATACCATTATACCAAATCAAAGCAAGTAAATAAGGTAAACTTAATTCAATTTTCCCAACGCCTAACACAAGCATTCATCAACAAGTTAGTCACATATATATACATGTAATCATCCATTATCTCTATCTTAATACTCAATAAATTGTATCGTATCAAATTCACATATATCAAATACATCATATTCAACATTTCATTCTCAATCACATATTCAATGATTCATTCAATAATGGTACTCATCAGTATAAACAATATTTATGCCCATTGAACCTATTAGAACTGCAAAGGATACTCGGGTGATAAACATCAGTAATTCGTCAATTCATTATTATTTATGCTCTTTCGAGCCATGATCGGTAAGCTCCTCCTGAGTTGATGAACAGTAAGCTTTATTGAGCTGAAACGGTAAGCTCTATCGAGCTGAACAGTAAGCTCATACGAATTGAAACAGTAAGCTCCAATGAGCTAAAAATAGTAAGCTCTTACGAGCTGATATATCGGTAAGCTCTTACGAGCTGTGCTGAGTCTGCAACAAATGTAGGAACTCGACCAAATCGGTAACCCTAGTGACATGTCACTCGTATCCTATGATTTCATCTAGTTCACACGGAACTCGGTAACCATTAAACTATATCAATAAGGCATTTGTATTTCAAGTATATCAATTACTTAATCACACACATTCATTTCAAATATTTTCAAATATATAAAAGTTTGATTCTAATTATACGAACTTACCTCATATTGCTCAGATAAAGACATCAGCTCTTCATCGATCTTTCCTTTTCCTCGATCTAAACTCAATCTCGACTTATCTTGATATGCTTAAAGATTAATGGTCGAACCCTTGAAACTCCTTCAATGGTCTTTTTATTTCCTAAGTTCGACTAGATGAAGAAGAAACGAAGTGATATTTGGTTTTTCTTTACTTTGATTAATCATTTAATACTGAATTACCTTAATAACCTTATTATAAATCATCAAATATCATATAATCGATGGGCATAAATGTCCACTAACCTTAATCATGGCCAAGTTTCAACATAAGGTGTAACGCCCAAAAAATCCCGAACTTTTTTTCTTTTTCGGTTTTGATAAAAGGTGTGCTTAATATTCCTAGTCAAGTGTTATTTGTGTGATAATAGGCCTGGTTAAGTTTTGCGTTCGAACTTTGGGGTGAAGGAAATTATAGTTTAATAATTAAAATAACCTTGATGGCAAGTAGTTTGGGTTTTAAATAAATGAAGGAGGAGTTAGACACAAGGAGTCTTGTGTTGGAGTCGCAAGTAACGTCATATGTGGGGCTTAGAGGTGGCGTCACATGCATGGCAAGGAGGTTTGGGGTTCGAATCCCTCTTTGCTCAAAAGAAGGATTTATTTTTACTCAATAAATGGCCAGTAGTGGCATTGGATGTAAACTCTGAAGGAAGTGACCGGAGGAGAAATTTAATGAAGGGATTAAAGAGTTATTAGAGAGAAAAGTTAGGAGATGAGGGGTGTAGAGAAGCTGAGCTGAATAGGGAATTTAGAGATAGGTAAATTCAGCTATAGTATATATAGGTGCCAATTTTAGGGATTGTGACACCCCAAACCTGGCCCAGACGTTATGGTCGAATCCGACGTGTCACAATGAAGTTTTAAAAACCCATGCTTCATTTTAGTGTTAAAAGATTGTCTTTTTGCTAAGTTAACAAAGTGAATGGAAGCTGTGCACCAGGTAGGTATCTGAAACAGAGGAGGTGAGCCATGAAACTGCTTAAGTACCAAGCTCTTGATTGGATCCAATCCTAGACATGCCCACAACCATTGCCACACTTTGGTAAACGAGTTAAAATTCATTTAAGTAGTCATCTTTGATATACCGATTATTTGTATCGTTGTGTTATTTTGAAAACGAATAACATTTTGGAAAATGCGTCCTAAGTCTAGCCTATTTTCAATTATTATCAGAAAAATATAGAGTTATAAGAAAAAAATAAAAATAATCCCAAATAAATAGTTAAAATGGCCTTATTACACCCCAAAAATAAATAGTATTAATAGTGAAGATAAACTGAAAAAAGAATAGGTTACTTATTGGAAAGTCCAAATGTGATCACCATGGCCACTCTAAATCCCCTCCGGCTCCAAGTCTCCACATCAAGGCTCACCTGTAAAGAAAAGTAAAAAGGGGGTGAGTTTGGAAACTCAGTGTGCAAGAAGACCCTTTCGGAGCCCAAACTAAAATCCGCATACTGGCCTAAGCCCAAATTCAATCTCGACATATACTAGGCCGAAGCCTTTCGTGTAACGGTTACTGGGCCGAAGCCTTTTCATTAATCATATCACTAGGTCGAAGCCTTTACTGTAAATGGTATGGCCCATAGGCCCATTTCAATATCACATGTAATATTAATGGATGTATGCAAGCCCATTTGGGGAGACTACTCAACCCACCATCTGCTACTCTCCACCCGTACCAACCAAGCTCTCCATGTGGGGAATAACTCAACCCACCCAACCAAACTCTCCACTGGCAGCATAGCTACTTTATCATATAACTGGAGGCCTAGCCTCTTTTAATAACTGGGGCAAAACCCTTTTCGGTAAACTGGGGCAAAGCCTTTTTTGCATTTCTTCCATTCATATCAAAACCCAACCCATGCATATAATGAGTATATCATAGCATATCATGTGCATATCATGTCATATCATGTATATCAATATTTCATGCATCTTTTTCATAATTAAACCCTAGGGGTATAATGGTCATTTTTACCTAGGGCCAAAACAGTCATTTTTTATATTTTAGGGGTAATTTCATAAATTTACCAACTATCATGGGTTTCCCATATTTATTAACAATTATCGATATTCTCAAGTTTTTAAACAGTGATTTTAACGCACTTTATCAAATTAGGGCTTTTGGGCCCAAAACCCCTAATGGGCCCTACGAATGCCGATTTAGCCCTTTAAACCCACTTAACCCAATTTTTACAACAGATCTAACCGTGTTAACATGAAATTTATCCAAGTCTCCTTTTTTCTATCAATTTTACCCAAATGGACCCAGAAGCCCATTGGGCCCAATTTCAGCCCATCGAGGCCCAACTTACCAACGTGCACAGAATTGCGCTCTTACCTGTTCCATCGATCCAAACACTGATCGTATCATTTTTATCGCATCTAAAACCACATGCAAAATCTCAAGTTCCCGAAATGCCAGAATTTGGCATTTTGGCTTTTCTGTGAATATTAGCCTAAGCTACTACGAGGGTTGTTACACACCTGTTTTGTGGCGTTTGCTAATAGAGTCTCACATGACAACCTACAATTAATCATCACCGTTATTAGTGTACAAGTCATGCTTATCAAGTCTAAAATCCACCTTACCTTATTCGGCCGAAGAACCCCTATTGGCCATAGGTCACTTACCTTCACCGGGTCCGATGATACGATTCAAGCTTATCCAAGTCGATACCCCAAGCCTTGCTGCTCCTTCAAAGTTATCTATTCCAATACACAAACCATAAAAATCAAATGACAAAGCCCTAGTAAGGCCTATACCTCTAAACAACAGCCTCCCTAAACTATAAGGAGTTTCGGTTTTTTCTTAGCAATTATACTATTGAATCGATTTAGAGTACAAATACTTACCAGAATCTTCCTTTTTGTATAGTTTAGAGTTTAGCAGATGAAGAATAAGTGAAGAGAAAAGAAGGTTGCTGGTCAAAAAGAAATCGGAACAACCAAACTTCACAGGTTTCGGCTTTTGTGGTTTTTCGGCAAAAGTGAAGATAGGAAAGGGAGTAGTAGATGAAAAGAAGGGAATAGTGGACTGGTTTCTGAAAAGAAAAGGAAAGAAATATGGATGGAAAGGGTGGTAGTTTTGGCTAGAGAATAAGAAGGGAAGAAAAATAATAATCCTATGGTGTTTACATAGAAGGAAACGGCACAACTAAGTCCCTAAATGCCGAAATACTAACCTAATACTCCTCTGTCGAAATCTCCTCTCTAATTCCCACTATTCGGCTAACTCTTAGCTTCTCTCCAAATCCCCAAAATCTCTCCCCTTATCACTCCTTAATCCATGCATTTGACTGACTCAAACTCTCTTCCAACAGAGTTCCATTCAGCTTCCAACTCCTGCCTGCTCAAGACATAAAAAGAACACCACAACTGCCAGCTCAGACACTTACACTCCACCTTTTTAGCTCCTTAGTGGTGTCACTTAGCCACTTTTCCAGGGGTTCTCTTGTGTTACATTTTACCCATATCTTTTAATAAGGCCACCTGTCCAAAGCCCCTAACTCCTTAAGTCTAAAATCCAAAAATTTTACCGGGTTTTGGCCAACACATGAGCCTTCCTTAGGCCCATTTACATATTCCAATTATGAATTTCACTACCAAATACCAAATTTTAACAACTTCACCAATTTCTTGAAAATCACAAAAAACCCAAAAATTAGGATGTTACAGGGATTTTAGGGTATTGCCAAAATTTCTTCTCTTCTTTTAGCCGAATTCCTCATTTTTGTGTTGCCGAAATAATTTTCTCTCTAAGTGCTCAAAAGCTGAATTCCTTGTTCCTTTCTTGTCAATTTCCCATTCTTTCTCTTCTCAAATTCCCTTTTGATTCACCTTTGGTTTTGGCCGATTCTTTCTTCTCTTCTTCTTATTTGTGCCGAATAACCCCTTTCACCATACAAATCACAAAAGTCGAATACCTCTTTGGCTGAAGACCTTCCGCTACTCCCTCTACTTCGGTCGATTTTTATGGGATTAGCATTGAATCTCAGATTTTAGATCTGTGTCGAATTGTTCCTTAGGCATTTTGGGGTTTTGGATTTAAGGAATACTTGTAATTGGTGATCAAGGAAGGGCTGTTAAGGCTTGTTATTCAAGGTAAGGCAAAGGTGAGATTTTTGACTTTTGGTGATCATATTTGATAAGTGTGTGATTAATTGTTGAGTGACACCATTTGTAGGTTCGTGGCTGAGAAGATCGCTGCACGTTTTAGTATCAGGTGTGTACATACACTGCACACACACAGTAGATCAATAAATCTCGAAATGTCAAAAAGCCAGAGGTTTGGCTGCAATAGACTTGTGAGTGCGCAAACACTTGTAAGGGGAAACCCATAGGTTACCAGAGTCTCCATGAGCGATTCTATGGACTTGGGCCGTGTATTGGCCAACCGAGCCAGAATGGGCTAAATGGGCCCGATGGGTTGTAGGGCCCATAATAGGCAAAATTTGCAATTTGTTACTAAATGATGAAATATCATATGATTGCATGACTATGAATGCGATTGGGCCTGACGAGCCATATGAATGTGGTTTAGGCCTAATGGGCCATACGAATGTGATTTGGGTTTAATGGGCCATATGAATGAGATTGGGCCTGGTGGGCCATATGCATGTATGTAGGATCGTTTGGGCTTTGTAAGGGGTTTTGGGCCTAGTATCTGATAACTGCTTAAACAAACACAAAACTTAATTAATTAATTAATTGTGACCGTGGACAAGCCATAAGGTTAATGTGTGGCAATGGGTATATGCATGTCTAGGATTGGATCTAGGGAGAGCTTGGTACTTAAGTAGTCTTAATGACTCACCTCCTCTTCTCTGGATTCCTACCTGGTGCATAGTATCTATTCGCTTTAGCCAAAGAGGACTTGTTAACGGGCCAAGGTAAGTAATAACCCATAATAAAGATAAATTACCGAAAAGCCCTTAAGGGCGAAAATGACTAAAATACCTCTATGTGTTGAATGTAAGATTTATGGATATTAGATGTATACCTGCTGCATTCATATGATATTCTGTTTAGGTTGCATATGGGTTGGGAATTATGGAACGGAGGAAGTATATGAGGATCGCATGGTTGCTTGACGACCGTGGATCCACCGATAGCTTTTTAACCCCAATATATGATTAGCAGCTTTGCTGCAAAGTTAGGTAGTACTGCAATTGAGCTACCATTGGAGTGTATCAGATGGGTGGGTCGATATTTATATCCCCACATGGTGTATATTGGGGGATGGAGATGGTGTGCAGTAGTTGGATGGGTAGGATCTGTGCATATTTGATTACTTTACATCTATTCTGATATTGAATTGGGCTCAGGCCCGAAAAGACTTGTTATTGCATGTTTTTCTATTTACCGAGGGTTGTGCACACTGAGTTTTCAAAAACTCACCCCCTCTTTTATTTTTCTCAGCTGATCTTCAGTAGGTGGTTCGAAGGTAGGAGGGACTTTGATGTGGCTAGCTAGCAAGATGACTTGGACTTATTTTCTTTAGCATATAATTTCTAGTATTTTAAGTTACTTTAGTCCGGATTGTAATAAGGCCTTTCCTCTGGTTATTATTTCAAATTAGGATTAATATTTTTTTTGGAAGTAGAACATGGTTTTCCTAAACCATAACTGTTTTCAAATAATACGTTTTCGCAACTCAATCTTTAAATGACATGTTTTCATAGATCATTTATTTTAAATAAAGCTTCCGCAACTGAAAAGAGATTTTACAAAGTAATTATTATCATACAAGAAGGAATAGTTTTTATTTAAAGAAGGGTTTTCAATGAAAATAAGGTTTTCGATAAAACACTTTAATGTGACAGGCTGGATCTGGCCATAATGTCTAGGCCGAGTTTGGGGTGTTACATAAGGACTTCTACTTTAATGATTTATAGCTATTTAATACATTTAAACAATAGAACTCAACTCTTACGTGTTACGCGATTTAGTCCTTTATACCGAATTAAGTATTTAAACAGTAAAATTTCTTAACAAAATTTTCACATAATAATTCTATCATGTTGTAAACCATATTAAAATAATAAAATAAATATTTTGACTTCGGATTTGTGGTCCCAAATCTACTGTTTTAATTTGACTGAAAAATAGGCTGTTACATTAAAAGCTCAGTTGCAAGAATTAACCGATAGAGGATTTGCACGACTGAGTTTCTTGCCATAGGGTGCTCCCATTTTGTCAGTTAAAAAGAAAGATGGCACGATAAGAATGTGTATTGAATACAGATAGTTGAATAAAGTGACAATCAAGAACAAATACCATTTACCGCGGATTAATAATTTGTTTGATCCATTGAAAGGGGCTACAGTGTTTTTGAAGATAGATTTGAGATCGGGTTAGTATCAGTTGCAAGTTAAAGACTCAGATGTGCCAAAAACTAGTTTTAAAACGAGGTACGGATATTATGAATTTTTAGTTATGCCTTTCGGACTAACGAATGCACCTGCTGTCTTTATGGACTTAATGAACTAGATTTTCAGATCGTACCTAGATTGATTTGTCGTTGTATTCATTGATGACATTTTGATTTATTAACGTGATGAAACTGAGCATGCTAATCATCTAAGAATTTTAATGCAAACTCTTTGTGATAAACAGCTATACACAAAGTTTAGTAAATGTGAATTTTTGTTTAGTGAGGTTGGTTTTCTACGGCATATTGTGTCAGCATCGGGTATTCGAGTCAATCCAAGCAAGATTTCTGCAATAATTGATTGGAAGCCTCCGAGAAATGTATCCAAAGTCCGCAATTTTTTGGGATTAGGGAATATTATAAACGATTTGTGCAAGGCTTTTCGATGATTGTGACTCTATTGACGAGATTGCTTCAGAAAGATGTAAAGTTTGAATGGTCCAAGAAATGTCAGAAAAGTTTCGATCAGTTGAAAGCCCTATTGACTAAAACTTCAGTGTTAGTACAGCTAGAATCGGGTAAAGAATTTGTGATCTTTAGTGATGCATCATTGAATGCTTTGGGCTGTGTTTTGATACAAGAAGGCAAAGTTATAACTTATGCCTCGAGACTACTGAAACTGCATGAAAAGAATTACCCAATGCATGATTTAGAGTTAGCAGCCATTGTGTTTGCATTGAAGATTTGGTGCCATTATTTGTTCGGTACGAAATGCCATATTTATTCAGATCAAAAGAGTTTGAAATATTTGATGACTTAGAAAGATTTAAATTTGAGACACCGAAGATGGTTAGAATTGCTAA
This sequence comes from Gossypium anomalum, assembly GCA_025698475.1. NCBI lineage: Eukaryota > Viridiplantae > Streptophyta > Magnoliopsida > Malvales > Malvaceae > Gossypium > Gossypium anomalum. The sequence continues at coordinate 62,756,479 of CM046956.1, forward strand.
AAGATTACGAATTAGTAATTGACTATCATCTTGGAAAAGCAAATGTTGTTGCTGATACATTAAGCCGAAAATCTTTGTTTGCTCTACGTGTAATGATTACTCAGGTGGCTCTATTTGATGACGGCTCAGTTGTACCTAAATTGAAAGCGAGACCATTGTTTTTACAGCAGATTTACGAAGTTTAGAAAGTTGATAATGAAATGTTAGCATAATGAGCTCAATGTGATTCGAACCCTGATTCAGAGTTTCAAGTTGATTCCGATGATTTTTTAAGATTCAGAGGCCGAATATGTGTTCCGAGAAATTTAGAGTTGATTCAGATGATTTTGAATGAAGCACATAGTAGTCATTTATTTGTTTATCCGGGAAGCACGAAAATGTATAATGATTTGAAATAGCTCTATTGGTGGCATGGTATTAAACATGATATTTCTAAATTTGTTTCGAAATGTTTTATTCGTCAGCAAGTAAAAGCTAAACATCAAGTGTCGTTAGGTTTATTACTGCCTATCATGATTCTCGAGTGGAAATAGGATAAAGTGTCTATAGAATTTGTTTCGGGTTTACCCCTATCTCCAAATAAGAAAGACACAATATGGGTTGCTGTTGACAGGTTGACAAAATCAATTCATTTTATTCCAGTACGAACAGATTATTCGCTTGAAAAGTTAGCTGAGTTATATATCTCCGAGGTTGTGAAATTACATGAAGTACCTATTTCCATGTTTCGGATAGAGATCTGAGATTCAGATCGAGATTTTAGAAGAAACTGAAAGATGCACTGGGTACAAAACTACATTTTAGTACTGCATTTTACCTACAAACGGATGGTCAATCCGAGCGAGTTATACAGATAATCGAAGATATGTTACGTTGTTGCATTCTTGAATTCGAAGGTTCGTGGGAAAAGTATTTGTCGTTGATTGAATTCTCGTATGACAATAATTTTCAATCGAGTATTAAAATGGCACTATATAAAGCTTTATACGGTTGGAAGTGTCGAACACCATTGTATTGGACTGAGCTTAGCGAGCATAAGATTCACAGGGTTGATTTGATTAGAGAAACAGAAGAGAAAATGAAAGTAGTTCGTGATAGTCTAAAAACAACATCGAACCTTCAGAAATCTTACGCAGATTTGAAGCGGAAAGATATTGAATTTCAGATCGGGGATCAAGTGTTCTTGAAAGTATCTCCATGGAAGAAAATACTTTGATTTGGTCGTAAAGGTAAATTGAGTCCGCAATTTATCGGACCATATGAGATCATCGAGCGAGTTGGACCAGTGGCTTATCAGTTAGCATTGCCATCTGAGTTAGAAAAGATCCATAATGTATTTCATGTATCGATGCTTCGAAGATACCAATCCGAACCTTCACATGTCATTTCCCCCACTGAAGTTGAGATTCAATCAGATTTATCATATAGTCAAGAACCAATCCAAATTCTAGCTCGTAAGATCAAAGAGCTAAGAAATAAAAGAATAGTGTTAGTGAAAGTATTATGGCATCAACACGGGGTAGAATAAGCTACATGGGAACCCAAGGATGCTATGAGAAAGCAATATCCAAACCTATTCGCTGCTAAGATTTTCTGGGACGAAAATCCCTAAGGGGGGAGAGTTATAATAGCCCGGTTTTAGCTAAATTAGAATAGTGGTTTTGAAACCACAAATTTGAGGTTGTAAAATTATTTTAATATTATTTATGGTGTTTACAGCATGTGAATATATGTGTGAAAATTTCGTGAGCTAATTTTATCATTTAAGTGGTTAATTTGAGAAAAGGACTTAATCGCGTAAAATGCAAAAGTTGCATTCTATATGATAAAGGTGTCTATTTTCTATGGCTTATTAAATGTGAGGTCCTTATGTTGTAAATAGACCATGGATAGAGGGAATAGACATAAATGGGCATAAATTTGATGTTTATTAATGTTTTAAATCAAGGTCAAATTTGTAAATTAGTAATTAATATATGTTTTAATTAAAACAAAACAAAATGTTCATCATTTCATGCATTCATCAATAGAAATATCAAAGAGGAAGAAGAACATTTAGGGCTTGAACTTTTGGCAACTTTAATCCTTGATTAAGGTATGATTTTTGATCAGTTTTTGATGATTTTAATGTTTTTGTGATCCTTGCTTTGAGAACTACCTAGCCCGTACCTTAATTTTTTAGTTTGTTAGTGATTTTGAAAAATTTTGTTGATGAATCCATGAGTTTTATGATGTTTAATCATGAATTTTGCAAGCTTGGTGTTTGATATACATATTTTGTATGGTGATTTTTGACAAAAATGTCAAATAGGGATTAAATTGAGAAAAGTGTAAATTGAGGGGTTCAATTATGAAATAAATGAAAAATATGGGCTGCTAGGGACCTATATAGAATTTGGCTAAGAATGGGTCATATTGAATTTTGTGAATTTTGTGTATTTATGAAATAATGACTAAATTGAATAAATGTGTAACTTTAGGGGCTAAAGTGCAAAAATGCCTAAATTTGTGTTTGTGGATGAAATTGAATGTGTTGATGAATAAAAGAGTTAATTTTGAATGTATTTAGATCAAGAACGAAAGTAGTCAGATTTAGATCGGGGGAAATCGAAAGTTATCAAATAGTTGATCCAGTTCCTCTATTCCAAATACGAGGTAAGTTCATATGCTAATAAGTGTATTTAAATTGAATTATATGTGTTTACTTGCCATTGAGTTGTTATGAATGTTGAATGAGTAATTACGAGCAAGAATCTACAAAGTTACGACATCTGAATGTCCCGTACGAACCTTTGGAATAGTATAGGATACGAGTGTCATCACATTAGGTTACCGAGATGTGATTTCCTATAAAACCATGTCTGAGACATTGGAATTGTATTGAGATTATGTGTAAGACCATGTGTGGGACTTTGGCATCATTAATCGATTTCGTGTAAGACCCTGTCTAGGACAGTGGCATCGATATGTGATAACATGTAAGACCATATCTGGGATATGGCATTGTACGAGCTATAAATGTTTGCCAAGTATCCTTAATGATTCTAAATAGTTCAACAGGCAAGGTCAAGTTGAGAAAGAATATGTGAATGAGCTAAGTGACTTAGGTACGTACGAGATTCATACGAGTATTGAGAAGTGAAGTAAATGATGAGTTTGATTAAGACATTGAATATGTGATCAATGAGAAAGGTTTGAGAACTTATGTGTGATTAGTTATGTTTATCATCTTTTTAATTGATATGCAAAGGTTCATATGATAGCTTTATTTGTATATGACTTACTAAGCTTTTAAAGCTTACTTTGCGTGTTCTTTCCATGTTTTATAGATTATTAAAGCTAGCTCAGACTCGGGCATCGTCAGGAAACATCATCACACTATTGATCATCTCGTGGGTACTTTTGAGAGTTATATGTATATGATATATGGCATGTATAGGCTGGTGTCATATTGGTATGTTTTGAGTTATAATATTAGCCATGAGATTTGGCTTGTAAACGTTGGTATGTATTGCCATTTAAGTTGGCTTGAATTGTGTTTGGTAAGTGTTATTTATGTGATGTATATAATGCCTTATATGTTGGATTAATTGGTGTAGTTATGTGTTAGCTATTTTGGATAGTTGTTAATTGATGTAATAATGCTTGGAAGTTGGCATATTGTGGTTTGATTTGAGATGATGATAAGGTGTATTAAGAGACTTGAAATAGAGGATAAGATGATGAGTTAATGCATTTGGAAATTAGGTAAATTGTGATGGTTTTGGCAAAATGATTTGGTATATTTTGAATATGGAATTGAATGGTTGATATGGTTGTGAATAGATGGCATTATATGTGTATGAATTGGCATGTTTTTGGTTACTTAAAGATGTATTGAAATGGTGCTATTTTGGTTGCTATGTGTGCTTATGGAAAGGGTGGCAAATTGGCTTTTCAAATGGCCTATTTTTGTCCACACGGGTAGAGACATGTGCATGTGTCTCAGCTGTGTGCAGCACACGGTCATATTACACGGCCGTGTGTCCCCTCGGGTACCCTTAGAATTAAGTCAGTATGCCCTACAATTCTGACACGGCCTAGACACACGGGCGTGTCTACTGGCCGTGTATGTTACATGGGTTTGACACACGAGCGTGCGGTCGACCGTTTGGCTAAGTTAGTAACCCCCCTTAGATTTCACATGGCTTGGCACACGGCCATGTCCTCGGCCGTGTGGTGCAAGTCAGAATGTATGCCCCATTTTTAAACGGCCTGTGACACGGGCGTGTCTGGTAGTCGTGTGAGGCACACGGCCTGTTCACACAGGCGTATGGCCCTTAAATGTTTGAAAATTTTCTACGTTTCCCTAAGTTTGCAAATATTATCTGTTTAGTCCTGAACCACTTCTAAGCATGTTTTAAGGTCTCGTAAAGCCTTAGAAAGGACAATGTGAATGATTTGAATGAATTTTGATTATGAATGCTTAAATGTATGTATTTGAAGTGTGTTATCCAGTAATGCCTCATAACCCTATTCCGATGACAGATACGGGTTAGGGGTGTTACATATATTCTATAAATTTCAAGTATTTTTCATTATTTTTCACCATTTTTCCTTTTGGTCCCTAAATAATATTTTCATCAAAAATCACTTTGTAAGAGTTGTTTGTCTATCAACAACCTTTCATTTTCTACCATAAATCTCAATTTTTTAGCATATATATCCTTGACCCATTTTCCATACTTTGATAACTTTTCAAATTGATCCCCCAAATAGATAGGTTAAGCTATCCCGGTTTTAAAAATATCAAAATTACTAAAAACAGAACAAGAAAACTTACCCAATTTGGCAAGAAAGTTTTTTCTCTCTCTCCTCGGGTTTCCATGTATTATTTTGGGGAAGAATATGATAAAAAATTATTTTTATTTTTATTTAATTAATTTATCGTTATTAATAATTTTGGTTTCCAATTTAGTCCCTAGCCTTTTTCTAATTTTTCGTGGATGAATCATCCAAAAATAGCTACTAAATTTTTATTAATGGTCTAATTACCATATAAGGACCTTAAGTTTTGAATTCCATAGCTATTTGATCCTTCTAGCTACTAGAATTCAACTTTTTCATTTTTTGCGATTTGGTCCTTCCTGTAATTAAACATTTAATCAATAAAATTTTCATATCAAAATTTTCACACGATATGTCTATCATAATACGGATCATATAATAAAATAAAAATAAACTTTATTTTTGGGTCGAATTTGTGGTCCCGAAACCACTGTTTCGATTTCACTGAAAAATGGGTTATTACAACATCATATGGGGAAATGAATACCATATAGTGTAAGGTCTAGTCATTAGCTATGGCATTATATGGGGAAATGAAGAACACATTGTGTAAGACCTAGTTCGGGATTATGGCGTCATATGGAAATGAAAACGACAGTTAGGTGATTACTAGGCGATAAGAGGCAAACCTCATGGAAATGAGTTTTGGAAAATCCCTATTGTCGAAATCACCATTACCTGATGCCTTTATGGTTGAATCTGTTATATGTAGGAGCATTTGTGGCTAAATTTGTTATATGTAAGAGCCTTTGTGGCTTTTCTCTGTTATATGTGAGCCCTAGTGGTGGAACCTATTTTTTGTGGAAGCCTTTGTGGCTGTTCTCTGTTACATGTGAGCCCTAGTGGCGGAACCTGTTATATATGGAATCCTTTGTGGCTGTTCTCTGTTATATGTGATGCTTTGTGGTGAAATCATCAAGGAAAATCCTTTGTGGCTGATTCTATTATGAGAAGAGCCTTCATGGTTGATTTTGTTGGAAGCGCTTTCATGACAAAGTCGATTGTATGACTTTGGACACCCTTGTGGCTATCTAATGATGTGTGGATGCCTTTATGGCTATCTAATGATTTATGGATGCCTTTGTGGTTGTCTAAGTGAAGTGGACGCCTTCCTGGCTATTTGTTGATCAAGTGTGTGTCTAAAGCTTCCGGAGACAAGGGAAGACATCTAAAGTCAAGAACATGCCTTAGTGTCATAATCTGTGAAATGACCTAGGGACAAACAGTCAACGGCAATGCTGAAGTGGCAGATTCTGAATAAACCACTAGTAGGAAGGTGAAATGAAAAGTAAGTTACTGGTACAACCCGTAAGTTGTGCGATAACAATTGAGGTAAGATTGTTTATAAAATATGAAGGAGTTAAAGGTATGTAGAGATTTAATACATGTTCTTACTAAGTTTGATTAGTACATGTCTGGTTCTATAGAGAAAAGTTCAATGTTTACAGTTAATGTGGAATGATGAATAAATGTATGATAATGCCTCACTAAGTTCTTATGAACTTATTATGGATGCCCTTGATTGTAGGTGTGACAGCCCTAATTTGACCCTAGTCGGAATGTGGTTTCGGGACCACAAAATCGAGTCAAAAATTTAATTAAAATTTTATTTGCATATCTTCTATGTGTGATAGTGCATGTGTGAAAATTTGAGGTTTTAATTTGGTCTTATGAATGTGAATTTTACTTGAAAGGACTTAGTTGAGAAACTTAGAAAATATGATATGGTAAATATGTAAGGACCAAATAACTATAAAGTGTGAAAGCTTGGGTTTGCATGTCAAAATGCCCAAAATGCATGAAGTGGCCGGCCAAGTAATGATGTTCCTCTACTAAGTCTAATTAATTATAATTTTATGTTGGCAAATGATTAAAATAATTCAAATAAAAATGAATTAATAAAAAATGGATGAATAAAAGAAGAAATGGAAGGAGAGAGAGAGTGTTCATCTTCTTCTTCTTCCAAAACCGAAACAAAGGGAAAGAAAAAGGGAAATTTACCCTAAGGCAATTCGGCACCTTTTTTTGCTAGTAGGAGGTAAGTTTTGAAGTGTTGGTTAAATCTTTCTATATGTTAAGTTAATTTCTAAATGTACTTTTGGCAATGTCAAGAAAGTTTAAAACTTCTATGGTAGTTTGGGCACTAAGCCGTGTATCAAAGTGTTAGAATTAGATGCTGTTTCATGTTGTATTGAATAAGTAGACGATAGAATGGGGTGGAACTTGTTAAATAAGTAGTTGGGTAACACCTTGTACATTCGGCCATATGGAGTTTAAATGGAATGTCATTTTTATTATTATTTTCCTTGTATGAGAAATGGTTCATTGTTAAGGCTGAATGAGTCATGATAGATAAGTTGAAAGGCAAAAATTCATGTTATGAGATAATTTGAGTAATTGACTGAAACATGGAAGGGGGGTAAGATTTATATTTTCATGTTTTAGGAGTGAAAGATATAATGAAAATGTACTAAGTTTAATGTGCATATTTTAGTCTAAGTGTTGTGGAGAATTCGGTTAAAATAGTTGGTATGTGTGTTGCCGAATTTAAATTATGGGAGTGATTATAATGGGCATTAAGATGTTGAACTTATGAAATTAGAAGTATATGAACTTGTTAGTATTTAAATGATGGTATGAATAAATGGGGAGCTTTTGCTAGTTTAGAAGTATACGGTCAAAGTTTTTATGAGGTTAAACTATGTGTTAAATGAAAAAATGATGAACAATCATTATTTTGGTAGTGATAAGGCATTTAGCTTTGAGACATTAGATAAACATTAGTTGAAGTTTTAATGTCTTGAACAATGATGGTTGTAAGATGAAGTGGAAATTGTTAAATTTATATATGTGAGTAATTAGCAAGGGGTGGTTACCGTATATACATATATATATGTGTTTTATTGAAGTATTGATTAGGTTATTGATATTAATGTGGTCTTAGGTGATCAATAGCCGAATGGCTTAAAAGCCTAAGGTGGAAAAATCAAATTTTTGCCGTGTGATTCTTGTGATATGAAACCATTAATATTATGGGATATAAATAACTAGCAAGGTAATTAAATTAGTCAATTTATTTATAGGAGCTCAAGAACCCAAAGGAGGGGATTCAAGCAAGGGCAAAGCAAAGAATATCGAGTAGCCGATTGGAACCGTTTCATCCAACACAAGGTAAGTCCATAAGCAATTATAAGATTGGTTATTTTATACATAAATGGTGCTCGCATATCATGAAGGAATTACTTTTGTTTAGGTATTCTTTTGATTGATATATATGTGGCCGTATAGACTATTTGAATTAAATCAATTGCTTTGCTATAATGAAATGACATTGGCACTATGTGTGCGGAAATTGAATGGTACTATGTGTGCTGATTTGAATGTCAATACGTGTGTGGATTACCAAGGCACTATGTGTGCGGGTTAGCATGGCACTATGGGTGCGAATTTCCTTGCTGGAGCACTATGTGTACGAAATCGGTTGATGATACAATAAGTGCAAGAAATGAATGAAGGGTTAGAGCTATTGATTGAAACAAGAAATTGGAGACATGAAACGTATATGCATGAATCTATCTAGTTCATCATTGTTTAATACTTTGAGAAAAGGATTTAAGCCATCTGGTTGTTTGATATTTTGATTGAATAGTAAGACTTGACTTGTAGTTGGATCAATAATCTAAGTAATATATGGCATAGCTCGGTATGGCTGTAATAGTTGATTTTAATTTTTTTCTTATGATCTCAAGTTAATTGTCTGTATTATATTGCTTACGACTACTGAGTTGAATACTCATTGGTGTGTTTACTTGTCTCTTATTTAGATTTTCTTTTGATCCATTTTGTGTGCTCGGGACCATCGTCGAAGTCATCACACCTGCCTGCAACGTTTTGGTACCCCTTCTTAGTTAGTCTTAAGTATAACATTATGGCATGTATAGATATTAAATTTGTGGATTTCCACGTTATAATACTAAATTTTGCAATCATGGCCATATGAATATGGCTTAACCTTTAATATTACAAAAATGGCTATGTTTGCTTTTATAATACAACTCTTTTAATTAAGTGAAATGTTACTAAATGGGTGGTTAAATTATTAAATTAAATATGTCAAAGTTAGGCTTATGGAATGTGGCTATTTATTTGTTTTTTATGAGCTAAATACTATATGTATATAAAATTTGTTATGCATTCGACTATTATGGCAAACCACCAAATGAATAGTGATCCTCTTTTATGATGTATAGATGAGTGCAAGGCACGTTGTACATCATATATACGTTTGGGTTATGAAATTGTTTATTTATGATGAATTAATACCTTGTAAATTTGGTTTTGTTTTAATTGCAAAGATCGGCAAAATAATTATCCACTATTTTATTTTGTTCAACTGTTCGCTCATGAATTCTTTTAGTAATACTCTGTAACCCTTCTGGCGATGGATACGGGTTAGGGGCGTTACAGTAGGATCTGTTAGAAAGATGGGAGACGAGAGACAATGCTATGTCTACGCAATAGGAGCAACGATCTTTGCTAATATGCATGCAAGGAAGAGAAAGATTGTAGCAGAGTTACAATCCACGCCAGAGGAAAAAACTAAGAGAGCCATACGACTAGCTATAAGCAATGATGGAACATAAGTTCATAAAAGGAGCCTTATGGCGAAGTCAATCTGTGCATAAAATATAATACTTTGTATGGTGATAGAAATAAGGCAAAAACAGTAGTTATATTATTCAAATTGTAAATGTGATTTTACACTGTACAAGAAGTTATTCATAATAAGTAAAATGAGGTAATTCATATATAAAAGACTTAGAAATTTTATTAGTTGCATAGTTACATAGGAAAGTATAAAAAGAGTCTAAGTGAGCCAGTCCTTAGACGTAACGCCTAACACTCGGATCCGGTTAATCGGGTTAGGTGGAGGGCGTTACATTATGAGTCCAGCTCAAGGTAATTGGTTGTTGCATCTAAAATGAGCGAAAATTCTCATAGTATGGTTCCCTATCAAACTAATACACGTGATGCTCCTCCTTATTAATGTTAGGTTTTGAAATGCACAACCCCTTCAAGTACCATAATGCATCATTGGATCCCACCCTTTCACTTCTTGTTACGTATGCACAAAGATCCAATGCTTACACATTGCTATATTACATCATGTTTCATCATCCAATGCTAGAAGTTTGAAACTTCAAGGTAGACCAATTTGAAATTTTGGAAAGTCATACACCAATGTTCTTTCAACAAAGTCTTAGCGAGAAAATGATTGATTTGTTTTCCCTACTCTAGCGAGCTTAGTTATCTTTGTCAAAAGCTAGTTGCCTAATAACCTAGCTATGGAAAGCTTGTAGCCTAACAGCCTATCAATTTTTAAAAAAATGAAAGGAGAAGAGAAAGATAAATGATTGAAAGAACGAAAAGAACAAGAAAATATTATAATAAGTATATGTTGAATAATAGAAGAAGGAAAGCTAGTAGCTTAATAGCCTAGTTTCCAACAAAAGAAATTGTTGAGTATGACTCCTATTTCAGTCAATTTGAGAAATAATATTTCAGTTAAACTCTGTTTATTTGTTTCAATCAAACTCTGATTAGTCTAGATTATTTTATTATTATTTGACCTATGAATTTAGCCTATAAATAGGCTTTTTTACAACCTTAGAAAATACACCCATTAGAGATTAGAACTCATAACACATTTAGAGAATTTTATGTTTACATTTTGAGAGTTCTTTGTTTTCAATTTTTCGAGGTTTAGTTTTAATCTCCATCTTTTGTACTCTTCGTTCTTTTTCCATTATAGTAAAATTATCTTTGCTTGTAGTTTTTTATCCTCTTTGGAGGGGTTCTTCCACGTTAATTTTTTGTGTTCAAATTTCTCAATTTATTCCACTATTTTTTTACTTGTTGCTTAATCGGGTTGATCCTAACAAGTAGTATCAGAGCTACTTCAATTTTCATAGATCAGCCCATTCAGATATTGCAGCAACAAGGTTTGAAATTGAGAAGTTTGATAGTGAGACAAATTTCAATCTGTGGCAAGTTCGGATGATCGCAATTCTAGTTCAAATCGGCTTGAAAAAGGTTGTTACCAGGAAAAAGCCTGAGAATCTAAATCAACAAAATGGGAAGAGCTTGATCAAATGGCCTTGTCTGCAATCCAATTGTGCCTCGTGAATACGGTATTTCAGGAGGTATTGATGGAGAAAACCTCATCTGCCTTGTGGAAAAGGTTAAAAACTCTTTATGTGACTAAGTCACTAGCTAACCATTTAGTGTTGAAACAACGTCTATCTACATTTCGCATGAACAAAGGTGAGCTTCTTAGAGATCACATTAGTCAATTCAATAGTCTTTTAAATTATTTAAAGAACATTAAGGATCATATTGACGATGAAGATCAGGCTATGCTATTATTGTGCTCTTTACCCCCTTCATACAAGCCTTTCAGGGAGACATTGATTTATGGCAGAGACAAACTGTCGTTCGAAGATGTGAAGGGTCATTTGTTGAGTAGAGACAATCTCAACAATGATTTTGCTTTGGATAGCAAGGCTGTAACACCCCAAACCCAGCTGAGACGTTATGGCCGTATCTTGGCGATGTCACATTGAAGGGTGAAACGTAAAATTCGATGTAGGTGAAAAACCTCGAAATCATTTGACTGATGGATTGGTTAAAAATTTTTGTTGTTAAAGAAAGTATTAATTTTTATAAACATTTAAAGTTAAATTTTGTGTATCAAAAACAGCGAAAGCTTTTCTTGAAAAATGTTTGGGTATTTACGTTTGTCTTAAAACTAAAAGTTAATATGATAAAATCCAGAAATTAAAACAAACCGAAAAAAGGCCATATTACAACAAAACCCAAATAAGAGAAAACATTCAAAATACAAAAATTTGACTGTCCGCAGTGTGGCCACCTCCAAGTCCTCCGATACGTCAAACTGCCTACTGAGGATTATCTGAAAATTTTAAAAGAGGGGGTGAGTTTATGAAAACTCAGTGTGTACAACCCTCATCAATCACAAAGCATGCATCACATCAATTTGGGCCAAAGCCCAATACAATAATGGTGGCACTTGGGCCTTAGCCCATGGTAGCCTCAGTTGGGCCTGAGCCCATGTCACAATCAGAATCAAATTATGCAATGCACAAATACCCAACCAACCCTGCACTCCGTATCCCGTCCAACCCTACACTCCTATGGGGATTTAATCGACACACCCATCCCTACACTCCTGTTATAACACCGGTTGAGGCACTAACTAATTTCGCAGCAGAGCTGCCAATCACATAATGGCTTTAAGCCGTCGGTGGATCCACATTCGTCAAGCGACCATGCGACCCTAACAAATCATATACTTCCTCCAAATCAACGATCCCGTCTCTCATGCAGCATCATATCACATGAATGCAAACATATCATAAATAGCATAAAATAACAATCATATAACACATAAGGGCATTTTAGTCATTTTGCCCTTCGAGGGCATAACAGTCATTTCACAAATCGAGGTTTGGGTACACTTACTAACCTATCCGTAGGTCCACAGTCATCTCACGTGACTCGTGCAACCATTTCCAATCAAAACATACAATTGGGCCTAAAGCCCATTACGAAGCCCAAGTGGGGCTCACATGCTCATATGGCACGCTAAGCCCAAAATCGACCTTAGCCATGTGAACAACATAGCTCGGTCCAACTTTTTCCCACCTATTGGTGAGTTTAACACATGTAGGGCTTACGGGCCCATTGGGCCCGTACGACCCAACTCGGCCCAACGTGGCCCATTATGGCCGCAGCCTACGAGTTCTCTCATGGTGGCCTCCACTATCGTGTTAGATTTTCCACACGTGCATTCACACGTTCGTGTGACCTCTACCGCCTTACTTTTGGCTTTCCGACATTTCGGCATTTTGGCTTTTCGACTTTTTGCCGTTCTACGATCTATTAGTGTGGGTACACACCTTTTTGCGAAAAGTGAGCCAATCGCCACCACGCCAACCTAGACCCAAATATAACCCAATGTTAGTCCTTAATCGATAAAGTTCCCATCCTCACAAAACCACGAATTCTCAAAAAAATGGTAATTGTTGCTTACCTCGAATAGCAAACGGTCACTCTCTCTAATCACTGATCGAAGCTTTCTTCCAACTTGCCAAAGTCTATACAGCATTACTACCTCGTTAGCCAAAACCATGAATGAAAATATTAGAGCCAAAAGTACGGCCACTTACCATCACTTAGACGCATTCGACAAGTAAGGCACACTCTAAGATTGAGTCCTCACGAAGAACAGGTACACCCCTGATAGAAACGGTGGATAAAGGGTAGCGTTAGAGAGGAAGATTATGCCGGGAAGGATAGAAAGAAGACAAAGAATAGTCATGAACCCTATCAAAAAAATTAGTTACCTTACTCAAGTGTAGAGAGATTCGGCTCCCAAAAAGAATAGAGCAAACAGCAAGCAATGAAACTGAAATGAGTTGAGAAGGAGAGGAGACTCAGCCAACACCTAAAGAAGAGGGAGAGAGTTGAGCAATAAACGACCCAAGTAATCAAATGAAAGGAGGGAAAGAAGATGCTATCCAGATAGGGAAGTCGACAGAGATAGGGGGAAAAGTAAAGGACTAAACAAAATCAAGACCAAATACCCGTGCAAGCAAGATCGGCCAAAGGAAGAAAATAAAAGAGGTTGGCTACCAAAACGCTATTGAAGAACAAAACCAAATGGCCAATTTCTCGAATGAACACACCCAATTTTGACTACCAACAAGACTTCTAAACCAAAGGAGAGAAAAATAGTCAAAAGAATAATGGCTAACAAAGAAAATGGGAAATAAAACTGACAATTTCCGCATCCCTAGAGTTTTGACTGAATTTGCCTAAAGAGGAATCCTACTTTCAGCTAATCACTCCCATTTACCCACTTCTTGAACCACTCCACGATTTTCTCCACAAAATCCTCCCTTTTTCTCTCCATGATCCACTTCCAAGATCACTCCTCAATTCTCTCCTCAACAACCTCCTCCATCAGAATTCCACTACAACTCAACCACCGAACCCAATTAAAAAATAAATACCTCATTTGTGCTGTGCCACACTCGAACCTTTGACCTTAAGGTTCCCTTACACGCCAGCTTGCCACCACACTACAGGCTCCTTTTGTGATAAAAACGTCTATAATTAACTATAAGACATATGTGCTAGTGTCCAAATTCACTTAAGAGAAAAACTAAAATAAATTGCATGAGCCAAGACTTGAACCCAGGCTCCCTTGCAACCTTAATGACGCCACAACCACTAGACCACATGCTTCCTTGTGTCATTTATTTAACATAATAATTTAAAAGGCCTACTTCCACGCATCCAGTTTTTTATTCACTAAAAACCAAAATTTTTACTAAAGCCCAAGTTTGAACCCAAGATTTCTCCAACACTTCTCAGGGCCATTAACCACCAAAGCAGACATTTAATTGTGACATTTCCTTGCACGATTAAATACTTATATACGACCTCCTTATAGACCCATACTCAAGGCCCAATACTTCTAGGCCCAAATTTGAGATGTTATAACTCTACCCCCTTAAAGAAATTTCATCCTCGAAATTTTCAACTATCAGAAAAGTCGCACAACCTAAGTTACACTACTATGCTTCTGCTGCGCACTCTAATTCTAATTTCAAAATAACTAAATAGTACACTATGGATAAAGTATGTACCAGTATTTGCATCTAGAGTGTCTTCGTCCTCTCGGTAGCGTGCTGCATAGACCAAGGCTGCCTGCCTCACTTCAGTATGACCAGCACCTTTTCCTGGTGCTCCACGACCCAAACTGTTTTAACCTTTGGCCTGACCATGGCCTCTAGGCGGTTACTGGCCACCCTTAGATGGCTGTACATTACCTCCACCAAAGACTTCCCTCTAATTCAGTCTTCTGGGACACTCTTTGAGATGATGCTCCATGGAACCACAATTCAAATAGGCTCCTATTCTCTTCCAGCACTCTCCTGCATGACCTTTTCCTCAAATAGCACAAGGTGGTAACCCAGTAGTAGCAACAGGAGGCCCCGCTCTGACCGGCCCATCCACTCTGGCCCTTCTCTTAGGCCTCTGATCGCTATTGGAGGGCTCAGAATCCCTTTTATTTCTTCCCCTTTCTCTTTCCCGATTTAAGGGCTCAGTGCGCTTTACATCTTTACCCTTTTTGACTTTCTCCACCAAGCTGCAAAATCCTACTCCCTCTAAGGAGCAATCAATAACCGAAGACTATCTTTGAGGCTGTCTTCGAGCCAAACACAACGTTCATAATCTGTTGCCACTATTCCTTTAGCATACCAACTAAGTCGTAAGAACTCTGCCTCATACTCCGCCACAGATCAGTCTCCCTGAGTTAAGTTCAAGAATTCCTTCCTCCGAGCATCCACATAACTTATGCCCACGTATTTCCCTTGAAATGCCGATTTGAAGAACTCCTAGGTTATTCGATCAGGCTGAGTGTCCTCTTTCACGGTAAGCTCCCATTGGTAAGCTTCCTCTCGCAGCAGTGACACTTCCCCTTTCAATTCTTTCTCGGAAGTACAATCTAGATCGTCCATTATTCTTTCGGTGGCCTCCAACCAATATTCAGCCATATTTGGTGCTACCCCCACGATACCCTTGAAGATCTCGGCTCCATTCGATTGGAGTCTCTCAAAAATTGACCCTCAGCTCCCATTACCAATGTTGGGCCCAACGACCCTTTCTAGAATCCTTAACATTACTTGTGACAATGCGTCGTCCCCAGCTGCTCGATCATACGACCCTATCTCGAGTACTGGTGAAGCCGGTGCTTCTCTCACCTCAACATTGGGCATGTGACCTAATGTCGAAGATCTAGCCCTAGCACTTCCACGGCCTCTGCCGCGGCCTCTTGTACCCCTTCTAGTGTTCATTATCACTTCGCTTATAATCTAGTTAAGAAATTTTATGCAATTTAGCTCAATGCTTCAGTAATTAAGCAGATGTTTTATGACAATAGTAGTTAAGAGTCACAGGCTCGCTACAGTCTTAGTTTCCTATAGGCCTCAGTTTTACTCTAGCTAAAGAGTCTCAGTATATTCTATCATCTAAAGTAAGCCCAATAACTATCTATAGTATATCATTTTAAAACAAAACAAGAAAACTTACTTGGTACGACGCCAGAGACTTGGTGTGCCACATAACCGAATCCTTACTTCAAAAATGCTTCAAAATTGTTTGCAAGTACTTTTAAAATCTCAAAAGCTAGTAGCCCATTTCACAGCCCGAGTTTTAAACTTGGCTCTGATACCACTAAATGTAACACTCTAAACTCGACCCAGACGTTATGGTCGTATCCTGGCGGTGTCACATTGAAGGGTGAATCGTAAAATTTGATGTAGGTGAAAAGCCTAAAAATCATTTGACTGATGGATTAATTAAAACTTTATGTTGTTAAAGAAAGTCTTAATTTTTATAAACATTTAAATTTAAATTTCATGTTTCAAATACAGCAGAAGCTTTTCTTGAAAAACGTTTGGGTATTTACGTTTGGTTTATAAAACGTTATCTTCTTTTTGAAACACGAGTCTTAAAACTAAAAGTTAATAGGATAAAATCCAGAAATTAAAACAAACCGAAGAAAGGCCTTATTACAACAAAACCCAAATAAGAGATTTAAATCACTAAAATTTGACTATCCGCAGTGTGGCCACCTCCGAGTCCTCTAATACGTTGAACCGCCTACTGAGGATTACTTGAAAAATTTAAAAGAGGGGGTGAGTTTAAGAAAACTCAGTGTATACAACCCTCATCACTCATAGAGCACGCATCACATCGATTTGGGTGAGTTTAATTGTAACATTTCCTTGCATGGTTAAGTACTTATATACACCTCCTTACAGACCCATACTCAAGGGCCAATACTTCTAGGCCCAAATTCGGGGCGTTACAAAGGCAGATAAGTAAGCTTCTATTTTGGTAGCATCAAAGAAACAAGACAAAAGGTGTCGCTATTGTAAAAACTTAGGTCATGTCAAAGTAGATTGTTATAAACTGTGAAATAAAAGAGCTGCTGAGAGTAACGAGGAAGATGTAGCTGGTGCTAATTTGGACGATGAAAGCAGTGATGATTTCTTATTAATGTCAATGAGCGATAACTCCAAGCTCACGTGCGAGTGGATCCTAGATTCGGGATGTTCTTTCAACATGTTTCCCAATAGAGAATGGTTCTCTGCATACAGCTCAGTTGAAGATGGAGTTGTGCGTATGGGAAATGATTCATCTAGTAAGGTAATTGGTATTGGTACTATTAAAATTAGGAAACACAATAGGACAGTTAGGACACTCTTAGATGTTAGGTATGTACCTGATTTACGAAAGAATCTCATCTCCTTGAGTATTTTGGACTTGAAAGGATGCAAAATCAACATTGTGTCAAGTGACATGAAAGCATCTCGTGGAGCTCTCATTTTGTTAAAAGGTAAAAGAATCGATAGTCTTTATATTTTGGAAGACTCTATAGTGACTGGTGAAATGGGATATCCCTCATCCGTTACGGAGTCGAAGTCAACTCGTTTGGAGCGGAGGCAACTTGGTCATAGGAGGGAAAAAAGTATGACTATTTTTGTAACAGCCAATTTTTCAGTAAAATCGGAACAGTGGTTTCGGGACCACAAATACGACCCAAAAATATGATTTATGTTTATTTTATTATATGGTCAGTAATATGGCAGACATGTCGTGTGAAAATTTTGATATGAAATTTTTATCGATTAAGTGTTTAATTACGAGAAGGACTAAATCACAAAAAATGCGAAAGTTGAATTCTAGTAGCTATAAGGATCAAATAGCTATGGAATTCAAAAACTTAAGGTCCTTATCTGGTAATTAAACCATTAAGAAAAGTATGTAGATTTTTCTTGGTGACTCATCCATGGAATTATAAAAAAGAAGCAAGGGCTAAATTGGAAACACTAAAATACTCAATAAATTAAAAAGATGATAAAAGAAATCATCTTATTTTATGTCATCTTCAACATAAAACACATGGAAACCCTAGGAGAGAGAAAAGAAACTTTCAAGGCCTAATTGGGTAAATTCTCTTGTCCTATTTTTAGTAATTTTGGTATTTTTGAAACCGGGATAGCTTAATCTTTCTATTTGAGGGATTAATTTGAAAAGTTATCAAGGTATGACAATGGCTCATGGATGTATTATGCTGGAAATTAGAAATTTATGGTAGAAAATGATAGATTACTAATAGATAAACAACTTTTACAAAGTGATTTTTGATGAAAACATGATTTAGGTCTTTGGTTAGGCTTGAAATAAGGAGTAATTTGCACCAATTTCATTTTCCGGGCCTAGGGACAAAATTAGAATTTATGGAAAAGTTAGGGGCAAAATGCTAATTTTTCCTAAGACGTAAATCAAGTCCATTAAAATATGAAATGTGTGAAATTGATGGTTAAATTCATTTATATAGATCCGAACAACACTAATTCAAGGTTAGATCGAGGAAAAGAAAAGGTTTCGGATTAGTAGATTTCTAAAGCGAACAAGTGTCGAGGTAAATTTGTGTAACTTAATCCGTCATGTAAATTTGTTTAATTGAATGTTGTGTTATATGGAGTGTGATTTAAATTTGTAACACCCCTAACTCGTGCCCATCGTCAGAACAGCGTTTAGTAGTATTACTGAAATATTCAAAACATTTTTCCATTAATCTACGTAAATTACTATTCATTTACCGATATCAACCATAACGTCCCTTGATCGGGCCCTCGAGGCCCAATACGAGCATTAGAATCGAGTCGGGACCTAATCGAGACCACTAAGCATTTTTTGTGACTTTTCAAAAAAATTTCAAGGTGCAGGGCTCACACGCCCATGTGGTCTAAGGGACACGCACGTGTGACCCTGGGACACGCCCGTGTCTCTGCCCGTGTGCCTAATTCTAAGCATTCTGCTTCTCAAAATTAAGGTGCAGGGGACACATGGCCTAACCACATGCCCGTGCTACCAGGCCGTGTGTCATACACGGTTTAGACACATGCCAGTGTGTCTGTCTGTGTGGACAAAATAAAACCATTTCCAGCTCTATTTCTCACCCAAATTTTCACCCAAGATCTGCACATGAAACACACATCCAATACCAACCAATCCAAGCATTCAAAATAGACAATTCTATCATTCAACAAGGCATATCACTAGATGCATATGTGTTTATAAACTTACCTTGGAATAACTTAGGCATTAGCATCATTTGATCACGTATACATAACATATAACATATGAATATAACATAATAATCTACTTAGTAATACCAAAATGAACCATTACTAGCCATTCCAATGCTAGGTTACAAAATAACATTTCAAACCACTATTGGCCAAGTTGTACTATACATGCCATTATACCAAAATGATTTCTACTAAGTATACCCAAAATGACTAGTTGATAGTGTGACGATGCTCCAATGATCTTCCAACCTTCACGAGCTTCCAAGCACTATAAAATAGGGGAAAATGAAATAAGGTAAGCATTACATGCTTCGTAAGTTCGTATAGCGGAAGCTAAACTTACTGATCTTGCTTATTAAAATCTAGGCATACAATGTTATGTTTCCATCCATTTGGCTAATTGCCTAATCACATACATTCAATCAAACATGTTAGTCACCAAAATATCCATATCAATCAAGTAACATAGATGAGTTCATCAAACAATATTCCTTCAAGCCATTATCATAACATATCAAGATTTTCATGCCATGTCAAGAGTTTTATGTCGATTGAATTATTTAAATTCTGATGAAGGCTCAAATAGTACACTCAAAGTGTACGATTTAATAATCCGCCAATTCTTATCGAAGTTACCCTTAGGGTACTTAACCAAGAAACACACTTTCAAGCCACTTGTCATATAACAGGATTACCAGTCCAGGCTAAATCCTTTACATAGCGTATGCTCAAAAG
This sequence comes from Gossypium anomalum, assembly GCA_025698475.1. Classification (NCBI taxonomy): domain Eukaryota; kingdom Viridiplantae; phylum Streptophyta; class Magnoliopsida; order Malvales; family Malvaceae; genus Gossypium; species Gossypium anomalum. Next base: position 62,776,296 of record CM046956.1, read on the forward strand.
AGCTCAATTAAGGTTACCAGTCTAGGCTAAACCCTAATCATAACGTATGCTCGAGAGGTAATGTACCAGGATTACCCGTCTGGGTTAAATCCTTTCTATGACAAGGTCATTGAGATTACTCGTCCGAGCTCAATCTCATCTACAAGAAATGCAAGACCCTATTTGTTTCGGGAAAGCGCATACAATCCTCAGAATTCAACATTCAATCGGGACTTAACCCTTTATCACCATTTCAAGCATGTATTAAATTTCCATCATAGCATACCATTAAAGAAAATCAACATAAATCACATTACACACTAATACAACATTCAATTAACATAATTACATGCTCGATTAAGTTACACGAACTTACCTCGACACTTGTTCGCATAAAAGTCTATTAATCCGAAATCTTTTCTTTTCCTCGATCTAACCTCGAATTAGTGTTGTACGGATCTATATAAATGAATTTAACCATCAGTTTCATACATTTCATATTTAAATGGACTCAATTTACGTCCTAGGCAAAATTACCATTTTACCCTTAACTTTTCCAAAAATTCTGATTTTGTCCCTAGGCCCAGAAAATGAAACTTATGAAATTTACTCCTTATTCCAAGCCTAAAAAAAGCCATATTACAAATTTTCTAGCACATGTATCCATAAAATTTAAGAATTTTTCATCAAATTTTACAACTTTTCATTTTAGTCCCTAAATCATGTTTTCATCAAAAATTACTTTGGAAAAGTTGTTTATCTTTCAATAATCTTTCATTTTCTACCATAAATTTCTAATTTTCAACATAATACATCCATGACCCAATTTCATACCTTGATAACTTTTCAGATTAATCCCTCAAATAGAGAGATTAAGCTATCTTGATTTCAAAAATACCAAAATTACTAAAAACGAGACAAGAGAACTTACCCAATTAAGCCTTGAAAGTTTCCCCTCTCTCTCCTAGGGTTTCCATAAAATTTTAGGTTGAGGATGATGAAAATAAGATAATATATTTCTTTTTGTCTTTTAATTAATTAAATATTTTGGTATTTCCAATTTAGTCCTTGCCCTTTTTCTATAATTCCGTGGATGAGTCACCAAGAAAAATCTACATAATTACCATATAAGGACCCTAAGTTTTAAATTTCATAGCTATTTGATCCTTATAGCTACTAGAATTCAACTTTCGTATTTTATGTGATTTAGTCCTTCTCATAATTAAGCACTTAATTGATAAAATTTTCATTTCAAAATTTTCACATGACATGCCTATTATAATATGGACCATATAATGAAATAAAAATAAATCATATTTTTAGGTCAAATTTCTGGTCCCGAAACTATTGTTCCGATTTCACTGAAAAATGGGTTGTTACAACTCTCCCTTCCTGTAGGTATTTTCGTCCTCGAAAATCTTACCAGTAAAAAGATTTGGGTATTGCTTCCTCATAGTATCCTCCGTCTCGCAGGTAGCCTCTTCAATACCGTGTCGTTGCCAAAGAACTTTTACTAAATCTACCTTTTTATTTCTTAACTCTTTCGTTTCCCGAGCTAAGATTTTGATTGGTTCTTCATCATATGTCATATCAGGCTAAATCTCTACCCCTGTCGGAGAGATAACATGTGAAGGGTTGGATCAATACCGCCATAGCATAGACACATGAAAAACCTTATGAATCTGATCAAGCTCTAGTGGTAAAGCTAACCGATATGCAACTGGCCCAATCCTTTCTGTAATTTCGTAAGGTCCAATGAACCGTGGACTCAGTTTTCCTTTGCCTTCAAACTGGAGAACTTTCTTCCAAGGCGACACTCTCAAGAATACTTTATCACCAACTTGAAATTCTATTTCTTTTCGTTTCTAATCAGCGTAGGACTTTTGACAATCAGAGGCTTCTTTCAAGCTGTCTCGAATTACCTTCACTCTTTCCTCGATCTCTCAGACCAAGTCAACTCCGTGTAACTTTTTCTCACTGAGTTCTATCCAATACAATGGAGTTCTACATTTACGTCCATACAAGGCTTCATATGGTGCCATTTTAATACTAGACTGATAACTTTTATTATAAGAAAATTCAACCAAAGGTAAATACCTTTCCCAGTTACCTTCAAACTCAAGTATACAACACCAAAGCATATCTTCCAAGATCTGTATTACCCATTCAGATTGACCATCTGTCTGGGGATAAAATCCAGTACTAAAGTGTAACTGAGTTCCCAGAGCCTCTTGCAATTTGCTCCAGAATCAAGATGTAAACCGAGTATCTCTATATGAAATAATGGAGACAGGCACTCCATGCAATCTGACAATCTTAGAAACATACAATTCAGCCAATCTATAAAAAGGAATAATCCATACATACTATAATAAAATGTGCAAGCTTTGTCAACCGATCAACAATTACCCAAATGGCATATTTCTTCCTTAGAGACAAGGGTAATCTCGTTACAAAGTCCATGGTAATCCTTTCCCATTTCCATTATGGTATTGTGACTAGCTGTAATAGTCTAGAAGGCAACTGATGTTTAGCTTTTACATCCTGACATATCAAACACTTAGTTGAGAACTCAAAAATATCTCGTTTCATTCTTGGCCACCAGTACATCTTTTTCAAATCATTATACATTTTATTACTTTTGATTTTGGCTCTGCCTTTGAATAACAAACAACGACCAGCCCAAATCTAAAATTCTAAATCAAGAGTCGATTCACTCTGTATCCGTTTTGCTTGCAATTTACTATCATTTTTCTGAGCTTTAGAAATATGTTGCAAAAACATTGGTCTAGCTTTAACTTAGCTATGATCAAACCATCATCAGACAACGATAATAGGATATTCATTACTCGCAGAGTATACAGAGATTTTCTACTCAAAGCATCTAAAATTACGTTGGTTTTCCCCGGATGGTAGTCAATAACAAAATCATAATCTTTCAATAACTCAAGCCATCTGCACTGTCTCAAATTCAAATCTTTCTATGACATCAAATATTTCAGACCTTTATGATCAGTGAATATGTGACATTTTTCACCAAATAAGTAATGCCGCCAGATTTTTAGTGCAAACACTATGGCTGCCAATTCAAGATCATGTACCAAGTAGTTCTTTTCATGTGGCTTTAGCTATCAAGAAGCATAGGCTACTACCTTACCATCTTGCATCAATACACAGCCTACACCATTCAATGACGCATCACTGTAAACTATAAATTCCTTACCTGATTCTAGCTAAACTAACACTGGATCTTCTACCAATAAAACATTTAATCTGCCAAAGCTCTGCTGGCATTTCTCAGTCCATTCAAATTTCACATCTTTCTGCAACAAACGAGTTATCGGAGAAGCTATCATTGAAATTTTTTTTTACAAATCTCCGATAATAACCAGCTAGTCCCAGAAAACTTCAGACTTCAGACACATTCTTCGGTGGCTTCCAATTAACAATGGCTAAACTTTTATTCGGGTCTACTCTGACACCTTCAGCAGATACTATATGCCTAAGAAAACTAACTTCTCGTAGCCAAAATTCACATTTACTGAATTTGGCGTACAATTGTTTCTCTCGCAGGGTTTGCAACACTATTCTCAAATGCTCAGCATGCTCATTTTCATTCCGAGAGTAAACCAAAATATCATCTACAAATACCACCACAAACCTGTCCAAACACGGGCTGGAAATTCTATTCATCAAATCCATAAACACTGCAAGTGCATTGGTCAAGCCAAATGCATCACAAGAAACTCATAGTGTCCATACCTGGCTCTAAAAGTTGTCTTTGGTACATCCGATTCTTTTACCCATAGTTGATAGTAACCAAAACAGAGATCAATCTTCAAAAATACAGTAGCACACTTTAGCTGGTCAAACAAGTCATCAATATGAAGCAATGGATACTTTTTCTTTATTGTCTCTTTGTTGAGTTGCTTGTAATCAATGCACAGCCTTAACGATCCATCCTTCTTCTTTACAAATAGAATCGGCTAAGAAACTAGGTCGAACAAAACCTCTATCAACCAACTCTTGCAACTGTACTTTCAGCTCTTTCAATTCAGTAGAAGCCATTATGTAAGGTGCTATAGATATAAGTGTTATACCCGAAACAAGCTCTATAGAGAATTCCACCTCTCTTCCTGGTAGTAAACTAGGTAATTCTTCTGGGAATACATCAGGAAATTTACATACTACTCGCACTGACTTAATCTTTGACTCAAATACTTTGGTACCCATCACATACGCAAGATAGGCATCATACCCCCTTTCTAACATATTTCTATGTCGATACTACTGAAATCACATTAGGTAGTCCATCTAGTTCATAAGATTCAACATGAAGCGATTCACTATTCTGACATTTCAATACAATATATATCTGCTTACAATTAACCACTGCATCATATCGGTTAACCAATCCATTCCCAAGATCACATCAAATTCATCAAATGGAAATAACATCAAGTTAGCCAGAAAGCAATAACCTTTTACCATCAACAGACAGTTCCTACAAACTTTATCCACCATAACATACTGGCCCAGGGGGTTTGAAACTTTAACCACAAATTCAATGAATTCAACAGGTAAATTTTTAACAGTCAATAAGTCCGTGCATATATATGAATGTGTGGACCCAGGATCAATCAATGTAGTAATATCAGTATCAAGTAGAGAAAATGTACCAAAAATGAAGTCTGGTGCAGAGGCATCTTCTCTAGCACGAATAGCATATGTCCTTGCAGGTGCTCGTACCTCACATCTAACTGTAGTATCCTTGGTAGTACCTCAACTACCACTAACATTTCTGGGTTGGCAGGGCGGTCTGCCCCTCGAGACAAGATTACTCAATTTTAGAGCTGGTTCTATCTCCTTTTCAACTCTTTCAGGACAATCCCTAAGAAAATGTTCAAGTGAACCACATCCGAAACAAGCTCCACTTCTAGACCGACATTCCCCATGATGAAATTTGTTATAGTATTTACATTTCGATTTGGGATTACCAACACTACCCACACTGGTCACAGATGGACTCGGGTTAGAATGTTGAGAGCCCCGCTCTCTTCCAGAATATCTCGTAGATGTGGTAACACGATCATAATACTTCTTGAATTACTTAGAAGAAAATGATTGTGACTTACTCATGGTTCTTTTTCTAGAAACTCGAGCCTCTCTTTCAGCTTGTTTCTTTTCTTTACTCAGTTCCTCCGCTTTGTGTGCTCGGCCAGCTAGCGCCGCCAATTCCCTTCTTTCGAGATTTCCAATCAACAATTTGATGTCTTCGTTTAGGCTGTAACAGCCCAAATTTGACCCTAATCAAAATGGTGGTTTCAGAACCACGAATCAGAGTCAGAAAAATATTTAAATATCATTTTCTATGTTTTGAATGTATGAATTTAGGTGTGCTAAATTTTCGTGTTTAGATTCGATAATTTGAGTGCTTGATTATTAAAAAGGATTAAATTGCATCAATTGATTCATAAGCATGCTATTATAAAAATGTTAAAGTGTTATGTCTTTAGAATATTGAGGTTTTGAATGGCAATTATATCATTAATAAATATATGGACGGTAATGGCTTAATGCATGATGTCTTTATATGTTTATTTTAAAGTTATTTGTGAGATAATTATTTTTATAAGTGGAAAGCCTTGCATGTTTGTATCTTTAGGGCCAAATTGAAATTGTTTTTGTAAGTTGGAGTATTTGTGATGATATTTAACCTTAGACAATTGATATGGACGGTATGGGACATAAAAAAATAAAGCTATGTTATTTTTTTAAAGGTTAAACTAGTAAATTATTATTAAGTGAAGTTTTAATAAAACAAAGCATAAAAAAAAAAAAAAGAGAACATGCATGTAGTTCATCTTGGAGGCCGAACAAAGGAGAAAGAAAATAAAATTTGTGGCTTTGAAGTTTCGGCCATTTGAAAGCAAAAATTCAAGGTAAAATTCAGGTTGCTTTTGTTAATTTTTAGTATCATTGAATTCCTTTCTAAATTTTCTCTAAAACCCATGAGTTAATTTTTGTTTTGGCGAATAATTGATGTTCGACCATGAGTTGATAATCTAAGAAATTTGAGTTTGATGTTAGAAATTAGAAATCAAGTGTTAGATGAATGCCTTTTGTGTTATGATTTTATGTGATTTTGAGTTTAAGATTAATTTGTGAAAATTATTTAATAGGAGGGTTAAATGGTTAAATAAATGAAGTATGAGAATTGATATTTGAATAAGACATATTCGGTTTTAGTATGCCATGGGAAGAATTTAATTATTTTGATGTATTAAGGATGTTTGAACCGAAATGTCAAAGCCTAATTTTAAAAAGGGGTATTATTTAAATTATTATATTATATGATTTTTGAGTGAAAATAAAATGGTTTTAAATTTCTTTTAACTAGCTCAAGATCAAAAGAGAGCTGATTTGGATCGGGGAAAGTCGAAGCTAGTCGAGTAATCATTTTTATCAAAAGCTAATACTTGAGGTAAGTTTTTAAGCAATTAAGTCGAGTTGGATTTATTTATAAATGATATACATGAATTTAATGGAAGTATATATATATTATTGATAGAACCGAATGTGACATTGATTAAAGAGATAAATAGGTTAATATGTATTTATGTGGTTGATGTTTAAGCTTTGTATGCATATATATAAATGAGTAGCAAGTTTGAGAGATGCACTAAACGTGCAAATTTGATACCGAGCACTAAGTGTGCGAAATCGGTCATTGAGCACTAAGTGTGCAAGTTGGTTTTAAGCACTAAGTGTGCAAACTGGATTTTCGAAAACTAAGTGTGCGAAATCGGTTATTGAGCACTAAGTGTGCGAGAAAATTTTTAAGCTCAAAGATTGAGTTCGGTAAGTCTCAAAACTATGTGGTGTTTATATTTGAAAGTAAATATATGTGTTTAATTGTGGATTATTTGAAATCCTAAATGTAAATCGACTATTTGGAATTTTGTATAAGATGTATATTTTGAATAGCTTTGTGTTTGAAATTGTGGATATCACATGAGAATGGAATTTCATATTAGATTCGGCCGGGAGTTTGGAAACAAGAAATGCTTTGTGGTTGTAAGTTGGTATTGATGAATCCTTGTCTATAATATTTAAAATTATTATTAAGAGTTTGATCGATAGACTTATTAAAATTGCTTATAACTTACTAAGCTGTTAAAGCTTACATGGTGTGTTTTTGTTCGCTCTTTGTGTTGTAGATTCTTGGTGATCGTTACGTGCTCGGGGATCATCAGTGAATATCGTCACACTATCATTAATCTTTTGGTACTTTTGAAAATCGAACTTAAAGTTTATGGCATGTATAAGCTAAGATACCTTTTGAATTCATTATGGTTGTGATGTATATAAATGCCATGCAAAAATGGCTAACTTGATACATAAGTCTATATTATCTTAATTATGTTTTTGTGCTTGTAATGTTTGAATATGAAAAAGGTGAATTTGATTGTGGTTTGAATCGTTTGGTTGATATTTTGGTGTATAGTAGATGATTCGACTATGTTATGTATCAAGTGTAAAACATGCATGTTGTAATCGGTTGATATTAGATAATGTGATTTTGTTATAATATACATAGGTGATTTTTCACACGACCGTGTGGTATGAATTTTGTTTGGCTTAAAGATATAGCTTTATGGGAAATATTATGTATGCCTTTTTAATATTTTAAGTTATATATATTTTAATAGTGGTGCATTCGGCTAGTTTGCTTAGTTAATTAGATTTGGTTAAATGGCCGAATATATGTATATCTAGTTATATGTTAAACAAGTTAACTAAGTTGTAATTGTGGAAGTAGATTGGATGTATTCGGTTCTTGGGCAATGAAATTTAGAAATGTTTTGTCATTTGGAGGTGGTATATAGTTTGCCATGCATATATGATATTTGTAATGAGTGCATTGTATGATATGTCTTGATTTTAAATAATTACCATTTGAATATTACTTATGCTGTTAAAACAAGGATGATATATGTGTTATTAGTAAATTGATTTTATTACTCAAGTCACAGTTGAGTGGTTAAAAAGACTCGTTATTATGCATGTGAATTGTTCAAAAATTACGAGTAAGTCTCGTAATGCTTCGTAACCCACTCCGACGACGGATACGGGTTAGGGGTGTTACATAGGCCCTCTTCAAAGCGTTTACACATTTCAGCCTCGGTTAAAACCCATTCTCTATCATACTTACTCAGTCGAACAAATTCCCGTTCATATTCGGATACGGTCATGTTTCCTTGTTTAAGCTCTAGAAATTCTTTCTATTTCTGATCCATGAATCTCTGACTAACATACTTCTTCCTAAATTCAGCTCGGAAGAATTTCCATGTAACGTTCTCCCTCGGTACTACTGAAGTTATGGTATTCCACCAATGATAAGCTGTATCTTTCAGTAGAGATACCACACATTTCAGACATTCAGCAGGAGTACAAGATAAGTCATCAAAAACCCGAATAGTGTTTTCTAACCAAAACTCAGCCCTTTCCAGATCATCATCTGTGGTAGCTCTAAATTCTTCCACCTTATGTTTGTGAATTTTATCTATCGGAGGCATACCAATTCTAACAGGTTTGGCACCCTGTGGTACCTCAGGAATCGGTTGGGGAGCAGGTGGGGGAGGTAGTTGTATAGCAGGGTTTGTTCTCAAGTACTGAGTAAACCATTCATTCATCATTTGAAATAAGGCTTGTTTTGCCTCCTCACTTCAGCCCTCAAACACGGGCCTTTGACTACCAGACGCAGACGCAACTCTTTGAACCGAAGCTGAAGAATTGCTCTCAGTTTCCTCAGATTCAGCTCTAGCTCGGTTGGATGACATTACTATATGAAAAAAATTTAAAATGATCAGGAGTCATCACACTATCGCAATTTATATAATGGCATGTAATGTTAAACTCGTGTTCACTACGTCAAATCCAAGAATTGGCTAAACCATAGCTCTGATACCACTAAATGTAACACCCTTAACCCTTGCCCGTCGTCGAAATAGGGTTTAGGAGTATTACCAAAACATTCAAAGAATTTTTTATTTATCTACGTAAATTACTATTTATTTACCGGTATCAACCATAACGTCCCTTAATCGGGCCCTCAAAACACAGTATGAGCATTAGAATTGAGTCGGGACTTAATCGAGACCTTTAAGGATTTTTCGTGACTTCTCAAAATTTTTCCAAGGTGCAGGGCTAACACGCCCGTATTGGAGGCCGTGTTCGACCCCGTGTAACTCTCTGACTTGCGCACATGGCCATGCCACATGCTTGTGTGGTTAATTAATTCAATTTGAAATTAGATGCAAGTTTCACACGGCCAAGACATACGGTCGTGTTCTAGGCCGTATGGCACACACGGCTGAGACACATGCCCGTGTCTCTACCCGTGTGCCCAATTCTGAGCATTTTGTTTCTCAAAATTAAGGTGCAGGGGACATACGCCCATGTGTCTGTCCGTGTGGACAAAATGAAGCCATTTCTAGCTCCATTTCTCACCCAAATTTTCACCCAAGATCTATACATGAAACACACATCCAATACCAACCAACCCAAGCATTCAAAATAGACAATTCTATCATTCAACAAGGCATATCACTACATGCATATGTGTTTATAAACTTACCTTGGAATAACTTAGGCATTAGCATCATTTGATCACGTATACATAACATATAACATATGAATATATCGTGATAATCTACTTAGTAATACCAAAATAAACCATTACTAGCCATTCCAATGGCTAGGTTACAAAATAACATTTCAAACCACTATTGGCCAAGTTGTCCTATACATGCCATTATACCAAAATGATTTCTACTAATGATTTCAAACCACTAATGACTAGTTGATAGTGTGACAATGCTCCAATGATCTTCCAACCTTCACGAGCTTCCAAGCACTATAAAATAGGGGAAAATAAAATAAGGTAAGCATTACATGCTTCGTAAGTTCGTATAGCGGAAACTAAACTTACCAATCTTACTTATTAAAATCTAGGCATATAATGTTATGTTTCCATCCATTTGGCTAATTTCCTAATCACATACATTCAACCAAACATGTCAGTCACCAAAATATCCATATCACTCAAGTAACATAAAAGAGTTCATCAAACAATATTCCTTCAAGCCATTATCATAACATATCAAGATTTTCATGCCATGTCAAAAGTTTTATGTTCGTTGAATCATTGAAATTCTGATAAAGGCTTAAATCGCACACTTGATGTATACGATTTATTAATATGTCAATTCTTATTAAAGTTACCCCTTAGGGTACTTAACCAAGAAACACACTCTCAAGCCATTTGTCGTATAACAGGATTACCAGTCCAGGCTAAATCCTTTACATATAGTATACTCAAAAGAGCTCAATTAAGGTTACCAGTCTAGCCTAAACCCTAATCATAACGTATGCTCGAGAGGTATGTACCGAGATTACCTGTCCAGGGTAAATTTGTAACACCCCTTACCCGTATCCGTTACTGAAATAAGGTTACAAGGCAATACCGGATAATACACATCATTCACATACATTTATACATTCATACTTAAAATGCATTCAAATCATTCACAATGTCCCTTATAACGCTCTACGAGACCTTAAAACATGCTTAGAAGTGGTTCGGGACTAAACCGATAACATATGCAAACTTTGGGAAACTTAGAAAAATTTTCAAACATAAAAGGGTCACAAACCAATGTGAACAGACCCTGTGCCTCACATGGTCACCAGACACACCCGTGACACAAGCCATGTGAAAATAAGGCATACATACTGACTTACACCACACAGCCGGACACACACCCGTGTGCCAAGGCCACGGGAAAACTAGGGAGGTTACTGACTTAGCCACACGGCCGGCCACACGCCCATATGCCAGCCCGTGTGCCACACACAGCCAGCAGACACGCTCGTGTGTCTAGGTCAAGTCAAACTCGTAGGGTAAACTAACTTAATTCGAAAAGGGTGCCCCAGGGGACACACGGCCGTGTAGCATGACCGTGTGTCACACACGGCTGAGACACACGCCCGTGTGGACAAAAATAGGCCATTTGCAAAGCCAATTTGCCACTCTTTTTGCCCATAGCTACACAAGCTCATATCATACCATTTTAATACACTTATAGGCAACCAAAACATACCCATTCATACACAAATCATGCCATTTCATCTTTAACCATTTCACTAATCAAATCATAATCCAAAACTTACTAAAACAATATACCATTAGCAGTAATTTTAATCTATATCAAACATGTATCTTTTTACCAATACACACCATAAAATTTTAGCCTCAGTACCATACCAATTCAACATCTCAATTTCATACCAATAAATGCTATTTCATAAACCACATTCCTACCACATTTGCATTCCAAACCTAATCACACATTTTATACCAACCATACCAAAACATAGGACCATATTATATCCATCAATCAAAATCATTATCAAGCCATTTCAAATGACCATATACATATCTAACAACCATACCAAAATGACCATAGTCTATACATCATTATCATGCCAAATCTCATGGCTAAATACATATTAAGCACATATGCATTAATCACCAACATGACTTATACTCAACAATTTACCACAAAACCTATACATGCCATATAACCATTATCACAAAGCTTATAAGCACCAAACCATAGTTGGATAGTGTGATAAGATCTAAGATGACTTTCAGCCTAAGCGAGCCTCCGAATCACTATAAACATAGAAAAATAACACAAAGTAAGCTATAAAGCTTAGTAAGCCATATACAAATAAAGTTACCGTATAAATCAACATCATTTCTATCAATAGGTAAACTTTAAACATGCATATATAATTTCATAAACCTTTCCCTTTGTACACATATTCAATGTCATAAGTAAATTTATCAAATACTTCCCTTTTCAATACTCGTATGAATCTCGTACTTACCTGAGTCATTTAACTCATTCACACATTCTTTCTAAACTTGAATTTGCCCGTTAAACTGTTCAGAATCACTAAGGATACTCAGCAATCACATATAGCTCATACAATGCCATATCCTAGATATGGTCTTACATGTTATCACATATCGATGCCACTGTCCCAGACAAAGTCTTACACGAAATTGATTAACGATGCCAATGTCCCAAACATGGTCTTACACATAATCACAATGCAATGCCAATGTCCCAGACATGGTCTTACATGTAATCACATCTCGGTAACCTAATGTCATGACATTCGTATCCTATACTATTCCTAAGGTTCGTACGGGACTTTCAGATGTCATAACTCTGTTGATACTTGCTCGTGAGTACTCGCTCAACATTCATAGCAATTCAATGACAATTAAACATGTATAATTCAATTTAAAGACATTTATTTGCATATGAACTTACCTCAATTGCCAAAACGTCGAAATGGATCGACTAGTCAGAAACTTTGCTTTTCCCTTCATATAGACTTGTACGAGGCTTAACTTGATCTAATCAATCAAATTCAGCTATTTCAATTTATATTCTATTCATTTAACCCAATTTCATTGATGGTCGCCAAACTAACTGAAAATTTGACAAAGGCAAGTGCACCTATCGAACAGTAGTATAGTTATGGTGAGACCGAAAATATCGTATCCACAAGGACTACAAGTACTAGTAATTACTATCTTTTTATTATCTAGCCTAAGAAATAAGGGATGTTTTAAACTAAGACTAATTATCTAATTGACTGAGATTACGATAGAGATTAAAGTTGGAAAATACTTTTGGAAAACCGATAAAGAAGACAACACCCAAGGAAGAATTCACCTAGACTTCACTTATTACTTCTGAAATAGATGATTTATTCACTTGACTTAATCCGTGGAAATCCCTAATTTATGTTAATATCTCTCTCGAGACTAAAAACAACTGACTCTAGATTGATTAATTGAAATCTCTTTCTAATTGAAACCACTATTGTCGCATTAACTCGATCTATAGATTCCCTTATTAGATTTGACTCTAATCTGGCAGATTTATGTCGTCTTATCTCTAGGATTGCATGTAACTCCGCTTAATTATGGAAGATCTACTCTTAAACAGGGACTTTTGCTCCACTGAATAAGCACACCAAAACCTGAATTAATATCCTGGAATATTAAAGCAAGAATTAAAACTCACAATTAAGAATAAGAACAAGTATTTATCATATAATTCAAATAGTAATAAGATCCGTCTTAGGTTTCATCTCCCTTAGGTATCTAGGGAGTTTGGTTCATAATAATGGAAAACATCTCAAAATTGGGAAAACAACAAAACATAAAGAAACCCAAAGAAATTCTAAGGAAATTGAATGGAGATCTTCAGTCTTGAAGTAGATCCTCCTTCCGAGATGATTCCCATAGCTGTCCTTAAGTATTTTCTGCCTTCTACTCTGCGTCTCTCCCTTTGATCCTCTTCTAGGTGTTTAAATAGAATTTGGAATACCCAAAATTAGCCTTTTCTGAATAGAATTAAACTTGGTTTCAACATGAACAAGGCTGTGTGCCACGCCCATGTGAGGGTGCTTAGGCCGTGTGAAATTCTGACTTGATTTAATGTTGACACGGCCATGACACGCGGGCGTGTGGCCTTCCCGTGTGTCCCACACAGGGGTGTGGATTACCAGTGTGGAAGTGCCTAGGCCGTGTTTAGGGTTTATGGTTTAGGCCCATTTTGTCTATTTTTAGTCCGTTTCTTGCTCTTCTCGCCCTCCTATGCTCACCTAAGTATAAAACATGAATTTAAAGGATTAGAAGCATCAAATTCACTAAAGCTTGTGATAAATCATCCAAAAATATGCCAAGCATGGGATAAAAATATGAATATATTATGGTTTATCAAATATCCCCACACTTAAGCATTCGTTTGTCCTCAAGCAAAATCCTCAACTCACGATTAAAATTAATTCTTCTTAACTTCTAATTCTCATCAGTAATGTTTCGAAATAATCCACAAATAATCATACATTGAGAATTCGACTAAAAGAACATCAAAGTTTTAAACATTCCGAGTTGAGCATTTTAATCATAAAACCATAGGTATCCCCCCCTTTATCTAAGTAATTACCTTTAATTCCAAATCGACAAGGGTTGACATCCTCACTAAAGATTCACTCAAATCACTTAAAGTGTTTAAGTTAATAATTAAGCACTCAAAAGTAAAACATGAAAAGTTATTACCATAGGCTTGCATGAAAATCAAATCTCCACCACTTTAAATGAGATGATACACAAATCAAAAGGTCTTTAAAGGGTTGTAACGGGGCCTGGGTTAAAGGTGTGGATAAAGGCTGAAAAAGAAGGTTAGAATCAAGATCGAATTGATAAATTACCTAACTAGAAAAATAAACTAACATTAATAATTACATCAACCAAATTTATTAAAGATAAACATGAGCTTCTTCTCAGGATATGAAATTAAATATTTAAGCTCAAAACAAAGAACTAATAATAATATGGTTTTTTGTTTTTTTATGAATGAACGAATAATGAGAGAGAATTATACAACTCAAATGAAAGAACATAGTTAGGCAATTAATCTCGATAAAAAGGGAATAAATAAAATAGGAAAAATTCTCAACGAATCAAAAAGTATGATATAGGGGTTAAAATTTAGGGTAAATTAGGAAATGGTTTGTTAAACTCAAAGGGGTTCACTAAGGGTTAATTATGAAGGTAGGCTTTTTGTGGAGTAGGTGGGTTAAAACCTAGGTGCCTTTATCACTTCAATATATCAAACCAAAGGTGTGGTCTCAACATGTATAATCGAAGCAAGTTCTAGAATAACAATTCAATATTGACACACTCATAGCAATAATAAAGTGAGCAAGAAAAAATGTATGCTCTAAAGGCTCAAAATCTCACAAAAATTATGGGTATTTGATGTTAATCTTGTAAATTTGAAACTTCTAGATAATACCTCAATTCAAGGAAACAACCTAGCAATTTAATTCTCAAAAGTCAACTTATCATGCTTGATTCTCTATTGTCCTAAAGTTTAAATAACCAATGCACAATTACCTATGTTTTAATCCAAAACATATTAATAAAAATCATAAATCAATCAAAATTCATTCTAATAGTAATATGAGAAAATTATTTGAGAACAAGATATAATTCGGGAATTTTCTGATAATCATATAAATAACCTCCCCACACTTAAGATGTACATTGTCCTCAATGTACAAAGATAGATAATAACAATATAAGCATAATATCATAAGAGAGGGAGAGAAGCGAAACTGTCCCAAATTTTTTGATGGAATCCTTGGAATAATGAAAGCAAAAATTATAGATATGGCCAATGATATGCATGAGTCTGAGCTACTATTAAGAAAATAAACACAACTGTGAAGAAAATTAAAGGGTTACTCGATAATAGTCATAAAGATAAACATAGTTTAAAAGTATAAACGACAAGTCTTTAAAATAAACCTAAAATAAAAATAAAAGATAAAAATAAAGCGAAAAATAAAAAATAAATGGACTCAAAAGTCCTCATCGGTAGATGGATCTCGGGGTGGTGGTGGTTGAGGCGAGATGTTGAAGTGCTGGCAGATCTATTGCAGGGTCGCCTCGATGTTGACGAATCTCAGAAAACACTATTGCCTGAAGCTAGTGAGTCACTCTGATATATCGGTCAAAGTGGCAGCAAGAGGTCAGTGACTCGGTGGTGGTGGGTATGGGTCCTCGTGAGGGGGAGGGACATCATAAGTAATTGCCTCTGGCTCATCCTGCTTATCAGAGTGAACGAGTCTGTACTAAGGGGGCCGAATCCACGGCATTGCTCTATCATCCGCGTGTAGATCATACTAGAAATTCCCTGAGGAGACATCTGGCCTACTAGTGTGAGTGTCGAAGACATATCCGGAGTGTCGAAGAGGCCGATATGACAAACGAGACGAGTCACATAGGGACCAAGATAGATGGGGCCCCTCTTATGGCGGTCCGTCTAATGGCGAAAAGTAAGCGCTATGAAATATTCCAAATCAAAGACGTGACCAGTCGCCATACTCAAAAAAAATAAGCATCAGAGGTACTGACGACGCCGGTGCTCTCCCTCCTCCCAGTCAAGGTATCAGCCAAGATAGCATGGATGTAGTGTAGTACTGGAGGAAAAGAAGTCGCCTTTGAATGACTTGCATCATAGGGAACAGTACTCGCCATAAGGTCAGTCCAACAGTAGGAGGGCGAGTAGTGTATGTGACGGTGAAGATGTAAAAAATTCTCGGAAGCCATAAACTCATCCGTGTAGAGGCCTAAAGCAACTCCAAACTCTGGTACACTCATGTGTCGTACGAGTCCGCCCAATCTAAAAATGATAGTACTGGCCTCATCATGGGTATTAATTACATGCTGTAGATGGAAAGTAGTGCAAAACTCCAAGGTAAGCTCTAAATATTTGGCTCGATAATCACAAAGAACCTATCCCAAGGGCTAGTGGCAAGATGAAATCGAACAAGGTGAGCAAGTTAGACCTGCTCCAAAGTGGTCCAATCTATGCAGCGGCCCACTCCTAATGGTCGTACTCGAAGAAGCTGGAACAAGTCATCATGTCGGCCTGATGAGAATTGAAGCAGAGGGTGACGAGCTTCGATTGAGGCGCTCAAAGAGGTTTCGCTAGGACCCTTCCTCTTTTTTGAAGCTGGGACAGCAATTTTCTTGCCTCGTGTGTGTGTCATGATGTACCTGAAAAGTAAAATATTCAGATATTAGTGAAACTGGAAAAGATATCACCAATCAAATACATTGAGAGGCTGAGGAATAGATATGTGAATAAGACAAAAATGTGTTAGAGAAAAAAATAAAAAATGATCAAGATGTAAAATCTAGTCCTATAGGCACTTATACCTAAACATGTAAAAACTACCAGAATAAAAATCTGAAGTAACAGTATACTAAATTAGCAACAATAATAGTAAAAAGAAATAGCAGCTAAACAAACAGAAAAACCTAATGCACCTAATAAACAAATTAATAAAGAAAACCCTACTATAATAAATCGACTAACCAAATCCACAAAACTGCCAAAAGGAAATTAGAATTTCAGACCTCACTGTTTGAAATAATTATTAATAACAATAAGCATAAAAGGAATAATAAAAAGAAAACTAAAACTAGCAAAATATCAATCAATAGAAAATGAAAAAGGTCCAAAGAATTAGTAGATGAATAAAATAAATAAAATAAAGAAATAAAGAATATGGGGGAAAAGGTTAACTGACGATGGGGTGGTCGGAGTGGTACAGACGGCGTGGGGATGTCGGCGGTGGTGGATCTTCGGTGGAGGAAGTGAATGAGGTGGGGGAAAAAAGAGGGAAGGATGGGGGGATAAAGAAAGAGAAAGGGAAGGGAAGAAAAGAAAAAAAAAAGGGGAAGCAAAGAGAAGGGGGACGAGATGGGGGGTAGGTGACGATGGCCGGAGTAGTGGGAAAAGGGAGACTGCGGCGGCAGCTGGTTGGGAGGGTGTAAGGAAGAAGAAGACAAAGTAAATAAAATTAGGGTTTAGGGGGTTAAATAGGGGTACGGTTATGTTAAAGCCCCGTGTTAGGTCACACGACCGTGTCACACTCCCGTGTGGCTCAAATATTACCCGTGTGCGTCTCAAAAATTTAATGACCATTCGTCACACGGCCTAGGACACGACCATGTGTCCAGGACGTGTGGTTCACATGGTTGTGTCGCACAGTCGTGTGCTACGTTGTTCGCTTCTCCCATGCCCGTGTGGTCTCCCACATGCCCGTGTGTCCCAGTCGTGTTTCGTACACAGCCGTGGTACTGTCTCATGTTGGCCTCGAACTTGTTAAAAATTTGAAAAATTAAGCTCTAGGTTTCACACGGCCAAGGGCACACCATGTGTCTAGGCCGTGTGGATCGAGTTTATGGCCGTGTGGCTCGATACTAGGGAATTTTTAGCCCTGTTTCCACACAGCCAAGGACACACCCGTGTGTCCTAGCCGTGTGGGTCACTGTACCTCTATTAACAAATGAAAATTAGATAAATTAAATGAGTTAGTGGTGTTAGTGCTCGTGTTGCCTCCCGAAAAGCACTTATTTAGAGTCTAAGCTCAAGTTACCTCAATTTCCTGTGGTCACGGTGGTTTGAGGAGTTGAAACTCCTCATCCCTGCTATCAATTCTATCAAAATAAGGTTTGAGTCGAGTATTATTTATCTTGAAACTTCCAAATTCATTATGTATTACATCGACTGTACCGTGTGGAAAAATATTTAGTACCGTGAATGGAGTTGCTCTGTCTACATTGGACTTTGAAGTGACAACTTGAGGGTCTAGTTTATCCATCAGTACCTGATCGCCGACCTTGAAGTGATTGGTTGTATCCTTAAGCTTGTCATGGCGCTACTTTGGTTCATCGTGTATTCTCGATTTCTCCTTAACCTGTGTTCGCCATTCATCTAGTTCCTCTATCTGTAGTGTTCATTCATCATGGATGATTCCATTGTTGGTACTAGAACATGGGTTCTTTATATTTTTTCGAAGTGTTTCCTGCAAAGAATGTTGAACCACATGATTAGTCTCATTAACAGGTTTTATAGAATCATCTTCATGACTTGTCGTCTTGACCGAATCACGAGCTTGGAGTGTGATCGTATCTTCTCCTACACGGAGTGTGAGACCTGTACCAACATCAATGATAGTTCTAGCAGTTGCTAAAAAGGGTCGTCCTAAAATTAAAGGGACATCACTATCCTCTTCCATGTCTAGAACAACAAAATCAATTGGGAATATGTATTTATCAATTTTTACGAGCACATCTTCAACAATACCCCTGGGAAATCTAATGGTTTTATCTACTAATTGAATGCTCATCCTAGTTTGTTTGGGTTTCCCAAGACCTAGTTGTTTGAACATTTTATAGGGCATAACATTAATGCTCGCCCCTAAATCAGCTAAAGCATTGTTAACATTTAAACTACCAATTACGCAAGGAATCGTAAAACTCCCTAGATCTTTCAACTTGTTGGGTAGCTTATTCTGTAGAATGGCTGAGCAAACTGCGTTTAATTCCACATGTGACGCATCATCTAACTTTCGTTTATTCGCTAAGAGCTCCTTTAAAAATTTCACTGCGTTTGGCATCTGCAAAAGAGCTTCAATAAATGGTAAGTTAATATGTAATTTTTTTAATAATTTAAAGAATTTACCGAATTATTCGTCTGTGTGGTCTTTTTTTGTCGCATTGGGGTATGGCACACGAGGTTTATACTCTTTGCTTACACCAACCTTACCGATATATACCACATTGTCTTCTCTCAGTTTCAGTTCATCTTCAACTAACCCTTCATCATTGTGCACAGTAATGGTATGAAGTTGCTCCCTTGGGTTTGTTTCAGTGTTACTTGGTAGGCCATCTTGTGGTCGTTCAGAAATCAATCTAGCAAGTTGTCCTATTTGACTTTCGAGCCCTTGAATTGATGCTTGCTGATTCTTAAGCACTGTTTTGGTATTCTAAAAATGAGTTTCTGACACTGGATGAATTTTGTAAGTGTCTCTTCAAGGTTCGGTTTCTTCTCTTGTTGGTAGGGTGGTTGTTGAAAACCCGGAGGATGTTGTGGCGTTTGATTTCCTTGACCACCCCACGAGAAATTGGGATGGTTCCTCCAACTTGCATCGTAAGTGTTACTATATGGATTATTTTGAGGTCTAAAATTATTACCCACATAGTGGACTTGTTCCTCCTCGGTGCCAGGGTTAAAGGATGGATAATTTGTCTTGTGCACTCCTATTTCATTTAAATCACACCTCATCACTGGATGTACCTGAATAGAATCATACAAACCATCAATCTTTTTATTTAGAAGTTTTACATGGTTAGATAGCATAGTGACCGCGTCGAGGTTGAAAACACCAGCTGCTTTTGTCGGCTTCGTTCTCATGACTTGCCACTGATAGTTATTTAGTGACATCTCTTCAATAAATTCATAAGCCTCTTCAGGAGTTTTGTTGTTTAAAGTTCCATTGGCGGCTGCATCAATCAGTTGCCTTGTTGAGGGGTTCACACCGTTGTAAAAAGTCTCAACCTGTAGCCATAGAGGTAACACACGATGGAGGCACCTTCTCAATAAGTCCATGTATCTTTCCAATGCCTCATAAAGAGTTTCTAGATCCATCTGTACAAAAGAAGAGATATCATTCCTCAATTTAACCGTTTTAGCCGGTGGAAAATATTAAAGTAAAAATTTTTCGGTCATTTGTTCCCAAGTAGTGATCGACCCTAGTGTTAACGAGATCAACCACTGTTTAGCCTTATTTCGTAATGAAAAGGGAAATAACCGAAGGCGAATGACATCATCAAAAATGCCATTGATTTTAAAGGTATCGCAGAATTCCAGAAAATTTGCTAAATGAGTGTTTGGATCCTCGTCTTGCAAACCATCAAACTGAACAAAGTGTTGTATCATTTGAATCGTGTTAGGTTTCAGTTCAAAATTATTCGCAGCAACAGCAGGTCTAACTATACTCCAATCAATTCTTATTAAATTGGGCTTAACATAGTCGTACATAGTACAAGGAGTAGGATTCTGATGTACTGGATTTGCAGCAATGACAGGAGGTAGCGGATTATTCTTATTATCAGCCATCTCATTGGCTGTAGTATGGATATCGTCCTCTCGCTCTTCCTCTATGTATTGTAGGCTTCGCCTTATTTCTCATCAATTTCTGCGAGCTATGCTCTCGATCTCACTGTCAAAAAGCAAAGGTCCTAATGGGTTCCTCCTAGTCATAAAATAAAGACACCTACCAGAAGCAAACAAAAGAAAAATTAGATAAGAAAAATTAAACTAAAAACAAAAAGTAAATTGCAATAAAAGTAAAAATGGCTAAAGTAATAAAAATCAAATGTTCCTAATATCTTCGTCCCTGGCAACGGCGCCAAAAACTTGATGGCCGCTAAACTAACTAAAAATTTGACTAAGGCAAGTGCACCTATTGAACAGTAGTATAGTTATAGCAAGACCGGAAATATCGTATCCACAAGGACTAAAAGTACTAGTAATTACTATCTTTTTATTATATATCCTAAGAATTAAGGGATGTTTTAAACTAAGACTAATTATATAATTGACTGAGATTACGACAGAGATTAAAGTTGGAAAATACTTTTGGAAAACCGATAAAGAAGACAATACCCAAGGAAGAATTCACCTAGACTTCACTTATTACTTCTGAAATAGATGATTTATTCACTTGACTTAATCCGTAGAAATCCCTAATTCATGTTAATATCTCTTTCCAAACTAAAAACAACTGATTCTAGGTTGATTAATTGAAATCTTTTTCTAATTAAAACCTTTATTGTCGCATTAACTCGATCTATGGATCCCTTATTAGATTCGACTCTAATCCGACAGATTTATGTCGTCTTATCTCTAGGATTGCATGCAACTCCGCTTAATTATGGAAGATCTACTCTTAAATAGGGACTTTTGCTCCACTGAGTAAGCACATCAAAACCGCAATTAATATCCTGGAATATTAAAGCAAGAATTAAAACTCACAATTAAGAATAAGAACAAGTATTTATCATATAATTCAAATAGTAATAAGATCCGTCTTAAGTTTCATCTCCCTTAGGTATCTAGGGAGTTTAGTTCATAATAATGGAAAACATCTCAAAATTGGGAAAACAACAAAACATAAAGAAACCCAAAGAACTTCTAAGGAAATTGAATGGAGATCTTCAGTCTTGAAGTAGATCCTCCTTCTGAGCTGATCCCCATAGTTGTCCTTAAGTATTTTTTGCCTTCTACACTACGTCTCTCTCTTTGATCCTCTTCTAGGGTGCTTAAATAGAATTTGGAATGCCCAAAATTAGCCTTTTCTGAATAGAATTAGACTTGGGTTCGACAGGGACACGGCTGTGTGCCACGCCCGTGTGAGGGTGCTTAGGCCGTGTAAAATTCTGACTTGATTTAATGTTGACACGACCATGACACACGAGCGTGTGGCTTTCCTGTGTGTCACACACGGGCATGTGGATTACCGTGTGGAACTGCCAAGACCGTGTGATACACTGAATTAGGCCCATTTTGTCTGTTTTTGGTCTGTTTCTTGCTCTTCTCGCCTTCCTACGCTCACCTAAGTATAAAACATGAATTTAAAGGATTAGGAGCATTAAATTCGCTAAAGCTTGTGATAAATCATCCAAAAATATGCCAAGCATGGGATAAAAATATGAATATATTATGGTTTACCATTCATATTTTGGTAAAATTACTATTTTACCCCTACACTTTTGGCCTTTTTTATAAATTAGTCCCTAAGCTCGTAAAATTAAAATTTAATCAATTTCATCATAGCCCAAGCTAGCTAAATTTCATACATGCTCATAACAGCCCATATTTTTCATTTATCCACACTTTTACTACACAATTTATCATTTTTCACAATTTAGTCCAAAATTGACATTTTTACTAAAATTCACTTAACAAAACTTGTTAATCTGACATCAAGATTTATTTTCTATCATTAAACATCAATATACTCAAACATTCAACAATGACATCATCCAAATACTTTAGCATTTTTGAAATCGGAGGTACAAGCTAGCCAAATTACGAAGCAACGATCTCAAATACGTAAAAATCATCAAAAATCGAGTAAAAACGGATCACATGCTTGGACAATAGGTAGCCGAACCTTGAAGCTCAATCATGGCATTCTTTTCTTTCTTCATTTGGTGGAAGATGATGAGAAATAAGCATGAAATTGTTTTCATTTTATATAATATAACTAATTACACTAATTACCATTTTACCCTTTGTTATAAACATTAATATTTCACCAAATTATGCACATAACCGTCCACTTTCAATATAAAAGGGCTAATTACAACATAAATCTCTCAACTTCTTTATCTCTTAGCCATTTAATGCATTTGAACTATAGGACTCATATTTTTCACTTTACGCGATTTAGTCCTTTTATCAAATTAAATACCCAAACGTTAAAATTTCTTTACGAAATTTTCACACAAACATTCTTTCATACTGTAAACTGTAATAAAATAATAAAATAAATATTTTGACTTTAGATTGTGGTCCCAAAACCACTATTCTAATTAACCTTAAAAACGGGTTGTTACAACTCTCCCCCCTTAAGGATTTTCGTCCCCGAAAATCTTACTAGGAAATAGATCAGAGTATTTCTTTTTCATAGACTTTTTAGATTTTCACGTAGTCTCTTCAATCTCGTGTCGATACAAAAAGAAAATTTTTAGTAACGCTATTCTTTTGGTTTTCAGCTCTTTGATCTCTCGAGCTAAAATCTTGATCCGCTCCTCATTATACTATTTATATATGAGTGTATCTCAATACTAGTAGGAGAATTTATATGCAAAAGATCTGATCTGCACCGTCGTAACATAGATATATGAAACACTGGCTTAATTCTCTCATAAATCTCATACAACCCAATAAATCACGAACTCGACTTTTCTTTATAGCTAAATCGAGAAATTCTATTTTCACAACAATACTTTCACAAATTTTCAGTTTTCTAACTAAAATTCAATACTTTTACGTATCAAATCCGCATATGTTTTCTGTCATTCTGAAACTACTTTTAGACTGTTGTAAATTACTTTCACCTTCTATTCAGTCTCTCTAATTACATTGACCCCGTAATTCTTTTTATGACTGATCTCGTATAAAACTTTATATGGTGCCATCTTTATGCTTAACTAATAAATTACTATTATACGTAACTCAAACAACCGTAAGTATTTTTTTCAAATTCTAAAACACAACAACGAAACATTACCTTGATAATCTAAATCCCTCCCTCAGATTAGCCATCTATTTAAGAATGAAATGCGATACTAAATTGAAACCGTTTATCTAAAGCTTACTGTAGTTTTCTACCAAATCACAATATAAAATTCAAGTCTCTACTCGAAATAATGGAGTTTGCACACTGTGTAATCTAAAAATCTTTGGCATGTATAACTTGACTAATCTACCAAGAGAGATATCTATATGTACTGAGATAGAATGTGCAGACTTCTTCAAACGATCAATAATAATTTAGATAACATTTTTGTTTTTCGGTAATAAGAATAATTTCGATACAAAATTCATTGAAATTCTATTTCATTTCTACTCAGATATCAGCACAAACTATAACAATCCTAAAGACACTAGATGATCGGCTTTAACTTGCAAACGGATCAGACATTTGGATATAAAATCAGAATATCACGCTTCTTACTCATTCACTGGAATAATTGTTTCAAATCATTATACATCTTGTTGTTCCCCGTATGAACAAATAAGCTACCACCGTGAGCTACATGTAACAACTATTGTATAATCTCTAAACTTCTCAGTATACGAACTCTATCTCGAAACAACCAACAATCATTGGTTTCAAACCTGAAATTCTGAATTAGAAGTCAATTTATGTTGAACCCCTTTTTAACTTGCAATTCACTAATACATTTATGAACTTCACAAATTCACTGAATGTTTTTAACTCAGTCAATATCTATTCATCATCTGATAAGATCAATCGTATATTCACCACTTACAAGCGCACATAGGTTTCCAGCTCAGAACATCCGTGACTGTAATCGGTTTTTTTTTCCTGGGTGATAATCACTTTCTAACTTGTAGTCTTTCAGCAATTCCAGCCATCTTCGTTGTCATAAATTTAGATCTTTCTGTAACATCAAATATTTTAAACTCTTGCAGCAAACAAATAGGTTACATTACTCACCCAGCACTCAATGTCACTGACTAATCAATGTGAATACATTATCAATCATCCCTAATTCACAAGTCGTATAACTCTTTTCATGCAGCTTTAACTGTATGTAAGCATAAGCTATCACTATACATTCTTGTATTATAACCCACTTCAAAACATTTAATGACGCACGACTAAAAACCATAAACTCTTTACCCAACTCAGGCTAAACCAGAACTGATGCTTCAGTTAACAATGTCTTCATTTGTTTATAACTTTGTTAGTGTATATTTAAACCAAATCAAACTTTGCACAATTAAGAACTTCTACATTTGAAACAACTTTCATTTATCAAAACATTCTTCAAATAAAACCATTCTGATAGATATAATTTTGTATCATGTCTTCTAGAAGATGAATTTCGTATTCAGACTATTCGTGTATTTATCCGTGAACGTACCAAATTTATTTCTGAACTCGTTAATAAACTTAAACACATGTAACTCAATTATCCTTTCAAGCAAATAATCCCATCAGACTAAACAACTAAATCGATCTTAGCTGTCAAACAATAGCTTTTCAAGAAAATCTTTCTTTTCGTTGTCAAGATAACTCAGACATACAATTATCTAAATTTTCTTCAGAATACTAATCAAAGATCTTTAAAAACTGCATAATTCAAACGTAACATAACGTCCCGCTTTCAACTCATTGAAATTTATCAAAATTACCTGGGAATGATAATTGATATACAAATTTGAGCTTGATCTCACACCCTTTACACTTTTGTCAATGTCAACCCTCTTTCAAGAAACTATAAAGGATTATATAATAAAGTTATCTCAACTATTAATCATCGAAGCGTTGAACTATACTGAAGCCACTTCCATCATATAAAAATCATAATGCTATAATAATACCAACGTCTGAACTATATAAATAGGTAAAATCCCAACTGTTAATAATGCATTTTGAACACAAAAGAAAATCAAGTATGGTTTCCTCAACAACCAATACAAAAACACAACCTCTATAATCTAATGACAGTACCACTATACTCCCGTGATCAAAACAGAATTTATAATCATAATAGATATAGTCATCTCCGTTAGAAGAATATCTCTTGTAATTAATTACATAGAATCATAGTAAAAATCGAGGTAGTGAAATCTTAGAATGTAGAGTTATACAGAATTTTTGAAATATTACAACCCTATAGAATGATCAAGATCTCGATGATATCCCAAGAAATTTCCAGAAGGAAAAAAATCACTCATAAATACTGAAATCAACAATAACAGAAGCAATATAACCTTCATGTATATTCAACAGAGCAATAACCAGTAGAAACAGAATACTAGCATCATACGGGTTTTACCGTCGACTTTCCTATCAACACAAGAGAATAGAATACCAGAGAAAGATAGAGCAATGCCGATCATAACTCAACTAGACCAACAATGCTTTCGTCTATCAATATGTTTAGCTAGTGTTCTCATACGATAAGAATTTCATCTGAAAATATACAGCTACATATACTTCCGAAAGTAGATGAACACATAGAGTACCCACAAGGAATTGTCATAAACTATTCGACTATAATCGCTGTACTCAACTATCTTTATAATTCAAACATTATTCCACTGTCTATTTCAGACATCACTGATTTCTCATTATCCTATCACTAACAACAATTAGTTCAAAAGAGCTTTCAGATAATACATTCTTTAGAAATCATACCTGAATACTTTCATCTCCTCGAATTCAACTTTTTCTTTAATAGTGACTTTGCATATTACGAATGGCCTTCAACATGATCCAATATCTTTTCTATTACTGTCCTCACTTGCGGACTCATTCTCTTATCTAATCATAGTACTAGTCCTTCAATCACAAAACTCTGTAATTCCACACTTGTAAGCTTATTTAATCTATATAATATGGATTTCATTACAATAACTTACCAATGAGGGGGCGAAGGTTGTAAAGCCTAAAATTTTAATTCTCACGTGAACATGCACATCACACGTACTATTATAAATGACCAATTCATTACTAATTCCACATTCTCAAAACACAAACATTCATTTACTACGTGAACATGCATAACACACTATCACACGTTAAATATGGCATGTATAGCTAGACTCACAAATGCTACGTTAGTCTTGGAATCGACTAAACCGTAGCTCTGATACCAATAAAATGTAACACCCCTAACCCGTATCCGTCACGAAATAAGGTTACGAGGCATTACTGGATAATACACATCATTCACATACATTTGAACATCCATACTCAAAATCTATTCAAAACACTCACAATGTCCCTTGTAAGGCTTTACGAGACCTGAAAACATGCTTAGAAGTGGTTTGGGACTAAACCGATAACATATGCAAAACTTTACGAAACTTAGAAAAAATTTTCAAACATATAACAGCCACACGCCCGTGTGAACAGGCCGTTTGCCTCACATGGTCACCAGACACGCCTATGTCACAGGCCGTGTGAAAACAAGGCCTACATATTGACTTGCACCACACAGCCGGAGACACGCCCTTGTGCCAAGGCCATGGGAAAATTACGAAGGTTACTGACTTGGCCACACGGCTGGCCACACGCCCATGTGCCAGCCCGTGTGCCACACACGACTAGTAGACACACCCTTGTGTCTAGGCGTGTCAAACCTGTAGGGTATACTGACTTAATTCGACAAGGTACCCCAGGGGACACACGGCCATGTAGTATGACCGTGTGTCGCACACGGTTGAGACACATGCCCATGTGGACAAAAATAGGTCATTTGGAAAGACAATTTGCCACCCTTTTTGCATATACCTACACAAGCTCATATCATACAATTTTAATATACTTATAGCAACCGAAACATACCAATTCATATACAAATCATGCCATTTCATCTTCAACCATTTCACTAATCAAATCATAATCCAAAACTTACTAAAACAATGTACCATTACCGACAATTTTAATCTCTATCAAACATGTATCTTTTTATCAATACACACTATAAAATTTCAACCTTAATACCATTCCAATTCAACATCTCAATTTCATACCAATACATATTATTTCTTAAACCGCATTGTTACCACATTTGCATTCCAAACCTAATCACACATTTTATACCAACCATGCCAAAACATAGGACCATATTATATCCATCAATCAAAATCATTATTAAGCCATTTCAAATGACCATATACATATCTAACAACCAAACCAAAATGACCATAGTCTATACATCATTATCATGCCAAATCTCATGGCTAAATACATATTAAGCTCATATGCATTAATCACCAACATGACTTATACTCAACAATTTACCACAAAACCAATACATTCTATATAACCATTATCACTAAGCTTATAAGCACCAACACATAGTTGGATAGTGTGATAAGATCTCTGATGACTTCCAACCCGAGCGAGCCTCTGAATCACTATAAACATAGAAAAATAACACAAAGTAAGCTATAAAGCTTAGTAAGCCATATACAAATAAAGTTACCATATGAATCAACATCATTTCTATCAATAGGTAAACTTTAAGTATGCACATATAATTTCGTAAACCTTTCCCTTTGTACACATATTCAATGTCATAAGTAAATTCATCAAATACTTCCCTTTTCAATACTCGTATGAATCTCGTACGTACCTGAGTCATTTAACAAATTCACACATTCTTTCTCGACTTGAGTTTACCCGTTAACCGTTCAGAATCGCTAAGGATACTCGACAATCACATATAGCTCGTACAATGCCATATCCCAGATATGGTCTTACATGTTATCACATATCGATGCCACTGTCCCAAACAAGGTCTTACACGAAATCGATTAATGATGCCAATATCTCAAACATGGTCTTACACGTAATCACAATACAATGCCAACGTCCCAGACATGGTCTTACATGTAATCACATCTCGGTAACCTAATGTCATGACATTTGTATCCAATACTATTCCTAAAGTTCGTACGAGAATTTTGAATGTCGTAACTCTGTCGATACTTGCTCGTGAGTACTCGTTCAACATTCATAGCAATTCAATGACAATTAAACATGTATAATTCAATTTAAAGACATTTATTTGCGTATGAACTTACCTCGATTAAAACGTTGAAATGGATCGCCTAGTCTAAAACTTTATTTTTCCCTTGATATAGACTTGTACGAGGCTTAGCTTGATCTAATCAATCAAATTCAGCTATTTCAATTCATATTCTATTCATTTAACCCAATTTCATATTTTGGAAAAATTTCTATTTTACCCCTACACTTTTGACCTTTTTACAAATTAGTCCCTAGGATCGTAAAATGCAAATTTAATCAATTTCATCATAGCCCAAGCTAGCAGAATTTCATGCATGCTTATAACAGCCCATATTTTTCATTTATTCACACTTTTTCCACACAATTTATCATTTTTTCACAATTTAGTCCAAAATTGGCATTTTTACTAAAATTCACTTAGCAAAACTCGTTAATCTAACTCAAAAATTTATTTTCTATCATTAAACATCAAGATACTCAAACAATCAACAATGGCATCATCCAAATGCCTTAACAATTTTGAAATCGGAGGTACGGGCTAGCTAG
Source organism: Gossypium anomalum (assembly GCA_025698475.1). NCBI lineage: Eukaryota > Viridiplantae > Streptophyta > Magnoliopsida > Malvales > Malvaceae > Gossypium > Gossypium anomalum. Next base: position 62,805,642 of record CM046956.1, read on the forward strand.
ATTACGAAGCAACAATCTCAAAAACGTAAAAATCATCAAAAACTGAGTAAAAATGGACTCACATGCTTGGACAATAGGCAACCGAACCTTGAAGCTCATCCATGGCATTCTTTTCTTTCTTCATTCAGTGGAAGATGATGAGAAATAAGCATGAAATTGTTTTCATTTTATTTAATATAACTAATTACATTAATTATTTTACCCTTTGTTATAAACATTAATATTTCACCAAATTATGCACATAACCGTCCACTTTCAATATAAAATGGCTAATTACAACATAAATCCCTCAACTACTTTATCTATTAGCCATTTAAAGCATTTGAACTATAGAACTCATATTTTTCAATTTACGCGATTTAAATCTTTTATCAAACTTAGCATACAAACGTTAAAATTTCTTTACGAAATTTTCACACAAACATTCTATCATACTGTAAACCTTAATAAAATTATGAAATAAATATTTTGACTTCAGATTGAGGTCCCGAAACCACTATTCTGATTAACCCTAAAAACGGGCTGTTACAAAATCCTTTCTATTACAAGGTCATTGGGATTACTCGTCCGAGCTAAATCTCATTCGCGACAAATGCAGGACCCTATTTGTTTCGAGAAAGTGCATTCAATCATCAGAATTCAACATTCAATCGGGAGTTAACTCTTGATCTTCAATTCAAGTATGTATCAATTTTCCATCATAGCACACCATTAAAGCACATAAACATATATCACATTACATACTATCATAACATTCAATTAACATAATTGCATGCCCGATTAAGTTACACGAACTTACCTCGACACTTGTTCACGTGAAAGTCTACTAATCCGAAATCTTTTCTTTTCCTCGATCTAACCTCGAATTACTGTTGTCTGGATCTACATAAATGAATTTAACCATCAATTTCATACATTTCATATTTAAATGGAATCAATTTATGTCCAAGGAAAAATTACCATTTTGCCCCTAACTTTTTCATAAATTTTAATTGTCCCTGGGCTCGAAAAATTAAACTTTTGCAAATTATTCCCTATTCCAAGCCTAACCAAAGCCCCATTACAAATTTTCCAACATATGTATCCATAAAATTTCAGAATTTTTTATCAAATTTTACAAATTTTCAATTTAGTCCCTAAATCATGTTTTCATCAAAAATCACTTTGTAAAAGTTGTTTATTTTTCAATAATATTTGATTTTCTACCATAAATTTCTAATTTCCAACATAATACATCCGTGACCCATTTTCATACCATGATAACTTTTCAAATTAATCCCTCAAATAGAGAGATTATGTAATAGCTTGATTTTGACCCTAATCAAAATGGTGGTTTCGAGACCACGAATCTGAGTAAGAAAAATAATTAAATATTATTTTTCATGTTCTGCATACGTGAATTAGTTGTGTGAAAATTTTCATTTTAAAATTTCATCGTTTGAGTATCCGATCCGATAAATAGGACTCAATCGCGTAAAGCGAATACTTTGTGGTTGATTGTGTAATGGTCAAATTATGAATGTTTAATTTTAGGGAGTGGTTAAGTTGCAATTGTGCCAGTTAGTTTCGTGTGGGACGGCATTAGCTATTGAAAACAATTAAATTAATTGATATTTATATGGCATATTAGTTAATGGTTAAATAAATGAATTTATAAAAAAATAAAATAGAAAGCCACTTTGCATGTTCATCTTCAAGCCGTGATTTACAAAAAAAGAAAAAAGAAAGAAACAAGCTTCAAACATTCGGTCATTTCCCAAGCAAATTAAGGTGAGTTTTCAACTTAGTTTTCATTAAATTTTGTGATTTTGAGTTGGTTGTTAAGTTACTTTTAAAGCCCAAGTGTTAATTTTGAATTTGATAGCTATATGTTCATTCGGCCATGAAGGGATGTTGTTAGATTTTGTTTTGGAAGTTAGAAATTTAAAGTATGTGTGGTGGATGAACGTCTTTTAGGTTGTGATTTTAATTGCTTTTGTGAATTAAGGCTAAATTGTGAATTATTTTGTTTTAGAGGGGTTAATGTAAAAATTTCGTAATTATATGATTTTATTTGTTTATTAAGTTAAATGGATAAATTGATTAAATGAGTTCAATTTATCTTTAAATTAAGCTCAAGATCAAAGAGGCCTAACTCAGATTGGGGAAAAGCGAGGCTAGCTGAGTAGCCAAAATGATCGTACAAAATTATCGAGGTAAGTTCTTAAGTCACAAAATGAACTTGATTATAAGTAGAAATAAATTTAATTGTTGAATCAAAAAATATGATGTCATATAAGCAAATGCCAAATGAAGATTGGAGGATAATTTGTTCAAATGATAGTTTTTTAAGTTGTTGATTGTGGCTTAAATCTTTGAACTTTCTGTCTATGTTAATTATGTTAGCCGAATGTATAAGACATTAAGGAAACATATTGGTTGTGGTTCATTGATGTTTTGGGGTATGTAAGAGTATCAAAATTTGCATGAACAAATGAGTAATATAATGTGATATCTAAGTGTTTGTATGAATTACATGTTTGAGCTACAGGCTCGTGCCTAGCAGGCCTGTGGCCGGTGAAAAAAAAGTAAATTAGGCTAATGGCCTAATAGGTTACTACTATGGAATGTATTCAGCGTTATGCCTAGCAAGCATATTGCTGGTGAATATATATCAGACTTTGTTCTAGCAAGCCTTGTGCCAGTATGAGATTCAGGTTTATATTTAGCAGGTTGATGCCGGTGAATTAAATTCAATTTGATGAGGAATTTAAGTAAGTAAAAATTTGACCCTATGGTTTTATATGTGCTCGGTCACATTGTAGTTTATAAAAGGTGTTACTTTGGATATGGATCATTTAGTCATGATGATATTGAAAAATATGATGTTTATTTGAATTCGTATATTTGCTCGTATAGGTAAAAATCTATATGTGATGCAAAAGTCTTTCTTCTTACTTTTTGTCTATTTATGTGTATGCAAAGGTGACATAGTGTAAGTATTGACAAATTTAGAAGTTGAATATTTGATTATAGATGCATAAGGGAGTGATTTGTTAAGCTATCTTTCGCATTGATGGAAAATGGTTATGAATTATAAAAATACTTGGCCAATTGAGGTATATGCATAATCTATGAAATGAAGTTATGTGTTATAAGAGATATTCGTTAATAGTATAGCTTTGAGGATAATTAAGTTGAGTATTGAGATATGTGACTTGTGACATTTGTTCTTTTTAAATTATGTGAGTTGTTTATTCGGTATTATATTGATTATAGAGTTGGACTTTGAACTAAGATTCTAGATGCAAGAACAAATTGGGTAAATGAATGGAAATCACATCCGGCAAGGACATAACAATTTCTAATAATCCAATTTCGATTCTTATATCTATCATTTATTCAAACTTAGTACAAAACATAGCTTAAGGACTTACTAAGCATATGAAATGCTTACTTTAAATTTTATGTTTCTCTGTTTTATAGATTCTTCAAACCAGTTGAAAGCTCAGGAATCGTCAGCATCTCATTACACTATTGACTATTTTGGTATTTTATGTTTTAATCTAAACTTATGGCAAGTATAGGCTGAATAAAATTTTGATATGTTATATTTTGTTCCAGTACTTGTAAAAGCCATATGAATATGGCTTGTCTATTTAGTTAAATGCGTTTTCAGGTTTTGATCACTTTTATGGATGTTATAATTTTGAAGTTGGATGTTCAATCTATGTCTTATTTTTAAAACGAGAATCTAATTATACATGTTCTTATGTATTTAGTAGGATAGATGGTTATTGAATAGGTTTTGGTTGCGTATCTCGTTACTTTAGATTTAGTTGTTGTATCAATGCAATAGTTAAAACTTGTTTCAATGTATTATGCATATATGTTATTTGTAGTGTAGTTATGCAAGATGAATTATGTTTGATTCTTTGATATATATATATATATATATATGAAACGATTATGTGTATAGAATGATTGAATATAGATGAAAGGAACCTTAGTATTGAGCTCTAATTGCATTCGGCTAAAGTCGTGTAATTAATCCAAATGATAAATTTGATTAAGTGGTTTTTCGAACAGATGCTTTTATATGTAAAAGAGTTAGAGAAGGTTATATTTCAATTAAATGAGTTCTTATGGTGGCCTTTAAGTTGTGAACTATTCGGTAATACCTTGTAACCCTTACGGCGACGGTTACGGGTTCGGGTGTTACATGTTATTGGTATCAGAGCTACAGTTTAGTCGATTCTAGGACTAACATAGCCTGTGTGAGTCTAGCTATACATGCCATAATGTGATATTATGATAGTGTGATGACTTCTGACGTCTGAAATTGTGTTTTTCTTTAGTAAATGGATCCCAATCGAGTTTCAGCTGATGATGTAGAGAGTGTAGCGCCTGCTCCCGCGCAAGGGACAACGCCTGTTAATTCTCAGCCGATCCCAGGTAATGAGGGAGAGGCCAAGCAAGCTTTCTTTTTTATAATGAACGAATGGTTCTCGAAATTTGTACGAAATAATTCGGCTATCCAACCACCTCCACCCTCGAATAATCTGATCCCGACTTCTTTGGTATCTCCAGTAACTGATCTGTTGAGGTTGAGTAAGGCCTCAGTTGGTAAAATTAGAAAACACGGGGCTAATGAGTTTAAGGCCATAGTAAGTGATGATGCTGAACAAGCTGAATTTTGGCTTGATAATACTATATGAGTATTCGATGAGCTATCATGCACACCCGACTAATGTTTGAAATAGGCCATATCCTTGTTACGTGATTCTGCTTATTATTGGTGGAACACTTTGGTTTCGGTTGTGCCGAAAGAGCGGGTCACCTAGGAATTCTTTCAAATTGAATTTCGCGAGAAATACATCAGCTAAAGATTCATTGATCAGAAACGTAAAAAATTTCTCGAGCTCAAACAGGGTCGCATGACTGTTACAGATTACGAGTGAAAATTTGTGAGACTCAGTAGATATCCTCAAGAGTGTATCTCGACCGAAGCTATTATGTGTAAACGCTTCGACGATGGGTTAAATGAAGATATCAAATTGTTGGTCAGCATTCTAGAAATTAAAGAGTTCGTGGTACTTGTAGAGTGGGCATGCAATGCTGAAGAGCTCGGGAAAGAAAATAGAAAGGCTGATTTTTTAGCTAAAGATTCCCATAAAAGATTAATGGGTAAAGCTTTTCAGTCGTCCTCGAAGAAGCTCAGAGAGGATGCTAGTCAATCTAAAGCTGTAGTGGGCTATTCTGGAAGAGATCGAGACTGAGCCTCTGTGAGTTCGCGAGCTACATCTGTTGCTAGTGTTGGCAACGTTCGGCAGCAAAGGGCTGAATGTAAACACTGCAGTAAATGGCATTCAAGAGATTGTAGACTGCGAGATCACTCCTGTTTTAAATGTGCATCAGCGGATCATTTTATTCGAGAGTGTCCGATGCTAGCCGAACAGAATGTCGTTCACAGCACGCGGCCAAGTAATACGTTAGAGCGAGGTAAACCACCCAGGCATGCGGGTAATGTTAGTGGCAGTCAAAGAGGGATGAAAGATACAACAATTTGATTTGAGGCTCGTGCTCCTGCCAGAGCCCATGCCATCCGTGCTCGAGAGGAGGCTTCATCTCCAGATGTCATCACTGGTAACTTCACTCTCTATGATGTTAATGTAATTGCTTTGATTGACCCTGGTTCAACCCATTCCTATGTGTGTGAAACATTAGTGTTTAGTAAGACTCTGCCTGTTGAGTCTACTGAGTTTGCGATTCGGGTGTCAAACCCTTTGGGCCGATGTGTGTTAGTTGACAGAGTGTGCAAGAATTGCCCCCTGATGATTCAAGATTCATGTTTTTCGGCTGATTTGATGTTATTACCTTTCAACGAGTTTGATATTGTCCTCGGTATGGATTGGTTAATTGATTATGATGCTGTAGTAAATTGTAAACAAAAGACCATTGATCTGCAGTGTAAGAATAATGAGATTATTCGAATTGAGTCTACTGATTTAAACGGGTTACTGGCAGTAATATCTTCGATGTTGGCTCAAAAATATGTGCAAAAGGGTTGTGAAGCTTATCTTGCGTATGTGCTGGATTGTAAAGTAATCGAAAAGAAGCTTGAAACCAGATAAACCGTAATTTATACATATTTATAACCCATGCTTAACGCATTTTATGAATGATTTCTCCTTAGATTTAGTGAATTCAATGCTCCTAATGTCTTAATTTCATGTTTTATTCTCAGGCAAGCATAGGAGAGCGAAAGGAACGAGAAACGGGCCAAAAATGGAGAAAATGGGCCAAAGCACGAAATCAACACGGCCTGGATCTCTTCACAAGGGCAGATCACACGACCGTGTAAATTTGGCAGAATTAAAGCACGACTCACATGGGTATAACACACGCCCGTATACCTCAAACACGGCCTGAAGTTATCGCACACGGACGTGTCACACGGACGTGTCCCTACTAAGCCCAAGTTGAGTCCAATTCAGAAAAGGCCACTTTTTGACGATTCTTAGGCATTCCAAAGCCTATAAATACACCCTAAAAGAGGAAGAAAGGGGAGACGAAGAATAGGGAGTAAAGAATTACTCCGAGGAAGCCGATTGATCCATCTTAGAAGCCGGAGCCACTATCAAGACTGAAGATCTCTCCTCAACCTCCCCTTCAGGAGTTTTGGGTTTTTTTTATGTTTTGTAATTTTTATTATTCTGATATGTGTTCTTGTTTAGTTATGAACTAAACCCCTAAATACCTAACCTATGACTAAACCTTATTATTTCTGAATCGTAAGATAAATATTTAACTTGTTCTTAATTACGTGTTCTTAATTCTTGTTTTGGTATTTCAGGATATCACTTCAAGTTACTACTCTTAGTTGGAGGAGGAATAGACCCTGACTAAGAGTAACTTTATTGTAATTAAGTGGAGTTGATTGCGAGCCTAGAGACGGGGTGACAAGATTTTGTCGGATTAGGGTGAAACCTAATAAAGGAATCCATAGATCGAGTTAATGCAACCTTAGGGTGTTAATTAGAGATAACTCTCGATTATTCAACCTAGGGATTAGACGTTGTTAGTCTCGAAAGGGATAATAATATACATTAGGGATTTCTACGGAACAAGTTGAATGAATAAATCGTCCAGTTCGGAGCCAGAATAACAAGTAAGAGTCTAGGTGGATTTTGCCTTAGGTATTGTCTCAATCAATCGTTTTCCACAACAGTAATTTCCCAATTTCTACTTTCTGCAAGCTCTTAGTTTAACTAGTTAGTCAAAACAATCCTCTTTTATTCGGCTAGATAATAAAAAGACGGTCATTACTAGTACTCATAGTCTTTTGGGTTCAACAATCCGGTCTTGCTAAAGCTATACTACTGTTAGGTAGGTACACTTGCCTACGTCGTGATCATAGTTAGTTTCAAGAACGAGTCATTACAAATTTATAAAACTTATCATACGAAAAATCGACGATCAAGTTTTTGGCACTGTTGCCAGGGACTAAGATATTAGGGACGCTCAATTTTTATTACTTTAGCCATTTATTTTCTTGTAATTTAACTTTAATTTTTACTTTACTAATTTTCTTTCTTTTTCTCCTGGCAGGTTCTTATAGTTTATGACTAGAAGAAACCCGTCAGGACCATTACTTTTCAACGAGAAAATTGATCGTACAGCTCGTAGAAATTGACGAGAAATCAGGCACAGCTTAAGATACACAGAAGAAGAGCAAGAGGATGATATGTCAACTAATACTGAAGAGATGGCTGAAAATCAAGACAATCCGCTACCAGCAGCCATACCCGCTGAATTAGCAAATCAGAATCCTGCTCATCGTACTATGTATGATTATGCAAAACCTAATTTTACAGGAACTGAGTCAAGTATAGTTAGACCTGCTATTGCTACAAATAATTTTGAATTGAAACCTAACACGATCCAGATGATACAACAATTTGTTTAGTTTGATGGTTTGCAGGATGAGAACCCCAACACGCACTTGGCAAATTTCCTAGAACTGTGCGACACTTTCAAAATTAATGGCGTTTCTGATGATACCATTCACCTTCGGTTATTCCCTTTTTCACTAAGGAATAAAGCTAAAAAGTGGTTGAACTCACTACCACGAGGGTCCATTACCACTTGGGAGCAAATAACTGAAAAATTTCCATTAAAATATTTTCCACCGGCAAAAATAGCTAAGTTGCGTAATGATATTTCTTCTTTTGTGCAGATGGACTTAGAAATGCTTTACGATGCATGGGAGAGATTCAAAGACCTTTTACGAAGGTGCCCACACCATGGGTTACCTCTATGGCTGCAAGTTCAAACATTCTACAACAGTGTGAGCCCTTCGACAAGACAAATGATTGATGCAGCTACCAGTGGAACCATCAACAACAAGACACCTGAAGAGGTTTATGGATTCATTGAAGAGATGTCACTGAATAACTATCAGTGGTAAGTCATGAGGACTAAGCCAACGATAACAGCAGGCATTTATAACGTCGATTCGGTCACCATGTTGTCAAATCAGGTAGAACTTCTGAATAAAAAAATTGATGGTTTACTTGGTTCTACGTAGGTACATCCAAATGATGAGGTGCGATTCAAGTGGAGGAGGTGTGCCTCTGAATACCCACCATTCAATCCTACAACCGAAGAGGAACAAGTCAACTATATGGGTAACAATAATTTCAGATCTCAAAATAACCCATATAGTAATACTTACAATGCAGGTTGGAAGAACCACCCAAATTTCTCTTGGGGCAGTCAAGGAAATCAAAGACCACAAAATCCTCAGGATTTCCAACAGCCACCTTATCAACAGGAAAAGAAGCCGAACCTTGAAAAGATGCTATCCAAATTCATCTCGGTGTCACAAACTTGTTTCCAGAATACCGAGATAGCCCTCAAAAATCAACAAGCATCAATTCAAGGGCTCGAGACACAGATAGGTCAGCTGTCCAAGTTAATATCCGAATGACCATAAGGTAGTTTGCCAAATAATACTAAGCCAAACCCAAGGGAATAGCTCAATGCAATTGATGCTCAAGAAGGATGTGTTGAGACTGAGCCAGAACCAAGGCAAGAAAATGTGGAAAGCAAAGGTGATGGTGAGGTAAGTCATAATAAAATGGTGAACGTAAAATACAAACCTCGTGTGCCATACCCTAAAGAAACAAGGAAAGACCGCTTAGATGAACAATTCGGTAAATTCCTTAAACTTTTGAAAAAATTACATATTAACTTACCGTTTATTGAAGCTCTGTCACAGATGCCAAATGCAATGAAATTTCTAAAAGAGCTTCTAGCAAACAAGCGAAAATTGGATGAAGCGTCACATGTGGAGCTAAACGCAGTGTGCTCGGCTATTCTACAGAATAAGCTACCCAATAAATTGAAAGATTCAGGGAGTTTTACAATTCCTTGCTCAATTGGTAGTTTAGATGTGAATAATGCATTAGCCGATTTAGGGGCAAGTATCAATGTCATGCCTTACAAAATGTCTAAACAACTGGGTCTTGGGAAACCTAAACAAACTAGGATGAGCATCCAATTGGCAGATAAAACTAGAAGATTTCCTAGGGGTATCATTGAATATGTACTAGTAAAAGTGGATAAATTCATATTTCCCGTTGATTTCATTGTTTTAGACATAGAGGAAGAAACCAAAACCCCTTTGGTTTTAGGGAGGCCCTTTTTAGCAACTGCTAAAACAATTATTGATGTTGGCACAGGTGAGCTTACACTTCGCGTGGGAGACGAAACGATCACCCTTCAAGCTCGTAATTCTAGCATCACATCAAACATGGAAGGTAATGATACACACCATTCTACTAAAATTGATAATATGACACAATCCACTGTGCAGAAATTAAGTTTGAAAGAAGTACACGAGCCATGTTTCAACAACAATAGAGGACCCATCCATGAAGAATGAAGGTTACAGATAGAAGAGCTAGATGAATGGCGAGTACATAAACCGAGAACACCCGATAAACTGAAACTATGCCAAAACAAGCTCGATACCTCTCCAAATTAACTTAAGGTTGGAGATCAAGTCTTATTAGATGCCGCAGACCCTCACATTGTCACTCCCAACCCGGATGAAGAAACCCCTCTTACGATACTTAGTATTTTCCCATTCGGTACAGTGGAGGTAAGTCATCCCAAGTTCAGCACTTTTAAGGTAAACAATTCCCGGCTAAAGCTTTATTTTGATAAGAATGATAGCAGGAATGAGGAGTATGAACTCCTTTAATCACCTTGACCATACATTAGCAAGGGAAACTCGAGCTGAGACTATAAACAAGGGCTTCTCGGGAGGCAACCCGAGTATTACCAGTTTTCATTTATTTAGGTTTTATTTAAATTTCAAAATTCTTAATATTTAGACCACTAACTGAATCTTTGAACACAGGTCCACAAAACTCACACGGCCATCCACACGGGCGTGCTTTAGGCCGTGCTCGTGACACGAAAATAGATACAGCCGTGCGATATGGCCGTGCAAAAATAGAGTGCAAATTTTAACAGAACACGGGATACGATAAATTCCCACGACCGTGTGAGCAGGCCGTGAGCCAACCTGTCCAATCAACATGGGTGTGCGGCACGCTCGTGCCTATCACCCGTGGTCGACACTACCAAAACAACATGGGCGTGCGCATAGGTACACGGGCGTGGGCGAAGTAAGCCACATCGCACACGGCCATGTGTTACGATCATAAAGCCACACGGCCAAGACACACGGACGTGTCTCAAGGCCGTGTGATGAACTTTCAACTCGTGATAAACACAGGCTGGACACGACCCACACGGCGTGTGAGGTGACCGTGCCACCTACAAAATTAGACTATTTCCCTTATTTTTATTGTTATTCTTATTTCTTTTTAAATTGATTCACGCGGCTTACCTTTATGATTATTATCAGGTTATTTCTTCCTCCGAATCAAGCCTTACCTTCAGTACTATTGTCGATTCTCACTTTCGCTAAACTAGGGAATTCATTCATTCCAACACTCAGGAAATTTCAATTCTCTCCCTCTCTTATGATTTTATATTTTTCCATATATCTAACCTTGAACATTGAGGGCAATGTATGTCTTAAGTGTGGGGGGTAATCATTTCATTATCTGAAAATCCCTGAATATTGCTTTGTCATCTTGTAAATCTCTCACATCATGTTTAAGATGAATTTTGATTGATTGATATATCTTGAATTAAAACATAGGCATTCATGCATTGATTGTTAAACTTTAAGACGTTAGAAAATCAAGCATGATAAATTGATTTTTAAGAATTTAAAATTTTAAGTTGTTTCCCCAAATTTAGGTATTATCTTGAACTGAATCCCATAGATTTAAACATAAAAAAAGCCATAATTTTTGTGAGATTTTTTAGCCTTTTGAGCATATATTAATTCTTTCATGCTCACTTTTATTATTGCTTTGAGTGTGCCAATATTGAATTGTTATTCTAGAACTTGCCTAATTATGCATGTCAAGACCACACCATTTGATTTGATATATCAAGATGATAGAGGCACTTAGGATTAACCCACTCATGCTATGAAAAACCTACCTCCACGATTAACACTTAGTAAACCCCTTTGAGCCTAACTAGCCATTCCTTGTATACCCTCAATATTAACCCGTAACCCATTATTGTTCAAATCCCCTAAATTAATTTGATCCCTATTTTTGTCGAGAGTTGATTTGAATAAATTGTTTAACTATGTCTTGTTATTAATAGTTAATTTATGATTATTTAACTTGTTCTTAAAAAAAATGTATACATATCAGTAGTTATCTTTTGCTTGTAAGTTTTATTCCATAGTCAAAGAAGAAAGCTTTGTTGTACACAAGTGATGATTAAATATTTTTCTAGTTAAGTAATTTTTCAAGTCAATCTCGATTCTAACCCTTTCTTTCAGCTTGTGACCACACCCTTTAACTAAGCCTCGTTACAACCCTTTAAAGACCTTTGGATTGATGTATCATCTCGATTTATAGTGGTGGAGATTTGATTTTTATGCAATCCTATGGTAATAACATTTCATATTGACTAATGAGTGCTAATTTCATTATCCTTAAACACTTCGAGTGATTTAAGTGAATCTTTAGTGAGAATGTTAAACTCTGTGAGGTTCCAAATCAATGATAACTACTTCCGGGAGGGAATATACCTAAGTTTTTCAAGATTAAAATACTCAATTCAGAATGTTTGAAGCTTTAATGTTATTTTAGTTGAATTCTCAATGTATGATTACTTATGAGATGGTTTAACATAATATTGATAGGAATTATAAGTTGAGAAAAAGGAAATTTTAATTGTGATTCGAGGATTTTGCTTAAGGACAAGCAAACGCATAAGTGTAGGGGTATTTGATAAACCGTAATTTATACATATTTATAGCCGATGCTTAACGCATTTTATGAATGATTTCTCCTTATATTTGGTGAATTCGATGCTCCTAATGCCTTAATTTCATGTTTTATTCTCAGGTAAGCACAGGAAAGCAAAAGGAACAAGAAACGAGCCAAAAACGGAGAAAATGGGCCAAAGCACGAAATTAACACGGCCTGGACCTCCTCACACGGGCAGATCACACGGCCGTGTCAATTTGGTAGAATTGAAGCACGACTCACACGAGTATAACACACGCCCGTGTACCTCGAACACGGCCTGAAGTTATCGCACACGGGCGTATCCTTGCCGAGCCCAAGTTGAGTCCAATTCGAAAAAGGCCACTTTTTGACGTTCGTAGGCATTCCAAAGCCTATAAATACACCTTAAAAGAGGAAGAAAGGAGATACGAAGAATATGGAGTAAGGAATTACTCCGAGGAAGATGACTGATCCATCTCAGAAGCCGGAGCCACCACCAAGACTGAAGATCTCTCCTCAACCTCCCCTTCAAGAGTTTTGGGTTTTCTTTATGTTTTGTAATTTTTATTATTCTGAGATGTGTTCTTGTTTAGTTATGAACTAAACCCCTAAATACCTAAGGGGGATGAAACCTATGACTAAGCCTTGTTATTATTTCTGAATCGTATGATAAATATTTAACTTGTTCTTAATTACGTGTTCTTAATTCTTGTTTTGGTATTTCAGGATATCACTTCAAGTTACTACTCTTAGTTGGAGGAGGAATAGACCCTGACTAAGAGTAACTTTTTTGTAATTAAGAGGAGTTGATTACGCGCCTGGAGATAGGGTGACAAGATTTTGTCGGATTAGGGTGAAACCTAATAAGGGAATCCATAGATCGAGTTAATGCAACCTTAGGGTGTTAATTAGAGATAACTCTCGGTTATTCAACCTAGGGATTAGACATTGTTAGTCTCGAAAGGGATAATAATATACATTAGGATTTCTACGAAACAAGTTGAATGAATAAATCGTCCGGTTCGAAGCCAGAATAACAAGTAAGAGTCTAGGTGGATTTTTCCTTAGGTATTGTCTCGATCAATCATTTTCCACAATAGTAATTTCTCAATTTCTATTTTCTGCCAGCTCTTAGTTTAATTAGTTAGTCAAAACAATCCTCTTTTATTTGGCTAGATAATAAAAAGACGGTCATTACTAGCACTCATAGTCCTTTGGGCTCGACAATCCGGTCTTGCTAAAGCTATACTACTGTTCGATAGGTACACTTGCCTACGTCGTGATCATAGTTAGTTTCAAGAACTAGTCATTACAAATTTATAAAACTTATCATATGAAAAATCGATGATCAAAACCGTGCCAGTTGTATGTGAGTATCTGGATGTGTTCCCTGAGGAATTACCGGGTTTACCACCTGTTCGGGAGGTAGAATTTGGTATTGAATTAGTGCCTGGGACGACTCCAATTTCAATAGCTCCATACCGAATGGCACCAACCGAATTTAAGGAATTGAAATCACAGTTGCAAGAGTTGACGGATAAGGGTTTTGCCCGACCGAGTTTCTCTCCTCGGGGTGCACCAGTGTTATTTATGAAAAGAAAGACGGAACTATGAGAATGTGCATCGACTATAGACAGCTCAACAAAGTAACTATAAAGAATAAATATCCGTTGCCACGTATTGATGATTTGTTCGATCAACTAAAAGGAGCTTCAGTGTTTTCAAAGATGGATTTGCGGTCGAGTTACTATCAGTTGCGAGTTAGAGACTTGGATGTGCCTAAGACTGCTTTCCGGACGAGATACGGACATGATGAATTTTTGGTGATGCCGTTTGGGCTTACTAATGCTCCTGCAGTTTTTATGGATTTGATGAATCGAGTTTTCAGATAGTACCTAGATCGGTTCATGATTATGTTTATAAATGACATTCTGATCTACTCCCGTAACGAAACTGAGCATGCAGAGCACTTGAGACTTGTATTGTAGATTTTGCATGATAAGTAGTTGTATGCAAAGTTTAGTAAATGTGAATTCTGGTTGCGCGAAGTCAGCTTTCTGGGGCATGTTGTTTCAGCATCAGGTATTCGGGTTGACCCGAGTAAAATTTTGGCTATACTTAACTGGAAGCCTCCGAGGAATGTTTCGAAAGTTCACAGCTTTTTGGGACTTGTGGGTTACTATAGACGGTTTGTGAAAGGCTTTTCGATGATAGCAATGCTAATGACAAAGTTACTTTAAAAAGATGTCAAGTTTGAATGGTCAGAAAAATGACAGAAAAGTCTTGATCAATTGAAAGTACTTCTGACCGAAGCTCCTGTGCTAGTTCAACTGGAGTCGGGTAAAGAATTCATGATTTTCAGCGATGCATCTTTGAATGGTTTGGGTTGCGTCTTAATGCAAGAAGGAAAAGTTGTAGCTTATTCCTCGAGACAATTAAAACCTCATGAGAAAAACTATCCGACGCATGATCTTGAATTGGCTGCTATCGTATTCGCTTTGAAGATTTGGCACCATTATTTGTTCAGTGAAAAATGTCATGTCTATACCGATCACAAAAGTCTCAAATACTTGATGTCTCAAAAGGATCTTAATTTGAGACAGCGTCGGTGGCTAGAATTACTTAAAGATTAGAAGCTTGTGATTGATTATCATCCCGGGAAGGCTAATGTTGTTGCTGATGCCTTGAGTCATAAATTACTGTTTGCTTTGCGTGCGATGAATGCGCATTTGGCTATGATTGTAGATGGTGCATTAGTAGCCGAATTTAAGACAAAACTGTTACTTGTGCAACAGATTCGAGAAGCTCAGAAAGTTGATGATGATTTAGTTGCAAAACGGGCTCAATGTGACTCAAAAGCTAACTCAGAGTTTCTAATTGGTTGTTTGAGATTCAATAACCGACTATGTGTTCCAAGAAATATAGAGCTTATACAGATGATTTTAAACGAAGCTCATAACGGTCAGATGTCTCTTCACCCGGGTAGCACGAAAATGTATAACGACTTAAAACAGCATTATTGGTGGCATGGTATGAAACGAGACATTTCTGACTTTGTTTCAAAATGCTTAGTATGTCAACAAGTGAAAGCTGAGCATCAAGTGCCTTCTGGATTACTTCAGCCGATTATGATACCTGAATTGAAATGGGACCGAGTCACGATAGACTTTGTATCGGGTTTACCGTTGACACCGAGCAAGAAGGATGCAATTTGGGTTATTGTTGATAGATTGTCAAAATCTGCTCATTTTATTCTGGTCCGTACAGATTACTCACTCGATAAGCTAGCGAAATTATATATTTCTCAGATTGTGCAGTTGCATGGAGTACCTGTTACTATTGTATCGGATAAGGATCCGACATTTACATCGCGATTTTGGAGGAAACTGCAAGATGCGCTAGGTACTAGACTACATTTTAGCACCGCTTTTCATCCCTAGACAGACGGTCAATCCGAACGTGTTATTCAGGTACTTGAGGATATGTTAAGATGTTGCATCCTCGTGTTTAAAGGTTCATGGGATCGATATTTTCCTTTGGTTGAATTTGCATACAACAATAGTTTTCAGTTGAGTATCAAGATGGCACCTTACGAAGCTTTGTATGATCGTAAATATCGTACACCTTTGTATTGGAATGAGCTCAGCAAAAGCAAGATTCACGGGGTCGATTTAATCAAGGAAACGGAGCAGAAAGTGAAAGTGATTCGTGAAAATTTAAAAGCAGCATCAGATCGTCAAAAATCGTATGCGGATTTGAAACGTAAAGATATAGAATTTCAAATAGGTGATAAAGTGTTTTTAAAGGTTTCACCGTGGAAGAAAGTGATCAGATTCGTTCATAAAGCCAAACTAAGTCCGAGATTCATCGGACCATTTGAGGTTATTAAATGTATCGAACCAGTAGCGTATAGATTGTTGTTGCCACCTGAACTAGAGAAGATTCCTTTCACGTTTCAATGCTTCGTCGTTACAGATTCGACCCTTCACACATAATTAGTCCGTCTGAGAATGAGATTCAGTCTGATTTGAGTTATGAGGAGGAGCCGATCCGCATTCTAGCTCACGAGGTGAAAGAATTGAGAAATAAGAAAATTTCGTTGGTGAAAGTGCTTTGGCAAAAACATGGAGTCGAGGAAGCAATGTGGGAACTTGAGGATACAATGAAAGAACGTTATCCAAATCTATTTACCGGTAATATTTTCGGGGACGAAAATCCCTAAAGGGGGGAGAGTTGTAACAGCCTGATTTTGACCCTCATTAGAACGGTGGTTTCAGGGCCACGAATCTGAGTAAAAAAATAATTAAATATTATTTTTCGTGTTCTGAATGCATGAATTAGTTGTGTGAAAATTTTCATTTTAAAATTTCATCGTTTGAGTATCCGATCCAATAAATAGGACTTAATCGCGTAAAGCGAATACTTTGTGGTTGATTGTGTAATGGTCAAATTATGAATGTTTAATTTTAGGGAGTGGTTAAGTTGCAATTGTGCCATTTAGTTTAGTGTGGGACGGCATTAGCTATTGAAAACAATTAAATTAATTGATATTTATATGGCATATTAGTTAATGGTTAAATAAATGAATTTATAATAAAATAAAATAGATAGCCACTTTGCATGTTCATCTTCAAGCCGTGATTTACAAAAAAAAAAAAAAAAAAAAGAAACAAGATTCATACATTCGGTCATTTCCCAAGCAAATTAAGGTGAGTTTTCAACTTAGTTTTCATTAAATTTTGTGATTTTGAGTTGGTTGTTAAGTTACATTTAAAGCCCAAGTGTTAATTTTGAATTTGATAGCTATATGTTCATTCGCCCATAAAGGGATGTTGTTAGATTTTGTTTTGGAAGTTAGAAATTTAAAGCATGTGTGGTGGATGAATGTCTTTTAGGTTGTGATCTTAATTGCTTTTGTGAATTAAGGCTAAATTGTGAATTATTTTGTTTTAGAGGGGTTAATGTAAAAATTTTGTAATTATATGATTTTATTTGTTTAGTGAGTTAAATGGATAAATTGATTAAATGAGTTCAATTTATCTTTAAATTAAGCTCAAGATCAAAAGAGGCCTAACTAGGATCGGGGAAAAACGAGGCTAGCTGAGTAGCCAAAACAATCGTACGAAATTATCGAGGTAAGTTCTTAAGTCACAAAATGAACTTGATTATAAGTAGAAATAAATTTAATTGTTGAATCGAAAAATATGATGTCATATAAGCAAATGCCAAATGAAGATTGGAGGATAATTTGTTCAAATGATAGTTTTATAAGTTGTTGATTGTGGCTTAAATCTTTGAACTTTCTGTCTATGTTAATTATGTTAGCCGAATGTATAAGACATTAAGGAAACATATTGGTCGTGGTTCATTGATGTTTTGGGGTATGTAAGAGTATCAAAATTTGCATGAACAAATGAGTAATATAATGTGATATCTAAGTGTTTGTAAGAATTACATGTTCGAGCTAAACAGGCTCGTGCCTAGTGGGCCTGTGGCCGGTGAAAAAAGAGTAAATTAGGCTAATGGCCTGATAAGTTACTACTATGGAATGTATTCGGGCTTATGCCTAGCAAGCATATTGCTGGTGAATATATATCAGACTTTAGTCTAGCAGGTTTTGTGGCGGTGTGAGATTCAGGTTTATAGCTAGCAGGTTGATGCCAGTGAATTAAATTCAATTTGATGAGGAATTTAAGTAAGTAAAAATTCGACCCTATGGTTTTATATGTGCTCGGTCACATTGTAGTTTATAAAAGGTGTTACTTTGGATATGGATCATTTAGTCATTATGATATTGAAAAATGTGATGTTTATTTGAATTTGTATATTTGCTCGTATAGGTGAAAACCTATATGTGATGCAAAAGTCTTTCTTCTTAATTTTTGGCTATTTATGTGTATGCAAAGGTGACATAGTGTAAGTATTGACAAATTTAGAAGTTGAATATTTGATTATAGATGCATAAGGGAGTGATTTGTTAAGATATCTTTCGCATTGATGGAAAATGGTTATGAATTATAAAAATATTCGGCCAATTGAGGTATATGCATAATCTATGAAATGAAATTATGTGTTATAAGACATATTCGTTAATAGTATAGCTTTGAGGATAATTAAGTTGGGTATTGAGATATGTGACTTGTGACATTTGTTCTTTTTAAATTATGTGAGTTGTTTATTCGGTATTATATTGATTATAGAGTTGGACTTTGAACTAAGATTCTAGATGCAAGAACGAATTGGGTAAATGAATGGAAATCACATCCGGCAAGGACATAACAATTTCTAGTAATCCAATTTCGATTCTTACTTTAAATTTTATGTTTCTCTGTTTGATAGATTCTTCAAATCAGTTGAAAGCTTGAGAATCGTCAGCATCTCGTCACACTATCGACTATTTTGGTATTTTATGTTTTAAACTAAACTTATGGCATGTATAGGCTGAATGACATTTTGAGATGTTATATTTTCTTCCAGTACTTGTAAAAGCCATGCGAATATGGCTTGTCTATTTAGTTAAATGCGATTTTAGGTTTTGATCGCTTTTATGGATGTTTTAATTTTGAAGTTGGATGTTTAATCTATGTCTTATTTTTAAAACGAGAATCTAATTATACATGTTCTTATTTATTTAGTCAGATAGATAGTTATTGAATAGGTTTTGGTTGCATATCTCATTACTTTACATTTAGTTGGTGTCTTAATGCAATAGTTAAAACTAGTTGCAGTGTATTATGCATATATGTTATTTGTAGTGTAGTTATGCAAGATGAATTTTGTTTGATACTTTGATATATATAT
Source organism: Gossypium anomalum (assembly GCA_025698475.1). NCBI lineage: Eukaryota > Viridiplantae > Streptophyta > Magnoliopsida > Malvales > Malvaceae > Gossypium > Gossypium anomalum. Next base: position 62,824,820 of record CM046956.1, read on the forward strand.
ATATATATATATATGAAACGATTATGTGTATAGAATGATTGAATATAGATGAAAGGAACCTTAGTATTGAGCACTAATTGCATTCGACTAAACTCGTGTAATTAATCCAAATGATAAATTTGATTAAGTGGTTTTTCGAAAAGATGCTTTTATATGTAAAAGAGTTAGAGAAGGTTATATTTCTATTAATTGAGTTCTTATGGTGGCCTTTAAGTTGTGAACTGTTCAGTAATACCTTGTAACCCTTCCGGCGACAGTTGCGGGTTCAAGTGTTACAGAGTAAGCTATCCCGATTTTAAAAATACCAAAATTGCTAAAAACGGGATAAGAGAACTTACCCAATTAGGCCTTGAAATTTTTGCCTCTCTCTCCTAGGGTTGTCATAAAATTTTAGGTTGAAGATGATGAAAATAAGATAATATAGTTCTTTTCGTCTTTTAATTAATTAAATATTTTGGTATTTCCAATTTAGTCCTTGCCCTTTTTCTATAATTCCATGGATGAGTCACCAAGAAAAAACCTACATACTTCTTTTAATGGTCTAATTACCATATAAGGATCTTAAGTTTTGAATCCTATAGCTGTTTGATCCTTATAGCTACTAGAATTCAACTTTTGTATTTTATGCGATTTAGTCCTTCTCGTAATTAAGCACTTAATCGATAAAATTTTTATTTCAACATTTTCACAAGACATGCCAATTATAATACGGACCATATACTGAAATAAAGATAAATCATATTTTTAGGTCGGATTTGTGGTCCTATAACCACTATTCCGATATCACTGAAAAATTAGTTGTTACAATATTAATGTACATTACTTGAATGTTATCATGAGAAATTTGATAAATGCTTGAAAATGGTGAAAAAGGGGTTAAGTCCCGATTGGATGTTGAATTTCGATGATTGTATGCATTTTTCTGAAACAAATAGGGTCCTGCATTTGTTGCGGACAGGATTTAGCTCGGACGACTAATCCCAATGTGCTTGTTATAGAAAGGATTTAGCCCGGACGAGTGATCCCGATATAATATCTCTCGAGCATACATTACGATTAGGGTTTAGCCTAGACTAGTACACCTAATAGAGCTCCTCTGAGAATAAGTTATATAAAGGATTTAGCCTGTACTGGTAATCCTGTTATACAATAAGTGGCTCGAGAGAGTGTTTCTTGGTTAAGTAACCTAAGGGGTACCCTTGAATAAGGAATTGACGGACTGTTAATTCATACACTTCGAGTGTACTATTTAAGCATCCACCAGAATTCAATGATACAACAGACATAAAAATCTTGACATGGCATGAAAATCTTGATATGATATAATAATGACTTGAAAGAATATTGCTTGATGAACTCATCTATGTTACTTGATTGATATGAATATTTTGGTGACTCATCTATGTTACTTGATTGATATGAATATTTTGGTGACTAGCATGTTTGATTGAATGTATGTGATTAGGCAATTTAACCAAATGGATGGAAACATATCATTATATTCCTAGATTTTAATAAACAAGATTGGTAAGTTTAGTTTCTGTTAAACGAACTTACTAAGCATGTAATGCTTACTCCTCCTTATTTTTCCCTATTTTATAGCGCCCGAAAGCTCGTGAAGGTTGGAAGATCATTGGAGCATCGTCACACTATCAACTAGCATTTTGGATATATTTAGTGAAATCATTTTGGGTATAATGGCATGTATAGGACAACTTGGCCAATAATGGCTTGAAATGTTATTTTGTAACCTAGCCATGGGAATGGCTAGTAATGGTTCATTTTGGTATGACAAAGTAGATTATTATGTTATACATATACACATGTGTTATGTTATGAATATGTTATCAAAGGTTGCTATTCTCTAAGTTAATCCAAGGTAAGTTGATAACCACCTATGAATGTAATGGTATGCCATGTTAAATAATGAATTTTCCCACTTTAAATGCTTGGAATAGTTGGTATTGGTTGTGTGTTTCAAGCGCAGGTCTTGGGTGAAATTTTGGGTGAGAAATCAAGCTAGAAACGGCTTTATATTGTCCACAAGGTAGACACACGGGCGTGTGTCTTGACCGCGTGTGACACACGGCTTACTAACATGGGCACGTGGTTAGGCCGTGTATCCCCTGCACCTAAATTTTGAGAAACAGAATGCTCAAAAATGGGCATATGGGCAGAGACACGGGCGTGTACCTCAACCGTGTGTGTCACATAGCCTAGAACACGGGCGTTTGTCTTGGGTGTGAAACTTGCACCTAATTCCGAATTGAATTAATTAACCACATGGCCTAGCACACGGGCGTGTGGCATGGCCGTACGTGCAAGTCAGAGAGTTACACGGTGTAACACCCTTTACCCATATTCGATGCCGAAACAGGGTACGAGGCATTACCAGACTTAAATTCAAATAAACATTCAAAATTGAGACATGAATTTCTACTCAAATTTAAAACTTTTCGAAAACATTCATATCGTCCCTTAAATGAGTCTACAAGGCCCAAAACATGCATTAGGAGGTGGTTCAGGACTAAACCGAGAATTTTAGAAAATTCTATTACACTTAAAAAAAATTTCATCAAAATAGGGTCATACGCCAGTATGGTTTGGGACATGCCTGTGTGGGTAGGCGTATGATCATACACGCCCGTGTCCCTGCCCCGTATAACTCTCTGTTTCTGACTTCATCAGCAAATTGAAGTCACATGGCCAAGTCACAAGCCCGTGTGCTTAGGCCGTGTGGGCGATTTAATTTTCATAATTTTTCATAAAATAGGTGCAAACTTCACTAGCCCTGGGCACACGTCCATGTCCCTAAGTTGTGTCCTTCACAGGTTGAGACAAACAACCGTGTCTCTACCCGTGTGGCCAATTCGAAGCTAAAATTCAAAATGCAGGGGACTCACGACCGGATCACACACCCATTGGTCAAGCCGTGTGTCATACACGGCCTAGACACACGCCTGTGTGTCTACCGTGTGGACAAAAATAAGGCTATTTGTCAAGTCATTTTGCCACCCTTACTTGCACCAACCTACACAACAACAAGCAACACGAATCCAAGTATATACATACAACCAATTCAGCCACAACTAAGTCATCCACACATCAATTACATGCTATTTCCTATCACATATGACATCTCATACTTATCATCTTAAACCATGCAAAATCCACATTCATAGAAACATCATCATATGATTATATACTTAGCCAATATTAGCCAACTTCAATGGCCATTTACAAAATCAATTGTCAACCATTACAATGCCAATACATTTGGCTAAACCAATATGACACATAACAAAATGACCAAGTCCGTATACATGCCATACTAACAATACTGACACCAAGTATACCCAAAACAATCATTTGATAGTGTGAATTGAGCTCTGACGTTCCTCAACTCCCGAGCTAGCTTGGCAACACTATAAAGAATGGAAAGAAAAGAGGAGTAAGCTTTAAAGCTTAGTAAGTTTGCATGCAAATAATAAGCAACATAATCATTCGTTAATCATATAACTACTCCACATAAGTTAACATAAATATCATCATATATCTTCGACATAACTTACCTATTAGCATTCTTACCAAGAGTTCATCTCATACCAAAATTCATACTCATGGGTTTTACATACATACTTGTATCAACTCATAACATAGTCACATACTTTGTGATCTTTGACATACTGTTCAGTTTACCCATTGAACACTTGGAATACTATCGGATACACAGAAGGTCTTGCATATAAGTGTCACATATGTAGCCAATGCTACCTCATAACTCATAACACATGGGCTCACACACGAGCTAATCACGGGCCTGCTCACACAAGCTGTCAGTCAAGACGTAACTACACAGGCTGCTCACACAAGCTGTCCGGTATCCACAACACATGCCAGACTACCCAACCACTGGTAGGACGTACATGACTAGCACCTAGATTCACATAGATCACATAACACATGGTATCCTAGTGACATGTCACTTGTATCCTAAACTATTCCTAAAGTTCAACTGGGACTTTCTCATCGTCGAAACTTTGTTGAATATTTCCATAGAAACATATGTACAACTTATGCAATATTAAGCATTAAATACATAATATAACATTGCATTATTTACACACAAACTTACCTCAGTACAAAATGGTAGGAAATGGACCTAATCGTCAATAACATTATTTTTCCCCCGATCAAGGTCCGAACTTCATTTTTTTTGATCTATGATAGCAAATTTAACTTATTTAATATCCAAATTACTCAAATCAGTCCAATCATCACATTATGGCAAAATTACCTTTTTGCCCATAAAGTTTCACATTTTTACAAATTAGTCCCTAGGCTTGTAAAATGAAATGCACTCAATTTCTTTGTTACCCAAGCCTAGACAAACCATAAACATGCTCATATCAGCCCACACTTTTCATCAAATCAAATTTTTACTACCTATTTTACAATTTTTTACAAATAGGTCCTTTTTAGGTATTTTCATGAAAAATCACTTAGTAAAAGTTGTTTATCACACTTTAAACATACAATATCTTCCATCAAACATCAAAATACATGCATGTCACACATGGGTAAATTTTTAAACATGAACCCTACTTCAAAAATCGGGTTACGAGGACTTTAAAAATGTAAAGAACATTAAAAACGGGGCTAGAATGCACTTACTATCAAGCTTGAAAGTTGAAGAAACCCTAGTTATGGTGTCCTTATGAAATTCGGCCAAGGTAGAAGATGAAGGACACAATTTTGGCTTTATTTTCCCTTTTTATTCTTTTATTTACTAATTGACCAAAATGCCCTTAATGCCTTTCTTTCGAAATTCACCTATCCATGCCCATTTTTGTCCAAAAAAATATAAAATGGTCTAATTATAATATAAGGACCCCTAATTTAAAATCTCATAGCAATTGGACACCTCTAGTAGGTAGAACTCAACTTTTTCACTTTTTATAATTTAGTCCTTTTTACTAAATTGAGTTCCCAAACGTCAAAATTTTTGAACGAAATTTTTACGAAATCATTCTGTGAAATTGTAGACCATAAAAAATAACTTCTTCTATGTCAAATTTGTGGTCCCGAAATCACTATTCTAACTAGCCCCAAAATCGGGCTATTACACACGGGGTCGAACACGACCTCCAACAAGGACGTGTCCCTTGGACCACACGGACGTGTGAGCCCTACACCCTAGAAAAATTTTGTAATTTAACAAAAAATTCTTAGAAGTCCCGTAAAGTCCCGATTTGATTCTAATGCTCGTATTGGGCCTCGAGGGCCTGATCAAGGGACGTTATGGATGATCTCAGTAAATGAATAGTAATTTACGAAGTTTAATGGAAAAATATTTTAAATGTTCGTGTAATATTGTGAAACCCGATTTCGACGACGGGTACGAGTTAGGGGTGTTACATTTAGTGATATCAGAGCTATGATTTAGGTGATTCTCAGATTTGACGTAGCGAACACGAGTTTAGCTATACATGCCATTATATAAATTTTGATAGTGTGATGACTCCTAATCATTTTAAATGTGTTCTTCATATAGTAATGTCATCCAACTGAGGAAGCTAAGAGCAATGATTCAGGTTTGGTTCAAAGAGTTGCGTCTATGTCTGGTAGTGAAAGGCTCGTGTCTGAGGGCCAAAGTGAGAAGGCAAAGCAAGCCTTCTTTCAAATGATGAATGAATGTTTACCCAATACTTGAGAACAAACCATACTGTACAGCGACCTCCCCCACCTACTCCCCAATCGATTCCTGAGGTACCACAGGGTGTCGAACCTGTTAGAATTGGTAAGCCTCCGATAGATAAAATCCGCAAGCATGGGGCGGAGGAATTTTGGAGCTACCACAGATGATGATCTGAAAAGGCTGAGTTTTGGCTAGAGAATACTATCCAAATATTTGATGAATTGTCTTGTACACCTGCTGAATGTCTAAAATATGCAATATCCCTACTGAAAGATACAGCTTCTCATTGGTGGAATATCATAACTTCAGTGGTACCGAGAGAGAATGTCACATGGGAATTCTTCCAAGCTGAATTCAGAAAGAAGTATTGAGTCAAAGATTTATGAATTAGAAAAAGAAAGAATTTCTAGAGCTCAAACAAGGAAATATGACTGAATCCGAATATGAGCAGGAATTTGTTCAACTGAGTAAGTATGCCAGAGAATGGGTTTTAACCGAGGCTGAAATGTGTAAACACTTTGAAGTGGGCCTAAATGAATATATTAAGTTATTGATTGGGATTCTCAAAATAAGAGAATTTGCGGCACTAGCCGGCCGAGCACACAAAGCTGAGGAACTGAGTAAAGAAAAGAAACAAGCCGAAAGAAAGGCTCGGGTTTCTGGAAAAAGGACTATGATTAAGTCACAATCATTTGCTTCTAAGAAATTAAAGAAGTATTATGATTGTGTGGCCACCTTTACGGGATATTTTGAAAGAGAGTCGGGCTCTCAGCGTTCTAACCCAAGGTCTTCATCTTCATCTGTGACCAGTGTGGATAGTGTCGATAATCCCAAACTGATATGTAAACATTGTAACAAATTTCATCATGGGGAATGTCGGTCTAAAAGTGGAGCTTGTTTCGGATGTGGTTCACTCGACCATTTTCTCAGAGATTCTCCAAAAAAAGTTAAAAAAGAGATAGAACCAGCTCCAAAGCCTAGTAATCCTGTCTCGAGAGGTAAACCACCCTGCCATCCCAGTAATGTTGGTAGTAGTCGAGGTACTACCAAGGATACTACAATTAGATCTGAGGCACGACCACCTGCAAGAACATATGTTATTCGTGCAAGAGAAGATGCCTCTGCACTAGACGTCATTACTGGTACATTTTCCCTACTTGACACTGATATTACTGCATTAATTGATCCTGGTTCCACACATTCATATATATGCATGAACTTAGTGTCTGTTAAAAAATTACCTGTTGACTTCACTGAATTTGTGGTTAAAGTTTCAAACCCCTTGGGCCAGTGTGTTATGGTGGATAAAGTTTGTAAGAACTATCCATTGATGGTAAAAGGTTATTGCTTTCTGGCTAACTTGATGTTATTGCCATTTGATGAATTTGATGTGATTTTGGGAATGGATTGGTTAACCCGATATGATGTAGTGGTAAATTGTAAGCAAAAATATATTGTATTGAAATGTGAGAATGGTGAATTGTTTTGTGTTGAATTTGATAAACTAGATGGATTACCTAATGTGATTTCAGTAATATCAGCACAAAAAATATGTTAGAAAGGGGTGTGATGCTTATCTCATATATATGTTGGATACCAAAGTATCTGAGCCAAAGATTCAGTCAGTATCCGTTGTATGTGAATTTCCTGATGCATTCCTAGAGGAATTGCCTGGTTTACCACCAAATAGAGAAGTGGAATTCTCTATAGGTACTGTTCCGAGTACGACACATATATCCATAGCACCTTATAGAATGGCTCCTACTGAATTGAAAGAGCTGAAAGTACAGTTGCAAGAATTGATTGACAGAGGTTTTACTCGACTTAGTTTCTCACCTTGGGGTGTACCAATACTATTTGTAAAGAAGAAGGATGGAACGTTGAGGCTATGCATTGATTATAGACTGCTCAACAAAGTTACAATAAAGAAAAAGTACCCATTTCCTCGTATTAATGACTTGTTTGACTAGTTAAAGTTTGCTACTGTATTTTCAAAAATTGATCTCTGTTCTGGTTACTATCAACTACGGGTAAAAGAATCGGATGTGCCAAAGATAGCTTTTAGAACTAGGTATGGACACTATGAGTTTCTTGCGATACCAATCAGCTTGACAAATGCACCTGCAGTGTTTATGGATTTGATTAACAGAATTTTGGTTTGTGGTGGTATTTATAGATGATATTTTGGTTTACTCTTGAGATGAAAATGAACATGCTGAATATTTGATAATAGTGTTGCAAACCCTGTGAGAGAAACAATTGCACACCAAATTCAGTAAATGTGAATTTTGGCTACGGAAAGTTAGTTTCCTTGGGCATATTGTGTCTACTGAAGGTGTCAGAGTAGACCCGAATAAAATTTCAGCTTAGCCACCAAAGAATGTGTCTGAAGTCCAAAGTTTTTTGGGACTAGCTGGTTATTATAAAAGATTTTAAAAAGTTTGTCAATGATAGCTTCTCCAATGACACATTTTTTGCAGAAAAATGTGAAATTTGAATGGACTGAGAAATGCCAGCAGAGCTTTGACAGATTAAAGGCTTTATGGACAGAAGCACCTATACTAGTCCACCCTGAATTGGGTAAGGAATTTACAGTTTGTAGTGATGTGTCATTGAATGGTTTAGGCTATGTTTTGATGCAAGATAGTAAGGTAGTAGCCTATACTTCTAAACAGCTAAAGCCACATTAAAAGAACTACCCGACACATGATCTTCAATTGGCAGCCATAGTGTTTGCATTGAAAATCTGGCAGCATTACTTGTTTGGGGAAAAATGTCACATATTCATTGATCATAAAAGTCTAAAATACTTGATGTCACAAAAAGATTTGAATTTTAGACAGCGCAGATGGCTTGAGTTATTGAAAGATTATGATCTTGTTATTGACTACCATTCGGGAAAAGCCAATGTAGTTGTAGATGCTTTAAGCAGAAAATCCTTGTATACTTTGCGAGCAATGAACACTCAAATATCATTGTCTGATGATGGTTCAATCATAGTTGAGTTAAAAGCTAGACAATGTTTCTGCAACAGATCTCGGAAGTTCAGAAAAATGATAATAAGTTGCAAGTAAAACGGGTACAGGATAAATCGACTCCTAACTCACAATTTCAAATTGGGACTGGTGATTGTTTGTTATTCAGAGGCAAAATATGTGCACTGAAAGGTTCAAAATTGATACAGAAGATTTTGAATGAATCTCACAATGGTAACATGTCTATACATCTTGGTAGTAATAAAATGTATAATGATTTAAAAAAGATGTACTGGGTGTCGGGAATGAAACGAGATATTTCTGAGTTTGTATCTAAGTGTTTGATATGTCAGCAAGTAAAAGCTAAACATCAGTTTCCTTCTAGACTATTAAAGCCGATTATGATACTGGAATAGAAATGGGAAATAATTACTATGGACTTTGTAATGGGATTACCCCTGTCTCCAAAGAAGAAAGATATCATTTGGGTAATTGTTGATCGGTTGACAAAGTCTACACACTTTATTCCAATAGATATCCTCGGTTCACATCTCGATTCTGGAGCAAATTGCAAGAAGCTCTGGGTACTCAGTTGCATTTTAGCACTGCATTTCATCCCTAGACATATGGTCAATCTGAATAGGTAATACAGATCTTGGAAGATATGCTTCGATGTTGTATAATTGAGTTTGAAGGTAACTGAGAAAGGTATTTGCCTTTGGTTGAATTTGCTTATAATAACAGCTATCAGTCTAGTATGAAAATGGCACCGTATGAAGCCTTGTACGGTCATAAATGTAGAACTTCATTGTATTGGATAGAACTCAGTGAGAAAAAGTTACATGGAATTGACTTGGTCTGAGAGATCGAAGAAAAGGTAAAAGTAATTCGGGACAGTTTGAAAGTAGCTTTTGATCGTCAAAAGTCCTACGCTGATTTGAAACGAAAAGAAATAGAATTTCAAGTCGGTGACAAATTATTCTTGAAAGTGTAGCCTTGGAAGAAAGTTCTCCGGTTTGGACGCAAAGGAAAAATGAGTCCATAGCTCATTGGACCATATGAGATTACTGAAAGAATTGGACCAGTTGCATATCGGTTAGCTTTACCACCAGAGCTTGATCGGATTCGTAATGTTTTTCATATGTCTATGCTACGGCGGTATCAATCTGACCCTCCACATGTTATCTCCTCGAAAGAGGTAGAGATTCAGCCTGATATGGCATATGGTAAAGAACCAATCAAAATCTTAGCTCGGGAAACAAAAGAGTTAAGAAATAAAAAGGTACCTTTAGTAAAAAGAATTTGGCAATGACACGGTATAGAAGAGGCTACCTGGGAGCTGGAGGATACTGTGAGTAAGCAATACCCGAATCTTTTTATTGGTAAGATTTTCGGGGATGAAAATCCCTAAAGAGGAAAGAGTTGTAACAGCTATTTTTCAGTGAAATCAGAAAATGGTTTCAGGACAACAAATACGATCCAAAAATATGATTTATTTTTATTTTATTATATGGTAGTAATATGGTAAACATGTCGTGTGAAAATTTTGATATGAAAATTTTATCGATTAAGTGTTTAATTACGAGGACTAAATCGCATAAAATGCGAAAGTTGAATTCTAGTAGCTATAAGAATCAAATAGCTATGAAATTCAATAAATTAAAAAGATGATAAAATAAATCACCTTATTTAATATCATCTTCAACTTAAAACACATGGAAACCCTAGGAGAGAGAAAAGAAACTTTCAAGGCCTAATTGGATAAGTTCTCTTGTCTCGTTTTTAGTAATTTTGGTATTTTTGAAACCAAGATAGCTTAATCTCTCTATTTGAGGGATTAATTTGAAAATTTATCAAGGTATGAAAATGGGTCATGGATGTATTATACTAGAAATTAGAAATTTATGGTAGAAAATGAAATATTATTGATAGATAAACAACTTTTACAAAGTGATTTTTGATGAAAACATGATTTAGGGACTAAAATGAAAAGTTGTAAAATTTGATGAAAAAATTCTGAAATTTTATGAATACATGTGCTGGAAAATTTGTAATGGGGCTTTGGTTAGGCTTGGAATTGGGATTAATTTGCACAAGTTTCATTTTCCGGGCCTAAGGACAAAATCAAAATTTATGGAAAAGTTAAGGGCAAAATGATAATTTTGCCTAGAATGTGAATCGAATCCATCATATGAAATGTGTGAAATTGATTGTTAAATGCATTTATATAGATCCAGACAACACTAATTCGAGGTTAGATCGAGGAAAAGAAAAAATTTCGGATTAGTAGACTTTTACGCGAACAAGTGTCGAGGTAAGTTCGTGTAACTTAATCCAGCATGTAAATATGCTTAATTGAATGTTGTGTTGTATGGAATGTGATTTATATTAATGTACATTACTTCAATTCTATCATGAGAAATTTGATACATACTTGAAAATGGTAAAAAAGGGGTTAAGTCCCGATTGGATGTTGAATTACGATGATTTTATGCGCTTTCCCGAAACAAATAGGGTCCTGCATTTGTTGTAGACGAGATTTAGCTCGAACTAGTAAACCCAGTGACCTTGTTATAGAAAGGATTTAGCCTGGATGAGTAATCCTGATATAATATCTCTCGAGCATATGTTATGATTAGGGTTTAGCCTGGACTGGTAATCCTAATCGAGCTCCTCTGAGCATAAGTTATATAAAGGATATAGCCTGGACTGGTAATCCTGTTATATGATAAGTGGCTCGAGAGAGTGTTTTTTGGTTAAGTGCCCTAAGGGGTACCCTTGAATAAGGAATTGACGGATTGTTGATTCATACACTTCGAGTGTACTACTTAAGCATCCATCAGAATTCAATGATTCAACGAACATAAAACTCTTGACATGGCATGAAAATCTTAATATGATGTGATAATGATTTGAAAGAATATTGCTTGATAAGCTCATCTATGTTACTTCATTGATATGAATATTTTCGTGACTAACATGTTTGATTGAATGTATGTGATTAGGCAATTTAGCCAAATGGATGGAAACATAACATTGTATGCCTAGATTTTAATAAATAAGATTGGTAAGTTTAATTTCCGTTATATGAACTTACTAAGCATGTAATGCTTACTCCGTCTTATTTTTCCCTATTTTATAGCACTCGGAAGCTTGTCAAGGTTGGAATATCATTCGAGCATCGTCACACTATCAACTAGCATTTTGGGTATATTTAGTGAAATCATTTTGGGTATAATGGCATGTATAGGACAACTAGGCCAATACTGGCTTGAAATGTTATTTTGTAACCTAACCATTGGAATGGCTAGTAATGGTTCATTTTGGTATGACTAAGTAGATTATTATGTTATACATATACACATGTGTTATGTTATGAATATGTTATCAAAGGTTGCTATTGTCTTAGTTAATCCAAGGTAAGTTTATAACCACCTATGCATGTAATGGTATGCCTTGTTACATGATGAATTTGCCTACTTTAAATGCTTGGAATGGTTGGTATTGGTTTTATGTTTCAAGTGCAGGTCTTTGGTGAAATTTTCGGTGAGAAATGAAGCTAGAAATAGCTTCATTTTGTCCACACGAGCAGACACACGGGTGTGCGTCTAGACCGCGTGTGACACACGGCCTGGTAATATGCACATGTGGTTAGGTCGTGTGTCCCTTGCACCTAAATTTTGAGAAATAGAATGCTCAGAATTGGGCACACAGGCAGAGACACGGGCATGTGTCTCAGCCGTGTGTGCCACGCGACCTAGAACATGGACGTGTGTCTTGGCCATGTGAAACCTGCACCTAATTTCGAATTGAATTCACACAGCCTAGCACACAGACGTGTGGCATGACCGTGTGTGCAAGTCAGAGAGTTACATGGGGTCGAACACGGCCTCCAACACAGGCGTGTTCCAGGGTCACACGGTCGTGTCCCTTGGACCACACGGCCATGTGAGCCCTGCACCTTGGAAAAATTTTATAATTTCATGAAAAATTCTTAGAGGTCCCGATAAAGTGCCGGTTCGATTCTAATGCTCATATTGGCCCTCAAGGGCCCGATCAAGGGACGTTATGGATGATCTCGGTAAATGAATAGTAATTTATGAAGTTTAATGGAAAAATATTTTGAATGTTCTGGTAATGCTCTGAAACCCTGTTCCGGCGACGGGTACGGGTTAGGGGTGTTACAATTTCGTTAAAGAGAGGTTTTCTTTTGGATTCAAGTTTTGAAAAGTTAGGGCACTGTGTTTGTGAAAATTAGACGCGGGTTAATTTTGATTTGGCAGTGTACAAGTCGAAGGCTAGAAGTCTTCTAGTTTCTAAGCACAGATTCGACTCAGTTAATTCCCTGCATAGTTCAAGATAGGCTTGTGGCGAGCTTTGGCAAAGATGGCGTTGTGGAAATATGAGTCGAGGTGGAGATTTGTTGAGTATGACTCCTATTTCAGTCAAATTTGAGAAATAATCTTTCAGTTAAACTCTGTTTATTTGTTTCAATCAAACTCTAATTAGTCTAGATTATTTTATTATTATTTGACCTACAAATTTAGCCTATAAATAGGCTCTTTTACAACCTTATAAAATACACCCATTAGAGATTAGAACTCATAACACATTTAGTGAATTTATGTTTACGTTTTGAGGGTTCTTTGTTTTTGGGTTTTCGGGGTTTAGTTTTTATCTCCATTTTTTGTACTTTTTATTTTTTTGCCATTATAGTAAAATTATCTTTACCCGTGGTTTTTTATCCTCTTTAGAGGGGTTTTTTCACGTTAAATTTGTGTGTTCAATTTTTCAATTTATTTTGATATTTTTTTACTTGTTACTTAATCGGGTCGATCCCAACAGAAATTTAAAAAGGAAAAAAATACGAAAATGATAAAATAAAAAAACTAAATAAACAAATAAAAAGGGAAGAGAAGTAGAGTGATTGATAGAAATAGAATTCAATTGAGCTATTTTCATCTTTGAAATTTGTTAAAGTTGGTTATTGTTTGATTGAGAACAGACGTCTCTTCATGTTTTAGCTATAAGTATATTTCTTATATCCATTTCAAAGCTAAGATGGAATAATAATATTCCCAAAACTTTTGTCTGGTTTTCCTGTCATTTCATATCTTACCATTGTTAAAGAATTTCAGAAGTTCATCTCCATTTATGAGAGGTTAATTTTTTTTAAAATTTTAATTATTTTTTAAAAATTTAATTAGAGTTAAATTAAATTTAAAAAATATTTTAATATTTTGATGGATATAATAATAATTTATTGGTGCCAAAATCTAAAATATTTAGGATGATTCTAAGTTAATTCATTACGTTATTTTTATCTTACGTGGAAGATTCATCTATGGCTATAAAAATCATATTTATGTGAATGGTTATTATTTATTAATTATAGATTAGGCTAATAGTCCAATGTAATAAGTGGTTGAATCTCTATGTTAATGTCTCACAAGTCAGGTTCAAGTACTGTTAATACCTTCTTTTTATTTTTTTATTTATAACACGTAAAGAAACCGATGATTTAGGGGGTTTTCTTTAATACATCTCTTAAATCACTCATAATTCTCAATCCAAAAGCCAAGAATATTAAAATAAGTCTTCTAAAATAGATTTAGGGGTCTAATAAGCTATTCAACTTTTTTTAAAATAATTTTTTATTCAATTGGATACATAAACTGTCAAAATATATTTAAAAAATCTTTTGATTATTAACTTTAACGTCAACAGTTCTCTTTTTTTAAGTATATCTGCCACATGTCACGTTGTGATTGCGGCAAATGGCAAAAAGAGATAAAAAATTTATAAAAATATAGAAAATATTTTAAAATATATTAAAAATTTATAAAAATATATGTATATAGAAAAATATTTATATTTTATTAGATTATAAAATTTTATTAAAATTATAAAAAAATTATTAAATTATAGAATATTTTATTATAGAATATAAAACAATATATAGAACTTATAAGATTCATCTCCGCCACTTGTCACCAAGTGGTTGTCACACATGACAAAAATGATAAAAATAATTATTATAATAAATAAAAAATGATAAAAATTATGGAGAAAATATAAAATTATTAAAAATATAGAAAAATATTTAAGACTTTTTAAAAAATTTGGAAAAAATTAAATAAATACAAAAAATATAAAAAAGTATTAAAAGTATAAAAACCTAAAGAAAATTATTTTCAATTTTGAATTTTCTATATGTACCAAGAAAACAAATAACTAATCATAATTTAAAGAAAATAAAAAATAAAAGAAAGATTGAAATTGTTCCATTGAACCTTTTATTCTCATATATATCATAATAGTTCAAAGCCTTCCTATTTCTTTGTCCTATCGTTTTTCTATTTCTTTACTACTTTCGTATCTTGAGAATTAAGTAGTTAAGATGAGCAATATTAAAAAAGGTATTAATTGGAAGAAAAAACCTTAAAAAAACGAATAAGAAAGTCTAAGACTTTTGGCGTTTATATTTTTTTATATTTTTAATAAATTTTTAATATTTTTTTTATATTTTTTTATAAACTTTTAATAATTTGTATTCAGTGGCAAAGTTAGAAAATTATTTTAGGAGGGCCGAAATTAAATTGTAATTTCACTTTTCTTATAATTTTGATCATCTTTTATTGGGCAAAATAAGGCCTATAGGCCAATTTTTATTTTTATTTAGGCCTTTAGGCCAGTTTTAAAATTAATTAGGGATATAGGTCGATTTAACTAGATGCGCTTTCTAGATCTCTCTCTTAGGGTTAGGGTTTTTGTTTAGGGTTTTTTAGGATTTAGGATTTTTTGAAAGTGTTTAGGGTTTTTGACTGAAACAACAGAAACTCTTAGGTAGGTTTGAGGGGTTAGAGATATGATAACGTGCCTCAGCACACATACATTTCATATGTCATGGCGGGATAGGACCATGACCTTAGAAACCTATCGTAGGGAAATCCAGATTCGGGGTAGTAATGCTTGATACAATCAGGGGTCGAATTCAACGTGAAGGTCCCAGCCGACAGCCATGATGCGATTATAGGTTCAAGTGTAACTGGGGGCAAGTGATGGTTATTACACAGTTAGGAGTTCAAGCTTTTTGGATACCCGCAAATAATGCCCTATATATATCATACATAATATTGAGGTCATAATCATACGAAAAAAATCTAGGGACTTCCGGTATAATCAACGTAATTTTTTTTTATTTCCAAGCAGCCAGTATCTCTAACCTTTCATTTTTATCCGAAGGCCAACACCGAGGTGGACATAAGAGGGCTCTCAAGAGAAGAATGGATGTTACGGCATAGTAGAGGTCAAACTCGAGTCTGTGCAGCATTGGTTGTAGTTATTGTTGTAGTTATTAATGGGTTGCGTAATAACGACAACCATCATCGCTCTAAAAAAAGCATCACATTTACTACACCGTAATAACGGCTCCCTACCTAAGAGTCCTCTTGCATCCACGACGGTACTGGCCTTCGAACAAGAATAAAGGTTAAAGGTATTGGTTACCTAGAAATGGAGAAAAAATTACACCGATTATAACTAGAAGCCTTTGTAATAGCCCAATTTTGGGCTTAGTCGAAACGGTGGTTTCGGGACCACTAACCTGAGGTTAGAGAAATTATTTTTGATATTATTTTATGTGTTGTGGCATTATTATATGATTGCATGAAAAATTTGGCAAAGTAATTTTAGCGTTTGTGAGCTTAATTGTGAAAAAGGACTAAATCGCATAAAGTTCAAAAGTCTTAAATTGATAGCTAAGGGTGTTAAATTTCCATAAAACTTAAATTTGGGGTCTTTAAATGGAAAATAGACCCTAAATAGAGTGCTAGGCCGGCCATGGGGACAAGAATGGTCAAAAAAGTCAAATTAGGTGAGTTTGGTAGCTTATTTGACTAAAAAGAAAATAAAATAAACCAAGGATGATATCATCCCTTTCCCATCTTCTTCTAGTGCCAAAAATTCAGCCATTGTAGGGGTTTGAAAGCTTGAAAATTTGAGCAACTTAGATCCTTTACAAGTAAATGATTTTGAGGGCTTTTCTTGAATATTTTTGTACTTTTGAGATCCTCGTAACATGAACTTTCTAACAATAGGGCTATTTTGCAAAACGGTTGAGAGTCTAGGGTTTTTCCATGAAAGCATATGTGTTTTTAACTAAAATTTTATGGAAGAATATGAGTTGTGGTTGTGTAATAAACAACTTTTGTGAAGTAGTTTTCATGGAAACCCTAACTAAGGACCATTTTGCATAAGTTGTAAAATAGGTTATAAAGGTGTGAAATAATGAGAATTGTGGGCTGCTTCTAGTATAAAAAGTATTCAGTTAGGCTGGGTTAGTGGGAAAATGTGATAAAAATTGATTTTTAGGCCTAGGGGTAAAATGATCATTTTGTAAAAGTCTAGGGGCAAAATGGTCATTTTGCCCAATTACAAATTATTGTGTACCTAGATATATAAAATGATTAAATTTTTGAATTTTTATCATTTTAGATCAAGAAGTGCAAAATCCAAGCCTAGACCGGGGAAAAGCAAAGCTAGCGGACTAAGCCAAGATGGCCACTATATTTTGAATACCGAGGTAAGTTGTATGTAAATAATATAACTACATTGTTATTATATGTGTTTGAATTGATATGGCATAAATTTTTTTTTGGTGGAAATAATTATGTATGATGAGTATTGAGATAGTAGAACTCCCGTTTGAACCTTAGAAAATAAATCGGATATTCATGCCATGACATTCGGGTTAATTGTGTGCTAGTGTAAGACATGTCTGGGACATGCATCGGCCACATTATGAGAGCCAGTGTAATACCATGTTTGGGACATGGCATCGGCATTTAGACAAGAGCTAGTGTAAGACATGTCTGGGACATGCATCGGCCTCGAGACGTAAGCCAGTGTAAGACATGTATGGGACATGCATCGGCTACGAGATGTGTCAGCTAGGACATGGCATCAGCACGGATATGTGAGAGCTAACGTAAGACCATGTCTGGGACATGGCATTAGCCTCGATTTCAATAGTCAGTATAAGACCATGCTTGGGACATGGCATCAACTTCATGGATGAGCCAGTGTAAGACCATGTCTGGGACATGGCATCAGCATTATACCCTATGTTTGAGGCTTAGTGAATATCCGATAGCAGTTAAAATGGTTCAACGGTGAGAGTTATAGTTTAAGTTAAATGAGAAAAGTATAACCATGTTGTGAGTGATACAGGTACCTAAATGAAATGCATGAGATGTGAGCGTAGTATATGCTATGTGAATTATGTTGGATAGTGACAAGTAAGTTGTGCTTATGCTTATTTTAGTGTTATGAGCATGATGATGAATGGTAAATTATTGTTATATTTATTTGCATGCAATTTGCTAAGCTTTGTACTTACTTTATTTCCCTTCCATTTTCCTATAGTGCCGCCAAAGTAGCTCGAGGATCATCGCCTACATCGGGGAACCAGTCACACCATCATTCGAAGCATTTGGTATAGTTAGATTTTTTTATTTTGATTATTGCATGTATAGGACTTTAACTTTTGAGTTTTGTGCCATTGTTAATCGGCCAAATGTGTTGGCTTACTCTAGCATTTGATTCATTTTGTGTAAGGCCATGGAAATTGGCAAATGTTGAAAGTTGTTTTAT
This sequence comes from Gossypium anomalum, assembly GCA_025698475.1. Lineage (NCBI taxonomy): Eukaryota > Viridiplantae > Streptophyta > Magnoliopsida > Malvales > Malvaceae > Gossypium > Gossypium anomalum. The sequence continues at coordinate 62,843,147 of CM046956.1, forward strand.
GAATACAAGAAGTTCTTTCATGAATAAGTAAATTATTGGTTTCTTAAGAATATGTGAAATGTGTGAAAACCTTAGCTATGATTATTTGGTTGAGAAATCATATTAAGTTAGACTTTGATATGTTGATTATCTTTAAATCATGTTTCAGGGTGGCAAAAGGCTTGGTAGATAACCTTATATTGTCTACATGGGTAGACATATGAGCATCTGTAACATACGGCCAGCCCCATGGCGTGTTGTCTGGCCGTGTGTCCTCTACAAGTAAAAAATTTAAGTCAGTATACGTGGTAGTAAACATGCGGGCGGAGACATGGTCGTGTGTCTTAGCTGTGTGAAGGGCACCGCCTAGCACGCGAGCGTGTGCCTTGGTCATGTGACCCTTAAGGATTGCTGACATCAGAAATAGAATGTCAAGGTTTTTAGACACCGGCGTGTCATGGCCATGTGAGGGACACGGTCCATAGACACGAACGTGTGCCAGGCCGTGTGAAAACCCCTGTAGGTTCGAAATTAGAATTAAATTCATACAGGCATGGGACACGGGCATGTCCCTAGTTGCTTAGGTCGTGTGTGTCACATGGGACATCAGCGCGGCCATGTCATGCTGACCACACGAGCGTGTTGCCCTTCTACATGGGCGTGTGCCCTGTTTCAAAAATTATTTTTCTAAAGTTTGTTAAAGTCCCAATCTGGTCCCGAACAGGCTTCGAGGGATGTTTGAGGCCTCATAGGCCCATGTTAAGGAATTTTAAACAAAGTTTTCCAAAGTTTTAAATTTGGTCAAGTCTTGATGATTCAAGAAAGTTAGAATACATGTGTTAAGCAAGGCGATGCCTCGTACCCCGTCCCGGTGTAGAACTCAAGTGTGGGGTGTTACAGCCCTAGAGTTTTTCCATATTAATAGGCCCTCAAACTTCTGTATAGTATTTATAAGGCATCATTTTTCGATATTTGAAAAGATTGAGCTCGTGGTCGCATAATGATCATCAACTAGCTCCCCCGTTATACCTCGATCCATTACTGTATAACGACTGTCGATTGAGACCTCTACATTGACTTTCACCCTTGACCGTACAAAGTAAAATCACCCCATAACCGACTTCCTTAGGATAGGCTTTGGAAGCAATGATCTCATCACGGCATGATATATGAAATGTGTGTGGCTCGGAGTAATATCGCATCACCGACAACTCAAGAATACCTCGAACGTAAACCAAATATTTTTAGAGACCAAAATTTTTAACATCGACAAATGATTTATAGTGGAGAAATAGAAAGGCTTTGAGAGAAATTATATGAGTGAAGGATGATGAAGCTTAGTATGTGAGAGTCATTTTATAGCAGCACGGAAGGGTCTATTTACAAAGGAAAACCTTCAAAGCATGCTGGAACATATTCAAAACATGTTAAAGTGTTTAAATCGTCCGAATTATTTGAAACATCGGGCTTTTCAACCCTGGGAATAGTAAATATGTTAGAGAATGAAAGCCCCCTAGCTAGACAAGCTTTCTCTAATATATTTACTATTCTTGAGGCTGAAAGTACATTTTCAAATGACTTTTGTGCACGTTATGAAGTGAAGAATATCGATAAAATTATATGAGTTCTGGATGTATGATGACAATTATTTGCACCATACACTATGCAACGAATGTGCATTCGTAAACAAAATTCATAGTACGTATTATTTTTCTCCCTACATAATATTCTTATAAAAGAGGCGTAATTTTCATAACACAGACACACATCAATTTAATATCAAACAAAAGAACCTTGCATCACGAGTGAGAGCTTTGTGTACTCCTTCAAACAACTCTCTACTTATTTTTTTGTGTTTATTCATCCAAATCGTGACCAATGTTGAAATGAGTCGACGAGTGAAATCCATTATACACTACGACGGTCAAATCTGTAATATAGAGTTCAAGGTGGTGTTTGTAAGAGCAAAGCTCATGGAATTAGTGTTCAATAGTATCATTCAAATGCATGAGCTACGGACCAGAATCAGGAGGAAAGTCAGGGGATCGAGACAAGGAAGAATTACGAGGTTGCACTGCAGATTTCTTGCATTTGTTGACCCCTATAAGTATGAGCTATTTGATGTGATTAGTGAGACATATCTCGAGACAGTTATATCATTGCACAACTCAACAAAAATGTTGTTATTGAGTTATATGTCAAGTTTGTCGATGTTGATGGATCTAGCCCATCTTCGACCTCTGTCGTGGTGAATACAGGTACCAAAGTTCAAGCAGAAAGTCTTACTACATAGTTGTACAGTGGGTTTTCAAGCCTCTTTCAAATTGGCTACTACTATGTTCTCGGAACATATATGGGCAAACACTCATCAGTCTCTGGCATCGATCTAAACTTTGGGGATCAATACTTGTAGAGGTATCAAAATAACTCAAATCTAAACACTCAAGCTCAATATTCGATCAGTGCATTCGATTTCAACTTCAGCACTGGGTCGATGTTATGAGGTAGAAGCAGTTATATTAGGGGATCATCAATGTACCCCGGTCAACAATCCGAAGATTATTCTGGCGGACATATGGATTACAAGAGAACCGATAACCTACTCCTTTTGACAAGGGCCAGGGAGGATACGTCCAACATCATGCTCAAAGATGACAATAAAGGCGCGGACGAGGAAAGGGATGCAGGTAAGGAAGAAAGGGTTGCAGTTGCTAACAAGGGGAAGGAGTCAAAACCTAAGCCAATCAGACAGCACGGTCCAGATGGTTCAAAAGTGGCACTATTTTTCAAACTGAATCCGGTTGAATAGATTTGGAACCTTGTAAGGCTGATGATGACACCTTGGATAATGCTCTAAACCCAGATCTGCGGTTTAATTCGTATAAAGCGGAACAACATCAAAAATGGTGTGAACTACTACATCGCAAAGTCTCGTTCCAAAAAAATTTGAAAGAAAGTGTGCAATGAAGGACAGGAGGTCTAAGTGGAAAACTATGGCATCTTATCGGAAGAAAACTAGGCTATAGGCGATAAAGAAGTATCCCGATCCCTATACGTGTGTTGCAGCGGGTGCAAGTCAGAACCATCTAAGGCTAAACTCGGACATGGTTACTGACACTATTCTACCAATGGTGAAGGCCAATCCCTAAATTGAAATACCAGTGTTGATTGCAAACATATGTAGCCAATACCAGTACAGTCTAACTTACTATAAAGTATGGGTTGCAAAACAGAAGGCTATGCAGAAGTTACATTATGGGTGAGAAGATTCATATAGCTATCTATGGCAATGGTGTTAGGTATTGGATCAATACGTATCAGGTTCCGTAACTGATTTTGAAACGCGCCTAGGGTATTGCAACAATCAGATGGTCCCTAAGAAAAGAGTATTCCACCGGTTCTTTTAGGCCTTTGAGCAATGTAGAGAGACATTTCAACACTATAAGCTTATAGTCCAAATTGACGGCACTTGGTTGTACAGAAGGTATCAGTAGTGTCTGTTGTTTTCCATTGCTCAGAATGGTAATCGAAAAATGATACCTATAGCGTTCGCAATAACTCTCGAAGAAACGAAAAATAGTAGGTTTTCTTCCTAAGCCAGTTGTTCCACCTCGTTTGCCACAGCCCGACATATGTGTCATATCAGATAGGGGAACTGGAATACTCTCGGTGATTGATCATCATAGATCCCTACGGGATCGTACTCATCCTCGGTACTGCATACGACATGTGGGATCCAACTACTACCAAAAATATTCTTTGGCGACTGAGCGAGATCTAGTCATCGACATGAGTTTGTAGTTCCAACTATGTATTCACTACACGTTGAATTTTCAATTATGGGGTTATTTCAATGCATTAATCAGTACCTATTTATCGACAAGTTACGACCTCGTCCAACATGTTTTCCATCAAAAGTTGAACTACTTGAGCATCATTAATGCCTACAGTGCAGCTTATGTTTCAAATATACCGTTCAAATAGTGGACGCACTTGTACGATGAAGGTCTACGATACGAGCACATGACGTCAAACTTGGCTAAGTGAATCAATTCGGTATTAAAGAGGATGCGTTATTTGACAGTAACATTGGTTGTTAAAGAAATATACTTTCAACTGGTCGTCTTGTTTCCTAAGAAAGAGCCGGTGTATGCTGAACAAATAGTGGGCAACGGTACATTCTGCGATGACGTGATGTAAGAGATTTGATGAAGTACAGCAAGAGCAACATGATGTATGTAGTATGCCACTCATGTCAAAATCTCAATTTTTGAGTCACGGAGCACACTAGGCCCAACCACGAAATGTCAAGTGCATCTTATCGTGTGAACCTAACGGAAGGGACCTGAGATTGTGGGAGATTTCAAGCACTTCGTGTAACAGTCCATTTTTCAGTGGCGTCGAAAATAGTGATTTCGGGGCCGCCAAATTCGACAAGTAAATTCCTAAATATTACTATTTAATATTTACGAGTCGAATATTGTTTTAAAAAGGTTTTCAATTTGATAATTTATGTTATATAAGCAATTCAAGGTCAAGTGGTTTTAGAAAATAATGTATCGGGACCTCATTTTTATAAACTGGGCCGTAAATATTTTTATAAATATTTACAGAATATCATTAAGGTGGTATTAAAGTTTCATTGAAAAATTTTAACGTTTCGATAGTTAATTAAGCGAAAAGGACTAAATCGTAAAAATTAAAAAAGTCAATCGCTACTAGTTTAAAAGTGTTAATTGATTGAAAGAATCATAATTGGATGGACTTAATGGTTAAATTATCCATTCTTAATATGGTGTACGGTTTAAGTTTTAATTTCCTTTAATTTTATATGTTTTATACATTATTTTTAATATTAAAATAATATAATAATGTTAAAATAAGAAAACATAAGGTTTTCTTCTTCATTTTGGTTTTGTTCACCACTTAATTCACCATGGAAATGCTTCAAGGTTCAGCTATGGCTATATCTTTGCATGGTAAGCCATTTTTCATCCATTTCTTTTAATTTTTATGTTTTTGAGATCATTGCAACTAGGTCCAGCTAAGCCCATACCTTCGGTTTTGAAACTGTTAAAGATTTTGAATGTTGTCACTGATGAATCTAGTGATTTTTTATTTTAAATGATGAATTTGATATATTAGTTGTTATTTAAAAGTACCTTGTTAAGTGATTTTTGATGAATTTATCGATTAGGGACTAAATTGTTGAAATAGCATAAGTACAAGGATTTGATGTGAAATTATTACAAATGTGGGTTGTTTTGTGTGTCATGAATATTCAGCTGATGTGAATTGGCATTAAAAAAATGGTTAATTTGCATGTTTTAGGCTCAAGGACTAAATTAAATAAAAGTAAAATGTTAGGGACAATTTTGTAAAAATTTTAAAAATGATTAAATTGCGTAAAATACATTGTTTTACTGTCTAAATTAATAGGTTAATAAAATTATTAATTTAGATCAAGATCGAGTGGAAAATTTAGGAGAATAGAAAATTACCAAAATGCCCTTATACTTTGTCATTTCTGCAATGTAGCTAGGTAAGTTCATTCGATTTAATTTTAGTACATTTTTAAATGAAATATATGAACCTAATTGCATAATATTATATTATAATGATGTGTGTGATTGAAAACGAAAATAATGAATTGATATTACGTCGATCACTGACTAAGATACTCTAAGCCATTACTACAAATTAGTCATGTAAGTTCATTTAATATGAACTCAATTATATTTCTAATTTTTTTATTAATGTTTGAGCTTAAATGATGTAAAATTACTAATATTATTGATTTGTTGATAGAACAGGAATTGTAAAAAGTTACAAAAATGATCATTTCTGATATCAATGGAGACAAGGTTACATTCGCACGTAAGACCATAGCGAGGCTATGGCAATTATTCAAACGTAAGACCATGGTTGGACCATGGCAATATTTATATGTAAGACCACAGCTAGGCTATGACATTCTGATGATAAGACCATAACTGGGTTATGGCACTATGGATGTAAGACCATGGTTGGACCATGGCAGTGTTTATATGTAAGACCATAGCTGGGCTATGTCATTCTGATGATAAGACCATAACTAGGTTATGGCACTATGAATGTAAGACCATGGCAGGGCCATGGCAATGCATATGTAAGACTATAGTTGGACTATGGCACAATAAGAAATGTGTACTAAGGTTTCAATCATCTTTATAGTATTTATCGAATATGAAAAAGGATGGTGATGACCATCAATTATAGAAAAGGGATGGTTTCTACCATCGTTTAGCACACTTTTTGTGAGCTCCGGTAAAGGTTTCGATTGACTTCATTACGACAAATATGGAAAGGTATGATGTACCGATAATCAAAGTATGAATATTCATGAATATTGATGAATATGAAAGGTATGATTTAAGTGATGCTATGTTTATGTACCATATCTTACCATGTGATGATATCACTAAGTTATGTGTTTAATCACTAGCTTGTGGCTATGGTAAATGTTGTGTTTATGTCTTTTGTGTTATGCAAATGAAACAGTAAATGCTCAATCGGTAACGTGCTTATGTCCATGAAAAGGTGGAATAAATCAAAGTGTGTAATTTCTTATACAATGGTTGATCATGAAGTTGATTGCCAAAAGAACTATGTTTAAATGCAATAGCTTGTAGTCAAGGTTGATGTTATGCTTATAACTTGTGTGTTATGCATATGAAACGGGTGAGGAAAAGTAATGAAATGGTAAATTCATAGTTGAAATGAAATTTGATGAAAATAGAGTAATGAGTTTGAATGATGTACTATATGTGAGAAATTTACGTATGCTATGGATGAATATACCTATATCAAGGATAAATACACTAAGTCAGGAATTGATAATTTTGTTTAGGCTTATGATAAGCTTTGGAAACGAAATGAAAAGAAAGTAAATTGAAAAGTGTATAATCTTATAGAAAGGTTGATGATTATCTATTAAGTCCCATAAAATCCTATCATGTTATGAATGATAAATATAAGCGACATTAATGAACTTACTCATTTGTAAGTTGATGATCATATCAATTTATGAATCTTATGATGTAACATCCTGATTTTCAGATTTTTTCGTGGTTTTCAATATTTTGGTAAAGTTGTTAAAATTTTGTATTTGGTTGTGAAATTAATATTTTGAGTAGGTAAATGGGCTTTTGGAAGGCCCATGTGTTGGCCAAAACCCGGTTGAATTTTTGGAATTTTCAGACTTTAAAGTTAGGGGTTCTGGCTAGGTGGCCCTTATATAGAGTGATGGGTAAATTGCATCACAAAAAGAGCTTTAGTAAAGTGGCAAGGGTGACGCCACTAGGCTCCTAAAAAGGTGGCGTGTGGAGCATTGGGGAAGGCATAGGATCGATTCCCTGTGTTGGCAAATTGATGCAATTATTTTTAAGTGCAGGAAGGGTAAGTGTTGGAGTCTAAGTGGATTCTGCTAAAGGAAAGTTTGAATCAGTCCAAACGCTTGAATTAAGGAGTGATAAGGGGAGAGATTTAAGGGATTGGGAGAGAGACTAAGAGTTGGCCGAATTTAGGGAAGTGAAGAGGGGAAAATCGGCAGAGGGTTGGTAGGTTAATATTTTGGCACCTAGGGTATTGAGTGGTGCCGTTTTCCTCTGCTCAGACACCACAAGGTTTTTCTTTTTCTCTTTTTTCCTCTCTAGCCGAAACTTTCACCTCCCCTATTCTTCTTTCTCTATTTTCTTCTCCAAAGCCGTCCATCAATCCTGCTATTCATCAGCACTTTTGTCGAAATCACAAAAGCCAAAATCCTGTGATCACACTACTTGTGCCGATTTCTTCAAGCCAAGTCCTTCAATGGGCTTTTGTTTTTATTAATCAACGATTATTTTTTCTAAACCCTAGATACCTGTCGGCAATTCTACTTCAAGGTCATAGCCTCACATCGTCATCTTTTTCATCACCCAAAAGCCGAAAGTACCATTGATTTAGGGGCTTATAGCCGAAACTTCAAAACTCCTGGATTCGAGCTCTGCTGCCAATTAAAAGATAAATCTGCATCAGATTACATGGAAATCAAAAAGGAGTAAGGGGGTAAGTGCTTATCATCTCAGATCTGGTCTTATTTTACGATGTTAGGAAAAGCCGAAGTCCCTAAAAATTAGGGAGGCTGTCGATTTGGGCATAAGGCTCTAAGGGTTTGTAACTGATGTTTTCTTTCGGTGATTAGAGTCTTCTTAAGCGTTGGATTGAAGGCGTGAATCATTGGAGCAATCAGATTCGGAGCTAGCTATCGGTTTTGGCAAAAAGGTAAGGTTAGAAAAGGCTTTTAGGGACATGGTTTGACCATGGATAAGTAAGTTTTGGGTTTAGTGATTGTGGTTTGTAAATAAGAACTGTGCTAATCAATTGTAGGACATCGAAGGGGATCTCCGTAGCAGTCGTCGCGTAACAGGTGTGTACCGAACACCCTTTCTCAGTTTAGATCGGCAAAAGCTGAAATACCGAAATTCTGGCATTTCATGGGCTTGTGAGTATACGAATGCTCTCAAGACATAGAGTAATCATTAGATCTGGCATCGCAAAGTGGTAAGCTAGTCTCATGCGATAATTTGTGTACTTCGGTAAATAGGCCTCGATGGGCCAAAACTGGGCCCAATGGGCTTACGGATCAATATGGGAAAGAGATGGGCAAATTGGCCTGATAGTTAGACAGTGGAATCAAATTGCATAAAACTGTTAAAAATTATTGAAATAACTTGTGAACATGCGTAAGTTTACAAATTTACCCCTAAAGAGCAAAATTACCGATATACCCCTAGGGTTTAAATTGACTTAAATGCATGATTGATTAATACTGTATTCTGCATGTTATGTTTTATTAATTTATGTTGCATGGGTTTGGGATATTGATGGAGGAAGTGCTGAAAGTGGTTTATCCACGTACTGGAGGCTTTGCCTCAACTTACTATTTTTTTTTTCGAGCAGCATTGCTGCGACTGTGGAGTGTAGGGCTGGGTGGGTTGAGATATTCCCCACATGGAGTGTAGGGCTGGTACGGGTGCAGTGTAGCGGTTGGTGGGTTGAGTAGTCTCCCCAGATGGGTTGCATTCATTGTTATTATTGTTACCATGTTACTGAATTGGGCTTATGGGCCACACTATTATGTAAAAAGGGGCTAAGGCCTTGTTACTGTATTCTGAAAAGGGCTTCGGTCCTCTGTGTACTGTTATCTGAATAGGGCTTAGGCCCAATGGGCTCAAGCTGACTTGGGCTTTGGATGGGTTTCTGTACACACTGAGTTTCCCCAAACTCACCCCTTTTCTTTCCATCCTTGCAGGTGAGCCCTAATTGGTGGACTTGGAGCTGGGCGGGATTCAGAGTGGCCATGAAGACTAATTTCGGGTTTTTAAATAAGTTCGCATTTTTCTTACTTATGATTATTTTCAATTTGCTTAAAGTTGTAATAAGGCCGCTCTTTTAATTATTTTTATTTTGGATTATTAAACTGGTTAGCACTAGGGCGCGTTTTATAAAAGTTACCTGTTTTTAAAGCAACACGATAACCGAACAAAGCTTCCGCAACGTAAATATTTTTGAAAACAAGAAACAACTATTTTAAAAAAAAAAACATAAGCTAAAGATGACATTCGTGAACAAGTAACACGCTTTAAGTGTGGCAATGGATGTGTGCATGTCTAGGATTGGATCCGGGAAGAGCTTGGTACTTAAGCAGTCCAACAGACTCACCTCCTCTTTTCTGGTTTCCTACCTGGTGCAGAGCTTCCATTCACTTAAATTTATAACGCTAACATTCTTTAAACCCTAATAAAGAAATTTTTGATAAAACGTTAGCAACATTTCCATGTGGCACGCTGAATTCGACCGTAACGTCTGGGCCGGGTTTAGGGTGTTACATTTAGTGGTATCAGAGCTCGATTGCAAAAACTCGGCTGTGGATCGGGTCTGAAAATCTTTTCAAAAACTTAGGCCTAAGAAGGGTATTTTTGGAAATGGTAAGTTTTTTTTTTAAAGATGTTCAAGTTTTTTTTCTATTTTTAAACGGGGTTAAATCAATAGTTTTGAAATAAAGGTGTTTCCAAATTAAATCTTTTTATTTTATTTTCGGTAAACAAAAACATGGTTTTTTAAAATTTTAAATGGACTGATAAGGAAGTGGCACACTGAGTCCCCGGCACCAAGTCTGTAAGTGTTTTTTTTCTGCTTTAAATATTTATATGGAACTGAACTGAAAATAATACTATAGATAGTACTGAGCCTTAGAGATAGCACTGTAGATAATGTAGTATTAAAGCTACAAAACTGAGACCGTAGCTAAATTGTGATTGCGCGATAATAACTCTGAAACTCTATCTGTTCATAAGACATTCTGTAATAAACAGTGGAATCAATAAACTAATGTCATAAAATTCGTAATCAGATAAAATCGATATGAGTGCGAGGGCTACTCGGGGAAGAGGCCGTGGTCGAGGCCGAGGTAGCACTCAAGCTGGATCTGCATCCTCGGAACACATACCAGCTGGCGAGGCTCATCCACCACCGGTTAATGAAAATGGGCCATATGATCAGGCCGTAGGGGACGACGCTTTGTCTCAGGCCATGTTGAGGGTTTTGGAAAGGGTGGCCGGAGCTAATGTCGGGCACATGAATAGGGGGTCCATTTCCGAATGACTTCGGGCTAACGGAGCTGAGGTTTTTAGGGGTGTATCTGGAGTAGCCCCAAAAGTGGCTGAGTACTGGTTGGAAGCCACAGAGCGGATTATGGATGACTTGGACTGCTCAGTAGAACAGAAGTTGAAAGGGGCGGTGTCATTCTTTGCGGGGACGGCGTATCGATGGTGGATTATCGTGAGAGGGTACCCCAGCTGAGAGGGTAACATGGGAGCTGTTCAAGCAGACTTTTAAGGCAAAATATGTTGGATCTAGCTATGTGGATGCTCGCAAAAAGGAGTTCCTGAATCTGACCCAGGGAAGTAAGACAGTTGCTGAATATGAGGCAGAGTTTCTACGACTAAGCCGGTATGCTAGGGGCATCATTTCCACTGAATATGAGTGCAGTGTTCGATTTGAAGATGGCCTCAGGGATGAGCTAAGGGTGCTCATAGCTCCGCAGAGAGAGCGGGATTTTGCTGCACTGGTAGAGAAGGCTAAGATAGCGGAGGAGGTGAAACAAGTTGAACGGAAGAACCGCGATAGGGATCGGAATCGATTCAGGAGAGATGCTGGACCAGCTGGTGCTGCAAATCGAAATGTTAAGAGAGCTAGGATGGAAGAACCGATTCGAACAGTTCTGGTGAACATAGTTAGACCGCAAGCTTGTGGAGATTGTGGAAGAATGCATCAAGGAGAGTGCTAGAAGCGTTTTGGGGCTTGTCTTCGTTGGGGGTCAAAGGAGCATAGGATTAAGGATTGTCCTAGGAGGGCCGCTCAGGCTCAACAGGCTGAACAAGGGGCTGTACGACCGACTCAACAAGTGAGGGATGGACCACCGCTGCCAAGAGGTCGTGGACAAGGTCGCGGTGGTAATGGTCGTGGACGTGGGGCACCTGGCAGGGGTATTGGTAATGCTGATGCTCGTCAGCCAGCTTTGGTGTATGTTGCTCGTCGTCGCGAGGAGGGTGACGCACCTGATGTCATAACTGGTACGTTTTTGATCTATGGTGTACCTTATACTACTCTGATTGATGTGGGATCAACCAATTCATATGTGGCATATAACATTTCTGAGGCACTGGGTGTCCACTTCGAGGAGACTGTATGTGGGGTGTCTGTGATAAGTCCTTTAGGTCATTCGGTTAAGACAGAGAAACTCTTCAAGGAGGTGCCGTTGGAGATTCAAGGTAGGGTTTTCTGTGGAGATTTGATGGAATTACCATTTGAAGAATTCGATTTGATACTAGGGATAGATTGGTTGACCAAGCATAAGGCAACTTTAGATTGTGCAGCTAAGAGGATGGTGTTAAGGACTGCCAATGATGAAGAGGTAATGATTATTGGGGACCGAAGGGATTACTTGTCCAATGTAGTATCGGCGTTGAAGGCTGAAAAGTTGATGCGCAAGGGATGCGAGGCATATTTGGCTTTGGTAAGCCAAGCTGGAACTGAGGATCCAACTGTGGAGACCATCAGAGCTGTTAGGGATTTTCAGGATGTTTTTCCGGAAGAGCTTCCTGGGCTACCTCCGAATCGAGAAGTTGAGTTTGGAATCGATTTGTTGCCTGGGACATCTCCAGTATCCACTGTACCTTATAGGATGGCACCGAAAGAGTTGGTGGAACTGAAAGCTCAAATCCAAGAGTTGTTGGATAGAGGCTTCATTAGGCCTAGTGTGTCTCCTTGGGGTGCACCGGTTCTGTTTGTGAAGAAAAAGGATGGAACAATGCGCATGTGCATCGATTATCGCCAGTTGAACAAACTGACGATCCACTGCCAAGGATTGATGATCTATTCGATCAGCTTAGGGGGGCTTCGGTATTCTCTAAAATTGATCTTCATTCTGGATACCATCAACTAAGGGTAAAAGAAGGGGATATTCATAAGACAGCATTCCGAACTCGATATGGACATTACGAGTTTTTGGTCATGCTGTTTGGGCTGATGAACGCACCTGTAGCTTTCATGGATCTGATGAATCGAGTATTCCAACCTTACTTGGATCAGTTCGTAGTCGTCTTTATCGACGATATCCTGGTATACTCTGAAACGGAGACGAAACATGATGAGCATCTCCGTATTGTGCTACAAGTGTTAAGGGAAAAGGAACTCTATGCAAAATTCAGCAAGTGTAAATTCTGGTTGAGGGAGGTAACCTTCTTAGGACATGTGGTCTCTGCTGAGGAGATTAAGGTGGATCCTCGTAAAATTGAAGCGATTCTGGAATGGAAGCCACCTAGGTCAGTAGCAGAAATTCAGAGTTTTCTAGGGTTAGCAGGTTACTACAGAAGGTTTGTAGAGGGTTTCTCGGTGTTGGCAGCACCCTTGACAAAACTCATAATGAAAGGAGTACCATTTATTTGGACCGAGAAACAGCAAAAAGCTTTTGATCAGTTGAAAAAGGTATTAACTGAAGCGCCAGTGTTGATTCAACCAATTGTCCGAAAGGACTTTCTCATACAAATGATGCATCGCATGTGGGGTTAGGTTGCGTACTGATGTAAGAGGGTAAGGTGGTTGCTTATGCGTCGCGACAGCTTAAGACTCATGAGGCGAATTACCCTACGCATGATTTGGAGACATTACTTATATGGGGAAAAGTGTATCATATACACAGATCACAAGAGCCTAAAGTACTTGTTGACTCAGAAGGAGTTGAACCTTAGGCAACGTAGATGGATGGAGTTGCTTAAGGATTACGACTGTTCAATTGAGTACCACCCAGGAAAGGCTAATGTGGTGGCGGATGCGTTGAGTCGAAGGGTTGTTACTGATTTGAGAGCCTTATTCGCACATTTAAGTCTGTATGACGATGGAAGCTTGTTGGCAGAACTGCAAGTAAGGCCTACTTGGACTGAGCAGGTTAAGGAAAAACAGTTGAAGGACGAGTCATTAGCCCTTCGGTTCCAGCAAGTTAGGAATGGTGAAAACGAGGATTTTGGACTGAACACTGAAGGAGTTCTGTGCTTTCGTGGAAGGGTTTGTATTCCGAAGGACCCTAAATTGAGACAGTTAATCCTAAAAGAGGCTCATGGTGGACTTTGTGCCATCCATCCTGGAGGAAATAAGTTATATAAAGACTTACGAGAGATGTACTGGTGGCCTGGATTAAAACGAGAAGTGACTGAATTCGTTGGGAAATGTCTGATGTGCCAGCAGTTAAGGCTGAGCACCAATTGCCTTCTGGATTACTGCAGCCGGTAAAAATTCCGCTATGGAAGTGGGAAAGAGTAACAATGGACTTTGTGAGTGGGTTACCTTTGACGCCCACCAAGAAAGATTCGGTGTGGGTGGTTGTGGATAGGTTAACAAAATCTACCCATTTCATACCTGTTCGTACTGATTACTCACTGCAAAAGTTGGCCAAGCTATATGTGTCGGAGATTGTGCGATTGCATGGGGTGCCAGTGTCAATAATTTCTGATCGAGACCCTAGGTTTACATCTCAGTTCTGGCGGAAGTTGCAAGAAGCGTTGGGTACACGATTGGATTTTAGCACCGCTTTTCACCCACAGACAGATGGACAGTCAAAAAGGGTTATTCAAGTTCTGGAGGATATGTTGAGAGGTTGTATCATCGATTTTCATGGTAGTTGGGAGGACTACTTGCCTTTGGCGGAGTTTGCGTACAATAACAGCTATCAAGCAAGTATTCAGATGGCTCCATATGAAGCGCTTTATGGGCGAAGATGTCGTACCCCGACGTGTTGGACAGAGTTGGGTGAACGACAAGTGCTTGGACCGGAATTGGTGGCAGACACTGAAAGCAAGGTTAGACTGATAAGAGATCGATTAAAAGAGGCATCCGATAGACAGAAGTCGTATGCGGATCTGAAGCGCAAGGAGATTGAGCTCGCTGTTGGGGACATGGTCTTTTTGAAAGTTTCACCGTGGAAGAAGATATTGAGATTTGGTAAGAAGGGTAAGTTAAGCCCACGGTTTATTGGGCCTTATCGAATTGTTAAACGGATTGGACCAGTGGCTTATAAGTTAGAGCTACCACCGGAACTGCATCGTATTCACGATGTTTTTCATGTATCCATGCTGAGGCGGTATCGATCTGAGCCAACTCATGTCATACCAGTTTCAGAAATCGAGGTACAGTCAGATTTGACTTTCGAAGAGGAACCTGTGCAAATACTTGATCGTGACGTCAAGGTGTTGAGAAGGAAGTCAGTTCCTCTAGTGAAAGTACTTTGGAGGAACCATGGCAAAGAAGAAGCTACTTGGGAGACTGAGGAGGCAATGCGTCAACAGTACCCTCAACTGTTCTAATAAGGTAAAATTTCGAGGTCGAAATTTCTTTAAGGAAGGTAGAGTTGTAACATCCTGATTTTCGGATTTTTTCGTGGTTTTCAATATTTTGGTAAAGTTGTTAAAATTTTGTATTTGGTTGTGAAATTAATATTTTGAGTAGGTAAATGGGCTTATGGAAGGCCCATGTGTTGGCCAAAACCCGGTTGAATTTTTAGAATTTTCAGACTTTAAAGTTAGGGGTTCTGGCTAGGTGGCCCTTATATAAAGTGATAGGTAAATTGCATCACAAAAAGAGCTTTAGTAAAGTGGCAAGGGTGACGCCACTAGGCTCCTAAAAAGGTGGCGTGTGGAGCATTGGGGAAGGCATGGGATCGATTCCCTGTGTTGGCAAATTGATGCAATTATTTTTAAGTGCAGGAAGGGTAAGTGTTGGAGTCCAAGTGGATTCTGCTAAAGGAAAGTTTGAATCAGTCCAAACACTTGAATTAAGGAGTGATAAGGGGAGAGATTTAAGGGATTGGGAGAGAGACTAAGAGTTGGCCAAATTTAGGGAAGTAAAGAGGGGAAAATCGGCAGAGGGTTGGTAGGTTAATATTTCGACACCTAGGGTATTGAGTGGTGCCGTTTTCCTCTGCTCAGACACACAAGGTTTTTCTTTTTCTCTCTTTTCCTCTCTAGCCAAAACATTCACCTCCCATATTCTTCTTTCTCTATTTTCTTCTCCAAAGCCGTCCATCAATCCTGCTATTCATCAGCATTGCTGCGACTGTGGAGTGTAGGGCTGGGTGGGTTGAGATATTCCCCACATGGAGTGTAGGGCTGGTACGGTGCAAAGCGATGTAGCGGTTGGTGGGTTGAGTAGTCTCCCGGATGGGTTGCATTCATTGTTATTATTGTTACCATGTTACTGAATTGGGCTTATGGGCCACACTGTCATGTAAAAAGGGGCTAAGGCCTTGTTACTGTATTCTGAAAATGGCTTCGGTCCTCTGTGTACTGTTATCTGAATAGGGCTTAGGCCCAATGGGCTCGAGCTAACTTGGGCTTTGGATGGGTTTCTGTACACACTGAGTTTCCCCAAACTCACCCCTTTTCTTTCCATCCTTGCAGGTGAGCCCTAATTGGTGGACTTGGAGCTGGGCGGGATTCAGAGTGGCCATAAAGACTAATTTCGGGTTTTTAAATAAGTTCGCATTTTTCTTACTTATGATTATTTTCAATTTGCTTAAAGTTGTAATAAGGCCGCTCTTTTAATTATTTTTATTTCTGATTATTAAACTGGTTAGCAGTAGGGCGCGTTTTATAAAAGTTACCTGTTTTCAAAGCAACACGATAACCGAACAAAACTTCCGCAACGTAAATATTTTTGAAAACAAGAAACAACTATTTTAAAAAAAACATAAGCTAAAGATGACATTCGTGAACAAGTAACACGCTTTAAGTGTGGCAATGGATGTGTGCATGTCTAGGATTGGATCCGGGAAGAGCTTGGTACTTAAGCAGTCCAACAGACTCACCTCCTCTTTTCTGGTTTCCTACCTGGTGCACAGCTTCCATTCACTTAAATTTATAACACTAACATTCTTTAAACCCTAATAAAGAAATTTTTGATAAAACGTTAGCAACATTTCCATGTGGCACGCTGAATTCGGCCGTAATGTCTGGGCTGGGTTTAGGGTGTTACATATGACATTGGCATAGATTTATGTTTATTCTATAAATTTTATTATTGAAATGGAATATTATGCTTAAATTTTATATGAGCTTACTAAGCATTCATTGCTTACGTAGTTATTTTCCTTTACAGATTATTGGGAGCTCGATCAGGTTGGAAGCTAGTCAGAGATCTATCATGCTATCTATCGATTCTATCGATAGATTTTTATGCTTTATTCATGGTTATAATGGCATGTATAGGTGTTTGTCCTTGATGATATGCCCACTATATTTGGCTTGTAAATATGGTTTTATGATTGATGACATTTTGGCATTTCTGGGCTTGATGGCTAATGTTGAAATGATTTAGTGATGATATTTTTTGAATGGCCAAATTTGGTATGCTTGTGTGTGATATTGGCATGAAATGTTTCTTTGAATTTGTGAAACTTATGTAATTTTGATGCCTTGATGGTTGGTGTTTATAAGATCGAATTGATGTATGGTTTATGGCTAAAGTGTTAAATGTTAGCATGGTTGCAAAATGATCATTTATGGAATGTATTGATATAGACTTTCAAATATGTTTAGTTGAATTATGACCATTTGGACATTATGGTATGTATATATGTTAGTTGTTGGAAGCTTTTGGAAATGGCTAGATTGGTAACATTTAAATGGTTGATGCATGTGAGAAGTGGTTCAAATGATAAGATCATTTTCATATGTTTTGATATGAACACAAGTAAATGGTTAAATATGCACATATTTAGGTATGTTTAATGTATGTGTTTGAGGTGCCTTTACGGCATATTGGTTTAATGGAATTTGGTCATTTGATAGTGGTCATTTTATGCATAGTTGAATAGGTTTTAATACCTTGTTCATAGGTGCAAATGGCTTGTTTAGATGTGCTTGAATTGGGTGAAAGAAAGGGCTTGAATTTGGCCTATTTCTATTCCACACGGCCTAAGACACGGGCGTGTGTCTCAGCCCTATGTCCCTTATAAATTTTTAAAGGTTACATTTTGAGAGTTACACGACCTAGCACACGAGCATGTGGCTTGGCCGTGTGACCCAAGTCAGAGAGTTACATGGGCACGGACACGGGCTGGGGCACGGCCGTGTGTCCCTACTTCGAATGTCCACACGGCCTAAAACACAAGCGTCTATCTCAGCCGTGTGAATCACACGGCCTGGCCACACGACCGTGTGACCTCTGCAGTGGGAACATACGGATTGAGTAGGCGCCTTACTTCAATGATGTCTATTGACTACAACGCATTCATAGTGTGTGGAGTCTTGAATTCCCACCTGTCCCAAATGAGAATATGTGGTCGTCTATGTCCAGCGCGCCGTTCGAGTTGGTGCCAAACAAGGACCTACGTCAGTCTCGAAAGGTCGCCTAAATTTCACCTAGATAAAGAACAATATGGATATTCAAGAGAGGCATGATCAACAAAAATTATGCGAGTGTTGTAGAAACCCAAGGCATTTGAAGCCAACATGTTCTTTGTATAGGGAAACGTTGGAGTCCCAGCGTCGATAACATTACTTTCAACCAAATTTCATATTCATTTGTGTTTTTTTTTATAACCAAATTTTATTTTCATATGTGCATGCCATACTAATAATGTTTGTAGTATTCAGTATAAACAATAAAGTTCGATGTTCCGTATTGCGATTGTTTTTAAGTACATGCAATTTATTTAGTTGTGAAATGTCATAGCTTTCGAATGTACAGAGAGAAAATTTTTTTTATTTTACATTTTTCATATTCATCTTTCTTCTCTTTCTTATTTAAATGACAAGGTAAATCCAAAAAAATTAATATTCAAAATAATATGTTGATAACAAAATCAACATTTGTTATTTATTGATGAAACATAGATAGTAATAATGACAAATGGTTTGTTTGAATGAATAACCTCTATTTTTTTATTTATGACATATCATATTTACATTAAAAAAATTTTAAAAAAATACAATCAATGATGTCGTTAGCGAGAATGTGTGCCACAAAGCGGTGGATGACGGTCGTGTGGAGGATTTCTACGTACAACCAGCCGTACCACCGGATATGTATCCGAAGTAGCATTCGGAGGTGTATCCGGAGGTGCGGGCCTATTTACTTCCTCCTCATCTTCATCATCACCTGAGTACATAGCTAGCACGGCCCCTTGTACTACCGTATCTTCAAGATTGGCACCATCCTCATCTTCCTTCGTGGTTGATTGCTGCGTCGTCCTCCTTTGCCATCGTGTATCTTCCACTCCCTCGTCCACTGGATGCGACGATGAGCCACCCCTCGTAAAATAGTGATGCGCGCGGTGTTTGGGCCACTATAGGCGTGAAACCATAAGATGCCCTAAACCTCAAGTACATCGAAAAGGTACCAAGCATTGATTGTTGCATGGGCACTTGCATCGGTGGGAATGGGTACGTTGGCGTCTGTCCCGACACAGGGTTCGACACCGACTTCTGTGCAAGGGTGTAATATGCGAGGGACGTCAGTAGAGTGAAATATGTACCTGCAGGAAAAGAAAAATCAGCCACGTGCGGCGTGGTCCGTAGTGCAGTGGTGCTTGTGAATAAAATACAGTGTTAATTGAATGGGAAAACCTAGACCGAAGTGACCTGGATATTGTGTAGCCATAAACGATGCATCTTCTACCGGAGTGGATGACGAACCCGTCGTGCGACCGCGTCCCCTCCTAGTATGTTGTGGCGGTTGACATGACCTATTCACCCAAATTTTTTGACTCCTCTCCTCCGGTGACAGTAAATACGGGTTACCAACGGCTCTAAACCATGCCAATTAATCATGAACTGCCACCATGTCTGCTAAGAAAATTGTCCGCTAATGGGTATGGATAACATCCTACGATCCCACACTTGGATGTGTTCCCCATGCCGCACCAACCAGTCGATATTATCCTTCCCCCACATATCCACCCTGTGCAGCTCCTTCAAGTCTTGCGGTGGAGCGAAATTCGTTGCCTCCACCAGAACTGCTATAACACCTGGTCTATTTCGTGCATTTCCACCGTCGCGTACACTACCAACGACACTTTTATGTCTCACATCTGTCGATTGTGCAACACTTCCAACTTGATACAAGATATGCATTGATGTCGATGTACGACATCCGTTTAAACTAAAAAGTAAAATTTTAAATACCGTTATTTATGAATTTTTTTTACAAATTATTACATGATTAATATATGTTCAAAAGAATAGGTAACTAACCTCAGCTTCCGAGTGTTGATCTAACAATAGCCTAATATCTTCTAGATCCTCGAGCAATCCCACGTAGCTCGGCCCATGGTTCCACCTGTATAAGTAATATGTTGGTTGAAACATATAATAATAAAAATTACTGTACAAACTATGTATTTGTGAATAAATGATGTTTACCTGGTCACCAATGGCAACATATATGGGTCTGTCACCTTGGGACGTAGAAACGGTAGTCGCCATCAGGCCTATGATTACAGCAAGAGCAGACAACCACCGATCGATGTGGCACTCGGTAGTGTGACCCGACACATCTCCCGGTATAACATGGACAATACAATTGTAACAGTCCGGTTTAGACCCTAGTCGGGATAGTGGTTTCGGGACCACATATCTGATTCAAAAAAATATTTAAATATTATTTTTCGTGCTTATGATGTGTGAATTAGCATGTGTGAAAGTTTCGTCTGAAAATTTAATCATTTGTGTGCTTAATTTGGTAAAAAAGGACCTAATAGCGTAAAAGGTAAAAGTTGTTTGCTACTTGTTAAAGGTGCCTATTTGATTTGGCTTTCTAAAGCAAGGGCCCTTATGTTGTTATTTGTCCATTGAAAATGTTAATGGACTAAAACAACCATCCATTAAATGGTTTTGTAATTGTTTATAAAAGGGCAAAATAGGAAATTGGTTATTAAAGTCTTAATAATTAAAAGAAAAGCTATCAAATTCATTTTATTTTCTTGGTTCATCAACCGAATATTAGAAAAAGAAGAAGAAAAATTTGGTTCTAGGGTTTTGGCACTTTGATTGGTGATTAAGGTATGGATTTTGTTTGATTTTTGATAATTTTTACATTTTTGTGATTTTTGTTAAGTGCTTTAGCTAGCCCATGCTTAAATTCATGAAATTGTTGATGATTTGATGAGATGCCATTGATGAATTCATGAGATGTTAAATGATGAACTATGAAAGCCTTGTGCTTGATATACATGTTTTGTAAAGTGATTTTGAGTAAAAATGCATGTTGGGGATTAAATTGTGAAAATCAGAAATTGAGGGACTAAAATGTGAAATAAATGAAATGTGGAGGCTTATATGAACACTATGAATATTCGGCTAGGCATGTGTGCAAAGAAATTTTGTGTATTTTATGATTTTGTGAATTAAGGACTAAAGTGTCGAAATGTGAAAATGTGAGGGCTAGTTTGCAAAATGCCCTAATTGTGTATATATTGATTGTTTTGAATGAGTTGGTGAATAAAAGGGTTAATTTTGAATACATATAGATCAAGAAAAGAGGAATTTGGATTTAGACCGAGAGAAGTAGAACATTATAGAGTAGACGATCCAAGTCGACAATTTCGAGTACGAGGTAAGTTCATACGTAAAATATGATGTTACAAGTATGTTTTGATGCTTTGATTATACATATATTGTATATATATTTGGTTTAAATGAATACGATGATAAATCAATGGTATTTGGCACTAAGTATGCGATTTAAATTAGCTTTGGCTATATGAGGCACTAAGTGTGCGATACCGAGATAGCTTCGGTTAATTGAGATGGCACTAAGTGTGCGAAATTATTATAGCTTCGGCTAACCCTTACGGAACTAAGTGTGTGGATGGTTATGGCATGAATAATCTTCGAAAGGTTTAAAATATCCTAACGAGAGGTGAGAATGAAAATAAATGAATACGAGAAGGTTCAGGTACATATAATACCTATGTGGTAGATGGTATTATGTATATAAAGTTTATTGAAATGGTATAAACATATGGATGGTGTTGGTATAAAATGGATAGATGATTTGAGAATTTATAAATACTTATGTGTTGATGTTTTATATTTTATACTCTGTTGATGATTTTTAGGACGAGTTTACTAAGCTTTTGAAAGTTTACTTTGTGTGTGTTTGCATTGTTTTATAGATATCGAAGCTACTGTGAGCTCAGGGATCGTCAAGGATCGTCACCACACTATCGAACCTCATTTTGGTACTTTGAAAATGTATATATTAAAGTATGGCATGTATAGGCTAGTAGTTGTGGGATTTTGTTTTGTGATGTATATATATATTTAGCCATGTGATTTGGCTAGTTTATGTTTGAACTTATAGTTGATAATGGTATATAATATGTGATGCCAATGTTCAATTTTGGTATATTTGGGTTGGTTAAAAGAGATGGTAAATTTGGTAAGTTCATGGTATGAGATTGAATGATGTTTTGATATGATCTTACCTTATGTTTTGGTATAAATTGGTAAGGTTTATGAATATGTAATTGGTTGATAATGTTATGATATGAATTATGAATGATTTGGTATAGATATTGGCTGAAATGGTTGATCAAATATGTTTGTTTCTTTGCTTGTAGGTTGACCCATATTGGGTGGCAAATTGGCTATTCAAATAGCCTATTTTTGTCCACACGGGCGTGTGTCTCAGCTGTGTGCGACACACGGTCACATTATACGGCCGTGTGTCCCTTAGGGTACCCTATAAATTAAAGACAGTATACCCTCCAGTTTTTACACGGCCTAGACACACGGGCGTGTCTATTGGTTGTGTGTGGCACACGGGTTGGCACACAGGCGTGTGGGCGGCCGTGTGGCCAAGTTAGTAACCTCCTTAATTTTCACACGGCCTGGCACACGAGCGTGTCTTGTGGCTGTGTGGACAAGTCAGCATGTATGACATGTTTTGCCACGGCTTAAACACACGGGCGTGTCTAAGGCCGTATGCGGCACACGGCCTATTCACACGAGCGTGTGACCTTTTAAAAGTTAAAAATTTTTATAAGTTCTGAAACATTTATATGTTATCAATTTGGTCCCGAATGCATGTTTAAGTATCGTATACTCGATTCTATGTTCTAAATGAATATGAATGAATGGCATTTACTATAATGAGATGATATTTGATATTTGGTTGTTCTGATATAAGTTACAAGTCCGGTAATGCCTCTTAACCTATTCTGGCAACGGATACGGGTTAGGGGTGTTACAACAGTAGATCCCCAACCTAGTTTCCCGCACTCATTGATGTCCACCAGATGTAGTAGCCACCTTCTATGTACCAAATTTTGAGATTTGTCAGGCATTAAAATGCCCCCTATTAAGCTCATGATGTATGCTCAAGCGTATTGTTGTATGACCTCCTTCGTTCAGTCTTCAGGGAGCTCGTTGAAATTATCCTTCAACAAATTCATCAATATTCGACCACCTTCGAACTTCTCTGGGAGCTTCCCCAACAGTGATTGGCAGGGGGTCACTTTGTTTGGAATAATCACAAATCTCGTAGACTGGCTCATCCACTATCAGACCGAGTTGTTGTGCTACGTCTTCAAATGTGATTGTACACTCGTCGCATAGAAGGTGGAAAGTGTGTTTTGGGCCTCCATCTTTCCACCAACACGCTGATCAGTTGCAAATCGAGTTTGAAGCCATCGGACATGCGAAACGCATGTAAGAATGCAACCGCTTGTAAGTGGCCACGAATTTCAACGATCGCAGGCTTTCCCATATTATGGATGAAGTCCTCCAGAACACGATTATTTGCCTATTTACACAATAAAAAAAATTTAAATTTCACATTATTGAAATTAGTGAAATTTAAATTCCGGTCTTACCATTGCTAATTAAGTGGCAGAAATATGCTTGTCGTCAAAGCGGATTAGGAAGGCGGTCATTCATGAGAAATCGATTTAAATGAATAAAAACGAGATTATTAAAAATAATAATATTTTTAAATAAAAATACTGAAAAATATTAAAAACAAGAGACTTGAGAGGGTTTGAGAGAAGGATGTGAATGAAAAAATAAAATTTAAGGGGTATTTATAGGGTAAAAAAAAGTTATTGTTGGGTATTTATTTTTTTTTACCGTCAGTAGAAACGTTCAAAATGTCGTTGAAATCTGACCGTTAACTGGAAAGCACGTCCAGCTAGATGTGCTTTCTAGTTAAATCAGCCTATATCCCTAGTTAATTTTAAAACCAGTCTAAAACCCTAAATAAAAATAAAAATCAGCCTATAGACCTTATTTTTGCCCTTTTATTGATTTTAATTTTATCTTTTTTCTATCATATGTCACAACCACAGCATTAAACATAGTGGAGATAATAACTTAATCTTATAATTTTTTTCACATTTTTTTAAAATCTATCTTTTTTTATATTTTATAGTAATTTCTATATATTTTTAAAACATTTTTATAATTTTAATAAATTTTATCTATATTTTATATTTATTTATTTATAAATTTTAAGATATTTTCTATATTTTTTTATAAAATTTTAATTTTTTTTATTTTTAGTGTTTTTATAATTTTTTAAAAATATTTTTTTATCATTTTTTCTACCACGTGTCACAACCACAGCGTGGCATGTGGTGGAGATACTTGAAAAAATATGGAGACAACCGTTAAAATTAATGGCCAAAGGGCATTTTTAATGCATTTTAGCAGTTCAGGATAGGGGTGAGCATTCGATTGAATCAAGTCGAATCGAGTGAAAAAAATTCGAGTTAATTGAGTTGATGGTCTTATTTTATCATCCTAACTCGATTTGAATTTTTTTTCGAATTGAGCCGAGTCAAATTAAGTGAAATTGTTCGAGTTAAATCAAAAAATTAAACATGTCAAATTAAAATCTCGTTACAGTATAACTAATTTCATGTTATAACACATAAATTTGAAACCATATATATTTGAAAACTTTTTCAAAGAAAAATAAATAAACATTATAATAAACTTAAATCATTAATTAACTTATTTAAGTCCTAAAATTATTATCCTAAAAAAATTTTAATTTTTTAACTTTCTTTATATATTTTTTAGATTTTTTTTAAAATTTTAAAATTTTTTATAAATATTTTGAATTTTAGAAATTATTTTGAATTTTTGTAATTTTTGTTGAGAGAGGGACCAATTTGCTCATTTTCAAATTTGACAGGGACCAAAATGGTATTTACACCAATCTATTATTCAAATTATTCAAATTTTAAAATTCAACTCGATTCGAACTCAAACTACTTATTCAAGTTGACTTAAATAATTCGAATAACTCGATTAGATTAACTTGAAATTCAATTTTTTTCGATTTTTTTTAAATTGAATCGAGTTTTGCCCACCTCTAGTTCAGGAACCAAATTGAGTGAAAAAAATAAGGATTTAATTGCTTTTATTTATGAAAAAGATCGAGAAGCTTTTACACATTTAAGCCTTTAAAATATTGTAATAACAATAATAAAATGCAAGGACCATACCTTTGAGAGCAAGTAATAGAATTTTATTTGGATAACTAGTTTTGAACAATACATGTGTGATGGGGGTATGTTTGTTCGGGGCTAACTCTCCAATTTTACATTATAAAAAAAAACAATTTATAGATTATGGTTTTTATTAAAAGAATTGAGAGGTAAAGAATCTTGCATATCAAAATAAATGAGATAGGGACACAGGGTTGACAAAATATAAAATATTTAAAGAGAAAAAAAAGGACAGATTAAAAGTGGGTCGGAGAGAGTAAATGGGGAAGTTCCAAAAGAGAACGGAATGGTAAGGCAAGGACAAGCAGCGAAGATCACACCCCAACCCGCGTCTTCTATACTCACCATCCATAGCCTCATTTGTGTGGTTTGTTTTATTTTGCTTCATTTTTTTTATTTATATTTAACATTTAATATATTTTTTTCTAATAGTTGCTCCAACTCAAATCCTTAAGCATCTCAATCATATATGCAACTTGTGATTAATTTTATTTTAACATTTGGTATATTAGTATTTTTTTTTATTTCACAAGTAATTTTGAGAATTTGATATTTGTCTTTTTTTTAATATTTTTTAAATATTTTACTATACTCTTATAAGACACTTGTCAATCTCTAATCTTTATTTGTCGAGTCTAAAAGCTCCATAGGTAATAATTTCCTTAAATTTTATATTATATTATTTTTTCATTTTTTTATAAAAATAATTTAATTAACAGAAATTTATTTATTAGTTAATTGAAAATAAACTTTATTTTTTTTGAAAATGAATTCTTTTTTTGAAAAACATAAAGTCATTTTCTGGAGAACAGTAGTACCTTGCTTTTTATATAAAAATTAAATTGAATAAAGTAAAATATTATTAATATTTTTTATTTTTAAAATATTAATATCAAATATTATAATTTATTATATTATTTAACATGCCTATTTATACTTTATATCATATAATAATTAATTAATATAATTTATCGTTATAATAAAATTATTCCATATCTACAACTTTATTTCATATTAAAATTAACATTAATATTTAATTTAAATTTTAAGCAATATTCTTAATATTTTATTAAAAATTATATTATTTTTTAATAATAAGTATACATTGCAATTATAAATATTTTATACTATAAAATAGGAATATTTTAATAATATAAATATAAGTATTTGTTTAAATCCTACTTTAACTTCATTTATCCCCTTCAACTTCAATATTTCACTCTCCACTCTCATATATCAATATATTATATATAATTTGAAAATAAGTTTCAATTAAGCATTAGTTATTATTAAGTCTATATAAAATATTAATTATTGTAAAATATTAATAAGGTAAATTTCGGTTGTAAAAGGAAAAATGCTTTTATATATTTTATAATAAATATAATTTATTCGTGTTTATTTCACTGAAATCAAATTTTCAAAAATTAATTTTAGAACAATAAAAAAATCAGGTTTTTTTAGAAAATAAAAAAAAAATCCAATGAAACAAACACCGCCTTAATTTGATAAATATTGTACATATATATTTAAAAATTTGACATTTGATTTAAGGTTAGAAATTGGTTTAGAGACGTCACTTTAATTGATATATTGTGTGTAGCTTCAGGATTATCGTGTTTCCCATGGAGGGGCAGCCCAGGCATTACGCGGTTGTTTCCACTACTTTCTTCGTTTGCCCCCTAAACCCCCCACCGCCCCGCCCTTTTCATAATGGACCCACTTTGTTGCGGGCTGCCTTTAACACTTTGCCAATCCCCCTCCGCAATAAATATATACGCTACTCACCCACCCTTCTGCTCTGTAAATCCCTCTTTTATCTTGTTCAAAGCTTTGAGTCTAAACTACTTCTAAATCCCTCTTTCATTAATGAATTTCTGCTTTTGACTATTCTATTTAGGTCTATCCACTATGTATAGCAAGTAAGCAAAAGAAGTGCTTTATTTAGACCTTTTAATCCTTGTATACTTGACTCATTTGAGGAAGATTTATGCGCTTCTAACTTTCAAAAAATGTCTACCATATATATAAGTTAAAAGCTCAGCTGAGGAAAAAGAATAACAACAAAAAAAAGAAACGAAACAAAAGTCTTGTATATGATTATGATCCATGCACGTAACAATGTAGAGGACTGTGAATAGATATGTGAAAATCCATGAGCTCAAATACCATCCACACGTTTATATTTATTGGTGACTGAAGTAGTGGCCGACATTATCTTTAATACAAATAAATAAACCGCAATAGAACAAACAAACATTAAGAGATGGGCTATGTATACATGAAAAGGTTTGGTAAATTTACCAACAAGTGTTAGATCAGATGTAGTGGTAAGACATTACATTCTTAAAAAGAAAACTTATGTTCCAACTCTAGAGATGATACTGCTGAAAGGGATAACCATGAACCTTGAAAGAATTAATCTTCACGTTCCATAAAACAGATATAAAAGATCTGAAAGTTTGCAAACCACTTGATAACCAGTGCTGGAATTCACAATATCCATTCCCATGCTACCAAGATCATAGAATTGGCAAGCCCCGACACTGCAAATGTTAATTTACCATCATAATCCAGAGATCTTGAGGCTCCTGGAATTAGCTCGCCTTTGATTCAGCTTCAGTAAGTTGAGAAGAGCAGAACCACTACAGTAGTTGCAAAATGACAAAGAAATAATAAACAAGTATATAAACCACCATCAGTTAGGACAATCCTGTGGACCGGACATCATCAGTCCATCACAAGGAGACTACACATTTTCGTCCCAAATTTTCAAGCTAATGGTCCCTATTCCCTACTCCCAAAATGTCATAAAATAGATATCCATTTTAAACGTGTATCAGTTTACATTGGAAAGCATGTAAGAGAAAGCAACACCTGAATGCTTTAACTTAGATCAGATGTACATGGTAACAATTTATTGTTTTCCTGATAGAACAAATGAGGGGTTCAGGAAGAAATTATAGGAAAGATTGATTCAAATGATTCATCGATGCCTATTGTTTAGATGCCAAGATTTTGTTAACTTAGGAATATAATTAAACATAAAGATGCTATGCTTAGACAGGGATCATCCAAGGAAATCTATAGTCCAATACAACAAACCAATTTCTAATATATAAATAATAACAGATCACAGTTAAAGAAAAAGAAATATAAGCTTCCTCAAATACACTTACCTGTAACGGATCAACAAGGAATTGCAACCTACAATTTCAGTCACCAATATATACCTCCAGCAGACTGTCAGGTTGAACCATTCTACACCAGAAGCGCATGCTGTCCTGTTATAGGGTCAACAACGAGCACCACAGGAATCCAATCAAGTCTGTTATAGGTGCAAATTTTCCTGCCCTTGCCTGAATCATCATATACCTATATCCATAGAACAGTTTCAATCAGATGAAGCATATAAATAAGACAAGATACAGAGTCAAAAGTCAAAACTCATCAAAAATAGGATACAGAGTCCAAAGGCATAAAGATATAGAGATCTTCTGAGAGGATATATCTCGGTTCCGATGAAGCTGCAGCTCCTAAGGTCATCATATATACAAAATAAATTTCAGAACTTGTCTTCAAGGACGACTTTGATTTTCCATCTAAGTTGCTAATAAAAATTGCAGCATCACACTAACCTGCCAGAATAAGATTGGTGGTAATGGTTTGTGAAACTGCTTCATTTCCCCATGTATCAAGATTAAGCTTCAGAAGAACATACAACATCATGACACGAGATTACATTTTAAAGCACTCAAACCCAGGGAACAGAGTAATTACTGATTAGTTTTAAATTGAGTAAAAAGGAAGACTCAAACAATACCATATGTGAGCTAAACTCCTTAGTAGATTGCAAGTTCACAAGGAGCCACTAGTCCTGAACAGATGAAGTAGCTTTTGCCTAAACCATAGACACACAGCATTAGGTTAAATTGACGTTGAAAATCGAAAATTAAGAGAAAATAAATAAGCAAGTCTTGAGAATCAAGTTTTCTAGCCCAACACTAACCCGCAATAGTCCATTTTATTCAAAAGCCAGAACATAATGGCTAGTTTTGTGCCACATGCTACAAGGTCAATATTTTGCAATAGTTAAAAGACTAGACTTCTCAAAACAAGCAATTAAAAATTTACTTAACAAAAACATATAAAACCATACAGAATAGAAAACGTTAAGAAGATGAATATGGCCTTTCGAATGATCCAAGGAACAGTAGATGATAACGCGGGTAGATCATCTCGAGGAATATCTATCTACTGCAGAAGAAGCTCCTTCATCAGATTCCCGAATGCCTGGGCCTTTCATTTCCTCATATAAATTACGGAGTGCAATTACTGAGATTACCTGTTCGAGAGATTATGCCGACCTGGATGCTCGGTATGAATTATAAAACGAAATTTTACCACATGATGATGTATTAGG
The DNA here is from genome assembly GCA_025698475.1 of Gossypium anomalum. NCBI lineage: Eukaryota > Viridiplantae > Streptophyta > Magnoliopsida > Malvales > Malvaceae > Gossypium > Gossypium anomalum. Next base: position 62,872,636 of record CM046956.1, read on the forward strand.
AAAATGCAGAATATATACATATATCAAAATCATACAAAATGTACACAAGATAAGCATGCATGCACAGCAGACACAAAAAGGAAAACCAAGACACACTTGCAACTTCGTACCAAGAAAACTAAAATACCATTGCAATCAGCGAGCTATTGAAAAAAAATAAAAACAGGAAAAAGGATAAGGAACATACTCATATAGCATTGCATCATCATAAAGTGTCTCCCTTACTACAGGCAAAGAAGAGCGTCTTTCATCTCCACCATGGGATCACTGAACAATACAAGACAAAGACGAAAACAACACAAGTAAATATTAGAAGAAAAAAACAGCATTAATCTCAAAGTATAGGCGGACAAAGGAAAGGGAAAAAAAAATTCACAAACTTTAACATTTTAGAGGAACTTGAATGTTAAAAAGCTTCAAATTTTATGATACAAATGCAACAAATAGAATGAGAGAAGAAAAGGGTTCTTGCAAAAACCGCATGGCGGTATCGGCAGTTTGACCAAGCGAGCATGCTCTGTTTATCACTCGCTTACAACATTCCCTCCTAATGCCCCCTTTTCTTTTCAGTCCTGAATATCCCAATCAAATCCAAAGCCCTAAGCAGAGAAATTCAGCTCAATTTCTCAGACGAATTCGTGAAAGAGTGAGAGGGCGAATCTGACAGCAAATCTTCGGCACTCCGTTGGTTACGGAGATTCACTAACTACACTTTAGAGACACTACATGTATGGGTATCAAAATATTTATCAATATTTTTAACATTTTATCAATATTTTTAAGGATTTATCAATATTGATAATGTTTTAGGAATTTTGGTAAAGTATAAGAAATATTGAAAATGTATCCAAAATATTTATAAATTGTGAAATATTTTGGTAAAAAAAATTAAGTTTGAGAAAGTCCAAACACGTAACAAATTCGAATATGAGAAATCCAAGCTTGAAAAAGTCAAATTCGAGAAAATTCGATTCCGTCAAAGCTCGAGACTGAAAAAATTCGAGCCCTAACAAAACTTGAGCTTGAGAAAGCCCTAGTGATAAAGGATGAGAAGGATGAGCACGAAAGCGGATCATAAAGTTTGCCAAAGTCGCGGATTTGACTTAGGGCTCTAGACGTTCGGAAAGAAACTTGGATTTTTGACACAACCTGAAACGAAATAAAATCAAAGTTAGATAAAACAATTAAAACAAATAACTAAAATAAAATAATAAATCAAAGATTAAGGAAGCGAATAAAGAAGATAAATGGAAAGATAGAACGTGGCGTGTAAAAGTCCTAAGAAGCCTTGAAAACACGAAGAATCCACAACCCCCTTTAAGAAGTTCTAATTTCCCCTCCAAGATAAAAACCTTGGCAAGAAAAAGTTTGAAGATGATCCCCACAATCTAAAAAGATTGTTAAAACTCTTCTAAAAGAAACTCAAGAGAAATTCTTGAAAAGAAAAACTCAGAGAGAATTTATTAACTCAAAAGAGAAATAGAATAATAATGAATTGAATGTATTGTGTACAATGCAAAGGCCTATTTATAGGCTAGATAAATAAATCTAAATAAAACTCCTAAGTATACTAGAACTCTAATTTAATCTAAACAAGAAGTAGTTTTAAACTAAACTTTCTTGTTAAATAAAATTCCTAAATAACTTAAAATACTTAATAATTATCAAAAATTCAGAATAAAATAATAAGAGCTGATAAATAAAATATTGTGCTCATATATAATAAAAATTAAGCCAAAAACTTAAACCCAATATGAAACGTCTAGGCTTGTGAGATCAATTGGGATTCTTGAAATGAAATGCTTAAGCTTGTTAGCATTTTCCACCTGGGCTTGTCATCATAGATTGAGAGTTTAGGCCCACGAACATAATTAGTCTCTTCTAATTCATCATTACTCCAGAATTCATTGTCTTGAAACTTTAACTCTTCTTCTCGAATTTTTTTTGTGATAAAGTCTTGAACCACTAAGTTGAGTTTTGACTTTATCTATTTGGATTTAGATCTCGAAATTGGGCCTTGAGGGAAACTAAACTCATCTCTATTATGGCCTTTGAATTGGGCGGAGTTACTCGTATCATTCCCCCTTCCACAAAAGGATTCGTCCTCGAATCTGCAATATCAGAAGGAGAAAGGTCAGCGATATTAAAAGTGGCACTAACGTTATACTTACCGGGAAGGTCGATTTGATATGCATTGCCATTAATGCGCTTGAGTACTTGAAAAAGTCCATCACCACGTGGGTCCAATTTTGTTTTGCGTTTAGTTGGAAATCGCTCTTTTCTCATGTGGACCCAAACCCAGTCACCGGGCTCAAAGATAATTTGCTTGCGCCCCCTTGTTAGCTTTGTTGGCAGTTGTTTAATTTGTTTTAGCGATTTGTTGTCTTGCTTTCCCATGCATGGATTTCACCAATTCAGCTTTCTTCTCACCATCTAAACTAGAAATGTTTTCTATAGGCTATGGTACAAGATCAAGTACAGTTAGTGGATTAAAACCATAAACAAGTTCAAATGGGGAATATGCAGTTTTAGAGTGAATAAGTCGGTTATATGCAAACTCAACAAATGACAAACATTCTTCCCAACTTTTAAAGTTCTTACCCATAACAGCTTATAGTAAAGCACCTAAGACTCGATTGACTACCTCAGTTTGTCTATCGGTTTGGGGGTGACATGTAGTAGAATATAATAATTTAGTACCAAGCTTCCTCCACAATACTTTCCAAAAGTGGCTTAGGAACTTTACGTCTCTGTCTGATACAATGGTGCGAGGTATCCCATATAGGCGCACCACTTCTCGAAAGAATAAGTCAGCCACATGTGTAGCATCATCCGTTTTGTGACAAGGAATGAAGTGAGCCATCTTTGAAAACCTATCAACAACAACAAAGATACTATCTCGACCCTTTTTGGTTCGTGGTAAACCAAGAATGAAATCCATGGATAAGTCTACCCATGGCGAAGAAGGAATCGGCAAAGGAGTATAAAGTCCATGAGGCATTACCTTAGATTTTGCTTGTTTACAAGTAATGCAATTAGAACATACCTTTTTAACGCCCTTTTTCATGTGCGGCCAATAAAAATGTTCATGTAGAATATCTAGTGTCTTGGCGACACCGAAGTGTCCCATTAGGCCTCCACTATGTGCCTCACGAATTAATAACTCTCTCATAGAACATTATGGAACACATAACCTGTTTAAGCGAAAAAGAAACCCATCTACAAGATAAAACTTGTTAAAGGCACCATTCCCACAATTAGAAAAAACATTTGCAAAATCAATATCATTTAAGTATAAATCTTTTATATGTTCAAACTCTAAGACTTTAGCATTTAATGTAGTTACCAAAGAATATCTACGAGATAAGACATCAGCAACTACATTTTCTCTACCTGTTTTATACTTAATTGTATATGGAAATGTCTTTATGAATTCTACCCATCGAGCGTGTCTCTTGCTTAACTTACCTTGTCCCTTTAACCATTTTAGGGATTCATGATCTTTATGGATAACAAACTTATTTGGCAGCAAGTAATGTTGTCAAACTTGTAGAGCTTGAACTAATGCCAGCAACTCATTATCGTAAGTTGAGTAGTTTAATTGCACCACTGTCAATTTTTCACTAAAATATGTGATTGGCCTTTTTTCTTACATCAACACGGTACCAATTCCAATACCTGAAGCATCACATTCAAGTTCAAAAGTATTAGAAAAAGTAAGTAATTTAAGAACCGGAGCAGAACATAACTTATCCTTTAAAGTTTGAAAAGCCTTTTCCTAAACTTTTCCCCACTTAAAACCCACATATTTTTTAATAATCTCAGTTAATGAAATGGCAATAGTGGAGAAATCCTTTACAAAACATCTATAAAAACTTGTAAACCATGAAAAGATCTCACATCGGTAATTGATTTAGGAATGGGCCACTCTCTAATTGCCTTTACTTTGTCCTCATCGACATGAATACCTTGAGCACTTACTATAAAACCTAAAAAGATTAGTTTATCACAACAAAAAGTGCATTTATCAAGGTTGGCAATAATTTTTCAGTTTGTAGAATATCCAAAACTGATTTAACATGAAAAACATGGTCATCTAAAGAAGTTGAGCAAATCAGAATATCATCAAAATATACTACCACAAATTTACCCAAATAAGGTCTCAAAACATGGTTCATCAAGCGCATGAAAGTACTAGATGCATTAGTCAAATCGAAAGACATGACTAACTATTCATATAAACCAAACTTAGTTTTAAATGTTATTTTCCATTCATCCCCCTCTTTCATTCGAATTTGATGGTAGCCACTTTTTAAATCAATTTTTGTAAAGATACAAGCACCATAAAGTTCATCAAACATATCATTAAGCCTTGGAATAGGATGTCTATACTTAATAGTAATTTGGTTAATTGGTCGACAATTGACACACATTCTATACGTACCATCTTTCTTTGGCACCAAAATTACTGGTACTGCACAAGAGCTTAAACTTTCACGAATGTGACCTTTCGCCAAAAGTTCATCTACTTGCTTTTGTAACTCCTTCGTCTCCTCGGGATTGCTTCAATAAGCTGGTCGATTTGGAATTGTTGACCCAGGTACTAAGCCAATTTGATGCTCAATACCCCTCAAAAGTGGTAATCATTTAGGTGCTTCTTCAAAAATATCTTCATATTCCTGTAAAAGAGACACAAAATTGGATAATGATGCAAGGTTGTTTAGTGAGTAAGGCTCGTCCCACATCTTTTCCACTAGCATAAAAATTATGAACCACTTTTTTTTTCTCACAAGAGGATGCACTCACCATTGGGTCATCATTAATTTGGCTTTTTTCACTAGAGACCTCTTTTCTCTTAGCCTTTTTTGAATTTTCTGTCTTACTTCCCATAACCTCCTTACAAAACTTCATCATGTCGATTTGATCATTCTGAATATCTTTCATATTCAAATGGGTGAAAGTGTACTTCTTCCCACGAAAAATAAAAGAATATCAATTTAATTTACCATGATGAATAACATCATGATCGTACTGCCATAGTCTACCAAGTAACAAGTGGGCGACATGCATGGGAACGACATCACACCAAACATCATTAATGTAAGTCCCAAGTTTAAAAGTGATCAAGCACTGGTTTACCACACGGGCCTCCGAACCTTCGTTAAGCCATTAAAGATGGTATGGTGTAGGGTGTTTGCTACATGGCAAAGCAAAAGAATCCACAAGGAAGCTGCTCACAACGTTAGCACAACTTCCATTATCAATGATAAATGAGCAAAGTGTACCTTTAATCAAACACCTCGAATGGAATATATTACTCTGTTGAAGATCATGATCATCCTTCAATTGGATGTTGAGCGTGCGCCTCACAACTAAACAACGAGGATGAGTTAGTGGTTCCACCAACTCTTCTTCACCATAAAATTTACCGCCATCGTTAACATCATCAATTAATTCGGGCATATCTGGATCTGTTTTATCAGAATCAGAAATATAATCACCATCTTCTTTGATCAACAAAAGTCTTGTGTTGGCACAATCACGGTAATAGTGCCCACGCCCTTTACACTTAAAACATTCAACTTCACGAGCTCGTTGTTGTTTTAGTGAAGTAGTAGAACTGAGCTACTTAGAAGATGAAGAAGAAGGTTTTGTAGGAGCCCCACTTTTCCACTCAAAAGATTTAGTCTCACCATGTTTTGGAAGCAACTTATTAGTAGCAGAAGGAAATTTTGAATTCTTGAAAGTAGAATTAGAACACGTACCTCTATAATATTGTAAAGTACTAAATAGACGAGATTGACGTTGTTGAAACTGTCACTCAATCTCAATTGCCTTGCGTACCGTATCTTCAAGATCAATATAGGTTTAAAGATCAAGGACATTGGCTATCGAAACGGTCAAACCATCTACAAACTGCACCATGGTAGTCTCCTTATCTTCTTGGACATTTGCTCTATGCATAAGCATCTCCATCTCCTTAAAGTACTCATCAACAGATCGATTACCTTGAACAAGGTGTTGAAGTCTCCATTTAATATCCCTATAATAGTGAGGTGGGATAAAACATTTTCGCATGATTTGTGTCAACTGTTCCCATAAATCAACATCTCGTTCACAAATTCTTTGGCGGTTCAACACAAGTTGAGTCCACCAACTCAATGCATAATCCGAAAATGCCAATATAGCTAATGGAACTTTCTCCTCCTCCGGACACTTATAACAACGGAACATGATCTCCATTTTATCCTCCCAATCACAATATGCATCTGGATCATACTTTCCTTGGAATAGTGGAATGTTAAACTTTGGTTTAGCGATAGAAGGATGGCCTCGATTAGAAATACCCAAAGTTTCATCAATGTGATGATATTCGTGTCTACCAGTATTAGAACGAATACGACGTTGTTCATTATCCTTATCATTGTAACACCCCATACCCGTAACTCACGCCGGGGTGGAGTACAAGGAATTACCTAACTTGATCTCATACATTTGAACAACCTCAAGTCACCGGGACTCAGTCTAAATTAAAAAAATTTTTCAATTTCCACTTTAAATCTCTTAATATGAGCCTACGAGGCCTAAGTCGACCATCGGAACCCGTTCGGAACCTTTCCGAGTCCTTAACCAATCTATGTAAACTTTGCACTAAAGTAGGGGACATACCCGTGTGATTGGCTTGACATGGCTGTGTTGGTGACCCATGTGGCTCACACGGCTTGGTATCTATCGAGACACACCTGTGTCCCTAGCCCGTGTGGAATTTAATTTTAGTTCATGGTGCAGTGGTTTTCACATGGCCTGGCACACGTCTGTGTGCCTCGCCTGTGTCCCTCACATGGCCTCGACATGCCCGTGTCCAAGAACTGGGTATTCTGTTTCTGACGTAAGCATAACCAATATGCCACACGGTCATAGCACACGCCCGTGTGCTAGGCCGTGTCCTCCACACGGCTGAGACACACGGTCGTGTCTCTGCCTGTGCATTTATTACTATTCATACTGACTTGAATTTTTATGTGCAGGGGACACACGGCTTTACCACACGCCCATGGGGCTGACCGTGTGGATAATATGAGGCTATTTACCAAGCCTCATTGCCACCCTTGCATACTTATTTTCATACAAATACCAGTCAATGTCAAAACAAGCATAAATTCTCTAATCCAATCAGCCACAATTGACATTCATTCAACCATAAATATACATCTTCTATAACTCAAAGTGAATGCTAGCCATCATTCAAGGCTTGATACAAAATGAAGGGTTTCTAACCCAAGCCAACACATTTGGCCAATTCTCAGAGACACAAAACATTAAAGTCTAAGCCCTATACATGCCATATTCAAAAATATAAATCCAACTATACCGAATGCTTTCGGATGATAGTGTGATCGTTATCTCTGATATCTAGTGATCCTTGAGCTATGTAGGCAGCACTGTAAGAAAAATGGAAAGAAAGAGGGAGTAAGCATAAGAGCTTAGTAAATTGCATATAAATAAATATACAACAACAATTCATCAATAATCATCATGCTCATAACACAAGGGTAAGCGTAAGCATAACTTACTCATTACCATCCATACAATTCATATGCTCTCTAATGAGCTCATTTCTCATACATACCAATTAGGTACCTGTACCACTCACAAAATAGTTATGTTTTCCTTGTTAACTCACAAACATACTTTCACCGTTGCACCATTTGGAACACTACTGGATATTCATTAAGCCTCAAACATGGGGTAAGATGTCGATGCTATGTCCCAGACATAGTCTTACACTAGCTCACATCTCAAGTCGATGCCATGTCCCAGACATGGTCTTATACTGACTAACATCATTGAGGCCGATGCGTCTCCCAGACACGTCTTACACTAACACTCGTCTCAATACCGATGTCATGTCCCAAACATGGTCTTACACTAGTTCTCGTAGCGTGGCTAACACATGTCTTAGACATGTCTTAGACTAGCCTACACAAGTGACCCAAATGTCACGGCTTGAATATCCGGGTTATTTCCTAATGTTCCAACAGGAATTCTACTATGTTCCAACAAGAATTCTACTATCTCGTTGTCATAATGCATTCTCAATTCACAATCAAGCAATTCATGCTATATCCATTCAATGACAATTTAAGTACATATATTATCGATATAGTTGTATTATTTACATACAACTTACATTGGATTACAAAATGTACTCAACTAGTCGGCTTAGTCGATTCGCTTGACTTTCCTCTGGTCTAGGTTCGGATTTGGTAAATCTTGATCTATAATAGGAAAAATGCACTCATTTAGTCACTAATTGCAATTAGGCAATCATAAATTCACATTTTTGGTAAAATGACTATTTTGCCCCTAGACTTTGGCAAATTGACCATTTTACCCCTATGCTCAAAAATCAATTTTTATCGAATTTCCTCTTATCTTAGGCCTAACCGAACCCTTTTTTACTCTTATAGCAACCCCAAATTCTCACTATTTCACACACTTGTCACCTATATTGCAACTTATGCAAAGTAGTCCCTTTAGATGTTTTCATGCTAATACCTTTCACAAAAGTTGTTTAGAACTCTTCTAAGACTCATATTCTTCCATAAAATTTTAGAAAATAACATGAACATTCACATGTGAAACCCTAGACTTATCACCATTTTGCAAAATTGTCCTCTCATTTGAAAGCCCATGATACAAGCATTCCAAAAATGTAAAAATCATCAAAAAAATCATCAAAATCACTTACATTATGAGAGGAATAAGTTACTGCAAATTTTCAGCTTTCAAACCTCCATATTTGCTGATATTTTTGGTGGAGATAAAAGATGAAGAAGAAGAAAAATAATAGATAGGTCTTAGGCATTATTTTATCACCAAATCATGACATCACTTACCTAAACTTTTGACTATTTGTTTCAATTCATCTCATGGCCGGCCAACTTGTTTAAAAGGGTCTAATTGCACACTTTATATTCTCTAGCTATTTAATACATTTGGGCACTAAAATACAACTTTTGCCTTTTATGCGATTTAGTCCTTTTTGGCAATCGGGCTCACAAACGTTAAAATTAACTCATCAAATTTTTCATGGACTACAATATACATGCTATGACTCCATCTATAATAATAAAAATAATTTTCCCAACTTCAAATTTGTGGTCCCGAGACCACTGTTTCTACTAGGTCCTCAATCAGGCTGTTACAATCATCATCACTATCACAAGCACAAGATCGTCGATTCGAAGAAGTCTCCAAACGAGCAACAGCTTGAGTTAGCAGTTGAATATGATTGGAAAGCTTATTAATGTTCTCTTGTAGTTCCGTTCGACATGCAGTCAAATTGGCCTTAAATGTATCACGTACCTCGTTTAATTGTTGATGTTGAAATTTTACCATCCCCACAATATTCTCCAATGTAACATCTTTTTATTTGTCATCAGATGGTATCTCATCATGGTTTTTATGGACACGAGTGTCACGAGTCATAGTAAAAGCCTGGAAAAGTATAACACTTCAAAAGAAAAAAATTAAGCAAACCTCACATATTTGCAATCAAAAAATTAAATAAATAAATTCTCAGTGAGGTAAGAATTAATCTTGTGAGTCTTTTAAAAGTGTCTATATCAATCAATCAGGATGTTTTAGAATCAAACTATCAAAGCAAACCTAATAGCACTATAAGTCCAAAATTGGTTTAGAAATCAAAGAATTATGTTGCACGAAGGAAGGAATATGCAACGTGCTTTAACCTACTAACACAAGAAACAAGAAAGTGTTAGAATGCTTAAGGAACAAATAAAAAAGAAAAACAAATGAAAACTTAAAGCTAAGAGTCAATGAAAATTGCTGAAACCCGAAAACCCGAAAAACTGCGAAGCAAATTGACAAACTTCGTTTGAGGTGTTCCCGATTTCCAAAAATCACGAAATTTAAGCTGGAGCCTCTTCAAATAATATAGATTTGATCTGGAAAGTTTCGACACAAAATTCAACCCACAGAATATTTTTTATTTTTTGATTTTTTTTGTATTTTATTTTTTTTACTTTTTTTATAACTTTGTTTGTGGGAAATATTTTTTTATACTCTAAAATAGTGCCAAGAAATAGTATGTAAAATTTTAGATCATTTTAAAATCTTTTACCTACTGAAAATATTTTTTTTTAAATTGTAAGGGTAAAATTTGTTTTGAGGTTGTTTTAGAGAAATCACTTTATAAAATAAAAAGAACACCTAAAACGCCCAAATCTGATACCAAATTATAAAGGATGAGAAGGATGAACGCGAAAGTGGATCTTCAAGTTTGTCAAAGTCGCGGATTTGACTTAGTGCTCTAGATGTTCGGAAAGAAACTTGGATTTTTGACACAACTTGAAACGAAATTAAATCCAAGTTAGATAAAACAATTAAAACAAATAACTAAAATAAAATAATAAGTCAAAGATTAATGAAGCGAATAAAGAAGATAAATGGAAAGATAGAACTTGACGTGTAGAAGTCCTAAGAAGCCTTGAAAACACGAAAAATCCACAACCCCCTTCAAGCGGCTCTAATTTCCCCTCCAAGATAAAAACCTTGGCAAGAAAAAGTTTAAAGATGATCCCCACAATCTAAAAAGATTGTTAAAACTCTTCTAAAAGAAACTCAAAAGAAATTCTTGAAAAGAAAAACTCAGAGAGAATTTATTAACTCAAAAGGGAAATAGAATAATAATGAATTGAATGTATTGTGTACAATGCAAAGGCCTATATATAGGCTAGATAAATAAATCTAAATAAAACTCCTAAGTATACTAGAACTCTAATTTAATCTAAAGAAGAAGTAGTTTTAAACTAAACTTTCTTGTTAAATAAAATTACTAAATAACTTAAAATACTTAATAATTATAAAAAATTCAGAATAAAATAATAAGAGCTGATAAATAAAATATTGTGCTCATATAGAATAAAAATTAAGCCTAAAACTTAAACCCAATATGAAACGTCTAGGCTTGTGAGATCAATTGGGATTCTTGAAGTGAAATGCTTAAGCTTGTTAGCATTTTCCACCTGGGCTTGTCATCATAGATTCAGAGTTTAGGCCCACGAACATAATTAGTCTTTTCTAGTTCATCATTACTCCAGAATTCATTGTCTTGAAACTTCAACTCTTCTTCTCGAATTTTTTTCGTGATAAAGTCTTGAACCACTAAGTTGAGTTTTGACTTTATCTGTTCTCGATTTGGATCTTGTAATTGGGCCTTGAGGGAAACTAAACTCATCTCTATTATGGCCTTTGAATTGGGCTGAGTTCCTTGTATCACCTAGTCCATAAAAGTCCAAGACCGATTTGGCCCAAACCTAATATCCGACCAAAAACTCAAAAATTCAAATTTATAGCTAATCCGTCATAATATACATTAATTATTAATATAATTTTATGATATTACTTAGAATAAAAATAAAATGATAATTATTTATTTTACTAAAACGTGTTCATAAGCATTATATATTCATATTAAAATTGCATTAATAGAAAAAGTAATAAATAATAAATTTTTAAGTTAAATTATAAAGTGAAATAATTTTTTAAAAACACTAATTGAATATAAAATATTTTTAATACTAAAATCATATGTATAATAAATATATAAATTTAAAAATTATAAAATCTAGAAAATTTAAATTTAATGATAATATAAAATATATAAACACATAATATATTAATTTAACAATACAATAACTAATGTTATACCTATCGCAAATTATTAGGCCTAATTTTTTAGGCAATACTAATTAGTAATAAATTTAATTTTAGTGATTTGTGAATTTAAGCTTTACTTTTAGTTTTTTTATTGGTTAATCTTTATTTTTTTATTAATATTAATATTAATATTATCTTTATATTAAATTTTAATTTAGCCTGATGGTCAAGAATGTTTAATGTTCCAGGTGTAGCATGGGTTCTAGTCGCTTTAGTTATTTGAGCTTTACCTTGTTATTGTAATTCATCAAAAAAATTTAATTTGGAATGGATTTATTTTTAGGGTAAACTACCAAAATAGTCACTTTTATTTGCCTCAAGTTACATTTTAGGCACTTATGTTTGAAATGTTATGTTTTAGTCACTTATGTTATCGCACTATAACATTTTAGTCACTGAGCCGTTAGTTTCTGTTAACGGTGTAACGATAAGCTGACGTAGCACTTTAAATCATCATTTCAAACAAAAATTCTAGGTTAATTTATACAATCAGTCCCCATATTTTTTTTATTTTGACCAATTTAATTTTTTTTCTTTTATATTTTTCTAACTTTCTTTCTTTTCCATTCTCTTCTGTTTCTCCCTCTGTTTTCCTCCCTTCTCCATTTCTTTTAACGTAGTTTTTCTATGTTTTATTTTTTTGAACATTTTAATTTTTTCGAGTGAGGCTAGCTTGTGGACTAGTTTTAACAAATGGAAAACATAGAAAAACTACGTTAAAAGAAATGAAGAAGGGAGGAAAACAAAGAGAGAAGCAGAAAGAGAATGGAAAAAAAAAGTTAAAAGAACCTAACAGAAAATTTTTAAATTGTTGAAAATGAAAGAATATAGGGACCAATTGTAGAATTTAACCTAAAATTTTCGTTTGAAATGAAGATTTAACGTGCCATGTCAGCTTACCATTACACTGTTAACGACTCAATGACTAAAATGTCACAACATAATAATGTAAGTGACTAAAACGTAACATTTTAAACATAAGTGACTAAAATGTAACCTGAGGCAAACAAAAGTGACTATTTTGGTAGCTTACCCTTATTTTTATTTAGGTTAAGTTTTGAATAGAGCTATTCATGGGTCGAGCCGGGCCAAATCTTGGTTCAAAAAAATTTATGTTCAACCCCGTTTTGACCCATCAAAAAGCCTATTTTATTGTTCAAAAATTAATAAAGTATTAAAAATATATTTTTAATTGATATTTTATATTTTTATAATTAAATTTTAATTAAAAAATTTTTATTATTTAAATTTAATTACAAAAATCCTTGTCCAAGTCCTGTCCAAATTGAACTAGGCCAAGCGAGCTATCTGGAGCTTGGACAAGTTTAGTTTTGAATAAAATTTAAATTGGGCTAAGGTGTGAGTTTAGTTGATATTGGGTTTAGGCTTAAATATATATTAAATTCAATAGATGTAAAGTTCATTACTTTAATTTTCATCAAAATAAATTCATATAATTTAAACGGTTTGGAATTTCAAAACAGAAATCGAGTTGACAACATCAAATCAACCAATTACATAACCCGACCTTAATGCATATATATAATCTATTAATATAATAACCGATTAGATTTAACCATTAATGCATATATATAATATAAACAATTAATTTATTATATATGATATGAGATATCATTATATAATATAGTAGGAGGGCTAACTTTCAAATATATGAAAAGTATAGAGACTTAGAGCATATTTTAACTAATATAATAATATATAATAATTAACGTATTATTTACTACTATTATAGTATGTGATATAGTATTACATAATGTAATAATATATTTTAAAATTATTAATACATATATATAACTATTAATTTATCCAAAATCAAAACTGAATTGATGGGTGTCGAATCCACCAAAAATAAATTCCTACACCTAAACAATATGTAAATAGCACAATAGGGAGTATGGTCAATCTTACAGGGATTGAGTTATCTAAAATTGTTGTTCGAATCTTACAGGGATTGAGTTATCTAAAATTGTTGTTCGATTTAACCAAGTTGCGTGGTTAGACAACTATCGTGCCTACGACGTGTGTCAACCTATACACAAAGTAAAAGAGGATTTAAATTCGATTAAAAATAAAATGAGATTTAAATTCGATTAAAAATAAAATAAAATCAAAATAACAAAAATAAATAAAAATCAAAATTGCAGTAAAATAAACTAAAACTAAATAAATCAATGTGACGAAAGTTTAGCTTCAGACTCGATTTCTGCTTCGATTTCGAACCGATCCATGATAACAAATCCTCACCTTCAATTGATAAGTCAGTTATAGTGATCCAAAATGCCTCAAACCACCAACCCTTCCGTGTATAAATTAATTGTGGGAACACTCAACCACTAACACTTATCGAATGAACAATTACGAGACACACATCCACAATTTAACTCTTCGATAGCTTTGTAAACTAGAAGGGCCTAACTCAAACCAATCGCCTCAACCGTGAAGGTCATTTAAATCCGATTGTTATTTCCTTTGACGAATCCAACCACTAACTCAATTGGACACGCTAATGTGTTCCTCGGTAGATCGAATATAACAGATGCTTGTATCTATTCTTCCAACTATACACCTATCAACAACACCAAATCAACGAATCCTTTTTTACTTGATGCCAATACGACTTTATAAGACTTAATTGGAAAAACAAAAAATATTGAAATAGAGGATTTTACATACGATTTCGAGTCTCGTGATTTCGAAAACCATATAAAAATTGACTTAAACTAGATAAAACTAATTCATAAAATTAAAGAATAAGAAAATAAAAATAATTAAAAGGAAATTTTATTGAAATAGAATCAAAATAAAACAAAGTAATTGTTTTTTTTTAGGTGGTGACGGTTGCGTATGAGCCTCCCCCCCTACGTCTATATAAAATATAATTTAACCTAAATGCTAAAGTGCGGCTTCCTTAATTCTAAAAACAATAAATCTCTAAAATATAAAACAAGTTTAAAATATAATGACTATTTAAATCTAATCCTAATTAATCTTTAAAAAAACATCTTAACAAAAAAAAAAAACAAATAAAATATTCTTAATAAAAATAAAATAATCACTATAAATATATATTATATAAAAATAAAACAAGTTTTCGACATCAACTTTTCGTTCTCGCGGTAAATTCACGTTTTTAGCTTATACTCAAATAGTCCGAACATGTGTTGTACTCATATAAAAAATAAAGTCAACAAAATACCAAATTAGTAGTATACATATCCAAATTAACTAGAATAAATCACTAAAAACATGTTCATACATATAAAAAATTAACTAGAATAAATCGCTAAAAACATGTTGATTAAGCGCATTATCAATTTTACAAACTGATTTGCTTGAATTGGCTTGATTTGGACAATTAAGTCAATTTTAATCGCTAATTATAATAGATGATATGCTATTACACAATATAATAATATAGTAAATAGGGAAGGATCCATTTAATTTTACACCGTTTCGTATCTCTTTGTATGATTAATATTTTAACAATTCAACCATTGAGTTTATCGATATAACTGTACTTGTCATGCATGTAAAATTTTAAACCAATCTAATATCTTTATCACATTGATATAAAAATACTATATATATCAATATTTATGGATAGTTAAAAGTTGTTTCATATAATAAATAATTAGTAATTTTTAATTTACATCAAATTTGACATGTATGATCTATATGAATAAAATATAAAATGTAACAGTTGGATTATTAAAATATTAATCATACAAAAATATATGAAAATGTTGTAAAACTGCTTTAGTTTTACACTGATATAAGTAGATCCTTTCATATAGTATAAAACTATTAATAAAAATTTTAATACATTTATATAACTATTATTATATTATAGATTATAATGAAATATATGTTGGATATATTGAGTGGAGAAGATAGATCCGAAGACGATATTGAATTAAACAGTAAACTTCGAGGCACGGGTGACACTTTCCAAAGAAAACTACTTGTCTCCACACAAGGTTGCTAGAAGGTTAAGACAAAGGTCCTCTCGAGATACAACGAAGCTTTTGAATTCCCTTTGATTAGCAAAATCGAGGAATTCCCTAACTCTTACTATAATTTTGGAAAATAAGATTGATTGTAATGATTTTGTGAGTACCATAAACCCTCTATTTATATGCACTCAATGGATGCTATTTTAAGGAGTCATAACCCTTCACGTTGGACATACTTCTTAAAAGAAATATGTCTCATGGAAATGTATCCATTGAATGATAAATCATCACTTTTTAAATTTGAATAAGTGCTCATAAATAATTAAATTTGAAATCTACAATTTCCAACAATCCCCCACTAGATTGCTAATTCTAGAAAATAAGTACACAATGATTATGCATAAAGAAGGGTGTCCACAGATTGAACCTTCTTTTAGCACAAACTCTCAAAGTATCAACAAAGTGAATGATGGCTAGTCGCTTGAAGCATCACTCTTAAAGTCAATATCGAAAAATTTTCACACATAATCGTAAAGTATTAGAGTAAGAGATTAATTTGCTTTAGCACAATTATGGTCATGTGGTCATCCCATTTCATGAACATGTACGAGAGAAAACCATAAAGAAAATCTCGTTGAAGCAGCACCACTTTACATCCATATAGGTGGATTTCATGATAATTAATGTCCATTAAGAGTAAAACTCATCCCACTAAAATATAAACACTAAATCCTGATCCTTAGTGTACGTTGTCATTCGATTACTTGTTATTACTCTTTGAACCTCAAAACTAACTTTTGGATAGAACAAGGTAGAGCTTCCATTATCAATGATGCGATTAGAATGGTTTTTGTAACGCCCTAAATTTCGTATGTGTGATTTGTTAAATTTTGTCATAAATAAGCGTCTGCTTTAGTGGCTAAGTGATTTGTGTGTGTGTTTGAGGTCTTGGGTTCAAGTCTCACTTTTGGATATTTTGCCATTTTTGTTCCTAGCCTTATCTTTAATTGTTCGGCTTATATTATATTTTCAGTCAACTCATGTTAGAATGAGCATGCTAGTTCAAGTGGTAAAGTGTTAGCTTAACCTAAGATCTTGTGTTCAAATTCCCGTGTGAGCAAATGGTAATAATTTTTGCTTCTATGTGTGCGTGCCGGTTGTGTAGTAGAGGTTTGGTGGAACTGAAATTCTGTGGTGGCTGGATGAGGATTAGGGTGTTAGATTTTGTGAGATTTGGTTGTTAGTGAGGGTAGTGAGGAGTCTAGATCATTTTTTTTAATTTTATTTTTGATTTGCTTCCAAAAAATCCCCTCTTCTTTCCCACATTCTTTCTTCTTTTTTTCTCTATAATTTCCCTTCTGACGTTTTTCTTCTAGTTTCTCCCATTTTTTCTACTTTCTTGATTTTGTCCACAAATTGTTCGTTTGAATTGTTGCGATTTGGATTTCTCTTATTTCTCCATTTGGCTCAGTAAGTAGGGTTTTGCTCTTCTTTAAATTCTTGATTTTGTAAGTTTGTTTGGTTTAGGGGTTTTGGAATGGCAAAGTTGTGGTGTGGTTTTGTAACAGCCCGATTTAGACCCTAATCGGAACAGTGGTTTTGGGACCATGAATCCGAGTCAGAAAAATATTTAAAAATTATTTTCTGTGTTTATTTTGTGTGAATTTATATCTGTGAAATTTTTGTGATTTAATTTTATCGTTTGAGTGTCCGATTAAATAAAAGGACTTAATCGCGTAAAATAAAAATTTAGTGGTTATTTGTGAAAGGGCCGAATAGTGGTTGTTCTTTTAATTTAGAGGTTTTAAGTTGCAAATTGCCCATGATATATTGTGATGGACGGTAAAAGACAACCATTATATGGTTTTGTTATTATTTTATAAAGGTTATATATGTAATTTGGTTAATAATGTCATAAAACATAAAACATAAAATAATTAAAAGCCATTATTCATTCTTTGCATGACCGAATAGAAAAGAAAAGAAAAAAAAAAGAAAAAAGGTTCCTTAGGTTCGGCCATTTTTGGAGCTTGATTCAAGGTAAGTTCTAGCTTGGTTTTTGATAATTTTTACGTTTTTGAGATCGTTGCTTCGAGTACTATCCGACCCATGCTTAAATTTCTGATTTTGATGCATATTTTGTGTTATGCCATTGATGAATATTTGTGTTTTGTGATGTTTGATGATGAAATATCAAAATATGTTTTAGATTAATATGTTTTGTATTGGAATTTTTGAAGATTTTGAGTAATTGGGACTAAATTGCAAAAATAATAAATTGAGGGACTAAAATAAAAAATAAATGAAATGTGTGTATTTATATGTGCTAGATGAACATTCGACCTAAGCATGTTGAATGGAAATTTTGTGTATTTTGTGTTTTATGCCATTAGGACTATTTTGTAAAAGTATGAAATATCAGGGGTAAAGTGGTAAATTACCCATTTATGTGTTGTTGGATTAAATTGAATGAAATTGTGTTTAAATGAGATTAATTTGAAATTATATAAATCAAGAACAAAAGAAATCGGACTTAGATCGGGGAAAAGCAAAAATAGTCGAATAGCCGATTTATAACGTTCGTCGATATCCGAGGTAAGTCTTTAAGCAATTAGACATCATTTATCTTGATTGTAACTTAGTTTAATATGTTGTTATGGAATCTATAGATTCATAAAAGAGTTAGCCGAATGTGTTTGAGCATAGAAATACTGTATATGAGTTTGGTTTGAATTTGATATTTATGGAATATGATTTTTTTGATTTGATAAGTATTTAATGTTATGATATTTTATGGTGATTTGAGATGTAAGAAAAGTCAATTTAATTGGTATTTATTTGGAAATGCTTCGTAACCTATTTCGGCAATGGATACGGGTTATGGGTGTTACAGGTTTGGGAATTTGATTTCTGTGGATGTATTGTTTAGGAGAAGATCAAAAATCATTGGGTTTTCCTCTAGTGACTTAATTCGTGTGTGTGGTTGTTGTTCATTCTGTGGTAAGGATTTGATTGTTTCTGATTTTATTTTAAGTGGTTCATTTGGTTTTGATCTAGGAAGTAATTTAGGGTATGTATTATTTTTAATTCACTCGTGTTCGTCGTTAATTTGGGTTCTAATGGATACGTATAGGTTTGGAAAGTCTTGTGGGTGTTTTTACATCAGGATCGATCTAGGTGTGTAACTAAAAACTCAAAAAATAGCGAACAATGAAAGCCGAAGTTGGGCACTATCGATGCCATACGATTATGTGCGACACATAGTCGAGGCCATTTTGGGGCGTGTGGGCTACACATGTGTGTGTGCGTCGTATGCTAGGCTGTGTAGGCCACACAGGTAAGGCAATTTGGGCCGTATGGGTCCAAAATTTAGAATTTTTCTATAAGGCTGCACACATCGTCCCGGTCGACTGTAGGCCTTTCGTAAGGTCAGTATGTGATTATATGTGCGATAAAACATGGTATTCGGTCATCTGTTAGTACAAATACTGATATCTGCAAGTGTGTCTGAGCTGTCATATGATAGTTTAAACCGAGACTAATGTTAAATACATAATTTGTGACTGGAATGTTATGCATGATTTCCGTTCTGTTTATACCTAATAATGGAGTGGGACATATATTATGTGAAGGAAGTGTTCTGTGAGAGGGGATGTCTCGCCCATTATACTAGCAGCACTACTGCGAATATTCTAAAAATTGTCATATCGACACTAAGTGGTGTGTAGGGCTGGATGGGTCTTTAAGACCCTACATGGTGTATAGGGATGGTAGAAGATGGTGTGTAGCTGATGGGGGTAGGGTTGTAAATTTGAATATGATTCTGACTCTGTATAAGATATACATCTGTATTTGCTATGCTATGTAGTAAATCTAGAAATAAATCTGTAATTCTGTTTTCTTTAAAGCTACACACTGAGTTATAAAAACTCACTTTCTATTTGTCTGTCACTTTCAGGTAACCCTCAGACTTAGGTGGGTCAGTGTGACGAGAGCTCGGCTATGTCCACATTTCTGTAAAATCAATTTATTTAAACTTAACTTATTTAAAATTCTTGTTTGAGAGTTTTGTAAATTTTAGACTCTCTGGATATTTGGGATTATTTTTTGTTTGGATTTCATTTTGGATTTTTGGCATGACATTCAGTAAAACGACTTATCAAAAACGAGTATTTTCCTGCAATCAACTATTTTCGAGAAAACACACTTAGTTTTTCCTAAATATAAATTTTTAAGAGTTTCTGCTGCAAAGTATTCGGATTATTTAGAAAATGTAAATAAACAATGTTTTTAGCTATATAATTATGTCAAGCACGTTTTCAAATAAAACGAGCTTTTAAGTAAAAAAAGTTCACGATGTTTCTAAATCAACGAAAGTCGAATTTACAACTGTTTTACGTAACATCTGTAGATCTAGTCATAACATCTAGGCCGGGTTTGGGGTGTTATAGTTTTAATCCCATCTTAGTGGTAGTACTCTTAATCAAATCCATTGACAAACCTTTTGTCAATGGATCCACTAAATTGTCAATTGACTTAACATAGGTAATAGTTATCACACTGTCCCTATCAACTGTCTCACATACTTATGTCTCAAACTTATATGTCTAGACTTTCCATTGTACACCTTATTGTACGCTCGAGACATGGTGGATTCACTATCATAATGTACGGAAATGGCAAACCTATGTTGTGGCTACAACTTTATATTTAGCAAGAAATCTCTTAGCCATTTTACTTTCTTGCCAGTAGCCGTCAAGGCTATAAATTCAACCTCCATAGTTGAATGAGAGATACAAGTTTGTTTATTGAATGCCCAACTAATGGCTCCACCTCCAATCGTAAAAATCCATCTCAATATGGACTTATTGTCACTTAGACTTGTAATCCAACTTGCATCCAAGTAACCTTCTAGTACCGCGAATAATCACTATAGAATAATCCCAATTTTTTTGTTTTCTTAAAATAGCCAAAAATCCTACAAATTACTTTCCAATGATCGGTACTAGGACAATTTGTAAATCTCACCAATTTGTACACAACAAATGCGATATCGGGTCTAGTGCAATGCATTGTATACATTAAACTTTCGATTGCGCTGGTGTACTCAAGTTGAGCTATAGCCCTACCATTATTCTCACTTAACTTAAAGTTTGAATCATATAGAGTGTTTGAATCATTGATATTCAAGTGTTTAAACTTTTCCAATACTTTCTCGATGTAGTGAGATTGGCTTAGTGCAAAGCCCCTTTCATGCTTTTTTACCTTTAAACTTAGAATTGTATCTACCTCGTTGAGATCCTTCATCTTAAAATTTGAGGCTAGATACTCTTTGGTCTCAGTTTTTAGCAATTTTTTGTATTTTTGAGATCGGGATAGCTTAATCTATCTATTTTCGGGATTAATTTGAA
Source organism: Gossypium anomalum (assembly GCA_025698475.1). Taxonomy (NCBI): domain Eukaryota; kingdom Viridiplantae; phylum Streptophyta; class Magnoliopsida; order Malvales; family Malvaceae; genus Gossypium; species Gossypium anomalum. The sequence continues at coordinate 62,893,766 of CM046956.1, forward strand.
AAGATATCAAAGTATCAAAGTTTTTTCATGGATGAAGATGCTGAAATTTAAAAATTTATGGTAGAAAATGAAAGGTTGTTGATAGATAAACAACTTTTACAAAGTGAATTTTGATAAAAATATGATTTAGGGATTAAATTGTAAAGATGTAAAAGTTATGGAAAAATTTTAAATTTTGTGAAATAAATGTGCTGTAAAAGTTATGTCAAAATTTTGGTTAGGCTCGGAATAAGGATTAAATTGTATGAAGTTTATTTTTCGAGCCTAGAGTCGAAATTATCATTTATGAAAATTATAGGGGCAAAATAGTAATTTTGCCTAGGATATGAATTGAATTAATTTGAGTATGAAATGGATTAAATTGATGCTAAATTTATTTATATAGATCCTGAAAGATCTAATATTGAGTTGGATCGAGGAAAATAAAAAGTTTCAGATTAGTAGATTTTGTGTACAAACAAGTATCGAGGTAAGTTCATGCAGCTAAATTGTGTACATTCTTATGTTTGAATTGAATGTTGTATATGTGAATTATGAATTTATTATATAAATGAAAATAATTATATATCCGAGAATTGTTGAGTCCCGTTTGAATAGGTGAAATTTGGTGGATACAAGTTTTTCTTGAATTGGTTGTGGTCTTGCACATGTTGCAGACAAACCATGGCTCGAAAGAGCATCCCGTTATTAGCCCTCTCGAGCTTCCCGTTATATAGTTCAGTGGGCTCCTGTTATAGCTCTTTGGAGCATCCCGATAGGTTGTGATCCTACATTTGTTGTGGACACACCTTAGCTCTTATGAGTATCCCGAATAAAGGCTCTTCGTGAGCTTTCCGTTAAATTGGTTCTTTATGAGCTTCCCGATAGTGCTCGCTTGAACTTCCCGATATTGGCTATACGGAGCTTCCTGATATGGTTCTTTGTGAACTTCCCAATTATGACTCTTATAAGCTACCTGTTATATAGCTCGGATAAGCTTCCTAATAGGCTCTTTGTGAGCTTCCCGAAATGGCATTGTGTGAGCTTCTCGTTACAAGGCTCGAGAGTGTGCCTCCCGATTATGTTGCCTAATTGGGTACCCCTGAAAATGAATTGACGAATTATAGTAATGTACACTAAAGTGAACTTTATTAGCGTATCCATCGATATTTCAAATAACTTCAACGGGTAAAGTTCTGACAAGGCTAAACTGAACTTGAAATGATTTGTCATGGAAATGTACATGTAATATGGAATAATGATATGAAAAGTATATGTATATGAAAGTCATTAAATGATGAGCTCATCCATATTCTTGGTATTTTGTGAATTACTTGACTAACTTATTGTATATGAAAGTATATGTATATGTTTTAGGCTATAAGCCAAATTATTTGGATACATTATTGTATGCTTATCTTAAATGTAAATATATGGTAAGTTAAATTTCTATTATACGAACTTACTAAGCATTAAATGCTTACTAGGTTTTCTTTTCTCTGTTTTATAGTGTTCGGAAGCTCATAAAGGTTGGAGATCCGTCGGAGTATCATCACACTATTTTCCAGCTTGTTTTGGTATAAATAGAAAAGTTCCTTTGACATACTAACTTTACCAATGATAATCTGTAAATGAATGTTTGTAATCTAGCCATTGGAATGGCTAATAATGGTATATTTTGGTATGATAATATAAAGTTATAGCATGTTTAATACATACATGTATAAGGTTTGGTTAAATTGATTTAGAGTAAAATATAAATCATCACAAGAAGGTAAGCTTGATTATATGAATATGTGATACTATTTCATATATATTAATGATGTTTACTTGATTTATATTACTTGAATTGGTTGGAAAATATATGCAAATGTTGTTGTAGGTTCAAGGTTAAATTCGATGAGAAATAGGGCTAGAAAATGGTCTTATTTTGTCCACACGGCCGTGTATCTTGACCGTGTGTGACACATTGCCTGGCACATGGGCATGTGATTTGGCCGTGTGTCCCCTGCATCTTAAAATTGAGAAATAGAATGCTCAGAATTTGACACAAGGGCGGAGACATGGGTGTGTGTCTTAGCCGTGTGTACTACACGACCTAGAATACGAGCGTGTGTCTTGGCCATGTGAAACCTGCACCTAATTTATGAAAATTAAATTGACCGCACGGCCTAGCACACGGACGTATGGCTGGCCATGTGGCATAAGTCAGGGAGTTACATGAGTAAGGACACAGCCATGTGCCTCACATTGAATGCCCAAACTGCCTGAGACATGAGCATGTCACATGGTCATGTGAGCCACACAACCTACCCACACGGATGTGTGACCCCTACATAAAAGAAAAATTTTAGAATTTTGCAAAAAATTTTCTAAGTTCCCGATTTAGTCCTGACTTGATTCTAATATTTAAATTGGGCCTCGAGGGTCCATTCAAGGGACAATATGATTAATTTCATATATAAAAAGTAAATGACATGAATTACATGAAATTACTCTGTAAACTTCTAATACTCTGTAACCCTGTTCCCGCGACAGATACGGGTTAGGGGTGTTACAGATAAAATCATTCTTTTGCATATATTGTAAAGTTTTAAAATTAAAATGTGCTAAACGTGCATGCCACACAGTATAAGACTGAACAATATAAGTAGATGAATTGATTTTATTCATATCAATGCTCAACTTAAACATACTCTCGTTACAATATCTTTTTTCTACATATATATCACCCTTAAGCAATACAAACTTATCAGATTCCAATATAATCTTAAACCCCTTGTTACATAAAATACTCGCGGACACTAAATTCTTTCTCACATCGGGAACTTGCAACACATTGGTCAAAGTCAATTTCTTATATGTGAAGATGAGTTCCACCGTCCCTTAACCAAGCACCTTAATCGATTGATAGTTGCCCATAAGCACTTCACGGTTTGTTACTAGTTCATAACTCTTGAATTGGTTGTCGGTCATTACACACATGGACAGTAGCTTCGGAGTCGAGCCACCAATTACAGGACTTATCGGTCATGGCTATGTTGAGTTCAATAATCATATAAATCTCCAAACTCCTGATCACTTCCGTAACCATGGCCACTAAGTTCATATCCTCCACCATATTGGCTTTGGAAGTTGTGGCATCTTGCTTCTTTTTGAGAAGTTTGCAATCCTTAATATATTATCCTTTCTCATATCAATTATAACAATTGTGAGATTTTTTTCTTCTTGTCTTGCACGTCCTTAGTCTCTAATGTGGCCTTTCGCTTACCATTTCGAGAGTTCTTGGACTCACTCACATGGTTCACTTTAGAACTTTGGGGAAGATACACCACATCACACTTCTAAGTTTCCTCTTCAATATGCAAATGCCTAAGTATTTTCTCCACAGTGAAGTCCTTTTCCATATGCAGAAGTTTCTTCTGATAATTGTTCCAAGACGAGGACAACTTCGAGATGATAGCCCCGACTTGTAACAATTCTGGAATAACAACTTTCAAGTCACAAAGTCTACTTACAAGGACTTGTAATTCATGGACTTGATCCATGATCGGGATACTATTGAGCATTTTGAATTCGAAATACTTCATTATTAAAAATTTATCAGTACCTTGTCGCTCGATGTTATATTTCTCTTCAAGAGCTTTTCATATTTCCACCGGGGATTGCATTGACATGTATAGATCCTACAATCGATTAGACAAGATGTTGAGGATGTGTCCTCGACATGTGAAATTGTCTTCTTCGTGCTTCTTCTTGAGTTCGACCATTTTCGCAATTTCCTTAAGGTTTGCATTGAGGGCGGAATCCTCCACGGGTTGTAAATTTGGGTCCAAAACGTACACCACATTTAAGACAATAAGAAGGAACAACATCTTGTCCTTCCAGCGATTGAAGTTTGAACCATCAAATCGATCAAGTTTCACAAACTCTTGGTTCATCACTTTAAATGCGATGGTAGCCTCTGTCACCGTCTCCAAAATAGTTCTCTTTGATTGTTGAATATATTGAGTGGAGAAGATAAATTCAGAGACGATATTAAATTAAACAGTAGACTTCGAGGCGCGGGTAACGCTTTCCAAAGAAAACTATTTGCCCCCACATAAAGTTGCTAAAAGGTTAAGACAAAAGTCCTCCCAGAATACAACAAAGCTTTTGAATTCCTTTGATTAGCAAAATTGAGGAATTCTCTAATTCTTACTTTAATTTCTGAAAATAGAATTGATTGTAATAATTTTGTGATCACCATAGACCCTATATTTATATGCACTCAATAGATACTATTTTGAAGAGTCACAACCCTTCATGTTGGGCATACTTCTTAGAAGAAATATGTCCCATGGAAATGTATCCATTGAATGATAAATCATCACTTTCTAAATTTGAATAAGTGCTCAACAATAATTAAATTTGCAATCTACAATTTCCAACAATATATGGTGTTACATAATATTATAATGTTTAATCATTAATGTAAATATATAAACTATTAATGTATTATATATTATATGATATAGTATAGCATTGTATAATATAGTAGGAGAGCTAACTTTCAAATGTAAGAAGAATATAAGGAATTAGAGCATATTTTGACCAAAATAATAATAAACAATAATAATTAATATATCATGCATTACTATTATAGTAATGTAGTAATATATTTTAAAACTATTAATACATATACATAACTATTAATTGGTCCAAAATTAAATTTTACCAATTTGCTTGAATAGGCTCAATTTGGTTGGTTACAGTTTTAATAGCTAATTATACTAGATGATATACTATTACATAATATAATATATTAACTATGACTAAAACTATCAATACATATATATATATATATATATATATATATATATATAATTCTTACTATGTTATAGATTATAACAAAAAGATATAGTATCAATAGTTAATGTATATTACTAGAATATTATTAAAAGTTTAATATCTTAATAAAATGTTAATTTTATTAAATTAGATTTTGAATTGGGTTTTAACTTCTACAAATTGTATTTGGGTGTTGGGTTTATTTTCTTTTTATTTTTGGACATGAGATTTGGGTTATAATTAGTTTATTTTTACTTTGGTTAATAATGGGTATATTATTTGGGTTTAGGTTTTGTATGATATATTTAAGTTTTGGAATAAGTATTTTAGAATATGAGTATTAGGTTTGTAAATTTAATAAAGAAGATAAAAGATATTCAATTATCAATATAATATAATAATAAATAATAAATATTTTCTTCAATTAATATATCATATAATAAATTTTACATACAATTAGTAATTTATGCTTTTTATATAAAAGAACCCCATTAAATATATAATTTATGCTTTTTATAAAACAAATCTAAATTATGTTATCATATAAAAGTAAAATAAATTAGTACATTTAAAATTAAAAAATGTAAAATTATTTGAATTTGTCAGAGTCCACACAACTCAATTTAAGTTTAAATCGATAAAAATCTAAGCTCAAAAAAATCCAAACTCAAGACCACCTCAAAAAAAAGTTTGAATATGAAGAAAGCGGAATCTAATTGCACCCGACTCCGTCATTTGCCACCTCTAGGGGCTTTTATGTTTTTGATTCGATACTAATCATTTTCTAGTCCAGATAAAGCCTATGGGTTAGAAATTTGGATATGCGCTTTCTTTCCCGAGCATACAACACAACCCCTCCGACTTTATGTCTTCATATGAAATTGTAAGTTTAATAAAATAAATGACATAAATTGCCAACTGTTAAATATGACTCCTATTTTCAGTCAAATTTGAGAAATAATCTTTCAGTTGAACTCTATTTTCTTGTTTCAATCAAACATTGATTAGTTTAGATTATTTTATTATTATTTGACCTATGAATTTAGCCTATAAATAGGCTCTTTTACAACCTTAAAAAAATACACCCATTAGAGATTAGAACTCATAACACATTTAGAGAATTTTATGTTTACGTTTTGTGGGTTCTTGATTTTCGGGTTTTCGGGGTTTAGTTTTTTATCTCCATCTTTTGTACTCTTCGTTCTTTTGCCATTATAGTAAAATTATCTTTGCCCGTGGTTTTTTATCCTCTTTGGAGGGGTTTTGTCACGTTAAATTTGTGCGTTCAATTTCTCAATTTATTCCGCTATTTTTCTTGTTCGTTGCTTAATCGGGTCGAAATCCTAACACCAACTATGCATCAGTTTAGATTAAAAGTTACAAATTATTCTAATTATTTAATATTATATTTTTTTTCACTCAAATATTAAATGATTAAAGAAAATATAACTTAGTTTTTTTTCTCATTAGCATAATAATAAATTTTGCTTTCATCGTTTACATATTATGTCATTTTAGTTTTAATTCTAAAAAATTAACCTTCAAAGTTTACATATTGTATCAATTTTTTCCTAATTCTAAAATTTAAAAAAAACTATTTAAAATTTCAAAAAAATAAAAAAATTAAAATATAATAAATTTTAAAATATTAAAAATTCAAAATATATAAAAGTTTCCAAAAATATATAAAAATTCAAAATATATGTAGTTTTTTAATACTTTTCATAATTTATTATACACATTCATAGGAGAACTTTGTGAGTAGTATCATTGTGTACTTGAGAGCAAGTTTTTTTTTTGTTGTTGACAAGGTGACAATCCTTCCACATAAAATTTTTAAATTTTCAGAAAGAAAAAATAATACTTGCTCTCTTATTATAGCTAATAGCCCATCATTCCACTATTCACCATTAAAGTTATTCATGGTGAGGTTGAGGTTGGATTTTAAAAAAAAATTAAGTCCAAGCTCATTTTTAGGTCAATTCGATTAGTTCAAAAAGTTCATTTTACTATTAAGAAATTATTAAAATATTAAAAAATATTTAATTAATATTTATATATTTTATAATTAAATTTAAATAATAAAAATATTTTTTATTATATAAATTGAATTTGGGTTGGTCAGCTTGAGGTGCAAAAATCTTTGTCCAAGCCTGATCCAAAGATTGAAAGGAAAAAAATGTAATTCTGTAACACCCCTCACTCATTCCTATGATTGGTATGAGAAATGTTACCGGAGCATGAACAAACAAAAACCTTGGAATAATTTAAGAATTTAAACTTTAAAACATTTTTTGTAAAATCACTAATACATGTTTAGAACAAGTTGGAAGCTTTAGAAATAATTAAAAATTATTTTGAAGTGGTTCGAATGTGATCATGACCCAAAACGGGCTTCCTAAATGTCGAAACAACTTGACACAATACAGTGGCTTGGGCCACGCATTGTGGTTGCGGCATAGATCTCCAATTGTGCCAATACAAGTCCTTGGAACTGTAGTAATTTTTAGCCTTTGACTCACTTGTGTCGATACTATTGAGTTTGGTATCAAAACTTTGAACCATCGAACTCAAAAACCAAGTTTAAAACACCCTAAAAACCTCCAATATGCCTCCAAACATGGTAACACAAATCGATCTTAACACTTGTGAAAATCAACCTTAAAACATGTACATACATTTATCACATTCATAAATTCATTGAAATAATATTAAAAAAACATATCAAGACTTAGTGGACTCATTCAGAACAAATTTAATATTCCAACATCAATTCCACATACTCATGGCTTAATATAGCAAAGTTTAAAACTTACAAAATAAGTATAAGAGATAAGAAATAAACTCTAAAACTCTAGTACATTCTCTTCAACTTGTAAAGGTGATGGAATCTTTCGAAGTAGATGGCACGTAATTTACAATTATTCTATGCGTAAGAAACAACAGCTCATTAAGCATAAATGCTTAGTAAGTAATCAAGGAAAATACTCAATTTACCTTGATGGCTTATAAGGGGTTACTTCACATTATAAATAAAATTATAATGAGCATAGTTTATGTAACGACTCGATTTTCAATGGTACCGAAAATATAGTTTCAAAATCCCATTTTCATAAATCGGGTCCATAAATACTAAATATAAATATTTACGAGGATAATATAAATATATATCAAATATTGGTTTGGTAATTTTTTCTAATTAATAGCTAATTAAAGCTCAGGGACTAAATCGTAGAGTTCAATCACTATAGATTTCTAATTGACAAAAGACTTGGAGATTAAAATAGCAATTAGCCAAAGGTCTAAAATGGTAAATAAATCAATTTTCAATAAGAATTAGTGGATGATGATGACATTTTCCACATATTAAGTTTAGTGATTAACTTAAGTAAATTAAGTTATGTTTAAGTTAATTAAACCAAATTAATAAAATATTAATCCTATTATATAAGTTAAATTAGTGGATGACAAAGTCATCTTCTTCATCTATTCTCCATTGTAGTCCAAACAGGGGGAAGAAAACCTAAAAATTTCTAAAATAGTCGGTCATTAATTGGTAAGCAAATTCAAGTTTTTTTCTTGTAATTTTTGTGGATTTGAGGTCATGGGAGATTGATTTAACTAGCCCATGTATCAATTTGCAAAAATGTTAAAGTTTTAGAAAGTTTCCACTATTAATTTCTTAAAGAATTAGGTTTGAAATAGATAGATTTTAAGCTTAGATTATGAAAAATGACTAGTTTGTAAAGTTAATTTAATTTATTTGTCAACTTTGTTATATTAGGGATCAAATTGAATAAATGTAAAATTAATCATGAAATTTTGTTAGAAATAGGAAATATAGGGTCCCTAATGAGAAAGTATGGAATCAGATGCTAAACCGAAGCTAGGATCGAAAGTTATGTTTATCCAGAGTTCAGTGACTAACTTGAACGAAATGTAAAATTTAGGGAAAATCAAAAAGTAAATTTCTATAAGATCATACATATCATAGCATAGTGTAGAAATATTTGGTATTAATTGGTGATATAAAATGATTGTATTGATCAAGAATTGGATCGAAGTGAAGTTAATCGGGGAAAAGCTAAAATTGCGGATTAGTCCTTAAAGTATCCTCTCTTTTCAAATTTTGAATAAGTAAGTTCATATAGAACTTATTATTTTATTTTATGTTGTGTTTGATTTCATATATATATAAATGTTTAGATATAATTTGTAACACCCCTTACCCAACCCGGTCGTTAAGTTCGAGTTACGATATGCTACAACCGTTGCCGAAGCAACTAAAACTATACATTCACTACATGATATTTTTAAGATTAGACCATATAAAAATCTTATGATTAGTCATCAAGCCATTGAAACAGTAGTACATCAGACCATATTTTTTGTTAACCACATAATATGATAAATCTTATAATTAGACACCAAGAACTGGCAATTAGCTACCCAAGTGCCACATTATAAGCTTTTAGAAAATCTCAGATGAAGGCTTGTGAGGGAAAGTGAAAGCTTGCTTCTAATGCCTACAAAGGCAAATAGAACCTAGGCCTACCTCTACCATAATTTGGCCCAAACACAACACTTAAATGGTGCGTCCTGGTTGGAGCACTAAAATCATATTTAGGATGACTTGAAGGAGCTCCAAACACCTCAATTCCTTCTATGTTTGTTGCCCAATAGTAGTACATTCATATTTGATAATACTCTAAAATGACATATTTTTATATATTAATTACATATTCATTTTGAGTATGATCCTACTAATTTGAGCTATTTATAATTTTTTTTATCTTGCAGGGACTAAATTGAAGGCAAAAGGAAATTTGGGGGCAAAAAGCGTGAATTTAAAGATAAAATGGGGCAACATGCGAAATACGAAAGAAGTGGTGCCGAAAATGCAACGTGTGGAGAGATTTTATAAACACAAGACTCTACTTAAATTTTAATTATATTAGGATTATTTCTAAGATTATTATTTAGATTTAATTTTAGCTTTAATCTTTATTTATCTTTTAGAATTTAAATAGGAATAGACTACGTTTTCTAAGTACTATAAATGGGGGATGGAGTAACACAAATTGACTTATCTTTTCTATAAAGCTCCCTCTCCCAAAAAGCTTAGCCTTTGTTTCTTTTATTTATTCAATAAAATTCCATTTTTATTAAGTTTATTTCTTTCTTCCCAAAAAGCATGAGCCACTAAATTTATCTAGCCAAAGGTTGTCGGGATTCCCTAAAAAAGGTTCATGAGGCTTAGAATCCGCGCTTAGCCTTCTCAACAAATATTCATTGTTTCTCCACACTACGAGACTGACGCTTCCATCCATGTCCCTTCAAAAGTGATCTTTTCATCTTGTTCAAAGGCAGTCGCTTTAATGTTTTGGGAAGGTTGCACAGTCAGTTCATTAGCTTACCGCGTCAGTAGTTGTTGAGCCCAAGAGACAAAATGGCATGGCATTTGCCATTGAGAAGTGATGATCTAGTGTAAGACAGTCCCACAAAAGTGACGGTTGGCTAGAGTCAAGTTCAAGTCTAAAATCTAAGTGGAGCTAGTGGTTGTAGGAGTCCTCTTCCACTATTACTGGCTTATTCTGTTCGAAAGGATCACCTAAAAGCCTAAGATTGAACCCAAGGAGGATCGAGATGACAGGAGGTTGGAATCTCTCCATAAAAAAAAACTTTTTTTATTAACTCTGTTTATCTTTACAATTTTAATTTCAATTTTCTCAATTTCAATTCAATCAAACTTTTAATTCTGTTTTTTTTATTTTTTTCAGGTACTTAGGTTTTCTTGGGCACGACTCTGTCTGGGATCTCGAGGAACAGGAACTTGTGCAAATCCAGTCCCTGAGGATTTGACCCTACTTCCCTTATACTATTCTTTTCGTTATTTTATAGGAATAGGATTTTTTGGTGCTCTCAACGACACATCAAATTTTGACGCTATTGCTAGGGACTGGTAACGTACTAATCTTGTTTCTCTTATTTTTTATGACCAGATCTACTCCAGGTATTCTAGCATTTGATTCAAAAATAGAAAAGACTGCGAAAGCTAATCGCAAGGAAACAAAGCTATGTAAAAAGCAGTCAGAGCTGGTAGGGACTTAGAGTAACCCACCGTCGGAAATAGAGGCAGATGACAAAGTTGAGTCTAGGGTTAACGAAAACCCTACTCAAACATTAGAGAATGAAATAATAGAAGTCGATCCACCAGAAGAAGTGCTTAATGTGAGGGTTAACGAAAACCTAAATCTAGCACATCAACCTATGGCTCAAACAATTCGACAAATAGCCGAAGCTCTTGTAGAACAACTGTCGTTATGCATTGTGTATCCTACTATGGATACTGATTTTGAACTGAAGTCAGAATTAATCCATTTACTGTTGACTTTTTGTGGATTGCAAAATGAAAATCCCCACAAACATCTAAAAGAGTTTCATATAGTTTGTCTTAGTATGAAACCTCAGGACGTAACTGAGGATCAAATCAAACTGCGTGCTTTCCCTTTCTCCTTAGCAGATTTTGTTAGGTAATGGTTGTTTTATCTACCCCTGGATCTATGACAACTTGGACTGATCTTTTTCGATTATTTCTCAATAGGTTTTTTCCAGCATCACGTGCAACCGAGTTAAGAAGAGAGATCGTTGGGATAAGGCAAAAAGAAGTAGAATCTCTTTACGACTATTGGGAGAAATTCGAGAAATTATGTGCAAGTTGCCCACAACATGGGATCACAAAACAATCTCTGCTCCAATACTTCTATAAGGGCTTAAAGCCCATAGAGATAAATATGGTAGATGCTGCCAGTGGAGAAGCGTTAGTCAACATGACTCCCCAACAAGCAAGGGGCTTGATCTCCACAATGGCTGTAAATACTCAGTAATACCGAACCAATCTTGAACCCACTAGAAGGTTTCACCAGCTAAGTAATTTAACTTTAGAAGATAAAGTTGATAGACTTATTAATATCATGAATTCTCTTTTTACAGTAAAAACAAGGCCAGACCGACTGTGCAAAATTTGTACAATACCCGAACATATAACTGATGCATGCCCTAATGTCATGGGTTGCGAATGGAAACCTACAACCATGATGAACTTGTGCGATCCATCGCATTCGAGGGAGGTCATTCAACCCAATTGGACTGGTCTATTGCTTGGAGAGATTGAAAGCCCATCTTCGGAGCTTGGTAAATATGGAAAGTGATCTTTAAAGATATGCTCAGCAAATATGGAAGGGGATCTCCAAAGATATGTGATCCTAGACATTAAATGTAATCTTTAAAAGATACGATTCTGTAATCTTAGAGATTTGATATCTAGATAGCTTTAAATCTTAGCCATTGACGTATTTCGATCTGTACCGTTGATATTGGGAAGGCTTAGCTATAAATAGAGGCCTCTCCCCCTTATTGTAATTCATTCAGTTATTAATAGAATTTTGAGAGTATTCACTCAAACTTTTCTCTCACGTGTTCTTGCTTTTTTGTGGCTTTTATTCTTCTTTCAAGTTTGTTCTTACTTTGTTCTTTTACTGTTCTTTGTGGGTGCCTTAGAGGAGTTCTATTGAATCCTCTATTGTTGCGAGTTAGGCTGATTTAGGAGTTTTTGAGCGAAGAAACTACCTACCGCTGCATGGATTATTTGTGAAAACTCTAAGTCCGTAACAGTTGGTATCTGAACTAGCGTTCGAAGGCACCGTTGAAAGATGTTGAAAGAAGTTGCTGAGAATGTTGATGGAATGGAGACTCGTGGGAGGGCTAGGAAAGCTATCCATTCGAGGGACATACTGTCAGCTTTGGAGGATCTAATCGTCACTCTCGAGGAATCCATGGGGTCGATGATAGGCTTAATAATGGGTTACAGTCTATACAAGAGCAGCTCAAAGAGTATGTGTTGGATAATGTTGAAACGCTGACTGGTAGGGATGATGCCATCGAGGCTATGATGACCGGCAGGACTGATACAATTGAGGCTATGATGACGGCCTTGAAGGAGGAGATTACGGAGCTCAAAGGTGAACTCACAATCTACAAGGCTTCTTTGGAAAATTGAGGGTTAGCTCCTGTTGCACCCAAGCCCAGTGTGGATGTTCCTTAGCCCAAGGAGTTCAAGGGAACAAGGTTCGTAAGAGATATGGACAATTTCTGTGGGGAGTCGAGCAATACTTCCGTGCCAAAGGCATCACAGATAATGCTACTAAGTTAATTATTACTGCTATGTATCTTACTGACGTTGCCTTGTTGTGGCGGCGTCGTAGGTCCACCGATGTGAGACGTGGTGGGACAAAAATTAGAACTTGGAAGGAGTTTCAATCGAGTTCAAGGCATAGTTTTATCTAGAGTATGCCGAGGATGAAGCTCGGGCAAAATTGCGCTGACTTTTGGAACAAGGCACTGTGAGGGAGTATGTGCAGGAGTTTAGCAAACTCATGCTTCAAATCTCAGATATGGCTGAGAAAGAGGCATTCTTTTCTTTAATAGATGGGTTGAAACCATAGGCGAAGCAAATGTCTTTAGCAGAATTGTTGGCCGAATTTAGTGGGAAGAAAGACAGGCCTGAGTCTTCTAAGTCCAAATTCAATCAAAAGGGGAATAGTGGGGGAGACAAAGAAAGGCCTCTTAGGAATGGCAACGGTAGGAGGCCTTGGGACAAAAAGAAGAGTGGGCCTATAAGTTGCTTCCACTGTGATGGTCCACATATGATAAAAGACTATCCAAAGAAGGCTGGCCTTTTTGCTATGGAGGGAAAAACACTATCAGCAATTCAATTTGCTAAGGGAGTACGTAGAGAGAAAGTCTCTTATTTGGCCACCTTGAAGAACGAGAAAGCAGTTAAGCCCGTTAGTAAGATTCGAAAAGAAGTGAAGGAGTTATTACAATCTTTTCGGGATGTGATGCCCGCTCAATTGCCCAAAAGTCTGCCACCTAAGAGGGAGGTGGACCATAAGATTGAGTTAGTGTCCAACATGGTACCGTCAGCAAAGGCCCCATATCGTATATATCCACTGGAATTAGAAGAGCTGCGGAAAAAATTGAAGGAACTTTTAGATACAGGATTTATTAGGCCCTCTAAATATTTATATGGTGCGCCAATGTTGTTCCAAAAGAAACATGATGGGTCGTTGAGAATGTGCATTAATTATCGGGCCCTAAACAAGATCACTGTAAAGAACAAGTATCATATTCCTCTTATTGCGGACTTGTTTGATCAACTTGGTAGTGCAAGATGGTTTACCAAGTTAGATTTGAGATCGAGGTACCATCAAGTTTGGATAGCTGGGAAAGACGAGCCAAAGACAGCTTGTGTAACACGGTATAGTTCGTATGAGTTCCTTGAGATGCCTTTTGGACTCACGAATGCCCCCGCTACATTCTGCACCCTAATGAATAAGGTACTTCAACATTTCCTTAACCGTTTTATGGTTGTTTACCTTGATGATATTGTGGTGTATAGTAAGTCTCTCGAGGAGCATGTGGAACATTTGAGGGAAGTGTCCAAACTTTAAGGGAAAATAAGTTGTTCGTTAAAAAAGAGAAGTGCTCATTTGCCCAAAAAGAAGTACCATTCCTAGGCCACAGTGTGGGAAGTGGCAAGATCCGAATGGATGAGAGCAAGATTTGGGCAATTGCTGAGTGGGAGCCTCCAACCAAGGTGACGGAGTTGAGATCCTTCCTTGGGTTGGCAAATTACTATCGGTACTTCATCGAAGGCTACTCTAGAATTACCACACCCTTGATAGACTTGTTAAAAATAGGGAAGGTCTAGAATTGGAATCCGCAATATGAGAGGGCCTTTAATCAACCAAATCAATCAATGACGAGGGAACCCGTATTTACCTTCTCAGGTTATTCGAAGCCTTATTAGGTACGCACGGATGCATCAGATTATGCCATTAGAGGAGTACTAATGCAAGATGGGCATCCAATTGCTTTCAAGAGTCAAAAGCTTAATGAGACGGAATGGAGATACACTGTCCAAAAAAAGACAATGACTGCTATGGTGCATTACTTACACACATGGAGGCATTATTTACTGGGTTCCAGGTTTGTGGTTCTTACCAATAACATTTCCAACAGTTATTTTCTAACCCAGAAAAAGTTTTCTCCCAATTAGGCTCGTTGGTAGGTTTTCCTAGTGGAGTTTGATTTCACAATAGAGTATAAGCCAGGGAGTGCCAATATTGTGGCTGATGCACTTAGCCAAAAATGGAATATACGGCAATCAGCCAACCCGATGGATCCTTATTGGAGTGCATTCGAGAGGGATTGTCCCATGACCCCACAACCAAAAGCTTAATTGAGCTTGCCAATGAGGGGAAAACGAGGAGATTTTGGCTTGATAGGGAATTGCTATACACTCATGGGCATCGCCTATATGTGCCTCACTATGGGAAATTACGCAAGGAAGTCATGAATGAATGTCATGACTCAAGATGGACGGGCCATCTAAGAATGCACCGTACCTTGGCCCAATTGGAGGATCGTTACTATTAGCCTCACATGGGAGAAGATGTGAAAACCTATGTGAAAATTTTTCTAGTATGCCAACAAGATAAGGTCGAGTTAAAGACTCCCGCCAGTTTGCTACAACCCTTGCCTATTTTGGAAAGGCCATGGGAGAATGTACCTATGGATTTCATTGTTGGTTTGCCTAAGTCTGATAGGTTTGCTAGTATTCTTGTTATAGTGGACAGGTTTTCGAAGTATACGATGTTTATTTCAGCTACCAAGGAGTGCCCTGTTGAGGAAGCAGGCTGTTTATTTCTTAGACACGTGGTGAAATATTGGGGAGTGCCACTGTCTATTATCAGTGATCGAGATGGGCAATTTATAGGTTGGTTTTGCACAGAGTTGTTCAAGTCAATGGGCTCGAGCTTGAACTTTTCCACAAGCATGCATCCATAAACAGATGGGCAAACCGAACGAGTGAATGCGTTGTTGGAAACATATCTTCGGCACTATGTGAGTGCCACACAAAAGAATTGGCCAAAGTTGTTAGATGTGGCCTAATTTTTGTACAACTTGCAGCGAAGTGGGGCTACGAATCAAAGCCCGTTCGAGATAGTGATGGGCCAACAGTCACTCACACCAACACTGTTGCGACCTGCTATACAGGACCAAATCCTGCGGCATACCAATTTGTGAAGGATTGGCAAGAAAAGAATGACTTGGCTTGAGCTTGTTTATACAAAGCAAGTAAGCGCAACAACAAATGGGCCGATTAGAATCGAAGGGATGTGTCATTTCAGGTGGGTGACTCAGTTCTTGCCAAACTACACTTGATGTTGCAATATACGGGTTTGCACAAGGGGCTTGTGTAAAGGTATGAGGGGCTATTTAAAGTTTTGAAGAGAGTAGGCAAGGTGGCCTACAAACTTGAGTTACCAACAAAGCTCAAGGTCCACCTAGTGTTCCATAGAAGCATGCTTAATCCATACTATAGGGATCAAGAGGATTCGAATCGAGGCAAGTTCGAACGAGCACCAATGGGGGTAAAGGTCTCTTACAACCGTAAAGTCGAAAACATTGAGGCAGATCATATGATTAGACGAAGGTATCATCGGCTGCGACATGAATACTTGGTTCAATGGAAGGAACTTCCCGACAATGAAGCAAGTTGAGAACCTACCGAGGCATTGTGGTAGTTCCAAGAGAAGATAGACCAATTCCATAAAGGGGACGCGACAAGGGCGTCGCTAGAACAAGTCGGGGAGAATGTCATGGGTCGCGAATGGAAACCTGCAACCATGACGAACTTGTACGATCCATCGTATTCAAGGGAGGTCATTCGGCCCAATCAGACTGGTCCGTAGCTTGGAGATATTGAAAGCCCATCTCTGGAGCTTGGTAAATATGGAAAGTGATCTTCAAATATATGCTCAGCAAATATGGAAGGGGATCTCTAAAGATATGTGATCTTAGACATTAAATGTAATCTTTAGAAGATACGATTCTATAACCTTAGAGATTTGATATCTAGATAGCTTTAAATTTTAGCCATTGATGTATTTTGATCTATACTATTGATATTGGGAAGACTCAACTATAAACAGACGCCTCTCCCTTATTGTAATTCATTCAGTTATTAATAGAATTCTGAGAGTATTCACTCAAACTTTTCTCTCAAGTGTTCTTACTTTTCTGTGGCTTTTTTTCATCTTTCAAGTTTATTCTTACTTCGTTCTTCTATTGTTCTTCGTGAGTGCCTTAGAGGAGTTCTGTTGAATCCTCTATTGTTGCGAGTTAGGCTGACTTAAGCATTTTTAAGCGAAGAAACTGCCTAAGGCTGCACGGATTGCTTGTGAAAACTCTAAGTCCGTGACAGTAGTTTGTATGACGATACTATGGCCTATTTAGATGTTGTGGGGAAGTTTCCTGGACTGTCCCAAAGGCGATATGACCTTTATGCAAATACATATAACCCAGTATGGAAAGACCATCCTAACTTGAGTTATGGGGTAAACATGCAGTATAACCAGCCATACCAAAACCTATTTCCATAACAAACGCAAGATTCAGGTACCTCTCTAAAAACCATGGTCAATAAATTAGCAGCTAATGCGTTTGATTTCCAACAACAGATACAACGGCAAACTATTGATTTCCAATAGCAAATACAACAACAAACTCTTGATTTCCAAAAGGAAACAAAGGATTTTCAATAGAAAACTGAGGCGTCTATAAGAGAGTTGACCACATCAATTAAGAAAATGAACTCACAAGGAAAGCTACCGTCATAAACGAAACCTAACCCAAAACAACACGCAAATACAGTGACATTGTAAAGTAGAAAAGTACTAGAACCAAATCGTGGCAAGAATCTTGATCAAGATTCTGCCCAGAAAAAGCAGAAGAATGATGAACAGGTCCGAACGAAACCTCCATTGCCTATAATTCACCTTCGTTTCTAGGACGATGGAACCAACATCGAAGAGGTAAGGAGGAAAAAAATATCCTCGAAACTTCAGAAATGTCGAGATAAACATACCATTGTTGGATGCTATCAAACAAATTCCACGATATGCCAAGTTCATTAAGGAACTTTGCACCAACAAGCGAAAATTGACTGGAAATGAAAGAGTAAGTGTTGGTGAAAATGTATCTGCGGTGTTGCAGCGGAAGATGCCAGCAAAATGCAAAGATAGGGGCATGTTTGCAATACCATGCAAAATAGGCCACTTAGGAATAAAAAAAACCATGTGTGATTTAGGAGCCTCCATAAATGTAATGCCTTTTTCTATTTATAAATCACTTAACACGGGTTTTTTGATGAAAACACGTGTTATCATTCAATTAGTAGACAGGTCTATTGTGCATCTTGAAGGAGTCCTTGAGGACGTATTAGTGAAAGTCAACGGACTTATCTTTCCTGCAGACTTTTATGTAATAAAAATGGAAGGGGATAACGCTCCTAGGTCTTCAGACATCTTGTTGGGACGACCTTTCCTTAGTACTGCAAATACTAAGATTGATATGCATAGCGGAACCCTCATGATGGAGTTTAAGGGAGAGATCGTGAAGTTTAACGTTTATGACGCTATTAGTCACCTGAGTGAAATCTTGAACGTAAACAGTGTCGACATAATTGACTCATTATTAGAAGAAACTTTTAAGTCACCTTAAGAAGAGAAACTTAAAACATTGTTTGATGATAATTTCGATTCAGGATCTATTTATGAATATGTTAATGAATTATTGGCTCATACGGATACTAAACTTCTACCTTCTGTTGTGCAAAAACCAGATATGGAATTCAAACCACTTCCCCGAGCATCTCAAATGTATATTTTTGGAGAATGATGAGACCATTGCTGACTTAAAAGGGATTAACCCCTTGACAGGTACATATAAGATTTTCTTGGAGGAAAAAACAAAACCAAAACAAAAGGCGCAAGGACGATTGAGCCCAAATATAGTGGATGTAGTAAAAAATGAGAATTTCCAAGCCCATAAAAATGAAAGAATTCAGCTGGAACAACCCCAATATTAGTTGAGGCGTCAAGCTAATGACGTTAAACATGCGCTTGTTAGGAGGCAACCCAATTTTTATTTTTCTTTATTTTTATTTTATTTTATTATTTATTATTTTATTATTTATTTATTTATTACTTTATTTTATTTTATTATTTATTACTTTATTTTTAGATATTAATAAATTTCTGTTCTTCTGTCTAGGTAAACCGGCGAGGAAAAAACTCAGGAATTGGCATGCTTTCACAAACATCCCTTATTCTATCCCTATTCCAATTAGAAATAGTGCATCCCTGCTTTATACTTACCCAAAACCTACAGCCAAACACCCTTTCTTCTACACCTTCAAACCCTAAACTTTTCCCTATTTTTCACCCAAATAACCCTCCAGTCGTAGTTCCCCTTCTCCCTCACCCCCACCACCGATTTTTCCCACCACCATGGTTAGAACTAGAACCTGTGCCGCCGCCGAACCCTTCTTCACCGTCAACAGTTATCGGTGTCGATTCTCGGTGCCCCAATATGTCAACTTAGCCGACAAATACCTCCCCCTCTTTCCTCTCCTCCACGCGACGCCAAACCTTCTCCTCCCTGCAGCTATACATGAGCGACAGTGACTACATGAGGAGTTTTTCTAAAACATTTTTCTATCACATATTTGTTTTCCTTTTTCTTTCATATTGAGAACAATGTGTTTTAAGTAGGGGCATTACTCATTATTTCTGTCATTTTATCTACTGCTTTTACTATTGTGTTACTATTGCTGCTGCCATGTGCTCATTTTTGCCCACATTTATTTTTAAAATATTCTGTGTAACACCCCTCACCCGTATCAGACGTCGGGATAGGATTCGAGGCGTTACCAGGATTTCACATTTACAAACATACCAAATCAGTTTACCAAGTTTCGCCCAAATTTAAAACTTTTTAAACATGTGCATGACGTCTCATATACAGGCTTTTGAGGCCTAAAACGTACATAAGGCCGATTCGAGATAAAACCGAAAACATTTAATGAACTTTGGGCACCTTAGAACAATTCCCTTACTTTGAATGGTCATACACCTGTGTGGGGGGGCCATGTGGTCACACACGCCTGTATGGCTTGGGACACGCCCGTGCCCTCAGCCTGTGTGCGACACTGACTATAACCTCATCATACAATTAGGGACACACGGTCAAGACACACGCCCGTGTGCTTAGCCCGTGTACAACACTGACTTAAAAGTTTAGGTGCAGGGGATGCACGGCCATACCACACACCCATGGGGGTGAGCCGTGTGGATCCTGTTAGGCTATTTTCCAAGCCTTAGATCACCCTTTTATCAACCAATCATCAATATAGGTTACTTTATTACATACTAAGACCCAATCTATACACTACTTGACACTTTGATTAACCTCATTGCATGTAAACCTTATATCATTGGTTTTACACATGCTAGGTTAATTCCCATCTTGTAATTAATGAGATTCCTTGTCTCATTGACATGTTTGAGATTGGCTCATTCTTGTGACGCATTGCCAATTAAAAACAAACCATTATATGAAGTATAAAAATTGCATATATTTTTAGATCATAGCCTACTACAAATTAAGCCAATTCTCATGGCTATATACAAAAAGATAGATATATCTTTACATGCCTTCGTTTGGCAAATCAAATGACATATACAACAAAATACTCAAAAGTTCTATACATGCCATTGAGCAAAATAGAAATGTCTTTATACCAAAGATGGTCTATTTGATAGTCTACTGGCTCTCCAACCGTCTTCCAATCCTTACGAGTCCTCGAGCTCTGAAAAGCAGGGAAAAGAGAGGAGTAAGCATTCACATGCTTAGTAAGCTCGAGTAACCGGAAAGTAAACTTACCAAGTAATTAGCATACATCCATAATAGATAATGAGACCAACAAGTATGAAATGGTTCCCTATCACATGCACTCAATCAATGAGTTAGTCACATAACAAAGCACTATGTAATTTATCTTAGATGAGCTCATCATACATATTTTCACTTATACACCATTCTCGTGTTAATCCCGTTGAGTTTCTAGGAAATCTCGATGGAATATCCATTAACTGTCAATTCATAAGGATGATCATTTCAGGTATGCACTCCCACGAACCTCACATCTTATGGCAAGATTACCAGTCCAGGCTAAATTCCTTATTTTATAAACTCATAAGGTGATGTCGGAATTACCAGTCTAGGCTAAATCCCTTATAACGACAAACACCTTTATTGAGCTTGGATCTGAATTACCAATCCAGGCTAAATTCAGACCCTCAACGGATTACCCGTCCGGGCTAAATCCATAATGCACATGTATTCTTCGGGGGGCTCGATCATCCAAAGGAACACCTGTCCAAGCTAGATCCTTTTCATATTTGAGATCAACGGATTACTCGTCCGAGCTAAATCCTTTCTCCAACACATGCAGGATCTCATTACACATGTAAAACATGGTTTATCCATCGAATTCCCTTTTAAACCTCTACCGAGACATTTTTCAACATATCATTAGCAAAGATGCATTTCATGAAATTTTTATGTCATCAATAAATGCAAACATCAACAAATCTTACAATTAGGCATATTATGAGTTTACTTTAAGTTATCCGAACTTACCTGGTATTCGTTTCGGTGTTGTGTTTCGGTTATTCCGAAACCTTTCGCTTTCCTCGATCGACCTCCAAAATTTGTTCCTCGGGGTCTATAACAACAAAATTAAATCATTAACACTCTAGATTATACTTTTCAAGTCTAAATTTCCACCCTCGGTCCAAATGACCATTCTGCCCCTAACTTTTCACATTTTTATGATTTAGTCCTTAGGCTCGTCTAATGAAACACATGCAATTTCTATCTTACCCAAGCCTAGCCGAACACTTTTCCCTCTTATGGTAGCTCACATTTTCCATTATTTTCACATTTCTACGACACACATTTAACAACTTTTGCAAAAAAGGTCCCTTTAGGGGTTTTTCATGAAAATCACCTAGGAAAAAATGTTTCCCATAAACCATCTAAATACAAGTAACTCATGCATGGGTAAATTTTTAAACGTGAACCCTAGCATGAAATATGGGTAGAAATGGAGAGAGTAAGCTACCGGGATCTCAAAAATACAAAGACCATTAAAAAAGGGCTTGGGAGTACTTACTAATGAGCTTGAAAGCTTGAAAACCCTAGCTATGGAGGGCTTGAGAATTTCAGCTGGTACAAGGGAGAAGATGGCTGATTTTTGGTTCATTTTCCCCATTTTATTTCATTAAAATGCCAAATGACCAAAATGCCCATAAGCCTTTTCTTTAAAATTTCATTTATGCAAGCCCATTTTTGTCCAAAAAGTTAGAAATTGGGAAAATTTCTCTCCAAGACCTTCTAATTTATAATGTAAAGCAATTTCATACAAATTTATTCTAGAATCCAAGTTTTGCAATTGATTCAATTTAGTCCCTAATTTTTAATTGGACACCTTACTCAAAGAATTTCTTCATGAAATTTTAACACATGCTTATTCTCATATTCTAAACCTCATAATAATCATAAAATAAATATTTTGATGTCAGATTTGTGGTCTTGAAACCACTATTCCTGTAATGACCTGAAATTCACGGGCACCGAAAAAGTGAGTTATAGGGCCTCCGTCTTAGTGAAATAAGTTCAAAAATAATTATTAAAAATATTTATGAGCCTAGTAGTGTGTCTAATTAGGATCTAATTAAGTGAATTTAGCTTAATTTAGAGTAAGTAATAAAAAGGATTAAATTGAATAAAGGGTAAAAGTTTAATTATAAAGCAATAGAAAATAAAAAGGATTAAAATGGCAATTAAGCTATTGACTACAAATGAGGTGGCATATTGGTGAAATAAAATCAAAGATTTTATTTAGGTTTTATATATTATAATGATTATTATTATGGTTTTATATTAAATTGTTATGATTATTTAATTGATAATATATTATAAATAAATTAAATAGAAGATAATTGTATGGTAATAAAATATACATGTGTAAGAATTGTATGGGTACATTTGTAATTTAAATATTTAATTACTTATAATTTAAGTATAAAGATATTTGTCAATTAAATAATTAAATTATAAGATTTTTGGTATGAAAGACAAATCAAATAATGACATTTGTAATAATATGAATATATACATTTGTATTATAATTATGTATTTACTTAAATTTTAAGTTAAAGATATTTATTAATTAAATATTAATATTATAAGATTTTTATTTGTTAAATAAATAAAAGAAAGACAAATGGATGGTAAAAATAGTGTACAAATGTACAAAGATACATGTATACAAATATGTTAATTATATTGTTATTAAATTAATAATAATATATATTAGTTAAATGATAAAATAAATAAGTAAAATAAATGAAATAATAAAAGAATAAAAAGAAAGGCAAAAGAAACAAAGAAGAAACAGAACAGAAGCATTTCGAAACACGGAAAGAAAAAGAAAGAAAGAAAAGGGAAAGGAAAAACTAGGGTTTTAAGGTTTGAAGCTTTAAAAGGTAAGTCAATTAAGTCCTTTTCTCTTAATTTTGATGTTTTAGGAGCTTTGAAACAAGATTTTGATAAAATTAAGTTAATAGTTCAAGAGTTCATATGTTTCCAAGTAGGGTTCATGTTGGAAAAATTATGGAATTAGGGATTTAATTGAATGAATTCTAAGTTAGAATTGATTAAGGGATTAAATTGTAAACTAGGCTATAAGTTTTATGTTTTAGGGACTAAATTGAGGAAAATTCGGAATTAAGAAAATATGTTGAAAATTTAATAGTTAAATTTGAGTTTAAATGAAATTTGAATAGGAATAAGGTGTGAATTGGCGTTATAAATTTGGTTATTAACATTTTATATCAAAACAGTTTTGGGAAGTAGCAATGGTCTGACTTTGAAAATTCACTAAAAATTTTATAAATTGAACTAGAGGATGAACAAAATATGGAATTAAAGCTTATTGAGTCTAGTTTCTTATAGTAGAAACAGTGTAAGCAATTAATTGATGAATCAAGAGATATTTGAAATTTTGTAATACTGGTTCGGGGTGATTTCGAGATGCCCTGTTTTAACTTTGGAAAATCATTAAAAATTGTACAAAAATTATTATGGAGTGTAATTTATATATGTGAACTCCTTAATGAATCTAGTTTCAAAATAAATAAACAAGAACCTTATTCGAGTTCTGTACAATGAGATAATTTATTTTTAGTAGAGAGAGGTCAGAACTGTCAAATGAAATAACAGGGGAGTATTTAACGAATAAACTGTACTAAATGGCTAGACCAAAAATTCTGGAAATTTTATGGTTAAAATATATATGAGTCTAGTTTTAAGAAAAATTTACGGATATTAATTTGGAGTTTCGTAGCTCAAGATATAAATAATTTAGTAACAATGACTCAAGTAGACAGCTTAATGGTGAAATTATATATATATACATTAAAAATGGTTAAATTTGCATGTTTAGGCTCATGAATTAAATTGAATCATGTTGTATTGATGATTATAAATTATTATTTTCGTAGCCAACAAAGAACCTGAAGCATCATCGATCATCGAAGGAAAGGAGAAAGTCATCGAGTACTAAAACGGAGAATTACGGTGTGTATTACTATAATTCGAATTTTTAATTATTATTAATTGCTGAAATTTTAATTGTTATGTATGGTAAATAAGCCTTGAGGTAAGTATGTGAAATTGAAATTAGAAAAATTAAAATAATACCCTATTAACTCGTTGGACTAGATTCGATACAAATGGCATGCCATTGGATTTGTGATATGATGAAGAGATTGTAGTTCGTAGAAGATGTTTCTGTTATTATATACTTCGGTTTATCCGAATAGGCATTTAATGCCTTATTGGTGTGTTGGGAGGATATATTATACCGGTGTGTTATGGAGGATTTACAATATTCCGGGTGTGTTTGGGTTGGATATTCTGGTGTGTTTGGGTGGAAATCTGTGTATCTGTCATAGTCCGAGCTTTGTTAATAGGGTAAATAATTGAATGAAATTTTGAAAATGAGATTATTTGTTTAGCACTATTGAAAAGTACGAGAAAGAATGTATGAACTAAATTATGAATTGAGTTAGTATGAGAAAAATAAATTATGAATTTAAGATTTATGAAGTAAAATAATTTTATATAAAAGTAGTTTAAATAATTATAAAATTATGGTTGATGTTTGTAATTTATTAATGTTAAATAGTCTTGGTTTATAGTAATACCACCGAGTATATCGATATTCAAATGCACGGTTGTTTCAGTCGCGAGTTAGTAGAAGTCAAGTGTCCCGGCTCAAAGATCCGAACAATCCCGACTCCAACACAAACTTGGTGATGTATATTTTTCTTTTGGGTAAAGGTGGCATGTACATAGGTGTTATTTAGTCACTTGAATATGCATATTCCTTTGGGTAGTGAAGGATGAATTATAAAATTTAGATGGTCAAATGAAATGGTAAGGAAAGTACATGATATTTTGATACATGAACATTAAGTTGCTAAATGAATGAAGTTTTTAATCAATTTGAATGATGCTATGATAGTTATTAAATTAAAATTTTGTTAATAATATAAATATTAGTATATGAATGTGAAATATTGGTGTCGGTTGTTTTGGTTTGAATTTGCAGGAGGTTTAGGTAAAAAAATAAGCAGAAATGCTGCTGAAATTTTTATTAAAAAAAAAAATTTGGAATACTCGAACAAGTCCCGTTCTATTTTTAATACATGTTTGAACTTCAAGAGTTCAAGATAGGGACTTAATTATTATATTATACTATGAAAGTTATATTAATTGTAAATTATTCGTAAGTTGTCTGATATGTCTGGTAATGCCTCATAACCTTGTTCCGGTAACGGTTTGGGGTTAGGGGGTGTTAAAATTCCGACTAGGGCCTATTTTGGGATGTTACATTCTGCCTCTTTTCATTCCCAAGATTTTAACCAGGAGTTGCCCACTATTTGACCTGCGAGCATGATTTTTGTCTACTGAGTTAGTTATGATTTTACTAGTTTTATTTCATCTCCAATGTTTTATTTCAATCAAGCCAAAATTGTAACGCCCCGTACCCGAGACCATCGCCAGAGTCGAACAAGAGGTGTTAACAGACTTAATTCATTACTTTAAACAGCTCAAACAATTTATTTTTAAAATTTTCAGTCAAGCTAGCAATCTGTGTCACAGTAGCTTAAAACTCCATATCTCGAGTTCCGAAACTCGAAATTCAATTCCGTAAATTTTCCCTGAAGCTAGACTCATATATCTATTTACTAATTTTTTTATAGAATTTTTGGTCAAGCAAATTAGTACATTTTATTAGTTAAAGTATCCCCTATTTCAGGGTTTGACTACTCTGACCTCTGTGTATTACGAATCAGATATCTCCCTGTACAGAGTTTCAATGACTATGCCGTTTATTTCTAATAAAACTAGACTTAATAAGGAATCTGTAGATATAAATAATGACTTCTAATTATCTTTGAAAATTTTATGGTGAATTTCCAAAGTCAAAACAGGGGATCCAGAAATTGCTCTGGCCCTGTTTCACAAAAATTTAAACATCTCATAAAATATAACTCATATGCCTGTTTTGTTCCATCCATATGAAAATAGACTCATCAAGCTTCAATTCCATAACTTATTCATTATTTAATTCTATTTCTACTATTTTTAGTGATTTTTCAAATTCACGTCACTACTGCTGTCTGAATCTATTTTATGGTAAATTTTACCCATTTCATGGTTCCTATGGATTAGCTAGAAATTTAGCATACATAACACCAAATATGATCATGATTAGCCATTCCAATGGCTAATCATTACCAAGCATTTCCATACCACTCAATAACCATATCATAAGACCATATATACAAAATGATTATAATGATATACATGCCATACTCAAAATATACAAGCCATTATGCCAAGATGGTATAAGGATAGTGTGAGCGTGCCTTCGATCGTTTCCGATTTTCGAGCTGGCTTGTCAACACTACAAGGAATGAAAAGGAGGGAGTAAGCATAAATGCTTAGTAAGTTCACATGCAAATAGCAAGTAACACAACTATATAAGCAAACATAAACATCATTTGCATGATCATCACCGAGACATTCATATCACATTTTCATTTATCATCTTACCATATTGTTGTTATATCGAGTTTTCAATCTGAAGGCTAAGTACATACCTGTTCAAAGTATCCATTTCACAACACTTACCAATACATCTTTTTCATCTCGAGTATTCCTCCATTTGAGTAGAATTTTACCCGTTGAACACATCGGAATATAATTCGGATACACGAAAAGTTTGCACATAAGTGCCACATATGTAGCCAAGCTACCATGTAACCCGCCCATAAGTGAACTCGGACTCAACTCAACAAGCTCAGGCGTTCATATCCGTAAGTGAATTCGGACTCAACTCAACGAGCTCGGATGCCTAGTTACATCTCTCGAACTCGGACTGAACTCAACGAGTTCGGACATTCGCATCCATAAGTGAACTCGGACTCAACTCAACGAGTTCGGATGCCCAAATATCCCAGTGACATTTCACTTGTATCCTAATCCATTCCTAAGGTTCAACGGGACCTTTTTCCCAATCATGTGTCTCAACCATCTTCTACGGAATGCCGATACCGATACTCGATAGTATTTCACATTTTCCAAGTATATCACATAATTTGACATATTATCAAACAATTATCACGAGTATAATATTTCATAATAATTATCATATCATTTAAATAACATAAAAATATTTAAAATAATAACTATGTTACCAACATTTACATATGAACTTACCTCGTATGTGAAAATGACTACTTTTACCATTTCGTCCACAACTTGGTATTTTCCCCATTTTAGCCCGAATTTTAGTTTTCCTTGCTCTATCATTTAAAATATAGTCTAATTAGGGCTCAAATTATTCAAATTAACCCAAAATCATATTTTGGCAAAATTAAAATTTTGCCCCTAAACTTTTGCATATTTACACTTTTACCCCAAAGCTCGTAAATTAAACTTCAGCATATTTTCTTATGTTTTATGACATGCTGAACATTTTTCCCTTCCATGACAACATCAAATTCTCACTCTAACACATAGTTATGAACAATAACAATTTTTACCGATTAAGCCGTTTTACGCATTTTTGCTTAAAATCGCTTAGCAAAGTTGTTTAACATAATTTCAGCCTTCATATTCTACCATAAAAAATCAAAATAAACACATTTCACCTATGGTTATTTTTCCAAATATGAACCCTAGCTTAAATTATTGCTAGAATAAGCTTAATCAAGTTACTGGGATTCCAAAAACGTAAAGAACTTGAAAAACGGGGCTAGAACGGACTTACAATCGAGCTTAGAAGCTTGAAAAACCCTAGCCATGGTTTCTCCTTTCTATATTCGGCCATGGGGTTGAAGATGATCAAAATTGGCTTTTAATTTTGTATTTTAATTCATTTTACCCCTAAATGACCAAAATGCCCTTACTACTAAACTTTCCAAAAATTCCATCCATGTCCAATTTTTGTCCATAGACTTAGAAATTGGTAAAATTTCTATTTTAGACCTCCTAATTAATATTTCAAAACAATTTCATGCTAGAAACTTCTAGAATGCAAGTTTTGCAAATTATTCGATTTAGTCCCTAATTTCAATTTAAGCACTTTATGCATAAAATTTCTTCACGAAATTTTCACACAATCATGCAATCATATAATAGACCTCAAAATAATAATAAAATAATTATTTCTATCTTGGATTTTGTGGTCACGAAACCACTATTTCAACTAGGCCCAAAATCGGATATTACAATCTGTCCCCTTTTTAGGATTTTCGTCCCAAAAATCTTACTGGAAAAGTGGTCTTAACTTTTAATCTCATATTCGATTGCTAAAGAACTTTCACTTTAGCTGTACCTCCAATACATCTCTTTAATTTCTCATATGGTCTAAAAGCTTACAGTCTCAACTCTCAACTGTTTCTTAAATTTTCAACCCTTCTCGCTTTCCCATGATATCATAACATAAAACCGGGATCTTAACTTGATTAATGGAGACCGGAATTCCAAGAAATCCAACAATCAAAGAGACCTGAAATTTCATGAATCTGATGAGTAGGAATTCATTCAACATTCATTCAACACCGATATGATTTATAGATTTCTCCAAACATTTAAGAATAGGATACATCACATTTTCCTCTTTCTGCCCTAGAAATATTCTGATATGGCCTCAAGAATAATCCTTCTCATTTCCATCCCAATATCAACATTGACAAGGATAATTTTGATAGATCCCAATGCTCAGCTTTAACCTCTTTAACAACTCAGATTTTATGTAACATCGAATGCTCTAAACTATCACATTACCTCACCGTCTTGAAACACATCACAATTCATACAACAAAGACATTATTTGAAAGTCGTGAAGTCTTTGCTCAATGTAGACTAGTCTAGTTCGGGCGCTTGGTTACCAATATTCTCATCTATCCGAACTCTGTCAACATGTAATAAACTTTTCACTTTCATAAGATGAAAACCTTATCATTCGTAGTGACTTTAACTAATATCCAACTCTTTCTAATAAATATACACTTCTCGTTCGGACTATTTACTCTTTTATCAAGACAAAAATGAAATTCTATTATCGGACTTGAGAAAAATAATCCTGACATAATTGTCACATGAAATCTTTCAAATAAATAATTCACCACACTGACTGAAACTCACGCTTTTATCACCTATGGCTTTACTGATGTCAAATCCTTACATAGAAATTAGAAAAAAAAATCCCAATACTAAAATCACCACATTACCAAGATCAAATTAGAAGTACAGTCATATTTGACATGATTATGACGAGCTGAAGAACGCACTTCGAACATGAGTCGTAATTGACAAATTATGGAACAAAGATAACAAGAAAACCGAATAAAGAAATCCAAGATAGAGAAACCCGGAATAAAGAAATCCAGAATAAAAAGATCCAGGATAAAGAAACCCAAGATATGATACTATGCCGGAGAATCAAAAACCAAACTCATAGAGAAAATATAGAATACCCCGATAATTCTTCAAAGAAAGAAAGTCCAAAAGAAAACATCATTTAATCCCACTAAAATCAAATATAACAAGATCAATATATCTTCCCATACATATATATCGGATGAAGCATCAAGTAGAAGAAATGCAATTATAATATCATATGTATTCTCTCATCAATTCTTATCGATTTAAATGAAATAGAATACCCAGGTGAAATAGAGCACTATAAATTATAAACCAATCGACTACCAATGCTTTCATCCAACACTGAGAATTAGAAGACATTCCCATATAATAAGAATTTCTTCTGAGAAAGATCAATAACCATAGAAATATTTACGAGAACGGGTAAACACATAGAACATCTCAAAAGAGACGGCTAAATCTGTCCCAAATATAATCATCACACTCGAGATAGTTCACATTTCAAATATCATTTCCCCAACTAGTTCTACCATCACAAATTTCATATTAAACCATTCACTAAAGAAGGCGATTCTGAATAAATTTTGATTTACACTTTTCTCGACCTACTTTGAGTAATTCGATTTACCAAAGAGAATTTCTTCTCTAATTGGGACAATTGCATAACTCCAATAATCTTTACGTCAATCCGATACTTTCTCGGCTCTAACTTTTACTTATCAGCTTATTTTCAATCTCGATCATACTTATAATTATTCTATCATTTGAACTCTTTGGGTTCTCAATCGGAAACTTATTCAATACAAATCTCATGAAATTCCATTATAAGTACCACTTCGGTAAGGGGGGGGTTGTAGGACCTCTCGACTCGACTTTCTTATACATACACATATGACACAACTTCCATCATCATAACAACATCATCAAAATCATGTCATTCATTCGGGCAATGCAACATTCATGTTGGCTTACACAAATTTTCCTGCTTTGTCCCATTTAGACAATATACTTATGCATACATTCTATGTTTTCTAGATAGCTTTACTTATCCATTCATTTAATTAAATTAATTCATGCTCATGACATCATATAGGGCCAAACAAACATAGATATTTGCATCACAATCACAACTTTCATTTCGTGCATCATGTACATGTCATTACAATCATATAATTCAGTCCAACAATTTAACATAGATAAGTTCATTTCATTATAATCCTTTATCTCATAAAAATCATATATCATTAGCATTCATCAACATTCGACGTCCAAATCAAGACAAGGACATTTTCATTCATATCATAATATTATGATTTTTATTCATACCTTTACTACTTTCTATTTATTCCGTTCATCTTATCAAGTAAGCCATATACACTACATCATATGAGCATTAAGCAAATATGGATATTTATCACATATGTATCATAAACTTTTATTCATACTTTTCTGAACCGAGACTTATCATAATCATAATTTTACTCAAAGACCTTCACATAACATTGAACATGGTCGATGTAGCTCGGTTGGAGAGTACCCTGTCTAAATAAGACGGTACTCATATGCGTCGGAAGACATCACACTATCACAGATCAGTGGCATGTATAGCTAAATTTTTACGCATGCTAAGTTAGTCCGAGAACCGACTAAACCTGCTCTGATACCACCAAATGTAATGCCCCGTACCTGAGACCGTCGCCGGAGTCGAACACGAGGTGTTAACAGACTTAATTCGTTACTTTAAATAGCTCAAACAATTTATTTTTAAAATTTTTAGTCAAGCTAGCAATCTGTGTCACAGTATCTTAAAAATTCATATCTCGAGTTTCGAAACTCAAAATCCAATTCCATAAATTTTCCCTGAAACTAGACTCATATATTTATTTACTAATTTTTTTATAGAATTTTTGGTCAAGCAAATTAGTACATTTTATTAGTTAAAGTATCCCCTATTTTAGGGTTTGACTACTCTGACCTCTGTGTATTACGAATCAGATATCTCCCTGTACAGAGTTTCAATGACTATGCTGTTTATTTCTAATAAAACTAGACTCAATAAGGAATCTGTACATATAAATCATGACTTCTAATTATCTTTGAAAAATTTATGGTGAATTTCCAAAGTTAAAACAGGAATCCTGAAATTGCTCTGGCCCTGTTTCACAAAAATTTAAACATCTTATAAAATATAACTCGTATGCCTGTTTTGTTCAATCCATATAAAAATAGACTCATCAAGCTTCAATTCCATAACTTATTCATTATTTAATTCCATTTCTACTATTTTTAGTGATTTTTCAAATTCACGTCACTACTGCTGTCTGAATCTATTTTATGGTAAATTTTACCCATTTCATGGTTCCCATGGATTAGCTAGCAATTTAGCATACATAACACCAAATATGATCATGATTAGCCATTCCAATGGTTAATCATTACCAAGCATTTCCATACCACTCAATAACCATATCATAAGACCATATATACAAAATGATTATAATGCTATACATGCCATACTCAAAATATACAAGCCATTATGCCAAGATGGTATACGGATAGTGTGAGCATGCCTCCGATCGTTTCTGGTTTCCGAGCTGGCTTGTCAACACTACAAGGAATGAAAAGGAGGGAGTAAGCACAAATGCCTAGTAAGTTCATATGCAAATAGCAAGTAACACAACTATATAAGCAAACATAAACATCATTTGCATGATCATCATCGAGACATTCATATCACATTTTCATTTATCATCTTACCATATTGTTGTTATATCGAGTTTTCAACCCGAGGGTTAAGTACATACATGTTCAAAGTATCCATTTCACAACACTTACCAATATGTCCCTTTCATCTCGAGTATTCCTCCATTTGAGTAGAATTTTACCCGTTGAACATATCGGAATATAATTCGGATACACGAAAAGTTTGCACATAAGTGCCACATATGTAGCCAAGCTACCATGTAACCCGCCCATAAGCGAACTCAGACTCAACTCAACGAGCTCGGTCGTTCGCATCCATAAGTGAACTCGGGCTCAACTCAACGAGCTCGGATGCCTAGTTACATCTCTCGAACTCAGACTCAACTCAACGAGTTCGGACATTCGCATCCATAAGTGAACTCGGACTCAACTCAACGAGTTCGGATGCCCAAATATCCCAGTGACATGTCACTTGTATCCTAATCCATTCCTAAGGTTCAACGGGACCTTTTTCCCAATCATGTGTCTCAACCATCTTCTACGGAATGCCGATACCGATACTCGATAGTATTTCACATTTTCCAAGTATATCACATAATTTGACATATTATCAAACAATTATCACGAGTATAATATTTCATAATAATTATCATATCATTTAAATAACATAAAAATATTTAAAATAATAACTATTTTACCAACATTTACATATGAACTTACCTCGTATGTGAAAATGGCTACTTTTACCATTTCGTCCACAACTTGGTATTTTCCCCATTTTAGCCCGAATTTTAGTTTTCCTTGCTCTATCATTTAAAATATAGTCTAATTAGGGCTCACATTATTCAAATTAACCCAAAATCATATTTTGGCAAAATTAAAATTTTGCCCCTAAGCTTTTGCATATTTACACTTTTGCCCCAAAGCTCGTAAATTAAACTTCAGCATATTTTCTTATGTTTTATGACATGCTGAACATTTTTCCCTTCTATGACAACATCAAATTCTCACTCTAACACATAGTTATGAACAATAACAATTTTTACCGATTAAGCCGTTTTACTCATTTTTGCTTAAAATCGCTTAGCAAAAGTTATTTAACATAATTTCAGCCTTCATATTCTACCATAAAACATCAAAATAAACACATTTCACCTATGGGTATTTTTTCCAAATATGAACCCTAGCTTAAATTATTGCTAGAATAAGCTTAATCAAGTTACCGGGATTCCAAAAACGTAAAGAACTTGAAAAACGGGGCTAGAACGGACTTACAATCGAGCTTGGAAGCTTGAAAAACCCTAGCCATGGTTTCTCCTTGCTATGTTCGGCCATGGGGTTGAAGATGAGAAAAATTGGCTTTTAATTTTGTATTTTAATTCATTTTACCCCTAAATGACCAAAATGCCCTTACTACTAAACTTTCCAAAAATTCCATCCATGTCCAATTTTTGTCCATAGACTTAGAAATTGGTAAAATTTTTATTTTAGACCTCCTAATTAATATTTCAAGACAATTTCAAACTAGAAACTTCTAGAATACAAGTTTTGCAAATTATTCGATTTAGTCCCTAATTTCAATTTAAGCACTTTATGCATAAAATTTCTTCACGAAATTTTCACACAATCATGCAGTCATATCATAGACCTCAAAATAATCATAAAATAATTATTTCTATCTTGGATTTTGTGGTCACGAAACCACTATTTCGACTAGGCCCAAAATCAAGATATTACAAAAATTATTATGATTAATAGAGTTAACCCTATCTTACTTATAGTAAAATTGATTAAGTCTAAATGCAAAGAGGACAGTTAATACAATTTCATACTAAAATTATGTTCATGGCTGTTAGGGAGTTTCTGAAACTTATTTTTGACAGTTTATTGTTTTTCCTAGTCCTCTAAATTAAAACTCTGTTTCATTATAATAAATTTTGATGTCTTTGTGGTTATAAGTGCAGCTTAAAACGTGACTGACTGAGTAACCGGAGTAGGGTGCTTGGGTTGTCATCCTACTTTGCATCAAGGTTGTGTGATGTCTTAGGTAAAACTCCGCTAACCAGAATTAAACAAAAAAAATTTTAGGAATCTGTGGAGTTGAGTAATCGGGGTGGGATGCTTAGTTGTCATCTCTCTTCGTGTCAAAAGGTTCAATATATTCTTTAGAGAAAAAAACATATATAAATATAATAAGTTAGGAGTATGTTGGGCTGAGTAACCGAGGTGGGGTGCTTGGCTGTCATCTCTCTTCGCGTCAAAAGGTTTAATATATTCTTAAGAAAAAAAAGGGAAAAAAAAGAAGTAAAAAATAATAATAAAGAATTGCATTTGGGGGCTAAGGGTGGAAACAAATAGGGTGCCTTGGTAAGTTTTGTAACTTACCTAATTTTCATGAAGTAATCCAAGTTGATTTTGATTTTTGTGTGAATTAATTGGAATACTTATTCAGTTTTACTTAAAGCAAGCTAAAGGTTCTCTTTATTTTTCATATGCATTATGCCTAATTTTTATAAAACTTTGGAGTGATATTTCTTTCATGGCAAAATCTAAATTTCATAGTGGATAAAAACCATACTTGAGGAAAAGCATGGGCTAAGTAGGGGGAATTTAATAATACTCTAAAGTGACATATTTTTTTGTATTAATTACATATTCATTTTGAGTATGATCTTCCTAATTTAAGCTATTTATGGTTTTTTATCTTGTAGGGACTAAATTGAAGGCAAAAGGAAATTTGGGGGCAAAAAGTGAGAATTTAAAGATAAATGGGTCAGATGTGAAATAAGAAAGAAGTGGTATCGAAAATGCAACTTGTGGCAGACTTGGGGGACAAAAGTGCAAAGAAGAGATTTTATAAACACAAAACTCTATTTAAATTTTAATTATATTAGGATTATTGCTAAGATTATTATTTAGATTTAATTTTAGCTTTTAGCTTTTATCTTTATTTACCTTTAAGAATTTAAATAGGAATAAACTACGTTTTTTAAGTATTATAAATAGGGGATGGAGTGACACAAATTGACTCATCTTTTCTATAAAGCTCCCTCTCCCAAAAAGCTTAGCCTTTGTTTCTTTTATTTATTCAATAAAATTCTATTTTTATTAAGTTTTTCTTTCTTCCCAAAAAGCATGAGCCACTAAATTCATCTAGCCAAAGGTTGTCGGGATTCCCCAAAAAAGGTTCATGAGGCTTAGAATCCGCGCTTAGCCTTCTCAACAAATATTCATTGTTTCTCCACACTACGGGACTGACGCTTCCATCCATGTCCCTTCAAAAGTGATCTTCATCTTGTGCAAAGGCAGCTGCTTTATATGTTTTGGGAATGTTGCACAGTCGGTTCATTAGCTTATTGCGTCAGTAGTTGTCGAGCCCAAGAGACAAAATGGCATGGCATTCGCCATTGAAAAGTGATGATCTAGTGTAAGACGATCCCACAAAAGTGATGGTTGGCTAGAGTCAAGTTCCTCTAAATCATAACTCTAAAATCTAAGTGGAGCTGGTGGTTGTAGAAGTCCTCTTCCACTATAACTGGCTTATTCTGTTTGAGAAGGATCACCTAAAAGCCTAGGATTAAACCCAAGAAGGATCCAGATGACAGGAGGTTGGAATCTTTCCATAAAATAACTCTCTTTTCTTAACTCTGTTTATCTTTACAATTTTAATTTCAATTTACACAATTTCAATTCAATCAAACTTTTAATTCTGTTTTTTTTATTTTTTTCAGGGTACGTAGGTTTTCTTGGGCACGACTCTGTCTGGGATCTCGAGGAACAGGAACTTGTGCAAATCCAGTCCTTGAGGATTTGACCCTACTTCCCTTATACTATTATTTTCGTTATTTTATAGGAATAAGATATTTTTGGTGCTTTCAACGACGCATCAATATTCACCACAATAACTATTTTATCCTTTACCCTCTTATTTTATGGGTTTTCTCCTTTCAAGCTTGAAGCAACCGTGACTAGCCTATTTTTTGAGGTGGAAGACCTGCACCTTGATGGTTGATCCCTCATATCCATTCTTCCTGTTATAGATCTAAATCTCTGAACCCTATCCATAGTTGATCCTTATGATGAAAATGGCAAAAAAAAATAAACATTTATAGAAATTCCATCAACAAACACAAGAAAACCCTTAACTCTAGCAATTGAAGAGAAGCTTGCAGCAATAGAAAAAATATACAGGAAAACCCTTGGAAATTAGATGAAGTAAAAGTGACTTTAGGGACAACCAAAGTTTGGATTTATAAATTTTCTCAAAAATACTTTACAAATGCACCATTTCAGTCTTGAAGACCACGACCAATAGTGTCTTGCCACATACACCATGTCAGACTGTTGGATCTAGTGCTTAATTATACTATTTTTATCAATATACACTTGTAATTCATTGATTACATTAATATACTTTTTATAATTCTCCTCACATGGTTTTTGCATGCAAAGAAAAATGGAAGCAAATATTACTCATTGGTTGTCTAATGTTTAACTAATACTAAGCGATATTACGTGGTCAGATCGTAGTATGGAAAGACAGCTTGTATTAATAGACGAACCTAAACATGTCCTTAGTCTAATCAGGAATGAGCAAACCAATTGAAAGACTAATATGTCATCTATCGAGTCCAATTAGGGATATGCCTTGTCTTGGGTTTCAGAGCGGATGACTCCCAAAAGATAGAGACATAAATGTGACTGATTAAATTAACAGTGCATCGGACAAGACCCAAGAAGAATAGATCCTGAACTATTTTATGGATTTATTCATTTGTGACGTTCATAGTGTGACATATCTAAATCATGAGTGGATGGTGGACTATGTATACTTGACTCGTACACTTTGATGTAAATAAAATCCTGAGTTCAAATATATAAGGAACCGAAATTTGGTGCGTTGGGTGTACAACTTCTATAGCATGTGACATCATTTACAATAGTGGAATTTATAGCCCAAAATATGAGTAAATGATATCCTCTCATTGGCATTACATGGTTGATGAAAAGTAAATGTAGCCACGGGTCGTCCGTCTTTGTGATGGATGACTTGATCACTAATTGATAGTGATTGACTTTTCATGAAGGAAGATGTAATGGTTACCATAAGATAAAATAGGGCCATATTGGGAGAACAGATATTATCCCAAATAGATTAAGGATATCCTATGAGGGTAACGCACTAATGATAAGGTCATTGGACGAGCACTAAGTAGTTGTTTTCATAATGGTATGTTGTTGGGGAGAGTTAAGTCACGATACTATAGTGGAATGACTTCGTGACTAAATGAGTTTATAATTAATAGGCGAAAAGCCGAAACTCAATTATAAATCATTTGAGCCTCAATTTTATATGTCCAATCAGTCCCTCCGCCAACTCGTCGAAACCAGAAATGAATTGTGTGTTTGAATAGAAATGAATAGAAATGAATGGAATGAATAGAAAAAGAGAAATGGAAAACATTTAGGAATGATTATAGTTTTCTTCGAAATAGAGAAATGGAATTATTTGGAAATAAATGTAGGTTTCAAAAAATGAAAATGGAAATGAAAATGAAAGCTTGCAATCTTATATAGGATTACTTAAAAAATGATGGAAGAATGAGTTTATGATTTTGGACTTTTTTGAAGCCCGAAAATGAAAATAAATTATTCGTTCATGGTGAACATGTTGAGTTGTGACATATTGAACTAGTTTTCTCGAAATTTTACTGGGACAAAATCGTCAAAATTTTATCGGGGTAAAATTGTCAAAAGTTTTACTAGGGTAAATTTGGGATAAGAAAATTATTTAATATATAAATATTAAAGTTTATTTTTAGAAATAGAAAAACTGAATCGGGTTGGGTCACATAATAGAGTACTAAGTCAAAAAGGGCCTAAGAAGTACTCATAATTGGACCCGATGTAAAAGAGGCCCAAAAACCCCTCATGGACACGAAGGGGGTAGCAACCCTAGTAGGAACACTAGGTAAAAACGTCCACCCCTCCCCTACTCTAAGTAGGATATTGTTTTTCTATTTGAAATAAACCACTACAACTCAACAAGAGTTCTACCTTCTTTTCCTATAAATAGATGGCACTAATAGAGTTATTTACACAACTTTTGGGAGATTGTTATTCTGCCGAAATATAAAGAGAATTTATTCTCGACTTTTAAATATATTTTTCCAGAATAAATATTTTACTGGTTTCTATTAAAAAAGAGAGAATTTATGTTTTCACCCTAAAAGGAGAGAAAACTTTTTCTAATTCTGTGTTTCAATTCAATTGGTTCAAGCAAACACTCGAAGCAGTTCGTGGTACGAGAATAGCAAAGAAGATCATTTGGTTGAAAGCTAAAAAACATCAAGGATTCGCTTATATAAAAACACAAGTATGATTTTAGTCTAAGGTTTACTGTTATAAATATTACAAATCGGGTCAGTTTTCAAAATTTTAATTTTTCACTGTGGAAGA
This sequence comes from Gossypium anomalum, assembly GCA_025698475.1. Lineage (NCBI taxonomy): Eukaryota > Viridiplantae > Streptophyta > Magnoliopsida > Malvales > Malvaceae > Gossypium > Gossypium anomalum. The sequence goes on from CM046956.1 coordinate 62,932,736, forward strand.
AAACCGTTTTCAAACCAGATTTTTTCCAATACAGACACCCTTAATTATTGTTGTTTCCCAGGTACAGTTGAATTAAACATTGCATTTATAGCGAATCTTTTGAAAAAATTATGACAACTTTTCATTTTTCCCAACAAGAAGAACCATTTTTTTCGTCCTTAAGAATTTAGGCAAAGTAACGTCTCACAGAAAGCCATTTTGTAACTTGTTGCTCAACTTGGGGGGCTATTGTTATACCTCTTCCTAACTTGTACATGTGTCAGAAGGATAGATGACGTTGACCACCCCTTTGACTTCACCTGAGAAGGTGCATTGCTCAGCCATCCATCCTGATTAAAGAAGTATCAACTTTCCATGTTTTGGACTACCTACAAGATTAGTACCAGACTTTCTTGCTCTTTTGAAATGAGACAAGCACTTGGTTTTTAGATGTAAACACACCTTTAAGGCAACAAGAACCCACTTGGGCATAACAACCTCATACTTAATATAATAAGCCCCGCGATGCACGTCCCTCACATATTGCATGATGACAACCTTCTTCATAACAACCTGACACGTCATGTTGGTGGACAACAGGACATTTTCTATAAATACACTTTCAACGATGAAGAAGGGATTGACCTTTGAGACATCAAAGTTACTCTGAGCAAATATCCTCTCCTTCAACAATCAGCCTGTCATCTTATTTCTTTCTAGCTCTCCGTCTCTTTAGGTGAACCAACCTCCACAACATCACCACCTACTCCTCCTTACCTTCTCTTAACTCTCTTCCCTTGTTGTACATTGTATTAACACATTAATCACTCTATCATGCTATTGTAATAAAAAAACTTACATAACAATTTTTAAACTTTTTTATATTTCTATTCATCATCCTGAAACCCACTTTTTTTTCTAGAGTTTTTCACTTCTAACTTCGAACTTGAAAAAACAAAAAATAAGTGTAAGCAATTTATTCCATAAAATTTCACAAATACCCTCAAAATAATTAAAATTTTTAATAAATTTAAATTAAAAAAACATAATGAGAAAATAAATTGCTTATTTTAAAACTTTAGGGTTAAATTGATAAGTGGTTTAAAGTTTTGGAAAATAATTTTGTTTCTTTAGGGTTAAATTGTAGTGAACATTACAACTTTTTTTAACACCTAGGTTTTTTTTTTCCAACCGATGGCCTCAAAAATTTGCAGATTTTTTTTTTTATAGAGGAGAATAGGTGGGATCATCCGAGATTTACTTGCCCAGTCATGTCAAGATTAAGGGAGCAAAGAATCTTTATAGTCTTGGAGCCTCAAAGCCCCAAATCGCCATCTTGCTAGTCGGTTTCAAGGCCCAAGCTGGCAGATATTTTTTGCTCCATTGGCCCCAACATGACTTGGCATTGGGTTCCCAAATCACCATGTTGGATCCTGATTTGTGTTCCTAATGTGTTGGATTCCTCTGCCGCTAGTCAAATTCTAACAGGGAGCCTCATTTTCACCCCAAATCGCCATTTGGGCATACGATTTCAAATTCCTTAAACCAAATCCATATTATTTTGATAAAAATGTATTATTTAGATAAATGATTGTTTTTTCTATGTTATTAGGGTAAAAAACGCTTTAACCTATTATTAACTATTGGGAAATTTTGAAGATAAAAACTGAGTGTGATCAGATATCTGAACAAGGATTGAAATAATGAATGATGAGTTTCTCATTGTCTCTGACAGATGATTTGCAGAGATGTGGTGGTATATATGTTTGCAGATGATGAGAGAATAATTGTCTTGGATGCTAACACCAAACAGCTAGCTGTGGCTGTGCATGTTAGTGGCAGCCCCACTTGCCTTGCTTCCCATTCTTTCTCACACACTTGGGAACTGATGCCAAATTTGAATTCTATCAAGCATCGTAGCTGGATATGGAATCTGCTTCACTTAAAATGACTATCAACTCCCCCATCCTTTTCTCCCTCTAACACAAAAGTTTTGACCCATTCTTCAATTCATCATCGTTTATCAGATATTTCCATTGCCCCTCAATTTCTATTATGTCTCTCTTTTTCTTTTATGTGTAAATATTGAGCATAAATACGAGATGCTAATAGTGTGTAAATGAAAAGGAAATACTTACATTAACTTCTTTTCCCCAAGTTTACTTATTAATTAATTATAGGTGATTATAATGTAGAAAAACTACAAGACAAGTTGAAAAAAGAGACTTGAAATGGCTTTTGCTAGATACAGAAAAATTTTCTATGGATTTTGTGTTTAATTTCAACTTTGACGGGTAGGCTGCATATTCACTATATATGGATATAGATTCCTTTCCAAATGCCTATGCAAATTTTGTTTTTTTACTTTCTTGTGAAGATGCGATTTAGGAAAATTACAATCAATACCATTAATTAAAATCAATTGTATTTGCTTGAGTTACCTCTTATGAACAAAGTTAAATTTTTGTAGGGTGCATATAATTAAACTAAGTACCCATTTTTCTTCTGCTTGTGATTACCCCCTTGGGGAAATATTAGGTCAACTATGCTTGCACTTCCATATTTCTCCATTACCTTTTTTAAATGGATCCATGGCTCTATATAAGCAGGGAATAAGATGTATTTATTAGCCCATTCAGAAAAGTTTCTCACAATGCCATACTTTTACCGAATTTAAGAAAAAGTGATACATTAATTATATTTACTTTAATAAAATCGGTTACGTAATTGGTTCCATCGATCTGTCTAGTTTAATTAATTAAATTATTAAAATTTAAAAAAAAATTAGTTCAATCACCTATCCGTACTGGTCCCCTATCCGACTAGCTGATCCAATCTGATTCAAACAACATTGACTTTAACAAATACAATTAAACACTAATTATAAGAGAAAGTAAAACCTAAACCAACAATTATTGTGTATAGTGATAAGACACATTGCACTCCAAAAGAGAATTTAAGTTTGAACATTGGAGACAACATTCTTTGAAAGGGTAATCACGAACCCCATGAGAACTATTCTTTATTGATTGTAAAGCAGACACATAAAAGATACACTGATCATAAAAAAAAGTAAAATCCGCAATTTTATTATGGGTAAACTACACCCAGTGTTACTAAACTATTAATAAGTTTATGTTTTGATCACTTAATTTCAGAAAGTTACAAAATGAACATTGAATTATTAAAAAATTCTCATTTAAGTTACTGGGCAGTAAAATCATTATTGTATGACTCTCTCTATTGATATTGCCTGTAACAATTGAAAACTCTTCTTCCCCTTCTCTTTACCAATTCATTTTTTTCATGAAATAGTTTTAAATGCCATGAATTTATGAAACAAAATCCAAACAGTTTTCTTCTTCAATCTCTAATATTGACTGTCAAATCAACTTAGATCTAAGGTATATTTTTCTACTCGTCAATAAGTAGTAAACTATCGTACTAATTGTTACTTGAAACTCACTAGCTGAAATTTTAAAAGAATTAATAATCTAATGACTTAAGTAAAAAGTTACAAATAATTCAACGAGTTAAATAAAAATTTCTTAATAACTTAATAATTTTTTATAATTTTTTAAAATTGAGTGATTAAAACGAAATAATTTAGTTGTGCGTTGGTAGCAGCGCCATACATTCCTTCTTTTTTTTTTTTAAATTTCCCCGGATTCACGTGTTGTGAATTTATGGTGACAGGAATTTGTTGTCACGTGATGTGAGTTTTAATTGTATAGTTTGTTTTGTTATTGGATTTGCCTTTGACAGTCAGCAACTACTTTCATTTCTTCCTTCGGGTGGAAATGCCAATGCATGCTTCCGCCAACTTACGGCGTTCCGGATGGTGGTACCAACCACAATAATAACAAATAAACTTAGTCAATTCTCTCTTTCCAATTTTGAAGATTTTTCTTTTGAATTTAAACTTTAGATTTTGGTTATACATTTTTTAGTTCAACTTTGGCAACCTTATTATTGTAAAAATCTTGATAATAGTATTTCATTATATTAAATTTCTTCATGTCTTTTTTAGCAATACATAAATAAAATAATAATCAAACTTACTTCCATTAATTTTATTATCATTTTTTGAGTATAATGATTTATTTGGTCCTCTAATATAAAATAATAATAATTTAATCTTTCATTTAATTTTTCACTTCTTTTAACTTTAAAAAAAAAAATTGCTAAATCATCCTAAAATAGATAGAAAAGTTAAACGTTTGTTAATTTTATTGACGTGTCACATGAATTGCCACGTAGATAACATATCAGCATTTATGTTTTTTTGAATTTTTAAATTTAAAAAATTAATTAAATGTTAACGTATCATATAGATAAATGTCACTTTTTTCATTAATTTCGAGATAATTTGACAAAAAATATAAATTAAAAAGTTAAATAAAAGAAAAATTAAATAAAACCTTTTATAAAATTAAAATTTAAATAACTCATTTTGCCTTTCTTTTATTCCATTTAGTAGGAAGAGAAGAGACATTATTCTTTCAATATATTTATAGTTTGGATAAAGAATTGATTTGACCATCTAATACCTAATCCCAACACTAATAGTACCAGTTTGTTAATTAATTAATAACCAAAATATTCTTATTCGCTCAACTTTACATCGCACTCTTCTCCATTTATTTTCATCTTTCTGGAAGTACAGATATTCACCAAATATTTTCATCCATTACTGATTAATTAATTAATTATTATTTTAAAAATTAAGGGTAAAAAGTTATCTAAAACTTCTTTTATAAATTATATATTTTCATAACAAAATATGTTGTATTTTTAAAGGGAGATGTTGATTTAATATAGGATAGAAAGTAAAAAAAAATTTGTAGGGTTGAAATTAAATTGTATATTTTTACAATAATAAAAATGTAATCCGTATCTTTATAATTTTGAAAAGATTAAATCAAATACGAGAGAGTTAAAAGTATAAATTTAATATTATTAATTTAAAATTCTATAAATTTTAGTTGAATATATTTCCAACGGTTTTAAAGATGTATCTATATCCTATCTATGTATTCGTATAAAAAAAAAAAAGTAATTGGAGGGACTCTTACTGATCTATCATAAAATTTTATGTTATTGATTTCAAAATTGGAATCTGAAAATTTCCAAATTATAACTATAAGCAGCAGCAAGGTATTTTAGGTAGGAATATGTGAATTTAGAGGTGAGTGATAGAATTGGGTCAGAAAATTTCAGTAAATCAGGTGGCATCCCTCCAGAATTATTGTTGGTTATGGTAATTATCGGCTACTCATCTGCCCTTTTCCTCCCCATTCTTGTCTTTTTTTTCTCACTTTCTGGATTTTAATTAGTCCGTGACTGCCACAGTGTATCAACACTTTATTCCTTCACAATGGAATATACATATACCAGCAATTCCAAATGTGACTTTGAGGGAAGACGAAAATTTTATAATCGCTTGTTAAATAAAAATTTGGAGTTTAAATTTAATGGGTAGAAAAACGAGAAATTAATTTTAAAAAGATAAAAGATTTTAGAGAGCATTCAAAGTATATATGAAAAAAGATTAATGTAGGTGAGGAAACTCATTCCCAATTAACAGTTGAAGAGAAGAAGTAAAGAAACAGAATACAGGGTTTAATCATGTATCCCCCCTCCCCCCCTGTAGCCTTTACGACTTGCCATGGAACAATACCTGCACTGCAAAGATAAAAAGAGTTCAACAGATCATAGTTTTCCCATGTGTTACTAGAAAAAATAATAAGAGCGTGGATGAGCAACACTCGTGACACTGCTGGCTCATAATTTTTTATAGTAAAAAAAAAACTAGTAGACAAGAAAAGAAACAAAAAACATAAGCACTGTTACTACTGTGAAACAACTCATGACTGCCTCATGCAAGAGAACATGTCAGAGAAGTCAAAGAACACACACAAAAATAAAATAAAATAAATCCAAACTCCAAACTCCAAAAGGCAAAACAGTAACCAAAGACACATTTACCTATGGAATTGAAAAAGTAAAAAACTTTTAATCATATAATACGTCACTAATAATATACGTACCTTTGTACTTTCTTCATATTCCTACCCCTTTTCTTGTTTTTTCTTCTTTGATCTTCACTGAAAATTCCCATTTCCTCCTAAACATTGGTGATTTGTCGGCGCAGTAATATTACTTCTCTCTGAACCCAAGGCGCCTAACCCCATCGCTTCTTGTTGTTGCTGTTGCTCCCTTTGTGAAACCCCTCCCATACTCATGCTTCTAACTATTTGCCCTACTCCAAGGAAGTCCCTGGTCAATCTATCTGACCCACCACCACCACTAACATTCAAAATTTGAGGCTGCTGCTCTACATGCTTTTCTTGTTCTACGCTGCTTCTATTTGCATATGGGTTTTCTTGTCCATGTCCAAAGCTATATGTATTGGACCCACCTCCGGCTATGGAATTCATTAGTTCATGTAGGTTGTTCCCGGTGCTATCTCCCAATGTGCCGCCAAAGTTTGAGTTACCAAAGCTTCTCATAAGAGAGGCGTTTTTGTAGCTTGAAGTTGAACCCATTTGGGCAGCTTTTTGGAGCAATGCGGTAGCTGACATTTGGACTGCAATGTTATTGCTTTGAGCAAAGACAGAAGGGATGTTAGTGGTGATTTGGTTTCCCATTACAGTGTTTGAGAAGGGATCTGAGGCTTCGCTCGTCCCACCACCACCGCCTCCAGTTTCATTGTCGAAATGTTCAGGGGTCAGCAAACCTGATGATGTTAGATTGGCATCCGGGTTGGTATCGTTTCCACAATTTGAAAGGAAGCTAAGATTGAAGAAACTGGGTGGTGAAGGAGTGTTGGTTGTGTTGTTTTGGATATCTGCAGGAAACTGCATCATTAGTCCCTGGTGGTACTGTTTGTTGTTTCCCAAAATCCCTTGTTGAGGATGATGCTCTTGATTAGACTCAGGCATGAAGAAAGCAGCTGAAGAAACCATGGATTGTTGGGGTCGAAAAGATGATGATGATGATGATCCCATTGATGGAGAGAGTAAAAGATGATCAAATTGGGTCCTCCTGTCAACACCTCCAAGTTTAAAAATGTCACGGCCACCACTGTTATTATTAGTCTGGTCTTGTACTGATGACATTTGAGTTCCCACTTGAGATAACCCTAAGCTCATATTACTAGTACTTCCATATAAATGGTTGCCAATGGAGTTGAAGGAAGGAGGTTGCCTTGCATTTTCCTGAGCCAGTGCATCACAAAATGCCCTATGTGTGATGAAACTGTCACGCCTGCAACAGTTATAATAGGAGGAATCAATTACATAACCAGCTGATATACAGATAGTACAAGATAAACAAAACAAAGGACACGGGTTGAGATTGGAGTTCAATACAAAGTTTAAACAGCAACTCATGTCTGCTACGTTCAATACATCAAATTATAAGATTTTGAAAGTTAGTTTGTGGAAAGGATCTTAGGCACATACAACTAGCTACCTAAATGGACACCTTAAGTTGTCAGGTAATTTGATTAATTACATTTCATTTTTCTCCCTATTATTTTCTGTTTGTCTCGTATTGCTGAGATATTATTCTACCCCAAAAAATGCAAGGATAAGACAATGAAGATGTGTAACGTTGAAAAGCTGCCGTTTGCTACATTGGACCAACAAAGCTTTTAAATGAAGTGTCATAAGTCATACTTTGCCTTTGAAGTATTAGGGTTTAAAAGAAAACGTGTAGTGAACCCTAAACAAGTCAAAAGAATGTCAACAAAACTTGGACGAACTACCAAGAGAATGTATTCAACCAAGTGAAAGACGATAAATCAATATGCCAAATTCCTAAATCAATCAAGGCTCTCAAGCTCAAGTTTTTTTTTTTTTTTTCTTTTTTAGAGTTTAGAGGCTAAATTATCATGAAACCAAAAACCTCAACAAGTCTAGCTAACCCACAACATAACAAAAATGGTAACAACAACACTGTAAACTCTACACATGGCATAGCAGCACGTGAATAAGAGGGAGAAATAAAATGTAAAACAAAGAAAGGGCGGTGGTTCCTAGGAAAAACAAAAGATGAAACTGTTTTTGTTTTTTTTTTTTTTTTTTTCTCTGTTTCACAGAAGCGATCGATACTTTGTAATGAACAAAACAAGAGAAAATGGTGAATGGATGATGATATCTAATAGAACATAGATAGTAAGTATTTTTTTTCTGTATTATTAACTAACCTTGAGAAGAGAGTACCACAGTCACATCTGTACTCTCGAGTTCCACAAGTCTTTGAATGAGCTTTCCAGTCAGACTGCACGGCATACCTCTTAGAACACTTCTCGCACTTCCATTTCTTCTCACCATGTTTCCTCGAGTAATGCTTTTTGATGCCTGTAAGGTCACCAAGTGCCCTAGACGGGTCATGGTGGACGCATGTGGGTTCAGGGCAGAGATAAACCTTCCTCTTCACTTCTTTTGTAGTCTTCTGTCTAAGCTTCCAAGGGAGATTATGTCCTCTTCTGTGAAGCTGTAAGTTTTGCTCCCTTTGGAACCCTTTGTTGCATACCTCACAAATAAACCTGTTTGTTGCCATTAGGCTCTTGGGAGACAGTGCTATCACTTCCACATCTGGATCTGTTATCATATTCAAATTTGATTAATTGCAATAAGGATGAAGAAAGTTTTTGGATGATAATTGGAAAATATTAAAAGAAAAAAAGAAACACATTCACCCCTTGTCATTCCACTAAAAAAATTGCTCTTGGAATTTAGGGTTTCATATCCATATAAGGAACTTTGATCCTTCACTTGAATTATTGGTATACATATAGCTGGGTTTATTAGTAGAATCTAATTATATATAAAAATCGGGATACTTGCTTGGTAGGACTGGTTGGTTTCTCTTTTTCCTCTGAGGCGGCGGTGGAGCTGGCCCCATAGCTGAAGTTGGTGCTGCTGTAGAATGCTGGTGTTGGTCCTCTTCTCTAATTCCAAAAGGTCCTAACGAGGAAGATGCAGCCATCTCTAAGCAAAACCCTTTTTTTTTTCTTTACTTCGTTTGCTTCAAGTAATTATTCCTCTTTATTTTTCTCAGCTATAAATCATCTACTATCTCCTCTCTTGAAAACCCATAATCTAACAACAGCCCCACACTGAAATCTTATCTGAAAAAGCTGAGAAAAGGGCTCATTGAGCTTTTTGAGTAGAATTGATTGATGAAAGCCCTAAAAAGGAAAAAAATATATATCTAAAAGACAAACTAAAATCAAGGTGAGTTGAAGTTTGAGAAGGAGGAGAAAGAAAAAGTAAGAAAGAACTAACTCAGCTACTGTTTCTTTCTCTTGCTTTTAAATGCCAGATTGTGAACAAAGGTGTTCTTCTCTGATTTGGTGTCATGTAGTTATACTAACACATATACATAAAACATCCCTCAGCAGATTTCCCTTGTTTTCTGTTTATTAATTTCTTTTTTTTTCTCTCAACCCTCTTTCTTTTACCTGATTTTGTACATTTTTCTTTCAGTTTACAAAATCAAATTAACTTAGAGAGAGAGAGAGAAGCTTGCAGACAAACTTGCTACCATCACCCTTTCCCCCATTGGGCACTCACTGTAAATAATAATAAATAAAAAGAAAACAGGAAGTTTCAATCCTGGAAACAAAAAACCTAAAATGGATTTTTTTCTTTTTTGAAAATGAAAAAGAAATTCAAAATTCAAAGAGAGTGTTGTTGTTTTACGTAGTAGTAATATTTTTTTCTTGGGTTTTTCTCGAACATGCAAAGGGCAGGAAGAAAAGTAAGAAAAAGGAACTTACTACGAACTCAGCGCATAATCAGGTTGGGTCAATATATTTGTACCGAAGTAGGGACCTGGATGTCACATCGTGGAATGAAAATGGGTATTTCTGTCATTCTGTTAAGAAACTTTTTAATTGGAAAAAAAAAGGAAAGAAAAAGATCTCAGAAAAATACGTAATCCAACCACTGGGGAAAGGATAAACGAAAAAGAAAGGTAAACTCCATAAATAGTCCTTCAATTATTAAAAACTTTAATTTTAGACACTTAAAATAAAAAATTTATCATTTAAGTATGCATGTTACACAGTTTATTCATTTTAGTCACACTGATTGCAAACTTTAACAGAAATCTTATATGGTATTTTTTTTGACATGTGGACCAATCATTAGATGCCACATGGCATAATTTACATTATCATAAATATTGCATGCCACTTTAAAGGACTAAAATATAATTTATTCAATACTAATTATTAATCAAAATAAAAGAAAAAATATAGTTAAAAGAAAAAACTCAGAAATCCAAGCCTCATATTCTTCTTCAAATTTGATTTTCATGATCAGATTAGTTAGGGTTGTATTGCTATGATTACTTCAGCAACGAGTTCGCCTACTTTTGGATTGGATTATTTCCCATTTGGTAATTCACTGATTCCAATTTGACGAAAATTTCACATTTGACAATAATGGGTTCTTCCGTCATGGATCACAAGATTTGTTAGTGCCGTTTCATTGCATGCATTTTGAGAAAATTAAGACTTTTTTTTTTTAACAAACAAGGGTTGGATAATTGGATTTTAAGGTCTTAGAATTCAGGTAGATTTCTTGTTTTATAGAAAATGAAGACTACTTCTTTCCCGTGTCATAATATTTTTAATTTTTTAGTATCTGAACTTGTTCATGAATCGGGTTATTCGTTCAGGTTCAAAGGTCCGTTCGAAATTTGAGATGATTTGAGCAAAAATATTGGGCCTGAAAAATAGGTTTTGCCAAACAAATTTATTTTATTTAAAATATGGGCCGGACTCAAGCTTGAAATTCAAGGCCCGAGCCCAACCTAACCCGTTTTAAAGTTTATAATACTTTATATTATGTTATTTTTATATATTGTGTAATTTAGCATACATTAAAAAATAAACATATTCTAAATATGTTAAGATGACTATATAAAAACTTTCGACAAATAAAAAAATATTAAAAAAATATAATATAAATATATTTATTAAAATTTTAAAAATAATATGAGCGAGCCTAAAGTGAATTTGGGTTAATCTTTTGAAAATATGAGAGGGTTTGGACAAAATTTTATGCCCATATTTCAAGTCGGGTCGGACATGGGCAAGTGTAAAGTATGTTAATATCATACTTAGGCCCAATCAGACCCATGAATACCTCTACTGACAGTGGAGAAGCCATGGGCTGATAAGGGCCCCAGTCCAATTTAAAATGGAATTTTTTTTATTTAGACTCTTTTATAATTTATAAAATTTTAAATAAATAATGGTAAAATTGCACATTACCTCTCAAAATCGTAAAAATTTGATTTAATCATTTAAAAATTATAAAGATAAACTATTAAAATAGTAAAATTATATTTTTACTATCGTAAAAATGTACAATTTAATTCCGTTAGAAGAAAAATTTTCTAACTTTACCTTAGTGTTGAAGCATTAATTACACAAATACATTATCAAAATGTCTTCTAATTTTTTAAACTAAAAATTAATAGTGAGATTAAAGTAGTTAAATGTTAATCAACATCCGCTGTAGTATTATTTTCTTTTTTTTTTTTTCAAATTCTAAATTAAAATTTGAGAAGAGGAGGTTTGAATTTCTGGGTTTTTTTCATATTGTCAAAATGAAAGGATGAGAAAATAAAAAGAAAAATGAGATAATATAATAAATGAATTTAACAAACCTCTTTTAAATTAAATCGGTGGTTGAATTGATCATACCATCAATTTATCGATTCAATTAATTTAATTAAAATTATTAAAAAATAATTCAAATTAAAAACTCAATTTAATACAATTAATATATTTATTAAACTCTATTGATAATATATTAAACATCTTTGTTTGAAGGGATAATTTCTGTTTAATTAATTATTTATTTTTATTTGATTGGAGTGGCAGTTTTTATTCCATGCCAGCTACAATTTGTTTATTTATTTGTCAAAAATGGAATGAAATTAGCACCAAACGCCACAATGACAGCTTAACCGTAATCACAAACCTCATTGTTGAGTTATTCCGAATTAATCTCAATTAAAAAAATTAATATCTATCATATTTTAAATTATAATTATTAGATGATATTTTTATCTTTTTATATAATTATATTAAAAAGCACATATTTATGGATCATTTAACAAGATTTTATATAAAGTTTTTATCACTTTACTTAGAATAATTTTTTAAAGAAAATACGTGTTTATCGAAAACAATTGGATAAAACTTATTGAGACCAAATATATTTAAATATAAAATGTATATTTTTTAATAAAAAAATAAGTTCATTTGTCTATATGTTGTGCATTTATTGGCGTGTTTTACTACTCTTAACGGGTTAAGTTCTTTGCTTGAACCGACTAATCTAATTAAGGGTGGGTTTAGATAGAAGATAAGGTGCACTACGATTCATTTAATTTACTTTTTGTCTCACGCTACAGTATCGTTACAGTCTCTAATCTCACCACCACCACTATTTTTACACTAACCGTAGGTAAACACACCGCTATCCAAACCACCCTAATACGATTCGAAAATTATTATTATTATTATTATTTTATTATTATTTCATTAATTAATTTTCAATATTATCATTAAAACGTATAAAAAGTCTTCTATGAATTGTGAATCATAACTAAAAGAATAAGATTAAACTTATATTGAATTTAGGATACCAATTAATATCACTTGTGTAAAATAAAAATATTGAAGGGTTTTAAAATAAATATAAATAATTTTCATTCAAAAAATAAATATTAATTTATAATCAATAAATATAAATAAAATACAAATTCGATATAAAAGTTAAATGAGGTTTTGATTGAAATGATAAAGTTGAGATAGTAAAATTATAATATTTCAGGGTTCCAATTTTATGATTTTCACCATGTGTATACATTTTTCTAGAAATATCTTAAAAATTATATTTATTGCTTTGTAAAAGAAATGACTTTTAATTATTTTACAACCAAATTGATGGAGGACACTAACTCAGTCAAAGGCTCAATATATAGTATAAATAATAATAGGCATAATGCTAAATTTAGCCTTCAGTGTTTACAGATTTTGTCAATTTGACTATTGTTCTTATATATATATATATATATATATATATATATATATAGCTAAATTTAGGGGTTTTTTACTCCAATATTACATTTTATTATATTAAATTCGAAAATGGCTGGATGGGAGATTATTTACAAGAATGGTATGAATTGGTTGGTGGAGGTGGTGCATAGGCAAAGACTACACCCTAAATACCGATGACCATTTAAAAAAATTATATTTTAATAGGTCATGGCTTGTCGATAGGCAGCACCAAAGAAATACAGGTTTACGGATTTAGTATAACATGCTTAGATATAAGGGAATGGTATATGGGGGTGGTGTCATATTAATAGGCGGCATCAGTGACCCCTACTTGATAGGCGGCACCAATGACCTCTATCTGATAGGCGGCATTGGTGAAGCAAATTTGGGGTCCTTTTAATGGTCTCCAATGAAGAAGAGATGTAGTTTAATAAAAAAAAAGATAGCAAAAGAGAATAAATAAGAGAGGAAGAAGAAAGAAAGGTGAAAAAGAAGTTTTTAGTAGAGAAGAGAGCAGAGAAAGAAAGAAAGAAAGTAGAAAGAAAGAAGAAGCAAAAAAAACAAAGGATAGTAAAGAAGAGGAAGGTGAAGGTATTTTTTTTTTAAATAGAAAGGATTAGAAATGTAGTTTTTATTATGAAGGAATTTTGTTACTAATTTGCATATTGATATAATGTTCGTTTTTTTTACTGTTTATTTTTTATTAAAGTATTTTTTTGCTGTTCGAAATTGTATTGAGAATTTTTATTTCTTTCTTAACAGATTTAGTATTGAAGATGGATAATCAATTTTTCATATGTGTTTATTTCGATAGACTAATTTTGACAACAACAATTGGATGTATATTTGAGTGTCGCCAACAAATAGCAATGAGATTTAATAGAAATGTCTCATTTGATGATATGAAGAAAATGATTAGTGTTAAAATTGTTAAACATTGTGGGAGAAAAATCTCGAAACTTTTCTACAAGTTTCCAGTTTCGACAGATCCCATCAAATTCACTGAGATAGAACTTGTAGACGATGAACATGTGGAGAAAATGGTCGCTCTTTATTGTGGGAATCGGAGCGACCAAAATGCACTGATTTAGTTATTTGCCGAGTTAGCTGATGTGGAGACAACTGAAGATCCCACTCCATTAGGTGAAGAACATGGAGCTCAAGAGCCGTGTATGGTGGTTACGATATCATACATTGATAGCTAATCGACTGTACACAGGAGCAACATTGATTTTAATACTGCACCCAAGATTGATGCGGTTGGTGATGATGGATGCGGTAGTAGTGATCTTTCTGATCACGAGGTCGATAGTGATAATAATCCTGATGTGGATGAGATATCGGATGATGTTGATGAAGAATGTGTGAATGATGATGGAAATGTTAACGCGTCTTCAGTCGGGAACCATATTTGACGTATTATGATACACAATAATCTCGGGGCATGCATGTCGCTCATAGACCCCGATGCGGTGCATGCAGCTGAGTTTCCAGAGTACCCTGATATACTACCTGCTCATCGGTTGGCCATAAATTCTGATCCTGAGGACTTATTGTAGGCCAGAGATTCAAAAGTAAGGAAGGGTGCGTATTTGTCATTAAGCGGTATAACATGAATGTGTCAATGGACTACAAAGTTACTGTGTCTAAACCAACATTATATATTGGGGAGTATTAGAGATTAATGGAAAGCTACAATTGGTGGGTATGAGCCGTATTTATCCAGAAGTCGCAGATGTGGGAGATACGAAAATTTGTTAGGCCTCGCACATGCATTTCAACAAATAGGACATAAGATCACCGAAAACTTGATTCCAAAACTATTTGTACATGTATCATGCAAATGGTGAAGGACATGTTGACCATTAAAGTTTCGATACTGATTACCAAAATGTAGACACGATTCCAGTATCGAGTATTATACCAGAAGGCATAGATAGCTAAATAGATGGCAATAGAGTAATTATAAGGAGATTTCGATACGTCGTACAATGACCTACAGGGGTGAATAGCTGCTATGTGGGAGTACGTGCCAAGGACTGTCATTGAGTTACAGACACGGCCTTATTATGGCCTAGATGACCAACTGCAATCGGGAAAAAAAATTTTTCAACGGATTTTCTGGACGTTTGATCTATGCGTACGTACATTTCCCCACTGCAAACTGTTTGTGTAAGTAGATGAGACCTGAGTATACGGTAAATATACGCAGATCCTGCTTCTTGTGGTTACTCAAGACGGGAGCAAGAACGTGCTCCTGATAGCATTTGCCATTGTGGATTAAGAGAACATGGAATAATGAGAATTCTTTCTTACGAACTTGTAGAGGTATGTTATTAGTAACGATAATATTTGCATCATCTCCGATAGAGAAAAATGATTAATTGTTGCCATTAGGCGTTCCGGTGTACCATGGAGACACATCGCGACTAACTTTCACTGAGATTATAAGAATGCAGACTGGCAGAGACAAGTTGTGAGAATGGGAAAAAGATGATCTTATCTTTTCAATATACGTTTTAAAGTTTTAGGGCGATACTGTAACACTACCTTTCTTAATACATATAAAGCGTACGAACTAGAGCCATACATTTTTCAGCAAAGGATGACTCGACTTGAGAGTGACATGGAGGGTGAAACAAACACACCTTTCCAACAGTGTTGAGTACTATGGAGCTATGGCAATGGGCTTAAAATTTCGACGAGGGCTTTTGCTATGATCATATGACCACCAACTTGGCAGAAGAGGTTAACTCCGTGGTGATAAAAACACGACATCTTTCAATTTCATCTGTGTTCTCAGCTACTTTTTATAGGTTGACTACCTTGATACCATGAATGGGGCAGCAACAAGTCAACCAGATAGAGGCGGGACAAGTGTTTGTTAAAGATGTCAAAAATGCAATATAGTTGTCCCACACTGCAATATATTGTTTATGCACAACCCCTAATTATTTTGATGTTCTCCCCTTTTGTTAATCCTGTGGATCTTCCCCAATTGCATTCGCATAGTTGGGATATACTATATGCAACCAAACTATCGGAGTACTCGATCCCCGTTATACCGCTCCACTGTTTAAAAATTGATAATGGGTGCGTTAATGCACTATAGGTGTGAGTGAATGTGGGCAGACGAGGGAATAACAATTGCAATTTTCGGTCTCCGATAGGGCATCTAGATGAACTACACAATTAATAACATGGTTAAATTCTAAGATATACAAAGTAATTGCACGTCACGAATACTGGAATAACTGGCCCCTTTCCTAGCATGTTGTTCAATCATCAAACGATATATCGGAACAGTGTATGACCTCCCGATACTCGGATTGGTACTCCATCTATGAAAACAAATAACTTGTTATAATAGTAACACTAGAAAAAAAATGTCAAATAATTGCTATAACTGGTAAAATTTTGTCACCTATTCACCAATGGAAATACATATGCTTGGTGACTAACTGATGCCAAGAATGACATCCGGTAAAGAGCCCAAGACTGCAACAATATGAGGCATCCGCTTATATCCACGACAGAAGGCTTTGTTGTCCGACAAAACTCACGATACAACATAGCTAGTACTGTGAAACCTCAACTATACGAGCAGACATTATGTAAATCAGTTAATAGGGGTAAGTACATCAAATGAACCTTATTGTTGTTTGCATTCGGCATGAGTACACCCTCTATAATGTGCATAATATAGGCTCGAGCAACGTACATCACTTCCTGCTTAGTGGCATTAATTGATAAATGCTCAAAATTGGCTTTCAGCCATGAAAATATCAAACCCGTAAATTTCGACTCAGCATCATTAGGCGAGACTCCAAGTAGGTTATCACAAAGGGTAGCCGGCTCAGAGATTGTACTTATGCCCATTACCGTATTCCCGTTGATTAGGAGCCCAAGTTGTACTATAACATCATCCAGAGTGATAGTGCACTCTCCATACGACGAATGAAAAGTGTGGGTCTTCGGGCGTCAACGCTCGACCAAAGCGAATATTAAGTTGTACCGAAAATCAAACGTTTGAATCAATGCTATTGATCCGAATCCGGCTAACTCCAAGTATGGCATCAGTCGTTCATCCGGGGGATACCCTAAACCATTCACACGACCCCTCAATGCGCGGTACGGGCCTTAACAGTATTAAATTACAGAAAATTGTTATTATAACATAATCTAATTTCGTAAATGACATGAAACTTTTTATAAGGGAACCCGTGAATAACAAATAACAATTTATTACCATCTTATTAACTGTGTTTGATATGTGATCATTGTTATTAATTAAAGAACCTATTTTGATATTTGCAATTTTAAAACAAATTTCGATAATTAATTTCTAAGTTTGTTTCATTTTAAATATTTATCAAAATACCTAAATGTTATACAATAAATACAGTACAAAAATTTCATTACTAAAATACTAAACAGTTTTTTCCACATCATATTTTTTGCTATACTATTACAGTATATAATTAACAAAATAAAAATATCTCATAAATTCTAACTCAATGGTCTCATCTTTTGCCTACATAAAAAATAAAAAAATTATGTTAAAATAATAAAAAGTATCAAAACAAAATAAACTTAATTAGACTATATATTGTTATGTGCATCTAATATTAAATCTAAAAAAAAAAATACCAATAAAAAAATATAACAGAAACATAACATAAATTATCTCAACATAATAAACCTAATAAATACGAATGTTGTTATTATTATTATTATTATTATTGAAATAAACAGATTGGGCTTTTGCTTATCATTAATCCAAAACAAAAAACTTAAAGATAGACATAAGTCCAAAAACATCAAACAAACCCAAACGAAAACTCAAACAAATTTAAAGCATACATGATAAATAAATTACATAAAAAAATAGAGGATTCTACATAAATATGAATGTTGTTATTTAAATATAATAAAAAAACTTAAGAATGAAAATATAAAATAGAAACATACCTTACCAAAATAAAACCTATAAAAATTTTCCTTTTTTTACCGAAATAATACCTTACAAAAATAAAAAAATTAAAATCCGAAATAGATAAAAAAAGTTAACATTTATAACCAAAAAACCACTAAATTAAAAAAATACCTTTTATGATTTTTTTAAACACTAAACCCTTATAACCCCTATTTACAACCCCTTATTTTTTTTTCAAACTCTAAACACAACCCCAAATTAAATCCCTTTTTCCTTCCCTCTTTTATTTTTTTCCTTCTCCTTCTCCTTTCTTACCTATTCTACTTTTCTTCTTTCTTCTTTCCCTTTCTTCCCTTCCCGTTCTCTTTTTCTTCTCTTCTTCTAAACTATTTTTTTTTTCCTTTTAGATCACAAAATGGGATTGTGGACCATTATAAGGTCCCCAAAAAATAAGTCACGGGATCGGTGATGGTCCCATCTTATCGCTACAGAAGAGACTAGTGTTGCCTGTTAGGTGGGCTTCACTAGCTTTGTAACACCCTTCACCCGTATCCGACTCCGGGATAGGTTTCGAGGCGTTACCAGACTTAAACATTCACAAACATATAAAATCGGGTCACCAAGTTCTTTAAAATTTAAAACTTACAAACCACAATGAATAAAGACCACATCTCATGGCCATATACAAAAGCTCAATGTAGGCCAATACGTAAACCAAATCATAATAATAATACATGTCATGAAACAAACTTGCTATACATGCCACTCACATGAAAATATTTAACATATACTAGCCAATACTCCAAGGATAATGGCTTGATAGTGTGATCTTTGCCTCGACGATCTCCAACCCCGAGTGACATGACAAACACAAACTAAAAAAATGAAAAGAAGGAAGTAAGCTTTACGCTTAGTAAGCAAGTATATAAATAATGAATAAAGAATTTAGTATGATTACATAATAACTCAAGTGTATCTACGTTTAATTTCACTATTTACTCCACTTTGGTCAAGCTGTCTCTCTTGCATCATGTTCACTAAATAAATCATAACTCGAGTTACAAAACTCGAAATCCAATTCCGTAAATTTTCCTTGAAATCAGACTCATGTATATATTCACTAATTTATTTCTAGAATTTTTGGTCAAGCCAATTAGTACAGTTTATTAGTTAAAGTTTCCCCTATTACACAGCTCGACTGATCTGACATCTGTTCACTACGAATTGAATTTCTCCCAGTACACAATTCAAATGACCATGAAACCTGTTTCATTTAAAACTAGACTCAATAAGGAATTTATGCATATAAACTATATTTCTTAATTTGTTTTGTACAATTTTTAATGATTTTTCAAAGTTGGAACAGGGGATCACATAGTCATTCTGAGCAAGTCACACACAATTATAAATATCTCAAAATATAGAATTCCTTTACTTGATCCGTTTCTTTTATATGAAAATAGGCTCATTAAGATTTAATTTCACATCTCATTCAGCCTCTAATTAAATTATTACTATTTTTGGTGATTTTTCAAAATCACGTCACTGCTACTGTCCCACAACAGTTTTAGTGCTAATTCACTCTTTCACACTTTCTTTGTATTAACCTCATTTTAACTTATATATATATATATATATATATCACAAATCATTTTCACCACATTTCATACATCACAAGTATAGGTCCATAATTACAATGTCACCATAAAGCCATCCCGTTGAACAATTCGGATCAATTCCGATACTTGATGGTTTCAAAGACACACTCCACCATCATATTTCATATAATTCGGCTCTCTTGTACACATGGTGAACACTTAGTACCACCCATGTGACCTAGCTAATTTATTATGTAGCTCTCTTGTCCACATGGTGTCCTACACTTGGAATCACACATGCGACCTAGCTACATTTATCTCTCCCGTAGCTCTCTTGTCTACATGGGATACTTCACCTGTATCACACATGTGACCTAGCTTCTACTACATAGTATCGTGTAGCTTTCTTGTACACATGATGTGCACTCATCATCATACATGTGACCTAGCTACACTCCATCTATATTATTCAATTCTTCCGAATGTTCAACCGGGATTTCTCTCTCTATTACTTATTTCCATTCTTCCAATAATCAATTTATGCTTCAAAATCGGCTAAAATATATATAATAGGCTGAAATATAAAAATGTAAATGAAGTTAATGTATTATTTACACACAAACTTACCTCGGTGCAAAATATGGAAATTTTTGAAATTTAATCCAAAACATTTTCCTTCCCCCGTTCGAGATCGATTCCACGCCTTTCTTGATTATTGAGCTTAGAAGTTGAAGAAACCCTAGCTATGGTAGCAAGTAAAATTTGGCAGCAACATGAAGAAGATGAATGGATTTTTGCTTTATTTTTCCCACTTTATTTCATTTAATATCCAAATGACCAAAATGCCCTTACTTACTAAACTTTCAAAAATTCCATCCATGTCCAATTTTTGTCCATAACTTAGAAATTGGTCAAATTTCTATTTAAGACCTCCTAATTAATATTTTAAAGCAATTTCATACTAGAAACTTCTAGAATGCAAGTTTTGCGACTTATTCAATTTAGTCCCTAACTTCAAATTAAGCACTTTATGCATAGAATTTCTTCACGAAATTTCCACACAACCATGCAATCATATCATGGACCTCAAAATAATCATAAAATAATTATTTCTATCTCGAATTTGTGGTCCCGACATCACTATTCCGACTAGGCCCAAAATCAGGTTGTTACAAGCTTGGTGTCGCTTGTCAAGTGCCCTTCACCTTCAGTTGCCACGGGGTTGGGTTGGGTTTGGGTCGTATATGGGTTGTATTCGACCTGTATTTCTTTGGTGCTACCTATCAACAAGCAGAGGTGAGTATTCGGTCTAGTCGAGTCAAATCGAGTAAAAAAAATTCGAATTAGTCGAGTTGACGAATCATATTATAGCAGCCGAACTCAATTTGAATTTTTTTCGAATCGGATCGAATCGAGTCAAAAAAGTATATGGGTTGTATTCGACCTGTATTTCTTTGGTGCTGCCTATCAACAAGCAGAGGTGAGTAGCGGTCGAGTCGAGTCGAATCGAGTAAAAAAAATTCGAATTAGTCGAGTTGACGAATCCTATTTTAGCAGCGAACTCAATTTGAATTTTTTTCGAATCGGATCGAATCGAGTCAAAAAATTTTGAGTCAAGTCGAGTCGAGTTGAGTTAATGAATCTTATTATTTATACTCAATGTTGCGTTTACATGAATCGATTATTTAACTAGTAAACGAAGTATAAAATTATTTAACTATATAAACAATATAATGGTTTTACCTTTTAACTTAATGAGTAAACATTTATCAAAACAACGTAGTTTTGCCTTTTAACTTAATGGTTTTAACTTTTAACTTTAGAAAAGGTAAACATTTATCAAAATGGCGTAGTTTTGCTTTTTCTTATTCGGATTCTCGGATAACTCGAATTGTGTAATTCATATTCGAGTTAAACCCAAAAACTTAATTTTTTATTCGAGTTGATCCAAATAACTTGATTAACTCAAATAACTCGAACTATTTAATTCAAAATTTGAAAATTTTATCGAGTTTTTTGAATCAAATCAGATTTTGCTCACCCCTATCAACGAGCCATGACCTATTAAAATATAATTTTTTTAAATGACTATCAGAATTTAGGGGTGGTGCCGCCTATTCACCACCCTCCACCAACTAATTCATACCATTCTCGTAAATAATCCCATCCTGCCCATTTTTGAATTTAATATAATAAAATGTAATATTGGGGTAAAAAGGCCTAAATTTGGTCATTAACCATTAAAAAAGAATTAAATCATTTTTTAATGAAAATGTTGACTAAAACATAAATTTTTTAATAATGTTGGCATGACAACTAGAATGATGGTCCACGTATATTTTATGTTGACATAACATTATTTGTCAAATAATTTAAAAATTATAAAAATATTAAAATAAAAAAATTAGAATGAAGAATATTTGAGTTATCATATTTAAAAATTTAATAATTTTATCAATATTTTTGTTAAAAAAAAATTAAACTCCTTCTGAAAAGTTGAGGACAGTTCTTGATAAATTTAACTAAAAATAAAAATAAAAATAAGTTGATAGGTAGATTCCGCATTAGAGGTGTGCATGGGTCGGGCGACCCGCCCGAAAAATGGGAGGGTTTGGGTAAAAATATAGGCCCGAAAAATGGGCTTGGGCAAAAAAGAGGCCCGTTTAGAAAACGGGCGGGCCTCGAACAAGATTTTTTGGCTTCTGCTCGGCTTTGGCTTGGCGATTTTTAATATTAAATTATTTTTATTTTAAATTTTAAGTAACTTTAGTTTTTTTTTTTACTTTAGTTTTTTTTTGTTGTTTTTAATGTTATTTTGATATTGTAAAATTTTTGTTATTAATATAATTTAGTTCTTAATTTAGTTCTAATTTGTTTCAATTTTTTAATTTTAATATAATTATTTTTTATTATATTTTTAATTTATATATTATTTTAAGAATTATTTTAGTCCCATTTTTTTTAATATTTGTTTTTATGTTTTAAATGCATTTGATTTATTATATTTTAAAGTTTTTTATTTAATAAAAAAAGTAAAAATTTTTTTTTAATATGGTCGGGCCGGGCTCGGGCCTATTATTTTTTTCTCGGGCCGGGCCTGGACAAAATTTTAGGCCCATATTTCGGGCCGGGCAGGACCCTGGCCTTGAAAACGGGCTGAAAATTTTTTATGGGCCCTGCCCGGCCTGGCCATGCACACCTCTGTTCCGCATTATGGTGTAATAATAAAAACTTTATTTTATTTGCCTTCATAATTGGGCCTTAAATTAAGAAAAGGAAAACTAGTTGGGCTTTAATTGCATCCCTGAAATTTTGACTTGTTTTATTTTTATTTGCCATTTGCATTATATTATTATCCGGAATTCCGAATTGAAATCAGTTCGTACAAATAATATTTCTTTAAATCACTCTGAAGAAGCATACCCTGCTGACAAAATTTTGCAACCAAAAAAAAAAAGAAAAATGCCTGCTTCTTCAATGGAGTTTCCAGTTCTCACGGGTTCTCATGTAGTTTCTCGCATTTCCTTATTGACCCGTTTCTCTTTAAAGCCTGTTTTCTTCAATTCATTCTTTGGTCCCAAAAGTTTGTGTTGTAAAAGATTGTGTTATAACCCGAGGTCTGTTGTTAGAATTTCGATGAGTATGGAGAAACAGTCTAGCTCTTTAAATGGGTACGGCCAAAACATGGAGGGGAACAGTGGGTTGCTCGAAGTGATTGCCATTGGTAGTAGGAAAGATGCTCTACTTGAATTTTGCTTGGACTCGCCTTTCCAGTCGTCTTCTTTGAGATTTTGGTAATTTCCCTTTAATTTGATTTTAATTTCTTTTTTGTTTTTTGGTTTTTAAAGGTTTTAATTTGAATTAGGCATGCTTTTGGTAAATGGTTGACGGTATAATGGAAATGAAGCCAACAGGAAGTATCGTGTTGTCATGTTAATCTTGTTAAACTGCTGTTTTTCTATACATGAGCATATTGTTTGCTGCCTTTGGTTAAGATTGCATATAGCAACACAAATCAACTACCAGGCTGCCTTTTTTCTACTGAGGTTATCATACTTTATTTGTGGCATAGGCTAGTGGAGACGATTTTCCTATGGTTGTGTCTTAACATTATTAAGAAAACCTTCAAAAATCTGGATTGCAATAATGACTCTTATCTTGGGGCAAATCTTTGGTACTGAATATTTGTTTAATTAGTGTAAGATGCCTGCATTCCTTGGAGCTCAAAGTACAACTGCTGAGAGGTTTGAGATATAAGCTCCAAACATTTTCCCGTGCTGTGAAGTGCTAAAATTGCTTCAGATTTCTCTAATCTTGTTGCTTTATAAATTCTGACAGGTTGTTGTTATGAATGGATATATTCTCTTCAAATTCACTACTTTCAAGCAATCTTGTCATAATGTTATAGCAAAAGCTTTGGTTCAAGATCTAGTATTGGTTTCTAGCTTTTGGCATCACATCTTTCTCAATGATAATATATTTGAGATTCTCTCTTGTATCTTTCTTTTTCTTTCCAGGAATGTTCTCATGAAAGACTCATCAAATGTGCAGTTACAACAAAGGTTCCTAGGAAAAGGTTTTATCCTATCTTTAACTCTTTAGTTAGTATATCATGCTGCATCAACCAAATATCAAATCCAAATTTGAAATTATATCTAGACTGTAAGATTCCATCATAGTTATTTTACCTTGAAAATCATGTCTTATGGTTGACTGCTTCTGTGAAGATTCTTGCTTTTACTTACAAATTTAATTTAAATCCTTTATGATTGGAATGAAGGTAATTTGTGTAACAATGGTGAAATATTTCAGTTCGTTGTACATGAAGAAGCCAAAATTTTGTTGGTTATTTATATATCTATTATTTTGTGATTGACTGAAGTTGAGTATAGCTTGGTAATTTTTGTGCCTGGTTTCTTTCCCTTGTAAATGATTACTATGAATGTGAAATAGGCATGAAAGTAACAGCTGATGTGAATTATGATTAAAAAGTTTTAATAACTTTCTCAATCACTATAAGTCTGGAGAACCTAAATTCCAAACGGTAACTAAAAGCAATAATCATTATATTAGCTCACTGTTTTTGGTATGTAAAATTCATATGCAATTTTTTAGCCTTTTTTTTTTTTAAATTGAAGATATTTAACCAATGGACTTTGCATAATATTTTGGCAGGTCCATTTATGAAAGCTAGGATTGATAGTATACCATAATGTTTGAAACTTATTTTGGTGTTAGCAAGTTTGCTATTTGCTTTAAAACTTAGAAAGTTTAGGTAGAAGCTAATAAATAGTGTTTCTCATTCTTTATTTTCTTTCTACATGGATAAAAGAGAAATTGTGACTGGTTATACAAGGTGGTTGTTGACAGGTGAGGTGGATGGATGATTTTTAGCGATTTAGGTTAAGATTTTAGATTTACATTCATGATAGTTAATTGTAAATTGTAACTGGAAGAACTTCTCTACGTTAAGATCAAGTAATTTCATTGTGGTTTTTGTTGATTTTTGTCACATTCTTGCAAATACTTAAGCTGATTTTTTTTATTCATTTTGTTTTCCATTCCAGATCTTACACCAAGGATTGTGGAAGCTGCTATTTTCATGCAGTCATGTCCAAAAACTATTATCCTTGTTTGTACATTCCTCACCTTGGATTCTTGCATCTATTTTATTATTTTCTTAAAAGAACATATAAATGATCAATACTGATTATTTTTCATCGTCAAATGTAATATTGCGCAGAAACAGTTTGCAATGATGATAAAATAACCCTGCTACTGTAGACAACTTAAAAAGAAAGTCTAAAAGATTAGTATACTAGATACAATCAGAATGGTTATTAGAGCAATATTGGTTCATTTATAAGTAGAATATTTACTCGTAGTAAGTTTTCTCATTTGTGTATTAGACTCCATAAACTCTTGAACATTCGCAATTTACTTGCCATGGTTTATTTGCGTCCCCTATATATTTGGTGCTTATTTACAAGCTTTCAAATATTGGAAATTGCAAATGCTGATGTATATAAAAGCAAGAGATTGTTCTATTTCATAGCGAACTTCCTTGTTGACCTAGTTAATTCTTGGTTGTAATGTGCTTGACCCATTCCTTCTGCTTCTCTTTTTTCTTCTATCAACCAGGTGGCTGGTGCTGGGTATGGCTCGGATCACATTGCAGTAATGGAAATTCTTAAAACAATAAGATCTTCCAATGGATTTTCTGTTGCTATAATTTTAAAGCCTTTCACATTTGAGGGGCAAAGACGACTTGATGAGGTCAGCAATGCTTCTAAGTTGTGACGTGATTTCCTTCTTTTCCATAAAGAACATATCATATAACAGTTAAAAACTATATTGTATATAATTCTTTGGCATACCTGTCCATAGTTTCAAAAAAGGAATTTTATGCTAGAAGGTTGAATTTTGAACAAGATTTTTACATGTCTGTCTGTCTGTCTCGTGGTCTATTGAGAATAAACAGGATTAAACCATAGCATTTTGATGCATATGTTTTGGACTCCAAACTTAGCATAGTTGAAAAATCAATCAACTTCCCAATACGTTGAATATAACCATTTGCTAAGTGATATTATTTTATAGGTGGAGTTCCATATTGTTTTCGGGGTATTAGATGCATGAATTATAGCATGAAATTTTAAGTTTTACAAAGATCTAATTATGAATTTCATCTCTCTACTTTTCAAAAATTGAGAAGTTAGGCCATCTACTCTAATTTGTCAGAAGTTATGCTCTATTTTACTAAAACTGAGAAGTTAGTCCAATTTGGTGTCACTGTTAAGCTTTTTCGTTAAATTACTGACTTGGAAATCAGCATTTCAACAATTAAATTGGCAAAAACCAACAATTCAACAATTTATGTGCAACAAATTAACTAAAATCAGTAGTTAAAGTTCATGCATTTACCAACAGTTGGATTAACTTTTGAATTTTCATAAAGTATGAGGATCAAATTTTGACAAATTAGAGGGACTAACTTCTTAGTCTCCATAAAGTAGAGGGATCAAATTCAGAATTAGACCTTTTACAAAATGTAATGGAGCATATACCATGCAACCCAAAAGTAGTGGAGAGTTCATATAGTGTATGATAAAAGGCTGATAAACTGATAGAAAAGGACTGATTGGAGATGACCTCCTTAGTCTGAAACCTTTTTGGGCTGAAGCTCAAAAACTAGAGTTGAATATGCTTAAGAGCTGAAAGGAAATACCCAGAGTCTGGGTTTTGTTGCAGGGATCTCACTCAAGTTAAAATTCTAAGTGTTTGGAGGTCTAATGATAGCAACTAGGCATAAACTTATGAGGAGTTCCTCATGGAGTACCAGTAGGGGGAAGTTTGAAAATTGAAGTTATTGGTTTGTATGGGTAACTATGAAAATAATTCAAGCAGATAATTATCATGTTACATTTTCATGACATATCATAACTTAATATGCAGGTCAAGGATTTGGCAGGAAAACTTCAAGAGCTTACAAATTTTTGTATTGGTAAGTATGGTGCAAAGATTTTGTTAGTTGCATATTTACTATTTCTTTAAAAGAATTACTTAATAATCTAATATATTTATGAACTCCCAAGCCTCCTTTATGGACATATAGGAGAATTTATTGTGTCACAACTAGGTTAGCCCTCCCAAGGTTATCCTGATGTTATTACCTGCCATTATCAAGAAGGTGCTTGAACTAAGCACTTTTTTTGCAAAATAGCTCCTAGCTGGGCACCAGGAGGTTTGCTGTGTCTCATGGTTTTATTCGAACTGCTTTGAAGGTACTTGTGAAGCTAGGCTTTTTTTTTAGGTTCCACTTTGATTGACTTAACAAACTAATTCTTTAATGATTATGATAGAAGCTAGGTAAGTTACTTGAAAGTGCTTGTCTCTAAATTGAATAATAAGTCACTTTTAATACAAACAGTCCTTCCATCATGTCAATAGTTTTCACAGTTTTTCCTTTTTTCTCTTCTTTTTTTTTTTTTTTTTTTTTTTGGGGGGAGGGTGGGGTTCTAGACTTGTTAGCCTTACAGTACATTAAGTAGTATCTTCTAATTTGCAGAAATTGACACTGACTCCTTGCTAAAAAACGAATTGGTGACTCTAGACGAGGCTTTGAAAACTGCCAATAATGCTGTTTTCCTTGCCATAAATGCTATATCAGTTGTCATAAGTGTAAGCATTTCTTTTTCCTTATTTGGTTTACTCATAAATATATGCTATGATTGTATCATTGGTGAAATCTGGGAATTCTCCAGGAGATGCAAATAAAACTTATTGATGCAGTTCATGATAATATGAAAGAAATAGGAGTTTCAGAAGTTATAAATGTAAGTTGACCTAACGTTGCATTTTTTGCTAGTTAATTACCTATATGACTTTATTATTACACGGACTTTTATATTTTGCTCTTAAACTATGTTGTTTCTTTTATTTGTTTTTTCTTTTGTTTTTGCATCTGCTACTGACACCTTTCTCTTTCCCTTGTTTCACTGATGAGGAACTTAGAAATACATACTTTCTAGTTCCAAAATTATAAGATTGCATTGCTTATGCCTTCTTTGTTTTTCCTTAACCTTTCTAAGAAAAATGCAAACTTTCTCAGATTCTTGGAAAGTACAAAGAAGCAAAACTTGGATTTGGAGCTGGTTACAACATCAGAACTTCAATTTCGCAAGCTATGTATGACTGCCCTTTTATTGGTGCAGGGGTAAAGGTATGATTAAGGAACTCTTAATACGTATCTAATATGAGTTTCATTTGAACTGTTGAGATATATGTGCATGCATGACTTTTGTATTTTATGTTGTTTAAGTGCTCCTTCACCGTTTCCTCATCTGGTCAAATATAATTGTTTTTCCTATTTTCTTTGTATGAACAACCTACCCTTTTTCTCCATTGCATCTGTTATATTAAAGCTTTGACCATTTCATTTTTGAACATAGGATCTCGACGGCATGGTTATATGCATTGTTGCAAGTTCTAATGTTATCAACAACAATGATGTGCAAGCCTTTTTGCATACATTCCGTCAAACTACAGAGTACACTAAAGATATCATTATATCTGTGGTTCATGGACCTAAGCTCGAGCCCAACCTTCTAGTCACAACAGTTGTTATCTTGGGGTAAGACTTCCTAACTTTTAGGATGGCCACCAGTATATTATTAATTTTATCTTAGTTAATACAATTGTCAACTTGGTATCCCTTTCCATTTTTCCTGCAATTCTGACGTGTAAGCATTTGTCAGCTGTTTATTTTAGGGTTTATCAAATTTATTTTCTGGCTTTCCCCCTCGCTGCTGTGGTTGGAGGTCTTGGCACCTAAAAGTTGAAAACTCCTTATAGGCCATTGCATTGCAAAGGATCATTCTTCTGTTAATTATTTGTGTAAACTGTGTGTTTGCAAAAACTATTTGTTTTTTCGTTGTTTGTTACTTGTATTCAGAAGTTTCTAAATGACTAAACCACAAAGAGTAGTTAAAGTTCCTAACAGTGGTTAACAGTTTTAGCTATGTTCTTGATCAATGAAAATTTCCCCTTTCAATTTTCTTTTGATTGATTGGAGATAGTAACCTTCTTGTTGACATATCTATCAGAACTATATCCTGGGCATTCTCTGTGCAAACATAAAATTATGCACCTGGACAGAACTGCAACTGCAAATTTGGTCTTTAAAACAATTGTTCATTGCATGGTTAAGTCTTGTGAGTTGTGACATTATTTTGTTTAACTAGCTCCTTAGGTTCTTCATGTTGGTTGATCGCGTCAAATTGATTCAAACAATCTGTTGAGTTTACTGACTACGTCTAGTTGCTTATCAATTAAAAAGCCAGAAGGATTACAGCCAAAGCTCAAACTATGCCCAAGTTTACTATAGTTGAAGTCTGGAAGATAAATTTCATTTTTATAAAAAGAGAAGAGAAAACATGGCGAGGATCATGAAATTGTTTTAGGAATATATGCCTAAGTAAAAGCATCCTTTCCAAAATCATGGAGAAATGTTCTGCAAAGCAAGCCTATAAATTGCAGGTCTTAATGCTAGATGGAAACTTACAAGAAAAATAGGCATGACAATGAGTTCCATTTAAATCTTACCAAGCAGCTTTCTACTTTGCTGTCTTGAACACTGCATAGATAGATAAATAGTTATGATAGCTTCTGTTGCTTGATGGTTAGGTGGTGGATATTTGATTGAAGTTCCATATGTAATTTATTTACTTCCTTAGGCTTCTCTGTAGCATGAGCTCATGGTAGCTAGATAAGCACAAGCCTGATGTTTTATCTTGATGATGACATATTTTACATGCCGTGTAGAATATATTTTAGTTTTCATGGTTCCCATTTTGTCTGATTGTTGCAACCTCCTTTGCCTGCTCCCGGTTACTCGTATATAGATTATGAATCCAAGTTTTGTTGGTTGTTTCCTGTTCTTCTTAGTCTTATCTAAATTTTTGTAATTGTAGTCATCTTGAAGAACAAGCTTCAAAGAAAAGCGGCATCTTCACTAGACTAGCACAGCATTTCCCATTTGTTTTTAATCTATTGAGGAGACATCCTTCGCAGTCAAATGATACAAATGATGTCAAGGTGATGAATAGGACTGATTCTGATGAAATGGGAAAAGAAGTAGCTTTAGAAGGCATATTTGGAGGCTTTGATGATCGCCATGGTGAAATTCAGGATGCACTGAACGACAAATCCAGTGATATCTACTCTTTGAGGTTATGTTTATTCATTTGCACTTTAATTTATTTTAAGGTTCTCTTGCCATAAAATGCTTATAAAATTATTAAATGTTTTCCTATTGTAGAAATTATGACAGTGGATCTGATCAAAACGAGATTGCTTTACTGGATGGAAAAACTGACTTTTCCAGCTATTGTGATGATATTACTGAAGGTAGGAATGGCAAATTTTCTTTTTTAGATTGGATTAACAATTAACAATTTGATGAGTGATGACTGTCTATGTAACCTCTAAAGAACTTGGAGATATTTATATTAGAAAAGTGTATCAGCTCATTTCTCTTCCTAAGTTATCCAGGTATTCCTACTTTCTCTCGGGAACCACTGAGCCGCTGGAATTTGGGGCCTGGGAATCAGCTTGCAAAGGAGTGGGCCAAAGAAAGAGCAGCTGACTCAGAAGCTACACCAGTTCTTGATAATCTCAGCATTTTCTGCCTTCCTGTCGGGGTAAGGTCTTTGGAAGAGCCAAAAGAGGGCATTAATACATTGAATGCCATGGAATTTTCAGAATCAAAATCTGAAAATGTTGTCAAAGCCCCAGCACTTCCCAGTTCAAGTAGGTCTTTGGGTGCATTCACTGATGCAAGTTTGGAAGCAATGAAGGAATTTTATAACAGTGGATCTATGCTATTAAAGGGAAAGACTGGTGTTCCTAAGAAGCAGGGAGTACTTTCTGCTCGTGCAGCTTCTATGCTGGTAATCTGCATTTTATTTAAGTGGTTTTTAATGTGCAATATTTTTTATTTTGTTCAGCTTTAAGGCATTTTAATTTTCTGGAATTCTTTCTCATGTATTGTAAGATCAGTTTTAAGGCATAATGAATATTCTTTGTCAATTTCTGGTTCTACTTATCATTGTCTCAGTACACTACAGTGTCTTCAGTCATAAACCTCTTTATTTATTATTCACTTACCATAAGCATTTTGATTTTGTGTCAGCTTAAAGTTATGATCACAGTAGTAAATTTTACAATAGAAACTGCATTATACTATTTGCCATGTTGCAACATTGCCAAGAAGGTCATTGGTAGAAAAAGTTATTGAAGAGTCATTATTTCAAGTTGATTCACTTTTTCCTATCTGTTCATTTGATGACTTTTTACTGAGTTCAATTGCATGGTTCAAAAATTATATCATATTCGCTCTTGGAGTTTAAAACTTAATATTTTATCATTTGGCATGTAACTCAACTTTATTTTTTCCTTGGAATTACTTGTTACATTAAGACTTTAGTCATAAACAATGGCACAGGAAGCTGAGCGAGACTCACCAAAGAAGTGGAGTCCTATTGTGGAGATGAATTATAGAGGAGGAGTCTACAGAGGACGATGCCAAGGAGGTCTTCCTGAAGGAAAGGTACTGGAATGTATAGCCCTGATTTATTTGACAGAACTCCTTTTTTCAAGTATATATACTATTTCATTGAGAGATGAAATCAGATGACATTTGAGTAAATTTTATTTAGGGTCGTCTTATTCTTGGTGATGGAAACATTTATGATGGTATGTGGCGCTATGGTAAGAGATCAGGTGTGGGTACATTCTATTTCAGTAATGGGGATGTTTTCCAGGGATCCTGGAGAGATGATCTGATGCATGGCAAGGTTAGGCCCTTTCCCCCTTTTCTTTTCAAACATGAAGCTAATATTTTTTATGTATGAATCTTTTATGCACCTAATATTATATATATATATATATTTGTTATTCGTTCAACCATATGTGGTTCTTATTATTGAATTCACAGCAAATTTTTGATACTTTTTGCTAGGCATTGAACCTCAAAACCCAATTGGTAACAAATGGAGAGGCTAAACTTGAATCTAAGACCACAGGAAACTTAAGGCTTACCAATGTGGGATAACACCTTCGACACTCCCTCTTGCATGTAGGCCCAATACAAACAACTAAAACAAAGGGGCATACATTTGGCAAGCTCATAACCGTCAACAAGAATACAATCTTGATAGGTGTTAAACGCCCAATCTTAAAATCTGACAATAGATGGAGAGGCCTGGGAAACTCAAGACTTGACCAGTTTGGATAACAGCACTCAACACTTAATTTTCAATTTGCTTTTACTGCTTGAGATTAGTACCAAATTCAGGAAAAAGAAAAAGAAATTTAAGGTAGCAAGACTAGTTTTTAGATATATATGTGAACTTATAGATGGGAGACTTAGAGAATATCTATGATGATGCAAAGGGAAACTTCTCATTAACATTGGATGGCAAAACTGCTGAACTGGAAAATAGCCGCAATGATTTTAAAAGCTAGCAGCTGTTATTCTGGAACTGGAAAGGGGAAAAAAAAGGGTTGCTTTTGGGGGCATTTATATACTTTCAATGCATTTAAGCATTATATAGAAAGATACTATATAACATGTTAAAGTGGATACTCAATAGCGCAATAAGACCATCAGTGCTCTAATAGCTACCAAGCAAAGCCCAAAAATCCAACACTTCTACAAACTAATCACATACCTGTTGGCATTTGATGGACAATATACGTACTAATCAGATTGATGTCTTGATTTTACATGTTCATTAGGGTTGGTTTTATTTTCACACTGGAGATCGGTGGTTACTCAATAGCGCAATAAGACCATCAGTGCTCTAATAGCTACCAAGCAAAGCCCAAAAATCCAACACTTCTACAAACTAATCACATACCTGTTGGCATTTGATGGACAATATACGTACTAATCAGATTGATGTCTTGATTTTACATGTTCATTAGGGTTGGTTTTATTTTCACACTGGGGATCGATGGTTTGCGAACTTTTGGAAGGGAAAAGCCAATGGTGAAGGTCGCTTCTATTCAAAATCTGGTGATGTCTTCTTTGGCCATTTTGAAGATGGTTGGCGGCATGGCCACTTCCTCTGTATTACTGTTGATGGAACAAGGTGTGTGTCCATGTCTCTTAGAACTGCATGAACATCTGACCATTAATCAATTCTGGTTTTCCGTGTTACACTAATTGAACAGTTAAAAAATGTACTCAAAGTTACAACTTCAATAGTTTATGAAGCAAGCTTCTTGCATACAAGCATGTGATATTATCTTTTATGCCAGCTATAGAATTCACATACCCTAGGTTAAACTAATAAGTTGAGTTCTGCATATCATGTGTGGAAATGTGCATGCTCTTCATAGCACATTTTCTTTATATTCTACCATGGTTTCTGGTAGCCAACCTAGAATACTCTACCATGAGAATAAATGGTTGTGTTGTATGGATTCTTCTCTCACAAACTGTGAATAATGCCCTGGTTTCTCTTGATATTTTTTAGGGGACTCTTTATTTACATTGTTACACGACTTATATATTCACAGGTGCATTGAGATCTGGAACGAGGGTGTGCTCATGAGCCGACAGCAATTGGATGCCGATGCTGCTCTTTGATAAAATCTCTAAATGTGTTCTAAATTATGTGATGTATATATTAACCTATTTTTTATAGCCAATTTACATAATTTCTTCATACCACACATGACACATTATATTCGGAAACCTTATAATAAAATTTTCTTGTATTTTTGTTCATATGTAAGATTATATTTCCTCTACTGGAAGCTGACTGGCGCAGACATTTCAACGGTTTATCTTTTTATGGGGTTTGGGGAAAGATCTTTAGAGGCCAGGGATCTACCCTGAAAACTCCTTAGTAATAGATGCTGCCTCCATTTGATTTATAAATTTAAGGTCTTATGGGAAAACCAGGGGGCTGACAAACGGATGGGTTCCAATCGGGGTGATTTTGGGTTCAAATTAGTTCAGGCAGGCTTGAATTTTTCAGGATCGGATTTTCTTGAGGTTGGATTCTTTCAGATTTGAATTGGTTTGGGTTCTGACAGATTCAAACAAATTTGAATTTTTTAAAATATAAATATTTTAGCTTTGAATGTAATAATTCATTTTAGTTATATTTGATAACACAATTCAAAATCGTCTAATAAAAAACAAAATTGTATATTTAATAGAGATCATGGTAGTTGATAACGTAGCAGCCGGAGTCGTTCCTCAAATGATGCCAAGTAATTGACTGTTTTGATGTGTTTCGACTTGTTTTGTCCAATACTAGTATTTATTGGTAGATATTAGCATCGGCTAGTAAAAATTTTAATATTTTAAGTCTAATTTTTATTTTTTATCTTAAACATTATTTTTTAGGAATATCTTAAAAAGTTTAAAGTTATTGAACCTAATTAATAATTTTGAAACTAATATTTGCACATAAATATATTTACATTAATGTAATTTATTAAGAAACTAAAAAATAAAAATTGAACTATATTTGCATGTATATATTATTATCATTTATGAAGAAATTAAAAATTAGACTATAAATATATACATATATATGAAAATAAAAAAAAAATTGATAAACTCAAAAATGATGCACTGAAACACATTGATAGTAGTACGTATTAATATCAGGATAAATATAGTATGTTCACCGATATGGTACTGACTATCTTGATAGAGAATATTTTATCTAAAATAATTAATGTGCTTATTATATGTAAAATATATGATTATATGAATTTTATAA
This sequence comes from Gossypium anomalum, assembly GCA_025698475.1. Classification (NCBI taxonomy): domain Eukaryota; kingdom Viridiplantae; phylum Streptophyta; class Magnoliopsida; order Malvales; family Malvaceae; genus Gossypium; species Gossypium anomalum. The sequence continues at coordinate 62,967,650 of CM046956.1, forward strand.
ACATAATTAATATCATTATATGATATGCATAAATTTTGTTTTTAAGTTGATGAAAATATATTGTATTGTTTGTTATATCACTATATTGACATTTGAATAACTTTTATTTATTTATATTAAATTTATAAACTTAATATCAGTCTTCTAAAATATTTATTCCAAAACCCAAATACCACACCAATTATTATCCAAGCTCAAAATAAACTAATTATATCCCAAATCTCAAGTTAGAAAAAAGAAAAACTCAATACCCAAATAGAATTTGTAAAAGTTAAAAACCGAATTCAAAATCTAATGTAATAACAAATAATATTTTATTAGGATATTAAAATTTTAATAATAGTCTTTTTTGGTATAATTGTGAATTGAATCTAATCTAATTGCAAAGAAAGTGAACATCCAACTAATAGGTCACAACTTGGAGTTCTTTAATAATATTTTATATATTACTAATTATATACATTTATCGTAATATACTAAGTTATACAACTATTGATACTATAATGTTTATTATTATATTATGTAATATTATATTGTGGACACTATAATTTATCATATATATGATTTATAATTAATAAAATGTAAGTTAAAGAAAAGTAATAAAATGCATATCGTTAAATCAATTTCATAAAATATTATAGATATTAACATTATAAGCATAATTAACAATTTAACTGAATTTAGGTAAAATTTTTTAATAATATATAATGTATATATTAAAAGTTATATTAACTAAATTTAGGTTAGTCCGAGAATTGACTAAACCATAGCTCTGATACCACTAAATGTAACACCCTTTATCCGTATTCGACGCCGGAACAAGGTACGAGGCATTGCCGGACGTAAACACAAGCAAACATACAAAACCAAACATAAATTTCCATCCAAATTTAAAACTTTTCACATACATTCATATCGTCCCTAAAACGAGAACTTTGAAAACTATTGGAAAACTTAGAAAATTTCTCATGGAAACAGGGCCACACGCCCGTGTAGTAAGGAACACGCTCGTGATCCTAGCCCGTGTAACTCTCTGTTTATGATGCCATGAAGAAATTAAGGTCATACGGTTAAGGCACACGCCCGCGTCCCGAGGCTGTGTCCTTTCACACAGTTGAGACACACACCCGTGTCTCTGCCCGTGTGCTCGATACTGAATATTCTATTTTGCAACAATTTAGGTGCAGGGGACACACGGCCGGATCACACGCCCATGGGACTAACCGTGTGTCACACACGGCCTAGACACACACCCGTGTGTCTACCCATGTGGACAATAATAAGGCTATTTACCAAGCCATTTGCCACCCTTATTCACACATGCACTTGCCCCAATTCAAAGGCACAAAATAATACATACTTAGGCAACCAAAGCATCCACATTCATAGTTAAAACATATTAACTTATATCTTTGTCTAACATATTCACTACATTTATTAAGCCTTAAATCAAACATACAAATTTCACATTCATTAGGCTTCATTTAACTACTTTGTAGTTACTGAATTATACTCAAATTCCTCATCTCATCTATAGGTCACATTTCCAAAAATTACATAATCATGCCATAAATTACATTTCCAAAAATTTCACATTCACCAAGCATACCATGATCATATCACCATAGACATTGACACATATACGAATATACTTAGGCTTACAACCATGGTAGCCAATGTAAACCAACTTACATGGCCAAATAGCAAAACAAGCCTTTGAATATTACAAGCCATTACATTGGCTAAAATCATATGACGCATATAACAAAGTAGTTAAGTCCCTATACATGCCATAACTCAAAATACTTGAATTCATTAATACCCAAAATGATAGCTTGATGTGTGATAGAATCTCTGGTAGTCTCCAACCCGAGCTAGCTTGACGGCACTATAAAACATGTGAAAGGAAGGGGGTAAGCTATATAGCTTAGCAAGTTCGTATGAAAATAACAAGCAACTCTTACCAATCATTTACCAAGTTTAATAATATAAATACAAGGTAATATAAATTGATACAATCCTCACAATTATAATTTATTCATCACATAGTTTACTCTATCAATTTGCAAACCTAGTTTAACATGTTTTTGACATTAGCCTAACAGCTGTAATCTCTCCGTTAACACAGATATCCATAATCTACCAATCGTTTCAAACCTTATAATAAACATGCGCATTACTCATTAGTATTCATCTTTCAAGCATATATTTTAACGTCTTTCAATGTTTAAAACTTATATCTCCTCATACTTCTATAATCATTTTAATAGGCATTTATGCCAATCTTTTCTTTTTCTCATATCCGATAAATCACATATTGTGCGAATAAAATATATTATGTCATAACTTAATTTTGGCCCGAACGCTAATTACACAATTGCCAACCAAATTTACCATGAACTCACAATATCATAAAATCAATGCTTATAAACTTATGTACATACCTGTACAAATTCGTAACATAGTCACATACTTTGTCATCTTTGACATACTCTTTGGATTACCTGTTGAACGCTTGGAATACTATCGGATACAGGAAAGGTCTTGCACATAAGTGCCACATATGTAGCCAATGTTACCTCATATCTCATAACACATAGGCCTCGCACACGAGCTAATCACGGGCCTGCTCACACAAGTTGTCAGTCAAGACATAACTACACGGGCTGCTCACACAAGCTGTCAGGTATCCGCAACACATGCCGGACTACCCAGCCACCAATAAGACGTACATGACCAGCACCCGGATTCACATAGATCACATAACACATGGTTTCCTAGTGACATGCCAATTGTATCCTAAACTATTCCTAAGGTTCAACTGGGATTTTTCACTGTATCGAATCTCTATCGGTCATTTCCGTAGTACCGTACTCAATAATATTCACATTTCATTTCAATAATATAACATTTATAACAAATATAACAATTAAGCATTAATACATATATATAATTTAATTCTTATTAAACATACGAACTTACCTCGACATAAAAATGGCGAAAAAGACCTAATCATCAAATACTCGTTTTTCCCCCGTTCTAGTTTCGAACCTCATTTTTCTTGATCTATAATATCACATTTACTTATTTAATCATTATACTATTCAAATCAGCCAAAAATCAAATTATGGAAAAATTACATTTTTGCCCCTAAAGTTTTACATTTTTACGTTTTAGTCCCTAGGCTCGTAAAATGAAATGTACTCAATTTCTTCGATACCCATGCCTAGCCGAACCTTATACATGCTTATAGCAGCTCACATTTTCCTTTTATTCACACATTTACACACATTTTCATAACTTTTACAAACAAGTCCTTTTTGACATTTTTACTGAAAATCACTTAGCAAAAGTCGTTTATCTAACATCTAACATACATTTTATACCATTAAACATTAAAATACACAAATATCCATCATGGGTAAAAATTTAAACTTTGATTATATCTAAAATTAGTGGTAGAAATTGATAGATTAGGTTACGAGGATCTCAAAAACGTAAAAATTATTAAAAATGGGGCTAGAACAGACTTACAATCGAGATTGGAAGCTTGAAAAACCCTAGCCATGTTTCTTCATGGGATTTTCAGCTATAGCTTGAAGATGGACAAAAATTGACTTTTAATTCATTTAATAACCAAATTACTAAAATGCCCTTCACTTAAAACTTTAAAATTTTATCTCACTACGTCCATTTTTGTCCATATAAATTATAATGGTCTAATTACCATCTAAGGACCTCCAATTTAAAATTTCATAACAATTAGACACCTCTAGCATGTAGAACTCAACTTTTGCACTTTTTACAATTTATCATTTTAACCAAATTGAGTGCCCAATTGTCAAAATTTTTGAACGAAATTTTCACAAAATCATTCCGTAAAATTGAAGACCATAAAAATATAATAAAAATGAATTTTTTTGTGTCGGATTTGTGGTCCCAAAACCACTGTTCTGACTAGATCCAAAATCGAGCTATTACATGCATGGTAGGTTTTTGACTTCCGATTTTAGTGTTTTTTACGTTTTTGAGATCGTTGCATCTAGGTCATCTTAACTCGGGTGTTAATTCATTAAATTTTTGAATATTTTGACTTGTGCTATTGTTGAATTTATGAGATTTTTAAAGTTTTATAATGGTTTTGTGAGCTTGATATTTGAACAATATTAATTTGTGAAGAAGTTGTTGGTGATTTTGATGATTCGGGATTTAAATGTTAAATTTGTAAAAGTTCATGGGATTTTGTGAAATTGTGAATATTATGAGTTGCTATAGAATTGTAAGAATTTTGATTAGATGGGAATTTAGCTTAAGGATGTTAATTGATTAAAATTTGAGAAAAGGATTAAATTGTATAAAAGTTTATTGTTAAAGGTAAATAAGTAAAAATAAAATTTAAGGGTGAAAGGTTTGAATTCAAGTAATTCAAGTAATGTATGGTGTTTGAATAGTTAATTGAATTAATTTATTATGTTTAGATCAAGAAACGAGTGGATCGGTTGTTAATTATGGAAAATAGAAGGTTGTTGAGTAATCATCTTCGGCTCTTAGTAATTATCGTAATTAGGTAAGTTTTTACAGTTATTTTGGTTATAATTAGTTAAAAAATGTTGTTATTGATGTGCATATATATATTTGAAGATTTTTGAAACAAAGTGATCTATGTAATTTATATTGAATTTCTGAAATAAATTTCAATGGATCAAGTAAAAATTTTCTTTCATGAGATTTATGACTGAAATTTTGATCTGGACCGAGTTCCTACTGTGTTGTGGATTCGAATGTACATGTGACTCGGATTTAGCTTGGACAGGTAATCCACTTTCATTTTACATGTATATCTAGCCCTTTCCAGGCTAGTTTATTTGTGTTTCATTAGTTTAGCCCAGACGAGTAACTTGACATATTTAATTTGTATCTGATTAGCTCTTATGAGCATTATCTATTTCTGGACTCATGTATTTGAATAATTTTACAAAGATCCATCGAATGAACAAAGATGATACAAATTTATTTCAAAGAAACAAGTGACTTACGAATTCTGATTATCCGTACATTTAAGTGTTACTGACATGAAATTGTTGGATTGTGTGTAATAAGGTTGAGGATTATTTGCTATGTGCAAATAACATTTAAATGAATTTGGTAAGTTAATAAGTAATTGTGAAAACTTACTAAGTAATACATATACTTACTTTGTTATTATTTTTTGCAGATTTTGAACTTTTGGATGTCTAGAATTCTGGGAAGATGTCTAGTTAGCACTCAAAGCGTACTAGTCATAGGCCCAGTTGAACTTGTACCAGATATATCTATTCAAAAAAGAGGGAAGAAAATCATGGGCTGTTGGATTTAACCTAGGGAAAATGATTATAAAAGCCAAAGAGGAAACCCTAAAGGGGCCAAAATTATTTGGGGCATAGGATATCACAGTGAGAGATTGAAGTGGACAAAGCAAAAATTGAAGTAATAGAAAAATTGCCACCTCCTACTAGTGTTAAGTGTATTAGAAGTTTTTTAGGTCATGCGAGATTTTATAAGGATTTCTTGAAGATATCTAAACCCTTGTGCACCTTGCTGGAGCAAAATAGACCTTTCAATTTTGATGAACATTGCTTGGTAGCTTTCGAGGAATTAAAGAAACAACTAATAGCAGTACCAATTGTAATAGCTTCAGAATGGACACTGCCTTTTGAACTCGCATGTGACGCCAGCGATTATGCTATGGGAGCAGTGTTGGGGAAAGAAAATACAAAGTACTATGTGTAATATATTATGCGAACAGAACCTTAATGGATGTGCAACTTAACTATACCACCATGAAAAATGAGTTATTGATTGTGGTGTTCGCATTTGATAAATTTTGCTCTTATCTAGTCGGTACCAAGGTCACAGTTTACACAGATCACTCTGCTATTAAGTATTTGGTGAGCAAGAAAGATGCAAGCCAAGATTGATTAGGTGGATACTCTTGCTGCAGAAGGTCGACTTGGAAATGAGAGATCGAAAGGGGATTGAAAATAAAGTGGTTGATCATTTGTCAAGGTTAGAATCTGAAAATGAAGATGGCGATGGAAAACTTATTAAAGAAGGCTTTCCAGATGAGCACCTGTTAGTTGCCATGGCATTACCTTGGTATGCCGATATAGTGAACTTTTTAGTAAGCGGTGTGATGCCGCCTGATCTCAACAGTCAAAGAAGACGAAGATTCCTTTATGATGCCAAACATTATTATTAGGATGAACTCTTCCTACTTAAGCATTGTGCTGATCAAATAATTAGGAAGTGTGCCCCTGATGAAAAAATACATAACATTTCACAACATTGTCATTCAGCTCCTTATGGAGGACACTTTAGAGGAATGAGAACTATTGCCATAGTACTTCAGTCAGGATTTTATTGGTTGAGTCTGTTCAAATATGCTCATGAATTTTATCAGTCGTGTGACCATTGTCAGAGGATAGGAAATCTATCTAGGAGAAATGAAATGCTGCTACAAAATATTCTAGAGATTGAGTTGTTTGATGTATGGGGAATAGACTTTATCGGTCTATTTCCACCGTCAGTGAGCAACCTGTACATACTATTGGTAGTGGACTATGTCTCTAAATGGGTCGAAGTTGTTGCCCTTCCTACTAATGATGCAAAGTTAGTAATGAAGTTCTTGCACAAGAATATTTTCACAAGATTCGGTACACCTAGAGCCATTATTAGTGATGAAGGATCTCATTTTGATTGCAAGCTAGTGGCTAATGCCTTGTATTGGTATGGGGTGAAACATAAGACTGCCACAACATATCATCCCAAACAAATGGACAGGCTGAGATTTCTAACAGATAAATTAAAAAGATTCTAGAAAAAATGGTGAACCCAAATCGTAAGGATTAATCCTTCAGACTGGATAAAGCTTTGTGGGCATATCATATTGCATTTAAAACACTGTTAGGGATGTCACATTTTAAGCTTGTTTATGGAAAGCCATGTCAGCTACCTGTTGAGCTCGAGCACAAAGCATTTTGGGCTATTAAAAAGCTGAACATGGATTGGGTCACAACTGGCCATAAAAGGTTGTTAGAACTGAATGAAATGGAAGAATTCAGGGCACATACATTTGGAAATGCTAATTGTACAAGGAGAAGACCAAACATTGGCATGATAACATAATTATGCCAAGGAAATTTGAACAAGGGCAACATGTGTTGTTGTTCAACTCTAGGCTCAAATTGTTCCCTGGTAAATTAAAATCTTGCTTGTCAAGTCCCTTTGAAATAGCTTAAGTATACCTGCATGAAGCTGTTACTATTAAAGACTTGAAAACGGGGGTCACATTCAAAGTTAATGGACAACGCTTGAAGCATTACTAGGGTGCTTACGTGGATCGTGACAAGCAGTTCATTGACCTCCGAGATGTTTAAGTTAGTAGTTTAGTTTTTATTTTTCCTTTCTTTAATTTCTTTACTTTTATTTCATTTTTATTATCTGTTATCATTAATTATTTAATGTTGTTTCATTTCTATTTTTATCTTTGATTAATGAGCAGTTTTTCTAGATTTCTGGAGATAGAATAAAAGTGTGGGATTATCAGTTAGGATACTAAGAGGACTTCGCCGTAACATCTCAGAAGCAAAATTATGCTGTGACAAATTTGGAGAATGAACTTCAAGGTACAAGGTAACATGGGTTAACCAAACAGAAAAGTCCAAGGAAGAGATTTTCAGATAGCTTGGTCCATTCTGTTACTTGGGTAACCCAAGGAGGAAAAGGCAAAAATTATATCTTAGGGCTAGGTCACCTCACATTTCCCCCCAAAAATCCCTTAGTTTTCCTTCCTCCACGCCACAAAAATTACTCTGCACATTTTATTTTTTTGAATTGTCAACATTATCTCCTCTACTCACCTCTTTTCAATTGCTCATATCTCTTACGTTTCCCACAAAGTTTCCATCTTTATTGTTTCTTTCTCTTCAACTTCTCCTAAATTTCCTCTGATCATATTTTTTGAGATTTCTTTCTACCCTCCTTCAATGGCACGAGTAAAGGCTGCTTCAAAGGCTGTTGAATCATCGTGGGCCAGCACTACCCAACCTAAAACCTTTTTCAATGGTGTTGCGGCCAAAAAATACAACAATAGCATTTCAAAGTGCCTTTTTTGTTTCGAACAAGGGTTCTTGTTCAAGGGCGAACCACACATGGGCTATGACGAGTCCGTATCCTCCATCGTAGAGAAGTACGGGTGGAGTATTTTCTTTTTACACCCTGAGGACATTTTCAGAAAGGTTGTTCGTGAATGTTATGCACATGTTAATTCACCTAATTCTCCTTTTACCTATGTTCGTGGCACTTCTATTCCGTTCGATGAAGATCATAGTAACACCCAATTTGGGATCGTTGATGTGCAAGATAAACACACACCCTTCACTGACAATGTCACTGCTGATTGGTTGACTCAAGTCTTGAATCATTTATATGTTGAAGGTACGCGTTGGACCATTTCTAGTCAAGATTGCTATACCGTTGAGAGGGTTTCTTTAAAGCCTATTGGGAAAGTGTGGTACCATTTTTTGAAGAGCCGCCTCATGCCATTAGCTCACAATATGACTGTTTCAAAAGAGAGGATGCTCTTATTACGCTGCACATCATGGGGAGAAGAATCAATATTGGCCAGATCATATTTTAGGAGGTGCATCGATGTGCTGAGAAAAATGCTAGTAGCCTAAACTTTCCCTCCCTCATTATTGCTTTGTGTTGTACTACTAGATTCTCTCTCAATGTTGATGAAGATGTCACCCCTAACAAGGGTGGAATGTCCTGAGCCTTTTTTGTCAAAGTCTAAGGCATTGATGATGTAAAATCAACTCAGCATAGTTAGGCTACCATTTCTACTGCTGCACATTTTCCCACAGCAGCACCCGCAGCATCTCGCAAATCCTTCAAATAGAAAATGTTGCACTCCTTAAAACAACTAGAGAAAATGATTTCCCTCTTTGAGATTTAACAGTTTCAACTAGTTGAAGAGATGGTCAAGGCCCAGAAGCAGCAGGTTCAATATTGGACTTATGTGAGGAGTAGAGATTTGGCTCTTAAAACATCCCTACAGAAGAACTTTACAAAGCCAATGCCAGAATTCTCTGCCTTCCCCCCTTCTTTGCTCCCAATTCCTGAAGCTGCAGAGGAGCCAGCTCAAACCCCTACTGCCAGAGTTGAACCCGTGAATTTGGAACCATTGCTGATGAAGGGGTAACTGTTGCTGAGGAGCCTAAAAAGACAACATCATTAAATCTTGAGAATGACTTGGAAGAAGAGAAAGATGAAACTGCCACTGCCACTACTGCCACCACAAAAGGTAAGGACCTTGTTCCACCCACCTTACCAGCTTCCACGACTGTAGAAGACTGTGACATCGAACATCTTATTGATGAGCTCACGAAAACTGATAAAGAGGGGGAGAAAATGAACCCCATAAAGAGGAAGCTATGGTATAAAGTCAGTGCTCGTAATCCACTCGTAGGGCCGAATGAAGTAACTACACTCTAGTCCAAGTTAGGGAAGTTTTTTTTCCCTACCTCATGCATTTTATTTCTTTTTCCATGACATTTTTTGTACATATCTATATATTTTTTCCTGTTACATATTTGTACATGCATTTTGGACAATGGATCCCTTAGGTTTGGGGGTGTATTGTGCATTTAGGCTACATTATATATCTAGTACGTCTACTCATTCTAGTCGCGTTAAATTTGTTTTGCCACTAACACGTAACTACTAAGTACTGTTTTGCCTATTGAAGTACAATCTTTACTTATGATGTTCAATTATGAGCTTAAATTCTTCAATACACTTAAAACATGTGACAGGGGATTAGGTGAATTTAGATAAGGTTAGGTTGCTTAAAGATTACCTCCTAAAAATGAGATGTCCTCAGCTATTTTTGGACCATAGCAAGTATCTTTTAATGAACTTAGAGACTTTTGAAGTCAAACTTAGTCACACTGCCACGACATTAATTAAGTAAAGGACAGTAGACACTCCAATGCTTAGAATTACCAAGTAAGTTAGCACCACTTTGTTTGCTCCATCGTGCTGTTGACTAGAAAGATGAGTCCAAGTAAGAGTGTGTAATAAAGAAAAGAAAATTAGGGGCACTCTACTGTAGTAATAGGCTGAGTAGCTAAGGAGGTGGTTGTTTGCTCTGTCCATCTTCTAAGTTAAAAGCCTTAGCTTCAAGAGTTATTTTTATTTAAATTGTGACATGATTGAGTACTAGGTAATTCAGTGTATGCTCCATTGTGATTATTAAGTTAAAGAATTTTGTTACATGCTAAATCCCCTGATATGTTTCAAAAAAAAAGGAAAAAAAATAAAAAAATAGAAAAAAATACAAATAAATATTTTGAGTAGGCTTAGAGCAAGGGTTACAAAGTAACTTGAGTTTAGGTAACAAATGAATTGAGTAAATTAGGCGATGTTTGCTATGGCCAGAAAGCACTCATGAGTACTTAGGAAATTTTGTTTTTAGGGAGAAATTTTTTGCACTACCTTTTTTGAGCAAAACTTTGAAACTTGAACAAGTTTTTAGAGATAGAAGACTGCTGAGAACGAAAGTATATATTATTCTTTGAATGGACTGGCAGTACAAGGTGGTTATGTGGGTAGGCAAAAATTGTTGCATTCATGTATATTTTGCTTGAGGACAAGTAATAACTCAGGTTGGGGGTGTGATAACTCTTGAAAAGGGTTATATTTCATGCCTTTAGACCTAGCTAATTGCCTGTACTTAGGTACATTAATTGCATTTTAGGACATTCCATTAGTATTTTTCTTGTTTGAGCATTACATTAGGAGCTTGGACTGTACTTAAATATTAGTTATTTTTAATTGCTTGTGGAAGGGTTGGGTGTGGTGGTGGATTGACAGGTGCAAGATGAGGAACAAGAAGTAAATGAGTGAAGGTTTGGCAGGGCAAAGGGTTGGACAATTTGTCAACACGAATGCCATGGCAATGCCGGGAAGATGTCTAGCCAGCACTCAAAACGTACTGGTCTTAGGCCCAGTTGAAATTTTCCTAGATATATCTACCTAAAAAAGAGGAAGAAAATCATGGGCTGTTGAATTTAGCTTAGGGAAAACGATTATGAAAGCCAAAGGAGGAAACCCTAAAGGGGTTGAAAAACAAAAAGAGAAAAAAATAAGATCTTTAGGCAAGAAAATAGAGGGTAGTGGCTAAGTAGAGATGAAAAGAGGAAGACAAAGAGAGTCCCTCTTAGCCACTACAGAACACTACACTGCTGAAGTGTGGGCTGGATAAGCGGAAGCTATCCTCCTGAAGTTCTTCCATTATTTCTTGATTACTCTTCGTGAATTGATTTGATGAAAACAATGTTGAATGATACTTTGGATTTGAATTTTAATTACCAACCCATGAGTTAAATCTCACAGGGTTGGGATTACTTGATGGAACTCTTATTTTCTTTAATGATTGAAGCATAGATCTGCTTTAATACACTATTTTATTTGATGTTTTTTTTACAACATTGCATATCTGCAAACTCTAGATATAGATGGATGTACAACATGTTCATTAAATTAATCTAATTCTAACAAGGTTAGGTTAATGAGATTGAAATTGAATGATATGAGCAAGTGTTCGATTGAATACTTGTAGCAGCATCTAGACATTGAGCAACATTCATACGAAAAGAAAACAAACATTGCAGGGTACCGTGCTAAAGGCCTATAGACATATATCGCTTAAGGCAAGGTAACTTGAGGTCTTGTTCTAGAAAGAAGCAGACCATTTTAGAAATCTTTTGAGCGGTAAATTAAGTATGGTTTTGCCGAGGCATTACTGTCAGTAAGGGTAGATTCTTAGTAATCCTGACCTTCCAAATCAACATTGTCAACCCTCTATCCTTTGCTATAGTATCTACGCCATAGCATTTTTAGTTGTTTTCTTGTTCTTTTGCATATTATTCATGTAATTATTCTCAAATTTGCCATTGTAACATCCCTTACCTGCATTCGACGCCGAAACAGGGTACGGGGGATTACTGAACTTAAACATAAGCAAACATACAAAATCAAGACATAAATTTTCATTCAAATTTAAGACTTTTCATTTACATTCACATCATCCTTAAAATGAGCCTATGAGGCCCAAAACATGCATTGGAAGTGGTTCGGGACTAAACCAAGAACTTTAGAAAATTTCACCACACTCAAAAAATTTTTCATGTTTTAAGAGCCACACGCCTGTGTGGCTTGGGACATGCCCGTGTGGGTAGGCCATGTGGTCGCACACGCCCGTGTCCCTAACCCGTGTAACTCTCTATTTGTCAGCCAATAGCAAATTGAAGTCACACGGCCAAGACACAAGCCCGTGTGCTTAGGATGTGTGCTCGATTTAATTTTCATAAGTTTTAATAAAATAGGTGCAGACTTCACACGCCCAGGGTGCACGCCTGTGCCTGAGGTCGTGTCATCCACACGGCTGAGACACATGCCCGTGTTTCTACCTATGTGCTCAATTTTGAGCATTCTGTTTTGCAACAATTAAGGTGCAGGGGACACACAGCCAGAATACACGCCCACGGGGACAAAAATAAGGCTATTTACCAAGCCATTTTGTCACTCGTCCATGCACAAACCTACACATCAACATATAACACCAACCCAAGCATATATATACAACATATCAGCTACAAAAAAGGCATCCACACATCATTCACATACTATCATCTATCACATACAACCATCACATGCTATTCAACTCAAACCATAGAAATTTCCACATCCATGAAAGGCATCATCTTATGCATATACTTAAACCAATATTAGCCAATTTCAAAGGCCATTTACAAAATGAATTATCAACCAACTCAAGCCAACACATTTGACCAAATCAATTATGACACATAACAAAATGACCAAGTCCCTATACATGCTATAACTCAAAACATTAAAATCATTGGTATCCAAAATGTTAAGTTGATAGTGTTACGGCCATTGCATTCTTACTCTTGTCTTGTCATAGTATTTTCCATTATTTATCAGTTACACATATTGTACACACCATTATTCCTTCAAATTACCACTGCATTCTTACCAATTTTTTGTCATAACATTAATCATACTCATTATAATAACTCGACCATTTTTTACCTAACTGATCCTTGTGGTGACGATCTCACTTATCACATTATTACTTAATTCGACGTATATACTTGCACAATTCACATATCATTTCACATGCAACACTTGGTACCCAAGATAGATGTGAAATTTGCCTTCTTTTAGAAGCACATTTTGGTGCACATGGCCTGGGACATGGGCTGTCACATGACCGTGTGTTGTAGATGGTCTCTTCACAAGTTTGTATGTATTTGACATGTTTTGAATTGTTTTAAGGTGTTTTTGGTGGTATATAAAGGTTTGTTTTAGGCTTGGCTTGATACTCAAGATAGATGTGAAATTTCCCTTGTTTTAGAAGCAAATTTTGGTGCATAAGGCCTGAGACATGGGCTGTCTCATGACTGTGTGCTGTAGACGGTCTCTTTACAAGGCCATGTGTTCTAAAATAATTTTTCACACGGTCAGAGACACGACTTGTGACACGGTCGTGTGACCCAACATCGAATCGAACATGGTCTAACACAAGGCCTGTGACAAGGCCACGTGAGAATATTTCAAATATTACATAGTTTAGCACACGACCATGTGAAATCATTTTGAAAATTACATGGTTTGTCACAAAGTTGACCACACGGGCTGGCCACACGGCTGTGTGACCCTCGTTTCTAAAATTTTTCAATTTTTCTAAAATTTTCTGTTTTGTTTCAAATCAGTTTCAGAATGTTCCCAAATTATTTTTAGGGCCCCGTAGGCTCGGTTTAAGGCATGTAAGTGTATTTTTGCTATAAAAAAATGTATTTGTATTTTAGTAATTAATTTGAATAATTATTTCTGTTTGAAGTTAAATGTTTTTAAATATGCTGTAATGCTCTGAAACTCTAATTTGGTGATAAAGATAGGTTAGGGGTATTACATTTAGTGGTATCAGAGCTACAATTTAGTCGATTTTAGGACTAACATAATGTGTTTTGAGTTTAAAAGTACATGCCATATTAACTTGGAAACTGTGTGATGCTCATGATCCGATCTGACAATGTTTTCTTTTATAGATTTTTGAATGGCAGACAAAAACGATCCTACCGATAATGATGAGGTTGAAAGTCTTGCTTCGGCCTCCAATGAGGGAGCAAGTTAGGATATGTCTGGATTTTAATTACAGGAAGTAGAGATCGTAATACTTTCTTTCAAATGATGAATGAGTGGTTTGCACAATTTGTACAAAATAATCTGATGCTTTCACAAGCTCCACCCCTCCTGTACCTCCCTCAATATTTGTTTGTCCCTAAAATATATATCAAGTATCTGTTCATTAACCTCCTACTAGTAAATTTCATAAATGCGGAGCAGAAGATTTCCGTGGGTTGTATAATGAAGATCCACAAATGTCGAGTTTTGCTTAGAAAATGTTTAACATATTTTTGATAAATTACACTATTCGCTTGATGATAGTCTGAAATGTGCTATTTTACTTCTGAAAGAAGATGCTTATCAGTAGTGGGTTACTTTAACTTCTATGGTTCCAAAAGATTGAGTGACATGGGAACTTTTCTAGACTGAGTTTAGAAAGAAGTATGCTAGTAAACTATATTTGGAAGACAAGAAACGTGAGTTTTTGGATTTGAAGCAGGGAAGCATTCTGTTGTGGAATACGAGCGCAAGTTTGTGAATTTGAGTAATTATGCTCGGGAACATCTAATTTCTAAAGCCAAAATGTGTGCTTGGGTTGGAGGAGGATTGAATGAGAACATACAAGCAATGGTAGGAATGCTTGATATTAAAGAATTCATAGTATTATCTAAATGTGCCCAGAAAATGGAAGTAATCTGGAAAGATAAGAAATGAACTAAAGCCAAGAAGGAAACCTCGAGCAGCGGAACGAACCCAGAAATTCTTCTGTACCTCTGTCAAAAAAATTGAAAGATTTTAGTAGCCAATATGTTCCTACTGCTGGGAATACAAGAAAAAGTACGTTCAAACAGTTTCCTTCAAAGGCTCAAGCTATCTCAGTGGCAAGTGCTGGTGGTGTTCAGAATATTGATATACCTGTCTGCAAGCACTGTGGCAAGATTCATTTGGGTGAGTGTAGATTCAAATCAAGGGCATGTTTTCGCTGTGGGTCACATGAGAATTTGATGAAATTAGAGATGAATACTCTAATGTATTGAGGAAAAAATAACTCAAAAGTATATATTTATTAGATATATGTATAACTATATATACATGAAGATTGAATCAACTTAAGGAAAGAATATCTCTTAATTGGAATCTCTAAAAACTAAGCTATAATATCTAAAGATACTGATTAGTGCTATCAAATAATCAAAAGATTCTCAACACTCCTCCTCAAGTTGGTGCATAGATGTTTCGCATGCCCAACTTGCAAAGAAGATTATGATAAGTTTTACAATTGAGCCCATTAGTAAAAACATCTGCCAACTATTTTTCGGATGCTAGATAAGATAGACTCAAGGCACCACAGTCTACTTTTTCCTTGATAAAATGCTGATCTATTTCGATGTTCTTAGTTCTATTGTGCTGCACTGGATTTTGAGCTATGCTGATAGCTGCTTTGTTGTCACAGTACAAGGTTGATCTATTTTCGTTCAACAACTTTAGCTATTCCAATACCTTTTGCATCCATAAAAGCTGACAAACACTTTGAGCCATGGCCCTATATGCAACCTTTTCACTTGAGTCAGCCACAACACTTTGTTTCTTGCTCCTCTAAGTGACTAAGTTTCCTTCCACAAGAGTACAATAACCCGTTGTAGACCTTTTGTCATTAAGAGAGCCAGCCCAATCTGCATCTATAAATACTTCTATCTTGAGATGACTTTCTTTTTGGAAAACAGAATACCTTTGCTTGGTGTAGAATTCAAATAGCACAAAATTTGCAATACTTCTTGCATATGTGTTTAACGAGAATCATGCATAAACTATCTTACCAAACTAACCGCATAGGCTATATCAAGTCGAGTATGTGTGTGATAAATCAATTGTTTGACTAGTTTTTGATATCTCTCTTTATCCATCATTTCATCGATCCCTGCTTGTAACTTGTGATTACTCTCAATAGGTGATTTTGCTGGTTTGCAACCTAACAAGATAGCCTCTGTTAGAAGATCTAAGACATACTTTCTTTGGGAAATAAAGGTTCCCTTTTTTGATCTGGCCGCTTCTATTCCGAGGAAATATTGTAACTTTCCCAAAAGTTTGATTTCAAATTCCTGAGCCAATTGTTTCTTAAGTCGGGCCATTTCTTCCTTATCATTTCCTGTCATAATTATGTCATCAACATAAACTATAAGGAGAGTAATCTTACCCTTGTGATGTTTATAAACAGAGTATGATCAACATTACTTTATCGATATCCAAATGACACCATGGCCTTACTAAATCTATCAAACCATGCTCTAGAAGAGTTTTGTAGTCCATCTAGGGCCATTTTTAGTCTACATACCTTCCCTTGAGTGTCTTTATCCTCGAATCTTGGAGGAACTCTCATATACACTTCTTTTTCTAGGTCTTAATGTAAGAAGACATTCTTTACATCAAGCTGCTGTTAGTTCCAGTCGAGATTTACTGCACATGATAAAAGGATCCTAATGGTGTTCAATTTAGCAATTGAAGCAAATGTTTCTTAATGATCCACTCCCTATGTCCGAGTAAATCCTTGTGCTACTAATCTGGGTTTGAGTCTTTCAGTTGAACAATCAACCTTATACTTGATAGTAAACACCTATTTGTAGCCAACCATTTTCTGCCCCTCAAGAGGATTAACTAGTTCTTACATTTCATTTTTTTGCTAAAGCCCTCATTTCTTCAATCATAGTCTTCTTCCATCTTGCATCGGTGATAGCATCTCTCCAATCTTGTGGAACATACATAGAGAATAAAGAGAAAGAAAAAGCTCTATGGGTTAGGGATAATGAATCATAAGAGACAAAGTCAAAGATAGGATGTAAAGTGCAAGTTCTAACACCTTTTTTTTTGGGTTATTGGTAATTCTAAATCAGTAGCAAACCTAGGTAAAGAAGACTCACCTGACAGTGAAGAGTCAGGGCATAAATTAGATTGTATGATGGCATCTTTTTTCTGTCCTTTTCTACCGTATGTCCTTAAATCAGGCCTATCCAACAACCGTCAACTAGTCTTCTCTTGAACTTAAATCTCTATTGGAACTAAATTCTCCCTCAGAAGAGTAACAGAACATGGTGCCATCTCTTCATTTTTGATAACCTCCCCTTGAAGAGATGGTTGTGATGAAGAAAAGTAGGGTTCATCCTCACGAAATGTTACATCCATCCATACATAATACTTTCTAGATGGTGGATGATAAAAGTTTTAACCCTTTTGTGTGGGGGAGTATCGGATAAAAACACATTTGACTGCTCGAGGATCCAGTTTGCTCCCATGTCAAAGATGAACGAAGCAAACACAACCAAAGACCTTCAGTAAAACTGTGTAATCCGTCTTGCCCTATAAGGTTTCAATGGGACTTTTAAAATCAAGGACTCGAAGAGGCATTCGATTAATGATATAAGCAGCAACCAAGATCACATCTCCCCAATATGGCTTTGGGAGGTTCATAGTGAACATAAGTGATCTAGCAACCTCCAAAAGATGCCAATTTTTTCTTTCGGCAACACCATTATTAGCACTTGTACTCGAGTAATTAGTTTGATGCAAAATCCCATATGAATCTAAATAATCATTAAAGTTATACTTGGTTCCATTATCAGTTCACAAAATCTTAACCTTAGCATCAAACTGAGTAGTAATCAATTTATGAAAAGAATGGAAACATGAGAAAACATCACTTTTGGACCTTAATAAAAATACCCATGTCATCTGAGTGCAATAGTCAATAAATGTAACAAACCGGCGATTACCAGATAGAGAAGCAAGGCGAGTATGGCCCTAAACATCCAAATGAATAATCTTAAAAGGAATAGTACTTCTATTATTATGTAAAAGATGATAGTTTTTTGTATGCTTAGCAAACTCACTGGCATCACAAACTAAAGAGTCTAACTGAGTTCTTAAAAATAATGTAGGAACCATCTTGGCAAGAACAGTAAATGATGGATGTCCTAATCGCCTATGCCATTGAATTATCTCTCGATTGACATATTTATTGTCTCCAAATAAGGCTTGAGACATACTGGACGATTGATCCAGAAGATATAAGCCATCACACAATGTATCACTACTAATTGTCTTCCCTATTTGGAGGTCCAGAAAGACACAATGATCATGAAAGAATTCAAGTTTACAATTTAAGGCTTTAGTGATAGTACTAACAGATAAAAGGTTAGCTAGAAATTTAGGGACATCGAGGGTAGATGATAAAGTGGTATTGAGAGTACAAACAGCAAAACCTATTCCAGAGATGGAGGTAAGGGAGGCATTGACCATTCACACATTATCTTTAGATGGACAAGTAGTATAGTTAAAGAAGCTTTTGTTTGACCCTGTCATATGTCTATTCACATCGAAATCAATAATCTAAGATTCAGAAGTAGATGGAGCATTTAAAACAGTACCTGATTTCACATGATTAGACTTAGCAATCGAGGTAGAGTCTATTTGAGACATGAGGCGTCAGAGATGATGAATCTCATTTGAGGTAAAACTCCTAGCAGAAGTGGGCTTGTCTTCTTTTGTCACAGAGGTTGACAAATTTTCCTGAGACCGAGAATTAGCCCTTCATTTTCCTCTACGACCTCGAGTAGGGCGACCATACAACTTTCAACACGAGTCTTTAGTGTGTTGATGCTTACCACAATAGTCACACATCAAGTGATCCTTGTTAGACTTACTACCTAACGGACCATCCTAGTTAGCAAAGATGCTAGCTTTCTCAAGAGATGGATTATAGAGCATGTAACACCCATTTTTCAGTGAAATCGAAACTGTGGTTTCGGGACCACAAATTCAATCCAAAATACATTTTATTTTTATTTTACCATATGGCCCGTAATATGATAGAAATGACGTGTGAAAATTTTGATATGAAAATTTTATCGATTTAGTGCCTAATTACGAGTAGGACTAAACGCATAAAATGTGAAAGTTGAATTCTAGTAGCTATGAGGATCAAATAGCTATGGAATTTAAAACTTAAGGTCCTTATATGGTAATTAGGCCATTAATAAAAGTATGTAGATTTTTTTATGGTGACTCATCCATGAAATTATAGAAAAAGACAGGGGACTAAATTGGAAATACCAAAATACTTGATTAATTAAAAAGATGAATGGAATTATATCATCTTATTTTGTCATCTTCAACCTTAAAAAAACATGGAAACCCTAGGAGAGAGAAAAAAAGCTTTGAAGGCTTAATTGGGTAAGTTTCCTTGTCCCGTTTTTAGTAATTTTGGTATTTTTGAAACCGAGATATCTTAATCTCTCTATTTGAGGGATTAATTGAAAAGTTATCAAGGTATGAAAATGGGTCATGGATGTATTATGCTGAAAATTAGAAATTTATGGTAGAAAATGAAAGATTATTGATAGATAAATAACTTTTGCAAGGTGATTTTTGATGAAAACTTGATTTAAGGACTAAAATGTAAACTTGTAAAATTTGATGAAAAATTTTGAAATTTTATGTAAACATGTGCTGGAAAATTTGTAATGGGGCTTTGGTTAGGCTTGGAGTAGGGAGTAATTCGAACAAGTTTCATTTTTCGAGCCTAGGGACAAAATCAAAATTTTTGGAAAAGTGAG
Organism: Gossypium anomalum; assembly: GCA_025698475.1. NCBI lineage: Eukaryota > Viridiplantae > Streptophyta > Magnoliopsida > Malvales > Malvaceae > Gossypium > Gossypium anomalum. The sequence continues at coordinate 62,987,512 of CM046956.1, forward strand.
AGGCAAAATGGTAATTTTGCCTAGGACATAAATTGAGTCCGTCTAAGGATAAAATGTATGAAATTAATGATTAAATTCATTTATATAGATCCGAAAAACACTAACTCGAGATTAGATCGAGGAAAGGAAAATATTTCAGATTAGTAGATTTTTACGCAAACAAGTGTCGAGGTAAGTTCGTGTAACTTAATCTGATATGTAATTATGTAAATTGAATGTTTTATTGTATGTAATGTGATTTATGCTAATGTACCTTGTATGTTATGATGGAAAATTATACATGCTTGAAATGGTGATAAAGGGTTAAGTCCTGATTGAATATTGAATTATGATGAATGTATATGCTTTCCCGAAACTAAAAAGGTCCTGCATTGGTTGCGGACAGGATTTAGCTCGGACAAGTAATCCCAATAACCTTGTTATATAAGGGATTTAGCTCGGACGAGTAATCCCAATAACCTTGGTATATAAACGATTTAGCCCGAACAGGTAATTTTGATATAATACCTCTCGAGCACACGTTATGATTAGGGTTGCCTCGATAAGAATTGACGGATTAATGAATTGTACACCTCTAGTGTACTACTTGAGCCTTCATTGGGATTTCAATAATTCAATGGACATATAACTCTTGACTTGGCATGAAAATCTTGAGATAAAATGATAATGACTTGTAAGAACATTGCTTGATGAGCTCATCTATGTTACTTGATTGATATGAAGATTTTGGTAACTAACATGTTTGATTGATTGTATGTGTTTAAGCAGTTTAACCAAATGGATTGAAAACATGATATGTATCCTTAGATTTATTAAACAAGATTGGTAAGTTTAGTTTCTGTTATACGAACTTACTAAGCATGCAATGCTTACTCCTTTTTTTCCCCCTATTTTATAGTGCTCGAATGCTCGTGAAGGTTGGAAGATCATTGGAGCATCGTCACACTATCAACCTAGCATTTTGGGTATATTTAGTGAAATCATTTTAGTGTAATGGCATGTATAGGGAAACTTGGCCAATAGTGGCTTGAAATGTCATTTTATAACCTAGCCATTGGAATGGCTAGTGTGGCTCATTTTGGGATATGATTTAGTTAGCTATTATGGTATATACTATATTTCTACATGTGTTATGCTAAGTAAGTTAAGGTGAGTTGGTATTCATGTATGCATGAAATGGTATGCCTTGTTAAATGATGAAATTACTTACTTTAAATACTTGAATTGGTTGGGATTGGTTGAGTGTTTTATGTGCAGGTTTTTGGGTGATTTTGGGTGAGAAATAAAGCTAAGAAATGGCTTCATTTTGTCCGCACGGGCAGACACACGGGCATGTGTCTAGGCCGTGTGTGACACATAGCCTGGTAACACAGGCATGTGGTTAGGTCGTGTGTCCCCTACACTCTAATTTTGAGAAACAGAATGCTCAAAATTGAGCACACGAGTAGAGACACGGGCGTGTGTCTTGACTGTGTGAAACCTACACCTAATTTAAATTAAATCAATTAATCATACAGACTAGGACACAGGCGTGTGGAAAGGCCGTGTGTGCAAGTCAGAGAGTTATATGGGATCACGACCTTTAGTATGGGTGTTTCCCACGGTCACACGGGCGTGTCCCTTGGACCACACGGGCGTGTGAGCCCTGCACCTGGAATTTTTTTTTGTAATTTTGCAAAAAATTCTTAGAGGTCCCGATTAAGTCCCGACTCGATTCTAATGCTCGTATTGGACCTCGAGGGTCCAATTAAGGGACGTTATGAATAATCTCGGTTAATGAATAGTGAATTACGTGAATTAATTGAAAAATGTTTTGAATGTTTTGGTAATGGTTCGAAACCCTATTTTGGCGACGGGTACGGGTTAGGGGTGTTACATTTAGTGGTATCAGAGCTACGGTTTAGCTGATTCTCAAATTTGACGTAGCAAACACGAGTTTAGCTATACACGCCATTATATAAATTGTGATAGTGTGATGACTCTTAATCATTTTTAAATGCGTTTTTCATATAGTAATGTCATCCAACTGAGCTAGAGCTGAATCCGAGGAAGCTGAGAACAATGCTTCAGCTTCAGTTCAAAGAGTCATCTCTGCGTCTGGTAGTGAAAGGCACGTGTCTGAGGGCCGAAGTGAGGAGGCAAAATAAACCTTCTTTCAAATGATGAATGAATGGTTTACCCAGTACTTGAGAACAAACCCCACTGTACAACGACCTCCCCCACTTGCTCCTCAACCGGTTCTTGAGGTACCACAGAGTGCTGAACCTATTAGGATTGGTAAGCCTTGAATAGATAAAATCCACAAACATGAGGTGAAAAAATTTAGGGCTACTGCAGATGATGATCTGGAAAGGGCCGAGTTCTAGTTTGAAAACACTATCCAGGTTTTTGATGAACTGTCCTACACACCTGCTAAGTGCCTAAAATGTGTAGTGTCTTTATTGAAAGATACGACTTATCATTAGAGGAATACCATAACATCAGTTGTATCGAGAGAGAATATTACATGGGAATTCTTCTAGACTGGATTTAGGAAGAAATATGTTAGTCAGAGGTTCATGGACCAGAAAAAGAAAAAATTTTTGGAACTCAAGCAGGGACGCATAACTGTATCTGTGTATGAACGAGAATTTATTCGATTGAGTAAGTATGCCAGGGAATAGGTTTTAACCAAGGATGAAATGTGTAAACGTTTTGAAGAGGGCCTAAATGAAGATATCAAGTTGTTGATTGGGATTTTCGAGATAAAAGAATTTACAGTGTTAACTGACGGAGCACACAAACCCGAGGAACTGAGTAAAGAAAAGAAACAAGCTGAAAGAGAGGCTCGAATTTCTGGGGAAAGAGCTATGAGTAAGTCACAATCATTTACTTCTAAGAAATTAAAGAAGTATTATGATCGAGTGACCACTTCTACAGGATACTCTGGAAGAGAACGAGGCTATCAACGATCTAACCTGAGCTCTTCAACTCCATCTGTGACTAGTGTGGGTAGTGTTGGACATCCTAAACCGAAATGTAAATATTGCAACAAGTTTCATCATGGGGAATATCGGTCTAGAACTGGAGCTTGTTTTTGATGTGGTTCACTTGACCATTTTCTCGGGGATTGTCCCGAAAGAGTTGAAAAGGAGATAGAACTAGCTCCAAGGCCGAGCAATCCTATCGCGAGAGGTAGACCACCCTGTCACCCTGGTAATGTTAGTGGTAGTCGAGGTACTACCAAGGATACAGAAGTTAGATCTGAGGCACGAGCACCTGTGAGGACATATTCTATTCGTGCTAGAGAATATGCCTCTGCGCCAGACGTCATTATTGGTACATTTTCTCTACTTGATATTGATATTACTGCATTGACTGACCCTGGTTCCACACACTCATATATATGCATGAACCTAGTGTCTGTTAAAAATTTACCTTTTGAGTTCACTGAATTTGTGGTTAAAGTTTCAAGCCCCCTGAGCCAGTGTGTTATGGTGGACAAAGTTTGTAAGAACTGTCTGTTGCTGGTAAAAGGTTAATATTTTTTGGCTAACTTGATGTTATTACCATTTGATGAATTTGACGTGATCTTGGGAATAGATTGGTTAACCCGAAATGATGCAGTGGTAAGCTATAACCAGAAATATATTGTATTGAAATGTTAGAATGGCGAATTGCTTCGTGTTGAATCTGATAAACTGGATGAATTACCTAATATGATTTCAGCAATATCATCATAGAAATATGTCAGAAAGGGGTATGACGCTTATCTTGTAACACCCCGTACCTGAGACCGTCGCCGGATTCGAACACGAGGTGTTAACAGACTTAATTCATTACTTAAACCGCTCAAACGATTTATTTTTTTAAAATTTCCAGTCAAGCTAGCAATCTGTGTCACAGTCGCTTAAAAATTCATATCTCGAGTTCCGAAACTCGAAATCCAATTCCGTAAATTGTACCTGAAACTAGACTCATATATATATTTACTAATTTTTTTAATATAATTTTTGGTCAAGCCAATTAGTACAGTTTATTAGTTAAATTCTCCCCTATTTCAGGGTTCGACTGCTCTGACCTCTGTGTATTGCGAATTAGATATCTCTCTGTACAGAATTTCATTGTCTATGACGTTTGTTTCTCTTAAAACTAGACTCAATAAGAAATCTGTACATATAAAGCATGACTTCTAATTATTTTTTTTACAATTTATTCTGAATTTTTAAAGTCAGAACAAGGGATCCAGAAATCACTCTGGCCCTGTTTCACAAAGTTTCAAATATCTCATATAATTCATATACCTGTTTTGTTCAATACATATGAAAATAGACTCATTAATCTTCAATTTCATAACTTACTCATCATTTAATTCCATTTCTACTAATTTTAGTGATTTTTCAAATTTACATCACTGCTGCTACCAGATTCTGTTTTATGGCAAATTTCACTTTACTAAGGATTTTCATGGACTAAATATCATTTTAAACATGCATAACATCAAATATGACTTAGATTTTCCATTCCAATGGCTAGTCATTTACAAGCCCTTTTCTTGCCAAACCATAGCCATATCATAAGATCATTTACACAAAGTGAGTATTTTGCCATACATGCCACATTCAAAACACACAAGCCATTTTACCAATTTAGGCCTTCGGATAGTGTGAACGAGTCTTCAACCTATCCCGATTCTTAAGCCAGCTTGTCAATACTACAATGAAAGAAAAGGAGGGAGTAAACACAAATGCTTAGTAAGTTCACAAGCAAATGGCAAGTAACATAATCACACAATCCCACAAAAACATTATTTGCATAAACAACACCAAGACATTCATGTTTCATTTGTATTTAATATCTTTCTACGATTTCATCATACCAAGTTCTCAACCCAAGGGTTTAAGCACATACCTGTCAAATTTTCTCATTTACCACACTTACCAACATGTCACCTTCATTTTAGGCCTTCTTTTTATTCACTTAAGATTCACCCGTTGAACACATCGGAATATAATTCGAATATGCGAATCTCATGAACATAAGAGCCATACCCGCAGCTAGACAAACTCAACAGCCTGCGGAACTTATGTAGCCAAGCTACCATGTAACCCGCCCATAAGTGAACTCGGACTCAATTAAACGAGCTCGGATGCCTAGTTACATCTCACGAACTCGGACTCAACTCAACGAGTTTGGAACTCAATCATCCTAGTGACATGTCACTTGTATTCTAATCCATTCCTAAGGTTCAACGGGACCATTTTCCCAATAATGTGTCTCAACCATCTCCTACGGATTACCGATACCGATACTCGGTAGTATTTTACATTTTCTAAGTATATCACATAATTTGACATATTATCAAACAATTATCACGAGTATAATATTTCATGATATTTATCATATCATTTAAATAACATAAAAACATTTAAAATAATAACTATGTTACCAACATTTACATATGAACTTACCTCGATACAAAATTATTAGCAATCGAGCCTATTCTTCGTAAACTTTGTTTTTCCCTCGATCGCGACTTGAATCTCGTTTCTCTTGATCTATAATGCCAAATTAATCTTATTTAATACATGCATTCATCAAAATAGCATTTAATACAAACTTTGGCAAAATTACATTTTTGCCCCTAAATTTTTGCATAATTACACTTTTGCCCCTAGGCTCAGAAATTAAACTTCATCCCTTATTCTTATGTTTTATGACATGATGATCATTTTTCCCTTATATGGTAACATCAAATTCACACTGTAACATGTACTTATGACTATTAGGTATTTTTACCGATTAAGCCCTTTTACTCGTTTTCGCTTAAAGCCGAGTAGTACAAGTTGTCTAACATAATTTAAAACCTCATTTTCTACCATAAAACACCAAAATACACAAATTTCACCTATGGGTATTTTTCCAAATATGAACCCTAAGTTGAATTATTGCTAGCATAAGCTTAATCGAGCTACTGGGATTCCAAAAACGTAAAGAACATTAAAAACGGGGCTTGGAATCACTTACTATGGAGCTTGGAAGCTTGAAAAAAACCCTAGCTATGGAGAACCCTTGAAATTTCGGCCTAATGAAGAAGATGGACAAAAATTGGCTTTTAATTTTGTTTTTAATTCATTTTAATAACTAAATGACCAAAATGCCCTTACTACTAAACTTTCCAAAAATTCCATCCATGTCCAATTTTTGTCCATAGACTTAGAAATTGGTAAAATTCTATTTAAGACCTCCTCATTAATATTCCAAAACAATTTCATACTAAAAACTCCTAGAATGCAAGTTTTACAAATTATTCGATTTAGTCCCTAATTTCAATCTAAGCACTTTAGGCATAGGATTTCATCACGAAATTTTCACACAATCATGCAATCATATCATAAACATCAAAATAATTATAAAATAATTATCTCTATCTCGAGTTTGTGGTCACGAAACCACTATTCCGATTAGGGCCTAATTCGGGATATTACAACTCTCCCCCCTTTAATGATTTTCGTCCTCGAAAATCTTACCGGTAAACAGATGTGGGTATTGATTTCTCATGGTTTCCTCAGATTCCCATGTAGTTTCTTCTACTCCGTGCTTTTTCCACAATACTTTCACGAGAGCGACACTTTTATTTCTTAGTTGCTTGACTTCTCGAGCTAAAATCTTAATTGGTTCATCTTCGTAAGTCATATCCGGTCGTAGTTCAATTTCTGTTGGTGAAATTATATGTGAAGGATCTGAACGATATCGACGTAACATAGATACGTGGAACACATCATGAATCTTCTCTAATTCCGGTGGTAATGCTAGCCGATATGCTACCGGTCCAACTTTTTCAATTATTTCATACGGTCCAATAAAATGCGGACTTAATTTGCCCTTCCGTCCAAATCTAAGGACTTTCTTCCATGGAGACACTTTCAAAAATACCTTATCACCAACTTGAAACTCGATTTCCCTTCGTTTCAAATTCGCATAAGATTTTTGTATATCTGAAGCAGCTTTCAAACAATCTCGAATCACTTTCACCTTTTCTTCGGTTTCTTTTATTAGATCAACTCCATAAATCTGATTTTCCTTCAGTTCGGTCCAATACATTGGCGTCCAACATTTACGACCATACAATGCTTCATAAGGTGCCATCTTCAAACTCGTCTGATAACTATTATTATAAGCAAATTCTACCAACGGTAAGTACCTTTCCCAATTACCTTGAAATTCCAATACGCAACATCTGAGCATGTCTTCAAGAAACTTAATTACTTTCTCTGATTGTCCATCAGTTTGTGGATGAAAGGCAGTGCTAAAATTTAACTTTGTACCTAATGCCTCTTGCAACTTTTGCCAAAACCGTGAAGTAAATCTCGGATCTCTATCCGAAATGATTGACAAAGGTATTCCATGAAGTCTAACAATCTCACGGATATACAATTCAGCCAACTTATTAAGAGAATAATTAAATGCGTCAGGGATAAAATGAGCCGATTTAGTCGATCACAACTATTACCCGGATGGCATTTTTCTTCCCCGAAGTTAACGGCAACCCTGATATAAAATCCATAGTAATCCGATCCCATTTCCATTCAGGAACCATGATAGGCTGGAGTAATCCTGAAAGTACTTGGTGTTCAGCTTTCACTTGTTGACAAACTAAGCACTTTGATACAAACTTGGAAATATCTCTTTTCATTCCACTCTACCAGTACATTTTCTTCAAGTCATTATACATTTTCATACTGCCTGGATGAACTGTCAAACAACCATTATGGGCTTCATGCAAAATCTTTTGAATCAACTCATCATTTTTCGGTACACAAATCTGATTTTTAAACATCAAGCAACCATCAGAACCGATTCTGAAATCTGATCCCGTATCATCTTCACACTGCTTTCTCTTGGCTTGCAAATCTTGATCATTTTTCTGAGCTTCAGAAATCTCTTGTAAAAACATCGGTCTTGCTCTTAACTCTGCTAGAATCAATCCATCATTTAATATCTTTAACCGAGTGTTCATAGCTCTCAAAGCAAATAGCAATTTTCTGCTTAAAGCATCGGCAACCGCATTCGCTTTTCCTGGATGGTAATCAATAAAAAGCTCGTAATCTTTCAATAACTCCAACCATCTTCGCTGTCTCAAATTCAAGTCTTTTTGTGACATTAAGTATTTAAGACTTTTGTGGTCGGTATATACTCGGCACTTTTCACCATACAAATAATGTCGCCAAATTTTCAAAGCAAACACTATAGCAAAAATGCAATTCCAAATCATGAGTCGATAATTTCTTTCGTGAGATTTTAACTGCCTCGAAGCATAAGCCACCACTTTTCCTTCTTGCATAAGTACACATCGTAAGCCATTTCGAGAAGCATCACTATACACCACAAATTCTTTACCTGATTCGGGTTGTACCAACACTGGTGCTTCAGTTAATAACTTTTTCAATTCTTCAAAACTTTGTTGACATTCTTCCGTCCATTCAAATTTAACATTCTTTCGGAGTAGTCTAGTCATAGGAGTAGCAATTATAGAAAATCCATTTACAAACCGTCGATAATACCCAGCTAGCCCCAAGAAACTTCTAACCTCGGTTACATTTTTCAGTGGTTTCCAATCAACAATGGCTAAAATCTTACTAGGATCAACTCGTATACCATCACCTGAAACAATATGACCCAAAAATCGAACTTCCCGGAGCCAAAATTCACTTTTACTAAACTTAGCATACAACTGCTTATCTCTAAAAGTTTGCAAAACTATCCTCAAATGCTCAGCATGCTCTGTCTCATCTTTTGAATAAATTAAAATATCATCTATAAACACCACAACAAATTTGTCCAAGTATGGCGAAATATGCGATTCATTAAATCCATAAACACAGCAGGAGCATTTGTCAACCCGAATGGCATAACTAAAAATTCATAATGACCGTACCTTGTTCTAAAAGCAGTTTTAGGCACATTCGACTCTTTTACTCGCAGCTGGTAGTACCCAGATCTCAAGTCAATCTTTGAAAACCATGTCGCTCCTTTTAGCTGATCAAATAAATCATCAATTCTTGGCAATGGATATTTGTTTTTGATTGTCACCTTGTTTAACTGCCAATAGTTAACACACAACCTCATAGAACCATCCTTCTTTTTCACAAATAACATAGGAGCACCCCAAGGTGAAAAACTTGGTCTCACAAAGCCTTTATCAGTCAACTCTTGCAACTGGAACTTTAATTCTTTCAACTCTGCTGGTGTCATTCTATATGGAGCAATTGAGATCGGAGCTGTTCCTGGTATCAAATCAATACCAAATTCTACTTCCCTGACTGGAGGCAAACCCGGTAATTCTTCTGGAAATAAGTCCGCAAATTCACACACAATCGGCACTGATTCAACTTTCTTTTCAACTTCTTTTGTATTAATTACATATGCCAATTAAGCTTCATAACCCTTTCTCAAATATCTCTGAGCCGACATTGAAGAAATCATACTAGATAATGCCTCGATTTGTCCGTTCAACCTACGAAATTTTACCACTTTCACACTTTAATTCTATAACCTTTTCTTTGCAATTTATTATAGCATCATGCAATGTCAACCAATCCATACCCAAAATAACATCAAATTCATCAAACGGCAACAACATCAAGTCAGCCGAAAAGTAATGACCCCGAATCATTAAAGGGCATTTCTTGCTTACTTTATCAACTATCACACATTTGCCTAATGGATTCGACACTCTAATCATAAATTCCGTGTTCTCAACGGTATATTCATACTAGACACCAATTTCATGCACACATATGAATGAGTAGAACCGGATCAATCAAAGCAATAACATTAACATCATAAAGAGAAAATATACCAAGAATCACATCGGGTGATGAAGCATCTTCACGTGCCTTTATGGCATAAGTTCTAGCCGAGCCCTTTGCTTGATTTAGTCTTGAATCTCGACTACATTTTTGTCTTACTTCATTTCCAAATTTCTCGAATATCTTCCCCTCGAGTCCGCACCACTAGCTTTTACATTCTCGAAAATTTTCTTTCTCGACTCTCTCTCGCGCTCTCTAATAAAATGATCCGGAGAACCACACCAAAAAACATTCATTCGCTCTACATGGGCCAAAATGATTTCTACCACACCGCTGGCACTCCGGCTTAACAAATCTCGTATTTCCCATACTAGCTACAGAAGTAGTCTGAGATTTAGGACCCACATTTTGCTTCTTAAAATTTCCATATGATTGTCCAGCCGAAACCTATGAACGAGGATTCATATTTCTAGATTTTCTAGATTGCTGTGAGAATGAACTGCTCGTCGGTCTTTTCTTCCAATTTCTAGTCTCAGCCTCTACCTTTTTCTTCTCTTTAAGTATTTCTTTAGCCTTGCAAGCTCGATCAACCAGTACTACCATTTCTTTTAATTCAAGAATCCCAACAAATACTTTGATGTCTTCATTGAGTCCGTCTTCAAATCGTTTGCACATTTTAGCTTCTGTAGGAATATATTCTCTAGTATACTTACTCAACCCGACAAACTCCCTTTCGTATTCAATGAATCATCATGTTCCCCGCTTTAATTCAAGAAACTCTTTACGCTTCGATCAATAAATCTTTCACTCGATATATTTTCTTCCAAAATTCTTCTTGAAAGAACTCCCAAGTTACTTTCTCTTTGGTACTCATCAAGTCAATGTCTTCCACCAATGATAAGTCAATCCCTCAACAATGATATAGCACATTTCAAGCATTCTTCAGTGTACAAGACAATTCATCAAATACTCGAATAGAATTCTCGAGGCAAAACTCTACTTTCTCAGATCATCATCAATATTTGCCCCAATTCTTCTACCCCTTGTTTACTGATTTTGTCAACCTGGAGTTCTGTGAAATTTCATCGATCTACAACTTGAGGCATCGGGGTGCAGGTTGAGGAATTGGGGAGGTGGGGATGTTGTGCATTCGGGTTCGTGCATTTAACGAACTCGATATACTGTGCACTCATCATCCGGAGAAAGGCTTCCCGAGCCCTTCTCTCCTCCTCCTTGACCGACAGGGAGGTGGATTTTCGATTGGCACCGCCCTTCAAATGTGAGTCGGTGCATTACTCTCTACATCATCAGCTGCAATTGGATCGGGATCCATTCACTATAAAAAAAAATCATTTAAAAGGTCAGAAGTCGTCACACTATCACAATATTTATATATATGGCATGTATAGCAAAACCCGTACATACAACACATTAGTCCAAGAACCAACGAAACCTACTCTGATACCACCAAATGTAATGCCCCGTACCCAAGACCATCACCAGATTTGAACACGAGGTGTTAACAGACTTAATTCATTACTTAAACCGCTCAAATGATTTATTTTTTTAAAATTTCCAGTCAAGCTAGCAATCTGTGTCACAGTCGCTTAAAAATTCTATCTCGAGTTTCGAAACTCGAAATCCAATTCCGTAAATTTTACCTGAAACTAGACTCATATATATATTTACTAATTATTTTTTATATAATTTTGGTCAAGCCAATTAGTACAGTTTATTAGTTAAATTCTCCCCTGTTTCAGGGTTCGACTGCTCTAACCTCTGTGTATTGCGAATCAGATATCTCTCTGTACAGAATTTCAATGTCTATGATGTTTGTTTATATTAAAACTAGACTCAATAAGAAATCTGTACATATAAAAAGCATGACTTCTAATTATGTTTTTTACAGTTTATTATGAATTTTAAATTCAGAACAGGGGATCCAGAAATCACTCTGGCCCTGTTTCACAAAAATTCAAATATCTCATAAAATATAATTCATATACCTGTTTTGTTCAATCCATATGAAAATAGACTCATTAATATTCAATTTCATAACTTACTTATCATTTAATTCCATTTCTACTATTTTTAATGATTTTTCAAATTTACATCACTGTTGCTGCTAGATTCTGTTTTATGGCAAATTTCACTTAGGATTTTCATGGACTAAATATCATTTTAAACATACATAACATCAAATATGACTTAGATTGGCCATTCCAATGGCTAATAATTTACAAACCCTCTTCTTGCCAAACCATAGCCATATCATAAGATCATTTACACAAAGTGAGTATTTTGCCATACATGCCACATTCAAAACACACAAGCCATTTTACCAATTTAGGCCTTCGGATAGTGTGAACGAGTCTTCAACCTATCCCGATTCTTAAGCCAGCTTGTCAATACTACAATGAAAGAAAAGGAGGGAGTAAGCACAAATGCTTAGTAAGTTCACATGCAAATAGCAAGTAACATAATCACACAATCCCACAAAAACATTATTTGCATAAACAACACCAAGACATTCATGTTTCATTTGTATTTAATATCTTTCTACGATTTCATCATACCAAGTTCTCAACCCAAGGGTTTAAGCACATACCTATCAAATTTTCTCATTTACCACACTTACCAACATGTCACCTTCATTTTAGGTCTTCTTTTTAGTCACTTAAGATTCACCCGTTGAACACATCGGAATATAATTTGAATACGCGGATCTCATGAACATAAGAGCCATACCCGCAGCTAGACAAACTCAATAGCCTGTGGAACTTATGTAGCCAAGCTACCATGTAACCCGCCCATAAGTGAACTCGGACTCAACTCAACGAGCTCGGATGCCTAGTTACATCTCACGAACTCGGACTCAACTCAACAAGTTCGGAACTCAACCATCCTAGTGACATGTCACTTGTATTCTAATCCATTCCTAAGGTTCAACGGGACCATTTTCCCAATAATGTGTCTCAACCATCTCCTACGGATTGCCGATACCGATACTCGGTAGTATTTCACATTTTCTAAGTATATCACATAATTTGACATATTATCAAACAATTATCACGAGTATAATATTTCATGATAGTTATCATATCATTTAAATAACATAAAAACATTTAAAATAATAACTATGTTACCAACATTTACATATGAACTTACCTCGATACAAAATTATTAGCAATCGAGCCTATTCTTCGTAAACTTTATTTTTCCCTCTATCGCGACTTGAATCTCATTTCTCTTGATCTATAATGCCAAATTAATATTATTTAATAAATGCATTCATCAAAACAGCATTTAATACAAACTTTGGCAAGATTACATTTTTGCCCCTAAACTTTTGCATAATTACACTTTTATCCCTAGGCTCGGAAATTAAACTTCATCCCTTATTCTTATGTTTTATGACATGCTGATGATTTTTCCCTTCTATGGTAACATCAAATTCACACTCTAACATGTACTTATGACTATTAGGTATTTTTACCGATTAAGCCCTTTTACTCGTTTTTGCTTAAAACCGAGTAGTACAAGTTGTCTAACATAATTTAAAACCTTATTTTCTATCATAAAAAACCAAAATACACAAATTTAAACTATGAGTATTTTTCCAAATATGAACCCTAAGTTGAATTATTGCTAGCATAAGCTTAATCGAGCTACTGGGATTATAAAAACGTAAAGAACATTAAAAATGGGGCTTGGAATCACTTACTATGGAGCTTGGAAGCTTGAAACAAACCGTAGCTATGGAGAACCCTTGAAGTTTTGGCCTAATGAAGAAGATGGACAAAAAATTGGCTTTTAATTTTGTTTTTAATTCATTTTAATAACTAAATGACCAAAATGCCCTTACTACTAAACTTTCCAAAAATTCCATCCATGTCCAATTTTTGTCCATAGACTTAGAAATTGGTCAAATTGCTATTTAAGACCTCCTCATTAATATTCCAAAACAATTTCATACTAAAAACTCCTAGAATGCAAGTTTTACAAATTATTCGATTTAGTCCCTAATTTCAATCTAAGCACTTTAGGCATAGGATTTCATCACGAAATTTTCACACAATCATGCAATCATATCATAAACATAAAAATAATTATAAAATAATTATCTCTATCTCGAATTTGTGGTCACAAAACCACTATTCTGATTAGGCCTTAATTCGGGATATTACATATCTTGCATATGTGATGAACACTAAAGTATCTGAGTTAAAGATTCAGTCAGTACCGGTAGTAAGTGAATTTCCTGATGTATTCCAGAAGAATTACCTGGTTTGCCACCAGAAAGAGAAGTGGAATTCTCTATAGAACTTGTTCCCGGAATGACACCGATATCCATAGCACCTTACAGAATGGCCCCTACTGAGTTGAAAGAGTTGAAAGTACAATTGCAAGAATTGATAGACAGAGGTTTTGCTCGACCTATTTTCTCATCTTGGGGTGCCCCAGTTTTATTTGTAAAGAAGAAGGATGGATCGATGAGGCTATGTATTGATTACAGACAGCTCAACAAAGTTACAATAAAGTACAAGTACCCAATGTCTCAGATCGATGACTTCTTTGACCTGTTAAAGTGTGCTACTGTATTTTCAAAGATTTATCTCTATTCTGGTTACTACTAGCTAATGGGTAAAGGAATCGGATGTGCCAAAGATAACTTTTAGAACCAGGTATGGACACTATGAGTTCCTTGTGATGCCATTCGGCCTGACAAATGCACTTGCAGTGTTTATGGACTTGATGAACATAGTTTTCAGCTCGTAGTTAGGCAGATTTGTGGTGGTATTTATAGATGATATTTTGGTTTACTCTCAAGATGAAAACGGACATGCTGGACATTTGAGAATAGTGATGCAAACCCTGTGAAAGAAACAATTGTATGCCAAATTCAGTAAATGTGAATTTTTGTAACACCCTTTACCCGTGTTCGACACCAGAACAAGATACAAGGCATTACTGAACTTAAACATAACTGATAAATCGTAATTTATACATATTTTTATCCCATGCTTAACACATTTATGAATGAATTCTCCTTAGATTTGGTGAATTTGGTGCTCTTAATCCTTTAATTTCATGTTTTATACTTAGGTGAGCATAGTAGAGCGAAAAGAACAAGAAACGGGCCAAAAATGGAGAAAATGGGCCAACGTGGGAAAACAACACGGCCTGGACTTCCTCACACGGGCAAAACAGATGCCTGTGCCATTCTAACAGGCTCGACCACGGCCTAAAACAACCTCAGCACGGGCATGTTGATCTCTCAGCCTTGACCACGGCCTGAAGTAATCGCACACGGGCGTGTCACACGGCGTGTCCCTACCGAGCCCTAGTTAAGTTTTATTCGAAAAAGGGTAGGTTTGAGGGCTTTTAGGCATTCTAGCCTATTTAAACACCCTAGTGGAGGATAAAAGGAGAGGCAGAGAATAAGGAGCAAGGAATTACTCAAAGAAAGCCGATTGATCCATCTCAGACGCCGGATTCATCATCAAGATGGAAGATTTCTCCTCAATTTCCCTTCAGGAGTTTTGGGTTTTCTTTATGTTTTGTATTCTTTATTCTTCTGAGATGTGTTCCTATTTAGTTATGAACTAAATCCCCTAAATACCTAAGGGGGATGAAACCTAAGACGAATCTTGTTATTATTTTCTGAATTGTATGATAAATATTTGACTTGTTCTTAATTATGTGTTCCTAATTCTTGTTTCGATATTTCAGAATATTAATTCAAGTTAATGATCTTAGATGGAGGATGAATAGTCCCTGGCTATGAGTGGATTTGACATAATTAAGCAGAGTTGATTGTGCGCCTAGAGATAGGGTGACAAGATTTTGCTGGATTAGGGTGAAACCTAATAAGGGGATCCATAGATCGAGTTAATGCAACCCTAGGGTGTTAATTAGAAAGAAATTTCAATTATTCAATCTAGGGTTAGACGTTATTAGTCTTGAATAGGGATAATAACATAACTTAAGGATTTGTACGGAATAAGTTAAATGAATAAATTGTCTGATTCAGAGCCAAAATAACAAGTACAGTCTAGGTGGATTTTTCCTTAGGTATTGTCTTAAATCAATCGTTTTTCCAAAAGTAATTTCCCAATTCTATTTTCTGTGATTTCTTAGTTTAGTAATTAGTTAATTAAAACAAACCTCACTATTCTTAGGCTAGATAATAAAAAGACAATCATTACTAGTACTTTTAGTTCCTTTGGGTTGGACAATCCGATTTTGCTAAAGCTATACTACTGTTCGATAGGTACATTTACCTACATCGTGATAATAGTTAGTTTCAAGAATGATTATTTATAAATTTATAGAACTTATCACGAAAAATCACGATCAAGTTTTTGGCGCCGTTGCTGGGGAGCTAAAATATTAGGAACACTCAATTTTTATTACTTTAGCCATTTACTTTTACTGCAATTTAAGTTTGTTTTTTATTTTTATTTTTTTATTTACTAAATTTTCTTTTCCTTTTTTCTGGCAGGTTTTTATAGTTTATGACTAGAAGAAACCCGTCGGTACCATTACTTTTTGACAAAGAAATTGATCGAACCACTCGTAGAAACCGAAAAAAAATAAGGCGAAGCCTAAGATACACAGAGGAAGAGCACGGGGGAGATATCTCAACTACAACCGAGGAGATGGCTGAAAACTAGGAAAATCAACTACCTCCTGCGGTACCCGCTGATCTAGCAAATCGTTATCCTGCCCCTCGTACTGTGTATGATTATGCTAAACCTACATTAACAGGAACTGAGTCAAGTATAGTTAGGCCTGCTATTGCTGCAAATAATTTTGAACTGAAACCTAACACGATTCAAATGATACAACAATTTGTTCAGTTTGATGGTTTGCAGGATGAGGATCCCAACACTCACTTGGCAGATTTTTTTAAATTCTGCTACACTTTTAAAATTAATGGCATTTCTAATGATGCCATTCATCTTCGGTTATTCCTTTTTTCATTAAGGAATAAAGCTAAACAATGGTTAAACTCATTTCCACAAGGGCCAATCACTACTTGGGAATAAATAACCGAAAAGTTTTTATTAAAGTATTTTCTGCCGGCTAAGACAGCCAAATTACGTAATGATATCTCTTCTTTTGTGCAGATGAATTTAGAAACACTTTACGATGCATGGGAGAGATACAAGGACCTACTGCGAAGGTGCCCTCACCATGGGTTACCTCTATGGCTGCAAGTTCAAACGTTCTACAATGGTGTGAATCCCTCTACAAGATAGATACTTGATGCAGCCGCTGATGGAACCATCAACAACAAAACACCTGAAGAGGCTTACAAATTTATTGAAGAAATGTCACTAAATAACTATCAGTGGCAAGTCATGAGGACTAAGCCAACTAAAACAGCAGGCGTTTATAACGTCGATTCGGTTGCTATGCTGTCAAATCAGGTAGAACTTCTAAATAAAAAGATTTATAGTTTACTTGGTTTTACGTAGGTACATCCAGTGATGAGGTGTGATTCAATTGGAGGAGGCATACATAGAGGATATCAACCCTTCAATCCTACAACTGAAGAAGAACAAGTCCACTATATGGGTAACAGTAACTTTAGATCTCAAAATAACCCATACAGTAATACTTATAATGCAGGTTGGAGGAACCGCCCAAATTTCTCTTGGGGTAGGAATCAAAGGCCACAAAATCCTTCGGGTTTTCAACAGCCACCTTATCAATAGGAAAATAAATCGAACCTTGAGGAGATGCTATCCAAATTCATCTCGGTGTCAGAAACTCATTTCTAGAATACCGAGATAGCACTTAAAAATCAACAAGCATCAATCCAAGGGCTCAAAACTCAGATAGGCCAGCTGTCCAAACTAATTTCTGAACGACCACAAGGTAGTTTGCCAAGCAACACTGAACCTAACCCGAGGGAACAACTCAATGCGATTAATGTTCAAGGTGAAGAAGGATCAGTTGAGCTTGAGCCTGAGCCTGAGCCAGAACCAAGGGAAGGAATTGTGGTAAGTAAAGGTGAGGTAGGTCACAATGAAAACAAAATGGTGAGTGTAGAATATAAACCCCAAGTGCCATACCCTAATGCGACAAAGAAAGACCGCTCAGATGAACAATTTGGTAAATTCCTTAAACTCTTAAAAAAATTACATATCAACTTACCATTTATTGAAGCTCTTTCGTAGATGCCAAACGCAATGAAATTTTTAAAAGAGCTTTTAGAAAATAATAAGAAGTTGGACGAGACGTCGCGTGTAGAGATAAACGCAATTTGCTCAGCTATTCTACATAATAAGTTACCCAACAAATTAAAAGATCCAGGAAGTTTTAGAATTCCTTGCTTAATTGGTAGTTTAGATGTTAATAATGCATTAGCAGATTTAAGGGCTAGCATTAACGTTATGCCTTACAAAATGTTTAAGCAACTAGGTATTGGGAATCCCAAATAGACTAGGATGAGCATTTAATTAGCGGATAAAACCATTAGATTTCCTAGGGGTATTATTGAGGATGTGCTAGTTAAAATCGATAAATTTATATTTCCTGTTGACTTCGTTGTTCTAGATATAGAGGAGGATAGCAACACTCCTTTAATTTTAGGAAGGCCCTTTTTAGCAATTGCTAGAACAATTATTGATGTTGTCACAGGTGAACTCACACTTCGTGTGGGAGACGAAACAATCACCCTTCAAGCTCGCAATTCTGGCAACACATCGAAAATTGAAGGTGATTGTATAAAGTATTCTACTAAAACTGACAATATGGTGCAACCTAGTTTGCAGGAAATGAGTTTGAAAGAAGTACATGAGCCATGTTCCAGCAACAATAGATGACCTATCCATGAAGAACGAAGGCTACAAATCGAGGAGCTAGATGAATGGTGAACACATAAACAGAGAACATACGATAAACCAAAACTATGCCAGAACGAGCTCAATATCTCACCAAATCAACTTAAGGTTGGAGATAAAGTTTTATTAGATGCCGCAGATCCTCACATTGTCACTACCAAACCGAATGAAGAAATCCCTCTTACGGTACTTAACATTTTTCCATATGGCACAGTAGAAGTATGTCACCCATCACAAGGAACTTTCAAGGTAAACGGTCATCGTCTCAAACTTTATAATGGTGAGAATTTTAAGGACAATGGAAAGGAGCTACGACTCCACGAACCTCCCTGAATACACCAACAAGGGAAAGTCGAGCTTAGACTATGAACAAGCGCTTCTCAGGAGGGAACCCGAGTACTAACAGTTTTCATTTACTTAAATTTTATTTAAATTTCAAAATTTTTAATATTTAGATCACTAACTAAATCTTTGAACGTAGGTCCACAAAATCCACACGGCCATATACACGGGCGTGCCTTAGGCCGTGCCCGTAACACGAGAAGAGACACGGCCATGCGATACAGCCGTGTGAAAACAAAGTAAAAGTTTTCCCAAAACACGGGATGCGATAAATTCCTATGACTGTGTAAGCGGGTCGTGGGAATATCTGCCAAAATGACACGGGTGTGCGACACACCCGTCCCTAGCGCCCGTGGTCTACACTGCCAAAAGAACACGGGCGTGTGCATAGGTACATGGGCGTGGGAAAATCAAACCACATAACACACGGTCATGCGTTACGATCATACAGCCACACGTCCTAGACACACGGGTGTGTCTTTAGGCCGTGTGACGAACTCTCAATTCGTGACAAACACGGGTTGGACACGAACCCCACGGGCGTGTGATACGGCCGTGCCACTTACAAAATTAGATTATTCCTCTTATTTTATTTTTACTTTTATTTTTAGTTATTTTTAAAAGATTCACGTATTCTTAAAACGTGATTTATCTTTATGATTATTATCAGATTATTTCTTCCTCAGAATCATGCTTTACCTCCAACTCTATTTTCAATTCTCGCTCTCTCTAATCCAAGGATCCCATCCATTCATAACTCAGGAAGTTTCACTTCTCTCCCTATCTTATGATCTTTTATTTAGATTTTTCAGTATATTTATCTTTGTACATTGAGGGCAATGTACATCTTAAGTGTGGGGGGGTATTCATTTCATTACCAGAAAAATCCTTGAATATTGCTTTGTTCTCCTGTAAATCTCTCATATCATTTTTAAGATAAATTTTGATTAAATCATGGTTTTTATTGATATATCTTGAATTAAAACATAGGCATTCATGCATTGATTTTTTAAACTTTAAGACATCAGAGAATTAAGCATGATAAGTTGATTTTTAAGAATTTAAAAATTTAGGTTGTTTCTCCTAAGTTTAGGTATTATCTTGAATTGAAATACACAAGCTTAAAAATCAAAAAGCCATAATTTTTGTGGGATTATTGAGCCTTTAAGAGCATCTATTATTTCTTTCATGCTCACTTTTATTATTGCTTTGAGTGTGTCAATATCAAAGTTTTATTCTAGAACTTGCTTGATTATGCATGTCAAGACCACACCATTTAATTTGATATGTCAAGACAATAGAGGCACTTAGGATTAACCCACTCATTCCATGAAAAGCCTACCTCCACGATTAACCCTTAGTAAACCCCTTTGAGCTTAACAAGCCATTCCTTGTATTACCCTTAACATTAACCCTTGACCCATTATTGTTGAAATCCCCTCAATTAATTTGATCCCTATTTTTGTCGAGATTTGATTTGAATAAATTGCTTAGCTATGTCTTGTTCTTAGTAGTTAGCCTATGCTATTTGACTTGTTCTTAAAAAAAATGTATACATATTAGTAGTAGCAATCTTTTGTTTTTGAGCTCAAGTATTTAAATTCCATAATTCGGAGAAGAAGCTCTGTTGTACGCAAGTGATGATTAAATATATTTTTTTAGTTAAGTAATTTTTCAATTCAATCTCGATTCTAACCCTTTCTTTCAGCTAGTGACCACACCCCTAACCAAACCTCGTTATAACCCTCTAAAGACCTTTTGATTGATGTGTCATATCAATTTATAGTGGTGGAGATTTGATTTTCATGCAAGCCTATGGTAATAACTTTTCATATTAACTAATGAGTGCTTATTTCATTGTCCTTAAACACTTCGAGCGATTTGAGTGAATCTTTAGTGAGGATGTTAAACTCTGTGAGATTTCGAATCGATGGTGACTACTTAGATGAGGTGAGATGCCTATATTTTTTTATGATTAAATACTCAACTTAGAATGTTTGAAACTTTAATGTTTTTTTAGTTGAATTCTCAATGTATGATTACTTATGGATTAGTTTGAGATATTAATGATAGGAATTATAAGTTGAGAAAAATGAAGTCTTAATTGTGAATTGAGTATTTTGCTTGAGGACAAGTAAACGCTTAAGTGTGGGGGTATTTGATAAACCGTAATTTATACATATTTTTATCCCATGCTTAACACATTTATGAATGAATTCTCCGTAGATTTGGTGAATTTGGTGCTCTTAATCCTTTAATTTCATGTTTTATACTTAGGTGAGTATAGGAGAGTGAAAAGAACAAGAAATGGGCCAAAAACGGAGAAAATGGGCCGACGTGGGAAAACAACACGTCCTGGACTTCCTCACATTGGCAGACACACGCCTGTGCCATTCTAACTGGCTCGACCACAGCCTAAAACAACCTCAGCATGGGCGTGTTGATCTCTCAGCCTTGACCACGGCCTAAAGTAATCGCACACAGGTGTGTCACACGGGCGTGTTCCTGCCGAGCCCTAGTTAAGTTTTATTCGGAAAAGGGTAGGTTTGAGGGATTTTAGGCATTCTAAAGCCTATTTTAACACCCTAGAAGAGGACAAAAGGAGAGGCGGAGAATAAGGAGCAAAGACTTACTCCAAGAAAGCCGATTGATCCATCTCAGAAACCAGATTCATCATCAAGACGGAAGATTTCTCCTCAATTTCCCTTCAGGAGTTTTGGGTTTTCTTTATGTTTTGTATTCTTTATTCTTCTGAGATGTGTTCCTATTTAATTATGAACTAAATCCCCTAAATACCTAAGAGGGATGAAACCTAAGACAAATCTTGTTATTATTTTCTGAATTGTATGATAAATTTTTGACTTGTTCTTAATTACGTGTTCCTAATTCTTGTTTTGATATTCTAGAATATTGATTCAAGTTAATGCTCTTAGTTGGAGGATGAATAGTCCCCGGCTATGAGTGGCTTTGACATAATTAAGCGGAGTTGATTGTACGCCTAGAGATAGGGTGACAAGATTTTGCCGGATTAGGGTGAAACCTAATAAGGGGATCCATAGATCGAGTTAATGCGACCCTAGGGTGTTAGTTAGAAAGAAATTTCAATTATTCAATCTAGGGTTAGACATTATTAGTCTTGAATAGGGATAATAACATAACTTAGGGATTTCTACGAAATAAGTTAAATGAATAAATCGTCCGATTCAAGGCCAAAATAACAAGTAAAGTCTAGGTGGATTTTTCCTTAGGTATTGTCTTAAATCAATCGTTTTTCCAAAAGTAATTTCCCAATTCTATTTTCTGTGATTTCTTAGTTTAGTAATTAGTTAATTAAAACAAACCTCACTATTCTTAGGCTAGATAATAAAAAGGCAGTCATTACTAGTACTTTTAGCTCCTTTGGGTTCGACAATCCGGTCTTGCTAAAGCTATACTACTGTTTGATAGGTACACTTGCCTACATCGTGATAATAGTTAGTTTAAAGAATGATTATTTATAAATTTATAAAACTTATCACGGATAATCACGATCAATAAACAATCATACAAAACCGGGCCATAAAATTTCATTCAATTTAAAACCATTCATATGCAAGCATAACATCTCTTATACAGGCCCACAGGCCCAAAACATACATTGGGAGTGGTTCGGGACTAAACTGAGAACTTATGAAACCTTTACAACATTTAAGAAATTTTCATGCTTTGGGGAGTCACACGCCATGTGGCTTGGGACACGCCCGTGTCCTCAGCCTGTGTAACTCTCTGTTTATGACATCATCAACCTAATAGGGTCACACGGCCAAGTCAAACGCCTGTGTGCTTAGGCCGTGTGGCAAATTAAATTCCAAAAATCAAGTGCAGACTTCACACGCCCTGGGCACACGCCCATATCCTAAGGCCGTTTCCTTCACATGGCTGAGACACATAGTCGTGTCTTTGCCCGTGTGTTTACTACTGGACATTCTGTTATACATAGTTAGGGTGCAGGGGACACACGGCCGGATCACACGACCATGGGGCAGACTATCTGTCACACACGGCCTAGACACATACATGTGTGGACAAATTCTAGGCTATTTTCCAATCCGTTTGTCACCCTTTAACACTCACATACTTAAACCCACTTCAAGGCATGCAACATGACACATTTGGGTACTCAAGCATTTACATTCATGGTTAAATTATGTCTATAATGTCTCATAACACATACTCAACTTGACATGTTTCTTTAAAGCTTTCCACATCAATTTCATATTTACTCAATATTATTAACCTACTTTTAAATTATCCATCAAGCACATATACCATTCATCACACTCATCATCCATAAGCAACCATAACCACATCAAGAATAAACACATTTGCATGCATGCATAATTAATTAGGGTTACAACCCAATAATCAATATAAGCCACCTCTCATGGCTATATACAAAATAATCATAATACCATCATGAGCCAACACATTTGGCTAATCAATATGACACATAACAAAACAACCAAGTTTCCTATACATGCCATACTAAAAATGTTGAGACTAACTACACCCAAAATGTCCAATTGATAGTGTGATCAAAAACTCCGACGTCCTCTGATCCCCAAGCTAGCTTGGCGATACTATAAGAAAAAAGAAAAGAAAAGGGGGTAAGCTTTAAAGCTTAGTAAGTCCATATGCAAATAATTTGCAATCTAAACAAGTATTTAACATACATTTAACATAATGAGCATAAGTTAGTATTTCATCAAATCACTTAAACTTACTCATCACATAAACAACCTTATCATAGGTTTATCACATATCAAGGCATTACTCATGAGTTTGGTATACATACCTGTACCAACTCGTAGCACAACTTATACTCATTCTTCTCATTGACTTACCCCTTGGGTCTTTTGTCAAGTTACTCGATAATTTACCCTTTGAACACTTGGAATATTATTGGATACACGAAAAGTTCGCACATAAGTGCCACATATGTAGCTAAAGCTACCTCATATCGCATAACATATAAAAGATCATTCTCGAGCTACTCACGGGTCTGCTTACACAAGCTATCAGTCAGGACGTAACTACATGGGTTGCTCACACAAGCTGTCAGGTATCCGCAACACATGTCGGACTACCCAACCACCGGGAGGACGTACAAGACCAGCACCCGAAACCATATAACCTTATATCACATATCTCATGAGCTCAAATCATAAAATTCCTAGTGACATGTCACTTGTATCATAAACTATTCCTAAGGTTCAAATGGGATTTCCTTACTTTTCGCATCACTATCGGACTTGCTCGTAGTGTCGTTCTCAATGTCCATAGTACCCATAATTTTCTCATGGAAAAATCGAGGCATAAATCATAATAATAATAAAGCATTTAAATTCACATAATATCAAAGCATTGGACATAATACATATTGCATTATTCACATATGAACTTACTTCGGTACCAAAATGATGAAAAAGAGCCTATTCTTCGTAAACCTTATTTTTCTCCCGATCAAGACCTGAATCACATTTTTCTTGATCTGTAATGCCAAATTTAACTTACTTAATACATAAATTATTCGAATCGACCCATAACACATACTTTGGTAAAATAACCTTTTTACGCTAACTTTTTACTTATTTACAAATTGGTCCCTAGGCTCGTAAAATGAAATGCATGCATTTTCTTTGTTACCCAAGCCTAGCCAATTCATATTCCTACTCATATCAACCCACATTTCTCATTAAATCACATTTCTACTATCCACATTTTCATCTTTTACAAATAAGCCCTTTTTAGGTGTTTTCATGAAAAATCACTTTGTAAAAGATGTTACACACACATCAAACTTGCATATTCTTTCATTAAACATCAAAATAAAAACATGTCACACATGGGTCAAATTCCAAAAACGAACCTTAGCTCAAATAAATGGTAGAAATGGCTAGATCAGTTGATGATAGCTTCAAAAATACAAAGAACATTAAAAACGAGACTAGGATGCACTTACTTTTGAGCTTGAAAAGTTGAAAAACTCCTTAGTGATTTTTGGCACATACATGGAGAAGATGAGCAAATTTTTGCTTCATTTTTCCCTTTTTATTCTTTTAATTACTAAATGATTAAAATGCCCTTAAGGCTTTTCTTTCAAATTTTTACTATTCAAGTCCATTTTTGTCCAAAATTTTAGAATTTGGTCAAATTGCTATTTAAGACCCTCTAATTAAAAATCCATGGCAATTTCATACTCAAAGCTTCTAGAACATGTGATCGTGATTTTCAGTGGTAATTCTTATAAATTTATAATTAATCGCTCTTGAAACTAACTATTATCACGACGTAGGCAAGTGTACCTATCGAAAAGTAGTATAGCTTTAGCAAGACCAGATTGTCGAACCCAAAGGACTAAAAGTACTAGTAATGATTGTCTTTTTGTTATCTAGCCTAAGAAATAAAGGGGTTTGTTTTAACTAATTAATTAAACTAAGAAATTGTAGAAAATAGAATTGGGAAATTACTTCTGGGAAAACGATTGATTAAGGACAATACCTAAGGAAAAATCCACCTAGAATTTTACTTGTTATTCTGGCTCCGAACCGGACGATTTATTCATTTAACTTGTTTCGTAAAAATCCCTAAGTTATGTTATTATCCCTATTCAAGACTAATAACGTCTAATCCGTAGGTTGAATTATCGAGATTTTTCTCTAATTAACACCCTAGGGTTGCATTAACTTGTTCTATGGATTCCCTTATTAGGTTTCACCCTAATCCGGTAAAATCTTGTCACCCTATCTCTAGGCGCGCAATCAACTCCGCTTAATTATGACAAAGTTACTCTTAGTCAGGGTCTATTCCTCCTCCAACTAAAAGTAGTAACTCGAAGTGATATCCTGAAATACCAAAACAAGAATTAATAACACATAATTAAGAACAAGTCAAATATTTATCACACGATTCAGAAAATAATAACAAGATTTGTCTTAGGTTTTATTCCCCTTAGGTATTTAGGGGTTTAGTTCATAACTAAATAAGAAAACATCTCAGAATAATAAAGATTACAAAACATAAAGAAATCCCAAAACTCCTGAAAGGGAAATTGAGGAGAAATCTTCAATCTTGATGGTGAATCAAGCTTCTAAGATGGATCAGTTGGCTTCCTTGGAGTAATTCCTTACTCCCTATTCTCCGTCTCCCCTTTTCTTCCTCCTTTAGGGTGTATTTATAGGCTTTGGAATGCCTAAGAACCCTCCAAAGTGGCCTTTTCCGAATTGGACTCAACTTAGGCTCGGCAGGGACACGCCCGTGTGGCATGCCCGTGTGCGATTACTTCAGGCCGTGTTCGAGCCTGTTAGATTGGCATGGGTGTGTGTTCTACCCGTGTGAGTCGTGTTTTTAATTCTGCCAAATTGACTCGACCGTGTAAGATGTCTGTTTGAGAAGGTCCAAGCAATGTTGATTTCATACTTTGGCCCATTTTCTCTGTTTTTGGCCCGTTTCTCGTTCCTTTCGCTCTCCTATGCTTACCTATGTGTAAAACATAAAATTAAGGCATTAGGAGCATCTAATTCACTAATTCTAAGGAAACGTCATTCATAAAATGCGTTAATCATGGGGTAAAAATATGTATAAATTATGGTTTATCAACATGTATTTTGCAACTTATTCAGTTTAGTCCCTAACTTCAAATTGGACACTTTAAGCATAAAATTCCTCCATGAAAATTTCACACAAACATGCAATCATATCATTGACCATCAAATAATCATAAAATAATTATTTTTATTTCAGATTTGTGGTCTCAAAAACACTGTTCTAACTAAACCCTAAATCGGGATGTTACAATTTTGGCTATGGGAAGTTAGTTTCCTTGGGCATATTGTGTCTGCTGAAGTGTTAGGGTAGACCCGAATAAAACTTCAGCCATTGTAAATTGGATGGAATCATGAGCTTCTCGTCCTTAGACATAATGCTGGAAAAAAAACTAATATCCCCAAAAAATCTACTTGGAAAATTATAGAAAAAACCCCAAAAAAAAGAACACAAAGGAGATCCCACACACACAAAAAAAAAACTTAGCCAAACAAAATTATCACCGAAAGGAGAATGACCAAAAGGGAGCAAAGAGCCAAACGATGGTGTGAGAAAAAACATGGCAGCATGAGAGGAAGCTCATGCGTAGCATGTGAAACAAAGATGTAGCAGCTTATGATAACTCGTGAGGCCTACGCGCGAGTCTGCTGGTCACTAGAATCTGAGGTTTCACCGATAAGTGGATGCTGACTCCAATGGTAGGAGCGGTGAGAGAAAAAAATAAGGCTAGGGTGGAAAGTACCAGTTTTATGTTTTTAGGGTTTTTGGAAAAAATCATACAAAAATCCCAAATTTGGATAAAAAACTTATACCATGATTAAATGAGATATTAATACTCTAATCTATTGAGGAAAAACTCACTCAAAAGTATATATTTATTGGAAATATGTATAGCTATATATACATGAACATTGAATTAACTTATGGAATGAATATCTCTTAATTAGAATATCTAAAAAATTAGTTATAATATCTAAGGATACTAATTAATGCTATCAAATAATCAAAAGATTCTCACTATCGTCTAATATGGAAATGTCCGAATAAGGTTGGATCTAGTTCAGAGCAAGTTACCAAGTTTGCAACTGTATCTAAGAGGGGTAGAAAGTTGAGACCTGGAAATACTTCTGGAGGGAGCCGTAATGAATCGTGCAACACATTTTTGATCTGAAGGTCGACCACCAGCCAGAACTTATGCGATTCCAGCTAAAGAAGAAGCTACGACACCTGACACCACTTCCGGTACTTTCAATCTTTTTAATGTTACTGTTATTGCATTAATTGATCCTGGATCCACACATTCTTATATATGCACAACATGAGCTTTAGAAAAGAAAATACCAGTGAGTCCACTGAATTTGATGTTAGAGTGTCAAATCTGATAGGCCAGAGTGTGGTAGTTAATAAAGTCTGTAAAAACCTTCCATTGAAAATTTAGGGTTACGAATTTTCTACTGATTTGATGTTATTGCCCTTCGATGAATTCAATGTTATTCTGGGAATTGATTGGTTAAAAGTTCATGATGCAGTTGTTAGTTGTAAGCAGAAATGAATTGTTTTAAAATGTTAGAGTGGAGATTTGGTTAGCATTGAAACATAAAGATTTGATTGTGCATTTGGTATAATATCAGATTTAACTGCTTAGAAGTTGATCCAAAAAGGTGCTAAAGTTTTTCTGGCTTATATTCTAGACACTCGGACACATGAATCAAAAATAGATCTGGTTCCAATTGTAGGTGAGTTCGTGAATGTTTTTTCGGAAGAATTACCAAGATTACCACCAGAAAGAGAAGTTGTATTTGTAATTGATGTTGTATCGGGAACTGCTTCGATATCTATAGCACCGTACAGAATGGCATAAACAAAATTAATGGAATTGAAGTCTTAGCTATAAGAATTATTAGGTCGTGGCTCCATTAGACCGAGTGTATCACCTTAGGGAGCTCATGTTTCATTCGTCAAAAAGAAAGATGACACTTTGAGATTGTGTATTGATTATAAAAAATTCAACAAATCGACGATAAAGAATAAATATCTGTTACCGTGAATCGATGATTTGTTTGATTAGTTGAAAAGAACAACTGTATTTTTAAAGATTGATTTACGATCGGGCTATTATCAGTTGTGTGTTAAAGAACCAAACGTTCTAAAAACAACATTTAGAATCCGATATAGCCTTAATAAGTTTCTTGTTATGCCATTTGGTTTGACGAATGCCCCTGCCACATTCATGGATTTGAAGAATAGAGTGTTTTAACCATTTTTAGATCGGTTCGTGGTAGTGTTTATTGACAACATTTTGATTTATTTGAAGAACAAAGTCGAACATGGTCAGCATTTGAGAGTTGTGTTACAAACTCTTCGTGAAAAGCAGCTTTACGCAAAATTCAGCAAATATGAATTTTGGTTATCTGAAGTTGGATTTTTGGGGCATGTGATATCTGCGGATGTTATTCATGTGGATCTACACAAAATTTCAACAATTATAAATTGGAAACCACTACGAAATATTACTGAGGTACGTAGTTTCTTGGGTTTGGCAAGTTATTAACGACTCTTTGTGAAAGGATTTTCAACCGTTACTTTATCGATGATGAAATTACTATTGAAAGATGTTTGATTTATTTGGACTGAAAAATGCCTACAAAGTTTTGAGCAGTTAAAAAAGATGTTTGTAACAACTCGTTTTAGGGTCAAATCAGAATAGTGATTTCGGGACCACAAATCTAAAGTAGAAATATTTATTTTTATTATTTCTTTAAGGTTTACAGTATGATTGAATAATTGTGTGAAAATTTTGTTAAGAAATTTTATCGATAAAGTGTCCAATTTGACTAATAGGACTAAATTGCAATAGGTGCAAAATATGTGTTCTAGAAGCTAGATATGTCTAATTGCTATGAAATTTTAAACTGGAGGTCCTTAAATGGTGAATAGACCATTATACTTTAAGTTGGACAAAAATGGACATGGCTAGGTGAAATTTCAAAGTTTGGCATTAAAGGCATTTTGGTCGTTTAGCTAATAAAGACAAAATAAAACAAATAAAAGATGTCATCTTCTCAATTTCATCCTCCTTGTGCCAAAAATTGAAGAGTCTCCATAGCTAGGGTTTTGGCCAAAGAGTCTCCATAGCTAGGGTTTTGGCCAAACTTCCAAGCTTGATTGTAAGTCCGTCTTTGTCCTATTTTTAATGATTTTTATGTTTTTGAAGTTGTCTCAACCTAATCTAGCTATTTCAACTAATTTGAAAGAAAATCATTGTCTAAAATTTTACCCATATTGAATATTTGTGTATTTTGATGTTTAATGGTAGAAAATGTATGTTTGGTGTTAGATAAACAACATTTACCAAGTGATTTTTGAGGAAAATGTCAAATAGGGACCTATTTATAAAAGTTGTAAAATATGTGTAAAAATATGAATAAATGAAAAAAGTGGGCTGTTATGAGCATGAAAAAGATTTGGCTAGGCTTGGGTAATAAAGAAATTGGATGAAAATCATTTTACGAGCCTAGGGACTAAAATGTAAAAAGATAAAAAGTTAGGGGCAAAAATATAATTTTTTCCATAAGGTGTTTTTGGGATTAAATTGAATAATGTGATGATTGTATAAGTTAAATGTGGTATTATAGATCAAGAAAGATGAGGTTCTATCTTAGATCAGGGAAAGAACAAGGTTGTGGACTAAATCGAAATATTAGCCATTTTGTACCGAGGTAAGTTCGTATGTTAAAAATATGCTTTAGAATAATTATATTTAAATGCTTTAATATTGCATGAATTGTATATTTGATTATGTGAAAGAGTATAATTCTACGAACGAGTTTGACGATGATTCGGCAAGTGAGAAATCCTGTTGAACCTTAGGAATAGGGTAGGATACAAGTAACATGTCAATAGGGTTAGTATGTGTTATGTGATTATGTGATCTGGGTACTGGTCTTGTACGTCCTACCGGTGGCTGAGTATACCAACATATGTTGCGGATACTTAACAGCTTGTGTGAACAGCACCGTGTAGCTACGTCTTAACTAACAACTTGTGTGAGCAGGCCCGTTGATAGCTCGAGAGCGAACAACTACGTGATATGAGACTTAGGTAGCTTTGGCTAATATGTGGCACTTAGTGTGCAAATTTCTCGAGTATCCGACATTGTTATTCTGAGTGGTTCACGGGTATGTCAAAGATGAGATTACGTGTAAATTCATTTTGAGATGGTATAGGTACGTACATGAAGCTCATATCTATTAAATGCTTGAAATGATAAATATGAGGTAAGTATTGTGATGGAATAAGTTATGATCAAGAGACTATGGAAAAGTTACATTTAATCATGTAATATTATTTGAATGTTATATGTATGGTAAGGTTAGCTTATTTCTTACATACGAGCTTACTAAGCTATATAGCTTACTCTGTTTATTTTTCATGTTTTATAGTGTCGCCAAGCTAACTCGGATCAGAGATCGTCAGAGATTCAAATCACACTATCAAACTTTCATTTTGGGTATTGATGATCTTAGTATTTTGAAAGTATGACATGTATAGGGAGTTGGTCATTTTGTTATATGTGTCATTATGATTTTAGCCAATGTATTGACTTGTAATTTGTCAAAGGCTTAATTTGATATTTGGCCATGTAAATTGGCTTATTTTGGTTAACATGGTTGTAAGCCTAAGTATATTCATATATGTGCCAATGTATTTGGTGATATGGTCATGGTATGCTTGATGATTGATGGAATGTGATTCATAGCATGAATGGAATGTGATCTATTGATGAGATGATAAATTTGTGCACAATTAGGTGTCTTGAAAGTAGTCAAATGATGTTTACTGAATGTGAAATTCGCATGACTAATTTAGGGCATAACAAATGTTGTGAGTATGATAGATGTTGCATTTGTATTGGCATGTGTTGGTCATATTTGTGGGTGTTTTGATTTCCTAAGTATATTATGTTTTGTGCCATTGAGTTGGTGTAGGTGCATGTGTGAATAAGGGTGGCAAATGGCTTGGTAAACAACCTTTATTTTGTCCACACGGGTAGACACACGGCCTGCTCCACGGACATGTGTTCTGGCTGTGTGTCCCTGTACCTTAATTTTGAGAAACAAAATGCTCAGAATTGAGCACACGGGCAGAGACATGGGCATGTGTCTCAGCCGTGTGGATGACACGACCTCAGGCACGAGCGTGTGTCCTGGCCGTGTGAAGTTTGCACCTATTTTATGAAAATTAATTTTCCACACGGCCTAGTACACAGGCGTTTGACTTGGCCGTGTGATCTCAATTTATTCATGGGTTACAAGTCAGAGAATTACACGGGGTTGGGACACGGGCGTGTGTGACCACACCACACGGGCGTGTCCCATATCCACACTGGCGTGTGACCCTGTTTAGTGGAAAAATTTTTTAAGATTTGTAAAAATTTCTAATATTCTCGGTTTAGTCCAGGACCCCTCCCAAAGCATGTTTTGGGCCTCGTAGGCTCGTATTAGGGACTTTATGATTAATTGCAAATGGTTTTATTTTAGAAACAAATGGATGGCTCGAAATTGTATGATTGTTTGTGTGGTAAGTCCGGTAATGCCTCAGACCCTATTTTGGCGTTGAATATGGGTAAGGGGTGTTACAATGTTAATCGAAGCTCCAATGTTGACTCAACCTAAATCTGGGAAAGATTTTACTGTTTACAGGAATGCCTCATTAAATGGACTAGGTTGTGTACTGTTGTATGAAGGAAAAGTGGTAGCTTATGCCTCTTGCCAATTGAAAGCTCATGAAAGAAACTATCCGACTCATGATCTAGAGTTAGCTACGGTAGTGTTTGGCCTAAAAATTTAATGACATTATCTTTACGGTGAAAAATGTCATATTTTCTTGGATCACAAAAGTTTAAAATATTTGATGACTCATAAGGAATTGAGTCTTCGTCAGTGCAGGTGGCTTGAATTGTTGAAAGATTACGATTTGATTATAGATTATCATCCTGGTAAAGTAAATGTTGTTGCTGATGCTTTGAGCCAGAAATCTTTATTTTCTTTCAGAGCATTAAATACTCGGTTGGCTTTGGGACATGATGGTACGATTCTGGTTGAATTGCATGTTAGATCGACATTTTTTCAATGAATTTCTAATTTGTAGAAAAATGACCCTGAGTTGAAATTAAAACGTGAGTTGGTCGAAAACGGTCAGACTACAGAATTTAGTATTGGTGATGATGGTAATTTGTATTTCAGAGGTCGATTGTGTATTCTAGACGATATGGTATTGAAACAAAACATTTTGAGTGAAGCTCACAACAGTACCTATTCTATTCATTCGGGTAGTACGAAAATGTATAATGACTTGAAGCAAATGTTCTGATGGTTATGTATGAAATGTGAAATATCTGATTTTGTAACTAAATGTTTAGTTTGCTAGTAGGTGAAAGTCGAGCGTCAGGGTCCGTCAAGTTTGTTACAAGCTATGAAAATTCTAGAATAGAAGTGAGCGAGTCATAATGGTTTTTGATTCAGGATTACCTTTGATTTTGAAAAAGGAAGATGCTATTTGGGTTGTTGTTGATAGATTGACGAAATAAATGCACTTTATTCTAGTCAGAGCAAATTATTCACTCGAAAGACTAGCTAAGTTGTTATTTTTGAGATCATCCGATTACATGGTGCATTATTGTCGATTATTTCTGATCAAAATCAGCGATGAACCTTTAGGTTTTGGAATAAATTACACAAAGTTCTGGGTAGTAAATTGACTTTTAGCACGACATTTCATCCTCAGACGGATGGTCAGCCCGAACAAGTAATCCAGATTCTTGAAGATATGCTGAGATGTTGTATTGTTGAGTTTGAAGACAGCTGGGAGAAGTTCCTACCATTAACTGAATTTGCTTACAATAATAGCTATCAAACAAGTATTAAAATGGCTCCGTAAGAAGCTTTATATGGAAGAAAATCTAGAACTCCTTTGTATTGGTCCAAATTGAGTGAAAGAAAAATAGTTGGTATTGATTTGATTCGAGAAATTGAAGAAAAAGACAGGGTTATCCGTGATTGTTTAAAGGCCACCTCTGATTGACAGAAATCATATGCTAATTTGAAAAGAAAGAAATTCCAAGTCAGGGATAAAGTATTCTTGAAAGTTTCACCTTGGAGGAAAGTGTTACCATTTGACAAAAAAGGAAAGCTTAGTCCGAGGTTTCTTAGGCCGTACGAAATTTTAGAGAGAATCAGCCCTATAGAATACCGATTACCATTACCACCAGAGCTGGAGAAAATTCATAACATTTTTCATGTTTCGATGTTCTGTCATTATCGGTCAGATCCGTCATATGTGCTATCTATAGATGAAATTACTTTGTAGCCTAGCCTAACTTATAATGAGGAATCGATTAAAATTATAGCTTGGGAGGTGAAAGAATTACAGAATAAATGTGTTCCATTGGTTAAAGTATTATGGCATCGACATGGAAATGAGGAAGCTACGTTTGGAACTGAAGAATCGATGAAATCTCAATACTTGAATTTGTTCTCTGGTAATATTTTCGAGGACAAAAATTCTTTAAGGGGGAGAGTTGTAACATCCTATTTTTCAGTGGTGTCGGGAACAATGGTTTTAGGACCACGATTCCGACTAGTAAGTTAATTTTTTATTGTTTATTTAATATTTATAGGGAATATATGATGTAGTATTCGAGTTTGATTAAGAAGTTTTAAGGTTTAGTTAGGTAAGTAAGTAAAAAGGACTAAATAATAAAAGTTATAAAAAGTGGTTATTAGTTAAAAGAAGTATATAGCTTAAAATACTTGAACTGTTGGCCTTATATAGAAATTAAACCATTATTAATTATAGTGGATGGTCATAGTGGTTTATTTATGAAATTTTGGGTAATTTTTAAGGGAAAAAGGTAATTAAGTTAAAAGAAAATTAAACAAAAGAAAGAACTATAATCTTTCTCTTCTCATTTCCGAAAGTGAAGGAGTAAGAAGCACCATTGAATGAGCTTGGTTCGACTTGGTTGTCTTCAATGCATGGTAGGTTTTTGAATTTAGATTTTAGTGATTTTTATGTTTTTTAGATGGTTGCATCTAGGTCCTGCTAACCCGTGTGTTAATTTATTGATTTACTGACTTTTTGACTTGTATTATTGTTGAATTTATGAGATTTTTGAAGTTTTATAATGGTTTTGTGAGCTTGATAATTGAGCAATATTAATTTGTGAAGAAGTTGTTGGTGATTTTGATGATTAGGGATTTAAATGTTAAATTTGTAAAAGTTCATGGGATTTTGTGAAATTGTGAATATTATGAGTTGCTTTAGAATTGTAAGAATTTTGATTAGATGGGAATTTGGCTTAAGGGTGTTAATTGATTAAAATTTGAGAAAAAGGATTAAATTGTATAAAAAGTTAATTGTTAAAGGTAAATAAGTAAAAATAAAATTTAAAGGTGAAAGGTTTGAATTTAAGTAATGTATGGTGTTTGAATTAGTTAATTGAATTAATTTATTATGTTTAGATCAGTAAACAAGTGGATTGGTTATTAATTGTGGGAAAGAGAAGGTTGTTGAGTAATCGTCTTCGGTTCTTGGTAATTATCGGAATTAGGTAAATTTTTACAGTTATTTTGGTTATAATTAGTTGAAAAATGTTGTTATTGATGTGCATATATATATATTTGAAGATGTTTGAAACAAAGTGATCCATGTAATTTATATTGAATTTCTGTAATAAATTTCGATGGATCAAGGAAAAGTTTCTTTCATGAGATTTCTGATTGAAATTTTGATCTGGACCGAGTTCCTACATGTGTTGTGGACTCGAATTTATATATGACTCGGATTTAGCTTGGATAGGTAATCCACTTTCATTTTACATGTATATCTAGCCCTTTTTAGGTTAGTTTATTTGTGTTTCATTAGTTTAGCTCGGACGAGTAACTTGACATATTTAATCTGTATTTGATTAGCTCTTACGAGCATTATCTATTTCTAGACTCATGTATTTGAATACTTTTACAAAGATCCATTGCATGAACAAAGACTAGTTGATATGAAATTATTTCAAAGAAACAAGTGAGTTACGAATTCTGATTATCCGTACATTTAAGTGTTACTGACATGAAATTGTTGGATTGTGTGTAATAAGGTTGAGGATTATTTGCTATGTGCAAATAACATTTAAATGAATTTGGTAATTTAATAAGTAATTGTGAAAACTTACTAAGTAATACATATACTTACTTTGTTATATTTTTTGTAGATTTTGAACTTTTGGAACGGGTTGATCGGATCATCAGAGATCACACGTATTATTGACTATCATCGGCAGATTGTGAAGTCTTGGTTGGTAGTTATATGTGGCATTTATATAGGATGCTTATTATGTGAATGTTTGGATATTTTTTGTATTAGCTTGCAAATGCTTGTGTATATGTTGTTGATATATGTTTTATAAGTTTAGTTCTTTTGGAAGTGTATAAGTCATGTTGAATTAGGTTGATATCTGGTATGATGTTGTAAAGATAATGTTGATGGTTCTTGATGTTTGAATGAATGGAATATATTGTTTGGTTGAGGTTGAATGCAAAACATTGGTTTGGAACTTAAGTTGTATGTATTTAACATGTTTTGACTTGTTTGAAGGTGTTTTTTTGTGGTATATAAAGGTTGGTTTTAGGCTTGGCTTGGTATTCAAGATAGGTGTGAAATTTGCCTTGTTTTAGAAGCAAATTTTGGTGCACACGACTTAGGACACAAGCTATCACACGACCGTGTGCCATACACGGTCTCTTTACAAAGCCGTGTGTTCTAAAATAGTTTGTCACGTGGTCTGGGACACGACCTGCGACACGGCGGTGTGATCCAACATCAAATTGAACACGATTTGCGACACAACCTTGTGAGAATATTTTGAATGTTACATAGTTTAGCACATGACTTGTGGCATGTTCGTGTGAAATCATTTCGAAAGTTACATGGTCTGTCACATGGTTGACCAAATGACCTTGCCCCTGTGACACATCTTGGGCTTTGTCACACGGTCCGACCACATAGTCATGTGACCCCTATTTCCAAAATTTTTCAATTTTTCTAAAACTTTCTATTTTGTTTCAACTTAGTCCCGGAATGTTCCCTAACCATTTTAAGGCCCTATAGGCTCGGTTTAAGGCCCGTAAGTGTATTTATGCTATAAAAGAAATGTGTATTTGTATTTTTATAATTAATTTGAATAATTGTTTTTGTTTAAAGTTAAATGTCTTTAAATGTGCTGTAATTGTCCGTAACCCTTATCTGGCGATGTAGATGGGTTAGGGGTGTTACAATAAAGGTGTTCACGGATAGGCCATACTAATTTTGGGTTAATTCCCGCCTAGATGACTTCCTAGGGTCGTTAAGTCTAGGGTTAAAATTCTTCCACTCCCAAACAGCTGATCCGTAAAGAAAACCTTGCACAACAATCAACTAATCATACCTCCACTCGCTAATCCCCCATAAGAGGATTTGTTCCTCATGGATCTCAAAAACATAATAAACTTGATGTAAAAGATGAAAATTGAGAACAAATCAAGAGAAAAAAGTTTAAGAGTATACTGAATTGTATTTAATTGAAGCATGATATCCAAAAAGAGTTGATAAAGTTCCACAAACTAGATCTCTCGACAAATACAAAACTGAAAATAACCTAAAGCTTAAGGAAAGGGAAAAACTAAAAACATAAACAATAAAGAAAATTATACAGTATGGAAAGCTATCCATACCAAGTGTTAAATGAGTCTATTTATAGAGTTAAGGTTGTCATCGTCCTCAACCCTAGGTCAGCTAACGTTCTCGTGTTTAATATTTGATTGTGTAGACCAAAATGCCCTTAGCTTGTAAGTATTTCTTATATAGGACCGATGTCGATACAACCTTGAAACATCCTGAAATAGGGCATTGTCAGAATAGTGATTTTGGGACCACAAATTTGACGTTAAAATTTTTATTTCATGATTATTATGAGGTCTAGGATATAAAAATAAGCATGTGTTAAAGTTTCATAAAGAAATTCTAAGTATAAGGTGTTCAATTAGAAATTAGGGACCAAATTGAATAAATTGCAAAACTTGGGTTCTAGAAGCAATTTGCATGAAATTGCTTTGAATTATAAATTAGAAGGTCTTAAATAGAAGTTTTTCCAATTTCTAAGTTTTTGGACAAAAATGGGCATGCATAGAAAAATTTGGAAGTTTTGTAAGGAGGGACATTTTGGTCAGTGTTGTAAGAGTATGCCCAAAGATCAATCATGAGATGGTTGTAATAACATACTTGATTTACCATGTTTATTAATATAAGGCGTTGCCATTTTTATTTCAGTTTCTTTTCTGTGTGTATAAATAAACTGTTTTATAATAATGTCCTGAGAATAATATGATTATTCTTAAAAGGTCCTTAGTCAAGTATTATTGTTGACTAGGACAACAATAATGCATTAAGACGAACATGTAGTTGATTGATGATAAAGAGTTGTCATTGATATGGAGTGTCAGAATCAATGCATGAATATGTGTGTTAGAGAACAACATATTGGACTGACCCGCTATGAGTATGTTTCTTGGATTATTATGTAATTGTCACAACATTACTTATAGTGATTAATATGTATATGATCCTCAGACTTGAGATCATCACTATCCTAACATCGTGAGCTGTATATTTTGATACAGTCAAACGTACACTGTAACTAGTTGTTTTATAAAGGCTGATGTTGGATATAACACAATCTATGTAGATGGATATGGTTGATCAATCTAGGATAAGTCCCTCCTACATAATGGGAGTAATATCTTAGGCCACTTGATTGAGTGAGACTAGAAATGCATGGCCATGGTCAAATAAGTTGATATGGGATGTCATACTTATTTGTGTATCATAGTCTACTCAAGGTATCAAGAAACATGGGATAGACTATGCAAGTGTGACTATTCCATGACTTGTGTCCATTCAAGAGATAAAGGACTTAAGGATTAATGCATGAAAGGTTAATCACAAAAGGTTATGTCGAATCATGACTTCTTGTAACTTAGGTAACAGTGATGCATTGCTAGATGCACTCATTGTTTGTAACATTAGAATCGTTCTAGTATTACTGCTAACATTACAAGAACCTACAGGGTCACACCCTATGGTTGACATGAACAGAATAAAACATAGTTGGTATTGTGTTTGGTTGTCACATGAATTAAATTAATTATAGAATTAATTTAATTGGGCAATCAAATATTGAACATATTATATGTACAAGGATGTTGTACACATAAGGAGAACATAATTCTATTAATATATGAATTTGGTTCGTATATAAATTTAAATAAATATAGTTTACCGAAATCTTTATTTTAATTAATGTAATTATAATTTTCAGTTAAAACATTATTATATTTATTTTAATTATAATTATTATGTTTAGATTAAAATTTAATAAATTAAGAATTTGTTATATACATACCAATTATAAGGGGAGTTATATATAGAAGGGAGAAAAACCCTAAAAAGTGAATATATATATACAAACCCGAAGCTTTGCTACTAGGTCTAGCAGCCGTCAAGCAAAATATCTTTGAAAATAGTTTTGGGGATTTCTCCCATTCATTGTCAACTAGGTGGATTACGTAGAGGTCGGGATCATAAAGATTGCGGCTTGGATTCGAAAGCAAAACAATATTCTCATTGTCGAGGCTACACTGTCTACTCAGATTGAAGTTTCGGTAATTTCGAAACCTTTTTCACCCCGATTCGTTCCTCCCACATGGATCCATGGTTTGGATCGCCGGAATATATATAATTTTTTTTCCCCTATGCCATGGGGGTACCGGCGTTCCTACAAGTGTAACACCCCAAATCCAGCCTAGAGGTTTAGACCGAATTTGAAATGCTACATTGATCACCGAAGTGACCTGATAAAGTATTTATAAAAACATCCTTTATTCGATTTTCAAAAAATTGTAAATATCACATATTCAAAATCAAGATAATAAAATGATTAAAACGTAAAACAAAATTCTACCACAGTGTTAATAAAAACCTTACTTCCAAAACTGAATAACAAATAGAAGTCAGAAACCATAACTAATAATTTATTTTGTCTAAATACTGCCTGGGTCCTCCGCCTACCAAGTCCAGCATCAAAATTTTGAAATGTACGGGAAAAAAAAGAGGGGGTAAGCTATACGAGCTTAGTGTGAGATCAAACTAACTAATTACGGAAACAGAAACAAATACAATAAACCTAAAAATAGTTCAGCAGTAGAACATACTTACAGAACGACTTAACAAAACAGACAATATGTAACTTTACAGTCTTATGGCTCTGTTAAACACAATACCTATAATTCTCAGAAGTCACAAACTGGGCCTAAGCCCTTTTTCCAGAAACCGTGCCTATTGGGCCTTAGCCCATCACACAAAATATCTTTAGGCACGAGTGCCTTCCAATCAGTTATTGCAGTCAGATTTCCAAGACAATCAGACAAGAATGTTTCAGTCAAATAGTTATAGCAGTCACAGAATCAAACAGATGCATATGAGTGCGAATGAGTTATAAAATAACCCACCTATCCAACCAACACACCATCTCTGTCCCCCATCAAACCTCAATAGAGCTATAAGCTCATCCAACCAATCACTCCAAATATGACCTCGAAAAGCCCATCCAACCTTATATCCCCTATACATTGTCTACGACCCTCAGGGAATTAGGACTATCAGAAAGCTGTACAGTTCCATGCGGAATACCGCGTATAGATATGCAGTATAAACTACCAGTTCAGATATATATATATCACGCAGCAAGGCTAGCGTATAAGCTGTACTGTGTAACGCGGTAAACCGTGGTACAGACGTGCAATATGGTTGCCAGATCAGATAATGGTACGTAGCGTAGCTAACGTACATGTGGTACAGTGCAAGGCAGTAACCCGCTATACCGTTAACATAAATGTCCACGACCCTCAGGGTATTGGGACCGCCTATGACCCTCCAGGTATTACTAAGGCGTTCAGAATGCAGATAGACTGCCAGATCATAAATCTCCCTTCTCTTCAACATCCCATCCAAAAGCTTTGTATGCAGATGTATATATATGTAGATGTATGTATGCAGATACACCAACACAGACCACATGTTCAGACAATCATTTAGAGTAGTCACATACAACTAGTCAATCAGATACAGAAATGCGTATACTCATAACTTAAATTCGGTTTCAACCATATCACACATTCAATCACAATTATCACATAACCCGAAGCCAGAATAGAGTCACAATTACCCTTACTAGAGCTTAGCCAAGGGTTGAAACACACAAAGGTCACGATTACACTTAAATCGACCTAAGATCAAAGCTTAGCGAGATAGGGCCACACGCCCGTGTGCTCTGGCCGTGTGGAGCACTTCAGACTGTGCGGGGGTCCATACGCCCGTGTAAGGAGTAGCACACAGCCGTGTGTCAGAGGCACTCGCCTGTGTGGTGCAGAGGCATGGCCATGGGAGTAAGCTGTGTAAGACACTATCAAAAACCACTAAGTTCAGAAGCAGAGTAGACACGGCCGTGTGTCCCACAACACACACCCGTGTAAAATCCCTAAGCCTCAAATCAGCCACACGATCGAGTGTCCCGAAACACACGCCCATGTGAGAACCTTAAAATTCCCAAGTCAGTCACACGACCATGTGGCCAGGCCATGTGACCCCAAATCTCAAATCCCTAATTCCCAAACTCACACGCCCATGTGCCCTAAGGGACACGCCCGTGTGGTTTCGACAAAAATCCCCAAATCGGCCACACGCCCGTGTGGCCGTCGGGGCAGTCACGAAACCACCCCAAATCAGTCCCGAAACTACCATTTTGGCCACCAGAATCATCCCTAATCTTTACCCTATCATCATACATAAAAAAGACAACGATTTCTACCACTTTTATTGACTAAAGTCCCCAAAACTTACGGGATTGGCCTACCGACAAGTAAAGCCGAACAGAGAGTTTGCAGAATAACTAAACAAAGGAAAATAACATAGTTATAGTTTGAATCCCACACCTATTTCTGACGACGAAGGAACGACAGAGGAGCGAAATCCCACAATCAGTCAGCCACCGATTTCTCCAAAAAGCAAAAAGAGAGAAAAACGAGAAACCCACCAAAAAGAAGAATGAAAAAAACGTGCCAAAAGAATAATAACAAAATAAAAATAAAATAATAGTAATGATCTAATTTTTTTTAACAAAAAATTTAATAATTATAATTACTTATAATTATTAACTAAAAAGGAATGAATAAAAAAATAAAAAGGTTCTCTAAAACGCGTACCCCAAAACTTGAACCCAGAACCTCAAGATACATTAACACTCCACTTTTCCACCAGATCAGTAGGCCCATTCT
Organism: Gossypium anomalum; assembly: GCA_025698475.1. Lineage (NCBI taxonomy): Eukaryota > Viridiplantae > Streptophyta > Magnoliopsida > Malvales > Malvaceae > Gossypium > Gossypium anomalum. The sequence continues at coordinate 63,029,503 of CM046956.1, forward strand.
TTCACTAAAGCACACAACTAATCACATAAGTGCAACCCTCTCACTGTCCCTAAGCTCACAACCCAAAACTTCTAGGCCCAAAATTTGGGGCGTTACAGTCAGTTGGTAATAAACTTACTAAAAAGGGAAAAATCAAGCTAAAATCAACTCATTTTCTTCTCCATGCTGTCGAAATCCTAAGGGTCTCCATAGCTAGGGTTTTCCAATAGTAAGTCAATCCTAGCCCCGTTTTTAATGTTCTTTGTAATTTTGAGATCCTAGTAACATGCTTTCTCTATTCCTACCCATATTTCAAGCTAGGGTTCATGTTCAGAAATTTACCCATGCATGAGATGCTTGTATTTTGATGATTTATGGAAGAATATGAGAGTATAAAGGATGGTAAACAACTTTTACTAGGTAAATTTCCTTGGAAATGGCTTAAAGGACCATTTTGCAAAAAAGTATAAAATGTGTGGTAGAAAAGTGAAATAGAGGAAAATATGGGCTGGTATGAGTTTAAGATACATTCAGCTAGGCATGGATAACCAAGAAACTACATGCATTTCATTATACGAGCCTAGGGACTAATTTGTAAAAGAGTAAAAGGTTAGGGGCAAAATAGTCATTTTGCCTTAGGATGAGTTTTAGGCTGGAAATGAATAACGTAATGTATTAATAATTCATTTTTGTTTATATAGACCCTGAGGAATCCATTTCGGAGGTCGACTGTGGAAAACGAAAGGTTTCGGAGCAACCGAAATACGAAACTGAAGTAATTACTAGGTAAGTTCGTGTAACTTGAATGTAAACTATCTTTAAATACATTAAAGATGTATGTTCATGTAGGAATTATAATAGTGATATTCATTGTATGATAATTCATGAAATATTGATGTTATGATGAAATGTCCCGGTTGAATAAAAAGGATAACTGATGGATTCCTCGAAAATGAAATAATGGTATAAAGGATCTAGCCCGGACGGGTGATCCTATAGTGATCAAGCCTCCTGAAGAATATGTATGCATTATGGATTTAACCCGAACGGGTAATCTGATTAGGGTCTAAATTTAGCCTGGACTGGTAATTCAGATCCGAACACATAGGAGTATATGTTATTATAGGGGATTTAGTCTAGACTGGCAATCCTGACATTACTCTATGAATTTATGTTGTGGGGGATTTAGCCTGGACTGGTAATCCTGCCATGAGAGTGAGGTTCACAGGAGTGCATATTTAAAGGATCACTTGCATAATTTGACGGTAAACGAGGTATCCATCGAGATTCCAAGAAATTCAACGGGATTAAAATGAGAAATATGAATAGACATGTTTGAATTGATGAGCTCATCTAAGACTAATGTTATAATGTATTGGCATGAGACTAACTTGATGGTTGAGTATATGTGATAGGAAATTATACTAGGCATGTTTGGCATGAATATCTTTTATGGTTACATGCTATCAACCGGTAAGTTTACTTTCCCGTTACCCGGACTTACTAAGCATGTTAATGCTTACCCCCTTTCCTTTCCCTGTTTTACAGAGCTCATGGACTCGTGAAGATTAGAAGATGATAGGAGTATTGTCAACACCATCAGCTTATCTTGCTTTGGTATATAGATACTTTTACTTTGTTACAATGGCATGTATAGGTTTTTGGTCATTTTGTTATATGTGTCATTGGTTAGCCAATGTAAAGGCTTGAATGATATACCTATTCATTTTGTATATGACCATAAGACATGGCTCATTTTGATGTAGGTTGTAACCTACTAATTGTGCATGTTGGTAATTAAACGTTCATGTGATGGTTAAATGAGGTATATCTTATATGGACATGTGGAATGTGGCCAAAATCACTTGGGGATGGTTAGGTCATAACTGGCAATGAGTTATAAAATGAGCCAAGTTTAAATGTGTTATATGATATGGTAATCCTTAATACAAAGAGAATAATTTAGCATGTACAAAACTGATGAGACGAGGTTAACATGCAATAGACCATTGAAGGTTGTCATTAGACACATTTAGGCCGTGTTAAATACCATTGAAGTTCACAAATGTGTGGGGATGTTGAGGGTGGCCATTGGCTTGGATTGTAGCCTCCAAAAAGGTCCACATGGGTAGACACATGGGCCTGTATCTAGTCTGTGTGTGACACACGGTCAACTCCATGAGCGTGTGGTACGGTCATTTATCCCTTGCACCTAAAATTTTTAGGTCAGTATGCATGGTAGTAAACGCACGGGTAGAGACACGGCCGTGTGTCTCAATCCTATGGAGGGCACGGCCTAGCACATGGGCGTGTGTCTTGACCATGTACCCCTTGATGATGTCATAAATAGAATGCTCAAGTTTTTGGACACGGGTGTGTCTAGGCCATGTGAAGGACACGAGCTAGGGACACGAGCATGTGCCCAATCGTGTGAAAACCCCTGTAGGTTTGAAATGGAAAAAATTCCAATTAATTCCACACGGGTAAGGGACACGAGGGTGTCCCAAGCACACAGGCGTGTGCAATGCCCCCACATGGCGTGTGAGGCTCAAACCTAGGAATTCTCCTAAGATTTTCTTAAGTTCTTGGTTTAGTCCCAGACCATACTCAATGCATGTTTGGGCCTCGTAGGCCCATAATAGGGACACTATGAATATGTTTGATTGGTTTTAATTTGGAACGAAATTTTATAGCCCGAAGTATTTCGAAACTGTCATGTTTGTGTATGGTAATGCCCCGTACGTTGTCCTGGTCTCAGGTACGGGTAAGGGGTGGTGCTCGTACTCAGGGTAGATTCAGGGGTGTGTCGCAACATCGCTTGGTTGTGTCGCGAAACTAAAGGTAGTCTTGGAATTCTTGCTCTTTACTCCCTATGTTGCGACATCACACTCCCTGTGTTGCAACACAATGACCAATATTGAGTTGGTACACCCTCTAATGGTCTCCTGCACACTCACAAAGTATATTAACTCACCCTTAGGCCTCATTCAGCTTCTAAGGTTAATAAAAGAATCAAATCACACTTTTTATTGAATGTAACTGAAAATTTAATATCTCAACTAAAAAAAATATTCTTGTATTCAAGCTCCTCAAATGTGAAAACTAGTTTAATCTACTACATTGAATTACGACATATTAGTAGCCCACTGATAACTCAATAGGTTTCATATTAGTTTTTTGCCCTTTGTTGTGTGTGAATATATATGCGAATATACAAGTGTACACGTCAAATCAAGTAATAAAATAGTAAGTAAGATCGTCTCCTCAGGGATCTTATAGGATTAATTTGGTTAAGCTATTACTATAAGCTATATGAATCAGGCTGTGGCAAAACAGAATAACAACTTGTGGATGAATAAGCACGTATGCAATATTAAAATCAAATAACTAACTTAAAATGATGGGGCAAAGATACAATGACAAAGTTGAGGGGATCTACACTGATGAATGGAAAGGTTGGGATTACTAAAGTTCTTTCCTCATAACACAATAATGCCATGGAAAAATCTTAACCAATCTACTCTTTAGATTAAATCTAAGTAGTCTGCTTCTTTCGAGAGTCAGACTTCAAGCTACCCTACCTAAGGCTTTGCATGTCTACAAGCCTTAAGAAGGATACCCAACACTGTTTTTTCATTTCTTTGTACAAAATGCAACTCTATGTCTAGAGTGCTACGAGTATTTTGTCAAGTACTCGCTTGTATCATTTGATCACAATCCAACTCGTCTAACCTTTTTAGAATTAAATAAAGCTTATGAACATACCATGCATTCATTTATGTCTAAAGATTGCATGTATACATTGTAAAATAAGGCAAATCAAATGAAACAGTAAATCAAATCAGGATAATGCCTTGATCATTAAAGGAACTAAAGATTCATTTAGTAATCCTAATTCGATGAGATTAGCTCATGAGTTGGAAATTAAAATTCAAAATAAAAGTTTCATTAAACAACATATTTCCACAGTTAAAATTCCTAGAAATCAATTAAAAAATGAAGGAAGAACTTTAGGAAGCTTTCGCCAACCTAGCCTTCAACTCTAGTGCTGCAATATCTTGCGAGCCCAGGGTTGAATGCTCTCCTTTTTCCTTGTGTTGTTGCTCAGTTCCTTTGTTGTTACCCTCTTTTCTTGCGTCTCTGAATCTCTCACAAGAATTTGTGTGTGAGGAAAACTGCTCTATTTTCTTTTTCTCTTTCTTCTTTTTATAGGGTAGGTCCCCCTTTCAGCACACACTCATTTATCCTCTTTTTTAGGTGGATATTTCTGGTACAAGTACAACTGGATGAGAGTGGTACAGATTGACAATTGAGTCAACATCTTCCTGGAATTGTCATGGCATTTGTGCTGACAATCTATCCAATATTTTGTCATGAAAAAACTTCACTCCTTCACTTCTTTTCCTCCTTTCTGCACTTGTTATAAACAACACGCAATTCCTTTTCTCCTACAAGTAAAAGTAACATATAGTGACATTGAAAGCACAATCCAAGCTTCATGATGTAATGTTATAAGATATTAAAATAATTTCCTAAAGTGCAACTAAATTTAATCAACTATAAACAAATAACCAAGTCTAGATGCTTGAAATATAACTCTTTTCAAGAGTTATCACCCCTCTATCATTTCTTAGGAGGGTCCTCCTAGAACTCATTCGATCTACCAACTTAATGTTCTTTCCCTCATTAACATCATTAGCTAGTTGGATTGCCGACAATACCTTAGTTTACCCCTTTTGTCTCGACTCATCAACACAACACATTGTTGTTGTCGAGTATCTAGGATGCATATACAGTAAAAAGAAAGGAACCAAAAGAGCATTAATCTTGTTAAGGAAATTTAAGCCAAGAACAGAACTATAATCATCCAAGTGAATTACCTCAAATTCTTCCTTGCCTTACCATTGATTGATCAACAACTCAACCCCTTGTGCTACTTCCACAATTAGGACCTTTTTGGAATTAACAGTCTTGATCTTCTTAGTTGATTCCCTGACTAAGAGACCAATTTTACCCATGTCTTTTCTTGATATGAATAGGTCTGATGCTCCTGTATCAATAAGAGCACTTTTCCTCTGACTTGCGATGTTTATGTCTACATACGTTAACCCTTTCTTCTTACGATCCCTTTTCGCTTTCATAGAATTAAGTATCATTGACCCAAGCTTCAAAGCCTCACTTTCTAGATCCCCTTCCACTTCTTTACTGATCACAAAAGTCTTGGATCATTCTGGACAGCCCCACATCATAAGCAGACCACGACACAAGAAGCACTTCACTAACTTCTTCTCACTCTATTTGCCTTTCTTAGCTTCGATCCCACACACGATCAAACCAAGCCTCATTGGTGCTTTTTCTGGCTTATCATCCTCTTTGATGTTAGAAAACACAGACTACTTCGGATAGTCCCTTACCATATGCAGACCTTCACAAAGGAAGCATTTCAATGGCCCTTTCAGTTTATTGTTGGGTTCCCTCTTCCCATTTTGTGGTTTCTTATTGTCAGCACTGTCGTTGCAATTCTTGACTTGTCCTTCTTCTTATTTCTTACCATTTCCTTTCCCCTTGGTCTTGGTAGACTCAAACTTATCTTTCCTTAAAACAAGCTCGATTAAGGACTCTACGATGATCATAGCTTTGGACAGTTCTTAGACCCCTCGACATTCCCATTCTTGTTTAACCCAAAACTTCAAACCATCCATGAAAAATAAAAATGCCTCCTTCTCACTCAGATTCATAATTTGGAGCATTAGTTTATTGAACTCTTTTACAAACTCCTAAATTGTACCTTGTTATGAAAATCGACGCAACTTAGCCTGAGCCTCTTCGGCATATTTGGGGTAAAATTGCTCCTTGAACTCTTCTTAGAACTCCTCCCAAGTCTCAATTATGGCCTAACCATGCTTTTCATCTATGGACCTACGCTTACACCAAAGAAGAGAAAAATCAGTAAAATATCAAGCAATAATTTTTACCTTAGCATCATTATCCTTGATGCCCACGACATGATACTATTGCTCCATCTCCAACAAGAAGTTGTCCACTTCCCTTGCAAACCTTTCCCCTTAAAACTTCTTCTGTTTAGGGACATCAATCTCTCGATTTAGTTTTACACTCAACACCCCTTTACCCACGACAGCTCAACACACAGGAAGCTCTCCCTTGAGCTCCTCAATTTTTTTGCTCAGAGCCCTTGTCTTGACCTCAGTTTCCTCCTTTAAAGCCATCACCATAGCTTCATTTTCTTCCTTTATAGCTTTCATTCTAGTTTCAACCGTATCGTTCCTTTCTATTAGCTTACCCACAACAATATTAAGGATTCCTTGTGTAACAACTCATTTTTTAGTGGTGTCAAAAATAGTGGTTTTAGGGCCACTAAATCTGACGAGTAAGTTTGTAAATATTATTATTTAATATTGACGAGTCAAATGTGGCTTTGAAAAGGTTTTTGATTTGATAATTTATGTTATTTAAGCGATCTATTAAGTTCGAGTGGTAAAACCTTAAGGTCAAGTGGTTTTAGAATATGAGGACCTCATTTCTATAAACAAAACCTTAAATATTTTTATAAATATTTATGGAGTGTCATTAAGGTGGTATTAAAGTTTTGTTAAAAAATTTTAACGTTTCGATAGTTAATTAATTAAAAAGGGCTAAATCATAAAAAATGTAAAATTTAATTGCTATTTGAGTGATTAAATGGTTAATTGAATAAAGAAAAAGGGACTTAAATGGTAATTAAACCATTTAGGGTTTTAGTGGACGATTTTGGGCAACTAAAAGCATGAAATTTGATGTTATTAAGTGCACAAAATGGTAAATTTTATAATTAATTAATTAAAAGAAAACAAAATGTTAAATTATCATCATCCTTTTGGTTTTCTTCTCCAAGTACAACAGAATTTCCATGGAAATGAAGTTAGGTTCGGCCATGGTGAATTCCTCATCCATGGTATGAAATTCTTACCCGTTTTTAAAAATTTTGATGTTGTTGAGATCGTTGCAATTAGGTCCAACTGGCCCGTACCTTCGATTTTGAAACTGTTAAAGATTTTGAATGTTGCCATTCATGAACCTTGTGATTTTAAATGCTAAATGATGAATTTGAGGTATTAGTTGTTATCCAAAAGTATTTTATTAAGTGATTTTTGATGAATTTTTGATTAGGGACTAAATTGTTAAATTAGTAAAAGTACAAGGACTTGTTGTGAAATTTTTGCAATAATGGGCTGTATTAGATTCCAGGAGTATTCGACTAGGCTCAATTTTGGGTAAAAATAGTTAATTTGGATGTTTTAGGCTCAGAGACTAGATTAAATAAAAGTAAAATTTTAAAGGTAATTTAGGAAAAATGTCAAAAATGAATAAGTTGCATAAAATACGTTGTTGTACTGTCTAAATTAATAGATTTAATAAAATTACTAATTTAGATCAAGATCGGGTGAAAAATCAAATAGAATAGAAAATTACCAAAATGCCCCTGTACTTTGACATTTCTGCAATTTAGCCAGGTAAGTTCGTACGTTTAAATAGCATTTTAAATTATGTTTTAAATGCTATCATTTTTTAATATCAAATTATACCTCGGTATAAAAATCCAACAACGTATCGGGGATTATCGACCAATGAAAAGGGATAGCTTCGGTTATGATTATGAAAAGGGATGGTGATGACCATCATATATGAAAAGGGATAGCTTAGGCTATCGATTAATGAAAAGGGATGGTTTCGACCATTGAATATGAAAAAGGACGATTACAACCATCATTTAGCACACTTTGTGTGAGTTTTGGTAAGGGTTCTGATTGTCTTTACTATGAAAAATATGGAAAGGTATGATGTACCAATGATCAAAGTGTGAATATTATTGTTTATGAAAGGTATGATATAAGTGATGCTATGTTATGTACCATATCTTACCATGTGATGATATTGCTAAGTTATGTGTTCAATCACTAGCTTGTGGCTATGGTTAATGTTATGTTTATGTCTTATGTGTATGCAAATGAAATAGTAAGTGTTCAATAAGAAATAAGGAATGTTTATATGAAACTCAATGGAATGGTGATACATGGAAAAACATGATATGTTGTGATGGATGATAAATCCAATTGAATCATACTCAAGTATAATGGTTATCCATGTCAAATTCATATGAACCATGTTTAAATGAAGTAACATGTGTTGTTGATGTGCTAGGGCTTATGCCAAGCTTGTGGATATGATTGATGTTAATGATTATGCTTGTACTATGCATACGAAACAGGTAAGAAAATGGAATGAAATAGTAAGTACGTAATTGGGATGTATTATATGTGACCAAATTGCTTATGCTATGAATGAATACACCTATGTCATGGATAAATACATTGAATTGAGAGTTAATAATGTTGTTTAGGCTTATAATAAGCATTGGGGACAGAATGGAAAGTAAGTAAATAGAAAGATAAATAATCTTATAAAAGATTGATGATTCTATATCATGTCTTATGAAATCCTATCATGTTATGAATGATCAATAAATATGTGACATTAATAAACTTAGTCATTTATGAGTTGATGATCATATCGATTTATGAATCTTATAGCATTGGCATAGATTTATGTTTATTCTATAAAGTTTATTATCAAAATGGAATATGATGCATAAAGTTTATATGAGCTTACTAAGCATTCATTGCTTACGTAGTATCTATTTTACCTTACAAATTATCAGAAGCTCAATCAGGTTGGAAGCTAGTCAGAGATCCATCACACTATCCATTAGCTATATCAATAGATTTTGATGATTTGAGTCGTGGTTATAATGGCATTTATAAGTGTTTTTGTGTTTGATGAAATGGTCATTATAGATATGACTTGTAAATTTGGGACTTTGATTGATGAATAGGTTGTTATGTTGGCATGTAAATGTGATGTTATAATTGTTGACATTTTGGCATCTTGGTGCTTAAATGGTGAATGATGGAATGGTAGGTTAAATGCATGCTATGAAATGTTGTTTTGATATGTTTGAAGTTTGTCATTGAGGTATGGTTTGATATGGAAATAGGTAGTGAGTATCGAGTAGACAAATGGCTAAACTTAGTAAATGTATAATCAAGTTTGATTGCTGTGATTGAGGTGCCTTTTAGGCATATTGGTTGTATAATTAAATTCTATGATGATCTAGCATGTATATGCATGCGTTAGGTACAATTTGGATGCATGAAAATAGGTGCATTTGGATTGTATAAGTGACCAAGTTTTGGGTGAGGAAATGACTTGAAAATGGTCTATTTTTGTCCACACGGCTTAAGACACGGGCGTGTATCTTCATCGTGTAACAGCCCAATTTCGGTGAAACTAGAACAGTGGTTCGGGACCACAAATCTAAGCCAAAAATAAAATTTATTTTTATTTTATTACATGGTTCCTAATATGATAGAAAATTTTACCGATTATGTGCTTAATTACGAGAAAGACCAAATCGCATAAAATGCAAAAGTTGAATTCTAGTAGCTATAAGGATTAAATAGCTATGGAATTCAAAACTTAAGGTCCTTATATGATAATTATACCATTAAAAAAATATGTAGATATTTTGGTATGACTCATCCATGGAAAAATAAAAAAAGGCTAAGGACTAAATTGGAAAGATGAAAAGTTATTAAATGACAATTTAATTAAATGAAAAAAAGAAAAAAATTTCATATCATCTTCCCCAAATATTCCCATGGAAACCCTAGGAGAGAGGAAGTAGACTTATCAAGCTTATTTGGGTAAGTAATCAAGCCCCATTTTTAGTAATTTTTATATTTTTGAAATCAGGATAGTCTAATCTATATATTTGGGGGATCAACTTGAGAAGTTATCAAAGTATGAAAAATGGGTCATGGATGTACATGCTTAAAATTAGAAATTTATGGTAGAAAATGAAAGATTGTTGTTAGATAAACAACTTTTATAAATGATTTTTTATGAAAACATGATTTAGGTACTAAAACGTAAAGTTGTGAAATTGAAGAAAAATGCTAAATTTTTATGAATATATGTGCTGTAAATTTTGTAATTGGATTTTGGTGAGGCTTGGAATAGGGAGTAAATTGCACAAATTTTATTTTCTGAGCATAGGGACGAAATGGGAATTTATGGAAAAAGTTAGGGGCAAAATGGTAATTTTGCCTAGGATGTATTGAGTCCAAATGTATATGAGATGTGTGAATTTGATGTTAAATTTACTCGTATAGATCTGGATAGACCAAATTCGGAGTTAGAACAAGGAATATGTCAGATTAGTAGATGTTTGTACACGAACCTTTGTCAAGGTAAGTTCGTGTAACTAAATTGTGTTTATTTACATGCTTGCATTGATTGTGTTTATGTAAATTGTATAAATGTCATAAATATGTGAAATGATTACATATCCAATCAAGCCTGATAAATAAAAATTTTTAAATTAAATGATAATGCCTTATAGATGATAAAGGATAAACGATGAAAATGTTACTTATATGCTTGAAATGAATATGGAATGTGTTTATTTGAATTACATGAATGTTGTGGATGTATGAAATAAACACATGCCGGTAATGCTTGAGAAAAATGTTTAAATCTCGGTTGAATAAAATGGAAAATCGATGGATATGTGATTTCCCAAAATGAATGAGGTCTTGCATTTGTTGCTGACGGGATTTAGCTCGGACGAGTAATCCTATTGACCTCATTACAGAAAGGATTTAGCCCAGACAAGTAATCCTGATAAAAGTCCTCTCGAGCACATGTTATGGATTGGATTTAGCCCAGACGGGTAATCTAGATCAAGCTCTTTAGAGCATATTACATAAAAAGGATTTAGCCTAGACAGGTAATCCTGTTGTGTACATGTGTGGCTCGAGAGTGTACTCTCTGATATAGTACCTTATGGGTACCATTGGACATGAATTGACAGATCCTAATTCGTACACCTCGAATGTATTAGCTGTGTATCCATTGATATTTCAAATAAATTCAACTGGTGACAATTTTAGACATGAGAAGATATGAATGATAATATGAGTTATCACATGTATTTGTCTAAAATACAAGAAAATGATGATACTTGACCAATGATATATGAAAACATGAGATGATGATATTTGTACATGGACTCTATTTGATGAATATATGTTCATTCTTGATTATGGACTTGTACACCTTGAGTGTACTTGTAACATCTCGAAATAGGGCTTAAATGGAATAGTGGTTGCGAAACCACAAATTTGAGATAGAAAAGTTTATTATAGAAAAGTTTATTTCGATTAATTTTTATGATTTACCGAGTGATTAGATGCATGTGTTAGAGTATTGATAAGAAATTTTATAGATTGCATATTTAATTTGCCTATTAGGTCTTATTTGCAGAAGTTGCTATAATAGCCCGATTTAGGGCCTAAACGGAACGATAGTTTTAGAACCACAAATTTGAAGTTGAAAAATTTATTCCGATTAAGTTTTAAGGTTTATTTATTGATTAAAATATTGTGTAAAAATATCGTTAAGAAATTTTACTGATAAAGTGCTTAATTGGACTTTTAGGACTAAATCGCAAAAGTTGAAAAATATGTGTTATAATTCATAAGTACTTGATTGAAATGGGAGTTTAAAGAGGAGGTCCTTAAATAGTAGTTAGACCATTATATTTTGTTTGGACAAAAATGGGCATGAATAGGACAAAATTTTAAAGAAAGGCCTTAAGGGCATTTTAGTCATTTGGTAATTAAAAGAAATAAATAGGGAAAATAAAGCCAAAATTGACTCATCTTTTTCATGGAGGCCGAAATTAGCATGGGGGAAGCCATGGCTAGGGTTTTCAAGCTTTCCAAGCTCAATAGTAAGTCCGTTCTAGCCCTATTTTTCAAGTTCTTTACGTTTTTGGAATCCCGGTAACTTGATTAAGCTTATTCTAGCAATAATTTAAGCTAGGGTTCATTTTTGGAAAAATACCCATAGGTGAAATGTGTTTATTTTGATGTTTTATGATAGAATATGAAGGCTGAAATTATGTTAAACAACTTTTGCTAAACGGGTTTAAGCAAAAATGAGTAAAACGATTTAATCGGTAAAAGTTGTTATTGTTCATAACTATGTGTTAGAGTGAGAATTTGATGTTACCATAGAAGGGAAAAATGATCAGCATGTCATAAAACATAAGAATAAGGGATGAAGTTTAATTCCCGAGCCTAGGGGCAAAAGTGTAAATATGCAAAAGTTTAGGGGCAAAATTATAATTTTTCCAAAGTTTGAGTTAAGGATTGTTTTGAATATTACATTAATTAAATAAGTAAAATATGATGTTTTAGATCCCAGAAAACGAGATTTGAACCTAAAACGGGAGAAAAATTGAAAATCGAGAAAGTTGGTAAAATGGCCGTTTTAGTATCGAGGTAAGTTCATATGTATAATAAGCATTAATTTATACATGTTTGAATGTAAAATTGATATATTTACTATGATTTCCGAGGTGTTGAAAGTAAGTATAATTATGATGATTTAAATGTTCAATATTAATTCGACATGAAAATGAGAAAGTATGTAAGTTTGTATGAAAATAATACATTATCTTTATTACGTTTTTATATTTAAGCATATTTTATGTATTGTAGCTGATTTTTGAGTCATAATTGACTATTGGAAGAATGGAATAAAGTATTAGAAAGTGAGATACTTCCTGTTTTAACCTTCGGAATCGAAAGATACAGATGGTATGTAGCTAAGTCACATGTGTAATACGGGATGTATACCATGTGTACAAGAGAGCTACGAGACATTATGAGGTAGCTAGGTCGCATGGGTGATACTATGTGTACACCATGTAGACAAGAGAGCTACGAGATAAATGTAGCTAGGTTGCATGTGTGTTCCAGGTGAAGGACACCATGTAGACAAGAGAGCTACGAGATAAACTGGCTAGGTCACATGGGTGGTACTAAGTGTTCACCATGTGTACAAGAGAGCCAAAATTATGTGTACAATAGAGCTAGGTCACATGAGTGGTGCTAAGTGAAGGCCACTATGTGTACAAGAGAGCTTCAATTTTAAAGGTGGGCTGTGTGCGATACCATCGTGTATCTGTTATTATTCCGAAGCGTTCAATTGGGAAATTGATTAAATGAAATTGTGCATGACTTTGTGATGATAAGTGTAAGTATATACGTGTGTAACTTATGAGAAATATGCTCGATATGTGATTGGAAATTTGGAAAGATTGTTATGGGTAAGTGATGAATACAATTGAAGTGTGAAAGATCAAAATTGACAATAAAACTGTTCTGGATAGTTTCAGTGACGTGAGTCTAAAAATTTACCAAAAATAGTAGAAATTGAATCAAAGACTGAATGAGATATAAAATTAGATCTTAATGAGTCTATTTTCATATAACAGAAATAGAGCAAGCAAAGGAATTCTATATTATGAGATATTTAAGTTTTTTAGAGACTGGTTCAGAATGACTACGAGATCCCCTGTTTTGACTTGGAAAAATAATTAAAAATTGTAAAAAAATAATTAGGGGATATAATTTATATGATTGAAATCCTTAATGAGTCTAGTTTTAAATGAAATAAACGATAACATACTTTGAATTCTATATGAGGAGAAAATTGATTCATAGTGAAGAGTGGGCAGAATAGTTGAGCAGTGAAACAGGGGTAACTTCAATGAATAAACTATACTAATTGGCGAGACTAAAAATTGTGAAAATTTTATGGTAAAAATATACGTGGATATAGTTTCAAGGAAAATTAACGGTTTGTAATTTGGGGTTCTGTAGCTCCAGAAATAAATAATTTAGCTGCTGGTACTCTGCTAGACAGCTTACTTTGAACCTGTTTATAATTGTAATAGTGAAAATATGTGTGTTTGTGATGGTAATATTCCGGGAACATATTATGACTTTGTTTAATGTATGATAATGTATTGTTTATTAATATTTACATATTTACTTACTAAGCTATAATGCTTACTCCCTTCCTTTCCTTTTTCCTATAGTGTCATAGATGTTAGCTCGAGTTGGAGGTCGCCGGAGGTTAAATCACACTATCAAACTATTGATCCATATATAAAGGTTTTAAAGTATTTTTAAGTCTTTGGCATGTATGGGGACTCGTTTAATTGTTATTAAGTTGCTAGAGTTGGCCTAAAATACTCGACTCTATGTTATTTGAAGGTCTTTATTGTATAAAGTCATTTAATGTAGATAGTCTTGAATATGTTTGAAAAGTTTAAAATTGATGAAATTTTATGTCTCGATTTTAAATGATTACAAGTACTCAAGTCCGGTAATACCTCGTACCCTGTTCTGGTGTCAGATACGGGTAAGGGGTGTTATAGTAGTAATCGTGATCTTGACATTCCGAGTAATATGAGTAAAGTTCTGATCGAAATGATCTGAATTCGAAATGAACTATTATGAAATTATATTTGTAATAATGAGATGAATTATGCATGTTGAATGAATGCATGTTGTGGAAAGCATATGTGCATGGAAACTTGATTGTTGTTTAAGCCCATATATGTTTGTGATGTTATTATGGAATATATGACTAACAAGGGCAATGAGGATATGTGTAGGGCTTGAGGGAAAATTGATTGATTGCCTTACATAGTTTCCTCAAAATAGAATGAATGGTAAGTTAAGTACCATGTTATACGAACTTACTAAGCATTTTATGCTTACTTAGTTTTATTTCCTTGTTTTATAGTAAATTGGAAGCTCGTTGGATTGGAAGCTTGGCGGAGATCACTCACACTATCCATTGGCCTATATTGGCATATATATGGTAAATCAATTTTGGTTGTAATGGCATGTATATGATATATTGGCCATATTGGCATGTAAATGTAAATGATACTTGTAATCTAGCTATTGGAATGGCTAGTAATGGGGTTTTAATGTACTTGTATTGTCATACTATGGTAGTTTCAAAATGTTAAGTAGTTGATCAAATTATGTCTAACTTGAGGACTTAACTAAGGTAAGATTATAGACATGTATGCATGTAATGGTATGCCATGATGAATGACGGAATTTGTTTAATTTGACTACTTGAATTGGTTGGTTTATGGATGTGAATTGAAGTGCATGTCATTGGTGTGAATTTGGGTGAGAAATAAAGCTAGAAATGGCTTTATTTTGTCCACACGGACAGACACACAAGCGTGTGTCTAGACCGTGTGTGACACACGGCCAGGTACACGGGCGTGTAGTTAGGCGTGTGTCCCCTGCACCCTAAATTTTGACAAACAGAATGCTCAGAATTGAGCACATGGGCAGAGACACGGGCATGTGTCTCAACCGTGTATACCACACAGCTTAGAACATGGGCGTGTGTTTTGGCCGTGTAAAACTTGCACTTAATTTTGAATTGAATTATTAAACTGCACGGCCTCGCACACGGGCGTGTGGCATGGCCGTGTGCACAATCAGAGTGTTACACGGGGTCGAACATGGCCTCCAACACAAACGTGTCCCAGGGTCACACGGGCGTGTGAACCCTGTAACTTGAAAAATGTTTGAAATGTCACGAAAAATTCTTAGAGTTCCCGTTTAAGTCCCGACTCAATTCTAATGCTTGTATTGGGCCTCGAGGATCCAATTAAGAGACGTTTGAAATGATCTCGGTTAATGAAAATTAATTTACATAAATTATTTCTAAAATGTTCTGAAAGTTCCTGTAACGCTCTGAAACCCTGTTCTAACGACGGATATGGGTTAGGGGTGTTTCAAGCCATGTGTGACACATGGCCATGCGACACGGTCGTGTGTCCCCTATAGGTTTCAAAGGGTTGCAAGTCAGGAAGTTACACGGCCTAGCACACGAGCGTGTGAGGCCATTTCAAGAGGTACACGACCTGGCACATGGGCGTGTGACTTGGACATGTGACCCAGGTCAGAGAGTTACACGGGCATGGACACGGGCTGGGACACGGCTGTGTGTTCCTATTTCAAATGTGCACACGGCTTGAGACACGAACGTGTGTCTCAGCCGTGTGAGTCGTATGGCTTAGCCACACGGCTGGGTGACCTCTGTAGTATGAATTTTTCTATCTTTTGCAATGAAGTTCTAAATGTTTTCGATTTAGTCTCAAATCATTTCTAAAGTGTTTCTAAGGCCTCGAGGGCTCGAAAAAGGGACGCTATGAATGTGTTTGAATGGAATATGATGTGTTTTATAAATGATTGTAATCGAATGTTTTAAGTTAAAATTTTTTAGTAATGCTCTGTAACCCTATTCTGGTGATGGATACGGGTTGATGGACCACTCTACTTTTCAAAGCCGACAACATATCCCTTGATTTGGTATCTTTCTTGGACCTCCCATGGTTCTTCAGCAAGACATTCAACTCGTTTCCTCCTTTTTTCATCTCAAGGATGCTTTCAAACCTTGGCACATAAGAGCATAATCCTATACTCAATCCAATCTTATGACATGCCAACTATATCTAACTCAACCAGACTAGTTAATAGGGTATCAAATTTCAATTCCTTTTACAATTTAATACACATATCAAATTTTCAATCGTATACATTGTAACAATTCAATTGATTAATATAACATACATATTTCATATCATTCAATACAATTCTCACTCAATTCTACACCATATTCATAATTCAAACAATTCATGCTATTTTCCACTTTATTCAATTTGGTCCTCTATTTAGAGAATTCCCATTCAAGCTTGATCCAATAACTTATGTTATTACTATATTACTCCTATGTACATGCAACGTGAAAATGCAAGCAATTTTTATTACTTTAAATTATAAATGTACAAATCAAAATTTTCGGTTACTTGTCGACCACTTCCGTTCTTTCTTTCCCTCTCGATGGTTTCACATCGGCATTAGTTAAGAATATTCATAAAACATAACATACTATTAAATTCCATCCAATTCAAAGCAATTATCAATTTATGTGAAATTTTTAATTTATTCAATTTAGTCCGTAACATTAGGACAAACATAACTTCCAATTAAAGCTTCAGATTAAAATCCAATTTCACCAAAACTCATTAGTGACCCTCTATTTTCTATCCTTACCAATAATTCATGATATTTTAAAAAAAATTCAATTTGGTCCCTAATGTGCGAAAGTAATAATTAAGCTTTACAATTTAGTCCTTTTCATATACTAAGCTTAATTTCTAACAATTTACCACAAAAATCAATCAATTATCTATCATGGAAACTTTATAAAACTTTAACAATTTTTAAAATTAGCATATGGGTTAGCTAGATCAAGCTCCCATGATTCTATTTCCATAAAAATCAAAGAAAAATGGCTAGGGATTTGCTTGAAATTAAAGCCAAAAAGCTTGTGAACCCTAGCTATGGTGTTTTTTTCTTCTTATTTGTTTTATAGATGGTTGGAGAAGGTGAACTTATATTTCCTTCCACCAAATTATCATATATATATATATATTAGGATTAAGTTATAAATTAATTTAATTAATCATGTTTTTACTAAATAAATTATCTAATTAATCATGTCATCCACTAACATATGATTTAACATTGCATATTTTCCATTTTAAACCTTTGGTTTATTGCAATTTAAGTTCCCAACCCATTTACTAATTAAAAATCTATAGTCATTGGTCTTTACAATTTAGTATCTAGGCCTAATTAATCACAATTTGGACTAAAGTGGCTGTCCAAAATCTAATTCATCTATACTTTAACGTCATAAATATTATTATTAAATATTTTCAAGCTTGAGTTACAAAAACGGTATCCCAAAATCACCTTTTTTGACACCACTGGAAACCGGGTTGCTACTTATGCACTATGTGCACTAGTATATTAGCTTCTGTTCGTCTGATGATGGAAAATGTGTGCCACTATATTGACTTTGGTTTTCCTAATGATACACCAAGGTGTCAAATTAGTATGATGAAACACTATGTGCCAAGAGTTTAGATTTTTTGATAATACACTGAGATGCCAAATTGGTATGAGTTGAACTGTAATAAGTGTATTCTAGTTATTAGAAAATATGGCATGATTTGTGTGTATTGATTTACCAATTGTGATAGTATATGAATTGTTATATGGGACATGAATAGGTGAATTGAAATGGTTGAAACCTGATTATATATTGATTTTATTCTTATCATGTTAATGCTTTCTCTTATATGACTTAAATCATGAAAGTACCACTGAGTTTTATCACACAACATATGGTTTGTTTATTTTGTGCGCACGTTATTGTAGATATCGAAGACCCAAGAAGTGATCCAACATTTGAACCGAGACACTTGACTCATCAATATTTGTATAGTTCCTTATGTTTTTATATATGACATGTACCTAAGGTTTAAGTCTATTTTATATTGAAACATTCATTTTGGAACCTATAGTTAGTATATGTGAATTGTCAAATTGGAGATTTAGATTGTAATGCTAGTTGAATGATTCTATATGGATTGTGCAAAGTATATATGTAGTGTTAAATTGTTGAAATGTGCAAATGAACTTATGTGAAAGTTATTGTGAATTGGTGTTTAATGGTTATTTTGGAAATAAAAAGTCACGTCGTGATGTCAGACCCTTAATGTTGTGACGAGAAATTTATAGTGAGTGGCATCATGACCTGGAACCCTTGAAGTCACGGCATTAACCCAATAGTTTTGATATTTTACATTTTAGTCCTCATTTGACCTCGAGTTATCAATAGAGCTTTTGTACGGTTATATGAAACCTAAATATAATTGTAATGTAATAGCCCAATTTCGATGAAATCAGAACAGTAGTCTCGGGACCACAAATTTCAGCCAAAAAATAAAATTAATTTTTATTTTATTATATGGTCCGTATTATGATAGACATGTCATATGAAAATTTTGATAAGAAAAATTTATCGATTAAGTGTTTAATTACAGGAAGGACCAAATCGCATAAAATGCAAAAGTTGAATTCTAGTAGTTATAAGGATTAAATAGCTATGGAATTCAAAACTTGAGGTCCTTATATGACAATTAGGCCATTAATAAAAAGTATGTAGATATTTTGGTGACTCATCCATGTAAATTTAGAAAAAGGGCAAAGACTAAATTGGAAAGTGAAAATATTTAATTAACTAAAAGATGATAAAGAAAGAAATATCTTATTTTATCATCTTCTTCCCAAAAAATACAAGGAAACCCTGGGAGAGAGAGAAGAAACTTTCATGGCCAAATTGGGTAAGTTTCCTTGGCCCGTTTTTAGTAATTTTGATATTTTTGAAATCGGGATAACTTAGTCTATCTATTTGGGGGATCAATTTGAGAAGTTATCAAAGTACGAAAAATGGGTCATGGATGTATATGCTAAAAATTAGAAATTTATGGTAGAAAATGAAAGATTGTTGATAGATAAACAACTTTTACAAAGTGATTTTTGATGAAAACATGATTTAGGGAATAAAATGTAAAGTTGTGAAATTTGATGAAAATTTTGAATTTTTATGAATACATGTGCTGTAAATTTTGTAATAGGACTTTAGTTAGGCTTGGAATAGGAAGTAAACTGCACAAGTTTCATTTTACGAGCCTAGGGACGAACTCAGAATTTATGGAAAAGTTAAGGGCAAAATGGTAATTTTACCTAGGATGTAAATTGAATGAAATATGATAAATTAATGTTAAATTTACTCATATAGATCCGGATAGACCAAATTCAGAGCTAGAACAAGGAAAGAAGGAAAATGTCAGATTAGTAGATTTATGTACACGAACATTTGTCGAGGTAAGTTTGTGTAACTAAATTGTATATGGTTTTATGGTTGAATTTAATGTTGTGTTTTTGAATTGTATGAATGCCATAAATATGTGAAATGACCACATACTCGTTATAGCCCGATAAATGAAAGTGCTCGATCAATAATAATGCTCGATAAATGGTAAATTATAAAACTTATATGCTTGAAATGAATATGGAATGTATCTATTTGAATTATATGTATGATTTAGATATAGGAAATAATCACATGCTTGTTAATGCTTGAGAAATGTTAAATCCCATTTGAATAAAGGACGAATCGATGGATAAATGTAATTTTTTGAAATGAATGAGGTCCTGCATTTGTTGCTGACGGAAAATGGCTCGGACGAGTAATCCTATTGACTTCATTTATGAAAGGATTTAGCTTGGACGGATAATCATACTATAAGCCCTCTCGAGCATATATTATGGATTGGATTTAGCCCAGCCGGGTAATCCAGATCAAGCCCTTTAGAGCATATGTCATAAAAAGGATTTAGCCTGGATCGGTAATCCTATTTTTTTTATGTATGTGGCTCGAGAGTGTACTCTATGAAATAGTACCTTATGGGTACCATTGGGCACGAATTGATGAATTCTGATTCATACACCTCGAGTGTATTACCTGTGTATCTATCGATATTTCAAATAAATTCAACGGGTAAAAGTTCTTGACATGTGAAGATATGAATAAGAAATGAGTTATTACACATATCGGCCTGGAACACATGAAAATGACGATATGTGATGATTGATATATGGAAATATGAAATGATGATATTGTACATGGAATTTATTTAATGAATATGTACACCCTTAATTATAGACTTGTACACCTTGAGTGTACTAACTGTGACCTTGATATTTCAGGTAATATGGGTAAAGTTTGATATGAAATAATCTGAACTCGAGATGAACTATTATGAAATTATACTTGTAATATAAAGAGATGATTTATACATGTTAAATGAATACATAATGTGGAAAGCATGTGTGCATGGGAACTTGATTTTTGTTGAGCCATATATGTTTTGATGTTATTATGGAATATATGACTAACAAGGGCAATGAGGATGTGTGTAGGGCTTGAGGTCAAATTGATTGAATATGCCTTACATAGATACCTCAAAATAGAATGACTGGTAAGTTAAGTACCATGTTATACAAACGTACTAAGCATTGTATGCTGACTTAGTTTTATTTCCCTATTTTATAGTAAATCGCAAGCTCATTGGATTGGAAGCTTGGCAGAGATCACTCACACTATCCATCGGTCCATGTTGGCATAATTTGGTAAATCAATTATGGTCGTAATGGCATGTATAGGTTATATTAGCCATATTGGCATGTAAATGATAATGATGTTTGTAACCTAGCCATTGGAATGGCTAGTAATGGCATGTTTTGATGTACTTGTAATGTCATACTATGGTAGTTTCAAAATATTAAGTAGTTGATCAAATTATGTCTAACATGTGGACTAAACTAAGGTAAGATTGTGAACATGTATGCATGTAATGATGTGCCATATGAATGATGGAATTTGCTAAATTTGAATGGTTGAATTGGTTGGTTTATGGATGTGATTTTAAGTGCAGGTCATTGGTGTGAATTTGGGTGAGAAATGAAGCTAGAAATGGCTTTATTTTGTCCACACGTGCAAACACACGGGCGTGTGTCTAGACTGTGTGTGACACACGGTCGGGTACATGGGCGTGTAGTTAGGCCATGTGTCCCTTGCACCTCGAATTCGAGAAAATAGAATGCTCAGAATTGAGTACACGGGCAGAGACATGGGCGTGTGTCTCAGCCATGTGTGCTACACGGCCTAGAACACGGGCGTGTGTCTTTTCCGTATGAAACTTGTACCTAATTTCGAATTGAATTAAGAAACCACACGGCCTAGCACACGGGTGTGTGGTATGGCTGTGTGCACAATTCAGAGAGTTACACGGGGTCGAACATGACCTGTAGCACTGGCGTGTCCTAGGGTTTCACGGGTGTGTCCTTTGGACCACACGGGCGTGTGAGCCCTGTACCTTGGAAAAATTTTGAGATGTCGTGAAAAATTCTTAGAGCTCCCGATTAAGTCCTGACTCGACTCTAATGCTCGTATTGGGCCTTGAGGGTCCAATTAAGGGACGTTTTGAAATGGTCTCAGTTAATGAAAAGTAATTGATTTGAAATATCTACAAATGTTTTGAAAAAAATTGGTAATGCTCCGTAACCCTGTTCCAGCGGCGGATACGGGTTAGGGGTGTTACATGTAAAGCATGTTCTGATTGTCTAATGAACTTAATTACATGTATGAATGGTAAAATTTAATTGTAATTGATTTTAGTTGCTCCAGCAACTAAGGTAGCATCTCGTAGCTCAGACCTGGCAATCGGGTCGGGTATGGGATGTTACAAGTTTCATAGATTGGTTATGTAGTAATCTAGAGAAAAAAAGCTATCTGTTGGGGCCATGGTACTCCCAGGAATGTCTTATTCTAGAGCATTTAGAACTGACATAATGAAGTAATCTTTGATGCCAACAATGAGAGCCTAAGTTTGGTAGCAACTTGCAACTTTGCTTTGGCAAAGCATATATATGAATGCAATAAACTTGTTTTGCCAAAGTTCAAAGGTATATATATCCTTTTAGCTAATAATTAAATATATTTGTTTTTAAAATGTACATAACTAGATAAAGAAACTAAAATTTTATATGTACAATTGAATTAAAATCAAAATCTTATGTGTAATATGGTATGAAATAAACGTTGTCGTGTTACAATCTATATTAAATTAATGATGATAGTGCAGTACTATAATCAAAATCATTGTATAGCATATTGAATAATGACATTTTAAAAAAAAAATGGTCTTGGGTTGTTAATGGAATACAACCGATTTGAATGGAAAAATAGCAAAGAGTTGATTGTTGAGATGGACTCAATGATGTTCTAATTTGCTGCTTTGTTGATGGAGATTTGATGAAATGCTTAAAAATTGTTTCAAAATGTGCAGTGAAAAACTTATTTTTGTGCATAATAGGAGTTGGGTTATTAGAAAGTGTTAAAGAGAAATGATGTTCACTAACTAGAGGGAGAGGTGGATTAATAGCAAATGATTTTAATGTCACTTGAAATTATTGATTGTGTATAATTTCTCAATTGGTGCTTGGAGTTGAACGATTTCACAATGTTCTCAAATATCACTACTTGATCTTCCTTGATCAATATATAAATTCCAATAAAAGGATTGGCTGTAATATATAAAATAAAGGGTTCTATTTAATAAGAAATTTAGAAAGTCTTTTTTTTGGATAATTGCAAATTCATTATCCAGAAGAAATAGTTTATTAGCTACAAACAAATAATGCTTTACAATGAATGAACATATTAAGTAACAAAAACAATCCTATACACCTATACAATTACATATCAGTCAGTCCCTAGTTTGTACAAATTTGAATATTAATTGCATCCATCCTATTTATTTTCTTCCCCAACAATTTGATCTGCACAACCTCTTTAATCTTCAACAAAAGAATAGCTTTAGCAAAATGAAACTTACCAAAGTACCATCAATGTCTTTCACGTCAAATAGCATAAATGCATGCATTTTAGAAAAGTTCAAGAATAACAACAAGAAGAGACTTGCCTTTTAACTTCCAAGTGGCCTAAGCCAATTCTTGATTCCAAGATATAACAACTCTTCTATGTTACAAAGCTATAAAATCAACTCCCAAACCCTTATAGGATAATTACATTCAAAGAACAAGTGATTTCTATTTTAAACGATCTCGGAACAAAGTAAACAACTACTATAAATATTAAGTCTCTAGAGATTAACCTATCTTTATTTGGAAGCCTATTTAGCACAACCATCCAAGAAACAAGTGAATGCTTTGGAACATGCAATGGAAACCAAATCAACTAATGCCAACAAACTTTGCTTCTTTTGTCTCTAACTCCCTCCCACAACTTTGAAGTAGCAATTTTATTGCCTAAAGGAAGTTGTTGAACACTAGTAAAAGCTATCTCCTTAAGCTTGAGCATCCTTCTCTAGTTCCAGCTACTAGCGCAATTGAAAGCAACATTCAAATAATCCCTCTCTTTCATAGCATACTCTCAAATCCAAGGAATCCATAAAGAACCTTCTCCTACAAGAATGGAGTGAATCGTCAACAAAATACAAGCCCTATTCCACTCAACCAGATTCCTCAACCCTATGCTACTTTCAAATTTAGGTGAAAAAATCAATTGTCAACTGACTCTTACCCCATCTGTAGCACAATCCTTCCCTTTACAAAATAATCTAATACATATTTGAGTAATCCTTTAGAGAACAAATTTTGGCATGATGAACTACTTGCACCAATAATCTTGCATGCTAAAAATCATAGCTTTAATGAGCTAAAGCATACTAGCATAACTAAATTGTCTAGCAGCCCAACCATAACTTTAGTAACAATTTTCTCAATCAAAGAACCACAATCAATGAAATTTGAAAGTATTTGATTTAATGTAAGCTTACATTTTCTAACCAATAGATTTTTCTAAAGAAATTCTACATATGAATCAAAATTTTATATTACACAGTCAATAATTTTAATATCTTCAAAATAATATAATTTTCACAAATATATAAATTACCTAATGTAGAATTGGAGTCGGCCATTAGATTTGACGAAGAAAACTAGCATAAATTACTTTCTCTCTCTTGATAGGTGTGTGTAAATCCTAATAAGTAACTGGATGAATAAATAGGATTCAATCTATATTAAAGTAAATAACTTAATCACTTTAAATCGAGCCACTTGATTTGAGACTTAATTGGGTTCATATTATAAGCTAAAATCTTACATTCACACTTAGCCTAATGTAATAAAGCATAAAATTTAATAGAAAAAATTCTAAGTGCATGTAACAAAATATAATATTCATCATTATTATCATATTTTAGTGGATTCCAAATATGAGTTATGACAGTTGTATATAGTTTTAGTCAAATACTTCCTTCTATATCTATAACAATATAATTCAATATAATAGCCCTTTAAGTAACATATCATATCACGGTCACAATAGTTTCTTATAAAAAAATTTGATTTTAAATAATTCCAAATAAATTATATACAAAATTATAATAAACAAGAAATATGTTAAATTTCTATAAAAAAAACACAACAATTAAACTCAAAGTGTCACATTATCATAAAATATCATCCATCAATACAACCAATACACTTTTTATTTTTGAACTTCCTTCTTAACAGTAAAATAATTTTATTCCATAAGTTTTGCACCTTTAGAATATTTTTCATTCTTAGAGAAAAATATTGTTGTAAATCACAATAAATTTTTAATGGGTTCGTAATGGTTTTGACTACCTTGAGCTGTAAAATAAATTTCCGCAACCATAATGCATGAATAATGACCTCAAAACATCATCGTTGATGATATAATGACAAACTGTTTAACATTTTTTTACGATATGACTCTTTTAGTAAGCAAAAATAAATCGACAAAAGTGGGTTTTCTATTGTCAAAACATCCAACAAAGTCTATATTTGATTATAAAATTACTTCCAATTGTTTAGATCTTTTATACATGATCATGTGATTCTTTGTTTGTTGTAAATATCTTAAAACTTTCTTTTCATCATTTTAGTGTTCAGTTTTAATATTACTTTGATATCTACCAAGCATCCCAACTACAAAGCTAATATCGAGCCTTATGTATGCCTAAACATACATTAAACTACCCATAACTAATGCTGCACAGATGGTTGAAATTTATTGACTTAAGTGCACTAAAGCTATTGTTTTTCAAGTATGGAAAATTAGTCAAGTTGTGATGCATTTTTGGATGGGATCCAGGCATTTCTAGGTTCAGATGTCTCCATATTGATTAGAAAGCTATTTCTTAGCTCTGAAACTCACATTGAATTACCTTATTTTGAGTTCAAGAGCTCAAGTTATGACCATTTTAGTGAAAATTGCGTATTCAAAAATTTTGAACATCATTAAAATGGGAATTTCAAGTTTTGGACTTTGAATTAGTTCTTAAATTATATTGGGTTTAATTTAAATGTATAGTTTTGATAATGTATAAGCCTATAGAAACAAGGGAGTTACTTTCTTTACAAACAAAAACTATTGTTACAATAGTGCTTGAAACTACGGCCATAGTTTCAACCACGAAACTAGAAGTGCATAAAAGATAAAGACGAACCCTTGTAACATCCTGAAATAGGGCCTACTCGGAACAGTGGTTTTGAGACCACAAATTTAAAATAGAAATAATTCTTTTATGGTTGTTTGATGATTCATGATATGATTGCATGTTTGTATGAAATTTTCATGAAGAAATTCTATGCCTAAGATGTCCAATTTAAAGTTAGGGACTAAATTGAATAAGTTGCAAAACTTATGTTCTAGAATCTTTGAGCATGAAATTGCATTGGATTATTTAATTAGAGGTCCTTAAATGGAAATTTGACCAAGTTCTAAAATTTTGGACAAAAATGGCATGAATAGGAAAAATTTGAAAGAAAGTCCTTAAGGGCAATTTTGTCATTTCATTAATAAAAGAATAAAAAGGGGAAAATCAAGCAAAATTAGCTCATCTTCTTCAATCCACAGCCAAATTTTACAAGGGTTCCATAATTAGGGTTTTTAACTTTTCAAGCTTGATTGTAAGTACTCCCAAGCCCCGTTCTTGATGTTCTTTCCATTTTTGAGATCATTGAAGCATGATCTATCCATTTCTAACCATATTTTGAGCTAGGGTTCATGTATGAAATTTGACCCATGTGTGACATGTTTGTATTTTGATGATTAATAAAAGAATATGAAAGTTTGATTTGTGATGAACATCTTTTACTAAGTGGTTTTTAGTGAAAACTCTTAAAAAGGGCTTATTTGAAAAAGGTGTAAAAATGAGTAGTCCAATTTTGAAATAGTGGAAAATATGGGCTGATAGAAGCATGGTATAAGTTTGGCTAGGCTTGGGTAACTAAGAAAATGCATGCATTTCATTTTACGAGCCTAGGGACCAATTTGTAAATAAGTGAAAAGTAAGGGGTACAATGGTAATTGTACCAAAGTATGTGTTATGGGTTGATTTGATCAATGTATGTGTTGAACAAGTTAAATTTGGCATTATAGATCAAGAAAAACGTGATTCGGGTTTTGATCGGGGAAAAACAAAGTTTACGAGGATTAGGCTCGTTTTTATCATTTTGTACCAATGTAAGTTCATTTGAAAATTTTGCAACATGTACCATACTTTAAATTCTCTAATATTGCATGTATGGTAAGTACATACATATTTAATGTGATGTGGTATCATGTGTTTAAATGTTTACATTTTTATTATGAATTATGCTTTTATTTTTCCATGAGCATGTAATTGGTGCTATGGATACTGAAAGCGACACTACGAGCAAGTTCGACAGAAATGTGATATCAAAGAAAATCCCTTTTGAACCTTAGGAATAGATTAGGAAACGAGTGACATGTCACAAGGAACGATGTGATCTGAACTCATGAGTTGTGGTCTGAGTTCATGATATATGTGACACATGTTATGGCGTTCTGGGTACTGGTCTTGTATGTTCTAACGATGGCTAGGTAGTTCGTCATGTGTTGCGGATACCTAACAGCTTGTGTGGACAGACCCGTGAGTAGCTCAAAAGTGAGCAACATGTGATATGAGAAATGAGGTAGCGTTGGCTACATATGGGGCACTTAGGTATGAATTTCTAATGTATCCGATAGTATTCCAAGTGTTCAACGGGTAATTCAAAGAGAAACCCAATGGGTAATGTGTAATCCTAATGAATACGACAAAGACAAAAAAAATAAGTTATGTTGTGCAAGTGGCACAGGTATGTACACTGAACTCATGGGAATGCCATGAAATATGATGAATTTGTGGTAAGATTATGCATACGTATATTTATGTGAAGAGTAAGATTGAGAAATTGTTAAAAATACAAGATTATGTTCAATATGTTAATGTATGATTAATGCATGTTTAAGTTGCATTTTATTTGCATGTGAACTTACTAAGTTTTAAAGCTTACCCTACTTTCTTTTTCTTTTCTTATAGTGTCGCCAAGCTAGCTCGGGGATTGTAAAACGTCGGAGACTCAATCAAACTATCAATTGGATATTTGGGTATAGTTAGTCTTATCATTTGAGTATGGCATGTATAGGGACTTGGTCTTTTTGTTACATGTCATATTGATTAGCCAAATGTGTTAGCTCATGATGGTATTGTGATTCATTTTGTATATGGCCATGGGAGGTGGCTCATGTTGATTATTGAGTTGTAACCCTAATCATTTTTGCATGCATGCAAATGTGTTTATGTTTTGATGTGGTTTTGGTTGGTTGTGGATGATATGTGAGATGAATAGCATATGTATTTAATGGATGAATGAGGACTAATAGGTATGACCATATTTATGGTGTAATTGAGTAACTTGAAAGAAGACCTAAAAAGATGAATAAGTATGAAATTGGTGTGGAATGTCATATGGAAGTATAATGGTTGGAGTATGTGATATGTCCAGATTATAAAATCATGGATTAATCATGATGGTGTGTGCTTATGTAGCCAAATGTGCCATGCTGCATGCTATGAATTAGGATTGAGTATGTGAGAGTTTAAGGGTGGCAAATGGCTTGGAAAATAACCTAGAAGTTGTCCACACGGCTGGACACACGGGCATGTGTCTAGGCCATTTGCGACACATGGTCTGCCCCATGGGTGTGTGATCTGGCCGTGTGTCCGCTGCACCCTATTGATTGCAAAACAGAATGCTTAGTAGTAAACACATGGGCAGAAAACCGACCGTGTGTCTCAGCTGTGTGAAGGACACGACCTCAGGACAGGGGCTTGTGCCCAGGCCGTTTGAAGTCTGCACTTAATTGTTAGAATTTAATTCGCTACACGGCCAAAGTACACGGGTGTGTGACTTGGCCGTGTGTAACACCCCAAACTTGACCTAAACGTTATGGCCGAATCTAGCATGTCAGATCGAAGTGTTTTTCAAAAATTGATCTTTTCGGTAAAAAATTGTTATTGAATTTAAATCATTTTATTTTTATTTAACAAAAGTTCTCGTCAAAACGTTTACCTTATTAACCATTAGTGTTATGTTAAATTGATTTAAAAACGCAAAAGCTTTTTAAGTCGACGAAGTTTAAAACGTGTGTTTTAGAAAACAGTAATTGTTTTAAAAACTCGTCTTTACCTAGTCTAGCAGTTTAAAAATATATAGTCCAAAGCCCAATTAAAAATTAAAACCCACAAACGGCCTTATTACAAAATTAAAAACCCAAAAGTAAAATTTAAATTAAATAAAGTCAAATGCAAGACACAGCAATCATGTGGCCACCTCTAAGTCCCTTGCAGCACCAAATCCTCTAAGGCTGGGGATTACCTGTACAGTTAAAAAGAAAGGGTGAGTTTACGAAAACTCAGTGTGTAGCCCCCTTTAGTCAAACAAAAAATAGTGCATGCAGTAACAATCTAGGCCTCACTACCCTATTCAATGATCGATGCGATGCAAGGGCCTTAGCCCTATACAAGATGTGATGTCGGCCTAAGCCCAATACAGTATCAGTATAGTGTAATGCAATTATGCATCCCACCCAAATCCAGCCAACACACCACTTGTACCAACCAACACACCATGTGGGGATATAAATTGACCTACCCAAACAAAGACACACCAATATCGCAAAGAAAGTCGCGGTAATAATAATGCAACATAGCCGCGAATAAATAAATGTGGCAAAGCCACCAGTATCAGTAATTGTGGCATAGCCACCAGTAATAGTGAATGTGACATAGTAACCAGTACAGTGCTTCCTCCATATCCAAAATCCCAACCCCATGCAGTATGTCATGTAATAAATATTACGTGTATGCAAATTCATACTCAGTACAATCATATATGTAAATCATATACACATCAGTCATACAGAACATAAGGGCATAATCGTTATTTTACCATACAGGGGTATTACTATCATTTTACCTATTTTGGGGTTTCAGCTTAGATAACGACCTCTCCGAAGGTCTACAATCTCCTCGAGCGACACAGATAACCTAAATGATCATAACAGTGTAAATGGGCCCAAGGCCTATTACTCGGCCCAAGTGGGCCCACACACTCGTGTGGCCCATTTAGCCTAAATTTAGTTACGGCTATGTGACCTATGTAGCCCAGTTCAATATTTATCAATTACCATGGATTTAACCTGTATGGGGCCCACAAGCCTATTGGGCCCACACGACCTATTTCGGCCCAACGTGGCCCATAATGGCCCAAGTCCACAGAAACGCTCGCGGTGGCCTTTACAGTCTATCGCCCATGATTTGTGGCCTCGATTTACCCCACAAGCGATTGCACGCTCGTGAGACCTCAAATGCCAAAGTTTAAACACTTTGGCTTTTCGGCTTTTGCCGATTTACAGTAAGGAAGGGTGTGGTTACACACCTATATACGAACTTGAGCTAAGATCCACGAGCTCCGAACTATGATACAAACAAGATATACTATCACCAATCAATCTAACAACTAATCGAGCCCAAAACGCCAACTTCTACTCACCTTGATCAGCTAAAAATCGGTTTGTTTGCCTTAGGTCACTAACTATAACTGCCTACATGTCCCTTGTTGATTAACTAAATCACAAGTGCAATCCATCCATTGTTATTGACTATAATCATGGTTAAAAAAAATAATAGTCTAATGAAAGAAAATAAAAACCCTTCTCTAAAAAGAAAATACCATTTGGTTCAACACTTACAGACAACGCAATTGTCCAAGATTTGATGAAAGGAGGAGTCGACCTACACCCCTTCACAAGCTTAAACCAAACGTAATAGAAATAGTAGAGACAACACGCACCAAGGGTATCCCTATTCGAGCAACGAAAAAATAAGAAGGTGTTAACGGAATAAGACCCTATTGAAGAGAAAAGCAAGATGAACGTCAGTAAAGAGAAAAAGAGAAGAACCCGATATCAAAGAAACACTTACTAGTAATATTCAGCCAACAAAAAATCGATTGAGAGAAAACGAAGAGCAAAGTACTCAGTCAAGAGGATAATTGACTGAAGAAAGAAGAACAGAAAATAAATTAAAGAAAGAAAGATGGGGAATTCGACTATGAGAAAATTTGAAAGAAAATAAGGTAGAGTCCTAACACTATTCGGCCAAAGCAAGAAAAGTTAGAAGAGACAACTCACAATTGAGTGATTCGACAGGTATTGAAACAGAAAGGAAAGAGACTTGGGCAAAACAACACAAGGTTTCGGTATTTTGACAACTAAAGGTTTTAGCACATCTGTTGAATAGTTGCAGAACAATAAAACCTCAATGAAACGAAAAGAAAAGGCACGAATGGTTACTTGCAATTTCGACACTAGAGAGAAAAGGAGATTAGAAACTTAGAAATTCAGAAATAAAGAAAATGACCAAAAGTGAAAGAGAACCCACCTAGCCAAATTCCTATGTTTTTTCCCTTACCAAATCAGCACTAAGTTAAAACCGAATAGGCATCCATAGACTCCCAAATTTGGTCAAATCCACCCCTTGTCAAACTCCACGATTTTTTCCACCAAAATCTCCTCCATATCCATAACAACCATCATCCAAACCCTTGATTCTCTCCCTTTGACCAAGTCCACAACCACCACAGCAGAATTTTAATCCAACTCTACCTCTCTCACCTTATGGAAATAAAATAAATACACCTTGTATGCCATGGAATTTGAACCCAAGTTCTCCTAGTTACCAAGTCACGCCACTTGCCACCAAGCCACAAGGCTTTTTGTGACAAAAACCCCTCACATTTAAATATAAGGCCTAAATGCTAACATCCAGATTCACTTAAGAGCAAAAACTAAAACTTTTGCAAAAGCAAGAACTTGAACCCAGGCTTCTCTAACACTCCTAAATATGCCTAAACACTTAGCCATTGTAGTAAACAATCCATTTGTGAAATTTTCTTGCACGACTAAATTCTAATTATTTCAATACTTGAAGCCCATTTCTTCTAGGCCGAAAATTTGGGACGTTACATCGTGTGACCTTATTTAGTTGATGATGTCATAGTCAGAGAGTTACACGGGCTGAGGACTCGGGTGTGTCCCAAGTCACAAGGGCATGTGTGACCACACGGCCTACCCACACGTGCGTGTGACTTGGCCGTGTGTCCTTATTTGGTTGATGATGTCATAGTTAGAGAGTTACACGGGCTGAGGACATGGGCGTGTCCCAAGTCACAAGGGCGTGTGTAACCGCACGGGCGTGTGACTCTTCAAAACATGAAAATTTTCTAAGTGTTACAAAATTTTTAAATATTTTTGGTTTAGTCCTGAACCATCACCAATGTATGTTTTGGGCCTCGTGGGCCCGTATAAGGGACGTTATGCATACACATGAATGGTTTTGAAATTGAATAAAATTCTATAGGTCGATTTTGTATGAATGATTTTGTTTAAGTTCGGTAATGCCTCAAACCCTGTCCTAGTGTCAGATACGAGTAAGGGGTGTTACATTTAGTGGTAATATAGTACCTGTACGAGTCTAGCTATACATGCGATAAGTAAATTGTGATAGTGTGACGACTCCTGACCTTTTAAAATTATGTTTTTCATATAGTAATGGATCCCGGTCAAGCTATGGCGGATGATGTGGAAAGTAACGCGCTGGCTCCCATTGAAGGGGCGGTGTCGTCTGAAAATTGACCTCCCACGGTTAGCCAGGGAGGAGGAGAAGGGGCTCGAGAAGCCTTTCTCAACATGATGAATGTATGGCACACGGAGTTCATTCGCATGAACTCGAACACTTAACCCCCTCCACCCTTGCCTATTCCTTAACCTATACCCTCAATGCCCCAAGATATGGACTTTATGAGATTACATAAAACCCTGGTTGACAAGATTCGAAAATAAAGAGCTGAGGAATTTAGGGCCAATGTCGATGATGACCTCAAAAAAGTAGAATTTTGGCTCAAAAATTCTATTTGGGTATTCGATGAGCTATCTTGCACACCCGAAGAGTGTTTGAAGTGTGCTATTCTTTGTTGGGAGACTCAGCTTATCATTGGTGGAAGACGATAGTATCGGTGGTACCCCAAGAGAGGGTCATGTGGGAATTCTTCCAAGAGGAGTTCCGAAAGAAATACATCAGTGAGCAATTTGTTGATCAAAAGCATAAAGAATTTCTTGATTTGAAATAAGGCCACATGTTAGTTACTAAGTATGAAAGAGAGATTATCCGGCTCAGCAAATATGCTCGGGAGTGTGTATCCTCAGAGGCTAAAATGTGTTGAAGGTTTGAAGACGGAATTAATGAGGATATTAGAGTGTTAGTGGGTATTATTGAGTTGAAGGAATTTGTGGTACTCGTTGGTCGGGCTTGTAAAGCTGAGGAACTAACCAAGGAAAAGGGAAAAGTCGGGGCTGAGGTTAGAGACATAAGGAAGAGACCGATGAGCAAGTCACTCCCAAATCAGTCTAAGAAATCCAGAGACATGTACTCTCGTTCTCATGTGTCGGCTGGTCATTCATATAGAGATCGTAAGAAGCAGAATTTGGGTTTTAAATCTCAGGCTACATCTGTGGCTAGTGTGGGTAATGCTAGACCTTCTAGACCCAAGTGCCAACATTGTGGCAGAAATCATTTTGGCAGGTGTAGAGTGAACGACGAATCTTGTTTCCAATGTAGTTCTTAAGACCACTATATCAAAGACTATCCTAAGATGGTTGAGAAAGAAAAATTTCAGAGTACAAGGCAAGACAGTACGGTTACAAAAGGGAGACCTTTGAGAAACGCTGGTAATGGGGCTAGTAGTAAAAATGTGACAAAGGATACACTGGTTAGATCCGAAGCTAGACCTCCTGCAAGGGCTTATACTATACGTGCGCGTGAAGACGCATCTTCTCCTGATGTGATCATTGGTATTTTTTCTGTTTATGATGCTACTATCATTGCTTTAATTGACCCTGGTTCTACTCATTTGTATGTGTGCATGAAATTGGTATCTAGCATGAATATACCTGTAAAGTCTACGGAATTTATGATTAAGTTTTAAACCCGTTAATATGCATGTTCTAGTTGATAACGAAATTTATGATTAAGTTTCAAACCCGTTAGGTAAGCATGTTCTAGTTGATAAGGTATGCAAGAAATGTCCCTTGATGATTAGAGGTCATTATTTTTTGGCTGACTTGATGTTATTGTCATTTGATGAATTTGATGTTATATTGGGTATGGATTGGTTGACACTTCATGATGGTGTACTTAATTGTAGACTAAAAGTTATTGAACTGAAATGTGAAAATGGTGAAATTCTCCAGGTTGAATCTGATGAGTCAAACAGGTTGCCAATCGTAATTTCTTCGATGTTTGCTCGGAAATGTATGAGAAAAGGATGTGAGGCTTATTTGGCTTATATGCTGAATACAAAAGAGTCTAAATTGAGAATTGAATCAGTGCTTGTTGTATGTGAATATTTGGATGTATTTCCGGAGGAATTGCTGGGTTTACCTCCAATTAGGGAAGTGAAGTTTGGTATTGATGTAATGCCAGGGACGACACCTATTTCGATTGCTCCGTATAGGATGGCCCCGACTGAGTTGAAAGAACTGAAGTCACTAATACAAGAACTGACCGACAAAGGTTTTGTGAGACTGAGCTTTTCACATTGGGGTGCTCCAGTACTATTTGTCAAAAAGAAAGATGGTTCAATGAGACTATGCATTGATTGCCGACAACTCAATAAAGTAACAATCAAGAACAAGTATCCTTTACCAAAGATCGACGACTTGTTTGATCAATTGAAGGGAGCTACTATATTTTCTAAGATTGACTTGAGGTCCGGTTACTATCAGTTGCGAGTTAAAGACTCGGACGTGCTGAAAACTACTTTTTGGGCGAGGTATGACCATCATGAATTTCTTGTTATGCCATTTGGGCTGACAAATGCACCTGCTATGTTTATGGATTTAATGAACATAATATTTTGGCCATATTTGGAAAAGTTTATTGTTGTGTTTATTGACGATATTTTGATTTATTCGAGAGATAAGACAGAGCATGCCGAGCATTTGAAAACAGTTTTGCAGACTTTAAAAGATAAACAATTGTATGCTAAGTTTAGCAAAAGTGAGTTCTGGCTTAGAGAAGTCAGATTTTTGGGGCATATTGTGTCGAGTGATGGGATCTGAGTTGATCTGAGTAAGATTTCAGCCATTGTTGATTGGAAACTACCGAGGAACATATCTGAGGTTAGAAGCTTTTTGGGCTTAGTCGATTACTACCAACGATTTGTGAAAGAATTTTCCATGTCGCCACCCCTATGACGAGATTACTTCAAAAAGATTTTAAATTTGAGTGGACGGAAAAAGTGTTAGCAAAACTTTGAGAAATTGAAGATATTATTGACTGAAGCCCAGTTTTTGTACAACCCGAATCAGGTAAAGAATTTATGATTTATAGTGATGCTTCCTTAAATGGTTTGGGATGTGTACTTATGCAAGAGGGTAAAGTCGTAGCTTACGCTTCGAGATAGTTGAAACCTCATGAGAAGAACTATCCAACACATGACTTAGAGTTGGCCAACATAGTGTTTACTTTGAAGATTTAGTGACATTATTTATTTGGTGAGAAATGCCATGTCTTTATCGAACACAAAAGTCTTAAGTACTTGATGACTCAAAAGGATTTGAACTTGCGGCAACGAAGATGGTTAGAACTATTAAAAGATTATGAACTTGTGATTGATTACCATCCGGGTAAGGCGAATATGGTCGCCGATACCTTGAATAGGAAGTCGTTATTTGCCTTGAAGGCTATGAATACATGACTAAATTTGCCTAATGATGGTTCAATTCTAGCCGAGTTGAGAGCTGGACCGACTTTCTTCAACAGATTTGTGATGCTCAGAAAGTTAAGAGAGTTTTTGAGTGACTCAAATGGTTGTTTGAGATTTCATGGTAGGATTTATGTTCTGAAGGACACTGAGTTGATTCAGAATATTTTACATAAGGCCCACAACAGATGTTTATCAGTTCACCCGGGCAGCACAAAAATGTATAATGACTTGAAAAAAATGTATTGGTGAAATGGTATGAAAAAGGATATCTCAGAGTTTGTATCGAAGTGTTTAATTTTTTAGTAGGTAAAAGTTGAACACCAAGTACCTTCAGGTTTGCTCCAGCCTATCATGGTTCCCGAGTGGAAATGGGACTGGATTACTATGGATTTTGTGACAGGTTTGCCTTTAACTCCAAGAAAGAAAGACGCCGTTTGGGTTGTGGTTGATCGACTTACAAAGTCAGCTCATTTTATCCCGATATGTACTAATTACTCATTTGATAAGTTACCTGAATTGTACATTGGTGAAACTGTTAGACTTCATGGAGTACCTATATCGATTGTATCAAATAGAGATCCGATGTTTACTTAACGGTTTTGGAAAAAGTTACAAGAAGCTTTGGGTACAAAGTTGAATTTTAGCATTGCTTTTCATCCGCAGACTGACGATCAGTCTGAGCGAGTAATTCAGATCTTCGAAGACATGCTCTGATGTTGTGTATTGGAATTCCAAAATAGTTAGGAAAAGTACTTACCATTGGTGGAGTTTACCAACAACAACAGTTATCACTCGAGCTTGAAAATGGCGCCTTATAAGGCATTGTAGGGGCTTAAGTGCCGAACGCCATTATATTGGACCAAACTCAGAGAAAGTCAGATTCACGGGGTTGACCTAGTCAAAGAAACTGAAGAAAAATTAAAGGTAATTTGTGATTGTTTGAAAGCTGCTTCGGATAGGCAAAAGTCCTACACAGATTTGAAATGAAAAGAAATTGAGTTTCAGGTCGGTGATAAGGTGTTCCTGAAAGTTTCTCCATGGAAAAAGGTTTTGAGATTTGGCAAGAAAGGCAAGATGAATCCTCATTTTATAGGGCTGTATGAGGTCACTAAGAGAATAGGGCCAGTTGCCTATCGGTTGGCTTTACCATCAGGGTTGGAAAAGATTCATGACGTATTCCATGTTTCCATGTTGCGCCGTTATCGATCTGACCCTACACATGTGATTTCACTGATAGAGATTGAGATTTGACCAGTAATGACCTATGGTGAGGAACTGGTTAAGATTTTGGCTAGGGAAGACAAACAATTGAGAAACAAAAGTATTGCCCTTGTGAAAGTGTTATGGCAAAGACATGGGGTTGAAGAGGCTACATGGGAGCCTGAGGAGGCCATGAGAAACTAATACCCAAACCTTTTCAACGGTAAGATTTTCGAGGATGAAAATCCCTAAAGGGGGGAGAGTTGTAACATCCCGAAATAGGGCCTAGTCGAAACAGTGGTTTCGAGATCACAAATCTAAAATAGAAATAATTCTTTTATGGTTTTTTGATGATTCATGATATGATTACATGTTTGTATGAAATTTTCATGAAGAAATTTTATGCCTAAGATGTCCAATTTGAAGTTAGGGACTAAATTGAATAAGTTACAAAACTTGTGTTCTAGAAGCTTTGAGCATGAAATTGCATTGGATTATTAATTAGAGGTCCTTAAATAGTAATTTGACCAAGTTCTGAAATTTTGGACAAAAATGGGCATGAATAGGAAAAATTTGAAAGAAAGGCCTTAAGGGCAATTTTGTCATTTCGTTAATAAAAGAATAAAAAGGGAAAAATCAGGCAAAATTTGCTCATCTTCTTCAAGCCATAGCCGAGTTTTATAAGGGTACCATAGCTAGGGTTTTCAACTTTTCAAGCTTGATTGTAAGTACCCCCAAGCCCCGTTCTTGATGTTCTTTCCATTTTTGAGATCCTTGAAGCATGATCTATCCATTTCTAACCATATTTTGAGCTAGGGTTCATGTATGAAATTTGACCCATGTGTGACATGTTTGTATTTTGATGATTAATGAAAGGATATGAAAGTTTGATGTGTGATGAACATCTTTTACTAAGTGGTTTTTAGTGAAAACTCCTAAAAAGGGCTTATTTGGAAAAGGTGTAAAAATGAGTAGTCCAATTTTGAAATAGAGGAAAATATGGGCTGATAAAAGCATGGTATAAGTTCGGCTAGGCTTGGGTAACTAAGAAAATGCATGCATTTCATTTTACGAGCCTAGGGACCAATTTGTAAATAAGCGAAAAGTAAGGGCTAAAATGATAATTTTACCAAAGTATGTGTTATAGGTTGATTTGAGCAATGCTTGTATTGAACAAGTTAAATTTGGCATTATAGATCAAGAAAAACGTGATTCGGGTCTTAATCGGGGGAAAAACAAAGTTTACGAGGATTAGGCTCGTTTCTATCAATTTGTAACGAGGTAAGTTCATTTGCAAATTTTGCAACATGTACCATACTTTAAATGCTTTAATATTGCATGTATGGTAAGTACATACTTATTTAATGTGATGTGGTATCATGTGTTTAAATGCTTACATTTTTATTATGAATTATGCTTTGATTTTTCCATGAGCATGTGATTGGTGCTATGGATACTGAAATTGACACTACGAGCAAGTTCGACAGAAATGTGATATCGAAGAAAATCCCGTTTGAACCTTAGGAATAGATTAGGATACGAGTGACATGTCACGAGGAACTATGTGATTTGAACTCATGAGTTGTGGTCTGAGTTCATGATATATGTGGCACATGTTATGGCGTTCTGGGTACTGGTCTTGTTTGTTCTAACGATGGCTAGGTAGTCTGGCATTTGTTACAGATACCTAATAGCTTGTGTGAACAGACCCGTGAGTAGCTCAAAAGTGAGCAACATGTGATATGACGAATGAGGTAGCGTTGGCTACATATAGGGCACTTAGGTGCGAATTTCCAATGTATCCGATAGTATTCCAAGTGTTCAACGGGTAATTCAAAGAGAAACCCAATGGGTAATGTGTAATCCTAATGAATACGACAAAGACGAAAAAAATAAGTTATGTTGTGCAAGTGGCACAAGTATGTACACCGAACTCATGAGAATGCCATGAAATATGATGAACTTGTGGTAAGATTATGCATACATATATTTATGTGAAGAGTAAGATTGAGAAATTGTTAAAAATACAAGATTATGTCCAATATGTTAATGTATGATTAATGCATGTTTAAGTTGCATTTTATTTGCATGTGAACTTACTAAGTTTTAAATCTTATCCTACTTTCTTTTTCTTTTCTTATAGTGTCGCCAAGCTAGCTTGGGGATCGTAGAACGTCGAAGACTCGATCACACTATCAATTAGATATTTGGGTATAGTTAGTCTTATCATTTGAGTATGGCATGTATAGGGACTTGGTATTTTTGTTATATGTCATATTGATTAGCCAAATGTGTTAGCTCATGATCGTATTGTGATTCATTTTGTATATGGCCATGGGAGGTGGCTCATGTTGATTATTGGGTTGTAACCCAAATCATTTATGCATGCATGCAAATGTGTTTATGTTTTGATGTGGTTTTGGTTGGTTGTGGATGATATGTGAGATGAATAACATATGTATTTAATGGATGAATGAGGACTAATAGGTATGACCATATTTATGGTGTAATTGAGTAACTTGAAAGAAGACTTGAAAAGATGAATAAGTACGAAATTGGTGTGGAATGTCATATGGAAGTATAATGGTTGGAGTATGTGATATGTCCACATTATAAAATCATGGATTAATCATGATGGTGTGTGCTTGTGTAGCCAAATGTGCCATGTTGCATGCTATGAAGTAGGATTGACAATGAAAACGGTGCCTGAAGTTGTGGCCACTTTTTCAGACACAAAATTAACCTTGCCTTCATATGTGTCAACAAGCCCAATAATTTATTTTAAATATCTTATATCTTCGGGCTTTATTTATTTCGAATTTTAAGTATTTTAAGATTACTTCTTATACAATAATAGGCTTTGGTTGAACAAACCATTCTTTTTAAGTGTTTCATTTATTGTTTCTAGGCTTTATTAGATATACGACAAAAGTATCATAGCAATCTTTATAATATATCTCAAATTGCATTTAGGGCCTTTACTGAAAAATGGTCAAATTAGTCCTTGTATATTAGATGAAGTAGCAAAATAGTCCCTCCATTGAGGTTGTACAGCTAAATACTTATTCTGGTGTTTTATGTATAAGGGATAATAGTAAATTTTACCCTTGATCTTTAAACCGTTACTTTATTTGACCCCTAAATTTATTTAAAGCAAATTGGCCCTCTATCTTTCATTGTTGACTTAACATTATTTTGTCTTATAATGCTACATCAGCAAATAATTTAATTTCTTTAAAAAAATTCTTAAAAAGTTAAAAAATCATCAATACAAATTATAATGCCAAAAATTATAAAAAAATACTATTCTAAATTAAAAAAAGGTTAAAACTTTATAAAAATATATCCCAAAATAATCAATCAAATTTTTATCCTTTGTGTCTAAAATATTTTTAATTTTAGGGTAAATTACAGCATAGGTCACCCAACTATAGACTTTCTCTCTTTTAGTCACTTAATTATGATTTTTTTTTCAATTGGTCTCTCAACTAATCGAGTTTTTTTTTTTGTCTTTTTTCGTTAAGTCTCGTTAACTGTTGAATGGGAGGGTGATGTGGCAGCTTAAAAAATGGTGTAATAACAAATTTAGCCCTTAAATTTTGCATATTGTGGCACTTCAGTTATAGTTTTAGAAAATTAACCCTCAACTTTAAAAATTATTTCAATTTGGTAAAATTTCTTCTCCATCTTTGTCCTATTCTTATTAATTTTTTGTTTTGATTTTTTTAGAATTATTTTGATAAAATGAGCTTTGTTTGACAGCTTTTGAATATTATTCGACAAAATTTCAAGGTCTTTTTCATAAATATTTCTATAAACCAATAATTTTTCTAAAACTTTTAAATTATTTTCACTATTTTAAATATAAAATATTTATTTTTATGTTACATAAAATATAAATTAATTATATTGTTAAATAAAAAATTGATTCGGTTTCAGGTAACTGTGGTTTTTGAACTTGCATTCCATAAACCATCCAAATACCTCGGTCTGGGTCAATTTGATCAAATTTTTTGCTCAGCCCAACCTTCTGCAGATTCCACCCACGATAGCAACTGGGCAACTTCCTCTTGGGTCTTCCTCAATGGCACCTCCTACTGTAATTGTTTGTTCTTGAGAGAGGCATGTTATCCATGTAACAGCCTGGTTTTAGCTAAATCGGAATAGTAGTTTTGAAACCACAAATCTGAAGTCATAAAATTATTTTAATATTATTTTTGGTGTTTAAATCATGTGAATATGTATGTGTGAAAATTTCGTGAAATAATTTTAGCGTTTAAGTGGTTAATTTGAGAAAAGGACTAAATCGCGTAAAATGCAAAAGTTGCATTCTACTTGTTAAAAGTACTTAATTTCCATGGCTTATTACATGAAAGGTCCTTATGTTGTAATTAGTCCATTGATAGTGGAGATGGACATAAATAGCCTTAAATTAGGTGATTTATTAATGTTTAAACAAAGGTTATTTTTGTAATTTATGAATTAAAGATTAAATAATTAAAAAAAAAAGCATTATCATCTTTATTTTCATCATCCATAACTGAAAATAAAGAAAATAAAGA
Source organism: Gossypium anomalum (assembly GCA_025698475.1). NCBI lineage: Eukaryota > Viridiplantae > Streptophyta > Magnoliopsida > Malvales > Malvaceae > Gossypium > Gossypium anomalum. The sequence continues at coordinate 63,070,901 of CM046956.1, forward strand.
AAAGAAAGAAACCTTGAAGCTCATTTAGGGTTCAACACTTGTGTAGCTTAATTGAGGTATGATTCAAGCTCGGTTATTGATGACTTTTATGTTTTTGTGATTTTTGCTTTGAGTACTAGCTAGCCCGTGCCTTAATTTTTAAATTTTTTGATGATTTTGTAAAGTGCCCTTGATGAATGCTTGAGTTCTTGAATATTTGATGATGGAAAATGAGTATTTTTTGATATATTATCATGTTTTATAAAGTGATTTTTAGTGAAATTGCATTAAAGGGGTTAATTTGTGAAAATGTGGGGTTAAATTTGTGAATAAATGACAAATATGGGCTGTTATAGAGTCTATAAAAATTTGGCTAGTTTGGGTGTAATTGAAATTGTTGAATTTTGTGTATTTGTGAAATAGGGACTAAATTGTAAGAAATGTGAAAGTTCAGGGCTAAAGTACAAAAATGCCTAAATATGTGTTTGTGGACTAAATTTAATGTGTTGATGAATAAAAGAGTTCATTTTGAATGTATATAGATCAAGAACGAAAAATGTATATAGATCAAGAACGAAAGTAAACAAATTTAGATCGGGGAAATTTGAAAGTTAACGAATAGTTAATCCAGTCCGTTTATTCCGACTATGAGGTAGGTTCATATGCAAATAAATGTCTTTGAATTGAATTATATATGTTTTATTATCATTGAATTGCTATGTATGTCGAACGAGAAAATATGAGCATGAATCGACGAAGTTATGACATCTGAAAGTCCCGTACGAACTTTAGGAATAGTATAGGATACGAATGTCATGAAATTAGGTTATCGAGATGTGATTACATGTAAGACCATGTCAGGTACATTGGCATTGTATTGAGATTACGTGTAAGACCATGTCTGGGACACTGGCATCGTTAATCGATTTCGTATAAGACCCTGTCCGAGACAGTGGCATCTATATGTAATAACATGTAAGACCATATTTGGGATATGGCATTGTATGAGCTTATGTGATTTTCGAGTATCCTTAATGATTTCAAATGGTTCAACAGGCAAAGTCAAGTAGAGAAAGAATATGTGAATGAGCTAAGTTGTAACACCCTGATTTTGGGCCTAATCGGAATAGTGATGTCGGGACCACAAATTCGAGATAGAAATAATTATTTTATGATTTTTTTGAGGTCTATGATATGATTGCATGATTGTGTGAAAATTTCGTGAAGAAATTCAATGCATAAAGTGCTTAATTTAAAGTTAGGGACTAAATTGAATAAGTTGCAAAACTTGCATTCTAGAAGTTTTTAGTATGAAATTGCATTGAAATATTAATTAGGAGGTCTTAAATAGCAATTTGACCAATTTTAAGTTCATGGACAAAATTAGGACATGGAAGGAATTTTTGAAAGTTTAGTAGTAAGGGCATTTTGGTCATTTAGGGTAAAATGAATTAAAATACAAAATTAAAAGCCAATTTTGCTCATCTTCTTCATGGAGGCCGAAATTAGCATGGGGGAGGCCATGGCTAGGGTTTTCAAGCTTTCCAAGATCAATAGTAAGTGATTCCAAGCCCCGTTTTTAATGTTCTTTACGTTTTTGGAATCCCTTAGCTCGATTAAGCTTATTCTAGCAATAATTTAAGCTAGGGTTCATATTTGGAAAAATACCCATAGGTGAAATTTGTGTATTTTGATGTTTTATGATAGAATATGAGGTTTTAAATTATGTTAAACAACTTGTGCTACTCGGTTTTAAGTGAAAACGAGTAAAACTAAGATAATCTCGTAAAAATACTTATTGTTCATAACTATATGTTAGAGTGAGAATTTGATGTTGTTGTAGAAGAGAAAATGTTCAGCATGTCATAAAACATAGGAATAAGGGCTGAAATTAAATTTTCGAGTCTTGGGGAAAAAGTGCAAATATGCAAAAGTTTAGGGGTCAAAATGTAAATTTATAAAAATATGATTTTTGGACCCGTATGAATAATGTGACTAATTATTAGGCTAAATGTGATATTATAGATGAAGGAAATCGAGATTCGGGCTTAAATTGGGAAAATACAAGGTTATGGATTAAAATAGTAAATTGCCGTTTCAATCGAGGTAAGTTCGTGTGTTAATAATAATGCAATACCGTGCATGAATTGTAATTCTCTATTGATATGACATAAATTGTATGATTTAATATGTTTAAGAGAAGTTGATGGATGGTATGTATGATATAAAAAAAAAATGTAATGCTAGTTGTGTCATGTGAAATTGAATGGAATTATTGTTACAAGAATTGAGTGTTAAATTACTATTAATCAAGGTTGTATGAATTGTTGCACTTGTTGTACTGATGAGATTTTGATAAGTTTGTACGTAAATAATTTATCGATTTATTTTATTTTATTTTATTATATTTTGTTATCATATGAAATGTGGCTACCTATAGATTGACTATTTGCTGTAAATTGAAAATTGAAAAAGGACTATGAATAAATTTGTAACATATTGGAAATATGTTTGTTGGTAATTACTTGATTGGTGAAATTGTTAGAAAAGAGAGAGAAATCCGGTTGAACCTTGAAAGATTGGATGATACAGATGGTATGTAGCTAGGTCACATGTATGGTGCTGAGTGCACATCATGTGTACAAGAGAGCTACGAGATATTATGATGTAGCTAGGTCACATGGGTGATACTATGTGTACACCATGTAGACAAGAGAGCTACGGGATATATGTAGCTAGGTCGCATGCGTGGTTCCAGTGAAGGACACCATGTAGACAAGAGAGCTACGAGATAAACTGGCTAGGTCACATGGGTGATACTAAGTGTTCACCATGTGTACAAGAGAGCCGAACTTTATGATGGGTGGAGCTATTTGCGGAAACCACCAAGTATCGAGGATTGATCCGAAGTGTTCAACGGGAGACTTATTATGTACTGCTTTGTGAGTTTTGTGATGAATAAGTGCAGGAATTTGGTTATGTGAATAATGTGTTCATTAAGTGATCGGGTTGTGGTAAGGTTATAAACAATTAAGCTATACATGAGGATGATTTTATGGTGACCTTGTAATCATGGGCCTATACTTGTGATGTATGAAATGTGGTGAAAATGATTTGTGATATGTATGTTAAAATGAGGTTAATACAAAGAAAGTGTGAAAGAGTGAATTAGCAATAAAATTGTCTTGGATAGCAGCAGTTGCGTGACTTTGAAAATTCACTAAAAATTGTGGAAGTTTAATAAAAATGCAAATGATATATGAAAATAAAGCTTAATGAGTCTATTTTCACATGAAAGAAACAGTGGAAGCAAAAGAATTCTATATTGTGTGATATTTGAATTATTGTGAAATAGGGTCTGAATGAATTCGAGATCCCCTGTTCTGACTTTATAAATTCATAATAAATTGTAAAAAACTTATTAAGAGTAATACCTTACATGCATGGATTCCTTATTGAGTCTATTTTAAGGGAAACAAACGGCATGGTCGTTGGAATTCTGTACAGAGAGAAATTTGGTTCGTAGTACACAGAGGTCAGAGTAGTCATACTCTGAAACAGGGGAGAATTTAACTAATAAACTGTACTAATTGGCCAAACCAAAAATTCTGAAAATTTTATGGGAGAAAGATATATGAATCTAGTTTCAAATAAAATTAACAAAACTAAAGTTGGAGTTTTGTAGCTTCAGATATGAATGATTTAGTAACTGTAACTCAATAACACAGCTTAACCTGAATATATGTAATTGTACAATTATAGTGTTTTATCTTGAAAAGCATGGTATTAATTGCTTATTATTTTCATATGAACTTACTAAGCGTAAAGCTTACCCATCCTCTCCATTTCTTTAGTATTGATAGGTCGGCTCGGGGTTGGAGATCATCGGAGGCAACATCACACTATCAAACTATCATTTTTGGGAGAATTAATTCAAATATTGGAAATATCAAGTGAGTGGCATGTATAGGAAGTTGGTTTGTAATATGTATTTTTATTATGATTTTGATCGCATACGTATCGATCGCATTGAGTTATTGTATATGATTATGAGATGTGGTCCTTATCCATTATGGTTTATAAGTTTAATTAATCATGCTACGTCATATGTTTTGACGTAATGATATAGTTAGCTTTGTTTGTTATGCATGTGTTCGAAAAGTTTTAAATTAAATGAAATTTTATGGCCCAGTTTTTGTCTATGTGTTGTTAAGTCTGGTAATGCCTCGTACTCTGTTCCGGCCTTGGATACGGGTAAGGGGTGTTACATAAGTGACTCAGGCACGTGCAAAATCCATACGAGTATTAAAAAGGGGAAATATTTGATGAATTCGATTAAGACATTGAATATATGTTTAATGGAAAGGTTTGTGAATTTGAATGATATTAGCCATGTTAAGCATAGTTGAATTGATATGTAAATGTTCATGTGATGACTTTATTTGTATATGGCTTACTAAGCTTTTAAAGCTTACTTTGTGTATTTTTTCCCTATTTTATAGATTATCGAAGCTAGCTCGGACTCGGGGATCGTCGGGAAACATCATCACACTATCGATCATCTCGTTGGTACTTTTGAAACTTTGTATATATGGTATATGATATGTATAGGCTAGTGTCATTTTGGTATGTTTTGAGCTATGGTTATAGCCATGAGATTTGGCTTGTAAATGTTGGAATATAGCCATTTAAGTTGGCTAGAATTATGTGTTTGATATATATATGTGTGTGATGTATATAATGTCCTAAGTGTTGGCTTGTTTGGAATGGCTGTATGGATGCTCTTTTGGATAGTTATATGTTGTGGTATTATTGTTTGGAATTTGGTACATTTTGGTGTGGTTTGAGGATAATGAATTGATATGTTTGAGAAACATGAATTGGTTGATAGAAAGGTGAGAAAATTCATTTAGGAGTTACGTGAGTTTGATGATTGTGGCATGTTGATTTAGTATGTTTTGAATATGGAATTTAGTAGTTGAATTGGTTGATGATAGATAGCATGATATGTGATTGAATTGGCATATTTTAGCTACCTATATATGTGTTGATATGATACCATTTTGATGGCTAGGTGTGCATGAGAAAAATGGTGGCAAATTGGCTTTGCAAATAGCCTATTTTTGTCTACACGGGCAGAGACACGGGTATGTGTCTCAGTCATGTATGACACACGGTCTTGTTACACGGTCGTGTGTCTCCTAGGGTACCCTTTCCAAATTAAGTCAGTATACCCTACAATTTTCACATGGCCTAGACACACTAGCGTTTCTACTGGCCATGTATGGCACACGGGTTGGCACATGGGCATGTGGTCGACCGTGTGACCCAAGCCAGTAAACTCCCCAGTTTTCCCACGGCCATGGCATAGGGGCGTGTCCTCAGCCGTGTGGTGCAAGTCATTATGTATGCCCTGATTTCACATAGTCTGTGACACGGGCGTGTCTGATAGCCGTGTGAGGCATGCGGCCTGTTCACACGGGCGTGTGACCCATAAATGTTTGAAAATTTTCTATGTTTCCCAAAGTTTTCAAATGTTATTAATTTAGTCCAAACCTCTTCTAAGCATGTTTTAAGGTCCCGTAAAGCCTTATAAGGGACAATGTGAATGATTTGAATGAGTTTTATAATGAATGCATAAATGAATAAGTTATGTATGTGAATGATGTGTATTGATCGATAATGCCTCGTAACCCTATTCTGACGACGGATACAGGTTAGGGGTGTTACAATCCACTCATGTTGGCAAGCCCTTCCTGTACAATTCAGTTGTTTATTAGGAAGGAATCTTCGAGAGCCTGAGGTATCTCGGTGGCCTAGTTTGAAGCCACATATAGAACAATTGCCATAGAAGTACTTGCAAAAACTATAACTACTCGAGTCAAATAGAAAATTAACACATTTAGACGTACCAAATAAAAGAAATTACCTAGTTCAGAAAGTGTCAAGTGACCACCTTTTTGAGTTGGAGCATCTGTAACAGCCACCCGACGAAGTCTCTATATATGGTTAATGTTTAGTGTGTTTTGTGTAAAATAAACATAGAGATAAGTAAAGTGTTTGTTTTGACTAAGTATAAGATTCTATGTATGCGCCACTTGGTGGACTCTTAGTTTGGCAAAATCTGTAGTTTGGCGGATCCTTTTGTTAAGAATACGCCACCCTAGATGCCCTGGCGAACTCATTAGGTTTGCAATTGAATAGATTTAATTATTAATTTAATATTTTAATAAGGTAATTTAGTTAAGTTGACGTTTAGTTAGAATGGAACTAAGCTATGTAAATGAAAAGACTTAAACTATGATAAGCACATTTAATCACCAGAATCAAAAGTGTGAGTGGAATTATCTAATTTTTCCACTAAACCTTGTCTCTGAGCTGAAGTATATAAGAATAATGGTGTCTTCTCTAAAAACCTTTTCGTTATCTTTGTTTTCTTCTTTTCCTTGATTTTCTTTGAACACTCTAAAAAGTTATGTCTAGAAAACCTCTCCAGTTGGGTTCGCTGTATTCAGCTAACTTAAAAGTTTGTTTTAGCTCATGGTAATTGCTGATGAGCCCTAGAATATTCTCAAAGTTATTTATATATTTATGGTTCTAGATTAATAGTCGATGTTTCTTGCATTCATGTTTATGAATAAATATTAGAATGGTATGTAAGGAAAGAAGCTTTCTGATTCTAGATTAAGAGTCGATGTTTCTTGCATGCATGTTTAGGTTTGATAGATCAGTGGTCTGGTATGTTTAATTATCCTTATTTTTAGCTCAAGAAGTTATTAAATGTTTGAATGATAAAGGCAAAGGACTTGCTTTATAGACTTTGCTATTATTTCTGGTGAGATCCTTCTTACTTCCATATGTTTTGGTTTTCTTTATTTGATAGTGGATTAAGGTAAGTAATCTATCTCTATAACCTATGAAAAGTGTATGTGTGTCTGAATTGTGATTGTCCAGAGTTGTTGGTTTTGAGTTAAGTATGTCTATGTTATAAAGTGAAAGCCATTCTCATGTTAAGCCACTACCATTTGCTTCTGATATAAAAGATATGAATAAACTGATATGAAGAGATGGAGATAATGAGATATGCTTGTCTAGCCTCCGGCAGGGCAGGTATATGGCAAACCTGATTGGTAGATCACGATAAAACATGCTATATCGAATGATACTGAAATAAGGAGTTAAGGGGGAGAATGTTTACGAATGAAACAAAATCGTATGTTATGTACTTGATTCTATAAATGAGGTATGTGGCTGACATGAAAATAGATTGTCTGAGTTATGTTCATTTGGCATAAATAATTTGTCCTTATGACACGCCATCGGTGCACTGCTCTGTCGTAATTTAGTGTAACAACTTAAACTAGTTTTCGCATTTGATGAGCTTGAATATAAGCACTTTAGTGCGGTTTTAGTTAAGTTGTCATTATTTTTTTTAAAATTCAATAAATTGTGTAATTTGAATCTTTTATTAACCTTAGGAGCTGAATGAGGCCTAAAAGTGAGCTAATATGCTTTGTGAGTCTTTAGGAGACCATTAGAGGGTGTACTAACTCAAAACTAATCACTATGTTGCAACAAAAAAGATGGATGTCGCAACATAGGGACCAGACTAGGAGAATTCCAAGACTACCTTCGGTGTCGCGTCACACCCCTGAAGCTACCTTGAAGGCAAGCATACTGCCTTTGATGTCGGAACATGGGCTCTATTGTGTCGCGACATCGACTTCTTACAGGAAATAATCACAAGCCAGTGGCATTTTGGTCTGCACGATCAAACATTAAGCATGAGAGCGTTAGCTGAACTAGGGTTAAGGACGAAAACCACTCCAACTTCATATTGTATAATTTCCTTCATAGTTTCAGTCTTTAGTTTTCTCTTTTCTTAGACTTTTAGGAATATTTTAAATTTTTTTATTTGCTCATGTTGGGAGATCTGATCTATGGAACTCAATCAATTCTATGTGGATTTGACATTATCTTCAATACGATTCAGGCTTCTCCTAAACTTTATTCTCTTGATTCGTTATTCATGTCTATTTTCTATATCAAGTTTATCATGTTTATGAGATCCATGGGGAAGTAATCTTTTTATGGGGGATTAATGAGTGGAGGTATGATTAATTAACTATTTTGTATGGTTCTATTAATGGATCATGTAACGCCCCAAAAATCTCGAAACCCAAAAACTCGAAATCTTGATTTTTTTTTGTGCTTAGCAATTCCGGTTAAGGGTTAATTATGTAAAGGTAGGTCTTGGTCAAGGTTTGAGTTCGAATTAAGGGGTAGAAGAAATTATAAGTTAATTATTAAAAGAATCAGGGTTGGCAAGTAGTTGGGCTTTTAAATAAAGGTAGGGGAAAATAACATCAAGAAGCCTTGTGAAGGAATGGCTAAGTGACGCCACTTAGAATGTAGGGAGGTGGTGTTAATAGCTAGCAAGGAGGTCCAAGGTTCGAATCCTAGCTTAGTGTTTTTAGAAGTTTAATTTTGGCCTTCTAGAAGGTTGGAAGTGGCGTGAAGATGGACTCTAAGGGGAGTGTTCAGGAGAGAAAATTAAGGAAAGGATCAATGGGTTAGCAGGGAGAAAAACGAGGAGATGAGAGGGGGAAGTGATGGAACCGAACGGGCAACTGAGGGCCAGGCAATTCGACTATAGGGTTATAAATAGGTGCCAAATGCAAGGGTATGAGGATAATGCCGAAATCCTTTTCTTACCTTGTTGCCAGAAACCCTCTTTTTTAAAAGCTGAAAACCCTTTTGTTTTCTTCCATTTCTTTCTGCTGATTTCTCAAAAAGTCGAAAACCCTTGTTCTCCTTTTTATTTTTCTTGTGCCGATTTTCTTGTTTCAATTTTGGGTTTAGCCGATTCTTTTTCCTCTCTCCCTTGGTGCCGAATAAGCAATTGTGTCATTCAGATCTCTAGAGCCGAATACTCTTAACTGAATCTAGTGTAAGTGTTACTCTTCCAATCGGTTTTCTTTGCTAAGTATCGAATATTATCCCTCACTCTTTCTAATTGACTATGGTAGGGAATTAGTATCGGATCTCGGATCTTAGCTCTATGTCGAAATTTCTCTTTAGGTGATCGCGATTTTGATCTGGGAGTTGATCCTGGTTAGGGATTTAAGAAGGGGTGCTATACTTATCACGCAAGGTTTAGGGCTAAAGAGATCACATTACGCTTGCTTACCAGGTGTGTACATACACTGCACACACACTATAAATCGACAAAAGCCGAAATGCCGAAATGCCGAAAGTGTGGCTACGGTAGTCTTGCGAGTACGGGAACAATCATAAGGGAGAGACTGATAGGTTTCCTAAGACCCATGGGCAATTCAGTGGGCTTGGGTTGTGATTTGGCCATACGGGTCGGAATGGGCTAAATGGGCCCGATGGGCCGTTGGGCCCATAATAGGCAAAAACTGAATATTGATGCTATGTGATGGGAATTTGTATGCATGCATGAAAATGAATATGATTGGGCCAAGCGGGCCATGTAAATGTGATTTGGGCTTAATGGGCCATATACAGGTGATTTGGGCCTAATGGGCCAGATACAGGTATGTGACTTTGTTTGGGCTTTGTAAGGGGTTTTGGGCCTTGCATATGATAACTACATAAGACTTAATTAATATTTTGCGACTGTGGACAGGTCAAAGGGTTAAGGTGTGGCAACGGGTATATGCATGTCTAGGATTGGATCTAGGGAGAACTTAGTACTTAAGCGGTCTTAATGACCCACCTCCTCTTCCCTGGAATCCTACTTGGTGCATAGTATTCGTTCACCTTAGTTCGCGAAACTTGTTAACGGGCCAAGGTAAGTGGAAACCATAATTAAGGGAAAAGTATTGAAATGCCCCTAAGGGTGAAAATGACCAAAATCCCCTAGGTGTTGAATGTAAGTTTTATGAATGTGTCATGCATACATATGATGCTCTGCTTAGGTTGCATATGGGGTGGAAACTATGGAACGGAGGAAGTATATGAGGATAGCATGGTTGCTTGACAATTGTGGATCCACCGATAGCTTTTAAAGCCCAATATGTAAATGAGGGTAGTACCGCAACCGGGCTATCATTGGTGTGTGGGCTGGGTGGGTCAATATTTATATCCCCATATGGAGTGACGGGGGACGGAGTTGGTGTGTAGTGGATGGATAATTTGGATGGGATTGCATTGCATGTTTGATAATTCTTTTTTGAATGCTTGTTTTCATCGAGGGTTGTACACACTGAGTTTGCGAAAACTCACCCCCTCTTTTATTTTATTTTCAGGTGATACTCAGTAGAAGGTTCGATGTCAGGAGGGACTCTGGGTGGCCGACTAGCAAGATAATTCGGACTTGGTTTTTTTTTAAGCATTTAAGTTTTTATTTCTTTTTAAGTATGCTCAGATCAGATTGTAATAAGGTTTTCATTATGCTATTATTACTTGAATTATTATTATTATTTCCACTGTAACCACGAGAAGTTGAACGTAGATTTCTTAAATTGTAGTACACTTCCGCAACTAAATTTCTAAGTGCTTTATTTTCATCCAATCTTATGTTTGAACAAGTTTTTTTATATAGTTAAGATTCTCTCTTATTTTAAGAAGGGTTTTCAATGAAAACATGGTTTTCGCCAAAACACTTCAATGTGACACATCGGATCAGGCCGTAACGTCTAGGCCGGGTTTGGGGTGTTACATTTAGTAGTATCAGAGCCCGGTTACAAAACACAAGATGTGAATTGGGCCTTATTACCTAGTTTCTTTTTGTGTTTAATTTTTTTTGATTAAATCACAATGTTTTGGAAAAAAGGGAAGTCTTGCTGAGCGGCACACCGAGTCTCCGATGTCGAACCAAGTAAGTACTTTTATTCTTAAATTTGTTTAAACTGTTATACAGTAGTTAGCTAGAGGGCAACTTTAGGTGATCTTGTTAGAATGGAACTAAAGCCCGCAGGAACTTGAAACTGTAGAGGATTTTCGAAAATAATCTTCTCTTTAATTACTTCCATAAAACATTGGGTTAACTATTAAAACTAACTAAAACTTCATAAAATTTTTAATCCAAATAATACGCGAATCAACGATGAGTGCTAGAAAAGGTGCAAGAGGCCGTGGCCGAGCCGCGGAAGTGTTAGGGCTGAATCATCAGCATCGGGCCATATGCCCAATGCTGGAGTAGAAGAGGCTCCGGAATCACCTGTGGCTGGGAATGATCGGGCCGCGGGAGAAGATTCATTGTCGCAGGCAATGTTGAGAATTTTGGAAAGAGTCGCCGGGCCCAATAATGGCAACGAAAATAGGGGGTCTATTCCAGAGCGACTTCGTTTGAACGGGGCTGAGATCTTTAAGGGCATGGCTGGCGTGGCTCCTAACGTGGCAGAATATTGGTTAGAGGCCACTGAAAGGATAATGGAGGACCTGGATTGTTCACCGAAATAAAAGTTAAAAGGAGCCATGCCACTACTTAGGGAAGCAGCCTACCAGTGGTGGCTGATGGTGAAAGAGGGCACCCAACCGGAGCGGGTCACTTGGGAGTTTTTCAAAGCTACATTCCAAGGGAAGTATGTGGGTGCAAGCTATGTGGATGCTAGAAGGAAGGACTTCCTGAACTTGACCCAAGGAAACAAATCGGTGGTGGAGTATTAGGCGGAGTTTCTATGCCTTGGTAGGTATGCGAGAGTAATGGTGGCAATAGAGTATGAGTGTTGCATGAGGTTTGAGGATGGACTTAGAGATAGCCTTAGGGTATTGATAGCTCTACAAAGGGAACGAGTTTTCTCAGAATTGGTGGAGAAAGCAAAGATAGTGGAGGAGGTTAAGTGCACTGAGCGCTTAAATCGAGAAAAAAAGGGGTAAGAATAAGAGGCAAGCTGAGACCCCGGGTGTTAGACAGAGGCCTAGGGCTAGGGCCAGGAATAACGGGCCGGTTAGAGCAGGGCCCCCTGTTGCTAATCCAGGGGTGCCACCTTGTGCTGATTGTGGGAAAAGCCATAAAGGCGAGTGTTGGAAGAGGATGGGAGCATTTTTTCTTGTGGGTCTATGAAGCATAAGATCAAGGATTGCCCTCGAATGCTAGGTCGAGAGCAAGCTGTGGGTCAAGGTGGTGCTCAGCCACCAAGGGGTCATGGACAGGCCAGGGGCGGTAATGGAAATAGATGTAGACGTGGAGCACCAGGCGAAAATGCAGGCCATGCTGAGGTGAGACAATAAGCTTTGGTTTATGCTGCTCGTCGCCGAGAAGACAGGGATCCCCCAGATGTGTTAACGGGTATGTTCTTTATCTATGAGTTACCTTACACGTCATTGATTGATATTGGATCGACACATTTATATGTTTCATGCAATATGACTGAATCTTTGGGTGATATGTTTGAAATTACTACGAATGAGATGACAGTGATAAGTTCGTTAGGGTAGTCCGTAGGAGTGAATAAGTTGTTTAGGGAGGTACCTTTAGTAGTCCAAGGGGTTACCTTTTTAGCGAATTTGATGGAGCTACCATTTAGTGAGTTTGACATAATCTTGGGTATGGATAGGCTGGTGAAGCATCGAGCCACCTAGGATTGCACTGCAAAGCAAATGGTGTTAAGAACGACGGAGGATAAGGATGTAGTGGTGATTGGTGAATGTTGGAATTATCTGTCAAACGTGATTTCGGCATTAAGGGCTGAGAAGTTAGTATGAAAAGGATGCGAAGCCTTTTTGGCTTATATTAGTAATACGGAGGCTAAGAGCCCTACTGTTAAGGAGTTGAGAACAATTAAGGAATTTTCGGATGTCTTTCCCGAGGAGCTACCTAGGTTGCCACCCAGCAGGGAGGTAGAATTTAGAATTGAGTTGTTACTTGGGACGGCTCCGGTGTTTATCGCTCCTTACCGAATGGAACCAAAGGATTTGGTGGAACTTAAGGCACAGATTCAAGAATTGTTGGATCGAGGATTCATCCGACCAAGTGTGTCTCCATGGGTAGCACCGATGTTATTCGTAAAGAAGAAGGATGGAACCTTGCGAATGTGCATCGACTATCGATAGTTAAACAAGTTAACTATTAAAAACAAGTACCCTTTACCGAGAATTGATGACCTTTTTGATCAGTTTAGGGGAGCTTCTATTTTTTCAGAGATTGACCTGCGTTTGGGATATCACCAATTGAGGGTGAAGGAGGTGGATGTTTATAAGACAGCTTTCAGAACTTGTTATGGGCACTACGAGTTCTTGGTGATGCCATTCGGGCTGACGAACGCACCTGCCGCTTTCATGGATCTCATGAATCAGGTTTTCCAACCCTATCTGGATCAGTTCGTGGTAGTTTTCGTAGATGACATTTTGGTGTACTCAAGAGATGACGATGAGCATGATGCACATTTAAGGATTGTGTTGCAGATTTTGAGGGAAAAGCAGTTGTATTCCAAATTCAGTAAGTGTGAATTTTGGCTAAGGGAGGTTACTTTTCTTGGACATGTGGTGTCAGCCGAGGGGATTAAGGTGGATCCTCGGAAAGTTGAAGCGGTGTTAGACTGGAAAACACCCAAGTCAGTATAAAAAATTCAAAGTTTTCTGGGCTTGGCAAGATACTATAGGCGATTTGTTGACGGCTTCTCAGTAATAGCTGCACCCTTAATTAAGTTGTTGAGAAAGGGGGTACCGTTTATTTGGACAGACAAGCAGTGAGAGAGTTTTGGAAAACTCAAAAAAGTTTTAACGGAGGCCCTTGTGTTGGTTCAGCCAGTGCCTGGAAAGGAGTTTATGGTCTATAGTAACGCGTCGCATGTGGGCTTAGGTTGTGTATTAATGTAAGAAGGGAAGGTGGTTGCGTATGCGTCACAACAACTTAAGACTCACGAGGTAAATTATCCAACCCATGATTTGGAGCTAGCTACAGTGGTGTTCGCACTTAAAAAATGGAGGCATTACTTATACGGGGAGAAGTACGTAATTTATTCGGACCACAAGAGTTTGAAGTACCTCCTTACCCAAAAGGAGCTAAACCTGAGGCAACGTAGGTGGGTGGAATTATTGAAGGACTATGATTGCACGGTAGAATACCACCCTGACAAAGCGAATATGGTAGCCGACGTGTTGAGTCGTAAGACTAAGTCAGACTTAAGAGCTATGCTCGCCCGTTTAAGCTTGTTGTATGATGGTAGCTTGTTAGCTGAGCTTCAAGTAAAGCCGGCGTGGGTCGAGCAGATAAGGAGTAAGCAATTAGTGGATGAGACTTTGAGTGCTCGTTTTAAACAAGTGAAGAGTGGGGAGACATCGAATTTTGGGATAAATAGTGAAGGAGTATTGTGTTTCCGTGGGAGAATGTGTATATCAAAGGGTGATGATCTAAGGCAATCCATTCTGCGAGAAGCACATAGCGGTCTCTATGCTATGCATCCTAGTAGAAACAAGATGTATCAGAATTTGCGTGAGCTTTATTGGTGGCCTGGACTTAAGCTCGAGGTTATGGAGTTTGTAAGTAAGTGTTTGGTCTGTCAAAAAGTGGAAGCGGAACATCAGTTGCCTTCGGGATTGCTTCAGCCAGTGAAGATTCCACTCTGGAAGTGGGAAAGGATCACTATGGACTTTGTTATTGGGCTACACTTGACGCCTACTAAGAAAGACTCGATTTGGGTTATAGTGGATCGGTTAACCAAGTTTGCCCATTTTGTACCAGTTCGCACCGATTACTCGTTACAAAAGCTGGCTAGGCTGTAAGTGGCGAAGGTTGTGAGATTGCATGGAGTGTCAGTATCCATCATATTTGATAGGGGCCTACATTTCACTTCGCGATTTTGGAACAAGCTGCATGAGGCGTTGGGTACTAGGTTAAACTTCAGTACGGCATTTCACCCTCAAACTGATGGATAGTCAGAAAGGGTGATTCAAGTATTGGAAGATATGCTAAGGGGATGTGTGATTGAGTTCCGAGGTAGCTGGGAGGACTATTTAACCGTTAGCCGAATTCGTGTACAATAATAGCTATCAGGCAAGCATTGGGATGGCTCCATACGAGGCACTGTATGGGTGAAGGTGTCGAACTCCAACATGTTGGCTGGAGTTAGGCGAACGAAGAGTTTTGGGGCCTATGTTAGTAGTCGATACTGAGGACAAGGTAAAATTGATTAGGGATCAGTTAAAGGAAGCCTCGTGTAACACCCCGTACCCGAGACCGTTACCGGGGTTGCACACGAGGTATTTACGGACTTATTTCATTGACTTGCATGGTTCATTTTTAAAAAATTTCAGACATGCTGGCAAACTGCATCACGGCCACTTTAAAAATCATATCTCGAGTTTTGAGGCTCAAAATGTAACGTCCCAAACCCGAGACCGTTACCGGGGTTGAAAACGAGGTATTAACGGACTTACTTCATTGGCTTACATGGTTCAATTTTATAATTCCAGACATGCTAGCTAACTGCATCACGACCGCTTTAAAAATCATATCTCGAGTTCCGAAGCTTGAAAACTTAATCCGTAAATTTTCCCCAAAACTAGACTCATGCATCTATCTATAAATTTTTTTCTAGAATTTTTGATCAGGCCAAACGGTACAGTTTATTAGATTAAATCTCCCCTATTACAGGGTTCGACTACACAGACCTTCATGCATTTCAACTTAAGTATCTTCCTATACAGGGCTTCAAATCTTATGCCGTTTGTTTCTAAAGAAACTAGACTCAACAAGGAATCAGCACATATAGGGAATGACTTCTAATTATCTCTGGTTAATTTATAGAAAATTTTCAAAGTCAAAACAGGGGATCCAAAAATCGCTCTGGCGCTGTTTCATGAAAACCTAAATATCTCTTAACATTTGACTCATTTGACTGTTTCGTTACTTCCATAAGAAAGTAGATTCATCAAGGTTCGATTACATAATTTATTAACTAATTAAATCCATTCTTACAAATTTTAGTGATTTTTCAAATTTACCCCATTGATGCTGTCAACATCTGACTTTAGGGTAGACTTTACCTATTGCCTAGTTTCCATGACTTAACAAATCCGATAGCATACATAACACAATTTATAATTGTGATTAACCATCCCAATGGTCAATCATTGCCAACATATCCATACTTCTCGATAACCATATACATACACGATGATTATAACATTATGATTCGAAATGAACACAAGCCATTTTCGCATGGCTAACCAAATTTATACAATTCCAAAAGGTGCATGACCATCAAACAAAAAGGTAGTCCTATACATGCCATTTCGAAGTTTAACCAAAAATATACCAAAAAGGGAGTGTTGATAGTGTGGGTGACTTCGACTGCGACAATCCCGAATCCGATAACTGACGAACCAAAATCTACAAAACAAAAATCAAAGAAACGGAATAAGCGTTTAATGCTTAGTAAGACTGAGTAATGAAATTGTGCACAACCGAAATATAACATTCATATGACTAAACAATTTATCTCATGCTCACATATACTCAAAAATCATACCTACTTCATATTTCCAATCCTTATATTCATGCGTAAGAAATCAAATTAACTAAAATCCAGAAGCTGATTAATCGATAGAGCGAATACTAATATTTTAACGGAATCAACTATTTCGATTCATATTCAAAACATACCTCATCCATTGGGATTTTTCAAGTGTATTAATTGAACTATTATAGCAAAACCATTCATTCTTCAACCAAGTGCCTTCGGGATTTGACCGGACATAGCTACGTGCTCAAATGCCTTCGGGACTTAACCCGGTTATGGTAACTCGCACGAATGCCTTCAGGACTCAGCCCGGATATGGTAACTCGCATAAATGCCTTCGGGATTCAACCCGGATGTGGTAGCTCGCATAAATGCCTTCGGGATTCAACCCGGATATGGTATCTCGCACAATTGCCTTCGGGGCTCATCCCGGTTATCATCATAGTATCCATGCACATAGAAATAAATCATGACATATATATATATTTCAATTTCATAATTAGAATTCCAACACAAGTCGCTTATTAAGCAATATCATTTTCGGTTCCTTAACTATATTCTAGAGCATGACTTTGATTTACTTAAAACATAATCTAAATTGAATTGTAACCTAAGCTACATTACTCAAAGACTTACCTCGGGTATGCTTGGATAATTACGGATAGACTATTCAGTTGCTTTCTCCTTTCCTTTATCGGATTTCGATCCCTTTAGCTCTTGAGCTTAAATTTAAACAAATAAATCTATTTAATCATTTCGAACATCAAGGGAAAATTTAAAGCTCCTAACTTTTATACTCAATAATGAAATCACTCATTTATCTAATTATTTTAACACCTCACTTCAAGCATATAATCTATCTATCATACATCCATTTCACAACCTCAGTCACAATGAATAGAAATACATGCATAACAATGAGTTACTTATAGCATGCTTAATATCTTATAACTTAACCCTTTACCCCATCTTGCCGAAATGGTTATTGAATATCCCAATCACATACATATACATAATCCGAATTTGAAAATCTCCTTTAACCATCCCACATTCGGCAATGACCACAATGACTTGATAAGTTTTAGATACATTTCGTTTTCATCCATCTCTTTAAGGACCGAATATATATGTATATATATACAATAATAATGCTAAATGCTATTAGCTATTAAAGTTACATACACAACTTATATACAAAGTTTATCCTTGTATAGCCTATAGTTTATTCGGCTATTCCTTACTCAATCTTAATGAAATTTCATATCAAACTTCTATGACTAAGCACACATGTACTTACATTCCAACTATCATAATCCTAAAATAAAAATCATATTCTAAATAAAGCATTTTAAGAATGCCGAATCTTCATTTGCTCCAAAGTCTAATTTACTCAATTCAAAAACATCTTAATAACATTTGTTCATGACATCAAATATCCACATATATTTTTTTTTAACTCATCCATCATCAACAATTGAATGAAATCATCAAATTCTTTCTTTAATTCCCATAGCCGAATGCTCCATTTACCCTTTAAACTTAAAATTTTTTTGTATGGGCTAATTAATAAACAAGGTGATTACCTAAAACAAGCTTAGATTTCAAGAAAATTTAACACCATTCACTAACCTTTCTTAGCTTCAATTGACCGAATTCTTGAAGCTTCCCCTTTCTCTTCTTTCTCTAGCTACGGCAATGGAGGAGAAAGCATAGCCAACCTTGGTTTCTCCTCCCACTACGTCATATTTTCATTTCTTTATTCTTTAATTCATTTTTGTAACATTAATTTATTAACATAAAGAATATTATAATTTATTCTAACCTTTAACATGGCCGGCCACTAACATAGATTTGGCTAATTTGACATGCAAGCACCATTCTTTTTACATTATGCATTATTAGATCATTTTTATTTTTGTCAAGCACATTTCTACATTTTTTTATATAAGTCCTATTTGATAAATTTACATACAACCAGCAAAATTCAAACATGAAATTTTCACACATGTATAATCACATATAATAAGTATCAAACGTGACGGTTAATTATCATTACGACTCGGTTTTGTGGTCTCGAAACCACTTTTCGATTAGGGTCAATTTAGGGCTGTTACAACTCTCCCCGACTTAAGAAATTTTCGTTCCCGAAAATCTTACCGGTAAACAAGTTTGGGTATCGTTCTTTTATAGAGTTCTCGGTTTCCCAAGTAGATTCTTCGATCCCGTGCTTGAGCCATAACACCTTTACTAACGGAACTCTTTTATTTCGCAACTCTTTCACTTCACGAGCTAGGATACAAATTGGTTCTTCTTCATAACTCATATCGGCTTGAATTTCAACCTCGGAGGGATGTATTATGTGCGAAGGATCAGATCTGTAACATCGAAGCATTGAAACATGAAAAACATTGTGAATCTTACCGAGACAAGGGGGTAAAATCAATCTATATGCCACTGGACCAACCCGTTCGGATATCTCATACGGCCCTATGAACCTCGGACTCAGTTTGCCCTTACGGCCAAATCTTAGTATCTTTTTCCAAGGTGAAACTTTAAGAAATACTTTGTCTCCCACCTGATACTCAATATCTCTTCGTTTTAAATCCGCATACGACTTCTGACGATCTGAGGCTGCCTTCAGGCTCTCATGAATTATTTTTACCTTCTGCTCAGCATCTTTAATCAAATCAACTCCGAAAATTTTACTTTCACTGAGCTCGGTCCAAAACAATGGTGTACGGAATTTACGACCGTACAAAGCCTCGTAAGGTGCCATCTTAATACTTGATTGAAAACTATTGTTGTAAGCGAATTCAATCAAAGACAAATACCGTTCCCATGAACCGCTAAACTCAAGGATGCAACATCTCAACATATCCTCGAGTATCTGAATTATCCGCTCGGATTGACCATCGATCAGGATGGATGAAAAGCGGTGCTAAATGCAACTTAGTACCCAAAGCCTTTGCGCTTTCTTCCAAAATCGCGAGGTGAATCTCGGATCTCTATCCGACACAATAGAAATAGGTACCCGTGCAATCTTACAATCGAGAAACATACAATTCAGCTAATTATCCATGAATAATCCATACGCATGCGGGAATAAAATGAGCCGATTTAGTCAGTCTATCAACCACAACCCAAATCCCATCTTTCTTACTTGCCGACAATGGCAACCCCGATACAAAATCCATTGTAACTCGATCCCATTTCCATTCAGGTATCATGATCATGAAGTAAACCTGTAGGCACTTGATGTTCCGCTTTCACTTGTTGACATATTAAACACTTCGAAACAAAATCAGAAATGTCTCGTTTCATACCATGCCACCAAAACTGACGTATCAGGTCGTTGTACATTTTTGTACTTCGGGTGAATTGCCATTCGGCTACAATGAGCCTCGTTCGAAATCGTCTAAATAAGTTACGAATTTCTTGGAACACACAACCGACTTCGAACCTCAAACAATCGTCTTCATCAACTTGAAACTCGATTCCATACTCAAAACACATTCACCCATTTTGCAACCAATTCTTCATCGATTTTCCGAGCTTCACGAATTTGATGCATCAACACCGTTTTGGCCTTTAATTACGCCACTAACACATTGTCGGATAGAATGCAGACAAGTGTACATTCATCGTTAAATAAAGCAAATGATTTACGACTTAAAGCATCCGCAACCACATTAGCCTTTCCTGATGATAGTCAATGACAAGTTCATAATCTTTTAACAACTCGAGCCAACGTCTTTGTCGTAGATTTAAGTCTCTTTGGGTCATCAAATATTTGAGACTTTTATGATCCGAAAACACATGGCACTTCTCACCAAATAAGTAATGTCGCCATATTTTCAAAGCAAATACGATGGCGGCTAATTCGAGATCGTGGGTCGGATAATTTTTTCATGTGGCTTTAATTGTCTCGATGCATACGCTACAACTCGGCCTTCTTGCATCAATACACAACCCAACCCAAGTAGGGAGGCATCACTATAAATGACAAATTCTTTGCCCGATTAGTTGCACTAAAATTGGAGCTTGATCAAATAAGTTTTCGATTGATCAAAACTTTTCTCGACACTTTTCCGTCCATTCGAACTTAACATCCTTTTGAAGTAGCCGTCATTGGCGTGGCTATCATCGAAAAACTTTTACAAATCTTGGTAATGTAACCGCAAGTCCCAAAAAGCTCGAACCTCGGTAATATTTCTGGAGGTTTCCGGTTAAATATGGCTAAAATTTTGTTCGGATCAACTCGAATACCCGATCACGGATACCACATGACCCAAGAAGCTAACCTCTCTTAACGAACTCACACTTACCGAACTTAGCATATAACTACTTACCCCGTAAAATTCGCAACACTAATCTTAGGTGCTCGGCATGTTCGGTCTCATCTCTTGAATAGACCAAGATGTCATCGATAAACACAACTACTGAACCGGTCCAAATATTGTCTCAAGATTCGATTCATCAAATCCATAAATACCGCGAGGGCATTAGTGAGCCCAAACGGCATCACTAAGAACTCATAATGGCCGTATCTCGTTACGAAAGCGCTTTTAGGTATATCCGAATCTCGAACTCGCAGCTGATAATAACCCGATCTCAAATCTATCTTTGAAAACACCGAGGCTCCCTTCAGTTGATCAAACAAATCATCAATACGCGGTAACGGATATTTATTCTTTATCGTCACTTTATTAAGCTGACGATAGTCAACGCACAACCTCATGGTTCCGTCCTTCTTTTTCACAAACAATACTGGTGCACCCCAAGGTGAGAAACTTGGTCGAGCGAAACCTTTATCCGTCAACTCTTGCAACTGAGCTTTCAGTTCCTTTAATTCCATTGGTGCCATATGATACGGAGCTATCGAAATCGGTGTAGTCCCAGGCACCAGCTCGATGCCAAACTCTACCTCCCGAACAGGTGGTAAACCTGGTAATTCCTCGGGAAAAACATCCGGGTATTCACAAACCACTGGCACAGTTTCAAGCTTCTTTTCTAACTCTTTGTCATCAAGTACATACGCAAGGTATGTTTCACACCCCTTTCTTACACATTTCTGAGCCAGCATCGACGATATTACAGCTGGCAACCTATTCAAGTCAATAGACTCGACTCGGATTATCTCGTTATTTGCACACCTCAAATCGATGGTTTTTCTTTTGCAATTTACAATTGCGTCATGTACGGTCAACCAATCCATACCGAGGATAACATCAAATTCGTCAAGCGGTATGACATCAAATCACCGGAAAACAGAACCTCGGATTACTAGGGGCATTTCTTGCACACTTTGTCGACAAGTGCATGTAACGACCCAAAGGATTTGACACCCGAATTACAAACTCAGTAGACTCAACAGGTAGAGTCTTACTGGATGCTAAGGTTTCACATATATAAGAATGAGTAGAACCAGGGTCAATCAAAGCAATCACATTAGTATCGGAGAGAGTAAAAATACCGGTAATAACATCTGGCGAGGAAGCATCCTCGCGTGCGCGTATAGCATAAGCTCTAGCAGGAGCACGAGCCTCAGATCTAGTTGTAGCATCTCTAGATCCTCTCTGACCACCGCTAGCATCCCCCGCATTTCTAGATGGTCTACCTCGAGCAGTAGTAGCACCCGGTTTCCCACTCTGCTTTACATTCTGTTCAGATAGTCTCGGGCAATCCTTAATAAAGTGGTCAGCTGATCCACACTTATAGCAGGAGCGATCATGGAATCTACAACTCCCCGAATGCCATTTACCACAATAATGACACTCTGTCCTGTCCCGGCGATCATTTCCCACACTGGCAACTGAAGTGACTCGCGTACTCGTAGGGGGTCGTTCGCGATCTCGCTTGGAAAAACCCGAAGTGTCTTTGGATCGGCCAGAATCATCTCTAAACCTCTTCGCTGATTGTTGAAAGGGTCTCCCTGAATATCTCTTACGAAACTCGTTGGTTCTCATTTCAGCTTTTCTTTTCTCCTTGCTGAGCTCTTCGGCTTTGCAAGCTCGTTCGACAAGTACTACGAACTCTCGATTTCTAGAACACCAACATACAACTTTATATCTTCGTTCAAACCATCTTCAAAACGTTTACACATTATAGCTTCGAAGAAACATTTCTCGAAGCGTCTGGCTAAGCCTCACAAACTTTCGCTCATAATCGATGAACCAGTCATAGAACCTTGTTTAAGTTCAAGAAATTCCTTTCGTTTTTGATCAATAAATCTCTGGTGATATACTTTTTCCAAACTCGGTTTGAAAAAACTCCCAAGTTACCCGCTCTTTAGGCACAACAGAATCAACGTATTCCACCAATAGTAGGCGGAATCACGTAGCAAAGAGATAGCACACTTCGGGCATTCTTACGGTGTGCAAGATAGTTCATCAAGTACCGGATAGTGTTGTCCAACAAAATTCAGCTTGCTCTCGCATCATCATTGTCCGTAGCTTTAAATTTAGTAGCCCCGCTTTCGTGATTCTCATCAATCGGGGCTTGTTTAACCTCATCCGGTCGATTCATCGGAGGTACTGCAGTGCGGAGAGGTATTAGTCGGGAGTGGGGTTGTGGAACAACAGATTGGTTCGAATGTATTGGTTAAACCAATCATTCATCACATTATAAAAGGCTTGTCTAGCCTCGTCGTTTTGATTGCTCGCAACAGGTTGAGAGTCCATCGGCGCTGTCCCGTGCGCGGCAGCAGGCGCTACACTCTCCACATCGTCAGCTACCGCTCGATTGGGATCGGGATCCATTACTAACATAAACACACATTTAAATTGTCAGAAATCACCACACTATCAAATAATCACAAAATGGCATGTATAGCTAGACCCAAACGTATTACGATAGTCCTAGAATCGGCTAAACCATAGCTCTGATACTAATATAAATGTAACATCCCAAACCCGAGACCGTTACCGGGGTTGAAAACGAGGTATTAACGGACTTACTTCATTGGCTTACATGGTTCAATTTTATAATTCCAGACATGCTGGCTAACTGCATCACGACCGCTTTAAAAATCATATCTCGAGTTCCGAAGCTCGAAAACTTAATCCGTAAATTTTCCCCAAAACTAGACTCATGCATCTATCTATAAATTTTTTTCTAGAATTTTTGATCAGGCCAAACGGTACAGTTTATTAGATTAAATCTCCCCTGTTACAGGGTTCGACTACACAGACCTTCATGCATTTCAACTTAAGTATCTTCCTATACAGGGCTTCAAATCTTATGCCGTTTGTTTCTAAAGAAACTAGACTCAACAAGGAATCAGCACATATAGGGCATGACTTCTAATTATCTCTGGTTAATTTATAGCAAATTTTCAAAGTCAAAACAGGGGATCCAGAAATTGCTCTGGCGCTGTTTCATGAAAACCTAAATATCTCTTAACATTTGACTCATTTGATTGTTTCGTTACTTCCATAAGAAAGTAGATTCATCAAGGTTCGATTACATAATTTATTCACTAATTAAATCCATTCTTACAAATTTTAGTGATTTTTCAAATTTACCCCATTGATGCTGTCAACATCTGACTTTAGGGTAGACTTTACCTATTGCCTAGTTTCCATGACTTAACAAATCCGATAGCATACATAACACAATTTATAATTGTGATTAACCATCCCAATGGTCAATCATTGCCAACATATCCGTACTTCTCGATAACCATATACATACACGATGATTATAACATTATGATTCGAAATGAACACAAGCCATTTTCGCATGGCTAACCAAATTTATACAATTCCAAAAGGTGCATGACCATCAAACAAAAAGCTAGTCCTATACATGCCATTTCGAAGTTTAACCAAAAATATACCAAAAAGGGAGTGTTGATAGTGTGGGTGACTTCGACTGCGACAATCCCGAATCCGATAATCGACGAACCAAAATCTACAAAACAAAAATCAAAGAAACGGAATAAGCGTTTAATGCTTAGTAAGACTGAGTAATGAAATTGTGCACAACCGAAATATAACATTCATATGACTAAACAATTTATCTCATGCTCACATATACTCAAAAATCATACCTACTTCATATTTCCAATCCTTATATTCATGCGTAAGAAATCAAATTAACTAAAATCCAGAAGCTGATTAATCGATAGAGCGAATACTAATATTTTAACAGAATCAACTATTTCGATTCATATTCAAAACATACCTCATCCATTGGGATTTTTCAAGTGTATTAATTGAACTATTATAGCAAAACCATTCATTCTTCAACCAAGTGCCTTCGGGATTTGACCGGACATAGCTATGTGCTCAAATGCCTTCGAGACTTAACCCGGTTATGGTAACTCGCACGAATGCCTTCAGGACTCAGCCCGGATATGGTAACTCGCATAAATGCCTTCGGGATTCAACCCGGATGTGGTAGCTCGCATAAATGCCTTCGGGATTCAACCCGGATATGGTATCTCGCACAATTGCCTTCGGGGCTCAGCCCGGTTATCATCATAGTATCCATGCACATAGAAATAAATCATGACATATATATATTTCAATTTCATAATTAGAATTCCAACACAAGTCGCTTATTAAGCAATATCATTTTCGGTTCCTTAACTATATTCTAGAGCATGACTTTGATTTACTTAAAACATAATCTAAATTGAATTGTAACCTAAGCTACATTACTCAAAGACTTACCTCGGGTATGCTTGGATAATTACGGATAGACTATTCAGTTGCTTTCTCCTTTCCTTTATCGGATTTCGATCCCTTTAGCTCTTGAGCTTAAATTTAAACAAATAAATCTATTTAATCATTTCGAACATCAAGGGAAAATTTAAAGCTCCTAACTTTTATACTCAATAATGAAATCACTCATTTATCTAATTATTTTAACACCTCACTTCAAGCATATAATCTATCTATCATACATCCATTTCACAACCTCGACCACAATGAATAGAAATACATGCATAACAATGAGTTACTTATAGCATGCTTAATATCTTATAACTTAACCCTTTACCCCATCTTGCCGAAATGGATATTGAATATCCCAATCACATACATATACATAATCCGAATTTGAAAATCTCCTTTAACCATCCCACATTCTATGCAATGACCACAATGACTTGATAAGTTTTAGATACATTTCGCTTTTCATCCATCTCTTTAAGGACCGAATATATATGTATATATATACAATAATAATGCTAAATGCTATTAGCTATTAAAGTTACATACACAACTTATATACAAAGTTTATCCTTGTATAGCCTATAGTTTATTCGGCTATTCCTTACTCAATCTTAATGAAATTTCATATCAAACTTCTATGACTAAGCACACATGTACTTACATTCCAACTATCATAATCCTAAAATAAAAATCATATTCTAAATAAAGCATTTTAAGAATGCCGAATCTTCATTTGCTCCAAAGTCTAATTTACTCAATTCAAAAACATCTTAATAACATTTGTTCATGACATCAAATATCCACATATATTTTTTTTAACTCATCCATCATCAACAATTGAATGAAATCATCAAATTCTTTCTTTAATTCCCATAGCCGAATGCTCCATTTACCCTTTAAACTTAAAATTTTTTGTATGGGCTAATTAATAAACAAGGTGATTA
The DNA here is from genome assembly GCA_025698475.1 of Gossypium anomalum. NCBI lineage: Eukaryota > Viridiplantae > Streptophyta > Magnoliopsida > Malvales > Malvaceae > Gossypium > Gossypium anomalum. The sequence continues at coordinate 63,096,935 of CM046956.1, forward strand.
CCTAAAACAAGCTTAGATTTCAAGAAAATTTAACACCATTCACTAACCTTTCTTAGCTTCAATTGACCGAATTCTTGAAGTTTCCCCTTTCTCTTCTTTCTCTAGCTACGGCAATGGAGGAGAAAGCATAGCCAACCTTGGTTTCTCCTCCCACTACCTCATATTTTCATTTCTTTATTCTTTAATTCATTTTTGTAATATTAATTTATTAACATAAAGAATATTATAATTTATTCTAACCTTTAACATGGCCGGCCACTAACATAGATTTGGCTAATTTGACATGCAAGCACCATTCTTTTTACATTATGCATTATTACATCATTTTTATTTTTGTCAAGCACATTTCTACATTTTTTTATATAAGTCCTATTTGATAAATTTACATACAACCAGCAAAATTCAAACATGAAATTTTCACACATGTATAATCACATATAATAAGTATCAAACGTGACGGTTAATTATCATTACGACTCGGTTTTGTGGTCTCGAAACCACTTTCCGATTAGGGTCAATTTAGGGCTGTTACACAAAAACTTATTCCGTAAATTTTCGCTGAAACTAGACTCATGTATCTATCTACACATTTTTTTCTATAATTTTTGATCGGGCCAAACGGTACAGTTTATTAGTTTAAGTCTTCCCTGTTACAGGGTTCGACTACACAGACCTTCATGCATTGCAACTTAGGTATCTCCCTATACAGGGCTCCAATTCTTATGCCGTTTGTTTCTAAAGAAACTAGACTCAACAAGGAATCTGTACATATGGGGCATGACTTCAAATTATATCTGGTTAATTTATAGTAAATTTTCAAAGTCAGAACAGGGGATCCAGAAATCGCTCTGGCCCTGTTTCATGAAAACCTAAATATCTCTTAACATCTGATTCATTTGGCCGTTTCGTTTCTTCCATAAGAAAGTAGATTCATCAAGGTTCGATTACATAATTTATTCACTAATTAAATCCATTCCTACAATTTTTTAGTGATTTTTCAAATTGACACTACTGTTGCTATCAACGTCTGTCTTTAGGGTAGACTTTACCTATTACTTAGTTTCCATGATTTAACTAACCCTTTAGTATATATAGTACAAAATAAGATTGTGATTAACCATCCCAATGGTCAATCATTGCCAAGCATATCCACATTTCTCAATAACTATATACATACACAAAGATTATAACAATATACTCAAAACATATATATATATAAGTCATTTTCGCATGACTATCAAATTTATACAAAACCAAAAGGTATAAGACAACATCAACAAGGGCAATCCTATACATGCCATTTCAAAGTTCAACCAAAAGTGTACCGAAAGGGGTTTTGATAGTGTGGACGACTTCAACTTCGAAAATCCCGAGTCCGATAACTGACGAACCAAAATCTATAAGACAAAGAATCAAAGAAACGGAGTAAGCATTTAATGCTTAGTAAGATTGAATAATGAACTTATACACAACCGAAGTATAACATTCATACAACTAAACAAATAATATCATGCATACATATTCTCAAAATCACACTTACATCGCATTACTACCCTTATATTCATGCACAAAAGATCGACTTAGTCAAAGGCCGGTAGTTCGTTTATCGACCGAGAGAAAACTACTTGTAAGGGATCAACTAATTTAATGCAAACACGAAACATACCTCGTCGTTGGAATTCTACGAGCATATCAATTGAAACTATTACAGCAAGTTGCTCAATCCCAGGCCAAGTATCTTCGAGATCTAACCGGATATAGTTATTTGCTCGAATGCCTTCGGGACATAACTCGGATATAGTAACTCGCACAATTGCCTTCGGGACATAGCCCGGATGTAGTACTCGCACAATTGCCTTTGGGACATAGCCCGGATATAGTAACTCGCACAATTGCCTTCGGGACATATCCCGGATATAGTAACTCGCACAATTGTCTTCGGGACATAGCCCGGACATAATCCAAATATTCATGCACTTATCCATAATTCATAACATGTCTATATTTCATTTTCGTAATTCGAGTTCAAACGCAAATCACGTATTAATCAATCTCATTTTCGGCTCACTAGTCACATACAAGCATCATGGTTTAGTTTGCTTTACGACACGATCTCTATGCACATACGGCTACCCGTCATTCATATAGACTAAATAATTCAACATATAATTCAAGTAGAATCATCATATCGCCATATTTTTGTTATGCTCGTAAGTTATGACTTAATTAATTCGTAAACTAAGTCTCATTACTCGAACACTTACCTCGGATGTTGTCGTACGACTCCGATGACTATTCGACCACTTTTTCCTTCCCTTTATCGGATTTAGTTCCCCTTTGCTCTTGAGCTTAATTTAACAAATAAATTGATTTAGTCGTTTGAGTATCGAAAAGAGGAACTCAAGGTATTTAGCCCATATATATATATACATTAGACATTAGAGTCACCTATATATGAAACCATGAATCAATTCAACATATTAACCCACACTCTCCTTTAGCCGATTGTTTAGGCCAAGATAAAAGCATCAATATGCTTGCCCCTAACCGAATGCATGCAACACCAATTTTCCTCCTATGACCGAATATGCATTTCTATGTTGAGGCCTATTATATGCTTAATTATACATACACCTAATCAAAAATAATTTCTAACATCTTTATATCATTATACACTAGGCCGAATACTCTTACCAAGTTCACCTATATTCATCCACAAACTCTTCAATGATCATTCACATATTCTTTAAAGAAATGGAAATTTTAGCAACTTTTAACTTAATACCTAATCAATTATAATATAACTACATATTCTTTTCACATTATTAACTCAAATCACATATATTATCCACATATAGCATTTTCACAATCGGCATTAGCATCAACCATAGTAGCCGATTCTTTCTTCTTGTACCTATGCATCTTTTCTTTTGATCCTTAGTTAGTTCAAACACTCACACACTAAGAATCATCCAATTCAACAAGAAATAAAATCCCTAATCCTCAACTATCATGGCCGAAAGTGCTAGTCATCCTAATATCAAAATCTCTAACATGGGTTACCTAAAGAACTTGGCAATTAGTTCAAATTTATCAAGCAATTAAAAAAAATCACATGAATCTCATACCTTAAAGATGATTTTAGTGACCGAATGGTTCTTCTCCCCAACTCTCCTTCACATTCGGTTTTTGGGATGAACAAGGTGCTAACTTTGTTATTTTCACCCACTAGCTATTTTAATTCCTTATTTTATTTCATTAATTCATGTTATTTAATCATTTAACTAAATAAAACCAATATAAAATTCATATTTTATAACATGACTAGCACATGGCTGGCCACTAGCTCAAAATGGGCAATTTAACATGCAAAACCATTCCTTTAAACACATGCATTATTTACTCATTCTAAATTAGCCTATCACATTTCAAAAGTGTCACATTTTAGTCCTATTGAATAAATTCACATGCAAATGACCAAATCAAAGCTTGAAATTTTCCCACTCATATTTGCTTACTTCGAAATCATGAAACATAATTTATAATTATATTTTTTTTATAACTCGGTTTTGTGGTCCCGAAACCACTTTCCGACTAGGGTCAAATTAGGGTTGTCACAACTCTCCCCACTTAAGAAATTTTCGTCCCCAAAATCTTACCAAAGAATAAATTTGGATATCGCCCTTCATAGATGTCTCGCTTTCCCAAGTAGCTTCTTCAATTCCGTGTTTGAGCCATAACACCTTTACTAAAGGAATCTTTTTGTTTCTCAACTCTTTCACTTCACGAGCTAGGATACGAATCGGTTCTTCTTCATAACTCAAATCGATTGAATTTCAACCTCGATGGATTAATTATGTGCGAAGGATCGATCTATAACGTCAAGCATTGATACATGAAAAACATTGTGAATCCTTTCAAGTTCGGGGCAAAATCAATCTATACGCAATCGACCAATTCGTCGGATACTTCATATGGTCCTATGAACCTCGGACTCGGTTTGCCCTTGCGCGCCAAATCTAAGTATCTTTTCCAAGGTGAGACCTTAAGAAACACTTTGTCTCCCACGATACTCAATATCTCTTCGCTTTTAAGTCCGCATACGATTTCTCGACGATCCGATGTCGCCTTCGACTTTCACGAATTATTTTTTTTTCTGCTCAAAGATCTTTAATCAAATCCACTCAAAATTTTACTTTCACCGAGCTCGGTCCAAAACAATGGTGTACGGCATTTACGCCCGCACAAAGCTTCATAAGGTGCCATCTTAATACTTGATTGAAAACTATTGTTGTGCTTAACTCAATCAAAGGTAAATACCGCTCCCATGAACCACTAAACTCAAGGATGCAACATCTCAACATATCCTCAAGTATCCGAATTATCCGCTCGGATTGACCATCGGTTTGCTGCGGATGGAAAGCGGTGCTAAAATGCAGCTTGGTACCCAAAGCTTCTTGCAATTTCTTCCAAAATCGTGAGGTGAATCTCTGATCTCTGTCCGACACAATAGAAATCGGTACCCGTGTAGTCTCACAATCGGAGAAACATACAATTTAGCTAGTTTATCCAATGAAAAATCCGTACGTACGGGGATAAAATGAGCCGACTTGGTCGGGCCTATCAACAACAACCCAAATCGCATCTTTCTTACTTGTCGACAATGGCAACCTGATATACAAAATCCATCGTGACTCGATCCCATTTCCATTCGGTATCATGATCGGTCAAGTAAACCCGTAGGCACTTGATGCTCCGCCTTTCACTTGGCGACATATTAAACACTTCAAACAAATTCGAAAATGTCTCGTTTCATACCATGCCACCAAAACCGACGCCTCGGATCGTTGTACATTTTCGCACTCCCGGGTGAAGTGACATTCGACCACAATGAGCTTCGTTCAAAATCATCAAAATGAGTTCTCGCATTTCTTGGAACACACAATCGACTTCAAACCTCAAACAATCGTCCTCATCAAGTTGAAACTTCGATTCCATATTCGGGACACATTCAGCCCGTTTTGCAACCAATTCTTCATCGATTTTCTGAGCTTCACGAATTTGATGAATCAACAATGGTTTGGCCTTTAATTCCGCCACTAACACATTGTCGGATAAAATAGACAAATGTACATTCATTGCTCGTAAAGCAAACAGTGATTTACGACTTAAGGCATCCGCAACCACATTAGCCTTTCCCGGGTGATAGTCAATAACAAGCTCATAATCTTTTAACAACTCAAGCCAACGTCTTTGTCGCAGATTTAAGTCTCTTTGGGTCATCAAATATTTGAGACTTTTGTGATCCAAAACACATGGCACTTCTCACCAAATAAGTAATGTCGCCATATTTTCAAGGCGAATACAATGGCAGCTAATTCGAGATCATGAGTCGGATAATTTTTCTCATGTGGCTTTAATTGTCTCGACGCATATGCCACAACTCGACCTTCTTGCATCAATACGCAACCCAACCCAAGTAGGGAGGCATCACTATAAATGACAAACTCTTTGTCTGATTCGGGCTGCACTAAGATTGGAGCTTCAGTCAAATAGGTTTTCAGTTGATCAAAAATTTTCTGACATTTATCCGTCCATTCGAACTTAACATCTTTTTGAAGTAGCTTCGTCATTGGTGTGGCTATCATCGAGAAACCTTTTACAAATAGCCGGTAGTAACCGGTAAGTCCCAAAAAGCTTCGAACCTCAGTAATATTTCTCTGAGGCTTCCAGTTAAGTATGGCTGAAATTTTATTCGGATCAACTCGAATACCCGATGCAGATACCACATGACCCAAAAAGCTAACTTCTCTTAACCAGAACTCACACTTACTGAACTTAGCATATAACTGTTTATCCCGTAAAATTTGCAACACTAATCTCAGGTGCTCGGCATGTTCGGTCTCATCTCTAGAATAGACCAAGATGTCATCAATAAACACAACTACGAACCGGTCCAAATATCACATCAAGATTCGATTCATCAAATCCATAAACACCGCAGGGGCATTAGTGAGCCCAAACGACATCACTAAAAACTCGTGAGTGGTCGTATCTCGCTTCAAAGCGCTTTTAGGTATATCCGAATCTCGAACTCGCAATGATAATAACCCGATCTCAAATCTATCTTTGAAAACACCGAGGCTCCTTCAGCTTGGTCAAACAAATCATCAATACGCGATAACGGATATTTATTCTTTATCGTTACTTTATTCAGCTGACGATAGTCAATGCACAACCTCATGGTTCCGTCCTTCTTTTTCACAAACAATACTGGTGCACCCCAAGGTGAGAAACTTGGTCGAGCGAAACCTCTCTTGCAACTGAGCTTTCAATTCCTTTAATTCCATTGGTGCCATACGATACGGAGCTATCGAAATCGGTGTAGTCCCAGGTACAAGCTCGATGCCAAACTCTACCTCCCGAACAGGTGGTAAACCCGGTAATTTTTCGGGAAAAACATTAGGTATTCACAAACCACTGGTACTGATTCTGGCTTCTTTTCTAACTCTTTGTCATTCAGTACATACGCAAGGTAGGTTTCACACCTCTTTCTTACACATTTCTGAGCCAGCATCGACGATATTACAGCTGGCAACCTATTCAAGTCAGTAGACTCGACTCGGATTATCTCGTTATTTACACACCTCAAATCGATGGTTTTTCTTTTGCAATTTACAATCAAGGCCATACGGTCAACCAATCCATACCGAGGATAACATCAAATTCGTCAAACGGTAAAAGCATCAAATCGGCCAGAAAACAGGAACCTCGGATTACTAGGGGGCATTTCTTGCACACTTTATCGACAAGTACGTAACGACCCAAGGGATTTGACACCCGAATTACAAATTCAGTAGACTCAACCGGTAGAGTCTTACTGGATGCTAAAGTTTCACATATATAAGAATGAGTAGAACCGTGGTCAATCAAAGCAATCACATTAGTATCGTAGAGGTAAAAGTACAAATAATAACATCCGCGCGAGGAAGCATCCTCGCGCGCGCGCGTGTATAGCGTAAGCCCTAGCAGAGCACGAGCCTCGAGATCTGGTTGTAGCATCTCTAGATCCTCTCGCCGCCACTAGTATCGCTCGCATTCCTAGATGGTCCACCCCAGCAAAGAGTAGCAGCACCTGCGGTTTCACACTCGATTTACATTCTGCTCGCACATCCTCGGGCAATCTTTAATAAAGTGGTCAATCGATCCGCACTTGTAACAGAGCGGTCATGGAATCTACAACTCCCGAGTGCCATTTACCACAATATTGACACTCCGTTCTATCTCGACGGTCATTTCCAACACGCAACCGACGTGACTCGTGTACTCACAGGAGGTCAATCGCGATCTCGCCTTGAAAAACCCGGTGTCTTTGGATCGCCGAAATCATCTCTAAATTTCTTCGATGACTGTTGAAAGGGCTTTCCCGATGATCTCTTACGGAACTCTTTAGCTCCCAATTCAGCTTTTCTTTTCTCCTTACCGAGCTCTTCGCTTTGCAAGCTCGCCGACAAGCACTACAAACTCTCTCGATCTCTAAAATGCCAACATACAATTTTATATCTTCATTCAAACCATCTTCAAAACGTTTACACATTATAGCTTCTGAAGAAACGCATTCTCGAGCGTACCGGCTAAGCCTCACAAACTTTCGTTCATAATCAGTAATCGTCATGGAACCTTGTTTAAGTTCAAGAAATTCTTTTCGCTTTTGATCAATGAATCTCTGGTGATATACTTTTTTTCAAACTCGGTTTGAAAGAACTCCCAAGTTACCCGCTCTCTGGGCACAATGAAGTCAACGTATTCCACCAATAGTAAGCGTAATCACGTAACAAGGAGATAGTACACTTTAGGCACTCATCGGGTGTGCAAGATAGCTCATCGAGTACCCGTATAGTGTTATCCAACCAAAATTCAGCTTGCTCGGCATCATCATCACGTCCGTAGCTTTAAATTCGAAAGCCCCGTGTTTTCGGATCTTGTCAATCGGGGTTTACTTGACCTTATTTGGTCGGGCAGGAGGAGGTATTGTAGGTGCGGGGTGGCATTAGTCGGGAATGGAGGTTGTGGTATAGCCGTATTAGTTCGAATGTATTGGTTGAACCAATCGCTCATCACGCTTATAGAAAGCTTGTCTAGCTTCATCATTCGGATTACTAGCAATAGGTTGAGAGTTCGCCGAGCCGTCCCTTGTGCAGCAGAGCAGCGCTACACTCTCAAGGTCATCACCACCGCTTTCTCGGATCGGGATCCATTACTATAATAAACACATTTTCAATTGTCAGAAATCACCACACTATCAAATAATCACAAAATGGCATGTATAGCTAGACCCAAACATATTACGGTAGTCCTAGAATCGACTAAACCGTAGCTCTGATACCAATAAAATGTAACACCCCATACCCGAGACCGTTACCGGGGTTGCACACGAGGTATTTACGGACTTATTTCATTGACTTGCACAGTTCATTTTTAAAAAATTTCAGACATGCTGGCAAACTGCATCACGGCCACTTTAAAAATCATATCTCGAGTTCCGAGGCTCAAAAACTTATTCCGTAAATTTTCCCTGAAACTAGACTCATGTATCTATCTACACATTTTTTTCTAGAATTTTTGATTGGGCCAAACGGTACAGTTTATTAGTTTAAGTCTTCCCTGTTACAGGGTTCGACTACACAGACCTTCATGCATTGCAACTTAGGTATCTCCCTATACAGGGCCCCAATTCTTATGTCGTTTGTTTCTAAAGAAACTAGACTCAACAAGGAATCTGTACATATGGGGCATGACTACTAATTATCTCTGGTTAATTTATAGTAAATTTTCAAAGTCAGAACAGGGGATCCAGAAATTGCTCTGGCCCTGTTTCATGAAAACCTAAATATCTCTTAACATCTGATTCATTTGGCCGTTTCGTTTCTTCCATAAGAAAGTAGATTCATCAAGGTTCGATTACATAATTTATTCACTAATTAAATCCATTCCTACAATTTTTTTAGTGATTTTTCAAATTGACACTACTATTGCTATCAACGTCTGTCTTTAGGGTAGACTTTACCTATTACTTAGTTTCGATGATTTAACTAACCCTTTAGTATATATAGTACAAAATAAGATTGTGATTAACCATCCCAATGGTCAATCATTGCCAAGCATATCCACATTTCTCAATAACTATATACATACACGAAGATTATAACAATATACTCAAAACATATATATATATATAAGTCATTTTCGCATGACTATCAAATTTATACAAAACCAAAAGGTATAAGACAACATCAACAAGGGCAATCCTATACATGCCATTTCAAAGTTCAACCAAAAGTGTACCGAAAGGGGTTTTGATAGTGTGGACGACTTCAACTTCGAAAATCCCGAGTCCGATAACTGACGAACCAAAATCTATAAGACAAAGAATCAAAGAAACGGAGTAAGCATTTAATGCTTAGTAAGATTGAATAATGAACTTATACACAACCGAAGTATAACATTCATACGACTAAACAAATAATATCATGCATACATATTCTCAAAATCACACTTACATCGCATTACTACCCTTATATTCATGCACAAAAGATCGACTTAGTCAAAGGCCGGTAGTTCGTTTATCGACCGAGAGAAAACTACTTGTAAGGGATCAACTAATTTAATGCAAACACGAAACATACCTCGTCGTTGGAATTCTACGAGCATATCAATTGAAACTATTACAGCAAGTTGCTCAATCCCAAGCCAAGTATCTTCGAGATCTAACCGGATATAGTTATTTGCTCGAATGCCTTCGGGACATAACTCGGATATAGTAACTCGCACAATTGCCTTCGGGACATAGCCCGGATGTAGTACTCGACAATTGCCTTCGGGACATAGCCCGGATATAGTAACTCGCACAATTGCCTTCGGGACATATCCCAGATATAGTAACTCGCACAATTGCCTTCGGGACATAGCCCGGACATAATCCAAATATTCATGCACATATCCATAATTCATAACATGTCTATATTTCATTTTCGTAATTCGAGTTCAAACGCAAATCACGTATTAATCAATCTCATTTTCGGCTCACTAGTCACATACAAGCATCATGGTTTAGTTTGCTTTACGACACGATCTCTATGCACATACAGGCTACCCGTCATTCATATAGACTAAATAATTCAACATATAATTCAAGTAGAATCATCATATCGCCATATTTTTGTTATGCTCGTAAGTTATGACTTAATTAATTCGTAAACTAAGTCTCATTACTTGAACACTTACCTCGGATGATGTCGCATTTACTCGATGACTATTCGACCACTTTTTCCTTCCTTTATCGGATTTAGTTCCCTTTGCTCTTGAGCTTAATTTAACAAATAAATTGATTTAGTCGTTTGAGTATCGAAAAGAGGAACTCAAGGTATTTAGCCCATATATATATATACATTAGACATTAGAGTCACCTATATATGAAACCATGAATCAATTCAACATATTAACCCACACTCTCTTTTTAGCCAGATTGTTTAGGCCAAGATAAAAGCATCAATATGCTTGCCCCTAACCGAATGCATGCAACACCAATTTTCCTCCTATGGCCGAATATGCATTTCTATGTTGAGGCCTATTATATGCTTAATTATGCATACACCTAATCATTAATAATTTCTAACATCTTTATATCATTATACACTAGGCCGAATACTCTTACCAAGTTCACCTATATTCATCCACAAACTCTTCAATGATCATTCACATATTCAAGCTAAAGAAATGGAAATTTTAGCAACTTTGAACTTAATACCTAATCAATTATAATATAACTACATATTCTTTTCACATTATTAACTCAAATCACATATATTATCCACATATAGCATTTTCACAATCGGCATTAGCATCAACCATAGTAGCCGATTCTTTCTTCTTGTACCTATGCATCTTTTCTTTTGATCCTTAGTTAGTTCAAACACTCACACACTAAGAATCATCCAATTCAACAAGAAATAAAATCCCTAATCCTCAACTATCATGGCCGAAAGTGCTAGTCATCCTAATATCAAAATCTCTAACATGGGTTACCTAAAGAACTTGGCAATTAGTTCAAATTTATCAAGCAATTAAAAAAAAATCACATAAATCTCATACCTCAAAGATGATTTTAGTGACCGAATGGTTCTTCTCCCCAACTCTCCTTCACATTCGGTTTTTGGGATGAACAAGGTGCTAACTTTGTTATTTTCACCCACTAGCTATTTTAATTCCTTATTTTATTTCATTAATTCATGTTATTTAATCATTTAACTAAATAAAACCAATATAAAATTCATATTTTATAACATGACTAGCACATGGCCGGCCACTAGCTCAAAATAGGCAATTTAACATGCAAAACCATTCCTTTAAACACATGCATTATTTACTCATTCTAAATTAGCCTATCACATTTCAAAAGTGTCACATTTTAGTCCTATTGAATAAATTCACATGCAAATGACCAAATCAAAGCTTGAAATTTTCACACTCGTATTTGCTTACTTCGAAATCATGAAACATAATTTATAATTAAATATTTTTTTATAACTCGGTTTTGTGGTCCTGAAACCACTTTCCGACTAGGGTCAAATTAGGGTTGTCACACCTCGAATAGGCAGAAGTCGTATGCTGACCTTAAACGGTGAGAGATAGAGTACGTGGTAGGAGACTTAGTTTTTCTTAAGGTCTCTTAGTGGAAGAAAGTGTTAAGGTTTAGACGGAAGGCTAAGCTAAGCCCAAGGTTCATTGGGCCATATCGGGTTGTAAGGCAGATTGGGCCAGCCGCTTACCAGCTGGAGTTACCTCCTAAATTAAGCCAGATCCATGATGTGTTCATGTTTCCATGCTAAGGTGGTATCGCTCAGATCCTTCACATGCCGTGGCAAGTGAGGAAATAGAGGTCAGGCCAGACCTAACTTTCGAGGAAGAGCCCATACAAGTAATCGGTTGAGATGTCAAGGTATTACGAAGGAAGTCCGTTCCATTAGTCAAAGTACTTTGGCGGAATCACAAAGCTGAGAAGGCTACTTGGGAACCTGAGGAAATGATGCGACGTCAATATCCTCAACTATTTGTATCAGGTAAAATTTCGAGGACGAAATTTCTTTTAGGGGGTAGAGTTGTAACGCTTCAAAAATCCTGAAACCCAAAAATCCCGAAATCTTGAATTTTTCTTTTTTTGCTTAGCAATTCCAGTTAAGGGTTAAAAGTAAGTCTTGGTCAAGGTTGAGTTCGAATTAAGGGGTAGAAGAAATTATAAGTTAATTATTAAAAGAATCAGGGTTGGTAAGTAGTTGGGCTTTTAAATAAAGATAGGGGAAAATAACATCAAGAAGCCTTGTGGAGGAATGGCTAAGTGACGCCACTTAGAGTGTAGGGAGCTGATGTTAATAGCTAGTAAGGAGGTCCAAGAGCTTAGTGTTTTTAGAAGTTTAATTTTGGCCTTCTAAAATGTTGGAAGTGGCGTAAAGATGGACTCTAAGGGGAGTGCTCAGGAGAGAAAATTAAGGAAAGGATTAATGGGTTATCAGGGAGAAAATGAGAAGATGAGAGGGGGAAGTGATGGAGCCGAATCAGCAACTAAGGGCCAGGCAATTCGGCTATAGGGTTATAAATAGGTGCCGAATGCAAGGGTATGAGGCTAATGCCGAAATCTTTTTCTCACCTTGTTGCCAGAAACCCTTTTCTCTAAAAGCTGAAAACCCTTTTGTTTTCTTCCTTTTCTTTCTGCCGATTTCTCCAAAAGCTGAAAACCCTTGTTCTCCTTTTTATTTTTCTTGTGCCGATTTCCTTGTTTCACTTTTGGGTTTAGCCGATTTTTCTTCCTCTCTCCCTTGGTGCCTAATAAGCAATTGTGCCATTCAGATCTCTAGAGCCGAATACTCTTAATCGAATCTAGTGTAAGTGTTACTCTTCCAATAAGTTTTCTTTGCTAAGTATCGAATATTGTCCCTCACTCTTTCTAATCGACTATGGTAGGGAATTAGTACCGGATCTCGGATCTTAGCTCTCTGCTGAAATTGCTCTTTAGGTGTTCGCGATTTTGATTTGGGAGTTGGTCGTGGTTAGGGATTTAAGAAGGGACTGTTATACTTATCGCACAAGGTTTGGGGCTAAAGAGATCACATTACGCTTGCTTACCAGGCGTGTACAGACACTGCACACACACTATGAATCGGCGAAAGCTGAAATGCCGAAATGCTGAAAGTGTGGCTACGGTGGTCTTGCGAGTGCGCGAACACTCGCAAGGGAGAGACTGATAGGTTGCCTGAGACCCACGGGCGATTCAGTGGGCTTGGGTTGTGATTTGGGCATACGGGTCGGAATGGGCTAAATGGGCCCGATGGTCCCACAATAGGCAAAAACTGAATATTGATGCTATATGATGAGAATTTGTATGCGTGCATGAATATGAATGTGAATGAGCCAAGTGGGCCATATAAATGTGATTTGGGCCTAATGGGCCATATACAGGTGATTTGGGCCTAATGGGCCATATGAATATGATTGGGCTTAATGGGCCAGATACAGGTATGTGACTTTGTTTGGGCTTTTTAAGGGGTTTTGGGCCTACCATATGATAACTACATAAGACTTAATTAATATTTTGCGACCGTGGATAGGTCAAAGGATTAAGGTGTGGCAACGGGTATATGCATGTCTAGGATTGGATCTAGGGAGAGCTTGGTACTTAAGCAGTCTTAATGACCCACCTCCTCTTCCTTGGAATCTTACCTAGTGCATAGTATTCGTTCACCTTAGTTCGCGGAACTTGTTAACAGGCCAAGGTAAGTGGAAACCATAATTAAGGGAAAATTATCGAAATGCCCCTAAGGGCGAAAATGACCAAAATACCCCTAGGTGTTGAATGTAAGTTTTATGAATGTGTCATGCATACATATGATGCTCTGCTTAGGTTGCATATGAGGTGGAAACTATGGAACGGAGGAAGTATATGAGGATCGCATGGTTGCCTGACAATCGTGGATCCACCGACTGCTTGTAAAGCCCAATATGTAAATGAGGATAGTACCGCAGCTGGGCCACCATTGGTGTGTGGGCTGGGTGGGTCGATATTTATATCCCCACATGGAGTGACGGGGGACGGAGCTGGTGTGTAGCGGATGGATAATTTGGATGGGATTACATTGCATGTTTGATGATTCTTTTTTGAATGCTTGTTTTCATCGAGGGTTGTACACACTGAGTTTGCGAAAACTCACCCCCTCTTTTATTTTATTTTCAGGTGATGCTCAGTAGAAGGTTTGATGTCAGGAGGGAATCTGGGTGGCTAGCTAGGAAGATAATTCGGACTTGGTTTTTTTTTAAGCATTTAAGTTTTTATTTCTTTTTAAGTATGCTCAGATCAGATTGTAATAAGGTTTTCATTATGCTATTATTACTTGAATTATTATTATTTTCACTGTAACCATGAGAAGTTGAACATGGATTTCTTAAATTGTAGTATGTTTTCTACGCTTCCGCAACTAAATTTCTAAGTGCTTTATTTTCATCCAATCTTATGTTTGAACAAGTTTTTTTTATATAGTTAAGATTCTCTCTTATTTTAAGGAGGGTTTTCAATGAAAGCACCATTTTCGCTAAAACACTTCAATATGACACACCGGATCAGGCCGTAACGTCCGGGCTGGGTTTGGAGTGTTACAGATCAGCTTTTTAGGAGAAGAAGGCATGAACCTTAGGCTTGACAACCCTAAAAAGTCATTTAGCTGAGAATTAATCGAAAATTGGTATGGTTTATCCGTGAACACCTTATCCCCAAACTGGTCTAGACTGTGAGGTTGAGAGATAAGTAGTTCTTGTCGACTCATTATTCTAGTGGATGATCGAAAGATCCTGGTGGGGTAATGACTAATTGATTGAACAAGAAGCCCAAAGAAGCAGATGGTTATGATTACTAAAGCGAGCAAATCACCCATGCTCAGATCTGATAAGTTGACTATTTGATTCCCCAAACGTTTCTTTTATTTCTTTTGTTTTATTTCTATTACAGAAAAACCCTAAAATCACTCTTTATATTTGATTGTAATATAATCTATTTAGAATACTAATTAGATCTATTAGTGCTTATATTAGGATTAACTTAGTTCTCAACTCCTTTGGGTATAATCCTTAGAGTTCTCACCTACTTCGCTGTAAATATATTACAACCTGACTCGTATACTTGCAGATACTACCTTTTTAACATATTTTGTATAGGATTTCTATTCTAGACATTGGTGCGTTCGGAGGCGGTCAAGTTGTTGGCGTCGTTGTCGGGGAGGCAATGTCACTAAATTGATTTTAATTTTTGCAATTAATAAAATAATTAGGAAATTCCTAAATTATATATTTGATTTCTTTTTTTTTTTTTTTTGCTAACTTCTTTATTCTTTTTTTGGGTTTAGTGTATGACTCATACTAGGGGAACACCTATAGAGCCAGCCATAGATCTAGAAAGAATAATTCATAGGAATTGTCTACAGCAATAGCAGCAGCAGCAACAATAACAACAACAGCAACAACAGATGTAAAACCAACCACCTGCTGCAAGCAATTTACCACCAGGAGACAACCCACTATTTTACGAGCTTAACCATAATAACCCAGAAGATCTACCACCACCACCACAACTATCTGTGAATATGGTGTGTAACGAAAGAACTTTAAGAGAATATGTGCTACCAGATCTAGACATAGCTTAGGGGAGTATAACGAGGCCCGCTATTATGGCTAATAATTTTGAGGTCAAACTAGCAATGATTCATATGATAAAAGAATTTGTAGTTTAGGGGTGATCTTTCGTAATTTGGTGTAGTAGATTAAACTAGTTTTCACACTTTAGGAGCTTGAATATAAGCACTTTGATTAAGTGTTAGTTAAATTTTCGTAATTCTATTTACATTCAATAAAATATGTAATTTGAGTATTGTCCTTAGGGGCCAAATGAGGCCTAAAGGTGAGCTAATATGCTTTGTGAGCGTGCAAGTGACCATTAGAAGGTGTACTAACTCAATACCGAATGTTGTGTTGCAACACAGATAGTTGGAAGTTGCAGCATAAGGAGCAAAATAGTAGAATTTCATGACTACCTTTGGTGTCACGACACAACCTGAGGATGTCACGACAAACCCCTGAAAACACCCTGAAGATGGGCATACTGCCTTCAATGTCACAACACAAAACCTAGTGTGTCGCAACATCACCTCTTTATAGGAAATAAGTACGAGTTAAGGGCATTTTGGTCCGCACAATCAAACATTAAGCATGAGGACAGTGATTGACCTAGGGTTAAGGACGATAACCACTCTAAGTTTATAAATAGGCTAATTTAGCACATATTAGGGACAACTTTTCAAAGTGTCTAATTTTATTCCTAGTTTTAGTCCTTTTCTTTTCTTAGGCTTTAGGTTTATTTCAGTTTTGTTCTTTGCTTTTGTGGAATAGATTATATTTATGAATTTGATCAAACTCTGTGAGGATTCGATATTCTATTCAATGCAAATCAGACTTCTTCTAAACTTTATATTCTTGAATTGTTATTCATGTCTACTTTACATATCAAGTTTATACTGTTTAATTAGACCATGAGGAACTAATCCTCCTGTGGGGGATTAACAAGTGGAGGTATGATTAATTAACTATTTTGTAGGGTTCTCTTAAAAGATCAATTGTTCAGGAAAGGAATAACTTAAAACCCTAGGCTTGACGACCCTAGGAAGTCATTAAGGTGGGAATTAGCCCAAAATTGGTATGACCTATCTGTGAACACCTTAACCTTAAACTAATTTGGATTGTGAGGTCGAGAGCTAAGTAGTTCTTCCCAACTCATTGTTCTTGTGGAAGATCATAAGATCCTTCTAGGATATCGACTAGTTGACTGAATAAGAAAACTCGAAGCGACCGTTGGTTATGATTATCGAAGCGAGCTAATTACTCTTGCCTATATTTTACAGATTCTATTATTTGATTTCTTACTGTTTATTTTCTTTTATTTTCATTATTATTACAAATCCTAAAAAACTTTCTTTATATTTTTTCATAATATATAACCTATCTAAAGTACTAATTACATCTATTTGTGCTTAGGTTAGAACTAACTTAGTGGTTGCCTCCCTTAGGTACGATCCTCAGAGTACTACCTATAAATATGGCGCATACCGAAAGAACTCTAAGGGAATATGCACTGCCAAATCTGGATATGGTTCAGGGAATTATAACGACACTAGCCGTCACGACCAATAACTTAGAAATCAAGCCAGCTATAATCCAGATGATCCAAAATAATTTGTAATCTTGAGGAACAATGACGGAAGACCCAAATCAGCATTGAAAATGATTCCTTTAGCTTTATGACACTTTCAAATATAACTGTGTTACTGATGATGCCGTTCATTTTTTTATTGTTCCCCATCTCATTAATTGATAACACCTTTTCTTGGTTAGATTTGAAGGCACCAGGGTCTATCACGACATGGGTCGAACTTGCAGAAAAATTCCTACAAAAGTTCTTCCCCATTAGCAAGATGGTCTAGCTAAGAAGGGAGGTTGCTATGTTCAAACCATTAGAGGGAGAAAGTTTTCACGAAGTGTGGAAGTTTTTTAAGACACTAATTCCAAAATGTCCACATCACAGATTTCCCTAGTGGTTATGACTGCAGATATTTTACAATAGGTTGGATGTACATGGAAGGTCAAGATTGGATGGAGCCTTCGGAAGAGCCTTAATGAATCAAACATACAAATGCATACAGATTAATAGAAAATATGACAATGAACTCCTGCCAGTAGCCGATTGAATGATATACTTATGGCCAAATACCATCTACGATGAAGGCTATCCAAGAGAATGACAGATATCAACAGCTAGTGGATAGACTGAATCACATAGAGTTCACGAACTGTGCACCATCCATATATGGAGGGGACAAAATTCTCTTCCATTATATTAACAATCCAATCGAGGACATAAATCACATAAGTAATATAGATGAAAACACTTATTCAAATACTTATAATCCCAAATGGAGAGATCACCCGAACTTGAGATGGGGAGGAAATCAAGGAGAAGGTAATAATTATAATAAGTCAAAAATGCTAACTATCAACTTCTTTATTTACAAAGGCCTCAAGAAAGGGTTAACCCAAATGACCATACTATATGTGGTCAATACTTGGATCTGATCAAGGAGGAAATGCAGTCAATGAGGACGGATGTGAAACAGGTGCAATCTGACTACACTAGTTCAACAAAAACATTAACTAAGCTTGAAGATTAGATGAGGCAATTGATGAGCATTGTGGGTGACATAAAAAGACAAATTGGCATAGGTATCCCTAGCAAAACTGAAGATAATCCCCGGCCATAAGGGAAGGAGTATGTAAAAGCAATTGCACTGTGATTGGGTAAAGTGCTAAGTAGCTCGAAAAAACTTTCTTAGGAAGAGCCTAAGGAGAATACCGGTGATCCTAATGAAGGATCTCCAAAATTTGTGGAAGAACCAGAACCAGAAGAGGTAATGAATCGACAATTGAGCCGAAAAAAGAACAAATAAAGGAACCTGCAATTGCAAAGGTACCAATCCCATCACGGTTGAAGGAAAGAAAAAGACAGGATAAAGATGGTTTTGTAAGTTTTCTAAATTTTTTCAAATCATTAAATACTAATCTACCAGTGATTGATTTAATTGAAAAAGTTCCGATATACACCAAGTATCTTAAAGAAATTATGTCAAGCTATAGGAAAATTAAATTTGGAGCGCATGTTAACATAGACGCATCATGTAGTGTGCTTACTTGTAGGCAGGTTCCTCCAAAATTAAAAGACCCAGGAAGTTTCACCATACCTATATAGATAGGGATATTCATTTCAACAAAACTCTATGTGATTTAGGAGCTAGCATAAACTTAAAGCCTCTGTATGTATATGAAAAACATGGGCTAGGAGACCTCAAGAATATTCAAATTACATTACAGTTAGCCGATAGGTTGTTAGTACAACCTAAGGTGCCAAATTTCATAATCCCTCCAGACTTTGTGATCCTCGACTTTGAGGAAGACTGTGAAATACCCAACCTGTTAGGTTGACCCTTTATTGCTACATCGAGATCCACCATCAATCTAAAGAAAAATGAGTTACCTTGAAAATTAATGGTGTACTAGATGTTAGAGTATGCCGAAAGACCAATAATGAGATGATTGTAATCACATCCTTGTTTTACCTTGTTTATTAATATAAGGCATTGCCACTATTATTTTAGTTTCTTTTTTGTGTATATAAATAAACTGAATTGTAATAAAGTCCTAAAAAATATGATTATTCTTAAAAGGGCCTTAGTCCAGTATTATTGTGGGCTTGGACAACAATAATGCATTGAGACTAATGTGTAGTTGATTGATGACAAAAAGTTGTCATTGACATAGGGATGTCAAAATAAATACATGAGTATGTGTTATAGAACAACATATTGCACTGATCTGTTATGAGTATGTTTCTTGTATTATTATGTAATAGTCACAATATTGCTCATAGTGATAACTATGTATATGATCCTCAGACTTGAGATCATCATTGTCCCAACATCATGAGTAGTATATTTTGGTAGAGCCAAAACGTCTACGATAACAAGTTGTACTATAAAGACTACTATTGGATATACCACAATCCATGTAGTGGGATATGGTTGATCAAGATAGGATTTATCCCTCCAATACAATGGGAGCAATATCTTAGGCCTCTTGATGGAGTGAGCTAGAAATGAATGATCATGCTCGGATAAGTTTATACGAGATATCACACTTATATGTTTATTATAGTCTGCTTCGAAAATTAAGAAATATGAGATTGAACTATAAAAATGTGACTATTCCATGACTTGTGCCCAATCAATATATTAAGGATAAAATTATAAAATACATGAAAAAATTATCACATAAAGGTTATGTCAAATCACAACTTCTTCTAACTTGGGTGGCAATGATGCATTGCTAAATGTCACTCATTGCTTGTAATGTTAAAAATGTTCTAGTATTACTACCAACGTTACAAGAGCCTACAAGGTCACAACTTATAGTTGAAACGAACAGAATCCAAATACATTTGGTATTGTATTCAATTGTCACATGAATTAATTCAGTTGAATTAATTTAATTCGATAGTTAAATATTAAAACACATTTTATGTATAAACTTGTTCTACACAAATAAAGAACATAAATACATTTAATATATGTATATGATTCATATAAAATATTAATTGTATATATTTTACCGAATTTATTAATATAAACAATTATATTAATTAATTTCAGTCAAAATATAAAAGAAATGGAAAATAATATTCTTTTGGAAAGAATATAGTTTCTTTTTCTACATTTCCATTAAAAAGGGAATAATCCTATAATCTTTTGGAAAGAATATAATTACTTTTTCTGACTTTCTATTTGCCTTCTCTATTAATAAGAGAATAATCTTGGTTTTGCTTTTTGATATATGATATCATAGAGGATAAAAGGATGATAATCCCTTTGTCTGTGAAGGTTACTAATTTAATAATTTAAAAGGTCTAGCAACCGTTTCTAATTCTCTCTAGAAAAGTTCAAGAGAAAGTGGTTGTTCGTTTTTTTAACGGGTGGACTACATAGAGGCCGAGATGTTTTGTTGTGGCTTGGAATCGACATCGAATCAGTAGCATCCTTTCAATGTTTTTAGTAATGAAGGTATATTTTCAACCCTATTTCAACCCGATTTGTTCCTCGTACATGGATCCTTGGCCGTGGATCATCAAAATATTTTCTTCTCTGTGCCACAGGATGTACTCTCAGTCCCAACAATGGTATCACAGTGACTTGTACGATACATATTCGGGATTTAATTTTATGTTTGATGCGATTGTATGAGATACATGTTGTATACTATGTTTGATATGCAAGGTGTTTGGAAATGCATGGTTATAACCCGATAGCCCATTTAATGTATTTCTCTTCTCACCTTACTCCTTCATATGTAAAACAAGTTTCTATAATTGTAAATTGTATGAGTTGATACGGATTAGAGGAAAAAAAGGTTGGGCTTATAACAACCCATTTTCGAAAAAATCGGAATAGTGGTTTCAGGACCACAAATCTGATTCCGAAAGGAAAATTTATTTTAATATTATTTTATGGTCTATAGTATGATGGAAATGTCATATGAAAATTTTGTAAAGAAAATTTACCAGTTACATGTCCAATTTGATAAAGGACCAAATTGCACAAAGTGCAAAAGTTGAGTTCTAATAGCTAAAGGGATTAAATAGCTATAGAACTTTAAAGTGGAGGTCCTTATATGGAAAATAGACCATTTAAAAATGCTTAGTGGTTAAGGATGATGATTCATCCATGGGAAATAAAATAAAGAAAATGATGAAATTGGAAAGTAAAAAATTAAAGATGATAAATGATAAAAAAATGAAAATATCATCAATTTATCATCATCTCTCCCAAATAAAACATGGAAACCCTAGCTAAGAGAATGTGAGCTCAAGCAAGCTATTTTGGCTTAATTGGGTAAGTAATCTTGTCCCCTTTTTGGTAATTTTTATATTTCCGAGACCGTAATAGCTTAATTTACCTATCTTGGGGACTAATTTGCAAAGCTATCAAAGTACTAGGGTTTTTCCATGGATTAGTATGCTAAAATTTTGAAATTTATGGTAGAAAATGAAAGGTTGTTGATAGTTAAACAACTTTTGTAAAGAGAATTTTGATGAAATTATGATTTTAGAACTAAATTGTAAAGTTGTAATACTCATGGAAAATTTTGAGTTTTTATGAAATACATGGGATGTAAATGTTACATGTAAAATTCGGCTAGGCTTGGAATAAGGATTAAATTGCATGAATTTCATTTTTCGAGCCTAGGGATGAAATCGTCATTAATTAAAAGTTTAGGGGCAAAATTGTAATTTTGCCTAAGATGTGAATTGGACTGAATTGAGTATAAATTGTATTAAATTGATGTTAAAGTTCCTTGTATAGATCCGAATAGACCAAATTCGGAGTTAGAGCGAGGAAAAGAGAAAGTGTCGAATTAGTAGATTTTACGTACACAAACATTTATTGAGGTAAGTTCGTGTAACTAAATTGTATATTTATGTGTTATGCTTGATTTATATGTATGTGATTTGAATAATTGTTAAGTATGAAAATAAATCACATATCCGACAATGTCCGACAAGAAATAAATCTCATTTGAACAAATGAAATTAGATGGATACAGGGTTCCCGGAGTGGTTGTGGTTCTGCATATGTTGTGGACACACCATAGCTCTTATGAGCATTCTGTTATAAGACCTCTCGAGCTTCCTATTACATGGTTCCTGCGAGCATCCTGATTGGTAGTGATCCTAGATGTGTTGCGGACTACCGCAGCTCTTTGTGAGCGTCCTGTTTTATGATCGATTGTGATTCTGCATATGTTGCAGACACAAACGTAGCTCTTTGTGATCGTCCTGATATGGCTCGTTTAAACTTCCCGATATATGGCTATCTGGAGCTCCTGATTAAAGGCTCTTCTTGAGCTTCCTGATTAAAAGTTCTTTGTAAACTTCCTGATGATGGCTCTTATGAGCTTCCTGTATATAGCCCGGATAAGCTTCTTGATAGGCTCCTTGTGAGCTTCCTGATTAATGGCTCTTTGCAAGCTTCCTGTTACATGGCTCGAGAGAGTGGTTTTTTATTTTGTGCCCTAGTGGGTACCCCTGAATATGAGTTGACAGATTTCTGATTTGTACACTTCGAGTGTACTACCTATGTATCCATCGATATTTTCAATGATTCAATGGGCAAAATCCTGACATGAGAAAATATGAACATGAAATGAATTAATACATGTATATGCCTGAAATACATGAAAAATGATGATACATGATATATGCAAATGATATCACTTGATCTATTGAAGCATGACATGCTTGGTACACGAGTGTGGAACATGCTTAATGGCTTTGTTTATCCTTAATCTGGTATATGTCTGAAATACATGAAACTGATGTTACAAGATATGTTGAAATACAAGAGGATAATATATGAACATGGAATTTGTTTGATGAATATGTTTATTCATGATTATAGATTTGTACACCTTAAGTATATTACCCAAGTGACACTGACATTTCAAATGATTTAATGGGAAAAGTTCTGACATGAAATAATCTGAACTCGAGATGAATTATTATGAAAATGTACTTGAAATACAAGGATATGATTTGTATATGTTATATGAATACATGATGTGGAAAGTACATGTACATGGAAATCTAATTATTGTTGAGCCCATACATGTTTCTTGATATTTATATGAAATATATAACTAACAAGGTTGATGAGGATATGTGTTAGGGCTTGTAACCAAATTGGTTGATTGTGTCTTGCATGTTTATCTTAAACATGAATGAATGGTAAGTTTATTACCATGTTATACGAACTTACTAAGCATTTCATGCTTAATCTATGTTATTTTCCCCTGTTTTATAGCAATTCGGAAGCTCGTTGGGTTGGAAGCTTGGCAAAGATCACTTACACTATCCATCGGCCCATTTTGGTATATATAGTATGTAACACCCCTAACCCGTAACCGTCGCCGGAATAGGTTAAGAGGCATTACTGGACTTATCATTCAGTACAGAATAATTATAAACCAATTAGCAACTCATTACAATAAAAGTCATTCATTCTCATACAATATGAACTTAAATTCGAGCATATAATACTTAAAACATGCATTCGGGACCAAATCAGTAATATATAAAGTTTCAGAAACCTAGAAAAAATTTTCAACTTTTAAAAAGTCACACGCCCGTGTGAACAGGCCGTGTGCCTCACACGCGATCTCGAACACACGTGTGTCCAAAGCCGTACCAAACAGGGGCATACATACTGACTTGATCATACGGCTAGACTACACGCCCGTGTGTCCAGCCCATGTTCCTATTACACGCCCGTGTCCAGGCCGTGTGCTAGGCTGTGTAAGAAATAGGGGGTATTCTGTTTGTGACGTCAACATACCAATTAGGGTCACACAGCCAGACCACACGCCTGTGTGTCTTGGCCGTGTTCATCCCTGACTTACAATTGAAAGGTACCCTAGGGGACACACGTTCGTGCAACATGGCCGTGCGTCGCACACGGCTGAGACACATGCCCGTGTCTCTACCCGTGTGGACAAAAACAGACCATTTGAATAGCCAATTTGCCACCCCAATTTGGTCATCCTACAAGCAAAGAAAAACAAGCATATTTGAATCACCATTTCAGCCAATTTCAACACCAAAACATAACTCTTCCATATCATATAATAGTCACCAAAATCCTTACTCATACACCTTACCAAATTCATGCCAACATGAGATAAGATCATGCTAAAACATTTCATTACATTCATCATTAAATCTCAAGCTAAACTTACCCCAACTTAACAACTAAAACATACCACATTTGCAACTTATTATCACATATCATAAGTCATTAACAACTATGAGTTCAAGCACAAATTGGCCAAATCACATGGCTAAGCATATACATCACAAAACATACTTCCCCAACTACTAGCCTATACATGCCATACTTCAAAATATGCATTTTCAAAAGTACCAAAATGAGATTCGATAGTGTGGTGACGGTCCTTGACGATCCCTGAGCTTGTAGTAGCTTCGATATCTATAAAACAATGCAAACACACAAAGTAAGCTTTCAAAAGCTTAGGAAGCTCGTACTAAAATCATCAACAATATATAAAACATAAATCATCAACATTTAAGTATTTACAATTTCTCAATTCACCTATCAAATCTATACCAACACAATCCATAAATTCTTACCAATCCAGTGAGCTTTATAAACATAATATCATCTACCACATAGGTATCATACTTACCTGATCATTTTCATATTCATTCATTTTCAATCTCACCTCTTGTTCGAATACTTTAACACTTCCTAAAGATTGCCAATGCTTTAAAAATCCGCACACTTAGTGCTTAACGGTTAGCCAAAGCTAGAACAATTCCGCACACTTAGTGCTATCTCAATTAACCGAGACTAAGTCGGTATCGCACACTTAGTGCCTCAAGTAGCTGAAGCTAGTTTAAATCGCACACTTAGTGCCAAATACTTTCGATTCATCATCATATACATCCAGATCAATTATTTATACATCTATGCATAATCAAAATAGCAATATGTACTTATAATATCATGTTCTACGTACGAACTTACCTCGTACTCGGAATTTGTCGACTCGGACTATTTACACTAAAATTTTTTATTTCCCTCGGTCCAAGTCCGAATTCCTCTTTTCTTGATCTATATGTATTCAAAATTAACCCTTTTATTCACCAAATCATTCAAAAAAAATTCCATATACACACAATTAGGGCATTTTGCAAAATAGTCCTCACATTTTCATATTTTGACACTTTAGTCCCTAATTGACAAAATCACAAAATACACAAAATTTGCTTGTACACAAGCTTAGCCAAATTTTCATGACTCTCATACAAGTCCATACATTTCATTCATTTCACATTTAAGTCCCTCAAAATAACTTTTTTACAATTTAGCCCAAATTACTCAATTTCATCAAAAATTCAAAGACAAAACATTTAAACCCAACATCAAGCTTTCATAATTCATCAACTAACATCACAAAACTCATACTTTCATCAATGGAACATTTAAAAATCATCCCCAAGTTCAGAAATTGAAGCATGGGTTCGATAATATACGAAGCAACGATCACAAAAAACGTAGAAATTATCAAAAACCAATCAAAAACACATACCTTAATTCAATCTCAAAGTGCTAAAACCCTAGAACTCTTTTCTTCTTCTTTTTTCCTAGAATTTTCGATGCATGAACACTAAAAATGAGCTAATTTAAGTTTTGGATTTATTTAATTAACCTTTATTAAACAATTTCCAATTGTGCCCTTAATGAAAACATTTAAACACTTAATAATGGTTGTCCATAAAAGTCCATTAACCTTATTAATGGTTCATTTCCTTAATAAGGACCTCTCAATTAAAAAGACATAGCAAATAGGCACTTTTAACATCTAGTACACAACTTTTACATTTTACGCGATTAAGTCCTTTTTGCAAATTAAGCACACAAACAGTTAAATTTTCACACGAGACTTTCACACATGTCAATTCACTTATAATAGGCACAGAAAATAATATTAAAATATTTTTTTGACTCGGATATGTGGCCCCAAAACCACTATTTTGACTAGGGTCAAAACCGGACTGTTACATGGTAAATCAATTGTGGTTATAATGGCATGTATAGGTTAATTAGCCAAAATTGGCATGTAAATGTTTTGGTTATAACTAGCCATTGGAATGGCTTGTGATGAACATGTTTTGATATGTATAAATATGGCTAATGACATGTTTGGTGTGTGCTTAAATGGTTGATTGATAGAAATCCTATTGGCATATTGAAGATTAATTTTAGCATATTTGGTAAAATATGCATGTATGTAAATTTAATAAGTTAAGTAAGTTCGTATATTTGGTTACATGATGGTAAAGTGTCATCCGAGGTGCTTAATGGGTTGTATGTGATATGTCATGCATGAGAATTGGCTTTGACTTAAATTAAATGTTTTAAAATGGCTTGCGAATATGTTAAAGTATTGGTGTAGGAGGAAGACAAAATGGTTGAGAAATGTGGCTTGGAAAATAGCATAATTTTGTCCACACGGGCAGAGACACGGGTATGTATCTCAGTTGTGTGTGACACACGGCCTAGCACGTGGGCATGTGACCTAGCTGTGTATCCCCTGCATCATTAACATGTCAAAATAGAATGCTCAGAATTGATTATAAGGCCTAGCACACAGGCGTGTGGATTGGCCGTGTGACCCCTGCACCCACACACGACCTAGCAAACAGACGTGTGGATTGGCCGTACAATCCAAGTCAGAGAGTTACACGGCATGACACACAGGTGTGTCCTTGACTGTGTGAGCCACACAGCCTAACCACACGATCTGTGACCCCTACATCTAGAAAAAAAAATTAAGATTTTGCAAAAAATTCTCTGAGTACCCAGTTTAGTCCCGACTCATTTTTAATGCATGTTTTGGACCCCGATGGTTCATATAAGAGACTTTATGATTGATTTCTGACATGAATACTGTATGGTGTAAATATCTATTTATTTAATCTGTAAGTTTTGGTAATACTCTGTAACCCTATTCCAGTGACGGTTTCAGGTTAGAGGTGTTAGAGGTGTTAGAGCTACCTAAAGTGGAAAAAAAGCTTGAGAAACGGCATAAACCCTTAGGGTTCCCTATAGTTCTCCCATTGGATTAGGAGGAACCAGCTTAGTTTTATGGGCTATATCTATTGCATTTATTTACTGCGTTATATTTTTCTTGTATATGATACAATCGATGATATGTTAGCATGCATGTTATAGAATATTGATAAGATCAATTAAAAGATTAAATGGAAAAATGTTTACCATTAATGGTGAGCTTAGTTTAATTTTAACACCCCTCAATAAAATATTAAGTTAAAATTGCCTGCCAACCTTTACCCTTGTTAAAGCTTCAATCGATGCAATGTGGGTTCTGTTAAAGCGAAATACACGTATCTAACTTGGTCAAATGCGAAGAATAAGCAAGTGATATTCACTAGTTCTGATATTGGTTAATAACTTAACTAGGTTACTCTAATAGGATTAGATACCTAGAGGCAAAAGATTTGGATAAATTATGAGATGATTGGAACAAGAGTTGTTCACCAAATAGAGGAATTACATGTGATGTAATTTTTAAGTGTTACTTACCTAAATAACCATAATCTTGAGAGTAAAGCCAAAGTTGACTTAAGAATGGGTGAAATTGGATCTTTACCCAATAGAAAACTTTGGAGAAAGTCTTTTTAAAATTAAAAAATGAGGGTTATTAATTTTGAATAAAATAGTGGGAGCATCATTTAATAAAGTCTTTTTAATTATTATAATAAACTTGGTAAATGTACTTAGGAGCATATTTTATTATTGTAGATTAATTATGGCAAACAACACAAGTTCTTTATCGTATTGATAGGTCCTTAAAAAGGACAAGTTGAATGGCTTGAACTTCCTTGATTAGTTTTGTAACTTGAGGATTGTTCTCAAATAAGAACGCAAATTATATGTCAGTGAAGAGCCCAATCCTTATGAACCAGCAGCTAATGCCTCTAGAGCTGACAAGGATGCTTATAAGAAGCATCTTAATGACATGTTAAACATGGGATGTCTAATGCTTGCTACCGTGACTCCTGAGCATTAAAAAAAAAATGAGGATATGGTTGCCTATGATATGATCAAGCAATTCAAGGGATTATATGAGGGCCAAGCATGTCAAGAGAGCTATGAGACCTCTACAGCTCTATTTTGATGCAAAATTATGGTGGGAACTCTTTTGTGAACTCACTTTCTCAATATGATAGGCTATATTGAAAGCCTTGAAAAACTAAGATTCCTTCTAGGTGTAGAGTTGGCCATCGATGTCATCCCACAATCATTGTCGGATAGTTTTTCTAACACCCTAACCCAGCCTAGACGTTATGGCTGAATCCGGAGACGTCACAAAGAATGGGTTTTGATATCGAACTCTACACGTTAAAACCATTTCAATCCTAAAACTCCTATTTGCATTTATCCATTATTAAAATGTTTATTCAATTAATTGATTAGTCTTAAATCGTGTTAAAAAAGAGAAAGCTTACGAAAACGTTGTATTTCAAGAAATTAGTTCGTAATCTTAGAAAAACCTTTGTTCTAATAGAAACCTTAGTTTTCAGATATCAGTTGCAATTTAAATTATAAAACAAATATCCAAATCCAAAAGAAAACCAGCCAGAAAGTCCAGAGAGTCCAATTGTTACAAAAATCCGGAAATAATCTTTAAAATAAAACCATAAACATAACCAGTTTATGAACTCGTGGTCACTGAGAGGCTCTAATAAACCATAGTTTATACATATTTGTATCCCCTGTTTAATACATTTATGAATGATTTCTCCTTATATTTGGTGAATTTGATGCTCCTAATCCTTTAATTTCATATTTTATACTTAGGTGAGCATAGGAGACTGAAAAGAACAAGAAACGGGCCAAAAACTGAGAAAACGGGCCTACGTGGGAAAACAACACAGCTTGGACTTCATCACAAGGGTAGCATACATGCCCATGCCATTCTAACAGGTACGTCCACGGCCTAAAAAAACCTCAGCATGGGCGTGTTGATCTCTCAGTCTCGACCACGACCTGAAGTAATCGCACACGGGCGTGTCACACGGGCGTGTCCCTGCCGAGCCCTAGTTAAGTTTCATTCAAAAAAGGGTAATTTTTAGGGCTTTTAGGCATTCTAAAGCCTATTTAAACACCCTAGAGGAGGACTAAAAGGGGGGCGGAGAGTACAGAGCAAGGAATTACTCCAGGAAAGCCGATTGATCCATCTCAGAAGCCGAATTCATCATCAAGACTGAAGATCTCTCCTCAATTTCCCTTCAGGAGTTTTGAGTTTTCTTTATGTTTTGTATTCATTATTCTTCTGAGATGTTTTCCTATTTAGTTATGAACTAAAACCCCTAAATACCTAAGGGGAATGAAACCTAAGACGAATCTTGTTATTATTTTCTGAATTGTATGATAAATATTTGACTTGTTCTTAATTATGTATTCTTAATTCTTGTTTTGGTATTTCAGGATATTGATTCAAGTCAATGCTCTTAGTTGGAGGATGAATAGTCCCTATCTAAGAGTGACATTGTCATAATTAAGCGGAGTTGATTGCGCGCCTAGAGATAGGGTGACAAGATTTTGCTGGATTAGGGTGAAACCTAATAAGGGGATCCATAGATCGAGTTAATGCAACCCTAAGGTGTTAATTAGAAAGAAATTTCAATTATTCAATATAGGTTTAGACGTTATTAGTCTTGAATAGGGATAATAACATAACTTAGGGATTTCTACGGAACAAGTTAAATGAATAAATTGTCCGATTCAGAGCCAAAATAACAAGTGAAGTCTAGGTGGATTTTTCCTTAAGTATTGTCTTAATTCAATCATTTTTCCAAAAGTAATTCCCCAATTCTATTTTCAGTGATCTCTTAGTTTAGTTAATTAGTTAATTAAAACAAACCCAATTATTCTTAGGCTAGATAATAAAAAGATAGTCATTACTCATACTTTTAGTTCCTTTGGGTTCGACAATCCGGTCTTGCTAAAGCTATACTACTGTTCGATAGGTACACTTGTCTACGTCGTGATAATGGTTAGTTTCAAGAACAATTAATTATAAATTTATAAAACTTATCACAAAAAATCACGATCAAGTTTTTGGCGCCGTTGTCGGGGAACTAGAATATTAGGAATGCTCAATTTTTATTACTTTAGCCATTTACTTTTACTGCAATTTAATTTTGTTTTTATTTTTATTTTTATTTACTAAATTTTCTTCTCCTTCCTTCTGGCAGGTTCTTATAGTTTATGACTGGAAGAAACCCGTCGGGACCTTTACTGTTTGACAAAGAAATCAATCACACCGCTCGTAGAAACTGACGAGAAATAAGGCGAAGCCTAAGATGCACAGAGGAAGAGAAAGAGGACGATATCTCAACTACAACCGAGGAGATGGCTAAAAATCAGGAAAATCCGCTACCTCCTGCGATACTCGCTGTTCTAGTAAATCAGAATCCTGTTCCTTGTACTCTGTATGATTATGCTAAACCTAATTTAACAGGAACTGAGTCAAGTATAGTTAGGCCTGCTATTGCTGCAAATAATTTTGAACTGAAACCTAACACAATTCAAATGATACAATAATTTGTTCAGTTTGATGGTTTGTAGGACGAGGACTCCAACACTCACTTGGCAAATTTTCTGAAGTTTTGTGACACATTTAAAATTAATGGCATTTCTGGCAATGCCATCCGTCTTCAGTTATTCCCTTTTTCACTAAGGAACAAAGCTAAACAGTGGTTGAACTCATTACCACGAGGGTCAATCACTACTTGGGAACAAATGACCGAAAAGTTTTTATTAAAGTATTTTTCGCAGATGGATTTAGAAACACTTTACGATGCATGGGAGAGATACAAGGACCTACTGCAAAGGTGCCCTCACCATGGGTTACCTCTATGGCTGTAAGTTCAAACATTTTACAATGGCGTAAACCCCTCAACAAGACAGATGATTGATACAGCAGTTGGTGAAACCATTAATAACAAAACACCTGAAGAGGCTTACAAATTTATTGAGGAGAAGTCACTGAATAATTATCAGTGGCAAGTTATGAGGACTAAGCTAACCAAAACAGCAGGCATTTATAACATCAATGCGGTTAACATGTTATCAAATCAGGTAGAACTTTTAAATAAAAAGATTGATGATTTACTTGGTTCTATGCAGGTAAATCCAGTAATGAGGTGTGATTCAAGTAGATGAGGCGTACATACAGACTATCATCCCTTCAATCCTACAACCGACGAGGAACAAGTCCACTATATGGGTAACAATAACTCTAGATCTCAAGATAACCCATATAGTAATACCAATAATACAGGTTGGAGGAACCACCCAAATTTCTCATAGGGTGATCAAGGAAATCAAAGGCAACAAAATCCTCCGAGTTTTCAACAACCACCTTACCAATAAGAGAAAAAGCCAAATCTTGAACAGATGCTATCGAAATTTATTGCAGTGTCAGAAACTCATTTCCAGAATACCGAGACAGCACTTAAAAATCAACATGAGTCGATCCAAGGGCTCGAAACTTAGATAAGCCAGTTGTCCAAACTAATTTTCGAACGACCACAAGGTAGCTTACCAAGTAACACTGAATCTAACCCGAGGGAATAGCTCAACGCGATTAATCTTCAAGGTGAAAAAGGATTCGTTGAGCCTGAGCCAGAACCGAGGCAAAAAACTATGGTGAGCAAAGGTAAAGGTGAGGTAGGTCACAATGAAAACAAAATGGTAAGTGTAGAATATAAACCTCATGTGCCATATCCCAAAGCGACAAGAAAAGACCGCTCAAATGAACAATTTGGTAATTAGAAAGAAATTTCAATTATTCAATCTAGGGTTAGACATTATTAGTCTTGAATAGGGATAATAACATAACTTAGGGATTTCTACAGAACAAGTTAAATGAATAAATCGTCTGATTCGGAGCCAAAATAACAAGTGAAGTCTAGGTGGATTTTTCCTTAGGTATTGTCCTAATTCAATCGTTTTTCCAAAAGTGATTCCCCAATTCTATTTTCTGTGATCTCTTGGTTTAGTTAATTAGTTAATTAAAACAAACCCCATTATTCTTAGGCTAGATAATAAAAAGACAGTCATTACTAGTACTTTTAGTTCCTTTGGGTTCGACAATCCGGTCTTGCTAAAGCTATACTACTGTTCGATAGGTACACTTGCCTATGTCGTGATAATAGTTAGCTTCAAGTTATAAATTTATAAAACTTATCACGGAACATCACGATCAGGCTCCGTCGCACTGGTCCATCTAAGTCTATGGATTACGTGACAAAACAGACAACAGATGTGAGTTTATGAAAACTCAATGTGTAACATAGTAGAATTAAGCATGCAAACATACAGAATTATAAGCACAGTCAAATACAGATACAGATTCAGTTTCAGATATGAAGAATCCTACCCCCATCCTCTACACACCAACTTCGTCCATCCTATCACACCATGTGGGGTTAAAAACACCCACCCATCCCTACATATCACATTGTGCCATTAAGATACATAACAAAATATATGCAGCCAAGCTTCCAGAATATAGGCGATCAACGCCGAATAGAATACTTCCTCCTCATATACAAATCCCACCCTAATAATAGATACAGAAAATCAGATGCAGATATAACATATTACACATGCTCAACATGCTTATATACAGATAACAGTTATACATATGGCAGTACAGTAAGGCATACATACAACATACAAATAGTGGTTTATTAGCCTTTACCAACCCTACAGTAGGCCCAAGCTCGATTGGAGCGACCCGTGTGACCCCAGGGAAATTTTTAGCATTTTGGGCCCACATGCCCGTGTGGCTTACCCGTGTGGGCCCACACACCCAGATTGGCCTTGCCCGTTTGGCCCACACGACTTCGCCCAAAATCCACACACCCGTGTGGCCTACACGCCCAACTTAGTCTGGCCCGTGTGGCCTACACGGCCACACTCGAGGCACCACATGCCCGAGTCTTGAACATGGCCAAGTTTTCGTCGACCACACGGCCTTCCACACAGACGACCAAACGCCCGTGTGGCATTGACAGATTCATTTTTTGGCTTTTACCGAAGCCTCATTTTCTGCGTTTCGAGTACACACCTGTTACGATTTCGGTGCGAAAACACCCCTGAGCCACTCAGCACCTAAAATTGACCAATAAACCACTAGATTAGTCACTCAAATCAATACTAAAACTAAAACAAGGGTTCCACTCATTCCATTAAACAACCAAATCCCTTACCTTATAGCAAACAACGGTGATTTTGCGTAACTACAGAACCAATGGAAAGTCCCTATGTAACACCCCTAGCCCGTATCCGTCGCTGGATTAGGGTTATGAGGCATTACCGATCATATTACAATTCATACAATTACGCATTATATATTATAGCTCGATATTTTAATCACATCAATGTGTACAATTAATTCATATATCAAAACTTAAAGATTATATCATTCACAACATAGCATAAATAAAATATAATTCAAAATATATCAAAACAACGTATAGATATACAGAACATATAACACATCAATATCTTCATTATTGAATATTAGACCTATTCTTATATAAGTCGTGCGCTTGCATAAGTTATACATCAATGGAAATAAATTTCATTACTAACCCTTTCATTCCTACATGCGACACCAATATGTTAGTCTATATGAAATTCATATTTCATACATTAATATAATTTAATGCATCCATTCGAATATATATATGTATAAATAAAGGGTCTAAGCATATTCGAATAGAGCTTTATAGCAAGTCATACTTACGGTTAAATAAATAACTAACATATAAGAGATGCAACATGTTACACCAAGCTCAAGTACATTACATCATTTTAACTTACACCATTTTCGGACACAAATAACAACTTCTACACAAACTCATAATAAAACCAATTGAAAACTTATTACATAATTTAACAAGCAATTACACATGCAACTTAATACAGTATAACATGACCGAACATGCTATTAAAGCTTATATACATAGTGCGCACTTGCCCTAGGTTTCAAGGCCACACTTAAAAATTGAATTCATACCCAATAATGGACTAAAACAATCATGGAACATTTCCTTACTTAATACCTTGCATAGCCGAGTCACATTATTTAAAACCACATAAACATCCAAAATTTCCATCACCGAATTATCAAACTAAACTCATTAAACATTATAACTAAGAACATATTAGATCAAGACTAAGCATAATAAGCAAGATTCACATACATACTTTATCTTAGTATGAAACACATCCAAACTAACCACATTCAAACTATCCAAATATACCTAATATATATATTATGGCCCAAACATTCATACCACATCCAAGGTCTTTAATCAACTTCAATGCTCAAAACACATACCATAATTACCTTCCATCCATGGCACATAGCATGATAATCGAAAATGAGCTCAAACCATAATCTAATCAAAACCAAATTCAAGCATAATGCTTAAGCCACTTTCGCATGGCTAGATTACACACAACCAAAATCCAATATTTCAAAACAAAATCCCCGAGCTCGTAACTTGATCCAAAATCTATAAAATAGAGTAAACATGAACACACAGAGTAACCTATCTTAGCTTTGTAAGTCATAAGCAAATAACAACCCAATAATGTAACACCCCCTTACCCGAGACCGTCGCCGGAGTCGAGCACGAGGCATTAACAGACTTAATTTATCACTTAAACAATTTCAAACAATTTATTTCACCTTTCGTAATAAACTATCCATCTGCATCACAGTTGCTAAAAAAATTCATATCTTGAGTTACGACACTCAAAATTAAAATCTGTAAATTTTTCCCTGAAACTAGACTCATATATATTTACTAATTTATTTCCAGAAATTTTGGTCAGGCCAATTAGTACAGTTTATTAGTTAAATTTTCCCCTATTTCAGTATTCGACTACTCTAACCTCTGTTCACTACGAATCACTTTTCTCTCTATACAGAAATCAGATGACTATTTCGTTTGTTTTTAATAAAAATAGACTCAAAAAGGAATCTATACATATAAATTATGACTCCTAATTATTTTTGCACAATATTTAGTGAATTTCTAAAGTCAGAATAGGGGATTCAAAAATCGCTCTGACCCTATTCAACCAAAACTCAAATATCTCATAAAATACAACTCATTTACCTGTTTTGTTTCTTCCATATGAAAATAGGCTCAATCAGCTTCAACTTCATATTTTATTCACCATATAATTCTATCTCTACTATTTTTAGTGATTTTTCAAACTCACGTCATTACTGTTGTATGATACTGTTTTATAGCAAATTTCACCTTTTAATGAATTTCCATGGATTAGATAGCACATTAAACATACATAACACCAAATATGATCTTAATTAGCCATTCCAATGGCTAATCATTACCAAGAATTTCCTCACCACTCAATAGCCATATCATAAGATCATATACAGAAAATCATTATAATGTTATACATGCCATACTCAAAATATACAAACCACTATACCAAAATGGTCCACGGATAGTGTGAGCGAGCCTCCGACCGTTCCCTATTTCTGAGCTAGTTTGATAAAACTTCAAAGAATGAAAAAGAGGGAGTAAGCATAAATTCTTAGTAAGTTCACATGCAAATAGCAAGTAACATAATCATGCAATCCAACCTAAAACATCATTTGCATAAATATCACCAAGACATTCATGTTACATGTGTATTTACTATCTTACCACGATTTCATCATACCAAGTTCTCAACCCGAGGGTTTAAAAACATACCTGTCAAACTTTCTCATTCACCACACTTACCAACATGTCACTTTCGTCTTAGGTATTCTCCTTATTCACTTAAGATTCACCCGTTGAACACATCGGAATATAATTCGGATACACGGATTGCATGCACATAAGTGCCATACCCACAGCTAGACAAACTCAATAGCCTGCGAAATTTATGTAGCCAAGCTACCATGTAACCCGCCCATAAGCAAACTCAGACTCAACTCAAAGAGCTCGGGCGTTCGCATCCATAAGTGAACTCGGGCTCAACTCAACAAGTTTGAATGCCTAGTTAGATCTCACGAACTCGGACTCAACTCAACGAGTTCAGAACTCAACTATCCTAGTGACATGTCACTTGTATCCTAATCTATTCCCAATGTTCAAACGGGATTTTCCTCGATCACACACCTTTTCCGTCTTCCACGGCATGTCGGAACCGATACTTGGTAGCATTTCATATTTATCAAGTAGTTCACATAATTTATATATTACTCAATAATAACCACAAAGCATAATATTTCATGATAATAATCATCATAACATATAAATAACATTAAATTACTTAAAATGACAATTACGTTACCACATTTACACATGAACTTACCTCGGATCCAGAAATGGCAATTTACCATTTTAGTCCACAATTTGGTATTTTCCCGATTTTAGCATGAATTTCAATTTTCCAAGCTCTATCATTACAAATATAGCCTAATTAGGACTCACGTTATTCAAATTGACCCAAAATTATATTTTGGAAAAATTACAATTTGCCCCAAAACTTTGTCAAAATTACATTTTTACCCCTAGGCTCGTAAATTAAAATTCATCCTATTTTCTTATGTTTCATTACATGCTGATCATTTTTCCCTTCTATAGCAACATCAAATTCTCACTCTAACATGTACTTATGAACATTAGGTATTTTTACCGATTTTGTCGTTTTACTCGTTTTCACCTAAAATCGCTTAGCAAAAGTTGTTTAACACAATTTTAAGCTTCATATTCTACCATAAAACATCAAAATAAACACATTTCACCTATGATTATTTTTCCAAATATAAACCCTAGGTTAAATTGTTGCTAGAATAAGCTTAATCAAGTTACCGGGATTTAAAAAATGTAAAAAACTTTAAAAACGAGGCTAGAACGGACTTACAATCGAGCTTGGAAGCTTGGAAACCCTATCCATGGAGTCTCCCTTGGTATACACGGCCATGGTGAAGAAGATGAGCAAAATTGACTTTTAATTTTGTATTTTAATTCATTTTACCCCTAAATGACCAAAATGCCCTTTTTACTATTCTTTAAATTTTTACCCTTCCAAGTCCATTTCTGTCCAAAATTTTAGAACTTGGTCAAATTAATCTTTAAGGACCTCTAATTAATAATCTAATTCAATTTCATACAAGATGCTTCTAGAACACAAGTTTTGCAGTTTATTCAATTTAGTCCCTAAAGTCTAATTAAGCATTTTTCACATAAAATTTCTTCATGAAATCTTCACACAAGCATAGAAATATATCATAGACCTTATAATAATCATAAAATAAATATTTCTATCTCAGATTTGTGGTCTCGAAACCACTACTCCGACTAGGCCCAAAATTAAGATATTACAACTCTCCCCCCTTAGAGATTTTTGCCCCGAAAATCTTACCGAAAAAGTGGTCTTCACTTAGATTCCTCAATCTCATATTCGATACTGAAGAACTTTCACTCAGGAGGTGCCTCCAATACGTTTCTTTAATTTCTCATATGATTTGAAAGCTTACAGACTTAACCCTCAACTATTCTTAAATTTTCAACCTTTTTCAGTTTCCCCTGACATTAAGACATAAAAACCCAGATCTCTATTTGATTTATGGAGACTAGAATTCGAAGAAATCCAACAATCAAAGGGACCTGCATTCTTCCGAAACAATCATATAAACTTTCATCATCGATAAATCACAATCCAATAACATCTGAATCAAATTACAGTACACGTCATTACTCTATGAATGAATAGGCAAATTTTCACTGTGAGCTTCGTACAATTCTTTTTGTATAGGCCTCGGAATAATAATAATACCATGAATCAGATCCAATCTGAAATTCAACATCAGAAGTCGATCCTTACTGTACTCTTTTAGTTTACTACTCACTATCACATTTTCCTCTTTCCGCTACGGAAATAATTCTGATATAGCCTTGAAAATAATCCTTCTCATTCTCATCCTCATAGAGATAATTCTAGTAGATCCTGATACTCAACTTTAACCCCATCAACAACTCAAATTTTTTGTGGCATCAAATGCTCCAAACTATCACATTACCTTATTTTCTTGAAACACATCACCATTCATACAACAGTGCATTACTGAAAATTAGGAAATCTTTATTCAATGCAGACTAGTCTAGTTCAGAAACTTCGATCAACAATATTCTCATCTATCCAAACCTTGCTAACATGTAATAAACTTTTCAACTTTCACAAGACGAAAACTTTATCATTCTTAGTTGCTTCAACTCATATCAAAACTTTTCTAAGAGAATACACTTCTCGTTCAGGCCATTTGTCTTTTACCTATAAGGATATGAAATTCTATTATTAGACTTGAGAAAAATGATCCCGACATAATCGTCATATGAAATCTTTCAAATAAATAATTCACACAGATTAAACACTCGAGCCGATCTTAATCACCAATGAATGACAATTAAAGTAATCCTTTCTTCTAGTTACAAAACAATTTATCATGCAGTCCTTTACTATTCATTCTTTACACTAATCAAAACCATCTCAATTGTACTAGCTCAAGTAACCAAAATATCTCAATTGAAGTCATTAACTATAATTGACTTACTTGAGAGAAGTAATCCACCATGCCGATTGAAACTCACACTTTTATCACCTGTGCCCATACTGATGTCAAATCCTTACACGGAAATTAGAAAAATCCTAATACTAAAATCACCACATTACCAAGATCAAATCAGAAGTATAGTCATACTTGACATGATTATCACGAGCTGAAGAACGCACTTCGAGCATGAGTCATAATTGACAAATTATGGAATAAAGATAACAAGAAATCCAAATAAAGAAATCCAAGATATAGAGAAACCTAGAATAAAGAAATCCAGAGTAAGGAAATTCAAAATAAAGAAACCCAAGATACGATACTATGCCGAAAAATCGAGAACCAAACTCATAGTAAGATATGGAAGATCTCGCAAATTCCTCAGAGAAAAGAAGTCCAGAAGAAAACATCACTTAATCCCACTAGAATCAAATATAAGAAGAGCAATGTATCTTCCCATATGTATATATATCAAATGAAGGATCAAGTAGAAGAAACAGTATCATAATATCATACATATCCTCTCATCAATTCTTATCAGACGAAATGTAATAAAATGCTACAGCAATACAAATTATAGACCAGTCAAACTACCAATGCTTCTATCTAACACCAGGATTAGAAAACATTCTCATGTAACAAGAATTTCTTCAAAAGATCAACAGCCATAGAAATTTTTTTGAGAACGGATAAATACAGAAGAAACTGTTAAATCTATCCAGCCGTAACTGTCACACTCAGATATTACACATTTCAAATATCATTTCCCACAACTAGTTCTGCCATCACAAATTTTGTATTATACCTTTCACTAAAGAAGACCAGTTCTGAATATATTTTGATTTACACTTTTCTCGACCTTATACCTGAGTAATTCGATTTACCAAAGTAAATTCTTTCTCTAACTGGGACAGTGCATAACTCCAATAATCTTTATGTCAACCTGATACTTTTCTAGCTCTGACTTTATTTATCAACTCATTCTCAATCTCTAATCATACTCATAATTATTCTATCACTGAACTCTTTGGTTTTTCAACCAGAAACTTATTCAGTACAAGTCTCATGAAATTCCATTATAAGCACCACTTCGGTAAGGGGGAGGGGTTGTAGGGCCTCTGACTCGACTTTCTTATGCATATACATATGACACAATTTTCATCATCATAGCAACATCATCAAAATCATGTCATTCATTTCAGGCAATGCAACATTCATGTTGGTTTGCACTAATTTTCCAATTATCCCATTTAGACAAATATACTTATGCATGCATCCTATGTTTTCTGGATAGCTTTACTTACCCATTCATTTACTCAAACAAATCATACTCATGACATCGTATAAGGGCCAAACAAACATAGGTATTTGCATCACAATCACAACTTTCATTTCGTGCATCATGAAGTACATATCATTACAATCATATAATCCAATCCAAATAATTTAACATAGATAAGTTCATTTCATTATAATCCTTTATCTCATAAAAAGTATCATTGTCATTCATCAACATTCAACGTCCAAATTAGGACAATGACAATTTTTAGTCGGCACCACCCCTTTAGCAGGAGCTGGTGCATTACTCTCTACATCATCAGCCACAGTTGGATCGGGATCCATTTACAATAAAAAAATCATTTTAAAGGTCAGGAGTCGTCACATTATCACAATATATATATAGCATGTATAGCAAAACCCATACATACGCCATGTTAGTCCAAGAACTGACTAAACCGTGGCTCTGATACCTCCAAATGTAACACCCCCTTACTTGAGACTGTTATCGGAGTCGAGCACAAGGCGTTAACAGACTTAATTTATCACTTAAACAATTTCAAACAATTTATTATACCTTTCATAATAAACTATCTATCTGCGTCACAGTCACTAAAAAACTTCATATCTCGAGTTACGAAACTCAAAATTCAAATATGTCAATTTTCCCTGAAACTAGACTCATATATATATTTACTAACTTTTTTCCAAAATTTTTGGTAAGGCCAATTAGTATAGTTTATTAGTTAAAGTTTCCCTTGTTTTAGTATTTGACTACTCTGACCTCTGTTTACTTCGAATCACTTTTTTCTCTATATAGAATTTAGATGACTATGCTGTTTGTTTTTCTTAAAAATAGACTCAAAACGAAATCTGTACATATAAATTATGACTCCCAATTCTTTTTGTACAATTTTTAGTGAATTTCTAAAGTCAGAACAGGGGATTCAAAAATCACTCTGACCCTGTTCAACCAAAACTCAAATATCTCATAAAATACAACTCATCTTCCTATTTTGTTTCTTCCATATGAAAATAGGCTCAATAAGCTTCAACTTCTAATTTTATTCACCATATAATTCTCTCTCTACTATTTTTAGTGATTTTTCAAACTCACATCATTGCTGTTGTATAATACTGTTTTATAGCAAATTTCACCTTCTTTTGAATTTCCATGGATTAGATAGCACATTAAACATACATAACACCAAATATAATCTTAATTAGTCATTCCAATGGCTAATCATTACCAAGAATTTCCTTACCACTCAATAGCCACATCAGAAGATCATATACACAAAATCATTATAATGCTATACATGCCATACTCAAAATATACAAGCCACTATACCAAAATGGTCCACGGGTAGTGTAAGCGAGCCTCAGACCGTTCCCGATTTCTGAGCTGGTTTGATAAAACTACAAAGAATGAAAAGGAGGGAGTAAGCATAAATTCTTAGTAAGTTCACAAGCAAATAGCAAGTAACATAATCATGCAATCCAACCTAAAACATCATTTGCATAAATATCACCAAGACATTCACGATACATGTGTATTTACTATCTTACCACGATTTCATCATACCAAGTTTTCAACCCGAGGGTTTAAACACATACCTGTCAAACTTTCTCATTTACCACACTTACCAACATGTCACTTTCGTCTTAGGTATTCTCCTTATTCACTTAAGATTCACCCGTTGAACACATCAGAATATAATTCGGATACACGGATTGCATACACATAAGTGCCATACCTGCGGCTAGACAAACTCAATAGCCTGCGAAATTTATGTAGCCAAGCTACCATGTAACCCGCCCATAAGCAAACTGAAACTCAACTCAAAGAGCTCAGGCGTTCACATCCATAAGTGAACTCGGACTCAACTCAACGAGTTCGAATGCCTAGTTACATCTCATGAACTCGGACTCAACTCAACGAGTTCGGAACTCAACTATCCTAGTGACATGTCACTTGTATCCTAATCTATTCCCATGGTTCAAATTGGATTTTCCTCGATCACACATCTTTGCCGTCTTCCACGGAATGTCAGAACCGATACTTGGTAGCATTTCATATTTATCAAGTAGTTCACATAATTTGCATATTACTCAATAATAACCACAAAGCATAATATCTCATGATAATAAGCATCATAACATATAAATAACATTAAATTACTTAAAATGACAATTATGTTACCACATTTGCACATGAACTTACCTCGGATCCAGAAACGACAATTTACCATTTTAGTCCACAACTTGGTATTTTCCCGATTCTAGCCCGAATTTCAACTTTCCTTGCTCTATCATTACAAATATAGCCTAATTAGGACACACAGTATTCAAATTGACCCATATTTTGAAAAAATTACAATTTTGCCCCTAAACTTTATCAAAATTACATTTTTGCCCCTGGGCTCGTAAATTAAAATTCATCCTAGTTTCTTATGTTTTATGACATGCTGATCATTTTTCCTTTCTATAGCAACATCAAATTCTCACTCTAACAAGTACTTATGAACATTAGGTATTTTTATCGATTATGTCGTTTTACTCGTTTTCACATAAAATCGCTTAGCAAAAGTTGTTTAACACAATTTCAAGCTTCATATTCTACCATAAAACATCAAAATAAACACATTTCACCTATGGGTATTTTCCAAATATAAACCCTAGGTTAAATTGTTGCTAGAATAAGCTTAATCAAGTTACGGGGATTTAAAAAATGTAAAGAACTTTAAAAACGAGGCTAGAACGGACTTA
This sequence comes from Gossypium anomalum, assembly GCA_025698475.1. Taxonomy (NCBI): domain Eukaryota; kingdom Viridiplantae; phylum Streptophyta; class Magnoliopsida; order Malvales; family Malvaceae; genus Gossypium; species Gossypium anomalum. Next base: position 63,139,934 of record CM046956.1, read on the forward strand.
CAATCGAGATTGGAAGCTTGGAAACCCTAGCCATGGAGTATCCCTTGGTATACACGACCATGGTGAAGAAGATGAGCAAAATTGGCTTTTAATTTTGTATTTTAATTCATTTTACCCATAAATGACCAAAATGCCCTTTTTACTATTCTTTAAATTTTTACCCTTCCAAGTCCATTTTTGTCCAAAATTTTAGAACTTGGTCAAATTACTCTTTAAGGACCTCTAATTAATAATCTAATTCAATTTCATACAAGATGCTTCTAGAACACAAGTTTTGCAGTTTATTCAATTTAGTCCCTAAAGTCCAATTAAGCATTTTTCACATAAAATTTCTTCATGAAATCTTCACACAAGCATAGAAATATATCATAGAACTTATAATAATCATAAAATAAATATTTCTATCTCGGATTTGTGCTCTCTAAATCACTATTCTGACTAGGCCCAAAATCAGGATATTACAAATAATATAGTCAACTCATTTAATTTAAACTAAACCAATTTACATTATCAATGCCACATTTAATCTTAAACTTATAAATTTAATAAACAATATATTTGTATACACAATTATCACCTGGCCGAATACTCATATGGTTAAATTTTATAAATTATCATTCAACTTTCAAGCCAATATGTTTTTAGACAAACAAATATACACACACTCGTAAACACAAGCTCAAGTCTCATAATATGACATCTTGTACACATATTGCTTAAATGGCCAAATATGCATGGTCACATATATACATATCCATAAATCAATTCCATAATTTTCATACCATTTATTCAAAAGCCAAATACACTTACCAAATTCATATATGTATCCTTCTTTTGCATCACACATAATTATAAAGACTATCAAGTACATAATTACCTTATTACTAGTAGCTGACAAGCTAACTCATCTTGGCCATTTAGCTCGTTTTACACATCTGTTCACGATTTGCCTTTGCCCGATGAACCATTCGGAATTGGATAGGACACTTGGATAATTACACACATCGTACAATGCCAACGTCCCAGACATGGTCTTACATGTACTCACAAATTGATGCCACTGTCCCAGACAGGGTCTTACTCACACACATATATCGGAGTCACATATTGATGCCATGGTCTTACTCGGACATCACATATCGAAATCCTATGTCATGACATATGTATCCTAGCTATTCCTAAGGTTCATACAGGGCTTTAGGACATTGTAACTCGGTCGAAACGAATTCAGAAATATAATGGTCAAGCTTACTCACATTTGGCTATTACATAAATAAATTTACATATTTCCATTCAGCATATATAATACATTTAATTAAAATTAAGTACATCTATTTGCTTATAAACTTACCTCGGACGTTGTAAAATGGAACGAGACGACTAGTCGACAACTTTCGTTTTCCCCTGATCCAAATCCGATTTCTTTGGTTCTTGATCTAAACATATTTAAATTAAACTCATTCAAACATATTTTCATTCAATTTAATCCAAAAAAAATAAAGGGCAAATTACCATTTTACCCCTGACATTTTACCCTTTTGACAATTTAGTCCCTATTGCACAAAACATGAAATATGCAAAATCTCAACATACCCATGTTAGGCCAAATGTTCCTAGTGTCCACACAAGTCCATATATTTCATTTATTTCACATTTTAATCCCTCAAATTATTATTTTTGCAATTTAGTCCTAAATACTCAAAATCATCAAAAACTCCAATACAAAACATGTTAACCCAAAACATATCTTTCATATTTCATCATAAAACAAAAAAAAAATCACAAGCTCTCAAAAATGGCATAACTCAAAATATTAATCAAAATCAAAAATTTAAGCATGGGTTTACTAGTACTCGAAGAAACGATCTCAAAAACGTAGAAATTATCAAAAATTGAGCTAAACACATACCTTAATTGAGCTTAGAAATGGTCGAACCCTAGAAATCTTCTTGTTTCATTCTTATTTAGTTTCGACAATGGTGAAATAAAAATATTAACACTAATGTTTTATGATATATTTTAAATTATATTAACTTATATTATTAGTTTACTAAATTAACCTTAATGAACTTAGAATAAAACCATATAATATAAGCCTATTGCCATCCATTCAATATGTCAATGGGCTATTTACAACTTAAAGGCTTCCATTTATAAAGCCAATAGCAATTCGGCCCCTTATACATTAAATGACCAAATTTTCAATTTACACGATTAAGTCCTTTTATTTAATAGGACACTCAAACGATAAAATTAAAGCACGGAAATTTCACACATACAAATTCACACATAATAAACACAGAAAATATTTTTAAAATATTTTTTGACTCAAATTCGTGGTCCTAAAACCACCACTCCGACTAGGGTCTAAATCGGGCTGTCACACCCCAGCCTTTTGATCTACTCCTAAGCAACAAGATACACATCATTAACATAACCGAAACATCCAATAATTGCGCAAAAATTCCAGAGCACTTGCCAACACCACTTGAGCAGAAGACACAAAACCCAACGGAGAGATCGATAATAGTTTGAATGAAAAAGAAAGGTAACAAGAAGAGGAAAAACCGAGAGTGCCGCGGTGAGGAAGAATAATTGACGTCAAAATTTTTTAGAGTGAGAGAGAAACGAAAATTTTGAAAAAAAATAAAAAATAAAAACTGGTAACAACAATATCTCAACCCCCCACTAACATCTCAATCTCAACTACCTCAGAATTCAAATTCCACTAAAACTCTTCCAGATAACCAAGCAAAAATAACTCCTATGCTTGTGCGGGGATTTGAACACAAGACCTTCAATGCACCAATTCCCTTACCACCTGAACCAGTAGGCTCATTCTGATATAAATTTATAAACATTTAAATATAAGCCCACTGAACAAAGGTAAGGCTCAAATAAAAAATAACAAAGTTAACAAATCTGAGACTTGAACCCAAGACCTCTCACATACACCCAGAACACTTAACCACTGAAGCAGATACACACTTGTGTAAGAATTCACAGAAACAAAAATATAGGTCAGGGCATTATAGTTTTAGCCAATTTGACCTTAATTTCAACATGAATGAGATTAAAAAGACTTTACCACAGCTACTGAACATGTTACGAACTACTAAAAGTAACATGAAAAAGGTTGGGCCTAAGCCCATTCTAATGGTCCGCAATGACAAGGGAAAATGAAAGGTTAAGGCTAAGGATAATGGCAAGGCCAAACTCAACAAAGGAAAAGCTGCATTGAAACCTAAAAGAGGACTTGCTAAGGAAAGAAAATGTTTCTATTGTGGCAAGACCGGACACTAGAAGATGAGCTGTCCTGTCTATCTTGAAGAAGTCAAGAAGGCAAAGGAAAATGGAGCATCCACTTCAGGTATTTGTGTTATTGGTATTAATTTATCAACATCTACTTCTTGGGTATTAGATACTGAAAGTGGTTCTCATATTTGTACCTCTGTATAGGGACTGCAAAGAAGTGGGAATCTGGCTAAAGGAAATGTGGACCTGCGAGTTAGTAATGGAGCAAGAGTTGCTGCATTAGTTGTAGGAACACATATTTTACAATTGCCTAGTGGGCTTGATTTAATTTTGGAGGATTGTTCTTTTGTGCCCTATTTGCCTAGAAACATTATTTCAATTTCTTATTTAGACAAGATTGGTTTTGAGATGATTATTAAGAATAATTGTTGTTCATTTTATCTCAATAATATTTTTTTATGGTTTGGCACAATTAGTAAATGGTCTTTACATTTTATATCAAGATAGACCCATGTATACCACAAATACTAAAAGATTAAAAATAAATGATTCTAATCAAAGCTCTATAAAGATAGGATTTTGGATTCTTTTGTTTTTGAACAATTGGATATATGTGAGTCTTTCTTGTTGGGTAAAATGACTAAAACTCCTTTTAATAGTAAAAGTGAGCGAGCTAGTGATTTATTCAGCTTAATACATAGTGATGTATGTGGACCAATGGATACACAAGCCAGAGGAGGTTTTCAATACTTCATTACTTTCACTGATGACTTTAGTAGAGATAGGTATATTTATCTTGTGTGCCATAAATCTGAAGCCCTTGAAAAATTCAAGCAATTTAAAAATAAAGTACAAAATCAACTAGGTAAAAGTATTAAGGCACTTCGATCAGATCGAGGAGGAGAATACTTAAGCTTAGAGTTTGATGAGTTTTTTTAAGGAATGTGGGATTATCTCACAACTTACACCTCTTGGTACCCCATAATGGAATGGAGTTTCTGAAAGGAGAAATTGAACAATATTAGATATGGTTCGATCAATAATGAGTCATGTTGATCTTCCTACTTTGTTTTGGGGGCATACACTTGAAACAATTGCTTTCACACCAAATCATGTTTAGTATAAATCGGTTCAAAAGACACCATATGAGATGTAGACTGAGAAATGTCCTAGTATGCCTATCACGATGATTTGGGGTTGTGAAGCTTTTGTTAAACGTCATACGTCTACTAAACTCGAACCCAAATCTCAAAACTACATCTTTGTGGGATATCCTAAAGAAACTAAAGGATATTATTTCTTCAATGCTACTGAGAACAAAATGTACTGCTCAGACAGGAGCCTTCCTTGAAAGAGAGTTTTTCTATAGAAAAGGAAGTGGTAAAAGAATAGAACTTAGAGAAATTCGAGAACAAGAACAAATCACTGAACTAGAGATTGAACAACAATAGGATCCACAAGTTTTTGCGGAACAATCAACTATTTTGGAAGCACAACTACTGCGAATATCTTTAAGAGAACATCATGTACCTAAGAGATATGGATTTTTTATTACAACACATGGTGATATTCTACTTATGGATCAAGATAGCCTAGGACATACCAAGAAGCAGTGGTGCACCCAAATTATAAGACATGGCTTGAAGAGATTAGGTTTGAGATGGATTCTATGTAGGTGCAAGTGGGTTAATCCCATAGGGTGCAAAGTATGGATCCTATGGGTTCAAGTGGGTTTTCAAAAAGAAAACCGACATGGATGGTAGGTAATGTACAAACATGCAAAGGACGATTAGTCACTAAAGGTTTTTTTAAGTTCATGGTATTGCCTATTATGAAAGCTTTTCTCCTGTTGCTATGTTTAAATCCATCTAGATATTACTTGCAATTGCTGCAATTTCATGATTATGAAATCCGGAATATAAATGTCAAAATAACTTCCCTTAATGGGAAACTAAACTGGGATCTGTGCATGACACAACTAGAACGTTTTGTCGATCCAAAAGATGTTGGTAAGATATGCAAGCTACAAAGATTTATTTATGGAATAAAACAAGCTTCTCGAAGTTGGAATCTTCGTTCATTATATGGAGAAAGGCTTCCCTACCCCCTTCTCCCTAACTAACCATAGGCGGTCTACTATCAGACGGTGCTACCCCTTAAGCGAAAGCCAACACATTACTTTCAATGTCATCAGCCTCAGCTCGATTGGGATCCATTTACTATACGAAAAAACAATTTAAAATTGCCAAGAGTCATCACACTATCACAGTTTATTTATGGCATGTATAGCAAGACTCTTACACAGGCTACATTAGTCCAAGAATCGACTAAATCATAGCTCTGATACCACTAAATATAATACCCCTTACCCGTATCCAGCGCAGGAATAGGGTACGAGGCATTACCGGACTTATACACAAGGAATCATACAAAATCGAGACGTAAATTTCCATCCAAATTTAAAACTTTTCATATACATTCATATCGTCCCTAAAACGAGCCTACGAGGCCCAAATCATACATTGGAAGCAGTTCGGGACTAAACTGAAAACTTTAGAAATTTTTACAACACTCAAAAAAAATTTCACTAAACAAGGGTCACACGCCCGTATGTCTTTGGGACACGCACATGTGGGTAGGCCGTGTGGTCATACACACTCGTGTCCCTGACCCATGTAACTCTCTATTTGTCACCCAAGAATAAATTGAAGTCACACGGCTAATGCACACGCCTATGTGATTAGGCCGTGTGGTCGATTAAATTTTCATAATTTTTCATAAAATAGTTGCAGACTTCACACTCCCATGGCCGTGTGCCCGATACTGATCATTTTGTTTTGCAATAATTAAGGTGTAGGGGACACACGGCTAGAACACACGCCCATGGGGCAAGCCGTGTGTCACACACGGCCTAGACACACGCCTGTGTGTCTACCCATGTGGACAGAAATAAGGCTATTTACCAAGCTATTTTGTCACCCTTCCATGTACATACCTACATAATAACATACAACACCAATCCAAGCATATACATACAACCAAATCAGCCACATTCAAGACATCCACATATCATTCACATGCTACCACTTATCACATACTTATCAACATAAACCATGAAAATTCCCACATCCATCATATGCATATATACTTAAACCAATATTAGCCAATTTCAATGGCCACTTACAGAATGAATTATCAACCAACATAAGCAAACACATTTGGTCAAATTAATTATGACACATAACAAAATGACCAAGTCCCTATACATGCCATAACTCAAAATGTAGAATTCATTGGTACCCAAAATAATCAATTAATAGTGTGATGGAGTCTCCGACGATCCCCAATTCCTAGCTAGCTTGGTGACACTATAAGACAAGGGAAAAGAAAGAGGAGTAAGCATTAAAGCTTAGTAAGTTCCTATGCAAATAATAAGCATCATAAACACATATTTAACATACAATTAACATGAGGTAAATTAACATAAATGTTATTATAAATCTCATAGTAAAACTTACTCAATCATAACCTTACAGAGGGTTCATCACGTAACGAGCTCATTACGTATGAGTACATAGTTGAGTCATCTCGAATTGGATTTACACACAATTCATCTTTAACATACTCATTAAATTACCCATTAAACCACTAAAAGTACTAAAGGATAATTGGGTGTTTTGTACACTCGGTATCGTACCAATGCCATATCCCAGATATGGTCTTACATGTGATCTCGTATTGATGCCAATAGCCTAGCTATGGTCTTAGACGAGGTTTCATATAGATGCCATATCCTAGATATGGTCTTACGCGTAGTCCCATGTTGATGCCATATCCCAGATATGGCCTTACACGAAGTCTCATTAACCCTAATGTCATGACATTTGTATCCTATCTATTCCTAAGGTTCAACCGGGATTTCACGCTTGTCAAAAATTTGTCGAATACGTACAAGGGTCAATCATACTTCATACAATAATAAAGCATTTAAAACAAAATTGAAACAATGCATTATTTACATACGAACTTACCTCAGTACAAAAATAGTAGAAATGGGACGTGATCGTCAAACACTTTCTTTTTCCCCCGATCTAAGTCTGAACCTCGTTTCTCTTGATCTATAATAGCAAATTTAACTCATTTATTATTCACTTTACTCAATTCAGTTCAAAAACACACATTATGGTAAAATTATATTTTTGCCCCTAAACTTTGACAATTCTACACTTTGGTCCCTAGGTTCGTAAATTGAAATAGATTCAATTTGTTCGATTCCAAAGCCTAGCCGAACCTCTTTCATGCTTATAAAAGCTCACATTTCCCATTCTTTCACATTTTTACTACTCATTTTATGACTTTTTACAAATAGGTCTTTTTAGGCATTTTCATCGTAAATCACTTAGCAAAAGTCGTTTATCAAACACCAAACTTACATAATCTACCATTAAACATCAAAATACATACATGTCTAACATGGTTCAAACCCTAAACCTTAATCATTTCTCAATTTAATGGCAGAAATAGGTAGATCGAATGATAACAACTTTAAAAATGTAAAGAGCATTAAAAAGGGGACAAGAATAGACTTACAATCGAGCTTGGAAGTTGGCCAAACCCTAGCTATGCCTTCCTTCTAATTTTTGGTAGAAGGGGAAGAATATGTACAAGGTTTTTGGTTTGATTTTTTCCTTTTAATTCATTTAATTACTAAATGACCAAAATACCCCAAACTTAAAACATAAAATTTCTCTTACCTCATGTCCATTTTTGTCCACTAACTTAACAAATGGTCTAATTACCATCTAAGGACTTTCAATTTAAAATTCCATAGCAATTAGACACTCTAGCATATAGAACTCAAGTTTTGCCTTCTTTGCAATTTAGTGCTTTTAACTACATTGATTGTTCAAACTTTAAAATTTTTGAACGACATTTTCATGAAATCATTCCATAAAATTGTATAACATAAAAATGTAATAAAAATAAGTTTTTCAACATTGGATCCGTGGTCCCGAAACCATAGTTCCGACTAGGCCTAAAATCGTGCTGTTACAACTCTCCCCCCTTTTGGGATTTTCGTCCCTAAAAATCTTACCAGAAAATAGGTTTGGGTACTATTTTCTCATAGCCTCCTTGGGTTCCCACGTAGCCTCTTCGACCCCATGTTGTTGCCATAAAACTTTCACTATGGCTATACTCTTATTTCTCAACTATTTAACTTCCTGAGCTAAAATCTTGACCGGTTCTTTACTATGCATCATACCCAGTCGAATCTCAATCTCTGTTGGAGAAATTACATGTGAAGGATCAGAATGATATCGTCGCAAAATCGACACATGAAACACATTATGGATCCTTTCCAACTCTGTCGGTAAAGCTAACTGATATACCACTGGCCCTATTCTTTCAATAACCTTATACGGCCCAATGAAACGTGGACTCGACTTGCCTTTAAGACCAAATCAAGAATTTTCTTCCACGGAGATACTTTCAAAAATACTTTATCACTAACCTGAAACTCAATCTCTTTTCTTCTCAAATCCTCCTACGACTTCTGTCGATCTAAAGCTACTTTCAAGCAATCACGGATTACCTTTGCTTTTTCTTCGATTTCTCTAACCAAGTCAACCCCACGAATCTGTTTCTTACTAAGCTCCTCCAAAACAAGGGAGTTCGGCACTTGCGGCCATAAAATGCTTCATAAGGTGTCATTTTTATACTCGACTGAAAACTATTGTTATAAGCAAATTTGACCAATGGTAGATATTTTTCCCAACTATCTTCAAATTCTAGAACACAACATCGAAGCATATCTTCAAGAATCTGAATCACTCTCTCAGACTGACCATCAGTCTAAGGATGAAAAGCAGTACTAAAGTTCAGCTTCATACCCAAAGCTTTTTGCAGCTTTTTCTAAAACCATGAAGTAAACCTCGAATCTCTATCCGAAATGATAGAAATAGCACCCCATGCAATCTCACAATCTCAGCAATGTACAGTTCAGCTAGCTTATCAAGTGAATAGTCAGTACATACCGGTATAAAATGAGTCAATTTCGTCAATCTATCAATAATAACCCAGACGACATTTTTTTTCGGAGTCACAGGCAAACCCGTCACGAAATCCATCGTAATCCTATCCCATTTCCACTCAGGAACCATCACTGGCTGAAGTAAACCCGAAGGCACTTGGTGTTCAGCTTTCACTTGTTGACAAATCAAACATCTCGAAACAAACTCTAAAATATCTATTTTCATACCTAACCACCAATACAATTTCTTCAAATCATTATACATTTTTGTACTACCCGGATGCACAGATAACCAACCATTATGTGCCTCATAAAGAATTTTCTGAATAAGTTCATCATTTTTTGGTACACAAATTCTGCCTTGGAACATCAAACAATCATCGGATCCGATATGAAAATCAGAATCACTACCCAATTCACAATGAACTTTTTTGGCTTGCAAATCACTGTCACATTTTTGAGCTTCACAAATTTGTTGAAGAAAAAATGGTCTAGCTCTCAACTCAACTAGGATCAAACCATTATCAGACAAAGTCAACCGTGTATTCATTGCTCTCAAAGAAAACAAAGTCTTTCTACCCAACGCATGTGCGACTACATTTGCCTTACCCGGGTGGAAATCAATTACTAGCTCGTAAGCCTTCAGTAACTCGAGCCATCTCCGTTGCCGCAAGTTTAAATCTTTCTGAGTCATCAAGTATTTTAAACTCTTATGATCAGTAAAGATATGGCATTTCTCACCGTAGAAATGATGTCTCCAAATTTTTAAAGTTAACACTATGGCGGCTAATTCCAAATCATACGTCAGATAATTCTTCTCGTGCGGTTTCAACTGTCTCAAGGAATAAGCTATCACTTTTCCCTCTTGCATCAACACACTTCCTCATTCATTCAGTGATGCGTCACTATAAATTACGAATTCTTTTCCTGGATCAAGTTGTACTAAAACCGGTGCCTCAGTCAATAATGCTTTCAACTTTTCAAAACTTTGCTGACATTTTTCAGACCATTCAAATTTAACATGTTTTTGCAACAGCTTGGTTATAGGAGTAGCGATCATCAAAAATCCTTTGACAAAACATCAGTAATATCCGGCTAAGCCCAAAAAGCTTCTAACTTCAGATACATTCCTTGGTGGTTTCCAATCAACAATTGCCAAAATTTAACTTGGATCAACCCGAATACCATCTCCTGAAATAATATGTCCCAAGAATCTGACTTCTCGGAGCCAAAACTCACTTTTACTGAATTTAGCAAACAACTGCTTATGTCTCAAAGTCTGCAATACAGTTCTCAAGTGCTCAGCATGCCAGGACTCGTCTCGAGAATAAATCAGAATATCATCAATTAACGCAGCTACAAATTTATCTAAATACGATCAGAAAATTCTATTCATCAAATCCATAAAAAAAGCAGGTGCAAGAGTTAGCCCGAAAGGCATAACAAAAAATTCATAGAGTCCATACCTTGTCCTGAAAGCAGTTTTTGGCACATCCGACTCTTTAACTCTCAACTGATAGTAGCCAGATCTCAAATAAATTTTTGAGAATATCGTTGCTCCTCTCAACTGATCAAACAAGTCATCAATCCTCAATAAAGGATACTTGTTCTTTATAGTCACCTTGTTGAGCTGATGATAGTCAATACAAAGCCTCATGGATCCGTCTTTCTTCTTTACAAACAATACGAGAGCACCCCAGGGAGAAAAACTCGGTCTCGCAAAAACCCTTATCCGTCAAGTCTTGCAACTGAGCTTTTAATTCTTTCAATTTAGTTGGAGCCATTCTATACGGAGCAATAGATATCAGTGAGGTCTCTGGTACTAAATCAATACCAAACTTAACTTCTATAATCAAAGGTAACCAATCAACTCTTCTGGAAACACATCCGGATATTCACAAACTATCGGCACTGACTCAATTTTCAATTCAGACATCTTTGTCTTCAACACATAAGTAAGGTAAGCTTCACAACCTTTCCTTAAATATTTTTTGGTAGACATCAATTCATCAAATGGCAACAACATTAAATCAACCGAAAAATAGTGACCTTGAATCATCAAGGGATAATTCTTGCAAACTCTATCAATTAATACATATTTTCCTAAGGGGTTTGACACTCTAATCACAAACTCAGTAAACTCAACAGGCAAGCTCTTACTAGTTACGAATTTCATACAAACATAAGAATGGGTCGATCTAGGATCAATCAATGCAACTACATTAGTATTATAGAGAGAAAAATTACCAGTGATAACATCTGGAGGTGTCGTTTCTTCGCGAGTACTGATGGCATAAGCTCTAGCAGGTACTCGAGCTTCGGATCTCACAGATGTATCTTTCGTCACACCTTTACTACTAGCTCCATTGCCAGTTTTTCTCGGTGGCCTACCTTGTTAGTAGTATTACTCGACCTCGCACTCTGAAATTTTTCTTTCTCAGCCATTTCAGGGCAATCTCAGATAAAATGCTCTTGAGAACCACACTTGAAACAAGCCCGATCATTCATCCTACACTCACTGGGATGTCTTCTTCCACAATGCTGATATTCGGGTCTATTAAGCCTTACATTACCCACACTTGCCATTGAAGTGGCTTGAGATTCAAAACTTGAGTATTGCTTCCTGCAGTCTCTGCGAGAATACCCAGCTGATACATTCAAACGGGAATACATTTCTTTAGATTTCTTTGATTGAGATGGAAATGACTTACTCATAGGCCTTTTCCTCAAATCTTTATCTTCACATTCAACTTTCTTCTTTTCTTTATTCAACTCTTTCAGCCTTTCAAGCTTGCTCGACCAATACCATAAATTCTTTCATCTCTAATATCCCAACTAAAACACAAATGTCCTCATTCAATCAATCCTCAAATCTATTGCACATGATGGCCTCGGTGGAAACACACTCTCGAGCATATTTACTAAGTCTGACGAATTCTCGCTCAAATTCTATCACTGACATCCGACCCTGTTTTAGCTCAAGAAATTCCTTACGTTTCTGATTAATGAACTGCTGACTAATTTATTTCTTTTGGAACTCCTCTTGAAAGAATTCCCATGTAACCCTCTCTCTTGGTACCACCGACACCAGTGTATTCCACCAGGGATACGCAAAATCTCTCAAAAGTGAGATGCACACTTTAAACACTCATCTGGTGTGCAAGACAGCTCATCAAATACCCAGATGGAGTTTTCGAGCCAAAACTCGGCTCTCTCGGGATCATCATCTACATTAGCTCTGAAGTCTTCGGCACCCTGTTTTCAGATCTTATCAACTGAGGGCTTCTTCATTCTTACAAATTCCATACCTCGTGGAGCTACGAGAACTGGTCGAGGAATAGATGGGGGTAGAGGAGGTTGGGCATTCAGATTTGTTTGAACAAACTCTGTATACCACTCATTCATCTTATGGAGAAAGGCTTCCCTACCCCCTTCTTCCTAACTAAATGTAACACCCCAAACCCGGCCTAGACGTTATGGCCGAATCTGGCGGCGTCACATAAGAGTGCTTTTTAGAAAACCTTAGCAAGTTAAAAATCGTCCAAGTTATTATCTTTTCTTAAGTCATGAAATCCCTATTCCAATTATTACTTGAAAATATTCTTATAATGCGGAAGCTAAATCGTCATTCATTTTTACGAAAACCATAAGTTAAATTTCTAAAACGTATTTATGGTATCGCGGTTCATAAGAAAATAACCTTAACAGTTTAAAATTCCAAAACCCAAAATAAATATTTTGAGTCTAAATACATAATTAATCCCAAAGCAGATATAAAAATAAAGCAGATAAAATAAATGTTACTCAAAAATCAATAAGTGTCTACCATTGGACACCATCGAGCCCTTCGTCGTACCGATCCATCTACTACTGAGGATTACCTAACAAATAAAATAAATAAAGGGGTGAGTTTTCACAACTCAGTGTGTACATCCCCACAAGCAGCATGCATATAAAAATATAACAAAATACAGATATTCGGCCTTAGCCTTACAGATATTGCATGCATAACAGATCAGATGTCAGAAATCATGCCCACTAACCCTACACACCATCTCCGTCCAACCCAACACACCATGTGGGGATAAAATCAACCCACCCAACCCTACACACCAAGTATGGGAATATAATCTACCCATCCAACCCTACACACCAAATGGTATCGAAAAATAGTACATACAGTTAAATGCAGCGTCGCTGCTAGATATCAGGCTAATTACTTTTCAGACTTCCTTCTCTTCATAACAATCCCAACCCAATGCAATGCATTACAAATATCATGGCATGCTTATGTGCAGATAACAAATATACAGAATCATATAGATACACATGCTTATAATAACATGTTTTTGCATACAAATCAGTAATCAATCAGAGCATGGGGTCTAAGTAACGCTTACCGCCCCTACAGTCAGGTCACAGTCGACTTAGGTGACCCGTGCAACCTTACAAAACATTTCACATTAACTGGGCTCACACGCCTGTGTGCCCTGCCTGTGTGGGCCCACACGCCCGTGTAGCCTACATGCCCAAATTAGCCATGCCCGTGTGGATCACATGACTTGGCCCAAATATCACATACCCGTGTGGTTCACCCTTGTGACCCACATGCCCGTACAGCCTACATGGCGCAAATGGTCGAGCCTGTGCCTCGTACACGACCTTGCTAGCCTTACATGCCCGTGCCCATAGTGCTCGTGTGGCGCGCGCACGACCTGGCTCGTCTGTCACATGCCCATGTTTTAGGACGTAGGCTACCACACGGGCAGACCACACACCCATGTGACGTCGACAGTCAGCTTTTTGGCTTTCACCGAAGCTCATTTTTTGCGTAATCGGAGTACACACCTAGTTCGTTTTTGCTGTGTATCCAACCACGAGCACTCCAAAGCCTAGGATTGTCAAAACCAAGCCCAAATCAGTCACTTAAATCAACTTACCTAAGAATGGGCAAATCCCGAAACGAGAGATCTACTTACCTTTGACAAAGAACGGGGTTTCCTTGCTATTTAGAACTCGATTACTAATCTACAGAGCCTTGAATAATCCCTAAACAGTAACCAAAACCCTTTTTAGTAATCCCCAAATGAAATCTCGTAACTTTAGTTAAACGTTACTTACCGAATCGACGAACTCAATATCGAAATGCCAAAGCTTAACAAAAAAGAAGAAAAACGACGGAAAAAGGGGAAAAAGAATAGAATTCGACAGCAAGGGAAAATTAGGGAAAAAAAGAAGGCGGTAGAGAAAGGTGTTTTGCCAAAAAGGAGGAAAATAAGAAAACCCTAAGTTTTCCTTAAAGCCCACAACTCAGACTTTTAATAAAACCCACACTTAACTAAAACTTGCAGCAAAAATAATCCCATCGCCACTGCAGGGAATCAAACCCCTAACCCTAAGCATAATTCCCTTACCACTTAACCACTAGACCAGTAGGCCCATTCTATTAAGTTTTACTACCAAATCCTTATAAGCCCACTGGCCTCAAGTCAAGCTTTATTCAAATAAAACCTAAAATTTAGCCCAAGTTAACACTTAAACTTGGGACCTCCCAAACACACCCCAGAGCATATAACCACTTAAACCCACATATTTTTATGCAAAAATAACACGAAGCACAGATTCAGACACTTCCAAGCCCAATAATCACAAAAGCCAAAAATGAAAAATTTGGGGCGTTACACTAATCGTAGGAGGTCTACTATCAGATGGCACTGCCCCTTGAGTGGGAGCCAACACATTACTTTCAACGTCATCAGCCTCTGTGACAGCCCTATTTTGACCCTAGTCGGGAAGTGGTTTCGGGACCACAAAATCGAGTCATAATAATAATTAACAGTTATATTCCATGCTTATTGTGTGTGTAAATGCATGTGTGAAAGTTTCATGCTTTGATTTTGTCATTTGTATGTGAAATTTATAAGATAGGACCCATGTGATAAAACTTGAAAATGTCATAAGTAAATTTTAAAGTGCCAAATAATGCATGAATTGTGACATGGGGGACTTGCATGTCAAATGGACCAATTTGAGTTTAGTGGCCGGCCATAGTGATGGTTGATAGATAATTTATACTTTATTTAAGCATTTTAATAAGTGATGGCATAATATTGAAAATAAAAGAATTAGTAAAATAACAAAATGGTGAAAAGAACAAAGTTTGTCCCTCTTTGTTCTTCATAGCCGAATGTAAGAAAGCAAATTGGGGAAGCGGAGCTCATGAATGTTCGGTCACTTGGGGAAGAAACATCCAAGGTAAATTCATGATAGTTGCTTCTATTTTGATGTTTATGAGATCCTTTCTTGAATCTACCTTAACCCATGAAGTATATTTTGTTTATTTGGTTGTATTGTGAGCATTTGTTCTTGATTGAAATGAAGGATATGGTTGTTGTTTCATGTTTTTTTGATGAATAATGTTAGATAGGTGAAGTTGAGCTAAACAAATTAAGCATATATGGGCATTAGATGCTAAGTAGGAAATCGGCTAATAGGTTGGGTGTACTATGGCCGATTGTGGACTATGATAATATTTAGTAAGGTATGTGCTTTAAATGTGTTATGAACTATTATAGGTTAATTTAGGTTGAAGCTTGGTAAAATTGAATAATTGTGGCTTAAATTTCTTAATGGCAATTGGCTATTATGGTGAAATGCAAATGTTAATATTTAGTTGCTAGTGTTTATATGTGTGTTAGCCGAAATTGAACTTGAATAATGATTTGAGCACAATTTGTTGTATTGATATTATGCTTAAGTGAATTTATAGATATATATGATCAAATTGATTGGTGAGATACATGCTTAAATAATGTGTATGCCAAGAATGTGTGAAAGAGTGAATTGGTAATAATCTACTTGGGACAGTAGCAGTAAGGTGATATTTGGAAAATCACCATAAATTGTAGGAGTTGAGTTAGAAGCTGAATAAATTATGTAATTAAATCTGAATGAGTCTAGTTTCTTATAAAATAAACTGTAAAGTAAAAGAATTACCGATCATGAGATATTTGAAGTAATGTGGGACAGAGTCAAAATGACTTCTAGATCCCCTGTTCTGTCTTTATAAAATCATTATAAAATGTATAAAAATGGCCATATGATAAAATTTATATGCTTAGACTCATTAATGAGTCTAGTTTCAAATGAAATAAACGAAAAAATATTTTGAATGCTGTACAATGAGAAATTTATTTCGTAGTGAAGAATGGTCAGATTTGTCAAACACTGAAACAAGGGAAAATTTAGCAAAAATCTGGTATTTATTGGCTAAACTAAAAATTATGAAAATTTTATTGATAAAAGATAAATAAGTCTATTTTCAAGAAAAATTTACGGCAATTGATTTTGAGTTTCGTAGATCCATTTATAAATAATTTAATGACTGTTGCTCAAGAAGTCAGCTTATAGTGAAATTGTGATTATATTGTAAACATTGATAAAAATTTGCTAATGAATTGCTTATTGATTTCTTATAAGCTTACTATAATCTGTATGTGTGAAAGTCGAATATATATGTATTATATTCTGAAAGTAATACTTGAATAGTCGAATAATGACTAGTTTAAAATTTATTGAATTAAAGCTCAAGAGCATAGAGGGGCAACCTCGGATAAGGGAAAAGCTAAAGTCACGGAATAGCCAACCCGAAATTTGTTCAGAAAGATACAAGGTAATTTTTGAGTAATCGTCTTTGGTATAAAATTGATGATGCCTTGACATGTATATACTATATGAATTTTGATCTTTTTGGTTCTATTTGAATTAAGTTGAGTGGTAAATAATCTAAGTGTATGACCTATAGTTGAATGGTCAATTCGGGTTAAGCTTGATTGATGAAAGGTACGTGTGATATTTATACATGATTTTAAACCGAAATGAAATAATGGTGTTCATATGAAGCTCATGTCTGAATGTAGCCAATGGCTACTAATAATGTGAAATGTTCTAGAAAATGTGTTAGAATACGATTAAAAAGACATGATATTTGATGTGGATATCCGGGCTTAAAGACCCGCAGGCTTTATGCTGGAATTGTATCCGGGCTTAAAGACCCACAAGCTTCGTGCTGGAATGATATCTGGGTTAAAGACCCGCAGGCTTTTGCTAGACATGTGTTTCAAGTCCTAAGACTTGACAGACCGATGCCAGTAAGTTAAGTAAGATTACGACATTGAATATCCGTGTGAGTAAGTATTATATATATTTTACCTTCTAAGGTACGTATTATGTACTCATATGTGAATTGACTTCAAAGTGAATTATTAGTATCGAAGAATGATATATATATGTGTATATGTGTGTGAATGAATACTGTATTTAAGAATAAGAGAATGACTTATTCGGTCAATGTATGTCATTGTAAAAGCATGTGACTTAAAGAAATTTTATGAGCCATATAGTATAGTGAAATATGTACTGAAAAATTTCTCGTTTATTCATGTATATATATATATATTCGGCCAATAGGTTTTATAACTATTGTACTTGAGAGTTTTCGGCCAAGTGATCTACAATTTGAATTCGGGTTCTTGTGATACTTAATGTTCTATTTTAAATGACACGTTTTAATTGTTTGAAATACTTCAAACTTACTAAGCCTTGAAAGCTTACTCTGTTCCTTATTTCTTTGTTTTATAGATTGTTGATTTTGGCCAACGACTCGGGGATCATCAGCAGTTCATCATACTATCGATCTTTTTGGTACAGTTATATTTTGGCCTTGGTATGGCATGTATAGATTAGGCCGGTGACAATTATGTTTTGTATTGTAAATATTTTTGGCCATATGAAAATGGCATATATATAACTTAAAGATCAATATGTATTCAGCTTAATTTCTGTCTTTGTTGATTGATTATGTGAATGAAAAATTAAATGTTTGGCTCAGTAATACCTCATAGCCTAAACCGGCGATCGGACTCGGGCTAGGGGTGTTACAGTCTCAGCTCGATTGGGATCCATTTACTATACGAAAACACAATTTAAAATTTCCAAGAGTCATCACACTATCACAGTTCGTTCATGACATGTATAGCTAGACTCTTACACACGCTATGTTACTCCAAGAATCGACTAAACCGTAGCTCTGATACCACTAAATGTAACACCCCTTACCCGTATCTAGCACAAGAATAGGGTATGAGGCATTACCAGACTTATACACAAGGAATCATACAAAACCGAGACGTAAATTTCTATCAAAATTTAAAACTTTTCATATACATTCATATCATCCCGAAAACGAGCCTACGAGGCCCAAAACATACATTGGAAGTAGTTCAGGACTAAACCGAAAACTTTAGAAATTTTTACAAAACTTAGATAATTTTTCACTAAACAGGGGTCACACGTCCGTGTGGCTTTGGGACACACCCGTGTGGGCAGGCCGTGTGGTCATACACGCCCTTGTCCCTGACCTGTGTAACTCTCTGTTTGTCACCCAAGAACAAACTGAAGTCACACGGCCAATGCACACGCCCGTGTGCTTAGGCCATGTGGTCGATTAAATTTTCATAATTTTTCATAAAATAGGTGCAGACTTCACACACCCGTGCCTGGGGCCTTTCGTCTAGACAGCTGAGACACACGCCCATGTCTCTGCCCGTGTGCTTGATACTGAGCATTCTATTTTGCAACAATTAAGGTGCAAGGGACACATAGCTGGAACACATGCCCATGAGACGAGCTGTGTGTCACACACGCCCGTGTGTCTACCTGTGTGGACAAAAATAAGGCTATTTACCAAGCCGTTTTGTCACCCTTCCATGTACATACCTACACAAAAACATACAACACCAATCCAAACAAATAGATACAACCAAATCAGCCACATTCAAGACATCAACACATCATTCACATGCTACCATTTATCACATACGAACATCACATACTTATCAACTTAAACCATGCAAATTCCCACATCCATGAAAACATCATCATATGCATATATACTTAAGCAAATATTAGCCAATTTAAATGGCCATTTACAAAATGAATTATCAACCAACATAAGCCAACACATTTGGCCAAATTAATTATGACACATAACAAAATGACCAAGTCCCTATACAAGCCATAACTCAAAATGTCAAATTCATTGTTACCCAAAATAATCAGTTGCTAGTGTGATGGAGTCTCTGGCGGTCCGCAATTCCCAGCTAGTTTGGGGACACTATAAGACAAGGGAAAAGAAAGGGGAGTAAGCATTAAAGCTTAGTAAGTTCCTATGCAAATAATAAGCATCACATATTTAACATACAATTAACATGAGGTAAATTAACATAAATGTTATTATAAATCTCATAGTCAAACTTACTCAATCATAACCTTACCAAGGGTTCATCACATAACAAGCTTATTACATATGAGTTTTACGTACATACCTGAGTCATCTCAATTTGGATTTACACACAATTCATCTTTAACATACTCGTTAAATTACCCGTTGAACCACTTGGAATACTAAAGGATACTCGGGAATTTCATACCCACGGTATCGTACCAATGCCATATCCCAGATATGGTCTTACACGTCATCTCGTATCGATGCCAATAGCCCAGCTATGGTCTTACACGAAGTTTCATATTGATGCCATATCCTAGATATGGTCTTACATGTAGTCTCATGTTGATGCCATATCACAGATATGGTCTTGCACGAAGTCTCATTAACCTTAATGTCATGACATTTGTATCCTATCCATTCCTAAGGTTCACCAGGGATTTCGTGCTTGTCAAAACTTTGTCGAATACGTCCAAGGGTCAATCACAATTCATACAATAATAAAGCATTTAAAACATAATTAAAATAATGCATTATTTACATACGAACTTACCTAGGTACAAAAATAGTATAAATGGGACCTAATCATCAAACACTTTCTTTTTTCCCCTATCTAGGTCCTAACCGTGTTTCTCTAGAAATATAATAGCAAATTTAACTCATTTATTATTCACATTACGCAATTAAGCTCAAAAATCACATTACAGTAAAATTACATTTTTGCCCCTAAACTTTGACATTTTTACACTTTGGTCCTTAGGCTCGTAAATTGAAATAGATTCAATTTCTTTGATTCCCAAGCCTAGCCGAACCTCTTTCATGCTTATAACAGCTCACATTTCCCATTCTTTCGCATTTTTACTACTCATTTTATGACTTTTTATAAATAGGTCCTTTTAGGCATTTTCATCGTAAACCACTTAGCAAAAGTCGTTTATCAAACATCAAACTTGCATAATCTACCATTAAACATCAAAATACACACATTTCTAACATGGGTCAAACCCTATACCTTAATCATTTTTCAATTTAATGGTAGAAATAGGTAGATCGAGTGATAACGACTTCAAAAATGTAAAAAGCATTAAAAACGGGACAAGAACAGACTTACGATCGAGCTTGAAAGTTGGCTGAAACCTAGCTATGTCTTCCTTCTAATTTTCGGTACAAGGGGGAGAAGATGGACAAGGTTTTTAGCTTGATTTTTACCTTTTAATTCATTTAATTACTAAATGACCAAAATGCCCCAAACTTAAAACATAAAATATAAAATTTCTCTTACCTCATGTCCATTTTTGTCCACTAACTTAGCAAATGGTCTAATTACCATATAAGGACCTTCAATTTAAAATTCCATAGCAATTAGACACCTCTAGCATATAGAACTCAAGTTTTGCATACTTTGCAATTTAGTCCTTTTAACTAAATTGAGTGCTCAAACGTCAAAATTTTCGAACGAAATTTTTATGAAATCATTTCATAAAATTGTAGACCATAAAAATGTAATAAAAATAAGTTTTTCAACATTGGATTCGTGGTCCCAAAACCACAGTTCCGGCTAGGCCCAAAATCGGGCTGTTACAATATGATTAATTGGTCTTAGTGCTATTGGGAGATTATTAGAGTATGCCCAGAGACCAACCATAAGATGATTGTAATCACATACTCATTTTACCTTGTTTATTAATATAAGGCATTGCCATTATTATTTCAGTTTCTTTTTCTGCGTATATAAATAAACTGAATTGTAATAAAGTCCTAAGAAAATATGATTATTCTTAAAAGGTCTTAGTCAAGTATTATTGTGGGCTTGGACAACAATAATGCATTGAAACTAATGTATAATTGATTGATGGCAGAGAGTTTTCATTGACATATGGATGTCAAAATCAATACATAAGTATGTGTGAGAGAACAACATATTGGACTGACCCGCTATGAGTATGTTTCTTGGATTATTATGTAATAGTGACAATATTACTCATACTGATAACTATTTATATGATCCTCAGACTTGAGATATCACTGTCCCAACATCGTGAGTCATAAATTTTAATATAGTTAAAACGTCTACCGTAACAAGTTGTACTATAGAGATAGATGTTGGATATACCACAATCCATGTAGTAGGATATGGTTGATCAAGATAGTATTTATCCCTCCTACATAATGAGAGCAATATCTCTTGATGGAGTGAGACTAGAAATGCATGTCCATGCTCGAATAAGTTGATATGAGATATCAGACTTATTTATTGTAGTTTACTCAGAAAATCAAGATATATGAGATTAGACTATAAAAGTGTGAATATTCCATAACTTCTGTCCAATCTAGATATTAAGGATAAAAAGATATAATACATGAAAAGACTATCACAGAAAGGTTATGTCAAATCAGGACTTCTTTTAACTTGGGTGGCAATGGTCCACTGCTAGATGCCATTCGTTGTCTGTAAAGTTTGAAACGCTCTAGTATTACTACCAATGTTACAAGAGCCTATAGGGCCACACCTTATAGTTGAAACGAACATAATCCAAATACATTTGGTATTGTATGGAGTTGTCACATGAATTAAAATAATTGTTGAATTAATTTAATTTGATAATTAAATATTAAACACATTTTATGTACAATTTTTTTGTACACAAATAAAGAAATATATATAATTAATATATGAATTTGATTCATACAAAATATTAATTGTGTATAATTTACAAAATTTGTTAATATGAACAGTTATATTAATTAATTTCGGTCAAAATATAAAACACATGAAAATTAATATTCTTTGGAAAGAATATAATTAATATATGAATTTGATTCAAACAAAATGTTAATTGTATATATTTTACTGAATTTATTAATATAAACAATTATATAAATTAATTTTGATCAAAATATAAAAGACATGGAAATTAATATTCTTTTGGAAAGAGTATAATTAATATATGAATTTGATTCATACAAAATACTAATTGTATATATTTTACCGAATTTATTAATATAAAAAAGTATATTAATTAATTTAATCAAAATATAAAACACATGGAAATTAATATTCTTTTGGAAAGAATATAATTAATATATGAATTTGATTCATACAAATTATTAATTGTATATATTTTATCAAATTTATTAATATAAACGGTTGTATTAATTAATTTTGGTCAAAATAGAAAATGTATGAAAATTAATATTCTTTTGGAAAGTATATAATTCGTTTTTCTAACTTTCCGTTAATAGGGGAATAATCCTATCTTCTTTTGGAAAGAATATAATTCATTTTTCTAACTTTTCATTTGCCTTCTCTATTAATAAGGGAATAATTATATACTCTTTTGGAAAGAATATAATTCCTTTTTCTAACTTTTCATTTGCTTTCTCGATTAATTAAAGATTAATCTTGATTATCCGTTTTGATATGTGATATCAAAATGGATAAATGGACTAGCAACCGTTGTAACACCCCTTACCCGTATTCGACGCCGGAATAGGGTACGAGGCATTACCAGACCCACATCACAAGCAATCATACAATTTTGAGTCATAGATTTGCATCCAAATTAAAACCATTCACATTTAACCATAAAGTCCCTAACACGAGCCTACAATGCCCAAAACATGCTTTGGAAGTGCTTCGGGACTAAACCCAGAACTTTAGAAATTTTCACAAAACTTAGAAAATTTTTCCACTAAATAGAGGTCACACGCCTGTATGGATATGTCACAAGCCCGTGTGGGCAGGCGTGTGGTCACACACGCCCGTGTCCTGACCCCGTGTAACTCTCTGACTTGTAACCCATAAAGAAATTGAGATCACACGGCCAAGTCACACGCCCATGTGCTAGGCCGTGTGGAAAATTAATTTTCATAAAATAAGTGCAGATTTCACACGACCAAGGCACACGCCTGTGTTCAAGGCCGTGCGGTCCACACAGTTGAGACACATGCCTGTTTCTCTGCCCATGTGCTCAATTCTGAGCATTCTATTTCTCAAAATTAAGGTACAGGGGCCACACGGCCTATACAGATGCCAATGTGGTAGACCGTGTGGACAAAATAAAGGCTATTTACCAAGCCATTTGCCACCCTTATTCACATATACACTTACATCAAATCAAAGGCACAAAACATGGCATACTTAGGCAACCAAACATCCACAATCATGGCTAAATCATATCAATACAATACCTTCCACTATCATACTCACAACATTTATCATGTCCCAAATTAATCATACTAATTTCGCATATACAAAGTATCATTAAACTACTTTCATGACACCTATTTGTACATAAGATTATCATCTCACCAACAAAGCACATTTCCAAACATTTCACATTCATGCTGAAAATCACACTCCATCATACACCAAGCATACCATGACCATAACACCAAAAACATTGGCTCATATACATATATAAATGGGCTTACAACCATTTTAGCCAAAATAAGCCAATTACATGGCTAAATACAAATCAACTTAAACAAAAATAAGTCAATACATTTGGCCAAATCAAATGACACATATAAGAAAATGACCAAGTCCTTATACATGCCATACTTTCAAAATACTAAGATCATCAAATACCCAAAATAACAGTTTTGATAGTGTGAGGCAAATCTCCCACGACCTCTGATCCAAGTTAGCTTGGCGACACTATAAAAACATGGAAAATAAACGGAGTAGTAAGCTCGTATGCAAGAAATAAGCAACCTACCTTACGTGTAACATTCAAATAATATAACATAATTAAATGTACATTTACCATGGTCTCATAATCATAGCTCATTCCATCACAAAACTTAACTCATATTCATCATTTCAAGCATTTATTAAATATGAGCTTCAAGTACATACCTGTACCATCTCGAAAGGAATTTACACATAATCTCATCTTTGACATACCTGTGAACCACTCGAAATAATAATGTCGGATACTCGGGATTCTTGCACACTAAGTGCCACATATGTAGCCAATGCTATCTCAAATCTCATATCACGTAGTTGCTCGCTCTCGAGCTATCAATGAGCCTACTCACACAAGCTGTCAGTCAAGACGTAGTTACGCGGTGCTGCTCACACAAGCTGTCTAGTATCCACAACATATGCCGGTATACTCAGCCACCGGTAGGACATACAAGACTAGCACCCGGATCACATAATCACATAACACATAACTACCTCAGTGACATGTCACTTGTATCCTACCCTATTCCTAAGGTTCAACAGGATTTCTCGCTTGTCGATTCATCTTCGGACTCGTTCATAAGATTAAGCTCATCCACATTTAACAAACATACAATTCACGCAATATTAAAGCAATAAAATACAATCATATTAAAGCTTATTTTTAATATACGAACTTACCACGACACAACTTTGTTCGATTTAATATACAAAATGGCTAATAGTTCGATTTAGTCCATAACTTTGTTCTTTCCCCAGTCTAGGTCAAAACCTCTTCTTTCTTGATCTATGATATCAAATCTAACTCATCCAATTATCACATTATTCAATTTAATCCCAAAAACACCATTTAACTTTTTAACTTTTTACATTTTAGTCCCTAGGCTCGTAAAATTATTTTCATTCAATTTGTTTATTACCCAAGCCTAGTTGAACCTATTTCATGCTCATAACAGTCCACATTTTTCATTTATTCATATTTTTACATATATTTTATAGCTTTTACAAATGGGTCCCTATTTCACATTTTCATCAAAAATCACTTGGTAAATGTTGTTTATCTAACACCAAATATGCATTTTCTACCATTAGACATCAAAATACACAAATATTCAACATGGGTAAAAATTTAGACTTCATCTTTCTTTCAAATTAGTCCTTGAAATAGCTAGAACACATATTTTGCACCTATTGCAATTTAGTCCTATTAGTCAAATTGGACACTCTATCGATAAAATTTCTTAACGAAATTTTCACACAATTATTCAGTCATACAGTAGACCTTAAAGTAATAATAAAATTAACTTTTCTACCTCATATTTGTGGTCCCGAAACCACTGTTCTGATTTGACCCAAAAACGGACTATTACAACCATTTCTAATTTTCTCTGAAAAAGTTCAAAAGAAAGTGCTTGTTCATTTTTTACGAGGTGGACTACGTAGAAGTTGAGATGTGTTCATTGTGGCTTGGAATCGACATCGAATCAGCTTCATCCTTTCAATGTTAAAGGTATATTTTCAACCCTATTTCAACCTGATTCGTTCCTTCTACATGGATCCTTGGTTGTGGATCACTGAAATATATTTTTTGTTGCGCCACGAGGCGTACCGGAATCCCAACAGCAACCAACAGCAGCAAACTTTAAATGTGTTCATCAACAGAGTGAGAAAAACAGGAAAAATTTAGGAGAACATTGTAAAAAAAATATCTATCCTTGAGCCTAATTACCCTGAGTCAAGAGAAATCTTCTTTGTAATCCGTGCAGGTCGAAAGAATAGGTTTAAAGAACGAGACAAGCAAAGGAAGATGGAGTAGCACAACGATATATGGAATAACACTTAAAGAAACAAAAACACATCCTCGTGTACATTAATGGAGCTATCGGAAAAATCAAGCGATAAAACTTGACAAATCTATATCAATATCTATTTTTTGTAAATTATTGTATATCTGACTAACTGGTTAGTATAGATTCTAATTTACATCAAATTTACATTTTATGAGAACCGAGACACTTTAAAATTTTAAATTTTGGGCAAAAACAGAGCAGTGTCGCAACACCAGGACCAGAATTGAAAGAATTGAGAAAACAAACTCGATGTCATGACATAAACTCCATGTGTCGCAAGACCAAAAATAATATACTTAGAATTCCAAAATTTCAGAGTGTGATGCTACATCGAACCCCGATGTCGCAACAACGGCAAATTTCAAGGGTTATTGTGACACGAAACCCTTATGTCATGACATCGTTGTAATTTTTTGTAGGATTGACACGACTTAATTACGCAACCCGATAGACTAAACCTTGTTTTACCCATTTTTTAACCCTAAAATCCTTGTTTTTAAACTTAAAACACCTTAACTTGACATTTTAAAATTTCTTCACATTCTAAACTTCTTAAAACCATAAAACCCCTTTTCATTATATCTTTAAATCTTTGAGCCTCTTTTGCAATTTGAAAAATTAGTTGATGCAGGATTGGCAGAACCGATTGGGAATAGAGCAACAAGGACTACAATATCGAGGTTAAGGGTTCTAAATTTTGTTTTTACTATTATGTTGGAAATATTGTGTGATAACTATTTCATATTAGTATAAATTATATTTAACAAACCACCTAGAAATTCTAAAAAGTCGATTGTACAAGAACCACCGACAGTTTTGAATTCCTTAAAATTTCAAAACCAAAATGTCGAGAAGTATTATCTTGAACTTCAAGGCAAAAATTTTATCCAAGAAAGGGGATTTGAACCATTAATGGTTCTTTGAAATGAAATATGGGCTTTCGTATGGTATCAAAGATAGGAGTGATTCTGTGTCACTCCTAAAGAAATCATTGTTATTCAACTTGTAGAAGAATTTTATTGATCTATCGTATTTCAGTGTAGCAAATTAAACTAATTTTCACACTTTAGGAGCTTGAATACAAGCATTTTGGTTAAGTTTTAGTTAATTTTTTGTAATTCTATTTGCATTCAATAAAATGTGTAATTTGAGTCTTTTATTGACCTTAAAGGTTGAGTGAGGCCTAAAGGTGAGTTAATATGCTTTATGAGAGTGCAAGTACAAGGTGTACTAACTCGATAATGGTTGTTGCGTTGTAACATGGAGATTTAGATATCGCAACATAAGGAGTAGGACAGAAGAATTTCAAGACTGCCTTCGGTGTTGCGACACATCCTGAAGATGTTGTGATACACCCCTGAAGATAAAGCATACTACCTTCAATGCCGTGACACAGGACCTGGTGTGTAGTGACATCACCTCTGTACAAGAAACAATTATGAGCCAAGGGCATTTTGGTCTACACAATCAAACATTAAGCATGAGGACGACAGTTGACCTAGGCTTAAGGACGACAGCCACTGACCTAGGGCTAAGGATGACGACCACTCTTAAGTCTACAAATAGGCTCATTTAACTCATGTTATGGACGAATTTAGATATTGTATAATTTTCTTCCTATTTTTAGTCTTTTAGTCTTTCTCTTTTCTTAGGCTTTAGGTTTATTTCAGTTTTTGTTGCTTTTGTGGAAGAGATTAGATTTGTGAACTTCATCAAACTGTGTGAGGATTCGACATTCTATTCAATACAAATCAAGCTTCTTCTACACTTTATATTCTTGAATTATTATTCATAACTATTTTACATATCAAGTTTATACTGTTAATAAGATCCATGAAAAACTAATCCTCATGTGGGAGATTAGTGATTGGAGGTATAATTAATTAACTATTTTTTAGGGTTTTCTTAACAGATCAGCTATTCAGGAAAGGAAGAACTTAAAACACTAGGCTTGACGGTGCTAGGAAGTTATTAAGGTGGGAATTAACTCAAAATTGGTATGGCCTATAGGTGAACACCTTAACCCTGAATCAGTCTTGACTATAAGGTTGAGAGATAAGTAGTTCTTACAGACTTGTTATTCTAGTAGAAGACCAAAAGATCCTATTGGTTTACTGACTAGTTGATTGAACAAGAAAACTGAAAGCTGCAATTGGCTATGATTATCGAAGCAAACTAATCACCCATGCGTAGATTTGACAGATTCTACTATTTGACTTCTCACGATTTATTTCTTTTCTTTTCTTTTTATTATTGTTATTAAAAATACCAAAAATCTTTCTTTTATATTTCATCGTAAGATAATCTATCTAAAGTAATAATTAGACCTATTTGTACTTAGGTTAGAATTAACTTAGTGCTTGCCTCCCTTGAGTACGATACTCGGAGTACTCATCTACTCCGTTGTAACTGTAATAGCCTATTTTAAGTAAAATTGGAAAAATGGTTTCGAGACCGCAAATCCGTGCTAGAAAGAAAATTTATTTTAATAGATTTATATGGTCTGCATTATGATAAGAATGTCATATGGAAATTCTGATAAGAAAATTTTACCAATTATGTGCTTAATTACGGAAAGGACTAAATTGCATAAAATGCAAAAGCTGAATTCTAGTAGCTAGAAGGATCAAATAGCTGTGGAATTCAAAACTTGAGGTCCTTATATGGTAATTAGACCATTAACGAAAATTTAGTAGATATATTTGGATATTCATCCATGTAAATTTAGAAAAATGGCAAGGACTAAATTGGAAATTAAATTAATTAAAAGATGATAATAGAAAATATCATCTTATTTTCATCATCTTCCCCAAAATTTGCATGGAAACCCTAGGAGAGAGAAAGGAAATTAATCAAGCTTAAGGAAATTAATCAAGCTTAATTAGGTAAGTATTCTTGTCTCGTTTTCAGTAATTCTTATATTTTTTAGATCGGGATAACCTAATCTATCTAGATTAGGGATCAATTTGAAAGTTATCAAAGTATAGAAATTTTTCCATGGATAAATATGCTGAAAATTTGAAATTTATGGTAGAAAATGAAAGGTTGTTGATAGATAAACAACTTTTACAAAGTAAATTTTTATGAAATTTTGATTTAGGGACTAAATTGTAAAGTTGTAAAAATTGAAGAAAAATTCTGGATTTTGTGAAATAATGTGATGTAAAAGTTAAACTAAAATTTTAGTTAGGCCTGGAATAAGGATTAAATTGCATGAATTTCATTTTCTGAGCCTAAGGACGAAATTAGAATTTATGAAAAGTTTAGGGGCAAAATGGTAATTTTGCCTAGAGTGTAAATTGAATGTAATTGAATATGAATTGTATTAAATTGATTAAATTCATTTATATAGATCCGCATAACTCAAATTCGAAGTTAGATCGAGGAAAAGAGAAAGTTTCGGATTAGTAGATTTTTTATACGAATTATTATCGAGCTAAGTTCGTGTAACTTAATTATGCATGTTAATTTGTTTCAATTGAATGTTGTATGTGTTTACTGATTTTATATGAACGTTATAAATACATGAAATGATCACATGATTGGAAATGTATTTAAAATGTTAAGTTCTGTTGGAATAATAAAAATCAGTGGATACATATGATTTCCCATATGTGAATGTGATTCTACATATGTTGCAGACAGGATTTAGCTCAGATGAGTAATCTTGATATAGCCCTCTCAAGCATCCTGATGTATAGTTCCTGCGAGAATCCTGATAGTTAGTGACTTAGCATGTGTTGCGCACTATTGCAGCTTTTTGTGAGCGTCCTGATATGAACTCTTAAGAGTTTCTTGACATGGCTCACTTGATCACCCTATTACCTTATCTAGTACTCCTTGATATTATCTCTTCGAAGATATCTAATAAGCTTTATGAGCTCCTTGAATAAAAATCTTATGAGTTTACTGATTAGCCCGGATAAGTGTCCTGTTACATGATTACATGGCTCATTGAGCATCCAGATATGTGGCTCGAGACTGTGCTTCCTGAATAAGTGGCCTACTAGGTACCCCTGATTATGAATTGAAGAATTACAAATTTGTACACCTTGAGTGTACTAATTGAGTATCCATCGATATTTCAATAATTCAATGCATAAAACTCTCGACATGAGAAAAATGATGAGATAAATAGAAATATGTCTTGAATGCTTTTGAATTATTTGATGAAGGGTTATATGATGAGCTCATCTATGCTTATTTGATGTACAAATGTATTATATGACTAACTTGGTTGATTGAGTATATGTGTTTAGGCAAACTTGTCAAATTGATGATAAGCATGTTAATTGTATGCTTAACATTAATAAATGTAATTTGTAAGTTTTAAATCCTGTTATACGAACTTACTAAGCATTAAATGCTTACTAGGTTTTATTTTCTCTATTTTATAGTGCTTGAAAGCTTACGAAGGTTGGAGATTGGTTGGAGCATCATCACACTATCCACTAGCTTGTTTTGGTATAAATAACTTATTTTGGTAAAATGGCACGTATAGGCAACTTGGCCATTGTTGGCATCTAAATGTGGTTTGTAAACTAGACTTTGGAATGGCCAATAATGGTTTGTTTTGGTATATTTATAAGGTTATATTATGACAAATACCTACATGTTAAGTATATTGAGTATGGTTGATCAATTTATGCTTCAAATATAAGTTAAACAAGGGTAAGAAAACAAACATGAATGCATATGATAAAATATCATATTAGACGTTAGAATTTGCTTGGATTTAATGCTTAAATTGGCTAGTATATACTTGTAAGTTTTGGTGTAGGTTACTGGTAAATTTGGGTGAGAAATAAACCTAGGAAATGGCTTTTTTTTGTCCACACAGGCGTGTGTCTTGACCGTGTGTGACACACGGCCTAGCACATGGGCATATGGTTTGGTCGTGTGTCTCTTGCATCTTAAATTTGAGAAATAGAATGCTTAGAATTGAGCACACGGGCAAAGACACAAGCGTGTGTCTCAACTGTGTGTGATACACGGCCCAGAACACAGGCGTGTGTCTTGGCCATGTGAAACCTGCACTTAATTTTAGAAAATTAAATTAACCACACGGCCTAACACACGGGCGTATGGCTAGCTGTGTGGTGAAGTCAAAGAGTTACACGGGGTCGAACACGGCCTACAGCACGGGCGGGTCTTATGGTCACACGGGTGTGTCCCTTGACCACACGGACGTGTGTACCCTGTATCTAAGAAAAATTTTGGAAATTTCGCGAAAAATTTTCTGAATTTCTGATTTAGTCCCAACTCGATCCCAATGTTTATATTTGGCCTTGAGGGTCCATTCAAGGAACAATATGACCACTTTTGGAAATGAATAGTAATCAACATGAATTATTTGTAATTGTTCTGTAAACTCCGGTATTCCGGTGACGGATACGGGTTAGGGGTGTTATAGTAACTATATTACAACCTGACCCGCATACTTGCAGATACCACCTTTTTAATATATTTTGTGTAGGCTTTTTACTCTAGACGTTGGTACATCTGGAGGCAGTTCAGTTGTTGGCACTATTGCTGGGAAGGCAACGCCACTAATTTAATTTCAATTTTGGCATTTTTATAAAATAATTAGGAAAATTTTAAATTCTAGCTACGATTTATTTTACTTTTATTTATTTTTACTAATCTCTTCTTTTTGGGTTTAGTGTATGACACGTAGTAAGGGAAAACCTGTAGAGATAATCATAGATCCAGAAAGAATAATTCATAGGAGTCGTCGACATCAATAGCAACAACAGCAACAACAGATGTAGGATCAACCACTTGCTATAGGTAACTTACCACCACGAGAAAATCCACTGTTCAACGAAGTTAACCACCATAACCTAGAAGATTCACCACCACCATCACAACTACCCGTAAACAATCTCATGGCACATAACGAAAGAACTCTAAGGGAATATGTGCTACCAAATCTTGATATGGTTCAAGGGAGTATAACGATGCCAGCTATCATGACCAATAATTTTGAAATTAAGCCCGCTATAATCCAAAACAATATGCAGTTTCGAGGAACGATGACAAAAGATCCGAGTCAGCATTTAAAATGATTCCTTCAGCCTTGTGATACTTTCAAATATAATGGGGTCAGCGATGATGCTATTCGTCTTCGGTTTTCCCCTTCTCATTAATTGATAATTCCTTTTCTTGGTTTGATTCGTAAGGACCAAGGTCCATCACAACATGGGACGAAGTTGTAGGAAAGTTCCTACAAAAGTTCTTCCCCATTAACAAGACAGTCCAACAAGAGAGATTGTTATGTTCAAATTGTTAAAAGGAGAAAGTTTTCATGAATCTTGAGAGCATTTTAAGGCACTGATTCAAAAACGTCCACATTACAGATTGCCCGAGTGGTTATGATAGCAAATATTTTACAATGGGTTAGATGTACACACAAGGTCAGGATTAGTGGAGTAGCAGGAGGACCCTTAATGAACCGAACATACGAAGATGAGTATAAATTAATAGAAAATATGGCGATGAACTTCTACCAGTGGCCAACTGAGCAATATACATATGGCTAGAGACCATCTATGGTAAAGGCTGTCCAGGAGGATGATAGATATCAACAGCTAGTGGACAAAATCAAACGCATAGAGTCTGAGAATAGTGCACCATCCATATGTGGAGGGAGCAAACTGCTCTTCTATTTTTTCAATAATCCAACCGAGGACATGAATTATATCAAAATAGGGGTGGAAACCCATATTCAAATACGTACAATCCTGGATGGAGAGATCACCTAAATATGAGATGTGGGAAAATCAAGAAGGAGGCAATACTTCGAATCAAGTCAAAAACACTAATTATCAACATCCTTATTTACAGAAACCTCAGGAAAGAGCCAACCCAAAGGACCATACTATATTTGGTCATTGTTTGGATCAGATAAATGGGGGAACGCAATCAATGAGGACAAA
This sequence comes from Gossypium anomalum, assembly GCA_025698475.1. Lineage (NCBI taxonomy): Eukaryota > Viridiplantae > Streptophyta > Magnoliopsida > Malvales > Malvaceae > Gossypium > Gossypium anomalum. Next base: position 63,172,983 of record CM046956.1, read on the forward strand.
TGTGAAGCAAATGCAATCTGAGTGCACTAATTCGAGAAAAAAATGGCTAAGCCAGAAGATCAAATGAGCCAATTGATGAGTATAGTGGGAGATATCAAAAGACAAATTGGCACCGACATTCCTAGCAATATTGAAAATAATCCTTGAAAGGAAGGGAAGGAGCATGTGAAAGCAATCGCGCTCCATTCGGGCAAAATCTTGAATAGCCCAGAAACTCTGACACAAGAGGAGACAAGAGAGAATGCAGAAGATCTTCAAGAGGAGCCCCAGGAGGCTGACAATCAACCTGCTATCATATAGGTACCATTCCCTTCAACATTGGAAGAGAGACAAAAATGGGATGAGGACGAGTTTTTTGAACTTTTTTAAAAAATTAAACGTTAACTTGCCTTTGATTTAACTAATTGAAAAAGTCCCTAAGTACACCAATTTTTTAAAAGAAATCATGTCTAGGCGTAGGAAAATTAAAGCAGATGAACAAGTTAATATTAGTACTTCTTGTAGTGCTATTATATCTAGACAGGTTTCCTACAACCTGAAAGACCTAGGAAGTTTTACAATTCCCATAGGGATAGGGAGTATCCATTTCAATATAGCCCTATGTGATTTAAGAGCTAGTATCAATTTAATGCCTCTATCCATATTGAAAAACTCGGGTTAGGGGACCTCAAGAACACACAAATTACACTATAATTCTTCAACGCATACGAAAGGAGTATTAGAAGATGTGTTAGTCAGAGTGCGCAGTTTTATCATTACGGCAAACTTTGTAGTCTTAAGCTTTGTTAGGCAACCCTTTTCTAGCTACGTCAAGGTCCACCATTCATCAGGAGAAAAATGAATTAACAATGAAGGTCAATGCTGAAATAGAAAATTTTAAACATGGTCACCAATAAAGTAGGGAAAATAGGAGGAAGTTAAGGGAGCAGTGTAATGAAATATCTATCCTTAAACCTAACTACCCTGAATCAAGGGACATAATTTATGTAATCAGCACAATTCGAAATAATAGGTTCAAGGAAAGGGATAAACGGAAGAAGGTGGAGTGGCATGACAAACTTTGGACAAATACTGAAAGAAATAGAAGTAGAAAAGCTTTTTTGGAACTGTTAGATGAATCCAACAATAAAACTTGAAATTTTCAATTAACCTTTAGTTTTAAGTAAATTATTGTATATCTAACTAACTATTTAGTATAGATTCTAATTTGTATCAAATTAATGTTTTATAGGAACAGTGACCCTCTAAGAATTGGATATTTGGCCCAAAATAGAGTCGGTGTCGCAACACGATACCCTTATGTTGCAACACCAAGCCCAAAATTGAAGGAATTGAAGAAACCAACTCAATGTCGTGACATGAACACCGCGTGTTGCAAAAAAAAAAAAGAGAATATACCCAGAATTCCAAAATTTCAAAGTGTGTCACGACATCAAACCCCGATGTCGTGATAGGAAACCTTTATGTCGTGACATCGCTGTAATTTTCAACAGGGTTGGCCCAACCCATTTGTGCAACACGGATGCATAACCCTTATTTTACTCAATTTTTAAACTTAAAAGCCTCTAATTTTTAACTTAAACACACTTCAACCCAAGCTCTAACCCTTTCTTAAACACTAAACCCTCTCAAGCACTCTCCATCTTTAAACCCTTTTCTACCAAAACCCTAAATTCATAAAACTCCATTGTCAATCCTTAAGCTTTATTTCGGTGCAAGATTATCAAACACACAAAGAGAAACAACAAGAGTTTCAAGGAAGTCAAGGTTTAGCGTTCTTTTTACCATTTTGAATATGCCTCCAAGAAAGGTTAGAAGAACTAATGAACCAGAATCATTGACAGTTTTGAATCCCTCTAATTTCCCAATCCAAACGTTGAATTTTTTTTTTTTGCAGAACTTCAGGGAGAAACATTTATTCAAGAGAGGGGATTTGAACCGTCGATGGTTCTCTGTCAGGAGATATGGCCTTTGGTTAGATATCATAGATCGGAACATTTTTGTATAATCTCAGAGGACTTTGCTGTGCTCCCTGTAGTTTAGGAATTCTGTGCATCTTTGCAGGGCCAAGAGTCTAATAGAATCGAAGGACATACATGGGAAACAGTACTAATGCAAAGGTGTAAGTACAAATCACTCTTCGGGTTATTTGTGAATTTTATAATGCTCCATTTTATGAAAAATATTTTTTAGAAGAAACTGATTTAGAATATTTTCTAGATACAATAACTTTACAAATTTCCTAACGGAAGAGAGAGGTGAATGGAAATGCCGCTTGTAACACCCATAACCCGTATTCGTCACTGGAACAGAGTTACGGAGTATTACTGAAACTTTCAGAACATCTACAGACAATTTATGTCAATCACCATTCATCCTACGAAATTATTCATAACATCCCTTACATGGACCCTCGAGGTCCAATATGAACATTAAAATCAAGTCGAAATTTAATCGAAAACTCTAAGAATTTTCTACGACATTTCAAAAATTTCCAAAGTTACAGGGCTCACACGCCCATGTGGTCCAAGGGACATGCCTGTGCTGCAGGTCGTGTTCGAACCCGTGTAACTCTCTAACTTATACACACGGTCGACCACACGCCCGTGTGCTAGGCCTTGTGGTTAATTAAATTCTTCAAAATTAGGTGCAGGTTTCACACGGCCAAGACACACGTCTGTGTTCTACGCCGTATAGCACACACGGTTGAGACACACGCCCTTGTCTCTTCCTGTGTGCTCAATTTTAAGCATTCTATTTCTCAAATTAAAGGTGCAAGGGACACACGACCTAACCACACACCTATGTACCAGGTTGTGTGTCACACACGGTCTAGACACAAGCCCGTGTGTCTGCCTATGTGGACAAAATATAGCCATTTCTAGCTTCATTTCTCACCCAAAATTCACACCAATAACTTGCACTTAAACTCACATCCAAATACCAACCATTTCAAGCATTCAAATTAAGTAAACTCTATCATTCAACATGGCATATCATTACATGCATACTTTTTTATAATCTTTCTTTGGTATATTCCATATGTTAGGCATAATTCGAACAACCATTTAACATGTATGTAGCTATCATACTATGACATTACAAGTATACCAAAAACAACTATTACTAGCCATTCTAATGGCTAGATTACAAACCACATACCTAAGCCATCTATGGCCAAGTTAGCCTATACATGCCATTATACCAAAATGATTTTACTATATATACCCAAAATAAGCTAGTGGATAGTGTGATGATGCCCCAATGATCTCCAACCTTCACGAGCTTCCGAGCGCTATAAAACAGGAAAAATAAAATCTAGTAAGTATTACATTCTTATTAAGTTCGTATAATGGAAACTAAACTTACCAATCCTGTTTATTAAATCTAAGCAAACAATATCATGTTTTCCATCAAGTTGGCAAAATTTCCTAAACACATGCATTCAATCAAACATGTTAGTCACAAAATTTTCATATATATCAAGTAAATATAGATGAGCTCATCATGCAATATTCTTTCAAGACGTTATTGTTTCATCTCATAATTCTCTCATCATGGCAAGAGTTTTGCCCGTTGAATCATTGAAATTCCGATGGATACTCAAGTAGTACACTCAAGGTGTACAATTCAATAATCCGTCAATTCTTATTCAAGAGTACCCATTAGGGCATTTAATCAAATATCACACTCTCGAGCCTCATATCGTATTACAAGATTACTAGTCCAGGCTATATACTTTATGTAACGTATGCTCAGAGGAGCTCAATTACAATTACCAGTCTAAGCTAAATCCTAATTGTAACATATGCTTGAGAGAGATTATATCAAGATTACCCATCTAGGTGAAATCCTTCCTATAATGAGATCAATAGGATTACTCGTCTGAGCTAAATCTCGTCAGCAACAAATGCAAGACCTCATTTTATAAGGCAATCACATTTATCCATCAAAACTCAATATTCAAACGAGACTTTACCCTTTTTCCAATATTTCCAAACATGTAATCATTTCACACATTTATAATATTCACGTAAATATAAATCATATTGCATAAAATCATAACAATCAAGTTAACTATTTACATGCTCGATTTAGTTACACAAACTTACCTCGACACTTGTTCGTGTAAATAATCTACTAATCAGAAACCTTTCTTTTTCCGCGATCTAACCTCAAATTTGTATTATTCGGATCTATATAAATAACTTTAATCATCAATTTCACAAATTTCATATTCATTTGGACTCAATTTACGTCCTAGGAAAAATTACCATTTTGCCCCCACCTTTTCCATAAATTCCAATTTCATCCCTAGACTCAGAAAATGAAATTCATGAAATTCAATTGTAACACCCCATACCCGAACCCCATGCTGGGATGGGATATGAGGTGTTACCACACTTAACCACATGTATACAAACATTTCAATGTCATTAAGACTCGGTTAAATTTAAAACTTTTCCAAACTTTGTCTAAAATAATCGTGATTTTTCGTAATAAGTTTTATAAATTTATAATTAATCGTTCTCGAAACTAACTATTATCACGACGTAGGCAAGTGTACCTATCGAACAGTAGTATAGCTTTAGCAAGACCGGATTGTCGAACCCAAAGGACTAAAAGTACTAGTAATGACTGTCTTTTTATTATCTAGCCTAAGAAATAAAGGGGTTTGTTTTAACTAACTAATTAATTAAACTAAGAAGTTGCAGAAAATAGAATTGGGAAATTACTTTTGGGAAAAACGATTGATTTAGGACAATACTAAGGAAAAATCCACCTAGACTTTTACTTGTTATTTTGGCACCGAACCGGACGATTTATTCATTTAACTTGTTCCATAGAAATCCCTAAGTTATGTTATTATCCCTATTCAAGACTAATAACGTCTAATCACTAGGTTGAATAATCGAGACTTTTCTCCAATTAACACCATAAGGTTGCATTAACTCGATCTATGGATTCCCTTATTAGGTTTTACCCTAATCCGGCAAAATCTTGTCACCCTATCTCTAGGCACGCAATCTACTCCGCTTAATTATGAAAAAGTCACTCTTAGTCAGGGACTATTCATCCTCCAACTAAGAGCATTAACTTGAAGTGATATCCTAAAATACCAAAACAAGAATTAAGAACACATAATTAAGAACAAATCAAATATTTATCATACGATTCAGAAAATAATAACAAGATTCGTCTTAGGTTTCATTCCCCTTAGGTATTTAGGGGTTTTAAATCATAACTAAATAAGAAAACATTTCAGAATAATAAAGAATACAAAACATAAAGAAAACCCAAAACTCCTGAAGGGAAATTGAGGAGAAATCTTCAGTCTTGATGATGAATCTGGCTTCTGAGATGGATCAATCGACTTCCTTAGAGTAATTCCTTACTCTCTCTTCTCCGCCTCCCTTTTAGTCTTCTTCTAGGGTGTTTAAATAGGCTTTAAAATGCCTAAAAGCCCTAAAACTTGCCCTTTTTCGAATGGAACTTAGCTAGGGTTTGGCAGGGTCACACCCGTGTGACACGACCGCGTGCAATTACTTTAGGCCGTGGTCGAGGCTGAAAGATCGAGACGCCTGTGTTGAAGTTGATTTGGGCCGTGGTCGAGCCTGTTATATTGGCACGGGCATGTGTTCTGCCCATGTGAGGAAGTCCAGGCCGTGTTGTTTTCCCTTTTCGGCTCATTTTCTCCATTTTTGGCCCGTTTCTCACTCTTTTCGTCCTCCTATGCTCACCTAAGTATAAAACATGAAATTAAAGGATTAGGAGCATCAAATTCACCAAATCTAAGGAGAAATCATTCAATAACATGTTAAGGGAGGGATAAAAATATGTATAAATTACGGTTTATCAAATACCCCCACACTTAAGTGTTTGCTTGTCCTCAAGCAAAATCCTTTATTCATATTTAAGAATTCTTTTTGCTCAACTTATAATTCCTATCAATAATATCTCAAACTAATTCAATAAGTAATCATACATTGAAAAGTCAACTAAAAGAATAGTAAAGCTTCAAACATTTCAAGTTGAGTATTTTAATCATGAAAAACTTAGGCTTCTCCCTTCATCTAAGTAGTTACCATCGCTTCGGAATCTCACAGAGTTTAACATCATCACTAAAGATTCACTCAAATCACTTGAAGTGTTTAAGGACAATGAAATCAGCACTCATCAGTCAACATGAAAAGTTATTACCATAGGCTTGCATGAAAATCAAATCTCCACCACTAAATTGAGATGATACATCAATCAAAAGGTCTTTAGAGGGCTGTAATGAGGCTTGGTTAGGGGGTGTGGTCACAAGCTAAAAGAAAGGGTTAGAATCGAGATTGAGTTGAAAAATTACTTAACTAGAAAAATATTTAACCATCAATTGTGTACAACAGAGCTTCTTCTCAGAAAAAGGAATTTACACACTTTAACTTAAAGATAGAAGACTTCTACTACTAAAATGCATAATAATATTATTATTTTTTTAAGAACAAGTCAAATAACATATATTACTATTAAGAACAAGACATAGCTAAGCAATTTATTCAAATCAACTCTCGACAAAAATAGGGATCAAATTAATTGAGGGGATTTCAATAATAATGGGTTAAGGGTTAATATTAAGGGTAATACAAGGAATGGCTTGTTAGGCTCAAAGGGTTTTACTAAGGGTTAATTGTGGAGGTAGGCTTTTCATGGCATGAGCGGGTTAATCCTAAGTGCCTCTATTATCTTGACATATCAAATCGAATGGTGTGGTCTTGACATGCATAATCAGGCAAGTTCTAGAATAACAATTCTATGTTGACACTCTCAAAGCAATAATAAAGTGAGCATTAAAAAATTAATAGATGATCTTGAAGGCTCACAATCTCACACAAATTATGCCTTTTTGATGTTTAAACATGTGGAATTCAATTCGAGATAATACCTAAACTTGGGGAAACAACCTAAAATTTTAAATTCTTAAAAATCAACTTATCATGCTTAATTTTCTAATGTCTTAAAGTTTAAATAATCAACGCATGAATACCTATGTTTTAATTCAAGATATATCAATAAAAATCATAAGTCAATCAAAATTCATCCTAAACATGATATAAGAAACTTACAAGAGAACAAGACAACATTCAGGGATTTTTCAGATAATGAAATGATTACCCCTCCACACTTAAGATGTACATTGCCCTCAATGTACAAAGATAGATATATGGAAAAATATAAAATCATAAGATAGGGAGAGAAGTGAAAATTCCTGAGTGTTGAATGAATGAACTCCCTAATTTAGAGTTATGTAGAGTGGAGGAGGATACTAAGGTAGTGGTAGAGGTTGGGTGCCACAAGTGCTGCGCAAAAAGAATATTATATCTTGTTATCAAGTAAGGCATGGCATTCGTGGAGAACCTTTTCCAATAGAGTTTGAAGTTCCCAAGTGATTGTAAGCTTTGGAGCTCTTTATAACTGTGAGGAAATCAGGAACTTTTTATGGATCATTAGGAGGAATAATGACTCATAACAAAATAGCCGAGATTAAAATTAATTAATAAAACCTAAATAAAAGATAGTATCAAAAAGGGAAATAATATTTAAATGTCAAAAGTGAAATTAGTAAAAACTGAAAAATAGAAATAGAAATAAAACTTAAAAATTAAAATTAAAATTAAAATTAAACATCATCATCATCGCCAGATGGTTCGCGAGGTGGTGGTGGCGATGAGATGTGGAAGTGTTGACAGATTTGCTAGAGAGTAGCATCAATGTTGTCAAACCTTTGAAAACACTGCTGCTCGAATCGGTTGAGGCGCTCAGATATGTCAGCATATGTAGCCGCCGCACGAACTGGACGATGGGAGCGTACTGGCTGCGAAGTTGGGTCCTCGTGTTGGGGAGGGACATCATCAGGAATGTCCTTTGGAGCCTCCTCCTCGGTAGATTGGGCAAGACAATATTGGGGAGGGTAGGTTCCTCGGTGCCTCTCGATCATCCTCATGCTAAGCATGCTCGAGATACCTTATGGAGACATCTGGTCAATGACGGTAAGGGATGATTCTTGGGCCGCGGTGTTGAGGAGTCCGAAGTGTCGTGCCAATCGAGTCACCTAGGGGCCAATGGAGATGACCCCCCTCCGGTGTCGCTCCGTCTGGTGGTGAATGGAAAGGGCTATAAAGTATGCGAGATCGAAGACATGCCTGTTTGACATACACCATAAGTAGTAGACGTCGTGGGTAGTGACAACGTCAGTGCTCTCTCTCTGTCCTGTCAAAGTGTGAGATAAAATAGAATGTAGATACCTTAAAGACGGAGGGAGAGATGATGCCTTGGTGCGACTAGGGTCGTAGCTGGCCGAACGTGAGACGAGGGCATCCCAGCAATGTGAGGGAGAACAATGGATGTGGTGGTCGAGAGCATGTAAGTCATTCTCCTCTCTGAACTCCTTAATATATAAGCCTAATGCAGTGCCGAATTCTGGGACGCTTAGTTGGCGGACTAACCAACCTAAGCGAAACTAGACTGTGTCGGGATCATCGTAGTTCATCATTACCATTTGAAGATGGAACGTTGAACATAGTTCCATTGTGAGGTCCAGGTATGTCAGCTCAATGATTCCAAAGAAAAGCTCCCAAGGATCACTGGTTAGGAGAGCCCGTAGTAAAAGTTCGGGCCCGTAGTATTTGGAAAAGTTCTTCTTGGGGCCCATTGGGGAATTGTAGGAAAGGGTGGCAAATTTTCGCGGTAGGGCCTGAGGAAGATGACGCTCCCTTTCGTTTCTTCGAGGCGGGGACGGCGGCTTTCTTTCCTCGTGTAGACGACATGGTGAACCTGCAATTAGAATCATCAATTCGTCTTGTTGAGTATACACGGTAAAATAGAACTAAATTTTAAGAGGGAAAAGGCATAAATATGTTCAGCCACAAAAATTAAAATAATAAGTTCAATAGCATACTGTTGTGGCATTACATGGTAGTATGAGTAAGAATGTCGAAGAATTTTAGGGAATACAACATGATATATTGATGAAAAATGTCAACACAAAAAGCATGAATATTTCAACTATCCTAAACATGAATACTCACTTCTAACTAATCAAATGGAGTAAAGAAATCATGCAATGAATAAGAACTTGAACTTGAAAAAGATGATAGTTATTCTAGATTATGACATTTAAGTGATAAAAATATGAAAAGAACATGAAAACTTGCATATTGTAGCCTTAGAAATCAGTAAAATAGACAAAAGCTAGGAAGGGAGGATTGAGCGTCAAAAATAAAGTTGGAGGCGGTGCACGTGCGTGGCAAGGAGGCCGTGTGAACTTGCAGTGGCCAGGGTTAGGGTTTTTGAGTGGGGAAGACAATGAATAGTGTAGGGTATTTATAGATTTTGGGGCACACGGCCAAGGGACACGCCCATGTGCCCTAATTTTTTCCCGTGTTTTACGTTTTTCCTATTTTGGCGCGTCTAAAATTTGACCCACACCCGTGTACCTCGAGCGTGTTGGCGCACACGATCGTGTCGCACGACTGTGTCTAGCTTCATTCGTTTCTCCCACGTCGTGTATGCTGCCCTACGCTCGTGTTAATTTGACAGGTTCGACCACGGGTGCTAGACACGGACGTGTCGCATACCCGTACTAGTTTCTCAGTTTCAACCACGATCCTAGGGCACGGGCGCGTCGCAAGCCTGTGTTATTTTGACATGCTCGCTCACAGCCATCTCACACGGCCGTGGCGATTTATCGCAGCCTGTGTTTTGGGGAAATCTTTGCCTTATTTCCACATGGTCCTAAACACGCCCGTGTGCTTATCCATGTCTCTATGATGAACCTGTTTTCAAGAGCTCTGTTAGTAGGTTAGGTGTTAAACACTAAAATTTAAAGAAGTTAATACAGTTAGTGCTCGGGTTGCCTCCCGAGAAGCGCTTATTTATAGTCTAAGCTTGACTTACCTCTCCGTTGAATGGTCATGGTGGTTCGAGGAGTTCATACTCCTCATTCCTACTATCAATCTCATCAAAATAAGGTTTTCGACGGGTGTTGTTTACCTTAAAAGTACCAAACTTAAGATGACTAACCTCAACTGTACCGAATGGGAAAATACTCAGTACCGTAAGAGGGATTTCTTCATTTGGGTTGGCAGTGACAATGTGAGGATCTGCGGCATCTAGTAAAACTTTATCTCCAACCTTAAGTTGATTTGGAGAGGTGTCGGGCTCATTCTGGCGTAGTTTTGGTTTATCGTGTGTTCTCGGCTTATGTGTTCACCATTCATCTAGCTCCTCTATTTGTAGCCTTCGTTCTTCATGAATGGGTCATCTGTTATTGCTGGAACATGGCTCATGTACCTCTTTCAAACTCAATTCCTGCAAAGTAGGTTTCGTTATATCGTCAGTTTTAGTAGACTGGTGTGGACAATTACCTTCAATTTTCGATGTGTTGCCAGAATTACGAGCTTGAAAGGTGATAGTTTCATCTCCCACACGAAGTGTTAGCTCACCTGTTCCAACATCAATAATCATTTTAGCAGTTGTTAAAAAGGGCCTCCCTAAAATCAAATGGGTGTTGTTATCTTCTTCTATGTCTAGAACAACAAAATCAACGGGAAATATAAATTTATCGATTTTAACTAGTACATCTTCAATAATACCCCTAGGAAATCTTATAGTTTTATCTGCTAGTTGAATGCTCATCCTAGTCTGTTTGGGTTTCCCAAGACCTAGTTGCTTAAACCTTTTGTAAGCATGACGTTAATGCTTGCCCCTAAATCAGCTAATGCATTATTAACATCTAAACTACCAATTAAGCAAGGAATTGTAAAACTCCCTGGATATTTTAATTTGTTGGGTAGCTTATTCTGTAGAATAGCTGAGCAAACTGTGTTTAGTTCCACATGCGATGCTTCGTCCAATTTCCGCTTGTTTGCTAAAAGCTCCCTTAAAAATTTCATTGCATTCGGCATCTACGATAGAGCTTCAATAAATGGTAAGTTAATATGTAATTTTTTCAAAAGTTTAAGAAATTTATCGAATTGTTTGTCTGAGCAGTCTTTCCTTGCCGCGTTAGGGTATGGCACACGAGGTTTATATTCTACACTCACCGTTTTGTTTTCATTATGACTTACCTCCCCTTTACCTTTTCTCACCACAGTTTCTTGCCTCGGTTCTGGCTCAGGCTCAACGAATCCTTCTTCATCTTGAACATTAATTGCGTTGAGTTGTTCCCTTGGGTTAGGTTCAGTATTACTTGGCAAGTTACCTTGTGGTCATTCTAAAATTAGTTTGGACAGCTGGCCCATCTGAGTTTCGAGCCCTTGGATTGATGCTTATTGATTTTTAAGTGCTATCTCGGTATTCTGGAAATGAGTTTCTGACACCGCAATAAATTTGGACAGCATCTCCTCAAGTTTTGGCTTTTTCTCTTATTGGTAAGGTGGTAGTTGGAAGCCTGAGGGTGGTGGCAGTCTCTGATTTCCTTGGCCTCCCCATGAGAAGTTTGGGTGATTCCTCCAACCTGTGTTATAGGTATTACTGTAAGGATTATTTTGAGATCGAGAATTATTACCCATATAGTTTAATTGCTCATTCTTCATGTTGTGGCCATAGGGCTGATATTCTGGATTACTCGATCCACCTCCACTCGCTTCACATTGCATTAGTGGGTGAACCTGCGTAGAACCAAGTAAATCATCAATCTTTTTATTTAGAAGTTCTACCTGATTTGACAGCATAGTAATCGAGTCAACGTTATAAACGTCTGCTGTTTTAGTCGGCTTAGTCCTCATGACTTGCCACTGATAATTATTCAGTGACATCTCCTCAATAAATTCGTAAGCCTCTTCAGGTGTTTTGTTGTTGATGGTTCCACCAGCGGCTGCATTAATCATCTGTCTTGTTGAGGGATTCACACCATTATAGAACGTTTGAACTTGCAGCCATAGAGGTAACCCATGATGAGGGCACCTTCGCAGTAGGTCCTTGTATCTCTCCCATGTATCGTAAAGTGTTCCTAAATCCATCTGTACAAAAGAAGAGATATCATTACGTAACTTAGCCGTTTTAGCCGGCGAAAAATATTTTAATAAAAAATTTTCAGTCATTTGTTCCCAAGTAGTGATGGACCCTCGTGGTAATGAGTTCAACCACTGTTTAGCCTTGTTCCTTAGTGAGAAAGGAAATAACCGAAGACGAATGGCTTCATCGGAGACAGCATTAATTTTAAAAGTATCACAAATTTCTAGAAAATTCGCCAAGTGGGTGTTGGGATTCTCATCCTGCAAACCATCAAACTGAACAAATTGCTATATCATTTGAATCGTGTTAGGTTTCAGTTCAAAATTATTTACAGCAATAGCAAGCCTAACTATACTTGACTCAGTTGCTGTTAAATTAGGTTTAGCATAATCATACATAGTACGAGGAGCAGGATTCTGATTTGCTAATTCAGCGGGTATCGCAGGAGGTAGTTGATTGTCTTGATTTTCAGCCATCTTCTCGGTTGTAGTTGAGATATCGTCCTCTTGCTCTTCTTCTGTATATCTTAGGCTTCGCCTTATTTCTCGTCGGTTTCTATGAGCTCTGCGATCAATTTCTTCGTCAAACAGTAATGGTCCTCACGGGTTTTTTCTAGTCATAAACTATAAGAACCTGCCAGAAGAAAGAAAAAGAAAATTAGTAAATTAAAATAAGAATAAAAATAAAAATAAAATTAATTTGCAAGAAAAATAAATGGCTAAAGTAATAAAAATTGAGTGTTCCTAATAGTTTAGTCCCCGGTAACGGCGCCAAAAACTTGATCGTGATTTTCCGTGATAAGTTTTATAAATTTATAATTAATCATTCTTGAAACTAACTATTATCATGACGTAGGAAAGTGTACCTATCAAACAATAGTATAGCTTTAGCAAGATTGGATTGTCGAACCTAAAGGACTAAAAGTACTAGTATGATTGTCTTTTTATTATCTAGCCTAAGAAATAAAGGGGTTTGTTTTAACTAACTAATTAATTAAACTAAGAAGCTGCAGAAAATAGAATTGGGAAATTACTTTTGGGAAAAATATTGATTTAGGACAATACCTAAGGAAAAATCCACCTAGACTTTTACTTGTTATTCTGGCTCCGAACCAGACGATTTATTCATTTAACTTATTCCATAGAAATCCCTAAGTTATGTTATTATCCCTATTCAAGACTAATAACATCTAATCCCTAGGTTGAATAACCGAGACTTTTCTCTAATTAACACCCTAGGGTTGCATTAACTCGATCTATGGATTCCCTTATTAGGTTTCACCCTAATCCGGGAAAATCTTGTCACCCTATCTCTAGGCGCACAATCAACTCCGCTTAATTATGACAAAGTCACTCTTAGTCAAGGACTATTCATCCTCCAACTAAGAGCATTAACTTGAAATGATATCCTGAAATACCAAAACAAGAATTAAGAACACATAATTAAAAACAAGTCAAATATTTATCATACGATTCAGAAAATAATAAGAAGATTCATCTTAGGTTCATTCCCCTTAGGTATTTAGGGGTTTTAGTTCATAACTAAATAAGAAAACATCTTAGAATAATAAAGAATACAAAACATAAAGAAAACCCAAAACTCCTGAAGGGAAATTGAGGAGAAATCTTCAGTCTTGATGATGAATCCGGCTTCTGAGATGGATCAATTGGCTTCCCTAGAGTAATTCCTTACTCTCTATTCTCTGTCTCCCTTTTAGTCTTCCTCTAAGGTGTATAAATAGGCTTTAGAATGCCTAAAATCCCTAAAACTTGCCCTTTTCCGAAAGGAACTTAGCTAGGGTTCGACAGGGACACACCCTTGTAACACGGTCGTGTACGATTACTTCAGGCCGTGGTCGAGGCTGAGAGATCGACACACCCATGTTGAGGTTGATTTGGGCCGTGGTTGAGCCTGTTAGATTGGCACGGGTGTGTGTTCTGCCCGTGTGAGGAAGTTCAGGCCGTGTTCTTTTCCCTTGTCGGCCCATTTTCTCCATTTTTGGCCCGTTTCTCGTTCTTTTTGTCCTCCTATGCTCACCTAAGTATAAAACATGAAATTAAAGGATTAGAAGCATCAAATTCACCAAATCTAAGGAGAAATCATTCAATAACATGTAAAGCGAGGGATAAAAATATGTATAAGTTACGGTTTATCATAAAACTTCTTATCATGGGCCTATAAGGTCCAAAATATCACTTGGAAACTAATCGGGACCAATTGGGGTCCTTATACCGATTTAATAAAAATGACCCTTGAAACAAGGCACATGCCTGTGTAGAAGGGCAACACACCAGTGTGGCCATTATGACATGGCCGTGATGATGGCCCGTGCGACACACACGACCTAAGCACCTAGGGACATGCCCGTGTCCCATGGCCGTGTGAATTAAATTATAAATTCGAACCTACAGGGGTTTTCACATGGCCTGACACACGCCCATGTCTATGGCCCGTGTCCCTCACACGGCCATGACACGCACGTGTCCTAACCCGTGTCTAAAAACCTTGACATTCTGTTTCTGACATCAGCAACCAATTAGGGGCACATGGCCAAAGCACATGCCCGTGGCCAAAAACTGTGTCCTCCACACGGCTGAGACACACATCCGTGTCTCTGCCCTTGTGTTTACTACCATGCATACAGACTTGAAATTTTTGTAATGCCCCGTACCTGAGACCATCGCCGGATTCGAACACGAGGTGTTAACAGACTTAATTCATTACTTAAATCGCTCAAACGATTTATTTTTTAAAAATTTCCAGTCAAGCTAGCAATCTGCGTCACATTCGCTTAAAAATTCATATCTCGAGTTCCGAAACTCAAAATCCAATTTTGTAAATTTTACCTAAAACTAGACTCATATATCTATTTACCAATTTTTTTCTATAATTTTTGGTCAAGCCAATTAGTACAGTTTATTAGTTAAATTCTCCCCTTTTTCAGGGTTCGACTGCTCTGACCTCTGTGTATTACGAATCAGATTCTCTCTGTACAGAATTTCAATGTCTATGATGTTTGTTTATCTTAAAACTAGACTCAATAAGAAATCTTTACATATAAATAATGACTTCTAATTATTTTTCTACAATTTATTATGAATTTTTAAAGTCAGAACAGGGGATCCAGAAATCACTCTGGCCCTATTTCACAAAAATTCAAATATCTCATAAAATATAATTCATATACCTGTTTTGTTCAATCCATATGAAAATAGACTCATAAATCTTAAATTTCATAACTTACTCATCATTTAATTCCATTTTTACTATTTTTAGTGATTTTTCAAATTTACATCACTGCTGCTGCCAGATTCTGTTTTATGGCAAATTTCACTTTACTAAGGATTTTCATGGACTAAATATCATTTTAAACATACATAACATCAAATATGACTTAGATTGGCCATTCAAATGGCTAATCATTTACAAACCCTTTTCTTGCCAAACCATAGCCACATCATAAGATCATTTACACAAAGTGAGTATTTTGCCATACATGCCACATTCAAAACACACAAGCCATTTTACCAATTTAGGCCTTCGGATAGTGTGAACGAGTCTTCGACCTATCCCGATTCTCAAGCCGGCTTGTCAAAAATACAATGAAAGAAAATGAAGGAGTAAGCACAAATGCTTAGTAAGTTCACATGCAAATAGCAAGTAACATAACCACACAATCCCACAAAAACATTATTTGCATAAACAACACCAAGACATTCATGTTTCATTTGTATTTAATATCTTTCTACGATTTCATCATACCAAGTTCTCAACCCAAGGGTTTAAGCACATACCTGTCAAATTTTCTCATTTACCACACTTACCAACATGTCACCTTCATTTTAGGCCTTCTTTATATTCACTTAAAATTCACCCGTTGAACACATCGGAATATAATTCGAATACACGAATCTCATGAACATAAGAGCCATACCCGCAGCTAGACAAACTCAACAGCGTGCGGAACTTATGTAGCCAAGCTACCATGTAACCCGCCCATAAGTGAACTCGGACTCAACTCAACGAGCTCGGGCGTTTGCATCCATAAGTGAACTCGGACTCAACTCAACGAGCTCGGATGCCTAGTTACATCTCACGAACTCGGACTCTACTCAATGAGTTCAAAACTCAACCATCCTAGTGACATGTCACTTGTATTCTAATCTATTCCCAAGGTTCAAACGGGCTTTTTCCTCAATCACACATCTTTTCCGTCTTCCACGGAATATCGAAACCGATACTCGGTAGCAATTCATATTTAACAAGTAATAAACATAATTTGCATATTACTCAACAATAACCACAAAGCATAATATTTCATAATAATAATCATCATATCATATAAATATCATTAAGTTAATTAAAATGACAATTATGTTACTACATTTACACGTGAACTTACCTCGGTACAAAATTATTAGCAATCGAGCCTATTCTTCAGTAAACTTTGTTTTTCCTCGATCACGACTTGAATCTCGTTTCTCTTGATCTATAATGCCAAATTAATCTTATTTAATACATACATTCATCAAAACAGCATTTAATACAAACTTTGGCAAAATTACATTTTTGCCCCTAAACTTTTGCATGATTACACTTTTGCCCCTAGGCTCAAAATTAAACTTCATCACTTATTCTTATGTTTTATGACATGCTGATCATTTTTCCTTCTATGGTAACATCAAATTCACACTCTAACATGTACTTATGACTATTAGGTATTTTTACCGATTAAGCCCTTTTACTCGTTTTAAGCTTAAAACCGAGTAGTACAAGTTGTCTAACATAATTTAAAACCTCATTTTCTATCATAAAACACCAAAATACACAAATTTAACCTATGGGTATTTTTCCAAATATGAACCCTAGGTTGAATTATTACTAGCATAAGCTTAATCGAGCTCTTTGGGATTCCAAAAACGTAAAGAACATTAAAAGCGGGCTTGGAATCACTTACTATGGGGCTTGGAAGCTTGAAACAAACCCTAGCTATGGAGAACCCTTGAAATTTCGGCCTAATGAAGAAGATGGACAAAAATTGGCTTTTAATTTTGTTTTAATTCATTTTAATAACTAAATGACCAAAATGCCCTTACTACTAAACTTTCCAAAAATTCCATCCATGTCCAATTTTTGTCCATAGACTTAGAAATTGGTCAAATTTCTATTTAAGACCTCCTCATTAATATTCCAAAACAATTTCATACTAAAAACTCCTAGAATGCAAGTTTTACAAATTATTCGATTTAGTCCCTAATTTTAATCTAAGCACTTTAGGCATAGGATTTCATCATGAAATTTTCACACAATCATGCAATCATATCATAAACATCAAAATAACTATAAAATAATTATCTCTATCTCGGATTTATGGTCACGAAACCACTATTTCGATTAGGCCCTAATTTGGGATATTACAATTTTTACGTGCAGGGGACACACGGTCGGGCAACACGCCCATGGGGTTGGCCGTTTGTCTACCTGTGTGGACAATATAAGGCTATTTACCAAGCCCTATGCTGCCCTGAAACATAATTTAATAACAATTAACACATTAAAGTCTAACTTAATATGATCTCTCAACCAACAACCATAGCTAAGGTCTATATACATTTCATAAATTTAACCATGCCAACAATCTCACATTCATAAAAGACTACTTTGCATTCATATAAAGACTTACAATACTAGCCATTTTCATGGCTTTATACAAAATGAGTCAAATTCTAAGACAAGCCAACACCTTTGACCCCAAAACAATGTGGCAACAGAACAAAATCAAAAGTTCCTATACATGTCATAATCAAAATAATAAAACTAGCTATACCAAGTGCTTCAAAAATAGTGTGGCTGGCTTCTTTGACATAGACATGATCTTTGAACTACTTTGGCAGCACTATAAGAAAAGAGAAAGGAAAAAGGGTAAGCATGGGAGCTTAGTAAGTACATATATGTAAATGAGTGCAATTGGAACACATTCATCAAGCAATGCCTTATCATACTTAATGACATATAGTTTTAACCTCATTATCTTGCTCTACACTTCTTTTATACATACTTACTACATCTTATCGCATACTAAAGTCCCCATTCGAGATTTTAGTACACATACTTGTAATTACCTGTAAAATAACTCAAGTTCATTCTCTCTACTAACATTACCTCATTGGAAGTATCGCCAATCCATTCATCGAGTTACCCATTGGACACTTGGAAGTGCCAACGAATACACAAATAGTTTACTCTTAACCCATGAAAACTCATTTTCTCCAACCTCAGGTGAGTGGTTCCGAAACCACTATTCTAACTAGACCCAAAATCAGGCTGTTATATTTATGAAGTCGTCCTGAAGCATAATTAGTGTCACCTTGCATTACACAGTAAATTGAGCTTCGGGCAAAATAGATAATAGAGTTGAACAAACACCAGCAAGAAACGACAGTCACTCCAGCTTTGTCTCAAAGGAAAGCTAAATTGAACACTCAATAAGAAATTGGCAAAAGCAGTCATCCAAAATTGAATCAGTGTCGATAGTTTGTGAATATCCAGATGTGTTCCTGGAAAAGTTGTCAGGATTACCACCGGACAGAGAAGTGGAGTTCGCAATCGATTTAGTACCTGGGGCTTCACCGATATCAATTACAGATAATGGTTTTGTGAGACCGAGTTTTTCTCCCTCGGGTGCTCCAGTGTTATTTGTAAAGAAGAAAGATGGATCTATGAGGCTTTGTATCGATTACCGACAGCTCAACAAGGTAACTATAAAGAACAAGTATCCTTTATCGAGGATTGATGACTTGTTTGATTAGTTGCAAGGAGCAAGGGTACTCTCGAATATTGATTTGAGATCTGGCTGCTATCAATTGAGAGTTAAAGACTCAGACGTGCCGAAAACCGCTTTCAGGACAAGGTACGAGCACTATGAATTTCTCTTATGCCTTACAGATTCACTAATGCACCTGCTATTTTTATGGACTTGATGAATAGAATTTTTCGACCGTATTTAGATAAATTCGTGGTTGTATTCATCAATGATATTCTGATTTATTCTTGAGATGACTCCGAGCATGTCGAGCACTTGAGAACTGTATTGTAAACTTTGAGAGATAAGCAATTATTTGCTAAATTTAGTAAAAGTAAGCTTTTGCTCCAAGAAGTCAGATTTTTGGGACACATTGTTTCAGGTGATGGTATTCAGGTTGATCCAAGTAAGATTTCGGCAATTGTTGATTGGAAACCACCAAGGAATGTATCTGAAGTTAGAAGCTTTTTAGGTTTAGCCGGTTATTATCGACGCTTTATCAAAGGATTTTCGATGGTTGCCACTCCTATGACCAAGTTGTTGCAAAAAAATGTTAAATTTGAATGGTCCGAAAAATGTCAGCAAAGTTTTGAGAAATTGAAAGCATTATTGACTGAGGCTATAACAGCCCTAACCCGTATCCGTCGTCAGACTAGGGTTAAGAGGTATTACCGAACATATCGAAACAATTCGCATTCATTTCACAGTCATCAAAGCATCAAAGTCACACATCATTATAGAGTCCCTTACGTAGGTCGACAAGACCTTAAACATGCTTTAGAAAGGGGTCGGGACTAAACTAAGATCATACAAAATTTTTAGAAACTTAAACATTTGTCAAAGTTATAAATGTTATACGCCCATGTAAACAGGCTGTGTGCCTCACACGGCATTACACATGCCCATGTGTCTAAGCCGTGGCAAAACAAAGCATACATACTAACTTATCCACACGGTCAGAGACACGCCCGTGTGGCTTCGCCGTGGTCGAAACTGACTTGGGTCACACGGCTAACTACACGCCCGTGTGTCAACCCGCATACCCTTTGAAATGGCCACACATGCCCATGTGCCAAGACTGTGTGCCTCACATGGCCACCAGACATGCCCGTGTGTCTAAGCGGTGCTCAAGACTAACTTAAAATTGTAGTACTACCCAGGGGACACATGGCCATGTAACATGACTGTGTGTCGCACACGGCTGAGACACACGCCCGTGTCTCTACCCGTGTGGACAAAAATAGGCCATGTATAAAGCCAAATTTCTGACCAATTTGGGTCATCCCTACAAGAATCAAACCAAGCACATTTTCTACCAAATTTTCAGCCCATTCACAACCAAAACATACACCTTTCATGCCATATCATTATCAACAAATTTCATGCTTATAACATATATTCAATCACACCAAATCATAATCCAAAATCATACTAAAACATATGTTTCATAACTTCATTTCATTTTATTCATTCTCATACATGATCAACACCTCAAATTACCATATCAATCTCATACCAAGTTTATACCAAATCCAAAACTAAATCATTACTCAACCAAAACATGTAACCAAAACACCATACATTCATATCATTATTCATACTAATCAAAATGAGCTTGTACCATGCCAGATTATACACGAACATTAATATCATCAATAAGCTATTTTCATATGGCTACATATATACAAATCAAAATGAACCATATCGAAACTAGCCTATACATGCCACATAACCAAAAACTTAAAGCTTTTATTTACCAAAGCGATAATCGGATAGTGTAATAAGGTCTCCTGTGACTTCCAGCTCGAGCAAATCTCTGAAACTCTATAAACATAGGAAAAATACATTGAGTAACCTTTTAAGCTTAGTAAGCTCATATCTTAATAAACTTAACATAACAAATACTTTCATTACAATTCCATAAGCATAACATGCTTTCTCACACAAATTTTCTCAATTTTATAACATGTTCTCATATCGAACTGTCATCATTCAATATTATACTTACTCACTTAAATAATTTTAGCTGTCACAAGCTTATTCAATTCAATTCTCATATATCATTCAATTCACACTATCATATAGCCAAATGAGCACATTATGAGAAATAACACATTTAATCATATATCTTTCTCAGATGAATCTCATATCATCATTTACACTCAAATTCACCTTTCAATCATATAGCATCTGACAATTTCACATATACAACTTTATAAATCAAATCTTATTCATTTTTTTCATGTTTCATTGGCACATATTCACATCTCATTTCCATATACATCACATATCATTCTTTGCACATATACTTACCTTTCATTTTCAAACATTGTATATATTTCAACGTACCTGAATCGGAATGTTATTCACTTTATCATTTATTTCTCGGAATGCCCATTGAACTGTTCAGAATCAATAAGGATTCTCGGATAAGTCAAAAAGCTCATACAATGCCAACGTCCCAAACTTAGTCTTACATGTAATAAAATATCGATGCCACTGTCCTAGAGAAGGTCTTACACGAAATCATATACGATGCCAATGGCCTAGACATGGTCTTACACGTAAATCATAAATCGATGCCAACGTCCCAGTGAGATGGCAATTCGACAAAGATAGAGAGGTGTGACCAGAATTTTTGCAAAAGAAACACCAAATGAAAATCCTGATAACCCCCTATCCCAACTCCCCTTAATTCACCCCACCAAACTCTCCACTACTCCCACTTTCAGTTAAACCGAAACTCTCTCCCGAAACAGAGCCAAAAATATAACACCCTTGCTAAAGTAGGGATTCGAACTCAAGACCTCCAACACACCAACACACATTTTAACCACCAGACCAGTAGGCCCACTCTGATAAAAGATTGCAATTTAATGTATATAAGCCTGCTAAACTAGTAGTTAAGACTTAATCCAAGAAAAACTAAAATTTGCCCAAAGCTAAGGCTTGAACTTAAGACCACTCACATACACCCAGAACATTTAACCACTAAAGCAAATACACAATTGTGTCACTTTTTAACATAAAAAAATACCAAATTTTGGGGCGTTTCAACTTTACCCCCTTAAAGAAAATTTCGGCCCCGAAATTTACCTGATCAGAACAGATGAGGATACTGTTGGCACATCGAATCTTCAGGCTCCTACGTGGCCTCTTCAGTGCTATGATTCCGCCACAACACCTTCACTAAAGGAATAGATTTCCTTCTAAGGACCTTTACGTCGCGATCCAGAATCTGAACCGACTCCTCCTCAAAGGTCAGATCTGGCTGAACCTCAGTCTTAATAGGGACAATGTGCGTAGGATCATAGCGATAGCGCCTCAACATCAACACGTGGAACACATCGTGAATACAGTCTAACTCTGGAGGTAGCTCCAACTAATAAGCAACAGGTCCCACTAGTTTCAGAATTTGTTACGGCCCAATAAACCTAAGGCTCAACTTGCCCTTGCGACCGAACCTCAGAACCTTCTTCCATGGCGAGACCTTCATAAACACGAAGTCCCCCACAGAATACTCGATCTCATGTCTCTTCAGATCAGCATAAGACTTCTGCTATCAGAAGCTAACATCAATCGATCCCAAATCAATCAAACCTTCTCTTCAATCTTGGAGACCAACTCAAGACCCAGAACACGTCGCTCGCCCAACTCAGTCCAACATAAAGGAGTGCGACACTTATGACCATACAGTGCCTCCTAAGGTGCCATCTGGATACTAGACTGGAAGCTATTATTATAGATGAACTCTGCCAACGGCAAGTACTCCTCCTAACTGCCTCGAAAATCAATCACTCAGCTCCTTACCATATCTTCCAGTATCTAAATCACCCTCTCAAATTGGCCATCTATCTGAGGATGGAAAGCAGTACTGAAATCCAACCTTAAACCCAGAGCCTCATGTAGCTTTTTCTAGAACCGAGACGTGAAGTGGGGGTTCCTATTAGAAATGGTCGAGACGGGTTCCCCATGCAATCTCACTATTTCTGATATGTAGAGCTTAGCCAACCTCTGAAGAGAAAAATCAGCTCTGACTGGAATGAAGTGAGCAAACTTGGTCAATCAATCCACGATGACCCAGACAGAATCCTTCTTAGTGGGTGTTAGAGGCAACCTACTAACGAAGTCTATCGTTACTCGCTCCCATTTCCATAACTGAATTTTAACCGACTGCAGCAAACCCGAACGTAACTGATGCTCAGTCTTAACCTGTTGACAAGTCAAGCAACGAGCCACAAATTCAGTAACCTCATGCTTCAACCCTGGCCACCAGTATAACTCCCGAAGATTTCGGTACATCTTATCCCTCCTGGATGCATAGCATAGGGACTACTATGCGTCTTCCTCAAAATCGACTGTCTTAAATCATCATCATTTGGTACACAAATCCAACCGCAGAAACAAAGTACCCCATCACTGTTTATCCCAAAACCGGTAGTGTCACCATTCTCAACCTAACGGAAACGCAACTCACAAGACTTCTCCCCCATCTGTTTACTTCTAATCTGCTCGATCCAGGTTGGTTTCACCTGAAGTTCAGCCAACAACTCCCATCATTGAAAAGACTAAGTTGAGCGAACATCGCTCTCAGATCAGTCATAGCCCTACGGCTCAACACATCGGCCACCACATTGACCTTGCCAGGATGGTACTCAATGGTACAATCATAATCCTTAAGCAACTCAACCCATCTACGCTGCCTAAGATTCAACTCCTTCTAAGTGTAGATGATACACTCCTCATCGTATAGACAGTGCCTCTAAATTTTTAGGGCAAACACCACAGTGGCCAACTTCAAATCATGCGTTGGATAATTTGTCTCATAAGTCTTAAGCTGACGAGACGCATATGCTACCACCCTACCATCCTGCATCAACACACATCCCAAACCGATGAGTTATGCATCACTATAAATGGTGAACTCCTTCCCAGATTTCGGCTGTACCAAAATAGGGGCCTCCGTCAATACAGTCTTGAGCTTTTCAAAGCTCTCTTACTACAAGTCAGTCCATAAAAAAAGAACTCCCTTACACAAAAGCTTAGTCAACGGGGCTGCAATCAACGAGAACCCTTCTACAAAACACCGATAATAACCCACCAACCCCAGAAAGCTACGGATCTCAGACACATTCTTTAGCCATTTCCAACCCAACACCGCCCCGATCTTACGAGTATCAACTCGTACTCCCTCAGCAGAAACTACATGCCCCAAAAAAGTTACTTCCCAGAGCCAAAACTCACACTTGCTGAATTTCACATACAATTGTTTCTCACGAAGAATTTATAGCACCATTCTGAGGTGTTCATCGTGCTCATCCTCAGTCCTCGAGTACACCAGTATGTCATCTATAAATACCAACATGAACCGATCTAAATAGATCTGGAACACTTGGTTCATCATTCCAAATGGCATCACTAGAAACTCGTAGTGTCCATAACGAGTCCTAAATGATGTCTTTGTACATCAGCCCCCTTAACTCTGAACTGGTGATACCTTGATCGGAGATCAATCTTAAAGAAAACAGAAGCTCCTCAGAAATGATAGAACAGATCATCTATCCTTGGTAGGGGGTACTTATTCTTGATGGTCAACTTATTCAGTTGCTGGTAATCAATACACATATGCATGGATCCATCCTTCTTTTTCACAAATAGCACTAGTGCTCCCCACAGAGACACACTAGCGCAGATGAACTCACGATCCAGTAACTCTTGAATCTGAGCCTTAAGCTCCACAAGCTCCTTCGGTGCCATTCTATAAGGGGCGATGGACACCGAAGCTGTACCAGAAAGGAGCTCAATCCCAAACTCTACTTCATGATTCGGAGGTAACCCTAGTAGCTCCTCATGAAAAGCATCCGAAAAGTCCTTAACCGTCCTAATATCCTTAACCATAGAATCCCCAGAATCAGAAACACTGATGTAGGCCAAATACGCCTCACATCCCTAACGCACCAACTTTTTTGGCCTAATGAAGAAATCACATTCGATAAGTAGTTTCGACGCTCCCCAATTACGACCCCCTCAGTTCTCAAAACAACCCTCTTAGACGTACAGTCCAGACTGACTCGGTACTTAACCAACCAATCCATCCCCAGAATCAAGTCGAACTCCCCAAACAGAAGCTCCAACAAAACAGCCAGGAATACTGTACCTTGAACCTCCAACGGAACGTCTCTGTAAAATTTACTAACTCGGATAGATTGCCCCAAATGACTCACAACAGTTACCTCACTAGGGGTATTCTCCACTGACATCCCCAAAGTTTTAGACACAGTGCTAGCAACGTAGGAGTGTGTAGAGCCTATGTCTATTAGTGTAAGATAAGGTACAATATAAATTAAAAACGTACCCGTAATGACATCTGAAGCATCTCGGTCCCCTCGACGACGAGCAGCATAGACAAGAGTAGGCTGCCTCACCTCTGTATGCCCAGCACCTCTGCCCAGTGCCCTCTGTCTATAGCCCACGTTGTTACCACCCCTAACGTGTCCACGGCCCCTAGGTGGCTACTGAAATACCCTCGGCAGCTGTCCATTACCAGAACTCGTAGCTTGCATCTGATCAATCCTCAGCGGACACTCTCGAAGATGATGCTCAGTAGACCCACATCTCAAACACTCCCCAGAAGTCCTCCAACACTTGCCCAGATGGTGTCTACCATAATGCCCACAAGGCAAAATCCCAGTAGGTGCAATAGGGGCCTTTACTCTAACTGGCCCATCAAATCTGGCCTTTTTCTTAGGCCTTAATGCAGAACTCGAGGGCTCTGAATCCCTCTTGCTTTTACCTCTCTCTCTATCGCAATTTTGGCGCTCAACCGCTTAACCTTCTCGGCGATCTTCACCTTTTCCACCAGTACAAAGAAATCATGCTCCCTCTGCTGAGCTATCAGAACTCTCAGGTTATCTCTAAGGCCACCCTTAAAGCAAACACATCACTCATACTCAGTTGCCACCATACCTCACACATAGCGGCTCAGTCACAAAAATTTGACCTCATACTTGGCCACTGGTCGATCTCCCTACGTCAGATTCAGAAATTCACGTCTCTTAGCATCAATATAACTGGCTCCCACATACTTACTCTGAAATACTGTCTTAAAATACTCTCAAGTCAACCGTTCGGGCTGGGCGCCCTCCTTAACTGTCACTATTGGTGTGCTTCATCGCAAAGCAAGGAAACAGCACCCTTCAATTTTTGCTCTGAGGAAAAATCTAAATCGTCCATGATTCTTTCAGTGGCCTCCATCCAATACTCGACCATGTTAAGGGCGACTACAGTGACACCCCTAAATAACTCAGACCGGAGTCATTCTGTAATCGACCCTCGGCCCCCCAGATCCAACATTGGGCCCAGTGGGCTTCTCAAAAATCCTGAGTATAGCCTGGGACAATGCGTCGTCCCTGGCCATGCATTCATGAGACCCAGTCTCAGTAGCAGGCGACATTGGCGTCTCACTTGTGTCCAAATTTGATATATTATCCACGGAAGAGGACTCAGCTCGAGTCCCTCTACGGCCTCTACCTCGGCCTCTAGTACCACGTCTGCGTATACCTCTTGCGCTCATTGTCTAATCAAATTTATCTGTAGTACAAATTTTATAGATCAGTTGCAGTTTCAGTATTTATTAGCAGATGTTTTTTGCAAAATAGTATCAGAACTTTAGAGTTTGTTTTCGCAAGTCGCCATCTCACTACAGTTTCCAGTACGATTTACTACCTATAGTACTTTCAGAATATACTATCTACAATATTGCAAAATAAATAGTACAAATTTTGAAAAACTTACAGGATCAGCGTCTGAGACTCTGTGAACCACACACTTAACCAGAATATTTGAAAACATTTGGAAATAATTTTTTAAAAACCAATTTTGGAACCCAAAATTCACAGTCGAGTTTTGAACCAAGCTTTGATACCACTAAATGTAACATCCCAAACCTGGCCTAGAAGTTATGGCCGAATCTAATAATGTCATATCGAATGGATTTCAAATTCCAGTTAATTAATCTTTGTTTTAATTCGGAGTAAAAGGCATCTCCTTTATTATGTCAAAAATCGTGTCTTTTAGCGAAAGCTTTGATTAAGTTCGTCTTCTAAAAATCGTTCATATTTAAGAAACTGTTATTTTGATTAAAAATCGAGTGTAGACTAAAATCCCATAACAGTTTAAAAATCCAAATAAAGTCCAACAGTCCATAAAGTCCCCAAATTACATCAAAAACAACCCAAAAAATAATTAAGAATTAAATACCAAAACTGAGTTTAAAACAGTCTAACTATGTGTGGCCACCGTCAAGTCCTCCGCTGCACCGAACCGTCAAGTCTGGGGATTACCTATGCAGATTAAATGGAAAAGGGTGAGTTTTTGCAAACTCAGTGTGTAATCCCCACAGAATACATGCACACAACATAATATCAGAAATCATTCATGTATATATAGTTTGGGCCTGAGCCCATTATAGAATCAGTGTGGGCCTTATCCCACTCAGATATAGAATCAGATATAAATTAAGACCTTAGCCCAACTCAGATATGATATGTAGATCAGAACAAAATATCATAATCCTACCCACCAGCCTCTACACACCATCTCCGTCCAACCCTACACACCATGTGGGGATTAAATTAACCCACCCATCCCTATACTCCATTCTGTACCGAAATGTGGCACAAAAACAAATATTTGCACCGAAATGCGGCACAAAGTCAGAATATCGCAGCAAAGCTACCAGATAACATGCTTAAGAGCCTTTCAGACACTTCATCCAATAAATCATCAACCCACCCCGATGTAATGCAACATACATAAAATGTCATGCTATTATACGATTTTACTAAATCATATAATCAGTTCGGTATGCATATTCAGTCAGACATCATACATTCAAATCACATAAGTAGGGGTCTAAATAATGCTGACCGACCCTACAGTAGGTCCACAGTCGACTTGGCCCGTGCAACCTTATAGAACTTCTTAGAAAAATGGGCTCACACGCCGATGTGACCTACCCGTGCGGCCCACACTGCCAAAATTGGCCTTGGCCGTGAGGATCACACAGCCTGGCTCAAAATCCCACACGCCCGTGTGGCTTACCCGTGTGGCCCACACAGCCCAAATCGATCTGGCCCATGTGTTACACACGGTCTACCTGGTCATCACATGGTCGTGTCACATGCACACGGCCTACCACACGGGGACCCACATGCCAGTGTGGCATCGATAGATTACTTTTTCGACTTTCTGCCAAATCTCATTTTCTGCATTTCGGGTACGTACCTGGTTTCAACTGAAGCTAAGACGATCTCTGAGCACTCCAAAACCTATAATCGATCAACAACCCAACGTATTAGTCACTCAAACGAAACAATAAGAGATACTAAGTCTTTCCATGTTCCAAATGACTATCGAGTCACTTTCCTTAGAACGAACACGATGATTTAGCGTAACTACAAAACCGACGAGAAGTCCCCAGCCCTTAGTTCAAATCTTAAACACAAGAATAAGATACACATCATCAAAAGAAACGAATCTCCAACTAGTACACAAAGCTTCCGAAACACTTACCAATCACCGCACGAAACCAAACGTCACACAAACACAGTTCGATTGAGAAAGAAAGCGAAACGAACATAGGGAGAATGAGATGGGAATTCGGCAGAGAGGGAGAGGTGTGAGTAAAATTTTCACAAAAACAGAAACTCCAAATGAAAATTTTGATAACCCCCTATCCCAACTCCCCTTAATTCACTCCACCAAACTCTCTACAACTCCCACTTTTAGTTAAACCGAAACTCTCTCCCGAAATAGAGCCAAAGATATAACACCCTTGCAAAAGTAGGGATTCGAACTCAAGACCTCCAACACACCAACACACATCTTAACCACTAGACCAGCAGACCCACTCTGATAAAAGATTGCAATTTAATGAATATAAGCCTGCTGAACTAGTAGTTAAGACTTAATCCAAAAAAAACTAAAATGTGCCCAAAGCTAAGGCTTGAACATAGGACCTCTCACACACACCCAGAATATTTAACCACTAAAGTAGATACACAATTGTGTCACTTTTTAACATAAACAAAAATACCAAATTTTGAGGCGTTACAGCCTATGAGGCCTTAAACATGCTTTAGAAGTGGTTCGGGACTAAAATGATAACGTATCGAAATTTTGGAAACTTAGAAAGAAATTTACATTTCAAGGGTCACATACCCGTGTGAACAGGTCGTGTGCCTCATGACTAATTGACACGCCTGTGTCATAGACCGTACAGAAACAGGCATACATACTTACTTACATTACATGGCCAAGGACACGCCCGTGTGCTAGGCCATGCCAAAATTGTAAGGTATACTGACTTCTGTAACACGGCCAAGTCACATGCCCATGTGCTAGGCTGTGTGCTAATTAGGGGACATACTGACTTGTACCACACGGCTAGTCACACGCCCGTGTGTGAAACCGTGTGGAGCATACTGACTTCAATTTAATTTCATTACCAAGGGACACACGGCTGTGTAACATAACTGTGTATCACACATGACTGGGACACCCGCCCGTGTCTCTACCCGTGTAGACAAAAATAGGCTATTTGCAAAGCCATTATGCCACCCTATTTTCACATGTATACATAAGCAAAAATGGTAACATTTTTACAACTCAATTGGCAGCCATTCCATAACAATTCATGCACATATAAACCAATACAACTTAGTACTCAAATACCTAATTAACATCATGCATTATCCATTTATATGTCAACTACATATCAAGACATTATTTGTACATTTTCATTCCATCAATTTCTTGCCAAAACATACCATAATTGAACACTTATACACAACCAAAACATAGTACCTAAATATGGCATGTATAGCTAGACTTACATACGCTATGTTAGTCCTAGAATCGACTAAATCGTAGCTCTGATATCAAAAAATGTAACACCCCTAACCCATATCCATCACCAGAGTAGGGTTACGAGGTATTACTGATCAATACACATCAGTTAATATCAAAATTTCATACATCTATACATTCATATACAAATATCATTCAATAAAATCATATTGTCCCTAATCAGGGCCTATGAGACCTTAAACATGCTATAGAAGTGGTTCGGGACTAAAATGATAACATATGGAAATTTTGGAAACTTAGAAAAAATTTTACATTTCAAGGGTCACGTGGTGAACAAGCCGTGTGCCACACACGACTAATTGACACGCCTATGTCATAGACCTTATGGAAATAGGGCATACATAGTAACTTACATCACACGGCCGAGGACACGCCCGTGTGCCAAGCCGTGCCAAAACTGTAGGGTATACTAACTTATACAACACGGCCAAGTCACACACCTGTGTGCTAGGCCGTGTGCTAATTAGGGGAATACTGACTTGTACCACAGAGCCAGTCACATGCCCGTGTGTGACACCGTGTGAAGCATACTGACTTCAATTTAATTT
This sequence comes from Gossypium anomalum, assembly GCA_025698475.1. Taxonomy (NCBI): domain Eukaryota; kingdom Viridiplantae; phylum Streptophyta; class Magnoliopsida; order Malvales; family Malvaceae; genus Gossypium; species Gossypium anomalum. The sequence goes on from CM046956.1 coordinate 63,203,262, forward strand.
CAATACCAGGGGACACATGGCCATGTAACATAACCGTGTGTCACACACAACTAGGACACATACCCGTGTCTCTGCCCGTGTGGACAAAAATAGGCTATTTGCAAAGCCATTTTGCCACCCTATTTTCACATGTATACACAAGCATAAATGGTAACATTTTTACAACTCAATTGGCAACCATTCCATAACAATTCATGCACATATATACCAATACAAATTAGTACTCAAATACCTAATTAACAACATGCATTATCCATTCATATGTCAACTACATATCAAGACATTATTTGCACATTTTCATTCCATCAATTTCTTGCCAAAACATAACATAATTGCACACTTATACACAACTAAAACATAGTACCAAAATAAGGCAAATCACATGGCTTAACTTATACACAAAATATACCAAAAATATAATTCTCAAGTAACCATAACTATCACCATTTAAACTAGCCTATACATGCCATATTTACAAATATCCACAAGTTCAAAAGTACCAATTGGCAATTGGATAGTGTGATGGGAAGCTCCGACTTGTTCGAAACGAGCGAGCAATGAACCTCTATAAAACATGGAAAAGAAACAGAGTAAGCTTTATAGCTTAGTAAGCCCATATAATTCAGAATTAAACTTACCATAAATACCAAAATCAAGGTGAATAATCAAAGTGTATTTAATTCAATTACTAAATGCCTAAACATAAGCATTCATCACAAGTTAGTCATTTGAATACATGAAATCATCCATTATCTTAATACATTGCATCATACCAAATTCATATATCATGTACAACATTGGTAACATTTCATTTCCAACCATATAAACAATAATTCATTTGAAAACCATAACTCATCCATATAAACATTACTTCATCCATATAAACAGAATTTACGCCCGTTGAACCTATTAGAACTTCAAAGGATGCTCGGGTGGTATACATCAGTAATCCGTCAATTCATTATCATTTCTGCTTTTTCGAGCCATGATCGATAAGCTCCTCCTGAGCTGATGAACAGGAAGCTCTATTAAGCTGAAACAATAAGCTCTGACGAGCTGAACAGTAAGCTCATACGAGCTGAGAACAGTAAGCTCTTATGAGCTGATATATCGGTAAGCTCATACAAGCTGTGGTGAGTCCGCAAAAAATGCAGGAGCTCGACCAAAACGGTAACCATAGTTGCATGTCACTCGTATCCTACGAATTTACACGGTTCAAACGGGACTCAGTAACAAATAGATTGGATAAAAAGACATTCATATTTCAAGTATATCAATTATTCAACTATATATATTCATTTCAAATAATTACAAGTATCTAAAATTTTGATTCGAATTATACGAACTTACGTCGTATCGCTCGGATAAAAACTATCGGTTATTCGTCAATCTTCTTTTTTCCCCGATCTAAACTCGATCTCGGCTTATCTTGATATATATATTAACAAATTCAATACATTCAGCATTCAATCTATTCAATTTAGCCCTTAAAACATAATTTTAGTAAATTTACACATTTACCCCTATACTTTTCACATCTTTACAATTTAGTCCTTATCACATAAAATTGCAAATTCATGCAATTTAGTACCAACCCATGCTTAGCCAAATTTCATAAGGACTCCTAGCAGCCCATATCTTTCATTATTTCACACTTTTAAACACCTAATTTTACATTTTCTCAATTTAATACCTTTTTGACATTTTTGTCAAAAATCAATTTACAAAACTAGTTTAACTATCAACAATTATTCAAAATTCATCATCAACTATCAAATTACTCAAACATTCGACAATGGTAACATGTTAAATCTTTAACAGTTTCAAAATCTAAGGTACAAGGTAGCTAGAATACGAAGCAACGATCACAAAAATATAGAAATCATCAAAAATCGAGCTAAAATCGTACCTTAATCAAGCTAAGAGTGTGCCGAAACCATGGAAGATTCAAACCCTTATGTTATTTTCTATTTTTGGTGGAACAAACTTAAGAAAGATGATGGCTAATTGTTTTTATCATTTTTTTAACCTTAATTATTATATAATTACCAAATTATCCTTTAATAAAACTTTAATATAACATATAATCCATGGACAGTCCACTAACCTTAATCATGGTCTAATATCAACATAAGGACTCTCACAATTTAATTTCATAGCTATTTAATCCCTTTTTACTATTAGAACTCAAAATTTTTAGTTCACGCGATTTAGTCCTTTTTACTGAATTAAGCATTCAAACAGTAAAATTTCCTTACGAAACTTTCGCATAATAATTCTATCATGCTGTAAACTTTAATAAAATAATAAAATAAATATTTTTACTTCAAAGTTTTGGTCCCAAAACCACTGTTCCGATTTGACTCAAAAACGGGTTGTTACACAAACCACACATTTAATCCATCTATGGCCAAGTTAGCCTATACATGCCATCATACAAAAATGATTTTTACTATATATATACCCAACATGACTTAGTGGATAGTGTGATTGTGCTCCAATGACCTCCAACCTTCGCGAGCTTCTGAGCACTATAAAACAGGGGAAAATAAAACGGAGTAAGCATTACATGCTTAGTAAGTTCGTATAACAGAAACTAAACTTACCAATCTCATTTATTAAATCTAAGCATACAAGGTCATGTTTTCCATCAACTTGGTAAATTTGCCTAAACACATGCATTCAATCAAACATGTTAGTCACAAAATTCTCATAAACACCAAGTAAACATAGATGAGCTCATCATGCAATATTCTTTCAAGACATTATCATTTCATGTAACACCCCTTACTCGTGTTCGATGCCGGAACAGTGTACGAGGCATTATCAGACTTAAACACAAGCAAACATACATTTCGTAGTCATAAATTTTTGTCCAAATTAAAACTTTTTGAAATCGAGCATAAAGTCTCTAACACGAGCCTACGAGGCCCAAAACATGCTTTGGAAGTGGTTCGAGACTAAACCGAGAACCTTAGAAAAATTTATGACACTTGGAAAATTTTTGCTAAAACAGGGGTCACACACCCGTGTGGCTTGGGACATGCCCGTGTGGGCAGGCCGTGTGGTCACACACGCCCATGTCCCTAACCCGTGTAACTCTCTGTTTGTCACCCAAGAACAAATTAAAGTCACACGGCCAAGACACATGCCCGTGTCCCGAGGCTGTGCCCTTCATATGGCTGAGACACATGGTCATGTCTCATACCCGTGTGCTCGATGCTGAGCATTCTGTTTTGCAACAATCTAGGTGCAGGGGACACACGGCCAGATCCCACGCCCATGGGGCTGACTGTGTGTCACACACGGCCTAGACACACGCCCATTTGTCTACCCGTGTGGACAAAAACAAGGCTATTTACCAAGCCATTTTGCCACCCTCACTTGCACACATCTACACAACATCACATGGCACAAATTCAAGCATGTAAGAGCAACTAAACAACCACAACCAAGACAATAACATGTCATTCTCATACCATTATTAATCATGCTTAAAATATCAACCTTTCCACATCAAATTATGCAAGTTTCCGCAATCACAAATGACATTAATATAAATATACTCATAACCAACATTAACCAACTTCCAAGGCTATATACAGAATGAACCATGAACCATTATAAGCCAACACATATGACCAAAATACCAAGTCCCTATACATGCCATAAACTCAAAATACTTGAATTCATCAATACCCAAAATGATAGCTTGATAGTGTGATAGGATCTCCGGCGATCTCCAACTTGAGCTAGCTTGATGGCACTATAAAACAAGGGAAAGGAAGAAGGTAAGCTATATAGCTTAGTAAGTCCGTATGAACATAATAAGCAACTCTTACCAATCATTAACCAGGTCTACAGTATAAACACAAAACAAAATAGTATAAATTGCTATAAACCTCATAGTTATAAATTATTCAGTCACATTGTTTGCTATATCAATTTGCAAGCATAATTTAACATGTCTTGACTTTAGCCTAACAATCGTAATCTCTCCATTATAATCGATTACCACAATCAACCAATCATTTCAAACCTCATAATAAACATACACATTAATTATGAGTATTCACTTTTCAAGCATATATTTTAACATCTTTCAATTGTTTAAAGCTCATATCCGATAAATCACAATTTATGTGAATGCAACATGCTATATCATAACTCAATTTGTCCCGAAAGCCAATTACACGATCGCCAACCGAATTTACCATGTATTTCATACATCAGAAGCATAGACCAATAATCACAAGGCTTTCACAAAAACATTCTCGCGGAAACCATGAACTCACAATGTCATGAAGTCAATGCTTATAAACTTATGTACATACCTGCGCTAATTCGTAATACTTACATGCTCTTCCTCTTCTTTGACATACCCATTGATTTCCCTGTTAAACCACTTGGAATACTAAAGGATACTCGGGAATCTCGTACACACAGTACCGTACCAATGCCATATCCCAGACATGGTCTTATATGTAATCTCGTATCAATGTCAATAGCCCAACTATGGTCTTACACTAAGTCTCATATCAATGCGATATCCCAGATATGGTCTTACACGTAATCTCAGTAACCCTAATGTCATGACATTTGTATCCTATCTATTCCTAAGGTTCAACTGGGACTTCCGCTGTATCGAATCTCTATCGGTCATTTTCGTAGTATCGTACTCAATAACATTCACATTTCGTTTCAATAATATAGCATTTAGCACAATTATACCAATTAAGCATTTATACATATATAATTTAATGCTTATTTAACATACGAACTTACTTCGACATAAAAATGGCGAAAAGGACCTAACCATTAAATACTCATTTTTCCCTCATTTTAATTTTGAACCTCATTTTTCTTGATCTATAATATCACATTTAACTTATTTAATCATTATACTATTCAAATCAGCCCAAAATCACATTATGGAAAAAATTACATTTTTGCCCCTAAAGTTTGACATTTTTACAATTTAGTCCCTAGGCTCGTAAAAGGAAATGTACTCAATTTCTTCAACACCCATGCCTAGCCAAACCTTATACATGCTTATAGCAGCCAACCTTTTTCTTTTATTCACATTTTAACTCCCATTTCACAACTTTTTACAAATAGGTCCTTTTTGTCATTTTCATTGAAAATCACTTAGCAAAAGTCGTTTATCATACACCAAACATACATTTCCTACCATTAGACATCAAAATACACAAATGTCCATCATGGGTAAAATTTTGGACCTTGATTATTTCTTAAATTAGTAGTAGAAATAGATAGATCATGTTACGAGGATTTCAAAAACATAAAATAAAAAATAAAAAACGGGGCTAGAACGGACTTACAATCAAGCTTGGAAGCTTGAAAAACCCTAGCCATGGTTTCTTATTGGTACATTCGGCCATGGGGTAGAAGATGAGAAAAAATTGGCTTTAAATTTGGCTTTTTAATTCATTTAATTACCAAATTACTAAAATATCCTTAATGAAAAACTTAGAAACAAACCTAACCATGTCCATTTTTGTCCAACAACTTAACCAATGGTCTAATTACCATTTAAGGACTCCAATTTAAAGTTTCATAGCAATTAGACACCTATAGCATGTAGAACTCAACTTTTGCACTTTTTACAATTTAGTCCTTTTGACTAAATTGAGTGCCCAAACGTAAAAATTTTCGAACGAAATTTTCACGAAATCATTACATAAAATTGTAAACCATAAAAATATAATAAAAATATTTTTTCGTCAGATTTGTGGTTCTGAAACCACTGTTCCGACTAGACCCAAAATTAAGCTGTTACATTTCATTTCATAATTCTGTCATCATGCCAAGAGTTTTGTCTGTTGAATCATTGAAATTTCGATGGATACTCGAGTAGTACACTCGAGGTGTACAATTCAACAACCTGTCAATTCTTATTCAAGAGTACCCATTAGGGAACTTAATCAAAGTACATACTCTCGAGCCACATATTGTATTACAGGATTACCAGTCCAGGCTAAATCCTTTATGTAACGTATGCTCAGAAGAGCTTAATTAGAATTACCAGTCCAAGCTAAATCCTAATTGTAACATATGCTCGAAAGGGATTATAGCAGGATTACCCGTCCGGGCTAAATCATTTCTATAATGAGGTCAATAGGATTACTCGTCCGAGCTAAATTCGTCAGCAACAAATGCAGGACCTCATTCATTTCGAGAAAACATATTTATTCATCAGAATTCAATATTCAAATGGAAATTAACCCTTTTTCAACAATTTCAAACATGTATTCATTTCTTATATTGTAACATCTAAGCAATTCACACAAATATAATTCACATTTCATACAACACATTATTCAATCAAACATATTCACATGTTTGATTAAATTACACGAACTTACCTTAGCACTGGTTCGCGTATAAAATCTACTAATCTGAAACTTTTTTTTTCCTCGATATAACCTCGAATTTGTGTTGTCTAGATCTATATAAATAACTTTAATCATCAATTTCACACATTTCATATTCATTTGGACTCAATTTACGTCCTAGGTAAAATTACCATTTTGCCCTTAACTTTTTTATAAATTTTAATTTCGTCCCTAGGCACGAAAAATGAAATTTATACAATTTATTCCCTAATCCAAGCGTAACCGAAATTTCAATATAGAATTTACAGCACATATTTTCTATAAATTTTAGAATTTTTCATCAATTTTCACAACTTTAAATTTTAGTCCCTAAATCATGTTTTCATCAAAAATCACTTTGTAAAAGTTGTTTATCTATCAACAACCTTTCATTTTCCACCATAAATTTCTAATTTTCAGTATATACATCCATGACTTAATTTCTATACTTTGATAACTCTTCAAATTGATCCCCCAAATAGATAGATTAAGTTATCCCGGTTTCAAAAATATCAAAATTACTAAAAACGGGACAAGGAAACTTACCCAATTAAGCCATGAAAGTTTTTTCTCTCTCTCGTAGGGTTTCCATGTATTTTTGGGAAGAAGATGAGAAAATAACATGATAATTCTTTTATCATCTTTTAATTAATTAAATTATTTTAATTTCCAATTTAGTCCTTGCTCTTTTTCTAAATTTCCATGGATGAGTCACTAAAATATCTTCATACTTTTCTTTAATGGTCTAATTACCATATAAGGACCTCTAGTTTTGAATTCCATAGCTATTTAATCCTTGTAGCTACTAGAATTTAACTTTTGTATTTTTTGCGATTTAGTCCTTCTCGTTACTAAGCACATATCAATAAAATTTTCTTATCGGGATTTTCACATGAAATTTCTAACATAATACGAACCATGTAATAAAAAAATAAATTTTAATTTCAGATCGAACTTGTGGTCCTGAAACCGCTGTTCCGATTTCACTGAAAAATGGGTTGTTACACCAAAAGCCAAGATGTGGATGAAATTTGTCTGTTTAGGAATTTGACCTACAATAGATATGTCCAAAATCAGTCCAATCCATGCTATCATAACGTACGGGATACTACAAAAGAAGCATTGGTACATGGATATATAAGAATATGGTTGAATGCGCGAGAAATTTGGGAAAGGGAATATTTTCCCTCATTTAATAACAGAATTTTGTAAAAGAGTAGGAGTACCTATCAAGCGGTTAGATAGGACCATGAATCCTACAATGATACTACTAGGAGATGACATATTTAATCAGTTTATTCTTCTGCAAAAAAAACAAAAGGAGGAAAGGATGAAAAGAGGATTCCAAGAATATGATGAATAATATTTTGAGTTAATTTAGTAGGATTTAAATTTTTTTTAGGAATAAATGGATTTAGGAAAATTAAAGTAGTTTATATTATTAGGGTATTTTGTTTTTTTTAAATTGCTGAATTAAAAGTCTACATATATATTTTTTATATACCCTTTCATATAAAAAAAAAACATCCCAGGAATAGACAAGGATGAAGCACCCACCAATAACCTATAGAACGATCATGATCAATCGGGTATCTGCTTTCCTTATTTTGCTTTTAGGGCTACACATTGAAGATAATGTGTTTTCTAAAGTGTGAGAAGGGTAACATAGAAAATTTTTGTTTTATGCTTTTCTTTGATTTTTCCTGTCATTTGTGTGCTTGAGCTTGTAGAAATACAAGTGATTGGTTAGGAGCATGTATATAGGTTGCTTGTATTTACAATAAATTTGGCATGAGGATAGGTGATTTTAAATTTCTTATTATTAGACTACTAAGTTCTATATATTACACTGTAAATAGGCATTAAAGTAATTGAATGTACCAAATGATATAGAGAATATAAGGAAACGAGCATGCTAGTATGAATGATAAATTATTGAATTTGTGGTTTTTTGGTTTATTAGAGTTGTGAATATTGAGATACTTTGGGATGACCTAAGGCATTATTTCAAATACACCCAGAGCCAAAAAGCTAAACCTGTTACTCATCTTTAGTACCAATTTTCGAGCTGGAAAACACTTCTTGATGAACCTTTAATACAAAACCCGAGCCAAAAATATCAATTTGTACTTATCCTTTTTCTTTGGTCCTAAACTACAAGACTATAGACATCTAGCCATACGTATTAAGGGTTAAGTAGATACATCATGGTGGATTTTGTAAAAATAGAGTGAAATAGGAGGGATCAATGTGATATAGTGATTATTGGTTAGCCAAATTATGCAACAAAATAAATTTTCAAATAGAAAATCAAAGCGAGTTGAAAAGGTCATTGAAAAGTAAAAGCATTTGTGAGTGGGATGTATTGAAAAAGGAAAAAATGTGAAAAAGTCACAAAATTAGAAAAACTCGTTCATTAAGTGCACGAAAACTCATGAGCTAACCATGATTGTTATATTATGCTATGACTTCCTATGTGTAGAAATAAGGAAGGTGAGAGAATGAGACATAAGGCGGTGAGAGGAAATGGGTTCCTAAGGGTAAGAATAGGGGACAATATTATGTGCTAAACTATTTTCATGCTTGAAACTATTTGATGATTACTATTCTTGAAAACCATATCTATCCTAAGCCTCAGAACGTTACAAGCCGAAAAGCCGTATGTGATCTAGGTAGACTTATTCACAATTTGAAATCATATTGAACAATTGCATTTATAAATGTTTATATTTTGCTAGGATAATCATATGTAACTATTCTTGAGTCGAAACATACCAGTGACGGCAGTCCTCCATGCCTATGAATTGTTTGATTTCAAGCAAGATCCAACAGAGACTTTGGGGCAAGCATGGGATAAGTTTAATACGATCCTCTGAAAATTAATTAGGGTCATATAGATAAGGTAATACAATTGAAACATTTCTATGAAGGGTTAGACTACAACAGTAAAAAGCAGCTTGATGTTATTTCAAAGGGCAGCATTTGGACCAAAACAACCCATAAAATGGTGGTCCTCTTGGAAAATGTAAATGGGAATGACATTACTTGGGAAAGAAACAAAAATAGGAGTCAGCAAGCGAGGTAGCTATGATTAAGGGAGAGAACCTAATGGAAACCGGAGAAGAATCAAGTGAGAAAACAAGGGATACCAGTGAATAGATAAAAGAGAACCTGAGCGAAGGTTGTTTAGAAGGACAGAGAGAACAATTTGATAAAATTGAGAGTATTGCATCAAAGGAGGAAGATGCGATGGAAAGCGAGCTTGTTGAGGACCTAGTGGGAAATGATACAACACAAGTTTATTGATTAGACTAGCAAAAACATTGTAAAGGACCGTTGGGTCCATTAGATGATTCACCTAATAAGATGGTTCCATCAATAGTCAAACCTCACTCTAGAGTTGAAACCACTTCCAACAAACTTGAAATACGAGTATTGGGTGAGAATAACACATTACCAATGGTTATTGTAGCTCATTTGTCTGCAGATCGAGAAAGTGCCTTATTGGATGTCTTCAAAAAATACAAGAAGGTAATTAGATGGACGATCACTGACATTAAAGGGATACGTCCAACCTTATTCCAACATAAAAATAGCTAGACGAAGGAAAGAAACCAGTGGTCGATGCACAAAGGCGTCTTAATCTAACAATGAATTTGTGAAAAAAGAGCAACTGATATGGTTCGATGCTGGTATCGTTTACGCCATATTTGATAGTGAATAGGTCAGTTCGACACAATGTGTTCCAAAGAAAGATGATTGAATTATAGTGGAAAATGAGAAAAAAAAAGTTAATTCCCACTCATACAGTGAGAAGATGGCGGGTACGTATTAATTATAGGAAACTTAACGATGCTACTAGAAAATACCATTTTACACTTCCTTCATTCATCAGATGCTAGATAAATTGTCTAGAAAATATTATTATTGCTTCCTTGATGGGTACTTGGGATATTATCTACTTCTAATACATTTGGATGACCAGGAGAAAACGACATTCACATGCCCATTTGGGGCATATGCTTTTCGAAAGATGCATTCGGGTTGTGTAATGCCCTAGCTACTTTTATGTGATTCATGACGTCAATCTTTGCTAATATGATAGAAAATGGGTTGGACATTTTCATGGTTGATTTCTCAATATATAGGGATTCATTCACGGAATGCTTAAGCAACCTAAAAAGAGTTTTGGAAAGGTGTGAAGACACGAATCTGGTCCTTAATTGGAGATGTGTCACTTTATGGTAAACGAGAGAATTGTCCTGGGGCATTAAATCTCCGAAAAGGGGTTGGAAGTGGAAAAAACCAAGATTGAATTCATTGAGAAATTGCCACATCCAACATCAGTTCGTGAAATCCAGAACTTTCTAAGCCACGCTAGATTTTATAGATGATTCATCAAAGACTTCTCCCATATTTCAAAACCTTTAACTTAACTCTTATAAAAGGACACACCATTTGTATTTAACAAGAAGTGTGCTCAAGTATTCAAGGTATTGAAGCAAAAACTAGTCTTAAATCCAACTATAATAAGCACAAACTGGACATAACCTTTTGTAATCATGTATGATGCTAGTGACTATGTTATTGGGGTAGTACTAGGGCAAAAAAGGGACAGAATATTTCATGCCATCCACTACACTAGTAAAACATTAAATCCAACCCAGAGCAATTGCACAACTACTGGGAAAGAGATGCTAGAAGTTGTCTTTGTATGCAAAAAAATTGGGCCTTATCTAATGATGAATCGAATATATATCAATACTGATCATTCGGCTTTAGAGTAAGTCATGAAGAAGAATGAAACAAAGGCTAGGCTAATGAGGTGGTACTCTAGTTTCAAGAGTTTGACCTTTGGATCTTAGATAGGAAAGGGAGGAAAAACCAAGTTGAAGATCATCTCTCGAGGTTGGAAATGAATGCGGAGGAAGAAAGGGATAAGGTAATAAATGAGAAGTTTATTGACGAGCATATATTCTTAGGGGAACATTGCCACGTAATGCACATAACACATAGAATGCCTTAGTATGCTAATATTATAAACTATCTAGCACAAGAGGTTTTCCCACAAATGCATCATGGTAACAGAAGAAGAAAATCACGCACGAATCAAGAGGCTATGATACATGCACGGATAGGGTGAAATTTATTAAATTCCATTCACCAAAGTTATCAATTTTCAAGTTAGGAAAATCAGCCAACTTGCAATAACTTTTTGGATGGGATCCAGGCATTTATAGGTTTAAATGTCTCATAGAGTTCTAAGATCTATCTCTTAGCTTCGAAACAAACTTTCAGTCACTCGATTTTGAGTTCGAGAGCTCAAGTTATGATCGTTTTAGTGAAGCTATGCGAGCAGAATTTCTGGACGAGATTATTACAAACATTACAAGTTTCAACTTTTAATTCGAGTTTAAATCATATTGGATTCTATTTTTAGACTTAAATTTTATTTCATATGAGCCCAATATTGTATTTATTAGGTATAATTATTTTATTATTTATTTATTCTAAATTTTGGATATTCTTTAAGTATTTTAAGTTATTTAAATTTTTTATGTTTCTTAATCAAACAATAAAGCCTAGTTTAAAACTATTTATTGTTTAGATTAATTAAAGTTTCAATATAGTTTAGAGTTTTATTTGGATGTACTTAGCTAGCCCATATAAAACTCGACGATCCGCAACAAATATTGAATCTCGATATAACCTATGACAATCTCCGGATAATAACATATCCCATACAAGCATGCATAAGACCCTATTCACATGTCAATCGTATCCTAACCCTTTACTAAAGTTCACACAGGCATCTTTTACACATATAAGTATCACATATCTCTATAATTATCCATAGTTCATATTGCACCCTGTACATGATCACATATTTCATTTACATGCTTATAAATCAAACTTTTATATTTAAATCCTGTACTAATATGTAATAACCAATAAACACATAACATTTCAATTCAGTCCATTTCTAGCCTTACATATCAATTCACAAATAATCAAATCATATTCAAACATACATATATATATATATATATATATATATATATATGAAAGTAAACACAAATTCTCACGTAACAAACATAAAATAATAAGTTCCATATTAACTTACCTGTTCAAAATGTAAAAAGAGTAGATATTTCAGGGACTGATCTGCAATTTTAGCTCTTCCCCTATTAGCTCCACTTGGATCCAAATCTTGATCTAATTGAATATTCGAATGGTTGAAACCCTTAAATGGTTTTCCTCTTTTCTTTCCTATGGTGAATCGGTCATGGAAGGATAAAAGAGATGACAATTTCTCTTTCTTTTCACTTATTTGGTTATTTATAGCTTAATTAGAGATTGATTAACTTAATTAATTACTTTTACCTAACCCATTAACTAAACACACTTAAAAAATATCTCATCATCCACTATCCATTAATAGAAAATGATTTATTTACCATTTTAATCCTTTAGCTAATTGCTATTTAAGTCCCTAAACCTCTGGCCAATTAAAAATCGATAGCGATTGAACTTTTACAATATAGTCCAATTAGCCTTAATTAACTATTTAATTTAGATAATTACTCGACCAAACGTCAATATATTTTTATAAAATCCTTGTAAATATTAACATTTAATATTTATTGACTCGATTTATAAAAATGGAGTTTCAAAGCTACGTTTTCTGATACAATTGAAAACTGAACTATTATAATCAAGACTACTCACTTACCATAGTTTGGCCACTTACTATTCAGTGTGAAAACTCCTTTAAGATTGCTAAGGCCCACTTGAGCACAACAAACTCGTACTCCCTGAAAAAGCATAACAAAACAGGTTCCACTATGCACGTCCCTCACGTACTCCATAATGATAACCACATTGGCACATCACCATTCCCGGACAAGGGGTATCTCCTATAAATACACTCCAACTTGAAGAGGAAGGGATCCTCTTCTCCTTACAAGCAAACCCTAAGCACTTTTACTCTGCAATCAGCCCTCTCAACCCCCACATCAATCTCCTTCCTCTTTTTGTACCTTTTTTGGCTCTCTGCCTGTTTAAGTAAATCGACCTCCTTTGCACTACTACCTTCTCCTCCCTAACTCTTCCCTTGTTGAGACTTGTATCAACACTAACCATTTGATATGTTTCATCATTCATAAAACTCAACAATTTTTCAAACAATTGAAATATTCAATAAATGAAATTAAACGACCATTTTCTATGAAAGATTGCTATACACAGCATTCAAACATCTTTTTATACAAGAAATTAAATCTAAAATACAGTTATGTTTTCTTTTCCCTTATTTGTACGGTAGGAAAAATAAGTTGTTAGAATTTTTATTTTAATGAGATAAATAAACGAGAAATTTAATACTTAAAAACATTCATTTTGATTCAAAGATGGTTATATTTTATTTACCATAATTCTTGTTAAATTCTCACTACAATTGTCATCATTTTCTTATATATATACATATATATATATATATATTCGATAAATATATTCTTTATGAAGTTTAAAAATAGGTTTGAAATTTCTCACAATGTTTCTTTCACCCACTGTTTTTTTTATCATTATAATATTAAAAGGAGAAAAAGGATATAAGGTTTAAACTCATATCATTTAAATATAAAATGTTTAATCATTATAATATTAAAAGGAGAAAAAAAATGATAAAATTTGAATTCTTGATATTTAAATGTGAATCCAAAGTTCTAACTACTACTCCAAGTACTAAAGCTTAAACTCAAACCATTTAAATGCGAAAAGGAAAGCGAATTAAACGTCACCCAAAATTCCTAGTGCAAAACATTTTATAAAATTTAAGTTAAAATATGCCAGTAACTCGTTATGATCATGTAAATTACAAATCCATTTGTTTTTACTTGATACTTACTATAATATATTTTAAAGAACCAAATATGATGTTCATTCATTCATTAACCAACCAAATCTCAACTAAGATATATAATTATTAAAAACCTTAAAACATTTATAAAATAATAAAACGTTAATATAAAAAAATTCACTAGAAGAAAATACCAAAATTTTCTCAACCAAGTATAAAATATATTTATTAGCCATAATCTAGTAATATATTAAATGAAAATGAACTACCCCGGCCCATTCCTAAATTCTATCTTCGCGTTTAACTATTATAACGATACGTAAATCCCTATGAATTCAAAGTCGGTACATTTCAATTAATCCAAAAACCTGGATGATCTCCAAAGCTAAACTTAACAGCTTGATTAACATCGGAAAAAGAACAGTAAAAAACGATATATATATATATATATAGGCCTGAAAAAGAGAATTAAAAAAATTAACGTCAGTTGCCACAAAGAGCAATGGATAGATCCAAGTTTATACTACGAAGGGTGCACAAGGAGGAGCCGGAGCAGTCTTTGTAATTAGACCCAGACACCAATGATAATGCCTCGCTGCTGCTGCTGACTTCGCTCTGCGAAGATGGATGGTGCAATGACAGTGACAATGATAATTCACAACCACCACCTTTGTCTTCTACTTCATCGTCTTTCCCTGCATGTCTCCTAGCGTTAGGGTGGTCGTCGACATGCTTGCCTACATATTTGTGATCTTCTACATCTACCTTGGAAACCTGAGAGATTGAATTTAAGGATATTAATAATTACAGCCGCATGGACTTTTATGTTAAAACTTGAATGCATGATGGACTCTTAAATTCAAAGATATCAGATGGTTTTAACATTCCTGTGTAAATTTAATGGAAAGAACCAGTTACAGTATGGAGAAACATTTACTACCAATACAGGAAAAACAGATGAGAGAATTAAAAGCTCGGTTGAATAAGGACAAATTATGCTGTCTCACACTTGCGTCCGGCACATGAATAAGAGGATATGACATGTAAATATCCTTTAAATAGATTGAAAAACATAGAAAATATTAACTATACTACTCACTCTCACTCGGGACAAGTATTGGAAACCATGAAATTCAATAAAGGGAGGTGTTGTAATACTTTCTAACCTGCAAAGACCGTTGGTTTAAAAGAAGTAATGTCTGGTCCAATGCATTTAACGCTAATTTTTGAATTTCCATTCTAACCAAACCCAAACAAGGAGGGAAGTGGGGGTCCCCTATTCCTTAGAAATTTAGAACTACAGTGGACCACAGTATGTAAACAACCCCATCAATCACAGTGATTAATGACACGGTTTTTAGGTCAAAAAGCCAGTGTTAATTGCTAACCAGAAAAGAAAAAGAAAAATCCCAGAATTTCTCTTTAATGAAGGGGTAAAGGGAAAAAGAATTTTTAAAAAACATTCTTTCCTTTTAACTTAAGATTGAGAATATGCTTATTCTCAGTCTACATATATACATCGCTGACACAAAAGGAAAGGACACCAAGAAAGAAAAGAAGGAACTTAATAAAGACAATTTTTAATCCTTTTTGGCTTTGTTTCATTCATTCATTCTTTTTTTTTTTTTTTTTTTTTTTTTTGGTTCAATATTGTTTCATTCTTTCTTGTTTCCTGTGTGTTCATCATCCTAATGAGAGAGGGGTGGGGGGAATATTATTTATACATATAGATAGCTAGTTTTCAGTGGTGTAGTGCTTTTCATGACCAGGACGTGTTGAAGTGAAAACACTATGAAACTAGACCCTATATTTTTGTGAGGCAAGTAGAGTTAGAAGACACGGATATTCCCTGTTACCACTGGTCATAAGAGCCAACATTGAATGTGGAAAGTGGAAAGTAGCTTATATAAAATCAAGTCGCCTTCCATGAACTGATTGGAACCAAACCCAACATTACACTCAAGCTCATAAACAAAAGCTGGCAAAACAAATATATAAAGAGAAAAAGAGAGGGAGGGAGGGAGGGAGGGAGAAAGAAAAAAAATGGTGGGGTTTGGCTAGTGTACCTTAAGGAAATCAGATTCTTCCACTGAATATTTGAAAGAGTTGAGATTGTAAAGATCATGTGGCAGAGAGAAGGTTGTGGATTGACCTTGAGCCTGAGGGTGAGACTGGGTGTGTTCCCATATGAAAGCACCATTACCTTCCTTTATTCCTTTATAAACAGCCATTGTCTGCAGATAATCATCATAAAAGTACGGATTTGAGACTCTTTCACATACTCCTTGGCTGCATTGCAGATTCTGATCAGAGATTGAACTCTTGGTCTCGATTCTAGCTCTGAGGCAAAGGAGGTTTTACAAAAAAAAAAAGATAATGACAAAAGAAATCAAACAAAAAGAATTTTAGAGAGGAAAAAATTCAAAAGAAAAAGAAAAAAAGGTAGTAGCAGATAAGAAAAGATCATGCAATATACTATCTTCTTTTGTTTGTTTCTTGCACTACACTATCAACTTTTCTTTTTTTAAGTATATGAAAAGTCTGTACCCATGGGGGAATAAAGCTAAGCTGACCTTTTTAAAGGAAGAGGAGAGTGGATCAAATGAGAATCTGATTCTTCAATGGGCTTTGAGGTTGAGTGAAAACCCATAATATCATTTACATCATCAACACAACCATCATGTTTCTCAAAAGATTGTCTTCTTTGATGGGTTGAACTCCTATCTGTGTCATTTGACAGGCCCCAACACAGAAGTTTCAATAAAAAAAAAACTTAATGAAAGAATAATAAGAAAATTGAAAAAGAAAAGAGCCAATTAAGTTATGAGTTGGGATAGTATGCATGCATATTATTTAAGAGATGTTTGCCCAGAAAACACTTGGAAACAGCTGTAGTCAAGGAATGGGGATGAATGGGTTTCATCAGATATGCCAATAGAGGAAGATTTGGCAAGGAAACAAGTTAATGGCTGTTCACATCTAATTTGGCATCAAATGGATAAGAGAGAAAAAGGAAATAATAAATGAAGTGGTACATCTAGGCTTTTACCAAAAATTATGTAAAGAAGGGAGTATATGATCTTGGAGCCTTTATACCAAAACACAACCATTAGAAGAAAGTATTATAGAATGATATACAAACACACACACACTGATGAATATAGAACAGTTAGTTTCCTAGTTAAAAACTGAGAATTGGAAAAGGTATTTGGGGTATAAAGAAGAAAAGAAAAAACATTTTTCAAAGAAGAGCTAAGATACCTTGTCTGCTAAGATCACTTCTCATGCTCCGATACATCTGGTTAGAATGTAAAGAAACCCATGTGAACAAAAATGATCGAAGGGGAAGGAAAAAAAAATGGAATTTGAAAGCCAGAAGGGAAGAAAGAAAGATGAACCTGAAGGTGGCTTTTCACATGTGAAATGGTGAGTCCTTTCACATCCATCAGTTGAAGAACAAGTTTCGGCGTAGCTTCTGGCAAGTCGAAACAAACAAAAAAAAAAAGCCATTATTTCAACTCCAAAAGAAACAAGCTGAAGAAGAAGAAAAGGGAAACTTACTGTCTTGACCACCAAGCCTTTCGATAGCTTGAACAAAACATTGATGAAGTTCAGGTGTCCATCTCAAACGAGGCACCTTTGATCTTATATACTGCCTCACTGCACCACTCCTCCCACAGCTGCCCATTTCCTCCTTTGTTCCAATCTCCTAAAAAAAACTCCCGTTCTTATGTTCTTTAAAACCCTCAAATGGGAACCCCCCCCCCCAAAAGGTATATCCTTTGAAAGCTTTGAAGGCTCTTAATACGATCACTAGCGATAAACAAAGAAAAAAGGACCTATGTTTCAGGTTTTAGTGGTAAATATTTTTATGATAAAAACTCCTGGAACTGGAAAACCCTGGGTTGTTTCAATGTTGTTGGAATTGTCTAGGTACAAAGCAGCAAGAAAGACACTAAGTGCAGGAGCCCCTTGAAGAAAAAAGAAATATAAAACAAAAGAAAAAGGCAGAGGAAAGAGAACAAGAAAGATCACGAGGAAAGGAATAAGACGAACAAGGCACTGTAAAATTCCTTAAGAAGCACTGATAATACCTGCAAACTGCTGCCTTTCTTCTGTTTCTAATACTCTCTAATCTCTGGACACTTTCAGAGATACACAAAATCAACAAAGACCAAAAATAATATTTTTATATAAGAAAAAAACTTTCAAACCCCCAATTGAATTAAATAAAAAATAATGATAATAAAAATTAAGAACTCTCACGAGTTCTCTGATCTGCCTTCCCTGAAATCATTACCCCTATACCCAACTGCTTTACATTGACCTTTTGCTTCCCTCTTCCTGTATATAATATAGAGCCTATAAGCTCTATTTTCCATACAAAAAGAAAAAAAAGACAAAATATTTATGTATTTATTTACTTCATATATTCCTCTATAATACTGCCAACTTCCTCATCATCACAAAAGACGCCATGAATACATATATATATATATATATATATTTGTATTACTATCATAATTTTGTATGCTTTTTTTTTTTTCTTTGGGACAGATTTTTTTTTCCACAACACGGAAAGTGACACGGTTAGCGCACCCCTTTACTGTGCTGTCTTAAAGGAAAAGCTTCAATCCTGACGCTTTTACCCTTGTTTTCAAATGGTAGTTGTCTATTTTATGTTTCTTGTTTTTTGTTTTAGTCAATTTGACCCAATTTATCATTCTTATCATTAAACATTTCTGTATATAAATATAGTCATATTAATAATCTTTTTATTTTAAATAATTATTTAACTCAAATTTTTTTTTATCAGGATTCCATGGCACCTCCTCCACTAACGATGTCCTACTGCCTTATATGATATATAAATTTTAATTTGATATAATTATATATATTAATTGTATATATTTCATTAAATTAAAATTTTATATATAAAATTACATAAAATCAAAAATTATATATAAAATTATACATTAAATCAATTTTAATGTACATACCATTTTAACTATTATTAGTAAGAATGGTTTTGCAATGTAAAAATTATGAGTTTGGATGGATAATGTCTTCTTTTATGTGAATATTTCATTAATTAGAGGTCAATGGTTTTGGGGGAATTGTATACTGCTTTAGTTGGTATTTATAATGTCTTCTAACATGAAAATTAAGAGTAGTATGTTACAAAATTTATTTAAAAAGCTGCCACTGATAAGATAGTTATTATAATGGAAGAGTGGAGACTAACCTAACCGAGCAAAATAATGCAAAACCGCACAGTGTGAAGTCTGGTTGGGTAATGTTTGAATCAAATTGGAACGAGTTTACATATTTTATTTATTTGTTTAAGTTGAATTTGTAAATAATTAATTCAAATCTATTTAATTAAATAATTTATTTTAAATTTTTAAAAATATACTTTTTATTTAATAGTTTGTAATTTTGTATATATACTTTTCTTTTACTACTAGAAGATAATTTTTTGTTTTATTAATTTTTTTGGTAAATATAAATAATCGGCTTAATGATAAATTTAGTTATTAACGTATGCATGTTTTGTCAAAATAGCCCTAATTGTATTTTTGAGCCTTTTTTGGCTATCGACCTTTATTCTTTTTTTCAATCTTCTTTCTCCAACAGATTTAATGAATGCATTCAAGGTTTCAAATTTTCTTTTCTTTCAAAAGGTTTCAATCTTTCATATGTTTGTTTACTGAGAAGTTTTTCTACTGAGTTAATATTTTTTAGATAATTACATTTATTTTCTTTAAGTTAAGAGCTTTTTTTTTAATTTAATGTCTTATTTTTTTATTTTATTGATTTTTCACATGTAATTATCTTATTGGGTTATCTAAGTAATAAATTACATCTCATTAAAAATATTTCACATATAAAATTCCACATCATCCCCATTAACCTTTTTTAACAGTACTTTCATTAAATTTATTAGAAAAAGTAAATTAAAGAAAAAGAACAAAGGTTGATGGTAAAAAAATGTTCAAAAATACAATTAGGACCATTTTGACAAAACATCCAAACGTAGTGGCCAAATTTGTCACTAAGCCTAAATAATTTAACATAAATTTTATATTTATTATATAATATAATTATTTTTCATATAATATATATTGCATAATACATAAAATAAAATAAAAAAATTATAGCTCGTCCTTTTTTTTTTTGTAAAGAAAATAAAACTAAAATTAACTTAGGTGTAGTTACAAGTTCTCACTTCAACACTAAAACTTCCTTCTTTGTCGCCCTCTACAAGGCAAACCATTGCATTAGGGGGTGTTTGAAGATAATAGCCTCTTGTGAATTTGAAATCTACAGCTTAGCCAAAGCATCAGTTATTCTATTAACACCTATCACAATATGGCTTCTAGCAACTGTCCAAGACTTATGACAAATCTTCTTCAAATAGTGAAATAAAATGTCTTCCCCATCCTCATTATGCTTCATTTACAGTAAGTTAACTAGCAGTAAGCAGTCACCCTCCACTTCAATGTTCTTAAAACCCAAAGCCCATGCTAGCTTAAGACCTTCAGTTAACGCCTAAGTCTTAGCTTGGATAACAACACAAAATCCTATATTTTGATAGTAACCACAAATTCATCGATCCTCGTGATCACGCAATAGGCCACCAACAAAGGCTTTTTCTCATTCAACTGAAACAACCACATCAAAATTGAGTTTGATCCATCCCAAAATCGGTCTTGTCCATCGCGAAATCTTGGAACAGCGAGATCCCATTATTGACTTTGCTTTTGAATATGTTTAGAGCAAGCAAGAAATCCATTTTTCATAGCCATATAACCCATACTACCATTACCAAAAACAAAGTCATTTCTATTTTTCTAAATTTTCCAACATACTGGTCTATCATAATTTGATAGTCAAATTAAGCTCTCCAGAACACTCAAGTAGTTTATGCTCAAGCAATTTACGAGTCTTTTACGTACTTTTATTGACTTTTAGTTTTTATCATTAATAATCATTTTTGCTTAGTTTTACTCCTTTTGAGACCCAAATTGGCAAAATGGTGTTATGGGGAATCTAACGATGTATTTGAGTTGGTGTAGGGAGATGACAATGACTTAACCTTGAGGGAAACAACATTCAATATAGGTGTCGCGATATTCATGCTATGGATGTATTGAAATCAAGTCCCTTTGCCTAAAGGGTGTAAGACTTCAATGAGAAATCAATCTAGAGTAGACTATCAATAGAGTCGTGACATTGAGGTGTTGTGTTGCGACATTGAGCCCAAAGTTGTGACACAACACCTAAGGTCATGATTTCACCGAAGGTTGTGAAATGGGAAAATTGTGGTTATCACCAGGGGTGTTGTGATACCGATCAATGGATGTCGTGACATAAAAAACCTCTAAAGGCATAATTTTTCCACTGTCAAGGGTGTCACAACACTGAAACGTGGATGTTGTGACTCCGTTGCCTAATGGGGAGAAAAATATTACAAGGGTAGTGTAACACTCCTAACCCGTATCCGTCGCCAGATTGGGGTTACAAGGTATCACTAGAACAAAATACCATTAAAAATAATAATAATAATAATAATAACATGCATTTGTACATGCAAAGCAAAAATCGAATCGACCCACTTTATCAAAACCTCTATCCGTCTAAAGATTCGATTCATCAAGTCCATAAATACCGCAGGGGCATTAGTGAGCCCAAACGGCATCACTAAGAACTTGTAGTGACCGTATCTCATTCTGAAAGCAGTTTTAGGTATATCTGAGTCTCGAACTCGCAACTGATAATAACACGATCTCAAATCTATCTTTGAAAACACTGAGGCTCCCTTCAGCTGGTCAAACAAATCATCAATACGCGGTAACGGATATTTATTCTTTATTGTCACTTTATTTAATTGACGATAGTCGATGCACATCCTCATGGTTTCGTCTTTCTTTTTCACGAATAATACTGGTGCACCCCAAGGTGAGAAACTCGATCGAGCAAAACCTCTATCCGTCAACTCTTGCAACTGAGTTTTCAATTTTTTCAATTCCGTTGGTGCCATACGATACGGAGCTATCGAAATTGGTGTGGTACCAGGTACAAGTTCGATGCTGAATTCTACTTCTCGAACGGGTGGTAATCCCGGTAACTCCTCAGGAAAAACATTTGAATATTCACAAACCACTGGCACTGATTCAAGTTTCTTTTCTGACTCTTTGCTATCAAGTACGTACGCAAGATATGCTTCACGCCCCTTTCTCACATATTTCTAAGCAAACATCAAGGATATTATTGCTGGCAATCCGTTCGAGTCAGTAGACTCAACTCGGACTATCTCATTATTTGCACACCTCAAATCAATGGTCTTTCTTTTGCAATTCACAACTGCATCATGTACGGTCAACCAATCCATACACAGAATAACATCAAATTCATCAAACGGTAAAAGTATCAAATCAGCCGGAAAACAGGAATCTCGGATTATCAGGGGGGCATTTCTTACACACTTTGTCGACAAGTACATATCGACCCAAGGGATTCGACACTCGAATTACGAACTCAGTAGACTCAACAGGTAGAGTCTTACTGGATGCTAAAGTATCACATGTATGAATGAGTAGAACCAGGGTCAATCAATGCAATCACGTTAGTATCAAAGAGAGTGAAAGTACCAGTGATAACATCAGGGGAAGATGCCTCCTCTCGTGCACGGATGGCATAAGCTCTGGCAGGAGCACGAGTCTCAGATCGAATAGCCATATCGGGAGTCCCTCTCTGACTACCACATCTGCCTCCTGTATTTCTCGGTGGTCTGCCTCTAGTCGTTGTACCACTCAATCTCGCACCTTACATCTTATTTTTCTCATCAGGTTCCGTGCAATCTCGAATGAAATGATCTCGCGAACCGCGCCTATAATAGGCTCTGTTAATAGACTTACCCCAACATTCACCTACATGTCATCTTCCACATTGTGGGCATTCAGGTTTTTCTTGCCGATTGTTGCCAACACTAGTAACCGAAGTAACTCGAGAGTCAAGTTGATGGTCGCTCCCTAATAGAAATTCCTGCAGTCGTCTTTGATCTGTTAGCATCGTCTCTAAACTTCTTTGCAGCCGAGAAAGAAGTTTTACCCGCCGATCTTTTACGAAAGTCTCTAGTTTCTGTTTCAGCTTTCTTTTTCTCCTTTCCAAGTTCTTCAGCCTTGCAAGCTCGTTCAACCAGTGTTACGAATTCTTTTAGTTCTAAAATACCCACCAGCAGCTTTAAATCTTTATTCAATCCCTCCTCAAATCTTTTACACATGGCAACTTTATCGGCTACACACTCTCGAGCATATCGACTGAGCCTTACAAACTCACTCTCATATTCGAATACCGTCAAACGGCCTTGTTTAAGCTCCAAAAATTCTTTGCGCTTTTGATCAATAAATCATTAACTGATATACTTTTACGAAACTCCGTCTGAAAGAAGTCCCAAGTAACTCGTTCCTTTGGAATGATCAAAATCAAGGTTCTCCACCAATAGTAGGCCGAATCTCGTAATAAGGATATGGCACACTTTAGACACTCATCGGGTGTGCAAGATAGCTCATCAAAAACACGGATGGTATTATCAAGCCAAAACTCAGCCCTTTCAGCTTCATCAGAAACGGTGGCTCGAAATTCCTCTGCCCCGCGTTTCCTAATCAGATCAACAGGAGGTTTACTCAACCTCAAAGGATCAGTAGTTGCTAGTATTGTGGGAACCGGAAGAGGATCATTTAGATTCGAGAATTGTTGAACAGCCAGGTTTGTTCGGGCATACTGTACAACCCACTCGTTCATCATGGTAAAGAAGGCTTGTTTAGCCCCATCATCTTGATTACTCATAGATGGTTGAGGCTCAACAGGCGCTGTTCCTTGCGCAGGAGAAGGCGCTACACTCTCAACGTCGTCCACTAATATTTTTACTGTATTGGATTCCATTTACTAATCAAAAAAACAATTTCAACCGTTAGAAGTCATCACACTATCATATACTAGCATTATGGCATGTATTGCTAGACTCACACGTGCTACGATAGTCCTCGGATCGACTAAACTGTAGCTTTGATACCAATAAAATGTAATACCCCTAACCCGTATCGATCGCCAGATTGGGATTACAAGGTATCACTAGAATAAAATACCATTAAAAAAATAATAATAATAACATGCATTTTTACATGCAAAGCAAAAATTGAATTGACCCACTTCACACATTCCAAAGTCATTAAGCAATTTGACATTCATAATAGATATCAAAAATACCACTCCAACATAACACATTGCAAATTAACTAAAAGAACTTAATCATAATCCAACAAAATGGAAGTTATGCCATTTTCTGATGGCCTTTATATACAACTCTATTAAACAACAAAATCTCTCAAAATATTATCCTATACATGCCATAATGTTAACTTAAGATTAACTAAGAAAGGGTACCAAAACATTGCAGGCAGGTGTGATGACTTCGACGATGGTCCCGAGCACACAAAATGGATTAAAGAAAATCTAAATAAGAGACAAGTAAAAACACCAAATGAGTTTTCAACTAAGTAAGTCGTAAGCAATAAAATGCAACAATTAACTTACTGTGTCGAAATAGAAACTAGAAAGGTCCATATATTACCTAAATCATGAATTCAATTACTAGTCAACTATTACTATTAAATCAAAGTATCATATAACCGAATACCTTAATTCCTTCCTCCCATATTTAAATATGATGAAATAGATGCATTCACGCATATATGTTTCAATTTTTCATGTCTCCAATTTTTTATTTTAACAATAGTTTTTTTTCTTGGCCTTCATTTAGTTCCTGCATTTTTTTTATCAACAACCGATTTCGCACACGTAGTGCTCAAGCAAGGAAATTTGAACCCATAGTACCATGTTAACCCGCACACATAGTGCCTTAGTAATCCACACACGTATCGACGATTCAAATCCGCACACATAGTGCCATTCAAATCTATACACCTAGTACCAAAGTCATTTCGTTATAACAAAGTGATTGATTTAATTAACTAAGTATAATCAGCCACATACCTTTCAATCAAAAGAATACATAAACGAGAGTAATTCCTTCATGATATGTATATACCAATTATGTATAGAATAACCAACCTTAATTGCTTATAGACTTACCTTGTGTTGGATAAAACGGTTCCAATCGGCTACTCGATACTCTTCGCTTTACCCTTGCTTGATTCCCCTCCTTTAAGTTCTTGAGCTTAAAATAAATAAATTAACTAGTTTAATCGCCTTGCTAGTTATTTATATCCAATAATATTAATGATTTTATATCACAAGAACCACACAGTAAAATTTGGTCTTTCTACCTTATGCTTTTAAGTTATTCGGCTATTGACCACCTAAGATCACATTACTATCAATAATCCAATCAATACTTCAATTAAACACACATATATAAACACATATATATTTGTATATACGGTAACCACCCTTGCTAATTACTCACATATATAGTTTAATGATTTTCACTACATCTTACAACCGTCATTGTTCAAGACATTAAAACTTCAACTAATGTTCATCTAATACCTCAAGGCAGAACACATTATCACTATCAAAATAACAATTACTCACCATTTGTCATTTAACACATAGTTTCATCTCATGAACACTTTGACCGAATCCTTCTAAACTAGCATAGCTTCACATCTATTCATATCATCATATGAATTCACATATATCTATTTATCTAGCTCATTTTTCACTTTTCTACTATTTCCATCCACAACATCAAAAACACCATCCTCTTAGCATTTATCCAATCTAACTGTATGCCCATTTTGTCACCTAATTAAGTAAAATATCAACATATGGGTTATAATAAGACATTGACTACTAACTAGATTTTAGTAAAATTTAATAGAATTAACATGAAACCCTACCTTAATCAACCCTTAGGATGGCCGAATGTCCTTGAGAATTTCCTCTTTCTTTCCCCTAGGTTACGGCATTTGCAAGAGGAAGAAAATGAATACTCTCTCTCTCCTTTCTTCTTTTATTCATCTTTTCCTATTAATTCATTTTTTATTTAGATAATTTTAACCATTTGCCAATATAAAATTATAATAAATTTAACTTAGTGGGAGAAACATCATTACTTGGCCGGCCATTAATTGAATTTTGGGCAATTTGACATGCAAACCCAAGCTTTCACACTTTGTAATTATTTGATCCTTACAATTTACCTATCATATTTTCTAAGTTTCTCAACTAAGTCCTTCCATGAAAATTCACATTCCCTAGACTAAATTAAAACATCAAATTTTTCACACATACACTATCACACATAGAATATATGCAATTAAATTTAAAATAAATTTTTATGACTCGATTTTATGGTCCCGAAACCACATTCCGACTAGGGTCTAATTAGGGCTGCCACAGGTTAGTCTTTTATCCAACCCCAATCCAAGTCAACACATACATACTAAGGGCAATTTTGTTAATGTTAGGGTTGAATTTATCATCTGTTAAAAGACCCTTTTGGCTGTCAACTTAAAGAGCCAATTTTCTTTCATTTTTTAGCTTAGTTGTTAGTTTTTTCTCTATTATTAGGTTTAGGTCATTTACTTTTCTGAGCTTACTTGGTGTGGTTGGTAGTTTAGTTAGTTTTTACTATAGCTTTTCACTTCCTTTGCAATTTAGGATTCAAGTTAACTTTGTATTTTGATATCTATTCAAATATTTCAATATATTTCAGTTTAATTACCTTCCTAAGCATAAAAATCTTAACTTTAGCTATGTTTCTACCTCCATTGTTGCTGTTATCATCTTCTTCAAAGTATCCATCAAAAAATTCCCAAGCTTCCTCTAACCTTGCTTTTGTGTTTATTTTAATTAATTATTTAAACATGTGTTTGATTATTATTTGGGTAATGATGATGAGTGGTAACAAAATCTATGGTGGTTGGTTGATGGAAGTGTTGCTTGGTTAGTTTTTGGTACAAGGATTAAATTGTAAAAACTGAACTAAATCGAACAAACTTTAAAATTTCGAATTGACAACTCTAGGTGAATACTTAGGTACGTGGGATCAAGAGCAGAGCCTATTGAGGACCAATTTGGATGTCTCAATTTAGTTTGTTGAGGTCGAGAGATAAAGCGAACTAAATCGTCTAATTTGGTCAAATGGTGACTGAGAGGTAAAATTGAACCAATTAGAAGTTTAAGCCTTTTAGATCCCTAATTCAAAAATTAATCAGCAACATGGAAGTCAACCAACCACTTGTGTTCATTAAATTGTTAATTTTTTAATTTTAACTATTTTTTAATTTAGTCCTTTTTAGTTTTAGCTAGTCAATTAATCTAATTACCCCCATTGAATATGATTTGTCATAATATGATACTTGGCGAGTAGTTAGCTAGACTTCCTATTTGCATGATTTTCTCATATTAATCACCTTGCCCCCGAACTTTCTTGGGTTTGATCCTTGGAATATTAGGAGTGTTCCATTGTAACACTTAAAAATATTATAAATTGTTCAATTAATAGATTTATATACATGCATGGATGTTACAAATGGATTCATATGTGGTAAGATGAAATGTTGTGAATAGAGTTGAAATGAACATGGTACAACCAAGCATGAAATGTGATTGTGATATATAATATGTGATATGAAAATGGTATGAAACTTCGATATATGAATATGTAAATTTAATGTAATTGGATCATTGGTACCCTATTAACTATTCGAGTAGAATCAGATATAGTTGGCATATCATAGGATTAGAATGTGTACGAGTTTATACTTTGGCTTATCCGATAATGCCTTTTATGCCATCATATTTACTTTGGTGTATTCGATGATGTACTATATGCCAATATATTTACTTCGGTTTATTCGATGATATACTATGTGCTAGTATATTTACTTTGGTTTATTTGATGATGCATTGAGGTGCCAGATTGGTATGTTGGTTGGATGATCCGTATATCTGTCTTGAGTTCGAGTCTGATTAATAGGGATTATAAAACATGAACTTGATAATTGATATTGACTTGAAATAATGATATGAAATGGTATATGCATATATATGAAACATGACTAAAGATAACATGTGAAAGATCATGTGAACCGATGATTATGAGCCTTGAGGGCTGATATGGAAATGAAATGAATTAATAGATTTGAGAATGAAATGAGTTAAAAGAATGAGTAATTGGCATGTTATGAAATGAAAGTAAACGTACCTTATTGTTAAATAGTACAATATGATATGTTATATGAAATTGTCAAATGAATTGTTACATAAAGTTGATATATAAACTAAAGTTTGAATGGATATGCATAAGTGATATGTTAATTGAAGTTTTTGGTATAGATCATAGTATATGAATCATGATATATTAGTTGATGATGTTGGTAGTTAATGGTATATTGAATGAATCTTTTGACATGCTATTTAGATTACATTATTGACTTGAATAATGAAAGTACCACTAAGCTTTATCGCTCAGCGTACTATTTGTTTATTTCGTACACATGTATTAGTAGATCTCGAAGACTCGAGGGATGATTCATATCCGATCCGCAACACTTGGCTCAACAATATTTTTATTCTTTTATGTTTCAATATATGGCATGTACCTGGGGTTTAGAGCCTGTTTTGTATCGAAATGGTCATTTTGAAATCTTGAATTGGCAATGTAGTTTGATTTTAATGTACATGAATTGTTAAATACATATATGGGATTGGCATAAGTAATTGAAATAGTTTAAATTTACAAATGGTTACTTTGGAAATAGTAGGTGATGTCACAACCTCAGGCCCCTAGCATGGCGGCGATACTCACTGTTTGTTTGAAGTTGCGACGTGATACCCTGATGTTGTGATACCAACTTGATAGTTTTGCATATTTTACATTTTAATCCTCACTCGACATTGGGTTGCCAAAAGAGCTTTCGTATGTTCATATAAACCCCAGTATTAATTAAATAACATGTCGTGATTATATATTGAGCATAATAGTATGTATAAACTTTTGAATTGAATTGAATCAAGATTGTAGTAGCTCTAGCAACGAATGTGGCATCTCGTAACTCAGACCCAACGATAGGGTCGGGCATGGGGTGTTACATATCTACTAATCACCCATATTTATTCGTAAAAACTTTAACCCCAAAAGCATCTCTATCAGAAATAATGTTGAAAGCCACTTTAAGCATAAACACTTTATTCTGATCTTAAACCTACTGTAATCCAAGACCACCATTTTCAATAGACATATAACATTTATCCCAGCCGGCCAAAGCTAATTTTTTGTTTCCCATCGCTGCTCCCCAAATAAATCCACAAACCAATTTCTTAATTTCATTACATACGCCAACGGGTAGATACGAAATTTCAATGAAGTAACTTGAAATTGCAAGTAAGATTGACTTCGCAAAAGTTATCCTCCCAACTAAAGATAAAAACCTTGCCTACCAACCATTAAGCTTATTATGAATTTTCTCAATGGTAAATTGAAAATTACCAGCAGACACTGTTTTTTGAAAGAGTGGCATCCCGAGATAATTCCCCAAGTACTCAACCTGGTGATACTCGGTCTACTACATATCTCATTAGCTCGATTCGAGTTCATATTAGTAGAGAAATACATTACAGTTTTGGCAACTAACCTGCCACCAATTGTAGTGGTAGTTTAAGTACATTTTGGCACTTAACGAGCTTCTTTTCTTGGCATTTTATAATTAATTGTTGCATTTTTAATATTAGTAGATTAGGAACTAAATATTAATAAAATAAGCATTTTTATGCATTTTCTACTATTTTTAAGACCCGTAAGGCCGACTCGGACCTTGGGAGTAATTGATTGGCTAATTAAGTGTGTAGGGTGCCAATTCAGGTCCAAGAATACAAAGAATGATTGTCATGCCGAGATACAAGGAAGCTCGTGTTGCAACATAGACCGACGAAGCTGCCAAGGCTAGAAAAGCACTCCATGTCGTGACAAGGAGTCTTCCTTCACCACGAAGATAGGATGATCTTAAGAGGAAATTCACGATGATGTCGCCATGAGGAAGAGTCTTCCCACGTCATGACGACGCGACGATGGCAGGCCAAAATAGAGCTGAATTCTTGGATGGCACACTTGGTATATTTTCATACTTCGACCTTAGTTATTTAGGAGCATATTGTATTAATCAGTATCTAAATGTATCTAGGGTTGAGTGGTCACCAAGTAGCCCATAGCCCATATAAGTAACTTTAGGGTCACCAGGATAGTGTGCAGTTTTAGACAGAGGCAATTTTATTTAACTTTTAGTTTTCTTTTCTTTTATGTTCGTTTAGTCAAAAATTTTCTATTCCAATGTGAAGGCAATTGGGAGTGAAATACTTACCAAGTGTTTCGTTGTAAATAAAACTATATTACAATTTGACCTGTTCGCTTGTAGATTGTAACAACTCGATTTAGGGTCTAGTCAGAATAGTAGTCTCGGGATTACAAATCTGAAGTTAGAGAAATTATTTTATTATTATTTTTGAGTCATAGCATGTTTATATTAGTGCATGAAAAATTTAGTGAAGTAATTTTATCATTTGCGAGCTTAATTGCGAAAAAGGACTAAATCGCATAAAGTGCAAAAGTCCTAAATTGATAGTTAAAAGTGTCAAATAGCAAGAGGATAAAAATTGGGGGGTTTTAAAAGGCAATTATACCCTATTACAAGAGGTGACCGGCCATAGGGACAAAAAGATGAGAAAAGTAAAAAATTAGGTGAGTTTTTGGTGACCAATTTAACTAATTTATATTAAAATAAAAAGAAAAAGGTGCCATCTCTTCTTCTTCATTTCTCCACCGATTTTTATAGGAACTAAGGGGTTTTTGAGAGCTTCAAATATCAGCCATTTGTATCTCTTGCAAGTAAGTGAATTCCATGTCCTTTGTTGATGATTTTTGCATTTTTGATACCCTTAAAGCATGAGCTTTCAAATGAGGGATCTATTTTGCAAAATGACTAAGAGTTTAGGATTTTTCCATGAATGAATTTGTAATGGTTTCTGAGATTTTAAGGAAGCATATGAGTCTTGGTTGTTAAATGAACAACTTTTGTGAAGGAGTTTTCACAAAAAACCCTTATAGGACCATTTTGCAAAGTTTGTAAAATAGATGATAAATGTGTGAAATAATAAGAATTTAGAGTTTCTATAAGAGTAAAAAAGAGTTCAGCTAGGCTTAAGATGCGAAGAAATTCGATAAAAATCAATTTTCTAGCATAGGGGTAAAATGGTCATTTTGTCAAAGTCTAGGGGCAAAATGGTTATTTTATCGAAGATGTGAATTTTCTATTGCCTAATTGTATTTAGTGAATAAATGAGTGTATTTTTCTAATATAGATCAAGAATTTCCAAATCCAAACCTATACCGGGGGAAAGCCAAGCAAATCGACTAAACCAACTAGTCGTGTACGTTTTGTAATCCGAGGTAAGTTGTATGTAAATAATACAACTACATTGTTAATATATGTGTTTAAATTGATATTGAATCGATATAGCATGAATTTCTTGATCGTGGAATTAGGAATGTATAATGATAATTGAGATAATAGAATTCCCATTAGAACCTTGAGAAGTAAATCGGATATTCATGCCATGACATTGGGTCACTTGTGTGAGCTAGTTTAAGACATTTCTGGGACATGCATCGGCCACATTATGAGAGCCACTGTAAGACCATGTCTGGGACATGGCATCGGCATTATAACGAGTGCTAATGTAAGACATGTTTGGGACATGTATCAGCCTCGAGACGTAAGCCAATATAAGACATGTTTGGGACATGCATTGGCATAGATATGTGAGAGCTAGTGTCAGCCATGTCTGGGACATGGCATCGGCCTCGATGACGATACCTAGTGTAAGACCATGTCTGGGACATGGCATCGGCACATTACCCCATGTTTGAGGCTTATGGAATATCCGGTAGTGTTCCGAATGGTTCAATGGTGAAAGTTATGATTGTGAGTTAATAAAGGAAGTATAGCCGTGTTGTGAGTGGTACAGGTACCAAATTGGTACGTATGAGAAATGAGATCAATATAGAATATGTGACTTGTATGGATGGTAATGAATAAGTTATGCTTATGCCTACCTTGTGTTATGAGCATGATGATCATTGATGAATATGTTATTGTATATTTATTTATATGCAACTTACTAAGCTTTTATGCTTACTCCCTTTTCTTTCCATTTTCTTCTAGTGCCGCCTAACTAGCTCAAGGATCGCCGGAAGTCAGAGTTATTGATCACACTATCAACCGGAGTAATCGGTATAGGTGGATTTATATTTTTAAATATGGCATGTATAAGGCTTAGACTTTATTATTTTGTGACCTTGAGAATTGACCAAATATGTTGGCTTGGGTTGGAAACCATTCATTTTGTATTAAGCCTTGAATGATGGCTAACATTCATTTTGAGTTTATAAAAGATACATTTTCATGGTTGAATGAATGTCTAATGTGACTGATTTAGTTATATGAATTGCGCTTGTTTTGGTTTTGGCTGGTGTTTGTATGAAGCTAGGCATGTAAAGGTGGCAATGAGGCATGGTAAATAACCTTATATTGTCCACACGGGCATATGTCTAGGCCGTGTGTGACACACGGTCTGCCCCATGAGCGTGTGGTCTGATCGTGTGTCCCCTACACGTAAAAATTTCAAGTCAGTATGCATGGTAATAAACACATGGGCAAAGACATAGCCGTGTGTCTCAGCCGTGTGAAGGACACGGCCTAGCACACGAGTGTGTGCCTTGGCCGTGTGACATTTTGAGCATGCTGACGTCAGAAACAAAATGTCCATGATTTCACACATGGGCTAGGACACGAGCGTGTCGTGGCCGTGTGAGGGACACGGGCCATTGACACGGTCGTGTGTTTGGTCGTGTGAAAACCCCTATAGTTGTGAATTAAAAATTAATTCTACACGGGTAAAGGACACGGGCGTGTCCCTTTGTGCATAGGCCATGTGAGCCACACGGGCCATCAACACGACCATGTCGAGATGGTCACACGGGCGTGTTGCCCTTCCACACGGGCGTGTGCCCTATTTTAAAGGCAAAATTTTCATAATTAGGTTAATGATCCGAAATGGTCCTGAATAGTTTCAAATGGTTGGTTTGGGGCTCGTAGGCCCATAATAAGAAGTTTAAAGTAGAAATTGAAAAAGTTTTAATTTGGACCGAGCCTTGGTGACTTAAGATTGTTTGTGTGTATGAGATCAAGTTAAGTAATACATCGTACTCCACCTCAGTGTGGGTTACGGGTATGGGGTGTTACATATATACCTCACTTAATTTATATTTATTTATTTGCATGATTTTAACTCTAAACATTCACACATTTAGAGGCGGTTAGCAACACTAAGTTAATAAGACCGTAAAAAGACTTATCAATCTAAATTGAGAGAGAACTAAGTGAACCATTTAAGCTATGTTTTTCCATTTCTCCTTCTAGAAATATCAAAACATTCGTGCATTTGTAGCCATGTTTTTATCGAACTAAGTAAATCGTTTAAGCTATGCTCGAGGAGATTGTTTTAGACCATACATAAACTTTCTGAGCTTACATACTTAAGTTCCATTTTTTTCTTCAAAACCTAAAGGAGGATCCATGTAAACTTCTTCTAGCTTCTTATTTAAGATAACATTTTTCTCATCTAACTATTGTAAAGACTAATTAAGATTAATTACAATAGATTAAAAAAAAAGCTCCAATAGAATTTAACTTAGCTACTAGAGCAAATGTCTCATGATAGTTTATCTCGTATGTTTGAGTGTACCCTTTATCCAGCAACAAAGCTTTGTGTTTGTCTAAAGATCTATCAGATCTGAATTTGGTTGTGAACACTCATTTACATTCCACTGTTTTTTCCTTATATGTAATTCCGCTACCTTTCATGTACCACTTTTTCAAGGGCATACAACTCTTTTAAAATAGCCTCCTTCTAGTTAGGAACCTGTAAGGCTTTTTGCACATCTTTTTGGTATTTCCCAAGTATTAAGACATGAAACAAAGGTTGAGAATATCAGAGACAAAGGCTTTATAGGACACAAATTTAGGCATAGGATATTTGACAATAATTTTAACACATTTTTTTAGCAATTGGAATATCTAAATCAGAAACTTCATTGCTTAATTCAAGAGATTTACTTGGACTTTTTACAAGGTCCTATGAGTCAGATTCTTGTGATGAATCTGATGGAGTCCACTTTCTTAATTTCAATTTCTTCTTAAGAAAACCAATAACTCCTTTGTTTGTTTTCTATTCTCATGATTAGGCTCTACACTTAGATTCCCTTTTTATCAACATCATTCATTTTTGTGTTATACATAATTTCATAATACCTATTATTAAAGTCCCTATATTGTATATTCCTAATCTCTTCTTGATCAGTTATCGAATCTTCCTTCTGATAATTCCCTTATTAAAGATGAGAACCAAAGAAAGGTTGTGCCTAAAAAAAGTGACATGCATGGTAATAGCCATATTCCTATCAATCGGGTCATGACATTTATATCATTTTTTATTAGAAACATAACTAACAAAGACATTTTTTTTTTTTTTGCTCTAGGATCCAGTTTACCCTAGCTATAAAAATGAACAAAGACATTACATCCAAAAACTCAAAGAGGTAAATATGTAACCAATTTAAAATTAAGAAAGTTATATTTAAAAAGACTAAAAAATGTTTTATTGTTTAATATCTTACTAGGCATTCTATTAATTAGATATGTAGTCATTAGCAAAACCTCCCCCTAAAGATAACGTGGAACTTAACTAGTGAACATCAAGGCTTTAGTTATTTCTAAAATATGGTGGTTTTTTCTTTCGGCAATCCTATTTTGTTGTGGTGTATTTATACAAAAGCTTTGGTAGAGTACTTCATGTTTGGTTAAGAAAACGCCTAATTGGCCACTAAAAATTTCCCTACCATTGTCACTCCGAAATTTTTATTTTCACACCAAATTATGTTTCCACCTTAGCATAAAAAACTCAAAAATGATTTTAACCCAAACTTATCTTTTAATAAAAACACCCAACAAGTATGAGTATGATTATCAATAAATGTGACAAACCGACATTTTTCTAAAAAAACTTGAAACTGTAGAAGGTCCCCAAACATCACTATGAATTAATGAGGAAATTTAGAAGCCTTAAATTTTTTAGGTGGAAAGAATGACTAATGATGTTTTGCCAACTTACAAAATTCATGACGATATGAAGATAGATTTTTATTCTTAAAAAAATCAGGAAACAAATGTCTTATAGATTTTTATTCTTAAATAAATCAGGTAACAAATGTCTTAGATAATAAAATTAGGGTGTTTAAGTAACCTTACCAAAACTAGAAACAGAGTTCAATTGTAGAGTACTTGATTGCCTTAAATGATCGTCGTCAAGAATGTAAATTTCACCAGATTCTTTAACACTACCAATCATGCTCCTTGAGTTCTTGCCTTGAAATTCACACATAGTGAAGTCTAATATGGGATGACACTTTAGGTACTTGGATAAATTTTTGGTAGATATGAGGTTGTGAGCAAGATTTGGCACATTTAAAAAATTATGTAAAATTAAAGATCGTAAATTTTTTATAGTGCATTTCCCAGTTATTGCTGAGAATGACCTATCTACTACTTTGATCTTTTTGTTTCCTGCACAAGATGTGTAAGTTGATAAAGGAAAAGAACTACTGGCCATGTAATAACTAGCTTCAATATCAATTATCTACATGCTTGTTTTATTAGTCTTAACACTGAAAAAGCTAAAGAATCAATACATGATTGGGCAGAGGATCTAGAAGGATTTTTGGATAAGTTTGAAATATTCATTTAAAACTATGGCAATTGAAAAAGCTTGTATAGATGCTTTAGTCATTCCTTAGTGAATAAAGACCCTTCTAAAGGATTATGCTGCTCAGTGTCTTAATTGGTTATTTGGAAAGATTTCATATCCTGAGATTGTGAACCATGTCCATTGCTACTATTCTTTTTCCATATTTTTTTATTTTTCATAAAGGTTCTAGTATGTTTCTCGAGTTTGCCAAAAAAATTTAATAATGGTTGCACCAAGGTTTCTTCCTCTCTCTTTTTCACCATCATTGTCCTTTTCAACAATCACAAGAGCAAAATTATCATCATTAGTTTCATATTCAGACTTTAACATCACTTTCCTCCTAGTATCCTCTCTTTTAACCTCAGAAAAAATCTTACGAACTGTTAGAAGTGGTTTTTCCTACAACTCAAGATCCCACTTCATAAAATTCTTTATTCAGACCTGTTAGAAATAAATAAGCTCACTCATTCTCATTTTTTTCCATAAATTTTACACTAACTATAAAACACTTCCTTTTATCATCATAACTTTGATCTAGTTCTTGCCAAACAGACATCATCTTATTATAATAAAATGTAACCTTCTTTCCCCCTGCCCAGCCTTCCAATTTTTTTTTAACTAAACAAATTTGTGAAGCATTTTTTAAATCTAGATAGGTGTCTTTTACAGCATCCGAAACATCTTTAGTAATTGAGAGAAAAAGAAAAGGTTTACTTTTGGCTAGTTCCATAGAATTAGTAAATCATGTGATTATCAAAGAATTTTTTAACCTCTAAAAGCTCATTCTTGTATCGCCCACATGTGGTTGCTTGGCTTTTCTAATCAGGTAGCTAAGCTTGTTATGTATATCAATTGCTTACTTCACAGTTTGTAACCATTAGAGATAATTTTTGCCATTGAGCTTGTGATATTTCAACTGAAAAGAAAGATGAGACATTTTTATCCCCAAGGTCATCTATTCTCATTGGTTGTTTCGATGTTAGAACTTTCTTCCTCAAGTTGGTTGTTAAATCTTTTATCTCCAGTGAAGGTTGTTTTAACCATTGTGTTATTAGATAATTAACCTAGCTCTAGATGCCATAAAAGTTTTAAAGATTGTAAAGACTGTAAAAGTTGTAACTTTGTGTATTTAAATGAAAAATAAAAAAGTATAAATACAAAAAATTACATCATAAAATGGGAAACTAGATCCCTTATTCTAATAAACTACTAAAACATGTAAGCCTTCCTAAAATTTCTTAGTTGATTTTTCCTAAGACTATCTATCTAATTAATTTAAAACGTATCTCATATATTATGAGATTTTAGTAGATATTTTGGTCAATAACATCTAAAAAATTATTTTTAAAAAATTTTAGTTTATTTTGAACTTAAATTCAATTGAGAATTCACTCAAATTTTAAAACCTTTATCATTTAAATGTTTGTTTTTGGACATTTAGATGTGCATACCTTTTTTTTCATAAACTTCATCTCTATGAAACACATTAGAATGTCATGCATATGAATATGTCATTATAATAATTTATTCATTTTATATTTTCATTATACTAATTATTACCATGACAATAGAAATATGGGGATTGTTGATATAGGCAACTCACATAGAGAGAGGTGCAAAGAGCCGTTGTTTGTAGAAAAATGGTAGGTAATTTGGTAAAGCTTTGGCAAAATAAGGTTAGGTATTTTGGTTTACCTCTATCTTTCATTCAAAAAGGTATTTATAAATGGAATGAGCTCCTATCCCTCAAGCTTATGCATCATAGTAGGGTGGTGAGTGTTAGTCTATGTGCTATTGAACTTTACCCAAAAGGGCTGGTTGAAAGAGTTGCTAGATATGATGGATTGATTGATGAGTGCGAGTCTTTTTAATATATATTTTTTAGATCGTATGGGTCCCAAAAAGATGGTGCTTGTGTGAGAGTGCCAAAAAGTTTTAAGAGAGAATGGAAGGTTATACGATATGTAAGGACAAAGTATCGTTAGGTCACTTCGTTGTGATTCAAGTCGAGTGGTCTGAACTAGACCTTATAGGTTTAGGATTTATATTAGCGGGCCTTTCATATGTTATCTTGGGTTGTATATGGGGATATATAACAATTGTCCCCTCCCTCCCACAAGTAAAGATAAGTTATAAACTGACCTAAGTGATGTGTTGTGTATTTTGGCGGTAGAGGAATATATGAATTGAAGTGATATCCGTTTGGAAGCGTTATAATTGTTCCCCAATTGTTGTGGCTATTTTTTTATTTTTGGATAGATGTCATCTCATGATAGGTACATTTGGGAATGAGACATTTCTTCCAACTGTCTTTGCTTCTTGGTGTCCCAATTCATCCCCCCCTAATATTCTATAAATAGGGTGCCTTCACCTATGGTTAGGACATTATACTTGTTTATTTTTTGTTAACAACTTATTATTATTAACAAGTTAAGAATTTTTTGAATAACTTTTTAACTATCAAATGGTCAAAATTAATGAAGGCATTATTCAATAAATAATCATTATTAAAAAGAAATTGAAGAACTGATTTGGATGGGATACGCATGTGTTCTTAATGATATAAAAAATACGTTATATTATAAGATACGCTCTTAACTAATGAATAAAAAACCTTGAAATGTACTTGAAAAAGAAAGGAAAATAGAAAATATCATAATTTGGTTATTAATTTTTTTTACTTGCTTGTTATAATTTGGATGTTGATTTCAATATCCTGTTCACTAAAAAAACTGTAGAGTCTATACCTCTTAGGGTCAAATCTATAAACAATAAAAATTAGAAGACATGAATCATATGTAACGTTTTATAAACAATGTTTCATTTTCTATATTTACTTTCTTTATGCAAATATATTGTTGGGACCTTAGCTGTCATGTATATGAAGTTTCTCCTCATGTTCAAACAGCTTCTTTATCTACATGTTTTGTTACTATGTTCTATCCATTGTTCGAGCAACTATTTGGACAGACCTTTGGACAATAGTTTAGACATGTCTTCAGGACAGCTCAAGTGTAATATAAAGTTGGGATTTTTTTACTTGGATCTTCATGATGTGTCACACTATCAGCAAATGATCATCATGTCATGTTTTATTCTATCCTTAATGATGTTTATCGAATTTGGAGAAGAAGAGGAGGAAGAATTGGATTTCATCATCTCATGCCTTATCTTTATCCTTTTACTTGAAAACCAAGCTAGTTGTTTTACTTGAATATAAAGAAATTTATAGGATAATTATTTGAGACAGATAATATCATTCCCCAACTTCTAGACAATTTCTTCACTAGTAAATCTAATAAAATATGTTTGTTTAATTTTTCTTTTTAATAAATTAAAATATTATTCTGCAATATCTAGTTTTAGTTAGTGTTTCAAATATTTATACTTTGCTTAGCCGTTTTAAATTCAATCTTAAGTTTATTATGTCTTAAAACTTTAATGGTTACCTATGGAAAAGATCAAATTTTAACATTGCTTTACTTCAAAATATATCTTAACTCATTATTTATTGTTTTAATAGGCTACCGTGGAAAGGTATCATTTCATTCATCAATTATAGAAATTGATGGTATTTAGTAGTTGCTGAGGGAGTTATGGGAGTAGTGACACTGAACAATTACAATTGCACTTGGCACTATTCAGATTTCATAACTTGCATTATTTGCAATTGGCAATTTTTTGAAACAAAACATTTGGACCATAATCTTAGCTAATATTTTGGATGTGTTGGTCTTTCTTTGGAGATCAATCACTTGTAGCAACAAATCATTCCAGATTGGATTAAATCAGATCCCTTAATTTATGGAGATTAGATCAAATGGATTGAAGACTTATCTTGGAGATCTTCAAATAGTCCTAGACTTTATTAGGATATTCTCAATCCTTTTTTCAGGCTACTTTGGTGGGGATGAAGATTGTGATTAATCCTTAGGTTAGCAAGTTTAATAAACTTTATACTCGAGACTTCATAAGTTTTATGTATCGAGATTTTAACACTTAAAATTGTTTTATAGGAATTACAATTGAGAGTGCATTTTTTAAGTAAAAAAAAAAAAAAAAGAGAGTCATTTGGTTTTACAAATAAAGTTTTGAAGGGGGAACTTAGTGGAGAGAGGTATAGATGTTTAGTACAAAGATGAGATTATTATACTGAAAAGTTCGTACAAGGTTGAAGATAGTGGATTGATTATCTTTCTAGCAAGGCCATGTAGACATAAAGAAATTAAACTGCGTAAACAAATGCTATTTCTTTGTTTCTTTTTCGTGGTTACATTTAATAGTTATAACTACTCACTTTATTCCTGCAATAATTGACAAATCTCTTTCAAAAGTTGAAAGTTCATATCAGCTGAATGTGAAATGCTATAAACGTAATGGAGGGTGAAGAGTTTATTGGCATTGAATTGATATCGTGAACCCAAGTTGTAGCTTATTGAATGTGTGTTCACTCACTTAAAAAATAATCTGGGTTCGACTCATCATTGTACCAAAAAAAATTAAATTGTTTTTAATATATGAAAATGTAAGCATTGATATTCATATATATGATTTTATTTTTTTTGCATATTAATTTAGAATTTGGGATATCTAATTTAATATTATTTTATTACAAGAGGATCACATGTAAACTATGATATACAAATACAGTGCTAACAACTATCGTACATTGCTGCTTGAAGGCAATGTTTACAGGATACAAAATTTGTAGGTGAATGCTATAATTGGTATTTATATAACGGTGAGTAATAATTTTATGATTGTTTTCAAAGTAAACACTTTGGTCAGACCTATTACAGTTGGAATCGATTACACAAATTTGATTGTGTGAGAGGTCCTTCAAAAATATATTTTACTTTTCCTTCCATATCTATGGTAAGAAGGTTGTAAAGCGAATGATAGAGATACAAGATGCCAAGTATGTATTTTATTTCTGTGTTGCAAATGTATAAAATTTGTGCATCCTAACTAGAGGTGATCATGGCCGGGCCGGGCCGGGCCGGGTTTGGGCCGGGCTCAAACAAAATTTTAGGCCCGTCTACTAGGCCCGGGCCCGGCCCGGCCCGAAATATGGGCCTAAAATTTTGCCCAAGCCCGGCCCGAAATAAAATTACTAAGCCCGAGCCCGGCCCGGCCCGGCCCATATTAAATTTTTTTTTCTTATTTCATTAAATAAAAAAATTTAAAAATATAATAAATCAAATATATTTAAAAACATAAAAATAAATATTAAAACAAATAAAAATAATACTAAAACAATTCTTAAAACAATACACAAATTAACAATATAATAAAAAATAATTACATTAAAAATTTAAAATAATTAAAAATAAAATAAAAAATATATATTAATATATAATTCGGGCCGAGCCGGGCCCGGGCCAAAAAACTCTTACCCGAGCCCGGCCCATTTTCTAAACGGGCCTCGTTTTTTTGCCCAAGCCCATTTTTCGGGCCTATATTTTTACCCAAACCCTCCCATTTTTAGGGCGGGCCTTCGGGTCGGGCCGGGCCGCGCCGCCCAGCCCATGATCAGCTCTAATCCTAACGTATGCTAATGAAAATTACGCTTTGGGGTATCTAACTATCAAATTCGTGATGTGATTTTGCATGCGTAAATTGTTATAATAGTTTTTGTTGTTACTTGAACAATTCTAAAAAAAGTAAATGACATTCACTAAAATTTATTCCACAGTTACTAGTACACTGTATTCATCAAACAATTTATTTTATTGGTGAATATCATCTTTCTTCTACTCTGCCTACCCATGTTTATAAGAATTTATAAATTCCCAAAACAAGCATGGCAATAAATTATTTATATCTTTTGTCAATTTAACCACTAGTTTTGGGATAAATCTTAAAATTATACATGAATAATGTGCAATTGTATATATGAACTTTAATGTAGTGCAATTATGCCCGTGAAACTCTAATTGTGGTTCATATGTATAATTAAAATTTTGATTTTGATTAATCATACACATTTAAATAAATACATCAATTTATTTTTATATTGAATAAATATAATTATTTATGTATGGAATATATAAACATAAAATGATGTTATATCAATAATTATGTTAATAATTTATACGAATTGAATCATATCAAAATTTCATGTATAAAATTACAAAAAATCAAAGTTTATGTATACAGTTGCGCATTAAACCATAGTTCATGTATAGTTTGGGGATTTATCCCTTACTTTTTTAAGTTAAATTTGGTTATTAACCTTTCAAAAATAGTCAAATCATTTTTTAACAAAAATGCTGACTAAAAGATTAATTTTTTTTTAATGATGTTGGCTTGGCAAGCCATATGGCAATCCAAGTGTACTTTATTCTAACATGACACTATTTGTCTTATATACCATATTAATAAATAATTTAAAATTTATAAAGTATTCAAATATAAAAAAATAAAATTATAAAAAAAATTTAAAAATAGTATGAAGTACACGTGGAGTTTAAAAATTGAATATTTTAGTTAGTATTTCCATTAGAAAAAGAATTCGGTTCATTTTGAAATGTTGATGGTCAAAATTCAACTCCTTTTAGATAGTCGAGGCCAAATTTAACGAAAAAAAAATGACCAAATTGATTAAAAGTATAAACATGGGGGGGGTAAGTTTGAATTATACCTAATTTTAAATAGGTATTGTAATTGTTTTAAATTGAATTCATTTTAGAATTACTTAGATTAAAATAATTATCTGCTAATTACTATACCATGTTGTCTCTATTTCCAATCAGCTTATTGTTCGTAATGAAATCGATGATGAGTCTATAACATCGACAAAATGTATTTGATCTCCTGAGGATAATTATTTTTCAGAATAAAAAGGTATATATTTTTAAAGGAAGAAGATACATTTTAAAAATAGTTTAAAACATAAATGAGACCTTATATAATTATTTAATTCTATATTTAATTTTGTTTCAAGCAAAAATATATGCTATTTCAAACAGTTTTTTGGAAAAAAAAATTTCTGAAATGTAAATTGGTTTTCTAAAAAAGATTATTATTATTTTTAATGTTTCAATGATTTTTTTAAAATATTATTCATTGTTTAAATTTTGTTCTTGAAATTATATTTTAAACATTAATTTTATTATAAATTTTTATTATATTTGTTATTTTTAGTACAGTATCTAAAATTACTCATAACCTCTCCTCAACTCTTAAATCATGCATTAGCATATTTAGAAAGCCATTAGATAATTCAATTTGAGTGTAATTGTTTGTAATTACAAGCGTTCTAATTTTTAACCCTTTAAAAATTGAAAAGTATAATTAGAATACTCCAAATACACTCAATTCAATACAATCCACTAATTCTAGTAATTATTCAAACATGCCACATATATATAATTACTTGCAATTACACTTATATCTAATTATTAGGTGATTTTCCAAATTCGTCCTAAATTTTAGAAAAAAACAACATAACGTTAGCATACATTTATATAACATTTATAAGCTATATATAGAAGGACCTTTCTTCTGTCGACACATGGAACCTTTTATGCTGCTATTTCCACTTTTTTGGGCATTATAGATTAGTGGTTAAATTTTAATTTTATTCTCTTTATTATGTTAAAATTTGTAATTTAATATTTAAACTTTACTTTCTAACTTAGTTCAGTCTCTATATTTTTATTTTGTTATTAATTAGTCCAAATAGTTAATTTCGTTAAATTTTTTATTAAAATATTACATAATTATTATATATACTTTAATGCTTTGAGAGTCTTAAAAATTAACACATGACTTCTCATTTCTTTTGAGTTTATCTAACTTTTTCTTTTACATTATAAGAAAACACCTTAAAAATTGTCATATGACAAGTAGCATAAATTTCGGGCTTGAATATCGAGAAATTATGAGAATATTTATGGAATGTATTATATGATAATTTTATGAAATAAATTTGATATTGGAG
The DNA here is from genome assembly GCA_025698475.1 of Gossypium anomalum. Taxonomy (NCBI): domain Eukaryota; kingdom Viridiplantae; phylum Streptophyta; class Magnoliopsida; order Malvales; family Malvaceae; genus Gossypium; species Gossypium anomalum. The sequence goes on from CM046956.1 coordinate 63,247,351, forward strand.
ACGGAAGCATGTGAAATGAGTTGCAAAGTAGAAAATATGACAAAAAGGACCAAATTATAAAATTTGGAAAGTATGAGGATCAATGTGTAAATTTATCCAAATATGAAAAATATTAATTATTATGGATTTTTTTTACATGAAATGGGTTAGAATGTGATCTTGTGTGATGAAAATCGCTTTTGGGACTAAATTGGAAATTTTGAATAGTATGGAGACTAAATTGTAATTTTCCCATTTTTATTGGGAAAAGAGCTAAGTGAAATTTTCATTACTAATGGAATCATAATAAATATTCATGAGAAATTATGAACTTAAATCGGTCTAAATATAGAATTTTAAGAAGAATCACTCAAAAGGGCGAATTTGTAATTTTTCTAAAAGGGTAATTTGGCCAATTCCCAAGACTTCAATGATGGAAATAATATTTAAATATGATATTTGGAATTCAAAATATATTTTGGATCGATAAACCTCGTATTAATGGAAATGGGCTTCAAATTAGCATAAAATGGACTTGAAACATGTAAACATAAGTGCAAAACCTATTCGTTGGTGTTTTAAAGATGGGAAAGATGTTTGATCTAGTGCCCTAATTGTAGTATATTCATTTGTATACTTGTAATTTTTTTCAAACACATTGGTTTAATAAAATTATCCGTAAATTACATTAATACCCTTTGTATATTATCTTCAATGGGTTTTGCACACAAAGCAAAATGAAAGCAAATATTGGCCCAATGGTTATTTAACGTTTAACTTATACTAAGCGATATTATATGGTTAGATCGTAATATAAAAATGAATCTTGTATTAGTAGATGAACCTAAAGATGTCCTTAGTTTAATTGGAAATGAGGAAATAGATTGAAGGACTAATATCGTCTATCAAGTCCAATTGGAGAAATGCTTTGTCCTGGGTAACAGAGCGGATGACTACCAAAAGATAGAGACATAGATGTGACTGACTGGACTGTCAATACATTGAATTGGACCTAAGAAGAATAGATCTTGAATTCATTTATGGATTTATTCACTTGTGACGTTTATAGTGTGGCATACATTAATCCTGAGTGGATGATGGACTATATATGCGTGACTCGTATAATTTGATGTAGGTAAAAGCTTGAATTTAAATATATAAGGAATCGAAAGTTGGTGCATTGGGTATACAACTTCTACACTATGTAGCATCATTCAAAATAGTGGAGTTCATAGCTCAAGAAATGGGTAAATGATATCCTCTCATTGCATTACATGATAGATGAAAAGTAAATGTGGTTATGGGTCTTTTGTCATTGTGATAAATGATTTAATTACTATTTGATATTAATGACTTTTAATGAAAGATGTAATGGTTACCATGAGATAAAATGGGATCATTTTGGGAAAACAAATTTATCCCAAAGAATTAAGGATATCCTATAAGGGTAACACACTTATGACAAGGTCATTGGATGAGCATTAATCGAGTAGCTTTCGCAATGATATGGAATTGAGGAGAGCTCAATCACGACACTATAGTGGAATAACTTCGTGACTAAATAAGTTTATAATTAATAGGTGAAAAGTTGGAACTTAATTATAAATCATTTGAACCCTAATTACACATGTTCAATTGGTCCCTCCACTAGCTCATTAAAATAAAAAAGTGAATTGCATTTAAAGTCAAACGAACATAAATGCATAGAAATGATAAACTTAAAGAAATGTGTATCATTTGGAAATGAATGTGGTTTCTCACTAAATATGGAAATGACCTAAGAATTAATTTAAGTTTTTTGAATTATTATTTAATCAAATAATCAAAGTTTGATAATGGAATTAAATTAATTATTCATCGTGAATCCACTGAATATGGAAATTAAATATATTTTCTCATAGATTCATTTAAGATAAAGGTGTCATAAATTTAGCTGAATTAGAATTGGTTTAAGAAAATTATTTAATTGGAAAATTAATTTAATAAATAATATTTATTTTAAGAAATAAAAAAACATGTATTGGGTTGGATTAAATTATAAAATGTCTGGTTAAAATTACAAGAAGTACATATAATTGGACTTAATACAGGAGAGACCCAAAACCCCTCATAATATGTATGAGGAGTGACAACGCTAATATATTTAACTAGGGTTTACTTGTAATGACCCGAAAGTTGGGGGATGTTGAAAACGTACTTCCAGGGCCTCGCCTTTATGTGTCGAATTTAAATATATTAATATTATATCTGGGGAAATTACTTTAGAAGTTAATTGAATGTTAATTTGATAAATCTTAATTTTTAAGGACTATGTTAACCATGAAAAGAGAAAAAGTTGCTAGGGTTATTTGAATAAAAGGCCCAATTCTTATGTTAGTCAAATAGAGTTAGTGGAAGCGTATGAGACCAATATATATAGATATATTGGTGATATCATTAATAACTATAATAGGATAACTATTATATATATATATATATATATATATATATATATATGAAAGAGAAGTGAATAAATAAAAGAAAAGGAAATAAAGTATTGAATAAATAATAATAATAATAATAAGGGATAAAAGAGAGAGTAGGTGAAAAAGAAGGTAGAGAGTAGGATAGTGAAAATCTTTCTTTTCTCTTTGCTGCTGAAAATAGAAGAAGAAAAAGCGGGGAGGGGGGGGGGGAAAGAGATGTTCAACTATGGGGGTTGAATGCATGAACAAAATTGTAAGTAAAATTTGATTCCTTTAGCATGAAATCTATGTTTTTGATGATATAAGATTATGAGCTAGTTTACCCACATGGAAATTTTGAGAATAAATGGAAATTATGGAAATCACCATAGATGAGAAAATGCAAAGGTTTGGGGTTATTTTGATGAATACTAAATGTCTTGATACGATGATTTAAGTATAAATTTTTTAGAGTAAATTAGTCATATTGAATGGTGATTTTAATGATAATAATTCCTAAGGACTAAAATGTTATAAATTCAAAATAATATAGCTTAAATTGTTAATTTGGTGAAGTATAGGGACTGTCTTAATAGGCTATTCTTATGGTGTAAAAATTTGGGATATATATATTCACTAAGTCCATTAAGTATATAAATTATTAGTGATAGAAATTAGTTAAATGCTATAAATAAATCTAGCAAAGTATTATTTTTATTAAATTTATGATGTTTGGGGTTTGATAATATAATTATGAACTTTATTTAAGGATCGAATCAATCAGACGTGAATCGTGAAAAAACGAAAGGAACGGAGTAGGTAGTGACCTCACTATTACGACTATTTTATTAAGGTAAGTTCGTGGACTCGAACTTAATTTTATTTTTAATTATGAGTGAAATTAATTAATGCTAAATTAGCTCTTGATATAAAATGTATGCATATTATGGAATTAATGTTAAGGAAAATGAATGAGGAATTTATAGAAGTAAACAATTGTATAATCGTTGATATGTTCGACTAGCGCTGGAAGCAATCTTCGTCAGCTTGTCTAACTAGTGCTGGGCACATAACCGTCGGTTAATCCGACTAGCGTTGGGCCCAATTACCATTGGTTTATCGAACTAGAGCTAGGCTCAAAATCATTGTTGTCGGTATATCCGACTAGCATTGTGTGCAAATATTGTTGGTTTATCCAACTAGAGCTGGGCTCATAATCATTATTGTCGATATATTCGACTAGCATTGGGTGCAAATATTGTTGATTAATCCAACCAGAGCTGGGCTCACTTTCATTGTCGTCGGTTAATCCGGCTAGGCACTAGGTGCCACATTATTACTTGAATTATTGAGAAAATTGAAATCTTAATTGGTTAAGTTAGAATTTCATAGTAAGAGAAGTTGGGTTGTGTTTAGCTAATAAATGAAACCTATTGATGATAAATTGATTTTCATGTTAAAGGTTAAATATATAGTAGGATCGGACTCGGCATCTAGTGAGAATCCCGTCCTCAAAGTTGGTGACGTTTCTTCTTTTTGTGTTTTGGCATGTACCTAGGATGCAAATTTAATAATAGTGTCCTTTTGTTTAATGAACATTAGAGTACTAGTTTTTGTAAGTGTATATGATTGTAAATACTTGTTGATATTTTATACTATGTTAAAAATGATGTTTGCTTAAATGAGTTGAATATGAACTTTAGATGAAGAATGTGCATTTAACAAATTCAATGTTGTATGTGATAATGATACATGTTTTAAGTCTAGTTCTGGGTTGATTTGAATGTCTATTATATTAGAGTCATATGTATGTGGTTGAATTTAGGTTGGTATTAATTTAGGTGAGAAATAAGGCTTGAAAAATAGCCTATTTTTGTCCACACGGGCGTGTGTCTCAATCGTGTGTGACACACGACCATGCGCACGGGCGTGGGGTTTGGCCATGTGTCCCCTGTATCTTAAAATATAGAAATAGAATGCTCAGGTAACTTCACAAGGGCAGAGACACGGGGGTGTGTCTTAGCTATGTGTGACACACGGGCATGTGTCTTAGCCGTGTGTGACACACGGCCTAGCACAGTGGCGTGTGACTTGGCCGTGCAACCTCTGCACCCAATTTATGAAGTTTACATTGTTCACACGCCTAGCCCACAGGCGTGTGGTTGGCCGTGTGTCTCAAGTCAGAGAGTTACATGGGTATGGACACGGGCTGGGACACGGGTGTGTCGTTTGGCCGTGTAAGCCACACGGCATGGCCACACGGGCTTGCGTCCCCTATGTCCTTGAAAAATTTCTATCTTTTTTGAAAAATTTCTTGAGTACCCGGTTTAGCTCCGAACAAATTTTAACAATTATTTTGAACGTCAAGGGCTTATATTAGAGACCATATGAATGTTTGTGAATGGTTTGTGATTTGAATGAAATATGTGCATGAGATTTTGATTGATTGAATTATAAGTTCGGTAATGCTCTGTAACCCTGTTTTAGCGACGGATACGGGTTTAGGGTGTTACATTGCTGCCCCTGTCTCCTATTAGAACTAAGGGACTCGTTTTTTTATCAAATAAGTATTATTATGCGCTACTAATTCAACCAAGATTCTCCTATCTCTCCCTATAAATAGATGGCACTGGTAGTAGAGCTGATCATGGGCTGGGCGGCCCGACCCGGCCCGAAGGCCCGCCCGAAAAATGGGAGGGTTTGGGTAAAAATATAGGCCCGAAAAATGGGCTTGGGCAAAAAAATGAGGCCCGTTTAGAAAATGGGCCTGGCTCTGCAAGAGTTTTTGGCTGGGCACACCTACCTACCAATTATATATTAATATATATTTTTATTTTATTTTAAATTATTTTAAATTTTTAATGTAATTATTTTTATTATATTGTTAATTTGTGTATTGTTTTAAGAATTGTTTTAGTATTATTTTTATTTGTTTTAATATTTATTTTTATGTTTTTAAATATATTTGATTTATTATATTTTTAAATTTTTTTATTTAATGAAATAAGGAAAAAATTTAATATATACTGTAGCAGTGGCTCTCGCTTAGTAATTTTATTTCGGGCGGGCTTGGGCAAAATTTTAGGCCCATATTTGGTAGGGCAGGGTCGCCGGGCCTAGTAGACGGCCTAAAATTTTGTTTGAGCCCGGCCCGAACCCGGCCCGGCCCGGCCCATGATCCCCTCTAACTGGTAGGGTTAGAAACATAAGTTATACACAACTTTGAGATATTATTATACTTCCTAAAAATAGTGCGAATTTATTTTCTAAGTATAAAATATATTTTCTAGGAATAACAGTTCTACCGATTTTTATAGAGAGAATGAATTACTTTCCTACTAAAAGTAAGAAATTGTTTATGGTTTTGTGTTTGATTCGTGATTGTTCGAGCCCACACTCAAAGCGAGTTCATGGTACAAAAATAGTGGAAAAGGTCGTTTGGTTGAAAGTCAGGAACATCAAAGATCTATCTCACACAAAGCACAAGTACTTTTTGGGAAAATTTTATTGCTATAAATTTCACAAATCAGCTTGATTTTCAAAATTTTAATTTTTCCGCTGTACAAAAAAAATCATTTTCAAACCAGATTCTTTTCTAACAAAAGAAACCCAACAGCTAATTCTCCTATTCACCAATGATAGCAATAGAAAAACATGGAAGCTTCTACTTCCTTCTTCTTTCTTCTTGCCTATTTCATCAACCTCTCTCAAATTTCCACTACCAACCTTAAGATTTTGATAAAATCTCTATGAAAACTACCTCATACGCTCATTACCATAATCAATTTCACCAAATTCACCAATTTTAGCTTTGGTTTTATTGAACTTTGTGGGAGAAGATGAAGATGGAGTGAGAAAGCTTCAACAATGGTAAGAAATGGTTCCCTACACCTTTATTACTTGATATTTGTTGGGAAATTATATGAAAAGGCTTAGATAGAATTTATATTAATTACTAGTTATATTTTTGGTTTATGGAAAATGAGGAAATGGTTATTAATGGATGTTCAAGCTTGATTTATCATGGAATAAAACTTGTGGAGGCTTGATTTAGTGTTATAAAGCATCCATTGTTGTAATTAAGTGTTAATTTTGTTAATAATAATGTGAAATTCCATTGCATGATGTGTATGATGGAACTCTAAAATGTGGAAGAAAAGTTATGAGTGGCCATGTGATGTTTTGTTAGTCAATTATGAGAAATTAAATTATTAAGTGTCATGGAAAAATTCTAGACATGTTAGGGTATTATTGAACATGTGTGAACCATGCCACTAATATTAAAAGGTTGAATAACGTCATTATGGCCAAATTATGTTAAAATGTAAAGTCCTACTTAATGTTGATAAGAGTCTATAGAAGCTATAATATGAAAATAGCTATAATATGAAAATTGAAAATTGAACATTGAAAACTTGTATAAGGCCTAATTAACAATGTGAAATGAAATGTATATATGTGAAAGCATTTGGGTGCCTAAAAGTAGTGTTTGGCAAAAGAATTGCCTGCCATATTATTAGATATGAAAACTAAAATAAAAGAATCTAAGTGATTGTAAATCATGTTTATAACCGAAATGAATAGGCTATGAGAAATGAAACTAACTGCTAATTTCTGTTTTAATGGCATGAGCCATGTAAATTTCAATGATTTCTAATAAGGTGGCAAATGCTATGTGATATTTACTAAACTCTGGTGGAGTGACAAATGTCATGAGAAATTTGTAATAAAATTGAAAATTAAAATGAAATGGAAAATTGTACAGAACTAATAATGATTTGATAAGAAATCTTTTGATAAACTGAATTAATAAAACAAAGCCCTAGTAGCTTAGTGAGTTAGATATGATACGATTGGCATGCCCACAGGGGACTTCTATTACTAGTACTTTGGTAATTTTATTATTAGTACTTCGGTACTTCTATTACTAGCACTGCGGTGCTTCTGTTACTAGCACTTCAGTATGATACTGTTCTAATCTTTGGACACTAATGCCTCAATGTTTCTGTTATTATGGTGTGTTGGCTGGTTAGCCCTGAGCATCCAACCTTTGTCTCTAAGTCTACTTAGGCGTAACTAATTGCAAACTAATTAATAAGATTAACCATGAACATAAGGAAAAAAGTACCAATACTGGTACGTAATAAAAAGCTAATAAACTATATGAATTGTAAAGAACCGAATGAAAATATAAGCCACCAAGAAAGTGGTGTAAATGAACAACTTAACAAATTGTGGTATGATTGAAAGCCTTAATGTGTTATTAAGGTGGGTTAATAATTGTTTAAGACCTTATGATGAAAATTGAAATTGAAATTAAAATTGAAAGGTAAGATTCATAAATGAATCAAATGTCAAAATTGAAATATATGCATAATAGAAATGGCTAATAAATCATCAAGCTATAAGTTGAGGCTTAACTTGCATATTCACATGAAAGGGTTAAATTAATAGCGTGGCTTAAATAAACTTAAAACGATGATTCATCTTGTAACACCCTCAACCCGATCTGATTAACTGGATCCACATCTTAGGTATTGCCACAAGAATACAGACAAGAGCTTAATATACTTATACAATTTACAAATAATTACGTCTTACTTAATTACAAAATTTCAAACTAAAATACATAAGTATATACAACTACAACACGTGGTAATTAAATTACAATAATATCGAAATTGAAATCCTAATCAATTACAAATATTCCAAAATAACACCTAAGTCTTTGGATACGCCACCAAACTCGCTCTGTATGCATAATAACCTGATACTTCACTTATTGGCGTAGTGCTGGCATCGTCCCTCTTGGTGCAGACCCACATAATCTCACCTGCAACATAACACACATAGATAGTTCATAAGAGCTTAGTGAGCAAAACATTATTTACCTGAGTCATATTTGCACACTACAATTGATAATCTATATAAACAGTCTAATTGTCCTTAACCTTTAACTTTGTCTCTAGTGAATACTTTCTCAAGTTCTATTCCTTTACACTCGTATGTTACTATACTTTACCCCGAAACCATTTCCTTTTCTTAACCTACTATCTCCGATACATCACTTATATCTTTTAATCTCTAAGCCATCACCTAATCACAACTCAAGAAGAAACACATATGCAGATCACAAATGCTTCCTTTGAATATATAAATTCATGTACTTCATCAAAATACAATTTCAATACTAACACATTACTTCTCAATCTCTTTAATTCACTATTTTCAACTAAGTCTTAGCCTTATAAAATACTTCACCATGCAGCCCATAAGTATATTATCCTTGTTGGTTTTACTAATTACATTTAAGAGCCATACAAAATACGTCGATCAATTTAGTACCTAACCCACCATAAAGAACATTTCTTGAAAGTATGCCATTGAGAAGCTTATTAGAATGCGTCTCATATCAATCCATTCATAATTCGCCACTAAGGTTATCATATCAGATTCCGCTACAAAGATCATTTCTTTAGATTTTGCCACAAAGTCTTTTCTTTTCAGATTATCACCAAAAGGCCATTTATTCAAGAGTTTACCACAAAGGTTACTCTTTTCAGAATTCACCACAAGGCCATTCATTCAAGAGTTTGCCGCAAAGGCTACTCTTTTCAGAATTCACCACAAGGCTATTCATTCAAAAGTTTGCCACAAAGGCTATTCTTTTCAGAATTCGCCATAAGGGCAATTCATAAGAGTGCGCCATGAAGGATTTCCTTATAGAATTTCTTACGAAGGCATTTCCTTTCTAGATGTGTTTGCAATTTGGATTTGTTGAAACTCACATTACGTGAGGTTTTCCCATCTTCATCTTGGGGCACATAGAGAACCTCATTAGGTAATCACCATCCTTTAGTTTCTTTAGAGGGTGCCATGGTCATAGACTTTTCCTTTAAGGTTCATATCAGAGATCATGATTTTAGTCCCAAGGGACCCCTTTAGACTCCACCATGGTGAATAGGCACAAACTCACTTGACAGACCCTTCATGCACTGACACAATCCATATTCATCTTTAAAGCCACAATTTACTTTTAACAGAGCGTACCATAGCATACATCTAAGACATACATACATGACCAAACCTAAACATTTTAGATTCCGTACCATAACATGCATTATTTCCTCAACATTCATTCATATAATTGCATGACTATCATACTATAATTTTCTACTTTCGATTTTATTGTTCAACCAATTTCTACAGAGATATCTCATATAAATAGTATTCATGCAAGGGTTAGCTTAAAGACTCACCTAATTCTTACTGTAGTTCAAAACTCTAGATATAGACTTTCATTGCGCAATCAGCAACAACTATTGCTACAGAACATGGAAACCCATCAAGATTTATTCATATACCCTTTTTTCCATTATTTCTAACATTGGAAATCCCCAATAAAGGACTTATATCTTTATCTTACTGATCTATTAGATCTAACAGACTTACTCTTTCACAACATAACATGTAGAGTCATAAATCCTATCTTAACATGGAGTAACCACTGGTAAAGATCCATATCTACATCTCTTGTTTGAAGGAGAAATAAATACTATATGTTCTTTAAGATTCAGATATTAATACTTCATAAAGAAGGAAGAAGAAAAACTCCCCCTTTTTCTATCCTGAATATATATAACCTAGGCCTTTATTAGAACTTTACACATGTCACAACTTTCTGAACTGCCTTTATAAATGGTTTACAACCATGAAAACCCAATATTGTTATTTCTGGTTCATCTGTCTAATTAGCTTCTAACCAAATCATCCTCAACATAACTTGCCTAGTAACTCAATGAACTGGGCTTACAATACCTTTGGCGATAACCCTTACTTACAAGGTCCTCAACACTTTTACCAATCTCTTCTTCTTTATAGTTTAATACATTCTAAGAACAATGCTTACATAATATTCTAGTATCTACTATGCGCCCAATCTATACGCCAAAACAACAATTGGGTGGATAGGTTGTACCTCACAAATTACTCTCAACCTACTCGCCAGAACTTAGAACCCACCAAAACTAGATGTTTCACATCTAAAGGGTTCAAGGTTGTTAAAGACATAGGATAAAGTTTGATTATCCTTTTTACTTACTGACCTTTATAGCTCATGTGTTAGTTAAGGTGTGGACTTGCCGAAAATTTGCTATGATAGCTAGGGAGGACCACATCACCCAACGATCCTATAAGGTTGTTTTTCAAATGTTAAAGTGTAATTTGTATTATATTAGTGGCATGTATACAAAGTCTTGTGATGAATATAAAGATTGTAATGTGAATGGAATGTACTTAAGGCATCAACGTGTATAAATATCCTTATTTCATATGTTAAATAGTACTTGAAACTTGGGTTATGATGTAGTGGTTGAAGGCTTAAGAAATTATTTAAAATTCAAGAATGTGAAAAATTGTAAGCAATTTTAGTATCGCTTGAGCAGAAGCTTGTGCCACCTAGGCAACAGCTTAGTGAAATTAATACAAACTACATTACCGCCTGAGCGATGGCTTGAACTTCATGAGTGGCTCCTTAGTGAAAAAAAAAAAAAAAACTCTAGTAGCACCTAGGTGAGAGCTTTGGTTGCCTGGGTGACAACTTAACATACTGTTAGTCCTTTTTATTTACTTAATTTCTTATAAATTCCTTAAAGATTTGAGTAACATTTAACAAATTAAGTAACATACCTATATTTTACAAATTACCTAGTTCTTTTGTTTTAATTGACACTATATGATTTTTGAATTTTGATTTGAAAGCATAAAACTCATTTTAAATAGAATTAAATATTTTTCTATAATTTTATACTAATGTTTTGTCCCTTATTTTCTTAAATAAAGTATTGGTTTTGCTCTGAAAATGTCTTGTTAGCGTCTCACGTTCATACCAGCCATTGGGATAAGCGGAGGGCGTTACATATATTATGCTAAAACTTGAGATTTAATTCATATCCTTAGTTTTTTTATATAATTTGGCCATCTGCTTTATAATTCCATTATTTATTCTAAATATTTAATAATGTTAATTATTTCAATTAAAATGTTGACATAATTTTTTTAAGAACATTACAAAAAAAAATTATAATGATAAGTTTGAATAAGTGTTTTTAAGGAAAGAATCATAATAAGTATTTTGAAAATTATTTTTATTGTTAGTGATTACCAAATGAATATGTTTTTTTAATTTCAAAATGTAAAGTTAATATAAGAATTGTAACAACGATAACAATTGGACTTAGATTTATAAAATCCAAATATGCAATGTGTATAAAGACCTAAATATATTTTAACCTTCAAATTTTTGTTTTGAAAGCAACAAACTTTATTAAACTTAATCACGAATACAAACTAGAACCTCGTTCCAAGTCCTATAATAAGAAAAAGAAATAGACAATTTAGAAAGCTTGTGAGCTTCTAAGTTATTTGTACGTCGAGTCCAACAGATGACAAGATAAATCTTTCATCAAAGTAGTTCCTTACAATCAAATATAATGCAACCAAATTTCGAACAATGATCATCAACCAATTAAACAACCCGTGCAACATCTTGTGCATCCATCAATTCAACACAAATTACTTCAAGGTTAGTGCTCACCCATCTTAGTCTATCTCTTAGTTCCATTGCTTTATCAACTATGGGTGAGAAGAAACCAGTAGAGAAAATTTATATAACAAACAAATATATTTGGTTATCTTTAACCCAATATGTCCGTGCACCTAAACTTGTACTCATAGTAGAGTCATCAAGACCAAGTTGGTTATCTTCAACCTATAATTAATTTACCTTTCAAACCATAATATTTCTATTTCATTACCATTCAATAGATCATAGCATCATTCAAATTTATAAAACCAAACACATAATTAATTAAGACATTAACAAACATAATAAACGTAATACAAACTTACCAAAATACAATAGCTATTAGCACTCGATGATTACTCGACGATTTTTCTTTTCCTGCGATTATCAATCAACTGATCGGTTTTTTAATCTAAATAAAATAATTTGTTCAATTAACCAATTCAAATACCATAAAATACTTAAATTCACATATTTGACCTTTAATAATCATTTTACACTTTTACCCTAAACTTCTAACTTTTATTCAATTTAGTCCTTAAACCCGAAACTTTCAAATTTATCACAATTACACCAATTTCATGCTAGCCGAATGTTCTTGTACCATTGTAGTCCATATTAAAATTTCACATGAATTTCATGTCCAATTTAATATTTTATCAATTCAATCTTTTAACTTAAAATTAACCAAAATCACTGTACAAAATAGTCCTATGTAACTATCAAGCTTAATAATCTATCATCAAACTTCAAAAACATTATAAGTTCATCAATGGAATAACTCAAAACATTTAACAGTTTTACAAATTGGTTCCTAGGTTAGCTAGATTGAGTTACAATGATCTCAAAAACATAAAATTACTAAAACAGGGTCAAAACTGACTTACATGCAAGGGATAATAGCTAGTCGAACCTCCAAGCTCACAAAAATGGTTTTTCTTTCATTCAACATACGATGGAGATGAATTAAGAAAGATGGCAATATGTTTGTCTTTCGCTTTTTTTTGTTTTAATTTTTAATTTATTATTTTACCCTTTAAAAACCATTAAGATTTCTTATTTAACAAGCCATGACCATCCACCTATTTAACTTATGGTCTAATTACCATATAAATCCATTCAATTATGCTTTCATAACTATTTAGCACAAATAAACTAATAGCAATTAACTTTTACGCTTTTACGATTTAGTCATTTTTACTTAATTAACTATCTAAATGTTAAAATTTCTAACCAAATTTTAATATGACTTTATAATAACTCTGTAAATGCTAAATAAATAATAAAATATTAACTGACTAATTGGAATCGTGGTCCCAAAACCACTGTTTTTGACACCACTAAAAATGGGTTGTCACTTCATAACCATTGGCAGCCAAGGATATTTACGAACAATAATATTTTCACCCGTCCCAATGTGTGATCATAACCCCGATACTAGCAACTTATTAACACTAAAAATTTTTCTCCATATGAAGTTTGGATTGGACCCTAACCTAGCTGACAAGAAACCCCTCTACAAAAATAATTAGTTTTGAAAATTTTGAAGATGATAGTACTAAGGCACAATACAAATCTCTAGCCTTACTTTGCTAACATAGCTAGGTTAAAACTGTAGGTTCCGAAAACCCATTTTGTCGTCAAATTTCTTCATACGCATACAATTCCATCGAAACCAATGAATATTCTATCAACTATCCCCTTTCGAACCCTACCCAAAGGAATTCATTGTCCATTGAAGCTCATCATGTAACGAGACCGGAAAAAGGAAAACACTCATGCAATAAGTCGAAATAACGTGTAGCAGACTTCAAAAGCATTTCTTTCCCTACTCTAAACAGAAACTAATTATTTTGGGTTTTCTGCCACATCTTATCATAGAGAAATGTAAAAATGGACCATTTGCTATCAAAGATGGTAACCTTAGATACTTGCTATGCTCAAAAGATACATGAACCCCTAGATACTTGTTATGCCAATCTTGATCATTCACATTTGGGTTGAAAAAAATTCTTGATTTATTAAAACTAATAGCTTGACCCATCGCATGCTCATAAGTGTACAAAATCTCCTTAATGCCCAAACACTCCGCCTTATGTGCCTTAAAAAATAAAAATGCATTCGTCCACAAGAAAAGATGTGACACAGTAAAGCCCCTACTACATACCTTCTTTCCACTAATAATCCCTCTATGCTCAACATTTAGAAAAAGATAAGACAAGCCTTCTGCATACAAACTAAACAAATATGGGGATAACGAGTCCCTCTGTTGAAGCCCCCTTTGTGGTGTGGTAGGCCCAACTTCATCATCATTCAAAAGAACATAATACTTTACATCTGTTACACACAACATAATCAAATTTACCCAATCTTGATTAAAACCCATAGCTCACATCACAACTTGCAAAACCCCTCAATCAATCCTATCATACACCTTATTGATATCAAATTCAATGCAATAACACCATCCTTTCAACCTTTCTTACCCTTCATATGATGCATCAATTGAAAAGCCACTAGCATATTATCAATAATAAATCTTCCAAGAACAAAATCGGATTGACTATCTCTGATAATTTGTGAGGACCTCCACCATAATCTTATACATAACATGATATAAAGAAATAAGTCAAAGCTCTTTTTAAAAAAAATAGGATTACTCACTTTGGGCATCAACAAAATGAAAGTATTTGTAAATGTCAAAGAGAAAGAACCTGTAGATAACCAATTTCGACTAGATACCACCACATCATCACCAATCAAATGCCAAAATTTTGGAAGAAAGTCGGATTCAAGTGTCAAGACTCGGAGCTTATTTGGATGCATAGAAAACATTACCTTCTTAAATTCCTTTGATTCAAACAACACCATCAATATAGCATTATCCACCTTAGAAAACTTACTCTCCAACAAACGAGTAACCACACCTCATCTCTTTGAACATGCATTATCAAATAATTCCAAACCCTCTTTACCTCTTACCACCTCACCTTGATCATCTTTCAACACCTGTATAGTATCTTTTTTCTTCCTAGCACTTGCGAAGGTGCGAAAATACTTGGAATTTGAATCCCTAACTTTAAGCTAGAAAAACCTTAGCTCATTGATTCCACTTTATTTCCTCATGTTCTAATAAGGTTGATAACTAGACCTTTAAGTGAGCATAAGGTTGATAACTAGACCTTTAAGTGAGCATACTCTTCCCCATCAAAATTTGATCGCCACTAACAACACTCACCTCTTCAATGGATCCATCAACTATGTCTTATTCTTTCTTACTTCTCTATTAATATTTTTGCCCCATTCATCTAAATAAGTACAACATTTTAGCTTCTTCTCCCTGATGCCACTCATACCTCTATCGCACCAACTTCTCTTGATAGCATCGGTAATGTAATGGTGTGCCAACCATTTATTTTCAAATTTAAATCTATGCCTCTTTTCTTTTCATAGAAAAATCTTAGCCACTCAAATTATTTTTTCAAATTAAATCTTTGCTTTGTCACCAATAGCGCTGGCTTGGTTGCGGTTTCTTCAACATTTTTTCGTAGTTTTTATTTTATTTTAAATTTCAGTCCATATTTTTTATGGTTTTTGTTGTCTGGTCTATAATTTTTACTTTACAATTTGATACAAATAAATAATCAATCTAA
This sequence comes from Gossypium anomalum, assembly GCA_025698475.1. NCBI lineage: Eukaryota > Viridiplantae > Streptophyta > Magnoliopsida > Malvales > Malvaceae > Gossypium > Gossypium anomalum. Next base: position 63,263,010 of record CM046956.1, read on the forward strand.
TGTAAAGTATACAAGTCATACTAATTATGTCGTTTTAAACATTTAGCATTTAAATTGAATTTATCATTAGCATACAATTATTGGGTTTGGATACAAAACTAGTATATAAATAAAACATGGTTTATCTGTTTTTGTTGAATAAAGAAAATATGTAAGAAGAAAAGAGGAAGGGAGAAAGTCAACTGTAGAGAGAATTAGGCGAATTAGAGGGTGAAAGGTGAAAGCAGACAAATGTAGTTGATGTTAGAAAGATCAACACCGTCCATTATCATACAACCGACGGATCTCGAGAGAAAAGAATCAAGGGTGATGCAGTGAATGAGAGGAACACGTAAAATAGGATTTATAGGTTTCCGTATATGGAATTTGGAAATAAGGAATTTGAATTGTCAATTCAATTTTAGACCAAAACTCCATCCCCCTCCCTCTTTAATCAAATCAATCACCTTATTTCCTACCAATAAATATTAATATAAAAACTAAATAAAGCATTCAATTATTCTTCACAATTTTATTTATCTATATACACTATTTTTGGTTAAATAGATTGAATATGTCGAAAAAAATTAATTGACTAAATAAGTTTTTTTATTTTAAATTTAGGAAAATAGATTAATTTTTTTAAGAAAATATATGAAAACGTGTTCAGCTGGATAAACTTTTCTGCTAACAAGTTAAGAAAAATGCACTTAACTAGAATATTTTCGGATAATTATAAAGAAAGTTGTATTATTCACAATCCCAATTAAGACACACATTCACAAAATTATTTTTTGCTCTGCAACAAAATTTATACTTAAATGTAAAAAAATAAAATGTTTTCCTTAGTGAGCGGGAACATTCAATTTAATAAAATTCCCTGCTATTGCAGGCTAAAACACCATAAAATTTTATCATTACTATAGGATGATATGAATTTTGAGGGTGGAGATGGGGCAAGATGTTTTTGTTTCTTTGTTTGAAAGATCCATTGATTTAGTAAAATTGCTCTTAAATTTGTAAATGATAAAAAAGCACCTTAGTCTTTCTCCCCCAAATCATGCATAATTCAATGTTGGACCCTAATAAAAGATTCTTCCATGCTTGTGTTGCTCTAATCCAATATTTTTAAATTATTGTTAACTTTTAAAAGAATAAAAACCTAAAATGTTTTAAGTGTGATTTTCATATATTACTTTTCCATGCTTACACGTCAAATGCATAAATTTATTATAAACTAGATTTTGGCATATATTGAGTAAATATATATATATATATATATATATATATATATTTATTAAAATTATATGTAAAAGCTAAATAAAATATTGGTTAAAATGGATAAATTCAAAGTATAAAAATTATAATGTCCTAAATTTTAATTTTTAGTTTGTTATTAAGAGTCTATTTAGAAAGCACATAGTAATTAAATTTATTATAAACTAGATGACACGTACAAATTATTTTTATAATAAACTTTTTAACCATAATTTTAAAAATTTTCTAGGATTCAAATAATATAATTTTTTGTTATAACTTTATAAAATATACAAATTATTTTTTATATTCATAGTATAATATTTTTTTTGTCATAATCATTCCAAACACTCATACATGTTTATTCTTATAATATAATTTTGTTAACTCATGTAAAAATATATTTTTTAAAAATTAGATTTGAGTGTAATTACTTACGTAATTACTCTAATTCTCACCCTCATCTAAGAATTGAAAAGTGTAATCAGAGCATTTCAATTACACTTAATTCTCTGGGATCCACCAATTATTATTGTTACCAAGTATGTCATCCTTGTATAGTTATAAACAATTAAATTCAAATTCAATTATTAAATATTTTTCCAAACACTGCCTAATTTATATAAAAAGATGAAAACATTCCAATAATAATATATTTTTTTCTTAATTCATGTAGTTAAAATTCTTATCAATACCAGTTTTAATATAAATTTGAACCATGTTACTCACATTCCATTAAAATTCTTATCAATACCAATTTTAATATAAATTTGAACCATGTTACTCACATTCCATTCCTTCAATATTGTATAGGAAATGATAAAATCCCTTCATAGCTGAAGAAGGGGTTTTTTACCAAAAAAGTATAAAAAAATTTAAAAAATTCGAAAATAATACACTAAAAAATGTATTTATTTAAAATGGTATGTCGGGGTGGTCACGCCAATCTGACAGCGCACCACCACCTCGACAAACAAAGCAAAGCAACAAAAAAAAAAAACTAAAACTCAAAAAAAAAAAAAGCTGAAAAACGAAAAAAATAATAAAGGGGACATGTTGGTGCCAGAGGCGCACCAGATGTTGCCTCTCCGCGAGCGGCGGCACTGTTGCCTCTGCAGAGGCGGCACTAGCCAGTGGGTCCCACAAAGCGCACCTAAGCACTATAAAACCAAGCAAACCCAAAGAACCCCTGGAGCAAGATTCAGCAGGGAAGGAGAAGAAAATAAAAAGGAAAGAAAGGAGAAGAGAAGGAAGAAAAAGAAGGAGAAAGAAAAAAAGGTATAATTTTTTTAAATAATAAATTTTTAAATAATAAATGTGTTTTTGTCATATTATTATTATTGTTGATTTTTATTATTTTTGTTATCGATTATGAATATTGTTAGTAAAAATTGTTATTAATGTTAGTAAAAACCATAATTATTGTTAGTTATTATTATTGTAGAAAAAATCTAAAAATTTCTATTTATGTTATGTAAAGAATATTTTCTTATATGTGTTTTAGGTAGATTTTTACCCATATTATATAAAAATAAAATAAAATAGCGAAATAAGTTGTTTGAAAGATTAAGTACCATTTTTGGCACTTTTGGCACTTAATCTTTCAAACAACCTATTTTAGTATTTTATTTTATTTTTATATTATTAGGTAAAAACTCGCTTTAGGTTGATTTTAAATGGTTAAATGTAAAGATAAATGTTATTTATGTATAAAATGAGAACTGAAAAACTATGAGCTTATGAATGACAAAAATTGCATATTGAGTAATTAAATTTTTTTATTTAAGTAGTTTATTTGGTGTTCGAAATTATTTTGAGAAAGTTTATTTATTTTTAATGATTGAGCATTGAAGATGGATAATCGCTTTTTCGTATGCGTTTATTTCGATGGAATTATCTTGACAACTACCGTTGGATGTATATTTGAATGTCGGCAACAAATAGCAATGAGATTTAATAGAAATGTCTCGTTGGATGATATGAAGGGAAGAATTAACGTAAAAATTGTCAGACGTTGTGGGAGAAGGATCTCGAAACTTTTCTACAAGTTTCCAGTTTCAACAGATCCAATCAAATTCACTGAAATGGAACTTGTAGACGACGAAGACGTGGAGACAATGATCGCTCTTTACTGTGGGAATGGGAGTGAAAAAAATGCCCCGATTCACTTATTTGCTGAGTTAGCCGGTATGGAGGAAAATGAAAATCCCACTGCACATGGTGAAGAACGTAGAGCTCAAGAACCGTGCATGGTGGCTCCAATATCGTACGTTGATAGTGAATCGACTATAGGTGGGATCGATATCGATCTTAATGTTACACCCGATATGGATGTGGTTGGTGATGATGGTTACGATAGTAGTGATCCTTGTTATCAAGAAGTCGATAGTGATAGTGATCCCGATGTGGACGATGTCCCCGATGATATTGATGATGAAGACGGGAATGACGATAGAAACATTAACGCGTCTTCGGTCGGGAACCAGATGCGACGTGTTGTGATTCACAATAATCTCGGGCCACACATGTCGCTTTATAGACCCGGACGCGCGCATGTAGCCGAGTTTCCAGAGTACCCGAAATACTTCCCCACCGACCGGCCGTAAATTCGATCCCGAGGAGTTGTTCGCCGGCGGAGATTCAAAGTAAAGAAGAGTGCGTATTTGCTATTAAGCGGTATAGCATGAATATATCAAGATTATAAAGTTGCGAGTGTCTAAACCGACATTATATATTGGGAGTGTTGGAAGTCGGGGAAGGTCGCAATTGGCGGTACGAGTGCATTTATTCAAAATTCGCAGATGTGGGAGATACGCAAATTTGTTGGGCCTCACACATGCACATCAACACGGATGACGTAAGATCATCGAAAACTTGATTCTAAAACTATCTCGTGACGCGTGTATCATGCCAATGGTGAAGGACATGCCGACCATTAAAGTTTCTGATGCGATTGCCAAATACAAGCACGATTTCAGTATCGAGTGTCATATCGAAAGGCATGGATAGCAAAACAGATGGCAATGGAGCAATTGTATGGGGATTTCGATTCATCGTATAACGAGCTACAGGGATGGATAGCAGCTATGCGGGAGTACGTACCAGGGACCGTTATTGAGTTACAGACACGACCTTATTACGGTAGGGATGACCAACTCTGATTGGGAAAACGAATTTTCCATCGATTTTTTGGACGTTTGATCCATGTGTGCGCGCATTTCCCCACTGCAAGCCATTTGTGCAAGTGGATGGGACCTGGCTATATGGAAAATATACACAGATCTTACTTATTGCGGTTGCTCAAGACGGCAATAGGAACGTGCTCCCGATAGCATTTGCCATTGTAGATAAGGAGAACATGGAATCGTGGGAATTCTTCCTTACCAACCTGCGGAGGTATGTTATTAGCAACGATAATATTTGTATTATCTCTGGATAGAGGAAAGGATTAATTGCCGCTATTAGACGTTCCGGTGTACCATGGAGATCCGCTTCTCGCATCCGTCACATCGCAGCTAACTTCATTAGAGATTATAAAAATGCAGACTGGAAAAGACAATTTGTGAAAATAGGTAAACGATTGCCTTATCCTTTCAATATAAGTTTTTAGGGCAATACTATAACTTATCTATTCTTAATACATATACAACAGATCTGAGCTAGAGCCACACATTTTTCGCCAAAGGATGACTCGACTTGAGAGTGACATGGAGGGTCAAACAAGTACATCTTTCCTAAGCAGTGGTTGGGTACTATGGAGCCGTGGCGATGGGCTCAAAGTTTTGATTTAGGGCTTTCGTTATGGTCAAATGACCACAAACTTAGTTGAGGGGTCAACGTTGTATTGTTGAAAACACGACACCTTCCGATTTCAACAGTCTTCTCTGGCTACATTCTACAAAGTTGGCTACCTTGATGCCAAGAATGGGTCAACAACAAGTTAACCAGATTAAGGCGGGACACATATTTGTCGAAGATATTAGGGATGCAATGGCTGCAAACCGTCGGATGGCGAGGTCAATGAATGTAGAAATATATTCACGACGCCTTGAAACGTTTTGTGTTACAGAGACCATTGGTCGTCGGCCCGGCCTACCACCTAGGTCCTACGGAGTTGATCTCCTGGAATAGACAATGCGATTGCGGAGATTCCAAACACTTCATTACCCGTAATGCATGTCGTTGCAGCGTGTGCTAAAGTGAACCTTAATGTTGAACAATTTATCGAAGATGTGTACACACTGAATCGCACGTTACGTGTATGGGAAAACGAATTCCCTGTCCTGCCCGACCTGTCTACATGGGAAGTGCCTCCGATAACTTTCGAACTTGTCCTGCATGCAGGGCTACTACGCAGAATCCAAGAGGTCGTCCGCAATCAACTAGAATCTGTAATGAAATGGACATTAGGGAGAAATCCGACGAGACACGCGTTGTGGATTATGCAGTTAGTTAATGGTCATAATCGAGTAAATGCCCGCAATGAAACTATCATGTCTCGACAATCGTCACGATCAAGTAGGAATTGAACTTATGTTCTAATGTATTTATTTTATATGAAAATAATTATATTGCAAATATTTCTGTAATAGTATGTATCATCTATTTTTATACGCCCATAAAATCTCTATATATACTGGTAATAGTATGTTCCAATTTAATTAATGTTCAAATTAGATTATCATTGTAGTGTATTTAAAGTTTGTTCCAATTTATATTACAAGACTAAGTTTGATACAAGTTTTAGTGTTTTAATGTTCAAAAATGTCCAAATTAATCTAATTTACGTTATGGTAAAATTTTGTTCCACGTTTAAAAGTTTCAATTAATCTAATTAAATATATACAAAAATACAAACTTTTTAATATCAAAACCAAGAAACCCCTAAAATTGATGGTTCGATGGTGTGGTCCTAGGGTATATTTTTCACGTGGAGGTCGACGTTCACGTTGTGGGTGATCACGACGACCAACATCCTCTTCGATCGCGCAGTGAGGGTGTCCGATACATAGAAGAAAAATCATATGGCTCGAATGGAATCGATGAACTTGAGCCGGAGGAGTGCCATGTCGTGGTGGATACAACCCAAAGAGGAGTGGAGTCTTCGCAGCGGATACGGGCCGGGGCGTGCTATATAATCGCGGTGGATATGGGCCGAGAGGTGTTATCTTCATGGTGTGTACTACCCAAACATATCAAATCAGTAATGGTATCTACCCCGATGAGCCCGAGAAATTGTCATTGCCCGCAAAATCCGGATGATAAGAATTATCGGTCCGAATGTGAATGCGATCGCTCGGACTCGCCTCATTGCATTACCTCGCTCGGCTCTAGGTCATGCTCGGCATCCGGTCAGATCGGGCTCTATATCGCCATCGCTCGTATGCCCCGGATCACGCGACGTGCGGGGACTATAGTCGACTGCCCACCAAGTAAATATGGCTTCCCATACTAAAGTACCATTGTATGTACTCTAACGATGGGCTCAAATCGGAAGACATATCCATCTGAGGTCTTCGAGCCATCCGACTCTCCCACACCGCAATATATCTCCTGCATGTAACCCCCAATGCTGTCCATGTCTCCCTCTCTTGTTCTTACCGTGAACCTCCTCCCCTACCTGCATTGGCGGATCCGGGATGTACTGGATGCAACCAAACTGTCGTAGTACTCGATCTCCGTGGTACCACTCGACTACATTGAAACTGATAATTGGTGCGTTTGTGCACCAACATTGAGAATCAACGTAGGCAGACGAGGGTATAATAGCCGCAATTTCTGGTCTACGGTATGGCATCCATATAAACTGCATGATTAATGCCATGATTAATATTTAACACGGTTGGAGTAAGATATACAAAATAATTACATGTCACGAATATTTGAATAGCTTACCCCTTCCCCGGCATGTTGTTCAATCATCAGACGATATATCGGGGATGGTGTACGACCTCCCGATACCCCTGATAAATACTCCATCTACGAAAACAATTTTCAAGTAAATATAGTTTCATTAGAATAGTATCATTATAAAGAAATTGCCAATTACTAACAAGTTAAATTTTATCACCTGTTAATTAGCGGATATACGTATGGTTGGTGACTAACCGATGCCAAGAATGGCATCCGATAAAGAGCCCATGATTGTAACAATATAAGGCATCCGCCCATGTCTACAGCATCAGGCTTTGTCGTCCGACAAAGCTCACGATACAACATTGCCGTAATCATGCGAACCCCAACTATAGGAGCGAACACTACGCAGATCAGTTAACAGAGGTAAATACTGGATATGAACCTTGTTGTTGTTCGAATTGGGCATCAATACACCCCTATGATATGCATAATGTACGCTCGAGCCGCGCACACCAACTCTTCTTCGGTGGCATTATCTTGATAAATGTTGAAAATTGGCTTTTAGCCATGTAAATTTCAACTCAAAAAAAGTAGACTCAAAGATCGCCAAGCGAGGCTCCTAGTAGGTCAGAATGAGTGCAAATGGCTCAATTATCGCACTTACGCTCGTGACGGCATCCCCGCCGATTGGGAGCCCAAATCGCAATGCAACATCCTCCGAGAGTAATCGTGCACTCCCACACGGTAAATGAAAAGTGTGGGTCTCTCGCCGCCAACGCCGACCAATGCGGATATTAAATCGCATCGCAAATCGAACGTCCGGGTCAATGCTTTGCGATCCGATCCAAATAGCTCTAAATGCGGCATCGATCGTGCATCCGGGAATATCCTACACCATTCACCCCGCCTTTTAATATGCGATACGAGTCCCGATAGCAGCAAATTATAAAAATAGTTATAATAACATAATTTATTTTCTTAAATTACGTAGATCTTTTTTAATGGAACCCTTGCGTAAAAATAACAATATATTACCGTATTATTAATCGTGTGTCACATATGTGAGAAAGTTCCTTATTGATCAATGTAGCCATTATGATGTCCGCAATTTCAAAATAAATTTCATATTAATTTTATTGTTTCATAGATTTTAAATATTTATTAGAATAACTTATAAAAAAATAGCAAACAATTTTTTCGACAACATTTTCTTTTGCTATACTACATTAAAAAATCAAATATATCCAATTTAAATAAAAATATTATTATTATTTTAAAATGATAATAAGTAAAATATTTTCATATATTATTTTTTATATTATTTTAGCAAAAATGTTTTAAATGTATTATGTAAGTATTTTTTTATATTAATTTAATAAATAACACTGATTTTGACACTTTTTCGTATTTTTTTATATTAATTTAATAAATAACACTGATTTTGACACTTTTTCGTATTTTTTTCGTATCTTTTTTTTTAAATATATTACTTTCGTATTATTTAATTTTAAAACCCTTATTTTAGTACATAATATTTTAAATGTATTATTTAAGTGTTTTTAATATTTTTTAATAAATAACCCTGATTTTAGTACTTTATTCGTATTTTTTCGTATATTATTTTTTAATAATATATTATTTTCCTATTTTATTTTATTATATTATTTTAGCAAAAAATGTTTCAAAATGTATTAGGTATATTATGTAAGTGTTTTTTTATACTAATTTAATAAATAACCTTGATTTTGACACTTTCTTCGTATTTTTTTGTATCTTATTTTTTAAAATATATTATTTTCGTATTTTATTTCTTCATATTATTTTAGTACATAATGTTTCAAATGTATTATTAAATTATTTTTTATATTTTTTCAATAAATATCCCTGATTTTAGCACTTTATTCGTATTTTTTTCGTATATTATTTTTTAAAATATATTATTTTCTAATTTTATTTTTTATATTATTTTAGCAATAAAAAATTCAAATGTATTAATTAACTGTTTCTTTATATTAAGGGTTTTTTATTAAATAACCCTGATTTTGATACTTTCTTCGTAATTTTTTTATTTTCGTATATTATTTTTTAAAATATATTATTTTCGTATTTTATTTCTTTATTTTATTTTAGTACATAATGCTTCAAATGTATTATTTAAGTGTTTTTTATATTTTTTTAATAAATAACTCTGATTTTAACACTTTATTCGTATTTTTTTCGTATATTATTTTTTAAAATATATTATTTTGGTATTTTATTTTAGCATAAAATCTTTCAAATGTATTATTTATGTTTTTTTATACTAATTTAATAAGTAACTTTGACTTTGGCACATTGTTCGTATTTTTTATTTTTTTGGATTTTATTTTTTTAATTATACTATTTTCATATTTTATTTTTTATATTATTTTAACAAAAACTCAATCACCACCACTTTCCCCAATAAAATTTTTTTCGTATTTTATTTCTTCTCGTATTTTATTTTTTCATTAATATATTTTTAATTTTTAATTTTTTTACTATTTTTTGTAAAAAGTTTAAAACCCCGATCATATAAAAAATAAAAAAATAAAAATATTCTAGAATAAGTCAAATAAATTTAAAAAATCTTTTTAAACAACCTAAAACATACACTTAACAAATAAATTACATAAAATAATAACAAAAAAATATTCTTTACACATAAATGCTTAAAAAGAAATAAAAATAAAAATTATATCTGATTTAAACCTAAAACGTTATTAAACTAAACTAACATTAATTATTTAAATTTATAAAAAATTTACCTTTTTCTTTCCTTGTTTTTCCTTCCTTCCTCTTCTTCTTCTCCTTCTCTTTTTCTTTCTCTTTTTTCTTCTCTCAGCCGTCGGCCTCCTTCTCCCCCTCTCCTTCTTTTTCTTTCTTCTTCTTCTCTTCTTCCCTTCTTCTCTTCTTTCCTTCTTCTCTCTTTTTCTTCTTCTTCTTTGCTGAAAATGAAGCTTGGGGACCATAATATATGGTCCCCAAAAAAAAAAAAAAATACAAAACCCTCTGCATGAGGGTCAAATCGCATCAAGAATGACACGTGACACCAAAGGCCTGCTCGCCAGAGAGCAACACTCAGTGCCGCCTCTGGCACCAACATGTCCCCTTTTATTATTATTTTTTTTCGTTTTTCAGCTTTTTTTTTTCTGTTTTAGAGTTTTTTTTTTTTTGTTTGCTTTGCTTTGTTTGTCAGGGTGTTCCGCCTGTCAGATTGGCGTGACCACCCTGACATACCATTTTCGTAAATACATTTTTTAGTGTATTATTTTCGAATTTTTTAAATTTTTTTATACTTTTTTGGTAAAAAACCCCTGAATAAGAAATGGTAAATATAGTATAAAATAGAGCTAAAGGAAAGAAAAGGATTAGAAATGTAAGGAATCTAAAAATGGTGAAGTAAGGAGAGCAGCGTGGCGTTTGGTTGGATAGGGGGTTATGTTAATATTAGAGTAAAGAAAATTGGTTTTGGAAGTGTGAAGAGGGGACTGTCTGGGAGGTGGGAGGACAAAACGCATTTACTAAAACGGGTCAGCTAAAACTACAGCCTATTGGCTACCAAAGGCACGTACGAGAGATGATGATGATGATGAGCGAGAGCCAAAAAGAATATCCCATTAATGCATATCTGATTCTTCACAACCCAACGCCAACGGAAGAAGGGAATTATCATCACACTCTGCTGCTCCCCTCCTCTCCCCTCCCACGGATACTATACATTTATTTATTTCATTGGGATATGCGCTGTGCTGCCTCCTGTCTCTCTGCACGTACCCTAACCCCGCATTCAATGTTACTTATTTTTATTATATATAAATACAAAAGAGTTTCAACTGCAACCCTTTTTATTTCTTTTTTTTTTTTTTTGGTTTTAGGGATTAGTAAATTGCTTTTGGAGATTCAGGGTGTAGGGTGGCTCTAGCTTTCCGACGTCCGAGGTCCGATTCTTTGCCATGATTATTAAGTTCAGTAATGCAACTTTAGCAAACCCCTCCACACACTACACTAGATTTGAATTCCGTTTAGCAGATTCGGGTGCTATAAGTGCTCCTTTAGCATAACCACTGGTGTGTGTTCTTCACCTAAATCACAATTTTTTATGTGATAATCAAGTACCATATCTTATTGACGGTGGACAAGACCTGGCATGCAAATCTTCAAACTTTAAAAGAAAAAAAACACACAGATTTTCTCTATTTCATTTATCATAAACTAGTAGAAAGTATCATAAAATATCACATCATTTAAAAAAAGCAAGCAAAGAAAAGAAACGCTGAAAATATGTGAAGTTACATCCAAAGTTAACTCAAAACTAAAATCTAAGGTAAAAACACTTTCTTGTTTTTCTGAAACAAAACAAAACAAAAAACACTTTCTTGTTTGACTTTTGGTACTTCTAAATAAAAAACAGTCCCTACAAAATCAAAAATAGTCATTATCATTATACTGGTATATGTATTATATAATTATATTAAATGTTTATGAAAGTTTTGTAAATATTTATATTTTTAAATTTCATATAAATAAAAAGAAATATAAAATATTAGAAATATATAGTAAGTTTTAACTGGCTGTTTTAAATTTATGTTTATTTCTGAATAAATTTATAAAATTAATTAAAAAAACTATTGATAAACATAGTTAGATATTATCGAATTGTCGATTGAATTTTAATTCGATTAATATTAATATTGTTGTAAGTGCAAGATGATATGAGATTGAGTTATCTTCTTATTTAAAGGTTGGATAGAGACTATAGATAATTCTAGTCATTATATAAAAATAACCGATATAATAAAAATTTATAATGAGATTAATATTAAAAATATTAGATATTATTGAATTAATGCAAAACATTAATGTGTGAATTTTCCTAGACATTTATAAAATTGCTGTGAAATAAAATTCTCAAAATACTAATTAGAAGTATTTGATCAAAATATGTTGGTGGTCCTTTTATTTCAATGTAATTTGAGATTTAGCTATTTTATTTAAGAAGTTATTTTTTTTATTTTTAGATTTAATTCCAATTTAATTATTATATCATTAAAATTTGTTAATAAATATTTTTTTTGTTAAAATCTATCATTAAAACACTTATATAATTATCACTATAAACGCAATAACCTTACCTTATAAGAAACAATTTCTTTTAAAAATACTGACATTATTAACGATTTAACTAGAACTATTAAATAGAAGAAAGGTTAACTTTAAAAACAATAATTTTAAAATTTTAACATATAAAGATAGTAAGAGTGGTGTTTTATTTTTATTTTTTTATACATATCCAAACAAACAGTATATTACGACCAAGAGAGACTAATGAAGGTTTTGGATGCACATGTTGTCCATTGTCTAGTTTCCTTTTTGAGTCGTGGGTTGTCATTGGTCTCTGTTGAATTTAGTGTTCTAAGTGTAGTATATTCGTTTATATATTTGTAATTTTTTTGAACAGATTGGTTAGTAAAATTATTCATTAATTACATTAATATCCTTTGTATAATGTCCTTATGTAGTTTTTGCATGTAAAGCAAAACAGAAGCAAATATTAGCTCACTAGTCGTCTAATGTTTAATTAATGCTAAACGGTATTATATGGTCAGATTATAATACAAAAAGACAAGAGAAAATAATCACTAGGGAGGCAATTGTTACAAATCTTCCAAAAGAAGACAATGATCTTGAAAGATAGTTTGAGGCACCAAAGATTAGTGTAAGCTTTGAGAGAAAGGATGTTTAAAGGAGAATGAATATCCAACTGCCAGAGTAGAGAGTACATACTTTTTCCTAAAATACATACCATTATGGTCATTTTTCCAAAAAATAAAAAAAATTATCCCTACCACTTTGGAGAGAGAGAAAGAGATCTATTGGAGAGATTAGAGGCACAACTAGGGCCAAGAATCTCCAAAATCTTACTAAGGTTCCAAATTTCATATGAAGGTTAAGGCACAATAGTACCTGAATGGGTAAGTTATTAATTTTGATTGTATCCAAGAGAAGGCCATATGGATCTAGAAATCCAACAATTTCTCCTACTCCAAAGTTGAATGTCTTTACCTTAATTGCAAATGTCCCTTCTGAGGAGAATGCCTTTCCAAACCCAAGAGTCAGAAGGCTTAGGTTTAACAATTTCAAAAGGGAGATGCTTGCATTATGTGGCTCTTAAGACAATAGAGAGAAGGAAGTTTGGCTTATTCATTATTTGTCATGCAAGTTTTGAAATGAGAGCTTCGTTAAAAAGTTTCGTCCTACGAATTCCTAGTTTTCCTTTAAAGGTAGGGGTATAGAGTTTATCCTAACTACATAGATGAAGTTTATTTTCTTCAATGCCACGGCCTCACCAAAAAGCAATCACCCTTCCATTTTGCATGAGCATACATCTCAGACCATTTAGGGGCGCATCGGTAAACACTACATATTCTACTCTTGATTTTGGTTGGCTTAAAGCTAGGGCTTCGATTAATTCCTTTTTTAACTTATCAAAAATTTGTTAGCATTTGTTGGACCAGAAAAACTTCTCATCATTTCTCAAGAGTCGCGTCAAGGTGTCTCAATCATAGAAAATCCCTTTACAAACCTTCATAGTAACTCGCCAAGCCAAGAAAACTTCGTACTTCAGTTAGCGGATTCTAATCCAATATAACCCTGATCTTTTCGAGATCTACTTTAATTCCATCTGCTGAAATGACATAGTTAAGAAGTGGACTTCTTTCAGCCAAAATTCACACTTAATGAACTTGGCGTATAACTTGTTTTCACGAAGGATATCCAAAACCATCTGCAAATGCTCTTCATGCTCTACTTCACTTTTCGAATAAACCAATATTTCGTCGATGAAGACAACCATACAGCGATCAAGATAAGGCTGGAATATCATTACCCTTGATCTTGACTTGGTAATACCTCGAATGAAGATTAATCTTCGAGAACATTCTAGCTCCGCTCAACTAATCAAACAAATCATCAATTTTGGGCAGTGGGTACTTATTCTTAATAATCACATTATTTAACTGTTGATAATCTATGCACAAACTTAGATACACATCCTTCTTTTTAACGAATAAGATCGACGCACCCCATGGTGAAACATTAGGCCAGATAAACCCATTGTCTAACAACTCTTACAATTAAGTCTTTAACTCTTTCAATTCCACTAGCACCATTCGTTATGGTGCACTCGAAATAGGCGCAGTGTAAGACCCTATACTCGGCCTGGTCGCCAAGCCCGAATATCAGGATGGCATACCATCGTCTCATGTCATACTCACAGTAAATTGTCACATTATTAAGAAATCATCCTTTTTATCAGTGCTATTTTAAATTTTTAGTCTGACATATATCAACCATCATTAAAACATGCCAAACATACTTTAAATAAACCTATAGTAATAATTGAACATGCATGAGGATCACTTAGCAAAATTTACAACATAATTACGTAGGTATCGATACTAACCCTTGGGTATCGATATTTTCTTTAAGTGGTATCAATACCACCTGGAAAATCAATACCAAACTTGCATTCTATTTCTTGTCTAAAATCAAAACACTAGAAAATATCGGTACAATTGAAAAAGTATCGATAAAATTACCCTGAATATCGTTACTTGTGATAGGGTATCGATACCAATTATGATTTTGACTTCCTACAGATTTCAAAATCACAGAGGTATCGTTTTTATAACAAGAATATCAATACCTCTGCTCCAGACCAGAAAAATACAACATTTTAAAGCATATAAGTCATTCCAACTTGTATCAATTCATCATGCTATCATATCATTATCAAATAAACATCAAACGGCCGTAATAGTAGTCTTAACATTGAAAATAAGTCCAAATAATAATCGAAATAATACAATTCAATTCTCAAAATACTAAGAGCAATTAAGCTATGGAACTTCCAAAATATCATGACAAATATCATTAAAAGTCTACCACATTGTCTTATTCCTAATACAAAAATAAATAACAATAATACCTACAAAAACACGAAAAATGGACTTGCTTTGATCACCCATTGGAACGACACCACTAACACCGACACACTACTAATCTGCAAAGGTTTAAGAGGAGTGGCTGAGCTTAACAAGCTCAATGAATGCCTAGAACAACTACCATGCATATAATTCATCAAGCATTAACAAAACAACCATAAGGCACAACCACAACAGTTCCAACTCTAGTGTCATACTATACTCACTCATGCATTATTTACTAGTTCATTTACATGGTAATCATGTTCACTTTTAAGCATATATCACATTACACATATAATCACATAACATTTAAGCATATATCACAATACTCGTATAATTACGTAACATTTAAGCACATATCGCAATACTCATATAATCACATAACATTCAAGAATATATCGCAATACTCATATAATTACATAACATTCAAGCATATATCACAATACTCATATAATCATATAAAATTCAAGCATATATTACAATTCTCATATAATCACATAACATTCAAGCATATATTATAATACTCAAAAACATGTTTATTGATAAATTGCATAATGGTCACATGTCATATAAACATATATCACAATACACATATATTCATAAACTAAGATACTTTAGCACTTGAGATATGAAACATAAAAGTGAGCTCTGCCATCACTCATCAGATACACAGATCTCTAGCACACCACATAGACTCATAGAGTCAAACATGTCTCAAAAGTGAAGCATAAAGCTAACACTCTACTTATTTCCCCTCACATGCCCCGTTGAATAGAGCTTAGCTCTCATTCTCTTATCCCTCCAACATGTCCCAAGGCCTCAATGCCCAAAACTACTGTACATATAGGTGAATACTCAAAATCCTATGACATGCCAACTATATTCAACTATTTCAATATCACAAGGCCAAAATATCCAAAATCAAACACATATCACTTACCAATTATAAGTGCACTATCACTATATATTTGCATATTTAGCAAAACACTATATACATTTGCATCTTTAACATATACATAACATGTACACATTTGCACTTTCACAACGGTTATCATAACCACATATCACATGTTATAACATCTCATCTCAATTAAGATATTCAAAAACACATAAGCATATTGTTCACAAGATAGCATAAGTATGAGAAAGCTTACACTCGAAATTTAGAGTAGGGGTTTAGGCTACTACTAAATTCCCGAATGACGCATTGAATCTTGTCCACAAGAAAATATTTCAAACACTCACCAATACGTTTTCGCCGAAAAGCCGAAAGTATAAACTAGCTTTTCCTTTTCTTTATCTCTACTCGTAAAAGGTCCTAACTATCTGAATTTTTAACATAATAATTCACACAACAATAAATTCAAAAATTAGCTAAGGACTCACCACAAGCAATCAAAAACATAAGCCTAAGCTATGTTCTCATGTAGCCGAAACCTTTAATATAACCAACTTGAAATCCAAATATCTCGATCTAAACTTAATCTTTTCACCTAAAACGAGTTTCATTCATCTAATTTTTTACCTACGACTAATTCCCAAGCTTAAACTACAATAAAATACTCAATTCATAGTATCGATGTAACAACCCATTTTTATCGGAACAGTGGTTTCGAGACCTCAAATCTAAGCTGAAAAGAAAATTTATTTTAATATTATTGCATGGTCTACTTTGGGATAGGAATATCATACGAAAATTTTGATAAGAAAATTTTACCGATTATGTGTTTAATTAGGGAAAGGACCAAATTGTATAAAATGCAAAAGTTGAATTCTTATAGCTATAAGTATCAAATGGCTATGGAATTCAACAGTTGAGATCCTTATATGGTAATTAGACCATTAAAGAAAAGTTAGTAGATATTTTTGATGAATCATCCATGGAAAATTAGAAAAAGGCAAGGACTAAATTGGAAAGTGGAAAAATTAATGGATGATAAATAATTAAATAGAAATAATATCATTTTATATAATCTTCATCCAAAAAAAATTCCATAGAAACCATATGAGAGAGAAAATAAACTAATCAAGCTTAATTAGGTATGTTTTCTTGTCCCATTTATAGTAATTTTTATATTTTTGAGATCGAGATAGTTTAATATATCTATTTTCGGGATTAATTTGAAAAGATATCAAAGTATCAAAGTTTTTCCATGGATGAATATGCTGAAATTTTGAAATTTATGGTAGAAAATGAAATGTTGTTGATAGATAAACAACTTTTACAAAGTGAATTTTGATGAAAATATGATTTAGGGATTAAATTATAAAGATGTAAAAGTTATGGAAAAATTCTAAATTTTGTGAAGTACATGTGCTATAAAAGTTATATGAAAATTTCAGTTAGGCTCTAAATAAGGATTAAACTGCATGAATTTCATTTTTCGAGCCTAGGGACGAAATCGTCATTTGTGAAAATTATATGGGCAAAATAGTAATTTTGCTTAGGATGTGAATTGAATTAAATTGAGTATGAAACGGATTAAATTAATGTTAAATTTATTTATATAGATCCTAAAAGATCTAATACTGAGTTGGATCGAGGAAAACAAAAAGTTTCAGATTAGTAGATTTCGTGTACGAACAAGTATCGAGGTAAGTTCGTGTAACTAAATCGTGTACATTTATATGTCTGAATTAAATGTTGTATATGTGTGAATTGTATAAATGTCATGTATGTGAAATTGATTGAATATCTGGTAATGCCTGATAAATGTCAAATCTTGTTTGAATAAATGAAAGTCGATGGATACATAATTTCCCGTATTGATTATAGTCCAGCATATGTTGCGGACACACCATAGCTCAAAAGAGCATCCCATTATTAGCCCTATCAAGCTTCCCGTTATATGGTTCAACGAGCTTCCCGTTATAGCTCTTCGGAGCGTCTCGATAGGTTGTGATTCTACATTTGTTGTGGACACACCTTAGCTCTTATGAGCATCCCGATTAAAGGTTCTCTGTGAACTTCCCGTTAAATTTGCTCTTTGTGAGCTTCCCGATAGTGTTCGCTCGAACTTCCCAATATTGGCTATTTGGAGCTTCCTGGTAAGGTTCTTTGTAAACTTCCTAACTATGACTCTTATGAGCTTCCCGTTATATAGCCCAGATAAGCTTCCTAATAGGCTCTTTATGAGCTTCCTAAAATGGCTCTGTGTGAGCTTCCCGTTACAAGGCTCGAGAGTGTGTTCCCCGATTATGTGCCCTAATTGGGTACCTCTGGAAATGAATTGATGAATTATAATAGTGTACACTAAAGTGTACTATATGAGTGTATCCATCGACATTTCTAATAAATTCAACAGGTAAAGTTCTGACATGGCTAAATTGAATTTGAAATGATTTGTCATCAAAGTGTACATGTAATATGGAATAATATTATGGAAAGCATATGTATATGGAAGACATTAAATGATGAGCTCATCTATGTTCTTGGTATTAGGTGAATTACTTGACTAACATAATTTGGTGAAGTTGTGTTTTAGGCTATAAGCCAAATTGTTTGGATGCATTATTGTATGCTTATCTTAAATGTAAATATATGGTAAGTTAAATTCCTGTTATACGAACTTACTAAGCATTAAATGCTTACTATGTTTTTTTTTCTCTGTTTTATAGTGCTTGGAAGCTTTTAAAGCTTAGAGATTGGTCGGAGTATCATCACACTATGCTCTAGCTTGTTTTGGTATAAAAAGTAATATTATTTTGATATAATGGCATGTATAGGTTAACTTGTCCCAATGATGGCTTGTAAATGAATGTTTGTAATCTAGCCATTGGTATGGCTAGTGATGTTTGATTTGGTATATTATGAAGTTATATATATCATATTTAACATATATGTATGTGGTTGGTTAAAATGAATTAGGGTATAATATAAGTCTTTATCAAAAAGGTAAGTTTGATAGTATGAATATATGTGATGTTATTTCATACATGGTATTTATGTTTGTTTGATTTATATGATTTGAATTGGTTGGCAAATGTATACAAAGGTTATTGTAGGCTGAAGGTTAAATTTGGGTGAGAAATAAGGCTAGGAAATTGCCTTATTTTGTCTACACGAGTAGACACACAGGCATGTGTATTGACCGTGTGTGACATACTGCCTGGCACATGGGCTTGTGATTTGGCCGTGTGTCCCCTACATCCTAAAATTTAGAAAGAAAATGCTCAGAATTGGGCACACGGGCAGAGACACGGGTGTGTGTCTCAGCCGTGTGAGATACACGTCCTAGAACACGGTCGTGTGTCTTGGCCGTTTGAAACCTGCACCTAATTTGTGAAAATTAAATTGTCCACTCGGCCTAGCACACGGGTGTGTGGCAGGCCATGTGGCACAAGTTAGGGAGTTACACGGGTAAGGACACGGGCTAGGACACGACCATGTGCCTCACATCGAATGCGCATACGGCCTGAGACATGGGTATGTCACATGGTCGTGTGGCTACCCATAAGGGCGTGTGATCCCTGTATATAAGAAAAATTTGGGAATTTTGTGAGAAATTTTCTGAGTTCTCGATTTAGTCCTGACTTGATTCTAATATTTAAATTGGGCCTCAGGGGTCCATTCAAGGGGCAATATGATTAATTTCAGATATGAAAAGTAAATGAGATGAATTATATAAAATTACTCTATAAACTTGGGTAATGCTCTGTAAGCCTGTTCCGACGATGAATACAGGTTAGGGGTGTTACAATCGACTTTTTCGACATGTTTTATGCATATTTTCCAAAAATTCATTAAAACTTAAGAAATCTCTAACGAAACTTCAAAGTAAGTTTATAAACCTCTTAATCATGTCAAAACTAATTGAAAAACTCTTTGAAGTCATGTTTTTACTTAAAATCTTGAAATCCACCATTAATGAGCTAATTTTCGGCTTTTATTCAAAATATACGATTTAATGGCTAAAAACTTGGTTTTAAAGACTAAATAACATTTAAAACTAATGTGAAGATGAATCGTAACCTTCTTACCTGAAAAACTCACAAGCTTGACATTGGAGAAATCAATGATGTTTTTGGGTGTTTTTATTAATTTCTATGGAGATTTATAACATAAGAGATAATAGAAATCAAAAGGAATTAGGATTTGGAAATCAAAATCAATTGGGAGAGTTGAGAGAACTATGAATGGCACTAGTATGAGAGGAGAAGAAGACTAACATGAAAATAAAACTCTAAATGGGGGTTTTTAAGTTGGATTTTAAAATATGGTCTAAGTGCCTCTTAAAACCTCTAAGTTTTGACTCTTTTACAAATCAGTCTTTTTTTAAAAATTAAAGGTATTTAAAACTCATTTTCAGAAATTGATTTAATTTTCTAAAAGCCATAGTTGAAAAAATTATCGATATACCTTGTCGCAAAATTTCGAACACTCTAAGGTTAAAATTCCTAAAATACCCCTAAAACTCCTAGGCCCTATTTTTAGTGGTACAATTCTCCCCCTATAAAAATAATTTCATCCTCGAAATTTCCTTCTGACACATCACTTGCTTAATCACATAATTTGCTACTTTTACTTCTAAACTGACCATCACACTTTCGTTGTGCACTCTAATTCCTATTGTTTCTAACTTCCTATTGTTTTTCTGAATGATTCTATTGACTACCACGAACTATTCTCTTAGCCTTCATAGATAGGGCAACAAAGTCTCAGATTTCTAATGCAGACATTAGCACATGGAGTTCTTTGTTCAACCCTTCTTAAAATCTGGGACCAAATCTTTAGCGTATTTACTGAATCGAATGAATTTTCGTTCATACTTGAACACAACCATTTCCCCTTGTTTGAGCTCCAGAAATTCCTTCTTCATTTGCTTAATAAAGAGCCCGTTAATAAAGTTTTCTCTGAACTTCTTCAAGAAAAACTCCCAGTTCACCTGATCTTTGATAATGATACTGGTTACTATATTCGACCATTGATACGTTTCGTCTTCTAGCAAGGAAATTGCGCAGTGAAGAGTATTAGCTGGAGAGTGTTGCAACTCTTTTGTCACTTAATAGAATCGCGAGATCCAGTTCTCAGCCACTACCGAGTTATCTTTATTGCTTCCTTTAAATTCTCTCACCCCATGCCTGTGAACTACCTCCACTGGATTCTCACGGGACATTTCTACGACAAGAACAGGAGGTGCGAGATTTAATGGTTGTGCGGCTTCAGCTGTTCTTACTATTTCTTCCGGTCTTACTAATTTATCACGTCATTGATGTGTACAGGATGGTGTAGCGCCCATATATCGGTCAAACCATTATCCCATGATGTGACCCATCATTTCCAAGAGAGCCTCTTTGGCTTCAACTCTTAGAGTTCCCCAGATTGTTGTGGGATCTAGGCTACTTGCTTGAAAAAGTGTGTTGCTCTTTATCTCCTCTCCTTTCGCGTTTCTTGAGTTTACTGACATTTTTGTTTTATTTGCTACAAAACACAAACTTAGTTTAGCAACACTATAAAAGAGTAAGCCAAATTCATGTAGCATGCATTGCAGGGTTTTTGACTAACTTCGGTTTCCAAGAATCGACTAAACTGAAGTTATGATACCAATAAAATTGTAACACCCTACACCCTACTCAGTCATCGGATTCAGGTATGGAGCGCCACAATTTGAAACAAATCAAACTGACGAATCAATTTTAGATTCTAGCATCTTAAGTTCGGCAGATTGCTCTATGAACTGTGAGGTTAACCTGAAATATCAAACGACATATAAACTTTAAAAGTACTTATGCAATAGTATGACCTGACGTCAAATCTAGTAGTTATTTTAGGTCATTTTTGCACTTGACAAGCTTGTTTTCTAGCACTTTCATAATTAAGTATTGCATTTTTAATATTAGTAGGTTAGGAGTAAAATATTAATAAAATAAACATTTTTACGTATTTTTTGATTTTTCGATGACCCATAAGGCTGGCTCAGGCCTCATGAGTGACTAATGGGCTAATTAAATGTGTAAGATTCCAATTTAGGTCCAAGAATACAAGGGATGATGAACAGGCCGCGAGATAAAAGAGCTTGATAGCACAACGAAGTTGCCAAGGCCGGGAAATACACTTAACGTTGTGACGAAAGACGATGAGCTTCCTTTCGTCACGATGACACGATGAATATGGGAAGGATACCACGGTGGCGACATCGTGATGATGAGTCTTCCCACGACCCGACAATGCGAAAAAGGCAGGGCAAAATGTGACTGACTTTGTGGACAACACTCTTGGGATATTTCCATATTTGGAACCTTACATTTATCAGAATATTACATTAATTGGTATCTAAATGTATCTATGGTTGAAAGGTTACCAAGTAGCCCATTACTTATATAAGCAACTTTAGAGTCACCATAATTGTGTGCAGACTTAGACAGATAATTTTTCCTATTCAGTTTTCTTTGTATTTTCTTTTATGTTCGTGTAGTTAGAACTTTTCTATTTCGATGTGAAGATAATTGCAATCGGAGGTTGTCCAGAATCGTCCTTCAATATATTTATTCATGAGAATTCTCTTATCTCTTCTCTTCTTTTATTTATCCTTTGTTAATCTGGTCGATTGATGATTGTATGAGTATTATAATAGAATATTGTGTTTTATTTCATATCTCGCACGATTTGATTTATAAACTAATTTATTTTTTAAGTGATTATTTATCCGAAATTTATTGTTTATTTAAGAATACTTAGTATATTAGGGAATGATTCCCCTGATATAATATCTAGACAGGTGAGAATGAAAGGGTATCCTGTCGTGTATAACTTGTACCAACCGGTGAGACTGGGAGGGTATCCGTATGCCTAGGAAGAGACCAAGAGGGTGACTTAGGAAGTAATCCTTAGTGAAGATGAGACCAGAAGGGTATTTTTAGCTAAAGGTGATAAATAACTTAATCTAGGATAATTAATTAGTTAATTAGATAATTAGGAATTTAATCGATCATAGGCTAGAGGCTGGCATTGTCAACACTAAGAATAGGAAAGTCCATTAGGTTAGTTAGGTTAATTAATTTAATTAGTTTAATTAATATTTTAATTTGGATTCAAACTATTAATTCGTGACTCGAATAGATTAGTAATTATTTTCTATAATTAATTTAATAATAGTTTCTCCAATCTGCAATCCCTTGGGTACAATCCTCGGAATACTTACCAGTATTTCATTGTAAAATTTACTATATTATTATTTGACCTTTACGTTTGTGGACACCACTGGTTTAATTGAATATATTTTTGGTGTGATATTTTTACTATAAACGATAACATATTTATAGGCGGTCATAATACGCTAAGTATAATTAAGCAATGTCTAACAAACATTTGGAGGAAGCCCTTTAATCCTTGACATATTCTTAGCTGAATATGTCTAACAAACACTCATACAAAATTTCAATACTTATTCTTAGCTGAATGTTAGCAATAAAAACAGTTTGGTAGAGTGCATAGTAATACTACTCGTAAGAGCCCAAAAGTACAAAATCAACTGTTCAGATACAAGCTTTTGAAATAAAAACTAGCGAAATATAACATTTATCCTATCCGCATTGATTGCATGTTACGAGCATAATTAAAAGATCACTCACCAAAGAGGCTGCAGTTCTGGCTGAATCCCTTTTTCAATTATTCCAACCTAATCACCTGAAAATAATAAAAAGAAACTAAGTAAGTTCATAAGAACTTAGTGAGTTCCGCAGAAGAACAACCTCGTAACATGATTCCCTTTGTGAATACAACACTACATGACCAAGTCTTAGACCATTTAAAAGACACGCCACTACAAGTGGATACAAGTTTTCCCTTTTTAAAGTATCTGCTGCTGGATACCATTTGTAAGTGGTAACAGTCCATTGGCAGATATTATTCACCATAAAATGCCGATGACTTTATAAGTATGCCACATTATATACTAACTTTTATAATCATTAAACATACTTTTTACACTTTATGCGATTGTCCACACATCATCTAAACATGTTTATACACCTTTATACTAATACACCTCCTTTCTTGTTCTAATCATTGTTTTGAAGAACCAATATTCTATTTCCACCATATCACTCTGTAGATCCAGTAGACCAATTATAGCTATTGAACCTCCACAATTCCTCCTTATTAATTCAAACATGTAAGTGTTCCCCCGCAAGGTCGAGTATTCCCCAGTTATGGTTTGCATCAAAGTGCCATACTGAAGGCAAAACATATAATAACATTTCTCCTTTCTTGTTTCACCATCATACGCATCAACACCCCAATACCCCTTTTCTTCGATCCAGATACAGAGTTATGCACCAAGGAAGGAGTATTCTTATTGATGCATAAGAAGGACTCATGTATATGGTTTACTGACATCAACAGTACATGAATCGTCTCATTTCCATATTCCTTTGACAGACATACCAAAACCAAAGGTTAGTATAACTCACTTGAATAAACATTAGGACAGTTTAAACTTGTTAACACAATTAAAAAACACAAAGTACAAAGGAACTCACCAAAAACCTTCGCATAGGGTTTTATCTACTCGATAGGTTCTTTTCCCTTAGCACTAGGACCTTCTCCCGTATCATTGGCTAAAAACAATCAAATAACTTTTTAAAATACAAAAAACAACTGAAATTCAACATAATAGCAAGAATCGGTAAACATGCAAACAATTCTAGAAGGAAGTTTCTTATTGTCTAGTATTTTAGTTAAAAATCCTAATGAACAATTCCTACGACTACCTCTTCCAATTTGGTAAACCCTAAAGAAGGATTTAAGAGTTTACCAGCAGACAACTTAAAGAAGGTAGCCTCTACAAGCTTAACAATCAGTTCTTCTGTTAATAATGAAGAACACTTCTGAGTTATCTTTGATGATAACGAAGATGAGAAGAGAATATGAAAATAAAAGTCTCTCTCCACTACAGGGTTGTTCTATTTATAACTAACTCTCATCCGAATTCCACTTTAATCAATATTCATGCACACACGTTTCTACTAATTAATCACATCCTACGAGGTTTTCCTAGTGTCCTGGGTATTGACACGATAGCCTTACTAGGATGCCACGTGACCTATACGCGTCCCACTAACCATGATTTCTAACGCAAATAATACATTTACATTAATACAAAACACGGGGTGGCAGATTTATTAGCAGGAGGATTCGCCAACAAGGTTCTCACCAAATAGATAACCTGCCAATAGTGAAATCAGAGTTCGCAAACTAGGTGGTGCTCAGCAAACTACTTCACTAGGGAATTCACCAACGCCAACCAGTCTAAATCTTTCAACTTAGGTTCTTTCGCCAGTACAACCTCCAAAAATACCACTTCGCCAAACGAGGGTGTGACAGACTTCTCATGTATTGGGGACAATTATATGTGCTTCGTGAAATTTTGACCTAACACTTTATAATTTAATCCAACACAATATTTATGTTCTATTTCCCAAAATAAATATTATTTAATCAATTAATTTCATTAATTAAATTAACTAAATTAATTTTAAAATTAAATAATTTTCTCAACTTAACTCTATTTTTGTTAAAGTCATAACAACTTTACCATAATAGAATCTTTGAGAAAATATATTTAATTTCTTTATTGAATATATTTATAATGACTAATTAATTTAATTCTATTTTCAAACTTCAATTATTTAATTATGATTAATTAAATAATAATTCAAAAAATTTTAAATTAATTCTCAAGTCATTTCTGTACTTAGCGAGAAAATACATTTATTGTGAATACAATCTATTTTTCTTATTTCACATTTCCATTCATTTGATTCTACATGCAATTCATTTTTTTGATTCAATAAGCTAGTGAAAGGACCAATTGGATATATATAATTAGAGCTGAAATAATTTATAATTAAGTTTCGTCTTTTTGTTTATTAATTATAAACTTATTTAGTCATGAAGTCATTCCATTAAAGTATTATGACTGAGCTCTCTCTCTTATTATATACCATTACAAAAGCTACGTAATAAGTGCTCGTTCAATGACCTTGCCATAAGTGTGTTATCCTCATAGGACATCCTTAATCTCTTTGGGATAAATTCTTTCTCTTAATATGATTTTATTTTATCTCACGGTAACTATTACATATTCCTTCATGAAAAGTCAATTACTATAAACTAGAAATCAAACCATTTATGAAAAAGACAAATGACCCGTAACCACGTTTACTTTTTGTCTATCATGTAATGTCTATGGGAAAATATTATTTACCTTTTAGTTGGGTTATGAATGCCACTATTGTGGGATGATGCTACATGCAACAAAAATTCTATACCCAACATACCAATTTTCAATTTCTTATCTATTTTAACTTAAGCTTTCATTTACATCAAAGTATATGAGTCATGCATGCATAGCCCATCATCCACTTAGGATTAAGGTATGTCACAGTATGAATGTCACAAGTGAATAAATCCATAAATGGGTCTATGGTCTATTCTACTTGGGTCCTATCAAATGTATTGTTAGTCTAGGCAGTCACATTTATACACATCCAGGAGTCAGTTAAGGGACTCACCTAATTCTCAGCTACTGCAGGTCAAAACTTCATATCCAGACTCATCGCGCAAATTAGCAGCAACTACTATTACAAAACATGGAAACCCATCAATATCTATTCATATACCCTTTTTTCCATCATTTTTAACATTGGAAATCCCTAAGTAAGGCCTTATATCTTCATTTTACTGATTTACCAAATCTAATAGACTTTTTTTCACAATATAATAGACGGAGTCATAAATCTTACCTTGACATGGAGTAATCACTTGTGAAGATCCAGATCTACAATTTCGGCTTGAAGGAGAGAGAAATATTATAGGTTCTTTGAGATTCAGGTAACAATGCTTCTTAAGGAAGGAAGAAGAAAAACTCCCCCTTTTCTAACTTGAATATCTATATAAATAACCTAAGCCCTTATTGGAACCTGACATGTGCCTTAAACTTTCAAGATTGCCTTTATAAAACAAATGGTTTACAGTTGTAATTGGAAATCCAATATTTTATATTTCTAGTCCAACCCTTCGTTCCATCCTAACTACCACGTTAGTACGTAACTAACGTGATAACCCAATAAACTTGGCGTACAATACCTTCGGTGGTAACCCAGTTCACCCAAAAATCCTTATTATTCTTACCGATCTCTTTTTCTTCACAACTCAACACATTCAAAGAACAATCCTTGCAAAATCCTTTAACGGTTTTGCAAATTAATCCCCAGGCTAACTAGATTAAGCTAAAATAGACTCAAAAACATAAAAATCATTAAAAACGGGGCTTGAATTCATTTACATGCATCAAAAAGAGCTTGGTCGAACCTAGCTTTCTTTTCTAATGGTGGAAAGGTTTATGGGAAGAAATAGAACAAAAAAGATGATATCTTTTCATCTTTTAATTACTTAACATTTTAACTTAATTATCAAGTTACCAAATTAAACTTTTAAAACGATTAAAATTTATTAAAACCTATCCATAAACATCCAATAACTTTTTAATTGGTATATTTACCATTCAAGTACATCAAATTTCATTTTCGCAGCCATTTGAGTCATTTAACTAATAGAACTCAACTTTTTCACCTTTTACGATTTAGTATAATATTAAAATTTCTTAATATTAAAACTAACCATTTAAACATTAAAATTTCTTAAGGAAATTTTAATACGACCTTAATATAATATTGTAGACATTAAATAAATATCAAAATCATAATTCACTCGTCAGAATTATGGTCTTGAAACCACTATTTCCCACACCACTGAAACCAGCTTGTTACAAACTCCATCCAAAATCGACCCGTAAATCACTCGTATCGATCACTAATGATAGACTGTGGAACTCCCCATTATTTTACCACATGTCTAAGGAACAAACGAGTTGCCTCCTTACTAGGGAACTCATTAGTTGTTAGAATAAAGGTTCCACACTTTGAAAACCTATCCACCACAATAAAATACTTGCAAACCCATTAGTTTTAGGCAAATCCACAATAAAGTACATGTATACACTCTCCCATGGGTGTTCCAGAATAGGCAATGGTTGTAGCAATCCGGCCAAAGTCTTTAACTCTACCTTGTCTTATTGGAGCACTAGATAAATTATCACAGAAGTCTCCACATCATCACCCATGTGAAACTAATAGTAACGATCAT
This sequence comes from Gossypium anomalum, assembly GCA_025698475.1. Taxonomy (NCBI): domain Eukaryota; kingdom Viridiplantae; phylum Streptophyta; class Magnoliopsida; order Malvales; family Malvaceae; genus Gossypium; species Gossypium anomalum. Next base: position 63,291,255 of record CM046956.1, read on the forward strand.
CCAAAAGGGCCAAAGTGCGGTGCATACCTGGATGGCCAGCTCATCTCTTGTCATGACACTCTTTAATGATTTCCTTATGCAATTTTCCATATTGAGGCACATAAAGGCGATTCCCTTGAGTGTATAGCAACTCTCCCTCAAGCCAAAATCTCTTCGTTTTCCCATCATTGGTAAGCTCGATCAAATTTTTGGTTGCGGGATCATGGGACAATCCCTCTTGAATGCGCTCCAATAGAGAGTTATCAAGCTAGTTGATTGTCAAAAACTCCATCTTTCGGCTAAGTGTATCAGCTACAATGTTGGCACTCCCCAAATTATATTCCATGCTAAAATTAAACTCTACTAGGAAAACTTGCCAACAAACTTGTTTGGGAGACAGCTTTTTCTGGGTTAGAAAATACTTGTTTGCAACATTATTGGCAAAGACCACGAACTTGGATCCCAGCAAATCATGTCTCTATGTGTGCAAAAAATGCACCACAACAACCATTTCTTTCTCTTGAATCATATATTGTCACTCCATCTCATTAAGTTTTTGACTCTCGAAAGCAACTAGATGGCCATCTTGCATCAGTACTCCACCAATTGCATAATCTGATGCATCTGTGTGTACTTGTAAACTCTAAATTACATATATTTTTTATAATTGTTTATATCGTGTTTTTTCTTAGAATTTATATTAATTCCGAGTTTGGATATTTAATTGGGTGATTTTTGTCTTATTGAGACAATGGGCATAATTTTAGTAAAGTATGCAATTTTATAAATTGATATATTAATTTTGCATAATTTAACTATCTTATGCTACATGTTAATATTTGTGCTCGAATAATCCTAATTGAACCATTGAATTAACGAGTATGGGAGCTAATTAATATCACACACAAGTTAATTTTTACTCTATGTAGATGACAAGCCCATTAAATTGAACTCACAAATTTAATGCAACCCAATTTGAAAGATAGTTGCTGAAAAGACTGAAGTTTGCTCTCAATTGGGTTGTCAAAACCATCCAATAAGGGGGAGAATGACCTAAATTCGGCAAAGCTATTAAGAGCAGCCAAAATTAGCTTTGGGAAAAGTAATTTGGAGGTCCTTGCTCTTATGAAAGAATCATAAATTAGCTCCCAATTAATACTCAAGAAACCTTCCAACCTCTTGTATGATTTATGTATGAAATCGTGCATGAATCAAGCAACCATCAACCACCCTTTCCACACTTCAAGGCCCACGAAGCAAATGAGAGAACTAAGGGATTTTCAAGCTAGTTTTAGCAAACTCCTATGCCATCCCACTACTATAAATACCAACCCTCACTTCTCATTCCATCATCCCTTACCACTCATTGATCTATCAATTCATATTCCTCTCACCTTTTCTTCCCTTTCTTCCACACATAAGGTTTCCCATTTCCTCGTCTCCTTTAGCTAGCATTTTACCTTGAGGAAAACAACTTTTGGTCGGCCACCTTGAAGACCATTTTACAATCACAAGAAATGGATGAAGCCACCACGATCGATCTTTAATGAAATGCCAAAATCATCAAGAGTTTCTTCTTCCTTAATCTTATTTTTATTCCAAATGTTTGCATATTGTTTTGATGTTTTTCCATTGACAATGATGTTTTAATTTTGTTTTAGCTAGAATAATTACATTAATTTGATAAAGTTCATTTGATTCATGTTGATGATGTTTTGTACATCAATCGTTCATGCTTCAAATTAAAATTATTATGTATTTCATGCATTAAAATATGTTTGAAAGCATTAGAATTAGTTAGTCGATCCTAATCAGGTGATAAGTAATGGACACAATAATTGGAATTTCCATGCTTAATTTATATCCTAATTAGAATAAATTAGAGGTCTGTAATAGACTAAGAGAACTTATTACCTTGCATAACTTTAGATTTATGTGATTAAATTGTTTCAAACCTAATCCGTCCTTATTTCTTCACATAAATTCTAAGGAATCCTGATTTAAATTATGACATTGGTTTTTGCGTGTATTTTTAACTATAAGATTCGGTTGAACTTATATGAGATTCCCAGTTAATGAACAATCAAGTTTTTATGGAATATGTTCCGAACATTGTTAAGCATGATGAAAAATGAATTGAGTCAAATGTTGTAGTTATTCTAGCTTATTCATATTATTGTTGTTAATTGACGAAAATCGTTGCTAAACCATCACCTTACATTGCATTTCATTTGCATTAAGGTTACTTGCATTTAATTAATTTAATTTAACAACTATCACTCAAAATTATAGTGTTTTTCTTAACCAATTTGTAAGTAGTAATTTTTACAAGTATCAATTTAAATACAGTCCTTACGGAGACGATAACTCTTATACTTACTTATTACTTGATAACAATTGTGTATACTTGCACAAACCTACGGGTTATAAGTTTTTGATGCTGTTTCCGAGGACTGTTAATTTAGTCATTATTTGTGAAATTATTTCTCGCAATTTGGTTTATTTATTTTTATTCTTTATTTAATTATTTTTTTATGTTTTATGATTTTTTTTGGGTGTTTATGAGCATAGATCGAATCATCGATCTACTTCCTGTAGACCCTGAAATTGAGTGGACATTTTACAATGAAGATTCAAAAAATTAGCCCGAAGACAAGCTACAGAGATGCACCTTGAAAATCAAAACGATGTTAAGGGAATGAAGTTGCTAATGTTCATAATTCAATCTTTATTGCTAATGATAGGGATCGAGCTATAAGGCAATATGTTGTACCACTTTTCAATGAGTTAAATCCAGAATTAGGAGACTGGAGATTGAGTCATCATAGTTTGATATGAAGCCTTTGATGTTTTAGATGCTTCAGACAATTGGCCAATTTAGTGGAATGCCCACAAAAGATCCACATCTTCAACTTCCACTATTCATGGAGGTGAGCAATTCCTTTAAGATAGCCGATGTAACTGAAGACGCATTGAGATTGAAGTTGTTTTTATACTCGTTGTGAGATCGAGCACGAGCATGGTTTAATTCATTGCCACCCAATTCAATATCTACTTGGCAAGAATTAGCTAAACACTTTCTGGTAAAGTATTTCCCACCTAGCTAAAATTCAAAGTTACAGAATGAGATCACCACTTTTCAGCAGATAGATGATGAGTTCCTATACGAGGCATGGAAAAATTCAAGGAGTTACTTTGTTGATGCCCTCACCACAGAATCCCACATTACATCTAGTTGGAGACATTTTATAATGGTCTCAACACACACAAGGTTGGTGGTAGATACTTCTGCGAGTGGTACTCTCTTCTCGAAGTCTTATAATGAGGCTTATGAGATCAATGAGGAATAACCAGTAACAATTACCAGTGGCCAACTAATTGAGCAACTTCAGGAAGACGAGTAGCCGAGTGCATAAAATAGATGCCCTCATTTTACTCTCAGCTCAGGTATCTTTTATCTCTTCAACGTTGAAACAATTTACTACTAATGGTTTTAATAATGTTGCAGCTCAACCACCAAGTCAATTTGATGTTGTTTCCTGTGTATATTATGGGGATGATCATTCTTTCGAGAATTTTCCATCAAATCCTGAGTCTATTTATTACGTAGGAAATCAAAACCAAAATAGAAGTGGACAAGGAACATAGTCCAACTTTTATAATCCTTCATGGCGTAACCATCATAAATTTTCTTAGAGTAACCAAAAAGATGGACCGAACAACAGCTATGTGCAGCATAGAGCAAATCAACCTCAAGGGTTCAATTAAAAAATTCAAAAACCACTGCAATTTGAACCATCTAATAGTTTTGAGAATTTGTTGAAGGCGTACATATCGAAGAATGATGCCTTAATCCAAAGCTAAGTAGTAACACTAAAAAATTTGGATAACTAAATAGGTCTGTTAGCTATGGAGCTCCGCAATAAACCACAAGGAGCCTTGCCGAGTGTCATGGAAAATTAAAATAATTTGGGTAAGGAATACGGCAAAGTAGTTGCTTTTCGAAGTGGTAAGACTTTGGAACCCATGGTAGTTGAGGTTGAAGAAGAACTTGTTAAGGAGAGGGAAGATCAACCGACAGTTGAGATTCCTACACTAGAAGAGCAAGATTCTACAAAGTCTGAAGAGGTAAAATCTAACCTTTTAACCTCCCAAACCCGGCCTAGAAGTTACGAACAAATCGTTAAGGCCATATTGGACACATTAGTGTCGAACCTACTTTCACAATTGTTTAAAACCTTCAAGGACTCTCTTTTATAAAATTGTGGTTTCTATTGTTAAATTTGGAAAATGTTCCTTTACTTAGTCGAGCTATGCTTTAGTCGAATTACCGAATTAGGTGAATTTTATAAAAACTAATTATCTGCATTGCTTTAGAAAAATAATTTTGAATACCTTGTTAGTAGCGGAAAATATCATTACTTGTCAAATTATTAACTTAGTCATGTATCATGCATAGTCCAATTTCAATATGTAAGATCTATAAAACTAATCCAAGAATGAGTGTCATGCATGCATGGTAATCCCCAAAAACCAAGCAGTCCCAAACCATAGTTTTAAATAACTTATAATCCAAAATTTGAATAATAAAAATAATGAGAAAGTAAACTAAAAATAAAATTAAAGTAAAATAATATGAGTGTCATGCATGCATGGTAATCCCCAAAAACCAAGCAGTCCCAAACCATAGTTTTAAATAACTTATAATCCAAAATTTGAATAATAAAATAATGAGAAAGTAAACCAAAAATAAAATTAAAGTAAAATAATATGACGAAATTGAATCTGAAGTCAGTCATATGTTTGTATGCCAATTCCTATCCTAAGTTCGTTCATTACCTGAAATGTTAAGGTACTGGGGTGAGCTTAACAAGCTCAGTGTGAGACTAAACAAGCATGCATTAAGCATTCATTCAAGAAAATTTATAGAGATACCCATATCACATTCAAACATTATCAATAACAATTTAAATGCAGATGATCGTGACAAATGCACATGTGAGATCCTACCCATACCATCCGCTACACACTATGAGTTTCCTAGAACTTGTTTGCCAAACCCCAACAATTGCGAGCATAACTTGATGTGGTACCAATAATCAATAATGTAAAAAATCCGTCGAATATCAAATAATGTGATACAATCACTAATGACATATAATATGCGATAAAATTGCCAATCCCCTCAATACTCTAAATGCAGTGCACTGACTACGAATATATGCAGACTTAATATGCCCCGGTACTCCACAGAACTCCTTCGTCAACCAAAAAAATCCCAACCCAATGCATATGCCATATGTCACACAAACTCATACATATTTGTATTTCAATATTTTTTATATTTATTTGACATGTTCAACATGTCCTCAATAATCACATACGTTCGGTAAAAGGAAACAGTGTCCCAACTTTCAAGTTACCATTAAGATGGTATCTAGCAATATCTTTCAACTTCACATACTTTACGAATTTCATTGTGCATAAATTGAAACCTCATGAATATACATGATATAAAATATTTCATGCATTTAAATAATGCATAAACCTAATATCTCACTAATTCATACAATTCAATCAAACATTCATCCTGTCAAACTAGCAATTTTGCCAACACATCAATATTTTGAGGCTCGAAAAGTACCTAGTTTGGCCACTCACAAAACTAATATTTTGACTATTAATCCAACCCAATTAGAAAGCTAATTTATCAAATATAACATGAAATTTATTATTTTTAAACAAAAATTTACGAGTTTAGGACCCACACCTTATTTCTCATTTCCTTGCAGCACACTAGCGAATTTTTCAATTTTCCTTAATAAATTCTTATACGAACCTAAACCAAAATTCAGTATAAATTCATTCAATTTACCTTTAAACCAGCCCCAAATACCCATTTATGAGTTCAAACCAATCGTCAAAATTATAACTATTTCACGAATCCAAACTAGTTAGATTTCTTACACTGTTTTGATGTGAATCGTACGTGCGATCGTTCTTCGGCTTTACAGTTGATTTGAAACATTCAGGTTAGCACCTAATTCAATAATATACTGGAAAATAAGTAGCTAATAATGATTAAATTCTTTTATCTAATCAATCCATAACCTTTACCCAACAACTATGTCAAAACAACAATCCAGTTTACGCTTAATTACACGTACACTTCTCAATTTGTGAGTTCCAAATGGCCAATCGGTCAAGAAAATTTTTCCCTCATTGACATGGGTTTAAAGGCTGATTAGAAGGGTTAAATCATTCAAATTAAGGCTGAAATTAAATGGGCAAGATTCAAGAAACAAAATAACCCTCTTTTCTACACGTATGCGCATGCATCACTACCAATGGTGGCTAGAATTGGGGTTGAATTTTAGAACAATTTGAGATCTAATTAAAAGTTGGAAAAATACCTTTAATGTAACACCCCTTACTCGTAACTGACACCGAAACAGGGTACGAGGCGTTACCATACTTAAACTCAAACAAACATTCAGAATTGAGACATGAATTTCCACTTAAATTTAAAACTTTTCAAATACATTCATATTTTCCCTTAAACGAGTCTACGAGGCTCAAAACATACATTGGGGGCAGTTTGGGACTAAACCGAGAACTTTGGGAACTTTCCCAACACTTAGAAAATTTTTCACTAAAACAGGGGTCACACGCCTGTGTGGCTTGGGATACGCCTGTGTCCCTAACCCGTGTAACTCACTGTTTATGACGTCATCATCACATTGAAGACACACGGCCAAGTTACATGCCCGTGTGCTAGGCCTTGTGGGCAATTTAATTTTCATGATTTTTCATAAAATAGGTGTAGACTTCATACGCCCTGGGCACGCGCCTATGTCCTTCACACGGTTGAGACACACGGTCGTGTCTCTGCCCGTGTGGCCTTTTTGAAGTTAAAATTTAAAATGCAGGGGACACATGGTTAGATCACACACCTATAGGGCAAGCTGTGTGTCACACACGACCTCGACGCACACCTATGTGTCTACCTGTGTGGACAAAAATAAGGCTATTTACCAAGCCATTTTACTACCCTTACTTGCACCAACCTACACAACATCAAGCAACACCAATCCAATTCAGCCACAACCAAGTCATCCGCACATCGCTTACATGCTATTTTCTATCACAGACAACATCTCATATTTATCATCAAAAACCATGCAAAATCCATATCTTTGGAAGGCATCATCATATAATCAAGATAAGCCAATATCAATGGCCATTTAAAAAATGAATTATCAATCATTATAAGATAACACTTTTGGCCAAATCAAATATGACACATAACAAAATGACCAAGTCCCTATACATGCTGTAACTCAAAATAATGTAATCATAAGTACCCAAAATGATAATTTGATAGTGTGAATGGATCTCCAACTGTTTTCGATCCCTTAGCTAGCTTGGTGACACTATAAGATAAGGGAAAAAGAAATGGGGTAAGCTTTAAAGCTTAGTAAGTTCCTATGCAAATAATAAGCATCATAAACACATTGTAACATATATAATTAACAAGAAGTAAATTAACATAAATATCATTAAGAATTCCATTGTCCAACTTGACATGGTTATCATATAAAGCCTTAATATCATTACCTGCACAATCGTAAACTTACTGAGGGAACCATCACACATTGAACCTATTAAGCGTAAGTTTTACGTACATACCTGTGCCAGCTTGCAACATACCATGGTCTTTCGTAACATTAACATTTCCGTCACGTTTCCCGTTGAACCACTTGAAATACTAAAGGATACCCAAGTAATGTCATATACATACCAATGCCATATCCCAAATATGGTCTTACATGGGATCTCATATCGATGCCAATAGCCCAACTATGGTCTTACACGAAATCTCATCTAACCCTAATGTCATGACATTTGTATCCTAACTATTCCTAAGGTTCAACAGGGATATTTCTCACTCATCAAACTTTGTTGACTTCATCCATAGGGTCAATCATAATTTCATAAAATATTAAAGTATTTAAAGCATAAATAATAATGCATTATTTACATACGAACTTACCTCGATGCAAAAATAGGAGAAATTGATCTAATCGTCAATAACCTTGGTTTTCCCTCGATCAATGTCCGAACTTCGTTTTTCTTGATCTATAATAGAAAATTTAGCTTATTTATTATACACATTATTCAATTCAGTCCAAAAATCATACAATGGAAAATTTCATTTTTGCCACTAAACTTTAACATATTTACATTTTTGTCCCTAGGCTCGTAAAATGGAATGGATTCAATTTCTTTGTTAAAGTTCATGTTTGCCATTAAACTTTACTTCAAAAATTTCATTTTTGCCACTAAACTTTAACATATTTACATATTTACATTTCGATGTGTAATAAACAACATTTACTAAGTGATTTTCCATGAAAACACCTAAAAATGTAGAAAATGCATGTTATACATGGGTAAATTTTTAAACATGAACTTTACTTCAAAATAGTGGTAGAAATGGAAAGATCGGGTGAATACGACTTTAAAAATGTAAAGAGCATTAAAAACGGGGCTAGGATGCACTTACGATCAAGCTTGAAAGTTGAAGAAACCCTAGCTATGGAGAGCTTGAGAATTTCGACTATGGTGAGGAAGGTGGCCACCAATTTTGACTTTATTTTCCCTTTTTATTCTTTTATTTACCAAATAACCAAAATGCCATTTTTACTTTTCTTTAAGATTTTATCTCTCCATGTCTATTTTTGTCCACTAACTTAACAAATGGTCTAATTATCATCTAAGGACCTCTAATTTTAAAATCTCATAGCAACTGGACACCTCTAGCATGTATAACTCAACTTTTGTACTTTTTACAGTTTAGTCTTTTTGACTAAATTGAGTGCCCAAACGTCAAAATTTTCAAACGAAATTTTCACGAAATCATTCCGTGAAACTTTAGACCATAAAAATCTAATAAAAAAAAATTTTATTGCGTCAGATTTTTGGTCCCGAAACCACTATTCCAGCTATCCCCAAAATCTTGCTGTTACATTTAAAAACATTAAAAATTCCCCAAATTCCAGATCTAAAAATCTAGGTTTTTAACTTTCAAGATTACTTAAGAAATTAAAAGAGAAAGAGGTTTTACACAAGCTAATGGAGATGGGCGGCAATGGCACTTTCTTGGCAAGGTTGGAGTTGATCTTAGAGATTCAAGATATCAGTTTTGGGGCTGTTCTAATTGAAGAAAAATGCCAGCAAGGTAGGGATGAAGATGATGCTCAATCTTGAAGACGAAAGAAAGAAAAATCAAGAATGAATGGTGTTGATGGGTGCGACGACAACAATAGTGGAAGAAGGAGAAAAGAAAGAAAAAAAAAGATAAAGGTAGGGAGAGGAGGTTAGGGACGACTAAGGTATGAGAAAAGAGAGTTAGATGTTGATTATCTTAAGTAAAAATTGTATTTAGACCTAGGTTTACTTGGCTTGGATGGAAACACATTAATAACAACAAAGGAATTTTGCAAAAATTAATTTATTTTGAAAGAGATGGGACTTGAACTTAGGACCTCCAACTAACTTTGATGCTTCTACATTTAATAGCCAACCATTGGGTCGATTAATTATTTTTGATATATTTTTACATTTTTATGGAGTTAAATTTTGGGATGTTACAAACCTAGTGAATTCTGATAAGCTAACACCATCTTTAAATGGATATACAATTCCTATGAAAAGTTGTTCGATTCAAGCTAAAGTTCCATCACCTCCATATCCTCAAAGACTCCAGCAACATAAGCAAAAATAAGAGGTGCAATTCAAGAAGTTTTTGGATGTTCTGAAGCACCTTCACATCAATATACCATTGGTATAAACCTTAGAACAAATGCCTAACTATGTCAAGTTCATGAATGACATTTTGTCCAAGAAGAAGAGACTTAGCAAGTTTAAGACTGTAGCGTTAATAAAGGAGTGCAGTGTGTTCCTGCAGAACAAGCTACCTCCAAAATTGAAGGACCTTAGAAGCTTTACTATACCTTGTAATATTGGATAATCTTACTGTCGTAAAGCTTTATGTGATTTAGGGGCAAGCATCAACTTGATGCTCAAGTCTATTTTTAAAATGTTGGGAATAGGTGAAGTAAGACCCACGACTTTGACACTCCAATTGGCGGATTGATCTTTGGCATACCTAGAAAGAAAATCGAGGATGTCCTGGTACGTGTAAATAAGTTTATTTTTCCTATTGATTTTAATGTCTTAAATTTTTAAGTAGATAAAGAAGTGTTGGTCATCCTGGGGAGACCTTTCCTAGCCACGAGAAGAACTTTAATAGATGTGCAAAAAGGAGAACTTACGATGAGAGTTCAAGATGACCAAGTGACATTTAATGTTCTTAAAGCAATGAAATTTCTCGATCCGACAGAGAAATGTTCAGTGATTGAGGAGCTAAAAACCTTAGTTTCTATAGAATAGGAGAATAATTTTGTAGAAGACCCATTGGAAAACACTTTAGGGTTTGAGCCATTAAAAGATGGAGAAGGTAATGAAAGTAAGGCTTTGATGAAAGGCAATCTGAGTGACTATGTTCAACCAGCACAATTTGAACCATTAGAATTTGAAGCTCGGGAATACACAACCAAAGTTGTCAATCGAAGAACCACCCAAAAATGAACTTAAAGTACTTCCTTCCCATTTGAAATAAATTTATTTGGGTAACAGTTCTACTTTACCTGTGATTGTTTCAGAAGAACTTACAAAACACCAAGAGGAGCAGCTGATCGAAGTCTTAAAGAAATTTAAAAAGGTAACTGGTTGAACCATAGCTAATATTCGAGGAATAAGCCCGTCTTTTTGTATGCACAAGATTATCTTAGAGGAGGACGAACGAGCTAGAATGATGGGAAAATGAGACTTAATCCAATAATGAAAGAGGTAGTTCAAAAGGAAGTTATCAAATAGTTAGATGCAAGAGTTATTTACCCCATCTTAGATAGTTCATGGGTAAGTCTAATTCAGTGTGTATCAAAGAAAGGTGGGATCACGATTGTTGAGAATGAACATACTGAGTTAATCTCGATAAGGACGGTCATGGGTTGGATAATCTGTATTGATTATAGAAAATTGAACAAAGCCACTCGTAAGGATCATTTTTCACTGCCTTCTATGGATTAGATGTTGGACCGACTGGCATGTAACGAAAATTATTGTTTCTTAGATGGATATTTAGGATTTAACCAAATAGTTGTAGCCTAAGAAGACCAACAGAAAATGAATTTTACTTACCCGTACGGTACCCATACGGTATGTTTTCTTTTAGGTGAATTTCTTTCGGTTTATGTAATGCACCTACCTCATTTCAACGATGCATGATCGCAATATTTACTAATATGGCTGAAAATTTTGTTGAGGTATTCATGGATGATTTTTCTATTTTTAGTAACACTTATGATGTTTGTTTGAGTAATTTGGCTAAAGTACTAAAGAGATGTGAAGAGACAAATCTTATCCGTAATTGGGAGAAATGTCATTTTATGGTTAAGGAGGGAATTGTCTTAGGACACAAAATTTCTAGAAGAAGGATCGACGTTGACAAAGAAAATATGGATGTGATTAAGAAATTGCCACCACTAGTCAATGTTAAAGGAGTTCAAAGTTTTTTAGGCCATGTCGATTTTTATCGAAGGTCTATTAAAGATTTTTCAAAAGTTTCCAAGCCTTTGAGTATGCTTTTAGAGAAAGACACCATTTTTGAGTTTAACAAAGCATGCTTGGGAGCTTTCGAAGAGTTAAAAATCGGTTAACCTCAACCCTAATAATCATTACACCATATTGGAGCTCTCCTTTTGAGTGGATGTGTGATGCAAATGATTTTGCTATAGGAGCTGTGACAAGGCAAAGAAGAAATAAAATGTTTGATCCAATTTACTATGCAAGCAAAACTTTGATAAGAGCCCAACTTAATTACACGATAACTAAAAAAGAATTATTTGCTAGTTTTTGCTTTTGACAAGTTTTGTTCTTATCTTATAGGTACAAGAGTCACGGTGTTTATTGATCATACGGCTATCAAATATTTACTCTAGAACAAAGACACTAAATTGAGGTTAATTCGATGGATATTTTACTCCAACAATTTGACCTTGAAATCCGAGACTGAAAGGGAGTTGAAAATCAAGTAGTTGACCATATGTAGAGGTTTGAACAAAACGTGGTAACTCATTCCCTTGTTCCCATTAATGAAAATTTTCCAGATAAGCATATCTTTGAGGTAAATCAAATCCATAAAATTTCTTCGTTTGCCGATTTTGCAAATTATTTAGCATGTGGAATAATGCCTCTGTAACCCCCTAAACTTGGCCTAGACGTTGTGGCCAAATCTCGAAGAACACATTGGCCATATTGATGGCATAGAAAATCATTTTGCTATTTTCTCTTAAAAATCGTCATTTTTAAAAACGTCATTGTTGAGAAAATCAATTTTTTTTAAAATTATTTATCTTTAGAAAATTCAAGTTTTAATATTTTCTTCAGAAAGTGTCGTACTTCAATTAAAATATTGCAGCAGATAATTTGCATATCTAAATCTCGTTTGTCATTTTTAGGACGTAGATTTAATATATATCTCATAAAATATCAATTTTGTGAGCAGATAGTGTTGAGTTTCGAAAACAAAGTATTGAATTTTGAAAACACCCTTGTTAGGCCTTATTTGACTTAGTTATGAAAAATCTATAAGAAATTGTTAATTTCACAATCTTTTAAATGATAATTTTAAAACCTAAATCATGCAAAAAAAAAATCCAAAATCAAAATAATCCAAATTCAAAAAGAAAATCCCAACCAAAAGTACAGAATAATAAAAACACATCCCTAAAATATAGAGTACCAAAATAATATATTTTTTTGAAAATGACCAAGAGCACCTCCATAAGTCGCGCCCATCCTAACCTCAATTGTTATCTGAATAGTCAGAATTAGCAAGGGGTGAGCTTTAAAGGCCCAATGTGAGATAAAAAAAATATAATCACATACATATGAAAATATCAACTTATCATATCAATCATCATAATAATCACAAGTTCTAATACTGATACTTATGCATGAACATGTCAATGCATACTTTAAAAATGATGCATATTTTATAAAATTTCCTAGCCATCTCTGCTACACACCAATATCGAGTTCCTCAGAACTCGTCCATCCAATAACACACCATTTGTAGACAAGCCACCACATAGATACGGATAAACGGTCACGTAACACATCGTGGACAAGCCACCACATAATTGTAGTTAAACTGCCACATAACTTCCTCCTTTCACAATCTCACCCATGCATGTGATATGGCCATTTTAACACATATGTTTCACTTTTCACATTTTTCACATATTCATGCTCGTAACTCATATTTCTCGATTTTTACACATATGCATGTAACATGCTCACATTTTCACATATCACATAATTTTCACTTCAACATGCTTTAATATACTTATTTATATTAAAACATGGATCTTAACATACACATACATATATCACATGTTTAGATCATCACATATCAATCTAGCCATAAATCACATTAACATAGAGTTGATATCAACATTACATACATCACAAATCACAAATCATGGATTTTCACAACACTTAATGGTTTAGGACACTTGGATTCCTCTTTGATTGAGTTTTCCAACTCCACTCGAGTACTTAATGTACTAAAAAATTAATTAATTAAATAACAATTTATTAAAATAAATAACATTATATTTCACTTAAAATGAGAGTTAGATCCCACACCTTAAATCGTAGATCCGATTGCCACAATCTTATCAGAGGAGATTTCACTTGGATATAAGTCGGTAGATGGATCCTTAAATCGAGACTTGGATTAGTTTTTTTCGTTATCACACTTAGGATCTCTTTGATCGTAGTCGTTTGGTCATTCAAGTTGATACGAAATCACATTAATACTTATGTTAAACTAATAATAAAATAACTTGATGATATTATCACCCTATACCGTTTGGCCAAACCATGGTATTTGTCAAATGAAGAGTTTTATCAATCAAACAACCTTATTTACACTTAATTTAACACAAGATGATCGAAGGATTGAGAATGGAATAAGATCAATATTTGAGTGATCTAGAAATAAATAATCGAATAAGTGAAAGAAAAATATGAGTTTTAGTCACTAAGGAATCAACAAAAGAAAGAGGAAGTAAAAAAGAAAAATTTGGTCACCGACGGCAACGGTGGTGGCTCAGAGACAGCTCGACGATGGTTCGACTATGGAGGAGCGGTCGTCTGATAGTGGTGAGAACATGTTAAAAGGAGGAGGTTTCAGTTACTACAATTTGCAGAAAGGAGAAAAGAGAAAAAGAGGAGAAAATAGGTGGAGGATGAGACCCATGGTGGTTCGCGGTGGCTCATGGCGGTAGAAGGGATGAGTGTGAAAAGGGGCAATGTCTACAATGTTAGGAGGTCTTTGATGGTGGTGGAAGGCTCAATTATGGTGGTTGGAGAAAAAAATTTAAAAGGAGGTGGTGGTGGTTTTATTTTGATTTGAAAGGAAAAGAAGATGAAGAAAATGAAAAAATAAAGGTTAGGGTGCACATGAGGGTGGTCGACAGCACAAGGGGTGTGTATAGCTTGGTCAACCATAATTGATATTTATTTATTATCAAATAATAAAAATATTATTTAAATAAAAATTAGGTCGTGACCACTCTCGGTTCATTAACCCAATTTCTACTAACCCGATTTTTGGGATGTGACAGCCTACAAAAATTACATACCAATAAAGAAAGAAATTACTTCGCGATAGTCGGTATTATTTTTTGGATGAGGCATTTTTGTTTAAATAATGTGCAGAGAATATAATCAGGAAGTGCATAGTTGGAAGCGAGATTGATGAGATCCTATACCACTGTCATTTATCTCTAAGCGGGGCACACTTTAGTGGTTCCCACATTGTAGCAAAGATATTACAAGCTATATTTTTCTGGCCTACAGTGTTTAAGGAAACTTAATCCAATCACAAAATCATAGTCGTCAAGTGGTATTACCTTAATAGTCGCCTTACTGGTTCAATCGCCAAGTTGGAGTTCCACTAATTTTGCTACACCCTTTATTGGAACACTTTCTGAGTTCACTGTCTTTATCCAACCCGATTCATTTCGGAGCTTGAGACCAAGTTTATGAGTAGTCTTTTCAGACATAAACAAATCTAACACACTTGAGTCAATTGTTGTATCTGGTGCCCTAAGTGTAGTATTTTTGTCAATATACACTTGTAATTTTTTCGAAAAGATTGGTTAATAAAACAAAATTCATTGATTACATTAATATATTTTGTATAATTTTCCTCACATGGTTTTAGCACACAAAGAAAAATAGAAGCAAATGTTGCTTATTGGTTGTCTAATGTGTAACTAATACTAAGCGGTATTACGTGGCCAGATCGTAGTACGGAAAGACAACTTGTATCGGTAGACGAACCTAAACATGTCCTTAGTCTAATCAAAAATGAGAAAACTGATTGATAGACTAATATGTCATATATGAAATCCAATTAGGGAGATGTCTTGTCTTGGGCATAGAAGCGGATGACTCTCAGAAGATGGAGGCATAGATGTGACTAATTAGACTGACAGTACATTGGACAAGACCCAAGCAAAATAGATCTTAAATCCGTTTATGAATTTATTCACTTGTGACATTCATAGTGTGGTATATCTAAATCCTGAGTGGATGACATACTAAGTATGCGTGACTTGTACACTTTGATGTAAGTAAAAGCCTAAGATCAAATAGATATGGAACCGAAAGCTGGTGCGTTGAGTGTATGACTTCTGTAGTGTGTAACATCATTCACAATGGTGGAATTCATAACCCAAACACGGGTAAATGATATCCTCTCATTGGCATTACAATGAAAATAAATATGGCCACGGGTCATCCATCTTTGTGATGGATGACTTGATTACTATTTGATAGTGATTGACTTTTCATGAAGGAAGATGTAATGGTTACCATGAGATTAAATAGGATCAGATTGGGAGAACGAATATTATCCCAAAGATATCAAGATATCTTATGAGGGTAACACACTGATGACAAGGTCATTGGACGAGCACTAAATAGTTTCTTTCATAATGGGATGTCTTTGGGGAGAGCTTAGTCACGATATTATAGTGGAATGCCTTTCTGACCAAATTGGTTTATAATTAATATGCGAAAGGTCAGAAATTAATTATAAATCATTTGAGCCTCAACTTCATATGTCCAATCGGTCCCTTCGCTAACTCGTTGAAGCTAGAAATGAATTGTGTGTTTATCAAAATGGATGAAATGAATAGAAAAAGAGAAATGAGAAACATTCAAGAATGATTATGATTTTCTCTGAAACGGAGAAATGAAATCATTTGGAAATGAATGTAGTTTTCCAAAAATGGAAATATAAATGAAAACTTGCAATCTTATATAGGATTACTTAGAAATGATGGAAGAATAAGTTTATATTTTTGGACTGTTTTGAAGTCCGAAAATGAAAATAAATCATTCGATCATAGTGAACATGTTGAGTTGTGAAATATTAAACATATTTTCTTAAAATTTAACTAGGGGCAAAATCAACAAAATTTTTTTATGGGTAAAATGGGGATGAGAAATTTGTTTTTATATATAAATATTAAATTTTATTTTAGGAAATAGAAAAATTGAATCAGGTTGGATCACATTCCAGAGTACTAGGTCAAAAAAGGCCTAGGAAATATTCATAATTGGACCTGAAGTGAGAGAGGCCCAAAAACCCCTCATGGACATGAAAGGGGCAACAAACTTTGTAGGAATACTAGGTAATAACGTCCACCCTTCACCTATTGTAAGTAGGATGTTGTTTTTCTATTTGAAATAAACCACTGCAACTTAATAAGAGTTTTACCTTCGTTTCCTATAAATAGCTGGCACCGGTAGAGCTATTTACACAACTTTGAGAGATTGTTATTCTACCAAAAAATAGACAGAATTTATTCTCAACTATTACATCTATATTTTTCCAAAATAACAATTCTATTGGTTTCTACCCCAAAATAAGAGAAAATTTTTCTAGTTTTCTATTTCAATTCAAATTGATTCTAGTCCACACTCAAAACAGTTCATGGTATAAGAATAACGGAAAAGATCGTTAGTTGAAATATAGAAAACATCCCCTTATTTGAAAACATAGATACAATTTCAGTCTAAGGTTTATTGATATAAATATCACAAATCGGGTCTATTTTCAAAATTTTAAGTTCTCGCTATGCAAGAAAATCGTTTTCAAACCTGATTTTTTCCTAACACATTTTTGGTATGAAATAGATATGATTTCCTTGGGGCGTAAACTTGGTTTCCAATTATGTTGAGCCATTGGTAGGGTATGTTAGTTACTAAC
The DNA here is from genome assembly GCA_025698475.1 of Gossypium anomalum. Classification (NCBI taxonomy): domain Eukaryota; kingdom Viridiplantae; phylum Streptophyta; class Magnoliopsida; order Malvales; family Malvaceae; genus Gossypium; species Gossypium anomalum. The sequence continues at coordinate 63,308,650 of CM046956.1, forward strand.
TAGTTGGCGAGACTGTTAGGTGTGGTAAGGGATGTTAGTTACTAACTAGCCTAGCGATATGGGTGTTGCCTACGGTAGAACATGTTAGTTGTTAACCATGGCAAAGAGCGCTGAACTCATGGAACACGTTTGTGTTTGAAATAAAAAGAAATGTGATATTTGTTCTAATATATGATTGGGGGATCAGAGGTTTAACCTAAGGAAATATTTGAAAAGAGTAAGTTATTATGACTCTGTATGTGATATATGTTATGTATTGAAAAGAGTAAGTTGATGTGAATCTGTAGGTGCTATATGTTATGTATAGTTGCTGATAGAAAAGAAAAGTTGAATCTTAAGTGCTAAGTTCTGATTCCTGTTTACTCTATTAGAAACATAACATATTTGTTAAGTGTCGATAATTGGCCTACAGAATCTGCCCTAGTGAAAGTGTGTATGAATTAGCCTGATGAGGTTTCTAAGATGCTAATGTAAGTGCTTAAAAAGATTGTGTTTGGTGAAAAAGTTCCAACTCTATTAAGGTTGAAGTTTTTTTTGGTGTAAGGATGAAAGTATACGTCTCATGTTAAGGAATAAGGTATACGCCTGATGTTTAAAGTTTGCCATTTTTTGAGAGTATGCGCCCAAATGTAATTGCGTGTAGGTTATTGGTTTATTAGTTAAGTGTATGTATATGCAGCTACAATATTATCCTCTCTTTTTTAATTCATCTAAAGGGTTGAGTCTTTTATTTTTTGGAACTCACTAAGTTCTTATGAATTTACCTCTATTTTTCTTTTCCTTCATCCAAGAAGAACTTTGTTGTAGTCTTGTAGAAGGGACTTAGCTAGAAAGAGCGACCTCTGCAGTGAGCTTCACCTATGTTGGTTGTGTAACATGCATATGATCTTTGGGGGTGGCGTGTATTTCTGTTTTGAATCTGAATATGTAATAAAGTATCTTCTGTTTAACTATAGTTTTTATTAGAATGTTACCTCTTAAGGGATTGGATGAATCTTATAAATTGTGTTTTGTAAAGTATTTTCTGCTTGTATATGCCAAAATATTTTATATGTTAGGGACCATTACCAGTAATACTATATTTTCAAAAGAAAAAATTTGAACTAAAAGTTTTTAAACTCATCTATGTATACATTATGGCTTATATCAGTTTGGTTACTCGTGTTTTCTAAATTTATTTTTCGAGTTAACGCCTAATTCAATTGTTATGCTTTGGAATTAAGTTTAAGTATGTTTTCTATTAACACCTCAGTCGACTATTGGGGATTGGGGTTTTACAATGTTACTCTATTGCAAAAATGAATTACACACTAAAAAAATTTTGATATAAAGAAAGCAACCTATGAGCATCACCTATAATATAACCTAACAAAGACAAATTCTTACCGAAGTTATCCAATTTTCAAAATTACAAATCCCATGCTAAATAATAAAATTATTATGACCTCTATCCATAGCTAGTTGCAACTTGCATTTGATTGCATGAGCCTCTACCCTATTTTTTTTCAATCACCCTTTCAAGCCTTTGCATGCATCATCACATCTACCCAAGACTAGCATATCACAGTCATAAGTCACAAGTCACTACACTTAAACTCGCACTCCGCACTCACATGGTTAAGGTCGCATCCACATTAATTTTCACCATTGAACCTTCTAATGCATTCCGCTAGCCTTTTTTAGTTGTTGAGACAATATTGGTTTCCTAACCAAGTTATATATGTAGGAATCGGTTAATAGCCCTCTCACGTGGTCTAATGTTGTAAGGTGGGGTGTACTTGCCATTAAGCACCAATTGTTATGAACATTCCATAATTTCCAAATGATTACCAAAAAGTTCATAAAAGCTTTTTGGTCCACAACACGAACAACCATTTCCATCTAACTAATGCAGTTGGAATTAGTAAAAAATGATAAATCATTGTTAGTCCTACCTAGATACAAAGTATCAAATGGAACTTGACAATGTTTAAGTGTATGTAACACATCTTTACTTGGTGCCCTATAATGCCTACATTTTTGGTTATTAAACAAGGTAAAAGCAATTCTAATATTCGTATGGAGTATCTTATATCCTAATATCCATGCAAACAATTTGATCCTGAACAAGGTCTCAAGATTCCAAATCATCTTCCAATAAAGTTGGTGAGGACAAAACCCTAGGGACCTAAGGAATAGCCAATTATAAGTCGATTTGGTAGGGTAAATCCTATTTGGAGAGTGCCCCTACACTACAACATCACTAGACAGAATGTAATAATAAGAATGTTGGACAACATCTCTTATGCCTCGGTCTTGCTAAAGAAAGAATGAACCAAGGTTGTATTCGACCTTCCTCTTGAATCAAGCAATACACTCATGTTAGTGTCTATATAGAGGGTCCCATTATAATGAAAGACACTATTCCTCACATTAGTCGAACCCTATCTACTCTTTCATATGTCACCCTAGTGTCATCCCCAATCTACCAATACAATGTCGTTGATATTTTATTTATTCTAAAATTATGCTAGTCGATACATATGATGGTTTCTTGAAAGAGTGTATACAAGAATAGTAAATAACAGAAAGAACTAAACTAAACTAAACTAAATTTGAGAGTAGACTTTGTGAATTATTGCTTGACCATAATGATTACAAGAGTAGTGTATTTACACGCATTCAAAGGGAAATAACTGCTATAAACTAATAACAAAATCAGTTAAAACTGACTAACAATCTTTAACACTCACCCTCCTACTTCAACATCGAGACCCAAAGGTGTCAGAGATGGCAAAAGTGAGAGGAAGACAATGGTTTGGTGAGGATATTGGCAACCTGATCACATACAAGTACCTCACCAATAACAAGGGACCCATTAAAAACTTTCTCTCGAACAAAAAATAAATCAAGCTCAACATGTTTAAACTTTGAATGAATGACAGGAATGGCTGCAATCGCCATTGCACTGGAGTTATCGCACCAGATGGTCGTTTTATCATTAGAATTAAACTGAAGTTCCCGTAATAAAGAGTCTAACTACGTGATGTTAGCAGCTATAGCAGCCAACCCCTGATACTAAGCTTCAGCTGTTGATTGGGACATAACCTGCTATTTCTTGGAGCACCGCGAGATAGGATTCCCACCAAAATACACATAGTACACGGTGGTGGATCGAAGGTTATCAAAGTCTAAGCCTCAATTTGCATCTGCGTATCCAACTAGAGACAACCTTTCGGAATGTCGTATGAGCAATCCATAGTTAACAATGGCACAAAGATAGTGCAAGATGCGTTTGATTGCAACAAAGTGTACATCGTTCGAAGTGTGCGTAAACTAACAGATACAATTAACAACATAAGCAATGCTGGGTTGAGTGAGAACCACATATTGTAACACTCTGGCAATACTGCGATACTCAAGGAGACCATCAAGTAGGTTTCCCACATGTTTAGACAGAGGACACGGGCTAATCTTGGGTGTATTGATGCCTTTAGCCTTGTCCATATGAAAATGGAGTAAGTCAAGGATGTACTTTCGTTGACAAATATGGAGATAACTAGTTGATGAGCAAGTCACCTTAACACCCAAAAATTGTGAAGAGACCCCATGTCTTTGAGTGAGAACTCAGTGTGAAGTTGGTGAACAAATGTATCAATAATAATGGAAGAGCCACCTATAATAATGATATCATCAACATAAATGAATACATATATATGAGACTCATTAATGATAAGAATGAATAAAGAGGCGTCAGATTTAGAAAGCACAAAACCAATGAATACAAGAAAAGCCTTCAGCTTATCAAACCATGCCTTGAAGCTTGTCGAAGGCCATACAACACTTTGTTCAGCTGACAGACAGGAGGTATCCCATTTGCATCATTTTGAACATAGCTAAGAGGTTGCTGCATATATACTTCTTCTGTCAGATCATCATTGAGAAAGGCATTATTAACATCAACTTGCCTTAATGACCACCCTTTGGTGACAATAATAGATAGAATAGTGCAAGTTGTAGCCAGTTTGACAACGGGATTGAATGTTTCACGAAAATCATACCCAAGGACTTACGAACACCCTTTTCCAACCAGCCTACCTTTCCACTGGGCTATTGTACCATCGAGATTCCTTTTGATTTTAAAATGCCATTTACAACCAATCTTTTTTTTCTACTCAGAGGTAAGGGAACTAGAGTCCATGTGTGGTTGCAAAATAGGGTATCATACTCCTCCTGAGTGGTTAGCTTCCATTCCTTACTAGAAAAGACCTCTTCAATAGTACAGGGCTCATGTTCATCTAGCTCCACCATTAACACCCTTGGTTTAAATATTTCAGCCTTCGGCTGAGTAAGTATTGCCAATTTTTTGTGGAGGATTAACTGGAATAATAGGAATTTTTAGTGTGAGAGATGAAGAATCAGAGTCGGAAACCAAGCAACCGATATCATTTACATCCGGTAAAGGAGATTTTGGAGCCAATTCTGGTAGAGGGTACGAGGAGTGGTCCAAATAAGTATCACTCGAGTATGACGAAGCAGAGTGCATGAGTAAAAGAGATGTGGTGACTCGGTCGGATGCCGGAGAAACTGGTGGAACACTAGAAGGGAACAAAAATTAATTCTCGTCAAAAACCATATGCTGAGAAACAATAATCTTGCCATCCGACCATAACATTGGTAGCCTTTGTGGTGGGAGCTATAACGACAAAGGTGCATGGTTGAGATCAGAATTCCAACTTGTGTTTGTTGAATGGTCGAAGACACGGATAATAACAACACCCAAACACACAAAAATGATCATATGTTGGAGGAGTGCCATAAAGTACCAAGTCCGGAACTTGTATTGAAGAATCAGAGTGGGCAACAAATTTATTAAATGAACAGCATAGGAGAAGGCATAGCTCCAATATTTAAGTGGCAAATGGGCCTGATAAAATAATGTAAGCCCAACTTCCACTATGTGCTGATGCTTTCTTTCGACAATCCCATTTTGCTCCAATGTGTGCGAACATGTAAACGATGAAAAATTCCATTCTAAGCTAACAAAGATGTGAAAGAGCGAAATTCACCCCCAATCACTCTAGAATTACTTGATATATTTGTCAAACTGAGTTTGAACCAATTTCTGAAACTCAACAAAACAATCAATGGCTTGAGATTTCTTTTGAATAAGAAATAACCAAGTAAAATAGCTACAAACATCTATAAAAGAAATATAGTACCAACTAGTTCCACAATTAATAGTACCAGGTACCCACAAATCAGAAACAACTAAACGGATGCGAATACACAGTGGTGGACTCTAAAAATGGTCATTTTTGTGACTTCCCTTACTAACAAGCATAATAGATATGCTGCAATTTATGAATAACAACTTCAACATTACAATTTTTTAAAATCAAGCGAACAAAATTTGACGACGGATGTCCAAGTCGATGATGCCACAACTCAAACACTTTATACTTGGTGTCCAACTCTGTTGATGAAGAGATGACTTAGCACCTCGAACGGACCCCATGTTGATGGGAGACATCACCAGAGAAAATCGATACAGTCTCTCATGTGTGTGTACTCGGAGAAAAATTTCTTGAGTGTGAACATCCTTTACAAGATAATGAAACGGGTGAAACTCAAAAAATACATTATTATCCTGAGAAATTTGAGATACCGAGAGCAAATATTTTTGAATATTAAGGACCAGTAACACATTCTTTAAATGCAACAATTTACGAGAAGTAAAAATCATGCTATGACCTAAATTCTCAAAACGGGCACTCGTACTATCACCCATGAGTAAAGGAATATTACTTAAATATTCACTTGAATTATTCAGTACCGAGGCTTCCTGACATACATGATTAGTGGCACTCGAGTTTGGGTACTAAATAGATTTTTTAGCAGATGTATGAGACAAAAAAGCATTTAGCCCAGTAAAAATTGTAGGTGAGAATCCAGGCCTGGTAAAATGAGCAACAAGTTACCTAGAACCAGGTGCGTTTGGTACAGTGGTGGAAAACACGGAGGACCCATTAAGGTGGAAACGTGTAGAGCCAGAACCATTTGTACTCGGAAACCTCATTGGTTGAAACTTAGAAAACCCAACAGGCTGAAATAACGCAGGCCCAGATGGAGATGACAGTGGACTGTACGAAGCAGACCCACGCAATGCCCCAATCAAACCAGAAAATGAAGTAGATCCAACCGAAGGCCCAGTGGGCTGAAACCCGAATGCCCCAGCATGTATAGCAGATTGATGACTTAGTCCGAATTCAAAAGAAGACCCAAAACCAAAGGTAACTTGATTAGCCACTAGGCCCGAATACATGTCTGGGCCAACCTGAAAACATCTTGAGGCAGGGCTGTATGGAACTCAAACGGAATGGAAATCCTTATTTACAGTCGACGTACCCACTGAGAAATCCTGAAGAGATCGAGAAAAAAAATCCATCAGAGGTCTGTCAAATGACCGATCAAATCGATAATAACAACGCTGGGCAAGACAACCAAGATACCTACAAATCTGACATTAAGCTATGCTTCGATTCCCACGACCGCGACCATGGTAAGGTCCTAAAAACTGAGGCTTGGTCAGAGAAGCTAGCAGAGACACCATCGCTGGAGCAGTCGATACAGGTACGTGTTGAGCCATATTCACCTGAATCGGGATGTTCGAGACAAACCGGCATTGTCTGCGTTCCCATTCTAACAAAATATCCACAAGACGATCCATCGCCAGAGGTTTTGGCGAGAAAGAGGCAATGGCGAGCACGGACTCAAAATCAACTGAAAGACCAATAAGAACAATTTCTACTTGTTCGTCAGTGGACACAGGATGACCAAAGGCTTTAAGCAAATCATAGGTAGCTTTAATTTTTGCCACATAATCTTTGATAGATAAATGCCCTTTATTAATCGAGTGAAGATCATGTTTCAGGTAAGAGAATTTAGCACCAAAAACCATAACAAACAGTTGACAAGCCTTGGTCCAGACTTCGTGGTGGTTCCTATAAAACATGACAAAAGATTGTTGCTAATCATAGATAAAAGCCAAGAAGCAAGAAGCTTATTGTAAAACCCATAACCCATATTTGTCAACGGAATATGGTTTCAGAGCATTACTGACGTATTCTGATCAAACAGACATAAATTTCAAACATTTCCTGTCATATAATATTCAGATCTAAAACCAATTAAATTCATACACACTACCCTTTATTTGATCCCTCGAGGCCCAAAATATGTGTTAGAAACAAATCAGGACTAATTCAGAAACTCAAAAAATTTTACAAAAAATATTAAAAATTTTTGAAAGCTGCAAGGTTCACATGGTCGTATGGTCAGGCCGTGTGAGAGACACGCCAGTGTTTTAGACCTTGTGAGCATTTGAAATAGGGACACATGGCCATGTCCCAACCCGTGTTTATACCAGTGTAACTTTCTGACTTGGTTCACATGGCTGAACCACACGCCCGTGTGCCAGACCATCTACCTTTTCGAAATGGCCTTGCACGTCTGTGTGCTAGCCGTGTGTCTGGCTGTGTAGACTTAAAATGTACCTTAAACAACAAGTTTTCCATTATTTGGAAGCTTGGACAATAAGCAACTCAAAAATCATTCATTTAACCAATTCAAAACACAATTAAACACATTCAAATCATATCAAAACAAACATCCTAGGTGCCTAACCAATGTACGCTCATAGGTACTACAATTGTATCATCAATTCATATCAATAAAACATCATTCAAGTCCTGTCAAATTCAATCTATTTTTCCTAATTCATGATCACTTAAACATTAACTTAATTTCACATGTTTATGTTTACATATATACCAAACTAACATTATATTTATAACCTCATTTACAATCAAGTCACAAAATAATTAATATTTAGATACCTTAGGTACATGCCGACACAAAAGGATAGGCATCACCACGTTTGAGTTCGGGATCGTTGTTGGATGCTGAATCAGCGACCAAAATTAAGTACCTAACTTGCACAATGAAAACAAAATCGTAAGTTGAGTAAAACTCAGTGGTATTTTTATAATGCGAATATTTAAAGATAAGAAATTACAAATATACAATTGAAATATAAACACATATTACTATTTAAATATTACAACAACCATATCATATTTCATTTGTTTCACAAATATCTCAATTCTCATACTTGCTATATAAATACCTTTTCACAATTTATTTCACATTTTTTTATAGAATTGCATTATCCATTCCATATTCATTTCATGAGTATATAACTCATATATTCCATATATTTGCAACATATTTCACATTCTATTTTCAATTCACTATTTCACTTTCATTTCTCATACCATGTCATTTCAGTATCAATTATAAAACTTTATTATTCATTTACCTCTATTAACATGACTCGGACTCGGACGGATACACGGATCCAACCAAAATACACCAGTTTGGCATCCAGTGCCTCATCGGATAGTTCGAAGTAATAATTTGACACCTAGTGTCTCATTGGCTAAACCGAAGTAAATTGGCACCCAATGCCTCATCGAATAAATCTGAAGTAGTAAATTGACACCCAATGTCTCATCGACTCGAAGTCGAAGAAATCCCTGAGCTCTTCTAATCCTATGGCATGCCATCTATATTCGACTCAGTCTGATATAGTTAATAGGGTTTAATTTCACAATTCAAAAAAAAAAAAATCCAATATCAAATTTCCATATAATCACATATACATATAAATTCAATTCAATATCAAAATGTCAAATACTCACTTCAATCACTTACCATAAACATTTAATCAAAATAAAACAATTAATAACTAACTTCGGATTATAGAAATACAAACTAAAAATTTTGAGCTATCCCTCATCGACTTTATCTTTTCCCTTTTTAGTCGAAGGTCCCGGTATGACGTTAGCAATTAAACTTGAAACTTTGAAACCCCTAAGGCCCTTCGTCTTTCTGCTTTGTCCCTTTTTCTTTCTTTCTTTCTTCTTTCTATATCATTTCTATCTTTCTTTCTTTATTTCTTTTAATTACTTATTTATTATTCAAATATAACATATATATTTAATAATTAAGATTTAATATTATAATATTATAATATATATTTTAACTTAAAATTTTTATAATAATATATACCTTATGACGCCTCATTTTAAGATAATGGCATAATTGCTTCTTTAGTCCCTTTAATTTTTCTTTAATCTATAATTCAACTTTCACACTTTATGCAAGTTAGTCATTTTACCCAATTACTCTTAATTCATGCAAATTCACTTAACCGAAACCTAATTAACTACACAAATAGCTTCGTAAATATTTTTAATAAATATTTAAGTATCAAATTTATGAAAACGGAGTCCCAGAAATGCATTTTCTATCACCTGCTACTATTGGGTCATTACACTTATCTTGCTGGTGATACGCAGTGAAGTTAGGGTTATAGACCAGCTTCCATTCACTATCGGCCACAAATCTGGATGGGATCAGATGTGTACTAAGAATGTAACCGGTAAGATCATAACCTTCAATGATAAGTTTAATCTAATGCTGCCACTGAGCATATGTTTCCTCTTAGAGGTTTACAATTTCATACCTAAGAAAGGATTGCACCACACGACCGAGGCGAGCACCATCAGAGGGACAAGGAGAGGAGGAGTACTGAACCGGAGCTGGGAACTCATCAGGAGAAGATGTAGCCATCAAGCACAAACTAGAACCTTGGAGGAACTAGCGACTAATACCATGAAAGAGTGTATACAAGAATAGTAAATAATAGAAAGCACTGAACTAAACTAACTTTGAGAATAGATTTTGTGAATTATTGCTTAACTAGAATGATTACAAGACTAGTGTATTTATACACATACAGAAGGAAATAGCTGCTATAAACTAAAAACAGAATCAGTTAAAACTGACTAACAATATCTAACATTTCTCCAACTATTTTAAACTCAAGACATTTCCCTGTCAAAAGTACTTTGTCAATAATACTTTGAAGCACAAAGTCTCACGGTTGTGAATAAGATGCCACACTTGCTTACCTAAGAGTTCCTGATTAAGAAAAGAAAAAAAATAACATCTATGTAGCCAATACCCCCGAACATTCCTTTTGGCATCCTCACTGTGTCCCAAGTTAACATGGCCCAACCTAGGTCCTCACTCTTCCTAACTCATTGGATCTTTTGAATAGCTACAATAACAACATTAATAAATAAATTAGGCAGAAAAGAAACACCCATTACATATGTTCTAAACCCTAGGAAAATAGACTTAACAAACACTTACTTGCCTTCATATAACAATAACCTCTTGAACCAACTCTATATACACTAATATAATCCATCAATAATCTATTTAAATGTATTCGTTTTGTTCATCCCTTATAAGGGAGAGGTCAAAATTATCAGAATATTATATTGATAAACTGTAAAAGTAATATATTTTAATCATATTCTTAATGTATTTTTAAAGGATTAATTATGTAAATTAGTGAATTTGATGTTCCTAATCCTTTAAATTCATGTTTCTATACTTAGGAGAGCATTTGGGAGTGAAAAGAGCGAAAAACGAGCCAAAATTAGATGAATAGAGCTGTTTCCAGGACCACACAGCCTGGGCATTTCCACACGGGCTGTCTACACGCCAATGTGCCAGCCCATGTCGATATCTCACCCTGTTTCCCAAACACACAGAAAAACCCAATTTTTAGGCTTTCTGAGCATTCTAAAATCTATAAATATCAATTAGAACATCTAAGGGAGGACTCAAGGAAGATTGAAGAAAAGACTCGAAGAACGCCATCGGAATCAACTTGGAAGTGGATCTCCTTCAAGATTAAAGATCTCCATTTAATTTCCTTAGAAGTTTTATTGAGTTTCTTTATGTCTTGTTGTTATCCTAATTTTGAGATGTTTTCATTCCAGATTATAAACTAAATCCCCTAGATACCTAAGGAAGATGAAACCTATGATGAACCTTATTATTTGATTTTTGATTTACATGATAAATACTTAATTTTTGTTCTCAATTATGTATGCTTATTTTGTGTTTTAATATTTTTAAGATATTAATTCATGTTTAATGTGCTTATTTTAGTAGAGCAAAAGTCACTGTTTAAGAGTAGATCTAGTACAATTTACTGAAGTTGCATGCAATCCTAGAAATAGGACGATATAAATCTACCTAGAGTCAAATCTAATAGGCGAATCCATAGATCGTGTTAATGCAACAATAGGGGTTTTAATTAGAAAGAGATTTGAATTAATCAACCTAGAGTCAGTTGTTCTTACACTCGAAAGAGATATTAACATAATTTAGTGATTTCTATGGATCAAGACACAAGTGAATAAATCATTTAATTCAGATTCAGAACAATAGGTGAAGTCTAGGTGGATTCTTTCTTGGGTATTGTCTTTCTCTTTGGTTATCTTCGATTATTTTTCCCATTTTATTCTCTGTTGCATTCGTATTTAAATTAGATTAGTAGTTTTAGATTAAAAACAATCACTTCAATTTATTGGCTAAATAATAGAAAAATGGTAATTACTAAAACTTTTAGTTCTCGTGGATACGATATTCCCTACTCACCATAGCTATACTATTGTTCGATAGGTGCAGTTGCCTTTGTCGTAATTATAATTAGTTTAGTGACCATCAAGTTTTTGACGCCGTTGCTGGGGACTAAAATATTAGGAACACTCGATTTTTATTAATTTAGCCATTTTTATTTTTATTATGTTTAGTTTAATTTTTGTTTTCTAATTTTTCTTTTATTTTCTTCTGGCATGTTCCTTTACTTTATGACTAGAAGAAACCCGTTGGGACCATTAATATTTAACAGCGAAATTGAAAGTATAGCTCGTAGAAATCGTAGAAAAGCAAGGCAGAGTCGACAAAGTATAGTGGAAGAGCAAGACGACGTTATTATTTTTACTGAAGAGATGAGTGATAATCAGAATAATCAGCTACCTCCTGCAATTGCTGCGAATCCTGCAAATCCAAATCATGTTCCTCGTACTATGTATGATTATGCCAAACCCATTCTAACTAGGGTTGAATCGAGTAATGTGAGACCTACCAATGTAGTGAATAATTTTGAACTGAAGCCGAACACTATTCAGATGGTACAATAATTTATTCAGTTCGATGGTTTGCAAGACGAATATCATAATACTCATTTGCCTAATTTTCTAGAAGTCTGTGATACTTTCAAGATAAACGGCGTTTTTGACGACGTCATTTCGCTACGGTTGTTCCCTTTCTCATTGAGGAACAAAGCTAAACAATGGTTAAATTCTTTACCTCGAGGTTCCATTACCACATGGGATCAAATGACCAAGAAATTCCTACTGAAGTATCTCCCATTGGTTAAGACAGCTAAGTTGAGGAATGACATCTCTTCCTTTGTTCAGATTGACTTAGAAACCCTATATGATGCATGGGAGAGGTATAAGGACTTATTAAGACAATACCCTCACAATGGGTTACCTCTATGGCTATAGGTTCAAACCTTCTACAATGGTTTGAATCCTTCAACCAGGCATATAATCGATGCAGCAGCTGGTGGTACATTGAACAATAAAACACCTGAAGTGGTTTATGGGTTTATAAAGGAGATGGCACTGAACAATTATTAGTGGCAAGCCATGAGGACAAATACAATGAAAGTAGCCGGTGTTTTTAACTTAGATGCAGTCACCATGTTTTCAAATCTGGTATAACTTTTAAATAAGAAAATCGATGGTTTATATGGTTCTACATAGGTACATTCGGTGATTCAATGCGAGACGAATGGAGGAGGAATGAACAATCCATAATATTTACCCTACAGTCTTAGCATAGAGAATGAACAAATCAACTATATGGGTAATTATTCTAGGCCTAAAAATAATCCTTACAGTAACACCTATAATGTACATTGGAGGAACCATCCCAATTTCTCCTAGGATGGTCAAGGAAATCAAATAGCACAACCCCCTCCAGGCCTTCAACAACAACCTTACCAGTAAGAGAAGAAGTCAGATCTTGAGGAGATATTGACGAAGTTTATCTACGTGTCAGAAATCCGCTTTCAAAACACTGAGGTAGCAGTTAAAAATCAGCAAGTGTTAATTCAAGGACTCGAGAATCAAAGCGGTCAACTTGCTAAACTGATTTCAGAAAGACCACAAGGTGGTTTGCTTAGCAATACCAAAACTAACCCAAGAGAGCAACTTCATGCAATTACTATGTGAGATGAAGTAGGGCTAGTTGAATCTGAACCAAAACCGAGGCAAGAAATTGTGGTTAATAATGGTAAGGTCGAGGTAAGCCAGGATGAACAAAAATTGGTCGGTAAGGAATATAAACCTCGTGTGCCATACCCTAATGTGACGAAGAAAGACCACACGAACGAACAATTTCGTAAATTTCTTAAACTTCTAAAAAAATTGCATATTAACTTACCGTTTATTGAAGCTCTTTCGCAGAAGCTCAATTCTGTTAAATTTTTAAAGGAGCTTTTGGCAAACAAACGGAAGTTAGATGATTCGTCGTATGTGGAGCTAAATACAGTCTGTTTGGCCATTTTGCAAAACAAACTACCCAATAAATTGAAAGATCTAGGGAGTTTTACTATGCCTTGTTTAATATTTAGTTTAAATGTTAATAATGCTTTGGCTGATTTAGGGGCTAGTATTGATGTCATGCCTTATAAACTGTTTAAGCAATTAGGACTTAAAAAATCCAAGCAAACTAGGATGAGTATTCAATTAGCAGATAGAACCATTAGATTTCCTAGCGGTATTATTGAAAACGTATCTTTGATTTTAGGTTGGCCCTTTTTAGTAACTACTAGAACTATTATTGATGTTGGTACAGGTGAATTAATACTTCGTGTAGGTGACAACCGATTACACTCCAAGCTCCTGATTCTGTTAAGACATCTAATGATCGCGATGATTATACAAGTTCTGTTAATATGAGTAACCTTGTGGCTCAAACTTCTTTGCAGGAAACACCTCAAAAAAACGCAATGGGGCCATGGTCCAATCCATGCAACAGAAACATAATGACTTATGAAGAACGAATGCTACAGGTCGATGAACTAGATGAATGGTAGACACATGTCAAGGAGAAACCAAGAAAACATGATGAAGAGACAAAGTGACGCTAAGATAAGCATATGGATGGAACGAACCAATTAAGGTTGGAGACCAGGTACTACTAGATAAAACGGATCCTCGAATTACCACTTCGGAGCTTGATGTAAACAGATCAAATCCCTTTACGGTACTGAATGTCTTCCCATACGGTACAATCGAGGTAACTCATTCTGAATTTGGCACATTTAAAGTAAATAGTACTCGACTTAAACCTTATTTTGATAATAGAATTGATAACGAGAAAGAGGAGTTTTGACTCCGTGTACCATCGTAACCGTGCAAATATGAGGTAAGTCGAGCTTAGACTTTAAATAAGTGCTTCTCGAAAGGCAACCTGAGTATTAACATTGCTAATTTTTTTAATTTTATTTCACGATATTTTTAAAAAAAATTAATTAATTTTCAAAATAAAAAAATGTGTGTTTTTGACCCATACGGCCTGGACACACGGGCGTGTCCCAGACCGTATGTGCTAAAAGGGGTTTGACAGTGAGTTACACGGCCTGGCAACATGGCCATGTGACCCACACGGCCTGGACACACGGGAATGCCCTTGGTCGTGTGGATCTTAGAACTTAATTTTTCCAAAATTTGACTATTACACGGCCTAAAATAGTCTACATAGGCATGCGTGTTCTAGGTCATGTGAAACCTGGAGCTAATTTTTTTCATTTTTAAAACAAGTCAGAGAGTTGCACTGGCAAGGCACATGGTAGAACCACACGAGCGGGTAAGAGTTGACACGGGCATGGGAGAAGTGAAGTAGGTTACACACGACTGCGCGACATGGCCGTGTGTACCACACGGCCTGGACACACGGGTTTGTCCAAGGCTATTTGAAGACTAGGCTTGTATTTTTAAATCGCACACGGCCTAAAAATTCATCACACGGCCGTGTGGCCCAACACGGTCCCTTACACGACCATGTCCCATTTTTTAACCCCAAAACCCTAACCTTTTTTGCTTTCATCTTCCCCAAACTTTCAACCCTTAACCTTAACCACCATCAGCCTTCCCCTTACAAATTTGACCACCTCCAATCGCCCCTCTTCCTTGCAAATCCGGCCACTTTTGTTTCCCCATTGCCCATGCCCTCTCTCTCTTTCCTCCTCCCTTCGAGCCACCCACTCTCCAACAACCACACTACCCTTCCCCCTCCCTTTTCCTACCTTTTTCCCTTCCGTTCTCTCCCCCCACCACCACACTTTCCCCACACTCTTGCACTGACCAAACCCCCATCTTCTCGCCCCGCTCACCACCCGAACCCCCTCCTTCAGCCTTTCTCCTCTCACTTTCACCAGTGCTACACACACCCTCCTTCGCCCTTTCCATTTATCCCCATCACCACCACCCTTCCTCCATCGCACCCACGCGTACGACCGCCCCAAACCACCACCGCCGCGTGTCCCATCGAAATCGCCGCCATCGCTGTCGGTCAACCACTTTTGTCCCTCTCTTTTATTTAGTTATTATTATTATTTGTTATTTGTTACTATTATTATTGTTTTCTTATTCTTTTTACTTGTTTTTATGATTCTTATTACTGTTTTTTTTTTCTTATTCTTATTATTACTTTATTATTTAGCTATGTCATTATGTGCATTTGTCTGCCCCTTTTAGTTTAGTTTGTTTTATTTTCATTATTCGTTAGTCTTCTTCTTATTCTACATCATTTCTTTAGTTATATAAATTGTTGTGACTTACTGTTCTCTTATGTTAAGGTTTTGTTTTCTTATCTTGTCATTATCTTAGTATTATTATTATTGGTGTTATTGTTTTGATTATTCTTCTTATTATCATTTCATTATTTATGCGTATAGTTTTCTTTTATTCTGGTTCTTGCATTATTAAGTATTAGTATACATTCTTTTAAGACTAGATTTCTGTTTTACCTCTTAGGATTTTTGATTTATCGGTTCTCTATTTGCATGTTTGGTGAGGCTTTATTTATTATTGAATTGTTTTATTTTCAGGCATACCATGATAAACACTCGCAGCAAGTCCAATGTTGTTGTCCTTACTTCGAAAAAGCGAAAGACCCCTGGTGCGACCTCCTTCTTGAGCGCCTCTGTCGAGGCCCGCCACCCTTATCTTTGATTTTCAGTTGGTCCCCAGGAGGAATTATTTTAGCTACTTGATTACGACCACTCGGCTTAGGCCGATGTCTTGATTGGGCTGCTTTGGAGCAGGTCCACCTAGCTGATCATGTGTGCGCCTTTATTGCCAAAACCCCGTGGGACTGGTTCTTCTCTATCATCGAGCCCACATACATGGAGCTGACGCTGAAGTTCTGCTCGACATTTTCTCTCCAACATGAGATGACGTCTCATGACGAGCCAAGTATCATCACTTTCAAACTCGGTAGCCTGGTACGCCATATGTGTGTCCCTGAATTTGACATTACTTTGGGACTATACACTGAGAAGTTTATGAGTGTCGAGAACTTCCTCCGCCTACATCGGCACATCCACTACTCGCCAGCTAGTTGTTGGACAGATTTTATGATGAGTGTGACACCTTATGACGCGAGTCGCTCAAAGGCGACTTCTCTCCCTCCTGCTTTATGGTATATTCATGCCCTTTTAGCTCATACTTTGATCGATAGGAGAGAGAGCACCGGAGTTGTTAGTACTACTGATGCCTATTTTCTATGGAGCATGGCCACCGACAATATTTTTTATTTAGCATAATTCATCGCCCTAACCTTCCGCCATCAAATAAACCGCAATAGGAAGGGTCCTATTTGTTTAAGTCCTTATGTGACTCAACTTGCTCGACACTTTGGTCTCCTCGACACAACGGAGCAGTCCTCTATGCTTACACTCACCGGCCAGATGTCCCGGCAAGGAATATCGAGTATGACCTATATGAGGATGATCGAGCGGGTTCGTGGAGTAGATCCTACTTAGTACCGATTAGTTCATTCTGACTCTCAGAATGAACCTGAGGACTTTACTGATGATGTCCCTTTGCATCACGAGGACCCACCTCATCTTCCACCTTCGAGTCACCGTCCTGTTTCTTCTACTACTACTTTAGCGGACCTCTCCGAATGGTTCACTCGCTTCGAGTAGCACTGCTTTCAAAGGTTCGACAGTATTGACGCAACATTACAACAGATCAATTAGCATCTCTATATCTCTTCCTCCGTGTCGACGGCTCACGACACCAACATTTCTAATGATGAGGACCATTAAGTTTATTTATTTATTTATTATTATTATTATTTTTATGTTTATTGTTATTTTCCTAGACTTATTTCATTTTTATCTTTTGAAATATATTTTTATTTTTATGGTTTTTTCTAATAGAGTTATAATCCCTTAATCTTCTTCAGTATTTGTGTTTATTTTCTTATTAGTTTGCTAAGAATCGTGGTCTACATTTAGATTTGACTACAATTCTGCTTTTCACTATTTTGAAGATTTCATCCAATATTCAGGGCAGTTTCAGTTTTCTCCCTCTCTTATAATACTGTGATTATATCTGTTTGTACATTGAGGACAATGTACATCTTAAATGTGGGGAGGTTATTTATATAATTATTAGAAAATCCTTAAATTATGTCTTGTGTTTAAGTACTTTTTCTCATACTTCTATTAGAATAAATTTTTATCAATTTGTGACTTTTGTTGATGTGTTGTTAGATTAATTTTTTGATAATTGTGTATTGGTTGATTTAAACTTTAAGACATGAGAGAATCAAGCATGATAAGTTTATTTTCAGAATAAAAAAATTTTAGGTTATTTCCCTAAATTGAGGTGTTACCTTGAAGTTTTAAATTTACAAGTTTGACATCAAAAACCATGATTTTTTGTGAGATATTGACCCTTTAGAGCATACATTTTTGTTTCTCATTTTATTATTGGTTATGAGTGTGTCAATTTGATTTGTTATTCTAGAACTTGCGTCGATTATACATGTCGAGATCGTTCCTTTGATTTGATACACTGAGATGATAAAGGCACTTAGGTTTTAACCCACTTATCCCATAAAAAGCCTACCTACGTAATTAACCTTTGGTGAGCCCCATTGAGCCTAACACACCGTTTCTTGATTTACCTATTAATGTTAACCCATGACTCATTTTTGGCTTGTTGAGAATTTTTCCCGTTTTATTGACTCCCTTCTTTTTTGAGATTTGATTTGGTTAATTGCCTAATTAGGCCCTTTTGTTTAATTTGCTGAATTATGTCTTATTGTAAAAAAAAGTATAAAAAATTGAAAAAATACATATATATTGATTACTATTTAATTCTATGTTAATTGAGCTTGAACAGTTAAATACATGCAAGCCTATGGTAATGACTTTTCATGTTTGACTACAGAGTGTTTATTCTTGAACCTTGAACACTTTGAGTGATTTGAGTGAATCTTTAGTGAGGATGTTGATTTTTGTCGATTTTGAATTAAAGGTAATTACTTAGATAAGGGGAAATACCTATGTTTTCATGTTTTAAAAATGTTTGATTTGGATTGTTTGAATCTTTAGTACTCTTTTAGTTGAATTATCAATGTATAATTATTTGGGAGTTATGACGAAACATCATTGATGAGAATTATGAGTTGAGAAAGATTAATTTTAATTGTGAGTTGAGGATTTTGCTTGAGGACAAGCAAACGCTCAAGTGTGGGGATATTTGATAAGCTGTAAAAGTAACATATTTTAATCTTATTCTTAATGCATTTTTGGAGGATTAATGATGTAAATTAGTGAATTTGATACTCTTGATCCTTTAAATTTATGTTTCTATACTTAGAATAGCATTTGAGAGAGAAAGGAGAAAAAAAGAGTCACAATCGGATGAATAGAGCTATTTCCAGGGTCCACACAGCTTGACCATTTCCACAGGGGCTAGCCATGCACCCGTGCTAGCCACACGGGCTGGCTATACGTCCATGTGCCAGCCCGTGTCGATATCGCACCCTGTTTCCCAAACACGTGGAAAAACTCAATTTTTAGGTTTTCTAAGCATTCTAAAGTCTGTAAATATCAATTAGAAGAAGATCTAAGGGAGGACTCAGGGAAGATAAAAGAAAGGACTCGAAGAACTCCATTGGAATCAACTTGGAAGCAAATCTCCTTCAAGCTTAAAGAACGCAATCGAAATCTTATTATTTGATTTTTGATTTACATGATAAATACTTGATTATTGTTCCCAATTATGTATGCTTATTTCGTGTTTTAATATTTTCAGGATATTAATTCATGTTTAATGTGCTTATTTCAATGGAGTAAAAGTCTCTATTTAAAAGTAGATCTAGCATAATTTATTGGAGCTGCATGCAATTCTAGAAATAAGACAACATAAATCTACTAGATTAGAGTCAAATCTAATAGGGGAATCCATATATCGAGTTAATGCAATAATAGGGGTTTTAATTAGAAAGAGATTTCAATTAATCAACCTAGAGTCAGTTGTTCTTACTCTCGAAAGAGATATTAACATAATTTAGGGATTTCTACGAATCAAGACACAAGTGAATAAATCGTTTAATTCAGATTCAGAATAATAGGTGAAGTCTAGGTGGATTCTTTCCTGGGTATTGCCTTTCTTTTTGGTTATCTTCGATTATTTTCCCATTTTATTTTCTATTGCGTTCATAGTTAAATTAGATTAGTAGTTTTAGGTTAAAAACAATCACTTCAATTTATCAGTTAAATAATAGAAAAATGGTAATTACTAGTACTTTTTAGTCCTCATGGATACGATATTCCCTACTCACCATAGCTATACTATTGTTCGATAAGTACATTTACCTTTATCATAATTATAATTAATTTAGTGATCATCATACATCTCTTTTCATTCAAAATTTTGGGACTAAAATACTAAAGAGATTTGTTAAGGTTTATCTTCTTCCCGAAGCCACCTTTAAAAATTGCTAACTTGTCCCTTACCTAAACGAACAGGAGAGAGAACCTGCAACCAAGTATAGGTATTAAGGACATTTGATTTGATTCAAATATTTATTGGTAAAATTGGTTTTTAAACTTTATATTGGTATATATATATTAGTGTGATTAATTTTAGTTTATGTATTTTTAAATTTTTAAAATTTTAGTTTTAACCTAAATGGTAATAATTAAATCTATTATGTTATGCAAGTTGTGGATTTAATTTATGTTCTTCAATAGAATTGTCTTTAGTTCCTATATTTTTTTGAATTATAAAAATTTAGTCCCAAGCAAAACAATATCCATTAATTCATTAACTAAAATGAGACGATTATTTTTTTAATTGTTATATAAAAATAATAAATTAACATCACAATGACAAAACACATTAAATAATATGTTTATTATATAAAAATTTAAAAATATTAATATTTAATTTAATAGATTTAGATAATCTGATTTTAGCTGGAATTTTAAAATTAAAGTAAAAATACAAAACCTACAATTGGTAAGATGTATCCATCTATATTCCACGTGTCACGTTTTGGCCACTTGCTAGGCTGGAAGGAATCTAGATCCTATATTGTTTACGTGTTATTATGGACGAGACTGAAAAGCCAACTTCAAAAAGCCTTTCACATTATTTATTTCACAAAAGAAATTATTATTTCATTTATATGTTTAAAAAATTGTGAAAGGTTAAACGAATTTGAATTTCACAATTTTTTTATATTGGGGTTTTAATTTCTAAATAAAGTTAAACTTTAAATTTGATAAATTTTTATATTAAAATTTAATTTTTTATCTAAATTAAATCTTGAATTAAGCAAATATTTTTATATTAAAATTTTTATTTTTATTTTATTTAAATTAGTTATTGAAAATCTTAAAATTTAACTTTTAATGTTGTAATGATAGTAAAATTCAGAACCTAAAAAAAAATTTTACTATAAAAATTTATCAAATTTAAATCTCGATATAAGAATAATTATTAAATTTAAAATCTAACTAATAAAAAAAAAACCCTCAAACCTTAGTGTATGAAAAATTATTAAATTGATGTCTGGAAAAAATATATGACAAAAGCAGAATCAAAATGATGAAGTTTTAACTTGATATAGAATGCCATAAATACGAGAGAGAATATTATATTGAATTTAATTGATCTGTCAAAACAAAAGTATAAATTAGATAAAAGGAAATTGAAGTTTGCAGAAGGAATTATTGTCCGATTGCAAAATTATTGATTTTTTTGGCAGAGTCGTATCTGCTGAAAGAATGATGGGAATTACTGCTCTCCTTTCTAAATATTTATATATATAATTCTTTTACATTCAAATCTAAATATTGACTCATTCAGAGTTTGTAATAAAAATACTGAGTTGATTTTTTTAAGGGTGGATGTGATTTTTTCCACTTCAATTTCATAGTTAATTTCATTTTAATATTTAATATTTATTTTGTTACTTTAATTTATCTTAATTCTTAAATTTAAAAATATAAAAATTATATTTTAATATTTTAAATTTACTTCATATGAAAAAAAGTAAAGTTAATGATACGATATAATTTTATGATATCACACATCAAATTTTTATACCTTTTTAAAGTTTAGGGGTTAAAATAAATTTAACTTTTAAATTAAATACTAAAGTAAAAGAATTATAAATATTAAATAAGACCTAATTATCAAATTTAAAAGTAAAAAAATTATATAAGAGATGGTAATCTTTAATATTATAAATACAATTATAAACTATATTTAATATATTGATTTGATCGAATATTAGAGATGCTCGTCTTTAATGTCAGTGGTTTTTACATACATCTTCTTAATCGACTTGATTTGTAATGTTTGCCAACTTTTAGTTATTGTATATGATAAAAATTTAAATTTAATTATGTAATTGCTTTGCAAATAGAAATTATGGTGAAAATAGTATTTAGAATTGTGGTTACAGTTTTAATTACGAAATCAAAAGTGTAAAAATATAAAGATGAATATCGAGATTGTTTATGCAGTTCGATCTTAATCTACATCTGTAGGGCCTTACTCCAAGCAAGGATCCACTATATTTCTCACAATACAACAAATGATATAAGTCCTAATATTGGTCTAACACACACTAATTTAGCGACCTCACAGTTGTACAACGACTAGATCAGTCTCCTACTAAACTTCCCCATTGAAGGCTCAATTGTAATATCCCGAATTAGGGCCTAATCGGAATAGTAGTTTCGTGACCACAAATCCGAGATAGAAATGATTATTTTATAATTATTCTGAGGTTCATGATATGATTGCATGATTATGTGAAAATTTCGTGATGAAATTCTATGCATAAAGTGCTTAAGTTGAGATTAGGGACTAAATCGAATAATTTGCAAAACTTGCATTCTAGAAGTTTTTAGTATGAAATTGTTTTGGAATATTAATGAGGAGGTCTTAAATAGAATTTGACCAATTTCTAAGTTTAAGGACAAAAATTGGACTTGGATGGAATTTTTAAAAGTTTAGTAAGGAAGGGCATTTTGGTCATTTGTATATTAAATGAAATAAAATGGGAAAAATAACACAAAATGATCATCTTCTCCATAAGTTGCTGCTAAATTTTGCTGTCCACCATAGCTAGGGTTTCAACACTTTTAAACCTTGATTGCAAGTGATTTCTATGCCCGTTTTTAATGTTCTTTACATTTTTGAAATCCCGATAGCTCAATTTAGCTTATGCTAGCAATAATTCAACCTAGGGTTCGTATTTGGAAAAATACCCATAGGTGAAATTTGTGTATTTTGGTATTTTATGGTAGAATATGAGGTTTTAAATTATGTTAGACAACTTGTGCTACTCGGTTTTAAGTGAAAACGAGAAAAATGGCTTAATCGGTAAAAATACCTAATAGTCATAAGTACATGTTAGAGTGAGAATTTGATGTTGCCATAGAAGGGAAAAATGATCAGCATGTCATAAAACATAAGAATAAGGGATGAAGTTTAATTTCTGAGCCTTGGGGCAAAAGTGCAAATATGTAAAAATTTAGGGGTAAAAATATAATTTTACCAAAGTTTGTATTAAAGGCTGTTTTGATGAATGTATGTATTAAATAAGATTAATTTGGCATTATAGATCAAGAGAAACGAGATTCAAGTCGTGATCGAGGGAAAAACAAAGTTTACGAGGAATAGGCTCGATTGCTAATATTTTGTATCGAGGTAAGTTCATGTGTAAATGTGGTAACATAATTGTCAATTTAAGTAATATAATGTTATTTATATGATATGATGATTATTATCATTAAAGTTATTTATATGATATGAAGATTTTTATTATGAAATATTATGCTTTGTGGTTATTATTGAATAATATGCAAACTATGTTTACTACTTGATAAATATGAATTTCTACCGAGTGTCGGTTTCGATATTCCATGGAAGACGGCAAAGATATGTGATCAAGGAAAAAGCCCGTTTGAACCTTGGGAATAGATTAGAATACAAGTGACATGTCACTAGGATATTGAGTTCCGAACTCGTTGAGTTAAGTCCGAGTTCGTGAGATGTGACTAGGCATCCGAGCTCGTTGAGTTGAGTTCGAGTTCACTTATGGATGCGAACGCCCGAGCTCGTTGAGTTGAGTCCGAGTTCACTTATGGGCGGGTTACATAGTAGCTTGGCTATATAAGTTCCGCAGGCTATTGAGTTTGTCTAGCTGCGGGTATGACACTTACGTTCATGAAATCCGTGTATTCGAATTATATTCTGATGTTTTCATCGGGTGAATCTTAAGTGAATAAGGAAAATGCCTAAAACGAAGGTGATATGTTGGTAAGTGTGGTGAATGAGAAAATTTTGACAGGTATGTGCTTAAACCCTCGGGTTGAGAACTTGGTATGATGAAATCGTAGTAAGATATTAAATGCAAATGTAATGTGAATGTCTTGGTGTTGTTTATGCAAATGATGTTTATGTTGAATTGCATGATTATGTTACTTGCTATTTGCATGTGAACTTACTAAGCATTTATGCTTACTCCCTTCTTTTCATTCATTGTAGTTTTGACAAGCCGGCTTGAGAATCGGGATAGGTCGAAGACTCGTTCACACTATCCGAAGACTTAAATTGGTAAAATGGCTTGTATACTTTGAATGTGGCATGTATAGCACTATACTCACTTTGTGTAAACGATCTTATGATATAGTTATGGTTTGGTAAGAAAAGGGTTTGTAAATGATTAGCCATTGGAATGGCCAATCTAAATCATATTCGATGTCATGTATGTTTAAAATGCTATTTAGTCCATGAAAATCTATAGTAAAGTGAAATTGGCTATAAAACAGAATTTCACAGCAGCAGTGATGTGAGTTTGAAAAATCACTAAAAATAGTATAGATATAACTAGATGATGAATAAAATATGGAATTGAAGAATTATAAGTCTATTTTCATATGGATGGAACAAAACAGGTATATGAGTTATATTTTATGAGATATTTAATTTTTTATGAAATAGGACCAGAGTGATTTCTGGATCTCCTATTCTGAATTTGTAAATTCACTAAAAATTGTATAAATATAATTAGAAGTCATGCTTTATATGTATAGATTCCTTATTGAGTCTAGTTTTAATAAAAACAAACTTCATAGTCTTTTTAATTCTGTAAAAAGAGAAAAGTGGTTCGTAGTGAACAGAGGTCAGAGCAGTCAAACCCTGAAATAGGGGAGACTTTAACTAATAAACTGTACTAATTGGCCTAACCAAAAATTCTAGAAAACATTTATTATATAGATATATGAGTCTAGTTTCATAGAAAATTTACGGATCTTAATTTTTAGTTTCGGAACTCAAGATATGAATTTTTAAGCGACTGTGATGCTATTAATCAGCTTGTCTGGAATTTTTTTAAAATAAATTGTTTGAGCTGTTTAAGTGATAAATTAAGTTAGTAATATCTCGTGCTCGACTTTCGGTGATGGTCTCGGGTATGGGAGCATTACATTTGGTGGTATCAGAGCAGGTTTAGTCAGTTCTCGAACTAACGTGTTGTATGTACAGGTTTTGTTATACATGCCATATACATATATTGCGATAGTGTGACGACTTCTGACCTTTTTAAATGATTTTTTTATAGTAAATGGATCCCGATCCAGCTACAGCTGATGATGTAGAGAGTAATGCACCGGCTTCGACTGAAAGGGCGGTGCCAACTAAAAATCCACCTCCTACTGTTGGTCAAGGAGGAGGAGAAGGGGCTCGAGAAGCCTTTCTCCAGATGATGAATGCCTGGTATACTGAGTTCGTTCATATGAACCCGAATGCACAACCTCCCCCACCTCCCCCGATTCCTCAACCTGTACCCCCGATGCCCCAAGGTGTTGATCTGATGAAATTTCACAGAACTCCAGTTGACAGAATCCGTAAGCAAGGGGCCGAAGAATTCAGGGCAAAAATTGATGATGATGCCGAGAAAGCAGAGTTTTGGCTTGAGAATTCTATTCGGGTATTTGATGAATTGTCTTGTACACCTGAGGAATGCTTGAAATGTGCTATATTATTGTTGAGGGATTCAGCGTATCATTGGTGGAAGACATTGATTTCTGTAGTACCAAAAGAGAAAGTAACTTGGGAGTTCTTTCAAGAAGAATTTCGGAAGAAATACATCAGTGAAAGATTTGTTGATCAAAAGCGTAAAGAGTTTCTTGAGTTGAAGCAAGGGAACATGACGATTCTTCGGATACGAAAGGGAGTTCACGGAGTTGAGTAAGTATGCTAGAGAATATATTCCTCACGAGGCTAAAATGTGTAGACGATTTGAAGACGGACTCAATGAAGACATTAAAGTATTTGTTGGGATTCTTGAATTAAAAGAAATGGTAGTACTTGTTGATCGAGCTTGCAAGGCTGAAGAACTACTTAAAGAGAAGAAAAAAGTAGAGGCGGAGATTAGAAATTAGAAGAAAAGATCGACGAGCAGTTCATTCTCATAGCAATCTAGAAAATCTAGAAATATGAATCCTCGTTCTCAGGTTTTGGCCGGACAATCATATGGAAATTCTAAGAAGCAAAATGTGGGTCCTAAATCTCAGACTACTTCCGTGGCTAGTGTGGGGAATTCGAGATTTATGAGACCGAGCTTTTCACCTTGGGGTGCTCCCGTGTTATTTGTGAAAAAGAAGGATGGTTCTATGAGATTGTGTGTTGACTATCGGCAATTAAACAAGGTGACAATCAAGAATAAGTATCCATTCCCGAGAATTGATGATTTGTTTGATCAGCTAAAATGAGCGACATGGTTTTCAAAGATTGACTTGAGATCTGGGTACTACCAGCTGCGAGTAAAAGAGTCGGATGTGCCTAAAACTGCTTTTAGAACAAGGTACGGTCATTATGAATTTTTAGTTATGCCATTCGGGTTAACAAACGCTCCTGCTGTGTTTATGGATTTGATGAATCGCATATTTCGGCGATACTTGGATAAATTTATTGTGGTGTTTATTGATGATATCTTAATTTATTCAAAAGATGAGACAGAACATGCTGAGCACTAGAAGATAGTTTTGCAAACTTTGAGAGATAAACAGTTATACGTGAAGTTTAGTAAAAGTGAGTTTTGGCTTCGGGAAGTTGGATTTTTGGGTCATATTGTTTCAGGTGATGGTATACGGGTTGATCCTAGTAAAATTTCAACCATTGTTGATTGGAAACCACCGAAAAATGTAATCGAGGTTAGAAGTTTCTTGGAGCTAGCTGGATATTATCAGCAGTTTGTAAATGGATTTTCTATAATTGTTGCTCCTATGACTAGACTACTCCAAAAGGATGTTAAATTTGAGTGGACAGAAGAATGTCAACAGAGTTTTGAAGAATTGAAAAAGTTATTAACTGAAGCACCAGTGTTGGTACAACCCGAATCAGGTAAAGAATTTGTGGTGTATAGTGATGCTTCTCGAAATGGCTTAGGATGTGTACTTATGCAAGAAGAAAAAGTGGTGGCTTATGCTTCAAGACAGTTAAAATTTCACGAAAGGAATTGTCCGACTCATGATTTGGAATTAGCTGCTATAGTGTTTGCTCTGAAGATTTGGCGACATTATCTGTATGGTGAAAAGTGCCGATTATATACAGATCACAAAAGTCTTAAATACTTGATGTCACAAAAAGATTTGAATTTGAGACAGCGAAGATGGTTGGAGTTATTGAAAGATTACGAGCTTATTATTGACTACCATCCGGGAAAAATGAATGTGGTTGCTGATGCTTTGAGCAGAAAGTTACTGTGTGCTTTGAGAGCTATGAACACTCGGTTAAAGGTATCAGATGATGGTTCGATTCTAACAGAGTTAAGAGCAAGACCGATATTTTTACAAGAGATTTGTGAAGCTCAGAAAAATGACCAAGATTTGCAAACCAAGAGAAAGCAGTGTGAAGTTGATACAAGATCAGATTTCAGAATTGGTTTTGATGGTTGCTTGATGTTTAAAAACCGGATTTGTGTACCGAAAAATGATGAGTTGATTCAAAAGATTTTGCATGAAACACATAATGGTTGTTTGGCGGTTCACCCGGGCAGTACGAAAATGTATAATGACTTGAAGAAAATGTATTGGTGGAGTGGAATGAAAAGAGATATCTCCGAGTTTGTATCAAAGTGCTTAATTTGTCAACAAGTGAAAGCTGAACACCAAGTACCTTCGGGACTACTTCAGCCTATCATGGTTTCTGAATGGAAATAGGATCGGATTACTATGGATTTTGTATCAGGGTTACCGTTAACTCCAGGGAAGAAAAATGCCATCTGGGTAATAGTTGACAGACTAAGAAAAATGCCATCAGGGTAATAGTTGACAGACTAACTAAATCGGCTCATTTTATTCCAGTACGTACGGATTATTCTCTTAATAAGTTGGCTGAATTGTATATCAGTGAGATTGTTTGACTTCATGGAATACCCTTGTCAATCATTTCGGATAGAGATCCGAGATTTACTTCGCGGTTTTGGCAAAAATTGCAAGAGGCATTAGGTACAAAGTTAAATTTCAGCACTGCCTTTCATCTACAAACTAATGGACAATCAGAGAGAGTGATTCAGACTCTTGAAGACATGCTCAGATGTTGTGTGTTGGAATTTCAAGGTAGTTGGGAAAGATACTTACCGTTGGTAGAATTTGCTTATAATAATAGTTATCAGACGAGTTTGAAGATGGCACCTTATGAAGCATTGTATGGTCGTAAATGTCGAACGCCATTGTATTGGACTGAACTTAAGGAAAATCATATTTATGGAGTTGATCTAATAAAAGAAACAGAAGAAAAAGTGAAAGTGATTCGAGATTGTTTAAAAGCTGCTTTGGATAGACAGAAATCTTATGCGGATTTGAAATGAAAGGAAATCGAGTTTCAAGTTGGTGATAAGGTATTTTTAAAAGTGTCTCCATGGAAGAAAATTCTTAGATTTGGACGGAAGGGCAAGTTAAGTCCGCGTTTTATTAGACCGTATGAAATAATTGAAAAGGTTAGACCAGTAGCTTATCGGTTAGCATTGCCATCTGAATTACAGAAGATGCATGATGTGTTCCATGTATCTATGCTACGTCGGTATCGTTCGGATCCTTCACATATAATTTCACCGATAGAAATTGAGCTACAACCCGATATGACTTACAAAGAAGAACCGATTAAGATTTTAGCTCGAGAGGTCAAGCAATTAAGAAAAAAAAGTGTCGCTCTCGTGAAAGTATTGTGGCAAAAGCACAGAGTAGAAGAAGCTACATGCGAGTCTGAGGAAACCATGAGAAATCAATACCCACACCTGTTTATCGGTAATATTTTCGAGGACGAAAATCCTTAAAAGGGGGAGAGTTGTAATATCCCGAATTAGGGCCTAGTCGGAATAGTGGTTTCGTGACCACAAATCTGAGATAGAAATGATTATTTTATAATTATTTTGAGGTTCATGATATGATTGCATGATTATATGAAAATTTCGTGATGAAATTCTATGCATAAAGTGCTTAAGTTGAGATTAGGGACTAAATCGAACAATTTGCAAAACTTGCATTCTAGAAGTTTTTAGTATGAAATTGTTTTGGAATATTAATGAGGAGGTCTTAAATAGCAATTTGACCAATTTCTAAGTTTATGGACAAAAATTGGACATGGATGGAATTTTTAAAAGTTTAGTAAGGAAGGGCATTTTGGTCATTTGCATATTAAATGAAATAAAATGGGAAAAATAACACAAAATGATCATCTTCTCCATAAGTTGCTGCTGAATTTTGCTGTCCACCATAGCTAGGGTTTCAACACTTTTGAACCTTGATTGTAAGTGATTTCTATGCCCGTTTTTAATGTTCTTTACATTTTTGAAATCCCGATAGCTCGATTTAGCTTATGCTAGCAATAATTCAACCTAGGGTTCGTATTTGGAAAAATACCCATAGGTGAAATTTGTATATTTTGGTGTTTTATGATAGAATATGAGGTTTTAAATTATATTAGACAACTTGTGCTACTCGGTTTTAAGTGAAAACGAGAAAAAGGGCTTAATCGGTAAAAACACCTAATAGTCATAAGTACATGTTAGAGTGAGAATTTGATGTTGCCATAGAAGGGAAAAATGATCAGTATGTCATAAAACATAAGAATAAGGGATGAAGTTTAATTTCCGAGCCTTGGGGCAAAAGTGCAAATATGTAAAAGTTTAGGGGTAAAAATATAATTTTACCAAAGTTTGTATTAAAGGCTTTTTTGATGAATGTATGTATTAAATAATATTAATTTGGCATTATAGATCAAGAGAAACGATATTCAAGTAGTGAATCGAGGGAAAAATAAAGTTTACGAGGAATAGGCTCGATTGCTAATATTTTGTATCGAGGTAAGTTCATGTGTAAATGTGGTAACATAATTGTCAATTTAAGTAATATAATGTTATTTATATGATATGGTGATTATTATCATTAAAGTTATTTATATGATATGAAGATTTTTATCATGAAATATTATGCTTTGTGGTTATTATTGAGTAATACGCAAACTATGTTTACTACTTGATAAATATGAATTTCTACCGAGTGTCGGTTTCGATATTCCATGGAAGACGAAAAAGATAGTGATCGAGGAAAAAGCCCGTTTGAACCTTGGGAATAGATTAGAATACAAGTGACATGTCACTAGGATATTGAGTTCCGAACTCGTTGAGTTGAGTCCGAGTTCGTGAGATGTGACTAGGCATCCGAGCTCGTTGAGTTGAGTATGAGTTCACTTATGGATACGAACGCCCGAGCTCGTTGAGTTGAGTCCGAGTTCACTTATGGGCGGGTTACATGGTAGCTTGGCTACATAAGTTCTGTAGGCTATTGACTTTGTCTAGCAGCGGGTATGACACTTACGTTCATGAAATCTGTGTAATCGAATTATATTCCGATGTGTTCAACAGGTGAATCTTAAGTGAATAAGGAAAATGCCTAAAACGAAGGTGATATGTTGGTAAGTGTGGTAAATGAGAAAATTTTGACAGGTATGTGCTTAAACCCTCGGGTTGAGAACTTGGTATGATGAAATCGTAGTAAGATATTAAATGCAAATGTAATGTGAATGTCTTGGTGTTGTTTATGCAAATGATGTTTATGTTGAATTGCATGATTATGTTACTTGCTATTTGCATGTGAACTTACTAAGAATTTATGCTTACTCCCTCCTTTTCATTCATTGTAGTTTTGACAGGCCGGCTTGAGAATCGGGATAGGTCGAAGACTCGTTCACACTATCCGAAGACTTAAATTGGTAAAATGGCTTGTATACTTTGAATGTGGCATGTATAGCACTATACTCACTTTGTGTAAACGATCTTATGATATGGTTATGGTTTGGTAAGAAAAGGGTTTGTAAATGATTAGCCATTGGAATGGCCAATCTAAATCATATTCGATGTCATGTATGTTTAAAATGCTATTTAGTCCATGAAAATCTATAGTAAAGTGAAATTGGCTATAAAACAGAATTTCACAGCAGCAGTGACATGAGTTTGAAAAATCACTAAAAATAGTAGAGATATAACTAGATGATGAATAAAATATGGAATTGAAGAATTATGAGTCTATTTTCATATGGATGGAACAAAACAGGTATATGAGTTATATTTTATGAGATATTTAAATTTTTGTGAAACAGGGCCAGAGTGATTTCTGGATTTCCTGTTCTGAATTTGGAAATTCACTAAAAAATGTATAAAGATAATTAGAAGTCATTCTTTATATGTAAAGATTCCTTATTGAGTCTAGTTTTAATAGAAAGAATTCTGTACAAAGAGAAAAGTGATTCGTAGTGAACAGAGGTCAGAGCAGTTGAACCCTAAAACAGGGGAGACTTTAACTAATAAATTGTACTAATTGGCCTAACCAAAAATTCTAGTAAAAATTATTAGATAGATATATGAGTGTAGTTTCAGAGAAAATTTACGGATCTTAATTTCGAGTTTCGAACTCGAGATATGAATTTTGAAGCAACTATGATGCTGTTAATCAGCCTTTTTGGAATTTTTTTAAAATAAATTGTTTGAGCTGTTTAAGTGATAAATTAAGATTAGTAATACCTTGTGCTCGACTTCCGGCGATGGTCTCGGGTATGGGGGCGTTACATCAATTTTGTAACTCAAGGGACTCTTTTGATTGCTTACAGATTCGATGCACACATGTACATTACTAATTTAAACAAATTTGGACTCTATCAAACTCTCAGTCTTTCAGTTACTCTCTTGTTCTTATTTAACTTAGATAAAACTTAAGTTTTGTTTGCATAAGAGTAATAGACTAATCACTTTTTTATAAAGTAAAGTTAAAAATCAGTAAAGATAATACTTCCATAAGAGTCTTGTTGTAATTGAAAATCTTCAACTATAGTGATTTTACATGTTTTGCAAGTAACCTGACTTAAAGTATGAGAAATCAATCTTTAAGTCTTAAATTTCAACTCAATTAATCTCCATGTTATGATTTTTAACTCGTCTAAATATTTTTAATATAGATAGTCCAATACTTTTACTTTAAAATTTATCAAGTTTGAAAAATGAGAATGAAATAGTGTTTGGAGATGTGAACATTTTAGCCATTGCCTCCAAATATGTAAACAAATTTAATTTAATTTAATCTTCGTTTACAAATATTTATTTTTGATAGAAGAAAATTGATCTCTTCGAAAACAATAATAATATAAAAGGTCAAAAATTTAATCTATACTATAAAATAAAAATCACCTTTGCTTTGCCACTAGCAATTTATTTTTGGTTGTTAAGCATATGTATGATTAAAATAATCTTTTACCTTTATGTATTTAATACAAATTTAAAATTAAATATCTCTTTCTTTTTCTTCTTTAAAATTTAGACATTAAAACTCATTCTATAAAGTGAAACAGCGAAAGTAAATCACTAATTCTACATTTTATTTAAAATTAAATATTTCTTCCTTTTACTTTCTCAAAATAATAATAATAAATTTTACGAAAAGCTGAAAGTGAAGTATAAATTCTGAATTTTGTTAAGAGTGATTCTGTAAAGATCATTTAGTTATTACTAATAATACCCTTTTATTTATATTTATATATATTTTTTACTTTTAAAGAAAAAGGACATAATATGAGCAGTGAAGTCAAATCGGCGAGCAAGAGCCAAGAGTTAGCCTCACGACGTAGACTACGTGTTTTCTTTAGCTCATGTCATTCGACTTTGCGAAAACCATTTGGATTAATGTATATTTTTAGTTATTCAACTTAATAATTTATATTTAGTTATTTAAGTTTTTTCTATTTTATTTGTCATTTGAATTTAAAAATTATTAATTAATAATTTTGATTTGTAGAGAGCATTGATTAAAGTTCTTGTTAGATATTTATGTTGAGACATTTTTAAAGGAGTGTTTATATCAATGCCTAGATTTATTATACTACTCGTGACTAAAAAATTGTCACGTTTGAGTTGGCAAATTTTGGCAACAAATTGTTAGAAATATACTACTGCAAAACAAAACCGATAGCGCTAATAGGAAACCAAACTGAGCGTAAATAAATAAAGCAATCATTCTGTCGTGGAAGAACCATTGCCTTAGAAACAAATCTCTCCTGATCGGTATAATCGTGTAGTTGACGTCGCCCCCAAGGTTAACACAGTACTTCAATATTCGTACACCCGAGTAAATAAGGTGGAACACAATTGGTATTGTTCTTCTCAAAAGGAATTGGAACCGAAAAAACTAAAACAGTTGGTTAGAAATCTGATCAGAAAATAAACTGGAAGAAAATCAACGAAAACATACTAGGTTCAATTCCCAAGAAAGATTGGAGGGGTGATCTGTTGCAATTTGATATGTCAAATTAGGCTTCCCGTTATACTTAATGAGCTTATTCTCGAGCAATTTTAATGTCTTTTTCATAGTTTTCGATTAATTTTCCTTTCTTAGCTTTAATAAAGTCTTCATGCATTTTGTGCTATTTTGAGACCTAAATTGGCTAAATGTGTCATTTGGACCCCAATGAATGATTGAGTGATGTAGGAAGTTGAGGATGGCTCGAACTTGAGCGAAAATATCACCAAAGGAAAGCATATCGCAACATCGAAGCATGAAAGTCACAATACCTCTAACAAGCCTAAAATGAATAGGAAAAGGAGACACCTACAGTGGTATCACGATACCCACCCTTGGGTATCGCAACATCCATCCTTCAAGGACACCCTTATTTGGAGATTGTCGACGATATCGCGATATTCAACCATAGATATCGCGATATCCTGCCTAATGCAACAAAAAATGATTGTAAGGGTAGTTTTTGTCCAACGGCCACATTAATCAAAATTAGGCAGTTGGGGGCATTTTGGTCCAAAGGTTAGGGTTGAAATCAACTATTTAAAGCCACCTTTGGCTAAATGAGAAGAGGAGAACTTTTATTTTATTTCTATCATTTTTCATCCTTAGTTTTAGGTTAGGGCTAGGGTTTTTCTTTTCTTTTTCTTTTCATTTTTAGTTTAGATTTTCTCTTTTCTTTTTAGGTTAGATTTTAGTTTTGTTGGTACTTTCTTCCTTATTGTCAAAGATTTTGTAAACAATGATGGAAAAACTTTTAGGCTTCAATGGAACTTTTTCAATTGAATGAGCATTTTTTTAAACCATTTATTTTCATTTTATGCTTACAATATGTTAGATAAAATGCTTGTTTGGAATTTGAGCTTAAGCATGTGCTAAGTTTGTTGGATGGTTGATTGTTTGGTTGTTTGTTAGTTTAAGTTGATGCCTATTTTTGATTGGTTGGTTCTTCTATTATATCAAAATGCTTAATACGCTAGAATTGACGTCTCTAGAGGAAAACCTAGATAAATGAGACCAAAATGAGAGTTTATCCTTAGATAGTTCGATATAATCTTGCCGGGTAGTGAGACCGAGAGGTAATCTATATGCCTAGGTGAGAGCTAAAGGTAATCTTAGGTGGTATCTGTTAGTCTAGGATGAGACAGATAGGACATTTCTAACTAAGAGCGGCAATCGATATAATCGGTATAGGTTAATTAGTTTAATTAGTACTCAACTAATTAATCAACCATCGTTTAATCATTTATGTTATCTAAAGGATTAGGAAGAAAGTTTAGCTTAGTTAGTCTAATTAATAGTTTAATTTTAGCTTATAAATAATTTTATTTAAACTGACACTAATAATTTTCGACTTGATTAGACTAGTAATTGCATAACTTGTAATTGACTTGATAAACACATTTACCCACTTGACAATCCTTTGGGTTTGAATCTTGGGATACTCGAGTGTCCCATTGGCACACAAATATTAAAACTGACACTATACACTTGTGTAACAGCCCATTTTTCAGTGAAATCGGAACTGTGGTTTCGAGACCACAAATTCGACCCAAAAATATGATTTATTTTTATTTTAGTATATGGTCTGTAATATGGTAGACATGTTGTGTGAAAATTTTGCTATGAAAATTTTATCGATTAAGTGTTTAATTACGAGAAGGACTAAATCGCATAAAATGTGAAAGTTGAATTCTAGTAGCTATAAGGATCAAATAGCTATGGAATTCAAAACTTAATGTCTTTATATGGTAATTAGACCATTAAGAAAAGTATGTAGATATTTTTTGGTGACTCATCCATGGAATTAAGGAAAAAGTACAAGGACTAAATTGGAAATACCAAAATACTTACTTAATTAAAAGATGATAAAAGAAAATAT
The DNA here is from genome assembly GCA_025698475.1 of Gossypium anomalum. NCBI lineage: Eukaryota > Viridiplantae > Streptophyta > Magnoliopsida > Malvales > Malvaceae > Gossypium > Gossypium anomalum. Next base: position 63,343,902 of record CM046956.1, read on the forward strand.
CATCTTATTATTGTCATCTTCAACCTAAAATTTTATGGAAATCCTAGGAGAGAGAGGGGAAACTTTCAAGGCCTAAGTGGGTAAGTTCTCTTGTCCCGTTTTTAGTAATTTTGGTATTTTTGAAACCGGGATAGCTTAATCTCTCTATTCGAGGGATTAATTTGAAAAGTTATCAAGAAATGAAAATGGGTCATGGACGTATTATGCTAGAAATTATAAATTTTTGGTAGAAAATGAAAGATTATTGATAGATAAACAACTTTTACAATATGATTTTTGATGAAAAGATGATTTAGGGACTAAAATGAAAAGTTATAAAATTTGATGAAAAATTCTAAAATTATATGAATACATGTGCTGGAAAATTTGTAATGGGGCTTTGGTTAGCCTTGGAATAATGAGTAATTTTCACAAGTTTCATTTTCCGGGCCTAAGGACAAAATCAAAATTTATGAAAAAGTTAGGGGCAAAATGTTAATTTTACCTAGGACATAAGTTGAGTCCATTTAGATATGAAATGTGTGAAATTGATGGTTAAATTCATTTATATAGATCCGAACAACACTAATTCAAGGTTAGATCGAGGAAAAGAAAATATTTCAGATTAGTAACTTTTACGCGAACAAGTGTTGAGGTAAGTTCGTGTAACTTAATCTGGCTTGTAAATATGTTTAACTGAATGTTGTATTGTATGGAATGTGATTTATGTTGATGTAAATTACTTGAATGTTATCATGAGAAATTTGATACATGCTTGAAATGGCGAAATAGGGGTTAAGTCCCGATTGGATGTTGAATTTCGATGATTGTTTGCGCTTTCCTGAAACAAATAGGGTCCTGCATTTGTTGCGGATGAGATTTAGCTCGAACGAGTAATCTTAATGACCTTGTTATATAAAGGATTTAGCCTAGATGGGTAATCCTGATATAATATCTCTTGAACATACGTTATGATTAGGGTTTAGGCTTAACTAGTAATCGAGCTAAACCCTAATCGAGCTCCTCTGAGCATACGTTATATAAAGGATTTAGCCTGGACTGGTAATCCTGTTATACGATAAGGGGCTTGAGAGAGTGCTTCTAGATTAAGTGCCCTAATGGGTACCCTTGAATAAGGAATTTACGGATCATTGAATCGTACACTTCGAGTGTACTACTTAAGCATCCATCGAAATTCAATGATTCAACAGACATAAAACTTTTGAAATAGCACAAGTACTTTGAGATGAATTGATAATGACTTGAAAGAACATTGTTTGATGAGCTCATCTATGTTACTTAATTGATATGAATATTTTGGTGACTAACATGTTTGATGGAATGTATGTGATTAGGCAATTTAGCCAAATGGATGGAAACATAACATTGTCTGCCTAAATTTTAATAAACAAGATTGGTAAGTTTAATTTCTGTTATACGAACTTACTAAGCGTATAATACTTACTCCGTTTTATTTTCCCTTGTTTTATAGTGCTCAGAAGCTCGTGAAGGATAGAAGATCATTAGAGTATCGTCACACTATCAACTAGCATTTTGGGTATATTTAGTGAAATCATTTTGGTATAATGGCATGTATAGCACAACTTGGCCAATAGTGGCTTGAAAATGATGCTTTGTAACCTATCGATTGGAATGGCTAGTAATGGTTTATTTTAGTACGATTAAGTAGATATGATGTTATATTCATATGTGATATGTTATGTATATATGATCAAATGATGCTAATGCCTCAGTTATTCCAAGGTAAGCTTACAAACACATATGCATGTAGTGATATGCCTTGTTGAATGATAAGGATTGCCCAATTTGAATGCTTGAATTGGTTGGTTTTGGATGTGTGTTTCAAGTGCATGTCTTGGGTGAAAATTTTGGGTGAAAAATGGAGCTAGAAATGACTTCATTTTGTCTACACGGGCAGACACACGGGCATATGTCTAGATCATGTGTGACACACTACCTGGTAACACAGGCATATAGTTAGGCTGTGTGTCCCCTGCACCTTAATTTTGACAAACAAAATGCTTAGAATTGGGCACACGGGTAGAGACACGGGAATGTGTCTTAGTTGTGTGTGCCACACAGCCTAAAACACTGGCATGTGTCTTGGCCGTGTGAAACCTGCACCTATTTTCTAGTTAAATTGATTAACCACACGGCCTAGCACACAGGCGTACGGTATGGCCGTGTGTGCAAGTCAGAGAGTTACACGGGGTCGAACATGGCCTCCTACATAGGCGTGTCCTAAGGTCACATGGGCATGTCCCTTAGACCACATGGGCGTGTGAGCCCTACATCTTGGAAAAGTTTTGTAAATTCACAAAAAATTCTTAGAGGTCTCAAGTAAGTCCCGATTCAATTTTAATGCTCGTATTAGGCCTTGAGGGCCCGATCAAGGGACATTATGAATGATCTTGGTAAATGAATAGTAATTTACGAAGCTTAATGGAAAAATATTCTAAATGTTCTGGTAATGCTCTGAAATCCTATTTCGACGACGGGTACGGGTTAGGGGTGTTATATTTAATGGTATCAGAGCTGTGGTTTAGTCGATTCTCGGATTTGACATAGCGAACACGAGTTTAGCTGTACATGCCATTATATAAATTGTGATAGTGTGATGACTCTTGATCACTTTAAATGTGTTTTTCATATAGTAATATCATCCAACCGAGCTAGAGTTGAATCCAAGGAAGCTTAGGGCAATGCTTCAGCTTCAGTATAAAGAGTTGCGTCTGCATCTGGTAGTGAAAGGCCCGTGTCTGAGGGTCGAAGTGAGAAGGTAAAACATGCCTTTTTTCAAATGATGAATGAATGGTTTACCCAGTACCTGAGAACAGACCCTACTCTGCAATGACATCCCCCGCCTGCTCCCCAACCGATTGTTGAGGTACCACAGGGTGCCTAACCTGTTAGAATTAGTAAGCCTCTAATAGATAAAATCTGCAAGCATGGGGAGGAAGAATTTAGAGCTACCGCAGATAATAATCTAGAAAGGGTTGAGTTTTGGTTAGAAAATACTATCCGGGTTTTTGACGAACTATCCTGTACACCTACTGAATGTCTGAAATGTGTGGTATCTCTATTGAATGATACAACTTATCATTGGTGGAATACCATAACTTCAGTAGTACCGAGGGAGAATGTCACATGGGAATTCTTCCAAGCTGAATTCAGGAAAAAGTATGTGAGTCAGAGGTTCATATATCAGAAAAAAAATTTCTAGAGCTCAAACAAGGAAACATGACCGTATCCGAATATGAACGGGAATTTGTTCGACTGAGTAAGTATGCTAGAGAATGGGTTTAATCGAGGCTGAAATGTGTAAACGTTTTGAAGAGGGCCTAAATGAAGATATCAAGTTGTTGATTGGGACTCTCGAAATAAGAGAATTTGCGGCGCTAGCTGACCAAGCACACAAAGCTGATGAACTGAGTAAGGAAAAGAAACAAGCCGAAAGAGAGGCTCGAGTTTCTGGAAAAAGAATTATAAGTCACAATCATTTGCTTCTAAGACATTAAATAAGCATTATGATTGTGTGACAACCTCTACGGGATATTTTAGAAGAAAGCGGGGCTCTCAACGTTCTAACCAGAGGTCTTTATCCCAATCTATGACGCGTGTAGGTAGTGTCGATAATCCCAAACCGAAATGTAAACATTGTTACAAATTTTATCATGGGGAATGTCGGTCTAGAAGTGGAGCTTGTTACTGATGTGATTCACTTGACCATTTTCTCAGTGATTGTCCAGAAGGAATTGAAAAGGAGATTGAACTAGCCCAAAAGTCGAGTAATCCTATCTCGAGGGACAGACCACCCTGCCATCCCAGTAATGTTGGTAGTAGTCGAGGTACTACCAATGATACTATAGTTAGATCTGAGGCACGAGCACTTGCAAGAACATATGCTATTCGTGCAAGAGAAGATGCCTCTGCACTAGACATCATTACTGGTACATTTTCGCTACTTGACACTGATATTACTGCATTAATTGATCCTGGTTCAACATATTCATACATATGCACAACTTAGTGTCCGTTAAAAATTTACCTGTTGAATTTACTGAATTTGTGGTTAAAGTTTCAAATCCCCTGAGCCAGTGTGTTATGGTGGATAAAGTTTGTAAGAATTGTCCATTGATGGTAAAAGGTTATTTCTTTTCAGCTGACTTGATGTTATTGCCATTTGATGTGATATTGGGAATGGATTGGTTAACTCGATATGATGCAGTGGTAAACTGTAAACAGAAATATATTGTATTGAAATGTGATAATGGTGAATTAATTCATGTTGAATATGATAAACTGGATGGATTATCTAATGTGATTTCAACAATATCAGCATAGAAATATGTTAGAAAGGGGTATGATGCCTATCTTGCGTATGTGATGGATACCAAAGTATCTGAGTCACAGATTCAGTCAGTTCCTGCTGTATGTGAATTTCCTGATGTATTTCCAAAGGAATTACCTAGTTTACCACCGGATAGAGAAGTGGAATTCTCTATAGATCTTGTTCCGGGTACAACACCTATATCCATAGCACCTTACAGGATGGCTCCTACTAAATTGAAAGAGCTGAAAGTACAGTTGTAAGAATTGATCGACAGAGATTTTGTTCAATCTACTTTCTCACCTTGGGGTGCACCGGTTCTATTTGTAAAGAAGAAGGATGGATCGTTAAGGCTGTGTATTGATTACAGACAACTTAGCAAAGTTACAATAAAGAACAAGTATCCATTGCCTCGGATCGATGACTTGTTTAACCAGTTAAAGTGTGCTACTATATTTTCAAAGATTGATCACCGTTCTGGTTACTATCAACTAGGGGTAAAAGAATCAGATGTACCAAAGACAGCTTTTAGAACTAGGTATGGACACTATGAGTTTCTTGTAATGCCATCCGGCTTGACAAATGCACCTGCAGTGTTTACGGATTTGATGACCAGAATTTTCAGCCCGTATTTAGACAAGTTTGTGGTAGTGTTTATAGATGATATTTTGGTTTACTCTCGAGATGAAAATGAACATGCTGAACATTTGAGAATAGTGTTGCAAACTCTGCGAGAGAAAAAATTGTACGCCAAATTCAATAAATGTGAATTTTAGCTATAAGAAGTTAGTTTCCATGGGCATATTGTGTCTACTGAAGGTGTCATGTAACACCCCTAACTCGTATCCATCGCCAGAATAGGGATACGAGGCATATACTGATCAAAGTACAACATATAATATACATTTCTCATACATGATTCAATTTCATATAAATATCATACCAACATAATCACATTGTCCCTTAAGAGGGCCTACGAGGCCAAAAACATGCTTTAAAGGTGGTTCGGGACTAAACCGATAACATATAAAAACTTTGGGAACTTATAAAATTTTTCATGAAATCAGTGGTCACACGCCAGTGTGAGTAGGCCGTGTGCTTCACACGGCTACCAGACACGCCCGTGTCACAGGCCGTGTGAAAACAGAGCATACATACTGACTTTGGTCACACGGTCGACCATACGCCCGTGTGTCTAGCCCATATACCCTTCGAAATGACCACACACGCCCATGTGCCTAGGCTGTGTGCCTTACACGGCTACCAGACATGCCCGTGTGTCTAGGCTGTGCTCGAGACTGACTTTAAATTGTAGGACTACCCCAGGAGATACACGGCTGTGTAACATGACTATGTGTCACACACGGCTGAGACACACGCCCATGTGGACAAAAATAAGCCATTTAAAAAGCTAATTTTCCACCCTAATCTCAAGTACACATAACAACCAAAATAACATCATTTCATTATGTCTTTAAATAACCAAAACATGCCAATTCATACTCATATCTTGCCATTTATTCACAACCATTTCAACCACTCAATTCTATATTCCAAACATACAAAATCATCAACCCAAAACTATCACAATTTATCTAATTCTAAATGCATTAACACATGAATTAACAACTAACCAAGATAGCCAGCACATAACCACATCAAATAAGCCAACATATAGGGCATCATATGCATCACAATTATAACACTTACCAAATACAATTTACATCAACTTTCATGGCGACACATGCCAACATTCATAAGCCAAATCTCATGATGAAATATACCTCCATATTAAGCTTATAACATGACTGAATATATATACCAACATTAGTATCATGATCAAGTCATTTTCCGATGGCTATATACATATAAACAAATTTCGAAACCAAACATATAAAAACTAGCCTATACATGCCACATAACCAAAAACTCAAAGCTTTTATTTACTGAAGCAATAACCGGATAGTGTGATGAGGTCTCCTACGACTTGAAACCCGAGCAAGTCTCTGAAACTCTATAAATATGGAAAAAAAACACACAGAGGAAGCTGTGAAAGCTTAGTAAGCCATAAGCAAATAAATCATCTCAATGATATTTATAATTCAATTTAATTAGGCAGAATTTAGCATATCTCAACCACATATACATTCATCATACTCGTAAATTCATATGATTGTATTAAGTAACTCCACTTATCTTATTTGTCAATGAACATATAATCATGCTTTCAAATTTGAATAGCAACCGTTAGCTCAATCATGTAAATCAAGCTCGCACATATTCATTACATCGCTAACCAACCATGGTCATTTATTACAAATCATACATAAAGTTATATCAACTTCTTTATAAACACTTCCAAACTCAAACATCCATAATTCCCTTATTCACATAAACCAAATTCCTATACATGAATCATATAACCAACCAAGATCAACTTTATGTTACTAATCATATATCACATACAAAGCATACTCCAACTCAACCATTTTAATTTCATTATCCGTTCAAATTTTGAACCAAGCAATCATACATCAAAGCCATGTTTCATGTTTCATAATTCTTATGTCCGAAACAAAGGACCACAATTTCATATAATGAGCGTATATAGCACATTATTCATTTCTATACATTCATATTGTTCGTTGTCATATATTTCACGTATGGTCATATGAATCATACTCACCTTTCATTTTTGAATTTCATAAAAAAATTACACGTACCTGAATCGGATACTATTTCACATAGTTATTCATTTCTCAGAATGCTCGTTAAACCATTCAAAATCAATAAGGATACTCGGATAGCTCATAAGCTCGTACAATGCCAACATCCCAGACATGGTCTTACATGTATTCAAATATCGATGCCACTGTCCCAGACAGGGTCTTACACGAAATCATATACGATGCCAATGTCCCAAACATGGTCTTACACGTAAATCACAAATCGATGCCAACGTCTCAGACGTCGTCTTACACAATAACACATATCAAAATCTTGTGTCATGACATCCGTATCCTAACTATTCCTATGGTTTGTACGGGGCTTTTTAGACGTCGTCACATTATCAGAACTTTCTCAATTTCACATATTCAATCAATACATTCTCGGAACAGATTCTCCAAAGCTCAACTCAATTCGGCAACACATATATTTCTTTACAAATCAATTCATCACATATAATGCACATACACTTCAATTTAACAACATTTATTTACTTATGAACTTACCTCATACTAACACGAACGGACTGGAACGACTATTCGATAATTTTTGACTTTCCCCAATCCAAATCCTATTTTTTCATTTCCTGATCTAATTCAATACAAATTTGGCTTGTTTAATAACATATTTTTCCCAAAATACATAATTTGGGCATTTTCATTTTAGCCCTTAACATTTCACATTTTCACAATTTAATCCCTTTTTCAAAACAACACAAAATACTCAAAATTTCACTATGCCCATGTTAGGCCTAATTCACCTTGGGTCTCTAGCAACCCATTAATTCAATTTATTTCACATTTTGACCCCTCAGTTTACAAATTTCTCTATTTAGTCCTTAATACACAATTTTATCAAAAATCACTTAATTAAACATAATAATCTATCAACAAAGATTTATTTTTCATCATCAAACAACAAATTCATCACATTATCAACAATGGAAAATCTCAAATTCATCATCAATTCTGAAAATTAAGGCATGGGCTAGGTAATATACAAAGCAACAATCTCAAAAACGTAAAAATTATCAAAAACCGAACAAAAATGAACTTACAATTGAGCTTGATAGTAGCCGAACCCTAAATAGCTAGGGATGTTTTTATTTCTTTGATTTTTGGCCAAACAAGATGATTTTGCATGTCATTTTATGTTTTGTTTTATTATAATACACTTAATACATAATTTACCATATTAACCCTATAAAATAACCTTAGAAATCAACTAACATATGTCCATTCATGTCCATTTACTAAAGTTATGGTCTAATTACAACATAAGGGCTTTTCATATAAGAAGCCATAGCAAATAGACACCTTTATCAAATAGCATTTCACTTTTGCAGTAAATGCGATTAAGTCTTTTTTATGAAATCGAGCATACAAACGATAAAATTTTCACACGAAATTTTCACAAATATCTCATATCATGTTGTAAACAGAAAAATAACATTAAAATATTTTTTTGAATCAGATTTGTGGTCTCGAAACCACTGTTTCGACTAGGGTCTAAATCGGGACTAGTTGGTTATTATCAGAGATTTGTAAAAAGTTTTTCAATGATAGCTTCTCCGATGACTCGTTTGTTGCAGAAAGATGTGAAATGGACTAAGAAATGCCAACAGAGCCTTGACAGCTAACGGTTTAGGATGTGTTTTGATGCAAGATGGTAAGGTAGTAGCCTATGCTTCACGGTAGCTAAAGCCACATTAAAAGAACTACCCGACATACGATCTTGAATTGGCAGCCATATTGTTTTCACTGAAAATCTGGCAGCATTACTTATTTGGTGAAAAATGTCACATATTCACTGATCATAAAAGTCTTAAATACTTGATGTCATAGAAAGATTTGAATTTGAGACAACATAGATGGCTTGAGTTATTGAAAGATTATGATCTTGTTATTGACTATCATCCGGGAAAAGCCAATATAGTGGTAGATGCTTTGAGCAGAAAATCCTTGTATACTCTACGAGCTATGAATACTTGATTATCATTATCTGATGATGGTTCACTCATAGCCGAGTTAAAATCTAGACCAATATTTTTGCAACAGATTTCTGAAGCTCAGAAAAATTATAGTAAGTTGCAAGCAAAACGGATACAAAGTGAATCGACTCCTGACTCAAAATTTTAGATTGGGATTGATGGTTGTTTGTTATTCAGAGGCAGAGTATGTGTACCAAAATGTTTAGAATTAGTACAGAAGATTTTGAATGAAGCTCACAATGGTAACATGTCTGTACATCCCGGTAGTAATAAAATGTATAATGATCTGAAAAAGATGTACTGGTGGCCGAGAATGAAATGAGATATTTCTCAGTTCGTATCTAAGTGTTTGATATGTCAGCAAGTAAAAGCTGAACATCAGTTACCTTCTGGACTATTACATCCGATTACGATACCGGAATGGAAATGGGAAAGAATTACCATGGACTTTGTAACGGGATTACCCTTGTCTCCAAAGAAGAAAGATGCCATTTGGGTAAATGTTGATTGGTTGACAAAGCCGACACACTTTATCCCAGTACGTATGGATCATTCCTTGGATAGATTGGCTGAATTATATGTTTCTGAGATTGTCAGATTGCATGGAGTGTTTGTCTCCATTATTTTAAATAGAGACCCTCGGTTTACATATCGATTCTGGAACAAATTGCAAGAAGCTTTGGGAACTCAGTCACACTTTAGTACTGCATTTCATCCCCAAATAGATGGTCAATCTGAACATGTAATATAGATCTTGGAAGATATGTTTCGGTGTTGTGTACTTGAGTTTGAAGGTAACTGGGAAAGGTATTTGCCTTTGGTTGAATTTGCTTATAATAACAGTTATCAGTCTAGTATTAAAATGGCACCATATGAAGCCTTGGTTCGGCTTGGAATAGGGAGTAATTTGCACAAGTTTCATTTTCCGGGCCTAGGGACAAAATCAGAATTTATGAAAAAGCTAGAGGCAAAATGGTAATTTTACCTAGGACGTAAATTGAGTCCATTTAGATTTGAAATGTGTGAAATTGATGGTTAAATTCATTTATATAGATCCGGACAACACTAATTCGAGGTTAAATCGAGGAAAAGACAAGATTTCGAATTAGTAGACTTTTACGCGAATAAGTGTCGAGGTAAGTTCGTGTAACTTAATCTGATTTGTAAATATGTTTAATTGAATGTGGTGTTGTATGTAATATGATTTATATTGATGTACATTACTTGAATGGTATCATGAGAAATTTGATACATGCTTGAAATGGTGAAATAGGGGTTAAGTCCCGATTGAATGTTGAATTCCGATGATTGTTTGCACTTTTTCGAAATAAATAGGGTCATGCATTTGTTGCTGATGGTATTTAGCTCGGACGAGTAATCCCAATAACCTTGTTATATAAATGATTTAGCCCGGATGGGTAATCCTGATATAATATCTCTCGAACATACATTATGATTAGGGTTTAGCCTTGACTGGTAATCCTAATTGAGCTCCTCTAAACATATGTTATATAAAGGATTTAGCCTAGACTGGTAATCCTGTTATATGAGAAGTGGCTCGAGAGAGTGTTTCTAGATTAATTGCCCTAATAGGTACCCTTTAATAAGGAATTCATGAATTATATAATCATACACTTCGAGTTTGCTACTTAAGCATCCATTGGAATTCAATAATTCAACGGACATAAAACTCTTGACATGGCACAAGTACTTTGAGATGAATTAATAATGGCTTGAAAGAACATTGCTTGATGAGCTCATATATGTTACTTGATTGATATGAATATTTTGGTGACTAACATGTTTGATGGAATGTATGTGATTAGGCAATTTAGCCAAATGGATGGAAACATAACATTGTATGCCTAGATTTTAATAAACAAGATTGGTAAGTTTAGTTTCTATTATACGAACTTACTAAGCATGTAATGTTTACTTCATTTTATTTTCCCTTGTTTTATAGTGCTTAAAAGCTCGTGAAGGTTGAAAGACCATTGGTTCATCGTCACATTATCAACTAGCATTTTTGGTATATTTGGTGAAATTATTTTGGTATAATGGCATGTATAGGACAAATGATGCTTTTTAACCTAGCCATTGGAATGGCTAGTAATGGTTTATTTTAGTATGATTAAGTGGATTATGATGTTATATTCATATGTGATATGTTATGTATATGTGATCAAATGATGCTAATGCCAAAGTTATTCCAAGGTAAGCTTACAAACACATATGCATGTACTGATATGCCTTATTGAATGATGAGGATTTCCCAATTTGAATGCTTGAATTGGTTGGTTTTAGATGTACGTTTCAAGTGCAGGTCTTGGGTGAAAATTTTGGGTGAGAAATGGCTTTATTTTGTCCACACGGGTAGACAAATGGGCGTGTATCTAGACTGTGTGTGACACACAGCCTGGTAACACGGGCATGTGGCTAGGTCGTGTGTTCCCTGTACCTGAATTTTAAGAAATAGAATGCTCAGAATTGGGCACACGGGTAGAGACACGGGCGTGTGTCTCAGCCGTGTATGCCATACGGCCTAAAATACAGATGTATATCTCAGCCGTGTGTGCTACACGGCCTAAAACACGGGTGTGTGTCTTGGCCGTGTGAAGCCTGCACCTAATTTCTAATTGAATTAATTAACCACACAGCCTAGCACACGGGCATGTGGCATGGCCGTGTGTGCAAGTCAGAGAGTTACATGGGGTTGAACATGGGCTCCTACACCGGCGTGTCCCAGGGTCGCATAGGCGTGTCTCTTGGATATAACATCTTGATTTTGGGGCTTGTCAGAATAGTGGTTTCGGACCACAGATCCGACATAGAAAAATATGTTTTTATTATATTTTTATGGTCTACAGTTTCACGGAATGATTTTGTGAAAATTTCGTTCGAAAATTTTGACGTTTCGGCACTCAATTTGGTCAAAAAGGACTAACTCGTAAAAAGTGCAAAAGTTGAGTTCTACATGTTAAATGTGTCCAATTGCTATGAGATTTTAAATTAGAGGTCCTTTGTTGGTAATTAGACCATTTGTTAAGTTAGTGGACAAAAATGAACATGGTGAGATAAAATTTTAAAGTTTGGTAAAAAGGGCATTTTGGTCATTTGGTTAATAAAAGAATAAAAAAGGAAAATAAAACAAAAATTTTCTCATCTTTCTTCAAGCTGGGCTAAAAATTTCAAGGGCTCTATAGCTAGGGTTTCTTCAACTTTCAAGCTTGATAGTAAGTGCATCTAGCCTCGTTTTTAATGTTCTTTACATTTTTGAAGTCTTTGTAACTCGATTTACCTATTTCTACCATTATTTTGAAGTAGGGTTCATGTTTAAAAATTTACCCATGTGTGACATGCATGTGTTTTGATGTTTAATGGTAGAAAATAGAAGTTTGATGTGTAATAAACAACTTTTCCTAAGTGATTTTTCATGGAAATACCTAAAAAGGACCTATTTGTAAAAGGTTCCAAAATGGGTGGTAGAATTCTGATTTGATGAATAATGCCGGTTGATATGAGCATGTTTACGAGCTTAAGGAATAATTTGTAAATATGTCAAAGTTTAGGGGCAAAAATGTAATTTTTTCATGCTATAATTTTTGGATTGAACTGAGTAATGTGAATAATGAATAAGCTTAATTTGCTGTTATAGATTAAGAAAAACAGAGTTCGAACCTTGATCGGAGAAAGAATAAGGTGTTTGACGATTAAAATCCATTTCTCCTATTTTGGTATCGAGGTAAGTTCGTATGTAAATAATGCATCATTATTTACACTTTAATTGCTTTAAATCGTATGAATTGTAATTTACTCTTTGAATGAATTCGACAAGCGAGAAAATCCTGGTTGAACCTTAAGAATAGTTAGGATACAAATTTCATGACATTAGGGTTAGTTGAGATTACGTGTATAACCATATCTAGGATATGGCATCGATATGAGATCCCATGTAAGACCATATCTGGGATATGGCATTGGTATGGTACTATGTGTGTGAGATTTCCCGAGTCTCCTTTAGTATTCTAAGTGGTTCAACGGGAAACTTAACGACAATGTTTAAGTTGTGAAAGATTATGTATGTTGTGAAAGGTCATGGTAAGTTGCAAGTTGGTACAGGTACATATATAAAACCCTTGCTGAATGAGATCGATATGTGATGAACCCTCAGTGTGGTATAATTGAGTAAGTTATGATGCTAAGGTTTTAATAACATTATGTTAAGTTTGATCATTAAATTTTACAATGATATTTACGTTAATTTACTTTATGTTAAATTTATGCTAAGGTGTTCATGATGCATGTTATTTGCATAGGAACTTACTAAGCTTTAAAGCTTACTTCTTTTCTTTTTCCCTTGTCTTATAGTGTCACCAAGCCAGCTCAGGGATCAAAGACGGTCGAAGATCCATTCACACTATCAAATTATCATTTTGGGTACTTATGATTTCATTATTTTGAGTATGGCATGTATAGGGACTTGGTCAATTTGTTATGTGTCATAGTTGGTTTCGCCAAAAGTGTTGGCTTATGTTATTTGATAATTCATTTTGTAAATGGCCATTGAAATTGGCTAATATTGGCTTAAGTATATATATGCATATGATGATGTTTTCATTGAGGTGAGGATTTGCAGGGATTGAGTTGATAAGTATGTAATGTTTGTATGTGATAAATGGTTGCATGTAAATGATACATTGGTATCTTATTTGTGGTTGAATTGGTTGTATGAATATACTTGGATTGGTGATGCTTGTTGTTGTGTAGGTTGGTGCAAGTAAGGGTGGCAAAATGGCTTGGAAAATAGCCTTATTTTTGTCCACATGGATAGACACACAGGCGTGTGTCTAGGCTGTGTGTGACACACGGCTTGTCCCATGGGTGTGTGATCTGACTGAGTGTCCCTTGTATTTTGAATTTTATCTTCGAATTGGCCACATGGGCAGAGACACGGCCATGTTTCTCAGCGTTTGAAGGACACAACCCAGGGAATGGGCATGTGCCCAGGGTGTGTGAAGTCTGCACCTATTTTTATGAAAATATATGAAAATTATATTGCCCACACGGCCTAAGCACACGGGTGTGTGACTTGACCGTGTGACTTCAATTTGTTGATGAAGACATAAACAGAAAGTTACACGGGTAAGGGACACGGGCGTGTGTGACCACACGGGCGTGTCCCAAGCCACATGGGCGTGTGACCCATGTTTTGATAAAAAATTTTCTAAGTGTTGAGAAGTTTTCTAAAGTTCTCAGTTTAGTCCCGAACCACTCCTAATGCATCTTTTGGGCCTCGTAGGCTCGTTTAAGGGAAGATATGAATGCTTTCAAAAAGTTTTAAATTTGAGCGGAAATTCATGTCCTGGTTTTGAAAGTTTGTTGGAGTATAAGTCCAGTAATGCCTCGTACCACATGGGCGTGTAAGCCGTGCACATTAGAAAAATTTTGTAATTTCACGAAAAATTCTTAGAGATCCCAATTAAGTCCCGGTTCAATTCTAATGCTTGTATTGGGCCCAGAGGGCCTAATTAAGGGGATGTTATGGATGATCTCGGTAAATGAATAGTAATTTACGAAGCTTAAGGGAAAATGTTCTGAATGTTCTGGTAATGCTCTGAAACTCTATTGTAGCGACAGGTACGGGTTAGGGGTGTTACAGCCTATACTTAAAACCTGCTCTTTAAATTGTTTCATAAAATTTTGTGTACGTGCACGGGCAGTCAAATTTGTTGCCGCCATTGACGGGGAGTCAGTGCTAGATTGAACCATTTTTATTTTCATTGCGTGTACTTAGAGATATAATCGAAGAAAGTCAAAGTTATAGATATGACTTTGTTTTTATTTGCAAGTTTCTATTTGTTTCATTCTCTTGTGCTTTTAAAAGACGTTCTATGACTCGAACTGATAACAGTGTCTTACCATTTAACCTAGAGCTTGAACAAATGATTACACACGGGGGAAGGCGCAACATCCTAGAGAAGCCCAACCTTTATAAAGAGATCCATCTATCGACAACCAACGAGTAAAGATACCACTACCACCACACCCGTCCATAAAGCAACGTACTTTGCTCAACTAGGCGATGCCCAACCTTGATGCTGTTAGAAGGAACATTAATCACCTGGCGATTAATCCTAATAACTTTAAAATTAAATCGGCAATGATCCAAATGATACAAGAGAACCTCTAATTTTGGGGGTTAGTGAATGAGGGTCCAAACTAGCATTTTAAGAGATTTCTAACCGTTTGTGATACCTCTAAGTACAATAGGGTATACGATGACACTATCTGTCTTCAGTTGTTCTCGTTTTCTCTTATTGATGATGCGTTTATGTAGTTAGATTCACAACCGGTAGATTCTATCAACACTTAAGACAAGCTAGCGAGCAAATTCTTGGCAAAATACTTTCCCCCTACCAAGATAATGAAGCTCTGGATGGACATCATGAATTTCTAGCGATTGGGAAGGAGAGTCACTATACGAGGCTTGGAAGCACTTCATTAAAGATTATGTTGAGGCTTGCCAACTCATTAAAGATATGGCAATGAACTCATATATGTGGTCGGCTAAATGGTTCACATATAAAGCCAAAAAGTTGACCTTGAATGCGACCGGTAGTGAGGAAAAGTATCAACAAGTCCTCGAAAGGATCAATAAATTGGAGATGAGTTCGACCAAAATAAAATTTCCTAATCAACCCTTTTAACCCTTGCTAAGCATGACTTGATTAAGAGTGCAATATGGGGTAACATTAATGAGAGCAACCAAATAGAGGTTAACTATGTGGGGAATAGAAGACACAACCCATACTCCAACACCTATAACCCGGGGTGCCGTGACCATCCTAACCTTAGGTGGGAAGGGAACCAAGGAGGTCCCTCTAAACAAGGAGAACAAAACCTTAATCCTTCTCAACCCAATGCACCATATCAACTTTCATTACCATTTAGAGCACCCCAAGATTTAGAAAGAATACTAGCCTGTAAAAGTTATCCTTTGTTGTCGATTAGAGTAAGCAAGGTTGAAGAAGGCTTGCTTATGGTGCAAGCTGATATGCATCAAATTCGTGGTCAACTAGACCAAATATTGCATTTATTGCAAAACAACGCAACCTCTAACATACCTAGTAATATGAAGGCCAATCAAAAAAGGGGAAGGAAAGAGCAAGCCAAAGCAATCACTCTTAGGTTAGGGGCCATGGTATAAGAACCTATTCGACTGATTAGTAGGGAGAAGTAAGAGAGAAGGAAGTAAACACCCGTACTCCTAGTGTTAAATATGGGTTGGGAGAGAGAGTTTAAATTAAAAGTGAACCTATACAAGATGAACCAAAGGATAGAATCGTTTTACCACCCCCACCAAGCCCTACACATATACCTTTTCCTTCACGTTTAGGGGAGAAAAAGAAAGAGTGGGCAGTTCTTGCAATTCCTCAATATGTTCAAGACCTTGAATGCAAACCTCCCATTACTAAAGCTCCTTGAGAAGATTCTATAATATCCAAGTTTCTTAAGGATGTCATGTCTTGTAGAAAAAAATAGGAAGAGGAAAGCAAAGAGATCTTAATAGGGAATGCATTGCGATAGTGTCTATGAGAGTTCCCCCCAAGCTTAAGGCCTCCAATAGTTTCAGGAAAACCTTGTGTAATTTAGGAGCAAGCATTAACTTCATGTCATTGTCAATATATAAGAGGTTAAGTCTATGGGAGCTTAAGGAAACAACGGTAACCTTGACTTCATCGTGTTGGACTTCAATAAGAATCTTGAAATTCTTATCCTCTTAGGGTGACTTTTCTTAGCCACATCTAGAGTCATTGTAGACGTATGAACATCGAGGGAGGGACCAAAATTTTCAAATGTGTAGAGTATGAGTCTAGTGCTAAGGAAGTGTTGTCATTCCGAAGACATAAGTGACAGGTGGTTGAAATGAAACCCTATCTTGATAATGAATTTGCAACTTTTATGGAATGGTGTAGTTTTTCAAGTGTGAGGTCGACACACAAAAGAATTCGGTGGAGAAAACGGATGAGGAAGACATTATGATTCTCAGGAGGCCTTAGTTGCATATTGAACAAAAGGCGTATCCAAGTGTCTAGGACACTAGCGAAGCATCATTTCGGGGGTGTAACCAATTGCCTCGAGTTGCATTTTTAAATTTCCGTATGTGGCAACAGAACTTGAATTTGTAAATAATTAAATTACTGAGCTTAGACTCCTCGTGTTTTCTGCAGGTAGATTAGAATTTTAATTTGTGTTGATTTAATTTCAGACTTGGTAAGATAGATTTGTGTTTATTGGGAGGGAATTTAATGATTTTGTAAGAGTTTTAGGGTTTTATTCAGTGAAATCAAGATATCTAAGGGGTATATCGAGATTTCATGGACAGTTTCATAGTGGGACCAAAAATCTATTGGGTACCGCGATATCAGGCCTTAGATATCACAATACCCCTAGATTTTTAAGAGTAAAAAATTTGGTGTATGCACAATGGTTTCGTTAGATCGGGCCCTCAGTATCGCGATACGTCAGATAGAATTGAAATATGAGGGGTCCAAAATAGGGTATATCATAACATCCACCCTAGATATTGCAATAACCACCCTAGATACCTTGTTAGGGCATCACAATCTGTGTTTTTTTAGGATTTTTAAGTCCCCAAACACTTCTTAAACCCTCATTCTCCCTTAATCTCCTTAAATCCAAATCCCTAAAACCCCAAAACACTCTTCTCCTTTTTTATTTCTCTCAAATTTCTTTCAAATCATCACTTGTTTCATTTCAAATTTGGTCTATTTTTACTTGTTTTTCATTTTGCTTGTTCTTTGAAAGTGTTCTTCTCTTGACCCTTGGGAATCATGATACTTTCTAGAGACAACCAACCATCCCATCAAACGCAATACAGTTAAAATTTTCTTTTCTTTTCTATTTTCTTTGCAATAGGTATTTTTCTTATTTTCTTTATTGTTTGTGTTAATTATTGTGGTGAGTTGCTTAGAGATATTTGATAGTTAGTTTTAGTTTAAAAGATAATAACCTTGCCTCCACGAACAAGAAAGCGATCAAGATCCCAACCCGAACCACCTTCGTCATTGGAGTATGTTTCGGTTAAATTTAAATCAAATGAGGTCGAACCCTTTTTCTTATCTATTCAAGGATGAACATTTATCCTCGAAAGAGGTTTTGACCCCTCCACATCGTATTGCAATGAAGTATGGGATCCTATTCGCTTTCATCGTTGGATGAATTTCACCTTAGTCTCGACAACACCAACTGTTATCCGGTCATTTTAGAATTCTACTCCAATTTGAAATTTTCTAAAAAACATAAGGTGTTTGTTCAGAACAACAAGGTTGACATCTCCCCACACGCAATTAGCGACTATTATGGTGTCCCTCACTATGAAAGTGACGAGTTGTCCACTTTAGACCTTGACAAATTTAACAACGTCAATTTGGATGCCATTTTAACATATTTAAGTGAAGGTCAGGGGAGAGTGGAAGCATGAGGGGTATAAGAATCACCCTTTATCTTTTAAACAAGCTATAATATTGCTAGTTGCGAAATTGTATATGCAGTTTATCTGCATACATATTAGACCACTCCTTAACACTAACACTATAAATGTGTTTCGAGCTACCTCGCTGTACTGTGTTTTGCAGAAAAAAAGACTGTCCCTTGGGCAATGGATCAATAAGGAAATCAAAAAGTGCATGTTGGGGATAAAAGTTGGTATCTATTTTCCACACCTAATCACGCGCCTATGTCTTCAAGCGGGGATGGATATGAATCCAACCAAGCAATTCCACCACCCCCACACAAAGCATAATAGGAGACACCATGCTCTGGCAATTTCAAGAACTACAAAGAAAGAAAATCCAAGAATGGAACCTAACGAAAAAACACAAATGGAAGTGTTTATTTTAGAAGGATGTTTAGTCTCTTTTTAGAAAAACTTAGGGGTTAAAAAAATGATTAATCTTAACATCTTCTTTATAACAGTGTTTACTATTGAAAACTTGGTTGAAAATCTAAATTAATTTCTTAACAAAACATATTTATGATTTAGCTGCGGAAAAATGATATTAACATAATTTTAATAAAAGCCATGCTTCATACATAATTAAATAAAAATTCATATTCTAATAGCCTAAATGATTTAAATGTCATGCATGCCTAAGTAAAAACGGTAAATTAAGTCTCATGCCACAATGATAATATAGTTTCAAATAACAAGAATTATAAAATAACCAGTCTAAAATACTTTTATATGGAAATCAATATTTCGAGCCAAGTCCTCCAAATGTCGATTCGCATCCTAACCTTATGGGTTATCTAAAAAGAAAGAAAATAAGGGGTTGTAACAACTCATTTTTCAGTGAAATCGAAATAGTGATTTCGAGACCACAAATCCGATTCAAGAATAAGGTTTATTTTTATTTCATTATATGGTCTGTATTATAATAGGCATGTCGTGTGAAAATTTTGATACGAAAAATTTATCAATTAAGTGTTTAATTACAAGAAGGACTAAATCGCATAAAATGCGAAAGTTGAATTCTAGTAGCTATAAGGATTAAATAGCTATGGAATTCAAATCTAGAG
Organism: Gossypium anomalum; assembly: GCA_025698475.1. Lineage (NCBI taxonomy): Eukaryota > Viridiplantae > Streptophyta > Magnoliopsida > Malvales > Malvaceae > Gossypium > Gossypium anomalum. Next base: position 63,363,551 of record CM046956.1, read on the forward strand.
GTCCTTATATGGTAATTATACCATTAAAGAAAAGTATGTAGATTCTTAGTGACTCATCCATGGAAATATAGAAAAAGGGTAAGGACTAAATTAGAAACTACAAAATACTTAATTAATTAGAAGATGAAAAGAAAATATCATTTTATTTCCTCATTATCTTCAACCTAAAAACACATGGAAACCCTAGAAGAGAGAGAAAAAGATTTCAAGGCCTAATTGGGTAAGTTTTCTTGTCCCGGTTTTAGTAATTTTGATATTTTTAAAACCAGGATAACTTAATCTCTCTATTTGAGGGATTAAATTAGAAAAGTTATCAAAGTATGGAAAATGGGTCAAGGATGTATATGCTAAAAACTAGAAATTTATGGTAGAAAAATGAAAGGTTTTTGATAAATAAACAACTTTTTCAAAGTAATTTTTGATAGAAACATGATTTAGGGACTAAAATATAAACTTGTGAAATTGAAGAAAAATTCTGAATTTTTATGAATACAAGTGCTGTAAAATTTGTAATGGAATTTTGGTTAGGCTTGGAATAGGGAGTAAATTGCACAAGTTTCATTTTCAGAGCCTAGGGACGAAATCGAAATTTATGGAAAAGTTAGGGGCAAAATGGTAATTTTACCTAGGACGTAAATTGAGTTCATTTAAATATGAAATGTTTGAATTTGATGATTAAATTCATTTATATAGATCCAGACAACACTAATTCGAGGTTAGATCGAGGAAAAGAAAAGGTTTCAGATTAGTAGATTTCTAACGCGAACAAGTGTCGAGGTAAGTTCGTGTAACTTAATCGGGCATGTAATATGTTTAATTGAATGTTGTATTGTATGAAATGTGACTTATATTGATGTACATTACTTGAATGCTATAATGAGAAATTAATACATGCTTGATATGGTGAAAAAGGGGTTAAGTCCCGATTGAATATTGAATTTCGGTGAATATATGCGCTTTCCTGAAATGAATAAGGTTGTGCATTTGTTACGGATGGGATTTAGCTCAGACGAGTAATCCTATCGACCTTGTTATAGAATGGATTTAGCCCGGACGTGTAATCCTGATATAATACCTCTCGAATATACATTATGATTAGGGTTTAGCCTAGACTGGTAGCCCTAATTGAACTCTTTAAGCGTACGTTATATAAAGGATTTAGCCTGGACTGGTAATCCTGTTATAGGATATATGGCTCGAGAGTGTGTTCCTTGATTAAGTGCCCTAATGGGTACCATTGAATAAGAATTGACGGATTATGGAATCGTACACCTCAAGTGTACTACTTCAGCATCCATCAGAATTTCAATGATTCGACAGACATAAAACTCTTGACATGGCATGAGAATTATGAGATGAAATGATAATGTCTTGAAAGAGTATTGCATGATGAGCTCATCTATTCTTACTTGATGTATATGTAAACTTTGTGACTAACATGTTTGATTGGATGCATGTGTTTAGGCAATTTAGCCAAATGGATGGAAAACTTGTTTTTGTATGCTTAGATTTAATAAACTGGATTGGTAAGTTTAGTTTTCGTTATACAAACTTGCTAAGCATGTAATGCTTACTCTGTTTATTTTTCCCCTGTCTTATAGTACTTGAAAGCTCGTGAAAGTTGGAGATCACTGAAGCATTGTCACACTATCAACTAGTCATTTTGGGTATACATAATAAAATCATTTTGATATAATGGCATGTATAGGACAACTTGACCAGTAGTGGCTTGAAAATGATGTTTTGTAACCTAGCCATTGGGATGGCTAGTAATGGCCTATTTTGGTATGATTAAGTAGGTTATTATGATATATTCATATGTGTTATGTTAAGTACATGTGATCAAATGATGTTAATGCCTAGTAAATCCAAGGTAAGATTGTAAACATATATGCATGTGATGATATGTCATGCTGAATGATGGAAATCTCTTAATTTGAGTGCTCCCCAGAACTCATCTACATTATCACTCTAGATTGTGGACTAACCACCATTGATTTGTAGATAAACTGCCATTTTGTTTAAAAACATTGTGGATAAACCACTAATATTTCCATAAAAAACCATTTGTAGTTACTTTCACTTGTTGTGAGTGCGCAACATGTTTGTAGATTCCGCAAACCACCACTGGGCCGCGGGAACACAACAAAATTCTTCCTCCGTATATATCTCACCTGATGCTATGAAATATGACATGCTTATCATGTGTAACATGCACTTGGTTTGTCACTAACACTTAACATGTTTGCCATGTTCATCACGAGGTGATAACACTATTATCACTATCAATTTATCAGGTTCACTTTAACAGGAATCATATAACATTCACATATCATGTGATGTAATAGAAACTTTTGAGGCATTTACACAGATTTCACAATTCACTACAGAGGCATTTAATACATTTTTAATCAAAAACAATATAGTAGCAACCGATATGCTTATACCAATTCAAATTGGTAGTAATTAATATGTTTATTGACAAATCAACTCCATAATTTAGGTCTCACTTTCTATGTGATCTGTTTAACAATGTAAGGCATCCTATACATACCATCACAAACATAATACATTAGATATTAGGGTTGTCCACAATTCGTGCCAACATATATAAATATCATATGAAATCATACCAGAAAATCATAGATTCTATTATAACTCATACTATCAGGGACCTATTGCATAAATAAAACACTAAAAATAGTTCGGGAACCATTCAGGGGTTAATTTACACAAAACATGAAATTCTGGCCAAAACTGTAAAATTTAATAAACAAGGGACACATGGTTGTGTGGTCAAACCGTGTGAAATGGCTCAGGCCGTGTGGGTCACACGGCCATATAGAAGGGTCCAGGCCGTGCGAGAAGTGCAATTTCTAGGGTTTCAATGGCACATGGCCGTGTGATGGGCGATGTGGTCCACACAGGCAGCCCATACGCCCGTGTGGAAGACTGTCTGGTCTAGGCTAGTTCGATTTTACCTTGATTTTCTCGTAAAAGAGCACACACCTAACTTCCGAGGTCTTGTACAATGATCCTTACGTCCAAATCTGATCTAGGTCATCTACACGGCTCTTTCGATCGACAAAACGTAAGAACTAATATCTACTTTCAAGATTTAACGAGTTAATCAAGACTTTGGAAAAAACCATTAAAGATTCGGAATTGCTTTTAGAAAATTATCAGGAACGATGATTTAACATATTTTTAAGGTTCTACAAAATTAGAAACGAGATTGCTTACCGATCCTGGTATGATAGAATGGAATTGATGGAGTTACGCTAAACCGACACGTAAAAACGGATTGGATGGGGTTGATTCTGGGCTTGGGATTCAAATTTAAAATTTCAAGAAAAAAATGATAAAAATTTTATAAAAAGGAAAAGTGGGAAAAATAAGAGAAAAGATGTATTTAAATAGAGAAAAGAAATTCTAAATTGGGGGTAAAAAGATAACCAAAATCCATTAAATGGGCCAAATGGCAAGATTAAGCAATTTTAGAGGGTTGTTTTTGCATAGAAACCTTTCTATCAAAACTTGAAACAAAAGGAAGGGAATTGGAATGTATAAAACTTGGAACACGATGGACGATGGAGTGATGCTTGGCTATTGGGCTATTTCCCATTTCTTGGTCATTTTCTACCACATTTATTTCTTATACTAGTTTAGTCTCCATCCTAAGTTATTGAAAAATAAAGAGGAAAAATTCAAAGAGTAGGGCTTGAACCTTAGTTTTTAGGGGTTTTACTAAGCTCTTAACCACTAATACCAAGACTCAATTCATGATGATTTTATAAATTCTAACCCCCTAATTTTTGGGGTGTTACACTTCTTATTCATTTATTTACTATTTTTAAAACAAAAGATGAATGAAAGAGAATGTCTAATAATTACATTAGATATTCAAAAGCAACACATGACGTTACAACTTAAAACTTTGTTAAAAATAGACTTTTTATGGCGTAGAGTACTAAGCATCAAATTTTTAAGGTGTCCTCTATACTCATTATATCGCAATTTGAACAACAACCCTGGCTCATTCCTAGCTTGGTCCCTCTTAGCGTACCAACTCTTTAATCAGATCCTGCATCACAAACATGCGCTTGTAAGTTCAAATGAACTTAGTGAAATCTAATCTCGTTTACCTTTGAACGTTTATTGTTGATTTCCTCAACTTGAATATTTTTTATTTCCTTTCAATCTTTGGTGAATACTTTTCTAATATCGAGCACTTACATATACTCCACCTGCCATACTTGACCACCATATAAACAATTCACTCGTTAGGTAGATTATATATTACATCACTCAATACGGATCTCATTTCCTTTTTAGAAATGGATGAATTCCTCAGAAAGATATTCATACAGAATCTACTTTCAACAAATTCTCACATAGACAGATGTTGAACACTTCACACAGGATGGTGTACTCTCCGATAGTATTCTTGGTGGATACTTATACTAATTGATCTTTTTAGGTGAATTTCATACAGATCCAACTTTTGGCAAATTCTCATACTGAATTTGGAAGCTCTCAAGATACTAGTCAGATCATATCTTAAATCATATCAGACCACATCTCATTCTAATGGATGAAACATTCCCAGTCATCCTAGGGAATCCTAGAAAACCATGTTACATATCATGAGGACGCCCAGGTTTGGTGGATACCATAAAGTTTAGATAACCTACATACATTGCATAAACAACTCAAGTTTCACTGTAACACCCCTAACCCGTACCCGTCTTCGAAACAAGGTTTAGGAGTCTTACCAAAACATTCAGAATATTTTACAAATAATTCATGTAAACTACTATTCATTTACCGATATCATTCATAAAAACCCTTGATTGGGCCCTCGAGGCTCAAAACGAGCATTAGAATCGAGTCGGGACTTCATCGGGAGCTTTAAGAATTTTTTGCGACTTTTCAAAATTTTTCCAAAGCCCGTCTGGTCCAAGGGACACGCTTGGGTGACCCTGGGACACGCCCGTGCTAGAGGCCGTATTCGACCCCGTGTAACTCTCTAACTTGCACACACGGCCATGCCACACGCCCGTGTGCTAGGCCGTGTGGTCAATTAATTTAGTTCGAAATTAGGTGCAGATTTCACATGGCCAAGACACAGCGTCTGTGTTCTAGTTCGTGTGTCACACACGGTTGAGACACATGCCCGTGTCTCTGACTATGTGCTCAATTCTGAGCATTCTGTTTCTCAAAATTAAGGTGCAGGGGACACATGGCCTAACCACATGCCCATGTTACCAGGCCGTGTGTCACACATGGTCTAGACACATGCCCGTGAGTCTGCCCGTGTGGAAAAAATAAAGCCATTTCTAGCTTCATTTCTCACCCATATTCACACTAATGACTTGCACTTAAACTCACATCCATAAACCAACCAATTTAAGCATTCAAATTTAGCAAATTCCATAATACATCATGGCATAACATTTCATGCACACATGTCTACAATCATACCATAGTTCAATCCATGTATTAAACATGATTTGATCAACTACTCAACATATATGTAGCTACCATAGTTTGACATTCCAAGTATATTTAAACAAACCATTACTAGCCATTCCAATGGCTAGGTTAAAAACATCATTAGGATTTACATGCCAATATGCCCAATATAACTTATACATGCCATTACAACCATAATTGCATTACCATAATGTACTGACATGGGCCGATGGATAGTGTGAGTGATCTCCGCCAAGCTTCCAATCCAATGAGCTTCCGATTTACACTAAAACAAGGGAATAAAACAAAGTAAGCATAAAATGCTTAGTAAGTTCGTAAAATGTGGTACTTAACTTACCATTCATTTTATTTTGAGGTAACTATGTAAGGCATATTCAATCAATTTGACCTCAAGCCCTACACACATCCTGATTACCCTTGTTAGTCATATATTCCATAAAGACATCCAAACATATATGGGCTCAACAACAATCAAGTTTCCAAGCACATATGTTTTCCACAACTATTCATTAAATATGCATAATTCATCAGTTTATTACAAGTATAATTTCGTACTAGTTCATTTCGAGTTCAGATCATTTCATATTAGAATTTTACTCATATTACTCGGAATATCAAGGTCACGATTAGTACACTCAAGGTGTATAAGTCTATAATCACGGATGTACATACTCATCAAATAAATTCCATGTACAATATCGTCATTTCATATTTCCATATATCAATTATCATGTATCATCATTATCATACATTTCAGGCCGATATGTGTAATAACTCATTTCTTATTCACATCTTCTCATGTCAAGAACTTTTACCCGTTGAATTTATCTGAAATATCGATGGATACACAGGTAGTACACTCATGGTGTACAAACCAAGATTCGTCAATTCATATTCAATGGTACCTATAGGGTACTATTTCAGGGAGTACACTCTCGAGCAACACATGTATACAACAAGATTACCAGTTCAGGCTAAATCCTTTTTATGACATATGCTCTAAGGAGCTTGATCTGGATTACCCGTCCGGGCTAAATCCAATCTATAACATATGCTCGAAAGGACTTATATCTAGATTTCTCATCCAGGCTAAATCCTTTCTGTAATGAGGTTAATAGGATTACTTGTCTGAACTAAATCCCGTCAGCAACAAATGCAGGACCTCATTCATTTTGGGAAATCACATATCCATCGAATTTCCATTTTATTCAACAGGGATGTAAACATTATTCTTAAGTATTATCGAGCATGTGATTATTTCATACATCCAAAACATTCATATAATTCAAGTAAACACATTCCGCACTCATTTTAATCATATAAGTAGCATTCTCATCGTTTATCCTTTATCACCTATAAGGCATTATCATTTAATTAAAACATTTTTATTTATGGGGCTTGATCAGATATGTAATTATTTCACATATATATGAAATTTATATAATTTACATAAACACAATCAATGCAAGCATGTAAATAAACACAATTTAGTTACACGAACTTACCTCGACAAAGGTTCGTGTACTAACATCTACTAATCTGACATTTTCCTCGTTCTAGCTTTAAGTTTGGTCATCTAGATCTATACGAGTAAATTTAACATCAATTTACCATATTTCACATTCAAGTAGACTTAATTTTCATCCTAGGAAAAATTACCATTTTGCCCCTAACTTTTCCATAAATTCCTATTTTGTCCCTAGGCTAAAAAAATAAAACTTGTGCAAATTACTCCCTATTCCAAGCCTAACCAAGGTTCCGTTACAAATTTTACAGCACATGTATTCATAAAATTTTAGAATTTTCCATCAAATTTTCCAACTTTTCATTTTAGTCCCTAAATCATGTTTTCATCAAAAATCACTTTGTAAAAGTTGTTTTGTCTATCAATAATCTTTCATTTTGTACCATAAATTTCTAATTTCCAGCATATAAATCCATGATCCATTTTTCATACCTTGATAACTTTTCAAATTAATCTATCAAATAGATAGATTAAACTATCTCGGTTTCAAAAATATAAAAATTACTAAAAACGGGGCTTGATTACTAACCCAAATAAGCTTGATAAGTCTTCTTCCGCTCTCCTAGGGTTTCCATGGAAATTTTTGGGGAAGATGATATGAGATTGTTTTCTTTTTCATTTAATTAATTTGTCATTTAATAACTTTTCATCTTTTCAATTTAGTCCTTAGCTTTTTTTATTTTTACATGGATGGGTCATACCAAAATATCTACATACTTTCTTTAATGGTATAATTACTATATAAGGACCTTAAGTTCTGAATTACATAGCTATTTAATCCTTATAGCTACTAGAACTCAACTTTCGCATATTTTGTGATTTAGTCCTTCTCGTAATTAAGCACATAATCGGTAAAATTTTCTTATCAAAATTTTAACATGACATTTCTATCATATTACGGACTATGTAATAAAATAAAAATAAATTTTATTTTCGGCTTGGATTTGTGGTCCCGAGACCACTGTTACGATTTCACCGAAATTTAGTTGTTACAACTCTCCCCCTTAAGGAATTTTCGTCCTCAAAAATTTTACCAGTAAGAAGACTCAGACATTACTTTCTCATGTTTCCATCCAGTTCCCAGATAGCTTTCTCTATATCATATCATTGTCAAAGAACTTTCACTAAAGTTACTGTTATATTTTTCGTTCCTTTCACTTCACATGCTAGAATTTCAACCAGTCTCTTACTGTAAGTCGTGTCAGGCTGAACTTAATATTCATCAAAGCAACAACAGATGATGGGTCTGATCGATACTTTCATAACACATATACTCAAAAAAACTTGTGAATTCTGTAAAACTCTGATAATAATACCAATCAATACGCAACAGGTCTAATTTTTTACAATGATCTCATATGACCCATTAAACCACCGAATTAATTTGCCTCTACTGCCAAACCAGAGAATTTTCTTCCATGGAAAAACTTTCGAAAATATTTTGTCGCCAATCTGAAACTCTATTTCTTTTCCTTTTTGATTCACATCGGATTTCTGACGATCAAATACTACCTTTTTAAACTGTCTCAGATCACTTTCATTCTTCTTCAGGTTTAAGGAATTTAAATCTACTACATGTATCTTTTCTCACTAAATTACGTACATAACACCAGAGTTTTATATTTGTGACCATATAAAGCCTCGTACAGTAAAAATTTTGTATTTGACTTTCAACTGTTATAATAAGCAAATTCAACCAAAGGCAAGTACTTTTCCCAGTTACCTTCAAATTCAAGTATACAACATCGAAGCATGCCTTCTAAATTCTGAATCATATGTTCGAATTAACCATCCGTCTGAAAATGAAACACGGTACTAAAATGTAACTGTATACCCAGAGTCTCTTGTAACTTGTTTCAGATCAGAATTTAAACTATAGATCTCTATCAGAAATAACAAAAACTATCACCTCATATAATCTGACAATCTTAAAAACAAATAATTCAAGCAATCTATCAAGTGTGAAATCCACTCATACCAGGATGGAATGTGTAGGCTTCGTCAGGCAATCGACAATTACTCAAATAGTATCTTTGTTTTTCATAGACAGGGATAATCCTGATATAAAATTCATGGTAACTATTCCCACTTCCATTTCGGTATTTTCACTAACTATACCCATCTCGAAAGTATCATCTTTATCTTATTGATCCAGCCAGCATTTAAATATAGATTCAGAGATACCATCTTTCATTTCGAGCTACCAGTACATCTTTTTCAAATCGTTATGCATCTTATCATTTCCCATATAAACAGACATATTACCGCTATGATCATTCATGTATAATTTTCTATACAAGCTCCAAATTCTTTAGTACACAGACTCTGTCTCTAAATGACAAACATTTATCAGATCTATCCTGGAATTCTGAATCAGAAATCATCACACTGTATTCATTTAACTTACAACTCATTATCACTTTTCTGAGTTTCACCGTTCTATTGTAGAAACATCAGTTTAGTTCTATACTCAGCTAAAATTAAGCTATTATCAGACAATCATAATCGATATCTAGGGCTTGCAAATTATACAGAGATTTTTTACTTAGAATATCTGTAACCACATTCGTTATTTCCAATTGATATACAATTGTCAAACCATAATCTTTCAACATTTTAAGTCATATATGCTATCTCAAAGTCAAATCTTTTAGCAACATCAGATACTTCAACTTTTTATAATCGGTGAATATATGACTTTTTTTTTTCACCAAACAAGTAATATTGTCAGATTTCAACACAAAAACAATAGTTGTCAATTCTAGATCATGTATCAAGTAATTCTTTTCATGTGGTCTTTAACTGTCTGAAAGTACAGGCTATTACCTTGCCTTACTACATCAAAACATATACATCACTGTAATAACAAATTCCTTACCCGATTCAGGCTGAACCAGAATCAATACTTTAATCAACATAGCTTCCAACTGGTCAAAACTTTACTGACATTTATCAGTCCATTTAATTCTTACCTCTTTTCTGTAATAACTGGGTCATCAATATAGCTATTTCAATTATTAACATTGAAGCTTTGAGTTTTTCCAAAGCCACAACCATCAGATAGATTTTAAACCATTGTGTAATAATATGACTGACATGTCAGCTATGTAGATAAAGCAACACTTCAACATCAATAGCGCACCTCAATTTAAAAAAGGGAGAACCAAAAGTGGCCCCAATAATAACCAATGCGGTAATACAGTTTCTATAATCTGTGATCTTTATTTCCATACCTCATGATCGAGTTAATATTTATAACGGTAATAAAATATAATTACCTCCGATCAAAGAATATCTTTTGCAGATAACCCATGTTTACATAATAAAGAGATTAACGATATCTCAGAGAAAATTCAGTAGAGTAATATCACGTATACTCAGTATAAACAACTGTGATAAAGACAATATAACTTGTATATTCGCAATTTAGGGCTTCAATTAGTGGAAGTAAAAAATGATATCATTTGAACTTTATCATCAAATCTTATATCAATCATGAAAAATTAGAGAACCCAAGTATGATAGAGCAATACCGTTCATGAGCCAACCAGACTTTCAGTAATTCCATCTATCACAGTTTACTAGCTTTTCAATACGATAAATATTGCATCTGTACATTCACAATTTCATATGCCTCTAAGAATAACAGAACATATAAAATACCCAAAAGAGATTGTTTTAATATACTCAATTATAACAGCTGCCTTCAAATATCTTTGCAATTTCATTACTATTCCACTGAGTAATGAAGTCATCAACAATCTTACATTATTTAGTTCATTGAAAGAGTCAATTCGGAAAAAAATTTTAGCTAGTCCGTTTTGTAATTATCATATCTGGATAAGTCAATTACTCACAAATAATCTTCTTCCTTAACAATAACAACACATATTCAGAATAATCTTTAGAAAAATCTTATATCTCTTCTAATACCATCTTTACATACTAACCCATTCTCATTTCTAACTACATTATTAATCATTTAGCCTTTAACTCTTTAGTTCCACATTCATGAGCTTAATCCATATAAATCTTGTGAGTTTCATTGTATAACACTATACTGGTAACGGGGTAGAGATCTTAAGCCTCAAAATTTAACTTTCATAAATACACACATGTCACTTATCGTGTATCGTTAACATGTTCACTATAAAACATTTATTTCATACCTTTATAGGTCCCCTTTTATCATACGCAACATTTTTACTCGAGCATTGCGAGTATCACCTTCAACATTATCGAAATTAACTCAGTTGGAAAGCATCTCTATCTATTTCCAAGACAATTTTAATCAGAGTCGAGAGATATCACACTATCACGGGTTACATAATGGCATGTATTTCTAGACTCCACATATGCTACGTTCAGCCTGAGAATCGACTAAATCGTAGCTTTGATACCACTAAATGTAACACCCCTAACCTTTACCCGTCGTCGAAACAGGGTTTAGGAGTATTACAAGAACATTCAAAATATTTTACAAATAATTTATGTAAATTACTATTCATTTATCGAGATTATTCATAACGTCCCTTGATTGGGCCTTCTAGGCCCAATACGAGCATTAGAATCGAGTCAGGACTTAATCGGGGTGCAGGGCTCACACGCCCGTGTGACCCTGGGACACGTCCGTGCTAGAGGCCGTGTTCGATCCCGTGTGACTCTCTGACTTGTACATACGGCCATGCCACCCACCCGTGTGCTAGGCAGTGTGGTCAATTAATTCAGTTCAAAATTAGGTGTTGGCTTCACACGGCCAAGACACATGCCTGTGTTCTAGGCCGTGTGGCACACACAGTTGAGACACACGCCCGTGTCTGTGCTCGTGTGCTCAATTCTGAGCATTCTGTTTCTCAAAATTAAGGTGCAGAGGACACACGGCCTAACCACAGGCCCATGTTACCAGGCCGTGTGTCACACACAGTCTACCCGTGTGGACAAAATAAAGCCATTTCTAGCTTCATTTCTCACCCAAATTCACACTAATGACCTGCACTTAAACTCACATCCGTAAACCAACCAATTCAAGCATTCAAATTTAGCAAATTCCATAATACATCATGGCATAACATTTCATGTACACATGACTGCAATCATACCTTAGTCCAATCCATGTATTAAACATGATTTGATCAACTACTCAACATATATGTAGATATCATAGTTTGACATTTCAAGTATATTTAAACAAACCATTACTAGCTATTCCAATGGCTAGGTTACAACCATCATTATTGTTTACATGCCAATATGGCCAATATAACCTATACATGTCATTACAACCATAATTGTTTTACCATATTGTACCGACATGGGCTGATGTATAGTGTGAGTGATCTCTGCCAAGCTTCCAATCCAACGAGCTTCTGATTTACTCTAAAACAAGAAAATAAAACTAAGTAAGCATAAAATACTTAGTAAGTTCGTATAACGTGGTACTTAACTTACCATTCATTCTATTTTGAGGTAACTGTGTAAGGCATATTCAATCACTTTGACCTCAATCCCTACACACATCCTCATTGCCCTTGTTAGTCATATATTCCATAAAGACATCAAAACATACATGAGCTCAACAACAATCAAGTTTCCAAGCACATATGTTTTCCACAACATGTATTCATTCAATATTCATAATTCATCTCTTTATTACAAGTATAATTTCATACTAGTTCATTTCGAGTTTAGATCATTTCATATCAGAATTTTACTCATATTACTCGGAATATCAAGGTCACGATTAGTACACTCAATGTGTATAAGTCTATAATCACGGATGTACATACTCATCAAATAAATTCCATGTACAATATCAGTATTTCATATTTCCATATATCAATTATCACGTATCATCATTTTCATACATTTCAGGCCGATATGTGTAATAACTCATTTCTTATTCATATCTTCTCATATCAAGAACTTTTACCCGTTGAATTTATCTGAAATATCAATGGATACACAGGTAGTACACTCATGGTGTACAAACCAAGATTCGTCAATTCATATTCAATGGTACCTATAGGGTACTATTTCAGGGAGTACACTCTCGAGCAACCCATGTATACAACAGGATTACCAGTTCAGGCTAAATCCTTTTTATGACATATGCTCTAAGGAGCTTGATCTGGATTACCCGTCCGGGCTAAATCCAATCTATAACATATGCTCGAAAGGACTTACATCTAGATTTCTCATCCAGGCTAAATCCTTTCTGTAATGAGGTTAATAGGATTACTCGTCTGAACTAAATCCCGTCAGCAACAAATGCAGGACCTCATTCATTTCGGGAAATCACATATCCATCGAATTTCCATTTTATTCAATTGGGATGTAAACATTATTCTTAAGGATTATCGAGCATGTGATTATTTCATACATCCAAAACATTCATATAATACAAGTAAACACATTCCGCATTCATTTTAATCATATAAGTAGCATTCTCATCGTTTATCCTTTATCATCTATCGGGTATTATCATTTAATTAAAACATTTTTATTTATCGGGCTTGATCGGATATGTAATTATTTCACATATTTATGGCATTTATACAATTTAAATAAACACAATCAATGCAAGCATGTAAATAAACACAATTTAGTTACACGAACTTACCTCGACAAAGGTTCGTGTACTAACATCTACTAATCCGACATTTTCCTCATTCTAGTTCCAAATTTGGTCATCCGGATCTATACGAGTAAATTTAACATAAATTTACCATATTTCACATTCAATTAGACTTAATTTTCATCCTAGGCAAAATTACCATTTTCCCTCAAACTTTTTCATAAATTACCATTTTGTCCCTAAGCTAAATTAATGAAACTTGCGCAAATTACTCCCTATTCCAAGCCTAACCAAGGTTCCATTACAAATTTTACAGCACATGTATTCATAAGATTTTAGAATTTTCCATCAAATTTTACAACTTTTCATTTTAGTCCCTAAATCATGTTTTTATCAAAAATCACTTTGTAAAAGTTGTTTGTCTATCAATAATCTTTCATTTTCTACCATAAATTTCTAATTTCTAGCATATACATCCATGACCTATTTTTAATACCTTGATAACTTTTCAAATTAATCCATCAAATAGATAGATTAGACTATCCCGGTTTTAAAATTATAAAAATTACTAAAAAAAGGGCTTGATTACTTACCCAAATAAGCTTGATAAGTCTTCTTCTTCTCTCTTAGGGTTTCCATGGAAATATTTGGGGAAGATAATATGAAATTGTTTTCTTTTTCATTTAATTAATTTTTCATTTAATAACTTTTCATCTTTCTAATTTAGTCCTTAGCCTTTTTTTATTTTTACATGGATGAGTCATACCAAAATATCTACATACTTTCTTCAATGGTCTAATTACCATAGAAGGACCTTATGTTTTAAATTTCATAGCTATTTAATCCTTATAGCTACGAGAACTCAACTTTTGCATTTTATGCGACTTAGTCCTTCTCGTAATTAAGCACATAATCGATAAAATTTTCTTATCAAAATTTTCACATGACGTTTCTATCATATTATAGACCATGTAATAAAATAAAAATAAATTTTATTTTCGGCTCAGATTTGTGGTCCCGAGACCACTATTTCGATTTCACCAAAATTGGACTGTTACACTGACAAATACTCAGACCACCCATAATTAAGAAAATGCTAAGTTTTGTATACTGATGAGCTCCTATGGCGGATTCACTGTAACAACCTGATTTTGGGACCACGAATTCGATGTAGAAAAATTCATTTTTATTATATTTTTATGGCCTACGGTTTTATAGAACTATTTTGTGAAAATCTAGTTCAAAAATTTTGACGTTTAGGCACTTAATTTAGTTAAAAGGACTAAATCGTAAAAAGTACAAAAGTTGAGTTCTAGTTATTAAAGGTGTCCAATTGCTATGAGACTTTAAATTAGAGGTCCTTAGTTGGCAATTAGACCATTGGATAAGTTTGTGGACAAAAATGGACATGAATAGATAAATTTTCAAAGTAATGCATTAAGGGCATTTTGGTTATTTGGCAAATAAAAGAATAAAAAGGGAAAATAAAGTCAAAATTGGTGTCCATCTTCTTCACATTGGTCGAACTTTACAAGGAGACCATAGCTAGGGTTTCTTCAACTTTCAAGCTTGATAATTAGTGCATTTTAGCTCTGTTTTTAATGTTCTTTACATTTTTGAAGTCTTCGCAACCCGATTTACCTATTTCTACTAATATTTCAAAGTAGGGTTCATGTTTAAAAATTTTCAAAGTAGGGTTCATGTTTAAAAATTTACTCATGTGTGGCATGCATTTATTTTAATGTTTGATGAAAGATATTGTAGGTTTAAGGTGTGATGAATAACTTTTATTAAGTGATTTTTAGTGAAAATGCATAAAAAGGACTTATTTGTAAAAAGTTGTAAACTAGGTAGTAAAAATCTAATTTGATAAAAAATGTGGGCTAATATGAGCATGTTTATGGTTCGGCTAGGCTTGGGTAACAAAGAAATTGAATATATTTCATTTTACGAGCCTAAGGACTAATTTGTAAAAATGTGAAAAGTTAAGGGCAAAATTGTAATTTTTTTATAATGTGATTTTTGGAAGCATTGAACAATGTGATAATTAAATAAGCTAAATTTTCTATTATAGATCAATAAAAATGAAGTTCAGACCTTGATCGGAGGGAGAACAAGGTTATTGACAATTAAGTCAATTTCCTACTATTTTGTACCGAGGTAAGTTTGTGTGCAAATGATGCAACGTTAGATTCTGTATTTAATGCTTAGTATTGCATAAATTGTACGATTGTTCTATGGAAATATTCAACAAAGTTTTGACGATGAGAAAAATCCCGGTTGAACCTTAGGAATAGTTTAGGATACAAGTGACATGTCACTAGGAAACTATGTGTTATGTGACCTATGTAAATACAGGTACTGGTCATGTACATCCTACTGGTGGCTGGGTAGTCCAGCATTTATTACGGATACCTGACAGCTTGTGTGAGTAGTCCATGTAGCTACGTCTTGACTGACAGCTTGTGTGAGCAGGCCCATGATTAGCTCGTGTGTGAGCCCTATGTGTTATGAGATATGAGGTAGCATTGGCTACATATGTGGCACTTGTGTGTTAGACTTTCCGTGTATCTGATAATATTCCAAGTGTTCAATGGGTAATCCTAAGAGTATATCAAAGATGACAAAGTATGTAACTATGTTACGAGTTGGTACAGGTATGTATGTAAAACTCATGAGTATGGATCTTGGTATGTGATGAACCATTGATAAGAATGTTGATGAGTGAGTTATGCAGAAGATGCATGATGATATTTATGTCAACTTACGATGCATAATTATATGATTAATGTTGCTTATTATTTACGTGCAACCTTACTAAGCTTTAAAGCTTACTCCCCTTTTTCTTTCCATTCCTTATAGTGTCGCCAAGCTAGCTCGGGGATCGAGGGACGTCAGAGCTAGATTCACACTATCAAACGATTGTTTTGGGTATACTTGGTTTCAATATTTTGAGTATGACATGTATAGGGACTTGGTCATTTTGTTATGTGTCATATTGGTTAGCCAAATATGTTGGCATTGTAATGGTTAATGATTCATTTTGTATATGGCCATTGGAAGTTGGCTAATATTAATTTTGTTGGTCATTAGTATATTTATGTGATGAAGCTTATCATGAAGATGAAATTGGCATGAATGGAAAAGATAGTATGAGATGTTTATGCATGATAGATGTTAGTATGTGCAAATGATGTATTGATATCTTGTTTGTGGCTAATTTGGTTGTATGTTTGTGCTTGGATTGGTGTTGCTTGTTGTTGTGTAGGTTGGTGCTAGTAAAAGTGGTAAAATGGCTTGGTAAATAACCTTATTTTGTCCACACGGGTAGAGACACAGCAGTGTGTCTCAGTCATGTGAATGTGTCCAAGGCGTGTGAAGTCTACACCTATTTTATGAAAAATTTCAAAAATTAAATCATCCACATGGCCTAAGCAACAGGAATGTGACTTGGTCGTGTGACTTCAATTTGTTGATGATGTCATAAACAGAGAGTTTCACGGGTTAAGGACACGGACGTGTGTGACCACACGGCCTACCCACAAGGGTGTGTCCCAAGCCACACGAGCGTGTGACCCCTGTTTTAATGAAAAAATTTCTAAGTGTTGTAAAATTTTCTAAAATTCACAGTTTAGTCCCGAACCACTTCCTACGTATGTTTTGGGCCTCGTAGGCTCGTTATAGGGACAATATGATTGATTGTTAAAAAGTTTTAATTTGGATGGATATTTACGTCTCGGTTTTGAATGTTTTCTTATGTTTAAGTCTGGTAATGCCTTGTACCCTGTTCCGGCGTCAAATACAGGTAAGGGGTGTTACATTCACTCTTCAGAAACACTACTGATGACTCTTTTAGGAAATATCTATAAGGCAATTTCAAATTTCACCTCAAGGCTATCCAAACAGGGATGTCTTCAAACTTACCTAGATCCCTGCCAAAAAGTCAACTAGCAGAGAAGTCTCAAAGTTTACCGAAATCTTGCCACAAAGGTAGTTAACCAGATTTCACCCCGAGGGCATTACAGAATACGCCACAAAGGACCCATAGAATAGATCTTATCATATTTATTTTTCCAGAAAGTGCCATAGACATGGACTTTTCACAGATTTATTTAACGATATGTCAGTCTAGTTAGCATTATTACTATGCCACTAGAGGCTAAACAATAAATCTCTATTTTCACAATGATCTGCCTGTCCGGTTTGCAATTTATCTATCCTACCAATGGCAACACAAACGGATGCATTACTTATTTGACATAGAATATACTTACCTAGATTTCATTCACACTCCTGACAAATTCACACTCTCTAATACCTAATTCCACATGTATACATACCACATATCATCTTATTCATGTATCTCATTTGTAAACATGCAGAAGCTTTACGATACTTCACACACACATGCCCTCACCAATTATCTTAGAAAACATCAACAGATGAATAACCATTGTAAATTAACATACATGAGTCATGATAAAGGCTCATCTGAAACTCACATTTATTTCAGCTCGGAGTTCTTCTTCTGATAGCCCTACCCGAAACAGCAATAACTGATTAAAATATCATGGAACTTCTATTAAAACTCCATTTATAGAAAGTTATCCAAATATCCGTACCCCTGGCATAACTCATATGTAGTGTGGTCTTAAAAACACTTTAATCTCCTACAGCTTTCTCATATACTTAGTAGGCACTTCATACTCAGCCAAAACTCTAATGCGTTCTCTTCATTTGTCATACTCTTTCTTTAATTCAAGAATATCTCGAGATGAAATCCTTAGATACTTTCACGAGCGGTTACTTTATGCGCTAAACTAGTTAGCCAGAACTCTATAAAATGGCAGACTCTGCGACCATTATGCACCAAAACATGTAACATGCATGCCCAGTTACCTTTTTTCTTAGATCCATCGATGTTGGTGTGCAACACATTTATGGCAAGTCAAGGGGCAGAAAGCATACAATGACCTGACAAATTGAGTGATTCATCGGAGGGCAATGTAGCCAAGGATGAATAAAAAGAAGATAAAGTAGAAGAAGAGGACGATGACGAGGCTATGGAGGATGACGACTTCGAGCCCTATCACGATGATCTATAGGATGTGTTCGCACTCGCACAACCATCCACGGGCCCCTTGTCATTCGTGAACTGAGTGACCGACTCAGACTGTCTTACAAAAGGTCGATCGTCAAGGGCAAAGTCAAAGGAATAGCAAGATCGAGAAAGAGTTCTGGGATGCTCAAGGGCAAAGTTAAAATAGGTAACATGCATGCCTAGTTACCCTTTTTCTCGGATCCACCGATGTTGGTGTGTGACACATTTATGGCAAGTCAGGGGGAATAAAGCATACAATGGCCTGACAACTTTGAGGAATAGAAAGAAGATAAAGCAGAAGAGGAGGATGATGAGAGGCTACGAAGGATGACAACTTTGAGCCTTATCATGATGATCTATAGGATGTGTTCACACTCGTACAACCATCCACAGCGCCTCCCGTCAACCGTGAACTGAGCGACCAACTTGGATTGTCTTACAAAAGGTCTATCGTCAAGGGAAAAGTCAAAGAAATAGCAAGATCGAGTGAGAGTCCCAGGGATGCTTAGAATTAGTTACATGTTTTCGCATTTTTTATTTTTATTTGTGCATCATGTAAACTATATAAACTACATTACTTTTGGACTTGTTTTTGTTGTTTTCATCTTTCGTATTTTGTTTGTTTGTGTGTTTTTGGTTTGTGTTTGTTTTATGTGCAACAAATTACCCTGAAAGACTACATGGCAATTGTGAGCTTTGACGAGGAGATGGACACCCAAGCTAGTGTAGCGCTCTTTTTAGGTAAGTTTCTATCCCTTTTTAGGCACACATTGAACACAATGTGTAGGCCAAGTGTGCGGGAATGCACATATTTTTATATGTTTTATTTTTATTTTTTTCTATTGTTTCGTGTGTTTATTTCATTTTTAGGCCTTTTTCAAAAATTCCAAAAATATTTTTCATTTCTTGTTTTTGTTTTGTGTATTTACATGGTGTTTGGACTATAATTAGGTAAAAAGACATTAGTGGTAAATATTGAATAAGTATGTTGAATTGCCAAGCTTGTAAATATTGAATGACATTAGATAACTTGATACTCTTAATTTTAGACTAATTAGTTCACATAGTTAATTTGTATAATATATTAAAGGCCTTAAACAAAAATCTATAAAGTGTTTTGGATGAATGAGGTGCATGGATCCTTGTAGATAAATAATTTGAATTCTTAATTGTTCATTAGGATAGATGTATGCTTAATAGAATTTGTGTTTTGTGAATAATTTGAGAAAGACCTTAGGCATTTTTTGAACTACCTAGAGCCTAAATGCTTACCTTTTGCTATGTACCTCTAGCTCCCACATTCTTGACCTTAAGTACCGTTTCCTTGTAACATTAATATCAAAGCCTTGAGACTCAACGAATCTAGTACTCAATCCTTCTCTGTCCCAATCTTTAAATTTTAAAATGCACTATATAATGGACGTCAGGCAATGGACATTGAGGGTTAGGTAGAGACATCATAGTGGCTTAGTGTGCGAAAAAGAAAATAAAGAGATTATGAGATATAGTATGTATAGAATATATATATATAAAGCATTGTGAACGAAAGAATGCAAAAACAAGAATAAAGAGAGCTTAAAAAATAAATCAAAGTTGAGATAAAAAAAGAAAGAAAATCTTTTATATCACAATGTATTCATAGGCACTAATTTTGTACGTACTGATATCGCGTAATACCTTCTAAAATTTTGGAGAAATAAGGTACGTGAGGGAAGGAGAAATAGGAGGTGAGTTTGTAAATAAGTTAGGGGCAAGTAGAGAGAAATTCCATGTGCTTAATCGTTTCTAGTGCTTGGACCCATTTTAAGTGGCTGTTGTTTAAACTCTAAACCGTCCTAAGCCTCAGAACGTTAGAAGCCTAGAAGACCTTTAGGACCCGAATAATTCACTAACACAATAATTCATTAATTGCTTGCATTTGTTTGAATGAATATGACCAATTCTTTTTAAAATGAACGATCCGCATAATTTATTTTCAAGGATAACACTTGTACATACATTCATTTTCATTGCCTCTATATCTATTGATATTTTAACTTATGGAACTTGTAACACCCCTTACCTGTATTCAACGCTGAAACAGGGTACGAGGCATTATTGAACTTAAACTCAAACAAACATTCAAAACCGAGACACGAATTTCTACTCAAATTTAAAAATTTTCATAAACATTCATCTCGTCCCTAAAATGAGCCTACGAGGCTCAAAACATACATTGAAAGTGGTTCAGGACTAAACTGAGAACTTTAGAAAATTTTACAACGCTTAAAAAATTTTTCACCAAAATAGGGGTCACACGCCCGTGTAGGCAGGCCGTGTGGTCACACACGCCCGTGTCCCTAACCCGTGTAACTCTCTGTTTATGACGTCATCAACAAATTTAAGTCACATGGCCAAGGCACACGCCCGTGTGCTTAGGCCGTGTGGTCGAATAAATTTTCATAATTTTTTCATAAAATAGGTGCAGACTTCACACAGCCAGGGCACACACTCGTGTTTAAGGTCGTGCATCCACACGGCTGAGACACACGTCCGTGTCTCTACCTGTGTGCTTGATACTGAGCAATCTGTTTTGCAACAATTATGGTGCAGGGGACACACGGCCAGAACACATGCCCATGGAGCAAGTCGTGTGTCACACACGTCTTAGACACACGTCTGTGTGTCTACCCGTGTGGACAAAAATAAGGCTATTTTCTAGTACTATAAATAAAGGATGGAGTGGAACATATTTGACATCTCTTTTTTCTGTAAACACTCCCTCTCCCAAAAACTCTGTCTTTTGTTCTCTCCATATTTTCTTCAATAAAAATCTCATTTCTATTATATTTATTTCTTTCCCAAAAAATCATGAGCCACTAAACCAATCTAGCCGAAGGTTGTCGAAATTCCCCAAAAACATTCTTGAGGCTTAGAATACGCACTTAGCCTTCTCAACAGGGTATTCATCGCTTCTCCGCATTACGGGGCTGACACTTCTGTCCATATCCCTTAATAGGTGATCTTTTTAACTTGTGCAAGGAAAAACCGCTTTATACGTTTTGGGAAAGTTACACAGTCGGTTCGTTGGCTTTTTGCGTCAGAGGTTGGTGAATCCAAGAGATAAAATGGCGTGGTATTCGCCGTTGGAAAGTGGTGATCTAGCAGAAGATAGTCTCACAAAAGCGATTATTGGCTAGAGTTAGGTTCTGCCAAATTTTAAGTCTAAATCCTTGGAGCTGGTGGTCGTAGGTGTCCTCTTCCACTATAACTGGTTTATCCTACTCGAGAAGGGTTACTTAAAAGCCAAGGATTGAACCTAAGGCGGAACGAGACAACCAAAGGCTGGAATCTTGCCACATAAGAAACTTTCTCTTTTCCCAAACTCTGTTTATTTTTTTATTCTTTATTCTAATTTTCAGAATTTATTTACTTTCACAATTTCAATTCAACTGTAAATTCTATTTTTATTTTTTTCTCAGATCGAAATTCTTAATTCTGTTTTTTTATTTTTCAAGAACGCGGGTTTTCTTGGCCAAAAAATTGTCTAGGATTACAAGAAACGAGCATTCGTACAATCCGATCCCTGAGGATTCGACCCTACTTCCCCTTTACTGTTATTTTTACTATTTTAAAGGGAATAGGATATTTTTTGTGCTCTCAACGACATAACAAATTTTGGCACCGTTACCGGGGATCGGTAACGTACTAATCTTGTTTTTTATTTCTTATGACCAGATCTGTTCCAGGTACTCTTGCGTTTGATTTAGAAATTGAGAAGACTACAAGAGCTAATCGGAAGGAAACAAAGCTAAGGAAAAAGCAGTCAGCGGTTGTTAGGACTCAAAGTAATCCACCGCCAGAAATCAGAATCGACGACGTAGAGTCTAGGGTTAATGAAAACCCTACTCAAACATTTGAAGGTGAAAAAGTATAAGTCAATTCCCCAGAAGAAGTGCTTAATGCTAGGGTTAATGAAAACCCTAATTTAGCACCTCAACCTATGGCTCAAACAATTCGGCAACTGGCCGAAGCTCCGGCAGAACAACCGCCACTATGCATCGCGTATCCTACTATGGATACTGATTTTGAACTAAAGTCAGGTTTAATCCAACTTCTGCTAACTTTTCATGGGTTGCAAAACGAATATCCCCACAAACATCTGAAAGAGTTTCATATGGTTTGTCTTAGTATGAAACCCCAGGAGGTAACTGAGGATCAAATTAAATTGCGTGCTTTCCCTTTTTCCCTAGCAGATTCTACTAGGGAATGGTTATTTTATTTACCTCCTGGATCTATAACGACTTGGGCTAATCTTTCTCGTTTGTTTCTCAACAGGTTTTTTCCAGCGTCGCGTACAGCTGAGTTAAGAAGGGAGATCGTTGGAATAAGGCAAAAAGAACCAGAGTCTCCGTATGACTATTGGGAGCAGTTTAAGAAGTTGTGTGCAAGTTGCCCACAACATGGTATAACAGAACAATCTCTTCTCCAATACTTTTATGAAGGCCTGAAACCCATGGAGATGAATATGGTAGACGCCGCTAGTGTGGAGCGTTGGTCAACATGACTCCTCAACAAGCAAGAGACTTGATCTCCACGATGGCTGCAAATACTCAGCAATTTCGACCCAATCCTGAACCCCTTAGAAGGGTTCACTAGCTAAGTAATTCTACTGTTGACGATAGACTTGATAGACTTACTAATATTGTGAATTCTCTTGTTGCAGAAAAAGCAAGACCAGCCCAAGTATGCAGAATATGTGCTACACCTGATCATACAACTGATGCATGTCCCAATTTGTATGATGATACTATGGCTCATTTAGATATTTTGGGAAATTTCCCTAGGCCACCACAAAGGCGATATGACCCTTACGCTAATACCTACAATCCAGGATGGAGAGACCATCCTAATTTAAGTTATAGGGCCAATCCATGATATAACCAGCCATCCCAAAATCAGGTTCCACTATAGCCACGAGATTCAGGTAATTCTCTAGAAACTTTGGTCAATAAATTAGCAGCTAATGTCCTTGATTTTCAATAGAAAACTCTTAATTTCCAAAGAGAGACGAAGGATTTCCAACAGAAAACCGAGGCATCCATAAGGGAGTTGACCATATCAATTGAGAAATTGAACTCTCAAGGGAAGCTACCGTCACAAACAGAACCTAATCCAAGACAACACGTAAATGCAGTAATGTTATGAAGTGGAAAGGTACTGGAACCAATTTCTGGCAGGAATCATGGCCAAGAAATCGCCCAAGAAAAGCTCGAAAATGACGAATAGGTCCGAGCGAAACCTCCATTGCCGAAAATTCAACCTCCATTTCCAAGATGATTAAATCAATGTCGGAAGGGCAAAAAAGATAAGGAGATCGTCGAAACATTTAGAAATGTCGAGATCAATACACCACTGTTGGATGCCATATGACAAATTTCGCGGTATGCCAAGTTCCTTAAAGAACTCTGCACCAACAAACAAAAATTAACAGGTAATGAAAAGGTAAGTGTTGGTGAGAATATATCTGCAGTGTTATAGCGGAAAATGCCAGTGAAATGTAAAGATAGGGGCATGTTTGCAATACCATGCAAAATAGGCCATTTAGGAATTAAGAAGGCTATGTGTGATTTAGGGGCCTCCATAAATGTCATGCCTTTTTCTGTTTATGAATCACTTAACGCAGGTTTTTTGACAAAAACAGGTGTTATCATTCAGTTAGCAGATAGGTCCATTGTGTATCTTGAAAGAGTTCTTGAGGATGTATTAGTCAATTTCAATGGACTTATCTTCCCTGCAGAATTTTATGTGATAAAAATGGAGGAGGATAATGCTTCTGGGTCTTCAGACACCTTGTTGGGGCAACCTTTCCTTAGTACCGCAAATACTAAGATTGGCGTACGAAGCAGAACCCTCGCAATGGAGTTTGACAGGGAGATCGTGAAGTTTAATGTTTATGGCACTATTAGTCACCCAAGTGAAGTCTTGGACGTAAACCGTGTCGACATAATTGACTCATCAGTAGAAAAAACTTTTGAGTCATCTTATGGAGATAAATCTAAAATGATGTTTGATGATTTTGAATCTGTTAATAAATTATTGGCTCCCATGAATACTAAACTTCTACCTTCTATTGTGCAGGCACCAGATTTGAAATTAAAACCACTTCCCGAGCATCTCAAATGCACATTTTTGAAGAATGATGAGACCATTGCCGACTTAAAAGGGATCAACCCCTTGGAGGAAAATACAAAGCCAAAGAAAGAGGCGCAAAGACGATTAAACCCAAATATGGTGGACGTGATAAAAAATGAGAATTTCCAAGCCCATACGAATGAAAGAATTCAGCTGGAACAGCCCCAATACTAGTTGGGGCGTCAAGCTAGCGACGTTAAACAAGCGCTTATTGGGAGGCAACCCAATTTTTATTTTTCTTTATTGTTATTATTATTTTATTATTTATTATTTTATTTTATTTTATTTTATTATTTATTACTTTATTTTGTTTGAGTGATAATTAATTTCTCTTCTTTTGTCTAGGTACACTAACGCGAAAATAGGGAGAAAAAGGAGAAAAACTAAAAAAATTGGCCTGAAACAGCTCTTATTCCATCCCTATACCAGTCTGGAATAGCGTCCTCCTGCCCTAGATTCCCTAAAACCTACCTCCAAACACTCACCCTTCAGCTAAACACCATTCTTATGCACCCCCAAACCGTAAAAATAAACTCATTTTTACACCAAAAAATCTCATCAGCCACTGCACCTTTTTCCCCATCCCTCCATCATCGATTTTCAACCACCAAGGTGAGAACCCGAAGTCGAGCCGTCGTCGCACGCTTCACCTACCCCATCGCCACCCTTCTCCGGTTCGCCTTCTTCTTTCCTTCCGTACGAAACCACCGCGCCATCACCCTCCTCTCTGCATGTGCCGTCCTTTACGACAGTAATTACACGGGGAGTTCTTCTAAACTTTTTCCACCAATTTGTTTATTTTTTTCCACATCGAGGACAATGTGTTTTAAGTAGGGGGAGGTATTCCTCATTATTTTTGTCGTTTTATCTATTGCTTTTGCTATTGTGTTACTGTTGCTGTTGCCTTGTGCTCGTTTCTGCCCACATTTATTTTTTTCGAATATTCTGCCTCTTTTCTTGCCCAAGAATTTGACCATGACTTGGCCACTGTTTGACCTCCATGCATGATTCTTATCTACTGAGTTAATTATGATTTTGCTTGATAGATTTCATTTCCACTGTTTTATTTCTTTTAGTTAAAATAATTATGATTAATAGAGTCGATCCTATTTTGCTTTTAGTAAATTTGATTAAGTCTAAATACAAAGAGGACACTTAATACAATTGCATGCTTAAAATATATTCATGACTATTAAGGTGGTTACTGAATTTTTGACACTTGATTGTTTTTCCTAAGTCCTCCAAAATTAAAATTTCGTTTAATAATAATAATATTTTCGTGGTTATGAGTGCAGCTTAAGACATGGCTAGCTGAGTAATCGGGGTAGGGTGCTTAGGTTGTCATCCTATTTTGCGTCAAAAGGTTGTGTGACGTGTTAGGTAAAACTCCACTAACCAGAATTAATTTTTAAGAATGTGTTGGGCTGAGTAACCGGGGTGAGGTGCTTGGCTGTTGTCTCTCTTCACGTCCAAAGGTTCAATATGTTCTTAAGAAAAATAAAAATTAGGAATGTGTTGGGCTGAGTAACTAGGATGGGGTGCTTGGCTGTCATCTCTCTTCGTATCAAAAAGTTTAATATTTTCCTAAGTGAAAGCAAATAAATAAAGTTGAAATTAAAGTAAAAAAAAAGAAAATAAATAAATAAATAAATATGCATTAATAAAATTTGGGGACTAAAGAGAGAAATAAATAAGGTGTCTTAATAGATTTGGTAAATTACTTAATTTTCATTAAATAATCCAGGTCGATCTTAATTTTGTGTGTGTTAATTGGAACACTTTTTCAATTTTACTTAAATCAAGCTAACGGTTCTCTTTATTTTTCGTATGCATTTTGACTAATTTTTATAAAACTTTGGAGTAGAATTTCTTTCATGGCAGGATCTAATTTTCACAGTGGACAGGAACCATACTTGAGGGCAAGCATGGGCTAAGCAGGGGGAGTTTGATAATACTCTAGAACGTCATATTTTTATGTGCTAATTGCATATTTATTTTGAGTATGATTCTACTTATTTGGGCTATTTATGGTCTTTTATCTTTCAGGGACTAAATTGAAGGCAAAAGTAAATTTAAGGGCGAAAAGCGTGAAATTAAAGATGAATTGGACCAACATACGACAGAGGGAAAAAGGTGGTGCCGAAAATGCAAACATGAAAGACCTAAGGACAAAAATGCAAAATAAGAGATTTTATAGCACAAGACTCTATTTAATGTTGTTAGGATAATTATTAAGGATAATTATTTAGATTTTATTTTAGGATTTATTTTTGTTTATCTTTATTTATCTTTAATTATCTTTATTTATTTGTATTTATCTTTTAGAATTTAATTAGGAATAGGCTAGGTTTTCTAGTACCATAAATAGAGGATGGAGTGGCACATATTTGACATCTCTTTTTTCTGTAAGCACTCCCTCTCCCAAAACCTGTCTTTTGTTCTCTCCATATTTTCTTCAATAAAAATCTCATTTCTATTATATTTCTGTCTTTCCCAAAAATCATGAGCCACTAAACCAATCTAGCCGAAGGTTGTCGAAATTCCCAAAAAGGTTCATGAGGCTTAAAATCCGTACTTAGCCTTCTCAACAGGGTATTCATCGCTTCTCCGCATTATGGGGCTGATGCTTCCTTCAATGTCCCTTAATAGGTGATCTTTTCAACTTGTGCAAGGAACGGCTGCTTTGTACGTTTTGGGAAGGTTACACAGTCGGTTCATTGGCTTTCAGCGTCAGAGGTTGGCGAATCCAAGAGACAAAACGGCGTGGTATTCACCATTGGGAAGTGGTGATCTAGCAGAAGATAGTCCCACAAAAGCGATTATTGGCTAGAGTCAGGTTCTGCCAAATTTTAAGTCTAAATCCTTGGAGCTGGTGGTCGTAGGCGTCCTCTTCCACTATAACTGGCTCATCCTGCTCGAAAAGGGTTACTTAAAAGCCAAGGATTGAACCCAAGGCGAAACGAGACAACTGGAGGCTGGAATCTTGCCACATAAGAAACTTTCTCTTTTCTCAAACTCTATTTATTTTTATATTCTTCATTCTAATTTTCACAATTTATTTAATTTCGCAATTTCAATTCAACTTTAAATTCTGTTTTTATTTTTTTCTCAGATCGAAATTCTTAATTCTATTTTTTTAATTTTTCAGGAACGCAGGTTTTCTTGGCCAAGAAATTGTCCAGGATTTCAAGAAACGAGCATTCGTACAATTCGGTCCCTGAGGATTGGACCCTATTTCCCCTTTACTGTTATTTTTACTATTTTACAGGGAATAGGATATTTTTGGTGCTCTCAACGACGCATCAATAAACTTAAACTAATGTTAGCCAATTTCAATGGCCATTTACAAAATTTATCATCAACCATACTTGACACTTAAGAATTTGGACATACATTAACATCATACATGCACCACTTGAACATCCTTAGCCATTCCAATGGCTAAGTCACAAAATATTACTTACAAGCCTTCATCTATGCCAAGTAGCTTATACATGCCATTATACCAAAATGAATCATTTAGCTATACCAAAAGGAGATTTGTGGATAGTGTGATCTTGCTCCGACCGAATCCTCCAACCTTCGCGAGCTTTACGAGCACTATAAAATAAGGAAAGGTAAAACAGGGTAAGCATTTTCATGCTTAGTAAGTTCGCGTAATGGAAAGAAAACTTACCAATCATAATTATTCAGATAAACATACATACGCATTCATTCCATCAATAATTTTGACAAGTTACCTAAATACATTTGCTCATTAAACAAGTTAGTCATACACGTCATGAAGTATTCAAACCAACATAGATGAGGTCACCGTAATATAAACTTTCATATCATTTCACGATTTCCATTTTTCAAGATTTCTTTTCGTTGAACTATTGTAAATCTCGATGGAGACTAGGGTAGTATACTCGAGGTATACATGTCAATCGTCCGTCAATTTACATCCAGAGTGCTCCTTGAGCATATATTCATAGAGCATACTCCCAAGCCATATTTCTATAACAGGATTACCAGTCCAGGCTAAATCCCGTCTTTAGCATTTTCTCTCAAGAGCTTATTCAGGATTACCAGTCCAGGCTAAATCCCTTCAATAACGTTAGCTCTAATGAGCCTACTATGTATTACCCGTCCGAGCTAAATCCATTTCATAACATTTGCTCAAGAGAGTGTAGCTCAAGATTACCCGTCCGGGCTAAATCCTTTCTATATTATTTTTGTTCAGTTCAAGGAAATTATTATAATCCATCGGAAATACAATGCTCAACCGGGACAATGGCATTTTATTCATGTTTTCCATCTTATGATTATTTCGTAGTGTGTATCATTACGTATATATTATCTCAATCACACAATTCAATTAAAACATAATAACATACCAAATAAAATTACACAAACTTACCTTGAGAATGGTTCGTATTTGAACTCAACTATTCCTAGACATTTCATTTTCCTCGATCTACTTCCGTAATCGGTTGTTCTGAGTCTATATGAGCAAATTCAACTATCAATTCATTTTTTTACACATACATTTACATTAATTTGCATCCTAGACAAAATTATCATTTTGTCCCTAACTTTTTTGACATTTTACATTTTAGATAGGCTCGTAAAATGAAATGTGTTCAATTTCTTTGTAACCCAAGCCTAGCCAAACCATATAAATGGTCATACCAGCCCATATTTTCCATTAAATCAGATTTTTACTACCCATTTTATAAATTTTTACAAATAGGTCCTTTTATGCATTTCCATCAAAAATCATCTAGTAAAAGTTGTTTATTATACATCAAACTTTCATTTTCTACCACAAAATATCAAAACACTTGCATGTCATGCATGGTTAAAATTTTAAACATGAACCCTACTTCAAAACAATGGTAGAAATAGAAAGATCGGGTGAATATGACTTCAAAAACATAAAGAGTATTAAAAACGGGGCTAGGATGTACTTACAATTAAGCTTGAAAGTTGAACAAACCCTAGATATGGAGAGCTTGAAAATTTCAGCTATGGAGAAGAAGATGGACAAAATTTTGGCTTTATTTTCCCTTTTAATTCATTTAATAACCAAATGACCAAAATGCCCATAATGTCTTACTTTAAAATTTCATCCTAATCATGCCCATTTTTGTCCATAAACTTAACTAATGGTCTAATTATCATATAAGGACCTATAATTTAAAATCTCATAGCAATTGGACACCTTTAACATCTAGAATTCGTGTTTTGCACTTTTTATAATTTAGTCCTTAAAACTAAATTGAGTGCCCAAATGTCAAAATTCTCGAACAAGATTTTCATAGAATAGTTCCATAAAACTGTAAATCATAAAAATATAATAAAAATAAATTTTACTGTGTCAGATTTGTGGTCCCGAAACCACGATCCCGGCTAGACCTAAAATCGAGATGTTACAGAACTAATTTTGTTTGCATTAGGAATAACCAAATTAACTAGATATCACTCTTAAGTTGCATGTAACGTAGTTCTCATACGATTTCGATATTTTACCACTATGTGACTTAATTTTCTGATCTAGTCCAAGGGTCTTCTTGCTTCTTGCATGTTTGGTGTGTTTGCTTGAGGACAGGAAAAGAGTTAAGTGTGAGGGAGTTTGATCTGTTGTAATTTGATATGGAAAATTAGGTGTCTCCGTTACACTTAAGGAGCTTATTTTTTAGCAAAGTAGCATCTTTTTTATAGTTTTTCGTAGTTTTTAGGTTTTGAGTTAAAAAGTGCGAATGCCTAATTTTTTCTTGTTTTTGAGACCCAAATTGGTCAAAACTGCCTTTGGGGGCCCTAACATATGATTGAGTGTTGTAGGGATACGTTGGAGGCTGGAATCGAGCGTGAACATCACCAAAGGAGTGAGTATCACGATGTCTTACCTTTTGAATTGCCATACCTCCAATAGGCCCTAAGGATGAAGACCACACATAGTGATATCGCGATACCCTAGGGTGGATACCGCTATATCCAGATGCTTTGGCAACCCCCATTTCAAAACTATCGATGATGTCGCAATACCCATCCCATAGGTATCGCAATATCCACATTATAAGGGGATAAAAAATGACACAAAGGGTAGTCTTGGTCCAAACGAAACACCAATCATCCGTTTAAGGGTATTTTGGGCACATAATTGGGTCAGAGATAACTGCTTAAATTAGCCAAAATTTGGTTGATACAATGAAGGCCATATTAGCGTAGTGTTACCTTAGGGTTTCTTTTGTTTTTCTCTTAGATTTTCTTTATCTTCTTCTAGGGTTTCTTAGTTCCATTTTTGTATCTATAGATTTATATTTTCCTGCAACTTTTTCTTTTTATTCTTAGTGTTATTATAGTTAGTTAAGTTAGTTAATATTGTAGCTTAGGTTTATTTACACTTTCAGTCCCTGTACCTTTCTTATAATGACATTTTCAATTTTAGTTAATGCATTTCAGTTTCTCCTAAGTTTAATATGTTAAAGCTTGTTCCTTTTATCTTTTTTGCTTTAGATTTTTATGTTATATGCTACTCTTTACATTTCCTTTAAGTCTTCTTGTATAAAAATCCAAACTTTTACATTTTTCTTAAGGTTTTCTTTAATGGCTTTCAAGTTATGCACTTTTATGTTCATTACTTTCTTTTTAACATGAATAACTAAAAATTTAAGGGTTTTGGTTGATGGAGATGTGGTGAGTTGATTTTTGGATGATGGAGCAAATCGTAATAAATTGGACTAATTTGAATGAACCTACAAACTTAGGATTGACAACCCCAAGGGAAGATTTAGGCAAGTGAGACCGAGAGGAGATCTTATTGAGCACTATTCATTAGTCCTAGATTAACCGGTGAGATCGAAAGATAAGCTGGATTAATTTGTCTAACTTGGTAAAATGGAGACCGAAAGGTAATATGACACCATTTTAGGAGTTTAAGCGAATTGGATCCCTAATTCGAAGATAAGTGAACCACATTGAGATCAATCAACCACCGTTTGTTTTCTATTTGTTAATTTCATAATTCTGCATGTTTTGTAATTTAGTCCTTAGTAGTTAGATCGTAGATTAGTTTAATTCTTTTTGACTTTATGATTTTCTTTAATATAATTTTCAACAATTAGTTTATTATACTTTTTATTTTACATGCCCGTAAGTAGAAATTATTCAATCTCTAACTCTCTTAGGTTCGATCCTAGAAGTACTACTATACCCTGTTGTACATATATATTACACTTGACCTATCCCACTTGCAGACACTGAACTTAGTATTTTATTCAATCATTTTCTTGTCTTCAACCGTTATTTGAAATCTCCTCCGCCACGTCTGCAAAGCGCGAGGCGAAGTGCAGTCAAGGGGCCAAAGATCGTCCCACTTAAAACCCAATCTCCTAGACAAAATTTCGCTCGTGTAATTTTGCAGAACACCAAAATTTAGAGAATAGAGAGAAGTTGTTTTTCTCTTGTTGTGTTCTATGAAAATTGAGGAGAATGACCTCTCATTTATCAATTTTTGTAGGGAAAAATGGTAAAATAGCGTGTTATTTTCTAAAAATAGCAAAGGATTTTCTTTAACTGAAATTATTCGAAAAATATTTTCTACAACAGTTAGAGGATTTTCCACAACTGAAAATATTCTGAAAATATTTTTTTTGCATTACCAACATTCCTTCACTAATGCAAAAGAATTAGAAATTTTTGTAAACATGAGAAAAGGCAAAATGTGAGAAGAGAAATAGCGAAATTAGCCGCTTAAGAACTAATATCTTGTGGATTTGAACTAGTACATAATGAAATAAGTTATTCTTCTCTTTAACAATTGAATGAATCTTGAACTTGTTAGGATAGGGGTTAACCCACGACACACAACTAAGCTCAAAACCAATTGATATTTCATGATAGATTAACAAGTTTTAGCCAATACACCTCAGGATACTGGTAAGTGCTCTAGAAAGATTTTCCAATGTCTTTCATAGAAAGTGGCTAGTTCTTTACACTTTCATAGGTGGTTTCGTCAAGTCTATCTCAATATAGACCTGCCAAGTAAGGACTATGAAATCATTAAGAGCATTTTATTAAGCTCATCCTCCCAAATTTAAGTTCGGTGAATTCATCAAGTCTGTCTCAATAGGACCACCTAAACTCTGGGATATGAACTCATTAAGAGTAATAAACTAAACCTCACTTGTCAGTGAATTCATCAAGTCTGTCTCAATAGGACCATTCAAATCCCATAATATGAATTCATTAAGAGTGAGAACTCAACCTTATGCATGTACATCGTTCGTCATAGAGATAGGTAGAATGTACACTACGAGTCTTTCCATGGTTTTGTTTGACCACATTGAACTTAGAGAACTAAGTTGGGTATCCACTATGAATTCCTCAACCACTGGCTTTAAGACCTATCCCCTTCGAAGAATCAAGAACCATTTTTCTACTTAACCTTTTAGTTAATGAATTAACTAGGTTCCTTTCAGACCTCACGTACTCCAAAACAAGTACTCCATTCTCCCATGAAGAAATTTCTGCAAGTATATTCCTAAACCATTTTACCTCTTGCCTGACTCAGTCAAGATTTATAAACCTTGATTCCATCATGGAGCGAGCAATACACGTCTGTTTAGCAAACTTTCAATAAATAGTTGCTCCACCCAAAGTGAAGACATACCCACTTGTAAAGCTAACTTGATCAATTACCCTATTTGCATCGTAGCACCCTCTAGGACTGCATGGTATCCAAGAAATTTCAACTTCTCAAGTTATTGTACTTTAATTTCACTCAGACCATTTAGGGAAATCTCAACCTTGATAACTAGCATAATTGCGGACCATGACACTCCCCAACTTACTATGTTGATGCCTTCATCGACATTAAAGTTGTAACACACCTTACTCGTATTCAACACTGGAACAGAGTACGAGGCATTACGGGACTTATCACACGAACAAACATACAATTTTGGGTTATAAATTTACATCCAAAATAAAACCATTTGCATTTAATCATAAAGTCCCTAATATAAGTCTATGAGACCCAAAACATGCTTTGGAAGTGGTTTGGGACTAAACCGAGAACTTTAGAAAATTTTACAAAAACTTAGAAAAGTTCTTCACTAAACAGGGGTCACACACCCATGTGGATATGGGATACGCCCATGTGGGTAGGCTGTGTGGTCACACACGCCTGTGTCCCGAACCCGTATAACTCTCTATTTGTCACTTAAGAACAAATTGAAGACATACGGCCAAGTCACACGCCCGTGTGCCAGGCCGTGTTGTTGATTTAAAATTTATGGTTTTTCATTAAATAGGTGCAGACTTTACACTACCAGGGCACATGCCCGTGTTTGAAGCCGTGCTGTCCACACGGCTGAGACACATGCCCGTGTCTCTGCCTATGTGTTCAATTCTAAGCATTTTGTTTCTCAAAACTAAGGTGCAGGGGACACACGGCCTAAACACATGCCCATAGGGCAAGTCGTGTGTCGCACATGGCCTAGACACACGCCTGTGTGTCTACCCGTGTGGACAAAAATAAGGCTATTTACCAAGCTATTTTTCCACCTTTTAATGCACATACCTACACAACATAACATAGCACTAATCCAAGCATATACATACAACCAACATCCACAACCAAGACATCAACACATCATTCATGAAAGGCATCATTATATAAATATACTTATAGCCAATATTAGCCCATTTCAAATGGCCTTATACAAAATGAACTTCTAACCAATATAAGCCAACACATTTGGCCAAATCAATTATGACACATAACAAAATGACCAAATCCCCTATACATGCCATAACTCAAAATGTTGAATTCATTGGTACCGAAATAATTGTTGATAGTGT
This sequence comes from Gossypium anomalum, assembly GCA_025698475.1. Lineage (NCBI taxonomy): Eukaryota > Viridiplantae > Streptophyta > Magnoliopsida > Malvales > Malvaceae > Gossypium > Gossypium anomalum. The sequence continues at coordinate 63,398,270 of CM046956.1, forward strand.
GAGTGGATCTCCGACAGTCTTCGAACCTCAAGCTAGCATGGTGACACTATAAGACAAGGGAAAGGAAGGGGAGTAAGCTATATAGTTTAGTAAGTTCCTATGCAAATAATAAGCATCATAACCACACATTTAACATACAATTAACATGATGGAGATTAGCATGAACGTTATCAAAATCTCATAGTCATAACTTACTCAATCACAATCCTACCAAGAGTTCATCACATATCGAGGTCGTTACTTATGAGTTTTACGTGCATACCTGCACCAACTCGTAACATAACCATATCTTTTCACAACTTTTACATTCCCGTTGAACACTCGAAATATTAATGGATACTCAAAAATCTTGCACATAAGTTCCATATATGTAGCCGAAGCTACCTCATATCTCATAATACATATGGGCTGGTTTTCGAGCTATTCACGGGCCTGCTCACACAAGCTGTCAATCAGGACGTAGCTACACAGTGCTACTCACATAAGCTGTCAAGTATCCGCAACACATACCGGACTACCCAACCACTGGTAGGACATATGAGACCAACACCCGGATTACATAATCGCATATACACATGGGTCCCTAGTGACATGTCACTCGTATCCTATTCTATTCCTAAGGTTCAACCGGGATTTCTCGCTTGCCAAAACTTTGTCGAATACATCCAAAGAGTCAATCGCAATTCATACAATATTAAAGCATTTAAAACATAAATATAACAATGCATTATTTACATACGAACTTATCTCGGTACAAAAATAGTCGAATTGGACCTAATCGTCAAACACTTTATTTTTCCCCCGATCTAGGTCCGAACCTCATTTTTCTTTATCTATAATAAAAAATTTAACTCATTTAATACTCACATTATTCAATTTAGCCCAAAAATCTTATTATGAAAAAATTACATTTTTGCCTCTAATGTTTCATATTTTTACAATTTAGTCCCTAGGCTCGTAAATTGATATGTATTCAATTTCTTCAAAACCCAAGCCTAGCCGAACCATTTTCATACTTATACCAGCCCACATTTTTTACTTAATCACACTTTTACTACTTATTTTATAACTTTTACAAATAAGTCCTTTTTGACATTTTTACCAAAAAATCACTTAGCAAAAGTTGTTTATCTTACAACTAACATACATTTTCTACCATTAGACATCAAAATACACAAATATCTAACATGGTTAAAATTTTAAACTTCATCTTTCTTTCAAATTAGTGCTTGAAATAGCTAAATTAGGTTACAAGGATCTCAAAAACATGAAAATCATTAAAAACGGGCCTAGAACGGACTTACAATCGAGCTTGGAAGCTTGAAAAACCCTACCTATGTCTTCCTCTTGTAAATTTCAGCCAAGGTATGAAATTGAAGAAGATGGAGATGTTTTATTTAGTAAATTTTGTCTTTATTTGACAACTGACTAAAATGCCCTTCACTTAAAACTTTCCAATTTTACCCTACCTTGTCCATTTTTGTCCAACTTAAATTAAAATGGTCTAATTACTATCTAAGGACCTCCAATTTAAAATTTCATAGCAATTAGACACTTCTAGCTTCTAGAACACACAGTTTGCACCTATTGCAATTCAGTCCTATAAGTCAAATTGGACACCTTACCGATAAAATTTTTAACAAAATTTTCACGCAATCATTCAATCATACTATAGACCTTAAAACAATAACACAATAAATATTTCTACTTTAGATTCATGGTCCCGAAACCACTGTTCTGTTTTGACCCTAAAACGGGCTATTATAAAGCCACACTTTTAGTAACCTTATCGCCTCGAGTTGACATTTCAATCTCAAGCTCATCTTGGGCTTTCAAGGTATAAGGTTATGATCCATTCAATGCACATCGGACATAGACTCAAACTTGGCCTCATCTCAATTATTGTAGTCTTGCCTATTCTCATTCCTCCACCGAACACTCAGACTCAATGCCACAACACATAATAATCATGTCACAAAATTGAGGAACCCTTAATAGTATGATGCTTTGTTGACTGAATATTACCATGTATTTAATAATAATAAAAAATCCCCTTAGATGTGGCACCAACCGCACTCTTGCGGCATCCTGTTGGATGCGTCCCTCTGGATGTGGTTTATGCCCACCATCCCTTGCGCCACAAACACAAAAGTCCTCAATTTAGGCCATCCCCAAGTTAGGCCTTCTCATCCCCTCCATGGTCACCCCATTGGGTGTGGCCATCTTGGCCAACTACAACACATATGGCACCACCAAACTAGGTCGATCTCAATCTCAATTTCAAACTTTAATGCTCATTCACACAGACTCATATGTTGTCTGAACAAGACATCCCCCACTATTTCTCTTGTTCAAGCTCTCAAACTCGATAATCCTCTAGTTTACTTTGGTTAAAAACTCAGTGATGCTTGGACTAGCTCTACAAATCTCATGTATTAGTAGCTTATCATGGATAAGGGCATCATAAGCCCTATCCCAAACACAAGTATCCAATGACCTGCTCATGGTCTCTAACCAACTCAAACTCAAAGGCCTTTGGACTCACTCAAACTCAAGGGACCTCTAACCAACACAAACTTAAGGGTCCTTCCAAGCCCATCTTGATTGCAATGACCCACTAGCCAACACAGGCACACTCTTGTATTACTCAGGTGCCCTCAAACTGATTTTCTAGAAGAGCTTTCATTGGTTCTAGCGACGAGAAACGGAAATGATTCTCATGTTTAAACAGTACTACAATTTGCTTCTAAGTTGTTAGAAATATACTACTGCAAAACAAAGTCGTTAGCGCTCACAGGAAACCAAAGCGAGTGTAAATAAATAAAGCAATCCCTGTGCCATGGAAGAACCACTACCTTAGAAGCAAATTCGTCCTGATCGATGTAAATTTGTAGTTCAAGTTTTAAGCGGGTGTGGTAAACTTAAGCGAATGCAGGTTTTAAGCCAATACACCCAAACTAGCCAACATATCGAGGCGTATTAGCTAAAACTTGTTAATCTATCATGGAACATCAATTGGTTCTGAGATTAGTTGTTTGTCATGAGTTAACCCCTATCTTAACAAGTTCAAGATTCATTCACTTGTTAAAGAGAAGAATCATTCATTTTACTATGTAGTAGTTCAAATCTACAAGATACTAGTGCCTAAGCAGCTAATTTCACTATTGCTCTTTTCACGTTTTACCTTTTCTCATATTTACAAAAATTACAGAGGATTTTCCTCAATTGAAAATATTCTGAAAATATTTTTGCAATAGTCAGATGATTTTTCGCAACTGAAAATATTCTAAAAATATTTTTTTTGCATTACCAACACAAATATGTCTGGACTGTGTTTTCTTTTATTGGTTGAGATCTTTATTAGCCCATCTTTGATATCCAAGCTTCACTCAGCAATGAGATCTTGGAAATTTGTTTGAATTAGATCAAAGTAATCATCATCCTTCTAACTTATGGATTGGATCGATTTATGCCATTAAATAAAGGATATCTAGTTGATTTAGGTCCTACCTTATTATGTTTAGAAGATATTATTTGTGTTGTTTATATTATTTAAAGGGATAATTGATTGTAACAGATTTATTATGTTAGCAAGTCACATTATCTTATATATTGTGAGAACTTATATGGGTTTTGTACTGATTGAGTGAACTTTATTTTGTTCAGTGAGGAACGTTATTGTGAGTGCATTATTTTGTATTAATCAAGTGTGTAACTTGGTTAAAGCCCTATTTAGAGGGAAGATGTTTAGATCTTAGATACAAAAGTGAGAAGTCTAAACTAGTGAGTGTTAGAGCTTGGAAACATTTGTACGATGTGCTAAGATAGTAAATATACTCTTTGGACAAGGCCTTGCAAATGTAAGAAAATTGAACTGCATAAACATCTGTTATGTTATTTACTTTTTTGCACTTTTCATTTCTTGTGCCTAAAGCAATTGGAATTGGTTTTAACACTGCTTCTGGCACTACTTGAATTTACCTTCAGATATGAATTTGGACTTAATAATCCAGTTAACATGGGTTCAAACTGTGTGACCCCATCTCCACACCCAATATTGTATAAAGAAACCATTAATCAATATTGTATTTTTTAGCTACATGGGTTAACTTTATACGGACAACTAATAAGATAGTGACCCGAGTCTTAAAATTAAAATATATATATTTAAAGATTTTTTTATTTCACTTGTGTGATAAATTTGGACAAATGAATATCTAGATTTAGATGCGGTTGGATGCCCATTCATTCAGATTTATTTTGGAAGTGTATTTTAATAATTATATATTTTATTATTTAAAAAATAATATGAAATTATGATTTTTTTTAAAAATCCCAAGTGTTTTTAGAATTTCTTTTTAAATTTTATAGTTTTTAATATATATATTTTAAATCTAAAAGATAAATTTTAATGGATTGTGTGTATCAAACACTAATCCTATGATTTGACTTAATATATTGATGCCTAAATATTTATTCTAATAATTAATCCGAAAACCAAAAAAAATGGGAAAACGTTAATCACCATTGCATGAACAAAACGACATCTCAATCCCCAAAAAGAAAAGTAACACAATTAGTCAAACTTGTACCTAATTGGAGGTAGCAAAAGTCAATATTGGTGGGAACCCTTCTTCAATCATTGTTCATTCCCCAGGCTTAGGTTAAACCAAAAATATATAGTAATATGCAAATATATTATTTTTTAGGGATGGCTAATGTATCATTCATACTAATATTATACTATATAAGTAACAATCTCATTTATTGTTTTTAATAAAGTAATGAATATACTGATGTTTTCCCAACATTCCAACGTTTCTTCATGTTTCCATGCACCATGCACATTATATAATATAAAAGAACAATAAACAGTCAAAACTAAATTCTAAATTCTTCCAAACATTAATTAGTCAAAAATTAGAAATGACTCAAAATAATCAACTATATATTCCAAAGTGTTAGAACATAATCATGAAACTATTATGCGTGAAATAACAATATTTCTGAGTCGACAAGTAGGATTGAAAATAGGCTCTAAAAGAATTGCATAAGTTAAAGAAATTAGAGTGGAGAGAGTTGGTCAAACTAATTACTTGCCCCTTTTTCCCTTCCCTTCTTAATTCTCCAAAAGTTATAACATAACCAATGCATCAAACTAATTTTTACTGGAACACAAACCATAATGACAAGGTTGTGAGACTTTGGGAACTTTGAATTTTTAAGTTTTTCCCAATATTGAACCATAAGTTGCAGTCTACTAGTTGGGTGTTCGTTTTCTCCAAAAATAATTTGAGTTCAAATAATAATTGTACAAAAAGAAAATTATTCTATTCAATGTTTGCGATGATTGATTATAATGAAAGATGTTAATATACTTGCAAATTATAACTTGCAAAAAAAGAATTTATTGTATGTAATGATTCATGTAAATCAAAGAATATAATCATTTAGAAAATGGACAAGAAAAAGGGTAAGAATATTAGCATATGTAAAATGTGAGAGAATTTCCATGGTCACTTTCAAAGGAATATTAAAAAGATTTAGGTAACCTTGAGTCGAGGTAGAAATGGAAATGGAGGGGTTGGCTTTGCTTTTAGCAATGTAGATGACCCATCTTTTTGACAAAAATGGGGATTATAGCTAGTGAATGTCAAACCTTACTAGCGTAGCAGGTCATATTATTTATAAAAGCTCACGTGGGTAAGATATCCAATGCCTTTATACAATAAATAATATATAAAAAGAAAAGTGAGTGAAGAAATCCATTTCGCACAACTTCCTCAAATGGCGGTGTTGTAGGCACCAAAGGGGAAAAAAATTGCCTTCTTCGTCTACTTTTATGTGTTGGTCGTTGGTCCCTTTGAATGGTTCCTCAATGTATTATTGTTCGGTTTTTCAAATAATTCCATGCTTTTATTCACCCGTAATTTGCAAGAAAGGTAAGTGAATGTTTCCTTAATAATGCATAATTTTTTTATATTATCGGTCCCTCAGATACTAACTTTAATTTTGAAGTTTTGTTTATGTTTTCTCCTATTTCCTATTAAAGTTCATTTCACTTATTTACGTGTATGTTGAATGCTATAATTAACTAATTTCAAGCATTACCACCCAATTTAAATTAACTAACCCACATATACTTTTTACTCTATGAGACTCGAATATGAGTGTTTAACGTCTCAAAGACTTCAACTTCACTTATTTATACAGTCAATAACCTTCTTTATAACAATTCAGTTTGTCTCTCAGGATTTTGATTATTATAAAGAGGTAGTTATTGTACACGTATAAATAGGGGTGAGCGTCTGATTGAATCAAGTGAAAATTTTGAGTTAATTGAGTTGACGAGTCTCATTTTATCATCCCAACTCAATTTGAAGAAATGAAATTCGAGTCAAGTCGAAGCAAGTGAAATTATTTGAGTTAAATGAAAAAATTAAACATGATATTTGAGTTATTCGAATTGTAAAATTCAACTCAACTTGAATTACTTATTCAAGTTGGCTTGAAAAAACCGAATAACTTAATTCGATTAACTTGAAATTTGAAAATTTTATCGATTTTTTTAGTTAAATCGAGTTTTGCTCACCCTTAGTTATAAAAAACTAATTTGGTAAAAAGTGTACTTTATAACTTATCACTATTGTTATTGTAGATAGAAGCCTATTATTGATAGTAAAAATAAATATAAAACATTGATTCTACAACAAAATTAATAGTTAAAAAGAATACGCATAATAAAAAAATTTAGCCTTCAACATTTACATTTTTTGTCAATTTGGTATTTAATCTTTTTTTAGCTAAACTTGGCCATTAATATTTTAAAAAAAGAGTCAAACCGATTTTTTTAATGGGAATACAAACTAAAATATTAGTTTTTAACGTTGTTGGCATAACAACTCACATGACAATCCATGTGCACATTATGTTTACATATTTATTTTATATTCAGGTTAACAAATAATTCAAAATTTATAAAAATAAAAACTAAATCAAATTTAAAATCAAAGGATATAAAAAGTTTATAAAAATCGAAAAAAAGATTAGCACAAAATACACGTGAATTGTCATGCAGGGCTGAAGCCAGAAAATATTTTTTGGGGTGGAATTAAATTGTAAATTTTTACGACAGTAAAAATACAATTTTACTATTTTAATAGCTTATAGTTTTATAATTTTTAAAGAATTAAATAAAATGTTTATCATTTTGGGGTGGCAAAGTATAATTTTATCTTTACTAATTTAAAATTTTATAAATTATGGAGGGGCTTAAATGAATTTTTTCTATTTTAGGGGGTCAGGGCCCTGCCAGCCTCTGACTTTGTCACTACTACTATGTTTAAAATTTTAACATTTTAATTAGTATTCTCGTTAACAAAAATCATTTTAACTTTTTTTTTCAAAAGATTGATAATTAAAATGGGCTCTTTTTAAAAAATTAAGAGTGAAATTTAAAAAAAAAAAAAAAAGCGTTATTATACCTAAAAGATATTATTATAGAGGGCTATGCTTAATTTATTGTTGTTAATAGTAAATTAGGTGTTGTATTTAATGGTGTTGGACAAGTGTGAAGTAGACAAGGGTTTATAATAGAGATAAAGCTGGATTGCATGATATATTTGTTGTTTAAGATGGACTAATGTAAAAGGGTTCTAGGTTTTGCCATACAGCTTCTCATCATCCTTCCCTTTTAAACTTTATCACATTCTTATAATAAATGCTCTTATTTCTTAAATGGAAAAAAAGGATAACAAATTGAGATGCAAGTGATGGAAGGCGTAAAATATGGAATCAACATATATACATTGTATTATCCATAAATTATATTCATTAAAAATATAATTTTTGTATCTAACACTGTTGAAATCAGATCAGATTAGGAATCAATCAATATATCAATTCTGGAAATAAAAACTACGTATCGATATGGTTTCATTAAACTAATTCTTTTTGAACAATCTCATTATGGGTTCTAATCATATATATACTTTTTTTGACACAATGCTTAAAACTACCATAGTCTCCCTCCCCAGCCCATAAATAGGAGGATAATGTAGTTCAGCATATTCGAACCCACGACCTCCTGCATTAGCAATAATGTCCATGTCAATTGAGTTAAGACTCAATCAGCAATTCTTATATAATTCTTGAATGTGATTACATAACTATAATATATTTTTTGAAGTTTAGAATTACTATGTTATAACAAAATGAAGGTTAAAATATGTTATTACTCCATATACTTTTATAAGATTTGAGATTTAGCCCTTGTGTTTTAAAAATTAAGAATTTAATCATCTTATTTTTTTTATTTAAAAATTTCAATCCAATCATTATTATCGTTAGTAATTTCTATTGAAATTTGTCAACTTAATATGTTTATTTTTATCAATCATAAACACATCACATTAAGTCAACTTAACCAACATACCAAATTGATAAATTTGACAGAAAATACATACAATTTTAATTATTAGACTAAAAATTTTAAATAAATAATAGTGGAAGAACTTAGATTTTAAGTTTTAAAATAGATTATAATGAAAAAAGCAAAAGATAATATTTATTGAATATGGTACTAGTCATTTGTAATTAAAAAGGGAAAAGAAAATTCAACTACCATGATAAATGTGTGAAGAAATCAAGGGAAAGGCAAAAAGATAATTATTGTGGCTAGGTGTTGAAAACATAACATTGGTAAATTTCAAGGAAAAGCTTGCAATTTAACAACTTTGGTCATCAAACATTAATTACTTGTACCATTTTTCTATTATTTCTTATCCAAAAAAGTGGCTATTTTGAACATTATTATTAATTCCCTTCTTAGTTTCAATCATAATAAGAACACGAAGAAGTTGTTTCATCACCAAATAAAAAAATAAAAAATAATAAAAATCAAACCCCAGTAATAGGATCCTCATTTATGATCACAGAAACACTTTAGAAAGACACCCAGAATATGAGAAACACTCATCTACACAATTCTGGACCACCTTGATTTTCCTTTTTCTTATAAGAAAAATACCTATCCATTATCACATATTTAATCTTTTAATTTTGTTCTCATTATTATTTTAGTTAAATTTAGTCAATTTTCTTTTATTTTAAGTTAAATTGTTATGAATTTAGCCAAAGTAGTCTAAACCGTTAACAATTTATTTGTGCTTGTATGATAATTACATGGGATTATTAAAATTTTGTTTTAAATTTTACATGAGATGGTTAAAGGGTGGCTCAAATTATGAATAGAGTAATTGAATTTTTTTTATTATATATTTATGTTAAACTGTATTTTGTTTATTTTACTCAAAAGATAGGTAAATTAGTCCCTACACGTTAAATCAAAAAGCAAACTGGTCATTCTATTAAAAGATTATATTTATTTCTACGGTTAAATATTAGTTCTTGTACGTTAGCATGAAGTGCACGTGGCACGCCATATGTAATTGTTTTGATTATTCCGTTAGCTATGCTGGTTTTTAACAGAATAGCCATTTTGCTCTTTAATCTAACGTGCATGGATCAATTTATTTTTTTTTAAATAATTTGACTCTTAATACAGGAATATCTATTATACTTTTATCTTTTAATTGTATAATATAATTTTGTGGAGTGTAATTTTTATCAGTGGTTTGTAAAAGTAAGTAATAATAATAAATAGGTATGTAGATTAGGTTATTTAATGAATAATATTTTGGAATATATATACACATATTCCCAAATGGTGTGGGGAATATATGATGATTGAAGAAGGGAGGGGCCATATCTTTTGACTTTCCATCCATGAAGACTGGAATTGGTTTAATTAAAAAATAATTAGGACAGGGAAAGATTTAATTTCTCGCCTCCATTCATGCACGTAACCGGCCGTAAAAGCCACCCCAGAAAACACACAAAGAGACAAAAGTGATTAACTTTGTTGCAAGTTAGGTTCGATAAAATCAAAGTAGTAGGTTTTTGAAGCTTCCACATTATTCCCCCAAACCTAAAAGCTTCCAAATCAAAACAAATTATTATCACTTTTTATATGCAAGAAGAGAATTCTGTATTATTGGTGAATGTCCCATACTTGCAAATCATGGAATTTGACTCCTTCACAATCCAGCCTTGATGTTTTTATATTCTTACATTCCATCTTTCTCACTTTTTATATTATAATTTATTGTTCAAAGATGTCATCCATTTTTCACATTTGGTTTTTGGGGGTGTCAACTATCATCCAATATTCATGACCTAACCTTGAATTTTTACTCATTTCTTCATCTTCCTTTTCACTCCATGCATATATTGCTTATGCTTAATGTTGTTTGATTTTCTTTATAGCTAGACTGATGACTATGCCTCTTCCTAATTATCAATTATATTTTAACATCTAAGTTAAATATGATCTAATCCAAATATAGTTAATAAATGGAGAGGTGGACGGTTTGGTAATAATGAAATTATCAGTAAAAGTATAACGGAGCCCCTTATACTAACACATAGATTGTATTTTGCCCTCTTTATTCAAAAAATGGGCAAATTAGTTCTTTAACACTATATTAAAGAGCAAATTGGTCCTTTTTCTTAAAAATAATTTCTATTTGTATTGTTAAAAACTGGCGTGGTTGATAGAATAACTAGACAATGACATGTCCCGTGCCATGTGTACCTCATGCTAAGGTACAAGGATCAATTTTTAACAGCAAAAACAAATAAAATTTTTAATAAACTAACTAGTTTGCTCTTTGATCTAATGTAAAAGACTAATTTACCCATTTTTTGAGTAGAGGGGGCAAAATGTAATTTGACTCTTAGTATAGAGGCCTCCATGTTACTTTTATTGAAATAATCTTAAAACATGATAAAAATAAGTAAAACAAGATTAACTTAAAGATTATCTCAACTCATTAATAAAGTTTATTTTAGTAACCTTAAAAATTTACAGTTAGAATAATAGAATAATTCGTTGCATCATAGATCAAGATTCGGATCTTGCATCACTCAATGCGATACTCTCTCTATATGATTATAAGAAAAGAAAGAATAGACTTTCTTATTTAAATTGAAATCTCAACCATTACTTTCCAATTTACCGATTACAATCTCATTTAAAGAAAAAAGTGAACAAAAAAGTAGCATTAATGAATAGTAGAATGATGGATTTATATGTGCAAGGTTTTAGAAAAAAACCGATATCATGTATTAAATGTAGAGAAGTGAGTTTACCAAATCTTCACACATGATAGAGAGCAAAAGGACTTAAGATTATAATTGAGTCCAAAAAGTTTAAAAGGGAAAATAAAATCACGTGCGGTGTTTGTCTAGAAAGAAATTGAATGTGAAATTATTTGCAATTTGTCAAACATTAGTCGAATATCAAGAAAGGATGAATTTGAATATTGAAGAAATCAGAAAGTTTCACATTTGGGAGTTCCAAAATCAAATTCAGACGTCGGCTGTCCTAATTATATATCTATCTTTCATTCATGTAATTCTAAATTCAACAAATGGTCTAACTTGTAGGTACCTCCTACAACTTTGCGTTTTGAATTATGCATGCATTCAAAACAAATTCCATCATTTTCATATTTTAAATGTTTCTAACCTTTGCATGATTTGCATATTTCTCATTTCAAACATAGACTGCCGCTTATGCTGTTAATTTCATCAATCTCTGGCATACTGTTGATTCCATAAACAAGGCTGATGAACCCACCAAAGCTGTTAAAACCTTCATGCATTTGTGGAGATGAAATACAAAAGAAATATAAAAAATTCCAGATTTGAATTTCTGTAAGATGAAAGCATTTTGGCAGCGATGAATCTCATGATCTTCCATATGAAACTACTATACTATAGTTTCTTTACTTTGTACAATCTTTTAGACAAATGATTCTTAATTTTGTATCATCCATTGTGTTAGCACATAGCATGCTACAGTTGGCTTAGGTCCTTGAAAGAGAATCCTTAATCTAGTGAATGTTAGTAATGGTAACCACTAGAAATAGTTCATGGGTTACTCTCACAAAATGAATATATCACATATTTTCACTTAATATAGCCTATTGTGGCATTCATAAAAAATGCAAAGCCAGCACTTGTCTCTTTGCTAAGAAAACGAGGAGCAGGTGCAGGATGGAGCTAAAACCAAAACAGACATGGAAAGGATTCTTAGTATTTCATAACCAAAATTAGCAATGGACCCGAAATTGGAGAAGAATTTGAAAAGCCACGAGTTTAATTAATCACTAAGGCGCACTTATGTATCCCTTGTACAACATGAGAATGATCGAATTCCATACTTCTCTACCAGCCATAAAATGATACAACTACTGATTGCATGCCCAACACCATTTTTTCTAATATATAAAGAAATTTATTTATTAGAAGAGAAGATTGCAAAACATTATATGTGGACAAGCCTAGGAACAGCTAGCTCCGTAGCATTCTCACGGATCACAGCATCAGGCGAATATGAAAATTTATGCATTCCCAGAGGTAAACCAGTAGCATACTTCGCTTGACCATCTGCAACTTCCCCAGTACACATGGGTTATGGTCACAGCCCAATACCGTTTAAGCATCTCCCAAATAGCTCTAATGGTCATATGTGGCTGACTAGGAAACTGATTTATATCATCAAGTTGCTGCACAATCTCCAAACAATCAAGTTCCTGCATCCATAATTCCAAAGAATTTTATTAAAACTAATATTTCTGCAATAAGTAAATTAATGTTTATTTTACATAATACTTAAAAAAGAAAGCGTTAAACATGAAAAGCGTCTAGAGCTCCTTATTCACATGAATCAAGACAAGCACTAAAAAGACCAGAAGGCAGAAAAAAGGAAAACTCTTGATCAGGACCCTAAAATGGATGTCTGTCAAATCTTAATCAACCCAGCACCAGACTCAGAGTAATCTTAGTAGTGGCAGCTCAGCCTCAAAAAGGAATTCTAAATCCTTGACTTCTTCATTCTACAATAAAACCTGACCAAACCCATTTGTGAAACCTTTTTATTCCAATAGTTTCCCATGGGTTATATTCTCAAAGCCTTAAGCAACCACACTAAAGAGATTACCAGCTTCCCTCTTGACACATCCTACAAACCTCGTGCTTATTTAGTGACAAACTTTTAGTAGCATTTGGTTTAGGAATTAAGACAACCCAAAGTGGTAGATGTTAAACATTTGATACTCTTCAATGCATGTTTGGCAGTAACTTTCAGCAGATTTTGCACTTAGGAGTACTATAATGAGGGGGAGAGAAAAAAACAAAAATAGAAGAATTTCACAAACATCCAGTAATTTAGCTTCTAATCTAAGAACTATTGTATGATATTTTGGTGCTTCCAAAATTTGAAAGATCATATTTGTTCCTTTCATTAAGTTTACTAACATATTATTTTTTCTAAAAAGATTCTTGTCAAGAAATGGTTCCATCCTCTAAACTTCTAAATTAATATTTTGGTGCTTCCAAAATTTGAAAGATCATATTTGTTCCTTTCATTAAGTTTACTAACATATTATTTTCTAAAAAGATTCTTGTCAAGAAATGGTTCCATCCTCTAAACTTCTAAATTAACATACTTTCAGTTGTTTACAAAACATTTTCATCCTCTAAACTTCTAAACATTTTCAGTGATTCAATTTAGTAACAAAATGGTACCTAAGTCAGAGCTCTTTACCATGTTCTTTTTCCAACTCAAAACAGATGGCAACAATGCTGTTGTGGAATGGATGCTGAGTAGTTGTTAGGTAGGAATCATTGGAGAAGGTGTTAGGATAGGACTCTTAGAATAAATTTGTTTTACAAATCTTAAAATAGTTGTTTATTTTGATAAGGATTTAGTTAGTTTGATATATATGTTTTTTAATTATTATAATCTCTATCTAAAGGGGTGTATGGAATAATAAAAGCTAAGTGGAATTTATATCAAAACTCTAAAAAGAGATTTGGATGTCTCTTTAACGAGTTCTAAGGTTTCAATCTCTCTTTTATGAGCTGAACTATCAATCTCAAAAACACAGTTGTAACAATTTGGTATTCGGAGCCAACGACCCTCGGCAATGGTAAAACAGTGATCAGCAAAGTGGCAACCAGAACTATGCAAGAAGCTCGAGCTTTTTTGAACAAAGATAGAACAAATATGCAAACAGTATGTGGATGCAATCTTTGCAGAGAACAAAGCCCAAGTGTTAGATCATATGCTTGAAGGAATAGATAACATGATTGTTAGTAAACAGGTTTGTAACTCTAGGGTAGATGCAAAGGTCGACCCTCTAGCTGAACAAAACCAAACCATGTCATTCTTTACTAGTCTCTCTTCCTCATCCTATGCATCCAATCCTTCTAAACCCATCTTCACGAAAACCAAGGTAGTCATAACCAATTTCACTTCTTTATCTTATTCATCAAACTCTTTCTGAACTCAGCCAACAACCCATTTTTTTATTTAAACCCAATCCAAAAAACCTTTGACTCTGCATTGAAAATGCTTAATGGGTCTATATTTGCTGGGGTATTTTTCAAAATTGAGAATGCTGGTAAGAAGTTTGAAAAGATTTATAGGATAATAAATTTATGAAGGTGCAAGACCCTTATCGGTTTCGACTGTTAGTTGTGCCATTCACTCTTGGGAATCTACCTTTAGCCAAGTTTACCCTGACCCTAAGCTTGAGGACAAACTCTTTTTCTAAGAGGGGAGTATTGTTGCGGATGCTGAGTAGTTGTTAGGTATGATTCTTAGGAGAAGTTATTAGGATAGGACTCTTAGAATAAAGTTGTTTAACAACTATTAAAATAGAAGTTGTATTTTGATAGCACTTTATTTAGTTTGGTATATTTTTTAATTATTGTAACCTTTAAAGGGACATATGGAAAGATAAAAGCTAAGTCAGGTTTTTATCAAAACCCTAAAAAGAGATCGGGGTCTCTCTTTAATGAGCCTAACGTTTCCGTCTCCCTTTGAGGAGCTGAACTATCAATTTCGAATACACGGTTGTGAGATATCTCACTTAAAACATGATTCAATTTGCTAGCTCAAGCCTCCTAAGATATCTCAATTAAAACTTGTATTACATAAATACCACTTGATGGAAAGAACCGAAAACAATCAAGTTAATCAAGACTCATCTTAAGTAGCTAACTGGTATCTTCTATTTTTATCCATGTACACGTAAAGCCTCAATGCTCTCTTGTTAAACCTCTATTTCTTCGATACTCTGTAATCACACTATCTTATACTGATCATAATCAACATAGCGTCATTGGCTAAGCTTACTAATGCATTGAAATAAAAGAAAAGAACCTAAATATGAAAGGGCATCTAATTTTCCAAGCAAAACTACCTTCACAGGTCAGGATACCCCAGAGCAGTGATGTCAAGGCAAGCGCCTAGGCGTGCCTAGGTGCTAAGGCACAGTGCAAGAAAAAGCAAGCCTCACTAAAGAGCTGTTCCATTCTCCTGTTTATTATTATTTATTTAACTTGTAAAAGAAAAAAATATAATAAAATATTTTTTAATTAATTACTGACCTAATTTTATTATATAAAAAACTAGTTAACTCTTAAAAGTTAAAACTTTTCAAGAGAAGATGAAGAAAATTTAGAGCTAGTTTTTTATGATGATATTTAATTTCGTTCTTATGGTGTTTTATTTTACAATACATTAAGTAAATTATTAAACTTAAACTATTGAAAAATATTTTTAATTTATAAACTGAACTACATTAAAATTTATCTTTCTTTTACTATTCAATTAATACTTATTAATTATTAGTTACATATGATTTTATATGCAATTTATATATAAATATTTATATGCTTGCGCCTTGGTTTACTCGGGAGAGCGCATTTTTTGCTCCTTGCATCTTAGGCTATATAGAGGTCCTAGTGCCTCGAGCGCACCTGGCGCCCTTGACAACATTGCCTTAAGGTGACTTAAAAAGCACCATGAGTGCAATCAATTGCAAGAAAAAAACATAACCTGCAATCTCATTAATCAAGATCCAAAAAAAAGTTGCAAAAAATAGCCATCACATGACTGTTCATAGTCTTAATCAAACCCATTTTTCAAGGCTGAACCTCAACATGAATGTTTGCTGTTCTCAGTCTCCCTATAACAATACATATATAAAATATTCTAAACTATTAGGCAAGAACAACCTAATACCTTTTCCAAAATCTTCAAAATGAACAGAATTTAATGGACTGATGGACCCCAAAACAAAAACACAACAAACGGTACATTCCACATTCCCTTTACTTTTCAATCAAATACCACAGGAACCATAGACCCAATGTAAGACAAGAAACCAGGTTCCTTAAAAGTACTGATAGTAGAGTGCCAGAAACGCATTGATTTCACAATCAACAAGGAAGCAAAAAGAAACACCTAAACGCGTCAATTCAATACTAAGACCAAGCATGAAATTTCTAGTGAATATTTAGCTGCAAACCCCTGACAAAATCAAAACTTAACCTGCTCAGAACCCCTAAATTTTCAAGCTTTAAAATCCGTAATATAAATTCAATGAACCCATCAACAAATAATGCAAAAATGGGAAAACAATCGACAAAAAACCATCGAATAGAACCATCCAATCCCACCCCCACCCAATCATAGAAAATAAGAAAAAGAAACGAAATTTGACTGACCATGGAGATAGTTTAAGCATTAGCAGTTTTGGGAATGAGAGGGATGGATCCGGCTTGTTTCCCAGACTGTTTCAACTTGGCCTCTTCTTCATGGATCTTCTGCATCTGCAGCATCCTCTCCCTGACGAGCTCGTACTCGCACTTCTAGTACGACTGGCATTCGTTCTCGCATTTCCAAGGCAAGTAAAAACTCGGCTTGCCGTCACTTATTGAGTACGAAGAGAAGGTGGGCGCATTGGTCTCTGTATGGGATGGGGACCTTGCTCTCCACCATTTCTGCCTCTGTTGCCATCATCTTCTTCGATGAACCCTTCATTTCCATTTTTCTCTCCTTCGCTCCTAACAGTATTTTGGGTCACGAAGCTGCCTTTTTGCTTAGTTTCTTACATTTGTAATGCTTTTCTTTTGTTTTGGAGTTTTTTACCTAAAATGATTTCAGATTGAAATCATCGTAAAACAGTAATATTACTGCGGTAACTTCCTTTTTTTCATGTATTTTAAGATAAAATATTGGTTTAACTTTGCTCTTAGTCCTTTTATTCTTTGTACTTTAGAAATTTAATCCTTTTATTTTTCACTTTCAAGAATTTAGTCTTTATACTCTTTTAATTTAATGATTGAAATCTAATTGTTAACATCTTCAAAAGGCTTTTATTAAAATAAATTATGTGATATTTATAATAAAAAAACCGTCCACCTCGTCAACTCAAAATCATGTGAAAGTCATGTAACAAAAATATTTGAGTTTAATCCTACTTCTTTGAAAGAGCGTTAAAAGAAGCTCAATCCCACATTCATAATTGTAAGTCCTATTAAATTTAATATTTTATTTATTTATTTAACTTTTCAGGCGTGTAATATTGATCACATGGTTTTTTTTTTTAATTTTAAAAATATTACATAATCTAATTTAATCTGACCTATTATAATGATTACATCAAAGGAACTTCAATTGTTTTTATTTACAACTACTCAAATAGGAGGATAATACGCTTCAACACACCTAAATTGACGTCCTCGTGTATTGATAAGACTCAATCGACAATGGGACTTCAATCCTTAAATCAAAAGAGTAGAGAAACTAGATTCTTAAGATTAAAAGTAGAGCGTTAAAATTCAAATGTGCAAACAGTAGAAGAAATAGGAGAAGAATTAGACCTAAAATATAATTCTAATAATTTTTTTCATGTGTTTGAGTGTGTGTTGTGCGTTAGGAAATTTTTACATGATGAAGAAATGAGAAGGTATATGGTTGTTAAAAAGTAGATAACAACCACAAAATAAAATGCTTATTTACACATGATTTTAAAGAAGAATCTATCAACAGAACATTACCAAGCATCTAGTTTGGATGTAGTTGTTGAGAATGTAAAGAGTGCCCAACTCTTTTATATATAAAAAGAAAGGGGAAAAAAACAGGAAAAAACCTTCGAAAAGCCTCTTTTAGTCGCTCCTATATATACACCATGTTTGATTTTTTGGTGTATGCAATGGATCAAGGTGTTGATAAGCATGTTGATTTGCAGAATTCGTCTGCAAAGAGGTTGGTACCAATGGCTATTTCAGTAGCCTCTCTTACTAATGATCTTTTCACTGCATCATGTTTCGATGAATCTTATATACGTAATTTCAAAATGAATACCTTTTTTTTTTTTTTTTTGTAGGATGATTGGCAAAGTCGCAGTTGTAACTGGTGGTGCAAGAGGGATTGGAGCTGCCACAGCTAAATTATTTGCTGAAAACGGGGCTTATGTTGTCATTGCTGACATATTGGATGAAGCAGGGACCATGCTTGCTAACTCCATCGGAGCTCGCTACATTCATTGTGATGTAGCCAAGGAAAGTGATGTCGAATCAGCTATCCAACTTGCCATCACATGGAAAGGCAAACTAGACATACTGTTTAGCAATGCTGGCATTGGAGGCACTGCAAGCAGCATAACCAGCCTTGACATGGAACAAGTCAAACATCTGGTCTCAATCAATCTGCTTGGCAATGTACATGCGATCAAGCATGCCGCACGAGCCATGCTGAGATGCAATACAAAAGGTTCCATCATATGTACATCGAGTTCTGCAGGCATCATGGGAGGGCTAGCGTCTCACCCTTACTCTTTGTCGAAAGCTGGTATCGTCGGACTGATGAGAACCGCCGCATGCGAGTTAGGTGTGCACGGGATTCGTGTGAACTGCATTTCTCCTCATGGCGTACCTACAGATATGCTCATTAGTGGTTATAGAATGTTCCGGGGGAACGAAACAACACCCGAAGAAGTGAAGAAACTGGTCAGTGATCAAGGGAGTCTATTACGTGGGAAAGCTGCAACTGTTGAAGATGTGGCCCAAGCTGCAGTGTTCCTTGCCTCAGATGACACCGGATTTATAACAGCACATAACCTTGTTATCGATGGTGGATATACTTCTGCTATTAGTTCACTGAGTTTCATCTACAAATAGTAAAGAATTGGGAGAACAAAAAAATAAAACAAAGACAAACTTTACCTGATGTGAATTTTGTAGCTTTTATTGTTAAAAACACCTTCAATCAAACCAAAATAGTTGTGCTAAATCTATAATAGTATCAAATATTGAGAATCAATACAGAAAGCAAAGATTGTTACTTTAAAGGAAGCAAGTCTTTTAATCCAACAAGATGCAAACAATTTAATCCGACATTGAAGGATGGCATATAATTGAAAACCATGCAGTATTTATGTACAATATGCGAGAATCAGCTAGAAAATGAATATAACCCAATAAGATACAAGATAGTTGGTTTCCAAAGTGGAAGGATGTCCCTGTATTGAGATGCATACAGTTTTTATCTATAACAACATTTCAGCTTAATTTCTCTCCATATGAGAAGGAACTTTAGGAAGCCTTCTTCTGCTTGTACCTCGAAGCACATAGGGTATACACCAACATGTTTAAGAAGCTGAGACCAGCCAAGAGCCAGAAGAAATAGTCGAGATGACCCTCGTTAAGGTTGTCCGATATCCAACCAATCTGGCCACCCTTTGTTGTGAAGTAAGTTACAAGAGTTAGAATAAAAGAACTCAGGTAATTGCCCAAAGATGTAGTCAGAAGTGAAAGCGCACTACATAAACTCCGCATGGCATCAGGGGACTGATCATAGAAGAACTCAAGCTGTCCGATAAATGTGCAGACCTCTGCGGCACCCAACAAGAAATATTGAGGTATTTGCCAAAGAATACTAATGGGTACAGCAACCTGCTTATCGACCAAATCTAGCTCTTTAGCAAGCTGCAATCTCCTGATCTCCACCACAGCTGCGGCTGACATGCATAGGACTGAAATAAAGAGACCAATTCCCATACGCTGCAACTCTGAGAAGCCTCGCTCCTTACGTGTGAACTTTCTTGCAATTGGGACAATGATCCTATCATAGATGGGAACCCAAAAAATAACACTAATAACATCAAAAGTTGAGAGAGAAGCAGGAGGAATAGTGAAAGAACCAATTTTTGTGTCCATCATCATCCCTTGTTCCACAAACATAGTTGACATTTGAGCATACACAGCAGAGAACACAATTCCAGTAGCCCATATGGGAAACATGCGGATCAAGATTTTCAATTCCTCCACTTGTGTTACAGTGCAAAGCCTCCAAGGATTTGAGAAGTCCCCACTTTTGGTTTCAACATCAGTGACTACGGCAGCTTTATCTAGGCACCTGCAACAAGATGGTCTTAGCAAAACTAACAAAGAAAAAAACAGTCTAGCTGTTACGACTCCAAAACTCATCTATGAAAAAAGGAACCAGGGAATTGAAACTTCAATGAACCTAAATAATTAACAGCATTGCCATAGATTAAAGTTGCCTAAATCAGTTAATTTCAGAAATAAATCAGATGACACTTTGACTGCGATAAGTGCATCAAGACAGACTACTGGAAGATAATCAGAAAATGCAGTACAGAAATATTTTATCTTTTAATTTGGGCTAGAAGAAATGAAAGTTAGAATCAGAATGAAGACAGAATCAATGAATCAAATGGCAGCCAACCAAAAATTATCCATCAGAATTCCACTTTGTCTACTCCTCTTTCTCTACACAAATATGCATGGGTAAAACCATCTTTCTATGCCATGTTTTTAATATAGTCAATTTGTTCCTTAACAATTCAAGTCATCAACTAACACTATGAATAACATAAGCTTAACATACAAAGCAAAGCTCCTCATATGTTTCCACTACCATGCAGCTAGTAGAAGAGAATGGAAATTATAAACAAGTAGTCAGAGATAACAGGGGACGTAAGCTCCCATGAAAATTGAGCTTGGAACGTGTTTGATAGAGTGGATAAATTGACATCAGCATATTTCTGCAGAGATGAACAGTCAGTGTTTCAATACCTATGTTTTTCCTTACCGTCCATTACCAATTCCTTGTCTAAAGAGATAGAGAATTTCAATTTCACAGGATTTAATGAGACAGAGAGAGAGAATATTTCTTTTAAATCATGAGGAATAGAAAATCGAGATCAATCATTCAAAACTTAGAAAAATAATTAAGAATATTTACTTCAACTCCTCACTGTGCTCTAGTTTCCGACTTCCTTCTATGGCAGAGTGCTTGTCACCAGTTTCATACAGGAGAGTACTGTCTTCAGGTACCTTGAGGCTCCGTTTATGAAATGCTGCAACCAAAACCTGGCACATTCTTGTAATAGGGCTTCCTCCTGGTCTTTGAAATCTATAGAGTGCCGTGCCTGAGAAAAAACTTCCAATTGCAAGGCCCATAAACAATGCTGGAATGCCAAATCCAAGACCCCATCCAGCATTGTCCTGAATCCACACCAGAAGACTGCTTGAGATCAGAGCACCAATATTGATGGAAAAATAGAACCAGTTGAAAAAGGACCCCTTCTTCACCCTTTCATTGGGATCAGTATCATCAAACTGATCGGCCCCAAAGGATGAAACACACGGTTTGATTCCACCCGTCCCTAATGCAATCAGATAAAGCCCAAAGAAAAATACAGCATACTGTGCTGGAGTAGCTGAGGGACAAATAGAACCCACACATTCAGCAGGTTTCAGTGCAGGAATTGATGCTGAGAGAGTCAATGTACACATTCCCTACATCAAATAGTAAATGTGTTATCCAATGCATCAGAAAGTGAGATCAAAACATATAAATAACTTGCCCACTTTACCTTAATAGAAGTACCAGAATTCATTAGTCAATAATATGATTAAAATGATGAGAAATTGTTGTCCTCACATAGCCAAAAATCAAATTCTTTACCGTGTAAAGTGTTGGAAGACATTAACGTGAGTTATAAATTCCAGAAAATATGTTATTACTCTTTAAAACTGTCTTAAAATCTTTGCAAAGGAGTCAAAGTGCTTCCTGATTTAAAACTACTAGCAACAGAAGAGGAGAACCATGCGTGAATTTAAATCACATGTGAAGGACCATGCATATCAGGGTTAATGGCATAATGTGAACTGCAAAACACAGTCAAAGGAACAGCAGCCAAAGACTACTGCAGTTGAATGCAGGATCAACTTCATGATAAGTAGTTCAAAATAATGAAGCAACAATTACATCATATATCAGAAAAATAACTAATTAAAGAGGAGAACCATGCTTGAATTTAAATCGCATGTGAAGGACCATGCATATCAGGGCTAATGGCATAATGTGAACTGCAAAAAACACTCAAAGGAACAGCAGCCAAAGACTACTGCAGTTGAATGCAGGATCAACTTCATGATAAGTAGTGCAAAATAATGAAGCAACAATTACATCATATATCAGCCAAATATGTTATTACTCTTTAAAACTGTCTTAAAATCTTTGCAAAGGAGTCAAAGTGCTTCCTGATTTAAAACTACTAGCAACAGAAGAGGAGAACCATGTGTGAATTTAAATCGCATGTTAAGGACCATGTATATCAGGGTTAATGGCATAATGTGAACTGCAAAACACACTCAAAGGAACAGAAGCCAAAGACTACTGCAGTTGAATGCAGGATCAACTTCATGATAAGTAGTTCAAAATAATGAAGCAACAATTACATCATATATCAGAAAAATAACTAATTAAATAATAAAACGATGAGCATGTAAAGCAGGAAAAAGTAGTAGTTAGAAATAAATTATATTACGAAGAAGTAAATAGTGGAGAAAGCAGCAATTGTCCAATATCTTCCCCAATATGCATCTGCTAAGACAGCTCCAATGAGAGGTGTAAGGTAGCAAGTTCCTTGCCAAGTAGTTACATTTCTTGCAGCTGATACATTTCCTTCATGCAGTTTCTTGGTCAGGTAACTTACAAGATTAGTTGCTATCCCATAATAAGCCAATCTCTCACAGCATTCATTACCTATAATTCCATATAAAAAAGTTGCAGAAATAAGATAAGCTTTACTCAAATAAAACCCATTTAAAAGGAAGAGAAAATAGATAAATTTACAATAATTCACCCAAAATGAAAGGGCATGCTCTCCAATTTCCAGTATTCTGCTTCAAAACAGGATTCCCATTGAAGTCAACGGAGCCATCCCCAGTGTAAAACCCACTGCTTTCAGCCTGGAAATACCAAATATTAAAACATTAATAACAACATAAACTCCGAGGTAAAGAATTTTAACAAGACAAGACAACAAAACCCAGAAATTTTTTCAGTGTTAAAGGTGTCTGTGAGCAAATAATCAAAATCTTATAACCACCAAGAATTAAAGATGAAGGGGAGGCAGAAAAAAAAAGATACCTGATTAAGTTCAGCTTCCAAAAGCGATCTCTCTTCATCCACAGATCCCATGATTGTTTTGCCACTGAACCAATCAAAGACTACAGATTCAAAATCCCCAAAACAGATAGGGGAAGATTAGGGACTAAGATAAGATAAGATATATCTAAATATAATTTGTGATGAAAATACTGGGCAAATTATTAGGCTAATAAAAGCGTATACGACTTTACCTTGTTAGATTGGTAATGTCAACAACTTTTGGAATCTTTGAACAAAAAGGAAAAAGAAAAAGAAGTTTTGGGATCCTTAAAATCTGGTTGATTAGATATTAAGACAAGCTGAAGGAGTGGAATGTTAGGGTGACCCAGGCACGCTTCCCTATATTTTGAAATGGCAGAGATAAGGGCTTTTAATGATACATCTATGCGTGGGACCAAGGATTTTGGGTTCGGGAAGGACTAAAGTTGTAATTGTACCACCAACACCAATACCTACCCTGGTTTGAACATAGATTTTTAGGTCTAATTATAACTTTCATCTCTCTACTTTTTCAAATTTTGAAAAATTAATCCATCTGCTCTAAGCATTAACAAACACATTAACTTCATGAATTGTTGGACTGTTCATTTTCAAATCAACGATTTAATGACAAATTTTAAAAATGATCGATTCTTGAAAAATTAATCTAAAGGGATTAGTTTTTCTTTTAATTTTCATGAAATAGAAGGATATAATTCATAATTAAACCTAAATTTTAAGACTAACATGTTGATTTTTTATTGCATTAATCTTTTAAATGATTTTTTGTTAAAATTTTATGGAAAATTTGTTTTAACTTTAAATTTGAATATTTTAAAATTCATTAAAAAATTTTTTGATATTTTCAAATTTATTTTACGGTTCATATTCGAAATATATGATTACCATACTGAATAAAAAAAATTAAATTCAAACTTAAACCTAATCACTTATCGGTAAAATCATTAAAATATTAGTAAGTAGATAGAATCCATCCATAAACACTCTTCTATTATAAATTTAATTTTAAAAACTATTTAATCTACTTGATTGATTATTTGGCTTTTGCCTTATTTTAAGCTTATCTTTTACAACTTCAATATATATATCTTTTAACATTTTATTTCCATTTTTGAATTGATTGCATAAATTGTAGTGAGTTACTTTATTTAGTAAATTCCAAGATCTTTTAACTTGAATGTTTGTCGTAAGAGTTCAGAAAACCACGAGCTACTTGTTGGGCAAAACTAGGAAGAGAGATGGGTCGATTTTATTTTATTTTTTAATTTTTTAAAATTTGAATTCATAAATTTAACTAAAAAACTCTATTTGTTATTCATACTTATTTTACTAAATTTAAATTCAAATTGAATGTTATTATTTTTAGAATATTTATATTTAAAAACTTTTGAATTCGAATATATTATATAATTATAATTATAATAAATGGATTAAAATAATTAAATTTGCATATGTTATTCATATAAGTAATGTGGATTTAGGTAATGAATATCTAAAATATACTTCGAATATGTGACGAATAGTAATTTTAAATTTTAAATATTATCTAAATTTACAATATCCAAATGTGCAAGAAAATAGATTGAATACCCACAAATATTTAAATCCGTAATCTAAATTGTTATCCCTAAATAAACACATATATACAAAGAAAAGCATGTACGTGGGTATGAAAAATGTACAATAACATATTGTCATGAAATATCGTGGATTTACAAAAGGGCTCAATTTTGACATTAAAACAATGGTATCTCACAAACATTTTCTCACCCTTCTAACTTTAGACTACATAGTTGAGAAGGTATTCCAATTAAAGTGTTTTTATATATCACAAAGATTTTGGGTTCAAATCATGTTACGTTTTTTAGCATTATACCATTTATTCTCGCTCTTAAACAATCATGTTTCTTATTCTTTTGTGGCTTTAAGATATATATTTTAAACTCTTTCTAAAAAGAAAGAACAAAATTTTAAGAATGTGTAAATTCTTCAACAACTTTCAAAAATAGGGTAAGACTTTTGCATTATCAACGTGATGATGTAGCAACTTCCAAAATTTAAGTTGCATTTAAACAACAATAAAACTTTTATTCTTGGACTAGCAAATCATACTGTTGAAAAATATGGACATTACATATATAATAAGGGTAATTATATGTTATTATTTACTATCATAATAGGTTAGCCTAAATTAAAAGTGCTATTATTTGGTTAAAATTTTATTGGGCTTTAATTATTAAATAAAGTATGGGTCAAATATGTGTAGATACTCTAGTAATTGAATTCTAATCAAATTTTGATTAATGATGGGCTAATTAGAATTTGATTAGAACTAATATGCCTAGGTTATAAATATTAGGGTTATGGTCTCCAAATTATACACAAGATATCTTTTCTAATATCCCATCATTAGGAAAGAGAGAGTAGATATTCTCTGAATTTCTTGTGTGCTAATTTGGAAGATCAAATCCTTAAGATCCGATAAAACTTCAAGAAATTCATGGATTCAGGTACGCTTCCGCATCTAGTTTTGTTCTTGATTTGTTCTTAATTTATTTTTGATGATTTGACATAATAGATCCTGGTTTATTAAGTTTTATTTCAGATTTATTTTAT
Organism: Gossypium anomalum; assembly: GCA_025698475.1. Classification (NCBI taxonomy): domain Eukaryota; kingdom Viridiplantae; phylum Streptophyta; class Magnoliopsida; order Malvales; family Malvaceae; genus Gossypium; species Gossypium anomalum. The sequence continues at coordinate 63,424,293 of CM046956.1, forward strand.
AAATCTAACAAGTGGTATCAGAGCTTTGTCATGTTAAATCATTGAGAATAAATTGATTCTTTATTATCTTTGGATTGATTCATTTTTCTTTTTAAAATTTTATGGACTTGATATTTTAATTATATATTATGTTGAATCTTTGAGATTCCTGATAAATTTTTTGGTTTTGATTTTTTAAATAAAGATTTAGTGGTTATAGATTTTTTTTAAGTATTTATGTGTATAAAGAAGTTTTATGATAATGTCTTTAGTCATGAATATAAATTTGAGTTTACATAAAATATGTAAGGCAAACCAGTATTATTTTTATATTATTATAATTGTATGTATATATTATGTGTATACATATTATATGCATATCAATGATTTTGAGGATTACTGCATGATTATAGTTTGTGTGAATAGATGTTTATAACCATTATTCAATAAAATATTTTTTATAGTTTAATTGGTGAAATTAAGTTTTGATGGATATCGTTGAAGTTGTTTAATTTTTTTTCTTTGTTATGGTTATATATTCAATTTTATGGGTGTTTTGGTGCAAATTCATGCCAACTATATACATATTTAAATATTTTGGTTTTAAGTTTGGTTTTATAATCTTAGGTTTTGGCAACTTATGATTCCAAATATTTAGTTAAATTATGATGATATGATTTTATTGTATGAATTGTGGGATATGCCAACTATTATGATTTTGTTTTTTGTTTTTTTAGATTTATTGACTTGAAAATATTTTTCAAGTATTCATGTGAATATCTGTTTAATCATAAATACAACTTTAGATTTACATGGTAAATTCAGGGTAAGTTTTTCTATTTGATTATGAATACATATATATGCGTGAATTGATTTGGTGTTTTTATCCATGCCAAAATTATGAATACATGTGCTTGTTAATTATTTGGCTTTGAACCACTACATTATTTCTGTTTGGTTTTGATATATATGGTTTTCGAACAAAAAAAAAAAAGAAATAGTCAAAAATTAAGGTTTTCGGTTTTTTATTGCATTATTAAGACCTTATTTTGGGTTATTTCGGAGTCTATAAAGCAATAAAAAAATAGTTTTGACATTTGACTATTGAAGAAATTTAAAATTTGAATATTGGTATGTTTATATATTTTTTAAAATAACTTAATTGAAGCAAAAGTCACTAAAGTATTTTTTTTTGTATAAATTATTTTGTTTTAAAATATAAAAAGTTGTGTGCATGTAACTTAAGTTATGTTAATATTGATTTGCCCAAATGAAAGTTAATAATATTACATGTGTAACTATGGTAATAAACATGTGACAATTATTTGGTTTTACATGTGAGTAATAAATTGGCCCAAAAAAAGATTTATTGTTCGACATATTCTTATTGTCAATGTTTGATTACTATACCAAGATATCACTTACAAGTTAATATTTGGTTCAAAAAATAAAATATTAATGGAGTGTCTGATATCTTGAGATGAGGTTTACCTTTATTCAAATTATTTTTGTTTAAATTTGAAGTCTTATGTGAGGTTGTTTATGATTTATGATTTATTCAACTATTATTATATTTGTCAACATCATTGTATGTTGTTTTGGGATAAATATATATACATATACATACTATTATCTTTTAATTTGATTGAAAGATGAAATTAAGAAAAATATTTAGAAACAAATAAATTCAGATTTTGACTTTGGGTTTTAATTAAGGATGTCTAATATTTTAAATAGGTTAGTTGAAACAAAATGCTGCCAAAGTGACCTCTTTTGTGTAAATTAGTTTATTTAAAATATTAAGATGATTACATGTTTTTGTGATTCATGCGTTTATTAATTGACCCAAAGGTAAGTTAATATTTGGCAGAATTTCAACGACAATTGTAGTGATAAATGTGTGACAATTATAAGGTACTTTATGTGAACAATATGTTAGTCCAAAGATTAATTCATTGTTTGACATGATTTATTGTCAACGTTTGATTGCTACAACAAGAGTACCGCTTACTGTTAATATTACTGTCCAAAGACTTGATATTAATGTTGTGTTTGGCATCTTGGGATGGGATTAACCATTATCTTGAATTTATTGTTTACTTATGAATAGTGATGTGAGCTTATTTTTTTATTCTATATTCAGCTAATTCATCTTCTACTGCCACAATATCGCTAATATGAATTCTATACCCATGCTTAATGGGACTAATTTTAATAAATGGAAAAGGCACTTACTTATAGTGTTTGGTTATATGAACATAGGCCTTGTACTAAGGGAAGAACTACTCGCACCTCACACTGTGGAAAGTACCCCTATGTTAAAAGGGATTTTGAGAGGTGGGATCGTTCAATTTTCATGAGTCTAATGATCATGAAGTACAACATTTCAGAAGCCTTTAGGGGCAAAGAATCTAAAAAGATTACTTAGGCCAAAGTTTCCTTGACGAAATTGAGAAACGTTTTGCTAAAAACAATAATGTTGAAATGACATCACTTCTGACTTCTTTGATGTCTATAAAGTATAAGGGTCAAGGAAACTCTGAGCGATCTAAGGGCTATAAATTTTATGATCCCATAATAAGGAATATTTTTTAGATGGGAACTGCAACATTTTTTGAGGATGTTGAGTTTAGGGGGAGAAATAAGGTTAGTGTAAAACCCGATTTTGGGCTTAGTCGGAATAGTAGTTTTGGGACCACTAATCCGTGGTTAGAGAAATTATTTTTGACATTATTTTATGTGTTGTGGCATGATTATATGAGAGTATGAAAATTTTGGTGAATTAATTTTAGCAATTGCATGCTTAATTGCGAAAATGGACTAAATCGCATAAAGTGCAAAAGTCCTATTTTGATAGCTAAGGGTGTTAAATAGCTAGAGAACCAAAATTGAAGGCCCTTAAAGTGCAATTAGACCGCCTTAAAGAGGCATGGCCGGCCATAGGGACAAGGAAATTTATGAGTCAAATGGTTAGGTATTTGATGACCTAATGTGTGATAAAATAATACCCTAAAGCCTAGCCTTCATCTTTTTCATTCATCTTTTCTTCTTGATCAAAAATATCAGCCATAGGAGGGTTTTGAAGTTTGAAAAATTTCAGCTACTTAATCTCCCTACAAGTAAGTGATTTTGATGACTTTTCTTGGTAATTTTTTAATTTTTAGAACCCTTGTAGCATGAGCTTTCAAATGAGGGGACTATTTTGCAAAATGGTTGAAAGTCTAGGGTTTTACCATGAGAGTGCTCATGTTTTTTTCTAAAATTTTATGGAAAAAAATGAATCATATTTGTAAAATAAACAACTTTTGTGAAGGGACTTCTCATGAAAACCCTAATAGGACCATTTTGTAAAGTTTGTAAAATAGATAGTAATGTTGTGAAATATTGGAAATTTGGGGTTGTCATAAGAGTAACAAATGGTTGATTAGGCTTGGCTAATAAGGAAATTCGATAAAAATCAATTTTCGAGTCTAGGGTAAAATGGTCATTTTGTGAAAGTATAGGGGCAAAATGGTCAATTTGCCAAAAACGTGAATTTTTATTATTTTAGATCAAGAAGTACAACATCTGAATCTAGACTGGGGGAAGGCCAAACAAGTAGACTAAAACCGATTAGTCGCCTACATTTTGTAATCCGAGGTAAGTTGTATGTTAATAATGCAACTATATCTTTATGATGTGTGATTGAATTTATATTGCATAATTGTTTGATAGTGAATATGAGAACGCGTGTTGAGAAATTTTATGTACTAGAGACTTCCGTTGAAAATTTAGAATAAACTTGGATATTTGTACCTTGATATCGAGTCATTTGTGTGCTAGTGTAAGACATGTCTAGGACATGCATCAACCACAATATGAGAGCCAGTGTAAGACATGTCTGGGACATCATCAGCCTTGAGATATTTAAGCCAGTGTAGGACATGTCTGGGACATGCATGGAATTGAGACGAGAGCTAGTGTAAGATATGTCTGGGACATGCATCGACCTTGTGGTATACAAGCTAGTGTAAGACCTGTCTGGGACGTGGCGTCAGCTTGTTGTGTGTCAGTGTAAGACCTGTCTGGGACATGGCATCGACACCGATATATGAGAGCCAGTGTAAGTCCTGTCTAGGACATGGCATCAGCCTCGCTATATGAAAACCAGTGTAAGACCATGTTGGGACATGGCATCGGCATCTTAACCCATGTTAGGGCTATTGAGTATCCGGTAGTATTCCAAATGGTTCAACAAAAGATTTATGATTTACATTGAAACGATAAAAGTTATGATCATGTGATGAGTGGTATAGGTACCTATTTGAAATGTATGAGATGTGGGTTCAATATATACAATATGAATTGTAATGGATGATGATGAGTAAGTTGTTCTTACATCTATTTATGGTATTCATGAATAAGCTATGAAAGGTTATGAGCATATTGTTTTATGATGATTAGTTGATGCTTACTTTCATGCAACTTACTAAGTTTTATGCTTACCATATTTCCTTTCCATTTCCTTATAGTACCGTCATAGTAGCTCGAGGATCATCGCCCATGTCGGAGAAGCCAGTCACATTATCATCTGAAGCACTTGCACTATAGCAAAACAGGTTTTTAGGCTTTTTTTTTTTTGCCTTTAGCGGTGCTTTCCCGAGCGCCGTAAAAACGCCGCTAACATTTAAAGAACATGACTTTTAGCGGCATTTTTTAGAAAGCGCCGCTAAAGAACGTAACCTTTGGCGGCGCTTTTCATACAAACACCGCTAAAGAACATGAACTTTAGCAGCGCTTTTCTCAAAAACGCCGCTAAAGGTCATGTTCTTTTACGGCGTTTTTAGTAAAAAAAACACCACTAATTTTAGCAGTTTTCTAATGTCGTATTTTCATTCATATACAATCCTTCCTGTAACATCAAATCCAACTAATAACAGCAAATCTAAATTAACTAATAACAGCAAATCTAAATGATACTTCAAAAATCCAACGAAAGATATATTATCTAAATTAATAAATGAACAAATAAAATATTCTTACAGTAATGTTAAAAGTTATATCGTTAAAACATTCTTACAATAAGAAAATAAACGTCTAAGATGATGGATTCTGTGACTGCTGAAACATCTTCATCATATTCTGAAGTTGTTACTGGAGTTCATTGTATTTTTTGTTTTGCTCAGCTTCTCTCGCTACTGCCTCCTCTTTAAGTTGTAGTTGGAGTTCTTCATATTTTCTTTGAACCTCTACTTCTCTCGATGCTGCCTCCGCTTTAAGTTGAGCAGTTTGCTCAACTGTGCTCGCTTGCATCTGAGCCATCTGGTCTCTTAACCTCTGAACTTCAGCTTGAGCTTGACTCCCCGAAAGCATGTATTGCTGCGAGCTGGATCCAAAATATTGGGTTTGGTTAACACTAGATCCTTGAAATCGAACCCGACCATACCTTTCAGGACCCAAAACTTTAGTAATAATTATGTTATCAATGTCCTCAAGATTAACAAAACTATCACTCGAAGCAATCGTTTCATACTCCGCCTTTTTATCCTTTAGTTTCTCCTAATAAATCAATCAAAAAGTTAGAAACGAAATATATAATAAAAACAAATGCAACAAAACTTAACATTATTTAAAACTACTAACGACGAATTAAACCATTATAATTAAATATTATAAATATTTAAAATAAATCAAATTTTATTAAGTAAATATACCATAATTTCTCCAACTTCAGAAGTCATTGGAGATCCATCTTTCTTCCTATGTGTAATGTCAAAAAGCTGAAGGCGTCCAACTTTTTGACTAGAAGAGAGTTCCTACAATATAGTAGTAAAAATATTATTTAATAGAAAGTAATTAATATTTGACACAATTAATAAATTCAAAATACCTCGGCCTCAGCTACACAAGCAAAACTTTTCGACCTTGCTGTGTGCGTGAATTTTTGTTTTTTCCTGCTGCTTGTTCTAACTCGCTCACGGTCCTACATTATGAAATTATTATTACATATATAGTAAATACTATAAATCGAAATAATTATAAGAGTTTGGAAGTACGTAATACCTTTCTTTTCTTTGAATTCCAGAATTTAACCGCATCTTCCCATTGGTACCTCAGCATTCCCGGTGGGACATTTTGCAATTTCTCTTCGAGGATTATATCTTTCTTAAAATATTATTTTTTCAAAGTGCTTTTATGGTCTCTCTATTTTTTTCCCAATGCCTTCTTGATATAAGTATTCGAGACCTCTAAAGCAAATCTCTCCTAAAAAAACACAAGTTTAGAAAGTAAATATAAATAAAACTTAAACTAAAGTATTATAAATTACATTTATTTTTTGTTAACTTAATATTATCGAGAGCTTGATTTTTGTTACTATCAGGCATTTGATACCATGATTCGTAGTTGATGGGCACCATATTGGAATTTCGTGCTATAATACCCAAATATCCTACTAAAAGTCGAGCTTCTGATCCAACAGGCTGACCAAAATTGTTTCTAGATACTTTGACACGCTCGACAGGATTTAACTCGTATAAATCTTTAAGTAGCGTACATCCTCGACCTCTGCGTGTCCCACAAATTTCAGCTAAAAAATGGTATATTATCATATAAGAATTTGAAAAAGAAATCAATAATAAAAGTCAACACGCATGTAAATTAAATTTAACATTACTTTTAATTTCTGCAGGCTCGTTAGGTGTTTCCGGAACATTCGAAGATCCAATAGCAGTCTGTTGTTCACTATTTATTTCTTCTGAATTTGGAGTATTCTGAATAATACTTAGATCTCGTAATCTTCTTCTAGGCATTTTTTTTTGCAATACGCATAAAATAGTTGAAATTTTAGTAACAAATTACAACAATAATTGTACATATAAAATAGTTCAAATATTTAACAAGACTAAAATTTAAATTATAATAGTATATATAATTAAAAAATCGTAAAATCTTACTACATCATAATTCGTAAATATCTTCATCCACAACCTAGCAAACCTATTGAAATTGTGCACTAGTACTAGGGACATTTTCATTTAAGTTTTGTTTTGGAAAAGGCAAAGTTTCTGATCTTTCGACGATGTCATCTCTACTTCCATTGCCCATGTTAAACAAGCTTCTAGGGGTGTTTCGGAGTACAACGTACCAACCCTCATCAATTGGATCTTTCGAATAAAAAACTTGTTTCATTTGAGAAGAAAATACATACGGCTCGGCTCGTCTATCAATTGTTGTCTAGTGTGAATCAAGCGAGAGAAATTCCAAATTGATCTTTTTTAATTCCGCGAGCAGTATTAACATCAACCAATCACATCGAAATAAGACAACTTTCCATTTGCCATAGTAATCCAACTCAATAATGTCAGTAAGAAGTCTATAGTACTCCACATTTCCCTCAACGGGATTACTGTCCCTAGCACTAGCATAACTTGTAATTGAAGAATTAACAACAATTCCACAATTTTGAGTTCTCCTCAATCTCTCGCGATATTTTGTATAAAATCTGAATCCATTGATGAGGAAGGCACTATATCTTTTTACTACTCTATTCAGACCTTGAGAAAGCCATTTAACTTCGTCATTGACGTCCTTCCTACTCCAAACCTATTGAATCAAAAGTAAATTGAGTAATTATAAATGTTATGAGAAAACATTATTATTTTATACAAAAATATTACGATTATGTGTAACTCATTAACATCAGTTGCATACCGTTTGGCTTAACCATTCATGAAAAGATTCTATGAATAACTTATTAATCTCTCAATGTTGTAATCTTCGGGAGCGTGAACGAGATCTCAATATTTGTTTGTACGCACTATGTTAAAAAGTGGTTTAATTGGTTAGAAGATAAACAAATCAAAAAGATGAATATTTATCAAATTCTATAACTTACTTGTGTAATTGTTTAATTGAATCGTGGTGAAAAAGAACATATCGATGTGCTTGTATCCAAGATCTATCATCTAATCCTACAATTTCAACTTTACCGATTGGTTCTCTATAACTTTGAAATAAATAAGTTTTGGCCAAGTTATGATCAGTGAGCCCAGCATTTTTAGGCCAAGTTATGGTCAGTGCCCAACATTTCTACTTGGTCTATTCAGTTTTGTTTCAACATCTTCTAAATAACTAGAACAGAAAGTCAGACACTCCTCTGCTAAGTAACCTTCAGCAATTGATCCTTCTAGATAACGCTTATTATGACAATAAGACTTCAATTTGCATAGGAACCTAAACACGATATACAACATTATCAAAAGTTATAACTAAAGGTATAGAGGTGAATGAATGAATACTTTACAAATAAATTAACACCTTTCTATAGGATACATCCATCGATAGGAAATCGATCCACCAAGTATTGCTTCACGAGGGAGATGGATTACCAAGTGTACCATAATAGTAAAGAAGGAAGGTGGAAAGATCTTCTCCAAATTGCATAAAGTCAAAGTGGCTCGATCTTGTACTTTCTCAAGTTTGTCAACATTGAAAACTTTGCCACAAATAGCTTTCATTATATTAGATAGTTCAATTATACAGGACGTCACCTTTTTTAACATACAGTACCGTAAAGCAACTGGCAGTAAATCTTGCATCAAGATGTGATAATCATGTGATTTTAAAGAATATAGTCTTCAATCTTTAAGACTAACACATCGAGATATATTGGATGCATACGCATTTGGGACCTTTATATCCTTCAACACCATGCAGAACACTTCTTTCTCTTCCTTCGATATTGCAAAAATAGAAGGCGGCAATCGATATTTCCCATTCGGAAGTACTTGGGGATGAAGATCACGCCAAATTCTCATGTTAACTAAATCAAGTCGACTCTGAAGATTATCTTTCAATTTTCCATCGACATTCAAAATTGTCCCAATGATGTTCTCGCAATCATTCTTCTCAATATGCATGACATCAAGATTGTGTTATAAAATCTGATGCTCCCAATAAGGAAACCAAAAAAAATACTTCTTTTTTTTTCCACAAATTCGCCTTATTAGGATCATCCTCTTCATTAGATTCAACCCTTGATCTTCTCTTTGTTTGCGTGTTAGGTGGTTGATTCATCTTCCCATAACTGAAATTGATATCTTTCAACATGAATAAGATTTCAAATCCAATGTCTTGCTCAGGAGCTTCTCTGAACTCTTCAGTATCGTCAAATAGAGTCCTCTAAAATCTAAATTTATGATTTTCATCTAACCACCGACGATGCCCCATATAAGAGAACTTCTTCCCATTATATAACCACTTTGAACTTGTTTGCGCAGCACAATAAGGACAAGCATAATTTCCTTTGGTACTCCAACCAGATAAATTGGCATAAGCTGGGAAATCATTAATAATCCACAACAAAACTGCACGTAAATAAAAGTTCTCCTTTCTCAATACATCATATGTCTCAACACCCGCCCATAACTATTTTAACTCTTCAATAAGTTGCTGCAAATAAATATCAATATCATTTCTAGGACCTTTCTCTCTAGGGATAATCATAGATAAGATAAAAGGAGATTGCTTCATGCAAAGCCATAAAGGTAAATTGTAAGGAACAAGCACTACAGGCCAAGTACTGTACGAAGTGCTCATGATTTTATAAGGATTAAATCCATCAGATGCTAGCCCAAGCCTCACACTCCGATGATTGCTTGCAAAGCTTGGAAATTTACTATCAAATGATTTCCAAGCTAAAAAATCTGCAGGATGCCTTAATAATCCATCATCGGTTCGTTGATCATGATGCCACATCATAGACTCGACTGTCTTTGACGACATGAGAAGCCTTTGAAGCCTTGGTATTAGCGAAAAATATCGTAAAATATTTATTGGTTTCTTTCTTGACTGTGCCTCATATTCATCCTCATTCACATCTTCTATATTTCTATTCATCCAGTGAGATTTACCGCAAACGTGACAAGACTGTTGGTTTTTCCGATCACCCCAATACAACATGCAATCATTTGGGCAACTATGAATTTTGTTATACCCAAGGCCTAAATCTTTAATCAATTTCTTCATATCTTTGCATAAATGAGGGATTTTTGCAAACGAAAACATATCTCTCAAAAACTCTAACAGCATTGTCAAAGAGTTTCCAGTCCACCCTCCCAAACATTTTAAGTGAAAAAGACGAATGCAGAAGGACATTTTTGAAAATTTTGATCCCTCATAAAGTTCTTCATTCATTTCATTAAGTAATGTGTAGAACTTTGCCGCTTCTTCATTTGGCTCTTCATCAGGTACACTTCTTCCCGTTTCGGTAAAAGCATTTCCACCAAGATTACAATCATCGGATGTAACAAAGTCAGATGGAAGCGATTGCAAACCATGACTGCGCATATTAAATGCATCCCGCAACATACCTTCTATGTCATCTTCTCTAATAGACTGATGGTAAGCACTATAAGGATAAGCCGGATTAATCGTTGAAGAGGTTCTACTAGGTGTACACTTTCCATGGAAAATCCATTTTTTATACCCCCGAATAAAGCCGTCAATAATTAGATGTTCGTAGACAACTTCACGAAAATGTCAATTGATGTTGCCACACTTCTTACACGGGCAAAGAATCATATTCTCTTGGCTTGCATTTTGAAATGCAAAATTTAGTAAAGTTTGTACTCCATTTCGATAGTCGCTGCTTACCCTTGACAATTTCATCCAACTCCTATCCATTTCGTAGTTCTTTAAGTCTAAACTTGACAATAAATTACACGAGTAAGTTGTTTATTTATAAGTATAATTAAGTTATGTAAGCTATGATATGATATGATATCTATTTATGTATTATGTAAGTTATGTAAGTTTTGTGAGGTATGTGAAGTATGTAAGTTATGTGAGTTATATAAGTTATGATATGATATAAATAAGTTATTAAGTTATGTAAGTTGTGTGAGTTATGTAAGTTATGATATGATATATATATATTTATGTATTATGTAGGTTATGTAAATTATGTAAGTTATGAAATTTAAACTTTAAACTATATATTTTTAAGGAAATTATTAGATTAAATTAAATTTATTTAAATTATGTAAGTTATGTAAGTTATGAAATTTAGATATATATTTGTGTTTTGGTTATTATATGTTTTGAATTTATATATATTTTTATGAATTAAATTTATTTTTTACACAAATAATAAAACTTCTTTTATTTTATTATTTTTTTTAATTTTTTTAATACTTAAACTATCATTTCATTATATATTTCACTATTAAAATGAATCACATCACTTTCTTTTTATTTTTTATATTATGTAAATTATATTAATTAAAAAAATTAAAATATAACATATAAATAATTCAAATAAATGTATATTTATATTTTTTAAATTTCAAAAATATATAAATGTAAATTTTGAAAAGTCAAAATAGTACATAAAAACTTCAAATATTTATAAAAATAGAAAAAAATAGTTAAATTTTAAAAAAATTACAAGAAAAAACCTCAAATTTTTTAAAAAATATATTCTAAAAATATGTAATAAATTTTATTTTATTTGCGAAACACCAACACTATATCAAGCATTCTAAGAATTCAAAATAATAGACCCATAATTAAAAAATTGAAAAAGATTTAACTTTGGAAAATTTAAAAAAAATATTCTAGGAAAACTGAAATATTTTTTAAAAAATTGCAAAAAAATATAATTTCTATAGAAGAATTTGAATTTTTTAAAAAAGTATATTAAAATTCAAAATAAAATTTGTGCAACGATGATCAACGCCGGCCAAAGTCGATGGTATTTTAAAAATATCTTAACGTTTTAAAATTATTTTTATATTTTTGAAATATTTCAATAAACATGAATGTTACGTGTTTCAATTTAAATGGTTACAGATGTCATGTGACATATTTTGAATTAAACAATACTAATTGATTTTTTTAAAACTTTTATAAAAGTTGGGTTTAAGCAGGTAATATAATAATAAAAATAATTTAAGTATTAAATAGAGACAAAAAAATAGATATCAAAATGAAAAGATCGAATATAGTCCAAGAATCAAATTGAGCATTAAGCCTAAATAAAAATACAAAATAAAAGACCATTATTAAATAATTCTATGTATAGCAGGGGCGAGACACATTATAACCAAAACACACCTTATTTTGGACAGCATTTATACTCCAATTAAACAAACATTAACACTCGGTAATCATAGGAAACATGTCCTGTTTTGGACAGCTTCAACCTTCCAATTTACCATGCATTCCAACAACTTTAATTTAAAAAATAAAATAAAATAAAATCAAACAACATTAATTCACTAATACTTATTAGAAAAAGAACTTACAGTATGGCAGATAGTAGAAAATTGGATGGCAGAAAACTGGAGAAGCAGCAGAAGGCTACCAACGAAGATGCAGTAGAGGGCTACCAACAATTTCACACCAACTTAATGACCACATCCAAAAGCCAAAGCAGTTGTAAACTAGATTATGTTTGCCACCATTACCGAATACAGCTTTCTTATCTTTGAGCCATCTTCAATTTTACTTTGTTTTTTCAGTGGAGAGAATCCTAGTTCAATTGATTGCCATTGTCTTAATTTGATTAGTAATCTCAACACTGTGGGGGCATCACTAAATCATCCTCTAATTCTTAATTAAAGAAATTAAAAGAAAAAGTTTTGTATAATCCATTGTAATTGAAGCAAAAATTACATAATCAGAGATAAAGGTGAATCGTTTTTTAATAGCAAGAATCTATACTTATTAGGTAATTAACACACATCTCTCTTAAATTACACTAACACAAATTCTTTATACAAAAACCAATTAATTTTTTAGCAGAGCAGTTTAATGGGGTTTCTTTGGTGATTTTCTATCCTGCGTTTTGTTTTTATCTAAAACTCTTCCTATCACTGGATTACACTGTCTTTAAGGCTACCTACAATACTCAAATTAGAGATTTCACAGATTGAAAACACACGGAAGTTTTTATTTCTAACCCGTTTTGAATCAATTAAAAACTGATAAGATTGAAAACCTAATTTTAATTAAATGTTGCTATTGATAAGATTGAAATATTTGGAATAATTGCAGGAGGAGGTGAAACTTAATTTTATTCCATCAAATTTTAAAAATAAGGAATAAACAATGACGAAAGACAGATATATCCTTGAAATTTGGTTACTCGTATGGTCCACATGGGTTATGAAAATTATGCAAATGGAGTTTCAATTCATTTTCTCCCAGCGAAGGATTTAAATGATAGGGTGGCTTCAACAACCAAAACTAAAGAAAAATCAAAGATGTTCAGCCAACCTAATTTGGCAAAAATTTAGCTTTTAAATTTAAAATTTTAAATTCAATATTATACAAAACTTATTTGATTCTTTTATTTATATATATATATATATCCAAAATGATTCTTTTTTTTTTTTAATAATCCACCTCCAAAACAGTGAATAATAGCTAAGGCCATGATGTTGTCTTGGGGGTTAATAAACACTAAACAAATTTAAAAACTGTTACAAGAATTTGACCAAGTATGAATCCTAATATTCCTCACTTTAAACATTTTTAATCTCTTTTTTGGTTCCAATTCTTTTCACCTGAATGTCTAAACAAGTTCTATTTCTATCCTATCACAATTTATGAAATGAAAGAAACAAGTATCATGCAGTAAAAAAGAACACCTGGAAAAAGTAAATATTTTTGTTGGGTTTTCTAATATAAAAATCTATATACACAAAAACGTATAGTGGATGTTTGAATTAATTTATAATGTGTATATGCAGGGACAAATTGAAAGATGTTTTAAAATTTTCAACAAATTCATCAGGAAGCTATAGAATCAACAAGTATCATGTTGTTAATTTCTGTTAAAAAACAAAGACTCACCGCACTCCAACAAGATGCAGACAGCTGGCGACGGAGATGCAACAGAGGGGCGATGCAGAGGGCAGCCGGCGGCGATTTCAGGAACTGATTTGGGGAAACAATATTTCGAGGATGGGGGAACTAATTTGGGGAAAATTATTTGGGGAAAATGTTAGGGATTTCGAGGAAGGGGATTTGGGGAAAATAAAATGGGGAAAATAAGAAAGGGATTTAGGGTAGGATTTATGTCTGGGGAAAAAACAAACTAATTTGGCGGTTTAAGGTTTAGGGGAAAAATTTGGGGATTTTAAGTATATGCATGGGATGAAAGTGATGACAGAAAAACGACGCCATTTCAAATAAAACAAAATGACTATTTGCGACTTTTTACATAAAGCGCTGCTAAAGATCAACCTATTGCAGCATTTTTAAAGTAGCGCCGCTAAAGTCACTAAAAGTCCAACACAAAACGGCAGCGTTTTGGAAAAAGTAAATCAATTTTTTGAGGCGTTTTTATCAGAAACACCGCTATTGTACACCTTTTGTGACGTTTTTCCCCTAGCGCCGCTAAAGCCTGACCTATTGCGGCGTTTTTAACATAGTGCCACTAATGGCACTAAAACCGCCACCACAAAACGGTATCGTTTTCTTTTAAGTAAACTTATTTTTTGCGGCATTTTTATCTAACACGCCGCTCTTTCACATCCTTTGCGGCATTTTTCCACCTGCGCCGCTAATGCCCGACTTATTGCGACATTTTTATCCTAACGCCGCTAATGGCAATAAAGTCATCACCACAAAATGGTGCCATTTTCATTTAAGTAAACTTAATTTTTGCGGCGCTTTTGACAAAACGCCACTATTGTTTACCTTTTGCGGTGTTTATAAGAAAAACGCCGCTAATGCCTTTCGTACTAATAAATTTTTAAAAATTCAACAAAATTTATAAAATTCAACAAAATTGATCAAATTGAAGTACACATGTACTAAATCTTTAATTTTTAGTTAGATTCAATCCAATTTTCTTCTTTGTTTTTATATTTGAAAGGTTTAATTATTTCTTAAATTCATTTAAATTAATTAGTTTGTTTTGTTTCAAACAATATATTTAATTTGTAAAAATTTAAAATTGTGTACGAAAATAATTTTATAAAATGAACTAAACTTCCATATGAAGAGTTTGTATCCACGAGTTTAATTTTTTGTGTAGCTGATAGAATTTATCGAAATTGATTTTCATAAAATTTAACTTCTCAAATTCTTTTTTGATATTATGTCTACAACTCATAAACAGGAGGATAATACATTTCAACACACTCAAATCAATATTCTCTCATATTGACAACAATGCTCATACTAATGGAGCTAAGACTCAATCTGCTTAACTTTCCCAACCCCCAACCCCTAAGCCCTTAAACCCTAACCCCTAACCCCTTAAACCCTAACCCCTAAAAAAATAAACCCCAAAACAATAGAACATAAACCTAAAATCCTAAACTCTAAAACACTAACCACTAAAACATAAACACTAAACCCTAAAAATACTAAACCATAATCCCTAAATCGTAAAACACTATACCAACCTAAACCATAACCATAAACTATAATGATAATTTTAATATTTTAAAATTAATATTATCTCTTTTATAATTATATAAGAAATTATTTAATATATAAATTAAAAAACAATTAGTCATATACCCAAAAAACTTTAAATTTATTTTAAATAATAGTATTTTATTTTTTTTCATGTTTAACATATATTTTTCTCTGTTTTTACTTTCAAATTAATTTTTTCTACATGTCATTAATTTTTTTGAAGATTTTAAATATTCAATTAAAAATAAATTGTATTTTAATTAATGTAAAGAAACTAGTTAAATAATAAATAGACAAGGAGCAAAACCGCAACGTTTGTCATTAAAATAAAATGTTTTTTGTGGCCTTTTTGAAAAATCGCCGAGGGGTGGTTTGGTCGATTTAACTTCTGTGACCTTGTTCTGTCTTGATAAGGAAATGGAGCTCTTTTTGCACTATTATTTTTGGCATCTTGTTTGGGTTGAGAGCTCAACTATTTGTTTTGGGGCTATTGATGTTTGTTTGGTTTCTCGGGACTGATGTAGTTTTGTTACCCCTAGTTTTCTTGACCAGACCTTTTTATCTCTCTTGTTAATGGAAATTAGTTTTCTACTATTCCAATAAATATAACCACTCCACCACGCTAAGCATTCCTCTATGTAGTGCTTAATTTTTTTATTGTTCTTAATTTTTTTGTGGCATTGTGCTTATTTTTTTTACGAGCATAGTTGAGCAGATTGCGGCTTGTGCTTAATTTTTTTGCGGCGTTTTTCAAAAAGTGCAGCTAATGGTCAACCTATAGCGGCTTTTTTAAAAAGTGTCGCTAATGCTCAATCTATAGTGGCGTTTTCCAAAAAGCATCGCTAATGCTACTAAAGCTCAACATAAAACGATGCGTTGTGCTTAATTTTTTTGCGGCTTTTTTCAAAAAGCGCCGCTAATGCTCGATCTATAGCGGCGTTTTTTAAAATGTGCCGCTAATGCTCTATCTATAGCAGTGTTTTTAAAAAAGCACCGCTAATACCACTAAAGCTCAACATAAAACGACGGCGTTGTGCTTAATTTTTTTTGCGGCATTTTTCGACCTATAATGGCATTTTTCAAAAAGTGCCGCTAATGCTCGACCTATAGCTGCGTTTTTTAGAAAGCGCTGCTAATGCTCGATTTATTGTGACATTTTTTATCCAAACGCTGCTAAAAACGCCGCTAAATACCTTTTTTGCTGTAGTGTTGGTATAGTTAGTTCTTTTATTTTGATTATGGCATGTATAAGAATTTTGATTTTGTTTAGTTTCACATTGTTTTGGGGTCAAATGTGTTGGCTTGCTTTAGTATTTGACTCATTTTGTATAAGGCCATGAAAAATGGCTAATGTTGAAAGTTGTTGTATGAATACAAGAAGTTCTTTCATGAATGAGTAATTTGTTGGTCATTTAAGCATATATGAAATGTGCAGAGGTGGTTGCTGGATTGAGAAATCATGTTATGTTAATCTTTAGCATGGTGGATGTTGTTATATTGTGTTTCAGGGTGGCAAAGGGCTTGGTAGATAGCCTTATATTGTCCACACGGGTAGACACACGGGCTTGTGTGACACACGGTTAGCCCTATGGGCGTGTTGCTTGGCTGTGTGTCCCCTGCACGTAAAATTTACAAGTCAGTATGCATAGTAGTAAACACATGGGTAGAGACACGACCTTGTGTCTCAGCCGTGTGGAGGACATGGCCTCTGACCACGGGCGTGTGCCTTGGTCGTGTGCCCTTAATTGGATGTTGATGTCAGAAATAGAATGTCAAGATTTTTAGACACGGGCTAAGACATGGGCGTGTCATGGCTGTGTGAGGGACACGGGCCATAGACACGGATGTGTACCTGGCCGTATGAAAACCCTTGTAGGTTAGAATTTAGAATTTAATTCACACGAGTTTGGGGCACGGGCGTGTCTCCTTGTGCTTAGGCCGTGTGAACCACACGGGCCATCAGCACGACCATGTCATAATGGCCACACGAGCGTGTTGCCCTTCCACACGGGTGTGTGCCCTGTTTCAAGGGTCATTTTTATAAAGTCAGTTTAAGGACCTGAGTTGGTTCCGAATGGCTTCCAATGGATGTTTGAGGCCTTGTAGGCCCATATTAAGGAGTTTAAACAAAGTTCGAAAAAGTTTTAAATTTGATCAAGTCTTGGTGACTCGAAAATGTTTGAATGTATGTGTTTAAGTTTATTAACGCCTCGTATTCCGTCCCAGCATAGGACACGAGTATGGGGTGTTACAGTTAAAGACATTGCTTTTGGGGAGGAATTGGATTCTAACTCAGTTCCTACTATCACTTTTGATGATGTTTAGGTTCCCATACCTATTATTGATTAAGAAGTGAATCTAGAACCTCAATAAGACAATGCTGAACAACTCCTTATTCAAGATGAGGTAATTTTTCCAGAAGAACAAACTCAACAACCTCAAGAATGAATGTCATTAAGAAGGTCCACTAGAGAAATAGTTATAATGGCTTTAGTGGAATATTTTGACATTAAGCTACATTAGATGAATATTAAGTTAATGGTTTCTCAATTGTAACATTGATCATAGATTTATATGGTACAATTAGAAAGCTTTGTGTCTAATAATGCAAAGTTAATGATTTGCAAAGAACTTCATCTATGGGCCTAAGCAAACGTCTCGTCAATAATATTACAAATTTTACCAAATGATTATCTCATTCGGTTTAGAGATGAATTTTATTGATAATTGTATATACCATAAGTTTAGTGGGAGTAAAGTTCTATATTTAGTTTTATATGTTAATGACATACTACTTGTTAATAATAAGTATAGCCTCAATCAATGCCTTAAGAATGATTTTGAGATTACAAAAAATGCATTAGATTTTTTACATTTTAGCAGTAGAAAGTCTAATGTATGTTCAGGTTTGTATACATTGGAATATTGTATACACTATTGGGATTTTAGGCAGATATTTTAAGCAACCCTGGTTTGGACCATTGGATAGCATCCAAGAGGGTTATAAGGTATTTTCAGAGAACAAAAGATTACATGCTCACATATCGGAGATCTAATCAGTTAGAGATCATCAGGTATATAGACTCTGATTTTGATGGAATATGGATACAAGATTTTGTCGCTAAGGTGCAAATTGTGAAAACAAATTGCAGTCTTTTATTCCAATAGCAATATGAGCACATCAAAGTAAAAACACATAGACTTTAAGTCCTTGGTTGTTAAAGTAAAAGTTCAGAATGGTTAGGTGCTTATAAAGCATATTAGGACAAACTCCATAATTACAGATCCGCTTACTAAGGAACTACACCTAAGGTTTTATAAGAGCACACTTCTCATATGGGTGTAATGTCATTTAAAAGATATTTGGTTTTAGTGGGAGTTTGTATTTTTAAATGCTTTTATGTTATAGACATATTTTTAGTTTTTTCAGTTTAAAAATATTAAGTATATTTTCTGCAGAAATAAAGTTTATTTGGTTTATTTACACTTTGATTTTGGTAAGGTTTGATCTCACTAAGGAGGACCAGTTGGAAATAGACATGTTTAGATTATATTGCATGTAATTTCCATGATACACATCCATACTTGATCTATGTCATTTGGTTTTGTTAATATACGTGATCATGGATGGATTTAGTTACGATATATATAACGAAAGTCGCATTGGTTCTATGTTAATATAATTAATGGACGAGATTGTTCGGAATACCTTTTGGATATGATACTAAAATTTTGAGCTCATAAGGTTATATAATGACATGTAATTATAGAGTATTTAGTATATATATGTGGTCCAAGTGGGAGATTGTTGAAAAATATGGACATCACATATATAATAAGGGTAATTACATGTTATTATTTACGATCATGATAGGTTAACCCAAATTAAAAGTGATCTAATTTGGTTAAAATTTTATTGGGCTTTAATTATTAAATAAAGTATAGGTCAAATATTTGTAGATACTCTAGTAATTGAATTCTAATCAAATTTTGATTAATGATGGGCTAATTAGAATTTGATTAGAACTAATATGTCAAGGTTATAAATATTAGGGTTATGATCCCCAAATTATACACAAAATATCTTTTCTAATATCCATCATTAGGAAAGAGAGAGTAGATATTTTCTGAATTTCTTGTGTGCTAATTTGGAAGATCAAATCCCCAAGATCCGGTAAAACTTCAAGAAATTCATGGATTCAGGTACGCTTCCGCATCTAGTTTTGTTCTTGATTTGTTCTTAATTTATTCTTGATAATTTAACATGATAAATCCTAGTTTATTAAGTTTTGTTTCAGATTTATTTTACAAATCTAACATATACTTCAACTTAATGGTAATGTTAAAAGCCTTAAAGGCTTTGAAATATTATGTTAGAATCTTGCCTATACAAATCATTTATGAGTGAGTTAATTATTTAATTCAATACTTATAATAATTATTTTTTTATAAATATTGATGTGATTGTTAGTTATAAATTTAAAAAAAAAATAGATTCAAAAGTAATTGAAAAATCTAATGAAAATATGTACTTTGAAATCGCATATACATTTCAAAAGACTAGTTTTTATATATATATATATATATATATATATATATATATATATATATAACATGTTTTATTATTTAATAAAATATTTTTATTTCTTGATAATTATTAAAAATAATTCATATAAATAATATTTAAAAAATAGAGACTTTCCAATTTTAATTAAGTAATTATATAGTATTGAAATACTGTATTTGTTGAATATTTAAAAGATGAGCATATTGTATATTTACACTTCAATCTTTATTTTTTAATTAATGCATAAACTTTTTTTCTATTTTATACTTAGAATTTTATTTAAATTAAAATTCAATTTAAATAAATATTTTTTAAGCTTAATTTATGTCAGCATTCTTTTAATAGTTAAATTATAAATTTAATTATTAAATCTAAATTATTGAATTATAAGTTAAGATTTATGTCAACATTGTTTCTCTAATAGTAGTATATTCAAGTTTATTATCAACATTAATAAACAGTATTTTTTTTCATGTAATAGTAAATGTTTTTTTATTGTAAAAATTAAGTTTAAATTTTGTTTCAAACGTAAAATCAATGTTTATAACTAAAAAAAAAAAACAACAACAACAACTTAATATTGGATTAATACATAAAACTATTAAAAATAATATAGAAATTTGGAATAAATTGAAATTAAATTATAATATTAAAGTAAAAAAATAACAAAAATTAGATAAAGAACATGCAATAATTAATAATTCAAGATAAATATGAAAGATATTTATACTAAATTAATAAATATTTTTAATAAACAATTATTAAAAAAGAAATAAAGGTTGAAATCTAATTTTCTTTTCAAAACAAACTCACAAAACATTCTTCATCTAAACCAAACAAATAAGGGATAAAGTTTTCAATTTCATGTATAATAGATTGAAGAGTGCTTGCTCCATACAGTATATGGAACTTACAAAGAATGATATAACTCTAACACTATTTAAGTGATACTTGACTAAATAAATCTTTATTTTATACTTACTACTTTTTTCATACTAAATTAAAGGGTAAACTACCAAAATGTCAATTTTGTTTGCCTCAGGTTACATTTTAGTTACTTATGTTTGAAATGTTACGTTTTAGTCACTTACATTATCGTGTTGTGACATTTTAGTTATTGAGCCATTAACAATATAACCGTAAGCTGACATGGCACGTTAAATCATCATTTTAAACAAAAATTTTAGGTTAAATTATACAATTGGTCCCTGTATTTTTTTCGTTTTGAGCAATTTAATTATTTTCTTTTATGTTCTTTTAACTTTTTTTTCTTTTTTTTCATTCTCTTCTGCTTCTCCCTCTGTTTTCCTCCCTTCTCCCTTTCTTTTAAAGTAGTTTTTCTATGTTTTCCATTTGTTAAAACTAGTCCCTATACTTTTTTTTGAACAATTTAATTTTTTATTTTTATTTCTTTATTTGTTAAAGCCAAATATCCTTGATTACATACTCTGTATAAACTCAAAGACTGTTTTCGATCACTGCAAGATGAATAAATCGATCCTATTGAATTAATCAATACCGATTCTTCTTCGATATATAATAAAACACCAAGTTAAATTCTACCAAATATATTGATTTGCTTACCAGATTTGTGTCAATAACTAGAAACCAAGCTAACTTTAATGGGTCAGAAAGGCTAACCAGTATCATAAGAATTTTCATTAAAATATCATGTCCAAGCAATTCTATAAAATCACCACAATAATCCATTTTTGGATCCTTTGTATAGCTTCAGCAATAACTATAAAATATCAGAAACCCCAATTCACAATTGTCTATAATAAGCAAAAAAAGATTAAAGAAAATCTTTATTCTGGGTTTTCATCAAAGATCAATACAAAATTGTTACCCTAAACTAAAAACATATTAAAAACTAATCAAAAGTAAGATAAAACAATGTAACGCCCCAAAGTTTGTATAATTGTTTCTGTGTAATTGTGACACAAATATTTGTCTGCTTCAATGGTTATGTATTCTGGAAGTGTCTGAGAAGTCTTGGGTTCAAGCCTTTAGCTTGGGCAAAATTTTTGTTTTTAAGTGAATAAACCCCTATCTCTAATCAATAGGCTTATAAATAAATGCTGGTAAAATATATTAGAATGGGTCTACTGGTTTGGTGGTTAGGTGGAGTGTTAAAATGCTGGTGGTTATGAGTTCGAGTCCCTGTGCTATTGCAAGGGAGTGTTTTTTTACTTTTTATGTCGTGAGGGAGTTTGAATGGAAGTAAAATACTGTAGTGTTTGAGTGAATTTTGAATTTGGTCGTTGAAGGGATGTGATGGACGGTTTTAAGAGTGAAATTAAGGATATGGGGAGAAAATTGAGGGATGAGGGAGTTAGCAGTTTAATTGGGAAAAATTTGGCTTTTCCTTCTTCTCTAAACCACCATTTTTTCTCTCTTTTTTGGCGACTCCCTACCCGCTTTCTTTGTCGTTTTCCTTTGTGTTGCCTTCTGTTTTCTTTCTTTTTACTTCTGACGCCACCCTTGCTTTTTCCATCTCAAATTTTTTTATCGTTTCAGTTACTGGTTACCTTTCTTGGTTCATTCAGTTTGCTTTGTTGAACTGTATTCTGCTCTGTTCTATCGGGTAAGTGGTCTTCTTCAACCCTTTTCTTCGTTCTAGTAAAATAATTGCGATACTTAGCCGTGGTTCAAGCGATCGGTAAGTGCTGTTAATACATCTTTATTTTTGGGTTGTCGAATCGTTGACTAAACAAAGTGTTTCATGTTTAGGAGATCATTAGACGACTGTAGGAATTTCGACTGATGCTGTTGAAGTGTGAGTTCACCAGTGTTCGTTCAAAGTAAGGGGTTTAACGGTTTGGGGTTGAAATACCTTGCCAAGTTTTTCGATCGAATAGCATTTTAAATGACTTAATTGATGTGTCAATGATCAATAATAGGTGCTAGAGTACTCGTGGTTGTGCTACCTTCGAACCAATACCAGGTGTGTAAACACGACTCTGGGAATAGAAATCGGCGAGAAGCCGAAAAACGTAAAAGTCGATGCCACCCAGGCGTGCGGCTGCCCGTGTGGTAGGCTGTGTGATCGGACACGGGCGTGTGAGATTATTGGGTCAGGCCGTGTGATCCACACGGCTAAGGCCATTTTGGCCTTTGTGGGCCACATGGGCGTGTGGGCCCACATGGACAATTTACATGGGCTTATGGGCCCATTTTCACTGTTTGACTGCTAAGGTTGCACAGGACGCCCTAGTCGACTGTGGACCTACTGTAGGGTCGGTAAGATTACCCAGATCCCTAATTGACTAAATGACTGTTATATCCATATACTTTATGTATATACATGTACGACTGTATTTTTGAGCATGCTATTAAAATTGTACTGAATACATATATGATACCATGATTTGGCATGACATGATTGTATGATGCATTGCATAGGGATGGGTTTATATGGATCAGAAGAAGTGTACTGAAAGGCTTCGAGCCTAACTTACTGGCAGTTCAGTTGCAAACTACTGTTTAGTGCCGCATTTGGTAATTTTTGGAGTGTAGGGATGGGTGGGTTGATTATATCCCTACATGGAGTGTAGGGTCAGACAGAGATGGAGTGTAGACGCTGGCTGGGTAGGACTTGTATACTACATAATTTGATATTATACTGATTATTGGTGCAGTAATGGGCCAAGACCCAAATGCATGACTGCCTCTATACTGAGATGGGTTAAAGCCCAACCGATCATCATCATCGATTCTGAAAAGGGCTTAGGCCTGCATCGTGATTCTTTATCTATCTGTCTATTTGTTCTATATGGGATTACACATTGAGTTTTCGTAAATTCACCCTTCTGTTCTAACTGTACATGTAGTCCCCAAACATAGGCGGATCGGTGCGGTGGAGGACTCAACGATGGCCACACGACTCATTTCATTCTATATTAGTAATTAATTATAATTTTGATTTTATTTTGGGGTATTTATTGTAATAATGGCCTCTTTGGATTTTCATGGATTATTTGAGATTTTTTTTCTTTATTGTTTTGATTTATAACTGCTAGTAGTAAGGACAATCGAGTTTTCAAAAAATCAGACTTTTTTTCAACAAATTACACACGAATAGGCAAACTGTTTTTAAAGCTTCCGCGATAAGTGACGTTTTAAAAATTAATAACGTTCTGAAAGTACATAACTTTTTAATGATGATTCATGTTTTGAAAATGAACGAGACATCTTAGAATCAATGAAATGTAATAAAAAGATGACTAATAGGAAAGAGGGTTTTTCTTTAATAATAACTTGTTTTATGAAAAACACTTTAATGTGACATCGTCAGATTCGGCCATAACGTCCAGGCCGGGCTTGGGGTATCACAAACAAAATGTACAAGAAATATCCAATACCAAAATAAAAGTATAGGGACTAGTTTTAACAAATGAAAAACATAAAAAAAAACTATATTAAAAGAAATAAAGAAGAGAAGAAAATAGAGGTAGAAACAAAAGAGAATAGAAAATAAATAAAAAGAAAGTTAAAAAACATAAAAAAATTAAATTGCTCAAAACGAAAAAATATAGGGACCAATTGTATAATTTAACCTAAAATTTTTGTTTAAAATGATGATTTAACAAGCCACGTCAGCTTACCGTTATACTGTTAAAGGAAATTAACAGCTCAGTGGCTAAAATGTTACAACATAATAATATAAGTGACTAAAACATAACATTTCAAACATAAGTAACTAAAATATAACCTGAGGTAAACAAAAATGACTATTTTAACAGTTTACCCTAAAATAAATTATTTTTTATTATTAAAATATTTTATACTTTAAAGAAAAATTAAGCTCTATTTTATGCATAGATTTCTTTTCATGTTATGGTTTCATGTAAATAAAATGATCAGAATTAAATATTATTTATTAAAATATTTTTATATTTAAATTTTAATGTAGAATACTTATTTATCACAATTAAATATTTATTATTAAAATATTCTTATATTTAAATTTTAATGTAGATTACTTTTTTATCACAATTAAATATTTATTATTAAAATATTTTATATTTTAATTTTAATGTTGATTTTTTTTTCTTTTGATAGAACTACCGTAACACTAATTTTTTTGAGGAAACTATCGCATCACTATTAAATATTATTATTAAAATATATTTATAATTAAATTTTAATGTAGATTAGGAACAACATTTCCCTACTTTTTGATAAAATTACGGTATTACTATTAAATATTAAAATATTTTTGAAACACTTCAAACTCACAGTTAGACCTGTTTATGGGTCAGGCTATTCATTCCAGCCCGAAAGCCCGCTCGAAATGTGAGAGGATTTGGGTAAAAATATAGGTATAAAACATGGGCTTGGACAAAAAAATAAGGCCCATTTTAAAAACAGACCAGGCCTCGGCTAAGGTATTTTTTGCTCGAGCCTGACCCGAATTCAATAAAAAAAAATCTACTCTTTTTTTGTTTTTTAATGTTATTTTCTTGTTGTTTTCTCCCTATTTTGTTACTATTTTACTATTATGTTGTTATTGTTTGAATATTGTATAAATCTTATTTTATTGTTAATTTTTTATTATTTTAAAAGATATTTGTTAATTTTGTTATTATTTTAGAGGCATTTGCTTGTAAAGTTGCATATATCTTAGTGTTATTTAAGTGTCCATATTTTTTAAAATTTATTTTCAATTTGTTAAAAAATATTTATTTGGATACTTTTAGTATTTTTGATGTATTATATATATTTAAAAATTATATAAAAATAATATAAAAAATTAATACGAGCGGGCCGAATCAAGCCCGAGTTTTAGCATTTTTATCCGGGTCGATCTTGGAAAAAATTTTAGACCTATTTTCAAGTTGGGCCAAACCCAGGCCTAACAAATGGGCCTAAATTTTTAGTTGAGCCCGACCCGTGAACACCTCTAATCGTCAAAGGGACACACACATTTTATCATTCAATCATTATACATTAAAACATAAAATTTAAAATTACACATTAAAATATAAATTTCAACAATTTATAAACATGCTCACAAAAATAAAGTAAAATAAAAATAAAATCATCTAATAAAACCAAATCAAATAATCAAAGTAATTGAATTGACTAATTAATAAATTACATATACATGCCAAATACGAAGACGCTAACACGATACTTCTCTAACGTGAACTCACGAACTTTTCGATCCAAGTATCACCTGTACATGAAATTTAAACCCTAACCATTGAGCTTTTTATGGCTCAATGGTGTTTTACAAGTCTAACAAAGATATTGCACAACGATTCTAAAATTTCAAGCACACAAATAATATAGTAATATATATTAAATCAACATTATATAACCACATTCAACATATTAATAGTTTAACTCAGTCTTTAACATATTCGATAAGCCCAAAAACCATATGCAAGAAACATGTGGGATGCATACTAGGTATTCATAATTAGATCAAATGTGGAAGATTCAACACTAAATTTAATCAACTAAGAAAAACATTGTTAGACTTTAAAACTTGAATCATCTCAACATATAAAATAATTTCCAGAACCACATTCAAATACTAACCAATGTGCCAAATCGTGAGTGGCAACAACAAAACTAAGATGGGAGCCTTAAACACAACAAAACTCGAGCAAGTCGGCGAATATAAAAAAGAGGCGAGGCAACAAAATTTTATGTAACTGGAATTGAAGCTTAGATAAACATTATATAGCCCTATGAACCTTAGAAAATCAATGAAACAACAGCTTGTTGAAGGACCGAAGGAAACAGTCGACTGAAGCAAAGGACGGGAGAGATGGTGGCAGTGGCTATCAATGGCGTCGACGCAAGGAGAGCAGCGGCTTGAGAGGATGAAAGTGGTTGGATGGTGCAAGGGTGTAAAGAAGTTGGGTTTAAGGAGAAGGCTGAAGATGGACGACAAAGGAAAGAAATAAGGGAAATCTTGGTGATTGAGGACTTCAAATTTTATAGTCTCTTCTTTTTCTTTTTTCCTTTTAAGAATGACGACACAATCGGGGGAAAAAAAAGAGACATCATATAACTATTCTTAAAAAAAAAAAAAAAAAGAAAAATCTCTAATTAAAACCTAATAGAATACAAAGCCTAATTATCTTTTAAAATAATCCAATAAAATTTTTATAAAGTCTATCAATCAAAAAACTAATTATAATAATAGTAATAAATAAATTTAATATATACTTTTGGTATTTGAATTTGACATTTTTTTTAATATAGTACTTATGTTATTTTTTGGTCTAATGTGGTACATGTATTTGATAAAAATTATACATTTTGGCACTTGAATGTAACAATGTTAGGTCTTCAGTATTTAATTCGAGTTTTAGAGTTGATTTGATGAAAAGTCATAATTTGCTAATAATATTAGCGTTTAACTTTCATCAGATCAACACTAAAACTCAAATTAAATCACATCCATCGAACTGTATTTGACAGATTAAACAAATTCACCATTAACACTGAATTTATTCTATTAACAAAGTCATAAGAAGTTCAAACCTAATAATATTAGCAATTAACTTTCATTAAATCAACCCTAAAACCTGAATTAAATACAAAAAAATTAACATTGTTGCTTTTAAGTACAAAAATATACAAATTTGTCAAATATAAGTACAAGATTGGACAAAAAACAACACAAGTACCACACTAGAAAAAAAGTCAAATTCAAATACCAATTTATATATTAAGCCCACTACAAGAAAACAGACTTTTAGCAGTGTTTTTTTTGGAAAGCGCCGCTAGAACTATTTGCAGTGTTTTCACAAGCGCCGCAAAAAATGCCGCTATAGGAAACGCTGCAAATTTTGTAAAAAATGCCACAAAAGATCATGACTTTTAGCGGCGTTTGTGGTAAAAGTGCCGCTAAAAGTCATGGCTTTTAGCGGCGCTTTTTTTACAAACGCCGCTAATTTTGGCAGATTTGCAATATGCATTTTTCACCAATATCCAACCCTTCCTGCATTAAATCCAACCAAAAACAACAAATATAGCATGAAATCCAACCAAAAATAGCAAATGTAGCATAAAAAATACAACCAAAAACATTAAATCTAAATGATACTTCAAATTCAACGAAAGATATATGATGTTAATTAATAAATGAAGTATAACTCAAAATATTCTTACAATAATGTTAAATGTGACAATGTTAAAAATATTCTTACAACGAGAAAACAAATGTCTAAGATGGCGGCTTTTGCGACTGCTGAAACATCCTCATCATATGCTGAAGCTGTAGCTAGAGCTCATCGTACTTTCTACTCTACTCTCACTCGCCATCATTCGCCGCCTCTGCCTCCCTTTGCTGCTGCGCTTCTCCTCATTCATTCTGCATCCACTCTAAGTTGTTGCTGGAGTTCTTCATATTTTCTTTGAACCTCGGCAATTTGCTCAACTGTGCTCGCTTGCGTCTGAGCTATCTGGTCTCTTAACCTCTGAACTTTAGCTTGAGCTTGACTCCCGGAAGGCATATATTGCTGGGAGCTGGATCCAAAATATTGGGTCGGGGTAACACTAGATCCTTGAAATCGAACCCGACTATACCTTTCAGGACCCAAAACTTCAGTAATAATTCTGTTATCAATGTTCTCAAGATTAACAGAACTATCAGTCGAAGCAATCGCTTCATACTCCGCCTTCTTCTCATTTGGTTTCTCTTAATAAATCAATCAAATAGTTAAAAAGAAATATATAATAAAAAGGAATGTAACATAACTAAAACTACTAACGACGAATTAAACCATTATAATTAAATATTATAAATATTTATAATATATCAAATTTTATTAAGTAAATATATCATAATTTCTTCAGCTTTGGATGTCATAGGAGATCCATCTTTCTTCCTATGTGTAATCTTAAAAAGCTGAAGGCGTCCAACTTTTTGACCAGATGAGACTTCCTACAATATAGTAGTAAAAATATTATTTAATAGTAGAAAGTCATTAATATTTGACAGAATTAATAATTTCATAATACCTCGGCCTCAGCTATAGAAGCAAAACTTCTCGACCCTGCCGTGTTCGTGAATTTTTGTTTTTGCCTGCTGCTTGTTCCAACTCGTTCACAGTCCTACATAATGAAATTATTATTACGTATATAGTAAACACTATATACAGGAAAATTTATAAGAATTTGGAAGTACGTAATACCTCTCCTTTCTTTGAATTCCAGAATCTAAACGCATCTTCCCATTGGTACCTCAGCATTCCTGGCGGGACATTTTGCAATTTTTCTTCGAGGCTTATGTCTTTCTTAAAATATTCTTATTTCAAAATGCTTTTATGGTCTCTCCATTTTTTACCCAATGCATTCTTGATATAGTTATCCGAGACCTCTAAAGCAAATCTCTTCTAAAAAAACACAAGTTTAGAATGTAAATATAAATGAAACTTAAACCAAAGTATTATAAACTACATTCACGTTTCGTTACCTTAATATTATCGAGAGCTTAATTTTTGTTGCTATCAGGCAAGTGATGTCATGATTCATAGTTGATGGGCAACATATTGGCATTTCATGCTATAATACCCAAATAGCCTACTAAAAGTCGAGATTCAGATCCAACAGGCTGACCATGACTGTTTCTACTTATTTTGACATGCCCGACAGGATTTAAGTCGTATAAATCTTTAAGTAGCGTGCGTCCTTGACCTCTGCGGCAGCTGAAAAATGATATATTATTATAATATTAAAATTGAAAAATAAATCAATAATAAAAGTCAACACATATGTAAAATAAACTTAACATTACTTTGAAATTCTACAGGCTCGTCAAGTGTCTCCGGCACATTCGAAGATCCAATAACTGTCTGTTGTTCACTATTTGCTTCTTCCGAATTTGGAGTATTCTGGACAATACTTAAATCTCGTAATCTTCTTCTACGCATTTTTCCTGCAATACACATAAAATAGTTGAAATTTTAGTAACAAATTACAACAATAATAGTACATATGAAATAGTTAAATTATATAACATGACCAAGATTAAAATTATAATATTACATATAATTAAAAAATTGTAAAATCTTGCTACATCATAATTCGTAAATATCTTCATCCACATCCTGACGAACCCATTGAAATTGTGTACTAGTACTAGGGATATTTTCATTTAAGTTTTGTTCTGGAAAAGGCAAAGTTTCTGATCTTTCGATGATGTCATCTCTACTTCCATTGCCCATGTCAAACAAGTCTCTAGGGGTGTTTCGGAGTACAACGTACCAACCCTCATCAGTTGGATCTTTCGAGTAAAAAACTTGTTTCACTTGAGAAGAAAATACATACGGCTCGTCTATCAATTGTTCTCCAGTGTGAATCAATTGAGAGAAATTCACCATTGTAAAACCAAATTGATCGTTTTTAATTCCACGAGCAGTATTAACATCAGCTCAATCACATCGAAATAAGACAACTTTCCATTTGCCATAGTAAGAGAACTCAATAATATCAGTAAGAAGTCCGTAATACTCCACATTTCCCTCAACGGGATTACTGTCCCTAGCACTAGCATAACTTGTAATTGAAGAATTAACAACTATTCCACAATTTTAAGTTCTCCTCAATCTCTCACGATATTTTGTATGAAATCTGAATCCATTGATGATGAAGGCACTATATATTTTTACTACTCTATTCGGACCTTGGGAAAGCCATTTAACTTCGTCATTAACGTCCTTCCCACTCCAAACCTATTGAATCGAAAGTATATTGAGTAATTATAAATGTTATGGGAAAACATTATTATTTGTAAATAAAAAGTTGAGTTGCATACCGTTTGGCTTAACCATTCGTGAAAAGATTTTGTGAATAACTTATTAATCTCTCGTTGTTGTAATCTTCGAGAGCTTGAACGAGATCTCAAGATTTGTTTGTACTCACTATGTTAAAAAGAGATTTAATTGGTTAGAAAATAAACAAATCAAAAAGATGAATATTTATCATATTCTAGAACTTACTTGCATAAAGGTTCAATTGAATCGTGGTGAAAAAGAACATATCTATGTGCTTGTACCCAAGATCTTTCATCTAATTCTACAATTTCAACTTTACCGATTGTTTCTCCATAACTTTGAAATAAATAAGTTTCGGCCAAGTGAGGACCATTGAGCCCAGCATTTCTACTTGGTCTATTCAATCTTGTTTCAACATCTTCTAAATATCTAGAACAGAAGG
Source organism: Gossypium anomalum (assembly GCA_025698475.1). Taxonomy (NCBI): domain Eukaryota; kingdom Viridiplantae; phylum Streptophyta; class Magnoliopsida; order Malvales; family Malvaceae; genus Gossypium; species Gossypium anomalum. The sequence continues at coordinate 63,455,437 of CM046956.1, forward strand.
TCATACACTCCTCTGCCAAGTAGCCTTCAGCAATTGATCCTTCTGGATAACACTTATTTCGACAATAAGACTTCAATTTGCTTAGGAACCTAAACACGATATACAACATTATCAAAAGTTGTAACTAAATGTATATAGGTGAATGAATGAATGAATGAATTGGTTATTAGATTAAATTGACAAGTTTAGGGTTAATTATTTATTTTGAATTAAGTCCATCATGTGTGCTCAATTATGGTTATTTTTTATTGAGTCACATAAATGCTAAATCAACTCAGGAATGAATGGGCTAATTCCTTAAAATAAATTAAAAAAAATTACTTTCCAAGTAAGTCAAGTCTAATTTTTTGAACAATATTTAAAAATACAATTTAATTTAATTAGGTAATTTAAAAATAAAATAAAAGTAGGCAAAATATTTTTCGTGATTAAAATAAAATAAAATAAAATAAATATTTAAAATAAAACTTTAAATACAATTTAATTTAATTAGGTAATTTAAAAGCATAATAAAATATTTGAAATAAGGTTGGAGAAAAAGTCGGCCATTATTGTTATTTTAATAAGTTTATTTTATGACTAAACTGGCCCAGTTTAATAACAGAAATAAAGCCATAATTGTGTTATTATCCAATTTACATTTGTATGAAAAATAAGAATAAGAATAATTGATATTAAAAATAAAATAACATAATCAAATCTTTACCAGGTAATTGAAACAAATTTATAGGTGGAAGCCGTATTGTTTAGTGAATGAAATGATTTCTATGGCATCAAATTTAGTTTTGCTTCCATATTTCATTTCAAAACTATATATTATCTTGTTCACAACTAATTTTTACAAAAGAACATCGTAATAAAATTTTACCAAAAAAGGAACATGGCAAACTGAATGGCAGAGAACAGAAAACATAAGGCAGAAAACTAGATGGCAAATGTAAAGTAAGTAAAATGATCCAATATTTGAAAGGAAGATCAACAATTAAATCTATACAAAATCGGAGCCCCAGAAGATTAATTTTTCCAAAATCATCATGATAAGACTATTATTGATGAGAATTTTGAAATAAAAGGTACCTTAATAATTTCAACAAGCTGGTCTACTCCACTCTCACCAAAAAACAGAGGCTGGAGTCAGAAAAATAGTATTTGTTAAGTAATTTAAAGGGAAAATGCATATAAATAAGCAAAAAAAGTATGCAATGAAACATGTACCTGCCCAAGCAATAGCTTAGCCAAAACACACACAATGGACTGGATGTCAATGGTCATGGGTGTATTCAGATTGCACCAAATATTAATTCAGGTGCTCTATAGTACCTAGAACAGATGTAAGATATGTTTGGTTCCCCTTTCACCTGACAAAGTTAAAATCAAAATTAGGCTCATGAACAATAAGGTAGTGACTGAAGAAGTGACTAGACAAAAAAATTGAGATTCTATCATACATACCAAAATTGGAGATAACAGAAAACTGGATGGCAGCAAATTGGAGAAGCAGCAGAGGGCTAGCGACAATTTCACACCTCGAGGCGTGCATGTCAAAGACAAAAGGCATACATAAATTTTAGAGAAGAACATGGTAATAAAATTTAGTAATTACTAACTTTTTTCTTTGAGATTGATTTAAATCTTCAAATTTCAATTTTGAAGTGTTTATAATTGAACCAACTGCCAGACTTGCTTAGCCTTTTATGGGAAATCAGGAGGGTTATGTACTGGTTAGGTTCTGAAACATGTTGGAAAATAAGTGTAGATAGAAGAAGGTAGGGTTTTTATGTGCAATAGTGCGTTCATTGAATTGATTTTATTTGTGTCAAGTTGACAATGTTTTTCTACCCTGAACTGTTGTAAGGTTGAAGAGTAATGCTGTTTTGAGTTCATGATAGCTTCTCTATGCTTATGCTCTTATTTTTGTTATTGAAATCTATCCTAATTTATACTATATGATTTTTGTTGCAGTCACCTCTTATGCAACCATCCTAATAAAGTGCAGGCAATAGAAAAGGTGTAATTTTTTATTTTGTGTACTATGGTGTCTGGAATTCAATGAATTGTAAGACTTTGAAGCAACCAGTGCAGTTACATTGTGTATATGGAAGGAGGGGGAGTAGTAAAGAGTAAAGTGGAAAAGAGTGAAATGACCACTCTATTATGTTTGGGAGTTTCTTTTTCTCTTTAAAATTTAATACAATTTAAAGCCAATGATGTTGAGTTGCTAACGGCACAGGAAAACAAGCAACAAAAATTGGAGAAAGAAAGGAAGTAGAACTGACTTACTTTAGAGAATGTGGATTGAAGCTAAGCAAACCGGATGGCAGAAAACTGGAGATTTTTGCAACATTAGCCTGGAAAATTTAATTTAATGGGTAAAATATTGTTTGCCTTGTAATAAAATAAATAAAGTAGTTGTTCTATATATATTAGTGTTAAGCATATAAAATAGGAAGATTAAAGCAAAAAATGGTTAACGTGATGGGGCATTAACAGAAGGGCAATAAAAAATAAAATAAAGAGGCCCTCAACCTTATATTATTTGATGCAGTCTAGTATAGTTTCAGATTATAGAAAATTATGGCAAATGTTCCATCATTTATGAGCCACTTAAGTTATATACTAAGGACAAAATTCAGGATTATAAAAATTGAATATATGTTATCTCATTCACCACTTTGATTATAAAAAACCTTAACACTCAGTAGAACATGCATAAGAAACAACTTCATTCCAAGGAAAAAAAAAAGGATATATATAAAACCATATCTAATAACAAAATCTTTTATCCAATAGATGTTCTATAAGTGATACTTTCACCAAATTTAGGTTCAATACTCAAGGTAACATATTTTACTAGCTCCCACCAGAAACCTAAATTATTTTCTTCGGGTGTTACATAAATTCATTTCCAAATATACAAAAATCATCCATATTCAACTACAACACATTGTACAACCAAAAAAGGGATATATCTTCACAAAATGGAATTTTGTAAATGAGTAAAAGTAAAAGCTTTCCAACATTTTACAGGGCAAATATTACTGATAAAATTTAAACTAAGTACTGAAATTTATCGATTGGTTGTGGCAACGAAGAGCGAAAGTGACGGTCGCAGTAGAGGAGACGGCGATGCAGCAGATCGTCGACTCGGAGTCTTCAGCAGTAGAAGGATGTTTCGATTTTGATTCGGGAAAATATTTAGGGATTAAGGGAAAAGTTAGGGATTTGGGGAAATTTGGGTGGGGGAAAATTATGTTCTTTCAGGTTTAACTTTAGGGATATACTGGATGGAAAAAAAGACGACGTTTTGGTATAAAACTGAATCCGTTTGCGGCGTTTCTAATAAAGCGCCACTAAAAACAAAGGACAAAACGAAGACATTTTGCAAACACTTAACGCATATTTGCGGCGTTTTTGGCTAAAACGCTGGTAATGTATAGCCTATTGCGGCATTTTGGACAAAACACCACTAATAACATGGCCAAAACAGTGACGTTTTCTGAAATCTTAATTACATATTTGCAGCGTTTTTAAGAAAGTGCCACTAAAAACAAAGTATAAAATGGCACCGTTTTGAAAACACATAACACATATTTGCGGCGTTTTGGCAAAGCGCCACTAATAACAAGGCTAAACGGTCTCGTTTCGTGAGCTTCTAATACATATTTGTGGCGTTTTTAACAAAGCGCCACTAAAAACAAAACATAAAATGGCGTCGTTTTGCTAACACTTAACACATATTTGTGGAATTTTTGTTTAAAATGCTGCTAATGTATAACCTATTGCGGCGTTTTGGACAGAACGCCACTAATAACAAGGATAAAACGGCGTCGTTTTTTGGACTCATAATACACATTTGCGGCATTTTGGTTGAAAACGCCACTAAATACGCAACATAAAACGACAACGTTCTGATATCTTTTAATACAAATCAATGGCATTTGGATAAAAAATGCCACTATTGTTCAACTTAATTAAAATTTGATTCATGTTATACCCTAATCTAGATATGAGCCAAATTTTAATGCCCAAGCTAACAAGTAAAATGATAGAAGAATATGATTATTAAGACACTTGTTATTTGATGACTCAATTGTTAAGACACTTGTTATTTGATGACTCAAATAAAACGTTTTAAAGCAACTAAATTAGAATGCTAACCATAATTTAAGAGAGATAATTATGAATTCCAAAATAATATTTTTCATAAACCTAAAAGTAAACATGAAATATATGTTGAATTGAAAAGGAAAATTAATATTTTGATATATTAGTCATCCATTTGTGAAATGTATCGTTTTGCAGTTTCACTTTTTTTCCTCTTTTAATATTGTTTGTGAAATTTATTTTCAGGGTTTTTAATTTTAGGGTTTATGGTTTGAGGTATAAGGGTTTAAAGATTTATAGCTCATGGGTTATGATTTAGGGGTTAGGCTTTATATTTTAGGGTTTAGAAATTAAGGTTTTGGGATTAGGCTTTAGAGTTTAGGGTTTAGGGGCTAAAATTCAATTGTAAGTAAAAATGCAATCTGATCATTTTCTTATTGGATCATTATAAGTCCCATATTTTTCCCATTTATAATTTCTTTTCGGGGTTTAGAATTTTAGGGGTTATGTTTAGGGTTTAAAGGTTTAAGAATTTAGTCTGTAGGGTTTACAATTTTAGGGTTTAAGGGTTTAAATTAAAAAAAAAATCATTTTAGGGGGGGCAAAACCCTTTCAACCCCGTAGTTATGCCCTTAATTGAAAATGATTCACTTGAGATTGTAAAAACTCGAATTCAAGTTGAATTTGTAATTTGAGACGTAAAGTTTTATTTAAGTTGGATTCAATTTTATAAGATTCAAAATAAAAATCGAGGCATTCAAAAATAGTTGATTAAGTTCGATTTTGGGATTTTTGGGAGGGGGAACTAATTTTGGAAAAATACTAAAGCATTTTGGGGATAACAAAATAGAAATGTTTAGTAAAAAATAATAAATATTCGTGGAGTTTTTATAAAAAACGCCACTATAGCTCAACCTTTTGTGGCGTTTGGGCCGAAAATGCCACTATTGCTCAGTTTTTCGCGGCGTTTTTTATTCAAACGCCACTAAAAACGCCGCAAAACCCTATTTTCCTGTAGTGCTAAATAGAATAATAAAACCAATACACCCTCAACACTATTCATAAAAAAATTAATTACAAAATTAGTCCCATTAATAATTGAAAATTCTAATTAATCCGAAATAAACCAAAAATTCTATTAAATCCATGATCTATAAATTGCACTTTTTATATTTAATTTTTAATGTAAATGAGGAACAACATTTCAATATATTTTTTTCTTTTGATATTATCTAACTAATAATTCTTAATTGCCACTACTTTTTTTTAAAAATAGAATTACTTTTTAATAATATTAAATGTTAATTTAGAAATATAATAAAAATAAAATATATTTTAATCGATTCAAAAGGTTTTCCAAACTTTATATATATTATAGATTAATTTATTTTGGACCAACAAGTATTTTTTTATTATCAAACATGTTATTATATTTTCTAAAAAAAGTATTTATCTATTTCATATTACATATCACAATTAAATAATAAATATTTATTTAAATAAAATTAACAATAATTTATGTAATAAATAAATTGATAAGTGCAAGAATGAAAGCACAAAACATGCTTATAAAAAGCTTATAGCATGGTTTTTGAAATTGGACTGGACCAGATTGGCTGGTTGACTTGTGAACCTTGAATTATATGAATCGATATATTTTTGGGTCAAATACCTTGACTCAAACAAACAAAAAAAAAAAAAACTATTTTTTCAATCCAAACCTTTTAATTTTTTTTCTTAACTCAGCCCAACATATTTCAACTCAAAACAATAAAATAATTTTTTTAAAAAAAGGTAAGAAAATGTTGGGATTTTGTGCCTTTAGTGTAGTTATTTCGTCATTTATGCTTGTAATATTTTTAAACAAATTGATCAATAAAATTTCATAGTTAAATTATTATCTTTTGTATATATTGTCCTCACTAATTCCTACACAGAAAGCAAAATGAAAAAAGAAGAAGCAAATATTGGGTTTGTTGATTACCTAAGGTTTCACTAATACTAAGTCACATCATAGGGTCGAATTAAGATGCACGAAGAGAACTTATATTAGTAGGCAATCTAAATGATCTGTAGTTTGAGGAATCAAAATTGAGAATTGATTCAAGGGACTATTATGTTGTCAAACAAGTCCAATTGGGGAGATACATTGTCTTAGGTATTGGAACAAATGACTTCTAAAAAGATAGAGAGATATCGAACATGACCCAAATTGAATTTATCTCTGATTCATTTATGGATTTACTCACTTGTGACATGCATAGTATGGTTTACCTTAATCTTGAGTTAGATATTGATTATATGTATGGAACTCGTATACTTTTGATATATTGAAAGCATGTACTTAGTTGGCATCAGAGTTGAAAGCTTGTATGTTAAGTATATGACTTATGCATGGTATGATTTCACTTATAGTAGTGGAATTCATTGCTCAATAAGGAGCTAAAAGAAAACTACCCTAAACCTAAAATAAGAGATAAAAGAAACCCTAAAATTAAGGAGCTTTCTAACCTAAGCTACAACCTCCCTTTCTTCAGCCAACTTTTAGCTTTTTAAAGCTAATTACAACCCAAGTTTTAGTGACCAAAATGCCCATGGACGTTGTATTTTGATTGGTGTTGGTGTTGGAGAAAAACCACCCCTGTAGTCATGTAACAACCTCGACTCGATTCGATTCACCAGATCTAAATTCGAGTGTTACCACACGAATATAGACATAAATTTAAACGATTATTACAAACCACTATTATTTACAAATTCTATTGATCACATAAACAACAATGGCATATACAAAGATAAGTAGAGTAATTTAATTACAAAAAATATCATCTAATATTATAACTTATTAGATTTATCCTAATTATAGACTTCTACGTAGTACTACTGAATCTTAATCGCCACCAAGCATGCTCTATATGCATAATAACCCGATACGCCACTCCATTGGAGTAGTCTTGGCATCGTCCCTTCTAGTGCAGACTTACATCATTCAACCAGAAACATAATACATACAGATAAGTTCATAAGAACCTAGTGAGAAAAACACTATTTACCTTAGTGATACTTGCACAACGTAGTTGATGATTCATTATACCGATCTTTTGTTCATAGACACTTGATCATACTTTTGGCTAGTACTTTCCAATATCAGACCTTTACATGCAAGTTAACTATCTTGCCTTGATCTGTACCCATTTCCATTTCTCAACTGTTAACTTCAACCTTCATTTATATCCTTCCATCTTAACATTCATATATCTATGCCAATTTTCTTTCGAAGACCAATGCAACCAGAATATCATTTCTTACACGTACTTTACCCAGAATCATCGTACAATCACTCTTCATAATGAGCATATACACAATTGGCCAATACTTTCTTTGATCAGTCAAATTCAAACGTTTATTCAAGAACACTTCCAATACTAACTTATTACTTTTCTATATCTCTTCAATTCATTATCCTCAATTGAATTTTAGCTTCAAGTAGTACTTAGCATGTAACTGATAGACACTTTATACCATTTTAACTTTACTGCGTATTTTAAAAAATCATAAGAATGCGCCTCAGAACTCTTTACAGAACACACCAAAAGAGCATTCCAATAGAACACGCCACAAGAGTTGTTCTTTCAGAGTTCACTGCAAAGGCTATTATTTTAGAGTTCATAACAAAGGCTATTCTTTCAGAGTTCGCCACAGAGGTTATTCTTTCAGAGTTTTCCTCAAAGGTTATTCTTTCAGAGTTCACCACAAAGGTTATTCTTTGTTTTTGTTTTTATGATATGGGTTTTCCTAAACTCACATTACGTGAGGTTTGCCCATCATCATCTTGGGACACGCAGAGAACCCCATTGGGTAATCACCATTCATTATTTCCTTTTCAGAGGGTGTCATGGCCATAAACTTTTCCTTCAGAGTTTGTGTTTTCTGTCCTTATGGACTACATCATTTAACACTGTAACACCCTAAATTTTGGGTCTAGAAGTAATAGGCCTTGAGTTTGGGATCAGTTGGAAGGCAGCTTAAATAACTTAAATGTGTTTAAATATTTTATAATTGTATGTTTAGTTTAATTGTTAAGTGATTTAGGAAGGGTTGGTAGTGTGGAAAAGATCCTAGGTTCGATTCAGGGCTTTAGCAAAATTTTACATTTTTTTTCTAAAAGACCCTGAACATTAGGTGGAAGGCTTATTAATAAGGCCAGGTAAAATCTAAAACAAAGAAATGCTTGGCCTAGTGGCAAAAGGCGTTGGTAGCAAGCAGGAAGTCTAGGGTTCAAGTCCTGGCCTTGGCGAAAATTGTGGTGGTTTTTTCTTAAACAACCTAGAGGTCGGCAGAAAGACTTTATAATTAATTGGGGAGGAGAAACGACACAAATAAGGTAGGTGCCGTGGTGGCAAGGGACTTATAGCGCAGTCAAGAGATTGGGGGTTCAAATCTAAATGGTAGAAAACATTTTTAGGATAAACTGGTTGCGAGTTAATAGGCCTTAAAACTAGTTAGCGATGGAATATGGCACAAGAGTTCCTGGGGAGCAGTGGCGAGAAGTATGCTATGGATCTGAGAGGTTATAGGTTCGAATCTCAGGCCAGACAAGTTTTAAATTTTTATTCTTTAAGGAAACTGAGGCTTAGGCATATAAGCCTTATAGTTAATTGTAACTAAATGGTAGCACAAGATAGGTGGTGGTGCAGTGGCCAGCAGCGTGTTGGGAAGTTGGAGGGTTGGAGTTCGAGTGGTTTCACGTGCAAAAGGGAATTCAATTTTGCTACTCAACGCAAGTAAGGATTGCGATTTTGGTGGAAGCAATTTGAATGCAATTCAAATTGGAATTGTTGGCAAAAATCAAGGTTACAGTGGAGATAAGGATGAGGATTAAGTGTGGATATGATGGTGATAAATTTGGAGAAATTGAAGGAAATTTAACTTGACGAGTTTAAGTCGATTGGGGACTGTAGGTTTGTATTATTTATTTATTTATTTTAGTATATATATGTGTGTCGTATAGGCAAGTAAGGGCATTTGTTGTTTTTGTGTGCTTCGGTTGCATATTCTTGAGGGAAATTTCTTCCAACCTCTTGACTCTTTTGTTTTGCTTTTTTGGAAATACCTGAGTGATCTCAAACCTTTCATCTCCTCTTTTCTTTAAGCCAAACTCTTGATCTTTTCTTTCCTATTTTAATCGAATCAACCTCTTCTCTCTTTAACTTAGCTGATTGATTCTTTTTCATTTAAAAGCCGATTTATACACTTTGGGAGTTTGATTTCTTATTGGCAAGTGATTTTGCGATCGGTAAGTGAATTAGATCTTCTTCTGCTTTTGTTATATATTTCTAAGTTTTTTCATTTCTACACTCTTAAAAGCTGATTTTTCTTTATCCTTTCCAATACCATTACTTTCGTTAACCTATGGTTTCTTCATTTATTTCTCTTTCTCCCTCTCATTTAAGAGTGTGATCGCTGGCTAAGTATTAATTGATGGAAAAACGGGGTTCTAGCAGAGAGGTTGGGAAGAGGTTCCCAAGTTTAAGCGACATAAGGTGTCAGCCGTTCGGGACTTTCTGCCTGGATGTAGAAGGGGGACTACGTCAGATTTCGAGTTACATAGGCAGATCGCAGCCGATCAATCTAGTCAATGTTCTGGCAATTATGAATACTTAGTACTCCAAGTGATAAGGTGCGTACTTCTACCCTATGATAGTTTGATATAAAGATGAAGGTGTGTATAAACACTGTACACACGTTAGATCAGAAAATCTTGAAATGCCAAAAAGTCGAAATGCCGAAATGCCGAAAGTCTGGCTACGATAGTCTTGCGAATGCACGAACACTCGCAAGGGGGAGATCGATACGTTATCAGAGGCCCCATAAGCGATCTCATGGATCTGGGTCGTACTTAGGCCAACTAGGCCAGAATGGGCTAAATGGGTCCGACGGGCCATGGGCCAAAATAAGCGAATTTGTTGATTTGGTAATAGATGATGAACTAGTCATGCTGGTTACATGGCTTGGAATTGATTCGGGCTAGATGGGCCATATGAATGTGATTTGGGCCTAATGGTCCATATGAATGAGATTGGACTTAGTGGGCCATATGCATGTATGTAGACTTGTTTGGGCTTTGTAAGGGGTTTTGGGCCTAGTATCTGATAACTGCTTAAACAGATATAAAACTTGAATAATTAATTAATTGCGACCGTGGACAAGTCATTAATTGCGACCATGGACAAGTTATAAGGTTAAGGTGTGGCAATGGGTATATGCATGTCTAGGATTGGATCTAGAGAAAGCTTGGTACTTAAGCAGTCTTAATGACTCATCTCCTCTTCTCTGGAATCCTACCTGGTGCATAGTATCTGTTCACTTTAGCCAACGGGGTCTTGTTAATGGGTCAGGGTAAGTAATTAGACCCATAATGATGAGAAATGACCAAAATGCCCTAAGTGCTATAATAACTAAAATACCCCTATGTGTTGAATGTAAGATTTATGGATGTTACATGTATACCTGCTGCATTCATATGATATTGTGTTTAGGTTGCATATGGGTTAGAAATTATGGAACGGAGGAAGTATATGAGGATCGTATGGTTGCTTGACGACCGTGGATCCACCGATGTCTATTAAGCCCAATATTTGTTTAGCAACTTGCTGCAATGAAGGTAGTACCGCAATCGAGCTACCATTGATGTGTATCAGATAGGTGGGTCGATATTTATATCCCCCCATGATGTGTACCGGAGGACAGAGTTGGTGTGTAGCAATTGGATTATTGGGGTGGGTTGCACAGCATTGCATGTATGATATTATTGTGATATGGGCTTCGGCCCAACTGAGGCTAATATGGGCTAAGGCCTAAAGGTCACCGTTATTGAATTGGGCTCAGGCCCCAAAATGACTGATAATTGTTTTATACTCGTTGAGGGTTGTACACACTGAGTTTTTGAAACTCACCCCCTTCTTTTAAATTTTTTAGGTGATCCTCAATAGGCGGTTCGACGGATGGAAGGACTCGGAGGTGGCCACCTAGCAAAAAGTTTAGACTTAGCCTTTTATTTAATTTTTAATATTTTAAATTTTTTTATTTGGGTTGTAATAAGGCCTTTCCTCTGGTTATTAGTTCAAATTAGGTTTATTATTATTTTTATGCTTTATATTTATTAGAAGTAGAACATGGTTTTCCTACAGTATAACTATTTTCAAATACTACGTTTCCGCAACTCAATCTTTAAATGACAAGTTTTCATAGATCATCTGTTTTAAATAAAGCTTCCGCAATCAAAAAGAGATTTTATAAAGTAATTATTATCATACAAGAAGGAATAGTTTTTTTTAAATACACCTCGCTTTGAAAACAACAAATACAAGCTGGGATTTTACTTAAGGTTTTTATTTTAAAGAAGGGTTTTCAATAAAAACAAGGTTTTCGAAAAACACTTCAATGTGACATGCCAGATTCGATCATAACGTCTGGGCCGGGTTTAGGGTGTTACATTTAGTGGTATCAGAGCCAAGTTCAAAACTCAGGCTGTGAAATGGGCTTTGTTTTTGGACTTTTAAAATTGTTTACAAATGATATTGAGGTGGTTTTAAAAAATTTTATTGTGTGGCACACCGAGTCTCCGACGTCGAGCCAAGTAAGTTCTCTTACTACTGATCGTATTGAATTGTTATACTGCAATATGTCTTAAGCTATTAATTGTTTATATTCAATAGGATTTCCTTAGATATCAGATCGTATTAAAACACTTGAATCTAAATTTGATACTTATTTTGTGTGTGTTTGAGAATGTTTGTGATAGGTGGATATTTTGGATATATATTAAAATTATTAGGATCAGAGTGCGTAGCGGTAGCGTAGTGGAATAGTTGATACACAACTACCCTGTTATTTAGAAATTTCGAGGACGAAATTTTTTTAGGAATGGTGAATTGTAACACTCTAAATTTTAGGCCAAGAAGTAATGGGCCTTGAGTTTGGGATCGGTTAGAGGGCGGCTTAAATAACTTAAATGTGTTTAAATATTTTATAATTGCATGTTTATTTTAATTGTTAAGTGATTTAGGAAGGGTTGGTAGTGTGGAAAAAGTCCTGGGTTCGATCCAGGGCTTTAGCAAAATTTTGTATTTTTTTCTAAAGGACCCTGAGCATTAGGTGGAAGGCTTATTAATAAGGCCTGGTAAAAGCTGACATAAGGAAACGCTTGGCCTAGTGGCAAAAGGTTTTGGTAGCAAGCAGGAAGTCCAGGGTTCAAGTCCTGGCCTTGGCGAAAATTGTGGTGGTTTTTTCTTAAACAACCTGGAGGTCGACAGAAAGACTTTATAATTAATTGGGGAGGAGAAACAACACAAATAAGGTAGGTGCCGTGGTGGCAAGGGACTTATAGCGCAACCAAGAGATTGGGGGTTCGAATCTGAATGGTAGCAAATATTTTTAGGATAACCTGGTTGCAGGGTAATAGGCCTTAAAAATAGTTAGGGATGGAATATGGCACAAGAGCGCTTGGGGGGCAGTGGCGAGAAGCATGCTATAGATCTGAGAGGTTGCAGGTTTGAATCTCAGGCCTGGTAAGTTTTAAATTTTTATTCTTTAAAGAAACTGAGGCTTAGGCGTATAAGCCTTATAGTTAATTGTGACTAAATGGTAGCACAAGATAGGTGGCGGTGTAGTGGCCAGTAGCGTGTTTGGAACTTGGAGGGCTGGAGTTCGAGTGGTTTCATGCCCTAAAGGGAATTCAATTTTGCTGTTCAACGCAAGAAAGGATTGCCATTTCGATGGAAGCAATTCTAATGCAATTCAAATTGGAATTTTTAGCTAAAATCAAGGTTACAGTGGAGATAAAGATGAGGATTAAATGTAGATATGATGGTAATAAAATTAGAGAAATTGAAGGGATTTTAACTTAACGAGTTTAAGTTGAATAGAAGTGTAGGTTTGTATTTTATTTATTTATTTATTAGTATATATATGTGTGTCGTATGGGCAAGTAAGGGCATTTGTTGTTTTTGTGTGCTTTAGTCGCATATTCTTGGGGGAAATTTCTTCCAACCTCTTGACTCTTTTGTTTTGTTTTTTTGAAAATGCCTGAGTAATCTCAAACCCTTCATCTCTTCTTTTCTTTAAGCCAAACTCTTGATCTTTTCTTCCCTATTTTAATCGAATGAACCTTTTCCCTCTTTAACTTAGCCGATTGCTTCTTTTTCATTTAAAAGCCGATTCATACACTTTGGGGGTTTGATTTCTTGTTGGCAAGCCATCTCGCGATCGGTAAGTTAATTAGATCTTCTTCGACTTTTGTTAAATATTTCTAAGTTCTTTCGTTTCTACACTTTTAAAAGCCGATTTTTCTTTATCCTTTCCAATACCATTACTTTCGTTAACGTATGGTTTCTCCATTTATTTCTCATTCTCCCTCTCATTCAAGAGGGTGATCGCTGGCTAAGTATTGGTTGATGGAAAAATGGGGTTCTAATGGAGAGGTTGGGATAGAGGCTCCCAAGTTTAAGCGAAGTAAGGTGTCAGTTGTTCGGGACTTTCCGCCTGGATGCGAAAGGGGGACTACGTCAGATTTCGAGTTACATAGGCAGATTGCAGCCAATCAATCTAGTCAAGGTTCTGGCGATTATGAATACTTAGTACTCCAGGTGATAAGGTGTGTACTTCAACCCTATGATAGCTTGATATAAAGCCGAAGGTGTGTACAAAAACTACACATACGTTAGATCGGCAAATCCAGAAATACCGAAAAGTCGAAATGCCGAAAAGCCGAAAGTTTGGCTATGATAGTCTTGCGAGTGCATGAACACTCGTAAGGGGGAAATCGATACGTTATCAGAAGCCCCATAAGTGATCTCTTGGATTTGGGCAGTACTTAGGCCAATTGGGCCAGAATGGGCTAAATGGGCCCGATGGGCCGTGGGCCAAAATAAGTGAATTTGTTGATTTGGTAATAGGTGATGAACTAGTCATGCTGGTTACATGGCTTGGAATTGATTCGGGCCAAATGAGCCATATGAATGTGATTCGGGCCAAATGAGCCATATGAATGTGATTTGGGCCTAATGGGCCATATGAATAAGATTGGGCCTAGTGGGCCATATGCATGTATGTAGACTTGTTTGGGCTTTGTAAGGGGTTTTGGGCCTAGTATCTGATAACTGTTTAAACAGACATAAAAATTAAATAATTAATTAATTGCAACCGTGGACAAGTTATTAATTGCAATCGTGGACAAGTCATAAGGTTAATGTGTGGCAATGGGTATATGCATGTCTAGGATTGGATCTAGGGAGAGCTTGGTACTTAAGCGGTCTTAATGACTCATCTCCTCTTCTCTGGAATCCTACCTGGTGTATACTATATGTTCACTTTAGCCAGCGGGGTCTTGTTAACGGGCCAAGGTAAGTAATTAGACCCATAATGGCGAGAAATGACCAAAATTCCCTAAGTACGATAATGATTAAAATACCCCTATGTGTTGAATGTAAGATTTATGGATGTTACATGTATACCTGCTACATTCATTTGATATTCTGTTTATGTTGCATATGGGTTGGAAATTATGGAACGGAGGAAGTATGTGAGGATCGCATGGTTGCTTGACGACCATGGATCCACCGATGGCTATTAAGCCCAATATTTGTTTAGCAGCTTACTGCAATGAAGGTAGTACCGCAACCGGGCTACCATTGATGTGTATCGGATGGGTGGGTCGATATTTATATCCCCATATGATGTATACCGAGGGACGGAGTTGGTGTGTAGCGGTTGGATTATTAGGGTGGGTTGCATAGAATTGCATGTATGATATTATTGTGATATGAACTTCGGCCCAACTGAGGCTAATATGGGCTAAGGCCCAAATGCCAACGTTATTGAATTGGGCTCAGGCCCCAAAATGACTGATGATTGCTTATACTCGTTGAGGGTTGTACATACTGAGTTTTCGAAACTCACCCCCCTCTTTTTAAATATTTCAGGTGATCCTCAGTAGGCAGTTCGACGGATGGAGGGACTCAGAGGTGGCCAACTAGCAAAAAGTTTAGACTTAGTCTTTTATTTAATTTTTAATATTTTAATTTTTTTGATTTGGGTTGTAATAAGGCCTTTCTTCTGGTTATTAGTTCAAATTAGGTTTATTATTATTTTTATGCTTTATATTTATTAAAAATAGAACATGGTTTTCCTAAACCATAACTGTTTTCAAATACTACGTTTTCGCAACTCAATCTTTAAATGACAAGTTTTCATAGATCATCTGTTTTAAATAAAACTTCCGCAACCAAAAAGAGATTTTACAAAGTAATTATTATCAGACACGAAGGAATAGTTTTTTTTAAACACACCTCGCTTTGAAAGCAACAAATATAAGCTGGGATTTTACTCAAGGTTTTTATTTTAAAGAAGGGATTTTAATGAAAACAAGGTTTTCAAAAAACACTTCAATGTGACATGCCAGATTCGGCCATAAAGTCTGGGCCGGATTTGGGGTGTTTCAAACACTGCGGTTACTCGACTCACTTAACAACTCCTAGAACATATACACAAGTCATACTTCACATTCCATATCATTCATCGTGTATCCAATAGAACTCACATTTAAGAAAACTACTTATATCTTAACTTAATCATACTTAATACACATCTCATCACGAATGGGAATTACCAAACCTCATACCCTATACACATACCATCATCAACAATCATTCATGTACTCAATAAATTTTAACATAACTTCATTCATATTATATTCACTCTATACTATCCATGATTTCAAATTCATAGTTGGATCACTTTCATGTAAATGTACTATTGAATGAACAATATACATGCAAGAGTCTAAGTAGAGACCCACTTAATTCTTATCTACTGTAGTTCAAACTCTAGATTTAGATATCCCTCTCAAACCAAAAGTAATCACTTCTTAAAAACATAATTTCATTATTATTTCTCTTATAAATTCAAATTACTTATCATTTTAATCATTGACAATCCCATGTAGAAACCTTATACGTACATTCCCAACGTTCAATTACCAAATACAGATTTACTAATATAGAACTTAACATGCTGAGCTGCAATACTTACCCTAATGCGAAGTAACTACCGATCGTAAAAGAACCATAGCCTCTAGATCATCGATGTAGGATACATTCAGGCTTAAGGAAGGTTTCAGTAATACCACTTAAGGATGAGGAAAAAAAAAAGAAGAACATTTTTAGAACTCATTTCTCAGTCATATATATATGACTTAATTACTTAGTGCAATTTAACAAGTCATATGTTCAGTACTTGCTTTCTTAATGGCCTACAGTCTTCGAGAAAAATATTAATAAATACTTTGAAATCACAATTATCCAGCTTGGCTATCTCATTGATTTCTAACCAAGTTACTTAAAATCTAACTAGCACAGTATTCCAGACAAATCAGGCATGCTATACCTTTGAGTATTCCATACAAACCTTTTATCTCTTAATGTGGACTTCTCATTAATATAGCAGTATATCAGAAAACCAAATTCTTACTTTCTTATGTGGTGGATATTATACGCCAACACGTATATGCCAAAACAATCATTTGGGCGGTTAACACTATGATAGACAAACTTTTTACAGCTATACATTGAAATTTTAGACCTTCCAGATCTAGGGTGTTACAAGTCATTTTTCTCCACGTCAGGAAGTGGTATTGCGATACCCATGTCAATCTTGAAATTGGGGTTATTTTGGGGGTTGGATATCGTGATACAACTGTAAATGGCCTCGATTATCTTTAATTTAGCACTGTATGTGATATCATGACTTTCAGGCTTCGATATCGCAATACCCCTCTCCTATGTGACATTTTCGCTCAAGTTTAAGCATTCGATGACTCCCTAAAGCACTCAACCAACCATTATGTCCTTGATGACGCATTTGGCCATTTCGGGTCTCATAAGTGTTAAAATATAATATTTCATTTATTAAAGCTAAAAATGAAAACTAAGTAAAAATATAATAAAAACATATAATTTCTTGGAAACAAGCTTGTAAAGTGTAATGAGGAGCTTAATTTGACCCGTCAAATGACGAAAGATCATGGGCTATAGAATTCATGGGGACTTTCATTTTTTCATTTGGTAATCTCTACATATTTTTAGTTCTCAGTTATATTTCTAAATAGGTGGAAGTTAAAGCTACTTGTACTGATAATGCTAAAACAGTTGTAGACTTTGTTAAAACTTTTATCGTTTCTAGGTTTGGCACACTAATGGCACTAATTAGATCAAGCAACTTATTTTCGCAATAAAGTTGTTGAGGTTCTAATAAAAAAAAGTGGGGTGAAACAAAGAATTGTCACTACATACCATCCACAAACCAATGGAAAAGACGAAAGCTCCAATCAGGAGATTAAATTCATTTTAGAGAAAACTGTCAAACTATATAAGCTGAAGTCTTTGATTGAACGACGCATTATAAGCTTATCATATAGCTTTCAAGGGACCTATAGGAATTTCGCCCTACCAACTTGTTTCTGGTAAGTCGTGTTACATTTTAATCAAACTCGAGCACAAAGCATATGAGGTTTTCAAATTGTGCAACATGGAATTGGAAGCAGCGGGTGAATCTCAAAAGTTGCATATATAAGAGTTAGAAGAAATTTGAAGGGACGTGTATGAGAAAGTACAAATTTATAAGAAAAAAAAGTTTGACTCGACGACTCTAAACTAAATTTTTTTTCTAGTAAGCTATGAATTAAATGGTCAGATCCCTTTGTTATCACTCAAATATTTCCTCATAGTGTAGTAGAGATAAAAAATGAACAAATTGAAAATAACTTCAAAGTCAACAACTAGAGGTTGAAACCCTTCTATGATGGATTCTAAGTACACAATGTGGACAAATTAACCTTAGAAGAATTAGAATACTAATCTCGAAAGGTGGTCGAACTAACGACGTTAACCAAAAGCACTTATTGCGCGATACTCAATTTTAATTTATTTTGTTTAGTTTATTTAGTAACCATTATTCATATTTTATTTTTATTTTTAGTTGTCCTTAACTTAGTTTATTTATTTTGGTTAGGTTTTAGATCGTTTGAGAAAAAAAGTGGCTTGGTGGAAGCAAAAGTTAAACGAGGCATAGTCGTGCCTATGTAGGAACCAAAGACAAGGAACTTGCACTCTAAAGCCCAACAGATAAATTTCTTTGGGACATGCCCATGCTCTACAATACATTTGAGGGAAGCAATTAAGCTTAGCAAACAATAAACAATTTTTCATAAGGCATGCCCACACCTTAAGATAAGTCCTATGTTGACTTTTAATATTGAAAATCAGTCTTTTAGGCTAAAAATAGAAACAGAAATATTAGAGGAACAACAAGAAAAAAAAATGAACCCTAGAATTTTTTCTCATCCCCTATTCACCCTCCTACATCCGTCCCCACACCCTTACCGTCGCCAACCACATCACTAGCACCAACACGCCACGCACCTAATAGTAGCATCATTGTTAGCCTCCTAGCCCCGAAATTGTGCTTAGCTGCCTCTTTCCTGTGATTAGCCTCGTTTCCCCTAGTACTAAATCTTGTCGCTTTAGTCGTCACTCCTCCCTCGCCGCTCAAACCACTATACATCCCAATTGGATTCCTTTCATGCAACCTGATAACTCTAGAATATAGAGTTATCTTTTGCACTTCTAAACTAATAACTCATGCAAATTTTGAGTGATTGAAAACAAATTTTGGAGTTTTTGTTATATTTTTTTTATGTTGGATGATAATAAGATAAATTTGTTATTTTAATCATTTTATATTCTAAACACATGAATTTTTCAGTTTTAAGATAACTGGTACACTGGAAGAGAAGGCGATCATGAAGTTCACCTTTTGATACTCAATGTTGTAGCATTTTTACAACATAAGCCATGCAAAAGTAGGCAATTGAATGGTCATCCTTGGACGCCCCAAATAGGCTTATTGGAATTTGTCAACATTCTTGACCCAACTCAAGAATTGGGTTAGCAAAAATGGATAACTTGCTAAGGAGGACGGAGCCCAAACCATCCACTAGGGAGGAAGAGGCCCAACCGTCCATAGAGGTGCCCAAACCATCATCAAAAGACTTGGTAAACATAAAAAAATCAGCAAAGAAACTCCCTCAAGTGACTGTCCACCTTCCCTCTACAATTCAAGCATTCTCCCCCTTGAATCAAGCATGAATTAAGCAACTCCCTCAACAAACCTCCATGTTGTCTACTAATTTTTCTTAAAGAAGGGATGACCATAAGCTTAGAGAAATTCAAGGCATGCATTTGCTAAAAATAGTCGGCCTCAAAATGTATAAATAAGGGCTAGCTATTCATCATTCGCTCATCCATCATCATCATCTCTTCTCCCATTTCTCATTCTTTCACTTTCCATTTGAAAAAGAAACACACGTATTTGATAGGAGCATTTTAGTAGTTCTTATGAGGAGCAAAATTCAACACCTTAGGGGGCAATTGAGCATAGGAGCAAAGGAGAAGAAAGGAGGAAAGGAAACACAAGCTGTGCTACGGAGAAACATTGAATTTTTCTTTTAGTTTCTTTCCCTTTAATCTTTTTATTTTGTTCTAAGTTGATGAACATTATTTCTAATTATTTTTCTACTTTCAATTTAATTAAAATGACTTAATTTTGTTGATGTTAGATTGGTTGCATTCTCTTAGCTTAAATTGTTATGATTATGTTAATGATGTTATGTGTTTGGTTGCTTATTCATTCAAAAATAAAAACATGAACATGTTACTCATGCATTATGAATATAAGGATGTAATTGAATTAATTATTTAATCCAAACAAGATTGTAATTAATTGGCTCAATATTTGAATGGTGCATGTTTGATCATTTAATGGTTGAATTAGTAATAATAGTAAACAATATTGTTACCTTACATAACCCTTATATGATGTCTGCTTATGAAATTATAAAATTGATTGAACATAGAAGTATGCTAGAGAAACTTAATAATTACATAAGTATGACTTCATAAGTTATTCATTACAGGTTAGTAAATAGCCAAATTGTCATGTTTTTCTTTTGTAATATCATTGACATGTTTTAATAATTTTAAGTTGAAGAAAGTAATTAATCTAACTCTTTCATGTCATAGTAATTAAATCCTGTGAATTGTTGCTTATTATTATGTGTTTACATTTCCATTTATTTTTGCATATCTAGTGATTTACTTAGGTTAATTAGTAAACTAAAAGTCACATTTAATTATTTTTAATCACCAACTTGTCAAGTGATAAATTTCACAAAATTTGTTTATACAGTCCCTGTGGAGACGATACTCCTTCTCACTACTTTATTACTTGTTAATGACTGTGTACACTAGCACATCATTTGAATATTTTGCGACACGAACCAAACAGTAGCGATCGCCTCTTGTGCGAGTTATCAGTCCTAATTATATATGTTCAATCAGTCCATCTGCTAGATCAACACAACCCTGGATGGATATGACAAATGAATGAAAGTCAAGAAAGATAAATAGACTACATGAATTTTATTCGTAGTAAATGCATTTTCTCAAAAGGAATAAGAGATAACTTAGAAAATAATTTAATTTCTTTGAATTATTATTTAATTGATTACAATTAAATAATTGAAATTAAAAGTGGAAATTAAATTAATTAGTTATTACAGTTGTACTAAATAGGACAATTAAATTTATGTACTCATAGGTTCTAAGATGGCTAAGTCGCCATGATTTTAACAAAATCAGAATTGGGTTGGATAATTGTATAAGTTTTTTTTTTGTTGGGATCTAGTGCTCGTAGTATAGTTTTTCATCATAATGTACTTGAAATTTGCAAAATAGATTGGTTTAGATAAAATTACATCATTCACATTAATATCATTTATATTTGTTAATGATTTTTTCACGCAAAACAAAATGAATAAGCAAATATTAACTTATTGATTATCTAATGTTTAACTAATATTAAGTTGCATTATATGGTTGGATCATAATGCATTGAAATTGAGTATACTGATTCAAGGATTATTATGCAATCTATTAAGTTCAAATGGGAGATACCTTATCTTGGGTATTAAAGCTGATGCATATCTAAAAATATAGACATAAATGTAATTGTTTGGACTAACAATACATTAGACATGACCCAATTATATTTAATCTTAGATCCATTTATGGATTTATTCAGTTGTGACATTCATAGTGTAGCTTTCCTTAATCCCAAATAAGTGATGGACTATGTGTGCGTGACTCATATACTTTAATGTATTGATAGTCTGAGTTCCAAGACACAAAAGCTAAAAATTTCTAGAACTAAAGAAAATAAGCAAAGATGAAATAATGGATTGATGAAACTGAAAATAGAAGATGATAGGTGAAGGGTGGAAAAATAGATAGATATGTAGCCTAGCCTCCTTTGATGAACAAGCACCAACAAAGAATTATAATGGCTTTTAATCAACCATTCTAATTGACAAGATTTAGGCAAGCTAAAGTTATGATGAACCTTCTCTACAATCTTTAAGAATTGAAACAAAAAAACTATCAAGAAAGAAATAAGAAACTAAAATTGTAAGAAATATCCCTTAAAGTATTTCATTAAAAAAAATTAAGCAAAATACATACTATGGTGGTTGGCTATGCTTAGCTATTTATAAGCATGTCTAAGTTCTACTTGAACCCTAAGTAATTACTAAACCTACTAAGACTTAGTCGACTATCTTGCAAAGTAAGTAGCATAAACTTTCTTTGACCTAGTCAAGCTCTTATTAATTTAAAATATTAAAAAATAGAAATAAATAAATCCAAAAAATATAATCCTTAATAAATACATTATTGGGCTTAAATATGACCAAAATTAAGCCTTAAAATAGACTCCAATATGATTTAAAAGCTAAACAAACTCTAAAACTAATAATTCCCGTAATAAACACGTCCAGAATTTTTGCTTGCACAGTCTTCACTAAAATGGTCATGTCTTGAGCTTCGGAAGTCAAAATGAGGTGATTCAAAATGTGTTCGAATATAAAATACAGATCTTTCATCTGTTAGAAGACATCTTAACCCAAAAATGTTTATATCACCTTCAAAAATATGTTTGAAGTGACTAATCTTCTAAACTTGAAATTTAGAAAATTTGGTGAAATTAATTTAATAAATTCCACCTCATTCGTGTATGCATCATTATAAATTTTTTTATCACCATAAAATTTCATGGTAAAATGAGTCGAAATCTTTTGAATATAGTTGGCACGTCGTAGAGTATAAGGGTCCTCATATAAATTGTTTTTATCATCATAAAATTTCATGGTAAAATCAGTTGAAATCTTTTGAACATAGTTGGCATGTTGTAGAGTATAAGGGTCCACATATTGTTGGTTGTATTGTGCGGACTACCTTGAGCATTTGGAAATATCGATATTGTTGTGCATTGCGCATTTGGTGTGTTGGTTGGCTAAGTTGTAAACATTCACACACTAGAGTATCACTATCACTATAAAAAGTGTCTTGCGCCTTCTTCATTGGTCGTTTGGTGTTTGGTTGAATAATTGTGTATCCAAATGTACTTCCTACATGTGTTACTTGGGCTACTTTTTAAAATGTAAATTTTGATTTGAGTTACATTATACTAAAAATTATCATTTTCTATAAAAAAAATGTGAATTATGTTGATGGATTGTGGAAATTGTTTAATTATTTTTGTATTGTTATTGAAATGTATTAAAAAATTTTCTTACTTTACTCGAATTATTACAATGCATTTTAAATTTGTTTTTTTAATTAACTTTAACATATGATAAAGTTAGAATTTGAATATCACCACTGAACTATGAAAAGTTCAACATTTAGGTCATTTACTTCATGCGTAGATTATAGATAGTTTGTGAATTCGCTGTTGAGCAGCATCACCACCAAATAATCTTTGCAATCTTTACTTTGTAAAGATAATTTATACTTAGTTTAGCCTTGTAACAGTCCGGTTTAGACCCTAGTCAAAATAGTAGTTTCGGGACCACATATCCGAGTCAAAAAAATGTTTAAATATTATTTTCTGTGCTTATGATATGTGAATTAGCATGTGTGAAGGTATAGTATGAAAATTTAATCGTTTGTGTGCTTAATTTGATAAAAGGACCTAATCGCGTAAAATGTAAAAGTTGCTTGTTGTTTGTTAAAAGTGTCTATTTGATTTGGCTTATTAACTGAGGTCCTTATGTTGTAAATGGACCATTGAATTAATGTTTGGACATAGTTGGACATTACATAGTGGAATTCTAATGAAATTAGCAAGGTTAAAATGGTAAAAGATGAATTAAAGTTTATTAATTAAAGAAAAACATGAATTTTGTTCATATTTTCTCCATATTGCCAAAAAACCAAAGAAAAAGAAAAGATAAAAACAAGCTTAGGGTTCGGCCATTGATTTCCTTAATTAAGGTATGTTCTTTGATCTGTTTTCGATAATTTCTACATTTTTGTGATCGTTGCTTTGTGTTTTACTAAGCCCATGTCTCAATTTCTGATTTTTTTGATGATTTTGAAATGTGCCATTGATGAAACTATGAGTTTTGTGAAGTTAGTTGTTGATAAATGGAAGATATGTTTTGGGTTAACATGTTTTGTCTTTGGATTTTTGATGAATTTGTGTAAAATGGGCTAAATTGTGAAAATTGTAAATTGAAGGACTAAAATATGAAATAAATGAAATGTGTGGACTTGTATGAGAGCTATGAATATTCGACCATGTACATGTCTAATGAAATTATGTGTATTTTGTGATTTTGTAAATTAGAGACTAAAGTGTCAAAGTGTGAAAATGTGAGGGCAAATTTGTAAAACGCCCTAATTATGTGTATATGGATTGATTTGAATGATTTGGTGAATAAAATAGTTAAATTTGAATTTATATAGATAGAGAATTAAAGAATACGAAATTAGATCGGGGAAAGTCGAAAGTTGTCGAGTAACCAATTCCATCCATCCGAATCCATATGAGGTAAGTCTATATACAAATAAATGTATTTGAAATGGTTTATTTATACTTATTTGCCATTGAACTATGATGAATGAATATATGAGATAAGAAAAAAGAGACATCCGAGAAAGTATCAACAAAGTTCCGACGTCCGAAAAGCCCTGTACGAACCTTAGGAATAGTTAGGATACATATGTCATGACATAGGATTTTTTGATATGTGTTATTGTGTAAGACCACGTCTGGGACGTTGGCATCGACTTCTGTTTTACGTGTAAGACCATGTTTGGGACATCGGCATCGTATCTGATTTAGTGTAAGACCGCATGCGGGACAGTGGCATCGATGTTTGATTACATGTAAGACCACGTCTGGGACGTTGGCATTGTATATACTTTCCGAGCTATCAGCGTATCCTTACGTTTCCGAATGGTTCAAACGGGCATTCAGAGAAGATGAATGACTTTGTGAAATTGTATCCGATTCAGGTACATTCTAATTGTGTACTATACTTGAAAGTGAAAGGTAAGTATATGTGCAAATGATGAACTATGATCTAAGTATATGAATATGAAGTTGGTGTTGGTATTTGGCTACAAAGTATAAGTAATTTGATGATGTTTATATGCTTTAAATGATAAGTTTACTTGTATACGGCTTACTAAGATTTTGAAAGTTTACTTTGTGTGTGTTTACATTGTTTTATAGATATCGAAGCTACTTTGAGCTCGGGGATTGTCAAGGATCATCACCACACTATCGAATCTCATTTTGATACCTTTTGAAAATGTATATAGTAAAGTATGGCATGTATAGGCTTGAAGTGTTTTGATATGTTTTGTAATGTATATATCATGCCATGTGATATGGCTAGATTGTGTTTGAAATTATGGTTGGTTGATGATATATGATATGTGATGAAATCGTAGTATATATGATGTGTTTTGGATGGCCAAAAGAGTTGGTCAATTTTGGTAAATTTGTTACGTGTTAATTTGAGAATTTGGTAAGTTCATAGCATGAAATTGAATGATGTATATTAAGGTTTATGAAACTATAAGTTTTGGTATGTTTTGATTTATGGAATGACATGAATTGGTATGTGAAATGAACATGTAAATGGTTGATAATGCTATGGCATGAATGATGTACATTTTGGTGTTGAAATTGGCTGAAATTGTTGTGCAAATATGCTTGGTTTGGTGCTTGTAGGTTTGACCCAATTGGGGTGGCAAATTGGCTATTCAAATGGCCTATTTTTGTCCACACGGGTGGAGACACAGGCGTGTGTCTCAGCCGTGTGCGACATACGGCTATGTTGCATGGTCGTGTGTCCCCTGGGGTACCCTACAATTGTAAGTCAGGCTCGAGCACGGTCAAGGCACACTAGCGTGTGGCTAGCCACATGGCTCAAGTCAGGCTCGATCACGGCCAAGGCACACAGTCGTGTCTTGTGGCCGTGTGAGCAAGTCAGTATATATGCTCTGTTTTGACACGGCCTAGACACACGGGCGTGTCTAATGCCGTGTAAGGCACATGGCTTGTTCACACGGGTGTGTGACCTGTACTTGATTGAAAAATGTTTAAGTTTTGGAAAAATTTTGTATGTGTTCGGTTTAGTTCTGACCCCTTTCTAATATATGTTTAAGGTCTCGATGACCTATATAAGGGGCTCTATATTGATGTTTAATCTTTGATGCTATAAAGTTTTTGAAATGAATTTTAAAAGTTTCGATTTGTCCGGAGATGCCTTTAACCCTAGTTCAGCAACGGATACTGGTTAGGGGAGTTACAAGCCTACTTAGGTCCATCTCATTAGTTTGTCACTTTTATATCGATTAATTATTTGGTCATTTGACTAAGTTGTGTTAATTAATTTTATTTTTTAAAAGAATTTATAAAAATTGTTTTTTGTTTGATTAATTTTTATGTTTTAATGTGTTTAATTAAATGATTGATTGAGCAAGTCACTCTAACGATCATCGTGATGCTTTGAAACTGACTGAACTTTTGGGCTAATTTTGGGATGTTAAATTAATAATAAACAATGTCTAATTAAAAATTAATTTAAATTATACATATTACATATGTGAGAGTGGGTAGTGATACATTGGTGTTGGAAGGGATAAATGAAGCTAAGCATGATTTAAACAAATACTCATATTTATATTATTAAAATATTTATATTTTATACTATAAAAAATTATTATTAAATGTTTATAAATTATTATATATATTTTTTATTAAAATATCAATATAAATTTTTTTCAATAATATATTTAGAATATTTTTAAATTTAAAATTATTATTAATGTTAAAGTTTATTATTAAATAATTTATTAAAATAATAAATTATATTAATAATTTATTATATTGTTAAATATAAAAAAATTAAATATGGTTGTTTAATAAAATTGAAAATTATAATATTTAATATCAATATTTTAATATTTAAAAAAAATTTACAAAATTATCATGAATATAACAATATTAGTTTATTCATCTTAATTTTTATATAAAAATCAAGTTATTTATAAATGAATTTTTATTTTTCAAAAGTGGTAGTCAATTTATAAGAAAAAAGAGTTTATTTTATATTGACTTATAAGTTATCTTTCGTTAATCAAGTTTTTTTCCACAAAAGGAAAATGAACATTTTTAGTGAAAACATACACCTTATATAGATAATTTTTTTCAAGTATTATCGAATTTTTTTTATAATAATTAATATTTTAAAATTTAAATTAATTAACAATGGAACATTAGATAAGAAATTACCCAGAATTTAAACTAGTAATCGTTAACATTGACTCGTGTCCAAAATGTTGCTTGGGGATTTGGGTTTCAATGGACCTTTAAACCCATTTTTCAACAATTTATTCATCTGATTTTGCAAGCCTTAAAAAGATTGGTACAAAAAGTTATTTACAGCATGTTTGGTTCAATGTAATAACATAGCTATTACAACCTTATTCCGTGGGCTCACCCTAAACACCTGTTTGGTTCAATGGAATGCCCTATTACGGGCTTATTCCATTACAGGTCTATACAGCTCAGTAAGTAGATGGTCCGTCTTAACTCTTAATGATCTATTTTATTATTAATATATTAAACCAAGTTTACATGTACCCATAGATAAGCCTACAGCTTTGACTTTTTATTTATTAATTTTCTTTTATCCATGTTACTTCGTGTTCGAAAATTAAATTGTAAATATATTTATATGATGTCATTTTTATAAAATGATTGTGGATTAAATATAACAACCGGTTTTATTAGTTTATCCTCAAAACTCATTTCAACAAATTTAATGAATTCAATTGCCAAAATTTGACTTAATTCTTTTACCCTCAATTTTATAAAATAAACTTATTTTAGTACTTTATTTAATTTTTTACTCCCTTTTTATCAAATCACCTCAAAAATTAAGATATATGATATATGTTTCAATAATCATAACTAAAATGAGATCAATATAAATTACAATCAAATTAAAAACTAAGATAACAAAAGAGTTAAACTGAAATCAAAACCCAAATATAATATTTAGTTAAGATAGGGAAGTTTGTTGGAGAGGATAGATAAGGATGATGAGAGTTTGAATATGAGATTAGATGCCAAAGCAGTAAAAGAGATGCCTGCAAGTGGAGCAAAGAGGTGATTAAGAATTTTAGATGTAATTAGCTTGATTGCTCATCCGCATGAAAAGGTATTCAATCCAATCTCACCTCTCTCTCTCTCTCTCTCTTTTTTTTTTTTTTTTTTTTTTTTTTTTTGCATTGATTGAAGAGCTAGGAAAAAAGAATCCTTTTATCTTATGTTGTGAAACGGGGGATATTGCTTTCCAAAATAATAAATAATAATAAAGAGGGGCATATAGTTGATTATAGTGTAGCCAAGGTATTATCTGCCCGCTATACTTTTGGCTCAGATAAATCTTGCATTTATGTTAATTAAAGACTTTCTAAATTTGAAACGCGTTATTCTTGTATTCCTAACCTACCACAAACTACTTATATGTCAAAACCTTCATTTATTAAGCTATTAATTAATCTCATTATTATTATTATTATTATTATTACTTTGGATTTTAGTTTCTTTATTTTCATTTTAAATCAGAAAAAAATAGGGAAAGCTGTAATTAATATGTCGATTCCAACCTTGGACTATATATATATAATCATATTAATATAAAATTAGATTGTATAAAACATGGTTAGTGATAGGTTTTGAATTACTAGATGGCTTGTAATTACCTACCGGGCAATCTGGTACATGATGGGGTTAAGCAAAGTATACAGGACTTGGTAGTTTTCATTAAGGGCTACCAACTGGAATTAGAAGCCCTTGAGGGGTTAAACCCTTCTTCTTGTGTTGCAAAGCAGGAGTTTTGGATCCCCCCAATCTCATACCAAATTAAAATGACACTCAAAATAAAAATTTTTCCGCACCAAATTTAATTATCCTGTTTATAAAAATAATATATTGGAATTTAAAACATATACATATGAATTCATTGGTGGTTGACATATGAAACCGCGTTTTTGAGTTGATTAAACACCTTTTGCTATTTTCCTCACCAAATACAAGGGGCTAAAATGCTTCAATTGACTTTTAACACTGGGCTTAGCATCCGCTTCCTCTTTCTTTACCACTCTTTGCCTTCGCTTACCATAACCCTTGTTGTCCCCAAGGAACTGAATTCAATGCCTTAATTTGAGAATTTATTCCCAACCACAAAAAAGTATTCATACTTTATGCTTGTTTTACAAGACTTTTTCATCCCAAAAAAACACAGCTAACCTCACATTTACGATATGTTTTAGAATAGTTTTTATAAGAAAAAAAATATATATATATATATATCATCTCAAAATATTGCATTTAATATATTTTTGAGAATTTAAGTATTTAATATTATTATTAAAAAATATTTTTGAAAAAGTAAAAGGTTGATTTTAGATATAATATTGTAAAATATAAAATATGTATTTGAATGATATGCAAATTTATTAAGATTATGATATATTAAATATATAAACTAAAATTACAATAAAATATAAAAAATTTATTGTAACTCATTATGAATATTTTGGAATGTAAAATATACATTTTAAATACTTTTTAAGCAATTATATAAATTGTTTTGAAAAGTTTAAACAATTATATACCTTTTTAATTACTTAACGTGTTTGCTTAAAAATTTCTTCCATGTGAGAATACAAAAATTGTATCGGTACTAGTAAAGATATCGATAAAAATGCATGGGAATTGATACTTATTGATAAGTATCGATACTTTTTTTTTAGAGAGCAGTTTTTCACTTAAGTTAAAACATTTCAATCGATTTAAAATTGTTTCACTCGATTTTAAGATTGTTTCCCTTGATTTAGAAATACATGAAGTGTTTTGAACTTGTCCCAAAATATTTCTAAGTGTTCAAAGTATTCTTTAATGTATTTGGAGACTTAAAAAAATTACTTTGAACTTCATCAATTCTTTGTTCAAAAATATTTTTATTTGTTATATCAAATAAAATTTAACTTAACAGATTGTAACGCCTCAAACCTGAACTGAAATTTTAGCCAGATTTAGAGTTTCATAGTGGTCGCCAAAGCAACTTGGCTCAATCCATCATTCACTTTTGCACCTTAAAACATAAACTTAACCATTTCATATCAACAAATCGATTGTCAAAATTAGGAAAGAAAAAAATCTAAATAAACCAATTAATCAGTTCAAGCGTATAACAAGAACCAAATGCCCCAAATCAAATATTTAATTGATATAAAATAACACAATCCTAAGTACATGCTAAAGCTAAAACTAAAACAAGATGACAGCTCTTTGACGACGCTGCTCAACCATGAACTCATGAGTTATCTATAACTTGCGCACAAAAAAACTAACCAATATGTTGAGCTTACAAAACAAAATGATGATTCAATACATTTTAATATTACTAATGTATATAATTAATTCAAAATTTAATTTAGGAATTTGATCGAAAACAACGGGTAAAATTCATTCCATGACAAATTTATGAATAGCAAATTAAAATCAATAACAATAAACAATAAACAATTAAACAAATGTCCACTGCCAAAGTAATATAGGAAAATTATTTGGACACGCGTGTATTTAACTAAACTCTAAACAATTAATGAAGCGTGTTAGAGTTGATGACTTGAATCATTGTTAAAATAAAATACAGTGGTAAAATAAAATAAAAGTAAATTTCATATAGAATTATACTTCTTTTATTTTACATTGATTAGAATAAGGTTTTTCAACCTTACTATACTTCATCTCTTTGACATTGATTAGATTAAGGTTTTTTTAACCTCTAAATAGATGTAGTTGAAACTCCTCTTGTATCATTCGAATTTGACATTAGTGAATTTTCTTCTCCTCTACCCGTGGTTTTCCCCGAGAGGATTTTCCACGTAAAATCTGTGTGCTTTCTTTTTCTTTTTCTTATTGCTTTGCGATCATTCTATATTGCCATTATCGACGTTAGTTCTACAAAATGGTATCAAGAGCTTTTCATATTGCTTGTCTCGATCACGGTAATGGCGACAATGAAGTATAATATTTCGTTATTGGATCGCAACACCAAATTCGCGTTGTGACAAGTAAAGATGTTGGCAGTTCTTGCGTAGATGGATTTGGAGGATGCCCTGCTGGGGTTAGATTAGATGCCTTCAACATTGACGAATGAAGAGAAGAGACGTAAAGATTGAAAGGTTTTAAAGCAATTATAGCTACATCTATCAAATGAAATTCTATAGGACGTGTTGAAGGAGAAGACCTCCGCTACATTATGGAAGAAGCTTGAGAAGCTATGTACGTCGAAAACCCTAGCTAGTAAGCTGCATATGAAGCAGCGTCCTTATGCTCATCGTTTGCAGGAAGATGTGCTTGTGCACGAACACTTAACTATATTTAAAGAAATTCACTCAGACCTAGAGGCCATGGAGATTCAGTATGATAGAGAATATTTAGGGTTAATTCTACTTTGTTTATTGCCTCCGTCTTATTCAATTTAAAAGATACAATTTTGTATAGTCGTGAATCTCTTACAGTTGATGAAGTGCTTCCTTAACCTCATATGACAAGATAAGGTATCCTGTGGTTGGATCCAACTTTGTAAGAATTGAATATTTTTATTTAAGGAATAATTGCTTTTTTAAGACTTTCTTTATTTTTGAAGTTTATGTTAATTTGGTTTTAATTTTTTGAAGTTTATGTTAATTTGGTTTTAATTTAATCAATTGATTTGTTTTACTATTGGATGATTTTATTTATTTAACTTAGATGATATTTAGTTAATTTGAGTTATATTTTTTATTATTTTATTTAATTGTTGGGAAAAGTATTACAAACTTATTTTAAAAATTGATGATTGGTCCTTGTGTTATTTTCAATTACTAAGACTTTATTAAACAAAATTTCGCTGGTAAGATATGGAAGTATAAATCTCAAGTTAAAGACTTCAGTTGATTATTTTTTAAGCAAAAATAATTTATCTTGGCCTGGAAAAATTAAGTAGTGGAAATGAAAACAAAATAAGTGAGAATAATTTGTCTTCAAGCAAGAAAAATATTATGATTTTATAAAATAAAAAGATAAATATCAAAATTGATTTAATACATTAATTTTAATTTTGTTTTGATAATTTCTATATTATAATAGGAATTAGGAATAACAACATATTGAATATTTGATTTTTTAAATTACCTGAATCTGAATATGTAAACTTATTTATAAATTCGAATCCATTTATTATCCATAAATTATCAGAGTATTATCATCCCAATCCGGTAAAAATTGTAGGAGAACTCTCAAATATAGTTGTCATTCCATAGAGTATAACGATCCCCTTATTGCTTAATGTTTATTGTGTGGATTACCATGTGCGTTCGGAAATACGGCTATTGTTACGCATTGTGCATTTGGTGTAATGGTTGGCTAAGTCTTGTATATCGCATACTAAAGTATTGTCATTGTTTAAAAATCAATATGTACTTTGTAGAACTAATGTCGATAATGGTAATATAGAATGATCACAGAGCAATAAGAAAAAGAAAAAGTTAGCACACAGATTTTATGTGGAAAACCCTTTCGGGAAAAACCATAGGCAAAGGAGAAGAAAATTCACTAATGTCAAATTCGAATGATACAAGAGTAGTTCCAACTACATCTATTTAAAGTTTGAAAAACTTTATTCTAATCAATGTGAAATAAAAGAAGTATAGTTCTATATGGATTTTACTTTTATTTTATTTTACCATTGTATTTTATTATAATAAGGATTCGAGTTACTCAACTCTAACAATCTCCACCATGACACGAATTCTCAACAAATAAGTTCTTCACCACAACTTTCAATGAACAAGTTCTCTACCTCTTCTATAAAACCCCTTAAGGGGTGTTCTTCAACAATGAACACCAACCAAGTCCAAGCAATGCTTAGACTTGGTGATAGGAAGTGACTTATTCATCATATCTGCAGGATTTTCGTGAGTACTAACTTTTCTTACAACAATATCTCCACGAGCAATAATATCACGCACAAAATGATAATGAATATCAATGTGCTTTGTTCTCTCATGAAATATTTGATCTTTCGTAAGGAAGATGACACTCTGACTATCACAAAATACTGTATTGATCTGAATGTTTTTATTGAGTTCATCAAACAATCTTTTTAGCCAAATAATTTCTTTACAAGCCTCAGTAATCGCTATGTGCCCAGCTTCAGTAGTAGACAAAGTAATTGTAGTTTACAAAGTGGCTTTCTAACTATTTGCACAACCCCTAATAGTAAAGACATACCCTGTGAGAGATCTTTTATCAAGGTCTCCAGCAAAATTAGAATTAATAAACCTAATGACTCAATCTCTAGTTCTTCCAAATTGTAAGCAAACATCAATAGTATCTCATAAGTATTTAAAAATCCATTAAATTGTTTTCCAATGCTCTTTACCAGGATTTGCAATATATCTACTAACTGCACTAACTGCATATGATAAATTTGGACGTGAGCAAACCATAATAGACATGAGAGATCCCACTGCACTAGAATATAGAACACAGGACATGTAGTCAATCTCATCATCTGATTATGGAGATAAAGCCGATGAAAGTCTGAAGTGGGCTGCTAATAGAGTACTAACGGGCTTGACACTCTGCATATTGAACCTGCAAAGAACTTTTTCAATGTACCTTTTATGGCCTAAGTACAATTTATATGCTTTTCTATCTCTGAGAATCTCCATCCCAAGTATCTTCTTTGCTGCTCCCAAATATTTCATCTCAAATTCTTCACTAAGTTGGGCTTTAACCTTTTTTATCTCTCTTTTATCTTTGGCTTCTATCGACATGTCATCAATATAAATGAGTAGATATACAAAAGAACCATCATTGTTTTTCTTAAAATAAACATAACTGTCAAAGCTACTTCTTTTGAAATCATGAGTAGTCATAAATGAATCAAAACTTTTATACCAGTACCTTGGTGACTGTTTCAGGCCATAAAGGGAATTTTTCAGCAAGCAAACATAGTCCTTATTTTCTGAGACTATAAAACCTTCTGATTATTGTATGTAAATATCTTCCTTAAGTTCTCCATGCAAGAATGTTGTTTTTACATCTAACTGCTCAAGCTCCAAACCATACCTGGCCATTATACCAAGCAAGGCTCGAATCGAACTATGCTTCACAATTGGAAAAAAAACACATTTGTGAAGTTTACACCTGGAATCTGATTTTAACCTTTTGAACCAACCTTGCTTTATATCTGGGTTCTTCAACTCCTGAAATCTCTTCTTTCTTCTTAAATACCCATTTACATCGAACAACATTTTTACCCTTAGGAATCTTCACTAGGTTCCATGTTCTATTCTTATGGAGTGATTCCATCTCTTCTTGCATGACAAACATCCATTTTCTTGAATCTTCACAGCTAACTACCTTGGAATAAGTAGATGGCTCTTGATTTGTATCTATATCTTCAACCATGTTTAAAGTATAATCAACTAGGTCAGCCTTGGCGTACCTTTTTGGAGTTTTAATTTCTCTTTTAGGTCTGTTCTTAGCAATAGAATAGTGTGGTATTGACTGTGGTGAATAAGAAACTCTACTTTGAGTTTCTGTTTTAACTTAAGAAGTAGACTTTGTTGTAGATCCTGGATCAATCTGAAGTTCCACCTGCTTCATATGTGTGTTTGAACTTTGCTAGTCTTTATTGAAAAAGTCTTTAAAAGGTAAGTTAGGCTGCACAACAATTTCGTAAAAAATAACATCTCTGCTAATTACAACTTTCTTCATTTGAGGACACCATAACTTATATCCTTTAACACTAGCCTTATAGCTAAGAAAAACACATTTAATAGATTTAGGCTCTAACTTCCTATTATCAATATGAGCATATGCAAGACACCTAAAAATCTTCAAATCAGAATAATCAGTAAGAGTACTAGACCATACCTCTTGTGGGGTCTTTTTCTCAATGGCAATGACGGAGATTGGCTAATAAAACAACATGATATAGAGGCCCCTTCAGCCCAAAACGACGTCAGTAAATGAGCATTTGACAACATGTATCGAGCCTTTTCCATGATTGTTCTATTTATTCATTCTGCAACGTCGTTTTTCTATGGGGCACGACGAGCTATTAAGTGTCTCACGATCTCTTTTGATTTGCACAATTCATTAAAATCATCAAAATAAAATTCCAAGCCATTATCTGTGTGGAGATGTTTTATCTATTTTTTTGTCTACTTCTCGATCATAGTTTTCCAATTCTTAAACGTGGACAACACATCACTTTTCTACTTTAAGAAAATGCCCAAACTTTTCTGAAAAAATCATCAATGATCGTCAGCATATAATAAGTGCCACCCATCGAAGGCATTCTAGATGGTCCCTATAGATCAGAATGAATATAATCTAGTGTTCCCTTCGTGTTATGGGTTCCTCTGGTGAATCGAACTTTCTTTTGCTTCCCAAAAATGCATTGCTCACAAAACTTTAGTTTGCTAATGCCTTATCCATCTAGAAGTCCTCTTTTATTTAATTATGTCATGCTGTTCTTACTCATAGGGCCTAGACGCATATGCCAAAGTCTAGTAACATCATCATCTGACAAGGAAGAGGAAGCAACAGTTGCATCATCAATAACAATAGAACCTTGCAAAACATATAACTTGGTAGTCTTTCTCTGCCCTTTCATTGCAAGGGAACCCTTGCTAATCTTCAGAACCCCACTTTCAGTTGTGTACTTGTGCCTTTTTGAATCAAGAATGCTCAACGAAATCAAATTCTCCTTCAATTCTAGTACATGCCGTATGCCACTAAGTGTTCTGATGACTCTATCAAACATCTTAATTTTGATCGTGCCAATATTTGCTATTTTACATGAAGCATTATTTTCTATCAAAACGACACATTTAGACACTATTTCATATGTTGTAAACCAATCCCAATTGGGACTCATATGGAAGGTGCAACCAGAATTGATGATCCACTCCTCGTTCACTTTAGAGTTGTCAACAGAAGCAACTAGGATTGTTTTCGTTGTTTTCTCTTTTGATTCACAGCCTCTCTTTTAATCTTGTTCTGCAACTTATAGCACACAGATTTAATGTGCCCTTTCTTTTTGCAGAAGTTACAGATTTTACCTATTTTTGAAGATCTCGATCTACCCTTAAATTTACTACGATGATTTCTTTCTTGTATCCTCCAATGATTATAATTAGTATTTCGTTCTTGTCTCCCACGAATAAGGAGACCCTCTCTTTTTTAATTATATTTAATAAATATTAAATATTTTTTATTTTCTTTCTCCACCTATTAAAAGATTAAAAGTTATGACACATTTCTCAAAATTTTACTACACTTTTAGTAAAAATTCAATAGCATTACACTTAGTAACTGAATCCCCCACTTAAAATATCAAATTAATTAAAACACGTATACAACATAAAATTAAAACACAATGTGAATCTATAACACAAATGTAAAAATATTACAAATTATTTATGTTATGTTGTAACTAACTAAATAAAAAAAATTTCCCTAATAATATGATGTATACATTAACTAACCTTAAAACAATTCTAATGAATTAATAAACAAAATCCTTGGTTATTGTAGGAATAGATTTCTACTAGTACTAAAATTTAATTATTTAGTTTAAATTATTAAACCTTCAAATAAGATAACTTATATTTTTTGGGATAGAATAAAAAATTAAAAGCAACAATTAAAGTTTATATAAAAAGTCGATGTTTTAGCATAGGGAAATTTTGGAATGTTTTTTCTTCTCCAAGTTGAAAATTGTAAAGATATGAAATTACCTTTGTTATACGTTAATAATTTGAGACTCGAATTTGAAAAAAGATCTGAGCCTCCAACCCATGACCGGGCCACGAGAGGACAACAAGGTGAATCAGATTGTAAGGCAAGGCTATAGACCCAGCTTGCAGGAACCTTGCGCGAGCTCATAGGGTAGGATCGTAGGCATAACTCGCGGAACCAGCTCGCGAGATAAGATTACAGACCTAGTTCGTGGGGACCTAGGGAAGGTCGCAGTCTCACTTCACATGTACCCAAGGAACTTACAGGTGTTAAATGCTCCACATGCCACTCAGACACTTGTCTAGTAGGTATGGAGCTTGCCTAGAATGCCAGTCTAGGAGCAGAAAAGACCGCGTGCTCCATAGACACGTGCCCAAAAAACCTGCAGTTCACAGAGAATGTCAGTACTAGGGACAGGGAATGTTAATACTGGAGGCAGCAGAGTTAAGACAAAATAGTAGGGGGCCTATCATGAGCTATAATAGTACCAGTAACATATATAAATACTTGGATACTCATATCAATAAGGAACAAGCAAAATATTACTCAACAATTGGTGCAGTGAGCATGGAACTTACTTCCAATCATCAAATTTCTCCTCGTTTGGTTAAATTTTCTTCGATACTCAAAGCAAATGGCTCGCCTAAGTGAAAATTCCCCCTTCAATCCCTTATTAGGACAAACCAGAGCGTCAGGTTTTAGTGCCCAACACAACGAGGCAGGCTTGCTTGCTGCAAGGTTTGACGACAGGCCAAAAAACTTTAACAATACAGTTCGTCGGGGATCTTCCCCTTTCTTAAAACTGAACCTCTTTACAGGTCAGAGACTACCACTTCCTCTCAACCAGGAGGCACCTCCGTAACAACTCCTGGCCCTCTAAGAGCAGATGAAGTTCATGAGAGCAAATGGTTACTCAAGAAGCATGGTTTGTAGAACAACATGCCTTCCAACAAGAATAACTGAGATAGAATGAGAAACTGCGAAGAAAGATGCACGCGGACAACTCTGGTTCCCAGGGTAACGTGAATGCATAAGATTAAGCCCTAAACACACAAATGAAAGAATCGCAAAATGAAATGGACAAGCTGTACTAAGACGTATGGGCATTAAATCCTAAGTCACAGGACATGGATTGGTTGTTCTGCTCCAACAACCCGTTGGCCCCTGAAATCACGGCAGTAGGCTTACTATGCGATTTCAAGATCCCAAAAGATATGTTCGAAAGGAGAAGGGACCCACAGGCTCACTTGACGTAATACAATGATTATATGAACGTGCTAGGAGTGTCGGACCGAAGTACAAAGCCTTCTCAATAATGTTAAAAAGAATCGAAAAAGATTGGTACATATCTCTTCCACAAGGTTTGGTCCGCAACTTCTTACAGTTGAGACAAATGTTCTTGGGCAGGTTCAGAGCCCATCGAGTGATCATGAACACACCCATGGGATTGATGTCATTGAAACCGCGAGAAGGTGAATCCCTTTAAGACTACGTGAAAAGATTCCATGCAGCGACCCTCAACACAAAGAACTTGGAGGACCAATGGGCAATAGACGCTTTTTTTATTGGAGTACAAAATGACCACGTGTAATACTCATTTACAGAAAATAGACCACAAAGTCTGGCAGACCTATATGAGCGAGCTCATAAGCTTGCAGAGGCCAAGGAGATTAAAAGAGTGTCACGAGCTACCTTTCAAAGAGAAGATAAGCAGCCTAGAAATAAAGAAGGACCACGCAATAGGTAGGGCCTTCGCAACAAGTCCCTGCAAGTCAGAATTGACAGACCACAAGGAAACCAAACCCAAAGTGATACAATTAGGAACCCTCAAAGACCTCAACAATAGCAGGTCAAGAGATATGCCCCTCAAGGAAGGTTTGAGGCCTAAACTCTTCTGAACGCCACGCGTACTTACATCTTCAGCCAGGTAAAAAGTCTTGGCATCTTGCCCAAACTGTCCCTGATGAGGAACATTGGTAGGAGAACAAACTCCAAGGATCGATGTGCTTTCCATGATGATATGGGGCACAAAAATGAAGATTGCTTTACACTGAAAGATGTCATAGAGGAAGCAGTCTAAAATGGTGAACTCATTGAATTCGCCAATTAGAGTGGTTCGCAACAGAGCCAAAGCTCGAGAGGTGACCCCAAAGGCAAATAGAAGGTACGAGGCACCATCCATGTGATCGTGGGTACTAACGATGACTGCGCAGTCTCGAACATAAAAAAATAGACACATATAAGAAGTGTGATGTCAGTCAATGCTCCAAAAAAATCGCGACGATAAGAAACATGGAATGTTGAATTTGACAGTGAAAACGAATATTTAATCCGTAACGAAGAGAGAAAAGGCGGTCGCCGGATTCGAAGTCAAAAGAATATTGGTCAATAGCGGAAGCACGGTAAAGGTCCTATCTTGGAAAGCATGCAGAAAGATAGGGCTGAAAGAGTGATCGT
Organism: Gossypium anomalum; assembly: GCA_025698475.1. Classification (NCBI taxonomy): domain Eukaryota; kingdom Viridiplantae; phylum Streptophyta; class Magnoliopsida; order Malvales; family Malvaceae; genus Gossypium; species Gossypium anomalum. The sequence continues at coordinate 63,494,344 of CM046956.1, forward strand.
TATCCAAAGCCAGCACGCTATACAGTTTTGTGAACCATCCAGTCGAGGTGAGGGGCTCAATCACCCTACCAGTCATCTTAGAGGATAGCGAGCATATGACCATAGAATATGTCGAGTTTTATGTAATGGACCACCCGATGGTATAGAATGCCATCTTTGGAAGACCAATAATGAGAATGGAAACCTTCTACATGAAAATTAAATTCCCAACAAAGATTGGGGTATGTTTCTTGCGACCTGATCAGCGCACAGTGAGGCAATGCCACATGTTGTTTGTCAAGCAAACAAAAGAACCTATAACTGAGGGGCAGAGTTCGCAGGAGGCTGAATTAGTAAGCCAAGTTCTAGACCTGGATAGTTTAGATATGAGAGATGAGTACAGAAACAAAAAGTTTAAAGCTGCGGAGCATAAAGAAACTCTACAGCTCTTCTACGACAATAAAGAGAAAACGGTCAAGATCTCGTCAACTTTAAAAGAGGACAAAAAAAATACGTTGATCAAGTGCCTAAGAAAAAATTCAGATGTCTTCACTTAGTCTACGAAAGACATACCGGGTTTGGACCCACAAATAATCGTGCACATGCTGAATGTGCTCCCTGAAGCAAAGCCGATAAAGCAGAAAGGAAGGAAATTCACACCGTATGTGGTTGAGGCAGTAAGGTAAGAGGTCGCCAAGTTGTTGTCTGCAAGGTTCATCAGGGAGGTGAAATACCCAAACTCGGTCTCAAATGTTATAATGATAAAGAGGGCGAGTTGTGAGTGGAGGATATGCATCGACTTCACAAACCTCATCAAGACATGCCCCAAGGATAGTTTTCCCTTACCCTCGATCGATCGTCTTGTTGACGCCTTCACAGGCCACCGATTCATAAGTTTCATGGATGCTTTTTCGGGCTACAATTAGATCTTGCTGGACTGCGATGACTAGAACGACGGAAATGTGCAAGTGTACACAATCGCAACAAGTAATAAAGTGACAAGTAAATGTCGAGTTATCGTACCTACATAGACTGTGAAAAGAATTATTTATGGATACAATTAAAAACACTTTGGTGAAGAAAAATATTTTGATTTGAGGAGGTGATTAAAAACTAAGATTTTTAACTAAGTAAAATAAATAAAGAGAAAATAAAAGTTCTAATGCTCGATTTTAAAAGATTATTTTAATCAAGATGACATAATTGTGTTAGATTAATTACATTTCTTAACTTAGAATTATTAAACTCATGTTCATGTTGTTACGAATAAATTCACGGAAACTTGGTAATTTGCTAACTTATGAACATACTCACCTACTAAAATCCATTTATGTCTTGAGTATATCTCTATTTCAATTCAACTGATTAAACAAATTTTAATAAGCAAATGCGTTAATGCACATACATACTTATGTAATTACAAATAATCTCTTGTGCATATCTTTATGCCAATTCAAACAATTAATTCAACCTAATAAGCACATAAAAGATTACGTGAGGTAACAATGTATTCCTACCTTAAAACAGTTTAATCAGAATAATCTTGCAAGTTATGCAAAGATAATGTATCGTTAGATACCGTTGCTACTTTAACCCACAACTACCTTAGATGATTAAATATGCACTGATTAAGTATCGTGTCAATTAATTACTATTTCATTCCGTTTAAATAATTAATTCATTAGTTACCTTACAATTGTAATGCAAGAATAACTTAGTCATGGTTTTACTTAATCAAACATCTTACCAAAGCCTATAACAACACAAACACAATTTTAATAAATTAAGTGGACAAAATGCTATCAACCTGACATGAATTAAATTGAAGCCATATTAATTAAATTAAACATATCAACATCACAATTATTCATAGACATGTTCATAACAACAACAATAAAATTAAAAAGATAAGGAACAAGAATTAAATCCGGTGTTTCTCCAAAGCTTGACTAGTTTGCTCCGCTCCTTCTCTGCTTGTTCTTGTTGAACCGAGACTTCCATAAACACTTGAATACTGCTCCAAATGGTGGTTGAAGAACTCTTTTTCAAGAGGTGAAATTGGCAAGGGAATAGGGAAGAAAATAAAGAACAATGGAAGGGCATTGAAAGAGAAAGTGAGAGATAAGTAAAAGGATGAGAGGTTTTGAGATGTGTTTCAAATGAGCAGCCAATGGGGTTTTTTATAGGTAGAGTAGGCTGCTAAAAATAGCAAAAATTAGCAGCCATAGAGTCCCCCTAGTCCGGCCACACATGTGGCTAGTTTGAAGGTTTCAAATTTGCTATTTTAAGGTAGGGGCAAATCTAGATAGGCATGAATAGTGGAGGGGTTTGAATGCAAATTCAATGAGTATTCAAGGACTATTTTGCAAGCCAAATAATCAACCAAACAAGCTGATTGGGTCAGCATGTGGGACAGTTTTGGGCTGCCCAGTGCTCGGCCAGATCGATTTTATCGGTTTAACTCAATTGGGCATCTTTTTATAATTAATTAATAATAATTTATTTAACCTAAAATAAATTAGATTAAAATTAAAATTAATTACATTATGAATTAATATTCATAATTTGGACCGTCTTAGGCTGAAAATTTAATTCGCCTTGATGCTTCAAAATCGCTTCTCAGTTTGCACTTTTAGTAATGTCTACCGAGTCAAATTTCGCCCTTTGTGCGAATCTATCGAAAATGATCAAAATTAATCAAAATTTATTATAAAAGTAATTAAAATTCAACATGTTAAAAAATTAAGTGCAATTTAATTATTTTATAATTATTATATATTTTTTGACAAGAATTTTATCGAAACTGCATGAATTTAAGTTAAAAAGGGCATGAAAAAGTGCGTATATTTTTGTGTTTCCAGTGACCAAGAAAAAACAACCTTCATTACTGAAGAGGGTATGTTTTGCTATTAGGTCATATTGTTTGGCCTAAAAAATGTGGGGTGACCTACCAGAGGATGGTGAACAGGATATTCAAAAATCAGATAGGTCGTGGCCTAGAGATTTATTTGGACGACATGCTTGTGAAAAGTGAACCTGTGGGGGAGCACGTATGAAGCCTATCAAAGACGTTCGAAGTGCTAAGAGTTCACGGTATGAAGCTTAACTCAGAGAAGTGCACATTTAGTGTGTGAGCCGATAGGTTCCTAGGCTTTATGATCTTGGAAAGGGGATAGAGGTGAATCTAGAAAAAATTTAGACCATCATGGAAATGCCTTCCCTGCGAACCATAAAAGAAATTCAACGCCTCACAAGAAGGATTGTGGCGCTTAACAGATTAATATCTAGAATGGTAGCCAAATGCCTCATTTTCTTTAAGGCTTTAGTAACCTCCTTCTCATGGACTGAAGAATGCCAAGCAGCCTTCGAAAAATTGAAACAGTATCTCACCTCCCCCCATTATTGAAGTCATCTCAGACAGGAGAAACACTCTACCTCTACTTGGCCACCTCAAAAGAGATAATCATTGAAGTACTGGTTAAATTAAAGAATGTCCATCAATTCCCTGTATACTATGTTAGCAAGGTATTCCAAAATGGCTAGCTAAGGTACACAAAAATGGAAAAATGTATCTATGCTTTGATTATTGCAACTCGCAAATTATGGTCATACTTCCAAGCTTATCTAGTCGTCGTAGTTACTAACCAGCTTATGAAAGAGGTGCTACCCAAAGTAGATACCTCAGGAAGAGCAACAAAGTGGAGTATCAAGCTCACTGAATTTGGGGTAGACTTTGCCCCACAAATAGTAATAAAAGTACAGGTATTAGTAGACTTCATACTGGAGTGCTCGTTTGAGAAGGCCAATGACGCAACAGGTAATACGGGTTATAACTTAATATATCAAATAGAAAAATACCTTGTAAAGATTATGTGATGTATGAACATTGATGAAAGTTAGCAGTTTAATCAAACATATTTTATAATGAGGCATAACATACTAACAACTCATGAATTTTATGGCGAAGTATCATGTGTCCTATATTTTGTACTAAAAATTGTTTTTCATTTGTTGAACATCGTTGATAATAAATCTACCCTTAGAAAGTACAGATACAACTAACAATCCAAAAAGTTGACTAGTTTATGTTGATAGCTTCATGGCCAAAACAAGACCAAGGGCAAATGCACCTGTAATTGACTCTGATGGAAACAAATGGTAATATAGATTATAATTTAGGTTTCAAACGTCGAATAACACTGCCAAATATGAGGTATTAATCTTAGGATTACAACTAGCACGCCAGTTAAGAGTAAGGGATCTGATCATCCACACAGATTCCCAATTGGTGGTGAAGAAAATAAATGGTGAATACGATGTAAAAAAAGCAATACTAAAAAAAATCATGCGATGGCAACCCAACTGCTTGCATGATTCGACAAAGTCAAGGTTAAACAGCTCTCAAGAAATGACAGCACATGCGCCGACGCCTTGTCAAAATTAGCATCCTCCATCACTATTGAACAAAGAGGAAAAATATTTCTCGTGCATAGGGAAACCCCGAGTTATGATGCACCCTAAATACACTGTATATCCTAAGAGGAAACATGGATGGTGCTAATAATTCGCACACTGCAATGTGAACAAGAAAGTCAGAACAGGAAAGAGCTTACAAAGCTACAATGCAAGGCTGCAAGGTACGTCATTATTGCGAGCTATGAATATTTACTAAACTTTAAATATATGAATTGGATACCTAGACATTGCAAACTCATTACAAACTAAATTAAAATATGTTTTATCTTACGTTTAATAGGTACACCCACTATATAGAAAAGGGTTTTCGCACCCACTATTGCGGTGCATGTCAACAATTGAAGCTGAATACATTACGAGAGAGATCTACGAAGGAATTTGCCGCGACCACTTAGAAGGTAGATTGTTCACACAAAAAATCTTTAGACAAGGATACTACTAGCCTACCATACAAGAGGACGCCCATCAGTTAGTTTGCAAATGCGATTCTTGCCAAAGGAATGCCAAAATACAGAGGCAACTAGCAGAGCCCCTTTAGATCATGTCAGCTCATTGGCCCTTTACAACTTGGAGGTCGATATCCTTAGTCCATTCCATATAACCATAGTGCAAAAGAAATTCATAGTAGTGGCTGTGGACTACTTCACCAACTGGATTGAAGCCGAAGCTTTAGCGACTATCATAGAAAAGTAGATGGAGTATTTCCTATGAAATTCAATTATCTATAGATTCGAGATACCTCGCACAATTATCACGGACAATGACACATAGTTCTAAGGAAAATTCAAGCAATTTTGCACTAACCTCCAAATAGATCTAGCGCAAATTTAGGTAAACAGGCTACAAACCAACAGGCAGGTGGAGGCTATGAACAAGAAAATCATGATAACCCTCAAGGAAAAAGTGGGAGAAGCAAATGGAGCTTAGTTGGAAGAACTACCAAGAATTTTATGGGCCTTGCAAACTACACCTCACACTACAACGGGAGAAATAGCTTTTTCTCGCGTATACGGCACAGAAGCTATAATCCCAATAGAGATTGGTTTAAGGACGCACAGAATACAACACTTCGATAAGGGAGCTAATTAAGAAGCCCTCAGGCTCAACCTCGATTTGATCGACGAACTCAAGGAGACAACAAAAATTAGAAATGTAGCACGCGCCCAATAAGTAGCCCACTACTATTAAAAAATAAGTAGTTTCAAGTAGACGACCTCATCTTAAAAAACATCGAAGCCAACCTACCTGCCTTCCAACGAGGAAAAATGGCTCCAAAATTGGAAGGGTGATACAAATTGATAGAAAAGATAGGATTTGTAGCAAGAATGGAGGGCACAATTGAACCGCGAACTTGGAATGTCCGACATCTAAAAAAATACTAGCTATGACTCTTTACCCTATGAATAAAAATCTTTTTCCAATAACATTTTTTGCCGAATTAAGGTTCACAAGTAAAGAGCCGCAACCTCTAAAATAGTAAATGACAGCAAAACTCCCAATTGTCATATTAAAGCTCGCAGGTGAAGAGCCACAACCTCCAACACAGTTAGCGAGAGCAAAGCTCTCAACTGTCATATTAAGACTCGTAGGTGAAAAGCCGCAGCCCCTAAAACAGTTAGCAAGAGTAAAGCTCCCAATTGTCATATTAAGGTTTGCAGGCAAAGAGCTGTAACCTCCAAAACAATTAGTGAGAGCAAAGCTCCCAGCCTTACCATCCTCTCAATCTTTTTAAATATAAAACATTTTCCAACGATATAAAGCAACTCACGGATTTACATTCCCAGATTATTATTTTAGAAAATTTTCCAAGGATAATAAATTTCACGTATTCACATTTCTAGCTTATTATTTTAGAAAATTTTCCAAGGATAAAAAAGTTCACGGATTCACATTCCCAGCTTATTATTTTAGAAAATTTTCTCAAGTACAAAACAACTCGTTGATCCACATTTAGCTGACGATTTTCGAAGATTTTACTTAAAGCTTTTATAATGATATAATTATACGACGAGTATAACAAGCTCACAAAAACTAGATTTCCTCAAACAATAGACCCTCATTTCATTAAGAAAGTAAATTACATCACACATAATATACTTAAAATACATTACCTTCATTTTCCACATCAGCACCTTGGTTCGTGTTATCAGTAGGGCCAACATCATTGTTTGTAGGAGTAATATCCTCATTCGTAGTAGAAGGGGCCATGTTCGCATTAGTTGGGTCCTCCTCCAAGTAGAAATATGGAGAATTCTTTCAAGTCAAAATAAAGGAATCCCATGCAGCACTCGAGAGGCATAACATATCGAAACCCAACTCGCTTATATCCACCCCCGCGAGAGCATCGAGATCCACTTTGCGAACATCAAATGAACCAACAATAACCTAGGCATGGAGCAGTGTATTCATCTGCAGTTTTAAAATAGAACTTACAACATTATTAGCAGTCTTCTTCTTAAAATCCTCTAGGACCCGACGTTCCCAAATCGTGCTATCCACTTGATCATAACACTCTGGGATAATCCTATCTTTCTCGGCTGTGTGCTTTTTTATGGCCCCGTCTAGTTCAACTTGCAGAGCTTCCTTACTCTCCTTTTCAGCTATCAACTCGTGCTTTAACCCCTCAACTTTATCCTCCATAATGGATAGGCACTCATTGAAATCTTCGTTTTGCTTATTGATAATTTTGTTCATCTCCATCACCTTATCGTACTGCTCAAGAGCTCTTGCCAACACCACCTTAATCTCCACAATCTCCTTCTGACGAGCTTTTTCATACTTCAATCCAACCATATTGGCCTCAGATAGTAAGAATCATAGAAACGAGGAAAGACTCATCGCCAAGGGGGTTTGTGAGTTTAAGTCCCCCCGCCGTGGATATGAACCCCCACTAACCCTGGTGGGTGCTTACTCAGTGACAGGTATAGAATGAGAGCCTCGAGAGACGACTAAAAGGGTGTCTACATCAATAACAATCAGGGAGCTCACATGGGGAATAGATAGTGAGCTCGCCTATGAAGAATTGTGAGGACCTAAAGTCCCAACAACGGTGGCAATAACACCAACAACATCTAACCTTCTTTTACTCTGATGCTCTAACTGTATACTGTTCCTCTCCTCCTCATTTGCAGAACTAATATGCACAGCCCTCGCAGTGGTCTTGCACTTCTTACGCGCCCCAATAATTAATGAATCAATGTCCATGCTATCAGTCCCACTTGAAGTATCATTGGGGCCCTGATCAATCTCTGCACTAGCAATAACCCTGTGATCAATAGGAGCACCTAATAAATTAACATGTTGACTACCACTTTCCCTACACGAATACTTTGCAAGAGCAAATAGGCTCATATTCATCTCACAAAAATGATAGAAAAATTTGTTGGTTCCTCTACTCGACCCAACAATATTAGGCCTAACTCATCACAGGAGTAATGAGGCCATATGCGCTGCTTAGACAATAAACTGACTCGCTATCACCAGGTCTTTGCCATTGGGGCTATAACCTCCAAACCATACTGGAAGACATTTCTCGCTGTGATCAGATCTTCCAAAACCAACAAGCACCCAGTGTGAAGTCTTTGAAACTGATCCACAGCTTCGTTTGAGGGGAGGCTCCGCTGGAACAAGTAAATATCTTAACTTGGCGAAAACCACATTATCAAGAACCTAAAGTCTTTATTGAGTTTGCTACGAACTTGAATATACTTCCCCCGATTTAGATGAAGGTTCAAGTAGTGATTCAAGAATAATAGTCTTCACCTTCTTGCGATAAGAGAAATAATAGAATCTCGATAAGTTCTCCCAGTTATGGCCTTTCAACTGATGTAGATGCTGAAAAATCGCGAGCAAGGGAACCTTGCCATGACGAGAGCAGTCAATAAAATATGATGTGGCTATCCACCAAGCGAAGCCCGATAGTTGACTGGGGGCGATGTTGAAGTCCTTTAGCAAACTAAAAAAGAATAGATGTAATGGCAGGTGAAACCCATCCTCAAGCGTATGGAGAGGGAACAAGAAGCTATCTTCAGTGGTCTTGCACAACCAATGTAACCCCTCGGAAATGAAGAACTAGTATGGGGAGTTAGGAAGTTTTATTCCTCAAACGGCCAAAACTCATTGCAATTCCTCCGACTTGGTAGTGTAGGAGTACAGTTTATCCGCCACTAGAATGGGAGATGACCGTTCTCACGACGAATGGGATTGAACTATCTGATTGTCGATGCCCCTCATCTTTACCATAACTCAAGTAAAAGAAGAAAACATAAATGTTTAAAAGAAAAAGCAAGGTTTCTAAAAATTAAAGGTTTCTAAAAATTAACTTTGTCTTGATTGTAGAAAATGCTAAAGATGAAGGATTTAGGGTTCAGAAGGATATCCTTTTAAAGAAAAAGTTCCCTTCCCGCCTCTTAGACGATTCGTGTGACTGAAGGAAATCAACGGTCCAGATGCGAACGAACGAAAGCGATTCAATTTTCAATGAACAGATACGTACACGCAATAACCACTCGTGAGCATACCAAACAAGCTGCATTTAATACTGATATGATGGACCTAAGAAGCGCCACTATATGACACCCTTCAGCCCATTTTAGGGGGGGAGTGGATTGTTATATGTCAAACCTGAGACCCAAATCTGAGAAAAGATCCGAGCCTTCGATCTATGACCCGACCATGAGAGGACGACAAAGTGAACCAAATCATAAAGCAAGGTTATAGATCCAACTCGCAAGAACCTTGCGCGAGCTCATAGGGCAGGATCGCAGGTACAGCTCGCAAAATTAGCTCGCGAGATAAGATTACAGACCCAAATCGCAAAGACCTATGGAAGGTCGTAGTCTCACTTTGCATGTACCCAAAGAACTTGCAGGAGGTGCCGCATACTCCACAGGCCCCCCAGACATGTGTCTAGTAGGTACGAAGCTCGCCCAGAACGCTAGTCCCAAGAGCAGAAAGGACCGCGTGCTCCGTAGACATGTGCTTAGCAAACCTGGAGTCGCAGAGTCAATACAAAATAGTGGGGCCCTATCATGAGGTGTAATAGTACCAATAACAACATGTATAAATACCTGGATACTCATATCAATAAGGAACAAGCAAAATATTACTTAACAACCTCTTAATTAAATTATCTAAAAGTTTCGAGGATGGTAAGGGACTAAAAAGGGAACATGTTTCTTTGTCCACAAACCAAAAATTTTATGTTTTTTTATAAAAAATAAATTTTTATTATTTTGGTATTAATTACATGTAGAAATGCTGAAAAGAAAAAAATATGAATTAAATATAATTCGAGATAACTTGAATTGTACGTGAATATTATCCTTTACATAAAATATAAAATGCAAAAGGATATTGGAAGAATTAAAACTGTATAATTATTAAGATAAGATTGAATATATTCTTATTTTATTTTCCAATACAACTGGATCTGAAATCTCGTATTTATGTACATATATTTGTCTTTTACTATTTAAAAGTTCAATTTATTTGTATTATATCATTTCATTATTTGATTTATACCAAAAAGATGGACGGACTTTTTCAAATTTAAAATAGGGCTCTTTATTCTGACATCTTCTTGTATTATTTTAGTCTTACTATCACTGTTAATATATATTAAAAATTACGTAAGCATATATAAAAATTTTGAGTTTAGAACTTTTTAAATTGCAATTTTTTTACTATATTTAAGGGTCCAGATTTAAATATAATTTTTGTCATTAATAATAATTAAATTTCTATATGTTTATCAAATTTGATTTTTTTTATAAATATTTTTATTTGATTCATAATTTATAATATATTACTCATAATGCAAAATTTCATTTAGTTTTAAATAACAATTTCACATTAAAATTCTACATTTTACTATACAATTTTATTAATTGTTTTCAATTTTGAGAATGATTCTAATTCTCAAATAATGATTTTTTTAATAATAAATTTATATATATATATAGAGAGAGAGAGAGAGAGAACATAGTAAAATAAATACACACAAGCAACCTGTGCATAGCATGAGTATACAAATTAGTATATATAAAAAGGAACACAAACAGGTTGAATCTTAACTCGGTTGGTATTGACATTGTTGCTAGTGCAGGAAGTAGTGGGTTTGAACATGCTGAAACACGTTTATTCTCCTATGTAAAGTAGAGATGGGTTACAAGTAATTTTAAGTATTATATCAATTTAGAAACTTTTAAATACTTTCACAATTGAATTAGATTTTCAAAAAAAAAAAAAAGAACATAAACATATTTAAAAATTTTGAGTTCTGTGTTAGTTCTTTTGAGTTCCCAATTTTTTTTAATTATATTTAAAGTTTTTAAATTAAGTTTTAAACATGATTAAGTGAATCCTATTTTTAATATATGTTTTAAATTTTATTCAAAGTGAGTATCATTTTTAAGTTAAATTTTAAATATAATTAAGTGGGGTCCTATTTTTAATATATATACATAACATAAAAGAAGGAACAAGAATATATATGGAAATATTAAATTCTAGGTTAGTTATTTGAGTTAAAAAACTTCTTTATTTATTTATATTTAAAGTAGATCCTATTTTTTGAATTATTTTTAATAATAAATTATATTAATTAATAAATACAATAAAATATATTATTTTTTTTGGTATTATCCATGTTCGAGGTTTGTGGTTATTCTTCCTAACAATGTTATCTTAAAGTTTTGAATTTGCATCTCCCCTTAAGTGTGAAATTTGCCTTATCCTTGACTTTTTTTAAAGCAAGCAAATATATTATTTTACCTCATTTTAGATAAGAAAAAAATAATGGTGTAATCTTAAAAAAAAATAAAATTGTTGCCACCTCTATTTCATTTTTAATAGTTTACAATATCAATATAATAAAATATATAATTTTATGTTTTTATTTATTTTTATAATTAAATTTTAATAAAATTATTTTAAAAAATTATTTAATTTGAATAAGACCGGATCGAGGAAAAAAAAAAGAATTGATAGATATCTAATATCCCTTTTAATTTTTTTACATTTATTTTAATTAAATCAATCAAATTTAATTATTTAATATACATTCACTTTTAATTATTTTTCATATTTATTTTAATTAAATTAAATAAATCAACCAAATTTATCAATTTATGCTTTTCATATTTAAATTATAAACATTTTATCTATTTCTGTAGAAAGAGTTATAGGCTGTTGAAACAGTTAGTATAGTTAGTTTTTTTCTATGATGAATTAGTTATGCTTGAGCTGTATAAATACATTAATAGTTGTAACTTTATGCAAGTGGAATATGCAGATACATTTTTAACATGGTATCATTTGAGCCATTTTTTCTGTAAGTGGTTTGGGCCTCGTTTTTTTCTTCTTCTTGGGCTAGTACCCGTTTTGATTGCCCGTGCTTCGTCTAAGGCACAAATCTTCATTTTTCTCCAAATTTTTCTGTTATCGTGCTTCTTTGCTAGCTTTTTCATGGATAATATTGATTTTCATCATCCTTTGTTCCTTTATCCTTCCGATACACCGGGAACGATCCTTGTTTCTCATCGTTTGACTGGTGTTGAGAATTATACTGTCTGGAGTCATTCGCTTCGAATTGCTTTTGCTCGCAAAGAACAAACTCGGCTTCGTTGATGGTGTTTGCCTCCGTTCGGCTTATCCTGAATCTCTGCATGCTCAATGGGATCAGTGTAATGCCTTCGTGCTTTCCTGGCTTCTCAACACTGTTAGTCCAGATTTGTCTGTGGGGCTCGTCTTTGCTTCTGATTCTGCTGCGGTTTGGAAGGATTTCAAGGATCGGTTTAGCAAAGTGGATGGTTCCCGTATTTTTTTCTCCACCGATCAATTGCGCATCTTACTCAAGGTGATGCTACAGTTTCCTCTTAGTTCACGCAATTAAAGTTGCTTTGGGATGAATACATTGCTCTTGTCTCTTTTTCCGATTGTGCATGTGAGGTTGCCCATCAAAATTCGAGTCACATTCATCAGCAGCGGTTATTCCAATTTTTGATAGGTCTCAATGAGACTTATGCTGCAATTCGAAGCCAGATCCTCTTGGTGCAGCCTTTACCCTCGATAAATCAGCCATACTCTATGATTGTCCAAGAAGAAGCTCAGCGGAATTTTTCCTCTGTTTTTTCACATGTTCCCGATCCTGTGGCTTTATCTTCCATTGCATCTGGCAGCCGTAAGAAATTCACTGGTACCTGTGATTTTTTCAAGTTGAAGGGGCATAAAAAGGAGTCATGTTACCGTCTGATTGGATTCCTGCCTGATTTTAAGTTCAATCGGAAGAAGGCTTCTCCGGCTACTCTTGCTGTTTCCCCTGATGACTCTTTATTTAATCTTCAAAGTGCCCCTACCTTCACTCCTCAACAATATTCACAGATCCTGGACTTGCTGAATAAGAGTCAAGCTACTGTTGCAACTGCTGTGAATTGTGCAGGTATACCTTCTACACCTTTTTCAGTTGACCGTAATTTTTTCTGAATTTTGGACATTAGTGCAACTAATCATATATGTTTTGATTCGAAGAGTTTGAATTTGCCTATTGCTTACCCTCTTAACTCTCGTTTTGTTCAGCTTCCCAATGGTAGATACTCTTCTATCACTCATTCTGGTTCTTTTGCTTTATCTCATAATATTACCCTTACTGATGTTCTTTGTGTACCCACATTTCACTATAATCTTATTTCTATTTCCAAATTGGCTCACGATTTGTATTGTGCAGTTGTTTTTTACCCTGATTTTTGCCTTCTGCAGGATCTCTCCAATGGCAGGATGAAGGAGATTGGTAGACACCTGGATGGCTTTTACTTGTTTGAGCATTCTTCTGCCCTGGTTAGGTCACCTGATTCTTTTTTCTCTTTGTCCAACTCATTTTTACTTGCTTCTGTTTCTTGTATGACTTCTACTGCAACTAAAATTCCCTTATAGCATGCACGTTTAGGGCATGTGCCTATGCACAAATTACATCGTTTGTCTTTATTTGATAATTTGCTAATTAATAAAGACTTTACTTGTTCTATATGTCCCATGGCTTGATTGTCTAAACTGTCTTTTCCTATTAGTACTTCTAGGGTAGAGACTCCATTTAATTTGATACATCTTGATGTTTGGGGACTTTATAGGGTGTCCACCCATTGTGTTCATCATTTTTTCTTAACCATTGTTGATAATCACACCCGAATGACCTGGGTGTACTTACTAAAGCTTAAATCTGATGTTATTGTAGCTCTTAAACAGTTTTTTTCTATGGTCAAAACACAATTTTCTGCTGTTAGTCAAACCGTCAGGAGTGATAATGGTTCTGAGTTTTTTAACTCTTCTTGTTCATCTTATTTTGAGTCCTTGGGGATTCTCCATAAAAGTTCCTGTATTGATACACCTCAGCAAAATGGCATTGCTGAGTGAAAGCATAAGCATCTCTTAGAAATTGCTCGTGCTTTGTGTTTTTAGTGGAATGTTCCAATAAAATTTTAGGGTGACTATCTTTTAGCTGCTTGTTACATCATAAATAGGCTTCCTTCCTCTGTTTTAGCTTGGTGAACGCCATTTGAACTGCTCTATAACAAACCTCCAGATTTTTCTCATTTTCGTGTTTTTGGATGTCTTTATTTTGCTGTCAAACCCCACTATTCTGATAAGTTTTCTTCCAAATCACTTCCTTCAGTTTTTATGGGATATTCTTCTTTTCAAAAGGGTTATATTTTGTTTTGTTTGGAGTCTAAAAAGTTTTTTGTCAGCAGAAATGTCAAATTTGTTGAAGATGTCTTTCCTTTTCGGTCTACTTCTGATGAGTTTCCTATTCTGTTTCCCCCTACTCTTGAAATATCATATTCAGGTTTTCTGCTCATTCCTCCTCCTACCTCTGTTCCTTCCTCTCTAATAAATCCTACTTTAGATACTCCCTCTACTATCCCACATTCTGTTCCAGCTTTAGTAAGTACATCTCAACCTGCAGTTTCTCCTCATCTACCCATTGTTGAACCTAGGCGGTCTAGCAGAACTATTAAGCCTCCTTCTTGGTTAAGAGATTTTGTTCATCCCTACCAATCTTCTTCATTCGCAAGTGCTTCTTCTTCCTCTTCTACTTCTTCTTCTTATTTTCCTTTTAATACTCACGCCTTTGTTTCTTCTCTTGCAAACATTACTGAGCCTCTTTCCTATTCTGAGGCTTGAAAGTTTCCCCACTGGATTCAAGCCATGCAAGAGGAAATTCAGGCCTTAGAATCTAATCATACATAGACTGTTGTACTTTTGCCTCCGGGAAAGGTTCCTATAGGTAGTAAATGGGTGTACAAGGTTAAAATTTGAGCTTCTGGTGAAATAGAAATATATAAAGCTCGTTTGGTTGCTAAAGGGTGCAGTCAAAAAGCGAGGATTGATTATTTGGACACTTTTTCCCTTGTTGCTAAAATGGTCACTGTTCGAACCATTTTAGCTCTTGCTGCTTCTTTCAGGTGGCTCCTTTATAAAATGGATGTATCTAACGCATTTCTTCAAGGTGACCTTTATGAAGAGGTATTTATGACTTTGCCAGAGGGTTTCCGCAGCCAGGGGGAGCATATGGTATGTCGGCTGCAGAAATCATTGTATGGGTTGAAGCAGGCATCTAGGCAGTGGAATGCCAAGCTTACTGAAGCTCTTAAGTTGGCTGGTTTTGAGCAAAGTAAGCATGACTATTCTCTTTTCACCAAAAAGAAAAATGGCAAAATGGTTATTATACTAGTGTATGTTGACGATCTTCTTATCACTGGAAATAACATAGATATGATTACTGACTTGAAAAGGATTCTGAATTAAAATTTTAAGATGGAGGATTTAGGAGAATTAAGATACTTTCTTGAGATTGAAGTTTTAAGGTCTCAAGAGGGAATTTTGCTCAATCAGCTGAAGTATGCACAAGAACTCATCCAAGATATTGGTTTAAGTGAAGCGAAGGTTGCTCTTACACCACTTGAGCAGAATCAGAAATTAACAACGACAGAATTTGATGAAGTAATTCAGCAACATCAAGAAGATAAGTTGATAGAAGATAAAACAGTTTATCAAAGACTCATTGGAAGATTGATTTATTTAACCTATACAAGGCCAGACATCACCTTTGTTGTCACTCATCTTAGTCAGTTCATGCAAAATCCAAAGCAGTCACATATGGAAGCAGCGATGAGAGTAGTGAGATATATAAAGAGAGAACCAGGGCTTGGAATTTTCTTGAAGGCCATCAATAAACACCAGTTGGTAGCATATTGTGATTCAGATTGGGCCTCTTGTCCAATGTCAATAAGATCAGTTTTAGGTTTCTGTATGCAGTTGGGAGACTCACTCATCTCCTGGAAATCGAAGAAACAGTGTACTGTGTCCAAATCTTCTGCTGAAGTAGAATATCGAAGTATGGCAGTTGTTACATCAGAACTGGTTTGGATTTCAGGCTTATTCAAAGAACTGGAGATAAGTGTAACTGAACCAGTGAGACTATTTTGTTACAACAAAGCAACCCTTCAAATAGCAGCAAACCCGGTGTATCATGAAAGGACTAAGCACATAGAGATCGATTGTCATTTTGTAAGAGAAAAGATACAATAAGGGCTTATAGCTACTGAATATGTTTCAACAACAGATCAACTGGCAAATGTTATGACGAAGGCCTTAGGTTCACAATAGCATAGTCATCTGATTTCTAAGTTGGGGTTAAAAAATGTTGTTACACCTCCAACTTGAGGGGGAGTATAGAAAGAGTTATAAGCTGTTGAAACAGTTAGTATAGTTAATTTTTTTTTTTTCTGTTATGAATTAGTTATGCTTGAGTTGTATAAATACATTAATAGTTGTAACTCTATGCAAGTGGAATATGCAGATACATTTTTAACAATTTCATATTACAATAATATTTTTAAATTTTTGATAAGGGTAAACTACAAAAATAATCATTCAACTATAAAATTTTTTTATTTTAGGAACCAAAACAAAAAGTTTACAATTTAAGTACGTAGGTTACATAGTTCGTCATTTTGATCACTCTCATTAAATTTATAAATGACAAGCTAACGTAGCAGTTAAATAAATTGGTATTAAGACAAATTTAGCTCTCAACTTTTACGTTTATATCAATTTACTCATAATTTTAAAAAATTAACCCTCAAAATTTACAAATATTTTTAATTTGATCTCAATTCTAAAAAAATTAAAAAATATATAAATATTTTTTAAAAATATATTAATAAATTTAAAAATATATAAAAATACATAAAATTTTTAAAAATTATAGTAATAAATTTAAATTTTATATTAATCTTAATATTAACATTAAATAAATAAAAAGAAATTCCCACCCCATCCCTCTGCCCATTCCCCACCGAACCGGGTATTGAAGGAGATGAGATTGCTCAACTTGCCAAGGAAAATATTGCCACTCCCTGAATGTGGGCGGGTTCTAATAGTTTTCTGAGTTCCATTATAGATTTCTGCAAGCAAAATTCAAGAGCATCATCTGTTAACTGTCGACAGCCATTTGCTTCAATGGTGGGGTAGGTCCAGTGGAGGAGGGGGAGAAGGAGGGTGGGGGAGGGGAGGGGAGGGGAAGGGAGTTTTTTTTATTTTAAATATTAATATAATGATTTTTATTTAATATTAATATTAATGCACAGTTTAAATTTGTTATATTTTTTAAAATATTTTATGTACTTTTATATATTTGTTTGAATTTTTTAAAATTAGTATCAAATTTAGAATATATGTAATTTTTGAGGGTTAAAATTTTAAAATTATGGTTAATATATAAAAATGAGGGCTAAATTTATTATTATACAAATTTTTTTAATTGCCACACCAGTTTGTTGTTTGTAATTTTAATGGGAGTGATCAAAATAACCGAACTATGTAATGTGGGTGTTTAAATTAAAAAAAGTTATTTTAAGTGCTGAAATTTTTTTTATAATTGAATGATTATCTATTATATTTAATTTTTTAAAAATATTTTAATATCATATATCCAAACTAATCAAACAATTGGTGTTAATGTATATATTTTTTAATAAAATTTTAGGGAAAGGGCTTAATTTAATTAATCACACTAGATAATTATTTATTATTCACAAATCACACGCTCCTACAATGTTGGAATACCCACAAAGTTTGATGGAAAAATTGATGTATATTTATTTATATAAAAAAGAGAAATAATGGGTAAAATCAACTTATTGGTTTCAAAAAAGACATTGTTTAATATTGAGTTAGGAAGTCTAATGTTGACTTATAGACACAAAATAAAAATCTTAATTTTCAGATTGACTAAAGAAATGAATGGTTATTAATAAAATTGGGGGAATATTCAAAGAGGCCATATTTTGACATTGACTTGTTCCTCATCCACTCATACCACATAACAACTAGGCCCGGTTTGGCATTGTCAGGTATTTTTTGATTTTTTGTTAATCTTTGGCCTAACAACCAATTACTACTTCAATAAATCCCCTGCAACATTGTATATATTATTATTGCTGACTTAAGTCCGAATTAAGAATTCCTTTACACCTCAGGGAGTGGGATATTTATTATTGTTTACAGTGTCTCTTAATTAAATAAAATGAAGGCTTATATTGTGAATTTGTATACTTTGTTCTACTAAGCCTTTATGCTTTTCTTGTAACTTTCATCTTTCTAATTCAATTTACAAACATTGTTCTTCACATATTAAACTAATAATATTTCAATTTCCTTAAAAGTTTTGATTACATCTTTTTACAACCAATAAAATTGTTACCTATATTATTATCCCACATTAGCATGAAATTTCTTTTTTTAAAAAATTCAAAGGTTTTCTAGACTTGTTATGAATAAAAATAAAAAAGGCTTTGAAAATTATGTTCTTTGTTGAAGTATCTCAACTTTTTTTTCTTTTTCTTTTTTAAAGTATATTATCCAACACTAAACAATTTTCATTAAGCGAAATATTGAATTTTGAAAATATAAATAAAATAATATGGAAAGAATCAATAAATCAACCAAACGACGCCTTGAAGCGGCTTGAGGGGCGAAGCTGGTTTGCGCCATGGCACGAAAGTGAAAATTCCTGGGAAACAAGGAAAAGGAATTACTGAAAAGAGCGGCAGGCTGGAAACCCATTTTGATGTTTCAGTGGGTAAGCTGGCTGGTTAGTGGTTAGCCAATGATCTGAATTATCAAAACAAGGACCCCCACCAGGGCTGCGATGGCTTTCTTTGACTATTGGCTTCCTTCTAATTATATCTTTCCATGTGTGTATCTTTCTTTATTCTTCCCCAGAATTCCATTTTTTATATTTGCTCCCCTTTTTGAGTATTCATTTGCAAGGGGAACAAGGTCAAATTTGGTATTTGCGCAAGTCATTTTCTAATGGAAGTGGTCAACTGGAACAAAGTCTTCCAATCACATCCCTATAAATACCCATTTGCCTCTCAATGCTTCCTTCACCAAGCAACAACAGTTTTTAGCTTTATACAGATCTTTCATTTCATTCAAATTTTACAGTATTTTTGTGTTTCTCGACACATCAACCATGGTGCTATCCAAGACAGCTTCTCAATCTGATGTCTCAGTTCACTCCACTTTTGCCTCTCGTTATGTCCGAGACCAACTTCCTAGGTAAATCTCCAGCTTTTTGATCCCTGGGTTCATAGCATCATTTATATGGTGAAAATAGTGGGTAATTAGAAAATTATTGCAGGTTTAGGATGCCAGAGAATTCAATACCAAAAGACGCTGCATATCAGATCATCAACGATGAACTGATGCTTGATGGGAACCCAAGGTTGAACCTTGCCTCTTTTGTCACTACCTGGATGGAGCCTGAATGTAATAAGCTTATTATGGATGCCATTAACAAGAACTATGTCGACATGGATGAGTACCCTGTCACCACCGAGCTTCAGGTTTTTATTCGTAATTCAATGAAAAAGTCAAAAGCTTCAATGGTTTTTGCCTCCTAATGGTGTCATTTTCCTATTTTTGATGCAGAATCGGTGTGTGAACATGATAGCACATTTGTTCAATGCACCACTTGGGGACTCGGAGACTGCCGTTGGAGTGGGAACCGTTGGTTCATCCGAGGCAATCATGTTGGCTGGCCTTGCCTTCAAGAGGAAGTGGCAAAACAAGCGTAAAGCTGAAGGCAAACCATATGACAAGCCCAACATCGTGACCGGAGCCAACGTTCAAGTGTGCTGGGAGAAATTCGCCAGGTACTTTGAAGTGGAGTTGAAGGAAGTGAAGCTAAGGGAAGGTTACTATGTAATGGACCCTGCCAAAGCTGTGGAAATGGTTGATGAAAACACCATCTGTGTAGCAGCCATATTGGGTTCAACCCTCAATGGTCAATTTGAAGACGTCAAGCTTTTAAACGATCTCTTGGTAGAAAAGAACAAGGAAACTGGGTACATATCAAATTTCTTTTTCAGTAACATAAATTTTATAAACTTGAAACATCTCAAGTGCTGATCTTTTAATATCTGTTATGCAGATGGGATACCCCAATTCATGTTGATGCAGCTAGTGGTGGATTCATTGCACCATTTTTGTACCCAGAGCTTGAGTGGGACTTTAGGCTTCCTCTTGTGAAGAGCATCAATGTTAGTGGCCACAAATATGGTCTTGTTTATGCTGGAATTGGTTGGGTTATCTGGAGGAACAAGGAAGACTTGCCTGAAGAACTTATTTTCCACATTAACTACCTTGGAGCTGATCAACCCACTTTCACTCTCAATTTCTCCAAAGGTAACTTATTATTTTAGTAAAATTTCATTCATTCTCCATTGTCCATTACAAAATCCAACATTAAACTCAAATATATGCTGTTTTATCTGCAGGTTCTAGCCAAGTCATTGCTCAGTATTACCAGCTAATTCGTTTGGGTTATGAGGTGAGAACTAAGAACATGGCTGATTCAATTCAGGCCAACAAATTTGGCTTCCAACGTATGATTCAATGGTGTATTTTTTTTTTTTTTTTACTACAGGGATACAGAAATATAATGGAGAACTGTCATGAAAACGCTATGGTTCTAAAAGAAGGGTTGGAGAAAACAGGTCGCTTCAACATTGTGTCAAAGGACGAAGGGGTTCCACTCGTGGCCTTCTCTCTCAAGGACAACAAGCGCCATGATGAATTCGAGATATCCGAGATGCTGCGCCGATTTGGATGGATCGTGCCGGCCTACACCATGCCGGCGGATGCTCAACACATCACGGTGCTGCGTGTGGTGATCAGGGAAGACTTCTCCCGCACCTTGGCGGAGCGTCTTGTGATTGACATCCAAAAGGTGCTTCATGAACTGGATACACTCCCAGCAAAGGTTAATGCCAAACTGGCTATGGCTGAGGAAGAAAATAGCAAAAATGGCACAGTGAAGAAGACTGCCATTGAAACCCAGAGGGAAATCACTTCTTACTGGAAGAAATTTGTGAGCGAGAGGAAGACTAACAAGAATAAAATCTGTTAGAACTTATTGTAACACCAACTTTCCCTTTTTATTTTTAGTTTGCCACTTTGTTTCCACCATTTAATTTTCAAGCTTCGGCGTATTTTCTGAGTTCAACCATTAATAGCGTATTTTCTGAGTTCAACCATTAATGTAATCGATTGTTTAATTCAGGATTTTGCGAGAATTATAGCCCTATTTCCGTAATTTAATGATCCAAATTGCCAGTAAAAATAGTTAACACTTTTATAAATATTCTCTTAATGTTATGAAATATTTATATGGATGTCATTATCAACCCCATAAGTTATAAAATTCTTCTTATACTCCATAAGTTATGATACTTTTCCTATAACCCATTAATATGGGAGATAAAAGGTCATGACCCTTTACATGCCCTATAATAATTAGAGAGTTACTTTTAACCCCTATATATATGGGGCTCATGTACTCATGAAAAAAAAAGATACATTCTCTCTTTTAGATTCTCTCTACACTCTTTCTTCTATCACATTTTAGTTTATTCTTTCTTTATTATTTTACAACACTTAATGATTATTTTATTTTTAACATTAATTAAATTTACTAAAAAAATTATAAATTCAAACAAATAGTAAATTATGTATTAAAATGTCCCTTTTTACCCGGAGTGTGTTTTGGCATAACATGCTAATACTGTAATAATAACTATCCAATTTGCTTCCATTTAGTTTCTAACTTATTGTGATTTTAGATGAACCCGTCTGTTGATACGATAGATAGGGTATTCATCGCCCAATGTGTGACTTGAACAAATTTTTTTGGCCCAAGCTCGGCTCGGCCTGAATATATTATATTATAAAATATAATTATATTAATTACATATGTTAAATGATAATAATTATATATATATATATATTTTTATATTTATATTAAATCACTAACCCAATAACAATTAAACTCATTACCCAAAACTTAAAAAAAATTTACCCAACTAAATAACCCAACCCAAATTATAAAACTTGAAAAACTATATTTAATACAATAAAACTTTTATTATATTGATTTGTGTTTTTTAATATAATAAAATATTTATTATATTTATGGTAATTTTATTAATATAAATTGTAACACCCTCTACCTAACCCGAATCATCAAGTCCGGATCTTAGATGTTACAACATACAAATACTTAGCATGAATTTTAAACAATCTGCGTATAATCCTTTTTCAACATACTTCTTATTATTTTAATAAATGTTTTCTGAACAAAAGAAATAAACAAAACTTTCAAGAATATAAGATACCCTTAAAAATAATATAAGACATTACAACGCAAAAATTTGTTAAAGACAGATTCTTCTTGGCATAGAGAATTATATGCCATACTCTTAAGATGTCCTCTGAATGCATAATATCCCAACTCGACGTTTCACTGACGCATCCTTAGCTTGATCCCTCCTAGCGTACCCACTCTTATAGCGAAACTTGAAACATAAATAAACACTTTGTAAGTTCATGCGAACTTAGTGAGTGTTTATATAAAATACCTTGAAACCTTGGCATAGAGAATTATATGCCATACTCTTAAGACGTCCTCTGAATGCATAATATCCCAACTCGACGTTTCACTGACGCATCCTTAGCTTGATCCCTCCTAGCGTACCCACTCTTATAGCGAAACTTGAAACATAAATAAACACTTTGTAAGTTCATGCGAACTTAGTGAGTGTTTATATAAAATACCTTGAAACCTTTCTAGTTGACTTCTCATTGTGAAGATCTTGGATTTCATCTTTGTCCTAGGCAAATACTTTCCTATATTAGCGTATACATATTCATCCACTTCTTTACTTGACTAATCTATTCACGAATCATTCTTTAAACTGATTCCCAGATTTCATTAATCAATACTTACAATTAACATGTACCTCTCCAAATGAATATTCATACAGAACCTACCTTCG
Source organism: Gossypium anomalum (assembly GCA_025698475.1). Classification (NCBI taxonomy): domain Eukaryota; kingdom Viridiplantae; phylum Streptophyta; class Magnoliopsida; order Malvales; family Malvaceae; genus Gossypium; species Gossypium anomalum. Next base: position 63,517,194 of record CM046956.1, read on the forward strand.
ATGCAATTCTCCTTTCGATAGACGTAGAATGCTTTTTCTCTCAAGATAGTTACTCACAAACACTTCTTGGTGGATAATAAAACTAGTAGATCTCTTGAGTTAAAATCCATACTGTTCTTAATTATGGCGGATTCTTATACTAATTCTAGTAGCTATCTGATTTCTAATCAGTTCATATTCTGAATCAACTCCTAAATCATAGCTTATTCTGATAATGAAACGTTCCAGATCTAGTAGAATTTCAGACAACTATGTTACATAACATGAGAATGCCCAACTTAACAAATAACTTAGATTATAACTAGCATCTAAACGAAACATGAAAAGCCATTCAGCTTTGGTGGTTACCAGATTGCTCAAATTACTTCCTTAAATATCGTAGATAAACTCAGGTCCAATAAACACTTAAACCTTTCATAATTATGAATAGGCCAATTTCTTGTACAGATGGATTACTATGATGAATACACCCTTTATATAAATACCGTCGGAGACTCTTCCAGAAGTTTTACTTAGATCATATTCAGATTCTACCATAAGACTAACCAGGTAGATATATCATTAAACTTACCAATTCTTTATCATCACATTAGTTAGCGATAAGCCTCGAAGTTTACCCAGATCACGACACTGAAGCGTTCGACCAGACTTCACCACTAGGCTACTACATAATACGTAACATAAACAACACAAAATAAGCCACACAAGCTTGATCGAATATGCCATAAAGGCCTTACAAAACATGCATCGGAGGCGTCACAGAGAATTACATGTTTACTGACTCGTCAAACTATCTCAAAGATTGCCATGGGGTTTCTCTCACATGGTCTTATACTTAACTTCATGTCGTGATTTGCCAGTCCAATCCATATTTTACTATAGGCATCACCATGAATATTTTTATCATCACACGATGCCATGGGTTTCAGACACATGGTTTTATACATACTCTCATGTCGTGATCTGCTAGTCCAATCTACATCTCACTAGTGGCATCACCATAAGTATTTCGTTGTCACCGTGATATGCTTGTTCTGTTAGAATTTCCCTGCCCTACCGGAGGCATCACAAATGGATATTGGCTTATCTAATGCAATATACACTTACCAAGATTAATTTTAATACTTGACTTGTCTATATTCTCTTAACAAAATTCACCTTTCCATACTTGATTTCACATGTGTTTACACCATAGATCATTTTATTCATACAATAACTCATTTACCTCAAATATGAACATACAGCTAAATTACTATGCCTTACACACTTGCCAGTTATCCGAGATGTTATCATCATATATCTCTACTTGAACAGCTCACATGCAGGGACCAGGATAGAGACTTACATGATACTCACCTTTACTACAGCTCAAAGTTCCAAACCTGAACGTTCTTCTCGAACCAGCAACAACTACTTAAAGAACATGAAACTACCATTAAAACCCATTTACAGATAGATTGCTAACATCTCAACTACAGACGACCCCCATGCAGGGCCTCTTATTCATAACTTACGGTTTACATGCTTCTTAACATCCTTACTCTTTTAAAAACTTAACATGCAGAGCTATTAGACTTACCAGGAGGTGGGACATCCATTGATAAATTCAAAAACCTTAGCTTCCAGCTTAATAAAGGAAAAGATAACATACAATTTAAGAAGAAGAACTAATGAGTAATATTGAAGAAAGAAAAAACCATCCAAACGATCCCTTTTCACCGTATATATATACCACCCAGTACCTTTTAATGAATCTTGAAAAGTGTCAAATGCATACAAAAGTTGTCATTTTAATGAGCTACAAAAATCGGAGAAAATATAAAAAAACTGATGTCGATGTTATTTGACCAGTAAATCCCTTCAGTTGAATCCCAACCAATCACGTTACAAAACCCATTTTGCACATCGTTTGAGTAAACTTGGCATACTATACCTATTAGCGATAACTCATATATGGCGTGGCTTTAAAGGCACTTTAATTCTCTATAGCTTCCTCATATGCTTGATAGGCGTGCTATACTCAACCAAAACTTTTGAGGCATACTCTTAGTTTGTCATACTCCTTCAATTGAAGAATACTACGAGAAATAAATCCAGAGAACTTCTATAGGCGAGTATGCGCCAAACATTAGTTCGCTAGAAGCTTATAAATTTGTGGACTAACTATCAGAGTGCGCCAAAACAGACAATTTCGTATCTATATGCCTTCTCGGATCCGCCAAATTTGGGGTGTGACATAAATACCTTTTAATGTATTTTTAATGTGTTAGAAAACTTTTTGTCGAAACCATTTTTTTGAAAAAGGTCGGTCATCTTTTTATTTAAAAAGAAAACGGAAAATAGAGGAGTCGCCACCAATTTTTTTTATGAGGTGTGATCGGGTCACCTTGTAATTGATCGTTTTAATAAAACATTTTGATTTATTAAAACAATAATTTTGGTCTACGAAATTCGAGAAAACGGGTTTGGGAGTCTGTTATGTACGAGGAAGGATTAGCACCCTCGTAACGCCCAAAATTGGTACCTAGTTGATTAATTAATGTCTTAACGTCGAAAGTTAAAAACTCGAAAAGAATTTAAAACACGATCCTTTCTTATATTAATGTTGATTTTAAAAAAAAATGTTTGAATAAACTGAAACGAGCATTAAAGGCCCTCTCGTCTTGAGATAACAAAATGTCACATCCTATAAGTTAGGACATGACATTTGAACCCTGAAAATAAGCTTGCCTTTTAATTGTTTTATTTTAAAATTTGTACTTTGATTTTTAAAAGGATATTCGGTGGTTTAGATCTTACGAGAGAAGAAAATTGAAACCCCGTAAGTTAGGGCACAACCTTCTTGAATTTCCAAACGCGGAATATTACCTTTATTTTTGTTTAAAATCTTATATGTTTATTTTGAAAGGATGTTCGATCATTTTGGTTCAACGAGAAAATCGAAACCCCGTAAGTTAGGATATGACTTCTCGATTTCCAAAATACGGAACATTTTCTTATTTTGAAAACTTTCTTTTTTAATGAATTTGGGTAAAAATTAATGTAATGTTTACAATGATACGCGGATAAAATATTATGCTAACGAATGACAACAATATGATTATACTAATAAACAATTCATAGTACCTACGATGGCACTAAATACATGACATACTTTACTTTAATACCAATGTTAACAATCAAAGAGAAATAGAATAAATAATAAAATAAGTAATAATAATGATAAAGCAGTGCACATAAAAAGAAAATACAAACTTTAGGTATAATAAGGACAAATGAATAAATACATAAATAAATATTGAAGAAAATAATTTATAAAATATTGAAAATAGAGGATCAAATTAAAATATAAATGAAATTTAGGGTGCATTTTGTAATACAACATATTAATACACAACAATAACAGCGATAATAAAATAGTGAATCATTTCTAAAATTTATAAAAAGGGGTAGTAAATAGATAAGTAAACCAATAGTGAGGTAATAATAACAGTAATAAAAAGATAAAATAAAATAAAAACAATAAAAATACAAAGGGTAAAAACTAAATAACATATCGTAAAAGTATAAAAAACAAAAAAATAATAAAAACAAAACAAAATAATGTAATGATGATAATAATAGAACATGTGCAAAAAGAAAGCAACTCAATAAAATAATAAATAAATAAATAGATAAGTCAAAGTATACATGAAGCAATTTAATATAATAAAAATTAGAAGTTAAATGATTCAAGGATAGAATTGAAATTGGAATAAAATTAGAGAGAAAAATCTAAAAATAAGAAAAAAGCAATTAGGGCCTGAATAAGACACACGCAAAGGAATGAGGATTGAACGGAAAATTATCCCGATCTTCGGACACATGTCTTTTCTCCAGGAGATCAGTGTGCCAAGGATTAAATTGAATCACGCAACAAATTAAGTGGTCCAATTCCTAAAATAAAAAAAAGTACACAAAAGGACTAAATCAAAACCAATCGAAAATGCGGAAGGGCTAGAGGCGTAAATATCCTAAAAATTGTAAAAGCACGCGGATCCCTTCGATGGGGGTCGGGTCGGTTGGGGTCGCATGGCAAAACGGCGCCGTTTTGGGCGTCTGATGCTTGCCCCAAAACGAAGCCATATGGGGGTATTATATAAGTTGAAATTTTATAAAAAAAAAAATCGTTTACCCCTCTCTTTAAAAAAAAAAACTTTAAAACCTTTCACAAAAGCTCTCCCCTTCCCCGATTTTTGGCCATCGGTCCGACCTTGCTCCGGTCACTGGACCGCCACGCCTCCGCCGTGGTAACCACCGTCCACAGTGGCCGGAAAATAAAAAAAAGCTATTTTTTGAGCTTTCGACTTCCCCAGCCCATTAGTCGCCGATTTTCATTGGAATCGACGGACCTTAACCACCTACGGTGGCGTAAAGGCAAAAAAAGGTAAGATTTGATTCATTTCTTTTTTATTTTCCTTAAAAACTGGTAGAAATATAAGTAGAAAAGAAGAAAAATAAATATAAGAACAAAAGAGCCACCTTTTGCAAACTTTGTTTCCGATTGCCTTTTTTATATTTGATTTTGTTGTATTGATTTCGTGTGTGTGTAAAAAAATTACAATCGATTCTCTTCGGGCTTTATAGCCGAGAGAAAAAAATAAAGGAAAAGAAAAAAAAATACAAGCTTTTTGCTATCATCCTTTTTCTGTGTTGTTGTCCCTTTTGTTTTCTTGCAGGTACAGAGGCCAACTGTGGCATGCGGTGGTGGCGTGTTGACGTGGAGGCACGAGCGGCGGCAGCTGCTGCTAGGGTTTCTTTTTGCTGAAAATTGGCTTAATTTTGGGCCTGAGTTTAAGGTTAATTTTGGGTTGTTTGGGTTTGAGTTTAGTTTGGGTTTGGATTGGGCTAGGGTCTTAGGTTTTGATTTGTAAATGGACTGTTTAAATTTTGGACTTTTTATTTTATTTATTTGGTTTGGGTTTAGTTTTGTGATTGTGACTTGGGCCCAGGCCTAAATTGGCCTATTATACTTTTATTTTAGTGTTTTTAGTGAATTTAGGCATTTAGTGTATTATGTCTTCTAAAAAATTATTTTTAAATAAAAACTAATCTAAAAAGAAAGAAATACGGACAGGTTGAGTCGATTCGAGTTTACCTTTCTTAAATTGGGTCAAGCTTAGACAAAAAAATATAAGCCCATTTTTCAGGCTAGGCCAAGCCGAGACTTGAAAAATTGGTATAAGTACCTTGCATGAACCCAATTCAAATCCGACTCAACCAATGAGCACCTCTATGAATAGCGTTGATATTTAAGAAACAAGTAGTTGCTGGAATAACTTCTGTGATTGCTTACATATACAACCACTTTGAGCACTATCAAATTTTTTGTTTCCCTAGAGCTCAAAATTATATATCGGCAAAGCAAAACGTTTTCACCACCATTTACAATAAGTTTATTTCTCGATGAAGATCACTTTATAATTTTCTCCTCAACTAAAGAAAAATTATTATATGTAACAACCATGCGAAGTCAACCATCCTCAACCGAGGAAGAGAACAAGAAAGAGCTCATACATATGATCAAAAGCTACCTCGCCTAAACGGCGCACACCTCACCTCACGCTGCATGAGCATCGTGCTTAGGCTAAATCTTGCATCAAGACCCATCTCCTACATGTTTCGCTCATAGCCATTGCTATTAGGACCTACATGGGGACTCCATAGTAAAATAACAAATCCTCTAATCACATTGAAGTGCACATGCAGGATGGCCCACAATGACTCAACTGTTAACTTCCTTCAGGAAAACACTTATCCAAGGGAACCACATCAAGCCCTCAGCTATATAAACATTCTGTATTGTGTAGATGACTCCAATACATTACTTTACATATCAAAACTCTATCAAGCATTCTCTAGAACCTTCTATTCCTCTCCAATCCGACAAGAACAACATTAATAGACTCTTTGCACCTTCGTATAATTCCTCATCAACCTTCATCACTAAATCTTATATCAACAATTCAAATAAATTTTTTTGGTGCAGATAGATATACCTTTAGACTGTACATTGCTCTCTTCATATATCTGACCCCTCTATTCTCAATATTTGATTAAAAATATTCAAGCAAAGCTTTTAAAAATATCATATAATATTGTTGGTAAAATCAAAACTCTTATCATTAAAATTTAACAATTGTCAGACCTTTCACTATAATATTTTTGTCAAGAAAATAATATCAACCTCAAGACTACAAATGTGGTAATATTGAACAATATATATTCTCTTAATAATTTATAAAATAAATATTTTATTTTTAATAGTAAAATATATTAAATTTACTAAAAAAAAGTATAAAATGAAGCAAATAGTATATTATGTAATAAGATATGTTTTTTTAGTTGGAGTGTGTTTCGGGATAATAATGACTAATAATTAGGTTGTAATCCAATTTGCTTGACTCTTAGATTTAATTTCGGTTGAAGTCACTAAATATATGTTGTTTTTATTATCTTCTGCTTTGATTTTCATTGATCATGCATGGTGTTGATATTTAAGAAAAAATTAGGATATGACAGCATATAGGAGAGCACATACGTCATGTATATGCTTTTCTTATTGAGATCATGTCATATCCAGCAGTAGGTTAATAAGTTTAAGCCACGTATAGTCTAATATATTTCAATATATCATAGTGGAGCAAATTATTGAAAGTCTCCAAGCATGCCAAAAAGATAACGGAAACCCTTCGATGCATATGTTCACACTGCCATCTACCCTAAGGCAACCCGAAGAAGAGAACATGCCAGAAAAAATTAACAAAAAATCCAAGCATTCTATTTATGAACCAAAATCTACCAAAGTAACAAGCGATGGATCCTTTCAGTGGGAACATTCAACTAATCATTACATCTTGAATAACCTAAGGGAAGAAGAAGACACAAAATGCTTCCACGTAAGTCTCCCACAACCACCGCACTAAACCCAAATTTCACCACCCCTAGGGCCGAACCCCCCCCCCCTTTTTTTTTTTTTTTAATGTGTGTATAAATATGCATTGGTGGAGGTCAGCAAAATCAGTGTGGAAAAAGAGTGAGTTTCGCAGAGTGTAACAGAGATGGCTTTGAGCTTGAATCCTTATTGTCTCGTTGTTTTGTTTTTGTTTTGGATAAGTTTGAATGCATTGGTCAGTGATGTAGGTGCAGCAGGAGAGTGTGGGAGGACCCCAATCAGGTCAGCTGCAGCAAGCTTAAGCCCATGCCTGGGAGCGGCTCGGAATGCAAGGGCTAAAGTTCCTCCAGCTTGCTGCGCCAAGGTGGGTGCCTTACTCAAGACTTCTCCAAGGTGCCTTTGTGCTATTTTGCTATCACCATTGGCAAAGCAGGCCGGGATCATGCCTGGGATTGCTATTGCCATTCCCAAAAAATGCAATATTAGGAACAGGCAAGCTGGCAAAAAATGTGGAAGTAAGTACACTACGCCATTCTCTTCTTTATCTTTTGAAAGTGGCGTTCAACTTGACCAAACATTTACATAAATTAATGCCATGTTTTGGGCTCAAGACTGGCAAATAACAATGGCCATTGTGCATGTGCATGTTTCCTTTTGGGCTTGGTTTTGAAGATTAAAGGTATAAACGTAAAGCCCTAATGTGATTAGCACAAGCTCGGCAACCCCAGAACATCTAGACCAAGTTGACTTGTCCAAGACATTCTCATTTTTAAATGGGCTTTAACTTTTTTCCCCTTATAAAATCAACTAGACTAGAATTCATACCACCCATTTTGGGGAAAAAAAAATCTTTTTAATATAATTTGTTAAAAAATATATTAAAATTTAAAAATAATTTGTTAAGTTTATGATTATTTTTACTGCTAATTTTTATTACTATAAATAAAAAGAAAAATATATCTTAGTGGATAATATTTTTAGAGTAAATGGCATATATTATTGAAAACTAATTTAATTTTTAAAAAAATTATTCCAATATGTTGAGGCTAACTAGTAAAATTTCGACACTTTTCAGGGTATACAGTCCCATAAGAAAGCAACGATGAAGGAGAATAACGGGTGATTTTGTAGGCGGGAGAGGCTGAGAGCTATGAATAAAGTATTGGTGCATGGTTACTTGGTGATTCATATATTTGTTTTAATGTAATGTTGAGAATTTGTGCAAGATGTGGAGGTTGCTTCAACACCTACGTGTTCTTTTGTGTACCTTCACCTTTACATTATAATAATAATAGTCCTTCTAAATACAAACCCTCTCTCTCTCTCCATCAATGCAAACCATAATAATAATTTGTTACTAGAATATATTTCCCATTAGATTAATTATTTTTGGATTAAATTGTAAAGTTAACATTTGAAAGTTAAAATATATTCTAAAATCTTATATTTGAAATTTAATGATCATATTTTTAATTTTAGGAATTTAGTCATTTTCTTTTTCGGATTTAGTTATTAACACCGTTATTATTTTTTGTTAAATTCTCTAGTGTGACAGATTGAAAAAAAGAAAAAGAACACTCACTTCGTATCTATGTAACAAAAAAAGAAAATATTCTAATGGACTTGAATGTAATACAAAATTTTAATGATATTAACAATTTTATAAATTCACTCAATATTTTAATCAAAATAAAAATATTTAGATTAACTAATAACATTATAAAAGTTGAGATACCAAATTATATAAAAATAGAGATTATATTTCAAAACTAAGCATAATATAAGGACCGAAATTAAAATTTAACAATTATTATATAATCTTTAAAAAAGACATAAAAAAAAGTGTCTATTTGGACAGGTGTTAAACAACAAATGCCTCACAACATTTTTATTCCCTTTTAAAGAGCGGATTTAGTAAGCAATCTTAACTCATAAATGAACGTATAGATCAACACATTTAAATATATAAATTAAAGTTAAAATTTTTGAATAAATCAAGTATGAATTTGCAATTAAACATGCTGATCAAACCGTATAAATGCATCATTTAAATAAAAATTATAGTTTAATAAATATAATTTTTCATGTGGATATAAATATATTATGTAGAAATAAAAACTAAAAGATAATAAAATAATTTTTTGTTTCTATTTTTTTTCTTTAGCTGCTTGAAAATAATGATAAATTGATTCGTAATTTGACATATACAAACACCTTTAAATATTTATTTTCTAAACAAAAGAATTAATAAAATATTTTTTACTAGATAAAATATAAATTTTAAATTTTAAATCAAAAGAATTCGTAGTTAAAATATTAAGGTAATTTTTTTCTTAAAATAGACATTTTAATTTATAGATAGATTTTTTTGTGTGTGTGTGTGTTAAAAATGAGTTTTTAATAAAAATTTATGTTAGCAATTTAATTGAAATAGTGGAGGATAATAAATTTGGACTAATTAATTCATAGTAAAAGTAGAACATTTTCTATCAAATTAAAATATAAAGATTAAATTTCAAATGTGATTATAATTAAAGGGGGAGAGGGAGAGAGAGAAGGGGGGGGGGAGAGAGGGGGAGAGAGGGGAGAGAGAGAGAGTAAACGTGTCCTGAAATTAACCCTTATGGAAACCCTTTTTTTATTTAAGTTTATAGATTTATAGTTGAATAGGATGACAATAGGGGGAGGTGAGTAATTTTTATATTTATTTTCTTAACTCAGTTTTATTTAAAAATTTATAATGATGTGTACTTTGCTAACTTGGAGTCTGTTGTTTTGGCATGTTTTCTCTAAAACTTTGCCTGTTCTTGTGACACAGTCTAATATAATTCTATTTTCTTTAGGGTTTTGTTTTTTGTGAGTTTATTTTTCTGAGGATAATAGAAGGTTTAAATTAGGGATTTGGATATTGGTTGAAATATTGACTTTGATATGGAGGTTGGTATTGCAGATCTGCTACTTGATGATGGGGAGGAAGAGGGTGGATGGAGGTTTGAAGAGGGAAGAATTGAGGCAAGAGTTTTGTTTGGTTGGTTGTTTTCTGACAGCAAGTGTGGTACACTTCTCGACCATGAAGAAAACGTTGGCTAATTTATGGCATCTGATTGGAGGGGCTTTAATTTCAAATCTGGGTGAAAAGATGTAACACCCCTTACCCGTACCCATGCCTGGGGACAAGTACGAGGCGTTACCAGACAAACAAACAAGCGGAACCAGAAAATACGGGTCATAAAATTTCTTTTCAACCTTAAGTCGATTTATTTGCGTGGGCCTACGAGGCCTTTACTTAATACCAAGAATAAATCGGAACAAAATCGGATCTTTAGCATGAATTCCTTGAACAATATCCCACACGCCCGTGGGTACGGGAACATGCCTATGCCCCCAAGCTGTGGGGCTATATTGACTTATGGACACGGCCATGGCACACGCCTGTGGGTACACCCCGTGTCCATAACTTGAGCATCCTGTTAAATTAACACGGCCAAGACACATGCCCGTGTCTCTAGCCCGTGCTTGATGCTAACTTAAAATTTTAGGTGCAGGGGACGCACGGCCATACCACACGCCTATGTGAGTGGCCCGTGTGTCACACACGGCCTAGACACACGCCCGTGTGTCTCACCATGTGGACCATATTAGGCTATTTTTCAAGCCCTAGGTCACCCCTTTATCACACTTATACTTGTTGAATGTCAATTAACAAACAATATTCACTTAATACTTATGAATGGTCTCCATAAAACCTTATTGCATGGAAACCTCATATCATTGGTTTACGCATGCCATAATGTTCCTTAGTAGTCTGAGGGATGATAGCAATATTTGCCTCAACATTGGATTTTGGCTCGTTATTTACTCATTGCCAATTATGATCCTTCCAATTCCGGTGAATTGGTCACATTACACAAATATGTCTATATTATGACATATACATAAACATTTAACAATTCATTTAGCATGATGGTGGGATAACATACCACAAAAGACCATATATCAAAGCATTACAGAATGTATAAACAAGGCATCCAAGCCTTTACATTGGTTAGCCAAATGTCTTTTAACAAAATAACTCAAAAGCACCTATACATGCCAAATTAACAAAATAAAAGTATTCATATACCAAAGCGGACCTAGTTGATAGTGTGTTGTAATCTCTAACCGTCCTCCAAGCTTTATGAGTCCACAAGCTCTGAAAAGTAGGAGTAAAGAGAGGAGTAAGCATTCATATGCTTAGTAAGCTCGATTAACCGGAAAGTAAACTTACCAGATAATTTAGCATTCAACCATATTTGATTAGTAAACTCAATTAGCATGAAATGATTTTCCTAATCATGCACACAATCAATGTGTTAGATACATATATATATATATATATATATATATATATAACACCATGGAATTTAACTTAGATGAGTTCATCACTTTACAATTCATCTTATACAGGTGTATCATATTAGTCTCATTGAGTTTATAGGCAATCTCGATGAAAATACCCATTATCCGTCAATTCGTGTGAATGATCATATCAGATATGCACTCCCATGAACCTCACATTCTTATGGTGGAATTACCAGTCCAGGCTAAATCCTCCATTCAGAAAACTCATAAGGTGATGCCGGGATTACCAGTCCAGACTAAATCCCATTCATGGCAAACATCCTTAATGAGCTAGGATCTGAATTACCAGTCCAGGCTAAATTCAGACCCTATTTGGATTACCCGTTCAGGCTAAATCCACAATGCACACTTATTCTTCGGGAGGCTCAATCATTCGGAAGGAACACCCGTCCGAGCTAGATCCTTTTCAGAGATGAGATCAATGGATTACCCGTCCGAGCTAAATCCTTACTACAACACATGCAGGATCTCATTTTTCATGTAAATTAGGGTTCCTCCATCAGATTTCCCATTCAACCTCAACCGAGACGTTTTTCATCATTTTATTATACGATTGTATTTTATACAATTACATATTCTGAATAAATGCAATTCATCATCATACATTTATTAACGTATACAATTTAGCATAATATATGTTTACTTAGGGTTATCCGAACTTACCTGGTATTCGTTTGTTTAATGTTTCGGTCACTCTGAAACCTTTCGTTTCCCTCGATCGACATCCGGAATTTATTCTTCGGGGTTTATAACAATAAGAATAGATTATTAACCATATATTTAATCCATTTCAAGTCTAAATTCCACCCACAGTCAAAATGACCATTTTGCCCCTAGCCTTTCACGTTTTTATGATTTAGTCCCTAGGCTCGTATAATGCAACTCATGCAATTTCTACCTTACCCAAGCCTAGTCAAACATTTTTCTCTCCTATGATAACTCTTATTTTCCATTAGTTTCACATTTCTACCACACATTTTATAACTTTCACAAAATAGTCCCTATAAGGGTTTTTCATGAAAATCACCTAGAAAAAGATGTTTAACATACATCATCCTTTCATATTCCTCCATAAACCCTCAAAATACAAGCATGTCATGTATGGGTAAATTTTTAAACATAAACCCTAGCATGAAATATGGGTAGAAATGGAAAGAACAAGTTACCGCGATCTCAAAAATACGAAGAACATTAAAAATAGGGCTTGAGAGCACTTACTATTGAGCTTGGAAATTGAAGAAACCCTAACTATGGAGAGCTCAAAATTTCGGCAGCTATGGGGAAGAAGATGGCTGATTTTTGCTTCTTTTTCCCCTTTTTAATTTATTAAAATGGTAAATGACCAAAATGCCCTTAGACCCTTTCTTTAAAATTCATCCATGCAAGCCCCTTTTTTTGTCCAAATTTCTAGAACTTGGTCAAATTACTATTTAAGGGTCTCTAATTCATAATCCAAAACAATTTCATATAAATTGCTTTTAAAATCCATGTTTTGAAACTTATTCAATTTGGTCCTTAATTCCCAATTGAACATCTTATACTTAAAATTTCTTCATGAAACTCTAATGTAAACATATTCTCATATTTTAAACCCTATAACAATCATAAAATAAATATTTTAACGTCAAATTTGTGGTCCCAAAATCACTATTTCGACTAGGCCCTATTTTGGGATGTTACAAAAGAGGTTTTTATTTAAGTTTTATAATGAAGTAGATACAAGTAAGGTCATTAACAGTGCTCTATGGACATTTAATAATCATTTGTTGGTGTTCCATCGTCTATAGGAGAATGAGGATTCGATGGATGTGGCGTTGATACATTCTTTTTTCTGGGTTCAGATCCACGACTTGCCGCCATGTATGGTTTCTGAGATAATCACTAAGCAGTTTGAAGTGTTCTTGAAGTCCTTTGTAGACTATGATGCGAAGCAAATCAACAAAGGTTTTGGAGATTATATGAGAGTAAGGTTTCTAGTGGATATTAGAGTTCCATTAAAGAGGAGGAAAAACTGATAACATCAATGGGTAAGCAATTCTATGCTAGATTTCAATATGAAAAATTGACCATTTTTTGCTTCCTATGTGGACGCATTGGGCATGGTGATAGTTTCTTTCCTATTAGGGGAGCAAAAGCGAATCAATATCTAGAATTGGGATGGGATCTATCTTCAAGGGCGCTAGGGAGGAGAGTGGCAATTAACAAGATTATTTGGCTAAGTGAAGATGATGGGAGTGGTCTTTTTTGGAGTAGGGTTGATGGGAAGGATTCGAGGGGAGGAGTAAGGGATAGGGATCAGAGATGTTCACAATTCCAAGGGTTTCAACAAGTGAACTCTATTTTAGGGTTTATTTTGGAAAGAAAGTCAAAAGGAAATGAGGGAGGGAATGATGGGTATTGGGGAGGACCTAAAGGGAGACAATGGATGCAAGAGGTGGAGGATAAGCCAATAGAAGAATTGGTTGGAAAGAAGAGGCGAAGGTTTTCATCGAAGGTCTTAGATGAGGTTGGAAAGTCAGATCTAATGCATTGTAGAGAGGTTCAAGGACTAGTTAGTCAACAAAGAAGATCGACAGCCGTCACAAGGCCGGATGACCAGATGCAATAAAGATCTTTAATTAGAATCTCTAAGACTGGGGAGTCCTCGGTTTTGTAGAAGGTTTCAACATATCCTGAAATCCAATCATCACCAAGTGGTCTTTTAAGTGGAGACTAAACTAAATTTTTGGATGATGGAATGTATACAACATAAGTGTGGTTTTCATAATGGAATCGATGTATCGATTGAGGGTATAAGGGGTAGGCTAAGTATAGGGTGGAAGGAAGGAACCAATGTGTCTTTAAAGAGTTTTTCGATTAACCAGATTGATGTGGAAGTAGAGGAGGGGGTGCAAATAAGAAGTGAAGGTTTATGGGTTTTTATGGTTTTCTTGATGGTCATATGAAGGAGGAAACTTGGAACCTTTTGAAGGCTTTAGGACAAGATCGGAGCTTGCCATGGTTGTTTGGGGGGATTTTAACTAGATTCTTTATTCTTTTAAGAAGAAAAGAGGGCGGTAAGGTTGAGAGGGAGAATAGAGGCATTTAGAGAAACTTTGGAACACTATTAACTAGAGGATTTGGGGTTTGTATGTCACATATCAAAAATCGAGTTAGAAGAAATTAAGTTTGTGAAACCAAGAGTGGTTAAGTTCTGTTTTTGAATTAATGTTGTAGGAATTTTGTCAAGTGAATTGATCTGTTTCAGTGAATAAGTGCTTTGAATGTGTGGTTGAGGTCCTTTGTTCAAATCTCTTTTTTTATAATTTTGCTATTTTTGCCCTTATCTCTATCTCTTTATATCTGGCTTAAATTTAATTCATGTGCAAGTTTCGACAATATTGAGCCTACTAATTCAGTGGTAAGGCTTTAGCTTACTAGGGTTTTGTGTTCGAATCTTGTATGTGCAAAGTGGAATTATTTTTGTTTTAAACTCTGGGGAAAATTCTGATAAAGATAACTAATCAGAATTAATGGGAGTGAGTGGGGGGTAATGGGTAGTTTAAAAAAATATAGGGATTTTAATTAATTAATTTTCCCAAAAATCCAATGTTTCCTTTGTTGGGAAATGTGCCTATATTGTAGTAACAGTAGAATGGCTTTAGCAATAGTATGGCATGACTTTACTAGCAATAGTAGAATTCATAGCTCAATTAAAGAGTGAATGATATCCTCTCATTGGCATTGTGTGGATTGATAAATATGGAATGTGGCCAGGGGCTGTTTGTTCTCGAATGAGCAATATATCACAATCATCTGGGCCGTGTAAAACCACACGGGCGTGTGACCCATTTTTTTTGGAATTTTCATTTAGGGCTGATTTGATTTTTAGTTTGTAATTAGACCTTCGTGGGTTCATTTTGCTTAAAAAATACCCGAAATGAGGCATATGCATTGACATGTTCGATATGAGAGCTACATGTATAATATATGTGTCGATAATTTTGAAAGCATGACTATTTTTGTAATGCATTTGTGACATATGTATTCTGTTATCTGTTCTGATATGATATTTGATTCAGCTATGTGTTATAAACGTATGCTATTATGATTTTGCATGTGCATTGGGGTGGGTTTTGATGATAGAGGAAGTGTGTTGAGGCAGTATTATAGTAATTTTGGCGGTTAAACCATAATATGTGTTTGGTAGCTCAACTGCACCATTATGAGTGGCATACCACCACAACCCGGTGTGATTGAATGAATGGACTTTTGTTGTCCTATTTGGTGTGATTGGTTGGATGGAGATGGTGTGTAGCGGATGAGGGTAGGATTTTTTTTTTTTTTGATTTGATATGACAATCTGATATGATATATATTTCTAAAAATATGACACTCTGATTTGGTATATGTTTATGGAAATATGACATTCTAGTTTGATATATGTTTCTGGTAATGTGATATTCTAATATGATATTCGTATATATGGACATTATAAGTAAAATTTTGTGTTGGTATTTACATTTGTGTATGTTATAAGAAAATTCTGTTTATGGGCTGAGTCACACACTGGGCTTCCAACTCACTCATTTGTTTAATATGTTTCAGGTGATCTTCAAACTTAGGACCAGACGATGTATGGGAACTCAGATTGTTTTCTCGGCTAATTAAATATGGTGATTTACATTAGTAATTTATCTGGACTTTTGGGACTGTAATCCATTTTTGGGCTTTGATTTGGTTTTTGTTTGATTCGTCAGTATTTGATATTGTTAAACATAAAAACTAAAAAAAAATCACATCAGTTAACAAGCTAAGATACAGATTTCAAAACTAAAATTTTGAAAGTTTTCTGCTGCATAATCAAGTAATCACCTAAGTTTTTTTTATAAATAAATAGTTTTTAGTAAAAATTAGTGTCAATTGGAAATGATTTGCTCAAAATTGATACTTTCAAATTCTGGGTTTGAAATAAGTGTTTTTGGACTTAAATTTTCCTAAACATTTGTGAGAGTTTTGCTAAATTTTATGCTTTTGAAATGCACAATAAGTTGATTAAGTTAGAAGTTTTCAAACAATTTAAAGTAATTCCTTAAGCTTCGATTATAATGTCTAGGCCGGGTTTAAGGTGTTACATTTTAGATCCGTGGTTCACTTGGGAAGGAGGGAATTTTACAAAGAATAATATTAGGGAGCGTCTAGATCAATTCATTGCAAATATGGATTGGTGGACTCTTTTCTCGAATAATAGAGTCAAACATTTGGGACATTTTTTTGGATCATTGCCCAATAGTATTGAAGACAGATCACGTTGAAGCGTGGCCAAAAGCCCAGAGGTTTAGGTCCGAATAGTGGTGGTTGTTGGAGGGCTCGTGTGAGGAGGAAATTCAACACTTGTGGGACAATAGTGGTGGTGATGTGCCTAATCGAGTTGCGTTTTTAGGGAAGGGTCTCCAAAGTTGGGCTAATCAATTGAAAGGAAAAAAGGTGGGAATGAAAAGGGGGTTGGAAAGGAGGGTGGCTAAGCTGAATGAGGAGGATCGCATGAATGAGGTAATCAGAAACCTGCTGGTTTGAAATTGGACCTTAACTTGAAGATAAATAAAGAAGAGCTTTATTGGGAGCAAAGATTAAGGGATAACTGGTTAAAGATGGAAGATCACAATATGACTTTTTTTTAGTTGTTCGCATCCTAAAGATGCTGAATCAACCATATTAAGGAACTCAAGAGGGAGAATAATTTGATTACTACAGATAAGGATGAGATGGCAGGGATCGTAAAAGAGTACTTTTCAAAATTATTCAAATCAAGTAGGGAAGAGGGAATGGAGAGTGGTTTGGAAGGAGTGAATAGATGTACTACGGCGAATATAATTTGAGAATTGAAGGAGGTCTACAAAATTGAGAAGATCCAAATGATTTTGAAAGAGATGGCTCCATTGAAGGCTACCAGGGAGGATGGCTTTCTTGTACTTTTCTTTCAAAAGTTTTGGCATATTGTGGGTAAAGATATGGGGAGCTACTATATTAATGTTCTAAATGGAGGTAATTCATTGGAAAACATTAACTCTACTCTTATTGTCTTAATCCTGAAAACTTCTCGGCCAAATAGTTTGAAAGATTTTAGGCATATTAGCCTTTGTTTGATCCTTTATAAGGTTATATTAAAAATGTGGTAAATAGTTTTCGAAAAGTACTAGGAAGTTGTATTGATAAAGCATGGAGTGCTTTTATTCCAGAAAGAATGGTAACAGATAATTTGCTATTGGCCTATGATATTTTGCATAGTTTAAAGTAGAGGAGAATTGGTAAGAAGGGATCTTTTAAGATCAAATTAGATATGAGTATGGCTTATAATAGGGTTGAGTAGGGTTTCTTGTGCGAGATGATGCTGTAAATGGGTTTTGAGAAGGAATGGGTGGATTTAATTATGACATTTATTTCTTTAGTGTCGTACTCAGTATGCTTTAATGGAAAGGTGGGAGAAAATTCAAACCGACAAGGGGTCTTAGACAAGGGGATCTGCTAAGTCCTTATCTATTTTTGATTTGTGGGGAGGATACCAATGAGAATAGCGAAAGGGGATGGGAGAATAAAGGGGGTCAAGGTTAGTAGAAGGGGTCTTGAGATTACTCATCTACTCTATGCAGATGACTGTATTTTATTTGGTGAAGCTACATAGGAGGGAGCAAATGAGACAAAAAAGATTTTGCAAAAGTATGAAGAATACTCGGAGCAGAGTTTTAATTTGAAGAAATCAACACTATTTTTTGGTTCAAATAGTTCTGTGCAGGTGAAAGATTCGGTAGTTCAATTATTGAGGGTGCATTGTTTGATGAATCTTGAGAAGTACTTGTAACACCCCTTATTCGTATTCGACACTGGGACAGGATACGAGGCATTATCGGACTTAAACGCAAGCAAACATACAAAATCGAACCATAAAATTTCGTTAAAATTAAATTCATTCATGCATATGCAAATTGTCCCTTATATGGGCCCTCGAGGCCCAAAACATACATTGGGTGTGGTTTGGGACTAAACCGAGAACTTTCGAAACTTTTATGAAACTTAGAAAATTTTCTTGTTTTGGAAGGTCACACACGCCCATGTGGCTTGGGACATGCCTGTGTTCCTAGCTCGTGCAACTCTTTGTTTATGACGTCATCAACTAAATAGGTTCACACGGCCAAGTTACACACCCTTGTGCTTAGGCCATGTAGCGAATTCAATTCCAAAAATCAAGTGCAGACTTCACACGGCCTGGACATACGCTCATGTCCTGAGGCTATGTCCTTCAAACGGTTGAGACACACGGTCGTGTCTCTGCCCATGTGTTTACTACTGGGCATTCTGTTTTACCTAATTAGGGTGCAGGAGACACACGGACGGATCACACACCTATGGGGCAGGCCGTGTGTCACACACGGTCTAGATACACGCTCGTGTACCTATCCGTATGGACAACTTTGAGGCTGTTTTCCAAGCCTTTTGTCACCCTCAATAACACATGCACAGTTACACATCTTAATGACATCCTACATGGCATAAATGAGCACTTACACATTCATAAATATGGCTCATACATATCAACTTCTTATCAATTTATACTTGCTTAAGACTTCATATTTTATTTAGACCAAGCTTACCAAATCACATGCAATATGAAACATCAATTTACTTCCATTTCATACATTCATGCATTAGTTGTTATTATGTCATTTACTCACATTTCCATCATCAAGCATCCATGATCATCTCCACAATTCATCCATGCCAAATGAAATTAATCACAACATGAGTGACCATAGCACATGTATGCATGTAAGAATATGATTACATCCCCCTAATTAATATGGGCCATATCTCATGGCCATATACAAAATAAATCGTCAAATCATTATAAGCCAACACATTTGGCTACACAAACATGACATATAATAAAAACACCAAGTCCTTATACATGCCATACTCAAAATACTTAAATTCACTATACCTAAAAGATTAGTTTGATAGTGTGAATCGAGCTCCGACGTCCTTCGATCCCCGAGCTAGCTTGGCTACACTATAAGAAAATGGAAAGGAAAGAGTAAGAATAAAGCTTAGTAAGTTTGTATGTAAATAATTAACAACATTAACCATGCAATATTATACACATAACACAATAATGTTTATCACAATGTCATCAAGTATCATAGGTACATTTTAAGTCATGCAATTTACATAATGTACAATAAAACTCATGATCATAATTCATTCATTCACTTCTTCCAAGGTCTCATCGATTCATAATCTCAATGTTTATGAGCCTTGTGTACGTACTTGTATTCTTTTAACATGATCATACCTTGTCATCTCCTTGACATAATCGTTAGATTACCTGCTGCACCACTTCGAATACTAAAGGATACTCAGAAACTCTCATACACATGGTAGGATGCCAATTCCATATCCCATATATGGTCTTACATGGGATCACATATCGATGCCAATGCCATGTCCCAGACATGGTCTTACATGGGATCGTAGATCGATATCAATGCATGTCCCAGACATGGTCTTACATGGGATCGTAGATCGATGCCAATAGCTGAGATATGGTCTTATACGAAATTACATATCGATGCCAAGGCCATGTCCCAGACATGGTCTTACATGGGATCGCACATGACCCTAATATCATGACATTTGTATCCTAACTATTCTTAAGGTTCAACTGGGGTTTCGAGATATCAAACTTCGTCGATTCATCATCGAGTCATCATTAATTAATTACATAAAAAACAATTATACAATTCATGCAATATTAAAGCATTAAATACATAATAATGTAACGTTGCATTATTTACACATGAACTTACCTCGGTACCAAAATATGGCTAACTATTCGATTTAGTCCACAACCTTGTTCTTTCCTCTGTTTAGGTTCGGACTCTATTTTTCTTGATCTATAATAGCAAATTTCACTTATTTATTTATCACATTGTTCAAATCAGTCCATAAATCATACTTTGGCAAAAATTACAACTTTTCCCCTAAACTTTCACATAATTACAAATTAGCCCTTAGGCTCGTAAAATGAAATGTGTTTATTTTCTTTGTTACCCAAGACTAGCTGAACTTATAACATACTTATAGTGGCCCACATTTCTCATTAAAACATACATCTTACTAGTCATTTTGCATCTTTTACAAATAGGTCCTTTTCATGCATTTCTATCAAAAATCACTTAGTAAAAGATGTTAAACACACATCAAACTTTCATATTCCTCCATTAAACATCAAAATACATTTATGTCACACATAGGTCAAATTTCAAACATGAACCCTACTTCAAAATATGGCTAGAAATAGGTAAATCGGGTTACGAGGGTTTCAAAAATGTAAAGAGCATTAAAAACGGGGCTAGAATGCACTTACTATTGAGCTTGAAAGTTGAAAAAAACCCTAGATATGGCTCATTGAGATTTTTGGCCAAGGTAGAGAAGATGGACACAAATTTTGACTTATTTTCCCTTTTTATTTTTTTATTAACCAAATGACAAAAATGTCCTTAAGGCCTTTCTTTCAAAATTTTCCTATTCATGCCCATATTTGTCCATAAAAATAAAAATTTGGAAAATTACTATTAAGGACCTCTAATTAATAATCCATGGCAATTTCATGCTTAAAGCTTCTAGAACTCACATTTTGCAACTTTTGTAATTTAGTCGTAAATGTCAAATTAGACACTTTATCAATAGAATTTCTTCATGAAATTTTCACATAAGCATGCAATCATATCATAGATCTCATAAGAATCAGAAAATAATTATTTTTACTTCAAATTTGTGGTCTCAAAACCACTGTTCTGACTAGGCTCTAATTCGGGATGTTACAGTACTTGTGGCTCCCGAATGTTGTAGGGAGGCAGAAGTGATAGATCAGTCATGGTTTAAAAGAGAGGATTCCAGAAAGAATAAATAATTGGTCTGATAAAACTCTTTCCCGAGGAGGGAATGAAGTTTTTATTAAGAGTACACTGCAATCGAATCCAACTTATGTTATGTCTTGTTTTTTATTACCAAATTCTTTATGTCATGATATGGAATAGGATATAAGTCAATTCTTGTGGCAGAAACAAAAAGGACGGAAAGGGATTCATTGGTGCAATTGGAATAAACTATATTGGTGCAATTGGAATAAACTATGTAAACTAAAAGAGGATGGGGGAATGGGGTTTAGGAGCTTATCTAAGTTTAATTTGGCCCTTCTTACAAAACAAAGCTGGCATTAAATGAATTACCCAAATTTGTTATTAGCTAGAACTTTGAAAGTGAAATATTTCTCGAATGTTAATTTCATGAATTCAGAGTTAGGTAATTGCCCTTCTTATACTTGGAGGAGTGTATGGATGACGAAGAAACTATTAAAGGATGGAATGGCTTGGTGAGTGGGTAGCGGTCATTGTATATCCATCTGGGAGGATGCTTGGATCCCTAGGTTGAAAGATCAGGAAATATAAGATTTAGTTAGAGATTACAATATAGTTAAGGTGGCTAAATTGATTGAATCTAATCTGAGACAGTGGAAGGAGGACCTTGTTACCCCTTTGTTTATAAGGGAAGAGACATTACAAATGGGAGAGACATCCGAGAGAGAACCGTAGAGTATGAAGTGGGGAGCCAACGGGAGAGTATACAGTGAGGAGCGATTAAAGAAGGCTATTGAAAGTGAGATTTAGCCTAGATGTTGATACTATTGAAATTACAAACAAAGCTGTCCTAAAAAGGCTATGGCAAACAGACTTGCCAATGAAAATCAAAATTACAAACTAGAGGATTTACAACAATTACATTCCAACTTTTAGCAACTTGAAATTTAGACGGGTGTGCAACTCAAATGTATGTCAAAGGTGTAAAAATAGAGCAGAGATACTAAAACATACGTTCAGACATTGCCCTATAGTTAAAGAAGTTTGGGGTGAGCTAGGAGTTCTAAAATGTTAGAAGGTAATGGGAGAAAGTTTCTGGCAGTGGATAGGGGAAGTACTTACCAGAAGCTTATTCCATCAAAGAAAGCTTCTATTCTGTAGCATTTGGGCCATATGGACAAGACGAAATAAGGCCTTGTACGAGGGATTTCATCAATTAGCATTAGAAACTATACAATTTACTAAGGCATATCTTAGCACCTAGGAGAGGGTAAACAATAAAATACCTAGGTAGAGGATAGATGAGGAGTGATGCAGACCACCGAACTTACCTGAGGTTAAAATAAACTTTGACGTCTTTTTTTAGAAATAGTCAAACATATCTGGAGTCAATCCATAAGAAGTACCATGATTGAAAACTCCTTATTTTATACTATTTACGAAAATAATTCATCCAACTACTTTGTTTAATGACCTCGTAATATGTGTTTTACCCTCATATGATATCCTTGATTCCTTTGAGTTAAATTCGTTCACTCAATACAATCTTATTTTATCCATTGTCACCATTGTGTCTTCTTAATGATTAATATGATCACTGTCAACAAATGATTGTGATAAATTTTTCGTTCGAGAACAAGAAACCTGTGGCCATGTTCCATATTTATCAGTCCACATAATGTCAATGAGAGGATATCGTTAACTCTTTAATTAAGCTATAAATTTCATTGTTTCTAGTAAAGCCATGCCATTCACAAGTTATGTACCCCACATACCGGCTATCAACTCGATGATCTTTAGAGCATAAGCTTTCACTTATATTAAAGTACATGAGTTACATACGCATGGTCAGTGATTAATTCAGGATTTAAGTAAACCACACCATGTTTGTCACAAGTGAATTAATTCACAACCAGATTAAGAATTAATTTGGATCCAGTCCAATGTATCATTCTACCAATGATTAAATCTATATTTCTACCTGTGGAGTCAATTGCTTCGATAGGAAAGACTAGACATCTCTTCAATTGGAATTGTAGACGTCATAATAATCTTTCTCAGTATTTGAATCAAATGCTCACTTTGATTCTTTTATGGGGTTATGGACTCGTTTAGATTATCTACTAAAGTAAGTTGTCTTTCTCGTAATGTAAATGTTCTTACAATGCCACTTATCATTAGTTTAAACTTAGACAATCAATGAGCTAATATTCAGAATGCGTTCTAGAAAACCCCAAATTTTAAAGTGATTTAGAATGGGTTTCTTTTCATGTCACAATTCTTAAGGTGACTTACAAGCAGACTTAGTTGGCACATCATTCAGAACATATCAAGTTGTTTATATCGCATATCTCTAGAAGGAAGTAGTGAGTTTTAAATAGCTTAACATTGAACAAACCATGTCAAGCAAGGTTCTATTCCTTGTCTCAGCTATGCCATTCTGTTGTGGACGACCCAACAAAGAAAAACTAGGATAACATCTTATTCTGCTGTTGATTGTTTGTAGGTCTTTCTACAAATTTCTCGAGAATTTAACTTGGTGATTGTTCTATAACTCCTACAAATTACTCGAGTACCACTTTACTTTGAGGCTGAAAGTTAGCCATGTAGCTTTCCTTAAGGAAAGTAGCATGTGTAGAAACTTTGATCGTATTATCTTTTGGATTGTAGAATAATTCACCCATTTTTCCCTTCGAATATCCTACAAACATGCACAATTCTGTCCGTGCATCCAACTTCTTAGCATCCTTATTCAAAACGTATGCTGGAAAACCCTATACTTTAAAGTGATTTAGAGCAGGTTTCTTTTCATACCACAATTCATAGTTGACTTACAAGCAGACTTGGCTAGCACATCATTTAGAATATAGCAAGTCGCTTATATTGCATATCCCTAGAAGGAAGTAGGGAGTTGTGAATAGCTGAAAATTGAACAAACCATGTTAAGCAAGGTTCTATTCCTTCTCTCAGCTACACCATTTTGTTGTGGAGTGCCCGACGAAGTCAAATAGGATAATGTATCATTCTAATATTAATTGTTTGCAGGTCTTTCTACAACTTTCTCAAGAATTTAACTTGGTGATTGTTCTATAACTCCCACAAGTTACTCGAGTACCACTTTACTTCGAGGCTTAGAGTTATCCATATAGCTTTCCTCGAGGAAAGTAGCAAGAGTAGAAACTTTGATTGTATTATCTTTCAGATTGTAGAATAATTTACCCTTTGTTCCTTTCGAATATCCTACAAATATACACAATTTTGTATGTACATCCAACTTCTTTACATCCTTATTCAGAACACGTGCTAGACAACCCCATATTCTAAAGTGATTTAGAGCGGGTTTCTTTTCATGCCACAGTTCATAAGGTGACTTACAAGCAGACTTGGTTGGCACA
The DNA here is from genome assembly GCA_025698475.1 of Gossypium anomalum. Taxonomy (NCBI): domain Eukaryota; kingdom Viridiplantae; phylum Streptophyta; class Magnoliopsida; order Malvales; family Malvaceae; genus Gossypium; species Gossypium anomalum. The sequence continues at coordinate 63,541,817 of CM046956.1, forward strand.
TTATTCAGAATATAGCAAGTTGTTTGTATCACATATATTTAGAAGGAAGTAGGGAGTTATGAATAGCTTAACATTGAACGAACCATGTCAAGCAAGGTTTTATTCCTTCTCTTAGCTACGCCATTCTGTTGTGGATACCCGACAAAGAAAAACTAGGATAACATCTTATTTTACTGTTGATTATTTGTAGGTCTTTCTACAACTTTTTCGAGAATTTAACTTGGTGATTGTTCTATAACTCCCACAAGTTACTCGAGTACCACTTTACTTCGAGGCCTAAAGTTATCAATGTAGCTTTTATCGAAGAAAGTAGCATGTGTAAAAACTTTGATCGTATTATCTTTCGGATTGTAGAATAATTCACCCTTTGTTCCTTTCAAATTTCCTATAGACATACACAACTCTGTCTGCGCATCCAACTTCTTTGCATCCTTATTCAGAATGTGTGCTGGAAACCCCATAATCTAAAGTGATTTAGAGCGGGTTTCTTTTCATGCCATATTTCATAAGGTGACTTACAAGCAGACTTAGTTGGCACGTCATTCAGAATATAGCAAGTCGTTTGTATAACATATCCTTAGAAGGAAGTAGGGAGTTCTGAATAGCTTAACATTGAATGAACCATGCCAAAAAAGGTTCTATTCCTTCTCTCAGCTATGCCATTTTGTTGTGGAGTGCCCGGCATAGTCAACTAGGATAACATCTCATTCTGCTGTTGATTGTTTGTAGGTCTTTCTACAACTTTCTCGAGAATTTAACTTGGTAATTGTTCTACAACTCCCACAAGTTCCTCGAGTACCTCTTTCCTTCGAGGCTTAAAGTTATCATGTAGCTTTCCTCGAGCAAAGTAGCACGAGTAGAAACTTTGATCATATTATCTTTTGGATTGTTGAATAATTCGCCCTTTGTCCCTTTCGAATATCCTGCATACATGCACAATTCTGTCCATGCATCCAACTTCTTTGCATCCTTATTTAGAACGAGGGCTGGACAACCCCATAATCAAAAGTGATTTAGTGCAGGTTTCTTTTCATGCCACAGTTCATAAGGTGACTTACAAGTAGACTTGGTTGACACATCATCCAGATATAATAAGTCGTTTGTATCACATATCCCCAAAAGGAAGTAGGGAGTCGTGAAGAGCTTAACATTGAACGAACCATGTCAAGTAAGGTTCTATTCCTTCTCTCAGCTACGTCATTCTATTGTGCAGTGCTCGATGTAGTCAACTAGGATAACATATCATTCTGCTGTTGATTGTTTAAAGGTCTTTCTACAACTTTCTCGAGAATTTAACTTGGTGATTGTTCTACAACTCCCACAAGTTCCTCGAGTACAACTATACTTTGAGGCTTAAAGTTATCCATGTAGCTTTCCTCGAGGAAAATGGCATGAGTAGAAACTTTAATCGTATTATCTTTCAGATTGTAGAATAATTCACCCTTTGTTCCTTTCGAATATCCTACAAACATGCACAATTTTGTCTGTGCATCACACTTATTTGCATTCTTATTAAGAACGTGTGCTGGACAACGCCATATTCTAAAGTGATTTAGAGCGGGTTTCTTTTCATGCCACAATTCATAAGGTGACTTACAAGCAAACTTAGTTGGCACATCATTCAGAATATAGCAAGTCGTATATATCTCATATCCCTAGAAGTAAGTAGGGAGTTGTGAATAGTTTAACATTGAACGAACCATATCAAGCAAGGTTCTATTTCTTCTCTCAGCTACGCCATTCTGTGGTGGAGTGCCCAACGTAGTCAACTAGGATAACATCTCATTCTGCTGTTGATAGTTTGCTAGTTTTTCTCTAACTTTCTCGAGAATTTAACTTGGTGATTTTTTTACAGCTCCCACAAGTTCCTCGAGTACCACTTTAATTCGAGGCTTAAATTTATCTATGTAGCTTTCCTCGAGGAAAGTAGCATAAGTAGAATATTTAATTGTATTATCTTTCAGATTGTAGAATAATTCACCCTTTGTTTCTTTCGAATATCTTACAAACATGCCTAATTCTGTTTGTGCATCCAACTTTTTTGCATCCTTATTTAGAATGTGTGCTGGACAACCCCATATTCTAAAGTGATTTAGAGTAGGTTTCTTTTTATACCACAATTCATAAGGTGACTTACAAACAGACTTGGTTGGCACATCATTCAGAATATAGCAAGTCGTTTGTATTACATATTCCTAGAAGTAAGTAGAGAGTTGTGAATAGCTTAGCATTGAACGAACCATATCAAGCAAGGTTCTATTCCTTATCAAAGCTATGCCATTCTGTTGTAGAGCGCCCAACGTAGTCACATAGGATAACATCTCATTCTGTTGTTGATTGTTTGCAGGTCTTTCTACAACTTTCTCGAGAATTTAACTTGGTGATTATTCTACAACTCTAGCAAGTTCTTCGAGTACCACTTTACTTTGAGGATTAAAGTTATCTATGTAGCATTCCTCGAGCAAAGTAGCATTAGTAGAAACTTTAATCGTATTATCTTTTGGATTATAGAATAATTCACCCTTTGTTCCTTTCGAATATCCTACAAACATGCACAATTTTGTCTGTGCATCACACTTATTTGCATTCTTATTAAGAATGTGTGTAGGACAACGCCATATTCTAAAGTGATTTAGAGCGGGTTTCTTTTCATGCCACAGTTCATAAGGTGACTTACAAGCAAACTTGGTTGGCACATCATTCAGAATATGGCAAGTCGTTTATATCTCATATCCCTAGAAGTAAGTAGGGAGTTGTGAATACTTTAACATAGAACGAACCATGTCAAGCAAGTTTCTATTCCTTCTCTCAGCTACGCCATTCTGTGGTGGAGTGCCCAACGTAGTCAACTAGGATAACATCTCATTCTGCTGTTGATAGTTTGCTGGTTTTTCTACAACTTTCTCGAGAATTTAACTTGGTTATTATTCTACAACTCCAGCAAGTTCTTCGAGTACCACTTTGCTTCGAGGATTAAAGTTATCCATGTAGCTTTCCTCGAGCAAAGTAGCATTAGTAGAAACTTCAATCGTATTATCTTTCGGATTATAGAATAATTCACCCTTTGTTCCTTTCGAATATCCTACAAACATGCACAATTTTGTCTGTGCATCACACTTATTTGCATCCTTATTAAGAATGTGTGTTGGACAACGCTATATTCTAAAGTGATTTAGACTGGGTTTCTTTTCATGCCACAGTTCATAAGGTGACTTACAAGTAGACCTGGTTGGCACATCATTCAGAATGCAGCAAGTCGTTTATATCTCATATCCCTAGAAGTAAGTAGGGAGTTGTGAATAGTTTAACATTGAATGAACCATGTCAAGGAAGGTTCTATTCCTTCTTTCAGCTACGCCATTTTGTGGTGAAGTGCCTAACGTAGTCAACTAGGATAACATCTCATTCTGCTGTTGATAGTTTGCTGGTTTTTCTACTACTTTCTCGAGAATTTAACTTGGTGATTGTTCTACATCTCCCACAAGTTCCTCGAGTACCACTTTAATCGAGGCTTAGAGTTATCCATGTAGCTTTCCTCGAGGAAAGTAGCATGAGTAGAATCTTTGATTGTATTATCTTTCAGATTGTAGAATAATTCACCCTTTGTTTCTTTTGAATTTCCTACAAACAAGCACAATGATGTTTGTGCATCCAACTTCTTTGCATCTTTATCCAGAATGTGTGCTGGACAACCCCATATTCTAACGTGATTTAGAGCGGGTTTATTTTCATGCTACAGTTCATAAGGTGACTTACATGTAACACCCCTAACCCGTAACCGTCGCCGGAACAGGGTTTTAGAGCATTACCAGAACATTCAGAACATTTTTCCATTAAACTATGTAAATTACTATTTATTTGTTGAGGTCATCCATAATGTCCCTTGATCGGGCCATCGAGGCCCAATATGAGCAATAGAATCGAATTAGGACTTAATCGAGACCTCTAAAAATTTTTCGCGAAATAACAAAATTTTCCCAAGATGCAGGGCTCACACGCCCGTGTGGTCCAAGGGACATGCCCGTGCGACCCTGGGACACGCCTGTGTTAGAGGCCATGTTTGACCCCATGTAACTCTCTGACTTGCACACACGGCCATGCCACACGCCCGTGTGCTAGGCCTTGTGGTTAATTAATTCAATTTGAAAATAGATGCATGTTTCACATGGCCAAGACACACGCCCATGTTCTAGGCCGTGTGGCACACACGACTGAGACGCGCTATAACACCCCACACCCGAGCCCTATGCCCGGATGGGGTACAAGGTGTTACCACACTTAACCACAAGCATACAAACATTTTGATGTCATTAAAACTTGGTCAAATTAAAAATTTTTCAAACTTTGTCTAAAATTTCTTATCATGGGCCTATAAGGTCCAAAACATCTCTTGGAATTTACTCGAGACCAATTCGGGTCCTTATACCGACTTAATAAAAGTGACCCTTGAAACAGGGCACATGCCCGTGTGGAAGGGCAACACGCTCGTGTGGCCATTAAGACATGGCCGTGCTGATGGCCCGTGTGACACACACGGCCTAAGTACTTAGGGACACGCCCGTGTCCTATGCCTATGTGAATTAAACTCCTAATTCGAACCTACAGGGGTTTTCACACAGCCTGACACACGCCCATGTCTATGACCCGTGTCCCTCACACGGCCATGACACGCCCGTGTCCTAGCCTGTGTCTAAAAACCTTGACATTTTGTTTCTGACGTCAGCATCCAACAGGAGGCATACGGCTAAGGCACATGCCCGTGGCCAAAGGCCGTGTCCTCCACACGGCTGCTTCACATGGCTGTGTCTCTGCCCGTGTGTTTACTACCATACATACTGACTTGTAATTTTTACGTGCAGGGGACACACAGCCAGGCAACATGCCCATAGGGCTGGCTGTGTGTCACACACGGCCTAGACACATGCCCGTGTGTCTACCCATGTGGACAATATAAGGCTATTCACCAAGCCCTTTGCCACCCTGAAACACAATTTAAACACCAACCAACATATCAAGTCTAACTTAATATGATTTTTCCAACCAAACAGTCATAGCTAAGGCCTAAATACATTTCATACATCTAACCATGCTAACAATTTCAAATTCATGAAAAACTTCCTTGCATTCATATAATAACTTTCAATATTAGCCACTTTCATGGCCTTATACAAAATAAGATGAATACTAAAATAAGCCAACACATTTCGCCCCAAAATAATATGACACCAAAACAAAATCAAGAGTTCCTATACATGCCATAATCAGAATGATAAAACTAGCTATACCGAGTGCTTCAAGGATAGTGTGACTGGCTTCCCCGATGTAGTCAATGATCCTCGAGTTACTTTGGTGGCACTCGGCACAAAATGATGGAAATGAGTCTAATCCTCATAAACTTTGTTCTTTCCTCGATCAAGACCCGAATCACGTTTCTCTTGATTTGTAGAGAGACTAAGTGGCTAAAATTTCAAGCTTCAAAAAAACCCTCTAATGGCTGCTATTTTCGGTGGAAAAATTGAGAAGAAAGATGACCCATTTGATTTTATTTTAATATTCAATTTGCTAATGTCATCAAATACCTACCCTAGCCCTCTTTTGAATTTTTGACCATACTTGTCCCCTATGGCCGAACAAGCTTTCTTTAAGGGTCTAATTACCCTTTAAAGACCCTCAATTATGGTTCTCTAGCTATTTGACACTCTTAGCTAACAAAATAGGACTTTTGCACTTTATGCGATTTAGTCCTTTTTCGCAATTAAGCATGCAATCGCTAAAATTAATTCACCAAAATTTTCATGCTCTCATATAATCATGCCACAACACATAAGATGATATTAAAACTAATTTCTCTGACCTCGGATTAGTGGTCCCGAAACCACTATTCCAACTACAATTCTCCCCTTTAAGGATTTTCGTCCCCGAAAATCTTATTGGTGAATACGTTCGGGTATTGATGTCTCATAGTCCCCTCGATTTCCCACATAGCCACTTCGATTCCATGTCTCTACCATAACACTTTCACAAGAGGAATGCTCTTATTCCTTAATCGTTTAACTTCTCGGGCTAGAATCTTAACGGGTTCCTTACCATAAGACATTTTCGATCTAATCTCTACTTCAGCCGGAGAAATTACGTGTGAAGGGTCAGAGCGGTATCGGCGTAACATGGATACATGGAACACGTCGTGGATCTTTTCCAATTTTGAGGGTAAGGCTAATCGATAAGCTACCGACCCTATTTTCTCTATCACCTTGTAAGGTCCGATAAAACGTGGACTCAAATTACCCTTTTTACCAAACCTGAGAACCTTTTTCCAAGGAGACACTCTCAAAAATACTTTGTCCCGACCTGAAATTCAATTTCCTTTCGTTTCAAATTCGAGTAGGATTTCTGTCTATCTAAAGTGGCCTTTAAACAATCTCGAATTACCTTAACTTTTTCTTCAGTCTCCTTTACTAAGTCGACCCCATGAATCCAACTCTCTCCAAGCTCGATCCAATATAAGGGCGCTCGACACTTACGCCCATACAAAGCCTCTTAGGGTCCATCTTCAAACTCGACTGGTAACTACTGTTGTAGGCAAATTTGACCAGCGGTAGATACCTTTCTCAACTGCCTTGAAATTCCATAACACAACAGTGCAACATATCCTCTAAGATCTGAATTACTCTCTCCGACTGACTGTTGACTTGCGGATGGAAAGCTGTGCTAAAATTTAACTTTGTCCCCAAAGCTTCTTGCAACTTCTTCCAAAACCTTGAAGTAAACCTTGGGTCCCTATCTGAAACAATCGACAAGGGTACTCCTTGAAGCCTCACAATCTCAAAAATGTACAAATCGGCTAGCTTATCAAGTGAAAAGTCCGTTCGCACTGAGATAAAGTGAGCCGACTTTTTCAGACGATCAACCACAACCCATACAACATCTTTCTTCCTCGGAGTTACCAGCAAACCTGTCACAAAATCCATAGTAATCCGATCCCACTTCCACTCGGGGACCATGATAGGCTGAAGTAAACCCGAAGGTACTTGGTGTTCAGCTTTCACTTGTTGGCACACTAAGCATTTTGATACAAACTTCGAAATGTCTCTTTTCATACCCGACCACCAATACATTTTCTTCAAATCATTGTACATTTTTATATTTTCGGGGTGTACCAGCAAGCAACCACTATACGCCTCAATTAAAATTTTTTGAATCAACACCGTATCCTTAGGGACATAAATCCTATCCCAGAACTTCAAGCAACTATCAGAATCAATCTGAAAATCTGACTCAACACCTGATTCACACTGAGTTCTCTTGGCTAATAATTCATTGTCACCTATCTAAACTTCACAAATTTCTTGGAGTAATATCGGTCTAGCTTTTAACTCAGCTAGAATCGAGCCATCCTTTGACAATGCCAAATGGAATTTCATCGCTCTCAGTGCAAATAACGATTTTCTATTCAATGCATCGACTACCACGTTCGCCTTTCCCGGATGGTAGTCGATAATCAATTCATAATCTTTTAATAGTTCCAACCACCTCTGTTGTCTCAAATTTAAATCCTTCTGAGTCATCAAATATTTAAAACTTTTGTGATAGGTATATACATGGCATATCTGTCCAAATAAATAATGTCACCAGATCTTCAAGGCAAACACTATAGCGGCCAACTCTAGGTCATGTGTCAGATAATTCTTCTCGTGAGGTTTCAATTATCTCGAGGCATAACCTATAACCTTGCCTTCCTGCATAAGTACGCATCCTAAGCCATTTAGAGAATCATCGCTATAAATAACGAACTCTTTTCCTGATTCGGGTTGCACTAATACTGGAGCCTCAGTCAATAACTTCTTCTACTTATCAAAACTTTACTGACACTTATCCGACCATTCAAACTTAACTTCTTTTTGCAGTAACTTCATCATGGGAGTAGCAATCGTGGAGAAGTCCTTTACAAAACCACATATAATAACCAGCCAAGCCAATAAAGCTTCTAACCTCGGTCACATTCTTTGGTGTTTTCTATTCAAGAATAGTGAAAACCTTGTTGGGGTCAACCCTAGTGCCATCACTCGAGACAATGTGACCCAAAAAATCTGACTTCTTGAAGCCAAAATTCACTTTTACTAACCTTGGCATACAACTGATTGTCTCTCAGAGTTTGCAGAACGGTTCTTAAGTGTTTGGCATGTTCTGCTTTATGTTTAGAATAGATTAGGATGTCATCGATAAATACAACCACAAAATTATCTAAATATGGCTGAAATATCCTATTCATTAAATCCATAAACACGGTGGGAGCATTTGATAAACTGAAAGGCATGACGAGGAACTCGTAGTGGCCATACCTCGTCCTAAAAGCAGTCTTAGGCCCGTCTGACTCTTTAACTCTCAGTTGATAGTAGCCGGATCTCAACTTTATCTTAGAAAACCATGCTTCTCCTTTCAATTGATTAAAAAAGTCTTCAATTCGTGGTAACGGATGTTTATTCTTGATTGTCATCTTTTTTAACTGTTGGTAGTCTATGCACAACTTCATAGATCGATCTTTCTTTTTCACAAATAGCACCAGTGCACCCCACGGCGAAAAGCTTGGTCTCACAAAACCTTCGTTGGTCAACTACTGCAATTGTGACTTTAGTTATTTCAACTCAGTAGGAGCCATTCGATACGAAGCAATCAAAATAGGCGTTGTCTCTGGCATTAGTTCTATACCAAATTCAACTTCTCTATTAGGGAGTAACCCGGGCAATTCTTCTGGAAATACATTCACATATTCATCTACAACTGGCACTAACTCAACTTTAACTCAGACTCCTTTGTATTCATTATAAAAGCCAAATAAGCTTCATCACCTTTCCTCAAACATTTTCGGGCAGACATTGAGGATATCACAATAGGCAACTTCTCTGGTTCATCTGATTTAACCCAGAGAGTTTCACCATTTTTGCATTTCAATATAATAACCTTTTGTCTACAATTTACGATAGTATCATGGAGTGTCAACCAGTCCATATCCAAAATGACATCAAACTCATTGAATGGTAATAACATTAAATCGGTCGGGAAATAGTGACCTCTAACTATCAAAGGACATTTCTTGCATACTTTATCGACTAACACATGTTTGCCTAGAGGGTTTGACACCTTAATCATAAACTCCATAGACTCAATAGGTATGTTCATGTTAGACACCAACTTCATGCAGGCATACGAATGAGTAGAACCAGGGTCAATCAAAGCAATAACAGTATTATCCTAGAGAGAAAATGTACCAGTGATCACATCGGGAGAAGATGCATCTTTATGCGTACGTATGGTGTAGGGTCTAGCCGGAGTTCTAGCTTCTGATCTCCTAGTGGTGTTTCTCGTCACATTCTTGCTGCTAGCCCCAATTCTGACATTTTTCTATGGTCTTCATTTGGAATTTATGCCACTTGGCTTTGCACTTTGAAATTTTTCTTTCTCGTTCATCTTAAGGCAATCCTTGATAAAATGGTCTTGAGAACTACACCGAAATGAAAATTTTCTTTCTTGAAAACATGATCCATCGTTCATTCTGCACTTGCTGAAATGATTTCTACCAAAATGCTGGCACTCTGGTCGAGAAGACCTGACATTACCCACACTAGCCACCGATGTAGCCTGAGATTTAGAATTCGAATCTTGCTTCTTACGATCTCTGTACGAGTGTCCAGCTGACACATGAGAACGGGAGTAAACGTCTCTGGATTTTTTAGACTGAGATGGAAATGACTTGCTTGAATGTCTCTTCCTTGCATCTCTAGTCTCCGCCTCGGTTTTCTTTTTCTCTTTAATCAATTCTTCACCTTACAAGCCCGATTAACGAGCACCACAAACTCCTTCAATTCAAGGACACCTACTGATAATCTGATATCCTCATTAAGTCCGTCTTCAAACCTTCAACACATTTTAGCCTCGGAGGATACATACTCACGAGAATACTTACTAAGTCAGACGAACTCCCTTTCATATTCAGTAACCGTCATGCGGCTTTGTTTCAAGTCAAGAAATTCCTTACGCTTTTGATCCATGAATTTCCTACTAATGTATTTTTTCCAGAATTCTTCCATGTAACCCTCTCGTGAGGTACCACTGAAACTAACGTCTTCCACCAGTGGTATGCTGAGTCCCTTAATAAGGATATGGCACACTTCAAGCATTCTTCGGACGTACAAGATAATTCATCGAATACCCTGATGGTATTTTCAAGCCAGAATTCTGCCTTTTCAGGATCATCATCTTTATTAGCACGGAACTCCTCCGCTCCATGCTTCTGGATGTTGTCCACTGGGGGTCTGTTTAGTCTCACAAAATCTATACCCTGAGGTGCTACAGGGACAGGTTGAGGAATAGGTGGAGGTGGAAGGGGTTGAGTATTCAGGTTCGCTCGGATGAACTCCGTGTACCATTCATTCATCATATGGAGAAAGGCTTCTCGAGCCCCATCTTCCCCCTCCCTGACTAATCGGGGGAGGTCGGTTATCAGATGGCATCACCCCTTCAACGGGAGTCGGTGTGGTACTTTCTACATCGTCCGCCATAGTTCGATCGGGATCCATTACTATATGAAGACATAAAAAAAATCAGGAGCTGTCAGACTATTTCAATTTATTTATGGCATGTATAGCTAGACTCATACACACGCTAGGTTAGTCCGAGAACCAACTAAACTATAGCTCTGATACCATTAAATGTAACAACCCACACCCAAGCCCCCCGACGGGACGGGATACAAAGCGTTACCATATTTAACAACAAGCATACAAATATTTTGATGTCAATTAAGACTCGGTCAAATTAAAACTTTTTCAAACTTTGTCTAAAATTTCTTATCATGGGCCTATAAGCTCCAAAACATCTCTTGGAATTTACTCGGGAACAATTCGGGTCCTTATACCGACTTAATGAAAATGACCCTTGAAACAAGGCACACGCCCGTGTGGAAGGGCAACACGCCCGTGTGGCCATTAAGACATGGCCGTGCTGATGGCCCGTGTGACACACACGGCCTAAGTACTTAGGGACATGCCGTGTCCCATGCCCTTGTGAATTAAATTCCTAATTCGAACCTACAGGGGTTTTCACACGGCCTGACACACGTCCGTGTCTAAAAACCTTGACATTTTGTTTCTGACGTCAGTATCCAATAAGAGGTATACGACCAAGGCACATGCTCGTGGCCAAAGGCCGTGTCCTCCACACGGCTGTGTCACACGGCCGTGTCTCTGCCCATGTGTTTACTACCATGCATACTGACTTGTAATTTTTACGTGCAGGGGACACACGACCGGACAACACGCCTATAGGGCTGGCTGTGTGTCACACATGGCCTAGACACACGCCCGTGTGTCTACCCGTGCGGACAATATAAGGCTATTCACCAAGCCCTTTGCCACCCTGAGACACAATTTAAACATCAACCAACATATCAAGTCTAACTTAATGTGATTTTTCCAACCAAACAACCATAGCTTAAATACATTTCATATATCTAACCATACTAACAATTTCACATTCATGAAAAACTTCCTTGCATTCATATAATAACTTTCAATATTATCCACTTTCATGGCCTTATACAAAGTGAGACGAATAATAAAATGAGCCAACACATTTGGCCCCAAAATAATATGACACCGAAACAAAATCAAGAGTTCCTATACATGCCATAATCAGAATGATAAAACTTAGTATACCGATTGCTTCAAGGATAGTGTGACTGGCTTCCCTGATGTAGTCGATAATCCTCGAGTTACTTTGGCGGCACTCGGCACAAAATGATGGAAATGGGCCTAATCCTCGTAAACTTTGTTCTTTCCTCGATCAAGACTCGGATCACATTTCTCTTGATTTGTAGAAAGAGTAAGTGGCTGAAATTTCAAGCTTCAAAAAAACCCTCTAATGGCTGCTATTGCACTTTATGCGATTTAGTCCTTTTTCGCAATTAAGCATGCAATTGCTAAAATTAATTCACCAAAATTTTCATACTCTCATATAATCATGCCACAACACATAATATGATATTAAAACTAATTTTTCTGACCTCAGATTAGTGGTCCCGAAACCACTATTTTGGCTAGCCCTAAAATCGGGCTGTTACACACACACCCGTGTCTCTGTCCGTGTGCCAAATTCTGAGCATTCTGTTTCTCAAAATTTAGGTGCAGGGGACACACGGCCTAACCACATGCCCATGTTACCAGGCCGTGTCACACACGGTCTAGACACACGCCCGTGTGTACAAAATGAAGCCATTCCTAGCTTCATTTCTCACCCAAAACTTCACTCAAGACCCGCACTTGAAACACACATCCAATACCAACCAATCTAAGAATTCAACTTAATCAAATTTCATCATTCACAAGGCTTATCACTACAAGCATACATGATCACAGCCTTACCTTAGTTTAACTTAGGCAGTCACCACATTGATCACATATTCTTAAGATAACACTTGTGTATATATATATATATATATATCATAATAATCTACTTAGTCATGCCAAAATGAACCATTACTAGCCATTCCAATGGATAGGTTACAAAATAATATTTCAAACCACTATTGGCCAAGTTGTCCTATATATGCCATTATACCAAAATGATTTTACTAAGTATACCCAAAATGACTAGTTGATAGTGTGACGATGCTCCAATGCTCCAATGACTAGTTGTTAGTTTGTATAACAAAAACTAAACTTACCAATCCTGTTTATTAAATTTAAGCACACAATATCATGTTTTCCATTCATTTGGCTAAATTGCCTAAACACACGCATTCAATCAAACATGTTAGACACCAAAATCTTCAATCAATCAAGTAACATAGATGAGCTCATCAAACAATATTCTTTCAAGTCATTATCATATCATCTCAAGATTTTCGTGCCATGTCAAGAGTTATATGTCTATTGAATCGTTGAATTCCGATGGATGCTCAAGTAGTACACTCAAAGTGTACAATTCAATAATCCGTCAATTACTTATTCAAGGGTACCCATTAGGGCACTTAACCAAGAAACACTCTCTCGAGCCACATATCGTATAACAGGATTACTAGTCCAGGCTAAATCCATTATATAACGTATGCTCAGAGGGCTCAATTAGGATTACCAGTACAGGCTAAACCCTAATCATAACGTGTGCCCGAGAGGTATTATGTCGGGATTACCCGTCTGGGCTTAATCCTTTCTATAACAAGGTCAATGGGTTTACTGGTCCAAGCTAAATCCCGTCCGCAACAAATGCAGGACCTTATTTATTTCGGGAAAGCACGTATAATCATCGAAATTCAATATTCAATCGGGACTTAAAACTTTTTCACCATATCAAGCATGAATTAAATTTCTCATTATAGCATTCAAGTAATGTACATAAGTATAAGTCACATTCCGCATAACACAATTGTAACACCCCTAACCCGTATCCGTCGTCGGACTAGGGTTAAAGGCGTTACCAGACAAATCAAAACATTTAGCAATTATTTCACAAACATTATAACATCAAGAGTCAAATATTATCATAATGTCCCTTATATAGGTCATCGAGACCTTAAACATACTTTAGAAAAGGGTAGGGACTAAACTGAGCACATACAAAATTTTTCAAAACTTAAACATTTTTAAAGTTGTACAGGTCACACGCCTGTGTGAATAGGCCATGTGCCTCACACGGAATTAGACACGCCCGTGTGTCTAGGCCGTGGCAAAATAGGGCATACATACTGACTTGCTCACATGGCCACAAGACACGCTCGTGTGCCTTGGCCATGGTCGAAACTGACTTGGGCCACACGACTAGCCACATGCCCGTGTGCCTTGATTGTGCTCAAGCCTGACTTAAAATCGTAGGGTACCTTAGGGGACACATGGTTGTGCAACATGACCGTGTGGAAAAAAATAGGCCATTTGAAAAGCCAAATTGCCACCCAATTTGGGTCAAACCTACAAGCACAAAAACAAGCACAATTGCATAACAATTTCAGCCAATTTTCAATACCAAAACTTATATCATTCATGCCATATTATTGACAACAATTTCATGCTTGTTACACATATCAAAACATATTATCCTATAATTCCAAAAATCATACCAATTATATGGTTTCATAATCTCCAAACATATAATCAAATCTCATGCCAAAACTTTATCAATTTCCATAATAAACACATTCCAAAAACTTACCAAATTGACCAATTCTCTTAGCCATTCAAAGCACTTCATATAAGCACAATTTGTATCATATATCATACACCAAATTCAAACCATAAGTTCAACCATAAACTAGCCATATCACGACATGATATAGACATTACAAAACATACCCAAATACTCCTAGCCTATATATGCCATATTCTAAGACATACATTTTCAAAAGGTACCAAAAATATAGTTCGATAGTGTGGTGACAATCCTTGACGATGCCCGAGCTCCCAATAGCTTTGATAACTATAAAATATTTGAAAAACACACAGAGTAAGCTTTCAAAAGCTTAGTAAGCCATATACAAATAAACTTATCATTCAAAACATATATACATCATTAGATTACATATATTTTGTAGCCAATAACCAAAACAAACCTCTTGTTCATAAACATACCATATATTCTCAAATCATTTACACATATACATATATTCACATGCTTAGATTATATATCATCATTTGCATATATACTTACCTTTCATTCTCAAACATAGTATACAATTCAAATGTATCTGAATTAGATACACATCTCATATGATCATTTTCTCAGAATGCCCGTTGAACCATTCGGAATCATAAGGATACGCGGATACCTTGGAAAGCTCGTATAATGCCAATGTCCCGGATGTGGTCTTACATGTAATCAAATATCGATGCCACTGTCCCAGACAGAGTCTTACACGAAATCAAATACGATGCCAACGTCCCAGACGTGGTCTTACACATAAATCAATAGTCGATGCCAATGTCCCAGACGTGGTCTTACACGATAACACATATCGGATCCTATGTCATGACATATGTATCCTAACTATTCCTATGGTTCGTACGGGGCTTTTCGGAAGTCGAAACTTTGTTGATACTTTCTCAGATATCTTATTTTCAACTTTCATATTATCATTTATCATTGTTCAATAACATTTTTAGCATAATTAAACCATTTCAAATACATTTATTTTTATATAGACTTACCTCGTACGGAAATGAACGGAAACAAGTGACTACTCAACGACTTTTGTTTTCCCCTGATCTAATTCCATTTTCTTTGGTTCTTGATCTAAATCAATTCAAATTTAACCCTTTTATTCATCAAGTCATTCAATTCAATCCAAAAACACACATTTAGGGCATTTTATAAATTAACTCTCACATTTTCATAATTTGACATTTTAGTCCCTATTTCACCAAATCACAAAATACACATAATTTCTTTATACATAGGCTTGGCTGAATTCTCCTAGTACTCATACAAGTCCACACATTTCATTTATTTCACATTTTAGTCCTTCAATTTATAATTTTTATAATTTAGTCCATTTTACTCAAATTCATCAAAAATTCAAAGACAAAATATACTAACCCAAAACATATCTTTCATTTACTAACATCAAACTTCTTAAAGCTCACAGTTTTATCAATTGCTCAACTCAAAATCATCAACAAAATCAGAAATTGAGACATGGGCTTGATAGTATACTAAGCAACGATTACAAAAACTTAGAAATTATCAAAAATCGAACAAAAACACATACCTAATTAGCCAAGAAGAGTGCCGAAACCCTAGAAAGCTTTTTCTTTTCTTATTTCTTTGATTTTTGGTACAATATGGATGATAATGGCCTTTATTTTCATGTTGGTTTAATTAAAATAACCTAAATTACTAAATACCAATTTTGCCCTTGATTTATAACATATAAAACATTAATACAAAAGGCCAGAATTGTCCACTCATATGTTCAATGGTCTATTCACAACATAAGGACCTCTCATTTACAATGACATAACAAATAGACACACTTAACATATGGCAAGCAACTTTTACATTTTATGCGATTAGATCCTTTTATCAAATTAAACATACAAACGATTAAATTTTCATACAAAACTTTCACACATGTCAATTCACATATTATAAGCACAGAAAATAATATTAAATTATTTTTCTGACTCAGATTTGTGGTCCTAAAACTACTACTCTGACTAGGGTCTAAACCGGACTATTACAACAACATTCAATTTAACATATTTACATGCCGAATTAAGTTACACGAACTTACCTCGACACTTGTTCGCGTAAAAAGTCTACTAATCTAAACCTTTTCTTTTCCTCGATCTAACCTCGAATTAGTGTTTTTCAAATCTATATAAATGAATTTAACCATCAATTTCACACATTTCATATTTAAATGGACTCAATTTATGTCCTAGGCAAAATTACTATTTTGACCCTAACTTTTCTATAAATTCTGATTTTGTCTTTATGCCCGGAAAATGAAACTTGTGCAAATTACTCCCTATTCCAAGCCTAACCAAAGCCCCATTACAAATTTTCCAGCACATACAAATTTTCCAGCACATGTATTCATAAAATTTCAGAATTTTTCATCAAATTTTACAACTTTTTATTTTAGTTCTTAAATCATGTTTTCATCAAAAATCACTTTGTAAAAGTTGTTTATTTATCAATAATCTTTCATTTTCTACCATAAATTTCTAATTTCCAGTATATACATCTATGACCCATTTTCATACCTTGATAGCTTTTCAAATTAATCGCTCAAATAGTGAGATTAAGCTATCGTGGTTTAAAAAAAATACCAAAATTACTAAAAATGAGACAAGAAGAGAACTTACACAATTAGGCCTTGAAGGTTTATTTTCTCTCTCCTAAGGTTTTCATGTGTTTTTAGGTTGAAGATGATGAAAATAAGATGATATATTTTCTTTTCATCTTTTAATTAATTAGGTATTTTGCTATTTTCAATTTAGTCATCGCCCTTTTTCTATAATTCCATGGATGAGTCACCAAGAAAAATCTACATACTTTTTTTAATGGTCTAATTACCATATAAGGACCTCCATATTTGAATTCCATAGCTATTTAACCCTTATAGCTACTAGAATTCAACTTTCGCATTTTATGCGATTTAGTCCTTCTCGAAATTAAACATTTAATCGATAAAATTTTTGTTTCAAAATTTTCACATGACATGTCTATTATAATACAGACTATATAATGAAATAAAAGTAAACCTTATTTTTGGGTTGGATTTGTGGTCCCGAAACCACTGTTCCGATGTCACTGAAAAATGGACTGTTACATTACAAGCAGACTTGGTTGGCACATCATTCAGAATACAACAAGTTGTTTGTATCGCATATCGCTGAAGGAAGTAGGGAGTTGTGAATAGCTTAACATTGAACGAACCTTGTCAAGGAAGGTTCTATTACTTCTCTCAGCTACGCCATTCTGTTGTGGAGTGCCCGACGTAGTGAACTAGGATAACATCTCATTCTACTATTGATTGTTTGGAGGTCTTTCTACAAATTTCTTAGTCATTTCACATTCCAAGCAAGATTCACATTGTAGAAGACTAACTTCTTTAAGCATACTTAAGGGACCATCTTTCATGAGTCTAGTGATTCTTTCTTGGTTAATATGACAAAGTCTTAAGTCCCATAGGTACTCCTCATTAGAGTGAGAAGTTTTAAGTTTTTTATTCACTATTTCAGTTTGAAGTATCGAGTAGTTATTTTCTTTGATAAAGTAGAGCTTATTTTTCATACATCCATTATAGATTAAAGAATGATTTACGTGAATATCAATCCTTGTATTGAATGTCACGATATAACTGTCATAAATTGAACATGCTACAGAAATTAAATTCCTCTTAAAATGAGGTACATAAAATACATTATTTAAAACAATCTTCCTAAAGCTATCAAAATGTAAAATAACTTCTCTCACTAATTCAACTAAAACATAGCTCCCATATCCGGTTCGCAATGAGAGGTTGTAACATGTAATAGCCCGATTTTGGGTCTAGTCGGAACAGTGGTTTCGGGACCACAAATTCAACGTAGAAAAAATTATTTTTATTATATTTTTATGGTCTACAATTTTTTGGAATGATTTCATGAAAATTTCATTCAAAAATTTTGACGTTTGGGCACTCAATTTGGTCAAAAGGGCTACATTGCAAAAAGTGTAAAACTTGAGTTCTATAAGCTAAAGGTGTCTAATTGTTATGAAATTTTAAATTGGAGGTCCTTAAATGGTAATTAGACCATTGGTTAAGTTGGTGGACAAAAATGGACATGGTTAGGTATGTTTCTAAAGTTTTTCATTAAGGGCATTTTAGTAATTTGGTAATTAAATGAATTAAAAAGGCAAATTAAAAGCCAATTTTTTCTCATCCTCTACCCTATGGCCGAATGTACCAAGAAGAAACCATATCTAGGGTTTTTCAAGCTTTCAAGCTCGATTGTAAGTCTGTTCTAGCCCCGTTTTTAATGATTTTTATGTTTTTGAAATTTTTGTAACATGATCTATCTATTTCTACCACTAAGACATAATCAAAGTCTAAAATTTTACCCATGGTGGATATTTGTGTATTTTGATGTTTAATGGTAGAAAATGCATGTTAGTTGTTTGATAAATAACTTTTGCTAAGTGATTTTCGATGAAAATGCCTAAAAAAGACTTATTTTTAAAAAGTTGTAAAATGGGTGTTAAAATGCAAATAAAAGAAAAATGTTGGCTACTATAAGCATGTATAAGGTTCATCTAGGCATGGGTATTGAAGAAATTGAGTACATTTCATTTTACGAGCCTAGGGACTAAAATGTAGAAATGTGAAACTTGAGGGGCAAAAATGTAATTTTTTCCATAATGTGATTTTGGGCTAATTTGAATAGTATAATGATTAAATAAGTTAAATGTGATAATATAGATCAAGAAAAACGAGGTTCAGAATTAGAACGGGGGAAAAACAAGTATTTGACGGTGAGGCCATTTTCGTCATTTTTATGCCGAGGTAAGTTCGTATGATTAATAAGCATTAAATTATATATGTATAAATGCTTAATTGATATAATTATGGTAAATTCTATATTATTAAAGTGAAATGTGAATGCTATTGAGTACGATACTACGGAAATGACCGACAAAGATTTGATACAGAGAAAGTCCCAGTTGAACCTTAGGAATAGATAGGATACAAATGTCATGACATTATGGTTACTGAGATTACATGTAAGACCACATCTGGGATATGGCATCGATATGAGACTTCCTGTAAGACCATAGCTGGGCTATTAGCATCGATACGAGATTACATGTAAGACCATATCTGCGATATGGCATTGGTACAATATTGTGTGTATGAGATTCCTGAGTATCCTTTTGTATTCCAAGTGGTTCAATGGGAAATTCAACGGGTATGTCAAAGAAAAGAAAAAGTATGTAACTATTATGAATTGGTACAGGTATGTAGTATGTAACTATTACGAATTGGTACAGGTATGTACGTAAAGTCTATATGCATTGACTTCATGAAATTGTGAGTTCATGATTTCTATGTTTGTGAAAACCTTGTGATTTTTGGCCTATACTTTTGACGTATGAAATTCATGATAAATTTGGTTGAGGATTAAGTGATTGGCTTCAAGGCCAAATTGAGTTATGATATAATATGTTTTATTCACACAAATTGTGATTTATCGAATATGAGAAAAATGAATGATTGACATAATTGCCTATTAAAATGACTATGGAAGTATGGGAATATATGAGCTTTAACAATTGAAAGATGTTAAAGTATATGCTTGAAAAGTGAATACTCATAATTAATGTGTATGTTAATTATGAGGTTTGAAATGATTGGTTGATTATGGCAATCTGTTGTAATGGAGAGATTATGGTTGTTAGGCTAATGTCAAGACATGTTAAATTATGCTTGTGAATTTATAGAGAAAGTAATATGACTGAATAAGTTATAATTGTGAAATTCATAGCAATTTGTACTATCTTGTCTTTAAATTGTTAGGCTTAATAAAAGATTAATAAGAGTTTCTTATTATTTTCATACGGACTTACTAAGCTATATAGCTTACCCCCTTCCTTTCCCATGTTTTATATTGTCGTCAAGCTAGCTCGAGTTGGAGATCGCCAGAGATCCTATCACACTATCAAGCTATCATTTTGGGTATTGATAAATTCAAGTATTTTGAGTTATGGCATGTATAGGGACTTGGTCATATTGTTATATTTGTCATGAGATTTTAGCCAATGTAATGGCTTGTAATCATCAAAGGCTTGTTTTACTATTTGGCCGTGTAAGTTGGCTTATAGTGGCAACATGGTTTTAAGCCTAATTATATTCATATATGTGTCAATGTCTATGGTGATATGATCATGGTATGCTTGGTAAATGTGAAATATTTGGAAATGTGATTTATGGCATGCTTGTTTAATGTTTGGAATTGTGACCTATTGATGAGATGATATATTTGAGTATAATTTGGTAACTAGATAGTAATTGAATGAAGCCTAATGAATGTGAGATTTGTCTGTTTGATTTAGGGCTTAATAAATGTAGTGAATATGTTAGATAAAGATATAAAGTTGATATGTTTTAACCATTAATGTGGATGTTTTGGTTGCCTAAGTATGTATTGTTTTATGCCTTTGAATTGGGGTAAATGTATGTGTGAATAAGGGTGGCAAATGGCTTAGTAAATAGCCTTATTATTGTCCACATGGGTAGACACACGGGCGTGTGTCTAGGCTATGTGTGACACACAGTCAGCCCTATGGGCGTGTGATCCAGCCGTGTGTCCCCTGCACCTAAATTGTGGTAAAATAGAATGCTTAGTATTGAGTACACGAGCATGAGCCACGACCATATGAAGGACACGGCCTCAAGACACGGACGTGTGTCTTGGCCGTGTGACTTCAATT
Source organism: Gossypium anomalum (assembly GCA_025698475.1). Classification (NCBI taxonomy): domain Eukaryota; kingdom Viridiplantae; phylum Streptophyta; class Magnoliopsida; order Malvales; family Malvaceae; genus Gossypium; species Gossypium anomalum. The sequence goes on from CM046956.1 coordinate 63,562,778, forward strand.
TGTTCTTGGGTGACAAACAGAGAGTTACACGGGTTAGGGATACGGGCGTGTGTGACCATACGGCCTGCCCACACAGGCGTGTCCCAAGCCACATAGGCGTGTGACCTCTGTTTTAGCAAAAATTCTCTAAGTGTCGTAAAATTTTCTAAAGTTCTCAGTTTAGTCCCAAACCCCTTCCAAAGCATGTTTTGGGACTCGTAGGCTCGTTTTTGGGATGATGTGTTTGATTGTTAAAAATTTGTAATATGGTGCCAAATTTACAACTCGGAATGTATGTTTGCTTGTGTTTACGTCCGGTAATGCCTCGTACTTTATTTTGGCGTCGAATACAAGTAAGGGGCGTTACATAACGCCTCAAATTTTTGAACTATTGTTAGTTTTTATCAATAATTAAGTATCTGCTTCAGTGGTTAAGTATTCTATTGTGTGATTGAGGTTAGGGGTTCAAGTCTCACTTTTAGAAAATTTTGTTATTCTTTTGGTTCAACTCTTAGCATTGAACGATTGACTTAAGTTTATTTCTGCATTAATCTATATCAAGAATGAGCCTGCTAGTTCGATGGTTATGTTTTGTGTATTATCAGATCCTGTGTTTGAGTCTCTGTGTTTGCAATAAGGAAATATGTTTATGCTACTCTGGAAAAATTATAGTTATAATTTTTCTTTAATTAAATAGTTTCTTTAAAAAAAAGTTCCTTTCTTCTTCTTCTTCATTCTCCTTTTCTTTTTCTTTTTGCTTGTTTCCATAAATTGTTATTGGATCGAATTGGGAGTTCTACGTTGCTCGTTTTGTGGACTTGAAGGTTATTGTGTAAGTTCTGTCATTATTCTCTTCTGTTTTATCTAGTTTTTCGTTTGTTATAGTTCATTTTGTCGAAATGGGTTTTCTGCTTATTTTGCTCGGATTCTCTGTTTAAATGTTCCTTTGACTTCCTTTTTAGGCAAAGATCTTATTGGAGATGCTCCTCCAGTGAGCTAGTTCCATTTTTCGCTTTTACGTACAAGGTGAGTGTGTGAATTTCGAGTTGGGGTTGTGTCAAAGCTTTCTGACCAAACTTTGGTTTGATTGTTATTTCTAGCGATTTGTTTGAGAAGAATTGTGTAATTGGTCACTGAATTATCATTTTTAGGCCTCAGATTTACCCCGGTTGCCTGTGTCAGGTGTGTAACGAAAACCCAAATTTCTACAATTTGTGAAAGCCAAAAAACATGGTTGTTGACATCGCACGGCTGTGTGGTAGGACGTGTAACTCACTATTTGTGAATTAGGGTCACATGGGCCAGAGACATAGGCATGTGTCTAGGTTATGTGAGAGATATTTTGAGTTTTGAGTCACACGGGCGTGTGCTTGGCCGTGTAACTCACTGTTTTGTGCCACATGGTCGTGTGGTAGTGTAACAACCTGATTTAGACCCTAATCAGAACGGTGGTTTTGGGACCATGAATTTGAGTCAGAAAAATATTTAACAATTATTTTCTGTGTTTATTTTGTGTGAATTTATATCTGTGAAATTTTCGTGATTTAATTTTGTCATTTAGGTATCCGATTAAATAAAAGGACTTAATCGTGTAAGATGAAAACTCGATGGTTTAATATGGGAGGACCAAATTGTTGTTGTCTTTTTAATAGGAAACATTTATGTTGTAAATAGGCCATATCTATTATTGGTGGATGGTAGTGGCCATAGTTTATAATAGTTTTATATTATATTATTAAGGTTATATAGGTAATTTAGTTAATAAACTTATATTAAATAAAACCAAAGTTAATATATTCATTATTTTCATTTGTTCATCCACAGAAATAAGAAATATAAGAAAGAAATAAGAGAAAGCTAGGTTTGGCCACCTTCCAAGCTTGATTCAAGGTTCGTTCTTACTCGGTTTTTGATAATTTTTACGTTTTTGAGATCGTTGCTTCGAGTACTACAAAACCCATGCTTAAATTTTTGATTTTGGTGAATATTTTGAGTTATGCCATTGTTGAGAGCTTGTGAATTTTTTTGTTTGATGATGAAATATGAAAGATATGTTTTAGATTAACATGTTTTGTATTGGAGTTTTTGATGATTTTGAGTAATTAGGACTAAATTGCAGAAATAATAATTTGAGGGACTAAAGTGGGAAATAAATGAAATATATGGACTTGTATGAGTATGGGTAAAATTTGGCTCAACATGGGTATATTGAAATTTTGTATATTTTGTGTTTTGTGCAATAGAGACTAAATTGTAAAAAGTGTAAATGCCAGAGGTAAAATGGTAATTTGCCTATTTATGTGTTTTTGGACTAAATTGAATGAAAATATGTTTGAATGGGCTTAATTTAAATATGTTTAGATCAAGAACCAAAGAAATCAGATTTGAATTGGGGGAAAACGAAAGTTGTCGACTAGCTACCCTGATCCATTTTGTAACGTCCGAGGTAAGTTTATAAGCAAATAGACGTACCTAATTATAATTATATGTAAATTATACTTGCTGAAATGAAATATGTGATTTTATTTATGCAATAGCCGAATGTGAATAAGCTTGATTACTATGTTTCTGAATTCGTTTCAACCGAGTTATGATATCCGAAAGCCCCGTATGAATCGTAGGAGTAGTTAGGATACATATGTGATGACATAGGATTCCGATTTATGTGTGCGAGTAAGACCATGGCATTGATATGTGACTTCGATATATGTGTGCGAGTAAGACCCTGTCTGGGACAGTGGCATCGATATGTGATTACATGTAAGACCATGTCTGGGACGTTGGCATTGTACGATATATGTGTGATTATCCAAGTGTCCTATCCAATTTCGAATGGTTCATCGGGCAAGGATAAGTTGTGTTCGAATAAGTAAAACGAGCTAAATGGCCAGGTATGAATTAACTTGTTACCTATGTGAGTTAAGGTAAGTAAGTACTTTGAATATTTGTTTAAAATCATGTATGATAGAAATAAAAAAATATATATATGTAAGATTGGTATGTGTATTCGGCTTTGTGATTAAATAATTTGAATATCAATGAAATGATTATTAACTATGTACATATGTGTGACCATGTATATTCGGCCATATAGGTAATATACATATATCATGTTATATATGATCTTGTGTATTCGGCCAAATAAGTGATGTATGTATATGAAGTTAAATATTATTTTGTGAGCTTGCGTAAATGAGTGAAAGTATATTTGAATGTATAATGATATCTGGCTTTGAAAGTTGAATGAAAAATTTGTAAAATTTAACCTTATAAGTATTCGGCCAAAGTGATAGTTATGTTTTAAAAGAAAAAAGTGTGATTTATGGAATGTATAAGTTGAGATTAAATGTGACATTGATAATGAAAATTGGTTTAATTTAAATTTAATGAATTGACTATATTATTGAGATTTTATTTGCTTATGACTTACTAAGCTATGATAGCTTACTCTGTGTGTTCATGTTACTCTGTTTTATAGATTTTTGGATCAAGTTACAGCTCGGGGATCGTCAGCAAAGTTCATCAAACTATCTACAGCTGCGGTATTTAAATAATCGAACTCAAATTATGGCATGTATAGGCTGGAATGTGTTTTGAAACGATGAACTCTGGTTTTGTATAAAGGCCATGCGAAAATGGCTTATTTCTATGCTTGAATTCGGTTTTGGGATAATTATTGTTTAAGTCCATTTTGATTATTATGCTTTGTGCCATGAATGATTATAATCTGTGTTATGTGTTTGTATATTGAAGTTGGCTAATGATTTTGGATAAGGTATGAAGAGATCGGTCGTAAATATGTTTGGTTGCTTTGGATGTGTTTCATACTGATATATAGTGTATATGTGAATTTGATCACCATGTTTAGTCTTAGCCTTATATGTTTTTAGTTGTAATGTTTAATAAACTTAGTTCTGGTAATTCGATGATGAAATCTTTTGGATGTGTTCATGGTTTTTAATAATGAAATTCGGTTATGAAAGGTAATAGGTAATAAAAATGTCCCATGAATATTTTAGTCAATTGTTTTGTATGAAATTAAATGTTAAGCGTGGTTTTCAAATTTAGGGTAAATACGCACAATGTGTATATGAGTAAGAAGCATGTTCAGCCGTGTTGTATTGTACTAAAGATGCATACATGATTATTTATTAAATTATGTAATATGTTTTTAATCGTTTATAATAAAAGCTTGTGCAGAAATTGATTTAAGATAAAATGATGAAATATGTTTGAGCCGATGAAACATATTGCATCTCTTATGTGATGGTTATTTATCAAACCGTAACTATGACTTGCCTTAAAGCTTTATTCAATTATGTTTAGTTACCTCTACTTATATGTTTATATATATTAAATAGGTATATTAGATAACCTTAATGTGTGACTTATGAACTACATATAAATTAATAAAGTAATGCCACATAAATAAATAAAAAGGAAGGTATTGGAATTTGTGTGAAATCATGTTTAATTTTGTACATGCGCATGATTTTTATAAGTAGGTTTGACATTCAATTAATGAAGTCATTAATTTGATACATGTTTAGTATATAGCTAAATTGTTTGATAGACGTAGGTTATGTTTTAAATTATGTCAGGTTGTGAATAGTAAGATTTTAAGATTGAATCTCTGATTTAGTTATGAGCATTGATGTAATTAAAAATTTTGAATTGTAATATGTTATGCATACTTGTATGAACTGTATTATGATCGGTAATGTCTCATAACCCTCATCCGATAACGAATGTGGGTTAGAGGTGTTACATGTAGGTCGTGCGTGACATTAAGAGGGCCACACGGGCGTGTTGTAGGCTAGCCACCCAGGCTGTGTGAATCTATACGAATGTATGGGTCAAAAATAAAAATTTTTTGTTCGGGTCGTAATCATCGTTCGAATCGAACATAGGCCTATCGTAAGTTCCGTATAGTTTAAATTAGACAATGAGACTGTTATCTGACGATTTGTTATTGAATTATCCGTTATTTATATATATAGTTGACAAGAATTCTGATAAGTAGCTGTGATAGCTTTACATAAGCATGATCTGAATTGGTATTTCTGTACACTCATATCTGACATCTGTTAATATGCATCTGCATTGGGTTGGGATTGTGAAAAGGAGGAAGTGTGGGCAGTTTAATAATCTGTCGAGCTTAGTGGCTAAGCCACAAACTTATATCTGTGTAACAACCCGTTTTTCAATGGTATCGAAAATAGTTACTTTAGGGCCACCAAATCCGACGAGTAATTTTGTAAATATTATTATTTAATATTTACGAGTCAAATATGGTTTAAAAAGGTTTTTTATTTGATAATATATGTTATATAAGCGAGTTATTAAGTTCAAGTGGTATGACCTTAATGTCAAGTGGTTTTAGAAAATAAGGCATCGGGACCTCGTTTCTATAAACCGAGTCATAAATATTTTTATAAATGTTTAAGGAGTGTCATTAAGGTAGTATTAAAGTTTCGTTGAAAAATTTTAACGTTTCGCTAGTTAATTTATTAAAAAGGACTAGATCATAAAAGTTGAAAAAGTCAATCACTATTAGTTTAAAGGTGTTAAATTGATTAAAGAATTATAATTGGGTGGCCTTAATGGGTAAATTACCCATTATTTAGTTGGTGGACGGTTAAAGCTTCATTTTCTTTGAGTTTTATGTGTTTTATATGTTATTATATTATTATTAAATGATAAAAATTAAATAAAGGTTAATAAAATAAGAAAACATAATAGTTTTCTTCCCAAGTTTGGTTTTTGTTCATCACCGAACCACCATAGGAGAGTTTGAAGTTCATCCAACCATGTTTCCTTGCATGTAAGTCCCTAAGCTGCCCGTTTCTAGTAATTTTTATGTTTTTGAGATCGTTGCAACTAGGCGTAGCTAGCTCTTATCTTCAAATTTGAAACTGTTAAAGATTTTGAATGTTTCCATTGATGAAACTTGTGATTTTAGATGTTAAATGATGAATTTGAAATGTTGGTTGATATAAAGTATTTTTTTAGTGATTTTTCATGAATTTTTCGATTAGGGACTAAATTGTTAAAATATTAAAAGTACAAGGATTTGATGTAAAAATTGTTGCAAATATGGGATGATATGGGTGCCATGAATATTTGGCTGTTATAAATTGACATTAAAAATGGTTAATTTGCATGTTTTGGGCTCAGGGACTAAATTGAATAAAAGGAAAACTTTAGGGGTAATTTTGTAAAAATATAAAAATGACTAAATTGCATAAAATATATTATTATACTGTCTAAATTAATAGGTTAAATGAAATTATTAATTTAGATCAAGATTGGGTGGAAAATCGAGGAAAATGAAAAATTACCAAAATGCCCATGTACTTTGACATTTCTAAAATTTTGCCAGGTAAGTTCATATGAACTGAATTCTGTATAATGCTGATTAATTCAATGTTAGTATGTGATTCTTTTGTGATAGAATCAATATATATGTTATTTTATACAATTTATTGAGTAAATGGACAATGGAAATCTAACGATGTTTCGACAACTACCAAGCCTCGTTTGAACTCTTAGAATTCGTAGCATACAAATGACATGTCATTAGAGTTTACATGATTCAGGTGCTGGTCTTGAATGTCCTACTGATGATTGAGGTACAGCATGTGTTGCGGATACTCCACAGCTTGTGTGAGCAGCATCGTATAGCTACGTTCTGACCCACAGCTTGTGTGAGCATTTTGATTTATAGCTCGTTGATAGCAATAGAAAGAACACAGGTTTTGTAACATCCCAAAATAGGGCCTAGTCAGAATAGTGGTTTCAAGACCACCAATCTGAAGTTAAAATATTTCTTTCATGATTATTATGAGGTCTAGAATATGAAAGTAAGCATGTGTTAAAGTTTCATGAAGAAATTCTAAGTATAAGTTGTCCAATTAGAAATTAGGGACCAAATTGAATAAATTGAAAAACTTGGGTTCTAGAAGCAATTTGTATGAAATTGCTTTGGATTATTAATTAGAAGGTCTTAAAGAGTAATTTTCCCAATTTCTAATTTTTTGGACAAAAATGGGCATGCATGGAAAATTTTGGAAGTTTAGTAAGGAAGGGCATTTTGGTCATTTGGTAATAAATTAAATAAAAAAGGGAAAACCAAGCTAAAATAAGCTTATTCTCTTCTCCATGCTGTTGAAAATCTAGGGTTCTCCATAGCTAGGGTTTGTAACATTTTTAAGTTCAATAGTAAGTGTTCCCTAGCCTCGTTTTTAATGTTCTTCGTATTTTTGAGATCCTCATAATGTGCTCTCTCTATTTCTACCCATATTTTATGCTAGGGTTCATGTTTAGAAAATTACCCATGCATGAGATGTTTGTTTTGATGATTTATGGAGGAATACGAGAGTAAAAAGGATGGTAAACAACTTTTAGTAAGTAGTTTTTCATGGAAATGGCTTAAAGGACTAAATTGTAAAGGTTGTGAAAAATGGGTAGAAAAATGTAAAATGGAAGGAAATGTGGGCTGTTATAAGCGTGAAAAAAATTTGGCTGGGCTTGGGTAGTCAAGAAATTTCATGCATTTCATTATACGAGCTTAGGGGCTAATTTGTAAAAATGTGAAACATTAGGGGCAAAATGGTATTAATAATTTATTTTTATTGATATAGACCCCGAGAACCAATTTCGGAGGTCAACTGTGGAAAATGAAAGGTTTTGGAATAACCGAGATATGAAACCGAAGTAATTACCAAGTAAGTTCATGTAACTCGAAGTAAACTTTAAATGTACTTGAAAATGCATGTTTTTAAATGTATGTTCATTTCAATATTGATTGTGTGACTATCCATGAAATGTGGTAGTGTAAATGAAAAAGATGACAATCGTTCCAGTTGAATGAAAAAGGGAGATTCGATGGGTAAATTCTTGCTTACATGACATGAGATCCTGCATATGTTGCAGGAAAGGATTTAGCCCAGACGGGTAATCCAATGATCTCAGTATAGTAAGAATCCAGTTCGGATGGTTGTTCCTTAAGTGATTGAACCTCCCGATGAATATATGTGCATTGTGGATTTAGCCCGGATGGGTAATACGATTAAGGACTGAACTTAGACTAGACTGGCATTTCAGATCAGAGCGTATTGGAGTGATTTTTGTTGTAAAGGATTTAGCCTGGAATGGTAATCCCGACAATACTCCTTAAATTTATGTTATAAGGGATTTAACCTAGACTGGTAATCCTGCCGTAAGAGTGAGATTCACGGGAAGGCGTATTCAAAATGGTCGCTAACATGACTTGATGGTAAAGGAATACCCATCGAGATTTCTGAGAAATTCAATGAGACTATAAAGAGAAACGAGAATGGAAATGTTTGAATTGATGAGCTCATATAAGATTAATACTATATTGCTTGAGATGAAACTAACTTGATGATTGAGTGTATTTGATAGGGAATTTACACTATGCATGTTTGGCATGAATGTCTTTTATGGTTTTATGCTAAATAACCGGTAAGTTTACCTTCCTGTTATCTGAACTTACTAAGCATGTTAATGCTTACCCCCTTTCCTTTCCCTGTTTTGCAGAGCTCGTGGACTCGTGAAGATTGGAAGACAATTGGAATATTGTGAACACTATCAACTTATCTTTCTTTGGTATATAGATGCTTTTATTTTGTTACAATGGCATGTATATGTTTTTGGTTATTTTGTTATATGTGTCATTGGTTATCCAATGTAAGGGCTTGTCTGGTATACATTATTCATTTTGTATATGGCCATAACACATGGCTCATTTTGGTGTAGGTTGTAACCTACTAATGGTGCATGTTTATGTTTAAATGTTCATGTGATGGTTAATTGTGGTATATTCTGTGTGGACATATGAAATGTGGCCAAATCACTTAAAGATGGTTAGGCCATAATTGGCAATGAGTTATAAAATGAGCCAAGCCTAAATTATGTTTGTTAAGATGGTAATCTTTGATACAAGAGGATAACCTAGCATGTGCAAAATTGATGAGATGATGTTAACATGCAATAGGATACGTGAGGATATTTATTAGGCATATTTAGGCCATGTTATATACCATAGAAGTTCACAAATGTGTGTGGATGTTAAGGGAGACCATTGGCTTGGATTGTAGCCTCCAAAAAGGTCTACACGGGTAGACACACAGGCGTGTGTCTAGGCCGTGTGTGACACATAGTCAGCCCCATGGGCGTGTGGTATTGCCGTGTGTCACCTGCACCTAAAATTTTTAGGATAGTATGCATGGTAGTAAAAACACGGGTAGAGACACGGTCGTGTGTCTCAACCGTGTGGAGGGCACGGCCTAGCACACGGGCGTGTGTCTTGGCCATGTGCCCCTAAATGTATGATGATGTCATAAACAGAATGCTCAAGTTTTTGGACACAGGCAAGTACACGGGCATGTCTAGGCCGTGCGAAGGACACGGGCGTGTGCTCGGCCATGTGAAAACCCCTGTAGGTACGACATTGAAAATAAATTCAATAAATTCCACACGGGTAAGGGACACGGGCATGTCCCAAGCACACGGGCATGTGCAATGCCTCCACACGGGCGTGTGAGGCTTAAACTTAAGAATTTTCCTAAGATTTTCTTAAGCTCTCGGTTTAGTCCTAGACCATTCTCAATGCACGTCTTGGGCCTCGTCGGCCTATAATAGGAGCACCATGAATATGTTGATTGGTTTTAATTTGGAACGAAATTTTATAGCCCAAAATTTTACGAAAATGTCATGTTTATGTAAAGTAATGCCCCATAACTTGTCCCGGTCTCGGGTATGGGTAAGGGGTGTTACAGGTTTTCCTCGAACATAGGTTTTCCTCCTTACTTATTGGTTAAATTATTCCCATTTAGTTATCCCTAGCATATATTTTAGCATTTTCAGTTTAGTAAATTGCGTTTTATAACTCAGTGAATTCTAGCCTATTTTATCTTTAATTTTGCTATCTTTTTGCATTAATGTCACTGCATGAGTTAATTCCAGATTGCATCCACAATTATCGCTGCACCTGATAGCTATTTGGATAAGAACTAAAAATATGTGACTTGTCTATTCTGGTATAACCAACCTGTACGTACAATGATAGAATAATTCTGAGGAAAGGACACCTGTACTGTTGGAAGAGGACATAAAAGGTTGACGAGAGAAAAAAGGGGGAGCTTTTTCTTGACCATCATCTTCTTCATCTTACCTTGAAGCTTGTGGCTATGGCAGCTTAAGCCTTTCACGGGTGAGCCAAAGTGCAAATTGATGCAGATTAGCTTCTGATGCGGAGACCTAAGTGCGAGACAAGAGGGAATAGAGAGATTCAGTCGAGTTGTCTAGGAATAGTATTCTCCACTCGATTCTTTCTTATTTCCTTCTAAATGCTGGTGATTACTCTCTGTTTTCTATTTCTATGGAAGTACACATGAATTCTTGGTTAAATGTTATCATATTCAATCTTGCTTTTATTGTTTAAACTTGGGGTTTGAATGTTTCTTAACACGAAAGTGTTATTGCAGTCACTGACGTTGGAAAGTGCAATAACAGTTCGAGCCAACAATCATTACAATAGAAGTTGAGTGAGGATTAGAGGAATTTAGTCCACTTCTTAATAGTGCCATGTTACCATCATTGGAAGGTGGGGTTAATATGCATGTTTAAGTCTTAGATTAAATAGAGGAGTGACGCTTGCTAAGATATACATTGAATTTTATTAGCTCAACAATCACCTATCCTTTTATACCTTGTGAGCATTTAGTATTCTGCTGAAGATTCATGTTGGGCATCCCAGTTTATCATTATCATATTTTATTTTATTGTTTTGAAGTTATTGCATTGACAAACATCCTCACAATTTATCTCATTTCTATCTAGTTATTGCACTGACATTAATAGACAAAAGACAACCATCCCTGTCAGATCGATATCCGACAGACTCACATCTGTCTACTATACTTGCATTGACAGTGTACGCTTGCACATTATTGTTGTGACGTTAAACAACCGATCAATTTTTTGGTGCTGTTACCGGGGAATGGCATTTGTTTGATGTTTAATTTTGTTTTTTTGTGTTTTTGAGCTTTATTTTCCTTATATAATATTTAGTTTTCACTAACTGGTTTTTCTTTGTTTCTATTTCTTCAACTTCATTTTAGGTGTTTTATGACCTGAAATAAGTCAGATTTTCTTGCCGATTTTGATCCAGAAATTGAAAAGACTGTTCAGAGTAGACTTCGAGAACAAAGAAATATGGCTCTACCAGGGAACAATGCAACCATACCCCCGATGCAATAGCAAAATGTTAATAACCCATTGTTGCTACAAGATTCTCACATACAAAATAGGACTATACGAGATTTTGTAGTACCTGTCTTGGATTGATTGTCACTCGCGATAAGTTTTAAAATTTATAATTGATCGTAATCAAACTAACTGTTATCACGACGAAGGCAAGCGCACCTATCGAACAGCAGTATAGTTTTAGCAAGACCGGATGTCGAACCCAAAGGAACTAAAAGTACTAGTATTAACTTTCTTTTTATTATCTAACCTAAGAATAATGAAGTTAATTAACTAATTAACTAATTATCTAACCTAAGAATAATGAAGTTTTTTTTAACTAATTAACTAATTAACTAATTAACTAATACCCAAGGAAAAATCCACCTAGACTTCACTTGTTATTTGACTCTGAATCAGACGATTTATTCATTCAACTTGTTCCATAGAAATCCCTAATTTATATTATTATCTTTCTCGAGACTAACAACGTCTAACACTAGATTGAATAATTGAAATCTCTTTCTAATTAACACCCTAGGGTTGCATTAACTCGATTTATGGATCCCCTTATTAGGATTCACCCTAATCCGGCAAAATCTTGTCACCCTATCTCTAGGCGTGCAATCAACTCCGCTTACTCCTCTAAATAAGCGCATTAACTTGAATCAATATTATGAAATACCGAAGCAAGAATTAAGAACACATAATTAAGAACAAGTTAAATATTTATCATATAATTCAAATAATAATGACAAGATTCGTCTTAGGCTTCATTCCCCTTAGGTATTTAAGGGGTTTAGTTCATAACTATAAAGGGAAACATCTCAGAAGAATAATGAATGCAAAACATAAAGAAAACCCAAGACTCCTGAAAGGAAATTGAGGGGAGATCTTCAGTCTTGATGAATAATTCGACTTCTGATATGGATCAATCGGTGTTCTTCAAGTAATTCCTTGCTTCCTCCTATGCGTGTCCTCTTTTAATCCTCCTGTAGGGTGTTTAAATAGGCTTTAGAATGCCTAAAAGCCCTCAAAAATGTCCTTTTTCGAATAGAACTTAACTAGGGCTCGGCAGGGATACGCCCGTGTGACACGTCTGTGTGCGATTACTTTAGGTCGTGGTCAAGGCTGAGAGATCAACACGCCCATGTTGAGGTTGTTTTAGGCCGTGTTCGAGCCTGGTAGAATGGCACGAGAGTGTGTGCTACCTGTGTTAGGAAGTCCAGGCCGTGTTGTTTTCCCACGTTGGCCCATTTTCTCTGTTTTTGGCCCGTTTCTTGTTCTTTTTGCTCTTCTGTACTCACTTAAGTATAAAACATGAAATTAAAGGATTAGGAGCATCAAATTCACCAAATCTAAGGAGAAATCATTCATAAATGTGTTAAGGATGGGATAATAATATGTATAAATTACGGTTTATCAAATACCCCCACACTTAAGCATTTACTTGTCCTCAAGAAAAATCCTCAATTCACAATTAAGAATTCCTTTTTATCAACTTATAATTCCTATCAATAATATCTCAAACTAATCCATAAGTAATCATACATTAAGAATTCAACTAAAAGAACATTAAAGTTTCAAACATTCCAAGTTGAGCATTTAATCACGAAAAATATAGGCATCTCCCTTATCTAAGTAATCACCATTGATTCGAAATCTCACAGAGTTTAACATCCTCACTAAAGATTCACTCAAATCACTCGAAGTGTTTAAGGATAATGAATTTAGCACTCAACAATCAATATGAAAAGTTATTACCATAGGCTTGCATGAAAATCAAACCTCCACCACTATAAATTGAGATGATACATCAATCAAAAGGTCTTTAGAGGGTTGTAAGAGGCTTTGGTTAGGGGGTGTGGTCACAAGCTGAAAGAGACGGTTAGAATCGAGATTGAATTGAAAAATTACTTAAGTATAAAAGAGCTTCTTCTCAGAATATGGAATTTAAACACTTAAGCTTCAAAAATACGACTTACTGCTACTAAATAGATATGTATTTTTTTTTTGAGAACAAGTTAAGTAACATAGACTAACTATTAAGAATAAGACATAGCTAAGCAATTTATTCAAATCGGATCTCGACAAAAATAAGGATAAAATTAATTGAGAGGATTTCAACAATAATGAGTTATGGGTTAATATTGAGGGTAAATCAATGAATGCGATGTTAGGCTCAAAGGGGTTTACTAAGGATTAATTGTGAAGGTAGGCTTTTCATGGCATGAGTAGGTTAAACCTAAGTGCCTCTATCATCTTGAAATATCAAATCAAATGGTGTAGTCTTGACATGCATAATCAAGCAAGTTTTAGAATAACTATTCGATATTGATGCACTCAAAGCAATAATAAAAGTGAGCATGAAAGAAATAATAGATGCTCTAAAGGCTCAAAATCTTACAAAAGTTATGGCTTTTTGATGTTTAAACCTGTGGATTTCAATTCAAGATAATACTTAAACTTGGGGAAAATAACCTAAAATTTTTAATTCTAAAAAATCTACTTATCATTCTTAATTCTCTAATGTCTTAAAGTTTAAAAAATCAATGCATGAATGCTTATGTTTTAATTCAAGACATATAAATAAAAATCATAAATTAATCAAAATTTATCCTAAAAATGATATGAGAGATTTACAAGAGAACAAGACAAAATTCAGGGATTTTTCTGATAGTGATATAATTGACCCCGCCCCACACTTAAAATGTACATTTCCCTCAATGTACAAAGAAAAAGTTGGTGACAATTATAGATATAAGATCATAAGATAGGGAGAGAAGCGAAACTTCTTGAATGTTAAATGAATGAACTCCGTAGTTTGGAGTTATATAGAGTGGAGGAGAATACTCCGGTGGTGGTAGAGGTTGGGTTCCACAAGTGCTACGCCAAAAGAATATTATATCTCGTGGTCGAGTAGGGCATGGCAGTCATGGAGAACCTTTTCCAGTGGAGTTTGAAGTTCCTAAGTGAATGTGAGCTTTAGAGCTCTTTATAACTGTGATGAAATCAGGAACTCTTTAGGGAATATAAAGAAGAATAATTACTTGTAATGAAATAGTCGGAATTTAAAATTGTTTATAAAACCTAAAAATAAAACAGTATCAAAAGGAAATAATATGAAAAGTTAAAAGTGAAAATAGTAAGAAAAATGATAAATAAAAATAGAAATAGAAATAAAGATAAAATAAAATAAAATCTTTAAATATCATCATCGCCGGATGGTTCGTGAGGTGGTGATGGTGATGAAATGTGGAGGTGCTAAAAAATCTGCTGTAGAGTAGCATCAATGTTATCAAATCACTGAAAACATTGCTGCTCAAATCGCGTGAGGTGCTCAGAGATGTCAGAATATGAAGCCGCCGCATGAACTGGACGATAGATGGGTGGTGGATGAGACGGTGGGTCCTCGTGTCATGGAGGGACAACTTTAGTAATGTCCTCAGGGGCCTTCTCCTTGGTTGATTGGTCGAGACGATACTAGGGAGGGTAGGTTCCACGGCGTTTTTTGATCATCCTCATACTTAGCATGCTTGAGATGCCTTGTGGAGACATCTGGCCAATGTGGGTAAGGGAGGACGCTTGTGTTGCTGTGTTGAGGAGCTCGAAGTGCCGAGCCAGTCAAGTCACATAGGGGCCAATGGAGATGACCGCCTTCTGATGCCGCTCCATCTGATGGCGAATGGCGAGGGCAATGAAGTAGGCGAGGTCGAAGACGTGGCCATGCGACATACACCATAGGAAGTAGACGTCGTGAGTGTTGAAGACGCCGGTGCTCTCTTGCCGTCCTGTCAAAGTGTGAGCTAAGATAGAATGTAAGTACCTCAAGGATGGAGGAAGAACTGATGCCTTGGAGTGACTAGGGTTGTAGGTGGCCGAGCGTGCTACTAACGTGTCCCAGCACCGTGAAAGAGAACAATGAATGTGCCGGTTGAGAGCGTGGAGGTCGTTCTCCTCCTTGAACTCCTCCGTGTAAAGGCCTAATGCGATATCAAACTCTAGGACGCTCAACTAGCAGACTAAACCGCCGAGGCAAAATTGAACCGTGGCGGGATCATCAAAGTTGGTCATGACATCTTGAAGGTGGAAAGTCGAGCAAAGTTTGAGTGTAAGCTCTAGGTACATCGGCTCGATGATCGCGAAGAAAAGTTCCCATGGATCGGTTGTTAGAAGAGCTCTGACCGCATCAGCCAGTTGGACTTGTTCGAGTGTGGCCCAGTCAATGCAGCGGCTCGTAACTAAGGGTCGGGCCCAGAGTATCTGGAAGAGTTCTTCTTGTGGTCCAACGGGAAAATGAAGGAAGGGGTGATGAATTTCAGCGGTAGGACCCGGGGAAGATGACGCTCCCTTCCTTTTCTTTGAAGCAAGAACGACGACCTTTTTACCACGTGAACTCGACATTATATACCTGCAAGAAGAATACTATTTCGTCTTAATAATTGGAAAAATAATAGGCAAACAAATTTGAAAAGGAAAAAGCCATGAATTTATACTAACAATTTTAGCCAACACTACTAACACTAACAAAACTCAACCAAAACAATCAATTTGATGGTATAATTTCGTGTTATTAGCATGGTAATAGCATGAGCATGAGCATAGTAATGGCATGGGAATGACAATAGCATGAGTCTTCCTTAACAACTTGATTTAACGTGAAATATATGATAAATATCCTAAGGATGCAAATTAAATGATAGAACAATGAGCAAAATGGAAATAATATGAGAAAAATGAAGATTAATAAGCATTAAAAATATGTAAAATAGAAGAGAAAAGAATAAACAAACGCTAAAGGGAGGAGCTTGGGCGTCAAAAATGGAGTTGAAAGCGGTGCACGGGCGTGGCAGAGGGCGCGTGTGGAGTTACAGCGGCCAGGGTTAGGGATTTTGGGTGAAGAAGATGATGAATAATGAGGGTTTTTATGGATTTTGGGGCACACGGCCATGGAACATGCCCGTGTGCCCTAATTTTAGCCTGTGTTTTGTGTTTTTTCGATTTTCGGTGCCTCTGACATTTAGCCCACACCTGTGTTCCTTAGGCGTGTTGGTGCACATGGCCGTGTCGTGCGGCCATGCCTGGCTTTGTTTGCTTCTCCCACGCCCATGTATGTAGGCCCACACCCGTGTTAAATTGACAGGTTCGACCACGGGTGCTAGACACGGGCGTGTCGCATGCCCGTGCTATTTTCTCCGGTTCAACCATGGTTCTAAGACATGGGCGTCTCGCATGCCCGTGTTGTTTTGGCAGGATCACCCAGGGCCATTCGCATGGCCGTGGCAACCTGTCGCATCCAGTGTTGGGGAAAAATCTTTGCCCTGTTTTCACACGGTTTACAGCACGCCCGTGTGCCTGGCCGTGTGAGTGTGGAAAACGTATATTCAAGAGCTCAGTTAGTAAGTTAGTTGTTAAATACTTGAATTTAAAGAATTTAATACCGTTAGTGCTCGGATTGCCTCCCGAGAAGCGCTTATTTATAGTCTAAGCTAGACTTACCTAGGTTTCACGCGGTCATGGTGGTTCAAGGAGTTTACACTCCTCATTCCTACTATCAGTTCTATCAAAATAAGGTTTTAAGTGAGTGATATTTACCTTAAACGTGCCAAATTTGGAATGATTTACCTCGACTGTACCGTATGGGAAGCCGTAAGAGGGATTGCTCTATTCGATTCAGAAGTGGTAATACGAGGATCTACGGCATCTAATAGTACTTGGTCTCCAACCTTAACTTGATTTTTGGAAAAACTTAGCTCATCATGGCGTGTTTTCGGTTTATGTGTCTGCCATTCATCTAACTCCTCGATTTGTAGCCTTCGTTCTTCATGGATAGGTCCTTTGTTGTTGCTTGAACAAGGCTCATGTATGTCCTTCGAACTTATTTCCTACAAAGTAGGTTGCAACATATGCTTAGTCTTAGTAGAATGTTTTATACAACCACCTTCAATTTTTGGTGTGTTGCTCGAATTGCGAGCTTGTAGGGTGATTGTTTCGTCTCCCACACGAAGTGTGAGTTCGCCTGTGCCAACATCAATAATTGTTCTAGCAGTCGCTAAAAAGGGCCTTCTTAAAATTAAAGGAACGTTACTATCTTCCTCTATGTCTAAAACAACGAAATCCGCTGAGAATATAAATTTGTCGATTTTAACGAGTACAGCTTCAACAATACCCTTAGGAAATCTGGTAGTTTTATCTGCTAATTGAATGCTCATCCTAGTTTGTTTGGGTTTCCCAAGTCCTAGTTGCTTAAACATTTTGTGAGGCATGACATTGATACTAGCCCCTAAATCAGCTAACACATTGTTCACATCTAGACTACCAATTAAACAAGGAATTGTAAAACTCCCTGGATCTTTTAATTTATTGGGCAGCTTATTTTGTAAAATAGCTAAGCAAACTGCGTTTAACTCTACATGCGACGCCTCATCCAACCTCAGCTTATTTGCTAAAAGCTCTTTTAAAAACTTCATTGCGTTTGGCATCTGCGAGAGAGCTTCAATAAATGGAAAGTTAATATGTAATTTCTTTAAAAGTTTAAGGAATTTACCAAATTGTTCGCCTGAGCGGTCTTTCCTTGTCGCATTGGGGTATGGCACACGAGGTTTATATTCTACACTTACCGGTTTCTACTCATTGTGATCTACTTTACTTTTACCTTTGCTTTCCACAGCCTCTTGCTTTGGTTCTGGTTGAGATGCAACTAACCCTTCCTCATTTCTAATGCCAATCGCATTGAGTTGTTCCCTTGGGTTAGGTTCAGTATTACTTGACAAGCTACCTTGTGGTCATTCAGAAATTAATTTGGACAGCTGGCCTATTTGACTTTCGAGCCCTTAAATCGATGCTTGTTGATTTTTAAGCGTTGTCTCGGTATTTTGGAAACGAGTTTCTGACACCAGATGAATTTGGATAGCATCTTCTCAAGGTTCAGTTTCTTTTCCTACTGATAAGGTGGTTGTTGAAAACCCGGAGGATTTTGTGGCCTTTGATTTCCTTGACCAGCCCATGAGAAATTTGGGTGGTTCCTCCAACTTGCATTATAAGTATTATTGTATGGGTTATTTTGAGCTCTAGAGTTATTGTTACCCATATAGTGGACTTGTTCATCTTCGGTTGTAGGATTTAAGGGTTGATATTCTGTATGTACACCTCCTCCACTTGAATCACACCTCATCACTGGATGTACCTGCGTAGAACCAAGTAAACCATCAATCTTTTTATTTAGAAGCTCCACCTGATTTGATAACATATTAACCGCGTCGACGTTATAAACACCTACTATTTTTGTTGGCTTAGTCCTCATGACTTGCCATTGATAACTATTCAGTGACATCTCTTCAATAAATTTGTAAGCCTCTTCAGGTGTTTTGTTGTTTATGGTTCCACCGGCATCTGCATCAATTATCTGTCTCGTCGAGGGGTTTACACCATTGTAAAATGTTTGAACTTGTAGCCAAAGAGGTAACCCACGGTGAGGGCACCTACGCAGTAGGTCCTTGTACCTCTCCCATGCATTGTAAAGTGTTTCTAAATCTATCTGCAAAAAAAAAAGAAATATCATTCCTTAGTTTAGCTGTTTTAGCAAGTGGAAAGTACTTTAGTAAAAACTTTTCGGTCATTTGTTCCCAAGTAGTGATTGATCCTTGTGGTAACGAGTTCAACCACTGGTTAGCCTTGTTCCTTAGTGAAAAGGGAAATAGCTGAAAGCGAATGGCATCATCAGAAACGCCATTGATTTTGAATGTGTCGTAAAAAATCCAAAAAATTTGCTAAATGAGTATTTGGGTTTTCATCCTGCAAACCATCAAACTGAACAAACTATTGTATCATTTGAATTGTGTTAGGTTTTAGTTCAAAATCATTTGCAGCAATAGCAAGCCTAATTATACTCGATTCAGTTCCTGTTAAAGTAGGTTTAGCATAATCATACATAATATGAAGAGCAGGATTCTGATTTACTGGGTCAGCAGCAATCGCAGGAGGTACCAAATTTTCTTGATTCTCGGCCATCTCCTCGGTTGTAGTTGGGATATCGTCCCCTTGCTCTTCCTCTGTGTATCTTAGGCTTCGCCTTATTTCTCTTTGATTTCTGCGAGTTGTGCGATCGATTTCTTCATCAAAAAGTAATGGTCCTGACGGGTTTCCTCTAGTCATAAACTATAAGAACCTGCCAGAAGAAAGCAAAAGAAAATTTAGTAACAAAAATCAAAACAAAATTAAAATTGCAATAAAAGTAAATGGCTAAAGTAACAAAAATCGAGTGTTCCAAATATCTTAGTTCCCCGGCAACGGCGCCAAAAACTTTGTTGCCACTCGCGATAAGTTTTAAAATTTATAATTGATCGTACTAAAACTAACTATTATCATGACAAAGGCAAGTGCACCTATCGAACAGTAGTATAGTTTTAGCAAGACCGGATGTCGAACCCAAAGGAACTAAAAGTACTAGTATTAACTTTCTTTTTATTATCTAACCTAAGAATAATGAAGTTTGTTTAACTAACTAATTAAATAATCTAAGAATGCACAGAAAATAGATTTGGGGAAAATACTTTTGGAAAACTGATTGATTTAAGACAATACCCAAGGAAAAATCCACCTAGACTTCACTTGTTATTTGACTCTAAATCAGACGATTTATTCATTCAACTTGTTCAGTAGAAATCCCTAATTTATATTATTATCTCTCTCGAGACTAACAACGTCTAACCCTAGATTGAATAATTGAAATCTCTTTCTAATTAACACCCTAGGGTTGCATTAACTCAATCTATGGATCCCCTTATTAGGTTTCGCTCTAATCCGGTAAAATCTTGTCACCCTATCTCTAAGCGTGCAATCAACTCCACTCAATTATGACAAATTTACTCTTAGACAGGGACTTTTGCTCCTCTGAATAAGCGCATTAGCTTGAATCAATATTCTGAAATACTGAAGCAAGAATTAAGAACACATAATTAGGAACAAGTTAAATATTTATCATACAATTCAGATAATAATGACAAGATTCGTCTTAGGTTTCATTCCCCTTAGGTATTTAGGGGGTTTAGTTCATAACTATAAAGGGAAACATCTCAGAAGAATAATGGATGCAAAATATAAAGAAAACCCAAAACTGCTGAAGGGAAATTGAGGGGAGATCTTCAGTCTTGATGAATAATCCGGCTTCTGAGATGGATCAATCGGTCTTCTTCGAGTAATTCCTTGCTTCCTCCTCTGCGTGTCCTCTTTTAATCCTCCCATAGGGTGTTAAAATAGGCTTTAGAATGCCTAAAAGCCCTCAAAATCGCCCTTTTCTGAATAGAACTTAACTATGGCTCGGTAGGGACATGCCGGTGTGACACGCCCGAGTGCAATTACTTCAGCCCGTGGTCAAGGTTGAGAGATTAACACGCCCGTGTTGAGGTTGTTTTAGGCCGTGTTTGAGCCTGCTAGAATGGCATGGGTGTGGTGCTACTGGTGTGAGGAAGTCCAGGCTGTTTTGTTTTCCCACGTTGGCTCATTTTCTCCATTTTTGGCCCGTTTCTTGTTCTTTTTGCTCTCTTGTGTTCACCTAAGTATAAATGTGTTAAGCATCAAATTCACCAAATCTAAGTAGAAATCATTCATAAATGTGTTAAGCATGGGATAATAATATGTATAAATTACGGTTTATCATAGATTATTTACAACCAGGAGTTGTTAGGCCAGCAATCCAAGATGGGAATTTTGAACTCAAGCCAGTAATGTTTCAAATGCTATGCTAAATTTTAATGGACAATCTGCTAGACTACCACATGAAGATGTGAGAGAACATCTTAAATCCTTTTTATTGATCTGTGCTTCCTTTAGTCAATAAGGCGTTCCTAATGATGCTTTGAAGATGCAATTATTTCCTTATTCCTTACAGGAAAGAGCCCGTACTTATTTTTTTGGGCTACTTGCCAGATCAATTACTTCTTGGGATGCACTAGCAACATAGTTTGTTTTGCGATTTAACTCACCGACAATGAATGCTCGTCTTCGAAATGATATTTCTACTTATCATCAGCTGGATGATGAAAATCTTCACACCACATCGGAACATTATAAATCTTTACTTTGATGTTGTCCCATGCACGATATTCAACCAGAAACACAAATTGAGATTTTTTTATAATGGGCTGAATTCACATACAAGGAATCTTGTTGACGTATTAGCCAATGGACCTTTGTTGGATTGTACTTATAATGATGCTGTGAGAATTCTTGAGAGAATTGCTTAGAATGATTATCAATACCTCTCCAGAGCTGCACAAGCAAAAACTACTCTAAGAGTTATTGAATTGGATACAATAACTGCACTAGGTGCTCAAGTTTCTTCACTCACAAAAAGGATTAAAAATATACAAGGGACTAGTGGCGTTGCACCTATACAAGTCACTCAGCAAGTTGATGTTCCTACTTTTTGTTGTGAGATTTGTACTGACAACCATAGCTATGAAGATTGTCCACAACATGCAGAGAATGCCTGTTATATTAGTAACATCTACAACAATTCTTATTGTAACTCTTACACCAACTCTGCATGCAACTAACAGTTTTGGGGAACTCAAAATGCTCGACAAAATGCTGTGACATTCAGATATAGGAATACATCTATTTAGGGCAATAATAATCCAAGACAAGGGAACTACAATCAACAATAGCAGAACTACAATTAGCACATTCAGATGCATCCACAATAAGGCAAGACACATACACACCAAAATTTGATGCAATCATAAAACTCTTCAATACCGAATTAGCATGTTCAAAGACATCGATAGGAATCGTACACTGAAGCTTCTACTTTTGACCTGTTAGAAACTTTTGAGGCGTTAATGCGAGAGCATATTACTTGCACAGAAGCTATCGTACAAGGGAATTCATCTTCCATTCGAGCATTAGAAGCACAATTAAGACAACTTGCTTCAAATCTAAATACTCGACCACCAAACTCATTATCTAGTGACACGAAAAATCCTAGTCTGAGGGGGAAAGAACATTGTAAGGCTATCACTCTTAGGAGAGGTAAACAAAGTGGTGAATCATTTCTAGACTCTACTGCAGCATTTTAAGATACAAATGGTGTGATTACTGGTGAGAAGGTTGAATCTAAAGAGTTTGTCGATGAATCAGAAAAAGAAGTTTCATGAATCATCACTCATATGCCTAATGTCCAACCTTCAAAATTATCGACGCAATCAAAGGTGTCGGTGCAAGCAAATATATCTCTACCTTTACCTTTCCCACAAATATTTAGGAAGAATGAGCATGATAAGCAGTATCAGCAGTTCCTGGACACACTAAAGTAACTGCAGTTCAACATTCCTTTAGTAGACACTCTAGTACAAATTCTGAGTTATGGGAAATTTATGAAAGACCTCTTGTCCTAGAAAAAGAAGCTCACTGATATTGAAATTATTGCACTTACATAAGGCTATAGTGCTGTTTTGACAAACAAGTTGCCCCTAAATTGAAAGATCCTGGGAGCTTTACCATCACATGTTCAATTGGCAATCATTATTTGGGCAAGGCTTTATGCGACTTGGGAGCTAGCATTAACCTAATGCCACCATCTACTTTTAGAAAGTTGGGAATTGGTCACATGAAATTTACTGCAGTGACATTACAAATAGCCAATTGGTCCTTAGCTCAACCTGAAGTGCAAATCAAAGATGTCTTAGTTTGTGTGGATTAATTGGTTTTTTCGGCTGATTTTATCAGAGGTTCTCATAATCTTGGGACGACCATTTTTAGCCACCAACCGAGCTCTTATTGATGTTTACAAAGGTGAACTAACCATGCGATTTAATGATGAGCAAGTCACCTTCAGTGTTTCTAAATCTATTCAATGCAAGGACAAAGAAGAATGCCATACTGTTAATGTGCTAGATGATCTAATTGAGGAAGAATTCAATGACCCAAGCACAATACTTTCTGAAAAGTTTGCAGTGACATCTGATGTCGAATCCTTAAACAATTGTGACAACATGGTTGAAGCTAATAATCTTGAACTCAAGCATGGATGACAGATTGAATCCTTAGACCTAGCTAATAGAACAACCCTAATTTTCAAACCATCTATTGAATAAGCTCCTACTCTGAAATTGAATCACTATCTATTACTCTTAAATATGTCTTTCTGGGTGATCAAAATACCCTTCCAGTTATTGTCTCTGCAACACTGGATGTAACTATAGAAGAGAAATTGGTCCATATTCTCAAGCAACATAAACGAGCTATCGTTTGGAGTATTATCGATATTCAAGGTATTAATCCTTTCTACATGCACAAGATGAAGTTGGAAGATGAAGAAGGCTAGCAATCAATTGAACAGCAAAGAAGATTAAATGAGAAGATGAAGAAATTTATTCAGAAGGAAATCAAAAAATAGCTTGATGCCAGAATTATTTACCCGATTTCTGATAGCAATTGGGTAAGTCTAGTACAATGTGCACCTAAAAAGAGTGGCATAACTGTGGTTCACAATGATAAGGATGAATTAGTTCCAACACGCATTCCTATGTCGAGTTCGTATGGATTATCATAAATTGAATGCGGCCATAAAGAAGGCATCACTTCCCACTTCCTTTCATTGACTAAATGTTGGACTTGCTAGAAAGTCCTATTATTTCTTTTTAGATGACTATTCTAGATACAATCAAATTGCTATTGCACTGAAGGATCAGGAGAAAACAATCTTCACCTGCCCCTTTGGTACTTTCGCTTTTTGCCATATGATTTTTGGTCTTTGTAACACACCAGCCACATTTTAAAGGTGCATGATGGCAATATTCTCAGATATGACCGAAGACTCTTTAGAGGTTTTTATGGATGATTTCTCAGTCTATGGGAATGGTTTTGATCATTGCGTTGACAATTTGGATAAAGTATTGAAGTGATGTGAGGACACACATCTTGTCCTGAATTGGGAAAAATGTCATTCATGGAAACTGAAGGCATTGTGTTAGGACACCACATCTCTAGTCAAGGCATTCAAGTAGACAAAGCTAAGGTGGAAATCGTTGAGAAATTACCTCCACCAAAAAACGTCAAAAGGTATTCGCAGTTTTCTTAGACATACGGGGTTTTACTGAAGGTTTATTAGAGATTTTTTGAAAATTGCAAAGCCTTTATGCTCTTTGTTGGAACAGAATAAAAAATTCTTCTTTGACAATGCATGTTTGGATGCCTTTATTCAGTTTAAAAAGTAGCTAGTGAATGCACCCATTGTCGTTGCACCAGATTGGTCTCAACCTTTTGAAGTTATGTGCGATGCAAGTGACTTTGCTGTGGGTGCGATTCTAGGACAACGAAAGGGAAAAATATTTCACACCATCTATTATGCTAGGAAAACTCTTATAGAGGCTCAATTTAATTATACCACCACAGAGAAAGAATTGATGGATGTAGTATTTGCTTTTGACAAGTTTTGTTCTTATCTTGTCAGTGCAAAGGTTATTGTATTCACTGATCACTCTGCATTGAGATATCTCTTTGTGCAAAAGGATGCCAAACCAAAACTGATACGTTGGATATTATGTTGTAAGAATTTGAAATCGAGATAAAAGACTGTAAAGGTTCAGAGAATCAAGTTGTAGACCATCTGTCTCGATTGGAAGTTGATAGCAAAGACGGAAACATACTTCCAATTGTCAACGCATTCCCAGATGAGAAGTTATTTGCTGTACATGCAACTCCTTGGTATGCGGATTCTATTAATTATCTAGTTTGTGGAGAACTCTCATTGGGTGTCAAAAGCCATAAAAAAGAAAGATTTCTTCGTGACGTAGTGAAGTATCATGGGAACGAGCTGTATTTATTCAAGGTATGCAATGACAACACCATTCGATGTTGTGTTCCGGAAGAAGAGATGCTATCAATCCTGAAGCATTGTCATGATGCTCCTTATTGGGGTCATTTCAGTGGTATGAGAACTACTGCTAAAGTTCTCCAATCAGGATTTTACTGGCCGACATTATTCAAAGATGCCCACAATTTTTTGAATCAATGCGATAGGTCTCAGCGAATCAGTTCTATATCCCAACGCAATGAAATGTTACAGCAGCCAATTATGGAGCTTGAATTATTCAATGTTTTGGGTATGGATTTTATGGGGCCATTTCCAAGTTCATTTGGAAATATATATATATTAGTAGTTGTTGACTACGTCTCGAAGTGGTTTGAAGCTATTGTAGTTCCAAAAGATGATGCAAAGACAGTGCTAAAAGTTTTTCACAAGCATAGAATGGCTACTACTAAAGAGATATAGAGTTAATCATAGAATGGCTACTACTTACCATCCGCAAACTAATGGACAAGTCGAAGTCTCGAATTGAAAAATTAAGAACATTCTAGAGAAGGTTGTAAACCCTTTGAGGAAATATTGGTCTTTCCGATTAGATGACACTTTATGGGCATTGCGGACAACATACAAAACTCCATTAGGGATGTCACCGTATTAATTGGTTTTTGGGAAAGTATGTAACTTGCTCGTTGAACTGGAACACAAAGCAATGTGGGAAAATAAGCAAGTGAACATGGAATATGAAGCGGCTGGAAAGAAAAGGCTATTGGATATCACTGAACTAGAGGAGATTAGGAGAAATGCCTATGAAAATGCTGTGATTTATAAGGAAAAGACCAAACGATAGCATGACAAGATTATTTTACAGTGACAAATTATCGTGGGTCAACAATTTTTATTATTCAATTCTTGACTCAAATTGCACCCAGGTAAATTGCGTTAACGTTGGTTTGGACCTTTTGAAGTTGTTGACGTATTTTGGCAACAGTAATCAAAAGCAGACAGAGACCATTAAATTGGTCGAAAAGTTTTAATTTTTAATTATTAACCTATGATTTTATTTTATTTTATTTATGTTTTGTTAAAGTTTGTTTTCCATCCTTTTTACAGAATAATTAGGCACCTTTGTCTACGTATTAAAATTTTGTTGTCAACGCATTCCGTAATTTTGTACTACCATTTATAACTCATCAAAATTCAAGGAAATTCAGATTCCACCATTGAATCAAAAATCACTCAGCCGTTTGGTCCTTCTGAGCAGGCACAATTTCTATTGGACACAACTATTCCCCCAGTTATATATGTCTCTACAAAACAACACGCCTCTCTATCTTCCTCTTTCACTCACTATAAATCCTCCCCCACTGTACCGACTGTAACGTATTCAAGTAACCATTTTTATTTCCTTTCTCTTCTCAAGATCATATCTTTTCAACTTTAAACCATTTTTCTTCAAAAAAATATGGCAAAAACGAGAGGCTCGGTCAAAAAAGCCACCAAATCTGCTGAAGAACATGCGTCCTTTGCTACCATAGTTTATGCACTAGAATCCCCCAGGCCAGTGCAGAAAAAGAGTAAGTAATCTTTTTGAATACAGTGGCAAAGGAACGATTTCAAGACAATATGTTGAAGCAAAACTTCCACCCTGAACAAGGAATTTCCCTTTCGCAATAACAAGACTTGGGTAAGCAAGTCTACAAAACCATCTCAAATTTGAAGTGGGAAACTTTTTGCACCCATCCTGGAAGCTATTCTCCTTCACTGGTACATGAGTTTTATGCTAACCTTTATGATCATAAGTTAGAGTTCATTTTTGTTCGAGAAGGCTTAATACCATGGGACGCTAAAATAATTAACGAGTTGTACAACACCAAGGTGGATGTAGACGAACATTCTGAGTTCATTGAGGATATCACAGATGAAAAATAAGACCTATTGGTGAAAGACTTGTGTCGAGGAGCATTGTGGATGGGTTCCTATCAAAAGAATTATACGATGCAATGTCACTTCGTGACACTGCAAAGCAAAATCTGGTTTCATTTTGTCAATTGCAGGCTAAAGCCCTCTACTCACAACACCACAGTCACCCTCGATAGAATGTGTCCAATACATTCCATCGTTAAGGGTAGAAAGATTGATGTCGGCATAGTACTTCACCAGGAAATTACTGACTGTGCCACAAGGTAAACTGGAATCTTGGTTTTCCTATCATTGGTGATATTATTATGCCAACAAAAAGGAATTGTGCCCCGTGATGGTGAGGAAGTCTTGGAAAATAAGGGCCTGGCCAATGAAGCCTCTATAGAAAGATTGAATCGCGAAAAAGATACGTCGATATTGGAGGTAGAAATAAGTAAGACAAGGAAGGGTGAAACCAAAGCTGACAACAAAGGAACAAACCTAAATGTAGAGATATCATTATCGCAAAAAGAAAGATGTCGAAAAAATGGTCAATTCCATCAACAATAGGCAGATCAGGCTTGTCGCTACAATAGAGGATATTGAGAAATCCCAAAATTTGTTTTATGCTTATACTAAATCCTGGAACAGTTCTATTGTAGCCAAATTAAGCCAATTGAGCCCATCCCTACTACTGGAATTCCCAGAGTTTCCACCAATCATTCGAAATTATGAACTCTTATCCGTGGATGATGACTTAGAAGACCAAGACAGATTAGTGGCATCCCCTCCCATTGTGCAGGTCTCTTATAATGACAAAGAAGAGGAATCCAGTGATATTGAAGAATACCTACGAAAGATTGATAGATTGTTCAAGGATGGTATTTTTACTGATTAAAAGGATACTGTTGTTGAGAAAGAAATTGGTGCAGCAGAGGAAGTTATTTTTGTTGGAGAAGAAGAAGTTGCTAAGGATGAAAAAGAAAAAGAAGAGGAAGATTTTGTTGTGAACATTGTCACCGCACCTGAGTCTGTGGGTGCAAATATTGATAATTTGGAACGAGATGGAGCAAGATTGGCAGAAGTTGCTGAGGTAACCAGTGAGGAGCAATGCAATTCATTGGCAATAGTAGCCTACACTGGACCACTCTAGGTGGCCTCTCCTACACAATAAGTAGCTTATGATGCTAGGGTAGAGCCAAAAATTGAGGAGCAATCCGAGGACCATGCGAAGCCCAAAGAAAAGAAGAGAAAGCGCTCCAAAGATAAAAAAAAGAAGAAGGAGGAAAAGAAAAGAAGGAAGAAACTTCGTGCAGCCACATTAATGGCTGAGGATAACTGAGTTAGTTTATTTTAAGCTTTAGCTGTAGTATTCATACATTGCATGTAGCTATAAGTTTTATTTTGATAAGTACATATTGTCATTGCATTTTTATTGTCATTACATTTTCATGTTAGTGCACCAGGGACAATGCAAACTTTAAGTTTGGGGGAATGCACATGGACCTTGGAAATGCACCCATATTTCATTTTTTTTTTTTTGGTAATGAAGCATGCAAGGTTTAATTATAGTTAATGAAAAATGTTCTAAATTTTTTGTCACATTCGATGCTTAATTCTTGAATCATGTGAATTATCAATGAATGAGTTGGATAAATTTGACAGAAGTTTGTAGCTTCAATTCTTTGATGAATGGATTAGGTTGCATTAGTTATGGATGACTGCTATCATTCCTTAAATCTTGAATGAATTTACTTTTTACAATTGCTTATATATATAGTTATAAATTAGAGACACTCTAAAGTGAGTGTAGTATGGAATGTTAAAGAGGGAACACTCCAATACAAGCATTAGAAAAATCAATTTGGCCAAAGGCTGTCACTGCATGAGTTTGTGTCGGCGCAATTACATACTCCCTAGGGGTTTGTTGCACTCCATTGTTACATCTTAGGAACAAGGGTACAGTAATGAAACGATACTCCTTATTTTGAAATATATATATAATATAAATACTTATTATTGTATAATAAATTTTGTATTGGTAGATAGAACTTAGGGTTTAAAGCATGATGCTAGCATTAATGAAGTTGCAACCTTATTCATTCATGCTTATGTATTATTGATGTAATATTCTTTCATCTGAATATGATTTATTCATTGGAAATTTAGAGGGTCCAAGTTGCTAGAATGATCATTTTCCTTAGTAAAATTTTTGTAGCCTTGCTAGTTTCTGTTTTACTTGAGGACAAGTAAAAACTCAAGTTTGGGGGTGTGATAGCACTAGAAAGAACATAGGTTTTCCTCCTTACTTATTGGTTAAATTGTTCCCATTTAGTTATCCTTAGCATATATTTTAGAATTTTCAGTTTAGTAAATTGCATTTTATAACTCAATGAATCCTAGCCTATTTTATCCTTAATTTTGCTATCTTTTTTGTATTAATGTCGCTGTATGAGTTAATTCCAGTTAAGTCCAGAGTGTCACCACCACACCCACAATTTGTCCGTATAAGAACTAAAAAAGTGTGAGCTGTCCAGTCTGGTATAACCAACCTATATATACAAGGACAGAATAATTCTAACGAAATGACACCTATACTATTGGAGGAGGACATAAAAGGTTGATGTAAGAAAAACGGGGGAGCTTTTTCTTGACCATCATCTTCTTCATCCTACCTTGAAGCTTGCAACTATGGTAGCTTAAGCCTCTCACGGGTGAGCCAACGTGCAAATTGATGTAGATTAGCTTCTGACGAGGAGACCTAAGTGCGAGACAAGAGGGAATAGAGAGATACAGTCGAGTTGTTTAGTAATAGTATTCTCCACTTGATTCTTTCTTATTTCTTTCTAAATGCTGGTGATTCCTCTTTGTTTTCTGTTTGTATGGAAGTACACATGAATTATTAGTTAAATGTTATCTTATTCGATCTTACTTTTATTGTTTAATCTTGGGGTTTGAATGTTTCTTAACACGAAAGTGTTATTGCAGTCACTAACACTGGAAAGTACAGTGACAGTTTGAGCCAACAAGCATTACAACAAAAGTTGAGTGAGGATTAGAGGAATTTAGTCCACTCGTTCTTAATAGTGTTATGTTGCCATCATCGGAAGGTGGGGTTAATGTACATGTCTAAGTCTTAGATTAAATAGAGGAGTGACGCTTGGTAAGATATACATTGAATTTTATTACCTCGACAATCATCTATCCTTTTATACCTTGTAAGCACTTAGTATTATGCTAAAGATTCATGTTGGGGATCTAAGTTTATCACTATCATATTTTATTTTATTGTTTTCAAGTTATTGTATTGACAACTATCCTCATAATTTATCTTGTTTCTATCTAGTTATTGCAACGACATTAATAGATAAAAGACAACCATCCCTGTAGGATTGATATCTGATAGACTCACATCTGTCTACTATACTTGCATCGATGATGTACGCTTGCACATTATTTTTGTGATGTTAAACAGTCGATCAGTCGTGTGAGCATACATGTATAGGAATTGACAAATTACGATTATATGAGCTAGCACACTATGTGTGAGCTATCCCAGGTATCCAATAGTATTCTAAATGGTTTAACGAGCATGATTTGAAAGAAAATAGTAAGAGTTCGATGCGTACTAAGGCATGTTCACATATAAATTGCACTGAATTGGTGATACATGGATAAATGTAAGTTGAGATGGATGATATATTCATATGTTACATGTTTAAATATTGTGATCATCCATGAGTAAATTGCCTATGTCTTATGCTTATATTGCTAACATGTTTGGTGTATTATGCTTACTTATAAGTTATGCATTGAAATGGTAAGTGCACAAATGGAAATATGCTTGTGTTCACGAAAGAGTGGTAAGGTTTAAATTATGTATTTTTTTATGAAATGGTTTATCTTCTGGTTAATTTCAAAAGAATTATGTTTAAATACACTAGCTTATGGCTATGGATGATGATATGCTTATGTGTTGTGTGTTAAGCGTATGAAATGGGTGTGGAATAGTAATGAAATAGTAAGTTCATACTTGAAGTGTAAAGTGATGAAAAAGGGAACGACTATGCGATGGGTAGGGATGGACGGGTAATTGATACCCTATATGGTATGTAGGGATGGGCGGAGATGGTGTGTAGCGATTAGGGGTAGGAATCTGCATCTGTATCTAAATTGTTTCGTAATTGTACCTAATATCCTCTGTTTTTGTTTCTATATCCGCTTCTGAGAATTGACTGACTACTAACAAACTGAAATCACTTCTGTTATATTACTATTTAATTGAGAATGTAAGTTACACACTGAGTTGTAAACTCATTTATTCTATTTGTTTGGGGTTATAGGTAAACCACAAACTTAAGCGGGTTGGCATTGCAGGAGCTTGGTCAATCCTCTTTAGTTATTTTATCATTCCTTTTATAAACTTATGCTAGTGTGTGTTTATTTTGGATTACATTTCGGAAGTTAAAATTTATCTTTGATATAAAAAATTACATGTTTTTTTACTGTTGAATTTCAAGTAATTAAAGGTTGGTTTGTTCTAAAACAATTTGATTTCACCTTCAGACTTGGTCTTAACTACTAGGCTAGGTATGAGGAGTTACAGAGGCTCTTCTTACACAAAATTCTCATGTCACTAAACCTGTGTAAAGAAACACACACATGGTTAGTGGCTCCAAAATCAATAACCCTCTTGTCAATTGATTCTTCCACTAAGTGAGCTTCAACTACAAAGAGTTTCAAATACTCCCTGCAGTTTGATGGGTAGTAAACTTAATTTTAGTACAACATATCATCTACAAAAAGATGGGCAATCAAAATGGGTAATTCAGATTCTAAAAGATATGTTATGATGTTACATTCTTTAGTTTGAAGGTAGTTGGGAAAGGTATCTACCATTGGTGGAGTTTTATTATAACAACAGCTATCAATCCAGTATTAAAATGGCACCGTTCAAAGCTCTGTGTAAAAGAAAATATAGAACATCATTGTATTGGTCAGAGTTGAGCGAATCTAAGCTCATTGGTACAGATTTGATACGAGAAACAGAGAATAAAGTAAGGGTAAACCGTGACTATCTGAAAGCAGCATCAGATCATTAGAAATCATATGCAGATCTAAAGAGAAAATATATAGACTTTATTGTTGGTTATCTAGTATTATTAAAAGTCTCATCGTGGAAGAAAGTGCTTCGATTCGATAGGAAGGAAAATTTGAGTCAGAGATTCGTCGGGCTATACGAGATGCTAAAGAGAATTGGTTCTGTAGCTTACAAATTAGCTTTACCCCCAAAACTCGAAAGGATTCATAATGTTTTTCATATTTTGATGCTGAGATGATACATGTCAAATCCTTCATACGTAATGTAACACCACTTACCTGTATTCGATGTTGGAACAAGGTACAAGGCATTACTGGACTTATACAGAAGTAATCATACAAAATCGAGACGTAAATTTCCATCCAAATTTAAAACTTTTCACATTCATTCATACCGTCCCTAAAATGAACCTACGAGGCCTAAAACATGCATTGGGATCGGTTCAAGACTAAACCGAGAACTTTAGAAAATTTAACAACACTTAGAAAATTTTTCCACCAAACAGGGGTCACACGCCCATGTGGGTAGGTCATGTGGTCACACATGCCCGTGTCCCTAACCCGTGTAACTCTCTGTTTTTCACCCAAGAAAAAATTGAAGACACACGGCCAAGTCACACGCCCGTGAGCTAGGTCGTGTGGTCGATTTAAAAATTTTGATTTTTCATAAAATAGGTGCAGACTTCACATGCCTAGGGAACACACCCGTGCCTCAGGCCGTGTCATCCACACGGCTGAGATACACGCCTGTGTCTTTGCCCATGTGCTCAATTCTGAGCATTCTATTTTGTAAAAATTAGGGTGCAGGGGGCACACGGCCGGAACACATGCCTGTGGGGTAGACTGTGTGTCACACACGGCCTAGACACACGCCATTGTGGACAAAATAAGTCTATTTACCAAGCTATTTTGTCACCCTTCCATGCATATACCTACACAACAACATACAAGACCAATCCAAGCACATACATACAACAAAATCAGTCATAACCAAGACATTAACACTTCATTCACATACTACCATTTATCATGCACAAACTTTACACACATATCAATTCAAAACATGCAAATTCCAACATCCATGAAAAGTATCATTATATATATATATGCTTATGCCAATATTAGCCAATTTCAAATGGCCATTTACAAGATGAATTACCAACCAATATGGGCCAACACATTAGGCCAACTCAATTATGACACATAACAAAATGACCAAGTCCCTATACATGCCATAACTCAAAGTGTTGAATTCATTGGTACCCAAAATAATAAGTTGATAGTGTGAATGGATCTTCGACAGTCTCTGATCCCCGAGCTAGCTTGGTGACACTATAAGACAAGGGAAAAGAGAAGGGGAGTAAGCTATATAGCTTAGTAAGTTCCTATGCCAAAAATAATCATCATAACCAAACATTTAACATACAATTAACATGATGATAATTAGCATAAATGTTATTAAGATCATATAATCATAACTTTACCGAGGGTTCGTCACATAACGAGCTCATTATGTATGAGTTTTACGTACATACCTGACGAATTGGATTTACACGCAATTCATCTTTGACATTCTCATTAAATTACCCGTTGAACCACTTGGGAGTTCCGCACACAATTCATCACATAATGAGCTCATTATGTATGAGTTTTACATACATACATGTAACATCCCAAAATAGGGCCTAGTCGGAATAGTAGTTTCGGGACCACAACTCTGACATCAAAATATTTATTTTATAATTATTATGAGGCCTAAAATATGAGAATATGCATGTGTTAAAGTTTCGTGAAGAAATTCTTTGAGTAAGGTGTCCAATTGGAAAGTAGGGACTAAATTGAATAAATTGCAAAACTTGAATATTAGAAGCAATTTGTATGAAATTGCTTTAGATTATAAATTATAAGGTTTTGGAGAACAATTTTCCCAATTTCTAAGTTTTTGGACAAAAATGGGCTTGCATGGATGAAATTTTAAAGAAATGGCTTAAGGGCATTTTGGTCATTTGGAATTTTAATGAAAGAAAATGGGAAAAAATCAAGCCAAAATCAGTCATTCTCCTTCTCCATGCTGCCGAAATTCTCTAGTCACCATAGCTAGGGTTTCCAAGCTTTTCAAGTTCAATAGTAAGTGCTCTCAAGTCCCATTTTTAATGTTCTTTGTATTTTTGAAATCCTGGTAGTTTGTTCTCTTCATTTCTACCCATATTTCATGCTAGGGTTTGTAACACCCCTAACCAGTTTCCATTACTGGAATGGGTTACGAGATATTACCGAACCGAATACTTATTCGCAAATTTTCATACATCTACTTCTATCATCTTCATTTCGTTAAGTTCATCTTTAATAATGCATAATTCAATATACCACCATATACAATCCTTATTCATACATAGCCAGATCACATAATTAATATTGCTTAGCATTTTCAACATTCAAACATATGTATATTTTTATATATATATATATCATTCATTAATAGCATTAAACATTATAACCAAGACGAATTTTACCATGATTAAACATAACCAAATTCAGACTTAGTATTTAAGCCATATTCGCATGGCTGGAAGTATACACATCAAAGTTCAAATAAAACACATATTAACCTATACATGCCGTAATGTTCACTTAGACCAACTAAGAAGAGGGTACCAAAATGTTGCAAGCTAGTGTGATGACTTCGACGATGATCCCAAACACGCAAAATGGGTCAAAGAAATCTAAATAGGAGATAAGCAAACACACCAAATGAGTATTCAACTCATTAAGTCGTAAGCAATATAATACAGACTATTAACATGAGATCATAAGAAAAACAATGTAAGATCAACTATTTCATCCATACTGAACTATGTTACAATTACCTAGTTTATCGATCCAACTACAAGCCAAGTCTTGCTATACAATCAACTATCAAACAACCAAATGGTTTAAATCCTTTTCTCAAAGTATGAAACAATGATGAACTAGATGTATCCATGCATTCAGTTAATAGCTCTAGCACTTTATTCTTTCCCTATACTTTTTGTATCATCAACCGATTTCGCACACATAGTGCTAAAAAAATTCGCACACATAGTGCCATCCTACACCGCACACATAGTGCCTTGAAGTTTCACTCATGTATTGACATTCAAATCAGCACACATAGTGCCATTCAACTTCGCACACATAGT
Source organism: Gossypium anomalum (assembly GCA_025698475.1). Lineage (NCBI taxonomy): Eukaryota > Viridiplantae > Streptophyta > Magnoliopsida > Malvales > Malvaceae > Gossypium > Gossypium anomalum. Next base: position 63,598,016 of record CM046956.1, read on the forward strand.
GCCATTCAAATCCGCACACTTAGTGCCAATGTTAACTCACTATAATAAGACAATTTACTTAATTCGATTGGCATATACGGCCACAATTATAATTATGTATATCACTCCAAAAGAATACCTTACAAAAGAGATTCTCTCATGATACGCAAGAGTCATTTATGTATAAATTAATCAACCTTACAAATGCTTATGGACTTACCTTATATTGGATAAAACGGTTCCAAATCGGCTACTCGATGCTCTTCGCTTTGCCTATGCTTGATTCCCCTCCTTTAAGTTCTTGAGCTTAATCAAATACTTGAGCTTAATCAAATAAATTAACCAATTTAACTGCCTTGCTAGATATTTGTATCCAAATATTAATGATTTTATATCATAAGGAACAACATGGTAAAATTTTATTTTTCTACCTTATGCTTTTGAGCTATTCGGCTAATAACCACATAATATCACATTACTATCAATAATCCAATCAATATTTCAGTTACACATACATATATAACACATATATAAATTTGTATATACGGCAACCACCCTTGCTAATTACTCACATATATAGTCTAATAATTTTCATTACATTTTACAACCGTAATTGTTCAAGACATTAAAACTTTAACAAATATTCATCTATTACCTCAAAGCCGAATGCATCATCACTTCCCAACATAACATTATCTCAAATATGTTTACATTTAAATATATATATATATATATATATATATATATATATATAATCATGAATCAAACTCAACTTATAAGCCAACATCACTCATTTAGTCGATTATATACAATCAAAGATAATATCACAAATGTGCATACCTATATAGCCGAATGTGCAAGATTAAATTCAACATAACCTATGTACTTAATTAGATGGCCGAATATACAATATCAAATATAATATCATTTTTAATTCATTTAAACACATAGTTTCATCTCATGAACACTTGACCGAATTTTCCTAAACTAGCATAGCTTCACATCTATTTATATCATCATATAAATCCACATATATCTACTTATCTACCTAAATTTTCTTTCACCTTTCTACTATTTCCATTCACAACATCAAAGGCACCATCCTCTTAGCTTCTACATCCCTCTAACCGTATGCCATTTAGTCACCTATATAAGTAGAAAATTAACATATGGGATATAATAAGACATTTGCTACTAACTAAATTTTCACAAAATTTAATAGAATTAACATGAGTCCTACCTTAATCAAACCCTTAGGATGGCCGAAAGTCTTAGAAAATTTCCTCCTTCTTTCCCTTAGCTTACGGCATTTGCAAGAGGAAGAAGATGAACACTTTCTCTCTCCTTTTTTATTTTATTCCCCTTTTTCCTATTAATTCCTTTCTTTAGTTTAATTTAACCATTAACTAATATAAAATTACAATAAATTCAACTTAGTGGAGAAGTATCATTGCTTGGTTGGCCACTACTTGAATTTTGGGTAATTTGACATGCAAACCCAAGCTTTCTCACCTTGTTGTTATTTGATCCTTACAATTTATCTATCATCTTTTTTAAGCTTCTCAACTAAGTCCTTTCAAGAAAATTCACATTCCTAAGACTAATTTAAAACATTAAACTTTCACACATACACTATCTCACATAAATATATGCAATTAAAGTTAAAGTAAATTTTTTATGACTCGGTTTTGTGGTCCGGAAACCACATTCCGACCAGGGTCAAATTAGGGCTGTCACAACTCTCCCCCACTTAAAAATTTTCGTCCCCGAAAATCTTACCAGCAAATAAATTTAGATAATGTTCTTTCATCGAGTCTTCGAGCTCCCAAGTAGCTTCTTCAACCCCATGCTTAAAGCCACAATATCTTCACTAATGAGATTTTCTTATTTCGCAGTTCTTTTACTTCACGAGCCATAATGCGAACCGGTTCTTCTTCGTAACTCAAATCAGCTTGAATCTCAACCTCTGATGGATTAATTACGTGTGATGGATTGGATCTAGAACGTCGAAGCATCGAAACATGAAAAACGTTGTGAATCTTTTCAAGTTCAAGGGGTAAAATCAATTTATATGCGACAGGCCCAATTCGTTCGGATATTTCATACGGCCCGATGAATCTCGGACTCAATTTGCCCTTACGGCCAAATCTGAGCACCTTTTTCCAAGGTGAAACCTTAAGAAACACCTTGTCTCTAACTTGATATTCAATATCTTTCCATTTTAAATCCGCATACGACTTCTGACGATCCGATGCTGCTCTTAAGCTATCACTAATCACTTTCACTTTTCCTTCAGCCTCTCTAATCAAATCAACCCCGTATATCTTATTTTCATTGAGTTCGGTCCAATATAGTGGTGTGCGGCACTTGCAACCATACAAAGCCTCATATGGTGCCATTTTAATGCTTGACTGGAAGCTATTGCTGTACGCGAATTCAACCAAGGGTAAATATCGTTCCCACGAACCACTGAACTTGAGAATGCAACATCTCAACATATCTTCAAGTATCTGAATAACTTGCTCAGATTGACCATCTGTTTGGGGATGGAAAGCTGTGCTAAAATGTAACTTAGTACCCAATTCTTTATGCAATTTTCTCCAGAATCGAGATGTGAATCTGGGGTCTCTATCAGAAACAATAGAAGTAGGTATTCCATGTAATCGAACAACTTGGGAGACATATAATTCTGCCAATTTATCGAGTGAGAAACCCATACGGACAGGGATAAAATGAGTAGACTTTGTCAATCTATCAACAATAACCCAGATTGAGTCTTTCTTACTCTGCGTCAATGGTAAACCAGATACAAAGTCCATCGTTACTCGATCCCATTTCCATTCGGGTATCATGATTGGCTGAAGTAATCCCGAAGGCACTTGATGTTCCGCTTTCACTTATTGACATATCAAACACTTTGAAACAAAGTCAGAAATGTCTCGTTTCATACCAGGCCACCAAAATTGACATTTCAGATCGTTGTACATTTTTGTACTACCCGGGTGGACTGACATTCGACTACTATGAGCCTCGTTCAAAATCATCGAAATAAGTTCCGAATTTCTTGGAACACATAATCGACTCTTGAACATCAAGCAATCATTATCGCCAATCTGAAACTCTAATTCCACGTTTGAAACACATTCGGCTAGTTTAGCAATCAATTCATTGTCGACTTTCTGGGATTCAAGTATTTGATGAATCAATAATGGTTCAGCCTTTAATTCTGCTACTAATACATTATTGGATGAAACGGACAGGTGAACATTCATCGCTCTCAAAACAAACAATGATTTACGACTTAAAGCATCGGCAACCACGTTAGCCTTTCCCGGGTGATAATCAATGACGAGCTCATAATCTTTCAACGACTCCAGCCAACATCTTTGTCTCAGACTCAAATCTCTTTGAGTCATCAAATATTTGAGGCTTTTGTGGTCCGAATATACATGACACCTCCCTCCAAACAAGTAGTGTCGCCATAATTTCAAAGCGAATACAATGGCCGCTAATTCAAGATCATGGGTCGGATAGTTTTTCTCATGCGGCTTTAATTGCCTCGACGCGTAAGCCACAACTCGACCTTCTTGCATCAAAACACAACCCAGCCCAAGTAAGGATGCATCACTGTAAATAACAAACTCTTTACCAGATTCTGGCTGTACTAACTTTGGAGCTTCAGTTAAACAGGTTTTCAATCGATCGAAACTTTTCTGACATTTTCCTGACCATTCAAACTTAACATCATTTTGAAGTAGTTTCATCATTGGTGTGGCTATCATCAAGAAACCCTTTACAAACTGTCTGTAATAACCGGCAAGTCCCAAAAAGCTCCTAACTTCAGTAACATTCCTCAGAGGCTTCCAATCAAGTATGGCCAAAATTTTGCTTGGATCAACTCGAATACCCGATGCGGATACCACATGTCCCAAAAAGCTAACTTCTCTCAACCAGAACTCACATTTACTGAATTTCGCTTATAACTGCTTGTCTCGTAAAATCTGTAATACCAATTTCAGGTGCTCGGCATGTACAGATTCATCGCGTAAATAAATCAAGATGTCATCTATAAACACCACTACAAACCGATCCAAATATTGTCTAAAGATTCGATTCATTAAGTCTATAAATACCGCAGGGGCATTAGTGAGCCCAAACGGCATCACTAAGAACTCGTAGTGACTATATCTCGTTCTGAAGGTAGTTTTAGGTATATCTCATTCTCGAACACGCAACTGATAGTAACCCGATCTCAAGTTTATCTTTGAAAACACTGAGGCTCCCTTTAGCTGATCAAACAAATCATCAATACGTGGTAACGGATATTTATTCTTTATTGTCACTTTGTTCAATTGACGATAGTCGATGCACATCCTCATGGTTCCATCTTTCTTTTTACAAACAATACTGGGGCGCCCCAAGGTGAGAAACTCGGTCGAGCGAAACCTCTATCCGTCAACTCTTGCAACTGAGTTTTCAATTCCTTCAATTCCGTTGGTGCTATATGATACGGGCTATCAAAATTGGTGTGGTACCAGGTACAAGTTCGATGCCGAATTCCACCTCTCGAACGGGTGGTAATCCCGGTAACTCCTCAAGAAAAACATCTGAATACCCACAAATCACCGATACTGATTCCAGTTTCTTTTCTGACTCTTTGCTATCAAATACATATGCAAGATATACTTCACACCCCTTTCTCATATATTTCTGAGCAAACACCAAGGATATTATTGCTGGCAATCCATTCACACCAATAGACTCAACCTGCACTATCTCATTATTTGCACTCCTCAAATCAATAGTTTTTCTTTTGTAATTCACAACTGCATCGTGTACAGTCAACCAATCCATACCGAGAATAACATCAAATTCATCAAACGGTAAAAGCATCAAATCGGCCGGAAAACAGAAATCTCAGATTATCAGGAGGCATTTCTTACACACTTTATCGACTAGTACATATCGACCCAGGGGATTCGGCACTCGAATTACGAACTCAGTAGACTCAATAGGTAGAGTCTTACTGGATGCTAAAGTCTCACATACATATGAATGAGTAGAGCCAGGATCAATCAATACAATCACATCAGTATCAAAGAGAGTGAAAGTACCAGTGATAACATCAGGGGAGGATGCCTCCTCTCGTGCGAGGATGGCATAAGCTCTGGTAGGAGCACGAGTCTCAGATCGAATAGCCGTATCAGAAATCCCTCTCTGACTACCACCCCTACCTCTTGTATTTCTCGGTAGTCTACCTCTAGTCGTTGCGCCACTCAATCTCGTACCTTGCACCTTATTCTTTTCATCAAGTTCCGTGCAATCTCGAATAAAATGATCCCATGATCTGCATCTATAACAGGCTCTGTTAATAGACTTACCCCAACATTCACCTACATGTCGTCTTCCACATTGTGAACATTCAGGTTTTTCTTGTCAATTGTTGCCAACACTAACAATCGAAGTAGCTCGAGAGTCCGTTGAGGGTCGCTCCCTAATAAAAATTCCTGCAGTCGTCTTTGATCTATTTGTATCATCTCTAAACTTCTTTGCAGCCGAGAAAGAAGTTTTACCTGCCGATATTTTACGAAAGTCTTTGGCTTCAGATTCAGCTTTTTTTTTCTCCTTTCCAAGCTCTTCAGCCTTGCAAGCTCGTTCAACTAGTGTTACGAATTCTTTTATTTCTAAAATACCCACCAGTAGCTTTAAATCTTCATTCAATCCCTCTTTGAATCTTTTACACATGGCGTTTTCATTAGCTACACACTCCCAAGCATATCGACTGAGTTTTACAAACTCACGTTCGTATTCAGATACCGTCAAACGGCCTTGTTTGAGCTCTAAAAATTCTTTACGCTTTTGATCGATGAATCGTTGACTAATATACTTCTTACGAAACTCTGTCTGAAAGAAATCCCAAGTAACTCGTTCCTTCGAGACAATAGAAATTAGGGTTCTCCACCAATAGTAGGTCGAGTCTCGTAATAAGGATATAGCACACTTTAGACACTCATCCGGTGTGCAAGACAGCTCATCAAAAACACGGAGGGTATTATCAAGCCAAAACTCAGCCCTTTCAGTATCGTCAGTAGCTGTGGCTCGGAATTCCTCGGCCCCACGCTTCCTAATCAAATCAACAGGAGGTTTACTCAGCCTCAAAGGATCAGTAGTTGCAGGTATTATAGGCACCGGAGGTGGATTATTTAAATTCAAAAATGGTTGAGCAGCCGGGTTAGTTCGGGCATATTGTGCAACCCACTCATTCATCATGGTAAAGAAGGTTTGCTTAGCCCTATCATCCTAACTACTCACAAATGGTTGAGGTCCAACAGGCGTCGTCCTTTGTACAAGAGCAGGCGCTACACTCTCAACGTCATCCGCTATGGTTCTCTTTGGATTGTGTTCCATTTACTAATTAAAACAATAATTTCAACCGTCAGTAGTCATCACACTATCATATATTAACTTTAAGGCATGTATAGCTAGACTCACACGCGCTACGGTAGTCCTAGAACCGACTAAACCGTAGCTCTAAAACCAATAAAATGTAACACCCCTAACCCATTTCCATCGCTGGAATGGGTTACGAGATATTACCTAACCGGATACTTATTCGCAAATTTTCATGCATCTACTTCTATCATCTTCATTTCGTTAAGTTCATCTTTAATAATGCATAATTCATTATACCACCATATACAATCCTTATTCATACATAGCCGGATCACATAATTAATATTTCTTAGCATTTTCAACATTCAAACATATGTATATTTATATATATATATCATTCATTAATAGCATTAAACATTATAACCAAGACGAATTTTACCATGATTAAACATAACCAAATTCAAACTTAGTATTTAAGCCATATTCGCATGGACAGAAGTATACACATCAAAGTTCAAACAAAACACATATTAACCTATACATGCCGTAATGTTCACTTAGACCAACTAAGAAGAGGGTACCAAAATGTCGCAAGCTGGGGTGATGACTTCGACGATGATCCCAAGCACGCAAAATGGGTCAAAGAAATCTAAATAGGAGACAAGCAAACACACCAAATGAGTATTCAACTCAGTAAGTCATAAGCAATATAATATAGACTATTAACATAAGATCATAAGAAAAACAATGTAAGATCAACTATTTCAGCCATACCGAACTATGCTACAATTACCTAGTTTATCAATCCAACTACAAGCCAAGTCTTGCTATACAATCAACTATCAAACAACCAAATGATTTAAATCCTTTTCTCAAAGTATGAAACAATGATGAACTATATGTATCCATGCATATACGTTTCATGTCTCAAATTCAATATTTCAGTTAATAGCTCTAGCACTTTATTCTTTCCCTATACTTTTTGTATCATCAACCGATTTCGCGCACATAGTGCTAAACAAATTCTCACACATAGTGCCATGCTACACCACACACATAGTGCCTTGAAGATTCACTCATGTATTGAAATTCAAATCAGCACACATAGTGCCATTCAACTTCGCACACATAGTGCCATTCAAATCCGCACACTTAGTGCCAATGTTGACTCACTATAATAAAACAATTTACTTAATTCAATTGGCATATACGGCCACAATTATAATTATGTATATCACTCCAAAAGAATACCTTACAAAAGAGATTCTCTCATGATACGCAAGAGTCATTTATGTATAAATTAATCAACCTTACAAATGCTTATGGACTTACCTTGTGTTGGATAAAACGGTTCCAAATCGGCTACTCGATGCTCTTCGCTTTGCCCTTGCTTGATTCCCCTCCTTTAATTTCTTGAGCTTAATCAAATAAATTAACCAGTTTAACTGCCTTGCTAGATATTTGTATCCAAATATTAATGATTTTATATCATAAGGAACAACATGGTAAAATTTTATTTTTCTACCTTATGCTTTGAGCCGCTCGGCTAATAGCCACATAATATCATATTACTATCAATAATCCAATCAATATTTCAATTACACATACATATATAACACATATATAAATTTGTATATACGGCAACCACCCTTGCTAATTACTCACATATATAGTCTAATAATTTTCATTACATTTTACAACCGTAATTGTTCAAGACATTAAAACTTTAACAAATATTCATCTATTACCTCAAAGCCGAATGCATCATCACTTCCCAACATAACATTATCTCAAATATGTTTACATTAAAATATATATATAATCATGAATCAAACTCAACTTATAAGCCAACATCACTCATTTAGTCAATTATATACAATCAAAGATAATATCACAAATGTGCATACCTATATAGCCGAATGTGCAAGATTAAATTCAACATCACCTATGTACTTAATTAGATGGCCGAATATACAATATCAAATATAATATCATTTTTAATTCATTTAAACACATAGTTTCATCTCATGAACACTTGACTGAATTTTCCTAAACTAGCATAGCTTCACATCTATTTATATCATCATATAAATCCACATATATCTACTTATCTACCTAAATTTTCTTTCACCTTTCTACTATTTCCATTCACAACATCAAAGGCACCATCCTCTTAGCATCTACCTCCCTCTAACCGTATGCCATTTAGTCACCTATTTAAGTAGAAAATTAACACATGGGATATAATAAGACATTTGCTACTAACTAAATTTTCACAAAATTTAATAGAATTAACATGAGTCCTACCTTAATCAACCCTTTAGGATGGCCGAAAGTCTTAGAAAATTTCCTCCTTTTTTGCCTTAGCTTACGGCATTTGCAAGAGGAAGAAGATGAACACTTTCTCTCCTTTCTTATTTTTTTCCCCTTTTTCCTATTAATTCCTTTCTTTAGTTTAATTTAACCATTAACTAGCATAAAATTACAATAAATTCAACTTAGTGGAGAAGTATCATTGCTTGGCCGGCCACTACTTGAATTTTGGGTAATTTGACATGCAAACCCAAGCTTTCTCACCTTGTTGTTATTTGATCCTTACAATTTATCTATCATCTTTTCTAAGTTTCTCAACTAAGTCCTTTCAAGAAAATTCACATTCCTAAGACTAATTTAAAACATTAAGCTTTCACACATACACTATCTCACATAAATATATGCAATTAAAATTAAAGTAAAATTTTTATGACTCGATTTTGTGGTTCCGAAACCACATTCCGACCAGGGTCAAATTAGGGCTGTCACAGGGTTCAAGTTTAAAAATTTACCCATGCATGATTTACTTGTATTTTGATGGACTATGGAGGAATATGAAAGATGGGTGTATGTTAAATAACTTTTCTTAAGTGATTTTTATGAAAAACCCTAATAGGGTCCATTTTACAAAAGTTGTAAAATGTGTGGTAGAAATGGGAAAATAATGGAAAATGTGGGTTACCGTAAAAGGGAAAAGTGTTTGACTAGGCTTGGGTAAGATTGAAATTGCATGTGTTTCATTATACGAGCCTAGGGACTAAATCGTAAAAATGTCAAAGGTTAGGGGTAAAATGGTCATTTGGACCCGGGGTGAAATTTAGACTTAAAATGTGTCATGTGGGTATTAATAAGTTAATTTTTTTTGTTATAGACCCCAAGGAACAAATTCCGGAGGTCGATCGAGGAAAACGAAAGGTTTCAGAATAACCGTAATACAAAACCCAAAACGAATACCAGGTAAGTTCGGATAACTCAAGTAAACTCATAATATGCGTAATTGTATAATTTGTGAATGCATGATATTTACATTTATCGATGGCATGAATATACATGAAATGCATCCTTAATGATAATTTATTAATAAGTGTCTCGGTTGAGGTTAAAAAGAGAATTCGATGGATAACCCATGATTACATGTGATTTGAGATCTTGCATGTGTTGCAGTAAGGATTTATCCCGGACGGGTAATCTATTAATCTCGAATATGAAAAGGATCTAGCCCGAACGGGTGTTCCTTTGAATGATTGAGCCTCCTAAAGAATATATGTGCATTGAGGATTTAACCCAGACGGTAATCCGATTAGGGTCTGAATTTAGCCTAGACTGGTAATTCAGATCCGAGCTCAGTAAAGGTGTATGTTTATAAGGGATTTAGCCTGGACTGGTAATCCCGACATCACCTTATGAGTTCATGATATGGGGGGATTTAGCCTGGACTGGTAATCCCGCCATAAGATGTGAGGTTCATGGGAGTGCACATCTGAAATGATCATTCGTATGATTCGACGGTTAATAGGTATTCCATCGAGATTTCCTAAAGACTCAACAAGAATAATAAGGGATATGTGTACAAAATGAGATGTGGTATGATGAGCTCATCTAAATAAATTGCATGATGCTTTGATATGTGACTAACTCATTGATTGAGTGCATGTGATAGGGAACCATTTCATATTTGATGGTTTCATGGTTTATTAGGGATGTATGCTAATTACTTGGTAAGTTTACTTTCCCGTTATTCGAGCTTACTAAGCATGTAAATGCTTACCCTTCTCTTTTTCCCTGTCTTTTAGAGCTCGGGGACTCGTAAGGATTGGAAGACAGTTGGAGAGTCAACACACTATCAACTAGTCAAGCTTTGGTATAAAGACATTTCTATTTTGTTCGATGGCATGTATAGTATTTTTGGGTATCTTGTTATATGTGTCATTTAAATTGCCATATGAAGGCATGTAAGGTTGTACCTATCTTTTTGTATATGGCCATGGGAATTGGCTTATTTTGAAGTAGGCTATGACCTACCCTTCTATGCTTATTTATATTCATTCGTAATGGGTTGCTACAATTTGGCAATGAGTTACAAGAACGAGCCCAGTTTTGAATATGTTAAAATAACATGGAAATAATTTAGCATGTATGAAACCAATGATATGAGATTTTCATGCAACAAGCTTTATCAAGATCAATTGTAAGAACACAATCATGTTTTGCTTCATAATTGGTAACCATTAAGTATAAGGGGTGAAGACGGGTGACCAAAGGCTTGGAAAATAGCCTAATAGGGTCCACATGGTCAGACACACAGGCGTGTGTCTAAGCCATGTGTCATGTGTGTTATGGTCGTGTGTCCCCGGCACCTAAAATTTTAGTTTGATTTTAATACACGGGAAGAACACACGTGCGTGTTCCTAGGCCGTGCTCTAAAGTCAGTATTGAACACGAGCAGGTCACACGAGAGTGTGCCTTGGCCATGTTTAAAGGTCAGTGTTGCACACGGACTAAGGGCATGGGCGTGTCCCAAGCCACACGGGTGTGTGTGACCACACGGCTCTATCTACACGGGCATGTGACACTTTAAAATAAGGGAGATTTCTTAAAATGCCCAAGTTTATCGAAGGTTCTTGGTTCCGTCTCGAACCGCCTCTAGGTATGTTTCAGGCCTTGAAGGCCTATGAAAAGGATGAGATGTGCATGTTTAAAAAGTTTTAAATCTAAGCAAAAATTTGGCGACTCGTTTTGGTACGTTGCAAATGTAAAGTTCTGGTAATGCCTCAAATCCTATCCTGGTGTTAGACACGGGTGAGGGGAATTACAATACCTGAGTCATCTTGAATTGGATTTACACACAATTCATCTTTGACATTCTCGTTAAATTACCCATTGAACCACTTGGGAGTTCCGCACACGGTACCGTACCAATGCCATATCCTAGATATAGTCTTACATATATCTCATATCGATGCCAATAGCCCAACTATGGTCTTACACGAAGTCTCATATCGATGCCATATCCCAGATATGGTCTTACACGTAATCTCATATTGATGCCATAACCTAGATATGGTCTTTCGCGTAGTCTTAGTAACCCTAATGTCATGACATTTGTATCCTATCTATTCCTAAGGTTCAACTGGGATTTCACGTTTGTCGTAACTTTGTCAAATACGTCTAAGGTTAATCAGAATTCATACAATAATAAAGCATTTAAACATGATTAGAAAAATGCATTATTTACATACGAACTTACCTCAGAACAAAATTAGTAGAAATGGGACCTAATCGTCAAACACTTTATTTTTCCCCCGATCTAGGTCTGAACCTCGTTTCTTTCGATCTATAATGGAAAATTTAACTCATTTAATATTTACATTATTCAATTCAGCCCAAAAATTATACTATGGCAAAAATTACGTTTTTACCCCTAAAATTTGACATTTTTACATTTTGGTCCCTAGGCTCGTAAAATGAAATAGATTCAATTTCTTCAATTCCCAAGCCTATACGAACCTCTTTCATGCTTATAGAAGCCCATATTTTTCATTTAATCACACTTTTACACAAATTTTATAACCTTTTTACAAATAGGTCTTTTTGACATTTTCATTAAAAATCACCTAGCAAAAGTTGTTTATCAAACACCAAACATACATTTTCTACCATTAGACATCAAAATACACATATATCTAACATGGATCAAACCCTAGACCTTAATAATTTCTCAAATTAATGGTAGAAATAGATAGATCGAGTGATAACGACTTCAAAAATGTAAAGAGCATTAAAAACGGGACAAGAACGAACTTACAATCGAGCTTGAAAAGTGGAAAAACCCTATTTATGTATTCTCCCTTCAAGTTTCAGCCAAGAAAGAAGAAGATGGACTAAAATTTTCTTTTATTTTACTTATTTTGCCTTTAATTGACAAATTACCAAAATGCCCTTTTTATAAAACATGAAATTTCACCTAATCCATGTCCATTTTTGTCCACTACTTATAAAATGGCCTAATTTCTATTTAAGGACCTTCAATTTAAAATTTCATAACAATCAGACACCTTTGGCATGTAGAACTCAACTTTTGCACTTTTTACAATTTAGTCCTTTTTGCTAAATTGAGTGCTCAAAGGTCAAAATTTTCAAACAAAATTTTCATGAAATCATTCCATAGAATTTTAAACCATAAAAATATAATAAAAATAAATTTTACTGTGTCAAATTTGTGGTCCTGAAACCACTGTTCCGACTAGGTGCAAAATAGGGTTGTTACACGTAATCACTCCTTGTGAGATTGAAATACAACTGGACTTATCGTATTCTAAAGAACCAATTAGAGTTTTGGCACGTGAAGTAAAAGAACTTTAGAATAAGAGAGTACCATTAGTTAAAGTATGATGGAATCATCACGGGGCAGAAGAAGCTACATGGGAAACTGAAGACTCAATGAGATCACAGTATCTGAATCTATTTACTGATAAGACATTTTCGGGACGAAATTTTTTAGGGGGAGGTTCGTAACAACCCAATTTTAGTAGTGTCAAAAATAGTGGTTTCGAGACCATAATTCTAGCGTAATAATTTGTAAATATTATTTAATTAATATATTTACGAGGTCTTTAGGGTCATATTAAATTTTGGTTGGAAAATTTTATCGTTTAGATAGTTTAATAGTAAAAAGGACTGAATCGTAAAAACTGTAAAAGTTGAGTAGTTAATTAAAGGGACTAAAGGGGTAATATAACCCATGAGAATTTAGTTAGTGGAATTGAATGATGATTTGCATAAGTAGATGGCTTAATTAGGCTTAAACTTTGATTAATTAAAGTTAATTAAAAAAGTTGTCAAAATTACAAAAAATGCCATAGTATATATATTCAATTAAACCAAAGAAATATGATATTTTTGCAATCTTACCATCTTCCTCATAGCATAGCCAAGTAAACCTAGGGTTTTCATAGTTTTTCAATTAAATCCTTAATTAGTAAGTGTTTTGATGCTCGTTTTTACTAATTTTTATGTTTTTGAACTCGTATTAGCTTAATCTAGCTATTTCAAGGACTAATTTGTGAAATGTTAAATGTTACAAATGGTTCCATTGATGAGTTGAGTTATTTGTTGAAGTTTATGATGGAATATGAAGCTTTATTGTTTGGGTGGACTATTATGTAAAGTGATTTTTAGTGATTTTAACGTTTAAGGACTAAATTGATAAAATGATAAAATTTTTTGTATTTAGTATGAAATAATAGTAAATAGGGATTTTTATAAGACCATAGAATGTTTGGTTGAAATTAGGTTTAAGGGAAAATGGTAAATTTACATGATTAGGGCTTAGGGACTAAATTGAGTAAAAGTGAAAAGTTGTGGGTAGTTTTGTAAATTTCCAAAAAAAGGATTAAATTGCATTAAGTGATAATTTTTACTATTGAATTGGTTAATTAAATGAAACTATTGTGTTAGATCGAGAACGTGTGGACGATCATGGAAAAGGAAAAATTACAAAGTAGTCCTTGTACTTTGGCAATTCTACAAATTAGTCCTATAAGTTCGTATACTAATGATTGTTATATATATATTCTATGTTAATATAATCTTAGAAAAAGTTATTTTGAATGTTATATAATTCTTGGAACGAAAATGAAATACTGAATATATTGAATGTTGCTCAATCGAGCAAAATCTACTGAACACACTGAATGTTGCTCAATCGAGAAAAATCTACCTAACACACTGAATGTTGCTCAATTAAGTTAAACCTACTGAATATGCCGAATGTTCCTTAATCAAGTAAAACCTACTGAAATATACTGAATGTTGTTCAATCGAGCAAAACTTCACTGATTATACTAGGTATATTGCTCAAACGACTGTTATCCACTGGTTTTACTGAATGAAATCATCTGTATTGATGTTTGGAAATGACTACAAAAATAATGTTATGAACAATATTTATTTAATAGAAGTAGTGATTGTTGAGGATTCAATTTAATGATTATTCAATCAAACTTACTAAGGATTGCATTTTTGTGGGCTCGAAAGTTCGGATTAACACAAAAATCACACTATCCGGGGATCTTGGTAGACTTTAATTTTGGTTAGTTTATATGGCATGTAATAGGACTCCTTTTGAAATATGATGTATTAGTACTTAGTTGTGTAAGATAAATCCTTAACTTGTGTTGTTGTGATGAATAGCTTAAGGAAGTATGCATTTTGTGCTTAAGTTATTTAAATGAATCACAATGACATTACATTGAAGTGTGGTAGTCAATGATATAAATGTTTGGTGTATATATATTATGAGAAGTGTTTGCAAATTTGGACGTGAATTGTTATGGAATTTATTGAGGTGTCAATGATGGCACATTGGTTAGGCATTTAGGTCAATTTTCTTGACATGTTTGAGTGTATTTGAATATGGTTTTTGGCTTATAAAATTTGTGTATTTGAGTGCATTTAGGAACCTAAGCAAATGATTGAATTTCAAATTTGAAATTTGTCATTTTTGGGCACACATGGCTTGGGACACGGCCTGTCACACGGCCGTGTGATGCACACGAGCAGTCCAAACGGGCGTGTGCCGGAACATGTTTCAACATAGAATAGCTGCAGTTTTCACACAGGTTGACACACGGCCTGTGATACGGTAGTTTGATGGCATTTCAAATGTTACATGGGCTGGCACACGCTGGGCTACACAGTCGTGCCTTGCACCACATGTCCTGGCCACATGACTGTGTGATCCCTGTTTTAAAATTTTCAAATTTTTCTTGAATGTTCTGATTTGTTTCAATTTGGTCCCTGAATGTTCGTAACTTATTTCTAGAGCTTTGAAAACTCGATTTAAGACCCAAAACTAAATGTTCTCATTCATATTGAATATTACATGTAATTACGAAATTTAATTGATTATTGAATGTAAACTGTTATAAATTGTTCCAACTTGACTAGTAACATCCTGTATCCTATTCTAGCAATGAAAATGAGTTAAGGGTGTTACAGGTTCACTAATTACTATCTTTGTATTAAGTAAAAATTTTAATTTCAGCAACATATCAAAAATACATTATGACGTATTAATCTTATATTAAAACCTTGAAAAAAAAC
Organism: Gossypium anomalum; assembly: GCA_025698475.1. Lineage (NCBI taxonomy): Eukaryota > Viridiplantae > Streptophyta > Magnoliopsida > Malvales > Malvaceae > Gossypium > Gossypium anomalum. Next base: position 63,613,805 of record CM046956.1, read on the forward strand.
ATTTTTTTGTTTCTACAATCATCCTTACACCCATCAACCATGTTGCCTTAGGGTCCCATGATTAACAAGCAAAAAAAGATTACATCTAATCAGTTTGTGAATCTTAATTCTCAAGACTCTACATGAACCAATGACCATTTAATGTTTGACCATTATATCTAGCTTAAATATCATTTCTTGGGAAACTATTTAATAAGAGAAGATCTTGAGTGTGTAACCATTGAGTCAACACCTATCATGAATACGCTTTCATTTGCAAGTCATCTTGGCACAATCTCACTGAGAGTCATGCATGACTAGTTGTCCTTAAAAAGAAATCACATCTAGTGAACCGACATGATAAAGTTTACCTTAGGGTGTGACCATGGTAGGAACCGACTCAAAACTTTATTATGCTATCATTTAGGGACAATCAATGGATGTAACACCCCAAAATTTTAGAATTTAATTGTGAGAATATGCAGTAATTAAAATTCTGTATCTGTGGCTCTGTGTTCTGCTATTGTGTTTACGATCCGGAGTTCGAGTTGCATCATTAAAAGTTTTTTTACTTTTAAAACAACTAGTATCCATGTGCTATATAGTTAAGTGCAATTCTGTGTAAATCTATGTCAAAAATGAGTCTGCTAGTTCACTAGTTAAGTATCTGTCTATATTCTGTCTCGTTCCGCCCATCATATATGTTAGAAAAATTTTGCTAAATGCTGGAATGAGGATGATGGTCAGTTAGTAAATATTTTTAACGTCAATTTCTTCTCTTTCCTTTCTTCTTTTTTTTTTCTTTTCTTTCTTTCTCCTCCTTCATTTTTCTTCTTTTTCCTCTTACAAGTGAGTTATAACAGCCCAAATTAGGGCCTAGTCAGAACAGTGGTCTCGAGACCACAAATCTAAAGTTGGAAAAATTAATTTTATTATTATTTTGAGGTTATAGTATGATTATATTAGTGCATGAAAAATTTGGGGAGTTAATTTTAATGTTTGTGAGCCCGATTGCAAAAAAGGGCTAAATTGCATAAAGGGAAAAAGTTGCATTTTAGTACCCAAATGTGTCAATTAGCTAGAGAATTAAAATTAGCTGTCTTTAAAGGGCAATTAGACCCTATTATGTTAGCTTGGCCGGCCATGGTAGAGAGAAATGTTGAAAAGTCAACATTAGGTATGTTGATGTCATGAATTGGTGATAAAATAATACCTAAAAGCCTAGCTATTATTTTTCTTCTTCTCCATCCCTTCTCTCCACCGAAAATATCAGCAAATATGGAGGTTTGAAAGCTGAAATTTTGCAGTAACTTATTCCTCTCATAATGTAAGTGATCTTGATGATTTTCTTGATGATTTTTACATTTTTGGCATGCTTGTATCATGGGCTTTCAAATGAGAGGACTATTTTGAAAAATGGTGATAAGTCTAGGGATTTACCATGAGAGAGTTTATGTTGTTTTTTGAAATTTTATGGAAGAATATGAGTCTTAGCTAAGTTATAAACAACTTTTACGAAAGGTGTTAGCATGAAAACACCAAAAAGGACTATTTTGCATAAGTTGCAAAATAAGTGCTAAGTGTATGAAATAGTGAGAATTTGAAGTTGCTATAAAAGTAAAAAGAGTTCGGCTAGGCTTGAGATACGAAGAAATTCGATAAAAATCGATTTTCAAGCATATGGACAAAGTGGTCATTTTGCCAAGGTCTAGGGGCAAAATGGTCATTTTAAATAAGATGTAAATTTATGAATTACTAATTGTAATTAGTGACTAAATGAGTGCATTTTGCTATTATAGATCAAGTTTTACCGAATTCGAACCTAGACCGGGGAAAGCTAAGCAAATCGACTAGTCGAGTACATTTTGTAAACCGAGGTAAATTGTATGTAAACAATATAACTACATTGTTAATACATGTATTCAAAATGTCATTTAATTGATATAGCATGAATTGCTAGATTGTGAATTGAGAATGCATAGTAATAATTGAGAAAGTAGAAGGATTTCGTTGGAACCCTAAGAAACAAACCAGATATTCATGCCTTAATATTCAGGTTACTTGTGTGTCAGTGTAAGACATGTCTGGGACATGCATCGGCCACATTATGAGAGCCAGTGTAAGACCATGTCTGTGACATCGCATCAGCGTGGAGATGAGTGCCAGTGTAAGACATATCTGGGACATGCATCGGCCTCGACGATGATAGCTAGTGTAAGACATGTCTGGGACATGCATCGGCTAAGAGTTGTGATCGTGATTTTCCATGATAAGTTTTATAAATTTATAATTAATCGCTCTTGCAACTAACTATTATCACGATGTAGGCAAGTGTACCTATCGAACAGTAGTATAGCTTTAGCAAGACCAGATTGTCAAACCCAAAAGAACTAAAAGTACTAGTAATGACTGTCTTTTTATTATCTAGCTTAAGAATAAAAGGGTTTGTTTTAATTAACTAATTAACTAAACTAAGAGATCACAGAAAATAGAATTGGGAAATTACTTTTGGAAAAACGATTGATTTAAGACAATACCTAAGGAAAAATCCACCTAGACTTTACTTGTTATTTTGGCTCTGAATTGAACGATTTATTCATTTAACTTGTTCCGTAGAAATCCCTAAGTTATTTTATTATCCCTATTCAAGACTAAAAATGTCTAACCCTAGATCGAATAATTGAAATTTCTTTCTAATTAACACCCTAGGGTTGCATTAACTCGGTCCATGTTCACCCTAATTCGGCAAAATCTTGTTACCCTATCTCTAGGCGTGCAATCAACTCCGCTTAATTATGACAAAGCCACTCTTAGCCAGGGACTATTCATCCTCCAACTAAGAGCATTAACTTGAATCGATATCCTGAAATACCAAAATAAGAATTAAGAACACATAATTAAGAACAAGTAAAATATTTATCATATAATTCAGAAAATAATAACAAGATTCGTCTTAGGTTTCATCCCCCATAGGTATTTAGGGGTTTTAGTTCATAACTAAATAGGAAAACATCTTAGAAGAATAAAGAATACAAAACATAAAGAAAACCCAAAACTCCTGAAGGGAAATTGAGGAGAAATCTTCAGTCTTGATGATGAATCCAGCTTCTAAGATGGATCAATCGGCTTTCTTGGAGTAATTCCTTGCTCCTTATTCTCCGTCTCCCTTTTTGTCCTCCTCTAGGGTGTTTAAATAGGCTTTAGAATTCCTAAAAGCCCTTCAACTTTCCCTTTTCCGAATAGAACTTGACTAGGGCTCGGTAGGGACACGCCCGTGTGCGATTATTTCAGGCCGTGGTCGAGGCTGAGAGATCAACACGCCCATGCTGAGGTTGTTTTAGGCTGTGGTCAAGCCTGTTAGAATGGCACGGGCGTGTGTTCTGCCTGTGTGAGGAAGTCTAGGCTGTGTTGTTTTCCCACGTTGGCCCATTTTCTCTATTTTTGGCCCATTTCTTGTTCTTTTCACTCTCCTATGCTCACCTAAGTATAAAACATGAAATTAAAGGATTAGGAGCATCAAATTCACCAAATCTAAGGAGAATTCATTCATAAATGTGTTATGCATGGGATAAAAATATGTATAAATTACGGTTTATCAAATACCCCTACAATTAAGCGTTTGCTTGTCTTCAAGCAAAATCCTCAATTCATAATTAATAATTCCTTTTTCTCAACTTATAATTCCTATCAATAATATCTCAAACTAATCCAAAAGTAATCATACATTGAGAATTCAATTAAAAGAACATTAAAGGTTCAAACATTCTAAGTCGAGCATTTAATCATAAAAAAAATATAGGCATCTCCCATCATCTAAGTAGTTACCATCGATTCGAAATCTCACAGAGTTTAACACCCTCACTAAAGATTCACTCAAATCACTCGAAGTGTTTAAGGACAATGAAATTAGCACTCATCAGTCAATATGAAAAGTTATTACCATAAGCTTGTATGAAAATCAAATCTCCACCACTATAAATTGAGATGATACATCAATCAAAAGGTATTTAGAGGGTTGTAACGAGGCTTGGTTAGGGGGTGTGGTCACAATCTGAAAGAAAAGGTTAGAATTGAGATTGAATTGAAAAATTACTTAACTATAAAAATATTTAATCATTACTTGCGTATAACAGAGCTTCTTCTCCGAATATGGAATTTAAATACATAAGCTCAAAAACAAAAGATTGCTACTACTAATATGTATACATTTTTTTTAAGAACAAGTCAAATAATATAGACTAACTACTAAGAACAAGACATAGCTAAGCAATCTATTCAAATCAAATCTCGATAAAAATAGGGATTCAATTAATTGAGGGGATTTCAACAATAATGGGTTAAGGGTTAATGTAATATCCTGAATTAGGGCTTAATCAGAATAGTGGTTTTGTGACCACAAATTCGAGATAGAAATAATTATTTTATAATTATTTTGATGATTATGATATGATTGCATGATTGTGTGAAAATTCGTGATGAAACTCTATGCCTAAAGTGTTTAAATTGAAAGTAGGGACTAAACCGAATAAGTTGCAAAATTTGCATTCTAGAAGTTTTTAGTATGAAATTGCATTGAAATATTAATTAGGAGGTCTTAAATAGCAATTTGACCAATTTTAAGTTCATGGACAAAATTAGGACATGGAAGGAATTTTTGAAAGTTTAGTAGTAAGGGCATTTTGGTCATTTAGTTATTAAAATGAATTAAAAACAAAATTAAAAGCCAATTTTTGTCCATCTTCTTCATTAGGCCAAAATTTCAAGGATTCTCCATAGCTAGGGTTTGCTTCAAGCTTCCAAGCTCCATAATCAAGAGAAACGGGAATCAAGTCGCGATCGAGGAAAAGAAAAGATTGTGGACTAAATTGCAAAATCTTTATATTTTGGTACCAAGGTAAGCTCATGTGTAAATAATGTAGCATAATTGTTATTTTTAAGTTATTGATGTTAATTATATGATATGCTGATTTTTTATCGTGAAATATTATGCTTTGTGGTTAATGTTGAGTAATATGCAAATTATGTTTACTACTTGATAAATATGAATTGCTACCGAGTATCGGTTCCGATATTCCGTGGAAGACGGCTAATGTCAGATCAAGGGAAAAAGCCCGTTTGAACCTTAGGAATAGATTAGGATACAAGTGACATGTCACTAGGATATTTGGGCATCCGAACTCGTTGAGTTGAGTCTGAGTTCACTTATAGATGCGAATGTTCGAACTCGTTGAGTTGAGTCCGAGTTCGTGAGATGTAACTAGGCATCCGAACTCGTTGAGTTGAGTCCAAGTTCACTTATGGATGCGAACGCCTGAGCTCGTTGAGTTAAGTCTGAGTTCACTTATGGACGGGTTACATGATTGCTTGATTACATACGTGGCACTTATGTGCAAATTATTCGTGTATCCGAGTTATATTCCGCTGTGTTCAACGGGTGAAAATTTCCATGAAATGGAAGAACACTTAAGATTCAAGTGATGTTTTGGTAAGTGTTGTGAAATGGGCACTTTGGACAGGTATGTACTTAACCCTCGGGTGGAAAATAGATACAACAACGATAAAGTGGTAAGATGATGAATGATGTTTAGAAATGTGATATATGTTTTGGTGATGCCATGCTAAGGTTGTTTGGTATAATTGTATTGTTATGTTACTTGTTATTTGCATATAAACTTGCTAAGCATTTATGCTTACTCCCTCCTTTTCATTCATTGTAGTTTTGAACAAGTCACCTCGGGAATCGGGACAGGTCGAAGTTTCGATCACACTATCCGAAGGATTTCTATTGGTAAATGGCTTGTAAAACTTAAGTATGGCATGTATAGCAATGCACCTATTTTGTGTAAATAATTTTATGATATGGCCATGTTTGGTTGAGAAAATGTTTGATATTGATAAGTCATGGTGATGGCTAATTAGATCATGTTTGATATCATGGAAGTTTAATAGGTTATCTAGTTCATAAAAAAATTCATGGAAAGATGAAACTTGCCTTAAAACAGAATATTGCTGTAGCAATGACATGAATTTGAAAAATCACTAAAAATAGTATAAGTGGAACTAAATGATGAGTAAGTTATAAAATTGAAGCTTTATGAGTCTATTTTCATGTGGATTGAACAAAACAGGCATATAAATTATATTTTATGAGATATTTAAACTTTTGTGAAATAGGGCCAAAATGATTTCTGAATCCCCTGTTCTGACTTTAAAAATTTTTAATAAATTTTAAAAAAATAATTATAAGTTTTTATTTACATTTACAGATTCCTTATTGAGTTTAGTTTTAATAGAAACAAACCTCATAGTTACTGAAATTTTGTATAGAGAGATATCTGATTCGTAATACACAGAGGTCAGAGCAGTCGAACCCTGAAATAGGGGAGAATTTAACTAATAAACTGTACTAATTGGCCCAACCAAAAATTCTAGAAAAAAATTAGTATATAGATATATGAGGCTAGATTTAGGGGAAATTTACGGATCTTGATTTCGAGTTTCATAACTCGAGATATGATTTTTCTTGTAACTATGACGCAGATACCTAGAAAGCTATAAATGTAGAAACAAATGATTCGAAGTACTTAAATTGATAAATTATGTTTGGTAACACCTCAAGCTTGATTCCGGCGTCGGTCTCGGGCGTGGGGGTGTTACATTTGGTGGTATCAGAGTAGGTTTAGTCGTTTCTCGTACTACGTGTTGTATGTACGGATTTTTGCTATACATACCATATGTATAAATTGTGATAGTGTGACGACTTCTGACCTTTTTTTTAAATGATTTTTATATAGTAAATGGATCCCGATCTAGTTGTGGCAGATGAAGTAGAGAGTAATGCGCCAACTTCGGCTGAAGGGGCAGCGCCGATTGAAAACCCACCTCCTACTGTCGGTCAGGGAGGAGGAGAAAGGGATCGGGAAGCCTTTCTCCAAATGATGAGTGCATGGTACACTGAGTTCGTTCGTACGAACCCAAATGTACGACCTCCCCCACCTCCTCCAATTCCTCAACCTATGCCTCCGATGCCTCAAGGAGTGGATATAATAAAATTTCTCACGAAACCACATGATAGAATTCGTAAACAAGGGGAAGAATTTAGAGCAAATATTGATGATGATGCAGAGAAAGCGAGTTACGCTTGAAAATTCTATCCGGGTATTTGATGAATTATCTTGTACACCAAGAATGTTTGAAATGTGCTACATCTTTGTTGAGAGATTCAGCCTATAATTGGTGGAAGACTTTAATTTCGGTGGTACCGAAAGAGAGGGTAACCTGGGAATTCTTTCAAGAAGAGTTTTGGAAGAAATATATTAGTGAAAGATTTATTGATCAGAAATGTAAAGAGTTTCTTGAGCTGAAGCAAGTAATATGACAGTCTCAGAATATGAAAGAGAGTTTGCTCGATTGAGTAAGTATGCCAGGGAATATGTTTCTACAGAAGCCAAGATGTGCCGACGATTTGAAGACGAGCTCAACGAAGACATTAAGGTATTTGTCGGGATCCTTGAACTGAAAGAAATGGTAGTACTGGTTGATCGAGCTTGCAAGGCTGAAGAACTACTTAAAGAGAAGAGAAAGGTAGAGGCTGAGACACGAAATTGGAAGAAAAGGCCAATGAGTAAGACACCTTCACAGTAACCCGGAAAGTCAAGAAATATGAATCCTCGTTCCCAAGTTTGAGCTGGGCAATCATATGGAAATTTTAAGAAGCAGAATGTGGGTCCTAAATCTCAGAATACTTCTACAGCCAGTGTAAGGAACTTGAGATTTGTTAAACCCGAGTGCCAGCGGTGTGGTAGAAATCATTTTGGTCCGTGCAGAGCAAATTAATGTTTTCGATGTAGTTCTCCGGATCATTTTATTAGAGACTGCCCAGAGAGAGTTGAGAAAGAAAAATTTCAGAATGTAAAAGCTAGTGGTGCAGACTTGAGGGGAAGGTATCCGAGAAAAGCTGAAGTGAAACAAGCGATAAGAATGTAGCCGAGATGCAGCAGCTTAGATCTCAAGGAAGAGCTCAGCTAGAACTTATGCTATTAAAGCGCGTGAAGATGCTTCCTCACCCGATGTGATTACTGGGTACATTTTCTCTTTATGATATTAATGTTATTGCTTTGATTGATCCCGGTTCTACTCATTCATATGTATGCATGAAGTCGGGTGTCTAGTATGAATATACCGTTTGAGAACACGTAATTTATAGTTAGAGTGTCGAATCCGTTAGGCAAATGTGTGATAGTTGATAAAGTATGCAAGAAATGTCTTTTAATGATTCGGGGTCATTACTTTCCGGCCGACTTGATGTTGTTGCCGTCTGATGAATTTGATGTTATTTTGGGTATGGATTGGTTGACATTGCATGATGCTATAGTAAATTGCAAAGAAAAGGTTATAGAATTAAAGTGTGAAAACGGTGAAACTCTACGGGTTGAATGAGATAAATCAGAGGTATTGTCTAGTGTGATTTCTTCGATGTCGGCTCAGTGATATTTGAGAAAGGGTTATGAAGCTTATTTGGTGTATGTAATTAATACAAAAAGTTGAATCAGTGCCGGTTGTGTGTGAATTTGCGGACGTATTTCCAGAAGAATTGCCGGGTTTGCCTCCAAATCAGGAAGTAGAATTTGGTATTGATTTGATACCGAGAATGTCCGATCTCGATTGCTCCAAATAGAATGGCACCAACAGAGTTGAAAGAATTAAAGTCACAGATTGCAAGAGTTGGTGATAAAGGCTTTGTAAGACCGAGTTTTTTCACCTTGAGGTGCTCCTGTTATTTGTGAAAAAGAAGGATGGTTCTATGAGATTATGTGTTGATTATCGGCGATTAAACAAGGTGACAATCAAAAACAAGTATCCATTACCGAGAATTGATGATTTGTTTGATCAGCTAAAAGGAGCGACATGGTTTTCAAAGATTGACTTGAGATCTGGGTATTATCACCGCGAGTAAAAGAGTCGATGTGCCTAAAATCGCTTTTAGAATAAGGTACGGTCATTATGAATTTTTAGTTATGCCATTCGGGTTGACAAATGCTCCTCATTGCTTTTATGGATTTAATGAATCGCATATTTCGCCATACTTGGACAAATTTGTTGTGGTGTTTATAGATGATATTTTAATTTATTCAAAAGATGAGACGGAGCATGCTGAGCATTTGAAGATAGTTTTGCAAACTTTGAAAGATAAACAGTTGTATGCTAAGTTTAGTAAAAGTGAATTTTGGCTCCGGGAAGTTGGATTTTTGGGTCATATTGTTTCAGGTGATGGTATACGGGTTGATCCTAGTAAAATTTCAGCCATTATTGATTGGAAATCACCGAAAAACATAACTAAAGTTAGAAGTTTCTTGGGGCTAGCTGGGTATTATCGGCGGTTTGTAAACGGATTTTCTATAATTGCTGCTCCTATGACTAGACTACTCCGAAAGGATGTTAAATTTGAATGGACGGAAGAATGTCAACAAAGTTTCAAGAATTGAAAAAGTTATTAATCAAGCACACAAAGTTAGTACAACCCGAATCGTAAGGAATTTATGGTGTATAGTGATGCTTCTCTAAATGGCTTGGGGTGTGTACTTATGCAAGAAGGAAAAGTGGTGGCTTATGCTTCGAGGCAGTTAAAACCTCATGAGAGGAATTATCCTACTCACGATTTGGAATTGTCTGCGGTGGTGTTTGCTTTGAAGATTTAGCGACATTATTTGTATGTTGAAAAGTGCAGGTATATACCGACCACAAAAGTCTTAAGTACTTGATGTCACAAAAAAACTTGAATTTGAGACAACGAAGATGGTTGGAGTTATTGAAAGATTACGAGCTTGTTATTGATTATCATCCGGGGAAAGGCGAATGTGGTTGCCGATGCTTTAAGCAGAAAGTTGTTGTTTGCTTTGAGAGTTATGAACACTCAGTTGAAAATGTCAGATGATAGTTCGATTCTAGCGAGAGATAAGAGCTAGACCGATGTTTTTACAAGAGATTTACGAAGCTTAGAAAAATGATCAAGATTTGCTAGCCAAGAGAAGATGCATTAATGAAGTCGATCACGGGATCGATTTCGAATCGGTTCGATGGTAGCTTGATGTTTAAAAATCGATTTGTGTACCGAGAAATGATGAGTTGATTCAAAAGATTTTGCATGAAGCACATAATGGTCGTTTGGCGGTTCATCCGGCAAGATCTAAAATGTATTGGTGGAGTGGAATGAAAAGAGATATTTCCCGCTTGTATCAAAGTGCTTAATTTGTCAACAGTGAAAATTTGAACATCAAGTACCTTCGTGATTACTTCACCTATTATGGTTCCCCGAATGGAAATGGGATCGGATTACTATGGATTTTGTTTTAGGGTTGCCATTGACTCGTGGAAAGAAAGATGCCATCCGGGTAATAGTTGATGTGATCGACTAAATCGGCTCATTTTATTCCTATGACGTGCACGGATTATTCTCTTAATAAGTTGGCTGAATTGTATATCCGTGAGATTGTTAGACTTCATGGAATACCTTTGTCAATCATTTCGGATAGAGATCCGAGATTTACTTCACAGTTTTGGCAAAAGTTGCAAGAGGCATTAGGTACAAAGTTAAATTTCGATCATCGCCTTTCATCCACAAACCGATGGGCAATCGTAGAGAGTAATTCGATTCTTGAAGACATGCTCGGATGTTGCGTATTGGAATTTCAAGGCGCTTGGGAAAGGTACTTACCGTTGGTAGAATTTGCTTATAATAATAGTTATCAGACAAGTTTGAAAATGGCACCTTATAAAGCATTATATGGTCGTGAGTGTCGAACACCTTTGTATTGGGCTGAAGTCAAGGAAAATCAGATTTATGGAGTTGATCTAATAAAAGAAACCGAAGAAAAGGTGAAAGTGATTCGAGATTGTTTGAAAGTCGCTTGATAGACAAAATCTTATGCGGATTTGAAACGAAAAGAAATTGAGTTTCGTGTTGGTGATAAGGTATTTTTGAAAGTGTCTCCATGGAAGAAAGTCCTTAGATTTGGACGGAAGGGCAAGTTAAGTCCGTGTTTTATTGGGCCGTATGAAATAATTGAAAAAGTTAGACAGGTAGCATATCGGCTAGCATTACCACCTGAATTAGAGAGGATTCATGATATGTTCCACGATCTATGCTACGCCGGTATCGTTCGGATCCTTCACATATAATTTCACCGACAGAAATTGAACTACGACCGGATATGACTTACGAAGAAGAACCGATTAAGATCTTAGCTCGAGAGGTCAATAAACTAAGAAATAAAAGTGTCGCTCTCGTGAAAGTATTGTGGCAAAAGCATGGGGTAGAAGAGACTACATGGGAACCTGAAGAAACTATGAGTAACCAATACCCACACTTGTTTATCGGTAAGATTTTCGAGGACGAAAATCCTTAAAAGGGGGGAGAGTTGTAATATCCTGAATTAGGGCTTAACCAGAATAGTGGTTTCGTGACCACAAATTCGAGATAGAAATAATTATTTTATAATTATTTTGATGATTATGATATGATTGCATGATTGTGTGAAAATTTCGTGATGAAATTCTATGCCTAAAGTGTTTAAATTGAAAGTAGGGACTAAATCGAATAAGTTGCAAAATTTGCATTCTAGAAGTTTTTAGTATGAAATTGCATTGAAATATTAATTAGGAGGTCTTAAATAGCAATTTGACCAATTTTAAGTTCGTGGACAAAATTAGGACATGGAAGGAATTTTTGAAAGTTTAGTAGTAAGGGCATTTTGGTCATTTAGTTATTAAAATGAATTAAAAACAAAATTAAAAGCCAATTTTTGTCCATCTTCTTCATTAGGCCGAAATTTCAAGGATTCTCCATAGCTAAGGTTTGTTTCAAGCTTCCAAGCTCCATAATCAAGAGAAACGGGAATCAAGTCGCGATCGAGAAAAAGAAAAGATTGTGGACTAAATTGCAAAATCTTTATATTTTGGTACCAAGGTAAGTTCATGTGTAAATAATGTAGCATAATTGTTATTTTTAAGTTATTTATGTTAATTATATGATATGCTGATTTTTTATCGTGAAATATTATGCTTTGTGGTTAATGTTGAGTAATATGCAAATTATGTTTACTACTTGATAAATATGAATTGCTACCGAGTATCGGTTCCGATATTCTGTGGAAGACGGCTAATGTCAGATCGAGGGAAAAAGCCCGTTTGAACCTTAGGAATAGATTAGGATGCAAGTGACATGTCACTAGGATATTTGGGCATCCGAACTCGTTGAGTTGAGTCCGAGTTCACTTATGGATGCGAATGTTCGAACTCGTTGAGTTGAGTCCGAGTTCGTGAGATGTAACTAGGCATCTGAACTCGTTGAGTTAAGTCCGAGTTCACTTATGGATGCGAACGCCCGAGCTCGTTGAGTTGAGTCTGAGTTCACTTATGGGCGGGTTACATGATTGCTTGATTACATACGTGGCACTTATGTGCAAATTATTCGTGTATCCGAGTTATATTCTGATGTGTTCAACGGGTGAAAATTTCTATGAAATGGAAGAACACTTAAGATGCAAGTGACGTTTTGGTAAGTGTTGTGAAATGGGCACTTTGGACAGGTATGTACTTAACCCTCGGGTGGAAAATAGATACAACAACGATAAAGTGGTAAGATGATGAATGATGTTTAGAAACGTGATATATGTTTTGGTGATGCCATGCTAAGGTTGTTTGGTATAATTCTATTGTTATGTTACTTGTTATTTGCATATGAACTTCCTATGCATTTATACTTACTCCCTCCTTTTCATTCATTGTAGTTTTGAACAAGTCAGCTCGGGAATCGGGACAGGTCGAAGTTTCAATCACACTATCCGAAGGATTTCTATTGGTAAATGGCTTGTAAAACTTAAGTATGGCATGTATAGCAATGTACCTATTTTGTGTAAATAATTTTATGATATGGCCATGTTTGGTTGAGAAAATGTTTGATATTGATAAGTCATGGTGATGGCTAATTAGATCATGTTTGATATCATGGAAGTTTAATAGGTTATCTAGTTCATAAAAAAATTCATGGAAAGATGAAACTTGCCTTAAAACAGAATATTGCTGCAGCAATGACATGAATTTGAAAAATTACTAAAAATAGTATAAGGGGAAATAAATGATGAGTAAGTTATGAAATTGAAGCTTAATGAGTCTATTTTCATGTGGATTGAACAAAATAGGCATATAAATTACATTTTATGAGATATTTAATCTTTTGTGAAACAGGGCCAGAATGATTTCTGGATCCCCTGTTCTGACTTTAAAAATTTATAATAAATTTTAAAAAAATAATTATAAGTTTTTCTTTACATGTACAGATTCCTTATTGAGTCTAGTTTTAAGAGAAACAAACCTCATAGTCATTGAAATTTTGTATAGAGAGATATCTGATTCGAAATACACAAAGGTCAGAGCAGTCAAACCCTGAAACAGGGGAGACTTTAACTAATAAACTGTACTAATTTGCCCAACCAAAAATTCTAGAAAAAAAATTAGTAAATAGATATATGAGTCTGGATTTAGGGGAAATTTACGGATCTTGATTTCGAGTTTCGTAACTCGAGATATGATTTTTCTTGTAACTGTGACGCAGATAGCTAGAAAGCTGTGAATGTAGAAACAAATGATTCGAAGTACTTAAATTGATAAATTATGTTCGGTAACACCTCAAGCTCGATTCCGGCATCGGTCTCGGGCGTGGGGGCGTTACAGTTAATATTAAGGGTAATACAAGGGATGGCTTGTTAAGCTCAAAGGGGTTTACTATGGGTTAATCGTGGAGGTAGGCTTTTCATGGCATGAGTGGGTTAATCCTAAGTGCCTCTATCATCTTGACATATCAAATCAAATGGTGTGGTCTTGACATGCATAATCAAGCAAGTTCTAGAATAAAAATTCGATATTGACACACTCAAAGCAATAATAAAAGTGAGCATGAAGGAAATAATAGATGCTCTTTAAAGGCTCAAAATCTCACAATAATTATGGCTTTTTGATGTTCAAAACTGTAGATTTCAATTCAAGGTAATACCTAAACTTGGGGAAACAACCTAAAATTTTAAAATCTTAAAAATCAACTTATTGTAATATCCTGATTTTGGGCCTAGTCGAAATAGTGGTTTCGTGACCACAAAATCCAATATAGAAATGATTATTTTATGATTATTTTGAGGTCTATGATATGATTGCATGATTGTGTGAAAATTTCGTGAAGAAATTTTATGCATAAAGTGCTTAAATTGAAATTAGGGACTAAATCGAATAATTTGCAAAACTTACATTCTAGAAGTTTCTAGTATGAAATTGTTTTGAAATATTAATTAGGAGGTCTAAAATAGAAATTTTACCAATTTCTAAGTCTATGGACAAAAATTGGACATGGATGGAATTTTTGGAAAGTTTAGTAGTAAGGGCATTTTGGTCATTTAGGGGTATAATGAATTAAAATACAAAATTAAAAGCCAATTTTGCTCATCTTGAACCCCATGGCCGAATATAGCAAGGAGAAACCATGGCTAGGGTTTTTCAAGCTTCCAAGCTCGATTGTAAGTCCGTTCTAGCCCCGTTTTTCAAGTTCTTTACATTTTTGGAATCCTTAACTAATTTAATTAAGCTTATTCTAGCAATAATTTAAGCTAGGGTTCATATTTGGAAAAATACCCATAGGTGAAATGTGTTTATTTTGATGTTTTATGATAGAATATGAAGGCTGAAATTATATTAAACAACTTTTGCTAAGCGATTTTAAGCAAAAATGAGTAAAACGGCTTAATCGGTAAAAATTGTTATTGTTCATAACTATGTGTTAGAGTGAGAATTTGATGTTGTCATAGAAGGGAAAAATGTCATGTCATAAAACATAAGAAAATATGCTGAAGTTTAATTTACGAGCTTTGGGCCAAAAGTGTAAATATGCGAAAGTTTAGGGGCAAAATTGTAATTTTGCAAAAATATGATTTTGGGTTAATTTGAATAATGTGAGCCCTAATTAGACTATATTTTAAATGATAGAGCAAGGAAAACTAAAATTTGGGCTAAAATGGGGAAAAAACCAAGTTGTGGACGAAATGGTAAAAGTAGCCATTTTCACATACGAGGTAAGTTCATATGTAAATGTTGGTAACATAATTATTATTTTAAATGTTTTTATGTTATTTAAATGATATGATAATTATTATGAAATATTATACTCGTGATAATTGTTTGATAATGTGTCAAATTATGTGATATACTTGGAAAATGTGAAATACTATCGAGTATCGGTATCGGCAATCCGTAGGAGATGGTTGAGACACATGATTGGGAAAATGGTCCCTTTGAACCTTAGGAATGGATTAGGATACAAGTGACATGTCACTAGGATATTTGGGCATCCGAACTCGTTGAGTTGAGTCCGAGTTCACTTATGGATGCGAATGTCCGAACTCGTTGAGTTGAGTCTGAGTTCGAGAGATGTAACTAGGCATCTGAGCTCGTTGAGTTGAGTCCGAGTTCACTTATGGATGCAAACGCCCGAGCTCGTTGAGTTGAGTCCGATTTCACTTATGGGCGGGTTACATGGTAGCTTGGCTACATATGTGGCACTTATGTGCAAACTTTTCGTGTATCCGAATTATATTCCGATGTGTTCAACGGGTAAAATTCTACTCAAATGGAGGAGTACTCAAGATGAAAGGGATGTATTGGTAAGTGTTGTGAAATGGATACTTTGAACAGGTATATACTTAACCCTCAGGTTGAAAACTCGATATAACAACAATATAGTAAGATGATAAATGAAAATGTGATATGAATGTCTCGGTGATGATCATGCAAATGATGTTTATGTTTGCTTATATAGTTGTGTTACTTGCTATTTGCATGTGAACTTACTAAGCATTTGTGCTTACTCCCTCCTTTTCATTCCTTGTAGTGTTGACAAGCCAGCTCGGAAATCGGAAACGGTCGGAGGCATGCTCACACTATCCGTATACCATCTTGGCATAATGGCTTGTATATTTTGAGTATGGCATGTATAGCATTATAATCATTTTGTATATATGGTCTTATGATATGGTTATTGAGTGGTATGGAAATGCTTGGTAATGATTAGCCATTGGAATGGCTAATCATGATCATATTTGGTGTTATGTATGCTAAATTGCTAGCTAATCCATGAGAACCATGAAATGGGTAAAATTTACCATAAAATAGATAAAGACAGCAGTAGTGACGTGAATTTGAAAAATCACTAAAAATAGTAGAAATGGAATTAAATAATGAATAAGTTATGAAATTGAATCTTGATGAGTCTATTTTTATATGGATGGAACAAAACAGGTATATGAGTTATATTTTATGAGATGTTTAAATTTTTGTGAAACAGGGCCAGAGCGATTTCTAGATCCCCTATTCTGAATTTGGAAATTCACCATAAATTTTTCAAAGATAATTAGCAGTCATAATTTATATGTACAGATTCCTTATTGAGTCTAGTTTTATTATAAATAAACGGCATAGTCATTGAAACTCTGTACAGGGAGATATCTGATTCGAAATACACAGAGGTCAGAGCAGTCGAACCCTGAAATAGGGGAGACTTTAACTAATAAACTGTACTAATTTGCTTGACCAAAAATTCTATAAAAAAATTAGTATATATATATATGAGTCTAGTTTCAGGAAAAATTTACGGAATTTTATTTTGAGTTTCGGAACTTGAGATATGAATTTTTAAGCGACTGTGACGCAGATTGCTAGCTTGACTGAAAATTTTAAAAATAAATTGTTTGAGCTGTTTAAAGTAATGAATTAAGTCTGTTAACACCTCGTGTTCGACTTCGGCGACGGTCTCGGGTACGGGGTGTTACACTTATCATGCTTAATTCTCTAATGTCTTAAAGTTTAAATAATCAATGCATGAACGCCTACGTTTTAATTCAAGATATATCAATAGAAATCATAATTTAATCAAAATTCATCCTAAAAATGATATGATAAATTTGCAAGAGAACAAGGCAATATTCAGGGATTTTTCTAATAATGAAACGAATACCCCCTCATGTAATATCCCGAATTAGGGCCTAATTGGAATAGTGGTTTTGTGACCACAAATCCGAGATAGAGATAATTATTTTATAATTATTTTGATGTTTATGATATGATTGCATGATTGTGTGAAATTTTCGTGATGAAATCCTATGCCTAAAGTGCTTAGATTGAAATTAGGGACTAAATCGAATAATTTGTAAAACTTGCATTCTAGGAGGTTTTTAGTATGAAATTGTTTTGGAATATTAATGTGGAGGTCTTAAATAGAAATTTGACCAATTTCTAAGTCTATGGACAAAAATTGGACATGGATGGAATTTTGGAAAGTTTAGTAGTAAGGGCATTTTGGTCATTTAGTTATTAAAATGAATTAAAAACAAAATTAAATGCCAATTTTTGTCCATCTTCTTCATTAGGCCGAAATTTTAAGGGTTCTCCATAGCTAGGGTTTGTTTCAAGCTTCCAAGCTCCATAGTAAGTGATTCCAAGCCCCGTTTTTAATGTTCTTTACGTTTTTGGAATCCTGGTAGCTCGATTAAGCTTATGCTAGCAATAATTCAACCTAGGGTTCATATTTGGAAAAATACCCATAGGTGAAATTTGTGTATTTTGGTGTTTTATGATAGAAAATGAGATTTTAAATTATGTTAGACAACTTGTACTACTCGGTTTTAAGCGAAAACGAGTAAAAGAGCTTAATCGGTAAAAATACCTAATAGTCATAAGTACATGTTAGAGTGTGAATTTGATGTTACCATAGAAGGAGAAAATGATCAACATGTCATGAAACATAAGAATAAGGGATGAAGTTTAATTCCCGAGCCTAGGGGCAAAAGTGTAATTATGCAAAAGTTTAGGGGCAAAAATATAATTTTGCCAAAGTTTGTATTAAATGCTGTTTTGATGAATGTATGTATTAAATAAGATTAATTTGGCATTATAGATCAAGAGAAACGAGATTCAAGTCGCGATCGAGGGAAAAACAAAGTTTACGAAGAATAGGCTCGATTGCTAATAATTTTGTACCGAGGTAAGTTCATGTGTAAATGTAGTAACATAATTGTCATTTTAATTAACTTAATTATATTTATATGATATGATGATTATTATTATTATGAAATATTATGCTTTGTGGTTATTGTTAAGTAATATGCAAATTATGTTTATTACTTGTTAAATATGAATTGCTACCGAGTATCGGTTTCGATATTCCGTGGAAGATGGCAAAGAAGTGTGATTAAGGAAAAAGTCCGTTTGAACCTTGGGAATAGATTAGAATACAAATGACATGTCACTAGGATGGTTGAGTTCCGAACTCGTTGAGTTGAGTCCGAGTTCGTGAGATGTAACTAGGTATCCGAGCTCATTAAGTTGAGTCCGAGTTCACTTATGGATGCGAACGCCCGAGCTCGTTGAGTTGAGTCCGAGTTCACTTATGGGCGGGTTACATGGTAGCTTGGCTACATGAGTTCCGCAGGCTATTGAGTTTGTCTAGCTGCGGGTATGGCTCTTATGTTCATGAGATCCGCGTATTCGAATTATATTCCGATGTGTTCAACGGGTGAATCTTAAGTGAATATAAAGAAGGCCTAAAATGAAGGTGACATGTTGGTAAGTGTAGTAATGAGAAAATTTGACAGGTATGTGCTTAAACCCTCGGGTTGAGAACTTGGTATGATGAAATCGTAGAAAGATATTAAATACAAATGAAATATGAATGTCTTGGTGTTGTTTATGCAAATAATGTTTTTGTGGGATTGTGTGATTATGTTACTTGCTATTTGCATGTGAACTTACTAAGCATTTGTGCTTACTCCCTCCTTTTCTTTCATTGTAGTTTTGACAAGCCGGCTTGAGAATCGGGATAGGTCGAAGACTCGTTCACACTACCGAAGGCCTAAATTGGTAAAATGGCTTTTGTGTTTTGAATGTGGCATGTATGGAAAAATACTCACTTTGTGTAAATGATCTTATGATATGGCTATGGTTTGGCAAGAAAAGGGTTTGTAAATGATTAGCCATTGGAATGGCCAATCTAAGTCATATTTGATGTTATGTATGTTTAAAATGATATTTAGTCCATGAAAATCCTTGGTAAAGTGAAATTTGCCATAAAATGAATCTCAGTAGCAAAGAGTGATGTAAATTTGAAAAATCACTAAACATAGTAGAAATGGAATTAAATGATGAGTAAGTTATGAAATTGAAGATTTATGAGTCTATTTTCATATGGATTGAACAAAACAGGTATATGAATTATATTTTATGAGATATTTGAATTTTTGTGAAACAGGGCCAGAGTGATTTTTGGATCCCCTGTTTTGACTTTAAAAATTCATAATAAATTGTAAAAAAATAATTAGAAGTCATGCTTTATATGTACAGATTTCATATTGAGTATAGTTTTAATAGAAACAAACTTCATAGACATTTAAATTCTGTACAGAGAGATATCTGATTCGTAATACACAGAGGTCAGAGCAGTCAAACCCTAAAATAGGGGAGAATTTAACTAATAAACTGTACTAATTGGATTGACCAAAAAATTATAGCAAAAAATTAGTAAATAGATATATGAGTCTAGTTTCAGGTAAAATTTACAGAATTGGATTTTGAGTTTCGGAACTCGAGATATGAATTTTTAAGCAACTGTGACGTAGATTGCTAGCTTGACCGGATTTTTTTAAAAAATAAATCGTTTGAGCGGTTTAAGTAATGAATTAAGTCTGTTAACACCTCGTGTTCGAATCTGGCGACGGTCTCGGGTACGGGGCATTAGATTTGATGGTATCAGAGTAGGTTTGGTCTGTTCTCAGACTAATGTGTTGTATGTACGGGTTTTGCTATACATGCCATATATATAAATTATGATAGTGTGACGAGTTCTGACCTTTTAAATGATTTTTTTTATAGTAAATGGATCCCGATCCAGTTGCGGCTGATGATGTAGAGAGTAATGCACCAGCTCCAAGTGAAGGGGCGGTGCCAACTACAAATCCACCTTCTACTATCGGTCAAGGAGGAGGAGAAAGGGCTCGGGAAGCCTTTCTCCAGATGATGAGTGCCTGGTATACTGAGTTCGTTCGTATGAACCCGAATGCACAACCTCCCCCACCTCCCTCGATTCCTCAACCTGTACCCCCGATGCCTCAAGGTGTAGATCTGATGAAATTTCACAGAACTCCAGTTGACAAAATCCGTAAACAAGGGGCCGAAGAATTCAGGGCAAATATTGATGATGATACCGAGAAAGCAAAGTTTTGGCTCGAGAATTCTATTCGAGTATTTGATGAATTGTCTTGTACACCTGAAGAATGCTTGAAATGTGCTATATCATTGTTGAGGATTCACTTTATCATTGGTGGAAGATATTGACTTCAGTAGTACCGAAAGAGAAAGTAACTTGGGAGTTCTTTCAAGAAGAATTTCGGAAGAAATATATCAGTGAAAGATTTATTGATTAGAAGCGTAAAGAGTTTCTTGAATTAAAGCAGGGGAACATGACAGTTACTGAATACGAAAGGGAGTTTGTTAGGTTGAGTAAGTATGCTAGAGAATATATTCCTACTGAGAAGCTAAAATGTGCGATTTATTTGAAGACGGACTCAATGAAGACATCAAAGTATTTGTTGGGATTCTTGAATTAAAAGAAATGGTAGTACTGGTTGATCGAGCTTGCAAGGCTGAAGAACTACTTAAAGAGAAGAAAAAGGTAGAGGCTGAGACTAGAAATTGGAAGAAAAGACCGACGAGCAGTTCATTCTCACAGCAATCC
This sequence comes from Gossypium anomalum, assembly GCA_025698475.1. Lineage (NCBI taxonomy): Eukaryota > Viridiplantae > Streptophyta > Magnoliopsida > Malvales > Malvaceae > Gossypium > Gossypium anomalum. The sequence goes on from CM046956.1 coordinate 63,634,608, forward strand.
AGAAAATCTACAAATATGAATCCTCGTTCACAGGTTTTGACTGGACAATCATATGGAAATTTTAAGAAGCAAAATGTGGGACTACTTCTGCAGCTAGAATGGGAAATACGAGATTTGTTAAGCCTGAGTGCCAGCGGTGTGGCAGAAATCATTTTGGCCCATGTAGAGCGAATGAATGTTTTCGGTGTGGTTCTCCGGATCATTTTATTAGAGATTGCCCAGAGAGAGTTGAGAAAGAAAAATTTCAGAGTGTAAAAGCCAGGTGCGCGGACTCGAGGAAGATATTCGAGAAAAGTCGGAAATGAAGCAAGCAAAGAAAAATGTAGCCAGAGATTCGTGAACTAAATCAAAGCAAGGGCTCCAGCTAGAACTTATGATATAAAGGCACGTGAAGATACTTCATCACCCGATGTGATTACTGGTATATTTTCTCTTTATGATGTTAATGTTATTGCTTTGATTGATCCCGGTTCTACTCATTCATATGTATGCATGAAACTGGTGTTTAGTATGAATATACCTGTTGAGAACACATAATTTATGATTAGAGTGTCGAATCCGTTAGGCAAATGTGTGATAGTTGATAAAGTATGCAAGAAATGCCCTTTAATGATTCGGGGTCATTACTTTCCGGCCGACTTGATGTTGTTGTCGTTTGATGAATTTGATGTTATTTTGGGTATGGATTGGTTGACATTGCATGATGCTATAATAAATTGCAAAGAAAAGGTTATAGAATTAAAGTGTGAAAGTGGTAAAATTTTATGGGTTGAACTAGACAAATCAGAGGCATTATCTAGTATGATTTCTTCAATGTCAGCTCAGAGATATTTGAGAAAGGGTTATGAAGCTTATTTGGCGTATGTAATTAATACAAAAGAAGTTGAAAAGAAAGTTGAATCAAGTCTTAGGTTGTGTGTAAATTTGTGGACGTATTTCCGAAAAGAATTGCCGGTTTGCCTCCCGATCGAGGAAGTAGAATTTGGTATTGATTTGATATCGGGAACAGCTCCAATCTCAATTGCTCCATATAGAATGGCACCAGCAGAGTTGAAAGAATTAAATCACAGTTGCAAGAGTTGACTGATAAAGGCTTTGTGAGACCGAGTTTTTCACCTTGGGGTGCTCCTGTGTTATTTGCGAAAAAGAAGGATGGTTCTATGAGGTTGTGTGTTGACTATCAGCAGTTAAACAAGGTGACAATCAAAAACAAATATCCGTTGCCAAGAATTGATGATTTATTTGATCAGCTAAAAGGAGCGACATGGTTTTCAAAGATTGACTTGAGATCTGGGTACTACTAGTTGCGAGTAAAAGAGTCGGATGTGCCTAAAACTGCTTTTAGAACAAGGTAAGATCACTATGAATTTTTAGTTATGCCATTCGGGTTGACAAATGCTCATGTTGTGTTTATGGATTTAATGAATCGCATATTTCGGCCATACTTGGACAAATTTATTGTGGTGTTTATAGATGATATTTTAATTTATTCAAAAGATGAGACAGAGCATGCTGAGCATTTGAGGATAGTTTTGCAAACTTTGAGAAATAAGCAGTTATATGCCAAGTTTAGTAAAAGTGAATTTTGGCTTCGGAAAGTTGGATTTTTGGGTCATATTGTTTCAGGTGATGGTATACGGGTTGATCCTTGTAAGATTTCAGCCATTGTTGATTGGAAACCACCAAAAAATGTAACCGAGGTTAGAAGTTTCTGGGGGCTAGCTGGGTATTATCGGCGGTTTGTAAATGGATTTTCTATAATTGCTTTTCCTATGACTAGACTGCTCCGAAAGAATGTTAAATTTGAATGGATGGAAGAATGTCAACAAAGTTTTGAAGAATTGAAAAAGTTATTAATCAAGCACCAGTGTTGGTACAACCCAATCGTAAAAGAATTTGTAGTGTATAGTGATGCTTCTCGAAATGGCTTAGGATGTGTACTTATGTAAGAAGGAAAAGTGGTGGCTTATGCTTCGAGGCAGTTAAAATCTCACGAAAGAAATTATCCGACTCATGATTTGGAATTGGCTGCTATAGTGTTTGCTTTGAAAATTTGGCGACATTATTTGTACGGTGAAAAGTGCCGAGTATATACCGACCACAAAAGTCTTAAATACTTAATGTCACAAAAAGACTTGAACTTGAGACAGCGAAGATGGTTGGAGTTATTGAAAGATTACGAGCTTGTTATTGATTACCATCTGGGAAAAGCGAATGTGGTTGCCGATGCTTTAAGCAAAAAATTGCTATTTGCTTTGAGAGCTATGAACACTCGGTTAAAGATATTAAATGATGGATTGATTCTAGCATAGTTAAGATCTAGACAGATGTTTTTACAAGAGATTTCTGAAGCTCAGAAAAATGATCAAGATTTGCAAGCCAAGAGAAAGCAGTGTGAAGATGATACGGGATCAGATTTCAGAATCGGTTCTGATGGTTGCTTGATGTTTAAAAATCAAATTTGTGTATCGAAAAATGATGAGTTGATTCAAAAGATTTTGCATGAAGCACATAATGGTTGTTTGGCGGTTCATCCGGGCAGTATGAAAATGTATAATGACTTGAAGAAAATGTACTGGTGGAGTGGAATGGAAAGAGATATTTCCGAGTTTGTATCAAAGTGCTTAGTTTGTCAACAAGTGAAAGCTGAACACCAAGTACCTTCAGGATTACTCCAGCCTATCATGGTTCCTAAATGGAAATGGGATCGGATTACTATAGATTTTATATCAGGGTTGCCGTTAACTCCGAGGAATAAAAATGTCATCTGGGTAATAGTTGACAGACTGACTAAATCGGCTCATTTTATTCAGGTACGTACGAATTATTCTCTTAATAAGTTGGCTGAATTGTATATCCGTGAGATTGTTAGACTTCATGGAATACCTTTGTCAATCATTTCGGATAGAGATCCGAGATTTACTTCGCGATTTTGGCAAAAGTTGCAAGAGGCATTAGGTACAAAGTTAAATTTCAAAGATCGCTTTCATCCACAAACTGATGGACAATCAGAGAGAGTAATTCAGATTCTTGAAGACATGCTCAGATGTTGAGTATTGGAATTTCAAGATAGTTGGGAAAGGTATTTACCGTTGGTAGAATTTGCTTATAATAATAGTTATCAGACGAGTTTGAAGATGGCACCTTATGAAGCTTTGTATGGTCGTAAATATCGGACGCCATTGTATTGGACTGAACTCAAGGAAAATTAGATTTATGGAGTTGATCTAATAAAAGAAACCGAAGAAAAGGTTAAAGTGATTCGAGATTGTTTGAAAGCTATTTCAGATAGACAGAAATCTTATGCGGATTTGAAACGAAGGGAAATCGAGTTTCAAGTTGGTGATAAGGTATTTTTGAAAGTGCCTCCATGGAAGAAAGTCCTTAGATTTGGACGGAAGGGCAAGTTAAGTCCACGTTTTATTGGACCGTATGAAATAATTGAAAAAGTTAGACCGGTAGCATATCGGCTAGCATTACCACCTGAATTAGAGAAGATTCATGATGTGTTCCACGTATCTATGTTACGTCGGATATCGTTCAGATCCTTCACATATAATTTCACCGACAGAAATTGAACTACGACTGTGACGCAGATTGCTAGCTTGACTGGAAATTTTAAAAAAATAAATCATTTGAGCGGTTTAAGTAATGAATTAAGTCTGTTAACACCTCGTGTTCGAATCCGGCGATGGTCTCAGGTACGGGGCGTTACACCCCACACTTAAGATGTACATTGCCCTCAATGTAAAAAGATAAATATACTGAGAAATCTAAATAAAAGATCATAAGATAGGGAGAGAAGTGAAACTTCCTGAGTTATGAATAGATGGGATCCCTGGATTAGCGAGAGCGAGAATTGAAAATAGAGCTAGAGATAAGGCATGATTCTGAGGAAGAAATAATCTGATAATAATCATAAAGATAAGCCGCATTTTAAGAATACGTGAATCTTTTAAAAATAACTAAAAATAAAAGTAAAAATAACATAAGAGGAATAATCTAATTTTGTAAGTGGCATGGCCGTATCACACACCTGTGGGGTTCGTGTCCAGCCCATGTTTGTCGCGAATTGAGAGTTCGTCACACAGCCTGAAGACACGCCCGTGTGTCTAGGCCGTATGGCTGCATGATCGTAACGCACGACCATGTGTGATGTGGTTCGCTTCTCCTATGCCAATTTACCTATACGCACGCTCGTGTTATTTTGGCAGTGCTGACCAAGGGCGCTAGGCACGGGCGTGTCACACACCCGTGTCATTTTGCCAGATTTGCCCACGGCCCGCTCACACGATCGTGGTAATTTATCACATCCCGTGTTTTGGGAAAACTTTTACTCTATTTTCACACTGCCGTATCGCACGACCGTGTCTCTTCTCGTGTTTCGAGCACGGCCTAAGGCATGCCCGTGTGCATGGCCGTGTGGATCTTGTGGACCTATGTTCAAAGATTTAGTTAGTGATCTAAATATTAAAAATTTTGAAATTTAAATAAAATTTAAGTAAATAAAAACTGTTAGTACTCGGGTTGCCTCCCGAGAAGCGCTTGTTTATAGTCTAAGCTCGACTTTCCCTTGTTTGTGTATTCAGGGAGGTTCGTGGAGTCGTAGCTCCTCTCCATCGTCCTTAAAATTCTCAACTTTATAAAGTTTGAGATGATGACCGTTTACCTTGAAAGTTTCTTGTGATGGGTGACTTATTGTGCCATATGCAAAAATAGATTGAACTATGAAAGGTCCTGACTATCGTGATTTATGTTTCCCAGGAAATAATTTGAGTCTCAAGTTATAGAGCAAGACAAAATCTCTGACTTCGAATTGTTTTCGTTGCTTTAAACGAGCGTCATGGCACTACTTTGTTGCTTCCTTATATAGGCGTGAGTTTTCATATGCATTGGCTCGCCACTCATCTAACTCGTTCAACTGTATCAACCTATTTTTACTGCAAGTTTGGGATCAAGGTTTAGAAATTTAATAGCCCAAAAAGCTTTATGCTCTAGTTCGAATGGTAGATGACAACTTTTTCCATAAACAATTCTGTAAGGTGATGTTCCTATGGGAGTCTTAAAAGTAGTTCTATAAGCCCATAAAGCATCATCTACTTTCATCGCCAATCTTTCTTGTTTGATTCTACTGTCTTTTCAAGAATCCGTTTGATTTCTTAGTTTGCCACTTCAACTTGTCCACTAGTTTGAGGATGGTATGGGGTGGTTGTTCTGTGATGAACTCCGTATTTCTTAAGGGTTTTCTCAAATTTAGTGTTACAAAAATGAGTGTCCCTGTCACTAATAATTGCTCTAGGCACTCTAAATCTCGAAAAGAGTTTCTTAAGGAAATGTACTATCACTCTAGCATCATTAGTAGGTAAAGCTTGAGCTTCTACCCTTTTGGACATATAATCAACTGCTACTAAGATGTATTTATTCCCAAATGAACTAGGAAATGACCCATGAAGTCGATACCCCAAACGTCAAATATTTCACATGAAAGCATATAGTTTTGAGGCATTTCATCACGTTTGGAGAGGTTACCTGTCCGTTGGCATTTGTCACAAGATGTTACATACCTATTAGCGTCTTTGAATAACGAGGACCAATAAAAACCTAATTCAAGTATTTTATGTACGGTCTTAGTTCCACTATAGTGTCCTCCAGTTGGTCCTGAGTGGCAATGTTCCAGTATCTTTGATGTTTCTAACCTTGTAACGCATCTTCTAATGACTTGATCTGCACATATGCGAAAAAGAAAAGGGTCGTCCCAAAAGTAGTTCTTCACATCATTAAATAATCGCTTCTTTTGCTGGTGTGTCAACCCTTTTGGGATAATGTTAGCGGCTAAAAAATTCGCGACGTCTGCAGACCAAGGTACCTCAGAATCAGATATAGTGAAAAATTGTTCTCCAGGAAACGAATCATTTATTTCAACTTTATCTAGTTCTTTGGTATTTGAGTTCTCAAGCCTGGAAAGATGATCAGCCGCGAGATTTTCAGCTCCTTTCTTATCATGAATTTCTAAGTCAAATTCCTGCAACAACAAAATCCATCGAATGAGTCGAGGTTTTGCATCAGTTTTAGTTAAAAGGTATCGAAGGGTAGAATGGTCAATGTAAACAACAACTTTGGACAATATGAGATATGATCGAAATTTATCAAATGCAAAAACCACAGCTAGCAATTCTTTTTCCGTGGTAGTGTAGTTTTCTTGTGCGGCTGTCAAAGTCTTGCTAGCATAATAGATAGGTTGAAAGTGCTTGTCTCTTTGCTGTCCCAAAATCGCACCTACTGCAAAGTCACTCGCATCACACATTAATTCAAAAGGTAAATTTCAGTCAGGTGCAATTATGATTGGAGCATTAATTAATTTATCTTTTAAGGTGTTAAATGCTTCTAAACATTCCTGACTGAAATTAAAAGGTGTATTTTTTTCTAGCAATTTAGTCAAACACTTAGCTATTTTAGAAAAATCCTTAATAAATCTTCTATAAACACCAGCATGTCCTAAGAAGCTTCTAATAGCCTTAACTGAACTAGGAGGTGTAACACCCCTTACCCGTATCCGTCGCCAGAACAGGGTACGAGGTATTAACAAATTATAATACATACTATTAAACAAAATCGAGACAAAAATATGGCGTGCTATTTAATTCATGAATCATTACAACATATGCCATTAACAATACAAGCCAATTTCAAAGACTTCGTACAAAATGATTTGTTTGATACTATAATTAATATTTTAGACCTAGGCAATTATGACACTTAACAAAATAACTAAGTCTACTATACATGCCATAATTCAAAATGTTGAGTTCAAATACCAAAAGTATTGATAGTGCAGGCGGATCTTCAACGATCTCTAACTCCTGTGCTAAATGGATGACACTATAAGACAAAAGAGGAAAAGAAAGTAAACTTATAGCTTAGTAAGTAAGTATATAAATAACAAATAAGGAATCTAATATGTTTACAACATAACTCAATTATATCATATTTTTAATTTTACTATTCACTCCAATTTGATCAAGCTGTCCCTCCTGCGTCATGATCACTAAATAAATCATAACTCAAGTTACGAAACTCGAAATTCAAATCCGTAAAATTTCCCTGAATCTATACTCATAAAAATTCTTACTAATTTTTTTCTAGAATTTTTGGTCCAGCCAATTAGTACAGTTTATTAGTTAAAGTTTCCCCTGTTACACAGCTCGACTGATCTGACCTCTGTTCACTACGAATTTAATTTTCCCAGTATACAATTCAAATAACAATAAAACCTATTTCATTTAAAACTAGACTCAATAAGGAATTTATAAATATAAACTATGTTTCTTAATTTGTTTTTTTACAATTTTTAATGATTTTTCAAAGTTGGAACAGGGGATCACATAGTCATTCTGAGCAAGTCACACACAATTATAAATATCTCAAAATATATAATCCTTTTACTTGCTCTGTTTCTTTTATATGAAAATAGACTCATCAAGATTTAATTTCACATCTCATTCAGCCTCTAATTAAATTCCTACTATTTTTGGTGATTTTTCAAAATCACATCACTGCTACTGTCCCACAACAATTTTAGTGCTAATTCACTCTTTCACACTTTCTTTGTATTAACCTCATTTTAACTTATATATATATATATATATATATATATATATCACAATTCATTTTCACCACATTTCATACATCACAAATATAGGTCCATAATTACAATGTCACCATAAAGCCATCCCGTTGAATAATTCGGATCAATTCCCGATACTTGATGGTTTCAGCACACAGCTCCACCATCATATTTCATATAATTCAGCTCTCTTGTACACATGGTGAACTCTTAGTACCACCCATGTGACCTAGCCAATTTGTTACGTAGCTCTCTTGTCCACATGGTGTCCTACACTTGGAATCACACATGCGACTTAGCTACATTTATCTCTCCCGTAGCTCTCTTGTCTACATGGGATACATCCCGTATCACACATGTGACCTAGCTACCACATAGTATCTCATAGCTTTCTTGTACACATGATGTGCACTCAGCACCATACATGTGACCTAGCTATGCTCCATGTATTTTATTCGATCTTTCCGAATGTTCAACCGGGATTCCTCTCTCTATTACTTATTTCCATTCTTCCAATAGTCGATTTATGCTTCAACATTAGCTAACATATATAATGTAGGCTGAAATATAAAAATGTAAATGAAATTAATGTATTATTTACATACAAACTTACCTCGGTGCAAAATATGGGGATTTTGCAATTTAGTCCAAAACTTTTTCCTTCCCCCGTTTGAGGTCGATTCCATGCTTTTCTTGATCTATAACAACACATTTAGCTCATTTAACACCTAAACTATTTATTTCAATCCAAAAATCACATTATACAAAAATTACATTTTTGCCCCCTAACTTTTACAAAATTATGATTTTACCCCAAGGCTCGGAAATTTAATTTCAGCCCTTATTCTTATGTTTAATAACATGCTGATCATTTTTCTCTTCTATGGCAACATCAAATTCTCATTCTAACACATAGTTATGAACAATAGGTATTTTTATCGATTATGCCGTTTTGCTCGTTTTCGCTAAAAATCGCTTAGAAAAGATCGTTCTCCTAACTTCAAACATTCATATTCTACCATCAAACATTAAAATAGATGCCTATCATTCATGGGTAAATTTTTAAACATAAACCCTAACTGGAAGTAATGGTAGAAATAGGTAAACCGAGCTACGAGGATTTCAAAAATGTAAAGAACATTAAAAACGGGGCTTGAAATCACTTACTATGAAGCTTGAAAGTTGAAGAAACCCTAGCTATGGAGGAGAGCAAATTTCGGCAGCAACTAATGAAGATGATGGCCAATTTTGTGTTATTTTTCCCATTTTATTTCATTTAATATACAAATGACCAAAATGCCCTTACTACTAAACTTTCCGAAAATTCCCTCCATGTCCCACTTTTGTCCATAACTTAGGAATTGGTCAAATTGCTATTTAAGACCTCCTAATTAATATCCCAAGGCAATTTCATACTAAAAACTTCTAAAACACGAGTTTTGCATTTATTCGGTTTAGTCCCTAATCTCAACTTAAGCGCTCAATGCATAGAATTTCATCACGAAATTTTCACGAAATCATGAAATCATATCATAAACCTCAAAATAATCATAAAATAATTATTTTCATCTCAGATTTGTGGTCACGAAACCACCATTCCGATTAGGCCCTAATTCGGGTTGTCACAGGAGGGGGTAATTTTTCGATTGTTTCAATTTTAGATTTGTCCACTTCAATCCCTTTACTAGAAATTTTATGCCATAATACAATACCTTCTTGAACCATGAAGTGACATTTCTCCCAGTTAAGCACAAGGTTCGTTTCCTCACATCTTATTAAAACTCGTTTTAAATTTTTAAGGCAAAGATGGAAAGAGTTACCAAATACCGAGAAATCATCCATAAATACCTCCATGATGTCTTTCAGGAGTTCGCCAAAGATGGCCATCATACAGCGCTAAAAAGTGGCAGGATCATTACATAATCCAAAAGGTATTCTACGATAAGTGAACGTACCATATGGGCATGTGAATGTCGTCTTTCCTTGATTTTTAAGAGCTATTGGGATTTGGAAGTAGCTAGAGAGTTTGTCTAAAGAGCAGTAATACATGTGCCCGAAAATCTTTCCAACATTTGGTCAATGAATGGCAAGGGAAAGTGAAATTTTCTTGTGGCATCATTCAGCTTCCTATAGTTAATACAAACTCTCCAACCTGTGATTGTTTTTGTTGGGATTAATTCATTCTTCTCGTTGGTCACAACTGTCATGCCTCCTTTCTTAGAAACAACCTGCATTGGACTTACCCAAGAACTGTCAAAAATAGGATAAATAATTCCCGCATCTAGAAGTGTAATTACCTCAGCTTTAACAACTTCTTTTATATTGGGGTTCAGTCATCTTTGAGCTTGCACACATGGCTTGTATTCATCTTCCATTAAAATTTTATGTGTGCAAAAAGAGGGGCTGATCCCTTTGATGTCAGAAATTTTCCAACCTATGGCCTTTTTATGTTTTCTTAATACTTGGATTAATTCCTCTTTTTCCTTGGGTTGTAGGTTAGAAGCAATAATCACTGGTAATGTAGAATTATTTCCAAGATATGCATATTCCAAGTGATTTGGCAATTGTTTAAGTTCCAATTTGAGAGGTTCTTTAATAGAGAGTTTTTGCTTAAGTTCATCGTTTATCTTAATACCCTCATATTCTGCTTATCTTGAGGAATGTTCATTGGAGTCATCATCTGCCTCCTCTCCTTGAGCTAGATACAGTTTCGTCACATCCTTCCGTATAATTTCCTAAAAAGAGTCTTAAGTAGCATGATCAATAGAGTCAATAAAATAACATGAATCATCCTGTTCCCTAGAAAATCTCATAGCGTCATAAATTTTAAAGATAATTTCTTCATCACCTACTCTAAGTACCAATTTTTCGTCACCTACATCAATTACAGCCCTAGCAGTGGCTAAAAATAGACGCCCTAAGATTAAAGGCACTTCCACTTCTTCGTCTATTTCAAGCACAACAAAGTCCACAGGGAATATGAATTTATCTACTTTCACAAGTACGTCTTCTATAATACCCCTAGGATATTTAACAGATCTATCGTCTAGTTGAATACTCATCCTAGTGGGTTTAGGTTCTCCAAGACCAAGTTGTTTGAACATTTTATATGGCATCAAATTAATTCTAGCGCCTAAATCAGCTAGTGCTTTCTCAACATTTAAACTACCAATTAAGCAAGGGATAGTAAAACTTCCTAGATCTTTCAATTTGGTTGGCAGTTTATTTTAGAGTATGGCTGAGCACTCCTCATTGAGTTCCACTGTAGATAAGTCCTCAAACTTAATTTTATTTGTTAGAAGCTCCTTCAAAAATTTTGCATATGTAGGCATCTGCGATATAGCTTCAACAAAAGGTAAGTTGATATGTAATTGCTTAAAAAGTTTAAGAAACTTACTGAATTGTGCATCCAAGTGGTCCTTTTTCAACTTTACTGGGTATGAAACTGGTGGTTTATATTCTTTTGGTACTATTTTGTCACTATTTTTGGGTTTTTCCTCCTCCTTTTTGCTTATCACGGCTTCTTGTGTTAGCTTCTTTTCAGATTCAGCTAACAGTTTCCCACTCCTTAATGTAACTGCTTTCACATGCTCTTTTGGATTTGGTTTGGTGTCACTAGGTAAACTTCCTAATGGTCTTTCGGAAATTAGTTTGGATAGCTGGCCTATCTGAGTTTCGAGCCCTTGGATCGACGCTTTCTGGAAATGAGTTTTTGACACCGAGATGAATTTAGATAGCATCTCCTCAAGGTTCAGTTTCTTTTCCTGTTGATAATGTGGTTGTTGGAAACCTGGAGGATTTTGTGGCCTTTGATTCCCTTGACCACCCCAAGAGAAATTTGGGTGGTTCCTCCAACCTACATTATAGGTATTACTGTATGGGTTATTTTGAGATCTAAAGTTATTGTTACCTATATAGTGGACTTGTTCCTCCTCAGTTGTAGGATTGAAGGGTTGATATTCTGTATGTACACTTTTCCCACTTGAATCACACCTCATCACTGGATGTACCTGCGTAGAACCAAGTAAACCATCAATCTTTTCATTTAGAAGTTCTACCTGATTTGACAGCATAGTAACAGAATCAATGTTATGAACGTCTGCTATCTTGGTTGGCTTAGTCCTCATGACTTGCTACTGATAGTTATTCAATGACATCTCCTCAATAAGTTCGTAAGCCTCTTCAAGTGTTTTGTTGTTGATGGTTCCACCAGTGGCTGCGTCAATCATCTGTCTTGTCGAGGGAATCACACCATTGTAGAACGTTTGAACTTACAGCCATAAAGGTAACCCATGGTGAGGGCACCTTCACAGTAGGTCCTTGTATCTCTCCCATGCATCATAAAGTGTTTCTAAATCCATCTGCACAAAAGAAGAGATATCATTACGTAATTTGGCCGTCTTAGCCAGCGAAAAATACTTTAATAAAAACTTTTCGTTCATTTGTTCCCAAGTAGTGATAGACCCTCGTGGTAACGAGTTCAACCACTATTTAGCTTTGCTCCTTAATGAAAAAGGGAATAACCGAAGATGAATGGCATCATCAGAAACGCCATTAATGTTAAAAGTGTCGCAGAATTCCAGAAAATTTGCCAAGTGAGTGTTGGGATCCTTATCCTGCAAACCATCAAACTAAATAAATTGCTATATCATTTGAATTGTGTTAGATTTCAGTTTAAAATTATTTGCAGCAATAGCCGGCCTAGCTATACTTGACTCAGTTCCTGTTAAATTAGGTTTAGCATAATCATACATAATACGAGTAGCAGGATTCTGATTTGCTAGATCAGCGGGTATCGCAGGAGGTAGCTAATTTTCTTGATTTTCAGCCATCTCCTCGGTTGTAGTTGAGATATCATCCTCTTGCTCTCCCTCTGTGTATCTTAGGCTTCGCCTTATTTCTTGTCGGTTTCTACGAGCTATGCGATCGATTTCATTGTCAAAAATCAATGGTCCTGACGGGTTTCTTCTAGTTATAAACTATAAGAACCTGCCAGAAGAAAGAAAAAAAATTAGTAAATAAAAATAAAAATTAAATTAAATTGCAGTAAAAGTAAATGGCTAAAGTAATAAAAATTGAGTGTTCCGAATATTTTAGTTCCCCGGCAACAGCGCCAAAAACTTAATCGTGATTTTCCATGATAAGTTTTATAAATTTATAATTAATCGCTCTTGAAACTAACTATTATCACGATGTAGGCAAGTGTACATATCGAACAGTAGTATAGCTTTAGCTAGACCGGATTGTCGAACCCAAAGAAACTAAAAGTACTAGTAATGATTATCTTTTTATTATCTAGCCTAAGAATAAAAGGGTTTGTTTTAATTAACTAATTAACTAAACTAAGAGATCACAGAAAATAGAATTGTGAAATTACTTTTGGAAAAACGATTGATTTAAGATAATAACTAAGGAAAAATCCACCTAGACTTTACTTGTTATTTTGGCTCTGAATCAGACGATTTATTCATTTAACTTGTTCCGTAGAAATCCCTAAGTTATGTTATTATCCCTATTCAAGACTAATAACGTCTAACCCTAGATTGAATAACTGAAATTTCTTTCTAATTAACACCCTACGGTTGCATTAACTCGGTCTATGTTCAACCTAATCTAGCAAAATCTTGTCATTCTATCTCTAGGCGCAATCAACTCCGCTTAATTATGATAAAGCCACTCTCAGCCAGGGACTATTCATCCTCCAACATAAAGCATTAACTTGAATCGATATCCTGAAATACCAAAACAAGAATTAAGAACCCATAATTAAGAATAAGTCAAATATTTATCATACAATTCAGAAAATAATAACAAGATTCGTCTTAGGTTTTATCCCCCTTAGGTATTTAGGGGTTTTAGTTCATAACTAAATAGGAAAACATCTCAGAAGAATAAAGAATACAAAACATAAAGAAAACCAAAAACTCCTGAAGGGAAATTGAGGAGAAATTTTCAGTCTTGATGATGAATCTGGCTTCTAAAATGGATCAGTCAGCTTTCTTAGAGTAATTCTTTGCTTCTTATTATCCGTCTCCCTTTTTGTCCTCCTCTAGGGTGTTTAAATAGGCTTTAGAATGCTTAAAATCCCTCTAACTTGCCCTTTTCTGAATAGAACTTAACTAGGGCTCAGTAGGGACACGCCCGTGTGCGATTACTTCAGGCCTTGGTCGAGGCTGAGAGATCAACACGCCTGTGCTGAGGTTATTTTAGGCCGTGATCGAGCCTGTTCAATGGCACGGGTGTGTGTTCTACCTGTGTGAGGAAGTCCAGGCCGTGTTATTTCCCCACGTCGGCCCATTTTCTCTGTTTTTGGCCCGTTTCTTGTTGTTTTCGCTCTCCTATGCTCACCAAAGTATAAAACATGAAATTAAAGGATTAGGAGCATCAAATTCACCAAATCTAAGGATAATTCATTCATAAACGTGTTAAGCATGGGATAAAAATATGTATAAATTACAGTTTATCAAGTTGTGCTAGTGTAAGACATGTCTGGGACATGCATCAGCACGTAAGTACGAGGGCTAGTGTAAGACCATGTCTGGGACATGGCATCGGCAACTTAACCTACGTTAGAGGCTTATAGAATATCCGGTAGTATTCCGAAAGGTTCACTTTAAAGGTTACGAAAGTGATTTAATAAGGAAAGTATAATAATGTTGTGAGTGGTACAGGTACCTATTTGGTATGCATGAGTAACGAGCCCAAATTAGAAAATGTGATTTGGGTAGGCGGTAATGAGTAAGTCAAGTTTATGCTTACCTTTGAGCTATGAGCATGATGAGTAATGGTGAAATTGTTGTTGTATACTTATTTATATGCAACTTACTAAGCTTTATGCTTACTCTCTTTCCTTTCCCTTTTTCTTTCAGTGCCGCTTATTTAGTTCGAGAATCCCTTGAAGTCAGAGATATCAATCACACTATCAGTCGTAATACTCGGTATAGTTGGATTTATATTTTTGATTATGGCATGTATAGGGCTAGACCTTTTTATTTTGTGTCTTTGAGAATTGGCCAGGTGTGTTGGTCTAGAATAGATTTCACTCTTTACATTAAGCCTTGAATAAGGGCTTTCATTTTGAGTCTATAAGAAAAGCACCTTCATGATTGAATGAATGTTTATTATGCTTGTTTTGATATTGGTTGGTATTGACAGGAAAATAGGTACACTAGGGTGGCAAAGAGGTTTGGTAGATAGCCTCATATTGTGTGACAGCCCTAATTTGACCCTAGTCGAAAAGTGGTTTCGGGACCACAGAACCGAGTCATAAAAATAATTAACCGTTATATTCAATGTTTATTATATGTGTGAATGCATGTGTGAAAGTTTCATGCTTTGATTTTGTCATTTATATGTGAAATTTATAAGATAGGACTCATGTGATAAGACGTGAAATGTGATAGGTAAATTTTAAAATGCCAAATAATGCATGAATTTTTGACATGGGGGACTTGCATGTCAAATGGACCAATTTTAATATAGTGGCCGGCCATAATGATGGTTGATGGATAATATATGTTTTATTTAAGTATTATAATAAGTAATGGCTTTATTTTGAAATAAAAATAATTAGTAAAATAAGAAAAGATGATAAAATAATGGATGTTCATCTTTCTTTCTTCATTACCGAATTTGAGAAAGAAAAATATTGAAGAAGAAGCCAAGGCATTCGGCCATGGTTATCTCAATTTAAAGGTATGTAATGTAATTTTTTTGTAATTGATTATGAAATTAAATTGATAAATACATAGCATAGTTAACCCATGGTTTAAATTCATGAATCAATGAACAAGTATCCATTCGGCAAGTGCTAAATTTGTGCTATTTTGATAAGTTTTTGGGAAGATGTTAGTTATATGTTAAGTAGCTTAAATGATGGTTGAATAAGTTGAATTCATGGTTGAGAGGTATGAATTGAAGTTGCCGTATGTATGTATATGCATTTTGGAAAGAAATTTTGTTGTTAATTGAGTTTTTATATATATATGCACATTCGGTCATGGGGGGGATAAGATGAATTTAAAATGTTAAAGATTGTTTCTAAGATTTGTTAAATTGTTGTGGTCATTGCCGAATATATGTTTAGTTAAAGAAAATTTTTAAAGTGTTTGTGTTTGTGTATGTGAATTAGATATTTAATGGATATTCGGCTAAAAGGGTTAAAGGTTAAGTCATAAGAATTTTGGTGATATACATATTTGGTCATTAGGGTTATATGTAATTTGGCTATGTGAGTTATGTGTTAAGTAAGCTATTTATTTGATATGCATATTCGGTCATTGTTTGGCATGGGTGAAACCTATGTGCAATTTGCTACATTTGATCATGAAATGGGAATTGTATATGAAAGCTAAGTTTGAGTGGTTAGGGTCGAATGGGGTATATAAGATATTAAGGCATGCTATAAATATATATATAGGTGTATACGTGGTTGTGCATAAAACGAGTAATCGATTAAATTGTGATAGTCACACATAGGTATAAATATATATATGCCTTATGTATATACCTTGTGACATAAAGACATTCGGATATACATATATATATATTATATATAGTTAAATTCGTGTATAGGAAAGCATGGTAAGTTATGTGAATATTTGTTTGTGTATGCGAATTAGATATTGATATAATAAGCATGAAATCAAGTCATGGCACATTTTATAAAACATTATATGCATTGAAGTTATACGTTTGTCAAATGTGACTATTAAAGAATCAAAGTTGAGTAAGTAATTAAACAAATTCATTTGTTTAAATTTAAAGCTCAAGAGCAAAGAGGAACTAAATCAGATAGGGGAAAGGAGAAAGCAATCGAGTAGCCTATCCGCAACTGTTCAAAACATCCAAGGTAAGTTTTGAGTAATCGTCTATAGTATGAAATTGATGATGCCTTGATATGTATATACTAGATGAATTTTGATCTTTTTGGTTCTAGTTGAATTAAGTTGTGTGGTACATAATCTAGGTATATGACCTATAGTTGAATGATCAATTCGGGTTAAGCTTGATTGATGAAAGGTATATGTGATATTTAGGTATGATTGTTAAGCCGAAAGGAAAATGATGGTGTTCATATGAAGCTTATGTCCGAATGTAGCAAATGGCTACTAATGTGAAATGTTCCATAAGATGTGTTAGTATATGATTAAATAGGCATGATATTTGATATGTGTATCCGGGCTTAAAGACTCACAGGCTATATGCTGGAATTGTATCCGGGCATAAAGACCCGCAGGCTTCGTGCTGGAATGGTATCCGGGCATAAAGACCCACAGGCTTCGTGCTAGAATGGTATCCGGGTAAAAGACCCGTAGGCTTGTGCTAGAAATGTGTTTTGAGTTCTAAGACTTGACAGGATTGATGCCAGTAAGTTAAGTAAGATTACGACATTGAATATCCGTGGTAACCATCGTCGAGTAAGTACTATATATATTTTACATGTTAAGGTACGTATTATATACTCATATGTGAAATGATTTCAAAGTGAATTATTAGTATCAAAGAACGGTATATATATGTGTGTGGACGAATAAAGTATTTAAGAATAAGAGAATGACCTATTCGGTCAACGTATGTCATTATATGAAAGTATGTGACTTATAGTAATTGTATGAGCCATATAGTATAGTGAAATATGTGCTAGAAATTTCTTGTGTATTCATATATATATATTTGACCAATAGGCTTTATAACTAGTGTACTTGTGTATATTCAGCCAAGTGAAGTACAATTGGAATTCGAGTTTTGTGATACTCAATGTTCGATTTAATTGACAAGCTTTAATTGTATGAAATGCTTAAAACTTACTAAGCCTCGAAAGCTTACTCTGTTTCTTATTTCTCTGTTTTATAGATTGTTGATTTTGGCCACCGACTCAGGGATCGTCAGCAGTTCATCATACTATCGATCTTGTTGGTACAGTTACATTTTGGCCTTGATATGGCATGTATAGGTTAGGCTGGTGATAGTTATGTTTTGTTTTGTAAACATTTTGGCCATATGAAAATGGCATTTATAACTTATAAATCAATATGTATTCAGCTCGATTTCTATTTTTGTTGATTGGTAATGTGAATGAAAAATTAAATGCTTAGCTCAGTAATACTTATTAGCCTAAAACCGGCGATCGGATTCGGGCTAGGGGTGTTACATATTGTCTACACAAGTAGACACACGGGCTTGTGTCTAGGCCGTGTGTGACACACGGACAGCCCCATGGACATGTGAGAAGGCCGTGTTCCCCTGCACCTAAAAATTTCAAGTCAGAATACATGGTATTTCTCATACGGGCAGAGACACGGCCGTGTGCCTCAGCCGTGTGGGAGGGCACGGCCTAGTACACAGGCGTGTACCATGGTCGTGTGATGTTGACGTCAGAAACAGAATACCCAAGTTTTTGTACATGGGCGTGTTGTGGCCATGTGAAAGGATACGGGCAAAGGACACGGGCGTGTGTCCAGGCCGTGTGAAGTAAAAGTTCTGTAGCGGAACCATGCTACTGAAGAGGCCACGTGGGAACCTGAAGAATCGATCCGACGGCAATATCCGTATATGTTGGAGTCAGGTAAATTTCGAGGTCAAAATTTTTTTTAAGGGGAGAGAATTGTAACACCCTAAAATTTTAGAATTTAATTGTAAGAATCTGCAATAATTAAAATTTTGTATCTGCAGCTCTGTGTTCTGCTATTATGTTTAAGGTTGGAGTTCGAGTTGCGTCGTTAAAAGTTTTGTTACTTTTAAAGCAATCAGTATCCATGTGTTATGTAGTTAAATGCAATTCTGTGTAAATTTGTATCAAGAATGAGCTTGCTGGTTCACTGGTTTAGCATCTGTCTGTATTCTATCTGGTTATGAGTTTGAGTCCCATCATATGCGTTAGAAAAATTTTGCTAAATGTTGGTATGAGGATGATAGTTAGTTAATAAATATTTTTAACGTCAATTTCTTCCCTTCCCTTCCCTTTCTTCTTTTTTTTTTTCTTTCTTTTTCATTTTTCTTCTTTTTCCTCTTTCAAGTGAGTTTTTTATTGTATTTGATAAGTGATTTTCGAAGTATTAAGAGTCCTAAGTGATTTGGAGTGTTGTTAGAATATTTTCGTGTAAGTTCTACAAAGTTGTTAGTTTCTGTTAATGTAATTTAATTGGGAATTCTTCGATTGCTGTATGTAAATTCGTTGTTAATTAGTCATTAATCTTGTCTTTAAGCGTGAATTCGGAGGAGGGTAATCCTTCGCGTGCTATTATAAATTAGTTCAACATATCATTGGAAAGCATTCATTGTTGAACGTCTCTTGGTGTTGATTTATTCGACATAATTGATGGAGGGTTAACATTTGCGTTATCTAGTCATTTTAGTCAATTGATTGATTGTTGAATGGTTAATTAGATTTTGAGTAGTCTCCGTGTTGTTTTTCTGTCAAAACGAGACCAGGTGCGTGTTGAAAACCTTAATTTTACGAGTTTCGATATTCAAAAATAGTGGTTGTCAACACCACACGGCCAGGAACATGGGCGTGTGTCCAAGCTGTGTATGGTCACACTAGTGCAGGGTTCACACAGGTAAAGGACACGGGTGTGTTTCTAGGCTATGTAACTCACTGTTCATTGTCTTGGTGTCACACAGGCGTGTGTCCAGGCTATGTGACTCTCTATTTGTGACTTAGGACCACACGGCCAGGGACATGGGCATGTGCCCAGGCCATGTGGCTGGCCGTGTAACTCACTGTTCATCGATTTAGGGCCACACTGGTGTGTTTCCAAGCCTGTGTGGCCATATTAGTGCAGGGTTCACATGGCCAAAGGGCACGAACGTGTGCCCAGGTCATGTAACTCACTATTCATTATCTTGGTGCCACACAGGCAAGGACACGGGCGTGTGTCCAGGCCATGTAACTCTCTGTTTGTGACTTAGTAGCACACGACCAGGGACATAGGCATGTGCCCAGGACGTGTGAGGCATACGGGTAAGAACACAGGTGTGTGTCCAAGCCGTGTAACTCACTGTTTATGTTTTGGAACCACACGGCTGAGGGCACAGGCATCTGTCCAGGCCATGTAAACCACACGGGCATCTGTCCAGGCTATGTGAACCACACAGGCAAGGATATGGGTGTGTGTCCAGGCCGTGTGGCTTAATAATCGGGTCAGATTCTTAATTTTTTTCTAAGGTCGTATGTGTGGTTGACACTGACCCTGACCTCCTCAATGTATGAATGATTTGAATTCGATTGTATGAGGGCTCTCTGATGCTTTATGATTGACATATGTATAGCATAATGCGATAACTATTTATGATATTGAACTGTACTCTATAAAAGTGGATATGTGCACACTGCCCATGCATGGGTCGGGATACTATGAAAAAGGAAATACTCTGATATGAACTAGTGGCTAAGCCACAATGAAGATAGCTCTGAATCTGGCATTTAGACAAATTCTGATTTAGCAGTTAAGCTGTGACTCTATAAATGTGTCAGACAGATACTCTATGGTGTGTAGGGTTGGACGGGAGTTGAATGCCCTTATTGGTGTGTTGGGTTGGCCGAAGATGATGTGTAGAGGCTGGGGGTAGGAAAACTTACATATGAAATTGATTTGTTCTGTAAATGAAACTGAAACTGCTTCTGCTTCTATAACTGAACTGTTCTATATTTGAACTGGAAAGAATTTCGTTGTTTAATCAGATCTCGGGATTTGAGAATGATCTTTCAATTGTATTACAGTTGTATGAACCTTCATTTATACACTGAGTTCACAACTTATTTATTTTCTGATTGAATTGTAGGTGGTTCACAAACTTGAATGGGTCGACGCTGCGGGAGCTTAGTCAAGCTTTAGCCTTTCGTTTAATAATTACTATTAGGGCTTTCTGTATTTTATGATAATATGATGTTTTGGGAAATTGCATACTTAATTAACCATGTGTTGAATAATATATGATGAATGGTTTAGTGTTATTGTGTTATAACTGTGAGATTTTAATATCGATAAAGTAATATCTAGACTTGGATTGGACGTCCAGGCTGAGTTTTTGGTGTTACAATGGAGGTCGTAGGTCTTGTTCAAGAACCTTCTCCCACTCAATATTTTAAAATAACATGCAATGTTTTTTTATCCCATATTTCAAGAATGATTATAAAATTATTGTAGTGGCATTCCTACCTAATCTATATGATATGCTTCTAATATATGCATGGAATGCTATGATAATTTTATAATGTTCACATTCATTTATTCACAAGAATCAATCAATCATAAAACAAATAATTTTGATTCTCCAAAGTTTTTCTTTTGAGGGAAAAACCGAATAAGTAAATGTAGACCATCCACCAAGTAAGGTCCCAGGAAAAGGAGGTGAGTCAAATTTGACCGCTTAAAAATCAAATATTTCCTAGCTAAAGCCAATCCTAAAAATGTACCTTCTCATTACCACACTTCTTATAGCAATCGAATAACCTAAATAAGTGAATAGAACAATACAACACTTCTCATTGAGTTTTCAACCACCATCGCTCCATCTTCTCCTTGTCATGGATTCCTTTTGAAAAAATTACATTTAAGTTCTATGTCCATTTTCGGCCCATAAAAATTCTATGGATTAAAAAAAAAAGCAGTCCTACACGGAGATGATAGTCCACAGTCTATTTCCTAAGAACCATAACATTGGCAAAAAAAAACAATTATATAACAAATATATAATATTGCATCCATTCTCATATAACTCAAAGCATGCATAAGATCTAAATAATATCACTTTTTATGTAATCAAATCATTCAAGAAGAAGAGATATATATTTTAATTATCTATTTATACTTATAGATAGAGCACAACCCAGTTATGATACTAATTGTTTAAAAATTGGGTTTGGAACACGCAGGTAAAAGTAAATTTAGGGAAAAACTAGAGTTTTAATTTTTTTTCCAAAACAAGAACTTGGTTCTGATATCTAAAGTAATAAAGACTTAATTAAAATTGTACATTTTCAATTCGTCTAGGATGAATGCTTTGATCGAGTAGTCTTCTCCACTATCCTAAAGGTCACGTCTGTCGAGTGTGGGCTCGTTTCAAATTAGAAATTTCTTTACAAAAATTACCAGTAGGGTAATTTCGTAATTTCTCTAAAATTTTGGGTCGAGTTGTAAATAAAAAAAAATCTCTACAAATTTTCTGAAATCATTTCTTCAGAGAATTTTCTCTCAACAACTTTATTTTAAATTCAAGTGTGAAAAATAATTACCTAAGGCTCTTTTTATATAGGGAGAGTTTAGAGAGTTCAATTATTATTAAACTTAATCACTTTAATATTAAATTAAATTAATATTAAATCTTATTAAATTAATAGAATATTTATCTAGAAGATAAACATTAAATTTAATTTAATATTAAGATAATTATTTTAATATTAAATTAATAAAATACTATTAAGATAAGTATTAAATTTAATTTAATATTAAATATATTAAAATAATATTATTTTTGGAATAGTTAATCTGAAATCAAAATTCTCTGGTAGAGGCCCAGTAGGAATGTAAATCTTCCACTGCTTAACCATTAAAGACTCTCCGTCGTCGACCATTTTTTAGCTACCGGAATGCAGTCGTCGCAGCCACTAACACCCCTAGCTGGTTTGGTTTCGCGCCGGTTCGGTCCAACCATGATGATCCGATCGGTCCGTTTAGCCACCGGTCGAACCATCGGCTCGGTTTCACATACCATTCCCGGTTCAACCAATTTTTAGGTCTTGATCTTAGTTTTGGGTTCCCATGCCCAATTTACGATCTTAGGTTCAATTTTCAAATTCAATTACCCATTGAGCCAATTTTTGACTTAAAAATTAATTTCCAAAAATATCATATTAATTTTAATTAATTTGATTAATTTAATTTTACTTAATCAAAATTAATTTTCCCAAAAATCACTTAGATTTTCCAAATTAATTTTTTAAGAAAATTCTTTAATCAAATTCCCTAGTTGAACAATTCTTACACCCACCCAATTTAATTTCACATCAAATAAATATTAAATTATTTCCAAACCCGTAGAATTTACTTCTAATTCAAATGTAGTCCAAATGAGCTTTTCTTGACCTAACGGAGAGACCAATCGGACATATACAATTAAGTTCTAGTAATTGCAATTATGTCCAGAAGCATCGTTATGAAAGTAATTCATCCAACTACTTTGTCCAATGACCTCGTCATGTGTGTGTTACCCTCATATGATATCCTTAATTCCTTTAAGTTAAATTCGTTCATTCAATACAATCCTATTTTATCTCATTGTCACCATTGTGTCCTTTTTATTGATTAATATGATCACTTTCAACAAATGACTATGATAAATTGCTTGTTTGAGAACTAGCAACCTGTGGCCACGTTCCATATTTATCAATCCACACAATGCTAATGAGACGATATCGTTAACTCTTTAATTGAGCTATGAATTCCACTGTTACTAGTAAAGCCATGCCATTCACAAGTTATGTACCCAACATACCGATTATCGTCTCGATCATCTTTAGAGCATAAGTCTCTACTTATATCAAAGCACATGAGTTACATACGCATAGTCAGTGACTAACTCAGGATTTAGGTAAATCACACCATGAATGTCACAAGTAAATTAATTTACAAACGAATTCAGAATTAAATCATCTTGGGTCTAATCCAATGTATCATTTTACAAATGAATATATCTATGTCTCTACCCGTGCAGTCAACTGCTCCGATAGTCAAGACTAGTAATCTCCTTAATTGGAATTGTAGAAGACATAATAATCCTTTTCAGTATTTGAATCAAATGCTCACTTTGATTCTCTTACAGGATTACAGACTTGTTTAGATTATCTACTAAAGTAAGTTGTCTTTCTGGCAATAAACATTCTTTCAATGCCACTTATCATCAGTTTGAACTTAGACAATCAATGAGCAAATATTTGATTTCACAAATTTCTATGCATGCAAAATATGAAAGACAGAAATAAAAAAGACATAATAGTAAAATGTGAAATTTATTTATTCATCTTTCAAATAAATAGAAAACAATTACATGTTTACTACAATATGGGAAGATTTCCCAACAGATGGATACATTTAGGATGGGAAATTCATATTGATAATGGGCATCTTGATGCCCTTTTGCAACAACATTGGACTCATCTCCTCAAATTTAATTATGCATCCAAAATTATTACTCTCGATTTCTTTATCATTTGGCCTAATGTTACTGATAAATGCTAAAAGTAACATGTTTTAACCTCATTCTTATCGCAATTTTTGGGTGATTTTTTCGATGTTAATTTTAAATTTTATATTCCTAATCTTTTAAATTCATATTTTAATGTTTAATGGGAAACTTGGGCGAAAATCAAAGTGTCGAAGCAAGTTGAAGGAACCACACGAGCTACATTTTTCACACAGCCAAACCATATGGATTTGTTGTAGGCCGTGTCCATTTCACAAGATTGTGTACTGAACAGCAAAAAATCATGATTTTTAGGTTTTTCGGGTAATCTAAGATGTACATATGAAAAAAAAAAAGGAGTCGTCAGAGAATACTCAAGAAAATAACTCGAAAAGCATCATTGAAGCCGACTTGGAAGAAGATTTCTATCAAGATTGAAGATTCCTAGTTGATTTCTTAGGAGATTATCATGAGTTTCTTTATTTCTTCTGTTATATTGTATCTTGGATTTTTCTATTTTCGAGCATGAACTAATTTTCTAAATACCTAAGGGAGATGAATCATATGATTGATTATGTCGTTTGATTTTTATTTTACACAATAAATACTTAGTTTTTTGTTCTCAATTATGTGTGCTTAATTCTTGGTTTAATATTTCTAGAGTATTGATCCATGGTCGATGTGCTTAAATCAGTGGTGAAATAGACTCTGTTTACGATTAGGTCTTGCGTAATTGAGTGGAGTTGTTGCATGCAATCCTAGAAATAGGATGACATAAATCTACCGGATTAAAGTCAAATCTAATAAAGGAATCGGTAACACGAGTTAATGTGATAATAGGGGTTTTAATTAGAAAGAAATTTCAATTAATCAACCTAGAGTTAGTTGCTCTTATGCTTGAAAGAGATATTAGCATAATTTAGGGATTTCTACAGATCAATGTGTTAAGTAAAGAAATTATGTAATTTAGATTGCTGGTGGAAGTTAAATCTAGACGGATTCTTTCCTGGGCATTGTTTTGTTTCTTGGTTGTTACTCGATTATTTTCGTGTTTTGTTCTTTTTTGTGTTCTTTAGTTAATTAAATTAGTTAATTTTAGTTTTAATAGATCATTCAAATTATTCGGTTAAATAATAAAAAGACAATAATTACAAGTACTTGTAGTTACAATTGATAGGTACACTTGTCTTAGTTAAAATTTTAGTTAACCTCGTGACGATCAGTTACTTCCATTAACCAATTTACCAGAAAACCTAGTTTCACTTCTTTCACAAACTAGCAAATTAAAAAAAAAAAAAAACAAAAAACCTCAATTCAAAAAAGCTACTAAAAATCACTTTACCTAAAGAGAACAATTAGTGAAAAGAGAACAATTAGTGAAAAGAAAATATTGAAGTGCACTCAACAATTAGTAAAATCAAAACTCTGTCATTAAAATTTAAACAATTGTTCGACCTTTCATTATAATATTTTTGTTAAGAAATTAATATTAATCTCAAGACTAGAAATGTGGTAATGGTGAATAACATATATTCTTTTAATAATTTATAAAATAAATATTTTATTTTTAATAGTAAAAAAGTATATTAAATTTAGAAAAAGGTATAAAATGAAACAAATAGTAATTATGTAATAAGATGTGGAGAAAGGATTGTATGAAATTGTAATTCAATGTCATCTTTATCCATTTCCAATGTGAAAATGACAAATTAGATTTTTCCTCTTGATTTTTAACTTTTTTCTCTTGAAAAAAATTCAAATCTAACTAAAAATGCAGAAAATCAAGAGGAAAAATCTGATTTGTCATTCTCCCATTGAAAAGGGATAAGAATGATGTAGAATTACAGTTTCATACAATCCATTTCCATAAGATGTGTTCTTTTAGATGGAGTGTGTTTTGAGATAATAATAACTAATAATTAGGTTGTAATCCAATTTGCTTTACACTTGATTTAATTTCAGATTTTTGTTTGAAATCACTATATGTTGTTTTAGTTATTTTCTGCTTTGATTTTCATTGATCATGCATGGTGTTGATATTTAAGAAACAATATAGGTTATATGAAAGCATATAGGAGAGCACATACGTCATGTATATGCTTTTCTTATTGAGATAAGGTCATATCCAGCAATGGGTTAATAAGTTTAAGCCACGTATAGTCTAATATATTTCAATATATCATAGTGGAGCAAATTATTGAAAGTCTCCAAGCATGCCAAAAAGATAACGGAAACCCTTCGATGCATATGTTCACACTGCCACCTACCCTAAGGCAACCCGAAGAAGAGAACATGCCAGAAAAAATTAACAAAAAATCCAAGGAAATAGCATTCTATTTATGAACCAAAATCTACCAAAGTAACAAGCGATGGATCCTTTCAGTGGGAACATTCAACTAATCATTACATCTTGAATAACCTAAGGGAAGAAGAAGACACAAAATGCTTCCACGTAAGTCTCCCACAACCACCGCACTAAACCCAAATTTCATCACCCCTAAGGCCGAACCCCCCCTTTTTTTTTTTTTTAATGTGTGTATAAATATGCATTGGTGGAGGTCAGCAAAATCAGTGTGGAAAAAGAGTGAGTTTCGCAGAGTGTAACAGAGATGGCTTTGAGCTTGAATCCTTATTGTCTCGTTGTTTTGTTTTTGTTTTGGATAAGTTTGAATGCCTTGGTCAGTGATGTAGGTGCAGCAGGAGAGTGTGGGAGGACCCCAATCAGGTCGGCTGCAGCAAGCTTAAGCCCATGCCTGGGAGCGGCTCGGAATGCAAGGGCTAAAGTTCCTCCAGCTTGCTGCGCCAAAGTGGGTGCCTTACTCAGGACTTCTCCAAGGTGCCTTTGTGCTATTTTGTTATCACCATTGGCAAAGCAGGCCGGGATCATGCCTGGGATTGCTATTGCCATTCCCAAAAAATGCAATATTAGGAACAGGCAAGCTGGCAAAAAATGTGGAAGTAAGTACACTAACCCATTCTGTTTACTTTTTACCCTCCTCTTTTCCGATTTTAAATTCCATATGTACCAATACTATAACATAAACGCCGTATAAAGTAGTTACGGCTTTGCTTCTTATCTTTTGAAAGTGGTGTTTAAATTTATCCAACTTTTACATAAACTAATGCCACGTTTTGGGCTCAAGACTGGCAAATGGTAGGTTATTTGCATATTTCCTTTTGGGGCTTTTGAAAATTAATGGGATAAGCCTCAAGTGATGAGTGGTCCAAGACACCCTCATTCTTTTCAATGGGCTTTAACCTTTTTTTCCCATTTACTTTAACAATGAGTCTTTTAGGAATATAATAAAATCCATATTGTAATATAATTTAAGCTTAATCACAAATTTGGTTATTAACGTTTACATTTTTTATTAAAATGGTCCTAACTGTATTTTTGAACATTTTTTGTCATCAACCTTTATTTTTTCTTTAAACTATTTTTTCTAACAGATTTGATGAAAGTACCACTAAAAAAACTAACATAGATGATGTGGAATATTTTTAATGAGATGTAATTTATTACTTAAGTAACCCAATAAGATAATTACATGTGAAAAATAATAAAATAAATAAATCACATGAAATTAAAAAAAAATAACTCTTAATTTAAAGAAAATAAATGTAATTATCTAAAAAGGGTTTCAAAATGAATGCATATTAGAGATTTCAAAAAGATAATTAATAATTCAAACTGATAATACTAAATGTGTGTATTCATTTTGAAACTTTTTTTAGATAATTACGTTTATTTTCTTTTAATTAAGAGTTATTTTTTTAACTTCATGATTTATTTATTTATTTTATTATTTTCCACATGTAATTATTTTATTGGGTTATCTAAGTAATAAATTACATCTCATTAAAAATATATAATATTCCACGTATGAAATTTCACATCATCTTGTTAACTTTTTTAACAGTACTTTCATCAAATCTGTTAAAAAAGAAGCAATTTGAAAAAAAGAACAAAGATTGATGGCAAAAAAAAGGCTTAAAAATACAATTAGGACCATTATGACAAAATATGTAAACGTTTTAAAATTGGTTTATTCTGCAGCAGCAAATACTTGTCACAATAGGGGTTTCAATGAAGCGAGTTTAATCATTAGTCAAGTCGCAGTAAATGAGGGAACTACTCTGAAAAGACTAAAACCTCGAGCTCGAGGACGGAGTTATATGATAAAAAGACCCACTTGTCATATAACTATTGCATTGAAAGATCTTGAATTTGAACCACTTGACAGATATATGCTGCGTCCAAAACCAAAAAACACCGGATGGCTAAAAAAGGGATAAATAAGAACACAAATATGACATATCCTTATATATAGTAGTGGAGGATTATGGGACAAAAAATAAATCCACTTGGTTTCAGACTTGGTACAACCCAAAGTCATCATTCTCTTTGGTTTGCACAACCGAAAAAGTATTCCGAGGGTCTACAAGAAGATAAAAAAATAAGAGACTGTATCAAGAATTATGTACAAAAAAAAATGAGACCAGATTTGTTATTAAACCTATAATTTAATAATATATTTTTTATGTCTAGAAACACTAATTAACCCTAAACCCTAAAGAAATCCCACTATTTTCACTTTTTTACATGATTGGTTGTCAAGAAAAGAAGTGAAGCAAAAAGTAAAATCCTAAATTTAAAGTGCATATTAAAACACTAGTTAATTACTTTTTTTTTTTCCTTTAAAGGTTTTATTAATGTTAATTATGCTAATATGCTGAGGCTAACAATTAAAATTTTGATACTTTTCAGGGTACACCGTCCCATAAGAAAGAAACCATGAAGGAGAAAAATTATGAGTAATCTCAGTTATTTACTACTAGGAGAGAGAGCTAATAAATAAAGTATTGATGCTGCATTACTGCACGGTTACTGGATGATTCACCCCTTAATTAAGGCAGTTCATATATATATATATATATATATATATATATATAAATATCAATTTTAGTGCAATCTTGGGAAATTGTGTTAGATCTGGAGGTTACTTCACCATGTTGTTATTTCTTTTATATGTGTTCACCTTTATATTATAGTAATCAGTGTTCTAAATATAAACTTCTCTCTCAATACATGCAAAACATAGTAATAATCATTTATGCACCCAAAAAAAACATAGTAATAATTTGTTATTGGTGAATTATTATGTTATAGAATGCATATGATATGGGTAAATTTGAAATGCCAGATCAAAGCAAATCATTATCAATATATCAATTATGAGAGTAAAACTAAAACAATAATCTAGACTGTTGTGATATATTTTGTTTGGTGAATTATTCTCTCTCTTAGTAATCCATTTAACATTTAAATTCAAAACTTTCAAAATAAAACAACTGTTGTGACTTTTAATATTTTATGTATAACGTTAGGCTGAAATTTATTGTTTATGATTTAGGGTGAGTTTGGATGGGCGGTACGTTTAGCTGCGGTTAGTGTAAAAACAGTGGTGGCGGTGAGATTAGATATTGTAGCGATATTGTAGCGTGAGATAAAAAGTAACCTAAATGCACCGCACCGCAGTTAATTGCCCATCCAAACGAAGCCTTAGTTGATGGCTATACTGGTTGCCACAATAGTATTTGTTGATACAATTTTAAGTTGGGAGTTTGAGAATAGTTCATCTTTAAGGAGCGAGCGAAGAATTGCAAGACTGAATGGGGTTGAAAGTATGATAGAGAAAGAGAGAAAAGAATATATTTCTATGATAATATAAACTCTCTTGGATATTCATAATATCTAAAAAAAAAAAAAAAAAAGTGGGGGTGTCTCGTGGGTGAAGAGACCCTTCTCTTTTGTTGAGGGTATGTATACATGTTTTTTCTGATCGGGGCTCGTGTAATCATGCCCTACTATCTGTAGGGTGGCTATAGGATATGGAAGATATATAATATTATTGAAGATTCTTAAAAGCTGTGAGTTTGAATGAACACACCTAATATCCTCCTTAAGTGAGTTTAATTAGCTAAGGATTTAGAAATTGTTTGATACATTGGTGAAGGGTGTGTTTACCTACATGCCCATGTTGTGATTATTTATTATTGATAAATGTGGTAATGATTTACTTTTATTAATAATACCTAAATTTAAAATAATTCTTATCGTCTCAAGAAATACAATATATTATTAATAGTGTGATCTTATTATTATTGTAACAATTAAGAAAATAAATTTAAAAATTTAGAGAAAATTATAGATAATAGAAAAAATTGTATTAAAAACCTTATAACCAACGAGTACTGTATGATATACATGATTTTAAAGGGAAAAAAGAAGAAGAAGAAGAAAGAACAGAGACATTTCACACAAAATACAATGTGGGTAACAGAGATGTTGGGACAGTTTTTGGACCATCGAAACTCCATGGAGTGAAAAAGGTTTGGACCCACATCTCCATCTCTCATCTTCCTTGCATGTTGCTGAAATGCTGCACCTGGACCCCACAAGCATGCTAGTGTGTGGACCCTATCGCCACCTAAATGGAGAGGGTGAAGGATGAATTAGACAAAGATTTGCATTCCTTAATTTCAAATTTGATAATATAATTACATGGATATATAAAAAGAAGGCACAATGGTGAGAAGGTGGTAGGGAAAAAGTTGCCAATAGGAGAAACGGTTGGTAACCATATATCAGAAGGAATGGAAAAAGAAAAGCTGAAATTTGAATTATGTCTATCTACCCATGTTTTCTTTTGTCCTTTAATCTCAAAAACAATCCCTCTGCTTTTACATGAAAAACAACAGCATATGATATCATAACTTTTGCAATTATTTAGTCCCCCATATACCAAACCCCACATTTATGATTAAAATTCCAATCCCCAGCACAGAGAACAGAAACCCAATAAATATTTAGAATATATATTTCAAAATAATATGTTTTTTTCCATATCCCAAGAAACACACTCTTTTTTCTCTCCATTGCCGTTGACTGATTCCCTTCCTTCTTTCTTTCTACAATCATGTAGTTTTCACCCTTTTTTTTTTTTTTTTTGGTTATTTAGAACAACCCAATCAAACCATTGCAAGCAGTTGGAACCAATGTTATATTATAAAATGATTTCTTGTTTAGCTATTTAAGAGACCCTAAACCCCAACAAACATGGGTGAGCTTAACTCTATGGCTTACACTAGTAGCAGCCTCCATAGCCCTTCCCTAGGTTGGGATCTTCAAAACCTTGGAGTTCTCAACGCAGACATGTCTTTAGGTACACACTCTTTTCTTGCTTTATTGTCTTCCAGTCTTTCTTTCACTGTTTGTTTTTCCTTTATGTTTTTAGTTTAAAGGGAGTTTAACCCCATTTATGTTTCTCTGCATGTGAATGGAATTTAGTCATGGATGGAAGTGGAACTGCCCCATTCTTTCCACATCTAGACTCTGATTTCTCTTCTGGGTATCTGGAAGATGCATTGCTTGAATTCACTGAACCATCCAAACGAAGACGCCTCTTGTTGTACAATGATCATAATCAATTCAATGGTTTAAATGATCTCGCCATGGTATTTTTCATTCATTCTTTTTTTTTTTTTTTCTGGTTTTCTTTTGTTTTTGTTTTACCAAATTAACAATGTGATCTGAACATGGCTAGTTCCACTGTTATCATGCAGCAGGGATATTGGAATTATAGCTGCAACTGGGGCCTATCTGAGAATTTCAGCTGCATGAGCCAGTTAACAAGCATTAATGGCGTTTCAGGTAATGATTTACTATTCATTTTTCTCTTTTACTAGCCGCCACGTACTTTCTCCCATCCCATGCATATATCAAATCGTATACAATGTTGAAATGATGTTTAGTATGGATTTTTTTCCCTTATACTTTAGATGAACCAATGAGCACATCGGTGAGCAGTGAGGAAGCAAACATTGTCACGGAGATAAAAACACCAGAAGAGGCAATAGCACGCAGCCCTGAAGAAGCTTTTGATTCATCATCTTCTTCTTACAAAGTATCAACAGCCAAGAGCAAGTCATTTTTCAACAAAGACACCCAAATTTCTTCTGGTAAATACAAAGGGAATTGTTACAATGCTTCTGTTGATGTTACTATAGCTAAATGATTTAACATTGATTTATGGTTTTATTGGTGGGTTTTATAGGAAGTGAGGATAAGAAGAAGAAAAGGGTGATTACAAGGGTTGTTTATCCATTTGCATTGGTTAAGCCCGGAGGGATAGAAGGGGACATGACACTAAACGACATTAACGAAAGGATTCTAATGCCACCGACAAGGCCGGTAAGGCACCCAGTGGGGGATTTCGCTTGTAGGCCATGCGTATCTGCGGATGGTCCTGGGCTTTCTGGAAAAGCTGTGGTGGCCCTCACCAAAATACACACTCAAGGGAGAGGCACCATCACTATTATCCGAACCAAAGGTTAAGGAAAGTCAATTTCAAAAACTTGTTTCTGCTTGCTTTTTTTTTTTTTTTTTTTCTTCTTCACCATAGTTCACGCTTTTGTTTGAAATTGTATAGGAGGAGAGGGAGGAGGTGTATGAATCATGCATCGATGTAAAATATCATCCACTTTTTTTCTTCTTTTTTTTTTACACACATTATAGCTACCGTTAATTGTTGGGTTTTCATGCTTAAATTTAGATTTGTACCTTTACGAGGGGAAAGAAGTTAAATTATGCTCTTACTCTCTTTAGTACGCATAAGTCGGTATTTTTAGTCCTTTTAATTTTTAAAATTGTAGTCCTTGGTAGTTAAATTTATTAGATTAAATTATACTATTATTTTCTTATTATGTGTGAATTTAAACTATATTTTAAAATTTTAATATTAATTTAAACGGTAATTGTTAGATTTATTAACTAAAATAATATTTTTGTAAAAAAATAAGTTAACATTATATTAGATATATTATAATATTTTAGCTACTTATGATTTTGAAAATAGCAAAATTTAACATAACATATGTAACCTTCAAAAAAAGTTTAGGCTAAAATTGAAATTTCAAAATTTAAAAGATACAAAATCTTAAATAATTAAATGGGTAACTTATAGTTAGATAAACTAATAGTAGAATTTGACAGACTTAGAATCAAATGGAACGTGAAGAAGAAGCAAGAAGAAAGAAAAGATAGGGTAAAAAGAGGAAAAGAAGGAAAAAGATACAAGCAAAGGAAAAGGTAGCGGAATTATTGTTTTCCAATTTTTGATTGACAAAGACAGCAGCCAAAGGGAGGCAAAGCCAATTCTAGCTTTCCCTTTGATGTTT
The DNA here is from genome assembly GCA_025698475.1 of Gossypium anomalum. Taxonomy (NCBI): domain Eukaryota; kingdom Viridiplantae; phylum Streptophyta; class Magnoliopsida; order Malvales; family Malvaceae; genus Gossypium; species Gossypium anomalum. Next base: position 63,667,657 of record CM046956.1, read on the forward strand.
GAACCATCATGAACCTTGACCGTGTGTGAAGCCGTTGGTGCTTTGCCATATTCAGTTTTTGTAAACTAGAAAACCATCCACTATGCCAACCAAATTCACCTGAGCATTGTTTGAAACATAAGATCACTGCATTTGGCTACGTATTTGCCACCACTCATTGAGATTTAGCTCCATTTTTGTCCTTGCCTTATTAATGAAACAGAAAATCACATAATCCCTTTTTTAACTTTTTCTCCAATTCCATGGCTAATAAACAATAAGCACTAGTGGATTTTCCAGGGATAAAAGGAAAATGGGTATCTTATAAATTATAAAATTCATGAAATGCTCCAATCATTAGTCTAACATGCCATTTAAAATCTTCATGTCTCTTAGCTACTCAACATTGATATTTGTCTTCTTCCCCTTAGGTCAATACCCACCCATTTGCAACCTGCAGACAAGAATATTAAACGAATTGGGACCCCAAAAGTAAACCTAATATGTTCCCACCATCTCTTCCTTCTCACCTACACCCTAAATCAACACCGCTCATACCCTTTGACTTCGCTAGGAGATGGAATTATCAGCAAATCCATCGGTTCTGATGTAAGGCAGTGGGAAGTCCTTAATTTCTCACAGCTGTAAGGCAAAAGAAAGTCGCAGCACCTACGTGGTTGGAAAAAGAAAACCATTGAAATGATGGAGATTTAGGGTTTTGTCTCTTTAAAACATTAAAAATTATATATAAATGTATTTGTTTAGGTGAAGAAGATTTTGACCTTTTTAGGTTTTATATACCTATCCTCGTTACAATATCATATTAGATAGACCCCATTCAGATTTTTTTTTTTTCATAATTATTTGAATTGTAAACAAAAAAACAAAACAAAATACTAATATTCAATTTTCCATAAAATATATAAATAGCATCATATAGTTGTGATATGCAAATCTATATATACCAACATATTAATAGGAGTAGGATGTTCACCTTAAGTAGGTTGTTTTAATTAAATTTGGATTTTCTTTCTACTGAATAAAGAAATAAAAATTTTGAAAAATGGATTTTTAGTGGGTAAATTAAAAAAAAAAAAAAAAGCCTTGTAAATTGTAATATATATTGGAGATGGAAGAAATAGTGTGAATCAAAAACATATATTTAGGAGAGAAAAGTTTAATTTTTAAATTAATAAAGATAAAACTTAAAATAATAATTGAATAAAACTTAACAGATCCCTATAGCCATAAGCAAGATTTATGTTTGTGTTACACCTTTTACTTTATTATTATTTTGGAAAAGAAAAGAAAGTCTTAGGTAGACGTGAGAATATATCTTGCTTTTCTGCCTTTTTATCTTTTTTTACCAATCCCAAATTGCGTGATTTTTTATATTGCGATTCCAACATCATTTTTTTTAAACATTAATCTATTTAAATCTTGTAAACACACTCATTACCAAAAATTTAAAATAAAACATACTCAGTAACTTGTACGGATATTAATACGTGTAATAACGTCATAAAGAAACACCTGGTGACGTTGCAAGGCAATCACCCACCAACCATTTTCCTCAGTAATAGCCCCTTTCTTTTTCTTATTTAAATAAACTGTTTTTTTATTATTTAAATTTTTCGAATTAATTATCGGTTTTCTATTTAAATATTTAAATAGTGAATTGGCTTCAATTTTTTTTATTTCATTTAAATGATTTTTTTTATTCACTTAAATTATATTTTGATAAAGTACAAGAGGGTACTTAATATATAAACAAATATAAATCTTATTTGACATTACTTCTCTACATACGGTAGAAGTTAATATATGTAAACTACTTTTAAGAAATTACTACAAGATGATAATTATTTCTTTTCTTCGTTTTTCATTTCTCTTTACTTTTTCTTGTTTTGATAAACTTTTTGGCAAGTACATATGATTTTTTTTTATTTCAATGATATGAATTCGTTAAATTTTTTTTTGTAAAATTTTATGATACAAACTAATTTAAAAAATACTAAAATTAAATAAATTAATGGTGTTATGAAATAAATAATAGAGTAAAAGAATATGAAATATGAGAACAAAAGAGAATTACATATTTTTATTGATTAATAGAGGATATTTACAATGTTTCTTTAAAGTCTATATTTATAGACATAACAAGTATAAATGAAATAAAACTCTAGTTCTGATTAATCTTAGAGTTCTAAATTATATCAAACTTATCTTGATTTTGATGGACATCTACTTAATAAAAAAAATTTCATAACACTTCCCTTTAGATATTCATTGATAGATAATGTGTCTCGTTAAAACCTTATTAGGATAAAAACCCTACGGAGAAAAAAAATATTATTGAAGGAAAAAGAGTACACATATTTATAATATGCATAACATATTGTCTCATTAAAGACCTCACCAAAAAAACCCAATGGGACAAAATCTCGGTTAGGGGGAAAATGTTACAAAGCATATTTAGTCCCCCTCATGACAACATCACATGATATCTCAAATTCTACGTATTCTAATATTGAATATTAGCTTATCAAATGATCACTTGAATGTATTCGCTAAACATTTATATCACCATTCTTTTGAAAGTCATGAGTGAAGAAAAATTTGGAGGAAATATATTTTGATCATTTCAAGAGTTTCAACAATAATTATAACAAACTTTGGTTATGATCCTTCTATACATGCACATGTTGGATCATTTACCACATATGTTCAAATCAATTTAATTCATATAAATATTTACGCAAATATGTTGAACAATTTTTCGAAAAATTCTATATGCTTCCAACATTCTAAATCCTTCAAGGAATTTAATATAAATTTCACTATATAATAATTCATATAAAAGCCTGTAATAACAATGATTAGATTGCATATTAAATTTTCATTAACTGCCATTCTAATAAGATATTAAAAGGTCATTGGATCTACCACAAAAGAATTTTTTTCATAATCAATGTCAAGACTTAGTGAAAAACTTGATATTTCTTATTTCGTTTTTGCAAAGTTGCTCGTTTGTACCTCACAGGCTTTATTGAACCTTTCATGTTTGGACTACCGGTGCAAAACCTTTTCGAATTTAATACTACTTGAATTGTGTCTTTCCATTTTGGCCAATATGTTCCATGTCTATATTTCTCAATAAATTTATTCAAGATCCCTGTTTTCTTTCATTATTTCGACAATAATATTGCTTGCAAAACTATTGTTGACAACTTTTATTTTCACGATTTCATATTTTCTTGTACTAACATATAACTTATCGAGATTTCTTTATTTTCATCATTTTCATATCCAGGTATATGAATCTCTTATGGATTTTGAATAATTAGTTATGTCTTGGTTCTCTTCAGGAACACTTGCCTCCACTATATGACTATCTTGATTTATTATTTTCTTTTACGAGAATTTTCATATTTGAAACCAATGGATCTACCATGCTTCAAGCATGCATTACTTTCAATTTATTCTAACATGTTGTCTTACTAAGACTTCAACACATTAGCTGTTATTTTCATTAGGTCAGAAAATACATCTGGCAATCAACTTACAATAAATTGAATTATCCTTTTGAACTTCTGGTTCAAATTACTTTTTATGAGGATCTAGATAATAATAATTCATCCAAGTAATTATTTCATCCTGTAACAGCCCAATTTTGGGTCTAGTCGGAACAGTGGTTTCGGGACCACAAATTCGACATAAAAAATGTGTTTTTATTATATTTTTATGGTGTAAATTTTTATAGAATTGTTTTGTAAAAATTTCGTTCGAAAATTTTGACGTTTGGGTACTCAATTTAGTCAAAAGGACTAAATTGTAAAAAGTGAAAAAGTTGAATAATTTTTACATTGAAGGTCCTTAAATGGTAATTAGACCATTGGATAATTTTTTGGGCAAAAATGGACATGAAATAGGTGAAATAGAATATTTTTAAGTTAGGGGCATTTTGGTCATTTAGTAATTAAAATGAATCAAAAACAAAATTAAAAGCCAATTTTTGTCCATCTTCAACCCCATGGCCGAATTTCACAAGGGGAAACCATGGCTAGGGTTTTTCAAGCTTCCAAGCTCGATTGTAAGTCTGTTCTAGCCCTGTTTTTAATGATTTTCATGTTTTTGAAATCATCGTAACAAGATCTATCTATTTCTACCACTAATTTGAGATATGGTTAAAGTCTAGGGTTTTGACCCATGATGAATATGTGTGTATTTTTGTGTTTAATGGTAGAAAATACATGTTTATGGTAGAGAAATGACTTTTACTAAGTGATTTTCGGTAAAAATGCCTAAAAGGACTAATTTGTAAAAGTTATAAAATATGTCATAAAAGTGTGATTTAATGAAAAATGTGGGCTTCTATAAGTATAAAAGAGGTTCAGCTATGCACGGGTAGTAAAGAAATTGAACACATTTCATTTTACGAGCCTAGAGACAAAAGTGTAAATATGACAAAGTTTATGGGCAAAAACATAATTTTTCCATAATATGATTTTTGGGTCACAATGGATAATGTGACTAATAATTGAGCTAAATGTGTTGTTATAGATCAAGAAAAATGAGATTCGGGTCTAGAACGAGGGAAAAACGGGTATTAGACAGTTAGGTCTTTTTCACCATTATTTGTATCGAGGTAAGTTCGTGTGTAAATAATTCAACATTATGTTATTATGTATTTAATGTTTTGATATTGAATGAAATGTACATTTATCTCTATGGATTTGATTAATGATGACCTGATGACTATTCGACGAAGAATTTATACCTCGAAATCTCGGTTGAACCTTAGGAATAGTTAGGATACAAATGTCATGACATTAGGGTTATATGAGATCCCATGTAAGATCATGTCTGGGACATGGCATTGGCATCGATATGAGATCCCATGTAAGACCATATCTGGGATATGTCATTGGCATCGATATGTGATTTCGTGTAAGACCATGTCTAGGACATAGCATCTGTATGAGACATCATGTAAGACCATAGCTGGGCTATCGGCATCGGTATGTGTGATCCCATGTAAGACCATATCTTGGATATGGCATTGGCATCTTACTATGTGTACGAGTTTCCCCGAGTGTCCTTTAGTATTCCAAGTGGTTTAACGGGTAATTCAAGGATTATGTCAAAGATGTGAAAAGGTATGATCATGTTGAAAGGGTACAAGTATGTACAAAAAATTCATGAGTAATGAAATCGATGAATATTGGACATTTGGTAAGAATGTAAATGAGTAAGTCGTACCTATGAGAATGATTTTGTGACGACCTTGTGATTATAGGTCTATACTTATGATGTATAAATATGTGGTAAATTTGATTGATGATCATGTGTGAGGCTTTTAGGCCAAATTAAATTGCCAAATTAAATTGAGACACGATATATTTATCCCTTACCTTGTGGCCTAATGAATAGGAAAGGAGAAATGGATTCGCATAAATGCCTATTTAAAAATTATTAAGAGTAAAATTAGCAGTAAAATAATTTTGGATAGTAGTAGTACTATAAATTTGAAAAATCACCAAAAATTATGGAAATCGAATTAGAGGTTGAATAAAATATGAAATTAAATTTTATTGAGTCTAGTTTTTCACAGAAGAAATGGTGTAAGCAATGGAATTGTAAATTATGAGATATAGTAAATTTTGTGAGACAAGGTTAGAAGGATTTTGGGTTCCTCTGTTTTGACTTTGGAAAACCATTAAAAATTGTATGAAAATACTTGAGGGTTTAAATTTATATGTTTAAATTCTTAATAAGTTTATTTTCAAGAGAAACAAACAGGGACATCATCTGAATCCCGTTCTAAGAGATAATTAATTTTTAGTGAAGAAAGGTCGAAACTGTCAAACAACAAAATAGGGATGAATTTGAAGAATTAACTGTACTTATTGGCTAATTCAAAAATTCTGCAAATTTTATGGTAGAAAGATATTTGAGTCTAGTTTTAAAAAAATCAAGAGGATCTTAATTTAGAATTCGGTATCTCAAGATATAAATAATTTAGTGACTATGACTCAAGTGGATTGTTTTGTTATGAATAGTAAATATCACAATTATCTGTAAATTGTTCCGAAACTTACTTGATGATATTGTGATAATTTTACATTATGTTATGTGTATGATATTGTATGATTAATGTTGCTCATTATTTACATGCCAACTTACTAAGCTATATAGCTTACCCCCTACCTTTCTTTTTCCTATAGTGTCACAGATGCTAGCTCGGATTGGAGATCGTCGGAGATTCTATCACACTATCAAGCTATTGAAGGGTATAAACAAAATTGAACTTTGAGTCTATGGCATGTGTAGGGACTTACTCAATTGTGTATGTGTCATTTGATTTGGCCAAATGGGTTGGCTCATAATGGTAATATGATTCATTTTGTAAATGGCCATGAGATGTGGCTCATATTGGCTATTAAGTTGTAATGCCTATTTATATGTGTATGCTAATACTAAAGGTTTCATGTGATGTGGTTACGTATGTTTGATGGATTGTGAATGCGCTCTAGATTACTTGATGATTGAAATGAAATTAAATTGGTATATGGATAAACCTTAGCATAAGTATGAGATGTGAGGATGTGTTAATGATAATCATGGCATGAAAGTTTGATAAGTTTAAGCTAGACAAAGTATGGTGCCTTATGCATGAATAATTTTATATGAATTTTCCATGATCATGACTTGTTTGATGATGTTTAAGTGCACAATTATGTCATGAAAAATGTCATTGAAGTTGTGTTTACGTATGTGCAAATGAGGGTCCCAAATGGCTTGGTAAATAGCCATTTTCTTGGCCACACGGGCAGAGACACGGCCGTGTGTCTCAGTCGTGTGTCTCAGCCATGTGGAGGACACGGCCCCTGGATATGAGCGTGTGCCCAGGGCGTGTGAAGTTTGCACTTGATATTCAAAATTTAATTCGCCACACGGCCTAACACAAAAGGCGTGTGACTTGCCCGTGTGCCTTTATTTTGTTGATGACGTCATAAACAGAGAGTTAAACGGGCTGAGGGCACGGGCGTGTGTGACCACACGGCCTACCCAAACGGGCGTGTGACCCCTGTTTTGATGAAAAATTTTCTAAGTCTTCCTAAAGTTTCCTAGGTTCTCGGTTTAGTCCCGAATCGCCTCTAAAGCATATTTTGGGCCTCGTAGGCCCATAATAGGGACGTTATGCATATGTATGATTAGTTTTAAATTGGATGAAATTTTATGGCCCGGTTTTGTATGATTGTTTATGTTTATGTTCGGTAACGTCTCGTATCCCGTCCCGGTGTCGAACACGGGTAAGGGGTGTTACATATCCAACTACTATTTCTCTCCCTAATGTTGGAAAAATTATCAAATCAAAATTACTATAAACACATATCATAATTAAATCTCCAATTTGTTCAAAACATCTAATAATATAAAGAGATTCATAATTAATATATATTCCCAGCATTCTTTGAAAACCCATTTTTGTAACACTTCTTAACGCGACCCGCGTATTGGATCAAGGTTTCGAAATGTTACATTCGTCTCCAAGGCCATTATGCTAGGTTTATAATACTTATATAACAATTTTATATGCTAAGAATTTAGAATACCTACTTACTAAAAAAATCCTTTTATGTTATTATAATATGGAGTATCAATACCAAATTTATTGGTATCGTTACCTTGGCACCATTTATCGATACCCTTTAATGGTATCCATACCAAATTAAGCCTCAATGTTTTAGAAATAAGTGGGCAAAAATTCAAAGTATCGATACCATCTGCACAATACCGATACATTTTAAAGTATTGATACAGTTTTGAGTTTCGATGTTTTTAGAAAAATCGATTAAAAAATGATAGTATCGATACCTTCACTAAAGTATCGATACCTTTTAGTATCGATACCTTCACTAAAGTATCGATACCTTTTACCAAGTATCAATACTTTAAATTAGGTATCGATACTATTATGAGGTTTGATGTTTAGAAAGATTTGGAAAATAGCTCATACCAAAAACATCATGCTATATGTTTTAAAATGAACTTTTTCAATTACCAATAATTTCTTATCTCATCCAAAAACTAGTAAGAGTATAACCAAATGACAAAATTTAACAACAAAGTTCGTTACCCCAAGGTTAAAATTCTCGAACTCATAAAGCACTCCCAATGTGTGACAACCCTAATTTGACCATAGTCGGGAAGTGATCTCGGGACCACAAAACTGAGTCATAAAAATATTTAGCCGTCATATTTTATGTTTATTATGTGTGAATGTGAATGTGTGAAAGTTTTAAGCTTCGATTTAGTCGATTACATGTGAATTTAGTTAATAGGACTTATGTGTGACACTTTTGAAATATGATAGGTTAATCTATAAGGACCTATTAAAGCATGTATTGGAAACAATGGTTTTGCATGTCAAATACTCCTTTTTATAAATAGTGGCCGGCCATGATGATGAAATATATTAAAAATATGCATTAAATATTAGTTAAATGGTTATTATTTTATGTAAAAGAAATGAAATAAAAAAAAAGAAAAAGAAAAGAAAACAAAAACCAAGTATTCATCTTTTCTTGAAGAACCGAATGTGAAAGAAGGTTAGGGGAAGAACATCCTTCGGTCATCTTAGTCCTAATTAAGGTAAGAAGTTTTGGTTAATTTTTGAAATTTTAGTTAAATCCTAGTAAATTTCTAAGTTTCTTATTGGACCAATGTTAAATTTTTGATATTTGGTGAATGATTATGGGTTTCGGTCATGGTAGATAACAAGGAATGTGGTTGTTGTTCTTGTTAAATTGGATGAATTTTTGATGGATAGGTGTTTGAATCAAGTAAATAATCATGTGTGAACACTAGGTGCTAGTTGAGAAGAATCGGTCACTATATTAGAGGCAATTGCCGAACATGAATTTAGATTGTGAGTAATGAATGTGTTTTGAGTTGATGGAATAAAAGAATGCTTAAAGATGTGTTACAACAAATTATATGTTAAGCTAAGGTTGTTAAATTATCAATCTTTCTTCCTAGCCGAATATGTGTTTATAAGGTTGAGTTGTGTTGAATGTTTTAAATAATTTAGATGCTTACTAATCTAGGTCTAAGCTAGGTAATATTAATTAATTGTGACCTAATTATTTTATAGCAAGTGCTGGTTATGGAAATTTCAAATTCGGTCTTAGATTTTGATGTATATTTTTCATTAAGTTGAATTGAAAAGTTGTTATATGCAAAGAAGATAATTATGACTTATATAGACAATCGGCATTAGCTAAGGATTGAGAATGTTGGTAGGTAATGTATATGTAAATGAGTAGTGTTATACACATATGATCTATTTGACAATGATTACATTGGCTACACTAGTGTATAAGGAAACGAAGTAAACTATGTGAGTTTTCCTTATGTATGCGAAATTAGTCTAAGATGAATGATCGGCTACTAGTGTTATATAATTGTTTTGAGTTTGAGTTATAAATGACTATCGTGGCTTTGATGAGTTCTTACCATTTTCAGCCACAAATAAGTATGAAGTTGAATCATGGCATAATTATAAATATTAATACATATTGAAATTTTTATGTGATTGCCGAATGTGAATTATGAGTAAACAATATGGGTTAAGATATTAAACAAATCTATTTGTATTAATTAAGCTAAGGAGCAAGGAGGATCGAAGTCGGACAAGGGAAAGGAGAAGGCAATAGAGTAGCCAACCTACTACCGTTTTAATATACCGAGGTAAGTTTTTAAGTAGTCTCCTCTACTAAACTTAATTGATGATGTCTATAAGAATATGATAGGTGAATCGAAAATGTTGGTTTGCACTTGAATAAAATTGTTTATTAACTAATGTGTGTATGCGACTATTAGAGAGAGTCCTTTGAATTAAACCGTGATAATGTTACGAATATGTGATTTTGATTATAAAAATGGGGAGTTGAAATATGAATAACAATATGTATAGTGAGACAATCTATCCGGACGTGAGGTCCGCAGGCTATATGCTAGAATCTATCCGGACGTGAGGTCCGCAGGCTATATGCTAGAAATTATCCGGACGTGAGGTCCGCAGGCTATATGCTAGAAATTATCCGGACTTAAGATCCACAGGCTACGTGCTAGAAAATATCCGGGCAAAGGTCCACAGGCCCTTGTTGGCAATGTATTCTGAGCTCCAAGATTTAACAGAATCGATGTCAGTCGTGTAAGTAAGATTTTAATTTTCGAACATCCGCAGTAAACATAGTTGTTTAAATACCATACAGTTACATGCTAATGTATGTATTACAAGCTCATATTTGAATTAATTTCCATGTGAATTTCTAGTATCAAAGTTTGATACATATATATATTTACATGTGAATGAAACAATATAAATGATTATTGATATAATGATTTTTGAATGTGGTTATATATGATCTTGCATGTTTGGTCAAATTATAAGAGTGTGTATATGAGGTTGTATCTTGGTTCATGAGCTCGTATATATGAGTGTGGGCATACTTGATTTTATAATGACATTTTGGCTTAAAAAAAAAATTGAAAGATAAGTTATTCATTTAATTATTTAAGCATTCGGCCAAGGTAACCTTTATCTATGAAAATGACATTGTTGCTCATATAAAAGTATGTATTTTCGGCATATAATATAATTTGTATGTGATTTCAAGTACTTGGTTTAATTAATAAGTTTTAAATTACTTGTATTACTTAGAACTTACTAAGCATCCATATGCTTACTTTGTTGCTTTAATTCTTTGTTTTATAGATTCTGCTCGTTAGCTACCGTTATCGGGAGTTCAAAGTCGAAGTCATCCACACTATCTAAGCCCATTTGGTACTTTTGTAGTTAAACTTTACTAATGGCATGTATAGGATGAACTTTTGATACTAACTAGGTATCTTTTTGGTAATACATCTTTGTATAGCCATGCGAAAATGGCTTGTTAAGTCATTATTCGTATTTCATGTAATTAATGTATATGTGTGGTTGTTATTCAATTACTGTTTTAAATATTTTTGTTATGAGTTAAACTTAGGAATTATTATATAGTGTTAAATGAGATTTCGTGCTGGTTTTGTAGTACTTCCTAATCCCTCCGTCGACGGGTATGGGATAGGGGTGTTACATTTTATTGGTATCAGAGCTACAGTTTAGTCGATTCTAGGACTACCGTAATACGAGTGGGTCGTGCTATACATGCCATTATGTGTTTATTTGGTAGTGTGGGGATTTCTGACAATTAAAAATGTGTTTTTGTTTAGTAATAGACCCCGATCTCAGTCGAGCGGTAGCTGATGATGTTGAAAGTGTAGCGCCTGCTCCCGCATGGGGACAATCTGGAGGACTCTCAACTGTGCAAGCAAGTAATCAGAATAATGAGGCTAGGCAGGCTTTCTATAGTGTAATGAATGATTGGTTCAACCAATACATTCGAACCAATACGGCTGTTCCACAACCTCTACTCCCGAATAATACACCCTCTGCACCTATAATACCTCCGGTAACTGACCAGACGAGGTTAAATAAACCCCCGATTGACAGAATCTGAAAACACAGGACGACTGAATTTAAAGCTACAGACAGCGATGATGCTAAACAAGCTGAATTTTGGTTGGACAACACTATTCGGGTATTTGATGAACTCTCTTGCACACCCGATGAATGCCTAAAGTGTGCTATATCTTTGCTACGTGATTCTGCCTATTATTGGTGGAGTACATTGGTTTCCGTTGTTCCCAAAGAGCGAGTAACGTGGGAATTCTTCCAGATCGAGTTTCGAAAAAAATATATCAGTCAATGGTTCATTGATCAGAAACGAAAAGAATTTCTTGAACTTAAACAAGGTTCTATGTCGATTACTGATTATGAACGAAAATTTGTGAGACTTAGCCGGTATGCCCGAGAATGTGTTTCTTCAGAAGCTGTAATGTGTAAACGTTTCGAAAATGGTCTGAACGAAGATATAAAACTGTTTGTTGGTATTCTAGAAATTAGAGAATTTGTAGTACTTGTTGAACGAGCGTGCAAAGCCGAAGAGCTCAGTAAGGAGAAAAGAAAAGCAGATATGGGAGCAAAAGAGTTTCGTAAGAGATCATCGGGAAAGCCCTTTCAGCAGTCATCAAAGAAATTTAGAGATGATTTAGGTAGATCTAAAGATACTTCGAGCTTTTCTAGAAGAGATCGTGAACGACCCCTTGTGAGTACGCGAGTCTCTTCGGTCGTTAGTGTTGGGAATGATCGTCGGGACAGGACAGAGTGCCAGTATTGTGGTAAATGGCATTCGGGAAGTTGTAGATTCCATGACCGCTCCTGTTATAAGTGTGGATCAACTGACCACTTTATTAAGGATTGCCCGAGACTGTCTGAACAGAATGTAAATCAGAGTGGGAAACCGGGTGCTACTGCTGCTCGAGGTAGACCATCTAGAAATGTGGGGAATGCTAGTGGCGGTCCGAGAGGATCTAGAGATGCTACAACCAGATCTGAAGCTCGCGCTCCTGCTAGAGCTTACGCTATACGTGCACGCGAGGATGCTTCCTCGCCAGATATTATTACCGGTACTTTCACTCTCTTTGATACTAATGTGATTGCATTGATTGACCCGGGTTCTACTCATTCATATGTATGTGAGACTTTAGCATCCAGTAAGACTTTACCTGTTGAGTCTACTGAGTTCGTAGTTCGGGTGTCAAATCCCTTGGGTCGTTATGTACTTGTTGACAAGGTGTGTAAGAAATGTCCCTTAGTAATCAGAGGTTCCTGCTTTCCGGCCGATTTGATGCTTTTACCATTTGATGAATTTGATGTTATCCTCGGTATGGATTGGTTGACCGTTCACGATGCAGTTGTGAATTGCAAAAGAAAAACAATTGATTTGAGGTGTGAAAATAATGAGATAATTCGAGTTAAGTCTGCTGACTTGAATGGATTGCCAGCAATAATATCCTCGATGTTGGCTCAGAAACATGTAAGAAAGGGATATGAACCATATCTGGCGTACGTACTTGATAGTAAAGAGTCAGAAAAGAAACTTGAATCAGTACCAGTGGTTTGTGAGCATTCAGATATACCCAAAACCGCTTTCAGAACGAGATACGGTCACTACGAGTTCTTAGTAATGCCGTTTGGGCTCACTAATGCCCCTGCGGTATTCATGGATTTGATGAATCGGATCTTCAGACCATATTTGGATCGGTTTGTAGTTGTGTTTATCGATGACATTTTGGTCTATTCGAGAGATGAATCCGAACATGCTGAGCACCTGAGATTAGTGTTACAAATTTTGCGGGATAAGCAATTATATGCTAAGTTCAGTAAATGTGAGTTCGGTTGAGAGAAGTTAGTTTTTGGGTCATGTGGTGTCCGCATCGGGTATTCGAGTTGATCCGAGTAAAATTACAACCATACTTAATCGAAAGCCTCAGAAATATTATCGAAGTTCGGAGCTTTTTGGGACTTGCGAGTTATTACGCACGATTTGTAAAGGGTTTTTCGACGATAGCCACACCAATGATGAAACTACTTGAAAGATGTTAAGTTTGAATGGTCGAAAAAATGCCAGAAAGTTTCGATCAATTAAAAACTTATTTGACTAAAGCTCCGTATTAGTGCGGCCCAATCGTAAAGAATTTGTCATTTACAGTGATGCATCCTTACTCGGATTGGGTTGTGTATTGATGCAAGAAGGTCGAGTCGTAGCTTACGCGTCGAGGCAATTGAAACCGCATGAAAAAAACTATCCGACCCATGATCTCGAATTAGCTGCCATCGTATTTGCTTTGAAAATATGGCGACATTACTTATTTGGTGAGAGGTGTCATGTATTTTCGGATCACAAAAGTCTCAAATATTTGATGACTCAAAGAGATTTGAATCTGTGACAAAGACGTTGGCTTGAGTTGCTAAAAGATTATGAGCTTATCATTGACTATCACCCGGGAAAGGCTAATGTGGTTGCTGATGCTTTAAGTCGTAAATCACTATTTGCCCTTCGAGCGATGAATGTACATCTGTCTGTTGTATCTGATGATGTGTTAGTAGCAGAATTGAAGGCTAAACCATTGTTGATTCATCAGATTCGAGAAGCTCAGAAAGTCGATGATGAATTGGTTGCAAAACGGGCCGAATGTGTTTCGAATTTGGAATTAGAGTTTCAAATTGATGATGATGATTGTTTGAGGTTCAAAAGTCGTTTGTGTGTTCCAAGAAATTTAGAACTCATTTCGATGATTCTGAACGAAGCTCATTGTAGCCGAATGTCAATTCACCCGGGGAGTACAAAAATGTATAACGACCTGAAACGTCAATTTTGGTGGCACGGTATGAAACGAGACATTTCTGATTTTGTTTCGAAGTGTTTAATATGTCAACAAGTGAAAGCAGAACACCAAGTGCCGTCGGGATTACTTCATCCGATCATGATACCTGAATGGAAGTGGGATCGAGTTACAATGGACTTTGTATCTGGATTGCCATTGTCGTCAAGTAAGAAAGATGCGATCTGGGTTGTTGTTGATAGACTGACAAAGTCGGCTCATTTTATTCCTATACGTATGGATTATTCCCTTGATAGGCTAGCTGAAATGTATGTATCTCAGATTGTAAGGTTGCATGGAGTACCTATTTCTATTGTGTCCGATAGAGATCCGAGGTTCACATCGCGATTTTGGAAGAAATTGCAAGAAGCTTTGGGTACCAAATTACATTTTAGCACCGCTTTTCATCCTCAGACTGATGGTCAATCCGAACGAATAATTCAGATACTCGAGGATATGTTGAAATGTTGCATCCTTGAGTTTAGTGGTTCGTGGGAATGGTATTTACCTTTAATTGAATTCGCTTACAACAATAGCTTTCAATCAAGCATTAAAATGACACCTTATGAGGCTTTGTATGGTCGTAAATTCCGTACACCGTTGTTTTGGACCGAGCTTAGTGAAAGTAAAATTTTCAGAGTCGATTTGATTAAAGATGCTAAGCAGAAAGTGAAAGTAATCAGTGAAAGTCGAAAGCAAACAGCAGATCGCGAAGTCGAGTAAGTCGCACGCGGATTGAAACGAAGAGACATTGAATATCAAGTCGGTGACAAAGTGTTTCTTAAGGTTTCACCTTGGAAAAGGTGCTCGATTTGGTAGTAAAGGCAAATTGAGTCCGAGGTTTATCGGGCCGTATGAGATATCCGAACGAATTGGGCGATCGCTTCTGATTGATTCATTTGAACTTGAAAAGATTCACAATGTTTTTCATGTCTCGATGCTTCGACGTTATAGATCTGACCCTTCGCACATAATTAGTCCATTAGAGGTTGAAATTCAACCTGATTTGAGTTATGAAGAAGAACCGATTTGTATCTTAACTCGCGAGGTGAAAGAGTTGCGAAATAAAAAGGTTCCTTTAGTAAAGGTGTTATGGCTCAAACACGGGATCGAAGAAGCTACTTGGGAAACTGAAAACTCTATGAAAGAGAGATACCCAAATTTATTCACTGGTAAGATTTTCGGGGACGAAAATTCTTTATGTGGGGGAGAGTTGTGACAACCCTAATTTGACCATAGTCGGGAAGTGGTCTCGGGACCACAAAACTGAGTCATAAAAATATTTAGCCATCATATTTTATGTTTATTATGTGTGAATGTGAATGTGTGAAAGTTTTAAGCTTCGATTTAGTCGATTACATGTGAATTTAGTTAATAGGACTTATGTGTGACACTTTTGAAATATGATAGGTTAATCTATAAGGACCTATTAAAGCATGTATTGGAAACAATGGTTTTGCATGTCAAATACTCCTTTTATACATAGTGGCCGGCCATAATGATGAAATATATTAAAAATATGCATTAAACATTAGTTAAATGGTTATTATTTTATGTAAAAGAAATGAAATAAAAAAAAAAGAAAAGAAAACAAAAACCAAGTATTCATCTTTTCTTGAAGAACCGAATGTGAAAGAAGGTTAGGGGAAGAACATCCTTCGGTCATCTTAGTCCTAATTAAGGTAAGAAGTTTTGGTTAATTTTTGAAATTTTAGTTAAATCCTAGTAAATTTCTAAGTTTCTTATTGGACCCATGTTAAATTTTTGATATTTGGTGAATGATTATGGGTTTCGGTCATGGTAGATAACAAGGAATGTGGTTGTTGTTCTTGTTAAATTGGATGAATTTTTCATGGATAGGTGTTTGAATCAAGTAAATAATCATGTGTGAACACTAGGTGCTAGTTGAGAAGAATTGGTCACTATATTAGAGGCCATTGCCGAACATGAATTTAGATTGTGAGTGATGAATGTGTTTTGAGTTGATGGAATAAAAGAATGCTTAAAGATGTGTTACAACAAATTATATGTTAAGCTAAGGTTGTTAAATTATCAATCTTTCTTCCTAGCCGAATATGTGTTTATAAGGTTGAGTTGTGTTGAATGTTTTAAATAATTTAGATGCTTACTAATCTAGGTCTAAGCTAGGTAATATTAATTAATTGTGACCTAATTATTTTATAGCAAGTGCTGATTATGGAAATTTCAAATTCGGTCTTAGATTTTGATGTATATTTTTCATTAAGTTGAATTGGAAAGTTGTTATATGCAAAGAAGATAATTATGACTTATATAGACAATCGGCATTAGCTAAGGATTGAGAATGTTGATAGGTAATGTATATGTAAATGAGTAGTGTTATACACATATGATCTATTTGACAATGATTACATTGGCTACACTAGTGTATAAGGAAACGAAGTAAACTATGTGAGTTTTCCTTATGTATGCGAAATTAGTCTAAGATGAATGATCGGCTACTAGTGTTATATAATTTTTTTGAGTTTGAGTTATAAATGACTATCGTGGCTTGATGAGTTCTTACCATTTTTAGTTACAAATAAGTATGAAGTTGAATCATGGCATAATTATAAATATTAATACATATTGAAATTTTTATGTGATTGCCGAATGTGAATTATGAGTAAACAATATGGGTTAAGATATTAAACAAATCTATTTGTATTAATTAAGCTAAGGAGGAAGGAGGGTCGAAGTTAGACAAGGGAAAGGAGAAGGCAATAGAGTAGCCAACCTACTACTGTTTCAATATACCGAGGTAAGTTTTTAAGTAGTCTCCTCTACTAAACTTAATTGATTATGTCTATAAGAATATGATAGGTGAATCGAAATGTTGGTTTGCACTTGAATAAAATTGTTTATTAACTAATGTGTGTATGCGACTATTAGAGAGAGTCCTTTGAATTAAACTGTGATAATGTTACGAATATGTGATTTTGATTATAAAAATAGGGATTTGAAATATGAATAACAATATGTATAGTGAGACAATCTATCCGGACGTGAGGTCCGCAGGCTATATGCTAGAATCTATCCGGACGTGAGGTCCGCAGGCTATATGCTAGAAATTATCCGGACTTAAGATCCGCAGGCTACGTGCTAGAAAATATCCGGGCAAAGGTCCGCAGGCCCTTGTTGGCAATGTATTCTGAGCTCCAAGATTTAACAGAATCGACGTCAGTCGTGTAAGTAAGATTTTAATTTTCGAACATCCGCGGTAAACATAGTTGTTTAAATACCATACAGTTACATGCTAATGTATGTATTACAAGCTCATATTTGAATTAATTTCCATGTGAATTGATAGTATCAAAGTTTGATACATATATATATATATTTACATGTGAATGAAACAATATAAATGATTATTGATATAATGATTTTTGAATGTGGTTATATATGATCTTGCATATTTGGTCAAATTATAAGAGTGTGTATATGAGGTTGTATCTTGGTTCATGAGCTCGTATATATGAGTGGAGGCATACTTGATTTTATAATGACATTTTGGCTTAAAAAAAAATTGAAAGATAAGTTATTCATTTAATTATTTAAGCATTCGGCCAAGGTAACCTTTATCTATGAAAATGACATTGTTGCTCCTATAAAAGTATGTATTTTCGGCATATAATATAATTTGTATATGATTTCAAGTACTTGGTTTAATTAATAAGTTTTAAATTACTTGTATTACTTAGAACTTACTAAGCATCCTTATGCTTACTTTGTTGCTTTAATTCTTTGTTTTATAGATTCTGCTCGTTAGCTATCGTTATCGGGAGTTCAAAGTCGAAGTCATCCACACTATCTAAGCCCATTTGGTACTTTTGTAGTTAAACTTTACTAATGGCATGTATAGGATGAACTTTTGATACTAACTAGGTATCTTTTTGGTAATACATCTTTGTATAGCCATGCGAAAATGGCTTGTTAAGTCATTATTCGTATTTCATGTAATTAATGTATATGTGTGGTTGTTATTCAATTACTGTTTTAAATATTTTTGTTATGAGTTGAACTTAGGAATTATTATATAGTGTTAAATGAGATTTCGTGCTGGTTTTGTAGTACTTCCTAATCCCTCCGGCGACAGGTATGGGATAGGGGTGTTACACAATGGTTCGTATGTACATGCCAAGACTATATACCAAAATGTAAAATTCCATACATCCTTTGGTCGGGAGATGTGAAAAGATGAGTTAACTTTGCTTCTCATCTACTTCCTTCAAAAAGATCTACACCTATGCGTTGAAAGAAACGCATTAAGCTCAAAGAGCTTAGTAAGTATATCAAGAGTTATACTTGTAACACCCATGGCCCATCTCCGTCGCTGGATTAGGGTTACAAAGCATTACCATAAAAATTAGAACATTAAACTTCAAAAAAAAATAATTATGCAATTTAATATCAACATCCACAAACTAAACATAACCATAGTAAAAATAAAAAATCAGGCCTTAGACCAAGCCTTCGGGGCCCTAAAAACAACTTGGAATCAATCAGGGATCGATTTGAAACAAAACAGAACTTTTTGGAAAAACATGAAAATTTGGAAAACAGGGGTCACACGGTCGTGTAGTCAAGCATGTGACATAGCCCAGACCATGTGGACATTCAAAATCTGGACACATGACCGTGTCCCAGCCCGTCTGTCCGCCCGTGTGAGTATTCGAAATAGGGTCACACGGCCATGTCACAGGCCGTGTGCCAGACCGTGTTACATATTGACTAGAGACACACAGTCGTATGGCAAAACGTGTCTCAGACCGTGTGAAACTTGTACCTAAAACAATAATGACACATGGTCGTGTGACATCCTGTGTCCCATGCCGTATGTAGCTTAAGTTTCCCTTAAAATAAGCCAAAAACATTAACCTTTTCTTGCATAACAAGCCATACCATTTTCCATCATTTTCATATGACTAAAACACTTTAAAACATAGCAAATACATACCAAATCAACCATCTTATAAACCTAACTAATATGCCACCAAATGGCACTATAATTCATACACTAAAAATCAATCCAACATCTCAAGTTCATTAACTAAGCACATATCAAACATACCAAAACCATTTCAAACATACATGTCATTCAACCATGGTTTACCTATTATCACAAGTCATGCATAGGTATTTAACAACCTATCAATTTATACCTTTAATTACAATCCATTAGCTATAAACATTAAGGCATACATAAGCTTGGCATCACTCAAACATACCAATTTTCCAAACTACAATCAAGCCTTTTTACATGCCAAAATACACATGTCATTTAATTTAAATATCTATCCGATGTACCCTCATTGGTACCAAAATTTAATCACAAATCCAATGCCACAAATTCATACCTTAAACTTATCATTCATTAACCATGTAACCACTTCATTCACCCTTCAAAGAACCATAAGCCATCTAAATCACAAAACATTCACAAGTGACCAAAAACCATACTTACATAATATATACTTATAAATCAACATTAAAGCACATAGGAAAATAAACTTAAACCATATTACATTGGCAAATTGCATAAAATAAACTCCTATTACATTCCATTTATAACCAATAACCAAAACTACCAATATGACAAATGGATAGTGTGATGATGCTCCGATGAGATTCCAATCGATCGAGTTTTCCGATGACCTATAAAATAAAGAAAACAAATATATAAGCAACTAGTGCTTAGTAAGCTCATATAAAGGAACTTAAACTTACCGAACATATTAAGTTAAACAATCAACATACTTTTAATATAACACATGCCAAATTTCCTTCCCTATATACACAATCTCACAAGGTTAGTAAATATAACATTACTCATAAATTCCAAGCAAGTCATGACATACACATAATAAGCTTTTAGACTTTATATATACATATATATATCATCCATCACATACTTTCAATACACATTCTTCCCTTTTCATAAACTCATATCAAAATTACATATCATTTCTCAAAATCGGGAACTATATTATGTATTGATATACTCATAAAGGCTTTATGTACCCGTTGAACCACATGAAACAACGTTGGATACTTGGGAACCAAGCTTACACAAAGTGTGCATGTACATGTACATGTAACTGTAACTATATCTGTAATGCTCATACAAGCTGTGAAATGGGCCTGCTCACAAGAGTTGTGGGTCGAGATGTTAGCTACACAATGCTACTCACACGAGCTGTGCAGAATCTACAACAAATGCAAGACCTCAACCATCAATAGGACTTCCAAGACCAGCACCTGAAACTATATAATCCCTAATGACATGTCATTTGTATCCTAAGTATTCATGAGGTTTAAACGGGGATTTTATATCGCCAATCCTTTATTTCCATTTCATTATAACATTTCAATATATTTTCATTAATTTCACATTTCTAAATTACAAACTTTAAGTAAACTAACCTTACAACTTAATCTACAATGTCAATTACCAAATAAATTAAAAACCAAAATTATAATTCAAATAAATGTTCATAGTAACTCATCCAAAACAAAAAAAAAAAAAATGACAATTTTAATCTCTATACGAACTTATCTATACTCAAAAACAAGTTCTAACACAAACCGACCACCAATCTGCTACTTTGACTTTTCCCTGATTTGTGTCCATTCGAGTTGTTTCTTGATCATGCAATGGACTCAAGCATGGCCAAATGCTTCTCCTGAGCTAAGGCTTCTATTCGGTTTCCAAACAATGAAAAAGGAGAGAAGATGATGCTATTTCTTTTATCATCTTTTATTTTATTTTTTAATTTGCCTAATTACTAAATTAACCTTTAAAATTAAACCAAATTTCAACAAATGCCAAGCTTATAGTTATTAACTTTTGCAGCTTTTTTAATTTAGTCCTTTTTACCTAATTATCTATTTAAACATTAAAATTTATTAACCAAATTCTAATATGACCCTAATAACTGTAACACCCCTGACCCGTATCCGTCACCGGAATAGGGGTACGAAGCATTACTAGAGTTTACAGAACAATTACAAACATTTCATGTCATTTACTATTCATATATGAAAATAATCACACCGTCCCTTGAATGGACCCTCGAGGCCCAATTTTAAACATTAGAAATAAAACGGAACTAAACCGGGATACCAAATTTAATAATTTTTCTCATATACAGAGGTCACATGCCCGTGTGAGTAGGCCGAGTGGCTCACATGGCCGAGTGACATGCCCATATCTCAGGCCGTGCGGGCATTCGATGCGAGGCAAACAGCCGTGTCCCAGCCTGTGTCCTTACCCGTGTAACTCATTGACATGTGCCACACGGCCTGCCACATGCCAGTGTGCTAGACCGTGTGGTTAATTTAATTTTCATAAATTAGGTGCAGGTTTCACATGGCCAAGGCACACGCCTGTGTTCTAGGTCGTGTATCTCACACGGCTAAGACACACGCCCGTGTCTCTACCCGTGTGCCCAATTTTGAGTATTCTGTTTCTAAAATTTAAGATGTAGGGGACACACGGCCAAACCACATGCCTATGTGCCAGGCCATGTTTCACACACGGGAAAGACACACGCTCGTGTGTCTACCCGTGTGGACAAAATAAAGTCATTTCCTGGCTTTATTTCTCACCCAAATTTGCCATTAACCTACAACAACACTTGTACATATATATACCAACCAATTCCAAGCATGAAACCAAGTCAAGTCTAATATTTAACATGATATATTATCTCATGCATTCATGTGTTTCTCCAAACTTACCTTTATAATATTTATACTTTCCATGATTCAATTAAAACACACCAAACACACATGTATTAACTATGTTATAACCTCATATATATATTTTCACTAAACATACTATCATTAGCCATTCCAGTGGCTAGATTACAAACTAACATTATATGCCAACATTGGCCTAATTAGCCTATACATGCCATTATCAGAGTAAGACTTCTATTTATAGCAAAACGAGCTGGAGGATAGTGTGATGATACTCTGACCAATCTCCAACTTTTACAAACTTCCAAGCACTATAAAACAGAAGAAAATAAACTTAGTAAGCATTTAATACTTAGCAAGTTTTTATAATAGGAATTTAACTTACCATATATTTGCATTTAAGATAAGCATACAAAAATGCATCCAAGCAATTTGGCTTATAGCCTAAATACAACTTCACTATTCATGTTAGTCAAGTAATTCACATAATATCAAGAACATGGATGAGCTCATCATTTAATGACTTTCATATACATTTGCTTTCCATATCATTTTTCCATATTACATGTACATTTTAATGACAAATAATTTCAAGTTCAGTTTAGCCATGTCAGAACTATACCTGTTGAATTTATTTGAAATATTGATAAATATGCTCATATAGTAGACTTTAGTGTACAAAACTAAAATCCATCAATTCATATCCAAGAGTACCCAATTAGGGTACATAATCGGGAAGCACACTCTCGAGCCTTGTAACGGGAAGTTCACACAGAGCCATTTCGGGAAACTTATCCGGGCTATATAACGGGAAGTTCATAAGAGCCATAATCAGGAAGTTCACAAAGAACCATATTAGGAAGCTCACAAAGAGCCATGTAACGGGAAGCTCCGAATAGCCAATATCGGGAAGTTCAAGCGAGCACTATCGGGAAGCTCACAAAGAGCCAATTTAATGGGAAACTAATGAAGAGCCTATAATCAGGATGTTCATAAGAGCTAAGGTGTGTCCACAATAAATGTAGGATCACAATCTATCGGGACGCTCCGAAGAGCTATTATCGGCAAGCCCGCAAGAACCTTATACGGGAAGCTCGAGAGGGTTAATAACGGGACGCTCGTAAGAGTTGTGGTGTGTCTGCAACATATGCTAGACTACAACCAATACAGGAAATCTTATATTCATCGGCTTTCATTTATTCAAACGGGATTTGACATTTATCAGGTATTATAGGATATTCAATCAATTTCATACACATAAAAATTATACAATTCACATATACAACATTTAATTCAAAATATAAATGTACGCAATTTAGTTACAGGAACTTACCTCGATACTTGTTCATATACGAAATCTATTAATCCGAAACTTTTTGTTTTTCTCGATCCAACTCAGCATTTGGTCTTTCAGGATCTATATAAATGAATTTAATCATCAATTTAATACAAATCCTAGGCAAAATTACTATTTTGTCCCCATACTTTTCATAAATAACGATTTCATCCTGAGCCTCGGAAAATGAAATTCATGCAATTTAATCCTTATTCCAAGGCTAACCAAAATATGTATTACACAAAATTCAAATTTTTATAACTTTTACATCTTTACAATTTAGTCCCTAAATAATACTCTGCTCAAAATTCACTTTGTAAAAGTTGTTTATCTATCAATAACCTTTCATTTTCTACCATAAATTTCAAAATTTTAGCATCTTCATCCATGAAAAAATTTCTATACTATGATAAATTTTCAAATTAACCCCCAAAATAGATAGATTAAGTTATTTCGATCTCAAAAATATAAAAATTACTAAAAACGAGACAAGAATACTTACCCAATTAAGCCAAGAAAGCTTGTTTTCTTTCTTAGGGTGTCCATGTATGTTTTGGGGATGAAGATGATATAAAATGATAATATTTCTATTTAATTATTTATCATTCATTAATTTTTTCACTTTCCAATTTAGTCCCTGCCTTTTTCTAATTTTTCATGGATGATTCATCAAAAATTTCTACTAACTTTTCTTTAATGGTCTAATTACCATACAAAGACCTCAAGTTTTGAATTCCATATCTATTTGGTACTTATAGCTACCATAACTCAACTTTTACATTTTATGCAATTTGGTCATTTCCATAATTAAACACATAATCGGTAAAATTTTCTTATCAAAATTTTCATATGACATTCTTATCATAATGCAGATCATTCAATAATATTAAAATAAATTTTCTTTTCGGCTCAGATTTGTGGTCTGAAATCACTGTTCCGATTTCACTGAAAATGGGCTCTTACAACTCTCCCCCCTTAAAAATTTTCGTCCTCGAAAATCTTACTAGTTAAAAGATTCTGGTATTGCTTTCTAATGGTATCCTTCGGTTCCCAGGTAGCTTCTTCAATCCCATGTCGTTGCCAAAAAAACTTTCACTAATGCTACCTTTTTATTTCTTAACTCTTTTTTTTCACGTGCTAGGATTTTAATCTGTTCCTCACTGTAAGTCATATTAGGCTGAATCTAAACTTCTATCGGAGAAATAACATGTGAAGGATCTAATCGATACAGTCATGACATGGACACATGAAAAACATTATGAATTCTGTCAAGTTCTGGTGGTAATGTCAACCAATACGTAACAGGTCCAATTCTTTCAATAATCTCATATGGTCCGATGAACTGTGGACTTAGTTTTCCTTTACGGCTAAATCGGAGAACTTTCTTCCAAGGTGATACTTTTAAAAATACATTGTCACTGACCTGAAATTTTATTTCTTTTTGTTTAAATCAGTATGAGACTTTTGATGATCAGAGGCTGCTTTCAAACTATCTCGAATCACCTTTACCTTTTCTTCCATTTCACGGATCAAGTCAACTCCGTGTATCTTTTTCTCACTAAGTTCTGTCCAGTACAATGGAGTTCTACATTTACGACTATATAGAGCCTCATACAATGCCATTTTAATATTGGACTGATAACTATTATTGTATGCAAATTCAACCAAAAGTAAATACTTTTCCCAATTACCTTCAAATTCCAAAATACAACACCGAAGCATATCTTCCAAAATTTGTATTACACGTTCGAATTGACCATCAGTCTGAGGATGAAATGCGGTACTAAAATACAATTGTGTACCCAGAGCTTCTTGCAATTTATTCAAGAATCGGGATGTAAATCGAGGATCTTTGTCTAAAATAATAGAAATAGGCACTCCATGCAGTTTAACAATCTTTGAAACAAATAATTCAGCCAATCTATCCAAAGAGAAATCCATACATACCAAAATAAAGTGTGCAGATTTTGTTAACCGGCCGACGATTACCCAAATGACATCTTTCTTCTTTGGAGACAGTGGTAATCCCAATACAAAATCAATGGTAACTCTTTCCCATTTCCATTTCTGTATTGTGACTGGCTGTAATAATTCCGAAGGCAACTGGTGTTCAACTTTTACTTGCTGACATATCCAACATTTAGATACATACTCAGAAATATCCCGTTTCATTCCTGACCACCGGTACATCTTTTTCAAATCATTGTATATTTTGTTACTTTCTGGATGAACAGACATAGTACCATTATGAGCTTCATTCAAAATGTTCTATACCAGTTTTGAATTCTTCGGTACATATATTCTGCCTTTGAATAACAAACAACCATCAGACCCAATCTGAAATTCTGAATCAGAAGTCGATTCACACTGTGTTCGTTTTGCTCGAAACTCATTATCATCTTTTTAAGCTTCACAGATCTGTTGCAAAAATGTCGGTTTAGCTTTTTAACTCAACTATAATCGAACCATCATCAGACAAAGTCAATCGGGTATTTATTGCTCGCACAGCAAACAAAGACTTTCTGCTTAGAGCATCAGCAACTATATTGGCTTTTCTAGGATGATAGTCAATAACCAAGTCATACTCTTTCAATAATTCAAGCCACCTGCGTTGCCTTATATTCAAATCTTTCTACGTCATCAGATACTTCAAACTCTTGTGATCTGTGAATATATGACATATTTCACCAAATAGATAGTGTCGCCAAATTTTCAACACAAACACAATAGTTGCCAATTCAAGATCATGTATCAAGTAGTTCTTTTCATGCGGCTTTAACTGTCTACAGACATAGGCAATTACTTTTCCTTCTTGCATCAAAACACAGCCTAAACCATTCAATGATGTATCACTATAAATTACAAGTTCTTTACCTGATTCAAGTTGAACTAACACAGGTGTTTTAGTCAACAAGATTTTTAATCTATCAAAAATCTATTGACATTTATCAGTCCAATCAAATTTCATATCTTTCTGCAACAATCGAGTCATCGGAGAAGCTATCATCGAGAACCCTTGTACAAATCTCTGATAATATCCTGCTAGTCCCAGAAAACTTTTGACTTCAGACACATTCTTCGGTAGTTTCCAAATAACAATAGCTAAAATTTTATTCGGATCCACCCGAATACCTTCTACAGATACTATATGTCCAAGGAAACCAACTTCCTTAAGCTAGAATTCACATTTACTGAAATTGGCATATAATTGTTTCTCACGCAAAGTTTGTAATACAATTCTCAAACGATCAACATGTTCTTTTTCATCTCGAGAATATACTAGTATATTATCAATAAATACCACCACAAACCTGTCTAGATACAGTCTGAAAATTATGTTTATCAAATCCATGAATACTGTAGGTGCATTTGTCAAACCAAACGACATTACAAAAAACTCATAGTGCCCATACCTAGTTCTGAAAGCTGTCTTTGGCACATTAGAATCTTTTACACGTAGCTGATAATAACCGGAATGAAGATCAATTTTTGAAAATACAGTGACACCTTTCAATTGATCAAACAGGTCATTAATACGAGGCAGTGGATACTTATTCTTCATTGTAACTTTTTTGAGTTACCTATAATCAATACACAGCCTCAATGATCTATCTTTCTTCTTTACAAACAGAACCGGTACACCCCAAAGTAAGAAACTAGGTCAAGAAAATCCTCTGTCAGTTAATTCTTGAAACTGTGCCTTCAACTCTTTTAACTCTATTGGGGTCATTCGATAAGGTGCTGTTGATATAGGAGTTGTTCTCGAAACAAGATCTATAGAAAACTCCACTTCTCTAACAGGTGGTAATTTAGGTAATTCTTCCGGAAACACATCAGGAAACTCACAAACAACTGGTACTGACTGAATCTTTGACTCAATTACTTTAGTATCTAACACATAAGCAAAGTAAGCATCGTACCCTTTTCTGATATATATCTGTGCTAATATAGCTGAGATCACATTAGACAACCCATCCAGTTTATCAGATTCAACATGGAGTATTTCACGATTCTGACATTTCAATATAATATATTTCTGTTTACAATTTACCATCGCATCAAGTTGAGTTAACCAGTCCATTCCCAAAATTACATCAAATTCATCAAAAGGCAGTAGCATCAAATCAGCCAAGAAACAATAATCCTTTACCATCAATGGACAGTTTTTACAAACTTTATCAATCATAACATACTGGCCTAGGGGGTTTGAAAATTTAACTACAAATTCAGTGAATTCAACAGGTAAATTTTTAACAAACACTAAATTTGTGCATATGTATGAATGTGTTGAACCAGGATCAATCAAAGCAATAATATCAGTGTCAAGAAGAGAAAATGTACCAGTAATAACATCAGGTGCAGAAGCATCTTCTCTTGCACGTATAACATATGTCATTGCCGGTGCTCTAGTTTTAAATTTGTTTGCTGAATCTTTTGTCACATCTCGGTAACCACTAACATTGCCGATGTGTTGAGGTGGTCTGCCTCTCGAGGTAGGATTGCTCGGCCTAGAGGTCTAAATAGTATATTTTATAGGCTTTTTTGGGCGGTCTCTGAGGTAGTGGTCAAAAGAACCACATCTAAAGCAAGCTTCGCTTCTTATGCGGCATTCGCCGAAATATAATTTATTACATTGTTTGCATCTTGGTTTAGGACTTCCAACACTCCCTACACTTGTAACGAATGGAGATGAAGATCATAGATTAGAGCGTTGAGAGCCTCGTTCTTTTCCAGAATACCCTGTAAATGTGGTAGAACAATTATAGTATTTCTTTGATTTCTTTGAAGCAGATGCTTATGACTTCCCCATAGATCTTTTACCAGATATCTAAGCTTCTCTCTCTACTTGTTTCTTTTCTTTACTTAATTCTTCGTCTTTATATGCTCGACCAGCCAATACCATAAATTCCCTTAGTTCAAGAATTTCAATCAACAGTTTGATATCTTCATTTAGACCCTCTTCGAAACGTTTACACATATCAGCCTCAGTCGGAACTCAACCTCTGGCATATTTGCTCAATCTAACAAATTTTCATTCATATTCAGATACTACCATGCTTCCCTGTTTAAGCTCTAAAAATTATTTCTTTTTTTGATTCAGAAATCTCTGACTAATATACTTCTTTCTAAATTCTTTTTGGAAGAATTCCCATGTAACATTTTCTCTCGGTACAACAAAAATCAGAGTATTCCACCACTGATAATCTAAATCTTTTAACAATGATACAACACATTTCAAACATTCAGCTGGTGTACATGATAATTCATCCCAAACCCTGATAGTATTTTCTAACCAGAATTCAGCCCTTTCTGGATCATTATCAGCTATTGCTTTGAATTCTTCTGCCCCATATTTACGGATTTTATCTATCGAAGGCTTACCAGTTCTAACAGGTTCAGCGCCTTGTGGCATATCGGGAATCAATTGAGGAGCAGGAGGGGGAGGTTGTTGTATAGCAAGATTTGTTCTTATAAATTCTATAAACTATTCAGTCATCATTTGAAAGAATGCTTCTTTTGCCTCCTCACCTCGGCCCTTAGATTCGGGCCTTCTACTACTAGATGCAACTCTTTGAACTGAAGCTAGAGCATTGCTATCAGCTTCCTCAGATATAGCTCTAGCTTGGTTAGACGACATTACTATATGAAAAACACATTTAAAATGGTCAAGAGATATCACACTATCACAAATTATATAATGGCATGCATAGTTACACTCGTACTTGCTACGTTCTTTCGAGAATCAGCTAAACTGTAGCTCTGATATCAATAAATGTAACATTCCTAACCCGTATCTGTCATCAAAACAGGGTTACAGAGCATTACTAGAGTTTACAAAATAATAACAAACATTTCATTTCATTTACTATTCATATCTAAAAATAATCATACCGTCCATTGAATGGACCCTTGAGGACCAATTTTAAGCTTTAGAAATAAGACAGAACTAAACCAGGATGTTAGAGAATTTTTCGTAAAATTTAAAGATTTTTCTCATATACAGGGGTCACACACCTGTGTGAGCAGGCCGTATGGCTCACATGGTCAAGTGACATGCCCATGT
The DNA here is from genome assembly GCA_025698475.1 of Gossypium anomalum. NCBI lineage: Eukaryota > Viridiplantae > Streptophyta > Magnoliopsida > Malvales > Malvaceae > Gossypium > Gossypium anomalum. The sequence continues at coordinate 63,697,092 of CM046956.1, forward strand.
CTCAGGCCGTGTGGGCATTCGATGTGAGGCACATGGCCGTGTCCCAGCCCATGTCCTTACCCGTGTAACTCTCTGACTTGTGCCACATGCTTGCCATACGCTAGTGTGCTAGGTCGTGTGGTCAATTTAATTTTCATAAATTAGGTGCAGGTTTCACATGACCAAGACACACGCTAGCGTTCTAGGCTGTATATCTTACACAACTGAGACACACACCCGTGTCTCAGTCCATGTGCCCAATTCTGAGCATTCTGTTTCTAAAATTTAAAATGCAGGGGACACATGGCCAAACCACATGCCCATGTGCCAAGCCGTGTGTCACACACGATCAAGACACATGCCCGTGTGTCTACCTGTGTGGACAAAATAAAGTCATTTCCTAGCTTTATTTCTCACCCAAATTTGCCATTAACCTACAACAACACTTGTACATATATATACCAATTCCAAGCATAAAACCAAGTCAAGTCTAATACCTAACATGATATATTATCACATGCATTCATGTGTTTCTCCAAACTTACCTTTGTAATATTTATACTTTCTATAATTCAATTAAATCACACCAAGCACACATGTATTAACTATGTTATAACCTCATATATATATTTTCACTAAACATATTATCATTAGCCATTCCAATAGCTAGATTACAAACAAACATTATATGCCAACATTGGCCTAATTAGCCTATACATGCCATTATACCAAAGTAAGACTTCTATTTATACCAAAACGAGCTGGAGGATAGTGTGATGATACTCTGACCAATCTCTAAATTTTACAAACTTCCAAGAACTATAAAATAGAAGAAAATAAACTTAGGAAGCATTTAATACTTAGTAAGTTCGTATAATAGGAATTTAACTTACCATATATTTACATTTATGATAAGCATGCAGAAATGCATCTAAGCAATTTGGCTTATAGCCTAAAACACAACTTCACCATTCATGTTAGTCAAGTAATTCACATAATATCATGAACATGGATGAGCTCATCATTTAATGACTTTCATATACATTTGCTTTCCATATCATTTTTCCATATTGCATATACATTTTAATGACAAATAATTTCAAGTTCAGTTTAGCCATGTCAGAACTTTACCTGTTGAATTTATTTGAAATATTAACAGATACGTTCATGTAGTACACTTTAGTGTACAAAACTAAAATCTGTCAATTCATATCTAGGAGTACCCAATTAGGGCACATAATCAGGAAGCACACTCTCGAGCCTTGTAACGGGAAGCTCATACAGAGCCATTTTGGGAAACTTATTCGGGCTATATAACGGAAAGCTCATAAGAGCCATAATCAGGAAGTTCACAAAGAACCATATTAGGAAGCTCACAAAGATCCATGTAATGGGAAGCTCCTGATAGCCAATATCGGGAAGTTCAAGTTACATCCTAGGTAAAATTACTATTTTGCCCCTATACTTTTCATAAATGACTATTTCGTACCTAGGCTTGGAAAATGAAATTAATGCAATTTAATCCCTATTCCAAACCTAACCAAAATTTTCATATAACACTTACAGCACATGTATTTCGCAAAATTTAGAATTTTTTTATAACTTTTACATCTTTACAATTTAGTCCCTAAATTACAATTTCCTCAAAATTCACTTTGTAAAAGTTGTTTATCTATCAACAACCTTTCATTTTCTACCATAAATTTCAAAATTTCAGCACATTCATCTATGGAAAAATTTCTATACTATGATAACTTTTCAAATTAACCCCCAAAATAGATAGATTAAGCTATTCCTATCTCAAAAATATAAACATTACTAAAAACGGGACAAGAATACTTACCCAATTAAGCCAAGAAAACTTGTTTTCTCTTTCCTAGGGTTTCCATGTATATTTGGGGAAGAAGATTATACAAAATGATAATATTTCTATTTAATTATTTATTATCCATTAATTTTTCCATTTTCCAATTTAGTCCTTACCTTTTTCTAGTTTTCCATGGATGATTTATCAAAAATTTCTACTAACTTTTCTTTAATTGTCTAATTACCATATAAGGACCTCAAGTTTTGAATTCTATAGCTATTTGGTACTTATAGCTACTAGAACTCAAATTTTTCATTTTATGCAATTTGGTCCTTTCCATAATTAAACACATAATCGATAAAATTTTCCTATCAGAATTTTCATATGACACATAATGCAGTTCATGCACTAATATTAAAATAAATTTTCTTTCCAACTCGGATTTGTGGTCCTGAAACCAATGTTCCGATTTCACTGAAAATGGGCTGTTACAATAACACCCCGTAAATATTTAATAAAAATTTACGAGCTCGATTTATGGAAATGAGGTCCCGATACCTCCTTTTCTATAACCACTTGACTTTAGGGATATATACCACTTGAACCTAATTATTCATTCAAATAATAAATTATCAAATAAAAATTTATTATAATACTATATTTGATTCGTAAACATTAAATAAAAATATTTACGGAGTCGCTCATTGGATTTGTGGCCCCGAAACCACTATTTTCAACATCACTAAAAAACGGGCTATTACAATACTATTTTTTATTACTTTTTTTTATAACCATGCATAAAGTAGTCCATAATTTGCTAACATTAATACTTAACATTAAAAAAATTGATTAAATACAACTATTACAATGCATCATATCCTCCATTTACATTTCACTATTTTTTATACATTTATTACCACTTACCTCAATATTCAATTGCCCAAATGTAGACACCATAGAACACAATAAGGTATGCAAAATTGTCACTACTCACACTAGAGTGCCACTTATCTTCGCACAATTGTGCGGACATCATTAAGCACTGTAGTGCCACTTGCGCGTTTAATTACTTTCCTAATGGCATGTCATTTATATCCGACTAGTTCTTATTTTATCTACTTGGGCACTTAATGTAGACAATTTCACTATAATTCGTACAACAATTAAAAATAAATCAAAATTTACTCTTTTTACAATTTAGTCCTTTTTTCCATGCACAATCAACTATCATAAATTTTCTCTCTATATTTACTTCTTCATCATCAAGCTTCATACTTAAATTTTACTATTCATTTCACTTATTTAAAATTTTCTGTCTTTATTTTATTTTACAATTTAATCCTTATTTAATTAATATATCACACACAAATATTTTCCATTCACCACATAAATACACTTTACTTTTCGTTTAATGTTTCAATTTCTAATGTATCCTATAGATATCACTAGATTAAGTTATCAAAATTTCATGTAGGATTTAAATTATTCTAAGAAAAATTCTTGATATAGTTACAACAAAATACTTGGATGAAAACTTCTTCTTCTTCCTTACTCCTTTGCAACTTTTTTGCCTTTATCCACCATTTTTTCTTCACCTTTCTTCTCTTTCTCTTCTATAACATAATACACACATAACATGCAATATCCAAACAACAACCCCATACTATTTTCCATGCATTAGAATGAAATAAATATGAAATCTTTAAGAATCTCATCATCTTACCTTAAACTCTTACTCAAACCTTTAACTTTTCTTTTCTTCAAGATGTGTTCTTGCTAGTTTTACCAAAACTTAGCTTGCCATGAAGTTTCTCTAATAGTTTTGTTAAAATTTGTGAACGAAATTTTGGGGTTTAAAGCTTGTAAATAGTTGAAAATGGTGGAGGGACTAAAATGAAGGAAATGAAAACTTGGAGAAAATGGGGAAAGGGAGGCCTGGGGGAGAAGCCTTAAGGAGATGATGATTCAATGTTTTTCCTCAAGTTTTTTCCTCTTTCTATCCTAATATCTATCTATTTAATTATCTATTTTATTTACAAAAATCTAATTCATCATCATTACCATATATCATTTGGAAAATCTATTATTTTAACCCTCCTTGTAACACTGCTCGCCCGACCGATCGTCAAGTCTGAGCTACGGGATTTCACATCCATTATCGAAGAAAATACCGTCAAATATTCAACGAAAAAATCATTCAAACATCCAATTATAACATAAAAACATTTATATCATGATACACAATCATTTCAGGTCTCAATCGAGCTCATGAAGGCTCTTTTGTTGGCTCGAGCATGAAATAGGATCAATTTGCAAAGTTCTCAAAATTTTAGATCAGGTATCAATACCCTTACCTGGTACCGATACCAATTTGAGCTTTGATGTTTTGAAAAATTAATTTAAAACCAATTGTATCAATACCGGCTATAAAGTATCAGTACCTTACTCAAGGTATCGATACCTTACCCCTTGTATTGATACCATTTTAAGGTTCGATGTTTTAAAAGTTAAAGAAAAATTGTTAGAGTATCAATACCTTTTCTTAAGTATCAATACCTCAGAGGCAAAGTCTCAAAAATCTGTATTTTTGTACTTTATGACAACTTAACTAATAGCACATTTGGGGCATATATATCAAATCTTACCTGCACAAAAACATACTAAATACATGCTAAAACATGAAGTTTAGCCATTTCCAATTATTCAATCCAATATGTCACAATTTGACACCAAAACTGACCAATTCAACTTAATTAAACTCAACCTAATCAATCATACCCTTTAGCTTTCCATATCATCATTTACCATACCAATTCATCATACAAATTTGTCAATCAAATATCACATTTATAGATTATTATCTTACCAAACATAACATAATTACGTTACCAAATACACACTATTTTATGTAGGCATTAACCTCACCAAAACCAAACATTAAAGGTTTCAAGCTATACCGACATAGATTCAACAAATATATAACACTTATATACATGTCACAAAATCAAGTTTTGAAATGATTAATGTAACATCCCCACTTTAAAAGAGAGATAAAGAGAGAAAGAAGAAGAAGAATATTTATGGTAGAAGTCTTTGAATAAGTGATCTATAAATAAATAGTAGTATAGTAAATTATGATTGTTTTTAGAGAAAACTGTCAGACATGAAAACATAGGGAATTATGAGCATGTGGTTAAGTTAAAAATCTACTATTGAAATTAGGGATTAAATTGAATAAGTTGGGAAATTATAGGAACTAAAGTGCAATTATCCTATTTTTATTTTGATGGAAAGGACTTAATGACAATTTTACCATTACTTAAAAAAATCAATGATTTCATGATGGCTTTTATGATATTTTATTAAATAATTTATTATTTAATGTTTTATTTAAAATATTAGTAATTTAAGATAAATTTCTTTTTCATCTTCTTTCTTATGAAAGCTAAATGGAAAAATATTTTTTTCTTTCATCATTTTTCTTCAAATTCAAGCATAAGATATAGTTTTTCTTCAAATTTTTCATAGGTTTTGAATCATTGAAACTTGTTTTACATATATATACCAATATTTTTTTTATTTTATCAAGTATATTGAAAGTTGCCATTAAAAGACATTGATGGAAGCTTAGAAAACTTAACTGATATAGGTATATTTTTTGATAGGAACTTGTTAGAAGTGTGAAATAGAAATAAAAATGGATGGAAAGTTCACTTGGTACTTTTGGACATTGTGAAGGGGAAGTAGAGAACATTGACCACGTTGTGTAATATTGGTGCTAAATGATAGCTTGTGAAGCAGTGAGTATTCTGGTGAAGACAAAATTAAAAATGAATAATCGAGTCAAAAGATATGTGAATTTTGAACTAGGAAACTCAAGTTGTTAACTTAGTGAACCATGTATATTTAAGTTTGTTTTTATTAATTTTAGTATTAGAATGGATAAATGACATTGTTTCATATTGAATTGCTCCTATTATACCTAAAAACGAAGTGAGCATCTTGAAGGAGCTAATATCTTATTTTCATTACATAAAGCTTTAGATATTTAGTTTACTATGACTAGTTATATTTATTTTATTTTTATGAGTTTTGGATGATTTTGAATGATTTAGTTAATATTTATAAAATTATATTTCAAGATGAATACTATGTTTTTCATGTGATCAAATTAGCAAATTCATGGTTATGATTTGGGTTTGAATATTATGATTTTAGATGACTGAGAAAGAAAATGATTAATATGTTTTGAATTGGAAGTCTAATTTTACATTAGGCGCTATGTGATTTGAATAGGAAAGGAAATTGAAATGAGAATTATATGAAAATGGAATTGAAGAGGATCATGAAATTTGGTTTTTAGCCCGTTACAATATGCTAGACTACATTGGATATAGTTGGCATGCCATAGAGTCTTTATATCAAAGGATTTAGAACTCCCCAATTCCTAGAGGGTCGTGGGTAGTCCCAGTTCCCAGAGGGTCATGGACTGCTCTGATAGCCATAGTTGTCGAACAACTCAGGGTGACGGATTCATGTATCTAGTTATGATTCTAAACTTCAGTACGGGGTCTAAATTAAAACTCATATATTTTATTTAGTAATCATTCATATAATTGTATATCTATCATATTCATACTATAATTTCCATAGTTTCAGAATTCATAGTTCGATCAATCTTTTACAAACATATTTCGATGTAAACAATATACATGCAAGAGTTAGTGTAGGACTCACCTACTACAGTTCAAAACTCTAGATCCAAATATCCACCACGAACCAGCAACAACCACTGTTTAGAAACATAATTTTACTAATAATTCTATTGTACATACAAATTACTTATCAATTCAATCACTGGCAATCTCATGTAGAAGCCTTATACCTACAACTTACTGTTCAAAAACCACATATAGACTATCTCATTCAGAACCTAAAATACAGAGCTAAAGCACTTACCCTAATGCGAAGTAACTACCGATTATAAAAGAATCATAGGCTTTAGATCATCAAAGTAGGATACATTCGGACTTAAGGAGAGTTTCAATAAACACTACTTAAGGAAGAAGAAGAAAAAAGAAAAACTCTTTCAGAACTCATCTTTCACACATATAAATAGCTTAACTTACTTAGTGGAGTTTAGCAAGTGTCATATCTTTCAGATCTTGTCTTCCTAATGGCCTATAGTTTTTTAAAGAAATATTAATAAATATCTTGAAATCACAATTACCCAGCTTGACTATTTCATTGATTTCTAACCAAGTTACTTAAAATCTAACTAGCACAGTATTCTAGACAAATCAGATGTACTATACCCTGGGCAAATACTCATTCCATACTTACCTTTAATCTCCTAACATGTACTTCTCATTAATATAGTAGAATATCATGAAATAAAGTTCTTACTTTCTTATGTAGTGGATACTATACGCCCATATGCATATGCCTAAATAATCATTTGGGTGTTTAATACTATGCTAGACAACTATTTGCAACTATACACCAAAACTTTTGACCTGCCAAATTTAGGTTGTTGCATGAGCCATTCATAATGATTCACATATATGGCTTATCATATATCAAAATCATACAATTGTGCATATGTGGATGTTATTTTCCTAAATTAACATTAACCAAAGTTTAGACCAAAACCATCCATTCACAAGATATCACATAATATAACACCTACGTACATGACAAAAAATTGAGCTTTAAACAATATAAAGACTACCGAATCAATAACAAGACAGTGTGAGTTCCTTGGCGATCCACTAGACACATTCTACAAGTTAATGATCTACAAGGAAAAGAAAACAACTGGTAATAGTATCAAATGCTTAGTAAGTTCACAGATATTTAAACAACAACTTACCTCGGTTTACAATCTAATACGATAAGCTACTACCTTTTGAGGTTTGCCTAGACATGACTACCACATATAAAAAATGTGAGTTCAACATATATCGAATCATATAGTAATTCAAACATATAATACTCTAATTTATTTATAATAAACATTTGAATTCCATTTATATACTCAATCAACATTAAATCAATTCAATATCACATCCATATCATTTTACATACATATATGCTCAAATCCATATTCTCATTTCAACAATTTCTAAGTTTATCACCATATTTTGTATCCAGTTAGCCCTTGGGGCTCCTTTTTAACTCAATTCAAATATCATTTATCCAATTTACATTTTATATCTCTATTAAACTAACTCAGACTCAGACAGATACACGGATCCAACTAATACACCAGTTTGGCACCTAATACCTCATCAGACAATGCCAAAGCAAATAGTTTGTACCCAACACTTATCAATGTATTTGGCACCCTGTGCCTCATTGGTATAACCGAAGTGATTTGGCACCAAGTGCCTCATCAACACATAGTCGAAGTAACCCTGAACACTTCTTATCCTATGGCATGACAACTACATTTGACTCTGCCCAAACAGATATAGGGTAACAATTTACTTAATTTCATTTATAAGCCAATTTCTCAATTCAATGTTGTCATTTCATCAACGAATTATCAATTTGTATGCATAACATTATAATTCATCTTAACATAAAGCCAATTTTGCAATTACAATAATATACAATATTTCCAGATCTATTCAATTTAATTCTCTATCCTAAAGATCAAACAAAATCATATCAATTTGATTCAGTTCAACTAATTAATCTCATATTGCAATTCATTATATTCAATTTATTAGTCAATTTGTCATTTCTTTATGATTTAATCCATATCTCACATTTTTGTACCAAATCATAAACAATCTAAATTTCAATTAAACATATTTACAATTATGATTCTAAATACATAAACATTTAACACAAACATACCGTATGAACTTACCTGGTGATGTGATTCCGGACTCAAGCCTTATGGTAAATTCTTGTGTACCTTTGAAGGATGATAATAGGTCAAACATTCAAAGCCCAATTGCACAAGGAATGCATAAGGCCTTGCTAGATCCTTTCCAAGTTCCTGTTAGGTCACTTATGAGGGCCCAAGTTGATCGGTGCAAGGAAGCCTTTAATGGTTTAATTTGTGGGCTTTAGAACCTATTTCAAGTTAATAACATTCAAGATGGGCCGAGCCTGAATCCAAACTAATTCAGATGATCCAAGTGATGGATGAACGTACTAGTGGTCTTAATTTATCCATTCGGCCACTCTGACCCATTTAGATTAATTCTATCTTTAATTTTATTTCAATAAACTTGCATTTCATTTGATCCATAGATTTATTATATCATGCATTTCAATTTTTTGTTAAGTTGTGTCATGCTTAATCATGTGTCTAAGTTTATATCCTTGGGTTTTTTTATTATCTTGAATAATGTGTGTTCCACTTTGCTTATGTCTTAGCCAAGTTCTTAATATTAAGTTGTCATGTTCTTGATTAAATAATATGGTATGTTAAAAGTGTCCTATGTTGTTTTTTTGGGTTCATTTGTGTGTTTTGATTTGTGCCTTACTTGAAGTGAGCTCATCTTCTATTTATAATTGTTTTGTAGGGACTGTTCGATTGGCCACTTTAAATCCATCATGAACCTTCATTTAAGGCCAGATGGATGCACAATTCCATTCATGGAATGATCAAAATTCATGTAATTGTTTTGTTGCATATGACCATTCATAGTTTGAGGCCAAATGTATTGATTCATGCATTTAAACTTTGGCCAAATTCAAGGGATATGCTAGGTCCATGGACGGTGGCAAGATGGGAACTTAACTTGTCCATTCAGTTTTCATTCATGCATGGGCTATATGCATAAATGTCCAAGGGGAAGGGATGTAACACCCCTAACTCATCTCCATCGTCGGATTAGGGTTACGAAGTATTACCATACAATAAAAAAAATTTAACATATTAACATTTAAATGAATTAAACATATTTTAAATCATTCAATCACATGCATTTTGTCCCTAAATCGAGCCTTCAAGGCCTTAAAAATAGCTTAGAAGAAATTCGAGACTAATTTGAATCAAAACAAGAAGTTTAAAAAAAAGTTACAAAAATTGAAAAACAGGGGTCACAGGGTCATGTGGATAGGCCGTGTAACATTCGAACAAGGGACACATGATCGTGTCCTAGCCTGTTTCCTCACCAGTGTAACTCATTGAGTTACCCCACATGCCCATGTACCAAGCCGTATGCTAGGTCATGTAACTCTCTGAGATGCCACACACGTCCGTGTGCTAAGCCATGTGCTTGGCCATGTAACTCACTAACTTGGAACACTAAGAAATCTCAAATGACACACAGCCGTGTCGCCAAGCCATGTGTGTCACACGGTGTGTGACAGCCTGTGTCCCGAGCTTGTGAACTCAAAATTTACCTAAAATCAAGCCATTTCAAAACCAATTCCTACCTAACCATTCATACCATTTTGGCACACATTCGAGGGGTTAAAATATCATCCAAACATACTTAAACATGTCATTTCAAACAACCTAATTCACCTAACCAATATGCCATTTAAAGGCACCACAATGGTACCAAAACATCAACCATCAAAACATGCCAATATTGCCGCATATCATGCATGATAACCTAGTTCAATTTTGTACCAAATCACATCACAAATAACTATTTTCAAACCAACATCAACATACCAATAAGTACTTTATTTACATGTACTTGAAAGTGACCAACATGACATAACTTGGTAACATTGAAATTCATTAAACCAAACTTAACATCAACACTTGAACACACCAACACATACATTACACATCATGAAATACCATTACAAAACATCCTATACATGTCATTAATAATTGATAAACCGTAATTTATACATATTTTTATCCCATGCTTAACACATTTATGAATGATTTCTCCTTAGATTTGGTGAATTTGATGCTCCTAATCTTTTAATTTCATGTTCTATACTTAGGTGAGCATAGGAGAGCAAAAAGAACAAGAAACGGGCCAAAAACAGAGAAAATTGGCCGACGTGGGAAAACAACACGGCCTGGACTTCCTCACACAGGTATCACACACGCCCGTGCCATTCTAACAGGCTCGAACACGGCCTAAAACAACATCAACATGGGCATGTTGATCTCTCAACCTTGACCACGGCCTGAAGTAATGGCACACGGGCGTGTCCCTACCCAACCCTAGTTAAGTTCTATTCGAAAAAGGACAATTTTTAGGGCTTTTAGGCATTCTAAAGCCTATAAAAACACCCTAGAGGAGGACTAAAGAGGGCACACAGAGTAGGAAGCAAGGAATTGCTCGAAGAAAGCCGATGGATCCATCTTAGAAGCCGGATTCATCATCTAGACTAAAGATCTCTCCTCAATTTCCCTTCAAGAGTTTTAGGTTTTCTTTATGTTTTGTATTCATTATCCTTCTGAGATGTTTTCCTTTTTAGTTATGAACTAAATCCCCTAAATACCTAAGGGGAATGAAACCTAAGATGGATCTTGTTATCATTATCTGAATTGTATGATAAATATTTAACTTGTTCTTAATTATGTGTTCTTAATTCTTGTTTCGGTATTTCAGGATATTGATTCAAGTTAATGCTTTCATTTAAAGGATGAATAGTCCCTGTTTAAGAGTAACTTTTTTATAATTAAGCGGAGTTGATTGCGCGCCTAGAGATAGGGTGACAAGATTTTGCCGGATTAGGGTGAAACCTAATAAGGGGATCCATAGATCAAGTTAATGCAATCATAGAGTGTTAATTAGAAAGAGATTTCAATTATTCAATCTAGGGTTAGACGTTATTAGTCTTGAATAGGGATAATAACATAACTTAGGGATTTCTACGGAACAAGTTGAATGAATTAAATCGTCTAATTCAGAGTCAAATAACAAGTGAAGTCTAGGTGGATTTTTCCTTGGGTATTGTCTTAATCAATCGAATTTTCTAAAAAGTATTTTCCCCAATTTCCTTTCTGTGATTTCTTAGTTTAGTTAATTAGTTTAGATAAATAAAGCCTTTTATTTTTAGGCTAGATAATAAAAAGACAGTTAATACTAGTACTTTTAGTTCCTTTGGGTTTGACAATTCGGTCTTGCTAAAGCTATACTACTGTTCGATAGGTACACTTGCCTTCATCGTGATAATAGTTAGTTTCAAGAACGATTAATTATAAATTTATAAAACTTATCATGAAAAATCATGATCAAGTTTTTGGTGCCGTTGCTGGGGAACTAAGATATTAGGAACACTCGATTTTTATTGCTTTAGCCATTTACTTTTATTGGAATTTAAATTTTATTTTAATTTTTGTCACTAAATTTTCTTTTTCTTTCTCCTAGCAGGTTCTTATAGTTTATCACTAGAAGAAACCCGTCAGGACCATTACTTTTTGACGAAGAAATCGATCGCACAGCTTGCAGAAACCAAAGAGAAATAATACGAAGTCTAAGATACACAAAGGAAGAGCAAGAGGACGATATCTCAACTACAACCGAAGAGATGGCTGAAAATCAGGAAAACCCGTTACCTCCTGCAATTTTCGCTGATCAAGTAAAACAGAATCAAGCTCCACGCACTATGTATGATTATGCTAAGCCAAATTTAACAGGAACTGAGTCAAGTATAGTTAGGCCTGCTATTCCTGCAAATAATTTTGAACTGAAACCTAACACGATTCAAATGATACAACAATTTATTCAGTTTGATGGTTGGCAGCATGAGGATCCCAACACTCACTTAGCGAATTTTCTGGAACTCTACGGCACATTCAAGATCAATGGTGTTTTTTATGATGCCATTCGTCTTCGGTTATTCCCTTTTTTGTTAAGGAATAAAGCTAAATAGTGATTAAACTCGTTACCACGAGGGTCGATCACTACTTGGGAGCAAATGACCGAAAAAGTTCTGTTAAAGTATTTTTTGCCAGCTAAAACAGCTAAATTACGTAATGATATCTCTTCTTTTGTGCAGATGGATTTAGAAACACTTTATGATGCATGGGAGAGATACAAGGACCTACTGCGAAGGTGCCCTCACCATGGGTTGCCTCTATGGCTGCAAGTTCAAACATTTTATAATGGTGTGATCCCCTTGACAAGACAGATGATTAATGCAGCAGCTGGTGGAACCATCAACAACAAAACACTTGAAGCGGCTTACGAATTTATTGAAGAGATGTCACTGAATAACTATCAGTGGCAAGTCATGAGGACTAAGCCAACCAAAATAGCAAGCGTTTACAATGTCAATACGGTTAATATGTTATCAAATCAGGTGGAGCTTCTAAATAAGAAGATTGATGGTTTGCTTGGTTCAACGTAGGTACATCCAGTGATGAGGTGTGATTCAAGTGGAGAAGGCATACATACAGAATATCAACCCTTCAATCCTACAACTGAAGAGGAACAAGTCCACTATATGGGTAACAATAACTCTAGACCTCAAAATAACCCATACAGTAATACTTACAAAGCAGGTTGGAGGAACCACCCAAATTTCTCATGGGGTGGTCAAGGAAACCAAAGGCCACAAAATCCTCCGGGTTTTCAACAACCACCTTATCAACAGGAAAAGAAACTAAATCCTGAAGAGATGCTATCCAAATTCATCGCGGTGTTAGAAACTCGTTTCCAGAATACCGAGACAGCGCTTAAAAATCAACAAGCATCGATCCAAGGACTCGAAACTCAGATAGGTCAGCTGTCCAAACTAATTTCCGAACGACCACAAGGTAGCTTACCAAGCAATACTGAACCTAGCCCAAGGGAACAGCTCAATGCAATCAAAGTCAGAAATGAGGAAGGGTCAGTTGCATTTGAACCAGAACCAAAGCATGAAACTATGGCAAGCGAAGGTAAAGGTGAGGTAGGTCACAATAAGGAAAAACCTGTAAGTGTAAAATATAAACCTCGTGTGCCATACCCTAATGCGACAAGGAAAGACCGCTCAAATGAATAATTTGGTAAATTCCTTAAACTTTTAAAGAAATTACATATCAACTTACCGTTTATTGAAGCTCTCTCGCAGATACCGAACGCAATGAAGTTTTTAAAGGAGCTCTTAGCAAATAAGCAGACGTTGGGCGATGTGTCGCATGTGGAGCTAAATACAGTTTGTTCTACAATTCTACAGAATGAGCTACCCAACAAATTAAAAGATCCAAGGAGTTTTACAATTCTTTGCTTAATTGGTAGCTTAGATGTTAATAATGCATTGGCTGATTTAGGGGCTAGCATCAACGTCATGCCTTACAAAATGTTTAAGTAACTAGGTCTTGGGAAACCCAAACAGACTAGAATGAGCATTCAATTAGTAGATAAAATAATCAGATTTCCTAGGGGTATTATTGAAGATGTACTAGTTAAAATTGATAAATTTATATTTCCTATTAATTTCGTTGTTCTAGACATAGAGGAGGATAGCAACATTCCTTTGATTTTAGGAAGGCCCTTTTTAGCAACTGCTAGAACAATTATTGACGTTGGCACAGGTGAACTCACACTTCACGTGGGGGACAAAATAATCACCCCTCAAGCTCACAATTCTGGCAAAACATCGAAAATTGAAGGTGATTATATAAACCATTCTACTAAAAATGACCATATACTGCAACCTACTTTGCAGGAAGTAAGCTCGAAGGACATACATGAGCCATGTTCAAGTAACAATAAAGGACATATCCATGAAGAACGAAGGCTACAAATCGAGGAGCTAGATGAATGGCGGACACATAAATCGAGAACACATGATAAACCAAAACTACGCCAAGATGAGCTCAATACCTCACCAAATCAACTTAAGGTTGGGGATAAGGTATTATTAGATGCCACAGATCCCCGCATTACCACTGCTGAAGCAAATGAAGAAAATCCTCTTACGGTACTTAACATCTTCCCATACGGTACAGTCAAGGTAAAACATTCCAAATTCGGCTCGTTTAAGGTAAATATTACTCGTCTAAAACCTTATTTTGATGAGATTGATAGCAGGAATAAGGAATGTAAACTCCTCGAACCACCATGACCATTCAATAAAGAGGTAAGTCGAGCTTAGACTATAAATAAGCGCTTCTTGGGAGGCAACCTGAGCACTAACGGTATTAACTTCTTTAAATTTTGGTATTTAACACCTAACCTACTAACTAAGCTCTTGAATACAGGTTTTCCACACCCACACGGCTAGGCACACGGGCGTGCTGTAGACCATGTGAAAATAGGGCAAGGACTTTTCCCAACACGGACTGCGGTAAATCATCATGGCCGTGTGACATGGCCATGGGTGATCCTGCCAAAATAACACGAGCGTGCGACACGCCCGTGTCCTGAAAACACGGTCGATCCTGCCAAAACAGTACGGGCGCAGACCTACATACACGAGTGTGGCAGAAGCGAATGAAGCTAAGCACGGCCGTTCGACACGGCCATGTTCATCAACACGTCCAAGGTACACGGGCGTGGGGCAAATGTCAGACGCGCCGAAATTCAAAAAAAACGCTAAACACACGGGTTAAAATTAGGGCACACGGGCATGTCCCTTGGCCGTGTGCCACAAAATCTATAAATACCCTTCACTATTCATCATCTTCTTCACCCAAAATCCCTAACCCTAGCCGCTGTAACTCTACACGCCCCCTCTGCCACGCCCGTGCGCCACCTTCAACTCTAATTTTTGACGCCCAAACCCCTCCCTTTAGTATTTTTTTACTTTTTTCTCTTTTATTTTACTTATTTCTAATGCTATTTATCATAATAATCTACATTTTTCTCATATTATTTCCATTTTTCTATCACTAAAATTTCATGTCTAGAGTAGTTATCATCTATTTCATGTTGAAGTTTTTACTTATTACATGATTTTTTTGCTCCATTTGACTAGTTTAAAGTGAATATTCATGGTTAGGATAATAGGAATACTCATGCCTTTTGTGTTGACATTTTTCATCAATAAATTATGCTACATTCATCCATTTTTTGTTTCCATAGAGTTCTTTGCCATTTTTATGAAACCCATACTATTATCATGCTAATGCCACGAAATTATGCCATAAAATTAATTGTTTTTGTTAGGTTTGTTAATATTAGTAATTGTGGCTGAAATTATTAGTTTTAATTCATAACTTTTTCCTTTTTGAATTTTTTTATATTTTACCTTGTCCATTCATCAAGACGGAATAATAGTTTTGCTTACAGGTACACCATGTCATCTTCACATGGGAAGAAGGCGGCCGTCCCCGCTTCGAAGAAAGGAAGGGAGTGTCATCTTTCTCGGCTCCTACCGTTGAAATTCGCCACCCCTTCCTGCAGTTTCCCATTGGACCCCAGGAAGAACTTTATCAGATACTTCGAGCCCGATCTCTAGTTGCGGGCCGCTGCATCAACTGGGTTGCATTAGAACAAGTCCAACTGGCTGATGCAATTCGGGCCCTCCTCACCACAGACCCTTGGGAGCTTTTCTTTGAGATCGTCGAGCTGACATATCTCGAGCTCACGATCGAACTATGCTCAACATTCCATCTTCAGACTGTAATGACCAACTATGATGATTTAGGCACGATCCAATTTCGCCTCAACGGTTTAGTCCGCCAATTGAGTGGTCCAAAATTTGGTACGACTCTGGGCCTCTACACGGAGGAGTACAAGGAGGAAAATGACCTCGATACTCTCAACCACCACATCCATTATTCTCCCTCGAAGTGCTGGAATGTCGTTGTCCCTCGCTCGGCCACCTATGAACCTAGCCGCTCCAAGGCATCGACTCTCCCTTCATCTTTGAGGTACCTCCACTCCATCTTGGCCCACACTCTGATAGGGAGACGAGAGAGCACAGGCGTCGTCAACACTCACGGCGCCTATTTCCTATGGTGTATGTTGCATGGGCACGTCTTCGACCTCGCCTACTTCATCGCCCTCGCCATTCGCCATCAGATGGAGCGGCATCGGAAGGGGGTCATGTAACGCCCCGTACCCGAGACTGTCGCCGGAGTCGAACACGAGGTGTTAACAGACTTAATTCATTACTTTAAACAGCTCAAATAATTTATTTTTAAAATTTTTGGTCAAGCTAGCAATCTGCGTCACAGTTGCTTAAAATTTCATATCTCGAGTTCCAAATCTCGAAATCCAATTTTGTAAATTTTTCTTGAAACTAGACTCATATATATATTTACTAAATTTTTTATAGAATTTTTGGTCAAGCAAATTAGTACAGTTTATTAGTTAAATTCTCCCCTATTTTAGGGTTCAACTACTCTGACCTCTGTGTATTACAAATCAGATATCTCCCTGTACAGAGTTTCAATGACTATACCGTTTATTTATAATAAAACTAGACTCAATAAGGAATCTGTACATATAAATCATGACTTCTAATTATCTTTGAAAAATTTATGGTGAATTTCCAAATTCAGAACAGGGGATCTAGAAATTGCTCTAGCCCTGTTTCACAAAAATTTAAACATCTCATAAAATATAACTCATATACCTGTTTTGTTCATCCATATGAAAATAGACTCATCAAGCTTCAATTCCATAACTTATTTATTATTTAATTCCATTTCTACTATTTTTAGTGATTTTTAAAATTCACGTCACTACTGCTGTCTGAATCTATTTTATGGTAAATATTAGCCATTTCATGGTTCCCATGGATTAGCTAGCAATTTAGCATACATATCACCAAATATGATCATGATTAGCCATTCCAATGGCTAATCATTACCAAGCATTTCCATACCACTCAATAACCATATCATAAGACCATATATACAAAATGATTATAATGCTATACATGCCATACTCAAAATATACAAGCCATTATGCCAAGATGGTATACAGATAGTGTAAGCGCGCCTCCGACCGCTTCCGATTTTCGAGTTGGCTTGTCAACACTACAAGGAATGAAAAGGAGGGAGTAAGCACAAATGCTTAGTAAGTTCACATGCAAATAGCAAGTAACACAACTATATAAGCAAACATAAACATCATTTGCATGATCATCACCGAGACATTCATATCACATTTTCATTTATCATCTTACCATATTGTTGTTATATCGAGTTTTCAACCCGAGGGTTAAGTACATACCTGTTCAAAGTATCCATTTCACACTTGCATCTTAAGTGTTCTTCCATTTCATAGAAATTTTCACCCGTTGAACACATCGGAATATAACTCGGATACACGGATAATTTGCACATAAGTGCCACATATGTAATCAAGCAATCTTGTAACCCGCCCATAAGTGAACTCGGACTCAACTCAACGAGCTCGGGCGTTCGCATCCATAAGTGAACTCAGACTCAACTCAACGAGTTCGGATGCCTAGTTACATCTCACGAACTCAGACTCAACTCAACGAGTTCGGACATTCGCATCCATAAGTGAACTCGGACTCAACTCAACGAGTTCGGATGCCCAAATATCCCAGTGACATGTCACTTGTATCCTAATCCATTCCTAAGGTTCAACGGGACCTTTTTCCCAATCATGTGTCTCAACCATCTTCTACGGAATGCCGATACCGATACTCGATAGTATTTCACATTTTCCAAGTTTATCACATAATTTGACATATTATCAAACAATTATCACGAGTATAATATTTCATAATAATTATCATATCATTTAAATAACATAAAAACATTTAAAATAATAACTATATTACCAACATTTACATATGAACTTACCTCGTATGTGAAAATGGCTACTTTTACCATTTCGTCCACAACTTGGTATTTTCCCTATTTTAGCCCAAATTTTATTAGCTTTTAATTTTGTATTTTAATTCATTTTACCCCTAAATGACCAAAATGTCCTTACTACTAAACTTTCCAAAAATTCCATCCATGTCCAATTTTTGTCCATAGACTTAGAAATTGGTAAAATTGCTATTTTATACCTCCTAATTAATATTTCAAAACAATTTCATACTAGAAACTTCTAGAATGCAAGTTTTGCAAATTATTCGATTTAGTCCCTAATTTCAATTTAAGCACTTTATGCATAAAATTTCTTCACGAAATTTTCACACAATCATGCAATCATATCATAGACCTCAAAATAATCATAAAATAATTATTTCTATCTTGGATTTTGTGGTCACGAAACCATTATTTCGACTAGGCCCAAAATCAGGATATTACAGGTCATCTCCATTGGCCCTTATGTGACTAGATTGGCTCGGCACTTCGAGCTCCTCAACACAGTGGCACAAGAATCCTCCCTTACCCTCATTAGCCAAATGTATCCATAAGGCATCTCTAGCATGCTAAGTATAACGATGATTGAAAAGCGCCGTGGATCCTACCCTCCTCAATATTGTCTCGCCCAATCAACCGAGGAGGAGGCTCCCGAGGACATTAATGATGATGTCCCTCTACGACACGAGGACCCACTGTCTCAGCCACTACCCACCCATCGTCCAGTTCATGCAGCGGCTTCATATTCTGACATATCTGAGCGCCTCACTCGATTCAAGCAGCACTATTTTCAGCGATTTGATAACATTGATGCTACTCGACAGCAAATTTGTCAGCACCTCCACATCTCATTGCCACCATCACCTCGCAAACCATCCGGCGATGATAATGTTTAAATATTTTATTTTATTTTATCTTTATTTTTATTTTTATTTTTATTTATCAATTTTCTTATTATTTTTAACTTTTCGTTTATTTCCTTTTGATACTATTTTATTTTTAGGTTTTATAAACAATTTTTAATTTCGGTTATTTTATTATGAGTAATTATTTTTCTTTATATCCCCTAAAAAGTTCCTGATTTTATCACAGTTATAAAGAGCTCCAAAGCTCACAAATACTTCGAAACTTCAAACTCCATTGGAAAAGGTTTTCCACGACTGCCATGCCCTGCTCGACCACGAGATATAATATTTTTTTGGCGCAGCACTTGTGGAACCCAACCTCTACCACCACCGGAGTATCCTCCTCCACTCTACATAACTCCAAACTAGGGAGTTCATTCACTTAACAGTCAAGAAGTTCCATCTCTCTCCCTATCTTATGATCTTATATCTATAATTGCCACTAACTTTATCTTTGTACATTGAGGGCAATGTACATCTTAAGTGTGGGGGGGTAAATTATATCACTATCAGAAAAATCCCTGAATATTGTCTTGTTCTCTAATAAATCTCTCATATCAATTTTAGGATGAATTTTGATTAATTTATGATTTTTATTGATATATCTTGAATTAAAACATTGGCATTCATGCATTGACTATTTAAACTTTAAGACATTAGAGAATTAAGCATGATAAGTTGATTTTTGAGAATTTAAAATTTTAGGTTCTTTTCCCCAAGTTTAGGTATTACCTTGAATTGAAATCCACAAGTTTGAACATCAAAAAACCATAATTTTTGTGAGATTTCGAGCCTTTAAGAGCATTTATTATTTCTTTCATGCTCACTTTTATTGTTGCTTTGAGTGCGTTAATATTGAATTGTTATTCTAGAACTTGTTTGATTATGCATGTCAAGACCACACCATTTGATTGGATATGTCAAGATGATAGGGGCACTTAGGTTTAACCCGCTCATGCCATGAAAAGCCTACCTTCACAACTAACCTTTAGTAAACCCCTTTGAGCCTAATAAGCCGTTCCTTGATTTATCCCTAATATTAACCCTTAACTCACTATTGTTGAAATACCCTCAATTAATTTGATCCTTATTTTTGTCGAGATTTAATTTGAATAAATTGCTTAGCTATGTCTTGTTCTTAATAGTTAATCTATGGTATATAACTTGTTCTTAAAAAAAAGAAAAAAAAACAAACTTACATATGTACATATTAATAGTGATCTTTCATTTTTGAGCTTAAATATTTAAATTCCATTCTCTGAAAAAAAGCTCTGTTGTACGTAAGTGGTGATTAAATATTTTTCTAGTTAAGTAATTTTTCAATTCAATCTCGATTCTAACCTTCTCTTTCAGCTTGTGACCACACCCCCTAACCAAGCCTCGTTACAACTCTCTAAAGACCTTTTGATTGATGTATCATCTCAATTTATAGTGGTGGAGATTTGATTTTCATGCAAGCCTATGGTAATAAATTTTCATATTGACTGTTGAGTGCTACATTCATTATCCTTAAACACTTCGAGTGATTTGAGTGAATCTTTAGTGAGGATGTTAAACTCTGTGAGATTTTGAATCAAAGGTAATTACGTAAATAAGGGGAGATGGCTATATTTTTCATGATTAGATGCTCAACTTGGAAAGTTTGAAACTTTAATGTTCTTCTAGTTGAATTCTCAATGTATGATTACTTATGTATTAACTTGAGATATTATTGATAGGAATTATAAGTTGAGAAAAAGGAATTCTTAATTGTGAATTGAGGATTTTGCTTGAGGACAAGCAAATGCTTAAGTGTGGGGGCATTTGATAAACCGTAATTTATACATATTTTTATCCTATGCTTAACACCTTTATGAATGATTTCTCCTTAGATTTGGTGAATTTGATGCTCCTAATCCTTTAATTTCATGTTCTATACTTAGGTGAGCATAGAAGAGCAAAAAGAACAAGAAACGGGCCAAAAACGGAGAAAATGGGCCGATTTGGGAAAACAACTCGGCCTGGACTTCCTCACACGGGCATCACAAATGCCCGTGCCATTCTAACAGGCTTGAACACGGCCTAAAACAACATCAAAATGGGCGTGTTGATCTCTCAGCCTTATCCACGGCCTGAAGTAATCGCACACGGGCGTGTAACACAGGTGTGTCCCTGCCGAACCCTAGTTAAGTTCTATTCGGAAAAGGGTGATTTTTAGGGCTTTTAGGCATTCTAAAGCCTATAAAAACACCCTAGAGGAGGACTAAAGAGGACAGACAGAGTAGGAAGCAAGGAATTGCTCGAAGAAAGCCGATTGATCCATCTTAGAAGCCGGATTCATCATCAAGACTGAAGATCTCTCCTCAATTTCCCTTTAGGAGTTTTGGGTTTTCTTTATGTTTTGTATTCATTATCCTTCTGAGATGTTTTCCTTTTTAGTTATGAACTAAATCCCCTAAATACCTAAGGGGAATGAAACCTAAGACTGATCTTATTATTATTATCTGAATTGTATGATAAATATTTAACTAGTTCTTAATTATGTGTTCTTAATTCTTGTTTCAGTATTTCAGGATATTGATTCAAGTTAATGCTTTCATTTGGAGGATGAATAGTCCCTGTTTAAAAGTAATTTTATCATAATTAAGTGGAGTTGATTGCGCGCTTAGAGATAGGGTGACAAGATTTTACCGGATTAGGGTGAAACCTAATAAAGGGATCCATAGATCGAGTTAATGCAACCATAGAGTGTTAATTAGAAAGAGATTTCAATTATTCAATCTAGGGTTAGACGTTATAAGTCATGAATAGGGATAATAACATAACTTAGGGATTTCTACGAAACAAGTTGAATGAATAAATCGTCCGATTCAGAGTCAAATAACAAGTGAAGTCTAGGTGGATTTTTCCTTGGGTATTGTCTTAATCAATCAAATTTTCTAAAAAGTATTTTCCCCAATTTTCTTTCTGTGATTTCTTAGTTTAGATAAATAAACCCTTTTATTTTTAGGCTAGATAATAAAAAGACAGTTAATACTAGTACTTTTAGTTCCTTTGGATTCGACAATCCGGTCTTGCTGAAGCTATACTACTGTTCGATACGTACACTTGCCTTCATCGTGATAATAATTAGTTTCAAGAACGATTAATTATAAATTTATAAAAATTATCACGAAAAATCACGATCAATAATCTTGGCCAAAATGCTCAAAAACTACTAAAATGATTGTTGGATAGTGTGATAGGTCTCTGACGAGCTTTCAACTAACCGAGCTTCCGATAATCTAAAAAATAAAAGAAAGAAACTATGTAAGCAACGAATGCTTAGTAAGCTCATACAAACTAAAACATAACTTACCATATCATTTATACAATTTAAAGATTAACATACTTCATCACCAATGCCATAAGCTTAGTATAAGCCTAAACAACATCACCATCTTACAAGTTAGTATACCTGTCCATGATACAAATAAAATCAATCATAAGATACGTAAATTTCCAGAAGTACTAGCATCATTTACTTCATAAATCCTATCATAAATTCATGATTCAATCCATTTGCATACTTACCATTTCGTTTCCTTTTCTTACCTGTTGAACCATCTAGAATTACATCAGATATTTGGGAAAGCTCACACATAGTGTGCCTTTACATATAACCATAACATTTCCTTTACATCAATGTTCACACGAGCTGTGAAATAGGCCTGCTCACACGAGCTGTGGGTTTGAATGTAAGCTACACGATCTACTCACACGAGCTGTTGAGAATCGGCAACAAATGCAAGACCTCAGCCATCGATAGGACATTTAAGACTAGCACTCGAAACATGAAATCCATAATGACATGTCATTTGTATCCTAAGAATTCTTAAGGTTTAATCAAGACTCGATATCAGTCAATTCATCATAACATTGATACATTCATATAATAATTCCTTTAAATCAAACAACATAATAAACATTCAATTTAGCTATCATTAAAACGATTGCAGTTCATACAAACTTATCTCGATAGTTAGGGTGTAGTAGTTTAGTCGAGCTAATCTGAAGCTTTTGTTTTTCCTTGATCTAAGTCCGTATGTGGTTTATCTTGATCTAAATAAATATTTTCATTCAATTAAGTACTTATATAATTCAATTTAATCCATAATTCATATTTATGCAAAATTATAAATTTTCCCTTAACATTTTAAAATTTCACAATTTAGTCCTTAAGCTCATAATTTAGAATCTAACCATTTCAACTTAATTCAAACTTAACCCATGTTGTAAGGGACCTTAGAGAAACTCATATTTATCAACAATTCACACTAAAACCCATAGATTTTCACTTTTAACCGTTTAATCTTTAATTCTAAATTTAATCAAAAATCACTTAACAAAACATATTTATTTTTCAACAAAGATTCATAATATATCAACTAACATAAAAAAATCATTCAAAAAAATCCATGTCAAGTCCCTAAACCTTTAACAATTTTGTAAATTAATCCCCGGGCTAGCTAGATTAAAGCTAAAACAAACTCAAAAACATAAAAATCATTAAAAACGAGACTCAGAATCACTTACATGCACAAATGAATACCAATCGAATCTTCAAACCTTAAAAAATGGGTATTCTCCCTTCAATTTTTGGTGGTGAAGAAGATTCAAGAAGATGAAACAATTTTTGTTTTATTTAATTTAAGTTTAATTGATCAATTACCATTTTAGCCTTTAAAAACTATCATAATTTCATTTAAACCATGTCCATACACATGCACGATCACCTTAAATGGTATATTTACCATTCAAGTCCATTTACTTTCATTTCCATAGCCATTTGACCCCTTTAACTAATAGAACTCAAATTTTACACTTTTTACTGTTTAGTCATTTTCACTTAATTAACTATGTAAACTTCAAAAAATTTTAACCAAATTTTGATATGACCTTAATATAATCTCGTAAACATTAAATAAATAATAAAACAATAATTTACTTATCGGAATCGTGGTCCCAAAATCACTATTTCTGACATCACTAAAAACGGGCTGTTATAGGGGATTCATCATAAGTGCTGCACATTGAGCCACAACATTCATACATAAGATTGGTGAATGAACTAATAGATGCATACAACTGTTCATGCACATGCCATGCTTTAATGTAAGACTTAATGAAGGGTGCATGACACTTACAAGGTCAAGAGCGGCCAAGTGGGAATGATATGAGCTATTGATGAGCATTCAACACACAAGGGGATTCTTTTATCTTAAGTATTCATGCACAGTCTAGGAGGGAAGTATGTGTCCATTCATGTGTTCAACGAATTTGATTTTATTCATGAATTTAATTTAATTTAATTTACATGCATGAATTACTTAATGGTCGAATATGGCCTTTAGCCTCCTAGGTCTATGTATTGTTTTTCATGCCATTGTAAACGATTACACAACTTTGATTATAAAACTTATTGTGAGAAGTTTCTCTCTCGGTTCTTAACTGAACTTTCGAAACTTAATGGTTTTGTGGCATTCAACCCTGTCTTATCACTCCATTCCAATCCATCCCGCAGTATGGTGACTTCACATACCAAGGTTTGGGTAGTTTACTAAGTTTAAGCGAGTCAGGTTCTTATAGCTTCGGTTCTTTAAAACTTCAAATACCTCGGGTCAAGGTTCCCTCTATCTGTTCCTAATCAAGACGGTCTTTAACAAAAATGTGAATTTTTCTATCTAACAAATACAGGCCTCATTGGCATATTTTTGAGGTTTCTATTCGAGTTCAAGAAATCACATCACTTTCAAGACAGTAAACAAACAACTCTCTAATGACTAATCATCAAATTTTGCCATTTCCCTGATTATCTTCAATTTGGTTCAATTTCCAATCTATTCAATAATTCAATTCAATTTATCAATTCCAAACATCTTATATCATCCTATTATAAGCATACATCAATTTAATTTTATTATTCTAATGCCCCTAAACTTTTCCATTTTATTCAATTTAGTTCCTAAAACCGAAATTATCGTAACTTTCAATTTTAAGCTTCGATTTTGAAATTGATCTCAATTTCATCCTTCCATAGACCTCTATTATCTATAATTACATAAATTTTATGCCAATTTTGAAATGTTTACACTATAGTCCCTATGTTTAAAATTAACAATTTTCATTTTATAAACTAGTCTTTTTTTCATATCTAAGCTTAAAATCTAACCATTTAAAACCAATTTCATCAAATATTCAACAATGAAAAATTTTGTAAACTTTAACAATTTTACAAATTAGTATTCAAGTTAGCTAAATCAAATCCCTAATACGTCAAAAACATAAAAATTATAAAAAAAAGAAATTAATTGCAATAACTTACCAATGACCAAAAGCTTGAAACTCAAAACAATGGCTGCTAGGTTCCCCTCGTTGTTTCAATGAAAGAAGAAAAGAAAATAATGGATGATAACTTTTAATTTTTACTTATATATTTGTAATTAAATTAATTAATCTTACTTAATTTAACTTAATTTATTAATTTTTAATCTAAATTATCATGGTTGGTGGATGCTAGACGTATCCCACCACCGTTTGTCACAATTAAAAAGGCCCAATTGCTTAATTGGTCCTTAATTGGTCCTCCACTTAATTAAAATTCCATAACTATTAACTTTTGCAACTTTTACAATTTAGTACTTATACCTTAATCAGTCACGAATTCGAAAAAATTACTTATTCAAAATTCAAATCACCTATCTAATAACTCCATAAATATTTAATTAAAATATTTATGGACTCAATTTATGGAAACTAGGTCTAGTACCTCATTTTCCATCACTGTTGACTTTAGGGTCAATACACTTGTACCATAACTAACTATCCAATTAACAAATTGGTCAAACCAAAATTCAATATAATATTATAATTTACTGATAAATATTAATTAATAACATTTATGAACTCGATCATCAAAAAATAGGGTTCCAAAATCACCGTTTCCGACACCACTAGTTTTCGGGTTGTTACAACATCACATATTCAAAACTCTTAAAATAAATTGTATTTACATCCTAATCAAAAACCAATTGTAATGGGGAGTGTTTACAATAATTTATTTACATGATGCGTACAAGTGTTGATTTATATGAAACATTATATCTTTATACATATATTCAAAAAGTTTTTATATATAAGTCGTTATTATGGATTATGTGATTTGATATTTTTATAAATATTATTTGTGGCTATGGCTTTATAAAAACAAAGTTGTTTAGTATTTATGATAGTACTTGTGATAATAGTCATGATGATGATATTAACAATCTTCTTGTATATTTTATTACTGTTTATTTTAGTATAACATGTTGATTATAATTTGAGCACAATAAATCAATCATGATAAAGAGCCATATATTACAAAATTATAGATTAATATTTATACTTCTTATTGATAAGGCTTTCATGAATAATTGATTAAAATTTTTTAAAGAGAAATAGGAGAGGAAAAAATAACTATGTATTCTTATCGTACTGATAACATGTTATGAAATAAATAATAAAAAGAGTGAAAGAATGAAAAATAAGAGAGAAAAAGACAACTATATATTTTTATTTATCAATAGAAGATATTTATAATGTTTCTTCAAAGTTTATATTTATAAACATAAGAAATATAAATAAAATAAAATAAAACTCTAATTCTAATTAAGCTTAGAGTTTTAAAGTATATCAAATTTACCTTAATTTTGATAGATATTTATTTAATAATTAAATATTTATACTTTCAATATTAAAAGTAAATTTAATAATAAAATATTTATACTTTTAATATTAAAAGTAAATTTTGAACAAATATTAGTATGATTAACTAACATTATTTATTTCTCAAGAAATATAACGAGTTTGTATGAAAATTAATACATAAATTAAAGAAAAACTCAAAATATTTAATAATTTACTTGAGTTATAATATAATATAATATACTAATTTTAATTATAATTTAATTAATAATAATTAAAGATATTTTAAAATTAAATTTTTATTATTTTATAATTAGAAAAGTGTATTAAATATATATTTATATAATTAGTAATTAATAGTGTGTTGATTAGTCGGTTGAGTCTTAGCTCGATTGGCATTAATATTATTGTCGGTATAGGAAGACGTGGGTTCGAATGCACTAAAGTTTATTATCTTTCTATTTAAGAGTAAGTAATTTTACACATTGTATCAATATATATATATATATATATATATATATATATATAATAACATATAATGAAATTAATAGACCAAACTATTTTGAATCAAGTTAGGTAAGATAGTAATTAATCTAAAATATGAATTATACTTTTTTTTTTTATCAAATTCGACCCAAATTAGAAGAAAGATTTTTGGACTACCTCGACCAAATCAAATTTTAAAAAATAAAATTTAATACTTGTTTTATACAAATAAAAAATCATATCACACCAAATTCAACACAAATCGTCAATTAAAGTAGCAAATAGCAACCAATAAACAACTCTAAAATAATTTAGTAACGTTTGGATTGATATTTTAGTAATTATACTTAATGGGCTTGGATTAATATTATAGGTAAAGGCCTAACGATTTTGGGTTCAACACATAAATTAATCATTTTAAATTATATTAAAAATTTTATCACACGCATACATGCGTAAAAATTATGTATTTAAATTATAAGTGTATATTTAAAAATAATATACAATAAATAATTAAACATAAGATTTAAAACTAAACATGATAACAACAACACATATGCAATATGTATGAATTAAAATAAAAGAGTTTAACTTGTGAGTAAAAAAAATTTAAATAAGTAAATACACCATATTAAGAATATTAAATGTACTCTAATTATTTATCATGATATTGTCATTTTTTTATTGCACGTAATACTTTTCTCAAGTTAGTGAAAAAAAATGAATATTAAACTTCTATTTTTAAAAAATTAAATATGGAGTTGGCTTGAGACACCAATGCAGTCAATGACATTATTTATAATAGAAATCCTATCACACGAATATATATGTGGAAATCATAATTTAGAACACAGATGTGTGTTTAAGAATAACATATAATAAACAATGAAACATATGGTTTGAAACTAATTAGTCATAATAACACATGAATATGTATGATTTTAAAATAAAAAATCAGATTAAATTGTGAGTAAAATAAAATTTAAACACAAATACATCAAACTAGCAATCTTAAATGCACCACAATTATTTATCACGACATTGTCATCAATTGTGAGTTCGTGTCGAGTTGACCTGAGACACCAACTCAATTAGTTACATTATCTATACTAGTATTTTTATCACACGTGTATGCGTATGGGCACGATGTATTTGAAATACATGCGTGCGTTTGAATATAACATATAATAATTAGAATGTAAGTTTGAAATTAATTAATAATAACACATGCAATATGTAGAGTATTAAAGTATAAAAAGACCAAAAAAAAAACCATCAAAATAATAATAGTGGTCATTTTTTGTTCATATTATTTTTTAAAATTTAGATTCCAATATATATTTTTACACAATGCTTAAATTATCCACTACCTGCAACCTAATGGAGGAAATTATATATTTAAAAGCACATTTAAACTCATCTCATTTAAATTGTTGCAACAAAAAAAATACCAACTTGTTATACATCAGTGACCACCAACCTGAGTCCCAGATAGGATTTGAGTCACCTACCTGTGACCCGGATAGATCCCACCAGATGAACGAGTAAGAAGAGAACCGCGAAAGGACAGTAAAGGGTTTTCGTGAACCCAGTTCACATGGCAGGCTCATGGATATAACTCGCACGAACCAAGGAAAGGTCGCGGTCTCAGCTTGCATGCATCCAATGAGCTCGCAAAAAGGGGATCGTATACTCTGTAGGCAACCCAAAAGGAAACACGTGTCTAGCAAGCCTGAAGCCCGTACGAAATGTCAATATCAGGAACAAAAAGGACCACGTGCTCTGCAGGCAACCCAGAGTGAAACACGTGTCTAGCAGGCCTAAAGCTCGCATAGATTGTCAGTGCTAGGAACGGTGCAGTCAAGAAAAAATAGTTGGATCCTATCTTGAGTTGTGATAACATGTATAAATACTCGAATACTCTCATTGATAAGATACGAGAAAAAATTACTCAACAATTGGTGTTGTGAGCTTGGACAGACTTCCGATCATCAGATTTCTATAAGTTTGGTCTTCTTTTCTTTAGTCGGAGAAGAGAAATAGCCCATCTAAGTGAGAATTTTCCCTTCAACCTTTCATCAAAACATGTCAAAGCCTCATACTTTGGCAGTCAGCATAATGAAGTGTATTTGTTTACCGATAGATCGGAGAACTTTGGCAATATAGTTTATCAAGGAATTTCTGACCCTCTAAACCTAAATGTTTCAGCTGGCCAAGGGTTGTTGCTCCCTCCTAATCAAGAGGTACCCCTGCAGCAGTTTTTTGCCCTCTGGGAGGAGCAAATGAGGTTCATGATGGAGCAAATGGCCGCTTAAAAGGCACGATTCAAGCAACAACGGGCTCTTTAATAAGAGCTGCTAAAGCAGAATGAGGAGTTGAGATGAAAGGTACATTCTAATAACTTCAGCTTTCATGACAACATGAACACACAGGACGAGGTCCCGAGTATGCAAGTGAAAGAGTGGCAAAATGAGATAGATGAGTTACAGAGGGATGTGAGGACATTGCATCCTGAATTTCAGGATATGGATTGGCTATTCTACTCCAACAACCCATTAGTTCTTGAGATCGCAGCAGTGAACTTGCAATGTGACTGCAATGTCTCAAAGGATATACTCGAGGGAAGAGGGACCCACGAGCCCACTTGATGCAATACAATGACTACATAAATGTACTAGGGCATCAGACGCAACAAACTGCAAAGCCTTTTCAACGACGCTTAAGGGAAACGCCAATGACTGGTATTTGTCTCTTCCCCAAGGTTCAGTTAAGAGCTTTTTGCAGTTGGGACAGATGTTTTTAGGAAGGTTTAGAACCCACAGATCAATCATGAGTACACCTATGGGGTTAATATCACTAAAGCAGAGAGAGAGTGAATCTATCTAGGATTACGTAAAGAGGTTCCATGCAGTAAACCTCAACACGAAGAATTTGGAATACCAATAGGCCATAGACACTTTCATAATGAGAGTGCAAAAGATCATGCGCAATACTCCTTTACTGATAACAGACCACAAAGTTTGATTGACTTGTACGAGCGAGCCCACAAATTTGCGGAGGAAATTAAGAGGGCATACTACGACACCTTTCAAAGGGAAGATAGATAATTTAGGAACAGGGAAGGACCTCGCAGCAGACAGGGACCTACTGGCCGTTTGTTGCAAGTAAGAAATAATAGGCCATAGAGAAATCAAGCTCAAGGTGTTTCTCCTAAGGCCCTCCAAGAATCTCAACCAAAGCAGACCAAGAGGTACATTACCCAGAATAAGTTTGAAACTTATACCCCCTTGAATGCCACTTGTACCTACATTCTCAACCAAGTCAAGAGCCTTAACATCTTACCCAAACCGCACCCAATGAGGAGCACGGTGAGAAGATTAAATTTAAGGGACAAATGTGACTTTCACAACGACATAGGGCATAAAACTGAGGATTGCTTCACGCTAAAAGATGCTATGGAAGAAGTAATACGAAATGGCGAGCTTACCAAATTCATAAATTAGAGTGGCCCTAATAGGGTCAAGGCTCGCATAACAATCCTAAGGGTAAGCAGAAGGTTAGAGGTACCATCCACGTGATTGTAGGCATGGATAAATAGTGGATAGATTCCAAAGCAAAGAAAAGAGTACACATAAGAAGTGTGCTACCGGTCAACGTTTCTAAGAGGTCGCGTCAACAGGAAAGGTGGAGTGTTGAATTCGGTATTGCTGATGAGGAGTTGATTTATGAAGAAGAAGAAAATAATTCAATGGTTGTCTTGGCGACAGTTGCAGGTTTCAAAGTTAAAAAAATACTTGTAGATAGTGGTAGTGCGATCGAGGTGTTCTCTTGGGATGCATACCAAAAGATGGGGCTGAAAGAATTGGTGTTGTCCAAAGCTAGTCTGCTGTATGGCTTCGCGAACCATTTCGTCGAGGTAAAAGGCTCGATCACCTTACCAGTCACCTTAAAGGATGGCAAGGACACAACTGCAAAGTATATTCAGTTCTACATGGTAGACCACCTAATGGCGTACAATACTATCTTCAGACGACTGATAATAAGGATGATAAAGATGGCGGTCGCAAGTTTCTGTACGAAGATCAAGTTTTCAACGAAAATAGGGGTAGAATTCTTTCACTCATATTAGCGAACTGTGAGGTAATGCCATATATTATCTATCAATCAAGCAAGAGAGCCCATTTTCGAAGGACAGAGTTCGCGAGGGACAGTGCTAGTGAATTAGGTCCTGGATTTAGATAGCTTAGACGTAAGAGACAAATAGAGAAGCAAAAAAAAATGAGGCCACGGAGCATAGCGAGACTTTGCAGCTATTTTGTGACAAAGAAGAAAAAACTATTAGAATCTCGTCAACATTGGTGATAGAAGAACAGAACATGTTGGCTCAGTGTTTAAAGAAGAATTCGGATTTTTTTCCAGGTCAGTAGTGGATATGCCAAGGTAGACCCTCAAGTAATCATCCACAAGTTGAATATCCTCCTAGAAGCAAAGCCAATAAAGTAGAAGAAGAGGAAATTTGTGTCGCAGGTGGTAAAAGCAATAAGGCAAAAAGTAGCTAAATCGTTGTTAGCATGTTTCATCAATGAGGTAGAGTATCTGGATTGGTTCTCAAATATAGTCATGATGAAGAAAGAAAATGGAAAATAGAGAATGTATATTGACTTCACTAACCTCAATAACGTATGTCTTAAAGATAGTTTTCCCCTACCTTCGATTGACCGTTTAGTTGATACTGCAGTAGGTCACAGGTTCATGAGCTTCATGCACACTTTCTCGGGATAAAATCAGATTCTTTTGGACTAGGAAGATCAAGAAAAGATGGCTTTCATCACCGAAGAGGGGCTTTTCTACTACCGAGTCATGCCTTTTAGCCTTAAGAATGCGGGAGTAACCTATTAGAGTTTAGTGAACAGAATATACAGAAACCAGATAATTCACGATTTTAAAGTCTATGTAGATGACATGTTAGTAAAAAGCGAATCAATGGAGGACCATGTGTGCATATTGTCTGAAACATTTGCAGTCCTAAGGGCTTATAACATGAAACTGAATCTAGAGAAATGTGCCTTCGGCATACGAGTAGGCAAGTTTTTGAGTTTCATGATTTCAGAGAGAGGGATAGAAGTGAACTTGGAAAAGATCAAAGCGATCATAGAAATGTCTCTCTCGTGAACCACGAAGGACATACTACGCCTCACAGGAAAAGTAGTGACACCAACAGATTCATTTCCAAGATGGCAGATAAGTGTCTCCTTTTCTTGAAAGCCTTCAGCACCTCTTTCTCGTAGATTGCAAAATGTCAGGCAGCCTTTGAAAAATTAATAATGTATCTTACCTCCTCCTCACTTTTGAAATCACCTCGGCTAAGAGAAACCCTATATCTGTACTTGACTACCTTAGAATAGACGATTGTAACGGTGTTAATTAGATTAGAGGGTGTTTGTCAATTCTCAGTGTATTACATCAGCAAAGTACTCCAAAATGGCGAGCTAAGGTACTCAAAAATAGAAAAGTGTATTTTTTCTTTGATAGTCGTAGGTCGCAAGCTACAGTCGTACTTCTAAGTCCACCTGATCATTGTTGTGACCAACCAGCCCATGAAGGAGGTACTGTCCAAAGTAGTAGGAAGGGTAACAAAGTGGGGTATTGAACAAGCTGAATTTGGAATAGGCTTCACTTCAAGAACAACGATAAAAGTGCAAGTGTTAGTTGATTTCATGGTGGAATGTTCTTTTGAGAAAGTTGTTGACACAAGAGGTAATATAGTTTACAAGTTGAAATTTTGGACAATGATATCCTATAAGAAGTATATATTGCGTGAACATTGTTAAAAATTCAATCTCTTATATATTTTATGATAAGGCACAATGAGTTTAACACTTTATACTAAGATTTCTTTTTCACTTGTTGTGTGTTATTTAGTAGTCAACCTACCTTCAAAAAGTGTACATACAACTGATAATTCAAAAAGTTAGCTAGTTTATGTCAATGGCTTAGCAGCTAAAATAAGATCAGGAACGGGTGCACTCATAGTTGAGCTTAGTGGCAATGAATGGCAGTACAGATTATCATTTGGGTTCCAAATGTACAATAACACTGCTGAGTATGAAGCTTTGGTATCGAGATTGCAATTAGCACACTTACTAGGAGCGAATGACCTAAATGCCCACATAGTTTCACTACTGGTGGCAAAATAGATAAATGGCGAATACAATGTCGAGAAGGCAGTACTAAAAAAATATCATACTATTGTAGTCCAGTTGCTCGCAGGGTTTGACAAAGTTCAAATTAAACAGCTCTCGAGAAGTGACAACACGCGTGTCTGTGCTTTGTCCAAGTTAGCATCATTTATTGTCATCGAGCAAAGATGGAAAATTTTACTCTAGTATAGAGAGACCCCGAGCTATGACGCACCGCTAATACTATGTATAGGTTAAGAAGAAACTTGGATGACCCTAATAGTTCGTACTCTCCGAGGAGGACAAGATAACCAAGGCAAAAAGGAACTTATGAGATTACAACACAAATTTGCAAGGTATGTCATTATCACAAATTACAAATACCTGTATAACTCCTAGTGTGTGATTCGAGTATTTGAATATTGTGAACTCGCTTAATTCCATAATGAATTAAAACAACATTTTTTTCCTGTGTTTGATAGATACACCCTTTTGGAGGGTGTACTATATAGAAAAGGATTTTCATAGCCACCGTTGTGATGTCTATCATCAGCCGAGGATGAATACATAATATGATAAATTCACAAGGGGATCTACGGTGATCACTTGGGGGTACACGACTTGCACAGAAAATCTTTAGGCAAGGATATTATTGGCCAACAATCCAAAAAGATATGCATGAACTAGTTCGCACATTCGATTCCTGCCAAAGATATGCCCAAATGTAAAGACAATCAGTAGAACCTCTTCAGGTTGTATCAAGCCCTTGGTCGTTCGCAACATAGGGAGTTGACCTACTTGGCTCATTCCCTATAGCTACGGCACAAAAGAAATTCATAGTGGTCACAGTGGATTATTTTATTAAATGGATTGAGGATAAAGCCCTAACAACCATCACTGAAAGGCAAATAGAGTCTTTCCTGTGGAAGTTTGTTGTATGTAGGTTTGGTATGCCACGTTTGATTATCACAAACATTGGCACGTAGTTCCAAGGAAAATTTAATAGCTTTTGTACCGACCTACATATCTTAATAGCCTTGAAGAAGAAAGTGGGAGAAACTAAGGCCATATGGTTAAAAGAGCTGCTTGGAATTTTGTAGGCCTTGCGAACTACACCCCACACTGCAACAGGGGAAACATCTTTTTCCCTTGTTTATGGAACAGAAGCTGTAATCCCTGTAGAAATTGGTATGAGGTCGTACAAAATCCAACAATTTAATGAAGAAGCTAATTAAAGAGGCTATCAGGCTCAACCTTAACCTGATTGATTAACTCAGAGAAATAGCTAAAGTTAGAAATGCAACACGTGCTTAGCAGGCAACCCGCTACTATAACACCAAGGTTAAAAACATGCAGTTCCAATTGAGCGACCTTGTCTTAAAAAATACCCAAGCCAATTTACCAGCTTACCAATAGGGAAAATTGGCTCCAAATTGGTAGAGACCATATAAATTTGTAGAAAAAATTGGTCATGGAGAATACAAGTTAGTAAGGATGGATGTCACAGCTATACTGCGAACATGGAACGCTAGACACCTCAAACAATATTATGTATAGTTCCTTACTCCTCTAATAAAAGATGTTTTCTTGTTGACACTTGTGCTCATAGAAAACCCAAACAGTTAGCGAGAGTTAAAAGCTCCCAACTATCATTATTAAGGCTCGCAGGTTCAATACCACAACCCCTTAAATAGTTAGCGAGAGTTAAAAGCTCCCAACTATCATTATTAAGGCTCGCAGGTTTAAAACCACAGCCCTCAAATAGTTAGCGAGAGTTAAAAGCTCCCAGCTATCATCATTAAAGCTCGCAGGTTTAAAATCGCAGCCCCCAAACAATTAATAAGAGTTAAAAGCTCTCAAATGCCATTATTAAAGCTTGCGAGATCAAAATCACTGTCCCTCAAACAGTTAGCGAGAATTAAAAGCTCCCAACTGTCATTATTAAAGCTCACAGGTTCAATACCGCAACCCCCTAAATAGTTAGCGGGAGTTAGCGGGAGTTAAGAGCTCCCAACTATCATCATTAAAGCTCACAAGTTTAAAACCGTAGCCCCCAAATAGTTAACGAGAATTAAAAACTCCTAACTATCATCATTAAGGCTCACATGATTAAAACTGTAACCTCCCAAATAGTTAGCAAGAGTTAAAAGCTCCCAGCCATTATCATTATGGCTCATAAGTTTAAGGCCACAGCCCCCTAAGCAATTAGCGAGAGTTAAAAGCTCCTAACTGTTATCATTAAGGCTCACAGGATTGAAATCGCAGCTCTCCAAATAGTTAGCAAGAGTGAAAAGCTCTCAACTGTTATTATTAAGGATCGCAGGTTTAATACCGCAGCCCTCTAAACAATTAGCGAGAGTTAAAAGCTCTCAGCTGTCATCATTAAGGCTCACAAATTTAAAACTGTAACCCCTCAAACAATCAGCGAGAGTTAAAAACTCCCAGATGATGATTTTGGAAAATTTTATGAAGTCTAAAACTGCTCGCGTACTAATATTCTCAGCTGTTGATTTTAAAAAATTTCCTTAAAGCTTAAAATAGTTTGCGAACTAATATTTCAGTTGACGATTTTGGAAAATTTCACTAAGTGTAAAACTGCTCGTAGTCTTAGTGATAACAATATAGTCGCACAATAGATGTAAAAGACCCGTAAAATCAATAATATTATAGCAGTAGCTGACGGAAATAAATTTATACTTTATTTCATGGGAGAAATACAAATAGCTAAATAATTAAGATACATTAGCTTCCTCTTCTCCCCCATCAGCATCTTGGCCTGCGTTTTCATTCTTAGCAGGAAGGGCTACATTATCATTCTTAGTAGAGAGCCACATTTTCATTCTTAACAGGAGGGGTCATGTTGTCATTCTCAATTGGGTCCTCAGCTAAGTAGAAATCTTGTGAATTTTTCTAGGTGGACACGAACGAGTCCCATACAGCACTCAAAAGAAAACACTTGCCGAACTCTAGTGCATCTATATCTACATCGTAGAGAGTGTCGAAGTCAACCTTGCGAGCATCAAAAGGCCCACCTACAACCTGGGTGTATAGAAAAATATTCATCTTTAGCTGAGAGATGAAGTTACACACATTCCTACTGGTCTCCTACTTGAATTTCTCCA
This sequence comes from Gossypium anomalum, assembly GCA_025698475.1. Classification (NCBI taxonomy): domain Eukaryota; kingdom Viridiplantae; phylum Streptophyta; class Magnoliopsida; order Malvales; family Malvaceae; genus Gossypium; species Gossypium anomalum. The sequence goes on from CM046956.1 coordinate 63,733,937, forward strand.
GGGCTTCAATTTGTTTACTTTTAGTCTTTTCCACTTCAGTGTCTCACTCTCTGATGATCTTATCCAATTAAATGGTGTGCTCCGCAGTAACCCTGTCCAGTTCAACTTGCGTGGCCTCTTTATCCTTCCTCTCAATAGCCATCTCATGTGACAGCGTATCAGCCTTGACCTCAGCAACCCTCTAGCGCTCCAAAAGATCCTCATTTTGCTTGCTGATGAGTTCATTCTCCTCTCTTATCTTGAGGTGCAATTTGCGAACCATTTCCAATTCTGCCTTAGTTTCGGCGAGCTCACTTTGATAAACCTCATCTAGCTCTAGCCCAATAATATTAGCTTTAGAAAGTAAGAAATTCAGAAAAGAAGCAATATTGGACATTGAGAGTTTTTGTGCACTACCTGATGACCCCACAATGTGCGTATCCTTCTTTCTAGTTTCAAGCATGGACGCCTTCCATTTTCGGGCCACATGAGTTGGATTATAAGGATACTCCAACGAGCTCACATGACCACGCCACGGAGAGAAATCACTATTACATTCAAATTTTGCCTCTTATCCGCAGCCAAGGTTAGAGCAACGTAAGAAACAATAAGAAGGGAGTCTACATCAACAGGAATCGGTGAGCTGATAAGGGGCACTGATGGCGGGCTCACTGAAAGTGAAATAGAGATATTAACTGATGTAGTTGTGAGAGTAGTCGGATTCATCTGCATCTTATGATGCTACTCTAAAAGACCACTATTCCTCCTCTTCCTCACTAATGGAAACAATATTTACAGCCCACTACAGTCTTGCATTTCCTACGTGCTCCCCTTATCAAAGCATCAATGTCCATGGCCTCATTGATTTCATAAAAGGTACTGTCAGTCTCACTCCAATTGTTCCCAAAGATGCGATTGATGCCTACATCAACAACAAGTCTAAGATCAATGGGAGTAGTTAGCAAATTAACATTCTGCTTACCACATTCCTTTCGCAAAAACACGGTAGAAGGCTAGGGAAAATGTTTCATCTTGCAGAAATGATAAAAGAAATTCAGTGGTTCCTCCTTGCCCTATAGTATTAAACCCAACTCGTTCGTAGAGTAATAAGGCCACGTATTACTTTCAGGTTGAGCGTCAATAGACTGAGTAACCTTCCTATTATCACCACGCCTCCACCTACTAAGGTTGAAACCCTCTAAACAATAGCGAAACACGTTCCTCGTCATTATAACATCCTTCAGAACCAGCAAACGTCCAATGCGAAACCTCTAAAATTGAGTTAGGAATTCTGGTATAGAGAGGGTTCGTTAAAACGAGCACATGTATCGGCTCAGCGAAGACCATTTGATGGAAAATCAAAAGTCATCGTTGAGATTACTGTGGACTCAGATGTACTTCCCCCGATTTAGGCGAAGGTTGAAACGTTGGTTTATGATAATACTCCTTACCTTTTCGCGATGGGAGAAGTAGTAGAACCCCGATGAGTTCTCCAGGTTGTGGCTTTTCAACTAGACCAAGTGCTGAAAAACAGCGAGCAAGGGAACCTAATTACACTGACAACAATCGATGAAGTATGCCACAACGATCCACCATAAGAAACCCAAAACTTGACTAGGGGCAACTTTGTAGTCCTTAAGCAGGCTGCAGAAGACAGGGTGCAATGGTAGATGGAACCCAGCCTCGAACGCATGAAGGGGGAGTAGGAAGCTATCCTCGGTGACTTTGCTCAGCCTGTGGAAACCCTACATGATAAAAAACTCGTAAGAGAAATGAGAAATCTTTATCCCCCAAACGGCCAAAACTCGCCACATTTCCTCAATTTTCATAATACAAGCATAAATTTGTCTGTCACTAGAACCCTCAATGATCGTTTTAGTGGTGGATGGCTTGGGATTATTCAGTTATTGACTCCTCTCATTCTTGGCATGTCAACGAAGAAAAGAAAAGAAACAAATAGAGAAATATTTTTACCTTGAGAGAAATCTTCAACTAGTTCTGATTTCAAAAGCGTTAAGAATGAATTTAGGGTTTCAGAGCATCCCCTTCTTAAAGAAATTTTTTTCTGCGATATGACGATTCCAATAACCAAAAAATCTCAATGGTCAGATCCATGCAAGCACGATCCACCCATACACGTGGCAAGGTAGACGTCAGGTTTTAATAACTCCCAACGTACCCAACAAGCTGCATTTAAACTTGAGATGACGATTCCAATAACCAAAGAGTCTCAACGGCCAGATTCATGCGAGCACGATCCACCTATACACATGGTGAGGCAGACGTCATGTTCTAACAGCTTCTAGCGTACCTAACAAGCCACACTTAAACTCGATATGATGGATCTAAGAAGCGCCACTTTGTAACTCTCCTTGGACCTACCAATAGGGGACTATTGTTATACATTAATGACCACCAACCCGAGTCCCAAATAGGATCCGTGTCACCTACCCAAAACCTGGACAGGTCCCACTAGATGACCAAGTGGGAAGCGAATCGCAAAAGGATAGCAAGGGGTGTTCGTGGCCCAGCTCACATGGTAGGCTCGCGGATCTAGCTCGCACAAACCAATGGAAGGTCACGGTCTCAGCTTGCATGCGTCTAAGGAGCTTGTAGAAGAGGGATCGTGTGCTCCGCAGGCAACCTAGAAGGAAATACATGCCTAGCAGGCCTGAAGCCCGAACTAAATGTCAATACTAGGAACAGAAAGAACCGCATGCTTTGCAGGCAACCCAGAGTGAAACACGTGTCCAACAATCTTGAAGCCCGCACAGAATGTCAGTACTAGAAACGGCGAAGTCAAGACAAAATAGTAGGGTCCTATCGTGAGTTGTGATAACATGTATAAATACTAGAATACTCCCATTAATAAGACACGAGACAAAATTACTCAACACAACTAAATTAAAACTTAATTTACTTGAACTTGAATATGTTAATAAAGTAATAAATATGAAAATCAAGTGTACAAAGATTGGAAAAAAAATATTAATTAGTTACATACCTTTTATAAGCTGGCCTGCTCGTTCAAGCATGAAAATTTAGGAGGATAAGCAAAAATATTAGATTTAAAAAATAGTCTTAAACAAAAATTTAATTCCATTTGAACTAAGCTCAGCTTAGTTTATTTTTCTAAGTTTGCAATGTAAAAATTAAGTTTATAGTAATAATTACTGTAATCTGTAATGTAAACAACAAAAAAACATAAGTATAAGACCCAAGTTATTGAGTATTGGTCAAAGCTTTACTTGATCAAACTTCAACCAGATCATAGTCGTGTTTTTCCGTACAATATGTATAAGACACGTCTGCATCCACACGTTTTCTTTTTGGTTAAAAATACAAAAAGTCCCCTTATTTTTCATAATTTAAAATTTAGTTTCTATATTTTTATTTTTAAGAATTTAATCCTTTTACTTTTTTAGATTTTAAAATTTAAATATAACTGTTAACACTGTTAAAATTATTTTGTTAAATTTAAATACATTATAATATTATTTTTTTATTTATATAACTACTAAGTGAATTTTTTTTTTTCCAAATCTCACACCAATAAATTTAATAAAAATTAAATAATATTAAATATTAAGCTTAGATTTTGAAAGTTAAAAAGTAAAAAGTTAAAAATAAAAATATAAAAACTAATACTTTGACTTTTTTTAGGTCAATAATCATGGTGATAAATCCACTCAATTGGATAAACAATTGTTGTGTTTTGTAATAGTAGAATAAATACAATGATGAAAACCAAAACATAATGCAAATTAAAATTTTATTTTAACGAAAACAAAAATACCATTACGCTTCGGTCTTGGTTAATCAATTTTTCATCTTATTTTCTGTTTCTGTTTTGCAAAGAAAATTGAAATATATGTGAACTTTAAAATATATAATTATTGGGCATTCTGACTTTTGAGCATTTATTCTGTGGAAAAATTATAAATTGACATGGTCTTGGTTGGTTTGGAAATATTTTACGTTTTTTTTTCTTTTTAAAAAAGATAAATCTGAAATTGCTGAGAAATTTAGTAATAACAAAATGGGTTCCATCTCCAGTTATCCCCTAATAAAAGCTAAACCCCAAAAGAATATAATTTAAACAGTAAGGGAAAAAAAAAAAAAAAACCCAAATCTGCATTGGGTTATACATAAGAACAAAACAAACTGTTTTCTTCCTAAAGAAAAAGAGAGCCATTAATGACCTCTTACAGAAATAAAGAAGAAAAAATGATAAACAAAAAAGGGTAGAAAACCCATTTTTGCAACTCCTCTAATATTCATCCTTTGTTAAAAAGAAAAGAAAAGAGTTTTGTATTTGTTTAATGTGCTAAACGAATAGGTAAGAAAGCTAAAACGAGGAAAAGGGCATCTAGAAAAGAAATGCAAAGACGAAATCAAGAAGGAAACACCATGGAATTGGTGTGTCTTGGTGGTGAAGTAAAACAGGGTTTATTGCAGCAGCAGAAACAGGAAGAGAAGACAAGTTTGAGGACTCTCTTGAGGACTTGGCCACGTAAAGGAATCCAACGAGGCGCTACGCCAGTTGCCACAGCAACAGCACGTAGGGGATATCCAGGAAGCCCCGCAGTTGTAGGTCGGTAAGTGGGCGCATCCATTGATTGGAAGTGGGCAGCGAGAATATGCCGGGGAGGATCGTTGTCTTTTGGATTTTCAGCTCGGCACACAACCAATTATAAAAGCGTGGGCAAACCGAGTGAAGCAGCGTGTGAAGGCCCAAGGGGCCTAGTCCTCTCACTCTACCATTCAATTCCTTCCCAATTTTCCAAGCAGCCAAATACACGCTTACTACACAGCTGGGTTGGTTCCATGAAAACCTATTAATATGTCATCTATATATTTCCAAAAACGTTGCTTCTTAAAGCTCTTACCCTTTAAATTTTCCCTCTACAATCCCGAAGACATGGTCATTTCTTCCTTTTATATAGGCATAATAACTTTTTTTGTCCTCAAAATTTATAAAAATAATCATTTTAGCCCCATTTAATTTTTCTGTCGCTTTTTATATCAATGATCTAATAGTACATTGTTAAGTATCAGAGTTTAAAGCCCCATTTATATCAATGGCACATTCAATGCGTTAAATTTTCAAAGTGTAAAATTTTCCAACATAAACCTAGCCATATATTGGTGTGATTGGCACACCACCAATGAGATGACCACCAAATTTTGATAGGAGTTCCAAGGACCAACGAACAGATAGGAAGCTCCAAAATAAAGGTATCTTCTTATCCTCTCAATTCTTTACTTATTATTATTTATTTTGTTTTAAGTATAAATATAAATATATTTTTATTTAATATAAATAACATAATCCTAATATATTATTATCTAATATAATATAAATAATTTTTTAGTATAAATAATTTTTTATAATTTTTATTTATAATTTAACATAAAATATATTTTGTTATTTAATTTATAAAATATTTTGATATTTAATTATATATACATTTTAATTTAACGTCCTTAATACTAATTGTTTATTCTCATCTCATTTCAACTAAAGTCTCCTCCATTGTAAATCATATGTAGTAGGCAATATCCCATAAGCAAACAGCTCCATGTATAACTTTCCTAATACGCCTTGGCCGAACAATGAGAATTCATCATCAATCTATCATGGGACTCTATCATACTAATAGGAATGCAAAGAACAAATTCAGCACCCACTACATAACTTATACTAATTGTAATAATACTCTTTCGTATATTCTCTTTATCTAATCCTTTATTAACATTCATCCATCCAACCCAACAACAAAGGAATGCCTAAATACTTTTCATTCTCAATGCTCCGTTTAACTCCAAGGTTGTTCAAGAGTTCCCCTCTTGTTGTATATATCTGATATCTCCCATACTAGAGCTAAAGGAAATCCTCCGTTTTGTTTTTACATCATCTGCTATACACCTATTTTACAGGCCAAGCTACCCAATCAAATCTAAATATCCACCTCAAATTTAGTCCCGTTTAAAATATAGGACAAGTTCGGGCTCCAACATTTAAGGCCCAAACTTGGGTTTTCCCAACCCATTTTTTAAATTTGTAATTATTATATTATGTTATTTTTATTTATTATGTAATTCATAACACATAAAAAAAAATTATAGTAATGTATAATACTATAATGTAAACATTAGAAAAATGTTTAGTTGTTTATATATAAAATTTTAATAAATAAAAAATATATAAAATTATTAAATAATATAAATATTTTTAAAATTTTAAAAAATAATATGGTGACTAAAATGGATTTGAGTTAACCATTTACAAATATGGATGGGCTTGAGTAAACTTTTTAGCCCATATTTTAGGCCAACTCGAATTTGAGTAAATATAAAATATGTTAATATCATACTTAAATTGCATTCAGACTGGACTAGGCTTGCCCAATAATACCTCTAACCAAGTAAGGCAAGTGCTTTGATTTTAGTATTTTTATAACATGCATGGTAGAGAAAAACCTTAAAGTGTAACGCCCCGTACCCGAGACTGTCGCCGGATTCGAACACGAGGTGTTAACAGACTTAATTCATTACTTAAACCGCTCAAACAATTTATTTTTTTTTAAAATTTCCAGTCAAGCTAGCAATCTGCGTCACAGTCGCTTAAAAATTCATATCTCGAGTTTCGAAACTCGAAATCAAATTCCATAAATTTTACCTGAAACTAGACTCATATATCTATTTACTAATTTTTTTCTAGAATTTTTGGTCAAGCCAATTAGTACAGTTTATTAGTTGAATTCTCCCCTATTTCAGGGTTTGACTGCTCTGACCTCTGTGTATTACGAATCAGATATCTCTCTGTACAGAATTTTAATGTCTATGATGTTTGTTTCTCTTAAAACTAGACTCAATTCGAAATCTGTACATATAAATCATGGCTTCTAATTATTTTTTTAAAATTTATTATGAATTTTTAAAGTCAGAACAGGGGATCCAGAAATCACTCTGGCCCTGTTTCACAAAAATTCAAATATCTCATAAAATATAATTCATATACCTGTTTTGTTCAATCCATATGAAAATAGACTCATAAATCTTCAATTTCATAACTTACTCATCATTTAATTCTATTTCTACTATTTTTAGTGATTTTTCAAATTTATATCACTGCTGCTTCCAGATTCTGTTTTATGGCAAATTTCACTTTACTAAGGATTTTCATGGACTAAATATCATTTTAAACATACATAACATCAAATATGACTTAGATTGGCCATTCCAATGGCTAATCATTTACAAACCCTTTTCTTGCCAAACCATAGCCATATCATAAGATCATTTACACAAAGTGAGTATTTTGCCATACATGCCACATTCAAAACACACAAGCCATTTTACCAATTTAGGCCTTCGGATAGTGTGAACGAGTCTTCGACCCATCCCGATTCTCAAGCCGGCTTGTCAAAACTACAATGAATAAAAAGGAGGGAGTAAGCATAAATGCTTAGTAAGTTCACATGCAAATAGCAAGTAACATAATCACACAATCCCACAAAAACATTATTTGCATAAACAATACCAAGACATTCATATTTCATTTGTATTTAATATCTTTCTACGATTTCATCATACCAAGTTCTCAACCCAAGGGTTTAAGCACATACCTGTCAAATTTTCTCATTTACCACACTTACCAACATGTCACCTTCATTTTAGGCCTTCTTTTTATTCACTTAAGATTCACCCGTTGAACACATCAGAATATAATTCGAATGCGCGGATCTCATGAACATAAGAGCCATACCCGCAGCTAGACAAACTCAATAGCTTGCGGAACTTATGTAGCCAAGCTACCATGTAACCCGCCCATAAGTGAACTCAGACTCAACTCAACGAGCTCGGGCGTTCACATCCATAAGTGAACTCGGACTCAACTCAACGAGCTCGGATGCCTAGTTACATCTCACGAACTCGGACTCAACTCAACGAGTTCAGAACTCAACCATCCTAGTAACATGTCACTTGTATTCTAATCTATTCCCAAGGTTCAAACGGGCTTTTTCCTCGATCACATATCCTTGCCATCTTCCATGGAATATCAAAACCGACACTCGGTAGCAATTCATATTTAACAAGTAATAAACATAATTTGCATATTACTCAATAATAACCACAAAGCATAATATTTCATAATAATAATCATCATATCATATAAATATCATTAAGTTAATTAAAATGACAATTATGTTACTACATTTACACATGAACTTACCTCGGTACAAAATTATTATCAACCGAGCCTATTCTTCGTAAACTTTATTTTTCCCTCGATCGCGACTTGAATCTCGTTTCTCTTGATCTATAATGCCAAATTAATCTTATTTAATACATACATTCATCAAAACAGCATTTAATACAAACTTTGGAAAAATTACATTTTTGCCCCTAAACTTTTGCATAATTACACTTTTGCCCCTAGGCTCGGGAATTAAACTTCATCCCTTATTCTTATGTTTTATGACATGCTGATCATTTTTACCTTCTATGGTAACATCAAATTCACACTCTAACATGTACTTATGACTATTAGGTATTTTTACCGATTAAGCCCTTTTACTCGTTTTCGCTTAAAACCGAGTAGTACAAGTTGTCTAATATAATTTAAAACCTCATTTTCTATCATAAAACACCAAAATACACAAATTTCACCTATGGGTATTTTTCCAAATATGAACCCTAAGTTGAATTATTGCTAGCATAAGCTTAATCAAGCTACTGGGATTCCAAAAACGTAAAGAACATTAAAAACGGGGCTTGGAATCACTTACTATGGAGCTTGGAAGCTTGAAACAAACCCTAGCTATGGAGAACCCTTGAAATTTCGGCCTAATGAAGAAGATGGACAAAAATTGGCTTTTAATTTTGTTTTTAATTCATTTTAATAACTAAATGACCAAAATGCCCTTACTACTAAACTTTCCAAAAATTCCATCCATGTCCAATTTTTGTCCATAGACTTAGAAATTGGTCAAATTTCTATTTAAGACCTCCTCATTAATATTCCAAAACAATTTCATACTAAAAACTTCTAGAATGCAAGTTTTACAAACTATTCGATTTAGTCCCTAATTTCAATCTAAGCACTTTAGGCATAGGATTTCATCACGAAATTTTCACACAATCATGCAATCATATCATAAACATCAAAATAATTATAAAATAATTATCTCTATCTCGGATTTGTGGTCACGAAACCACTATTCCGATTAGGCCCTAATTCGGATATTACAACTCTCCCCTTTTAAGGATTTTCGTCCTCGAAAATCTTACCTAGAAAGTGTGGGTATTGGTTTCTCATAGTTTCTTCAGGTTCCCATGTAGTCTCTTCTACCTTGTGCTTTTGCCACAATACTTTCACGAGAGCGACACTTTTATTTCTTAGTTGTTTGACTTCTCGAGCTATCTTAATCAGTTCTTCTTCGTAAGCCATATCCAGTCGTAGTTCAATTTCTGTCGGTGAAATTATATGTGAAGGATCTGAACGATATCGACGTAACATAGATACTTGGAACATATCATGAATCTTCTCTAATTCAGGTGGTAATGCTAGCCGATATGCTACCGGTCCAACTTTTTCAATTATTTCATACGGTCCAATAAAACGCGGACTTAACTTGCCCTTCTGTCCAAATCTAAAGACTTTCTTTCATGGAGACACTTTCAAAAATACCTTATCACCAACTTGAAACTCGATTTCCCTTCGTTTCAAATCCGCATAAGATTTCTGTCTATCTGAAGCAGCTTTCAAACAATCTCGAATCACTTTAAGCTTTTCTTCGGTTTCTTTTATTAGATCAACTCCATAAATCTGATTTTCCTTGAGTTCAGACCAATACAATGGCGTCCGAAATTTACGACCATACAATGCTTCATAAGCATCGACAACCACATTCGCTTTTCCCAGATGGTAATCAATAACAAGCTAGTAATCTTTCAATAACTCCAACCATCTTCGCTGTCTCAAATTCAAATCTTTTTGTGACATCAAGTATTTAAGACTTTTGTGGTCGGTATATACTCGGCACTTTTCACCATACAAATAATGTCACCAAATTTTCAAAGCAAACACTATAGCAGCCAATTCCAAATCATGAGTTGGATAATTCCTTTTATGAGATTTTAATTGTCTCGAAGCATAAGGCACCACTTTTCCTTCTTGCATAAGTACACATCCTAAGCCATTTCGAGAAGCATCACTATAACCACAAATTCTTTACCTGATTCGGGTTGTACCAACACTGGTGCTTCAGTTAATAACTTTTTCAATTCTTCAAAACTTTGTTGACATTCTTCCGTCCATTCAAATTTAACATTCTTTCGGAGTAGTCTAGTCATAGGAGCAGCAATTATAGAAAATCCATTTACAAACCGCCGATAATACCCAGTTAGCCCCAAGAAACTTCTAACCTCGGTTACATTTTTCGTTGGTTTCCAATCAACAATGGCTGAAATCTTACTATGATCAACCCGTATACCATCACCTGAAACAATATGACCCAAAAATCTAACTTCCCGAAGCTAAAATTCACTTTTACTAAACTTGGCATATAACTGCTTATTTCTCAAAGTTTGCAAAACTATCCTCAAATGCTCAACATGCTCTGTCTCATCTTTTGAATAAATTAAAATATCAGCTATAAACACCACAATAAATTTGTCCAAGTATGGCCAAAATATGCGATTCATTAAATCCATAAACACAGCAGGAGCATTTGTCAACCCGAATGGCATAACTAAAAATTCATAATGACCGTACCTTGTTCTAAAAGCAGTTTTAGGCACATCCGACTCTTTTACTCGCAGCTGGTAGTACCCAGATCTCAAGTCAATCTTTGAAAACCATGTCGCTCCTTTTAGCTGATCAAATAAATCATCAATTCTTGGCAATGGATATTTGTTTTTGATTGTCACCTTGTTTAACTGCCGATAGTCAACACACAACCTCATAGAACCATCCTTCCCAAGGTGAAAAACTCGGTCTCACAAAGCCTTTATCAGTCAACTCTTGCAACTGCGACTTTAATTCTTTCAACTCTGCTGGTGCCATTCTATATGGAGCAATTGAGATCGGAGTTGTTCCCGGTATCAAATCAATACCAAATTCTACTTCCCTGACTGGAGGAAAACCCGACAATTCTCTTCCGAAATACGTCCGCAAATTCACACACAACCAAGACCGATTCAACTTTCTTTTCAAATTCTTTTGTATTAATTACGTACGCCAAATAAGCTTCATAACCCTTTCTCAAATATCTCTGAGCCGACATTGAAGAAATCATACTAGATAATGCCTCTGATTTGTGCTGTTCAACCCATAAAATTTTACCACTTTCACACTTTAATTCTATAACCTTTTCTTTGCAATTTATTATAGCATCATGTAATGTCAACCAATCCATGCCCAAAATAACATCAAATTCATCAAACGGCAACAACATCAAGTCGCTGTAAAGTAATGACCCAATCATTAAAGGGCATTTCTTGCATACTTTATCAACTATCACACATTTGCCTAACTGATTCGACACTCTAATCATAAATTCTGTGTTCTCAACAGGTATATTCATACTAAACATCAGTTTCATGCATACATATGAATGAGTAGAACCGGAGTTCATTCTCGAGGGAACCCCATTTCATTTAAAGCATTAGGATCAATCAAAGCAATAACATTAACATCATAAAGAGAAAATATACCAGTAATCACATCAGGTGATGAAGCATCTTCACGTGCCTTTATAGCATAAGTTCTAGCCGAGCCCTTGCTTTAGATTTAGTTCTTTGAATCTCTGGCTACATTTTTGCCGCTTGCTTCATTTCCAACTTTTCTCGAATATCTTCCTCGAGTCCTGCACTGCTGGCTTTTACACTCAAAAATTTTCTTTCTCAACTCTCTCTGGGCAATCTCTAATAAAATGATCCGAGAACCACACCAAAACATTTATTCACTCTACATGGGCCAAAATGATTTCTCCACACCACTGGCACTCGGGCTTAACAAATCTCGTATTTCCCACACTAGTCTGCATAGTAGTCCGAGATTTAGGACCCACATTTTGCTTCTTAAAATTTCCATATGATTGTCCAAATTAAACTCATGAACGAGGATTTATATTTCTAGATTTTCTGAATTGCTGTGAGAATGAACTACTCGTCGGTCTTTTCTTCCAATTTCTAGTCTCAGCCTCTACCTTTTTCTTCTCTTTAAGTAGTTCTTCACCTTTGCAAGCTCGATCAACCAGTACTACCATTTCTTTTAATTTAAGAATCCCAACAAATACTTTGATGTCTCCATTGAGTCCGTCTTCAAATCGTCTGCACATTTTAGCTTTTGTAGGAATATATTCTCTAGCATACTTACTCAACCTGACAAACTCCCTTTCAGTATTCATGAATCATGTTCCTCTGCTTTAATTCAAGAAACTTTTTACGCTTCGATCAATAAATCTTTCATCGACATATTTCTTTCTAAATTCTTCTTGAAAGAACTCCCAAGTTACTTTCTCTTTCGGTACTACTGAAGTCAATGTCTTCCACCAATGATAAGCTAAATCCCTCAACAATGATATAGCACATTTCAAGCATTCTTCAGTGTACAAGACAATTCATCAAATACCCGAATAGAATTCTCAAGCCAAAACTCGCTTTCTCAAATCATCATCAATATTTGCCCCGAATTCTTCTACCCCTTGTTTACTGGATTTTGTCAACTAGAGTTCGGGAAATTTCATCGATCTCTACACCTTGAGGCATCGGGTACAGGTTGAGGAATCGGGGAGGTGGGGAGGTTGTGCATTCGGGTTCGTTTACGAACGAACTCGATGATACTGTGCACTTATCATCCGGAGAAAAGCTTCCAGAGCCTTTCTCCTCCTCCTTGAGCGATAGTAGGAGGTGGATTTTCGGTTGGCACCGCCTTTCACCGGTGAGCTGGTGCATTACTCTCTACATCATCACCGCAATCGGATCGGGATCCATTTACTATAAAAATCATTTAAAAGGTCGTAAGTCGTCACACTATCACAATTTATATATATGGCATGTATAGCAAAACCCGTACATACAACACATTAGTCCGAGAACCAACTAAACCTTCTTTGATACCACCACATGTAACGCCCTGTACCCGAGATCGTCGCGATTTGAACACGAGGTGTTAACGCACTTAATTCATTACTTAAACCGCTCAAACAATTTATTTTTTTTTAAATTTCCAGTCAAGCTAGCAATCTGCGTCCTAGTCGCTTAAAATTCATATCTCGAGTTCCAAAACTCGAAATCCAATTCCATAAATTTTACCTGAAACTAGACTCATATATCTATTTACTAATTTTTTTCTAGAATTTTTGGTCAAGCCAATTAGTACAGTTTATTAGCTCTGTGTATTACGAATCAGATATCTCTCTGTACAGAATTTTAATGTCTATGACATTTGTTTCTCTTAAAACTAGACTCAACAAGAAATCTGTATATATAAAGCATGACTTCTAATTATTTTTTTAAAATTTATTATGAATTTTTAAAGTCAGAACAGGGGATCCAGAAATCACAAAAATTCAAATATCTCATAAAATATAATTCATATACCTGTTTTGTTCAATCCATATGAAGATAGACTCATAAATCTTCAATTCCATAACTTACTCATCATTTAATTCCATTTCTACTATTTTTAGTGATTTTTCAAATTTACATCACTGTCTTCTTTGCTGCATTTCTATTTTATGGCAAATTTCACTTTACTAAGGATTTTCATGGACTAAATATCATTTTAAACATACATAACATCAAATATGACTTAGATTGGCCATTCCAATGGCTAATCATTACAAACCCTTTTCTTGCCAAACCATAGCCATATCATAAGATCATTTACATAAAGTGAGTATTTTGCCATACATGCCACATTCAAAACACAAGCCATTTTACCAATTTAGGCCTTCGGATAGTGTGAACGAGTCTTCGACCTATCCCGATTCTCAAGCCGGCTTGTCAAAACTACAATGAATAAAAAGGAGGGAGTAAGCATAAATTCTTAGTAAGTTCACATGAAAATAGCAAGTAACATAATCACACAATCCCACAAAAACATTATTTGCATAAACAACACCAAGACATTCATATTTCATTTGTATTTAATATCTTTCTACGATTTTATCATACCAAGTTCTCAACCCAAGGGTTTAAGCACATAACTATCAAATTTTCTCATTTACCACACTTACCAACATGTCACCTTCATTTTAGGCCTTCTTTTTATTCACTTAAGATTCACCCGTTGAACACATCAGAATATAATTCGAATATGCGGATCTCATGAACATAAGAGCCATACCATGACTAGACAAACTCAATAGCTTTGAACTTATGTAGCCAAGCTACCATGTAACCCGCCCATAAGTGAACTCGGACTCAACTCAATGAGCTTGGGCGTTCGCATCCATAAGTGAACTCGGACTCAACTTAACGAGCTCGGATGCCTAGTTACATCTCACGAACTCGGACTCAACTCAACGAGTTCGGAACTCAACCATCCTAGTGACATGTCACTTGTATTCTAATCTATTCCCAAGGTTCAAACGGTCTTTTTCCTCGATCACATATCCTTGTCGTCTTCCATGGAATATCGAAACCGACACTCGGTAGCAATTCATATTTAACAAGTAATAAACATAATTTGCATATTACTCAACAATAACCACAAAGCATAATATTTCATAATAATAATCATCATATCATATAAATATCATTAAGTTAATTAAAATGACAATTATGTTACTACATTTACACATGAACTTACCTCGATACAAAATTATTAGCAATCGAGCCTATTCTTCGTAAACTTTGTTATTCTCTCGATCGCGACTTGAATCTCGTTTCCCTTGATCTATAATGCCAAATTAATCTTATTTAATACATACATTCATCAAAACAGCATTTAATACAAACTTTGGCAAAATTACATTTTTGCCCCTAAACTTTTGCATTATTACACTTTTGCCCCTAGGCTCGGGAATTAAACTTCATCCCTTATTCTTATTTTTTATGACATGCTGGTAATTTTTCCCTTCTATGGTAACATCAAATTCACACTCTAACATGTACTTATGACTATTAGGTATTTTTACCGATTAAGCCATTTTACTCGTTTTCGCTTAAAACCGAGTAGTACAAGTTGTCTAACATAATTTAAAACGTCATTTTCTATCATAAAACACCAAAATACACAAATTTCACCTATGGGTATTTTTCCAAATATGAACTCTAGGTTGAATTATTGCTAGCATAAGCTTAATCGAGCTACCGGGATTCCAAAAACGTAAAGAACATTAAAAACGGGGCTTGGAATCACTTACTATGGAGCTTGGAAGCTTGAAACAAACCCTAGCTATGGAGAACCCTTGAAATTTCGGCCTAATGAAGAAGATGGACAAAAATTGGCTTTTAATTTTGTTTTTAACTCATTTTAATAACTAAATGACCAAAATGCCCTTACTACTAAACTTTCCAAAAATTCCATCCATGTCCAATTTTTTTCCACAGACTTAGAAATTGGTCAAATTTCTATTTAAGACCTCCTCATTAATATTCCAAAACAATTTCATACTAAAAACTTCTAGAATGCAAGTTTTACAAACTATTCAATTTAGTTCCTAATTTCAATCTAAGCACTTTAGGCATAGGATTTCATCACGAAATTTTCACACAATCATGCTATCATATCATAAACATCAAAATAATTATAAATTAATTATCTCTATCTTAGA
The DNA here is from genome assembly GCA_025698475.1 of Gossypium anomalum. Taxonomy (NCBI): domain Eukaryota; kingdom Viridiplantae; phylum Streptophyta; class Magnoliopsida; order Malvales; family Malvaceae; genus Gossypium; species Gossypium anomalum. The sequence continues at coordinate 63,749,710 of CM046956.1, forward strand.
TTTGTGGTCACGAAACCAGTATTCCGATTAGGCCTTAATTCGGGATATTACATAAAGTCCTAACTTTTAGTCATGTACAGTGACTTTTGTTGGGAGACCAGCCTCATATTTTAGATAGCTCTCATTCATAGGGTTCCAAAGAAACATGTTTCACTTAATTTGGTAAATGAGTGGATTTAAAGTTATGTTTATTCTTGCTTTATAGGTTTTATTGTTATGAACATCTTAACTCTAGTGTCACGAGCTGCACAAAAGAGTTTACGACTAAGGTATATTTTGATCTCTCTTGTTTATTGGAGGTCATTTGGTCCAACAACACTGGGTCATTGCTTGAAAAGGACTCAAAATTCATCTTCTCGAATCCTAGTTAAATTGTAATCACTCCAGTAAACTGTATTTTTATCAGGATAATTATTCTAAGTACTAAAGAATAAAGATGTTTAGAGTTTAAATCTCTAAGAACTCTCTTGTTTTAGATGAGAACTAATCTCAGCTATTGATGTAATTCAATCTGTATTGTTGGATTTGGGGAAGCTCAACTATAAATAGAGCCCTCTCCTTTCATTTGTAATCATTTCATTCTTTGAATTTAAAATACTTTTGAGAGCATTTACTTGGTGTGCTATTCTTTTATTGTGGTTTTCTATTCATTCATGGCTTCTTTCTCTTTTCAAGTTGATTCTGCTTTATTTTCAGCGCCTTAGAGAATTTTTGAAAGAACTCTCACTTTTTGAAAGTTAGGTTGATTTAGGCGGATTTGAAGTAAAGAAATTGTTGGAAAATATGTAATTTTTGAAAACTTTGAGGCATATTCTCGATTGGTAAAGGTGGAGAGTTGAATCATAATATTATGGTTTTATATTCTACTCCATAAGACCTTTACAATGATATATCATATGCTCAAAATGGTTAAGTGATGAATGGAAATTTATGCTCAAAGTAAGCCACTTGTGAATATTTGTTGAGGAAAAGAAAAGCTTAGATCTCACATTGGTTAGATAAGGTTCCTCGTAAGAAAATGGACAAGACACCATATAAGTTATGGAAAGGTAGAAAACCTTCGTACAACTACTTGAAAGTGTGGGGGTGTCTTGCAAAGGTAATGGCTCTGTCAACAAAGCAAATGAAAATAGGTCCTAAAACGGTGGATTGTATTTTTATTGGCTTTGCAGATCATAGCAATGCATATAGGTTTCTTGTGTATGAATCAAAGAATCTTAATATTCACAAGAATACTATATTAGAATCAAAGGATGCTTCATTCTTTGAAAATATCTTCCCTTGTAAAGCTAGAGAAGTTGATTCAAGTTCAACAAAATGAACTTCAGAGACTATAAATGAAAATAGTCAAGACTAGGTTAAAACTGAGATAGAGCCAATGAGGAGTAAATGAGCAAGGGTAGAAAAATCTTTTGGATCGGATTTTCTAACTTTTATGCTAGAGGCTAAACCTCAAACGTATAATGATGCTACGCGGTCATCCGATAGCACCTCATGCAAAGATGCTATTAAAAGTGAAATTGATTCCATCATGCAAAATCATACATGGGAATTAATGGATCTTCCTGTGGGAATTAAACCATTAAATTCTTAATGGATTTTCAAACGAAAAATGAAAGTAGATGGAACAATTGATAAGTACAAGGCTAGATTGGTTATAAAAGGTTATAGAAAAAAGGAAGGCCTTGACTACTTTGATACTTTCTCTCCAGTATCCAGGATAACTTCTATAAGGATGATACCTACAATTATCGCCTTGTGTAATCTAGAAGCACATCAAATGGATGTTAAAAAATCTTTCCTAAATGAAGATCTTGATAAAGAAATTTACATGGAACAATCTGAGGGTCATGTAGTTCCAGGACAAGAAAGGAAAGTTTGTAAATTTGTGAAGTCTTTATACAGACTTAATCAAGCACAAAAAAAATGGCATGAAAACTTCGATAATGTCATGATGACAAATGGCTTCAAGATTAATGAGTGTAAAAAATGTGTGTATGTTAAAACTACCAATATTGGATATATAATCCTATACTTATATATTGATGACATACTAATTGTGGGAAGTAACAATGAAATGGTAAAACGTACCAAAGACATGTTAAATTCAAGATTTGACATGAAAGATATTGGACTAGCTGATGTGATTTTGGGTATCCAAATTAAGAGGTCACCTGAAGGTCTCATATTGACTCAGTCAAGCTATGTGGACAAGATTCTTGGGAAATTTAGCAAGGATGATTTTGGTATAGCCAGAACTCCAATAGATACGAGCCAACATTTGTCTAAGAACAAAGGTGAAAGTGTTAACCAAGTGGAATATGCAAGGGTCATAGACAGTCTAATTGTAACACCGCTAACCCCGTATCCGTCGCTGGATTAGGGTCACGAGGTATTACTGAACAAAAGCACAATTCCAAACATTAACACAAGTCATGTTCATATATATAAAGCATATGTCTAATTAAATATTAAGCATGATTTTATTAATCATAATACATATACAAATCATATATTTAACACTTTAATGGTATTCGAATACCTAATAAAAATCAAACATTTTATTTCATATTTCTTTACATGCACATATTAAATCAAATAAATCAATTCACATGGAATTTTATCCATTAGCATATACGACATTAACAACTTCACCAAATGATCATATATATTTCATGAAACAATGGAAACCTTATGCACATTTAACCACATCAAATTTGGACCATTTTCGAACATTAATACTTAAACATATCAAGCCTAATTCACATACTAAAAATTATACCCAAATCATACATATATAATTAACCATTTTAGAGCACAAGTAACGACTTAGAGTGCACTCAATACACATGCTAATTATCATGCCTAAAATGCATGTACACAACCAAACTATTTATTTTATATTCGGTCATCCAGTTTATCTTCTATATAGCATTTAAATTATGTACATTCTTTGCCATTCTAAACTGAATCTAAATAGTCAAATACTAAAGCTGAACATACAACTACTTATATATATATATACCACATTATGTAATCAAACATTATATAAGCAATTCGACCCTTTATGCGGAATCACGGGAAATTATGACATAGGCATATGTTTTTATTTACCTATCATCAACTGAATATAAAAGCTCATCAATTGCCAATTCTAAACCAATATGTATACTAATTATACATTAAAATGTAGGTCAATAATAAACCTTAACCAAAACTCATCAATCAACCATGTTTACTTCACTTAAACCAAATTCATATATCTAAACACCACCTTCATATATACCATGAAATAATATATATATCAAACCGATACATCATATACTTAAATATATAAGTGCAAGTACCAAATCGTTAATCAAACATATTCATTACCTAAATTCAACATTTAGCCGAATATACTTGTCAACCAAATTAAACTATTACTATCAATACAAGTCATAACCGAATCATTTTAACCAAGAGTAACATAACAAGTATAATTCATACCTATGTATATACCATGGCCGATTTATTCAATCCACATCCAAAATCACCAACCATTTTCCATACATATATCACATATAAACTTAACTAAAGTTTCATATACTCACGTTACATATTAGCCATTTCGAATGGCTTAATATATACATACTTCAAACTTAACCAAGTACAATCTAGCCTATACATGCCATAAGTTCGAGTTCAAACTTATAAAATACCAAAAATAGTCGATAGTGTGATGGACTTTGTTGACGATCCCTGAACTCTTAACTAAACTCCAAAATTTATAAAATAGAGGCAAACATAAACACACACAGTAAGTTATTATAGCTTAGTAAGTTATAAGCAAATAATCAACTCAATAACATAATCAACTCATTTAAACCAAACCAAACTATACTATCATAATCACATTAAATCTCAAACTTACGATTTCATGTATATCATATACTTTCACATATAAACTTATTCATGGCCGAATGTACATATATATATTAACAAAGTATCTTTCAATTTCAAAGCCAAAATATTATTATAACCAAGTACATTTACACACATATACATATACTCATGAATCAAATATAACATTACATGTATATACATAGCATATGGCCGAATATACTTCACAACTGCACATATGTTCACATTAGTAACTTATATAATTTGCATTACATATCTAATGGTCAACTTACCTTATTTTCAAATAGGAAATCAACTAACTCATACCTGATCATTTTAGCTCGTTTTACACATTCGATCACAACTTATCATTGCCCCGATGAACCATTCAAAATTGGATAGGGAACTCGAATAATCACATATATCGTACAATGCCAACGTCCTAGACGTGGCCTTACATGTAATCACATATTGATACTACTGTCCCAGACAGTGTCTTACTCGCATACATATATCGGAGTCACATATCGATGCCAACGTATAAAACGTGGTCTTACTTGCACACATATATCGAAGTCACATATCGATGCCAACATATAAAATGTGGTCTTACTTGCACACATATATCAATGCCATGGTCTTACTCGCATATCACATATCAGAATCCTATGTCATGACATATGTATCCTAGCTATTCCTAAGGTTCATATGGGGCTTTTAGACGTCGTAACTCAGTCGAATTAAACTCGTGAACATAGTTCCCAAGTAAATACACATTCGGCTATCATATATACAAGCTCATAAAATTTAAATCAGCATTTTACATTCACATATATTCAAAATTTACAGCACTTATTTGCTTATAAACTTACCTCGGACGATGAAAATCGGAACGGAATGGCTAATAGACAACTTTAGTTTTCCCCCGATCTAAATCCGATTTCTTTAGTTCTTGATCTAAACATATTCAAATTAAACTCGTAATATTTTCACTCATTTTAGTTCAAAAACACATAAATGGGAAAATTACTATTTTACCCTTGACATTTTACAATTTTTACAATTTAGTCCAAATTGCACAAAACACAAAACATGCAAAATTTGCACATACCATGCTTAGACCGAATACAACCCATGTTCATACAAGTCTATACATTTCATTTATTTCATATTTTAGTCCCTCAATTTATTTTTTTTGCAATTTAGCCCTAATTACTCAAAATCATCAAAATTCCAATACAAAACATATCAATCCAAAACATATCTTTTATAATTCATCAACTAACATCACAAAACTCAATATTCATCAATGGAATAACTAAAAATATTCATCCAAATCAGAAATTCAAGCATGGGCTTTGTACATTACACTGCAACGATCTCAAAAACGTAAAAATTATCAAAAATCGAGCTAGTTACATAACTTGATTGAGCTTAACAAAGGCCGAATACCCTAGGCTTTGTTTCTTTCTTTTCTTTTAGTGTTTCGGTCACCAAAAACAAAAGATGAATGCATTATGATTATTTTATGTTTTATGATATATTAACATATTAATAAATTTACATATTTAACCTTAATGATTTAATAACAAAACTATATATTACATGCCATTATAGTCCATTCATATAATCAATGGCATAATTGCAACATAAATGCCTCAATTTAAAAAGACAACAACAATTTGGTCCTTTTACATTTAGCCATCAGATTTTCATTTTACGCAATTAAGCCCTTTTATTAAATCGGGCACTCAAACGACAAAATTAAATCACGAAAATTTCACAGATATAAATTCACACATAATAAACACAGAAAAATAATTTTAAAATTTTTTTGACTCGAATTCGTGGTCCTGAAACCACCATTCTGAATAGGGTCTAAATCGGGCTGTTACACTAATATACCTTATGAGTTGTACTAGACCAGATATTGCTTTCACCATGAGTAGTTTAATCAAATTCATAAGCAATCCAGGGGAAAACCACTGGAAAACAATTGCGAGGATACTGAGATATCTCAAATATACTCAAGACTATGGATAGCCTTATTCCAAAGATTCGACTATTTTAGAAAGATCCTCCGATGCCAGTTGGATATCTGATATTCAAGATACCTGGAATAGCCCGTTTTCGGTAAAATCAGAACAGTGGTTTCGGGACAACAAATTTGATTTCGAAAGAAAATATATTTTTATATTAATTTGTGGTCTATAGTATGATAGTAATGTCGTATAAAAATTTTGTAAAGAAATTTTACTGATTACATGTTTAATTTGATAAAAGACCAAATTGCACAAAGTGCAAAAGTTGAGTTCTAATAGCTAAGCAGATTAAATAGCTATAGAATTTTAAAGTGGAGGTCCTTATATGGAAAATAGACCATTTAAAAAATGCTTAGTGGTTAAGGATGATGATTCATCCATGGAAAATAAAATAAAGAAAAGGATGAAATTAGAAAGTGAAAAAAATAAAAGATGATAATTAATTAAATAATGAAAATATCATATTTTCATCATATTTCCCAAATTATTTCCATGGAAACCCTAGCTAAGAAAAAGTGAGCTCAAGCAAGCTTATTTTGATCAATTAGGTATGTTTTCTTATCCCATTTTTAATGATTTTTAAATTTTTGATATCGTAATAGCTTAATTTAGCTATCTTGGGGACTAACTTGTAAAGTTATTAAAGTACAGGGTTTTTCCATGGATGAGTATGTTGAAAATTTGAAATTTATGGTAGAAAAGAAAAAGGTTGTTGATAGATAAACAACTTTTGTAAAGTGAATTTTGATGAAATTATGATTTTAGGACTAAATTGTAAAGTTGTAAAATTCATGGAAAATTCTAAATTTTTATGAAATACATGGGCTGTAAATATTATATTAGAAATTTGGCTAGGCTTGGAATAATGATTAAATTGCATGAATTTCATTTTTCGAGCCTAGGGACGAAATCATCATTAATTAAAAGTTTAGGGGCAAAATGGTAATTTTGCTTAAGATGTGAATTGAGTTGAAATGAGGATGAATTAATGTTTAATTCATTCATATAGATTTGGATAGACCAAAATTGGAGTTAGAGCGAGAAAAAGAGAAAATGTCAGATTAGTAGATTTTACGTACACGAACATTTGTCGAGGTAAGTTTGTGTAACTAAATTGTGTATAATTATATGCTTGAATTGAATGTTGTGTATGTGAATTGTATAAATTTAAAATACATAAAATTGATTACATATCTGACAAAGCACGATAAATGTTAAATCCCGTTTGAATAATGAAATTCGATGGATACAGGATTTCCTAAATTGGTTGTAGTCCTGCATATGTTGCGGACACACTACAGCTCCTATGAACATTTCGTTGTAAGCCCTCTCGAGCTTCCTGTTACATGGTTCCTACAAGTATCCTGATCGGTAATGATCCTGCATGTGTTGCAGACTACTGCAGCTCTTTGTAAGTATCCTGTTTTATGATCGGTTGTGATCCTACATATGTTGCAGACACAAACATAGCTCTTTGTGAGCATCCTGATATGGCTCGCTTGAACTTCCTAACATATGGTTATCTGGAGCTCCCGTTACATAGCTCTTTGTAAGCTTTTCGATAGGGTCTTCGTGAGCTTCCTGATTAAAAGTTCTTTGTGAGCTTCCTGATTATGGTTATTATGAGCTTCCTGTTATATATCCCCGATAAGCTTCTTGATAGGCTCTTTGTGAGCTTTCTGATTAATGGCTCTTTGTGAGTGCTTCTTGATTATGTACTCTAACTAGTACCCCTAAATATGAATTAATGGATTACAGTTTGTACACTTTAAGTGTACTACATGTGTATCCATCGATATTTCAAATAAATTCAACGGGCAAAATTTGAACATGATAAAATATAAGCATGAAATGGATTATTATTTGTATCTGCCTGAAATGCATGAAAGTGATGATACATGGTCTATGGAAGTATGAGATGATGATATATGAACATGGAATTTGTTGGATGAATATGTTCATCTATAATTGTAGATTTGTACACCTCGAGTGTACTTCCCAGGTTTCCATTGATATTTCAATTGATTTAATGAGCAAAATCCTGATATGAATTAATCTGAACTTGAGACGAATATAAAAATGTACTTGAAATACATGGGTATGATTTGCATATGTTAAATGAATTCATGATGTGGAAAGTATATGTATATGAGAATTTGGTTATTATTGAGTCCATATATGTTTCTTGATGTTTATACGAGATAGTATGACTTAGAAACGAACTATTACCCGTATGTACATGAAGTACATGGAAATGATATTACCTGATTAATGATGCATGAATTGGTTGTTACTGGAATGTGGAAATTGCTTGATGACTTTGTTCATTCATGATTAAGGACTATTATATGTGATTACTTGGCTAACATGATGAGGATATGTGTTTAGGGCTTGTGACCAAATTGGCTGATAGTGCATTGCATGTTTAATTTGAACATAAATATATAATAAGTTATTTACCATGTTATACGAACTTACCAAGCATTTCATGCTTTGTTTTATTTTTCTTATGTCTTATAGTAATTTAGAAGCTCGTTGGATTGGAAGCTAGGTAGAGATCACTCGCACTATCCATCAACCCATCTTGGTATATATGATAAATTAATTATGGTTATAATGGCATGTATAGGTTAATTAACCAATGTTGGCATGTAAATGTTTGGGTTATAACTAGCCATTGGAATGGCTTGTGATGAACATGTTTTGAAATGTATAAATAAGGCTATAACATGTTTGGTGTGTGCTTAAATGGTTGAATGATAGAATCATGTTGGCATATTTATGATTAGTTCTAGCATATTTGGTAAAATATGCATATAGGTGAATTTGATAAGTTAAGTAAGTTTTGTATGTTTGGTTACATGATGGTAAAATGTTATTTGAGGTGCTTAAGAGCACATTGGTTGTATGTGATGTTATGTCATGCATGAGACTCGATTTTGACTTGAATTAATTGTTTTAAAAATGGCTTATGAATATGTTAAAGTATTGGTGTAAGAGGAAAGCAAATTGGTTGAGAAATGTGGCTTGGTAAATAACCTATTTTTGTCCACACGGGCAGAGACACGGGCATGTGTCTCAGCCGTGTGTGACACATGACCTAGCATTCCCCTACATCTTTAAAATGTCAAAACAAAATGCTCAGAATTGATCACACGGCTTGGCACATGGGCTTGTGGCTTGGCCGTGTGACCCCTACACTTACATACGGTCTAGCATACGGGCGTGTGACTTGACAGTGTGACCCAAGTCAGAGAGTTACATAGCCTAAGACACGGGCGTGCCATTGGCCATGTGAGCCACATGGCCTGACCACACAAGCGTGTGACCCCTGCACCTAGGAAAAATTTTGAGATTTTGCAAAAAATTTTTTGAGTACCCGATTTAGTCCTGACTCATTTCTAATGCATGTTTTGGACATCGAGGATTCATATAAGGGACTTTATATTTAATTTTTGACCTGAATACTGTATAAATGAAATATCTATTTACTTGATATGTATATTTTGGTACTGCTTCGTAACCCTGTTCTAGCGACGGATACGGGTTAGGGGTGTTACAATACTAGAGGCATAAGTGGATATGTTTTTGCATTGGAATAAGGAGTCGTGTCATGAAAATCTTCAAGACAAGTGATTATAACTAGATCCACAATGGAATCTAAGTTTGTAGCTCTAAATAAATCTGGAGAAGAGGCAGAATGGCTTCAAAACTTCTTAGAGGATATTCCTAATTGGCCAAAGCCTATGCCTCCAATATGCATATATTGTGATAACTAAACAACAATTGGTAGATCACAAAATGCAATGTATAATGGTAAGTAGAGACATATGTGTCGTCGACAAAATACTGTTAGACAACTGATCTCAAACAGAGTTATTTCTATTGATTTTGTATAATCAAAAGATAACATTGTGGATATGCTAACTAAAGGCTTAAATCGAGATCAGATTGATAAAATATCGAAAGGAATGAGACTAAATGTAACACCCCTAACCCATATTCATTACCGGAACAGGGTTACGAAGTGTTACCAGACTTTATAGATTTATTTATGAATATTTTATACTCTTTAATATACATATCGTAACTTATTCATATAACACTCATATGGTCCCTTATATGGGACCTCGAAGCCCAAAATAGGTGTTAGAAATAAATCGAGACTCAACAGGAGACTTCGAGAATTTTTTGCAAAATGTCAAAACTTTTCTTAGAAACAGGGGACACACGCCCGTGTAGCCAAACCGTGTGGCTCACACGGCCAAGAGGCACGTCCTTGCCTTAGGCCATGTGGGCATTCGATGTGAGACACATGCTCGTGTCCCAATCCGTGTTCTTACCTGTGTAACTCTCTGACTTGTGTCACACGGCCAACTACAAGCTCATGTGCAGAGTGCAGGGGTCACACGGCCAAGCCACACGCCCGTGTCCAAAAATCTGGGCATTCTATTTTGAAATTTCAAGGTGCAGAGGACACATGGCTAGACTACATGCCCATGTGCCAGGCCGTGTGTCACACATAACTGAGATGCACACCCATGTCTCTGCCCGTGTGGACAAAAATAGGTCATTTGAAGGCCACTTTTCTCACCCTTTATGCTATCAGCCTGCATACAACACTCTTATATACCAATATATCCAAATCAAGCAACCAATACAAGTTAACAATCATGTTTTAAACATAATATATCATCACAAAACTCATTTGCATAAACTTACCAAAACAACTTCATTCTTTGATTAACTAAAATCTACTACTAACTACAAGCATACAAATATATATGCATCATTCACAATCATATTTGAAGTTTAACTCTTTTCTGCTAAACCCTATACATGCCATATAAACCATATTATGTATAACAACGTCGACCGGAGCAATTTGGATAGTGTGGCTCGATGTGTTGATTCGATCCTTCAATCTCCCATTAATATACAAGAAACATTAAAGAACACGAGTAAGCTTAATAAAGCTTAGTAAGTTCATTGGTTTTAAAGTTAAATCTTACCGAACATACTATAACAAATCATAAAACATGCAATTCACTAACACTTCCTGCCAATCACAATTTCAAATGATAAATTCACTTGATTGATGTAACACTCCACACTCGTGCCCACACTGGGTCGGAATATGAGACACCACCTAACTTTAAACTTATGCATATAAACATTTTCATAACACCAAAGCATGGTCAAATTAAAACTTTTTTAATTTTAGTATAAAATTTCTTAATAAAAGCCTACGGGGCTCAAATCGTCCATTGGAACCCATTCAAAATCAATCCGGGTCCTTAAACGAACTCTGGAAATAACACTTAACACAGGGGCACACGCCTGTGTGGGAGAGGCAACACGCCCGTGTGACATCTCAACATGGTTGTGCTATTAGCCCGTGTGGTTCACACGGCCTAAGCAATATAGGGACACGCCCGTGTCCTATACCAGTGTGGAATTAATTCTAAATGCACACCTACAGGGGTTTTCACACGGCCTGGCACACGTCCGTGTCCCTGACCCATGTCCTTCACACGACCATTACACGCCCTTGTACTAGCCCGTGTGCAAAAACCTGGACATTCTATTTCTAACATCAGTAATCCTTAAGGGCCACACGGCCAAGGCACACGCCCGTGTGCTAGGCCGTGCCCTTCACACGGCTAAGACAACGGTCGTGTCTCCGCCCGTGTGTTTACTACTATACATACTAACTCGAAATTTTTACATGCAGGGGACACACGGCTGAACAACACACCCATGGGGTTGACCATGTGTCACACACGGCCTAGACACACGCCCGTGTGTCTACCCGTGTGGACAGAATAAGGCTACTTACCAGGCCTCTTTGCCACCCTTACAAACACCTCTTTATACCAATATAAAGAGCATAACCAAAATAGCTATAACCATTAGAAATTTTGCATCATTGCATTGAATAATAATAAGCATTAGCCAACATTCATGGCCTATACAAAATGAATATCATAATTCACATATGAGCCAACACATTTTGGCTACTAGACAAAACGCTAAACAAAAGACTCGAGTCCCTATACATGCCAGTAAACAAAACAATTAAACTAGTTATACCAAGGTCTTGAGTGATAGTGTGATCGAAGCTTTTGACGTTACTGGATCCCCGATGCTAGCTTGGCGGCACTATAAGGAAAGAAAGAAAGGAGGGTAAGCATGGGAGCTTAGTAAGTACATATATGCAAATAAAGTGTAATTAAAAGAAAACATATTTGTCAAACGATAAATTTACATGCATAAAAGATGTAAACCACTTAAACTTCTCGATCTTGTTCTTCCTTTCATTCATGTATGGTTAAAGGCATCTCATCACCTACTCAGGCCCTATCCATGAGTTCAATCTACGTACCTCATCAAATTTTCACCAACACAATCTTAGTGTTACTCGTTGAACGCTCGAAATACATAGGGATACATGGGGAATTTTTGTCTAAATGTCATATAAATAGTTAGGGCTATCTCGTGCTATGAAACGCTCACATTTGAGCTACTCACAGGCCTTTAATCAAGTAAGGACCTGGACTCCATGGCTATCATGTAAAGTTCGCTCATTGAGCCACTCATGGGTCTATACACAAAGTTAGTACCCGGACCCACGTTACCTATAACAATTGTCTCATGAACTCAGACTCAACTCATGAGTTCAGGCCACATAATTTTCATAACATGCCCTTTCATATCCTATGCTATATCAAAGGTTCAACGGAATTTTATATCTAACCGAATAGCATCGCATTTACTCGCAACGTAATTTACTCAAATAACATGTCATTTACACGTTCATGGCAACAAATAGGCTTTAAATACAAAAAAAAAAGCCAATAGCACACGTATTTTATCATAGTATTTTAAAGTAAGCTTCGTTAACACATTATTTACATATGTACTTACCTCGATACAAAAAGGATGAAGACAAACTTAATCCTCGTAAACTTTGTTCTTGCTCCGATCAAGACCTGAATCACGCTTCTCTTGATCTATATTAATAAAATTCATTCGTTTCATCAGCATAACAATCTAAACACCCAAAAATTTATAATTGGGCAAAATGACTATTTTGCCCCTAGACTCTCGCAAAATGACCATTTTACCCCTAGGCTGGAAATTCGATTCTCATCACATTTTCTTGCAAATTAACCCTATCCGAATGCATTTTTTAACTAGAAGCAGCCCAAATTCTCATTATTTCATACATTTATCATCTATTTTACAACTTATGCAAAATGGTCCTTTTAGGTGTTTTCATGCTAACACCTTTCACAAAAGTTGTTTATAACATACCCAAGACTCATATTCTTCCATAAAATTTCAGAAAACACCCTATATGTTCTCATGGAAAAACCCTAAACTTTCCACCATTTTGCAAAATAGTCCCCTCATTTGAAAGCTTATGTTTCAAGGGTCTCAAAAATGTAAAAATCATTAACAAAGAACATAAAAATCACTTACTTGCAAGAGGATAGCCTAGCTGAAATTTTAAAGCTTCAAAAACTCTTCCTTTGCTGGTATTTCTGTCAAGAAGGAAGAAACAAAATGAAAAAGATGAAGCTAAGCTCTTAGGGTATTATTTTAGCACATAATATGTCATCATTACCTAATGTTGACTTTTCAATATCCATGTCTCCTATGGCCGGCCTAGCTAGGATTTTAGGGTTTATTTGCCCTTTAAAGACCCCCAATACTTATTCTCTATCTATTTGACACCTTTAGCTATCAATTCAAGACTTTTTCACTTTATGCGATTTAGTCCTTTTTCACAATTAAGCTCAGAAATGATAAAATTACTCCACCAAACTTTTCAAGCACTCATAAAATCATGCTATCAGATCAAAATAATAATAAAATAATTCATTCGACTCTGAATTTGTGGTCCCGAGACCACTATTCTAACTAGCACGAAGATCGGGCTGTTACAATTGAGCTCAATATAAATAACTACTTAAATTCTATCACTTTATTCCATATGACACTTGCCAATTACTGTCAAATTAGGGAACATCTTACAGAATTGAGTACATCGTTTTCTTGATGCCATAGTCCAATTATGGTCTTACACATATATTGCCATGGCCCTGCCATGGTCTTACACTCGTAATACTATAACCCAGTTATGGTCTTATCATCTCTTACACATATACATATACTACTATGGTCCAACCATGGTCTTATGTTCACGGTGCCATAACCCAGTTATGGTCTTTTCACTGAAATGTCATAGTCTGGCTATGGTCTTACATTTAAATATTTTCATGGTCCGACCATGGTCTTATCCGTCAAATCATCTTGTGTCACGAAACGATTATACTCAATCCTGCGTTCCACTTAATTTGAACTTTCAATTCAATTTTCATATATTTACAATAATCATAATACAATAATAAAAATATGAAATAATACATTATATCATTCCTAAATTAACAATTAATCATGAAATTTCAACCATATAAACTTACTTGGGGTAGTTTGTAGAAGTTGTAGAAAATTCAGAGACTAATCTGTTAAATTTTCTTTTCCACGTTTATCTTCGAGTTCTTGATCTATAATATAAAATTTTTCATTCATCAAATTCAATTCTAATTCACTTAACAATTTATACCCTTCAATTTTTGAAATTACACATTTTACCCTAACTTTTACAATTTTTACAATTTAGTCCCTGATCAATTAACCCATCAATTGAGCTAATTTTTCTCAATTAACACTTTATCTAATTATTTTAGGCTACTATATAGCCTTTTATATTTAGAATTTCAACACCAAACTCTAATTCTAAACTTTTTCACAATTAGGTCCTAAAATCAATTTCTATTGAAATTACTTGATAAAATCATCATATAATAAAATTAAAACTTTAAATCCATGTTAATTCATCATAAAATTCAAGAACTTATCCATAGTAACTTTCACAATCACTCATGAAATCAAAAACTAATGAAATAGACAATTGGACCTAATTGTAAAAGTCTCAAAAACATTAAAAATTACAAGAAATAATCAAGAATTAAACTTACATGAAGTAAAACTATGAAAAACCAGCTTCTTGGGGACCTCCTATGGTGTTTTTGGATGAAGAATTATGAAGAAATGTCTAGATTTCTTTTAAGTCCCATTTTTATCTAATTAAATTTTATTTTATTTCCCATTTTGCCCCTTAATCATTCAATTTCTTTGTTTTTTTTTTGCTTACACTGTTTCAATCATCCACTTTGGGCTAATTTTCCCTTTCAGTCCTTTATTTATCAATTTGGCTATTTAATCATTTTAGCAAAATTTGCACAATTTTTAATTTAGTCTTTTTTAATTAATTAACTATCAAAACGTTAAAATTTTCTAACGAAATTTTAATACTAACTCAATGACACTCCGTAAATATTTTTATAAATATTTACGGCTCGATTTATGAAATCGAGGTCTCAATTCCTTGTTTTCAACCTAATTTACCTAATAATTTCTTTTAAATCACAAATGTACTAATTCAAAATTTTCCTAAAGTCATACTTAACTCATAAATAATAATTAAATATTAAAATTTTTAAACTCACTAGTCGAATTTAGTGGTCTCCGATACCACTGAAAATTGGGTTGTTACACTGAAGCCTATGGAAATTAAATGCATTATGTAATGGAAAACCCAACCTAGTTGACTGGATATCCCAAGATCTAGGTTCAAAGGGACAACCTAATTGCATAGACCTTGTGAAGTCACTGTGGGGGTTCTTATCCCAAGTCTGTTCCTATGATATAAACAGTGATTCAAAGTGAGATAGGTTAAGCAAAGCTTTTAATGACCATTGTGTGTTTCAGGGAGCCGAGCAACATAAGTTACCTATGTGAGAGTGAAGTGGAGCCGCTTTGAGGAGACTATCGAGGCATAGTTCTCTCAAACTATTGTAGAACCAGAAGATGTTCACGACTATATGAACATACCCATAAGAACTAAAACCTTGCCAGTAAGGTAGTTGTGTGAAGTATACATCGTTTACACAAAAGGCAGAACAGTTCAAGGACATCGCGTCTATTGGATAGCTAGTAAAGTAAATATATTTTCACAAGGGAAGGTTTAAGGGTGGATGCCTACCTATCCTATGCAACTATCAATCGTAGATTCTATCACCATATCGAGTCAATGTTTTTCATTAAAACTATCAATTTTCATTCATGTGGGGGATTGTTGAAAAATATGTAATTTTTAGAAACTGAGGCATATTCTCGATTGGTAAAGATAGAGAGTTGAATCATAAAATTATGGTTTCATATTCTACTCCATGAGACCTTTAAAACGGTATATCATATGCTCAAAATGGTTGAGTGATGAATGAGAAATTGAAGTTCAAAATAAGCCACTTGAATATTTATTGAGGAAAATAAAAGCTTAGATCTCACATTGGTTAAATACTAAGTGTGAGATATGTATATATATGAGAACCCACTTGAAGGGTGATTGAATGACTAAGCTTGAAACCCTGCCTCGCGCGTAAAGGGGTGCAAATCCAAACCCATCGGGGTTGGGGCGCACCTGCACGACATGGGCGACGTGAAATGTGCGAACCGATCAGGCCTAAGATCGGTCTATGGATATTTTAAGCCTAACACGAAAAATTTTTTTCCCAGCAAATATTATAAATAATCTGTATAGCAGCTTAATTTAGACCCTAGTCAGAATAGTGGTTCTGAAACCACAAATCTGAGTCTAAAAATATTTTAATATTATTTTCCATGCCTATTATATGTGAATTAGTATGTGTAAAAATTTCGTATGAAAATTTAATCGTTTGTGTGCTCGATTTGATAAAAGGACTTAATCGCGTAAAATGTAAAAGTTGCATGCTATTTGTTAAAGTGCCTATTTGTTGTGGCTTTTGAATTGAGAGGTCCTTATATTGTTATTTGACCATTGAATATATGAGTGGACATTAATGGCCTTAATATATTGGTTTATTAATGTTTTAATGCAAGGGTAAAATGTATATTAATGTTAATAAAAATTAAACCAACATGAAAATAAAAGCCATTATCATCCAATTAGCACCGAAAATAAAAGAAAAAGAAGAATTTGAATGTGTTTAGGGTTTCGGCTAAGAATTTGGCTAATCAAGGTATGAGTTTTACTATGTTTTTGATAATTTCTACGTTTTTGTGATCGTTACTCAGTAATCTATCAGGCTCATGTCTCAATTTCTGATTCTGTTGATGATTTTGAGTTATACCATTGATGAAATTATGAGTTTTATGATGTTTGATGATAGTATATGGAAGCTTGATGTTGAGTTAATATGCTTTGTCTTTGAATTTTTGATGAATTTGAGTAATTTAAACTAAATTGTAAAAAAAGAGATTTTGAAGGACTAAAATGTAAAATAAATGAAATGTGAGGACTTATATTGATACGATCTGCTTTGGGGAGAGTTGAGTTGTATGCTAGTTTGCCCGATCGTCTATGAGAAGGTTTCGTTCGGCTTGTTTAGAGATGATAAGTTAATGAATGCGAAAGCTATTGAAAAGGGTTTCTAAGATAGGTTTATGGAAATGTATTTTATATATATTCGATTAAAGAAAATATGGCGGGAATGGCATATGGAATAGGAATGAAATGGATTTTAGGTTCAAGAAAGGAATGGAAAATTTGGCTAACAATAAATTAAAGGATAGTGATGGAATGGAGTGAAACGAACTCAAAAGCAAGTAAGAACTAATACTAAAGAGTATTGACCCAAATACTTAAAGGCTTTTAAGGTGGAAGGATGAAAGTGATAAAACCTTGACCCACTACTTAGAAAAGTACGAACCTCGGTATAAAAGGTGAACGCCACACTATGAAATAATAATAAGTTCAAATAGAGAAGAAAATAGGTTGACGCCACTAGGCTTCCTAGATAAGCCAACAAGTATTCAACGAAATATGAGAGAAATATTTCTCACAAGATGATGTAAATTTTCATTAAAGTGTCAAAAGTCCAAAACCAAAAATTCTCCTTTGAAATGGCTGGTTACACTTATTTATAGGTATAGAAAAGCTAGCTGAAAAGTCACTACTTAATGTGCTAAGTAAATCTGAAATTAAACTCAAGACTTTTGAAATTCTTGTAACTAATAACTCCTTTCTTGAATTCATTTAAATTCAGCTAAATGAATATCCATGAATGTTTGAAAAATGTCTCTTGAGTTGCCCCTTGGCTAGCCGAAAAGACACCAGCAACTAAATGGTGTTTTGAATGCTTGTTTTCATCTTTGAATGAGCAAAAACTGTTGGTAGATGAAAAGGGTTGCTACCAAATTTAAAAGGAGTTAAAATGTAATATCCCGAATTAGGGCCTAATCAGAATAGTGGTTTCGTGACCACAAATATGAGATAGAGGTAATTATTTTATAATTATTTTAATGTTTATGATATGATTGCATGATTGTGTGAAAATTTCGTGATGAAATCCTATGCCTAAAGTGCTTATATTGAAATTAGGGACTAAATCGAATAGTTTGTAAAACTTGCATTCTAGGAGTTTTTAGTATGAAATTGTTTTGGAATATTAATGAGGAGGTCTTAAATAGCAATTTGACCAATTTATAAGTCTATGGAAAAAAATTGGACATGGATGGAATTTTTGGAAAGTTTAGTAGTAAGGGCATTTTGGTCATTTAGTTATTAAAATGAATTAAAAACAAAATTAAAAGCCAATTTTTATCCATCTTCTTCATTATGCAGAAATTTCAAGGGTTATCCATAGCTAGGGTTTGTTTCAAGCTTCCAAGCTCCATAGTAAGTGATTCCAAGCCCCGTTTTTAATGTTCTTTACGTTTTTAGAATCCCGGTAGCTCGATTAAGCTTATGCTAGCAATAATTCAACCTAGGGTTCATATTTGGAAAAATACCCATAGGTGAAATTTGTGTATTTTGGTGTTTTATGATAGAAAATGAGGTTTTAAATTATGTTAGACAACTTGTACTACTCGGTTTTAAGCAAAACGAGTAAAAGGGCTTAATCTCCAAAAATACCTAATAGTCATAAGTACATGTTAGAGTGTGAATTTGATGTTACCATAGAAGGGAAAATGATCAGCATGTCATAAAACATAAGAATAAGGGATGAAGTTTAATTCCCGAGAGCCCAGGAAAAAGTGTAATTATGTAAAAGTTTAGGGGCAAAATGTAATTTTGCCAAAGTTTGTATTAAATGCTGTTTTGATGAATGTATGTATTAAATAAGATTAATTTGGCATTATAGATCAAGAGAAACGAGATTCAAGTCACGATCGAGGAAAAACAAAGTTTACGAAGAATAGGCTCGATTCTTTAATAATTTTGTACTAAGGTAAGTTCATGTGTAAATGTAGTAACATAATTGTCATTTTAATTAACTTAATGATATTTATATGATATGATTATTATTATGAAATATTATGCTTTGTGGTTATTGTTGAGTAATATGCAAATTATGTTTATTACTTGTTAAATATGAATTGCTACCGAGTGTCGGTTTCGATATTCCATGGAAGACGGCAAGGATATGTGATCGAGGAAAAAGCCCGTTTGAACCTTGGGAATAGATTAGAATACAAGTGACATGTCACTAGGATGGTTGAGTTCCGAACTTGTTGAGTTGAGTCCGAGTTCGTGAGATGTAATTAGGCATCTGAGCTCGTTGAGTTGAGTCCGAGTTCACTTATGGATGCGAACGCCCGAGCTCGTTGAGTTGAGTCCAAGTTCACTTATGGGCGGGTTACATGGTAGCTTGGCTACATAAGTTCCGCAGGCTATTGAGTTTGTATAGCTGCGGGTATGGCTCTCATGTTCATGAGATCCGCGTATTCAAATTATATTCCGATGTGTTCAACGGGTGAATCTTAAGTGAATAAGAAGAAGGCCTAAAATGAAGGTGACATGCTGGTAAGTGTGGTAAATGAGAAAATTTGACAGGTATATGCTTAAACCCTCGGGTTGAGAACTTGGCATGATGAAATCGTAGAAAGATATTAAATACAAATGAAACATGAATATCTTGGTGTTGTTTATGCAAATAATGTTTTTGTGGGATTGTGTGATTATGTTACTTGCTATTTGCATGTGAACTTACTAAGCATTTGTGCTTACTCCCTCCTTTTCCTTCATTGTAGTTTTGACAAGCCGGCTTGAGAATCGGGATAGGTCGAAGACTCGTTCACACTATCCGAAGGCCTAAATTGGTAAAATGGCTTGTGTGTTTTGAATGTGGCATGTATGGCAAAATACTCACTTTGTGTAAATGATCTTATGATATGGCTATGGTTTGGCAAGAAAAGGGTTTGTGAATGATTAGCCATTGGAATGACCAATCTAAGTCATATTTGATGTTATGTATGTTTAAAATGATATTTAGTCCATGAAAATCCTTAGTAAAGTGAAATTTGCCATAAAACAGAATCTGCAAAGAAGTGATGATGTAAATTTGAAAAATCACTAAAAATAGTATAAATGGAATTAAATGATGAGTAAGTTATGATATATGAATTATATTTTATGAGATATTTGAATTTTTGTGAAATAGGGCCAGAGTGATTTCTGGATCCCCTGTTCTGACTTTAAAAATTCATAATAAATTTTAAAAAAATAATTAGAAGTCATGCTTTATATGTATGTTTTAATAGAAATAAACATCATAGACATTGAAATTCATGACAGAGAGATATCCGATTCAGTAATACAGAGGTCGATCAGTCAAACCACAAAAACAGGGATACTTTAACTAATAAACTGTACTAATTGGCTTGACCAAAAATTATAGAAAAAATTATTAAATATATATATGAGTCTAGTTTCAGTAAAATTTACGGAATTGGATTTCAAGTTTCAAACTCGAGATATGAATTTTTAAGCGATCGTGACGCAGATTGCTAAGCTTGATCGAAATTTTAAAAAAATTGTTTGAGCGGTTTAATTAATGAATTAAGTCTCATGTTAACACCTCATGTTCGAATCCGCGACGGTCTCTCGTGCAGGCGTTACATAAAATGCCCCTTAAAACTCTTTAATTGATGTATAAAACATCCCTTGTAACAACCACTTCATTTGTAACCGAAAATAACTTAAAAAGTCACTTTTTTTAATGTGTAACAGCCCTTGTAATGTAATGGTTACGACTTGAAAAGGCTCTTTCAATAAACACATTAAAATGAGCTTATTAAACACATGTAAAAACTTATTAAACATAACACACATTAATACTTAACTTAGGTAAAAGACCTATGCATCAATTATTCCAGCAACTAGTTAATTAAAGAAGCACCATTAAATAAACTTAACTCATACATCGATAAATAATCCTAGTAACTAGATTAATTAAGAGCAACACTTATTAAATAAAGTTCAATAAAAACACTTATTAATTAAACTAAGATGAGTTGAATAAATGTCCAGCAACTCCTTTATTAAACTAAGATGCTTAAATGCATGGTTTAAAATTCAAACTAAATGAACAAATGAGTTACTTAATGCAAGACTTAATTTAATGAAGCTGACTTAAACTAACATAGGAGTTACATAATGCATGACTTTATTAAATGCAGTACACATAATGCATGTCATAATTAAAATATGTATTTAATAAACAAGACATAATTAAAGACTAAAGTAACTAAAATAAATCAAGTCCTTATTCCAACAACATAAATGAAATTAAAAGTCTCATTTTACACTTAGGGCCCCTAGAGTTTAGGCCAATCTCGATGTCTTCATAATGTATCGAACCATGATGTGACCGGGTTCGCATCATATATGAACAATACCAAAATTCGGCTAAGAATGTGTATGTGGAAATTTTGTGTATTTTATGATTTTGTGAATTAGGAACTAAAATGTCAAAATGTGTAAATGTGAGGGCTAATTTGTAAAATACCCTAAATATGTTTTTTTGGATTGATTTGAATGAATATGAGTTTGAATAAGTTAAATTTGAATTGATTTAGATCAAGAACAAAAGAAAACGGAATTAGATCGGGGGAAGTCGAAAGTCGTTAAATAGTCGACTCCATTCATTCAAATTCGTATGAGGTAAGTCGATATACAAAAAAATGTATTTTGAATTGAATTACTATTGATTACATGGTTATGAACAATGTTGAATGATTATATGTGTTGAGAATGAAATATCCGAGAAAGTAATGACAAAGTTTCGACGTCTGAAAAGCCCTATACGAACCATAGGAATAGTTAGGATACATATGTCATGACATAGGATCTGATATGTGTTTTCGTGTAAGACCATGTCTGGGACGTTGGCATCGACTTATGATTTACGTGTAAGACCATGTCTGGGACGTTGGAATCATATTTGATTTCGTGTAAGACCCTGTTTGGGATAGTGGCATCGATATTTGATTACATGTAAGACCACGTCTGGGACGTTGGCATTGTACGAGATTTCTGAGCTATCCACATATCCTTATGATTCCGAACGGTTCAACAGGCATTCCAAGAAACAAATGATTATATAAGATATGTATTCGATTTAGGTACGTTCAAAATGTATATTATGTTTGAGAGTAAAAGGTAAGCATATTTACAAGTGATGATATTTGTTATAAGTATGAGAAAATATGCTATATGTGCAAATAAATTGGGAATATGTGAAATGTTTATGAACTATGTGGTTTGAGATAGTATTTAGCCATGGAGTATATGTAATTTAATGATGCTCTCTGTAACATCCCAAAATTGGGCTAGTCAAGACAGTGGTTTCGAGACCATAAATCTAACATTAAAATATTTTTTTTATGATTATTATGAGGTCTAGAATATGAAAATAAGCATGTGTTAAAGTTTCGTGAAGAAATTCTAAGTA
This sequence comes from Gossypium anomalum, assembly GCA_025698475.1. Classification (NCBI taxonomy): domain Eukaryota; kingdom Viridiplantae; phylum Streptophyta; class Magnoliopsida; order Malvales; family Malvaceae; genus Gossypium; species Gossypium anomalum. The sequence goes on from CM046956.1 coordinate 63,772,481, forward strand.
TAAGGTGTCCAATTGGAAATTAGGGACCAAATTGAATAAATTGCAAAACTTGGGTTCTAGAAGCAATTTGTATGAAATTGCTTTGGATTATTAATTAGAAGGTCTTAAATAGCAATTTTCCCAAGTTCTAAGTTTTTGGACAAAAATAGGCATGGATGGAAAATTTTAAAAGTTTAGTAAGGAAGGGCATTCTAGTCATTTGGTAATAAAATCAATAAAAAGGGAAAAAGAAAGAAAAATTCACTCATCTTCCTCCCCCATAGCTATCAAAAATTTTAGGGTTCAATAAGCTAGGGTTTTCAACATTTCAAGCTCAAAAACCCCGATGAACCAATTCCGGATGTCGACCGTGGAAAACGAAAGGTTTCGGAATAACCAAAATACTAACCCGAAGCAATTACTAGGTAAGTTCGTGTAACTCGAATTAAACTCTAAATATACCTGAAAATGTAAATTCTTAAATGTATGTTAATTTAGATATTGATTTCATGACAATCCATAAAATGTGGTAGTGTATAATAAAAATGATAAAAATTGTCCCGGTTGAATGAAAAGGGGGGATTCGATGGGTAAATTCTTGCTTACATGACATGCGATCCTGCACGTGTTGCAAAAAATGATTTAGCCTAGACGGGTAATCCGATGATCTCAGTATAGTAATGATCTAGCCCGGACGGGTGTTCCTTAAGTTATTGAACCTCCCGAAGAATATAAGTGCATTATGGACTTAGCCCGGATGGATAATATGATTAAGGATTGAAGTTAGCCTGGACTGGCATTTCAGATCCGAGAGTATTGGAGTAATTGTCGTTGTAAGGGATTTAGGCTGGAATGGTAATCCTAGCAATACTCCTTGAATTTATGTTATGAAGGATTTAGCCTGGACTAGTAATCCCGTCTTAAGAGTGAGATTCATGGGAGTGTGTATTTAAAAAGGTCACTAGTATGACTTGATGGTAAATGGGATACCCATCAAGATTTTCGAGAAATTCAACAGGACTGTAATGAGAAACAAGAATGAGACTATTTGAATTGATGAGCTCATCTAAGATAAATGCTATATTATTCAAGATGAAACTAACTTGATGATTGAGTGTATGTGATAGGGAATTTATTCTATGCATGTTTGGCATGAATATCTTGTATCGTTGTATGCTAAATAACTGGTAAGTTTACCTTCCTGTTATCCGAACTTACTAAGCATGTTACTACTTACCCCCTTTCCTTTCCCTATTTTACAGAGCCCGTGGACTAGTGAAAGTTGGAAGACGATTGGAGTATAGTCAACACTATCAACTTGTCTTGCTTTGGTATATAGATACTTTAATTTTATTACAATGGCATGTATAGGTTTTTGATTATTTTGTTATACATGTCATTTGGTTAGCCAATGTAAGGGCTTCAATGATATGCCTATTCATTTTGTACATAGCCATAAAACATGGCTTATTTTGATGTGGTTGGTAACCTACTAATGGTGCATATTTATGGTAAATGCTTCATGTGATGGATAAATGTGGTATATCATGAGTGGACATTTGAAATGTGACTAAATCACTTGGAGATGGTTAGGTCACAAATGGGCAATGAGTTACAAAACGAGCCAAGACTAAGATGTGTTTGATGAAATGGATATCCTTGACTCGAAGAGGATAACCTAGCATGTGCAAAACCAATGAGATGAGGTTAACATGCATTAGGTTATGTGAATGTACCCACTGAGCATATTTAGGTCATGTTAAATACCATTGAGGTATATAAATGTGTGTGGATGTTAAGGGTGACCAAAGGCTTGTAGAATAGCCTCTAAGTAGACACGGGAGTGTGTCTAGGCCGTGTATGATACACGGTCAGCCCCATGGGCATGTGGTACGGCCTTGTGAAGGAAACGAGCCAGAGACACGACGTGTGCTCGGCCGTGTGAAAACCCCTATAAGTTCGAAATGGAAAATAAATTCAATAAATTCCACACAGGTAAGGAATACGGGCGTTTCCCAAGCACACGGGCGTGTGCAATGCCTCCTTACGGGCATGTGAGGCTTAAACCTAGGAATTTTCCTAAGATTTTCTTAAGCTCTCGGTTTAGTCCCGGACCATTCTCAATGTACGTCTTAGGCCTCGTAGGCCCATAATAGGAACACCATGAATATGTTTGATTGGTTTTAATTTGGAACAAAATTGTATAGCCCAAAATTTTACGAAAATATCATGTTTATATACGGTAATGCCCTATTCCTTGTCCCGGTCTTGGGTACGGGTACGGGTACGAGTAAGGGATGTTACACTTTCATGTTTCCAATGATAAGTTTATTTGTATATGGCTTACTAAGCTTTTGAAAGCTTACCTGTGTGTTTTTCAACTGTTTTATAGATATCGAAGCTACTGAGAGCTCGGGGATCGTTGAGGATTATCACCACACTATCGAACTCTATTTTGGTACACTTTGAAAGTGTAAATATTGGAGTATGGTATGTATAGCCTAGAAGTATATGATTGTGATTTGTAATGTGTATATCTGGCCATGTGATATGGCTTGGTTTTGGTTGTGTATATGAATGAGTTTTTAGTATGAATTATGTGATGCAATGTTGCCAATGTGATGTGTTTTTGAATGGTTTATAGTAATGGTCGATTTGGTAAGTTTATGATAGGTGCTTATTTGAAGAATTGATAAGTTCATGGTATGACTTTGAATTATGATTTGGCATGATTTTGGTATGGTTATAAGTATGGATTTGGTTGTTTATGATATGGCATGAATGGTGTATGTTTTGGTGTATAAATTGGCTAGAAATTAGTATGAAATATGCTTGGTTTTATATTTGAAGGGATGACCTAAAATGGGTGCAAATTGGCTTTGCAAATAGCCTATTTCTGTCCACACGGGCAGAGACATGGGCGTGTGTCTCAGCCGTGTGTGACACACGGTTATGTTACACGACCGTGTGTCCCCTGGGGTATTCCTACAATTTAAAGTCAGTCTCGAGCACGGCCAAGGCACACGGGCATGTGGCTAGCCGTGTGTCCCAAGTCAGTTTCGACCACGGCCTGGCAGACGGGCGTGTCATGTGGTTGTGTGGACAAGTCAGTATGTATGCCCTATTTTGCCACGGCCTAGACACACAGGCGTGTCTAAAGCCATGTGAGGCGCACAGCCTATTCACACGGGCGCATGACCTGTACAACTTTGAAAAATGTCTAAGTTTTGAAAAATTTTGTATGAGCTCGGTTTAGTCCCGACCCCTTTCTAAATCATGTTTAAGGTCTGGATGACCTATATAAGGGACTCTATGATAATGTTTGACTATGATTGTGGATGATATATATATATGAATTGTGTGTAAAATGTTCTGATTTGTCTGGTAACGCCTTTAACCCTAGTCTGGTGACGGATACGGGTTAAGGGTGTTACAATCTATTTTAAAAGAACATATATCTTTATTTGATTTGATTCCAATCAATTTTTTTGATTTTATTCAAAGAGATTTAAAGACTCATTTAATGCAGATTTGCATCTTTATTCATGGAAATTTTCAAAATTCCACCATATTGAATGCCTATAAAAGGCTAAAGAATTCTACAAAATTTTTTAATACACACACATCGAATTTATTTTGCTTCGAAAATTCTTCTCTTTCTCTTCATATTTTCATATGTTTCTGTGATAGAGGAAGGCAAGGTCTATTCGTTGATCACTGCAATGGTGCTACTACTTCGATTATCTTGTTGTTGTATCCTGGGAGACTGTCGACCAATGTTTCTCCAAGTATCATAGGAGCAGCCGAATCTATCTTAAGGAAATTTTGAAAATAGGCCTCAACATCTAGTAAAACTCAATTCCTTTTATTTGATTTTTGGTTTTTCTAAAGTCTTGTTTATTTCATTTGTTTTATTTAAATATGGTATTTTTTATCTTTAAATATAAATATTTGTTTATATAAATATTTGTTTATATTAAGTTGTTTTATTTGTTTATATAATTATTTGTATTTATATTTATATTTATTTGCTAATGTCTATTGTCTAACAAAAATTACCTAAGGTCACGTGATTTGTCAAAGTTCAATACAGGAAATTGAGCTTTTAGCGGCATTTTTTGTGGCGTTTGAACAAAAAACGCTGCTAAATGTAAACATTAGTGGCGCTAGAACGAAAACGCCGCAAAATGTGAGAGTTATAGTGGCGCTTTAGAGAAAACGCCGCTAAAGTATACAAAAAATTTTCAAAACGGCACCGTTCAACCACATGGAAAAAATTTTTAGTGGCGCTTTACCCTAAAACGCCGTAAAAGTGTACTATTTGTGGTGTTTATTGTAAACGCCGCAAATTTGGAATACTTATTCGATTTAAACGGCGTCGTTCCAATAAAGAGCATTAAACTTTTAGTGGCATTTTTGAGAAAACGCCGCAAATTTGCAATACACATATGCATTAAATGACGGCGTTCCAAAGTGGGAATTATACTCTTAGTGGCGTTTAGGAATAAAATGTAGCAAAAGTGTTACATTAGTGGCGCTTTTCAAAAATGCCGCAAAATTTAAATAGCAAATCGAAAGAAACGGCGTCGTTTCTAGAGAGAGGAATATATTTTTAGTGGCATTTTTTACAAAACGCTAGAAAATTGCGATTCCATTTGCTCAAAACGGCAATGTTTCAATACAAGGAATTAAATTGGTAGTGGCGTTTTGTCCACAAAAGTGATACTATAGTGGCATTTTTCGTAAACGCCGCAAAGTTGCAATACCAAATAGAATTAAATGGCATCGTTTCACTACGGCGCAAAAAAATTTTAGTGGCGTTTTTGCCTAAAGCGCCGCAAACATGAAATACAAATTTCACATAAACGACGCAGTTTCGTTACAGGGCTATAAACTTTGAGTGGCATTTTTGGCAAAAAACACCGCAAACATTACACATTAGTGGCGTTTTCTTTAAGCGCCGCAAAATCATTTGCCTGGACGGCGTCATTTCTTTACAATGAATTAATTTTTAGTGGCGTTTTTCATAAACGCCACAAATTTGCTATACCAATTTGCCATGAACGTTGTCGTTTCACTACAGGGAATAAAGTTTTAGTGGCGTTTTTACTAGAAACGCCGCTAAAGTTATGAGTTAGTAGCGTTTTTCATAAACGCCGCAATTTTTCAATACTAATTTGACTTAAATGACGTCGTTTTCTTGGCCCCAACAATCCTTAAGTTTTTTCCCAAATTAGATTTCCTTGAAAATTATCACAAAACTGTTTATTTATTCCCCAAATCCTTTAATTTTTGATGAAAATAGCATAATAATATGTTATTTTAGGGTTTATAATATAATACTTAGAGTTAATGGTTCATGATTTAGGGGTTCGTGTTTAATTAGTATTTTAAAGGTATATAGTTTAAATTTTAGGGTTTGTTGTACATGGTTTATAATTTTAAGGTTTATGATTCAAGTTTAGGGTTTAAGTTAATGGTTGGAGTTTATGGTTTAGGGTCTTATGTTAATAATTCATGGTTCATGTTTTAGGGTTTGAGGTTTAGTATTTAGGATCATGGGCTGTAGGTTTAGGGTTTAAGATGTAGGGTCAATGATCTAAGGTTCATGTTTTAAGGTTTAGGGTTTAAAATTTTGGAGTGTTACTAAAAATGAAAAGAAATTATTTTATTTTAGGGTTTAAGTTTAGGGTATACGATTATTTTTTTAACTACTTTTGTACATTGTAATATATGTATGATTAAATTAATATCTAAAGCACAATAAAGTAAAAAGGAGAGAGAAATTCATTATTTCCACAAAAATCCACCTCTTGGTAATTTTAAATTATAAAATTTAAAAAATTAAATATATTGTTTGAAACAAAACAAATGTCATTTAAAGGAATTTAAGAAATAATTAAACTATAAATAATAATTGTATCAAAGGCGTTAGCGGCGTTTTTGCTTGAAACGTTGCAAAAGGTAAGAAAATAGAGGCATTTTTTGTGAAAAATGCCGCAAAAGTCATTTCACTCGCATTAGCGGCGGTACTTTATAAACGCCACAAAAGATCGACCTTTAGCGGCGCTATGTTAGAAACGTCACAAAACGTCCTTTTTTAGTTATTGAAACTACGTCGTTTTGCTCTCCCTAATTCTATCCCAGCCATATACCTGAAACCCTATTTTTTTACCCCTAAAATATTTCCCCTAATCTCTCAAATTTCTCTAAAACCCTAAATTTTCCCCAAAGCAAAATCAACACCCATCTGCTGCAACGCCTCTGACCCGAGCATCTGTATAGCCGTCGCCGTCCTCTGCCACTCGCCGTCCTCTACGGCAAGCAAACGGTAAGTTTTTTTTGTTAGACACTCCTCTGCTGCATCACTGACTTTATAAGATTTGGGTTTCAGTTTGGGGTTGGGTCGGGTGGCTTTGGTTTGGGTTTTGGAGGTTGTAAGTGGTCTTAGAAACAGAATGAGAGTAGGAGAAGAAGTAAGAGAAAGAGTGTTTGGGAGGGTTCGAGAGTGGACGTGAAAGGAGCTTTAGCATTGTTGTGGAAGAAGGAAAATTGGTGGGTAATGCCAGTCCTGGAAATGGAAAACAGAACTTGAAAGAGGAAGAGGGTGATTTTCAGGGATAAAAAGTCAAAGAAGGGTTTTTAGTTTAGACTGTTTACATTTTCAGCCAAAGAATGTGAGTAATATATTTTCTCCACAATTTGATTGTTAGTAGGAAAATAGATTAGTAGTTGACTATTGCTTATTTTCCAGAAATTCAATGTTGTGTATTGGCTTAATTTAATTTTTAGCCTTAATTCGTTAATAGTTTTTAGAGATTGTAATATTTTTTTTTCCAGATTAATTCATTAAGGTTCAACGTGAAAAAATTTGAGGCGTTTAGCTCAAAACAGAGAAGTTGCAAAGAAAAGTCGTCTTAGAAAGAAGGTAACATAAAAAAGACATATATACACTGAAAAAAAAAACACATACATTTACTTGATTTCTTACTTACGTGTCCATAACATATAAACTGATGCATACATATATATATATATATATATATATATGCATATGCTATAAATGTAATGTAGTTAGAGGTTAAAATTTTGTTGGGTTAATGCTGTCTGATTTGGTGGATCATTTGGGCTACTAAAATGCAGAATTTGAATGCTATCTGAATTGATGTTAAGTACCCAGTTATACAGCCATAATTTGTGCATTAAAGTTGTCTATTTTAGAAGTATCCTAATACTGTCTGAATTGGTGTTATTTTCCCATTTATGCTTTAATATTTTGTATATTAATGTTGTTCATTTTTGAGCATCTTAATGTTATCCAAATACTTGAGTCTTTGAGATTTCTTTTTTTGTATTTCATAGTTTTATGAACTAATATAAATTCCTGTTGCATTTATGTTGTCCAAGTTTGAATGGATTGAATGTTTTTCGGCATGAATAATGGCTGCATTTTTTCTATCTGATTTTTGGACAGTTTAAACATGTTTTTGCATGGGGAATTTCTATGTTAAATGCTGTCCAAATTTAGACACATTGAAGGTGAAACAAGCTTAATAAGTTTTGTGTTGTACCACGTTAAATGTTGTGCAAAGTTCTAGATAAATTGATGATAGAATCTACATGTTGAAATGTCATGAATTGTCTTCTTAATGCTATCCGAAACAGCTTATGCATGGGAAGTTACCATCATAATATAAAGTGTTTAAGGTGTCTTATTTATGGCTGTCCGAAACAGCCTATATATGCTAAAGTGTTTAAGGTAATTTAATCTTTGTTTATTAAAATTTGGGATTGTTGCTTGGTGCCTCCAGTCAAATAAGTTACATTAGCTATTTGGACCATTTTCATATATATCGCTGCGATTGATTGAGAAAATTTGAACTTGCTTTTCATTGTATAAATAAATTAAATCGGTTGCAATCGAAAAGTATATATATGTCATTTTTTTTATGTTTGATTTTACTTAATGCATGATAGTGATTATGATAAGATATTTTCTTGATTTGTTTATTTGATCTGGAACTCATATATATTTGTTAATATTGACATTTGGTCAAGAATTCTGGGTTTACGTCTGCTGCATCACCTTCGAAAGTCCTCCGCATCATCGTCGGCAGCCCTCTGCTACATCTCCGTCGGCATCCCTCTGCTGCTTATCTAGTTTTCTGCCATCCAATTTGCTTAGCTTCAATCCACATTGACTTAGGTAAGGCTTTGATCCTCCATTGTGGTAATTGCAATGACCATGACTTTCTCCTTTCTTCTTAGATAGTGCAGCAGCATAAATGTGAGACTTCTAAAGTTGGTGTTTATGTAGTATAATTATATTATACTTTATCTATTAAAAAAATTATACTTTATCTTATCAAGCACATGTTTCTTCTATTTTTTTACAAAATGGTGATTGATTGGTTAACCTTTATGGTTGTATCAAATTTTTATGTTATAATTATATTATACTTTATCAGTTGAAAAATTATATACAATTTTTTTATAATTATTTATATAACTCTTAATAAATGTTCATTTTAGTGTATAAATTTTCAAGTTTATTATTGTACATTTTGAACTTGTGCATTTTTCTTTTTTGCAATCAAATTAGTTGCATCATTTGAATGTAAATTTTGCTATTTAAATATTAACATGATTTTTCAATATTTTGACTAAAAAATATTAATTTATTATATGATTAAATACTATCTTTTTGACTAAAAGTATATATTTAATACTAATTAATTTTTGATATTAATAATGTTTGATTTTAATATTTAATATTTTTAAATGTTTTTAAAACTTATAAATATCATTTATCAATATAATAATATTGATCATTATTTAAATTTATTTTAATATAAAAATCAAATTACTATTCTTTTTTCCCCCAAAAAAAAGATTTAAAAGCTTTTCAAAATGAAAAGTTATTTTTTGTTACTCATCAAATTATATCCCATGCCTTGTATATATTTCTAATAATAAGCAGAACTGTCAAAGTAATACATCATATTGACTTGTAATAACGTTGGGTTTCATCAATTTCCTCATTTGCAAGTTCAATGTAATTAGTTAAATAAAGTTTCAATTTAGGTTCGTCATTAAAAAATAGTTCACACTTTAATTGCAATATTATCCAAATCCCATCTCAAGATAAGTTTTTAAATATTATTTAATTAAAATAAATTGTTTAAAGGGAAATAATATTTATCTTAATGTTAAATATATATCATATCATAACTTACATAACTTACATAACTTATATAACTTACATAAATATATAACTTACATAACTTACATAAATATATATCATATCATAACTTACATAACTTCTATAACTTAGATAAATATATAACTTACATAAATATATATCATTTCATAACTTACATAACTTATATAACTTAGATAAATATATAACTTACATAACTTACATAATACATAAATATATACTTGAAAATCCCGCAACTTACCTGAATTAGTTTATACCCATTAGATACTTGATACTTGATATGTATTATCTATTTTAGTACAATGACATGATTTAAATCAATTGAGAACATTTAAGTAACTGTAATATGTTGTCAACTTTAGATTTCAAGAACTACGAAATGGATAGGAGTTGGATGAAATTGTCAAGGGTAAGCAACGACTATCGAAATGGAGTAAAACTTTTCTAAATTTTGCATTTCAAAATGCAAGCCAAGAAAATATGATTCTTTGCCCGTGTAAGAAGTGTGGCAATATCAATTGGCATTATCGTGAAGTTGTCTACGAACATCTAATTGTTGATGGCTTTATTCGGGGGTATAAAAAATGGATTTTCCATAGAGAGTGTACACCTAGTAGAACCTCCTCAACGATTAATCTGAGTTATCCTCATAGTGCTTACCATCAGCCTGATAGAGAAGATGAAATGGAAGGTATGTTGTGGGATGCATTTAATATGCACAGTCATGGTGAGCAACCGTTTCCAACTGACTTTGTTGCATCCGATGACTGTAATATTGGTGGAAATGTTTTTACCGAAACGGAAACAAGTTTACTTGATGAGGTGCCAAATGAAGAAGTGGCGAAGTTCTACAATTTACTTAATGAAATGAATGAAGAACTTTACGAGGGATCAAAATATTCGAAATTGTCTTTCTGCATTCGTCTATTTCACTTAAAATGTTTGGGAGGGTAGACCGAAAACTCTTTTACAATGTTGTTAGAGTTTTTGAGAGAGTTGTTTTTGTTTGCAAAAATCCCTCAGTCTTGTCAAGGTATGAAGAAACTAATAAAAGATTTACGCCTTGGGTACGATAAAATTCATAGTTGCCCAAATGACTGCATGTTGTACTGGGGTGATCTGACAAACCAACAATCTTGTCATGTTTGCTGTAATTCTCGTTGGATGAATAGGAACACAGTAGATGTGAATGCGGATGAAGGTGGGGCACAGTTAAGAAAGAAGCTAGTCAAGATTTTGCGATATTTTCCACTAATACCAAGGCTTCAAAGGCTTTTCATGTCGTCAAAGACAGCCGATTCTATGAGGTGGCATAATGATCAACGAACCGATGATGGATTATTAAGGCATTATGCAGATTCTTTAGCTTGGAAATCATTTGACAGTAAATTTTCCTCAGAATGTGATGCTTGGGCTAGTAGCTGACGGCTTTAATCCTTTTAAAATCATGAGTACTTCATACAGTACTTGGCCTGTAGTACTCGTTCCTTACAATTTTCCTCCATGGATTTGCATGAAGCAATCTTTATTTATTTTATCAATGATTATCCCTGGAGAGAAAGTTCCCGAAAATGATATTGACATTTATTTGCAGCCACTTATTGAAGAGTTAAAACAGTTCTGGTCGGGTGTTGAGACATATGATGTATTGAGAAAGGAGAACTTTAATTTACGTGCAGCTTTGTTGTGGACAATTAATGATTTCCTGGCTTATGCTAATTTATCGGGTTGGAGTACCAAAGGACGTTATGCTTGTCCTTGTTGTGCTGCGCAAACTTGTTCGAAGTGGTTGTATAATGGGAAGAAGTTCTCTTACATGGGCCATCATCGTTGGTTAGATGGAAATCATAAATTTAGATTTCAGAGGACTCTATTTGACGGTACTAAAGAGTACAGAGGAGCTCCTGAGCAAACCATTGGATCTGAAATCTTGTTTATGTTAAAAGATATCAATTTTAGTTATGGAAAGATGAATCAACCACCTAACACGCAAACAAAAAGAAGATCGAGGGATGTATCTGATGATGAATTTGATGAAGAGGATGATCCTAATGAGGCAGACTTGTGGAAAAAAATGAGTATCTTTTTTGAGTTGCCTTATTGGGAGCACAACATTTTACGCCACAATCTTGATGTCATGCATATTGAGAAGAATGTCTGCGAGAACATAATTGGGACAATTTTGAATGTCGATGGAAAATCAAAAGACAATCTTCAGATTCGACTTAATTTAGTTGACATGAGAATTTGGCGTGATCTTCATCCTTAAGTACTTCCGAATAGGAAATGTCGGTTGCCGCCTTCTATTTTTACAATGTCAAAAAAAGAGAAAGAAGTGTTCTGCATGGTGTTGAAGGATATAAAGGTCCCAGATGCGTATGCATCAAATATATCTCGATGTGTGAATCTTAAAGATCGAAGACTATTTCATTAAAATCACATGATTGCCATATCTTGATGCAAGATTTACTCCCAGTTGCTTTACGGTGTTGTATGTCAAAAAATGTGACGTCCTGTATAATTGAACTATTCAATATAATGAAAGCTATCTGTGGCGAAGTTTTAGATGTTGAAGAACCTGAGAAAGCACATGTTCGAGCCGCTTTGACTTTATGCAATTTGGAGAAGATCTTTCCACCTTCTTTCTTCACTATTATAGTGCACTTGGTAATCCATCTCCCTCATAAAGTAATACTTGGTGGACCAATTTTCTATCGATGGATGTATCCTATAGAAAGGTGCTAATTTATTTGTCAAGTATTCATTCATTCACCTCTATACATTTAGTTACAACTTTTGATAAATATTGTATATCGTGTTTAGGTTCCTAAGCAAATTGAAGTCTTATTGTCGCAATAAGTGTTATCCAGAAGGATTAATTGCTAAAGGTTATTTGGCAGAGGACTGCATGACCTTTTGTTCCAGATATTTAGAAGATGTTGAAACACGATTGAATAGACCAAGTAGAAATGTTGGGCTCAATGATCATAACTTGGCCGAAACTTATTTATTCCAAAGTTATGGAGAACCAACTGGCAAAGTTGAAATTGCAAAATTAGATGATATATCTTGTATACAAGCACATCGATATATACTTTTTCACCACGATTCAATTGAACCGTTACACAAGTAAGTTCTAAAATTTCCTCACATATTCGTCGTTTTGATTTGTTTATCTTCTAACCAATTAAACTTCTTTTTAACATAGTGAGTACAAACAAATCTTGAGATCTCGTTCACGCTCCTGAAGATTACAACATCAAGAGATTAATAAGTTATTCACAGAATCTTTTCATGAATGGTTAAGCCAAACGGTATGTAACTGAAGTTAATAAGTTACACATAATCTCAAAATTTAGTTAATCAAATAAGAATGTTTTTACATAATACATTTATAATTACTCAATTTACTTTGGATTCAATAGGTTTGGAGTGGGAAGGATGTCAATGATGAAGTTAAATGGCTTTCCCACGGTCCGAACAGAGTAATAAAAAGATATAGTGCGTTCCTCATCAATGGATATAGATTTCATACAAAATATCGCGAGAGAATGAGGAGAACTCAAAATTTTGGAATTGTTGTTAATTCTTCAATTACAAGTTATGCTAGTGCTAGGGACAGTAATCCGGTTGAGGGTAATGTGGAGTATTACAGACTTCTTACCGACATTATTGAGTTGGATTACTATGGCAAATGGAAAGTTGTCTTATTTCGGTGTGATTGGGCTGACGTTAATACTGCTCGCGGAATGAAAAAAGATCAATTTGGTTTTTCAATGGTTAATTTCTCTCGCTTAATTCACACTGGACAACAATTGATGGACGAGCCATATGTATTTTCTTCTCAAGTGAAACAAGTTTTTTATTCGAAAGATCCAACTGATGGGGGTTGGTATGTTGTACTCCGGAACACCCCTAGAGACTTGTTTGACATGGGCAGTGGAAGTAGAGATGACATCGTCGAAAGATCAGAAACATTGCCTTTTCTAGAACAAAACTTAGATGAAAATATCCCTAGTACTAGTACACAACATCAATGGGTTCAACATGATGTGGATGAAGATCTTTACGAATAATGATGTAGTAAGATTTTACGATTTTTTAATTATATGTAATATTATACTTTAAATCTTAGTCTTGTAAAATATTTCAACTATTTTATATGTACTATTAATATTGTAATTAGTTACTAAAATTTCAACTATTTTATGTGTATTGCAGGAAAAATGCGTAGAAGAAGATTACGAGATTTAAGTATTGTTCAGAATACTCCAAATTCAGAAAAAGCAAATAGTGAACAATAGACAGTTGTTGGATCTTCGAATGTGCCAGAGACACTTGATGAGCCTGCAGAACTTCAAAGTAATGATAAGTTTATTTTACATGTGTGTTGACTTTTATTATTTATTTATTTTTCAATTTTAATATAATAATAATATATCGTTTTTCAGCTAAAATCGGTGGCACGCGTAGAGGTCGAGGACGTACGCTACTTAAAGATTTATACGACTTAAATCCTGTCGAGCGTGTCAAAGTAAGTAGAAACAGTCACAGCCAGCCTGTTGGACCTGAAGCTCGACTTTTAGCAGGCTATTTGGGCATTGTAGCACGAAATGCCAATATGTTGGCCATCAACTACGAATCATGGCATCACATGCCTGATAGCAACAAAAATCAAGCTCTCGATTATATTAAGGTAACAAAACGTGAATGTAATTTATAATACTTTGGTTTAAGTTTAATTTATATTTACATTCTAAACTTGTGTTTTTTAGGAGAGATTTGCTTTAGAGGTCTCAGATGACTATATCAAGAAGGCATTGGGTAAAAAATGGAGAGACCTTTAAAGCACTTTGAAAAAAGAATATTTTAAGAAAGACATAAGCCTCAAAGATAAATTGCGAAATGTCCCGTTGGGAATGCTGAGGTACCAATGGAAAGATGTGGTTAGATTCTGGAATTCAAAGAAAGGAGAGGTATTACGTACTTCCAAAGTATTATAAATTTTTTGGTATATAGTGTTTACTAAATACGTAATAATAATTTCATTATGTAGGACCGTGAGCGAGTTGGAACAAGTAGCAGGCAAAAACAAAAATTCACGCAAACGGCAGGGTCGAGAAGTTTTGCTTCTGTAGCTGAGACCGGGGTATTATGAATTTATTAATTCTATCAAATATTAATGACTTTCTACTATTAAATAATATTTTTACTACTATATTGTAGGAAGTTTCTTCTGGTCAAAAAGTTGGACGCCTTCAGCTTTTTGAGATTACGCATAGGAAGAAAGATGGATCTCCTATGACATCCGAAGCTGGAGAAATTATGGTATATTTACTTAATAAAATTTGATTTATTATAAATATTTATAATGTTTAATTATAATGGTTTAATTTGTCATTAGTAGTTTTAAATAATGTTAAGTTATGTTGCATTCCTTTTTATTATATATTTTGTTTATAACTCTTTGATTGATTTATTAAGAGAAACTAAAGGAGAAGAAGGCAGAGTATGAAGCGATTGCTTCGACTGATAGTTCTGTTAATCCTGAAAACATTGATAACAGAATTATTACTGAAGTTTTAGGTCCCGAAAGGTATGGTCGTTCGATTTCAAGGATCTGGTGTTACCCCGACCTAATATTTTGGATCCAGCTCCCAGCAATATATGCCTTCCGGGAGTCAAGCTCAAGCTGAAGTTCAGAGGTTAAGAGACCAGATAGCTTAGATGCAAGTGAGCACAGTTGAGCAAATTGCTGAGGTTCAAAGAAAATATGAAGAACTCCAAAGAATGACTTAGAGCGGATGCAAAGAACGAACGAGGAGGCAAATGGCATAGCGAGGAGGCAACGACAAAGCAAATGCGAAAAGAGGCAGAGGTAGCAGGGATGGCAGCAGAGCAGAGCAGAAAGTGCTATGAGCTCCAGCTACAGCTTAAGCATATGATGGAGATGTTTCAGCAGTAGCAAAAGCCGCCATCTTAGACATTTGTTTTCTCGTTGTAAGAATATTTTTTAACATTGTCACATTTAACATTATTGTAAGAATATTTTGAGTCATACCTCATTTATTAATTTACATCATATATCTTTCGTTGAATTTGAAGTATCATTTAGATTTAATATTTTTGGTTGTATTTTTTATGCTACATTTGCTGTTTTTGGTTGGATTTCATGCTATATTTGTTGTTTTTGGTAGGATTTAATGCAGGAAGGGTTGGATATTGGTCAAAAATGTATATTACAAATATGCCAAAATTAGCGGCATTTGTAACAAAAGCACCGTTAAAAAGCCATGACTTTTAGCGGTGCTTATCCCACAAACACTGCTAAAAGCCCTGACTTTAAGCGGTGCTTATACCACAAACGCCGCTAAAAGCCATGACTTTTAGCGGTGCTCCTCAACAAATGCCGCTAAAAGCTATGACTTGTAGCAGCGCTTTTCCAACAAACGCCGCTAAAAGCCTCTCCCACAAACGCCGCTAAAATTCATAATCTTTTGAGCTTTTTTCTAAATAAACGCCGTAAATTTTTGCGACGTTTTCTATAGGCAAAAAAAAACGTTGCTAAAAGTCTGTTTTGCTGTAGTGGTTAAATTGTAACTAGTGGGGACTATAGAATGATGTTCAAATGTCCAGTGTGAAGTGTACACTTTAGTTGGTACCAATGGATTCAACTTTGGCCTTGTGTGGTAACATAACCTAGACCCTCCAAATTATGGCCTTCGAAAATTGCATCTACGTGTCCTAAGAGACTTTCATTTTGAAATATGATGTATGAGATTCATTTTAGTATAAAATATACCCCTAGAGCCTTTGTCTAATGTGAGCTAGATGAGCTTGGAATTGAAATTTAGAAAAGGTTTAAGCATTTATGATTTCAAGTAGTTCATTTTCTTTATTTATTTATTACAAAGTGTTGGGATTTTTATCATATATATTTATAAAAAAATCGATTTAAAACAACCATTGGTTTATAAATTCATCTAGTATTAGAAAAATTAGAAGCCAAAATTATTTTAGGATACGTGTGATTTTGATAAGTTGGAGTTATTTTGTTTAATTGGAAGAAACCATATTGAAGTATACATTGAATTGGGTGCATTCATGTGACTTGATATCTAGTTGTTTTATCAAAGTATGCGTGAAAAACAGAAAAATAGTTTTTATTTTATTTTATAATAAATTGTAAAAAAAAAGGAAATTAATGCTATACACAAAGTTTTAGGTCTTTTACACTTCAAATATTTTAGTACTTATGCTAGGGGGAAAAGAACTATAATGAAACCCTAAGTTATGTCCGAAGAAAGAAATAAAGTAAGAGCTATAATTTTTACAAAACTTTAATGATTTTATTTTTATGTATTTTGTTTGTATATTTATTTTAGGTTTAAATATGTTAAAGTTTTGTCTATTTTTTTTAAATTTAAATTTTATTTTTTATATTTTTATTTTGAGATAATAAGTTTTTGTATTTTTTTATTTAAAAATTATGGTCCGTTCATCTAATTTTACTGTTAGTGGCTGTTATAAAGAAGGTAAAGTAATTTTTTTAGCTCTCAACATTTACATTTTTTATTCATGTAATTCTTAAGTAAAAATTTTAAAAATTATTTTTGCCACATTTTAAATAAAAAATAAAAAATATTTATTTTTAAAAAATATAAAATTATGAAAAATAAAAAAAATATTTAAAATTTTAAAACTAAAAATTAATTTTTAATATATAAAAAATTTCAAATTTTAATGTTGTCTAAATTGGACTAGATCGGGCAGTTGAACTGGTTGGACCAAGAATTGGCTAGGTATTGGTTTGGTGAGAGGTAAAAAATCTGTTGACCCACGAAATAGTATGAACTGGTTGATTCGAGCTAAAAAATCAGTTGAACCAATTTTTATATTTATAAGTTTTTTTTATTTTTAATAATTTATTTACTTTGAATTGGCCTGATAGTTTGAACTATGAATTGATTGTTCTAACCAACTTGAATATTAGTCCGGTTCCAAAAACATTGTCAAATTTTCACAAAAAATGTTTTTTAATCAATAAATGGTAATAAGAAGTGTTCACGAGTTCGGTAACCCAATTAGGTTGATCGACCAACTCATTTTGGTATGGACTTAGGGTTATGTTTTTTAACCTTCAGCTAGCTCGATTTGGCTCGTTTTGATGTTTAAAATAATAAAAAACTATATTAATATTTAATTATTTAATATTATTTTATCATATTAAACATTAAAACAGGCCAAGTCAAGCCATCACAAGGTTAAAAAAATATAAGCATAAGCCCGTTCTAAAACAAGTCAGCCTAATCGGGTTGATTGTATTACACTGCTCATGAACACCTCTTAATGTAACGCCCCAATATTTCTAATCCTATCTTTGGATAAACTTGAGCAAATGTATTTTTGCTTTAGTGATTAAGTGTAACACCCCACACCTATGCCCTACGCCGGAACGGAATATGAGGCATTACCTAACTTAAACTCATGCATACAAACATTTTCATATCACCAAAACATGGTCAAATTAAAAAAAAATAATTTTTTTATTATAAACTCCTTAATAAAAGCCTACGAGGCTCAAAATATCCATTGGAACCCATTCGGAATCAATCCGAGTCCTTTAAAGAGCTCTAAAATTAACACTTAACACAGGGGCACACGCTCGTGTGAGAGGGGCAACACGCCCATGTGACCATTTAGGCATGGTTGTGTTGATGGCCCATGTGACTCACACGGCCTAAGTACATTGGGACACGCCCGTGTCCCTTACCCATGTGGATTTATTTTCTAATTCGAACCTACAGGGGTTTTCACACGGCCTGACACACGCCCATATCCATGGACCGTGTCCCTCACACGGCCATGACATGCCAGTGTCTTAGCCCATGTGCAAAAACTTGGACATTCTGTTTCTGATGTCAGCAATCCTTAAGGGCCACACGGCCAAGTCACACGCCCGTGTGCTAGGCCGTGCACTCCACACGGCTGAAACACACGGCTGTGTCTCTGCTCGTGTGTTTACTACCATGCATTCTAACTTGTAAATTTTATGTGCAGGGGACACATGGCCAAACAACACGCCCATGGGGTTGACCGTGTGTCACACACGGCCTAGGCACACACCCGTGTGTCTACCTGTGTGGACAAAATAGGGCTATTTACCAAGCCTCTTTGCCACCCTTACATACACCTATCCACATAAGATCAACCAATACCAATACAAGTATAACATACATAACCAATACAACCACTAACATAAAAAAAAACTTGCATCATTGCATTGAATAATAAATAGTGTTAGCCAACATTCATGGCTTATACAAAAATGAGTATCATATTTATCATATGAGCCAACACATTATGGCTAACTAACAAAACACTAAACAAAAGACTCAGGTCCCTATACATGCCAGAAAATAAAACAATTAAACTAGTTATACCAAGGTCTTAAGTGATAGTGTGATCGAAGCTTTTGGAAGGCACTGGATCCCCGATGCTAGCTTAGCGGCACTATAAGGAAAGAAAAGAAGAGAGGGTAAGTGTGGGAGCTTAGTAAGTACATATATGCAAATAAAGTGTAAACAAAAGAAAAGCATAATCGTCAAATGGTAACTTGTCATGTTTGAAACATATAAATCATTTAACATCTCTATCTTACTCTTCATTTCCTTCATGTGTACTTAATGCATCTTGTTCCTTACTCAGGTACTACCCATGAGTTCAGTAGACATACCTCTTCAAAATTTTCACCAACTAAATCTCTAAGTTACCCGTTGAACTCTCGGAATACATATGGATACGCGGGGCGTTTACATCTAAATGCCATATAAGTAGTTAGAGCTACCTCATGTTATGAAACGCTCACATTTGAGCTACTCACGGGTCTTTTTATCAAGTCAAGACTCAGACTCCATAACTATCATGTAAAGTTCGCTCATTGAGCCACTCATGGGTCTGTACATAAGGTCAGTACCCGGACCTACGTTACCTATAACATTCATCTCATGAACTCAGACTCAACTCATGAGTTCAGACCACATAATTTTCATAAAATGCCCTTTTGTATCCTATTCTATGTCTAAGGTTCAACGGGATTCCATATCTAACCGAATAGCATCGCATTTACTCGTAATGTAATTTACTCACATAACATGACGTTTATACTTTCATGGCAATAAGTAGAATTTAGATACATAACAAAAATAAATCAAATACACATGTACTTTATCCAAATATTCCAAAGTAAACTTCAATAACACATTATTCACATATGTACTTACCTCGATACAAAATGATGAAGACGGGCTTAATCCTCGTAAACATTGTTCTTACCCCGATCAAGACCTGAATCACGCTTCTCTTGATCTAAATAAATAAAATTTACTCATTTCATCAGCACATCAATTTAGACACTAGAAAGTTCATAATTGGGGAAAATGACTATTTTGCCCCTAGACTTTCACAAAATGACCATTTTACCCATATGCTCAAAAATCTATTTTTATCAAATTTCTTCACATTATAAGCCTAGCCGAACCCTTTTTACTCTTATACCTGCCCAAAATTTCCACTATTTCACATATTTATCATAAATTTTACAACTTATGCAAAATGGTCCTTTTTAGGGTTTTCATGAGAAATCTCTTTACAAAAGTTATTTATTAAACATCTAATACCCATATTCTTCCGTAAAATTTCAGTTAACAAGATACAAGCTTTCATGGCAAAACCCTGAACTCTTGTTCATCTTGCAAATAACCCCTTCATTTGAAAGCTTTTACTTCAAGGGGTCCAAAAATGTAAAAATCATCAAGAAAAGTCATGAAAATCACTTACTTGTGAAGGCTTAGAGTTTCTGAAATTTTCAAGCTTCAAAAACCCATCTAATGGCTATTTTTTTGGTGGAAGAAGAAAGAGTCACTACAACAAAACAAACCTATCGCGACACTTTTTTTAACCTAAAACGACGCAAAAAAGGTTGGCATAAGCTTCGCGACGCTTCTCCCGACGCTTCCAAAAAGGTTGTCTATGGTACAGTTGGCGTAGGCTCGGCGACGCTTTTGAAAAAGTGTTGCCATAAGTCAACATAAGCCGACCTTTATTGAAGGGTTGCGAAAGGCTTAGTCAATGCTGACCTTTAAAAAAGGTTGGGATAGACCTAGTCAAGGCCAAGCTTTGAAAAAGGTTGTGATAGACCTGTCTAAGGCAACCTTAAAAAGGTTGGGATAGACCAGTCTAAGATAACCTTTAAAAAAAGTTGGGATAGACCATATCTAAGGAAACATTTAAAAAAAGTTACGATAAACCTTGTCTAAGGCAACCTTTAAAAAAGATTGGGATAGAATCGTCTAAATCAACCTTAAATAGGTTGGTGTAGACCTTGTCTAGGGCAACCTTTAAAAAAGGTTGGGATAGACCTTATCTAAGGCAACCTTTTAAAAATGTTGGGATAGACCTTGTCTAAGGCAACATTTAAAAAAGGTTGGGATAGATCTTGTTTAAGGCAACCTTAAAAAAGGGTTGGGATAGACTTGTTTAAGGCAACCTTAAAAAAAGGTTGCGATAGACTTGTCTAAGGTAACCTCCAAAAGGTTGGAATAGATCTTGTCTAAAGCAACTTTTAGAAAAGGTTGGGATTGACCTATTTAAGACAACGTTAAAAATGTTGGGATAGACCCATTTACAACAACCTTAAAAAAGTTGAGATAGACCTTTTCCAAGGCAACTTAAAAAAAGTTAGGATAAACCCGTCTAAGGCAAACTTAAAAAGGTCGGGATAGATATTTGTCTCATGTCCAATGTTTTTTTACGACATTTTCCCCGATTTTTAAGAGCCTAATATGAGCAAATTTGTATGTATTGGGTTTGGAAAAGTTTGAGACAATATTAATTGTACAATTAATTAACATAAAATGATCATATAAATACAAAATTATCATTGAATAATACAGTTAGTAATTTATATACAAAATCCTAATATAAGTAGTCAACAAGTTGCGAACATGTTGTCAACCTATTTCACATGACATCAAAAAATTATACAAAATCCTAATAGAAGCAATCAACATGTTGTCGTCAACTTGATTCTCATGATATCAAAAAATTATACAAAATCCTAATAGAAGCAGTTTCCCATGACACCAAAAAATTATGGGACAACTGCATTCATCAACCACTATAACATAAATATATAATACATAATATGCAGATAAAGCCTTATTCATCATCATCCGAATCAAGGCTTTATCATCAAGTCCGCTACTCTCAAATTCAATCTGCAAAAATAGCAATGTACATTTTCTATTTATACAAGTTAGATAAGAAACAACATGAACACATGGGAAGAATATTTTAATATTAACCAAAGAACCATAAATTGAAGTTAAATAAAGAATTTTCATCAGTATATCCACTAATTATTAGTTGAGCAAGCAATAAAGACTTCAAATAAAAACGTAGCATTCAGTTACAACAATCAATGTCTATTAAACCATTAACAAACCTATTGAAAATCTAGTTATAAAATAGTCACCTTACTATGCTTACTATGAAAAATCTTGTACTTACTTGACATTCCCTTTGCCATACACCCATTTATGAGAGCCTTATCCTTTTTCTCACGAGTATCCATCATTTCCATGAACTTTGCCTCTCGAATTTCAGTTAATTTCATAAATCTTTCTTCTCGCTTGACTATCAAGCGAGTTTCGCTCGCTCATGACCTCCGTCATTTAAATTGAGATTACGCTTCCTCGAGTAGAGTTTTCTCTCGAATCTGCTTGTTCGACTTGAATTGTTTGTATTTGCTCGACATGTTTAGCACTCATCTCTTCAATCAATGTACTGATAGCCGATGTAGATTGGCTTCCTCGGTGACTCCACCCATAGCCAAACAACTCGGATTTGGTCATCCCACGCCCATATCCCAACATTTTTCCATTCTTGTCGTAGTAGAACACTTGTGTATAGATCTTGTTTTCTAATACAATATTATCTTGAGGCGAGAAAGAACTCTCAGTGTTGGCATAGAGTCTTTAACCATCTTGCATGCTTCATCCTCTGATTCTCTTCAATTAGAAAAATCTATTTTGAAAAAAAAGTAAAATAGATGTCAAAATAAATATAAATAAATAATACCCATTTGTTTCTTACATAAACTTGTTCTGCTGCCTCACTGTTCAATTTGTCACTTCCATCTTTCCGCAAATGTTGAAATCTAAACTGCTCCAAACGCGAGGGTTCACGGCCTTCCTTCTCAGCCTATTATAGAACAAAACAATAGTTGTTAACAATATTCACCAATGAGTGCAGAATAATTAATATAAGTTACATATTGATTAATATGTACGTAATACTTACAAATTGTGCATTAAGGGTCGCATATCCTATATTACCAGCAGTGTGTGTGTAACGCACCTTTATTCGTGATTCTTTCGCCTTTTCTGATTGTGCCTATTGTTTTAATTAATGAGAAAAAAATATGAGAGTAATAGGAAAGCTAAGTTTATTATGCCTCATTCAAAAATCACGCATTTATGCACCACCTACTTTGATCATACCGTAAGTGGAAGCAGGAAAAATGAGACATTTAGTCTAATAAAAGTGCATACCGCAGCTTGCGGTGTTCCCCATCGCTCCACTAGCCACTTCCATTGATCATCATGCACACCAGGAGGATTGTTTTCGTATATTTCTTCAATCGGTCGACCTTCTTGGACCATCTCTTTGTAGTATCTAGTTTTCAAAGTCGATTTAAACTCCTTCCGAAGTTTTCCAACATGTGAGAGGATGTCAGAGTCCTCCACCTTACCTTGGAGATCAAACTTTTCCTACACATATAACAAAATAATGTAACAAGTATTCATTACATACAATTTCAAACAATGAATAATTATTGCAATACATTAAATTAGAAAACGATTATGTACTACATACATGAACGATTCTCAATATGTTTTCCAACACATATTTAGAAAGATGTTTCCAATGTTTTGTATTCAAAGGACATATAGAACCAGTCCTTGCAATTGTATCGAGAAATTCAGCCAATTTGGACGCTTCCTTCCCAATAGGCTGGCCGTATTGGTTGGCATCTACTACTATACGAGTTCCAGGTTGAAGATTCCATATATCTTTCATGTTTGTAGGCCCTCGCTTTCTCTTAGTACCTTTAGTAGCCTCTGTCAAAAGTAACAATTATATTTCAATAGTTGAAATAACAAGATTCTTTTTAAGGCAACTTAATTTTGAAATCTTGCTGAAATTTTTAATCAGAAAACTGAATTTTTTTTGAACAATAACAAAAATTCTTTCTGTTTGTTCAAATAACAAAAATTTTCATAGCTAAATAAAAGTGAACTCTATTTAATAAAAAATTCGAGTTAAATTTTAATTTTAAGATTTATTTTTTGATCTAATAAAAGAGTTAACTTTTATAATGCGAACTCTATGCTGGCCGTTTGATAAAAAACTAAAAAGGCAATAAAAGGTAACCTTTGAGGATGCCATATAAAAAAATTGGAAAATCTGTAATTAAACTTCTACAAGCTTAATCGGTTACCACTTGAAAAGGACAGAGAAAACTCACCCAAAATCTATGTTTAATGCAATTTTTTTTATATTTGAGAAATGTTTAAAGCATACTCTGCTTTGATTTCTCTCAATTTATAAACTATTTGAGATAAAATCTTTTATTATTTTAAAACAAACTTCTCAAGTTATCAACTATTTGAGATAAAATCTCTTTTATTTCTCTCAAGTCAATCAATTGTTAAACAGTCAAACACCAGACAATCAAAACCAACCCTATTCCAACCGAGATGAAATAAAAACCCATCATATTTAACAAAGCAAAGAAATAGTCCAGCCGGAGTTAAAAACTAATAAATCTTTCCATTACAATATTTGCATTATATTTTTTCATTGCAAAGAAATGCAAAACATGCTTAAACACCTGCAAAGTAGAATTAAACCATTACAATGCAGAAACGAACGAAAAACCAAAATAACTTGAACAAATTCCATCTATTAGACTAAATCCACGTATAACAATTATGCATAACAATACTCGATAATAATTTGGCATAAACTGCATATTTCCAATTACATGATGAATTTTAGATTCCAACCAAATATTTGCATTTGATTTCGACTTAGAGCAGCCTATTTAAAACCGATTACCTAAAATCCAGGGTCCATATATGTTGAGATATAGCCCCATCGATACCCTTTAACCAACATTATTCTACAAAGAAAAATCCCCAAAATAGGCTGCAATATTCCTTAGAAGCATTTTGTCAAACATCTTATGAGCATTGTCTAGAAAAAAACACAACTAAGCGGGCGGAAGCTAGATAATCTAAAATTCCTCCTTCCAAAGATCGCTCTCACGACAAGATTACAATCACGAGAGAAAAAAATATTAAATTCGAGAAGAAGATCAAAAGAGCTTACGATCTGAAATTCACAACTGAGATGAAAGTGATGGAAAGATGGAGACTTGACTTCGGTGATAAAGTGGGCAATAAGGTTACAAATCAAAAATGGGTTTCCGGGTTTATTGGTCTAGAGCTACATCAAGGCAGTAATTATCTTTCAGGCTAGTAGAAAAGTTTGGGAGTCCTATTTCATTTAGAAGTTGAAGCTTTTTTTTCCTAAATAGCATGGACAAGAGGAGAAAGCGTAAGTTTCATTAAATCTTTCTTAAGTTTTTTCATAGATTTTTCAACTTCTTTGATTGGAGAGTATACAATTTTCTATTGCAATTTTCGCTAAAAACTAATAAGTGAGAAGGAAATTGAGGTACCAGCCGGAGTTGCAGGTACTTCTTCTGCTGATTGAGTTGGAGTTTCATCTCCTGTTCTTTGACTATCTGTAGCAGCACTTCCCAAGGTGTTCGAACCTGTTGAAGAACCCCTCGAAGAGAATCGTACACCTTTTAATGTTCGCGTTCTCCCAATCATTTTCCTAGAAAACAAAGTAGTAATGGTTAATGATGAAGCACTCAGTAGAGCACCGAAAAAGTCATGAGTTTTGAGGAGGAGGAAAAATCGGGAAAAATATGAATTTTCAACCTTGTTGCAGGAAACTTGAAACCGACTGTAAAATTGGAGCAAAGTTTGCTTCTTTATTTACTTACCTTTTATTTTAGCTTTTAGGGTTTGACCGACTGTAAATATGTCCATTCCATTGGCTTTTATGTATTTTTCAAAATAATCACTGGATTTTATTAAAAGTAGAGCCAAAACAAACCCAATAAACCAAAAAACAAGCAAAATAAACAAAAAGACCAAATTAAGCCCAAAAAAAAAAAAAAACAAACAGCATAAGCAAATATCCAGCAAAACGACAAAGGGGAAGCAAATATTTGAATATTTGCATAAATTTATATTCTATTCAATTTTCAAAATAATAACCTAAAAAATTGATTTTTATAAATAAATTAAAATTAACAAATAACACATCAAACCTAAAAAAATAATATATTACGAGCTTTTGTAAAACATGTGATTCCAAATATACCTGGATAATTAACTACACATCATTGATATCTAATCCCGTTGCCGCCACATTGGTAGCCACTAATGTCATGAACTTGCCTGACCGAAACCCATTTAAGGTGACCTGCAAGCATATATAAATGAGATTGGTAAAACAACAATATTCATTTTGCTTTAAGGAAAGCATGAAAAATGATATATTCTACATAACACTTCGTCTTCTCTTTATCAACAAGATCAACAGTCTTCTTACTTGTTCTAAGAAATCTTGCTGCAATCTGGCAATGAAAAAGAATAAAATTCATGATAAAAAATGAAGAGGAAGAAATCCAAGATAATATTTTTATTTCGGATAATAAAATACTACAACACATGAACAATTAAGAAACATACACCCTTTACCCAGTTTGGCAAGGTGGCACTAAAAAGAAGTGTTTGAACCTTACTTGCATCATTTACTTTGCCTAGAAAATTAAATCATTACCATAAGTAAATCACAGTACAGTGATGCGCACTGGGATAAGTGGTATCAATAATTGAAATAAAGGTACAAGCCTGTGAAAAAATTAAAACATCATTCACTCAAACGCATTGGGATAAGTGGAACCAATAATTGGAATAATTAGAATGAAGCCAATAACTTGAATAAGACTATATTCTTAGCTTCCAACAGTATATAATTTCATAATTTCTATAACCCAAAATGTCTTCAAATATAAAAATGAATTAACTTAGATATTAATATAATATGAATGTCATATTCATCTAAGTGCTCTATTTCTTTTGGGCAATTCATTCTGCTATACTACATTAAAAATGTCAATTACACTAAATCTTTGCACTTCAAAACATTGTTCTTGTTGAAATTAAAACTAAAATTATTAAGTTACAATATGATGATCACACTGCGGATATTCATCATCTTCTACAGGAGTTTCAACGCTTAGATTGAACAAATCTCTTGGCTTTATTCCGATAACCTGGAGCCATCCTTCACTCTTGCCATCCTCGACATAAAATACTTGTTTCACTTGAGAAGCCAGTATGTATGGATCGTCCGAATCACGATTCCCTGTATGGATAAGCTCAGAAAATTTCACCATAATAAAACCATTTGCATCCTCCTTCATACTCCTAGGAGATTTAATATTCACCCAATCACATCTAAGCATGATAACCCAAAACCTTTCATAATAGTTTAGCTCGATAATTTCAATGTAATTGCCATAATAGTTTCTCTCGTCAGCAAAAACCATCACACCACTATTTTGAGTTTTACGATGTTGCTCAAGTTTTTTAGTATGGACCCTAAAACCATTAATTATAAGCCCATCATATGTGGAAACCACCTTATGCGGTCCTCGAGCAAGAGCAATTACATCAAAGATCAACTTGTTCAACTTCCATCTTTGGAATCTAACCATATAGTAGGAAATCAATTAGCTCTTATTCTATGAACAAATTACTACAATGTTCCTCATTACATAAATAATATGATAAATTATTTTAATAGTGACAATTTACTGCTTTACAAAGCCATCTTGGGAACTTTTCAACCAACCATTTGTCCTCTGTGCATTTACTGATTTGAATGCCACCATAAACAGCTCGCTCAGACTCCAAAAATTCCCTATAATATATTCAGTATTTTGCGTAAAATGTTGTCAAAATGTATACAAATTAAGAAATATTACTTTATTTGTCTATTGGTTAAGAAAAAGAATCGAATGAAAAGATTTTCATCAAGAAACTCACTGACGGTATGGTGATAACTTATCGCTATGCAATAAAACATAGCGGTTTGCTTGTGCAAGAGATCGCATGTCCAATATCTTCGTGTTAATGGTGCCAATTGGACGTCCTCCAGAAGAGAAAATGTACCGTTTTTAAATATTCCCATCATTCCTCGGAGGACGGGAAAATATAGTCTCCACATCAGAAAAATAACGGGAGCAAAATGTAAGACATTCTGAAACTATGTACCCTTCAGCAATGGAACCTTCGGGATAAGCTCTATTTCGCACCGAAGCTTTCAATCCCATAAGATACCTACATCACATACATTTATTTTTACATACTTATTATATTCTAAATTAAAATAATAAAAATAAAATATTGTGAAATATTATTGATATATTTCATATACCTTTCGATCGGGTACATCCACCCACTATTGAAACAGGTCCACTGCTTAGCCTCCATCGGCAAATGAATAATCAAATGAATTATGATTGTGAAGAAACTTGGAGGAAATATTTTCTCCATTTCACAAAGTGTTAACATGACTTGTATTTGAAGTTGATCAACTTCTTGTGGATCAAGACTTTTTGCACATAATCTCTTGAAAAAATTTGATAGATTTGTAATAACACTTAGCACCTTCTTTTTTACAACTCCTCTTAAGCATATAGGAAGCAAATCTTGCATGAGAATGTGACAATCATGACTTTTAAGGTTGCTCAACTTGTGCTCTTTCAAATTTACGCATCGAGATATGTTTGATGCATAACCATCGGGTACCTTCAAGTTCTTCACAATGGAAAGAAAAATATCTCTTTCCCTTGATGCAAGAGTGTAACACGCTTGCGGTAGGTACTCTTTCCCGTTTCTCATTTTTGGATGAAGATAACTTCGGATGCCCATATCTTGTAGGTCATTGCGTGCCTTGATATTATCTTTACCACCGCGTAAGAGATTAAGAAGGGTGCCAATGACATTGTCACATACATTTTTCTCGATATGCATGACATCCAAGTTATGTCGAAGTAGATTGTAACGCCAATAAGGCAAGTAAAAAAATATGCTCCTATTCTTCCATAAAGTCTCGTCTTGATTTATGAGATTTGCTTCATCTCCCCCTGTCACCAATTCTTCAAAGTTGTTAAACAAATCACACCCCTCGTCTACATCAAGTTCTACCGACCCTTCATCTAGTTCTTCTCTATCCCTCTTTCAGGCTTTTCCATAAATGAAATTGACACCTTCAACTTCCCTTAAGATATCTTCCCCGGACCGTGGTATAGGAGCTACACCATACTCTATAGTGCCATCAAATTCACGACTCTATTTTCGGAATAGGTGTTCAGCTGATAACCATCAACGATGACCCATATAACAGAACTTCCTACCATATCGTAACCATAGAGATTTAGTTTTTTCAGCACATACTGGGCAAGCAACCCGACCTTTTGTACTCCTCCCTGAAAGATTAGCGTAAGCTGGGAAATTATTGATTGTCCAAAGAAGACAAGCTCGTAAAGTGAAAGATTCAGAAGCTGATGAATCAAAAGCATCAACTCCTATCCACAATTGCTTCAACTCTTTAATTAAAGGCTGCATGTAGACATCAATGTCGTTGCCAGGTCCTTTTTCACCAGGGATAACCATTGAGAGTATTATTGATGATTGTTTCATGCATGCCCAAGGTTCCAAATTATAAGGAATAAGAAGTACGGGCCATGTACTGTGACTTGTACTCATTGTTCGGAATGGATTGAATCCATCGCTAGCCAAACCTAGCCTAACATTGCGAGGATTAGATGCAAAATCAGGAAACCTCTTATCAAACGCATCCCAGGCAGAACGATCGGCTGGATGTCTCAAGATACCATCTTTGGTTCGTCCTTCTTTATGCCATCTCATGGATTGTGATGTCTTGGAGGATTGAAATACTCTTTTAAGTCTAGGAATCAAAGGAAAGTACCGTAATACCTTGGCAGGCTTAGGACAGCGACAACTACCATCAACCTGTTCATCTGCATCCAACTCACAAGAAGATTGCCACCTTGAGCTTTTACAGACATCACAACTGATCTTTTTACTAGTATCGCCCCAATATAAAATACAATCATTCGGGCATGCATCAATCTTCACATACGCAAGATTTAGTGCAGAAGTCTTTTTCTTCGCTTCATAGTATGTAGTCGGGATTGTGTTTCCATCTGGAAATGCCTCATTTAAAAACTCCAATAAGCATGTCAAAGATTTTACTGACCATCCAAAAATTTCTTTGAAGTGGTAAAGCCGAAGTAGGAATGAGACACATGAGAACTTGACACAACCGGGATAGAGCGAAATATCACAATCATCAAGAAGAGTAGCTGCTCTCTCCGTAGTCCTTTGGGCCTCATTAACATCATACTCCTGACTATTATTCTGAAACTCACTTGAAACTCCATCAAAACTCTCATTAAGAGTTGGGATGTTGATACCTAGAGCATCCCTTATGAGATCTCTTAAATCAGCTTTATTGTCTTGTGACAACGTACAAATTGACGGAAAAGTTCTCACCGTTTGGTCGGTTTGCACCGATGTTCTTTCAATGGATTCTCCATGAAAAATCCAATGCTTGTATTCTTTTATTATACCATGAAGACGAAGATGCTCACCCACAATATGTGGTTCGTGCAATATCCTATTATTGCAACGATGGCACGGACAATATATTTTTCCGTTAAAAAGTGATTTTTCAGTTGCAAATGATAGAAATCCTTCTATTCCAGCTAGGTGATTGGTGCTAAATCTTGGAGCATCCATCCAACTTTTATCAACCATCTGTTAAAGTAATTAATATTAAAATAGAGTATCTATTAATGCCTAATCCTAAGGTTCATGTGTGAATAGAGATGAGCTTTCAGTGAACTAACAAAGAACCAAAACTACCTAATCTAGAAATAAAATAACAAATTTAAATATTAAAATAAATCAAATTTATCATTATGACAATTAAATAATATTAAAATTTATGATAAATAATATCTAAATTCCTAAATAAAATAGTCCAAACTACAAAGATAGAAAATTTTAAACCTAAATTTAAAAAACGAAAAATAAAAGGAAAAGAAAAGGTTAACTAACCTTCACAGTTATATCAAATCTGTAAAGCCAATATAACATATATCTCAATTATAGTAAAAAGGTATATGCCATTATTCATGCTTCTGGATCTTTAATTTAGCTTTGAAAAGTTCACAAAAATGATACCATCAACAACAGAGCTCAAAAAAGCTTCATATGAGGCAAGCTCAATACCAATTAAGAAGGGCAAATAGACATTTTTTAAAAGACCAATTATTTTAAAAAAAATTGACATTTTTTTCCCTTGAGAAAATGAATCTTTCTTTTTTCTTTTTCTTCAAAAAAGGGTAGGATAGCAAAAACATGAATCAAACGTATTACAGCTTAAGGTATCCAATCTCCAAAGTAAATGCAGAACATTAAAAAAAATTGCTTTTGAAACCACATTGATTGAAAAACCTGCCTTCGTGTACCATATGTTTTAAATTTTTAAGCAAAATTTTTAAGACACAATCTATCAAACAGTTTATGAACATAGCAAACACTGAAATCTAGTCAGCTAATACAACAAAATTTATAGCCAAAATAACACCTCAAGCTCCTTGGCTGGCTTGCTAACTTCCACTGCACCATAACTGCATTTCTGGTATCTATCAAGTGTTTTGAGCATGCTGAAAGGAAAAGCAAAAAGTGAGAAGAAATTCATCACTCATGATGCTGAATTGTGTACATAAAGCAATTAATATACGTACTCAAATATACATAGTTTTCTTATATTTCATCTTGGATAATATTCAATCATGAGAAACTTAAAGTTAAAGGCTTTGCATGAATCTAAATCTAACATGAAGAAATCTAAAACATACCCTTAAGTCTTCTATTTAACTACTAATATAATACAAAAAACCTAAAAGCAAAAACAAAGGAGTTCAAGTCATTTTTATCATAAAATCAACTTTACATCATATACAGCTATGCATCCAATACTACATTCGAACTTGAGCTATCAAATTTCTGGTTATTAAAGGATTTAAAAGAAATAAATAATGAATAATACATATATCCATTGAGAAATGATCGTGTGGGCATTTCAAGACATGACACCCTAGTGACCAATGGTAAGCTAACCCTACCAAAGGAAAGGACATTTTTTATTTGCCACTATTCAAAATCTTCTTTTGAAACTAGTGGTTGTCAAACAAATTTAACTCAATGAACCAAGGATTACCTGATTTCTTAAACTATGCATGCATATGTATAATATTATTGTTTTTTTCTCTTTTTATTCAGAAAAGCAATGAAGATCTTTTCTTAAACTACTGCTTGACTCATAAGCCAAACTGGTGGTCTTTCAACATCTTGCCTTGACAACATTTGAGCAACAGGGGTTCTGCTAAAGTCTTTGGTTCTACTACAGCCCCTAAATGAGAATTTCACAAATAAAACTATTAAATCAGCCATTTTTCAGCAAAACATAGATAGGGCTCAATAATGCGGTTAGGCCAGATAAAAGAGATTATTTAAAGAAAAGAATGGTGGAGAATCAATGGTGTGAATGATTCAGCTAACTTAAATATGCTATGCTTGCATATAAGGGGATACAAATGTATGGAAACTATATATCATGCTTTAAAATCGCATGTAACAAAGGTAATTTCAATCAGATTATTACTGTTTATAATTTTCAATCAATCATCAACACAAACATGCCACAATAGAACTAAATTGCATGATCATGATCATGCATTAGTATCAAGCATGCTATTGTTATATAACCAGCAAAAATTATGAACAATGGCAGACATGAAGATAGAAGAAAATCAATTCCAGTTTTTCCTTTGATTTTTCCCAAGAAAAATACAAAAAAAAAAAAGAGAAAAGAAAAGCCCCCAATGCCTTTCAATGCTATGGTTGTTCTCATTTGTAACAGAGCTTTAGATGAACCCAAATTCATGAAAAGTAACTATCTTTAGATGAATTTTTACTCATGATAAACAAAAAGACAGCAATACAAAAAAAACCCAGCTAGTGAACAGAAGACAAAGAAGGTATCGTGAAGGTACCGTGACATACCAGTGGTTGGAGCAGGTGGTGGACGGCAGATGCACCAGTGGCTGGAGCAGGTGGTCGACGGCAGATGCATCAGTGGCTGGAACAGGGCAGATGCAATTGGTTTTCTTTGGCCAACAGAGTTTGGAGTGAGAGAGAATAAGTGGTTTTTTGTGGGTAAGAATCAATGTAAGTTTACCAGTTGGCCACTAATCCCATGCCATGTCACCATTATTTCAGTCTTTTTTACTAATTATTTATTATTCAAAAATATTTTACTTTCTTTAATTAAACTCTTTATTATTTAATATGATCATAATAATATTTTAGTATTCTAACGTTGGAAATTTTTAATAATTTAGCTTTCATTTTTTTAGTTAAATTTGATTCTCAATTTTTTAAAAAGGGTAAATTTATTTTTTTAACCGAAAATGTTAACTAAAACAATAAATTGTTAATAATATTAGGGTGATAACCCGCTAATCTACATGTACTTTATGCTGACATAGTACCATTTATTATATATATCATATTAGTAAATAATTTAAAATTTTTATTCATACAATAAAAAATTAAAATTCAAAAAATTATACAAATAGTTCTTAAAAAATAAAAATATTAATAACATGGATTACCATGCATATTGCATGTTTAAATTTTTCACATTTTAATTAGTTTTTCATTAAAATAATAATGATTTAACTTTTTTTAAGAGGATAATAATTAAATTTCACTCTTTTTAAAAGATTAAGAATTAGATTTAATTAAAATAAATAAATAAAAGCCAATTTGATAAAAAAATTAAACATTAAGAACTAAAATTTTCATTATGACTTTAATATTTAACTCTTAATCTTCAAGTAAGTACACAGAAATACAAGGATTCCATAAATATTATGACTTTTTTATTAGAACTATCTATAATCCCTCCCCAGCCTATAAATACGAGGATAATGAGCTTCAAATAAGATTTTAACCCACGTCCTCCTACATTGGCAACAATACTTATACCGATTAAGCAAATACTCAATCGACAAATTTCAATTTCTTAAAATAAAAGTAAAGTACTAAATTACAAATGTACAAAGAATATAATCCTTATAGAGCATATTTGGTTTATGTATTTATCTCTATAATTATAAAAATGAATATCCCCAAGTATTTTGGGCATGTTTTTCATATCCAATGTTTTGAGAAAATGCAATTGTCAATCTTGGCATTGTTGCTTCAAAGAGAAAGCATTTATCAAAAGCTCAGAATTTATCTAACAATTCGATCCTTTTTACAAAAACCTAAACCCTAAACCATAAACCATGACTCTAAACCCCAAACCCTAAACCCTAAATCCCAAATCCTAAACCCTAAAACCACAGAAATAGAATAATAACAATAATATATATTTTCTCAAAATAAATACTATACATTAGATGGCTAACATCTATCAACACGATTATTTTACAAAATAACAAATTCTTTGTTGTAATATCCTGATTTTGGGCCTAGTCGAAATAGTGGTTTCATGACCACAAAATCCAAGATAGAAATAATTATTTTATGACTATTTTGAGGTCTATGATATGATTGCATGATTGTGTGAAAATTTCGTGAAGAAATTTTATGCATAAAGTGCTTAAATTGAAATTAGGGACTAAATCGAATAATTTGCAAAACTTGCATTCTAGAAGTTTCTAGTATGAAATTGTTTTGAAATATTAATTAAGAGGTCTAAAATAGCAATTTTACCAATTTCTAAGTCTATGGACAAAAATTGGACATGGATGGAATTTTTGGAAAGTTTAGTAGTAAGGGCATTTTGGTCATTAAGGGGTAAAATGAATTAAAATACAAAATTAAAAGCCAATTTTGCTCATCTTCAACCCCATGGCCGAATATAGCAAGTATAAACCATGGCTAGGGTTTTTCAAGCTTCCAAGCTCGATTGTAAGTCCGTTCTAGCCCCGTTTTTCAAGTTCTTTACGTTTTTGGAATCCCGGTAACTTGATTAAGCTTATTCTAGCAATAATTTAAGCTAGGGTTCATATTTGGAAAAATACCCATAGGTGAAATGTGTTTATTTTGATGTTTTATGGTAGAATATGAAGGCTGAAATTATGTTAAACAACTTTTGCTAAGCGATTTTAAGCAAAAATGAGTAAAACGGCTTAATCGGTAAAAATTGTTATTGTTCATAACTATGTGTTAGAGTGAGAATTTGATGTTGTCATAGAAGGGAAAAATTTTCAGCATGTCATAAAACATAAGAAAATATGCTGAAGTTTAATTTACGAGCTTTGGGGCAAAAGTGTAAATATCTAAAGTTTAGGGGCAAATCAGAATTTTGCCAAAATATGATTTTAGGTTAATTTGAATAATGTGAGCCCTAATTAGACTATATTTTAAATGATAGAGCAAGGAAAACTAAAATTCGGGCTAAAATGGGGAAAATACCAAGTTGTGGACGAAATGGTAAAAGTAGTCATTTTCACACACGAGGTAAGTTCATATGTAAATGTTGGTA
The DNA here is from genome assembly GCA_025698475.1 of Gossypium anomalum. Lineage (NCBI taxonomy): Eukaryota > Viridiplantae > Streptophyta > Magnoliopsida > Malvales > Malvaceae > Gossypium > Gossypium anomalum. Next base: position 63,807,546 of record CM046956.1, read on the forward strand.
ACATAGTTATTATTTTAAATGTTTTTATGCTATTTAAATGATATGATAATTATTATGAAATATTATACTCGTGATAATTGTTTGATAATATGTCAAATTATGTGATATACTTGGAAAATGTGAAATACTATCGACTATCGGTATCGGCATTCCGTAGAAGATGGTTGAGACACATGATTGGGAAAAAGGTCCCGTTGAACCTTAGGAATGGATTAGGATACAAGTGACATGTCACTGGGATATTTGGGCATCCGAACTCGTTGAGTTGAGTCCGAGTTCACTTATGGATGCGAATGTCCAAACTCGTTGAGTTGAGTCCGAGTTCGAGAGATGTAACTAGGCATCCGAGCTCGTTGAGTTGAGTCCGAGTTCACTCATGGATGCGAACGCCCGAGCTCGTTGAGTTGAGTCCGAGTTCACTTATGGGCGGGTTACATGGTAGCTTGGCTACATATGTGGCACTTATGTGCAAACTTTCCATGTATCCGAATTATATTCCGATGTGTTCAATAGGTAAAATTCTACTCAAACGAAGGAATACCCGAAATGAAAGGGACGTATTGGTAAGTTTTGTGAAATGGATACTTTGAACAGGTATGTACTTAACCCTCGGGTTGAAAACTCGATATAACAACAATATGGTAAGATGATAAATGAAAATGTGATATGAATGTCTCGGTGATGATCATGCAAATGATGTTTATGTTTGCTTATATAGTTGTGTTACTTGCTATTTGCATGTGAACTTACTAAGAATTTGTGCTTACTCCCTCCTTTTCATTCCTTGTAGTGTTGACAAGCCAGCTCAAAAATCGAAAATGGTCGGAGGCACGCTCACACTATCCGTATACCATCTTGGCATAATGGCTTGTATATTTTGAGTATGGCATGTATAGCATTATAATCATTTTGTATATATGGTCTTATGATATGGTTATTGAGTGGTATGGAAATGCTTGGTAATGATTAGCCATTGGAATGGCTAATCATGATCATATTTGGTGTTATGTATGCTAAATTGCTAGCTAATCCATGGGAACCATGAAATGGGTAAAATTTACCATAAAATAGATTCAGACAGCAGTAGTGACGTGAATTTGAAAAATCACTAAAAATAGTAGAAATTTGATGAGTCTATTTTCATATGGATGGAACAAAATAGGTAAATGAGTTATATGTTATGAGATGTTTAAATTTTTGTGAAACAGGGCCAGAGCAATTTTTAGATCCCCTATTCTGACTTTGGAAATTCACCATAAATTTTTCAAAGATAATTAGAAGTCATGATTTATATTTACAGATTCCTTATTGAGTCTAGTTTTATTATAAATAAACGGTATAGTCATTGAAACTCTGTACAGGGAGATATCTAATTCATAATACACAGAGGTCAGAGCAGTGGAACCCTAAAATAGGGGAGACTTTAACTAATAAACTGTACTAATTTGCTTGACCAAAAATTCTATAAAAAAATTAGTAAATATATATATGAGTCTAGTTTCAGGGAAAATTTACGGAATTGGATTTCGAGTTTCGGAACTCGAGATATGAATTTTTAAGCGACTGTGACGCAGGTTGCTAGCTTGACTAAAAATTTTAAAAATAAATTGTTTGAGCTGTTTAAAGTAATGAATTAAGTCTGTTAACACCTCGTGTTCGACTCTGGCGACGGTCTCGGGTATGGGGCGTTACATTTTAGCCTATTAACAAATTATAATAAGATTCGCGAACTTAATATCTATAATCTTTAATATTTTAATTTAAATATTTCAATCAAAACATTTTTTTAGTGTCAATCATTTATGAATATATTTGTTACATAAATTAATTTGCCAATTTAAATGTTGCCTTAGACATACTATTGGACAAAGCTAACTCTTATTTAAGTGTTGCCTTAGGCATGCATATACCATCCCTTATACAAAGAGTTGGCCAAAGCATATGTTGACAAGTCTATCGCAACACTTAGAACAGTGTTGGCATAGTCTTGGACAAAACCGACTCTTATTTAAACGTTGCCTTAGGCATGCATATCCCAACCCTTATACAAAAAGTTGGCCAAAGTGTATGTTGGCAAGTCTATCCCAACACTTAGGAAAGTGTTGACCCAAATGTGTAGGCATAGTGTTCGACAAAGCCGACTCTTATTTAAGCGTTGCCTTAAGCATGCATATCCCAACCCTTACACAAAAAGTTGACCAAAAAGTATGTCGACAAGTCTATCCCAACACTTAGGAAAATGTTGTGTTAGGACTGGACAAATCCAACTCTTATTTAAGCGTTGTCTTAGGCATACATATCGCAACCCTTATGCAAAGAGTTGGCCAAAGCATATGTTGGCAAGTCTATCCCAACACTTAGAAAAGTGTCGCCCCAAAAATGTCATCTTAGGACTAGACAAAAGCCAACTCTTATTTAAGCGTTGTCTTAGGCATACATATCGCAACCCTTATGCAAAGAGTTGGCCAAAGCATATGTTGGCAAGTCTATCCCAACACTTAGGAAAGTGTCGCCCCAAAAGTGTCGTCTTAGGACTACGCAAAAGCCAACTCTTATTCAAGCGTTGCCTTAGCCATACATATCCCAACCCTTATTTAAAGAGTTGGCGAAAGTGTATGTTGGCAAGTCTATCCCAACACTTACAAAAGTGTCACCCCAAAAGTGTCGCCTTAGGACTAGACAAAGCCAACTCTTTTTTAAGCGTTGCCTTAGGCATGCATATCCCAACCCTTATACAAATAGTTGGACAAAGCGTATATTGGCCAGTCTATCCCAACACTTAGGAAAGTGTTGCCACAAAAGTGTCGTCTTAGGACTATTTTGTTGTAGTGAGTGAAAAAGATGAAACCTTTAGTTGTTTATTTTATTAAAACTAGTCAAAATTGGTGACCTAAACACTACCTAATTTTGACTTTCTCATCAATTTGTCCCCTATGGCCAGCCAACCTAAGCATTGGCGGTCTAATTGCTCTTTAAATTCCCCCATTTTAGGTTCTTTAGCTAATTGACACCCTTGTCTAACAAAATAGGACTTTCGCACTTTATGCGATTTAGTCCTTTTTCGTAATTAAGCAAGCAATCGCTAAAATTAATTCACCAAAATTTTCATGTACTTATATAATCATGCTACAATACATAAAATAATATTTAAAATAATTTCTTCAGCCTCGGGTTAGCGGTTCTGAAACTACTATTCTGATTAGCCTCAAAATCGGGCTGTTACATTAAGTGTTTTGGGTATGGGTGAGAGGTCTCAAATTCAAGCCTTATGTTTCGTAAATTTTGGTATTTTTCTGACTTAAGTCTTTTACTTACTCAGTGGGCTTATATTGAATTAATTGTGAAACCATATCAGAATAACCTTCTTGGTTTGAGTGGTAAGGGGATTGTTATGCTGAAGGTCCTATGTTCGAATCCCTGTGCGAGCGTGAGAGTTTATTTTTACTCATTTGATCGAGAGAGTTTCGGTCAAACAGGAATTCTGAGGAGGTTGAGTAGTGCGTTAGTGGGAGTAAATTGGGGGATTTAGGGATAATCTTGATTTATTCAACTTTTTTTCAATTTTTCGATTTCCACAAAAAAATTGACATTCTGTTTCCCCACCACTCTGCTGGTTTTTCCTTTGAATTTCCCCTCTCCCTTTTACTTTCATTTTTCTAATCCCTCTTTTCTTTTTGCTAAGTGAATTGCACTTGTGCGGGTTCGGTGAGTTTTCTTTTCATTTTTATCGTAATCATGTAACGAGTGAACAGGATTATGATTTTCTTTTTCTGCAATTATTGGTGTAGGAGAAGGCCTTGAACAGTGAATTTTGCTCCTTTTTTTTTAGTGGTGTTAAAGGAGGTCTTTCGTTGGTGGTAAGTCGAGTTTTTGTATGTTCATTATTGTTGAAATTCGTTAATCGATTGCTAAATCAATTTTGGGTATTTTGGTTATAAGTTCTACTGATCTTGGGATTATGTTAGTTGTGAAAATAAACCAATTGTATACCCAAAATGTAGAAAAACAAGATTCAGTGAAAGCCAAAAAACCCCATTATCGACGCCGCACGACTGTGTGGTAGGCTGTGTGCGACGACACGGTCGTGTGATCGATGAAGTCTAGGCCGTTCATAAGACACGGTCTTGTAAGGGTCAGAGTGTGGCCGTGTGAGTCACACGGGCTAGGACAAAATTAGACGTATGGGCCATACGAGCGTGTGGTATCTAGGCAAGGCCAATCTAGGTGTGTGGGCCACACAGGCATTGGGCCCATTATATTGAAATTTTTTGTAAGGTCACACGGGTTGTCCTAATTGACTGTGAGCCTACCGTAGGGTCGGTAAGGGCTAACTAGACCCTAAAATGTGATCTGTCAGACTGATATACTATTCTGAGCATGTTTGTGTTATGTATATTTGCTATCTATTAAGCAAGCATGTAAGCATGTTTTGTCTGTTAATTCTGTTTGTATGTTCTGTATCTATTTTGGAGTGGGATGTATTATGAGGAGGAAGTATTCTGATTGGAGTTAAACGTCTATATTCTGGCAGCTTGGCTACACATTATATCTTATATGTGTCGTAATGACATGACGTGGTGTGTAGGGCTAGGTAGGTGTTTTTAACCCCCATGGTGTGATGGGATGGTCGGAGATGGTGTGTAGAGGATGGGGGTAGGACTTTGCATAACTGTATCTGCATTCGTATCTGATTCTGTAACTATATTTGAAAAGGGACATAAGTCCATATCTATATCTATTTTTGAGTTGTATTTGGGGATATATGCTTGCATGCTTAATTCTGTTGGGTTACCCACTAAGTTTACGTAAACTCACCTCTATCTGTCTGACCTATCAGGTAATCCACAGTCTTAGGCGGGTTGGTACGGCAGGGACTCAGCGGTGACCACTCTTCAGTAAAACTGTTTGGGCTTGTTAATTTTTGGTTTATTTATTATTTGGGGTTATTTTTTGAGAGTTTGTAATTTTTGGAACTCTTTGGACTCTAAGGTTTATAACAGTGGATTTAAGTTTATTAATGACATGCATGTTATGATAAATTGTTTTTAAAATCGATAGTTTCTACTTAAATAAAGGTTTTCCTAAAAACACAAGACGGATTTCAAAAACGTATCGATTTGTAAAGTTTCTGCTATAAAACGAGTTTTGACAAATTACAAAATTAAACAACGCTTTCAGAAATGGTATAAAGAACATGAGATCAAAGACTGAAATTATTTTATGTAATGAAACCCATTCTCTGTAACATCTTCAAATTCGGCCATAACGTCTAGGCTGGGTTTGGGCTGTTATATTTAGTGGTATCAGAGCCAAGTTGTAAAGCTCGGCTGTGGATTTTGGGTTCCAAAATTGTGTTTTAAAAGAGTTGGTTTTCAAATTGTTTTTTTTAATAATTTGAAAGAGTATGTGGTTCACCGAGTCTTCAGTGTCAATCCTGTAAGTACTTCTGAAACTGAGATAGTTTATTCTGAATATACTGTAGATATTATCTTCTAAGACTGTAGTGAAATAGCTAGAGACTAAAACTTCTGAGAACATCAACTTCTTATAAATCATGCATAAAATACCTGCTAATAAATAACTGAATCTGATGCATAAAATTTCTAATGTAGATAAAACTCGAATTAGACAATGAGCGCACGTGGAACTCACGGACGTGGTACTCGTGGCTGTAGAAGGGGCAGAATAGGGGCTGGAGCTGAGTCTTCCTCATTTGGTAGTATGCCACATCTAGATACCAATAAGACATTGGTTTCGATTGCTACTAAGATTGGGTCTCAGAGTCGCTCTACTAGGGACGACGCACTGTCCTAAGCCATGCTAAGGATTTTGGAGAGGATCGCTGGACCCCATTCTAGAGCTGGGGACCGTGGGTCGATAACTGAACGACTCTAGTCTAATGGGGCTGAGTTGTTTAGGGGTGTCACTAGAGTCGCCCCTAGTGTGGCTGAGTACTGGTTGGAGGCCACAGAGAGGATTATAAATGACTTGGACTGCACTCTTGAGTAGAAATTTAAGGGTACAATCTCCTTGCTTCACAACGAGGCATATCAGTGGTGGCTGACGGTTGAGGAGGGTACTCAGCCTGATCATTTGACTTGGGACTTCTTTAAGACCGCTTTCCAGAGTAAGTATATGGGATCGAGCTATGTAGATGCTCGTAGGCGTGAGTTCATAAATCTCACGCAAGAGGATAGGATTGTGGCTAAGTATGAGGCCGAGTTTCTAAGATTGAGTCACTACGCTCGAGGCATAGTAGCATCAAAGTACAAGAGGTGTGTCCATTTTGAGGACGGTCTGACGAACAGTTTGAGAGTACTGATTGCCCCATAGAGGGAGTGTGAGCTTGTGGTATTGGTACAAAAGACAAAGATTACTGAGGATGTTAAGTGCATGGAGGGCCAGAATAGGGACAGAGAGAGGGGTAAGAACAAGAAGGATTCGGAGCCCTCAAGTTCTGTGCAGAAGCCTAAGAAAACGGTCAGATTTGATGGACTAGTTAGAGTGGGGATTCTTATTGCCTTTACCGGGATTCAGTCATGTAATGACTGTGGTAAGCGCCATCCGGGCGAATGTTGGAGAAGGATAGGGGCTTGCTTGAGGTGTAAGTCATTGGAGCATCGTATCAGAGAGTGTCCACAGCGGGTAGATCAGGTGCAAGCATCAGTACCGAGTTCTGCGCAGCCTCAGAGGGCAGTTCAGCAGCCACCTAAGGGCCGTGGAGCGGCTAGGGGTGGTAATGGATTGGGCCATGGATAAAGAGTACTAGGCAGAGATGCTAGTCAAACAGAGGCGAGGCAGCTTGCACTTGTTTATGTTGCTTGACACCGAAAGGACGGAGATGCTCCAGATGTCATCACCGGTAAATTATTAATTTTTGATGTACCCTATACTGCTCTGATAGATATAGGCTCTACACACTCATATGTAGCTAGTATTGTATCAGGAATCTTGGGGTTACTGTGGAGAGCAATACTAGTGAGATTATTATACTAAGCCCATTGGGGCAGTCTGTCCAAGTTAGTAAACTCTATAGGTATGTTCCGTTGGAGACGCAAGGTACTGTTTTTCTGGCAGACCTGATGGAGCTTCTGTTTGGGGAGTTCGATTTAATTCTGGGTATGGATTGGTTGGTCAAGCACTGGGTTAGTTTGTACTGCGCAACTAAGCAAGTCGTTTTGAGGACTGAGGACGATAAGAAGGTAATTGTGATTGGCGAGCATCGAGACTACTTGTCTAATGTGATCTCTGCAGTTGTGGCTAAGAAACTGGTTTGAAAAGGGTGTGAGGAATACTTGGCTTACATTAGTGTTTCTGATTCTGGGAACTCTTCTGTTAGAGACATCAGAACTGTGAAAGATTTTTCGGATGTCTTTCCTAAAGAGTTACCGGGTTTACTTCCAAATCGAGAGGTAGAGTTTGGGATCAAACTTCTTCCGGGTACGGCTTCGGTGTCCATCGCTCCCTACTAAATGGCACCGAAGGAGCTAATAGAGCTTAAGGCTCAACTTTAAGAACTTCTAGATCGAGGTTTCATTCGTCCTAGTGTGTCTCCGTGGGGAGCACCAGTTGTGTTTGTTAAGAAGAAGGATGGGACCTTGAGGATGTGCATTGATTATCAGCAGCTAAATAAGTTGACTGTGAGGAATAAGTATTTTCTTCTAAGGATCAATGACCTGTTTGATCAGTTTTGAGGGGCTTTTGTATTCTCCAAGATTGATATTCGATCTGGGTATCATTAGTTGAGGGTTAAGGAAGCTGATGTTCATAAGACTGCATTTAGGACTCATTATGGACACTACAAGTTCCTAGTTATGCCTTTTGGTCTGACGAATGCTCTGGCGGCATTCATGGATTTGATGAATCGAGTATTCCAGCCCTATCTGGATTAGTTCATCGTGGTATTCATCGACGATATTCTGGTTTACTCTAAGATTGAGGATGAGCATGATGAGCATCTTAGAGTAGTACTTCAGATTCTGCGTAAGAAGCAGCTTTACGCTAAGTTAAGCAAGTGTGAGTTCTGGTTGTGTGAAGTAACTTTTCTGGGACATGTGGTTTCTGCTGGAGGGATTCAAGTTGATCCTCAGAAGATCGAGGCTGTGCTAGATTGGAAACAACCCAAGAATGTGTCTAATATCTGCAGTTTTTTAAGTTTGGCAGGTTATTATAGGCGTTTTATGGAAGGGTTTTCTTTGATTTTAGCTCCTCTTACTAAACTTCTACGGAAGGGTGTCCTTTTGTCTGGACTGATGCACAGCAAAAAAGTTTTGAGAAGCTCAAGTCTGTTCTGACTCATGCTCCTGTTCTGATACAACCTGAATCTGGTAAGTAGTTTGTGGTATACAATGATGCGTCGCATGTTGGCTTGGGTTACGTTCTGATGTAGGAGGGTAAGGTTATGGCTTATACGTCTCGTCAGCTTAAAACACATGAAGGGAATTATCCGATGCATGATTTTGAATTGGCTGCGGTAGTCTTTGCATTAAAAATCTGGAGGCATTATCTGTATGGTGAGAGATGTATCATCTATACCGATCACAAGAGCCTCAAGTACCTCCTTACTCAGAAGGAGTTGAATCTTAGACAGCATCAATGGATTGAGCTGCTTAAAGATTATGACTGCACGATAGACTATCATCCTAGTAAGGCTAATGTGGTAGCCGATGCTCTAAGTCATAAAGCAATGTCTGATTTGAGGGTGATGTTTGCTCTCCTTAGTCTGTTTGATAATGGGAGTTTACTTGCCGAGTTGCAAGTTAAGCTGACTTGGATTGAGCAGATTCGGGATAGGCAGTTAAGGGATGAGACTCTGGGTTTACAGTTCCATCAGATTGAGAGTGGTACTATTGCTGATTTTGGGTTAAAAAAAGATGGTGTGTTATGTTTTCAAGGACGGATTTGTGTGCCAAACGATTCTGATTTGAGTTAGTCTATTCTAAGGGAGGCGCATAATAACCCTTATGCTATGCATCCTGGCAGTAATAAGATGTATCGCGATCATCGTAAGATGTACTAGTGGCCGAGTTTGAAGAGAGAGGTTACAAATTTTTTGGCTCGATGCTCGACGTGCCAGCAGGTTAAGGCTGAGCACCAGTTGCCTTTGGGTTTGTTACAGCCAATTAAGATTCCCTTATGGAAATAGGAGCGAGTGTCGATGGACTTCGTTAGTGGATTGCCGTGAACAACTACTAAAAAGGATTATGTTTGGGTCATTGTGGATCAATTGACCAAGTCTGCTCACTTCATTCTGGTTCGGATGGACTTTTCTCTTCAGAAGTTGGCGAAATTGTACATCTCTAAGATAGTTAGACTGCACGGGGTTTCAGTGTCGATTATTTTCGATAGAGATTCTCGTTTTACATCTCGGTCCTGGAAGAAGTTACATGAGGCTCTAGGGTCGAGATTGGACTTCAGTACTGCGTTCCATTCTTAGACCGATGGTCAATCTGAGAGGGTGATTCAGATACTAGAGGATATGCTTCAGAGTTGTGTGATGGATTTTCGAGATAGTTGGGAGGATTATCTACTGCTAGCCGCCTACAATAACAGTTTTCAGTCTAGTATCCAGATGGCACCTTACGAGGCTCTGTATGGTAGTAAGTGTCGTACTCCGTTGTGTTAGACTAAGTTCGGCGAACGGCAATTTTTGTGTCCTGAATTAGTTTCTGAAACTGAAGAAAATGTTTAACTGATTTGGGATCATCTGAAAGTGGCTTCTGATAGACAGAAGTCTTATGCAGATTTGAAGAGACGTGAGATCGAGTACTCTATGGGGGACTTTGTGTTTCTTAAGGTCTCTCCGTGGAAGAAGGTTTTGAGGTTCGGCCGAAAGGGTAAGCTGAGCCATAGGTTTATTAGACTATACTGGGTTCTGAAGCGTGTGGGACTAGTTGATTATCAGTTGGAGCTACCCCCTGAGCTGGACCATATTCATGATGTATTTCACGTCTCGATGTTGAGGCGGTACCGTTCTGATCCTTCCCATATTGTCTTGGTTGAGGAGATTAAGGTTAGGCTGGACTTGACTTTTGAAGAGGAGTCGATTTAGATTCTGGATCGCAATGTTAAGGTTCTGAGGAAAAAACTCGTTCCTTTAGTAAAGGTGCTATGGCAGAATCATAGCACTGAGGAGGCCACGTGGGAACCTTAGGACTCGATGCGTCAGCAGTATCCTCAACTGTTCTGATCAAGTAAATTTCGAGGTCGAAATTTCTTTTAGGGGATAGAGTTGTAATGCCCCAATATTTCTAATCCTGTTTTTTTAATAAATTTGACACAAATGTGCATTTGCTTTAGTGGTTAAATGTTCTGGGTATAGGTGAGAGGTCACAAGTTCAAGCCTTATGTTTGCTAAATTTTGATATTTTTCTGACTTAAGCCTTTTACTTACTCAATGGACTTATATTGAATTAATTGTGAAACCATATCAGAATGAACCTACTGGTTCGAGTGGTAAGGGGATTGTTATGCTGAAGGTCTTGTGTTTGAATCCCTACGCGAGCATGGGAGTTTATTTTTGCTTGTTTGATCGAGAGAGTTTCAGTCAAATAGGAATTCTGAGGAGGTTGAGTAGTGGGTTAGTGGGAATAATTTGGGGGAATTGGGGATGATCTTGATTTATTCAACTTTTTTTCAATTTTTTAGTTTTTAGAAAAAAAAACTGACGTTCTGTTCCCCACCATTCTGCCAGTTTTTCCTTTGAATTTCCCCTTTCCCTTTTGCTTTCATTTTCCTAATCCCTCTTTTCTTTTTGCTATGTGAATTGCACTCGTACGGGTTCGATGAGTTTTCTTTTCATTTTCGTCGTAGTCATGTAACGAGTGAACAAGATTATGATTTTCTTTTTCTGCAGTTGTTAGTGTAGGAGAAGGCCTTAAACGATGAATTTCGCTCCTTTAGTTTTAGTGGTGTTAAAGGAGGTCTTTTGTCAGTGGTAAATCAAGTTTCTGTAGTTCGTTATTGTCGAAATTCGTTAATCGATTGCTAAACCGATGTTGGGTATTCTGGTTATAGGTAATAGTGATCTTGGGATTGTGTTAGCTGCGAAAGCGAACCAAGTGTGTACCCGAAATGCAGAAAAATGAGATTCGTCGAAAGCCAAAAAATCGCACTATCGACGCCACACAGTCGTGTGGTAGGCCGTGTGCAACGACACAGCCGTGTGATCGACGAAGGCCAGGCCGTGCACAAGACACGACCGTGTGAGGGTCGGAGTGTGGCCATGTGAGCCACACGGGCTAGGCCAAATTGGACGTGTGGGCCACATGGGCATGTGGCATCTAGGCTAGGCCGTGTGATCCACACGACCAAGGCCAATTTGGGTGTGTGTGCCACACTAGCGTGTGGGCCCACATGGGCAAGCCACACAGGCATGTGGGCCCATTATACTGAAATTTTTCGTAGGGTCGCAAGGGTCGTCCTAATCGACTGTGAGCCTATCATAAGGTCAATAAGGGCTAACTAGACCCTAAAATATGATCCGTTAGACCGATATACTGTTCCGAGCATGTCTGTGTTATGTATATATGTTATCTTTTAAGCAAGTATGTAAGCATGTTTTGTTTGTTAATTCTGTTTGTATGCTCTGTATCTATTTTGTGGTGGGATCTATTATGAGGAGGAAGTATTCTGATCGGTGTTAAACGCCTATATTCTGGCAGCTTGGTACACACTATATCTGATATGTGTCTTAATGATAGGATGTGACGTGTAGGGCTGGGTGGGTGTTTTTAACCCCACATTGTGAGATGGGATGGTTAGAGATGGTGTGTAGAGGATAGGGGTAAGACTTTGCATAATTGTATCTGTATCTGTATCTGATTCTATAATTGTATCTGAAAAGGGACATAAGTTCGTATCTATATTTATTTTTGAGTTGTATTTAGGGATATATGCTTGCATGCTTAATTCTGTTGGGTTACACACTGAGTCTACGTAAACTCACCTCTATTTGTCTAATCTAGCAGGTAATCGACAGTCTTAGGCGGGTCAGTACGGTAGGGACTCAGCGGTGACCACTTTTGAGTAAAACTGTTTGGACTTGTTTATTTTTGGTTTATTTATTATTTGGGGTTATTTTCTAAGAGTTTGTAATTTTTGGGACTCTCTGTACTCTAAGGTTAATAATGGTGGATTTAAGTTTATTAACGATATGCATGTTGTGATAAATTGTTTTTAAAATCAATGGTTTCTACTTAAACAAAGGTTTTCCTAAAAACACAAGACGGATTTCAAAAACGTATCGATTTGTAAAGCTTCCGCTGTAAAACGAGTTTTGACAAATAACAAAATTAAACAACGCTTTCGAAAATTGTATAAAGAACATGAGATCAAAGACTGAAATGATTTTATGTAATTAAACCCATTCTCTGTGACATCTCCGAATTCGGCCATAACATTTAGGCCGGGTTGGGCTATTACACTTATTATCATTCAATATCATTCAATGAGTAAATAACTTTTTTGTTTGAATTTTTGACAATGTTTCTGGAACCAAACCAATGGTCAAACTAATTAGCCAATCGATTCTTAGTTCGAACAGTCCGACTAGTTCAAAGTAGAGGTGCTCATGGGCTGGGCTGGGACGAACCAAAAACTTAGGCTTGTTTGCTAGGCCCAAACCCTAGGCTTGTTTGCTAGGCCCAAACCCAAATTAGCCCAAAAATGGGCCTAAAAATTTGCCCAAACCTGATTAAGATAAAAATGCTAAAACCTGGGCCTAACACAGCTCGCCTATATTAACTTTTTTATATAATTTTTAAATGTATATAATACATTAAAAATACTAAGAATATTAAAATAAATATTTCCCAATAAATTTAAAAATAAACTTATCAAATAAATGCCTCTACAATAAAAACAAAATTAACAATAAAATAAGTGTTATACAATATCTAAACAATAACAACAAAATAGTAATAACATAATAGTGAAATAGTAGCAAAATAGGGAGAAAAAAACAAGATATAGCATTAAAACAACAACAAAAATAACAGATTTTTTCTGTCCTTTTGTGAATTGGGCCAAATTAGGCCCAGCTAAAAATGCCTTACCTAAGGCCCAGCTCATTTTTTAAATTGGCCTTATTCTTTTTTGCTCAAGCCCATTTTTCGGGCTATATTTTTGCCCAAACCCTTCCACTTTTTGGATGGGCCTTCGGGCTGGGTGGCTCGGCCTATGAGCAGGTCTAGTTTAAAGCAAATAAATTATTTAAAAAATTATAAAAATTGGTTCAACTGCTTGTTTAATCAGTTTTTTAGCTTGATTCAACTAGTCAACACCGATTTGCAGGTAAATTGATTTTTTACCTCTCACTGGACCGATGTTAATAGATTCTCGGTCCAACCAGTCTGGTTCAATTTACAAAACATTGAATTTTGAAATTTTTATATATTTAAAAAGATTTTTGTTTTATACTTTTTTATTTTTAAGGAGTTTTATTATTTTTTTCATAATTTTAGATTTTTTTAAAAATATACTTTTTTTAATTTTATGTTTTATTCAAAATATCGAAAATTTTACTTTTTACTTTTTTATTTACTTTCCAAAGATAATGACTAATAAAAAAATAGATATTGAAAGCTAAAATAATTATTTTTTTTCTATTTATAAAAACTATTAAGGACAAAATTACTTGAAGGGACAAAGAATTTTAAATAAAAATAATTAAAAGATTGAATGTTTGAAAAAATATAAGGACTAAATAAAAAAAAAAGTATAAATGCATTTAGCGTATTTAAGGGTGAAGGTATATTTGGTTAAAATATCAGAAAAGGCCATTTTTTTAAAAAATAATAACGGAAATGGGTCAATTGTGTAAAAATTTATGGAAATGGGCCAATTTTAAAAAAACGTGCCCAGCTGGTGCCGTTTTCAGGGGATAGCCAGAAAAACGCGTCCAGCTTAGTTTTTTTTCCCCTCTAACCAATAAAATGCGTCCAGGTCAGCGCTCTAAAGAAAAACGTGTCCAAGTCAGCCTGTTCCCCCCTAATGGTCACTTCCAATAGCTATTTTAAATAGTCGTTGGCCCCTCAACAGTAAAAAAAAAAAAAGTATAAACCCCCCACACCTTCTTCTTACTCGCATTTCTCACAATTCTCTCTTAAATCTCCCAAATTTCTCAATCAATTGTAAAAAGTATCTCAAATTCTCTCTTAAATTTTTTTACTAAATTCTATTTTTTATTTTTTATTAATATTTTCAAGAATTTGTTTTTAAAAAAAATTGTTTGTGTTCAATATAATTTAGCAATAGCCGGGTCTCTAATCCGTCTTGATAACAAGCACATCTCCGTCAACCAATTGCAAATGGTAAGAAATAAATTTTAATAAATTTTAATAATGTTTAAAATTTGTATTTCATTGTTATATTTTAACTTAATATTTTTTATAATTTTTATGTAAATAGGCAAAAGATCGAATTTTACAATGTCATATTTGTAATCTACCCTGTCCTTCATCACTGTTGATCGAAACATACTTAAGGGAAGTCGATTTTTGGCATGTGGCCCTTGTAAGTTGGAGGTGTAAGTTGCACCCGAAACTCATAAGCACGTTGGTGGAGAGGTGGAGACCCAAGACGCATACATTCCATCTTCCATGTGACAAGTGTACTATCCCTCTAGAGAATGTGCATTTGTAGTTGGGGTTACCCGTGGACAAGTTAGTAGTCACTGACTCTGTTCAATTTGCAGATTGGGGAGTTGTATGTTTAGATCTTTTAAGTGCGGTTTCGTAGATGGTTTACGGAGGTTGGATCAAACTGACTTGGATACGGAAAAATTTTGCGGAGTTGGTTGGGGATTCGATTGAAGTCCAAAGAGAACGATAAACTCGGGCGTACATCCTTCAGATCATTGGGGCTATCCTGATGCTGGATAAGTCATGAAATCTCGTCTATCTAATGTGGCTGCTGAAACTCGTTCATTTTAGAGGAGCAAGCGAACTCAGTTGGCGATCTATCATGTTGGCGACATTGTACCGGAGATGAGTCGGGCGATGCAACCAGAGGAAATCAAAATTGGTGGTTGCCTTTTACTACTACATTCATGGGCCTGGTTCAGATTTCTATTTTTACCTCCTCGAGCGAACTACCCATATACATTCCCACTCGTAACAAGGTAAAATTCAATAGATATCTCCATGATTAAATTGATTTAAATTTAAATTATTATGATAATAATTTATTTAAATAGATGGAACCATACGCCTAGTCACATGGGATTACCTACTGAGCTTCAAGATATAAGGTTTCTATTAGACCAACGATCGGAAGCGAAGGTATATATTTATTTAATTTTGAGCTATATACAAATAACGTAATTAATTTCATATTTAGTAGTATATTTATAACTAACGTTTATCACATTAATATAGTTTGAATGGACACCATACGCGGATCTGACAATTCGAGCAGTAATCCTCGATGAATTCTTTATGTATATCAACGCCTGGCACGTTAATGTCCTATTGGTAGTGCATGCTACCATTGAGATACACAAGACTGATAGAATGTTGCAGCACTTTAGATTCCAATAGTCGATTCCTGTGGCACCTTAAGAGCTTGATGATCTACATGGTATCAACTTACAGCAACCGGATAAGAATTGGCCTGTATTCCACTCGCAATATATCAACATGTGGAATAATTGGTATGATTTTTTACCTACTCGCGAACCTTTTATCATTCCGGAGTTAGCATGCGAGCCAGAGTACATGCCATGATTTAGGACCCATGGCAAACCATATTTGTACAAGGAATAGGCAAGGCATCGGCATCCCCATACAAGTAGGCCACGACGGGACCTTTTAAATCCAAGAGATGGCGATGCGGGCCCATCATCAGCTCCTACACAAGAACCAGTCCCGACGGCCTCAGAACGATGCCCACACCACCCCCGTTCAGTATGTACCATCTTATTCTAGTGCGTATCCTAACCCTTATTTTTTCACACAAGCACAATACGTTGTACTACCTTTTCCTGCTTCTATTCCTATGTTAGGTTGGACTGTTCGTCATCCATCCCCGATGTGGTACATGCCGGGCCCATCTTCTTTCCCAATGACGTGGACGCCTATGATGACGTATGTGTCATCTATGCATGAGGCACTGACGGAGAGTCCACTTGTTATCTAATCAGTTTATGGGACTCAACATAATTACTTTCATTCACTGTTGGTGTAACACCCCTAACCCATATTTGTTGCTGGAATAGGGTTTTAGAGCATTATCGATGTTTACCGATCAAACAAACATAAATTTCAAACATTTCCTATCATATAATATTCAGATCTAAAACCAATTAAATTCATACACACTGTCCCTTATTTGAGCCCTCAAGACCTTAAATATGTGTTAGAAACAAATTGGCACTAATTTGGAAACTTAAATTTTTTTTCAAAAAATATTAAAATTTTCAAAGCTGTAGGATTCACACGGCCATGTGGTCAGGCCGTGTGACTCACACGGCCAAGAGACACGCCCGTGTCTTAGACCGTGTGGGCATTCGAAATAGGGACACATGGCTGTGTCCCAGCATGTGTTTATACCCTTATAACTCTCTGACTTGGGTCACACAGCCAAGCCACACGCCCGTGTGCCAGACCATGTGTCAGACCATGTGCCCTTTTGAAATGGCCTCGCACGCCCGTGTGCTAGCCGTATGTCTTACACGGCCCAGTCACACGCCCGTGTGTTTGGTCGTATGGACTCAAAATATACCTTAAACAACAAGTTTACCAATCCTTACAAGCTTGGACATTAAGCAACTCAAAAATCATTCGTTTAACTATTTCAAATCACAATCAAACACATTCAAAACATGTCAAAACAATTATCCTAGGTGCCCAACCAATGTACCCTCATTGGTACCACAATTATATCATCAAAACAAAGCATCAAAGCATCAATTTAATCCAAATTATAAACATACCAATTTCAATCCATTTTCGCCTAAATCATGAACACTTAAACATCAATTTAACATACCATAATAAGGCTTCAAACACAAACACATACTTATAGATATATGCCAACCAATATTAAACTTATAATCTCATTTACAATCAATCCATAAAATAATTATTATTTAGACACCCTAGGTACATGTTGACACATTTCAAAAGGAAAAACATCACCACGTTTGAGTTCGGAATCGTTGTTGGATGCTGAATCAGTGATCAAAATTAAGTACCTAACCTGTACAAGGAAAACAAAATCGTACGCTGAGTAAAACTCAGTGGTATTTCTATAATCTGAATATTCAAAGATAAGTAATTACAAATATACAATTGAAATATAAACACATATCAATATTTAAATATTACAACAGCCATATCATATTTCATTTGTTTCACAAATATCTCAATTCTCATACTTTCTATATAAATAGCTTTTCACAATTTATTTCACATTTCATTATACAATTGCATTATCCATTCCATATTCATTTTATGAGTATATCATATATTCCATATATTTGCAACATATTTCACATTCCATTTTTAATTCACTATTTTACTTCCATTTCTCATACCATGCCATTTCAATATCAATTATAAAACTTTATTATTCATTTACCCCTATTAACATGACTCAGACTCAGACGGATACATGGATCCAACCAAAACACACCAGTTTGGCACCCAGTGCCTTATTGGATAATTCGAAGTAATAATTTGACACCCAGTGTCTCATCGGCTAAACCGAAGTAAATTGGCACCCAGTGCCTCATCGAATAAATCCGAAGTAATAAATTGACACCCAGTGTCTTATCAACTCAAAGTCGAAGAAATCCCTGAATTCTTCCAATCCTATGGCATGCCATCTATATTCGACTTAGCCCGATACAGTTAATAGGGTTCCAATTCACTTTTCAAATACAACCAGTATTCATTTCAATTCAAATAATCAATATATTCAATATATATACCAATTCAATCCATTCAATCAACTTAAATTCAATTCAATGACAAAGTGTCAAATACTCACCTCAACAATTACCATATGAATTAAATAAAAAATACAATAATTAATAACTAAGTTCGGATTATAGAAATACAAACCAAAAATTCTGAATTATTCCTCGTCGACTTTATCTTTTCCCTTTTTAGTCGAGGATTCCGATACGACTTTAGCTATGGAATTAAAATAATTAAAATTCATCAATACAACACAATTAAATTTTATATTGAGTATTTCAATTTTTACTTAATGTTTGCCTAAATTCCAATTAGCCCCTAAACCGAGACTAACTTTTATTCTTTATATTTAATTCTTTATTTTCATGCAAATTTCACTTTAGACTAAATTTAACTCCCTATTTTCCCTTAAATCCCTAAATTTTGAATTTTCACAATTTAGTCTCTATTATTCAAATTTTACAATTTATTCTACAATTTAATCCTTTTTCATTTCTAGCTTAAAAATCTATCAATTGAATCCCTAAGTCTAAAATTATTCAACATTGAAAACACTTAGAAACTCAATAATTTCTAAAATTTTGACATGGGTCGGGTAGTATTTAACACCGGGATTCTAAAAACATTAAAATTACAAGAAAAATGGACTAAATTGACTAACCAATTGAACTTGGAAACTTTAAAACCCTAGCCTTGTCTTTCTCCTTTCTTTCTTTCCCTTTTTTCTTTTTCTTTCCTTCTTCTTTCTGTTTCGTTTCTATCTTTCTTTTTATTACTTATATTATTATAATATAATATATATACTTAATAATTAAAATTTAATATTATAATATTATAATATATATTTGAACTTTAAATTTTTATAATAACATATACCTTATGTCGCCTCATTTTAAGACAATGACATAATTGCTTCTTTAATCCCTTTAATTTTTCTTTAATCTATAATTCAACTTTCACACTTTATGCAATTTAGTCCTTTAACCTAATTACTCTTAATTCATGCAAATTCACGTAACCAAAACCTAATTAACTATACAACTAACTTCATAAATATTTCTAATCAATATTTACGAGTCTGATTTATAAAAATGAAGTCTCGAAAATGTACTTTTCGACACTCGTAACTATTGGGTCGTTATAGTTGGTGATGCAAACACCTTGGGGCTCTTTGTTCTATCAAGGTGGGTCATCTTCCCAACCACCTATTTATAGACAAGAGGATGCACAATGGCAACCAAGAATGTAAGGATCGCACCTAACACCACTGCCATACCTCGTTGTATGACGCGTCCCACCCAATGTGTATATTCCCCAAGGTCTTCTATTTTGTTATCCACGTCTTGTGATACGAAGGCGTGTAGTTAAATTGGCTATGAATATTTGTAATTAAAACCGACACAGCAGTCCTCGGATCTGTTTTCACCATTGGAAATATTATACCCGCAATCATATCTGAATTCAACTTCGGATGATTCTATGAAACACTTACAACCACACGAGTATGTAAAACCCTAATTAATAAAACCCTAAAAACCCCGTGATACTTTACTAGATGCAACACACCTATACGGACCAATGAAATTTTTATCGTCCATAATCTCGTCCTCTTCTTAACAGAAGCCATGATTTTCCATATGCATCTTCCGTCTCGTATTGCACACTTGGCCTCAAACTTTTTAGATTTGGACTTAACCACGTGGAAATTAACCTTGTTCTTGATGCTGTATCACTTCAATGCAGCGAGAAAACCGTCTTTATTGGAAAATTCCCTACCCACTTCCAAGTCACCTGAATCCAACGAAGGATTTGCGTGGCCAAGCCTCATGTGTGGTAGTTCTGCAAACTCTAACTCATCATTTGTCGATAGATCAACATTATGCATGTAGGCTGGAGGCGAGTATGCTATGAATCATGGATCTTCTTATTCATCTTCACCCCTTTTACCGTCTTCCGGTTCAGTTGGAACAGGCTTTGGTTCAGAAAATAAAACAACTTCTGAACCATTGACACTAGGCTCTCGGGGTGGATCCACATAAGATTCATTACCATCTTCATTTTTGGACTCACCAACATCTGCCATGTTAGAGGTCCTCTCCCCGGTGGATGTCATACGGAGTACATAATCCCTCATCGTGTACGTGTCAAAACGTCCAAAATTATATGTCGATTGTCAACCACCGAAAGTTGTTGCCATTCACTAGTAAGTATTCCCTGCATTCAACATCGACCCACTAAGGTTCATATCCCATCCACTAACTGAGTGTCATGCAGGGGTCGTATATTCTGTTCTACCACCAAAACTTGATACTTCGGTGTTCTGTTTCCCACGATTGAAATTTAAGGCCGAGACGGATGAATGTCTTCCTATTGATGATTTTGGGATATCATAATGGGAACTTTCTAACAAAGTGGTTGGACTATTGACATTTTTAACCGTTCTCGCCTCTCGAACAAGAAGAGATGTTGAAGTCGCAAGTCCTTCATCTGGTATTAAAAATTCTACATATAACTCAAGAAACGATGATCCACTGTCACTGTGCATCTACACCATCACCTCCAAGCCCCGAGCACCTTTGATATCGAATGCATCATATTTCAAGGGATTGGTCGAAGCACAAAATGGATACTTGACAGACGATACTCTTGTTGCCATAGATCCAACAATTTTTCGCCAAATTCTTTTTCGAAGTTCTGGCAACTCTATGTTCTGGTTAAAATCCAGTCACTTTGTGTTATCCGATAAAAAAATCATGTTGTTCTCGATGTCTCAAACCTCACCGTCATAATAAATAATAACACTAATTCGTCCACTCATTTTTGACCAAATTATTTGTCGAGAGAAGTTCGAAACAAAAACATTATGCAAAAAATATAATGCTTCAAATAAATATTAACACGAAAAATTAATGCTTATGCTTACTTTTTTACAAATAGTATTGCTGCTCCAACTTATACCTTCCTTACGAACTTCTAATCTTTTGAACTTCTTCAAATTCTATTGCTCCAACTTATGCCACGAGAGGTTGAAATATGGGTCATTTATAGCCCAAGGAATAACATCCTACTCGTTTCTGTAAAAATGCCTTGGATAGTGAGGGTTGAAATTTGTAGAGAAAAAATGCTCCAAGTAAGACGCACTATCAGCAATAGTACTGAAAAAGGCATCTAATTAGAAGTACTTTCAATGTTTTTGCTGACAGTGCATTCTAATTGGAGCGTTTTGTAGAAATGTTTTAGATATCCTAGGATTCCCGAGATATTTTCTCAGAACTCATCTCGTCAAAATTATTTTTTCAAAACCCATCTAGTCAAAATTATTTTTTTAGAATCCCTAAACACTAAAAACCTTAACAATAAAACCCAAAACCCTAAAACAAACCAATAACCCTAATAATAAAATCATTTTTCCTAAAACTTTAATTAATAAACACTAAACCCTAATTGAAACCATGAACACTAATTTATTACACCTTAAACCCTAATTAAAATGCTAAACCCTAATATAATAAACTATAAACCCTAATTAAATAATTAAAACCCTAAAAAATAGGGAAAACGTGTTAACCTGGACTTGTTTTTCCCTAATGTGATGACCTGGATGTATTTTACTGGTCATGGAGAAAAAGCTCTAAGCTAGACGCACTTTATTGGTCAGAGGAAAAAAAGCGTTGAACTGGACGCACTTTACTAATTTTTTCCCTAAAAAGGGCACTAGCTAGGCACATTTTTGTAAAATTGACCCATTTCCGTAAATTTCAACAAAATTAGCCCATTTCTATTATTATTTTATAAAACTGGACTTTAAACCTAATATATTTATATTTATCTATATAGTTTTTGAGAATTTTTTAAATAATATAAAATTTTAAAACTTAATTTGTTTTAATGTTAATATTAAATTAATTAGAATTTTTTTATAATTATAAATATTAAAATTTATAATAAATTATGTAAAAACAAAAATCACAACATTGGCAATCCCTGTAAACGCGACAACTTATGGACAATGTTACCGCCACGCAACTAACCCCTATGAACAAGAAGTGTAAAGGAGGTAACTCCACGAACCCTGAACACGACATTCGTATACCCGTCCATATACACCTCACCCGCCAATGAGCCCTGGCCGTGGCCCTGTGTCTTCTAAATATTGACTGTACTTACAGTTTCTGGTCTTAATACAACAAAAGCGCCAAAACAGGTTGTACATCGGTATGGCTTTACAGTTAGGGGCGGCTGTCGCTCTACCCGAGCTTCTCATTGATTCCGCTTCTGGCACTAGTCATCACTTGGACTGTCTTCACTTCCCTCTCCACAATACCACCGATTCGGTAATGCTTCAATCCTCCGGCAACAAGGTAGTTTTTCTTACCACTGCTCATGTCTGTTACACGTTTATGCTATGTTCTTTCATGAGGGATTTCACTTGTTTCCAACTTTTGAGATTATGGGTTTATACTTATGCTTTCATTTCACTTTGTTCTATCTTTCTCTATCGGTTTTGCTTTTTGTAGACTGTATATTGTTTTGCTTCCTTTTGTTTTAGATGTTTCAACCTGATTTCTTGTGAGTGTCTTTCATTTACAAATTCGGACAGTTCTATTTTGAATTCTTTTGTAATATAGTTTTGATCTTTGGGTTTTGAAATCTAGTCGATTTGGAACCGGATTTATATATATTGACTTAATTCTGTTGAAATCCGGAGACTGGTAGATGGGGCAATCTGTTACTTGCATATAAGACTCTAGGAGTTGTATTTGGAGGGCTTGTGACGTCCCCATTATATGTATATCCATCAATGCATTTAAATTCTCCAACGGAAGAGGACTACTTGGGAATCTATAGCATCATGTTTTGGACTCTTACTCTCATTGGGGTTGTCAAGTATGCCTATATAGCTCTTAAGGCTGATGATCAGGGTGAAGGTATGTAACACTGTTGTGTAGTTAACTTTTTGAATCTCTGTGATAGTGAGTTAGCCTCCACGGTTTATTTCTGTATGATTCCCTTTCCAAGATGCTTTTTCTCTTTTAAGCAAGATAATGTCAGTGCTTTAATTGAGTAATTGTTTTATGATTCTACGTTCTCATTTCGCTTTTTTTTTTTTTTTTTTTTGGGTGGGGTTAAGTGCTTATGCTTATTGAATCATAATTTTCGTAAGATATTACTCAATTTGCATTGATGGAAGCTGGACATGAAAATTTTTCACTTGGCCAAAAATCTGATTGGATGCAGGTGGAACATTTGCCTTGTATTCCTTACTCTGTAGAAATATGAATATTGGAATCCTTTCTTCAAAAAGTTCAGACGTAAACTCCAGTCAATCACGTTGTGTACTTAATGAGGACAACAAACAGAAAAGCAGACTTGGCAAAGTTTTTGAAACAAGTATGGTTGCCAGAAGGGCGTTGCTTTTCATTGCTATGTTAGGTACATGTATGCTAATCGGTGATGGTATTCTTACTCCTGCAATCTCAGGTTTGTTTCCAGAATTATTTCTTTATTCCTGTTTTCTTCATCAGTATTTGAGTCTGTCATACATGGCATGCAAATATTTTGACAGTGTTGTCTGCAATGGATGGACTAAGAGCACCGTTCCCTTCTATCTCCAAATGTAAGTATATGAAGCTTTCGAACTCGGGAGTGTTAATGTCTTCTGTTCTCAAATAAATTCTTCCTGTACTAGTGCGTTTACTCGTGACTAGATAGTTTTATGATTTTCCTATTAATTTATATGTGAGCAATCATCCTCCTTTAGCTTTACAAGTTGCTGATCTGTGAATTGCAGCTTTAGTAGAAGCTATTTCTGCAGTGGTTCTTTTTATTCTGCTCCTGCTGCAGAAATTTGGAACATCTCGAGTGAGTTTTTTGTTTTCCCCTATCATGGGTGCATGGACCTTGAGCACTCCACTTGTTGGAATTTATAGCATTATACATCACTACCCCAGCATATTCAAGGCTTTATCACCATACTACATTTTCCATTTCTTTTGGAGAAATGGAAAAGAAGGCTGGTTGATGCTTGGCGGTACCATCCTCTGTATCACAGGTAATTTTTTTTATACTTAAGTTCTATATCATCATTGGTAAATAAGTTACAGGATTGTTTCTACCACATATGTTAACTTGAACAAGATTTACCAATATTCGAGCAATGCAAACACAAACCACTATCTGCACGTTGGTAAATTACGTTTATAAACCTTTAATATATGTTTTCAAGAAAATTCAAAAAGACAATAAGGAGAAAATATAGCTAGGGAGACAGCAACTAGATGTCAATGCTGGTTTGATGTGCTGGGCTTTCTTGTAATACCATGTAAAGGCTTTCGGTTGTCGAGAAGGTGTCCCAGGGATGCTTAGGATAATAGGTGTATACACGAGAAGAAACTAAAGTTTGATGGTAGGAAATGCATTGCGTTAGTTACATAGATTAGTTCTTCAGTTGCAATAGCAACAGCTTTAATCTTCGACTGAAAGTTTGTTGGATCCTGAAGTGCGTACTTTTTTTTGCATCATTTAAGATAATTTTCTTTGTACAGCTTAAAACTGATTTCAATATCCTTATCTGTTTTAAAATATCATATAGGTTCTGAAGCATTGTTTGCTGACCTGGGTCATTTTAACAGAAGTTCCATTCAGGTAAATTATGTGTATAACTTGTATCACCTCTTAGGCTTCCTTTTCTGCGTCTGAAATGGCTTTCTCACTCCTTTCCCACAGATAGCTTTCTTATTTACAATCTACCCGTCATTAATTTTAACGTATGCGGGACAAACAGCGTATTTGATCAAGAATCCAAATGATCATATGGATGGATTTTACAAGTTCATACCAAAAACAATTTACTGGCCAATCTTTATCATAGCCACGTTGGCTGCAGTTGTGGCAAGCCAATCACTTATATCAGCTACCTTCTCTGTCATCAAGCAATCTGTTGTACTGGATTACTTTCCTCGGGTCAAAGTAGTGCACACGTCTTCCAACAAAGAAGGAGAAGTATACTCCCCAGAAGTCAATTACATCCTTATGGTTTTCTGTATTGCAGTTATACTTATATTCGGAGATGGACAAGATATCGGCAATGCTTTTGGTATGGTAAAATTGAGCATTTTGCACTCAGCGTCTATTATTATTGCTTAATATTTTAACAAATCTCATAGCATCTCATTTCAGCAGTACCATATAATGTTGAAAATTAGAGGGTAATGACTAATTAAATGGAAGCATTGTTGTTATTTTCACCAGAAATGGTGTTTCTAGCATCATCTTGATATTATTAGCTTTTAACCTAAGAAGCATCAAAACCACATTAAAACTGAAAAATGGAAGAAAACCGGTCTCGCTTATTCTTGTTCTATTATGAATGCATCTTTTCATTTTATTTTTTTCTGGTTAAGCAAACTATTAAATGTTTTCTTACAGTCCTGCTAATTTATAAAATCTTGCTTTCAGGTGTTGTTGTTAGTCTCGTCATGCTCATAACAACTATATTGTTGACACTGGTCATGATCATTATCTGGAGAACACCGTCATTGTTAGTTGCATTGTACTTCATCATCTTTTTTATGATGGAAGGTGTATACGTTAGTGCAGTTCTGACCAAAATTCCTGAAGGTGGATGGATTCCATTTGCCATATCTTTTATACTTGCCTTCATTATGTTCGGTTGGTACTACGGGAGACAGAGGAAGATACAGTATGAACTAACTCACAAGATTGACTTGGGAAGACTTGGAATGCTGTTATCTGACCCGAGTGTGCAAAGGGTTCCCGGATTGTGCTTCTTTTACACTAAAATACAAAACGGATTGACTCCCATCCTAGGACATTATACGAAAAACATGAGATCGCTTCACAAGGTCACTATTTTTACAACACTTAGATATCTACTGGTTCCTAAAGTTTCTCCACATGAGAGGATTGTGGTGAAAAAGTTAGGCCTTAGAGGAGTTTATGCATGTGTGATTCAATATGGTTATGCTGATTCCCTAAACCTTGAAGGAGACAACTTTGTTAGTCAAGTTTTGGATAGCTTGCAAGAGCATATAGAAAACTGCTCCAGTTTACCATCCAATCATATGCCAGTTGAAGAGGAGATTTCAGAACTGAGCGAGGCAAAAACGGCAGGTGTAATTCATGTTCGAGGAAAAGCAAGGTTTCACATAGGCAAGAGCACCACCTTCTTTGACAGATTCATGCTTGCCTTCTACGAAGTGTTGCACAAAAACTGTAGGCCTGCACTGCCTGCTCTTGGGGTGCCGCTACCGCAGTGTCTGGAGGTTGGGATGTTTTACGAAGCTTGAATAGATGATTGTAACAGGCACATCAAGTACCAAGTTCACTTCCACGGAAAAAGAAGAAAAAAATTGAAGTATATGTTGAAGCTTTACAACCAAGCCATATCAGATTGTGAGTTGATTCATCCCATTTTTCACGACTTGTTCCATGGTTAAATTTTGTTATTAGTCCTTGGACTATGCATAAATGTTGATTTAGTCATTGTGCTTTAATTTAGTTGATTTTAGTTCCTATTTCAAATTTTGAAAATTTAGTTTAGACTAAACAGTAACTATTAAATTCAATAGCAGCCTCCATATGAAGTACTCCTTGTTTGTGACGACCTCCATGGTGTTATTATGCTAAGAATGGTTATTGTATAACTGTTTGTAGTCTTGTCTTTTCTTGTAAAAAAAATCATTACATAACCATTGTTTTATACAATCAGGTGGTTGACTCCACCACTACGTACTGTTTCTCCAAACCCAAAGAAGCAAAACTACCTTAGGTGATGGGCTTTAAACGGATTTTAATAGGTTAAATTATGTTGTAAGTTTTTGTATTTTGATAAAATTTGAAATTTAATTATTATACTTTAAAAGTTATAAATTAAGTCTCACTTTTTAAATTTAAAAATCCTAGTTCCATCATTAAAATTATAAGTATTTTTGGTTAAAAGTTGTTAATTTGGCATATTGATCAAATGTGACATATAATTGATGAAAAATAAACATGTTATATTGACAAATTTTAACTGAAATTACTAATGAAGATAATGACTAAACTAAAATTCGTAAATAGGATTTAAATTTTTAATTTTTTAAGTCAAAGTATAGAGGCTAACATTACACTTTAACCATTTTAATATCATCTAATTTTTTCTATTGTAAATATTATCTAATTTTGCTTATCTAGATTCAGTTCAAATTATTAACAACTCTTTTTTATTATAAAAAATAATCTAATATTATTTACAAAGAAAAAGAGAAAATGCTATATATCTCCGTATATGATATGTGATGTGATATGCCCACTTATTGTTTCTCATCATATATATATTGCATTGCAGAATTTCACAAATCCTTTCACACATCTTCCTTTTTCTCTCATTATTATCCGACCCAAAATGAGAAACTTTGGCAACTCTCCGGCGTTTGTAATCCTCGGAGTTTTTATCCTGTCTTGTGTTTCCCATGTTAGATCCGACGCCTCCGACCACCGTTACAAAGAAGGTGACCCTGTCCCTCTCTACGCCAACAAGGTCGGCCCTTTCCACAACCCCAGGTGGTAACCCTTTTATTTCCTTCCTTCATTACTAGATCTGATTGTTACTCGTCTTTACAATTCAATGCCTTCATTCCATACCGACCTTTGGAACATTCAAGTTCCAATCTCATTATATTTACAACTTTTTATTTTTTTGGATGGGGGGTTTATTCTTAAAATTTTTGTTTGTTTGTTTGTTTCCAGTGAAACCTATCGCTACTTTGATCTGCCCTTCTGTTCTCCAGGTTCTTTTTTTTTTTTCCTCTTGTTTTTATTTTTAAATTAGATCTTAAGCAAGCAATTCTATTTAGATTTAATAAATGGTGTTGGTTTTTGGAATGGAATTTAGATCATGTAAAGGAGAAGAAAGAAGCATTAGGTGAGGTATTGAATGGAGATCGACTCGTGAGTGCTCCTTATAAACTGAATTTTAGAGAGGAAAAAGATTCTTCCGTTGTTTGTAAGAAGAAACTTTCTAAGGATGAGGTTGTCTTTTTCCGAAAGGCGGTCGAAAAAGATTATTATTTCCAAATGTACTATGATGATTTGCCTATCTGGGGTTTTATTGGCAAAGTTGATAAGGAAGGAAAAGCTGATCCCAGTGAGTACAAGTATTACCTTTACAAGCATATCCAGTTTGATGTACTTTATAACAAGGATCGTGTTATTGAGATCA
Source organism: Gossypium anomalum (assembly GCA_025698475.1). Classification (NCBI taxonomy): domain Eukaryota; kingdom Viridiplantae; phylum Streptophyta; class Magnoliopsida; order Malvales; family Malvaceae; genus Gossypium; species Gossypium anomalum. The sequence continues at coordinate 63,835,692 of CM046956.1, forward strand.
GCGCAAGGATGGATCCACATTTGCTTGTGGACTTGACTGAGGATAAGGAAGTTGATGCTGAGTTTATGTACACTGTGAAATGGAAGGAAACTGATACGCCTTTTGAGAAGAGGATGGAGAGATATTCCATGTCTTCTTCTTTGCCGCATCATTTAGAGATTCATTGGTTTTCAATTATCAACTCTTGTGTGACGGTTCTCCTTTTGACTGGTTTCCTTGCAACAATTCTTATGCGGGTCTTGAAGAATGATTTCATTAAGTGAGATCTGTTATATCTTTCCTTATTTGGATATAATTCTCTTACTTTTATTTCTTTAATTTGGTTGCTATAAATATTTGATTTGTTATAACAGGTACGGTCAAGATGAAGAAGCAGCTGATGATCAAGAAGAGACTGGATGGAAGTATATTCATGGAGATGTATTCCGTTTCCCAAAGTACAAATCTCTCTTTGCTGCTGCTCTCGGATCTGGAACACAGCTGTTCACGTTGTAAGGATTCCACGTGTTTTGTATTTTTGTTTCTTTCAGATTTGTGAAGTGACATTTAATGCATTCCTAAATCTATGTCAATAGTTGATGTCCCTCTCTAATTTGTTTGAAACTTTGTATGCCTATCAGAACGGTCTTCATTTTTATGCTTGCACTGGTTGGTGTCTTTTATCCATACAACCGAGGAGCTCTATTTACTGCCCTGGTGGTAATATATGCCCTTACGTCAGGGATTGCAGGCTACGTAGCAACTTCTTTCTACTGTCAGCTTGAAGGGACAAACTGGGTATGTGTAGATGGTTTTTTAGTATGAAATGTTAATGTGGTGTTTCCAAAATTTATGGTTCTAAGTGGTCTACTTTATTTACATGATTTCTTTGATAAACAGGTTAGGAATCTGTTATTGACTGGCTGCCTTTTCTGTGGGCCCTTGTTTCTTACATTCTGCTTCCTTAACACAGTTGCCATTGCATACAGTGCAACTGCAGCACTGCCTTTTGGAACTATTGTAGTAATAGTCCTCATATGGACACTCGTGACATCTCCATTGCTTGTTCTGGGTGGTATTGCTGGCAAAAATAGCAGGGCTGAGTTCCAAGCTCCTTGCCGCACCACGAAGTATCCTCGAGAAATTCCACCATTGCCTTGGTACAGGAGTGCCATTCCTCAGATGGCAATGGCTGGATTTCTTCCATTTAGTGCTATTTACATTGAACTTTACTACATATTCGCCAGTGTCTGGGGCCACAGGATCTATACCATATACAGCATCTTGTTTATTGTATTCATAATCCTTCTGATTGTCACAGCTTTTATAACTGTGGCTTTGACATATTTCCAACTTGCTGCTGAAGATCATGAATGGTGGTGGAGGTAAATAAACTCTATTTTTGTATTCATCTCTCCGATGCTTTTTGCTTTGCTATTTTGAAATATTATAAAAAGTGCAATTTCATATTATATCTAATCTCTCTTTTACTGCTCTCCCTGTTTGTGATTCATGACAAGTAATTTGCACGCCAATTAGCAATTTCCTGAGACTTTCTCAGCTTCTGTTCATTTAGCACGGATAAAAAGTTGAAGAGAAGCAAAGCACCAAGTCCCTTTATGCTTTGTTACGGAAAATTTGTTAACCAAATGGTTAAGTTCATAATTACTTTCCTACTTTGTAGCTCAACCTTTAGATTAATGAATCTTCCATCCTCACTTGTGTCCTTAATACCTAGCAGAGCCTGAATTCTGTTATAGTTTTTTATGGCATTGGTTTATCTGCAGGTAGATAGTATGTATTCTGCTAGATTTAAAGAGTATTTTACCTTGTTTTTCAATTATCAGTAACTAAAGTTAGCATGAATTGTTCATCAGCCTAGTTGTATCATGGTTTTGGTTGATCGGTTCTTTTCGTTTGTTTGACCTGTTGGATTACAAAGTTTTCTGTTTTAGTTGAAAATTTAGTGGAAGCTGTCGGTTTTCGATCTGCTTGATTTAATGATACCCTGCTCTTAATTTGTAACAGGTCTTTCCTCTGTGGTGGATCAACTGGTCTCTTTATCTATGCCTACTGCTTGTATTATTACTATGCACGATCAGATATGTCTGGTTTTATGCAAACCTCGTTCTTCTTTGGTTACATGGCGTGCATCTGCTACGGATTCTTCCTCATGCTGGGGACAGTGGGTTTCCGTGCCTCGCTATTCTTTGTGCGTCACATATACAGGTCTATCAAGTGCGAGTAGGGGTTTTAGTTGTCCCTCGCCATTTCCCAGCAATTCTGTCGGAGAAAAAAATCTATGGTTTTTGTTAGAAAATTAACTGGAAGATTGAATGTCAAGTAACAAATGAGGCATGCTTTGACTATGCTTAATGGAGATCTACGAAATCATTGTGTTTATTAATATTTGGACTGTACGTAAAGATGTTGACAGATTTGTGTAGGTTGCTGTTACTTTAATACCTCTTTGGCTCTTTTCAACCAACCAAAGATCTTTCCTGTCCCTTTACATGATGCAGAAATCCAGTTTTCTTTAACAAACTAGTTTATTATTATTATTATTTGGGCTCAATAAATAAGGTTAATTATTCTGTTCACTTTCAATGGACTAAAAAAACTCTATAAGCAGATTTAAGATTTAAGATGATGTTAAATATCTTTTTTAATTATTATTTTATTATACTTTAAAATTAAATTGCATCAATGTATTCTGCTAGCGGAGTGTTACAAACAGTGGTAAAGGTTGTGAAAATATTGATTTCTTAATTTTAATAAAGTGTATTTAAAAGGTTCCGTTTATACATGTTAGAATTAAAAAATAATAATTTAAATGATATTTAAATAAATACATAAAATATAAATTTTAAATAGTTTTAGAAATTGTTTATGAAATCTAAGTTATATATTTAAAAGCATATAAAATATTCAAATTATAAATAAATATAAATTTTTTAGTTTTAAATATATAATATTATATTAAAAATTCTATCACAAAACCACATATTTAGAGGATAGAAATGTATTTGAAAATAATATATAATTGATAGAAGTAATAAAGTGTGCATAATAAAATAAAATATATAAAAATATCGAAATAAATTTTTAGCTAAGTGGTACATTAAAAATTTTACTAATATAATTGGTTTAGGTTTAAATTTTACCATATTTGTATTGGATTTTTTAAAATAAAAATATTAAAGTACACTTGAATAATATAACTTATTTTAATTACGGAATGTCATTTTCGTAATTTCCTTAATTGAGTTGATAACTCGGTTGAGAGTGACACCAACTCAGTTAGGAGCTTAAATAATAATATCAATTTGTAACTTCAAATATCTAATATTATATAATATTAGATATATAAAATAAGTGCGTATTTGTTTAATTATAAATTTCATCTCTTTATCTATAATCTATAATATATATAAAAGCACAAGTTTAGAAAAAAAATTTTGAACTGACAAAGATACCTTTTATTGTTAACTATATATAACATTAAAAAAATTTATTGATATTATTATGTGATAATAATAAAATTAATATTTATCAATATGAAATTAATTAATTTGGTCATATCCTTTACTTCACATAAAAAATAACATAAAATATTATTAATTAATAAAATTATCAATCTATAAAATCATTGAATACAATTAGATAAATTGAAAATAATAAAAATACAAAATATTAATTGAATAAATATGCTTTTTATATGTAAATATGATTTTTAAAAAAAATGATAATAATTAATCAGGTTAGAATAAATTCTATTTATAGATAATAAAAATTAAATCTATAAATATGATTTTATTTTGAATATGATAATATTTATTTTATTAATAATGTTTCTATTAAATCTTAAATATAAAACTAATAGATAAGTTGTTTGTTGATAACAAATTATTAATAATTACAAATATTTTATTAATGTTACAAAATAAAGAGAGATGGAGAGAATAAAGAACAAAGAAAATATAAAAATAATAGAGAATGTACTTTATTGATCAAAAAGGATGATTACAATGCACTTTATCTTGATCAAAAGGGATGAAAATAATAGAAAATGTACTTTATTGATCTAATTCTAATAACTATTATAATTTAAAGTACATTGAAACTTTATCTTGATCATGATGGACATCCATTTAATAAGATATTCATAACACTTCCCATTGGATTTTCATTGGTAGATAATGTGCCTCATTAAAACTTTATTAGGAAAAACCATATGGAATAAAAACCCAATGAAGAAAAAAGAGTACACAATCTATAATATGCATAATATGTTGCCTCATTAAAAATTTTACCAAGAAAACCCAATGGGACAAAACCTCGGTTAAGGGAAAAAGAGTGCAACGTGTATTTACTCCCCCTCATGAAAACATCACATATTTTCTCATATTCTACGTATTCAATCTTGAATATTAGTTTTTCAAATGACTATTTGAATGTATTTGCTAAGCATTTTCTTTTAAAAGTCATGAGTGAGGGAAATTTGGGAAAATATATTTTGATCGCTTTAGAAGATTCAACAATAATCATAACAAACTTTAATCATGATTCTTTTATAAGAACACAAATAGGTATTTTGGATCATTTTATGATCCTCCTTCAACTAGTATTCACTAAGTCAAATTTATCACATATGTTCAAATTATTTTAATTCATATAAATGAACAATTTCTCGAGAATTTTGATATGCTTCTAGCATCCTAAATCCTTCAAGGATTTTAATATGAAATTTACTATATAGTGATTCATAAAAGGTTGTAACAATAACCATTAGATGCAAGTTAAATCTTTTATGAATTGTCAATTTAATAATATATCTATAGGTTATTACATCCACCACAAAAGAATATTATATCTTTTCATAATCAATGCCAAGACTTAACGAAAAACTTCATATTTTCATTCTGCTTTTGCAAAACTATTTCAATTGCATCCTCATTGGTTTTATACCTTTAGATATTTGGACTATTGGTCCAAAAACTTCACTAATTTAATTGTACTTGAGTTGCGTCTTTCTATTTTGATCAATTTATTCTATATCTATATTTCTCAATAGATTAATTCAAGATCTTCCTTTTATTTCATTATTTCAATAATAATATTGCATGCAAAATCATTGTCGACCACTTTTATTATTCGGTTCCACATTTTCTTGAATTGGCATAACTTATCGAGATATCTTATTTTCATTATTTTAAAATTTAGTTTCAGGTATCTAAATCTCTTCTGAAGTTTTACTCATTAGTTATGTCTTGTGTCTCTTCTGGAGCACTCGCCTCCACAATATGATCATCTAGAAGAATTTTTATCTTTGGAATCGATCAATCTATTATTTATTCTAACTGATTGTCCTACTGGGACTTTGATTCAAATTAAAATATTAGATGGTATATAACACTTGGTTATTCTCATTAAGTTTGTAAATACATCTAGCAGTTAACTTGTAATGAGTTATCCTTATTGAACTTCTGGTTCAAATTACTTTTCCCCTAACTCATTACAAGTTATCATTTATCTCCCCCTAATGTCAGGAAAACTATCGAATCAAAATTGTAATCACAAATCATGTCATAATTGAATCTCCAATTCATTTAAAACATATGATAATACAAAGAAACTTGTAATTAATATATATTCCCAACTTTCTTTGAGGATTCACTCATCTTTGTGCGTTGTGGTGGAGCAAGCACATACAAAAATTCAAAGATGAGAAATATTTAGCTCTTGATTAAAAACCAATTGTAATGGGGAATATTTATAACTTATTGGCTTGATGCATACAACACTAAATCAACATAATCTCATGTTTAAATAGGAAGTTTAGGTCTCATAAGTAATGGTTTAGGCATAAATCAAAGGTGTTCAATTAATAATTTTTTTAAACCATTATGCGCAAACTTTTACAAAAGTTTTTCAAACTCAATCAACAAAAGGTTGAGATATAAACTCATCAATATTAGCAAGGTAAATTGTCTTAACTGCATGATCTGAAATTAATTATTTAAACATGTAATCTTGCAAACGACAGGTTGCAAATTGATAACACATATGTAATTATTTTGTAGATGTATCTACCAAAATCATATAATATTAAAATCATCCACTTGGTGGATGAATGGGCCCATACTCATTTCAGAAATGCAAGACATTAAATCTCAACTTTAGCTAGTGAGTTTCTAAGAATCAATTTTCATTGATAACAAACAACAAATGAGAAATTTTTAAAATTAAAGAATCTTCTGGTTCTTTAATGAATGTCCATATAAATTCTCAATTAATTTTAGCATAATATATGATCTAGGATGGTCTAACTGGTCACACCAAATAGTAAATGTATTTGTATTAGTGAACTTCTGGTTTACTTTAACATGCATTTCAATTGTACTAAATTGTAACAAATTAATAATTTTACTATCATTCCTTTTACTTTATATCCACATATAAGTGCCATTGTGACATTTATTACTGGAAATGTCTAAATTAATGTGAAGATTACAATGTCACTAAGTCAACAAAATAAATATAATTTCCAAACAATTATATGCAATATTCGCTTTAGGGAATATGCCAAAATCTTCAAATATCTAAAAAAAATTTGTAACTTTAGGTGCATTCAACCATAACGAACTTTAGATAGAATTATCAAATTTTATTACTCATAAATAGATCTTTCACAGTCAAATATTTTGCTTCCAACCCCTTAATGGGGATGATGACAAAAGAAGATCATAAATATTATAAAATAAATATAAATTAATAACCCAATCCTCTCTTTTTCATCCTTTCAAAATAGATATTTATAGCAATAGTGATTCATATGAAATATAATATTTTCCTCATTCACAATCTCAATATAATATCCATTATAGATATGTTTAAAAACCAATGAATTAACCATCACAAGATATTAATATATTAGCTCTTTTAGAGCTTTCGACTAATTTTGTACTATCAAATATTGGAATAAATTTTTGTTTGTTTTAGTACCAAATAAGATAAATATTTTCTATCTATAATGATAGAATTTATTACTACATTCTCATATCCTTCCTCAAAGAATATTAACAGAAACAAAATATTTGGGCATATGCCACATGTAGCCAATAGTACTTCATATCACATTGATAACATAAGTTATCTTTACCCTTTAAAGAGTTATCTTGAGAACTCTCATTGTTCTTTTATTTATTACTATATTCCCACTTTTAGTGATCCATCATTATATATTTTATTTTCTTTATGTTTGCATTCACTTCAAGGAATGTAACAAATCTGACAGGGAAGACTTCTAAATACCTCTATTGATTTTTTATTTCATAATCACTATCGTAAACATACGTGGATTTTAAAAAAAAATCCATTTATGTTGTCATGATTATTCTCCAATTATAATAAATATGATATAATAAATAAAACATAGCAAATTATACCTAAAGATCTTTAACATTATCGCCATCACCTTGACTATTATCACGAGCACAAATCTATTCTTTACCAATGCTTGTACAATTATAAATCAAAGACCGGGAATAAAAATCATTATCCATTTTGAGATTGAATCTTTCAACATCCTAAAGATGAACTTGTAAGGGTGAAAGTTTAAGGTGAAAAAGAATTTGATTTGTGGGATGACTTCAGAAGATTTTGAAAAAAATAAAGAATCATCGTGCTGATAACGTGTTATAAAATAAAGAGAGATTGAGAGAATAAAGAACAAAGAAAATATGAAAGCAATAGAGAATGTACTTTATTGATCAAAAGGGATGATTACAATGCTTCATTAGGGTCTCTATTTATAGGCATAAGAAGTATAAAAAAACTAGAGATCTAATTCTAATAACTATTATAATTTAAAGTATATTGAAACTTTATCTTGATCATGACAGACAATCCATTTAATAAGATATTCATAACAATTAATAATATTTTTATTACACTAATAGTTATTATCGCTTAATTATATTTTGAATCCATATTAAATTACATTTACTATTTTAAATTCATTTAATTAATGTTACAATTATATACTAATTAAAACTAATATCTATTACTATAAATATGAATATATGCATTAACATTTAAAAATTATTAGAAAACTCAAAGTCTCAATTTCACATTTTGGTCAATGGGTTGCTAACTTTGACCAATTTTAGCGGTAGTGATTTGGTCGGTCCTAAAATTATGAAATATCTGTATTGGGTTAATTTAGAAAAGCTAAAAGTTGGTTTTGTTTCAGCTAAAAAATCTAACTTTGCTTTCATTAATGCTATCGAAGTGATATCTGCACCCAAAGATTTGATACTGGAAACTGCTCAGTATGTTAATGGTGATAAAATTAAGGAAAATTCAGAGTTGAAATAAACAAGCATTTGAAGTTATGTATAGGGTAACTGTAGGAGGTCCCAAACTTACTCTTTTCAATGATTCATTGTAGAGAACTTGGATGCTTGAAGATAAGCATTTGAAATTGAGTGAGGAATCGACTAAGGTGTACTTTGGTGGTCGGATTAAGTACTGATTGCGTGGGGTGAGTTGTGAAGTTGATCCCGTGATTTCTACGATTTGACTTGGTTTGTTTGACGTAAGAATGCTTCAGCTTCTAATGAGAACCTCACTTGGGAGATTCCAATGATAGATGATTATAAATAGGACAAAGAAATATGATTTACTTAATGACATAAGGGAATGATTTGATAAACTCAACTCAGTGAGCGTATCGCTTATTCAACTTACCTAATCCCTTTAATCATTTTAGAGACTCATGATTCATATGAATTAAAAACTATTTAGGCAACAAGTAGTGTTGCTAAGCCTCAATAGCTCGAACTAATGCTAACAACTCTTAATCATAAGTGGTGTAGTTGAGTTGGGACCATTGGGCTTTTCCATAAAATAGATAATCGACTTCTTATCTTGCGATAACACCGGTCTTATGCCAATACCTAAAGCATCATATTCCAATTAGAATATTAGTAAAATTAGACAATTTCAAAATAGGACTTGAACACAACTTATCTTTTAAAAATTGAAAAGCCTTATCTTAGGTGACACCCCACTTAAATCCAATGGACTTTTTAATAACCTTAGTCAAAGGTGTTGCCAATGTAGAGAAATATTTCACAAACCTTCAATAAAAATTAGCTGAACTATGAAAGATCTCACATCAGTAACTGATTTAGGTGTGGTCCATTCTCGAATGGCTTGAACCTTCTCTTCATCTGCATGAATACCTTGCGCACTAATAATGAAACTTAAAAAGATTAATTTATCACTGCAAAAAGGCACACTTATCAAGGTTAGCATATAATTATTCATTGCTTAAAACATCCAAACAACTTTTACATGATTTACATGTCATCCTAAGAAACAAAATATATCAAGATTTCATTGAAAAAAACAACCACAAACTTACCCAAATAAGATCTTAAGACATGGTTAATCATCCTCATAAATGTACTAGGTGCATTCCTTAACCCAAAAAGCATAACCAACTATTCATACAATCCAAATTTAGTTTTAAATATTGTTTTTCATTCGTCCCCTTCTTTCATGTGTATTTGATGGTACCTACTTATTGATACATAATATCAACGAAAGTAAAAAAGGAGAGGGAGTTATTGAGGTCAGTTCACCCATTCTAGGGTCGAGAGTTGGACATGTAGAGAGACTTAGGATGAATGCTTAATATATTAAGGTTTTGAGAGTGAAGAGGAGTCCCCTTACTAATTGGTATCTTGGGGTATTTATAGGAGGGATGACGATCCAATAGAATGTTGGAAAAAATCCGGTTCGAAAATAGTTTTCTTGTACAGCAGAAAATAAAAATTTTGAAAATTAACCCGGTTTGTGATATTTATAGCAATAAACCCTAGATCAAATTCACACCTGTGTTTTTGGATAGACGAATCCTTTTTATTTTCGACTTTCAACCGAATAATCTTCTACACTATTCTCGTACCACGAACTGCTTCTAGTGTGAGCTTGAACGAATCGAATCAAACACAGAACTAGAAATAGTTTTTTTTTTAGTATCAAAATGAAAATTCTCTTAAATAGAAACCAATAGAATCGTTATTCTGGAAAATATATTTAACTCTTAGAGAATAAAAGCCTCTCTATTTTCTGGCAGAATAACGATATCTGAAAGTTTTGTAAATATCCCTGCCAGTGCCATTTATTTATAAGGAGAGAAGGTAGAATCCTTATTGATTTGTAAAATTTTATTTCAACTACAAAAATGAACTCGTAGTCTAACTAGAAGTATAGGTGGTGACAACCCTAGTTAATATTACTAGGGTTTGTCATCGACCCCTTTAACATGAGGGGCTTTTAGGCCTCTCCCATATCGGGTCCAATTATGTAACACCACTTGCCCGTGTTTGACGCCAGGACAGGGTACGAGGCATTGTCGGACTTAAACATAACCAGTCATACAAAACCGGACCATAAAATTTCATCCCATTTAAAACCATTCATGCAGATGCATATCGTCCCTATTACGGGCTTAAGAGGCCCAAAACATACGTTGGGAGTGGTTCGGGACTAAACCGAAAACTTTTGGAACTTTTACTACACTTAAATTTTTTTTTCATACTTTAGAGAGTCACACGCCAGTGTGGGTAGGCCGTGTGGTCACACACGCCCTTGTGGCTTGGGACACGCCGTGTAACTCTCTGACTATGACGTCATCAACTAAATAAGGTCACACGGCCAAGTCACACGCCCGTGTGTCGAATTAAATTCCAAAAATTAAGTGCCTAGGCACACGCCCATGTCCTAAGGCAGTGTCCTTCACACGATTGAGACATATGGCCGTGTCTCTGCCCGTGTGTTTACTACTGGGCATATTGACTTGCATAATTAGGGTACAGGGGACACACGGCCGGATCACACGCCCATGGAGCAGACCACGTGTCACACACGGCCTAGACACATGCCCATGTGTCTACCCGTGTGGACAAATTCTAGGCTATTTTTCCAAGCCATTTGCCACCCTTAAACACTCACATACTCAATCCTACTTTATAGCATGCAACATGGCACATTTGGCTACACAAGCACTCATCATCATGTTTAATCCATGACTTCATAATATGGACATATCACGTACTTCAATCATCATACTTCCATATGGCATTCCACACCAATTTCTTATTTATTCATTTTTATAATTCCTCTTTCAAGTTACTCAATTACTCTATGATTATGGTCATGCCTATTAGTCCCCATTTATTCATTAAATACATATACCATTCATCTCACATCTCATCCACAAGCATTCAACCACATCAAGCATAAACACATTTGCATGCATGCATAATGGTTAGGGTTACAACCCAATAATCAATATGAGCCATCTCTCATGGCCATATACAAAATAATCAGAATACCGTCATGAGCCAACACATTTGTCTAATCAATATGACACATAACAAAAAGACCAAGTCCTTATACATGCCATACTCAAAATGATAAATCTAATTATACCCAATTATCCAATTGATAGTGTGATCGAGTCTCGGACGCTTCACGATCCCTGAGTTAGCTTGGCAACACTATAAGAAAAGGAAAGGAAAGGGGAGTAAGCTTTAAAGCTTAGTAAGTTCACATGCAAATAAAATGCAACTTAAACAAGCATTGGTCATACATTTAACATAATGAACATAATCTTGCATTTTATCAAATCTCTTTAACTTATTCTTCATCTATATATATACATACTCTTACCACAAGTTCATCATATCTCATGTCATCCTCATGAGTTCATGTACATACCCATGCCGCTTGCACACAATGTTTTACTTTACCGTCTTGATGAAATCATTAAGATTACTCATTGAGCTTCTCTTGAACTACCCGTTGAACACTCGAAATACTACCGGATACATCAGAATCTCCCACCTAAGTGCCTCATATGTAGCCAATGCTACCTCATATCACATGTTGCTCGCTTTCGAGCTACTCACGGATCTGCTCACATAGGCTGTCAGGTATCTGCAACACATGCCAGACTACCCCGCCACCGGTAGAATATACGATACCAGTACCCGGACGCCAAAACATGTGTCATATATATCACAAACTCATACCACAACTCAATGAGTTCGAATGTCGCATATATCATGAACTCAGACCACAACTCAATGAGTTCAGATCACATAGTTCCTAGTGACATGTAACTTGTATCCTAAACTATTCCTAAGGTTCAAATGAGACTCTTTGATACCACATTTCTGTCGAACTTGCTCGTAACGTCGATTTCAATACCCACAGTACCAATCACTTTTTCATGGAATAATCAAAGCATATTTCATGATAACATTTAGGTAATAAACACATGATACAACATCATATTAATTATGTATACACTTACCATATATGCAATATTAAGGCATTTAAAGTATGGTACATGTTGCATTATTTGCAAATGAACTTACCTCGGTACAAAATGATAAAAATGAGTCTAATCCTCGTAAACCTTGTTTTTCCCTCGATCGAGACCCAAATCACATTTTTCTTGATCTATAATGCCAAAATTAACTTGTTCAATATATACATTGGTCAAATAGACCCATAACACATACTTTGGTAAAATTACTATTTTACCCCTAACTTTTTACTTATTTACAAATTGGTCCATAGGCTCGTAAAATGAAATGCATGCATTTCTTGGTTACCCAAGCCTAGACAATTCATACTCTAACTCATATCAGCCAATATTTCTCATTAAAACACATTTCTACCACCCATTTCTTCATCTTTTACAAACAAGTCCTTTTTGACCATTTTCACTAGAAATCACTTAGTAAAAGATGTTAAACACACATCAAATTTTCATAATCTACCATGAAACATCAAAATACAACCATGTCACACATGGGTCAAGTTTCATACATGAACCCTAGCTCAAAATAATGGTAGAAATAGCTAGACCGGTTGATGACAACTTCAAAAATGTAAAGAACATTAAAAAGGGGACTAAGATGCACTTACTTTTGAGCTTGAAAGATGAACAAACCCTAGATATGGTGACCCTTGAAATTTCGGCACAAGCAAGAAGAAGGAAAAATTTTGCTTTCTTTTTCCCTTTTTATTCTTTTATTAACCAAATAACCAAAATGCCCCTAAGGCATTTCTTTCAAAATTTTCCTATTCATGCCCATTTTTGTCCAAAATTTTAAAACTTGGTCAAATTGCTATTTAAGGACCTATAATTAATGATCCATTGCAATTTCATGCTTAGAGCTTCTAGAACACAAGTTTTACAACTTATTCAATTTAGTCCCTAACTTCAAATTGGATACTTTAGGTATAAAATTTCTTCATGAATTTTTCACACAAATATGAATTCATAACATGGACTATCAAATAATCATAAAATAATTATTTCTACTTCGAATTTATGGTCTCGAAATCACTGTTCCGACTAGACCCGAAATCGGGATGTTACAAATTACAAGTACTTCTTGCGCTTTTAACCCGATACTTTATAATTTGATCTAACCCAATATTTGTTTTTCTATTTTCCAAAATAAAATTCTCAATATATTTTCAATTAAATAATCTTCTCAGCCCAATTCTAATTTCGTTAAAATCATGACGACTTTACTGTAAAAGAATCTATAAGAAAATATATTTAACTTTTTTGTATTTAACGGTTCACTATGACCAAATGATTTATTTCCATTTTCAAACTTCATTTAATTCAAAAAGTATAAATTCATTTTTCTAGTAATTTTCATTATTCATTTTCATTTTGGAGAAAACCACATTCATTTTCAAATGATTCCATTTCTCCATTTTCATTTTGGAGAAAACGATAACCATTTCCAAATGTTTGTTAAATATCAAATTTGTATAAGACTATCTCACATGCAACCTATGAATGATATTTAGCTAACTTGGATATTCTTAAAGCAAACAAACTTAGTTCAACAGGTTAAAAGACTAACAAATCTAGAGGCAATTCAACGAATATATGTACAATCGCATTATCCATCAAATGGACTATATAGATACATTATAGATACAAAAAGTGAATCGAAAGTGTTCATTAGAGTAAAGTTAAACAAGTTAAGAGAATTGTGCATGTGAAATGTTCGAGTCGCTTAGGTCCTCTAGGCTTGTAACATTTCGAAGTTTAGGATGGTTTAGATTTCAAATGAAAGGTAGCTCAAAATGGTTTCAAGAACTAGAAATAGTGAAGTATATGACATTGTTCCTTACTCACCCCTAATTTCATTGTGAAGCTCACCTCCTTATTTCTTATTTTTTCGCCTTTCTTGTCTCTCTAAAAATTTAGAAGATAGTGTTTGATATTAGTACATATAGTAAGCTAGCAAGTTTTGATACATTATGAATTGAAAGATTTCTATGGAGACTTTCAACTAAATTTTCATTGAGTCACTTTTCTAATTTTTGCACTCTTTCACTCACAGTGCTTTTAACGCTATTCATACTTTTGTTTCACTCACTTTGCTTTTATTCACACAATTTTCTTTTTTTCATCTAATTTACTTAGCAAGGGTCTATACATACCGTATCATACACTCTCTTCTTTTTCTCTCAAGCACACAAAAAAGCCATCATAATGTCCCTACCTAGTACTCAATGTCCATGGCTTGACGTCCATTTCATAGTGCATTTACAAATTGGGACAAAGAAGGTTTGAGTTTTTTCTCGTTTTAGGCTCAAGGTTTCCACAATAAGGCTCATCAAGAAAGAATTGTCTGAAGCTCAAATTATGGGAACTAAGGGAATATATCATAAAGGTAAGTCTTTTTGGCTTTAGGCTAAACAAAAAAAGCCTTAGGTCCTTCCATAATTATTTCACATTATATTTATTTGAATGAACAACCATCAATTCAAGCCTTATTTATTTAGAAGTGTCTACACAATTCATCTACCATGTGACACAATTTATACATTTTTCATTAAAATCGATTATCTCTAGCCTATTAAGCAATTTAACTTATTGACCTAATTAGTTTACTTTTAAAAATACCAAATTATATAATATCAATCAAAATTGATATGTTTGGCCGTCCAAAATACTTATTCAATATCTACAACTGGTGGCCTACTGCCCAATTACAATCCAAACACCATGCAAAAATAAGAAAATCAAATTAACAAAAGAAAAATATTTTTGGAATTTTTTTTGAAAAATGATGTAAAAAATAAAAAAAAATGTAATTAAACACATGACACAAAGAAAAAAAAGCAAATTAAAATGATGTGCATCCTCCCTACACTTAAATTACACATTGTTCCCAATGTGTGGCCAAAACAAATGATAAAAAGGTTACCAGACTTCCCTAATAGGGTGATTGCCCATACTGGTATTGACGTCTTGTCTATCTTCAGGCTCGAAATTGTCGTGTAGTCGCCGAAGGGGTCGCTGCACAGAAAAATGAAAAACACACAAAAACAAGAAAATAAAAAATATGCAACTAATAAAAAAGAAAAAAAAAGTCCAAATTCATCCAAAATAATTCAGTAGTTTAATAGTTACATGCCACATAAAATAAAATAAACTATGCTAATACATGTACTAAGAATCCGAATCGGAGTCTAGCTCCTCAATCTCCTTTCCCTTGTGCTTGCCAACGAACCTCTTATAGTACTGATGACTAGGTCGCTCTCTAGGGCCTTGAAAGACTACCACCTTAGTGGCGGGGCGCTTGGAGGTGAACATCTTCTCAAAATCGTCACGATAGGGCATATGGTCATCGTCTTCTGTCTCCTCCTTATCTATATTTTCCACTTCTTTTTATTCTTCTCCTTCAACGAATGTAGTTCCCAACCTTTCGGGCCAATATGGGTTGTCTAGCCCAAATCTCGTTGCGTTGTCATCCATTTACGACTTTATCATTTTGAGCAATCGAGTGTTATAACGCACCTCATCAAGCAACTCAAATTTCCACTGTGTGCCTCTGATAACCTTTTTTTGGAGCGGACTTCTTCTTCAGGGCTGAAGGCGTTTCCATTTTGTGCTTGTGGCGCTGGTTCCACTCCTGGATCTGTTTTCACTGCAGCTCACAGAATTGAAGGATCATGGTATCTCCAATAACGCTCCACATGGGACAATGGAACTGCTCGTTTGGATCCATCTTTACTCCCTTTTTATGGCATAGATCCGTCATTAGGTGAGGGAAGTAAATGTCGACCTTTGTTCCAACCATGCACTTTTTGATTTCTCAATTAATCCATGTCCTGAGATAGACTCGCTTGCATTGCAAAATCAAAAACAACAATACAACTCAAAAAACGTGAATCGTGTTAGTGTTAAACATGAGACTAACATGGGTATATATAAATTGCATCACATTTTGGCTAGTGGGAACATTATATCTTAATTAAAAGATAGAGGAAAATTTTTATATTGTTCCCGTTTCCATTCCCCTCTACCTTCTCTTAGGTATGCGAGAATGTCATCCATATAAACATTTTTATAAAATTATAAATCCATTAATTTAATGTTTTCTTCATGATAAAATGGGACGCCATAATGCTCGCTAATAGTGTGAGGGGATATGCCAATCTCTTGTCCTCTAACTGTCATCCGATTATCGATGGTAAATTTTTAATCCACATACAATTCTAAAATTATTGGGATAACCGTGATGGATTTCAGGAAAAGGAAAAAATATTGCCACCCATGATAATAGACTAACTCCCAAATTTCTTCATAAAGAGAAGAGGATGGGTCAAAACAACGTTCAAGAATGAATGTTCGCCCTTGAAACGGTTGGGATTTAGTTCATTTTGGGGTTCTCAGCAGCATTGAAACTGAAAGTTTTCTCTATTTTAATCAAATTTTTTAAAAAATCAATCACTAACAAACTAGCCTCAACAATCAACAATTTTCCAAAAACAATTAAAAGTAACTAAGTTCCAAATAACTCACACACAATGACGAGGCATGCAAAATACAATAAAATAAAATGAAAATAAAATAACTTGAAGAAAAGAGAGAGTTGGTACTTTTAACCTTTCAGGATTGTTGAAGTGGAGAACCGATTGGATCATTCCTTTTCCAAAACAAGTGAGGAAACTTGAAAAAGAACTAAGAGAACACTCAAAAATACCAAGTAATCGCCAAAAAAAATAGGTTTTAGGGTTGAAGAATTTGAGAGAATTAGGGGGTTTTAGGGGGTTTTAAAGGAAAACAAGCGGGTCGCGATACCCAACTCAGGTCAAACCCGATAGGGGTATCATGATATGCTTGTAAAATTTTATCCCCAAATTTGAAACTGTCTTAGCTAACGCGATATTGAGGGTTGGTATCACGATACCATTGGGTATTTTGTCAAAATTCCAATTTTTGAAACTACCCAGGATATCGTGATATCGAGGGCCGATATCATGATACCCACAAAATATTTGTCCTCTCTTTGAAATTGATCGGTGTATCATGATATCCAAGGGTGGATATCGCGATACCACTCTATTGTGCCCCAAAAATCTTTGAAAAATTTAATCTTAACTCCACTACACGAAATTAGACCCCTAAAAATGAAAAATTCAACATGCAATAAATTTAAATCCTAAGCTAAATAGGAACATCAAATGGATTCCATGCTCGAAGAGTAATTACTTACAAATTCAGTTTCAAATTGCCCAAGGGTAGATTACAAAGGAACCTCGAGGTGATCGGTAATGCCCCCGAAGTAGTACTTGCAAGGTGTCCTCAACACACAAATATGCCGTTTGTTTCTCAATGATTGAAGTGTTCTAAGGGATGCCATGAAATGGTTATCCTTTTCTAAACCTTGATGCCTCTTTACACCATATGTGATCCTACAAATTTCAGCTTGTCAAAGTGTAATGCCCCATACACGCCTTCCACACCGAAACAGTGTACGAGGTATTACCAGAACATAACACATACCATTAAATAAAACCGAAACAAAAATATGGCATCCAATTGGATCATGAAACATTATAACATATGCCTTTAACAATATTAGCCAACTTCAATGGCTTTGTACAAAATACTCGATCACATACTGTAGCCAATATTTTTAGCCTAGGCAATTATGACACGTAACAAAATAACTAAGCCTACTATACATGCCATAATTCAAAATGTTTAGTTCAAATACCCAAAAATATTGATAATGTAGGCAGATCTTCAACAATCCTTGATTCCTATGCAAGCTGGACGACACTATAAGACAAAGAGAGAAAAGAAAGTAAGCTTATAGCTTAGTAAGCAAGTATATAAATAATGAATAAAGGATTTAATATGATTACATAATAACTCAAGTGTATCTACTTTTAATTTCACTATTTACTCCACTTTGGTCAAGCTGTCTCTCCTGCATCATGTTCACTAAATAAATCATAACTCGAGTTACGAAACTCAAAATCCAATTCCGTAAATTTTCCTTGAAACTAGACTCATGTATATACTTACTAATTTTTTTCTAGAATTTTTGGTCAAGCCAGTTAGCACAATTTATTAGTTAAATTATCCCCTGTTTCAGGGTTCAGCCACTCTGACCCCTTACGATTCATATATCTCTCTATTCAGAGTTTCAATGACTATGCCGTTTGTTTCTTATAAAACTAGACTCAATAAGGATTTCATACATGTAAGATAAAACTCCTAATTGTTTCTTTAAAATTTATGGTAAATTTTTAAAGTCTGCATAGGGGATCATGCAGTCATTCTGAACAGGTCTCACGAAATATAAATTTCTCAAAATATAACATTCTTTTACTTTCTCTGTTTCTTTTACATGAAAATAGGCTCATTAGGCTTTAAATTAATATCTTATTCAGACTCTAATTAAATTCCTATTTTTTTTTGGTGATTTTTCAAATTCATGACACTGCGTCTGTCCAAAATAGTATTATTACTAATTCACTCTTTCACACTTTCTTTATATTAATCTCATTTTAACATGCATATCACAATTCATTTTCACCACATTTCATACATCACAAGTATAGGTCCATGATTAAATGTCACCATAAAGCCATCCTGTTGAACAATTCGGATCAATTCCCGATACTTGATGGTTTCAGCACACAGCTCCACCATCATATTTCATATAATTCGGCTCTCTTGTACACATGGTGAACACTTAGTACCACCCATGTGACCTAGCCAATTTATCTCGTAGCTCTCGTGTCTACATGGTGTCCTTCACTTGGAATCACACATGCGACCTAGCTACATTTATCTCTCCCGTAGCTCTCTTGTCTACATGGGATACTTCCCGTATCACACATGTGACCTAGCTACTACATAATATCGCATAGCTTTCTTGTACCCATGATGTGCACTCGGCATCATACATGTGACCTAGCTACACTCCATCTATATTATTCAATCTTTTCGAATGTTCAACCGGGATTTCTCTCTCTATTACTTATTTCCATTCTTCCAATAGTCAATTTATGCTTCAAAATCGGGTAAAATATATATATAATAGGCTGAAATATAAAAATGTAAATGAAGTTAATGTATTATTTACATACAAACTTACCTCGGTGCAAAATATGGAAATTTTGCAATTTAGTCCAAAACCTTTTCCTTCCCCCGTTTGAGATCGATTCCACGCCTTTCTTGATCTATAACAACACATTTAGCTCATTTAACACTCATACTATTTATTTCAATCCAAAAATCACATTATGGAAAAATTACATTTTTGCCCCTAACTTTTACAAAATTATGATTTGCCCCTAGGCTCGAAAATTTAATTTCAGCGCTTATTCTTATGTTTAATGACATGCTGATCATTTTTATCTTCTATGGCAACATCAAGTTCTCACTCTAACACATAGTTATGAACAATAGGTATTTTTACCGATTATGCCATTTTGCTCGTTTTCGCTAAAAATCATTTAGAAAAGATCGTTCTCCTCACTTCAAACATTCATATTCTACCATCAAACATCAAAATACATGTATATCATTCATGGGTAAAATTTTAAACATAAACCCTAACTCGAAATAATGGTAGAAATAGGTAGACCGAGTTACGAGGATTTCAAAAATGTAAAGAACATGAAAAACGAGGCTTGAATGCACTTACTATTGAGCTTGAAAGCTTGGGAAAAACCCTAGATATGGAGAACATGCAAATTTCGGCCAAGCTTAATGAAGATGAACACATTTTTGTGTTATTTTTCCCATTTTATTTCATTTTATATACAAATGACCAAAATGCCCTTACTACTAAAATTTCTAAAAGTTCCATCCATGTCCTAATTTTTGTCTATATAAAAGATAATGGTTAATTTCCATTTAAGGACCTCTACTTAAAACCCCCATTTCAATCTAGTACTTTATGAATTAGACACACACATTTTTCACCTATTTCAATTTAGTCCTAAACGTCAAATTAAACATCCAATCGATAAAATTTCGCAACGAAATTTTCACACAGTTATGAAATCATAATATACACGCTAAAACTTAATCATAATTTTTTTTTAAATCTCAAATTCGTGGTTTCAAAACCACTATTCCGTTTTGGCCCTAAATTGGGCTGTTACAACTCTCCCCCCTTTAGGGATTTTCGTCCCTAAAAGTCTTACCGGTAAAGAGATTTGGGTACTGTTTTCCCACGTAGCTGCTTCTACTCCATGTCTTTTCCATAACACTTTTTCTAAAGCTATACTTTTCTTTCTCAACTGTTTTACTTCTCGAGCCAAAATCTTAATCGGTTCCTCATCATAGGTCAAGTTCGATCGAATCTCAATTTATGTTGGAGAAATTGCATGTGAAGGATCAGAACGATAACTTCGCAACATTGATACATGAAACACATTATGAATTCTTTCTAACTCTGTCGGTAAGGCCAACCGATATGCCACTAGTCTAATCCTCTCAGTAATCTCGTACGGCATAACAAAACGCGGACTCAACTTGCCTTTCCAGCCAAATCTTAGAATCTTTTTCCATGGTGATACCTTCAAGAACACTTTATCTCCCACCTGAAATTCAATCTTTTTTCTTTTTAAATCTGCATATGACTTTTGTCGATCTGAAGCAGCTTTCAGGCAATCACGAATTACTTTTACTTTCTCTTCGGTTTCTTTAACTAGATAAACCCTATGAATCTGTTTCTCACTAAATTTAGTCCAATATAAAGGAGTCTAACACTTGCGACCATACAAGGCTTCGTACGGTGCCATCTGTATACTTGACCGAAAACTGTTATTGTAGGCAAATTCAACCAAAGATAGATATTTCTCCCAACTGCCTTCAAATTCTAAAACATAGCATTTAAGCATATCTTTAAGTACCTGGATTGCTCTTTCTGATTGACCATCTGTTTGTGGATGAAACGCGGTACTAAAGTTTAATTTTGTGCCCAAAGCTTCTTGTAACTTTTTCCAGAATCTCAAGGTAAATCTCGGATCTCTATCTGATATTATAGACATAGGTACCCCGTGCAGCCTCACAATTTTAGCAATATATAATTCAGCTAATTTATCAAGTGAGTAATCGGTACGTACCGGTATAAAGTGAGCCGACTTTGCTAACCTATCAACCACTACCCAGACAGTATCCTTCATTTTAGGAGTCAGAGGCAACCCGGTTACAAAATCCATGGTAATCCTATCCCATTTCCATTCAGGCACCATTACCGGTTGGAGTAATCCTGAAGGCACCTGATGCTCAGCTTTTACTTGTTGACAGATCAAACACTTGGTTACAAATTCAGAAATGTCCCTTTTCATGCCTGGCCACCAATATAACTTCTTTAAATCATTATACATTTTTGTGCTACCAGGATGAACTGACAAACAGCCACTATGTGCCTCATGTAGTATTTTCTGAATCAATTCATCATTTTTCGATACACAAATCCTATCTCGAAATCTGAGTGGTAACCTGATTCGCACTGAGTTCTCTTGGTTCGCAACTCACTATCGTTCTTTTGAGCATCAGAAATTAGCTGGAGAAATAACGGTTTAACCCTCATCTCTTCCAAGATTGACCCATCATCAGACAATGCTAACCTCATATTCATGGCTCTCAAAGTAAAAAGAGATTTCCTGTTCAAGGCGTCAGCAACTACATTCGCTTTTCCCGGATGATAATCAATCACTAGCTCATAATCCTTCAATAATTCAAGCCATCTCCGTTGTCGCAGATTCAAATCCTTTTGATTAATCAAATACTTCAAACTTTCGTGATCAGTAAAAATTTGACATTTTTCACCATACAAATAATGTCGCCAGATCTTCAAGGCAAAGACAATAGCGGCCAATTCCAAATCATGCGTAGGATAGATTTTCTCGTGCGGTTTTAACTGTCTCGAGGCATAAGCTACCACTTTTCCCTCTTGCATTAGTACACATCCAAGGCCTGTCAATGATGCATCACTATAAATTACGAACTCCTTCCCTGCTCTGGGTCAGACTAAAATTGGTGCTTCATCCAATGGTGCTTTCGGCTTTTGAAAACTCACGACATTTATCACCCATTCAAACTTAACATTCTTTTGCAAAGCAACTTAGTCATAGGAGAGACAATCATCGAAAATCCCTCGACAAAACGTCTATAATACCCGGCCAAGCCTAAAAAGCTTCTAACCTCGGATACATTCTTTGGCGGTTTCCAATCAACGATCACGGGGATTTTGCTCGGATCCACCCGAATACCATCACCTGAGACTATATGCCCCAAAAATCTGACTTTACAAAGCCAAAACTCACTTTTTCTAAACTTAGCAAACAGTTTCTTTTCTCTTAAGATCTGCAATATGGTTCTCAAGTGTTTGGTTTCCTCAGACTCATCTCGATAATAGATTAGGATGTCATCTATAAACACTACCACAAACTTATCCAAATATGGTCGAAAAATTCGGTTCATCAGGTCCATAAATATAGCTAGAGAATTTGTTAAGCCGAAAGGCATCACAAGGAACTCATAATGTCCATACCTTGTCCGAAAGGCGATTTTTAGCACATCAGACTCCTTAACTCTCAACTGGTAGTAACTGGACCTCAAATCTGTCGGAACACCGGTGCCTCCAGGCGCAGCGAAAAATTAAAAAAAAAAAATTTCGGCGATCCAAACCAAGGATCCATCTGTAAGGAACGAATCGGGGTGATAAAAAGGTTTCGAAATTACCAAAACTTCAATCTGAGTAGACAGTGACGCCTAGGCAACAGGAATGTTGAACCACTATTGAACAAAGCCGCAACCTTTACCGATGTTGGCCTCTACGTAGTCCACCCGATTGACAATGAACGGTAGAAATCCCAGAAAACTATTTTCAGAGAGTATTTTGCTAAACGGCTGCTAGACCACTTTGCATATTTTCGGGCTAGTTTTTATATATTCTTTTTAGGGTTTTTACCCTTGCTATATATAAATCCCTCTTAATTGGTATTTATTTATAACAAATTTTAATTCATTAAAATTAATCCGAACATAATAATTATCATTCAAATAAATATAATAATGTTTAACCGAAAAATTATAATTACATTAATTATAATAAAGATTTCGGTAAACTATATTTATTTAAACTTATATACGAACTAAATTCATATATCAATAAAATTATGTTTTGATTATGTGTACAACATCCTTGTACATATAGTATATTCAACAATTTGATTGCCCAATTAAATTAATTCTATAATTAATTTAATTCATGTGACAACCAAACAATATACCAACTATGTTTTACCTCGTTCATTTCAACCATAGGGTGTGACCCTATAGGTTCTTGTAACGTTAGCGATAATATTAGAACGATTCTAATGTTACAAATAAAGAGTGGCATCTAGCAATGCATCAATGCTACCTAAGTTACAAGAAGTCATGATTCGACATAACCTTTCTACGATTAACCTTTCATGCATTAATCCTCAAGTCCTATATCTTTGGAATGGACACAAGTCATGGAATAGTCACACTTGCATAGTCCATCCCATGTTTCTTGATACCTTGAGTAGACTATGAGACACAAATAAGTATGACATCTCATATCAACTTATTTGAGCATGGCCATGCATTTCTAGCCTCACTCAATCAAGTGGCCTAAGATATTACTCCCATTATGTAGGAGGGACTTATCCTATATTGATCAACTATATCCCTCAACATAGATTGTGGTATATCCAACATCAGTCTTTATAGAACAACCAGATTCTGGTGTTTGTTTGATCAGATCAAAATATACAACTCGCGATGTTGGGATAAAGATGATCTCAAGTATGAGGATCATATACATATTAACCACTATGAGTAATGTTGTGACAATTACATAATAATCCAAGAAACATACTCATAGTGGGTCAGTCCAATATGTTGTTCTCTAACACACATATTCATGCATTGATTCTGACACTCCATATCAATGACAACTTTTTATCATCAAGCAACTACATGTTAGTCTTAATGCATTATTATTGTCCTAGCCAACAACAATACTTGACTAAGGATCTTTTAAGAATAATCTATTATTCTCAAGACATTATTATAAAAAAATTATTTATGCATACAGAAAAGAAACTGGAATAATAATGGCAACGCCTTATATTAATAAACATGATAAACCAAGTATGTTATTACAACCATCTCATAATTGATCTTTGGGCATACTCTTACAAAATCGATCTTTGAAAACATTGTTGCCCCCTTCAACTGATCAAATAAATCGTCAATCCTCGGTAACGGGTACTTGTTCTTTATAGTCACCTTATTGAGTTGACGGTAATCAATGCAAAGCCTCATTGAGCCATCTTTCTTCTTTACGAACAATACAGGAGCACCTCAGGGAGAGAAACTCGGTCTCACAAACCCCTTGTCTGTTAACTCTTGCAACTGAGCCTTCAATTCTCTTAATTCGGTCGGAGCCATTCGATATGGAGCAATCGAGATCGGTGTAGTCCCTGACAACAAATCAATGGCAAACTCTATCTTTCTGTTCGGAGGCAACCTAGGAAATTCCTCTGGAAACACATCTAGAAATTCACAGACTATCGGCACCGCTTCAAGCTTCAATTCAGACATTTCAGTATTCATTACATAGGCAAGATAAGCTTCGCACCCTTTCCTTATGTATTTCTGTGCAGACATGTGCGAAATCACCATAGGCAATTTATTTGATTCATCTGTTTCAACCCACAAAATTTCACCGTTTTCACATTTCAACTCTAATGTTTTTTGTTTACAATTTACCTTGGCATCATACAATGTCAACCAATCCATTCCCAAGATAACATCAAACTCATCAAATGGTAACAGCATCAAATTAGCCGGAAAGCAGTGACCTTGAATCATTAATGGGAAATTCTTGCAAACTTTATCAACTAGCATATATTGGCCTAAGGGGTTCGACACTTTAATCGCATACTCAGTAAACTCAACAGGCAACTTCTTATTAGACACTAAATTCACACAAATATAAGAATGAGTAGACCCGGGATCAATCAATGCAACAACAATAGTATCATAAAGAAAAAATGTACCAGTGATCACATCGAGAGATGATGCATCCTCTCGGGCACGTTTGGTATAAGCTCTAGCAGGTGCTCTAGCCTCTGATCTCGCCGTTGAGTCTTTCATTATAGTTTTACTGCTAGCTCCACTTTCGGTATTTCTCGGTGGTCTACCTTTGCTAGCAGTAGTACTCTGTCTAACACTCTGAAATTTTTCTTCTATAACTTTCTCCGGATAGTCCCTGATAAAATGCTCGCGAGAACCGTACCTGAAACAAGCTCGCTCGTTTCCCCAACACTCACCATAATGTTGCCTGCCACATTGTTGACATTCGGGCTTTCTAGATCGCACATTACCCACACTTGCCACTGAAGTAGCTTGAGCTTTAGACGCCGAATATTCCCTACCACGATCTCTGTGTGAATCCCCAGCTGAAACTGTCATTCGAGGGTTTGTCTCTTTGGACCTCTTTGATTGAGATTGAAATGACTTGCTTATCGGCCTCTTTCTGGCATCTCGAGCCTCAATAGCATCTTTTCTTCTTTCTTTGTTCAATTCTTCAGCTTTAATAGCTCGATCAACCAATATTACAAATTCTTTCAGCTCCAAAATTCCCACAAGCACTTTAATGTCCTCATTTAGCCCATCCTCAAACCTTTTACACATAATGGCCTCTGTGGACACACATTCCTGGGAATACTTGCTAAGTCTTACAAATTCGCGTTCATACTCTGCCACAGACATCTTGCCCTGCTTCAATTCGAGGAACTCCTTCCGTTTTTGATCAATAAATCGCTGACTTATGTATTTCTTTCTGAATTCTTCCTTGAAGAAATCCCAAGTAACCCTTTCTTTTGGCACCACTGCTACCAAAGTCTTCCACTAGTGGTAGGCTGAATCTCTCAAAAATGATACAGCACACTTTAAGCACTCCTCGGGTGTACATGAGAGCTTATCAAATACACGGGTAGAATTTTCAAGCCAGAACTCCGCTTTCTCGGGATCATCATCGATCTTTGCTCTAAACTCTTCGGCCCCTTATTTTCGAATCTTGTCAACTGGAGGCTTGTTCATTCTTACTAAATCTATCCCTTGAGCAACTATAGGAACCGTCTGAGGTATGAGAGGGGGTGGAGGAGGTTGAGCATTTGGGTTTGCTCGAATAAACTCAGTATACCAATTGTTCATCATTTGGAAAAAGGCATCCCGAGCCTCATCTCCCTGTCTCAATGTCTCAGGTCTACTTTCTACAAAGCGCATCCCTTGTGCGAGAGTCGGTGCATTACTAGCAAAGATCATCGATCATAGCTTCCATCGGGATCCATTACTATATTAAAACACAACACAGTTTAAAATAATCAGGAGTCACCACACTATCATAATACATTTATGGCATGTATAGCTAGACTTTTACACACACCATATTAGTTCGAGAACCGACTAAACCTTGGCTCTGATACCACTAAATGTAATGCCCCATCACGCATTCCACACCAAAGCGATTAATGCGGTATTACGAACATAACACATACCATTAAAAAAATGTAAACAAAAATATGGCATCCAATTGGATCATGAAACATTATAACATATGCCTTTAACAATATTAGCCAACTTCAATGGCTTTGTACAAAATACTCAATCACATACTATAGCCAATATTTTTAGCCTAGGAAATTATGACACGTAACAAAATAACTAAGCCTACTATACATGCCATAATCAAAATGTTTAGTTCAAATACCCAAAAATATTGATAGTGTAGGCAGATCTTCAACGATCCTTGACTCCTGTGCAAGCTGGACGACACTATAAGACAAAAGAGAGAAAAGAAAGTAAGCTTATAGCTTAGTAAGCAAGTATATAAATAATGAATAAAGGATTTAATATGATTACATAATAACTCAAGTGTATCTACTTTTAATTTCACTATTTACTCCACTTTGGTCAAGCTGTCTCTCCTGCGTCATGTTCACTAAATAAATCATAACTCGAGATACGAAACTCGAAATCCAATTCCGTAAATTTTCCTTGAAACTAGACTCATATATCTACTTAATAATTTGTTTTGGTCAATCCAATTAATACAGTTTATTAGTTAAAGTATCCCCTATTTCAGGGTTTGACCACTCTGACCCCTGTATATTACGATTCATATATCTCTCTATTCAGAGTTTCAATGACTATGCCGTTTGCTTCATATAAAACTAGACTCAATAAGGATTTCATACATGTAAGATACAACTCCTAATTGTTTCTTTAAAATTTATGGTAAATTTTTAAAATCTGAACAGGGGATCATGCAGTCATTCTAAACAGGTCTCACGAAAATATAAATTTCTCAAAATATAAGATTCCTTTGCTTGCTCTGTTTCTTTTACATGAAGATAGGCTCATTAAACTTTAAATTAATATCTCATTCAGCCTCTAATTAAATTCCTATTATTTTTGGTGATTTTTCAAATTCACGACACTGTGTCTGTCCAAAACATTATTATTACTAATTCACTCTTTAACACTTTCTTTATATTAATCTCATTTTAACATGCATATCACAATTCATTTTCACCACATTTCATACATCACAAGTATAGGTCCATGATTACAATGTCACCATAAAGCCATCCCGTTGAACAATTCGGATCAATTCCCGATACTTGATGGTTTCAGCACACAGCTCCACCATCATATTTCATATAATTCGGCTCTCTTGTACACATGGTGAACACTTAGTACCACCCATGTGACCTAGCCAATTTGTCTCGTAGCTCTCGTGTCTACATGGTGTCCTCCACTTGGAATCACACATGCGACCTAGCTACATTTATCTCTCCCGTAGCCCTCTTGTCTACATGGGATACTTCCCGTATCACACATGTGACCTAGCTACTACATAGTATCGCGTAGCTTTCTTGTACACATGATGTGCACTCAGCATCATACATGTGACCTAGCTGCACTCTATCTATATTATTCAATCTTTCCGAATGTTCAACCAGGATTTCTCTCTCTATTACTTATTTCCATTCTTCCAATAGTCAATTTATGCTTCAAAATCGGGTAAAAAATATATATATATATAATAGGCTGAAATATAAAAATGTAAATGAAGTTAATGTATTATTTACATACAAACTTACCTCGGTGCAAAATATGGAAATTTTGCAATTTAGTCCAAAACCTTTTCCTTCCCCCGTTTGAGATCGATTCCACGCCTTTCTTGATCTATAACAACACATTTAGCTCATCTAACACTCATACTATTTATTTCAATCCAAAAATCACATTATGGAAAAATTACATTTTTGCCCCTAACTTTTACAAAATTATGATTTTGCCCCTAGGCTCGAAAATTTAATTTCAGCGCTTATTCTTATGTTTAATGACATGATGATCATTTTTATCCTCTATGGAAACATCAAATTCTCACTCTAACACATAGTTATGAACAATAGGTATTTTTACCGATTAAGCTGTTTTGCTCGTTTTCGCTAAAAATCACTTAGAAAAGATCGTTCTCCTAACTTCAAACATTCATATTCTACCATCAAACATCAAAATACATGCATATCATTCATGGGTAAATTTTTAAACATAAACCCTAACTCGAAATAATGGTAGAAATAGGTAGATCGAGTTACGAGGGTTTCAAAAATGTAAAGAACATTAAAAACGAGGCTTGAATGCACTTACTATTGAGCTTGAAAGCTTGGGAAAAACCCTAGCTATGGAGAACATGCAAATTTCGGCCAAGCTTAATGAAGATGAACACATTTTTGTGTTATTTTTCCCATTTTATTTCATTTTATATACAAATGACCAAAATGCCCTTACTACTAAACTTTCTAAAAATTCCATCCATGTCCTAATTTTTGTCCATATAAAAGATAATGGTCTAATTGCAATTGAAGGATCACTACTTAAAACCCCCATTTCAATCTAGTAATTTATGAATTAGACACACACATTTTTCACCTATTTCAATTTAGTCCTAAACGTCAAATTAAACATCCAATCGATAAAATTTCGCAACGAAATTTTCACACAATTATGAAATCATAATATAAACGCTAAAACTTAATCATAATAATTTTGTTTTTAAAATCTCAGATTCGTGGTTTCGAAACCACTATTCCATTTTGGCCCTAAATCGGGCTGTTACACAAAGTAAGATAAAACATTAGTAACAGGACAAGACAATGAATTAATCAACCAACAATCATAAATTAAGAAGGTGGTGGTTCCTTAGAACAAGAAAAGCATCGACGCACTTGAACACCTTCACCTCCTCATTGATTTCCATAGTTAATTCCCCTTTTCCCACATCTATAGTGGCCCTAAAGGCTGCTAAAAATAGTTTCCCTAATAAAATAGGGATCTCTACATCCTCCTTAAAGTCTAATATTATGAAATTAACTGGTAAGATGAATTGTCTATATCTCACAAAAACATCTTCTAGAACACCTTTAGGGGTGCACTAAAGACCTATCAGCAAGTTGCAAGGTGATGACGGTTTCCTGGAGGTCTCCTAAGCCTAACCTACAATAGATAGACAAGGGTATTAAATTTGTACTCACTCCTAGCTCACACAAGGCCTTGCCAAAATTTACCCCTCCTATTTCTATAGGAATAGTAAAGCTACTAGGATCTTTGAGCTTTGAGGGAACCTTCCTAGTTATCACCATACTGCACTCGACATTTAGATATATGTGCTCTCCTTTCCTTATACGTTTATGCCTAGATGTAACTTTCTTAAGGAACTTGGCGTACTTTGGCATTTTCCCCAAAAGCTCAAGTAAGGGTAGGCTAACATTCAGATTTTTAAACATATTGAGAAAGTTCAATAACTCCTCGTTGTCCTTCCTCTTCCTCTCCCCTAATCAGGTTGGGCAAGGAACGAGTATTTGACTAGGTTGGGTAGTTGGCCTCCCTGTAGGTTCAACTGACTATGACTCTTTTCCCTTTTCGACTCTCTCCTCTACCCCATCTCCAACACTAGGAGTGCTGATACTAAGGTACTTCTCTCTCACCTCCTCTCCACTAGGGGGTCTAACCGGTTCCTTAATGACTATTTTGGATCTAAGAGTAATGGCTTTGGCATGCTCTTTCTCTTCCCTCTTCGGGTTAAGCTTGGTGTTGCTAGGGATGCTAGAAGCTAAATTGCTTTGCAACACTTTAAGGATTTGGTCAAATTGACCTTGCATTTGGCGCATAATTTCTTGTATTGAATACATTTCTTCCTCGAGCTTACTAACTCAGATAGGTATCTGGGGGTCATTATTGTAGCTGGGTCTCCTCTTGGGCTCCTAAGGTGGCTGATATGGTTGAGGGAGTTGGTACGAAAAGTTAGGTCTAGGTGGACTGAAGCTGGGCACTCCTTGGTTGGAGGGTCCCCTTTGGTTCCATCTCCACCTAAGGTTGTGGTGATCTCGCCACCCCAGATTATATGTGTTAGAGTACGGGTTGTATTCCCTATTTCTTAAGTAGTTTATCTCGGTTTATTTTTTTATTATGGCTTCCCCAACTTGCGCCTTCCCTATCGTGCCCTATATTTGAGTTGGTTAAAAGGGGTTGGTTTGGGTTCTGCGATCATGCCGAGCTCATTTTGAGGTGGTTAAGCCTCTCGAGGATTTGTTGGAACTTATCCTCGTTGTCAATTGCATTCATGATCGGTTGCTTAGCTCAGTATGTGAACTGCTCAGTTGGCCACATATAAGAATTCATTATCACATCTTCAATTAATTGGCAACCTTCAGCATAAGTCTTCGACATGAATGCCCCCGAGGACACTCCGTCAAGACTAGAGCGCAAATTCTCATCTAGCCCATTGTAAAAAGTTTGCAATTGCAACCAATCTTGTAGACCATGGTAGGGACATTTATGTAACATTAACTTGAAGTGCTCCCACGCTTTATAGAATGGCTCTCCCTTGAGCTGACGAAAGTTTTTAATGTCCATTTGAAGCTTCATAGTCTTTCTTGGGGAACACATTTGGCGAGGAATCTAATTGCTAGCACATCCCATATGAACAAATACAATAACAACTAGTGATTGGTTGATTTCCTTGTGGTTGGTTAACCTTCAAATTAGGGATCTAAATCACTGTTACTCCTAAATTGGTTCAATTTTACTTATCGGGCTCAACATTACCAATTTTGACAAATTAGTCTGGTTTATCCCTCGACCTTACGAAACTAACTCAAGACTATCAAAATGATGCCCCATAAGATCTCTCGGTCTCACTTATATTAATTTTGCTTAGGCGCATCAATTCTAAGCTTTGAAGTTTATTTGATTTAGCCTAATTTTTACGATTCAGTCCCTAAACCCGAAAATCAATTACCCATCATTTCCATCAACCAACAACTCAGGATTTAGCTACTCATGCTTATATTTAAGCCCATTAACAACAAAGAATCAAACAAAACTAACATTAGCTTAAACTAAAATTTAATAAATAAAAGCCCAAGTTTTCTTGCAAAAGATTGGAGAATGCAACAATGGCAATAATATAAGTGACTGGAAATACCAAATGAATAATTTTTAATAGAGAAACTTAAGGAAATCTAAATAACATTAAACTAGCATTAATATGCAAATACAATGAAGTTTGAAGTGTTAAACGAGTAAATAAATGCTAACCACAGTAACAACTAACTTAACTACTAGGAATGGAACTAAGAAAAACCAAAAATGAACATGAAAATAAACCCTAAGCAATGGAGAAGAAGAACCAAACCGTAAAAGATGAAGACAAAAATGTAAAAACTAGCTAATATTAAGTTTCCCCCTTTTCTCTCTGCCAAATTTGGTCTATTTCAGCATTTTCTTGACTAACATGTATGCCCAAAATGCCTCTTAGCGTGTGTTATTGATTGGTGTTGAAGTTGGACAAAGTCAGCCTCTGCAATCATTTTTTGTCTTTTCTCGTCAAGGGTATCACGATACCCACGGTCTGGTATTGCGATACTCATGGTTTGGTATCACGATACCCACGTTAGTCTTGACTTGGGGGAATCTTTAGAAGTTATGTACCGCGATACCACTGTGGATGGCCTCGATCCTTTTCAATTCAACATTGTTAGGGGTATCATGACTTCCTGGCTTTGATATCACAATAAAACTTCTAAATGATGTTTTCACTAGTGTTCGAGCCTTCGAGGACTCCTTACAACACTCAATCAACTATTAGGTTTCCCTATGGCGCATTTGGCTATTTTGGGTCTTAAAAGTGGCATAAAATGGACTATTTCACTTATTAAATAAAAAAATTAAAACTAAGCAAAAACACAAAAAAGACTTTCAAATTTCTTGAGAATGAGTTCGTTAATTGTGATGGAGAGCCTAATTTGACATATCAAATTACGACAAGTCATCCGCCATCTACTTAAGATTTAGGTATGCCACATTATGAACGTCACAAGTGAATAAATTGATAAATAAATTTGGGATATATTCTTATTGGGTCTAATCAAATTTACTATCAGTGCAGTCAGTCACATTTATGTCTCTATCATCTGGGAGTCATTCGCTTCGATGCCCAAAACAAACCATCTCCCCAATTGGACTAGATAGGCGACATATTAGTATTTAAATTGGTTTGCTCATTTTCGATTAGACTATGCACATGTAGGTTCACCTACTAATATAAGCTGTCTTTCTATATTATGATCCAACCACGTAATACCGTTTAGTATTAGTTAAACATTAGACAACTAGTAAGTAATTTGTTTATATTTTGCTTTGCATGCAAAAACCACATGAGGACATTATACAAAGTATTAATGTAATTCATGAATAATTTTATTAACCAATCTGTTTAGAAAAATTACAATTGTACATTGACGAAAATACTACACTTACGGCACCAAATCCAACAAGGAGGGCCCCATCAGGTCCATAATAGGCGATGGCCCAACTGGGTCCAAATTGTGGTAGGGATATAACATTGCTTTTAAGATCAATTTTAGTAAATTTTCCTGCATCATATAGTTTGTCAAGTACATCATCTAACTTAGGAATAGGGTGTTTATATTTAACAATAGGCATAATTGTAAAAAAAGAAAACACTAAACCTTTAGGGGCTTTTGGATATATGCCCCTAACTTTTTTGTTCTGAATTTGACCCTCAATGTAACAGATTTTTCAAACATCAACCCAGTTGAAACGGTAATCGTTAGTTGATTGTTAGTTAATCGTCGGTAAAAAAAAAATGATCTATGTGGCATTCTAGTTGATTTATGACCTGGTAGACATTAAAATAATAACACTGACTTGGCAAAAAAAATTAAACAAATTTAATAAACATAAAACAAAAAAACCCTAAATCCTTAAATATCTCAAGCCTCCAAAATTGAAACTTTTTTCCCAAATTCTAAAATCACCAACTTGTCAAATTCTCCAAATCGTGAAATCCTTAAATCATTAGCATTCTAAAATATTTGTGAAATCTCTAAAACTTTTATGAACCAGATCATTGAATCCCTAAAACTTTTAAGAACAAAAAGCTTCAATAATCGTGAGCAGTTTTCGTAACCCAAAATCAAAAGGTAGGTGCTTTATTATTTGATTTGTTGGGAAAATAAATTCCATTTAGTTTGGTTTGTTGGCTATTTGTGGTTTATTATTTCAATTTTAGTGCCATAATGTAGGGTTTGTTTTGTCAATTTGTGATGCGGCAATGGTCTCGATGTTGTTGATAAAGCTGTTGTTAAAATTGTAGATGGTTATTTGAGATTTATTATTGCAACCTCAATGCCACAATATAGGGCTTGTTTTGTCAATTTGTGATGCGATAGTGGTCCCGATGTTGTTAAAATTGTAGATGGTTATTTGTGATCTATTATTGCAATTTTAGTGCCACAATGTAATTTTGTTTTATCAATTTTTGATGCGATAGTCATCCCAATGTTGTTGATTTCTATTACCCAAGCAAAAAGATGTTAAAATTGTAGACACATGTTACTATTGTATTGTATTCAAAGAAGTGATCCCAATGTAGGTAGCGAGTTTTTTTTTGAATGTTTTTTGCTTAGAAAATTGTTTGTTTATACTTTGCAGATGTCATTAGATGAGAAATATTTTATTATTTTTCACGTGGGTGGGCACTTTGTAAAGGACCCATATGTTAGATATGTAGGTGGGGAAGTGATTAGGCTTAAAGAGGACCCAGACACAATATCTTATTTTGAATTATGTCAATAGTGAAAATTAGGTTAGGGTTTAACACTATCATGTTAATATATTTTCATGAGCCTAGTACAGTAGGGTTACAAAAGAAGGGTGATTTATGATAACACTTCCACCATAGCTATGTTAGACTTCTGGATCAAGTTTAAGGAGATTGACCTATATGTTGAACATGAGGTTGATAACCTTATAATTGTAGATGAATTTTTTTTGTTGACTGCTCGGGAGGGTGATGTTAAATGGGTAGAAGTTGATGGGGAGGGTGATGATGAAGGGTAGAATCTGATGGTGAAGATGATCTGGAAAGGATAGAATCTATTGGGGAGGGTGATGTAAGAGGAGTACAAGCTGATGGGGAGGGTGTGTCTGCTACTGGTATTGAGGTAGATGAGTATGGTGGTATGGAAAGTGGTGGAAAGATTAGTTTAGGGTCTACTGTTAGAGGGGATAATGATACTGAAGTTCCTACTGATGAATATGCTGGTGATTTTGCAACATCAGATAGAGTGGATAATGTTACTGCTGCAAGTAGTGGAGAAGAGGAGGATGGGAATGAGATAGTGGTATGAGACTCAGATGAACATGGAAGCTTGGTTGGGTTCAATGAAGGTGAAGAACATGAAGATGGTGAGAGAAGGAAGAGCAAGTTTCCATTATACAGTGATAAGTTAAAATTTAGTTTGGGAATGTTGTTTAAGGATGGCAAGCGGTTTAAGAGTAGGAGGCCTAGAAAGGAAGATGCCTGGGAGGCCTAGAAAGAATAGGAGGATGGCCAAAGATGAGCCAAAAAAGTTGAAGCCTGGCTACTTGAGTAGGAAAGGTCTACTCATGACATGTACTTAATGTGGCCAACATAGCCATAACAAGTGGTCTTGCACAAATTCAAAATAGGTACAGTGTTATTCTTAAGTTATATATATTGAGTAAAATTTTTATTTTATTTTTTCTAGCCAATGGCTATGGTCATTTTTTGCATCAAGATGCACAACCACCTGAACAAAAGGGGAAATCTTCCATTAAAAAGTCAACTACCTCAAATAAATCTAAGGGAAAACAAACATTCTATGTGAGTTTTACTATTGATCAAAAATTGTATATTGTTTTAATATTAATATAAAATACTCTTGTAGTTTGCTAGAACCACAAGGAGTATGACTATAGCTTCATGCCAAGATGGTAGTGGACAAACTTCTTCAACACCCAAGTCGCGAAATAACAAGTGAAAGGCTCCTCTCGACCATCTGGGAACACAAGAATCAGTTGTAGGAAACATGAGTAAATCATCATTATTTTGTTTTGAATGACTTCTGCTGTTTGTCTTGTGATTCACAATAATAACTTGCTATTGAACTTGTGTAATCTTACATGGAAAAAATGCAGCTTCATTGTATATATCTTTTGTGTTTTTTCTGGAATTGGGTATGCTATCCTTTTTTCATGATGTATGCAATTTTATGCCATAATTCACTTCAAGATCATGCATATAACCTTCTACAAATAGGTCATACAACACAAGTCTCTTATTGCAACAATTTTCTGTCTGCGAAGTTCCTTTGTCAGGCAAATCATTTTATCTAGGGTGCCATAATTTTATTTATCTATTTGCATCTCATATGTTGGTTAAATGTTCCAAAACTATCTTGGCCTACAACATTTATCTTGTATCTATTTTTTGTTTTGCAGGACCATCTCACGACAGCTTGTGATCCAAAAAGGACGGTGTAAGGTATTCTACCTATAACATTTTGAACCTAGAACATTCTGGTGGAACAGAAGATGGTAGTCACATTTTGAGCCTACAAAATTTTGGTTTTGGAATACACCAATGTTGAATGTTATTTTGTTGTATTGAAAACCAATATGTTGGTTTTTTTTTTGGTTCATGTATAGTTCAGTCACATTCTAGTTTTTGGCTGGTATAGTGTGGATGCTGTATAGGGTGAGTGGTGTATAGGCTAATCATATGCTTTTGTAAAGTACATTTATCCAAATTGAAATAGGGAAATCATATGCTTAAATGATCCAATTTATCCTTTTAGTCTTATGCTTATTATCACTGCATTATTTACTAAGCTAAATTAAATTAGGCATAAACAACCAATATTGGTCATTACTTCCAAGCATAATGTTAGATCACATAAAAAACAACCAATATTGGTCAATCAACATTTGCAACTGCTAGTTGCATATGCCTTTTACCAGTACTACCAAAAAAGAAACCTGCGATGATGCATACAATAGATAACATAGAGGAAGAAAATAATATCTTATACATTGACTTCTCTTTCTTGATAAATTTAATTTTTTTGCTTCATGGTCAACATTTTCTTCTTTAATGCTACTTTTCTTTCACACCACAAAATGATTTACCTCCTTCAACCTCAATGTCAACAACACTACTACCACCATCATGGTTACCATCAAATGCAACCTGATTGTCACTAGAGATAAGTTTTAAAATTTATAATTGGTCGTACTTGAACTAACTATTATCACGATGAAGGCAAGCGTACCTATCGAATAGTAGTATAGTTTTAGCAAGACCGGATGTCGAACCCGAAGGAACTAAAAGTACTAGTATTAACTTTCTTTTTATTATCTAGCCTAAGAATAATGAAGGATGTTTTATCTAACTAATTAACTAATCTAAGAATGTACAGAAAATAAATTGGGGAAATACTTTTGGGAAAACTGATTGATTTAGACAACACCCAAGGAAGAATCCACCTAGACTTCTCTTGTTAATTAACTCAACTGCATTTATTTATTCACTTGACTTGATCCATAGAAATCCTTAAGTTATATTATTATCCCTATTCAAGACTAATAATGTCTAACCCTAGGTTGATTAATTGAAATCTCTTTCTAATTAAAACCCCTAGTTTTGCATTAACTCGATCTATGGATTCCCTTATTAGATTTGACTCTAATCCGGTAGATTTATGTCGTCCTATCTCTAGGATTGCATGCAACTCCACTTAATTATGAATGATCTACACTTAGGCAGGGACTATGCATCCTCCAAATAAGCACATCAATACTTGAATCAATATCCTGGAATATTCAAACAAGAGTTAAAGTCATAATTAAGAACAAATTAAGTATTTATCATACAGTTCAGAAAATATTAACAAGATACGTCTTAGGTTTCATCCCCTTTAGGCATTTAGGGGATTTAGTTCATAATTGTAAAAGAAAACATCTCATAAGAATAATGACAAAACATAAACAAAACCCAAAAACCCCTGAAGGAAATTGAAGGGAGATCTTCAGTCTTGGAGGTGAATCCAACTTCTGAGATGGATTAATCGGCTTTCTTCGAGTAATTCCTTGCTTCCTCCTCTTCATCCCCTTCTCTCCTCCTTTAAAGTCTTTTAAATAGGCTTTAGAATGCTTTCCATCCCTCAAAATTGCCCTTTTCCGTATAGTACTCAACTTGGGCTTGACAGGGACACACCCGTGTGGCACGCCCATTTGCGATTACTTCAGGCCATGGTCAAGGCTGAGAAAAAGACATGCCCGTGGGGTCGTTTTAAGCCGTGTTCAATCCTGCTAGAATGGCACGGGCGTGTGTTCTACCCGTGTGAGGAAGTCCGGGCCGTGTTGATTTTCCGTGTCTGCCCATTTTCTCCGCTTTTGGCCCGTTTCTTATTCTTTTTACTTT
Organism: Gossypium anomalum; assembly: GCA_025698475.1. Lineage (NCBI taxonomy): Eukaryota > Viridiplantae > Streptophyta > Magnoliopsida > Malvales > Malvaceae > Gossypium > Gossypium anomalum. Next base: position 63,873,968 of record CM046956.1, read on the forward strand.
CCTATGCTCACCTAAGTATAAGATATGAAATTAAAGGATTAGGAGCATCAAATTCCATAAATCTAATGTTAATTCATCCAAAAATATGCTAAGCACGGGATAAAAATATGTATAAATTACGACTTATCAAATACCCCCACACTTAAGCGTTTGCTTGTCCTCAAGCAAAATCCTCACTTCACCATTAAGAAGTCATTTTTCTCAACTTATAATTCCCATCAATAATATCTCAAAATAATCCATAAACAATCATACGTTGAGAATTCAACTAGAAGAACATTGAAGTTTCAAACATTCCAAGTTGAGCATTTTATCATGAAAAACATAGGCATCCCCCCTTATCAAAGTAATCACCTTTGATTCAAAATATCACAGAGTTTAACATCCTCACTTAAAGATTCACTCAAATCACTCGAGGTGTTTAAGGACAATGAATTTAACACTCAACAGTCAATATGAAAAGTTATTACCATAGGCTTGTATGAAAATCAAATCTGCACCACTATATATTGAGATGATACATCAAAGGTTTTTAGAAGGTTGTAACGAGAATTTGGTTAGGGGGTGTGGTCACAAGATGAAAGAGAAGGTTAGAATCGAGATTGAATTGAAGAATTACTTAACTAGAAAAATACTAAAACTTTGACAAATTACATCCCTAATTTAGATAACCTATAATTGAGCTTTTCTTTTGGATAACATCGTTTTAACACAAGCATTATATAATTTCATCATCATTTTTTTAAGAACAAATCAAGTAACATAGACTAACTATCAAAGATAAAACATAGCTAAACAATTCATTCAAATCAAATCTCGACAAAAATAGGGATAAAATTAATCGAGGGGATTTCAACAATAATGAGTTATGGGTTAATATAGAGGGTAAATCAATGAATGAGATGTTAGGCTCAAAGGGGTTCACTATTAATTGTGAAGGTAGGATTTTATGGAGTGAGTGGGTTAAACCTAAGTGCCTCCATCATCTTGACATATCAAATCAAATGGTGTGGTCTTGACATGTATATCAAGCAAGTTCTAGAATAACAATTTGATATTGACGCACTCAAAGCAATAATAAAAGTGAGCATGAAAGAAATAATATATGCTTTAAAGGCTCAAAATATCACAAAAATTATGGCTTTTTGATGTTTAAACCTGTGGATTTCAATTCAACATAATACCTAAACTTGGGGAAAACAACCTAAAAATTTTAAATTCTCAAAAATCAACTTATCATGCTTGATTCTCTAATGTCTTAAAGTTTAAACAATTAATGCACGAATGCCTATGTTTTAATTCAAGACATATAGATAAAAATCATAAATTAATCAAAATTCATTCTAATAGTGATAAGAGTGATTCGCAAGAGAATAAGACAAAACTCAGGGATTTTTCTGATAATGATATAATTGACCTCCTACACTTAAGATGTACATTGCCCTCAATGTACAAAGATAAAGTTAGTGGCAAATATAGGTATAAGATCATAAGATAGGGAGAGAGTTGAAACTTTCTGAATGTTAAATGGATGAAATCCTTGGGTTGGAGTTATGTAGAGTGGAGGAGAATACTCCGGTGGTGGTAGAGGTTGGGTTCCACAAGTGCTGCGTCAAAAGAATATTATATCTCGTGGTAGCTATGGTCGTGGTCGAGCAGGACATGGCAATCATGGAGAACCTTTTCCAGTGGAGTTTCAAGTTCCTAAGAAATAGTGAGCTTTGGGGCTCTTTATAATTGTGATAGAATCAGGAACTTTTTAGAAATTAGAAAGAAGAATAATTGATCGTAATGAAATAGCCGAAGTTATAAATTGTTCAAAAAAAATAAAAATAAAATAGTATCAAAAGGAAATAAAATAAAAAGTACTTTCAGAGGATAAATAAAGATAAAAGTGAGAATAATAATAAAAAATAAGAAATAAAAAAATCTTTAAACATCGTCATCACCGGATGGTTTGCGAGGTGGTGGTGGCGATGAGATGTGAAAGTGCTGGCAAATCTGATGTAGATTAGCATCAATGTGATCAAAATAGTGAAAACACTGCTGCTCAAATTGAGTAAGGTGCTCAGAGATGTCAGAGTATGAAGCCGCCACATGAACTGGCGATGGATGGGTAGTGGCTGAGACATTGGGTCCTCATGTCGTGGAGGGACATCATCAGTAATGTCCTCAAGGGCCTCCTCTTCGGTTGATTGGGCAAGGCGATACTGAAGAGGGTAAGTTCCACGTCGTTTCTCGATCATCCTTATATGTAGCATGCTCGAGATGCCTTGTGGAGACATTTGCCAATGAGAGTGAGGGAGGATGCTTGTGCCGCTGTGTTGAGGAGCCGAAAGTGCCGAGCTAGTCGAGTTACATAGGGGCCAATGGAGATGAACCCCTTCCTATGCCGCTCCGTCTGATGGCGAATGACGAGGGCAATGAAATAGACGAGGTCGAAGACATGTCCATGTGCCATACACCATAGAAAGTAGGCGTTATGAGTGTTGACGACGCCAGTACTCTCTCACCGTCCTGTCAAAGTGTGACCTAAAATAACGTGTAGGTACCTCAAGGATGGGGTGAGAGCTGATGCCTTGGAGCGGCTAGGATCATAGGTGGTCGAGACAGGGACTAAAGCATTCCAGCACCATGAAGGAGAATGATGGATGTGGCGGTTGAGAGTGTTGAGTTCGTTCTCCTCCATAAACTCCTCTGTGTATAGGCCCAGTGCAATACCGAACTTTGGGACGCTCAACTGGGGACTAAATCGTCAAGGCAAAATTGGACCATTTCCAGATCATCAAAGTTTGTCATCACGGTTTGAAGATGGAACGTTGGGCAGAGTTCCATCGTGAGCTCGAGATACGTCAGCTCGACTATCTCAAAGAAAAGCCTCCAAGGGTCGGTGGTGAGGAGGGCCCGAATTGCATCAGTAAGTTGGACTTGTTCAAGTGCGGCCCAGTCAATGCAGCGGCCCACACCTGAAGGTCGGGCCCGAAGTATCTGAAAGAGTTCTTCTTGGGGTCCTACTAAGGGTGTCTAATCTCCGTGGTAGGAGCCGATGAAGATGACGCTTCTTTCTGTTTTTTCAAGGTGGGGGCAGCTATTTTCTTACCACGTGAGGTTGACATTATATATCTATAATGAAAAATCGAAGTGGAATGAGAATACTTTCATGGGGCTCACGTACTAGATGAAAAATATACTAAAACAACCAAAGCAATTATATCAAATAAGCCTATGAGAATAATACTAATGGAAATATCTAAAGATGGAATGCATGTGGGTTTGATAGCATGAAACCCATAGAAACAAGAAAAATGGATAAATGTAGCATAATATATTGACTAAAAAAAATGGCAAATTTCTAGCAAAGAGTATATTACTATTATTACTATGAATATTCACTCAAAATAGTCAAATTAAACAAAAATAATCATGAAAAAAGTACAATATTTGAAGAAAATAGAGAGAAAAGAGTAAACAAACGCAAGAGGGAGGAGCTTGGGTGTCGAAAATGATGTTGAGGGCAGCGCACGAGCGTGGCAGGAGGGCGTGTGGAAGTTGCAGCGGCTAGGGTTAGGGATTTTGGGGGAAAGGGAGGATGAATAGTAAGGGGTTTATATAGATTTTGGGGACACGGCCGTGGGACACGCCTGTGTGCCCTAATTTTAGCCCCTGTGTTTTGCGTTTTTTCAAATTTGGGTTCATCTGACAGTCGGTCCACGCCCGTGTTCCTTGGGTGTGTTGGTGCACATGGCCGTGCGACGTTCGCTTCTCCCACGCCCATGTATGTAGGCCCATGCCCGTGTTAGTTTGACAGTTTCGACCACAGGAGTTGGGCACGGGTGTGTTGCACGTCCGTGTTACTTTTTCAGTTTCAACCATGGTTCTAAGAGACGGCTGTGTCGCACGCCCATGTTATTTTGGCAGGATCGCCCACGGCCATGTTGCACGGCCGTGGTAACTTTTGCATCCCGTGTTGGGGAAAAAGTTTTCCTTGTTTTCACACGGTCTAAAGGACGCCCGTGTGACTGGCTGTGTGGGTTTGGAAAACCTATATTCAAGAGCTCAGTTAGTGAGTTAGGTGTCAAGCACTAAAATTTAATACCGTTACTGCTCGGGTTGCCTCCCAAGAAGCGCTTATTTATAGTCTAAGCTCGACTTACCTTGATTTCACGTGGTCATGGTGGTTCGAGGAGTTTACATTCCTTATTTCTGCTATCAGTTATATAAACGTAAGGTTTAAGACGTGTACTATTTACCTTGAATGTGCCAAATTTTGGGATGAATTACCTCGACTGTACCGTATGGAAAAATTCTAAGTACAGTAAGAGGAATTTCTTCATTCGGTTCAGAAGTGGTAATATGAGGGTCTGCTGCTTCTAAAAGCACCTTGTCTCCAACCTTAATTTGATTTTGGGAAAAATTGAGCTTATCATGGCGTGTTTTTCGTTTACTGAGTGTTCTCGATTTATGTGGCTGCCATTCATCTAGTTCCTCGATTTGTAGCCTTCGTACTTCATGGGTAGGATTTTTGTTGTTACGTAAACATGGCTCATTTTCGCTCTTCGAGCGTGTTTCCTGCGAAGAAGGTTGCACCACATGATCAGTATTAGTAACATGATTTATACTACCACCCTCGTTACTCGAATTACGAGCTTGAAGAGTGATTGTTTCATCACCCACACGAAGTGTGAGTTCACCTGTACCAACATCAATAATGGTTCTAGCAGTCGCTAAAAATGGCCTTCCTAGAATTAAAGGCACGTCACTGTCTTCTTCTATATCTAGAACAACAAAATCAACTAGGAATATAAATTTATCGATTTTTACTAGTACATCTTCAAAACCCCTAGGAAATCTAATGGTTGCCAATTGAATGCTCATCCTAGTTTGTTTGGGTTTCCCAAGACCTAGTTGTTTAAATATTTTATAGGGCATGACATTAATACTAGCCCCTAAATCAGCCAAAGCATTTTTAACGTTTAAACTACCAATTAAACAAAGAATCGTAAAACTCCCTGGGTCTTTCAACTTGTTAGGTAGCTTATTCTATAGAATGGCTGAGCAAACTGCATTCAATTCCACATGCGACGCCTCATCCAACTTCTAATTATTCGCTAAAAGCTCCTTTAAAAACTTCATTGCATTCGGCATCTGTGAAAGAGCTTTAATAAACGGTAAGTTAATATGTAATTTCTTTAGCAATTTAAGGAATTTACCAAATTATTCGTCTGAGAGGTCTTTCCTTGTCGCATTGGGGTATGGCACACGAGGTTTGTATTCTATACTTACCGGTTTCTACTCACTGTAGTCTACCTTATCTTTACCTTTACTTACCATAATTCCTTGCCTCGGTTCTGGTTCAAGCTCAACTAATCTTTCTTCACCTTGAATGTTAATCGCGTTGAGTTGTTCCATCGGGTTAGGTTCAGTATTACTTGGCAAGCTACCTTGTGGTCGTTCAAAAATTAATTTGGAAAGCTAGCCTATTTGAGTTTCGAGCCCTTGGATCAACGCTTGTTGATTTTTAAGTGCTGTCTCGGTATTCTGGAAATGAGTTTTTGACACCAAGATAAATTTTGTTAGCATCTCCTCAAGGTTTGGCTTCTTTTCTTATTGATAGGGTGGTTGTTGAAAACTCGAAGGATTTTGTGGCCTTTGATTTTCTTGGCCACCCCACGAGAAATTAGGATGATTCTTCTAACTTGCATTATAAGTATTACTGTATGGGTTATTTTGAGGTCTAGAGTTATTATTACCCATATAGTGGACTTGTTTCTCCTCAGTTGTAGGATTGAAGGATTGATATTCTGTGTGTATGCCTCCTCCACTTGAATCACACCTTATCACTGGATGTACCTGCGCGGAACCAAGCAAACCATCAATCTTTTTATTCAAGAGTTCTACCTGATTTGTTAGCATATTAACTGAGTCGACATTATAAACGCCTGCTGTTTTGGTTGGCTTAGTCCTCATGACTTGCCACTGATAGTTATTCAGTGACATTTCTTCGATAAATTCGTAAGCCTCTTCAGGTGTTTTGTTGTTGATGGTTCCACTAGCGGCTGCATCAATTATTTTCCTCGTTGAGGGGTTCACACCATTGTAAAATGTTTGAACTTGTAGCCATAGAGGTAACCCATGATGAGTGCATCTTCGCAGTAGGTCCTTGTATCTCTCCCATGCATCGTAGAGTTTCTAAATCCATCTGCACAAAAGAAGATATATCATTCCTTAGTTTAGCTGTTTTAGCAGGTGGAAAATATTTGAGTAAAAACTTTTTGGTCATTTGTTCCCAAGTAGTGATTGAGCCTCGTGGTGATGAGTTCAACCACTGTTTAGCCTTGTTCCTCAATGAAAAGGGAAATAACCAAAGGCGAATGTCATCATCAGAAATGCCATTGATTTTAAATGTGTCGAAAAGTTCCAGAAAATTGGCCAAATGAGTATTTGAGTTCTCGTCCTGCAAACCATCAAACTGAACAAGCTGTTGTATCATTTGAATTGTGTTAGGTTTCAGTTCAAAGTTATTTGCAGCAATAGCAGGCCTAACTATACTCGATTCAGTTCCTGTTAAAGTAGGTTTAACATAATCATACATAGTACGAGGAGCAAGGTTCTGATTTACTGGGTCAGCAGCAACCACAGGAGGAAGCGGATTTTCTTGATTTTTAGCCATCTCCTCGGTTGTAGTTGGAGTATCTTCCTCTCGCTCTTCCTCTATGTATCTTAAGCTCCTTCTAATTTCTCTTCGGTTTCTGCGAGCTGTGTTTCGATCTCACTATCAAATAGTAATGGTCCTGATAGGTTTCTTCTAGTCATAAACTATAAAAACCTGTCAGAAGAAAATAAAAGAAAATTTAGTAACGAAAATCAAAACAAAATTTAAATTGAAATAAAAGTAAATGGCTAAAGTAATAAAAATCGAATGTTCCTAATATCTTAGTTCCCCAGCAACGGTGCCAAAAACTTGATTGTCATTCGCGATAAGTTTTAAAATTTATAATTGATTGTACTTGAACTAACTATTATCACGATGAAGGCAAGCGTACCTATCGAACAGTAGTATAGTTTTAGCAAGACCGAATGTTGAACCCAAAGAAACTAAAAGTAATAGTAATAACTTTCTTTTTATTATCTAGCCTAAGAATAATGAAGATTCTTTTATCTAACTAATTAACTAATCTAAGAATGCACAAAAAATAAATTAGGGAAATACTTTTGGGAAAACTAATTGATTTAGACAACACCCAAGGAAGAATCCACCTAGACTTCTCTTGTTAATTGACTCTGAACCTGACAATTTATTCACTTGACTTGATCCGTAAAAATCCCTAAGTTATGTTATTATCCCTATTCAAGACTAATAACGTCTAACCCTAGGTTGATTAATTGAAATCTCTTTCTAATTAAAACCCCTAGTTTTCCATTAACTCAATCTATAGATTCCCTTATTAGATTTGACTATAATCTAGCAGATTTATGTCATCCTATCTCTAGGATTGCATGCAACTCTGCTTAATTATGAATGATCTACTTTTAGACAGGACTATTCATCCTTTGAATAAGTACATCAATACTTCAATCAATATCCTGGAATATTCAAACAAGAGTTAAAGTCATAATTAAGAACAAATCAAGTATTTATCATATAGTTTAGAAAATATTAACAAGATCTATCTTAGGTTTCATCCCCTTTAGGTATTTAAGGGATTTAGTTCATAATTATAAAAGAAAACATCTCAGAAGAATAATGACAAAACATAAAGAAAACTCAAAAACCCCTGAAGGAAATTGAAGCGAGATCTTCAGTCTTGGAGGTGAATCCGGCTTCTAAGATGGATCAATTGGCTTTCTTCGAGTAATTTCTTGCTTCCTCCTCTCCTTCCCCTTCTCTCATCCTTTAAGGTCTTTTAAATAGGCTTTAGAATGCTTTCCAACCCTCAAAATTGCCATTTTCCGTATAGAACTCAACTTGGGCTTGACAGGGACACGCCCGTGTGGCACGCCTGTATGCGATTACTTCAGGCCGTGGTCAAGGCTGAGAAATAGACAAGCCCGTGTTGACATCATTTTAAGCCATGTTTAATCATACTAGAATGGCACGGGCATGTGTTCTACCCGTGTGAGGAAGTCTAGGCCGTGTTAATTTTCCATGTCGGCTTATTTTCTTCGTTTTTGGCCCGTTTCTTATTCTTTTTACTTTCCTATGCTCACCTAAGTATAAGATATGAAATTAAAGGATTAGGAGCATAAAATTCCATAAATCTAATGTTAATTCATCCAAAAATGTGCTAACCATGGGATAAAAATATGTATAAATTACGACTTATCACAACCAAATCCATAACATTCTTTCTAAGTGCTAAATTATCCTTCAAAATATTTCATTCACTGTCACGCAATTGACGCAGTAACTCAGTCCCACAGTCACACTTTTTCCCATTATACCACTTAAAAAAAATCTCAACCACCGTCCTACAATAAACCCTATTTCAACCAAATTGAAATAATCCAAATTGAAAAAAAAAGTTATGAGATTTATGAAATCATTTCAATTTGCAAAACAAAATCTTCACTTACCCGAAAATTTGAAGAACCATAAAATCTCCTCCTTGGATTTAAATCACTCCATTAAGTGTCTATTGGAGCTAACTTATTGTAGTGGAATTTTACTATTGGTCCATCGTAGACGTACTCCCTTCACTTGCGAACCATTCAAACCATGTGTTACCCAACCTCTAGACTGACTGTTCGAACTATGTGAATCCATGATTTCAGACGATAAGGAAGAAAAATAATTTTTTTTGAAAAGATTAGGGATTTCACGATTTGGTTCTAAGGGATTAGGGATGTAGAAAAATCCCTCAATCAATGATTCGAAAAGGAAATTATTGAAGACTTTAGATATTCAATGAAGATTTCAGATGTTATGGATTTGGGGATTTCATAATTTAGGGAATTTGACGAGTTAAGGATTTTAAAATTCGAGAAAAACATTTCAAATTTGGGGGTTTAAGTGACTTAAGGATTTAGGGTTTTTTTTATTTTATGTTTATTAAATTTGTTTAATTTTTTTCCACGCCAACGTTATTATTTTAATGTCTACCACATCATCAGTCAACTGGAACGCCACATAGACCAATTTTTTAACTTGCGGTTGACTAACGGTTAGCTGACAGTTACCATTTCAACTAGGTTGATGTCTGAAAAATTTGTTACATTGAGGGTTGAATTTAGAAAAAAAGGTTAGGGGCATATATCCAAAAGCCCCCAAAGGTTGAGGGTTTTTTTTTGTAATTATGCCTTAACAATAATGCGATTAATTGGACAAAAATAAACACACATTCTAAATTAACATCATTTTAAGGTACTAATAAGGCTGACATGACACAAGGACCTAAACTCTCACGGATATGTCCCTTAAACAAGTGTTATTCCACTTGCCATTGCAATTCCTTTGTCTCTTCGGGATTGCTTTGACATGTTGGTTGATTAAGAGTTGTCAAATCAAAGCCTAAATCAGTTTGATGTTTGATTCCCCTTAAAGGTGGAAAATCTTTACGTGCGTCTTCTTACATGTTTGCATATTCCTACAAAAGAGAGGAAAATGCACTAGGTAAAAAATAAATAAGGTTAGTAAATGATAAGTAGTTTTACCTAAAATGGACAAGGATACAAGGCTATTTTGAGAAAATGGTTCATCTTTTTCTCTTGCATAAAAACTTCGATTCATTCTTTTGTTCTCACAAGAGGATACACTCATGGATGAGCCATTCTTTGGGCTTTTAACATTACGAACCTATTTTTCCTCAGTCCCCTTTTTTTTTATTACATTTGGAACCTTTTTCCTCTTTACCCCTTCATAAAATTTCATCATTTCGATTTGAATATCGTAAACATCTTTTAGAGCTAATAGGGTCAAGGTAAACTTCTTCCAATGAATTACAAGCGAATAATAATTTTTCTTTCCATGATGTATCACGTCTATGTCAAACTACCAAAGCATCCTAATAAGATATGAACTACATGCATAGGGAATGTATTGCACCAAACATTATTAGAGCCACGTCTCTGTCAAACTGCCTAAGGCGTCCCAATAAGATATGAGTTGCATGCATAGGGAATGTATTGCACCAAACATTATTAGAATAGTTACCAATATTAAAAGAAATCAAATATTTCTTAACTACTTTTAACTTGGAACCCTCATTAAACCATTATAAGATATGAGCTGCATGCATAGGGATTGTATTGCACTAAACATCATTAGAGTAGTTACCAATATTAAAAGAAATCAAATTTGCTTAACTACATTTAACTTGGAACCCTCATTAAGCCATTGTAAATAGTATGGCTTGGGATGTACAAACAAGGCAAAGTAAGGAAGTCTACTGGATTATAGTTGATCATAAAAAAATAAGCATGGAAGATTTTACTTCATTGTTCTCTAGTATAATACCTAAGCTGAATATTGAGAGTTCACTTTGCAGAAAGACATTAGGACTTTAGAAAGTCCTCATAATTAGTTGGAGGCTCAAGGACCTCCTCTTTTTCAAATTCATATTATTTATAACTTTTAATCAAATTAGGTGTATTTGAATCCTCTATCTTAGATACTTATCATCATCATGAATGAACATGATTCGTATGTTTGGACAATTATGATGATAACGCTCTTTCCCATTATATTGGAAACATTGAATATCACGAGATCTTTTTGGAGCATTAATAGATGAAGAATAATTATTTAAAGGTTTAGCAATAGGTGATGTACCTCTCGATAAATATGCTCCCCTTTTCCATTCAAGTAATTTTGGTTCCTCAATTGTGGAAGCTTATGATTTCTATCATGGTGAAAAAACTTCAACTCCTTAGAGTGAAACCAATAGTTGAACCCCTCCCCAGGGAAGAACTCACATATCATCTTTGGGACCATTTTTAAAGTTGTTACTCAATTTGAATGGCCTTTTCAAGAGCCCACTCTAGGTGCATATAAGTTTGAAGTTTAATAGTATTCGAAATCTTGAAATTTATCCCATTAACAAAATGGGAAAAGTTATTTCTTCCTCTTTATTAATGTTTGCTCGAATCATGAGAAATTCTATATCATTGTAATACTCATAAATTGATTTTGACACTTGAATAAGACTTTGAATCTTTTTCTAGTTCTCCCTATGATAATAGGAATGGACAAAACTCTTTCACATTATTCACTTCATCTTGTCCCATGTATCAATCTCTGCTTATTCAAGGGCTGAGTCCACCAACCCAATGCATAGTTAGAAAATTTCAAAGATGCCAATTGCACCTTTTGTTCCATCAGATAACTGTAGTAAGTAAACATAAATTCAATCTTTCTCTGTCATTCATAATGTGTATTTGGGTCATTTTTCCCTTTAAAGGAGTGGATAGAGAATTTGGGCTAAGCTAATGAAGGTAGCTCATGATCATTATTATCTTTCTGATCAGTATCAAAGTCACAAGCTTCCTCTCGACTTTAATTTTTAGGATTTCAAGGCTATTCATCCTGTAACAGCCCATTTTTAGTGAAATCTGAACAGTGGTTTTGGGACAACAAATCTAAAGTCAAAAAATTTATTTTATGATTATTTTATTGCCTACAGTATGATAGTAGTACAATATAAAAATTTCATTAAGAAATATTATCGTTTACATGCTTAATTTGATAAAAAGGACTAAATTATTCTAGTAGCTAAAAAGTATTAAATAGCTATAGAACCTTAAAGTAAGAGTCCTTATATGGTAATTAGACCATAGATATGGTAGTGGAATATGGTGGCTTGGCATTTGTGTAAATTTGATTAATTTTAGAGGTTAAATAAGTAAATAGGTAATTAAATAATAAAATAATAACACAAAATAAAGCTTTCATCTTTCATTTCTATCTTCAATTGAAAATAGAAGAAAGGAGTAGCCATTTTTGAAGCTACATTCGTCCATTTGTCCCATTTTTAATGATTTTTATGTTTTTGGGATCGTTGTAGCTTAACCTAGCTAGCCCGGGGACTAATTTGTGAAATTGTTCTTGTAAATGAGTTTTGAAGTTTGATGATAGAAAATGGATGGTTGTTGTTAGATAAACAACTTTTGTGAAGGGATTTTTGGTGAAATTGTCAAATAGGGACGAAATTGAAAAATAGTAAATATTACATGGTATAATTTGTGAATTAGTGAAATGTGTGGGCTGTTACAAGTGTATAAGATATTTGGCTAGGCTTAGGTAAGGGTAAAATTGTATGAATTTTATTTTTCGAGCCTAAGGACTAATTTGTAAAGAAGTTAAAAGTATAGGGGCAAAATGGTAATTTTTCAAAAATATGATTTGGGTTAATTTGAATGAAAAATATATTGAATTGAGCTAAATTTATCTGTATAGATCAAGAAAGACCTCGTACGGAGTTAGATTGGGACAATTGGAAAATCTTGAATTAATTGCCTTCGTATACATGTATACTCATCGAGGTAAGTTCGTGTAAATAAATCGTGTTTATATGTTTTAATTGAATTATATATATGTTATGAATTTTTATACATAATTACTGAGTGCATATCCAATGACACACGATGAGTACCGAGTCCCGTTTGAACCTTAGGAATCCATAGGATACAAATGACATGTCATTAGGGTTACATGATTTGAGTATTGGTCCTAAACGTCCTACTGATGGATGAGGTCTTGCATATGTTGTGGATACTCCACAGCTCATGTGAGCAGCATAGTGTAGGTACGTTCTGATCCATAGCTCGTGTGAGCATACCGATTTATAGCTTGTGAGAGCATACCGATCTACAGCTCGAGTGAGCATACCGATTCACAGCTCGTCTGAGCATACATGTACATGAATTGACAGATTACATTTATATGAGCAGGCACACTATGTGTGAGCTATCTCAGGTATCCAACAGTATTCCAAACGGTTCAACGGGCAATGTTCTGATACGAAATAATAAGAGTTCGATATGAACTATTACGGGTATACATATGAATTACATAGAAATGTTGTTACATGGTATATGGAAATTTGAATTGGTTGATACATATATACAGAACTTGATCAATGGTTGTGTTCATCCAAGTTTATTGGCTTCTATATGTAATTACATGGCTAACATGGTTGGTGTATACGTGCTTAGGCATTTGACCAAATTGTGTTGGGATATGCTTGTTTACTTACCTATTTTATGACTAAATGGTATGTTATATTCTGTGTTATACAAATTTACTAAGCTTAAATGCTTACTCTGTATTATTTTTTGTGTTTTATAGTGAATCAGAAGCTCGTTCGGGTTGGAAGCTTGTCGGAGCTATATCACACTATCCATCGGCTCTTTTGGTACTTTCATTTGTTTAATTTTGGTTATAATGGCATGTATAGGTATTTTGGCTAATGTGGCCACATATTTTGGGTTATTAAATGACCATTTGTTTGACTTGTGTTTTGGCACTTTGATGATGGTATGAATTTAGTATATGACATTTAAATATTAGCTTTCTAATGGTTGATGTTTAGAATTGTTGTGAAATAGCACTTGGTTTCAATGGCTTATATGGTTTTAGATGCTAGTGGTTGAATGGCATGATTAGTACCATTTGGTGTATTTTGGCAAGTAAGTTCCATGTTATGTATTAAGGTTTGGGTTGTTAAATGACCATTTGTTTGACTTGTGTTTTGCCACTTTGATGATGGTATGAATTTAGTATATGACATGTAAATATTAGCTTTCTAATGGTTTATGTTTAGTATTGTTGTGAAATAGCACTTGGTTTGAATGGCTTATATGGTTTTAGATGCTAGTGGTTGAATGGCATGATTAGTACCATTTGGTATATTTTGGCAAGTAAGTTCCATGTTATGTATTAAGGCAAACATGCCTATAAGTTAGTTGATTAATTGGCCAAAATGAATACATAATTATACATGTTTATTTATTGTCATTTGAGGTGCCTAAGGGCATTTTGGTTGTATATGATCATACTTTATATAAGGCTATAATATGCATGGCTTTAGTGCCTTATTATGGCTTATGTATATGTGCATTTGTGGTTGCAGGTATATGCCAAATTTAGTGAGAAAAATGGCTTGTAAAATAGTCTATTTTCGTCCACACGGGCAAAGACACTGGTGCATGTCTTAGCCGTATGTGACACACATGGCCAAGTGACATGACCATGTGTCTCCTATAGCTTTCAAAGGGTTACAAGTCAGGCTGTTACATGACCTAGCACACAACCTGGCACACGGGCGTATGGTTTGGCCATGTGGCCTAAGTCAGTGAGTTACACGAGCACAGACGTGGGCTGGTACACGATCGTGTGTCCCTATTTTGAATGCCCACGCGATTTGAGACACAGGTGTGTCTCTTGGCTGTGTGAGTCACATGGCTTGGCCACACGGCCGTGTGACCCCTGCCGTGTTGAAAACTTTCATTATTTGATGAAAAATTCTCTGAGTTTCCAATTTAGTCTTGACTTGTTTCTAACACATGTTTAGGGCCTCGAAGGGTTATATGAGGAACAATATGTATGTTTTGACTTGGTTTTAATATGTTTATTGCTATGATATTAAATGTTTGAAATTTTTGTCCATTTGAATTGTAAACTTTGTTAATGCTCTGTAACCCTATTCCGATGACGAATACAGGTTAGGGGTGTTACACATTCTGATAGTAAACTTCCTTTGCATATGTTTGATTTCTTGAATTTTCATCTAATCTTTCTAAAGTTTTGCTTATCGTGACCATCAAAATATCAAGTTGATTATTCTTTTCAATTTGGCTAGCAAATAAAGCATAAAATTTATCATTGAGCTCCATGGGATCTCGATGTAATTTATGTGGAAAAAAACCTGATTCGAAAATGGTTTTCTTTCACAGCGAGAAATTAAAATATTAAAAATTGATCTGGTTTGTGATATTTATAGCAATAAACTTTAACCGGATATGCGCCTGTGTTTTCTGATAAGTGGATCCTTGATGTTTTTTGACTTTTAACCAAACGATTTTCCCCGCTATTCTCATACCACGAACTGCTTCGAGTGTGGGCTCGAACCAATTGAACCAAAACACAGAACTAGAAAAGTTTTCTTTATGGGGTGCAAACAAAAATTCTCTCTTCTCTAATAGAAACCAGTAAAATTGTTATTCTAGAAAATATGTTTATAAGTTGAGAATAAATTCTCTCTATTTTTTGGTAGAATAACAATCTCTTAAAATTTGAACTAATAGCTCTATCGGTACCATCTATTTATAGGAAGTGAAGGTAGAACCCTTGTAGAGTTGTAGAGGTTTATTTTAAATAGAAAAACAACATTCTACTTAGAGTAGGAGAGAGGTGAATGACTTACACTTGTATTTCTACTAGGGTTTCTACCCCCTTCATGTTATATGAGGGGTTTTGGGCCTCTCTCACATTGAGTCCAACTACGAGTACTTCCTATGCCTTTTTGACCTAGTACTCTGGAATGCGATCCAACCCGATTCAGTTTTTATATTCCCCAAAGTAAACTTTAATATTTACATATTAAATAATTTTCTCATCCCAATTTTACTCTAGTAAAATTTCGTTAATTTTACCCCATGGTAAAACTTTGACGATTTTCGTTCAATATGTCATAACTCAACACGTTCACTACGACCGGATGGTTTGTTTTATTTTCGTATGAGTCACAAATACATAGTCCATCATCTACTCAGGATTTAGGTATGCTACACTATGAACGTCAGAAGTGAATAAATCCACAAACGGGTTGAAGATCTATTCTACTTGGGTCCTGTTTGATGTACTGTCAATCCAATTAGTCACATCAATGTCTCTATCTTTTAGGTATCATCTGCTCTGATACCTAAAAAAATACCTCTCTCCAATTGGACTTTATAGATGACATATTAGTCTTTCAATCAATTTGGTCATTTTTGTTTGGACCAATGACATGTTTAGGTTCATCTACTAATACAAGCTATCTTTTTGTACTACGATCCGACCACGTAATACCACTTAATATTAGTTAAAAATTTAGACAACAAATGATCAAAATTTGCTTCTGTTTTTATTTGCGTGCAAAAACCATGTGAGGAAAATAAGATAAAGTATATTAATCATGATCAATGAATTTGTTTTATAAACTAATCTGTTCAAAAAAAAATTACAAGTATATATTAACAAAAATACTAAACTTAGGGCACTATATCCAACAGTCTCCCATTTGGCCTTGTGAAGTAGATGAGTCATGTTTCGTATTCTTGTGCTCTTCCATATATTTCCCAAAGAGCTCTCTAGCTATAAGAGTCTTGGCTACACAAATCCCTGGGTTTTGTCCTTATATGCGATTTTTGACTACATCTACAATTCCGTCAAACACTACTATCTCCCTTATGTGTTTTGTCCTTATTTGGTTTATTTAGGTTTAGCTATATCCACAATATTACAGTGCCATAGCTTTTTCCATACCACATATTCAGCCCTCCATAGTGAATTTAGTAATGCAAACCTGCTTGACACTTATTCACATTATGGACCCATCATCTAAGATAAAAAACATAGCTCGATGTTCAATTTCCCGAATCTTGACACTTTTGGAAGTCAGAATTGGTATATCTGATAGAAGTAAGATCTCCTCCAGAATACACAAGCATATAATCCCTCATTCTTTATAAATACTTGAGTATATGCTTAACTGCTTGGTAGTGCCCACCTGATATCGACTTACCAACCCCACTGCAAAATAGATATCTCTTCTTCAAATCAGTTATTGCATAACACTCCAATATAATCCCTCATTCCATGTTTTAGGACAATCTTCTAAAGAGATATGGAATCTCGATAGGGATAGTTGATTTCCTTTCTTCGAATTGGTTATTGCATAACACTCTAATATATTGTCTATGTATGAAGCCTGAGACAGTGCTATCACTTTGTTTTTTTGATCCCTTAGGATTTTAAATACCTAGAACATAATTTTCTTCCCCCAAGTCCTTCATGCTAAACTGTTGTGTTAACCACAATTTAACTGATGATAATGTCCCTACATCATTTCTAATGAGTAGAATGTCATCAACATATAGAATTTGGAAGACCACCTTTCCATCCCCTAAACGTCTGTAAACATAGGGTTCATTTATGTTTTGCTCAAATCCAAAAGTCTTGATCGTTTGATCCAATCTTTGATTCCATGAGTGGGATGCTTGCTTAAGTCCATATATAGATCTAAACAGTTTGCAAACTTTATGCTCGTATGCTTTATCTATATATAAAGTGGGTTGCATCATGTAGATGCTCCCTTCAAGATAGCCATTCAAAAATGGTGTATTGACATCCATTTGCTGGATCTCGTAATCGAGAGCTGCCACAATGTATAGTAATACGTGGATTGACTTAAGCATGACAATTGGAGAGAAGTTTTCTTCGTGATCGATACATTCTTTCTGAGTGTAACCTTTTGCTACAAGTCTGGCCTTATAAGTTTCCACTTTTCCATCCTCATTTCATTTCCTCTTGTAGATCTATTTACACCCTATGGGTTTTATCCCTTCCAGTAAGTCTACAAGTTCCCACACTGAGTTGGAATACATAGAGTCCATATTAGATTTCATAGCTATTTCCAATAGCTTGAAATTAACACTCTATTTTACTTTTTCATATGTGAGTGGATCATCATCATCTTGTTCGGTAGACTCAGTGTTAAAAACACTTCCACCAGATTGGAAGAACTCAGGCCTACGAGAGACCTTTCCACTGTGACGAAGCTCCTTATGCTACTGATCATTTGCAAGTCTACTATTAGGAGTTGGTTTTGGAACCGTTTCCATAGGTTTTTGTATATTTTTCAAAAGCTCCTCGAGTATCTCTTTACTTCAAGGTTTAAAGTCATATTTGTAAATTTCTTCAAGGAAAGTAGCATAAGTTGAGACTATAATAGTTTGCTCTTTTGGGTTGCAAAACAAACCAAATTTTGTTCCTTTTGGATATCCTACAACCATGCACAATTATGTCTATGAGTCCAGCTTCCTCGCATCTTTATCCAATATGTAGGCTGGATATCTCCAAACCCTAAAATGATTAATATTCAACTTCCTGCCATGCCATAATTCATATGGGGGTTTTTTATGCTGCCTTAGTTGGCACATCATCATTCAAAATATAGCAAGCTGTTTGTATAACGTATCCCCAAACAGAGTTTGGTAGCTTCTAATAACTTTACATTAAATGTACCATGTTTAACAATGTTCGATTCCTTCTTTTTGCCATGCCATTCTATTGTAGAGTGTCTGACACGGTTAACCGGGATAGAATCCCATTCTCTATAAGGTACCTTAAGAACTCATCAGATAAATATTTTTCACCTCAATCAGATCGAAGTTTCTTTATGGGTAAACCTAGTTGTTTCTCTATTTCCACACGAAACTCTTTGATTTACCAAAGGTTTCACTTTTATGGTGCATCAGGTATAAATACCCATATTTGGAATAGTCATCAAGAAAGGTTACATAATACTAGTAACCACCTCTTTCATTAACTTTCATGGGGCCACATACATCAGTGTGCACATGTTTGTAGGGGTTTTTTGTCCCTCAATCCTTTTGCATTAAAAACTCGCTTAGTCATCTTTCCTTCTAAGCAAGATTCATATTGTAGAAAATCAAAATTTTTAAGTGAACTTAAGATTCCATCTTTGATAGCTCTAGTGATTTTTTCTCAGTTAATATGACCAAGTCTCAAATTCCAATGATATGCCTCATTAGAGTGAGAAGTTTTAAGTATTTTATTCAATATTTCAATCTCAAGCGGTGTGTACATCTTTGGTTTGATAAAATATAAAGCATTTGACATCTATCCATTACAGATAAGATTAAGATTTCTAAATATTCCAATTTAATTATTAAATGTCACGGTAAAGCCGTCTTTATATGAACATGAAATATAAATTAAATTTCTTTTGAAACTTGGTACATAGAAAACGTCTCTTAAAATAATCTTTCTAAAATTATCAAAATAAAGATGTATATCTCCCACTGCTTCAGCTGCCATACTTGTCCCATTCCCAATCTGCAACGATAAGCTCTTATTGCTAGCTCGATAGAACAAATCGAAAATGCCAAGAGGGGGTGAATTTGCCTTTCAAGAAATGGTGGAAGTAAAGAGAGAAAATGAAAACTAATGACACAAGGATATGGAGTGGTTTGACCCCAATTTCCTACTCCACTACCTTAGCTTTCCACCACTAAGGATTTTCCCAAATTCACTAATTTGTTCAACCGTTGAGGACAACGTTTAACCTTGCAACTCTTTAAGATTTCTACCCCAAATCTTAAGTTATAAACCCTCTCAAAGAGATACAAATACGCAAACAAAGAAACAATCCTTACAAGATTAAATTGTTTGCAAAAAGAGATACAAATATGCAAACAAAGAAACAATCCTTACAAGATTAAATTGTTTGCAAAATGAAGCTCAATTACAACAAAATACACTTGAGCAAAAGAATAGAAATAAAACCCAAAAGTGTGTGTAAGAGGAATATGAAAGTATTAAGCTCTAAGGTTGTTTGATTGATAATTTTTGTGTGAATGTGTTTTCTTGTTGTTTTAGGTCTTTGGAAGATGGTATTTATACCCCCTAATAGATTTCCAACTGTTGAGGTTGTTGGTGTAATGAATATGGTCATTAGGGATGTGAAACTAGAGCATTTATTTCACCTGCAACTGCGAGTATCGATACGAAATAAAGGGTATCGATATTTTTTTTTAAAAAATGCTAATTCAATGACCATTGGGATTTGTTAATTGATACCAAAAACATTTTATCGATACTTTTGGAAAAAGGTATCGATACCCTATCGATACTTTGTAGGGTTTGTAAGAAACATAATACTATTTTGGTATCGTTTTTAAGAAAAGTATCAATTATTTTCAGAAAATATTGATACATCAAAAATGGTATCGATAATTTTTAGGATTTCTGAAAGAAGAATGCAAGTTTGGTCTCAAATTTTCTAAGGGTATCAATAATTTTAAAAATTATCGATTCTTGGCCACAATAGTATCGATACTTTTTTGCCTAGAGCAATTCTGACTTTTTTTGAAAATCATTTTGATGTGTTAAAATGATTTTAACTTCGTTGAAATCATTTTGACTTGTTAAAATTATTTTAAATTGATTTTAAAAATGTTTCAAAATTTTCTAAGAGTTTAATGTAAGTATTCAAAATTTTATCTCTTAGACTTGAAATTTAAAAACCATTTTGTCAATTTTAACTTATATTCAAAAACACTTTAATTTGTTATCCAAATCTTTTATCAAATAAAGCTAATTGATTTAAGGTGTCTACATATTCTAGAACTATTTCACCTTCATGATCTCTAATGAAATGATGTCTAATTTCAATATGTTTAGTCCTAGAATGTTGAATGGGATTTTAGTGAGACAAATAGAACTAGTATTGTCACACTTGATAGGAATGGTATCTGTATTAATTCTATAGTCTGTTGCCTCATCCATAAAACTTGAGCACAATAACTACCGGGAAAAATATATTCCGCTTCGGTGGTGGATAATGCAATACTATTTTGTTTCTTTTAAATTCATGAAATTAGCATGTTGCCTAGGAATTGACAAGTATCGGAGGTGCTTTTCCTATCTAATTTGCAACCTCCAAAATCCGCATATGAGAAAGCATGCAAGCTAAAGGATGAGTCTCTAGAATGCCAAAGGCCTAAATTTGAAGTATCTCTAAGGTATCTAAAATTCTCTTATGGGCTTGTAAATGTGATTCCTTAGGACAAGATTGATATCTAGCATACAAGTATACACTAAAACATAATGTCTTCAAAATCAGCTGGTTGTTTAACATTCACTTCTTCATTTATAAAACCATTTAGAAAAGCACTTTTTACATCCATTTGATATAATTTGAAATCATTAAAGCATGTAAAAGCTGAAACCATTCTAATTTCTTCCATCCTAGCTATGGGAGCATAAGTTTCATTATAATCTATTCCTTCCTCTTGAGTGTAACCTTGAGCAACAAGTCTAGCCTTGTTCCTCACTATGTTACCACTCTCATCTAGCTTTTTCCTAAAAACCCATTTAGTACCTATAGTAGATTTATCATGTAAGGCCCCAAATTTTGGGCCTAGAAGTATTAGGTCTTGAGCATGGGAATAGGTAGGAGGCTGCACATGAATGTTTAGTTGTGCAAGAAAGTGACACAAATATATGTCTGCTTCAGTGGTTAAGTGTCCTGGGAAGAGTCTGAGAAGTCTTGGGTTCAAGCCTTGGCTTGAGCAAAAGTTTTGTTTTAAATGGATACACCTCCATCTTTAGTCAGTAGACTTTTAAATAAATGTGGGTATTTCATGTCAGAAAGAGCCCGCTGGCCTAGGGGATAAGTGGCGTGCTATGGTTATCTGAGGTCTGAGGTTCGAGTCCTGCTTTACGCAATAGGTGTTTTATTTTGCTATTGATGTTGTGGAAGAGTTGTGTATGACCGAAACACTATAGTATTTGAGTGAAATTTGAATGAAAATTTTGATGGGAGTTCAAATTTGTTGGTTGAGAGATTGGATAAGAGTTTTGAGGAGTGGATCAAGGGATTAAGGGAGTAGTGGTGCCGAATTAGGATTCTTCCTCAAAATTTCGTTTTGGCTCTTGTTCTTTGAACATTCGGTCATCTATTCTCTCCCTTGCCTTTTTTTTGCTGCCTCTATAATTTTTTTCCCCTCTTCTCTCTTCCTCAAGCCCTTTACTTTTTGCCAATTGTGCTATTGGTTTGATTACTATCCCCTAGCCGTATCTTAGTTGTTTCTTTCCCCTCTTGGTCCATTTTATTGCCATCATTATCATTCAGTTGCAGTCCCATTACTGTTTTTCTTTCCCTTCTCCCACTGCCGCATATTAAGTTTTGCTACTATCCCGATTTATTTCCTGGATTTGCCCTTAGTAAGGTTTCAATCGATTTACTTTAGCCGAACTTCTTCTCTTCTCTTCTCTCCCCCTCTTTCGATTCTTGCTGTGTTAATGGATTCCCCTCTTTCATATCGTTACTTTAACCGAATACCTCATCTTATCTCTTCCCCAATTGGTTTCCTCTTGACCAACGTTTACTCATTCTTTCACCCTCTCTGTGCCGATTCTCCTATGCTCTCTATCAATTTGGTGGTAATATAACTATTTAGTTATGCTCTTTCTCTTTCTTTTTCTCTCTGTCGAAATAGTTTTCCCTCTAACATCTTCTTTTCTCTGCTGATTACTGTCAGGGGTGTGATTGTACAATCTCGTGCCTTGGGTTAAGGGTGTGCTTTTGGGTGTTGGCCGAATGCTTCTGTCTCTCATTCTCAGTTCTATGCTTTCGGTAGGTTGGTATTCATTTGGTTCAACTATTTGCGAGTATGGTAATAGACACGCCCGTGTGCCTAAGCAGTGGCAAAATAGGGCATGCATACTGACTTGTCCACATGGCCACAAGACACGCCCGTGTGCCAGGCCGTGTGAAAATTAGGGATGCTAGTGACTTGGCCACACGGTCGACCACACACCCGTGTGCCAGCCCGTGTGCCACACACGACCAATAGACACGCCCGTGTGTCTAGGCAGTGTCAAAACTGGAGGGTATACTGCCTTTAATTTGTAGGGTATATTGTCAAAACAGTGTATAAAATATAAAACATCAACACATAAGTATTTATAAACTCTCAAATCATCTATCCATTTTATACAAACACCATCCACATGTTTATACCATTTCAATAAACTTTATATACATAATACCATCTACCACATAGGTATTATACGTACCTGAACCTTCCCTTATTAATTCATTCTCATTCTCACCTCTTGTTAGGATATTTTAAACCTTCCGAAAATTATTCATGCTATAACCATCCGCACACTTAGTGCCATTAGGGTTAGCCGAACCTATAATAATTCCGCACACTTAGTGTCATCTGAATTAACCGAAGCTATATCGGTGTCACACACTTAGTGCCTCAAGTAGCCAAAGCTAGTTTGAACCGCACACTTAGTGCCAAATACAACTGATTTATCATCGTATTCATCCAAACCAAATATATATACAATCTATGTATAATCAAAACATCAAAATATACTTAACATCATATTTTACATACGAACTTACCTCGTACTCGAAATTGTCGACTCGGATCGTCTACTTTATAATCTTCGATTTCCCTCGGTCTAAATTCGAATTCCTCTTTTCTTGATCTATATGTATTCAAAATTAACCCTTTTATTCAGCAAATCATTCAAAACAATCCATAGACACATTTTTAGGGCATTTTGCAAACTAGTCCTCACATTTTCACATTTTGACACTTTAGTCCCTAATTCACAAAATCACAAAATACACAAAATTTGCTTGTACACAAGCTTAGCCGAATTTTCATAGTTCTCATACAAGTCCATCCATTTCATTTATTTCACATTTTAGTCCTTCAAAATAACATTTTTACAATTTAGCCCAAATTACTCAAATTCATCAAAAATCCAAAGACACAACATGTAAACCCAACATCAAGCTTTCATATTTCAACATATAACATCACAAAGCTCATGAATTCATCCATGGCACATTTCAAAATCATCAACAAAATTGGAAATTGAGGCATGGGTTCGATAATATATGAAGCAACAATTTCAAAAACGTAGAAATTATTAAAAACGGATAAAAAACGAACCTTGAATCAACCTTCAATTATGGTCGAATGAACAAAGCTTTCCAAACCCTATTTATTTTCTAATTTTCGGCAAAGATGAACACTAATGGCTTGATTTTCATGCCTTTGTTTTATTTAATATTAACTTATTAACTAAATTACAATTTTACCCTTTGTTATAAAATTATTCATTCACCTAATACATGCCTTTTTGTGACCATTCAAACTTCCAATGGTCAAATAACCACATAAGGACATCACAATTATAAAGCCAAGTCAAATAGGCACTTTTAACATCAAGCACACAGCTTTTACGTTTCACGCGATTAGGTCCTTTTTCAAAATTAAGCACCCAAACGATTAAATTTTTAGACGAAATTTTCACACATGCTAATTCACACATCATAAACATGAAAAATAATATTTAAATATTTTTTGACTCAGATATGTGGTCTCGAAACCACTATTTCAACTAGGGTCTAAACCAGACTGTTACAATTCTCCCCACTTAGGGATTTTCATCCCCAAAAATCTTACTGTTAAACAGATTTGGATATTGTTGGCTCATAACATCTTCAGGCTCCCACGTGGCCTCTTCGATACCGTGTCGATGCCACATCACTTTAACTAATGGAATTTTTTTTATTTCGCTGTTCTTTAACCTCTCGAGCTAAAATACAGATCGACTTTTCTTCATAAGTCATATCAGACTGAATATCTATTTCAGAAGGAAGAATCACATGCGAAGGGTGGAATCTGTATTGTCGAAGCATCGATACATGAAACACATTATGAATCTTTTCTAACTCTTGTGGCAACAACAATCTATATGGTATCGGCCCAATACGCTGGATAATATCATAGGGCCCGATGAACCTCGGACTCAGTTTGCCTTTTGTACCGAACCGAAGCACTTTCTTCCACAGAGATACCTTTAAAAACACTTTATCGCTGATGTCAAACTCAATATCTTTTCTTTTCAAATTTGCATATGATTGCTGATGATCGGAAGCTGTTTTCAAACTATCTCGGATCACTTTCACTTTCTGTTCAGTTTCTTTTATCAAATCAACCCTGTGAATCTTATTTTCGCTGAACTCCATCCAATACAAAGGTGTATGACATTTGCGACCATATAAAACTTCATAGGGTGCATTTTAATGCTCGACTGAAAACTGTTATTATAAGCGAATTCAATCAAAGGTAGATATTGTTCCCACGTACCTTCAAACTCAAGAATGCAACATCTCAAGATATCCTCGAGTATCTGAATAATCCGCTCAAATTGACCATCCGTTTGCGGATGAAAAGCAGTACTGAAGTGCAATTTAGTACCCAGAGCATCTTACAACTTCTTCCATAATGTGATGTGAATCTCAGATCTCTGTCTGACACTATAGACAATGGCACACCATGCAATCTCTCGATATCAGAAATATATAACTCAGCTAACTTATCAAGTGAGTAATCAGATCGAACCAGAATAAAATGAGCTGATTCCGTCAATCGATCAACTATAACCCAAATTGTATCTTTCTTTTTCAAAGATAGGGGTAAACCCGAAACAAAGTCCATTGTCACTCGATCCCATTTCCACTCCGGAACCATAATCAGTTGTAACAAACCAGATGGCACCTGATGTTTAGCTTTAGCTTGCTGACAGATCAAACATTTAGAAACAAATTCAGAGATATCTCTTTTCATTCTAGACCACCAAAACACTGTTTCAGATCATTATACATTTTCGTACTACCCGGATGCACAGATAACCGACTATTACGAGCTTCGTTCAAAAATCATCTGAATTAACTCTAAATTTCTCGGAACACAGATTCGATCTCGGAATCTCAAACAATCATCTTTATCAACTCTGAATTCTAAATCAGACTCTACATCACACTAAGCTCTTTTAGCTAAAATTTCATTATCAATCTTCTGAGCTTCAATAATCTGCTATAAGAACAAAGATCTAGCTTTCAATTCAGCTAAAACTGAACCATCATTAGACAAAACCAAGTGAGCATTCATCGCACGCGAAGCAAACAATGGTTTTCGACTCAAGGCATCAACAATAACATTTGTTTTTCTCGGATGATAATCAATCACAAGTTCGTAGTCTTTTAGCAATTCTAACCATATTCTTTGTTGCAGATTCAGATCTTTCTGAGTTATCAAATACTTCAAACTTTTATGATCAGAATACACATGACATTTCTCACCGAACAAATAGTGGCGCCATATCTTTAGAGCAAACACAATCGCAGCTAATTCAAGATCGTGTGTCGGATAGTTCTTTTCATGTGGCTTCAACTGTCTCGAAGCATAAGCAACGACTTTGCCTTCTTGCATTAAAACACATCCCAGACCAATCAACAAAGCATTATTGTAGATCACAAATTCTTTACCCGACTCGGGTTGTACTAAAATCGGAGCTTCAGTCAACAAAGTTTTCAACTGATCGAAACTGTTCTGACACTTTTTTGACCACTCAAATTTCATATCTTTCTGAAGCAATTTTGTCAACAGAGTCGCAATCATCAAAAAGCCTTTTACGAATCTTCTATAATAACCAGCAAGTCCCAGAAAACAGGGGACTTCAGAGACATTCCTCGGAGGTTTCCAATCCAAAATAGCTAAAATTCTGCTTGGTCAACTCGGATACCAGATGCTGATACAATATGACCCAGAAAACCAACTTCTCGCAACCAGAACTCATATTTACTGAATTTCGCATACGACTGTTTATCTCGCAGAGTCTGTAACACTATTCTCAGATGCTTGGTATGTTCGGATTCATCACATGAATAAATAAATATGTCATTAATGAATACACTAACAAATTGATCCAAATACGGTCTAAAAATTCTATTAATCAAATCCATAAAGATAGCATGTGCGTTAGTCAATCTGAAAGGCATAACTAAGAATTCATAGTGGTCGTACCTAGTTTGGAAAGCAGTTTTCTGAATGTCTGAGTCTTTCACTTGCAACTGATAATAGCCTGATCTTAAATCTATTTTTGAAAACACAGCAACTCCTTTCAACTGATCAAACAAATCATCAATTCGGGGCAGAGGGTACTTATTCTTGATAGTCACTGTGCTCAGTTGACGATAATCTATACACATTCTTATCGTATCGTCTTTCTTTTTCATGATTAGAACCGGAGCACCCCATGGTGTGAAACTTTGTCTAGCAAATCCTCTATCTGTCAACTCTTGCAACTGAGACTTTAATTCTTTTAATTCCATCGGAGCCATTCTATACAGAGCTATCGAAATCGGAGTAGTACCAGGTACCAATTCAATGCCAAATTCAACTTCTCTAACCGGAGGTGTAACACCCCTCGCCCGTATCCAACACCGAAACAGGGTTTGAGGTGCTTCCGGACTTAAACTCAACCAATCTTAAGAAATAGAGCCATAAAATTTTGGTTAATTTAAAAATTTTCATTTATAAGTAATCTGTCCCTTAATTGGGCTTACAAGGCCCAAAACATACATTCCAGGTGGTTCAGGGTCAAACCGAGGGCTCAAGAAAAACTTAAAAAATTTCATGCTTTAAGGCTCCACACGCCCGTGTGGGTATAGGGCACACGCCCGTGTGCTAAGGACACGCCCATATCCTGCACCCGTGTGGCCAATTTGATTTTTACAATTTTTCATAAAACAAGTGCAGACTTCACACGGCTTGGACACATGCTCGTGTCCTTTCACTCATCCACAACACGCCAGTGGCGTAGCCCATATGCAAAAACTTAGGTATTCTATTTCTGACATCAGCATCACACGACCATGGTACACGCCCGTGTACTAGGCTGTGCCCTCCCACACGGCTGAGACACATGGCCGTGTCTCTGCCCGTGTGAAAAATACCATGCATTCTGACTTGAAATTTCTAGGTGCAGGGGACACACAGCCTTCTCACACGCCTATGGGGCTGTTCGTGTGTCACACACGGCCTAGACACATGCCCGTGTGTCTACCCGTGTGGGCAATATGAGGCTATTTACGAAGCCTCTTTGCCTCCCTAGTGTACCTATTTTCATGTCAATACCAACCAATATTAAAACAAGTATAATAGACCTTCATTCAACCATGAAGGTGCATTTCTTATAGACTCAAAATGAAAGCCCTCATTCAAGGCTTAATGCAAAGAGTGAAATCTACTCTAGACTAACACACTTGGTCAATTCTCAAAGACACAAAATAATAAGATCTAGCCCTATAGATGCCATAATCAAAAATATAAATCCAATTATACTGAGTATTATGGCTGATAGTGTGATCGATATCTCTGACTTCAAGGGATCCTCGAGCTAAATAAGCGGCACTGAAAGAGAAAAGGGAAAAGGAAAGAGAGTAAGCATAAAGCTTAGTAAGTTGCATATAAATAAATATACAACAACAATTTTACCATTAGTCATCATGCTCATAGCTCAAAGGTAAGCATAAACTTAACTTATTCATTACCGTCTACCCAAATTACATTTTCTAATTTGAGCTCGTTACTCATACATACCAAATAGGTACCTGTACCATTCACAACATTATTATACTTTCCTTATTAAATCACTTTCGTAACCTTTAAAGTGAACCTTTCGAAATACTATCAAATATTCTATAAGCCTCAAACATGGAATAAGTTGCCGATGCCATGTCCCAGACATCGTCTTACATTGGTTATCATCATCAAGGCCGATGCCATGTCCTAGACATGGCCTTATACTAGCCCTCGTATATACGTGCTGATGCATGTCCCAGACATGTCTTACAATAGCACAACTCTTAGCCAATGCATGTCTCAAACACGTCTTACACTGCTATCATCATCGAGGCCGATGCATGTCCCAGGCATGTCTTACACTGGCACTCATCTCTACGCCGATGCCATGTCCCAGACGTGGTCTTACACTGGCTCTCATAATGTGGCCGATGCATGTCCCAGAAATGTCTTACACTGGCACACAAATAACCCAAATGTTAATGCACGAATATCTGGTTTATTTCCTAGGGTTGCAATGGGATCTTTCTACTATCTCAATTATTACTATGCATTCTCAATTCACAATCAAATAATTCATGCTATATCAATTCAATGACAATTCAAATACATGTATTAACAATGTAGTTATATTATTTACATACAACTTACCTCAGATTACAAAATGTACTCGACTAGTCGGTTTAGTCGATTTGCTTGGCTTCCCCCCTGTCTAGGTTCAGATTCGATAAATCTTGATCTATAATAGAAAAATGCACTCATTTAGTCATTAACTACAATTAGGAATTCATAGATTTACATCTTAGTTAAAATGACCATTTTGCCCCTAGACCTTGGCAAAATGACCACTTTGACCCTATGCTCGAAAATTAATTTTTATCGAATTGCTTTGTATCTCAAGCCTAGCCGAACTCTTTTTACTCTTATAGCAACTTCAAATTCTCACTATTTCACACATTTAGCACTTATTTTGCAACTTATGCAAAATAGTCCTTTTTGGTGTTTTCATGCTAACACCTTTCACAAAAGTTGTTTATAACTTAGCTAAGACTCATATTCTTCCATAAAGTTTCAGAAGACAACATAAACTCTCTCATGGTAAATCCTTATACTTATCACCATTTTTCAAAATAGTCCTCTCATTTGAAAGCCCATGATACAAGCATGCCAAAAATGTAAAAATCATCAAGAAAATCATCAAGATCACTTACATTATGAGAGGAATAAATTGTTGCAAATTTTTAGCTTTCAAACCTCCATATTTTTTGATATTTTTGGTGGAGAGAAGGGATGGTGAAGAAGAAAAATAATAGCTAGGCTTTTAGGCATTATTTTATCACCAAATCATGACATCAACATACCTAATGTTGACTTTTCAACATTTCTCTCTACAATGACCGGCCAAGCTAACATAATAGGGTCTAATTGCCATTTAAAGACCCCTAATTTTAATTCTCTAGCTAATTGACACATTTGGGTACTAAATGCAACTTTTGCCTTTTATGCGATTTAGTACTTTTCGCAATGGGGCTCACAAACATTAAAATTAGCTCCCCAAATTCTTCATGCACTAATATAATCATACTATAACCTCATAATAATAATAAAAATAATTTTTCAAACTTTGAATTTGTGGTCCCGAGACCACTGCTTTGACTAGGCCCTAATTCGGGCTGTTACAGGAGGTAATCCCAGAAATTCTTCAGGAAATACATCAGGGAATTCACAGACAATAGGCACAGATTGAACTTTCTTTTCTGATACTCTCGAATAAATCACATAAGCAAAATAAGCTTCACAACCCTTTCTCACAATACTTAAAGCTTTCATCGAAGATATCACTACAGGCAATCCACTCAAATCTCTAGATTCAATTCTGACTATTTCATCATTCTTGCATCTCAAATCAATAATTTTTCGTTTGCAATTCACAACAGCATCATGCAAAGTTAACCAATCCATACCCATAATTATATTAAACTCATCAAAAGGCAATAACATCAGATGAACTGGAAAATAAATGTCTCGAAACATTAACGGACAATTCTTGCAGACTTTATCAACCAGAACATATCTGCCTAGGAGGTTCGAAACTCTAATTACAAATTCAGTAGACTCTACAGGCAAAGTCTTACTGTTCACTAAGTTCATACATATATACGAATGTGTTGATCCAGGATCTATCAAAGTAATCACAGAAGTATTATAAAGAGTAAATGTACCCGTAATCACATCAGGCGATGAAGCTTCCTCGCGAGCTCGGATAGCATAGGCTCTAGCAGGTGCACGAGCCTTAGATCTAACATCTGTATCTTTTGCCCCTCTTTAACTACCGCTTACATTTCTCGTATTTCTGGAAGGTCTACCACGATAAGCGTTACCACTTGGCCTCGTATTCTGAACATTATCTTTTTCAACTAAATCTAGGCAATCTTTAATAAAGTGATTTCGTGAACCACAATTGTAACAAGCTCGATTATTACTCTTTCCCCAGCATTCTCCAAAATGTCATCTTCTACATTGATCAAACTCAGGCTTTTCATTCTTTACATTATCAACACTGGCAATAGACGTAGCTGGAGCTTTGAAATTTGATTGCGATCTAGCACGATCTCTGTTCGAATGTCCCACACTAGTCTTTGAACGACTATTATCATCTCTAAACTTCTTTGATCCAGATTGAAATGACTTGCCCGATGATCATTTTTGTACTTCTCTAGCTTCAAAATCAACTTTTCTTTTCTCTTTCCCAAGATCTTTAGCTTTACATGCTCGTTCAACAAGCACAACAAATTCTTTGATTTCCAGAATCCCGACTAACAGACGAATATCCTCATTTTGTAACGCCCCAAATTTGGGCCTTGAAGTACTGGGCCTTGAGTATGGGTCCGTAAGGAGGTTGTATATAAATAATTAATTGTGCAAGGAAATGACACAATTAAATATCTACTTTGGTGGTTAATGGCCCTGAGAAGTGTTGGAGAAATCTTGGGTTCTAACCTGGGCTTTAGCAAAAATTTTGGTATTAAGTGAATAAAACCCTGGATGCTTGGATGATGGCTTTTTAAATTATTGTGTTAAATAAATGACACAAGGAAGCATGTGGTCTAGTGGTTGTGGTGTCCTTAAGATTGCAAGAGAGCCTGGATTCAAGTCTTGGCTCTTACAATTCATTTTGGTTTTTCTCTTAAGTGAATTTGGACGCTGGCACATATGTCTTAAAGTTAATTATGGACGTTTTTATCACACAAAAAGCCTTGTGGTGGAGTGGCAAGGTGGCATGTTGTGTAACTGTGAGGTCTGAGGTTCATGTCTTGGGATGCGCGGTAGAGTATTTATTTTTCTATTTAAGTTGTGTAGGAGGTGGAGTTAGATTGAAACTCTGTGGTTGAAGTGGTCATAAGAATGGGGAATTTTCCTATTGGTTGAAAGTAATCCCATATCGGGAAGCTAACATGAAAATTGGTTAGAAGCTGGCTTTAAATAGAGCGAACCAGATGAGTTGGTGAGCAAGACTCAATGCAGGATGTGCCATGGTTGGTGGTCGTGGACTTTGGTGAGTGCTCTCGTGGGCTTAGGTTGCTTTGGGCCATGTGGGGCCAAAGGCCCAAGTGGGTAAATTGTATGATTGCGTAGTAACTATTGGATTGGACTATACGAATCTCATATTTGTAGGGTAGAATTACGAAAATACCCCTGTAGGGTAGAATTATCGAAATACCCTCGACTTGTAAAATTACCGAAATACCCTCGATTTGTAAAATTATCGAAATAACCCTAATTTGGAAAATTACTGAAATACCTTTGATTTGGAAAATTACAGAAATACCCCTGATTTACAAAAATACAGAAATACCCTTGACTTTTAAAAATTACAGAAATACCATTGGTTTGCAAAATTACTGAAATACTCTTGGTTTGTAGATTTACCAAAACACCCTTGTAGGTTGAAATGACTAAAATACCCCTAATAGGTTAAAAGGATCGTTCTGCCCTTCTAGGGTATATGACTCACTAATAATAAAATTTGATTGATTTGACTATGTTTTGACTGAGAATGTATGATTGTGATTGGACTGTTGTGACTGTAACTTGTATGATTTTGTATGCCGTGTATATATTTGCTGCATTCATATAATAATATGTTGCACATGGGTGGGAATTATGGAACGAAGGAAGTATATGAGGATCGCATGGTTGTTTGACAACCGTGGATCCACCGATGACTTTTAAGCCCAATATATGATTGTTGACGACTCTCTGTCGATCATATTTACCGAGGTTGTGTGCCAATTATATTACCATCCTTGATGGTTATGTGCCTAACATGATACAGCTACCGATGGCTTAAAGCCAATTATTCTGATTATGGCTATGTGCCAAACGTATTTGCCTAAGGCTATGTGCCAATATATGATTATTGACGACTCAGTGTCGATTACATTTACCTAGGGCTGTGTGCCGATTATGATGGCTATGTGCCAAACTTACTACAGTTACTGATGGCTTTGTGCCAATTATAGTATCGCTACTGAAGGCTTAAAGCCGTATATATGTAATTGGCAGCTTATTGCAACAAAAGTAGTTCTCTAACCGGGCTACCATTAATGTGTCGGTTGGGTGGGTCGATACTCACATCTCCACATGATGCGACGGGGGATGGAGCTGGTGTATAGCAGATGGATTATTGGGATGGGTTAGCATACATTTTTGCATTATGCATATGATTTGATTCTAACAAGGGCTGAGACCCAAGTGATTCTGTAACAGGCTTAGGACCACTGCAATTGTACTGATGTTGATATGGGCTTAGGCCCACCTGATTCTATAAAAGGGCACAAGCCCAGTTTGATTCTGTTTCTGTTTGTCTTACTGACTGTTACCTATTTTAGTTTAGGAGGGGATTACACACTGAGTTTTTGTAAACTCACCCCATTTTAATTATGCAGGTAATCCCTAGCGTTAGGTGGTTCGGTGCTGCGAGGGACTTGGAGATGAGCACATACTGCTTATGTTTTCAGATTTGTTATTACTGTTGCGTTTTTCTTTTTAATTGGGTTGTAATAAGGCCTCTCTTGATTCTGGTTTTTATTTTACTTTGGGATTTTAATTACTATGTTTTATAATGGTTAAAAGTAGATCATGGTTTTCCAAAACTACAACTGTTTTCAAAACACTACGTTTTCGCAACTTAACTTTTAAACATCACTTTGTCGTAAATTGGTTACTTTTAGAATTAGATTTCGCAAAGTAAAAAGGAATTTTAGAAATAAAATTAAGAAGTTTTCAATGCACTACATTTTAAATAAGATGGATTTCTTGTAACACTTCTAACCCGTATCCGTCGCCGGAATAAGGTTATGAGGTATTACTTGACTGAACAAAACTTCTATAAGGTCAAAGATACTTACCAGACATAAATTATCAACAATGTAAACATGTCTCATTGATTTTCCATAGGAGCTCTTAAATTTCCAAAATGACTCACTATCAAAACATAACCGAATATCTAATAACAATTTAAATACTATCAAGTTATAACTAAAACATTTCACCACATTAGTTCAATTATAAGGCTTCTCTAAACAAAATGAGCAAGCCATCTTCGCATGGCTATAATGTATACAAGTCGAAATATCATTCTACCTATAGTCTATCCTATACATGCCTTAAACCATGATGATATACAATCTTCTCAACTCACATAATGACTCGATAGTGTGATGATATCTCCCGCCCTTCCAACTCGAGCTAAAGTATAAACCTATAAGAAATGGAAAAGAGAACACGGATTAAGCTTCAATCCTTAGTAAGTTTTAAGCAATGCAAACAATTAATTTACTTATAGATCGATTATTCAAATTTTCAAGAAATCATTCCTAGATAATTTCCATTTTGGCCAAGTATCCATGAACATAATGCATATGTAGCATTCACCTCACTTGAATCTGAATGAATTAAAACCAAATATTGAAATAAAAAAATAAGATCATAAGAACTCAAAAGCATCTCATTAACAAGTTTTAACCATGTTTGCAACAAAATCACAAATTCACTACAAGCTGTCTTCCTGAGCAATAGTCACTAAATTATTTATAACTGGAGCTAAAAACTCCAAATCAAGTGCCGTTAATTTTCCCTGAAAATAGACTCATATATCTTCCATCCATCAAATTTTTAGAATTTTTGGTTTGACCAATCAATACCAGATTTTTCTTGAACTTTTCCCCTGTTTCAGTATTTGACTATTCTGACAATCTTCACTACAAATCAAATTTCTCATTATACAGAATTCAAAATATGTTTTTGTTTATTTCATTTGAAACTAGACTCAATAATGAGTCTAAGAATATAAATTTTATCTTATAACCATTTTTGTACCATTTATAATGATTTTCTGAAAATAGAACAGGGGACCTCGAAGTTATTTTGACTCTGTTCCATGCCACGTCAAATATCTCATTATTGGAAATTCTTTTGCTTACATGGTTTATTTTATAAGAAACTAGACTCATTAAGATTTCATGACATAATTTATTCAGCCTCTAACTCAACTCCCACAATTTATGGTGGTTTTCTCAAATCACGTTATTCATTGTTGTCCCAAGCAGATTTATTACACATTCTTTGCATTCATATTATTTAACATGTATATCACCAAATCAATCTCATGTAACCTTTCACCATAACCGAATACACACATACACATATGATATTTTCACATATACTTCTCATTTCGCATTCATGATTCAATTCCGATCAATCTAACATATAAAAGTATATAATACATACCGACCAACTTAATGCATTGAACATATTCAATGGTAGTTTACTACTGAACATTCAAATCATAATCTTACTCGAATCATCGGCATTAAGTCCGCTAGGTTTAAAACCCAAATCCAATCACCACCACAAAGCATGCGGGACTTTAAGCCCTGATGTAATACCAACACAAAGCTGCGGGACTTTTAGCCCGATATAACACCAAAGACGAATGCCTTCGGGCTTAGGCCGATATAATAACACCAAAGACGAATGCCTTCGGACTTAGCCCGGATATAACACCAAAGCACGAATGCCTTCGGGACTTAGCGGACACCAAAGACGAATGCCTTCTGGACTTAACCCGGATATAACACCATTATAAAGTCGTCTCATAAACAATTCATATAATATAGCATGTATACTGCTCACTTTGCTCTATTTAATCATTCAATATTTTGCACACTAAGTGTCATTCTCAATATCTCGCACATTAAGTGTCATTCTCAATATTTCGTATTAATCGAGTACCATATTTGATTGCCCCACACTACTTAAGTGCCACATTTTGTCGATATGTCGTCAGACATTAAAATATTCACGTATATACAATTTATACGATATCAAAGCATTAGAAACATAAATTTAACAATGCTTATTGCATATGAACTTACCTGGCTAAATTGTAGAGTTACCAAAGTTCAGGGGTATTTTGGTAATTTTCTCATTTTCCTCGATTTTCCACCCGATCTTGATCTAAATTAACAATTTCATTCAATATATTAATTTAGACAATAAAACACATCATTTCATAAAATTTGGTCATTTTTGTCATTTTTACAAAATTACCCCTAAAGTTTTACTTTTATTCATTTTAGTCCTTGAGCTCAAAACATGCAAATTAATCATTTTAACCATAATTAAGCTTAGCCAAATGTTCATGGTATCAAAACAGTCCATAATTCACTTTATGGCAAAATTATAGTTTTGCCCCTAATATTTCAACTTCTTTACAATTTAGTCCCTATATTATAAAAATGCAAATTCATGAAATTGAGTAAAATTCTACTATAGAATAATATCATTAGTGTCTCTAGCAGCCCACACATTTCATTTATTTGACATTTTAACCACAAAGTTTTCACATTTATCAATTTAGCCCTTAATTGTCAATTTCACAAAAATTCACTTAACAAAAAGTGTTTAACTATCAACAAGGACTCATATTCTTCCATTAAACTTCAAAACCCTATTATACTCATCAATGGAAAATATCAAACTATTCAATGGTTTTGCAAAATAGCCCACTCATTAGATAGATTAAGCAACAACGATCCCCAAAATATAAAAATAATTAAAAACGGGACTAGAAATGCCTACCATGCATTAGCCGAAAGTTGGAAGCTTCTTCCATGGCTTCTCAAGCTTCATATTCGGCTGGTAAAAAGAGAATGAAAAAGATGACACCTTGGTTCTTTTATTTTATTCATTTTATTATTATTTTTAACCAATTTACAATATTAACCTTTATACACTTTATTTATTACACCAAATGCCAAGCCATCATATCCCACTATCTCTTTAATAGGCTAATTACCAAACAAGGACTTTCACTTTTAAGTTCTACATCTATTTAATACCTTTAGCTTATAGAATGTAACTTTTGAACTTTACGCAATTTAGTCCTTTTGCTTAATTAACTATCAAACGATAAAATTTTTAACGAAACTTTAATACCATCTTATTGCCACTACATAAATATTTATAAAAATATTTACAACTCGGTTTATAGAAACAAGGTCCCGATACCTCATTTTCTAAACCCACTTGACCTTAGGGTCATACCACTTGAACTTAATAAATCGCTTATAAAACAAAAATCACAATATCAAAAATATTTTTTTAAAATCACAATTATAAAACAAAAATCACAATATCAAAAATATTTTTTTTTTAAATCACAATTAGCTCGTAAATATTAAATATAATATTTACAAACCTACTCGTCGGATTTAGTGGCCCCGAAACCACTGTTCCGATTAACCCTAAAAATGGGCTGTTACATTTCTAATGAAAACATGGTTTTCAAAAAACACTTCAATGTGACATGCCAGATTCGGGTCTAACTTCTGGGCCGGGTTTGGGGTGTTACACGTTTAAACCATTTTCAAATCTTTTGCACATTATTGCTTTCGTAGATACACATTCACGAGCATACTGACTTAATCTTACAAATTCCCGCTCATATTCTGTGACAGATATACGACCTTGTTTAAGCTAAAGTAAGCCTCACCATCACGGTTACTCGTAGCCGGTCGAGAATCAAATGGCACCGTTCCTTGCGTGGGAGCAGGCGCATTACTTTCGACATGATCTGCTACGGCTCTTTTGGGATCCATTTGCTATATAAAAGCACATTTCATGTCAGGATTCATCACACTATCGCAGTTCATAAATATGGCATGTATAGCTAGACTCACATATGCTATAGTAATCTTAGAACCGACTAAACTATAGCTCTGATACCAATAAAATATAACACTGCTAACCTGTAACCGTCACCAGAATAGGTTAAGAGGCATTACCTAACTCGTAACACAGATCAGAACAATCGAATATCAAATATCATCTCATTACAGTAAATGTAATTCATTCACATTCATTAAGAACATAAAATCGAGCATACGATACTTAAACATCCATTCGAGACCAAATTGATAGCATATAAAAGTTTCAGAACTTATAAAAACTTTTAACATTTAAAAGATCACACGCCCGTGTGAACAGGTCGTGTACCTCACACGGCCTTAGACACGCCCGTGTGTCTAAGCCGTGGCGAAACAGGGCATACATACTGACTTGTCCACACGGCCACAAGACACGCTTGTGTGCCAGGCCGTGTGAAAATTAGGGAGGCTACTGACTTGGCCACACGACTGACCACACGCCCGTGTGCCAGCCCGTGTGCCATACACGACCAATAGACAAACCCGTATGTCTAGGCTGTGTAAAAACTGGAGGGTATACTGCCTTTAATTCATAGGGTACCCCAGGGGACACACGGCCTTGTAACGTAACTGTGTGTCGTACACAGCTGAGACACACGCCCGTGTCACTACCCGTGTGGACAAAAAAATAGGTCATTTGAATAGCCAATTTGCCACCCCAATTTTGGTCAACCTACAAGCAAATAAACAAGCATATTTGCACCACCATTTCAGCCAATTTTTATGCTAAAACATTCATCATTTATATCATAACAATATCAACCATTTACATACTCATAAACCTTACAAATTCATGCCAAACATAAGATAAGATCATATCAAAACATTTCTTTCCATACATCATTCAATCTCATGCTAAACTTACCAAAACTTACCAACATTTATCATTTCTTTTGTCCAACTAAAACATACCACACTTGCACATTAACATTACATACCATAAGCCATTATCAACTATGAGTTTAAACACAAACTAGCCAAATCACATGGCTATGTATATACACCACAAAACATAATCCCACAAATACTAGCCTATACATGCCATACTTTAAAATATCCATTTTCAAAAGTACCAAAATGAGATTCGATAGTACAGTGATAATCCTCGATGATCGCCGAGCTCACAGTAGCATCGATATCTATTAAACAATGCAACCACACATAAAGTAAGCTTTCAAAAGCTTAGTAAGCTCGTACTAAAATCATCAACAATGTATAAAATATAAAACATCAACACATAAGTATTTATAAACTCTCAAATCATCTATCCATTTTATACCAACACCAGCCACATGTTTATACCATTTCAATAAACTTTATATACATAACACCATCTACCACATAGGTATTATACGTACCTGAACCTTCCCGTATTCATTCATTCTCACCTCTTGTTAGGATATTTTAAACCTTCCAAAGATTATTCATGCTAAAACTATCCGTATACTTAGTGCCTTAAGGGTTAGCTGAAGCTTAACAATTTCGCACACTTAGTGCCATCTGAATTAACCGAAGCTATATCGGTATCTCACACTTAGTGCCTCAAGTAGCTGAAGCTAGTTTGAACCGCACACTTAGTGTCAAATACAACTGATTTATCATCGTATTCATCCAAACCAAATATATATACAATCTATGTATAATCAAAACATCAAAATATACTTAACATCATGTTTTACATACGAACTTACCTCGTACTCGAAATTGTCAACTCAGATTGTCTACTTTATAATCTTCGACTTCCCTCGGTCTAAATCTGAATTCATCTTTTCTTGATCTATATGAATTCAAAATTAACCCTTTTATTCACCAAATCATTCAAAACAATCCATAGACACATTTTTAGGGCATTTTGCAAACTAGTCTTCAGATTTTCACATTTTGACACTTTAGTCCCTAATTCACAAAATTACAAAATACACAAAATTTGCTTGTACACAAGCTTAGCCGAATTTTCATAGTTCTCATACAAGTCCATCCATTTCATTTATTTCACATTTTAGTCCTTCAAAATAACATTTTTACAATTTAGCCCAAATTACTCAAATTCATCAAAAATCCAAAGACACAACATGTAAACCCAACATCAAGCTTTCATATTTCAACATATAACATCACAAAGCTCATGAATTCATCTATGTCACATTTCAAAATCATCAACAAAATTAGAAATTAAGGCATGGGTTCGATTATATATGAAGCAACAATTTCAAAAAAGTAAAAATTATCAAAAACGGATTAAAAACGAACCTTGAATCAAGCTTCAATTATGGTCGAATGCACAAAGCTTTCCAAACCCTATTTCTTTTCTAATTTTTGGCAAAGATGAACACTAATGGCTTGATTTTCATGCCTTTGTTTTATTTAATATTAACTTATTAACTAAATCACAATTTTACCCTTTGTTATAAAATTATTCATTCACCTAATACATGCCTTTTTGTGACCATTCAAACTTCCAATGGTCAAATAACCACATAAGGACCTCACAATTATAAAGCCAAGTCAAATAGGCACTTTTAACATCTAGCACACAGCTTTTACATTTTACGCGATTAGGTCCTTTTTCAAAATTAAGCACACAAACGATTAAATTTTCAGACGAAACTTTCACACATGCTAATTCACACATCATAAACACGAAAAATAATATTTAAATATTTTTTGACTCAGATATGTGGCCCCAAAACCACTATTTCGAGTAGGGTCTAAACTAGACTGTTACATAAGGCCCACACCGATACTTTTACTGTATTGGGCCAAGGCCTTAACTGAAACTAAACTGTTATTGATACGGGCTTAGGCCCTTACTGTTTTTGCTCACTGTATGATTGACTGTTTGTTTATTAATGGATTACACACTGAGTTTTCGTAAACTTACCCTTTTTCTTATCTGCGTAGGTAATCCTTAGGCGGATCGGTGCTGCAAGGGAGTCAAAGGTGGCCACACAACAGCTTACGCTTCTATATTTGATTGTTAATTTATAACTAGTTTAGTTTGGCTATTTTTTCTGTAATAAGGCCTCTTTGGATTTTAAATCTTTAATTTGGGGTTTTATTTATATTGATTTATAACTGCTAGCAATAGGACACGGGTTTTCAAAAGATAAATGTTTTTCAAAACATCACGGTGACGAAACATATTTCAAAAACTTCCGCAAGAGATACTATTTTAAAATTAATAACGACGTTTTAATATGATTAATTTTTGACAAACGACTTACATTTTGAAAATAAATGACAAGCCGTGAAATCATCTTCAAGGTCATTCAAAAAGGTTTAATAGAGAATGGGTTTTTAACAATTTTGCACTTTACGAAAAACACTTCAATGTGACATCACCAGATTCAGCCATAACGTTTAGGCCGGGTTTGGGGTGTTACATATCACTAGGAATATCAACTAGGTCCATACTTTACTTCTCTCAAATTGATTTAACTCTTCTTGCATGGCCAATATCCAATATTCATCACTAAATGCTTTTTTGATATTTTTAAGATCAATGAATGAGATAAATGCAACATACTTACAAGTATTTCTAAGAGAAGATCTAGTAATTACCCCTTAGGATAGATCTCCCAAAATCATACCATCCTTCACATAGCTGCACTCTCTTGGATAAGTGACTTCTCTTTCCTCAATTGAAAGTTTTTCTAGAGCATTTTGTGTTTGTTCTTGAATTTTTTCATTTGATGATTGATCCTCTTTATCATAGTGAAAATTTTTTGCATTATCATCATCAATACAATAATCCTTTCTATAAGGAGATTAGAGTCACAAAAATTAACATGTATAGACTCTTCTACTACTAAAGTTCTTTTGCTAAAAACTCAATAAGCTTTAGAATTTAAAGAATAACAAAGAAAAATTCCTTCATCACTTTTTGCATCGAATTTACAAAGATTATCTTTGCCATTGTTTAAAACAAAACATTTGCATCAAAGGGGATGAAAATAACTAATGTTAGGTTTTTTATTTTTGAAAAGTTCATATAGAGTTTTCCTTAAAATAGGCCTAATCAATATCTATTAACAATATAACACGCGGTATTTATGGCTTTTTCCCAAATATATTTTGGTAAATTATTTTCACAAAGCATGGTTCTAGCCATTTCTCCTAAAGTTCTATTTTTCCTCTCAACAACTCCATTTTGTTGAAGGGTTCTAGGTGCAGAAAAATTATGGCTAATTCCATTTGAGTTGCAAAAATTTTCAAAACTAAGATTTTGAAATTCAGTTCCATGGTCACTTCTAACACTAGTGGTAGAGTAACTTTTTTCATTTTACTTTATTTTTTAAAAATGTGATGAATTTTTCTAAAGCTTCATCTTTAGTACTTAAGAAAAGAACCCAAGTAAATCTAGAATAGTCATCAAGAAGCACAAAAGCATAATGTTTTCCACCAAAGCTTGTAACATCCCTAACCTGTATTTGCGTCAATTTAGGGTTACAGAGCGTTACCATACAATAAAAAACAATTAAACTTAGCTTTATTCAATAATATAATAAAAACATAAACAAATCATATACATACATACCATCCCTAGATTGAGCCCTCGATGCCCTAAAAATACCTTAGAAATGATTCGGGACCAATATAAAATCATTTGTAAAGTCTAGGAAAAAGTCACAAAAATTTGAAAAGAGGGATCACACAGTCGTGTAACCTTTGAACTAAGGACACATGGTCGTGTCCTAGCCCATGTCCTGGCCCATGTAACTCTCTGAGTAGGGTCACATGGCTGTGCCACATGCTCGTGTGCCAGGCCATGTGTTAGGCCATGTAACTCACTGACTTGAACCCTTTAAAAACTTCAGATGGCACACAGCCGTGTGTCTGACACGGCTGAGTCACACGCCTGTGTCCCAGGCCCAAAATTTGCCTATAATCTAGCCATTTCACAAACAATTCACACCAAACCAATCTAATCATTTAAACATGCATCCAATGAGCATAAACATCATTCACCACTACACAAACATGCCATTTTAATGTCCTAAAATCAACCAACCAATATGTCATTCATAGACACCACAATTATATCGAAACATCAATAACTAAAACATATCAACATTTATCCATTTCTTGTATAGTAACTTAGTTCAATCATATATAAAAACGTACCACTAGTATTCATTTTATACCATTCTAATTGCAGAAAAAAGAAACCTATTTACAAGCATGATAAAATACCTATTAACATAGTCTAGTAAAGTATCAAATTGTACCAAACCAACATCCTTAGCCACATATACATGCCACTACCTTAAGAGCCACAAAAACTACTAACTTCGATGGATAGTGTGAGCCAATTGATTGATCCTTCTAAATTGTCAGCAACAAATCTCTAATATTCAATTCTGAACAGCTCGAAAGGGCTAGTCTGCTAATTTCCCTTTTCCTTGGTTATTGTCTTTTTGATCCAAACATTGATATGCAACGAAATCGTGCTAGTCAAACCTAAATCTCATTAACAATGGTGTTTTCTTTTAATTTTGGTGAAACCATGTACTAAGGAAGATGATAGTATTATCTTTATCATTTTTCTTAAGTTACATTTATTAATTTACCTTTTTGTCCCTTAATAAAAACTTCATTTAAGCTAATTACTACCCATTATCATCCATTACATATTTAGTGATGGTCTAATTACCATATAAGTTAAAGTATTATAACACCCAAATGCAATAATTAACACATTTTGTGTCTTTTTCAATATAGTCATTTTTCTGTAATAAGCTAACTAAACATTAAATTTTCTTAACCAAACTTTAATACGACCTTAATAACCATGTAAATATTCTATAAATAATATTTACAAGCTGACACAATAGAAATTTGGGGTCCTGAAACCACTATTATGTCACCATTGAAAAATGAGCCATTACAATTCTCCTCCTCTTAGAAAATTTCGTCCTCGAAATTGTTACCTGAAAATATATTCAGATATAATAATTTCATCAATTACTTAGTATCCCAAGTAGCCTCTTCAGCACCATGCCGATGCTAAAAAATTTTCACCAGTTGTAACGCCCCAAAAATCCCGAAATCCAAATATCCCAAAATCGTGAATTTTTCTTTTTGTGCTTAGCAATCCCGGTTAAGTGTTAATTATGCATTGGTAGGTCTTGGTCAAGGTTTGAGTTCGAATCTAGGGGTAGAAGAAATTAAAGTTTAATAATTAAAAGGGCCTTGTTGGCAAGTAGTTGGGCTTTTAAATAAAGATAGGGGAAAATGGCATCAAAAAGCCTTGTGGTGGAGTGGCTAAGTGACGCCACTTAGAGTGTAGGGAGGTGGCATTAGTGGCTAGCAAGGAGATCCTAGGTTTGAATCCTAGCTTAGTATTTTTAGGAGTTTAATTTTGGCCTTCTAGAAGGTTGGAAGTGGTGTGAAGATGGACTCTAAGGGGAGTGTTCAGGAGAGAAAATTAAGGAAAGGATCAAGGGGTTATTAGGGAGAAAAACGAGCAGATGAGAAAGGGGAAGTCATTGAGCCAAATGGGGAACTGAGGGCTAGGTAATTTGACTATAAGGGCTATAAATAAGTGCCGAATGCAGGGTTTCCAGGTTAATGCCGAATTTCCTTCACCCTGTTACCGGAAACCCTTTTCTCTAAAAGCCGAAAACCCTTTTGTTTTTTTCCTTTTCTTTCTGTCGATTTCTCCAAAAGTCGAAAACCCGTGTACTCTTTTTTATTTTTCTTGTGCCGATTTCTTTGTTTCACTTTTGGGTTTAGCCGATTCTTCTTCCTCTCTCCCTTGGTGCCGAATAAGTAATTTTTCCATTTAGATCTCTAGAGCCAAATACTCTTTGACTGAATCTAGTGTAAGTGTTACTCTTCTAATCGATTTTCCTTGCTAAGTATCGAATATTGTCCCTTACTTTTTCTAATCGACTGTGGTAGGGAATTAGTATCAGATCTCTGAGCTTAGCTCTCTGCTGAAACTGCTCTTTAGGTGTTCGTGATCTTGGTAAGTATTCCTCTCCCATTGGCTAAGGTGGCCAATTGTTCATAGTTAAGGTAAGGGGACTTGTGTTGGATACGAGTCACCTATTATTCTGTTTTAATAGTTAAGATTGGTGCAGATCTGAGAGTTGATCATGGTTAGGGATTTAAGAAGGGGTTGTTATACTTATCGCGCA
This sequence comes from Gossypium anomalum, assembly GCA_025698475.1. NCBI lineage: Eukaryota > Viridiplantae > Streptophyta > Magnoliopsida > Malvales > Malvaceae > Gossypium > Gossypium anomalum. The sequence continues at coordinate 63,918,567 of CM046956.1, forward strand.
AGGTTTGGGGCTAAGGAGATCGATCACGCTTGTTTACCAAGTGTGTACATATACTGTACACACACTATGAATCGGCAAAAGCCGAAATACGAAAATGCCGAAAAGCTGAAAGTGTGGCTACGGTAGTCTTACAAATGCGCAAATACTCGTAAGGGGGAGACCGATAGGTTGCCTGAGGCCCATGGGTGATTCCATGGACTTGGGTTGTGAATAGGCCAAGTGGGCCGGAATGGGCTAATTGGGCCTAATGGGCTGTTGGGCCCATAATAGGAAAAATTTGATAAACAATGCTATGTGATAGGAATTTGTATGTGAGCTTGAATATAATGTGATTTGGGCCGGATGGGCCATATAAATGAGATTGTGCCTAATAGGCCATATGAACGTGAATGGGGTCTGATGGGCCATATGAATGTGAATTGGGCCTGATGGGCCATATGAATGAGATTGGGCCAAGAGGGCCATATGCATGTATGTAGGGGTTTTGGGCCTAGTATATGATAACGACATAAAACTTAATTAATATATTGCGACCGTGGACAAGTCATAGAGTTAAGGTGTGGCAACGGGTATATGCATGTCTAGGATTAGATCTAGGGAGAGCTTGGTACTTAAGCAGTCTTAATAACTCACCTCCTCTTCTCTGGAATCCTACCTAGTGTATAGTGTTCATTCACCTTAGCTCACGGGATTTGTTAATGGGCCAAGGTAAGTAAAAACTCGTACTAAAAGAAAATTACCGAAATGCCCCTAAGGGCAAAAATGACTAAAATACCCCTAAGTGTTGTGTGTAAAATTTATGATTGCTACATGCATTCATATGTATTCATGTGATATCCTGTTTAGGTTGCATATGGGTTGGGAATTATGGAACGGAGGGAGTATATGAGGGTCGCATGGTTGCTTGGCAACCGTGGATCCACTGACAGCTTTTAAGCCCAATATGTGATTGGCAGCTTCCTGCAACTTGGGTAGTTCCGCAACCAGGCTACCATTGATGTGTATCGGTTGGCAAGGTCAATATTTATATCCCCATAGGTTGTGAAAAGGGGGAAGAGCACAAGTGTATCGGTTGGATTATTGGGGTGGGTTATACTGCATTGCATTGTATGGTTGATGTATGATGACTTTTGAATGCTTATTTTCGTCGAGGGTTGTACACAATAAGTTTGTGAAAACTCACCCCCTCTTTTATTTTATTTTCCGATGATGCTTAGTAGAAGGTTCGATGTCAGGAGGGACTCTGGGTAGCCGGCTAGCAAGATAATTTGGACTTTGTTTTTTTTTTTTTTAAGCATTTAAGTTTTTTTATTTCTTTCTAAGTATGCTTAGACTAGTATGCTTTCTACGCTTTCGCAACTAAATTTCTAAGTTCTTTATTTTCAACCAATCTTATGTTTGAATAAGGTTTTTTAATATAGTTAAGGTTTTTTTTTATTTTAAGAAGGGTTTTCAATGAAAACACGATTTTCGCTAAAACACTTCAATGTGATACGTCAGATTCGGCCATAACGTCTAGGCCGGGTTTGGGGTGTTACACTAGTGGTACTCATTTATTCTGAAGTTCTTTGAGTCCTCCAGCTAAAAATTTCACTGGTTCTTCAGAATACATCAAATCTGGTTGCAATTCAACTTCACTGTGAGAAATCACATGTGCTGGATCAGATCTGTTCCTTTTTAGCATTGAAATGTGAAATGCATTATGAATTTTCTCGAGTTCGGGAGGTAAAGCTAATCTCTAAGCTATAGGGCCGACTCTTTCAATAATCTTGTATGGTCCGATAAATCTCAGACTCAACTTCCCTTCTTGCCAAAACGTAGCACTTTCTTCCACGGAAAAACTTTTAAGAATACTCAATCGCCAACAGCAAACTCAATATCTTTTCTTTTCAAATCTGCATATGATTTCTAATGATCAGATGCACTTTGAAACTATCTCTAATAATTCAAACCTTATCTTCAGTTTCTTGAATCAAATCAATCCCCACCATTTTAGTTTCGCTCAACTCAGACCAGTACAACGACGTTTTACATTTTCTTCCGTATAAAGATTCAAACGGTGCCATTTTTATACTGGACTCATAACTGTTATTATAAGTGAATTTAGCTAACGATAGATACTTTTCCCAGCTACCTTCAAACTTGAGGATACAACATCGTAGCATGTCTTCCAGAATCTGTATTACTCATTCTGATTGCCCATCTCACTGAGGATAAAATGCGGTTGAGTTTAGTGGCCAAAGCCTCGTGAAGTTTTCTCCAAAATCTCGATGTAAATAGTGGATGATGACAAAAATAATAGATTTTGGATCTCCATGCAATCTCACAATATCTGACACATACAAATCCGCTAACCTCTCAAGTGAGTAATCTATTCTGACTAGAATAAGATGGGCCAACTTAGTAAATCTGTCAACAATCACCCAGATTGAGTCTTTCTTTTTCGGAGTTACAAGCAAACTGGCTACAAAATCCATCGTGATTCACTCCCACTTCCATTCAGGAATCATAACAGGATGTAGTAAACCCAACGGTACCTGATGTTCTGCTTTTACTTGCTGACAAATTAAACATTTAGCTACGAACTCACAAATTTCACATTTCATACCCGGCCACCAGCACATTTGTTTCAAATCACAATATATCTTCATACTACCAGGATGAATGGAATACGTGCTACGTGAGCTTCAGACAGAATATCTCTTTTCAAACCTAAATCATTTGGGACACAAATCCTATAACGATAACCAACGTGCCATCACCATCAATACTATTTTCAGTATTTAAATTGTCTTGAACCAATTTCTGTTTCAATATCAACTTCTGATCATCATTTTGTACGTCCCAAATTCGTTGTAGAAATAGGGGTTTAGTCTTCAATTTCGCCAATACGGAACCATCGACATTCAAAGCCAAATGAGCGTTCAACACTCAAAGTGCAAATAATGATGACTTTCTACTAAGTGCATCTGCAACAACATTAGCCTTTCCTGTAACATCCCTAACTCGTATCATCGGAATAGAGTCATAAGGCATTACAGAATAAATATAATCCCAAATAATTAAATACATAAATATATATAATTATTCATATAATTAGATCTCAAAAATTAACTCAAATCATTTACATAAACTAATACAACTTTTAAATTTAGTTATTGCATATCACATGTAAAAATAAATAGACGTACATTCACAAGTAACAGTATAAAGTATAATTTGTATGAACAATTTCAAATCTGCGGTATTAACATAGCAATCTAACATATCTTGCATGATTTACAATTTATTACTATTAAAAGCATTTACTAGGTTATAAGTCAACTCACTGTATTTCTTGGTTTAATCGGTCAATATATGTATATCATTATACACATTCTCAACTTACAGTTAATTAATAGATTTATTTAGCCACATACTAAGGTAAATAACACTCATAAATATGAACACCTTGCAAACATTCAAGACACATAAAAACTTACTTAAATAAACGAATCCATATGTCAAGTGCGCATGTCATAACTTAATTTATAAATAAACACCTACTAGGTTTATAATTGGTATTAACTCCATGACATTCATAAAGAACCATATGACTGAGTGTACATATAGACTTAATATAAAACCAAACATTTATTTATAAACGAATCATCACATATACATACATGGTGCGCATTTACCCATATGCTAATGCCACACTTATCATTAAAGTAATAAATACTTACCAAATAGTCGACTAAATTAATCATGAACCACATGCATCATTTAACACTTCATAATCGAATCTATTTAACTAGTATGCTTTCACCCATCACTAATTATCACATTACATAATTCCATCAAAAATGGATTAAGTATACCTAAAACATACTATCATACCTAAACCTCATTACTATAAATTACTCACGTATACAAGACTTCTATTATCATTTTATCAACAATGAAGCTTGTTAATATGTTTCATTTAAAGACATGACAAATTAAGACTAAACATAGTAATCAACCTCACCTTTCTAATCATAATAGAATGAACACAACCAAGGTAATCAAACATACTTATAATCGATTTCTTCAAGCCTCAACTAAAATCATTAATCAACTTCTATGAACAATCACATAACACATGAGATATTCATTCATAGCACATAGCAAATAACCAAATTAACTTAAACCACAAATATGCCAAAACCAAAAATCTAACATAAAATTTAAGCCATTTTCGCATGGCCTTATACATAACCAAAGTTCATTATTTCAAACTATAATCTAGCCTATACATGCCATAGATTCAAAAATTTAGCTTATAAAATACCGAAGACAGTCGATAGTGTAATAAGCTTCTCTGACGACTCCCGAGCTTAAAACTTGAATCCAAAATCTATAAAACAGAGGTGAACATGAACACACACAAAGTAAGCTTTCATATCTTAGTAAGTCATAAGCAAATAAACAACTTAGTTACATAATCAAATCATTTAAACTAAACCAAATTACACCATCATAGTTACTTTGAATCTTAGGCTTTCAATTTCATGTAATTTATATGTACTTTCACATTTATATTACTCATGGTCGAATGAACATATATATATTTTAACAAACTATCATTTAATTTCCAAGCCAAAATATCTCTATCATAACTAGTACATAAACTATTATATGTATAAATTCATATGTCACAGGATAATAATCACATACATATTATATTATATAACCGAGTACACATACATATATATATATATAAGTAAAATATCCTTCAATTTCAAAGCTAAATATCATTGTGTGAACACATATACTTATACTTATGAATCAAAATACAGCTTTTTATACATAAGCATAGCAATGACTGAATGAGCACTTTCATATATATAAAAATACATTAACAAACTTTCATTCAATGACTAAGCCAAAACATCTTTAATCATACCAAATACACATACACTTTTATGCATATACTCGTAAGCCAAAGTATAATAATCCTATATATATTTATCAATGATCGAATATACCACCATTTGTATATATTCACAAATAATTTCAATAATGTTCATATTATTTATTTACAAGGCCGAATACCTTTTTCACATTCACATATATCCTTACTTTACTTCAATCATGTTTTGCAACAAATATTAAGTAACTTACTCACTTTGTTTCAAATAGGTAATAAACCATTTCATACCTGATCATTTTAGCTCACTTTTGTACATCTGATCACAACTTATCGAGGCCCGCTGAACCATTCAGAATTGAATAGGACACTCAGATAATCACACATATATCGTACAATGCCAACGTCCCAGACGTGGTCTTACATGTAACCACATATCGATGCCACTGTCCTAGACAGGGTCTTACTCGTACACATATATCAGAGTCACATATTGAAGCCATGGTCTTACTCGCAAATCACATATCGAAATCCTATGTCATGACATATGTATCCTAGCTATTCCTAAGGTTCATACGGGCTTTCAGATGTCGAAACTCGATCAAGACGAATGCTTGAACATGGTTACCAAGCTTATTCACATTCGGCATAAACATATATAAATTCATATTTTTCATACCAGCATATATATATTTAACATTTATCTACAATTAAACACGTCTATTTGCCTATAACCTTACCTCGGATGTTATAAAATGGAATAGGTCAGTTAGTCAACAACTTTCGTTTTCCCTCGATCCAAGTCTAATTTCTTCTGTAACATCCCAAAATAGGGCCTAGTCAGAATAGTGGTTTTGGGACCACAAATCCTATGTTAAAATATTTATTTTATGATTTTTATGGGTTTTAGAATATGAGAATATGTTTACATTAGAGTTTCATGAAGAAATTTTAAGTATAAGATGTTCAATTGAGAATTAAGGACCAAATTGAATAAGTTTCAAAACATGGATTTTAAAAGCAATTTGTATGAAATTGCTTTGGATTATGAATTAGAGGTCCTTAAATAGTAATTTGACCAAGTTCTAGAAATTTGGACAAAAAAATAGGCTTGCATGGATGAATTTTAAAGAAAGGGTCTAAGGGCATTTTGGTATTTACCATTTTAATGAATTAAAAAGGGGAAAAAGAAGCAAAAATCAGCCATCTTCTTCCCCATAGCTGCCGAAATTTTGAGCTCTCCATAGTTAGGGTTTCTTCAATTTCCAAGCTTAATAGTAAGTGCTTTCAAGCCCTGTTTTTAATGTTCTTCGTATTTTTGAGATCCCGATAACTTGTTCTTTCCATTTCTACCCATATATCATGCTAGGGTTTATGTTTAAAAATTTACCCATGCATGACATGCTTGTATATTGAGAGTTTATGGAGGAATATGAAGGGATGTTGTATGTTAAACATCTTTTTCTAGGTGATTTTCATGAAAAACCCTTATAGGGACTATTTTGTAAAAGTTATAAAATGTATGGTAGAAATGTGAAATTAATGGAAAATGAGAGTTATCATAAGAGAGAAAAATGTTTGACTAGGCTTGGGTAAGGTAGAAATTGCATGAGTTTCATTATGCGAGCCTAGGGACTAAATCGTAAAAATGTGAAAGGCTAGGGGCAAAATGGTTATTTTGACCGGGGGTGGAATTTAGAATTGGAATGGATTAAATGAATGGTTAATAATCTATTCTTGTTATAGACCCTGAGGAATAAATTTTGAAGGTCGATTGGGGGAAACGGAAGGTTTCGGAATGACCGAAACATTAAACCAACGAATACCAGGTAAGTTCGGATAACCCTAAGTAAACATATATTATGCTAAATTGTATACTTTAGTAAATGTATGATGATGAATTTCATTTATTCAAAATATGTAATTATATAAAATACAATTGTACAATGAAATGATGAAAAATGTCTCGGTTGAGTTTGAATAGGAAATCCGATGGAGGAACCCTAATTTACATGAAAAATGAGATCCTGCATGTGTTACAGTAGGGATTTAGCCCGGAGGGGTAATCCATTGATCTCATCTCTAAAAAGGATCTAGCCCGGACGGGTGTTCCTTCTGAATGATTGAGCCTCCCGAAGAATAACTATGCACTGTGGATTTAGCCTGGATGGGTAATCCAAATAGGGTTTGAATTTAGCCTGGACTGGTAATTCAGATCCTAGCTCATTAAGGATGTTTGCCATGAATGGGATTTAGCCTGGACTGGTAATCCCGGCATCACCTTACAAGTTTTTTGAATGGAGGATTTAGCCTGGACTGGTAATCCCACCATAAGAATGTGAGGTTCACAGGAGTGCATATCTGATATGATCATTCACACAAATTGACGAATAATGGGTATTTTCATCGAGATTCCTATAAACTCAACGAGACTAATATGAGACACCCGTATAAGATGAATTGTAAAATGATGAGCTCATCTAAGTTAAATTCCATGGTGTTATTGATATATATATGTATCTAACACATTGATTGAGTGAATGATTGGGAAAAGTTTTTCATGCTAATTGAGTTTACTAATCAAATATGGTTGAATGCTAAATTATCTCGTAAGTTTACTTTTCAGTTAATTGAGCTTACTAAGCATGTAAATGCTTACTCCTCTCTTTTCTCCTACTTTTCAGAGCTTGTGGACTCATAAGGCTTGGAGAATGGTTGGATATTACAACACACTATCTACGACAGCCCTAATTAAACCCTAGTCGGAATGTGGTTTCGGGACTACAAAACTGAGTCATAAAAATTTAATTTAAATTTAACTACATATATTCTATGTGTGATAGTGTATGTGTGCTAATTTGATGTTTTAATTTAGTTTAAGAAATGTGAATTTTCATAGGACTTAGTTGAGAAACTTATGAAATTATGATAGGTAAATTGTAAGGATTAAATAATTACAAAGTGTGAAAGTTTAGGTTTGCATGTCAAATTGCCCAAAATTCAAGTAATGGCCGGCCAAGTAATGATGCTTATTCCACTAAGTTGAATTTATTATAATTTTATATTAGCTAATGGTTAAAATAAATTAAATAAAAGAAATGAATTAATAGGAAAAGATGAATAAAAGAAGAAAGGAGAGAGAGAGTATTCATCTTCTTCCTCTTACAAATGCCGTAACATAGGGAAAAGAAGGAGAAAATTTTCTAGGACATTCGGCCATCCTAAGGGTTGATTAAGCTCAAGAACTTAAAGGAGGGGAATCAAGCAAGGGCAAAGCAAAGAGCATCGAGTAGTAGATTGGAACCGTTTTATCCAACACGAGGTAAGTCTATAAGCAATTAAAGTTGGTTATTCTATACATAATTGGTATATACATATCATAAAGGAATTACTCTCGTTTTTGTATTCTTTGATTGAAATAATTGTGGCCGGTTATATTTAGTTAATTAAATCAATCACTTATTTGTAACGAAATGACTTTGGTACTAGATATGCGGATTTGAATGGCACTATGTGTGCGTATATGTATGGCACTATGTGTGCGGAATTATTTGGCACTATGTGTGCGGAGTTGAATCGTAGATTCGTGTATGGATTACTAAGGCACTATGTGTGCGGGTTAACATGGTACTATGGGTGCAAAATTTCTTACTTTAGCACTATGTGTGCGAAATCGGTTATGTAATACTTTGATGTAATAGTAATAGTTGACTAGTATTGAATTGATGGTCTAGGTAATGTATGGACCTTTTTAGTTTCTATTTTGACTCTCTGAGTCAATTATTGCATTTTATTGCTTATGACTACTGAGTTGAAAACTCATTTGGTGTTTTCTTTTACTTGCCTCTTATTTAGATTTTCTTTCGATCCATTTTGCGTACTTGGAACCATCGTCAAAGTCATCACACCTACCTGCGACATTTTGGTACCCTTTTTAGTTGATCTTAACTTAAAATTATGTCATGTATAGGCTAATATGTATTTTTTTTTGAATTTTAATATGTAAAATTTCAGCCATGTGAATATGGCTTAACTACTAAATTTGAATTTGGTTATGTTTAGTCATGGTTTAATTCATTTTAGATATAATGTTATATGTTATTAATGAATGGCATATATGATTGGTGTTATACGTTTTGGACAATGTTTGAGTTCTTTTAGATTATCATATCATGTGTTTTGAATGGAAGCTGTATGTAGTATATATATATATATATATATATGTTTTGAGTGTTGAAATTTCATAGAAATTTTGATTATGTGTTGGGGTGGTTTGATTAAGGTATTTATATATATATAAGTGATTATTTGTAAATTGGCATTTTCTATATGATCATAGTATAAAATTTTGAGATAGTATTATGGATTGTCTGGATAAAATCGTATGACATGGTTATTATAAGATTAATACATATGAAATTATTTTGATTAAATTTGATGATGACTAATGATGCGTTTCGGCTATGTATGAATAGGGAAAGTATATGGTGTTACACTATCAACTAGGTCCGCTTTGGTATATGAATACTTTTATTTTGTTAAGTTGGCATGTATAGGTGCTTTTGAGTTATTTTGTTAAAAGCCATTTGGCTAACCTATGTAAAGGCTTGGATGCCTTATTTATACATTTTGTAATGGCTTTGATATATGGTCTTTTGTGGTATGTTATACTACCATCATGCTAAATGAATTGTTAAATGTTTATGTATACGTCATAATATAGACATATTTGTGTAATGTGACCAATTCATCAGAATTGGGAGGATCATAATTGGTAATAAGTAAATAACGAGCCAAAATCCATTGTTGAGGCAAATATTGCTATCATCCTTTAGACTACTAAGGAGCATTACGTAAACCAATGATATGAGGTTTCCATGCAATAAGGTTTTATGGAGACCATTCATAAGTATTAAGTGAATATTTCTTGTTAATTGACATCCAATAAGTATAAGTGTGATAAAAAGGGGTGACATATGGCTTGAAAAATAGCCTAATATGGTCCACATGGTGAGACACACAGGCATGTGTCTAGGCCGTGTATGACACACGGGCCACTCAAATGGGTGTGTGGTATGGTTGTGTGTCCCATGCACCTAAAATTTTAAGTTAGCATCAAGCACGGGCTAGAGACACGGGCGTGTGTCTTGGCCGTGTTAATTTAACAGGATGCTCAAGTTATGGACACGGGGTGAACCCACGGGCGTGTGCCATAGTCGTGTCCATAAGTTAGAATAGCCCCACAGCTTGGGGGCATGGGCGTGTTCCCCTACCCACGGGCGTGTGTAAACCCCTACACGGACGTGTAGGGTATTGTTCAAGGAATTCATGCCGAAGATCTGATTTTGTTTCGATTTATTCTTGGTATTAAATAAAGGCCTCGTAGGCCCATTCAAATAAATTGACTTAAGGTCGAAAATAAATTTTATGACCCGTATTTTCTAGTTTCGCCTGTATGTCTGTCTGGTAACACCTCATACTTGTCCCCGGGCATGGGTACGGGTAAGGGGTGTTACATTTAGTGGTATCATAGCACGGTTTAGTCAGTTCTAGGACTACCGTAGAGGATGTTAAAGTTTGCTATACATGCCAATATTCGAATGTTGATAGTGTGATATCTTTTAATTTTCTATATTGTTTTAAAATATAGTAAATGTCTTCCAATCAAGCACAAGATGAGTCCGAAGGAGCCGAGGGTCATGCTCCAGCTTTCGTACACCAGACTACTTCTGGTAGTAGTAGGAGGTCTATGCCTGAAGGCTGGGAAGAAGCCCGGGTTGCATTCTTTGATATGATGGATGAATGGTTCGGGGATTATCTGAGAAATTTCCCTAACATACCGCGACCTCCCCGGCCCTTTAACCAACCTGATGCCGATGTGCCACGAGGCGTGGTACCAGTAAGAACTGTTAAGGCCCTTGTAGATAAACTTAAAAAGTATAGAGCTGAGGACTTCTGAGCTAAAGTAGATGATGACACCGAAAGAGCCGAGTTCTGGCTCGAAAATACTATACGGGTACTAGATGAATTATCGTGCACACCCGAGGAATGTTTAAAGTTCCTAATGGATACTGCATACCATTGGTGGAAGACAGTGTCCTCGGTAGTTCCAAAAGAGGCTATCACTTGGGATTTCTTCCAGGCAGAGTTTAGGAAAAAATACATTAGCCAAAGGTTTTTAGACTCGAAGCGAAAGGAATTCCTGGAACTCAAACAAGGGAACAAGTCTGTAGCAGAATACGAGAGAAAGTTCATACGACTAAGTCAGTACGCATCTGAGTGGGTCCAAAATGAGTTAGAAATGTGTAAATGTTTCGAGGAAGGCTTAAGTGAGGGTATCAGGCTGTTGATTGGAATTCTCAAAATACGAGAATTTGCTGCATTGGCTGATCGAGGCAAGAAGGCTAAGGAGCTTAGTAATGAAAGAAAGAAAGTAAAAAGAGAAGCTCGAGTTGCGAGCAAGAGGTCTGGTGGTAAAATGCTTTCGTCTTCTACGAAGAAAGCAAGGAGTCAGCAAGAACGCTCCACTTCATCAGTGGGATATTCAGGTAGAGCGAGAGGTTCTAAACGACAGAGTCAGAAGTTCTCCTCCTGAAAGGCGACTAGTGTAGGGAGTGTAGATGATCAAAGGCTGAAGTGTAAGAGCTGTAACAAATTCCACTTCGGAGAGTGCCGGATGAAGACTGGCGCTTGTTTTCGATGCAGTTCTTTTAACCATTTCCTCAGAGACTGCCCGGAAAGAAATGAATGGGAAGTGGGATCAACCCCAAAATCAAGTACTCTTGCTTCACGGGGTAAACCTCTGAGACATCTGGGGAATGTTAGTGGTAGTCAAGCTACGGCTAAAAATACTGCAAAGTCTGAGGCACGAGCTCTGACAAGAACGTATATGATACGCGCTCGAGAAGAAGCCTCTGCTCCTGATGTTATTACGGGTACTTTTTCCATTTTCAATACACGTGTTATTGCTTTAATTGACCTAGGGTCGACACATTCATACATTTGCATGAGATTGATATCTAGGATGAAATTACCGGTTGAACCTACGAAATTTAGTATTAGAGTGTCAAACCCACTAAGTAGATTTGTGATGGTTAATAGAATCTGTAAGAATTGTCCTTTGACGATTTAGGGTCATTGTTTTCTGGCTAACGTTATGCTGTTACCATTTGATGAATTTGATGTAATACTTGGTATGGATTGGTTAGCCTTGCATGATGTAATAGTAAACTGTGGCAATAAGTATATTGAATTGAAGTGCTTGAATGGTGAGATTTTACGGGTTGATTCAAGGGAATTGAGTATGCTGCCAGTGTTAATCACGATAATGGTTGCCTAGAGATATATGAGGAAAGGGTATGAAGCCTACCTTGCGTTCGTATTGAACACAAAGGAAACAGAGTTAAAGATTGAGTCTGTGCTGGTAGTGTGTGAATATCCAGACGTATTCCCAGAAGAACTACCCGGATTGCCTCCTGAGAGGGAGATAGAATTTGGCATTGAATTGATGCCAGGGACGACTCTCATTTCTATTGCTCCGTATAGAATGGCGCCAACCGAGTTGAAAGAGTTAAAAGCACAGTTACAAGAATTGATGGATAAAGGCTTTACATGATCGAGTTTTTCACCTTGGAGTGCCTCCGTACTTTTTGTAAAGAAGAAAGATGGTTCGATGAGATTATGTATTGATTATCGACAACTTGACAAGGTAATTGTCAAAAATAAGTATCCTTTACCAAGAATTGATGATTTATTTGACCAGTTGAGAGGAGCCACCATCTTCTCCAAGATAGACTTGAGGTATGGATATTATCAGCTACGGGTCCAGAAGTCAGATGTACCTAAGACAGCTTTTAGGATAAGGTACGGACATTATGAGTTTCTTGTCATGCCATTTGGACAGGCTAATACACCAACCGTATTCATGGATTTTATGAACAGGATCTTTCGGTCATATTTGGATAAGTTCATCGTTGTGTTTATTGATGACATTTTAGTTTACTCTAAAGATGAGGTAGAGTACGCAAAGCACTTGAGAATTGTATTGCAAACTCTGCGAGAAAAACAACTATATGCTAAGTTTAGCAAGAGTGAGTTTTGCTCCACGAAGTTGGATTTTTGGGTCACATTGTTTCGGGTGAAGGCATAAGAGTTGATCCAAGTAAGATCTCTACTATTATAGAATGGAATCTACCTAGAAACGTAACCGAGGTTAGAAGCTTTTTGGGCTTATCCGGTTACTATCGAAGGTTTGTGAAAGGATTCTCCGTGATAGTGACTCCAATGATGAGATTGCTTCAGAAAGATGTTAAGTTCGAATGGACAGAGAAATGTTAGCAGAGTTTTGAGAAGTTGAAGACATTGCTGACTGAAGCTCCTGTTTTAATATTGCCTGAACAGGGAAAGGAGTTTGTAGTCTACAGTGATGCATCCTTGAATGGATTAGGTTGTGTGCTTATGCAAGATGGCAAGGTGATAGCTTATGCTTCACGACAGTTAAAGCCGCATAAGAAGAATTATCCAACACACGACCTAGAGCTTGCCGCCATCGTTTTTGCTTTGAAGATTTGGAGGCATTACTTATATGGCGAGACTTGTCGTATTTTCACAGACCACAAGAGTTTGAAATACTTGATGACTCAAAAAGAATTAAATCTGAGATAGCGGAGATGGTTAGAACTAATTAAGGACTACGATTTGGTCATTGACTATCACCCGGGAAAGGCAAATATAGTCGCCGATGCGTTGAGTAGAAAGTCTTTGTTTGCACTAAAAGCCATGGATTCCCGTCTGGCATTGCCCGATGATGGTTCGATTTTGGCAGAGATTGAAGCGAGGCTGACATTCCTTCAAGAAATTTATAATGCTCAGTTTAATGACAGTGATTTGCAAGCAAAAAGGACTCAATGTGAGTCGGGTATTGAGTCTGATTTTTGAATTGGTTCTGATGGATGCTTAATGTTCAGAGATAGGGTTTGTGTACCCAAGAGTAGAGAGCTTATTTGGAGAATTTTACAATAAGCACATGATAGCTGTTTATCAATTCACCCGGGAAGTACTAGGATGTACAACGATTTGAAAAAGATGTACTGGTGGAACGGCATGAAAAGGGATATTTCTGAATTTGTATCGAAATGCTTAGAATGTCAGCAACTTAAAGCTGAACATCAAGTACATTCAGGTTTGTTACAACCTATAATGGTTCCCGAATGGAAATGGGACAGAATCACCATGGATTTTGTAACGGGACTGCCTTTGACTCTAAAAAAGAAAGATACCATATGGGTCGTAGTGGATAAATTGACGAAGTCGGCTCATTTTATTCCTATAAGGATAGATTTCTCCCTTGATAGATTGGCTGACTTGTACGTTCCTTAGATAGTAAGACTATACGGAGTACCGCTGTCGATCATTTTAGATAGAGACTCGAGGTTTACTTCAAGATTCTAGAAGAAATTCTAGAAGAAGTTACAAGAAGCCTTGGGTACAAAGTTGAGTTTTAGTACGGCTTTTCATCCTCAAACAGATGGTCAGTCTGAGAGAATGATTCAGATTCTTAAGGATATGTTGCGTTGTTGTATCCTCGAATTTCAGGGTAGCTGGGAAAAATATTTGCCGTTGGTAGAATTTGCTTATAACAACAGTTTTCAAACGAGTTTGAAAATGGCACCTTATGAAGCCTTGTATGGCAGAAAGTGCAGAACCCCATTATATTAGACAGAACTCAAGGAAAATCAGATTCATGGGGTTGATGTGATCAAAGAGACCGAAGAGAAGGTTAAAGTGATCCGCGATTGTCTAAAAGCGGCGTCGGATAGGCAAAAGTCTTATGTTGACCTGAAAAGAAAAGAAATTGAGTTCCAAGTTGGAGATAAAGTGTTCTTGAAAGTGTCTCCATGGAAAAAGTTGTTAAGGTTTAATCGTAAAGGCAAACTGAGTCTACGATTTATCGGACCGTATCAAATCACCGAATGAGTTAGACCGCTAGCCTATTGTTTAGCATTGCCTCCTGAGTTGGAGAAGATTCATGACGTATTTCATGTATCTATGTTAAGAAGGTACCGATCAGACCCCTCTCATGTGATTTCACCAACAGAGGTTGAGATTAGACCGGATATGACCTATGGTGAGGAACCAGTTAAGATATTGGCCCGCAAAGTTAAACAATTAAGAAACAAAAATGTGGCTCTAGTAAAAGTTCTATGGCATCGACATGGTGTGGAAGAAGCTACGTGGGAGCTGGAAGAAACCATGAGAAGTCAATACCCGAACTTGTTTGCTGGTAAGACTTTTGGGACGAAAGTCCCTAAAGGGGAAGAAATGTAACATCCCAAAAAAGGGCCTAGTCGGAATAATGGTTTCGGGACCACAAATCTGACGTTAAAATATTTATTTTATGATTTTATGGGGTTTAGAATATGAGAATATGTTTACATTAGAGTTTCATGAAGAAATTTTAAGTATAAGATGTTCAATTGAGAATTAAGGACCAAATTGAATAAGTTTCAAAACATGGATTTTAAAAGCAATTTGTATGAAATTGCTTTGGATTATGAATTAGAGGTCCTTAAATAGTAATTTGACCAAGTTCTAGAAATTTGGACAAAAAAAGGGCTTGCATGGATGAATTTTAAAGAAAAGGTCTAAGGGCATTTTGGTCATTTACCATTTTAATGAATTAAAAAGGGGAAAAAGAAGCAAAAATTAGCCATCTTCTTCCCCATAGCTGCTGAAATTTTGAGCTCCCCATAGCTAGGGTTTCTTCAATTTCCAAGCTCAATAGTAAGTGCTCTCAAGCCCCATTTTTAATGTTCTTCGTATTTTTGAGATCCCGGTAACTTGTTCTTTCCATTTCTACCCATATTTCATGCTAGGGTTTATGTTTAAAAATTTACCCATGCATGACATGCTTGTATTTTGAGAGTTTATGGAGGAATATGAAAGGATGTTGTATGTTAAACATCTTTTTCTAGGTGATTTTCATGCAAAAACCTTATAGGGACTATTTTGTGAAAGTTATAAAATGTGTGGTAGAAATGTGAAATTAATGGAAAATGAGAGTTATCATAGGAGAGAAAAATTTTTGACTAGGCTTGGGTAAGGTAGAAATTGCATGAGTTTCATTATACGAGCCTAGGGACTAAATCGTAAAAACATGACTAGGGGCAAAATGGTCATTTTGGCTGGGGGTGGAATTTAGACATGGAATGGATTAAATGAATGGTTAATAATCTATTCTTATTGTTATAGAGCCCAAGGAACAAATTCTGGAGGTCGAACAAGGGAAACGAAAGGTTTTGGAGTGACCAAAATATTAAACCAACGAATACCAGGTAAGTTCGGATAACCCTAAGTAAACATATATTATGCTAAATTGTATACGTTAATAAATGTATGATGATGAATTGCATTTATTCAAAATACGTAATTGTATAAAATACAATTGTACAATGAAATGATGAAAACCGTCTCAGTTGAGGTTGAATGGGAAATCCGATGGAGGAACCCTAATTTACATGAAAAATGAGATCCTGCATGTGTTGCAGTAAGGATTTAGCCCGGAGGGGTAATCTATTGATCTCATCTCTAAAAAGGATCTAGCCCGGATGGGTGTTCCTTCTGAATGATTGAGCCTCCCAAAGAATAAGTGTGCACTGTGGATTTAGCCCGGACGGGTAATCCAAATAGGGTCTAAATTTAGCCTAGACTGGTAATTCAGATCCTAACTCATTAAGGATGTTTGCCATGAATGGGATTTAGCCTGGACTGGTAATCCCGGCATCATCTTATGAGTTTTCTGAATAGAGGATTTAGCTTGGACTAGTAATCCCACCATAAGAATGTGAGGTTTACGGGAGTGCAAATCTGATATGATCATTCACACGAATTGACGGATAATGGGTATTTTCATCGAGATTGCCTATAAACTCAACGAGACTAATATGATTGTAACACCCCTTACCCGTTATCGTCGCCGGAACAGGGTACAAGGTATTACTAAAACATAGCACATATCATTAAACAAAAAAAAAAAAAAACGAAATAGAAATATGTCATCTAATTTAATAGTGTATCGTCATAACATATGTCTTGAACAATATTAGCCAACTTTAATGGCTTATACAACATAGTTGATCGAATCATCAGAGCCAATATTTTAAACCTAGGCAATTATGACACCTAACAAAATAATTAAGTCTACTATACATGCCATAATTCAAAATATTTAGTTCAATTACCCTAAAGTATTGATAGTGCGGCAGATCTTCTCGATCCTTAACTCCCGAGCAAAATGAATGACACTATAAAACAGAAGAGAGAAAACAAAGTAAGCTTATAGCTTAGTAAGTAGGTAAGTAAATATTAATGAGAGAATCTAAATATGTTTATACAACAATTCAAGTATATCTACTTCAATTTCAATATTCACTCCAATTTGATTAATGCTGTCTCTGTGCATCATGTTCGCTAAATAAATCATAACTCGAGTTACGAAACTTGAAATCCAATTCTGTAAATTTTCCTTGAAAATAGAGTCATATATCTATTCGCTAATTTTTTTGTAGAATTTTTGGTCAAGCCAATTAGTACATTTTATTAGTTAAAGTTTCCCCTGTTACACAGCTCAACTGATCTGACCTCAGTTCACTACGAATTGAATTTCTCCCAGTACACAATTTGAATAACTATGAAATCTGTTTCATTTAAAACTAGATTCAATAAGGAGTTTAGGCATATAAACTATATTTCTTAATTTGTTTTGTACAATTTTTAATGATTTTTCAAAGTTGGAACAGGGGACCACGTAGTCATTCTGAGCCAGTCACACACAAAATATCTCAAAATATAGAATTCTTTTGCTTGCCCTGTTTCTTTTATATAAAAATAGACTCATTAAGATTTAATTCCACATCTCATTCAACCTCTAATTAAATTCCTTCTATTTTTGGTGATTTTTCAAAATCACGTCATCATATCTTGTCCAAAACAGATTTAATGCTACTTTCATTCTTTCACCCATTCTTTGCACCAACCTCATTTTTAACTTACATATATATGCTACAAATCAATTTCATCACATTTCATACATCACAAATGTAGGTCCATGACTACAATCTCACCACTAAGTCATCCCGTTGAACAATTCGGATCAATCCTCGATTTTAATGGTCTCAAAGACACACTCCACCATCATACTTCATTTAATTCGGCTCTCTTGTACACATAGTGAACACTCAGTACCACTCATGTGACCTAGCCGATTTGTCCCAGTAGCTCTCTTGTCTACATGGTGTCCTTCACTTGGAACCACACATGCGACCTAGCTACATTTATCTCTTCCGTAGCTCTCTTGTCTACATGGGATACTTCCTGTATCACACATGTGACCTAGCTACATTTATCTCTTCCGTAGCTCTCTTGTCTACATGGGATACTTCCTGTATCACGCATGTGACCTAGCTACTACATAGCATCGTGTAGCTTTCTTGTACACATGATGTGCACTCGGCATCATACATGTGACCTAGCTACATTCCATCAATATTATTGAACTCTTCCGATGTTCAACCTGGATCTCTCCTCTATTACTTATTTCCATTCTTCCAATGATCTATTTATATTTTAACATTCGCTAATATATTCACATAATAAACTGAAATGTAAGAATATACATGAAATTAATGTAATATTTACGTACAAACTTACCTCGGTACAAAATGTGGAATTTTTGCAATTTAGTCCAAAGCCTTTTCTTTCCCCCGTTCGAGATCGATTCCACGCCTTTCTTGATCTATAATATCACATTTAGCCCAATAATTAATCACACTATTCATATGAGTCCAAAAATCATATTTTTACGAATTTACATTTTGACCCCTAAACTTTTGCATATTTGCACTTTTGCCCCAAGACTCGGAAATTTAATTTCAGCCCTTATTCCTATGTTTTATGACATACTGAACATTTTTCTCTTCTACAACAACATCAAATTCTCACTCTAACATATAGTTATGAACAATAAGTATTTTTACCGATTATGTCGTTTTACTCTTTTTTCTAAAAATCACTTAGCAAAAGATGTTTAACACAATCTCAAACTTCATATTCTACCATAAAACATCAAAATCCATGCATATCATCCATGGGTAAATTTTTAAACATAAACCCTAACTCGAAATAATGGTGGAAATAGGTAAACCGAAAAATTACAAGGATTTCAAAATGTAAAGAACATTAAAAACTGGGCTCGAATTCACTTACTATGAAGCTTGAAAGTTGAAGAAACCCTAGCTATGGAGGAGAGGAAAATTTGGCAGCAACTAATGAAGAAGATGACCAATTTTGTGTTATTTTTCCCATTTTATTTCATTTAATATGCAAATGACCAAAATGCCCTTACTACTAAACTTCCTAAAAATTCCATCCATGTCCTAAATTTTGTCCATAAACTTAAAATTGGTCAAATTCCCATTTAAGACCTCCTAATTAATATTCCAAAGCAATTTCATACTATAAACTTCTAGAATGCAAATTTTGCAACTTATTCAATTTAGTCCCTACTTTCAATTTAAGCACTTTAGGCATAGAATTTTATCACGAAATTTTCACACAATCACGTAATCGTATCATAATCCTCAAAATAATTATAAAACAATTATTTCTATCCCTGATTTGTGGTTAAAATATCACTATTCTGAGTAGGCCCTAATTCGGGTTGTCACAATGATACACGTGTATAAGATGAATTGTAAAGTGATGAGCTCATCAAAGTTAAATTCCATGGTGTTATTGATATATATATATATGTATCTAACACATTGATTGAGTGAATGATTAGGAAAAGTTTTTCATGCTAATTGAGTTTACTAGTCAAATATGGTTGAATGCTAAATTATATGGTAAGTTTACTTTCCGGTTAATCGAGCTTACTAAGAATGTAAATGCTTACTCCTCTCTTTTCTCCTACTTTTCACAGCTTGTGGACTCATAAGGCTTGGAGGATGGTTGGAGATTACAACACACTATCAACTAGGTCCGCTTTGGTATATGAATACTTTTATTTTGTTAAGTTGGCATGTATAGGTGCTTTTGAGTTATTTTGTTAAAAGCCATTTGGCTAACCTATGTAAAGGCTTGGATGCCTTGTTTATACATTTTGTAATGGCTTTGATATATGGTCTTTTGTGGTATGTTATCCCACCATCATGCTAAATGAATTGTTAAATGTTTATGTATATGTCATAATATAGACATATTTGTGTAATGTGACCAATTCATCGGAATCTGGAGGATCATAATTGGCAATAAGTAAATAACGAGCCAAAATCCATTGTTGAGGCAAATATTGCTATCATCCTTCAGACTACTAAGGAACATTATGGCATGCGTAAACCAATGATATGAGGTTTCCATGCAACCAGGTTTTATGGAGACCATTCATAAGTATTAAGTGAATATTGCTTGTTAATTGACATCCAATAAGTATAAGTGTGATAAAAAGGGGTGACCTAGGGCTTGAAAAATATCCTAGTATGGTCCACATGGTGAGACACACGGGCGTGTGTGACACACGGGCCACTCACATGGGCGTGTGGTATGGCCGTACGTCCCCTGTACCTAAAATTTTAAGTTAGCATCAAGTACGGGCTAGAGACACGGGTGTGTGTCTTGGCCGTGTTAATTTAATAGGATGCTGAAGTTATGGACACGGGGTGAACCCACAGGCGTGTGCCATAGCCGTGTCCATAAGTCAGTAGAGCCCCACGGCTTGGGGGCATGGGCGTGTTCGCCTACCCACCGGCGTGTGTAAACCCCTACACGGGCGTGTGGGGTATTGTTCAAGGAATTCATGCCGAAGATTCGATTTTATTCTGATTTATTCTTGGTTTTAAATAAAGGCCTCGTAGGCCCATGCAAATAAATTGACTTCAGGTCGAAAAGAAATATTATGACCCGTATTTTCTGGTTTCGCCTGTATGTCTGTCTGGTAATGCCTCGTACTTGTCCCCGGGCATAGGTGCGGGTAAGGGGTGTTACATCTTCTGTTCTTCATCTAAACATATTTAAATTAAGCTCATTCAAACATATTTTCATTCAATTTAGTCTAAAAACACATAAATGGGAAAATTACCATTTTACCCCTGACATTTGAAATTTTTACAATTTAGTTCCTATTGTATAAAAAACAAAATATACAAAATTTCCCTATACTCATGTTGAGCCAAATTTTACCCATTACCATAAAAGTCCATATATTTCATTTATTTCACATTTTAGTCCCTCAAATTATTATTTTTGCAATTTAGTCCTAATTACTAAAAATCGTCAAAAACTCCAATACAAAATATGTTAATCTAAAACATATCTTTCATTTTTCATCATCAAACAACAAAAATCACAAGCTATCAACAATGGCACAATTCAAAATATTCCTCAAAATAAAAAATTAAAGCTTGGGTTTTGTAGTACTCGAAGCAACGATCTAAAAAACGTAGACATTATCAAAAACCGAGTAAAAACGAACCTTGAATCAAGCTTGGATGTTGGCTGAACCTAGCTTTCTTTTATTTCTTTTGGTTTGTTTTCATATTTGGTGGATAAACAAGGAATATAATGAATATAATAACTTTGGTTTTATTTTATGATATGTTTATATTATAATAACTTATTTTATTAACTTACCAAATTAGCCTTAGTTAAAAAAATTATTATACTATCACATATATATGTCCTTTGCTGTCCACCTATATTAAAAATGGCCTAATTACCTCATAAATGCTTCATGTTACAAAGACAATTACACTTTGGTCCTTACACATTAAACTATCAAGTTTTCTTTTTACGCGATTAAGCCCTACTATTTAATCGGACACTCAAACAATAAAATTAAAGCACGAAAATTTCACACATGCAAATTCACACATAATAAACATTGAAAATAATTTTTAAATATTTTTCTGACTCAGATTCGTGGTCTCGAAACTACCGTTTTGACTAAGGTCTAATCCGGGCTGTTACATTTCCCGAATGATAACCAATAACTAAATCATATTCTTTCTGTAGTTCTAACGAATGTCTCTGCCTCAGATTTAGCTCTTTTTGGGTCATTAAGTATTTTAAGCTTTTGTGATCAGTATACATGTGACATTTCTCGCCGTAGAAATAATGCCTCTAAATCTTCAAAGCAAAGAAAATCGCGGCCAGCTCAAGACTGTGAGTAGGATAACTCTTTTTGTGTGGTTTTAACTGCCGAGAAGCATAAGCTATTAGTTTACCTGATTGCATTAACACACAACCTAAACCATTAAGAGACACATCACTATAAACCACATATGTCATTCCAGATTCAGGCTAAGTTAATACTGAAGCTTCTGTTAACATGTTTTTCAGTTGATCATAACTTTGTTGACACTTATCAGGCCAAGCAAATTCGACCTTTTTTTGTAGTAACCTGGTCATAGGTGAAGCAATGATTTAAATTTTTTTAACGAATTGCCGATAGTATCCAGCTAATCCCAATAAACTTCAAACAATGTTCTTCAGAATATTCCATTCAACAATTGTAGATATTTTATTTGGATCAACCTTGATTCCATCCATAGATATGACATGCCCTAGAAAATCTACTTCTCGTAGCCATAATTCACACTTACTACATCTCGCATATAGTTATTTTTTGCGTAAGGTTTGCGTCACAACTTTTAAATGTTCCACATGATTTGACTCGTTTAGTGAATAAAGCATAATATAGTCAATGAATACCACAACAAACTGATCTAAATATGACTGAAATACCCGATTCATCAAATCCATGAATGCTGTAGGGGCATTAGCCAAACCAAATGGCATAACCAAAAATTCACAGTGACCATTTCTAGTTCTGAATGCAGTTTTTGGTACACCTTGCTCTTTAACTCGTAGCTGATAATACTTGGATCTCAAGTCAATCTTTGAAAACATTGTAGCTCCTTTTAACTGATTGAACAAATCATCAATACGAGGTAATGTGTATTTATTCTTAATGGTGGCTCTATTCAACTTTCGATAATCAATACATAGTCTCATTGACCTATCTTTATTTTTCATGAACAAAACGAGATCACCCCAAGGTGACACACCCGGTTGAATAAATTCACAATCTAACAACTCTTGCAATTGCATTTTTAACTCTTTTAGTTTTATAGGAGCTATCCTGTATGATGTTATTGAAATTGGAGCTATTCCAATTAGAAGTTCGACTACAAACTCTACTTCTCTAGTTGGCAGCAACTTGGGCAGTTCCTCAGGAAAAAACATTAGTATACTCTTTGACTATCAGTACTTGCTCAAATTTTGACTCAACCACCTTTGAATCAAGAACGTAGGCTAAATAAGCTTTGCATCCCTTTCTAATCAATTTTTTAGTCGACAGTGCTGAAATTACATTTGATATACAATTGACCCCATCTACCCTAACACAAATAAATTCTCCATCCAAATGTTTCAAACTAACTTGTTTCCTTAGGAAATTCACTATTACATCATGCTCAGACAACCAATCCATTACCAGAATGATATCAAAATCATCAAAAAGGTAACAACATCAAATTATCGGGAAAGTCATAACCCCTAACATTCAGTGGACATGTTTTACATATCTGGTTAACTAAGACACACTGACCCAGTGGATTCGTAACTTTGACAGTATATTCAGTGAACTCAACAGGTAATTTCTTTTTTTCTACTAATGTAGTGCATATATACGAGTGAGTTGATCTAGGATCAATCAATGCATATACATTAATATCAAAGAGAGAAAAAGTACCCACAATAATGTTAGGGGTGGTAGCTTCCTCACGAGCTCTGATTGCATAGGCTCTAGCTGGTGTTCTCGTTCCAGATCGTTCATTCATCTTGTTACTCTTCCCTCGATCGGAAGTAGTGTTCCTAACATTTCCAGATAGTCTACCTCTCATGAAGTTGTTTCAGGCTTAATTGATTGATTGCCAAAATCATTTTTCTTTTTTTTTGGACAATCACAAAGAAAATGGTCAGTAGATCCACATTGAAAATGAGCTTCCGACTTTGATCGACATTGTAACAGCCTATTTTTGTCAAATTAGTATAGTGGTTTCAGAACCACAAATCTGAAGTCAGAATAATTATTTTGTTATTATTTTAATGTTTACAACAAAATAGTATGTTTGTGTGAAATTTTCGTTAAGAAATTTTATCGTTTGAATGCTTAATTTTATAAAAAGGACTAAATCATGTAAAGTGTAAAACTTGAGTTCTATTAGCTAAAGGTGTCTAATAGCTATAGAACTTTAAAAAGAGAGGTCCTTATGTAGTAAATAGCCCATTAATTAGATAATGGATGCTAATGTCTTGGCATTATTGAAGTTTTAAATTAGTAATAATGTTAAATTTTGTATTTAGTAAATAAGGTTAATAAAATAAAAAATAAAACAAAATTCCCACTCATTGTCATATTCTTCCACCGAATTTTTGGATGAAGAATAGCCATTCTTAGGGCTTGACATTCATCCATGCTTCTCATGCTTATTTAGGTATGGTTTTTGCCCCATTTTTAATGATTTCTATGTTTTTGAGATTGTTGCAGCTTAATCTAGCTAGCCCAGAGACTATTCTGCAAAACTGTTAAAGGTTTAGGGTTTTGCCATTGATGAATCTATATGTTCTTTGATGTTTAATGGTAGAAAATGCATGCTTGTTGTTAGATAAGCAACATTTATAAAGTGATTTTTAGTAAAATGTTCAATTAGGGATTAAATTGTGAAATGTGTAAATTTTGTGGTTAAATTGTGAAATAAATGAAAAGCATGGACTACTAGGGACTTAATCAAAATTTGGCTAGCATGGGTTTTCGTTGAATTGCATGAATTTATGATTTTATGAAATAAGGACTAAATTGTAAAAATGTTGAAATGTTAGGGGCAAAAGTGTAAATTTGCCTTAATGTGTATTTTGGACTAAATTGAATAGAGTGATAATTAAATAAGCTAAATTTGATATTATCTAGATCAGGAAAGGTGAAATACGGATTTAGATCGGAGAAAGAACAAGGTTTTGGATTAATTGACTTATTACGCCGTTTTTGCATTTGAGGTAAGTTCGTATGTAATAAGCTTTGTTATAATTGTATTTTAAATGCTTTGATATTGTATAAATTGTGAATACGACTCTACAGACATGTTCGAAGACGATTCAGCAAGCGAGAAATCCCGGTTGAACCTTAGGAATAGATTAGGATACAAATGACATGCCATTAGGGGTTATGTGATTTGGGTGCTGGCCCATACCTCCTACCAGTGGCTGAGTTATCCAACATGTGTTGTGGATTCTCGTCAGTTTGTGTGAGCAACACTGTGTAGCTTCGTCATGGTTGTCAGCTTGTGTAAGCAGACCCGTTGATAGCTCGAGAGCGGACATTATATGTGATACGAGATTGAGATTGCTTCGGCTATATATATGTGACACTTAGGGTGTAAGATTCCTGAGTATCTGATAGTATTACAAATGGTTCAACAGGTGTCTATGTCAGAGATTTGGTTGAGTATAAGTTTGATACGAGATCGTACAGGTATGTATACGAACAGTTTGAGCTTTGGATCAAAGAAATTATGAATTTTACATCAAATGTTATGAGTGAATATGTGAAAGGTTTGTGGGTTAATATTATTGATGTGTTGAAATATTCAATTGGTTGAATTGCATATTTGTGGTTAATTGAATTTATTATTATACGAACTTACTAAGCTTTATAACTTACTTTGTTTATTTTTCATATTTTTTTTAGTGAAATCAAAGCTAACTCAGATTTGGGAATCATTGGAGACTTCATCACACTATCCAACTATCACTTGGTACTTTTGAACTTAAGTATTTTGGGTATACGGCATGTATAGGATTATGGTCATTTTGATATATATATAGTATGGTAATGAATTTAGTCATTTGTAATGGCTTGTAAATGTCCAAAGCTTGATTTTGGTTTTAGCTATGAGAGTTGGCTTATTTTGGTAAATTTGATCATGTATATATTTGTGCATATGGCTTGTGTTGTGAGTTTGATGATGGATATGTGATGCTAGTTGGTATTTGGTAATTAGGGGTACTAAATTGTTATGAATTGAATTTGGTATGTTTGTGAGATTAGGCAATGTTGCATTGGGATTATGAGTTTTTCGTATGAATTGATTGGATTATTGTGGTATTGATATGATTGGTATTGAAATAGTATGAATTATGTTTGTTTGAGGTTGGTTGAATGCCTAATTATGCCATGTTTTTGTGCTAATTGGATTGGTTTAGGTGGCAAAATGGCTTGGAAAATAGCCTATTTTTGTCCATACGAGCAGAGACACGGACGTGTCTTAGCCGTGTGTGATACAGGGTCAAGTTAGACAGCTGTGTGTCCCCTAGTGTTGAAATAGAAATCAAGTTAGTATGCCCCACACAGATCAGCACACCGGTGTGTGACTTGGCCGTATGGCATAAGTCAGTATACCCTACAGGTTTGGCATGGCCTAGCACAAGACCTGGCATACAGGCTTCTGTGGCCATTTCTAAGGGCACACGGGCTAGTCACACGGGCGTGTGTGTTGCCGTGTGACCCAATCAGAGAGTTATACGGGGTTGGACACGAGCTAGGACACGGGCATGGACACAACCATGTGATTCCAATTTGAATGTCCACACGGCCTATGGCATGGGCGTGTCTTTGGCCGTGTGAGACACACAGCCGGGCCACACAGGCATGTGTCCCCTGTAGTTTGAAAAATTTTCTATGCATGCTTGTGGCCTCGTAGGCTCGTATTAGGGACAATGTGATTGTTGTTGAATGATGATTATATAGAGTTGAAAAATATATGTGAAATGTATGTTTAAATATGTTATAAGTCCGGTAATGCTCCTTAACCTTATTTCGACGTTGAATACAGGTGAGGAGTGTTACAGGCATTCACCAAAATGTCTTTTGTTGCATTCATCACAGATAGGAACGGTTCTCTCAACATTTCTTACACTTCTAACACTGGCCGCTAGAGAATGAACAGACTGGAAATTACTTTACCTCGATTTGTCTCTAGCAGCGAACTCTGAAGGGGCAACTGCTCGACTTGTGTCATTTCTAAATTTCTTCGATAGTGATGTTTAAGCAGGCCTGAACGACCCTCTTTTATTAAAATACTAAAATTTTGAATCTGACTGTCGTTTACTTTTGTAAATTTCTTCCAACTTTTTGAGCCCTTTCTAAAAGTTCTACAAATTCCTGTAACTTTAGTGCTGCCGCAGACATACGGATATCATCATTCAACCCGTTTTCAAATCTAATACATATTTCTTCCTCATTTGCTACTATATTACGAGAATACTTGCTTAATTGCACAAATTCCCATTCATACTTAGCTACAGCCTAATTTCCTTATTTTAATGAAGAAATTCTTTCTTTTTCTTGTCAGTAAATAGTCAGCTAACATACTTCTTCTTCAATTTAGTCTGAAAAAGTCCCAATTAATATGATCACTTGACATCATCATGCTCAAAGTGTCACACCATAAATACTCTTTATCTTTTAGTAATGACACAACACATCTCAAACAGTCTTCGAGAGTGCACATCAATTCTGCGAAGACCCGCTTTGTATTCATTAGCTAATACTCGACTTTTCTAAGATCACCTTCTACCTTGCCTTTGAATTCTTCCGCTCCACATTTCTAAATTTTATCTACTGATTCTTAAGTAACCATCACCGGTACAAGATTTTGAGGGCCCAAATGTGCCGGAGAAGGCACATTAGGGGTTGTAGGTGGCGGAATTGCAAGATTCACTTGCTTGAATTCATTGAACCATTGGTTCATCATTTTGAGGAATAGATTTTTCATTTCATCACCAAAGGACTGTGGAATTGGCATACTATTACTTGCTTTAGGATTCGAAGCTTGAACATTACTTTCAGCTTTGTTAACTATAGCTTGATTCAATTCAATTGACATCTTGAATCTATAAGAAAATACAATATTAGAATGGATCAAAAACATCACACTATCACAGGGTATATGTGCCATGTATATATACTAACTCTACTCCGCTATGTTAGTCCTAGAATTGACTAAATCGTAGCTCTGATACTGGTAAATGTAACACCCTTAACCCATATCCGTCGCTAATTTAGGGTTACGAAGCATTAGAGTACAATAAAAAACAATTAAACTTAACTTTATTTAATAACATAAGAAAAACATAAACAAATCATATACATGCATATCGTCCCTAAATTGAGCCCTCGAGACCCTAAAAGTACCTTAGAACTGATTCGGGACCAATATGAAATCATTTGAAAAGTCTAGGAAAAAGTCTCAAAAATTTAGAAATAGGGGTCACACGGCCGTGTGCCTCACATGGCTGATACACACTCCCGTGTCTCAGGTCGTGTAACCTTCAAACTAAGGACACACGGCCGTGTCCCAGCCTATATCCTTGCCTATGTAACTCTATAAGTAGGGTCACACAGCCGTGTCACACGCCCATGTCCTTTTTCTAAACTCTTTTAGAGTGAGCTTTTTCACTCTTAAGCAACTCAAGATACTTTTCATGATCATCATGAACTTTAGAAAGTAAATTATACAAGTCTAAATTCTTATTCTCAAGCTCATTAATAATTTATTGTATTTTTTTTTACTTTCTCTTCAAGTTCATGATTGGTTTTGGAGAGCAAGGCATTTTCATTTTTCAAAATTGAAATATTTTTCTTATGTTTTGAATTCATGACTTCAAATTCCAAACCCAATTCATCATAGGCATTTTACAACGCATCAAAAGAATAAGAATTTAAAATAGATGAGTTAGAAGTTACCTTAGAATCATCGATGGCCATGAGACACAAGTTGGATATTTCTTAAGTTTTTTCATTGAATGAGTCCTCATCACTCTAAGTAGCAAATTGGTCTTGTGTTTCTTTTTTTTGCTAGACCTTTTCTTCTTCCATTGAGGACAATCAAACTTGATGTGTCCTAATTTCTTGCACTCATAACAAATGCTGGGATCTTTCTCATTGGTTTATTCATTTTTGAGTCCTTCCTTCTTTTGGAATTATTTTGCTTTATTGAACCTCATGAACCTCTTCAATTTTCAACCAAACATAGCCATCTCTTTATCTTCATCCACATCTTTATTTGTATTTCCTTCTTCTATTGTGGACTTGAGGGCAATACCAGCCTTATTCTTCTCCATGTTTTTTTCTTCAACCCCTTCCTTGATTCTCATCTCATGGGTAAGTAATGAACCAATAAGCTTGTCTAAAGAGAGTGTCTCCAAGTTTTTTACTTCTTCTATGCCAGACACTTTAGCTTCCCATGCCTTTGGCAAGCTTCGAAGCACTTTTCTCACAACTTCTTCATGAGTGACTTCTAACTTGTCCCAAGTTTCCTTGGCATTGGAACATGAAGAAACTCTACTATATTCATCCGGGCCAAGTGCACAAA
Organism: Gossypium anomalum; assembly: GCA_025698475.1. Classification (NCBI taxonomy): domain Eukaryota; kingdom Viridiplantae; phylum Streptophyta; class Magnoliopsida; order Malvales; family Malvaceae; genus Gossypium; species Gossypium anomalum. Next base: position 63,947,943 of record CM046956.1, read on the forward strand.
AGAGAATGTGCATGGCCTGGGCGTTGAGCTACATGCTCTTTTTATCTTTCTCATTCCATTCCTTCTTACTTTAGAGGTATGGTTGAACCATTCGTGATGACATCCCATAAAGCATAATCATTGGCTTGTATAAACAAGGTCATTCTAGTCATCCAATACGAATAATTAGCACCATTGAAATAAGGAGGTTTGGAGATAGATTGAGACTCACCAACCATAATAGAGTCGGAAGAAGATGTCATCTTTTGTTGTTTGAATAAGATGAAGTTGAGCTACCTCGAGGATCTTCTCTTGAATGTTAGACCATCTTCTAGAGACTAGCTCTGATACCAATTGTTAGCTCGATAGAACAAATAAAAAATGCCAAGAGGGGGTGAATTTTCCTTTTATGAAATGGTGGAAGTAAGGAGAGAAAATTAAAACTAATGAAACAAGGATTTAGAGTGGTTCAGCCCCAACTGCCTATTCTACACCTTAGCTTTCCACCACTAATAATTTTCCCAAATTCTCTAATTTGTTCAACCTTTGAGGACAAGGTTTAAGCTTACAACTCCTTAAGATTTCTACCCCAAATATTAAGTTACAAACCCTCTCAATGAGATACAAATAAGCAAACAAAGAAACAATCCTTACAAGATTAAATTGTTTGCAAAATAAAGCTCAAATACAATAAAATACACTTGAGCAAAAGAATAGAAATAAAGCCCACAAGTATATGGAACAAGAATATGAAAGTATTAAGCTCTAAGGTTGTTTGATTAATAATTTTTGCTTGAAGTGCTTTCTTGCTGTAGGTTTTCAGAAGATGGTATTTATACCCCCTAATAGATTTCCAACCATTAAGGTCGTTGGTGTAATGAATATGGCCGTTGGGGATGTAAAACCAGAGCATTTATTTCACCTACAATTGCGAGTACCAATACAAAATAAAAGGGTGTCGAGTTTTTTTAAAATAAATGCTAATTCATTGACCGTTGGGATTATTATCCGATACTAAAAATATTTTATCGGTACTTTTGGAAATAGGTATCGATACCCGATCAATACTTTGTAAGGTTTGTAAGAAACATAATGCTATTTTGGTATCATTTTTAAGAAAGGTATTGATTATTTCAAGAACATATTGATACCTCAAAAATGGTATTGATAATTTTTAGGATTTCTGAAAATAGAATGCAAGTTTAGTCTCAATTTTTCTAAGGGTATAGATAGTTTCAAAATTATAGATACTTTTTGGCCTGAAGAAATTCTGACTTGTTTGAAAATCATTTTGATATGTTAAAATTGTTTCAAAATTTTCTAAGAGTTTAATGTAAGTATTCAAAATTTTTTCTCTTAGACTTCAAATTTAAAAATCATTTTGTCAAATTTAACTTATATTCAAAAATACTTTAATTTGTTATATCAAAATATTTTATCAAATAAAGCTTTGATTAACATATATCTCTAAGATCTTTTGTCTCCTTGAACCCCTATAGAGAAACACAAATATGATCACTAGCTCCCAAATCAATTACCTAGTGGTCTATTGAGTCTTCCATTAAAGAAGCCTCTATCATCAAGAGTTCCATACGTTTACCCTTGGTAGCTAAGTATTCTTTCCACTCTTTACAGTTTGCCTTGAAGTCCCTTTTTTTGCTGCAGAAGAAGCACTTAGATAAGTCTTTAGGCTTTTTGGTTCTCTTCCTTTCCACTTGCAGTGGCCCAGAGACCTTATCCTTGCCTTTCTTAGTGCGCTTTCCCTTCCCTTTTGAGGAAGAAATGATGGTTATATTCACTTCTGCTTTTCAAATCAACTGACCACCGTTCAACATCAACTCATAGGATTGTCACTCCTTCATGAATTGTGTAAGTGTCAGGTTTTCATTGCCAATGTTATATGCAGCCTAAAAACTGACAAAATCCTTTGACAAGATTTTGAATACTATCTCAATTTCAGTGTTCTAATCCAGATTGGCCTCATTATCTATGACCTCGACAAAGTAGCTTATAAGATGGTCTCTGACCGGAGTGTTGGGCTTTTGTTGGGCATTCATCATGCTAGTTATGGCAGATGTTCTAGCCAAGGTAGCTTGGCCTCCAAACATATCTTCTAGCTTATTTAGAATCGCTTTAGTAGTCTTACAGCTCTCTAGATGCTTATACAAAGTACTGGTCACGTTTGCCAGCATATAGCAATGAGCTATCTCATTAGACTCTTCCTACCATTTTCTAGCCTCAACTTAAGTGGCTGGTGGGCACTTATTATGAAGAACTATTTTAAGTTTCTTATAGCTCAGGACAATTATCAGTTTCCTTTTCCATTCCTTATAGTTATTGGTGTTCAGTTTGTCTTTAGTGAGTATGTTCAATAAAAGAGTTGGTGTCATTTTCAAACTAAATATAAAACATCCATATGTTAATATCTTTGTATTAAGAAAATGTTTGAAAATGTTTTGCAACATTACGATATGCACTAAGATGATGCATACATCTTACATTAAACCGTGAAAACATTTGTAAGCCATTGCAACGATAATTCCCACACCTATTGAATCAAGCCACCGTGGGGTGATCATGATCAACTAGTAAGAACATGGATTTCAATCCAATTAGTACATGAACCTAATTCCTTAGGCATTCACACGTACTAATAATCATGCAACATTTGGTCATCATTCTAATTTAAGTAGAGCTCCGTGGGGAGTTACTTAACTAGAAGATCTTGAGTGTATAACCATAAACTCAACACCTATTACATCATGGACCATAAATGAGTCATCTTGGGACAATCTCACCGAGTAGCATGTTTTGACTAATTTTCCTCTTTTGAAGATATAATTTCTTGACATATCGCATTATAACTCTTACCATAAGGGCTAGTCCAATTATCATTAGATCACAAGAGAATTCTTCTTACTTTTAGGAATTCTCCTCAATGAAATCCACATAGAAATCCTACCGTGGGGTAGTTCACTTGCCATGCCATCAGAGGAGACCATAGATGGAGGTTGTAGGTCTTGTTTAGAGACCTTCTCCCACTCAATATTTTAAAAACATGCAAGGTTTTTAATTTCTGGTTTCAATCATGTATGATTTATATATGCATGAAAAGTACATGTTCCATTCTTTCATAAACTATATGACACGATTATCTCATGAATGCATGACATGCTATGGAAATTTTATAATATTCACATTTAATTATTCACAATAGTCAATAAAATAATTTTAATTCTCCACAATTTCTCTTTTAAGGGAAAAATTGAAAAAGTGGATGTGAACAGTTCACAAGGTAGGTTCCCAAGAAAGGGTGGTGAGTCGTATTTGACCACTTAAAAACCAAAGCCTTTCCTTGCCAGATTCAATCCTAGACATGCACCTTTTTATTACCACACTTCTTACAGTAACCGAATAACCTAAAGAAGTGAATGGAACAATACAACACATGGATTTTCTCATTACCACACTTCTTATCTTTAATAGATCAACTATGGATAATCTCATACATATATATCACAATTATATCATGAATAATTATTAAACAAATATATAAAGAAATGGATAACAAAATAAAATTGCTAGCCAAGGTTTTCACGGTTCTATTTCTAAAAATTAAATGAACAATAAAAATTACATAGTTTTTCATTACAAGGCATTCCTTGTGTCTTCGACCACCATCGCTCCATCTTCTCTTCGTTATGGACTCCTTTTTGAAAAAAATCACATTTATGTCCTATGTCCATTTTTGGCTAATAAGAATTCTATAAATAAAAATAATCCTACCCGGAGATGATAGTCCACAGTCTATTTCCTAAGAACCACAACCTTCACAAAAAATGATAATTATATATAAAATATATATAATATTGCATTCATTCACAAACATTCCCCTAAACATGCAAATTATTACAAGAATGTCACATCTAATCAAATATTAACCAAAAAAGATTAATAGAGAGATTTGATTTGTTTACACCATAAACATAACACAAACCCGGCTCTTGATACTAATTGTAGGAAAATAAACCAGTTTGAAAATGGTTTTCTTGCACAACGAAAAATTAAAATTTTGAAAATCGACTCGGTTTGTGATATTTATAGCAATAAACCTTAACCGAATATGCACCTGTGTTTTATGATAAGTGGATCCTTGATGTTTTCTGGCTTTCAACCAAATGATCTTCTCTGCTATACTCGTATCACGAACTGCTTCGAGTTTGGGCTCGAACCAATTAAACCAAAACAAAGAACTAGGAAAAGTTTTTTTTTGGGTGAAAATAGAAATTCTCTCTTCTTTAACAGAAATTGGTATAATTGTTATCCTAAAAAATATGTTTATAAGTTGAGAATAAATTCTCTCTAATATTTGGCAAAATAACAATCCCTCAAAAGTTATGTTAATAGCTCTACCGGCGCCAGCTATTTATAAGAAAAGAAGGTAAAACCCTTGAAGTGTTGTAGAGGTTTATTTTAAATAAAAAAACAACATCCTACTTAGATTAGGCGAGGGGTGAATGACTCATCCATGTATTTCCACTAGGGTTGCCACCTCTTTCATGTTATATGAGGGGTTTTGGGCCTCTCTCACATCGAGTCCAATTACGAATACTTCCTAAGCCTTTCTAACCCAGTACTTTGGAATGCAATCTAACCCGATTCAGTTTTTCTATTCTCCAAAATAAACTTTAATATTTACATATTAAACAATTTTCTCATCCCAATTTTACTCTAGTAAAATTTTGGTTTTACCCCACGGTAAACTTTTGATGATTTTACCCCGGTAAAATTTTGAGAAAATTCGTTCAATATGTCACAACTCAACATGTTCACTATGACCAAATGGTTTATTTTCATTTTCGGGCTTCAAAATAGTTCAAAAATATGAAATCATTCTTTCATCATTTTTTAAGTAATCCTATATGGGATTGTAAATTTTCATTTTCATTTCCATTCCCATTTTTTGGAAACCTACATTCATTTCCAAATGATTCTATTTCTCTCTTTCGGAGAAAATCATAATCATTCCTGAATGTTTCCCATTTCTCTTTTTCTATTCATTCTGTTCATTTTTATTCAAACACGCAATTCATTTATGGTTTCAACGAGCTAGCGAGGGGACCAATTTGACATATATAGTTGAGGCTCAAATGATTTATAATTAAGTTTAAGCTTTTCGCCTATTAATTAAAAAATCATTTAGTCATAAAGTCATTCCACTATGTATTGTGACTCAACTCTCCCCAATGACATACCATTACTTAAACAACTACTCAATGCTCGTCCAATGACCTTGCCATTAAGTGTGTTACCCTCGTAGGGTATCCTTACTATCGGTGAGATAATATCCATTCTTCTAATTTGATCCTATTTTATCTCATGATAACCATTACATCTTCCTTCATGAAAAGTCAATCAGTATCAAATAGTGATCAAGTCATACATCACAAAGACAGTCTGTAACACCCCTAGCCCAAATTCTATCGCCATTTTTAGGCTAAGAGGTATTACCGAGCTAAGCATTTAATTTTTCATTCACATTACCAGTCAACAAAAATAGAAATCGAGCTGAATACATATTGATTTATAAGTTATAAATGCCATTTTAATATGGCCAAAATGTTTACAAAACAAAACATAACTATCACTAGCCTAACCTATACATGCCATATCAAGGCCAAAATGTAACTGTACCAACAAGATCGATAGTATGATGAACTGCTGACGATCCCCGAGTTGGTAGCCAAAATCAACAATCTATAAAACAGAGAAATAAGAAACAGAGTAAGCTTTCGAGGCTTAGTAAGTTTTAAGCATTTCATACAATTAAAGCTTGTCAATTAAATCGAACATTGAGTATCACAAAACTCGAATTCCAATTGTACTTCACTTGGCCAAATATACACAAGTACACTAGTTATAAAGCCTATTGGCCGAATATATATATATATGAATACACAAGAAATTTCCAGAACATATTTCACTATACTATATGGCTCATACAATTACTATAAGTCACATACTTTCATATAATGACATACATTGACCAAATAGGTCATTCTCTTATTCTTAAATGCTGTATTCATCCACACACATATATATATCGTTCTTTGATACTAATAATTCACTTTGAAATCATTTCACATATGAGTACATAATATGTACCTTAATATGTAAAATATATATAGTACTTACTCGACGATGGTTACCACGGATATTCAATGTCGTAATCTTACTTAACTTACTAGCATCAATCCTGTCAAGTCTTAGAACTCGAAACACATTTCTAGCACAAGCCTACGGGTATTTAACCCGGATACCATTCCAGCACGAAGCCTGTGGGTCTTTATGCCCGGATACCATTCAAGCATGAAGCCTGCGGGTCTTTATGCCCGGATACAATTCCAGCATATAGCCTGCGGGTCTTTAAGCCCGGATACAATTCCAGCATATAACCTGCGGGTCTTTAAGCCCGGATACACACATCAAATATCATGCCTATTTAATCATATACTAACACACCTTATGGAACATTTCACATTAGTAGCCATTTGCTACATTCGGACATAAGCTTCATATGAACACCATCATTTTCCTTTCGGCTTAACAATCATACCTAAATATCACATATACCTTTCATCAATCAAGCTTAACCCGAATTGATCATTCAACTATAGGTCATATACCTAGATTATGTATAGCATAACTTAATTCAACTAGAACCAAAAAGATCAAAATTCATCTAGTATATACATATCAAGGCATCATCAATTTCATACTATAGACGATTACTCAAAACTTACCTCGGATGTTTTGAACAGTTGCGGATAGGCTACTCGATTGCTTTCTCATTTCCCCTATCTGATTTAGTTCCTCTTTGCTCTTGAGCTTTAAATTTAAACAAATGAATTTGTTTAATTACTTACTCAACTTTGATTCTTTAATAGTCACATTTGACAAACATATAACTTCAATGCATATTATGTTTTATAAAATGTACCATGACTCGATTTCATGCTTATTATATCAATATCTAATTCGCATACACAAACAAAGATTCACATAACTTACCATGCTTTCCTATACACGAATTTAACTATATATAATATATATATGTATATCCGAATGTCTCTATGTCACAAGGTACATACATAAGGCATATATATATTTATACCTATGTGTGACTATCACAATTTAATTGATTACTCGTTTTATGCACAACCACGTATACACCTATATATATTTATAGCATGCCTTAATATCTTATATACCCCATTAGGCCCTAACCACTCAAACTTAGCTTTCATATACAATTTCCATTTCATGATCAAATGTAGCAAATTGCACATAGGTTTCACCTATGCCAAACAATGACCGAATATGCATATCAAATAAATAGCTTACTTAACACATAACTCACATAGCCAAAGTACATATAACCCTAATGACCAAATATGTATATCACCAAAATTCTTATGACTTAACCTTTAACCCTTTTAGCTGAATATCCATTAAATATCTAGTTCACATACACAAACACAAACACTTTAAAAATTTTCTTTAACTAAACATATATTCGGTAATGACCACAATAATTTAACAAATCTTAGAAACAATCTTTAACATTTTAAATTCATCTTATCCCCCCCATGACCGAATGTGCATATATATATAAAAACTCAATTAACAACAAAATTTTCTTTCCAAAATGCATATACATACATACGGCAACTTCAATTCATACCTCTCAACCATGAATTCAACTTATTCAACCATCATTTAAGCTACTTAACATATAACTAACATTTTCTTAAAAACTTATCAAAATAACACAAATTTAGCACTTGCTGAATGGATACTTGTTCATTGATTCATGAATTTAAACCATGGGTTAACTATGCTATGTATTTATCAATTTAATTTCTTAATCAATTACAAAAAAAATTACATTACTTACTTTTAAATTGAGATAACCATGGCCGAATGCCTTGTCTTCTTCTTTAATATTTTTCTTTCTCAAATTCGGCAATGAAGAAAGAAAGATGAACATCCATTATTTTTTCATCTTTTCTTATTTTACTAATTATTTTTATTTCAAAATAAAGCCATTACTTATTATAATACTTAAATAAAACATATATTATCCATCAACCATCATTATGGCCGGCCACTATATTAAAATTGGTCCATTTGACATGCAAGTCCCCCATGTCAAAAATTCATGCATTATTTGGCACTTTAAAATTTACCTATCACATTTTCAGGTCTTATCACATGAGTCCTATCTTATAAATTTCACATATAAATGACAAAATCAAAGCATGAAACTTTCACACATGCATTTACACATATAATAAACATAAAATATAACGGTTAATTATTTTTATGACTCGGTTCTATGGTCCCAAAACCACTTTCTGACTAGGGTCAAATTAGGGCTGTCACACAGTCGACTTGTGCCCACGTTTACTTTTCATCAACCATGTATTGCTAATAAGAGGATATTATTTACCTATGTTTTGGTTTATGAATTCCACTATTGTGAATGACGCTACATATTGCAGAAGTCGTACACCCAATGCACTGGTTTTCGGTTTCTTATCTATTTGAACTTAGGCTTTTACTTACACCAAAATGTACAAGTCACGCATACATAGTCCACCATCCACTTAGGATTTAGGTATGCTATACTATAAACATTACAAGTAAATAAATTGACAAATTGATTTAGGATCTATTCTGCTTGGGTCATGTCTGATGTACTGTCAGTCTAGTTAGTTACACTTATCTCTATTTTCGGAGAGTCATCCGCTCCAATGCCTAAGACAAGGCATCACCCCAATTGGACTTGATAAACGACATATTAGTCTTTTAATCAGTTTGCTCATTTTCTATTAGACTAAAGACATGTTTAGGTTCGTCTACTAATATAAGCTGTCATTTTGTACTACGATTAGACCATGTAATACTGCTTAGTATTAGTTAAACATTTAAATGACCAATGAGCAACATCTACTTTTATTTTGCTTTGCATGCAAAAACCATGTGAGGATAATAATACAACGTATATTGATTGTAATTAATGAATTTTTTTATCAACTAATCTGTTCAAAAAAATTATAAGTGTATCTTGACGAAAATATTACACTTAGGGCACCAGATCCAACAATTCATCCATTATACTAACCATATTCTCCACATTATAACAACCCATTTTCCAATGTTGTCAGAAAATAGTGGTTTCAAGACCACAATTCCAACGTGTGAATCCCATTTATTTATTATTTACGAGGTCATTACAGTGTCATATTAAACTTTAGTCTAGTAATTTCAACGTTTAGATAGTTAATTATGCAAAAATGGCTAAATCATAAAAGTTGTAAAAGTCAATCGTCATTAGTTTAATTGTATTAAATTGCTAACGAATTATGATTTAATGGATTAAAATGGTAAATACACCAAATTAGTTTATAATGCAAGATTGTGGCATTGTTTTTAATGAAATTTTAAGTAAATAATAAGGGGTAAACTTGTAAATAAATAAATAAATAAAATTAAATATAAAACAAAATATGAACAAAGCCACTTCTTGAACTTTTTGCTTGAAAAGCTGAAACCCCATGGAAGCTTAAACCAAGCTTTCGGCCAAGATTCATTTCACATGCATGGTATGTACTTTTCATCTGTTTTTCATGAATTTTATGTTTTTGAGATTGTTTTGCCTTAATCTAGCAAAATCGAGGGTTAATTTATAAAACTGTTGAATGTTTTGAAAGATACCATTGATGAGTTTGATATGTTTTTGAAGTTTAATAGTAGATTATTAAGCTTGGTTGTTAAATAGGATTATTTTGTAAAGTGATCTTGTATAATTTTTAAGTTTAGGGATTTAATTGAAAATAATGAAAATTTGACATGTTTTTCTCATGAAATTTCAACATGTGAGGAATAATTTAGAGTAGCTATAAAGTTAGTTTAATGGGTATAAAGTTTAACTATGAAAAATAATATTGTTTTGGTCATAGGGACCAAATTGAGTAAGGTGTAAAAGTCTGGGGCAATTGTGAAAAATTATAATTAGGAAGACATAGGTATATAATTGAATACTACATGAAATTGTGACTAATGAATTGAAATAAGTTATTTTATAGATCAAGAACTAGCAGACAATCGGGGAAAAGAGAAAGTTGTTGATTAGCCCCTAAATTTTTACTAGCTCTGCAGTTTAGCCTTGGTAAGTTTGTACAGTTTAGTTTAGTATAATTTGAAATTTTATATTGATTGTGAATTGTGGTTTTTGAATATTTTAGGTATAATTGAATTTTTATAAACTATTGGGAATTGAGAAAGTAATTGACTTGAACATTGTTAAAATGATGATATGTTTTGAGCCCGGATGAACATAGGATAGGGTACAATTGGCATGCCAATAGGTTATGCTGCGCACTATACGGGATTGACTTGTGGTGAGATGATGATTACTAGCTTGATATTATCCACTGAACATACCGTAGTTCAACATTTGTTGTGGATTGTTTTGATATATTTATAGAGATTCTGGTGTGTTACTAGGGGAGGATGTAAAGCCTGCGGGCTTGGCACTTGGTGCCAAGGCATGTTATCGGTTGGCTTGACTCATTTGAGTTTTTTGGTGTGTTTCAAATCGATAACGGTGTATCTGTATCTGTTATATCATTCATTGGGAAAATTTCTAGTGGTAGATGACTTGTTATTGAATTATATAAATGTTTGCATAATTTTTCAATATTATCTTGACTTGATATCAAATGATCTCTTGTGATTGAATAGATTATGCAACTCATACATATATATAAACTCACATGTTGAATGATTGTGGATGACCGAATTATTGTGTATTAATCTTGCTAATGTAAAATTACTATGTTTATAAGGCAAGGTTTATCATTTCAACCGTTGAACTAACTAAGCTATATTGAAGCTTACTCATGTCATTTTTCCTGTTTCATTGTAGAGATCATTTTGTGGAATCAAATGATCGAATCAGCCTAAAGATCACATTATCCAAATATCTATAGGTAGATTTTGAGATGTCTAAAGATCACACTATCCAAATATCTATAGGTAGATTTTGAGATGTTTACCTTTGGGTTATATGGCATGTAATAGGTGTCTTGTATATGTTTTGGATACTTATTACTTGTGATACATCTTATATTTAGATGATGTTGTGTAAATTTGATTTTGGCTCACTTGTATATATGCCTTTGGCTTTTAGCTTGTAAAGGTCCAAATGTATATGTTTTGGTCATTTTGTTTATGCTACTTGTGAATTAATAGGTTATGGTAGAATTAGATATGAATGAGAGGAATGAATTGTAGGTTTGGTATGTGTTTAAAATATGTACTTGTGAACTTTGAATGTAAATTGGTTGGTGTATGAAATGTGATGCCATTGAGGGCATATTGTTTAGGTACTTAGGTTGTATATTTTAGTATGTTTTAAGCTTGTTTGAATGTGTTTTGAAGGTATATGAATGCATGTTTTCAGTTTGGCTTGGAACTTAAAAAATGATTACTTATTTAGCTTGATATGGAAGTCATTTTAGGTGCACACGTCCTGGGACACGGGCTGTCATACAGTTGTGTGCCATACACGGTCTCCTCACACGTTCGTGTGTCATATTAATTTTAAGTACAGGTTTTTCCACACAGCATTAGGCTATTACATGGCCTGGAGACACGATTATGTAACCATATTTTAAATCTCACACGGTCTGCACACAACTGTGTGTCCTTATATCAATTTGCACACGAGCGAGCACATGGTTTGTGACACGGTTGTGTGACCCAAATTTCAAATTGTATACAGTTTGGCCACACGGCCTGGCCACACAGTTGTGTGATCCCCGTTTCCAAAACTTTCATTTTTTTTTTGTTTTATTTCAATTATTTCTAGTGTAATAGCTCATTTTCAGTGGTTTCAGGACTACGATTCTTACCTGTGTATCAATACATCATTATTTATTTATTTATTATTTATAAGGTTGTTAAAGTGTCATATTAAAGTTTGGGTAGGAAATTTTAATGTTAAGTTAATTCATTGAGTAAAACGGATTAAATAGAATAAGTTACAAAAGTCACTCCTTAAAGGATTAATTGTATTAAATAGTTATAAATCATGAAGAATAGGTTTTTATATGGTAATTATACATATTTGAAACATAGTGGACGATTAGGTAGTAGGTTTGGCAGGAAATTTAATTTAAAAACCAAGGTTCATTTGGTAATTTAGTAAATAAGTAAAAAATTAAAAGATATCAAAAATATGCTATCATCTTGATTCATCTTCAACACCAAATTTGAGAGAAGGAAAAAACCATTTTTATGAGTTTAAGGTTTGACCAAGCTTAGTTCACCTTGCATGGTATGTTTTTGTTACTTGTGTTTAGTAATTTTTATGTTTTTGACATTATTGTAGCTTAATCTAGGTAACCCAGGGACTAATTTGTAAAACTATTAAATTTTTAGAATTTTACCATGGATGAAATTGTGATGTTTATGAATTTTTATGATAGTTTATTAAGCTTGTTAGTTAAATAGGACTATTTTGTAAAGTAATTTTAGCTAATTTTAAAGTTTAGGGATTTAATTGTTAAAATTGTAAAATACCATATAATTTTTGTGAGAAAATGGTAAAATACCATATAGAAATTGGCACAAGACTTTTTGGGCTAATTCGTGTTAATTGTGAAAATTTTGATTTTAGGGATTAAATTGAATAAAAGGTGAATGTTTAGGGTAAATGTGTAAAAAGTTATTAAAAGGTTAATTGCATAAATTTAAGTGTTTTAAGATGTTTTCTTTGGTTCATTGAATTAAACTATTATATTTAGATCAAGAAATGGATCAGTCTGTCGATAAATGGGGAAAGGAAAAGTTATCGAGTAATCATTGTTGCGTACTGTTAGCTATCGTGTGTTTGTAAGTTCGTATTACATTTACTATGTTCATAAATTATTATACTTGTTATGTGTTTAATAAAATGTAATTGAAAGTTTTTATGATTAATTGGTTGCTTTATAAAATGGAAGTATAAAGTTGAGTTGAAATGTTTCAAAAAAATAGTATAAGCTCGCGTGAACTAAGTGAATAGCTAGGATACAAATGACATGTCATTTAGGGCATAGCAGGCTTCGAGTTGGTGTATTTAGCAGGCTTCGTGCAGGTGTGTTTAGTAGGTACTATGTACCGTTGATGGATACCGTACTGATGGCTTGAGGTCCTGCATGTGTTGCGGATTCTCTGAAGCTTGTGTGAGCAGCATCATGTATTGGTTAATGTCCTTAAGTTAGCTCATAGTAGCATTTTCCTCCAGTGTATTCGAAGTTGGTTTATTATGGTTCTCTGAGCAAACCAGTTATCTATTAAAGGAAAACAATATGAGATGTTATAATAATCTGTATATTCGTACATAGTTATTTGATGCATTATGTTTTGATGATATGAGTCCAGGTTTAAATATTTTAGGATGTTGAACGATGCTATTTGGTGAGGATGGTTAATTGCTTTGTTATAATGAAATGACATTGGCACTATGTGTGAGGATTTGAATGGCACTATGTGTGCGGAAATTGAATGGCACTATGTGTGCTGATTTGAATGTCAATACGTGTGTGGATTACCAAGGCACTATGTGTGCAGGTTAGCATGGCACTATGGGGTGCGAATTTCCTTGCTGGAGCACTATGTTTGCAAAATCGGTTGATGATACAATAAGTGCAGGAAATGAATGAAGGGTTAGAGCTATTGATTGAAACAATAAATTGGAGACATGAAACGTATATGCATGAATCCATCTAGTTCATTATTGTTTAATACTTTGAGAAAAGGATTTAAGCCATCTGGTTGTTTGATATTTTGATTGAATAGCAAGACTTGACTTGTAGTTGGATAAATAATCTAAGTAATATATGGCATAGCTCGGTATGGCTGTAATAGTTGATTTTAATTTTTTTCTTATGATCTCAAGTTAATTGTCTGTATTATATTGCTTATGACTACTGAGTTGAATACTCATTGGTGTGTTTACTTGTCTCTTATTTAGATTTTCTTTTGATCCATTTTGTGTGCTCGGGACCATCGTTGAAGTCATCACACCTGCCTGCAACGTTTTGGTACCCCTTCTTAGTCTTAAGTATAACATTATGGCATGTATAGATATTAAATTTGGGGATTTCCACGTTATAATACTAAATTTTGTAATCATGGCCATACGAATATGGCTTAACCTTTAATATTAAAAAAATGGCTATGTTTGCTTTTATAATACAACTCTTTTAATTAAGTGAAATGTTACTAAGTTAGGCTTATGGAATGTGGCTATTTATTTGTTTTTATGAGCTAAATACCATATGTATATAAATTTTTTTATGCATTCGACTATTATGGCAAACCACCAAATGAATAGTGATCCTCTTTTATGATGCATAGATGAGTGCAAGGCACGTTGTACATTATATATACGTTTGGGTATGAATTAATACCTTGTAAATTCGATTTTGTTTTAATTGCAAAGACCGGAAAAATAATTATCCACTATTTTATTTTGTTCAACTGTTCGCTTATGAATTCTTTTAGTAATACTCTGTAACCCTTCTGGTGACGGATACGGGTTAGGGGTGTTACAGTTTGTTTTAGTGGTTAAGTACTCTGGGAAGTGTTTGAGAAGTCCTGAGTTCAAACCTGGACTTTAGCAAAATTTTTGGTTTTCCCTTGAATGAATATGGACATTAGCCTGTAGACCTTATAAATAATTGTAGTTGAAATGTGACACAAATGAGCTTGTAGTCCTGTGGCAAGCGGCGTGTGGTAGTTGCTGGAGGTCTGAGGTTCAAGTCATGGCAATGTAAAAGAGTATTTATTTTGCTACTCTTGCCATGTAAGAAGTATATATTGTTTGAAACTCTGTTGAGTTGATTTTGACTTGGTCAGGGAGTGTTATGTGGAGGGAATCAAGGAGAGGATTAGGGAGAAAATCAGGGAGAGGATTGTAGAGAGATTTTAGGAGGAAAAAAAGGGAGTTTGAGGGTGTGTGGGTTTGTGCCAAATTTTCTAAGGGGAAACTCATGGTTTCGGGTTTGGAGGGGTATGTTTTCATTTCGAAAATTGAGAGCATTTTGGGGGTCTTTCGGGATTTGCTTTGTTCTTCCTTTCTTTATGTTTTCTCTGCTTTTTGTGCTAGTTTGCGTCCCTTTTTGGTCAATAATTGTTAGCCGACTTCTTGTGCCACTTATTATTTCTTTTTCACTTTTTGCAATTGTAGTCGAATTCACTTGAGTCCATTTGGGAAGTTTAGTGTTAACTCTTTACTTTTCTGCTTCTTTTCAAGTGCCTTCTCTTGGATTTCTTTTCCCCCTCTGGTTCTCGATATTATTTCTTTCTGGCATTTTGTTTTTTGTTTTGCTGAATCTCTGCCCACTCTTTTCCAATTCTGGCCAAATGCTATAGGCCTCTTAAGTACCAAGCCGAATACTGCATCCCTTAACTACTCTTTGACAACCGGCCAACTATTCCATCACCCTTCCATATCTATCGGTTGATTTTGGAGTGAAGGGTTCTCAAGTGATTCAGGATCCTCCTTTCGGCATTCAATCTAATATTTGGGGGTAAGTTGGCTTGTTTGGCCGAATGTTTCTATGGTTTTTAAGTGTTGGGGGTTTTAAGGCTTATTTTTGGTAAACAATCCTTTCTAATAAGTTTCATTGCTAAAGCAGATAATCAGTAAGGACGTGAGATCAATTCTTAATCAGCGATCTAAGGGAAATAAGCTATTTTTGTTCGTTCAAGGTGAGTAGTGAGTGGCGATTTGGGTTTTACTATTAAGAACTCTAACGATTGGAAAACTAACGGTAAATCTTGAATGAATGTAGGCTTTGGCATGGTGGGCTGTTCACTCCTTTCACAAACAGGTGTGTGTAACACTGCCATTAGATGTGGTGTAACACGTCATACCCGTAATCCAAGCCGGGGCAGAGTACAAGGCATTACCTAACTTGATCTCATGCATTCAACCCATCTTAAGTCACCAAGACTCGGTCCAAATTAAAATTTTTTCAATTTCTATTTTAAACTTCTTATTATGGGTCTACGAGCCCCAAATCGACCATTGGAAATTATACAAGACCATTTCGGGTCCTTAACACGGCTATGAAAACCTTGCCTTTAAAACAGGGCACACACTTGTGTGGAAGAGCGACACGCCTGTGTGACCATCTTGACATGGTCGTGCTGATGGCCTGTGTGTCTCACACGTAGGGACACGCCCGTGTCCTTTACCCCTGTAGAATTAATTTCTAATTCACACCTACAGGGGATTTCACATGGCTAGACACATGCCCGTGTCAATGCCTTGTGTCCCTCACACAGCCATGACACGGCCGTGTCCTAGCCCATGTGCAAAAACTTGGACATTCTGTTTCAGACAAAAAAAATGCCCAAAATGTCACATGGCCGTCGCACACGCTCGTGTACTAGGCCGCGTCCTTCACACGACTGAGACACACGACTGGGCCACATGCCCATAGGGTAGACCGTGTGTCACACACGGCATAGACACACGCCTGTGTGTCTACCCGTGTGGACAATATAAGGCTATTTTCCAAGCCTCATTGCCACCCTTATATACCTAGTTACATAAAAATACCAATCAATACCAAAACAAGCACAATTCATACAACCAAATCAGCCACAATAGACATTCATTCAACCATGAAATTTCATCTTTTATAAACTCAAAATGAATGTTATCCATCATTCAAGGCTTAATACAAAATAAAGGGTTTCTAACCCAAGCCAAACACATTTGGCCAATTCTCAAAGACAAAAAATATTAAAGTCTAATCCCTATACATGCCATATTCAAAAATATAAATCCAACTATACTGAATGCTTCGGATGATAGTGTGATCGATATCTCTTACTTCCGGTGATCCTTGAGCTAATTAGGCGGCACTGTAAGAAAAATGGAAAGAAAGAGGGAGTAAGCATAAAAGCTTAGTAAGTTGCATATAAGTAAATATACAACAACAATTTCCTTAATGATCATCATACTCATAACACAAGGGTAAGCATAAGTATAACTTACTCATTACCGTCCATTCATGTCCCATATTTTATATCAAGCTCATTACTCATGTATACCAATTTGGTACCTGTACCAGTCACAACAAGGTTATACTTCCCTTATTAACTCACAATCATAACTTTTACCGTTGAACCATGCAGAACATTATCGGATATTCCATAAGACGCAAACATGGGGTAAGATGCCGATGCCATGTCCTAGGCATGGTCTTACACTAGCTCTCGCATATCCGTGTCGATGCCATGTCCCAGACATGGTCTTACACTAACACAACTCGTAGCTGATGCATGTCTCAGACATGTCTTACACTGGCTTACGTCTCGAGACCAATGCATGTCCCAGACATGTCTTACACTAGCACTTGGCTCAATGTCGCTGCCATGTCCCAGACATGTCTTACACTAGCTCACACAAGTGACCCAAATGTCACGACATGAATATCCGGTTTATTTCCTAGGGTTCCAATAGGATTTCTACTATCTCAATTATCAATATGCATTCTCAATTCACAAACAAGCAATTCATGCTATATCAATTCAATGACAATTCAGACACATATGCTAGCAATGTAGTTGTATTATTTACATACAACTTACCTTGGATTACAAAATGTACTCGACTAGTCGGTTTAGTCGATTTGCTTGTATTTCCCCCGGTCTAGGTTCGAATTTGGTAAGTCTTGATCTATAATAGTAAAAATGAACTCATTTAGTCACTCAACACAATTAGGCAATCTAAAATTCACATCTTAGGTAAAATGACCTTTTTGCCCCTAGACATTGGCAAAATGACCATTTTGCCTCTATGCTCGAAAATTAATTTTTATTGAATTTCTTCATGTCTCAAGCCTAGCTAAACCCTTTTTAATTTTATAGCAACTTCAAATTCTTACTATTCCACATATTATCAACTATTTTTACAACTTAAGCAAAATAGTCCCTTTATGTGCTTTCCATGAAAACTTTTTCACAAAAGTTATTTATAAGACACTCAAGATTCATTTTCTTCCATAAAAACTCAGCAACCATTACAAATCCATTCATGGAAAAACCCTAAACTCTTAATCATTTTGCAAAATAGACCCCTCATTTGAAAGCTTATGCTTCAAGGGTCTCAAAAATGTAAAAATCTTCAAGAAATCTCATTAAAATCACTTACTCGTGAGAGGAATAAGTTGCTGAAAAATTTTGAAGCTCAAAACCCTTAACAATGGCTAAAAAATTGTTGGAACGAAGAAAGAATGAAAGAAAAAGATGATAGCTAGGCCTAGGTAATATTATATTACACCTTATGTCATCAAATTTCACCTAATGTTGACTTTTCAACATTTCCATCTACCATGGCCGGCCATCACCTATTTAATGGCCCAATTTCACTTGAAAAACCCTCAATTTTTGATACATGACAATTTGGCACCCTTAGCTATCAATTTAAGACTTTTGCACTTTATGCGATTTAGTCTTTTTTACAAATTAGGTTCACAAACGTTAAAATTAGCTCACCAAATTTTTCATGCACTATACTAGAAATGCTATAACATCAAAATAATAATAAAATAATTTATTTGACTATAAATTTGTGGTCTCGAGACCATTATTTTGACTAGGCCCTAAATCGGGCTGTTACATTTCTTCCCCTTTTAGGGATTTTCGTCCCCGAAAATCTTACCGGCGAATAAGTTCGGGTATTGATCTCTCATAGCCTCTTCAGGTTCCCATATGGCTTCCTCGACTCCATGTCTATGCTACAAAACTTTTACGAGTGCTATACTCTTATTCCTTAACTGTTTAATTTCCCGAGCCAAAATCTTGACCGGTTCTTCACTATAGGTTATATCTGGATGAATCTCAACCTCTGTTGGCTTAATTACATGCGAAGGGTCTGATCTATATTAGTGTAGCATGGACACATGAAACACGTCGTGAATCCTTTCCAACTCTGGTGGCAAAACCAATCGGTAAGCTACAGGCCCTACTCTCTCGATAACCTCATAAGGTCCTATAAAATGAGGACTCAACTTGCCTTTTCTACCAAATCTGAGGATTTTCCTCCACGGGGAAACTTTCAAAAATACTTTATCTCCAACTTGGAATTCAATTTCCTTTCATTTCAGGTTCGTGTAGGATTTTTTTCTATCCGAGGCGGCCTTCAAGCAATCACGAATTTCTTTCACTTTCTCCTCAGTCTCTTTGACTAAATCAACCCTGTGAATCTGACTCTCTTTAAGTTCAGTCCAGTATAAAGGCTTTCGACACTTCTGCCCATACAAAGCCTCATAAGGCACCATTTTCAAACTTGTCTGATAGCTGTTGTTGTAGGCGAATTCAGCCAATGGTAAGTATCTTTCCCAACTTCCCTAAAAATCGAGAACACAAGACCTCAACATGTCCTCTAAGACCTAAATCACTCTTTTCGACTGTTCGTCGGTCTGCAGGTGAAATGTCGTGCTAAGACTTAACTTTGTTACCATTGCCTCTTGGAGCTTTGTCCAAAACCTCGAGGTAAACCTCAGGTCTCGGCCTGAGATAATCGATAACGGCACTCTATGAAGCCTCACAACCTCAAAAATTTATAATTCGGCTAGTTTCTAGAGGGAGTAATCGGTATGCACTGGTATGAAATGGGCCGACTTTGTTAGCCTATCAACAACAACCCATACTGCATCTTTCTTTTTCGGGGTTACCGGCAAACCCGTCATGAAGTCCATAGTGTTCTGATCCCACTTCCATTCGGGGACCATGATAGGCTGAAGTAGACCGGAAGGTACTTGGTGTTCAGCCTTTACTTACTGACACACTAGGCACTTGGACACAAACTCTGAATTGCACGGACAAACAACCATTATGTGCTTCTCTTAGAATCTTCTGAATAGGCTTATTGTCCTTGGGTATACACACTCAGTCTCGATACATTATACACCCATCGGTACCAAAACAAAATTCGGATTCATTTTCCGTTTCACTCTGAGCCATCTTAGCTTGCAACTTCTTATCACTTTTCTGAGCTTCATGGATCTCTTGTAGAAATGTCAGTCTAGCCTTCAATTCTACTAAAACCGAACCATCAATAGACAAAGCCTACTTGGCATTCATTGCCCTCAACGCAAATAGCGGTTTTCTACTCAAGGCATCGGCGACCACGTTTGCTTTCCCCGGATGGTAATCTATTACCAAATCGTAATCCTTTATCAGCTCTAAACATCGGCGTTGCCGTAAATTCAACTCTGTTTGAGTCATCAAGTACTTTAAGCTCTTAAGGTCAGTTAATACCCGACATTTCTCTCCGTACAAATGGTGTCTCCAAATTTTCAGCTCGAACACGATGGTGGCCAGCTCTAAGTCGTGCGTCAGGTAATTCTTCTCATCCGAATTTAGTTGCCTAGAAGAATAAGCTTTGACCTTACCTTCTTGCATAAGCACACACCCTAAACCATTTAAGGAGGCATCACTATATATCAGGAACTCTTTACCCGACTCCGGTTGCACTAGCACTGGGGCTTCAGTCAACAAAGCCTTTAATTTCTCGAAACTCTGCTGGCACTTTTCTGTCCAATCGAACTTGACATCTTTTTGCTATAGTCTTGTCATTGGGGTAGCTATCATAGAGAATCCGTTTTAAAATCATCTATAGTATCTGGCCAAACCCAAAAAGCTTTAGACTTCTGTCACATTCTTTGGCGATTTCCATTCCACAATAGCCGAGATCTTGCTTGGGTCAACTCGAATCCCGTCACCTGACACAATGTGTCCTAAAAATCCAACCTCTTTAAGCCAAAATTCACTCTTACTGAACTTGGCGTATAACTGCTTGTCTCTCAAAGTTTGCAACACAACTCTTAGATGCTCCGTGTGCTCACTCTCATCACGCAAATAAATCAATATGTCATCGTTAAGACGACGACAAACTTATCCAAGTACGGTCTGAATATGTGGTTCATCAAATCCATGAACACCACTGGGGTATTAGTCAACCCAAAGGGCATGAAAAGAAACTCATAATGCCCGTATCTTGTCTAAAATGCAGTCTTCGGCACATCTTGCTCTTTAACTCTTAATTGGTAGTATCCCGACCTTAGGTCAATCTTGGAAAATATAATGGCCCCCTTTAACTGATCAAATAGGTCATCAATCCTAGGCAAAGTATAGTTGTTCTTCACTGTTACCTTGTTGAGCAGTCTACAGTCGATGGATAACCTCATCGACCCATCTTTCTTCTTCACAAAGAGTACCGGAGCTCCCCATGGGGAATAGCTAGGTCTCGCGAAGCCCTTGTCTGTTAACTCTTGTAACTGTACTTTTACTCTTTCATCTCCGTTGGAGCCATCCTATATGGAGCGATTGAGATAGGTGCCCTACCGGGGACCAACTCAATTCCAAACTTAACTTCCCTCACTAGAGGTAATCCAGGTAACTCTTCTAGAAACACGTCTGTAAACTCACAAACTGTCAGCACTGATTCAATCTTTAACTCAAACACTTGAGTATTCAGCACAAAAGCTGGTGCTCTACCGTCATACCTCACTGTGGCGTCTCTTGGCACGCATCTACTGCTAGCCCCACTCCCGGGGTTCTTTTGTGGTCTACCCCTCAATGGGGCACTACTTGCCTTCACTTCTTGCTTTTTTCTCTCCCTTCCATCTCAGGACAATCACGAACGTCTTCCATATTGAAGACACTCCGGCTTATTTGACCGAGCACTACCGACACTAGCGATCGAAGTGGTTTGGGCTTTAGATGTCGTATTATGCTGATTCTTATTTCTCTCCGAATACCCCACTGAAGTATTAGATCGAGTAGAGAATTCCTTTGATCTCTTGGATGTGGACTGGTGTGATTTCCCTATCTATCTCTTCTTCAAATCCCGTGACTCAAAAGCCACTTTCCTCCTCTCTTTGATTAGCTCTTTTGCCTTACAGGCTCTCTCAACAAGTGCTACGAACTGTCGTAGCTCTAAGATGCCAACAAATAGTTGAATGTCTTCATTGAGACCATCCTCAAACCTCTTACATATTGTGGCTTTTGTAGACACTCATTCTAGCGCATATTTGCTGAGCCTCACAAATTCGCGCTCGTATTCTGTCACCGACCATCGGCCTTGCTTTAGCTCTAGGAATTCCTTCCTCTTTTGGTCTATCAATCTTTGGGTAATATACTTTTTCCGAAATTCCTCCTCAAAAAATTCCTAATTGATCCTCACTCTCGATACCACGAACACGAGAGTGTTCCACCACTGATAAGCCGAGTCCCGAAGGAGTGACACAGCACACTTCATGCACTCTTCAGGTGTGCATGACAATTCATCGAATACTCTTACGGTATTTTCTAGCCAAAACTCTACTCTCTCCGGGTTATTATCTATACTAGCCTGGAATTCCTCGGCCCCTTGTTTCCGGATCTTGTCTACCAGAGGCTTCTCTCTTCTAAACACATCCGCACCTTGCGGAGCTACCGGGGCATACTGAGGAATTGTAGGAGGTGGGCGAGGTGGACTGTTCAGATTTGCACAAATGAACTTCATGTACCAACCGTCCATCATTCGGAGATAGGCTTCTCTAGCCCTTCCACCTCGACCCATATTCACGAGCTCACTCTCAACTGGCAGTGTCCCTTAGCGGGAGTCGGCACATTACTTTCCACATCATCCGTCATGGCTCTATCAGGATCCATTTACTATAAAAAAACATAATTTATAATCGTCAGGTATCGTCACACTATTAGTATACAATTATGGCATGTATGGCTAGATTCGTACTCTTGCTAGGTTAGTCCTAGAACCGACTTAACCATGGCACTGGTACCACTAAATGTAACACCCCGTACCTGTAACCCAAGCCAGGGCAGAGTACAAGGCATTACCTAACTTGATCTCATGCATGCAACCCATCTTAAGTCACCAAGACTCGGTCCAAATTAAAACTTTTTCAATTTCTATTTTAAACTTTTTATTATGGGCCTATGAGCCCCAAATCGACCATTGGAAATTATACGGGACCATTCCGGGTCCTTAACACGGCTATGAAAATCTTTCCTATAAAAAAGGGCACACGCCTGTGTGGAAGAGCGACACGCCTGTGTGACCATCTCGACATGCTCGTGTTGATGGTCTGTGTGTCCCACACAGCCTAAGCACATAGGGACACACTCGTATCCCTTACCCATGTAGAATTAATTTCTATTTCACACCTACAGCGGTTTTCACATGGCTAGACACGCGCCCGTGTCAATGGCCTGTGTCCCTCACACGGCCATGACACGCCTGTGTAATAACCCGCGTGTAAAAACTTAGACATTCTGTTTCTAATGACAGCATGCTCAAAATGTCACACGGCCGTGGTACACGCCCATTTACTAGGTCGTGTCGTTCACACGGTTGAGACACACGGCCGTGTCTCAGCCCGTGTGTTTATTTCCATGCATACTGGCTTGAAAATTTTACGTGTACGGGACACGCGGCCGGACCACACGCCCATAGGGCAGACCGTGTGTTACACACAGCTTAGACACACACCCGTATGTCTAGCTATGTGGACAAAATAGGGCTATTTACCAAGCCTCATTGCCACCCTTATATACCTAGTTACATATAAATACCAATCAATACCAAAACAAGCACAATTCATACAACCAAATCAGCCACAATAGATATTCATTCAACCATGAAATTGTATCTTTTATAAACTCAAAATGAATGTTAGCAATCATTCAAGGCTTAATACAAAATGATGGGTTTTTAACCCAAACCAAACACATTTGGCCAATTCTCAAAGACACAAAATATTAAAGTCTAAGCCCTATACATGTCATATTCAAAAATATAAATCCAACTATACCGAATGCTTCGGATGATAGTGTGATTGATATCTCTGACTTCCAGTGATCCTTGAGCTAATTAGGCGGCACTGTAAGAAAAATGGAAAGAAAGAGGGAGTAAGCATAAAAGCTTAGTATGTTGCATATAAGTACATATACAACAACAATTTCCTCAATGATCATCATACTCATAACACAAGGGTAAGCATAAGCATAACTTACTCATTACCATCCATTCAAGTCACATATTTTATATCAAGCTCATTACTCATGCATACCAATTTGGTACCTGTACCAGTCAATACAAGGTTATACTTCCCTTATTAACTCACAATCATAACTTTCATCGTTGAACCATTTGGAACACTATCGGATATTCTATCAGCCTCAAACATGGGGTAAGATGCCGATGCCATGTCCCAGACATGGTCTTACACTAGCTCTCGCATATTCGTGTCGATGCCATGTCCCAGACATAGTCTTACACTAACACAACTCGTAGTCGATGCATGTCCCAGACATGTCTTACACTGGCTTACGTCTCGAGGTCGATGCATTTCCTAGACATGCCTTACACTAGCACTTGTCTCAATGCCGATGCCATGTCCCAGACATGGTCTTACACTGGCTCTCATAATGTGGCGAATGCATGTCCCACACATGTCTTACACTAGTTCACACAAGTGACCCAAATGTCACGGCATGAATATCCGGTTTATTTCCTAGGGTTCTAACGGGATTTCTACTATCTCAATTATCAGTATGTATTCTCAATTCACAGACAACCAATTCATGCTATATCAATTCAATGACAATTCAAATGTATATACTAGCAATGTAGTCGTATTATTTACATACAACTTACCTTGGATTACAAAATGTAGTCGACTAGTCGGTTTAGTCGATTTGCTTGTATTTCCCCCGGTCTAGGTTCGAATTTGTTAAGTCTTGATCTAAAATAGTAAAAATGAACTCATTTAGTCACTAAACACAATTAGGCAATCTAAAATTCACATCTTAGGTAAAATGACCTTTTTGCCCCTAGACCTTGGCAAAATGACCATTTTGCCTCTATGCTCGAAAATTAATTTTTATTGAATTTCTTCATATCTTAAGCCTAGCTGAACCCTTTTTAATTTTATAGCAACTTCAAAGTCTTACTATTCCACATATTATCAACTATTTTTACAACTTAAGCAAAATAGTCCCTTTATGTGCTTTCCATGAAAACTTTTTCACAAAAGTTATTTATAAGACACTCAAGATTCATTTTTTTCCATAAAAACTCAGCAACCATTACAAATCCATTCATGGAAAAACCTAAACTCTTAATCATTTTGCAAAATAGACCCCTCATTTGAAAGCTTATGCTTCAAGGGTCTCAAAAATGTAAAAATCTTGAAGAAATCTCATTAAAATCACTTACTCGTGAGAGGAATAAGTTGCTGAAAAATTTTGAAGCTCAAAACCCTTAACAATGGCTAAAAAATTGTTGGAACGAAGAAAGAATGAAAGAAAAAGAAGATAGCTAGGCCTAGGTAATATTATATTACACCTTATGTCATCAAATTTCACCTAATATTGACTTTTCAACATTTCCATCTACCATGGCCGGCCATCACCTATTTAATGGCCTAATTTCACTTGAAAAACCCTCAATTTATGATACATGACAATTTGGCACCCTTAGCTATCAATTTAAGACTTTTGCACTTTTTGCAATTTAGTCTTTTTTACAAATTAGGTTCACAAACGTTAAAATTAGCTCACCAAATTTTTCATGCACTATACTAAACATGCTGTAACATCAAAATAATAATAAAATAATTTATTTGACTACAAATTTGTGGTTTCGAGACCATTATTTTAACTAGGCTCTAAATCGGGCTGTTACATGTGGAATTGCGAAGGCTGAAAAGTCGAAAAGTGGGTTGTCGACACCACACAGATGTGTAGGTGCCCGTGTGACAAAACATGGTCGGGTGGTCTATGAGATGGCCATGAACGTTTTCATAGGCCGAATTGGTATTGGGCCATTTTGGGCCGAACTGGGCTATGTAGGCCCAATGGGCCTGTGGCCCCCACATAGAAAGAATGACACAAATGTGTGATTAGTTTTGGGCTAGGCTGTGTGAACCATACGGCTAAGGCCATATTGGGCTATGTGGGCCATACGAGTGTGTGGGCTCACATGGGCCCACAATATAGGCTGTAAGCCCATTATCACCGAATGACTGTTAAGGTTACATGAGTCACCCAAGACAACTGTGGACCTACTATTGGGCTGGTAAATATACCTGGATCCTTATGTCGGTAAGAAGACTGTTGTACCCTTATGTGATGTATGACTATGTAAGCATGCCATTTTTACTGTATGTACATTTATATTATGTTGCATTTCATGGGGTGGGATATATGATTTTGGAGGAAGTGTACTGAAAGCTTATAAGCCTAATGCTATAAATATTGTTTTAGTGTTGTACCCGGTACGACTTGGTGTGTAGGGTAGGGTGGGTCTATTTTATCCCCACATCGTGTGTAGGGCTGGTACAAAGATGGTGTGTAATGGATGGATTAGGTAGGACTTTTTGTTTGCATACTGTACTGATTCTATAATGGGCTTAGGCCCCATTGATACTGTTACTAAATTGGGCTTAGGCCTATACTGTTTATGATTCTAAAATGGGCTAAGGCCCTAACTGAAACTGAGGGCTTAGGCCCAAATTGTGTTTACTCTAACTGTATGCTTTTATGGGATTTCACACACTGAGTTTTTGTAAACTCACCCATATGTTAACTGTGCAGGAAATTCCCAAGCTTAGATGGATCGAGGCGATGGAGGACTCCGAGGTGGCCACTCGACGAAGTTTCTTTTAATATTATAATTAAGATTTTATTTTGGGTTTTCATTATGTAATAAAGCCTCTTAAATTTTATATTTTGAATTTGGGTTTTTATCGCTTTGGTTTATAACTGTTAGTGATAGGAAAATGTGAGTTTCTAAAAAGTCAAAACATTTTCAAAACCACCCAAAATATTTAATTTGTTTTCAAAGCTTCCGCGATTAACTAACTGTTTTCAAAATTAGTAATGTTTTATTAAGAGCAACCTTTAAAAGTGCAACCATATTATGAATAAGCAATAAGACATTAAATGGCCTTTCAAACTATATGAATAGGTGAGTTAAAGAAAGGGTTTTTAAACAACGAGTCTTAGATTTCGAAAAACACTTCAATGTGACATCACAGATTTGGCCATAACGTCCAGGCTGGGTTTGGGGTGGTACATTCACTGTTCACGATGTTATTGTGAATTGTCTTTAGAAATGGATTGATTTGAGATGTTAGAATGCAGAATTGATTTTTGTTGAATCTGCAAAGTTTGTTTGGAAAGCATCACTGTAGATCTCAAATTCTTTACCCAATTCGGGTTGTACCAATATCGGAGCTTCAGTC
Organism: Gossypium anomalum; assembly: GCA_025698475.1. Classification (NCBI taxonomy): domain Eukaryota; kingdom Viridiplantae; phylum Streptophyta; class Magnoliopsida; order Malvales; family Malvaceae; genus Gossypium; species Gossypium anomalum. Next base: position 63,975,311 of record CM046956.1, read on the forward strand.
AACAAAATTTTCAACTGATCAAAGTTGTTTTGACACTTTTCAGACCACTCAAATTTCACATCTTTCTGAAGTAGTTTCGTTAATGGAGTTGCAATCATAGAAAAGACTTTTATGAATCTTTTATAATAACCAGCAAGTCCCAGAAAACTGCGGACTTCAAAGACATTCCTCGGGGGTTTCCAATCTAGAATAGCTAAAATCTTGCTCGGATCAACTCGAATACCAAATGTTGATACAATATGACCCAGAAAACCAACTTCTGGCAACTAGAATTCACATTTACTGAACTTCGCATACAACTGTTTATCTCGCAGAGTCTGTGGCACTATTCTCAAATGCTCAGCATGTTCAGATTCATCACGTGAATAAATCAATATGTCATTAATGAATACAACAACAAATTGATCTAGATACGGTCTAAAAATTCTATTCATCAAATCCATAAAGATAGCAGGTGCATTAATTAATCCAAAAGGCATAACCAAGAATTCATAGTGGCTGTACCTCGTTTGGAAAGCAGTTTTCGAAATGTCTGAGTCTTTTACTCGCAACTGATAATAGCCTGATCTCAAATCTATTTTTGAAAACACAGCAGCTCCTTTCAACTGATCAAACAAATCATCAATTCGGTGCAGAGGATACTTATTCTTGATAGTCACTTTATTCAACTGACAATAATCTATACACATTCTCATCGTACTGTCTTTCTTTTTCACAAATAAGACTGGAGCGCCCCAAGGTAAGAAACTTGGTCTAGCAAATCCTCTATCGGTCAACTCTTGCAACTGAGACTTTAACTCTTTTAATTCAGCCGGAGCCATTCTATACGGAGCTATCGAAATCGGAGTAGTTCTAGGCACTAGTTCAATACCAAATATAACTTCTCGTATCGGAGGTAATCCCGTAAGCTCTTCAGGAATCACCTTAGGGAACTCACACACAATAGGCACTGATTCAACTTTCTTTTCTGATACTCTCGAATCGATTACATAAGCAAAGTAGGCTTCACAACCCTTTCTCATGGTACTCAAAGCTTTCATCGAAGATATCACAGCAAGCAATCCATTCAACTCACTAGATTCAATTCTGAGTATTTCATAATTCTTGCATCTCAATTCAATAGTTTCCCGTTTGTACTTCACAATAGCATCATACAAAGTTAACCAATACATACCCAGAATTAGATCAAATTCATCAAAAGGTAACAGCATCAGATCAGCCAAAAAAACAAGTGTCTCGAAACATTAACAGACAATTCTTGCAGACTTTATCAACCAAAACACATCTGCCTAGGTGGTTCGAAACTCTAATTACAAATTCAGTAGGCTCTACAGGCAAATTCTTACTGTTCACTAAATTCATGCATATATATGAATGTGTTGATCCAGGATCTATCAAAGCAATCACAGAAGTATCATAAAGAGTAAATGTACCCGTAATCACATCTGGCGATGAAGCTTCCTCACGAGCTCAGATAGCATAGGCTCTGGCAGGTGCATGAGCCTTAGATCTAACAGCTGTGTCTTTTGTCCCCCTCTGACTGCCACTTACATTTCTTAAATTTTTGGGAGGCCTACCGCAAGAAGCATTGCCACTTGGCCTCAAATTTTGCATAATTTCTTGCTTGACAGATTCGGGGCAATCGCATATAAAATTATCTAACGATCCACATCTAAAATAAGCCCGATCATACAGTCTACAATTATCGGGATGTCTTTTACCACAATGCTTGCACTCAGGGCAATCAGATTTATTATTTCCAACACTGGCAATAGATGTAGCTAGAGCTTTGGAGTTCGATTGCGATCTAGCACGGTCTCTATTCGAATGTCCCACATTAGCCTCTAAACAACTATAATCATCTCTAAATTTCTTTGATGCAGACTGAAATGATTTGCCCGATAATATCTTTCGTACTTCTCTAGCTTCAGAATCATCTTTTCTTTTCTCTTTCCCAAGATCTTCAGCTTTACATGCTCGTTCAACAAGCACAACAAATTCTTTGATTTCCAGAATCCCGACTAACACACGAATATCCTCATTCAAACCGTATTCAAATCTTTTGCACATTATAGCCTCAGTTGATACACATTCACGAGAATACTGACTCAGTCTTACAAATTCCCATTTGTATTCTGTAACAAACATACGGCCTTGTTTAAGCTCAATAAACTCTTTACGTTTTTGGTCGATGAATATTTGACTGATGTATTTCTTTTAAAATTTAGCTTGAAAGAAATCCCAAGTGACTCGCTCACTCGGAACTACGGATATTAAAATTTTCCACCAATTATACGCCGTATCTCTTAGAAGTGAAACGTCACATTTTATACATTCCTCGAGATTTAAAGATAATTCATCAAACACTCGTATTGTGTTCTCTAACTAGAATTCGGCCCTTTCAGCATCATCATTCGTTGTAGCTCGGAACTCTTCGGCCCCATACTTTCTAATCTTATCTACTAGAGGCTTACTTATCTGAACTAGATTCACTGATGGCATAGCAGGAGCTTGTGGTGAATTAACCGAGGGTGGAGGTTGTTGTACAACCGGATTGGTTCTAATGTATTGACCAAACCAGTTATTCATCATTTAATAGAAGGCTTGTCTAGCCTCACCATCATGGCTACTCGTAGCCGGTCTAGAATTGGATGGCACCATTCCTTGCGCGGGAGCAGGCGTATTGCTTTCGACGTCATATGCTATGGCTCGTTCGGGATCCATTTGCTATATAAAAGCACATTTTCAATGTCAGGATTCATCACACTATCGCAGTTCATAAATATGACATGTATAGCTAGACTCACATACGCTATGGTAGTCCTAGACCTGACTAAACCATAGCTCTGATACTAATAAAATGTAACACCCCTAACCCATAATCATCATCGGAATAGGTTAACAGGCATTACCAGACTCGTAACTCAAATCAGAATAATTAAATATCAAATATCATCTCATTTCAATAAATACAAGTCATTAATATTCAATATGAATTTAAACCAAGAATACAAAGTCTAAACCATGTATGTAGGACCAAATCGATAACATATGAAAGTTTCAAAACTTATAATTTTTTTTTCAACATTTCAAAGGTCACACGCCCGTGTGAACAAGCCGTGTGCCTCACGTGGCATTAGACACGCACGTGTGTCTAAGCGATGGCAAAACAGGGCATACATACTGACTTGTCCACATGGCCACAAGACACGTCCGTGTGCCAAGCTGTGTGAAAATTAGGGAGGCTACTAACTTGGCCAGACGACCGACCACACGCCCGTGTGCTAGCCTATTTGCCACACACGACCAATAGACACGCCCGTGTGTCTAGGCCGTGTCAAAATTGGAGGGTATACTGACTTTAATTCGTAGGGTACCCCAGGGGACACACGGCCGTACAACATAGCCATGTGTGACACACAGCTGAGACACACACCTGTGTCTCTGCCTGTGTGGACAAAAATAGGCCATTTGAATAGCCAACTTGCCACCCCAATTGAGTCAAACCTACAAGCACCAAAATAATCATATTTGCACAGCCTTTTATGACCAATTCACAAACAAAGCATAAGCCATTCATGACATAACATTGCCAACCAATTCCATGCTCATAAGCCTTACTAATCTATGTCAAAACATAAGACAAAATCATATCAAAACATTTCTTTCAATACATCATTTAACCTTATGATCAAAACTTACCAATTTCGATAACTAACTCATGCCAACAATTTACCAATCTTACCATTTCTTATACCCAAAACCATATCATAATCACATCCATACCAAGCCATATCACATGGCTAAATATATACATCACAAAACATAATCTAAACACTTCTAGCCTATACACGCCATAGTTCAAATTATACATTTTCAAAAGTACCAAAATAAGGTTCGATAGTGTGGTGACGATCCTCGACGATCCCCGAGCTCACAGTAGCTTTAATAACTATAAAACAATGCAAACATACACAGAGTAAGCTTTCAAAAGCTTAATAAGCCATATACAAATATACTTATCAACATAAGCATATAAACATCAAGAATACATGTACTTTATGACCAAGATACTAACATATATCACATGGTTCACCTATAATTCATATGTTCTCAAAGATACATGTACTTACCTTTCATTCTCAACATAATGTACAATTCAAACGTACCTGAATCGAATATGCATTTCACAAAGTCATTCATTTCTTGGAATGCTAGTTTGAACCATTCAGAAATGTAAGGATATGGGAAAGCTTTGAAAGCATATACAATACCAACGTCCTAGACATGGTCTTACATGTAATCAAACATCGATGCCACTATCCCAGACAGGGTCTTACACGTAAAACATAAGTCGATGCCAACATCCCAGACGTGGTCTTACATGATAACATGGAATCTTATGTCATGACATATGTATCCTAACTATTCCTAAGGTTCGTACAGAGCTTTTCGGACGTCAGAACTTTGTTGATACTTTCTTGAATGTCTTATTTTTCTCAACATATTCATTCATCTCAGTTTAATGGCAATAAGTATAAATAAACCATTTCAAATAAATTCATTTGTATATAAACTTACCTCGTAGGGATTCAGATGGATGGAATCGATTACTCGACGACTTTCGACCTTCCCCGATCTAATTCCGTATTCTTTAATTCTGGATCTATATAAATTCAAATTTAACTTAATCAATTACAAATTCATTCAAAACAATCCACAAACACACATTTAGGGCATTTTGCAAACTAACCCTCACATTTTTACATTTTTACAATTTAGTCCCTAATTCACAAAATCACAAAATACACATGATTTACTTGTACACAAGCTTAGCCCGAATTTCCATAAGATTCACAGAAGTCCATGTATTTCATTTATTTTACATTTTAGTCCATCAATTTACAAATTTCACAATTCAGCCCATTTCACTCAAAATCATCAAAAATCCAAAGACAAAACATGTAAACCCAATATAAAACTTTCATTTATCAACAAATATCTTCACAAAACTCATAATTTCATCAATGAAATATTTCAAAATCATCAACAAAATCAAAAATTGAGGCATGGGCTTGATAGTATTTGAAGAAATGATTACAAAAACGTAAAAATTATCAAAAACTGAGCAAAACACATACCTAAACCAAAGGAAACCAAGGCCAAACCCTAGCAAGCTTTTCTCTTTTATTTTCTTTATGTTTTTTGGTCATGGATGAACAAATGACTATATTTTCATAACTTTGTTTTATTTTAATTTATTTAATAAACATGTCACCATTTTACCCTTGAATTAAAACATTAACAAACCATGTATATCAAGGTCATACATGTCCATTAACCATGAAAATGGCTTATTAACCACATAAGGAACTCTCATTTATAAAGCCAAATCAAATAGGCCAACTTTTACATTTTACGCGATTAGGTCCTTTTATCAAATTAAGCACACAAATGATTGAATTTTTATACGAAACTTTCACACAAACTAATTTAGATTTAAAAAGCATGGAAAATAATATTTAAATATTTTTTGACTCAGATTTGTGGTCCCAAAACCACTATTCTGACTAGGGTCTAAACTGGACTGTTACACATATATACTTACCGGCTCTTGCACACTTTTAATGCACATTTTTATATCGTTAACACAACATCATTATTGTCATTTGGCATATTTAATAGACCCACAATACAATATATTTGACAATATTGCATCATGATAATCAATTCATAATTATTCACATATTCGCATAATTTACCAAAAATGAAACAAGGAAAATAGAAAGCTTACACTCAAAACCTGGGAAAGAGGTTTAGGCTATTCCTATGCTTCCAATAAACATTAAGAATCATGTCTACAAGTAGCAATTCCAAACACTCACCAATTACGCTTTCGCCGAAAAAGTTGAAAGCTTAAACTAGCTTTTCCTTGCCTTTTGCCTTGCTCGAAGATGGTTCCAACGGTTCCTATGCTTCACACATATTAACCGCACAATACATAGAATCAAAATTCAGCCAAGGCTCGCTTAAACCAACAAAAATGCAAGCCCAAGTTATATTGCTCAAGAAACTGAAATTTTGACTCACACTTGAAACTCAAATATCTCGGTCTATACTTAATCTTTTTGCCTAAAACAAATTCCATTCATATAATTATTCACCTGCAACTAATTTATAGCCTTTAAACTACTCAAAACTACTCAATTCATTAGATCAAAATTTTCGACATGTTTATGGTAATTTTCACGAAAATTCATTAAATCCTTAGAAATATTTAACAAAACTTTAAAGTAAGTTTAGAAACCTTCTAATCATGTTAAAACTAATTGAAAAACACTTTGAAACTACATTTTTATCCACAAACTTGAAATTCACCATTAAATACCCGATTTTTAGCTTTTATTTAAAACATGTGTTTCAATGGCTAAAAATTTAGTTTAAGGGAATAGATATCATTTAAAACTCATAGAAAGTTGAATGGTTACCTTTCATGGAACAAAAATGTGCTTTGATGCTAATCTGAAAAAACCCACATTTAGAGATGATGATGTTTTTGGGTGATTTTATTGGTCTAAATGGAGGTTTTAGGGTTCAAGGGTGATAGAAATCAAACAATATTAGGAATTAGAAGTAAAAATTGATTGGGAGAGTTAAGGGAAAACAAAAGGACGATGTAACAGCCCGTTTTTAGTCAAATCAAAATAGTAATTTTGGGACCACAAATCTGAGATCAAAATATTTATTTTATTATTATTTTGATGTTTACAGTATGATATTATGTTGGTATGAAAATTTTGTTAAGAAATTTTATCGTTTGATTGGTCAATTTGATAAAAAGGACTAAATCGCGTAAAGTGTAAAACTTGAGTTCTAATAGCTAAAGGTGTCTAATAGCTATAGAACCTTAAAGTTAAGGTGCTTAAGTGATAATTAGACCATTTTAATTGTGATTGGACAATGATGGGCACAAAATGGATGTTATTAAATGGTTTTATTAAAGGTTAAATTTGTAATTTGTTTATTAATCATAAAATAAATAAAAAAAAAGACAATTTGTGTCCATCTTCTTCTCAAAAATAGCAAAATTGATTCTAACATGAAAAAACCATAGCTAGGGTTCGGCCAAGCTCATTTGTGCAATTGTAAGTCCATTTTGTCCCGTTTTTAATGATTTCTATGTTTTTGTGATCATTGCAACTAGTTCTAGCTAGCCCACGGACTATTTTGCAAAAATGTTAAAGATTTTGAAAGTTTCCACTGATGAAATTATGTGTTCTTTGATGTTCGATGATGAAATATGAAATCATGTTGTTATATTTACATATTTTGTAAAGTGATTTTGAGTAAATATGCAAAATACGGATTTATCTATGAAAATGTGAAAATGTGTGGTTAAATGTGTAAAAAGTTAAAAAATATGGGTTGCTGGGGACAAAACTGGTAAATCTCCTAGCATGGGTTGGTATTGAATTTCATTAATTTGAGATTTTGTGGAATAAGGACTAAGTTGTAAAAGTGGTGAAACATTAGGGGCAAATGTGTAAATATGCTTAAATGTGTGTTTTGGACTAAACTAAATAGAGGGATAATTAAATGAGCTAAATTTGATATTATATAGATTAAGAAAAGTAAAATTTAGAATTAGATCGAGGAAAAGACAAAGTACTTGATTAATCGACCAATTTCATTGTTTTCGAACTTGAGGTAAGTTTGTATGTGATAAATTTCATTATAAATGTATTTTAAATGCTTTGATACTGTATAAGTTGTGAATACAAGACTTCAGATAAGTTTGACATTGACTTGATAGAAATTCAGCATTCGAAATCCCAGTTGAACCTTAGGAATAGTTTAGGATCTAGTGACATGTCATTAGGGGATACATGTATTGGCTTCAGGCCATGATACCAGTACTTCAGATATAAGTTATATTGATTTGGCTTCAGGCCATGGTATAGGTACTTATCATGTGAGACCCTTAAGTATTCGTGGTAAACAATAGATGTGGATGAGTATGAGATTGATGCTAGATGATACAAGTACGTACATGAATTATATAAGTTTCAAATCAAGGAAACATGTAAAGGTAGTGTATACTCTTATAATTGAGTATTTGAAAGGTTTGTTAATTAATGTAAGCTATATGTTGGTATATTCAAATTATTGAATTATATTTGTGAGATTGCATGGAGTTTATTTCATACAAGCTTTCTAGTCTTTATAGCTTACTTTGTTTATTTTTCTTGTGTTTTATAATGTTATCAAAGTTAGCTCAGATTCAGGAATCGTCGGAGATCGCTCACACTATCTACCTATCTCTTGGTACCTATGAACTTTGGTATTTTAAGTATATGGCATGTATAGGGACTTTGAGTCATTATGGTATTGTAGCATGATTTTGGCCATTTGTGTTGGCTTGTAAATATTAAATGTTTGATTGTATGTTAGCCATGTACGTTGGCTTATTTTGGCAATTATGTGTTGTATATATATATGTGTGTTAATGCCTCTTAGTGATATGGTCCATGTTTGCTTGGAAATGTCTTGTTTAATGGAACTCTTAAGGTAGGTAAATTGGTGCAAAATGATGTATGTTTGGTAAAGGTTTAGTTAGTTGATTTGTATATGTGTTTTTGGTATGTTTTGAATGAGTAAAACATGAGTTTACAAGCACGTTGGTCATTGGTATTAGAAATGGAATGATTTAGCCTTGATTATGGATAAGTTAGATGTTCATTTATGCTATGAATTGGTACCATTTGGTTGTATAGGTACATGAAAAATTTGGGTGGCAAATTGGCTTGGTAAATATCTTATTTTTATCCACACGGGCGTGTGTCTTAGCCGTGTGTGACACACAGTCAAGTACACGGCCGTGTGTCCCCTGGTGTTGAAATTGAAATTAGGTCAGTGTGCTTCGCACGGCCTCACAAACAGGTGTGCGACTTGGCCATGTGGCATAAGGCAGTATACCCTACAAGTTTGGCACGGCCTAGCGTACAGCCTGACACACGGAGTGTATGGCCATTTTTAGGGCACACGGGCATGTGTGTTGGCTGTGTGACCCAAGTCAAAAAGTTACACGGGGTCGGACACGACCATGTGCTCCCATTTTACATATACACCTGGCCTGTGACACGGGTGTGTCTGGTGGCCGTGTGAGACCTACGGCCGGGCCACACGGGCATGTGTCCCCTATTTTAAGAAAAAAATTATAAGTGTTCTAAATTTTTCCAAGGTTATTAGTTTGGTCCCGAACCACTCCCAATGTATGTTTAGGGCCTCGTAGGCTCGTATTAGGGACAAATTGATTGAGATTGAATGATGAATGCTTGAATTGGGAAAATGTATGCTAAGTATTGGTTTAATTGTTTTATAAGTTTTTTAACACTCTATAACCCTATTTTGACGTTGAATAAGGGTGAGGGGTGTTAGATTTATTGGTATCAGAGCTATGGTTTAGTCAATTCTAGGACAAACGTAGCGTATGCGAGAGTCTAGCTATACATACCATATATAAACTATGATAGTGTGATGGCTCCTAACATTTTAAAATGGTTTTTCATATAGTAAATGGATCTCAATCGAGTTATAGTTGATGAGGTTGAAAGTAATGCACCAGCTCTCGCTCAAGGGATAGCGCCTTCTGATTCTAGACCCATATCGGGTACTTAGAGAGGAGAGGCTAAATAAGCCTTCTTCCAAATGATGAAAAAATGGTTTACACAATGTATTCGAACAAACCCGGCTACTCAACAACCTCTGCCCCCTCTTAATCCCCAACCGGTTCCCGTAGCTCCTCAAGGTGTCAAACTTTTAAGATTAAATAAGCCTCCTATTGGTAAGATTCGTAAACACGAGGTTGAGGAGTTCAGAGCTAATGCTGGCGATGATCCTGAAAGAGCCGAGTTTTGTCTTGAAAACACTATCAGAGTATTTGATGAGCTTTCTTGCACACTGGCGAAGTGTTTAAAATGTGCTATATCACTCTTAAGGGACACCACATACTAGTGGTGGAATACTCTAGTATAAGTTGTGCCAAAAGAGAGAGTCACCTGGGATTTCTTTCAGAAAGAGTTCCGGAAGAAATACATAAGCCAATGGTTTCTGGATCAAAAGCACAAAGAGTTTTTAGAATTAAAATAGGGCCGTATGACAGTAACCGAGTACGAAAGAGAATTTGTGCGGTTGAGTAAATATGCTCAAGAGTATGTTTCTACCGAAGAGATTATGTGTAAGCGGTTTGTTGATGGGTTGAACAAGGATATTAAACTTCTGGTCGGGATATTATATTTAAAAGAATTTGTTGTGTTAGTTTATCGGGCTTGCAAAGCCGAAGACTTTAGCCGAGAAAAGAAGAAAGCTGATTCAGAGGCTAGAGATTTGAGAAAAAGACCAATGAATAAACCTTATCATTCTTCATCAAAGAAATCCTGAGATTTGTATCATCGATCGAATGCATCAGTGAGATACTAGAATAGAGATCGTGGAAATCAATATATGAGTGTAACAGCCTAGTTTTAACTAAATTGGAAGAGTGGTTTTGAAACCACAAATCTGATGTCAAAAAATTATTTTAATATTACTTTATGTGTTTACAACATGTTATTTGATATGTGTAAAAATTTCGTGAGTTAATTTTATTGTTTAATTGCTCAATTTGAGAAAAAGGCCTAAATCGCGTAAAATGAAAAAGTTGCATTCTAGTAGTTAAAGGTGTCAAATGGCTTTGGCTTTTAATTATGGTGGCCTTAAATGGTAATTAAACCATTTAAAACATTTTGGACATATATTGACATATAATTCGGTGTTTTTAAATGTTTTACTAAAGGTTATTTAAGTAATTTGATTATTAATCATATAATAAATAAAACAAAGTTAAAATAAGTCTTATTATCATCTTGTTCAATTGAAAGTTAGGGCTAAGGAAATCTAATTCTTTTCTCTTCATTCAGCTATGCCATATTTGTCAATTAAGGTACGATTTTTGATCCGTTTTTGATGATTTTTACGTTTTTGAGATCGTTGTTTCGTATTCTAGCTAGCCCGTACCTTTAATTTTAAAAATGTTAAAGATTTTGAGAGTTTCCATTATTGAATCTATGTGTTCTTTGATGCTTAATGTTGAAATATGAAAGCTTGATGATAGTTTTACATGTTTTGTAAAGTGATTTTTAACAAAAATGTCAAAAAGGGATTAAATTGTGAAATATGCAAATTGAGTGGTTGGAATGTGAAATAAATGAAAGTTTTGGGCTATTAGGGGTACTATGGTAATTCGGCCAAACATGGGTTTTGATGAATTGTGTGAATTTTGTGTATTTTTGAAATAGAGACTAAATTGATTAAATATGAAAGTTTAGGGGCTACTGTGCAAAAATGTCCAAATGAGTAATTTTGGACTAAATTGAATGAAAAGACGAATAAATAAGTTAATTTTGAATTCATATAGATCAAGAAAGAAAGAATTCAGATTTAAATCGGGGGAAAAGCAAGATTATCGAGTAGTCGATCCGATCTGTCAATTCCGAACACAGGGTAAGTTCGTATGCGATGAGCTTATTTATAATTGTATTTTATATTCTTTGATATAGCATGGAATATGATTATGTGATTACAGCCAAGTTCGGGAACGATTTGATTTGGTATTAGAAAATCCCGATTGAACCTTAGGAATAGTCTAGGATATTAGTGACATGTCATTAGGTTATTGTGTTGGCTTTGGGCCATGATATTGGCACTTTGGGTACGAATTATACCTTGATTTGGCTATGGGTCAGGGTATATGTATTTTGGAAAGGAGTTACATTGATTTGGCTACGGGCCATGGTATAGGTACTTATTGATTGAGATCCTTGAATATCCAACTCCTATTCTGATCGGTTCAATGGGAAAAATGAAAGATGTGGATCAGAATGAGATTGGTACGAGTTGGTACAGGTATGTGAGTAAATTTTATAAACATTGAATCCATGAAATGGATGAATTCTTGGTAAGCTAGTGAATGTATGATCAAATGACTTGAGATTTAATGTATTTGTGTTATCTTGTATTTATATTGTTTGACTTGGGAATGAATAGTGAAGTTGCTCATTACATTAATATGAACTTACTAAGCTATGGAGCTTACTTTGTGTTATTTTCCTATGTTTTATAGAGAATCAAGGCTAGCTCGGATCTGGGAGTCATCGGGAATATCGTTGCACTATTAAACATCTAAATTTGTACTTTTGAGTTAAGTTTATGGTATATGGCATGTATAGGTTAGTTGTGGTATTTTGGTTGTGATTTTAGCCATAAGAATTGGCTTGTAAATGATGTTAATATTGATGTGTGTTTGGCTATTACAAATGGCTCATAAATGTATATGTTTTGGTTGTATTTATATAGCCATTAGTGATGGCTTATCTTGGCATGTATGGTATGAATATGGTTATGGTTTTATAGTTGAAAATGTTAGATTGATTCATGGAGTATAATGTTTGACAATTTATTTTGATGAAGTATGATTTTAGAAGTTGAGTTGAATAAGTATTTGGCATTAATTTGAGTATTAAATTTGGTTGAAATGGATATAGTATAATTGTGCATTTGTTAGACGATTTTGGCTGCTTGTTTGTGTGATGAAATGGTACCATTTGAGTGTTTAGAGCTATGTGCAAAATTGGGTGGCAAATTGGCCTTACAAATGGCCATTTTTTGTCCATAAAGGCGTGTGTCTCAGCCGTGTTTGACATACGGTCATGTTACACAGCCGTGTGTCCCCTGATGATGACATTAAAATGAAGTCAGTATGCTCCACACAGTCTCACACACAGGCGTGTGACTGGCCGTGTGGTACAAGTCAGTATACCCCCTAATTGGCACATAGCCTAGCACACCGGCGTGTGACCTGGTCGTGTTGCACAAGTCAGTATACCCTACAATTTTGGCACAGCCTGGCACACGGGCGTGTGTGGCCACTTTGAAGGGCACACGGGCTAGACATACGGGCGTGTGGTTGGCCGTGTGGCCCAAATCAGTATGTATGCCCTGTTTCCACATAGCCTAAGATAGAGGCGTGTCTAGAGCGGTGTGAGGCACACGGCCTGTTCACACGGGCGTGTGACCCCTGTATGTTTGAAAAATTTTTAAATTTCCAAAATTCTCATATGTTATCGGTTTAGTCCTAAACCACTTCTAAAGTATGTTTAAGGTCTCGTAGGCCCTAATAAGGGACAATGTGATTATGTTAAATGGTATTTGAGTATAAATGCATAAATGTATGAGTTATGTATGTTATTGATGTATATTGATCGGTAATGCTTCGTAATCCTACTCCGACCATGGATACGGGTTAGGGGTGTTACATTTTATTGGTATCAGAGCTACAGTTTAGTCAATTCTGGGACTAACGTTGCATGTGTGAGAGTCTAGCTATACATGCCATATATACTCTGCGATAGTGTGATGATTCCTGACAGCTTAAATTGTGCTTTCGTATAGCAATGGATCCTGAACGAGCTGTAGCTGATGACGTAGAGAGTAATGTGCCTGCTCTCACTCAAGAGACGACACCATCTGATTCTAGACCCGTGTTGAGTAGTCACGGAGGTGAGGCTAAAGAAGCCTTTTTCCAGATGATGAATGAGTGGTTCACTTAGTATGTCCGGACGAATCTGGCTGTTCAACAACCCCCCACTGGAACACCCTTAACCCGTATCCGTCGTCGGAATAGGGTTACGAGGCATTACTAGACATATTAGAACGTTCACATTTATTTAAGCATAACATAATCAAAACATATAATAATCATTCACAATTGTCCCTTAAATAGGTCTATGAGACCTTAAACATACTTTAGAAAGGGGTCGGGACTAAACCGAGCTCATACAAAATTTTTTGAAACTTCCAAATTTTTCAAAGTTATAAAGGTCACACGTCCGTGTGAGCAGGCCGTGTGCCTCACACGGCATTAGACACGCCCGTGTGTCTAGGCCGTGGCAAAACAAGGCATACATACTGACTCGTTCACACGGCCACATGACACGCTCATGTGCCAGGCCGTGTGAAAATTAAGGAGGCTACTGACTCTGGTCACATGGCCAGTCACACGCCCGTGTGTCTAACTGTGCTCAAAACTGACTTGGCCACACGGCCTAGCACACATCTATTTGTGCAACCGTGTGGTCTGCCCAGGCTCACTTCAAAATGGCCATTGAGCAACACGACTGAGACACAAGCCTGTGTCCTTGCCCGTGTGGGCAAAAATAGGCCATTTACAAGGCCAATTTTGCCACCCTTTTTGGGTCAAACCTACAAGCACCAAAACCATACATTTTATACTAAATTTTCAGCCAATTCACAACCAAAACATACATCAATCATACCATATCATTATCAACCAATTTCATGATTAATAATTATACCAATTTATGCTAAATCATAAGACAAAATCATATCTAAACATTTGTTTCGTAACCTCATTTCAATTCATTCATTATCATACCAAAATCTTACCAAATCCTCAAACAAGCACACACCAAAACTTACCAAATTGACCAATTCACTTGGCCATTCATGAACACGTCACATAGGCAATATTGAATCACATAATTCATACCAAAAACTCATTCATATACACAACCAAAACCAAGCCATATCACATGGCTAGATATATACATTACAAAACATAATTACATAATTCTAGCCTATACATGCCATACTTCAATATACACATTTTCAAAGGTACCAAAATTTAGTTCGATAGTGTAGTGAAGATCCTCGACGATCCCCGAGCTCCCGATAGCTACGATATCTATAAAATTATTAAAAACACATACAAAGTAAGCTTTCAAAAGCTTAGTAAGCCATATACAAATAAACTTATCACATGACATAATTTAAATTCAAATCAATCATATAGATCATGGCAAAGCATAACCACATGTTTATAAGTCTCATATAGTTCATACATATTTCATATGTCCATATATGTTCAAATGCTTACCTTTTATTTTTAATCATAATATACAATTCAAGCGTACCTGAATCGATACACAACCACATAGTTACTCATTTCTCAGAATGCCCATTAAATAGTTCAGAATCAATAAGGATACTCGGATAGCTCAAAAAGCTCGTACAATGCCAACGCCCTAAACGTGGTTTTACATGTAATCAAATATCGATGCCACTGTCCCAGACAGGGTTTTACACGAAATCAAATATGATGTCGATGTCCCAGACATTGTCTTACATGTAAATTATAAATCGATGCCAATGTCCCAGACGTGGTCTTACACGAAAACACATATCGGATCCTATGTCATGACATATGTATCCTAACTATTCCTATGGTTCGTATAGGGCTTTTCGGACGTCAAAGCACTGCCGATGCTTTCATAATTTCACATATTCATATTCCAAAGTCACTAATTTCATTTTAATAGCATATAAGCATAAATAAATTGATTTAAACTCTACTTACCTCATACGGATTTGAACAAATGGAGTCGACTACTCAACGACTTTTGACTTCCCCTGATCTAATTCCGTTTTCTTTTGTTCTTGATCTATATAAATTCAAATTTGACTTATTCAATCACACATTCATTCAAATCAATCCATATATACATATTTAGGGCATTTTACAATTTAGCCCCTAATCACAAAAATAAAAAAATACACAAAATTTCCATATACCCATGCTTAGCTGAATTTTCATAGTATTCATATAAGCCCATATGTTTCATTTATTTCACATTTTAGTCCCTCAAAATCTCATTTTCATAATTTAGTCCAAATTACTCAAATTCACCAAAAATTCAAAGACAAAATATGTTAACCCAATACATATCCTTTATTTTCCATCAACTAACATTTCAAAGCTCACAAAATCAACAATTCCATAACTCAAAATCATCATAAAAATCATCAGATTACTAAGCAACGATCACAAAAACGTAAAAATTATCAAAAACGGAATAAAACTCATACCTTAATCACCAAATCAAAGTGCCGAACCCTAGCTTGTGTTTTTCTTCTTATTTCCTTAGTGATTTTTGGCAAAATGATGTATAAATGAAGCAAAAATTATGGTTTGTTTAATTAATAAACATTAATTCATCATTTACCATTATACCTTTGTTTTAATAACTTATAAAACATTAATATTAAGCTCATTTATGACCAATCCTACTATCCATGGTCCAATTACATAATATGGACCTCTCATTTAATAAGAAAAACCAATTAAACACTTTAACAAATAGCAGGCAACTTTTAAATTTTACGCGATTAGGTCCTTTTATCAAATCGGGCACACAAACGATAAAATTTTCACACGAAATTTTCACACATACTAATTCACATGTAATAAACTCAAAAAATAATATTAAAATATTTTTCATACTCAGATTTTTGGTCCCAAAACCACTATTCCAACTAAGGTCTAAACTGGGCTGTTACACCTACCCCCACCTATTCCTCAACAAATTCCTGTTGTTTCTAAAGTTGTGGATCCGATACGGTTAAACAAATCACCAGTGGACAAGATTCCTAAACATGGGGCTGAAGAGTTCTGAGTTACTATGGATGATGATGCTGAGAGAGCTAAGTTCTAGCTCAAAATTACGATTCGGGTATTCTATGAATTATCTTGTACTCCTGATGAATGTACTAAATATGCGGTATCCTTGCTAAGAGACACTGCATATCAATGGTGGAATACCTTGGTGTCTGTAGTATCGAGAGAATGAGTGACTTGGGAATTCTTTCAAACGGAGTTCCAAAAGAAATATATAAGTCAGCGATTCCTTGATCAAAAGCATAAAGAGTTTCTAGAGTTAAAACAGGGCCGTATGACTGTCACTGGCTATGAAAGAGAATTTTTATGGTTAATCAAGTATGCTCTAGAGTATGTGTCTACTGAAGAAATAATGTGCAAGCAATTCATTGACGAGTTGAATGAAGATATAAAACTATTAGTCGAGACTCTAGAGTTAAAATAATTTGTCGTTCTGGTTGAAAGGGCTTGTAAAGCCGAAGATCTTAGCAAAGAAAAGAGAAAGGAAGATTCAGAAGCTAGAGACTCAAGAAAAAGATCCATGACTTTATGGCCGAATCTGGTGGTGTCACATTGAAGTATTTTTCAAAACCATAATTGCATTGGAAATCCTATTATGTAACGCCCTAAAAAAATCTCAAACTTTCTTTCTTTTTCGGTTTTGATAAAATGTGTGCTTAATATTCCTAGTCAAGTGTTATTTATGTGATAATAGGCCTGGTTAAGTTTTGAGTTCAAACTTTAGGGTGAAGGAAATTACAGTTTAATAATTAAAATAACCTTGATGGCAAGTAGCGTCACATGTGGGGCTTAGAGGTGGCGTCACATGCATGGGAAGGAGGTTTGGGGTTCGAGTCCCTCCTTGCTCAAAAGAAGAATTTATTTTTGCTCAATAAATGGCCGGTAGTGGTGTTAGATGTGAACTTTGAAAGGAGTGATCAGAGGAGAAATTTAAGGAAGGGATTAATGAGTTATCAGGGAAAAAAGTTAGAAGATGAGGGGTGTAGAGAAGTGGAGCCAAATAGGGAATTTGGGGGATAGGTAAATTCGATTATAGTATATATAGGTTTCGATTTTGGGAATTCTAGATAATGCTAAAATTTCTTCTCTTCCTTTAGCCGAATTCTTCAATTTTGTGTTACTAAAACACTTTTCTCTCTAAGTGCTCAAAAGCCGAATTCTTTGTTCCTTGCTTGCCGATTTTCCATTCTTTCTCCTCTCAAATTCTCTTTTGATTCACCTTTGTTTCTAGCCGATTCCTTCTTCTCTTCTTCTTATTTGTGCCGAATAACCCTTTCACCATACAAATCTCAAAAGCCGAATACCTCTTTGGCTGAAGACCCTTTGTGCCACCACTACTCCCTCTACTTTGGCTGGTTCTCATGGGATTAGTATCAAATCTCAGATTCTAGATCTCTGTCGAATTGCTCCTAGGCGTTTGAGGTTTTGGGTAAGTATTCCTCTTTTATTGGTTAAGGTTGGCCGAATGGCCATGGAGGATTTGAAAGTGACTTAAGATGATTTTGAGTCACTTGCTGTTTAGTTTTAATGATTAAGATTGATGCAGATTTAAGAAATACTCGTGATTAGTGATCAAGGAAGAGTTGTTAAGGCTTGTCATTCAAGGTAAGGCAAATGTGATATTTTCGGCTTTTGGTGATCGTATTTGATAAGTGTATGATTAATCGTTGAGTGACATCATTTGTATGTTCGTGGATAAGGAGATCGTAGCACGTTTTAGTACCAGATGTGTACATACACTGTACACACACAATAGATCGGTAAATCCCGAAATGCCGAAAAGCAGAAATGCCGAAAAGCTGAAGGTTTGGCTACAATAGACCTGCGAGTGCGCAAACACTTGTAAGGGGAAACTGATAGGTTACCAGAGGCCCCATGAGCGATTCTATGGACTTGGGCCGTGTATTGGCTAATCGGGCCAAAATGGGCTAAATGGGCCCAATGGGTTGTAGGGCCCATAATAGGCAAAATTGGCAATTTGTTACTAAGTGTTGAAAAATCATATGATTGCATGACTATGAATGTAATTGGGCCTGATGGGCCATATGAATGTGGTTTGGGCCTAATGGGTCATACGAATGTGATTTGGGCCTAATGGGCTATATAAATGAGATTGGGCCTAGTGGGCCATATGCATGTATGTAGACTCGTTTGGGCTTTGTCAGGGGTTTTGGGCTTAGTATCTAATAACTTCTTAAACAGACACAAAACATCAATAATTAATTAATTGTGACCGTGGACAAGCCATAAGGTTAAGGTGTGGCAATGGGTATATACATGTCTAGGATTGGATCTAGGGAGAGCTTGGTACTTAAGCGGTCTTATTGACCCACCTCCTCTTCTCTGGATTCCTACCTAGTGCATAGTATCTGTTCGCTTTAGCCAGCGAGGACTTGTTAACGGGCTAAGGTAAGTAATAACCCATAATAAAGAGAAATTAACGAAAATTCCCTAAGGGTAAAAATGACTAAAATACCCCTATGTGTTGAATGTAAGATTTATGGATGTTATACGTATACTTGCTGCATTCATATGATATTCTATTTAGGTTGTATATGGGTTGGGAATTATCGAAAGGATGAAGTATATGAGGATTGCATGGTTGCTCGACGACCGTGGATCCACCGATGGCTTTGTAAGCCCAATATATGATTAGCAGCTTTGCTGCAATGTTAGGTAGCACCGTAACCGGGCTACCGTTGGAGTGTATCGGATGGGTAGGTCGATATTTATATCCCCAAATGGTATGTATCAGGGGATGAAGATGGTGTGTAGCAGTTAGATGGGTGGGATCCGAGCATATTTGATTGCCTTACATTTGTTCTGATATTGAATTGGGCTCAGGCCTGAAAAGACTTACTATTGCATGATTTTCTATTTGCCAAGGGTTATGCACACTGAGTTTTTGAAAACTCACCCCCTCTTTTATTTCTCTCAGGTGATCCTTAGAAGGTGGTTTGACGATTGGAGGGACTCAGAGGTGGCCAGCTAGCAAGACGGCTTAGACTGGTTTTCTTAAGCCTATAATTTCTAGTATTTTCAGTTATTTCAGTTCGGATTGTAATAAGGCCTTTCCTCTGGTTATTATTTCAAATTAGAATTATTATTATTTTCATGCTTTATATTTATTAGAAGTAGAACATGGTTTTCCTAATCCATAACTATTTTTAAATACTATTAAATGACAAGTTTTCATAGATCATCTATTTTAAATAAAGCTTCCACAACTAAAAAGAGATTTTACAAAGGAATTATTATCATACAAGAAGGAATAGTTTTCTTTAAATACACCTCACTTTGAAAGCAACAAATACAAACTGAATGTTACTTAATTTTCTCCTTTGAAGGGTTTCCAATGAAAATAAGGTTTTTGAAAAACACTTCAATGTGACATGCCAGATTCGGCCATAACATCTGGGCTGGGTTTGGGGTGTTACACGTTATATATTAAAACCTTATTATATCATTAACAAAAATTTTTAAATCATATTAGATTGTTATTACACTTTAAAACTATGTTTGTTGCGGAAGCTTTAAAATTATATTAAGAAGACGTGGTGTTTTTGAAAAACAGTTATCTTTTGAAAACACGTCTTCTTCCTACAACTAGTAGTTTATATCAAAGCAAGTAAAAATCCCCAAAAGTTAAAAACTTAGAGAGGCCTTATTACATAAATAAATACCCAATTCGAAATTTAATAGTAAATAAAAGTCAAATATAAAGCAGAAGTAGTAGTGTGGCCACCTCCGAATCCCTCGCAGCACTGATCTGTCTAAGGCTGGGGATTTCCTGTACAGATAAATAGAGGGGTGAGTTTACGAAAACTCAGTGTATAATCCCCTAAAAAACAAGCAGTCAATCATTCAATAGATAGATGCAATTTTGGCTGAGCCTATTATAGTATCAGTATCAATGTGGGCCTTAGCCCATTACAGTAAGTATCAGTGCAATAATGCAATCAGAAATCCTACCCAATCTAGCCTCTACACACCACTCTGTCCCGCCAAACACACCATGTGGGGATAAAATCGACCCACCCAGCCAAACACATCAAGATTAGCATCGGTTGTGGCACTAAACAGTATTGTAGCAAAGCTGCCAGTAATATGAACGACTTAAAGCCATCAGTAGGTCCACAATCGTCTTGGGCAACCCATGCGATCATATTAGTACGGTACACTTCCTCCAAAATAACAATCCCAACCCCATGCAACTTGTCATGCATCGTATCATTATATCTTACATGGATGCAACATACATATAACGTGGCATGCTTAAATACAGTCATACATATCATAGGGCAAATCAGTCATTTTACCTTATAGGGGTATTATAGTCATTTTACCTTATAGGGGTATTTCAATCATTTTACCCTATGGGAGTATTTTGGTCATGTTACCCTATGGGGGTATTTCGGTCATTTTACCCTATGGGGGTATTTTGGTCATTTTACCCTATAGGGGTATTTCGGTCACCATTTCGGCCCAACATGGCCCAAAACGGCCTAAACCCATGAGATCGCCCATGGTGGCCTCTCGTAATCTAGTACCCATATTTATGCATTTGGGGTTACCACACGAGCGATCGCACACCCATGTGGCATCAACGGTCCTATTTTTCGTCTTTTATTGATTTACAGTTAAGACAGTGATTACAAACTTGATTGTAAAAAGGCGTAGAAGCCAACGAACACCAACCTATATTGAATCAATCACTCTGTCAGTCCTTTAATCATTAAGGTTAATCACCCTCTTTTAACACTTAATCCTAAAATAATATTGACACTTGCCTTACTTGAACGAGAGTGATTTAGCCCCCCTAAACCGTCAACCAAGATTACCTCACGATCCTTGGCAAAAATCTGTATTACAACCCACTCTCGTTAACCATTACCAAAAGCGTAAAATAACTTGAACCAAGCGATTAGCCATTTACCGAAACAAAGCACTAAGAATGATGGATAATAGTAATCGGCCTACAAAGGCACCCCCCTAAACCCAAACCAAGAAGTGGTACAACCACTCCTAGTAGTGTGGGCAGAGAAAAGAAAATGTTAATAGGGAGATTATATCAACTGAAGAAAGGAAGGAGAAGAAAACAACCGTGAACCCAAACAGACATGGTGGCTTACCTCAATTAAATGCAGAAGAAGGTTTGGCTACAAGAGAATCCAGCAAGGACAACTCAACAAAAGCCAAAACATAGAGAGGGAAAGAAGTAAGAGTATTCGGCCAATGAACCGAAAAGAAATGGCAAGGGCTCAAAACAGATAGAGAAGGCTAGTGAAGAATCGGCAATAAGAGACAGTAGTATTCGGCCTAAAAGAGCAATATGAAAATAGGAGAAAAAATTAGTAAATAAAGAGAGAGTAGAAAAGAGAAGAAAAGAAAATCGACAGACAGGGGATTAGAGAAAAAAGTAAAATCGAAGTCAAAACAAAACCAAAAGCCCAAAGTCCCTAGTAGTATTTGGTACAGTAGCAAAAATCAAGAAAGAATGTTGACAAAACTTAAGTGGAGAGGGAAAAAAAAATTGAAAATGAGGAGTTAACACACCCCTACCGAAATTTGAGTCCAAGATAGTTCCAATTTCAGTTCAAACTCTAAACAAGCCTTAAGACTCTCCACAATATCCTCCCAAAATTCGGCTAACACTCCCACCCCCTTGATCCACTCCTCAAATCACTCCAACTTCTCACTTATCAGACTTTTAATGCAACACAAACACTAGCCATCCAAAGTATCAAAAATTGACCCCTTTATTGTGCAAACCAGGACTCAAACTTCAGACCTCAGACATTAGGAACAAGCCACTTACCCCCTTTACCAGCAGGCTCCTTGTGTCATGTTTTACCCACAATAATTTAAAAACCTACTATCCAGAACCAAGGGTTTTATTCACATAAAATAATTTTTTTTTGCTAAAGCCTGGGTTTGAACCCAGGACTTCCCACACTTCTTAGGACACATAACCACTCAAGCAGTCAATTATTAGTGTCATTTTCTTGCACAACTAAACATTTATGTGTAGCCTCCTAACGGTTCCCATGCTTAAGACTTAATACTTCTAGGCTCAAAATTCGGGGCGTTACAGCTCACCCTTCCTTAAAAAAATTTCATCCCCAAAATTTCCAACTATTAAAATGGTCACATAACCCAAACTACACCACTACGCTCCCACTGCGCACTCTAGTTCCAAATTAGGTATATGGCCAGACAACGAGGACCCAACTCGAGCACCTTTACGGCCTCTACCATGCCTCTTGTACCTCGTTCATGTGTACCTCTTGTGCTCATTGTCTATTCACGTGTACCAGCCTTAGATGGATCAGTGCTGCGAGGGATTCGGAGGTGGCCACACCATTGCTCCTGGTTTATATTTGACTTTTATTTACTATTAAATTTCAAATTCGGTATTTATTTATGTAATAAGGCCTCTCTAAGGTTTTAACTTTTAATTTGGGATTTTTACTTGCTTTGATATAAACTTCTAGTTGTAGGAAGAAGACATGCTTTCAAAAGATAACTATTTTTCAAAAACACCATGTCTTCTTAATATAATTTTAAAGCTTCTGCAACAAACATAGTTTTAAAGTGTAGTAACAATCTAATATGATTTACAAATTTTTGTTAATAATATAATAAGGTTTTAATATATAACGGGCTTTCTAATGAAATTATGGTTTCGAAAAATAGTTCAATGTAACACTACCAGATTCGACCATAACGTCTAGGCCGGGTTTGGGGTGTTACATTTAGTGGTATCAGAGTCAAGTTGTAAAATTCAGCTGTGGATTTGGATTTATTTTTAGACTTGGAATTTTTAAAAGAACTGTTTTAAATGATCTGAAAGTATTTTTGAAATGATTTTTTCTGAATGTGTGGTACACCGAGTCTCCGCGCCGATTTTGTAAGTTCTGTCTGAAACTGTATATTGATTTTGACTGAAACTGCCATAGGTAGGATTACTGAGACTACTGTAGGTAGTACTGTAAACTCTTAGATAGTGTGTACTAAAACTGTAGTGAAACTGATAGACACTGCGTTGTGCGGAAATAATACTCTATACTTTTGATACTATTTCCATAAAATATCTGTTAATACACACTGGAACTGTAAACTGATCTGCATAAAACTGCTAACAAAGATAAAACATAATTCCATTATGAACACTGGAGGTACTCGCAGAAAGGGGTACAAAAGGCTGCGGTAGAGGTCATGGAGGTGTTCGAGCTGGATCTCATGATCGTGCGATTGAGTGTTAGATTGATGCATTATCCCGATCCATCTATAGACTGTACTGGAAATATTCAAGCTGAGTGTGGTAATGTTTTGGAACAAGAGTGCGCAGCAGGAGCGTAGTGGTGTAGTCTATGTATAAGACTGTTTTGATAGTTGGAAATTTCGGGGACGAAGTTTCTTTAAGGAGGGGTGAATTGTAGCACTCCAAATTTTGGTTTTAGAAGTATTAGGTTTTGAGCAAGGGTATAGTTTGGAGGTTGCACATAAATATTTAATTGTGCAAGAGAGTGACACAAATTTGCATATGTTTTAGTGGTTAAGTGTGCTGGGAAGTGTATGAGAAGTATTGGGTTCAAACTTGAGAAAGTACAAAAAGTTTTGTTTTTAGATGAATAAGTACTGTCTCTAGGCTGTAGGCTTTTAAATAAAATTGAGTAAACCATGGCAGAAAAGAGCCTGCTGGTCTAAGGGATAAGTGGCGTCTGGAGTATGCTAGTGGTTTGAGGTTCGAATCATAGGGGAATTCGAATTTGGGTGGGAGTAGTGGTGCCGAAATGGAATTCTTTTCAACCATTCGGTTGCCTTTGGAGCCTCTAGCCATTCGATCATGTTTTCCCCATTTGCCAAA
This sequence comes from Gossypium anomalum, assembly GCA_025698475.1. Classification (NCBI taxonomy): domain Eukaryota; kingdom Viridiplantae; phylum Streptophyta; class Magnoliopsida; order Malvales; family Malvaceae; genus Gossypium; species Gossypium anomalum. The sequence continues at coordinate 63,999,751 of CM046956.1, forward strand.
TTCTTTGAAGTCTTTTGTCGAATCTGTTTTTTTTGCTACTCTCTCGAATTCTTCTCTTCTTCTCCACTTTTCTTCCTCTAGCATCTATTTTTCTACTGTTTGCACTTTAGACTTGTGGTTCCTATCTCTCTTATTTCACTCTCTTCGCTATCTGTTCATCTCTGTCTCTTTTACTTTCATTTGACCCTTGCCGAACTTGTGTTCTTCCCCTCTCCCAATCGATCCTTAACTTTCACCTACTTCTTTTGTCACTGGCCGAATATCCCTTTCTCTTTTACTCTATTCCTTCGGGTTTTTTTAAGTTTCCCCTTACATTGATTTAAGCCAAATATTTTCTTCTCTTTCCCTCTTCTGCTTTTGGTTTCTCTTAAAGGAAGGGCAATCGGCTTCGGTATTCCTTTGTTTCATTGTTTGAATATTTGGTATCCCTATTCTTTCTCTTCTGTTAACTGTTGTTCTCCTAAGTAGTGGGTTCTATCTAGCGCAAGTTGCTGTCGGTTGGTAAGTATTTTGGGTAAGGGTAGAGGTTTGTCTCAAGCGTTATGAGTATGCTGTTATTTGTTAATCTGTTAAGATTCTAATCCTTTGTATGTCAATGTTATTGTGATAGTGCCAAACCGTGTCGGACATGGTTTACCTATAGAGTTGTAAGACTTTATTGGTTGAGGCAGTGGAAGTAAGTGTCTATAATAAATTTGTTTGGTGACTATTGTAATATTAAGCATGACTAACGCTGGTCATGAATTTGTTAATTGTTTTAGGTTCAGTGCATCTCAAGGGGGGTTGTGCACCTAGAATCCTAACAGGTATGTTACCACATTGCTTAAATCGTAAACCGGTAAAAGCTAAAAAATGTGACCATCGATGCTACATGAGCGTGCACTCGCTCGTGTGGTAATCCAAACGAAAAAATTGGGCGTTTGATCGTAAAGGCCCCCATGAGTGATTTCATGGGCTTGGGCCGTTTTGGGCCACGTTGGGCTAAAATGGGCTGTGTGGGCCCCACATGGGTAAACCAAACGAATGTGTGGAGATTGTTAGGCCAGGTTATGTAGCTTACACGACCAAGGCCATTTTTGGGCTTTGTGGGCCACATTAGCGTGTGGGCCCACATGGGCCGTATTATGGGCTTTGGGCCCATTTTCACTGTTTGATTTGTCAAGGTTGCACGGGTCGCCCGAGATGACTGTGGACCTACTGTTAGGTCGGTAAGCATACCTAGACCCCAATTTGATGAAATGATTGTTTTGCCCTTATGAGGTAAAATGATTGTTTTGCCCTTATGCGGTAAAATAACTATTTTGCCCTTATGTGGTAAAATGACTATTTTGCCCTTATGAGGTAAAATGACTATTTTACCCTTATAAGGTAAAATGACTGCTTTGCCCTTATGAGGTAAAATGACTATTTTGCCCTTGTGAGGTAAAATGACTGTTTTGCCCTTGTGAGGTAAAATGATTATTTTTCCCTTATGAGGTAAAATGACTATTTTGCCCTTATGAGGTAAAATGGTTATTTTTCTCTTATGTGGTAAAATGACTATTTTACCCTTATGTGGTGAAATAACTAAAATGCCCCTACATGGTAAATTGACAGTTTTGCCCCTATGTGAGGTATTTTTATATATATATGTACATGTATGACTATATTTTAGCTTATAATTTAAATTGTAATGGATACATGTATGATTTTATGATATGACATGACATGACTGTATGATGCATTGCATTGGGATGGGTTTATTATGATTGGAGGAAGTGTCTTGTTCGCAAATCTCATCGCAAACCACGATGCCTTTAAGCCTATTATCTTGTGGCAAACTCAACCGCATATTATCATGTTTAGTGCCGCAACCGGTGCTAATTTTAGAGTGTAGAGATGGGTGGGTTGATTATATCCTTACATACAGTGAAGGGTTGGATGGGGATGGAGTGTAGAGGTTGGATGGGTAGGACTTGCATATTGTTTCCTGTTTCTGCACTATTTACTGTTACTGCAATGGGCCAAGGCCTAAGCATATGACTGTTTCTGTATTGGGTTAGGCTAAAGCCCAAACTGATATTGTCACTATTATTGATATGGGCTTAGGCTTAGACTGTATTTTCTCACTTAATGTATGACTGTCTGTTTATAAAGAGATTACACACTGAGTTTTCATAAACTCACCCTTCTACGTATCTACGCAGGTAATCCTTAGGCGGATCGGTGCTGCGAGGGACTTGAAGGTGGCCACACAACAGCTTACGCTTCCATATTTAACTTATAATTTATAAATAGTTTAGTTTGGGTATTTTATTCTGTAATAAGGCCTCTTTAAAGTTTTAAATTTTAATTTTGAGTTTTATTTTATTGATTTATATCTGCTAGCTATAGGACACGGGGTTTCAAAAGATAAATACTTTTCAAAACATCACGTTTACGCAACATGTTTTCAAAAGCTTCTGCAACGAACAATATTTTAAGATAGAATAACAAATTAATAGGATTAACCTTTTTTCTAAATGACTTGAGTTTTTAAAAATGAACGAGACTTCCTAAATCTTTGTTAAGATCACAAAGAGATTTACTATGGAATGGGTTTTTCAACGAAAGTACATTTTTTGAAAAACACTTCAATGTGACATCGCCAGACTCAGCCATAACGTCCAGGCCGGGTTTAGGGTGTTACATGAGTGGAAGTCAAGGTGCGACAAAAGACTCCAAAGTGAGATCTTAGGCTAGAGCAACTACCAGAGCCTATGCTATTCGCGCTCGTGAAGAAGCATCATCTCTAGATGTTATCACTGATACTTTCACTCTCTATGATACTAATATGATTACATTGATAGATCCAAGATCAACTCATACTTATATATGTATGAATTTAGTATCTAGTAAGACTTTGCCTGTAGAGTCTACTGAATTTGTGACTAGAGTATCGAGCCCCTTAGGCAAATGTGTTTTGGTTGACAAAATGTGCAAGAATTTTCCGTTAATGTATCGAGATTTTTATTTTATGGCTAATCTGATGTTGTTGCCATTTGATGAATTTGATATGATTTTGGGTATGGATTGGCTAACGATGCATGATGCTATAGTGGATTGCAGTCGAAAGAAAATTGAATTGAAATGTCAGAATAATGAGACTATTAGAATTGAACCTAATGATCTGAATAGTTTGCCAGTTGTGATCTCATCTATGTTAGCTCAAAGATTTGTTAGAAAGGGGTGTGAAGCTTATCATGCTTATGTACTTGATACGAAAGTGATAGAAACAAAGATTAAATCAGCACCAGTTGTGTGCGAGTATCTAGATGTATTTCCCAAATAGTTACCGGGTTTACCACCTATCAGAGAGGTTGAATTTGGTATTGAATTAGTACCGGGTAAGCGCTGCTATCAATAGCTCCATACAGAATGGCTTCGACAGAGTTAAAAGAATTAAAAGCTCAGTTACAAGAATTGACAGATAGAAGTTTTTCTAGACCGAGTTTTTCTCCTTAGGGTGCACCGGTGTTATTTGTGAAAAAGAAATACGGCACGATAAGAATGTCTATAGACTATCGATAGCTCAACAAAGTGACGATCAAGAATAAATACCCTTTGCCACGAATAGATGATTTGTTTGATCAGTTAAAAGGGGCAACAATGTTTTCAAAAATTGATTTGAGATCGAATTATTACCAGTTGCGAGTTAAAGACTCAAATGTGCCAAAGACTGCATTTAGAACAAGGTACGGACACTATGAATTTCTTGTTATGCCTTTCGGACTAGCAAATGCACCTACTATTTTTGTGGATTTGATAAACTGGATTTTCAAGCCGTATTTAGACGGATTCGTAGTTGTGTTTATTAATGACATTTTAATTTACTCTCGTGATGAATCTGAGCATGCCGAACATTTGAGAATCGTGTTACAAACTCTGAAAGATAAATAGTTGTTTGTAAATTTCAACAAATGTGAGTTTTGGCTACAAGAGTTTGGTTTTCTGGGACATATAGTTTCTGCCGAGGGTATCCGAGTTGGCCCATGTAAAATTTCTACGATTATAGATTGGAAACCTCCGAGAAATGTGAAGTCCATAGTTTTTTGGGACTAGCCAGCTATTATAGACTATTTTTGAAAGGTTTCTCAATTATTGTGATTCCGATGAAAAAATTACTTCAAAAAGATGTTAAATTTGAGTGGTCAAAAAAGTGTCAACAGAGCTTCGGGCAGTTGAAAACATTATTGACAGAGGCACCAGTGTTAGTTCAGCCTAAGTCGGGTAAAGAATTCGTAATCTTCAGTGATGCATCGTTAAATGGCCTAGGTTGTGTTTTAATGTAGGAAGGCAAAGTTGTAGCGTATGCTTCGAGACAGTTGAAGCCACCCAAAAAGAATTATCCGACACACGATCTAGATTTAGACGCGATAATGTTCGCATTGAAAATTTGGCGTCATTACTTGTTTGGTGAGAAATGCCATATTTATACTAATAAAAAAAGCTTGAAATATCTGATGACTTAGAAAGATTTGAATTTGCGATAGCGGAGATGGTTAGAATTGCTAAAAGACTATGAATTAGTAATTGACTATCATCCGAGGAAAGCGGACATAGTTGCTGATACTTTGAGCCGAAAGTCTTTATTTACTTTACGTGCTTTGAACACACAATTAGCTTTGTTTAACGACGGTTTGATAGCAGCTGAGTTGAAAGCGAGATCGTTATTTTTACAGCAGATTTGTAAGGCTAAAAAATTTGATAATGAATTGCAAGCAAAACAAATTTAGTGTGAGTCGATTCCTGATTCTGAGTTTCGAATAGGGCCTGATGACTGTTTATTGTTTCGTAATAGAATATGTGTACCAAGAAATTTTGAGCTCATTCAGAAGATTCTAAACAATACGCACAGTAGTCGTTTGTCAGTACATCCTGGAAGTACTAAAATGTATAATAATTTGAAACAGCTTTATTGGTGGCACGTCATGAAACACGATATCTCAAAATTTGTTTCAAAATGTTTGATTTATCAGCAAGTCAAAGCTAAGCATCAAGTGTCGTCAAGTTTATTACAGCTTATTATGATTCTTGAGTAGAAGTGGGATAGAGTAACAATGGATTTTGTATCGGGTTTGCCTTTATCTCCGAGAAAAAAGGATGCAATCTGAGTTGTTGTTGACAGATTGAGGAAATCAGCTCATTTCATTCCTGTACATACGGATTATTCACTTGATAAATTGGCTGAGTTATATATCTCAGAGATTGTTCGTTTGCACGGAGTGCCACTATCTATTGTATCGGATAGGGATCCAAGATTTACTTTACAATTTTGGAAGAGAATACAAGAAACTTTAGGTTCAAAGCTGAATTTTAGCACTGCATTTCACCTGCAAACAAATGGTAAATCCGAATGGGTTATTCAGATACTTGAGGATATGTTACGATGTTGCATTCTTGAGTTTGAAGGTAACTAGGAGAAGTATCTACTACTGATTGAATTTGCTTACAATAATAACTTTCAATCGAGAATAAAGATGGCACCATACGAAGCTCTATATAGTAGTAAATTTCTAATACCGTTGTACTGGACTAAACTTAACAAGAGTAAGATTCACGGAGTTGAAGAAGCTGCATGGGAACCCGAAGATGCTATGAGAAAACAATACCAGAACCTATTCACTAGTAAGATTTTAAGGGACGAAAATCCCTAAGGGGGGAGAGTTGTAACAGCCCAAATTTAGCTAAATCGGAGCAGTGGTTTCGGAACCACAAATTCGATGTTAGAAATTTATTTAAATATTATTTTATGTGTTTACAACATGTTATTTGATATGTGTAAAAATTTTGTGATTTAATTTTCTTATTTAATTGCTCAATTTGAGAAAAAAGGGCTAAATCACGTAAAATGCAAAAGTTTCATTCTAGTAGTTAAACATGCCAAATGGCTTTAGCTTTTAGCTATGGTGGCCTTAAATGGTAATTAAACCATTTAAAACATTAGTGGACATATGTGGACATATAATTAGGTGTTTTTAAATGTTTTACTAAAGGTTATTTAAGTAATTTGATTATTAATCATATAATAAATAAAACAATTTTAAAATAAGTCTTATTATCATCTTGTTCAACAGAAAGTTAGGGCTAAGGAAAGCTAATTCTTTTCTCTTCATTCAGCTATGCCATATTTGCCAATTAAGGTACGATTTTTGATTCATTTTTGATGATTTTTACGTTTTTAAAATCGTTGCTTCGTATTCTAGCTAGCCTGTACCTTTAATTTTGAAATTGTTAAAGATTTTGAGAGTTGCCATTGTCGAATCTATGTGTTCTTTGATGCTTAATGTTGAAATATGAAAGCTTGATGATAGTTTTACATGTTTTGTAAAGTGATTTTGGACAAAAATGTCAAAAAGGGATTAAATTGTGAAATATGCAAAATGAGTGGTTGAAATGTGAAATAAATGAAAGTTTTGGGCTGCTAGGGGTACTATTGTAATTCAGCCAAACATGGATTTTGATGAATTGTGTGAATTTTGTGTATTTGTGAAATAGGGAATAAATTGATTAAATATGAAAATTTAGGGGCTAATGTGCAAAAATTCCCAAATGAGTAATTTTGGACTAAATTGAATGAGCAGATGAATAAATAAGTTAATTTTGAATTCATATAGATCAAGAAAGAAAGAATTCAAATTTAGATCGGGGGAAAAGCAGGATTATTGAGTAGTCGATCCAATCCATCAATTACGAACACGAAGTAAGTTCGTATACGATGAGCTTATTTATTATTGTATTTTATATGCTTTGATATAGTATGAATTATGATTATGTGATTACAGAAAATTTCAGGAACGATTCGATAGTAATTCGAAATGATTTGACTACGATTTGGTATTGGAAAATCCCGGTTGAACCTTAGGAATAGTCTAGGATATTAGTGACATGTCATTAGGTTATTGTGTTGGCTTTGGGCCATGATATCGGCACTTTGGGTGCGAATTATACCTTGATTTGTCTACGGGCCATGGTATAGGTACTTATCGATTGAGATCCTTAAATATCTGGCTTTTATTCTAAACGGTTCAACGGGAAAATGAAAGATGTGGATCAGAATGAGATTGGTACGAGTTGGTAGAAGTATGTGAGTAAAGTTAATAAACATTGAATCCATGAAATGGATGAATTCTTGATAAGCTAGTGAATGAATGATCAAATGACTTGAGATTTAATGTATTTGTGTTATCTTGTATTTATATTATTTGAATTGGGAATGAATAGTGAAGTTGCTCATTACATTAATACGAACTTACTAAGCTATGAAGCTTACTTTGTGTTATTTTCCTATGTTTTATAAAGTATCAAGGCTAGCTCAGACCAGGAGTCGTTGGGAACATCATCGCACTATCAAACATCTAAATTGGTACTTTTGAGTTAAGTTTATGGTATATGGCATGTATAGGTTAGTTGTGGTATTTTAGTTGTGATTTTAGCCATGAGAATTGGCTTGTAAATGATGTTAATATTGATGTGTGTTTGGCTAATAGAAATGGCTCATAAATGTATATGTTTTGGTTGTATTTATATAGCCATAAGTGATGGCTTATCTTGGCATGTTTGGTATGAATTTGGTTATGGTTTTATAGTTGCAAATGTTGGATTGATTCATGGAGTATAATGTTTGAGAAATGTTTTTGATGAAGTATGATTTTAGAAGTTGAGTTAAATAAGTATTTGGTATTAATTTGAGTATTGAATTTGGCCAAAATGGATATAGTATAATTGTGCATTTGTTGGATGATTTTGGCTGCCTATTTGTGTGATGAAATGGTACCATTTGAGTGTTTATAGGTATGTGCAAAATGGGTGGAAAATTGGCCTTGCAAATGGCCTATTTTTGTCCACACGGGTAGAGACACGAGCGTGTGTCTTAGCTTTGTTCGACACACGGTCATGTTACACAATCGTGTGTGTAACACCCCAAACTCGGCCTGGACGTTCGACCTGATCCAGTGTGTCACATTGAAGTGTTTTAGCAGAAACAGTATTTTCATTGAAAACCCTTCTTAAAATAAGAGAATCTTAACTATAAAAAAAACTTGTTCAAACTTAAGATTGGATGAAAATTAAGCACTTAGAAATTTAGTTGCGGAAACGTAGAAAACATACTATAATTTAAGAAATTCATGTTCAACTTCTCGTAGTTACAATGAAAATAATAATAATAATTCAAGTAATAATAATATAATCAAAACCTTATTACAATCTGGTCTGAGCATACTTAAAAGGAAATAAAAATTTAAATGCTTAAAAAAAAAAAACCAAGTCCAAATTATCTTGCTAGCCGGCCACCCAGAGTCCTTCCTAACATCGAACCTTCTACTGAGCATCACCTGAAAATAAAATAAAAGAGAGGGTGAGTTTTTGCAAACTCAGTGTGTACAACCCTCGATGAAAAACAAGCATTCAAAGAAGAATCATTAAATATGCAATGCAATCCCATCCAAATTATCCATCCGTTACACACCAGCTCCGTCCCCAGTCACACCATGTGGGGATATGAATATCTACCCACCTAGCCCACACACCAATGGTAGCCCGGTTGCGGAACTACCTTCATTTACATATTGGGCTTTAAAAGCCATCGATGGATCCACGGTTGTTAAGCAACCATGCGATCCTCATATACTTCCTCCGTTCTATAGTTCACACCCCATATGCAACCTAAGCAGAACATCATATGTATGCATGCCACATCCATAAAACTTACATTCAACACCTAGGGGTATTTTGGTCATTTTTGCCCTTAGGGGTATTTCTGTAATTTTCCCTTAATTATGGTTTCCACTTACCTTGGCCCGTTAACAAGTCCGGTGAGCTAAGATGAATGAATACTATGCACCAGGTAGGATTCCAGAAAAGAGGAGGTGGGTCATTAAGACCGCTTAAGTACCAAGCTCTCCCTAGATCCAATCCCAGACATGCATATACACATTGCTACACCTTAACCCTTTGACCTATCCATGGTTGCAAAATATTAATTAAGTCTTATGTAGTTATCATAAGCTAGGCCCAAAACCCCTTATAAAGCCCAAACAAAGTCACATACCTGTATCTGGCCCATTAAGCCCAATCATATTCATATGGCCTATTAGGCCCAAATCACCTGTATATGGCCCTTTAGGTCTAGTCACATTCATATTCATGCTCACATACAGATTCCTATCATATAGCATCAATATTCAGTCTTTGCCTATTATGGGCCCAACAGTCCACCGGGCCCATTTAGCCCATTCTGGCCCATATGGCCAAATCACAACCCAAGTCCACAGAATCGCCTATGGATCTCAGGCAACCTACCGGTCTCTTCCTTACGAGTGCTCGTGCACTCGCAAGACTACCATAGCCACACTTTTGGCATTTCAGCATTTTGGCTTTTGCTGATTCATAGTGTGTGTGCAGTGTATGTACACACCTCGTAAGCAAGCTTGCTGCGATTCCCTTAGCAACCAACCTACAAATGATATCACCCTTCAATTAATCGCATGCTTAATACATAATTTTACTAAAACTGAAACCTCACCTTAACCTCACCTTGCGCGATAAGTATAACAGCCCCTTCTTAAATCACTAACCACAATCAACTCCTAGATCTGTACCAATCTTAACTATTAAAAATAGAATAATAGATGACTCGTATCCAACACAAGTCCCCTTACCTTAACTATGAGCATTGGGCCACCTTAGCCAATGGGAGAGGAATACTTACCAAAACCGCAAACACCTAAAGAGCAATTTTGGTAGAGAGCTAAGATCTGAGATCTGATACTAATTCCCTACCACAGTTGATTAGAAAGAGAGAGGAACGAACAACGTAATAGATTCTTAGCAAAACTGATTGGAAAACAAACACTTACACTAGATTCGGTCGACGAGTATTTGTCCCTTGGGGATTCGACTTTTTAACTTAGTATGGTGAATAAGGTATATTTGGTACAGTTTAAAGAAGAAAAGTAGAAGAAGGAATTGGCTAAGTGAAACTAAGAAAATTGTGTAGAGAAAGAATAAAAATCGGCACAGAGAAAAGAGAGTAAGACAAAAGGGTTTTCGATTTTTAGGGAAAAGGGTTTCTAGTAAAGGGTGAAGGAAATTTGGCACTAGCCTGGCAACCCTGCATTCGACACTTATTTATAGCCCTTATAGCCGAATTTCCTGGCCCTCAATTCCCCATTCGGCTCCATCACTTCCCCCTTCTCATCTCCTTGTTTTTCTCCCTGATAACCCCTTGATCTTTTCCTTAATTTTCTCTCCTGAACACTCCCCTTAGAGTCCATCTTCATGCCACTTCCAACCTTCTAGAAGGCCAAAATTAAACTTCTAAAAAACCTAAGCTAGGGTTCGAACCCTGGATCTCCATGCTAGCTACTAATGCCACCTCCCTACAATCTAAGTGGCCTCACATAGCCACTCCACCACAAGGCTTTTTTATGCCATTTTCCCTTATCTTTATTTAAAAGCCCAACTACTTGACAACAAGGTCCTTTTAATTATTAAACTTTAATTTATTCTACCCTAAGATTCAAACTCAACCCTTGACCAAGACCTACCATCGCGTAACTAAACCTTAACCGAAATTGTTAAGCTCAAAAAGAAAATTTTAAGATTTTGAGATTTTTGAGTTTTGGGATTTTTGGGGCGTTACAGTGTGTCCCTTAGTGATGACATTAAAATGAAGTCAGTATAAGTCAGTATGCTCCACACGGTCTCACACATAAACGTGTGACTACCCGTGTGGTACAAGTCAGTATACCCCCTAATTAGCACATGGCTAGCACATGGGCGTGTACCTGGCCATGTTGCATAAGTCAATATACCCTACAGTTTTGGCACGGACTAGAACACAGCCTGACACACGGGCGTGTGTGGCCACTTCGAAGGGCACACGAGCTAGACACACGGGCGTGTGGTTTGCCGTGTGACCCAAGCCAGTATGTATGCCTTGTTTCCAAACAGCCTAAGACACAGGCGTGTCTGGAGCTGTGTGAAGCACACGGGCATGTAACCCCTGTATGTTTAGAATATTTCTAAATTTCCAAAATTATTGTATGTTATCGGTTCAGTCCTGAACCACTTTTAAAGTATGTTTAAGGTCTCGTAGGCCGTAATAAGGGATAATGTGATTATGTTAAATGGTATTTGAGTATAAATGCATAAATGTATGAGTTATGTATGCTATTTGATGTATATTGATCGGTAATGCCTCGTAGTCCTACTCCGACGATAGATACGGGTTAGGGGTGTTATAGTGAGTCATAAAGCTCAAGCAACTTCTGTATCGAGCTTTGGCAGTGTGACAAACAACAAACTCGAGTGTCAACAATGTGGGAGAAGACATTTTGGAGAGTGCTAGAATAAGAGTATTAAAGCTTGTTTCAAATGTGGTTCACCAGATCATTTTATTCGAGATTGCCCTTATGAAATTAATCACATGCTCGTTATTGCTTGATAAATGATAAGTCCCATTTGAATAATGAAATATGATGGATACAATATTTTCTCGTATTGATTATACTATTCTAATGTTGCGAACATTATAGCTCAGACGAGCATCCTGTTAGAAGCCTTCTCAAGCATTCCTGTTATATAGTTCCTGTAAGCATCCTGATCGGTAGTGGTCTTGCATATGTTGCGCACTATCGTAGCTCTTTGTGAGCGTCATGTTACATGATTCAATCGGTTGTGGTCCAAGATTTATTGCAGATACAAACGCAGCTCTTCGTGAGCGTCCTAATATAGGCTTTTATGAGCTTCCTGAAATGGCTCGCTTGAACTCTGTGTTATGCTATCTGGAGCTCCCTGATATTAACTATTTCGAGTTACCTGTTAAGCTCAATGAGCTTCCTATTCTAAACTCTTATGAGTTTCCCATTTAGCCCGGATAAGCTTCCTGTTACATGGTTCTTATGAGCATCCTGATATATGGCTCGAGAGTGTGCCTCTTGATTATGTGCCCTATTTGGGTACGCTTGGATATGAATTGACAAATTTCAGTTTTGTACACTTTAAGTGTACTACATAAATGTATCCATCGATATTTCAAATAAATTCAACGGATAAAGTTCTGACATGGCTAAACTGAGCTTGAAATGATTTGTCATGGAAATGTACTTGTAATATGGAAAAATGATGTGAAAAGTATATAAATATGAAAATCATTAAATGATGAGCTCATCCATGTTCTTAGTATTATGTGAATTACTTGACTAACATGATTGGTGAAGTTGTGTGTTTTAGACTATTAGCCAAATTGTTTGGATGTGTTTTTGTGTACTTATCTAAAATGAAATTATATGGTAAGTTAAATTCCTGTTATACAAACTTTCTAGGCATTTGAAATGCTTACTCGGTTTTCTTTTCTTTATTTGATAGTGCCCGGAAGCTCGAAAAGGTTGGAATTGGTTGGAGCATCATCACACTATCGTTCAGCCCGTTTTGGTATAAATAGAAAACTTGTTTTGGTATAATGGCATGAATAGACTAACTTGGCCAATGTTGGCATGTAAATGGTTGTTCGTAATCTAGCCATTGGAATGGCTAGTACTGGTATATTTTGGTACATAATTATATGGTTATATTATGTTTAACATATATGTGTATGGTATAATTAAATTGAATTGTGGTAAATTATATGTTTTCACAAAAAGGTAAGTTTGCAAATACATGAATGTATGTGCTAATATATCATACATAACTCTTGTGTTTGGCTTGGTTAAGTTGTCTTGAATTGGTTGTTGAAAATGCTTAAGTGTTGTTATACGTAGATGGCAAGATTGAGTGAGAAATAAGGCTAGAAAATGACCTTATTTTATCCACACGTGTGTGTGTCTTGACCATGTGTGACACATGGCCATGCGCACGGGCATGTGGTTTGGCCGTGTGTCCCTTGCATCTTAAAAATCGAGAAACAAAATGCTCAGAATTGAGCACGCGGGTAAGACACGGGCATGTATCTTAGCCGTGCGAGACATACGGCCCAGCACATGGGCGTGTGTCCTGGCCGTGTAACCCTGCACTTGATTTTTGAAAATTAAATTGCCCGTAGAGTCTAGCACACGAGTGTGTGGCTGGCCGTGTGACCCAAGTTAGAGAGTTACACGAGCAAGGACATGGGCTAGAACATGGCTGTGTGCCTCACATCGAATGCCCACACGGCCTGGGACACGGGTGTGTCATTGGCTGTGTGATCCATACGGCCAACTCACATGGACGTGTGACCCCTATATTAAAGAAAAATTTTGGAAATTCATGAAAAATTCTCTGAGTCTCTGGTTTAGTCCCGACTTGTTTCTACTGCTTAAATTGGGCCTCGAAGGTCCATTAAAGGGACGATATGAATGAATACTTTTAATTTTGGGTATGAATTATAATTGACATGAGATAATTATATATATGTTCTGTAAACTCCGACAATGCTCCATAACTAAGTTTTGGCGACGAATACGGGTTAGGGGTGTTACATTTATTAGTATCAGAGCTACGATTTAGCTGATTCTCGAACTAATGTAGCAAGTTCGAGTTTAGCTATACATGCCATTCTATAATTTGTGATGGCGTGATGATATCTCCTGACCAATTTAAATGTGTTTTTCATATAGTAATATCATCCAACAAAGCTAGAGCAGAATCTGAGGAAGATGAGAGCACTACTCAAGCTTCTGTAAAAAGAGCTACATCTAGTAGTAGTAGAAGGCTTGTATCTGAGGGCTGAAGTAAGGAGGCAAAAGAAGCCTTCTGTCAAATGATGAACGAGTGGTTTACTAAATACTTGAGAACAAATCCTACAGTAGAACAACCTTTCGCTCCTGTTCCTCAACAGGTTCCTGACATGCCAGAAGGTACTGAACCTGTAACACCCATAACCCGTAACCTGATCATCACCGAAATAGGTTAAGAGGCATTACCGGTGTAACACCCTAATTTTTGAGATTTTCAGGATTTCTTTGATTTTTGGCGAATTTTAGGATTCCTGTGTTTTGACTGCTTGATGTAGGTCTGAGTATGTTAGTGGGCCTCTAGAAGGCCCAAGTCTAAGTTAAAAACCGGTAGATTTAACTAATTTTAATTCAAAAGGGAAAAGGGGTTCTGGTAATTTGGGCTTTTGAAATTTAATGGGTAAAATAAGCCACAAGAAGGCATGTGGAAAAGTGGCATGTGATGCCACTAGGGGGCTAAAAAGTGTGGATGATTAGGGGGAGCTAAGGTTCAAGTCACAAGGTAAGCAAGTTATAGTATTATTTTTATGTACAGAAAAGGGATGTAATGGAACTCAAGTGGAACTCTGTTAGAAAGAGTTTAAGCTATTCAGGAGATTGAGTAAGGAGGGGATAAGGGAGAAGATTTAGGAGCTGATTAGGGAGTGCAGAATTGGCTGGATGGTGGACTCTTGAGGAGCAAGAGTTGGCTAGCCAAGGGTTTCTAGTATAGGGGAAATTCGGCTAGTAAGGGAGGAAAAATTTGGCTTTTGTTCTGACAATTCTTTTCTCTTTTTCTTTCTCCTCTTTTCTTCTTCTTCTTTTTTCTTTTCTCCCTAGCTGAACTTTCATACCATTCTCCCTTTCCATTCCATTCGTTTCTAAGTCCTTATAGCCGATTGCCGTAAAAGACAAAATCTCGAAAAACCTGTTGCTTGTGTCGATTTCTCCTAGCCAACTTCTCCTATTTTTCTTTCATCTTTCCTAGCTGATTTTCACACCCTCTAAATCCCAACCTCTATCGACATCAACATTGCAAAAACCACCATATCTAATCATCTTTTCTTCACTATTTCAAAAAGCCAAAAACACTATAGTCACAGGGGCATAACCGAATCTTTAGACCATTAAAGATTTGATTTTTGTTCATATTTGAGGGATTGATCTGTGTCAGATTCGAATAGGAACTAAGGTGGAGTCGTTGATTGAAAGAACTGGTGGTAAGTATTCAAATCTATTTTTATTACGGGATTTAGAAAAGCTGAAATCCCTAAAGGCTTAGGAAGGCTGTCGATTGGGCCTTATGGCTCTAAGGGTTGTGATAATTGTTTTGTTATGATGTTAGTGTGATCTAGAGGCTACTGATCAAAGACTTGGACAAGTGGAACAACTAGATCTAGATCTAGTCGCTAGTTTTGGCAAAGGTAGGATCTCTAGTGTCTAAAGTGTTAATGGCCGACTTATGGTAAGGAGATTTGTATATAAGTTGTTATGGATCCATCATTAACGTATTAATAATTGACTGTAGGCAACTCGTGTGCGGAGCTCGTCAGCGTTTCATCGCAAACAGGTATGTAATTGACACCCTCTCATAGACCAGAATGGCAAAAGCCGAAAAGTCAAAATGCCAAAAAAATGGTATTTTGTGAACTTGCGAGTGTGTGAATCCTCGTGAGATAGATTGAGTAACATATTCGGTAATCTGAAGTGATAAGACTGTAGTACGCGCGATTTTGTGCACTTTGATATATTTGGGCTTAATGGGCCAAAATCGGGTTAATAGGCCAATAGGCCCAATACGGTAAGGACGCTTGGTAAGTGTTTCCTTTAACACGTAAATGGTAGAAATATGCATGAAAACCCTAAAATAGTTAAATTACTAGAATACCCTAAGTATGAAACATTATCATTATACCCCTAGGGTAATTTTAACTGAAAAGCATGATGACCTGATTCTGTATGATGTATGCCATGATATGTATATCTGTTGCATGGGGAAATGGGTTATATTTATGGAGGAAGCGTCCTGGTGGCTATGCCACAATTATCTGATCTGGTGGCTCTGCCACAATTATCTGTTCTGGTGGCTCTGCCACGATTATCTGTATCTGGTAACTCTGTCACATTATCGATTTCTAGTAGCCATGTTGCAAATTCTGTGGTGTGTATCGGTTGGGTGGGTCGAGTAGTCTCCCCACATGGTGTAAGGTTGGTACAGGGGTGTATACAGTTGGATATGTTTGGGTTTCTGTATAAACATGTAATATCTGTTCTGTTCTGTTATGGGCCTATGGGCTTCATTCTGAAATCTGTTCTGGGCTAAGGCCAACTTAATCTGTTTCTGTGGTTTGAGCTGATATAGACTATGGTTGGGTTATTTTACACACTGAGTTTCCAAACTCACCCCTTATTTTCATCCATGCAGGTAATCCCCAACCATAGTGGGCTTGGAGCTGTGAGGGATTCGGAGTGGCACACGTTCTGCAAATTTGGTTTTCTTCTGGTGAATTGGACATCTTTTCATTTACTTTTATGATTTGGGTTTTAAGTTGTAATAAGGCCGCTTTAATGATTTTGAATTGTTTTAATATGTTTTACTAGAATAGATATGATATTATCTTAATCGCTGAAACTGATTAGCTTTAGGGCGCGTTTTCAAAAACAGTAATTGTTTTCAAAATATCACGACAACAAAGCAAAAATTCTACAACGAAAACGTTTTTCAAAATTAATCACTTTTCTTAAAATAGACTTAATCGAATAGGTTTCCTAAGAATATACACTAAGTTAAAGTGTGGCAACGGTGGTGTGCATATCTAGGATTGGATCCGAAGGGAGCTTGGTACTTAAGCAGTCCGATGGACTCACCTCCTCTTTTCCGGTTTCCTACCTGGTGCACAGCTTCCATTCACTTTAACCTATAATGAAATTATCCTTTAAAACACTAAGTAAGTTTTTCTAGATCAAAAATATAAAATGTTTTTTTTCGCTTCGATGTGGCACGTCGGATTTGGTCAAATGTCTAGGCCGGGTTAAGGGTGTTACATTTAATGGTATCAGAGCCCGATTGTAACAACTCAACTGTGGAATGGGTTTACAAAAACAAAGATTTTCGAAAACAAAAATTTTATAAAGATTGCAAAACTCGATATTTAAAATTTAGATTCCAGGAAGGTGGCACCCGAATCTCCGGCCCAAGTCTGTAAGTATTATTCTGAACTTTTCTGAATATTTCTCTGAATTATTTGTCTATACTGAAACCCTATTAGGATAATCCAGTAGGATGAAACTGAAACTATAGGAAATTTTGGTAATAGACTGAGATGTAGCTAGACTTCGATTCTGCGAAAAATAAACTCTGAATTACTGTCTGTACATAAAACTTCTGTAATAAACACTGGAATATTTAATTGATGCATAAAAATTCATAATCAGATAATATGATATGAGTACGAGAGCGGCTCATGGAAGAGGCCATGGACGTGGCCGAGGTAGTGCTCGAGCGGGATTTTCGTGTTCAGGGCATCTGCCGCCGGCAGATGCACCGGTACCACCGGCAACAGAAGTGGAATCTCATGATCGTGGTGCCTGGGATGACGCTCTGTCTCAGGCAATGCTTCGTGTTTTGGAAAGGGTTCTACCGGGTAGAAATGCAGACAACGGATTTGAGCATCTATTTCTGAGCGACTCCGGGCTAATAGAGCGGAGATTTTTAGGGGCTTATTTGGTGTAGCCCCGAATGTGGCAGAATATTGGTTAGAGGCCACGGAACTAATTATGGATGATTTGGACTGCTCTATAGAGCAGAAGCTGAAGGGAGCTGTATCATTGCTTCGGGACGAGGCTTATCAGTGGTGGCTCACTGTGAGAGATGGGACCCCAACTAATAGGGTAACATGGGAGCTGTTTGAGACAACCTTTAAGGGGAAATATGTTGGGGCGAGTTATGTTGGTGCCTGCAGGAAGGAATTCTTGAATCTCGTTTAGGGAGGTAAGACGGTTGCGGAGTACGAGGTAGAGTTTTTGAGGCTGAGCCGGTATGCTGTGGGGATAGTCACTACGGAGTATGAGCTTAGTGTGTGCTTTGAGGATGGTCTTAAAGATGAACTTAAGGTGCTGATTGCTCCACAGAGGGAGCGTGACTTCGCGGTTTTGGTGGAGAAAGCTAAGATAGCTGAGGAACTGAAGCGTGCGGAGAGGCAGAATCGTGAGAATGATCGAAACCGTTTCCGAAAGGATTCAGGACCTTCGGGTGGTGCAAATAGGAATGTCAAGAGAGCAAGAGTGGAGGAGCCAGTTGGAGTAGTTCCAATAAACGTTGTTAGACCACCAATCTGTGGGGACTGTGGCAAGGTACATCTAGACGAGTGTAGGAAATGTTTCGGTGCTTGTTTCTGATGCGGATCTATGGAGCATAGAGTCAAAGACTGTCCTCAGAAAATAGATCAGGTTCAAGTTGCTGAACAAAAGGTTGCTCAACCAGTGAGAGGTAGACCACAACCACCGAGAGGATGTGGACAAGGTAAGGGCGAAAATAGAAATGGTCGAGGTCGAGTGGCACCTAGCAGGGGTGTCGAAAATGCTGAGGCTTGATAGCCAGCGTTGGTGTATGCAGCTCGTCATCGAGAGGAGGGCGATGCACCCGATGTCATAACTGGTACGCTCTTGGTTTCTAGCATGCCGTATACTGCCTTGGTTGATATTGGATCCACTCATTCGTATGTTGCATGTGCCATATCTGGGTCGTTGGGTGTGCACTCTGAGAAGATTGTGAGTGGGGTATCTGTACTAAGTCCTTTGGGTCACTCGGTTAGGGTAGACAAACTGTATAGGGAGGTGCCCTCAGAAACCCAAGGTAATATTTTCTCTGGAGACTTGATGGAGTTACCGTTCAGAGAATTTGACCTCATTCTGGGAATGGACTGGCTGGTTAAGCATAGGGCGGCTCTAGATTGTGCTGCTAAGCAAATGGTGTTAAGGACCACGGAGGGTGAGGAGGTTATGGTGATAGGTGAACGAAGGCATTATTTGTCCAATGTGGTGTCGGCATTGAGAGCCAAAAAATGGATCCATAAGGGTTGTGAGGCCTATTTGGCATTTTTAAGTCAGTCGGAAGCTTATGGACTAACGGTGGATAAGGTTAAGACCATTAAGGAGTTCTAAGAAGTCTTTCCAGAGGAGCTTCCGGGATTGCCTCCGAACCGAGAAGTCGAGTTTGGAATCGACTTGCTGCCTAGAACGGCACCACTGTCCATCGTACCATATAGGATGGCATCGAAGGAGTTAGTGGAGTTAAAAGCACAAATTCAAGAGTTGTTGGATAGGGGCTTTATTAGGCCAAATGTGTCTCCATGGGGAGCACCGGTGCTATTCGTGAAAAAGAAGGATGGGACGATGCAGATGTGTATTAATTATCGCCAGTTGAACAAACTGATGATTAAGAATAAGTACCCTCTGCAAAGAATTGATGATCTGTTTGACCAGCTTAGAGGAGCTTTTGTATTTTCCAAGATTGATCTTCAATTTGGATATCATCAGTTAAGGGTCAAAGAGGCAGATATTCATAAGACGGCATGTAGGACTCGGTATGGTCATTACGAGTTCTTGGTTATGCCATTTGGACTGACAAACGCTCCTGCAGTGTTTATGGATCTGATGAATCATGTATTCCAACCATTCTTGGATCAATTCCTAGTCGTCTTTATTGACGATATTCTGATATACTCTGAAACTGAAGAGAAGCATGATGAGCATCTTCGCATTGTGCTACAAGTGTTGAGGGAGAAGGAACTCTATGCAAAATTTAGCAAGTGTGAATTCTGGTTGAGGAAGGTAACCTTCTTAGGGCATGTTGTCTCTGATGACGGGATCAAGGTGGACCCTCGAAAGATTGAAGCAATTTTGGAATGGAAGCCACCTAGGTCGGTGTCAGAAATTCGGAGTTTCCTAGGGTTGGCAGGATACTATAGAAGGTTTGTGGAAGGTTTTTCTGTGATGGCAGCGCCTTTGATAAAACTCATAAGGAAAGGAGTACCGTTTGTTTGGACAGAGAAGTAGCAAGAAGCTTTTGAGAAGTTGAAGAAATTTTTGACTGAAGCACCTATATTAATTCAGCCGGAGTCTGGGAAGGATTTTACTGTGTACAGTGACGCATCACATGTGGGTTTAGGCTGCGTGTTGATGCAAGAGGGTAAGGTGGTTGCTTATGCATCACGACAGCTTAAGCCTTACAAAAAAAAACTATCCTACTCACGATTTGGAGTTGGCAGCAGTAATCTTTGCACTTAAGATTTGGAGACACTACTTGTACGGAGAAAGGTGTGTTATATACACAGAGCATAAGAGTCTCAAGTATTTGTTGACTCAGAAGGAGATGAATCTTAGGCAAAGGAGATGGATAGAGTTGATTAAGGATTATGATTGTTCGATTGAGTACCACCCAGGCAAGGCTAATGTGGTGGCCGATGCTCTAAGTCGAAGAGCTGTATCTGATCTGAGAGTAATGTTTGCTCGTCTGAGTCTGTATGATGATGGTAGTCTGTTGGCTGAGTTGCAAGTAAGGCCAACCTGGGTGGATAATGTAACATCCCTTACCCGTATCCAAGGCTGGAACAAAGTACGAGGCATTACTAGACGTAACATTACACATAGATGAAAATCGGGCCATAAAATTTCATTTAATTCAAAACTTTTCAAACACATGCATAACAAACAAGGCTAACTATATCATTACATCAAAACATAGGACATAGCACGATTGATTAAACTTATAAACCTTAATGGATAAGGACCACATCTCATAATCATATACGATAACTCAATGCAGACTGATATGTATAGTCAAAATCATAATAAAAATATATATCACAAACCAACTTCCTATACATGCCACTCACTTGATATTTCTAATATTTGAATTAATTCTCCCAAAAATGATAGTTTGATAGTGTGATTTTGCCTCCGACGATCTCCAACCCCGAGCCAACCTGCCAATACTAAAGAAATAGAGAGGATAGGTAAGCTTTATGCTTAGTAAGTTTATATGAAAATAATAAGCAATTACTACCATGCTTTTCAAGATAAAACACTATAATTGTACAATTACACATATTCAGGTTAAGCTGTGTTATCGAGTTATAGTTGCTAAATCATTCATATCTGAAGCTAAAAAACTCTAAATTTAGTTTTGTTAATTTTCCTTGAATCTAGATTCATATATCTTCCTCCCATAAAATTTTCAGAATTTTTGGTTTAGCCAATTAGTACATTTTATTAGTTAAATTCTCCCCTGTTTCAAAGTATGACTACTCTGACCTCTGTCCACTACGAACCAAATTTCTCCTTTTACAGAATTCCAACGACCATTTTGTTTGTTTCCCTTAAAAATAGACTCAATAAGGAATCCATTCGTGTAAGGTATGATGCTTAATAATATTTTTACATTTTATGGTGAATTTCTAAACTCAGAATAGGGGATCACGTAATCATTCTGAACCAGTCTCACAAAAATATAAATATCTCAAAATATAGAATTTCTTTGCTTGCTCTGTTTCTTTTATATGAAAATAGACTCATTAAGCTTTAATTTCATATCTCATTCATCCTCTAATTAAATTTATACTATTTTTAGTGACTTTTCAAAGTCACGTTACTGCTACTGTCCAAAACAATTTTATTGCTAATTCACTCTTTCACACTTTCTTTGTATTAACCTCATTTTAACATACATATCACAAATCATTTTCACCAAATTTCATACATCACAAGTATAGGCCCATGATTACAAGGTCACCATAAAATTATCCTCATGTATAACTTACTTGTTTATAACCTTACCACATCCCGGTCACTTAATGAACACATCATTTACATAACCAAGTTCCTGCACTTCATCACAAAACTCACAAAGCAGTACGTAGTAAGTCTCCCGTTGAACACTTTGGATCAATCCTCGATACTTGTTGGTTTCAGCACATAGCTCCACCCATCATAAAGTTCGGCTTTCTTGTACACATGGTGAACACTTAGTACCACCCATGTGACCTAGCCAGTTTATCTCGTAGCTCTCTTGTCTACATGGTGTCCTTCACCTGGAACCACGCATGTGACCTAGCTACATATATCCCGTAGCTCTCTTGTCTACATGGTGTACACATAGTATCACCCATGTGACCTAGCTACATTATAATGTCTCGTAGCTCTCTTGTACACATGATGTGCACTCAGCACCTAGTTGTTGGACCGAACTGGGAGAGTGACAGGTTCTTGGACCTGAGTTGGTAGCTGATACTGAAGATAAGGTTAAAGTAATCAGAGATCGGTTAAAATAAGCATCTGATAGGAAAAAGTCGTATGCGGATTTGAAGCATAAGGAGATTGAGTTCTCAGTAGGTGATATGGTATTCTTGAAGGTTTCTCCTTGGAATAAGATATTAAGGTTTGGTAAGAAGGGCAAGTTGAGTCCGCGGTTTATTGGGCCTTATCGGGTTTTGAAGCGAGTAGGACCAGTGGCATATCAATTGGAATTACCTCCAGATTTAGACAGGATTCACGATGTTTTCACGTCTACATGTTAAGGCATTATTGTTCTGACCCTACTCATGTCGTGCCGGTTGCAGAGATTGAGGTGCAGCCTGATTTGACTTTCGAGGAAGAGCCTATGCAGATATTGGACCGAGATGTCAAAGTGTTAAGAAGGAAATTTGTTCCTTTAGTAAAAGTGCTTTGGCGTAATCATGGCAGAGAGGAAGCTACTTGGGAGCCAGAAGAGGCGATGCAGCAACAATACCCTCATCTATTTGGATCAGGTAAATTTCGAGGACGAAATTTCTTTAAGGAGGGTAGAGTTGTAACGCCCTAATTTTTGGGATTTCTATGATTTTTGGCGAATTTTAGGATTCCTGTGTTTTGACTGCTTGATGTAGGTCTAAGTATGTTAGTGGGCCTCTAGAAGGCCCAAGTCTAATTAAAAACCGGTAGATTTAACTAATTTTAATTCAAAAGGGAAAAGGGTTTCTAGTAATTTAGGCTTTTAAAATTTAATGGGTAAAATAAGCCACAAGAAAGCATGTGGCAAAGTGGCATGTGACGCCACTAGGGGGCTAAAAAGTGGCATGTGGATGATTAGGGGGAGCTAGGGTTCAAGTCACAAGGTAAGCAAGTTATAGTATTATTTTTATGTACAGAAAAGGGATGTAATGGAACTCAAGTGGAACTTTGTTAGGAAGAGTTTAAGCTGCTCAGGAGATTGAGTAAGGAGGGGATAAGGGAGAAGATTTAGAAGCTGATTAGGGAGTGCAGAATTGGCCGAATGGTGGACTCTTGAGGAGCAAGAGTTGGCTGGCCAAGGGTTTCTAGTATAGGGGAAATTCGGCTAGTAAGAGGGAAAAATTCAGCTTTTGTTCTGACAATTCTTTTCTCTTTTTCTTTCTCCTCTCTTCTCCTATTCTCTTTTCTTCCTCTTTTTTTTTTCTTTTCTCCCTAGTCGAACTTTCCTACCATTCTGCCTTTCCATTCCATTCATTTCTAAGCCCTTACAGCCGATTGCCATAAAAGCCAAAATCCTGAAAAACCTGTTGCTTGTGTCGATTTCTCCTAGCCAACTTCTCCTATTTTTCTTTCATCTTTCCTGGCTGATTTTCACACCCTCTAAATCCCAACCTCTGTCGACATCAATATTGCAAAAACCCCCATATCTAATCATCTTTTCTTCACTGTTTCAAAATGCTGAAAACAGCATAGTCAGAGGGGCATAGCCAAATCTTTAGACCATTAAAGATTCTATTTCTGTTAATATTTGAGGGATTGATCTGCTTCAAATTTGAATAGAAACTAAGGTGGAATTGTTGATTGAAATAATCGGTGGTAAGTACTCAAATCTATTTTTATTACGGGATTTAGAAAAGCCAAAAATCCCTAAAGGCTTAGGGAGGCTGTCGATTGGGCCTTATGGCTCTAAGGTTTGTGACAATTGTTTTTTTATGATGTTAGTGTGATCTAGAGGCTGTTGATCGAAGACTTGGACAAGCGAAACTACTGGATCTAGATCTAGTCGCTAGTTTCGGCAAAGGTAGGATCTCTAGTGCCTAAAGTGTTAATGGCCGACTTATGGTAAGGAGATTTGTATATAAGTTGTTATGGATCCATCGTTAACGTATTAGTAATTAACTGTAGGCAACTCGTGTGTGGAACTCGTCAGCGTTTCGTCGCAAACAGGTGTGTAACTGACACCCTCTCATAGACTAGATCGGCAAAAGTCGAAATGCCGGAATGCGAAAAAACCAGTATTTTGTGAACTTGCGAGTGTGCGAATGCTCGTGAGATAGATTGAGTAACATATTCGATAATATGAAGTGATAATACTGCAGTGCACACGATTTCGTGCACTTTGATATATTTGGGCTTAATAGGCCAAAATCGGGTTAATGGGCCAAAGGGCCCAATACGGTAAGGACGCTCGGTAAGTGTTTCTGTTAACATGTAAATGGTAGAAATATGCATGAAAAATCTAAAATAGTTAAATTACTAGAATACCCTAAGTATGAAAAATTACCATTATACCCCTAGGTGCAAAATGACCATTATACCCCTAGGGTTAATTTTGACTGAAAAGCATGATAATCTGATTCTGTATGATGTATGCCATGATATGTATATCTGTTGCATGGGGAAATGGGTTATATTTATGGAGGAAGCGTCCTGGTGGCTATGCCACAATTATCTGATCTGGTGGCTCTGCCACAATTATCTGTTCTGGTGGCTCTGTCACGATTATTTGTATCTGGTGACTCTGTCACATTATCTATTTCTGGCAGCCATGCTTCAAATTCTGTGGCGTGTAGTGGTTGGGTGGGTCGAGTAGTCTCCCAACATGGTGTAAGGTTGGTACGGGGGTGTATACAGTTGGATATGGTTGGGTTTCTGCATAAACATGTAATATCTGTTCTGTTCTGTTATGGGCCTATGGGCTTCATTCTAAAATCTGTTATGGGCTAAGGCCAACTTAATCTGTTTCTGTGGTTTGAGCTGATATAGACTATGGTTGGGTTATTTTACACACTGAGTTTCCAAACTCACCCCTTATTTTCATCCACGCAGGTAATCCCCAACCATAGTGGGCTTGGAGCTGTAAGGGATTCAGAGTGGCCACATGTTCTGGAAATTTGGTTTTGTTCTGGTGAATTGGACATCTTTTCATTTGCTTTTATGATTTGGGATTTAAGTTGTAATAAGGTCGCTTTAATGATTTTGAATTGTTTTAATATGTTTTACTAGAATAGATATGATATTATCTTAATCACTGAAACTGATTAGCTTTAGGGTGCGTTTTCAAAAATAGTAATTGTTTTCAAAATATCACGACAACAAAGCAAAACTTTCGCAACGAAAACATTTTTCAAAATTAATCACTTTTCTTAAAATGGACTTAATCGAATAGGTTTCCTAAGAATATACACTAAGTTAAGGTGTGGCAACGGTGGTGTGCATGTCTAGGATTGGATCTGAAGGGAGCTTAGTACTTAAGCAGTCCGATGGACTCACCTCCTCTTTTTCGGTTTCCTACCTGGTGCACAGCTTCCATTCACTTTAACCTATAATGAAATTATCCTTTAAAACACTAAGTAAGTTTTTCTAGATAAAAAATATAAAATGTTTTTTTTCTCTTTGATGTTGCACGTCAGATTCGGTCAAACGTCTAGGCCGGGTTTGGGGTGTTACAACCGGACTCGTAACTCAAATCAGAACAATCACATAACAGATATCATCTCTTTTCAATAAACATAGATCATTCGTATTCAATATGAACTTTCAACAATTATACGAAGTCGAAACCATGTGTTCAGGACCAAATTGATAACATAAGAAAGTTTCAGAACCTGTAAAAAAAAATTTCAACTTTTAAAAGGTCACACGCCCGTGTGAACAGGCCATATGCCTCACACGGCCTTAGACACGCCGTGTGTCTAAGCTGTGGTGAAACAGGGCATACATACTAACTTGTCCAGAGGGCCACAAGACACGCCCGTGTGCCAGGTCGTATGAAAATTAGGGAGGCTACTGACTTGACCACACAACCGACCACACGCCCGTGTGCCATCTTGTGCGCCACACACAACCAATAGACACGCTCGTGTCTCTGCCCGTGTAGACAAAAATAGGCCATTTGAATAGCCAATTTGCCACCCCAATTTGGGTCAACCTACAAGCACCAAACCAAGCATATATGCACAACCATTTCAGACAAATTCAAAACCAAAACCTAAGCCATTCATGTCATATTATTTCCAATCTCATATACATGCTCATAAGCCTTACTAATCTATATCAAAACATAAGATAAAAGCAAGTCAAAAAATTTCTTTCCATACATCATTCAATCTCATACTCAAACTTACCAAAACTTAACAATCTTACCATTTATTTTGGCCAAATAAAACATACTACAATTGCACATTAACATTACATATCATATACCATTGTCAAACTATAAGTTCAAACACAAACTAGCCATACCACATAGCTAAATATACATATACATCACAAAACATAATCCCACAACTTTTAGCATATACATGCCATACTTTAATATAGACATTTCAAAGTACCAAAATAAGGTTTGATAGTGTGGTGACAATACTCGACAATCCTCGAGCTTACAGTAGCTTCGATATCTATAAAACAATGTGAACACACAAAGTAAGCTTTCAAAAGCTTAGTAAGCTCGTACCAAAAATCATCAACAGTAAATAAAAATATAAAACGTCAATACATAAGTACTTATAAATTCTCAATTCATCTATCAATTCTATACCAACACAATCCATATGTTTATACCAATTCAATGAACTTTATATACATAATACCATCTACCATACCTACGTACATGAACCTTCCCGTATTTATTCATTTTCATTCTCACATCTCGTTCAGATATTTTAAGACTTTTAGAAGATTATTCATGCTTTAAGCATCCGCACACTTAGTGCTTTAAGGATTAATTGAAGCTAAAATGATTTCGCACACTTAGTTCCATCGGAATTAACCGAAGATATATCAGTATCACACACTTAGTGCCTCATGTAGCCAAAGCCATTATGGATCGCACACATAGTGCCAAATACAGTTGATTTATCATCGTATTCATCCATAATCAAATATATATACAATTTATGTAATATCAAAGCATCAAAATATACTTGTAACATCATGTTTTACGTATGAACTTACCTCATACTCGGAATTGTCGACTCGAATTGTTTACTCTATAATCTTCGACTTCCCTTGGTCTAAGTCTGATTTCCTCTTTTCTTGATCTATATGTATTCAAAATTAACCCTTTTATTCACTAAATCATTCAAAACAATCCATAGACACATATTTAGGGTATTTTGTAAACTAGTCCTTACATTTTCACATTTCGACACTTTAGTCCCTAATTCATAAAATCACAAAATACATAAAATTTACTTGTACACAAGTTTAACTGAATTTTCGTAGCTCTCATACAAGTTCATACATTTCATTTATTTCACATTTTAGTCCCTCAAAATAACATTTTTAAAATTTCACCCAAATTACTCAATTTCATAAAAAATTCAAAGATAACATATGTTAACCCAAAACATATCTTTCATAATTCATCAACAAACATCACAAAGCTCATAGTTTCATCAATGGCATAAATTAAAATCATCAACAAAATTAGAAATTGAGACATGGGCTTGATAGTATACTAAGCAATGATCACAAAAATGTAGAAATTATCAAAAATCGAAACAAAAACATACCTCAATTAAGCTTTAAACTAGTCGAATCCTAGAACTCATTTTCTTTTCTTTTGTTCTTCAATTTTCGACACAAAAAACATATAATGCCTATTTTCATGTTTTATTATAACATATATTAACTTATTAAACATTTTACCATTATAACCTTTGTTAAACCATTATAAAACCACATACTGGATGGTTATTAATGTCCATTCAAACTTCCAATGTCCAAATAACCACATAAGGACAACTCATTTACAAAGCCAAGTCAAATAGGCACTTTTAACAAGTAGCAAACAACTTTTACATTTTACGCGATTATGTCCTTTTATCAAATTAAGCACACAAACGATTAAATTTTCAGATGAAACTTTCACACATGCTAATTCACACATCATAAACACGAAAAATACTATTTAAACATTTTTCTAACTTGGATATGTGGTCCTAAAACCACTATTCTGACTAGGGTTAAAACCAGACTATTACAGAACCTGTTAGAACTAGTAAGCATCTAGTAGATAAAATTCGTAAATATGGAGTCGAAGAATTTAGGGCTATTGTCGAAGATGATCCAAAAAGGGTTGAATTTTGGTTAGAGAATACAATCAGGGTTTTGGATGAACTATCATGCACACCAGCTAAGTGCCTAAAATGTGTTGTATCACTGTTGAAAGACAACTTATCAGTGGTAGAATACTGCTAAGGGAAAATGTTACATTGGAGTTTTTCCAAATAGAATTTAGATAGAAATATATTAGCCAGAGATTTCTGGTTAGAAAAAGAAAGAATTTCTAGAGCTTAAACAAGGAAATATGACAGTGTTTGAATATGAGCGGTAATTCATTCAGTTAAGCAAGTATGCCAGAGAATGGGTTTCGACTGAGGCTGATATGTCTAAACGTTTTGAAGAAGGATTAAATGAAGACATCAAGCTATTGATAGGAATTCTTGAATTAAGGGAATTTGTAGTGCTAGCTGGTCGGGTACATAAAGCTGAAGAATTAAGCAAAGAGAAGAGACAAGCAAAGAGAGAAGCTCGGATTTCTAGGAAGAGATTTGTGGGGAAGTCACAAGCATCTGCTTCAAAGAAATCAAAGAAATACGATAATCATTCTACCATATTTACGGGGTATTCTGGAAAAGAATGAGGCTTTCAATGCTCTAATTCAGTCCGTCTCCATCTATAACGAGTGTTGAAAGTGTTGGTAACCACAAACTTAGATGCAAATATTGCAACAAATTTTATTTTGGGGAGTGTCGTATAAGAAGCGGAGCCCACTATAAATGTGGTTCTCTTGACCATTATCTTAAAGATTGTCCAAAAAGGATTGAAAAAGATACTGATTAGACTTTGAAGTAGAGTAACCCCGCCTCGAAAGGTAGACTACCTTGTCACCCTGACAATGTTAGTGGTAGCCAAAGTGCTAAAAAAGATTCAATAGTTATGTTTGAAGCACGAGTACTGGCAAGGACATATGCTATTCGTGCAAGAGAAGATGCTTCTGAACCAGACGTCATTACTGGTACATTTTCTCTTCTTGAGGCTGATATTACTACTTTGATTGATCCTAGTTCAACACATTCATACATATACACAAATTTAGTGTCTATTAAAAATTTACCTGTTGAGTTCACTGAATTTGTGGTTAAAGTTTCAAACCCCCTGGGCCAGTATGTTATGGTGGATAAAGTTTGTAAAAATTGTCCATTAATGGTGAAACGTTATTGTTTCTCGGCTGATTTGATGCTACTGCTTTTTGATGAATTTGATGTAATTTTGGGTATGGACTAGCTAACTCAACATGATGCGGTGGTGAATTGTAAACAAAAATACATTGTGTTGAAATGCCAAAATGGTGAATTACTTTATGTTGAATCTGATAAGCTAGATGGGTTATCTAATGTAATCTCAGCTATATCACCACAGAAATATGTCAGAAAAGGGTATGATGTTTATCTTGCATATGTGTTGGATACTAAAGTATCAGAATTGAAGTTTAAATCAATACCGGTTGTTTGGAGTTTCCTGCTGTGTTTCCAGAGGAATTACCTAGTTTACCATATGTTAGAGAGGTGGAATTTTCTATAGATCTTATTTTGGGAACAACACCAATATCTATAACACCCTATAGAATGGCTCTTACTGAATTAAAAGAGTTAAAAGCACAGTTGTAAGAACTTACTAACAGAGGATTTGCTCAACCAAGTTTCTCACCTTGGGGAGCACCGATTTTGTTTGTTCAAAAGAAAGATGGATCATTGAGGTTGTGTATTGATTACAGACAGCTCCACAAAGTCACAATAAAGAACAAGTATCCATTACCTTGAATTAACGACCTGTTTGATCAGCGAAAAGGTGCCACTATGTTGTCTAAAATAGATCTCCATTCTAGATACTATCAGTTGCAAGTGAAAGACTCAGATGTACTGAAGACAGCTTTTAGAACCAGTTATGAACACTATGAGTTCCCTGTGATGTCGTTTGGTTTAATGAATGCATCTGTGATATTTATGGATTTGATGAATAGAATTTTTAGACCGTATTTTGACAGAATTGTGGTGGTGTTTATTGATGATATTCTAGTATACTCCTAAGATGAAAATGAACATGCTGATCATCTGAGAATTGTGTTGCAAACTCTGTGTGAGAAACAATTATAGGCCAAATTTAGAATGTGAATTTTGGCTTCAGGAAGTTGGTTTCCTTGGACATATAGTATCTGTTGAAGGCATCAGAGTGGACCAGAATAAAATTTCAGCTATTGTTAACTGGAAACCACCGAAAAATGTGTTTGAAGTTTAAAGTTTTTTGGGATTAGCCAGTTACTATCAAAGATTTGTACAAGGTTTCTCGATGATAGCCTTTTGAATGACTCGTTTGTTGCAAGAAGATGTGAAATATGAGTGGTCTGATAAATGTCAGTAAAGCTTTGATAGATTAAAAGCCTTGTTGACTGAAGCACCTGTGTTAGTTCAACCTGAATCAGGTAAAGAATTTGTAATTTACAGTGATTCATCGCTGAATGGTTTAGGTCGTGTATTGATGCAAGAAGGTAAAGTAATAGCTTATGCTTCTAGATAGCTAAAACCACATGAAAGAAATTACTCGATACATGATTTGGATTTAGCAGCTATTGTGTTTGCATTGAAAATCTAGCGGCGTTACTTGTTTGGTGAAAAGTGTCATATATTCACTGATCATAAAAGTCTGAAGTATTTCATGTCGCAAAAAGATTTGAATCTGAGACAGCACAGATGGCTTGAATTGTTAAAAGATTATGATTTAGTTATTGATTACCATTCGGGAAAAGCCAATGTGGTTGCGGATGCTCTAAGAAGAAAGTCTTTATTTGCTTTGTGAGCAATGAATACCCAGTTGTCATTGTTAAACGATGGTTCAGTCATAGTTTAGTTAAAAGCTAGACCAATATTCTTGCAACAAATCTGTAAAGCTTAGAAGAGTGACGATAAATTACAAACTAGACGGGTACAATGTGAGTCAAATTCTGATTTAGAATTTCAGATTGGGTCTGATGACTGCTTATTATTCAGAGGCAGAATATGTTTACCGAAGAATTCAAAACTTGTACAAAGGATTTTAAATGAAGCTCACAATGGTACAGTGTTTATTCATCCTGGTAGTAACAAAATGTACAATGATATGAAAAAGATATATTTGTGGCCAGGAATGAAACGAGATATTTCTGAATTTGTATCCAAATGTTTGATGTGTCAGCAAGTAAAAGCTGAACATCTGGTGCCTTCTAGATTATTATAGCCAGTTATAATATCAGAATGGAAATGGGAAAGAATTACCATGGACTTTGTATCAGGATTACCCTTATCCCCGAAAAAGAAAGATACCATTTGGGTAATAGTCGACCGTTTAACAAAGTCCGCACACTTTATTCTGATACGTATGAATTTCTCCTTAGATAGATTGGCTGAATTATATGTTTCCGAGATTGTTAGACTACATGAAGTTCCAGTCTCCATCATTTCAGACAGAGATCCTCGATTTACATCCCAATTCTAGAATAAATTACAAGAAGCTCTGGGTACTCAATTGCATTTTAGTATCGCCTTTCATCCTCAGACTGATGGACAATCCAGACGTGTTATATAAATTTTGGAAGATATGCTTCGGTGTTGTATTTTAGAATTTGAAGGTAACTAGGAAAAATACCTACCTTTGGTTGAATTTGCATACAATAATAGTTATCAGTCTAGTATTAAAATGGCCCCGTATGAGGCTTTGTATGGTCGTAAATGTAGAACTCCATTATATTGGACAGAGCTCAGTGAGAAAAAGATACATGGAGTTGACTTAGTCCATGAAACTGAAGAAAAGGTAACGATGATTCAGGATAATTTGAAAGCAGCATTTGATCGTCAAAAGTCTTATGCTGATCTTAAACAAAAAGAAATAGAATTTCAGGTCAGTGACAAGGTATTCTTGAAAGTATCACCTTGGAAAAAAATTCTCTGGTTTGGTCGTAAAGGAAAACTGAGTCCACGGTTCATTGGGCCATATGAGATTATTGAAAGAATCGGATCTGTTGCATATCGGTTGGCGTTACCACCAGAGCTTGACAGAATTCATAATGTTTTTCAAGTGTCCATGTTATGATGGTATCGGTCAGATCCTTCAGATGTTATTTCTCATACAGAAGTTGAAATTCAGCCTGATATGACTTACACTGAAGAACCGATCAAATTTCTGGCACGTGAAACAAAAGAGTTAAGAAATAAAAAAGTAGCTTTAGTAAAAGTTCTCTGGCAATGACATGGTATAGGAGAAGCTACCTGGGAAGCATAGGATATTATGAAAAAGAATGTCCAAACCTCTTTACTTGTAAAATTTTCAAGGATGAAAATTCTTTAAGGGTAGAGTTGTAACAGCCCATTTTTAGTGAAATAGGAACAGTGGTTTCAAGATGACAAATCCGAGTCAGAAAGAAAATTTATTTTAATATTATTGCATGAATTACATTATAATAGAAATGACGTATGAAAATTTCATTAAGAAAATTTTACCAGTTTTATGTTTAATTATGGAAAAGACTAAATTGTATAAAATGCAAAAGTTGAGTTCTAGTAGCTATAAATATCAAATAGCTGTGGAATTCAAAACTTGAGGTCCTTATATGGTAATTAGACCATTAAGAAAATCTAGTAGATATTTCTGATGAATCATCCATGGAAAATTAGAAAAAGAAAAGGACTAAATTAGAAAGTAGGAAAAATAAAGGATGATATAATAATTAAATAGAAATAACATATGAATATTATCTTCTTTCCCAAAAATACATGAAAACCCTAGGAAAGAGAAAACAAGCTTTCTTGGCTTAATTGGGTAAGTATTCTTGTCCTGTTTTTAGTAATTTTTATATTTTCGAGATCAGAATAGCTTAACCTATCTATTTTAGGGAATAATTTGTAAAGATATCAAAGTATAGAAATTTTATCATGGATGTAAACGCTGAAATTTTGAAATTTATAGTAGAAAATGAAAGGTTGTTGATAGATAAACAACTTTTACAAAGAGATTTTTGATGAAATTATGATTTAGGGACTAAATTAAAAAATGGTAAAACCCACGGAAAAATTCTTGTAACACCCCTAACCCGTACCCATCGCCGGAACAGGGTTTCAGAGCACTACCAGAACATTCAGAGCATTTTTCCATTAATCTACGTAAATTACTATTTATTTACTGAGATAATCCATAACGTCCCTTGATCGGGCCCTCGAGGCCCAATACGAGCATTAGAATCAAATCAGGACTTAATCAGGACATCTAAGAATTTTTCGCGAAATTACAAAATTTTTCCAAGGTGTAGGGCTCACACGCCCGTGTGTTCCAAGGGACACGCCCATGGGACCCTGGGACACGCCTGTGTTGGAGGCCGTGTTTGACCTCGTGTAACTCTCTGACTTGCACACACGGCTATGCCACACACCTGTGTGCTAGGCCATGTGGTTAATTAATTTGATTCAAAATTAGATGCAGGTTTCACACGGCCAAGACACACGCCCGTGTGCCTAATTCTGAGCCTTCTGTTTCTCAAAATTAAGGTGCAGAGACACACGGCCTAACCACATGCCCAGGTTACCAGGCCGTATGTCACACACGGTCTAGACACACGCCCGTGTGTCTGCCCGTGTGGACAAAATGAAGCCATCTTTTAGCTTCCTTTCTGACCCAAAATTTAACCCAAGACCTGCAATTGAAACACACATCCAAAACCAACCAATTCAAGCATTCAAATTGGGCAATCCTCGTCATTCAATAAGGCATATCACTACATGCATATGTGTTTATAAACTTACCTTGGAATAACTTAGGCATTAGCATAATTTAATCACATATACATAACATATCACATATGAATAGATCATCATAACCTACTTAATCATACCAAAATAAACCATTACTAGTCATTCTAATGGCTAGGTTACAAAACATTATTTTCAAGCCCCTATTGGTCAAGTTGTCCTATACATGCCATTGTACCAAAATGATTTCACTAAGTAAACCCAAAATGACTAGTTGATAGTGTGACGATGCTTTAGTGATCTCCAACCCTCGCGAGTTTCCGAGCACTATAAAACAGGGGAAAATAAAACAGAGTAAGCATTACATGCTTATTAAGTTCGTATAACAGAAACTAAATTTACCAATCTTGCGTATTAAATCAAGGCATACAATGTTATGTTTCTTTCCATTTGGCAAAATTTGCCTAATCACATACATTCAATCAAATATGTTAGTCACCAAAATCTTCATATCAATCAAGTAACATAGATGAGCTCATCAAGTAATATTCTTTCAAGTCATTATTATTTCATCTCAATATTTTCATGCCATGTCTAGAGTTATATGTCTGTTGAATAATTGAATAATGATGGATGCATAAGTAGTACACTCGAAGTGTATGATTCAATAATCCGTCAATTCCTTATTCAACGGTACCCCTTAGGGCACTTAACCAAGAAACACTCTCTCGAGCCACATATCGTATAACAAGATTACCAGTCCAGGATAAATCCTTTATATAATGTAAGCTTAAAGGAGCTCAATTAGGATTACCAGTCTAGGCTAAACCCTAACCATAACGTATGCTCGAGAGGTATTATATCAGGATTACCCGTCTGGGCTAAATCCTTTCTATAACAAGGTCAATGGGGTTACTCGTCTGAGTTAAATCCTATCTGTAACAAATGCAGGACCTTATTACTTTCGGGAAAGCACATATAATCATCGGAATTCACATTCAATCGGACTTAACCCTTTACCACCATTTCAAGCATGTATCAATTTTCCATCATAGCACACAATTCAATCACATCAACATAAATAATATTACATACAAACACAACATTCAATTAACATAATTACATGTCGGATTAAGTTACACAAACTTACCTCGACACTTGTTCGCATAAAAAGTCTAGTAATCTGAAACCTTTTCTTTTCCTTGATCTAACCTCGAATTAGTGTTGTCTACATCTATATAAATGAATTTAACCATAAATTTCACACATTTTTAATATTCAAATGGACTCAATTTACATCCTAGGCAAAATTACCATTTTGCCCTAACTTTTCCATAAATTTTGATTTTATCCCTAGGCCCGGAAAATGAAACCTAGGCAAATTACTCCCTATTCCAAGCCTAACCAAAGCCCCATTACAAATTTTCCAGCACATGTATTCATAAAGTTTTAGAATTTTTCATCAAATTTTATAATTTTTCATTTTAGTCCTTAAATCATGTTTTCATCAAAAATTACTTTGTAAAAGTTGTTTATCTATCAATAATCTTTCATTTCCTACCATAAATTTCTAATTTCCAGCATATACCTTGATAACTTTTCAAATTAATCCCTCAAATAGAGAGATTAAGCTATCTCAGTTTCAAAGATACTAAAATTACTAAAAATGGGACAAGAGAACTTACCCAATTAGGCCTTGAAAGTTTCTTTTCTCTCTCCTAAGGTTTCCATATGTTTTAGGTTGAAGATGACATAAAATAATATGATTTCTTTTATCATCTTTTTAATTAATTAAGTATTTTGTTATTTCTAATTTAGTCCTTGCCCTTTTTCTATATTTCCATGGATGAGTCATCAAGAAAAATCTACATAATTTTCTTAATGGTCTAATTACCATATAAGGACCTCTAGTTTAGAATTCCATAGCTATTTGATACTTATAGCTACTAGAATTCAACTTTCGCATTTTATGCGATTTAGTCCTTT
The DNA here is from genome assembly GCA_025698475.1 of Gossypium anomalum. Classification (NCBI taxonomy): domain Eukaryota; kingdom Viridiplantae; phylum Streptophyta; class Magnoliopsida; order Malvales; family Malvaceae; genus Gossypium; species Gossypium anomalum. The sequence continues at coordinate 64,035,500 of CM046956.1, forward strand.
TCGAAATTAAACACTTAATCGATAAAATTTTCATATCAACATTTTCACACACATGCCTATTATAATACAGACCATATAATGAAATAAAAAAAAATCATATTTTCGGATCAAATTTGTGGTCTCAAAACCACTGATCTGATTTCATTGAAAAATGGGCTGTTACAATTCTGATTTTTATGAATTCATGGGTTGTTATTGTGACATATAAAATTCGGTTAGGCTTGGAATAAGGATTAAATTGGATTAATTTCATTTTCTAAGCCTAGGGATGAAATTGTCACTTATGAAAAGTATAAGGGCAAAATGGTAATTTTGCCTAGGAAGTGAATTGAGTTCAATTGAGTAAGAAATGGATTAAATTGATGTTAAATTCATTTATATATATCCGGAAAGATCAAATAAAGAGTTAGATCGAGGAAAAAAAATGTGACGAGTTAGTAGATTTTCACAAACGAACAAGGGTTGAGGTAAGTTTGTGTAACTTAATTATGTATATTAATATGTTTGAATTAAATATTGTGACTTGTATAAATGTTTAATGTATGAAATTATCACATGCTCGTTATTGCTTGATAAATGATAAGTCCCGTTTGAATAATGAAATGTGATGGATACAACATTTTCCCGTATTGATTATAGTCCTGCATATGTTGCGGACATCATACCTCAGACAAGCATCCTGTTAAAAGCCTTCTCAAGCATTCTTGTTATATAGTTCTTGCGAGTATCCTGATCGGTAGTGATCTTGCATGCGTTACGCACTACCACAACTCTTTGTGAGTGTCTTGTTACACGATTCGATCAGTTGTGGTCTAGCATTTATTACAGACACAAACGCAACTCTTCGTGAGTATCCTGATATAGGCTCTTATGAGCTTCCTGACATGGCTCACCTGAACTTCTTGTTATTCTATCTGGAGCTTCCTGATATTAACTCTTCGGAGTTACCTGTTAAGCTCAATGAGCTTCCTATTCTAAACTCTTATTAGTTTCCTATTTAGCCCGGATAAGCTTCCTGTTACACGGTTCATATGAGCATCCTGATATATGGCTCGAGAGTGTGCCTCCTGTTTATGTGCCCTATTTGGGTACCCTTGGATTTGAATTAACAGATTTTAGTTTTGTACACTTTAAGTGTACTACATGAACGTATCCATCAATATTTCAAATAAATTCAACGGATAAAGTTTTGGCATGACTAAACTGAACTTGAAATGATTTGTCATGTAAATGTACTTGTAATATGGAAAACTAATATGGATAGTATATAAATATGAAAATCATTAAATGATGAGCTCATCCATGTTCTTAGTATTATGTGAATTACTTGACTAATATAATTGGTGAAGTTGTGTGTTTTAGACTATTAGCCAAATAGTTTGGATGCATTTTTGTGTACTTATCTTAAATGTAAATATATGGTAAGCTAAATTACTGTTATACAAACTTACTAAGCATTTGAAATGCTTACTCGATTTTCTTTTCTATATTTTATAGTGCTCGAAAGCTCGAAAAGGTTGGAATAGGTCAGAGCATCATCACACTATCCTTCAGCCCATTTTGGTATAAATAGAAAACTTGTTTTGGTATAATGGCATGTATAGGCTAACTTGGTCGATGTTGGCATGTAAATTGTTGTTTGTAATTTAGCCATTGGAAAGACTAGTAATGATATGTTTTGGTACATAATTATATGGCTATATTATGCTTAACATATATATGTATGGTATAATTAAATTGAATTGTGGTAAGTTATATGTTTTCACAAAAAGGTAAGTTGGAAATACATGAATGTATGTGTTAATATATCATACATAACTTTTGTGTTTGGCTTGGTTAAGTTATCTTGAATTGGTTGCTGAAATTGCTTAAGTGTTGTTATAGGTAGACGGCAAGATTGGGTAAGAAATAAGGCTAGGAAATGGCCTTATTTTGTCCACACGTGTAGACACACGAGCATGTGTCTTGACCGTGTGTGACACACGGCCATACGCATGGGCATGTGGATTGGCCGTGTGTCCCCTGCATCTTAAAAATCGAGAAGTAGAATGCTCAAAATTGAGCACACGGGTAGAGACATGGGCGTGTGTCTCAGCCGTGTGAGATACACAGCCCAGCACATGGGCGTGTCTTGGCCGTGTAACCCCTGCACCTGATTTTCAAAAATTAAATTGTCCACACGGTCTAGCACACGGGCGTGTCGCTGGCCGTGTGACCCAAGTCAAAGAGTTACACAGGTAAGGACATGGGCTGGAACACTACCGTGTGCCTCACATCGAATGCCCACATGGCCTGGGACACGAGCGTGTCATGTTCAGGCATAGCAAAAGGTTTTGCTAAGGCAAAATTGCTAATTGTGTAAGTAGCATCTATCTTTTTCTCATAATCATGCATTAATAACTTCATGGTCATCAATCTTCTTTATTAACAAGTAATTCATATGCAAACATTCCTTAAGATTATATTAAGCTTCAAAATATGCCAACATGAATCATAGCTTGCGTGTATGTCATAATCATAGATAATATTCTTCATTCAACATAATTTCCTATCAATCCAGCAAATAATCATAAGGCTTATTTATGATCTTCATATGTTGAACTTAGGACTTCCTCTCCACTAATATAGGCGACATAATCATCAAATCAATAGGTCTTTTATAAGGTTGTAATGGGGCTCGGTTAAAGGTAGGGGTTTTAAGAGATTAGACATTTTGGTTTTAAAAATCATAACCTTTAACTTTGTCTTGGTTTTCTCGTAATACAACCTTTTTCTTTAAGTGAACCTTTGGAACACCCCCAAACTTATTTTGAACTCAAGCTCAGACATTTTTCTATTTTGGAGACTGAGCAAACTTTTCTTTGCTCTTTTTTTTATTTTTTTTAAGCAGAAGCACATACATCTTTATGAAAAATTCTTCAAAAGTTGATTATCAAGACAACTTTAGTTAAGATAGGCGCACAAAATTAGGATAACTTTAAAAGATGGTAATGTGGCTTATAATGTAGGTTCATTGCAATAAACATGCTTTTTAGCTCAAAATTTTAGTTTCAAGGGTCAAATATCATAGGGTTGGCTTAAAAAGGCTCAAACGATCCAAAGAAATAATGCCTATATCATTTTAGATTTTTATGTCCCCTAGGATTTTGCCTCAAGAAAGTTTCTAAGTTAATTCTAAAGATATAAACCTTCATGCATGTCTAATCTCAAAAGAAACTAAGTTTTCATGGCAAACATTACTAAGGCTAAGATCATACAAGCATTTTGCTCTTCTTGATAACATACTTTCACTCAGATAAAATCATCATTCATACTTGCATACAAACTATCTTATTAACAAAAAAAATATATCTCTAAACATTCATTTATTAAAACATACTTATGAAAGAAATGATTGAAACGTACTTGAAATAAAAATTTAAAAGTTTGAGCAATATATTTGCCTTACCCCTTTTAAAAAGAAGCAATGTCCTCATTGCAAAAACAAAGTCATGAATGAAAACTGAACACCTGGTAGGGTTGTAAAGAAAGAGAGGTGAGTCATTAAGACTGCTTAAATACCAAGTCTTTCCTAATAACCCAATCCTAGACATATTCATTCCCATTACCACATCACTTAGTCTTTTTCTTTCTAAAGAAGTGTTAAGTTTCTTCATGCTTGCTATGTTTTATTCTACAGATATTAAATCCTAATTGCGAAAGAAATCAATTCCTAAGGACCTAAAAATAAATAAATAATAAGACAATAGTCCCCCTTTTATTTTCTTGACTCATTCCCCTTGTCTTTTTTAGCTCCATCTCTGCTTGCATCGTCAGTATCTTCCGTCCATGTCTCAAAGATAGCATCTAGGAACTCAGGACCAAAAGTATTAGAGATATTCTTAAAAGAATCTTGAATTGATTCATCTCTAATTTTTGCATATTTCCAGTAAGTTTGTTATTGATTGCGCATAAACTTGCACATATCCATCAAAATTGACAACTTTGATTTTCTTGAAGCACTTGCAGAAGTCGACATAAGAGTTGCAGATTCAGGTTCAACACTTAGCTTGACTGGTTTTTCTTCTGGCTCAACCCTTGGTTCAGGGTTTTTAGATCCTTCAACTGGTTTAAGATTGTTCGGTTCCTTATCATATTCTTCCTTTTCAGTATCTGTAACTGAATTAGCTTCAGTCTCAGTTTCATTTGTTGACTCTTTGGTATCTGGCTCAGTTGACTCTTCTTACTCGCCTTGATTCAGCTCATTCACCCTCTCTACTAACCTTTCAAGATCATAAGTTGAAATGCACCCTTGAACATATCGCTCCTTCATATTTACTTGTTTTTTAACATGGGCCTTAAGCAAAGTGAAGTGATTAATGATAGGAAATAAGCGCTTCCTGCCTTCTTTTCAGTACAATCGTGAATCTCCTTAAGGATAGTTTTCCTAACATTAATGGACTTTTCTGTCAATATTGCATATAACAAGAGCATTCGTTCCATCGAGATGGTGGAACTATTTGAGATAGGCATAAAACTATAGCGATCAAAATAAAATCACACATTTGCTACTAGTTTTAGGTATTCCCTTAGGCAAGAATGGCTCCTATACTTTCTTATAATCCATTGGGGTCTCGGATTTGTCACAACATCAAGCACTTGTTAAAGAAAATCCCAATTGATATTGTTCATCATAGGGTAGTACTCATATTTTTCAACATCAAGTAAGTTAAACAAATCATTGATTGACTTAGAAGTAAAAGGTAGCTTTTTCTTTCGAACAATGACCTTAGTAGCATCTTGTGTCATCAAACTTGCATAGAATTCTCGAACTAATTCATCATCAGGAAGTAAACTAGCATCACAAAATTGTTCCCACTTGAGAGCATTGATTATCTTTCTAATTGGCATAGGAACAACCATCAAATCATTACTCTTAAAGTTAAAACCTTTTTCCCGGCATCATAGGTTGATGCTTGAAAATTGAATCAAATCTCTCTTTCACTTCTTCATCAATCAAAATTAGGTTTTCAGGAGTAGTCTTTGATGATCTAGTTCTTTTGTGAGACATGGTATCTTTTCCCAAAAATTCGACAAAGTTTCTATTTACTGGGAAGAAGAGAAATTGGTAAGTGGGTAGAACTTGCTATGAAAAAAATAGTACGACGGCAAGGATGGCGCGGTGGCAACGACAGTGTACAACAACAACGGTAGTGTAGGCGGTGACAACGGTAATGTGCGGTAGCAAAGTTGGTGCTTCGGTAATCTTCTTGCGGCGACAATAGGTGATTTCAGCAGAAAGGGAAGAGAACTAGGGTTTCTTTTGGGATTTGAGGTTGACGACATAAAAGGGAGATTTAGGGATTTTTAGGGTGTAAGGAAATTACTTTGAGAGATATAAAAAATAGTAGAATAAAGATGTAACGCCCCAAAAATCCTTAATGTTTATTTTCGTATGTTTGTATTGCACGAACGCATGTCTGCTTCAGTGGTTAAGTGTCCTGGGAAGAGTTTGAGAAGTCTTGGGTTCAAGCCTTGCCTTGTACAAAAGTTTTGCTTTTAATATGAATAAACCCCTACCTCTAGTTAGTAGGCTTTTAAATAAATGTAGGTATTTCATGATAGAAAAGGCCTGCTGGTCTAAGGGATAACTGGCATGTTGTGGTTACCTGAGCTCTGAAGTTCGAGTCCTGGTATGTACAGTAGAGTGTTTTATTTTGTTAATAGGGCTATGTGGGAGTTTAGTCAACCTGAACTACTAAAGAGTTGTAGTGGAATTTGAATTAGGTGGTTCAGGGAGGAGTGGAAAGTTTTGAGTGATTTTAGGAAGAAAATAGGGGAATTTGAAATTGGTGGGAGAGTTGGTACCGAATTGGTAGTCTAGTCACTCAAGAATTCAGCCTTGGTTGGTATTTTCTCTCTATTTCGGTTCCTGTCAACATTTTTTTTCTTTTCTTTTGGTTTTTTTCACTTCTTGGAGGTGATTATTGCTTAGGGTTCTTTTCAGGTATCTTTCGGGTTTTGCTTTGTCTTTGATTTTGCTCTTTCCTTTAATCCCATTGCCTACCGATTATCTTTTCTTCTTTCTCTCTCACAATCAATTTTTCTCTTTGGTCGAATGATCTTTCTCCCTCTCTCTTAACTCTTCTGGTTTTAACAACCCTCCTTCTCTTCACCTTGTTGTTTTGGCTGATTACTCTATCACTCCTTCTTCTATTCTTTTTGTTTTGCCAATTATTTTTTGACGAATCAGGTTGTTTTCTTTTTCTCTCTACCGTAATAGTCTTTCACCTAACATCTTCCTTTACTGTCGATTATTGCTAGGGGTATGGTTGTGTTAGCCTTTGCCTCTGTTGTATCGTGTGATTTTGGCCTTCGTTTTGGGGTAGGCCGATTGCTTCTTTTCCCTATATTTGGGTTGCATTTTCGGTAAGTGGATATTCATTTGGTTCAAACTGTTCATTTGAATAAATGTTAATAAGATTTGGTTGGAATGTCGGTAATCACTAAGGAGCAAGTGACCAGTCTTTTACAACGGTTTAAGTGTGCAAGCCTCAATCGATCAATCAAGGCAAGTAATAGTTGATCTTTTGGATAAGTGTTTGGCTAGGATTCTTTTTGTAATTCAATTGGTAGGCGATTAACTATATGTTGTGATTGAATATAGGTTTGGAGTGCATGTGGACTATTTGCGCAGTTTCACAACATGGTGTGTACAAACACAACTCTGACTATAGTAAACAGTAAAAGCCGGAATAAGTGAAGGTCGACGCCACACGGGCATGCTTGCGGCTGTGTAGGTAGGCAACGTGATTAAACATGGATCATGGCCAGCCATGAACGATTTCATGGGCTGCGACCGTATTGGGCCATATTGGGCTGAACTAGATCGTGTGGGCCCCACATAGGAAAACCACACGGACGTGTGGAAATTATTGGGCCAAGCTGTGTAATACACACGACCAAGGCCATTATGGGTCGTGTGGGCCCACATATGGGCCGTGGGCCCATTTTCACTGTTTGACTGTTAAGGTTGCACGGGTCGCTCGAGATGACTGTGGACCTCCTGATGGGTCGGTAAGTTACCTAGACCCCTATTTGATGAAATGACTGTTTTACCCCTATGTGATATGTGACTATATTTTAGCATGATATTCTAACTGCATTTAGTACATGTGTAATATTATGATATGAAATGACATGTTGCATGATGCTTTGCATAGGGATGGGTTTATTATGATTGGAGGAAGTGTACTATATTGGCAGCTCTACTGCAAATACTGTTTAGTGCCGCAACCGGTACTACTTAGAGTGTAATGACGGGTGGGTTGATTATATCCCCACATGGAGTGTAAGGTTGGACGGATATGGAGTGTAGAGGCTGGTTGGGTAGGATTTCTTGATTGCATATCTATACTGTTACTGTCACTGAGATGGGCTCAAACCCAAACTGATACTAATATTGTATTGGGCTAAGGCCCTAACTGAAACTGATCCTTTACTGAAATGGGCTTAGGCCCAGACTATATTGACTCACTGTATGGTTGTATGATATGGGATTACATACTGAGTTTTCGTAAACTCACCCTTCTGTTTATCTACGTAGGTAATCCTCAGACTTAGGTGTATCAGTGAAGCGGGAAACTCAGAGGTACACAACTACTATTATTTTCGCATTTGATTTTAATTATAAGCATTATTAGTCGGGGTATTTTTATTGTAATTTTTTTTTAATTTGGGATTTGCTTTGATTTGATACTGCTAGCAGTAGGAAAAGACGCTGGTTTTCAAAAGAACAAATGTTTTTCAAGCATTTTACGAATTTGCAACCTATTTTAAGAGCTTCCGCAAGAAATTACGTTTTAGAAATTAATGATGTTTTAATTTGATTAACTTTTCGACAAATGACTCACACTTTGAAAATGAACGACACGTATTAAAATCATCTTTAAGATCACAGAGGTTAAATAGAGAATTGGTTTTTCAACGATATCACACTTTACGAAAAGCACTTCAATGTGAGATCACCAGATTCAGCCAAAACGTCCACGTCGGATTTGTGGTGTTACATTTAGTGGTATCAAAGCCAGGTTGCAAAACTCGGCTGTGGATTTAGGTTTCTTTTAAAACTTGGAATTGTCGAAAGAACTGTTTCAAATTATTTCAAGTATTTTGATGAATGTGTGGTACACCGAGTCTCCGGTCTCGATTCTATAAGTCTTCTGAAACTGTTGTTTGTTTAAACTGAAATGCTGAGACTACTGTAGGTAGTAGACTGTACTGAAATACTCTTGTTAGGGTAAACTAAAAACTGTAGTAATACTGTGATCTATGAAAACGAACTCTAAAATACTGATACTATTTTCCATAAAATATATGTTAATAAACACTAGAACTGTAAACTGATGCACAAAACTGTAAATAAAGATAAAACTCAATTCGATAATGAGCACCAGAGGTACTCGCGGAAGGGGTACAAGAGGCCGCGGCGGAGGCTGTAGAGGTGCTCGAGCTGGGTCTTTATCATCTGGCCACATGCCTAATGTATAGAAACTAGGGAGGTACTGGTTTCATTTGAGACGGAGACTGGGTCTCATGGTTGTGCGGTTGGGGATGACGTGCTGTCCTAAGCCATGTTACGGGTTCTAGAGAGGGTCGTTGGGCCCAATACTGGTACTGTGGGTAGTGGGTCAGTTACGGAATGGCTCCGTCTAATGGAGCAGAGATTTTTAGGGGTATTACTGGAGTTGCCCCTAATGTGGCTGAGTATTGGATTGAGGCTACAGAGAGGATCATGGATGATCTTGACTGTACCCCTGAGCGAAAACATAAGGTTACAGTGTCACTACTGAGGGATGAGGCTTACTAGTGGTGGCTTACGGTTAAATAAGGCACCCAGCTCGATCGACTGTCCTGAGAATTTTTCAGGACAACTTTTCAGGGAATGTATGTAGGTGCTAGTTATGTGGATGCGCAGAGGAGAGAGTTTCTGAATCTGACATAGGGGGATAAATCAATGGTTGGATATGAGGTAGAATTTTTGTGACTAAGCCGCTATGTGCGTGGGATGGTGCCAATTGAATACGAGCGTTTTGTTCGTTTTGAGGACGGCCTTAAGGATAGTTCACGGGTTCTAGTAGCTCCACAGAGGGAGCGCGATTTGCTACATTGGTTGAAAAGGCGAAGATTGCTAAGGAAGTGAAGTGCGCTGAAGGACAGAACCGTGAGAAAGAGAGAGGTAGGACCAGGAGGGACTTGGAGCCCTTAAATTCCTTTCTGAGGCCTAAGAAAAAGGCCAGAATTGATGGGCCGATCAAATTTGGGGCCCTTGTTACTGCTACTGGACTGCAGCCCTGTGCTGATTGTGGTAGACACCATCAAGGCGAGTGTTGGAAAAAGATTGGGGCTTGTTTGAGGTGCGGACCATTGGAGCACAGTATCAGAGAGTGTCCACGGAAGCCTGATCTGGTGTAAGCTATAGGTTTGGGTACTACACAGTCACCGAGAGGCCGTGGTCAGGCCAGTGGGGGTAATGGTTTGGGCAGTGGTCAGAGGGCACCGGGCAGAGGTGCTGGTCATACTAAGGAGAGGCAGCCAGCTCTGGTTTATACTGTACGTCACCGAGAGGATAAAGATGCTCCGGATGTTATTACGAGTGCGTTCTTTATCTATAATGTACCTTATACTGCACTGATAGATATAGGATCTACTTATTCATATATAGCTTGTACTGTGTCTGAGACTTTAGGTATCTTGGTTGAGAGTACTACGAGTGAGGTTACTATGCTGAGTCCTTTAGGGCAGTCAGTGAGGGTAAATAACGTGTTCAGAGATGTTCCTTTGAAGGTTCAAGGGGTTATCTTTTTGGCGAATTTAATGGAACTTCTTTTTGGAGAATTTGATTTAATACTGGGAATGGACTAGCTGATTAAACATTAGGTGAGCCTGGATTGCACTACCAAGTGGATGGTACTAAAAACTGCGGAGGATGATGAGGTAGTTGTAATTGGGGAACGTCGGAACTACATGTCAAATGTGATCTCTACATTGAGGGCGAAAAAGTTGGTTCATAAGGGATGTGAGGTGTTTCTGACCTGCATCAGTGTTTCAAATTCTGGGGTTTCTTCTACTAAAGATATCAGAACAGTTAAAGATTTTCCTGATATTTTTCTTGATGAGCTACCTGGGTTACCTCCGAACCGTAAAGTTGAGTTTGGGATTGAGCTCCTGCCTAGTACAGCTCTAGTGTCCATCGCCCCTTATAGAATAGAACCGAAGGAGCTTGTAGAGCTTAAAGCTCAGATTCAAGAGTTTTTAGATCGTGGGTTCATCTGCCCTAGTGTGTCTATGTGGGGAGCACCAGTTTTGTTTGTGAAAAAGAAGGATGGATTTATGCGTATGTGCATTGATTACCAGCAATGGAATAAATTGACCATTAAGAATAAGTACCCCCTACCGAGGATGGATGACCTGTTAGACCAATTTCGAGGAGCTTTGATTTTCTCTAAGATTGATCTTCGATCTGGGTACCATCAGTTGAGGATCAAAGAGACTTATTTATACAAGACAGCGTGTAGGACTCATTATGGTCATTACGAGTTCCTAGTGATGCCGTTTGGACTGACGAATGCACCAGCGGGTTTTATGGATCTGATGAACTGAGTGTTCCAGCCCTATCTGGATCGGTTCATAGTGGTTTTTATTGACGACATCCTAGTGTATTCGAGGACTGAGGGTGAACATAATGAACATCTCCAAGTGGTTCTGCAGATTCTGAGGGAGAAACAACTTTATACCAAGTTCAGTAAATGTGAGTTCAAGTTACGAGAGGTAAGATTTCTGGGGCCAGGTGGTATCTACCGAAGGGATTAGGGTTGATCCTCGAAAGATTGAGGTCGTTTTGGATTAGAAGCCGCCTAAGACTGTATCTGAGATCCGTAGTTTTCTAAGACTGGCAGGGTATTATAGATGATTTGTAGAGGGATTTTCACTGGTTGTAGCACGTTTGACTGAGCTGTTATGTTAAGGGGTGTCGTTTAACTAGACTGATGCACAGGAAAAGAGCTTTGAGAAGCTCAAGAAGGTACTGGCTACGGCCCCTGTCTTGATACAGCCAGAGTCTGGGAAAGAGTTCATTGTCTACAACGATGCATCACATATTAGTTTGGGATGTGTGTTGATGCAAGATGGTAAGGTCGTAGCATATGTGTCTCATCAGCTTAAGGCTCATGAAGTGAACTATCTGACGCATGACTTGGAGTTGGCTGCAGTGGTATTTGCACTGAAAATTTGGAGGCATTATCTATACAGTGAGAAGTGTATCATCTACACTGATCACAATAGCCTGAAATATCTCCTCACTCAGAAGGAGCTAAATCTTAGGCAGCGTAAATGGATTGAGCTGCTTAAAGACTATGACTGTATGATCGAATACCATCCTAGGAAGGCTAATGTGGTGGCGGACGCACTGAGTTGTAGAGCTATGACTGATCTAAGGGCGATGTTTGCTCGCCTCAGTTTATTTGATAATGGTAGTTTGTTGGATGAGCTCCAAGTTAAATCAACATGGATGGATCAGATTAAGGGTAAATAGTTAGAGGAAGAGTCACTGGGTCTTCATTTCCGATAGGTTGAGAGTGGTGATACTGTGGATTTTGGGCTAAATAGTGAAGGGGTGCTCTATTTTCGTGGGAGGATCTGTGTACCTAAAGATGCTGACTTGAGGTAGTCTATACTCGTGAGGCACATAGTAGCCCTTATCCTATGCATCCTGGTGGAAGTAAGATGTATCGAGACCTTCGTGGGGTATATTGGTGGCCAGGACTTAAGCGTGAAGTTACTGACTTCGTGGGTAAATGTCTAACTTGCCATCAAGTTAAGGCTGAACACCAGTTACCTTCAGGGTTGCTTCAGCCAGTTAAAAAATTCCACTTTGGAAGTGGGAGAGAGTGACTATGGAATTCGTTAGTGGGCTGCCCCTAACGCCTACTAAGAAAGATTTAGTATGGGTCATCATGGATCGATTGACGAAATCTGCCCATTTCATACTAGTTTGTACTGATTACTCTTTGCAAAAGTTGGCTAAACTGTACGTGTCTGAGATAGTGAGACTACATGGGGTACTGATTTCAATAATATCCGATAGGGATCCTCGTTTCACGTCTTGGTTCTAGAAGAAGTTACATGAAGCTCTGGGTACGAGATTGGACTTCAGTACTGCATTCCATCCTAGACAGATGGTCAGTCAGAGATGGTGATTCAGATACTGGAGGACATGTTAAAGAGCTGCGTGATTGACTTTTGAGGTAGTTGGGAGGATTATTTGCCGCTAGCAGAGTTTGCTTATATCAATAGCTATCAGTCTAGCATACAGATGGCATCTTACAAGACATTATATGGTCGTAGGTGTCGCACTCCTTCGTGTTGGATTGAGTTGGGCGAGCGGCCTGTTCTGGGCCCTGAATTAGTTTCTGATATCGAAGATAAATTTAGACTAATTCAGGATAGATTGAAGGCAACATCAGACAAACAGAAGTCGTATGTGAATCTGAAGCATAAAGAGATTGAGTATTCTATGGGGGACTTTGTTTTTCTTAAGGTCTCGCCATAGAAGAAGGTACTGAGGCTTAGACAAAAGGGCAAGTTGAGCCCTAGGTTTATTGGGTCTTACCACATACTGAAACGTGTAGGACTGATTGCCTATCAGTTAGAGTTACCTTCAGAGTTGGATGGAATTCACGATGTGTTCCACGTCTCTATGTTGAGGCACTACCGCTCTGATCCCACACATGTTATTTCAACTGAGGAGGTTGAGGTTAGGCCAGATCTGACTTTTGAGGAAGAGCCGGTTCAGATTTTAGACTGTGATGTACAGGTTTTAAAGAGGAAGTCTATCCCACTGGTTAAGGTTCTTTGGCGTAATCACAGCTCTGAGGAGGCCATGTGGCAATCTGAGGAGGCGATGCGACAACAAATACCCTCATCTGTTCTGATCAGGTAAAATTTTGAGGCCGAAATTTTATTTTGGGGGTAAAGTTGTAAGGCCCCAAAAATCCTTAATGTTTATTTTCGTATGTTTGTATTGCACAAACGCATGTCTGCTTCAGTGGTTAAGTGTCCTGGGAAGTCTTATAAGTCTTGGGTTCAAGCCTTGGCTTGTACAAAAGTTTTGTTTTTAATATGAATAAACCCCTCTCTCTAGTCAGTAGGCTTTTAAATAAATGTAGGTATTTCATGATAGAAAGGGCCTGTTGGTCTAATGGATAAGTGGCGTGTTATAGTTACCTGTGGTCTAAAGTTCGATTCCTGGTATGCGCAGTAGAGTGTTTTATTTTGCTGATACGGCTATGTGGGAGTTTTAGTCGACCTGAACTACTGAAGAGCTGTAGTGGAATTCGAATTAGGTGGTCGAGGGAGGAGTGGACAGTTTTGAGTGATTTTAGGAGGAAAATAAGGGAATTTGAAATTGGTGGGAGAGTTGGTACTGAATTGGTAGTCTGGTCACTCAAAAATTCAGCCTTGGTTGGTATTTGGTCTCCATTTCAGTTCCTGTCAACATTTTTTTCTTTTCTTTTGGTTCTTTTCACTTCTTAGAGGCGATTATTGCTTAAGGTTTTTTTTGGTATCTTCCGGGTTTTACTTTGTCTTCGATTTTGCTCTTCCCTTCAATCCCATTGCCTACCGATTCTCTTTTCTTCTCTCTCTCTCAATTGGTTTTTCTCTTTGGTCGAATGATCTTTCTCCCCCTCTCTCAACTCTTTTGGTTTTAATAACCTTCTATCTCTTCACCTTGTTGTTTTGGCCAATTACTCCATCTCTCCTTCTTCTATTCTTTCAGTTTTTCCAATGTTCTTTGACCAATCAGGTTTGACTGCTCATGGTTGTTTTCTTTTTCTCTCTTTTGTAATAGTCTTTCACCTCACATCTTCCTTTGCTACCGATTGTTGCTAGGGGTGTGGTTGTGTTAGCCTTTGCCTCTGTTGTATCGTGTGATTTTGGCCTTCGTTTTGGGGGTAGGCAGATTGCTTCTTTTCCATATATTTGGGTGCATTTTTGGTAAGTGGATATTCGTTTGGTTCAAACTGTTCGTGTGAATAAATGTTAATAGGATTCGGTTCGAATGTAGGTAATCACTAAGCAGCAAGTGATCAGTATTTTAAAACGGTTTTAGTGTACAAGCCTCAATCGATCAATCAAGGCAAGTGATAGTTGATCTTTTGGATAAGTGTTTGGCTAGGATTCTTTTTTTAATTCAATTGGTAGCGATTAACTGTATGTTGTGATTGAATATAGGTTTGGAGTACTTGTGGACTATTTGTGCACTTTCGCAACAAGGTGTGTACAAACACAACTCCGACTATAAAAAACGGCAAAAATTAGAATAGGTGAAGGTCGATGCCACATAGGCATGCTTGCAGACATGTAGGTAGGCCACGTGATTAAACATGGGCATAAAGTCATCATGGTCGGCCATGAGCAATTTCATAGGCTGAGGTCGTATTGGGCCATATTGGGCTGAACTAGTCCGTGGGGACCCCACGGGCATGTGGGCCGCACATGGGTTAACCACACAGACATGTGGAAATTATTGGGCCAGGCTGTGTAATACACACGGTCAAGGCCATTATGGGTCATGTGGGCCACACGGGCGTGTGGGCCCACATAGGCCCGCAGTATGGGCCGTGGGTCAATTTTTACTGTTTGACTGTTAAGGTTGCACGGGTTACCCGATATGACTGTGGACCTACTGATGGGTCGGTAAGTTACCTTGACCCCTATTTGATAAAATGATTGTTTTGCCCCTATGTGATGTGAGACTATATTTTAGCATGATATTCTAACTGCGTTGAGTACATATATAATATTATGATATGAAATGACATATTGCATGATGCATTGCGTGGGGATGGGTTTATTATGATTGGAGGAAGTGTACTATATTGGCAGCTCTACTGCAAATACTGTTAGTGCCGCAACTGGTACTAGTTGGAGTGTAGGGATGGGTGGGTTGATTATATCCCCACATGGAGTGTAAGGCTGGACAGAGATGGAGTGTAGAGGCTGGTTGGGTAGGATTTCTTGATTGCATATCTATACCGTTACTGTCACTGAGATGGGCTCAAACCTAAACTGATATTTTATTGGGCTAAGGCCCTAACTGAAACTAAACCTTTACTGAAATGGGCTTAAGCCCAGACTGTATTTACTCACTGTATGGTTGTTTGATATGGGATTGCACACTGACTTTTCGTAAACTCACCCTTCTGTTTATCTGCGTAGGTAATCCTCAGACTTAGGTGGATTGGTGTAGCGAGGAACTCAGAGGTGAACACACAACTGCTATTATTTTCTCATTTGATTTTAATTATAAGCATTATTAGTCGGGGTATTTTTATTGTAATAAGGCCTCTTTGGATTTTTTTTAATTTGGGATTTGCTTTGATTTAATACTTCTAGCAGTAGGAAAAGATGCGGGTTTTCAAAAGAACAAATGTTTTTCAAGAATTCCATGAATATGCAACCTATTTTAAGAGCTTCCTTAAGAAATAATGTTTTAGAAATTAATGATGTTTTAATATGGTTAACTTTTCGACAAATGACTCACATTTGAAAATGAACGACACGTCTTAAAATCATCTTTAAGATCACACAAAGAGGTTAAATAGAGAATGGGTTTTTCAACGATATCACACTTTATGAAAAACACTTCAATGTGACATCGCCAGATCTGGCCATAACGTCCAGGCCGGGTTTGGGGTGTTATAGAAGAGGGGTTTATATAGGGAAAATTAGGGCAACATGTAGAAAAAATTTAACTACATTAGGGTTACTTGGGCGGCAAGCAATGGGAGTGGCGGTAAGGTATGAATTTTTCCCTCCTTTTTTGCTATCTTGGGCCACAAACTCAAACTGTCTTGTCTGAAGAAAAAAACTGATTAGTACTTGGGCCAAATTTGACCCCCTTTTAAAATTTAAACAAAACAAATGAAACTTAAAAATTTTAAATCTTAATTAGAAAATTTCTTCTTAACAAATTACACTAAATTAATTCCCAGGAAAGGTTAGAGGGGTCACAGCAGTCCCGCTTAAGTTCCAATCTCCTTAGACAGAATTAATTAAATATAATAATCTAAGAAAATAAGTTCTAATTATTTATTTATTTACAAAATGAGTTCATAAAAAATCAAGGGTCTGTTAATTTGGTTGAAGATCCAACTCGCTCAACTTTACCATCCTAGTAATGTTTGAGACGTTAACCATTAACTTTAAACGTACCTCCGTAATTGTCGTATAATTCAATAGCTTCATAAGGATAGACTCAGTACATGATATAGGGTCCTTTCCATCAGGATTTAAGCTTCCCAGGAAATAACTTCAACCTTGAATTAAACAACAAAACCTTCTGACCTTCTTTAAACTCGCGAGGTTGTATATGACTATCATGCCATCTCTTTGATCTTTCTTTACACATTTTGCCATTCTCATAGGAAAACAACCTCAACTCTTTCAACTCATCAAGTTGTAACATCATTCTCTCACCGGCTTGCTTAAGATCAAAGTTCAACTGCTTCAAAGCCTAGTGAGCTCTATTCTCCAACTCTAATGGCAAATGACATGCCTTCCCAAAAACTAACCGATAAGGAGTCATTCCTAGCGGTGTCTTAAATGTTGTTCGATAGACCCATAATGCATCATTGAGCCTTCGAAACCAATCTTTTCTGCTAGGGTGTAGTACATTTTCAAGGATACCTTTGATTTCACGGTTCACTCTCTCAACTTGCCCATTGGACTGGGGGTGATAGGCAGTAGCAATCTTGTGCTTCACATCATATTTTTCAAGCAACCACTTAAGCCATTTGTTCAAAAAGTGAGAACCTTCATCACTAATAATAGCTCTTGGTCTCCCAAATTGTGAAACACATGCTTATGTAGGAATCGCATGACTACCTTAGCATCATTTGTAGGGTATGCTTTAGCTTCAACTCACTTGGATACATAGTCCACAGCAACTAAGATGTATTTGTTGCCATATGAAGAAGGAAATGGGCCTAAGAAGTCAATGCCCCATACGTCGAATAATTCAATCTCCAAAACATTTGTCAAGGGCAACTCATTCCTCCTTGATATATTTCTGATCCTTTGGCATTTATCACAGTTCTTCACATAAGCATAAGCATCTTTAAATAGCATAGGCCAAAAGAAACCTGCTTGTAAAATCTTTGCTGTAGTACGTGAACTACTAAAGTGTCCCCCACTTAGAGGTGAATGGCAATGATACAAGATCTTAGCAATCTCATTTTCAGCTACACACTTTCAGATTATATTATCTGCACACTGTTTAAACAAAAACGGATCTTCCCAAAAATAATACCGACTATCATGAAGGAATTTTTTCCTTTGTTGGCATGTCATTTCTCGAGGAATTATGCAAGATAATTGGAAAAATCAGCAAACCAAGGTGTTTCATGAATTTGATTTACCTCAAATAAGTGCTTATCTGGGAAATTCTCATTGATAGGCATACATGATTGAGTTACCTCATCTTATTCCAACCTCGACAAATGATCAGCTATTTGATTTTCGACACCTTTTCTATCTTGGATCTCAAATTCTTGAAGTAATAGTATTCAATGAATTAGCCTTGGTTTCGCATCTTTCTTCGTGAGCAAGTATTTAATGGCCGCATGGTCAGTAAATACTGTGACTTTAGTACCTATAAGATATGAGCGAAATTCGTCAACAGCAAAAACTATTACAAAGAGTTTTTTTCGGTTACCGTATAATTGAGTTGGGCTCCTATCAAAGTTCTACTTGCATAGTAAATAGGGTGAAACATTTTGTTTCTTCTTTGACCCATCACAGCTCTAACAACATAATCACTTGCATCGCACATCAACTCAAAAAATGAGTTCCAATCAGGTGTAACGATTATTGGGGCTGAGATTAACTGTTTTTCAGATCTTCAAAGGCTTTCAAACATGCTTTGTTGAAATCAAACACTGTATCTTTCTCTAACAACAAACACAATGGTTTAGAAATTTTCAAGAAATCTTTCATAAACCTTCGGTAAAAACTGGCGTGACCTAAGAAACTTCTGACTCCTTTCACATTCATTGGGGCCGGTAATTGAAAAATTACGTCCACCTTTGCTTTATCGACTTCAATTCCTCTCTTTGAGATGTTATGTCCTAAGACAATCCCTTCCTTGACCATAAAATGACATTTTTCCCAGTTAAGGACAAGATTCGTCTCTTCGCATCTCTTCAGTACCTTAGCCAAATTACTCAAACAAATATCATAAGTGTTACCAAAAACAGAAAAATCATCCATGAAAACCTTAAAAAAAATTTCAACCATATCAGTGAATATTACCATCATTCATCGTTGAAAGGTTGTAGGTGCATTGTATAAACCAAAAGGCATTCGCCTAAACGAAAAAGTACTGTATGGACAAGTAAAGGTTGTTTTATGTTGGTCTTCCTGTAACACCCCTAACCCATATCCGTTGTTGGAATAGGGTTACGAGGCATTACCAAATAATACACATTAATCACATACAGTTATACATTCATTATCAAAATTAGTTCAAAACATTCACAATGTCCCTTATAAGGCTCTACGAGGCCTTAAAACATGCTTAGAAGTGGTTCGAGACTAAACTAATAATATTTACAAACTTAGGGAAATTTAGAAAATATTCAAACATTTAAGGGTCACACACCCGTGTGCCTCACACAGTCACCAGACACGCCCGTGTCACAGGCCATGTGAAAACAGGGCATACATACTAACTTGCACCACACGGCCGAAGACACGCCTGTGTGCCTTGGCAGTGGGAAATCTGGAGGGGTTACTGACTTGGGTCACACTGCCGGCCACACGCCCATGTGTTCGCCCATGTGTTTAGGCCATGCCAAACCTGTAGGGTATATTGAATTAATTCGAAGGGCTACCCCAGGGGACACACAATCGTATTCTAAGGCCATATGTGACACACAGTTAGGCCACACGCCCGTGTGCTCGACCGTGTGGAATGAAAATAAGCTTGGTTGAAGCTACATTTCTCACCCATCCCAAACATACCTAAAACATCTAATTCAACCTATTTCAATATATATTTTTACTACTATAAATACTACACAAATCTTGACTCATAAAACATCTATTAGCCATTCACTTCTCAAGTCCAAAATCATGTTTTTCATAAGTATATACTCATTATATGCCAAATGACCAAATGATTAAGTTAAACCATCACAACCATGCCAAAATTATGCAACTTTACAAGGCAAACTACACATCAAACATATGTCCTTAATAAGCCATATAAAATGATGAAATACACACCAACGTTTATATAATATACAAGCCAAACTCACATTCAACATTAGAAACACATTTCCACATAACTCAAGCCTATACATGCTATATAACCAAATCACAAGTGTATAAATACCGAAATTAAAAATCCAGATAGTATGATGCGATCTCCTCTGACTTCTAACCTGAGCAAATGTCTGAATAACTATAAAACATAGAAAAATAACACAAAGTAAGCTATAAAGCTTAGTAAGCTCATATGGTAATAAACTCGTATTATTAACTAACCATATTTAAAACAATTATTCAAAACATGATATAATTCATATGATTTCACCATCCTATCTTAAATTCTTAAACATAGTTAATCAAGATCTTCATGAGTTTATTCATTCAAAACATGTATGGTTTGAATACTTTTTATCAATTCATTCACATTTTCATATGCATAAGCAATTACAAATATAAACTTTATTCAATTTAATATTCATCACCTTTTCTTTAGCCAAGTGATTTATGAGAAATATCATCAAATAATGGTATTTCGTACACTATGTGCCATATATATGTTTAGTTAAAACAACTATAACTCATATCTCACATATCAATCATTTCAAACCTCATTTTAACCAAATTACCTTCATTTGATTCTCATATAGGTTCTGTATGTACCTGTATTACTTAATTCATTTGTACATTCATTCTTGTCTTGACTTTGCTCGTTGAACCATTCGAAATCGTTACGGATACTCAGAAATCGCATAATGCTCGTAAAATGCCATATCCTGGATATTGTCTTACATGTTATCACATATCGATGCCACTGTCCCCGGCAGGGTCTTACATGAAATCAATTAACGATGCCAATGTCCCAGACATGGTCTTACACGTAATCTCAATACAATGCCAATGTCCCAGACATGGTCTTACATGTAATCACATCTCGATAATCCTAATGTCATGACATTTGTATCCTAATGTCGATTACGACTTGTAATCACAACCATTCAGCATTCAATTCAATTCAATAATAAATAAACATTTATAACACAACTTAAGTATGTTTATTAGCATACGAACTTACCTCATTCGCTGTACCGACGAATTAGGTCGACTAATCCGATACTTTGTTTTCCACCGTTCTAAATCCGAATCTCATTTTTCTCAACTATATAATAACAAAATTTACTTACTTAATCATTAATTCATTCAATTTAATACAATTTATGCATTTTGGAAAAATTACACTTTTGCCCCTATTATTACACATTTTTGCAATTTAGTCCTTATCACATAAAATTGGAAATTCATGCAATTAAGGACAAGCCCATGCTAGCTAAATTTTACCCATACTACTAGCAGCGTATATTTTTAGTTTATTTAGACTTTTTACCACAACATTTTGACATTTTCACAATTTAACCCCTAATTGACATTTTTGTCAAAAATCACTTTATAAAACTTGTATATCTATCTTCAAACATTAATAAACTATCATAAAACATCTAAAAACCCAAGTGTTCAATAATGGCATCATTCAAAATCTATAACAATTTTGAAAACGGAGATACGGGCTAGTTGGATTAAGTTGCAACGAGCTCAAAAATGTAGATATCATTAAACATTATTTCATAATTACTATTATAACCTTGTTAATAAACCTTTTAATTCTCATGATATAATCCCATATTTGTCCACTAATTCAATTAATAGTATAATTACCATGCAAGTACTCATTCTTTTCATTTCTATAATTATTTGGTTCATTTCACTAAGGGAACTCATATTTTACGCCTTATGCGATTTAGTCCTTTTTACCAGTTTAAGCATTTAAACGGTAAAATTTCTTAACGAAATTTTTATACATCATTCTAGCATGCTGTAAAACTTATTAAAATAATAAAATAAATATTTTGACTTTGGATTGTGGTCCCAATACCACATTCTAATTAACCCTAAAAATGGGTTGTTACAACTCTCTCCCCCTTAGGGATTTTCGTCCCCGAAAATCTTATCAGAGAATAGATTAGTGATTTGCTTTCACTAGCCTCATCAATTTTCTCACATAGCCTTAGATTTCTCAACTTTTCAATCTCACGAGCTAAGATTCTGATCTGTTCTTTGTTATATGTCATAACAAGCTAAGTTTGTACTTCTGAAAGAGATACTATAGATAAAGGATCTTATCTGTATCATCACGTCATATATATAAGAAACACATTATGGATCTTCTCAAGATCTGATGGTAATCTCCTACGACCCGACAAATCACGAACTCGACTTCTTTTTATAGTTAAATCGAGAATTTCTATTTCCATTATAACACTTTCATAACACTCAGTTTTCTAACTGAAAGTCAATACTTTTACGTATCAAACCCGCATATGTTTTTTGTTATTCTGAAACTGCTTTCAGACTGTTGCGAATTACTTTCAGCTTCTCTTCAGTTTCCCTAATCACATCGACCCTGTACTTCTTTTTATCACTAATCTCATATAAAACTTTGTACGGTGCCATCTTTATGCTCAACTGATAAATTGCTATTATACGTAACTTAAACAACGGTAAGAAATTTTCAAATTCTAATACACAACAACCAAACATTACCTTGAGAATCTGAATCTCTCCTTCAGATTAGTCATCTTTTAAAGAATGAGATGCGATACTAAATTGAAGCCGTTTATCTAGAACTTACTATAGTTTTCTACCAATTCACAATATAAAATTCAAGTCTCTACCTTAAATAATAGAGTTTGGCACACTGTGTGATTTGAAAATCTCTAATATGTATAACTCGGCTAATCTATCAAGAGAGAAATTTGTACGTACTGAGATAGAATGTGCAGACTTCTTCAAACGATCAATCATAATTCATATAATAATTGTCTTTTACAAAATTCATCGAAATTCTATTTCATTACCACTCAGATAGCAACACATGCCATAATAGTCTTGAAAACACTTGATGATCAGCTTTAACTTGCAGACAGATCAAACATTTGGATATAAAATCAGAATATCACATTTCATACTCATTCACTAGAATAAATGTTTCAAATCATTATACATCTTGTTGTTCCTCTATGAACAAACAATCTACCACCGTGAGCTACATGTAACAATTATTGTATAATCTCTGAACTTTTCAGTCTACAAACTCTATCTTGAAACTACCCACCATCATTGGTTCCACATCTAAAATTCTAAATTAGAAGTCAATTTACGGTGAACCCCTTTTTAACTTGCAATTCACTGATATATTTATGAACTTCACAAATTCACTGAATGCTTTTAACTCAGCTAATATCTATCCATTATTCGATAAGATCAATCACATATTCACCACTCATAAAGCACACATAGGTTTCTTGCTCAGAACATCCGTGACTGTAACCATTTTTCCCTGGGTGATAATCACTTTCTAACTTGTAGTCTCTTACTAATTCAAGCCATCTTCGTTGTCATAAATTTAGATCTTTCTGTAACATCAAATATTTTAAACTCTTGTAGCCAACAAATAGGTTACACTACTCACCAATCAGTCAATGTCGCTAATTATTCAACACGAATACATTATTAATCATCTCTAATTCATATGTCGTATATTTCTTTTCACGCAGCTTTAACTGTATACAATAGAAGCAATTACTATTCCTTCTTGTACTTGAACCCATTGCAAACCATTCAATGACACATGATTGAAAATCATAAACTCTTTTCCTGACGCAGGCTGAACCAAAATTGATGCTTCAGTTAACAATGTCTTCTGGAATATGAATTCTTCATTCAAACTATTTATCAATTAACCCATGAATGTACAAAAGTTTATTTACAGACCTGAGGATAAATTCAAACACATATACCTCCATTAACCTTTCAAGCAAATAACTCAAATCAAACTAAACCACTGAATCGATTTTGACTATCAAACAATAACTTTTCAAAGAAATCATTTCTTCTTGTTATAAGGATAACCCATACATACCATTTATCACACTTTCTTCCAAATACAATTAATGATCTTTAAAAATTTGCATAACTCAAATGAAGCATATCAATCCCATTTTAAATTCATTGACATATATCCATATTTAAATGAATAAAGATAACCATTATATAAATTGAACTTGAGCTGCTATCATTTATACTTTTGCCTATGTCAACCCTTTCATGAAAATTAGAAAAGGATTATATTAACAAGGCTATTTTATCTATTAATCATCGAAGCCCCGAACTATACTGAAGCCACTTTCATCAAATAAAAATCATAATGCCATAATAAGACCGATGTCTCAACCTTATAAATAGATAATATCCCAGCTGTTAATAATGCAATTTGAACACAAGAGAAATTCGAATATGATTTCAATAGAAATCAGTGCAAAAACATAACCTCTATAAATCTGATAACTATACCACTATACTCCCATGATCAAACCAGAAATTATAATCATATTGGATATAGTCATCCCCATCAATAGAATATCTCTTGCAAAATAATCACATAAAATCATAATAAAACCGAGATAGAAAAATTTCAAAATATTGAGCTATACTGAATTTTTGGAAATTACAACCCGTATAAAATGATAAAGATCTCGATGATATCCCAGAAAATTTCTAGCAGGAAGAACAACACTCATAAACACTGAAATCAACTATAATAGAAATAAGATAACCTTCATGTATATTCAACAAAGCAATAACCAGTAGAAACAAAATACTGGCATCATACAGATTTTACCGTCAATTTTCCTATCAACACAAGAGAATAGAATACTGAAGAAAAATATAGCAATGCCGATCATAACTCAAACAGACCAACAATACTTTTGTCTATCAGTATGTTCAGCCAGTGTTCTCATACAATAAGAATTTCATCTGAAAATATAAATCTACATATAATTCTGAGAGTAGATGAACACATAGAGTACCCAGAAGGAATCGTCATAAACTATTCGACTATAACCGCTGTACTCAACTATCTTTACAATTCAGACATTATTCCACTGTCTATTTCTGACATCATTGATTTCTCATTATCCTATCACTAACAGAAATCAATTCAGAAGAACTTCCAATTAATGCATTCTTTAGAAATCATACCTGAAATGTTGTTCCTTCAAACTCAACTTCTTCTTAATAGTGATGTTGCATAATCCGAATAGCCTCCAGGATGATCCAATATCTCTTACGTCTCTACTTGCTGACTCATTCTCTTATCTGATCACAGTATTAATCCTTTAACCACAGAACTCTGTAATTCCACACTTGTGAGCTTATTTAATGCAAATGTTACTGATTTCATTGAAATGCCTTACTGATGAGGGGGTGAGGGTCGTAAAGCCTCAAATTTAACTCTAACATATACATGTACAAAACATAACATTTATTAATAACACAATATTATGAACTTTATTCATACCTTTACGAGTTTCAACTCATCATAATCACATTTTCACTCAATCATTTGAGTATAACATTTTAAATTATCGGAGTTAGCTCTGTTGGAAAACACATCTGTCTAATTAAAATAATTTTCATCAGAGTCGGGAGATATCACACTATCACAGGTTAAATATGACATGTATAGCTAGACTTACATATGCTACGTTAGTCCTAAAATCGACTAAATCATAGCTCTGATACCAATTAAATGTAACACCCCTAATCCGTATCCTTAGTCAAAATAGGGTTACAAGGCATTACCGAATAATGCACATTAATCACATACAATTATACATTCATTATCAAAATTCGTTCAAAACATTCACAATGTCCTTTATAAGGCCCTACGAGGCCTTAAAACATACTTAGAAGTGGTTCGGGACTAAACCAATAATATTTGCAAACTTAGGGAAACTTAGAAAATTTTCAAACATTTAAGGGTCACAAGCTCGTGTGAATAGGCCGTGTGCCTCACACAGTCACCAGACACGCCTGTGTCATAGGCCGTGTGAAAATAAGGCATACATACTGACTTGCACCACACTGCTGGAGACACGCCCGTGTGCCTTGGCCTTGGGAAATCTGGAGGGGTTACTGACTTAGGTCACACGGCCGGCCGTATGCCTATGTACCAGCCCATGTGTCTCACACGGCTAGTAGACACGCCCGTGTTCTCACATGGCCAGTAGACACACCCATGTGTTTAGGCCGAGCCAAACTTGTAGGGTATACTAACTTAATTCGAAGGGCTACCCCAAGGGCGACCGTGTTCTAAGGCCATGTGTCGCACACGGTCAAGCCACACGTCTATGTGCTGGACCGTGTGGAATCAAAATAGGCTTAGTTGAAGCCACATTTCTCACCCTTCTCAAGCATACCTAAAACACCACATTTCATGCCATTTCAATACATTAATAAGTAGCCAAACCATGCTATTTCATGCAGCAAACTTATAATACTAATTCTATCCATTTCATCAAATCCATTCAATACCATTTGTACATTCAAACACATACCAAACTAGCATGATTCATTGCTCATTACTCACCTATTCAATCATATACCAAAGTACATATCATATTCATCAATTCAACCTATTTCAATATGTATTTTTACTACCATTAATCCAACACAAATCTTGACTCATAAAACATCTATTAGCTATTCACTTCTCAAGTCCAAAATCATGCTTTTCATAAGTATATACTCATCATATGCCAAATGACCAAATGATCAACTTAAACCATCACAACCATACCAAAATTATGCAACTTCACAAGGCAAACTACACATCAAACATAAGTCATTAATAAGCCACAAAAAATGGTGAAAGACATACCAACATTTGCATAATATACAGGCCAATCTCACATTCAACATTACAAACACATTTCCACATAACTCAAGCCTATACATGCCACATAACCAAATCACAAATGTATAAATACTAAAATTAAAAATTTGGATAGTGTGATGTGATCTCCTTCGACTTCTAACCCGAGCGAATGTCCGAATAACTATAAAACATAGAAAAATAACACAAATTAAGCTATAAAGCTTAGTAAGCTCGTATGGTAATAAACTTGTATTATTAACTAACCACATTTAAAACAATTATTCAAAACATGATATAATTCATATGATTTCACCATTCTATTTTAAATTCTTACACATAGTTAATCAAGATCTTCAAATGTTTATTAATTCAAAACACGTATGGTTTGAATACTTTTTTATCAATTCATTCACATTTTCATATGCATAAGCAATTACAAATATAAACTTTATTCAGTTTAATATGAATCACCTTTTCTTTAGCCAAGTGATTTATGAGAAATATCATCAAATAACGGTATTTCGCACACTATGTGTCATATGTATGTTTAGTTAAAACAACTATAACTCATATCTCACATATCAATCATTTCAAACTTTATTATAGCCAAATAAACATATTTTGGCATGAAATATACTTATAAATAAATCTTTCTCCTTTCATATACATAATACACTAAGAACTTACCAAATTACCTTCATTTGATTCTCATATAGGTTTTGTATGTACCTGTATTACTTAATTCATTTGTACATTCATTCTCGTCTTGACTTTGCCTGTTGAACCATTCGGAATCGTTACGGATACTCAAAAATTGCATAAAGCTCATAAAATGCCATATCCTAGATATGGTCTTACATGTTATCACATATCGATGCCACTGTCCCAGACAGGGTCTTACATGATATCGATTAATGATGCCAATTTCCCAGACATGGTCTTACATGTAATCTCAATACAATGCCAATGTCCCAGACATGGTCTTACATGTAGTCACATCTCAATAATCCTAATGTCATGAAATTTGTATCCTATACTATTCCTAAGGTTCATACGAGACTTTTAGATATCATAACTCTGTCGATTTCGGCTTGTAATCATGACCATTCAGAATTCAATTCAATTCAATAATAAATAAACATTTATAACACAACTTAAGTATGTTTATAAGCATACCAACTTACCTCGTTTGTTGTAACGACGAATTAGGTCGACTAATCTGATACTTTGCTTTCCCTCATTCTTGATCCGAATCTCATTTTTTCTCAATCTATATAATAACAATATTTACTTATTTAATCATTAATTCATTCAATTTAACACAATTTACACATTTTGGCAAAATTACACTTTTGCCCCTATTATTACACATTTTTGTAATTTAGTCATTATCACATAAAATTGTAAATTCATGCAATTAAGGACAAGCCCATGCTAGCCTAATTTTACCCATGCTACTAGTAGCCCATATTTTTAGTTTATTTACACTTTTTACCACAACATTTCACATTTTACAATTTAACCCCTAATTGACATTTTTGTCAAAAATCACTTTATAAAACTTGTATATCTATCTTCAACATTAATAAACTATCATAAAACATCTAAATAACCAAGCATTGAACAATGGAACCATTCAATGTAACATCCCTTACCCGTGTCCGTCGCCAGGACAGGGTATGAGGCATTACTGAACTAAAACATAACCAGTAATACAAAACTGGACCATAAAATTTCATCCAATTTTAAACCATTCATGCAGATGCATATCATCCCTATTACAGGCTTATAAGGCCCGAAAGATACGTTTGGAGTGGTTCGAGACTAAACCGAAAATGTTTCAAACTTTTACTACACTTAAAAAAAAATTCATATTTTGGAGAGTCACACGCCCGTTGTGGGTAGGCCGTGTGGTCACACACGCACGTGTCCTCAGTCCGTGTAACTCTCTGACTATAACGTCATCAACTAAATAAGGTCACAAGGCCAAGTCACACGCCCGTATGCTTAGGCCGTGTATCGAATTAAATTCTAAAAATTAAATGCAGACTTCATACGGACTGGGCTGTAAAATCCTAAATTAGGGCCTAGTAAATTTTTTGGACAAAAATGGAAATGAAATGGGTGAAATGAATAATTTTAAGTTAGGGGTATTTTGATAATCTAGTAATTAAAATGAATTAAAAACAAAATTAAAAGCCAATTTTTGTCCATCCTCTACCCCATGGTCGAAACTTGCATGGAGAAGACATATCTAGGGTTTTTCAAGCTTCCAAGCTCGATTGTAAGTCTGTTCTAGCCCTATTTTTAATGATTTTTACGTTTTTGAATTCCTCGTAACAACATTTACTCATTTCTACCTGTATTTTGAGCTAGGGTTTGTGTTTAAAAATTTACCCATGGATGACATGCACGTGTTTTGATGTCTAATGGTAGAAAATAAATGCTCGGTGTGTAATAAATGACTTCTACTAAGTGATTTTCGGTGAAAATGCTTAAAAGGACCATTTTGTAAAAGTTATAAAATTTATCATAAAAGTGTGATTTAGTGGAAATTAGGGGCTGATATAGTTATGAAATGATTCAGCTAGGCTTAAAATGCAAGGAAATTGAATAAAAATCATTTTACGAGCCTAGGAGCCAAAGTGTAAATATGTAAAAGTTTAGGGGTCAAAATGTAAATTTGTAAAAATATGATTTTTGGACCCATATGAATAATGTGACTAATTAGTAAGCTAAACATGATATTATAGATTAAGGAAAATGAGATTCGGGCATAGATTGGAAATGAATGTGATTATGGACTAAATCAGAATATATAGTCGTGCTCGCATTCGAGGTAAGTTTGTATGTAAATAATATATCAATTCTTTTTATGTTATTATATTTCGTTATTATATGAGATGTGGCTGCCTATAGAATTGTCATTTGATGTAAATTACAAATCGAAATAGACTATGAATAAATGTTTTAAATGTTGAAAAGTGAGGAATTTCCCGGTTGAACCTTCGGAATAGAAATGATACAAATGATCCATTGTGAGAACACATGTGTAGTACTATGTGCAGGCTACTATGTGTTTAAGATGGTTTTAGGTCACGTGTGTAGTATTAAGTGCAGGCTACTACATGTACCAGATAGTTAGGTCGCATGTGTAGTAATAAGTGTAGGCTATTATGCATACTCGACAACTTTGATCACTTGTGTAGTACTAAGTGCAGGCTACTACGTGTAACAGATGGTTAGGTCGCGTGTGTACTACTATGTGCAGGCTACTATGCGTACCAAATAGCTTCGGTTACAAGGGTGTAAATATGTGCAGGCAACCGTGTATCTGTTATTATTCCGATGAGTTCAACAGGAAATAGACTAAGTGAAAATAAATGTCAACATGACCATGTGATGAATAAGTGCAAGTATACTATGTTTGTTGAAATTTATGAGCAATTAGCTCAATAGCTTAGTGAACTTTCGGTAAGATGGAATGGAGTAAGTGAAATTATGTAAGAGTGAAATTTGTAATAAAATAGTTTTGGATAGCAGCAGTTGTGTAAATTTGAAAAATCACCAAAATTTTTGGAAATGGAATTAGAGAATGAATAAGATATAAGATTAAATCTTATTGAATCTAGTTTCACATAGAAGAAATGGTGTAAGAAAAAGAGTTTCATATTATGAGATATTTGAACTTTTGTGAGACAGAGTCAGAGTGATTTCGGGTACCCCTGTCTCAAATTTGGAAAATCACTAAAAATTTTACAAAAATTATTATGGGCTAGGATTTATATTACTAAATCCTTAATAATTCTATTTTCAAGAGAAATATACAGAAACATTAATCAGAACCCGTACTATGAGATAATCGATTTTTAGTAAAGAAAGGTTAAAGCAGTCAAATAGCAGAACAGAGGGTAAAGTTAAAGAATAAACTGTAATTATTGGCTAGACCAAAAATTCTGGAAATTTTATGGTAAGAATATATATGAGTCTAGTTTCAGACGTATCTTAATTTGGAGTTCTGTAGCTCCAGATAGAAATAATTTAGTAACTATGACTCGAGAAAACAGCATGACCCGAAAGTAAGTAAAAATGTAATTATGATTATATTTCCATGGAATCATGTTGATAATTTGCTTATTATTTTCATATGGACTTACTAAGCTTTAAGCTTACTCCCTCCTTTCCATTTCTTTAGTGTTGAAAGGTTAGCTCCGGGTTGGAGATCGTCGAAGGCAACCTTACACTATCAAGCTACCTCCTTTGGAGTATTGATGAATCTTAATGTCTTTAAGTGAGTGGCATGTACAGGGACTTGGTTTTATGATAGATGCTGTTATGATTAGCCATATGTATTGGCTTCTATTGATTCATTGTATATAGCCATGAGATGTGGCTTATTATGATTGTGGCTTGTAAGCCTAATTATCCATGATAATTTCTAATGCTTGTGATGGGATGATGTGCCTATGCTTGTGGGATATGTATGGTTAGTATTATGACATATATGCATGATGGGTGCTCCTTGACCAATCGAAATGGTCATAGCCACGTGGTAAATGTA
The DNA here is from genome assembly GCA_025698475.1 of Gossypium anomalum. NCBI lineage: Eukaryota > Viridiplantae > Streptophyta > Magnoliopsida > Malvales > Malvaceae > Gossypium > Gossypium anomalum. The sequence goes on from CM046956.1 coordinate 64,066,144, forward strand.
TAATATGGAAGTAAGTTGATAATGTTTGAACATGAATACTTGATGTTGATTGAAGCTACTTGATAAATTGATGGTTATGAAAGTTTGGTAAAAGTGGTCATCAAATGAAAAGGTCAATGAATATAGAATTGATGTGTCTAGGTTTGATATTATATGAGTACGTGTAATAAGTGAATGATAGCATGTTAAAGTTAAGAATATACCTTAGTGAAGTATGTTAAATCATTAAAATGATGCTATGATGTATATCTTTGATTTGTGTAAAGATGTGAGGGATTAATGGTAACAAAAGGCTTCGAAAATAGCCTAAGTACTAGTCACACGGGCAGAGACACGGCCTAGCATAGGGGCATATAGCTTGGCCGTGTGGTTCAATTTGTTTTGCTGACGTCATAAATAGAGAGTTACACGGCTTGAGGACACGGGCGTGTCCCTGTGTCCACACGGGCATGTGACCCTGTTTCAAGAAAATTTTTCTAAGTTTCCCCAAAACTTTTTAAAGTTCTCGATTTAGTCCCAAACTGCCTTTAATGCATGTTTAGAGCCTCGGTAGCTTGTGTAAGGGACATTATGCTTGTGATTGAATATTTTTAATTTAAATGAAATTTTATAGCCTGATTTTGCATGTTGTGAATTTTTAAGTTCGGTAACGCGTTGAACCCTGTTTCGACATCGGATATAGGTAAGGGATGTTACATTTAGTGGTATCAGAGCTATGGTTTAGTCAGTTTTCGGACTAACCTTGTATGTATGAGAGCCTAGCTATACATGCCAGAAATCTGTGGTAATGTGATGTCTCCCGACGCGAATGAGAACCATCCTTTTTGGACAAAGGTGCTCTCTAACCGAGCTATACCAACCATTTTCGATGTGAAGCTAAGGCATTCAAGTAAAGTACAGTTATGATGAGCCTAAACTCATAAAAGTATGAATAAAAGTTCATGATGTGTATGTGATAACATGTGAGATGAAAGTTCTTATTGTGATGAGTATCTATGCTTGTTTGATATTCATATGATGTTGTGCACTTGATTTATTTGATTAAGTGAATGTGAAAAATAGAAATTCATGAAGGTAAGAATAAAAGGTTCATAATAACATGATACGGATAAAATGTCATTGTCCTGATTGAACATTGAATGTTGATGGATTGCAATGATATCTTTAAATGAGATAAAGGAATACATTATCATAAGCTTATCTATGTTTAGTTGACAGTTCTATGATATATATGATCGATTTGCTCTAGCGAATGTATGTATTTGGGCAACTCACCAACCTTATTGATGGAACAAATGTTCGTGCATACTTGTTTGGATAATTATAATGGGCAAACTCGTATAGTTTAAGTAAATGTGCTAAAATTAATTAAATTAAGTTATATGATGGTAATGATATGTATAGGATGATGTGATAAAAGTTTTGATTGTAACATACTTATCCATGTTTGTTTGGCCCTCGTAAGATGTTACGTGCATGACTTGTTTGATTTAATGAATGGGATAAGTAAAGTTATTTAGAATCCATAGAATGCATGCATAAATATACTTGTTTAAATAAGATAACTGAAAAGTTTGTGTCATACGAACGTGAATAATAATTTTCCAAAAGTGGATGATATGTTTGTGAAAATGTTACTATGATAATGAAATAGTGTTATATGTATATGTGTATAAGAGACGAGTTAAGGACCTTACGACCCCACCCCCTTACCAGGGTGGTGTTTTGTAAAGGATTTTATAAGATCAGTGTTGAATAAGCTTACAAGTATGAGACCAAAGACTTCATCTATAGAATGATTATAACTATGATCAGAGGTTAATTGGATTGATAAGTAAAGACAGAGCTAGTAAGGTGCGATGTCGAGAAATGTATTAACTGGATCTTCTTCAATGAGAATCATAATATGGGATTTGTGATGGCAGAAATAGTTGGAGGAATAGATTTTGAAATGTAAGATATCTGAATGTGGTAATTTCAGTTAGCAGGGTATGACTGTCTCTCTTGGGGTACTCTATGAATTTATTTATTCTCGGAAGTGTTATTGGGCTATCTATCTTCGGAGATAAATTGTTATTGCACGAGGATGTTTTCTAATCTTGACATTAGACGAAAGCATTGATAACCCGATTGGTTTATAATAGGTATTGCTCTATTTCTCTCTGGTATTCTATTATGTTCTGTCTGTTGGGATTTTATGAGAAATTGCACATGATGTTATAATTCTATTTCTTCTAATTGATGCTCTATTTGATATACATATATGAGAAGGTATATTATCCTTGTTGCATTTAATTCTAGTGGGTTGGATTGATGTATTCTTCTGGACTTCTTTTCTCTAAAGAATTATCGGGATCCTTCATATTTTTCTTATGTACATTGTTTTGGGTCTTTCATTATGATATTGTATCTTGGATTTCTTTGTCTTGGAATTTTTTATCTTGGTTTTCATGTCATCTCTATTCCTCAAATTGTCGATTGTGGCTCATATCCAAAATGTATTCTTTGGCCTATGATGACTATGTTAATTATGATCATGCTTTTGATTGATTATAGTAATGTGGTGATTCTGATATCTGGATTTCTCTAAATCTTCGTGAAGGATTTGACATCGACAAAGGCATAAGTGGTGAAATTGCTAGTATCAGCTTGTATGATGGATTTCTTTTCTCAAGAAAGTTAATCAAGTTAATGCCTTCAATTGGGAACATTTATACTACCTTGAGCTAATGCAATTGAAATGAACTTTGATTAGTATGATGAGTGAATTTTGCATGATTACATGTTAAATCGTTTTGTCAACTGAAAGGAAGGATTTCCTGAAACTTTATCAAGTAATAATTAAGACCGACTTGGGTGTTCAGTTTGTATGGGTTATTATTTGAAAGATTTAATGGGATATTTATGTCTAAAATTTTTCCCAAGTCTGAGAATAAGATTTTATCTCTTTGGGTAAAAGACAGATAGTCTGAATGAAAGTGTATATATCTTAAAAAACTTTGATACGATTTAAAGTCACTTTGAATGATAAAGTTTTCATCTTGTGAAAGTTGATTGGTCTACTACATGTTGGTAATGATTTGAATATACGAGAATATTGTTAACCGAAGCCTTTGAACTGGTTTAGTCTGCATTGAGCAAAAACTTCTCGATTTTCAGTGATGTGTTTTAAGACAAGAAGGGCAGTGTGATAGCTTAAAGTATCTGCTGCCATAGAAAAACTTAAGTTGAGATAGTGTAGCTGACTTGAATTGTTAAAGGATGATAAGATAGTTATGGTATGATCTTTGAGAATGAGATTACTATAGATTTCATATTAGAATTATTCCTATCTTTGAAAGAGAAAGATGTCATATGACTTGTTGTTAAGTAATTGATGAATCTGCAAATCATGTCGGTAAGTACTGAATTTCCGCTCATCAGACTTATGGGATTAAGTATCTTTGAGATTGTTGAATTTCTTAAAATGCTAGTTTTTGTTAATTGGATTTAGATTCAGGATTTATATCGTGAATTATTGAAAAAGCTAATTAAGGCTCTGAATTTTAATGATAACCAGAGGTCGAACTAGTAAACTGTCGGGCTGTATAAAATGATAGAGAACTTCAAGCCATGATGATCGGGCTGGCTACGCCATTTGAATCCGAGAGGATTCAAGTATGATGTATATATACATATTCTATGACGGTATGGGTTCGACCCTTGTATACATGAGTTCTTTGATAGAAGTAAAGATTCGATTGATGCATCGTATAACAGAGAATTGTTCATGACTTTAGTATGAGAAATTAAAGAGCTAAGTATTAAACATAGCCTGAGTAAAAGTTCTTCAGCAATGATTATGAGATAGTGGAGTTTATGTGAAAATCGAACCACTCTTCTGGTAAGATTTTCGGGGACGAAAGTCCCTAAAAGAGGGAGAGTTGTAACATCCCAAATTAGGGCCTAGTCAAAATAGTGGTTTCGAGACCACAAATCTGACACATTAAAATTTTTTATTATATTTTTATGGTCTACAATTTCACGGGATGATTTTGTGAAAATTTCGTTCGAAAATTTTGACGTTTGGGCACTCAATTTGGTCAAAAGGACAAAATTGTAAAAAGTGCAAAAGTTGAGTTCAACATGTTAGAGGTGTCTAATTGTTACAAAATTTTAAATTGGAGGCCCTTAAATGGCAATTAGACCATTGGAAAATTTTTTGGACAAAAATGGACATGAAATGGGTGAAATAAAATATTTTTAAGTTAGGGGCATTTTGGTAATCTAGTAATTAAAATGAATTAAAAACAAAATTAAAAGTCAATTTTTGTCCATCTTCTACCCCATGGTTGAAACTTGCATGAAGAATACATAGCTAGGGTTTTTCAAGCTTCCAAGCTCGATTGTAAGTCCGTTCTAGCTCTGTTTTTAATGATTTTTACGTTTTTGAAATCCTCATAACAAGATCTACTCATTTCTACCCATATTTTGAGCTAGGGTTTGTGTTTAAAAATTTACCCATGGATGAAATGCATGTGTTTTGATTTCTAATGGTCGAAAATGAATGCTCGATGTGTAATAAATGACTTTTACTGTGCGATTTTCAGTGAAAATGCTTAAAAGGACTGTTTTGTAAAAGTTATAAATTTGTCATAAAAGTGTGATTTAGTGAAAATTGTGGGCTGTTATAGTTATGAAATGATTCGACTAGGCTTAAAATGCAATGAAATTAAATAAAAATTATTTTACGAGCTTAGGGCCCAAAGTGCAAATATGTGAAAGTTTAGGGGTCAAAATACAAATTTGTAAAAATATGATTTTTAGACCCATATGAATAATGTGACTAATTAGTAAGCTAAACATGATATTATAGATCAAGGAAAATGAGATTCGGGCATAGATTGGAAATGAATGAGATTATGGACTAAATCGGAATATATAGCCCTGCTCGCATTCGGGTTAAGTTTGTATGTAAATAATATATCGATTCTTTTTATGTTATTATATTTCATTATTATATGAGATGTGGCTGCCTATAGAATGATCATTTGATGTAAATTACGAATCGAAATAAACTATGAATGAATTTATTAAATGTTGAAAACTGAGGAATTTCCCGGTTGAACCTTCGGAATAGAAATGATACAAATGATCCATTGTGAGAACACATGTGTAGTACTATGTGTAGGCTACTATGTGTTTAAGACGGTTTTAGGTCATGTGTGTAGTATTAAGTGCAGGCTACTACGTGTACCAGATAGTTAGGTCGCATGTGTAGTACTAAGTGCAAGCCACTATGCAAATACCCGACAACTTCGATCACGTGTGTTGTATTAAGTGCAGGCTACTACTTGTATCAGATGGTTAGGTCACGTGTGTATTACTAAGTGAAGGCTACTACGTGTACTGGATTGTTGGTCGCATGTGCAGTACTAAGTGCAGGCTACTATGCGTACCAGATAGCTTTGGTTACAAGGGTGGTAATATGTGCAGGCAATCGTGTATATGTTATTATTCCGATGAGTTCAATAGGAAATCGACTAAGTGAAAATAATTGTTAACATGACCATGTGATGAATAAGTGCAGATATACTATGGTTGTGGAAATTTATGAGCAATGTGCTCGATAGTTGAGCGAACTTTCGGTAAGATGGAATGAAGTAAGTGAAATTATGTAAGAGTGAAATTTGTAATAAAATAGTTTTGGACAACAGCAGTTGTGTAAATTTGAAAAATCACCAAAAATTTTGGAAATTGAATTAGAGACTGAATAAGATATTAGATTAAATTCTATTGAATCTAGTTTCACATAAAAGAAACAGTGTAAGCAAAAGATTTTTATATTATGAGATAATTGAACTTTTGTGAGACAAAGTCAAAGTGATTTCGGGCTCCCTATCTCAAATTTGGAAAATCACTAAAAATTGTACAAAAATTATTATGGTCTAGGATTTATATGAATAAATACCTAATGAGTATATTTTCAAGAGAAATATACAAGAACATTAATCGAAACCCGTACTATGAGATAATTGATTTTTAGTAAAGAAAGGTTGAAGCTGTCAAACAGCAGAATAGGGGGGTAATGTTAAAGAATAAAATGTACTTATTGGCTAGACCAAAAATTCTGTAATTTTTATGGTAAGAAGATATATGACTCTTGTTTCAGGAAAAATTTACGGATCTTAATTTTGAGTTCCATAGATCCAAATATAAATAATTTAGTAACTGTGATTGTAGAAAACAACATGACCTAAAAATAAGTAAAAGTGTAATTATGATTATATTTCCATGGAATCATGTTGATAATTTTCTTATTATTTTCATATGGACTTACTAAGCTTTAAGCTTACTCCCTCCTTTCCATTTCTTTAGTGTTGACAGATTAGCTCAGGGTTGGAGATCGTCGGAGGCAACCTCACACTACCAAGCTACCTCATTTGGAATATTGATGAATCTTAATGTCTTCAAGTGAGTGGCATGTATAGGGACTTAGTTTTATGATAGATGCTGCCATGACTAGACATATGTATTGGCTTATATTGATTCATTGTATATAGCCATGAGATGCGGCTTATTATGATTGTGGCTTGTCAGCCTAATTATCCATGATAAGTTCTAATGCTTGTGATGCGATGATGTGTTTATGCTTGTGGGATATGTATGGTTGGTATTATGGCATATATGCATGATGGGTGCTTCTTGACCGATCAAAAAGGTCATAGCCATATGGTAAATGTATAATTTGAAAATAAGTTGATAATGTTTGAACATGAATACTTGATGTTGATTGAAGCTACTTGATAAATTGATGGTTATGAAAGTTTGGTAAAAGTGGTCATCAAATGAAAAGGTCAATGAATATAGAATTGTTGTGTCTAGGTTTGATATTATATTAGTATGTGTAATAAGTGAACGATAGCATGTTAAAGTTAAGAATATACCTTAGTGAAGTATGTTAAATCATTAAAATAATGCCATGACGTATATCTTTGATGTGTGTAGAGATGTGAGGGATTAATGGTAACAAAAGGCTTCGAAAATAGCCTAAGTACTAGTCACACGGGCAGAGACACAGCCATGTGTCTCAACTGTGTGGAGGACACGGCCTAGTACACGGGCGTGTGGCTTGGCCGTGTGGTTCAATTTGGTTTGCTAATGTCATAAATAAAGAGTTGCATGGCCTGGGGACACGCACGGGCGTGTCCCTGTGTCCACACGGGCATGTGACCTTATTTTGGGAAAATTTTTCTAAGTTTCCCCAAAACTTTCTAAAGTTCTCGATTTAGTCCCAAACCGCCTTTAATGCATGTTTAGAGCCTTGGTAGCTCGTGTAAGGGACATTATGCATGTGATTAAATGTTTTTAATTTAAATGAAATTTGATGGTCCGGTTTTGCATGATTGTGAGTGTTTAAGTCCGGTAACGCTTCGAACCCTATCCCAGCGTTGGATACGGGTAAGGGGTGTTACATGGGCACACGCCCATGTCCTAAGGCCGTGTCCTTCACATAGCTGAGACACACAGCCGTGTCTCTACCCATGTGTTTACTACTGGGCATACTGGCTTGCATAATTAGGGTGCAAGGGACACACGGCCAGATCACATGCCCATCGGGCAGACCGTGTGTCACACACGGCCTAGACATATGCCTGTGTGTCTACTCGTGTGGAAAAATTCTAGGCTATTTTCCAAGCCATTTGCCACCCTTAAACACTCACATACTCAATCCTACTTCATAGTATGCAACATGGCACATTTGGTTGCATAAGCACTCACCATCATGTTTAATCCATGACTTCATAATATGGACATATCACATACTTCAATTATCATACTTCCATATGGCATTCCACACCAATTTCATATTTGTTCATCTTTATAATTCTTCTTTCAAGTTACTCAATTACTCTATGATTATGGTCAAGCCTATTAGTCCCTATTTATTCATTAAATACATATACCATTCATCTCACATATCATCCACAAGTATTCAACCACATCAAGCATAAACATATTTGCATGCATGCATAAATGATTAGGGTTACAACCCAATAATCAATATGAGCCATCTCTCATGGCCATATACAAAATAATCATAATACCATCATGAGCCAACACATTTGGCTAATCAATATGACACATAACAAAAAGACTAAGTCCCTATACATGCTATACTCAAGATGATAAATCTAATTATACCCAATTATCCAATTGATAGTGTGATCAAGTCTCCGACGCTTTATGATCCCCGAGTTAGCTTGGCAACACTATAAGAAAAGGAATGGAAATGAGGGTAAGCTTTAAAGCTTAGTAAGTTCACATGCAAATAAAATGCAACTTAAACAAGCATTGATCATACTTTAACATAATGAACATAATCTTGCATTTTATCAAATCGCTTTAACTTATTCTTTATCTATATATATATACATACTCTTACCACAAGTTCATCATATCTCATGTCATTTTCATGAGTTCATGTACATACCTGTGCCACTTGCATACAATGTTTTACTTTACCGTCTTGATGCAATCATTAAGATTACTCATTAAGCTTCTCTTGAACTACCCATTGAACACTCAGAATACTACCGGTTACATTGGAATCTTGCACCTAAGTGCCTTATATGTAGCCAATGCTACCTCATATCACATGTTGCTCGCTTTCGAGCTACTCATGGGTCTGCTCACATAGGCTGTCAGGTATCGCAACACATGCCGGACTACCCCGCCACCAGTAGAATATACAATACCAGTACCCAGATGTCAAAACATGTGTCATATATATCACGAACTCAGACCACAACTCTATGAGTTCGGATGTCGCATATATCATGAACTCAGACCACAACTCAATGAGTTCAGATCACATAGTTCCTAGTGACATGTCACTTGTATCCTAAACCATTCCTAAGGTTCAAACGGGATTCTTTGATACCATATTTCTATCGAACTTGCTCGTAACATCAATTTCAATACCCATAATACCAATCACTTATTCATGGAATAATTAAAGCATATTTCATGTTAACATTTAGGTAATAAACACATGATACAACATCATATTAATTATGTATACACTTACCATACATGCAATATTAAGGTATTTAAAGTATGGTACATGTTGCATTATTTGCAAATGAACTTACCTCGGTACAAAATGATAAAAACAAGTCTAATCCTTGTAAACCTTATTTTTCCCTCGATCAAGACCCAAATCACGTTTTTCTTGATCTATAATGCCAAAATTAACTTGTTCAATACATACATTGGTCAGATCGACCCATAACACATACTTTGGTAAAATTACTATTTTACCCCTAACTTTTCACTTATTTACAAATTGGTCCCTTGGCTCATAAAATGAAATGCATGCATTTTCTTGGTTAACCAAGCTTAGTCAATTCATATTCTAACTCATATCAGCCCATATTTCTTATTAAAACACATTTCTACCACCCATTTCTTCATCTTTTACAAACAAGTTCTTTTTGACCCTTTTCACTAAAAATCACTTAGTAAAAGATGTTAAACACACATCAAACTTTCATAATCTACCATGAAACATCAAAATACAACCATGTCACACATGGGTCAAGTTTCATACATGAAACCTAGCTCAAAATAATGGTAGAAATAGCTAGATCGGTTGATGACAACTTAAAAAATGTAAATAACATTAAAAACAGGACTAAGATGCACTTACTTTTGAGCTTGAAAGATGAACAAACACTAGCTATAGTGACCCTTGAAATTTCGGCACAAGCAAGAAGAAGATGGACAAATTTTGCTTTCTTTTTCCCTTTTTATTCTTTTATTAACCAAATGACCAAAATGCCCCAAAGGCATTTCTTTCAAATTTTTCCTATTCATGCCCATTTTTGTCCAAAATTTTAGAACTTTGTCAAATTGCTATTTAAGGACCTCTAATTAATGATCCATTGCAATTTCATGCTTAAAGCTTCTAGAACACAAGTTTTGAAACTTATTAAATTTACTCCCTAACTTCAAATTGGACACTTTAGGCATAAAATTTCTTCATGCAATTTTCACACAAACATGTATTCATATCATGGAGCATCAAATAATCATAAAATAATTATTTCTACTTCAAATTGTGGTCTCAAAACCATTATTTTGACTAGACCCTAAATCGAGATGTTACATTCAAAATCTATAACAGTTTTGAAAACGGAGATATGGGCTAGTTAGATTAAGCTACAACGAGCTCAAAAACGTAGAAATCATTAAAAACCAAGTAAAAATCGTACCTTGATTAAGCTTCCAAGTGAATGAATGTTTAAGCTTCTTTAATGGCTTTCTCAAACCTTCATTTTTGGTGGAAGGAAGATGATAAGTCATGAATTTTTATGTTTTATTTTATTTATTAAACATTATCTCATAATTACTATTATAACCTTGTTAATAAACCTTATAATTCTCATGATATAAGCCCATATTTGTCCACTAATTCTATTAATGGTATAATTACCATGCAAGTACTCATTCTTTTCATTTCTATAATCATTTGGTTCATTTCACTAAGGGAACTCATATTTTATGCCTTACGCGATTTAGTCCTTTTTACCAAATTAAGCATTTAAATGGTAAAATTTCTTAACGAATTTTTTATACTATCATTCTATCATGCTGTAAAACTTATTAAAATAATAAAATAAATATTTTGACTTTGGATTGTGGTCCCAAAACTACTATTCTGATTAACCCTAAAAACGGGTTGTTACACTTCCGAGGCTACAACTATTTGGTTATATCCCAAATAGCCATCTAAAAAATAATAGAATTCATTACCTGCCAGTCGATCTAACATCTGATCCATAATAGCAAAACGGAAAATGGTCCTTCCGAGTGGCTTTGTTCAATTTTCTGTAATCAATATAGATTCTCTAATTGGTAACAGTTCTCGTTGGAATTAACTCTTTATGCTCATTTTCGAGAATCGTGATTCCACCTTTCTTCGGCACACACTATACCGGACTTAACCATGAACTATCTGAAATACAATAGATGATTCCTGCATCTAACAATTTGATAACTTCCTTTCTCACAACTTTTTTCATAATAGGATTGAGCCGCTTTTGGCCATCAATTCAAGCTCTTTCACCTTCTTCTAAAATAATTTTATGCATACAAAAAGAAGGGCTTATACCTCGAATATTAGCTATGGTCCAACCAATTGCTTTCTTAAATTTCTTTAGAACAGCAAGTAGTTGCTCCTCTTGATCTTTCGTCAGTTCTACTAAAATAATCACAGGCAAAGTAGAACAGTCACCTAAATAAATGTATTTCAAATGGTAAGGAAGTACCTTTAGTTCGAGTTTAAGTGGTTCTTCGATCAACAACTTGGGTTGCACAAATTCTCTAACTTTCAACTCCACCAGTTCAAACTGTGTAGATTGAATAAAATTTCTCGAATTCGCTTCCATCAAAGCCATGTTTTCTTCACCTTTTTAATTCTTCAAAGGGTCAAGATCTAAGGCTTTCTCTAATGGATCTTCTTCGAAATTGCTTGCCATAGAAACCAAGGCTTCTATCTCTTCCATAACTGAACACTTTTCTGCTGAATCAGGAAATTTCATCGCTTAAAGAATGTTAAAGGTTACCTGATCGTCTTGAACTCGCATGGTAGTTCACCTTTCTGTACATCAATTAACATTCTTCCCGTGGCTAAGAAAGGTCTCCCAAGGATGATCAGCACTTCCTTATTTGCTTCAAAATCTAAGATAATAAAATCAGTAGGAAAAATAAATTTATCGACTCTTACCAAAACATCCTCGATCTTTCTCTCAGGATATGCTAAAGATCGATCCGCTAGCTGAAGCGTCACAGTTGTAGGTCTTACTTCACCTATCCTTAACATCTTGAAAATAGACTTAGGCATCAAGTTAATACTTGTTCCTAAACCACACAAAGCTTTACCACAGTAAGATTCACCAATGTTATCGGGTATAGTAAAGCTTCCTAGGTCTTTTAATTTTGGTGGCAGTTTGTTCTGCAGGAATGCACTGCACTCCTTTGTCAAGGTAACAGTCTCATACTCACTCAGTCATTTCTTCTTGGACAGTATATCTTTCATAAACTTCACATGATTTGGCATTTGTTCTAAAGCCTCCACCAACGGAATATTGATGTGTAACTGCTTCAGAACATCCAAAAACTTCTTGAATTGCACCTTCTGTTTCTACTTGTGTTACTGCAATCTTTGCGGATATGGAGGTGATGGAACTTTCGGTTGAACCGGACAACTTTTCTGAGTATGTAAATTTGCATCCAAATAAGATGTTAAAGTATCTGAATTCACTAAGTTAGGATTTACCTTGTCAATCTCTGTGGATTCTGTAGATTTTGATTCGTTTGGTGTAGGAATTTCAACATCTAGTTGATTCTTCTCAATGGGCTTATCTTCGAGATCAATCAATTAAGGTTCCAAAATTTTACCACTTCGCGATGCCACTACCTTGATATGTTTTTTACCCAAATTTCTTGGATTCTCAGTATCACTCACCAAGGTTCCTTGCGGTCTATTACAAAGCTCCGTAACTAACTGACCTATTTGGTTTTCCAAATTTTTTAGTGTTGTTGCTTGCTTTTGATAAAAGCGCCATTCTTTTTCATGTACGCTTTCAACAAGTTCTCCAAATTGTTTGATGTCTCAGCTTGATGTGGTTTTGGAGCTTGTTTATTAAACCCTTGAGATTGGTTAAGTCTATGCTGCAATGAGTTGTGGTTCAGTCCATTTCCTTGGTTGCTCCAAGAAAAGTTAGGATGATTATGCCATGAAGGATTGTAGAAGTTGGACTGGGGTCCTTATCCACTCCTATTTTGATATTGGTTCCCCACATAGTACACTGACTTAGGATTTGATGGACAATTCTCAAAAGAATGACCTTCCCCACAGTACACACAGGAAACTACTTCATACAGACTTGGTGGCTGAGCTGTAAAATTATTAGTACTATAAGCGGTAAACTGTTTTAACATAAAGGAAATAGACGATACCTGAGCTGATAACAAAGTGAGGGCATCAACTTTATGAACTCCGACTACACGTCTTCTTGAATCTGTTCGATTTGTTGGCCATTGATAGTTATTACTCATGATCCTTTCAATGATTTCATAAGCCTCATTATAAGACTTAGACAAAATTGCACCATTCACAGAAGCATCTACCATCAATCTTGTATGTGCATTGAGACCATTATAGATTGTCTCCAACTGGATACAATGAGGAATCCCATGATGAGGACACTTACGAAGTAACTCCTTGAATCGCTTCCAAGCCTCATACAAAGACTTGTCATCCAATTATTAGAAAGTTGTGATCTCGTTCCTCAACTTAGTGTTTTTGCTAGGCGGGAAATACTTAACCAAAAATCTCTCTGCTAATTCTTACTATGTAGATATGAAACTTGGTGGCAATGAATTGAGCCATGCTCGTGCTCAATCTCGTAACGAGTACGGAAACAACTTCAACCTTAGTACGTCTTCAGTCACACCAGCTATCTTGAATGAATCACTCACCTCCATAAACAATCAAAGGTGGAGATGTGGATCTTCTGTGGGCATACCACTAAATTGGCCCACCGTTTGGAGCATTTAAAACATCACTGGTTTCAATTCAAATTGGGTTGCCTCAATATCTGGCCTTCTAATTCCTGGATTTAACTCACTGAAAAGTGGCACAGTATATTGTTTGATGCATCTATCCCTATCATCGGTAATGAGGATAGGATTTTGTACATGATCAGCTTCATTACCTAGGACTTGATTTTGATTTCCAAGGTCTATCTCGACTTGTCTTTGAGCTGTTCATTCACGTCTTTTTTGTTTGAAAGTTTACTCAATTTCAGGGTCTACAAGGAGTAAATCGATAATTCGGTCTATGCTCATAAACACCTGAAAAGAAAATCACAAAATTAAAAAAAATAAGTTAGTAATGTTAGAAATAAATCAAATTGAAAATAAATAATTTCACGAAAGAAATGACTATGGCAACAGTTGACAATCCCCGGGAACAGTGCCAAAAACTTGTAACGCGTAGGTTTGTGCAAGTGTACACAGTCGTTATCAAGTAATAAGTAAGTATTATCATCTCCACATGGATTGTATTTGTGCTAAGTCACTTAATTTGTAAAATTATATTAACAATTTGGTAAATAAAAAACACAATTTAGTTAAGAAGTGATGATTAAAATATATTAGACTAAATGCAATGATCCCTAATGCAAATTAACCTAAATATGCAAACTATATGAATGAAATAGATTTTAGCAAAATTAAACACAATTTGAAACAATTATAACATAAATAAACTAGGACAATTACTTTAATTAAACTCAACTTAATATCAACATGCTTAATAAAATTTGAAAAAACATTTCCATGTTAGGTCCTTCCGAAATCCTTTACTTAGTAAATTCGCATTTTACTAATCCTTATTTACTAAGGTTTTCTTAGTATTCGTGCAAGGTAACAGGGACGTGTTAGGTTTGAAACAGTTTAATCACACAAATCTAAAAACTATGTAGATAACAGAGCCTGGTTAGGGTTATTATGCAACCTGTAATTTAATCGGGTTAGAATCTAAATTTAGCATGCACATTTCAATTATGCGTCCACTAGCCGTCGTCTAGTTAGGATCGCTCAGCTAATTCAGGTGCATTTCAATCAGGTATGAACGAAATACATGCTTGATTTTATTTGAAAACATGATCGATTGAGGCACAAACATTATAAGCATGAATCTAATAAATATTATTTAATCAAAGCAATCATCCAAGCTTAAATAAAATTAAACTAACTTTGTTGTAAACAAGAACAAAGAACACATAGCAAACATCTTTAAATTAAATTAAAGAAAAGAAAGATTAAACCCAATTCAGAGTGGCTGTCACCCAATACTTTGACTGATGAGGCTCCTTCATTCCTTTGCTTCGCTCCTTTGCTGATGGCTCTCCAAGGTGGCCACCCAAGGGTTGTTTAAGAGGCTCAAATGCTAAAATCTTTATGAAAAGATGATGATAGGCGTGGGGAGAAAAGAAAAATGCTAAGAGAATTTAGAGGGGAGAGAATGATGAATGATGAGGGATGAGTAGAAATGTGAGAATGAGGTCTTATTTATAGGTGAGAAGAGGGGGATAGTTTACTGAAAATAGGAATTTTCATCTTTTGAAACATCTTCCATGGGTGGCCGGCCATAAATTGAGGAAGTTGAGCTAATTTTTGCTTGATTTTTGGTCAATTTGAGTGCCACAACAACTCAAGACTGAGACTCGGTCAAGTGCAAATCTTCAGGTAAATCTCTAATTTCTTCAAATCTTCACAGATCTTGTGCAATTAAACCAAAAAGTGGTTTATGGACAACCATATGCAGCCTAATTTTGGGTTGACTTGGTGCCCAATTTGGACGATTTTGTAATCCAGCAAAGCTATCAAACCTGTCCAGAATAAATCAACAAGTTAGAGGACCAAAGAATAAAATTCATTCAATTTAATTAATTAGTTTAAAACCCAAATTATTAATGAAATATTTTAAAATGAATTATTAAATATAATTTTATATTTTATTATTTAATTTAATCATGCATGCCCACTTTATGTCTTAAAAATATAATTTATTCAAATTAATATAAAATAAGCCATTTATTGCATGAAAACTATATAATAAAGCATAAAATCACATTTCTATGTCCTAATTTCATATTTTCACATATTTCATTAATTTACTAAATAATTACTTAGTTTTAACAACAATTTTAAGTAAAAAGGTGATAAATGACATAGGAAAAATCGTATATATTTTTTCGTTTACATAATTCCCGAGTGAAAATGGGAGCATGTTACTATAGATTTTGTATTGTTGTTACTCGTAACCCCTAAAAAGAAAGATGCAATTTGGGTTATAGTTGATCTATTGATGAAATCTACACATTTTATACTTGTACATACAGATTACTCACTCGATAAATTAGCAGAGTTGTATGTTCAAAAATAGTCAGATTGCAGATTGTTCCACTGTCAATAACTTTTGATCGTGATCCGAGATTTAATGTAACAACCTGATTTAGGGCATGTCAGAATAGTGGTCTCAGGAACACAAATCCGAAGTTAGAAAAAAAATTATTTTATTATTTTTATGAGGTTATAGTATGATTTTATTAGTGCATGAAAAATTTGGTGAGCTAATTTTAATATTTTCTAGCCCGATTTTGAAAAAGGACTAAATAGCATAAAAGGCAAAAATTGCATTTTTGTACCCAAATGTGTTAAATAGCTAGAGAATCAAAATTTAAGGTCTTTAAAAGGCAATTAGACCCTTGTGATATAGCATAGCCGGCCATGGGGAGACAAATTGAGGAGAATGTCAAAATTAGGTGAAGATGAGGTCATCAAATTTGACTAGTTTTAAATTAAATAATACAAAGGCCATTTCTTCTCTATTTTCTTCTCTCCATCGATTTTTATCAGCCATTGCTGGGGTTTTGAGCTTCAAAAATTTTTAGCAACATTAAGCCTCTCAAATCAAGATTTACCAAATCTTAACATAGATCGAGGGAAGGCCAAGCAAACTGACTAAACTGAATAGTCGAGTACTTTTTGTAAACCGAGGTAAGTTGTATGTAAATAATACAACTACACTGTTAATATTTTTATCCATTTAGCCATTGAATTGATATTGTATGAGTTGTTAAGTTATAAGTTGAGAATGCATAGTAATATTTGAGATAATAGAAGTATCCCATTGAAACATTAGGATACGAACTGGATATTCATGCCAAGGCATTGGGAATTTGTGCGCCCGTGTAAGACATGTCTGGGACATGCTTTGGCCACATTTTGAGAGCCAGTGTAAGACCATGTCCGGGACATGGCATCGACTTCTAGACGAGGGCTAGTATAAGACATGTCTGGGACATGCATCAGCCATACTATGATAGCCATTGTACGACCATGTCTGGGACATGGCATTGGCATAGAGATGAGTGCCAGTGTAAGACATGCCTGGGACATGCCTTAGCCTCGACAGAGATAGCCAGTGTAAGACGTGTCTGGGACACGCATCGGCTAAAAGTTGTGCTAGTGTAAGACATGTCTGGGACATGCATCAGCACGTATATATGAGAGCCAGTGTAAGACCATGTCTGGGACCTGGCATCGGCAATATATCCCATGTTGAAGGTTCATAGAATATCCAGTAGTATTCCGCACATTTCAATGGTGAGACTTTTGGATCAATTTTGATAAAGAAAGAATGATCATGTTGTGAGTGTTATAGGTACCTATATGGTAAGCATGAGTAACGAGCCTAATTAGAAAATGTGACTCAAGTAGATGACAATGAGTAAGTCAGATTATGTTTACTTTTGAGCTATAGGTATGATGACTAATGGTGAGATTGTTGTTGTATATTTATTTATAGGCAACTTACTAAGCTTTATGCTTACCCTCTTCCTTTTCCCTCTTCTTTCAGTGTCACCAAGCTAGCTTCAAGATCCATTAAAGTCAGAGATATCGATCACACTATCGGCCGTAATATTCGGTATAGTTTGATTTATATTTTTGAAGGTGGCATGTATAGGGCTAGGCTAGGATGTGGAATTAAGAGAATGATTCATGTATTTTGGCTTAAGTCAAAAGCCCTTTATTTTGTATCAAGCTTATAATAATTGCCATTATTCATTTTGATGAATATGTATGATGTTCTTCCTATAGATGAATTAGTGTCCATTGTGATGAGATTTGTATCTTGAAATGATTTTGTGCAGGTTGTGTAGAAAGGGTGACAAATGGGCTTGGTAAATAGCCTAGTTTGTCCACACGGGTAAGACATACGGGTGTGTGTCTCACACACGGTTCACGTCGATGACTGTGTGTTATGGCCGTGTGTCCCCTGCACTTAAAATTTTGAAGTCATTTTAGCACACGTGCAGGCCACACGGGCATGTGTCCATGCCGTGTCATAAAGTCAGTATGCATGCTAGTAGTACACGGGCAAAAGACACGGCCATGTGCTCAGCCGTGTGAAGGACACTGGTGTGCGCTTGGGCCATGTGGTTTTGGCAGAATGCCCAGGTCTTCAGACTCGGGTACAGGACATAGGCGTGTCCCAAGCACACGGTCGTGTGCTCTATAACCACACGGGCGTGTAGATCCTTGTTGTATAAAATTTTTCTAAGTTTTAAATGAGTTCTCAGTTGGGCTCTGAACCACCCCGGATGTATATTTTGGGTCTCGTAAGCCCATGTTTGGGATAGATTACATGAGAAAGGAAAAGTTTTTAAATTGTTTGAGATTTCATGGCCCAGTTTTATATATTGGTTGAGTTTAAGTCAGGTAATACCTCGAACCCTATTCCGGCGTCGGATACGGGCGAGGGGTGTTACATTTAACACCAAGTTTTGGGGTAAATTACACGAGGCTCTGGGTACTAAATTGAAATTCAGTATAGCTTTTCATCTACAAATGGATGGTCAGTCAGAATGGGCAATTCAAACTTGAAGATATGCTCCGATGTTGCATACTCGAATTTGAAAATAGCTAGAAAAAGTTTATTCCTTGGTTGAATTTGCATATAATAACAGGTACTAGTCAAGTATTAAAATTTCACTATACGAAGCTTTGTATGGACAAAAATGTAGGACTCTATTGTACTAGACTGAGTTAAGTGACAGAAAGATTTCTAGTATAGATCTGATTCGTGAAACTGAGGATAAAGTTAAGATGATTTGAGATTGTTTGAAAGCTACCTCAGAATCGAAAAAAAAAACATTTTCTAATTTAAAAATAAAAGACATTGAATTTCAGATTGACAAAAAAGTATTCCTCAAAGCTTCACCCTGGAAAAAGGTACTCCGTTTCTGCCGAAAGGGAAAACTTAGTCCGAGGTTTATTGGTCCATATGAAATTATTGAAAGAATAGGTCCATTAGCTTACCTATTGGGATTACCGACAGAACTTGAAAAGATTCGTAATGTTTTTCATGTATCGATGCTGAGACAGTACAGATCAGATCTTTCAAAAGTGATTTCTCCAGTTAAGATACAATTACAACCTGATATGACCTATAGTGAATAACCAGTTAAGATTCTAACTCGGGAGGTTAAAGAACTTTAAAACAAGCAGATATCATTAGCAAAAGTTCTATGGCAATGACATGGTGTCGAGGAAGCCACCTAGAAACCCGAAGAGACTATGAAAATTCAATACCCAAACCTCTTTTCTGGTAAAATTTTTTAGGATGAAAATTCCTTTAGGGGGAGAGTTGTAACAACTCTTTTTCAATGGTGTCAGAAATAGTGGCTTTGGGACCACAGTTCTGACCAATGAATCAATGTTTTATTATTTATTTATTATTTATAAGATTGTTAAAGTGTCATATTAAAGTTTTGTTAGGAAATTTTAATGTTAAGTTAATTAATTGAGTAAAAAGGACTAAATAGAATAAGTTACAAAAGTCACTCATTAAAGGTTTAATTGTATTAAATAGTTATAAATTAGGAATAATAGGTTTTATATGGTAATTATACATATTTGAAACATAGTGGACGGCTAGGTAGTGGGTTTGGGAGGAAATTTAATTTAAAAACAAAGGTTAATTTGGTAATTTAATAAATAAGTAAAATTTGAAAGATAAAAAAAATATGTTATCATTTTCATTCATCTTCGACACTAAATTTGAAAGAAGGAAGGCACCATTTTTATGAGTTTAAGGTTCAACCAAGCTTAGTTCACCTTGCATGGTATGTTTTTGTTACCCGTGTTTAGTAATTTTTATAGTTTTTACATTATTGTAGCTTAATCTAGCTAACTTGAGGACTAATTCATAAAATTGTTAAGTTTTTAGAATTTTACCATGGATGAAATTGTGATGTTTATGAATTTTTATGATAGTTTATTAAGCTTGTTAGTTAAATAGGACTATTTTGTAAAGTAATTTTAGGTAATTTTAAAGTTTAGGGATTTAATTGTTAAAATTGTAAAATACCATATAATTTTTGTGATAAAATGATAAAAGTGGACTATTTAGGGACCATATAGAAATTGGCACAACAGTTTTTGGGCTAATTTTTGTTAATTGTGAGAATTTTGATTTTAAGGATTAAATTGATTAAAAGGTGAAAGTCTAAGGTAAATGTGTAAAATGTTATTAAAGGGCTAATTGCATAAATTTAAGCGTTTTTAATATGTTTTTTTGGGGTTAATTGAATTAAACTATTATATTTAGATTAAGAAATGGATCAGTCTGTTGATAAACGGGGGAAAGGAAAAGTATTCGAGTAATCGTTGTTGTGTGCTATTAGCTATTGTGTGTTGGTAAGTTTGTATTACATTTACTATGTTCATAAATTATTACACTTGTTACGTGTTTAATTAAATGTAATTGAAAGTTATTATGATTAATTGGTTGCTTTATAAAATGGAAGTATAAAGTTGAGTTAAAATGTCTCGGAAAAATAGTACAAGCACGTGTGAACTAAGTATATAGCTAGGATACAAATGACATGTCATTTAGAGCATACCAAGCTTTGAGACTCTGTATTTAGTAGGCTTTGAGTCGGTGTATTTAGTAGGCTTCAAGCTAGTATATTTAGCAAGCTTCGTGCCGATGTGTTTAGTAGGTACTGTGTACCGATGATGGATACAGTACCGTTGGCTTGAGATCTTACATGTGTTGCGGATTCTCTGAAGCTTTTTGGAGCAACATAGTGTATTGGTTAATGTCCTTATGTTAACTCATAGTAGCATTTTCCTCCCGTGTATTTGATAACTCTTGAATAGAGTTATATTTCAGGCATCTAGACTTGGTTAATTGATTGTACTTAAGTAGAACATTGCATTTTAGGATATTATAGTAGTATTTTTAGAACATTGCACCATGAAGCTTGGATTGTGCTTAAATGTTATTATGTTACTTTTACTTGTGGTGGAAAGGATTTGTTTGTGTTTGAATGGCAGGTGTAGAATAAAGAAAAGAAATAAAGGAGTGAAGTTTTGTCATGGCAAAAGGTTGGACAGATTGCCAACATTAATGCCAAGGCAATTCCTAGAAGACACCGAGTTAGCACTCAATTCGTGCAACTCTCAGCCAGCTGTACTTGTACCAGAAAGATCTACCTAAAAAAGAGGGACGAAAAATTGTGTTCTGAGTGGGGAATCTACCTATAAAAAGTGAGGAAGATCTGAAAAAGAGAGAAAAAAAAATAAGCCTTTTTCAGAGGAAGGATCTTGAGGCAAAAATAGAGGGTAGCAATAGTAGCTGAAAAGTAGAGGGAACGAGAGGAAGAGGGTAAAGGCAGTCAACTAGGTCTTTTCGAAACATTGCAATGCCACAGTTGAGGGTTGGATCAGCAAAAGCGTGCTTCCTAAAGTTCTTATTTTCTTTTACATTGCTTCTTTATGCGATTAAATTTTTAAAATGTTGAATGGTAGTTAGAATTTGGATTTGATTAATCAACTCATGAGCTAAGTCTCATTGGGTTGCATTTATTAGACGATACTCTAATTTCTATTAATGTTAAAGATTTGATCTGATCTATTTTATTGTTTCATTCAATTTGTTCTTCTTGAATTGCATGCATGCAGACTCTAGACATAGATGAATGTTTAGTATGCTTATAAACTAATCTAGTTCTGAAAAGGTTAGGTTAGTTGAACTAAAATTGAACGATACAGATGGTTGTTTAACAGAATACCCATAGCAGTTTCTAGACATAGAGTAGTGCTTGTATAGAACAAAGAGAAATCAGTGCTGGGAATCACATCTAAGGCCTATAGACATATATCACTTTAGGTGAGGTAACCTGTGGTCTTGCTCTTGAAGGAAGCAGACTATCTTAGATCCGTTCTAAGCAGTATGTAACATCCTGATTTTCGGATTTATTCGTGGTTTTCAATATTTTGGTAAAGTTTTTTTAAATTTTGTATTTGGATGAGAAATTAACGTCTTGAGTAGGTAAATGGGCTTATGGAAGGCCCATGTGTTGGCCAAAACTGGTTGAATTTTTGAATTTTGGACTTAAAAGTTAGGGGTTCTGGCTAGGTGCCCTTATATAGAGTGATGGGTAAATTGCATCACAAAAAGAGCTCTAGTAAAGTGGCAAGGGTGACGCCACTAGGCTCCTAAAAAGGTGGCGTGTGGAGCATTGGGGAAGGCATGGGATCGATTCCCTGTGTTGGCAAATAGATGCAATTATTTTTTAAGTGCAGGAAGGGTAAGTGTTGGAGTCCAAGTGGATTCTGCTAAAGGAAAGTTTGAATCAGTCCAAACGCTTGGATTAAGGAGTGATAAGGGGAGAGATTTAAGGGATTGGGAGAGAGACTAAGAGTTGGCCGAATTAAGGGAATTGAAGAGGGGAAAATTCGGCAGAGGGTTTTAGGTTAATATTTCGGCACCTAGGGTTTTGTGTGGTGCCGTTTTCTTCTGCTCAGACACCATAAGGTTTTTCTTTTTCTTTCTTTTTCCTCTCTAGCCGAAACTTTCACCTTCCCTATTCTTCTTTCTCTATTCTCTTCTCCAAAGTCATCCATCAATCCTGCTATTCATCAGCACTTTTGTCGAAATCACAAAAGCCGAAATCCTGTGATCACATTACTGGTGCCGATTTATTCTAAGCCAAGCCCTTTAACATTGTGTTCCCATTAATCAACGATCATTCTTTCTAAACCCTAGATACCTGTCGGCAATTCTACTTCAAGGTCATAGCCTCACATCGTTATCTTCTTCATCACCCAAAAGCCGGAAGTACCATAACTTTAGGGGCTTATAGCCGAAACTTCTTCAAATCCTAGATTCGAGTTTTACCATTGTTTTAAGGATAGATCTGCACCGGATTACGTAGAAATCAAAAAGGTGTAAGGGGTAAGTGCTTATCATCTCAGATCTGGTTCTATTTTACAAAGTGAGGAAAAGCTGAAGTCCCTAGATTATAGAGAGGCTATCGATTTGGGCCTATGGCTCTCTAAGGTCTTTAACTAATGTTTTCTGTCAATGATTAATGTTTGCTTAAGCGTTGGTTTGAAGGCGTGGTTCATTGGAGCAATCAGATTCGGAGCTAGCTATCGGTTTTGGCAGGAAGGTAAGGTTTAAAAGGCTTTTTAGGGACATGGTTCGATTTTGGATAAGCAAGTTTTGGGTTTAGTGATTGAGGTTTGTAAATGAGAACTGTGCTAATCAATTGTAGGACATCGAAAGGGATCTCGGTAGCAGTCGTCGCGTAACAGGTGTGTACCGAACACCCTTTCTCAGTTCAAATCGGCAAAAGCCGAAATGCCGAAATTTTGGCATTTCATGGGCTTGTAAGTATGCGAATGCTCTCAAGACATAGAGTAATTGTTAGATCTGGCACCGCAAGGCGGTAAGTTGGTTTCGTGTGACATTTTAACGTACTTTGGAAAAAGGGCCTCGATGGGCCAAAACTGGGCCCAATGGGCTTACGAACCTATATGGGTAAGAGATGGGCGAATCAGCCTGTTAGTTAGACGGTGGAACCAAATTGTATAAAACTGTTAAAAATTACTGAAGTAACTTATGTAGATGCGTAAGGTTACAGATTTGCCCTAGGAACAAAATTACTGAAATAACCCTAGGGTTTAAAATGACTTAAATGTATGATCGATTAATACTGTATTTTGCATGATATGTTTTTATTAATATCTGTTGCATGGGATTGGGATATTGATGGAGGAAGTGCTGAAAGTGGTTTATCCACGTCTTCGGAGGCTTTGCCTCAACTTATCGATATTCGAGCGACATTGCTTTGCAAATCGTGGAGTGTAAATTTGGGTGGGTTGAGATATTCCCCACATGGAGTGTAGGGCTGGTACGGGTGCAGTGTAGTAGTCTCCCCAGATGGGTTTGCATTCATTGTTATTATTGTTACCATGCTACTGAATTGGGCCTATGGGCCACACTGTTATGTTAAAAAGGGCTAAGGCCTTGTTATCAGATTCTGAAAAGGGCTTCGGTCCACTTTGTGTCGTTATTATCCAATAGGGCTTAGGCCCAATGGGCTCGAGCTGACTTGGGCTTTGGATGGGTTTCTGTATACACTGAGTTTCCCCAAACTCACCCCTTTCCTTTCCATCCTTGCAGGTGAGCCCTAATTGTTGGACTTGGAGCTGGGCGTGATTCAGAGTGGCCATGAAGAATAAATCCTGGTTTTTAAATAAGTTCACATTTCTTTTACTTTTGGTTATTTTCATTTTGTTTTCTTAAAGTTGTAATAAGGCCGCTCTTTTAATTATTTTTATTTCGGATTATTAAACTGGTTAGCACTAAGGTGCGTTTTATAAAAGATACCTACTTTTAAAGCAACACGATAACCGAACAAAGCTTCCGCAACGTGAATGTTTTATAACGAGAAATAAATATTTTAAATAGGCATAAGCTAAAGTTGATGAACGTGAATATGTAATATGCTTTAAGTGTGGCAATGGATGTGTGCATGTCTAGGATTGGATCCGGGAAGAGCTTGGTACTTAAGCAGTCCAACAGACTCACCTCCTCTTTCCTGGCTTCCTACCTGGTACACAGCCTCTATTCACTTAAACTTATAACACTAACATTCTTTAAACCTTAACAAAGAGATTTTTGATAAAACGAATAGCAACATTTCCATGTGGCATGCTGAATTCGGCCGTAACATCTAGGCCGGGTTTAGGGCGTTACAGAGTAAAATGGTTACGAGTTTGCTGAGACATTTTTGGTTTATAAGGGTAAATTCCTAGTAATCCCAACCTTCCCATTCAAAAAAACTGATCCTCTCATTCTTGCCCTGATATCTTTGCAATAATATATTTTTTTTTATATTTGTTTGTTTACATTTTGCATACATCAATATCATTTTAATTATCATTACATTTTTGTCACTGTTTTGCCACAGCATAATTCATACACTTTATAGTAGTAACGTAACCAAATTAATCCTAACCAATCCCTATGGAGATGATCTTACTTATCATTATATTACTTGATTAGACATGTATACTTGCACATTTCACATACTATATTCATACGTGACAGTATCCAAGGTTGATTTACTATGGTTCTCTGTGCAAAACAATTATCTATTAAAAGGAAAACGGTATGAGATGTTATAATAATCTGTATCTTAGTATATAGTTATTTGATACATTATGTTTTGATGATATGAGTCATCTAGGTTTAAGTATTTCGGGAATTTGAACAATGATATTTGGCAAGGATGGTTAATTTCATGTTTCATATGTTTATAATTAAACTAATAGGTATGAGTTGTTTTGGTTACAAGCTTACAAAGCTTATTGAATCTTACTTCCTTTGATTTTCCTTATTTGTAGATTGCCAAAATTTTGGTTGTCGATTGGAACCTCATGGAAAATCACACTGTCTGGAAACTTATTTGTTAGTTATTTACTTATTTTGACTTGGTTATAAGTGGCATGTAAATAGGGTTATATATATGTAAGCTTAAAGCATTATGATCAAATAGTGTGCATTTTGAAGATTATAGTAAATGTGTTAATATAAGTTTTATTTGGTAAACTTGGATATTATAGTTTGAGTTGATGAATGCATGAATGGTTATTTAGATAGGGAGAGTACTTACTAAGGCAAGTTTGAATTAGTAAGTTATTTTCTTATGTCTTATGGCTGATGAATGACCAAATTGGTTGTGACAAATTATGGGTTTAGGTTGGATATTAGAAGCATTAGATTGTTTGAATATTTGGGGAAACATGATATTTTCCATTTACTTTTTGAATGAATGTTTGATTAAGATTAGCTTGTGGTATATGGTTGTTTGAATGGTGATGGATTATATGTTTAAATTGTGGTGCAAATGAAGGCATATTGGTTAGGCACTTAGGTTGAATGTGAATTGGTATATTTTGATTCTTTTAGGCACTATTTGGAAAGGTTCAATTCTTGATGGTTGCACTGCTTGGTGCTCAAGCATTTGTATGTGATTTTGCTTATTTTTTAAGGAAATTTTAGGTACACACGGCTTGTGACATGGGCTGGTACATGGCCGTGTGCTTCACACAGTTGTGTAACATGACCTTGTGGTTCTTAAATTTTGGTGTAGGTTTTTACCACATGGCCTGGCGACACAGTCATGTGACCCTCCATTTCAAATTATGCACAATCTAGTACATGGCTTGCGACACTGCCTTGTGAATCAATTTTGATTATTACATGGCCTGTGACATGGCCGTGTAAAAGTTATTTCAAATGCTACACATGGCCATGTTCAGGAGTCACATGGGCTGAGCTCTGTCACACGGCCTGGCCACACGGTCATCTAACCCCTGTTTTCACTTTTTCTTTAATTTTTTGTAAAAGTTTCAATTAAATCCATATTTGTTCAAGACTTGTTTTAAAAGTTCTGAATGGTCGATTTTAGTCCCGATTTGATTAAATAGCATTGAAATGAAGGTATTTGAATTATTTTAGTTATGTTTGATTCAATTAATTAATAATGTAAAAGTTCTATTATTGTGCCACCTTATAGCTCGGATATACTTTCAAACCAAGTATAGGGTGTTACACCTGGATTATTTTTAAACTATTTTTAAGGCCTTGTAAGCTCGATTTAAGGCCTATGTATGCTATGCTTAATAGGTGGGCTGAACATTGGTATTTAATTTAATATTTGAATGGTTTAATTATGTCATTTGATTGAATGTATATCGTAATACTCTATAACCCTAATATGGTAACGAAGATTAGTTAAGGGTGTCATATTTAGTGGCAAAGCTATGGTTTAGTCGATTCTTGAACTAAACGTAGCGCGTTAAAATCTAAAAATTACATGCAATATAAACATGTGATAGTGTGGTAATATTGATCCGATCTAACCCTTGTTTTTCTTTTAGAATTAAAAGATGTTTGTAGAATCTTATCATCCTGACACTAATGAAGTAAATATCAATGTTCTAACTTCTGAACAGGAAGTAAGTTGTAGCCTACCGATTCTGCAAATTTTTAAAAATGAAGTAAAAATATTGTCTTATTCAATTTAATGGGTCAGTGGTTCATGAAATTTATACGAACTAACACTGTGGCTCAACAACCTCTACCCCCTATTGTACCTACTGTGGCGTCTCCACCTCCTGAAATGATTTGGTGGGATCCTATTGATAAAATCAGAAAATGTGATGCTAAGGAGTTTAGAGGTAGGACGGAGGATTATCTAGCTAAGGCTAAGTATTGGCTTGAAAATATCTAGCAAGTCTTGGAGGAAATGGCCTGCTCTTCTAGTGATTATCTTAGATGTGTTGTGCCATTACTTAAAGGTAAAGTTTACAGCTAGTGGTCAACATTAACAACAGAAATTAAGGAAACTACTGCTGACACATTAACAGCTGCTGACATGATCATTGTCCTCAAGGATTAAATTAAGGAAACTACTGCTGGAACATTGGAAGAGGTGCCCATGTTGCGTCTTTAGGAAAGGTATTGGTCCATTCCACCAATACTTTGGTACCAGCTTGGTTCCTATAGTGAACCATCCGAAATTCCAAATTTTTGACTGGTTCTTTAGTTAGAGCTCCATCGGGTCCAACTAAAGGCAAAGCAGGTAGAACAGTCTGGTGGCCTACATGTTTCATCAACTAGGAGACATGGAAGGTAGGATGAATACGTGACCCCAATGATAGTTGGAGGGCGTAGGCAACTGATCCAACTCGTGCTATGATTGGAAAAGATCCAAAATACTTAGAGGCCAGCTTTTGATTGAGAACCTTTCTCACTGAGTGCTGTCTATAGGGTTGTAGTTGAAGATATACCAAATCCCCTACTTGGAAAACTCGGTCACTACGATGTCTGTCTACCAGTTGTTTCATTCCATCCTGGGCATGTTTAAGATTAAACTGGAGTAACTTTTGAGCTGCCTCACGATGTTGTAGGCTTTTATCAACAAAAGCCACTGTGGAAGTACAAGCCAAATAAGGTAAATGGTGCGGTGGAGGTTGCCCAAAAAGGGCTTCATAAGGAATAGTGTGGAGAGTAGTGTGGTAGGTCGAGTTATACCACCATCCTACTACTGGTAATCACAAGGACCAATCAGCTGGTCATCAAAGGTAAGCTTCTAAACTTCTGTTAAGAACTTCAGTTTGTCCGTCACTTTGGGGGTGATAAGCAGTGGACATCCTAAATTTGGTCCCAAGTCTTTTGAAAAGTTTCTACCAAAAATTACTCACAAAAATCTTGTCATGATCAGAGACAATAAAGTCTAGTAGGCCATGCAATTTGTAGACTTTTGTGAAGTACTCCTAAGCCACAGAGATAGCAAAAAAAGGCTGAGTCAAAGCTAAAAGAAGACTGTATTTAGTGAGTTTGTCAACACCACCAAAATAACATCTTTGCCTTTAGAAAGTGGAATTCCCTCTATGAAATCCATGCTAATGGATTCCCAAGCCCTCTTTGGAATATCCACTGGTTGTAGGAGACCTAGTGAAGCAGCATGGTCTAATTTGCATTTTTGGCAAGTTAAGCATTCTTTAACCCAGTGTTTGATGTCGTTGGCCATCCCTTTCCAATAAAGCAACTTAGCCATTCTGTGTCATGTAGCATGAGTTCCTAAATGAACTTCCAAAGGACTCTCATGGAAGTAACTGAATAACTCTCTTTGTAAATCTGGATCTGCTCCGACAACTATTTTCCCTTTTCTCCTCAAAACCTTCCCATCCCAAGTACACTCAGGGTGGGACTGGGGCTGTTGTTGTAGCTCAGAACATAGCTTAGTCAGCTTAGCATCTATCTTCCAAGAATTGTGGACCTTAAGCATCAAGTATGAAATCATAGTACTGGTAACAAGTTGTAAACATTGGTCTGAAGGTGAGGAATCCCTTCTAGACAATGCATCTGCCACCATACTATGACTTCCTCTTCAATACACTACTTCAAATTCGTAGCCAAGCATCTTGGAAACCTAATTCTACTGGAATGGTGTGATTCCTTATTGTTCAAATACAAATCATAGACTCAAGTGATCCATTCGGGCTTTGAATTTACTGCCCTTGACGTAAAAATGCCACTTTTTCACTACTAGTAGGACTGCCATGATATTCTTTTAATAAATTGAGAGGGCCTGATGTTTGGCTCTTAAGGCTTTGCTGAAAAAGGCAATTGGATGTATTTTTTGCTATAAGACTGCTCCTACTCCCTAGTTACAAGTATCTGTATCAACATAGAATTTGAAACTAAAGTCAGGAAGGATTAAAACTGAGGTTGTACTTAATGATCGTTTTAAGGATTGGCAAGCTTCCTCAGCTTGTTGGTTCCATGACCATTCAACTTTCTTTATAAGATCAGAAAACGATTTTGCAATCACCCCATACTTGCAAATAAACCTCCTGCAGTATCAAGAGAATCCCAAAAATCCTCGTAGCTCCTTTAATGATTTAGGTGAAGGCTAAGTCAGAACATTGTGTACTTTGGTAGAATCCATAGAAACTGCCACACTCGATATCACGTGGCCTAGGTACTCCGTCGTAGTGGCTAAAAATATACACTTGCTTTTCTTTGCAAACAACTGATGAGACTTCAAAAATTAAGAAACTTCTTCAAATATTGTATATGAGTTGACCCATCTTGTAAATACATAAGGATATTATCAAAGAAGACCAGAACTGAATTTCTCAATAAGTGCTTAAAGATTGAATTCATTAAGGCTTGAAATGTGGAGGGTGAATTGGTCAGCCCAAATGCCATGACCAAAAACTCGTAATGCCCCCCATGGGTTAATTTTAAGAATGTTCTTTTCTTTCATCATGATTTGATAGTATCTAGATCGAAGGTCCAATTTGGAAAAATAGATAGCTTGTCCTAGTTCATCAAGGAGCTTCTCTATCACTAGAATGGGGAGCTTGTCCTTCACTGTAAGTTGGTTCAATTACCTATAATCCACACACATTCTCCAACTCCTACCTTTTTTTTACCATGACTACAGGGGAAGCAAATGAATTGTTGTTGTCTCTTATAATTCCTGCTTGCAACATCTCATTAACTAACCTTTCAATCTCATTCTTTTGCACATTGGGGTGCCTATAGGGTCAAATCTTAACCACTACTGATTTATCTTTAAGGGGAATCTCATAATCATAGAATTGTTTAGGTGGTAAACTAGTGGGGTTTTTAAAAATATCAGCATATTCATTCAACATTTGTTGCAAATCCATTGGTATAGGGCCAGTAGCAGCTGATAATATAGTCTAGGAGGGGATGACCATGACTATTATACAAGGTCCTAGGAATTGCCCCACTGCGAATAAGCGTTTTATAACAGCCCGTTTTTAGGTCGAATCAAAATAGTGGTTTCAGGACCACAAATTTGAAGTAGAAATGCTAATTTTATTATTACTTTAAGGTCTACAGTATGATTGAATGATTGTGTGAAAATTTCGTTAAGAAATTTTATCGATAGAGTGTCCAATTTGACTAATAGGACTAAATTGCAATAGGTGCAAAATATGTGTCCTAGAAGCTAGAAGGTGTCTAATTGCTATGAAATTTTAAATTGGAGGCCCTTAAATGGTAATTAGACCATTATACTCTAATTTGGACAAAAATGGACATGGTTAGGTGAAATTTCAAGGGTTGGCATTAAGGGCATTTTGGTCATTTAGTTAATAAAGACAAAATAAAACAAATAAAAGATTTCATCTTCTCAATTTCATCCTCCTTGTGCCAAAATTTCAAGGGTCACCATAGCTAGGGTTTTGGCCAAGCTTCCAAGCTCGATTGTAAGTCCTTCTTTGTCCCATTTTTAATGATTTTTACGTTTTTTGTGAATGTTGTAACTTGATTTAGCTATTCTAAGGACTAATTTGAAAGAAAATTAAAGTCTAAAATTTTACCCATGTTGAATTTTTGTGTATTTTGATGTTTAATGGTAGAAAATACATGTTGGGTGTTAGATAAACAACATCTACTAAGTGATTTTTTATGAAAATGTCAAATAGGGATCTATTTGTAAAAGTTGTAAAATGTGTGTAAGAATGTGAATAAATGAAAAATATTGGCTGATATAAGCAAGGAATAGGTTTGTCTAGGCTTGGGTGTGATGAAATTGAATGAAAATCATTTTACAAGCCTAGGGACTAAAATGTAAAAAGTTAAAAAGTTAGGGGCAAAAATGTAATTTTTGCCATAAGGAGTTTTTGGAATTAAATTGAATAATGTGATGATTGAAAGAGTTAAATTTGATATTACAGATCAAGAAAGAAGAGGCTCTGACCTAAACCGGGGAAAGAACAAGGTTGTGGACTAAATCGAACTATTAGCCATTTTGTACCAAGGTAAGTTCGTATGTTAAAAATAAGCTTTAGAATAATTGTACTTAAATGCTTTAATATTACATGAATTGTATGTTCGATTATGAGAATGAGTATAATTCTACAAAAGAGTTCGACGACGGTTGGCAAGTGAGAGGAATAGATTAGGATACAAATGACATGTCACAAGGGTCATTATTTGTTATGTGATTATGTGATCCAGGTGCTGGTCTTGTACGTCCTACCGGTGGTTGATTATACTCGCATATGTTGCGGATACTTGACAGCTTGTGTGACAAGCACAGCGTAGCTACGTCTTGACTGACAGCTTGTGTGAGCAAGCCCGTCGAGAGCGAGCGATTATGTCATATGAGATTAAGGTAGCATTGGTTACGCTTGTGGCACTTAGTGTGTAAAAATCCCGAGTATCCGACATTATTATTCCGAGTGGTTCATGGGCATGTCAAAGATGAGAATATGTGTAAATTCATTATGAGATGGTTCAGGTATGTACATAAAGCCCATGTTTATTAAATGCTTGAAACGATAAATATGAGGTAAGTTTTATGGTGGAATGAGTTATGATCATGAGACTATGGTAAATTTACATTTAATTATGTTATAATATTTAAATGTTATATGCATGGTAAGGTTGTTTATTTCTTGCATACGAGCTTACTAAGCTATATAGCTTACTCTGTTTATTTTCCATGTTTTATAGTGTCGCCAAGCTAACTCGGATCAGAGATTCGAATCATACTATCAAGCTATCATTTTAGGGTATTGATGATCTTAGTATTTTGAAAGTATGGCATGTATAGGGACTTGGTCATTTTGTTATATGTGTCATTATGATTTTAGCCAATGTATTGGCTTGTAATTGTCAAAGGCTTGATTTGATATTTGGCCGTGTAAATTGGCTTATTTTGGCTAACATGGTTGTAAGCCTAAGTATATCATATATGTGCCAATGTCTTTGTTGATATAGTCATGGTATGCTTGGTGAATGGTGGAATGTGATTCATAGCATGAATGTGAAATGTTTAGAAATGTGATATATTGATGAGATGATAAATTCGTGCACAATTAGGTGTCTTGAAAGTAGTAAATTAAGGCTTAATGAATGTGAAATTTGTATGATTGATTTAAGGCATAATAAATGTTGTGAGTATGATAGATGTTGCTATTGTTGTAACACCCCTTACCCGAGACTGTTGCCAAAATTGAGCACGAGGCATTACTAAACTTAATCTATCACTTAAATAGTTTTAAAATTTTTTTTATTTAAACTTTTCGGAATGTGCTGTCATTCTGCGTTGTAGTCGCCTAAAAATTCATATCTTGAGTTCCGAAACTCAAAATTTAGATCCGTAAATTTTTCCTGAAACTAGACTCATATATCTATCCACTAATTTTTTTCTAGAATTTTTTACTTAGCCAATTAGTACAGTTTATTAGTTAAAGTTACCCCTATTTCAGAATTCGACTGCACAGACCTCTACTTACTACGAACCACTTTTCTCCGTATAAAAATTTATATAACTATACCGTTTGTTTCTATTAAAACTAGATTCAATAAGGATTCTAACCATATAAATTAAACCACCTAATTATTTTTTTACAATTTATGGTGAATTTCCAAAGTTGAAACAGGGGATCTAGAATTTTCTCTGACCCTGTTTCACTAAAACTCAGATATCTCATAAAATATAATACCTTTACCTGTTTTGCTTATTCCATAAGAAATTATACATAATAAGATTTAATTTCATATATTATTCATATTAAAAATATGTTTATACAATTTTTAGTGATTTTTCAAAGTCACGTCATTTCTGTTATTTGAATCTATTTTTAGGTTACTTTCATATTTTTCATAATTTTCATGTGATAACCACCATTCAATCATACATATTAATAAATATGCATATCATCGGTCATTTTCATTAGCTAATCTCTAGCAAGTATTTACACATCATTCATTGTTCACATTATACTAAAAGTAGCTAAGTTTCTATACATGCCATACACAAAACAAAACGTCTAATTATACCGAGTTATTTCTTTGATAGTGTGATCGGCCTCCGACGTTTCCTTCGATCCCCGAGTGGCTAGATAAGTACTATAAGAAGAAGAAAATAAAGGGATTAAGCACTAGGCTTAGTAAGCTTACAAGCAATTAAATCACAACATTCAACATAATGGATAATTATGCATAATATCATCTAACATCATAAATTTCCTTACTTCTCAATTTCTATCTTCTTCTTTATTCCTTTACCTTCTTTCTTATCTGACCTTTCCTTTTCATAAATATAATCTACTTTTCCTTTACTATTAATTCATCAGTAATCTAACTCGTATCCCACGACCCGTTGAACCACTCGGAATACTAAGGATATTAGGTCGCGTTCGATCTATCAATATCTCGCTAATGCCATGTCTTCGACATGGACTTACATGAATTATTCCTGCTCTCCAATGCCATATATATATAATATGGGCTTACATGGCTCATTCCTGTCTCCAAAGCCATATATCTAATATGGACTTACACGGCTCATTTCTATCCTGTCTGTCTCACAACCCTAATATCCTAACATTCCTAAGGTTCAAACGGACTTCCTAATGCCTTTTCTCTATCACTTACTTTTAATTCGACTTTAAATATTCTCATAAAATAAGTATATAAATGCTAGAAATTGACAATAATAATGTAAAATAAAATAATATTGCATTTATTTCTGTCAGAACTTACCTCGATACAAAATGTGACTAAACTTTACAATTTAGTCCTTTACTTTTCTTTTCCCGATCTACTCCCGAATTTCGCTCTTCTTGATCTATAATAGCAAATTTAACTTATTTAATATCAAATTTTATCAAAACAGTCCTTTACTCAAACTTTGCAAAAATTACATTTTTGCCCCTAAACTTTTGCATATTTACACTTTTGCCCCAAATCTCGTAAATTAAACTTCATCCTATTTTCTTATGTTTTATGACATGCTGGTCATTTTTCCCTTCTATGGCAGCATCAAATTCATACTCTAACATGCACTTATGACTATTAGGTATTTTTACCTAAGTTAAGTCCTTTTACTCGCTTTTGCTTAAAACCGAGTAGTACAAATTGTCTAACATAATTTAAAACCTCATATTCTATCATAAAACACCAAAATACACAAATTTCACTTATGGGTATTTTTCCAAATATGAACCCTAGGTTGACTTATTACTAGCATAAGCTTAATCGAGCTACCGAGACTCCAAAAACGTAAAGAATATTAAAAACGGGGCTTAGAATCACTTACTATGAAGCTTGAAAGTTGAAGAAACCCTAGCTATGGAGAGAGGTAAGATTCAGCTGGTACTTGAAGAAGATGATACAATTTTGTCATCTTTTTACCTTTTTATTAATGTTAATAACCAAATGACCAAAATGCCCCTCCTTACTAAACTTTCAAAAATTCCTTCCATGTCCTAATTTTTTTTCCATGAACTTAAAATTGGTCAAATTGTTATTTAAACCCTCCTAATGAATATTCCAAAGCAATTTCATACTAAAAACTTCTAGAATGCAAGTTTTGCAATTTATTCGATTTAGTACCTAATCTCAACTTAAGCACTTTATGCATAGAATTTGATCACAAAATTTTCAC
Organism: Gossypium anomalum; assembly: GCA_025698475.1. Taxonomy (NCBI): domain Eukaryota; kingdom Viridiplantae; phylum Streptophyta; class Magnoliopsida; order Malvales; family Malvaceae; genus Gossypium; species Gossypium anomalum. Next base: position 64,101,069 of record CM046956.1, read on the forward strand.
ACAATCATGCAATTATATCATGAACCTCAAAATAATAATAAAATAAATTTTCTACCTCGGATTTGTGGTTTCACAACCACTATTCCGTTTAGGCCCTATTTCGGGATGTTACATTTCTCCCCCCTTTAGGGATTTTCGTCCCCGAAAATCTTACCTGTGAAAAGATTTGGGTACTGTTTTCGCATAGCCTCTTCGGGTTCCCATGTAGCCTCGTCTCCCCCATGCCTATTTCATAGTACTTTCACAAGTACAATGCTTTTGTTCCTTAATCGCTTTACCTCTCGAGCTAGAATCTTTACCGGTTTCTTCACCGTAAGTCATGTCCGATCAATCTCAACCTTGTCTCGAGAAATTACATGTGACGGATCTCGAACGATAACGACGTAGCATAGACACATGAAATACATTATGAATCTTCTCTAACTCAATCGGCAAAGCTAACCGATATGCTAATGGTCCGACTCTCTCAATCACTTCAAACGGTCCAATAAAACGTGGACTTAGTTTGCCTTTCTTGCCAAATCTAAGAACTTTCTTCCACGGGGATACTTTCAAAAAAACTTTGTCACCAACTTGATACTTAATCTCTTTTCTCTTCAAATCTGCATACGACTTTTGTCTGTCTGAGGCTGATTTTAAGCAATCTCTGATGATTTTTACTTTCTCTTCTGCTTCCTTAACTAGATCAACTCAGAAATCTGATTTTCCTTAAGCTCTGTCCAATACAAAGGTGTGCGACATTTACGTCCATACAAAGCTTCATAAGGTGCCATCTTCAAACTCGATCGATAACTATTATTGTAGGCAAACTCTACTAATGGTAAATATTTTTCCCAACTGCCTTGAAATTCCAATACACAGCAACTAAGCATATCTTCAAGTACTTGAATAACTCTCTCGATCGACCGTCGGTTTGAGGATGGAAAGTCAGACTAAAACTCAACTTCGTACCTAAAGCCTCTTGTAACTTCTTCCGAACCGTGAAGTAAATCTTGGATCTCTCATCAAATGATCGATAATAGCACTCCATGTAGTCTAACTATCTCTCAAAATGTATAACGCACCAACTTGTCAAGTGAGTAATCCATACGGATTGGGATAAAATGAGCCGACTTAGTTAGCTTATCAATCACAATCCATATTGCATCTTTCTTTTTCAGTGTTAACGGCAACCTCATCACAAAATCCATAGTAACTCTGTCCCATTTCCATTCCAAAACTAGCACAAAGTTGCAATAATCCTCGAGGGTACCTGATGTTCCGGCCTTTACTCGTTGACAAATCAAGCATCTAGAAACAAACTCAAATGTCTCTTTTCATTCCTACCCACCAATACAATTTCTTCAAATCATTATACATTTTTGTACTGCCTGGATGAATAGATAAAGAACTGCTATGTGCTTCCTGTAAAATCTTTTGAATAAGCTCATCATTCTTTGGTACACAAATTCTGCTCTCTAAACATCAAACAACCATCGTAACCAATCCGTAAATCGATTCTATGCTCGACTCGCATTGAACTCTTTTAGCTTGTAACTCATTATCATCTTTCTCGAGCTTCACAAATCTCTTCAAAAATACTGGTTTAGCTCTAAATTCAGCTAAAATAGAACCATCATTTGACATGGCTAAATTGGTATTCAAAGCTCGCAATGTAAATAAAAGTCTCCTGCTTAGAGCGTCAGCAACTACATTTGCCTTACCTGGGTGATAATCAATCACTAACTCGTAATCTTTAAGTAATTCCAACCATCTTCTTTGCCTCAAATTCAAATCTTTTGAGTCATCAAGTACTTCAAGCTTTTATGATCGGTAAATATTCGGCACCTTTCACCATACAAATGATGTCTCCAAATTCTCAACGCAAAAATAATGGCAAATAGCTCTAAATCATGTGTTGGATAGTTCTTCTCATGTGGCTTTAGTCCGTCTAGAGGCATAAGCAATTACCTTCCCTTCCCGCATAAGTACACAATCAAGTCCATTCATGGACGCATCATCAGTAAATCACAAACTCCTTACTCTGGTTCTCGTTGTACTAAAACAGAGCTTTAGTCAATAATGTTTTTAACTTGTCAAAACTCGTTGACACTTCTCACCCATTCAAACTTGATATCCTTTCGCAGCAATCTTGTCAACGGGGTAGCTATCATGGAAAATCCTCTACAAATCGCCTATAATATCCGCAAAGACCAAGAAAACTTCTAACTTCGATACATTTCTAGGAGGCTTCCAATCAACAATGGCTGAAATCTTGCTCGAATCAACCTTAATACCTTCACCGAGACAATATGTCCAAGAAAACCAACTTCTCGTAACTGTAATTCACTTTTGTTGAACTTGGTATACAACCGATTATCTCTCGAATATGTAAAATCGTTTCTCAAATGCTCGCATGCTCGGTCTCATCATGAGAATAAATCAAGATATCATCAATGAACACAACTACAAACTTATCCAAGTACGGTCTGAAAATTCGGTTCATTAAGTCCATAAAATGGCAGGAGCATTAGTCAAGCCAAATGGCATCACAAGGAACTCATAATGACCATACCTAGTCCGGAAAGCGCTCTTGGGACATCCGACTCTTTAACTCGCAAATCGATAGTATCCGGATCTCAAATCTATCTTAGAGAACACAAGTAGCTCCCTTCAATTGATCAAACAAATCATCAATTCTAGGCAATGGATACTTGTTCTTTATCATTACCTTGTTAAGTTGCCGATAATCTATGCACAACCGCATCGATCCGATCCGTTTTTTTCACAAATAGCACCGGTGCACCCTATGGTGAACTACTGGGTCTTACAAATCCTTTATCTCACAATTCCTGCAATCGAGCTTTCAATTCTTTCAATTCCAACGAGCCATTCTATAAGGAGCAATAGAAATGGGCGTGGTACTGGAATCAACTCAATACCAAACTCAACTTCTCTAACAGAGGTAAGCCTGGTAGTTCTTCCTAAACACATCGGAAACTCACATACCACAGTGCACTCGACTCAATTTTCAATTCTGGTTTTTAGTGTTCAACACAAAAGCAAGATAAGCTTCATACCCTTTTCTCAAACATTTCTGAAAGCATACATAACAGAATTATGGGAAATGAACTATCTGACTCTTCCGAATTAACTCAAGAATTTCACCATTTTCACACTTCAACTCAATGAATTTCTTTCTACAATTCACTATCACATCATGTGTAGTCAACCAATCCATACCAAGAATCACATCAAACTCATCAAATGGCAATAGCATGAGATCGGCGAAAAAAGAAACCTCTAATCATCAAAGGACAATTTCTACATACTTTATCTACTAATACATGCTTGCCTAATGGGTTCGATACTTTAATCACAAATTCAGAGATTCTATAGGCATACTTATACTAGACATCAATTTCATACAAACATAAGAATGAGTCAAACCCGGATCAATCGAGCCATGACATTAATATTATGTAGAGAAAATGTACCCATAATCACATCGGGAGGATGCCTCTTGTACGTGTCTAGAATAGCATAAGTCCTTGCAGGGGCTCTAGCATCCGGTCTCACACACCAATCTCTAAAGGTACCTCTCATTTTCGCTCCTACTCTCGGTTGCCTCGGTGATCTCGCCTCTAGAAGCATTTCCGGATCTAGCACTCAGACACTTCTTGGCTAGCCACTTCTGACATTCTCGTACAAAATAATCTGGAGCACCACATTTATAGCAAACATTTTCGCCGCCCGACAAGGACCATAATGAAGTCTACCACACCGTGGACACCTCGATCTACCCGTCTGACATTACCTACACTCGCAATGAGGTGGTCTGAGCCTTCTGATCTTTAAATCACTACCTCTATTCGACTAGCTTGCCTCGCCGAAAAGCTAGATCTGGTAGAAAACTCTTTGGGCCTCTTGGATGTAGCCTGAAATGACCTACTCATCCGTCTCTTCTTTGTATCTTGTGTCTCTGTCTCAACTTTACCTTTCCTTTTAACAACTCCTCTCGCTTTACAGTGCTCTCTCAACTAAAATAACGAGCTCTTTTATTTCTAGAACACCCACCGACAAATCGAATATCATCATTTAACCCATCCTCAAACCTTTTACACATGATAGCCTCTGTGGACACACATTCTTGAGCATATTTACTCGAGCCCACAAATTCACGCTCATAATCGGTCCACCGTCATATTGCCTTGTTTCAATTCCAGAATTCTTTTCTCTTACGGTTAATAAACCTCTGATCGATGTACTTTTTACGAAATTCCTCCCGAAAGAAATCCCAAGTGACCCTCTCCTTTGGTACAACTGATATAAGTGTCTTCCACCAGTAGTAGGTCGAGTCTCTAAGAAGTGATACTACACATTTCATACATTCCTCGGTGTACAAGATAATTCGTCAAAGACTCGATAGTATTTTCTAACCAAAATTCTGCTCTTTCTGCATCATCATCTTTTGTTGCTCAAAACTCTTCCGCCCCTTGTTTCTGATTCTATCAATCGTGGCTTTTCTCTTATCACTGTACTGTGGATCTGGGAAGCTTGAGCTACATGGGTAGCCCGAGAATCATGAGGGGTGGAGGTCTAATCTGCGGATTTGTACGAATGAACTCGGCAAACCAATCATTCAAAGCTTGGAAGAGAGCTTCTCGAGTCACTCCTCCCGATCAACGTTCTTCGGCCTATTCTCGATGGCGCCGCTGCCTTCTGCGGGAGCAGCGCGCATTACTTTCTACATCATCATCACCAGCTCGCCGGGATCCATTACTATAAAACAAAATATTTAAAAATCGCCGTGAGTCGTCACACTATCAAAATACGTGTATGACATGTATAGCTAGACTTTTACTCACACTAATTGTCCGAGAACCGACTAAACCTGCTCGACGATACCAATAAATGTAACACCCTTACCCGAGATCATGCCAAAATCGAGCACGAGGCATTACTAAACTTAATCTATCACTTAAATAGTTTTAAAATTTTTTTATTTAAACTTTTCTAATGTGCTGTCACTCTGCATTGTAGTCGCCTAAAAATTCATATCTTGAGTTCCAAACTCAAAATTTAGATCCGTAAATATTTCCTGAAACTAGACTCATATATATATCCACTAATTTTTTTCTAGAATTTTTGACTTAGCCAATTAGTACAGTTTATTAGTTAAAGTTACCCCTGTTTCAGAATTCGACTGCACAGACCTCTACTTACTTCGAACCACTTTTATCCCTATAAAAAATTTATATAACTATACCGTTTGTTTCTATTAAAACTAGATTTAATAAGGATTCTAACCATATAAATTACACCACCTAATTATTTTTGTACAATTTATGGTGAATTTCTAAAATTGAAACAGGGGATCTAGAATTTTCTCTGACCCTGTTTCACTAAAACTAAGATATCTCATAAAATATAATACCTTTACCTGTTTTGCTTATTCCATAAGAAAATAGACATAATAAGATTTAATTTCATATATTATTAATCTTAAGAATATGTTTATACAATTTTTAGTGATTTTTCAAAGTCACGTCATTTCTGTTATTTGAATCTGTTTTTAGGTTACTTTCACATTTTTCATAATTTTCATGTGATAACCACCATTCAATCATACATATTAATAAATATGCATATCATCGGTCATTTTCATTAGCTAATCTCTAGCAAGTATTTACACATCATTCATTGTTCACATTATACTAAAAGTAGCTAAGTTTCTATACATGCCATACACAAAACAAAATGTCTAATTATACCGAGTTATTTCTTTGATAGTGTGATCGGCCTCCGACGTTTCCTTCGATCCCCGAGTGGCTAGATAAGTACTATAAGAAGAAGAAAATAAAGGGATTAAGCACTAGGCTTAGTAAGCTTACAAGCAATTAAATCACAACATTCAACATAATGGATAATTATGCATAATATCATCTAACATCATAAATTTCCTTACTTCTCAATTTCTATCTTCTTCTTTATTCCTTTACCTTCTTTCTTATCTGACCTTTCCTTTTCATAAATATAATCTACTTTTCCTTTGCTGTTAATTCATCAGTAATCTAACTCGTATCCCCACTGTTGAACCACTCGGAATACTAAGGATATTAGGTCGCTTTTGATCTATCAATATCTGCCAATGCCATGTCTTCGACATGGACTTACATGAATTATTCCTGTCTCCAATGCCATATATATATAATATGGGCTTACATGGCTCATTCCTGTCTCCAAAGCCATATATCTGATATGGACTTACACGGCTCATTTCTATCCTGTCCTGTCCTGTCCACCCGTAATATCCTAACATTCCTAAGGTTCAAACGGGACTTCCTAATGCCTTTTTCTCTATCACTTCGCCTTTAATTCGACTTTAAATATTCTCATAAAATAAGTATATAAATGCTAGAAATTGACAATAATAATGTAAAATAAAATAATATTGCATTTATTTCATCAGTAAACTTACCTCGATACAAAATGTGACTAAACTTTACAATTTAGTCCTTTACTTTTTCTTTTCCCCGATCTACTCCCGAATTTCGCTCTTCTTGATCTATAATAGCAAATTTAACTTATTTAATATCAAAATTTATCAAAACAGTCCTTTACTCAAACTTTGCAAAATTACATTTTGCCCCTAAACTTTTGCATATTTACACTTTTGCCCCAAAGCTCGTAAATTAAACTTCAGCCTATTTTCTTATGTTTTATGACATGCTAGTCATTTTTCCCTTCTATGGCAGCATCAAATTCATACTCTAACATGCACTTATGACTATTAGGTATTTTTACCAGTTAAGTCCTTTTACTCGTTTTTGCTTAAAACCGAGTAGTACAAATTGTCTAACATAATTTAAAACCTCATATTCTATCATAAAACGCCAAAATACACAAATTTCACCTATGGGTATTTTTCCAAATATGAACCCTAGGTTGACTTATTACTAGCATAAGCTTAATCGAGCTACCGGGACTCCAAAAACGTAAAGAACATTAAAAACGGGGCTTAGAATCACTTACTATGAAGCTTGAAAGTTGAAGAAACCCTAGATATGGAGAGAGGTAAGATTCAGCTGGTACTTGAAGAAGATGATACAATTTTGTCATCTTTTTACCTTTTTATTAATGTTAATAACCAAATGACCAAAATGCCCCTCCTTACTAAACTTTCAAAAATTCCTTCCATGTCCTATTTTTTTTCCATGAACTTAAAATTGGTCAAATTGTTATTTAAACCATCCTAATTAATATTCCAAAGCAATTTCATACTAAAAACTTCTAGAATGCAAGTTTTGCAAATTATTCGATTTAGTCCCTAATCTCAACTTAAGCACTTTATGCATAGAATTTGATCACGAAATTTTCACACAATCATGCAATTATATCATGAACCTCAAAATAATAATAAAATAAATTTTTCTACCTCGGATTTGTGGTTTCGCAACCACTATTCCGTTTAGGCCCTATTTCGGGATTTTACAATTGTATTGGCATGTGTTGGTCATAATTGTGGGTGTTTTTGTTGCCTAAGTATATTATGTTTTGTGCCATTGAATTGGTGTAAGTGTATGTGTGAATAAGGGTGGCAAATGGCTTGGAAAATATCTTTTATTTTGTCCACACGGACAGACACATGAGCATGTCCCATGGGCATGTGTTCTGGCCGTGTGTCCCCTGCACCTTAATTTTGAGAAACAAAATGCTCAAAATTGAGTACAAGGGCAGAGACACGGGCGTGTGTCTTAGCCATGTAGACGGCACAGCCTCGAACACGGGCGTGTACCCTGGCTGTTTAAAGTTTGCACCTATTTTATGAAAATTAATTTTTTACACGGGCGTGTGACTGTAATCCCAATTTGTTCATGAGTTACAAGTCAGAGAGTTACACGGGGTCAGGACACAGGCGTGTGTGACCACACGGCCTGATCACACGGGCATGTCCCTTATCCACACGGGCGTGTGACCCCTGTTTAGAGGAAAAATAATTTTGACTTTTGTAAGAATTTCTAAAGTTCTCTGTCTAGTCCCGAACCACTCCCAAAGCACGTTTAGGGCCTCGTAGGCTCGTATCAGGGACTTTATGATTAATTGCAAATGGTTTAAATTTGGACACAAATTTATGGATCGAAATTGTATGATTGTTGTGTGGTAAGTCCAGTAACGCCTTAGACCCTGTTCCGGTGTTGAATATGGGTAAGGGGTGTTACACGTTTGGCATATTGAGATGCACTAACTAGCTAAAGTGCACCAAGAGCAATACCATGCAATTGACAAACCTTATTCTGCTAGAAGAATTTCATGGAGAGTAACTTGAATTCCTATGTGATGGTGCCAATGGATTATAGCCACTAGTTTCCAAGGACTAAGTCATTCCCCTTAACTGGTATGACCAAAAAATCAATGGCAAATTGCGGCCCCTATGATTCCCATGGAACTAATTGGTAGGTTCCCATTGTAGACAATCACCCACCATCTATCACAGTAACTCTGAGCCTTTTCCCTTTTCACGCTGGCCATGAAATTTGTCTGACCAACTTAGAATTGATAAAATTATGTGTACTACCAGTGTCAACAAGCATGATGATTGGAGTAGTACCAAATCATGTTGTAATCCTTATCGTTTAAAGGCCTTGTGAATCTTGCAGGGCATGTAGAGACAACATGAAAGCCTTAGTTATCTCTTCATCCTGAACACTATCCTCTAAATGATCCAAACATTCCTAATAGTCTTTATCCTCCCTAACAGAGGTAGAATCGAGTAACATCTGATAAAGTTGTGACTTGACACACTTGTGCCCTGGAGTATATTTTAAGCCACACCAAAAGCAGAGCCCCTTCTTTCTTTCTATCTTCAATCTCAGCTGGGGAAAGGGATATTGTCACGCCTTAGATTTTATTTATTTATGTGCACTAGTTTATGTCAAAAAGGAATTAATGGTCTAGTGGTTAAATGTGTTAGTTTTTTTTCCATGATGTCCCAAGTTCAAGCCCCCACAAGCACATCTTTTAATTAATTTTTTTTAACAATTTTGAGCTAGTGTAAACACTCTTACAATCCAACACATATTGTCATACAAGGTCAATCTTCCCAAAGTTCTTCCCTTTTCATTCCCATGATCCACTTTTGGTGCCATTATCCTCTTAACTTGCCAAAACCTCTCACTTACTTTACCTTGGCTGGCCATTGAACCTATACGCTCCCCACTTCATTTTTATTTTCTCCCTTTTTCTCTCTTCATTTCTTTTAGTCGCACCACCACCTTGCTCCTCCATTCTGCTCTCTTTTTCTTCCTTTTTACCACCTTAGAAGTCCATTTTTTCTTATTTCTCTTCCATTCCACCACCACATAAGGCCGTCACACCTCCACCTCACCACCACCTCTCCTTTGTCGCCATCATTGACATCGCACCATCACACTATTATCGCACCACCGCTGTCAGCAACTACAAAAATTCTCCATTGTTCTTCTTTTCTTCTCCTCTTTTCAAAACTCATCTCTATAATCCCTCACTTCTAATTTTTATTTATTAAAAGATCACTTCTTATCTTATCTTTCTAACTCGTTGTTTTTTACGTTTTAGTGTCGAATCCTCCTCTTCAGTTGAATTTTTTGAAAATATTGTCGAACCTTTTTCCTCTGTTATTACGTAAGTATGAAAGATCCTCTGATCCATGACTGTCTTTCATACTATTATTTCAATTAAGATGTTACTAACACTTTGTTTACCGTACCTTCATAAAGTGCCATTCAAAAATCCTAGAATCGTATTCCATTTGTAAAAGTGTGCAATTTGATAATCAATTGCCTAAGTCTCATCGAATCACAATCATTTTTAATCAAGGGTTATTTATTTATTTATTAAATTCGTACTAACACGAGTATTTGGTCAAAATTGTAGTGACTCAAGAATCGAACTCTCCCTTTTCAAAGTGGAATTGGGATTTGTGCAATCAGATTTACAAGGTGTAGGGATTTACTTTAATAATGATGGTTGATGATAATATAGATAAAAATAAATTAATAAGTAATAAAATATTATTGTTAATATTATTCTTTGAATAATGAAATATTGGTTGATCACAAAAGTGTTCTTAAGGATTGATGTAAGATTCGATAAAAGAGGACACCAAGTAAGTTCTCGAAACTTCAGATCTGTGATAATGATTGTGATTTGACGATTTTTATAAAATATGTAATTATGTGATTTTTGTTACTTATGATATGTGATTTATGGCTATTGGATTATGTATGTGCAAATCATGTGAAAATATGATTATCGATGTTCTGATTCGAATGAAAAATATTTCACCATTTTAATCTTCTGATTCTCATGTTAAGCATGCCATATTCTGATTTTGATTCTAATTCTGATTTTGATTTGCATGTTAAGCATGCCATTGTGATAAAATATATACGAGATCTGATCCGTATGTTAAGCATGCCATATTCTGATATTCTAAATCGCGTGTAAAGCATGCCTACTGAAAATCTATTCTGTATGCCATATCACATGCATGGGGTTGGGAAAATATGTATGGAGGAAGTATCTGATAGTAAATTTGCAATATCTAGTGGTTCGACCACATTATTTTATTTTTGGCGGCTCGGCTGCACTATCTAGGGGCTAGTCCACATTATTGGTGTGTTATTGGATGGATGACTTCTAGGGGACTCTTTATGGTGTGTAGCGGAGTTAGGTAGGATTTATTTTCTAAAAATCTGCAATGTTTTCTAAAAAGCATTGCATTGACATCATCGTTGTGCATTCTACCATATCTGATTCTATGAATGAATATTTGACATGTTATGATCAGCTTAAATTAATGTTGTTATGTGTTAAGTTCTGTTATTGTTATTATTGGTAACCCACACTGGACTTTTTAAGCTCACCCCTTTAAATTTTGATTTTTCAATTAATCAAGCTTAGGATGGGCTCAGCTACAAAGGCGCTCTTGGTCATTTTTCAAAAAAAAAAACTTTATATTTATTGGTATTTGATATTCTAGGATTTGTTTATTTACTTTCGGCTTGGACTTTTTTTTTTTTTTTTTTTTTGAAATTTTAAATTGGGATTTTTCTCCATGGTTTATATTTTAGAAACTATCATTTAAAGGATTTGAAAAAATAACAACTTAAGATGGATTTTATATAAAATAAATAAAAAAGGTGAGTAACAATGTTTTCAAAAATTCAATACTAAGTTTCCATTACACGACACAATCTGCTCACGAAACTGATATTTTACGAGATGTATGTTAATCTATGTTTTCAAAACGGCACATGAGTTTTAGATATAGAAATTTGTTGGCTATAATGTTTTAATTGAATTACGATGTTTTCTTAATACACTCTCAATACTTGTGTTTTTCTAAAATTAATTTTGGTTTTACTTAAAACAAGACTCAAAGACATTTTGTGAAGGCATTTTTTAAAAGAGAAAAACTTTGAAATGTTTTTACTGCACCTTTGTCATGGTTAATGTGATCTTCGAAATTCGACCATAACGTCTAGGCCCGATTTAGGGGTTTACAGATCTATTCCTGATCGAACTAGTAGTGTGAGTTGAATTACTGTTCTGTGTCATTGCCTCAGGGGAAATGGGAGCAGAATGCAACTTGGACAACGAAGCAGGTGATGGAAACAATGCAACTCCTTTGTGTTTTGTCCCTAATCCCAGAGGTTAGCTTTTTTTGGGGATGCAGCTAATATATCCTCGACTTGTCTAGCCACTAGGAACCCTTCAACAAAGGACGTAGGCTTAAATAGTTGGAGATACTGACCTATTTCTGCCTTAAGGTTGCTAGTGAAGATGTTGAGAGCGTAGTTCTCAAGTAGTTGCAACTGGTTGAGGAGGCTAATGAAAGTGTCATGATAACTATCCACAGTCCCTATTTGTTTGAGTGTGACCAGTTCAGCCATGGGGTCCTTATAGGTGTTAGACCCAAAACGCTCTTTGAGGTGGTGAGCGTAAGATGGCCATGTCAAAAAATGGAACCCCCTTGCCGTTGAGTGAAGAAGTGGTGTCAATCTAACGCTTTTCCTTCAAGGTGAAGCATCATTGTTCACACTCTCGCGTGTTCTGGAGTGCCTTCTGCTTCAAAATACTGCTTAAGTTTAGCCCACCATCCTTGAAAATCTGAGCCGTCAAATCAAGGGCACTCAAGTTTGGGAACTTTCTGCGATGTTCCCCAACTACTAGGTCGCAACGTATTGCTCAGCTCACCTAAAGGAGAAAGGGGTAGATGCTCTTTGGGTGGGAATCCAGGTGGATGCCCTCCTACAACTCCCTTCCCCTTGTCAATTGCAGAAGCGGTGGGCGTGGCTGGTGTTGAGTGGCCTAAATACTACTCAAACAGTTCCTTCATCTCCAATCTAAAATCATCCCTAAAGTCCTTTATCCTAGCATCGAGCTTGCTGTTTCATTAACCTCCAGCTGGAGCTTAGCCAACTCCTATTGAATTTGAGTTCCATCTTTCAGAGATCTTGTTGTGACACCCTCGCCAGCCATGGAGGACGTCTGAGCTCTGATATCTTTGATACAAGCTAAACAACAACACACAGCAAAGAGAATACGAGAGAAAGTTAGAGAGGAAGAAAAAACTGATTCATTTACTGCCTGCTTCTCTCCTCAACAAAACAACAGAAATAAGGAAAAGGAAATGAGACCGTTGTAACAGACACGACTCACAACTGTCACAAAAAACAAAACTAATGAAACACATCATTTCATTAACAGACCCAAACATTGAAACACATTGTTTTTCTAAAAAATGAAAACACACTGTTTTATTTAAGTTGAAACATAATTAAGAGCAGCGTTTTGACAACTGCTTTTTAACACCCATATCAGTCTACCCCACAAGCGCATATATATAAATATATATTAACAATATAAAAGCCTAATCCTAGTTAAACTTTTTTATCTAAAATATTATCCTAACGAAATATTAATGAAAAATACTAAAAAAAACTAAAATTTTATTTTAATGAAAATTAAAAGTAAAACTTTTACAAACAAATCCCAAAATAAAAGTTCTTAAAATAGATCTTGTCAATTAACTTTATTCTTTGGCTCAAAACTTTTACGATAGTCCACATTTTTTGCTTTTTTTACTTTTTTACCTTAATTTTGCTTCCATTAAAAATAAAAAAATAAATGTAAAATTAGCAATATCTCATTCAAGAATTTATCAAAATTAAGCACAATAAACATGTAAATTAGACCAATTATCACTTGTATTTGGGTTTGATAAAAAAAAAAAGGTATAAAAGGGGTCATATTTTCTAAATAAGTTCAGTTTTTAGCTTTTCGAAGCTTATGTGCTTTTGATTGAATTTATTTGGATTCTTAACACTACATCAAAAATTTAATGAATTTCTAAAAACTAAATTGGAATTTAGAATTTGTTAAATAAGCTGGTTTAAATTGATTAAATTTTAGTTTTCCAAATCTAAGGCCAAACCAACTTGGGATTAATTCGATTCGCATTAACTTTTAAAATCAACAATTTGAGTTTAAGCCATTTCAAATCTGTTTTAGGTCCATAAAGCCTAATTGAACCTGTTTTTTAATATTATAGTTCATTGTCGAAACCATTTTTTTCTAAAAGGGATCAATTTTGATTTTGAAAATGAAAACGAACATGGGGAGTCGCCACCAATCCTTTTTGATGAGGTGTGATCGGGTCACCTCGAAAAGTGGTTGTTTTTAATAAACAGTTTGATTTATTAAAACAATGATTTTGGTCTACGAAATTCAGAAAGATGAGTTCTGGAGTCGGTTACGCACGAAGAAGGATTAGCACCCTCATAACGCCCAAAATTGGTACCTAGTTGATTAATTAGTATCTTAGTGTCAAAAATTGAGAACTTTGAAGAGATTTAAAATATGATTCTTCTTTAAAATATTGTTTAATTGAATTTTTTTTGAGAAAAGAGCGTATTTCACGTTAATCGAGAAAAAGAATTATGTCCCGTAAGTTATGACACAATGTCTTAAATCCTCGAAATGAGAATAAACACCGAAAAATTTACTTTAAAAGATATTTGATTATCTCAGTTTTAGAAAGAAATCACATTCCGTAAGTTAGAACACAATCTTTTCGTACTTCCCGAGAATATTTAAAAATTATGCTTTAAAAACATTCGTTTATTTAGATTTATCGAGAAAATCGAAACCCCGTAAGTTAGGGAACGATTTCTCGAATCTCAAAATACGAAATATTGCTTAATTTAAAAACACAATTTGTATATCGGGTAAAATGAAACACACGATTTTGTAGTAAAATGTAAAATGAATCACGGTATTAACATGCATAACAGAATAATAATAAACGCGTAATGTGAATGGCAATAATCAAGACGAAAATAGAATAAAATAAAGACATAAGCTACAAAAAGAAAAGTAATAAGTAAAATCTAAATAAAAGAAAAAAACAATAGGACCTAATAGCAAACCAATAAATAAATAAATAATATGAAAAGTTGTTTTTTTAAATCATAATAATAACAATAATGATAATAATATTAATATAAATAATATAAATAATAGAATACCTAAAGTTATAAAAGGATATAAATAAATAATAAAATGAATAAAATAAAATAAGTGTATTAAAAATAATAATAATAGGTAAATAAATACAAAGAAAGAAATATAATACTAATAGTAATAACAATGCTAAATTAATTAATTTAATAATAAAATGACAAAAATAACAAAAAAAAAGAGACTAAATTGAACTTTAAAATAGAAATTTGGGGCAAATCTGAAATAAATAAAAAGGAAAAGGACCACTCTGAACTCGCCAATAACATGGAGGGACTAAAAGGGAAATTTTCCCTTCTCCTCCAAAACGGCGTCGTTCAGGTGTGGGCTAAAATGTAAACGAAATAAAACACAAGGTAAAAATTAAAATATAAAAAAACTTAATTGTAAAATAATTAAAAAGCGGAAGGGCTAAAGGTGCAATTAGCCCTTCCGTCAAAAACACGCGGATCCTAGGCATGGAACAGGTCGGATCTCAGGTCAGATGGGCTAAACGATGTCGTTTTGGTGCTTGAGAGGCTTGCCCAAAACGGCGTCATTTTGGAGGCCTATTTAAGGCTAATTTTTTAGAAAAAAAATCATTTCAGCCTTTTTTTTTTTTTAAACCTCTCTTTCTTTCATTTTTCTCTCTGGCTGAAGCCCAAGATCCGAAGAAGGGGAACCGCCATGCCTCCGCCGTGGACGGTGGTCGGACGCCCCAGGTAAGCCCTTTTTTTTCTCTTTTTTTTTATACTTTTGTTAGATATATATATATACTGTTTTTTAAAAAGAAAATATAGAAATATGGGTATATATAGCTTTGAAGTAGGAAAATAAAGGAAAAAAAAAACAAACATATAAGAACAATGACTTTAGTTCATTTGTATTTTGATTTTTCTCTTCAACTATTTGTTTTTCTCCTATTGTTTGGATGATTCAAATCACTGCTTCTTTTCTATTCCAAAAATTAAAAAAAAATACAATGACTTTAGATGGCTTTTATAGCCATTTACAACTTATTTTTTTAATCTATTTGTCTTTTCCGTTACAGGCAAGTGGGCGCTACAAGTGGCGATGTGACAAGGGCGGTGGTAGTGTGCAAAAACAAACAAAGATGACTGTCGGTGGTCGAAGGCTAGGGGTGGCTAGCATTAGGGTTTCTATGGTTTGTTTTGTTTTTTTGTTTGTTATGGGTTTGGGCTGTATTGTTTTGGGCTAGCGTAGTTTTAATTGGGTTTGATTTGGTTTAGGTTGGTTTGGTTTTGGGTTTGCTTATCGGCCCCGAGCAAATTGGGCTTTCTACAGCTGCCTAGAGCAAAGAATTTTAAGAAAGACAAATTTTGCCTGATCTCGTTGAGTCTTGACTTGTTTTGGTGCCTCTCTTCTTCAAGTAGCTTCATTCCAATCCACTGCATCTTGTTGTTTTGATCTACTCCACCGTCGCTTCAGAGAGATAAGACTTGTAGTTTCAATCTACTCCGCTACATCTTTAGGGGGATGAGATTTGTGGTTAGGGTAGATTTAATCTGACCTACTGCAACTTCAGAGGTATAGGATTTGTCGCTTTAATCCGCTCCGCTGCAACTTCTGGGAGATAAGTCTGGTGGCTTCAATCTGCTCCACTGCAACTTCAGGAAGATAAGATTCGCCATAATTTGTAGCTTTAATCTGTTCCACTACAACATCAGGGAAATAAGATTCGCTGTCTTCAATCTGCTCCACTGTAACTTTAAGGAGATAAAAGTCCCAACTTATGGCTTCAATCTGCTCCACTGCAACTTCAGGGAAATGAGATTCGCTATCTTCAGTCTGTTCTGCTACAACTTCAGGGAGATAAGGCTAGTGACTTCAATCTACTCCACTGCAATTTTAGGAATATAAGATTCACCATAATTTGTAGCTTTAATTTGTTCCACTGCAACATTAGGGAAATAAGATTCGCTGTCTTTAGTCTGCTCCGCTGTAACTTTAAGAAGATAAGGCTGGTGGCTTCAATATGCTCCACTGCAACTTTAGGAAGATATGATCTGCCATAATTTGTAGCTTTAATCTATTCCACTGCAACGTCAGGGAAATAAGATTCGCTGTCTTCAGTCTGCTTCGCTGCAACTTCAAGGAGATAAGGCTGGTGGCTTCAATCTGTTTCACTGCAACTTCAGGAAGATATGATCCACCATCTTCGATCTACTCCACTGCAACTTGAAGGAGATAAGATCTACAACTTCAATCTGCTCCACTGCTACTTCAGGGAGATGAGATTTTTGGATTCAACAATCTTGCTACACCGTCCTCTAGAGGACATGACCTGTAGAATCGATTTTATGGGCCTATGCTTGTACCAAATGATTAGGATGACGGATAACTTTCAACCTCTTCTCTCCAATCAAATTTAACTGATCATATCGAGATTGAATCTATTCTACTTCATCCAATTTTAGCTCGAACAAGACTTGAAGAGAAGGAATCTCAAATTCGATTGGTAAAACTGCCTCTATTCCATAGACCAATGAGAAAGGAGTTGCCCCGGTAGAGGTCCTGACCGATGTTCGATAAGCATAGAGAGCAAATGGTAACTTCTCATGCCAATCTCTATAAGTCTCAATCATTTTTCCCACAATCTTCTTGATATTCTTATTAGCCGCCTCAACTGCACCATTCATTTTTGGGCGATATGGTGACGAATTGTGGTTTTTGATCTTGAACTGACTATAGACTTCTGACATTGTACTATTGTTCAAATTCAATGCATTGTCAGATATGATCCATTCTGGCATTCCATATCAATAAATGATTTCCTTCTTTAGGAATTTGCTAACTGTCGACTTTGTAACTTTGTAACATTGGTGAAGTAGTTGATGACCACAAAGATGAATCGATGCCCATTTGAAGCTTTTGGTGAAATTGGCCTAATGACATCCATGCCCCACATAGAGAAAGGCTATGGAGAAGTCATAACATGCAGAGGCAAAGGGGGTACATGAATTTTATCTTCATAAATTTGGCACTTATGGCATTTCTTGGCATAATTGATGCAATCTCTTTCCATGGTGGACCAGTAATACCCGAACCACATGATTTGCCTAGCCATTGTGAAACCATTAGCATGCATTCCGCAGACACCCTCGTGGGCTTCTTCCAAGATTTAAATGGCCTCGACAGCCTTTACACATCTTAGTAGCATCTGATCCTTTCTCTTTTTATATATGATCTCCCGATCTAAGACATATTCACTGGCCAGTCTTTTTAGTATCCTTTTATCATTCTCAGTTGCCTGGTCAGGGTATTCACTATTCTTAACATATCGCAATATATCGTGGTACTAAGGGTCATCATCCTTTTCTTCTTCCTCTTCGATGTTGTAACAATGAGCCAGAGCTTCATAAATACTCATCTGGATCGATTTTATATCCTCTTATTTGTTCACCTTGACCATGGAAGCTAACGTTGCTAGGGCGTCAGCCATCTGATTTTCTTCTCGCGAGAGGTAGCAGAAGGTAATATTATCAAACTTTTTAATTAATTCCAGGACCAACCTTCGATAATCAATCAACTTGGGATCTCTCGTCTCCTATTCACCTTTGAGTTGATAGATCACTAGCGCAGAATCCCTATATACCTCTAGCACTTTGATCTTGCTTTCTATGGCTACATGGATACCCATGATACATGCTTCGTATTCTGCCACATTATTCGTGCAATAAAAATCTAATTTACGAGTCAAGGGATACTGATCTCCATTTGGGGATACCAAAACTGCCCTGATTTTGTTACCCACAGCATTTGAGGCTCTGTCAAAATTTAACTTCCAAGGATGACCTTCTTGAGAGTCTTCTTCAGTGGTTGCTACGTATATTAGATCTTCATTCGGGAAATCAAAGTTCAGAGGCTCATAGTTTTTTAGAGCTCTACTGGCCAGAAAATCTGCTATTGTACTTCCTTTTACTGCTTTCTGGTTCACATAGACTATGTCAAATTTGAAAAGCAGAATTTGCCATCGGGCTATCCTTCCATTCAAAGCAGTCGACTCCATCATGTATTTTAGAGGGTCTAGTTGTAAGATGAGCCAAGTTGTGTGGTACAACATGTACTGTCTCAATTTTCGGGTTGCCCAGATTAAGGCACAACACAACTTCTCAATTGGCAAATATCTTGTCTCACATTCAGTGAATTTCTTACTGAGTTAGTAAATCGCCCTTTCTTTTCTTCCTGACTCGTCATGTTGGCCAAGCACACATCCCATAGAATTTTCAAATACTGCCAACATATTAGTGACTTATCTGGACTAGGTGGCGTTAGCACTGGTGCATTGGACAGGTATTGTTTGACTTTGTTAAAAGCCTTCTGGCACTCCTCATCTCAAAACCTAGATTGTGTTTCTTAAGGAGACAGAATATGGGGTCGCATTTATCGGTTAGTTGTGAAATGAACCGGGCGATGTAGTTTAGTCTTTTTAGAAATCTTCGAACTTCTTTTTTAGTGCGCGGCAGAGGCAACTCTTGTACAGCCTTGACTTTATCCGGGTCAATCTCAATCCCCTTTTAACTGACTATGAATCCTAACAGTTTTCCTGACCTGGCCCCAAAGGTAGATTTTAGTGGATTGAGCTTTAGCTGAAATTTCCTCAATCTCAAGAATAATTTCCTCAAGACTTGTACATGCTCCTCTTCTATTTAGGATTTGGTGATCATATCATTGATATAAACAATATCTTTGTGCATCATATCATGGAACAGGGTTACCATGGCTCTCTGATATATCGCTCCCTCGTTTTTCAGTCAAATTGGCATCACCTTATAGGAAAATGTTCCTCACATGGTTACAAATGTGGTCTTATCCATATCTTTGGGATGCATCTTTATCTGGTTGTAACCAGAGAAGCCATCCATAAATGAGAACAGTGAAAAATCGGTCGTGTTGTCCACTAAAGTGTCGATGTGAGGCAACGAGAAATTATCCTTCAGGCTAGCTTTGTTCAGGTCACTGTAATCTACACACATTCGTACTTTCCCATCTTTTTTAGGGACAGGGATGGTATTGGCTACCCATTCTGAGTATTTGACCACTTGTAAGAAACCAACATCAAATTACTTCTTGACCTCTTCTTTTATTTTTACCAAAACATTGGGCCTCATCCTTCGGAGTTTCTGTTGAACTGACTTGCACTCTTCCTTTATAGGTAGCTGGTGTACCACGATATCAGTCTTAGTACAGGTATATCTTGACACAACCATGGAAAGACATCTTTGAATTCTTGGAGTAACTAAATGAGGTCTCACTTTGTCTCTATGGCAATGCAAGCTCTAATTTTCACTTATTTTCCTTCTTCCAAGACCACAATCTTTACTGACTCTTTGTGAGGTAGAATTTGTTTCTCCTCTTGTTCTACCATTTTTAACAAATCGGGAGATAGGTTACAATCTCTGTCATCTTCAAAGTCCTGCGGTTCCTCTAAACACATGTCTCTCTCAAATGGAGATTCTGAGTTAGTAGCAGCGTCGCTTATATCATTGATATCTAGAGACCTGTTACAGGGATGAAGGAAGATACAAAGAACAAAAGAATCTAAGAATAATTATCTATATGGTATGATTATGAATGAAATGAAAGAATAGTATTTGCTCAGAATAAGATAAAAAGATGCATTTCATTGAAATAACGATGTTGGACATAGGCCTATTTCACAAAAGGATTCTTATTGCCCCTAGGCTTAAAGCAATAACCGTGTTTTGAAAATTACTCTAAATTAGCTCTAAAAACTACAGGAATCTTTTCTGCAGTCCAATTGTTCAGAACACTTCCAGGCTAATAAGGGCGAATGCCCGATAAATTTTCTTCCAAAATTCCCTACTCAGATATGGCGTTGATGCTCAGATTTCCTATCATTTCTTTAGTAGTTTTTTTTCTTGTCATCTTCCGCTCAGGGTGAATAATTTCTCCTAACACAAATGTTCTAGATATATGGGGAAAAGTCATTGGTTCCCATTTAAATTCTTCCCCGTTTAATTGTGCTCTTCTTCTTTCTTGCTTATTCTCCAACTCTTTCTTCTTTTGTTTCACATCTGGCTTATATCCCAAGCCAAAGCGATCTCGTTTATCCATTAGAATTGGTACCTTGACTCTCTCTTGGAGATATTTCCCGGGTCTTTTTCCAGGCATGGCTCCCTTTCTGACCGTCAGCTGTAGGCCCATCTATGTAGTTTTGGATATTCTAGGCATAGGGATCCTGTTCCCTTCGATGATGAAGGTTGCATTTACAAATTCCAGCGATCGAAAAGAACATTCTATCGCTTCATCGCCTGCCCCTATGTATGGCGCATTACTGGTTACGGATGCAATAATGTCTTCTTTTGCGTTTATCATTACCAGTCGACCCTTAGTTATCAACTTTAGCTTTTGGTGTAGTGATGACGACACTGCCCCTGCTTAGTGAATCCAAGGTCTCCCCAGCAGGCAATTATAAGAAGGCTTGATGTCCATCACCAGGAAACCTACTTCATACATGTTTGGACCAACCAAAAGAGGTAACTCAATTCTTCCCATCACCTTTCTTTTGATACCATCGAATGCCCTCACTAGGTTCTAACAAGTCTTCATATGAGAGCTATCCACTGGTAATCTTATTAGTGTGGATAAGGGCAAGACATTTAGTGTAGATCCATTATCAATTAACACCCCTGACAGTGTATATCCCTTGTAGCGGGTAGTGAAATGCAAAGCCTTAATCGATCTCGTGCCTCTAGGCGGTATTTCAGCATCATTAAAAAATATGAAATTATCGACGCTTATATTACTAACCAGACGGTCTAGCTTGTTGAAAAAGATATCATTAGCGACATAAGTTTCATTTAATAATTTCATCAACGAGCTACAATGTACCTCTGAACTTAAAATTAAAGCTAGCACTAATATGCGAGCTGGTTGTTTATGCAGTTGCTCCACAACGCTATACTCGCTATGCTTTAAGAATTTCAAAAATTCTTTAGCCTCCTCTTTAGTCGACGGCTCTTTAACAGGAAATTCAAGTCTAACCGCCTTTTCTTTCTTTTGTTCAATCACCAAGGCATTTTCTTTTGCGGGTTTATCTTTTGTATTGGACGGGTCGTAGTGCCTTTCACTACATATGTAGAAACCCACATCTTGACCTTCTTCTGAAGTGCTAATTGGGTTTTCTTCTCACGGGATCATCACGTTGCAGTTATAATTCCAGGGAACCCTCTTACTATCCTTTTAGTTAAAGGTTACAAGTTTCTGGATTATGACTCTTGGTGCAATTTCTACTCCGATTTCATTGCTTGTTGGTCGTGAAATGATAACCATTGGGTGGTTAACTTTATATATATTTACTGTGGACCCCTCTTCTGAGGTGCATACATCTTCTCCTTCTGGGTCTTCGGCATAATCAAAGATTTCTAGCTCTTTATTGTCCATCAGACCTTATACTAAGGCCCTAAATTCACTACATTTTTAATCTCATGATCCTCTTCATCATGGAACTCATAATAATTTTTTCCTTCTTAGGATCTGTCCCCTGAGTCTCGCTTGATTAACCCTCTTTCTACCATTTTCTTCCAAACCTCCCTCAGCAGGGTTTTCACTTCTACAATATTCTTCTTGATTCTCTTCCCCGTATTCTCGATTATCATATTTACCCATTTATCCCCATGGTTGGGTAATAGATTTTCTACACTAGATGTATCATCAAATTTCACAATGCCCATTTTGATGAGCCTTTCGACTAACTTCTTGAAAGCGGTGTAGTTTTCTATCGAGTGTCCTGTGATCCCTACATGGTATTCACATTGGGCATTCGCGTCGTACCATTTGGGGAATGGAAGTTGCATAGGTTTAAGGTAGAAAGGGGATACTACATGTGCATTAAACAAATTTTGGTACAACTCCCTGTACGTCATTGGAATAGGCGTAAACTGGAGTTTCTCTATATTTTTCCTTGTGTTAGACTCTTGTCTTGGTGGGCCTTGATGGCCAGTGGTTACCGTTCTCGGTTGGCTCACAGTGATTGGTTTCGAATAACCCTTGTTATACGTGCTCACATTATTTACCTCATTTTCCTTTTTCCTCGAGGCTGACCTCTTGACGTTTTCCCCAGCCTCTATTTTTCCACACCTTATTGCATTTTGTATCATTTCACCAGACATCACTATGTCCTAGAAACTCTTGGTTGCGCTTCCCAACATGTAATTAATAAAAGGTGCCTTCAGGGTATTAATGAAGAGCATGGTTATTTCCTTTTCTAGCAGAGACGGTTGGACTTGCGTGGCGACCTCCCTCCACCATTGAGCATATTACCTGAAGCTCTCGCTTGGCTTTTTCTCCATATTCTATAATGTGATTCTGTCATGCACCATATCTGTCACGTGGCCATATTGTTTTATGAAGGCCTATAATAGGTCCTTCCAAGAATTAATTTGGGCACAATTCAGCTGATTATACCATTTGGCCGCAGCCCCGGTCAAACTTTCTTGAAAACAGTTAAACAATAATTAATCATTATTGACATATCCTGTCATCCTCTGGCATTTTGAAATTTAGAGAGAGCACTAGATTTGGGACCAAGCTCAATTCCTTAGCAGCAATTCCACAATGGTAATAAACGTTCTCCAATGCCTTGAATTTCTCTTCTAGCCATTTGCATCAGTCTTCAAGTTGCTTTGGGAGCTCCACTCTCTTCTTTCCTATTTCTGCTATATCATCAAGATTAGGGACAACGAGATTTGCTGGATTATTTCTTGGGTTGGAGCCTGAACTCGTCGGGAATTTTGTCGGTGCTGAAGTACCGGACTGATATTGGGGTCTGATGTTGATGGGCACCCTTTGTGGATATGCGTTTGGTTGTGCTTAGGTGTTTGTTGGAGTGAAACCTAGAGGATAAGCAGGGTCCTTGTTATTAATCTCCGGAATTGACCATAACGTTCTTTCCTTTTTCTAGCCCTCCAATTAGCAACTGGGTTCATTGGCTCATCATATTCTTTTGAGATTTTATCATCTGATCCCTCATGTCTTGTTGAATTTTGGCCAATTGTTCTTGCATCTGTATTTGTAGCTGATATTGCTTTTTTTTTTTTACATTTGCTCTAATCTTTCCAACCTTTGGTCCATTGCTTTAGTTAAATTAAAGCAAAATTAAATATAAAATGAAAGCTTATTGAGTCTAGTTTCACATAGAAGAAACGGTATAAGAAAAAGAATTTAATATTATGATATATTAGAATTCTTGTGAGATAGAGTCAGAATGAGTTAGAAATCCCCTATTCTGACTTGGAAAAATCACTAGAAATTGTAAACAATTTATTATAGGCTAGAATTCATATGAATAAGTCCTTAATGAGTCTATTTTCAAGATAAATAGACGAGAACATTATCTGAATTTCGTACTAATAGATAAATAAATTTTAGTGAAGAAAGGTCGAAGCTGTCAAACAGCAAAATAGGGGAGAATTTAAAGAATAAACTATACTTATTTGCTAGACCAAAAATTTTAAAAATTTTATGATAGGAATATATGTGAGTCTAATTTTAAGGAAAATTAGCGGATCTTAATTTGGAGTTCTAGAGCTCCAGATATAAATAAATTGGTAACTATGACTCGAGAAAATAGCATGACCAGAATATAAGTAAAAATGTAATTATGGTTGTATTACCTTGAGAAGCATGTTGGCATCATATGGACTTACTAAGCGTAAAGCTTACTCCTTCCTTTTTATTTCTTTAGTGGTATCAGGTTAGCTCAGGGTTGGAGATCGTCAGAGGCAACATCACACTATCGAGCCATTTCCCTTAGAGTATTAGCATATATATGTTAAGCGTCTTCAAGTAAGTGGCACATATATATAGGGACTTAGTTTTTATGTTAGATGTTGTTATGATTAGCCAAATGTATTGCCTTATATTGATTTATTGTGTATAACCATGAGATATGGCTTATAATGGTTATGGCTTGTAAGCCTATTTATCCATGCTATATGTTAATACCTTGTGATGTGATTGTGCTTATTACTGTGAATGGGTAGTATATGGCATATGTACATGATGAATGCCCTAGGACCATTTGAGGTAGTCATAGCTGTGACAACCCGAATTAGGGCCTAATCAGAATAGTGGTATTGTGACCACAAATCTGAGATAGAAATAATTATTTTATAATTATTTTGGGTTTTATGATATGATTACGTGATTGTGTGAAAATTTCGTGATAAAATTCTATGCTTAAAATGCTTAAATTGAAAGTAGGGACTAAATTGAATAAGTTGCAAAATTTGCATCCTAGAAGTTTTTAGTATGAAATTGCTTTGGAATATTAATTAGGAGGTCTTAAATGGCAATTTGACCAATTTTAAGTTCATAGACAAAATTTGGGACATGGAAGGAATTTTTGAAAGTTTAGTAAGGAGGGGCATTTTGGTCATTTATATATTAAATGAAATAAAATGGGAAAAATAACACAAAATTGGTCATCTTCTTCACTAGTTGCTGCCGAATTTTCCTCTCTTCCATAGCTAGGGTTTCTTCAACTTTCAAGCTCCATAGTAAGTAATTCCAAGCCCCGCTTTTAATGTT
This sequence comes from Gossypium anomalum, assembly GCA_025698475.1. NCBI lineage: Eukaryota > Viridiplantae > Streptophyta > Magnoliopsida > Malvales > Malvaceae > Gossypium > Gossypium anomalum. The sequence continues at coordinate 64,126,167 of CM046956.1, forward strand.
CTTTACATTTTTGAAATCCTCGTAGCTTCTGGTTTACCTATTTCTACTATTATTTTGAGTTAGGGTTTATGTTTAAAAATTTACCCATGAATGATAGGCATGTATTTTGATGTTTGATGGTAGAATATGAGGTTTTAAATTATGTTAAACAACTTGTGCTACTCGGTTTTAAGTGAAAACGAGTAAAATAAAGATAATTGGTAAAAATACTTATTGTTCATAACTATATGTTAGAGTGAGAATTTGATGTTGTTGTAGAAGAGAAAAATGTTCATCATGTCATGAAACATAGGAATAAGGGCTGAAATTAAATTTCCGAGCCTTGGGGTAAAATTGTAATTTTGTAAAAGTTAGGGGGCAAAAATGTAATTTTTCCATAATGTGATTTTTGGATTGAAATAAATAGTATGAGTGTTAAATGAGCTAAATGTATTGTTATAGATCAAGAAAGGCGTGGAATTGACCTTGAACGGGGGAAAGAAAAAGCTTTGGACTAAATTGCAAAAATTCCACATTTTGCACCGAGGTAAGTTTGTATGTAAATATTACATTAATTTTATGTACATTCTTATATTTCAGCCTATTATGTAAATATATTAGCGGATGTTAAAAATATAAATAGACCATTGGAAGAATGGAAATAAACAATAGAGAGAGATCCCGTTGAACATTCTGGAGAGATCGAATAAAATAGAGGAAGCGTAGCTAGGTCACATGTATGATGCTGAGTGCACATCATGTGTACAAGAAAGCTACGAGATACAATGTAGTAGCTAGGTCACATGTGTGATACGGGATGTATCCCATGTAGACAAGAGAGCTACGTAAGAGATGAATGTGGCTAGGTCGCATGGGTGATACTATGTGTACACCCTGTAGACAAGAGAGCTACGGGATATATGTAGCTAGGTCGCATGCGTGGTTCCAAGTGAAGGACACCATGTAGACAAGAGAGCTACGAGACAAATCGGCTAGGTCACATGAGTGGTACTAAGTGTTCACTATGTGTACAAGAGAGCCGAACTAAATGAAGTATGATGGTGGAGCTGTGGGCTAAAGCCATTAAATATCGAGGATTGATCCGAATTGTTCAACGGGATGGCTTAGTAGTGAGATTGTAGTCACGGACCTACACTTGTAACGTATGAAATGTGATGAAAATGATTTGTAGTATATATATATGTGTAAGTTAAAATGAGGTTAGTGCAAAGAATGGGTGAAAGAGTGAAAGTAGAATTAAATCTGTTTTGGATAGTAACAATGATGTGATTTTGAAAAATCACCAAAAATAGAATGGGTTTAACTAGAGGTTGAATGAGATGTGGAATTAAAGCTTAATGAGTCTATTTTCATATAAAAGAAACAGAGCAAGCAAAAGAATTCTATATTTTGAGATATTTGCAATTGTGTGTGACTTGCTCAAAATGACTACATGGTCCCCTATTCCAACTTTGAAAAATCATTAAAAATTGTACAAAATAAATAAAGAAATATAGTTTATATGCCTAAATTTCTCATTGAGTCTAGTTTTAAATGAAGTAGATTTTATGGTTATTTGAATTGTGTACTGGGAGAAATTCAATTCGTAGTGAATAGAGGTCAGATCAGTTGAGCTGTGTAACAGGGGAAACTTTAACCAATAAACTGTACTAATTGGCTGAACCAAAAATTCTAGAAAAAAATTAGTAAAAATATTTATGAGTCTAGATTCAGGGAAATTTAATGGATTTGAATTTTGAGTTTTGTAACTCGATTTATGATTTATTTAGCGAACATGATGCAAAGTGAGAGAGACAAATTTAATCAAATTGGAGTGAATAGTGAAATTAAAGTAGATATACTTGAGTTGTTGTATAAACATATTAGATTTTTTGATTAATATTTACTTACTTACTTACTAAGCTATAAGCTTACTTTGTTTTCTCTCTTTTGTTTTATAGTGTCCTTCACTTGCTCGGGAGTTAAGGATCGCGAAGATCCATCCACACTATCAATAGTTTAGGTATTGAACTAAACATTTTGAATTATGGCATGTATAGTAGACTTAATTATTTTGTTACGTGTCATAATTGCCTAGGTTTAAAATATTGGTTGATGATTCGATCAACTAGTTTGTATAAGCCATTAAAGTTGGCTAATATTGTTCAAGACATATGTTATAACGATACACTATCAAATTGGATGACATATTTCTATTTCGGTTTTTTTTTGTTTAATGGTATGTGCTATGTTCTAGTAACACCTTGTACCCTGTTCCGGCGACGGTAACGGGTAAGGGGTGTTACATTTAGTGGTATCAGAGCTATGGTTTAGTCGGTTCTCGAACTAATAAAGTGTGTGTAAAAGTCTAGCTATACATGCCATAAAAATATTGTGATAGTGTGGTGACTCCTGATTGTTCTAAATCGTGTTTTTGTTTTAATATAGTAATGGATCCTGAAGGAACTGCGGTGTGATGTTGTTAGTAATGCGCCGCCTCTCTGCACAATGGACCGCTACTTGTGGAAAGTAGATCTGAGACATTGAGACAAGGAGATGAGGCTCGGGATGCCTTTCTCCAAAGGATGAATAATTGGTATACTGAATTTATTCAAGCAAATCCAAATGCTCAACCTCTTCCACCCCCTCCTATACCTCTGACGATTCTTGTAGCTGCTCAAGGCATAGATTTGGTAAGGATGAACAAGCCTCCAGTTGACAAGATTCGAAAACAAGGGGCCAAAGAGTTTAGAGCAAAGATTGATGATGATCCTGAGAAAGCGAAATTCTGGCTTGAAAATTCTACCCGTATATTTGATGAGCTCTCATGTACACCCAAGGAATGCTTAAAGTGTTCTGTATCACTTTTGAGAGATTCGGCCTACCATTGGTGGAAGACTAGAGTAGCAGTGGTGCCAAAAGAAAGAGTTACTTGGGATTTCTTCCAGGAGGAATTTAGAAAGAAATACATAAGTCAGCGATTTCTTGATCAAAAACGGAAGGAGTTCCTTAAATTAAAGCAAGGCAAGATGTCTGTGGCAGAATATGAACACGAATTTGTGAGACTTAGCAAGTATGCTCAGGAATGTGTGTCCACCGAGGCCATTATGTGCGTAAGGTTTGAAGATGGGCTGAATGAGGACATTAAAGTGCTGGGTAGGAATTTTGGAGTTGATGTGAATTTGTAGTGTTGGTTGATCGAGCTCTTAAAGTCAAGAATTGAACAAAGAAAGAAGAAAAGCTGCTATTGAGGCTCGAGATGCCAGAAAGAGGCCGATAAGCAAGCCATTTCAATCTCAATCAAAGAGGTCCAAAGAGGCAAACCCTCAAATGACAGTTTCAATTGGGGATTCACACAGAGATCGTGGTAGAGCGTATTCGAGGTCTAAAGCTCAAGCTACTTCGGTGGCAAGTGTGGGTAATATGCGACCTAGAAAGCCCGAATGTCAGCAATGTGGCAGGAAACATTATGGTGAGTGTTGGGGAACCGAGCGAGCTTGTTTCAGGTGCGGTTCTCGCGAACATTTTATTAGAGATTGTCCGGAGAAAGTTAAAGAAGAAAGATTTCCGAGTGCTAGACAGAATACCACCGCTAGTAGGGGTAGACCACCGAGAAATACTGGAGGTGGGACTAGCAGTAAAACTGCGACGAAAGATTCAGTGGCAAGATCAGAAGCTAGGACACCTGCTAGAACTTATGCTATACGTGCCCGAGAAGATGCATCATCTCCCGATATCATTACTGGTACATTTTCTCTCTATGATACTATTGTTATTGCATTGATTGATCCCGGATCCACTCATTCCTATATTTACATGAATTTAGTATCTAATAAAAAGTTGCCAGTTGAGCTTACTGAGTTTACGATTAAAGTGTCGAACCCTTTAGGCCAATATGTACTAGTTGATAAGGTTTGCAAGAATTGTCCATTAATGATTCAAGGTCACCGCTTTTCCGCCAATTTGATGTCATACCATTTGGTGAGTTTGACGTTATCTTGGGAATGGACCGTTGACATTGTATGATGCTAAGGTAGATTGCAAACAAAGATACTAGAGTTGAAATGTGAAAATGGAGAAATTACGTGGGTTGAAACAGATGAATCAAATAAATTGACTATGGTGATTTCGCATATGTCCGCATTGTAAATACATGAGAAAAGGGTGTGAAGCTTATCCGCTTATGTAATGAATATTGAGTTGCCTCAATTGAAGCTTGAATCGCATCGATAGTTTGTGAGTTTCCGGATGTATTTCCGCATTTAATTGCCCGGTTGCCTCCAACAGAGAGATAGAGTTTGCCATTGATTTGTTGCCGCATCGCACCGATCTCGATTGCTCCGTATAGAATGGCTCCGATCGAATTAAAAGAATTGAAGGGTCATTGCAGTGAATTAACATATAAGGGATTTGTGAGACCGAAGTTTCTCTCCCCGGGTGCTCCAAAGATTATTCGTAAAGAAGAAGGATGGTTCAATGAGACTTTGCATTGATTACCGCTACCAATAAGGTGACTATAAAGAACAAATACCCATTGCCGAGGATTGATGATTTATTCGATCATTTAAAAGGGGCCACAGTGTTTTCAAAGATCGATTTAAGGTCTGGTTACTACCAGTTGAGAGTTAAAGAGTCGGATGTGCCGAAAACCGCCTTTAGGACAAGGTATGGACATTATGAGTTTCTTGTGATTCCTTTCGCTTAACAAATGCTCCAAATATATTTATGGACTTAATGAATCGGATCTTTCTACCATATCCGGATAAGTTTGTGGTAATGTTTATAGATGACATTTTAATTTATTCTCTGGATGAGTCCGAACATGCCAACACTTGAGAACCATATTGCAGATCTTGAGAGAAAAGAAACTGTTTCCCAAGTTTAGTAAAAGTGAGTTCTGGCTTCGTGAAGTCGAATTTTTGGGACATATAGTTTCAGGTGATGGTATTCGGGTGGATCCAAGTAAGATTTCTGCGATCGTTGATTGGAGACCGCCAAAGAATGTATCCGAGGTTAGAAGCTTTTAGGCTTAGCCTTGATATTATAGATGTTTTGTTGAAGGATTTTCGATGATTTCCTCTCCTATGACTAAGTTGCTTGCAAAAAAGAATGTTAAGTTTGAATGGACCGATAAATGTCACAGTTTTGAAAAGTTGAAAGCACGATTGATCAAGCACCAATTTTGGTACAAATTTCCACCAGAAAAGAGTTCGTAATTTATAGTGATGCATCGCTGATGTGCCTTGGATGTGTGTTGATGCAAGAGGGTAAAGTGGTAGCTTATGCTTCGAGACAGCTTAAAACCGCATGAGAAGAACTATCCTACACATGATTTGGAATTGGCCGCTATTGTTTTTGCCTTGAAGATTTGGCGACATTATTTGTACGCGGTGAAAATGCCGAATTTTTACCGATCACAAAAGTTTGAAGTATTTGATGAATCAAAAGGATTTGAATCATGACAAAAGAAGATGGCTTGAATTAGTAAAGGATTATGATCCGTGATTGATTATCATCCGGAAAAGCAAATGTAGTTGCTGACGCCTTAAGCGTAAAATTTCTTTTACTTTGAGAGCCATGAATACGGGGCTAGCGTTGTCGATGATGGGTCAATCTTAGCAGAGATAAGAGCTAAACCGTTATTTCTTCAGATTGATTTGTGATGCTCAAAAGAATGATAGTGAGTTGGGGGCCAAGAGAGACTCAATGTGAGTCGTTTCGACTCAGATTTTCGAGTTGACCAGACGATCGCTTGATGTTTCTAGACAGATATGTGTGCCGTAAAAATGATAAATTGATTCGTAAAATATTACATGAGGTGCACAATGGTCATTTATCGCTTCACCCCGTAGCACAAAAATGTATAATGATTTAAAGAAGTTGTATTGGTGGCCGTGTATGAAAAGGGACATTTCTGAATTTGTAACCAAGTGTTTGATTTGTCAACAAGTAAAAGTCGAACATCAAGTGCCTTCAGGCTACTTCAACCGGTGATGGTGCCTCGAGTGGAAATGGGACAAGATTACCATGGATTTTGTGACCGGTTTGCCTTTGACTCCTAAAAGAAGGATGCTTGTTTGGGTAGTGGTTGATAGATTAACAAAGTCACCCACTTTATACCAAGACGCACACGATTACTCACTTGATAAGTTAGCCGAATTATATATTGCTAAAATTGTGAGGTTGCACGAGTACCTATGTCTATAATATCGATAGAGATCCGAGATTCACCTCGAGATTTTGGAAAAAGTTACAAGAAGCTTTGGGTACAAAATTGAACTTTAGTACCGCGCTTCATCCACAAACAGATGGTCAATCTGGAAAGAGTAATCCAGTACTCAAGATATGCTTAGATGTTGTGTTTTAGAATTTGGAGGTAGTTGGGAGAAATATCTATCTTTGATTGAGTTTGCCTACACAATATGATTATCAATCAAGTATACAAATGGCACCGCATAAAGCCTTGTATGGTCGTAAGTGTCGACTCCTTTATATTGGACCGAGCTTAGTGAGAAACAGATTCACTGAGTTGATTTAGTTAAAGAAACCAAGAGAAAGTAAAAGTAATTCGGGATTGTTTGAAAGCTACTTGGATCGACAAAAGTCATATGCAGATTTGAAAAGAAAAGAGATTGAATTTCAAGTGGGTGATAAAGTGTTCTTGAAGGTGTCACCATGGAAAAAGATTCTCAGATTTAGCCAGAAAGGCAAGTTGAGTCCGCGCGTTTATTGGGCCGTATGAGATTACTGAGAGAATTGGACCAATGGCATATCGGTTGGCTTTACCGGCAGAGTTAGAAAGAATTCATAACGTGTTTCATGTATCAATGTTGAGACGTTATCATTCTGATCCTTCACATGTGGTTTCCCCAACAAAAATTGAGATTCGATCGGATATGACCTATGAGGAGGAACCAATAAAGATTTTGGCTCGAGAAGTTAAACAGTTAAGAAATAAAAGTATAGCCTTAGTGAAAGTATTGTGGCACAGACATGGGATAGAAGAGGCTACGTGGGAACCTGAGGAAGCTACGAAGAAACAATACCCAAACCTTTTTACCGGTAAGATTTTCGGGGATGAAAATCTCTAAAGGGGGAGAATTGTGACAACCCGAATTAGGGCCTAATCGGAATAGTGGTATTGTGACCACAAATCCGAGATAGAAATAATTGTTTTATAATTATTTTGGGTTTTATGATATGATTACGTGATTGTGTGAAAATTTCGTGATAAAATTCTATGCTTAAAATGCTTAAATTGAAAGTAGGGACTAAATTGAATAAGTTGCAAAATTTGCATCCTAGAAGTTTTTAGTATGAAATTGCTTTGGAATATTAATTAGGAGGTCTTAAATGGCAATTTGACCAATTTTAAGTTCATGGACAAAATTTGGGACATGGAAGGAATTTTTGAAAGTTTAGTAAGGAGGGGCATTTTGGTCATTTGTATATTAAATGAAATAAAATGGGAAAAATAACACAAAATTGGTCATCTTCTTCACTAGTTGCTGCCGAATTTTCCTCTCTTCCATAGCTAGGGTTTCTTCAACTTTCAAGCTCCATAGTAAGTAATTCCAAGCCCTGCTTTTAATGTTCTTTACATTTTTGAAATTCTCGTAGCTCTTTACCTATTTCTACTATTATTTTGAGTTAGGGTTTATGTTTAAAAATTTACCCATGAATGATAGGCATGTATTTTGATGTTTGATGGTAGAATATGAGGTTTTAAATTATGTTAAACAACTTGTGCTACTCGGTTTTAAGTGAAAACGAGTAAAACAGCATAATTGGTAAAAATACTTATTGTTCATAACTATATGTTAGAGTGAGAATTTGATGTTGTTGTAGAAGAGAAAATGTTCAGCATGTCATAAAACATAGGAATAAGGGCTGAAATTAAATTTCCGAGCCTTGGGGCAAAATTGTAATTTTGTAAAAGTTAGGGGGCAAAAATGTAATTTTTCCATAATGTGATTTTTGGATTGAAATAAATAGAATGAGTGTTAAATGAGCTAAATGTATTGTTATAGATCAAGAAAGGCGTGGAATTGACCTTGAACGGGGGAAAGAAAAAGCTTTGGACTAAATTGCAAAAATTCCACATTTTGCAATCGAGGTAAGTTTGTATGTAAATATTACATTAATTTTATGTACATTCTTATATTTCAGCCTATTATGTAAATATATTAGCGGATGTTAAAAATATAAATAGACCATTGGAAGAATGGAAATAAACAATAGAGAGAGATCCCGCTGAACATTCTCTGAGAGATCGAATAAAATAGAGGAAGCATAGCTAGGTCACATGTATGATGCTGAGTGCACATCATGTGTACAAGAAAGCTACGAGATACAATGTAGTAGCTAGGTCACATGTGTGATACGGGATGTATCCCATGTAGACAAGAGAGCTACGTAAGAGATGAATGTGGCTAGGTCGCATGGGTGATACTATGTGTACACCACAGTAGACAAGAGAGCTACGGGATATATGTAGCTAGGTCGCATGCGTGGTTCCAAGTGAAGGACACCATGTAGACAAGAGAGCTACGAGACAAATCGGCTAGGTCACATGAGTGGTACTAAGTGTTCACTATGTGTACAAGAGAGCCGAACTAAATGAAGTATGATGGTGGAGCCGGTGGTCAAGCCATTAAATATCGAGGGTTGATCCGAATTGTTCAACGGGATGGCTTAGTAGTGAGATTGTAGTCACGGACCTACACTTGTAACGTATGAAATGTGATGAAAATGATTTGTAGTATATATATATGTGTAAGTTAAAACGAGGTTAGTGCAAAGAATGGGTGAAAGAGTGAAAGTAGCATTAAATCTGTTTTGGATAGTAACAATGACGTGATTTTGAAAAATCACCAAAAATAGAATGAGTTTAACTAGAGGTTGAATGAGATGTGGAATTAAAGCTTAATGAGTCTATTTTCATATAAAAGAAACAGAGCAAGCAAAAGAATTCTATATTTTGAGATATTTGCAATTGTGTGTGACTTGCTCAAAATGACTACATGGTCCCCTGTTCCAACTTTGAAAAATCATTAAAAATTGTACAAAACAAATTAAGAAATATAGTTTATATGCCTAAATTTCTCATTGAGTCTAGTTTTAAATGAAGCAGATTTTATGGTTATTTGAATTGTTTACTGGGAGAAATTCAATTCGTAGTGAATAGAGGTCAGATCAGTTGAGCTGTGTAACAGGGGAAAATTTAACCAATAAACTGTACTAATTGGCTGAACCAAAAATTCTAGAAACAAATTAGTAAAAATATTTATGAGTCTAGATTCAGGGAAATTTAACGGATTTGAATTTTGAGTTTTGTAACTCGATTTATGATTTATTTAGCGAACATGATGCAGTAGAGACAGCTTAATCAAATTGGAGTGAATAGTGAAATTAAAGTAGATATACTTGAGTTGTTGTATAAACATATTAGATTCTTTCATTAATATTTACTTACTTACTTACTAAGCTATAAGCTTACTTTGTTTTCTCTCTTTTGTTTTATAGTGTCCTTCAGCTTGCTCAGGAGTTAAGGATCGCGAAGATCTGTCCGCACTATCAATAGTTTAGGGTATTGAACTAAACATTTTGAATTATGGCATGTATGGTAGACTTAATTATTTTGTTACGTGTCATAATTGCCTAGGTTTAAAATATTGGTTACAGTATTCGATCAACTAGTTTGTATAAGCCATTAAAGTTGGCTAATATTGTTCAAGACATATGTTATAACGATACACTATCAAATTGGATGACATATTTCTATTTCGGTTTTTTTTGTTTAATGGTATGTGCTATGTTCTAGTAACACCTTGTACCCTGTTCCGGCGACGATAACGGGTAAGGGGTGTTACAATAGCCATGGAATAAATGTGTGGCATGGTAATAAGCTGAAAATGATTGAACATGGAGAATTGTTGAATAATTAGAGATAAAGTGTTGGTAAAATGTTATGGTCAATTAGTAAAAGTGGTCATCAAAATGACAAGGCTATTGAATGTGAATTTGAAATGTCTAACTTGGTGTAACATGAATGTGTGGAAGACACATGTTTGACAACATGCAAATGCTTTAATTGAATTTTACTAAAGGATGATTAACCATTAAATTGGTGTTATAATTTGTGCCTATGATGTGTTTAAGTATGGGAGAGAATTAAGGACAACAAAAGGCTTGGAAAATAGCCCAAGTGTTGGCCACACGGGCAGAGACACGGCCATGTGTCTCAGCCGTGTGGAGGATAAGGCCTAGCACCTGGAGGTGTGGCTTGGCCGTGTGGTTCATTTTGCATAATGACGTCATAGTCGGAGAGTTACACGGCCCGAGGACATGAGCGTGTGGGGGCACACGGACGTGTCCCTATGTGACAGCCCTAATTTGACCCTAGTCGAAAAGTGGTTTCGGGACCACAAAATCGAGTCATAAAAATAATTAACCGTCATATTCTATGTTTATTTTATGTGAATATGAATGTGTGAAAGTTTCATGCGTTAATTTTGTCATTTGTATGTGAAATTTTGATAAGGGGACTTATGTGAGACATTTGTGAAATAGGATAGGTAATTATAAAGTGATCTATTAATGCATGTATTCAAAGAAGTGGACTTGCATGTCAAAATACCCATTTTTGGGATAGTGGCCGGCCATGAGATTGTTTTAATTATAATATGTATTTTTATTTAACATTTTATAATACAAATGAATTAAAATAATAATATGGAGAAACGAAATACTAGTTAGTGGGAGGAGAAACCAAAGTTGGTTCATCCTTGTCCTCTATTGCCGTAGCTTGAAGTGAGGGAGCATAAATTTCTTGTTGATTTTTTTGGTTTAGATTATGGTTAGAAAGAGGTAAGTATTGTATAATTCTTGAAAATTTATGCATATTGGAGATGATTAGTTCAAATTTTACTTATCCCACAGATTAAACTTAGGTTTTTGAGTTTGGGAATTCGGCTAATATGCTTGAAACTCATAGTAGATGTTTTTTTTATGTGACTTTGAGATGGTTGGTTATATATTGGCTTTTTAGCTTTGTAAGTTGAAGGACATTGGTTAATTTGTTCATGTGGATATTCAGCCTTGTGAATATTTTGGAATAAATTCAATTATGTGCATATGTGATTAGTGAATAATCGGTCCTTTATCTAGTATAGGTACATGAAAAATTGAAAACATGATTTGATTTGTGTTGCAACAAATAGAATGAGTTGGTTGTCTTCCTAAAATAAGATAAGTGTGTGACTTGGAACTTATTTAAAACTATGTGTAATAGCCGAACATGTAGTGGTTTAATGTTTTGAACAAGTGCCGTTTAGGTGTTTTAAATTATCTAAATTAGATGTTTAATTATTCAAGGGTTCGACATTGTGTATTTTGTTAAGAGTTTGATTGGAAATCATAAGATTTTGATGACTTGTGTTTAATGGCATTCGGTCAAAGTCTATAGGTGTTTGCTAATCCGGTTTAAGTGCATAGGTGCTAAATACTTTGCATTTGAAATTTTTAGGTATAAGTAGAAATAAATTAAGATGATATTGGATAAATTCTTAGCTTGGTTGTGTTAAGTATTCGGCAATATCTATAGTAATGAATATGAGAGTATATATATATATATATATACTTATATGAATGTTAATGCCTTACGTATACACCTTGTGTCATTGGGACATTCGAGTATAAATATGTATTAAAGCTATATGTATAATTGTTTAATGTGACTTACCAAATACACAAATTTGAAAACGAAATGGTGATAGACGTAAGTGGGCAATTGATTCAAGTGAATTGGTTTTAAAATGTATATGAATGCCGTATGACTATGTTTAATTGGAAAGTAAATTTGTTTGATTTAGCTCAAGAGCTTAGAGGATCAAAGTTGGATAGGGGAAAGGAAAAAGTGATCAAATAGCCGTTGAAATCATTCGACAACATCCGAGGTAAGTCTTTGAGTAATGGAACTTAGTTTATGATTTGATTAAATCATGATATATAAGCATAACAAATAAACGGTGATATAATGATTCTACTTGAATTATGTAGCGAGATAATTAGTTTGTACTTATGACTGGTAGCCGAATGTGTATAGAGATCATGTTATATAGTAAATTGAAATCGTGCTCTTTGTAGGTGGCTATTGAGCCAAAAGTGGAATGGTTGATAAGTGTCTTGTGCTTGAATTCTAGTAATGAAAATGGAATACTGATGTGTAATGATATAATGATATATGTGTATGATAATTCGGGATTATAACCGGACTAAGTTCTGAAAGCATTCATGCTAGTTGCTATAACCGGACTAAGGTCCGAAGGCATTCGTGCTAGTTGCTATATCCGGGCTAAGTCCTGAAGGCATTCGTGCTAGTTGCTATATCCGGGCTAAGTCCCGAAGGCATTCGTGCTAGTTGCTATATCCGGGCTAAGTCCCGAAGGCATTCGTGCTAGTTGCTATATCCAGGCTAAGTCCCGAAGGCATTCGTGCTAGTTGCTATATCTAGGCTAAGACCCGAAGGCATTCTTGCTAGTTGCTAAATTCGGGCTAAGTCCTGAAGGCATTTGGGTTTGGAAATGAGCAATCTTGCTGTAATAATTCCAATTAATGCGCTCATAAATCCAAAACGATAAGGTATGTTTCGTATATGCATTGGAAAAGTTGATTCGTTTTAAATTGTATTCGTTCAATTGAATAGTGAGCTTCCGGTCTTTAGTTAGGTTTCATTCTGAGTGTATGAATATATTGATTGAAGCGTGAAGTAAGTATGATTATGGGAATATGCGTATATGCAATTAATTATTTAGTCTTATGAATGTTATGCTTTAGTTGTAAATGATTTCATTACTTAAAACTTACTAAGCATCAAAATGCTTATTCTGTTTGCTTTAATTCTTTGTTTTATAGATTTGTTCGTCAGCTATCGGATTCGGGAGTGTCAAAGTCAAAGTTTTCCACACTATCTAAGCCTTTTGGTACACTTTTAGTTGAAATTTTGATAATGGCATGTATAGGATTGACTTTGGATGTTAATTTAGTATCTTTTGGTGATATATGTATAGCCATGCGAAAATGGCTTGTTAAGTTACCATATGTGTTTCTCATAAGTAATGTGTATGTGTGGATGATAATCGATAAATACTTGAAATGTTTTAATGTGAATGAAACTTAGAAATGAATTAATGTACTTATTAGATTGTGATGACTCCTTTGTACTTAGTATAAACGAATTTTGCTTTCTTAAATATGCCCTCGGAAATTACCTGAATATGATTGAATAAGATTAGTGTTTGTTTGGTAATATTCCTTACCCCTCCGGCGACGGATACGGGCTAGGGGTGTTACATTTTATTGGTATCAGAGCTACAGTTTAGTCGATTCTAGGACTACCGTAATACGAATGGGTCTAGCTATACATGCCATTATGTGTTTATTTGATAGTATGGTGATTTCTGACAGTTAAAAATGAGTTTATGTATAGTAATGGATCCCGATCCCAATCGAGTGATAGCTGATGATGTTGAGAGTGTAGCGCCTGCTCCCGCGCAAGGGACAGCACCGATGAACTCTCAACCTATGGCTAGTAATCAGAACGATGAAGCTAGCTAGGCTTTTTATAGCGTAATGAATGATTAGTTCCATCAGTATATTCGAACCAATGCGGCTGCTCCACAACCCCCACTTCCGACTAATACACCCCCTGCACCCGCGATACCTCCGGTGATTGATTAGATGAGGTTAAATAAGCCCCCGGTAGACAGAATTTAAAAGCACGGGCCTACTGAATTTAAAGCTACAGACAGTGATGATGCTGAGCAAGCTGAATTTTGGTTGGACAACACTATACGGGTATTTGATGAACTATCTTGCACACCCGATGACTGTCTGAAGTGTGCTATATCTTTGCTACGTAATTCTGCCTATTATTGGTGGAATACGTTGGTTTCTGTTGTGCCCAGAGAGCGAGTGACATGGGAATTCTTCCAGATCGAGTTTCGAAAAAAATATATTAGTCAAAAGTTCATCGATCAAAAACGAAAGGAATTTCTGGAGCTTAAGCAGGGTTCCATGTCAGTTACTGACTATGAACAGAAGTTTGTCAGACTTAGTAGATATGCTCGAGAATGTGTATCGTTTGAGGCTATTATGTGTAAACGTTTTGAGGATGGGCTGAATGAAGATATAAAAATGTTTGTTGGCATTCTTGAAATACGAGAGTTCGTAGTACTTGTTGAGCGAGCTTGTAAAGCCGAAGAACTTAGAAAAGAGAAAAGAAAAGCTGATGTAGGAGCTGGAGAATTTCGTAAAAGATCTTCAGAAAAGTCTTTTCAGCAATCATCAAAGAAATTTCGAGATGATTCGGGCCGAGTAAAGAGCACTTCAGGTTTTTCCAGACGAGTCCGTGATCGACCCCCAGTGAGTACACGAGCCACTTCAGTTGCTAGTGTTGGAAATGATCGTCGGGACAGAATTGAGTGCAAGTATTGTGGCAAATGGCATTCGGGGAGCTGTAGATTTCATGATCGCTCCTGTTATAAATACGGGTCAGCCGACCACTTTATCAAAGATTGCCCGAGATTATCTGAACAAAATGTGAACCAGAGTGAGAAACCGAATAATACTACAGCAAGAGGTAGACCCCCTAGAAATCCGGGGAATGCTAGTGGCGGTCAGAGAGGGTGTAAAGACGCTACCACCAGATTCGAGGCTCGTGCTCCTGCCAGAGCTTATGCTATACGTGCACGTGAGGATGTTTCTTTGCCTGACGTTATTACTGGTACTTTCACTCTCCTTGATACTAATGTGATTGCTTTGATTGACCCTGGTTCTACTCATTCTTATATATGTGAGACTTTAGCATCCAGTAAGACTTTACCTGTTGAGTCTACTGAGTTCGTTATTCGAGTATCGAATCCTTTGGGTCGTTATGTGCTTGTTGACAAGGTGTGTAAGAAATGTCCCCTAGTAGTCTGAAATTACTGCTTTCCGGCTGATTTGATGCTTTTACCGTTTGATGAATTTGATGTTATCCTCGGTATGGATTGGTTGACCGTACATGATGCAATTGTGAATTGCAAAAGAAAGACCATTGATTTAAGATGTGCAAATGATGAGATAATACGAGTTGAGTCTACTGGCTTGAATGGATTACCCGCAGTTATATCCCCGATGTTGGCTCAAAAATATGTAAGAAAGGGATATGAAGCATACCTTGCATACGTACGTGATGGCAAAGAGTTAGAAAAGAAGCTTGAATCTGTGCTAGTGGTTTGTGAATACCCGGAAGTTTTTCCCGAAGAATTACTGAGGTTACCACCTGTTCGAGAGGTAGAGTTTGGCATCGAACTTGTACCTGGGACTATACCGATTTCGATAGCTCCGTATCGTATGGCACCAACTAAATTAAAGGAATTGAAAGCTCAGTTGCAAGAGTTAACGAATAGAGGTTTCGCTAGACCAAGTTTCTCACCTTGGGGTGCACCAGTATTGTTTGTGAAAAAGAAGGACGGAACCATGAGATTGTGCATAGACTATCGTCAGTTGAATAAGGTGACGATAAAGAATAAATATCCGTTATCGCGTATTGATGATTTGTTGGATCAGCTGAAGGGAGCTTCAGTGTTTTCAAAGATAGATTTTAGATCGGGTTATTATCAATTGTGAGTTCGAGACTCTGATATACCTAAAACTACTTTTAGAACAAGATATGGTCACTACGAGTTCTTAGTGATGCCGTTTGGGCTCACTAATGCCCCCGCAGTATTTATGGACTTGATGAATCGAGTCTTTAGACAGTGTTTGGATCAGTTTGTAGTTGTATTTATCGACAACATTTTGATCTATTCGAGAGATGAAACCGAACATGCTGAGCACCTGAGATTAGTGTTGCAGATTTTACGGGATAAGCAGTTATATGCTAAGTTCAGTAAATGTGAGTTCTGGTTGAGAGAAGTTAGCTTTTTGGGTCATGTGGTATCCGCATTGGGTATTCGAGTTGATCCAACAAAATTTCTACTGTACTTGATTGGAAGCCTCCAAGAAATATTAATGAGGTTCGAGCTTTTGGGACTAGCCTACATTACTGCATTTATTTGTAAAGGGTTTCTCGATGATAGCCACACCAATGACGAGACTACTTCAGAAAGATGTTAGGTTTGATTGGTCAGAAAAATGTCAGAAAAGTTTCGATCAATTGAAAACTTATTTAACCGAAGCTCCAGTGCTAGTGCAGCCCGAATCCAGTAAAGAGTTTGTCATTTACAGTGATGCATCCTTGCTTGGGCTGGGTTGTGTGTTGATGCAAGAAGGTCGAGTGGTAGCTTATGCATCAAGACAGTTGAAGCTACATGAGAAAAACTATCCGACCCATGATCTCGAATTAGCTGCAATTGTTTTCGCTTTGAAAATATGGCGACACTACTTGTTTGGAGAGAGGTGTCATGTATATTCGGATCATAAAAGCCTCAAATATTTGATGACTCAAAGAGAATTAAATTTGCGACAAATATGTTGGCTCGAGTTGTTGAAAGATTATGACCTTGTCATTGACTATCACCCGGGAAAGGCTAACGTAGTTACCGATGCTTTAAGTCGCAAATCACTGTTTGCTTTACGAGCAATGAATGTACACCTGTCCATTTTATCCGATAGTGTGTTAGTAGCAGAATTAAAGGCCAAACCATTGTGGATTCATCAAATTCGCGAAGCTCAAAAAGTCGATGATGAATTAGTTGCTAAACGAGCTGAATGTGTCTCGAATATGGAATCAGAGTTTCAAATTGATGACGACGACTGTTTGAGGTTCAGAAGTCAATTGTGTGTTCCAAGAAATTCAGAACTTATTTCGATGATTTTGGATGAAGGTCATAGCAGTCGAATGTCAATTCACCCAGGGAGTATGAAAATGTACAACGACCTGAGACGTCAGTTTTGGTGGCATGGTATGAAACGAGACATTTCTGATTTTGTTTCGAAGTGTTTAGTATGTCAACAAGTGAAAGTGGAACACCAAGTTCCTTCGGGATTACTTCAGCCGATCATGATACCTGAATGGAAATGGGATCGAATTACGATGAATTTTGTATTTGGGTTGCCATTGTCATTAAGCAAGAAAGATGCGATCTGGGTTGTTGTTGATAGACTAACAAAGTCGGCACATTTTATTCCTGTACGTGCAGATTATTCCTTTGACAAGCTAGCTGAAATGTATGTATCTCAGATTGTAAGGTTACATGGAGTACCCATTTCTATTGTGTCAGATAGAGATCCGAGATTCACATCGCAATTTTGGAACAAATTGCAAGAAGCTTTGGGTACCAAGTTACACTTTAGCACCGCTTTTCATCCCCAGACTGATGGTCAATCCGAACGGATAATTCAGATACTCGAGGATATGTTGAGGTGTTGCATCCTTGAGTTTAGTGGTTCGTGGGAACGGTATTTACCTTTGATTGAATTCGCTTACAACAATAGTTTTCAATCGAGCATTAAAGTGGCACCTTATGAGGCTTTGTACGGTCGTAAATGCCGTAAACCATTGTTTTGGACCGAGCTCAGTGAAAGTAAAATCTTCGGGGTTGATTTGATTAAAGATGCTGAGAAGAAAGTAAAAGTAATCCGTGATAGTCTGAAAGCAGCTTCAGATCGTCAGAAGTCATATGCGGATATGAAACGAAAGGATATTGAATACCAGGTCGGGGACAAAGTGTTTCTTAAAGTTTCACCTTGGAAAAAGGTGCTCAGATTTGGCCGTAAGGGCAAATTGAGTCCGAGGTTTATCAGGCCGTATGAAATATCCGAACGAGTTGGGCCGATTGCATATAGATTGATTTTACCCCCTGAACTAGAAAAGATCCACAACGTTTTCCATGTTTCGATGCTTCGACGTTATAGATCTAATCCATCGCATGTAATTAGCCCATCGGAGGTTGAGATTCAATCTGATCCAAGCTATGAAGAAGAACCGGTTCGTATTTTAGCTCGTGAAGTTAAAGGGCTATGAAATAAGAAAATTTCATTAGTAAAGGTACTGTGGCTTAAGCATGGGGTTGAAGAAGCTACTTGGGAACTTGAAGACTCCATGATAGATCGATATCCTAACTTATTCACTGGTAAGATTTTCGAGAACGAAAATTTTTATGGGGGGGAGAGTTGTGACAGCCCTAATTTGACCCTAGTCGAAAAGTGGTTTCGGGACCACAAAACCGAGTCATAAAAATAATTAACCGTAATATTCTATGTTTATTTTATGTGAATATGAATGTGTGAAAGTTTCATGCGTTAATTTTGTCATTTGTATGTGAAATTTTGATAAGGGGACTTATGTGAGACATTTGTGAAATAGGATAGGCAATTATAAAGTGATCTATTAATGCATGTATTCAAAGAAGTGGACTTGCATGTCAAAATACCCATTTTTGGGATAGTGGCCGGCCATGAGATTGTTTTAATTATAATACGCATTTTTATTTAACATTTTATAATACAAATGAATTAAAATAATAATAAGGAGAAATGAAATACTAGTTAGTGGGAGGAGAAACCAAAGTTGGTTCATCCTTGTCCTCCATTGCCGTAGCTTGAAGTGAGGGAGAATAAATTTCTTGTTGATTTTTTTGGTTTAGATTATGGTTAGAAAGAGGTATGTATTGTATAATTCTTGAAAATTTATGCATATTGGAGATGACTAGTTCAAAATTTACTTATCCCATAGATTAAACTTAGGTTTTTGAGTTTGGGAATTCGGCTTATATGCTTGAAACTCATAGTAGATGTTTTTTTTTTATGTGACTTTGAGATGGTTGGTTATATATTGGCTTGTTAGCTTTGTAAGTTGAAGGACATTGGTTAATTTGTTCATGTGGATATTCGGCCTTGTGAATATTTTGGAATAAATTCAATTATGTGCATATGTGATTAGTGAATAATCGGTCCTTTATCTAGTATATGTACATGAAAAATTGAAAACATGATTTGATTTGTGTTGCAACAAATAGAATGAGTTGGTTGTCTTCTTAAAATAAAATAAGTGTGTGACTTGGAACTTATTTAAAACTATGTGTAATAGCCGAACATGTAGTGGTTTAATGTTTTGAACAAGTTCCGTTTAGGTGTTTTAAATTATCTAAATTAGATGTTTAATTATTCAAGGGTTCGGCATTGTGTATTTTGTTAAGAGTTTGATTGGAAATCATAAGATTTTGATGACTTGTGTTTAATGGCATTCGGTCAAAGTCTGTAGGTGTTTGCTAATCCGGTTTAAGTGCATAGGTGCTAAATACTTTGTATTTGAAATTTTTAGGTATAAGTAGAAATAAATTAAGATGATATTGGATAAATTCTTAGCTTGGTTGTGTTAAGTATTCGGCAATATCTATAGTAATGAATATGAGAGTATATATATATATATATACTTATATGAATGTTAATGCCTTACGTATACACCTTGTGTCATTGGGACATTCGAGTATAAATATGTATTAAAGCTATATGTATAATTGTTTAATGTGACTTACCAAATACACAAATTTGAAAACGAAATGGTGATAGATGTAAGTGGGCAATTGATTCAAGTGAATTGGCTTTAAAATGTATATGAATGCCGTATGACTATGTTTGATTGGAAAGTAAATTTGTTTGATTTAGATCAAGAGCTTAGAGGATCAAAGTTTGATAGGGCAAAGGAAAAAGTGATCGAATAGCCGTTGAAATCGTTCAACAACATTCGAGGTAAGTGTTTGAGTAATGGAACTTAGTTTATGATTTGATTAAATCATGATATATAAGCATAACAAATAAACGGTGATATAATGATTCTACTTGAATTATGTAGCGAGATAATTAGTTTGTACTTATGACTGGTAGCCGAATGTGTATAGAGATCATGTTATATAGTAAATCGAAATCTTGCTCTTTGTATGTGGCTATTGAGCCGAAAGTGGAATGGTTGATAAGTGTCTTGTGCTTGAATTCTAGTAATGAAAATGGAATACTGATGTGTTATGATATAATGATATATATGTATGATAATTCGGGATTATAACTGGACTAAGGTCTGAAGGCATTCGTGCTAGTTGCTATAACCGGACTAAGGTCCGAAGGCATTCGTGCTAGTTGCTATATCCGGGCTAAGTCCTAAAGGCATTCGTGCTAGTTGCTATATCCGGGCTAAGTCCCGAAGGCATTCGTGCTAGTTGCTATATCCGGGCTAAGTCCCGAAGGTATTCGTGCTAGTTGCTATATCCAGGCTAAGTCCCGAAGGCATTCGTGCTAGTTGTTATATCCAGGCTAAGACCCGAAGGCATTCTTGCTAGTTGCTAAATCCGGGCTAAGTCCCGAAGGCATTTGGGTTTGGAAATGAGCAATCTTGCTGTAATAAATCCAATTAATGCGCTCATAAATCCAAAACAATAAGGTATGTTTCGTATATGCATTGGAAAAGTTGATTCGTTTTAAATTGTATTCGTTCAATTGAATAGTGAGCTTCCGGCCTTTAGTTAGGTTTCATTCTGAGTGTATGAATATATTGATTGAAGCGTGAAGTAAGTATGATTATGGGAATATGCGTATGATTATGGGAATATGCGTATATGCAATTAATTATTTAGTCTTATGAAGGTTATGCTTTAGTTGTAAATGATTTCATTACTTAAAACTTACTAAGCATCAAAATGCTTATTCTGTTTGCTTTAATTCTCTATTTTATAGATTTGTTCGTCAGCTATCGGATTCGGGAGTGTCAAAGTCGAAGTCGTCCACACTATCTAAGCCTTTTGGTACACTTTTAGTTGAAATTTTGATAATGGCATGTATAGGATTGACTTTGGATGTTAATTTAGTATCTTTTGGTGATGTAGCCATGCGAAAATGGCTTGTTAAGTTACCATATGTGTTTCTCATAAGTAATGTGTATGTGTGGATGATAATCGATAAATACTTGAAATGTTTCAATGTGAATGAAACTTAGAAATGAATTAATGTACTTATTAGATTGTGATGACTCCTTTGTACTTAGTATAAATGAATTTTGCTTTCTTAAATATGCCCTCGGAAATTACCTGAATATGATGGAATGAGATTAGTGTTTGTTTGGTAATATTCCTTACCCCTCCGGTGACGGATACGGGCTAGGGGTGTTACACCCTATGTCTACACGGCCGTGTCCCTGTGTCCACACGGGCGTGTGATTCTACTTCATGGAAAAATTTTATAAATTTTCCTAAAGTTTCTAAAGTTTTCGATTTAGTCCCTAACTACTTTCAAAGCACGTTTAAGGCCTCGTAGGCCCATATAAGGGACTTTAGGATAGAAATTGAAAAGTTTTAAATTTGAACAAAATTTTATGACTTAGTTTTGCATGTTCATGATTCTTTGAGTTCCATAACGCCTTGAACAAAATTACAACTATGATGAGCCTGAACTCAGAAAAGTATGGATGAAAGTTCATGATATGTATGTGATAACATGTGAGATAAAAGCTTATGTTGCGATGAATACTCATGCTTGTTTGATGTTCATATGATGTTATACACTTGGCTTAATTGATTAAGTGAAAATGGTAAATAGAAATTTGTAAAAAGTACGAATAAAGGAGTTCATAATAGCATGATACGGATAAAATGTCATTGTCCTGATTGGACACTAAGTATTGTTGAGTTTCAATGATATCTTTAAATGAGATAAAGGAATATATTACAATGAGCTTATTTTTGTTTAATTGATAGTTCTATGATGTATATGATTGATTTACTTGGCTGAATGTATGTATTTGAGTAACTCACCAACCTTATTAATAGAATGAATGATCATGTATACTTGTTTGAATAAGTATGATTGGCAAACTCGCATAGCTTAAATAAATGTGCTAAATTGATTGAATCGAGTTATATGACTATAATGATGAAATAGTGTCATATGTATATGCGAATGAGAGACGAGTTAGGGATCTTACAACCCCACCCCCTTACCAGAGTGGTGTTTATAAAGGATTTTACGAGATCTGTGGGATAAGCTCCCAAGTGTGAAACCAAAGAGTTCAGCTATGGAACGATTATAAATATGGTCAGAGTTTATGAATGAATTGATAAGTAAAGACAGAACTAGAAAGGTATCGAGTTGATTTAAAGATTATTTGGATTACGAAATATCGTAATGAGAGAAGAAATTAACTTTGGTAAATCGACTAATTCAGACACGATGTTAAAAGAATGTGGTAACTAGAATTCCTTCTAAATTTTTTTTCTTTAGTAAAAGGAATAATGCGAGACTAGTGATGATAGAAAGAGTTGAGGGAATAAATTTTGAGATGTAAGATATCTAAATGTGATAACTACAATGAGCAGATTATGACTGTCTCTCTTGAGGTACTCTATGAGTCCATTTGTTCTCGGAAGTGTTATTGCGGCTATCTATCTTCTGATAAATTTTGTTATATGAGAATGTTTTCAAATCTCGATATTAGATGGAAACACTGTTAGCTTGATTTGGTTAGAATTGGTATTACTCTATTTCTCTTTGGTATTTTGTTACGTTCCACTTATTGGAATTTTATGAGAAAATGCACATGATATTATGACTTTGTTTCCTTCAAATTGATGCTCTATTCAATGTATATGTGGGCGAATTATATTGTCCTTGTTGTATCCGTTTCCTCTGGATCTGAATGATATTTTTTTGGGATTTTTTTCTCTGAAGGACCATTGAAATCGTCTACCTTTTTTTCTGGACTTTATTCTCTGTCTTTCCAAATGATATAATATCTTGGATTTCTCTATTCTGAATTTCCTTATTTTGGTTTTCTTGTCATCTTTATTCCGTAAATTATTAATCAGGACTTATATCTAAAGTGACTTCTTTGGCCTGATGACTATGTCACTTATGATTATGTTTCCAGTTTGATTATGGCAACATGATGATTCCAATATCTGAATTTATTTTCTCAAGTAAGTTAATCAAGTTAATGCTTTCAGTCGGTTTGTTATTATGAGTTAATATACTTGAAGTGGTCTTTTGATTAGCATGATAATTGGATTTTGAATGATTACTTATTGAATCATTTTATCTACTCGAAGGGAAGATTTCTTGAAATGTCATTTATTGATGATTAAGACTGACTTGGTTGTTCAATCGGAATTGGTTATTGTTTGAAAGATTAAATGGGATATTGATATCTGAGAATAATATTTTATTTCTTTTCGGGTAAAAGACAGATAGTCTGAATGAAGAGCATATATATCCTAGAAGATTTTGATATGATTTAAAGTTGCTTTGAGTGATAAAATTTTCGTCTTGTGAAAGTCGAAAAGGTTTATTACATGTTATAAAGCTTTGAATAGATGAGAACATTGTTAACCGAAGCCTTAGAACTGGTTCAGTTTGCATTGGGCAGAAACTTCTGGATTCTTAGCAGTATGTTGTTAAATGGTTTATGATGCGTTAGAAAACAAAAAGTAGTGTAATAGCTCAACGTATCTGATGTTATAGCCAGATTTGAGTTTGTGATAGTGTAGATGACATGAGTTCATTATTGTATGGTCTTTGAGAAAAGAAAAATGTGGTTACAAGTGCTTGGGTAGAAAATCTTGAGCTTATACAGTTCGTTTGCGAGAAAACTCACAGGAGTGATGTATTGGTACTCGAGTTTGGAACTTAACAAACTCACAGGAGTGATGTATTGGTACTCGAGTTTGGAACTCAACATTTTTGATCCTTGTGTTTGAATACATGAATTGTTATCAGGATTTTCCTTGTCTTTGAAAGAGATAAATGTTTTGTGGCTTGTTTTTAAATGTTTGATGAAATCTGTAAATCATTTCGGTAAACGGATCAATGGAATCATGTATCTCCGAGATTGTCAGATTTCTTAGTATGCTAGTTCTCTTTAAGCGGATTGAGATCAAGATTCAGCTGATATGTTGTATAACAAAGAATTGCTCATGACTTTAGTATGAGAAAATAAAGAGCTAAGGATTAAGCATAGCCTGACTAAAAGTTCTTTAGAAATGATTATGAGATAGCGGATTTTATATGAAAATCAAACCACTCTTCTGGTAAGATTTTCAAGGACGAAAATCCCTAAAAAGGGGAGAATTGTAACATCCCAAATTAGGGCCTAGTCGGAACTATGGTTTCGGGACCACGAATCTAACATAAGAAGTTTTATTTTATTATATTTTTATGGTCTAAAATTTCACGGGATGATTTCGTGAAAATTTCGTTCGAAAATTTTGACGTTTGAGCACTCAATTTAGTCATAAGGACTAAATCATAAAAAAAGTGCAAAAGTTGAGTTCTACATGCTAGAGGTGTCCAATTTTTTTGAAATTTTAAATTGGAGGTCCTCATATGGTAATTAGACCATTGGTTAATTTTTTGGACAAAAATGGACATGAAATAGGTGAAATAGAATATTTTTAAGTTAGGGGCATGTTGGTCATTTAGTAATTAAAATGAATTAAAAACAAAATTAAAAGCCAATTTTTGTCCATCTTCAAGATATGGCAGAAAATTGCATGGAGAAACCATGGCTAGGGTTTTTCAAGCTTTCAAGCTTGACTGTAAATCCGTTCTAGCCCCGTTTTCAATGATTTTTATGTTTTTACAATCCCCGTAACAAGATCTACTCAGTTCTACCCATATTTTGAGCTAGGGTTCATGTTTAAAAATTTACCCATGAGTGATATGCATGTTTTTTGATATCTAATGGTAGAAAATAAATGTTGGGTGATAAATAAATGACTTTTGCTAAGTGATTTTCAGTGAAAATGCTTAAAAGGACTGTTTTGTAAAAGTTATAAATTTTGTCATAAAAGTGTGATTTAGTGGAAATTGGGGGGCTACTATAGTTATGAAAATGATTCAGCTAGGCTTAGAATGCAAGGAAATTGAATAAAAATATTTTATGAGCCTAGGGGCCAAAGTATAAATAAGTGAAAGTTTAAGGGTAAAAATGCAAATTTGTAAAAGTATAATTTTTGGGTCAATTTGAATAATGTGAATAGTAAATGAGCTATATTTGAAAATTTAGATCAAGAAAATCGAGATTCGAGCTTAAATCGAGAAAGTTCGACATTATAGACTAAATTGGAATAGTTGGTCGTAATTACTTTTGAGGTAAGTTCGTATGGTAATAATAATGTAATATTACACTTGAATTGTAATTCTCTATTATTATGGCATAAAGTGTATGATCTAATATATTAGAAGATTTTATGGATGATGAATATGATGTGAAAAATATGATGGATGTTAAATTACTATTACATGAGTTGTATGAATTGCTACACAGTTGTACCCAACGAGGATTCGACAAGTAAGTTCGTGTGATTTAATAAGCATGTTATTTTTTTTATTATCGTTATACATGGAATATATCTTGCTATGATTGTGTTAAAATTGATGTTAATGGAAGTTTGATGGAACATGGCATTTTAAATGAAATGAGTAAGTTGTATGGAAACAATATGCTATGTTATTTTTATTGTATGGTTTAATGTTTAATAAACATGAAAATGAGTTGTTTTGAATGTACATTACAAGGTCATCTATGCATATTAATATACATGATGAAAAGTGAAAACCCTGATTGAATGAAAGGAATATTCGATGGATCGGTAAAAAAGAATTGACGGTAAAAGGATCTAGCCCGAACGGGTGTTCCTAAAGTGATCTAGCCTCCCGAAGAATATGAATGCAATATGGATTTAGCCTGAACGGGTAATCCAATTAGGGTCTGAATTTAGCCTGGACTGGTAATTCAGATCCGAGCTCATAAGAGTAATTATCGTTAAAGGGGATTTGGCCTGGACTGGTAATCCCAACATTTACTCTATGAGTTTATACTACGAGGGATTTAGCCTGGACTGATAATCCCGCCGTAAGATGCGAGGTTCACGGGAGTGCATACTTGAAATGATCACTTGTACGATTTGACAATACATAGGATATCCATCGAAATTTCTAAGAAAATTATGTGAGTCTAGTTTCAGGGAAAATTAGTGTATCTTATTTTGGAGTTCCGTAGCTCCAGATATAAATAAATTGGTAACTATGAATCGAGAGAACAACATGCCCAAAATATAAGTAAAAGTGTAATTATGGTTGTATTACCTTGTGAAGCATGTTGGCATATTGCTTATTATTTTCATATGGACTTTATAAGTGTAAAGCTTACTCCCTCTTTTTTATTTCTTTAGTGCTTTCAGGTTAGCTTGGGGTTGGAGATCATCGGAGGCAACATCACACTATCGAGAAATATCCCTTAGAGTATTGGCATATATATGTTAAGTGTCTTCAAGTGAGTGGCATATATATATAGGGACTTAGTTTTTATGTTAGATGTTGTTATGATTAGCCAAATGTATTGGCTTATATTGATTTATTGTGTATAGCCATGAGATATGGCTTAAAATGGTTATGGCTTGTAAGCCTATTTATCTATGCTATGTGTTAATGCCCTGTAATGTGATTGTGCTTATTACTGTGAATGGGTAGTATATGGAATATGTACATGATGAATGCCCTAGGACCATTTGAGGTGGTCATAGCCATGGAATAAATGTGTGGCATGGTAATAAGTTGATAATGATTGAACATGTACAATTGTTGAATAATTAAAGATTAAGTGTTGGTAAAATGTTATGGTTAATTAGTAAAAGTGCTCAGCAAAATGACAAGGCTATTGAATGTGAATTTGAAATGTCTAACTCGGTGTAACATGGATGTGTGGAAGACATATGTATGACAACATGCAAATGCTTTAGTTGAATTTTACTAAAGGATGATTAACCATTAAATTGATGTTATAATTTGTGCCTATGTTGTGTTTAAGTATGGGAGAGAATTAAGGACAACAAAAGGCTTGGAAAATAGCCTAAGTGTTGGCCACACGGGCAGAGACATGGCCATGTGTCTTAGCCGTGTGAAGGATACAGCCTAGCACCCAGACATGTGGCTTGGCCGTGTGGTTTATTTTGCATGATGACGTCATAGGTAGAGGGTTACACGGCCCAAGGACATGGGCGTGTGAGGGTACACGAGCGTGTCCCTGTGTCCACACGGGCATGTGATTCTGTTTCATGGAAAAATTTTATAAATTTTTCTAGTTTCCAAAGTTCCTGATTTAGTCCCTAACTACTTTCAAAGCACGTTTAAGGCCTCGTAGGCCCATATAAGGAACTTTAAGATAGAAATTGAAAAGTTTTAAATTTGAATGAAATTTTATGACTCGATTTATCATGTTCATGAATCTTTGAGTTCGGTAATGCCTTGAACCTTGTCCCGGCCTCGGATACGGATAAGAGGTGTTACATATATCTCTTTCAGTGACGAATAGTTTTCGAAGAAGATTCGAAATGAGTCCTTCTCCACTTTCCAAAAATGGCTGTGGAACCATGCCAGTAAGAGTTGTGCACATCCGATGAATCTCCCTTCGCCCGCTCTTCGGCAGGCATTCAATGATCTGAAAGTTTCAGCCAAAATTGGGGGCACGGGTGTGACCCTTTTATCAAGTTTGTCAGATAAATTAGAGACCGCTTCATCTATATGCCCTAAGGCTTTAGGGAAGATAACCAATCCATAAATGCTTAACACGAAGACATCAACTCTTTTCTTCACATTAGGATGTGCTAGGATCAAATCTCTCAAATTTCTCCAAGAAATGCACTTACAATCTCCTTTTTTCTTAATTCGGGCTGTAATCCACTGCTCGCTCGTCCCTGTAATGTTCATCAGCTTTTTTAAGAATGTTGGGACATTAGCAGCTCTTGAATAAACCTTGTCAATTTGAATCTTTGGGCAACGGAGTAATGCTGTGTACTCTTTTACAATAGGTACCAAATCCACTTTCCCGAAAGTAAAGCAACTATAAGCAGGGTTCCAGTACTGGGTTCCAGTACTGGGCGAGGGCTTGGAATAGGTGCTCGTCCACCTTGATATAGAGTAGATAGGGAAAATCACCATAATGACAGTAGAATAGTTGTTTGATCTCGTCATCCCAGTGACCCCATATTTCTTTCATTTCTTGAAGATTATTTTCGGTTATGCTGATACTAGTGAAGTCCCACAACTCTGACACGTACCCCTCTGTAAGACTATCAGCTTTCTTTTGCTGCGTTGTCTCAGCCCATATCCAAACAGCCACATTATCCTCCACTTTATCAAGAAACCCCTTTTCCATAATAAGTTAAGCAGCCACATTATCCTCCACTTTATCAAGAAACCCCTTTTCCATAATAAGTTATCTATTTAGCAATCGAATGTGAATCAACACCTTTTTTGTGATGAAAATTCCATGCAAATACAATCAAAGTAAAACAAAACAAGTCAGTATTTCATACACAGTTTAAAGCGAGAAAGGAATAATAGAGCACTTACTCAGATAACCACTAGGGTTTGGTGTAGCTCTACCTAAGGTGGGCTCCTACGGCTTACTATATGCGGTTCAGTTCAAAAGTAAAGGTACTGGAACTAGCAGATTCCTCGATCCTTACCCATTATAGGATCCTTACCCATTATAGGCTGATATAGACCGAGTTCAGTTTAGGGGAATACTTTTCCCTATGGCTGCACGGAGATGAAAATCTCACGAAGACAAAGGTACGGATGTATCCCGAAAGCGATCCACTATCCTACACGGAGGTGAAAACCTCACGAAGGAATAGTTTCTCACTCCCACTTAAAAGGGTAAAAATCGATCATGCGATACAAATCTGCAGAAATATATCAAGAACTCAAACCAGTAAAGCATACCAAAATGATGAAGATCGTAACAAAAACGGATGAAATACAACGAGAGGATCGTAAATTTAAACTAAATTTTCAACTTTCGACAAAAAGATATAAAGTAATCAACCCGTGGCTTGACTTTTTTATTTTGCGTCCCCAGTAGAGTCGCGAGCTGTTGAAACCATTTTTTTGTAAAAGGGATCGACTTTGATTTTGAAAACGAAAACGAACATGAGGAGTCGAAAAGTGGTTGTTTTCAATAAACGGTTTGATGTATTAAAACAACGATTTTGGTCTATGAAATTCAAAAAGATGAGTTCGGGAGTCGGTTACGCACGAGGAAGGATTAGCACCCTCGTAATGCCCAAAATTGGTACCTAGTTGATTAATTAGTGTCTTAGTGTCGCAAATTGAGAACTTTGAAGAGATTTAAAATACGATCCTTCGTTAAAATATTGTTTAATTGAAATTTTTCTGAGAAAATAGCGTATTTCACGTTAATCAAGAAAAAGAATTACGTCCCATAAGTTAGGGCAGAATGTCTTAAATCCTCAAAGCGAGAATAAACACCGAAAATTTTGTTTTAAAAGACATTCAGTTATCTCGATTTTAGAAAGAAATCACATTCCGTAAGTTAGAACACGATCTTTTTGTACTTCCCAAGAATATTTAAAAATTATGCTTTAAAAACATTCGTTTATTTAGATTTATCTAG
This sequence comes from Gossypium anomalum, assembly GCA_025698475.1. NCBI lineage: Eukaryota > Viridiplantae > Streptophyta > Magnoliopsida > Malvales > Malvaceae > Gossypium > Gossypium anomalum. Next base: position 64,155,592 of record CM046956.1, read on the forward strand.
AAAATCGAAATCCCGTAAGTTAGGGAATGATTTCTCGAACCTAAAAATACGAAATATTGCTTAATTTAAAAACACAATTTGCATATCGGGTAAAATGAAACACAAGATTTTGTAGTAAAATGTAAAATGAATCACGATATTAACATGCATAACAGAATAATAATAAACGCGTAATGTGAATGGCAATAATCAGGACGAAAATAGAATACATAAGCTACAAAAAGAAAAATAATAAGTGAAATCTAAATAAAAGAAAAAAACAATAGAACCTAATAGCAAACCAATAAATAAATAATATTTAAAGTTGTTTTTTTAAATAATAATAATAATAATAATAATCATAATAATATTAATATAAATAATATAAATAATAGAATACCTAAAGTTATAAAAGGATATAAATAAATAATAAAATGAATAAAATAAAATATGTGTATTAAAAATAATAATAATAGGTAAATAAATACAAAGAAACAAATATAATACTAATAGTAATAATAATGCTAAATTAATTAATTTAATAATAAAATAACAAAAATAACAAAAAAGAGACTAAATTGGACTTTAAAACATAAACTTGGGGCAAATCTGAAATAAATAAAAAGGAAGAGGACCACTCTAAACGTGCGAATAACATGGATGGACTAAAAGGGCAATTCTCCCTTCTCCTCCAAAATGGCATCATTCAGGTGTGGGCTAAAATGTAAACAAAATTAAACACGGGGTAAAAATTAAAATATAAAAAAACTTAATTGTAAAATAATTAAAAAGCGGAAGGGCTAAAAGTGCAATTAGCCCTTCCGTCAAAAACACGAGGATCCTAGGCATGGAGCGGGTCGGATCTTGGGTCAAAGGGGATAAATGACGTTGTTTTGGTGCCTGAGAGGCCTGCCTAAAACGACATTGTTTTGGAGGCCTATTTAAGGCAATCTTTTTAGAAAAAAATCATTTCAACCTTTTTTTTTAAAAAAAGAAAACCTCTCTTTCTCTCATTTTTCTCTCTGGCCGAAGCCCAAGATCCGGCGAAGGGGAACCGATGCGCCTCTGCCGTGGACAATAGTCGGACGCCTCAGGTAAGCCATTTTTTTTCTCTTTTTTTATACTTTTTTTTATATATATACTGTTTTTTAAAAAAAGAAAATATAGAAATATTGGTATATATGGTTTCGAAGTAGGAAAATAAAGGAAAAAAAAAATATAAGAACAATGACCTTAGTTCATTTATATTTTGATTTTTCTCTTCAACTATTTGTTTTTCTCCTATTATTTGGATGATTCAAATCACTGCTTCTTTTCTATTCCAATTTTTTTAAAAAAAAATATACAATGGCTTTAGATGGCTTTTATAGCCATTTACAACTTATTTTTTTAATCAATTTGTTTTTTCCTGTGCAAGTGACAAGGGCAGTGGCAGCAGGTGGCGCAGCAGTGGGCAGAGGCGACTGGTCAGAAGGCTAGGGGCGGCTAGCATTAGGGTTTCTAAGGTTTGTTTTGTTTTTTTTTTTTTTTTTTTTTGTTTGTTATGGGTTTGGGCTGTATTGTTTAAGGCTAGGGTAGTTTTTGGTTTTGGGTTTGCTTATGGGCCCCAGGCAAATTGGGCTTTCTACACCCATTTTGGTTAAACTCAAAGTCCTTTCGAATCAGTTTCAGTTTCGAACCCATTGAAAGCCCATATTTGGCCATTTGGGAGCCCATTTTAGTTTTTGGTTTGGATTATACTATTAAGCTAACTTTAAAATTCTAAGCCCATATATAAAACTTTAAAAAGTCGGGTTTTAAATTTGAGACCATTTTATCAAAAATCAGAATTTTTAATTTGGAGTACTTTTTAAACTTGCAATCGAACATCCTTTTTTAAAATAGAATCAATCCTATTTTCATTTAGAGCCCAATTTTAAACCCGTTTGCTTTCGGCTCGAATGCAGTCTGCATTACACTTGTAGCTAGGGTTTTGTACCCTAGTATTGGATTTATTTTGACCAGATGTGACTTCTTAGGGCCTTTGGATTTTTAATTTAGATTTTCAGGGGTTTTTATATTATGTTAGGTTTTAGGATTTTTAACAGTAAAATTTAAATTAGATTTTTCCCAAATTTCATATGTTAGGTTACTTTTAAAATTCAGTTTTTAAATTAAATCTTTGATTTATAAATTTAAGTTTTAATTAGATTTTTTATTTTAAAATTCAATTCTTATGTTCCAGATTAGATTTTAGATTTAGACTTCAAGTTTATTGATTAGATCATAAGTTTAAAATTTTAATTTTAATTGGATTTTAGGATTTTTATGTTAAGTACAATTTTATAATTTTTTTAAGATTTTAAAGTTAGGGTTTTAAATTAGAATATTAGAATTTTTACATTAGTTTAATTTTAGGATTTTATTCAAAATTTCTTTTAAACCAGGTTTCAAATTAAATTTAGGATTTTTATATTTAGTTAGATTTCAAGATTTTGTTTGAGATTATAATTTGGCCTTTAATTTAGATTGTAAATATTATCAGTTTTAGGTTAGTTGTGGAGTTATAGTTTCATCCCTTTTAGTTAAGAAACCTTAGTTACTAAATCTTGTAGGGTTGTCTTCGGACAGACATTATTGTAGGGGTATTATAAGTTTCCTTACGTGTAATTGTATTCTTAAATTCAGAATTTGGTGACGAGATTGAGCCTTAGATTGTAGGTGTGATGGCTCGATTTTCAGTGGTAATGAAAAATGCGGTTCTGAAAGCTCATTTTCGTAAACTAAGTCAGTAAATATAAAGTGGGAATATTTATGAAGTTAATATGAAAATATGTTAAAGAATGGTCAAGTAATTTTGTCAATAAAATAGTTAATTAAAACTCGGGAATTAAATTGTAAAAGTCTAATCGCTATTGAATTTTAATTAAGAAAAAAGATTGAAGACCTAGATTGCAATTAATCAAAGGGATAAAATAGTTATTTAACCATTTTGAAATATAGGACAGTGAGATGATGATGGTGTTTACCATTAAGTCTAATTTATGATAATTAAAGTAAAATAAAACAAAAATTAAATTAATTAATTAAGGTTAAACATGACATAAAAGGTAAAGGAAGTGGAAAAAGATGGAAAGTCATCATCATCTTTCTCATTCATCGCCCATGGAAGAAGAAATCACTTAAGGTTGAGCTTGGACATTCGACCATTCAATTAGGTGAGAAACTCAACTCATTTTCTTGTAATTTTATAGATTTATGATCATGGAAGCTTGATTTAGCTAGCCCGTGTATCAAATTGATACATTGTTGAAATTTTAGTGAGTTGCCATTTTTAATAAATTGATGAAATAGGATTAGAATTGATAGATATTGAGCTTGGATTATGAAAAGGACTAAATTGTAAAGTTAGTTAATCTTGTTTGTCAGCTTTGAACATTAGCGTCCAAATTGAATAAATGTAAAATCTGTCATGAAATTATGCTAAAAATAGAAAGTATAGGGTCCCTAATGAAAGAACATGAAATCAAATTTTAATCCGAAGCTAGAAATAAAAAAAAATGTTTATCCCGAGTTCAAGAACTAAATTGAATAAAATGAAAAATATGTGTAAAATTGAAAAAAAGATTATTTAGGATCATGCATCTCATGGCATTGTTGATGTGATCCATTTAATTGCTATTTTGTGATAATATCTTATATTGATTTGGTAAATAAATATATTGTATAGACCAAGAATTGGACAAAAGTGAAGCTAATAGAGAAAAAGCAAAAATTAAGGAATAGGTCTTGAAAAAGCTACTTGTTTTGTGTTTTGAAAAGGTAAGTTCTTATGGAACTTACTATCCTTGATTGTTTAATAGGTTTGCTTGTGTTGTTTCCATTTTTATCTATGTTTGAAAATAATTTGAAATGTTGGTGGAAATTGGCATGCTTGGCTAGTAAATGAGATTGAATCGAAATGTAACTCTCTAAACTCGGTCTAGACGTTATGGTTGAATATTGAAGATCACGTTGACCATGTTGAAGGCGCAAAAAATCATTTAATTATTTTCTCTTGACAATCGTCATCATTTTTTAAAACGTCACTCTAGTTTGCTTAAGAAAAGTTAGGTATTGTCTACAGATTCCTTTTTGAAAAGAATTTGTCGAAACTGTTTATCTTTAGAAAAACTCGAGTAACAAAGGTTTACAGAAAACATCATATTTTAAGAAAATATTGTAGTGGAAAAATAATATATCTAAATCTTACTCGTTGTTTGAACAACTTCCCACGATGAACCGATTAAGGAGGAGGATTCTCAACTAGACAAAAAAATAACAGTATATAAAAAAAAGAATTACAAATAGTATGTCATTAAATCCCCTTTAAGATCAAAATATCAAAGTTTAATGTTTAGAAAATTCGATTATGAATAGAGCAGGAGAAAAGATAAAGAATGGAAGATTTTGGTGGTGGTTGACGGCAGCAACACGATAGCAGTGTGACGGAGACAACAGCAATGGCAGTGAGGTGGTGAAGTGGTGGTTTGGTGGCTTCTAGAGGTGGTGGAGAAATGAGGAGAAGAAGTTGTTTAGGTATTGAAAATAAAAAAAAAAAAAAAAAGAAAGAGAGATAAAATGGAGGAGCAAGAAGGAAGGGTGACAAAGGAAAAAAGAGGAGAGCAAAGATGAGAAAAAAATAAAAATGAATGAGTGTCTAGGTTCAATGGATGACAAGAGCTAGACAAAGAGGGAGAAAGGCAAGTTTGGGGACAAGGAGTAAAAGGTAGATCATGGAGGGACTAAATGAACGAAAAATGGGAGGAAAAAGGTATGTTGACCAAATCAAAAAGGAAAGAAATCTCCCCTATTTGGCAACTATAGGCCACCTAATTTCTTTTGACATAAACTAAAGAATTAAAATAAATAAAATTATGGGGTGTGACACGAATGAAATGATATAAGTGTTTGATGTAATATCTATTAATTGTAACTAGAAGATTGGAAAATATCTTAAATTGTATCATGCACTATATGTGTAATTAATGTTCAGATTCAATCGATGGAACTTGAAAATTGATAGCTAATTATATAGGTTATGAATATGCAAATATGATTGATTGATGCCCATGTAAACTTAGTAAAAGGCTAGGATACAAGTGATAGGTAAGCTGTCGTCAATTGTAGTGGTAGTTCAAGTACATTTTAGCACTTAATGAGCTTGTTTTCTTAGCATTTTATAATTAATTATTGCATTTTTAGTAGTAGTATGTTAGGAACTAAATATTAATAAAATAAACATTTTAAGCTTTTTTTGTCATTTCAATGATTCGTAAGGCTGACTTAGACCTCGGGAGTGACTAATAGGCTAATTGAGCATGTAGGGTGCCAATTCAGGTCCAAGAATACAAGGGACGATGATGGGGCCGCGAGATAAGGGAGCCTGACGCAGCAACAATGCTACCAAGGCTAGAAAAGCAGTACATATCGTGACGAGGAGTTTTCCTGCATCAGGAAAATGCGATGATCTTGGGAAGAAATTCATGGCGGTAATGTCGTGACTAGGAGTTTTCCCACGTCACAACGACGTGACAAAGGTAGGCCAAAATGAGTTGAATCCTTGGACGACAATATTAGGATTATTTCCTAATTAGACACTAGACATTTAAGAGTATAATGTATTGATTGGTATCTAAATGTATCTAGGGTTGTGTCGGCACCAAGTAACTCGTAGCTTATGTAAGTAACCTTAGGATCACCGGAATTGGTACGCAGACTTAGACAAACAGTTTTTATCATTCAGTTTTCTTTGTATTTTATTTTTATGTTCACTTAGTCGGAATTTTTCTATTCTGATGTGAAGACAATTGCGAGAAGAGTTTGCTCCGGAACTGCGGCTTTAATTATTTATCAATAAGCAATTTCCTTATCTCTTTCTTTTAGTCTTTTATTTATATTTCGTTATCTGGGTCAACTAATCCTGATGTGAATATTAGAGTAAATTATGTGCTTTAGTTATATCTTACATTATTCGGTTATGGAATTGATTAATTAATTGAGTTAGTATTTATCTCAAGTTGAGTGTTTATTCAAAAGTGCTTAGTATATTAAGGAGTAACGCCCCTAGTAGAATATCGAGAGAGGTGAGACTGGGAGGGTGAATTTGGTGGTAATCCTTAGTGAAGATGAGACTGAGAATATATTCATAGCTAAGGTTGGTAAACAACTCAGTTGAGGATAATTAATGACTGAATTAGATAATTAGGGATTTAATCGATCATAGGCTAGGAGTTCACATTGCTAACACTAGAAATAGAAAATTCCATTAGTTTAATTTAGGGTAATTAATTTAATTAGTTTAATTAATATTTTAATTTGAATTCACATTACTAATTCGTGACTTAATTAGATTACTAATTATTTTTTGTAATTAATTTAATAATAAATTTCTCCAATCTACAATCCATTGGATACGATCCTCGGAATACTTCCTTATGTTTCAATGTAACACTAAAATATATTACAATTTGACTTGTTCGCTTGTAGATATCACACCTAATTTTTTATTTATTTATTTGCACGATTTTAACTCTAAACATTCGCATATTTGGAGGTGGTTATGTTGTTGGCACCGTTGTCAAGGATTGCAATGTGAAATTTTTATTAGATTGATTACTGTAAAATAATATTAGTCGAAAGAGGAACAAGCTAGATAGTGTTTTAACTTTTAATTATTTTTTTAATGTGCATACTTTTTTTTTTACCTTGTTGATTATCAAATCTAATTATGGATGAAGATGATTACATATGGTATAATGATGAAAGGAATTCTTGAGAAGATGAAAGGAACTACGTAACGGGTTGGTTGAACAGAGGTTCGACGAGCCAATGGAGTCAAGATGAAGTATACGAGGAGGGTGTAACACCCCTAACCCCTATCTGTCACCAGAACAGGGTCACAGAGCATTACAAAAGTTTATAGATCAACTACAGAAAATTTCATATTATTTACTATTCATATTCGAAATCAATCATGTCATCCCTTAATTGGGTCCTCAAGGCCAAAAATACATATTAAAATCAAATCGGGATTAAATCAAAAACTCAGAAAATTTTTCTTAGGTGCAAGGGACACACGCCTGTGTGGTCAGGCCGTGTGGCTCACACGGCCAAGCGACACGCCCGTTTCTTAGGCCGTGTGGGCATTCAATGTAAGGCACACTGTCGTGTCCCAGCCTGTGTTCAAATTAGGGTAGCTACTAACTTGGATCAAACGGCCAGCCACACGCCCGTGTGCTAGGCCGTATGGACAATTTAATTTTCAAAAATAGGTGCAGGATTCACACGGCCAAGACACACGCCCGTGTCTTGGGCAGTGTGTTTCACACGACTAAGACACACACTCGTGTGACCAATTCTAAGCATTATGTTTCTTAATTTTTAAGATGCAGGGGACACACGGCCAAACCAGACGCCTGTACACATGGTCATGTGTCACACACGACTAAGACACACGCCCGTGTGTCTTCCCGTGTAGACGAAAATAGGTCATTTTCATGGCCACTTTTCTCACCCAAATTGTCTTCAACCTACATCAATACTTACATATATATATCAAGCAATTCAAGACATTAAAACCAAGCCAATATTAACATTATATAAGATATATCATCTCATGTATTTAAACTTACCTTTTGTAAGACATATGCTTTCTATATTTCAATCTAACCATACCAAGCACACATACATTAACCATATTATAACCCCATATATATATATACACTAAACATACCATCATTAGCCATTCCAACGGCTAGATTACAAACAACCATTTTTATGCCAACATTAGCCAAGTTAGCTTATATATGTCGTTATACCAAAATAAGTTTGTTATTTATACCAAAACAAGCTGAAGGATAGTGTAATGGTGCTCCAACTGATTCCAACCTTTACGAGCTTCTGAGCACTATAAAACAGAGAAAAGAAAACTGAGTAAGCATTTAATGCTTAGTAAGTTCCTATAACGAGAATTTAACTTACCATTTCTTTTCATTTAAGGTAAGCATACAAAAATGCATCCAAGCAATTTAGTTAATAACCTAAAATACACAACTGTATCAAACATGTTAGTCATTATTCCACATAAATTTCAAGAATCAAAGATGAGCTCATCATATAGTAACTTTCATATTACATGTACATTTCCATGACAAATCATTTCAAGTCAATTTAGCCATGTCAAAACTTTATCCGTTGAATTTATTTGAAATATCAATGGATACATTCATGTAGTACACTTAAAATGTACAAAACTAAAAGTCCATCAATTCATATCCATAGGTACCCCTTAGGGTACATAATCAGCAAGCACTTTCTCAAGCTATATAACAGGATGCTCATGAGCCATGTAACAGGAAACTTATCTAGGCTATAATAAGAAACTCATAAGAGTTTAAAATAGGAAGATCATTGAGCTTAACAGGAACTCTGAAGAGTTATTATCAGGGAGCTTCGGATAGCCATATAACTAGAAGTTCGAGCAAGCCATATTAGGAAGCTCACAAAGACCCTATCCTGCCCCTATAATTTTCATAAATGACGATTTCATCCCTAGGCTCGGAAAATGAAATTTGTGCAATTTAATCCTTAATCCAAGCCTAACTGATTTTTACATATAACATTTACAGCACATATATTTCATAAAAGTTAAAATTTTTCTATGAATTTTATATCATTACAATTTAGTCCCAAAATCACAATTTCATGAAAATTCACTTTACAAAAGTTGTTTATCTATCAAATAACCTTTCAATTTCTACCATAAATTTCAAAATTTCAGCATATTCATCCATGGCAAAATTTTAATACTTTGATAACTTTACAAATTGATCCCCAAAATAGCTAGATTAGGTTATTCCGATTTCAAAAATATAAAAATTACTAAAAACGGGACAAGAATTTTCTTATCGAAATTTTCATACTTCTTTCCTACCATAATGCAGACCATGCAATATCATTAAAATAAATTTTCTTTCTGACTCGGATTTATGGTCTCAAAACCATTGTTCCAATTTCACTGAAAATGGGCTGTTACAAAGGGAGTATACAATGTTTATATACATGTTTAGATACATTATCTTGCTTATTTGGTTCCGATCTAGTCTCCTATACAAAACATGCTCAAGTACTTTATTTTCTTTGTGTGTTTAATTTTTGTTTACTTTTGTTTTGCTTGCTTGAGGACAAGTAAAGACTTGTAACACCTCAAACCCGGCCTAGACGTTATGACCGAATTCGACGTGCCACATCGAAGCATTAAAAACACTTTTGATCTAGAATACAAAAACTTACTTAGTGTCTTAAGGTATAATCTCATTATAGGTTAAAGTGAATGGAAGCTGTGCACCAGGTAGAAAACCGAAAAAGAGGAGGTGAGTCCTTCGAACTGCTTAAGTACCAAGCTCCATTCGGATCCAATCCTAGACATGCATACCACTATTGCCACACCTTAACTTAGTGTATATGCTTAGAAAACCAATTCGATTAAGTCCGTTTTAGGAAAAATGATTAATTTTGGAAAATGTTTCGTTGCGGAAGTTTTGCTTTATTGTCGTGATATTTTGAAATCTATTACTGTTTTAAAAGCGCGCCCTAAAGTTACTCAATTTCCAACAGTTAAAAATAATAACATGTCTATTCTAGCAAAATCTATCAAAACCATAAAAATAATTAGAGAGGCCTTATTACAACTGAAAACCTAAAACATTTAAGAAAAAAAAAAAGAAATCTGTCTAATTCACCAGAAGAAAACCAAAATTTGCAGAACGTGTGGCCACTCCGAACCCCTCACAGCACCAAGCCCACTATGGTTGGGGATTACCTGCATGGATGAAAACAAGGGGTGAGTTTGGGGAAACTCAGTGTGTAAAATAACCCAACCATAGCCCAAATCAACTCAACCACAGAAACAGATTAATTTGGCCTTAGCCCAGAATAGATTTTAGAATGAAGCCCATAGGCCCATAGCAGATACAAAACAGATATTCCATGATAATGCATAAACCCAACCCACATCCAACCATATACACCCTCGTCCAACCTTACACCATGTAGAGAGACTACTCGACCCACCCAACTGCTACACGCCACAGATTTTACAGCATGGCTACCAGAAACAGATAATGTGACAGAGTCACCAGATACAGATAATCGTGGCAGAGCCACCAGAACAGATAAATGTAGCAGAGCCACCAGATCAGACAATTGTGGCATAGCCACCAGGACACTTCCTCCATAATATAACCCATGTCCCCATGCAACAGATATACAAATCATGGCACACAATATACAGAATCAGATCATCATGCTTTTCAATCAAAATTAACCCTAGGGGTATAATGGTAATTTTGCACCTAGGGGCATAATGGTAATTTTCCATACATAGGGGTATTCTAGTAATTTAACTATTTTAGGGTCTTCATGCATATTTCTACCATTTATGCACTAACAGAAACACTTACCGAGTGTTCTTACCAAATTGGGCCCGTTGGCCCATTATCTCGATTTTGGCCCATTAAGCCCAAAAATATCAAAATGCACAAAACTGTGCACTTTGCAGTCTAATCACATTAGTTTTCCAGATACGTTAATCGATCTATCTCACGAGCATTCGCACACTCGCAAGTTCCCAAAAATATCGACTTTTTGACATTTCGGCTTTTCGGCTTTTGTAGATCTAGTCTATGAGAGGGTGTCAGTTACACACCTGATTTGTAGTGATTCGATGGTGAGTTCCGCACACACGAGCTGCCTACAATAGGATTACTAACACATCAGTCTAAATATGGAAACAAGCTACGCCCATATCTCCCTACCATATTCGGCCAACCATGCTTTAGACCCTAGTGCTCTTACCTTTTTGCCGAAATATGGATTAGATCCAAAGATCCAACCGAATAGTCTTCAAGCCCTTTTGCTGCATGCCCTCTTATCCTTTTGTCCATGTTATCGCTTACACAATCAAAAGAAAAAGGCATACACGCCCTTAGTCCAAACGTTAGCCACCCCTTTAAGGGTTTCGGCTTTTCTCTAAAACATGAATGATTAACGCAAGTTACTTGGAAACTTACCTATCGTCGCTCAGCCAATAGGAGTACACCTACCCACGATCCCAACTCCAATCCACCGCAGTTATGAGAAGAAATAGATTCCAGTAGCCAAGGAATCGGCTATCAAAAACACAAGTTTGAGAGTTTCAGCTTTTTAAGGGAGAGAAGAATGTGATTCGGCTACAGTAGCTTTCGGCCTACAATGGATCAACGAAGAAAAGATAAGATGGAAGAAAAGAAAAGGTGAGAAGAGAAGTACTATTTCGCTATGGAGAAAACGGCACAATGAGAGGCTTCTAGGTTCGGCTAAGAGAAAGAGTAAATATGAACAAAAGAAGAGATTTCAGTTTTGTGATAGTGTAATCGGCACAGGTGTAGGTTTCAGCTTTTAGTAGGAATGAAAGGGAAGAGAAGAGAAAACCTAATTTCGGCAGAACAACAACTAAATAACCCAGTCCCGAAATACAAAAGAAATTTGGCAGCCACTAGACCAAATGCCGAAATTCCCAACATTAAGTGACCTAGCCGAATGTGCACTTGCAGAGTCCCCTATACGGCCAACTCCTGCTTTCTATTCAGATTCCTTGATTTTCTCCCCTTATCCCTCCTCTACTCAAACCCCTGAAAAATTCAAACTCCTCCTGAAAGACTTTTACTTGAATTCCATTACTTACCATTCCTACTCATAAAAATAATTCCTTTCATATGCTTTCATTGTGACTTGAACCTTAGCTCCCCCTTATCATCCACAAGCCACTTTTATAGCCTTCCCAGTGGCGTCACATGCCACCTTGCCACATGTCTTCTTGTGGCTTATTTTACCCATTAAAACATTAAAAGCCCAATGTACTCGAATTTTTTCCCCTTTAGAGTTAAAATTAATTAAAATCACCAGATTTTAACTCAGACTTGGGCCTTCTAAGGGCCCACTAACATACTTAGACCTACATCAAGCAGTCAAAACACAGAAATTGTAAAATTCACTAAAATTCTCAAAAATCCCAAAAATCCCAAAAATTGGGACGTTACAACACTACCCTCCTTAAAGAAATTTCGTCCTCGAAATTTACCTGATCCGAACAGATGAGGGTATTGTTGACGCATCGCCTCTTCTGGCTCCCAAGTAGCTTCCTCTCTGCCACGATTACGCTAAAGCACCTTCACTAATGGGACGGATTTCCTTCTCAGAACCTTAACCTCACGGTTCAATATCTGCACAGGCTCTTCTCGAAAGTCAAGTCAGGTTGCACCTCAATCTCTGCAACCGGCACGACATGAGTAGGGTTAGAACGGTAACGCCTTAACATGGAGACGTGAAAAACATCATGGATCCTGTCTAACTCTGGAGGTAACTCCAATTGATAAGCCACTGGGCCTACTCGCTTCAAAACCCGATAAGGCCCAATGAACTGTGAACTCAACTTGCCCTTCTTACCAAACCTTAATATCTTCTTCCAAGGAGAAACCTTCAAGAAGACCATATCACCCACTGAGTACTCAATTTCCTTACCCTTTAAATCTGCATACGACTTTTGCCTATCGGATGCTTCTTTTAACCGATCTCTAATTACTTTGACCTTATCCTCAGTATCAGCTGCCAATTTCGGTCCTAGAACCTGCCGTTCCCCCAGTTCGGTCCAACAACTTGGTGTTCGACACCTTCGTCCATATAGCACTTCATACGGTGCCATTCGAATACTCGCCTGATAGCTGTTGTTGTACGCAAACTCTGCCAATGGCAAGTAATCCTCCCAACTACCTCGAAAGTCAATAACGCATCCTCTCAACATGTCCTCCAGAATCTGAATAACCCTTTCTGACTGACCATCGGGCTGGGATGGAAAGCCGTACTAAAGTTCAACTACGTCCCCAATGCCTCATGCAACTTCTGCCAAAATCGAGATGTGAATCTAGGATCCCGATCAGAGATAATTGAAACTGGGACACCATGAAGTCGCACGATCTCTGCCACATACAACTTGGCTAACTTTTGAAGTGAAAAGCTAGTGCGGACAAGTATGAAATTGGCCGATTTGGTCAATCTATCCACAATCACCCAAACTGAGTCTTTCTTTGATGGCGTCAAGGGTAACCCACTCACAAAGTCCTTGGTTACCCTCTCGCACTTCCAAAGTGGTATCTTTACTGGCTGCAAAAGTCCAGAAGGTAGTTGATGCTCAGCTTTCACTTGCTGGCATGTCAAACATTTTCCCACAAACTCCGTTACTTCTCGTTTCAGCCCAGGCCACCGATATAATTCACACAAGTCGTGATACAACTTATTCCCTCCAGGATGCATAGCACAAAGTCCTCCATGAGCTTCCTTCAATATTTCCTGCCTCAAATCAGAGTCTTCCGGAACACAAATTCTTCCTCGAAAACACAGAGCCCCTTCACTATTCAACCCAAACTCAGAGGTTTCCCCTTTCTTGACTTGCTGGAAACGAGCAACCAAAGACTCATCCTTCAACCACTTTTCCTTAATCTGGTCCACCTAGGTTGGCCTCACTTGCAACTCAGCCAACAGACTCCTATCATCATACAGACTCAGACGAGTAAACATTGCTCTCAAATTAGATACAGTTCTACGACTTAGAGCATCGGCTACCACATTAGCCTTGCCTAGGTGATACTCAATCAAACAATCATAATCCTTAAGCAACTCTATCCATCTCCTTTGCCTAAGGTTCAGCTCCTTCTGAGTTAGCAAATACTTAAGACTCTTATGGTCTGTGTATATAACACACCTTTCTCCATACAAGTAGTGTCTCCAAATCTTAAGTGCAAAGATCACTGCTGCCAACCCCAAATCATGAGTAGGATAGTTCCCTTCGTGAGGCTTAAGCTGTCGTGACACATAAGCAACCACCTTACCCTCTTGCATCAACACATAGCCCAAACCCACATGTGATGCGTCGCTGTACACAGTAAAATCCTTCCCAGACTTCGGCTGAATTAATACATGTGATTCAATCAGAACTTTCTTCAAATTCTCAAAAGCTTCCTGCTGCTTCTCTGTCCACACAAATGGTACCCCTTTCCTTATGAATTTTGTCAAAGGTGCTACCATCACAGAAAATCCTTCCACAAACCTTCTGTACTAACCTGCCAACCCTAGGAAACTCTGAATTTCTGACACCGTCCTAGGTGGCTTCCATTCCAAAATCGCTTCAATCTTTTGAGGGTCCACCTTAATCCCCTCAACAGAGACAACATGTCCTAAGAAGGTTACCTTACTCAACCAGAATTCACACTTGCTGAACTTTGCATAAAGTTCTTTCTCCCTTAACACTTGCAGCACAATGCGGAGATGCTCATCATGTTTTGCTTCAGTTTCAGAATATACCAGAATATCGTCAATAAAGACGACTACGAACCGATCCAAAAATGGTTAGAATACATGATTCATCAGATCCATGAATACTGCAGGTACATTTGTCAGTCCAAATGGCATAACCACAAACTCGTAATGACCATATCGAGTCCTAAATATCGTCTTATGAATATCTGCCTCTTTGACCCTTAACTGATGATATCCAGATCGAAGATAAATCTTGGAAAATACAGAAGCTCCTCTAAGTTGGTCAAATAAATTGTTAATCCTTGGCAGAGGGTATTTATTCTTAATCGTCAGTTTATTCAACTACTGATAATTAATACACATCCGCATCGTCCCATCCTTCTTTTTCACGAATAGCACCGGTGCTCCCCATGGAGACACACTTGGCCTAGTAAAGCCCCTATCCAACAACTCTTGAATTTGTGCCTTTAGCTCCACTAACTCCTTCGGTGCCATCCTATACGGTGCAATGGACACTGGTGCCATTCCAGGAAGCAAGTCGATTCCAAACTCGACTTCTTGGTTCGGGGGTAATCCCGAAAGCTCTTCCAGAAAAACATCTTGGAACTCCTTAATAGTTCTAACCTTATCCACTGTCAGTCCCTCATCTTTCGACTGACTTACAAATGCCAAATAGGCCTCACAACCTTTACGAATCCACTTTTCAGCTCTCAATGCCGACACCACATTGGACAAATAATCCCTTCGCTCACCTATCACCATAACCTCCTCTCCTTCTGTGGTCCTCAACACCATTCGTTTAGCAGCACAATCCAGAGTCGCCCTATGCTTAACAAGCCAGTCCATTCCCAGAATGAGGTCGAATTCTTCGAACAGTAACTCCATCAAGTCTCTAGAGAAAATATTACCTTGGGTTTCTAAGGGCACATCCCTATACAATTTGTCTACCTTAACCGAGTGACCCAAAGGACTTAGTATAGATACCCCACTCACAATTTCCTCAGAGTGCACACCCAACGGCCTAGATATGGCACATGCAACATAAGAATGAGTAGATCTAATATCCACCAAAGTAGTATAAAACATGCTAGAAACCAAGAACGTACCAATTATGATGTCGGGTGCATCGCCCTCCTCTCCACGATAAGCTGCATACACCAACGCTAGCTGTCGAGTCTCAGCATATCTGACATCCCTGCTAGGTGCCCGTCGACCTCGACCATTTCCATTTTTGCCCCTACCTTGTCCACGTCCTCTCGGTGGTTGTGGTCCACCTCTCACTGGTTGAGCGACCCTCTGTTAAGCAACTTGAACCTGATCTGTTCTCTGAGGACAGTTTTTGACTCTATGTTCCATAGACCCGCATCGAAAACAAGCACCAGAACGTTTCCTACACTCACCCAAATGTACATTACCACAGTCTCCACAGATTGGTGGTCTAACCATGTTCATCGGAACTGCCCGAACTGGCTCCTCCACTCTTGCTCTCTTGACATTCCTATTTGTACCACCTGAAGGTCCTGAATCCCTCCAAAAATGGTTTCAATCCTTCTCCCGATTCTACTTTTCAGTACGTTTCACTTCCTCAACTATCTTAGCTTTCTCTACTAAGACCGCAAAGATACGCTCCCTCTGCGGAGCAATCAATACACTAGGGTCATCTCTAAAACCATCCTCGAAGCACACACTACGCTCATATTCCGTAGCGACTATTCCCACGGCATACCGACTCAGCCTTAGAAACTCAGCCTCGTACTCCGCAACCGTCTTCCCTTCTTGAACCAGATTCAAGAATTCCTTCCTGCAGGCATCCACATAACTCGCCCCAACATTTTTCCCTTTAAAGGCCTTCTTAAACAGCTCCCAAGTTACCCTATCAGCTAGGGTCCCATCTCTCACAGTGAGCCACCACTGATACGCCTCATCTCGCAGCAACGATACGGCTCCATTCAGCTTCTGCTCCACAGATCAGTTCAAGTCGTCCATAATCTATTTTGTGGCCTCCAACCAATATTCTGCCACATTCAGGGCTACACCAGATATGCCTCTAAAGATATCCGTTCTGTTAGCCCGAAGTCGTTCAGAAATATATCCTCGAATTCCATTACCGGTACTTTCCCCAGTAAGCCTTTCCAGAACACGGAGCATTGCCTGCGACAGAACGTCATCCCCAGCACCACGATCATGAGAATCCACTTCCGTTGCCGGTGGTACCGGTGCCTCTACCGTCGGCATATGCCCAGAAGATGCAGTTCCTACTCTAGCACTACCGCGGCCACGTCCACGGCCTCTTCCACGAGCTGCTCTCGTACTCATATCGTATTATCTGATTACAAATTTTTATGCATCAATTAAATATTCCAGTGTTTGTTCAGATGTTTTATGAATAGATAGTTCTTCAAAGTTTGTTTCCGTAGAATCGCAGTCGAGCTACAGTCTCAATCTATTATCAAATTTTCTACAGTTTTCAGTATCACCCTAACTAGAGTATCCTAGCAGAGTATAAACAGATAATTCAAAAAATATTCAGAAAAGTTCAGAATAATACTTACAGGCTTGGGCCGGAGATTCGGAATGCCACCTTCTAAAGATCTATATTTTGAAAACTGAGTTTTTGCAATCTTTATAAAATTTTTATTTTTGAAAATCTTTATTTTTGTAAACCCATTCCATAGCCGAGTTGTTGCAATCGGGCTCTGATACCACTAAATGTAACACCTCAAACTCGGTCTGGACGTTATGACCGAATCCGACGTGCCACATCGAAGCGTTAAAAACACTTTTGATCTAGAATACAAAAACTTACTTAGTGTCTTAAGGTATAATCTCATTATAGGTTAAAGTGAATGGAAGCTGTGCACCAGATAAGAAACCGGAAAAGATGAGGTGAGTCCTTCAGACTGCTTAAGTACCAAGCTCCCTTCGGATCCAATCCTAGACATGCACACCACCATTTCCACACCTTAACTTAGTGTATATTCTTAGAAAACCAGTTTGATTAAGTCCATATGTTTCATTGCGAAAGTTTTGTTTTGTTGTCGTGATATTTTGAAATCAATTACTGTTTTAAAAGCGCACCCTGAAGTTACTCAATTTTCAATAGTTAAAAATAATAACATGTCTATTTTAGTAAAATTTATCAAAACCATAAAAATAATTAGAGAGGCCTTATTACAACTTAAAACCCAAAACATTTAAGAAAAAAAATCTGTGTAATTCACCAGAAGAAAATCAAAATTTGCAGAACGTGTGGCCACTCCGAACCCCTCACAGTACCAAGCCCACTATGGTTGGGGATTACCTGGATGGATGAAAATAAGGGGTGAGTTTGGGGAAACTCAGTATGTAAAATAACCCAACCATAGCCTAAATCAACTCAACCACAGAAACAGATTAATTTGGCCTTAGCCCAGAACAGATTTCAGAATGAAGCCCATAGGCCTATAGCAGATATAGAATAGATATTCCACGATAATGCATAAACCCAACCCACATCCAACTA
The DNA here is from genome assembly GCA_025698475.1 of Gossypium anomalum. NCBI lineage: Eukaryota > Viridiplantae > Streptophyta > Magnoliopsida > Malvales > Malvaceae > Gossypium > Gossypium anomalum. The sequence goes on from CM046956.1 coordinate 64,173,443, forward strand.
TATACACCCCCGTCCAACCTTACATCATGTGGGGAGACTACTCGACCCACCCAACCGCTACACGCCACGCATTTTTGCAGCATGGTCGCGAAGCGAATAATGTGACAAAGTCACCAGATACAGATAATCGTGGCAGAGCCACCAGAACAGATAAATGTGGCAGAGCCACCAAATCAGATAATTGTGGCATAGCCACCAGGACACTTCCTCCATAATATAACCCATGTTCCCATGCAACAAATGTACAAATCATGGCACACAACATACAGAATCAGATCATCACGCTTTTCAGTCAAAATTAACCCTAGGGGTATAATAGTAATTTTACACCTAGTGGCATAATGGTAATTTTCCATACATAGGGGTATTCCAGTAATTTAAATATTTTAGGGTCTTCATGCATATTTCTACCATTTATAGCAGAAACAATTACCGAGTGTTCTTACCAATTTGGGCCAGTTGGCCTATTATCCCGATTTTGGCCAATTAATCCCAAAAATATCGAAATGCACGAAATCGTGCACTCTACAGTCTAATCACATTAGTTTGCTAGATACGTTAATCGATCTAGCTCACGAGCATTCACACACTCATAAGTTCCCAAAAATACCAGCTTTTCGGCATTTTGGCTTTTCGACTTTTGCCAATCTAGTCTATGAGAGGGTGTCAGTTACACACTTGATTTGTAGTGATTCGATAGCGAGTTCCACACACACGAGCTGCTTACAATAGGATTACTAACACATTAGTCTAAATATGGAAACAAGCTATGCCCATATCTCCCTACCATATTCGGCCAACCATGCTTTAGACCCTAGTGCTCTTACCTTTTTGCCAAAATATGGATTAGATCCAAAGATCCAACAGAATAGTCTTCAACCCCTTTTGCTGCACGCCCTCTTATCCTTTTGTCCATGTTATCGCTTACACAATCAAAAGAAAAAGGCATACACGCCCTTAGTCCAAACATTAGCCACCCTTTTAAGGGTTTTGGCTTTTCCCTAAAACATGAATGATAAACGCAAGTTACTCGGCAACTTACCTATCGTCGCTCGGCCTAGAGGAGTACGCCTATCCATGATCCCAACTCTGATCCACCGTACTTATGAGAAGAAACATATTCCAGTAGCCAAGGAATCGGCTATCAAAAACACAGGTTTGAGAGTTTTGGCTTTTTAAGGGAGAGAAGAATTTGATTCGGCTACAGCAACTTTCGGCCTACGATGGATCAACGAAGAAAAGATAAGATGGAAGAAAAGAAAAGGTGAGAAGAGAAGTACTATTCGGCTATGGAGAAAACGGCATAATGAGAGGCTTCTTGGTTCAGCTAAGAGAAAGAGTAAAGATGGACAAAATAAGAGATTTTGGTTTTGTGATAGTGTAATCGGCACAGGTGTAGGTTTCAGCTTTTAGCAGGAATGAAAGGGAAGAGAAGAGAAAACCTAATTTTGGTAGAACAGCCAACTAAATAACCCAGTCCTGAAATACAAAAGAAATTCGGCAGCCACTAGACCAAATGCCGAAATTCCCAACATTAAGTGACCTAGCTGAATGTGCACTTGCAAGTCCCCTATACGGCCAACTCCTGCTTCCTATTCAGATTCCTTGATTTTCTCCCCTTATCCCTCCTCTACTCAAACCCCTGAACAATTCAAACTCCTCCTGACAGACTTTTACTTGAATTCCATTACTTACCATTCCTACTCATAGAAATAATTACTTTAATATGCTTTCATTGTGACTTGAACCTTAGCTCCCCCTTATCATCCACATGACACTTTTATAGCCTTCCTAGTGGCGTCACATGCCACCTTGCCACATGCCTTCTTGTGGCTTATTTTACCCATTAAAACATTAAAAGCCCAATGTACCCAAATTCCTTTCCCCAATTAAAATCACTGGATTTTAACTCAGACTTGGGCCTTCTAAAGGCCCACTAATATACTTAGACATACATCAAGCAGTCAAAACACAGAAATTCTAAAATTCACTAAAATTCTCAAAAATCCCAAAAATCCCAAAAATTCCAAAAATTAGGGCGTTACAGGACTTAAGTGTGGCAGTATTTGACCTGCCGCCAATTGTAATGGTAGTTGAAGTACATTTCAGCACTTAATAGGCTTGTTTTCTTAGCATTTTATAATTAATTGTTGCATTTATAATTTTAATAGGTTAGGAACTAAATATTAATAAAATAATCATTTTGTGCCTTTCTTTTATCTTTTTAATGACTCGTAAGGTCGTCTCAGGCCACAGGAGTAACTAAGGGCTAATTGAGTGTGTAGGGTGCCAATTCAGGTCCATGAATACAAGGGACGATGATCAGATCGCGAGACAAGGTTGCCTGACAAAGCAGGGATGCTACCAAGGCCAGAAAAGCATTCTACATCATGACAGAGTTTTCCCTCCTCAAGACAACGCGGTAATCTTGGAAGGAAATTCACAGTGGTGACACCGTGATGCGGAGTTTTCCTACATTACGATGACACAATGAAGGCAAGCCAAAATGACCTGAGTCCTTGGATGACAATCTTAGGATAATTTTCTAATTAGACCCTAGGCATTTAAGAGTATATTGAATTAATTGGCATCTAAATGTATCTAGGGTTGTGTGCGCACTAAGTAACCAATAGCCTATAGAAGTAATCTTAGGGTTACCAGAATTGGTGTTCAGACTTAGACATATAGTTTTTATCATTCAGTTTTCTTTTTATTTTATTTTTATGTTCGCTTAGTTGAAACTTTTCTATGCCAATGTGAAGACAATTACGAGCTGAGATTGTTTTGGAACCGTGCTTCAATTATTTATCAATGAGTAATTTTCTTATCTCTTTATTTTATTCTTTTATTTATATTTCATTAGCCTGATCAACTAATGCTTGTATGAAAGTTAGAGTAAATTATATGTTTTATTTATATCTTACATGATTTGGTTATGAAACTGATTAATTAATTGAGTTAGTAAATATCTCAAATTGAGTGTTTATTCAAGAGTGCTTAGTATATTAGGGAGTGACACCCTTAGTAAAATATTAAGACAGGTGAGGCCGAGAGGGTATCTTGTTGAGTATAACTTATGTCAAGCGGTGAGACTGAGAGGGTATCCATATGCCTAAAAAGAGACCGAGAGGGTGACTTAGGTGGTAATCCTTCATGAAGATGAGACCGAGAGAGTATTCATAGCTAAGGGTGGTAAACAACTTAGTTGAGGATGATTAATGACTTCATTAGATAATTAGGAATTTAATTGATCATAGGCCAGGAGCTCGCATTGTTAACATTAGGAATAGGAAATTCCATTAGGTTTCTGGTTGGGCTTAGTCTATTAAAATGTTGTAAACTGTAACACCCTCAACCTATCTCCGTTACTGGATTAGAGTTACGATGTTACCAAGCAATATAGAACACTTCACATAATTCTAGAACAATTGTGCAAATAATTTAAAAACATACAATAACTAGTTCTATTCATAACACAATCTCTCTAATATTTAAAACATCAATCACATGTAAACTAATATATATAATTTTAATTTCAGAAGTCTATAAAGGTCTAATTGTAAACTTCAAACATATGATAGGATTAAGTTTCAAAAACATTAAGTTTTAAAGCTAAAATGAAAATTTCCCAGTTGGTATCGATACCCAATTGGTACCTTACAGAAAAATTGATACCAAAACTCAATTTTGTTTTTCTTTGTAAAACAATGGTATCGATATTTAGTTGATGGTATCAATATTTTATGAATAAGTATCGATACTCAATTGAAAATCGATACCATTTTGGCATTCTATTTTGTGTGAATACTAAATGCCAAAGTATCAGCACTTATCTCAATAATGGTAAAAATCTCATATTAGAAAATTCAATTCATGGCAAGAAATTACTTAACCACAAAATACAATAATTTCATCCATTCAAACACCTAAATGACAAACCAATGTGCCATTCAAAGGCATCACATTTCAAACATTTAACCTAAAATCAATTTAACATCACAGGTTCATTAATTTCCTTCCTAAATTCAAAAAGGCCATGCACAACCATTAACATCTTATAAATGCACATCACATATATATATACCATCAACAAAAGCATTAAGGAACACCAAGGCTTGATACAATCAACTACAAACGAAATAGACATTCCACCCTATACATGCCACTTATAACAATTTCAATATGTTCAAAAGCTACCAAATTAATTCGATGGTTTGTGTGATCATACTCCAATGAAGTTTCCAACTGTTCGAGCTTTCCGATGATCTACAAAACAAAGAAAACAACTATATAAGCAACTAATGCTTAGTAAGCTCATATAAAAGGAGTTGAACTCACCAGTTGTAATAAATTAATCAACTATAAGTAATTCCATTTAGCCATAGATCATATTTCCCTTCTACTATACACAAAACCTCACAAGGTTAGTAGGTGAAGCAATACACATATAATTCTGACCCGTTCAAGGCATATAACATATCGAGCACTTCAATTTCACCATTCATCTATCATATGACTACCGTATACCTTCATTTTCTTTTAGCTATGCTTATCATATGTTTTATCATATGTTTCATATCCTTATTTTAAATTGTAGATCATTTCATATGGTTATGTACTTTGTAAAACTTTGATTACCAGTTCATATCATGAAAAGAATTTCACTATATAAATTATTCATTCACATACATCAACACAATCCATTTCAAAGGACTTTTCCATACCATAAATCACATTTACTCAAGGCAACAAACTATACTTGTAACTAAGAAAATCATTACAATATCTTTATAACACCCCTAACCCGTATCCGTCCCCGAAACAAGTTTATGAAGCATTACTGGAATTTACAGATCAAATACAAATATTTCATAACATTTAACATTCATGTCACATATTATTCATAAAGTCCCTTGTATGAGCCCTCGAGGCCCAAAATATGCATTAGAAACAAGTCGGTACTAAACCCGGTACTCAGAGAATCTTTTGCAAAATCTCAAAATTTTTCCTAGGTGCAGAGGTCACATGCCCGTGTGGTAAGGCCGTGTGAACCACACGGCCAAGGGACACGCTCGTGTCTCAAGCTGTGTAACTCTTTGGCTTGGGTCACATGGCCAAGCCACACGCCAGTATGCTAGGCCGTGTGTAAATACCTAGGCATTCTGTTTTGAAATTTTAAAGATGCAGGGGACACACGGCCAGGTCACATTCCCATATACTAGGCCGTGTGTCACACACGACTGAGACACACGCCCGTGTCTCTGCCTGTGTGGACGAAAATAGGCTATTTTCCAAGCCATATTTCTCACCCCATTTTGTCATCCTCCTACACCAACATTTTAACACATTCACAAGCTCTTATAAGTCATTTAACCCAACTTAAAATCAAGTCCTATTATAATACCTCATATAATCAAGTATACACACTTACTTAAATTACCAAATTCACATATATGCATATCTTATCAAATATGCTAACTTAATTCAATCTTCAATATGCCAATATAATTTCTATCAATTAACCATTTCAAACACATACCAAACATATCCATCACAAGCCATTCCAATGGCTAGTTAACTTAAAGCATTTATATGCCGATATTGGCCAATTAACCTATACATGTCATTATAACAATTATTGATTTACCATATATATATCGAAATAGGCTGATGGATAGTGTGAGTGATCTCCGCCAAGCTTTCAATAGAGTAAGCATGGAATGCTTAGTGTAACACCCCTCGCCTATATCCGATGCCGGAATAGGGTTCGAGGTATTACCTGACTAAAATTCAATCAACTATATAAAACCGATTCATGAAATCTCAAACAATTTAAAAACTTTTCCTTTCTCAAGTAATCCGTCCCAAACATGGGCTTACGAGACCTAAAACATACATCTGAGGTGGTTAAGAACCCAACTGAGAACTCATGAAAAACTTAGAAATTCTTATACAGTAAAGTTCCACACACCCGTGTGGGTATAGAGCACACGACCGTGTGCTAAGGACACGCCCATGTCTTGAACCCGGGTTTGAAAACTTGGGCATTCTGCCAAAACTACATGGCTCGAGCACACACCCGTGCCCTGCAACTATGTCCTTCACACGGCTGAGACACATGGCCGTGTCTCTTGCCCGTGTACTTCTAGTATGCACACTGACTTTATGGCACGGCATGGAAACACGCCTGTGTGGCCCGTCCGTGTGCTAAAATGACTTCAAAATTTAAACTGCAGGGGACGCACGGCCATAACACACACCCATGGGCATGAGCCGTGTGTCACACACGGTCTAGACACACGCCCGTGTATCTTACCCGTGTGGACAAAATAGGCTATTTTCCAAGCCCTTTGGTCACCCATTTTGCACAACCCACACAAGATCCTTTCAATACACAAACCTTATCATAATGGGCACTAATTCAACCATAGAAAGAACATCATATGCATTCATCAAAATGAATAATAGCCATTATTCTAGGCTTGATACAAAATAAAAGGCTTTTGACTTAAGCCAAAATACATAAACACTTCTCATAATGTAACATCCTAGTATAGCCCTATACATGCCACCTTCAAAAATACAAATCAAACTATACCGAATATTGCGGGCGATAGTGTGATCGATATCTCTGACTTTAAGGGATCCTTAAGCTAGCTTGGCGACACTAAAAGAAGAGGGAAAGAAAAGAGGGTAAGCATAAAGCCTAGTAAGTTGCATATAAATAAATATACAACAACAATCTCACCAGCAGACATCATACTTATAACTCAAAGATAAACATAATTGAACTTACTCATTATCCTCTACTCGAGTAACATTTTCTAAATTAAGCTCGTTACTCATGCTTATCATAGAGGTACCTGTAACACTCGCAACATGATTATTCTTTCTTTATCAAAATTGATCTATAACTCTCACCATTGAAACATTTGGAATACTAGTGGATATTCTATGAACCTCCATCATGGGATATAACACTGGCTCTCATATATGCGTGCTGATGCATGTCCTAGACATGTCTTACACTAGCACAACTCTTAGCCGATGCGTGTCCCAGACACGTCTTACACTAGCTATCTCTGTTGAGGTCGACGCATGTCCCAAACATGTCTTACACTGGCACTCATCTCTGTGCCGATGTGTGTCCCAGACACGTCTTACACTGGCTATCTCTATATGGCTGATGCATGTCCTAGACATGTCTTACACTAGCCCTCGTCTAAAAGCTGATGCCATGTCCCAGACATGGTCTTACACTGGCTCTCAGAATGTGGCCGAAGCATGTCCCAGACATGTCTTACTCAGGCGCACAAATCACCCAATTCCTTAGCACGAATATCCAGTTCGTATCCTAATGTTTCAACGGGATATCTCTATTATCTCAATATTACTAGACAGTCTTAACTTATAACTTAGCAACTCATACAATATCAATTCAATGGCGATATGAGTACAAGTATCAACAGTGTAGTTTTATTATTTATATACAACTTACCTCGGTTTACAAAAAGTACTTGACTATTTGGTTTAGTCGATTTGCTTGGCCTTCCTCCGATCTAGGTTCGAATTTGGTAAATCTTGATCTATAATGACAATATGCACTCATTTAGTCACTAATTAGGATTAAGCAATCATAAATTCACATCTTTGGTAAAATGACCATTTTGCCCCTAGACTTTGACAAAATGACCATTTTGCCCCTATACTTTGACAAAATGACCATTTTATCCCTATACCTGAAAATCGATTTTCATCAAATTTCTTTGTATCTCAAGCCTAACCGAGCTATTTTTACTCTTATAGAAACTTTAAAATCTCACTATTTCATATACTTATTAACTATTTTACAACTCATGCAAAATAGTCCCTTTAGGTGTTTTCATGCTAACACCTTTCACAAAAGTTGTTTATAACCCAAATAGGACTCATATTTTTCCATAAAAACTCAATAAACATCTCAAAAACATCCATGGCAAAATCTTAAACTATTGACCATTTTGCAAGATATCACCCTCATTTGAAAGCTCATGCTTCAAGGGTCTCAAAAATACAAAAATCATTAAAAGAAACTATCAAAGTCACTTACTTGAGAGGCTTAATGTTGCTGCAAATTTTTGAAGCTTAAAACCCTAACAATGGCTGATAAAAATCGGTGGAGAGAAGAAAAATAGAGAAGAAATGACCTTTTTTTTTATTATTTAATTTAAAACTAGTTAAATTTGATGACCTCATCATCACCTAACTTTGTCAAATTTGTCTCCCCTCACTCCATTGCCTGCTAGGCTATTTCACAAGGGTTTAATTACCCTTTAAAGACCCTAAATTTTAAATCTCTAGCTATTTAACACATTTGGGTACTAAAATGTAACTTTTACCTTTTATGTGATTTAGTCCTATTTCGCAATCGGGCGTGATAACATCAAAATTAGCTTACCAAATTTTTCATGCACTAATAAAATCATACTATAACCTCATAGAAACAATAAAATAATTTTTTTCTAACTTCATATTTATGGTCCCGAGACCACTATTACGACTAGGCCCTAAATCAGGCTTTTACACTTAGTAAGTTCATATAACATGGTAATTAACTTACCACTCATTTAAATTCAATATAAACATACAAGGCACATTCAATCAACTTGATCACGAGCCCTAACACATATCCTCATCACCACTGTTAGTCATATATTTCATATAAAAATCAAGAAACATATATGGGCTCAACAATAATTATATTTCCATGTACATATACTTTCCACATTATGTATTCATATAAATATACAAATCATATCCCTGTATTTCAAGTACATTTTCATAATAATTCCTCTCGAGTTCAGATTATTTCATGTTGGAACTTTGCCCATTAAATCATTTGAAATGTCAGTGTCACACGGGTAATACACTCAAGGTATACAAATTTATAATCATCGATGAATATATTCATCAAACAAATTCCATATTCATATATTATCATCTCGTATTTCCATATATCATGTATCATCATTTTCATGTATTTCAGGCAGATACGTGTATTAATTAGTTTCATGTTCATATTTTCTCATGTCTGGATTTTTACCGTTGAATCATTGAAAACATTAATGGATACATAGGTAATACACTCGAAGTGTACAGATCAAAAATCTGTCAATTCATATTCAGGAGTGCTCTTTAAAGCACATAATCAGGAAATCCTCTCTCAAGCTATATAACAGGAAGCTCACAAAGAGCCATTAATCGGGAAGCTCACAGAGAGCCTATTAGGAAGCTTATCTGGGCTATATAACAGGAAGCTCATAAAAGCCATAATCAAGAAGTTCACAAAGAACTTTTAATCAGGAAGCTCGTGAAGAGCCTTTAATCAGGAGCTCCGAATAGCCATATATCGGGAAATTCAAGCGAGCCATATTAGGATGCTCACAAAGAGCTGCGTTTGTGTCTGCAATATATACAGGATCACAACCGATCATATAATAGGACGCTCACAAAGAGCTTTGGTTGTAACAACTCATTTTCAGTGAAATTAGAACAGTGGTTTCGGGACCACAAATACGAGCTGGAAAGAAATTTTATTTTAATATTATTGAATGATTCCCATTATGATAGGAATATTATATGAAAATTCTTACAAGAAAATTTTATCAATTATGTGTTTAATAATGGAAAGGACCAAATTGCATAGAATGCAAACGTTGAATTCTAGTAGCTAGAAGGATCAAATAGCTATGGAATTCAAAACTTGAGGTCCTTATATGGTAATTAGGCCATTAAAGAAAAGTTATTAGATATTTTTGGTGATTCATCCATGGAAAAATTAAAAAAGGCTAAGGACTAAATTGGAAATGAGAAAAATTAATGGATGATAAATCATTAATAAGAAATAATATGATTTTATATCATCTTCATCCTCAAAAATTTCATGGAAACCCTAGGAAAGAGAAAACAAGCTTTCTTGGTTTAATTGGGTAAGTATTCTTGTCCCATTTTTAGTAATTTTTATATTTTGAGATCAAGATAGTTTCATCTATCTATTTTGGGGATTAATTTGAGAAGTTATCAAAGTATCAAAGTTTTTCCATGGATGAATATGCTGAAATTTTGAAATTTATGGTAGAAAATGGAAGGTTGTTGTTAGATAAACAACTTTTACAAAGAGAATTTTGATAAAATTATGATTTTGGGACTAAATTGTAAAGATGTAAAAGTTACGAAAAATTTTGAATTTTGTGAAATACATGTGCTATAAATGTTATATGAAAATTTTGGTTAAGCTTGGAATAAGGATTAAATTTCATGAATTTCATTTTTATAGCCTAAGGACGAAATTGTCATTTATGAAAAGTAAAGGGGCAAAATGGTAATTTTGCCTAGGATGTAAATTGAATCCAATTGGATATGAAATATGATAAATTGATGATTAAATTCATTTATATAGACCCAGACAACTCAAATTCGAAGCTAGATCGAAGAAAAGAAAAAGTTTCGGATTCATAGATTTTTATACACAAACGAGTGTCGAGGTAAGTTCGTGTAACTTAATTGTACATGTTAATATGTTGGAATTGAATGTTGTATTTGGATTGAATGTAGTATGTGTTTATGTGAATTATATGAACGTTATAAATGCATGAAATGATCACATGTTCGGAAAAGTTCATAAGATGTTAGGTTCCGTTTAAATAATGAAATTCGAAAGATATATGTGATTTTTCGTATTAAATGTGGTCCTGTATGTAACACCCCTAACCCATATCCGTCGTCAGAATAGGGTCATAAGGCATTACAAAATAAAACACAGTTCCAAAAAATTAAATAAAAAATATTTATATAATCACATAAATATGTCTTGAGAGTTAACTACGATTTAAATTATAAGCTAATTTAACTCTTAATTTGAACATTTCATATCATTTGTATATCTGGACATATCGTTCACATGTAACAATATAAATCATATTATAACAACAATTTCATATACGCGGCATTGGTATAGTAATCTATACGAACCTCATAAATTCTACACATTAATACCGAGTAATATCAAACCTTTAGATATAAACAAACTCATTTCATTTTCTAGTCTATTTGACTATCATAAGTTATTTATACAAATTTGCAAGCTTATAAATGACTAGTAAGAATCTGTATATATAATCACATGCATTTATTACATTAGACAACATCTTTACTGAAAGTAATTTACCTATCTTACCCTACGTGTAAACTTACACACATTTGCATATATCTATGTGTCAAGTTGCATTTAAAGTATAATAGATATAATCACACCTATGAAGACTTAAACATATATTTTTCTATATATTCAATGTGGTAGTTTACTTTATCAAATTCATACGTATCATGCCATCACATCCACAATCATAACTAGATGCAAGTACATAAGCAAGATTTTAATTAAATCCAAAATGTATAGTATGTCCTTTTTATATATTACGTTCCTACTCAATAAAACATTTCTCAATTTACATGAACATATATGCCGAAATACAATTGGAAAAAATACATCATTCATATTGATCAACTATCAAATTCTGAAAACAACTATCCACACACCATTCGTACTTTTACAACCTAAGAAATAAATATATCACTATGAGCTTTAACCTTTTTGAAACTTAATTCTAAATCCAAGGATTCCAAACCATAAATATTACCTTATTTAAAACATGTTTACTAAATTCATGAGTATATTTCATCTATGAATTATTATAGTCAAATCAACCATAAATCTTTCAAAGCCATTACTCATTGTCCAAACATGCAACATTTACCTCACATAATAAGCGTACACAGCACGCAACTTATAACCATAATTAATATAGACTATACCAAGCATAATTAAATTCAAACATATTAATTAACCATTTTTGCATGGCTTTATACACAACGAAAATTCATCATTTCAAAGCACACTTCAGCCTATACATGCCATAATTCGATTTTAACTTATAGAGGTACCCAAAATAGTAGATAGTGTGATGAGCTTCGCTGATGATCCCCAAGCTTGTAACTTGATTTCAAAATCTATAAAACAGAAAAAAATATACACACAATAAGCTATTATATCTTAGTAAGTCATAAGCAGATAATTAACCTAACAAAATATTCAACTCAATTAGGCTAGCCAATATTTATAGTAACTATATACCATTTAGTCTCAACTTAAAAATTGTAAATATATTCATATGTATACATTCACACATAAATATTATCTTGGCCGAATGGTCAAATAACCAAATTATCTTATTATCATTCAACTTTCCAACCAAATTGTCTTTACACTATCGAATTCATATATACTTTTATACACAAGTTCAAGAATCAAGATATCACCACAAGTATTTACACTCCTTATTTGACCGAATACTCACATGACCATTTAAACATATTAATAATCAACTTCCCAAAAACAACTAGTTATAATATAATCAGGCCTGCGTATGCTTTTATACATAAGCTCAAAAATCACAACATAATATCACATATATATATCACCAACAAGATCAATTATACATAATCACACACTTGCACATAATTATGAATCATTAAATGATACTCAACTTATTAATCACAAAGCCGAATACACATACCAACCTTAAATTCATTGACATCAACTACACATGAATAAAACAATTATCAAGTGCAAACTTACGTTATCATGAATAGCCAACAAACTAATTCATACCTGGCCGTTTAACTCGTACTACACACTCGTACACAATTTAACTTTGCTCGATGAACCATTCAGAATTGGGTAGGACACTCGGATAATCACACAAATCGTACAATGCCAACGTCCCAGACGTGGTCTTACATGTAGTCACATATCGATGCCACTGTCCCAGACAAGGTCTTACTCGTAAACACATATCGGAATCACATATCGATGCCATGGTCTTAGTCACACACGTATATCAGAATCCTATGTCATGACATATGTGTCCTAACTATTCCTAAGGTTTATACGGGGCTTTCGGATGTCGTAACTCGATCGAAATGAATGCTTGAACATAGTTACCAAGCTTAATCACATTCGCCAATAGCATAAATAAATTCATATTTTTCATACCAGCATATATATTTGGCATTTATCTACAATTAAACACATTTATTTGCTTACAAACTTACCTCGGACGTTATAAAATGAGACAGGGCTTGTAACACCCCTCGCCCGTATCCGATGCTAGGACAGGGTTCGTGGTGTTACCTGACTTAAACTCAACCAGTCACTCAAAAAAAGAAACTGGGCCGTAAAATTTCGATCAATTTAAAAATTTTCATTTCATAGGATACTGTCCCTTATATGGGCTTAGGAGGCCCAAAACATGCATTAGAGATGGTTCGGGACTAAACTGAGAACTTAAGAAAAACTTGGGAAGTTTCATGCTTTAAGGCTCCACACTCCCGTGTGGGTATAGAGCATACGACCGTGTGATAGGGACACGCCTGTATCCCAAACCCGTGTCCAAAAACCTAGACATTCTGCCAAAGCCACACGGCCAAGGCACACGCCCGTGTCCTATAACCGTGACCTTCACACGTCTGAGGCACATGGCCGTATCTCTTGCCCGTGTACTACTACCATGCATACTAACTTTAAAACACGGCCAGGACATACGCCCGTGTGGCCTACCCATGTACTAAAGTGACTTAAAATTTTAAGTGCAGGGGATACACTGCCTTAACACACACCCATGGGAGTGAGCCATGTGTCACACACGGCCTCGACACGCTCCCGTGTGTCTTGCCCATGTGGACAAAGAAGGCCATTCTTCCAAGCCATCTTGTCACCCATTTGCACAACCTACACAAGATCGTTTCAATATACTAACTTCACCACAATGGACACCAATTCATCCACAGAAAGAACATTATATGCATTTACCAAAATGAATAATAGCCATTATTCTAGGCTTGATACAAAATGAAGGGGTTTTGACTTAAGCCAAAATACATAACCAATTTCTCATTAAATCAAACATCCTAGTCTAGCCCTATACATGCCATACTCAAAAGAAGATTTATACCATACCAAGTGCTTCAATTGATAGTGTGATCGATATCTTCGACTTCAAAGGATCCTCGAGCTAAATAGCGGCACTGAAAGGAAATGGAAAGGAAAGAGAGTTAGCATAAAGCTTAGTAAGTTGCATATAAATAAGTATACAATAACAAATTCACCATTAATCATCATGTTCATAACTCAAGGGTAAACATAAACTTGACTTATTCATTACCGTCTACTCGAGTCACATTTTCTAAATTAAGCTCATTACTCATGCATATTGATTGTCACTCGCGATAAATTTTAAAATTTATAAATGATTGTACTCGAACTAACTATTATCATGATGAAGGTAAACGCACCTGTCGAATAGTAGTATAGTTTTAGCAAGATTGGATGTCGAACCCAATGGAACTAAAAGTACTAGTATTAAATTTCTTTTTGTTATCTAGCCTAAGAATAATGAGGGTTTTAATTAACTAATTAACTAATCTAAGAATGCACAGAAAATAGGTTTGGGGAAAATAATTTTTGGAAAATTCAATTGATTAAGACAATACCCAAGGAAAAATCCACCTAGACTCTGAATCAGACGATTTATTCATTCAACTTGTTCAGTAGAAATCCTTAATTTATATTATTATCCCTCTCGAGACTAACAGCGTCTAACCCTAGATTGAATAATTGAAATCTCTTTCTAATTAACACCCTAGGGTTGCATTAACTTGATCTATGGATCCCCTTATTATGTTTCACCTTAATCCGGTAAAATCTTGTCACCCAATCTCTAGGCGTGCAATCAACTCCACTTAATTATGATAAATTTACTCTTAGACAGGGACTATTCATCCTCCGAATAAGCACATTAACTTGAACCAATATCCTGAAATACTGAAGCAAGAATTAAGAACACATAATTAAGAACAAGTCAAATATTTATCATACAATTCAGATAATAATAACAAGATTCGTCTTAGGTTTCATTCCCCTTAGGTATTTAGGGGGTTTAGTTCATAACTAAAAAGGAAAACATCTCAGAATAATAATGAATACAAAACATAAAGAGAACCCAAAACTCCTGAAGGGAAATTGAGGAGAGATCTTCAGTCTGGATGAATAATCTGACTTTTGAGATGGATCAATCGGCTTTCTTCGAATAATTACTTGCTTCCTACTCTGTGTGTGTCTTTTAATCCTACTCTAGGGTGTTTAAATAGGTATTTGAATGCCTAAAAGCCCTCAAAATCGCCCTTTTTCGAATAGAACTTAACTTGGGCTCAACAGGGACACACCTGTGTGACACGCCCGTGTGCAATTACTTCAGGCCGTGGTCAAGGCTGAGAGGTCAACACGCCCGTGTTGAGGTTGTTTTAGGCCGTGCTTGAGCCTGCTAGAATGGTACGGGCGTGTGTGCTACCCGTGTGAGGAAGTCCAGGCTGTATTGTTTTCCCATGTCAGCCCATTTTCTCCCTTTTTGGCCCGTTTCTTGTTCTTTTTGCTCTCCTGTGCTCACCTAAGTATAAAACATGAAATTAAAGTATTAGGAGCATCAAATTCACCAAATCTAAGGAGAAATAATTCATAAATGTGTTAAGCATGGGATAATAATATGTATAAATTACGGTTTATCACATACCAGATAGGTACGTCTACCACTCACAATGTTATTACACTTTCCTCGTTAAATCAGCTCTTTAACTTTTAAAGTTGAACCTTTCAGAATACCACCGGATATTCTATGAGCCTTCAACATGGGGTAAGTTACCGTTGCCATGTCCCAGACATGGTCATACACTAGCTCTCATGTATACGTGCTGATGCATGTCCCAGACATGTCTTACACTAGCACAACTCTTAGCCGATGCATGTCCCAGACATGTCTTACACTGGCTATTATTGTCGAGGCTGATGCATGTCCCAAACATGTCTTACACTGGCTATTATTGTCAAGGCTGATGCATGTCCCAGACATGTCTTACACTAGTACTCATCTCTATGCCGAAGCCACGTCCCAGACATGGTCTTACACTGGCTATCATAATGTGGTCAATGCATGTCCCAGACATGTCTTACACTGGCATACAAGTCACCCAAATGTCTTGGCACGAATATCCGATTTGTTTCCTAGGGTTTCAACGGGGTCTTTCTAATATCTCAATAATTACTAAGCATTCCCAATTCACAATTTAGCAATTCATACTATATCAATTCAATGACAATGCGAATACATGTATTAACAACGTAGTTATATTATTTCCATACAACTTACCTCAGATTACAAAATGTACTCGACTAGTCGGCTTAGTCGGTTTGCTTAGCTTTCCCCAGTCTAAGTTAGGATTCGGTAAATCTTGATATATAATAGCAAAATGCACTCATTTAGTCATTAGACACAATTTTAAAAATCTAAAATTTACATCTTAGGGAAAATGACCTTTTTGCCCCTAGACCTTGGCAAAATGACTATTTTGCCCCTATGCTCGAAAATTAATTTTTATCCAATTTATTCGTGTCTCAAGCCTAAGCGAACCATTTTTACTCTTATAGCAACTTCAAATTCCCACTATTTCACATATTTATCAACTATTTTACAACTTATGCAAAATAGACCCTTTTGGTGTTTTCCATAAAAACTCTTTCACTAAAGTTGTTTATTATACAACCCTAACTCATTTTCTTCCATAGAAACTCAGTAAACATCAAAAATCCTTTCATGAAAACACCCTAAAATTTCAATCATATTGCAAAATAGACCCCTCATTTGAAAGCTTATGCTTCAAGGGTCTCAAAAATGCAAAAATTCATTAAGAGAAACAATCAAAATCACTTACTTGGGAGGGCTCAAAGTTACTGAAATTTTTGAAGCTTTCAAACCCCTACAATGGTTAATATTTTCGGTTAAGAAGGGAGAAAAGATGATAGCTTTTCCTTCTTTTTCTTTTTCTTTTATTAAAAATACAAATAGTTAAAATTGGTGACCTAAGCTTTACCTAATTTTGACCTTCTCACCAATTTGTCTTCCCATGGCTAGCCAAGCTCTTTCTAGGGTTGTAATTTCCCTTTAAAGGCCCTCTATTTTAATTCTCTAGCTATTTAACACATTTGGGTACTAAAAATGAAACTTTTCCTTTTATACGATTTAGTCCTTTTCCGTAATCGTGCTCACAAACATTAGAATTAACTCTCTAAATTTTTCATGTACCAATAAAACCATACCTTAACCTCTTAATATTAATAAAAATAATTTTCCTAACTTCGAATTTGTGGTCCCGAGACCACTGTTCCGACTAGGCCCTAAATCGGGCTGTTACATTCCTCCCCTTTTAGGGATTTTAGTCCCCGAAAATCATAACAGTGAATAAGTTCAGATACTGCTTTCTCAGAGACTCCTCGGGTTCCAATGTGGCTTCCTCACCTCCATGTATATGCCACAAAACCTTCACAAGTGGTATATTCTTATTTCTTAACTGTTTGACCTCTAGAGCTAAGATATTGACTGGTTCCTCACCATCCGGAAGAATCTCAACTTCAGTTGGCACAATTACATGCGAAGGGTCCGATCTGTACCGACGTAACATGAATACATGAAATACATTGTGAATCTTTTCTAACTCCGGTGGCAAATCCAATCGGTAGGTAATAGACCCTACTTCTTCTGTAACCTCATAAAGTCCTATGAATAGAGGACTCAACTTGCCCATATTTCCAAACCTGAGGACTTTCCTCCACGGAGAAACTTTCAAAAATACTTTATCACCAACTTGAAACTTAATTTCCTTTCGTCTCAAATCCGCGTAGGATTTTTGTCCATCCAAGGTGGCTTTCAGGTAGTCACGAATCACCTTAACTTTTTCCTCAGCTTCTTTGACCAAATCAACCCTGTGAATTTGACTCTCTCTCAAATCAGTCCAGTATAAGGGCGTTCAACATTTTCGCCCGTACAAGGCCTCATAAGGCGCCATTTTCAGACTCAACTGATAGCTATTGTTATAGGCGAATTCAACCAATGGAAAATATTTTTCCCAGCTTCCTTGAAATTCGAAAACACAACATCTCAACATGTCCTCTAAGATCTGTATTACTCTTTCCGACTGTTCGTCAGTTTGCGGGTGAAAAGCCGTGCTGAAACTCAACTTGGTTCCTAATGCCTCTTGTAACTTTTTCCAAAACCTTGAAGTAAACCTCAGATCTCTGTCTAACACAATCGACAATGGCACTCCGTGAAGCCTTATGATCTCATAAATATACAATTCTGCTAATTTCTCGAGGGAGAAATCGGTACCCACTGTTACGAAGTGTGCCGACTTCGGCTTAGTTTGGATGGGCGGTGTGTTTACCTCCGGTGAGCTTAAAAATAGCGGTGGCCGTGAGATTAATTACTGTAGCAGTGAGATTGGATGCTATAGTGGTAAGATTAGAAACAATGATGGGGTGTGTGTTTGGATTTAATCGCAGCTGTAGCAGTGAGGTGAGAATATAAAATGACTATTAAGGACATTAGATTAGAAATGACAATGTATTTATGTTATATTATTTAATATAAAACATAAATTAAAATTATATTTTTTATAAAATGATAATTAAAATATTAAAATCATATACAATAAAATTTAAATATTTTTAAATTATATTCAAAATAAAATATCAAAATATTTTACAAATTATATTTAAATCAAATAATAAAATATAAATTAAATTGTATTTATACTAAATTATAAATAAAAATTATAAATTTATTGAAAATTAAATTATATTAAATAATGACATATTAAACCTATGTTATGTATATTAAATAAAATAAATAATAAATGAAGAGTTGGAGGGGTAAAATAATAATTACCCTTATTTTTGGACTTCCAAAACAGTCCGCTGGAGCTTTTAACTCCAGCCAATATTTTGGGCTTCAGTGAGGTGAGAAATGCTTACTGGTGTGCTTGCCAAACACCACAACTGGAGCAGCATTTCAGTTCAATTTTTTTTACTCTTTAAATCTCACCACACTGGAGCTTACTGGTGATCCAAAGGGGCCTTTAGTTAGTCTATCAAAAATAACCCATACTGCATCTTTCTTCTTCGGGGTTAGTGGTAAACTGGTTACGAAATCCATAGTGATACGATCCCATTTCCGTTCGGGAACCATAATAGGCTGAAGTAAACCCGAAGGCACTTGATGTTCATCATTTACTTGTTGACACACTAGACACTTGGAAATGAACTCTGAGATATCTCTTTTCATGCCCGACCATCAATACACTTTCCTAAGGTCGTTATACATTTTTACACTAGCCGGGTGAATGGACAAACAACCACCATGTGCCTCTCTCAGAATCTTCTGAATAAGCTCATCGTTCCTGGGTACGTAAATTCTATCTTTGAACATTATACAACCATCGGTACTAACATGAAAATCTGATTTAATCTCTAACTCACACTGAGTTCTATTGGCTTGCAATTTCTCATCACCTTTCTAAGCTTCTCGGATTTCATGAAGAAAAGTCGGTCGGGCTTTCAACTCTGCTAGGATTGAACCATCATTAGATATTGTCAATTGAGTGCTCAAGGCTCTCAAAGCAAACAATGACTTCCTACTCAAGGCGTCGGCGACTACATTTGCCTTTCCCAGATGGTAGTCGATAGTCAACTCATAATCTTTTATTAGCTCTAACCATATTCGCTGCCTCAAGTTTAACTCTTTCTGGGTCATCAAATACTTTAGACTCTTGTGATCGGTAAATATTCGGCATCTCTCACTATACAAATGGTGTCGCCAAATCTTCAGTGCAAACACCACAATTGCTAGCTCCAAATCATGGGTCGGATAGTTTCTCTTGTGTGGTTTTAGCTGTCACGAGGCATAGGCTATAACTTTGCCTTCTTGTATAAGTACACATCCTAACGCATTTAAGGAGGCATTGCTATAAATCACAAATTCCTTGCCCGTCTCTGGTTGCACTAACACTAGGGCTTCCGTTAATAGGGTCTTTAATCTCTTAAAACTTCGTTGACATTTTTTGGTCTATACAAACTTGACATCCTTTTGCAGTAACTTTGATATCAGTGTAGCTATCATGGAGAATCCATTTACAAATCGTCTGTAATATCTAGCTAAACCCAAAAAGCTTTGAACCACTGTTACATTCCTCGGCGATTTCTATTCTACAATGGTGAAAATATTTTTTGGATCAACTCAGATTCCATCACCTGACACAATATGTCCTAGGAACCCAGCCTCTTTGAGCCAAAATTTGCTCTTACTGAACTTGGCATAAAGCTGTTTATCCCTCAAGGTCTGTAATACAGTTCTCAAATGCCCTGCGTGCTCACTCTCATCACGCAAATAAATCAATATGTCATCAATAAAAATGAAAACGAACCTGTCCACGTACAGTCGAAAAATGCGGTTCATCAAATCCATAAATACCGCCGGGGCATTTGTTAATCCAAAAGGCATAACAAGAAACTCGTAATGCCCATATCTCGTCCGAAAAGTGGTCATCAGTACATCTTGTTCCTTGACTCTTAACTGGTAGTAACCCAACCTCAAATCTATTTTAGAAAATACAGTAGCTCCTCTCAATTGATCAGAGAGATCATCGATCCTCGGCAAAAGACACTTGTTCTTCAATGTCACTTTATTAAGCTGTCTATAGTCGATACATAACCTCATCGACCCGTCTTTCTTTTTCACAAAAAGTACTAGAGCACCCCATGGTGAATAGCTCGGTCTAGCAAAACCCTTATCTGTTAATTCTTGCAACTGTACTTTCAGCTCTTTCAACTCGGTAGGGGCCATTCTATATGGTAAAATTGAGATTGGTGTCGTGCCATGAACTAACTCAATACCAAACTGAACTTCTCTCTCTGGAGGTAATTCGGGCAACTCTTCCGAAAACATCTATAAACTCACAAACCACTGGTACTGATTTAGTCTTCGACTCGGACACTTGAGTATTCAGTACAAAAGCTCGATAAGCCTCATACCTTTTTCTGAAATATTTTTAAGCAGTCAAAGATGATATTACCACAGGCTACTTGTCTAAGTCACCTAGTCCAACTCGAAGAACATTCCCATCTTCACACTTTAACTCAATAATTTTCTCCCCACAGTCCACTACAACACTATAAGAAGTCAACCAATCCATCCGAAGGATTACATGAAACTCATTAAACAGCAATAACATTAAATTGGTCAGAAAAAAATGACCTTTAACTGTCAAAAGACAATTCCTACATACTTGGTCAACTAGTACATGTCTGCCTAAAGGGTTGGATACTTTTATTACGAACTCAGTGGACTTTACTATGATATTTATGCAGGGTATCAAATCCTTACAAATATAAGAGTGGGTAGACCCCGGATCAATCAAAGCTACAACAAATATATCATGAATAGAAAAGGTACCCGTAATCATGTCGGGAGACTTTGCCTCCTCGCAGGCACGAGTAGCATAAGTTCTTGTAGGCGCTCTGCCTTCAGACCTCACTGCAACGTCTTTTGCCGTACCCCTACTACTAGTCCCAGTCCTGGTTTTTTTTGTGGCCTACCCCTAACGGAGTACTACTTGCCTTCATTGCTTGCTTCCTCTCTCTCTCTCTTCCATCTCAGGGCAATCGCGAATAAAGTGGTCTAGTGACCCACACTTGAAACAGCCCCTCTCATTTACTCGCATTCACCTAAGTGACGTCTCCCACATTGCTGACACTCTTGCCTATTTGGCCTAATACTACCAACACTAGCCACTGAAGTAGTCTGGGCTTTAGACGCCATATTCTATTGATTCTTGTTTCTTATCGTATACCCCACCGAAGCATTCGATCTAGTAATGAACTCTTTTGATCTCTTAGATAAGGGTTGATGTGATTTCCCTACTTGTCTCTTCTTTAAATCTCGTGACTCAATGGCCGCCTTCCTCCTCTCTTAATTCCAGGATGCCCGTGAACACCCAAATATCTTCATTGAGGCCATCTTCAAACCTTTTACACATGGTAGCTTCAGTGGATATGCATTCCCACGCATACTTGTTGAGTTTCACAAACTCACGCTCATATTTTGTCATAGTCTTATTACCCTGTTTCAACTCTAAAAATTCATTTCTTCTCTGGTCTATGAACCTCTGGCTAATATACTTCTTTCTGAACTCTTCTCGAAAAAATTCCCAAGTTACTCTTTCTCTCAATACCATAGAAACGAGAGTATTTCACCACTGATAAGTCGAGTCTCGGAGAAGTGACACGGTACACTTCACGCACTCTTCAGGCGTGCATGATAGTTCATCAAATACCCTCATGGTATTTTCTAGCCAAAACTCCGCTCTCTCCGGGTCATCATCTATACTAGCCTAAAATTCCTCGGCCCCTTGTTTCTGAATCTTGTCTACTGAAGGCTTCTCTCTTCTAAAAATTTTCGCACCTTGCGGAGCCACCGGGGCATATTGAGGAATCAGAGGAGGTGAGGGGAGGTAGAGTGTTCGGGTTCGCATGAACAAACTCCGTATACCAAGCATCCATCATTCGGAGGTAGGCTTCCTTAGCCCCTCCGCCTTGGCCCATACTCACGGGCTCACTCTCTACTGGCGTGGTCCCTTCTGTGGGAGCCAGCGCATTACTTTCCACGTCATCCACCGTGGTTCTATCAGGATCCATTACTATATAAAAACGCAATTTATAATTATCAGGAATCGTCACACTATCAATATATATTTATGGCATGTATAGCTAGACATGGTAAAATGACCCTTTTGCCCCTAGACCTTGGCAAAATGACCATTTTACCCCTATGCTCGAAAATTGATTTTTATCAAATTTCTTCGTATCTCAAGCCTAACTGAACCATTTTTACTCTTATAGAAACTTCAAATTCCCACTATTTCACATATTTATCAACTATTTTACAACTTATGCAAAATAGTTCCTTTTGGTGTTTTCCATAAAAACTCTTTCATTAAAGTTGTTCATTATACAACCCTAACTCATTTTCTTCCATAAAAACTCAGTAAACATCACAAATCATTTCATGGTAACACCCTAAACTTTCAATCATATTGCAAAATAGACCCCTTATTTGAAAGCTTATGCTTCAAGGGTCTCAAAAATGCAAAAATTCATTAAGAGAAACTATCAAAATCACTTACTTGGGAGGGCTCAAAGTTGCTAAAATTTTTGAAGCTTTCAAACCCCTAAAATGGTTAATATTTTCGGCTAAGAAGGGGGGAAAGATGATAGCTTTTTCTTTTTTTTCTTTTTCTTTTATTAAAAATACAACTAGTCAAATTTGGTGACCTAAGCTTCACCTAATTTTGACCTTCTCACCAATTTGTCTTCCCATGGCCGGCCAAGATCTTTCTAGGGTTCTAATTTCCCTTTAAAAGCCCTCTATTTTAATTCTCTAGCTATTTAACACATTTGGGTACTAAAATCAAACTTTTAATGTACCAATAAAACCATACCTTAACCTCTTAATATTAATAAAAATAATTTTCCTAATTTCAGATTTGTGGTCTCGAGACCACTGTTCCGACTAGGCCCTAAATCGGGCTATGACAGGGCTGCTAGTCGACAACTTTCGTTTTTCCCCAATCCAAACCCGATTTCTTTGGTTCTTGATCTAAACATATTCAAATTAAGCTCATTGAAACATATTTCATTCAATTTAGTCCAAAAACACATAAATGGGAAAATTGTCGTTTTACCCCTGACATCTACAATTTTTACAATTTACTCTCTATTGCACAAAACACAAAATATTCAAAATTTCAAGGTACCCATGTTTGGTCGAATATTACTAGAGTTCATACAAGCCCATATATTTCATTTATTTCAAATTTTAGTCCTTCAAATTATTATTTTTGCAATTTAGTACTAATTACTCAAAATCATCAAAAACTCCAATACAAAATATGTTAATCTAAAACATACCTTTCATATTTCATCATCAAACAACAAAAATCACAAGCTATCAACAATGCATAACTTAAAATATTCATCAAAATAAAAAATTAAAGCTTGGGTTTTGTAGTACTCGAAGCAACGATCTCAAAAATGTAAAAATTATCAAAAACCGAAATAGCTACATACCTTGATTGAGCTTGACTATGGTCGAACTAGGTTTTCTTTTCTTTTTTTCTTTCTTAAGTTTCGTTCAAAGAACATAATATGAACTTGGCTTATTATTTTATTTTTATGACATATGTTATATTATAATAGTTTATAATATTAATTTACTAAAGTAACCTTAATTAATTTATATCAAAACCTTATAATATAAACCTATTGCCGTCCATTTAATAATTTATGGGGTAATTGCAACATAAAGGCTTCCATATTAAAAGCCAATAGCACTTTGGCCCTTTATACATTAAACTACCCAATTTTTTTATTTACGCGATTAAGTCATTTTATTTAATCGGACACTCAAACGAAAAAATTACATTACGAAAATTTCTCAGATATAAATTCACACAAAATAAACACAGAAAATAATTTTTAAATATTTTTCTGACACAGATTTGTGGTTCCAAAACCACCATTCCGATTAGGGTCTAAATCGGGTTGGTACACTGCATATGTTGCGGACAAAATAGAGCTCAGACAAGCAATCCTGATATAGCCCTCTCGAGCACCCAGTTAAATAGTTCTTGCAAGCATCTTGATCGGTAGTGATTCTACATGTGTTACGCACTACCACAGCTCTGTGTGAGTGTCTTGTTACATGTTTCAATTGGTTGTGATCAGCATATAATGGGGACACAAACGCAGCTCTATGTGAGCGTCCTGATATAAGCTCTTATAGGCTTCCTGATATGGCTCGCTTAAACTCCCTTTTACCTTATCTGGTGCTCCCTGATATTAAATCTCCAGAGTTATTTGTTAAGCTCTATGAGCTCCCTGATTAAAACTCTTATGAGTTCCCTGATTAGTCCGGATAAGTTTTCTATTACATGGCTCATCTAAGCATCCTGAAATATGGCTCGAGAGTGTGCTCCCTGATTAAGTTCCCTAATGGGTGCCTGATTATGAGTTGACGGTTTATAGTTTTGTACACCTTGCGTGTACTACCTGGGTATCTATTGAAATTTCAATGATTCAATAGATAAATTTTTGAAATGAGAAACTATGAGATTAAGTGAATTATATCTTAAATGCTCTCGAAATACCTGAAAGTTTGTAACATGATAAGCTCATCTATGCTTACTTGATATATATGTGAATTATGTGACTAACTTGTTTATTTGAGTTTATGTTATTAGGTAAATTTGTTAATTTGTTTGGAAGCATGATATTGTTATACTTATTAAAAGAGTATGATTGGTAAGTTTAATTCTTGTTATACGAACTTACTAAGCATAAAATGCTTACTAAGTTTTATTTTCTCTAGTTTATAGTTCTTAGAAGCTCGTAAAGGTTGGAGATCGGTCGAAGTATCATCACATTATCCACCAGCTTATTTTGGTATAAAAAGTAATCTTATTTTGATATAATGGCATGTATAGGTTAACTTGGCCAATTTTTGGCATGTAAATAGTTGTTTGTAACTTATCCATTGGAATGGCTAATAATGGTTTGTTTTGGTATATTATTATAAGGTTATATATCATGTTAAACTTATATGTATGTGGTTTGGTTAAGTTGAATTAGGGTAAAATATAAGTCATTACAAGAAGGTAAGTTTGATAATATGAATATGTGATATTATTTCATACATGTTAATGATGTCTTGAATTGGTTGGAAAATGTATGCAAATGTTATTGTAGGTTGAAGGTAAAATTTGGGTGAGAAATAAGGCTAAGAAATGACCTTATTTTGTCTACACGAGTAGACAAATGGGCATGTGTCTTAACCGTGTGTGACACACGGCTGGCACACGGGCATGTGGTTTGGCCGTGTGTCCCCTGCACCTTAAAATTTTAAAACAGAATACTCAGAGTTGGGCACATGGGGAGGGACACGGCCGTGTATCTCAGCCATGTATGATATACGGCTTAGAACACAAGCGTGTGACTTGGTCGTGTGAAACTTGCACCTAATTTGTGAAAATTAAATTGACCACAGGGTCTACCACACGGACGTGTGGCAGGCCGTGTGGCACAAGTCAGAGAGTTACCCGGGGTCGAACACAGCCTGCGGCACGGGCGTGTCCTATGGTCACACGGGCATGTGCCTTAACCACATGGGTTTGTATGCTCTGCATATAAGTAAAATTTTTCAATTTCGCGAAAAATTCTCTGAGTTCCCAATTTAATCTCGACTTGATTCTAATGTTTAAATTGGGCTTCGAAAGTCCATTCAAGAGGCATTATGATTAGTTTCAGATATGAATAGTAAATGACATGAATTATCTATAATTGTTCTGTAAACTCTAGTAATGTTTCATAACCCTACTGATGACGGATACGGGTTAGGAGTGTTACATTTATTGGTATCAGAGCTACGATTTAGTCGATTCTCAGACTAGCGTAGCAAGTATGAGTTTAGCTATATATGCCATTATATAATTGTGATAGTATGATATCTCCTGACCATTTTTAAATGTGTTTTACATATAGTAATGTCATCCAACCAAGCTAGAGCTGAATCTGAGGAAGCTGAGAGCATTGCTCAAGCTTTCGTTCAATGAGTTGTATCTAGTAGTAGTAAAAGGCCTGTATCTGAGGGCTGAGGTGAGGAGGCAAAAGAAGCATTCTTTCAAATGATGAATGAGTGGTTCACAAAATATTTGAGAACAAATCCTACTGTACAACAACCTCCCCCACATGTTCCTCAACCAGTTTTTGAGATGCCATAGGCTGTTGAACTTGTTAGAATTGGTAAGCCTCCAGTGGTTAAAATCCATAAGTATGGGGTTGAAGAATTTAGGGATACTTTCGATGATGACCCAAAGAGAGCTGAGTTTTGGTTGGAAAATATGATCGTGATTTTCCCGTGATAAGTTTTATAAATTTATAATGAATTGTTCTTGAAACTAACTATTATCACGACATAGGCAAGTGTACCTATCGAACAGTAGTATAGCTTTAGCAAGATCGGATTGTCAAACCCAAAGGACTAGGAGTACTAGTAATGACTGTATTCTTATTATCTAGCCGAAGAAAATAGATTTGTTTTAACTAACTAATTAATTAAACTAAGAACTTGTAGAAAATAGAAGTTGGGAAATTACTTTTGGGGAAAGCGATTGATTGAGACAATACCTAAGGAAAAATCCACCTAGACTTTTACTTGTTATTCTGGCTCCGAACCGGATGATTTATTCATTTAACTTATTTCGTAGAAATCCCTACTGTATATTATTGTCCCTCTTGAGACTAACAACATCTAATCCCTAGGCTGAATAACCGAGAGTTATCTCTAATTAACATCCTAAGGTTGCATTAACTCGATCTATAAATTCCCTTATTAGGTTTCACCCTAATTCGGCAAAATCTTATCACCCTATCTCTAGGCGCGCAATCAACTCTGCTTAATTATGACAAAGTTACTCCTAATCAGGGTCTATTCCTCCTCCAACTAAGAGTAGTAACTTGAAGTGATATCCTAAAATACCAAAACAAGAATTAAGAACACATAATTACGAACAAGTCAAATATTTATCATACGATTCAGAAATAATAACAAGGTTTCGTCATAGGTTTCATCCCCCTTAGGTATTTAGGGGTTTATTTCATAACTAAACAAGAAAACATCTCAGAATAATAATAAATACAAAACAATAAGAAAACCCAAAACTCCTGAAGGGGAAGTTGAGGAGAGATCTTCAGTCTTGATAATGGCTCCGGCTTCTAAGATGGATCAATCGGCTTTCTTGGAGTAATTCCTTACTCCCTATTCTCCGTCTCCCTCTCTTCCTCTTTTAGGGTGTATTTATAGGCTTTGGAATGCCTAAGAACCCTCAAAAGTGGCATTTTTTAAATTGGACTAAACTTGGGCTCGGTAGGGACACGCCCGTGTGTGATAACTTTAGGCCGTGTTCGAGGTACACGGACGTGTGTTATACCCATGTGCATCATGCTTCAATTCTTCCAAATTGACACGACCGTGTGATCTGCCCCAGTGAGGAGCTCCAGGCCGTGTTGATTTTGTGCTTTGGCCTATTTTCTCTGTTTCAGCCTGTTTCTCGTTCCTTTTGTTCTCCTATGCCTACCTGAGAATAAAACATAAAATTAAGACATTAGGAGAATAGAATTCACCAAATCTAAGGAGAAATCATTCATAAAAGGCATTAAGCATGGGTTATAAATATGTATAAATTACGGTTTATCAAATACCCCCACACTTAAGCGTTTGCTTGTCCTCAAGCAAAATCCTCGAATCACAATTAAAATTTCCTTTTTCTCAACTTATAATTCCTATCAATATTATCTCAAACCATCTCATAAGTAATCATACATTGTGAATTCAACTAAAAGAACATTAGAGCTTCAAATATTCTAAATTGAGTATTTTAATCATGAAAAACTTAGGTATCTCCCCTCCTCTAAGTAGTTATCATTGATTCCGAACCTCACAGAGTTTAACATCCTCACTAAAGATTCACTCAAATCACTCGAAGTGTTTAAGGACAATGAAATTAGCACTTATCAGTCAATATGAAAAGTTATTGCCATAGGCTTGCATAAAAATCAAATCTCCACCACTATAAATCAAGATGATACATCAATCCAAAGGTCTTTAAAGGGTTGTAACGAGGTTTGGTTAGGGGGTGTGGTCACAGGTTGAAAGAAAGGGTTAGAATCGAGATTGACTTGAAAAATTTCTTAACTAGAAAAATATTTAATCATCACTTGTGTACAACAAAGCTTTCTTCTTTGACTATAGAATGAGACTTACAAGTAAAAGATAACTACTAACATGTATACATTTTTTTTTTTAAGAACAAGCCAAATAATCATAAACTAAATGTTAATAACAAGAAATAGTTAAGCAATTTATTCAAATCAATTCTCGACAAAAAAAATAGAGATCAAATTAATGTAAGGGGATTTCAACAATAATGGGTTAATGGTTAACATCGAGGGTGATACAAGGAATGGCTTGTTAGGCTCAAAGGGGTTCACTAAGTGTTAACCGTGGAGGTAGGCTTTTCATGGCATGAGTGGGTTAATCCTAAGTGCCTCTATCATCTTGATATATCAAATCAAATAGTTTGGTCTTGACATGCATAATCAGGCAAGTTCTAGAACAACAATTCAGTATTGGCACACTTAAAGCAATAATAAAGATGAGCATGAAAGAAGTAATAAATGCTCCAAAGGCTCAAAAATCTCACAAAAATTATGGCTTTTTGATGTTTCAATCTCTAGGATTCAATTCAAGATAATACCTAAATTTGGGGAAACAACCTAAAATTTTTAATTCTTAAAAATCAACTTATCATGCTTGATTTTCTAGTGTCTTAGAGTTTAACAATCAGTGCATGAATACCTATGTTTTAATTCAAGATATATCAATCAAAATTATTAGTCAATCAAAATTTAACTTAAACATGATATGAGAGATTCACAAGAGAACAAAGCACTATTCAGGGATTTTCAAATAATGAAATGATTACCCTCACACTTAAGACGTACATTGCCCTCAATGTACAAGGTTAGATATATGGAAAAATATAAAATCATAAGAGAGGGAGAGAATTGAAACTTCCTGAGTGTTGGAATGAATGAATTCCCTAGTTTAGGGAAAGCGAGAATTGACAATAGAACTGAAGGTAAGGCTTGATTCAAAGGAAGAAATAACCTGATAATAATTATAAAGGTAAGCCGCGTGAATCAATTAAAAAGGAACTAAGAATAATAATAAAAATAAGGGAAATAGTCTAATTTTGTAGGTGGCACGATCGCTTCACACACCCGTGTGGGTCGTGTCCAGCCCGTGTTTGTCGCGAGTTGAAAGTTCATCGTACGGCCTTGAGACACGCCCGTGTGTCTTGGCTGTATGGCTTTATGATCGTAACGCATGACCGTATGCGATGTGGCTCGCTTCGCCCACGTTCGTGTACCTATGCGCATGCCCGTGTTGTTTTGGCAGTGTCGACCACAGGTGTTAGGCTCGGGCGTGTCGCACGCCCTTGCTAGCTTCTCGTTTCGACCACGGTCATAAGGCACGGGCTTGTCGCACGCCCGCGTTGTTTTGGCAGGTTCATCCATGGCCATGTCCCACGCCGTAGCAGTTTATCGTCGCCCGTGTTTTGGGAAAATCTTGCCCTATTTTCGTACAGTCTTATATACGCCCGTGTGCTTGGCCGTGTCCCTGTGGTAAACCTATTTTCAAGAGCTCTGTTAGTCATGGCAAGTGTTAAACACTAAAATTTAAAGAAGATAGTGTAATTAGTGCTCGGGTTGCCTCCCGAGAAGCATTTATTTATAGTCTAAGCTCGACTTACCTCTCTGTTGAATGGTCAAGGTGGTTTAAGGAGTTCGTACTCCTCATTCCTGCTATCATTCTTATCAAAATAAAGCTTTAGCTGGGAATGGTTTACCTTAAAAGTGCCAAACTTAGGATGACTTACCTCTATTGTACCGAATGGGAAAACACTAAGTACCGTAAGAGGGGTTTCTTTATCCGGGTTGGGAGTGACAATGTGAGGGTCTGCGGCATTTAAGACTTGATCTCCAACCTTGAGTTGATTTGGAGAGGTATCGAGCTTGTTTTGGCGTAGTTTCAGTTTATCGGGTGTTCTCGGTTTATGTGCTCGCCATTCGTCTAGCTCCTCTATCTGTAGCCTTCATTCTTTATGAATGGGTCCTCTATTGTTGTTGGAACATGGCTAGTGTACTTCTTTCAAACTTAGTTTCTGCACAGTGGATTGTGTTATATTATCAGTTTTAGTAGGATGGTGTGGATCATTACCTTCCATGTTCAATGTGATGCTAGGATTAGTGATCGTTTCGTCTCCCACGCGAAGTATAAGTTCACCTGTGCCAACATCAATAATTATTTTAGCAGTTACTAAAAAGGCCCTCCCTAAAATCAAAAGGGTGTTGGTCTCCTCCTCTATGTCTAAAACAACGAAATCAACGGGAAATATGAATTTATCCACCTTTACTAGTACATCTTCAATGATACCCCTAGGAAATCTTATAGTTTTATCTACCAATTGAATGCTCATCCTAGTTTGTTTAGGTTTCCCAAGAACTAGTTGCTTAAACATTTTGTAAGGCATGACATTGATACTTGCCCCTAAATCATCTAATGCATTATTCACATCTAAACTACCAATTAAGTAAGGAATTGTAAAACTCCCTGGATCTTTCAATTTGTTGGGTAGCTTATTCTGTAGAATAGCTAAGCAAACTGCGTTTAGCTCCACATGCGATGCTTTGTCTAACTTCCGCTTGTTTACTAAAAGCTCTCTTAAAAATTTCATTGCATTTGGCATCTGTGACAGAGCTTCAATAAACGGTAAGTTGATATGTAATTTTTTCAAAAGTTTAAGGAATTTACAGAATTGTTCATTTGAGCGGTCTTTTCTTGTCGCGTTAAGGTATGGCACACGAGGTTTGTATTCTACATTCACCATTTTATTATGACTTACCTCACCATTACCTTTGCTTTCCACATTTTCTTGCCTTGGTTCTAGCTCAGTCTCAATGCATCCTTCTTGAGCATCAATTGCATTAAGCTGTTCCCTTGGGTTCGGTTCAGTTTTACTTGGCAAACTACCTTTTGGTCGTTCAAAAATTAATTTGGATAGCTGACCTATCTGAGTTTTGAGTCTTTGAATTAATGCTTGTTGATTTTTGAGTTCTGTCTCGGTATTCTAGAAATGAGTTTCTGACACCGAGATAAATTTGGATAGCATCGCCTCAAGGTTCAGTTTCTTTTCCTATTGATAAGGTGGTTGTCGAAAACCCTGAGGATTTTGTGGCCTTTGATTTCCTTGACTGTCCCAAGAGAAATTTGGGTGGTTCTTCCAACCTGATTATAAGTATTACTATATGGGTTATTTTGAGATCTAAAATTATTGTTAGCCATATAGTCGACTTGTTCCTCTTCAGTTGTAGGATTGAATGGTGGGTATTCTGTAAGCACACCTCCTCCACTTGAATCACACCTCATCGCTGGATGTACCTGCGTAGAACTAAGTAAACCATCAATTTTCTTATTCAGAAGTTCTACCTGATTTGACAACATAGTGACCGAATCGACGTTATAAATGCCTGCTATTTTCGTTGGCTTAGTCCTTATGATCTTCAACTGATAGTTATTCAGTGACATCTCTTCAATAAATTTCGAAGCCTCTTCAGGTGTTTTGTTATTGATGGTCCCACCAGCAGCTGCATCAATCATTTATCTTGTTGAAGGGTTTACACTGTTGTAGAATGTTTGAACTTACAACTATAGAGGTAATCCATGGTGTGGTCACCTTCGCAAAAGGTCTTTGTATCTCTCCCATGCATCGTAAAGTGTTTCTAAGTCCATCTGCACAAAAGAAGATATATCATTACGCAACTTAGCTGTTTTTGCTGATGGAAAATATTTTAGTAAAAATTTTTCGGTCATTTGTTCCCAAGTGGTAATGGACCCTCGTGGTAGTGAGTTTAACCATTGTTTAGCTTTATTCCTCAGTGAAAAAGGGAATAACCGAAGGCGAATGGCATCATTAGAAACACCATTAATTTTGCCAAGTTAGTGTTGGGGTTCTCATCCTACAAACCATCAAACTGAACAAATTACTGTATCATCTGAATCGTGTTAGGTGTCAGTTCAAAATTATTTGCAGCAATAGCAGGCCTAACTATAATTGACTCAGGTCCTGTAAAATTAGGTTTATCATAATCATACATAGTACGAGGAGTAGGATTCTGATTTGCTAATTTAGTGGGTATGGCTGGAGGTAGTGGATTGTCCTGATTTTCAGCCATCTCCTCGGTTGTAGTTGAGATATCGTCCTCTTGCTCTTCTTCTGTGTATCTTAAGCTGTGCCTGATTTCTTGTCAGTTTCTACAAGCTGTACGATCACTTTCCTCGTCAAAAAGCAATGGTCCTGACGGGTTTCTTCTAGTTATAAACTACAAGAACCTGCCAGGAGAAAAAGAAAGAAAATTAGTAAAATAAAAATTAAAGTTAAATTGCAAGAAAATAAGTGGCTAAAGTAATAAAAATTGAGCATTCCTAATATCTTAGTCCCCGGCAACGGCACCAAAAACTTGATCGTGATTTTCCCGTGATAAGTTTTATAAATTTATAATGAGTCGTTCTTAAAACTAACTATTATCACGACGTAGGCAAGTGTACCTATCGAACAGTAGTATAGCTTTAGCAAGACTGGATTGTCGAACCCAAAGGACTAAGAGTAGTAGTAATGACTGTCTTCTTATTATCTAGCAAAAAAAAAAAAGATTTGTTTTAACTAACTAATTAATTAAACTAAGAATTGTAGCAAAATAGAAGTTAGGAAATTACTTTTGGGGAAAGCGATTGATTGAGACAATACCTAAGGAAAAATCCACTTAGACTTTTACTTGTTATTCTGGCTCCGAACCAGTCGATTTATTCATTTAACTTGTTTCGTAGAAATCCCTACTGTATATTATTGTCCCTCTCGAGACTAACAACGTCTAATCCCTAGGTTGAATAACCAAGAGTTATCTCTAATTAACACCCTAAGGTTGCATTAACTCGATCTATGGATTCCCTTATCAGGTTTCACCCTAATCTGGAAAAATCGTGTCACCCTATCTCTAGGCGCGCAATCAACTCCGCTTAATTATGACAAAGTTACTCCTGGTCAAGGTCTATTCCTCCTCCAATTAAGAGTAATAACTTGAAGTGGTATCCTGAAATACCAAAACAAGAATTAAGAACACATAATTACGAACAAGTCAAATATTTATCATACGATTCAGAAATAATAACAAGGTTTCATCATAGGTTTCATCCCCCATAGGTATTTAGGGGTTTAGTTCATAACTAAACAAGAAAACATCTCAGAATAATAATAAATACAAAACAATAAGAAAACCCAAAACTCCTGAAGGAGAAGTTGAGGAGAGATCTTCAGTTGTGATAATGGCTCCGGCTTCTAAGATGGATCAATCGGCTTCCTTGGAGTAATTCCTTACTCCCTATTCTCCGTCTCCCTCTCTTCTTCTTTTAGGGTGTATTTATAGGCTTTGGAATGCCTAAGAACCCTCAAAAGTGGCCTTTTTCGAATTGGACTAAACTTGGGCTCGGTAGGGACATGCCCGTGTGACACTCCCGTGTGCGATAACTTTAGGCCGTGTTCGACGTACACGGGCGTGTGTTATACCCGTGTGCATCGTGCTTCAATTCTGCCAAATTGACACGGCCGTGTGATCTGCCCGTGTGAGGAGCTCCAAGCCGTGTTGATTTTGTGCTTTGGCCCATTTTCTCCGTTTTCAGCCCGTTTCTCGTTCCTTTCAGTCTCCTATGCCTACCTGAGAATAAAACATGAAATTAAGACATTAGGAGCATCGAATTTACTAAATCTAAGGAGAAATCATTCATAAAAGGCATTAAGCATGGGTTATAAATATGAATAAATTACGGTTTATTAAAATATCATCAGGGTTTTAGATGAATTATCATGTACACCAGCCGAATGTTTGAAATGTATAGTTTCTTTATTGAAAGACACAGCCTATCATTGGTGGAATACCTTGATTTCAGTTGTACCAAGAGAAAATGTTACATGAGAATTCTTTCAGACTGAATTCAGAAAGAAGTACATTAGTCAGAGATTTCTGTATTAGAAAAAGAAAGAATTTTTAAAGCTCAAACAAGGAAACATAACTGTATCTGAATATGAACGGGAATTTGTTTAGCTAAGTAACTATGCCAGAGAATAGGTTCCGACTGAAGTTGACATGTGTATACGATTTGAAGAGGGCTTAAATGAAGATATCAAGTTATTGATTAGAATTCTTGAATTGAGGGAATTTATAGTGTTGGCTGATCGAGCACACAAAGCTGAGGAATTAAGTAAAGAAAATAAGCAAGCAGAGAAAGAAGCTTGACTTTCTGGTGAAAGATTTATGGGCATGTCACAATCATCTACTTCAAAGAAATCAAAGAAGTACCATGATCGTTCTACCACCTTTACGGGATATTCTGAGAAAGAGCGAGGCTTTCAACGTTTTAACTTGAGATCTTCATCTCCATCTGTATCAAGTGTGGGAACTATTGGTAACCCCAAACTGAGGTGTAAATACTATAATAAATTTCATTTTAGGGGTTGTCGTTTGAGAAGTGGAGCCTGTTACCAATGTGGTTCTCTTGATCATTTCCTCAAAGATTGCTCGGAAAGGATTGAAAAAGATACTGATCAGACTTCGAAGCCGAGTAATCCTGCCTCTAGAGGTATGCTTCCCCGTCACCCCAGTAATGTCAGTAGTAGTCGAGGTGCTACAAAAGATTCAACAATTAAATCTGAAGCACGGGCACTGACAATGACATATGCTATACATTCAAGAGAGGATGCTTCTACACCAAACATCATTACTTGTACATTTTTTTTACTTGACACTGGTATTACTGCTTTGATTGATCCTGGTTCAACACACTCATATATATGCACGAAATTAGTGTCTGTTAAAAATTTACCTGTTGAATTCACTAAATTTGTGATTAAAGCTTCAAACCTCTTGGGCGAGTATGTTATGGTGGATAAAATTTGTAAAAACTATCCGTTGATGGTAAAGGGTTATTGCTTTTTGGCTGATCTAATGTTATTGCCATTTGATGTGATTTTGGGAATGGATTGGCTAACCCAGCATGACTCAATGGTGAATTGTAAACAAAAATACATTGTGTTAAAGTGTCAGAATGGTAAGTTACTTCATGTTGAATCTAGTAAGTTAGATGGGTTATCTATTGTGATTTCAAAAATATCAGCACGGAAATATGTCAGAAAGGGGTATAATGCTTATCTTGCATATGTGTTGGATACGAAAGTAACTTAGTCAAAGATTCAGTTTGTGTCGGTTGTTTGTGAATTTCCTGATGTATTTCTGGAGGAATTACTTGGTTTACCACTGGTTAGAGAAGTAGAGTTCTATATATATCTTATTCCGAGGACAACACCTATATCCATAGCACCCTACAGAATGGCTCCTACCGAATTGAAAGTGTTGAAAGCACAGTTACAAGAGTTGATTGATAGAGACGTTGCTAGACCTAGTTTCTCACCTTGGGGTGTATCGGTTCTATTTGTAAATAAGAAAGATGGATCATTGAGATTGTGTATAGATTACAGACAGTTGAAAAAAGTCACAATAAAGGACAAGTATCCACTGCCTCGAATTGATGATCTATTTGACAAGTTGAAAGGGCACTACTGTATTTTCAAAGATTGATCTTTATTCTGGTTACTATCAGCTACGGGTAAAAGATTCAGATGTGCCAAAATAGCTTTCAGAACTAGGTACGGGCACTATGAGCTTTTTGTAATGCCGTTTGGTTTGACAAATGCACCTACGGTATTTATGGATCTGATGAACAGAATCTTCAGACCGTATTCAGACAGGTTTGTGGAGGTATTTATTGATGATATTTTGGTATATTCCTGAGATGAAAATGAGCATGCCGAACATTTGAGAATAGTGTTGCAAACTCTGTGTGAGAAGCAATTGTATGCCAAATTTAGTAAATGTGAATTTTGGCTACGGAAAGTTAGTTTTCTTGGACATATAATATCTGTTGAAGGTATCATAGTGGATCCAAATAAAATTTTAGCTATTGTTAATTGGATACCACCGAAAAATGTGTCAAAAGTCAGATGTTTTCTAGACTAGCAGGATATTATCGGATATTTGTACAAGGTTTTTCAATGATAACTTCTCTAATGACTCGATTGTTGTAGAAAGATGTGAAATTCGAGTGGTTTGATAAATGCCAGAAGAGTTTTGATAGATTAAAAGCCTTATTGACTGAAGCACTTGTGTTAGTTCAGCCTGAATCAGGTAAGGAATTTTTAATTTATAGTGATGCATCGTTAAATGGTTTAGGTTGTGTATTGATGCAAGAAGGTAAAGTAATAGCCTGTGCTTCAAGACAGCTAAAACCACATAAAAAGAATTACCCGATACATGATCTTGAATTAGCAGCCATTGTGTTTGCGTTCAAAATTTGGCGGCACTATTTATTGGGTGAAAAATGTTACATATTCACATATCACAACAGTTTGAAGTATCTAATGATGCAGAATGATTTGAATCTGAGGCAATGCAGGTGGCTTGATTTATTGAAAGATTATGATCTGGTTATTAACTATCATTCGGGAAAAGCCAATGTAGTTCCTGATGCTCTAAGCAGAAAGTCTTTATTTTCCTTGGGAGCAATGAATACTCGGTTGTCATTATCAGATGATGGTTCAATTATAACTGAGTTAAAAACTAGACCAATATTTTTGCAACAAAACTATGAAGCTCAAAAGGGTGATGATGAATTACAGGCTAAACGGGTACAAGGTGAGTCAAATTCTAATTCAAAATTTCTGATCGGGTCTAATGGTTATTTATTATTCAGAGGTAGGATATGTGTACCGAAGAACCTAGAATTTGTACAGAAGATTTTACATGAAGCTCATAATAGTAACATGTCTATTCATCCTAGTAGTAATAAAATGTTCAATGATCTGAAAAAGATGTATTGGTGGTCGAGAATGAAGAGGGATATTTCAGAATTCGTATCAAAATGATTGATATGTCAGCAAGTAAAAGCTGAACATCAGCTGCCTTCAGGATTATTACCCAGTTACGATACCAGAATGGAAATAGGAAAGAATTACTATAGACTTTGTATTAGAATTACCCATGTCTCTGAATAAGAAAGATGTGATAGCCCTAAATTGACCCTAGTCGGAAAGTGGTTTCAGGACCACAAAACCGAGTTATAAAAATAAAGAACCGTTAGTTTCTATGTTTAATATGCATGAATATGCATGTGTGAAAATTTCAATCTTTAATTTATTCATTTGAGTGTGAATCTTTTTAATAGGACTTATGTGAGACAAATGTGAAATATGATAGGTAATACTAGAAGTGATTCAATAATGCATGAAATCAAAAGGGTGGACTTGCATGTCAATTTCCCCACTTTGATAATAGTGGCCGGCCATGACAATGATGATAAGCAATATGTGATGTGTAATAATAATAAAATAATGTATTAATGGCATATAAAAAAAAAGGGGTTAAACTAATTAGATGAATAAAACAAAAAAAAGAAATTAGTGTTCATCTTTTTAGCATCCCTTGGCCGAAAACTCTAAGAAGAAAGGGAAGGGGAAACAAGCATTTGGCCACTCCTAGTCTTGATTAAGGTATGAAATTCATGATAGCTTTTGAAATTGTTGAATGTATTGAGCTAGTTGCTAAGTCCCTTAGTTAGGCCATGCCCAAATTTTGAATTTTGTTAAACATGAGTAATCGGTTAAGAGAAAATGTTCAAGAAATGGTTGTTGTTCATGTTATTTGGATGAAAAATGGTAGATAGGTGAATTAGAGTCTAACAAATGAGCACATTTGGGCATTAGTTGCTAAATGGAAAGGAATCGGCTATTAAGTTGTGTTCTAAGGCCGAATATGGTTTTGGATATTTGGGTAATGTATGTGTTTTTAATTGATGGAATGAAGAGGATGCTTTAATTGTGTTAAGAAAAATTGTATGTTAAAATAAGGTTTGCTAAGCTAGCTATTAAGGTGAAATACAAATGTTAGTATTTGATTTCTAGTGTATATATATGTGTATTAGCCGAATTTTGAACTTGAATAAGGGTTCGAACACCATGTATTGTATTGAGATTGTTGGAGTGAATTTATAGATAATTATTTGATGAATTCGATTGATAATATACATGCTTAAATAAAATGTATACAAGGAATGTTTGAAAGAGTGATTTGGTATTAAACTGCTTGGGGACAGCAGCAGTAAGGTGATTTTGGAAAATCACCATAATTTGCAGGAGTTGAGTTAGAAGCTGGATAAATTATGTCATTAAATCTTGAAGAGTCTAGTTTCTTACAAAAGAAACTATAAAAACAAAAGAGTTACCGATCTTGAGATATTTGAAGTATTGTGGGGCTGAGTCAAAATGACTACTAGATTCCCTGTTCTGTTTTTATAAAATCCGTATAAACTGTACAAAAATGGCCCTAAGATAAAATTTATATGCTTATACTCCTTAATGACTCTAGTTTCAAATGAAATAAGTGAGAACATATTTTGAATTCTTTACAATGAGAAATTTGATTCGAAGTGAAGAGTGGTCAGTTTAGTCAAGCAGTGAAACAAGGTGAAATTTAAGAAAAATCTGGTATTTTTGGGCTAAACTAAAAATTATAAAAATTTTATGGATAATAGATAAATGAGTCTTCTGTCAAGAAAAATTTACGGCAATCAATTTGGAGTTTCGTAACTCCAATTATAAATACTTTACTGACTGTTGCTCAAGAAGTTAGCTTATAGGGAAATTGTAATTATATTGTAAACATTAAAGAAAATTTGTTAATGAATTAATTATCAATTTTTATAAAGCTTACTATAATCTATATGTGTGAAAGCCGAATCTATATGTATTATACTCTGAAAGTAATACTTTAATAGTCGATTAATGACTAGTTTAAATTTGTTGAAATTAAGCTCAAGAGCATAGGGGGTAATTTCAGATAAGGGGAAAGAGAAAGTAGCCGAGTAGCCACTTCGCAACCGTTCAAGTATATCCGAGGTAAGTCCTCGAGTATTGGAACTTAGTCTATGAGTTGATAAATCATGACCATATTTAAGCATAACAATTAGTCTATGACATAATGGTTCTACTTGATTTATGTAGTGAGATAAATAGCTTGTACTCAGGATTTGTAATTGAATAGTTATTGAAATTGTGTTGAATGGAAAATCGAAATCGTGCCCTTATATGTGTCTATTGAGCCGAAAGTGGAATGGTTATTAAGCTTGTTGTGCTTGTGTTCTAGTAATGTGAATGAAATACCGATGTGTTATGATGATAAGACATGTGCATGATAAATTGGGATTATAACCGGGCTAAGACCCGCAGGCCTTGTGTGAGTGTTATATCCGGGTCAATTCCGGAAGGCATTTATGCTGGTCATTATATCCGGGCTAAGTCCCGAAGGCATTCGTGCTAGTTGCTACATCCGGGCTAAGTCCCGAAGGCATTCGTGCTAGTTGCTACATCCGGGCTAAGTCCTGAAGACATTCGTGCTGATTTGGAATTTGTGATATGGTAGTAATAATTCCAAATAAGTGCGCTCGAAATTCTAAGATGATAAGGTATGTTTCATATATATATACATTGTAAAGGTTGATTTGGTTCTAAATGTATTCGTTAAATTAAATAGTGAACTCCGGGTCAGATCTTAGGGTTTTACGAAATATTTAGCTTATTCGAGGTACGAAATTGTTGACTTAAATGAAAATTAGTCAGGTTTGACTCTGTGCGTATGAATATAATGATTGAAGTGTGAGGTAACATGATCATGGAGTTTTATGTTTATGTATTTATTTATCTTATGAATGTTATGTTTTAGTTGTAAATGATTTCATTACTTAAACTTACTAAGCATCGAAATGCTTACTCTGTCACTTAAATTCTCTGTTTTATAGATCTCTTTCGTTAGCTATCGATCTCGGGGATTTCAAAGACGAAGTCATCCACACTATCTAAGCCCATTTGGTACCTTGTAGTTGAACTTTAAAAGTGGCATGTATAGGATTGACTTTTGATGTTAAATACGTATCTTTTTGGTGATGTGTATATATATAGCCATG
Source organism: Gossypium anomalum (assembly GCA_025698475.1). Lineage (NCBI taxonomy): Eukaryota > Viridiplantae > Streptophyta > Magnoliopsida > Malvales > Malvaceae > Gossypium > Gossypium anomalum. The sequence goes on from CM046956.1 coordinate 64,214,218, forward strand.
CGGAAATGGATTGTTAAGTTATTATATAAGTTCCACATAGTTAGTATGTATGTGTAGTTGATATGAAATTAATGTTTTAAATATTTTGATCGAATTGAACTTATGAAGGAATCGAGATAATTATTAACTTAAAATGACTCCTTGTCTGTTGTATAAATGGAATTCGGTTCTTTTGGTATTCAAATGGAATTATCTACTTGTTTGGTAATACTTCTTAAATCCTTCCGGCGACGGATACGGGATTAGGAGTGTTACATTTTATTGGTATCAGAGCTACGGTTTAGTCGATTCTAGGACTAACGTAGCATGTGTGAGTCTAGCTATACATGCCATTAAGTGTTAATACGATAGTGTGATGATTTCTTACAGTTTAAAATGTGTGTTTTTGTTAGTAATGGATCCCGATCCCAATCGAGCGGTAGCTGACGATGTGGAGAGTGTAGCGCCTGCTCCCGCGCACGGAACGGCGCCGATGGACTCCCAACCTGTTGCGAGCAATCAAAATGATGAGGCTAGACAAGCCTTTTATAATGTGATGAATGATTGGTTTAACCAATACATTCGAACTAACACGGCTGCTCCACAACCCCACTCCCGACTAATGCATCCTCGCACCCGCTGCAGTACCTCAGTAGTAACCGACTAGATGAGGTTAAACAAGCCCCCAATTATGTGAGAATCCGAAAGCACGGGCTCATCGAATTTAAAGCTACGATAGCCGATGATGCCGAGCAAGCTGAATTTTGGTTGACAACACTATCCGGGTACTTGATGAACTATCTTGCACACCCGAGGAATGCCTAAAGTGTACTATCTCTTTGCTACGTGATTACGCCTACTATTGGTGGAATATGTTGATTTCTGTTGTGCCCAGAGAGCGGGTAACTTGGGAGTTTTTCCAAACCAGTTTCGAAAAAAGTATATCAGCCAGAGATTCATTGATCAAAAACGAAAAGAATTTCTTGAACTTAAACAAGGTTCAATGATGGTTACTGATTATGAACGAAAGTTTGTGAGGCTTAGCCGGTACACTCGAGAATGCGTTTCTTCAGAAGCTGTAATGTGTAAACGTTTTGAAGATGGTTTGAATGAAGATATAAAGTTGTATGTTGGCATTCTAGAGATCAGAGAGTTCGTAGTACTTGTTGAGCGAGCTTGCAAAGCCGAAGAGCTCGGTAAGGAGAAAAGAAAAGTTGAAATGGGAGCCAAAGAGTTTAGTAAGAGATCTTCGGGAAAGCCCTTTCAACAGTCATCGAAGAAATTTAGAGATGATTCTGGCCGATCCAAAGACACTTCGGGTTTTTCCAGACGAGATCGCGATCGACCCCCTGTGAGTACGCGAGTCACTTCGGTTGCCAGTGTGGGAAATGATCGTCGGGACAAGACAGAGTGTCAGTATTGTGGTAAATGGCATTCGGGGAGTTGTAGATTCCATGACCGCTCTCGCTATAAGTGTGGATCACCACCACTTTATCAAGGATTGCCCGAGACCGTATGCGAGCGCGAGTAAAAAGCAGTGGGGAAACCGGGTGCTACTCTTTCTCGGTAGACCATCTAGAAATGCGGGAATGTTAGCGGTGGTCGAGAGGATCTAGAGATGCTACAACCAGATCGAGGCTCGTGCTCCATTCTAGAGCTTATGCTATACGCCAGCACGTGAGGATGCTTCTTTGCCGGATGTTATTACGGTACTTTTACTCTCTTTGATACTTTGATGTGATTACTTTGATAGACCCCGTTCTACTCATTCATATGTATGTGAGACTTTAGCATCCAAAGAAGACTCTACCTATTGAGTCTACATCGAGTTCGTAATCCGAGTGTCAAATCCCTTGGGTCATTATGTATTTGTTAATAAGGTGTGTAAGAAATGTCCCCTAGAAATCCGAGGTTCCTATTTTCTGGCCGATTTGATGCTTTTACCATTTGATGAATTTGATGTTATCCTCGGTATGGATTGGTTGACCGTCCATGATGCAGTTGTGAATTGCAAAAGAAAGACTATTGATTTGAGATGCGCAAACAATGAGATAATCCGAGTTGAGTCTACTGATATGAGCGGGTTGCCAGTAGTTATATCTTCAATGCTGGCCCAAAAATTTGTTAAAAAAGGGTGTGAGGCATACCTTGCGTACGTACTTGATAGTAAGGAACTAGAAAAGAAGCTTGAATCGGTGCCAGTGGTTTGTGAGTATTCAGATTTTTTCCTGAGGAGTTACCAGGATTACCACCCGTTCGAGAAGTTGAATTCGGCATCGAACTAGTACCTGGTACCACACCAATTTCAATGGCTCCGTATCGTATGGCACTAACGGAATTGAAAGAATTGAAAACTCAGTTGAAAGAGTTGACGGATAGAGGTTTTGCTCGACCGAGTTTTTCACCTTAGGGTGCACCAGTTTTGTTTGTAAAGAAGAAGGACGGAACCTTGAGAATGTGCATCGACTATCGTCAATTGAATAAAGTGACCATAAAGAATAAATATCCGTTACCACGTATTGATGATTTGTTTGATCAGTTGAAGGGAGCCTCAGTGTTTTCAAAGATAGATGTGAGATCGAGTTATTATCAACTGCGAGTTCGAGACTCAGATATACCCAAAACTGCTTTCAGAATGAGATACGGTCACTACGAGTTCTTAGTGATGCCGTTTGGGCTTACTAATGCCCCTGCGGTATTTATGGATCTGATGAATCGAATTTTTAGACAATATTTGGACCAGTTTGTGGTTGTGTTTATAGACGACATCTTGATTTATTCACGCGACGAAACCGATCATGCTGAGCACCTGAGATTAGTGTTGCAGATTTTACGGGATAAATAGTTGTATGCTAAGTTCAGTAAATGTGAGTTCTGGTTAAGAGAAGTTAGTTTTTTGGGACACGTGGTATCTGTATCGGGTATTAGAGTTGATCCGAGCAAAATTTCAGCCATACTTGATTGGAAGCCCCCAAGGAATATTACTGAAGTCCAGAGCTTTTTGGGACTTGCCTACATTACTCTGAGACGCTTTGTAAAAGGTTTCTCGATGATAGCCACACCAATGACGAGATTACTTGAAAGATGTTAAGTTCGATTGGTCGAGAAATGTCGAAAAAGTTTTGATCAATTGAAAACTTAGTTGATCAAGCCCCGATATTAGTACAACTCGTATCCTAGTAAAGAATTTGTCATTTACAGATGATGCATCCTTGCTTGGGCTGGGTTGTGTATTGATGCAAGAAGGTCGAGTGGTAGCTTATGCATCAAGACAATTGAAGCCGCATGAGAAAAACTATCCGACTCATGATCTCGAGCTAGCTGCTATTGTTTTTGCTTTAAAAATATGGCGTCATTACTTGTTTGGTGAGAAGTGCCATATATATTCGGATCACAAAAGTCTCAAATATTTGATGACTCAAAGAGATTTGAATCTGCGACAAAGACGTTGGCTTGAGTTGTTAAAAGATTATGAGCTTGTCATTGATTATCACTCGGGTAAGGCTAATGTGGTTGCGGATGCTTTAAGTCGTAAATCACTGTTTGCTTTACGAGCAATGAATGTACACCTGTCTGTTTTATCTGATAATGTGTTAGTAGCAGAATTAAGGGCCAAACCATTGTTGATTCATCAAATTTGTGAAGCTCAGAAAGTCGATGATGAATTGGTGGCAAAACGGGCTAAATGTGTTTCGAATATGGAATCTGAATTTCAAATAGATGATGACGATTGTTTGAGGTTCAGAAGTCGATTGTGTGTTCCAAGAAATTCAGAACTTATTTCGATGATTCTGAACGAAGCTCACTGTAGCCGAATGTCAATTCACCCGGGGAGTACGAAAATGTATAACAACCTGAAACGTCAGTTTTGGTGGCGTAGTATGAAAAGAGACATTTCTGAGTTTGTTTCGAAGTGCTTGATATGTCAACAAGTAAAAGCGGAACACCAAGTACCCTCAGGATTACTTCAGCCGATCATGATACCAGAATGGAAGTGGGATCGAGTCACGATGGATTTTGTATCGGGGTTGCCATTGTTATCAAGCAAGAAAGATGCGATCTGGGTTGTTGTTGATAGACTGACGAAGTCAGCTCATTTTATTCCTGTACGTACGGATTATTCCCTTGACAAGCTAGCTGAAATGTATGTATCTCAGATTGTAAGGTTACATGGAGTACCTATTTCTATTGTATCAGATAGAGATCCGAGATTCACATCGCGATTTTGGAAGAAATTACAAGAAGCTTTGGGTACCAAGCTGCATTTTAGCACCGCTTTTCATCCTCAGACTGATGGCCAATCTGAGCGGATAATTCAGATGCTCGAAGATATGTTGAGATGTTGCATTCTTGAGTTTAGTGGTTCGTGGGAACGATATTTTCCTTTGATTGAATTTGCTTATAACAATAGTTTTCAATCTAGCATTAAGATGGCACCATACGAAGCTTTGTATGGTCGTAAATGCCGTACACCGTTGTTTTGGACTGAGCTTAGTGATAGTAAAATTTTCGGGGTTGATTTGATTAAAGATACTAAACAGAAAGTAAAAGTAATCCGTGAAAGTCTGAAAGCAGCTTCAGATCGTCAGAAGTCGTATGCGGATTTAAAACGGAAGGACATCGAGTATCAGGTTGGAGACAAAGTTTTTCTTAAAGTTTCACCTTGGAAAAAAATGCTCAGATTTGGTCGTAAAGGCAAATTGAGTCCAAGGTTCATCGGGCGTATGAAGTATCTCGAACGAATTGGACCAATGCATGATTGATATTACCCCCTGAATTTGAAAAGATTCACAACGTTTTTCATGTCTCGATGCTTCAACGGTATAGATCCGATCCGTCGCACATAATAAATCCAACAGAGGTTGAAATTCAGTCCGATTTGAGTTATGAAGAAGAACCAACTCGTATCCTAGCTCGCGAAGTAAAAGAGTTACGAAACAAAAAGGTTCCGTTAGTAAAGGTATTATGGCTCAAACACGGGATGGAAGAAGCTACTTGGGAACCCGAGAACTCTATGAAAGAGCGATATCCTAACTTATTCACTGGTAAGATTTTCGGGGACGAAAATTTCTTATGTGGGGGAGAGTTGTGACAGCCCTAAATTGACCCTAGTCGAAAAGTGGTTTCGGGACCACAAAACCGAGCTATAAAAATAAAGAACCATTAGTTTCTATGTTTAATATGCATGAATATGCATGTGTGAAAATTTCAATCTTTAATTTATTCATTTGAGTGTGAATCTTTTTAATACGACTTATGTGAGACAAATGTGAAATATGATAGGTAATCCTAGAAGTGATTCAATAATGCATGAAATCAAAAGGGTGGACTTGCATGTCAATTTCCCCACTTTCATAATAGTGGCCGGCCATGATAATGATGATAAGCAATATGTGATGTGTAATAATAATAAAATAATGTATTAATGGCATATATAAAAAAAAGGGGTTAAACTAATTAGATGAATAAAACAAAAAAAAGAAATTAGTGTTCATCTTTTTAGCATCCCTTGGCCGAAAACTCTAAGAAGAAAGGGGAAGGGGAAACAAGCATTTGGCCACTCCTAGTCTTGATTAAGGTATGAAATTCATGATAGCTTTTGAAATTGTTGAATGTATTGAGCTAGTTGCTAAGTCCCTTAGTTAGCCCATGCCCAAATTTTGAATTTTATTGGTAACATGAGTAATCGGTTAAGAGAAAATGTTCAAGAAATGGTTGTTGTTCATGTTATTTGGATGAAAAATGGTAGATAGGTGAATTAGAGTCTAACAAATGAGCACATTTGGGCATTAGTTGCTAAATGGAAAGGAATCGGCTATTAAGTTGTGTTCTAAGGCCGAATATGGTTTTGGATATTTGGGTAATGTATGTGTTTTTAATTGATGGAATGAAGAGGATGCTTTAATTGTGTTAAGAAAAATTGTATGTTAAAATAAGGTTTGCTAAGCTAGCTATTAAGGTGAAATACAAATGTTAGTATTTGATTTCTAGTGTATATATATGTGTATTAGCCGAATTTTGAACTTGAATAAGGGTTCGAACACCATGTACTGTATTGAGATTGTTGGAGTGAATTTATAGATAATTATTTGATGAATCCGATTGATAATATACATGCTTAAATAAAATGTATACAAGGAATGTTTGAAAGAGTGATTTGGTATTAAACTGCTTGGGGACAGCAGCAGTAAGGTGACTTTGGAAAATCACCATAATTTGCAGGAGTTGAGTTAGAAGCTGGATAAATTATGTCATTAAATCTTGAAGAGTCTAGTTTCTTACAAAAGAAACTATGAGAACAAAAGAGTTACCGATCTTGAGATATTTGAAGTATTGTGGGGCTGAGTCAAAATGACTACTAGATTCCCTGTTCTATTTTTATAAAATCCGTATAAATTGTAAAAAGATGGCCCTAAGATAAAATTTATATGGTTAGACTCCTTAATGAGTCTAGTATCAAATGAAATAAGTGAGAACATATTTTGAATTCTGTACAATGAGAAATTTGATTCATAGTGAAGAGTGGTCAGTTTAGTCAAGCAGTGAAACAAGGTGAACTTTAAGAAAAATCTGGTATTGTTGGGCTAAACTAAAAATTATAAAAATTTTATGGATAATAGATAAATGAGTCTTCTGTCAAGAAAAATTTACGGCAATCGATTTGGAGTTTCGTAACTCCAATTATAAATACTTTACTGACTGTTGCTCAGCAAGTTAGCTTATAGGGAAATTGTAATTATATTGTAAATATTAAAGAAAATTTGTTAATGAATTAATTATCAATTTTTATAAAGCTTACTATAATCTATATGTGTGAAAGCCGAATCTATATGTATTACATTCTGAAAGTAATACTTTAATAGTCGATTAATGACTAGTTTAAATTTGTTGAAATTAAGCTCAAGAGCATAGGGGGGCAATTTCAGATAAGGGGAAAGAGAAAGTAGCCGAGTAGCCACTTCGCAACTGTTCAAGTATATCCGAGGTAAGTCTTCGAGTATTGGGACTTAGTCTAGGAGTTGATAAATCATGATCATATTTAAGCATAACAATTAGTCTATGACATAATGGTTCTACTTGATTTATGTAGTGAGATAAATAGCTTGTACTTAGGATTTGTAATTGAATACTTATTGAAATTGTGTTGAATGGCAAATCGAAATCGTGCCCTTATATGTGTCTATTGAGCCGAAAGTGGAATGGTTATTAAGCTTGTTGTGCTTGTGTTCTAGTAATGTGAATGAAATACCGATGTGTTATGATGATAAGACATGTGCATGATAAATTGGGATTATAACCGGGCTAAGACCCGCAGGCCTTGTGTGAGTGTTATATCCGGGTCAATTTCCGAAGGCATTTATGCTGGTCGTTATATCCGGGCTAAGTTTCGAAGGCATTCGTGCTAGTTGCTACATCCGGGCTAAGTCCCGAAGGCATTCGTGCTAGTTGCTACATCCGGGCTAAGTCCTGAAGACATTCGTGCTGATTTGGAATTTGTGATACGGTTGTAATAATTCCAAATAAGTGCGCTCGAAATTCTAAGATGATAAGGTATGTTTCATATATATATACATTGTAAAGGTTGATTTGGTTCTAAATGTATTCGTTAAATTGAATAGTGAACTCCGGGTCGGATCTTAGGGTTTTATGAAATATTTAGCTTATTCGAGGTACGAAATTGTTGACTTAAATGAAAATTAGTCAGGTTTGACACTGTGCGTATGAATATAATGATTGAAGTGTGAGGTAACATGATAATGGAGTTTTATGTTTATGTATTTATTTATCTTATGAGTGTTATGTTTTAGTTGTAAATGATTTCATTACTTAAACTTACTAAGCATCGAAATGCTTACTCTGTCGTTTAAATTCTCTGTTTTATAGATCTCGTTCATTAGCTATCGATCTCGGGGATTTCAAAAACGAAGTCATCCACACTATCTAAGCCCATTTGGTACCTTGTAGTTGAACTTTAAAAGTGGCATGTATAGGATTGACTTTTGATGTTAAATACGTATCTTTTTGGTGATGTGTATATATATATATAGCCATGCGGAAATGGCTTGTTAAGTTATTATATAAGTTCCACCTAGTTAGTATGTATGTGTAGTTGATATGAAATTAATGTTTTAAATATTTTGATCGAATTGAACTTATGAAGGAATCGAGATAATTATTAACTTAAAATGACTCCTTGTCTGTTGTATAAATGGAATTCGGTTCTTTTGGTATTCAAATGGAATTATCTGCTTGTTTGGTAATACTTCTTAAATCCTTCCGGCGACGGATACGGGATTAGGAGTGTTACAAAAGATGTTATTTGGGTAATTGTTGATCGATTAACAAAGTCTGCACACTTTATTTTGGTACGTATGGATTTTTCCTTGGATAGATTGGTTGAATTATATGTTTCTGAGATTGTCAGATTGCATGGAGTGCCGGTTTCTATTATTTCAGATAGAGATCCTCGATTTACATCTCGATTCTGGAATAAACAGCAAGAAGCTTTGGGTACACAGTTACAATTCAGTACCGCATTCCATCCTCAAACTGATGGACAATCCGAACGTGTTATACAGATTTTAGAAGATATGCTTCGGTGTTGTGTGCTTGAATTTGAAGGTAACTGGGAAAGGTATTTGCCTTTAGTTGAATTTGCTTATTATTAGCTATCAGTCCAGCATTAAAATGGCACCGTATGAAGCTTTGTATGGCCGAAAATGTAGAACTCCATTGTATTGGACAGAGCTCAATGAGAAAAAGATACATGGAGTTGACTTAGTTCGTGAAACTGAAGAAAAAGTGAAAGTAATTCAAGATAGTTTAAAAACAACCTCTGATTGTCAAAAGTCTTATGCCGATCTTAAACGAAAAAAGATAGAACTTCAGGTTGGCGACAATGTATTCTTGAAAGTATCACCTTGAAAGAAAATTCTCCATTTTGTCTGTAAAGGAAAATTGAGTCCACGATTCATCGGGTCATATGAGATTAATGAAACAATCAGATCTGTTGCATATCTGTTGCATAATGTTTTTCATGTGTCTATGTTGCAACAGTATCGGTCGGATCCTTCACATGTTATTTCTCCGACAGAAGTTGAGATTCTGAAACAGCCCGATTTTGGGGCTAATCGAAACAGTGGTTTTGATACCAAGAATTTGACGCAGTAAAATTTGTTTTTATTATATTTTTATAGTCTACAATTTCACGGAATGATTTCGTGAAAATTTCGCTCGAAAATTTTGATGTTTGGGCACTCAATTTAGTCAAAAGGACTAAATTGTAAAAAGTACAAAAGTTGAGTTCTACATGTTAAAGGTGTCCAATTTCTATGAGATTTTAAATTAGAGCTCCCTATATGATAATTAAACCATTTGTTAAGTTAGTGGACAAAAATGGACATGGTGAGATAAATTTTAAAGTTTGGCAAAAAGGGTATTTTGGTCATTTGGTAAATAAAAGAATAAAAAGGGAAAATAAAGCCAAAATTGTCCATTTTCTCCAACCCTAGGCCAAAAATTTGGAGACACCATAGCTAGGGTTTTCTTCAACTTCCAAGCTTGATTGTAAGTACATCCTAGCCCCGTTTTTAATGCTCTTTATGTTTTTGAAGTCGTATTCACCCGATCTTTCCATTTCTACCATTTTTTTGAAGTAGGGTTCATGTTTGAAAATTTACCCATGTGTGGCATGCATGTGTTTTGATTTTTAATGGTAGAAAATGAAAGTTTGATGTGTAATAAACAACTTTTACTAAGTGATTTTTCATGAAAATACCTAAAAAGGACCTATTTGTAAAAAGATGTAAAATGGGTAGGAAAAATCTGATTTGATGAATAATGTGGGCTTATATGAGCATGTTTATGGTTCGGCTGGGCTTGGGTAACGAAGAAATTGAATACATTTCATTTTACGAGCCTAGGGACTAATTTGTAAAAATATGAAACTTTAGGGGCAAAAAGGTAATTTTGCCATAATGTGATGTTTGGACTAGTTTGAGTAATGTGAATATTAAATAAGCTAAATTTGCTATTATAGATCAAGAAAATTGAAGTTCAGACCTTGATCGGGGAAATAATAAGGTGTTTGATGATTAAATCCTTATCTACTTTTTTTGGTACCGAGGTAAGTTCGCATGTAAATAATGCATCGTTAATTACGTTTTAATTGCTTTAATATCGTATGAATTGTAATTTACTCTTTGAACATAATTGACAAAGTTTCGACAAGTGAGAAATATCCCGGTTGAACCTTAGGAATAGATAGGATACAAATGTCATGACATTAGGGTTACTTGAGTTTACATGTAAGACCATATCTGGGATATGACATCGATATGAGATTTTGTGTAAGACTATAGTTGGGCTATTGGCATCAATTTAAGATCTCATGTAAGACCATATCTAGGATATGACATTGGTATGGTACTATATGTGTGAGACTTCCCGAATATCCTTTAATATTCCAAGTGGTTCAACGGATATGTACACAAAACTCATGCTTAATGAGTTTGATATGTGATGAACCCATGGTAAGGTTGATTGAGTAAGTTACGATGTTAAAGTTTTAATATCATTTATGTCAAGTTTGATTATGAGATTTACAATGATACCTATGTTAATTTACTTTAAGTTAAAAATATGTTAAAATGTGTTTATGATGCCTATTATTTGCATAGGAACTTACTAAGCTTTAAAACTTACCCCCTTTCTTTTTCCCTTTTCTTATAATGTCACCAAGTCAGCTTGGGGATCAAAGATGGACAAGATTCATTCACACTATCAAATTATTATTTTGGGTACTTATGATTACATTATTTTGAGTATGGCATGTATAGGGACTTGGTCATTTTGTTATGCGTCATATTGGTTTAGCCAAATGTGTTGGCATTGTAATGGGATTCATTTTGTATATGGCCATTGGAAGTTGGCTAATATTAATCTTATTGGTCACTGGTATGTTTACGTGATGATGATTATCATGAAGATGAAATTAGCATGAATGGTAAAGAAAGTATGTGATGTCTATGCATGATAGATGTTAGTATGTGCAAATGATGTATTAATATCATGTTTGTGGCTGATTTGGTTATATGTATGTGCTTGGATTGGTGTTGTTTGTTGTTGTGCAGGTTGGTGCAAGTAAAGGTGGCAAAATGGCTTGGTAAATAGCCTTATTTTTGTCCACACGGGCAAAGATACGGCCGTGTGTTTCAGCCGTGTGAAGGACACGGTCCAGGGACATGGGTGTGCGCCCAAGGCGTATGCACTGATTTTATGAAAAATTATAAAAATTAAATCACCCGCACGGTCTAAGCACACGGGCGTGTGACTTGGCCGTGTGACTTCAATTTGTTGATGATGTCATAAATAGAGAGTTACACAGGTTAGGGACATGGGCGTGTGTGACCACACGGCCTACCCACACGGGCGTGTCCCAAGCCACAATGGTGTGTGACCTTTGTTTAGTCCCAAACTACTTTCAAAGTATGTTTTGGACCTCGTAGGCTCGTAATAGACATTGTGATTGAATACAAAAATTTTTAAATTTGAACGCAAATTTATAACTCAAAAGTGTATGTTTACTTATGTTTAGTATCAGTAATGCCTTGTATCTTATTCTGGTGTCGAATACGGGTAAGGGGTGTTACATTTAGTGGTATCAAAGCTACAGTTTAGTCGATTTTCAGACTAACGTAGCATGTGTAAAAGCCTAGCTATACATACCATAAATGAACTGTGATAGTGTGATGACTCTTGACAATTGTAAATTTTATTTTTATATAGTAATGGATCCCAATCGAGCCAAGGCTGATGAAGTCAGAAGTAATATGCTGGCTCCTGTTCAGGAGGCAGTGCCATCTGATAGTAGATCCCCTACGGTTAGTCAAGGAGAAGGAGGGAGGGAAACCTTTCTCTATATGATAAATGAGTGGTATACGAAATTTGTTAGAACAAATCTGAATGTCCAACCTCCTCCACCCCCACCTATTACTCGACCGGTTCCCGTAGCCCCACAAGGTATAAATTTTATGAGATTAAATAAGCCTCCAGTTGATAAGATCCGAAAGCATGAAGTCGAAGATTTTCGAGCTAATGTGGATAATGATCCCAAGAGAGTCAAGTTTTGGCTCCAGAACTCAATTAAAGTATTCGATGAGTTGTCCTGTGCACCAGATGAGTGTTTAAAGTGCGCTATCTTGCTTCTGAGAGATTTTGCATACCATTGGTGGAATACACTCGTATCTGTAGTTCCGAGATAAAGGGTCACATGGGACTTCTTTCAGGAGGAGTTCCAAAAGAAGTATATTAGCCAACAATTCATCGATCAGAAATGTAAAGAATTTCTTGAGCTGAAATAGGGTCGTATGACCGTAACAGAGTATGAGCGAGAATTTTTCAAACTGAGTAAGTATGCTTTGGAGTGTGTTTCCACTGAGGCCATCATGTGTAAGAGATTTAAGGATGGATTGAATGAAGACATTCGTGTACTAGTTGGGATTTTAGAGCTAAAAGAGTTAGTGGTATTGGTCGAACAGGCATGTAAGGCCGAGGAATTGAATAAAGAGAAGAGGAAAGCTGGTCTTAAAGCTAGAGAATCAAGGAAGAGACTGAGGAGTAAGTCGTTTCCATCTCAGTCTAAGAAGTCTAAAGAAATGTATCCTCGTTAGAATGTTTCAGCGGGGTATTCACACAGAGATCGTGGGAAACAAAATTTAAGTTTTAAATCTCAAGCTACATCTATGGCAAGTGTAGGTAATGTAAAGTCTAATAGGCCCAAATGTCAACAGTATGGAAGAAGACATCCCGACGAATGTAGAATGAATGACTGGGCTTGTTTTAAGTGCGATCCTGAAGATCATTTTATCAAAGATTGCCTGGAGATGGCAGAGAAAGAGAAATTCTAAGATACAAGGCCTAGTAATACTGTTTCTAGAGGAAGGCCCATGAGGAATACTGGAAATGGAGCCAGTAGTAAAAGTATGACTAAAGAAACCATTGTGAGATCCGAAGCTCGAGCACCGGAGAGAGCCTATACCATCCGTGCTCGCGAAGAAGTGATGTCTCCCGATGTTATTACTAGTACTTTTTCTTTTTATGATACTAACATTATTACATTGATTAACCCTGGATCTACTCATTCCTATGTTTGTATGAATTGGTAAATAATAAGAAATTGCCTGTCGAGTTTACCGAATTTGTGATTAAGATGTCAAACCCTTTAGGCAAGCATGTTTTAGTTGACAAAGTATGTAAGAAATGTCCCTTGATGATTAGAGGTTATTATTTTTTGGCTGACTTGATGTTGTTCCATTTGATGAGTTTGATGTTATTTTGGGTATGGATTGGCTGACGTTACATGATGCTATAGTAAATTGTAGACAAAAAGTTATTGAATTGAAATGTGAAAATGGTGAAATTCTTTGAGTTAAATCAGATGAGTCAGATAGATTGCCTGTGGTGATTTCTTCTATGTCAACTTAGAAATGTATAAGAAAAGGCTGTGAAGCTTATCTAGCCTATGTGCTGAATACAAAAGAGTCTGAATTGAAAATTGAATCAGTGCTAATAGTTGGTGAATATCTGGATGTGTTCTCGGAAGAGTTGCCTGGGTTACCTCTAGTTAGAGAAGTTGAGTTTGGCATTGAGTTAGTCCCTGGTACTTCACCGGTATCTATTGCTCCGTATAGATTGGCTCTGATTAAATTGAAAGAATTAAAAGCTCAGCTGCAAGAGTTGATAGATAAGGGTTTTGCGAGACCGAGTTATTCTCCCTAGGTTGCTCCAGTGTTATTTGTAAAGAAGGAAGACGGATCTATGAGACTTTGTATAGATTACCGATAGCTCAATAAGGTAACCATAAAGAACAAGTATCCTTTGCCGAGGATAGATGACTTGTTTGATCAGTTGAAAGGAGCAACAATGTTTTCCAAGATTGATTTGAGATCTGGGTATTATCAGTTGAGAGCTAAAGAGTTAGATGTGCCAAAAATTGCTTTTAGATTAAGGTACGGGCACTATAAATTTCTTGTTATGCCATTTGGATTAACTAATGCCCCTGTTGTTTTCATGGATTTGATGAACCGAATTTTTTAACCATATTTGGATTTTATTGATGACATACTGATTTATTCTCATGATGAGACCGACCATGCCGAGCATTTGATAGCTATTTTACAAACTTTGAGAGACAAACAGTTGTATGCTAAGTTCAGTAAAAGTGATTTTTGGCTCAAAGAAGTTGGATTTTTGGGCCATATTATCTCAAGTGATGGTATTCGGGTTAATCCAAGTAAAATTTCAGCAATTGTTGATTGGAAGCCGTTGAGAAATGTGTCCGAAGTTAGAAGTTTTCTAGGCTTAGCTGGTTGTTACCGACGATTTGTCAAAGGGTTTTCGATGATTGCTACTCCTATGAAGAGATTGTTACAAAAAGATGTCAAGTTTGAATGGTCCGAAAAATCTCATCAAAGTTTTGAGAAGTTGAAGGCATTATTGACTGAGGCACCAGTTTTAGTGCAACCTGAATGGAGAAAAGAGTTTGTGATTTATAGTGACGTGTCACTAAATGGACTAGGATGTATGTTAATGCAAGAAGGCAAGGTGATAGCTTATGCCTCGAGACAGGTGAAGCCACATGAGAAGAATTATCTGACGCATGATTTGGAATTAGCTGCTATTGTGTTTGCTTTGAAGATTTGGAGACACCATTTGTACGGTGAAAAGTGTCATGTTTTAACCGACCATAAGAGTTTAAAGTATTTGATGACTCAAAAGGACTTGAACTTACAACAACGAAGATGGCTCGAATTGTTGAAAGATTATGAGTTAGTGATTGGCTATCACCCGGGTAAAGCGAATGTAGTCACAGACGCCTTGAGTAGGAAGACTTTGTTTGCTTTGAGAGCATTGGACACGAGATTGACTTCATCCGATGACAGTTCTATTCTGGCCGAGTTGAGAGATAGGCCAATATTTTTTCAGTAGATTTGTGAAGCCCAGAAATGTGAAAGTGATTTGCAAGCCAAGAGAGCTCATTGTGAATCGGTTAGTGATTCAGACTTCCATGTCGAATTTGATGATTGTTTAATGTTTCGAGATAGGATTTGTGTATCAAAAAATGATGAACTTATTCAGAAAATTATTCATGAAGCACATAATGATTGTTTATCTGTACATCCGGGTAGTACGAAAATGTATAATGATTTGAAGAAAATGTATTGGTGGTCGGGCATGAAAAGAGATATCTCTGAGTTTGTTTAGAGATGTCTGATTTGTCAACAAGTGAAAGCCGAACACCAAGTGCCTTTAGGTTTACTTAAGCTAATGATGGTGCCTGAGTGGAAATGGGATTGGATTACGATGGATTTTGTAACAGGTTTGCCTTTGACTTCAAGAAAGAAAGATGTCATATGGGTTATGGTTGATAGATTGACGAAATCGGCTCATTTTGTATTAGTACGTACTGATTATTCACTTGATAAGCTAGCTAAGTTGAGATTGTGAGATTGCACGGGGTGCCTATTTTGTATTATCTCAGATAGGGATCCGAGGTTTACTTTGAGGTTTTGGAAAAAGTTACAAGAAGCCTTGGGTACGAAATTAAATTTTAGTACTGCATTTCATTCACAGACCGACGGTCAATCCCGAAAGGGTAATTCAGATACCTGAAGATATGCTTTGATGCTGTGTTCTAAAATTTGAGGGTAGTTGGGAAAAATATCTACTATTGGTCGAATTTGCCTATAACAATAGCCATCAGTCGAGTACAAAAATGGCACCTTATGAGGCACTGTATGGCCGTAAGTGCCGAACACCTTTGTATTGGACCGAGCTTAACGAGAGATAGATTTACGGGGTTGACTTGGTTAAGGAAACTGAAGAGAAAGTAAAAGTAATTCAAGATTGTTTGTAGGCTGCTTCCGATAGATAGAAATCATACGCGGATTTGAAAAGAAAAGAGATTGAGTTTCAAGTTGGGGATAAAGTATTTTTGAAAGTATCCTGTGGAAGAAGATTCTAAGATTTGGCCGTAAAGGCAAGTTGAGTCAATGTTTTATTGGGCCATATGAAATTATTGAAAGAATAGGGCTAGTGGCATGTCAGTTACATTTATCGACAGAGTTGGAAAGGATTCATAATGTGTTTAATGTGTCGATGTTGCGACAATATCATTCCAATCCTTCACATGTGATTTCTCCGACAGAGATTGAAATTATATCGGATATGATGTACGGTGAATAACTGATTAAGATTTTAGCTCAAGAGGTTAGACACTTGAGAAATAAAAGTATAGCCCTAGTGAAAGTTTTGTGGGAAAGACACGGTATTGAAGAAGCTACGTGGGAACCTAAGGAGGCTATGAGAAAATTGTACCCAAACCTCTTTCCTGGTAAGATTTTCGGGGACGAAAATTTCTAAAGGAGGAGGAAGTTGTGACAGCTCGATTTTGGGGCTAGTCGGAACAGTGGTTTTAAGACCACGAATTTGACTCAGCAAAATTTTTTTATTATATTTTTATGGTCTACAGTTTCACGGAATGATTTCGTGAAAATTTCGTTCGAAAATTTTGACATTTGGGCACTTAATTTAATGAAAAGGACTAAATCGTAAAAAGTGTAAAAGTTGAATTCTACATGTTAAAGGTGTCCAATTTCTATGAGATTTTAAATTAGATGTCCTTATATGATAATTAAACCATTTGTTAAGTTAGTGGACAAAAATGGATATGGTGAGATAAATTTTTAAAGTTTGGCAAAAAGGGCATTTTGGTCATTTGGTAAATAAAAGAATAAAAAGGGAAAATAAAGCCAAAATTTGTCCATCTTCTCCAACCCTAGGCCAAAAATTTGGAAACGCCATAGCTAGGGTTTTCTTCAACTTCCAAGCTTGATTATAAGTATATCCTAGCCCCGTTTTTAATGCTCTTTATGTTTTTGAAGTCATATTTGCCCGATCTTTCCATTTCTACCATTGTTTTGAAGTAGGTTTCATGTTTGACAATTTACCCATGTGTGACATGCATTTTTTTTTATGTTTAATGGTAGAAAATGAAAGTTTGATGTGTAATAAACAACTTTGACTAAGTGATTTTTCATGAAAATACCTAAAAAGGACCTATTTGTAAAAAGATGTAAAATGGGCAGTAAAAATCTGATTTGATGAATAATGTGGGCTTATATGAGCATGTTTATGGTTCAGCTAGGCTTGGGTAACCAAGAAATTGAATACATTTCATTTTACGAGCCTAGGGACTAATTTGTAAAAAAGTAAAACTTTAGGGGTAAAAAGGTAATTTTTCCATAATGTGATGTTTGGACTGATTTGAGTAATGTAAATATTAAATAAGCTAAATTTTCTTTTATAGATCAAGAAAAACGAAGTTCGGACCTTGATCGGGGAAAGAATAAGGTGTTTGACGATTAAATACTTATCTACTATTTTTGGTACCGAGGTAAGTTCGTATGTAAATAATGCATCGTTATTTACACTTTAATTGCTTTAATATCTTATGAATTTTAATTTACTCTTTGAACGCAATTAACAAAGTTTCGACAAGTGAGAAGTATCCCGGTTGAACCTTAAGAATAGATAGGATACAAATGTCGTGACATTAGGGTTATTTGAGTTTACGTGTAAGACCATATCTGGGATATGCATTGATATGATATTTCGTGTAAGGCCATAATTGGGCTATTGACATCGATTTGAGGTCCCATGTAAGACTATATCTGGGATATGAATTGGTATGGTACTATGTGTGTGAGATTCCCGAGTATCCTTTAGTATTCCAAGTGGTTCAACAGGTAACTTAACGACCATGTTAAAGTTATAAAAGATTATTGTATGTTATGGAAGACAATGGTATCTTGCAAGATGGTACAGGTATGTACACAAAAATCATGCTTAATGAGCTCGATATGTGATGAACACACAGTAAGGTTCGATTGAGTAAGTTACGATGTTAAGGTTTTGATATCATCTATGCCAAGTTTGATTATGAGATTTACAATGATACCTATGTTAATTTACTTCATGTTAAAAATATGTTAAAATGTGTTTATGATGCCTATTATCTGCATAGTAACTTACTATGTTTTAAAGCTTACTATGTTTTAAAGCTTACCCCCTTTCTTTTTCCCTTTTCTTATAGTGTCACCAAACCAGCTCGGGGATCGGAGACGGTCGGAGATTCATTCACACTAACAAATTATTATTTTGGGTACTTATGATTACATTATTTTAAGTATGGTATGTATAGGGACTTGGTCATTTTGTTATGTGTCATACTGGTTTAGCCAAATGTGTTGGCATTGTAATGGTTAATGATTCATTTTGTATATGGTCATTGGAAGTTGGCTAATATTAATCTTATTGGTCATTGGTATGTTTATGTGATGATGCTTATCATGAAGATGAAATTAGCTTGAATGGTAAATAAAGTATGTGATGTTTATGCATGATAGATGTTAGTATGTGCAAATGATGTATTGATATCCTATTTGTGGCTGATTTGGTTGTATGTATGTGCTTGGATTAGTGTTGCTTGTTGTTGTGTAGGTTGGTGCAAGAAAAGGTGGCAAAATGGCTTGGTAAATAGCCTTATTTTTGTCCACACAGGCAGAGACACAGTCGTGTGTCTCAGCCGTGTGAAGGACACGGCCCAAGGGCTGGGCGTGTGCCCAAGGCGTGTGAATTCTGCACCTATTTTATGAAAAATTATGAAAATTAAATTGCCCACATGGCCTAAGCACACGAACGTGTGACTTGGCCGTGTGACTTCAATCTGTTGATGACATCATAAATAGAGAGTTACATGGGTTAGGGATACGAGCGTGTATGACCACAAGGCCTACCCACACGCGCGTGTCCTAAGCCACATGGACGTGTGACCCCTGTTTTAGCAAAAAATTTCTATGTTTTGTAAAAATTTCTAAAGTTCTCAATTTAGTCCCGAACCGCTTCCAAAGTATGTTTTGGGCCTCGTAGGCTCGTAATAGGGACATTGTGATTGAATACAAAAAGTTTTAAATTTGAATGCAAATTTATAACCCAAAAGTGTATGTTTGCTTGTGTTTAGTTCTGGTAATACCTTGTACCCTGTTCCGGCGTCGAATACTGGTAATGCCTTGTGTTTAGTCACTACCACAGCTTTGTGTGAGTGTCCTGTTACATGTTTCGATCAGTTGTGATCCAGCACATAATGCGGACACAAATGTAGCTCTACGTGAGAATCCTGATATAAGCTCTTATGGGCTTTCCAATATAGCTCGCTTGAACTCCCTATTACCTTATTCGATGCTCCCTGATATTAACTCTTCGGAGTTATTTCTTAAGCTCTATGAGCTCCCTGATTAAATTATTAAAAGGTTATTTGTTAGGGCTAATAATGGTTTGTTTTTGTATATTATTATAAGGTTATATATCATGTTAAACTTATATGTATGTGGTTTGGTTAAATTGAATTAGGGTAAAATATAAGTCATTACAAGAAGGTGAGTTTGATAATATGAATATGTGATATTATTTCATACATGTTAATGATGTTTGCTCGATTTATAAGACTTGACTTGGTTGGCAAATGTATGCAAATGTTATTGTAGGTTGAAGGTAAAATTTGGGTGGGAAATAAGGCTAAGAAATGACATTTTTTTTTCCACACGAGTAGACACACGGGCGTGTGTCTTGACCGTGTGTGACACATGGCCTAGCACACAATCATGTGGTTTGGTCGTGTGCCCCCTACACCTTAAAATTTAGAAACAGAATGCTCAGAGTTGATCACACGGGAAGGGACACGGGCGTGTGTCTCAGCCATGTGTGATACACAGCTTAAAACACGGGCATGTGACTTGGCCGTGTGAAACCTGCACCTAATTTGTGAAAATTAAATTGACCACACAGTCTAGCACACGGGGCGTGTGGCACAAGTCAGAGAGTTACACAGGGTCGTACACGGCCTGCAGCACTAGCGTGTCCTATGGTCACACGGGTGTGTGCTTTGAGTATAAGGGCGTGTGTGCTCTGCATATAAGAAAAATTTTTAAATTTTGTGAAAAATTCTTCGAGTTCCCGATTTAGTCCCGACTTGATTCTAATTTTTAAATTGGGCCTTGAGGGTCCATTCAAGAGACAATATGATTGAATTATGATTAGTTTCGGGTATGAATAGTAAATGAAATGAATTATCTGTAATTGTTATGTAAACTCTGGTAATGCTCTATAACCCTACCGGCGACGGATACGGGTTTGGGGTGTTACAACAGTAGCCCGCAATACATGCAAGATCACTATCGATCATGATGCTCACAGGAACCTTTGTAACACCCCTAACCCATATTTGTTGTCAGAAAAGGGTTATAGAGCACTATCAAAGTTTATAGAATAATTACAATCAATTCTTGTCAATTACTATTCATACTCGAAACAAATCATAATTCAATCATATTGTCAACCGAGGGCTTATTCATTCTTACAAATTTCATACCTTCTGGAGCTACGAGAACCAGTCGAGGAATAGGTGGGGGTGGAGGAGGTTGGGCATTCGGGTTTGTTCGAACAAACTCTGTATACCACTCGTTCATCATATGGAAAAAGGCTTCCCTACCCCCTTATCCCTGACCAACCGTTGGGGGTCTACTATCAGACAGCGCTGCCCCTTAAGCGGGAGTCAGCGTATTACTTTTAACGTCAACAGCCTCAGCTCGATTGGGATTCATTTACTATATGAAAACAAAATTTAAAATTGTCAGGAGTCATCACACTATCACAATTCATTTATGGCATATACAGTAGACTCTTACATACACTATGTTAGTCCTAGAATCTACTGAATCGTAGCTCTGATACCACTAAATGTAACACCTCTCACCCATATTCGACTCCAGAACAGGGTACGAGGCATTACCAGAATTATACATAAGCAATCATACAAAAACGAGACGTAAATTTCCATCCAAATTAAAAACTTTTCATATACATTCATATCGTCCCTAAAACGAGCCTACCAGGCCCAAAACATGCATTGGAAGCGGTTTAGGACTAAACTGAGAACTTTAGAAAATTTCACAACACTTAGAAAATTTTTCATGTTTTAAGAGCCACACGCCCGTGTGGTTTGGGACACTCCCGTGTGGGCAGGTCGTGTGGTCACACACGCCCGTGTCCCTAACCTGTGTAACTTTCTGTTTGTCACTCAAGAACAAACTGAAGACACACGGCCAAGTCACACGCCTGTGTTCTAGGCCTTGTGGTCGATTTAATTTTCATAATTTTTTCGTAAAATAGGTGCAGACTTCACACGCCTAGGGCACACGCCCGTGCCTGAGGCTGTGTCATCCACATGGCTGATACACACGCCTGTGTCTCTACCCATGTGCTCAATTCTGAGCATTTTATTTTGCAACAATTAAGGTGCAGAGGACACACGGTCGGATCACAAGCCCATGGGGCAAGCCGTGTGTCACACACGGCCTAGACATAGGCTCATGTCTCACCTATGCAGACAAAAACAAGGCTATTTACCAAGCCATTTTGTCACCCTTTTATGCACACACCTACACAACAAAACATAACACCAACCCAAGCAATTACATTCAACCAATCCAGCTACAATCAAGGCATCCACACATCATTCACATGCTACCATATACCACATACAACATTACCTACTTATCAACTTCAGTCATGCAAACTTCCACATCCATGGAAACATCATCATATGGATATATACTTAAAACAATATTAGCCAAGTCCATATGGCCATTTACAAAATGAATTATCAACCAATATAGGCCAATACATTATGCCAATTCAATTATGACACATAACAAAATAACCAAGTCCCTATACATGCCATAACTCATAATGTCAAATTCATTGGTACCCAAAATAATCAGTTGATAGTGTGAGTGGATCTCTGACAGTCTCCGATCCCCTAGCTAGCTTGGTGACATTATAAGACAAGGGAAAGAAAAGGGGAGTAAGCTATATAGCTGAGTAAGTTCCCATGCAAATAATAGGCATCATAAACACACATTTAACATACAATCAACATGATGATAATTGGCATAAATATTACTAAGATCTTATAATCATAACTTACTCAATCATAACCTTATCGAGGGTTCATCACATAACGAGCTCATTTCGTATGAGTTTTAAGTACATACCTGAGTCATCTCGTATTGGATTTACACTCAATTCATCTTTGATATACTTGTTAAATTACCGTTGAACCACTTGGGATACTAAAGGATACTCAGGAGTCCCGTACACACGGTACCATACTAATGCCATATCTCAAATATGGTCTTACCTGTAATCTCGTTTCGATGCCAATAGCCCAGCTATGGTCTTACACAAAATTTCATATCGATGCCATATCCCAGATATGGTCTTACATGAAATCTCATATTGATGCCATATCCCAGATATGGTCTTACATATAGACTTAGTAACCCTAATGTCATGACATTTGTATCTTATCTATTCCTAATGTTCAACCAGGATTTCACTCTTGTCGAGACTTTGTCGAATATGTCCATGAGTCAATCACAATTCATACAATAATAAAACATTTAAAACATAATTAAAACAATGCATTATTTACATAAGAACTTACCTTGGTACAAAAATAGTAGAAATGGGACCTAATCGTCAAACACTTTGTTTTTCCCCCGATCTAGGTCCGAACCTTGTTTCTCTTGATCTATAATAGCAAATTTAACTTATTTATTATTCACATTACTCAAATTAGTTCAAAATTCACATTATGGAAAAATTATGTTTTTGCCCCTAAATTTTAACATTTTTACATTTTGGTCCCTAGACTAGTAAAATGAAATAGATTCAATTTCTTCGATTCCCAAGTCTAGTTGAACCTCTTTCATGCTTATAACAGCCCACGTTTTTCATTTAATCACACTTTTACATGCATTTTATTACATTTTTACAAATTGGTCCTTTTGACATTTTCATCAAAAATCACCTAGCAAAAGTTGTTTATCATACACCAAACACAAATTTTCTACCATTAGACATCAAAATACACACATATCTAACATGGGTCAAACCCTAGACATTAATCATTTCTCAAATTAATGGTAGAAATAGATAGATCAAGTTACAAGGATCTCAAAAAACATGAAAATCATTAAAAACGGGGCTAGAATGGACTTACAATCGAGTTTGGAAGTGGCCAAACCCTAGCTATGGCTTCCCCTTGAAAATTTAGGCTATGGTGAGAAAGATGGACAAGATTTTGGCTTGATTTTTTCCTTTTTAATTCATTTAATTACTAATTGACCAAAATGCCCTTTTTTAAAAACACTAAAATTCTCTTACCTCATGTCTATTTTTGTCCAACTTAAAGTAAAATGGTCTAATTACCATCTAAAGAACTTCAATTTAAAAGTCATAACAATTTGACACCTCTAGCATGTAGAACCCAACTTTTGCACTTTTTTACAATTTAGTCCTTTTTGCTAAATTGAGTGCTCAAACGTCAAAATTTTCGAACAAAATTTTCACGAAATCATTCCATAAAATTGTAGACTTTAAAAATGTAATAAAAATAAGTTTTACTACGGCAAATTCGAGGTCTCAAAACCATTGTCCCGACTAGGCCCAAAATTAGGCTGTTACAAGTGCAGTTTTTTGGCTTTTGTTAAAACTCAGTTTTTCAAATTTTGGGAACACATCTTGTATTGATTTGATGCAAAACCACTCCCGAGCCTTTCAAAACCTAAATCAGAGTATCCAAACAGTGATTTAGCATTTAAAAGAACTACTCGACACGACAATTTGATAAAAACTCAACTTACCAACGATTAGAACCATCGCAACCTCGTTCAAGCCCAATGAGCAAAACTCACTGCTCACCACCTTCTCCTACACCAAAATAATTGCAGCAACATTAGATTTCACGATTACCCCCAACATGCCACCATGAAAGAAAAATAGGCTACCCTACCGATAACAAAACCCCAACAATCGCAAGCCCACTTACCTTAACAGAGTGAGGAACCACAAAATACCAAAAATAATAGTGGAAACTAAGAGTGACGAGCGAAATTGAGGAAGAAGAAGAAGCCAAAATTTTGCCAAGAAAGGGGAAAAGAAACGTCCAAAAGAAAACAAATGAAAATATTTTGGGGAATAAAATAAAAATAAAACGGATGTGATAACATATCCCGAAATTTCCTCCCACTAACACATAACTTTCTCAGACTTCCAGCTCAATCGAAACTCTCTTTAACAACCGAGAAAAAGTATAATACCCTTACTAACATAGGGATTCGAACTCAGGACCTCCAACACAACAACTCCCTTACCACTCGAACCAGCAGGCTTATTCTGATATGGATTAATAGACAATTTACTTTAAATCCACCCATCAAGGGTAAAGCTTGGATCAAAAATAACAAAATTTTAGCAGAAGGAAGACTTGAACCCAAGACCTCTCACACACCTAGAACACTAACCAATGAAGCAGATACATACTTACGTTAAATATTTACAAAAATAGAGATACATTATTCAGGGCATTACAACTCTACCCTCTAAAAGAAATTTTGACCTTGAAATTTACTTGATCAGAACAGATGAGGATACTACTGACGCATCGAGTCCTCAGGTTCCCATGTGGCCTCCTAGGTACCATGATTCCACCACAGAACCTTCACTAAAGGGATGAACTTCCTCTTCAGAACATTAATGTCCCGATCCAGAATCTGGCTCCTCCTCAAAAGTCAAGTCTGGTCTAACCTCGATCTCCTCAATAGAGACTACGTGAGATGAATCGGACCGATATCGCCTTAACATCAAGACGTTAAATACATTGTGGATACTATCTAACTCTAGAGGGACCTCCTACTAATAAGCAACCGGTCCCACATGCTTCAGAATTCGATACGGCCCAATAAACCTCGAGCTCAACTTGCCTTTATGACCGAATCTCAGAACTTTCTTCCATGGAAAAACCTTAAGAAACACGAAGTCCCCTACAGAATACTCAATATCTCTCCTCTTCAGATCCGCATAAGAATTCTGCTTATCAGAAGCCGCCTTCAAACAATCTTAAATCAGTCTAACTTTGTCTTCAGTCTCAAAAACCAACTCAAGAACCAAAACTTGACGCTTACCCAAATCAGTCCAACATAACGGAGTACGACACTTACGACCATACAAAGCCTTGTAATGTGCCATTTGAATGCTAGCCTAGAAACTATTATTGTAGGCGAACTCAGCTAACTACCTCGAAAATCAATGACACAACTCCGAAGCATATGCTCCAGTATCTGAATCACCCCCTCAGATTAATCATCGGCCCGAGGATGAAATGTAGTACTGAAGTCCAATCTCGAACACAGTGCCTCATGCAATTTCTTCCAAAATCGAGAAGTGAAGCAAGGATCTCTATAAAAAATAATCGACACAGGAACCCCATGTAGTCTAACTATCTCGAAGATATAGAGCTTCACTAACTTTTGCAGAGAATAATTGGTCTGAATCAGAATAAAGTGAGCGGACTTGGTTAATCGATCCACGATGACTCAAACAGAATCCTTCTTAGTGGGTGTCAAGGGAACCCATTAACGAAGTCCATCGTCAGTCGTTCCCACTTCCATAAAGGAATCTTAACGGGTTGTAGCAAGCCCGAAGGCAATTGGTGCTCAACCTTGAAGATCGTGATACATCTTATTACCACCGGGATGCATAGCATATTGGCTACTATGTGCCTCCTTTAGAATTAACTGCCTCAAAACAGAATCATTCGGTACAAAGATCCAACCTCGAAAACATAGGACACCATCATTATTCAGCCCAAAATCTGAAGTATTGCCACTCTTAACCTGACGAAACTAAAAACCAGAGACTCATTCCCCAACTACTTAACTCAAATCTGATCAATCCAAGTCAGCTTAACTTGTAAGTTAGCTAACAGACTCCCATCATCAAACAAACTAAGTTGAGCGAACATCGCTTTCAGATCAGACATCGCCCTACGACTTAGAGCATCAGCCACCACATTGGCCTTACCAGGATGATACTCTATCGTGCAGTCATAATCTTTGAGTAGCTCAATCCAACGACGCTACCTAAGATTCAACTCCTTCTAGGTAATGAGGTACTTGAGGCACTTGTGATTTGTGTAGATAACACACCTCTCACTATACAGATAACGCCTTTAGATTTTTAACGGAAAGACTACCGCAGCCAACTCCAGATCATGTGTTAGATAATTCCCCTCTTGTGTCTTAAGCTACCGGGACGCATAAGCCACAACCTTACTATCATGCATCAACATACAACCCAAACCAACATGCGACGCATCACTATATACCACAAACCCTTTGTCAGATTCAAGTTGTATCAAAATAGAAGCCTAAGTCAGAATAGACTTGAGCTTCTCAGAGCTCAATTGTTACGCATCAGTCTAAACAAAAGGAATTCCCTTGTGCAGAAGCTTAGTCAAAGGTGCTGCAATCAAAGAGAACCCCTCGACAAACTGTCGATAATAACCCGCCAAACCCAAAAAATTATGAATCTCGAATACATTCCTAGGCTGTTACCAATCAAACACAGCCTCAATCCTCCTAGGATCTCCTCGAATCCCCACAGAAGACACCACATACCCTAAAAACGTTACCTCTCGTAACCAAAACTCGCACTTGCTCAACTTAGCGTAGAGCTGTTTTTCATGGAGAACCAGAAGCACTACTCTAAGATGCTCATCATGCTCATCATGCTCATCCTCAGTCTTAGAGTACACCAGAATATTATCGATGAAGACCACGATAAATTGATCTAGATACGGTTGAAAGACTCAGTTCATCAAATCCATGAATGCAGGTAGAGCATTCATCAAACCAAAAGGAATCACTAGGAACTCGTGATGTCCATAACGAGTCCTAAATGTAGTCTTATGAACATCTACCTCTTAACCCTCAATTAATGATAGCCAGAATGAAGATCAATCTTCGAAAACACCGAAGCCCCTCGAAATTGATCAAACAAGTCATCGATCCTTGGAAGTGGATACTTATTCTTCATAATAAACTTATTCAACTATCGATAATTGATGCACATCCTCATGGTCCCATCCTTCTTCTTAGCAAGCAGAACTAGTACTTCCCACGGAGACACACTAGGACAGATGAAACCACGATCCAGAAGCTCTTATAGTTAAGCCTTAAGCTTTTTAAGCTCCTTTGGTGCCATACGGCATAGAGCGATAGACACTGGAGCTGTACCCGGTAGAAGCTGAATTTTGAACTCAACTTCTTGATTTGGAGGTAAACACGGTAACTCCTCAAGAAAGACATCAAGAAAATCCCTCACTGTTCTGATATCCTCAACAGAAGAGTCTTTAGAAATAGAAACACTGACATAATCCAAATACGCCTCACATCCTTTCTGAACCAATTTCTCAGCCACAAGCGCGGAGATCACATTAGACAGATAATCTCAATGCTCACTGATCACAACCACCTCATTATCATCCTCAGTTCTCAGAACGACCCTCTTAGCTGCTTAATCCAAACTAAATCGATGCTTAACCAACCAATCCATATCTAGAATCAAGTCAAATTCCCCAAATGGAAGGTCCATCAGAATTGCCAGAAATACCGCCCCTTGCACCTCCAATGGAACGTCCCTATAAAGTTTACTAACCTAAAAAGATTGCTCCAATGGAATCAGTAAAGTAACCTCACTAGTATTGCTTGATGGTCACTAAACTAACTAAAAATTTGACTAAGGCAAGCGCACCTATCGAACAGTAGTATAGCTGTGGTGAGACCGGAAATATCGTATCTACGAGGACTAAAAATACTAGTAATTACTATCTTTTTATTATCTAGCCTAAAGATTAAGAGAATGTTTTATCTAAAACTAATTATCTAATTAACTAAGATTACGAAAGAAATTGAAGTTGGAAAATACTTTTTAAAAACCCGATAGAGAAGACAATACCCAAGGAAGAATCCACCTAGACTTCACTTATTACCTTTGAATTAGATGATATATTCACTTGACTTAATCCGTAGAAATCCCTGATTTATTTTAATATCCCTTTCAAGATTAAAAACAATTGACTCTAGGTTGATTAATTGAAATCTCTTTCTAATTAAAACCCTTATTGTCACATTAACTCGATCTATGGATTCCCTTATTAGATTTGACTCTAATCCGATAGATTTATGTCATCCTATCTCTAGGATTGTATGCAACTCTGCTTAATTATGAATGATCTACTCTTAAACAGGGATTTTTCCTTCACTGAATAAGCACATCAAAAACCTGAATTAATATCCTGGAATATTAAAGCAAGGGTTAAAATCACAATTAAGAATAAGAATAAGTATTTGTCATATAAATCAAGGAATAATAAGATTCATCTTAGGTTTCATCTCCCTTAGGTATTTAGAGAGTTTAGTTCATAATAATAATGGAAAACATCTCAAAGTTTGGAAAACAACAAAACATAAAGAAACCCAAAGAACTTCTAGGAAATTAGATAGAAAACTTCAGTCTTGATGTAGATCCAAGGTGATTCTGATAGCTTTCCTTTAATATTTTCTGCCTTCTACTCTATGTGTCCCCTTCAATCCTCTTCTAGGGTCTTTATATAGGCTTTCGAATGCTCAAAATAGCCCAAAATTAGCCTTTTTTGAGTAGAACTAGACTTGGACTTGACAGAGACACGACCGTGTGCCACGTCCGTGTGAAGATGCTTAGGCCGTGTGCAATTCTGACTTCATTAATGTCGACGCGGCCATTACACATGGGCATATGGTATACCCGTGCGTCATACACGGGTGTGTGGATCACCCGTGTGGAAGTGCTTAGGCTGTGTGAAACACTGTTTTAGGCCCATTTGGTCTATTTTTTGCCTGTTTCTCGCTCTTTTTGCTATCCTAAGCTTTCCTGAGTATAAAACATGAATTTAAAGGATTAGGAGCATCGAATTCAATAAAACCAAGGAAAAATCATCCATAAATATGCCAAGCATGTGGTAAAAATATGTATATATTACGGTTTATCAAATATCCCCACACTTAAACATTTGCTTGTCCTCAAGCAAAATCCTTAACTCACAATCAAAATAAATCCTTCTCAACTTATAATTCTCATTAATAATGTTCTGAAGTAGTCCCTAAGTAATCATACATTGAAAGCTTAACCAAAAGAACATTAAAGTTTTAAACAATCCAAGTTGAGCATTTTAATCATAAAATCATAAGTATCCCCTTTCATCTAAGTAATTACCTTTAATTCCAAATTGACAAGGGTTAACATCCTCACTAAAGATTCACTCAATTCACTTAAAGTGTTTAAGGTTTAAAAACTAAGCCCTCAATAGTCAAACATGAAAAGTTATTACCATAAGCTTGCATGAAAATCAAATCTCCACCACTATAAATGAGATGATACACAAATCAAAAGGTCTTTAACAGGTTTGTAATGGGGCTTGGGTTAAAGGTGTGGATGAAGGCTGAAAAAGAAGGTTAGATCGAGATTAATTTAATAGCTTACCAAATTTAGAAGAACAAATCTAATCACTGAATTACAAACAAGTGCCAGAATTAACACTACCCAAAACTAATGATGTAAGCTTTTCTCTCAATATAATGACTTTAACTTATCCGATCTCTTTAGAACAATATGTAACTGGATGAATATAACAATACCTTTTTTTTAAAGAATAAGAATAGTAATGGAAAATACATAATAAGAAATAATTTAGCAACTGAAATGAACGAACAAAGTTAGGTAACTAATTAAATCATATCTCGATAAAAAGGAGTCAATGAAAAGGGAAAAATTCTTAATGAATCAAAGAGGGTTAAGTTGTGAGTTAATATTAAGGGGAAAATCAAGAAATAATAGTTAAGGCCCAAAGGAGTTCACTAGGGGTCAATTATATGGGTAGGCTTTTTATGGGGTAAGTGGGTTAAAACCTAAGTGCCTTTATCATTTTTGTATATCAAATCAAAGGTGTGGTCTTGACATGCATAAACGAAGCAAATTCAAGAATAACAAATCAATTTTGACACAGTCATAACCAATAAAATTAGTGAGCAAGAAAGATATATGCTCTTTAAAAGGCTCAAGATCTCACGAAAATTATTGGTATTTGATGTCAATCTTATAAATTCAAAATTTCAAGATAATACTTCAATTCAGGGAAACAACTTAGTAATTTTAATTCTCAAAAGTCAACTTATCATGCTTGATTCTCTAATATCTTAAAGTTTAAACAGTCAATTCACAAGTACCTATGATTTAATTCAAAGCCTATCAATAAAAATCATAAGTCAATCAAGATTCATTCTAATAGTAATATGAGAAAATTATTTGAGAACAAGATAAAAATTTTAGGGATTTTTCTGATAGTCACATAAATAACCCCCCCACACTTAAGATGTACATTGTCCTCAATGTACAAAGAGAGATAATAGCAATATAAGCAGTATATCAGAAGAGAGGGAGAGAAGCGAAACTGCCCTAAATTTGAATGAAATCCTTGAAAGAGCGGAAACAGGTTTAGTGGCATTAAAAGTGATGTGTATGTGACATGTAGACAGAGGTAAAGGTGGTGGTAGAGGTTGGGTTCCACAGCCACAGTGCCCAGCGAAGAGGTTATCGTGGTGGTCGGTGTCATGGTGGCTATGGTCGTGGTCAAGTAGGACATGGCAGTCGTGGAGGAGTGTTTGTTTATTTCTGAGTAGCTTCCATCAACTGAACCTTTTGAAACTACGATGCCATCAGTAATGTTTAAGGGATCTATATTTATAGGGTTGTTATAGTTAGTAATAATGAAATAACTAGATAAAATAAAATTCAAATTAAACTAATAAAAGTCTCGGAAGAAAATGATAAATAAAGTCCAAAAGAAATGCAAAAATAAAAATAAAATAAAAAGAAAAATAATTTAAGAATTAAATGGACTTAAAAGTCCTCGTCGACAGCTGGATCTTGAGGTGGTGGTGCTGGAGGCGATATGTGAAAATGTTGGAAAATTTGTTGTAGAGTTACCTCGATGTTGTCAAATCGTTGAGCGCAATATTGCTCAAAGCAATGAAGATGGTCTGAAACTTCAGACAATGAAGCAGCCGCATGAGCTGGTTGGTGTCTCGGTGGTGGCTAAAAAGATGGCTCGTCCTAAACAGGAGGGATATCATCAGGAATATCCTCGTCGTCATCCTCATCGGTGGTTCGTGCAAGTCGGTACTGAGGAGGGTCGAACCCACGACGACGCTCAATCATCTGCATATGAAGCATACTTTGGATGCCCTGTGGGGACATCTGGCCAATGAGCGTGAGTGAGGAGGACTATGCCACTGTATTCAGGAGCCCAAAGTATCATGCTAGACTAGTCGCATATGGGCCAAGGCTAATGACTCCTTTTCGGTGTCACTCAATTTGATGGTGAAAGGCAAGGGCGATGAAGTAGGCGAGATAAAAAATGTGCTCCTACCTCATGCTCCACAGGAAATATGCGTCGTGAGTGTTAACTATACCAGTGATCTCTCTTCTTCCTGTTAATGTGTGTGCTAATATAGCATGTAGATATCGCAGAGCTGGAGCTAGAGCTGATGCCTTGGAGTGGCTCGGTCATAGATGCATGTAGCGGGCATTATGGCATTCCAACAGGATGAAGGCACATAATGGATGTGGTGGTGGAGGTTGGGAAAGATGTCGACGTCCATGAACTCGTCTGTGTAAAGTCCTAAAGCAACGCCAAATTCTGGGACACTCAACTACCCTACTAGGCCATCGAGGTAAAATTGGACTGTTCCTGGATCGTCGTACTCCGCCATCACTGTTTGCATCTAAAACGTCGAGCAGAGTTCAAAAGTGAACTCTAGATATGTGGGCTTGATAATGTCAAAGAATTGATCCCACGGAGCGGTGGTGAGGAGGGCCCATACCGAATCAGCTAGGTGGACCTGCTCTAGTGCGGCCCAATCGATACAACGACCCAAACCAAGAGGTCGGGCACGTAGAATCTAAAATAATTCCTTATGATGTCTTGGTGGAAATTGGAGGAATGGATGTCGTATTTCAGTGGTGGGACCCGAGGAAGATGTCACTCCTTTCTATTTTTTTGAGGCGGAACCACAGCTTTCTTGCCTTTTGGATTCGTCATGATGTCTACAAATAGAAGGCTAAGTCATCAATACAATAATCTCCAAATCTGCAAGCCAAGAATCTAAGTAGTCCAAAATAATAATTTGCTCATAAAATAGTATGGACAAATACTCAAGCATGCTAAAACTAAATAGTGACATTGCATAGGAATCAAAGGACCAAAGGAATAATGATAAATAAAATTTGGAAAATAGGACTGAAAAATAAACAAATCCTAACTAAAAGACAAATTAAGTTATTATTAGCAATAGAAATACCAGCAATAATGATAAGTAAATGCCTAAAAACTGACATAGACAAATTATGTTAGATATGAAAGCAAGAAATAGATAGTAAAATAATGAAACAAAGACTGAGACATAATTGAGATGATAATACTAAATATGGGGTGGGTAGAGAAGGAAGAAATGAAACCAATGGAAACATAAAATACCAAAAATGAGTGAATGTAGCATTATGCATAAGTCAAGCTCTAACATTAGTCAAATGGAAGATCACTAAACAGAAATAAGAATCCAAGCATGAAAATCGTTAGCAGTAAAAAAATAAACAAGAATAAATCCAGAAATAAATTAAAGTAAAAGAAATGAAAGTAGTGAGGGTAAAAGGAGGGACAAACGACTGATGAATGACGGTGGTGCTTGACGAGGCTTTGAGCATACGCGGCGTGGGTTGGACGATGGAGGAGGAGTGCAGCATGGTTGGGCGACAGTGGAAGAGCACGGCGTGATGGGGGGTGACGGGGGTGAGGGAAAAGGGGAAAGTAGAGGGGAGGGAAAAGAGGAAGAGAGGAGGAAAAGGAAAGAAAGGGGAGAGAAAGAAAGAAAAGAAAAGGGAAGAAGAGAGAAAGAGAAATAGAGAAAAAGGATGGGGGTGAAGAAATAGGGAAGGAGTGGAAAGAAGAAGGGGAAAAAAGAAAGGTGGTTGGTTGGGGAAGAAGATGAATAGTAAAGAGGAAGAGGGGAGAAAAAATTAGGGTTAGGGGTAATTAAAAGAGGGCCACGATCGTGTAAGCCCCGTTTCAGGCCACACGACCATGGCCCATGCCGTTATGGTATGCTTCTAGCCTATGTGGTATGATTTCAGCCCGTGTTTTTCATGAATTCATAGTCAGGATGCACACGGTCGTTTAGACACGCTCGTGTCCCCAGGTCGTATGGTGCGCACGGTCGTGTCGCATGGCCGTGTGCACGTTCGTTCGCTTCTCCCACACCCATGGTAAGTTCTACACGCCCGTGTTCATGACTTATGCTTGTGGTCTAATGTTTTAAGTTAGTATCTCACACGGCCCGTGGACACACCCGTGTGTCAAGGCCGTGTGTCCCACACGACCGTATCGTATGGCCATGTGGTGCTCCCTTCATTTTTCCCACGCCCGTGAGTGATCCAACACGCCCGTGTTAATCATTCAGGATTGCGCACGGCCTTAGAGCACGGCCGTGGCGTAAGCCCGTGTTCTATTCTATCTTCGTTGAACGTTTTGATCTTTGGACAAGTTCGCGCACGGTCTCAAGCACCCCCATGTTAAGGGTCGTGTGTCTCCCACAGCCGCCTCGCACGGCCATGGGGATTTATCGTAGGCCGTGTCTCTATTGATATTTTTTGGAAATTAAGGTGCAGTTTTACCACGGTCTGGGACACGCCCGTGTCTCGTAACCGTGTGGTTCACACGGCCATGTCGCACGGTCGTGGCTATTTACCGTAGCCCGTGTGTCATCCTCTCTTGGGGAAAATATTTGTCCTGTTTTAGCACAACCATGGCCACGCCCGTGTCTCCTATTAGTGGGGCGCCCACAGCCTCAAGCACGGCCGTGTGCTAGGCCGTGTGTGCCAAGTATACCTGCAGTTAGATTGTAAAACAAAAAGGAAAAACAAACTAAGTTATTTAGTGGGGTTAGTGCTCGGGTTACCTCTCGAGAAGCTCTTATTTAGAGTCTAAGCTCAACTCTACCTTGTGGGTATATTTAGGGAAGTTCGTGGAGCCCTATCTCCTCTCTATAGTTTTTAAAATTCTCACTGTTATAAAGTTTGAGACGATGCTCATTTACCTTGAAAGTGCCTTGTGATGGGTGACTTACCTCTACTGTACCATATGGAAATACAGTTTGGACTACGAAAGGACCTGACCATCATGATTTAAGCTTCTCAGGAAACAATTTGAGCCTTGAGTTGTATAACAGGACAAGATCTCTAACTTTAAATTGCTTGTGTTGCCTTAAACGAGCATCGTGGCGGCACTTCATTGCTTCCTTGTATAATCGTGAGTTCTCATAGGTATTAGCTCGCCATTCATCCAACTCGTTCAGCTGCATCAATCTCTTTTCACCTGCGAGTTTGGGATCAAAGTTCAGAAATTTTATAGCCCAAAATGCTTTATGTTGTAATTCAAATGGTAAATGACAACTCTTCCCATAAACGAGTCTGTAAGGAGATGTTTCTATGGAATCTTAAAGGCTATTCTACAGGCCCATAAAGCATCATTTAGTTTCTTTGTCCAATCCTTCCTATTTGACTCTACATTTTTTTTTAGAATCTGTTTAATCTCTCAGTTAGCGACTTCGACTTGTCCACTAGTTTGAGGATGGTAAGGGGTAGCTGTTATGTGGTAAACTCCATATTTCTTAAGGGTTTTATCAAGTTGGGCAGTATAGAAATGGGTTCCCCTATCACTGATAATTGCTTTAGGTGCTCAAAATCAAGAGAAAAGTTTCTTTAGGAACTTCACCACTACTCTAGCATCATTAGTAGGTAAGGCTTGGGCTTCCACCCATTTAGACATATAATCAATAGCTACTAATATGTATTTATTTCCAAACGAGCTAGGGAATGGACCCATGAAATCAATACCCCATACATCAAATATTTCACATAAAAGCATGTATGTTTGAGGCATTTCGTCACATTTAGAGATATTACCTATTCGCTGGCATTTATCACAAGCAGCAACATACCTGTTGGCGTCTTTGAATAGTTTGGGCTAATAAAAAGTTGATTCAAGCGTTTTATGTGCGGTCCCAGTCCCATTGTAATGTCCTCCAGTCGGCCCTGAGTGGTAATGTTCCAATATCTTACTTGCTTCTGACTTCGTGACGCATCTTCTAATAACTTGATCTGCATATATACGAAATAGAAAAAGATCTTCCCAAAAGTAATTTTTCACATCAGTGAAGAGTCGCTTCTTTTACTGATGTGTCAACCCTTTTGGTGTAACATTAGCAGCTAAATAATTCGCGATGTCCGCAAACCAAGGTACCTCAAAGTCAGAGATAGCAAAAAGTTGTTCTTCAGGGAATGAGTCATTTATCTCCTATTCGTTCAGTCCATTGAGATGTAGGTTTTCTAATCTGGATAGATGATCTGCTGCAAGATTTTTTGCTCCTTTCTTATCTTGAATTTCTAAATCGAATTCCCTCAACAATAAAATCCATCTTATTAGTCGAGGTTTTGCATTTGTTTTAGTAAGAAGGTATCGAAGAGTTGAATGATCAGTGTAATCGACAACTTTAGATAATATTAAATATTGTCTAAATTTATCGAATGCAAAAACCACAGCCAACAATTCTTTCTCAATCATCCTATAATGTTCTTGTGCAGCAGTCAGTGTTTTGCTAGCATAATAAATCAGTTGAAAGTTCTTGTCTTTCCACTGTCCAAGAATCGTACCTACTGCAAAATCACTCGCATCACACATTAGTTCAAAAGGAAAATTCCAATAGGTGCAACCACAATCAGAGCATTAATCAATTTATCCTTAAGAGTGTTAAATGCTTTTAAACAATCCTGACTGAAATTGAAAGGTACATCTTTTTCTAGAAAATTCGTTAAAGGCTTAGCTATTTTAGAAAAGTCTTTAATAAATCTTCTATAAAATCTTGCATGACCTAAAAAGCTTCGAATAGCCTTAACTGAATTAGGGGGAGGTAATTTCTCAATAGTTTCAACTTTTGCTTTATAAACCTCGATTCCCTTGCTAGAAATTTTATGCCCTAATACAATCCCCTCACGAACCATAAAGTGACATTTTTCCCAATTTAGTACAAGATTTGTTTCCTTACATCTCATTAGAACTCATTTTAAATTTTTAAGGCAAAGATGGAAAGAGTTACCGAATACCAAGAAGTCGTCCATAAATACCTCCATAATGTCTTCCACGAGTTCATCAAAAATGGCCAACATGCATTGCTGAAAAGTAGTAGGAGCATTACATAAACCAAAAGGCATTCAACGATAAGCAAATGTACTGTATGGACATGTAAATGTCATTTTCTCTTGGTCCTCAAGAGCTTTTGGGATTTGGAAATAACCGGAGAGTCCATCTAGGAAGCAATAATACATGTGCCTAGATAATCTTTCCAACGTCTAATCAATGAATGGTAGGGGAAAGTGATCTTTTCTTGTGGCATCATTTAATTTCCTATAGTCAACGCAGACTCTCCATCCTGTGACTGTTCGTGTTGGAATTAATTTGTTCTTCTCATTCGCTACAACAGTCATGCCTCCTTTCTTCAGAACAACCTACACAGGGCTCACCCAAGAACTGTCAGAAATAGGATAAATAATTCCAACATCTAGAAGTTTAATTACCTCAGCTTTTACGACTTCTTTCATGTTAGGATTTAATCATCTTTGAGCTTGCACACAAGGTTTGTATTCATCTTCCATTAAAATTTTATGTGTACAAAAAGAAGGGTTGATCCCTCTTATGTCAGAAATCTTCCAAGCTATGGCTCTTTTGTGCTCCTTCAATACTTGAAGTAATTCGTCCTTTTCTATTGGCTGTAAATCTGAAGCAATAATCACTGGTAATGTGGAGTTATTTCCAAGAAATGCATATTCCAGGTGATTTGGTAGTTGTTTCAAATCCAATTTAGGGGGTTCTTCAACAGAGGGTTTTAATTTTAATTCATTGTTTACTTCAATACCCTCGTCATTCTTCTGTCGCAGTAGTGGTTCATTAGAATTTAGTTAAGCTTTTATCTTACCTATCGCAAAATCATCATCATCTACCTCCTCTCCTTGGGCAAGGCACAGTTCCAACGTGTCCTTATGTACGATTTCTTATAAAGAATCTTGAGTAGCATGATCAATAGAGTCAATAAAATAACATGAATCATCCTGTTCCCTAAAAAATCTCATGGCATCATAAATTTTAAAAATAATCTCTTCGTCACCTACTTTAAGCACAAGTTTTCCATCACCCACATCAATAACGGCCCTAGCAGTGGCTAAAAATGGGCGACCTAAAATTAAAGGCACCTCAACATTCTCATCCATGTCAAGCACAACAAAATCAACAGGGAATATAAATTTATCTACTTTAACAAGCACATCCTCAATAATTCCCCTAGGATATTTAATAGATCTATTGGCTAGTTGAATACTCATCCTAGTGGGTTTTAGTTCCCCAAGACCAAGTTGCTTGAACATTTTATAAGGCATCAAATTAATACTAGCACCTAAATCAGCTAGTGTTTTCTCAACATTTAAACTACCAATTAAGCAGGGAATAGTAAAACTTCCTGGATCTTTCAATTTGGTTGGCAGTTTATTTTGGAGTATGGCCGAGCATTCCTCGTTGAGTTCTACTGTGGATAATTCTTCAAACTTCCTTTTGTTAGTTAGAAGCTCCTTCAAAAATTTTGCATATGTGGGCATCTGCGAGATAGCTTCAACAAAAGGTAAGTTAATATGCAATTATTTAAAAAGTTCAAGAAACTTACCGAATTGTGCATCCATGCGGCCTTTCTTCAACTTTGCTGGATATGGGATTGGTGGTTCATATTCCCTTGGCACTGAATTATCATTGTTTTCGGGTTTTACCTCCTCTCCTTCATTTTTGTTAACTTCTTATGGTGGCTTCTTTTCTGATTTAGCTAACACTTTCCCACTCCTTAGTGTAACTACTTTCACATGCTCTTTTGGATTGGGTTCGGTGTTACTCGGTAGACTTCCTGGTGGTCTCTCTAAAATCATCTTAGCTAGCTGTCAAATTTGATTCTCGAGCCCTTGGATTGATGCTTGCTGATTTTTAAGTGCAGTTTTAGTGTTCTGAATGTGGGTTTTTGCTACTGAAATAAAATTTTTTCATCATCTCCTCAAGGTTCAACTTTTTCTCTTGCTGGTAAGGTGGTTGTTGGAAGCCTGGAGGGGGTGGTGGCCTCTGATTCCCTTGGCCTCCCCATGAGAAATTTGGGTGGTTTCTCCAACCTGCATTGTAAGTGTTTCTTTAAGGATTAGTTTGAGGTCGAAGATTATTACCCATATAATTCAATTGCTCGTTCTCCATGTTGGGGCCGTAGGGTGGATATTCTGAATTGCTCATTTCTCCTCTACTTGCATCGCACTGCATTACTGGATGAACCTGTGAACAACCAAGTAAACCATCAATCTTTTTCTTCAAGAATTCTACCTGATTTGACAGCATAGTAACCGAGTTGATGTTAAAAATGCCAGCTGCTTTCGTCGGCTTTGTCCTTATGACTTGCCATTGATAATTATTCAGTGACATTTCTTCTATAAACTCATAAGCCTCTTCAAGTGTCTTATTGTTAATAGTTCCACCAGCAGCTGCGTCAATCATTTGTCTAGTCGAGGGATTCAAACCGTTTTGGAAAGTTTGAACTTGTAGCCAAAGGGGTAACCCATGGTGAGGGCAACTTCTCAGTAGATCCTTGTATCTCTCCCATGCATCATAAAGTGTTTCTAAATCCATCTGCACAAAAGTAGAAATATCATTCCTTAGTTTAGCTGTTTTAGCCGGCGAAAAATATTTAAGCAAAAATTTTTCGGTCATTTACTCCCAAGTGGTGATTGACCCTCGTGGTAATGAGTTCAACCACTGTTTAGCCTTATTCCTCAATGAAAAGGGGAACAACCGAAGGCGAATGGCATCATCAGAAACGCCATAGATTTTAAAAGTGTCGCAGAGTTCCAGAAAATTCGCTAAATGAGTGTTTGGATCCTCGTCCTGCAAACCATCAAACTGAACAAACTGTTGTATCATTTGAATCGTGTTAGGTTTCAGTTCAAAATTATTTGTAGCAACAGCAAGCCGAACTATACTTGATTCAGTTCCTGTTAAATTAGGTTTAGCATAATCATACATAGTGCGAGGAGCAGAATTCTAATTTACTGGATTTGCAGCAACCACAGGGGGTAGCGGATTATTCTGATTATCAGCCATCTTCTCAGTTGTAGTATGGATATCATCCTCTTGCCCTTCCTCTATGTATTGTATGCTTCGCCTTATTTCTCTTCTGTTTCTGTGAGCTGTGCTTTCAATCTCACTATCAAAAAGTAAAGGTCCTAACGGGTTTCTTCTAGTCATAAACTATAAAAACCTACCAGAAATAGAAAGAAATTTTAGTTATTTAAGTAAAATTAAAAATTAAATTAAATTGCAATAAAAATAAAAAATGGCTAACGTAATAAAAATTAAGCGTTCCTAATATCTTAGTCCCCGGCAACGGCGCCAAAAACTTGATGGTCGCTAAACTAACTAAAAATTTGACTAAGGCAAGCGCACCTATTGAACAGTAGTATAGTTGTGGTGAGACTGGAAATATCGTATCCACGAGGACTAAAAGTACTAGTAATTACTATCTTTTTATTATCTAACCTAAAGATTAAGCGAATGTTTTATCTAAAACTAATTATCTAATTAACTAAGATTACGACAGAAATTGAAGTTGGAAAATACTTTTTAGAAAATCGATGGAGAAGACAATACCCAAAGAAGAATCCACCTAGACTTCACTTATTACCTTTGAATTAGACGATGTATTCACTTGACTTAATCTGTAGAAATCCCTAGTTTATGTTAATATCCATTTTGAGATTAAAAACAACTGACTTTAGGTTGATTAATTAAAATCTCTTTCTAATTAAAACCCTTATTGTCACATTAACTCGATTTATAGATTCCCTTATTAGATTTGACTCTAATCCGGCAGATTTATGTCGTCCTAGTAGGATTGCATACAACTCCACTTAATTATGAATGATCTACTCTTGAACAGGGATTTTTCCTCCACTGAATAAGCACATCAAAAACCTGAATTAATATCCTGGAATATTAAAGCAAGGGTTAAAATCACAATTAAGAATAAGAACAAGTATTTGTCATATAAATCAAAGAATAATAAGATTCGTCTTAGGTTTCATATCCCTTAGGTATTTAGAGAGTTTAGTTCATAATAATAATGGAAAACATCTCAAAGTTTGGAAAACAACAAAACATAAAGAAACCCAAAGAACTTCTAGGAAATTGGATGGAAATATTCAGTCTTGATGTAGATCCTACCTCTATGGTGATTCCAATGGCTTTCCTTCAGTATTTTCTATCTTCTACTCTGTGTGTCCCCTTTAATCCTCTTCTAGGGTCTTTATATAGGCTTTCGAATGCCCAAAATAGCCCAAAATTAGCCTTTTCTGAGTAGAACCAGACTTGGCTTGACAGGGACACGGTCGTGTGCCACGCCCGTGTGAAGGTGCTTAGGCCGTGTGCAATTCTGACTTGGATTAATGTTGACACGACCATCACACACAGCCGTGTGGTATACCCATGTGTCACACACGGGCGTGTGGATCACCCGTGTAGAAGTGCTTAAGCCGTGTGAAACACTGTTTTAGGCTCATTTGGTTTGTTTTTGGCCCGTTTCTCGCTCTTTTTGCTATCCTAAGCTTTCCTGAGTATAAAACATGAATTTAAAAGATTAGGAGCATCGAATTCAATAAAACCAAGGAAAAATCATTCATAAATATGCCAAGTATGGGGTAAAAATATGTATATATTACGGTTTATCAGTGCTTTCAATAGAAATCTCTAGGGTTTCAAATACAATACTAGCTGCATAGGAGTCTGTAGAACCTATGTCTATCAGAGCAGTATAAGGTACATCAAATATAAAGAATGTACCGATGATAACATCTGGAACATTTGTAATAGTCCGATATAGACCCCAGTCGGAATAGTGGTTTTGAAACCACAAATTTGAGTCTGAAAAATATTTTAATATTATTTTCTGTGTCTGTTATATATGAATTTATATTTGTGAAGTTTCTGTGATTTAATTTGTCTGTTTCTGTGTTTAATTATGAAAAAGGATTTAATCGCGTAAAATGAAAAAGTTGCATGCTAATTGTTAAAGTGCCTATTTGGCTTGGCTTTGTAAATGAGAGGTCCTTATGATGCAATTGGACCATTTTACTAATGCATGGACAAGTATGGGCACTAGTGGATAGAATTTTTATTTGTTAATTAGAGGGAAAATTTGGAAAATGGCTTATAATGTATAATTAAATAAAAATAAACATGAAATGTGTTCATAATGGGTGGTGTTTGCCAAAAATCAAAGGAAAAATAAAATAAAAAGAGCTTTAGGGTTTCGACACTTGCAAGCATCAATTAGGTATGTGTTTTTGATCGATTTTTTATAATTTCTACGTTTCTGTGATCGTTGCTTCGTGTTCTTCAAAGCCCTTGTCTAAATTTTTGTTTCTGTTAAAGATTTTATGAAATGCCATTGTTGATATTATGAGTTTTTTGATGTTCTTGGATGAATTATGAAGACTTGGTAGATAACTTATAAGTTTTATCTTTAAATTTTGATGAAAGAGAGCTATTGGGCTAATTTGTGAAAATGAGGTTTTGAAGGACTAAATTGTGAATTTAATATGTTAATTGGGCTTGTGTGGAAGCTATATATATTTGGCTAAGCTATAGTCTTGGTGAATTTTGCATATTTGTGATTTTGTGATAAATGGACTAAATTGTCAGAGTGTGAAAATATAAGGGCTAAAATGCAAAGTGCCCTAAATATGTGTTCATGGATTATTTTGAATGAAATAAATGATTGAATGGTTGAATTTGAATTGTATTAGATCAAGAAAAAAGAAAATCGGACTTAGATCGAGGGAAGTCCAAAATAGTTGAATAGTCGACTTGTTTCGTCTGAAACTCATACAAGGTAAGTCGAACTATAATTACGTGTTAACTTGACTAAATCTTGCGTATATAAATTGTAATCTGTATTGGACGACCTTGAGAGCCTGATGAATAAACTCCAATAACATGTTGGTGTCTGAAAAGCTCTGTATGTTCCTGAAAGAATGTTGACACTGATCTAAAATATCGTGTAAGATCGTGTCTGGGACACAGCCTAGATTTGAGATTTCGTGTAAGACCCTGTCTGGGACAAACGCTTCGATACCTAATTACATTGAAGACCATGCCTGGGACGTTGGCATTGTACCTCTCTGTGAATATCTATTCCGTTTCTGAGTTGTCTAATGATAAAGTATGAGATATGGAAATCAATATATGACATGTATAATTTATACAGGTACGTTTGGATCGTACTAGATTTATGAAGAAAAAAAGACTTGGTTTCTGTAAAGTAATAAAATATTCCATGAGACAATTGTGAATTCTGACTATTATCTTTTACTTATATGCTA
This sequence comes from Gossypium anomalum, assembly GCA_025698475.1. Lineage (NCBI taxonomy): Eukaryota > Viridiplantae > Streptophyta > Magnoliopsida > Malvales > Malvaceae > Gossypium > Gossypium anomalum. Next base: position 64,256,815 of record CM046956.1, read on the forward strand.
TATTAGTTTGGGTAATTGTATTTGACTTACTAAGCTCTTTGTAGCTTACTCTGTGTGATTTCTATCTGTTTTACAGTTATCTAGCTACTGAAGGCTCAAGGATAGTCGAGGATTGTCACCACACTTTCAAACTCATTTTGGTACTTTTGAAAGTGTACATATTTATAAGTATGCCATGTATAGGCTAGAATGTCTATATAAATAAGCTTTGTTATGTAAATATGTTATGCCATGTAAATTGGCTAGCAAATGATAAGTTTGTTCATAGTTTTGGTGTATGTTTGTAATGTGCTATGTTCTAATGTGAATTGGTCATCTTTAAGCATGGAATTGGTTAAAAATTTTGGTGTGAATGTTATATATTATTGCTTGTAGGATTGGACCCAAAAAGGGGTGGCAAATTGGCTTAAACCAAGCCTGCATTGTGCCATACGGTTAAGGAACACGGGCGTGCTTTATGGTCGTGGGATTAAGTCAGTAGCTAGCTAAGTATCACACGGTTATGGCACACGGCCGTGTCTGTTGGCCGTGTGAAAAAGTCAGTATAGGAACTCTTTTTGGCACAGTTGGATCACATGGGCGTGTCTAGTGCCCGTGTGAGTCACACGGCCTAGTTACACGGGTGTGACTTTAACAGTTTTGAAAGATTTGGATAAGTACTGAAAATTCTGAATGTGTTCGGTTAGTTCTGACCTTTCTTAAATGTATGTTATAGGTCTCGTAGACCATCTTGTTGGATGAATTGTTGATGAATGCCTATGTATCAATGTTATATAATATCTGTGATTCTATATTGTTCTGAAATGTTCTGTCCATCCGATGATGCCCCTTACCTATATGACGGTTACGGGATAGGGGTGTTACATTTTATTGGTATCAGAGCTATGGTTTAGTCGGTTCTAGGACTACCATAACGTGTGTGAGTCTAGCTATACATGCCATATGTCTGAAACTGTGATAGTGTGATGAATCCTGACGTTGAAATGTGCTTTTATATATAGAAATGGATCCCAATAGATCTGTAGCTGACGATATTGAAAGTAATACGCCTGTTCCCGCACAAGGGGCGGTGCAAGATGATTCTCGACTGGTTACGAGTAGTCGTGATAGCGAGGCTAAGCAAGCCTTCTATTAGATGATGAATGATTGGTTCACTCATTATATTAGAACCAATCCGGCTGTACAACAACCTCCACCCCCGGCTAATCCTTCTCAAATTCCTGTTATGACTTCTGTGAATCCAGTTCAGTCTAGTAGACCACCAATTGATAAGATTAGAAAGTATGGGGCTGAAGAGTTCCGAGCTACAACGGATAATGATGCTGAAAGAGCCGAATTCTGGTTAGAAAATATGATACGGGTGTTTGATGAAATGTCTCTGAATCCTGAGGAGTTTGTAAAATGTGTCGTTTCACTCTTGAGAGATACGGATTACCATTGGTGGAAAACTTTAATCTCTATGGTTCCGAGTGAACAAGTTACTTGGGATTTCTTCCAAGCTAAATTTCAGAAGAAATACATTAGTCAGATATTCATTGATCAGAAATGTAAAGAGTTTCTCGAGCTTAAACAAGGTTGTATGTCTGTTACTAAATACGAACGTAAATTTGTAAGATTGAGCCAGTATGCTCAGGAATGTGTATCGAATGAAGTAATAATGTGCAAAAGGTTTGAAGATGAACTAAACCAAGATATCCGTCTATTAGTGGGGATTTTAGATATTAAAGAAATAGTAGTGCTAGGTGAGCGAGCTTGTAAAGCCGAAGAATTAAGTAAAGAGAAAAGAAAAGCTGATTCTGAAGCTAGAGATATTAGAAAAGATCTTCGGGTAGAGCATTTCAATCTGAGTCAAAGAAATTCTGAGATGATCGAAACCGTTCAAAGACTGATGTAAGATATTCAAACCGAGATTGAGCTAGATTGTAATCGAATTTCAGAGCTCCTGCTACTTCTGTTGCAAGTGTTAGAAATGTCTGATCTGAGAAACTTGAATGTGAACACTGTGGTAAAAGACATCCAGGAAATTGTAGATTGAATGACCGAGCCTGTTTCTGATGTGGATCTCTGGATCATTTTGTAAGAGATTGTTCTGAACCTGCTGAACAAGAGAATGTACAGAATTCGAAACCGAGTAACACCTCAGCTAGAGGTAGACTTTCTAGAAATACGAGAAATATAAGTGGTGATCAAAGAGCTACTAGGGACACTACTGTTAGATCTGAGGCCAGAGCACCAACCAGAGCCTATGCTATCCGAGCTCGTGAGGAAGCTTCGTCACCAGACGTGATTACTGGTACTTTCACTCTTTATGATACTTCTGTGATTGCATTGATAGACCCTGGATCAATACATTCTTATATCTGTATGAATTTAGTATATAGTAAGACTTTTCCTTTAGAGTCTACTGAATCCGTAATTAGAGTATCGAAACCCTTAGGCAAAAGTGTCTTGGTTGACGAAGTCTGCAAGAATTGTCCGTTAGTGATTCGAGATATCTATTTTCATGTTGATCTGATGCTTTTGCCTTTTGACGAATTTGATATAACTCTGGGAATGGACTGGTTAACTTTGTACAATGCTATTGTGAATTGCAAATGAAAAGTCATTGATTTAAGGTATAAGAATGATGAGATAATTTGAATTGAGTCTAATGATCTGAAAGGACTACCAGCTATGATATCTGCAATGAAAGCACAAAAATATGTAAAGAAAGGTTGTGAAGCCTACTTAGCTTATGTATTAGATTTAAAAGTGAATGATAAGAAAGTTGAAAAAGTGCCTGTTGTCTGTGAATTCTCTGATGTGTTTCCTGAAGAATTACCTGGGTTGCCTCCTATTCGAGAAGTCAAGTTTGGCATTGAATTGGTACCTGGTACTACTCCAATATCGATAGCTCTGTACAGAATGGCTCCGACTGAACTAAAAAAACTAAAATCTCAGTTGCAAGAATTGACAGATCGAGGATTTGCTAGGCCGAGCTTTTCACCTTGGGGTGCTCCTGTTCTATTTTTAAAAAAGAAAGATGGCACAATGAGAATGTGTATTGATTACCACCAGCTTAACAAAGTGACATAAAGAACAAATATCCTCTGCCTAGGATTGATGACTTATTCGATCAATTGAAAAGTGCTACTGTATTTTGAAAGATAGATCTGAGATCGGGTTACTACTAGTTGCGAGTAAAGGACTCTGATATTCTGAAAACTGCTTTTAGAACGAGGTACGAGCATTATGAATTTTTTAGTTATACCTTCTGGACTAACAAATGCACCTGCTATCTTTATGGATTTGATGAATAGAATTTTTAGACCGTATTTAGATCAATTTGTTGCGGTATTCATTGATGACATATTGATTTATTCACGTGATGAATCTAAACACGCTGAGCATTTGAGAATAGAGCTACAGACACTGCGAGATAAACAGTTGTATACGAAGTTCAGTAAGTGTGAGTTCTGGCTACGAGAAGTTGGTTTTCTAGGTCATATTGTATCAGCCTCTGGTATCCGAGTTGATCCGAGCAAAATTTCAGCTATTATGGATTGGAAACCTCCGAGAAATGTATCTGAAGTCCGTAGTTTCCTAGGACTTGCTGGTTACTATAGAAGATTTGTGAAAGGTTTTTCGATGATTGCGGCTCCTTTGACAAAACAACTACAGAAAGATGTGAAGTTTGATTGGTATGAAAATGTCAGGACAGTTTTGATCGGTTGAAGACTTTGTTGACTGAAGCTCCGATATTGGTAAAACTTAAATCGAGTAAAGAATTTGTAATTTACAGGGATGCTTCGTTGATTGGTTTAGGATGTGTTCTAATGCAAGAAGGTAAATTCATTGCTTATGCTTCGAGACAGTTAAAACCACATGAAAAGAACTATCCAACACACGATCTTGAGTTAGCTGCTATTGTGTTTACCTTGAAAATCTAGCGTCATTATCTGTTTGGTGAGAAATATCATGTGTTTTCTGATCATAAAAGTCTAAAGTATTTCATGACGCAAAAATATTTGAATCTGCGATAGAGAAGATGGTTAGAATTGTTAAAAGACTACGAGTTAGTTATTGATTATCATCCGAGCAAAGCAAATATGGTAGCAGATGCTTTGAGTCGAAAATCATTGTCTGCATTGCGTGCGATGAATGCTCATTTAGAACTGTCTGATAATACCTTGGTTGGTGCCAAACTGAAAGCAAAACCCTTGTTTATACAACATATCTGCAAGGCTCAGAAATCTGACAATGAAATAATAGTAAAACGAGATCAGTGTGATTCTGATTTTGAGTTGACCTTGATGATTGTTTGAGATTCAAAAATAGACTTTGTGTTCCAAGAAATCCAGAGTTAATTCAGATGATTTTGAGTGAGGCTCACAGTAGTAGATTTTCTATACATCCGGGGAGTACGAAAATGTATAACGATTTGAAATGACTATACTGGTGGCCTGGAATGAAAAGAGATATTTCTGATTTTGTTTCTAAATGTTTGATCTGTCAGCAAGTTAAAGCAGAACATTAGGTGCCATTTGGTCTGTTACAACCGATTATGATTCCGGAATGGAAATGGGATCGAGTGACCATGGATTTTGTCTCGGGTTTGCCTTTGTCTCCGAGAAAGAAAGATACAATTTGGGTCATAGTTGATCGGTTGACGAAATCAGCTCATTTTATTCTAATTCGATAGATTATTCACTTGATAAACTAGCTGAGTTATACATTTTTGATATTTTAAGGTTGCATGGTGTGCCATTGTCGATAGTACCAAACAGAGACCCGAGATTTATATCGCGATTCTAGAGGAAATTACAAGATGCTCTAGGTACTAAATTGCATTTCAGCACTGCTTTTCATCCGCAAATAGATGGTCAATCTGAGCAGATTATTCAGATACTTGAGGATGTGTTGAGATGTTGCATTCTTGAGTTTGAAGGTACGTGGGAACAATATCTACCTTTGATTGAATTCGCTTATAATAATAGTTTTCAATCGAGCATTAAAATGGCACCGTATGAAGCCTTATACGGTAGAAAGTGTAGAACTCCGTTATACTGGTCTGAACTCAGTGAGAATAAGATTTAAGGTATTGATCTGATAAAAGAAACAGAATAGAAAGTGAAAATAATCTGAGATAGTCTAAAAGCTACCTCTGATCGTCAAAAATCTTATGCAGATTTAAAATGGAAAGATATCGAATTTGAGATCGGTGATAAAGTTTTTTTGAAAGTATCTCTGTGGAAGAAACTGTTCCGATTTAGTAAAAAGGGCAAGTTGAGTCCGAGGTTCATCGGACCGTATGAAATCATTGAGCGAGTTGGGCCGGTTACTTATAGATTGAGGCTACCATCTGAGTTAGAAAAGATTCACAATGTATTTCACATACCGATGCTTCGACGATACAGATCTGATCCTTCGTATGTAATTTCTTCGTCTGATATTGAAATCTATTCTGATATGACTTATGAAGAAAAGGTGATTCATATTCTATCTCGTGAGATTAAAGAATTGCGTAATAAGAGAATTCCGTTAGTCAAAGTGTTGTGGCACCGACACGGTGTAGAATAGGCTACGTAGGAGCCAGAAAATGCAATGAAACAGCAATATCCAAATCTGTTTAATGGTAAGATTTTCGGGGAGAAAAATCCCTAAGGGGGAGAATTGTAACAATTGGGTTTAGACCCTAGTCGAAATAGTGGTTTTGGGACCACAAATTCTAGTTCAAAAATATTTTAATACTATTTTCTGTGTCTGTGATATATGAATTTATATCTGTGAAGTTTCTGTGATTTAATTTGTTTGTTTCTGTGTTTAATTATGAAAAATGACTTAATCGCGTAAAATGCAAAAGTTGCATGGTAATTGTTAAAGTGCCTATTTGGCTTGGCTTTGTAAATGAGAGGTCCTTATGATGCAATTGGACCATTGTACTAATGCATGGACAAGTATAGGCACTAGTGGATAGAATTTTTATTTGTTAATTAAAGGGAAAATTTGGAAAATGGCTTATAATGTATAATTAAATAAAAATAAACATGAAATGTGTTCATAATGGGTGGTGTTTGCCAAAAATCAAAGGAAAAATAAAATAAAAAGAGCTTTAGGGTTTCGGTACTTGCAAGCATCAATTAGGTATGTGTTTTTGATTAGTTTTTGATAATTTTTACGTTTCTGTTATCGTTGCTTCGTGTTCTTCAAAGCCCATGTCTGAATTTCTATTTCCGTTAAAGATTTTATGAAATGCCATTGTTGATATTATGAGTTTTGTGATGTTCTTGGATGAATTATGAAGACTTGGTAGATAACTTATAAGTTTTGTCTTTAAATTTTGATGAAATAAAGCTATTGGGCTAATTTGTGAAAATGAGGTTTTGAAGGACTAAATTGTGAATTTAATATGTTAATTGGGCTTGTGTGGAAGCTATGTATATTTGGCTAAACTATAGTCTTGGTGAATTTTGCATATTTGTGATTTTGTGATAAATGGACTAAATTGTCAGAGTGCAAAAATATAAGGGCTAAAACGCAAAGTGCCCTAAATATGTGTTCATGGATTATTTTGAATGAAATAAATGATTGAATGGTTGAATTTGAATTGTATTAGATCAAGAACAAAGAAAATTAGACTTAGATCGAGGGAAGTCCAAAATATTTGAATAGTCTACTTGTTCGTCCGAAACTCATACGAGGTAAGTCGAACTATAATTACGTGTTAAATTGACTAAATCCTACGTATATAAACTGTAATCTGTATTGGACGGCCTTAACAGCCTGATGAATAAACTCTGATAATATGTTGGTGTTTGAAAAGCTCTGTATGTTCCTAAAAGAATGTTGACACTGATATGAGATATTGTGCAAGACCCTGTCTGGGACACAGGCCTCGATTTTAGATTTCGTGTCTGGGACAGAGGGTTCGATACCAAATTACATTTAAGACCACGTCTGGGACGTTGGCATTGTACCTGTCTGTGAATATCTATTCCGTTTCTGAGTTCTCTAATGATAAAGTATGAGATATGGAAATCAATATATGAAATGTATAATTTATACAGGTACGTTTGTATCGTACTAGATTTCTGAATAGAAAAGACTTGGTTTCTGTAAAGCAATGAAATATTCCATGAGACGGTTGTGAATTTTGACTATTATCTTTTACTTATATGCTATATTAGTTTGGGTAATTGTATTTGACTTTCTAAACTCTTTGTAGCTTACTCTGTGTGATTTATGTCTGTCTTACAGTTATCGTAGCTACTGAAGGCTCGGGGATAGTCGAGGATTGTCACCACACTATCAAACTCATTTTGGTACTTTTGAAAGTGTACATATTTATAAGTATGGCATGTATAGGCTAGAATATCTATGTAAATAAGCTTTGTTATGTAATTATGTAATGCCATGTAAATTGGCTAGCAAATGATAAGTTTGTGCATAGTTTTGGTGTATGTTTGTAATATGCTATGTTCTAATGTGAATTGGTCATCTTTAAGCATGGAATTGGTTGAAAATTTTGGTGTGAATGTTATATATTATTGCTTGTAGGATTGGACCCAAAAAGGGGTGGCAAATTGGCTTAAACCAAGCCTGCATTGTGCTATGCGGTCAGGGAACACGAGCGTGCCTTATGGCTGTGGGCTTAAGTCAGTAGCTAGCTAAGTATCACACGGTCATGGGCGAAAAAGTCAGTATAGGAACTCTTTTTGGCACGATTGGATCATATGGGCGTGTCTGGTGCCCGTGTTAGTCACACGGCCTAGTCACACATACGTGTGACATTAACAATTTTGAAAGATTTGGATAAGTTCTGAAAATTCTGAATGTGTTCGGTTAGTTCTAAACTTTCTTAAATGTATGTTATAGGTCTCGTAGACCATCTTATTGGATGAATTGTTGATGAATGCCTATGTATCAATGTTATATTATATCTGTGATTCTATATTGTTTTAAAATGTTATGTCCACCCGGTGATGCCCCTTACCTATTCCGGCGACGGTTATGAGATAAGGGTGTTACAGCATCTCTATCCTCTCTGCATCGTGCAGCATAAACCAATGTAGGCTACCTCACCTCTGTCTAATTAGCACCTTTTCCCGGTGCTCTCTGCCCACGACCCTCCCTATTACTGCCCCTAGCTGGCCCGCGGCCCCTAGGTGGCTACTGAACTGCCCCCTGAGGCTACGCAGAACTTGGTCCCGAAGCTTGCATTTGATTAGCCTATGTAGACACTCTCGAATCCTATGCTCAAAAGACTCACAACTTAGACAAGCCCCTATCCTCCTCCAACACTCGCTCGGATGGCGCCTACCACAATTTCCACACAGTTGAATCCCGGTAAGAGTAATAAGGTCTCCCACTGTAACCGACCCATTAGGTCTGGCCATTTTCTTAGGCCTCTAAATAGAACTAGAGGGCTCCGAATCCCTCTTATTATTGCCTCTCTCTCGGTCCCTATTTTGGCTCTTCACGCGCTTAACATCCTCGGTGATCTTATCCTTCTCAACCAGAACTGTAAACTCTCACTCCCTCTGTGGAGCAATCTGTACCCTCAGATTATCCCTTAATCCATCCTCAAACTGGACGCACCACTCATACTCAGACGCCACCATGCCTCGAGCGTAGCGACTTAACCTTAGAAACTTGGCCTCATACTCGGCCACAGATCTATCGCCTTGCGTAAGATTCAGGAACTCACGCCTGAGAGCATCCACATAGCCTGCCCCCACGTGCTTATTATGGAAGGCGGTCTTAAAGAAATCCCAGCTTAGATGATCAGGCTGAGTACCCTCCTCAACCGTCAACCATCACGATATGCCTCATCGCGAAGTAAAGAGACTACAGCCTTAAATTTCTTCTAGGAAGTATAGTCCAAATCATTCGTAATCCTTTTTGTGGCCTCCAACCAATACTCGGCCACAGTAGGGGCGACTCCAGTGACACTTCTAAACAACTTAGCACCATTAGACCAAAGTCGTTCAGTTACTGACCTTCGGCCCCCACCTCTAGAATAGGGTCCAGCGACCCTCTCCAAAATCCTCAGCATGGCTTGAGACAGTGCGTTGTCCCTAGCTGAATGACTGTAAGACCCAGTCTCAATAGCAAGCGAAACTAGAGTCTCACTCGTATCAAAATGCGGCATACTACCCAAAGAGGAAGACTCAGCTCGAGCCTCCCTACGGCTTCTTCCATGGCCACGAATACTACGTCCGCAAGTTTCACGAGCACTCATTGTAAATTTTGAGTTTTAATCTACATTATAAAATTTTATGCATCAGTTCTAGTATCTATTAGCAAATGTTTTATGCATAAATTATCAAAAGTTCAGGATTGTTTCCAAAGGTTTCAGTCTCTAACTACTCAATACAATTTCAGAAAGTACTAACTACAGTGTTTTCATAGTTTTCTATCAAAATTCAAAAATACTTACAGGATCGGCATCGAAGAATCGGTGTGCCATGCACTTTCCCAAATTATCCAGAAATATTTGAAAACCAATTCTTTTGTCACACAATTTTGGAACCCAAAATTTCATAACTCCAGTTTTGCAACTTGGCTCTGATACCATTAAATGTAACACTCCAAACTCAGCATAGACGTTAGGGATGAATTTTGTGATGTCACAAGAAATGGGTTTTGAAAACGGTGTTGACTTAATAAACCATTAACATTTCATATTTTGCGTACATTTATAATTTTTTGAAAACTCCATTTGGTTAATTCATTTGCCAAAAACTTATTACAGTAAAAGCCTTTAAACCATTATAATTTGAAAATACAGTTGTATTTTTAGAAAAACTTTTGTTGCATAAACCGTCATTTTTAAAGAAAAACATTTTGTTGAAGCATGTAATTTATCGAGTAAACAAACCAAAACCAACAGTTAAAAATCTATACAGACCAAAGAGTCCCTGAAAATAAAAACTCTCAACAAAACCAAAATTTAATATAAAAACTAGAAATGGAAAACTTTAAACATCTTATGGTCGAGTTGTCACCACTGAGTCTCCGCCGCACCGATCCGCATAAGTCTATGGATTACTGACAGAATAGACAAACAGATGTGAGTTTACGTAAACTCAGTGTGTAACCTAACAGAATCAAGCATGCAAACATACACAATTATAATCACCGTCAGAAATAGATACAGTCTTAGATTTAGATTCAGATTCAGATCCAGATTCAGATTACAAAAATAGATATGCATAAATCCTACCTCCATCCTCTAAACACCATCTCTAACCATCCCATCACACCATGTAGGGTTTAAAACACTCACCCATCCTTACACACCATATTATGCCATTAAGACACTTATCAGATTATATGCAGCCCAGCTACCAGAATATAGGCGATCAACGCCGAACAGAATACTTCCTCCTCATATACAAATCTCACCCCCAATAATAGATGTAGAAATTAGATACAGATATAATAGATTTAACATGCTCAACATGCATATATACAGATACTAGATATACGAATAATAGTACAGTCAGGCATACAGTCAGTATCATACTCAAATCAGTATATCAGAATATCATAGCATACAAATTAGGGTTTAATTAGCCCTTACCGACCTTATAGTAGGCCCATAGTCGATCGGAGTGACCCGTGCCACTCTAGGGAGAATTTTAGAAAATTGGGCTCACATGCCCGTGTCGGCCTACATGCCCGTCTGGCCCACACGCCCAGATTGGCCTTGCCCGTGTGGCCCACATGGCTTGGCCCAAAATCCACACACCCATGTGACATGCTCGTGTGAGCCCATACAGCCACACTCAAGCCACAACACGGCCATGTCCTGCGTACAGCCAAGCCTTCGTCGATCACACGCCCGTGTGGCGTCGACAGTGCAGTTTTTCGACTTTCGTCGAAACTAAATTTTTCCCGTTTTGGGAACACACCTGGTATCAATTTGATACGAAACCACTCCCGAGGCTTTCAACACCTAAATTCAGAGTATCCAAATAGTGATTTAGTGTTTAAAATAACTAACTCGACACGATAATCTGATAATCAACTTACCAACGACGAGAACCATCGCAACCCCGTTCAAGCCCAATGAGCGAAACTTACTGCTCACCGCCTTCTCCTATACCAAAATAATCGCAATAACATCAGATTTCACAATTACCCCTAACACACCACCATGAAAAAAAAATAGGGTACCTTACCGATAACAAAACCACAAAATACCAAAAATAATAGTGGAAACTAAGAGTGGCGAGGAAAATTGAGGAAGAAGAAGAAGCTGAAATTTTGCCAAGAAAGAGGAAAAGAAACGTCCAAAAGAAAACAAATAAAAATATTTTATTAATAAAATAAAAATAAAACGGATATGATAACATATCTCTAAATTTCCTCCCACTAACACATAACTTCCTTAGACTTCTAGCTCAATCGAAACTCTCTTAGACAACCAAGCAAAAGTATAATACCCTTGCTAATGCAGAGATTCAAACTCAGGACCTCCGACACACCTGGGAGAGTCAAAGTCGAAAAGAGGATTCCTCACTTCTTTCTCTCATTCAAAACCATGCATGAGACTTTCATCTCGCACGGCTCCTAAGTGATAAAAGTAAAGAAAAACTTATCTTCTTTCTTTTTTTTGATTACCTTCCTCGCGTATGTATAAGATCGAACCCATTTGATTTCTAAAATGGATTACTAATCCTTAACTTTTCGAGGAATCCTTCATTAGTGGTTGTGAATGATTGATTTTTCTCAATCTTTTCGACCTTGGTTCCGTAGGAGCAAGTTAGAAAGATTGAGAAATAGAACCATCTGATTTGATTCGTTCTCAATAGCCATGAGATGATCATCTTAGGGTGATCCTTTTGTCAACGGATGCTCCTATTACACTCATAGTCTCTGAAGGATGAGAACCAACTATGTAGCATCTCCATCGAGAATTCAAGTATTGTATACGTCGTTAGTTCGATCCTTTGTAGGAACTACCCATAATAACGAACTTGCAAAATAGATATATTTATCATAAAGAGAATCGTTGTTCCTGACCCTACTTTACCTTAATTGTTATTTGAACAAGTCAAAGTTATGTCTAGGTCTAATTGGGGATAGCATTTCTCTTCTGCATGTCCATGGAGTTTTGAAAAATCCAAACATCTCAGAGATAGATAGAGAGGTAGTAATTTATCGAACGAACAGCACTCAGGACCTCCAACACACCAACTCCCTTACCACTCGAACCAGCAGGCTCATTCTGATATGGATTAACAGACAATTTACTTTAAGCCCACTCATTAGGGGTAAGGCTTGGATAAAAAATAACAAAATTTTGGCAGAAGGGAGACTTAAACCCAAGACCTCTCACACACCTAAAACACCAACCACTAAAGCAGATACATACTTATGTTAAATATTTACAGAAACAAAGATACATTATTCTGGGCGTTACATTTTTTTTTTGCTAGCCCCCTTCTTTCATTTTTTTTTATTTCAATTGTTGCCATAAGCTTGTTTTGCTTCCCTTGTCATTTTCTCCTTCCTTTTTCTTCCCCCTCTTTTCTTTTCTTTGCCTTCTTCCTCTTATTTATACATTGCCACCTCATCCACTATCCTTGTTACTGTCGCACCTTGCACTCATTGAGCTATCGATTTCTTTCCCTTTTCGAATCACCCTCTATTCGTTTAGATTTCGTTAGTGAATAAAACTATCAACAGTGGCTTACCATATACAATTTCGATATGTTGGTAAGTGGAAATCCTCTGCTCTATAGGTGAGATTGGTTTTGAGTTTACAAAGTGGTGTACGATCTGCTCCACTCCCATACTAACTAATTGGTTAACTTCAATCCCGAAATCTAGCTAGTACTGATTCTAATGTTATTTATTTTCATGTGTTTTTTGTTCAAAAGATCGAATCTTGACGTGAACGAATCAGATTTGAGTTGAAGAGGTACCACATGAGTAGGAAGTAGAGGTGTGTGTCCTAACTGTGTGTGTCGTGTGCGTGAATAAGCTTTGGTCGAATACATAGTGTTATTAAGCATGTTATTTGCATTTTTTTAATGATTACTAAACAAGTTTTGATCTGTGAATCTGAATACGCTTAGAACGTCAAATCTAAAAAATGGTATGATCTCTATTAAATCACTAATAAACCGTGAGTGTTAATTGGATGTAAATTTACTGTGTACTGTAAGTATGATAATACCATGCTACCAATTTATGAAATTGTAACGTTGTGTGAAACTACGATGTTGTTTCTATGATGATATTGTATATTTTACTAACGCATGCTCCACTGTTATTATTTACCAATTACACTGTTACTATTTTCATGTTGATAACATGATGTTACTATCACTATATGTTGTACTAATCATTAATAGCATGTCATTGATGCATGATATTGGGTTTTTGAAGGAGGAAGTGCATGCATTTAATGTCAGATAAGTTTACTAATCAAATTACTATTTTATTGGCAGTTTATCCGCAACCTACTAATATATTGGCAGTTCATTTGCATATTTACTAGCTGTTCATCTGCAAAATATTGTTTAGTGTGTAGGGTTGGACAAGTTCTGGAGAACTATTACTGTAGAGTGTGGCAGATGGTTGGGTAGGAAAACTACACTGTTATACATGCATCCTATGTTTTTACTAAGTTCACTATGGGATTGATAATTGGATATGTACTGTATATTGCAAACACGTATGTTGTTAATTAATGTTTTATATACTTACTGCTTATGTCAAAACCACACTAATTTTTATATCTCACTCTTTAGTTTTTCCCAAATTTCTAAATAACTCATGAGGTTAGGGTTCAGACTCAGCATTCGGAGCACTGTCGTCAGATTTATCCTTAAAACTTATTTCTAAACTGTTTTATAAGTTCTCTTGGGTTTTGCAATGTTTTACGGACTATGGCATGGACTTTAATATTTTTTAGGGTTTTTTTTTGGGGATTTTGCTGTAACATCCTTATCTTGTAACCATCGTTGGAATAGGTAAGAGGCATCACTGGACGTACAGATCATTTTAGAACAATACAGAATTACATCTATTATACAACATTGATACATTGATAATCATCAACAAATTATTGATTTAAATGGTCTACGATGACCTAAAACATACATTTAGGAAAGGTCGGAACTAAACCGAACACATTCAGAATTTTTAGAACTTATCCAAATCTTTCAAAATTGTTAAAGTCACACGCCCGTGTGGTTAGGCCGTGTGACATACACGGGCACCAAACATGCCTATGTGATCCAACCGTGCCAAAAAGAGTTCTTATACTGACTTTTTCACACGGCCAATAGACACAGCCATGTGCCATGACTGTGTGATACTTATATAGCTACTGACTTAAGCCCATGGCCAAAGGGCACGCCCGTGTTCCCTAACCGTGTGGAACAAAGTAGGCTTGGTTTAAGCCAATTTGCCACCCCTTTTTGGGTCCAATCCTACAAGCAATAATATATAACATTCATACCTAAATTTTCCACCAATTTCATGCTTAAAGATGACCAAATCACATTAGAACATAGCATATTACAAACATACACCAAAACTAATCACAAACTTATCATTTCCTAGCCAATTCACATGGCATAACTTATATAAATATCAAGCTTACAAACTTAGACATTCTAGCCTGGATACTTATTCATTCTAGCCTATACATGCCATACTTATAAATATGTACACTTCCAAAAGTACCAAACTGAGTTTGACAGTGTGGTGACAATCCTCAACTATCCCGAGCCTTCAGTAGCTACAATAACTGTAAAACAGACAGAAATCACACAGAGTAAGCTACAAAGAGCTTAGTAAGTAAAAACAATTACCCAAACTAATATAGCATATAAGTAAAAGTTAATAGCCAGAATTCACAATCATCTCATGGAATACTTCATTAATTTATAGAAATCAAGTCTTTTATATTCAGAAATCTAGTACGATACAAACGTACCTGTATAAATTATACATTTCATAAATTAATTTCCATATCTTATACTTCCTCATCAAACAATTTCAAAAACAAAATAGATGTTCATAGTTAGGTACAATGCCGACATCCCAGACGTGGCCTTACATGTAATTCGATATCAACGCCTCTGTCCCAGACAGGGTCTACACGATATCTCAAATCGAGGCCTATGTCCCAGACACGTTCTTACACGATATCTCAGATCAATCTCAACATCCTTTCAGGAACATACAGAGCTTTTTAGACATCAACATGTTGTCGGAGTTTATTCATTAGGCTATCTAGGCTGTCCAATACAGGTTACAGTTTAAATATGTAGAGTTTAATCAATATAACACGTAATTGCAATTCGACTTACCTCGTACGGATTTCAGACGAAAACGAGTCTACTATTCAACTACTTTGGATTTCCCTCAGTCTAAGTCTGATTTTCTTTGTTCTTGATCTAATACAATTCAAATTCAACCATTCAATCATTCATTTCATTCATTTCATTCAAAATAATCCATGAACACATGTTTAGGGCACTTTGCATTTTAGCCCTTACATTTTCACACTTTGACAATTTAGTCTATTTTTCACAAAATTACAAATATGCAAAATACACTAAGACTATAGCTTATCCGAATATACATGGCTTCCATACAAGTCCAAATAACACATTTAATTCACAATTTAGTCCCTCAAAACTCATTTTCACAATTTAGCCCAAATAGCTCTATTTCATCAAAATTCAAAGACAAAACTTATAAATCATTTTTTAAGCCTTCCTAATTCATCCTAAAGCATCACAAAACTCATGATATCAACAATGGCATTTCGTGAAATCTTTAACAGAAACAGAAATTAAGACATGGGTTTTAAAGAACACGAAGCAACGATCACAGAAATGTAGAAATTATCAAAAACGAACAAAAATTCTTACCTTAATCAAGGCTTAAGCTAGCCGAACCCTAGCTTGATCTTCTCTATTCTTTTTGTTTCAAACAATCGGCCAACAAAGGTGAAAATGCATGGCCATTTTATGTTTTCTTTATTATTAAACATATTATTACACAAATGACTATTTTAACCTTAACTATTTCATTTTAAAATTCACCAACTAATGTCCATATTTGTCCACCATTAAAATAAATGGTAAATTTGACATGCGAGGACCATTATTTTAAAAGCCAAGGCCAAATAGGAACTTTAACAATTAGTATGCAACTTTTACATTTTACGCGATTAAGTCCTTTTTCATAATTAAGCACAGAAACAGATAAATTAAATCACAGAAACTTCACAGACATAAATTCACATATCACAGACACAGAAAATAATATTAAAATATTTTTTAGACTCGAATTTGTGGTCCTAAAACCACTATTCCAACTAGGGTCTAACTAAACTGTTACAATTCTCTCCCCTTAGGGATTTTCGTCCCCGAAAATCTTACCGTTAAACGGATTCGGATATTGCTGTTTCATTGCATCCTCAGGCTCCCATGTAGCCTCTTCTACTCCATGTCTATGCCACAGCACTTTGACTAACGAAATTCTCTTATTACATAATTCTTTAATCTCGCGAGACAGAATACGAATCGACTTTTCTTCATAAGTCATATCAGAATGGATTTCAATATCAGATGGAGAAATTATATGCGAAGGATCAGATCTATATCGTCGAAGCAGCGATACGTGAAATACATTATAAATCTTTTCTAACTCAGATGGTAGCCTCAATCTATAAGCAACCGGCCTAACTCGCTCAATGATTTCATACGGTCCGATGAACTTCAGACTCAACTTGCCCTTTTTACCAAATCAGAACATTTTCTTCCACAGAGATACTTTCAAAAACACTTTATCACCGATCTCATATTTGATATCCTTTTGTTTTAAATCCGCATAAGACTTCTGACGATCAGAGGCAGCTTTCAGGCTATCTCAGATTATTTTAACTTTTTGTTCTGTTTCTTTTATCAGATATGTGCCATAAATCTTATTCTCACTGAGTTCAGACCAGTATAACGGAGTTCTATACTATCTACCGTATAAGGCTTCATATGGTGCCATTTTAATGCTGGATTGAAAACTATTATTATAAGTGAATTCAATCAAAGGTAGATATTGTTCCCACGTACCTTCGAACTCAAGAATGCAACATCTCAACATATCCTCGAGTATTTGAATAATCTGTTCAAATTGACCATCTGTTTGCGGATGAAAAGCAGTGCTGAAATGCAATTTAATACCTAAAGCATCTTGCAATTTCCTCCAGAATCGCGATCTAAATCTCGGGTCTCTGTCTAATACTATCGACAATGGCACACCATGCAACCTTACAATATCAGAAATGTATAACTTAGCTAGTTTATCGAGTGAATAATCAGATCAAATCTGAATAAAATGAGCTGATTTCGTCAACTGATCGACTACAACCCAAATTGCGTCTTTCTTTCTCGGAGATAGAGGCAAACCCGAGACAAAATCCATGGTCACTCGGTCGCATTTCCATTCCGGAATCATAACTGGTTGCAAAAGACCAGATGGCACCTGATGCTCAGCTTTAACTGATAGATTAAACATTTAGAAAAAAAAATAAAAAATATCTCATTTCATTCCCGATTATAATGAATTTTTTAGGGCCTAGTTTAAACAAAGGGTCTCGACCACGAATCCGAAGTAATAAAAAATTATTTTTATTATTTTTATGAGGTTATAGTATGATTTTATTAGTGCATGAAAAATTTGGTGAGCTAATTTTAATGTTTTCAAGCCCGATTTCGAAATAGGACTAAAACGCATAACAGGCAAAAGTTGCATTTTAGTACCCCCAATGTGTTGAATAGCTAGAGAATTAAAATTGAAGGCTTATAAAGGGCAATTACACCCTTTTTAATAGTTTTGGCCGGCCATGTGATGGATTTTAAGCAAATAGTCAAAGTATTAGGTGGATAATGTCATGATTTGGTGATAAAATAATGCCTAAAAGCCTAGCTATCATTTCCTTCTTCTCCATCTCCTTTCTCCACTGAAAATATCAGCAAAAATGGAATTTTGAAGGCTAAAAACTTTCAGCAACTTAAAGCCCTCAAAAGTAAGTGATTTCCATACCCTTTGTTGATGATTTTTACATTTTTGAGACCCTTGAAGCATGGGCTTTCAAATGAGAGGTCTATTTTACAAAATGATTGAAAGTTTAGGGTGTTACCATGAAAGGATTTGTGATGTTTTCTGAGATTTTATGGGAGAATATGAGTCCTAGATGTGTCATGAACAACTTTGGTGAAGGAGTTTTCATGGAAAACACTTAAAGGGACTATTTTGCATAAGTTGTAAAATAGTTGATAAACATGTGAAATAGTGAGAATTTGAAGTTGCTATAAGAGTAAAAATAGTTTGGTTAGGTCTAAGACACGAAGAAATTATATAAAAATCAATTTTCGAGCATAGAGGCAAAATGGTCATTTTGCCAAAGTCTAGGGGCAAAATGGTCATTTTACCAAAGATGTAAATTTATGATTCCTTAATTATAATTAGTGACTAAATGAGTGCATATTTTCATTATAGATCAAGATCTAACAAAATCAAACCTAGATCAGGGGAAGGCCAAGCAAACTGATTAAACCAACTAGTCGCATAAGTTTTGTAATTCGAGGTAAGTTGTATGTAAATAATACAACTACACTGTCAATACATTTGTTCATATTGTCATTAAATTGATATTGTATGAGTTGCTAAGTAATAAATTGAGAATCCTTAGTAATATTTGAGATAGTAGAAAGATCTCGTTGAAACCTTAGGATACGAACTGGATATTCGTGCCAAGACATTGGGTGATCTGTGTGCCAGTGTAAGACATGTCTGGGACATGCTTTGACCACATTATGAGAGCCAGTGTAAGAACATGTCTGGGACATGGCATCGACATCCAGACGAGGCCTAGTGTAAGACACGTCTAGGATATGCATCAACCATACTATGATAGCCAGTAAAAGACCATGTCTAGGACATGGCATCGGCTTAGAGATGAGTGCCAGTGTAAGACATGTCTGGGACATGCTTCGGCCTCGACAGAGATAGCCAGTGTAAGACGTGTCTGGTACACGCATCGGCAAAGAGTTGTGCTAGTGTAAGACATGTTTGGGACATGCATCAGCACACATATATGAGAGTCAGTGTAAGACCATGTTTGGGACATGGCATTGGCAACTTATCCCATGTTGAAGGTGCATAGAATATCCAGTAGTATTTTTAACAGTTCAACAGTGAAAGTTACAGTTCAATTTTAATAAAGAAAGGATGATCATGTTGTGAGTGTTACAGGTACCTATATGATAAGCATGAGTAATGAGCTTAATTTAGATAATGTGACTCAAGTAGACGATAATGAGTAAGTTAAGTTATGTTTACCTTTGAGCTATAAGCATGATAACTAATGGTGAGATTGTTGTTGTATATTTATTTATATGCAACTTAGTAAGCTTTATGCTTACTCTTCTTCCTCTCCCTTTTTTCTTTCAGTGTCGCCAAGCTAGCTTAAGGATCCTTTAAAGTCAGAGATATCGATCACACTATCAGCCACAATACTCGGTATAATTTGATTTATATTTTTGAAGGTGGCATGTACAGGGCTAGACTAGGGTATTTTAATACGAGAATTGTTCATGTATTTTGGCTTAAGTCAAAAGGCCTTTGTTTTGTATCAAGCCTAGAATAATGGTTATTATTCATTTTGATGAATACATATAATGTTCTTTCTATGGATGAATTAGTGTCCATTGTGGTGCAGCTAGTATATTGAAGTGTTCTTGTACAGGTTGTGTAAATGGGTGACAACATGGCTTAGAAGAATAGCCTTCTTTTGTCCACACGGGTTAGAGACACGGGTGTGTCTCTAGGCCGTATGTGGCACACGGCTCACTCCCATGGGTGTGTGTTATGGCCATGCGTCCCCCTTCACTTAAGACTTTAAAGTCATTTTAGTACACGAGCGTGTACCCATGCCATGTTTTAAAGTCAGTGTGCATGGTAGTAGTACACGGGCAAGAGACACGGCCATGTGTCTCAACCGTGTGAAGGACACGATTATAGGACACAGAGTGTGTGCATTGGCTGTGTATTTTTGGCAGAATGTCCAGGTTTTTTAGCACGGGTTTGGGACATGGGCGTGTCCCTAGCACACGATCGTGTGCTCTGTATCCACACGGGCGTGTGCAGCCTTAAAGCATGAAACTTTCCAAATTTTTCTTAAGTTCATAATTTAATCCTGAACCCTCTCTAATGCATGTTTTGGGCCGCGTAAGTCTGCATAAGGACTAGTATGTCTTTGAAATGAAAAGTTTTAAATTGATTGAAATTTTACGGCCTAATTTTTTAGTGATTGGTTAAGTTTAAGTCAAGTACCACCACGAACCCTATCTCAGCGTCAAATACGGGTGAGGGTGTTACATTTGGTGGTACCAGAGCATGGTTTAGTCAATTCTAGGACTAATCTAGCCAGAGTACGATTCTAGTAATGGGTCCTAACAATTATAAAATTATATTTTTAAATAGTAATGGGTCCTGATAGAACCACGGAGGATGACGTGGAAAGTAATGCGCCGGCCTCCGCAGAAGGGACCGCGCTAGTAGATAGTGAGCCCGTGAGCATGGGCCATGGCAGAGGGGCTAGGGATGCTTACCTCTGAATGATGGATGCTTGGTATACGGAGTTTGTTCGTGTGAACCCGAGCACTCTAGCTCCCCCACCTCCTTCGATTCCTCAATATGCCTTGGTGGCTCCGCAAGGTGTGAACGTGTTCAGATGAGAGAAGCCTCCAGTGGACAAGATCCAGAAGCAAGGGGCTGAGGAATTTCAAGCTAGTGTAGATGATGACCTAGAGAGAGCGGAGTTTTGGCTAGAAAATACCATGAGGGTATTCGATGAACTGTCATGCACACCTGAAGAGTGTGTGAAGTATGCCGTGTCACTTCTATGAGACTCGACCTATAAGTGGTGGAATACTCTTGTGTCTGTGGTACAGAGAGAAAGAGTGACTTGGGAATTCTTCCAAGGAGAGTTCCGAAAGAAGTACATTAGCCAGAGGTTTATAGACCAAAAAAGGAAGGAATTTCTAGAGTTGAAGCAAGGTAATAAGACTGTGACTGAGTATAAGCGTGAGTTTGTGAAACTCAACAAGGATGCATGGGAATGCTTATCCACTGAAGCTACCATGTGTAAGAGGTTTGAGAATGGCCTCAACAAAGACATTCGAGTGTTTGTGGGCATCCTGGAATTAAGATAATTTGTAGTGCTCATTGAGAGAGCATGTAAAGCAGAAGAACTGGTGAAAGAGAGAAGGAAAGCGACCAACGAGTCGCGAGATTTAAAGAGAAGGCAGATGGGGAAAGCATATTAGTCCTCATCTAAGAGGTCAAAAGAACTTACTACCCAATCAAATACTTCGGTGGGGTATTCGAAGAGAAATAAGGATAACAGAACATGGCATCTAAAGCCCAAACTACTTCAGTTGCAAGTGTTGGTAGTGCTCAGCCAAATAGGCCAGAGTGTTCACAGTGTGGAAGACGTCACTTGGGCAAATGTTGAGTAAACAAAAGGGGCTGTTTCAAGTGTGGGTCACTTGACCACTTTATTCGCGAATGTCCTGAGATGGATGAGAGAGAGAAAAAAAAATGTGAAGGCAAGCAGTGCTCCCTCGAGGGGTAGGCTCAAAGGAACCCCGGGAGTGGGACTAGTAGTAGAGGCGGCCCAAGAGATGCTGCGATGAGGTCTAAAGGCAAAGCGCCAGCGAGGACCTATGCTATACGAGCTCGGGAAGAGGCAGAGTCTCCTGACGTGATCACGGGTACCTTTTCTATCTATGTTATAACTGTTGTCGCTTTAATTAACTCAGGATCTACCTACTCTTACATATGTATGGATTTGATGCCCCGTATAAACATGTTAGTAGAGTCCACTAAGTTTGTAAAAAAAAGTTTCTAACCCATTAGGCAAGCATGTATTAGTGGACCAAGTATGTAGAAATTGTCCTTTGATGATTAAAAGTCATTATTTTTCGGCCAACTTGATGTTGTTGTCATTTGATGAATTCAGTGTAATTCTTGGGATGGATTGGTTGACCTCCCATGGCATTATAGTAGACTGTGGAAGAAAATTAATTCAGTTAAGATGTGAGAATGGTAATGTTCTTCAGTTGGGCTAGATAAGTCAGATAACCTGCCTGTGGTAATATCATCTTTAACCGCCGAAAAATACTTGAGAAAAAGTTATGAAGTTTATCTAGGTTTTGTGCTGAATACCTAAGTGTCCGAGTCAAAGATTGAATCAGTACCAGTGGTTTGTGAGTTTATAGATGTCTTTCTGGAGGAGTTGCCCGGGTTACCTCCAGAGAGAGAGGTTGAGTTTGGTATCGAGCTAACTCCTGGTACGATGCCAATCTCGATTGCACCTTATAAGATGGCCCTCACCGAGTTAAAGGAGTTGAAGGTACAGTTGCAAGAATTAATAGATAAAGGTTTTGCTAGACCGAGTTACTCACCATGGGGTGCTCTAGTACTTTTTGTGAAAAAGAAGGACGGGTCGATGAGGTTATGTATCAATTATAGACAGCTTAACAAGGTGACAATGAAGAACAAATATCCCTTGCCGAGGATCGATGATCTCTTTGATCAACTGAGAGGAGCCACTATATTCTCTAAAATAGACTTGAGGTCAGGTTACTACTAGTTAAGGGTCAAGGATCAAGATGTGTCGAAGACTAATTTTCGGACGAGATATGGGCATTACGAGTTTTTTGTTATGCCTTTTGGATTAACAAATGCCCTAGCAATATTTATGGACTTGATGAACCGCATCTTTTGACCATACTTGGATAGGTTCGTTGTCATTTTTATCGATGACATATTGATTTATTCACGTGATGAGAGAGAGCACGCAGAACATTTGAGAACTGTGTTACAGACTCTGAGGGATAAACAACTTTATGCTAAGTTTAGTAAAAGCGAGTTTTGGCTTAATGAAGTTGGATTTCTAGGACACATTGTATCGGGTGACGGGATCAGAGTTGATCCAAATAAGATTTTAGCTATTGTGGAATGGAAACCGCCGAGGAATGTAATAAACGTTCGTAGTTTTCTAGGGCTAAGGGGATATTACAGACGATTTGTAAATGGATTTTTTATGATAGCTACTCCGATAACGAGACTATTGCAGAAAGATGTCAAGTTTGAATGGAAAGAAGAGTGTCAGCAGAGTTTTGAGAAATTAAAGGCTTTGTTGACCGAAGCCCCAATTTTAGTGCAACCGAAGTCGGGTAAAGAATTTGTAATTTATAGTGACGCCTCCTTAAATGGTTTAGGGTGTGTACTCATGCAAGTGGGCAAAGTTATAGCCTATGCCTCGAGACAGCTAAAACCACATGAGAGAAATTATCCGACCCATGATTTAGAGCTAGCAGCTATGGTGTTCGCCCTGAAGATTTGGCGACACCATTTGTATGGAGAGAAATGTTGGGTATTTACCGACCATAAGAGTTTAAAATACTTGATGACTCAAAAGGAGTTGAATTTGAGGCAACGCCGATGGTTAGAGCTGTTAAAGGATTATGAGTTGATCATCGACTACCATCCAGGAAAGGCGAACGTAGTTGCCGATGCTTTGAGTAGGAAGTTGTTGTTTGCTTTGAGAACTTTGGACACTCAGTTGACCGTATCTTAGGATGGTTTGATCCTAGTAGAGCTGAGAGTTAGGCTGACATTTCTTCATGAAATTCGAGAAGCTCAGAGAAGTGATAAGAAGTTGCAAGCCAAGAAAAATCAGTGTGAGTCAGTTATTAAATCAGATTTTTAGATTGGTACTGACGGATGTTTAATGTTTAAAGATAGATTTTGTGTGCCTTAAAATAGTGAGCTTATTCAGAAGATTTTATGATAAGCACATTCCACCCAGGTAGCATAAAAGTGTATAACGACCTGAAGAAAATGTATTGGTGGTCGGGAATGAAAAGAGATATTTCAGAGTTTGTTTCCAAGTGTTTAGTGTGTCAGCAAGTAAAGCCTGAACACCAAGTGCCTTCTGGACTACTTCAACCTATTATGGTTCCAGAGTGGAAATGGGATCGTATCACTATGGACTTCGTGACCAGTTTGCCATTAACCCCAAAAAAGAAAGATGCAGTATGGGTTATTGTCGACAGATTAATTAAATCAGCCCACTTCATACCAGTGCGTACTGACTACTCCCTTGAGAAATTAGTTGACTTATATATTTCCAAGATTGTGAGGCTACATGGTGTACCATTTTCTATTGTTTCAGACTGAGACCCAAGGTTCACCTCGAGATTTTGGAAGAGGTTGCAAGAGGCTTTAGGAACCAAGTTAAAGTCAAGGAAATTAAGCCGCTTCGGATAGACAGAAATCCTACGAGGATTTAAGACAAAAGGAAATTAAGTTCAAGGTTGGTGATAAAGTATTTTTAAAAGTTTCTCCGTGGAGGAAAGTCCTCAAGTTTGGGAAAAGGGGCAAGTTGAGTCCCCGATTTATAGGACCTTATGATATTACAGAAGAAATGGGGTCAGTTGCCTACCGATTGAATTTGCCACCAGAGTTAGAAAGGATTCATAATGTATTTCATGTGTAAAAGTTACACCGGTACAGATCAGACCCTTCGCATGTAATTGCACCAACTGAAGTTGAGATTCTTCCAAATATAACTTACGGTGAAGAACCGGTCAAGATCTTAGCTCGAGAACTGAAACAGTTAAGAAATAAGAATATACCACTCGTGAAGGTTTTGTGGCATAGACATGGAGTAGAGGAAGCTACATGGGAACCCGAGGAGTCTCTGAGAGAGTAGTATCCAAACTTATTCACTGGTAAGATTTTCGGGCGCGAAAATCCCTAAGGGAGGAGAAATGTAACAGCCTGACTTAGGCCCTAGTCGGAACAGTGGTCTAGAGACTACGAATTTGAAGTTAGAAAAAATTATTTTTATTATTTTTATGAGGTTATAGTGTGATTTTATTAGTGCATGAAAAATTTGGTGAGCTAATTTTAATGTTTTCAAGCCCGATTTCGAAATAGGACTAAATCGCATAAAAGACAAAAGTTGCATTTTAGTACCCAAATGTGTTAAATAGCTAGAGAATTAAAATTTAGGGCTTCTAAAGGTCAATTACACCCTTTTTAATAGTGTTGGCTGGCCATGTGATGGATTTTAAGCAAATAGTCAATGTATTAGGTGGATGATGTCATGATTTGGTGATAAAATAATGCCTAAAAGCATAGCTATCATTTCCTTCTTCTCCATCTCCTTTATCCATCGAAAATATCAGAAAAAATGGAGTTTTGAAGGTTCAAAACTTTCAGCAACTTAAAGCCCTCACAAGTAAGTGATTTCTATACCCTTTGTTGATGATTTTTACATTTTTGAGACCCTTGAAGCATGGGCTTTCAAATGAGAGGTCTATTTTACAAAACGATTGAAAGTTTAGGGTGTTACCATGAAAGGATTTATGATGTTTTCTGAGTTTTTATGGGAGAATATGAGTCCTAGATGTGTTATGAACAACTTTGGTGAAGGAGTTTTCATGGAAAACACCTAAAGGGACTATTTTGCATAAGTTGTAAAATAGTTGATAAACATATGAAATAGTGAGAATTTGAAGTTTCTATAAGAGTAAAAATAGTTTGGTTAGGCATAAGACACGAAGAAATTCAATAAAAATTGATTTTCAAGTATAGGGACAAAATGGTGATTTTGCCAAAGTCTAGGGGCAAAATGGTCATTTTACCAAAGATGTAAATTTCTGATTCCCTAATTATAATTAGTGACTAAATGAGTGCATATTGTCATTATAGATCAAGATCTAACAAAATCGAACCTAGATCGGGGGAAGGCCAAGCAAACCGGTTAAGCTGACTAGTCGCGTACGTTTTGTAATCCGAGGTAAGTTGTATGCAAATAATACAACTACACTGTCAATACATGCGTTCAAATTGTCATTGAATTGATATTGTATGAGTTGCTAAGTTATAAATTGAGAATGCTTAGTAATATTTGAGATAGTAGAAAGATCTCGTTGAAACCTTAGGATACAAACTGGATATTCGTGCCAAGACATTGGGTGATTTGTGTGCCAGTGTAAGACATGTCTGGGACATGGTTCGACCTCATTATGAGAGCCAGTGTAAGAACATGTCTGGGACATGGCATCGGCATCCAGACGAGGCCTAGTGTAAGACACGTCTAGGACATGCATCAACCATACTATGATAGCCAGTAAAAGACCATGTCTGCGACATGGCATCGGCTTAGAGATGAGTGCCAGTGTAAGACATATCTGGGACATGCTTCGGCCTCGACAGAGATAGCCAGTGTAAGACGTGTCTGGGACACGCATCGGCAAAGATTTGTGCTAGTGTAAGACATGTTTGGGACATGCATCAGCACACATATATGAGAGTCAGTGTAAGACCATGTCTGGGACATGGCATCGGCAACTTATCCCATGTTGAAGGTGCATAGAATATCCAATAGTATTCCAAATGGTTCAACAGTGAAAGTTACAGTTCAATTTTAATAAAGAAAGGATGATCATGTTGTAAGTGTTACAGGTACCTATATGATAAGCATGAGTAATGAGCTTAATTTAGATAATGTGACTCGAGTAGACGATAATGAGTAAGTTAAGTTATGTTTACCTTTGAGCTATAAGCATGATAACTAATGGTGAGATTGTTGTTGTATATTTATTTATATGCAACTTAGTAAGCTTTATGCTTACTCTTCTTCCTCTCCCTTTTTCTTTCAGTGTCGCCAAGCTAGCTTAAGGATCCCTTAAAGTCAGAGATATCGATCACACTATCAGCTACAATACTCGATTAGTTTGATTTATATTTTTGAAGGTGGCATGTATAAGGCTAGACTAGGATGTTGTAATACGAGAATTGTTCATATATTTTGGCTTAAGATAAAAGCCCTTCATTTTGTATCAAGCCTAGAATAATGGCTATTATTCATTTTGATGAATGCATATAATGTTCTTTCTATAGATGAATTGGTGTCCATTGTGGTGAAGTTAGTATATTGAAATGATCTCGTACAGGTTGTGTAAATGGGTGACAAGATGGCTTGGTATAATGGCCTTCTTTTGTCCACACGGGTATGTGTCTAGGCCGTGTGGCACACAGCTCACTCCCATGGGTGTGTGTTATGGTCGTGCGTCCCTCTTTACTTAAGACTTTAAAGTCATTTTAGTACACGGGCGTGTGCCCAGGCCATGTTTTAAAGTCAGTATGCATGGTAGTAGTACACGGGCAAGAGACACGGCCATGTGTCTCAGCCGTGTGAAGGACACGGTTATAGGACATGGGTGTGTACCTTGGCCGTGTGTTTTTGGTAGAATATCCAAGTTTTTGGGCACGGGTTCGGGACATGGGCGTGTCCCTAGCACATGGTCGTGTGCTCTGTATCCACACGGGCGTGTGGAGCCTTAAGGCATGAATCTTTCCAAATTTTCTTAAGTTCATAGTTTAATCCTGAACCCTCTCTAACGCATGTTTTGGGCCTCGTAAGTCCACATAAGGAATAATATGCCTTTGAAATGAAAAGTTTTAAATTGATTGAAATTTTACGGCCCAGTTTCTGAGTAATTGGTTGAGTTTAAGTCAGGTAACACCAGGAACCCTGTCTCGGCGTCAGATACAGGCGAGGGGTGTTACACTGGCCACCAGTATAGTTTTTTCAAGTCGTTATACATTTTCGTACTTGCCAGATGTACAAAAAATCTACTACTATGAGACTCACTCAAAATCATCTGAATTAACTCTGGATTTCTCAGGACACAAAATCTATTTCTAAATCTAAAACAATCATCAACATCAACCTAGAATTCAGAATCACACAGTGCTCGTTTAGCTATCAATTCATTGTCAAATTTCTGGGCCTCGTAGATCTGTTGTATAAACAAGGGTTTTGCTTTCAGTTCGACACAAACCAAGGTATCATCAAACAGTGCTAATTGAGCATTCATCGTACGCAATGCAGACAATGATTTCTGACTCAAAGCATCTGCTACCACATTTGCTTTGCCCGAATGATAATCAATAACTAGCTCGTAGTCTTTTAACAATTCTAACCATCTTCTCTGTCGAAAATTCAAATCTTTTTGCGTTATTAAATACTTCAGACTTTTATGGTCAGAAAACACGTGACATTTCTCACCGAACAGATAGTGACGCCAGATTTTTAAAGCAAACACAATAGCAGCTAATTCAAGATTGTGCGTCAGATAGTTCTTTTCATGCGGCTTTAACTGTCTCAAAGCATAAGCAACGACTTTTCCTTCTTGCATTAAAACACATCCCAGACCAATCAACGAAGTATCACTGTAAATTACAAATTTTTTACCCAATTTAGGTTATACTGATACCGGAGCTTCAGTTAACAAAGCTTTCAACTGATCAAAACTGTTCTGACACTTTTCAGACCACTCAAACTTCACATCTTTTTGGAGCAACTTTGTCAAAGGAGTTGCAATCATCGAAAAACCTTTTACAAATCTTCTATAGTAACCAGCAAGTCCTAAAAAACTACAGACTTCAGATACATTTCCTGGAGGTTTCTAAGCCATAATAGCTAAAATTTTGCTCGGATCAACTCGGATACTAGAGGCTGATACAATATGACCCAGGAAACCAACTTCTCGCAACCAGAATTCACACCTACTAAACTTCGCATACAACTATTTATCTCGCAGTGTCTGTAGCACTATTCTCAAATGCTTGGCGTGTTCAAATTCGTTACGTGAATAAATCAATATGTCATCAATGAATACAACAATAAATTGATTTAAATACGGTCTGAAAATCTTATTCATCAAATCTATAAAAATATCAGGTGCATTCGTTAATCCAAAAGGCATAACTAAAAATTCATAATGTCCGTACCTCGTTCTAAAAGCAGTTTTTGAAATATCAGAGTCCTTAACTCGTAACTGGTAGTAACCCGATCTCAAATCTATCTTTGAAAACACAGTAGCACCTTTCAACTGATCGAATAAGTCATCAATCCTGGGCAAAGGATATTTGTTCTTTACAGTCACTTTATTAAGTTGACGGTAATCAATACACATTCTCATTATGCCATCTTTCTTTTTCACAAACAGAACAGGAGCACCCCAAGGTGAAAAACTCGGTCTAGCAAATCCTCGATCGGTTAATTCTTGCAACTGAGATTTCAATTCCTCTAATTTGGTCGAAGCCATTCTATACAGGGCTATTGAAATTAGAGTAGGACCAGGTACTAATTCAATGCCAAACTCAACTTTTTGAATCGGAGGCAAACCCAGTAGTTCTTCAGGAAACACATTAGAGAATTCACAGACAACAGGCACTGATTCAACTTTCTTATCATTCACTTTTGAATCTAATACATAAGCTAAGTAGGCTTCACAACCTTTCTTTACATATTTCTGTGCTTTCATTACAGATATCACAGCTGGTAATCCATTCAGATCACTAGACTCAATTCAAATTATCTCATCATTCTTACACCTTAAATCAATGACTTTTTGTTTGCAATTCACAATAGCATCATGCAAAGTTAACCAGTCCATTCCCAAAATTATATCAAATTTGTCGAAAGGAAAAAGCATCGATCAGCAGGAAAACAGATATCTCGAATCACTAACGGACAATTCTTGCAGACTTTGTCAACCAAAACAATTTTGCCTAAGGGGTTCGATACTCTAATCATGAATTCAGTAGACTCTACAAGCAAAGTCTTACTATATACTAAATTCATACAGATATAAGAATGCATTGATCTAGGGTCTATCAATGCAATCACAAAAGTATCATAAAGAGTAAAACTACCAGTAATCACGTCTGGTGATGAAACTTCCTCACGAGCTCGGATAGCATAGACTCTGGCAGGTGCTCTGGCCTCAGATCTAACAGTAGTGTCTCCAGTAGCTCTTTGACCACCACTTGCATTTATCGTATTTCTAGAAGGCCTACCTCTAGCTAAGGTATTACTCGGTCTCAGATTCTGTACATTTTCTTGCTCAGCAAGTTCATAACAATCTCTTACAAAATGATCCAGAGATCCACATCGGAAATAGGCTCGGTCATTCAATCTACAATTTCCTAGATGTCTTTTACCATAGTGTTTACATTCAGGTTTCTCAGATCGGGCATTCCCAACACTTGCAACAAAAGTAGCAGGAGCTCTAGAATTCAAATGCAATCTAGCTCGATCTCGGTTCGAATATCTTACACCAGTCTTTGAACGATTTTGATCATCTTAGAATTTCTTTGAATCAGATTGAAATTCTCTACCCGAAGATCCCTTTCTAACATCTCTAGCTTCAGAATCAGCTTTTTTTTCTCTTTACTTAATTCTTCAGCTTTACAAGCTCGCTCAACGAGCACTACCATTTCTTTAATCTCCAAAATCCCCACCAACAAATAGATATCTTCGTTTAGTCCATCTTCAAACCTTTTACACATTATTGCTTCATTCGATACACATTCCCGAGCATACTAGCTCAATCTCACAAATTCACGTTCGTATTCAGTAATAGACATACGGCCTTGCTTAATCTCGAGAAACTCTTTACGTTTCAGATCAATGAATCCTTGACTAATGTATTTCTTCCAAAATTCTACTTGGAAGCCAAGTAACCCGTTTGCTCGGAACCACAGATATTAAAGTTTTCCACCAATGGTAGGCCGTATCTCTCAAAAGTGAAACGGCACATTTTACACGCTCCTCAGGATTCAGATACATTTCATCAAACACCCGTATCGTATTTTCTAACCAGAATTCAGCTCTTTCCGCATCATCATTCGCTATAGCTCAGAACTCTTCAGCCCCATACTTTCTAATCTTATCAACTGGTGGTCTACTAGACTGAACTGGATTCACAGAAGTCATAACAGGAATTTGAGAAGGATTGACCGAGGGTGGAGGTTGGTGTACGGCCAGATTGGTTCTAATATACTGAGTGAACCAATCATTCATCATCTGATAAAAGGCTTGCTTAACCTTGCTATCACAACTACTCGTAGCCGGTCGAGAATCATCTTACACAGACCCTTGCGCGGTAGCAAGCGCATTACTTTCAACATCGTCAACTACGGCTCTATTGGGATCCATTGCTATATATAAAAGCACATTTTAATGTTAGGATTAATCACGCTATCACAGTTTCAGACATATGGCATGTATAGCTAGACTCACACACGCTATGGTAGTCCTAGAACCGACTAAACCATAGCTTTGATACCAATAAAATGTGACACCCCTATCCCGTAACCGTCGCCAGAATAGGTAAGGGGCATCACCGGACGTACAGATCATTTCAGAACAATACAGAATTACAAATATTATACAACATTGATACTTTGATAATCATAAAAAATTATTGATTTAAATGGTCTACGATGACCTAAAACATACATTTAGGAAAGGTCAGAACTAAACCGAACACATTCAGAATTTTCAGAACTTATCCAAATCTTTCAAAACTGTTAAAGTCACACGCCCGTGTGGTTAGGCCGTGTGACACACACGGGCACCAGACATGCCCATGTGATCCAACCGTGCCAAAAAGAGTTCCTATACTGACTTTTTCACACGGTCAACAGACACGGCCGTGTGCCATGACCGTGTGATACTTAGCTAGCTACTGACTTAAGCCCATGGCCATAGGGCACGCCAATGTTCCCTGACCGTGTAGCGCAAAGCAGGCTTGGTTTAAGCCAATTTGCCACCCCTTTTTGGGTCCAATCCTACAATCAATAATATATAACATTCATACCAAAATTTTCCACCAATTCTATGCTTAAAGATGACCAAATCACATTAGAACATAGCATATTACAAACATACACCAAAACTAATCACAAACTTATCATTTGCTAGCCAATTCACATGGCATAACTTATATACATATCAAGCTTACAAACTTATACATTCTAGCCTATATACTTAATCATTCTAGCCTATACATGCTATACTTATAAATATGTACACTTTTAAAAGTACCAAAATGAGTTTGACAGTGTGGTGACAATCCTCGACTATCCCAAGCCTTCAGTAGCTACGATAACTGTAAAACAGACAGAAATCACATAGAGTAAGCTACAAAGAGCTTAGTAAGTCAAAACAATTACCCAAACTAATATAGCATATA
This sequence comes from Gossypium anomalum, assembly GCA_025698475.1. NCBI lineage: Eukaryota > Viridiplantae > Streptophyta > Magnoliopsida > Malvales > Malvaceae > Gossypium > Gossypium anomalum. The sequence continues at coordinate 64,288,956 of CM046956.1, forward strand.
AGTAAAAGTTAATAGCCAGAATTCACAACCGTCTCATGGAATACTTCATTACTTTACAAAAATCAAGTCTTTTATATTCAGAAATCTAGTACGATACAAACATACCTGTATAAATTATACATTTCATAAATTGATTTCCATATCTTATACTTCCTCATCAGACAATTTCAGAAATAGAATAGATGTTCAAAGTTAGGTATAATGCTGATGTCCCAGACGTGGTCTTACATGTAATTCGATATCAAAGCCTCTGTCCCAGATAGGGTCTTACACGATATCTAAAATCGAGGCCTGTGTCTTAGACACGGTCTTATACGATATCTCAAATCAATGTCAGCATCCTTTCAGGAACATACAGAGCTTTTTAGACATCAACATGTTATCAGAGTTTATTCATCAGGCTCTCTAGGTCGTCCAATACAGGTTACAGTTTAAATATGTAGAGTTTAATCAATTTAACACGTAATTGTAATTCGACTTACCTAGTACGGATTTCGAACGAAAACGAGTTGACTATTCAACTACTTTGGATTTCCCTTGGTCTAAGTCCGATTTTTTTTGTTCTTGATCTAATGCAATTCAAATTCAGCCATTCAATCATTCATTTCATTCAAAATAATCCATGAACACATGTTTAGGGCACTTTGCATTTTTAGCCCTTACATTTTCACACTTTGACAATTTAGTCCATTTTTCACAAAATTACAAATATGCAAAATTCACCAAGACTATAGCTTAGCCGAATATACATGGCTTCCATACAAGTCCAAATAACACATTTAATTCACAATTTAGTCCCTCAAAACTCTTTTTTACAATTTAGCCCAAATAGCTCTACTTCATCAAAATTCAAAGACAAAACTTATAAATCATTTTTCAAGCCTTCCTAATTCATCCAAAAGCATCACAAAACTCATGATATCAACAATGGCATTTCATGAAATCTTTGATAGAAACAAAAATTCAGACATGGGTTTTGAAGAACACAAAGCAACGATCACAGAAACGTAAAAATTATAAAAAACGGACGAAAATTCATACCTTAATCAAGGCTTAAGCTAGCCGAAACCTAGCTTAATCTTTTCTATTCTTTTTCTTTCAAACAATCGGCCAACAAAGGTGAAAATGCATGGCCATTTTATGTTTTCTTTATTATTAAACATATTATTACACAAATGACTATTTTAACCTTAACTATTTCATTTTAAAATTCACCAACTAATGTCCATATTTGTCCACCATTAAAACAAATGGTAAATTTGACATGCAATGACCCTTATTTTAAAAGCCAAGGCCAAATAGGCACTATAACAATTAGCATGCAACTTTTGCATTTTACGCGATTAAGTCCTTTTTCATAATTAAGCACAGAAACAGATAAATTAAATCACAGAAACTTCACAGACATAAATTCACATGTCATAGACATAGAAAATAATATTAAAATATTTTTCAGACTCAGATTTGTGGTCCCGAAACTACTATTCCGATTAGGGTCTAAACCGGACTCTTACATTTGCATTGTTAATTTGACAATAAATCTGGTTATAAATTTAAAATCTGTTAAACCATTTTAGAGTAATTATAACTGGAATTTTTCTAACAACGTTTGAACTAAAATAAATTAACGTTTTTCCTTAAACAGGTTAAATGGATACAATATTGTGAAACTAATTTGAAAATGTTTTTAAAAAAGCAATTTTTTCTAGCCCTGATGAAAAGTATCGATATCAAGGCATCTAGTATCAATTCTTGATCATTTAAATTGATTTTCAAAGCAACAAAAATTCCAAATTGGTATAAGTATCGATACTGATTGATTACGTTTTATATATTATAAAATTGACAGAATGCTCAAATCGTATCAATACTTAAATAAGTATCAATACTTTTCTATTTTGTATCGATACCCTTAGTGGAGATTTGAAACTCAACAATTTAAACATATTTCATGTTTGAGTTACTATTTTTGTTTCTCTAAATGATCGTTTTAAATAAATTGAACTAAAATTAAGACTTGTATAATTTAAATTCTTTATGAAGTGGGTTTTCTGACTATTTTTTGCAAATTGAATATTGCATCGGGCTATCTCGGTGTTTAGTGTGACTTCCATGATTCAGCCATAACGTTAAGGTTCTGTTGGGGAGGTTACATAAACAGTAGAATGGACATGAAGAATAAAAACTAGTAATAAATAATTTATTATACATGTGGCAAATATTGTGCGTAAATTAATATATATATATAACATAAAAATAAAAAATTGACAATAAAAAGTAATTGTAAATTATATAATTACAATTGTAAACTTTTATATAACTTATTAGCTAACTAAGAAATTATATATTTGTATAAATATCATAATTTTATAATACATCATTTAAAATATATGTTTATATTGAAATTTATAATTTAACAGATTAACTTACAATCAGTAATTTTATGTTCTTAAAATTATTCCTCCAAATTAGTTAATAAAATTTTATCATAAAATATTATAATATCATTATTTTAAATAAAAAATTAAAATAGACAACGATCAAATGTTTCTTTTTTTCAATACTATGCTTTAAATTTTTATTAAATTTATTTATGTTTAGAAATTAAATTTAAATTTAATATTGATATAATATAATAACAATTATTTTAATTATATATATTTTTTAAAATATAGTATATTATCATTTGACTTAATGACATTTAAAAAAGCAATAATGATTTTGCAAAAAAAAAGAAAAAAAGCAAAAATGATAAACTTAGCTCTCAATGTTTACATTTTTTGTCAATTTAGTTTTTATTCTTTTTTTTTAAACTAAATTTGACTATTAACCTTTCAAAAAGTGTCAAATGATTTTCTTTAACAAAAATACTGAGTAAAACATTAATATTTTTAATGAAGTTGGTGTAGTGATCCATGTGACAGTCCACATGCATTTCATGTTGACATGACACTATTTTTCATGTCAACAAATAATTTAAAAATCATAAAAATAAAAAAATAAAAACAAATTATAAAAAATTCATAAAATTAAAAATATTAGTATGAAATACACGTGAATTGCCATGTAAACTATTATATTTAAAATTTTAACATTTTAATCCGTATTTCTATTAAAAAAATCAAATCAACTCTTTTTCAAAAGGTTGAAGATCAAATTAAACTCTTTTTAAAAGATTGAAAGCCAAATTTAATTAAAAAAGAACCAAATTAACAAAAAAATTGTAAAGTTAAAGACTAAATTTGACATTATTTCTTAAAAATCTAAAAAGGAAAAAAATAAGATAACGAATGACTAGATCGTTATTTTCTGTTAATATTATTGTTTACTACATAACTATATTTACATTTGAATGATATTTAATTTAATTTAATTATTATTTTTATATATTTTATATTTTTAATTCAACATTAAAATTTTTTCTTTAAATTTTTTCTTTATTAATATTTGTATGTAAATTATTAAATCAATTTATTATATTAAAATATAAGCATATTCACTTACGTGACGCTGAAACTTGCACTAATCAAGCTCTAATGATAATATTTATATTTTATTTTAAATACTTTATATATTATATTATATTATATTATATCATATTATATTATATTATATTATATTATACATAACCAATACATAAAAAGAAAAGAAATTTTAAGATTTTAACTTTTGAATTCTTTATGTTTTTCATTGTTCATTGCGACTTTTTCACCCTTTATTTTTTATTGTTTTACAGGTTTCCTAAAAATATATCATAAAAACTATTTTTAATTAAATAAATATATATTTAAAATTTTTTTATCTTTTTATTGTTTAATTGAGTTTAATATATATATTAATTTATATTTTATATTATTCTTTGTAAAACAAACACAACATAGATATATTTGTTTTAAAATATTTTAGTGCAATTTTCTTTTAAAAATCGAAATTTATTTTATAATAAGAAAATATTTTGTAATAATCAATGTCATACATAAACTTAATAATAAATAATGCTTAATTAAAACTTAATTTAAATTGCATATATTACATATATGAGAGTACATATTCACACATTAAAGTTGTAAGGGATAAATGAAACTAAACATTATTTAAATAAATACTCATATTTATATAATTAAAATATTCATATTTTTATACTAGATTAAAATATGTCATAAGTCCTTGTACTCTTTGTAAATTTGAAATTTAGTCCATGTGTTTTTATTTTTGGTTTAGTCCTACTTTTTAGATATCAAAATTCAGGTTTAGCTATTAGTATTATTAAAAATACTTTGTTAAATTCATATTTATTATAATGTTATTTTTTAATTACATGAATACCGAGTATTTTTATTTAAAAATGTGCCATCAAAAAAATTGACAAAAAAAAATAACAATGTTAACAATGGGACTTAATTTTCAATTCTAAAAAGTAAATGGCTAAATTATTGAAAATAAAAGTACAAGAACTAAATCTCAAATTTGTGAAGAGTACATAGACTTACGACACATTTTAACATTTATACTACAAAACATTTATTATTAATATATTTATAATTTTTGTAATAGCCAATTTTTAGCCTAGGTCAATAAAATTCAAAACAATAAAAAAGTCCAAAATAATAGTCCATTTACAAATAACAATTGCTAAATTACCCAAACCCCATCAGCCCACTACTAAACCAAACCCAATTTACATAAAACCCTAGCCCAAATCCTAGCCCACCTGCTTAAAGTTTTCAACAGCAACCCTAGCCTCCTTCAGCCTTAGCCGCCGTATGCCCCCTCTACCACGTACGCCACCACCGCTCGGAGCACCAATCACCGGCCTTCCACGCACACATCACCTGCAAACAAATCTAACACGCCAAATGCAAGAAACAAAGAAGAAAAAACAAAGAAATGGCAGTCGACAACAAGCAAAAAAACAAAAAATGATGAATCCACGTAACTCGGTTATAAAAATCGAAACAAACCCCCTGTATTTTTTTACGAACACAAGCAAAAATAGCAAGAAATCAAAAAAGGTTGATTTTCATTTTTAAGTTCTGAGTTCATTTATTCTATTTTTTTATTTTTCTTTTTTTACATACGAAATAGACAAAAGTAAAAAGGAAAAGAAATAAAGAAACCTTACCTAAAACCACGGACGCGTCGCCGGAGATCTCCTCCATCGTGGCGATCGAGTTCAAAGGGAAGGGCCATGGGTCTTTCTCTTTGTTCTTAAAGGATGTCAAGATACTCGACCTTCGATCAAACGGGGTTTAAAATACCCCTAGTTGCGCGTCGCCAGCCACCGAAAATAGTGACGGTACGGTGGACGGGAAAATAGCCCGATCGGCTGAAGTAAAGGGAGAGGGAGAGAGGGCAAAGGCCCTCTGTTTTCTTTTTTTTTTTAAATAGAAGCTGGAATGAAGAAAATAAAAAAAAAACTAACTTAAATACCTGAGGCAAACGGCGTCGTTTGGGGAGTGGGAGTCCAGGTGCTAAAACAGCACCGTTTTGGACCAACCACACGTGACCCGACCCGCACCCAAGGAGACCCGCGTGTTTTGTATCGGATGGGCTATTTATGCTCGTGGTCCTTCCGTTTCTTCGTGCTTTTTAATTTGATCCTTTTCTTTCTTTTGTTTTGCTTTAATCTGGCCATAAAATGTTGCTTGTTTTTCAATCGGGTCCCTTGACCCATTGGTTCGCTGCGAGCGAACTTGTGTCCAGAGGCTGGGTATATTTCCCATTCAGTCCTCCAACTTTTTATATTTTTTATTGTTACCCTGTATCTTTATTTTGTTACAGTTTTCGCTTCTAATTTTATTTTTTGTTCCAATTTAATCCTTTGATTTTATTTTCCTTTATTTATTCATTTTTACATACATTATTTTAATCATTTCTATATTTTATTTGTTAGATTTTCATATATGTTGTTAAAGTGTTCTTTTGTTTATTTTAAATCGTTTATTTACGTATTTTAAATTTTAAATTATTATTTATTTTAAATTTTATATACATCATTTGTTTTGATAATATCATATATTTTGAAGTCTTTTATACCTTTTATTTTAAACTATTATATGTACATAGTATTCACTTTAAACTTTTACATATATTATTTAGTTATATTATTTTATATGTAACTACGTTAAATTATTTTATTACCTTTTATAAACCCTTCATTATTATTTATTTTTAGACTTCGCATATTACTTACATTGAATTATTTTGTATATATATATTTTTTTATATATTATTTATTTCAAATCTAATTTTCGTATATTATTTCTTTTAAACTTTTATATGTTATTTTAAAATTGTTTTATAAGTTATCTATTTTAAGTCGCTCTATATACTATTTTATTATTTTTGTATATTAATGACTTTAAATTATATTAATCTATTCACTTCAAAAAAATTTTATATATACATATTATTTGAGGTTTTTTATTTTATTCGTTTTGAATTATTCTTATACATTATTTTAAACTGTCATTTACTTGACATTGTTTTATTTTATTTCATTCTTTCTAATTATTAGTATTGGAATTTAAGCGACGTATGTTATGCGATTAATACCATTGTGCATGTTATAATTTGTTTATTCATATTGCCATTATTATTATTTGCATGTATAATATTGTATTTGTGTTGTATCATTCCATACTCTATGTTATAGTTTTGTTTTATCTAGTTTAAGCTATGTCATACATTAACCCAACATATCTACTCGACTAAGAGCGCTTGATTTTTATCCCAAACGAATAACGTACATTATTTAAATACTACATTTGCTACTATTCAAAAATGAGAATTTCAAAGTAAGGTAATGTTTCGCATTTTGGAATATCGAAGAATTGTGCCCTAACTTACGGGGTTTTGGTTCTCTCGTCGATTCTAAAATTGCCAGATATCCTTTTGATTTTTAAAATACATAGGATTCCAAATTAAAATTAAAGACGACCTTGTGCTCGAAAGTTCATAGTATTGTGTCCTAACTTACGGGATGTGATACTTCGATATCTCGAGATAAGGAAATCTCTAACAATCGTTTTTTTAGCTAATTCAAGAATTTTAAAATCAATATTAACAAGAAAGGATCATATTTCAAATCCATTCCCGATTTTTAATTTTCAACATTAAGGCACTAATTAATCAATTCGGTACCAATTTTTGGGCGTGTCGAGGGTGCTAATCCTTCCTCGCACGTAACCGACTCCCGAACTTGTTCTCTTGAATTTCATAGACCAAAATGCCATTTTAGTAAGCTAAAATTGTTTTATTAAAACAAAGGTGATCCGATCACACCTGATAAAGATCAGTGGCAACTCCCATTTTAGTCTTCGCTTTCAAACAAAGTCAATTCCCGTTTTTTTCAAAAAAATAGTTTCGAAAGCTTGGCGACTCCACTGGAGACTTCGAGATTCGAGCCTTAAATTGATTGATTTTTGTCTTTTGTCGAAAACTAAAAATTGGTTTTAAGTTTGCTGCTTTGCATGTTGTCTGTCATTTTCGTGGCTTTCTTCATAATGTGCTTGCTTTAAGTGGTTTAATTCTTTAATGTATCTTTGCATATCGCATTGCATTATTGGTCAATTTTACCCTTTTAAGTGGAAGTTAGAAACTACTCCTTCGTGAGGTCTTCACCTCCGTATAGGATAGTGGATCGCTTTCGGGATACATCCGTACCTACGTCTTCGTGAGATCTTCATCTCCGTATAACCGTAGGGAAATGTATTCCCCTAAATTGAACTCGGTCCGTATGAGCCTATAATGGGTGAGGATCGAGGAGTCTGCCGGTTCAGGAACCTTTACTTTAGAACCAAACTACATGTAATGAGCCCTAAGAACCTACCCTAGGTAAAGCCACGCTAAACCCTAGTGATTACCCGATTAGGTGCTTGATTATTTCTTGATTGCTTTGATCTCTATTCTTTGTTTTAATACTGATTGGTTTGTGTTTTGTTGTTGTTGCATGACATCTAATCATAAAAGGGGTGTTGATTCACGATTCGGTTACTAAAAAGAAGAATTTAGCATGGAAAAAGGGTTTCTTGATAGAGTGGAGGATAATGCGGCCGTCTGAGTGTGGTCCGAGAAGACACAGTAAGAAAAAGGTGATAGTTTGGTCGAGGGATACGAGTTAGAGTTATGGGATTTCACTCGCATCAGCACAACCCAGAATGACCTACGGGAGTTAAAGGATATATGAAGTAGTTGGAATAGCGAGGTCAAGCAACTCTTTTACTGTAACTACGGAGACATACCTTATTTGCTTGATATAAAGGTAGACAAACGCTTATTTCGAGCTCTTGCGCAGTTTTGGAATCTCGCTTACAGTTGCTTCACCTTTGAAGGAGTTGATTTAGTACCTACTGTGGAAGAATACATGGCGTTACTTAATTGCCCGAAGATTCAAGCCGACAGGGCCTATTCAAGACCTGTCAATGTTCTCACATTTTTGAAGAAATTGATAAGTATCACGGGAATGAGCAAACAATGGGTTGCAGCCCGTATCAAGCAGAAAGGGGATAGTAAATGTATTTCTTGAGAGAATTTGAGGGACTTGATCTTGGCACACCCGGATACGAAGAAGAGGGTTGATGTTTTTGCCTTGAGCATCTACGGTTTGATCATCTTTCCCAAGGCATTAGGACATATAGATGAAGCCGTTTCAGACTTATTCGACCGACTTGATAAAGGTACTACACCAGTACCAGCAATCCTAGCAGAAACTTTCAGATCCTTGAATGCATGTCGGAGAGCGGGCGAAGGAAGATTTATTGGTTGTGCACAGCTTCTTTTGGCTTGGTTTCATAGCCATTTTTGGAAGGTACAAAAGGTCTCCTATCGGGTTTTCTCCAAGGACTATTCTCCACTAAGAGATTAGTGGCTACACCGAGGCGAGACGATATCTCAGAAGAAAAATGGATAATTATTCTCCAAAATTTACGAGTCGAAGATGTTGAATGGAGAGCTCCGTGGTTGATTCCTGACGAGATCTTATATCGATGCGGCGACTTTAACTGGGTCCCTCTAACTGGAATATGGGGAGCTTCTGGATATACTCCACTACTTGTGTTAAGGCAATATCGATCGAGGCAGTTCATACCAGCAACACGAGGATTGGCCCAATGTGAGCTCTCTTATAAAGACGACGATTATAAGAAAAAGTTGTGAGATATCAAATGCTTGGAACCAAACCTGAAGAACGAAAGGATTCACTACGGGCCCAATGACAACTCCCGAGTATGAATGTTGGTGGGGTAGGAGAGTTAACAACAATATCCCTAAGCCGGATCAAGGAAGCACTCAGCCAATAGAAGAGCATTTACAAGTAGTCTCATCTGAGCTAGAAATCATCAAGCAAGACTTCGAGAAAAGGAGCTCAGAATTTGGAAAGAAGATAGAGCAATTAGAGGAAGAAAAGATGCGGCTAGGATTGGACGTTGACATCCATAAGCTAGAGGCCGAAAAGCTAAGAAAAGGGAAGAATAAAGCTGAGGAAGACTTGGATAGTCTGAACACTGATTATAAAAAACTGCGTATGTCAATAAGAACCGCCGATTTGGACAAAACGTTAGAGCAATGGCGTCAAGAGATTGGAAAAGAAAAGACTAGAGCCGATCAGTGGGAGAAAAAGTGCCATGATGTCTGAGTACGGGAGGACGTCCTAAAAAAGAGTTTGTTGGAAAGCCAAAACAAAAAGGAGAAGTTACGAGCTCAGGTGGCTGAACTAGAAAGATCACTATATCAACATCGTAGCCGCAATTTCGTAATCGAGTTGAAACCCAGTCTAAGTAGGATCGAAGAGTTGAAAGAGGAAATAGGGAAACTTGAGACCGCACTACAAGATAGTAAAATTCGAGTGGAACTCCTTGAGACAAACAATGAACATTATAGAGAACAACTCTTCCGATCTCAAGATCAGATCAGAAATAGAGATTATGTCATAGGCGAGGCTATGGCTCAAGTTCGAGAAGTGGCCGATCATTTGCAAACCTTGGTAGTTCAGGCTGATGTATTGAGTCTAAAGTACAAGTCAAAATCAGATCGAGGCCGAAACTTAGCTTGGCTTCTTAGAAAGGTTAAGGCCTTGGGCATTAAGGCAAAGTCGTTTATGTAATTATCCGTTCTATGTAAAGAAATTTTTCTTCTAGTGAAGTTCTTCTAATGAAACTGAATTAGAATCAACGCCTCTTTTTACATCCATGCATTTGCATTACATTTCATCATATGCATTAAATTTCACAAAAAAACCCTGATTAAATAAAATTATTTCAGTTAATCTAGAAACTAACAAGAATCAACCAACCGAACACAACTACAATACTCGCCATAAAACTAAAACAATGGATCAAAGACTAGAAAGATTAGAACAACTACAAAGGGATATGCAAGAGCAATTACAAGCGCGGATGCAAGAGCAGTTAGCAAAAATCCAACAAGATATGAGGGAACAAATGCAAGAATCCCAGAATAATATGTTTAGATAGTTAGAGCAGTTGATGGCTAGAGAACGCGAAAAAGGAAAGAACACTATAGGGAGCGATAATGAAGACCCTATCTACCCTCTAGGCTTTACCCCGGTAAACACTCAACCACAACTGAAGATGCACCCACGGACGGTACCTGTCACCATTAGGCCCCAGCAATACCAAGCCAGTGCTTCGACGCTGATGAATGCTCCTCTAGGTTCGGGTTCTACCCCCGGGGATAATCCATCTAATCCATTTGTCCCAGACCTTGATGATGTGGTAGAAACGGAAAAAGAAAAGGTTGACTTGGCAAAACAACTCGATGACCGATGTAAATGGCTTGAAGAGAAATTTAAAGTAATGGAAACTGCTGATTACCGCAGCAGGATCGATGCCAAGGACTTAAGCTTGGTCCCAGATCTGGTACTCCCCCAAAATTTAAAACCCCGGAGTTTGAAAAGTATAACGGGACTAGCTGCCCTGAAGCTCACATAACGATGTTCTGTCGAAGGATGACAGGATACGTTAACAATGATCAACTGCTTCACTGCTTCTAGGACAGTCTGATCGGGTCAGTGGCCAAGTAGTATAACCAGCTAAGTCGTGCCCAAATTGGTTCGTGGAAAGATTTGGCTCAAGCTTTTATGAGACAATACGGCCACGTGACAGACATAGCGCCCGACAGAATTACACTACAAAACATGGAAAAGAAGCCAAGTGAGAGCTTCAGACAGTATGCCCAACGATGGAGGGAGATAGCGATGCAAGTACAACCACCTCTTTTGGAGAAGGAAACGACCATGCTCTTCATCAACACTCTAAAGGCCCCATTCATTAACCAAATGTTGGGAAGTGCCACTAAGATCTTCTTAGACATAGTAATGTTTGGAGAGATGATAGAAAACGTGGTGAGCTGTGGGAAAATTGAAGCGGGAGAAAGTGCCAAGAGATCGGCTCCTAGAAGGAAAGGAAACGAATTGAACAAAGCAAGCATATACAATAAAAGTTATTCAAAGCCAGCCACAGTGAGCCAACTAAGGGCAGTGAATACTAGCCATCAGGGCCCTGCAAGGTAAGATTCTAACCCGAGGCCTAACACAGAAAGGGTTCAGTTCACACTAATCCCAATGACGTATAAGGAGCTTTACCATAATCTGTTTGATGCACATGTAGTGTCCCTATTTTACCTAAAACCCATGCAACCTCTATTTCCTAAGTGGTATGACGCAAATGCGCAATGTAAATACCATGCAGGAATCTCGGGACACACAATTGAGAACTGCACAGCCTTCAAGAAATTGGTCGAAAGGTTCATAAAGATGGGCATTGTGAAGTTCGATGATCCCACAGGACCTAATGTGGCGGGAAATCTGTTACCCATTCATTCAGACGAAGGGGTAAACGCGATAGTTGAAAATGGAGGGAGGAGAACCAAGATGGATATATCAGAGGTGAAAACTCAGTTGAAGTGGGTTTGGAAGAAAATGGTAGAAGAAGGTTTACTTGCACAAGATTTAGGGGAGAAGCCCAAAGGAGCAAAATACTACTGCGAATATCACAACAAAGAGGGTCATGAGATCCAGAAGTGCAATAAATTTAGGGCACTGGTACAGAGATTGATGAAAAATAAAGATATTGAATTCTTTGCGTATACTGAGGGCCTAGAAGGAGAAGATGTATAAGCTTCAGAAAGAGGATCAACCAACAAAGTCCCTGGGGTCAATCACCCAGTGGTAATCATATCACGACCAAGGATCAGTGAAGTGGGAGTACCAATTGCCCCAAAGGTCATAATCCAGAAGCCTGTTGCTTTCCTTACAAAGATAGCAAGAGTGTGCCTTGGAACTATGACTGTAACGTGACAATCCCAAGAAAGGAGAACCCGACCAGCGCTTCAGAGGAAGGACAAGGTAAAGGTTTCTGTACACGAAGTTGAAGGCGTTATACCCCAAATACAAAAGCAAAATTAGTTAAAGGAAAATCCGTGGTAGTTGAACAAAGAAAAGAGAAGACGATCAGACCTGAGTCACCTGTCAATAAGCCTATAACAGAAAAAGAGGCTAAGGAATTCTTAAATTCCTGAAGCACAGTGAGTACAGTATTGTGGAGCAATTGCACAAACAGCCAGCTCGCATATCGATACTAGCTTTGCTCTTAAGCTCATAGACAAACCGCAGCGCATTGATGAAAGTGTTAAATGAAACGTACGTGGCGGATGATATTTCTGATAACAAGCTCGATCGCCTGGTCAATAACATCAGCGCTGATAATTTTATTTTCTTTAATGATGATGAGATACCACCGGGGGGTATGGGATCTACCAAGGCCCTGCATATCACCACTCGCTGCAAAGGATGCACGTTGCCAGGGGTGCTGATTGATAATGGATCAGAGCTAAATGTCCTACCCTTGTCCACGCTAAATAGGTTGCCAGTGGATAGCTCCCACATGAAGACATGTCAAAACGTCGTGAGAGCATTCGATGGTATGGAAAGAAGAGTGATGGGAAGGAGCGAGATACCTCTCTTGATTGGCCCAAATACATACGAGGTGGATTTCTTGGTAATAGACATCAAACCATCATACAATTACCTATTGGGGAGGCCGTGGATTCACTCAGCGGGAGCTGTACCGTTGTCATTACACCAGAAGTTAAAGTTGGTAACTGAGGGTAGATTGGTAACAATAAACGTGGAGGAAGACATTATTGCATCCGTTACCAGTGACGCACCATATGTGGGAACGGACGACGAGGCGATAGAATGTTCCTTTCAATCGCTAGAATTCGTCAATGCTACATTCATTGTCAAAGGGAGCAAGATCCCCATGCCCAAAATATCCAAAACTACAAGGATAGGCTTGCAATTGACAGTCGGCAAAGGAGCCCTACCAGGAAGAGGACTTGGAAGATGCCTCCAAGGAAGGATCGAGGTACCAGTGTTAAGGGAAAAATGAGACTGCTTTGGCTTAGGATTTAAGCCAGATGTGAAGCAAAATAAAAAAGAGCTGGAGAAAAGGCAAGAAATGAGAAAAGCGCGTCTGCGCGGTGAGGAGGTCAAATGGGAGCCAATGACCTTCCCTCATTTATCCAAAACATTCGTATCAGGAGGGACTATTTACTCCAAAGGAAAAATGACGAGGAAAGGGTTCGCCGAAGAAATATTGAACAGTTTGAGCATCAATGCCATATCCGAAGGAAAAACTGAAGAGAATTTAGCTGGAATTCGCCCTTACATCCCTGGAAGCGTTTTGAACAATTGGACCGTGGAGGAGATCCCTGTAACTTTTAGGATTAACTCAGAGTAATGTTCAAAACATGCTTATTGCTCTAAGCCTATGGGCAATAAGAATCTTTTTATGAAATAGGCATATGTCCAAATATCGTTATTTCAATAAAAATGCATTTTTGCGTATCATCTTAAGCGAATATTCTTTTATTCTTTCCAATTCATTCATAACCATACCCCACAAATAAAATATTCTTAGATTCTTTATTCTTTTGATTTCTTTCTTCATCCATAACAGGTCTCCAGATATCAATGATATGAGCAATATTGCTACTGACTCAGAGACTCCTTTCGAGCGAGATTTGTGTATGGAGGATACTGAGGATTTTGAAGATGACCGAAATTGTAACCTATCTCCTAATTTGTTAAGAATGGTAGAACAAGAGGAGAAACAAATCTTACCTCACAAAGAGTCTGTAGAAATTGTTAGTTTAGGAGAAGGAAAAGAGGTGAAAATTGGAGCTAGCATCACTGCAGAAACAAAACGGGACCTCGTCGAGTTACTCCGGGAATTTAAGGATGTATTCGCATGGTCATATCAAGACATGTCTGGGTTGAATACTGATATCATGGTACATCGACTCCCAATAAAAGAAGAATGCAAACCAGTTCAGTAGAAACTCCGAAGGATGAGAACCGATGTTTTGTTAAAGATAAAAGAAGAGGTCAAGAAGCAATTCGACGCCGGTTTCTTACAAGTGGTCAAGTACTCAGAATGGGTGGCCAATATAGTCCCAGTTCCTAAGAAAGATAGGAAGGTACGAATGTGCGTGAATTATCGGGATCTGAACAAGGCTAGCCCAAAAGACAACTTTCTACTGCCTCACATTGATACCCTAGTGGATAGCACGGCAGGTTACTTACTTTTCTCATTCATGGATGGCTTCTCGGGATACAACCAGATAAAAATGCATCCAGAAGACATGGAAAAGACCACATTCATAACCATGTAGGGAACATTTTGTTATAAAGTGATGTCATTCGAGCTGAAAAACACGGGAGCGACGTATCAGAGAGCCATGATAACTTTATTCCATGATATGATGCACAAGGAGATCGAAGTTTACGTTGATGACATGATTGCAAAATCCAGAACAGAAAATGAGCATGTGCAAGTCCTGAGGAAACTATTCTTAAGGTTAAGGAAGTTCCAACTAAAGCTCAATCCCACAAAGTGTACTTTCGGAGCTCGGTCAGGAAAACTGTTGGGATTTGTGGTTAGTGAAAAAGGAATCGAGATTGACCCTGACAAAAGTCAGGGCCATACAAGAATTACCTCCACCTCGCACTCAAAAAGAAGTTCGGGGTTTCCTAGGAAGACTAAATTACATTGCTCGGTTCATCTCACAATTAACGGAGAAATGTGACCCGATATTTCGTCTTCTCAGAAAGTATAACCCAGGTGTTTGGGATGAGGAGTGCTAGAAACCTTTTGACAAGGTCAAGCGTTACCTATCTAATACCCCAGTACTAATTCCACCTTGCCTGGATAAACCACTGATACTATACTTCGCAGTGTTCGAGAACTCCATGGGATGTGTGCTAGGCCAACATGACGAGACTGGAAGAAAAGAAAAAGTGAAATACTATCTCAGCAAAAAATTCACCGAACGTGAGACAAGGTATTCGCCAGTCGAGAAATTGTGTAGTGCTTTGATTTGGATAACCTGAAGACTGATACAATACATGTTGTACCACACAACTTGGCTTATCTTGAAACTAGATCCTTTGAAGTATATAATGGAGTCAAATGCTTTGAATGGAAGAATGGCTCGTTGGCAAATTTTACTTTCTGAATTTGATATAGTCTACGTAAACCAAAAGGCTGTAAAAGGAAGCGCGATAGCAGATTTTCTGGCCAGTAGAGCCCTAGAAGATTATGAGCCATTAAGCTTTAATTTTTCGAATGAGGATCTAATGTATGTTGCGAATATGGAAGAAGACTCTCAAAAAGGCCACCCTTGGAAGCTGAATTTTAACGGAGCTTCAAATGCTATGGGTAACGGAATTGGGGCAGTTTTGGTATCCCCAAATGGAGATCATAATCCTTTCGCCAGTAAATTGGATTTTGACTGCACAAACAACATGGCGGAATACGAGGCGTGTATCATGGGCATCCGTACAGCCATTGAGTGTAAGATTAAAGTGCTAGAGGTATACGGAGATTCTGCATTAGTGATCTATCAGCTTAAGGGTGAATGGGAGACAAGAGATCCGAAATTGATCAATTATCGAAGGTTGGTTCTTGAGTTAATCGAGGAGTTTGACGATATTACTTTCTGCTATCTCCCACGAGATGAAAACCAGATGGCTGATGCCTTGGCCACCTTAGCTTCTATGATCAAAGTGAACAAGCAAGAGGATGTGAAGCCTATCCAAATGAGTATTTATGAAGCTCCGGCTTATTGCTACAACATCGTCAAAGAAGAAAACGAAAAAGATGATCACCCTTGGTATCAAGATATATTGCGATATGTGAGGAATCGTGAATACCCAGACCAAGCAACTAAGAATGGCAAGAGGACATTAAGGAGGTTGGCTAGTGACTATGTCTTAGATGGAGAAGTCCTATATAAAAGAAGAAAAGACCAAGTACTCTTAAGATGTGTAGATGCTGTCGAGGCTAAGCAAATCCTGGAAGAGGTCCATGAAGGTGTCTGTGGAACACACGCCAATGGTTTTACAATGGCTAGACAAATCATGAGATTCGGATATTATTGGTCCACTATGGAAGGAGACTGCATCAACTATGCCAAGAAGTTCCATAAATGCCAAATCTATGGAGATAAAATTTATGTACCTCCTTCACCTCTTCATGTCATGACTTCTCCATGGCCTTTCTCCATGTGAGGCATGGATGTCATTGGGCCAATCTCACCGAAGGCATCTAATGGACATCGATTCATTTTTGTGGTCATAGATTACTTCACCAAATGGGTAGAGGCCACCTCTTACACCAACGTCACAAAGTCAGCAGTCAGTAAGTTCTTGAAGAAAGAAATCATATGTCGATATAGGATGCCTAAGCGGATCATATCGGACAATGCACTGAACTTGAACAATAGCACGATAGCGGAGGTCTGTAGCCAGTTCAAGATCAAACATCATAACTCATCACTGTATCGCCCAAAAATGAATGGTGCAGTAGAAAAAAGCCAATAAAAACATTAAGAAAATCATGGGGAAGATGACTGAAACTTACAAAGATTGGCACGAGAAATTACCATTTGCCCTATATGCCTACCGGATGTCAGTCAGAACATCTACCGGGCAACACCATTTTCTTTAGTTTATGGAATGGAGGCGGTTCTGCCCATTGAGGTCGAGATTCCCTCTCTATGTGTGCTTTCAGAACTAAAATTAGATGAAACAGAATGGATCCAGTCTCGATACGACCAGTTGAACTTAATTGAGAAAAAGAGGCTAAAGGCTATCCGTCATGGTCAAATTTATCAAAAGAGAATGATGCGGGCTTATAATAAGAAGGTTCGCCCTAGAGAATTCCATGAAGGAGACCTCGTATTGAAAAAAATCCTCCCCATACAAAAGGACTTCAGAGGGAAATGGATGCCAAATTGGGAAGGACCTTATGTGGTAAAGAAGGCTTTCTCTAGAGGGGCTTTGATTTTAACCGAGATGGATGGTAAAAGCCTGCCTAATCTTGTGAATTTAGATTCGGTCAAGCGGTATTTTACCTAAAAAAAATGGAGAGGCCAAGGTGAAAACCCGTAAAGGGCGCTTTGAGACCAAAGGGGGTTTGAATTGAAAACCCAGGAATGGGCAATTCAAATTTTGATCGAAGATGGGGCGTGCAGTAGTTTTCTCTTCTCTGAATTAACAAGAAAGAGGGATGCTACATATTGGGACATCAACAAAGTACTCTTGGTCTTCTAAACACTTACTGAGTTCAAAGGATCCTCGAGAAGTTCGTGCAACGAAACTCATATTGCAATATCTGGAGCACTTATTCTTATCTCATTTATTTGGTATTTTCGAAAAAACGTGCTATCTGGTTAATTTGTTAGTATCTTAGCAAATTTACTATCTTGATTACCCTATTCATTTTGAGCCTTGCTCTCAAATAAAATTCCATTTTGTCTAATGCGATAACCTTTTTCAAGCATTTTTCATTGAAATGATAATTAATGGACTAATAATATTCACAAAAGAGTTCTGCATGTTACTCTGAAACGCTTCTAAATGATACAAGGACCTGAAACGGGACTAATTAGTTTGAATCACCTTACATTTAAGGGTTAAAAACGTTGGTGAAAGAATAGCCCAAATTGCGATTATTCTTCGGGTCTTCTGCCAGAGATACTAGTTAAAGAAAATATAGAGTAATACGTCAGTGATAATGTCCTGATGAGCAACGAGCGATGATACCTTAAGCCTTTTTCTTTTTTTTAAAAAAAAGGGGATCATTTCTATTTCTGCATTCATAACATATCTAGTCAGGAGCATTTGATTCATTTCGATCGTAGCATCCTGATTACTTGACATAAGTCTCACATCTAGTTAGGAGCATTTGATTCATTTTGGTCATAGTATTCTAATTATTTGGCATAAGCATAGATACATAAAACCGATTCTCCAGATCATGTCCCTAGAGGATGATGTAGCAACATAGGTAAAGATTGCAGATCTTGTCTCGCTGAAGTTGCAGTGGAACAGATCGAAGACGGCGAATCTTGTCCCTAACCAATAGTGGAGCAGATTAAAGCCACCATCCTATCTCTCTAAACAGTAGTGGAGTAGGCTGAAGATTGCAGATCTTGTCTCCTTGAAGTTGCAGTGGAACAGATCGAAGACGACGAATTTTGTCTCCCTAACCAGTAGCGGAGCAGATTTAAGCCACCATACTATCTCTCTAAGCAGTAGTGGAGTAGGCTGAAGATTGCAGATCTTGTCTTCCTAAAATTGCAGTGGAGCAGATCGAAGCCATTAACCTTATCTCCCTGAAGTTGCAGTGGAGCAGGTTGAAATTACAAGTCTTACCTCCCTGAAGTTGCAGCGGAATAGACTGAAGGTAGCAAATCTTATCTCTCTGAAGTTGCAGTAGAGCAGATTAAAGCTATGAATCCTACACTTCTGAAGTTGCAGTAGGTCAGATCAAATCTACAGTGGTGAACCTTATCCTCCTGAAGTTGCAGTGGGGCAGGTTAAAGTGGCAAGTCTTATCTCTCTGAAGTTGCAGTTGTGACAACCCGAATCAGGGCCTAATCAGAATAGTGGTTTTGTGACCACAAATTCGAAATAGAAATAATTTTTTTTATAATTATTTTATAATTATTTTGAGGTTTATGATATGATTTCATGATTTCGTGAAAATTTCGTGAAGAAATTCAATGCATAAAGTGCTTAATTTGAAGTTAGGGACTAAATTGAATAAGTTGCAAAACTTGCATTCTAGAAGTTTCTAGTATGAAATTGCTTTAAAATATTAATTAGGAGGTCTTAAATAGCAATTTGACCAATTTTAAGTTCATGGACAAAATTAGGACATGGAAGGAATTTTTGAAAGTTTAGTAGTAAGGGCATTTTGGTCATTTAGGGGTAAAATGAATTAAAATACAAAATTAAAAGCCAATTTTGCTCATCTTCTTCATGGAGGCCGAAATTAGCATGGGGGAGGCCATGGCTAGGGTTTTCAAGCTTTCCAAGCTCAATAGTAAGTGATTCCAAGCCCCGTTTTTTATGTTCTTTACGTTTTTGGAATCCCGGTAGCTCGATTAAGCTTATTCTAGCAATTATTTATGCTAGGGTTCATATCTGGAAAAATACCCATAGGTAAAATGTGTTTATTTTGATGTTTTTTGGTAGAATATGAAGCTTGAAATTGTGTTAAACAACTTTTGCTAAGTGATTTTTCGTAAAAACGAGTAAAACGGCATAATCGATAAAAATATCTATTGTTCATAACTATGTGTTAGAGTGAGAATTTAATGTTGCCATAGAAGGGAAAATTGATCAGTATGTCATAAAACACAAGGAAATAGGATGAAGTTTAATTTTCGAGTCTTGGGGCAAAAGTGCAAATATGCAAAAGTTTAGGGGTCAAAATGAAAATTTGTAAAAATATGATTTTTAGACCCACATGAATAGTGTGATTAATTATTAGGCTAAATGTGATATTATAGATCAAGAAAGGAGTGGAATCGATCTCGAACGGGGAAAGGAAAATGTTTTGGACTAAATTGCAAAATTTCTATATTTTGCACCGAGGTAAGTTTGTATGTAAATAATACATTAACTTCATTTACATTTTTATATTTCAGCCTATTATATATATTTTAGCCGATTTTGAAGCATAAATTGATTATTGGAAGAATGGAAATAAGTAATAGAAAGAGAAATCCCGGTTGAACATTCTAAGAATTGAATAATATAGATGGAGTGTAGCTAGGTCACATGTATGATGCCGAGTGCACATCATGTGTACAAGAAAGCTACACGATACTATGTAGTAGCTAGGTCACATGTGTGATACGGAAGTATCCCATGTAGACAAGAGAGCTACGGAGAGAGATAAATGTAGCTAGGTCACATGTGTGATACGGGAAGTATCCCATGTAGACAAGAGAGCTACGGGATATATGTAGCTAGGTCGCATGCGTGGTTCCAGGTGAAGGACACCATGTAGACAAGAGAGCTACGAGATAAATTGGCTAGGTCACATGGGTGGTACTAAGTGTTCACCATGTGTACAAGAGAGCCGAATTATATGAAATATGATGGTGGAGCTGTGTCTTTGAAACCATCAAGTATCGGAATTGATCCGAATTGTTCAACGGGATGGCTTTATGGTGACAATGTAATTATGGACCTATACTTGTAACGTATGAAATGTAGTGAAAATGAATTGTGATATGTATGTTAAAATGAGGTTAATACAAAGAAAGTGTGAAAGAGTGAATTAGCACTAAAACTGTTGTGGGACAGTAGCAGTGACGTGATTTTGAAAACTCACCAAAAATAGTAGGAATTTAACTAGAGGCTGAATGAGATGTGAAATTAAAGCTTGATGAGTCTATTTTCATATAAAAGAAACGGAGTAAGTAAAGGAATTCTATATTTTGAGATATTTATAATTGTGTGTGACTTGCTCAGAATGACTATGTGATCCCCTGTTCCAACTTTGAAAAATCATTAAAAATTGTACAAAACAAATTAAGAAATATATTTTATATGCATAAATTCATTATTGAGTCTAGTTTTAAATGAAACATGTTTCATGATTATTTGAATTGTATACTGGGAGAAATTAAATTCGTAGTGAACAGAGGTCAGATCAGTCGAGCTGTGTAACAGGGGAAATTTTAACTAATAAACTGTACTAATTGGCTTAACCAAAAATTCTAGAAAAAAACTAGTGAATAGATATATGAGTCTATTTTCAAGGAAAATTTACGGAATTGGAGTTCGAGTTTCGTAACTCGAGTTATGATTTATTTAGTGAACATAACGCAGGAGAGACAGCTTGACCAAAGTGGAATAAATAGTGAAATTAAAAGTAAATACACTTGAGTTATTATGTAATCATACTAAATTCTTTATTCATTATTTATGTACTTGCTTTCTAAGCGTAAAGCTTACTTCCTTCTTTTTATTTATTTTTAGTTTGTCAGGTCAGCTCAGGGGTTGGAGATCGTCGAGAGCAACATCACACTATCAAGCCATTACCCTTGGAGTATTGGCTAGTATATGTTAAATGTTTTCATGTGAGTGGCATGTATAAGAAGTTTATTTCATGTCATGTATTATTATTATGATTTGGTTTACGTATTGGCCTACATTGAGCTTTTGTACATGGCCGTGAGATGTGGTCTTTATTTATTGTGGTTTGCAAGTTTTAATTTTGGGCAGAACTTTGTGACCCGATTTTATATGTTTGTGAATGTTTAAGTCCGGTAACGCCTCGAACCTTGTTCCGGAGTCGGATACGGGTGAAGGGTGTTACATTTAGTGGTATCAGAGCTATGTTTTAGTCGGTTCTCGGACTAACCTAGCATGTGTAAAAGTCCAGCTATACATGCCACTGATCCGTGATAGTGTGATGTCTCCCGACGCGTATGAACACCGTCTTGTTTAGACAGAGGTACTCTCCAACCGAGCTGCACTGACCATGTTCAATGTGATGCAAAAGTGTTTGAATAAAATTACGATTATGATGAGTCTCGATTTAGAAAAGTATGAATAAAAATTTATGATATATATATATAAGTGATAACACGTGAGATGAAAAGGTCATGTTGTAATAAATATCTATACATGCTTGATGCTCCTATGATGTAGCGTATTTGATTTACTTGATAAGGTGAATGGGATAAATAGAAATTCGTAGAGGTATGAGTAAAAGTTCCTAATATTATGGTATGAATAAATATGTCATTGCCTTGATTGAACATTGAATGTTGATGAATGTGAATGATATTTTTTTTATGAGATAAATGATTATAATGAAATGAATTTATCTATGTTAAATTGTTTGGACTGAATTATGTGATTGTAATGATATGTATTTGATGATGCATGAAATGAAAGTTGCCATTGTGATGCAAATATCTATGTTTGTTTAACCCTTATATGATGTCATGAGTATGATTTGCTCGAGTAGATGAATGGATAAGTCAAGCTATTCAAAAAAATAAATAAAATATGATGCATGCATAATTATACTTGACTAAATGAGATAACTGGAAAGTGGGCATTAAACCAATATGAATGTTAGTTACTCGAAATGAATGACATGATTGAGATATGATTGCTCTGATGAAAACTGTGTTTCATGTATATGTATATGAGAGTTGAGTCAGAGGCCCTACGACCCCTTCCCCCTTATCAAAGTGGTGTTTTATAATGGAATTTCATGAGATTTGTACTGAATAAGTTTCCGGTTGAGAAACCAAAGAGTTCAGTGCTAGAATAATTATAAATATGATTAGAGATTGAAGAATGAGTTGATAAGTAAAGTCAAAGCTAAAAAAAAAAAAAAAGTATCAGATTGGCATAAGGATTATTGGAGTTATGCACTATTCCAATTAGAGAAGAAAATTATTTTGATAAATTGAATTACTAAGGTACAAGGTCAAGGAAAGTGCAAAACAAAATTTATTTAGAACTAGTCTTCTTTAGTGAAAAATAATATGAAATTTGTGATGACAGAAATAGTTGGGGAAATGATATCTGAGATGTGTAATATCTGAGTGTGACAGTTACGGCTGGACAGATTTTAGCAGTTTCTTCTAAGATGTTTTATGTGTTTATCCGTTCCCAGAAATATTTCTAGGGTTGTTGATCTTTTGAATAAATTCTAGTTATATGAGGATGTTTTCTAATCCTGATGTTAGACGAAAGCATTGGTAGCCTGACTGGTTTATAATTTGTATTGCTCTATTCTTTCGGGCATTCTATTATATTCTGCCTGATTTAAAAAAAAAAATAAGAGAATATGTATAATACTATTATTTTGTTTCATCTACTTGATGCTCCATTTGATATGTATATATAGGAAGATACATTGTTCTTGTTGCATTTAATTCTAGTGAGATTAAATGATGTTTTCTATTGGATTTCTTTTCTTTAAGGAATTATCGGGATTTTCTATATTTTCCTATGAGTTTGGTTTTTGATTTTTTGGCATAGTATCGTATCTTGGGTTTCTTTATTCTGGGTTTCTCTATCTTGGATTTCTTTATTTGGTTTTCTTGTTATCTTTATTCCGTAATTTGTCAATTATGACTCATGCTTGGAGTGCATTCTTCAGCTCGTGATAATCATGTCAAGTATGACTATACTTCGATTTGATTTGGGTAATATGGTGATTTCAAAGATTGGGATTTTTCTAATTTTCGTGTAAGGTTTGACAACAAAGAAAAGCATAAGTGATAAAAGTGCGAGTTTCAATCGGTATGGTGGATTACTTCTCTCAAGTAAGTCAATTATAGTTAATGTCTTCAATTGAGATGTTTTGGTTACTTGAGCTAATGCAATTGAAATGGTTTTGATTAACGTAAGGAATGAATAGTAAAGGATGGCATGATGAAATATTTTGTAACTAGAAGAAAGGATTATTTTCGAGGTTATATCGTAATTATTTCCGTAGTGGAAAGAGGAAAATATGATAGTGAGTAGTAAACTAAAAGAGTATAGTGAGGATCGACTTACGATGTTGAATTTCAGATTGGATCCGATTCATGATATTATTATTCGAGGCTTATACGTAAAGAATTGTATGAAGCTCACAAAGTGAAATTTGCCTATTCATTCGAGAGAGTAATGACGTGTCTTCGTAATTTGATTCGAGATGTTATTGGATTATGATTTATTGATGATGAAAATCAGTATGATTATTTTGGAAGAGTGTAGGTCCCTTTGATCGTTGGATTTCTTGGAATTCTAGTCTCCATTAACCAAATTGAGATCTGGTTTTATGTCAAGATGACAAGGGAAACGGAGAAGGCTTGAAAATTTAAGAACAATTGAGAGATGAGTCCGTAAGCTTTCATAATATATGAAAAAATTAAAAAGATATATTGGAGGCACCACCTGAGTGAAAGTTCTTCAGCACCGAATCTGAAATTTATGCATCTAAGTGAAGACCACTTTTCCGGTAAGATTTTCGAGGATGAAAATCTCTAAAGGGGGGGAGAATTGTGACAACCCGAATCAGGGCCTAATCGGAATAGTGGTTTCGTGACCACAAATTCGAGATAGAAATAATTGTTTTATAATTATTTTATAATTATTTTGAGGTTTATGATATGATTTCATGATTTCGTGAAAATTTCGTGAAGAAATTCAATGCATAAAGTGCTTAATTTGAAGTTAGGGACTAAATTGAATAAGTTGCAAAACTTGCATTCTAGAAGTTTCTAGTATGAAATTGCTTTAAAATATTAATTAGGAGGTCTTAAATAGCAATTTGACCAATTTTAAGTTCATGGACAAAATTAGGACATGGAAGGAATTTTTGAAAGTTTAGTAGTAAGGGCATTTTGGTCATTTAGGGGTAAAATGAATTAAAATACAAAATTAAAAGCCAATTTTGCTCATCTTCTTCATGGAGTCCGAAATTAGCATGGGGGAGGCCATGTCTAGGGTTTTCAAGCTTTCCAAGCTCAATAGTAAGTGATTCCAAGCCCCGTTTTTTATGTTCTTTACGTTTTCGGAATCCCGGTAGCTCGATTAAGCTTATTCTAGCAATTATTTAAGCTAGGGTTCATATCTGGAAAAATACCCATAGGTGAAATGTGTTTATTTTGATGTTTTATGGTAGAATATGAAGCTTGAAATTGTGTTAAACAACTTTTGCTAAGTGATTTTTCATAAAAACGAGTAAAACGGCATAATCGATAAAAATATCTATTGTTCATAACTATGTGTTAGAGTGAGAATTTGATGTTGCCATAGAAGGGAAAAATGATCAGTATGTATTAAAACACAAGGACATAGGATGAAGTTTAATTTTCGAGTCTTGGGGCAAAAGTGCAAATATGCAAAAGTTTAGGGGTCAAAATGCAAATTTGTAAAAATATGATTTTTAGACCCACATGAATAGTGTGATTAATTATTAGGCTAAATGTGATATTATAGATCAAGAAAGGCGTGGAATCGATCTCGAACGGGGAAAGGAAAATGTTTTGGACTAAATTGCAAAATTTCTATATTTTGCACCGAGGTAAGTTTGTATGTAAATAATACATTAACTTCATTTACATTTTTATATTTCAGCCTATTATATATATTTTAGCCGATTTTGAAGCATAAATTGATTATTGGAAGAATGGAAATAAGTAATAGAGAGAAAATCCCATTGAACATTCGGAAGAATTGAATAATATAGATGGAGTGTAGCTAGGTCACATGTATGATGCCGAGTGCACATCATGTGTACAAGAAAGCTACACGATACTATGTAGTAGCTAGGTCACATGTGTGATACGGGAAGTATCCCATGTAGACAAGAGAGCTACGGGAGAGAGATAAATGTAGCTAGGTCACATGTGTGATACGGGAAGTATCCCATGTAGACAAGAGAGCTACTACGGGATATATGTAGCTAGGTCGCATGCGTGGTTCCAGTGAAGGACACCATGTAGACAAGAGAGCTACGAGATAAATTGGCTAGGTCACATGGGTGGTACTAAGTGTTCACCATGTGTACAAGAGAGCCGAATTATATGAAATATGATGGTGGAGTGTGTCTTTGAAACCATCAAGTATCGAAATTGATCCGAATTGTTCAACGGGATGACTTTATGGTGACAATGTAATTATGGACCTATACTTGTAATGTATGAAATGTAGTGAAAATGAATTGTGATATGTATGTTAAAATGAGGTTAATACAAAGAAAGTGTGAAAGAGTGAATTAGCACTAAAACTGTTGTGGGACAGTAGCAGTGACGTGATTTTGAAAACTCACCAAAAATAGTATGAATTTAACTAGAGGCTGAATGAGATGTGAAATTAAAGCTTGATGAGTCTATTTTCATATAAAAGAAACGGATCAAGTAAAGGAATTCTATATTTTGAGATATTTATAATTGTGTATGACTTGCTCAGAATGACTATGTGATCCCCTGTTCCAACTTTGAAAAATCATTAAAAATTGTACAAAACAAATTAAGAAATATAGTTTATATTCATAAATTAATTATTGAGTCTAGTTTTAAATGAAACAGGTTTCATGATTATTTGAATTTTATACTGGGAGAAATTAAATTCGTAGTGAACAGAGGTCAGATCAATCGAGCTGTGTAACAGGGGAAATTTTAACTAATAAACTGTACTAATTGGCTTGACCAAAAATTCTAGAAAAAAACTAGTGAATAGATATATGAGTCTATTTTCAATGAAAATTTACGGAATTGGATTTCGAGTTTCGTAGCTCGAGTTATGATTTATTTAGTGAACATAACGCAGGAGAGACAGCTTGACCAAAGTGGAATAAATAGTGAAATTAAAAGTAGATACACTTGAGTTATTATGTAATCATACTAAATTCTTTATTCATTATTTATGTACTTGCTTACTAAGCGTAAAGCTTACTTCCTTCTTTTTATTTATTTTTAGTTTGTCAGGTCAGCTCAGGGGTTGGAGATCGTCGGAGGCAGCATCACACTATCAAGCCATTACCCTTGGAGTATTGGCTAGTATATGTTAAATGTTTTCATGTGAGTGGCATGTATAAGAAGTTTATTTCATGTCATGTATTATTATTATGATTTGGTTTACGTATTGGCCTACATTGAGCTTTTGTACATGGCCGTGAGATGTGGTCTTTATTTATTGTGGTTTGCAAGTTTTAATTTTGGGCAGAACTTTGTGACCCGATTTTATATGTTTGTGAATGTTTAAGTCCGGTAACGCCTCGAACCTTGTTCCGGAGTCGGATACGGGTGAAGGGTGTTACAGCAGTGGAATAGACTGAAGATAGCAAATCTTATCTCTCAGAAGATGCAGTAGAGCAGATTAATGCTATGAATCCTATACATCTAAAGTTGCAGTAGGTCAGATCAAGTTACCATGGCGAATCTTATCTCCCTGAAGTTGCAGTGGAGCGGACTGAAGCCGCAAACCTCATCTCCTTAAAGATGCAGTGGAGCAGGTTGAAATTATCAAATTTGAAATTCTAGCGGAGTAGATCAAAGCTATAGGTCTCTTATCCTTGAAATTACATTGGAGCAAATCACAGCACCAGTCCCTATACCCCTGAAGATGCAGTGGGATGGAACGAGGTTTTTAGAAGAACAGAAGTACCAAGAAGCCAAGACTCAGTGAGCCTAGGCAAAATTGGCTCCTTTAAGGTTTTTGCTCCGTTCTCGTTACACGACAACGAGCAAAGAGGGGCAGTTATAATAGCCAATTTTTAGCCTAGGTCTATAAAACCCAAAATAATAAAAAAGTCCAAAATAATAGTCCATTTACAAATAAAATTACTAAATTACCCAAACCCCATCAGCCCACTACTAAACCAAACCCAATTTACATAAAACCCTAGCCCAAATCCTAGCCCACCTGATTAAAGTTTTCAGCAGCAACCTTAGCCTCTTTCAGCCTTAGCCGCCGTATGCCCCCTCTGCCACGTGCGCCACCACCGCTCGGGGCACCAATCACCAGCCTTCCACGCGCACATCACCTGCAAACAAATTTAACACGCAAAATGCAAGAAACGAAGAAGAAAAAAACAAAGAAATGGCAGTCGAAAACAAGCAAAAATGTAACACCCCCACGCCCGAAACCGTCACCGGAGTCAAGCTTGAGGTGTTACTAAACTTATCTTACCTTTTAAACAACTCTAAACCACTTATTTTAATTTTCGGAAAAACTATTTTTCTGCGTCATAGCTGCTTAAAAATTCATTTCTCGAGTTTCAAAACTCGAAATTAAGATCCGAAAATTTTTCCTGAAACTAGACTCATATATCTATCTACTAATTTTTTTCTAGAATTTTTAACTTAGCCAATTAGTACAGTTTATTAGTTAAATTTACCCCTGTTTCAGAATTCGACTGCACTGACCTCTACTTACTACGAACCACTTTTCTCCCTATACAAAATTAATATAACTATACGGTTTGTTTCTATTAAAACTAGATTCAATAAGGATTCTAACCATATAAATTACACCACCTAATTGTTTTTTTACAATTTATGGTGAATTTCCAAATTTGAAATAGGGGATCTAGAATTTTCTCTAACCCTGTTTCACTAAAACTTAGATATCTCATAAAATATAATACCTTTACCTGTTTTGCTTATTCCATAAGAAAATAGACATAATAAGATTTAATTTCATATATTATTCACCATCAAACCATGTCTCTACGATTTTTAGTGATTTTTCAAAATCACATTATTTTTGATACTTGAATCTGTTTTTAAGTTACTTTCACATTTTTCTTAGTTTTCATGTGATAGTTACTACTTATTCATACATACAATTAAACATGTATATCATCAGCCATTCTATTAGCTAATCACTAGCAAGTATTTACACATCATTCATTGATCATATCATATCAAAAGAAACCAAGTTCCTATACATGCCATACACAAAACTAAACGTCTAACTATACCAATGTGATTCCTTCGATAGTGTGATCGGGTCTCTGACGTTTCCTTCGATCCCCGAGTGGCTAGATAAAAACTATAAGAAAAAGAAAATAAAGAGAGTAAGCACTAGGCTTAGTAAGCTTACAAGCAAATAAATTACAACATTCAACATAATGAATAATTATACATAATGTCACCTAGCCTCATAAACTTTCTTTACTTCTCATTTTCTACCTTCTTCTTTACTTACTTACCTTCTTTCTTACGACCTTTCACTATTTATAAATATAATCTACCTTCCCTTTTGCTGATAATTCACTGTAATTTAACGTGTACAATGACCCATTGAACCACTCGGAATACTAAGGATACTTTGGTCGTTCTGTCTATCAATATCTCGCCAATGCCATGTCTTCGACATGGACTTACATGAATTATTCCTGTCTCCAATGCCATATATATATAATATGGGCTTACATGGCTCATTCCTGTCTCCAAAGCCATATAACTGATATGGACTTACATGGCTCATTTCTGTCATCTCTGTCTGTCATCTCTGTCAACCCCAATATCCTAATATTCCTAAGGTTCAAACGGGGCTTCCTAATGCTTTTTCTCTCACTTACTTTTAATTTGACTTTAAATATTCTCATAAAATAAGTATATAAATGCTGGAAATTGACAATAATAATGTAAAATAAAATAATATTGCATTTATTTCTCAGAACTTACCTCGTATGCAAAAATAGCTACTTTTACCATTTCGTCCACAACTTGGTATTTTCTCCATTTTAGCTTGAATTTCAGTTTTTCTTGCTCTATCATTTAAAATATAGTCTAATTAGGACTCACATTATTCAAATTGACTCAAAATCATATTTTGACAAAATTACAATTTTGCCCCTAAACTTTTGCATATTTACACTTTTGCCGCAAAGCTCGTAAATTAAACTTTAGCCTATTTTCTTATGTTTCATGACATGCTGGTCATTTTTCCCTTCTATGGAAGCATCAAATTCATACTCTAACAAGCACTTATGACTATTAGGTATTTTTACCGATTAAGTCCTTTTACTCGTTTTTGCTTAAAACCGAGTAGTACAAGTTGTCTAACATAATTTAAAACCTCATATTCTATCATAAAACACCAAAATACACAAATTTCACCTATGGGTATTTTTCCAAATATGAACCCTAACTTAAATTATTGCTAGCATAAGCTTTATCGAGCTACCGGGATTCCAAAAACGTAAAGAACTTGAAAAACGGGGCTAGAACGGACTTACAATCGAGCTTGGAAGCTTGAAAAACCCTATCCATGGTTTCTCCTTGCTATATTCGGCCATGGGGTTGAAGATGAGCAAAATTGGCTTTTAATTTTGAATTTTAATTCATTTTACCCCTAAATGACCAAAATGCCCTTACTACTAAACTTTTCAAAAATTTCATCCATGTCCAATTTTTGTCCATAGACTTAGAAATTGGTAAAATTACTCTTTAAGGACCTCTAATTAATAATCTAATTCAATTTTATGCAAAATACTTCTAGAACACAAGTTTTGCAATTTATTCAATTTAGTCCCTAATTTCAAATTAAGTACTTTATGCATAGAATTTCTTCACGAACTTTTCACACAATCATGCAAACATATCATAGAACTCAAAATAATAATAAAATAAATTTTTCTACCTCGGATTTGTGGTTTCGCAACTATTGTTCCGTTTAGGCCCTATTTCGGGATGTTACATTTCTCCCCCTTTTTAGGATTTTCGTCCCAAAAATCTTACCAATGAAGAGATTTGGGTACTGTTTTCACATAGCCTCTTCGAGTTCCCATGTAGCCTCGTCTACCCCATGTAGTCCGACTATCTCTCAAATATACAACTTGGCCAACTTGTCAAGTGAAAAATCCATCTGACCGGGATAAAATGAGCCGAAACCGTTAACTTATCAATCACAACCCATACTACATCTTTCTTTCTCTGGTGTAAACGGCAATCCTGGCTGACAGATCAAGCATCTAGAAACAAACTCAAAAATGTCCCTTTTCATTCCTACCCACCAAGACATTTCTTCAAATCATTATACATCTTTGTACTACTGGATGAATAGACAGAAAACTACTATGTGCTTCCCCTGTAAGATCTTTCGAATAAGCTCATCATTCTTCTATCACATACCCAGGTGATAATCAATCACTAGCTCATAATCTTTAATCAACTCTAGCCATCTTCTTTGCTTCAATTTCAAACTTTTGTGATCGGTGAATATGTCGCACTTCTCACAGTACAAATGATGTCTCCAAATCTTCAACGCAAAAATAATGGCAGCTAGCTCTAAATCATGTATCGGATAGTTCTTCTCATGTGGCTTTAGCTATCTAGAGGCATAAGCAATTACCTTCCCTTCCTGCATAAGTACACAACCAAGTCCATTCATGGACGCATCACTGTAAATCACAAACTCCTTACCTGGTTCTGGTTGTACTAAAACAAGAGCTTTAGTCAACAATGCTTTTAACTTTTCAAAACTTTGTTGACACTTCTCAATCCATTCAAACTTGATATCCTTTCGCAGAAATCTTGTCAACGGGGTAGCTATCATGGAAAATCCCTCTACAATATCCGGCAAGACCAAGAAAACTTCTAACTTCTGATACATTTCTAGGAGGCTTCCAATCAACAATGGCTGAAATCTTGCTCGGATCAACCTTAATACCTTCACCTGAAACAATATGTCCAAGAAAACCAACTTCTCGTAACCAGAACTCACTTTTGCTAAACTTGGCATACAACTGATTATCTCTCAGAATCTGTAAAACTGTTCTCAAATGCTCTGCATGCTCAGTCTCATCATGAGAATAAATCAAGATATCATCAATGAACACAACTACAAACTTATCCAAGTACGGTCTAAAAATTCGATTCATTAAGTCCATGAAAATGGCAGGAGCATTAGTCAAGTCAAATGGCATCACAAGGAACTCATAATGACCATACCTAGTCCGGAAAGCAGTCTTCAGGACATCTAACTCTTTAACTCGCAACTGATAGTATCCGGATCTCAAATCTATCTTGGAGAACACAGTAGCTCCCTTGTTTCAATTCCAGGAATTCCTTTCTCTTCTGGTCAATAAACCCCTGACTGATGTACTTTTTACGAAATTCCTCCTGAAAGAAATCCCAAGTGATCCTCTCCTTTGGTACAACTGATACAAGTGTCTTCCACTAGTAGTAGGCTGAGTCTCTAAGAAGTGATATTACACATTTCATACATTCCTCGGGTGTACAAGATAATTCATCAAAGACTCTGATAGTATTTTCTAACCAAAATTTTGCTCTTTCTGCATCATCATGTTTTGTTGCTCGAAACTCTTCTGCCCCTTGTTTCCCGATTCTATCAACTGGTGGCTTTTCTCTTATCATTGTACCGTGGATCGGGAAGCTTGAGCTACATGGGTAGCTTTGAGAGTCATGAGGGGTGGAGGTCTAACTACCGGATTCGGATTTAACGAACGAACTCGGCAAACCAATTATTCAAAGCTTGGAAGAGAGCTTCTCGAGTCACTCCTCCTCGATTAATCATTCATCGCCTATTCTCGGATGGCGCTACCCCTTCCGTGGGGAGCGCAGCGCATTACTTTCTACATCATCATCACCAGCTCGCTCGGGATCCATTACAATACAACAAAATATTTAAAAATCGTCAGGAGTCGTCACACTATCAAAATACAGGTATGGCATGTATAGCTAGACATTTACTCACACTAACTGTTCCGAAAACCGACTAAACCTGCTCGATACCAATAAATGTAACGCCCCACGCCCAAAAACCGTCACCGAGTCAAGCTTGAGGTGTTACTAAACTTATCTTACCTTTTAAACAACTCTAAACCACTTATTTTAATTTTCGGAGTAAACTGTTTTTCTGCATCATAGCTGCTTAAAAATTAATTTCTTGAGTTTCAAAACTTGAAATTAAGATCCGTAAATTTTTCCTGAACCTAAACTCATATATCTATCTACTAATTTTTTTCTATAATTTTTGACTTAGCCAATTAGTACAGTTTATTAGTTAAAGTTACCCCTGTTTCAGAATTCGACTGCACTGACCTCTACTTACTACGAACCACTTTTCTCCATATAAAAAATTAATATAAGTATACCGTTTGTTTCTATTAAAACTAGATTCAATAAGGATTCTAACCATATAAATTACACCACCTAATTATTTTTTTACAATTTATGGTGAATTTCCAAATTTAAAACAGGGGATCTAGAATTTTCTCTAACCTTGTTTCACTAAAACTCAGATATCTCATAAAATATAATACCTTTACCTGTTTTGCTTATTCCATAAGAAAATAGACATAATAAGCTTTAATTTCATATATTATTCACCATCAAACCATGTCTCTACGATTTTTAGTGATTTTTCAAAATCAGATTATTTCTGATACTTGAATCTGTTTTTAAGTTACTTTCACATTTTTCTTAGTTTTCATGTGATAGTTACTACTTATTCATACATACAATTAAACATGTATATCATCAGCCATTCTATTAGCTAATCACTAGCAAGTATTTACACATCATTCATTGATCATATCATATCAAAAGAAACCAAGTTCCTATACATGCCATACACAAAACTAAACGTCTAACTATACCAATGTGATTCCTTCGATAGTGTGATCGGGTCTCCGCGTTTCCTTCGATCCCCGAGTGGCTAGATAAAAACTATAAGAAAAAGAAAATAAAGAGAGTAAGCACTAGGCTTAGTAAGCTTACAAGCAAATAAATTACAACATTCAACATAATGAATAATTATACATAATGTCACCTAGCCTCATAAACTTTCTTTACTTCTCATTTTCTACCTTCTTCTTTACTTACTTACCTTCTTTCTTACCCGACCTTTCACTATTTATAAATATAATCTACCTTCCCTTTTGCTGATAATTCACTGTAATTTAACGTGTACAATGACCCATTGAACCACTCGGAATACTAAGGATACTTGGGGTCGTTCTCGCTCTATCAATATCCTCGCCAATGCCATGTCTTCGACATGGACTTACATGAATTATTCCTGTCTCTCCAATGCCATATATATATAATATGGGCTTACATGGCTCATTCCTGTCTCCAAAGCCATATAACTGATATGGACTTACATGGCTCATTTTTGTCTGTCTGTCCCTCTGTCAACCCCAATATCCTAATATTCCTAAGGTTCAAACGGGGCTTCCTAATGCTTTTTCTCTGTCACTTTGCCTTTAATTTGACTTTAAATATTCTCATAAAATAAGTATATAAATGCTGGAAATTGACAATAATAATGTAAAATAAAAAAATATTGCATTTATTTCATCAAACTTACCTCGTATGCAAAAATAGCTACTTTTACCATTTCGTCCACAACTTGGTATTTTCTCCATTTTAGCTTGAATTTCAGTTTTCCTTGCTCTATCATTTAAAATATAGTCTAATTAGGACTCACATTATTCAAATTGACTCAAAATCATATTTTGACAAAATTACAATTTTGCCCCTAAACTTTTGCATATTTACACTTTTACCGCAAAGCTCGTAAATTAAACTTCAGCCTATTTTCCTATGTTTCATGACATGCTGGTCATTTTTCCCTTCTATGGCAGCATCAAATTCATACTCTAACAAGCACTTATGACTATTAGGTATTTTTACCGATTAAGTCCTTTTACTCGTTTTTGCTTAAAACCGAGTAGTACAAGTTGTCTAACATAATTTAAAACCTCATATTCTATCATAAAACACCAAAATACACAAATTTCACCTATGGGTATTTTTCCAAATATGAACCCTAACTTAAATTATTGCTAGCATAAGCTTTATCGAACTCATGGATTCCAAAAACGTAAAGAACTTGAAAAACGGGGCTAGAAACGGACTTACAATCGAGCTTGGAAGCTTGAAAAACCCTAGCCATGGTTTCTCCTTGCTATATTCGGCCATGGGGTTGAAGATGAGCAAAATTGGCTTTTAATTTTGAATTTTAATTCATTTTACCCCTAAATGACCAAAATGCCCTTACTACTAAACTTTTCAAAAATTCCATCCATGTCCAATTTTTGTCCATAGACTTAGAAATTGGTAAAATTACTCTTTAAGGACCTCTAATTAATAATCTAATTCAATTTTATGCAAAATACTTCTAGAACACAAGTTTTGCAATTTATTCAATTTAGTTCCTAATTTCAAATTAAGTACTTTATGCATAGAATTTCTTCACGAACTTTTCACACAATCATGCAAACATATCATAGACCTCAAAATAATAATAAAATAAATTTTTCTACCTCGAATTTGTGGTTTCGCAACCACTGTTCCGTTTAGGTCCTATTTCGGGATGTTACAAAAAAAAAAAAAAATGATGAATCCATGTAACTCGGTTATAAAAATCGAAACAAACCCCCCTGTATCTTTTTATGAACACAAGCAAAAATAGCAAGAAATCAAAAAAGGTTGATTTTCATTTTTAAGTTCTGAGTTCATTTATTCTATTTATTCTATTTTTCTTTTTTTACATACGAAATAGACAAAAGTAAAAAGGAAAAGAAATAAAGAAACCTTACCTGAAACCACGGACGCGTAGCCGGAGATCTCCTCCATCGTGGCGATCGGGTTCGAAGGGAAGGGCCATGGGTCTTTCTCTTGGTTCTTAAAGGACGTCAAGATACGCGGCCTTCGAAGGGCTCTCAAACGGGGTTTAAAATACCCTCGGTTGCACGTCGCTGGCCACCGAAAATAGTGGCGGTACGGTGGACGGGAAAATAGCCTGATCGGCTAAAGCAAAGGGAGAGGGAAAGAGGGCAAAGGCCCTCTGTTTTCTTTGTTTTTTTTAAAAAAACAGAAGCTGGAATGAAGAAAATAAAAAAAAACTAACTTAAATACCTGAGGCAAACAACGTCGTTTGGGGAGTGGGAGTCCAAGCGCTAAAATGGCACCGTTTTGGACCAACCACACGTGACCCGACCCGCACACAGGGAGATCCGCTTGTTTTGTATCGAATGGGCTATTTATGCCCGTGGTCCTTCCGTTTCTTCGTGCTTTTTAATTTGATCCTTTTCTTTCTTTTGTTTTGCTTTAATCTGGCCATAAAATGCTGCTTGTTTTTCAATCGGGTCCCTTGACCCATTGGTTCGCTGCGAGCGAACACGTGTCCAGAGGCTGGGTATATTGCCCATTCAGTCCTCCAACTTTTCATATTTTTTATTGTTACCCTGTATCTTTATTTTGTTACAGTTTTCGCTTCTAATTTTATTTTTTGTTCCAATTTAATCCTTTGATTTTATTTTCCTTTATTTATTCATTTTTACATACATTATTTTAATCATTTCTATATTTTATTTGTTAGATTTTCATATATGTTGTTAAAGTGTTCTTTTGTTTATTTTAAATCGTTTATTTACGTATTTTAAATTTTAAATTATTATTTATTTTAAATTTTATATACATCATTTGTTTTGAGAATATCATATATTTTGAAGTCTTTTATACCTTTTATTTTAAACTATTATATGTACATACTATTCACTTTAAACTTTTACATATATTGTTTAGTTATATTATTTTATATGTAATTACGTTAAATTATTTTATTACCTTTTATAAACCCTTCATTATTATTTATTTTTAGACTTCGCATATTACTTACATTGAATTATTTTGTATATATATATTTTTATATATTATTTATTTCAAATCTAATTTTCGTATATTATTTCTTTTAAACTTTTATATGTTATTTTAAAATTGTTTTATAAGTTATCTATTTTAAGTCGCTCTATATACTATTTTATTATTTTTGTATATTAATGACTTTAAATTATATTAATCTATTCACTTCAAAAAAAATTTATATATACATATTATTTGAGGTTTTTTATTTTATTCGTTTTGAATTATTCTTATACATTATTTTAAACTGTCATTTACTTGACATTGTTTTATTTTATTTCATTCTCTCCAATTATTAGTATTGGAATTTAAGCGACGTATGTTATGCGATTAATACCATTGTGCATGTTATAATTTGTTTATTCATATTGCCATTATTATTATTTGCATGTATAATATTGTATTTGTGTTGTATCATTCCATACTCTATGTTATATTTTTGTTTTATCTAGTTTAAGCTATGTCATACATTAACCCAGCATATCTACTCGACTAGGAGCGCTTGATTTTTATCCCAAACGAATAACGTACATCATTTAAATACTACATTTGCTACTATTCAAAAATGAGAATTTCAAAGTAAGGCAATGTTTCGCTTTTTGGAATATCGAAGAATTGTGCCCTAACTTACGGGGTTTCGGTTCTCTCGTCGATTCTAAAATTGCCAAATATCCTTTTGATTTTTAAAATACATGGGATTCCAAATTAAAATTAAAGACGACCTTGTGCTCGGAAGTTCATAGTATTGTGTCCTAACTTACGGGATGTGATACTTCGATATCTCGAGATAAGGAAATCTCTAACAATCTTTTTTTTAGCTAATTCAAGAATTTTAAAATCAATATTAACAAGAAAGGATCGTATTTCAAATCCATTCCCGATTTTCAATTTTCAACATTAAGACACTAATTAATCAATTCGGTACCAATTTTTGGGCGTGTCGAGGGTGCTAATCCTTCCTCGTACGTAACCGACTCCCATTTTAGTCTTCGCTTTCAAACAAAGTTCATTCCTGTTTTTTTCAAAAAAATAGTTTCGACAATTTTAATAGATATTTATTATTAAAATAAAATTGAAATTAAATAATATTAATAATTTATTATATGATTAGATATAGATAATTAAATATGTATGTTTGATAATATTAAAAATTATAATATTTTATATTAATATTTTATTAATTTTATAAATTTTAAACATAAAAGTAAATTTTTTTTATTATTAATATAATAATATTAAATTTTATTTAAGTTAATTTTTATATAAAAATAAAATTACTCATAAACAAATTTTTTCTTTAGAAAATGACTTATGTTTTTTACCTTTTCAAAAGGTAAAGAAAAAATTCCAAAAATTATTTTCAGTACTTTCCGGTGATTTTCTACTACTTGCAACATGTTACTCCACAAGAAAGGACAAACAGAAAAATAGGATGACTCTTGACTCAATAACCTCCACAATCACATTTTATTATCCCACATAGTTCTCGTCTGCTAAATACTGGTTCCAATACAATAAAATGATGGTCCCATACATACACAATACCATCAAACTATAAAGATCTGCATATGGGTCCATTTGGTTTATTTGTAATAAATCCAGTAGATAATGAAAATCAAATCTCTCCATCCCAAAGCTCTTCAAGAGACTTGTAAGGACCGTCATCTGATACAAATTCCCCAGCTGGAAACCCTTTGCACTGTGGAAGTTGGCTTATCTTGCGAGACTCCTCAGTACTGAGCTTCCAATCAAAGATATCAAGGTTTTGTTTCATCCTTTCCTTGTTGAAGCTCTTCACAAGCACACATACTCCTTGTTCATGTGCCCATCTCAAACAAACCTGAGCAAGCGATTTTCCCTTGGCTTGGGCAATTTCCTTGAGTAGCTCACATTCCATCACCCGATTTGTTCCCCAGAGCGTTCCTTTTGCCCCCAAAGGAGAGTAAGACTCGATAAGTATGCCCTTCTCATCGCAAAACTTCCTCAGTTTCTTTTGCTGCCACATTGGGTTCATCTCCACCTTTCACCCCATACATCAATTCATACGAATCCATCATTAGTTACTTTACTATTAATTTTAATTTAAAAACATTAAGCAGATGATACAAAACATTAGGTAGAAATTAAACTGGTCCTCACTTGGTTCACTGCAGGTGGGATTTTGGCAGTGGAAAGGATAGTTTCGAGTTTCTTGCAGGAGAAATTGCTTACTCCTATAGATTTTGTTAGGCCAAGAGCTTGACACTCCTCCATTGCTTCCCACACAGATTTTAGATCAATAGGAACAAGGTCCTTCTTCTTAACAGGCAACTCATATTCCCCAGGCTTCACGCTCACTGGCCAGTGAATCAGATACAGATCAAGATATTCCAACTTCAAATTTCTATACAAATCAAGAAACAATAAGTAAACCAATAAAAAGCACATATTGAAAACATCAAGGGCACAAAGGGATAATACTTGAGTGTTTTTTTGAGTGCTGGGAGAACACAATCATGGTGTGCATCGCTACACCAGAGCTTGGAAGTGATAAAGAGTTCGTCTCTGGATTTGATTAACCCTAGACGAAGAGCATCTGATATTGCTTCACCTAAAGGCTGTTCAGTTTGGTAAAGAGCAGCCGTATCGAAGTGACGGTACCCTACTTCGATAGCTTCGAGAATGGTTTGTTTCATGGTATCAATGGAAGCACCGAAAGGGTATTCGGCTGTGCCAAAACCTAGAAGGGGAATAGCTTTCTCATTGGTTGAATGAAGAGGGAAAGTTGGGACGCTTTGATATGAAGTGGTAGACAACTGTGGACTGCTTTCTTGCATTTTGGTTCTAACATCCATGTTTACTGTATCTGTCAATAATATCCTTCACCATGCCATCTCATATATATTACAAGTTTTTGAGTCATTGGTCCTTTTTAATTATTACTTTGATGGACGTCTTTTTCTATTTACTTCCTTTTTTTTAAAGAAAATCTAAATAAATAAATACAAGTGGGTGTTTATTCCCCCCCCGGCGGAATAAGTGGGTGATCATTATTGACCAACACCCCATTCTTTGAAAATCGAAAGAAGAAGAATAATATTTTCAACCTTGATATAATCTCGTGTAAAGATATTGATCAAATTTGTTGATGTTAATGAGATTTGAGATTGTGTATTGTTGCTTGAGATTCAAAATTGTGTTTTTAATGTTGATGGAGTTTTAATTTGATTGGCATGTATATTGTTGTTAATATAGGAAGAGGTGGATTCTAGTAGGCTGAAGCATATTATCCTTCTATTTATGGGTTGAGGAGGGACTATGGACAGTTATAGGTATTGTATCAAAAAGAATAAATATGATAGAACCTATGATGAAATTGTTAAAAAAAATGTGTTTTTAATATTAAATAATGTTTTTTACAATAATAATACTAGGAGGAGTATCTATACTATTTAAAAAGAGTTTGATTGAGTTGGCCACTCTCAATTAAGCTTTAACTCAATTTTTAAATTACTATAAGACTATTATTTAAATGTTTAATGCACACTTTAGTTCTTGAAATGTACTGGTTTCTTACATTGGTGACTAAAGTTTTTTTTAGCCCACTTCAATCTTTAACATTATTTGATGTTTTCAATTTAGTCCTTACCATTATCAAACCTTCTCTGTTCAATGTTTTGGTCACTAAACTAGGAATGTCTAATAATGT
This sequence comes from Gossypium anomalum, assembly GCA_025698475.1. Lineage (NCBI taxonomy): Eukaryota > Viridiplantae > Streptophyta > Magnoliopsida > Malvales > Malvaceae > Gossypium > Gossypium anomalum. The sequence continues at coordinate 64,329,166 of CM046956.1, forward strand.
TAGGGATTGAAGTAGGCAAAATAAAACTTTAAGAACCAAATTGAGAAAAGCACTATATTTCAGGGGCTAAAGTGTGCATTAAGCCTTATTTTAAAATATAATAAATATTATTTTGAACATACTTTTATCTTTTTTCATACAAAATCTAGTAAAACATAATATTTAAACCCAAAATTTCATAAAACTTACCAACCAATATAACCATTTCAATTATAAAGTAATATTTAATTCTCATTTTAATTTTAAAAATTTTTCTATTTTTTCTCCAAGTTGCTTGTTTCTTCTCTTGTATTTTGTCCAATGACAGTGCCAATCTCCAGGTTGGCTACCGCTGGCCTCTCTTTCTTTTTTTTTTCTCCTTTTTCACTCCATGATCTCTTTTGTGGGTATCTTTAATGTCTTCACAAATTGTGATGGATAGATGATAATATCAATTGTTACTAACACTCCACCACCCATCAATAGTTTCTCTTAGAAAGTGGGTGGTTCTTTGTTGGTTTCCTAATATGTTTCTGTTTTAAGAGTATTGCAAAATAATAAATGACTTTACGAGTCAGTTTGGACCCATTTTGTCTTAAGTTTTATATGTTTTTTTCATTGTTAAATAAGTCCTCACTTATGCATGTAGACTTGCTTTTGCAAGTGATTTTAGGGATAGTTTTGTTGCTATCCTCTTCAATTTGGTGGATGTTTAATTTTTTTGTTGATTTTTGCCCTTCGATTTAGACCATAGATCCAGTGCTTGCCTTTCATTGCCCATGAGGGGTGTTTGTTATTTAAATCAAATATGTCATGCTTGAGTTGTGACAAAGCCAATTGTCAATATTACATAATGTTCATTTGATGCTAAGATTGAAGTCTTTATTTTGTTGATAGAACTTATCAGGTGCTTGTTATTTTTTCTGTTTCAATTTGTATAGTCCTATTCATAAAATGAATTAATGAATTTTTCTTTAAAAAAAATTACCTTTTAATTTTTAATATATTTAATATATAATTATTTTCGGCGTATATTCTAACATCTTTTAAGCGAAAACAAGGATGTCTCGATCACTTCAATGTTAACCTTTTGTTTTATTTAAATGTTAAGTTTTTTAAAGGATTTTTTTTTTTGAGCAAATTTTTAAAGGAATTATTTCATCATGTATCTAGCTGTTCTGTAGGCGACTACTCTATCATGTACAAACAAAAAATCTCTATAAAAATTAATATTTTTAGGTATTAATAAAATTTCATCATATCATTAAATTTTAAATAAAAATTATTATTATTCATCCAAAACATATTCTAACTTCCTCTCTAAACTCTAGCTAAATTACTATAAATATAAGTAATAGCAGAAAAAAAAAAACATAAGTAATTACAATAAAAAATATCTATAACTAATTTATATGATTTTGGAATTTGAGTTTTGTTTTTTTTTTTTTAAATTTTTAATTGCATTGTTTGTTGCCTCATCATTTATAAAAAAATTTATATTATTAAAAAATTTCAAAATCAACAATTTTATTCATAATAAAAACTAGAATTATAGTTATATTATTAAGAAAGTCAAATTTCATAATTGTAAATCCAATCACCGTTAATCTCAAGTAAGTTTTGTAAAAAAACTTATGTTAAATCTACTATCTAAAGTTTGCCCAGGAGCTTTAATCTATTTTAATGACAATTTGTTTTTTAATAATTTTAAGTTGCAAAAGTGAAGAATTGCATTTTATTATACATTAAAAGTAATAATTTTATTGCATTAGATCTATAATTTTAAAGTTTATATGTTATTTGATTTTTCTTTTTACTTTCATATTTGTTTTACTGTTTATGTTCGGGATCTATGGTTGCCTTCTCAACAGCTTAAACCTCGTTCTTTCCTTGGAAGTACAATATGGCTTGCCACTACACCCAACACTTCTTGATATTTGATTTTTTATTTTAATTACTTATGTTTTAAAATAATTTAATTAGAATTGGAGAATAGATCGAATATGGATTCATGTATAATAATAATTTTATATCTTTAAATTTTACTAAACTAATAAATTTTATTAATGTCTAAAATTAATAATTTTTAACATAATCCTAATATAAATTATTCTCTTAAAATAATATATATATATATATATGCATTGGTAATTCAGTCCATAGCAAGATGAGATTGTGTCCATTTGTGATACTCATATAAACATGCGAGGCATAGACAAATGTGTCAGTTTTAATGTTAACAAGTTTTCAGCAATTTCAAGTTCTAAGATATTGTTATACTTTAATGGGTTAAAAATTAATTTAGTACTTGTTATCATTTTGTTTTGAATTTTTTTATTAGTTGATTATCTAAAGCTGTAAATTGTTATATCAATATATTATCCCGATTATTAGCAGTGTTATAAAAAAATATTGATGTGATCCACTTTAAACGTGGCATAATCTCTTTTTGAACTATATTTAAAGAAAGAAAATTAATTATTTTTGAAAAGTCACAATATTTCTAAAAAAATTCACAAATATAAGAAAATTTTAAAATATAAAAAATCCATAAATCATAAAAATATGCTTCTCTTTTTAAAAATAAATAAAATTTTAAAAAGTGAAAATTAGAAAAAGAAACGAAATAATAAATAGACACACACATATATATATATATCACTTTTATTTACCTTGATTATTTTTCTAATTTTTTTTCGTGATATTTCACTTTTTTTTTAACTTTTCCTTTTTGAATTTTGTAGAAAATACATCATTATATATATATTTTTTATTTTTTAATCATTTTTATTCCAGAAAGGACTATAAACAGTTCTTTTAATTTATTGATATTTTTAAAATATTTTATTTTTGGATTTTTTTTTTTTACATTTTCTTTGAATTTTCACTCTTTTTTAATTTTATGTATATTTTTTTGGCTTTGTTTTAGAATTTTACGTATTTTTTGTTTTAAAATTTTTTAATTTTTAAAAAATTTTCTTTTTCTTTTTTGAATTTATTTCACTAAAAAAATTGGTGCAACGTGGCATGTTGGGAGTTGAGCCTAGAAGTAATAGGTATAACATTTGGAAACTTTAGATTATAAAAAAAAAAACTTTAGGTTCCAAAGTTATAATTTAGTACAACTTTGGAGGCTATTAAACTTTGACCCTATTTTAATTGTTTAATCTATCTATACTACAATCAAAAGTATTGTAAAAGGTATTTACTAAATGAGATTCTTATAAACACACTTATTCTTATAGTTTGAAAAGTGTTTCAATACCCTTGAGATTTTCTCTCTCATTTTTGTAAAACATATGGACTTGATCCCCTTATTGTTGTTGATCTAACTATCTCCACTATCGACTTTAATGGCTTGTTGAGTAATTTTATCTCGTGTCTTATTAATGGGAGTATTCGGGTATTTATACATGCTATTGCAGCTTAGATATGACCCCATTATTTTGTCTTGAATCCACTGTTCCTAGTATTGGCATTCCATGCAGACTTCGGGCCTGCTGGACAAGTGTTTCACTTTGGGTTTCCTGCGGAGCACGCGGTCGTCCTTCTGTGAGCTCTTTGGACGAATAGGAACTAAGATTGTGGCCTTCCATTGGTCTGTGTGAGTTAGATCCGCGAGCCTACCTTGCGAGTTGGGTCTGCGAACTCCCTTTACTGTTTGGGTCTGCGAACTCCCTTTGCTGTTTGGGTCTGCGAACTCCCCTTATTGTCCTCTCGCAGTTCGCCTCGCGTTCAGTCATTTGGTGGGACCTACTCAGGTCATGGGTAGGTGACCCTAATCCTATTTAGGTCACAGGTAGGTCACTCGAATCCTATATAGGACTCAGGTTACTGATCACTAATGTATAACAATAGTCCCCCTATTAGGCTTAAGGAATGTTATTGTAACGCCCCTAACCCGTATCCGTCGCCGGAATAGGGTTAAGAGGTATTACCGATCAAACACGACATTTAACTAACATTTCAGAACTCAATAAACATTCATTATCAAATAACATGCATTCACAAGCACAATGTCCCTTAAATAGGTCTACGAGATCTATAAACATGCTTACAAAAGGTTCGGGACTAAACCGATCACATATAAAAATTTCTAAAAACTTAGAAAATTTTCAAACATATAAGGGTCACACGCCGTGTCACAGGTCGTGTGAAAACAGGGCATACATATTGACTTGCACCACATGGCCAAAGACACGCCCTTGTACCATGGTCGTGAGAAAACTTGGGAGGTTACTGACTTGGGTCACACGGCCAGCCACATGCCCATGTGTCAGCCCGTGTGCCACACATGACTAGTAGACACGCCCGTGTGTCTAGGCCGTGTCAAAACTATAGGGTATACTGACTTTAAATCGAAGGGTACCCCAGGGGACACACGGCCATGTAACATGATCGTGTATCATACACGGCTGAGACACACGCCCGTGTCTCTACCCGTGTGGACAAAAATAGGCCTTTTGAAAAGCCAATTTGCTACCCTAAACACAAGCATACATAGCAACCAAATTAGAACCATTTCAATACATATTTTAACAACCAAAACATGCTATTTTATTCACATATCATGCTATCTATTCACAACCATTTATCACACTCAATTTCATATACAAAACATACCAACTCATTATACCAAAATTATCATATTTTACCTAATTCGAAATACATTAACTTATCAAATTACCCTCAATTTCAAATCACTTAATATACCATATCATCATCTCAAAACAAACCACAATATGCCAACTTCCAAGCATTAGCACATCAATTAACAACTAACCAAAATAACCAACACATAACCACACCAAATAAGCCAACATATAAGGCATTATATACATCACATAAATAACACTTACCAAACACAATTCAAGCCAACTTAAATGATAATACATACCAACATTTACAAGCCAAATCTCATGGCTAATATCATAATTCAAAACATACCAAAATGACTCTAGCCTATACATGCCATACACCATATATACAAAGCTCCAAAATTACCAACAAATAGTCGATAGTGTGATGATGGTTCCCGATGATCCCTAATGCTCGAGCTAGCTTAGATGATCTATAAAATACAGAAAGAACACACAAAGTAAGCTTTAAAAGCTTAGTAAGCCATATACAAATAAAGTCATCATATGAACATTTGCACATCAATTCAAATATGCTAAACATAACAAATCATATATAAGTTCACAAACCTTTCACCTTGAACACATATTCTATATCTTAATCAAATTCACCATATACTTCACCTTTCAACACTCATATAAATCTCATGCGTACCTAAGTTATTTAACTCATTATCACATTCTTTCTCGACTTGGTTTTGCCCGTTGAACCATTCGGAATCGTTAAGGATACTCAAAAATCACATAAGCTCGTACAATGCCATATCCCAGATATGTTCTTACATGTTAACACATATCGATGCCACTGTCCTAGACAGGGTCTTACAAGAAATCAATTAACGATGCTAATATCCCAGACATGGTCTTATACGTAATCTCAATACAATGCCAATGTCTCAGACATGGTCTTACATGTAATAACATCTCGATAACCTAATGTCATGACATTTGTATCCTATACTATTCCTAAGGTTTGTATGGGACTTTTGGATGTCGCAACTTCGTCGATTCTTGCTCGTAAGTACTCGTTCAACATTTATAACAATTCAATGACAAGTAAACATATATAATTTAATTTAAAGACATTCATTTGCATATGAACTTACCTCGTACGAACACGAACGGGCTGGAACGACTATTCGACTACTTTCGATTTCCCCCGATCTAAATCTGATTTCTTTCGTTCTTGATCTATATACATTCAAAATTAAATATTTTATTCATTAACACATTCAATTTAGTCCAAAAACACATATTTGGGCATTTTTTCACTTTAGCCCCTAAACTTTTACATTTTAACAATTTAGTCCCTATTTTACAATTACACAAAATTCACATAATTCAATCCAAATACATGCTAGCATAATTTCACATGAGTCCTTAACAGCCCATATCTTTCATTTATTTCACATTTTGACCCATCAATTTGCAAATTTCACAATTTAATCCTATTTAGACATTTTCATCAAAAATCACTTTGTAAAACATGTAAAACTATCCTCAAGCTTTCATAATTTATCATCAAACATTCAAGAACTCTAACATTCGTCAATGGCACATCACAAAATCTTTAACAATTTCACAAATTAGGGCATGGGCTAGCTTGAACACAAAGCAACGATCACAAAAACATAGAAATCATTAAAAATCAAGTAAAAATGAACTTACAATTAACAAGAGCAATGGCTGAACCTTCAAGCCCTAACAATGGTGTTTTTCACCTCTTATTTTCGGCTAAAAGAATAAAGATGGACTAAATTCTCTTTTGTTTTTCATTTAATTAACATTAATTAACCATTTTACAATTTTAACCTTTACTAAACTATTATATAATCACTTAATATATACCCATTTATATCCATTCCCACTATCCATGGTCTAATATCATTATAAGGACCTTTGATTTAATAATCATAGCAATTAAACACCTTTAACATATAGAATATCACTTTTGCATTTTACGCGATTAAGTCATTTTTCTCAAATTAAGCTATTAAACAATAAAATTAGCTCACGAAATTTTCACAGATATATATTCACATGATATAAACACCAAAAATAATATTAAAATAATTTTATGACCTCAAATTTGTGGTTCCAAAACCACTATTTCAATTTAGCTAAAACCAAGTTGTTACAGTTATAAAATGGCGCTTCTTATAGGGGGATTATCATTTTGCATTTATTGTAGCTTGTAGGATACGCATCAGTCGTTGGAATCTGATATGTGCTTCACCACATATGCGAACGAATCTTTCTCACACGTATCTAATTATTGGAACTTCTCGGTCATCTGAACCATCAAAGCGCGAGGAAAAGTTTCTTTAAAATAGGGGTTTTTTGGAGCCTTAAGATTTACGCTTACTCACTCTTAATATTAGAATCAACTAAAGATCTTTATTATGGTAAAATTTTTTCGCAACTTTTTTATTTTCTTCTCTTCATCAAATATGCGTAGAATGAGAGGAGCTGGCGGTCTATTATTGCCCCGTTGTCCATTGTGGGGACGTGCTTCCAAAACCCCCATTGAGGCAAAAGTTGTTCCATACACCACAAAGTACGAAGAGATGAGATAGATTTTACGTGCACAAAGGATTGAAATTCCTCATTTTGCGTATGAGGTCTCTATTCTTGAGGGGAAGTATAGCCTTAGCAACACAGGTGACGGTGGTTTCTTGCTTCCCCTCCACGCCCTGGAGGCTAGGTTTCACCTACTCCTTCACCCGTTTTTCTGTAGCCTCTTGCATAAATATGGGATTGCTCTTGGGCAACTTTGTGGGTTCTCTTGGTGGATTTCATTTTCATATTTCATCAACTGCCATCACCAAAATGAGGCATCGGAGCTCACCGTTTTCTAGAGTTTATATTTGTTAAATGTTCAGAATCAAAGGGGTTAGCCAAGCTTCTATTATCTCTTCCCGTCTGAAATGTGAAACAATAATTACGAACCAGTGTTCTAACCTTCGGTTAAAATGGGAAAAGCATATCAAGGTTAGATGTAAAGTTGCAAACAAGTTTAGTTTTCATCCATACCGAGCCAAGATATGTGTTTGAAGCGGACTATAGGGACAAGTTGTTGGAAAACTTAACTGGAAAGGCTTCTTACAGGAAGTCCCTTGATCATAGATAACCTTGTCAATGTGAGGAATGTGTTTTTGTATTGCCTAGAAGGTCGCAGTCTTAGCGAGTATAAGCTAGGTGATAGCAGAAAGGTCGCCAAAGCCTTAGGGCCAGTTGCCGAGAGTAGGTCATGGCCACATGGAATTTATGGCAATTTTAACAACAACGACTTGGGCCAAATTCTGGTCTGTCTTCGAAAGGAGCTTGCGAACTATTTCTATAATTATTGTGGGATAAAGCTTCGTCCATGGATGGTGGCCTCCTTGTGGGTAGAAAGATTGTTCCAATTAATTTGTTAATTGCTCCCATTAATGTTAGGATTGTTGCTGATGCAAGCATCGATCATAGCTCTAGGAACAGTTCGGATGACACTGATAGTATTTCTTGTGAAATCAGTAAGGCCATGGACAATAATTCTTTGATAAGGGCAAGAAGTACAAGACCACCGCAGGGGCTATCAATGTTTCTTCTACCAATAAGGAGGAGGGGAACGAAGAGAGTTTTGAGAAGCATCACAAGATGCGAATAGATCCTGCTACTCCCATAACTACAGCAGTTGGTATCCTTGTTTCTCCTTCGGTGAGCCCGCAATTAGTGCCCCCCATCAGCTCGCTAATTCTTGTTGTTGAGGACTCCCTTTCTATTGTTCTTTAGATTCCTCTATCCATGCTTGTTAATGAAGAAGTAGTAGTTGAAGGTAATGGAGGTTCGTTCTCGTGGTGTGGTCACCTGAGCGCACAGAAGTATCCTTATGATCCTGTTAATATGACCCGAAAATGGAGGGCTTCACTACCATAAGCTATGAGGAAGGATGCGCACACCGTGGGGTCATCAGGTAGCGTACAAAAACTCTTAGTGTCTAACCTTACTTCTTCTCTGTAATTCCTACTTTCTGAAGCTAATATGGTTGGGCTGCAACATGATAAAGCCTGTCAAAGTGAGCTTGCAGGGACTAAGGCAGAATTGGAAAGGGTTTGTGAGCTATGCCTCAAGATGAGAAAGGAAAATGAACTTATCAACAAGTAAAATAAAGACCTTTCAGAGCAACGTTTAGGTTGATGGGCTATCACGCAAGGTGGCTGTTGAGAGAGAGGGTAAAGAAGCCACGCAAGCTGAACTAGATAGGATTACTACATAGCATATAGTCTAGTTGGATAAAATCATTAGGGATTGTCATGCTGAAGTAGCGAGGATGAAGCACGATCAATTTGAGGCCTTAGAGAAATTCAAGGAGGAGAACAGTCAGAATGTGTGTAACTCTATTTCCAAACTGAAGATGAATATATTGTTACACACTCAGGTTGCAAATGGGCCTTTTTATGCTCGCAGAGTTAACTTCAATGCTCTCTGCGATGTGGATATGGGTGTGCTGAGGTTCGATGTGTGTCTTCCTTTGGGTGATGCATGGGACTTATTCGTGTCTACTTGGAAAAACTCACAAGATTTCTACTTAGAGAAGGGCCCAGTTGAGAATGACAACGCAACCCCTCCTACTGAGATTGACAACATAAGCTAAGACACTGATAGGGGAGAAGAAGAAACCAATGTACCTTAGCTATCTAGCACTTTGTATTTCTTCCATGAAATGAAGTAAAAATTTGTTTTTCATCAATTATTGCTATAATGTTATTGTTTTTGCGGGTCTTTAATACCTATTGCGTGACTATATTGTTATCACCAAAACTTTAAACAAAATTTCAAAAATTACTAGCTGTGAGCTATTTTACACTTAAGGAATTTTTTCCAAAATCGTCAGCTAGGAATATTAGTCCGTGAGCTATTTTGAGCTTAAGGAAATTTTCAAAAATCAACAGCTTGGAATATTAGTTCGTGAGCTGTTTTGGACTTAAAGAAATTTTCTAAAATCATCATCTGAGAATTTTTAACTCTCATTGACTGTTTGAGGCCGCGATATAGAATCAACGAGCCTCAGGGTAATAGCTGGCAGCTTTTAACTCTTGCTAATTGTTTGAAGGACAGTTGGGAGTTTTTAACTCTCGCTAAATGTTTGTGGCCTGCAGTCTTAAACCTACAAGCTTTAAAATGATAGCTAAGAGTTTTTTACTCTTGTTAAATATTTGGAGGGCTGGAATATTGAACCTATGAGCCTTAATATGACAACTGGGAGTTTTTAACTCTCGTTAACTGTTTGGAGAACAGGCGGAAGCTTTTAACTCTAGCTAACTATTTGGGGGGTTACAGTCTTAAACCTACAAGCTTTAAAGTGACAATTGAGAGTTTTTAACTCTTGCTAACTGTTTAGCAGGCTGTAATCTTAAACTTTCGATCCTTAAAGTGATAGTTGGGAGCTTTTGACTCTCTTCAACTATTTGGGGGGCTGTGGTTTTAAACCTGCGAGCCTTAAAATGACAATTAGGAGTTTTTAACTCTTGCTAATTGTTTGGGGGGCTATGGTCTTAAACTTTTGAGCCTTAAAGTGATAGTTAGGAGCTTTTAGCTCTCGCTAACTATTTGGGGGGCTACGGTTTTAAACCTACAAATATTAAAATGACAGCTGGGATTTTTTAACTCTTGCTAACTGCTTGGAGGGTTGCTGTCTTAAACCTTTGAGCCTTAAAGTGATAGCTAAGAGCTTTTAACTCTCGTTAACTATTTGGGTGGCTACGGTCTTAAACCTGTAAGTCTTAAAGTGACAGTTGGGAGCTTTTAACTCTTGCTAACTGTTTGGGGGACTACGGTATTGAACTTGGAAGCCTTAATATAACACATGGGAGTTTTTAACTCTCGCTAATTGCTTGAAGAGTTGTGGTCTTAAACTTGTGAGCCTTAATTTCGATAAATATATAGTGTTACCAAGGAGAGATTTCTATTCAAAGGGTGAAGAGTTATATATAGTAATTTTTGAGGTGTCGGGCATTCCATGTTTGCGATATAATTTTTCCTTCTATTATTGCTAACTTGTACGTTTCATACCCAATTTTTTCTATGACTTTATATGACCCTCCCAATTTGAAGCCATTTTTTCTTGTTGCGAAGGTGGCAAACTTGCTTCAGTATTTCTTAAAACAAGGTCACTCACTTGGAACTGCTTGTTTTTAACCTTGGTGTTGTAGTAGCAAGCCACCTGCTGAGCGTGCATTGTGTTTCTAACTTCAACTGCTTCTTTAAACTCATCAGTCAAATTAAGGTTGAGTCTGATAGCTTCTTATTAGCTTCCTCGTCAAAGTGTTGGATTTTGTGCAACCTCATACCAATTTTGCAGGGATTACAGCTTTTGCACCATAAACAAGGGAGAAAGTTGTTTCTCTCGTTGCAATGTGGGGTATAGCTCGTAGAGCCTACAAAATTATAGGAAGCTCCTCTAACCATGTGCCCTTGGCTTCTCCCACTTTTTTCTTCAAGACTGTTAAGATTTTCTTATTCATAGCCTTTACTTGCCCATTCGCCTGCGGTGTCTTGACAAAGCTTTGAGCTAGAGAGATATGTATGTCGGTACAAAAGCTCTTGAATTTCCCTTGGAATTACGTGTCATTGACCATGATAATCAACCATGGCATACTGAACCTACACATAACCGACTTCTACAGGAAAGACTCCATTTGCTTTTCAGTGATGGTTGCCAAGGCTTCAGCCTCATTCCATTTTGTAAAGTAGTCCACCACGACCACTATGAATTTCTTCTGTGTTGTGGCTATAGGAAATGGGCCAAGTATATCGACTCTCTATGTTGCGAACAACCAAGGGCTTGACATGATCTGAAGAGGTTCTGTTGGCTGTCTTTACACTTGGGCGGTATTTGGTAGGAATCGCATGTGCGAACTAATTCATGTGCATCCTTTTGGATCGTAGGCCAATAGTATCTCTGCATAAAGATTTTCTCAGCAAATGGTCTACCTCTCAAGTGATCACTGCAAATTCCCCCATAAATTTCTCATATTACATATTTAGCCTCAGGTGGTGATAAACATCACACCAGTGGATGTGAAAACCCTTTTCTATATAGTACACCCTCCAAAAGGGTGTATTTATCAAACATACGAAAAAATATGTTGATTTAATTCATTATGAAATTAAACGAGTTTGCAACATTCAAATACTCGATTCACGCATTAGGAGTTATGCAGGTATTTGTAATTTGTGATAATGATATACCCCGTAACTTTGCATTGTAGCATGCAAGCTCCTTCTTTCTTGCTTATCTTGTTCGCCTCGGAGTTATCCAAATTTCCTCCTAATCTATGCATAGTACTCGCGGTGTGTCATAGCTCGGGGTCTCTCTATGCTCAAGTAGGATTTTCCCTTTTTGTTCGATGACAGCAAATGATGCTAACTTGGACAAAGCATCAACACGTGTGTTGTCACTTTTTAGTAGTTGTTTAATTTGAACTTTGTCAAACCCTGTGAGCAACTGGGATATGATAGCATGATATTTCTTTAGCACCGCCTCCTTTACATCGTATTCATCGTTCATCTATTCTGCCACCAGCTATGAATCTATATGGACAATTAGGTTATTCGTTCCTAGTTGGTGTGCTAACTGCAGTCTTGATACCAAAGCTTCATACTTAGTGGTGTTATTGGACGTTTGAAACCCAAATGACAATCTATACTACCATTCATTGCCACTAGGGTCAATTAAGAGTGCACCTGCACCTAATCCTACTTTGGCTACGGGACCATCAATATAAACTAGCTAACTTTTTAAATTATCAGTTGCTTGTACACTTTCTGGAGGTGGGCTAACTACTAAATGACGTACAATAAGTAAAAAAGAAATCTTAGTACAAAATGCCAAACTCATCATGCCTCATCATAAAATATAATAGATTGAATTGTTAGCTTTCCATAATGTTCACATAAAGTAGAATTTTTTATAGGATATTCATTATCTAATGTTTCGAATTGCAAAATACATTACCTGCTGTGTCAACGAATTTCTCAAAGGAACACTCCATGAAATCAACTAGCACTTGTCATTTTATTGCAGTTCACGGAGCAAATTCTATTCCAAATTCTGTAACACCCTCCATCGTCGAGACAGGGTCTGAGGCATTACCAGACTCAAACATAAACATTCATACAAAACCAGGCCATAAAATTTTTCCCAATTTAAAACCATTCAAACACAAGCATATTGTCCCTTATCTGAGCTTACGAAGCCCAAAACGTACATTGGGTGTGGTTCGGGACTAAATTGAGAACTTTCGAAACTTTTGTGACACTTAGAAATATTTTTTGTTTTGGAGGGCTACACACCCGTGTGGGTAGGCAGTGTGGTCACACACACCAGTGTGGCTCAAGATACGTCCATGTCCTGAGCTTGTGTAACTCTGCATTTATTGCGTCATTAACAAAATAGGTCACAAGGCCAAGTCACACGCCCGTGTGCTTAGGCGGTGCGGCGAACTAAATTCCAAAAATTCAGGTGTAGACTTTACACGGCCAGGGCACAGGCCCATGTCCTAAGGCCGTGTCCTTCACATGGCTGAGACACACAGCCGTGTCTCTGCCTAGGTGTTTACTACTAGGCATTCTGTTTTACCTAACTATGGTGCAAGGGAACACACGACTGAATTACACACCCATGAGGCAGACCGTGTGTCATACACGGTCTAGACACACGCCCGTGTGCCTACCCGTGTGGACAACTTTGAGGTTATTTTTCAAGCCTTTTGTCACCCTCAATAACATATGCACACTTCTACATCTCAATGACATCTGGCATAAATGAGCACTTATGCATTAATTAACATGGATCATGCATATCAACTTCATATCAATTTAGACTCACTCAAGACTTCATATTTTATTTAGACCAAGCTTACCAAATCACATGCAATATGAAACATCAATTTACTTTCATTTCATACATTCATGCCTTAGTTGTTAGTATGCCATTTACTCATATTTCCATCATCAAACATCCATGATCATATCCACAATTCATCCATGCTAAATGAAATTAACCACATCATGATTGACCTTAGCACATGTATGCATATATGAATAGGATAACATCCCCATAATTAATATGGGCCATATCTCATGGCGATATATAAAATGAATCATCAAATCATTATAAGCCAACACATTTGGCTAAACCAATATGACATATGACAAAAAGACCAAGTCCCTATACATGTCATACTCAAAATACTTGAATTCACTATACCCAAAAGATTAGTCTGATAGTGTGAATCGAGCTCCGACGTCCTTCGATCCTCGAGCTAGCTTAGTGATACTATAAGAAAATGGAAAAAAAAATAGGGTAAGCATAAATCTTAGTAAGTTTGCATGTAAATAATTAACAACATTAACCATGCATTATTATACATATAACATAATAATATTGATCACAATGTCATCAAGTATCATAAGTACATTTTAAGCCATGTCATTTACATAATGCAGAATAAAACTCATTATCATAATTCATTCATTCACTTCTTGCCGAGGTCTCATCGATTTATAATCTCAATATCTATGAGCTTGTGTACATACCTGTACCCTTTCAACATGATCATACCTTGTCATCTCTTTGGCATAATCGTTGGATTTCCCATTGAACCACTTGGAATACTGAAGGATACTAGGGAACTCTCATCCATGTAGTACGATGTCAATGCCATATCCCAGATATGGTCTTACATGGGATCACAGATTGAAGCCAATAGCCCAGCTATGGTCTTACACGATGTCTCATATCAATGCCAATGCCATATCCCAGATATGGTTTTACATGGGATCACATATAGATGTCAATGCCATGTCCTAGACATGGTCTTACATGGGATCACATATCGATGCCAATGCCATGTCCCAGACATGGTCTTACATGAGATCACACATAACTCTAATGTCATGACATTTGTATCCTAACTATTCGTAAGGTTCAACTAGGGTTTAGAGATATCAAACTTCGTCGAATCGTTATCGAGTCATCATTAATTAAATCCACAAAGGCAATTACACAATTCATGCAATATTAAGGCATTAAAAAAATAATAATGTAATGTTGCATTATTTACACACGAACTTACCTCGGTACCAAAATATGACTAACTATTCGATTTAGTCCACAACCTTATTCTTTCCTCGGTTTAGGTTCGGACTCTGTTTTTCTTTATCTATAATAGCAAATATCACTTATTTAATTATCACATTGTTCAAATCAGTCCATAAATCATACTTTGGCAAAATTACAAATTTTTCCCTAAACTTTTACATAATTACAAATTAGCCTCTAGGCTCATAAAATGAAATGTGTTCATTTTCTTTGTTACCCAAGCCTAGCCGAACTTATAACATACTCATAGTAGTCCACATTTCTCATTAAATCATACATTTTACCACTCATTGTAGAGACGTAAAAATTTTGGCTCGGTCGCTAATTGTGGCGATTAAAAATTTGGAAATTGAAATTTTGATTTTTAAAATAAACAGGGAGTCGCCACCGATCCTTTTTTCTAGGTGTGATCGGACACCTATTAGATCTCTTATTAAAACAAAATAAAAGGCTGAGTTTGGGTCTACGTTAAAATCCAGAGAAAAATTAGGGTTCGGGAGTCGGTAACGTGCGAGGAAGGTATTAGCACCCTCGCGACGCCCAAAAATTGGTATCTCATAAACACGTTGTCTTGATTTTCAAAAATACGAGTTCAATATTAAAATTTAGTCGTGATCCGATTAAAAGAAGACGAGAAGTTTTAAATTTTTAATTTTTTTGACAAGGATATACCGTCTTCACGCGAGTCGACTGATGTTCACCCAACATAGCGATGAAATCAACGACATGGTGTTAAATCGATATATTGCCTTACGTATTGAAATTAATAAAAACACGAATAGATATTTTAAAATAATGAACAACGGGGAAATATACAAGAATGGACGGAAAACGAAAGATAATAGTTGGAAACACATCATGGCACATAATACATACAACAATGATATTTAAAAATAATGACAATGCACGCGATATTAAATGTAACAATAGTATCATATACGAGAATACAATGAGAATACAATGAATATACATACAAGGATAATTAAGAGTATATATGTAAAATATATGTATATATATATATATAGTGTTGGAAATATATTACATATATGGTGTTTGAAGTATATACATGAGATAGTAATAATACATAACTAGCAACGATAAAATATAATATATACACATATGTAAAAAAAGAATATAATATTAAAAAGGGGCATATATATATATACATATGATAAAATAAATGTATTAATAATGAATGTAATAGGGGTAAAAATAAGCATATACATAATATATACGTAATGTGGTACTAAGGATATACATATTTATATATATACAATATAGTATTTAAAATATATACATGATATAAAAACATAATATTAAAAGGTATATATATACGTAATATATATAAATAGATATATAATATAATGTTAAAATGTTTACATAACATATACATAATAATAATGTTGAGAACAAATATTAATAATGTTACATAAATATGTGCCTATATATATATATATTAAAGATATATATACACATATAATAAAACATATACTAATATCAATACAAATAATAAGGATAACATAAAAAAATACATACATGAAATAGTATATAACAAAAAATACATAACTAATAATAAAAAATATACCTACAACAACATAAAAATATATAAATAGTAAAAAATATACAATACATAACATTAAAAATATATATAATATATATAAATATATACAATATATACGTATATTAAAAATAATATGAAAAAGAAAAGCATTGGTGCATTACATAAATATGTACATGTAGACACATATATAAATACTAAGTGAAAATCAATAATATTAATAATAAATATAATAATAATAAATACATATATATATGTAATAGTAAAAATGAGACATTTTAAAATAAATATACATATATATGTAACTAAATAAAATATTGATAATAGACATAATAATGATATTAATAAAATATAGTAATAAATATAATATAAATAATATTTAAAATACAATAAAACAACAAAGATAATATAAAACAACTTAAATTTTTAAAAAAGGACCAAATTCGAATTAAAATGAAATTTTGGGTAATTCAAATAAAAAGAAAGAGGAAGGGCTTATTTGAACACGCGTGAAACGTAGGGGATCGAAAATGCAATTTTCTCAACTATTTTAAAACACATAACAAATGAAGGACTAAATCAAAAGAACAATAAATTACAGTATTAAATTATAAATAACAAAAATCTAATTTCAAAGTGATAAAAGCGGAGGGCTAAAGTGCAATTAGCCCTCCTTTGAAAACACGCGAATCCTAAGCGCAGTATGGGTCGGGTTGGATCGGGCATGGCTAAAACGACGCCGCTTTGGGGCTTATGTAGCCCCAAAACGACGCTGCTTTGAAGGGCTATATAAGGCCTAAAATAACCAAAAAAAATCATTTGGTGAGAGGGAAAGAAAAAAAAGAAGAGAGAGGAAAGGGAATCTGGCCAGGGGCGGCCACGTTGCACGAGTCAATCACTGCCCATCGCATCACCATGCGGTGGCTAAATTCAAAAAAGGTAGTTTTTTTTTAGTTTTTTTTTAAATATATACTTTATGTTTATGTTAATAGAAATATATATATATATATATATATATATATATATGAAAATCGAAAAATAGAGGAAAAATAGAAAAGCAACCTTTATCTCTGTTTTCTTTTTGCTTTATCCTTCAAGTATTTGCTATTTCTCTTTTTGTATTTTTTTTAAATCTGTAAATCCTTTTCGATTGAGGTTTACAAAGAAGAAAGAAAAAAGAAGGAAAAAAAAAAAGAAGCCCCTCCTTTACAAAGTGTTTTATTCGGGTTTTATAACCCTTTTTACATCCATTTTTTATTGTTTCTGTCCTATCTTCTCTTTTGTTTTGCAGGAGCAGTTGAACGGAGCAGATGGCAGTGGGTGGTGGCAGAGGCGTCAGAGGAGTTGGTGGTGGCAGAGGCTAGGAGCGGCGGCTTGACTTAGGGGAAGGCTAGGGTTTTTTTTCTTTTTTTGATTTTGTTTGGGCTAGGGTTAAGTTGGGCTGCTAGGTTTTTTTTTTTTAATTAGTTTGGGTTTGGTTTTGGGCTAATATAATGGGGTGGGTAGTTGGCTGAAGGGTTGAGGATTTAAAAAATAGGTTAAAGGGGTTTTGGGTAGGTTTAGTTATTGGGTTTTGGGGGGTGGCCCAAAATTGGCCTATACAGCTGCCCCTCTTTGCTCTTTGTTGTGTAATGAAAATAGAGCAAAGACAAAAAATGAAAGGCCAATTTTGCCCTATCTTGCCGAGTCTTGGCCTCATTGGTGCTTTTCTTGTTCAGATAATCTTCTTCTAGTCCACTGCGTCTTGTAGCTTTGGTTCAATCCACTGCATCTTTTGATATATGCCTTGTAGCCTCAATATATTCAATGTAACTTCAAGGATATAAGATTTTGTGGCTTCGATCTGCTTCCATGCAGCTTCATAAAAATCAGGTCTACAACTTCAATCTGCTTCTCTATCGCTTCAGTGGGATAAGGTTTGTGATCTTCTCTTCTGTAGTTTCAGAAAGGCAAGATTCGATATCCTTGATCAGCTCCACTGCAACTTCAGGGGAACGAGACTTGCAATTTTGACCTACTTTACTGCGACTTCAAGGAATCCAAATCTGGTGTCTTCCATTAGCTTCAATCTCCATTCTTTGCTTGACATGTGATCCTGAGCTCAACTCATTTCTCGCAACATGAATTGATTCTTAAAAACAGACATTAAAAACAGGAATTGAAAATAGCTCAGCACGTGAACCAAGGCTCAACTCACTTTTCGCAATATGAGTCGATTTTTGAAAAACAGAAATTAAAAGATTCGACTCACCTCTCGCAATATGAGTCGATTTTTTTTTTTTGAAAAACAGAAATTAAAAGGCTTAACTCACTTCTCGTAATATGAGTCGATAACACAAAAAATAGAAATTAAAAGGCTTAACTCACTTCTCGCAATATGAGTTGATAACACAAAAAACAAAAATTAAAAGGCTTAACTCACTTCTCGCAATATGAGTTGATAACATAAAAAATCGAAAATACCTCAGCGTGCCTCGAGGCTCAACTCACTTCTCGCAATATGAGTTGATTTTTTGAAAAACAAAATTTGAAAAGCATAAATTGTAGATACCTCAGCGTGTCCCGAGGCTTAACTCACTTCTTGTAATATGAGTTGATTTTTGAAAAACTAGAAATTAAAAACAGATTTTGAAGATACCTCGACATTTGACTCGAGGCTCAACTCACTTCTCGCAATATGAGTTGATTTTGATTTTTTTTTTTGAAAAAACAAGAATTAAAAGGCTCAACCCACCTCTCGCAATATGAGTTGATTTTTGAAAACATGAATTGAAAAATAGAAATTGAAAATACCTTATCATGTGAGCCGAGGCTCAACTCACTTCTCGCAATATGAGTTGACTTTTTAGAAAACAGAAATTAAAAATAGATTTTGAAAATACCTCGGCCTATGCCTCGAGGCTCAACTCACCTCTCGCAATATGAGTTGAACAAGAATTAAAGGCTTAACTCACCTCTCGCAATATGAGTCAATTTTTAAACATAAACTAAAAATACCTCAGCGTGCCCCGAGGCTCAACTCACCTCTCGCAATATGAGTTGATTTTGAAAAACAAGAATTTGAAGAGCAGAAATTGTAGATACCTCGGCGTGTCTTGAGGCTCAACTCACCTCTCGTAATATGAGTTGATTTTTTTGAAATGTAAATTGAGCTTACCTCAACGTGTCTTGAGGCTCAACTCACCTCTCGCAATATGAGTTGATTTCTGATAACAGAAATTAAACATTAAAAATACCAAAACCTGTCATTTGGTAGAACTTAGGAGTCTTTTCCTTTGATTCAATACAACTACCATCATGTCCTTTTGCTCTACTGGATTACCTGTATATGCCATGCATGATATTATCATGATATGCACATGCTTGTCTTAAATGCCTTTATGCCTACATGATTATGCAGTGCTCCTTAAGCATGTTTGTCATATGTCCTTTTCGTCACGAGTTTTCATGATCTGCGTCCATTGCTTTGATTCTCGACCTTCTCTTCGTGCCTCGTGACTGCCTTCTTCAAGCTTCACGAGTAATCGATGTTTCTCAGATATCACTCTTTTTGCCCCTGGTTGAACTTTGTTCTTGCTTTAAGACTCTTGTGGTTATCAAGTTTTCATCCAGGTAATGCTTAACATTTCTTTCGTTTAGAGTATGTCATTTCACCATTTATCATGTAAATAAACACATAATGAGATGCATGAAAATGGTCAGGTAGGGACAAAAAAGGATATCTCATATTCCTTTATTTCAAATGTGGCAAACAAAGAAAGTTAACCAATGATAGTAACAAATGTGCAAAAGAAAGAAGGGTCGTATTTAATGGATACAAATGCTTTAGATATTCAACACATGAACTCTTCCACGTTCCTCAATCAAGAATCTTTTCGAGTCTGGCTCATTGCGTAGAAGATTTCGAGCTTTCAGGAATGCTTCAAGTACTGCAGTCTCACTGTTTGTCGTGCCGTTTAAAACGCCTTGCCTTGTAAGCCGAGTGTTTACTTTATTAGAACGCCCTTTTGGGTTTTCATCCTAATCTTTTATGTTTAATCAAAATGCCCATTTTGGGTTTTCGCCTTGATCCCCTTTTTTTTTTTGTCAAGCATAATATTTCTTCACCGCATCTGAGTTCACTGGATTCGGTAACTCCTTCCCATCCATCTCGGTAAGGATCAAAGCTCCACCTGAGAATGCCTTTTTTACAACGTATGGTCCTTCCCAATTTGGTGCCCATTTTCCTCGCAGGTCTTTTTGTATTGGGAGAATTTTCCTTAGCACGAGTTCTCCTTCATAGAATTCTCTTGGTCGTACCTTTTTGTCATGGGCTGCGATCATTCTCTTTTGGTACATCTGCCCGTGGAAAATTGCCCTTAGACGTTTTTCTTCAATAAGGTTCAACTGATCATATCGAGCTCGAACCCATTCTGCTTCTTCTAACTTTGATTCCATTAAGACTCGCAGAGAGGGGATCTCAACCTCGATAGATAGCATGGCTTCCATTCCATAGACTAGAGAGAAAGGAGCTTCTCCCGTAGATGTTCGCACAGATGTGCGATATGCAAACAAAGCAAATGGAAGCTTCTCATGCCAATCTTTATATGTCTCACCATTTTCCCAATGATCCTCTTAATATTTTTATTGGTCGCTTCAATGTACTCTGCTTCATCTTTGGGTGATAGGGCGAGGAGTTATAATGCTTTATTTGGAACTGCTCGCACACTTCTTTCATCATCTTATTGTTCAGATTCGTGGCATTATATGAAATGATTCTTTCAGGCAAACCATACCGGTAAATGATTTCCTTTTTCAAAAACTTGCAAACTGCAGTCCTCGTCACATTGGCAAACGAAGCGGCTTCTATCCATTTTGTGAAGTAATCGATGACCACAAAAATGAATCGATGTCCGTTTGAAGCTTTTGGAGAAATTGGTCCTATAACATCCATGCCCCACATAGAAAAAGGCCACGGAGAGGTCATGACATGAAGAGGAGAAGGGGCTACATGAATTTTATCGCCATAGATTTGACATTTGTGGTATTTTCTTGCGAAATTGATGCAGTCACTTTCCATCGTCAGCCAATAATAACCGAGTCTCATGATCTTTCTAGTCATATTGAAACCATTGGCATGTGTTCCGCAGATTCCCTCATGAACTTCTTCAAGTATTTTTCTAGCTTCAACATCATCCACGCATCTCAAAAGTACCTGATCTTTTCCTCTTTTGTATAGAATATCCCCATCAAGAACAAATCCCGCTGCCATTCTTCTGATTGTTCTTTTGTCATTCTCATTTGCTTGTTCGGGATACCTTTGATTCTTGATATATTCTAAGATATCATGGAACCATGGACATCCGTCTGCTTCTTTCTCAATGCTACAACAGTGTGCAGGGACCTCGTATATGCTCATTTTGAGGGGCATTATTTCTGCTTCTTTACTTGCTTTGAACATTGAAGCCAAAGTGGCCAGGGCATCAGCCAATTGGTTTTCTTCTCGTGGAAAGTAATGAAAAGTTATTTCTTTGAATTCTTTGATCAATTCAGCCACTAAATCGCTGTACTTAATCAATTTTGGGTCCCTCACTTCCTAATCTCCACGGATTTGATAAACCACTAGGGCTGAGTCCCCGTACACCTCTAAGATTTCGATGTTTCGTTCAATAGCTGCACGAAGCCCCATGATACAAGCCTCATATTCTGTGATATTATTGGTACAGAAGAAGTTCAGTCTTGCAGTGAACAGATAATGATTCCCAACTGGTGATATCAGGATTGCTCCGATTCCATGCCCTAAAGCATTCGACACACCATCAAAGCACATCTTCCATGTCTTCTCTTTTGATGGCTCGGATTCCATTTCTGTGATGCACATTAAGTCTTCATCTGGGAAATCGAATCTTAAAGGCACATATTCCTCTGTCGTTCGAGTCGCTAGGAAATCGGCTATTGCGTTCCCTTTTATCGACTTCTGACTTACATAAGCAATGTCATATTCCGAAAGGAGGATCTGCCATCGTGCCATTCTACCTGATAGAGCCGGCGATTCCATCATGTATTTTATTGGGTCCAGCTTTGAAATCAGCCATGTCGTATGGTACAACATGTATTGTCTGAGTCTCCGAGCTACCCAAACCAGAGCCAACAAAATTTTTCAATGGACGAATACTTTGCCTCATATTCAGTGAACTTTTTGCTGAGGTAGTAGATCGCCTTTTCTTTCTTTCTTTCCTAACTCGTCGTGTTGCCCTAGTACACAACCCATCGAATTTTCGAACACAGTCAAATATAATATCAAAGGTCTTCCCGGAGTCGGCGATACTAGTACTGGAGGACTAGAAAAATATTGCTTTATCTTATTAAAGGCCACCTGGCATTCCTCATTCCATTCTCCAGAGTTATGTTTTCGAAGAAGCCGAAAGATTGGGTCGCACTGGTTGGTAAGTTGAGCGATAAATCGGGCGATGTAGTTTAATCTCCCTAAAAATCCTCTAACTTCCTTTTGCGTACGTGGAGGTGGTAACTCTTGAATGACCTTTATTTTATCTGGATCAACCTCGATACCTCTTTCAGTGACAATGAAGCCTAGCAACTTCCCTGAGGTAGCCCCAAACGTACATTTGGCTGGATTGAGCTTTAACTGGAACTTTCTCAGCCTGTCGAACAACTTTTTCAATTTCACTACATGCTCTTCTTCCCCTCGGGATTTAGCAATCATGTCGTCGACATAGACCTCTATTTCTTTATGCATCATGTCATGGAATAACGTCACCATAGCCCTCTGATATGTTGCCCCAGCATACTTTAACCCGAATGGCATCACCTTGTAGCAGAATGTTCCCTACATTGTTATGAAGGTAGTTTTCTCCATATCCTCAGGGGCCATCTTGATCTGATTATACCCCGAGAATCCGTCCATGAAAGAAAACAATGAATGTTTTGCTGTGTTGTCAACCAACGTATCAATGTGTGGCAAAGGAAAATTATCTTTTGGGCTTGCTCGATTCAGGTCAAGGTAATCCACGCACATTCATACTTTGCCATCTTTCTTTGGTACCGGGACTATGTTAGCCACCCATTCTGGATATTTGGAGGCTTGTAGGAAGCCAGCATCAAATTGCTTCTTGACTTCCTCTTTTATTTTCAACAGCATTTCGAGTCTCATCCGTCTTAATTTTTGCTGGATAGGCTTACATTCTAGCTTTAATGGGAGCTTGTGGACCACTAAATATTCATCTAGCCCTGGCATGTCCTAGTATGACCATGCGAAAACATCTTTGTATTTGCGGAGTAAAGTGATCAAATTATGCCTGGTACTCTCTGAAATAGAAGTCCCAATCTTCACTTCTTGTTTCCTTTCTTTAGTGCCCACGTTTATTGTTTCCACAGATTCTTCATGAGGCAAAATCTGTTTATCCTCTTGTTCCACCATTCTTAACAATTCAGGAGACGAGACGTAATCTTCAGCATTTTCTTCGGCTTCAAATTCTCCTAAGCAAACAGCCTTCTCAAAATCAATTTCAAGATTCGTAACGGGCTTATTCATGTCGTCAATATCTGAGCACCTGAAAGTTGAATGGAAAAGGAAACTATAGAGGGGCATCCAAGTATTGGAAAAGGAATGTCATGTCATGGCAATGAGGCAAATGTGAATATAGGCTATGAAATGAGAAAATGATTATGAAATTAGCTATAATGCGAAAAAAAGTGACAAAATGCATCTTCATTGATATTCATTTGAATGATAAAGAGCGAATGCACGCTCTTACAAAAGAATTCTATTATATCTAAGGACACA
Organism: Gossypium anomalum; assembly: GCA_025698475.1. Classification (NCBI taxonomy): domain Eukaryota; kingdom Viridiplantae; phylum Streptophyta; class Magnoliopsida; order Malvales; family Malvaceae; genus Gossypium; species Gossypium anomalum. The sequence continues at coordinate 64,353,270 of CM046956.1, forward strand.
ATAGAAGGTTAATGTTTAGCATTACTCTGAAGACTTATAAACTATAAGAAGCTCCTCAGTAGTCTAATTGTTCAACATGAAACCAGGGGGACAAGGGCATATCCTTGAGACGTCTTTACTCGTATCAGCCCCTTTGTCAATAACATTTATACTGACATTTTGAAGACCCTTTTCAATTAACCACAGCGTGTTTCGTGGACCATCTTGTCCAGGGTATATCATTCCCGCAGATGTAAATGTTTTTGACAAAGGAGGGTACTCTATTGGTTCCCATTCTAGTTCTCGGCCCAAAGTCCTTGCAATCCTTCTTTCCTGATCTTTCTTCCACTGTCTTCTTCTTTGACGCATGTTAGGCTGGAACCCCAAACCGTATCGGGCTTTATGGTGCACTGGCTTTAAAGCCCTGACTATTCCTTGCAAATATCTGCCTAAACCTCTTCTTGCTCGACCTCCCCTTCCTACGGTCAATTTGATACCCATTCTAGTATTTCTCGATAGTTTTGGCACCGAAATTCTGTTTCCCTCAACAACAAAAGTGGCATTGACAAATTCAAGGGATCGGAAGGAATATTCCAATGCGTCTTTGTTCACTTCCAAGTATGGTGCATCGGCAGAGACAGATGCGACAATGTCTTCTTCTCTCTCGATAGTGACCAAACAACCGTCCATGATAAATTTCACCTTTTGATGGAGGGATGATAGGACTGCTCCAGCAGAATGGATCCAGAGTCTTCCCAAAAGGTAATTATACGAGGGTGTAATGTCCATGACTTGGAACTCGACATCATAAATGTAAGGGCCCACTTCCAAAGGGATTGAAATTTTTCCCATGACTTTGCGCCTCGTCTCGTCGAATGCCCTTACCATGGAATGACAGGGCCTTAAGTAGGACAAATCCATCGGTATTCTGGAAAGCGTGGCCAATGGCATAACATTTAGCGCTGACCCATTATCGATGAGAACGTTCGGTATTATGTAGCCCTTGCAGCGAGTCGTAATATGCAGCGCTTTCACCGAGCCTCTACCGTTTAGCGGTATCTCATCATCACTAAAAGAGATGAAATTGTCCGCATTCAGATTGTTTACTCACCTATCAAGCTTTTCAACAGATATGTTGTTAGCCACATAAGCTTGATTTAACACCTTCAATAAAGCATTTCGGTATGGCTCTGAATTTAACAGTAGAGATAAAACTGAGATTCGTGCTGGCTGCTTACTCAATTGTTCCACCACACTATACTCACTGTGCTTGATAAATTTCAAGAATTCCTGAGCTTCTTCCTCATTCACAGGCTTTTTAGTTTCTTGCACGGGTGGAATTTCTTGCTCGACTTCGACTTCGTGCATCATCGCTTTCCTTTTTGTTTCGAGTCACTACTTTTCTTTACCAGTTCAACTTCTTTAGAATAGCATCGCCCACTTCGTAAAATGACCTACCTCCCAACATCTTCGATTCGGACTTTGGACTTTCCACTTTCAGTGTGACGATACTAACGCCATATTTCCATGGTATCGCTTTGTCGCCCTTGTACGGAAAGGAGATCAGATTTAAATTACCATCCGTGGTTTCACCGGCTCTCTCATCGTGTCGTAATAAATTACCAATGGTCGATCAGCACTATAAGGGGGACCTGATAATTGGCTATCAGAGGCGCATATTTCTCTTTCGTTGGCCTCTTCGCTCCTGTTAAGGACCTTGATCTCCTTATTATCCATCCGGTCTTGAAGTAACCTTTTAAAATCCTCACATGACTGAATGTCATGTCCAACAATCCCATGAAAATTGCAAAAACTTTGACCTTCTTCTTTAAAAATTCTATCAGAGTGACAGAGCAATCCTTTCTTAACTAATACCTCCCAGATTTTCTGCAGAGGCGTCCTTATTTCTAAAACACATCTTCTGACCTTCCATTCATCCTCTTTCCCCACTGTGCTCACATTCCCTTCGGTATGGTTAGGGAACGGGTTCCCCGTAGCGTTGCTGGCACTATCGAATCGTAGGATACCCGCGTCAATGAGTCCTTGAACTCTCCTTTTGAAAGCAAGATAGTTCTCAGTAGAATGCCCCTAGTTCCCCGCATGGTATGCACAACTAGCGTTTGGATCGTACCATTTTGGGTATGGAGGTTTAAGGGGTGCCATGTAATGAGGAGAAATCAGTTGTTTCTCCAAAAGTTTTGGGTACAATTCCCTATACGACACAGGGATGGGAGTAAATTGTGGTCTCTCGGGATTAGGCCTTGCTGGTCTTGGTTCGTTTATGGGTTGCCTTTAAGCGGGTACCGTGTTTTGTGGGAATGAGGTGACGGGTCTTTGATTGTTCGTGGTGTAAACGGGATAGGAGGGAGGTGGTGCTTGGTAATAAGGGGTTTGAGGAGGATAATAGAAATTTGGAGGTGGATAATTTCGAGGTCGGGGTTGGTTTGGATATGGATTAGAGGCATAACGTTTTCTCATTCCCACCATGTGGGCTTCTGGTTCTTTCTTCTTCATAGGTGCTGCCCTTTTTGAACCTTCTGAGCCTTCCATTCTACCGCTCTTGACGGCGTTCTCTATGAGCTCACCAGATATTACAATATCCGCAAACTCTTTCGTGGCACTTCCCACTAGTTTGTCATAAAACGACGCCTTTAAGGTGTTGATAAAGAGAACGGTTATCTCCATTTTTGTTAGTGGGAGTTCCACTTGGGCTGAGACGTCCCTCCATCTCTGCGCATACTGTCTAAAGGTCTCTGACGGCTTTTTCTCCATCATTTGCAAGGTCATCCGGTCTGGCACCATATCTGACACATGCTTGTACTGCTCGTAGAATGCTGACGCCAAGTCTTTCCAGGATCAAATCTTTTCTCTACTGAGTTGGTTGTACCACCGAAGAGCTGACCCTGTTAGACTATCTTGAAAGCAATGTATGAGTAGCTTATCCTCGTTCACATAACCGGTCATTTTTCGACAGAACATGATGAGATGTGCTTTTGGGCACCTTATCCCATCATACTTTTCAAAATCAGGCACCTTGAACTTCAGAGGCAGAATTAGATCGGGTACTAAACTGAGTTCTTTGGCCCCTAGTGCGGAGAAGACTTCAGTGCCTTCTATCGCTTTGAGTCTTTCCTCTAGACTCATATATTTTGCGTCATGATTATCCAATTTCAACTTGGCTACCTCGCTGGGTCGTCCAGATCTGGAACTAGTGGATCAGTAGGACTAGCCCCTAGGTTCGACGCGAATATTCCTTGCCCCAGATTAGTGGGTGGAGCAGGTGGCATAGGTCGTTGTTCCAAGCCTGTGGGTTCCCCTTGAGTATACCCTCTTTGTGTTGTATATGCGGGCGGTGGAGTGAATCCCGGGGGATAGAGTGGATCCTGATCGTGGTGAACTCTTGACTGAGGTTCCATAACATCGGGGTTCTACATGGGCCCTTTTCCTTTGACCAAAGTTGTCATCATCTCCATCATTTTGGCTATCTGATCTCTTTCCTCGAGTGATTCCTCTCGAGATCTCACCATTAGGTCTCTCGTCTCTTGTTGCGACTTGGCCAGTTGCTCTTGTAATTCCTTTTGAGCCCTTTCCATCCTTTCAATTCTCTCATTGAACTCAGCCTCCATTACTCTAGCTTGTCGGCGCGTTTTATACGAATGGCGCGGTTCCAGATTTGAACTATTGCAACTGCGAATTATATGATTCTAGCCTTAGCGAACGAGTATGGGATATGCCATGGATGAATGAATGCATGAATGAATGCATGAATGCCAAAATGTTAGTTATGAAGGGAATGCAAAAAATTGGTGTTGACTTCAAGATAGCCCCTATTTAGGCATTTCATTCATCAAAAGAGTTCATTACAAAACATTTTGCCGTTTCCTATTCAACTATTACACAAACTTTCTAACTATATTCCATATTTCTTTACTCGCTCTAAGAACTCCGATATGCTCGATCGTTGGCTTGGCGGGATTTGGCAACTGAGATCCTCTGCTTCATCTGATAGTTGTAACAAGTGCATGGCTACCCCATGAATCTCATTGATCAAATAGCTGAGTTGCATTTCTTTTTCTTGGAGTCCCTCTTCGTAAGCATGAACGTCTCTATTATACTGATTACACTTTTCTTCCAAATCCTTCAAGAGAATATCTAGTTGCTGTTAACAATCTTGCAGTGTACCTTCTAAATCCCGTATCCTTTCTTTTAGCTCTCGACTAGTCATTACCTCAGCAGACATAGCTTCACATTCGGCGTTCTTTTTCCTTAGCTCTATCATAGCCCGCGCAGCCTTTTCTTCTTCTTTCTTGGCTTTTCCTTTCCAAAATTCCATTCCACTTTTGATGTTGCTTATTTCTTCTTTCCATTCTGCCAGTGACTTACCCAGCCCGCTGTTCTTTGTTGTGCCTCTTAACTTCTTATTTTCCCGGTGAAGGTCTCTCAAGTCATTTCTTACGACTTCAGCCTCTTTTTACACTTTCTCGGTTCTGGATCTTTTAATATCTTCAATTGGTAATTTTCTTCTTAAAGGGCACTAAGGTCCCGAGACATTTTGGCCTTTTCTCCTTCAAATTCCTGTCTTGCTATCTCTAGCTCAGACGGCATTTCCTCCGAGAAAGGATTCTGGACAGTGTAGTTTGTTGACGAGATTTGCTGACTATTTACCCGTTGCTTCCTCCATAGGTCGTAATCTTGGGTTAGGGTATCAGCATATAAGGCCAATTCCATTAGGTGAACTTTATTCCAAGATTTTGCGGTGTCTCGGACCCTCTTCATATATCCCTCACCCGTAAAAGTAAACTCGGACTGCGCTAGCCCTCTAGTGGTGGGTATGAATTGTCGTGAAGAAAATTGCCTTTGGACTAATAGTAGGGCATATCCAACTCCTCCCCATAATCCGAGTAGTGGCATCCAGTCTTGATCTCCGACCTTGTATAGCAGAACTAAAGGGCGAATCCACGGAGCTCTCCAGGTTATATCCTCGGCGCGAAGGTTCTAAAAAACTGAGACCCAATGTTGCTCAGTGACTTCTTTTGGCCATTCTTTCTTGAGGTAAGCTTCCAACGGGGAGAATGTTTTAGAAAACATGTGGAACGGTGTGCGCTCTACTTTCCAAAAGTGGCTTAAAATCCAAACATTGAGCAACTGCGAACATCCAATAAATCGTCCTTCCCCTTTCCTTCGACAACTACTCAGGGATCTGAAGGTCTCGGCTAGGATAGTCGGGACAGGGTTGATTCCTTGTTTTAACCTTTCAAAGAAATCAAACACTGCAACTTCAAGATGTCTGAGAACTTTAGAGGAAAATAACCAAACCGTAAATGGCCAAGGCGAATAGATTCACCCTTTTCAGCATGTCGAGATGATTCAGAACCAAATCTCGTAGGGAAGACCATGGGATGCAAATGGTTTCATTCTTCTTCTTTATCTGTTTTTCGGCCCATGTGTTGGTCATATCTGTCAATCTCATTAACTTTTTCTTTAAGGTCATCGGTTTGGGCTCTTTCACATATATCTTATAGGGTTGTACATTATCGACATGAAGCAAAGCAGCGTACTCTTCTATAGTTGGGGTCATGTCTTCCTGGTTGAAAGTAAAACACTGATAGGCCGGATCCCAAAATCTGATCATGGCTTGAATCAAAGGCTCGTCTATGTTGACAATGATCAAGTTGGCTATGTCCCCATATCTCTCAGCGAAGATACCCCTAGTGTCCGAGTCCCACTGATTCCAAATCCAAACCAAATCTTCGAGGTTGTTTTGGCGAACATTCACTGTTACGTACTCGGGTAGATTGGCAATACATCCCTCCACTAGGCTATCCCCTTTTCCTTTCTGAGTTCTCAGAGACCAGTCCCGGACCACGGCGTTTTTCTTGATTGTTTGTGTAATTGACTCTTCCATTAGAAACCCATTTTTTGGCAACCGATCTTTAGTCAACACCTTTCTAATATGATGCCTATAATGCATGATGAGAAACAATAAAACAAAGACAAACAAACTTGATTAGTAATTTAACACAGGCAGAAAGACATTGAGAATTCAACAAATCGAACTACCTAATCTAGCTTATTTAAACAGACCCAATCCCTTTGTATAGAAAGTAAAAATGCAAAAGGCAAGAGGCGTTTCTCTCGTGCACTTATTTTGGTGACTACTAAACGGACGGAGGTTCGGCATGGCTCTAATTAGGTGGCTCGTATGGTTCATTATATGCGGTTTTGGTTCTAGATAGGTACTCGAATTGCCCGTACTATCATCTGATAAGATTAGTACGGAGCCTCGGTCATAGCCCATCACAGGCTCACGAGTTCAATTCAAGGGATTACATTTACTTATGCCTATGCGGAGGGACAAGTTAACTCATGAAAGCATAAGTCATATGTAACCCAAAAGTATTCACTAACCTATGCGGAGGGACGAGTTAACTCACGAAGGCGTAGCTTTGACTTTCACTTAAACGGACGGAGCCCGGGTAGAGAGCTCATGTTATGCGAAAATGCAAGTGCACGGTGTGTGGGGAGAAACTCACAAACCTTTACGTTTTATTTAAAACTAAACCAAAAGTAAAACCATAAAAATTTAAAGCTGAAAAACAAAAGGACAAAAAGAGTTAGAAAAAGATTTACAACATAATGCGACTGCATGACTTTTTGAAAACAAAAATTTGAGGATCACGACTGAATGTTAATTTGAACAAGGAACTTTGAAAATTTTGACAACACGAGTTTGATTCCAGACACGACTCTCAAAAGTTTGTCCCCAGTGGAGTCGCCAGCTGTAGCGACGTAAAAATTTTGGCTCGGTCGCTAATTGTGGCAATTAAAAATTTGGAAATTGAAATTTTGATTTTTAAAATAAACAGGGAGTCACCACCGATCCTTTTTCCTAGGTGTGATCGGACACCTATTAGATCTCTTATTAAAACAAAATAAAAGGCTGAGTTTGGGTCTACATTAAAATCCAGAGAAAAATTAGGGTTCGGGAGTCGGTTACGTGCGAGGAAGGTATTAGCACCCTCGCGACGCCCAAAATTGGTATGTCATAAACACGTTGTCTTGATTTTCAAAAATACGAGTTCAATATTAAAATTTAGTCGTGATCTGATTAAAAGAAGACGAGAAGTTTTAAATTTTTAATTTTTTTGACAAGGATATACCGTCTTCACGCGAGTCGACTGATGTTCACCCAACATAGCGATGAAATCAACGACATGGTGTTAAATCAATTTATTGCCTTACGTATTGAAATTAATAAAAACACGAATAGATATTTTAAAATAATGAACAACGGGGAAATATACAAGAATGGACGGAAAACGAAAGATAATAGTTGGAAACACATCATGGCACATAATACATAAAACAATGATATTTAAAAATAATGACAATGCACGCGATATTAAATGTAACAATAGTATCATAAACGAGAATACAATGAGAATACAATGAATATACATACAAGGATAATTAAGAGTATATATGTAAAATATATGTATATATATATAGTGTTGGAAATATATTACATATATGGTGTTTGAAGTATATACATGAGATAGTAATAATACATAATTAGCAACGATAAAATATAATATATACATATATGGAAAAAAGAATATAATATTAAAAAGGGTATATATATATATACGTATGATAAAATAAATGTATTAATAATGAATGTAATAGGGGTAAAAATAAGCATATACATAATATATAATGAATGTGGTACTAAGGATATACATATTTATATATATACAATATAGTATTTAAAATATATACATGATATAAAAACATAATATTAAAAGGTATATATATACGTAATATATATAAATAGATATATAATATAATGTTAAAATGTTTACATAACATATACATAATAATAATGTTGAGAACAAATATTAATAATGTTACATAAATATGTGCCTATATATATATATATATTAAAGATATATATACACATATAATAAAACATATACTAATATCAATACAAATAATAAGGATAACATAAAAAAATACATACATGAAATAGTATATAACAACAAAAAATACATAACTAATAATAAAAATATACCTACAACAACATAAAAATATATAAATAGTAAAGAAATATACAATACATAACATTAAAAATATATATAATATATATACAATATATACAATATATACGTATATTAAAAATAATATGAAAAAGAAAAGCATTGGTACATTACATAAATATGTACATGTAGACACATATATAAATACTAAGTGAAAATCAATAATATTAATAATAAATATAATAATAATAAATACATATATATATGTAATAGTAAAAATGAGACATTTTAAAATAAATATACATATATATGTAACTAAATAAAGTATTGATAATAGACATAATAATGATATTAATAAAATATAGTAATAAATATAATATAAATAATATTTAAAATACAATAAAACAACAAAGATAATATAAAACAACTTAAATTTTTAAAAAAATGACCAAATTCGAATTAAAAATGAAATTTTGGGGCGAATTCGAAATAAAAAGAAAGAGGAAGGGCTTATTTGAACACGCGTGAAATGTAGGGGGATCGAAAATGCAATTTTTCGAACTACTTTAAAACACATAACAGCGAAGGGACTAAATCGAAAAGAATAATAAATTACAGGGCTAAATTATAAATAACAAAAAATCTAATTTCAAAGTGATAAAAAGCGGAGGGGCTAAAAGTGCAATTAGCCCCTTCTTTGAAAACACGCGGATCCTAAGCGGGTATAGGTCGGGTCGGATCGGGCATGGCCAAAACGACGTCGTTTTGGAGGGCTATATAAGGCCTAAAATAACCAAAAAAAATCATTTGGTGAGAGGGAAAGAAAAAAAAGAAGAGAGAGGGAAGAGAGAAGGGATAGAGGAAAGGGAATCTGGCCAGGGACCGGTCATCGGCCGACCGTCGGCCACCGTCCGTCGCCAGCGCGCGGTGGCCGGAAATTCAAAAAGGTTGTTTTTTTTTTAGTTTTTTTTAATATATACTTTATGTTTATGTTAATAGAAAAAAATATATATATATATATGAAAATCGAAAAATAGAGGAAAAATAGAAAAGCAACCTTTATCTCTGTTTTCTTTTTGCTTTCTCCTTCAAGTATTTGCTATTTCTCTTTTTGTATTTTTTTTAAATCTGTAAATCCTTTTCGATTGAGGTTTACAAAGAAGAAAGAAAAAAGAAGAAAAAAAAAGAAGCCCCTCCTTTACAAAGTGTTTTGATTCGGGTTTTATAACCCTTTTTACATCCATTTTTTATTGTTTCTGTCCTATCTTCTCTTTTGTTTTGCAGGAGCAGTTGAACGGAGCAGATGGCGGTGGGTGGTGGCAGAGGCGTCAGAGGAGTTGGTGGTGGCAGAGGCTAGGAGCGGCGGCTTGACTTAGGGGAAGGCTAGGGTTTTTTTTCTTTTTTTGATTTTGTTTGGGCTAGGGTTAAGTTGGACTGCTAGGTTTTTTTTTTAATTAGTTTGGGTTTGGTTTTGGGCTAATGTGATGGGGTGGGTAGTTGGCTGAAGGGTTGAGGATTTAAAAAATGGGTTAAAGGGGTTTTGGGTAGGTTTAGTTATTGGGTTTTGGGGGGTGGCCCAAAATTGGCCTGTACACTCATTTTACAAACTTTACAAATAAGTCCTTTTTAGCCATTTTCAGTAGAAATCACTTAATAAAATATGTTTATCACACATCAAACATTCATATTTTTCCATTAAACATCAAAACACATGCATGTCATATATGGGTCAAATTTCAAACATGAACCCTACTTCAAAATATGGCTAGAAATAGGTAAATCAGTTTACGAGGGTTTCAAAAATGTAAAGAGCATTAAAAACGGGGCTAGGATGCACTTACTATTGAGCTTAAAAGTTGAACAAAACCCTAGCTATGACTCCTTGAGATTTTTGGCACACATGAAGAAGATGGACACCAATTTTGACTTATTTTCCCTTTTTATTCTTTTATTAACCAAATGACAAAAATGCCATTAAGGCCTTTCTTTCAAATTTTTCCTATTCATGCCCATTTTTGTCCATAAAAATAGAAATTGGGCAAATTGCTATTTAAGGACCTCTAATTAATAATCCATGGCAATTTCATGCTTAAAGCTTTTAAAACTCATATTTTGCAACTTTTGCAATTTAGTCTTAAATGTCAAATTGGACATTTTATCAATAAAATTTCTTCATGAAATTTTCACACAAGCATGCAATCATATCATAGATCTCATAAGAATCATAAAATAATTATTTCTACTTTGAATTTTTGGTCTCAAAACCACTGTTCCGACTAGACACTAATTCAGGATGTTAGAAATTCGATTAACTCAATACCCCACTTTGTTATCCTTCTTGAAGTATCTATATTAGAAAACACCTCATTCATGGGTTGATTGGGCACAACAACAATCAGATTGGCTAGGAACTATAACCGTAACTTACGAGCTGTAACTATCAAAGTAGAAATACAATTTTCTATTTTTGAGTACCTCAGCTCACTGTTCTGGAGTACGTTGTTGATGTAATACACTGGAATTTGATGAACACCCTTTGATCTAGTTAGCAGTGTTGTGACTGTTTCCTCTGAGGTAGTCAAATACAGGTAGAGGGTTTCTTCTACCCGAGGTGATTTTAAAAGTGGTGGGGAGGTAAGGTACAACTTCAATTCTTTGAAAGTTGCCTAACATTCCTCATTCCATGAGAAAAAGGTTCTCAAAGCTTTGAAGAAAGGGATACACTTGTCTGCCATTCTGGAGATGAATCTGTTGAGTGTCACCACTTTGCTTGTGAGACGTTGTATGTCTTTTACGGTCTACCGGGGGAGGGGGAGGACATTTCCATCATCATCTGGATCTTTTCTGGGTTTAATTCTATCCCCCTCTCTGAAATCATGAAGCCTAAAAACCTGTCAACTTGCACACCGAAGGCACATTTCTCAGGATTCAACTTCATGTTGTGTGCCCTTAAGACTACAAATGTCTCAGATAGGCTTCGCACATGTTTCTCTATTGATTCACTTTTTACCAACATGTCGTCCACATAAACTTACCTATCTGGTTTCTGAATATTCTGTTCATTAATCTTTGATAGGGGGACTACTGTTATACATTAGTGATCACCAACTCGAGTTCTAAACAGGATTCGAGTCACCTACTATTGACTCAAAAAAATCCCACCAGATGATTGAGTACGAAGTGAGCCGTAATAGGATAGTAAGGGGAGTTTGCAGATCTAGAAAAATAAGGGGAGTTCCTGGACCTAGCTCATAAGTCAGGCTTGCGGATCTAGCTCGCATGGACTAAGGGAAGGCTATGGTCTTAGTTTGCATTCGTCCAAGGAGCTTGCAAAAGGTACCGCATGCTTCACAGGCAAACCAGAGTGAAACACGTGTCTAGCAAGCCTGAAGCCCCACATGGAATGTCAGTACTAGGAACAGGAAGGACCGCCTGCTCCACAAGTAACCCAGAGTGAAACACGTGTCCAACAAGCCTGAAGTTTGCACGGAATGTCAGTACTAGGAACATTGGAGTGAGGAAAAAATAGCAGGGTCATATCTAAGATATAATAACATGTATAAATACCCAAATACTCCCATTAATAAGACACGAGATAAACTTACTCAATAAGGCTTATTAGCCTAGCTCTATCATCTATACTGTCTCCTCTCCAAAACCCCTTCCATACGAACCCCATGCTTCTCTACCCAGTACCCAATAATCATCTTCTTCAGTAGCTTTACCTCATACCAATCAACTTGCATGTCATACCAACACATTCTCATCTTTGCTCCATTACTTATTTTGGGCCTGACCTTTTGTAAACATTTCCCGTTTACAATTCTGCTGATAAGTGTCAAACATGACATATTTTAGTTGCATTCTTAGTGCATTTTTTGGTGATTATGTGGCATTAATTGTGAATTATATACTCCTAGTCCTTTTATTCATATTTTGATGCTTAGCAGGATGCTTGGGAGTAATAGGAGTGAAAAATGGGTGGAAATTATAACTTTGGAGCATTCTAGAAGCTGTGCACATACAAAAAATTTTCACATAGACAATCCACATGATCGTGTAGATTCACACAGGTGTGTGTCCAGGGTGTGTTGATCTCAAGAACTATTTGGATTCACACCATTGAAGCAAATTTTCAAGCAATTTTCCACCAAGATTCAAGAGTCCAAGTTGATTTTCAAGGGGGTCATCATGAATTTCTTTTATTCTAGTGGTTATATTGTATTTTTGGTGTTTACTCTTGTCATTATGAACTAATTCTCTTAATACCTAGGGGAGATTAACCCTAGGATGGATTCTATTTTTTTATTTCTATTTTTATGCAATAAAACTTTAGTCTCTTTGTTTTCAATTATGAATGCTTTATTATTTTTGGGTTAATAATTATAAAGCATTAATTCATGTTTGATGTGCATAAGTCTAAGGTTGAATAGACCTTCATTGTGATTAGATCTTGCATAATTGAATGGAGTTGCATGTAATCCTAGAAATAGGACAACATAAACTTATCAGATTAGATCAAGTCTAATAGAGGGATCAATATAGCAAATTAATGCAATAATAGGAGTCTAATTAGAATTTTTTTAATTAATCAACCTAGAATTAGTTTCTCTTGTGCTCAAAAGAGATATTAGCATAAATTAGAGATTTCTACAGATCATAGAGCTAAAAAAACTTGCATAAAGTAGATTGAGAATTATAGATAAAATCTAGGTGGATTATTATCTAGGTATAGTTTGGTCATTTGGTTAATACTTGATTTTTTTGTGTGTTTCATTCTTTGGTGCATTCATTTTTTAATTTAGAGAGTTTAATTTAATTTTAATCAATCATTTGAATTATTAGGTTAAATAATAGAAAGGTGATAGTTACTAGTAATTCTAGTCCTTGAGGTATTGATTTCTATGTTCACCAAAGCTATATTATTAATTGATAGGTGCACTTGCCTTGGTCAATTTATTAATTAGTTTAGTGGACATCAAGTTTTGGCGCTGTTGTCAGGGAATAGGATATTAGGAAAATCTCATTTCTATTAATTTAAGCATTTTTATTTTATTTTATTTTTCTTTTAGTTTAAATTTGAGATATTGATTGACTTTCATTTGGTTTTTGATAGGTTCTTTTAGTTTATGACTAGAGACAACCCATTGGAACCCATTATTTTTTATAGCGAGATTGAAAGAACTGCTCGCAAAAATCAAAGAGAGGTTAGAGAAGTAAGACAAGAACAACATCTGACTATCATAGATAATTAAGAGGAAGAAGATATTATGGAAGATATTATTCTAGAACTTAATTCGATTATGCATGTCGAGACCGCATTATTGTTTGATATACTGAGATGATATAGGCACTTAGGATTTAACCCACCTAACATTTAATCAGCTTATCTGTTGTTTAACCCTTAGTAAACCCCGTTGATCCTAACAAATTTTTTCTATCACTTGTTAATGTTAACCCGTAATCCATATCGATGTTGTAAAATTATCTTTCCTATTGACAACCTTTTTGTCGAGATTTAATTTGGTTACTTGGCTAACTATGTTTCATCATTGGTATTGCTGAATTTCTTACTTTAAAAAAATCAAAAAAAAAAATTGATTGAGCTTGAATCGTTAGTTTTATATTCTGTTAAAAAGCTCATTTTCATTCTTTATTTCTTGTTGATGTAAATTCTTTTAATTCAACATCTGATTTTTTTTTTTCTAGTTTAATAATTTACAAACTAGATTCTTGATTATAACCAACTCTTCTGACCTGTTCCATACTCTTAACCTAATCCCCATTACAACCTTGTTAAAACCCCTTTATTGGTGTGTCATCTCATTTATATAGTGGTGGAGATTTGATTTTCAAGCAAGCTTATGGTAATGACATTTCTTTTTTGACTACTGAGTGCATATTACTTGAACCTTAAACACTTTGAGTGCTTTGAGTGAATCCTTAGTGATGATCTTAATTCTTGTTAAGTTTGAATTTTAGGTAATTATTGAGATAAGGGAGATGCCTAATGTTTTTAAAGCTTAAAATTCTCTACTTGGATTGCTTGTGTTGTTTAGTGTCATTTTGGTGTGAATTTCCAATACATGATTATCTGTAAATTATCCTAAGACATTATCAGTGAAAACAATAAATTGAGAGAAGTTAACTTGAATGTGGATTTAGAATTTTGCTTGAAGACACACAAATCCTTAAGTGTGGGGACATTTGATAACTGCTAAAAGTAACATGTTTTAATCTCATTCTTAATGCTTTTTTGGGTTATTATTTGCTGTTAATAATGAATTTTATGCTCCTAATCCTTTAAATTTAAATTTTTATACTTAGGAGAGCATTTGGGAGCAAAAGGAGAAAAAAATAAGCGAAAATTGAAAAATTGTAGCAAGTTATAGGAGCCACACGGGTTGACCCCTTACACACGGCCATGTGGCTAGCTATGTTGATTTCGCAAATTTGCACCCTAAATTGTGGGAAAACACATTTTTTAGGTTTTTTCGGGCATTCTAAGGCGTATATATGACAAAAATAAGAAGATAGGGGGGAGCCGTTAGAGAATATTAAAGAAAACAACTCAAAAAACACCATTGAAGCCAGTTCTAAAGTAGATTTCTATTAAGATTGAAGATTCCCAATTGATTTCTCAGGAGATTATCACGAGTTTCTTTATTTCTTTCAGTTATACTGTGTCTTGAATGTTTCTATTTTCAAGTATGAACTAATTTTCTAAATACCTAGGGAGATGAACTCTATGATGAATTCTGTCTTTTAATTTTTATTTTACGCAATAAATATTTAGATCTTGTTCTCTATTTTGTGTGCTTAATTCTTAGTTTGATATTTCTAGATTATTGATCTATGTTTGATATGCTTAAATTAGAGGAGGAATAAACCCTATTTAAGAGTAGATCTTGCATAATTGAGTGGAGTTTCATGCAATCTTTGAAATAGGATAACATAAATCTACCGGATTAAAGTCAAATCTAAGAGGGGAATCCGTAGAACGAGTTAATGTGACAATAGGGGTCATAATTAGAAAGAACGTTCAATTAATCAACCTAGAGTTAGTTACTCTTACTCTTGAAAGAGATATTAGCATAATTTAGGGATATAGATCAAGATATTAAGAAAATCAATTGCGTAATTTAGATTGATAGTGCCAGATGAAATCTAGGTGAATTCTTTCTTGGGAATTGTTTCTCTTATTAGCTGTTAATCATTTATTTGCTTGTCTTGTTCTTTGACATGTTTATTAGTTAATTATTTTAGTTAATTTTAGTTTTCAATCAATCATTTGAATTATTCAGTTCAATATTAGAAAAACAGTAATTACTAGTACTTATGCTCTTCATGGAAATAATATATTTGCTCACTATAGCTATACTATTAATTGATAGGTGCACTGGACTTAGTTAAATTTTTAGTTAGTTTACGATGCATAAGCTCTATATTATGAATCTGATTTTGTTGACAATAGTGATTTAAAATATTTTAAGGACTTTAATATGGATAACATTGTAGATTACTTGATAGAGGGTTAAGGTGAATGGAACCACTGCCCCAGTACTGATATTCCTACTTCTTTCAATCAAGCGATTATGTTCCCCCATCGCAAAAATGTGGATGCAATTTCTATGAACTCAAATTGTTTCTACTTTAAATGTATCTAAAGTAAATAATTTTCGAGCAATACTATCGTATGTTGTTTTGCAGAAAAAATAGGTGTCTATAGAGACGTGGATATACCACTATATGATGAGATGCATTAGTGGCCAGAACAGTTGGGGTTTTTTTCCCTACTTAGTGATAGCCCTGTGCAAAAAGGTTGGAGTTCCAATGATCGCAACAGAACAGTTCATGAACTCGTCTAGAAGTCTTATTGGAGATTCACTATACATGTAATATATGAAGCTTCAAAGAAAGTAAATACGGGCTTGGAATAAACGATGAAAAGAAAAGATGATTGTCCCAGCTTCACTTAAATGGAATACATCAACATCCTAGACAGAGTTAGAGGGAAACAATATCCTCAACATAGAATGGATGATATGGTGGATGCAAGAGATGATTCTTGTTGGACAAGAATTCGCAAGGCAAAACGGGATGCAAATACCAGATTTGCCACCAAATGAATATGGGTCGATGCAATTCCATCACCAATCTGAGGTGCAAGTGTAACTGCCTATTTATTAGTACTGTCAAAAATAGTGGTTTCGGGGCTACTAATCCGACGAGTAAGTTCATAAATATTATTATTTAATATTTACGAGTCAAATATGGTATTAAAATAAATTTTGAATTGACAAATTATGCTATTTGAATGAATAATTAGGTTTAAGTGGTATGACCCTAAAGTTAAGTGGTTTTAAAAAATAAGGTATCGGGACCTCGTTTCTATAAACCAAGTCGTAAATATTTAAAATATTTACAAAATTTTATTAAGGTCGAATTAAAACTTGGTTAAGAAATTTTAATGTTTAGATAATTAATTAAAAAGGACTAAATTGTAAAGGATGCAAAAGACAATCGCTATTAGCTTAAATGCATTAATTGGATAAAGAACCATAAGTTAAGGGTTTTGAAAGGTAAATAGACCATTTCCTTTTAGTTTGGACGGTTAGTAAGTGTTTTGTTATATTTTATTCTGTAACACCCCTCGCCCATATCCGATGCTGGAATAGGGTTCGAGGTATTACCTGACTAAAACTCAATCAACTATATAAAACCGGATCATGAAATCTCAAACAATGTAAAAAATTTTCCTTTCTCATGTAATCTATCCCAAACATGGGTTTACGAGACCCAAAACATACATCCGAGGTGGTTAAGAACCCAACTAAGAACTCATGAAAAACTTAGAAATTCTCATATAGCAAAGTTCCACACGCCCGTGTGGGTATAGAGCACACGACCGTGTGCTAAGGACACGCCCATGTCCTAAACCCGTGTCTGAAAACTTGGGCATTCTGCCAAAACCACACGGCCCGAGCACACACCCACCCGTGTACTACTAGCATGCATACCGACTTTATGGCACGGCATGGACACACGCCCGTGTGGCCTGCCCGTGTGCTAAAATGACTTTAAAATTTAAAGTGCAGGGGACGCACGGCCATAACACACACCCATGGGCGTGAGCTGTGTGTCACACACGGTCTAGACACACGCCTGTGTATCTTACCCGTGTGGACAATTTTCCAAGCCCTTTGGTCATCCATTTTGCATAACCTACACAAGATCCTTTCAATACACAAACCTTATCATAATGGGCACTAATTCAACCATAGAAAAAACATCATATGCATTCATAAAAATGAATAATAGCCATTATTCTAGGCTTGATACAAAATAAAGGGCTTTTGACTTAAGTCAAAATACATAAACACTTCTCATGATGTAACATCCTAGTCTAGCCCTATACATGTCACCTTCAAAAATACAAATCAAACTATACCAAATTTTGCGGACGATAGTGTGATCGATATCTCTGACTTTAAGGGATCCTTAAGCTAGCTTGGCGATATTGAAAGAAGAGGGAAAGGAAAGAGGGTAAGCATAAAGCTTAGTAAGTTGCATGTAAATAAATATACAACAACAATCTCACCAACAGTTATCATACTTATAACTCAAAGATAAACATAATTGAACTTACTCATTATCCTCTACTCGAGTCGCATTTTCTAAATTAAGCTCGTTACTCATGCTTATCATATAGGTACTTGTAACACTCGCAACATGATTATTCTTTCTTTATCAAAATTGATCTATAACTCTTTCCATTAAAACATTTGGAATACTACTGGATATTCTATGAACCTCCATCATGGGATATATTGCCGATGCCATGTCCCAAACATGGTCTTACACTGGCTCTCATATATGTGTGCTGATACATGTCCCAGACATGTCTTACACTAGCACAACTTTTAGTCGATGCGTGTCCTAGACACGTCTTACACTGGCTATCTCTGTCGAGGCCGATCCATGTCCCATACATGTCTTACACTGGCACTCATCTCTGTGCCGATGCGTGTCCCAGACACGTCTTACACTGGCTATATCTGTATGGCTGATGCATGTCCCAGACATGTCTTACACTAGCCCTCGTCTAAAAGTTGATGCCATGTCCCAGACATGGTCTTACACTGGCTCTCAGAATGTGGCCGAAGCATGTCCCAGACATGTCTTACACAGGCACACAAATCACCCAATGCCTTGGCACGAATATCCAGTTCATATCCTAATGTTTCAACGGGATATCTCTATTATCTCAATATTACTGGATAGTCTCAACTTATAACTTAGCAACTCATACAATATCAATTCAATGGCGATATGAGTACAAGTATTAACAGTGTAGTTGTATTATTTACATACAACTTACCTCAGTTTACAAAAAGTACTTGACTATTCGGTTTAGTCAGTTTGCTTAGCCTTCCCTCGATCTAGGTTCGAATTTGGTAAATCTTGATCTATAATGTGCACTCATTTAGTCACTAATTAGGATTAAGAAATCATAAATTCACATCTTTGGTAAAATGACCATTTTGCCCCTAGACTTTGACAAAATGACCATTTTACCCCTATGCTCGAAAATCAATTTTCATCAAATTTCTTTGTATCTCAAGCCTAATCGAGCTATTTTTACTCTTATGGCAACTTTAAAATCTCACTATTTCACATACTTATTAACTATTTTACAACTCATGCAAACGAGTCCCTTTAGGTGTTTTCATGCCAACACCTTTCACAAAAGTTGTTTATAACCCAACTAGGACTCATATTCTTCCATAAAAACTCAATAAACATCTTAAAAACATCCATGTCAAAATCTTAAACTATTGACCATTTTGCAAGATATCACCCTCATTTGAAAGCTCATGCTTCAAAGGTCTCAAAAATACAAAAATCATTAAAAAAAACTATCAAAGTCACTTACTTAAGAGGCTTAATATTGCTGCAAATTTTTGAAGCTGAAAACCCCAACAATGGCTGAAAAAAAATTGGTGGAGAGAAGAAAAATAGAGAAGAAATGACCTTTTTTTTATTTAATTTAGAACTAGTCAAATTTGATGACCTCATCATCACCTAACATTGTCAAATTTATCTCCACTCACTCCATGGCCGGCTAGGCTATTTCACAAGGGTCTAATTCCCCTTTAAAGACCCTAAATTTTAAATCTCTAGCTATTTAACACATTTGGGTACTAAAATGTAACTTTTAGCTTTTATGCGATTTAGTCCTATTTTGCAATTGGGCTTGATAACATCAAAATTAGCTCACCAAATTTTTCATGCACTAATAAAATCATACTATAACCTCATAGAAATAATAAAATAATTTTTCTAACTTCAGATTGTGGTCCAGAGACCATTGTTCCGACTAGGCCCTAAATAAATATAATAAGTAAAACATAAGAAAGATAGGTATCATTTGCTTTATTTTTAGTCTACCACCGAAAAGCCCAAGCAAGAAAACCTCCATTTTTAGTTTTAAGGTTCGACCAATATTCAAGTTTTGCATGTAAGTGGTTTTCTTATACATTTCTCATAAATTTTATGTTTTTTGAAATCGTTGCAACTAGGTGCAGCTAACCTAGCGGTCAATTTGTAAAACTGTTAAACGTTATAGATAATGCCATGAATGGATTTAATATGTTCTTAAATTTTTATGATAGATTTTTAAGTTTAGTTATTAAATAGATATGTTTTGTTAAGTAATTTTTGATGATTTTAAAGTCTGAGGACTTATTTATGAAAATGGTAAAATTTAAGGAAAATATTATGAATTGATGATAAATATGGGTTGTTATGAGACTAGTTAAAAATCAACTAGCATGAATTTTAGCTATAAATGATAAATTAGCAAGTTTCGAGTTTAGGGACTAAATTGCAAAAAGGGTAAACTTTGAGGGTAATTTTGTAAAATGTCAAAAAAGACTTAATTGCATAAAATTAATTGATTTTTCTATTATAATTAGTGAATTGAATGGAATTATTATTTTAGATCAAGAATGAGTGGAAAATCAAGGAGAAGAGAAAATTACCAAATAGCCCCTATACTTAGTCATTGCTACAATTTAGTTAGGTAAGTTCATATGAACTGTAATAATTATAATGTTAGTTAAATTAAATGTTTACTATGTTGTTTTTAATGTAAATGAATTAGTATATATGTGAATGTATCTATATTATGTCGAATTAACGGATATCGAGTCCTGGTTGAACCTTAAAAATTCTTAGGATACAAATGACATGTCATTAGGGATTTCAAGTTTTGAGTGCTGGTTTTGAATGCCCTACCGATGGCTGGGGTCCTACATTTGTTACGGATTCTCCACAAGCTACAGCTCCTTTAATCAGGCCCATTTCAAAACTCGTGTGAGCAATGATATAAAGGAAATGTTACGGTTATATGTAAATGCACACTTCCTGTGAGCTTTCCCAAGTATCCGATGTAATTCTAGATGGTTCAACAGGTAAGAAAATGAATGGAATGGTAAGTGACTTAATGGAAAGATTCATAACTATATGAAAATGTTGATGCTAATATCATGTATCTTATGAAATCTACTTATGTTATAAATGAACTTATATGATTGTCAATGAATCTACTAACATGTGAGCTTTATGATGCTTGAATAGGCTTATATTAAACTCATGGTATTAGAAACTATAAGCAAATGGAATGAATCATAATCGTATGCTGACAATGATAAATTAAATGTTATGTTTATATATGGTTGATATCATATATATCATGAACAAGTATACTAACTTGTGAGTTTGATGGTGTTATATAGGCTTTTATTAAGCTTATGGCATTGGTAAAGGTTTATACTTATTCTATAAATTTCATTATTGAAATGGTATGTTATGTTTAAAGTTTTTACGAGCTTACTAAGCATCCATTACTTATGTGTTATTTTTCTTTGTTTTATAGATATCGGAAGCTCGTCGGAGATCTATCACACTATCCAGTAGACAATTTGGTAGTTTTTGAGTAATTTGGTTAAGGTTTATAATGACATGTATAGGGTGGTTTGTAATGGTATTATGATGAATGTGTTAATGGAGTTATGGCATGTATAATCTTTGGAAAGTTATATTGTTTGGTTGCTTGAAAGTGCTTATTTATAAGGTTATCTTTGTAACACCTCTTACCCGTGTTCGACGCCGGAACAGGGTACGAGGCATTACTGGAACATACACATGCAATCGTACAAAATCGAGACATAATTTTTACATCCAAATTAAACTTTTCAATTTTCATCACTAAGTCCCTGATATGGATCTACGAGGCCCAAAACATACTACGGAAGCTGTCCGGGACTAAACTGAGAACTTTGGAAAACATTGGAAAATTTCTTGAAAATAGGGGCATATGCCCGTGTCCAAGGCCGTGTCCTTCACACAACCATTCACATGCCACATTTTCCATACTTAGTCATTACGCACTCATTCAACCAACTCATGCCTCTCACAAAATGCATCACCATAACATATAACTTAACTAATATTAGCCAACATCAATGGCCTTATACAAAATGAGTTATCAAATATTAAAGGCCAACATTTTAGGCCAAATCAATTATGACATATAAAAAAATAACCAAGTCCTCTATACATGCCATAATTCAAAATATGAATTTCAAAATACCAAAAGAATGATGATAGTGTGGATAGATCTCCGACGATCTTCGTACCCCGAGCTAGCTTGGTGACACTATAAAATAAGGGAAAAGAGAGGGGAGTAAGCATATAGCTTAGTAATTAGGTATGTAAATAATAAACAAATTATTAACATGTTTTTATAAATCCTCAAAATATGTTTTCAAAATAATACAATCATAACTACACATAGATCCACTATTTACTCAAGTTCAAAACGAGCTATCTATTCAAGTCAAAGTCACTAAATCATTTATATCTGGAGCTATGGAACTCCAAATTAAGATCCGCTAATTTTTCTAGAAACTAGACTCGCATATATTCTTACCATAAAAATTTCAGAATTTTTGGTTTAGATAATAAGTACAGTTTACTCTTTAAAATCACCCCTATTTCACTATTTGGTAGTTCCAACCCCTCTCCTCATACAGTATTTGGATGATGTTCCTGTTTATTTATTTTGAAAATAGACTCATTAAGGATTTTAAGCATATAAATTATAACCCATAATTATTTTTTTACAATTTTTAATGATTTTCCCAAATCAGAATAGGGGATTTCGAAATCATTCTGACTCTATCTCACAAAAATTCAAATATACCATAATACGAAATTATTTTGCTTACACTGTTTCCTTTATATAAAAATAGACTCAATAAGATTTAATTGCATATCTTATTCAACCTCTAATTTGATTTCCACCATTTTTGGTGATTTTTCAAAGTCACACAACTACTGCTGTCTAAAACTGTTTTATTACTAAATTTCACTCTTTCATATTTTCTTTGTAGTAACTTTCATTGTAACACGTACTCCATATCAATCTTACCAAAGTTCGATCACATATTGAGCACATTGCTCATAAGTTTACATACACGTACCTGCACTTATTCATCACATAGTCATATTCAATTACACCTAGTCATTTCCCGTTGAACACATTAGAATAATAACGGATACCCGGTGGCCTGCACATAGTACCACCTTTGTAGTCAAAGCTACCTTATTCACAAAGTGACCTTCACATAGTACCTCACTTGTGACCAAAGCTATCCTTCTTCACGAAGTGGCCTTCACATAGTACCACACTTGTGACCAAGCTATCTCTTCTCGAAGTGGCCTTCACATAGTACCACACTTGAGTCACTAATGACATGTCACTTGTATCCTATTCTGTTCCTAATGTTCCACTGGGAAATCTCTCACTTTTCGATACTTGTCAATTTCATTCAATATTCAGCCACATTTCATAAAACATAATAAAATGTGATAACGTAAGTAAAAAAGATGCATTATTTACATACAAACTTACCTCGGTGCAAAATATGACAAATTTGCAATTTAGTCCACAACCTTTTCTTTTCCCTGATCAAGGTCAATTCCTCGTCTTTCTTGATCTATAATAACACATTTAACTCATTTAATACTCAAATTATTCAATTTAGTCCAAAATTCACACTATGGAAAAATTACATTTTTGCCCCTAAAGTTTCACATATTTACAATTTTTCCCCTAGGCTCGTAAGATGAAAAGTACTTATTTTTCTCAAATCCTAAGCTTACCCGATTCATATTCCCTCTTATAGCAGCTCACATTTTTCACTAAATCACATTTTCTACACATAATTTTATAATTTTTACAAATAGGTCCTTTATGCAATTTTATCAAAAATCATTAAGTTGTTTATCACACCCCAAACTTTCATATTTTTCCATAAAACATCAAAAAAAATGCATGTAATCCATGGGTAAATTTTTAAACACAAACCCTAGCTCAAAATAGTGGTGGAAATAGCTAAACCGAGTTACGAGGATATCAAAAATGTAAAGAACATTAAAAACAGGGCTAAAACAGCTTACAATCGAGCTTGGAAGCTTGAAAAACCCTAGCTATGTCTTTCTCATGTGAAATTCGGCCAAGGGGTTGAAGATGGACAAAAATTGGCTTTTAATTTTGTTTTTAATTCATTTTAATTACCAAATGACCAAATTACCCTTAATAAAAAACTTTAGAAATATACCAAACTATGTCCATTTTTGTCCACCAACTTAACCAATGGTCTAATTACCATTTAAAGACCTACAATTTAAAATTTCATAACAATTGGACACCTCTAACATGTAGAACTCAACTTTTTCACTTTTTATAATTTAGTCCTTTCGACTAGATTGAGTGCTTAAACGTCGAAATTTTTGAACGAAATTTTCACGAAATTGTTCTATGAAATTGTAGGCTATAAAAATATAATAAAAATGAACTTTACTACGTCATATTTGTGGTCCCGAAACCACTGTTTCGACTAGATCCAAAATCAGGCTGTTACAATCTTGGCATGTTGGTGATAGTTTGAAAATGGGTACTTGTGACATGTTTTAGTTCATATTTGAATTAGGTTATTATGGATGGAAATGACACTATTAACATGTATAGGTCATTCTGAAATGGAACTTGGCCGTGTGACCTTACCCAAAGAGTTACACAAGTAAGGAGACAGCCTGGGACACAACTGTGTGTCCCTAGTTTGAAGGTGACACGACCTAAGACACGGGCGTGTGTCTCAGCCATGTGAGGCACACAGCTTGGCCACATAGCTGTGTGTGACCCCTATTTTCCAAATTTTACAATTTTATCTAAAAACTTTTATTTTGTTTCAAATTAGTCCCAAAATGTTTCTAAGCTATTTTTTAGGGCATCGAAGGCTCGATTTAAGGACAAAGTGCATGTGTATGAATGGTTTATTATATGTTTCATTTGTTTAAATATTATGATGAAAAATGTTTCCAATTGTACGGTAATGCTCCGTAACCCAAATTCGGCGATGGAGACGGGTTAGGGTGTTACAGCAAGGAAGTGAAGAAGAGGAAGGAAGTGATGAAAATGAATAAGACAAGGGGGGAGGAAGACATGGAGCAAGATTCCCAAGAGGAGGATGACGACGATTATGAGGCGACCTTTTAACCACAACAATCTTCGCAGAAAGGGCCAGTCATCTGCATCCCAACTTGGCATGCATATTCGTCAGGTGGGGGTTTCGTGCAAGCCCATGTCTCGGGTAAAGGAAAAGCTCCAATGGAGGGGGACAACCACCCCATTTTGATGGTTAAAAATGACTTTTTAATTTTTGGGATTGTAAAACAATTAACTTGGATGATTTTTATTTTTTGTTTTATATTAAGAGTAGACTAACATTATATATATCTTATTATGAATTTTTTATATAGGAACCCGACACAAGGAAAGCACTACAATTACGAGCTTTAACGAATAAGGAAGGAGAAACCCACCATAAGGGTACGACAATGTCACGATCAATCAGGTAACTTCATGCCTTATATACTTAAGGGTTGCACATTAGGGGCAATGTGCTATTTAAAGTGTGGAGGGGTAACATAGAAAATGTATGTTTTATATTCTTAGGAAATTTTTGTTTTTATGTCTATTTTTATTTTAATTATTATTTTTCTTGTCAAAAGTGTGCTTGAGCTCGTAGAAATACAAATGATTGGTTAGGAACATGTATATAGGTTGATTGCGGTTACTGTAAATTTGACATGATAATGAATGGTTTTAAATTTTCAATTATTAGACTACTAAGTTATGTATATCACATTGTAAATAGGCATTAAGTAATTCAATATACCAAATGATAGAGAGAATAGGGAAATGAGTATTCTAGTATGAATAATAGATTGTTAGAATTGTGATTGCTTATTTGATTAAATTTGTGAATATTGAGATATCTAATGATGACCTAAGGCATTGTTTTATATAACCTAGAGCCAATAAGCCAACCTTATTAATCAATATTTAGTACCGATATTTGAGCTAGAAAACCCTTCTTGATGAACCTTCATATAAAACCCAAAACCAAAATGCAAATTGTACTTACCCTTTTTCTTTAGTCCTTGAATTGCACGAACTTAGATATCGGGCCAAACGGATTGAGGGATAGGTAGAGACATAACAATAGTTCTGTAAAATCAGAGTGGAACAGGGGGAAACAATGTGATCTAGTGATTATAGTTTAAGATACAAATGTGCAAACAAAAGAAAAAATTTAGAAAAAGTCAAAATGAGTGGAAAAAAGTATTAGAACAATGAAAAAACATTGTGAGTGAGAATGTATTGAAAAAGTCAAAAGTGACCAAAAACAAGGTCGCCAAATTAGAAAACTCAGTCTTTAGTGCACAAAAACTCATAAGCTGACCATAGTTACTAGTATTACATTGTGACTTCCTACATAGAGAAATAAGTAAGCTAAGAGAAAGAGAGATAAGCCAGTACTGAAGGAGGAGAATAGAGGATAATATGATATGCCAAACTAATTTCGTGATTATTATAAGAAATATGTTTTTTTATTTTAACAAAAAAAATAAAGAAATTTTTTTATTATAAACTATTCCTTAAATAAAAGACTTAAAATGAATTTTAAATAGAAAATGTTTCCAATAAAAATACCATGAAGACCTTTGTATTAGTAATTAGATTGCATTTTGGACCTATACTCAAAAAATGGGCAAATTAGTCATTATACATTAACTCAAAGAGCAAATTGGCTATTTTGTTAAAAATTTAATCCACTAGTATTGTTAAAAATTGACGTGACCGATGAAATAACCAGAGAGTTATACATAGTATGCCACATGTACCTCATACTAATATACAATGATTAGTTTTTAATAGTAAAATAAAAATTTTAACAAAAAAGACTAGTTTGCTCTTTAATATAACGTATAGAGACTAATTTACCCCTTTTTTTATTATAGAGAATAAAATATAATCTAACTTTTAATACAAAAGGCTTCATGACATTTTTATCAATTATTTCTATTTTAAAAAATTGATTCTAAATATAAAAGAAATATTTATATTTATCTTTAAATTAAATCAAGTGTTAATTATTTATCAAGACGTGGATTCAATATTATGTGTTAAGATAATTGTACGGCACCACGTAATATTACTATAATATGTATTAAGATTTTAATTATGGGACGCCAATAAGTCAATCAAAATCAGAATATTTTGATACAGATGATATTAATAAAGCAATAATTAATTTAGCCACAACTCTCCATAAAAAATTATCGAATCTCAATGAAATAAGAAATAGAAGCCAATCAACGAAATCGAATCTCCTTAATTAATTGAGATTGGATCTGCCATGTACGTGCTTATATAGAAGATAAAAATAGTTTTTTAAAAATAATAATAAATCGAATTATCACGATAATAGCGAGCAGGCACTTGCATTTATTTACTTTGGTTAATATCTGCTCTAAGTGTCTCTACATTTTATATATTTGAAATTTAATTTTTTATTTTTATTTTCAATTTTTTAATTTTTTAGTTTAAAAATTCAAATTAAATTATTAAAATTATTAATATTTTTCTTAAATTTGTTGCTATAACATTTTAAAATAATAAAAAAATTATTCAATTGGTAACTAAATAATAAAATAAAATGACTTTATAACGAACATGAATTTAACATAATAATTTTATTAGTATTAATAATTGAATTTGTATTTTTAAATTCGAAAAGTAAAAAGACTAAAATCTTGAAAATAAAAGTAAAGAGACTAATTTTTAAATGTATGAAGAATATAGAGAGTTGAAGCAAAATTTAACCTTTATTTATTAAAAAAAATTCTAAACGGAATTAAATTGGAAAAAAAACACAAATTATGAATTTTTTTCACTTTATGATATTTAATTTGATCTTTATTTTATTAAATTCTATTTTTTTTTTTGTTATAAATGTTATATTTTAATTCATATTACTAACATCGAAAGATCTAGTTAATAAGTTGGTGAGGAATTGAGAAAAAAGAAAACAAAACAAGAATAATAAATTAATAAAATTATTATTATATAATTAAATGATAAGAAATTGAGTTTTTTTTTTTAAATCATATCAATGGGCTAATGAAAATTTTTAACTGACTTAGACTTAAATATATTGTTTTTTTTTTCTTAGACTAAAATATATGGTTAATAAAAGTGAATATTAAATCATATTAAATTAAAATATAATCATTAAATTGCTAAATTGAGTACATTCCTAAGTGAGAAAAACAAAATTCTATCCCCAAAACATAGGGGTGAGCGTTCGATCGAATCTAATCGAATAGAATGAAAAAAATTCGAGTTAATCGAGTTGAAGAATCATATTTTATCATTCTAATTTGATTTGAAATTTTCTCAAATCGAGTCGAGTGAGATGAAATTTGAATCGAATCGAATCGAATCGAATATATTTGTTCACGTTAAATTTTATAAAATAATTTTGGGTCCTTGTAACCACTGTCACCCATCGTAATAAAATTTGTCCACCTTAATCAAAATTTTTATTAACTTTCATCACCTAATAATTTATTTATTAATCTTTTATATACGGGTTAGCTTCTTTGTTTGCTTAGTTGTTTCAATTATCTTCAGATTCTTGTCACTATGTATTTTGAAATTAAAAAATATATTAAATGTAAAAATGTGATTTTTTAATAAAAGTTATTTTAAAGATAAAATGTGAAATTGATACCAATATAAAATTTTAACATGAATATTTGATGGCATAATTAATAATTAAATTTTAATATAAATATTCAATATGACTAAACAATTCAATAATATAAAAATATAAAATGTGATATTTAATTTAATAATATAAATAGTAGATATAAATAAAATTATTACTATTTATGTTTAGTGATTTTTTTTTAGATAATTTTGATTTTTTATTTGAGAGTAAAATGTGAAAAGTAAAAGTTTAGGGGAAAAATAAAAAGTTTTGGGGATAAAAGTTTGAGGGGAAGTAAATAAGGGGAGTAAAATTTTGGAGGAAAAATATTAAAAAAATGGAGGGGGGATGGATTTGGTGTAGATGGGGGTAAGATGGGAAAGAAGTAAAAATTTTAGGGAGAAAGTGGGAGAGATTAAGAATTTTAGGGAAAAATAAAAAATTTTGAGGGTTTTTAAGAGTAAAATTTTGAAAAAAAGTAAATAGGAGAGTAAAATTTTGGTGGAAAATAGATTTTGGGTAGATTGTGGGTTGGGATGGAAGGGGAGTAAAAGTTTTGGGGAGAAAGTGAGAATGAGTAAAAATTTTGAGGAAAAAGTAAAAAGGTTTGGGAGTTTGGGGTAAAAATGTAAAATATTATAATTCGCTATTCGAATTATTCGAGTTATTCGAATTCGAAAACTCAACTCCATTCGAATTCGAAATTCGAAAAAAATTCAAGTTGACTCGAATAACTCGATTCATTTAACTTGAAATTCAAATTTTTTTTTAAATTTTTTCGAGTTGAATCGAATTTTACTCACTCTTACCAAAACAAATCAAAATGGCAGTAGACACGACAAGAGAAAGATAGAAGAAAATGAGAAGAAATTATAAGAAACTGTGAGAGAATCGTACATATGCGTACCGGAACTTGTAATATATATTTAGCTTTGGGATTCAAAGATCGGTGCGCTGGTACAGGATATTGATATTTGAATATCATAGTTGCAATCGCAGGAGATGGAGTTATCTACCATTGCAGGGCAAAGCATCCCAACTTTCCCTCTCTATTCAACTGCTGAGAAAGCCATTCCCCTTTTAGGCTTTGGCACAGCTGAATACCCTTTCGGTGCTTCCATTCATACCCTGAAAGAAACCATTCTCGAGGCTATCAAATTGGGGTACCGTCACTTCGATACTGCTGCTATTTACCTATCTGAGCAGCCTTTAGGTGAAGCAATATCAGATGCTCTTCGTTTGGGGTTAATCAAATCCAGAGATGAACTCTTTATCACTTCCAAGCTCTGGTGCAGCGATGCACACCATGACTTTGTTCTCCCAGCTCTCAAGAAAACACTCCAGTATTGATTATCCCTTTGTTTCCTTGATGTTTTCGTTACGTGCGGTGCTTTTTATTGGTTTTCTAATGATTTCTTGATTTTTACAGGAATTTGAAGCTGGAGTATCTTAATCTGTTTCTAATTCACTGGCCACTGAGTTTGAAGCCAGCCAAATATGAATTTCCTTTTCAGGAGGAGGACATTGTTCCTTTTGATCCTAAATCAGTATGGTAAGCAATGGAGGAGTGTCAAGGTCTTGGCCTAACGAAATCTATAGGAGTAAGCAATTTCTCATGTAAGAAACTCGAAACCATTCTTTCCACTGCCAAAATCCCTCCTGCAGTGAACCAAGTGAGGACCACTTTAATATCCACTTAATGATTTTTTTTATGTTTTTCAACTGAAGTTAATGGTGTAAGATGATTACTGTTGGATTTGGGGTGATAGGTGGAGATGAACCCACTGTGGCAACAAAAGAAACTGAGGAAGTTTTGCGAGGAGAAGGGCATACTTGTGGAGGCTTACTCTCCTTTGGGGGCCAAAGGAACGGCGTGGGGAACAAATCGGGTGATGGAATGTGACGTACTCAAAGAAATTGCCCAAGCCAAGGGAAAATCGCTTGCTCAGGTTTGTTTGAGATGGGCACATGAACAAGGAGTGTGTGCGCTTGTGAAGAGCTTCAACAAGGAAAGGATGAAACAAAACCTTGATATTTTTGATTGGAAGCTCACTGCTGATGAGTCGCATAAAATAAGCCAACTCCCACAGTGCAAAGGGTTTCCAGGTGCGGTATTTTTATCAGATGACGGCCCTTACAAGTCTGTTGAAGAGCTTTGGGATGGAGAGATATGAATTTCATTATCTACTGGATTTATTACAAATAAACCAAATGGATCCTTAGTCTGTTGAAGTGCAAAGGGTTTGCGTGATGATAGATCAGCATCCTTTGAAACCTAAGAAACCTTGTGCAAGTTCCGTTCTTAGAACATCTTCAAACTAATAAGTGAAACAAAACCTGTTGGTATTAACAGATGGATTTTACTGCAATATGAATTTTCTCTAGAGTGGTTTCCAATCCATATCATGTGTTAAAAAGGACAAATTTTAATTAATTTAATTAAAATATTTTTCGTTATACAATTAAGTTGCTAAATTCTAAACTTTTAAATTGAATATTTTGATAAATTTTGTTAAGGTAAAGTTTTCTACATTTATAATGTGCTAAATTCATAAATTAGAATCAAATTTTTTAGAAGTTATTCATATAAGGGCCAAATATTTTAAGATAATCAGAAAAGGACTAAACCTTTTCAAAAATGTTCAAATAAGAACAAAACATTTAAATATAATCAAATAAGGACTTTTCAAATGTCGCATATTAGGTATGAAATTATGTTTTATTTTTTTTCTTTTCATTTCAAGTAATTACTTAGGTGCCATGTGTTCTATTTTTAAACACATCATCATTCACCTAAATTTGTACTACAAACTAAGGTGAAATGCATGAAGATCCTTTATTTAAGCACATTTAAAAAGTTATGATCCTTGTTTGACCATTTTATAATGTTTAACACTTTATGAAAGCACTCTCAAAGGTTTAGCCTTAATTTGAGCATTTAGCTTTAATAATTTATGAATGAAATTATAGTAAACAACTTATAAAGGAATAATGATATTTTTTAAAAATTTTACAAAATTTATTTTTATAAATTATATGAAAATTTTTAATTTTTAAGGAAATTATTATAAATTATGATAACTTTGTTAATTATTTGAAACAATATTGTTTAAAAAATATTAAATGATAGACAACATAATAATCAATTTCATTAATTATTAAGTATCATCTCAAGATATTTGTAATATAGATATCAAAATAACAAAAACAATTTAATGACTGCTGTTAATTAAATAATTACAAAAGTTTTGTAGATGATGAAATTTGATAATGAAGATCAAATATATAAAAACAATAGACGTAAATATTTGATGATCTAATTATGAATTGTCTAATTTTGATAATTTTTTAAAAATTAAGCAGTAAAAATCATAGTAGATTTTCTTATGGTTTAAGAATTACAATAACACGCAAATAATGTTATGTGGTATGTTGAATGATGTGTCTAGTAGTACCATGTTCTCCAATTGTTAGTCTTTAACAATTGGCTGACTAAAATTTTTAATTTTGTTAATGAGTGTCTAAATTGACAATTTTATATAGTTTGATGTATGAAATTCAAAGAATGTTGATAAAAATGAAGTTTATGAGCCTATGTTCTTAGAATTGAATTATTCTCTAAAGGGAAGCAAGGGAAACATGTTGTTGCATATGAAGAGAAAGGGATTTATATGGAAAAAGAGGAAATTGAAGGTGATATTGAGGCAAATACAAAGACAGTTGCAATTACCCCCACAACTACCAAACCTACCTTAGCTTCTTAGAATCGAGTACTACAACACTTAGATGAGGAGATTGTTGAACTAGATAAAAGCATCCAATATCTTGAGAACTAACCGAGGGTGCTACAACGTTTAAGGCTATGTGCTCAACGCTACAAATTAGACATTCTTTCCTAGAAGTAGAGTCCTTTGGCAATTTTTGGAACAAAAAGAGGGACAATGTGGAAGCAGTAGTGATTTTGATATTTTGATATGACTTTGTTTATGGTTTTCTGACTTTGATTTTACCTTCTTTTTTTTTTTCAAATTTCTTTCCTATGTTGATGATGATAGATGATGAACTATATTTTTTATTTACTTAAACTTTATATGATATTATCCTTGTCCCTTTAATTGTTAATGTGATCTATCTTTATCTGTTAATGGTTGAATGATTGGTTGAAATCGTAGATAAGTATATGGATTAAGGGAGAGATATGTATTATGAGGGAGTAATTTGTTGATCAATCCTTGTTTCATGAAGATTATTTTTGGTGTTAAAAAAAAATTCCAAATGTGGAGATTGTTAGGGGTAGTTTTGGTTTCCAACTTCAATGGCAATTGTAACTTGAGGTATAACTATAAATTGACCAAAACTTGTCTTATTGTGTTGGTAATTTTTTTATCCAGAATGATATGGGCTTTTGTTTATGATCACTGGAAATTAGTTATGGCCCATTTTTAATGTTCAAACGTGCAGAACTAAATCAAAAAGGATCTAATTAAAGCCTTTCAATGCAATACAAGTTCCTTTATTTGATGAGATAAGATCATTTGACTTTTGGATTTCTTAAAGATCTCAATCTTTATATTAGCATTTACAAAGACAATTGAAGACCTTTTATATGGTTATGTATGGGGTTTACAACTAGAATTTATTATAACTTATCAAGTCTAAAAACTTGTATGTATGATCAACTTGTATTAGGTCAAATATATTGAGAGAGGGTACTCTACTTTTATTCATTTAAGGAACTATGCTTTGAGTGTAAAAAGCATAGTGTGAGTTTACGCTTAAACTTGTAGGGAGAAAGTTTTAGGGAAAAGTGAGGCAAATTAGAGTATAGGTGTGAGTTTGCTACATGGTGAGTGTAGAACTTCAATCATAGCTTATACTTATTGAAGTATAGTGGATTAGCTCTCTGGGCAAGGCCCCCAGATGTAGGAAGAATTTGTGTAACACCTATAGCACCCCTAACCCTATTCGTCACTAGAATAGGGTTACGGAGCATTACCAGACTTATTTCATAAACAAACATACATTTCACATACATTTTCAAATCATGCATTAGAAGTGGTTCGGGACTAAACTGATAACTCAAGAAATTTTTTGAATACTCAAAAAATTTTACAAAATACAGGGGACACACGCCCATGTGGCCTGGCCGTGTGTCTCACACGGCCAAAGACATGCCCGTGTCACAGGCTGTGTGGACATTCGAAATGGGATCACATGGTCGTGTCCCAGCCCGTGGCCAACCCCGTGTAACTCTCTGACTTGGGTCACATTGTAATATCCTTAACCCGTATTCGTCGCTGGATTAGGGTCACGAGGTACTACCAGTCAAAACACAAATTTAACCGGACACAAGCATACACTTGCATAATAAATTTTTTTTGTTAAAATATAACAATCATTTATTATCTTCAATAATTAAATTAAATATTATTACCACATAACTGAATACACTTTTGATTCAACTTATAATACGTGCATATACTCAGAGACTCCATTACACTTTATTTTAATACTATAAATCATGCTCAAATAGAACTCCCCAAAAAAAATTACTACATATAATCATTTAATGAAAATCATATTATATTCATCTTCCATTTACTAACAAATTGAACATTTATATATCACATAATATACATGCTGTTTTCATAATTTATTATTGAATAAGTCAATATTCGTTTGATCACTCTTCCATACATTTAATATACCGCAACCTAATACATACATACTATAATTACTTTTTTTTTTCACATTTATTGAACCTTAATAATATAAATTAATAAGTCCAAATGACATATCCAACTTATCACTACTTATTCAGTACGTTACCTGACTAACACAATCGAATTTGAGCATTTAAAGCCCACTCAAAAACATGCATGAATTCATAATTCAACCAAGTTGAACAAATATACTTAACAACTAAAGAAGATTATTATATATTTTTTTATCATTATAAGACATTAACTACCTACAGGTATATCCAAAACATAAATATTACCTGTCATATGTCAAACATACCAAGACAAACTATCATATGCATAAGTATTTGCATAAGCAATGTTGAATCACAAATTAATCATAATCATTTTGTTCCATTCCACTTATAACCGAATATATATACCATTTCGTTATTGAAATAGATTTCATACCGATTCATACTTGATTTACCTATATCAAAACCTTAACCGAAGCAATTAAATATGCTATGCAAATGTGTAAGCACAATGTTCATTACATCAACCATTTTATAACATATAACATTTAGCATATATACCATGCATATTATGACATGCAGCATTATAACCGGAACAGATTAAGTCATAATCAAAACATATCTAAATCCAAACTTGGGAATTAAGCCATTTTCGCATGGCTTTAGACTTACATAACCAACATTCAGCATTTCCAAAATATATTCTAGCCTATACATGCCATAGTTCCAAAATGCATTTTATTAAATACCGAAGGCGGTCGATAGTGTGATAGACTTTGCTGACGATCCCCGAGCTTGTAACTTGAATCCAAAATCTATAAAATAAGATATACATAAAAAAAAATCACAGAGTAAGTTTTTGAAGCTTTGTAAGTCATAAGCAATTTAACATCTCAATAATATTATCAACTTATTCAAATCAAACTAAATTATAAAATCATAACCTCTCAGATCCAAATATTTATAATTCATTATAAATATATATTTTCTGTAACGCCCCCACGCCCGAAACCGTCACCGGAGTCAAGCTTGAGGTGTTACTAAACTTATCTTACCTTTTAAACAACTCTAAACCACTTATTTTAATTTTCAGAATAAACTGTTTTTCTGCATCATAGCTGCTTAAAAATTCATTTCTCGAGTTTCAAAACTCGAAATTAAGATCCGTAAATTTTTCCTGAAACTAGACTCATATATCTATCTACTAATTTTTTTATAGAATTTTTGACTTAGCCAATTAGTACATTTTATTAGTTAAAATTACCCCTGTTTTAGAATTTGACTGCACTGACCTCTACTTACTACGAACCACTTTTCTCCCTATACAAAATTAATATAACTATACCGTTTATTTCTATTAAAACTAGATTCAATAAGGATTCTAACCATATAAATTACACCACCTAATTATTTTTTTAAAATTTATGGTGAATTTCCAAAGTTGAAATAGGGGATCTAGAATTTTCTCTGACCCTATTTCACTAAAACTCAGATATCTCATAAAATATAATACCTTTACCTATTTTGCTTATTCCATAAGAAAATAGACATAATAAGCTTTAATTTCATATATTATTCACCATTAAATCATGTCTCTACGATTTTTAGTGATTTTTTAAAATCACATTATTTCTAATACTTGAATCTGTTTTTAAGTTACTTTCACATTTTTCTTAGTTTTCATGTGATAGTTACTACTTATTCATACATACAATTAAACATGTATATCATCAGCCATTCTATTAGCTAATCACTAGCAAGTATTTACACATCATTCATTGATCATATCATATCAAAAGAAACCAAGTTCCTATACATGCCATACACAAAACTAAACGTCTAACTATACCAATGTGATTTCTTCGATAGTGTGATCGGGTCTCCGACGTTTCCTTCGATCCCCGAGTGGCTTGATAAAAACTATAAGAAAAAGAAAATAAAGAGAGTAAGCACTAGGCTTAGTAAGCTTACAAGCAAATAAATTACAACATTCAAAGATAATGAATGATTATACATAATGTCACCTAGCCTCATAAACTTTCTTTACTTCTCATTTTCTACCTTCTTCTTTACTTACTTACCTTCTTTCTTACCCGACCTTTCACTATTCATAAATATAATCTACCTTCCCTTTTGCTGATAATTCACTGTAATTTAACGTGTACAATGACCCATTGAACCACTCTTCGAATACTAAGGATACCGGGTCGCTCTGCCTATCAATATCTCGCTAATGCCATGTCTTCGACATGGACTTACATGAATTATTCCTGCCTCCAATGCCATATATATATAATATGGGCTTACATGGCTCATTCCTGTCTCCAAAGCCATATAACTCGATATGGACTTACATGGCTCATTTCTGTCCTCTGTCTGTCCCACAAACCCCAATATCCTAATATTCCTAAGGTTCAAACGGGGCTTCCTAATGCTTTTTCTCTGTCACTTACTTTTTAATTCGACTTTAAATATTCTCATAAAATAAGTATATAAATGCTGGAAATTTACAATAATAATGTAAAATAAAATAACATTGCATTTATTTACTGTAAATTTACCTCAGATGCAAAATATAGCTACTTTTACTGCTTTCGTCCACAACTTGGTATTTTCTCCATTTTAGCCCGAATTTGCTTTTCCTTGCTTATTGAGCTTGGGAAGCTTGAAAACCCTAGCCATGGCTTCCCCATGCTAATTTCAGCCTCTATGAAGAAGATGAGCAAAATTGGCTTTTAATTTTGTATTTTAATTCATTTTACCCTAAATGACCAAAATGCCCTTACTACTAAACTTTCAAAAATTCCTTCCATGTCCTAATTTTGTCCATGAACTTAAAATTGGTCAAATTGCTATTTAAGACCTCCTAATTAATATTCTAATTCAATTTTATGCAAAATACTTCTAGAACACAAGTTTTGCAATTTATTCAATTTAGTCCCTAATTTCAAATTAAGTACTTTATGCATAGAATTTCTTCACGAACTTTTCACACAATCATGCAAACATATCATAGACCTCAAAATAATAATAAAATAAATTTTTCTACTTCGGATTTGTGGTTTCGCAACCACTGTTCCGTTTAGGCCCTATTTCGGGATGTTACATTTTCACACTCAAATATCACACTGGCCGAACACTCATGAAGACAAATTATCATTATTATCCATTATTTCCCACAACCAATTAATCATTGTAACTTACTTCACATATCCAGAAGCATATAAACTCATGTGTAGTTGCATGGTTTCATATATATATGCTAGTTAAGAAGCCAGACACTTATAGTTATGCATATCTAATACTAAGTTTCATTTCAATAATAATTACAAGGCTGATTACTCTTGCATACTTAAACCCCTATATCAATATAATTCATCATATTCATATATTAAATATGTAACCAAAATTACCTAATCATATATGCACATGATTAAAGATTATTCATGATAAATAAGCTACTGACTCACAAAGTCTAGTACACATATCACATTCGCATATATCCTTTATTTGCACTATACAAGATTTATAATATATAGTCACGGTGTTTACGTAACTTACCTCAAGTAATATATTAATTCATACCTGGCATATAGCTTAATTAACACATTCGAATTCGATTTACCTTTGCCCAATGAACCATTCAGAATTGGATAGGACACTCGGATAATCACATAAATCGTACAATGCCAACGTCCCAGACGTGGTCTTACATGTAGCCACATATCGATGCCACTGTCCCAGACAAGGTCTTTCTCTTAAACACATATCAGAATCATAAATCGATGCCATGGTCTTACTTGCACACATATAACGGAATCCTATGTCATGATATATGTATCCTAGCTATTCCTAAGGTTCATACGGGGCTTTTGGATGTCGTATCTCGGTCGAATAGTACTCATAAACATAGTTCCCAATCATTTTCACATTTGGCTATTATTTATACAAACTCATAAAATTCAAATCAGCATTATACATTCTCATATATTTAAAATTTACGACATTTATTAGCTTATAAACTTACCTCGGACGTTGTAAAACGGGACGTGGCTGCTAGTCGACAACTTTCGTTTTCCCCCGGTCCAAATCCGATTTCTCTGGTTCTTGATCTAAACATATTCAAATTAAGCTCATCCAAATATATTTTCATTAAATTTAATCCAAAAACACATAAATGGGTAAATTACCATTTTACCCCCTGACACTTACAATTTTTACAATTTAGTCCCTATTGCACAAAACACAAAATATGCAAAATTTCCCTATATCCATGTTGAGCCGAATTTTACCCATGCTTATAAAAGTCCATATATTTCATTTATTTCACATTTTAGTCCCTCAAATTATTATTTTTGCAATTTAGTCCTAAATACTCAAAATCATCAAAATTTTCAATACAAAACATGTTAATCTAAAACATATATTCCATATTTCATCATCAAATAAAAAAAATCACAAGCTCTCAACAATGACACAATTAAAAATATTCATCAAAATAAAAAATTCAAGCATGGGTTTTGTAGTACTCGAAGCAATTAAAAACCGAGTTAAACTCTTACTTTGATTGAGCTTGAAAAGCAAACGAACCTCTTTTTCTCTCTTGTTTTAGTTTTGGCAATGATAGAAATAAAATGGACATGGCTTTCTTTTATTATTATTATTATTATTTATGTTTTATGTTATAATATATTTTATTAACTTATGATTTAATTTACTTATTTATCCATACTAAAGTTATAACAAAACCATATAATATATGTCCACTACCGTCCATTTAATAAGTCAATGGGCTATTTACCACTTAAGGGCTTCCTTTTATAAAGTCAATAACAATTCGACCCTTTATACATTAAACTACAAATTTTTAATTTATGCGATTAAGTCCTTTTATTAAATCGGATACCTAAACGACAAAATTAAATCATGAAAATTTCACAGATATAAATTCACGCAAAATAAAAACAAAAAATAATTTTAAAATATTTTTCTGACCCGGATTCGTGGTCCCAAAACCACCATTCCAATTAGGGTCTAAATCGGGCTGTTACACACATGGCCAACACACACGCCCATGTAACTAGCCCGTGTGCCCTTCGAAATGGCCACACACGCCCGTGTGCCAAGTCGTGTGCTAGGTCGTGCCAAACCTGTAGGGTATACTGACTTATGCCACACGGCCAAGTCAAATGCCCATGTGCTGGGCCGTGTGGAACATACTGACTTGATTTCTAATTAAACACCAGGGGACACACGATCGTGTCACCTGATCGTGTGTCACACAGAGTTGAGACACACGTCTGTGTGGACAAAAATAGGCTATTTGCCAAGCCATTTTTCTCACCCAAACTTTCAATCACCTACACAAACCAAATGGCATATAACATTGCATAAATGGACATTTCAGCCAAACCCAATCAAGCCTAATTCATGCTAAATCCATACCATTAATCACAAGATACACAAGTATCACAATAATCCATTTAATTTCATACCAAAATTCATATTCTCAAATCATCAATATGGTCACTTTCAACTATGCATCACTTTACCTAAAACCACAAGCATACCAATCTCAAATTCAACCATTTGATACTCCAAATACCAATTCACAACAAGCATATAAATGGCAATTATACATAACATATCAAAAGGCCTTTTTGCACATATATATACATCACCAAGCATGCCAAAATAAGCCAAGTCATATGGCTATACATATAACTGACCATTCATCATTTACAAGCCAAATCAAATGGCTAAATCCATTACTAACATATATACCAAAATGACCATAACTCCTATACACGTCATATAACCAAATACATAATTTCAAAAGTACCAAAGTGATAGATTAATAGTCTGATGAGATCCCTGATGATTCCCAAATCCAAGCAAGCTTCAATAATCACTATAAAACACAGAAAAGTAAATAGAGTAAGCCATAAAGTTTAGTAAGCTCGTATCGTTAATAAGTAAAGCTCAACATTCATTCACCAAATCAAGTAGTATGAACATAATATACTACAAAATCATTAAATCATAAGGTTAACATATAGTCAATCACATAAGTAATCATGAACTCACAACTTTCATAGATTCAATGCTCATATAGTTTCCATACATACCTGTACTGATAGTATCTATTTCTCACTGCTTCATATCTTTGATATACCCGTTGAACCATTTGGAATAATATCAGATACTCGGGAATCTCGCACTCTAGGTGCCAATACATAGTCAAAGCTATCTTAATCTCATATATCATATAATGCTCACTCTCGAGCTATCAACGGGTCTGCTCACACAAGCTGACGGTCACGATGTAGCTACACAGTGCTACTTACACAAGCTGATGAGAATCAGCAACACATACTGGATAACTCAGCCACTGGTAGAACGTACGGACCAACACCCAAATCACATAACCCCTAATGATATGTCATTTGTATCCTAATCTATTCCTAAGGTTCAACTAGGATTTCACATTGCCGAATCTTCGTCGAACATATACATAAAGTCGTATTCAAAATTAATTCAATATTAAAGTATTTAAAATACAATTATAATAATACTTATTAACATAAGAACTGACCTCGATCGCAAAAACGATGAAATGGATTGACTAATCTAATACTTTATTCTTTCCTCGATCTAGATCCGAACTTCACTTTTCTTGATTTATATGTAATCAATTTAACTTATTTAATTATCATTCTATTCAATTTAACCCCAAATGCATATTATGGAAACTTTACTCTTTTGCTATTTCAACATTTTTACAATTCAATCCTTAGCTCATAAAAATACAAATTCATGCAATTAGGTCCTTACCCATGCTACCCGATTTCCTTTACTATCATAACAATCCATATTTTTCATTTATTTCACATTACCACCACAAAATTTACACATTTCACAATTTAATCCTAATTGGAAATTTTACCAAAAATCACTTTACAAATGTTGTTTATCTAACAACAACCATATATTTTCTATCATCAAACATCAAAATACATGTACATTTATCAATGGAAAAACCCTAAACCTTTAACAGTTTTACAAATTAATCCCTAGGCTAGCTAGATTAAGTTACAACGACTCTGAAAACATAAAAATCATTAAAAATGAGATAAAATCACACTTACGTGCACAATGAGACTTGACCGAACCTTGAAACCCTATCAATGGTTTTTCTCCTGTAACACCCCAAAATTTTAATTTTTGATTTCATGTATGTGTGACACACAAGTGTGTATCTACTTCAGTGGTTAAGTGTTCTGGGTGCGTGTGAGAGGTCCAAAGTTCAAGCCTTACTTGGGAAAATTTTGGTATTTTTATAAATAAATCCTTAACCTTATGCAAAGGGCTTAAGTTTAATTGTTGGTAAGTTTATATCAGAATGGGCCTGTTGGTCTGGTGGTTAAGTGGAGTGTTGGAGCGTTGAAGGTCTTGTGTTCAATTCTCTGTGATGGCGTGGAGACAGTATTTTTGCTGCAATTTCGGCTAAAAGAGTTGTGTTGGGGAAAAATCCTGAGTAGCTGTGTTTTAGTAGGTTAATAGGGAGTGATTTTAGGAGATAATTAGGGAGATGCTATTAGAAAATAATCTGATTATCTTTTTGTTGCAAATAATAATAATAATAATAGAGTTTTGGTTTTCTCTCCAATTCCCCAAAATTTTTTGGACGTTTTCTTCTTCTTCTTTTTTCTCTCCTTTGCCAATTCTTTCCCCTAGTTGCTGTTGAAATTTCCATTATTTTTCCCCTTCCGTTTCTTTCTTTTTTTTCCAATTGATTCGATTGTTCATCGTTGGTTGCGCGTGTTCGGTAAGTA
Organism: Gossypium anomalum; assembly: GCA_025698475.1. Taxonomy (NCBI): domain Eukaryota; kingdom Viridiplantae; phylum Streptophyta; class Magnoliopsida; order Malvales; family Malvaceae; genus Gossypium; species Gossypium anomalum. Next base: position 64,395,025 of record CM046956.1, read on the forward strand.
ACGATTTTATCCATTGTTAATCGTTCTTGGTTAATCTCTAAAAGGGGGATTCCTTTTTAGTGTTTAGGAGTTAATCAAGGGGCTGGTGGTTTTGAATCGACACTATGATTGTACAAAGTCGTGGTTACTCAAGCGAGGTTCTGGAGGCTTAAAAGTGCGTACGCATCAGAAACGATACCAAATGTGTACTTGAAATGTAGAAAATGAGACTCGATGAAAACTTGAAATTGCTTTAAGAGAAAATGATGCTACGAAAATTGTAGAGAAAGGAAATAAGGGTGTTATAAACTTGGAAATCAACATTTGCACTAACATTGTTTTGGACAGTAGCAGTAGTCTAACTTTGAAAAATCATCAAAACTAGTGGAAATTGAGTTAGAGGTTGAATAAAATATGAAATTAAAGTTTATTGAGTCCAATTTTTCATGGAACAATTTAAGCAATGGAATTGTAAATTATGAGATACAATATAATTTGTGAGACAAGGTCAGAATGATTTCGGATTCCCCTATTCTGACTTTGGAAAATCATCAAAAATTGTAAAAAAAATAATTATGGGCTTAAATTTATATGTTTAAATACTTACTGAGTCTATTTTCAAGAGAAACAAACATAAACATCATCCAAATTATGTACTAAAAGATAAATAATTTTTAGTAAGGAAAGGTTGAAGCTGTCAAATAGTAGAATAGGGATAAATTTGAAGATTTTACTGTACTTATTTGATAAACTATAAATTCTAAAAATTTTATGGTAGAAATATATTTGAGTCTAGTTTCAAAAACATCAAGCAGATCTTAATTTGGAAGTTTGTAGCTCAAGATATAAATAATTTAGTGACAATGACTCAAGTAGACAACTTTGAATGAACATATAAGTAAATAGTGAAAACATATATGAATATTTAGCTAGCATGGGTTACATTAAAAATGGATCACACGGCCAAGGCCAATTTGGGCCAAGTGGGCCATACAGGCATGTGGGCCCACACGGGTATATCACATGGGCGTGTGAGTCCATTTTTATTAAAATGTTTCTAAGGTTGCATGGGTTGCCCAAGTCGACTGTGAACCTACTGTAAGGTCGGTAAGCTCTACTTAGACCCCTAAATGTATGAAATTGACTGAATGATATATGTACTAAGCATGTTAATATTTGAACTGAATATATGTACTAAAATTGCATAATAGCTTATCATCCATTGTATGTTGCATTACATTGGGTTAGGGGTTGTTATTCGAAGGAAGTGTACTAAAAGGATTTAAGCCTAATTTATTGGCAGCTCAACTGTAAACTACTGTTTTGTGCCGCATTCGGTACTACTTGGAGTGTAGGGATGGGTGAGTTGATTATATCCCCACATAGAGTGTAGGGTTGGACGGAGATAGTGTGTAGAGGCTGGTTGGGTAGGATTTTGCTACTGCATAACTGTTACTGCTACTGATACTATGGTAGGCTAAGGCCGTACTGTATTTTTGACATTATACTGAAATGGGCTAAGGCCCAAACTGTCACTGATACTGAAAAGGGCTTAGGCCTAAGACTATTCAATTGTGCACAGTGAATACTGATTATTTGTTTGTTTCTGCGGGATTACACACTGAGTTTATGTAAACTCACCCTTTTTGTTTAATGCGCATAGGTAATCCCCAGACTTAGACGGATAGGTGCGACAGAGGACTCAGCGGTGACCACAGTAATTTTTGGACTTCATGGTTTTTAATTTACGATTTATAATTTGATTATTATTGATTATTTGGGTTGTGATTTAAGGACCCTTTAGGACTTTGGTTTTAAATTTGGGTTTTTATTTATTTATTTTACTCTATGGATTTATACCTACTGGTCGTAGAAAATTCAGTTTTCAAAAAGTTAAAGTATTTTCGAAACGCATGATCACTTAGACTATTTTATTGAAGCTTCCGCAACGAGGGATGTTTCAAAACAAATGTTTTAAATGAATAAAGATGACTTCCTAAGTTCTAACAAAGGTTTACTAAAGATAATAACACGGAATGTTTTCATCGTAACAAGGACGTTTCAAAAACACTATCGTGTGACATTGCCAGATACGACCATAAAGTCCAGGTCAGGTTTGGGGTGTTACATTTAGTTGTATTAGAGCCAGGTTGCAAAAGTAGGCTGTGGATTATGGGTTTTATAAAAAAATGGGCTTTCAAAAAATTGATTGATTTCTAAATGATTTGAAATGTTTTTACTGATGCTACACCGAGTCTCCGGTGCCGATCCTGTAAGTATTCTGAACTGTGATTTGTTTTAAAATGAAATTGTTATGGATAGTATATTCTGAACTATAAGTAGTAAGGTATACTGAAAACACTCTAGTTAGTGTATACTAAAAATTGTAGAGAAACTAAAAACTGTAGTGAGACTGCGATTTACGAAAACGAACTCTGAATAACTGATACTGTTTTACATAAAACATATTTTAATAAACACTGGAACTGTAACTGATTCATAAAACTGTTAATATAGATAAATGTGATTAGACAATGAGCATACTAGGTATCCGCGAATGGGGTACTAGAGGTCGAGGTAGAGGCCGCAGAGGAGCTCGAGCTGAATCCTCTTCACTGGGTAGCATACCAAATTTGGATACGAGTGAGACGCCAGTGTCGCCTGCTACTGAGATTGGGTCACAAAGTCACATGGCTGGGGATGACGCATTGTCCTAGGCTATGCTAAGGATTTGGAGAGGGTCGCTGGGCCCAATACTGAATCTGAGGGCCGAAGGTCGGTTACGGAATGACTCCGGTCCAATAGAGCTGAGCTCTTCAGGGGTGTCACTAGAGTTACCCTAATGTGGCCGAGTACTAGATTGAGGCCATGGAGAGGATCATGGATGACTTAGACTGCACCCCAGAGCAGAAATTAAAGGGTGTAGTCTCACTGTTGAGGGATGAGGCTTATTAGTGGTGGCTCACTATTAAGGAGGGCACTCAGCCCAAACGTCTGACTTGGGAGTTCTTTAAGACCGCCTTCCAGGGGAAATATGTGGGTGCAAGCTACGTGGATGCCCGTAGAAGGTAATTCCTGAATCTGACTCAGGGAGATCGATCAATGGTCAAGTATGAGGCTGAGTGTAACAGCTCGGTTTGGACCCTAGTCAGAACAGTAGTTTCAGGACCATAAATTTGAGTTATAAAAATATTTAAATATTATTTTCTGAGCTTATAGTATGTGAATTAAGATGTGTGAAAGTTTCGTATGAAAATTTTATCGTTTGTGTGCTTAATATGCAAAAAGGACTAAATCGCAGAAAATGCAAAAGTGGCCTTCTATTTGATTAAGTGCCGAATTGACGCGTCTCTTTAAATGTGAGGTCCTTATGTTGTAAATGGACCATTGAATTCATGAAATGACATGGTTGGACATTAGTTAGTGGATTATTAATGACAATAATAAGGTTAAAAATGGAAATTGATTAATAAGGTTATTATTAATAAAACAAATGTATGAAATTAGGCCATTAGTATTCATATTTTCTGAAAATACAAAGAAAAATAAAAGAAAAAGATTTATTTAGGATTTGGCAAGCTCAAGCATCAATTAAGTATGTGTTTTTGATCGATTTTCGATAATTTTTTTACGTTTTTGAGATTGTTGCTTAGTAATCTATCAAGCCCATGTCTCAATTTCTGAATTTGATGATGAATTTGAGTTATTCTATTGATGAAATTGTAAGCTTTGTGATGTTAGTTGATAGAAAATGAAAGATATGTGTTGGGTTAATATGTTTTGTATTTGAATTTTTGATGAATTTGAGTATTTTGGACTAATGTGTGAAAATGAGAAAATGAGGGGCTAAAATGTGAAATAAATGAAATATGTGGGCTTATATGAGAAAAAGGAACATTCAGCCTAGCATGTGTAATATGAAATTATGCATATTTTGTGATTTTATGAAATAGGGACTTAAGTGTCAAAATGTGAAAATGTGAGGGCTAATTTTTAAAATGCCCTAAACATGTGTAAATGGGTTGAATTGAATGATTTGGTGAATAAAAGAGTTAAATTTGAATGTGTTTAGATCAAGAACCAAAGAAAACGAAATTAGATCGGAGGAAAACAAAAGTAGTTGAGTAGCCGTTTGTTTCCGTTCATTCTCGTACGAGGTAAGTCGGTATACAAATAAATGTGTTAAATTGAATTATTATTACTTATATGATATTTGAATTGTAGTGAATGGATATGAGAGCTGAATATGTGAAAACTGAAAAAATTCTGATAACGTGACGACGTCCGAAAAGCCCCGTATGAACCAGAGGAATAGTTAATATACATATGTCATTACATAAGATTCAGATATGAGATTTCAAGTAAGATCACATCTATGACATTGGCATCCATTTGAGATTTACATGTAAGACCATGTCTGAGACATAGGCATCGTATTTGATTTTGTGTAAGACCCTATCTGGGGCAGTGGCATCGATATTGATTACATGTAAGACCGTTTAGGACGTTGGCATTGTACGAGCTTTCTAAGATATCCAAGTATCTTATTTGACTACAAACGGTTCAACGGGTACTATGAGAAATGAATGATTATGTGAAATGTTTATCCGAATTCTGGTACGTATGAAAGGTATACCAAATTTGTGAATAAAAGGTAGTAGATGTGTATATGTGTAATTGTAATGTAAGTATAAGTTATATGATAATAAGATATGCTTGTTGTTAAAAAACTATGATCAAATGATGTTATGTGAGAAATATAGACTTGTGATTGTGTATAGCCATGAGTTAATTGAATGAATTTGATTATAATTGTGCTATATGTTAAGTTTATTTGTATACGGCTTACTAAGCTTTTGAAAGCTTACTTTGTGTATGTTTGCATTGTATTTTTAGATATCAAAGCTACTGAAAGCTCGGGGATCGTGGAGGATCATCACCACACTATCAAACTTTATTTTTGGTACCTTTTGAAAATGTATATATATATATATATATATATATCAAAGTATGACATGTATAGGCTAGGACTAATGTGGTATGTTTTGAGATGGATATATCATGCCATGAGATATGACTTGATTATGGTTGAACTTATAGTTTGATTTTGGTATATGATAAGTGATGCAAAAATGGTATATTTGGTGTATATATATATGGCCTAGTGGAATAGTCTTTTTGTTAAGTTAGCAGTGTGGTTGAAATGGTATGATTCATGATTGATTTGGTAAGGTTGTTATGATCTTGAAATGGTTATAAATGTGATATGAATCATGTGTTCATGGTATGAATTAGGTACATGGAATTAGTATGTTTAAGTTGGAATCATGTATGGAAATGATTAATGATATTGAAGCATGAATGATGCTTGATTTGGTAATGTTTTGGTTTCTTATTGGGTTATGTAATGTGGTCTTAAAAGCTTATGTATATAGAGTGGCAAAACAGCTTTACAAATAGCCTACTTTTGTCCACATAGGTAGAGACACGGGCATATGTCTCAGCCATGTGTGACACACAGTCATGTTACACGACCATGTGTCCTTTGGGGTACCCTTCCATTTAAAGTCAGTATACCCTACAGTTTTGACACAGACTAGACACAAGGGCGTGTCTCTTGGCCGTTTGTGGCACACAGGATGGCACATGGGTGTGTGGTTGGCCGTGTGACCCAAGTCAGTAACCCCCCTTAAATTTCACACGGCCTGGCACACGGGCGTGTCCTCGGCCGTGTGGCACAAGTCAGTATGTATGCCTTGTTTTCACACGATCTACGCCATAGGCGTGTTTGGTGGCGGTGTGAGGCACACGGCCTATTCAGCGTGTGACCTGTGATTCCATAAAATTTTTCTAAGTGTTTGGAAACTTTTATACGAGATCGGTTTAGTCTCGAACCTTTTCCAAAGTATGTTTAAGGTCTCGTAGACCTAATTAAGGGATTATTTTTGCATGAGTTGCTATGAAATGAAGATATATGATTGATGTTTGTGAATTGATCATAAAGTTTTCTAAAATGTCCGGTAATGCCTCTAAACCCTAGTCCGACGACGGATATGGGTTAGGGGTGTTACACTGAGTTCCTGCGACTAAGCCACTATGCGTGAGGTATGGTGGCCTCTGAGTATGAGCGATGTATTTGTTTTGAGGATAGGCTCAGAGATTGTTTGAGAGTCCTGATAGCTCCACAGAGGGAGCGTGATTTTTCTACACTAGTGGAGAAAGCGAAGATCGCCGAGGAGGTTAAGCGCGCTGAGCACCAGAACCGTGACTGCGAGAGGGGTAAGAACAAGAGGGATTCAAAGTCCTTCAGTTCTGCACAGAGGCCTAAGAAAAAGGCCAAAATTGATGGGTAGGTTAGAGCTAGGCCCCTTGTTACTGTTACTAGACTGCAGCCATGTACTGATTGTAGTAAACGCCATCAGGGCGAGTGTTAGAGAAGGACTAGGGCCTGCTTGCGTTGTGGGTCATTGGAGCACCATATTAGGGAGTGTCCACTGAGGGCCTATTAGATGCAAACTCTTGATACTGATACGGTAGAGGCACAGAGGGTAGTGCAGTAGCCACCGAGGGGCCTTGGATAGGCCAGAGGTGGTAATGGTATAGGTCGTGGGAAGAGAGCACCGGATAGAGGTGCTGGATAGGCTGAGGCGAGATAGCCAGCTTTAGTTTATGTTGCTCGTCGCCGAGAGGATGGATATGCTCCGGATGTCATCACAGGTACGTTCTTTATTCTTGATGTATCGTATATTGCCTTGATAGACATAGGGTTTACTCACTCATACATAGCTAGCAACATATCTGGAAACTTGGGGATTTCAGTTGAGAGCACTACGAGTGAGGTTACAGTACCGAGTCCATTAGGGCAATCTGTTAGAGTTAGTAAACTGTATAGGGACGTTCCTTTAGAGGTACAAGGGGCAATCTTTTGATTAATTTGATGGAGCTTCCATTTGGGGAGTTTGACCTAATTCTGGGGATGGACTTGTTGGTCAATCATCGTGTTAGCTTGAACTGTGCGACTAAGAGGGTTGTACTAAGGAGGCGATGTGGGAGCCTAAGGATACGATGCATTAGCAGTATCCTCATCTGTTTTGATTAGGTAAATTTTGAGGAAGAAATTTTCTTTTAGGGGGTTAAAGTTGTAATGCCCCAAAATTTTAAATTTTGATTTTGTGTATGTGTGACACACAAGTGTGTATCTGCTTCAGTGGTTAAGTGTTCTAGGTGTGTGTAAGAGGTCCCAAGTTCTAGGTGTTGGAGTGTTGGAGGTCCTGTGTTCAATTCTCTGTGATGGTGTAGAGACAGTATTTTTTCTCCAATTCTGGCTAAGAGTTGTGTTGGGGCAAAATTCTGAGTAGTTTTGTTTTAGTGGGTTAATAAGGAGTGATTTTAGGAGATAATTAGGGAGAGGTTATCAGAAAATAATCTGATTATCTTTTTGTTGCAAATAATAATAATAATAATAAAGTTTTGATTTTCTCTCCAATTCCCCAAACTTTTTCTGACGTTTTCTTCTTCTTCTTTTTTTCTCTCCTCTGCCGATTCTTTCCCCTAGTTGCTGTCGAAATTTCCATTATTTTTCCCTTCTGTTGCTTTCTTTTTTTTTTTTCCAATTGATTTGGTTGTTCATCGTTGGTTGCGCGTGTTCTGTAAGTAACAGTTTTGTCTATTGTTAATTGTTCTTAGTTACTCTCTAAAAGGGGGGTTCCGTTTTGGTGTTTAGGAGTTAATCAAGGGGTTGGTGGTTTTGAATCGATGCTATGATTGTGCAAAGTCATGGTTACTCAAGCGAGGTTCTGGAGGCTTAGGAGTGCTTACACATCAGAAACGACTCCAGGTGTGTACCTGAAACACAGAAAATAGGATTCGATGAAAAGCCAAAATTGCTTGCTGTCGAGAAATAAGAGAAATAAGAGAAAATGATACGAAGAAATTTGTAGAGAAAGGAAATAAGGGTGTTATAAACTTGGAAATCAACATTTGCACTAACATAGTTTTTGACAGCAGCAGTAGTCTAAATTTGAAAAATCATCAAAAATAATGGAAATTGAGTTAGAGGTTGAATAAAATATAAAATTAAAGTTTGTTGAGTCTAGTTTTTCATAGAGGAAACAGTGTAAGCAATGGAATTGTAAATAATGAGATATAGTAAATTTTGTGAGACATGGTCAGAATGATTTCAGGTTCCCCTGTTTTGAATTTGGAAAATAATAAAAAATTGTAAAAAAATAATTTGGGGCTTAAATTTATATTTTGAAATCCTTAATGAGTCAAGTTTCAAGAGAAAGAAACAGAAACATCATCCAAATTCTGTACTAAGAGATACATAATTTTTAGTAAGGAAATGTTGAAGTTGTCAAACAGTAGAATAGAGATAAATTTGAAGATTTTATTGTACTTATTTGATAAACTATAAATTCTAAAAATTTTATGGTAGAAATGTATTTGAGTCTAGTTTCAAAAACATCACGCAGGTCTTAATTTGGAATTCTGTAGCTCAAGATCTAAATAATTTAGTGACAATGACTCAAGTAGACAACTTTGAATGAACATATAAGTAAATAGTGAAAACATATATGAATATTTAGCTGGCATGGGTTACATTGAAAATGGATCACACGACCAAGGCCAATTTCGGCCGAGTGGGCCATACGGGCATGTAGGCCCACACGGGAAAATCACATGGGCGTGTGAGCCCATTTTTACCGAAATGTTTCTAGGGTTGCACGGGTCGCCCAAGTCGACTGTGAACCTACTGTAAGGTCGGTAAGCGCTACTTAGACCCCTAAATGTGTGAAATTGACTGAATGATATCTTTATTGAGCATGTTAATATCTGAACTAAATATATGTACTAAAAATGCATAATAGCATATCATCCATTTCATGTTGCATTGCATTGGGTTGGAGGTTGTTATTCGGAGGAAGTGTAATGAAAGGCTTTAAGCCTAATTTACTGGCAGCTCAGCTGCAAACTACTATTTTGTGCTGCATTCAGTACTACTTGGAGTGTAGGGATGGGTGAGTTGATTATATCCCCACATGGAGTGTAGGGTTGGATGGAGATGTTGTGTAGAGGCTGGTTGGGTAGGGTTTTGCTACTGCATAACTGTTACTGCTACTGATACTGTGATGGTCTAAGGCCCTACTGCATTTTTGACACTATACTGAGATGGGCTAAGGCCCAAACTATCACTGATACTGAAAAGGGCTTAGGCCCAAGACTGTTCAACTGTGCACTGTGAATACTGATTGTTTGTTTGTTTCTGCAGGATTACACACTGAGTTTATGTAAACTCACCCTTTTTGTTTAAGGTGCACAGGTAATCCCCAGACTTAGACAGATCGATGCGACGGAGGACTCAGCGGTGACCACAGTAATTTTTGGACTTCATGGTTTTCAATTTACGATTTATAATTTGATTATTATTAAATATTTGGGTTGTAATTTAAGGACCCTCTGGGACTTTGGTTTTAAATTTGGGTTTTTATTTTTTTATTTTATTTTATGGATTTATACCTGCTGGTCATAGGAAATTCAGTTTTCAAAAAGTTAAAATATTTTCTAAATGCATGATCACTTACACTGTTTTATTAAAGCTTCCGCAACGAGGGATTTTTCAAAAAAAATGTTTTAAATGAATAAATACGACTTCCTAAGTTCTAACAAAGGTTTACTGAAGATAATAACATGAATTGTTTTCATTGTAACAACGAGGTTTCAAAAACACTATCGTGTGACATTGCCAAATATGGCCATAACGTCTAGGCTGAGTTTGGGGTGTTATATCTCCCTTCTACATTCTGTTGAAGAAATGAAGAAAAAAGATGATAGCTTTCTTTTTCTTTCTTTAATTTTGATTTATTTTATCAATTACTTATTTACCATTTACTTAAACATTAAAACATACATAAATAATGTCCATAAATCTCCACTTAAGCAACCAATGGTCTAATTCCCACATAAATCTCTCAACTATTTAATTTAATAGCCATTTAGTACCTTTAGCTAATAGAACTCAAATTTTCCAATTTATGTGATTTAGTCCTTTTTATCAAATTGAACATTTAGACGATAAAATTTCTTAACGAAAATTTCACTCAATCATATTTTCATGCTGTAGACCTCAAAATAATAATAAAATAATTATTTCGGCCTCAAATTTGTGGTCCCAAAACTACTGTTCTGATTTGACTAAAAACGGGCTGCTACAACACCTCTAACTCGTCTCGATGTATAGTATGAATAAGAGGTGCCACTGGAGCACTTTCTTAGCTTGTATAAAAGATTTTTTTTTAATAAAACACCATTTAGCAACTTTGCAAAAGAAATTCTTTAAAATAATTTTCAACATTAAAGAAGCTTGAATTTTTTTAATCATTTTGAATTGTTTCCTAGGTGTTTGGACACACTTAATACATAAAAACAAATTTAGAAACACTTAAACAATTCAAAATACAACTTTTCAAATTCATTTGAGTAAGAAACTATTAAATTCAAAGTCAAAATCAACCCAATGGTTCCAAATCATTTTAAAACCTTATTAAAACACATTTATATCCTCATCCACCAAAAGAACATAAAAAGAAAAACACCATAGAGGCTAAAACTCATATAAAGGGTAATGTAAAAATATCATAAACCTTTTGGAAAACACCATCAAGCTTACAACTTCAAAGTTGAATAATTTGAAGATATATACATGTCAATATTTACACATAAATGAATCCAAGAACAATGAAAACAACTTTAGCTCATACGGTGATGCGATGCACCCAAGTTGGTACGAAAAGCTTCTAAGCATATCCATAACCTACGTGTTTAAAACAACTAATGCATGAGCTCGATGAGCTCAGTAAGTAATCATCGATAAACCTAGTTATCTTATCATTCATAATGTTGAACCCTTGTTAGACATGTCATACAAATTCCTTTAAGTCAGAATTTGGTGCCACTAATCAATTCATTAGATTAATCAAATTATAGGGTTCAATTTACATTTTATGGCTACTTAGCTAATCCCTTATGAGATTCATATTTGAGACTCTTGTAAAAAAACTACACCTTCTTAACATGTTCATTTATAATTCTCATTTATGGAATTTGTTTCGTATTTAAATTGTTCATTTAATTTTCATTTATTTGACTAAGGGTATACATGATTTATCGATTTCCTTAATGTCACTTAAGGCAAGTTGACTACCCCTACGACTCATATCTATAATGAATTCTTATTAGCTTACTCATTTGTTTTCTTTTCATCTCTACTAGACAAAGGCTCTTTGGTGCATACTAACAAGTTTACATGTATCAATTAATATTTATAAGAAATTGTCAATATTAAGTTTTTAGTTCATTACACCATTAATGGACTCTAGTGAAACAAATTGGATACACATGACTCTTCCACTACACCAATAAGCATAGAACTACTAAATAATATAATAGTGTAACACATGCCTCTAACACACCAAGGTGCAAAAAAATGCAAAGCGCGAAGGCGACATATAGCTCACATAAGTGCGAAACCTCCACCACACTACTGAGAGCATCGAGATGCTGAGCCCAAAGGCTTCAGAGTAAGCATGTGAATACATAGCCTAAAGTCAACATATAGTGCACAAACTATGTGCAAAGCTCAAAGGCAACAAAACTCCAAACACACTATAGACCATAATTGGCATGTCAACAGTATACTGACATTTTACTAAGTCTACTAAGGGAATTCATGTGAACACATATATCAATTTCAAATTTTTGCATATAAGCTTGTTTATCATATACTCATGTTTTACAATACATATCAAATTTATACAATTAAACCTCTTTGAGCATCCACTATATAACACCCTAAACCTAATCTGATTTGTTGGGTTCGGATCTTGAGTATTACTTCACACAATAATTTACAATTTAACAAAACAATTTACTAATTCTTATTTCTTTGACTACTTTATTCATCATTTTAGCTAAAAGACTTAACATCTAAAGACGAAGGAAGTATTTTAAATAATTTATTACATCAAACTTGATACAAATCATTATAGGATAGAAGTTTAATAAAAACAAACACATAATGCGTATCCCTAACTACACCGCATTTCCACTGTATGCATAATAACCCAATCCGTTGTTTCTCTGGCGTACCATTGGTATCATTCCTCCTGGTGCAATCTCCTTCCAAACCTAAAAACAAATAACAAACCTTTTAAGTTCAAGAGAACTTAGTGAGCTTTATCACAGAATTACCTTGACGGATACTTTATATTCTTATAGGAACTTCTGTGTGCCAGCCATTTTTCTGAACCATTTATTTTGGGCAGATACCATTTACAGTTTAAACATACCCTTATACGCCAACTATCATACTCTTATTTAACCATATATTCCTTATCTAACTAACTGAATATCCTATCAGACATTTCACAAATCTAATTAATGCCAAGTATAAGGGTATTCCTTATCTTAATCACGTATGCACTTCTGAATTGCACGTATCCTAAAAGCCCACTTCCAACAAACCATACATTAACAAATATACTTATCTCACATAGTTGTTCACAAACATTCATCATGGGTAGAATCATATACGTTGGCAAATACTTATGCCGAACTAGATACCATTAAACTCAAACTCAAAACATACTTTGGTTCAATATTGTACAACCCATGCTAATAATGTATTACATAGACCATTCAGTAAATTTCATATCATTTTATTTCAAATCCCATAAACTCAAGATAACACTGATTGAAATTTAGAATAATTTCAAAAGATGATACATTACAACACAGATGTAGCGGATTCCACAAAACTCGGATTCAACCCTTATGTAATATAGATGACTTAATATTGAATACACCCATTTCAATATTTACAGAACATCATGGAGAATACCCTTCTTAACATACAAATACACATATCCTTTTACAAAAACCCTTAAGACTTATTCAACTCTTAACCCTGAGCATAACAATACCTTATCAAACATACATGATAGATTACGCCAAAAGGTCTAAACATTACACGCCATAAAGGTGTCATACATAAATCTCATTTTTATTGTCCCAACAGACTTCACGGAAGGTGCCATGGGTTTCTCCCTCATAGACTTATACAAATTTTCATGTTTCATGATCCACCATTTTAATTTACACATTATCGAAAGCTACACCATGAATATACATACAAATATATCATATCATGCCATGGGTCTTAACCTCATGGTCTTACACACATTCATGTATCGTGTTTTCCCAATCCAATTTCATCTTACTTGTAACACTCCTAACCTGTATCCATTGCCGGAATAAGGTTATGAGGTATTACTTGACTGAACAAAACTTCTATAAGGTCAAAGATACTTACCAGACATAAATTATCAACAATGCAAACCTGTCTCATTGATTTTTCCATAAGAGCTCTTATAAATTTCCAAAATGACTAACTATCAAAACATAACCGAATATCTAATAACAAAATAACTACTATCAAGTTATAACTAAAACATTTCAACACATTAGTTCAATTATAAGGCTTCTCTAAACAAAATGAGCAAGCCATCTTCGCATGGCTATAATGAATACAAAGTCGAAATATCATTCTACCTATAGTCTATCCTATACATGCCTTAAAACATGATGACATACAATCTTCTCAACTCACATAATGACTCGATAGTGTGATGATATCTCCGGCTCTTCCAACTCGAACTAAAGGATAAACCTATAAGAAATGGAAAAGAGAACACGGAGTAAGCTTCAATGCTTAGTAAGTTTTAAGCAATGCAAACAATTAATTTACTTATAGATCGATTATTTTAAATTTTCAAGAAATCATTCCTAGGTAATTGCCATTTTAGCCAAGTATGCATGAACATAAAGCATATTTAGCAAATTCATCTCACTTGAATCTGAAATCAATTAAAACCAAATATTCAAATCACAAATAAGATCATAAGAACTCGAAAAGCATCTCATTAACTAGTTTTAACCATGTTTGCAACAAAATCACAAATTCACTACAAGCTGTCTTCCTGAGCAATAGTCACTAAATTATTTATAATTGGAGCTAAGAAACTCTAAATTAAGTGCCGTTAATTTTCCCTGAAAATAGACTCATATATCTTCCATCCATCAAATTTTCAGAATTTTTGGTTTGACCAATCAATACCAGATTTTTATTGAAGTTTCCCCTGTTTCACTGTTTGACTATTCTGACCACTCTTCACTACGAATCAATTTTCTCATTATACAGAATTCGAATTATGTTATCGTTTATTTCATTTGAAACTAGACTCATTAAGGAGTCTAATTATATAAATTTTATCTTATAATCATCATTGTACAATTTACAATGATTTTCTAAAAACAGAACAGGGGATTTCAAAGTCATTTTGACTCTATCTCACGCCACTTCAAACATCTCATTATCTACTCTTACAAGGTTTATTTTATAAGAAACTAGACTCATTAAGCTTTAATTACATAATTTATTCAGCTTCTAATTCAATTTCCACAATTTATGGTGATTTTCCAAAATCACACTCATCATTGCTATCCCAAGCGATTTATTACAATTTGCTCTTTCGCACATTCCTTGCATTCAAATTATCTAAACATGTATATCATGTCATTCAAGATTGAACTCATATAACATAGGCATTAAAATGCTTCACTAACAGCTTTAGTTCAATTGAACCGAATAAAATACAATATCATATTCACATTTAATTTTCCATGATCGTAATCACCTAAAAATAAATCATATACTTCCACAAACCTTTCCACAAGGACCAAGTGTTTATATTTGAATATAAACATAGAATCACTTCACATAACTTCACACATTTACCGAATATATCACGATCACATTTATAGTCATAACACTTATTCACAGATGCATCACTTTATATATTTATAATTTAATTCAAATCAAATCGCATACGAGTACATGATACGTACCTGGCCAACTTAATATGTAATGCACTTTCAATTTGTCAACTTACTATAGGATTTTGTAATTGTATACTTTTATCGAATTCATCGGCACTTGGCCTACTAGGTATAAAACCGAAATTATATTACCAAAGACAAAGCTCATGGACTTTAGCCCGGATATATTTCCAAAGACGGGCTCTGCGGGACTTTAGCCCTGGATACATTTCCAAAGACGGCATGCGGGACTTTAGCCCGATACATTTCGATCAAGAAGCTTTGTGGGACTTTAGCCCGGATACATTTCAAAGACGAAGCTCATGGGACTTTAGCCCGGATACATTTCTAGTGTCTTGCTTATTTATTCACATGTTAACACATTTCACATAACATATCACATTAGCAATTCAATTGCTTCATTCGAATATAAGCACAAAATATACACCTACCCTTTAACTTTTGGTTCAATAATCATACACAAGGAACACAAATGTCGGAATCCTGTGTCATGACATATGTATCCTAACTATTCCTAAGGTTCATACAGGGCTTTCGAACGTCGTTACTCAGTCGAATCGAAAGCTCGAACATAGTTTTCAAACTCATACACATTCAGCATTTACAAGTATAAATTCATATATTATATACCAGCATATATACTTAACATTTAACTACATTTAGGCATGTGTATTTGCTTATAAACTTACCTCGGGCGTCGTCAGAAACGGACTGAGTCGCTAGTCGATAACTTTCGCTTTTTCCCTAGTCCAAATCCGATTTCTTTGGTTCTTGATCTTAATCTAGCTTGAACAAGGCCAAACCTACTTTGTTTTCTTTCTTTTTCTTTGTTTTAGTTTCTTGCAAAGTTGAAGGAAAATAACATGAATGTGGCTTATTATTTTATGATATAATAACATATATTATTTTATTATTAATTTACCTAACTAACATTAATGAAATAATAATAAAATTATATAACCTATGTCCATTACCGTACAAGCCACATGTTAATGGAATAGTTACATTATAAATACTCCAACTTAGAAAATCCCCAACTATTTGGCCCTCTTACTTTAAACTATCAAATTTTCAATTTACACGATTAAGTCCTATTATTTAATCTGACACCCAAACGACAAAATTAAATTATGAAATTTTCACGATATAAATTCACACAAAATAAACATAGAAAATAATTTAAAAATATTTTTCTCGACTCAGATTCATGGTCCCGAAACCACCGCTCGTTAGGGTCTAAATCGGTCATTACAACTCTCCCCTTAGGATTTTTCGTCCCAAAAATCTTACCATGAATAGGTTCGGATAACGTTCTCTCATTGTATCCTCTGGCTCCCATGTTGCTTCTTCAACTCCATGCTTATGCCGGAATACCTTAACTAACAAAATCTTCTTATTCCATAACTCTTTAACCTCACAAATCAAAATGCGAATCGGTTCTTCTTCATAGGTCATATTAGGCTAAATTTCAATCTCAGATGGACTAATCACATGTGATGGATCAGATCGATACCTCCGAAGCATCGAAACGTGGAATAAATTGTGGATCTTTTCTAACTCAGGTGGCAATAATAATCTATAAGCAACCGGCCCGATACATTCTATAACCTTATACGACGCAAGAAACCTCGGACTCAATTTGCCTTTACGACCGAATCTGAGTATTTTCTTCCACGGTGAGTCTTTCAAGAAAACTTTATCTCCGATCTGAAACTCTATATCTTTCCGTTTCAAGTTCGCATAAGATTTCTGTCGATCTAACGCTACTTTCAAACTTTCACGGATCACTTTCACTTTCTGTTCAGTTTCTCACGATCAAATCGACTCTCGTGTATCTTATTTTCACCGAGCTCACCCAATTACAATGGCGTTCGACATTTATGACCATACAAAGCCTCACAAATTTGCTTGATTAAACATCAATTTAGTTTCTAGCTCACCCAATAACTACTCATCATTTGATAAGATTAATCACATGATTGTCGGTCAGAAACACATAAAGATTCTCGCCGTAACCCCAAAGACTATAATCATTTGCCCGCATTGATAATCAATCACCGACTCATAATCTTTCAACAGCTTCAACCATCTTTAATTCTTGTGTCGAATAACTCTTTACCCGAGAATCGGCGCTTCAATAACAATTTCTTCAATTGTTTACCTTTTTATTGATAAATATCACATCATTCAAAAGATATTTTTCACAGATAACCATATAGAATCATAAGAAAGAAGAGATATCAGTAATCTCAAATATATCACTATACCGATCTTTTTAAGAAAGCGCCCATATCGATGATGATATCTCAGTTGATGTCTCGGAGGAAATCCGTATAAAACATCACTCACATGCACCGAATTAATCTGCAATATGTAAACAATATAATCTTCATGTATACTAAGTAGATCAAAAACTAGTAGGATCAAAATACAAACATCACATAGATTCTATCGTAGATCTTTTCTTTCAATAAAATGAAATAGGATACCAGAGAAAGATATAATAATGTCAATTGTAACCCTAACAGCCCAACAATGCTTTCATATATCAATATATATATATGGCGTTCTCATATGGTAAGAATTTTCATTTGAAATATACAATTACACATACCTCTGAGGATAAATGTACACATAGAATGCCCAGAAGAAAACGTAGTAATTGCCCGACTATAATCACTGCACTCAGCTATCATTTCAATTCAAACATTATCCTACTGTCTAATTCTATCATCACCGATTTCACAATATTCCATTACTAATGTAAATCAATTCGTAAAAACTTCCAGCTTAATACGTTCTTTAGACATCATACCGAATACTTTCATCTCATCGAATTCAACTTCTTCTTTAATGTTGAATTGGCATATTACGAATGGCCTTCAACATGATCCAATATCTTTCTCATTCATCGTCTTCACTTGCGGACTCATTCTCTTATCTGATCACAATACTAATCTTTCAACCATGAAACTCTGTAATTTCACACTCGTAAGCGTATTTAGTCCATATAGTACGGATCTCATTACAATGCTTTACCGATGAGGGGTGAGGTTGTAAAGCCAACAATTTTAACTCTTACGTAAGCATGCACATCACACATACTATTATGAACGAATAGTTCATTACTAATTCTGCATTCTCAAACATCTAGCAATCATTTACTTATGATCACTTGGTACTTAACACATAGCTCATACGCTAATTCAAATCATAAATTCTAAGTCAAAATATTCACACAACCATCATATACCTAACATCACAACTCATATACTCATATAATTATAACATTTATCAATAGCGTAATATCAAGCATTCTCGATTCATACCTTTATGAGTTTCAACTCATCACCAACACATTTTCACTCAAACGCTTGAGTATAACATTCTATACTATCGAATTAGCTCGGCCGAAAGCATATCTATCTTACAAAACAATTTCGTTAGAGCCGGGAGATGTCACACTATCACGAGTACTAATATGGCATGTATAGCTAGACTCACATACGCTAGGTTAGTCCGAGAATCGACTAAACCTGGCTCTGATACCACTAAATGTAACACTCCTAACCCGTATCCATTGTCGGAATAAGGTTATGAGGTATTACTTGACTGAACAAAACTTCTATAAGGTCAAAGATACTTACTGACATAAATTATCAACAATGCAAACTCGTTCTCATTGATTTTTCCATAAGAGCTCTTATAAATTTCCAAAATGACTAACTATCAAAACATAACCAAATATCTAATAACAAAATAACTACTATCAAGTTATAACTAAAACATTTCAACACATTAGTTCAATTATAAGGCTTCTCTAAACAAAATGAGCAAGCCATCTTCGCATGGCTATAATGTATACAAAGTCGAAATATCATTCTACCTATAGTCTATCCTATACATGCCTTAAAACATGATGATATACAATCTTCTCAACTCACATAATGACTCGATAGTGTGATGATATCTCCGGCTCTTCCAACTCGAACTAAAGGATAAACCTATAAGAAATGGAAAAGAGAACACGGAGTAAGCTTTAATGCTTAGTAAGTTTTAAGCAATGCAAACAATTAATTTACTTATAGATCGATTATTTTAAATTTTCAAGAAATCATTCCTAGGTAATTGCCATTTTAGCCAAGTATCCATGAACATAAAGCATATTTAGCAAATTCATCTCACTTGAATCTGAACTCAATTAAAACCAAATATTCAAATCACAAATAAGATCATAAGAACTCGAAAAGCATCTCATTAACTAGTTTTAACCATGTTTGCAACAAAATCACAAATTCACTACAAGCTGTCTTCCTGAGCAATAGTCACTAAATTATTTATAATTGGAGCTAAGAAACTCTAAATTAAGTGCCGTTAATTTTCCCTGAAAATAGACTCATATATCTTCCATCCATCAAATTTTCAGAATTTTTGGTTTGACCAATCAATACCAGATTTTTATTGAAGTTTCCCCTGTTTCACTGTTTGACTATTCTGACCACTCTTCACTACCGAATCAATTTTCTCATTATACAGAATTCGAATTATGTTATCGTTTATTTCATTTGAAACTAGACTCATTAAGGAGTCTAATTATATAAATTTTATCTTATAATCATCATTGTACAATTTACAATGATTTTCTAAAAACAGAACAGGGGATTTCAAAGTCATTTTGACTCTATCTCACGCCACTTCAAACATCTCATTATCTACTCTTACAAGGTTTATTTTATAAGAAACTAGACTCATTAAGCTTTAATTACATAATTTATTCAGCTTATAATTCAATTTCCACAATTTATGGTGATTTTCCAAAATCACACTATCAAGTTGCTTGTCCCAAGCAGATTTATTACAATTTGCTCTTTCGCATTTCCTTGCATTCAAATTATCTAAACATGTATATCATGTCATTCAAGATCAAACTCATATAACATAGGCATTAAAATGCTTCACTAACAGCTTTAGTTCAATTGAAACGAATAAAATACAATATCATATTCACATTTAATTTTCCATGATCATAATCACCTAAAAATAAATCATATACTTCCACAAACCTTTCCATTAGGACCAAGTGTTTATATTTGAATATAAACATAGAATCACTTCACATAACTTCACACATTTACCGATATATCACGATCACATTTATAGTCATAACACTTATTCACGGATGCATCACTTTATATATTTATAATTTAATTCAAATCAAATCGCATACGAGTACATGATACGTGCACTGCCAACTTAATATGTAATGCACTTTCAATTTGTCAACTTATCAGAGGATCTTGTAATTGTATACTTTTATCGAATTCATCTAAGCACTTGGCCTACTAGGTATAAAACCCAAATTATATTACTAGCACAAAGCTGCATGACTTTAGCCCCGATACATTTCTAGTACTGAAGCTCATGGGACTTTAGCCCTGATACATTTCAAAGACGGTTCATGCGGGACTTTAGCCTTGATACATTTCCAAAGTGCGGGCTTGTGGGACTTTAGCCCGGATACATTTCCAGCACGAAGCCTGCGGGACTTTAGCCCGGATACATTTCTAGTGTCTTGCTTATTTATTCACATGTTAACACATTTCACATAACATATCACATTAGCAATTCAATTGCTTCATTCGAATATAAGCACAAAATGTACACCTACCCTTTAACTTTCGGTTCAATAATCATACACAAGGAACACAAATGTCGGAATCCTGTGTCATGAGATATGTATCCTAACTATTCCTAAGGTTCATACAGGGCTTTTGAACGTCGTTACTCAGTCGAATCGAAAGCTCGAACATAGTTTTCAAACTCATACACATTCAGCATTTACAAGTATAAATTCATATATTATATACCAGCATATATACTTAACATTTAACTACATTTAGGCATGTGTATTTGCTTATAAACTTACCTCAGACGTCGTAAAACGGGACGGAGCTGCTAGTCGATAACTTTCGTTTTTCCCTAGTCCAAATCCGATTTCTTTGGTTCTTGATCTTAATCTAGCTTGAACAAGGCCGAACCCTACTTTGTTTTCTTTCTTTTTCTTTGTTTTAGTTTCGGTGCAAAGTTGAAGGAAAATAACATGAATGTGGCTTATTATTTTATGATATAATAACATATATTATTTTATTATTAATTTACCTAACTAACATTAATGAAATAATAATAAAATTATATAACCTATGTCCATTACCGTACAAGCCACATGTTAATGGAATAGTTACATTATAAATACTCCAACTTAAAAAATCCCCAACTATTTGGCCCTCTTACTTTAAACTATCAAATTTTCAATTTACACGATTAAGTCCTATTATTTAATCGGACACCCAAACGACAAAATTAAATTATGAAATTTTCACAGATATAAATTCACACAAAATAAACATAGAAAATAATTTAAAAATATTTTTCTGACTCAGATTCATGGTCCTGAAACCACCGTTCTGGTTAGGGTCTAAATCGGGTTGTTACATTACTGGAGGCTATACAGTGAATGGTTCCAAATCATACCAAGATGCAATAGGCCTCTACATCATGATCTTACACCTATTTTTAAGTCATGATGTGCCAATCTGGTTGGCAATATAATTGCCCTACTAGAAGCTTTACAATGGAACATTTCTCATTTCTTACTTACCCAGATGTGATCGTATTCTTGACTGGCCCATATGCGTCGTATCACAACTTTACCTACATTCTCACCAATTAGTATTCTTCTCAACAAAACCTTACACTTATCATCATAACACATACATTCACTCCCCTATGTTCATATATTTACCAATTACTATAGATATCATCATCTTTTATACATATAAGTACCAATTACTTAGGAACATAATTTCACTGTTACAACTCTTATACATACAATTTACTTATCATATTAATCACTGACAAACTCATGCAAAACCTTGTACTTAAAGCTTTACTGTTCATATAATTCTTACAATCTTATTCTCTCAGAACTTAACATGTAGAGCTAAAATACTTACCCAAGAATAGAATAGCCACTAATTACACCCAGAATTGTAATTTCCAAACTTAATGAGGAAGAGTTACATTCAGACTTAGGGAAAGAATCAGAGAACACCACTTAAAGAGAAAGAAGAGGAAGAAGAAAAAGAACCTCTTTTAGAACCCATCACACTAATATATATATATGACCCCACTTGCTTAGTGGATCTTAACAAGTGTCACATGTTTTAGAATTTGCCTTCTTAATGGTCTATAGTATATGAGAGAAACATAAATAAATACCCTGCATTCACAATTATCTGGCTAGACTGTCCAATTGATTTCTAACCAGATTACTCATAATCTAACTAGTATAGTACTTAAGACGAACACGACATATAATACCCATAGAAATAACTCAATCCATACTTACTCTTTATCATTTAACGCAAACATCTCTTTAACATAGTAGAATATCATGAAATAAAATCCTTACCTGTTTATGTGGCGGTTACTATACGCCTAAACATAGATGCCACAATAAGCCATTGGGTGGATTACACTTCGCTAGACAGACTATTCTACTACCATACGCCAAAACCTTAAACCCGTT
The DNA here is from genome assembly GCA_025698475.1 of Gossypium anomalum. NCBI lineage: Eukaryota > Viridiplantae > Streptophyta > Magnoliopsida > Malvales > Malvaceae > Gossypium > Gossypium anomalum. The sequence continues at coordinate 64,417,547 of CM046956.1, forward strand.
AGACCTGGGGTGTTACACACTATGTAACAAACTGAATTCCAGTGGTGTTGAAAAATGCGATTTTTGAACCCTATTTCCATAAACTGAGTACATGAATATAAAATGAGAATATTTACAAAGTTAATATAAAAATATATTGAAGTTCAGTTAAGTAATTAAGATGAAAAAAATAGTTAATTAAAAATCAGAGACTAAATTGTAAAAGTCCAATTGCTATTGAGTTTTAATTAAGAAAAGACTTAGGGACCTAAATAATAATTATTCCAAGGACTAAGATGGTTAAAAAACCAATTTTAGTTAGTAGATAGTGGATGGTGATGATGTGGGCCATTAAGTTAAAACAATTAATTAAAATTGATTTAATATAAAACATGATTAACTAAACTAATTAACCTTTAATCTAACTATATATAGCAAAATTAGAAGAAGATAAAAAAATATCATCTTCTTCCTTAAGATCACCGTCCATTGAAGATAAAAAGAAAGAAAAAACTTGTAACACCCTTTACCCCACTTGATCACCGGGTCTGAGCTATAGGATGCCACATCCGTTGTTGAGAAACTGCTGTCAAATACACTGTAAATAAATCATTCAAACATTCAATCATATCATAAATAAATTCACATTATGATATACAATTATATCCGACCCTTAATCGAGCTTACGAAAGCTCTTTTTTTGACTCGAGCATGAAATAGGACCAAGTTACAAAGCTTCAAAATTTTGAGGCTAACACCATGATGCCACTTCCTCTACATCGTGACATCGCCAAATAGTATGTCACATCATGACTTTAGGCTATTCAACGTCACGACATGACTCATTTTCGATTGACGTTGCGACGAGCAAGATTGCTCGTCGGGACATAGACTCTGTTTTTGGTAAAATTTTGTCCATTTGGTACCTATTTCATGGCTACCTCTTATTCTTCACATTTGGTGCATATTTGTTTAACTTTTCTTGCACAACAACATTTCAGACACATACTAATACATTTCATCTAACCATTTCAATTCAATCATTCTTACATAACTTCAAATTAACACCAAAACTTACCATTTCAACTTATTCAATCACAAACCATTCATCCAACCAACTAACCATTAAAAATTAACTTTTCAACTATGCTAACCTATATTCAAACAAGCTATTTTAATTGTCATTCATAATTCAACCATATTTCTAAAATCAAGCATAAGGTAGATTTCAAGTTATGCCAACATTCATAGTTAACAACTACATAACACCTATATACATGCTACAAAACTGAGCTTTAAAACAATTGAAAAACTACTAAATCAATAACGATATAGTGTAAGCTTCTCAAAGATATGATAGAAATGTTTTGCAAGTTGGCAATCTATGAGGGAAAAGGGAGGAAATGGAGTAAGCATATTGAATTCTTAATAAGTCCATATGAAATCTACATAACTCACTTAAAGATTATAATAAATTAAACATTTAAATACAACCAATAGGTTAGTTCACTTGCATATCAAGAACTTATAACACAAACATATATATATATACACAAGAATTCCATTTAATATCATGTACCATCCAATTCACATTCAACTTGAAAGCATATATAATTCAATTCATGCTCAAACCATTTCAACAATTTCTTTTCCATTAGGTTAACATGGGTACATGGGCTAGGTAAATCAACAATGACCTAAAAAATGTTAACAGTTTTATAGATTGGTACATGGGCTAGGTAAATCAAGACCCCATGACCTTAAAAACATAAAATCACAATAAAAAAAAAACTTAATTACACTAACCAATTTAAAGTCGATTGCTTGAAACCCTTAAGGTCGATTCTCTCAATTCTTTGGCTATGGAATTCAGTGGTGGATGGAGAAGATGAAGTCTTCTTCTCTTTCTCCCCATTATAATATGTTTATATACCTCAATTAAAACATGTTTAATTTTAATTAACATAACTTAATTTATTTAATTATGCTTTTAATTAAGTTAATCAACCATCAGCTACATTTACATGTTCCAAAATAGTTTAATTATTATTTTGGACCTTTGGTTAATTGAAATTTGAGTCAATAAGTCTTTGGCCAATTAGAAACCTATAGCGACAAACTTTTACAATTTAGTCCTTGTACCTTAATTAACTACCAATTTTACAAAATTAAGGGACCAAACTTTAATAAACTTTAATACGAACTCAAACATTGAAAATCGAGTTCCAAAATTACCATTTGACACCACTGGGAATCGGGCCATTACAAAGCTTCATTTTTCTTTAACCTTTTGACAAACATTTCAAGTAAGTCCCTAAACCATTTTTCTTTGATTTATATATATATATATATATATATATATATATCATGAGAGCTTGATTTAGCTAGCCCATGTATCATTTTGTAAAAATGTTGAATTTTTAACAAGTTTCCATTATAGAGAAATTGATGAATTAGGCTTAAATTTGATAGAAATTAAGTTTAGATCAATATAATGACTAAATTGTAAATTTAAATGAGTTTGATAGTTAATTTGTAACATTAGGGACTAAATTGAATAAATTAAAAACATATCATGAAATTATGTGAGGAATAGAAAGTATAGGGTTTTTAATGAAAGAATGTGAAATCAGATTTTGATCTGATGCTAAATATTGAAAGATATGCATATTCTAAGTTTAAGACTAAATTAATTGAATAAAATGTAAAATATGCTTGGCTTTGTATTTGAATGTGATTTAGATGAAAAATGGTATTGTTTATTTGTTGTATAATCATACTTAGCCAAAGACAATGTTGAGCCGTCGAGAGGGAAAAGAAAAGTGAAAGTCATCGATGAGTGACGCGAGAATTTGGTTTGTACTTTTATGATTCGAGATTAATATATTTGTTTGCATATTTATGAAAATTGCATGACTAAGCATCGAGGTGACTATATAATTGTATGAATTTATTCGTTGTGATTGATATGAATATATAGATATTGCACTAAATTGAACAAAATAGAAAGTAGCATGATTTAATTGATGCTTATATGTGATATGAGAAAACTGTGAATTGATAATGAATTGAAATGAGAATATGAAATTGAATAAGAAATGATATATGTATTGGATTGTATAATGAAAATTAGATCATTGGTACCCTATTAATTATTCAAGAAGAGTCGGATATAGTTGACATACCATAGGATAGATTGAGTACAGGTTACTTCAACTATATGTCAATGAGCGTTGGGCAAAATTTATTTACTTCGGATGTTCTGATGAGGCACTGAGTGCCAAATTGGTGTGTTGGCTGGAATCCGTGTACTTGTTCGAGTCCGATTCAAGTTACTAGGGAATATAAACTGTGAGCCCTCGTCTGACCCAATCTCTGAGCCCAAGCTATAGGATGCTACATTCATTGTCAGAGCAACTACGATTAATCAAACGATATACAAGCATTAATTCATATTATCAAGTGTTAATCAAGTTCAAAATATGTTAAATAATCATTTCTAGGTCTTAATCGATCTTGTTAAGGCTCAATACCATCCCAAGATCGAATTAGGACTAAACTTAAAATTTTCAAAATATGTGAAGAGGGTTTTGTGATATCCAAGGCTTGATACCACGATCTCGAAGACAGTAGCTAAACATCAAAACCTGTCATGTGGGTATCACAATATCTAGGGCTTGGTATCGTGATCTCGAAGACAATAGCTAGACTTTCCAACCTAAGGATCAAATTGAAAAGTTTACAAAATATGACAAGTGGGTACCGCGATATCCAAAGTATGATATCGTGATACCAGAAATAGTCCACTAAATCCCTATTTTAGGTAAAATACCAATTGGTACATATTTCAAAGCTTTCCTCAAACCTACACATTTAAGTCTAATTCACCATTTTAACTTGAATCAACCATACCAAAAACATGCTAAAAGAGACCATTGAATCATTTCTAATCAACTAATTAATTATAGCTTCATTTTAGCACAAATTATGCCATTTTAAATTGTTCAACTATAAAAATTCATCTAACCAACTAACTGTTCAACAATCAACTTCTCATCTTTGCAGCTTATGTTCAACCATGCTCATGTAAGTTTTATACATAACTTAATCACATTATCAAAAACATTCCATTTCATGTAGGCTTTATCCTTAACAAGATCAAACATTATAAAGGTTGCAAGCTAAAACTTATCACTTCAAATTAACAAATCCAAACACCTATGTACATGCCACAAAATCAGATGTTAAAACGATTGAAAAGCTACCGAATCAATAAAGGGATAGTGTGAGCTTCTCGGCGATCTAATAGACAAGTTCCACAAGTAGGCAATCTACAAGGAAAAGGAAATAACAACGTAAGTATAAACAATGCTTGTAACACCCCTATCCCGTGACCGTCGCCGGAATAGGTAAGGGGCATTACCGGACTTGTAACTCATGTCAGAACAGTAAAATTTTGAACTTTTTCTTGAAATGAAGATCATTCATTTTAACGGGTACTAAGCACAGCTAGGGATAAAATTTAAACTTCTCTAAGTAAACATTCAAAAGATGCCATTTTCGCATGGCTTATATACATTAACCAAAAATATTCTTCCGCCACTAGTCTATTCTATACATGCCATAAGATAATCCAAACCATAGCAGTACCAAGCAGTGGATAGTGATAGTGTGATTAGTTGCTGACGATCCCCGAGCCTGTAGCTTCCAGATGAGATCTATAGAAACAGAGGAAACAAAGTAAACGGAGTAAGCATTACAATGCTTAGTAAGTTTTAAGCAGTGTCAACAGATAACAATCAAATTATAGCATAGTTATTCGTATTTTTATTTCACTCTTCCTTCGGGCATACCATTCCTTTACCGAATATGCCCATCTCATCATATATAATAGGCGGATAAACTTTCACATAAAAGTGAGCCCATGTGACATAGATATATTGTATAATTTCACATAACTCCTCACACTGATCCAATGTCACATAATCATGGGAATAGTCTCATAGATTGCTCACATATGCATCACATAACTACCTTATGATTTAGTTCAAATCAAGCTCACATATAAACTTGGAGTACATACTGCTTTAACCTTTCGCATTGAATATATCTATAAGAAATTCTTATTGCGAAGTCTTATAGCTTTAACCTTTACTCGGATTATCGGCGAGACCTTTAGCTCGATGTATGTAATCCTCACACGAAGTCAATGGTCTTAACCTGCATATAGTCACCACATATGATCATCCGGTCTTAAATCCGGGTTTACATCATAGAGTTTCATGCATATTTATTCACATGTTACAACATTCACATCGACTATCATATTTGTAATTCATTTACCTCATCAAATATCTAATAAAACACACCTTTCACCGTCTCATCATTTGGCCACAACATATATATATATATATATATATATATATATATATATAAAATCTCATACATATCTATACGTTAGCCATTTGGCTTTACCACATATTCGCCTCATACACGTTTCGCATTAGCCATTCGGCCGCCACATATATACACTTTCACATTCATCACATTGGCCATTCGGCCTTACCACATATATGCATGTTCACATTCATCATATTGGCCATTCGGCCTTATCACATATATGCATGTTCACATTCATCACGTAAAATCCTAAATCAAAATATAAATTTTCATGTATTCACATCACAATTATCCAAATATACTTCACATACCACATATACTATCATGTATACACTTTGTCTTGGCCGAATTTACATCTATCATTTTCCAATGAATAATTCAATTTCACGTCATACTATCATTTCATATTCGAATACTTATAAACTTACAATTTCACAAATTTTAATATCAAAGATCCATCTAACACTCATATATCACTTTACAATATCACGCTTTAGAATTCACGTATGGGTTTAATCAATAGCTTATGAGCAACTAAAACAAGTTTTATCCATGTTTACAACAAAATCACATTTTCACTACAAGCTGTTTTCCTGAGCAATAGTCACTAAATTATTTATAACTGGAGCTACAAAACTCCAAATCAATTGCCGTTAATTTTCCCTGAATATAGACTCATATATCTTACATTCATAAAATTTTCAGAATTTTTGGTTTGGCCAATCAATACCAGATTTTTCTTAAAGTTTCCCCTGTTTCACTGTTTGACTAATCTGACCACTCTTCAATACGAATCAAATTTCTCATTGTGAAGAATTCAAAATGTGTTCTATTTGATTTCATTTGAAACTAGACTCATTAAGAAGTCTAGGCATATAAATTTTATCTTATAAACGTTTTTGTGCAATTTATAAAGATTTTCTAAAAACAGAACAGGAGATTTCGGAGTCATTCTGACACTGTCCCACACAACTGTAAATATCTCTTTATAGGAAATTTCTTTGCTTACACTGTCTCTTTTATAAGAAACTAGACTAATTAAGCTTTGATTACATATTTTATTCAGCCTATGATTCCACACCAACAATTTATAGTGATTTTCTAAAATTGCATTACTGCAGCTGTCCAAAGCAAATTATTACAATTTGCTCTTAAATTTCCAAGTCCAAACACAACTTACCATTTGAGTTTAAGACATATCATGGCCACATCATATCTTATTAAATCAACTCATTATGTCCTATTATGATTGAATTTACTCAACGTTTAATCACTTAAAACTTACCTCGGAAGCGGTCGACGACTAGATATCCACGGCTATTCGTTTGCTTTCTCTTTATCCAAAATCGCCCCTCTATGCTCTTGAGCTTAATTAACAAAATTTAAACTATTTTAATCACCTTGTTATATCATTAAAAACAACAAGGTAAATCTTCTCAATGAAACTCATACATAAGGCAACACCTCGATACATCTGCACACATTCGGTATTTCATTAAAACCATCCCAAATACGCTTTACCTAGGTATCACCATGTCGCCTTATATACATATACTAGTTATGTGGTCAATTTTACCGATGACCTATGCATATAACTAATTACACCTTTAATAATATTCACAAAGCCGATTATCCACATGACTACCTTAGCATATTATTTGTTAGCTTCTTATCCAAATTTGCCATAAAGAAAATTAACTCATACCCTCAAGTGCATAAGCAATTGCATCCAAAGGACACTTTAAATGCATGTTATGAAAGTAACCGAATGCACATATATTTATACCAAGACATCATATACTTCAAAACCAACCATCAAGGCATAAAGCCGAACCTTCAAAATCAATTATCAATACACGTTCAAACATGCCTTCCTACAAATATACAAGTTCTCCCTTGGTTAAACTAAATCATGCTTTAAGGTTTAACACATTTGACCATTAGAGAGTTAATCAAATTAGCATTCAATTTTTTTCTATACACCCACCATTAACCGAATCTCATTTAATCAAATTTATTTCTTGACAATTTCATCACATTCGGTCATAGGTAATTTAATCCTATAAAGAGTCAAATTTTACTTCAATTCACTAAGGTGAGGTTATTATAATTTAACCTCTATTTCCGAATGCCCCTTCTCCATAAAACCATCAAATTTTCAAATTATAGTAGGTTCATAACTCATTTAACCACTAATTCTATGCCAAGCATAAAAAGGCCATTGGTTTTACACCTAACTTACAAGACCATAAAACATAAAGGTTTAATGTTCATCTTTAATACAATTACCACACTTCAAACTAAATTTTCAGCTTTATATATCCCACACCAGATTTTTTTTCCATGCTCAATTTCCATGGCCGAATGAAATTATGCCCTAATTCATGAACTTAAACAACATTGGCCAACTTTCCAAGCTCATTTGAGCCATCAAGCACATTTAGTTTGTTCATACTCAACTAGAATCAATTATCCTCCCAAAATAATCAAACATACAAAATATACCCCATTAAGCTCATGACCGATTGCTACATGCTTCATGAACACAAAAATCTTCACATGGGTCTTGTTGCAAGCTTCAAAACCAACCAAAATTCACAAATTTTCAAAGAAAATAACATGAACCTTACCTTATTTGAAGCCTTCCTTTGCCGAATGTCCTAAGCTCAAAGGTTTCTATTTTCTTTCTCAACTCACGGCAAGAAGAAGAAATGGCCTTGTTATTTTCACCTCAAACATGTTTTATTTATTTATTTCATTAACTTTTATTATTTCTATTTTATGAAACCATTTTCTTTAATGTAAACAAATATATTATTAACATTATTTACTAACATATAAAGCACAAAATGCCAAAATGTGTCATTCATGCCCATCCTTGCCGTCCACTACCAAGAAAAAGGAATGTTTGACATGCAAGTCCCTCATGCTTCAAACCATGCAATTTTTAGCCACTACCAATTAACCTATGACATTTTCAAGATTTTTCACATAAGCCCCTTTTTATTTATTTCACATCCAATTGACAAAATTTAAAGCATGAAATTTTCACACATGCTTATTCATAAATAATAAGCATAGAATATAACAATTAATTATTTTTGTAATTCGGTTTTGTGGTCCCGAAACCACTTTCCGACTAGGGTCAAATTAGGGGTGTCACAATGCTCGGTAAGTTCATAGGTGTTTAAACAATAAACATACATCATCTTACAATTAAACATAATAAACTAATTAATTTGACAAAGTTTGCCTAACATGACAAGTCACAACAACAAAGAGAGCATAACATACTATCAACCCTAATGTCATTTAAACATATACCAATTCAATTCATTTTCAAATTAATATATCAATTTCATGCTCTTATTTAAATTCACATTTATTCATTCAAACATCAATCTCATGTTAATTCATTTCAAAGTTTCCTTTTCGTTAGATACTTAGCCCGATGAACTCTAGTAAACGGATTTAATAGCACATGTCTCTCCGGTAGGATAATTGCTCATCTAAGCTAAATACATATCCGTGTTAGGTTACCAATCCTGGATAAACCTTTAATGACACATTCAATCACTTGGCCAAGCTAAAAATATAAATGTAAGGTTACTGGTCTAGGCTAAACCTTTAAAGCAGCATCAAGTTACCAGTCCAGGCTAAACTTGTGTCACATGTATCTTCGAGTCTGCAACAAATGCCGAATTTCGGTAATCATCAGTAATCAATCTATACAAGTGTGTAAACAACCTTTACTAAGTCCACCTGGGCATTTTCAACACATATATACATATCTTTACAATTTAGTCCAATTTTCACCTTTTGTACCAAATTGCAAAAAATTCAAATTTAACCAAACGCACACATATTTTTAATTAAAATAAATAAAAATTTAAATAGAATTATACCTTATTAACTTACCTGTAAAAACAAAAATAAACAAGACTTTAAGAACTAATCAACAATATTTGCTTTCCTTGATTATCTTCGGTTTGGTTTAATTCTCAATCTATAAAATAAACATTTTATAACATTCCATAATATGCATGAACTAGTTTAATTTTATTTTTGAATGCCCCTAAAGCTTTGCATTTTATTCAATTTAGTCCCTAAAACCAAAATATCAATATATTTTTTTTAAATTTTGAGCTTAGATTTTGAAATCGATATAAATTACATTCTTTCAGGACCCTCTAATATCAATAATTAAAAAAATTCACATCAAATATTCAATTTTTACACTTTAGTCTTTTTTCACATCTAAGCTTGAAATATATCAATTTAATACCAATTTCTTCAAGAAATCATCAATGGCAAATTTCAAAAACTTTAGCATTTTTACGAATTGGTACATGGGCTAGCTAAATCAAGCTCCCATGACCTCAAGAACATAAAAATTACAAGAAAATGACTTGATTAAACTCACCAATTTGATGGTCAAAAGTTTGAAGTTTTGAAGACCTTTCTTGTTGTTTCGGTTGAAGAAGATAAAGAGAATAAATGTTTTATTTTTCTTTTAATTTTACATATATACTTATAATTAACTTAATTAAATCAAAATTAATTTGACTAATCATTTCTTAATTAAGCCTTAAGCCTAATTAACCGAAGTGAGTGGATTTCCTTATCATGCACCACTATTTGGCCATTTACAATTGGGCTAATTTCTCAATTGGTCCTTTGAATATTTAAAAAATCTATAGCAATAAACTTTTACAATTTAGTCTAGGTACCTTAATTAACTATGACTTTAACAAAATTAAGGAACCAAAATTTAATAAACTTTACTACTAACCTTGTATTATTAGCTCAAACTACGAAAATGGGTTTCGAAATTACTATTTTGACACCACTAAAAATTGGGTTGTTATAGAAATAATACTACAAGTACATATATGTGATATATGATTATCGATAGCATGTGAAAGACCATGTGAACTGGTTATACGAGCCTAAAGGCTTATATGGAAAAATAACAAATTAATTGATTCGATTCAAAAATGAAATGTTGATATGATCAAACAATATGAATTGAATAGAAATGTAAACATTATTGATAATAATATGTAGTATGATATGTTCATTTAGATTTGTTAAGTGAGGTAATGCATGAATTGATCAATATGAAATAATTTGGTACACTTAATTGGCATATGCATTATTGATATGTTTATTGAAATTGGCATGGACAATATATGTCACACCCGAATTTCTTTAAACTTGAAAATTTGGAACAATTTGGGGATTTAATTGAATAAGATCGTAAGTTGGCAGTATCCATTGAAAGATCAAGAAAAGTTAGAAACATAATAGAGCATGGTTGAAATCAAAATCTGGTTTGGTTAGATTAGAACTAGTCGATCCCTTAGTGAGGGACAGAATGATTGTTAATGAATGGTTATTGGTGTACATAAGATTTAGAAAAGAAAGAGTTAAAAAGTTTTCAGAACCATTTTATGGGTTCTGCATGTTTTTGGAAAATTGGGGGGTGTAAGTTGAAAATGTTGAGTTAACCCACAAAATTATATATTCCATCAATTTTGGGTAAGTTACCTAAAAACATACACTTATTCAAACAAGTTATTCACATAATCTCATATGAATATCAAATAAACATAGATGAGCTCATCATATTACAAGTTCCATAAATTTTTCACCTTTCCATGTTTCAAGATTCCTTTTTCTGTTGAACTATTAAAATGCCGATGGACTTTTGGATAGTACACTGGCACAAACTTAACAAGTACGGTCTCGAGCCACATGTTATGTTATAAGATTACCAGTGCAGGTTAAATCATTTTTAGGACATATGCTCTAAAGAGCTTAATTTGGATTGCCCGTCCGGGCTAAATCCTGTCTATAGCATATGCTCAAGTGGCTTATATCAAGATTACCCGTCCAGGCTAAATCCCTTTTACAACATTTGGAATATTATTCTCATTCGAGCATATCACCTTAATCCATCGAATTTCAATGTTCAACCGAAACATTGCAATTTGTCCACATATCACAACTTATGATTATTTCATAATGTATGTTATCTCATTCACTTCAACACAATCATACAATTGAATTCAAGAATTTAACATACATGGTTAAGTTACACGAACTTACCTTGAAAATGGTTTGTTTTTTAATTTCAACTAATCCGAAACCTTTTGCTTTCCTCGATCTAGTTTCGTAGTTGGTCTTTCTGGATCTATATGGATAAATTTGACTATTAATCTATCACATTTCATATACATTTGCCTTCTATTGCATCCTAGGCAAGATTACCATTTTGCCCCTATCATTTGCAAAAATTCCAATTTCATCCCTAGGCTTAGAAAATGAAATTCATGAAATTTAACCCTCTTTCCAAGCCTAGCTGAAATTTATAAACAATATTTATAGCATATGTTTTTCACAAATTTTAGAATTTTCCATGGGTTTTTACCATTTTTCATTTTAGTCCCTAAATCAAGTTTTCATCAAAAATTACTTTGTAAAAGTTGTTTATCTATGAACAAACTTTCATTTTCTACCATAAATTTCTAATTTTCAGCATATTCATCCATGAACCAAATTTCATACCTTGATAACTTTTCAAATTAATCCCCTAAATAGAGAGATTAGACATCCCTATTTTAAAAATATAAAAATCATTAAAAACGGGACTTGATTTCAGACCTTTTCAATCTTGGTAAGTTGTCTTCCTCTCTCCTAGGGTTTCCATGGAAATTTTAGGAAGATGATATGAAATTAGATGAATTTTCTTTTTATTTAATTACCATTTTTTAATTTTAGTGATTTCCAATTTAATCCCTTGCCTTTTCTAATTTTTCCATGAATGAGTCATTCAAATATCCACTAACTACCCTTTAATGGTCTAATTACCATATAAGAACCTTAAGTTTTGAATTCTATAGCTATTTGATACCTATAGCTACTAGAATCCAACTTTTTTATTTTATGCAATTTAGTCCTTTACCTAATTAACGATAAAATTTTCGTATCAAAATTTTCACGTGACCTTCTTATCATGATGCCAACCATAAAATAAAATAAAATAATTTTTATTTTTAACTCAGATTTGTGGTCCCGAAACCACTGTTCTGACCTCACCGAAATTAGGCTGTTACATTTCGAGTTCGTGTGTCTTGCATTATGTTCTTATATGCATGTGTGTGACTCCACTGCTCAGTGATAAGTCTTTGCATACTTTCCTTATGAAATTGATATTGTGTGCTCATATGTTCTATGTTTCATGCATAATAATATGTCATTTCGCTGCACTATGATAACTTAGTACATTCCTGGTAATGTAAAATTATGGTGTGATGGAGGCTAGGTCAAGAGTTAATGGAGAGTCACTTTGATGGCTAATGTGGCACGCCAGATTCGGGTTGCACCAACTCGATCGGGTTTATAGTGTTACATTTATTAGTATTAGAGCTCGCAAGGTTTGAATCCATTAAGTTAAAGTTTGCGAAGCCTAAGCTAGCTAGGTAAGGCAAGCTATCCAGGTTGGAATATTCGTTAGGATTGTCAGGTAAGTTTGCCAAAGTGGTGTAACAAGTTGTCAAGATGTGTTCACCAAAAACTGAACGTGGTAAGTTTTCCGGGATTGAAAATAAATTTAAAGTGTTATGTATGCTTGTGTGATTGATTTTTTGAGGTAGGACTGGGAAACATTGCCTTGGTTCAGCTGTATCTTTAACAGGTTTATGCCTCAAATCATCCCACAACTATTCGCCATTACAGTAAGTACTATTACTGTTATGCTGTAGTGAACAATGTTCGTAGTAGTATTTTGATAAGCAGTGTTTGCAAGCATGTCTTTTAAGTTTGGGTTACCCAGTTGAGTATGTTTGATGTCTTACTTAAGCCAGTGTTTTTTGTACGTTTAGAGTTAGTGAGAATGCCTCCAAAAGGGTAAATGTGAACTGTGTAAATGAAGCTACCAATTCCTCTAAAAGTGAGAAGACTTTGACAGCACATGAGCAACCTCGTAAGGCCAATGTTTTGGAAGATAGTTTTGAGCCATTGGTACAGGCCATGATTGGGCCTTTCCAAAAAGTTACTAGCGCCAACACTACTTTGGCGAACAGAGGACTGCCATTGGAACATCTACAAACTCTGAGTTGTAAAGAGTTCAGTGGTGTTAGGAGGTCTGACCCTACAAAGGTAGAATACTAGCTTGAGGGTGTTGAAAAGATCCTCAAGCAAATAACATGCACTGATGAAGAAAAGTTGGGATGCATTGTGTCCTTACTCATTGGCAAAGCCCATCGCTAGTGGAATATTGTAAAATAGGGGACCTTTACGACCCTTTTAACTTGGGATTTCTTCCGAAAGACCTTTAAGAAGAAATTTATGGTCGAGCAGTATATGGAAGCACGCAAGCAAGAGTTCATCAACCTAGTACAAGGCAAGCTAACCGTGGCTGAGTATGAGTCAGAGTTTGTGTGATTAAGCCAATACACAGCTGAGATGGTTTTGTAAGAAAAGGATCACTGTAAGAGATTTTGCATTGGATTGCATTGCAATATCCAAGTTTATTTGGTAACTTATGATACGGAAAGCTTCAATGAGTAGATTGACAAGGCAAAAGCTATTGAAGAGATTAACACTCCACGAGTTAAAGAAGGAGCTGAAAAGCAAGCGTCTGGGCAAGTATCCAAGGGGGATCGCGACTCATGAAACATCGATAGAATGTCAAGCGAAGCTTCAGATCAGACCACTCATGACAACAGAATAACACTCAAGATAAGAATGGGAGTTTGAACAAGTCACCAAGCTGGCAAACTTTGTGAGTGAAGACATCTTGGTGAATTTCGTAAAGTGACTGGGGGATGTTTCAAGTGTGAATCCATAGACCACTTGATAAAGGGCTGCCCAGAACAACAAGAGAGATCACAAGTTTAGAACGCGACCCCCACCCAATTATGAGCTGGTGCACATGGACAGGGTTGAGGTTAAGACACTGATACAAGGTAAGTTGGGAAGTGAACTTTAGCTTATATAGTTGCTACCCAAGATGAGACAAGAGGTCTTGCACTAGTTTTTATAGTGAAGGAACCACAAGAATAGGGTTCGATCAATGTTATCATAGGTATATTCATTCTACGAACTATTCTGTTGATTTCCTTGATTGACTCTAGTTTCAGGCAATTGTATGTTTTAAGTGACTAGCCTATGATTTAGGAATTCCAGTAGAAACCATAGATAAATGTGTGATTTTCTCTAGTTTTTTTAGGGAAAGTAAACTAGTTAATAGAGTGTACCGTAGATGCCCATTAATGATCCAAGGGCAAGTTTTCTTCACGAATTTATGGAGTTGTCATTCTATGGGTTCAACGTAATCATCTTGGGGATGGATTGATTAACTGAGAATAAAGCCGATAGATTTCGAGTTAAAAATAGTCAGTTTGCAAAGCAGTGAAGGCATGGAAGTTGTTGTGGTAGGAGAACAGACTCAATTTCTTTCCAACATGGTCTCGGTAATGAAAGCAAAAAAGATGATAGATAAAGGCTGCAATGTAACACCCCTAACCCATACCTGTTGTCAAAACAGGGTTACAGAGCATTACCAGATTTTACAGAGTAATTTCATATAATTCATGTCATTTACTTTTCATATCCAAAATTAATCATATTGTCCCTTGAACGGACCCTCGAAGCCCAATTTAAACATTAGAATTAAGTCGGGACTAAATCGGGAACTTAGAAAATTTTTCACAAAATTTTAAAAACTTTCTTATATACAGGGGTCACGCGCCCGTATGGGTAGGCCATGTGGCTCACACGGCCATGTGACATGCCCATGTCTCTGGCCGTGTGGGTGTTCGACGTGAGGCACGCGACCGTGTCCTAGCCGTGTCCTTACCCGTGTAACTCCCTGACTTATGCCACATGGCTTGCCACACGCCTGTGTGCTAGGCCGTGTGGTCAATTTAATTTTTACAAATTAGGTGTAGATTTCACATGGCCAAGACACACGCTCGTGTTCTGGGCCGTGTAGCACAGATAGCTGAGACACACACCAGTGTGCCCAATTCTGAGTATTCTGTTTCTCAATTTTAGGATGTGGGGGATACACGGCCAAACCACATGCCCATGTGCCAGGCCGTGTGTCACACATGGTCAAGACACACGCCCGTGTGTCTACCCGTGTGAACAAAATAAGGCCATTTCCTAGCCTTATTTCTCACCCAAATTTTACCTTCAACTTACAACAACATTTGCATATATTTGCCAACCAATTCAAGTCATATAAATCAAGCAAGCATCATTAACATGTATGAAATAGTTTCACATATTCAATTTAAACAAAACACATACATATAAGCTAAACATGATATATAACCTTATAATAACATACCAAAACAATCCATTTTTAGCCATTCCAATATAGGTCAAGTTAACCTATACATTCCATTATATCAAAATAAGATTGCTTTTTATACCAAAATAAGCTGGAGGATAGTGTGATGATACTTCGATCGATCTCCAACCTTTATGAGCTTCCAAGCACTATAAAACAGAGAAAAGAAAACCTAGTAAGCATTTAATGCTTAGTAAGTTCATATAACAGGAATTTAACTTACCGTATATTTAAATTTAAGATAATCATACAATAATGCATCCAAACAATTTGACTTATAGCCTAAAACACAACTTTACCAAATCATGTTAGTCAAGCAATTCACATAATACCAAGAACATAGATGAGCTCATCAATTAATGTCTTTCATATTCATATGCTTTCCATAATATTATTCCATACTACATGTACCCTTTGATGACAAATCATTTCAAAATTAGTTTAGCCATGTCAGAACTTTACCCTTTGAATTTATTAGAAATATCGATGGATACGCTCATATAGTACACTTTAATGTACACTACTATAATACGTCAATTCATTTTCAGAGGTACCCAATTAAGGCACATAATCGGGAAGCAGACTCTTGAGCCTTGTAATGGGAAGCTCACACAGAACTATTTCAGGAAGCTCATAAAGAGTCTATTAGGAAGCTTATCCGGGTTATATAATGGGAAGCTCATAAGAGCCATAATCAGGAAGTTCACAGAGAACCTTGTCAGGAAGTTCACAAAGAACCATATCAGCAAGCTCTAGATTGCCAATATCGGGAAGTTCAAACGAGAACTGTCGAGAAGCTCACAAAGAGCCAATTTAACGAGAAGCTCACGAAGAGCCTTTAATCAGGATGCTCATAAGAGCTAAGGTATGTCCACAACAAATGTAAAATCAAAACCTATTGGGACACTCCGAAGATTTATAACGGGAAGCTTGCTGAACCATATAACGAAAAGCTCGAGAGGACTAGTAACAGAATGCTCTTTCGAGCTATGGTGTGTCCGTAACATATGCTGGACTACAACCAATATGGGAAATCCTATATCCATCGACTTTCATTTATTCAAACAGGATTTGACATTTATCAGGTATTATCAGATATTTAAATCAATTTCACATACATGATAATTATACAATTCACATATACAACATTTAATTCAAACATATAAATGTACACAATTTAGTTACACGAACTTACCTTGATACTTGTTCGTATACGAAATCTACTAATCTGAAACCTTTTGTTTTCCTCTATCCAACTCGGTATTAGGTCTTTCAGGATATATAAAAATAAATTTAACATCAATTTTATCCATTTCATCTCAATTTAATTCAATTCACATCCTAGGCAAATTTACTATTTTGCCCTTATACTTTTCACAAATGACGATTTTGACCCCAGGCTCGAAAATTGAAATTCATGCAATTTAATCCTTATTCCAAGCCTAACCAAAAATTTCATATAACTTTTACAGCACACGTATTTCACAAAATTCAAAAATTTTTTTCCATAACTTTTACATATTTACAATTTAATCCCTAAATCATATTTTCATCAAAATTCACTTTGTAAAAGTTGTTTATCTATCAACAACCTTTCATTTTCTACCATAAATTTCAAAATTTCAGCATATTCATCCATGGAAAAACTTTGATACTCTGGTATTTTTCAAATTAATCCCCAAAATAGATAGATGAAGCTATCCCGATCTCAAAAATATAAAAATTACTAAAAACGGGACAAGAAAACATACCTAATTAAGCTTGATTAGTTTCCTTTATCTCTCCTAGGGTTTCCATGGAATTTTTGGGGATGAAGATGATATAAAATGATATTATTTCTATTTAATTATTTATCATCCATTATTTTTTTCACTTTCCAATTTAGTCCTTGCCTTTTTCTAATTTTCCATGGATGATTCATCAAAAATATCTACTAAGTTTTCTTCAATGGTCTAATTACTATATAAGGACCTCAATTTTTGAATTCCATAGCTATTTGATACTTATAGCTACTAGAATTCAACTTTTGCATTTTATGCAATTCGGTCCTTTCCCTAATTAAAAACATAATCGGTAAAAATTATTATCAAGATTTTCATATGACATTCCTATCCTAAAGCAGACCATGCAATAATATTAAAATAAATTTTCTTTCTGGCTCATATTTATGGTCCCAAAAACATTGTTCTAATTTCACTGCAAATGGGTTGTTACATGCAAAGCCTACTACACCATTGTGAGGGGTTCGTAGGACAATGTGACAGGGGTTTGCGAGGTACATACTGTGAAAGACTTTCCAGATGTATTTCTAGGCGAGTTACCTGATTTACCTCGTAGGCAATCGTAAGCAATCGTAGTCGCATATACAATCTATGCAATATTAAAGCATTAAAAACATAATTGTAACAATGTTTATTACGTACGACCTTACCTCGTACTCGAAATTGACGAATCAGATCGATTACTCAATAACCTTCGATTTTCCCCGATCTAAATCCGAATTCTTTCTTTCTTGATCTATATGTATTCAAAATTAACCCATTTAATAACCAATTCATTCAATTTAATCCACAAACGCACATTTGGGTTTTTTGTACTTTAGCCCCTAAAGTTCCACATTTATTCAATTTAGTCCCTATTTCACAAAAACACAAATTACACAAAATTTAATAAGACCCATGACTAGCCGAATTCTATATAGGTCACTAGCAGCCCATATTTCACATTTATTTCACACTTTAACCCTTCAATTTACACTTTTCACAATTAAATCCCTATTTGACATTTTTGTCAAAAATCACTTAACAAAACTTTAATATCTATCATCAAGCTTTCATAATTCATCAACAATCATTCAGAAACTCAAGCATTCATCAATGGAAACTCACAAATTCATTAACAATTTTAGAAATTAGGGTACGGGCTAGTTAGATTACTAAGCAACGATCATAAAAGCGTAGAAATTATTAAAAATCGAGCTCGAATCACTTACCAATTTAAGCTCACAAGTGCTGAACCCTAAAGAGCTTCAATGGATGTTTATTTTCTCTATATTCGGTCCAATATTGGTGAAGATGACAACTATTTACATTTTTTTATTTTATTATACTTAATACATAGTTTACCAAATTAACCTTTAATTAAACATTAATAAATCACCTAATTCAAGGCTATTTATGTCCATCTCCACTAACAATGGACTAATTACATCATAAGGACCTCACATTTAATAAGCCATAGCAATTAGGCACTTTTAACTTATAGCATGCTACTTTTGCCTTTTAAGCAATTAAGTCCTTTTTTCAAATTAATCACTTAAATGATAAAATTAGCTCACGAAATTTTCACACATACATAGTCACATGCTATAAACACCAAAAATAATATTAAAATAATTTTACGACCTCAGATTTGTGGTTCCAAAACCACTATTTTAATTTAGCTAAAATTCGGCTATTACAACTCTCCCCTTTTAGGGATTTTCATCCTCGAAAATCTTACAAGCGAATGGGTTTGGATATTGCTTTCTCATAGCATCATCGGGTTCCCACGTAGCTTCTTCAACCCGTGTCGATGTCATAGTACTTTCACTAGCACTATTCTTTTATTTCTCAGCTCTTTGATCTCACGAGCTAAAATTCAAATCGGTTCTTCTCTGTACGATAAATCTGACTAAATCTCAACTTCAATCGGGGAAATGACATGTGAAGGGTCGAATTGGTATCGTCGAATCATTGATACATGAAATACATTATGAATCTTTTCTAACTCAGATGGCAATGCTAGCCAATAAGCAACTGGTCCAATTCGCTCGATAATCTCATACAGTCCGATGAACCTTGGGCTCAATTTCCCTTTCTGACCAAATCGAAGTATTTTCTTCCACAAAGATACTTTCAAAAACACTTTATCCCCGATCTGAAACTCAATATCTTTTCATTTAAGTTTACATACAATTTCTATTGATCTGGAGCTACTTTTAGACTATCACAAATCACTTTCACTTTTTCTTCAGTCTCTCTAATCATCAACCCCGTGAATTTTATTTTCACTAAGTTCAGTCCAGTACAAGGGTGTTCTACATTTACGATAGTATAAAGCTTCGTAAGGTGCCATCTTTATACTTGATTGAAAGCTATTATTGTAGGCAAATTCAATCAACAGCAAATACTTTTCCCACGTACCTTCAAACTCAAGAATGCAACATCTCAACATATCCTCGAGTATCTGTACAACTCGCTCGAATTGACCATCCTTCTGCGGGTGAAATGCAGTACTAAAATGTAGTTTTGTACCCAGTGCGTCTTGTAGTTTCTTTCAAAACCTTGATGTGAATCTTAGATCTCTATCCGAAATAAAAGAAATAGGTATTCAATGTAATCTCACAACCTTGGAGATGTACAACTCAGCTAATTTTTCAAGCGAATAGTCTATTCGTACCGGAATGAAATGAGACGGTTTTGTCAATCTGTCAAGTATAACCCATATTGCATCTTTCTTTCTCAGAGATAGGGGTAATCCTAACACAAAATCCATAGTCACTCTATCCCATTTCCACTCGGGGATCAAATCGGCTATAATAAACCAAACGGTACCTGATGCTCAACTTTAACTTGCTGACAGATCAAACGTTTAGAAACAAACTCTGAGATATCCTGTATCATGCCATGCCACTAATAAAGTTGTTTCAAATCGTTATACATTTTCGTGCTTCCCGAATGAACAGATAAATGACTACTATGTGCTTCGTTCAAAATCATTCGAATTAGTTCTGAATTTCTCAAAACACATATTCGACCTCTAAATCTCAAACAGTCATCAGTGTCAACTTGAAATTCTGAATCAGGTTTCGAATCACATTGAGCTCATTTTGCTAACATTTCATTATCAACTTTCTGAGCTTTATAAATTTACTGTAAAAACAACGGTCTCACTTTTAACTTAGCTACAATTGAACCATCATCAGATAGAGCCAACTGAGTATTCATTGCACATAGAGCAAACAAAGATTTTCGGCTTAATGCATCAGTAACTACATTTACCTTTCCTAGATGATAATCAATCACTAGTTCGTAATCTTTTAGCAATTCTAGTCATCTTCGCTGTTGCAAATTCCAACTTTTCTGAGTCATCAGATATTTTAAACTCTTATGATTTGAATAAACATGGCATTTCTCACCGAACAAATAATGGCACTAAATCTTCAATGCAAACACAATGGCTACTAACTCTAAATCTTGAGTTGGGTAATTCTTTTCATGTGGCTTCAACTGTCTTGAGGCATAAGCTATGACTTTGCCTTCTTGCATCAAAATGCAGCCCAGACTATTCAATGATGCATCACTATAGATCACAAATTCTTTACCCGATTCTAGTTGTACTAACACTAGAACTTTAGTCAAAAGTACTTTCAACTGATCAAAACTTTTCTGACATTTCTCTGACCATTCAAACTTTACATCCTTTTGAAGCAATCTCGTCAACGGAGTCACAATCATCAAAAGCCTTTTACGAACCATCTATAATAGCAAGCTAGTCTTAGAAAACTGCAGACTTTAGATACATTTCTCGGAGGCTTCCAATCCATTATTGCAGAAATTTTGTTTAGATCGACTCGAATACCTGATGCTGACACAATATGTCCTAGAAAACCAACTTCACGTAACCAGAATTCACATTTACTGAACTTTGCATATAACTGCTTATCACGTAGGGTCTGCAATACAATTCTCAAATTCTCGGCATGCTCAGTTTTATCTCGTGAATATATCAATATGTCATCAATAAATACAACAACAGATCGGTCTAAGTACGGTCTGAAAATTTGGTTCATTAAATCCATAAAGACTGAAGGTGCATTCGTTAGTCCAAAAGGCATAACCAAAAATTCATAGTGTCCGTACCTCGTTCGGAAAGCTATCTTTGGCACATCAGAGTCTCTAACTCATAATTGGTAATAACTCGATCTCAAATCTATCTTTGAAAATACTGTAGCCCCTTTCAATTAATCAAACAAATCATCAATCCGCGGTAGAGTGTATTTTTTCTTGATCGTCACTTTATTAAACTGTCGATAGTTTATACACATTCTCATCGTGTCATCTTTCTTTTTCACAAACAATACAAGAGCACCCCAGGGCAAGAAACTCGGTCGTGTAAATCCTCTATCTGTCAGTTCTTGTAATTGAGCTTTCAATTCTTTTAACTCTGTTAGTGCCATTCTATACAGAGCTATTGATATCGGTGTTGTACCCGACATTAGTTCAATGCCAAACTCAACCTCTCAGATCGGTGGTAAACAAGGTAACTCTTCGTGAAATACATTTGGATACTCACAGACAACTAGTACTGATTCAATCTTCTTTTCAGTTACTTTCGTGTCAAACACATAAGTAAAATAAGCTTCACAACCCTTCCTCACATATTTCTAAGCTAACATCGATGAAATCACTGCTAGCAAGCCATTCAGATCATCTAATTCAATCTGGATAATCTCATTATTCTGACATCACAGATCAATCATCATTCGTTTGCAATTCACAACAGCATCATGCAGCGTTAGCCAGTCCTTACCTAGAATTATATCAAATTCATCAAATGGTAACAACATCAGATCGGCCGAAAAATAGAAATCTCGAATCATCAACGGATAGTTCTTACACACTTTATCAACCAATACACACTTGCCTAAGGGGTTCGATACTCTAATTACAAATTCAGTAGACTCTACAGGCAAGGTCTTACTAGATACTAAATTCACACATATATATATGAATGAGTTGATCTTGGATCTATCAATGCAATAACTTTAGTATCATAGAGAGTAAAAGTACCGGTGATAACATCTGGAGATGATGTTTCTTTGCGAGTGGGAATAGCATAGGCTCATGCAGGTGCTCTAGCATCAGATCTCATAGCAGTCTCTCATGTCGCACCTCTACCACCACTCACATTTCCAATATTACGAGATGGTCTCCCTCTAATAACAGTGTTACTTAGCCTCGTACTCTGAGTATTATCTTTTCCAGCTAACTCTAGGCAATCTCTGATAAAATGATTTCGTGAACCACAACTGTAAAAAGTTCTATTATTATTTTTCACCTAGCAATCTAAAAAATGTCGTCTTCCACACTGTTGACACTCTGGTTTAACATCTTTTATGTGATACCCCTCACCCGTATCCGACGCCGGGACAGGGTTCGTGGTACTACCGGACTTGACTCAAGTGTACACATATAAAACCGAGCCATAAAGTCTCTTTGAATTTAGAACTTCTCGTTCACATGCATTATATCCCTTAAATGGGCTCACGAGACCCAAAACATACATTAGAGACAGTTCGTGACTAAACCAAGAACTTTAGAAAAACTAGGAAAATTCATGCTTTAAGGCTCCACGCACCCGTGTGGTTTGAGACACACCCGTTCCCTTAGCCCATGTGCAACACTGACTTTAAAAAACGGCAATGACATACGCCCGTGTGGCCTACCCGTGTACGACACTGACTTTAAAACACGGCCATGGTACACGCCCATGTGGCCTACCCGTGTACTAAAATAACTATAAATTTTAAGTGCAGGGGATGCACGGCCATAACACACACCTATGGGTGTGAGCCGTGTGTCACACATGGTATAGACACACACCCGTGTGCCTTGCTCGTGTGGACAAAAGGAGGCCATTTTTCTCAAGCCATGCTGTCACCCATTTATATAAGCTTACACAAGATCATTTCAATATACTAATTTCACCGTAATAGACACCAACTCATCCATAGAAGGAACATTATACACATTTACCAAAATGAATAATTGCCATTATTCTAGGCTGGATACAAAATGAAGGGCTTTTGACTTAGCCAAAATACATAACCAATTTCTCACTAAATCAAACATCCTAGTCTAGCCCTATACATGCCATTATAACAAAATAAAAGCTTTCACATATACCCAAAACAGGATTAGGTTGATAGTGTGATCAACGCTCCAACCATCTTCCAATCCTCGAGAGCCCACGAGTGCTAAAAAATAGGAAAAAATAAAAAGGGGGTAAGCATTAACATGCTTAGTAAGTCCGGATAACGGGAAAGTGAACTTACCGTATATTTAGAATAGATTTCCTACCACATGCACTCAACCACTAAGTTAGTCTCATGTCAAGACAAGATATTTGTATATCTAGATGAGCTCATCACATCATTATTCCCAATTTACATCTTATGTTAGTCCCATTGAATTTCTCAGTTTTCCGATGGATATCTCATTTCCCGTCAATTCATACAAGTGATCATTTCGAGTACGCACTCCCGCGAACCTAACATCTTACAGCGAAATTGCCAAATTGGGCTAAATTCCCTGTAATACAAACTCATAGAGTAAATGTCGAGATTACCAGTCCAGGCTAAATCCCCTTACAACGACATATACTCTAATGAGCTCGGATCTGAATTACCAGTCTAGGATAAATTAAGATCCTATTTTGAATTACCCGTCCAGGCTAAATCTTTAATGTACACCTATTCTTCTGGAGGCTCGATCACTTTGGGATCACCCGTCTGGGCTAGATCCTTTTTACCGTCAATTCATTTTTGAGGTATTCCATCGAATAACCTTATTATTCAACCGAGACACTCTTATACACCTTTTTCTCACTTTTATTAAATCTCATAAATTACCATGCGATAAACATTTATATACCCTAGAATGTACATTTTAAGTACTTTAAAGGTCTATTTTGAGTTATTCGAACTTACTTAGTGATTGTTTTGGATTTGGGCTTTGATCACTCTGAAACCTTACATTTCACTCGGTCAACTTCTGGATTTGGCCTCTCGGGGTCTATATATCAGCAAAATAACTTTATTAATACACATTTTATTTCTTTTTAGTCCACACCTCATCTTAGAGCAAAATGACCAATTTGCCCTTAAATTTTGCAAAAATTACGGTTTTACGCTCGACTTGAAATTTGATTTTTATTGCATTTTCTAATCATTCAAGCCTAGCCTAATAATATTTATACTTATAGCATCTTACAAATCCATCTATATCATACATTTCTTACCAATTTTGCAAACTTTGCAAAATGGTTCAATTAGGTGTTTTCCTGGTAACACCCTTCGTAAAAGTCCTTTATCTAACCACTAGGACTTATTTTTTTCCATGGAAACTCAGCAAACCTCATAAACCCTTTCATGGCAACTCTCTAGAACCTTTACCATTTTGCAAAATAGTCCTCTCAATAGAAAGCCCATGCAATGGGGACTCCAAAAGTACAAAAATTATCAAGAAAATCACTTACTTGTGTAGTTAATGAGTTGCTGAAATGTAAAGCTTCAAAAACCCTTCTCTATGCTGAAAATTTTAGTGCAACAATGGGGAAGATGAAGTATGATATCATCTTTTCTTTATTTATTATTTCAAGTCAAATAAGTCCACCAAATCCACCTAAACCAAAAATTTTGTCTCCTATAATACTATAGCCGGCCACCCTTGATTTTAAGGGGTTAATTGCCCTTTAAAGACCCCTAATTTAGGTTCTCTAGCTATTTGACACCTTTTTCTATCAATTCAGGACTTTTGCACTTTATGCAATTTAGTCCTTTTTCGCAATTGGACTCACAATCGCTAAAATTAATTTACCAAAATTTTCATGTGTCTATATAATCATGCTAGAACACCAAAAATATTAATAAAATAATTTTCTTAGTCTCAGATTCATGGTCCCGAAACCACTGTTCTGACTGGGTCCTATTTTGGGATATTACATTTTACGTTACCAACACTCGATACCGATGTGGCTTGAGCTTTAGGGTTGGTGTATTGCTTTCTGAGATCTCTATTTTGATATCCCACTAACGCTATCGATCGGTTAAAATAGTCTCTAGATTTCTTCGATGAGGAATGATAAGATTTACTCATCGATCTCTTCCTCGAATCTCTTGCCTCTGAATCAACATTTTTCTTTTCTTTGCTGAGATCCTTGGCTTTACAAGCCCTCTCAACCAGTACTACAAATTCTTTTAATACAAGTATCCCGACTAATAGCTTTATATCTTCATTCAACCCGTTAACAAATCGTTTGCACATGATTTCTTCAGTAGATACATACTCTCAAGCATATTTTCTTAAACGTACGAATTCTCTTTCATATTCTGTTACTGTCATCTGACCTTGTTTCAACTCCAGAAACTATTTATGTTTTTGATCAAGAAATTGCTGGCTTATGTACTTCTTTCAAAACTCAGATTGGAAGAACTCCCAGGTAACTCGTTCTCTAGGAACCACCGATGTCAATGTTTTCCACCAATGATATGCATTATCTCTAATTAAAGATACTACACATTTGATACATTCCTGAGGAGTACATGACAATTCTTCAAATACTCTAATTGTATTCTCAAGCCAGAACTCAGCTCTCTCAGCATCATCATCAACTGTAGCCCGAAACTCTTCAGCCCCATGTTTACGAATCTTATCAACAGGCGGCTTACTCAATCGAATCAGATCTATCACTTGCGGTACAACTGGGACTTGTTGAGGAATAGGTAGGGGTGGATGTTGTTGAGTAGCCGGATTCGTTCGAATAAATTCTGTGAACCACTCATTCATCATCTGGAGGAAAGCTTGCTTAGCCTGTCCCTCGTGGCTACTAGATATGAGTCTAAAATCAGACTGCATTGCTCCTTAAGTGGGAGCAGGTGCATTACTTTCAACATTGTCGGCTATGGCTCGATTGGGATCCATTTGATATATGAAAACACATTTTAATTGCCAGAAATCATCACACTATCGCAATTTATATATATGGCTTGTATAGCTAGACTCTCACAGGCTACGTTAGTCCTAGAATCGACTAAACTATAGCTCTGATACCAATTAAATGTAACACCTTTAACCTGTATCCGTCGCCGGAATAGGGTTACAAGGCATTACAGAATAACACACCTCATTCATATACATTTATACATTCATATTCAAAATCCATTCAAAACATCCATAATGTCCCTTGTAAGGCTCTACGAGACCTTAAAACATGCTTAGAAGTGGTTCGGGACTAAACCAATAACATTTGCAAACTTTGGAAAACTTAGAAAATATTCAACATTTAAGGGTCACACGCCCGTATGAATAGGCCGTGTGCCTCACACGACTACTAGACACGCCAGTGTAACAAGCCATGTGAAAACAGGGCATACATACTAACTTTCACCATACGGCCGGAGACACGCCCGTGGAAAAATCTGGAGGGGTTACTGACTTGGGTCACACCGCCGGCCACACGCCCATGTGTCAGCTCGTGTGTCTCACATTGTCAGTAGACATGCCCGTGTGTCTAAGCCGTGCCAAACCTATAGGGTATACTGACTTAATTCGAAAGCGTACCCCAGGGGACACATGACCGTGTAACATAACCGTGTGTCACACGTGGCTGAGACACACGCCTGTGTCTCTGCTCGTGTGGACAAAATAGGCCATTAGAAAAGGCAATTTGTCACCCTTCTCTCATGCACACATAGCAACCAAATTGGTACCACTTTAATAAACTTATGAATAGCCAAAACATGCCAATTTATACACATATCATTCGATCTATCATCAACCATTTATATTACTCAATTCCATATTCAAAACATACCAATTCATTATACCAAAATCATCAAAAACTCATATAACCTATAATTGCATCTCATCACCTTTCCATCAACTATATCATATCTTAATATACCATTCCTCAAGTATTAATACACTAACTTACAACTATCCAAAATAGCCAACACAAAAACATACTAAACAAGCCAACACATAAGGCATTATATACATCACATATTATATCACTTACCAAACACATAATTCAAGCCAACTTAAATGGCCATACATACCAACATTTACAAGCCAAATCTCATGGCTAATACCATAACTCAAAACATATCAAGATGACACTAGCCTATACATGCCATATACCATATATACAAAGCTTCAATAGTACCAACAAAATGATCGATAGTCTGATGATGCTTCCCGACGATCCCCGAGTCCAAGCTAGCTTTGATCCTCTATAAAACATAAACAAAAAACACACAGTAAGCTTCATAGCTTAGTAAGTTCGTACTGAATATACTCAACAGTTCGTAATATACAAATCATTAATTTGAACTAATTAATAACTAAATCATGGTGACCAACAAACTTTCCTCATACTTACTCAAGTGTTTATGATCAAGTTCATAACTTCTTCTAATTGGATTTCATGCTTTATATGTACTTACTTGTACAAATTCATATCAAACTCATATCTTTACGTGATACTGTCGAATACTCGATATCTCGCATAGTAAGTGCCAAAGCATAGCTGAAGCAATTATAATCTCGCACACTAAGTGCCTTTCATAGCCAAAGCTATCTCAATCTCGTACACTAAGTGCCAATGCTATTTCGATTCGCACAGTAAGTGCTATATATAGCCGAAGCTATCTCAAACGCGCACTAAGTACTAAACATAGTCAATTTTTCGTTGTAGGAAATTGTAGTCGCATATATACAATCTATGCAATATTAAAGCATTAAAAACATAATTATAACAATGTTTATCACGTATGAACTTACCTCGTACTCGAAATTGACGAATCGGATCGATTACTCAATAACCTTCGATTGATCTAAATCTAAATTCTTTCTTTCATGATATATATGTATTCAAAATTAATTCATTTAATCACCAACTCATTCAATTTAATCCACAAACACGCATTTAGGCATTTTTGCACTTTAGCCCCTAGGGTTCCACATTTATTCAATTTAGTCCTTATTTCACAAAAACATAAATTACACAAAATTTAATAAGACCCATGACTAGCCGAATTCTCTATAAGTCCCTAGTAGCCCATATTTCACATTTATTTTACACTTTAACCCTTTAATTTACACTTTTCACAATTAAATCCCTATTTGACATTTTTTTTAAAAATCACTTAACAAAACTTTAATATCTATCATTAAGCTTTCATAATTCATCAAAAATCATTCAAAAACTCAAGCATTCATCAATGGCAACTCACAAATTCATCAACAATTTCAAAAATTAGGGCACAAGCTAGCTAGATTACTAAGTGACAAACACAAAAACGTAGAAAAATTTAAAAATCGAGCTCGAATCACTTACCAATTTAAGCTCACAAGTGCCGAACCCTAAGGAGATTCAATGGATGTTTATTTTATCTATATTCGGTCCAATATTGGTGAAGATGACAACTATTTACATTTTGTTTTATTTTATTATACTTAATACATAGTTTACCAAATTAACCTTTAATTAAACATTAGTAAATCACCTAATTCAAGGCTATTTTTCTCCATCTCCACTAACAATGGACTAATTAAATCATAAGGACCTCATATTTAATAAGCCATAGCAATTAGGAACTTTTAACTTATAGCATGCTACTTTTGCATTTTACGCGATTAAGTCATTTTTTCAAATTAATCACTTAAACGATAAAATTAACTCACGAAATTTTCACACGTACATATTCACATGCTATAAACATAAAAAATAATATTAAAATAATTTTACAACCTTATATTTATGGTTTCGAAACCACTGTTCTGATTTAGCTAAAACCGGGCTGTTACATGACTTGTATATGGCGTGGCTTTACTAGCAACAATGGAATTCATAGCTCAATTAAAGAGTTAATGATATACTCTAATTGGCATTGTGTGGATTGATGAATATGGATCTTGGCCATGAGTTTCTTATTCTCAAACTTGCAATTTATAATAGGGTTTTGTTGACAATGATCATATTAATCATTAAGAAGATACAATGGTGATAATGAGATAAAATAGGATTGTATGAGTGAATGGGTTTAAGGGTAACACACACATGATACAGTCATTGGACAAAGAAGTTGGATGAATTGCTTTTGTACAGAGTATACAATAAGGAGTTTTCAATCATGGTACTTATTGTAGACTGATTCCATGAATAAGTAATTGTGAATTATCGAAATGATGCTTCTGGGCATAATTGCAATCACTAGAGCCTAATTGTATAAGTCTGATTAGTCCCTCCGCTAGCTTAACAAAAGCTCGATCAGACTGCATTTGAATCAAAAGAAAATTCTACAACTTGGGAATAATTTAATTGAGTCGATTTATTCTATGTGGAGTTAAATTAGGTGGTCATGAGAATTGTTCAACTAGAGAATTTGATTAAAGAATTTTCTTGAAAAATTAATTTAGAAAATCTAAATGATTTTTGGAAAAATTAATTTTGATCAAGTAAAATTAAATTAATCAAATCAATTAACATTAATATGATATTTTTGGAAGTTAATTTTCAAGTCAGACAATTGACCTAATGTGTAATTAAACTTGAGATCATAAATTGGGCCTAGAAGCCCAAAACTGTGACCAAGACCAAAAAACTGGTCGAACCAGGCCCAATATGTGAAACCAGGCCGATGGTCCAACCGGTGGCTAGACTGGACCGATCGGGTCATCATTGACCCTAACTGAACCGGTAGTAGCTAAACTGACTCGGGTGTCGTATGGTTGTCGCGCCTGTATCACTGAACATGGTGGTGGTTGCGACGGTGACTGTAACATCCCAAAAATCAGGGGTTAATAGAACCGGGTTTGTGAATCAAGAGAGAGTGGTCATGCCCTAATTTTTGAGATTATCTATGCATTTTCAGGAAATAAATGGGGTATTGGTGTGTTGGTTAAGTGTTAGTGAAACGTTCCTTGAAACCCAAGTTCAAATCCCTTCTCTCTCACCATTTTTATTATTTTGCAAATTTTGCCTTAAACCCTAGTATATGACATACATGGTACTTCTAATACTTGGCAAACTTACCTTAACAAATCTATTGGACACACTTCGCCACTCTTGCAAACTCACCTGTCACATAAACGGCCTGGCGAACTTATCCTAATTAACTTTGGCTTGGTGGACTCTTGCCTTGAAAGCCTTAACTTGGAAAACTAGCTCTGATACCAACTAATGTAACACCCCAAACCTAACCGAGTAGGTTCAACCCTAATCTGGCGAGCTACATTAGCTTGCACTTGTTTGAAAAAAGATCTTAAAATAACATGAAACATGATTACACACTTGTCTTATCAGAATGGCTAAGGAGCATAAAACATGTTCTCGCCCACACTTATATTATCAGAATCAATTGGATATGTGAATCTCCTTATAACGCCTCAAGATGACTCAAAGAGTCCTTAACATATCTCGTAAGTGCAGCGTAAAGCAATACACTCTCTTGTACACCAACATGTCCCGTTGAATGGAACACAGGTTGACATTCCCTTATCTCTCCACATGTCCCAAGGCCTCGACTCCCAAAATTGCAAAAATTAAAGGTGAGTACTCACAATCCTTTAATATACCAATATATCCAACATATAAGCTCGTAAAGGAACTCACACAGAAACTTATCACATATAGCTCATATAAGGAGCTTCCCTGAAAATCAATTGTTTAGAGAGCTCGCCTGTAAGTGTGTAAAAACACAATTTATAAAACCGCATCTTAAAAACATATCTTGAAACATATGTTCACATAAGAGCACACAAAGAACTTAGCTTTAAAAAATAACTTTAAAAGCATGACTTGAAAACTTATGTTCAAAACAAAGTGTCAGAACTTAAAAAAGAAAGTTTTTAGAAAAACTTTGTTCTTGAATCTTAGTTTGAAAACCTTAAGTTTCGAAAAAAAAATAGTTTGCACACACATAATAATTCTTAACTACTCATCGATTTGACTGAAAAGCTAAACAAGTTTGGCTTTTCCCTTATCCTTGTGTTACAGGGTTAAGATTTTACTCTCATAATTTGTACGATCTTAGATGATCTTTTTATTTTAAACACGCCTAAGTCAATCTAACCACCAAACAATTAAGAATTGAAAAAGAATTCCTCCAATGCACCAATTTATACAGCGAAAGAAACATAAATCAAAAGATGGCTTAATGAACAAAATAGCCACAGAAAATAATGCACGAGAGTTGTTTGAGTAAATGGTCTCAAATAATTCTATTACTATTAAGAATTCAAGATACAATGGGTGATTTACAATTGAGAAGGAGGCTATCTCTTTATAGCTGAGCTCAACTCAAATCAATAGTATGGATCGAATTACATCGTCGGACGAGATTAATCTATCCCTACAATCAAGGGATTTAAAAAATTTACGTAATCAAATCATATCTAATCTTACAAGATATTATTCTACTCAATATTCTAAGATTAGTTTCACTATTTACCAAGGTAGCCTAACTTTCCATATCTACATTATTGGGCCACCTAGGCTTCAAACAGACAGGCTTCTCCACTAGTTCTTTGAATCGGGCCAGCTCTCGTGGGTCAAATATTCCCCATTTAACCGATAGAGCTCCTTGGGATGCACTTTTTGCAATGGTCACGGGCTTTGAACTGTGGCCTACGACATTCTCCCCCACCCATTCTCGTAATACTCTCGTTGTGTCTTTGGAATGGCACTAACTTGATTCGTCTTGGAATCTCTTGACACATTGGCTCTTTCCCGAGTAGTCTCACAATCAGGTTGTCTCGCCCCTCAGATCCCTTGCCTTGACTTCTGTCGCCTCTTAACTCAAATCGTCCTAATTCTTAGTACATCTCATTGGTAAAAAGCCACGACTCTCACTTGCCCACATTTTGACTTACTTCGATCAGAATTCTCTCGATTCTAACAACTAGCCTTCGGCATGCCCATAGCCCCTCAGCTTCCTCACTTTAGAACTTTGAAATGGCCCCTATGTTCTTGCCAAGCCAACAAGTTAGAATGCAAAACACTACCAAAATTTTCAAAATGTACCATTTCCGTAGCATTTACTCATCACGACTGTCCAGTTTGCTTCACCATTTACCCTCAAAGTTGGATGCATAACTTACCTTTCCTATAGATGGTAGCTCCAATGATATCTCAACAGGCTCCATATCAGTTTCATGCTCCACTAGCATTTCTAAAAGAGCTTTCATAGCACTCCGTTCTATCGAGTCAATGTTCCTTTCATACGAAACATCCTTGACTAGCTGGATTGACGACAACACTTTGGTCCCAACCTTCATATCTCGATTCATAGGCACAATGATTTGTGATAATGGACCATTAACGATATAATTTGATTAGGAAAAGGAAAAATAACTGCATTAATCCTATCAAGGAAGTTTAGGCCAAGTGCAAAATCGTAATCATCTAAATGGATTACCTCAAAATCTTTATTGCCCTTCCATTCACCGATTTGTAGTTCTACGCCTCAAGCTACTCCCACAGTTGGGGCTTCCTTAAAATTTATCGTCTTTAACTTCTTATTTGATTTCTTAATCGAGAGACCAAGTTTTCCCGTAGCTTTTTTTTATATGAATAATTTTGTTGCTTCTGTATCAACAAAAGCACTCATTTGCTGACCTGCAATGTTGATGTCCACGAACATCAACCCTACCTCCCTGTTATTCCTCTTTGTAGGAGTGAGTACAACTGAATTAAGCTTCGATGCCTTCCTCTCATCAGGCTCCGCTTCCTTTCTTTTATTGGTCAGAGACAGCTTAGCTCGCTTTGGGCAGTCCCGCATCTCATGCGATCACTACAAGAGAAGCCCTTCACTGGCTTCTTCTCACTCTCCTTAGCCCTATTGTCTTCGACTCTACTCACGATCGAACCACACTTCATGGGTGCTTCTTCCAGCTCATCATCTATTCTAACAGTTGAAGACATGAATTGTTTTGGAAAATACTTTACCATATGTGGTCCTTGAAAAAGGTAGAATTTTATCTTGCTCATATTCTCTTTTGGGTTGTTAGGTCTCCACTTCCAATTTCGTGGTTTCTTATTACCATCATCTCTACTACTACTATTGTCGTCATCACTATGTCTCTCTTCGTGTTCCTCATGGTCTTCCCCACCATTGCCCTTCCCATTAGGAAGGAAAACTTGAACTTGTCATTCCTTGGAACAATCTCAAGGAAGGACTCAATTACAATCATAGTTTTTGGCAGTTCTTGGACTACTCAACATTTCAATTCCTATTTAACCAACGGCTACAACCTATCCATAAAATAGAAGAATGCTTCCTCCTAAATCAGATTGGAGATTTGAAGCATCAACTCGCTAAACTCTTTCACATACTCCTGGACTGTGCCTTGTTGCGAGAACTGACTCAACTTAGACCGAGCCTCTTTCTGGGCATATTGAGGGTAAAATTGCTCCTTAAACCTGGAAATCCTCCAAAGTTCCAATCGTAGCGTAACCACGCTTCTCACTTGTAGACCTACGCCTCCACCATCAAAGAGCAAAATCAGTAAAATATCGAGCAACAAAATTTACCTTAACATCATCATTTTTGATGCCAACGGCATGGAAGTGTTACTCCATCTCCCACAAGAAGTTGTCCACTTCACTTGCAGACCTTAGCCCCTTTAACTTCTATAGCTAAGGGACATCCATCTCGAGGTTAAGTGTAACACCCAACACTCATTTACCTATGCCAGCTCCGCACAAAGCAAGCTCCCTCATGAGCTTCTCAAATCTTGTGCTTAAAGCCCTTATTGTAGCCATTGCTTCCTCCTTCAAACCATTTCTATGGCCTTGAGAGCGTTGTCTCTCTCCGTCAGGTTACCCATAGTGCAATTGAGCACCCCTTACATCTCCTCCACATTAGAACTAAAAGACTCCAACACCACTTCTTTGAGTTGCTCTTCCTTCGAGTCCAACTCCGCAGTGCGTCCTTCGATCATCTCGATAGTGTCCTTGGAACGACGAAAATGTGCAAGTGTACACAATCGCAACAAGTAATAAAGTGACAAGTAAATATTGAGTTATCGTACCCACAGGGACAGTAAAAAGAATTATTTATGAATGCAATTTAAAAACACTTTGGTGAAAAAAATATTTCAATTTGAGAGGGTGATTAAAAACTAAGAATTTAACTAAATAAAATAAATAAAAAATGAAGTAAAAGTCTAATTCACAATTTCAAAATATGATTTAATCAAGATGACATAATTGTGCTAGGCTAATTACATTTCTCCACTTAGAATTACTAAACTCATGTTTATGTTGTTACGAAATAATTCATAGTAACTCGGTAATTTGCTAACTTATGAACATACTTACTTACCAAAATCCATTTATCTCTTGACTATATCCCTATGTCAATTCAACCGATTAAATGAATTTTAGTAAACAAATATGTTATTCCACATACATACTTATGGAATCAAAATACTCTCTTTTACATATCCCTATGCCAATTCAAACGATTAATTCAATCACATAAGCACATAAAAGATCATGTGAGGTAACAATGTATTTCTACCTTGAAACAATTTAATCACAAGAATCTTGTAAGTTATGCAAGACAATTATATTTCTCGATACTGTTGCTAATTTAATCCTCAGCTACCTTAGAAGATTAATCATGTACTGATTAAGTATGTGTCAATTAATTACAATTTCAACCCGTTTAAATAATTAATTCGTTAGTTACCTTACAATTGTAATGCAAGAATAACTTAGTCATGATTTTACTTAATCAAACATCTTACCGAGGCCTATAACAACACAAACACAATTTTAATAAATTAAGAACACGA
Organism: Gossypium anomalum; assembly: GCA_025698475.1. NCBI lineage: Eukaryota > Viridiplantae > Streptophyta > Magnoliopsida > Malvales > Malvaceae > Gossypium > Gossypium anomalum. The sequence continues at coordinate 64,452,914 of CM046956.1, forward strand.
AATGCAATCAACCTAACACGAATTAAATTTAAGCCATATCAATTAAATTAAACATACCAACATCACAAATATTCATAGACATTGATAGGGAACAATAAGCAAATCTGGTGTTCTCCGTGGCTTGACTAGTTGCTCCACTCTTCCTTCTCTATTTGTTCTTGTCAAACCGAGGCTTCTACGAACACTTGAACGCTGCTCCAAATCATGGAAGAATGGCTCTTTTCCAAAAGATGAAATCAGCAAGAGGACAAGGGAAAAATGGATGGGAAACAAAGAGAGAAAGTTGAGAGAGGGGAGAAAAGATGAGAATGTTGTAGTGTGTTGAAATGAGTAGCTAAGGGGGGTTTTATAGGATGAGAGGGCTACTAAAAATAGCCAAAATAAGCAGCCAAAGAGCCCTCCCATGGCAGGCCATACATGTGGCAAGTTTGAAGCTTTCAAACTTGCTATATTAAGGCTGGGGCAAAACTAGAAAGGCACTAAAAGAAGAGGGGTTTGTTTCTAGTTTGACGAAGTATTCAAGGGCCTTTTTGCAAGCCAATTAATCAGCCAAGAAAGCTGATTGGGTTAGCATGCTGGACGGTTTTGGGCTACCCAAAGCTTGGTTGGTTCGGTTTTCTCGGTTTAGCTCAACTAGGCCACTTTTCATAATTAATTAATAATAATTTATTTAACCCAAATTAAATTGGATTAAAATTAAAATTAATTATATTATGAATTAATACATATAATTTGGACCATATTTAGCAGAAAAATTCATTCGTCTCGATGCCTCAAAAATCGCTTCTCAGTTTTGCGCTTCTAGTAATGTTTGCCAAGCCAATTTTCTCCCTTTGTTCAAATCTGTCGAAAATAATCAAAATTAATCAAAATTTATTATAAAATTAATTAAAATTTATTATTTTCATAATTTAAGTACAAAATAATTATTTTATAGTAGTTATATATTTTTTGACAATAATTTTACCAAAACTGTATGAATTTGAGTTAAAAAGGGCATGAAAAAGTGTGTATATTTTTGTGTTTCCACACCCCCAAACTTAATTCATTGCTCATCCTTAGTAATGCACAAATTGAAAAGAATTTCTTGGAAACACCTTTGAAAAACTCATTCAGAACAACATTCTTCCCAAAATTATGAATTAGGTATACTTATGCTCAAGAACAAGAATTTTAATATTTATGTTACTTATGTATACATATCATTCAAATTAATATCAATAACTACTATGATAACAAAAATAGACTAAATGCTTTCTTAATTAAAACATGTAAATCCCTACCAATTTGATTTTAATCCTTTATTCAAGATTAAGTTGCAATCATTAAGTATAACTTATGCCTTCATATGTTGAACATAGAAATTTCTCTCCACTAATGTAGGTAGCATAGAAACTTGAACCAATAGGTCTTTACAAAGGTTGTAACGTGGCTCAGCTAGGGGTAGGTAAAAGATTGATAAATTTAGGCTAAAAACCCTAGACTCAGCTTCAATCGGACCTTCGAAACGTTTACCTTCAATACACCAACTTACTTTGCTTTCACATGCTCTTTTGTACATCTATTTTCTTTCAAGTACGTATGCTCTCTTTTTCTTTTCTTTTTTTAAGCATTTGATACATCTTTTCAACTCCCCCAAACTTATTTTCAAATAATATTTTACATAATACTGAGTCTAGTGTTTGAGATAATTTAAAGATAATTAGGAGAAACGTGATGGCTATATATTGCAAAGGTTCAAATAAAATTAGGCCATATAGTCTCAAAGTTGGGTTTCAAAAGGTAAAATTTCATCAAGGTCGGCTTGAAAGGCTCAAACGGTCCAAAAAAAAGTTGCCTAAATCATTTTCAACATTTCATGCTTCCTAGGATTTCTCCTCAAGAAACTACCAAGCCAATTCTAGAGACTTAAACTTTCATGCATACCTAACTTTCCTAAGGAACTAAAAATTTTATGATGTGATTTGCATGCTTTACTAAAAATACATTTATGTCATTATTAAGCTAACATAATTGAAATAACCGAACTTTATTTATTCTGAATTTTAGCATACTTAACAAAATTTCAAATTTATTGAACAGAATATATCATAATCACAATTAAAAGAAAAAATTTATTCAGAGTGGAAACAATTTCAATTTTTCGGTCCCCCTACTTAAGATGAACAATGTCCTCATTGTTAAAAGTGAATAGATACTATACACCAGGTAGGATTCTAGAAAAGAGGAGGTGAGTCAATTTGACTGCTTAAGTACCAAGCTCTTCTTTAAATCCAATCCTAGACATGTATATATCTATTGCCACACTTTATACTTTGCGACTTGTTTATTAATGATTTCCACCTCTTGTTTTATTATGCGAAAATAAAAATTCCTAATTAAACTTAATCCTAAGATAACTTAAAAACGGAAATAAAATAAAGTCAAGATCCCCCCTTTTATTTATTTGCAGATTCTTCTGAATTCGACTCGTCTTTTGCTCCATCATCTTTATTTTTGCATGAATCGCTTCGCTCTCTTTTCGATAGTGGACTCCATGGTTCAAATATGAAATCTAGAAACTCAAGCACAAAAATAAATGAGTCATTGTATATTTTTGTAAAAGCACTTCTCATGGAGTCATCCCTTATTTTTTAATATCTCCAATAAGCTTATTGCTACCACTGCATATGTTGCATTAAGCCCATCAATTTTGACAGCTCATCTCAAAAATCTGGACGAGGCGATTGGGTTCTGAACATTGAAGTTGCGACATCAGGTTTGGCTTCTGGTTCCATTGGTTCTGCCTTATCAGGGATTTCAACTGATTGCATTGGTTCGATCTCTGTGGGATCTTCTTCTTCTTCTTCGAGATCCTCACTTTCTTCAACTCATTGTTGTAGAATAGAGTCTCCAGCTATTCGATAGAGGTCCCAATCTATTATTGTGCCCTGGCTATAACCTATCTTCTTTACGTTTGCAAGAACTTTAGCTTTCAAGAACAAAATTGTTATCGTAAAAGGGAAGTAAGCTAGGCCAGAATGTCTAGCAGCACAATTCCGCATCTCCATCGAGATGATTTTTCCCACATCAATGGTCTTTCTAGTTAAAATTGAGTATAATAAGAACATTCGCTCTAATGAAATCATAGTTCCATGTGAACTAGGCATAAGGCTGAATCGGATGAAATAGAACCATACCTTCGCAAGTGGTGTGAAATATTCTCTTTGACAAGTGTGAATTCCTTGTTTTGACACAGTCCACTTGGAATTTGGAACTGTAAGTTCCTCAAGAATCTTTTACAAATTTTCAAGCTCAATATCGCTCATCAAGGAATAATATTCATTGTTTTCAAAATCAGGTAATTCAAAGATTTCATTAATAGCATTTGAGGTTATTGGTACCTTGATTCCACGGACAGATACTTCTATCAACTCGTTTGATGTTAAATTCGCATAAAATTCACAAACTAACTCCTCATCCACACTAGGTCTTTTCTCACAAAACAACTCCCAATTGAGAGTTTCAGCAACTTGACGAATGCGCGCCATGAAATCAATATAATTGCTTTCTTTCAATGTGAAGCTTTTCTCTAGATGCATCTGTTGATTCTTGAAAACACTTTCGTACTTCGCTTTGGCTTCTTCACGGTGGAATTTGCTTTGTGATTAGTCAATTTAGGCAGAGGCACGAGTTCTTTTGCAAGGCATGATTAACCTAAACATAAGATGGAAAAAAATTTCTCAAAAATTTAATTAATATAAAATATTAATAATTCAATAAATTGAAATTTTAAATGATTAAATAAAATTTAAAATTTAAGAGAAAAATTTGTCTTACCACATTTTTATAAAAATTAAGAACTCTTAAAAAAATAAGAAAGCAAAAGAGGTCGATTTAGGGTAAGTTGGAGGATTATCGGCTAAGGATGGGGTGTTGGTGTGAGCAATAGGGCTGATGTGCCGCACGGGTGCTAGGGCAGCAAGCGGACGCGTCGAGCAGGTTCAAGGAGCGGCATACCTACCGTGGGCAGCTGCTCGGCAGTAGGTAGCAAAGGGGGGCGCGCGGGTTGGGGCTAGGAGCAGGTGCAACGCCAAGGAGAAGGCCAGGCGAGCTGCTGGTGCGCCTGTGTGTGAGGGCTACTACGCGTGCACTGGTCGATTGGGCTGTCGGTAGTGCTGTGGTTAGGGAGTTGAGGGCTACGGCACTAGGTGGTTTGGTGGGATGGAAGTTTGAATGAAGAAAGATGGAGAAGGTTGGTGGTATTTATAGTGAGGGAAATAGGAGTTAAAGTAGAATTCTTAGAGAAATTTAATAATTAAAAATTCTAAGTTCTAATTCTACTCAAAAGTAAATAACAATTAATAATTAATATAATGTATATTAAATTATTATTTGCTATTAATTTATTAAGATAAAAACTTATTAAATAAAATATGATTAAATTAAAACTAATTTTAACTCTATGTAAAGTTGATAATAATTAATATATATTATAATAGATATAATTATATATTAATAATTATCATCTTTTTTAATAAACTAAAAACATTTATTCTAGAAGCCTTTTGAAAATATTTACAAAAAGAGGCATCTAATTTTTAATGTTTACAAAAAGAACAACCACATTTTGAAATTTTTTTAATTAAGTACCTAGACTTAAAGAAAAATTTGAAATTGAGTTGCAATTTAAAACTTGGATCAAAATTGACCCTTTTATTTGAAACTAAAAATTTATTTTTCCATTTAGGGGATAATTTCTTGGAAGATTATGTTAAAATCAATTCCCAGGAAAGATTGGAGGGGTCACAAACGGTCCCACTTAAGTTCCAATCTCCTAAACAGAATTTATTTAAACATACTAATCCTGAAAATATACCCTAAAACATTTATTTAAAAAGAAAAACAAGGGAAATTAAATATCTGATAAAATAAACAAGATTTGATCCCGTTCATTTTTATCCCTCCAGTAATGTTTCAAGCGCTGAGCATTGACTCGGAAAATACCTCTGTAACACCCTAAAATCGTATATGTCACCGGAATAGGGTTAAAGGCGTTACCGGACATATCAAAACATTTAACATTCATTATACAATCACAGAGCATCACTAGTCATACATCAGTACAGAGTCCCTTGCATTGGTCAATGAGACCTTTCACATACATTAGAAAGGTGTCAGGACTAAACCGAGCTCATACAAAATTTTTCAAAACTTAATCATTTTTCAAAGATGTACAGGTCACACGCCTGTGTGAACAGGCCGTGTGCTTCGCACGGCCTTAGACACGCCCGTGTGTCTAAGCCATGGCAAAACAGGGCATACATACTGACTTGTCCACACAGCCACAAGACACGCCCGTGTGCGAGGCCGTGTGAAAATTACAGAGGTTACTGACTTGGCCACACGGCCGACCACACGCCTGTGTGCCAGCCCTTGTGCCATACACGACCAATAGACACGTCCGTGTGTCTAGGCCGTGTCAAAACTGGAGGGTATACTGACTTTAATTTATAAGGTACCCTAGGGGACACACAGCCATGTAACATGACCGTGTGTCGCACACGGCTGAGACACACGCCCGTGTCTCTACCCGTGTGGACAAAAATAAGCCATTTGAATAGCCAACTTGCCACCCCAATTAGGTCAAACCTACAAGCAATAAAACAAGCATATTTGCACACCAATTTCAACCAATCTCAATACCAAAACATACATTATTCATAACCTAACATTATCAACAAATTCCAATCTCAATTCATCAACCAATTCATACCAAAACTTAAACCAAAATCATACCTAAACATATGTTCACTACCTTATTAAATATCATGCTCAAAACTTACCAAAACTTCTTAACATTGACCATTTTTTTTGGTCATTCAAAACATAACATATAATAATAACCATTTCAAAATCATAACAACCTCACCAAATAGACCATTTCACTAAGCCATAGGTATACACAAACATTAACATCATTAACAAGCCATTTTCGCATGGCTACATATATACAAATCACTATGAATCATATCAAAACTAGCCTATACATGCCACATCACCGAAAACTCAAAGCTTTTATTTACCGAAACGATAATCAGATAGTATGATGGGATCTCCTATGACTTCCAACCCGAGCAAGTCTTTGAAACGCTATAAACATAAGAAAAATGCACAAAATAAGCTTTGAAAGCTTAGTAAGCCATAAGCAAATAAATCATTTCAATGATATTTATAAACCAATATCACTAAACTGAAATTAACAAATCTCAATCCCATATATCTTTATCGTACTCATAAATTCATGTAACACATTATCTAATTCACTTAATTTATTTATCAATGAACGTACAACCATGCTTTCAAATTTGATTAACAACCGTTAGCTTATTCATATAATCAAGCTCACATTTAATTCACTTCACCGCCAACCAAAGCATGGTCATTTATTTCAAATCATACATAAAGTTAATCAACTTCTTTATAAACACTTCCAAACTTGGACATCCATAATTTCCTTATTCATATAAACAAAATTCGCATACATGAATCTTATAGTCAACTCAACCATTTTAATTTCATTATCTGTTCCAGTTTTCGAACCAAGCAATCATACATTAAAGCCATGTTTAATGTTTCGTAAATCTCATATCTGAAACATAATATCACAATTTCATATAACGAGTATCTATAGCACATTATATTACTCACCCTTATTCAGAGCCATAACTTACTTGCATTCTACATCTTTAATCTTATAATTAGCATTAATAATGCTATTCAATTCAACTCATTTCATCATTCATTTACATAATTTATCATCTACTTCATACATAACATCATCAACCACATAGGTTCTATAAATACTTGTACCATTACGTTCTTATCTATCACATTTATCACTTCAAAGTTCGAGGCACTAATTCATTCGATCATCCTTGAACATTCAACGAACTTGCACACTTAGTGCCAGTTAATTAGTCGAAGCTAAAATTATATCGCACACTTAGTGAAAATTAATTAAACTAAACTTATATCGGTATCGCACACACAGCCAATGCTGTTATAATCTCGCACACTCAGTGCCATTTTAATAGCCGTAGCTATTTCATTTATCGCACACTTAGTGCCTCTAATTTAATTCACATTTTACATATTTCAACTTCATAATTATATTTCTTTACAACTCCATTCAGCACATATAATGCACATATATTTCAATTTAACAACATTTATTTATTTATGAACTTACCTCGTACTAGCACGAACGGACCGGAACGACTATTCGATAATTTTTGACTTTCCCCGATCCAAATTCGATTTCCTCATTTCTTGATCTAATTCAATACAAATTCAACTTATTTAATCATTTATTCACTCAAATTCATTCAAAAACTCATAAATGGGCTAATTACATTTTTGCCTCTGACATTTCACATTTTTCGCAATTTAGTCCCTATTTCATAAAACACAAAAATAATCAAAATTTGACCACACCCATGCTTGGCCAAATTTCACTAAGGTCCCTAGCAGCCCATTCTTTCATTTATTCACACTTTTACCATGCAATTCATCATATTTCATAATTTAGTCAAAAATTGACATTTTTACTAAAATTCACTTAACAAAACTCATTAATCTAACATCAAAGATTTATTCTATATCATTAAACATCAAGATACTCAAACATTCAACAATGGCATCATCCAAATACTTTAACAGTTTTGAAATCAGAGGCACAAGCTAGCTAGATTACGAAGCAACGATCTCAAAAACGTAAAAATCACTAAAAATCGAGTCAAAATGGACTTACAATTGAAGCATGCATGAACCGAATGATCATATTTTTCTTTTGATATTCGGCTATGGAGAAAGATAATAGCATAAAAAAATGGCTTTTGTTTTATTATACTATCACTAATTCACATTTTACCTTTTTACCCTTAATAAAATAATATACTAACTTAATAATGGTTGTCCATTTTTGTCCATGCATATTTCCAAAGGCCAAATTATAACATAAGGGCTTTTCATATAATAAGCCATGGCAATTAAGCACATTTAACATGTAGAATGCAACTTTTGCATTTTACGCAATTTAGTCCTTTTACTAAATCGAGTACACAAACAATAAAATTAAATCACGAAATTTTCACTGATATCAATTCACATATTATAAGCATGAAAAATAATATTAAAATATTTTTCTGACTCGAATTTGTGGTCCCGAAATCACTGTTCCGACTAGGGTCTAAACCGGGCTGTTACAACTCTCCCCTCTTTAGGGATTTTCGTCCCCGAAAATCTTACCAGAAAGTAGAGTAAAGGATTTTCTTTCACTCAGTACATTTCAAATTCACATGTAGCTTCAGATTTCATATCTCTTACTCTCACTATTAAGATTTCGATCTGCTTCCCACCAAACGTCATATCAAACTAAATCTGCTTCTAACTGTATTGAGTTACCTTCATTTTCTGCTTTATTACACTGATGATATTAATCTCATGAATCATTTTCTCACGAAGCTCGATCTTGAATAACGGAGTTAGATAATTGCCACATACGATATCTCATACAATGTCACTTTTATACTCACCTGATAATTTATCAAACAGTATCAATGTTACATACATCAATATTTCAAGAATTTGATTTGCGTTCCTCGATTTCACTACAACCTCATACTCAAATATTATTGTAATTTCCCCCAAAATTATCATATGAGTTCTAGAACTTAATCCGAAACAACAATGACTAGCACTAAAAGCAGACTTGCCATCATAGAAACAGATAACTCGGCTGTTTAATCAAAAGAGAAAATATATACGTACCGAGAGTTTCTTCAGACAGTTAATAACGTTTCAAATAACTTTATCTTTTTCAATAACAAAGATAGTTCCGATACGGAATGCATCCACACTCTATTTCTATAATTAACAAAATTAGGAATATCATATTTCATACTCAATTATCGACATCATGTCTCGGACTGTTGTGAGTCTTGTTAATCCCATATGAACAGATAAACTAGCACTGAGAGTTTCTTGTAGCAGTTGTTGTACATTCGTATAACTTTTCAGTATACACACTCTATCTCGAAATAATAAATAATTATCGATACCACATCTGAGGTTCTGAATCAGAAATCAATTTATGCTGAACCCCTTTTTAATTTATAATTCGCTGATACATTTCTGAATTTCACAACTTCACTGATTAAACATTTATTCAATCTCTAATTCAGCTAATAACTATGTTAAGATCAAACACATATTCATCTCCCAAAACATCCAAAACTATAATCATTTTCCTTGGATAAGAATCACTTACAAACTCAAAAGTTTATCAACAATTCGAGTTAACTTTGTTGTGCCAAATTCGGATCTTTCTCTGACATTAATCATTTTAAACTCTTGTAGCCGTCATATATAAAACATATAACTCTTAATTCAACTCAGACAAAACTAGAACTGACATTTCAGTTGATAATGTCTTCGTGCAAAAGAAAGCTTCAACATTCAAACTAGCTTTAATATACCACCATTTCTCGGATAGAATTGTTCCAATAGATATAATTCTGTATCACATTTTTGAGCATACAAATTCTTCTTCTAGATTATCCCTGAATTCACACATGTACGTTCAAAGTTTATTTCCAGTACAGTGGATAAATTCAAACACATACAACTTGATCATCTTTTCAATCAAATAATTCTAGTCAGACTAAATCACTGAATCAGTCCTTTTGAAGAAATCTTTTCTTCTCCTTAGAAGAATAGCCCCAGACATATCATTATACAGATGCCACAATCATTACATAGAAATCATAATGTCATAATAAGACCGACGTCTTACGTGTAACCATAGGTAATATCCTAGCTATTAAGAAAGCATTTGAGCACAGAAGAAAACCAAATATGATTTGAACAGCAACCAATGCAGAAGCACAACTTTTATAACGTTGGTAACGGTACTGCCGTACTTCTAAATTTCAAAACAGAAATTATGATTATAATAGCTATAACTATTTTCGTCAAATAGATATCTCTTATAGAATGATATCAACTCCGATGATATCCTAGAAATTGTCCAAAAAGAACCATATCACTCATAAATACTGGAATTCACAGTAGCAGAAGCGATACAATCTTGACATATTTTCGACAGAACAATAGACAACAGAAACAGAGTATTAGCATCATATAGATTTTACTGTCGACTTTCATATCCACACAATGGAATAATTACCAGAGAATGACATAGCAATGTCGAGCATAACTCAAACAGACCAACGATACTTTCAACTATTAGTATGTTTAGCTAATGTTCTCATACGATAAGAATTCTTTCTGAAACTAAACAGTCACATATACTTCTGAGAATAAATGTACACATAAAATGCCCAGAAGGAATCATAGTAACTGCCTGACTATAACCATTGCACTCAGCCATCAACACAATTCAATCATTATTTCAACTGTCTAATTCTGCCATCAGAAATTTTCACATTATCCCTTCACTAACGGAAGTCAATTCAGAAAAGCTTCTAGCTAATATTTTCTTTAGATAACATACCTGAATAGATCAATTGATCGAAGTTAACTTCTTCAATAACAGTGCCGTCACATAATCTAAATAGTCTTCAGAACTATCTAATATCTCTTTTGATATTGTCTTCATTTGCTGATTCATTCACTTTTTTGATCACATAATTAATCTTCTGAACACGGGCTTCTATAACTTCACCCTCGTGAGCTTATTCAACCCAAATCCTACAGATTTCATTGTAACATTTTACGGAGAAGGGGGTGAGATAGTAAAGCCTCAAATTTAACTCTCTCATACATGCACTTAATACATACTATCACAAATAGTCAGTTCATTTCTAATTTCACATTCTCAAAACATTTAATAAACATTTATTTTTAATCGCTTTTGTTCTTAACACATAGTTCATATCCCAACTCAAATCACTAATCCTCAATCAGAGCATTTCATATAACAATCATAACTCAAACATCATCTCCCATATGCTCATGCAATTATAACATTTATCAATGACAAAATGTCATACTCTTTGATCCATACCTTTATGAGTTTCAACTCAAAATCAACACATTTCCATTCAAACATCTGAGTACACATTCTGTACTATCAAAATTAGCTTGGTTGGAAAACTTATCTGTCTCATCAAAATAATTTTCGTCAGAGTCGAGAGATATCACACTATCACAGGTTAAATATGGCATGTATAGCTACACTAGCATAAGCTATGGTAGTCCTAGAACCGACTAAATCATAGCTCTGATACCAATAAAATGTAATACCCTAAAATCATATCAGTCGCTAGAATAGGGTTAAAGGCGTTACTGGACATATCGAAACATTTAACATTCATTTCACAATCACATAGCATCACTAGTTATACATCAATACAGAGTCCCTTGCATTGGTCAACGAGACCTTTAACATACATTAGAAAGGGGTCGGGACTAAATCGAGCTCATACAAAATTTTTTGAAATTTAAACATTTTAAAAATATGTACAGGTCACACGTCAGTATGAATAGTGCACGGCCTTAGACACGCCCGTGTGTCTAAGCTGTGGCAAAACAGGGCATACATACTGACTTCTCCACACGGCCACAAGACACACCCCTGTGCTAGGCCGTGTGAAAATTAGAGAGGTTATTGACTTGGACACACGGCCGACCACACGCCCGTGTGCCACATAGGACCAATAGACACGCCCGTGTGTCTAGGCCGTGTCAAAACTAGAGGGTATACTGAATTTAATTTGTAGGGTACCCTAGGGGACACACGGTCATGGAACATGATCGTGTGTCACACACGGATGAGACACCTGTGTCTCTACCCTTGTGGACAAAAATAAGCCATTTGAATAGCCAACTTGCCACCCCAATTAGGTCAAACCTACAAGCTGTAAAACAAGCATATTTGCACACCAACTTCAGCCAATCTCAATACGAAAACATACATTATTCATGACTTAACATTATCAAGAAATTCCAATCTCAATTCATCAACCAATTCATACCAAAACTTAAACTAAAATCATACCTAAACATATGTTCAATACCTTATTAAATCTCATGCTCAAAACTTACCAAAACTTCTTAACATTGACCATTTCTTTTGGTAATTCAAAACATAAAATATAATAATAACCATTTCAAAATCATAACAGCCTTACCAAATAGACCATTTCACTAAGCCATAAATATACACAAACGTTAACATCCTTAACAAGCCATTTTTGCATGGCTACATATATACAAATCACTATGAATCATATCAAAACTAGCCTATACATGCCACATAATTGAAAACTCAAAGCTTTTATTTACCGAAGCGATAATCGAATAGTGTGATGAGATCTCCTATGACTTCCAACCCGAGTAAGTCTTTGAAACTCTATAAACATAGGACAAACACACAAAGTAAGCTTTGAAAGCTTAGTAAGCCCTAAGCAAATAAATCATTTCAATGATATTTATAAACCAATATCACTAAACTAAAATTAACAAATCTCAATCCCATATATCTTTATTGTACTCATAAACTTATGTAACACATTATTCACTTAATTTATTTATCAATGAACGTACAACCATGCTTTCAAATTCGATTAACAACCATTAGCTCATTCATATAATCAAGATCACACATATTCACTTCATCGCCAACCAAACCATGGTCATTTATTTCAAATCATACATAAAGTTAATCAACTTCTTTATAAACACTTCCAAACTCGGACATCCATAATTTCTTTATTCATATAAACAAAATTCACATGCATGAACCATATATTCAACTCAACCATTTTAATTTCATTATCTGTTCCAGTTTTCGAACCAAGCAATCATACATCAAAGCCATGTTTAATGTTTCGTAAATCTCATATCTGAAACATAATATCACAATTTCATATAACGAGTATATATAACACATTATATTACTCACCCTTATTCAGAGCCATATCTTTCTTGCATTCTACATCTTTAATCTTATAATTAGCATTAATAATGCTATTCAATTCAACTCATTTCATCATTCATTTACATAATTTATCATCTACTTCATACATGACATCATCAACCACATAGGTTCTGTACATACCTGTACCATTACGTTCTTATCATCACATTTATCACTTCAAAGTTCGAAGCACTAATTCATTCGATCATCCTTGAACATTCAACGAACTTGCACACTTAGTGCCAGTTAATTAGCCGAAGCTAAAATTATATCGCACACTTAGTGCAAATTAATTAAACTGAACTTATATCGGTATCGCACACATAGTGCCATTTACTCAGCCAATGCTGTTATAATCTCGCACACTCAGTGCCATTTTAATAGCCGTAGCTATTTCATTTATCGCACACTTAGTGCCTCTAATTTAATTCACATTTTACATATTTCAACTTCATAACTATATTTCTTTACAACTCCATTCAGCACATATAATGCACATATATTTCAATTTAACAACATTTATTTATTATGAACTTACCTCATACTAACACGAAAGGACCGGAAGGACTATCCGATAATTTTTTACTTTCCCCGATCCAAATTTGATTTCCTCATTTCTTGATCTAATTCAATACAAATTCGACTTGTTTAATCATTTATTCACTCAAATTCATTCAAAAACTCATAAATGGGCTAATTACATTTTTGCCCCTCACATTTCACTTTTTTCGCAATTTAGTCCCTATTTCACAAAACACAAAAATAATCAAAATTTGACCACACCCATGCTTGGCCGAATTTCACTAAGGTCCCTAGCAGCCCATTTCTTTCATTTATTCACACTTTTACCACACAATTTATCATATTTCATAATTTACTCCAAAATTGACATTTTTACTAAAATTCACTTAACAAAACTCATTAATCTAACATCAAAGATTTATTTTCTATCATTAAACATCAAGATACTAAAACATTCAACAATGGCATCATCCAAATACTTTAACAGTTTTGAAATCGGAGGTACAGGCTAGCTAGATTACGAAACAACGATCTCAAAAACGTAAAAATCACTAAAAACCGAGTCAAAATGGGCTTACAATTGAAGCATGCATGAACCGAATGCTCATATTTTTCTTTTGATATTCGGCTATGGAGAAAGATGATATCATAAAAAAAATGGCTTTTATTTTATTATACTATCATTAGTTCACATTTTACCTTTTTACCCTTAATGAAATAATATACTAACTTAATAATGGTTGTCCATTTTTGTCCATGCATATTTCCAAAGGTCAAATTATAACATAAGGGCTTTTCATTTAATAAGCCATGGCAATTAAGCACATTTAACATGTAGAATGCAACTTTTACATTTTACGCGATTTAGTCCTTTTACTAAATCGAGTACACAAACAATAAAATTAAATCACAAAATTTTCAAAAATATCAATTCACATATTATAAGCATGAAAAATAATATTAAAATATTTTTCTGACTTAGATTTGTGGTCCCGAAACCACTGTTCCGACTAGGGTCTAAACCGGGCTATTACAACCTCCCTTACCTTGATGGTCGACAACTCCATACTGATAAACTCGATGAATTGTAAATGGGTTGGATCAACGTGATTTTAACTTACCTAGAAAGAACTTTAATCTGGAATAAAATAACAAGACTTGCTGACCTGCTTCAAATTCTTGAACTTGAATATGCTTGTCATGCCATTTCTTAAGTCTCTCTTTGAGTAATTTGGCATTCTCGTATGGGAACATTCGAAACTCTTCTAACTCGTTGAGCTAGATCATCCATCTCTCTATAGCAAGCTTAAGATCCAAGTTGGGTTGTTGGAGAGCCTAGTAAGCTTTGTGCTCTAACTCCAAGGGCAGATGATAGGCTTTCCCAAAGACCAACCTATAGGGTGACATCCCTAAAGGTGTCTTATATGTTGTCCTGTAGGCTCATAAAGCATCATCCACTCTTTTGGACCAATCTCATTGGTTCGGGAAAACTACCTTCTCAAGTATGCCTTTAATCTCTTTGTTTGCCAGTTCAGCTTGCCCATTCATCTGTGGATGGTAAGCTGTGGCAACCTTGTGCTTCACTCCATGTTTGTCAAATAACCATTTCAACCACTTGTTCATGACATGGGACCCTTCATCACTGATGATGGCTCTTGGGGTTCAAAACCTTGTGAAAACATGTTTCTGCAAAAACTTCACCACAACCTTAGCATCGTTTGTCGAATATGCCTCGACCTCAACCCATTTAGACACATAGTCTACTGCTACCAATATGTACTTGTTACCAAAAGACGGAGGAAAAGGACAGAAAAAGTCAATACCCCAAACATCAAACAATTCCACCTCAATGATGTTTGTTCAAGGCATCTCATTTCTGTTGGAGACATTTCCAACCCTTTGACATCGATCACAAATCTTTACGAAAGCATATGAGTCTTTAAATAGTGTTGGTGAAAATAATCTGGCTTGTAATACTTTGGCTACCGTAACACACCTAACCCGTATCCGTCGTCGGATTAGGGTTAAAGGCATTACCGGACAACCGAAACATTTTACACATCATTCATATACATCATTCACAATCATCATCAAACACTATCATAGAGTCCCTTATATAGGTCATCGAGACCTTAAACATGCATTTGAAAAGGGTCGGAACTAAACCGAGCTCATACAAAAATTTTTGAAACTTAAACATATTTCAAAGTTGTACAGGTCACACACCCATGTGAACAGGCCGTGTGCCTTACATGGCATTAGACACACCCTTGTGTCTAGGCCGTGTCAAAATAGGGTATACATACTGACTTGCTCACACGGCTGCAAGACACGCCCGTGTGCCTTGACTGTGGTCGAACTTGACTTGGGTCACACAGCTAGCCACACACCCGTATGCCTTGCCCGTGCTCAAGCTTGACTTAAAATTTTAGAGTACCCCAGGGGATACACGGCCGTGCAACATGACCGTGTGTCACACAGCTGAGACACACGCCTGTGTCTCTGCCCGTATGGACAAAAATAGGCCATTTGCAAAGCCAATTTGCCACCCAATTTGGGTCAAACCTACAAGCATCAAATCAAGCACAATTGCACTATAATTTCAGCCAATTTCAATACCAAAACATACACCATTAATGCCATTACATTATCAACCAATTTCATGTTCATATCACCTACCAATTCATGTCATTCCATAAATCAAAAGCATACCAAAACATATGGTTTCATAATCTTTAATCATATGATCAATTCTTATGCCAAAACCTTACTAAATTTCATACTAGGCAAATTCCAAAACATACCAAATTGACTAACTCTCTTGGTCATCCATAAACACATCACATAAGCATAATTTGCATCACATAACATATACCAAAGTCAAACCATAAGTTCAACCCCAAACTAGCCATATCACATGGCAAGATATATACATCACAAAACATAATCACATACTTCTAGCCTATACATGCCATATTTCAATATATACGTTTCCAAATGGTACCAAAATATAGTTTGATAGTCTGGTGACAATCCTCTACGGTCCCCGAGCTCCCAGTATGTAACATCCCGAAATAGGGCCTAAACGGAATAGTGGTTGCGAAACCACAAATCCGAGGTAGAAAATTTTATTTTATTATTATTTTGAGGTTCATGATATAATTGCATGATTGTGTGAAAATTTCGTGATGAAATTCTATGCCTAAAGTGTTTAAATTGAAAGTAGGGACTAAATCGAATAAGTTGCAAAATTTGCATTCTAGAAGTTTTTAGTATGAAATTGAATTGAAATATTAATTAGGAGGTCTTAAATAGCAATTTGACCAATTTTAAGTTCATGGACAAAATTAGGACATGGAAGGAATTTTTGGAAAGTTTAGTAGTAAGGGCATTTTGGTCATTTAGTTATTAAAATGAATTAAAAACAAAATTAAAAGCCAATTTTTGTCAATCTTCTTCATTAGGACGAAAATTCAAGGGTTCTCCATAGCTAGGGTTTGTTTCAAGCTTTCAAGCTCCATAGTAAGTGATTTCAAGCCCCGTTTTTAATGTTCTTTACGTTTTTGAGTCCCTGCTCTCGATAAGGCTTATGCTAGCAATAATTTAAGTTAGAGTTCATATTTGGAAAAATACCCATAGGTGAAAAGTGTTTATTTTGATGTTTTATGATAGAATATGAGGTCTTAAATTATGTTAGACAACTTGTACTACTCGATTTTAAGCAAAAACGAGTAAAAGGACTTATCGGTAAAAATACCTAATAGTCATAAGTGCATGTTAGAGTATGAATTTGATGCTGCCATAGAAGGGAAAAATAACCAGCATGTCATAAAACATAAGAAAATAGGCTGAAGTTTAATTTATGAGCTTTGGGGCAAAAGTGTAAATATGCAAAAGTTTAGGGGCAAAAATGTAATTTTTGCAAAGTTTGAGTAAAGGACTGTTTTGATAAATTTTGATATTAAATAAGTTAAATTTGCTATTATAGATCAAGAAGAGCGAAATTCGGGAGTAGATCGGGGAAAAGAAAAAGTAAAGGACTAAATTGTAAAGTTTAGTCACATTTTGTATCGAGGTAAGTTTACATGAAATAAATGCAATATTCTTTTATTTTACATTATTATTGTCAATTTCAGCATTTATATACTTATTTTATGAGAATATTTAAAGTCAAATTAAAGTAAGTAAGTGACAGAGAAAAAGTATTAGGAAGCCCCGCTTGAACCTTAGGAATGTTAGGATATTGGGGTTGATAGGACAGACAGATAGAAATGAGCCATGTAAGTCCATATCGGATATATGGCTTTGGAGACAGAATGAGCCATGTAAGCCCATATTATATATATGGCATTGGAGACAGAATAATTCATGTAAGTCCATGTCGAAGACATGGCATTGGCGAGATATTGACAGACGAAAGCGACCTAATATCCTTAGTATTCCGAGTGGTTCAACGGGTCGAGATCGAGTTAGATTACAGTGAATTAACAGCAAAGGAAAAATAGATTATATTTATGAAAAAGGAAAGGTCAGATAAGAAAGAAGGTAAGGAAATAAAGAAGAAGATAGAAATTGAGAAGTAAAGAAATTTATGATGTTAGATGATATTATGCATAATTATCCATTATGTTGAATGTTGTGATTTAATTACTTGTAAGCTTACTAAGCCTAGTGCTTAATCTCTTTATTTTCTTCTTCTTATAGTACTTATCTAGCTACTCGGGGATCGAAGGAAACGTCGGAGGCCGATCACACTATCAAAGAAATAACTCGGTATAATTAGACGTTTTGTTTTGTGTATGGCATGTATAGAAACTTAGTTACTTTTAGTATAATATGAACAATGAACGATGTATAAATACTTGCTAGAGATTAGCTAATAAAAATAGCCGATGATATGCATGTTTATTAATATGTATGATTGAATGGTTATTATCACATGAAAGTTATGAAAAATGTGAAAGTAACCTAAAAGCAGATTCAAACAACAGAAATGACGTGACTTTGAAAAATCACTAAAAATTGTATAAACATATTTTTAAGATGAATAATATATGAAATTAAATCCTATTATGTCTATTTTCTTATGGAATAAGCAAAACAGGTAAAGAAGTTATATTTTATGAGATATCTGAGTTTTAGTGAAACAGGGTCAGAGAAATTTCTAGATCCCCTAATTCAACTTTGGAAATTCACCATAAATTGTACAAAAGTAATTAGGTGGTGTAATTTATATGGTTAGAATACTTATTGAATCTACTTTTAATATAAACAAACGGTATAGTTATATTAATTTTGTATAGGGAGAAAAGTGGTTCGTAGTAAGTAGAGGTCAGGGCAGTCGAATTCTAAAACAGGGGTAACTTTAACTAATAAACTGTACTAATTGGCTAAGTCAAAAATTCTAGAAAAAAATTAGTGGATATATATATGAGTCTAGTTTCAGGAAAAATTTACGGATCTAAATTTTGAGTTTCGAAACTCAAGATATGAATTTTTAAGCGACTACAACGCAGAATAACAGCATATTCCGAAAAGTTTAAATAAAGATCTTAAAATTATTTAAGTGATAGATTAAGTTTAGTAATGCCTCGTGCTCGATTTTGGCAACAATCTCGGGTAAGGGGTGTTACATTTATTGGTATCAGAGCAGGTTTAGTCGGTTCTCGGAACAGCTTAGTGTGAGTAAAATTCTAGCTATACATGCCATACACGTATTTTGATAGTGTGACGACTCTCGACGATTTTAAATATTTTGTTTTATAGTAATGGATCCCGAAAGCGAGCTGGTGATGATGATGTAGAAAGTAATGCGCCGCTCCCGCGAAGGCAAGCGCCATCGGAGAATAGGCGATGAATCGTTGATCGGGAGAGGAGTGGCTCGAGAAGCTCTCTTCCAAGCTTTGAATGATTGGTTTGCCGAGTTCATTCGCATGCGAATCCGTGAGTTAGACCTCCACCCCTCATGATTCTCGGGCTACCCATGTAGCTCAAGCTTCCCCAGTCACAGGTACAGTGATAAGAGAAAAGCCACCAGTTGATAGAATCAGGAAACAAGGGGCAGAAGAGTTTCGAGCGACAAAAGATGATGATGCAGAAAGAGCAGAATTTTGGTTAGAAAATACTATCAGAGTCTTTGACGAACTATCTTGTACACCCGAGGAATGTATGAAATGTGTAGTATCACTTCTTAGAGACTCAAACCTACTCTTTGGTGGAAGACACTTATATCAGTTGTACCAAAGGAGAGGGTCACTTGGGATTTCTTTCAGGAGGAATTTCGTAAAAAGTACATCAGTCAGAGGTTTATTGACCAGAAGAGAAAAGAATTCCTGGAATTGAAACAAGGCAATATGACAAAGGCGATTATGAGCGTGAATTTGTCGGGCTCGATGAAATATGCTCAAGAATGTGTGTCCACAGAGGCTATCATGTGTAAAAGGTTTGAGGATGGGTTAAATGATGATATCCGATCATCATGGGTGTTCTAGAAATAAAAGAGCTCGTTATTTTAGTTGAGAGAGCACATAAGGCGAGAGGAGTTGTTAAAAGAAAAGGTAAAGTTGAGACAGAGACACAAGATACAAAGAAGAGACAGGATGAGTAGGTCATTTGGGCTACATCCAAGAGGCCCAAAGAGTTTTCTACCAGATTTAGCTTTTCGGCAGGGGGCAAGCTAGTCGAATAGAGGTAGTGATTTAAAGATCCGAAGGCTCGGACCACCTCGATTGCGTGAGTGTAGGTAATGTCGGATGGTGATAGATCGGGTGTCCACAGTGTGGTAGACTTCATTATGGTCCTTGTCGGGCGGCGAAAATGTTTGCTATAAATGTGGTGCTCCAGATCATTTTGTACGAGAATGTCCAGTGGCTAGCCGAGAAGTAATACAGAGAGTGCTAGATCCGGAAATGCTCCTACTAGAGGCGCACCACCGAGGTAACCGAGAGTAGAAGTAGGTAACAGAGGTACCTCTAGAGATTCGACTGTGAGACCAGATGCTAGAGCCCCTGCAAGGACTTATGCTATTCGTGCAAGCGAAGAGGCATCCTCCCCGATGTGATTATGGGTACATTTTCTCTACATAATATTAATGTCATGGCTCGATTGATCCGGTTCGACTCATTCTTATGTTTGTATGAAATTGATGTCTAGTATAAGTATGCCTATAGAATCTCACAATTTGTGATCAAAGTATCGAACCCAATAGGCAAGCATGTATTAGTAGATAAAGTATGTAGAAATTGTCCTTTGATGATTAGAGGTTCTTGTTTTCCCACGATCTCATGCTATTGCCATTTGATGAGTTTGATGTGATTCTTGGTATGGATTGGTGACTACACATGATGTGATAGTGAATTGTAGAAAGAAATTCATTGAGTTGAAGTGTGAAAATGGTGAAATTCTTGGGTTAATTCGGAAGAGTCGATAGTTCATTTCCCATAATTTCTGTTATGTCCTTTCAAAATGTTTGAGAAAAGGGTATGAAGCTTATCTTGCTTTTGTGTTGAACACTAAAAACCCGAATTAAAAATTGAGTCGATTGCACGTGGTATGTGAGTTTCCGATGTGTTTTGGAAGAACTACCGAAGCTTACCTCTGTTAGAGAAGTTGAGTTTGGTATTGAGTTGATTCCGGTACCACGCCCATTTCTATTGCTCCTTATAGAATGGCTCGTTGGAATTGAAAGAATTGAAAGCTCGATTCTGAGAATTAATGAGATAAAGGATTTGTAAGACCCAGTAGTTCACCATGGGGTGCACCAAAGCTATTTTTGAAAAAAAAAACGGATCGATGCGGTTGTGCATAGATTATCGGCAACTTAACAAGGTAACAATAAAGAACAAGTATCCATTGCCTAGAATTGATGATTTGTTTGATCAATTGAAGGAGCTCTGTATTCTCCAAGATAGATTTGAGATCCGGATACTATCGATTGCGAGTTAAAGAGTCGGATGTCCCAAGATCGCTTCCTGACTAGGTATGGTCATTATGAGTTCCTTGTGATGCCATTTGGCTTGACTAATGCTCCTGCCATTTTTATGGACTTAATGAACCGAATTTTCAGACCGTACTTGGATAAGTTTGTAGTTGTGTTCATTGATGATATCTTGATTTATTCTCATGATGAGACCCGAGCATGCAGAGCATTTGAGAACAGCGATTTCTGATTCGAGAGATAATCGGTTGTATGCCAAGTTCAAAGAAAAAGTGAATTAGTTACGAGAAGTTGGTTTTCTTGGACATATTGTCTCAGGTGAAGGTATTAAGGTTGATCCAAGCAAGATTTCAGCTATTGTGGATTGGAAGCCTCCTAAAAATGTATCAGAAGTTAGAAGTTTTCTTGGTCTTGCTGGATATTATAGACGATTTGTAAAGGGATTTTCCATGATAGCTACCCACGACAAGATTACTACGAAAGGATATCAAGTTTGAATGGATGAGAAGTGTCAACAGAGTTTTGACAAGTTAAAAACATTATTGACTAAAGCTCTGTTTTAGTACAACGAGAACTGTAAGGAGTTTGTGATTTACTGATGATGCGTCCATGAATGGACTTGGTTGTGTACTTATGCGGGAAGGGAAGGTAATTGCTTATGCCTCTAGACATGGCTAAAACCACATAAGAAGAACTATCCGACACATGATTTAGAGCTAGCCGCCATTATTTTTGCGTTGAAGATTTGGAGACATCATTTGTATGGTGAAAGGTGCCGAATATTTACCGATCATAAAAGCTTGAAATACTTGATGACTCAAAAGAATTGAATTTGAGGCAAAGAAGATGGTTGGAATTGCTTAAAGATTACGAGTTAGTGATTGATTATCACCTGTAAGGCAAATGTAGTTCTTGACGCTCTAGCAGAAACTTTTATTTACATTATGAGCTTTGAATACCAATTTAGCCATGTCAAATGATGGTTCTATTTTAGCTGAATTTAGAGCTAAACCGGTATTTCTTGAAGAGATTTGTGAAGCTCAAAAAGATGATAATGAGTTACAAGCTAAAAGAGTTCAATGCAAGTCGGGCATAGAATCGATTTACGGATTGGTTCTGATGGTCGTTTGATGTTTAGAGACAAAATTTGTGTACCAAAGAATGATGAGCTTATTCGAAAGATTTTACAGAAGCACATAGCGCTTCTTTATCTATTCATCCAGCAAAGATAAAAAATGTATAACGATTTGAAGAAATTGTATTGGTGGGTAGGAATGAAAAGAGACATTTCGAGTTTGTTTCTAGATGCTTGATTTGTCAATAGGTAAAGGCCGAACATCGGTACCCTCGGGATTATTGCAACTGTGTGCTAGTTCCGGAATGGAAATGGGACGAGTTACTATGGATTTTGTGATGTGGTTACCGTTAACACTTGAAAAAGAAAGATGCAATATGGGTTGTGATTGATAAGCTAACTAAGTCGGCTCATTTTATCCCAATCCGTAAGGATTACTCACTTGACAAGTTGGTCGAGTTATATATTTCGAGAGATAGTTAGACTACATGGAGTGCCATTATCGATCATTTCGCATGAGAGATCCAAGATTTACTTCACGGTTCGGGAAGAAGTTACAAGAGGCTTTAGGTACGAAGTTGAGTTTTAGTACTGACTTTCCATCCTCAAACCGACACGGTCGATCGAGAGAGTTATTCAGTACTTGAAGATATGCTTAGATGCTGTGTATTGGAATTTCAAGGCGATTGGGAAAAATATTTACCATTAGTAGAGTTTGCCTACAATAATAGTTATCAATCGAGTTTGAAGATGGCACCTTATGAAGCTTTGTATGGACGTAAATGTCGCACACCTTTGTATTGGACTGAGCTTAAAGAAAATCAGATTTACTGGGTTGATCTACTTAAGGAAACAGAGAAAGTAAAAATCATCGAGAGATTGCTTAAAAGCGACCTCGAGACGGACAAAAAGTCGTATGCGATTTGAAGAGAAAAGGGATTGAGTATCAAGTTGGTGACAAAGTTTTTTGAAAGTATCCCGTGGAAGAAAGTTCTCGATTTGGCAAGAAAGGCAAACTAAGTCCACGTTTTATTGGACCGTTTGAAGTGATTGAGAAGTCGGACCATTAGCATATCGGTTAGCCTTGCCGATTGAGTTAGAGAAGATTCATAATGTATTTCATGTGTCTATGCTACGTCGTTATCGTTCGAGATCTGTCACATGTAATTTCTCGAAGAGAGGTTGAGATTCACCGGACATGACTTACGGTGAAGAACCAAAGAAAGATTCTAGCTCGAGAGGTAAAGCAATTAAGGAACAAGAGTATTGTACTTGTGAAAGTACTATGGAATAGGCATGGGGTAGACGAGGCTACATGGGAACCCGAAGAGGCTATGCGAAAACAGTACCCAAATCTTTTCACAGGTAAGATTTTCGGGGACGAAAATCCCTAAAGGGGGGAGAAATGTAACATCGCGAAATAGGGCCTAAACGGAATAGTGGTTGCGAAACCACAAATCCGAGGTAGAAAATTTTATTTTATTATTATTTTGAGGTTCATGATATAATTTCATGATTGTGTGAAAATTTCGTGATGAAATTCTATGCCTAAAGTGTTTAAATTGAAAGTAGGGACTAAATCGAATAAGTTGCAAAATTTGCATTCTAGAAGTTTTTAGTATGAAATTGAATTGAAATATTAATTAGGAGGTCTTAAATAGCAATTTGACCAATTTTAAGTTCATGGACAAAATTAGGACATGGAAGGAATTTTTGGAAAGTTTAGTAGTAAGGGCATTTTGGTCATTTAGTTATTAAAATGAATTAAAAACAAAATTAAAAGCCAATTTTTGTCCATCTTCTTCATTCGGATGAAAATTCAAGGGTTCTCCATAGCTAGGGTTTGTTTCAAGCTTTCAAGCTCCATAGTAAGTGATTTCAAGCCCGCTTTTTAATGTTCTTTACGTTTTGAGTCCCTTAGCTTCGATAAGGCTTATGCTAGCAATAATTTAAGTTAGAGTTCATATTTGGAAAAATACCCATAGGTGAAAAGTGTTTATTTTGATGTTTTATGATAGAATATGAGGTCTTAAATTATGTTAGACAACTTGTACTACTCTGTTTTAAGCAAAAAGCGAGTAAAAGGACTTAATCGGTAAAAATACCTAATAGTCATAAGTGCATGTTAGAGTATGAATTTGATGCTGCCATAGAAGGGAAAAATAACCAGCATGTCATAAAACATAAGAAAATAGGCTGAAGTTTAATTTATGAGCTTTGGGGCAAAAGTGTAAATATGCAAAAGTTTAGGGGCAAAAATGTAATTTCTGAAAAGTTTGAGTAAAGGACTGTTTTGATAAATTTTGATATTAAATAAGTTAAATTTGCTATTATAGATCAAGAAGAGCGAAATTCGGGAGTAGATCGGGGAAAAGAAAAAGTAAAGGACTAAATTGTAAAGTTTAGTCACATTTTGTATCGAGGTAAGTTTACAGTAAATAAATGCAATATTCTTTTATTTTACATTATTATTGTCAATTTCCAGCATTTATATACTTATTTTATGAGAATATTTAAAGTCAAATTAAAGGCGAAGTGACAGAGAAAAAGTATTAGGAAGCCCCGTTTGAACCTTAGGAATGTTAGGATATTGGGGTTGACAGACGGAGACAGGATAGAAATGAGCCATGTAAGTCCATATCAGATATATGGCTTTGGAGACAGGAATGAGCCATGTAAGCCCATATTATATATATGGCATTGGAGACAGGAATAATTCATGTAAGTCCATGTCGAAGACATGGCATTGGCAGGATATTGACAGACAGAAATGACCCTAATATCCTTAGTATTCCGAGTGGTTCAACGGGTCAAGATACGAGTTAGATTACAGTGAATTAACAGCAAAGGAAAAATAGATTATATTTATGAAAAAGGAAAGGTCAGATAAGAAAGAAGGTAAGGAAATAAAGAAGAAGATAGAAATTGAGAAGTAAAGAAATTTATGATGTTAGATGATATTATGCATAATTATCCATTATGTTGAATGTTGTGATTTAATTACTTGTAAGCTTACTAAGCCTAGTGCTTAATCTCTTTATTTTCTTCTTCTTATAGTACTTATCTAGCTACTCGGGGATCGAAGGAAACGTCGGAGGCCGATCACACTATCAAAGAAATAACTCGGTATAATTAGACGTTTTGTTTTGTGTATGGCATGTATAGAAACTTAGTTACTTTTAGTATAATATGAACAATGAACGATGTATAAATACTTGCTAGAGATTAGCTAATAAAAATAGCCGATGATATGCATGTTTATTAATATGTATGATTGAATGGTGATTATCACATGAAAGTTATGAAAAATGTGAAAGTAACCTAAAAACAGATTCAAACAACAGAAATGACGTGACTTTGAAAAATCACTAAAAATTGTATAAACATATTTTTAAGATGAATAATATATGAAATTAAAGCCTATTATGTCTATTTTCTTATGGAATAAGCAAAACAGGTAAAGAAATTATATTTTATGAGATATCTGAGTTTTAGTGAAACAGGGTCAGAGAAATTTCTAGATCCCCTGATTCAACTTTGGAAATTCACCGTAAATTGTACAAAAGTAATTAGGTGGTGTAATTTATATGGTTAGAATCCTTATTGAATCTAGTTTTAATAGAAACAAACGGTATAGTTATATTAATTTTTTATAGGGAGAAAAGTGGTTCGTAGTAAGTAGAGGTCAGTGCAGCCGAATTCTGAAACAGGGGTACCTTTAACTAATAAACTGTACTAATTGGCTAAGTCAAAAATTCTAGAAAAAAATTAGTGGATATATATATGAGTCTAGTTTCAGGAAAAATTTACGGATCTAAATTTTGAGTTTCGAAACTCAAGATATGAATTTTTAAGCGACTACAACGCAGAATAACAGCATATTCCGAAAAGTTTAAATAAAGATCTTAAAATTATTTAAGTGATAGATTAAGTTTAGTAATGCCTCGTGCTCGATTTTGGCAACAATCTCGGGTAAGGGGTGTTACACAGTAGCTTCGATATCTATAAAATAGTTGAAAAACACACAGAGTAAGCTTTCAATTGATTAAAGTTTTTCTGACATTTTTCAGACCATTCAAACTTCACATCTTTCTAAAGCAGTTTCGTTAACGGATTTGCAATCATGGAAAAGTCTTTTACGAACTGCCTATATTAACCAGCCAATCCTAGAAAACTGCGGACTTCAAAAACATTTCTCGGAGGCTTCTAATCCAAAATAGCTGAAATCTTGCTCGGATCAACTCGGATACCTGATGCTGACACTATTTGGCCCAGAAAATTGACCTCTTGTAACCAGAATTCACATTTGCTAAATTTCGCATACAACTATTTTTCTCTCAAAGTCTGTAACACTATTCTCAAATGCTCAGCATGATTAGATTCATTACACGAATAAATCAAAATGTCTTCAATGAATACGACAACAAACCGATCTAAATACGATTTGAAAATTTTGTTCATCAAATCCATAAAGATAGCAGGTGCATTCGTTAATCCAAAAAGCATAACTAAGAATTCATAGTGTTCGTACATTGTTCGAAAAGCAGTTTTCAGAATGTCTGAGTCTTTTACTCACAACTGATAATAACTTGATCTCAAATCTATCTTCGAAAACACAATAGCTCCCTTCAACTGATCAAACAAATCATCAATTTGAGGCAGAGGATACTTATTCTTGATAGTCACTTTGTTCAGCTAACAATAATCTATGCACATTCTCATCGTATCGTCTTTTTTTTCACAAATAGAACAAGAGCACCCCAAGGTGAGAAACTCGGTCTAGCAAACCCTCTATCGGTCAACTCTTGTAACTGAGTCTTTAATTCTTTTAGTTTAGTCGGAGCCATTCTATACGGAGCTATCGAAATCAAATTAGTTCCCGGTACTAACTCCATGCCAAATTCAACTTCTCATGTCGGAGGTAATCCCAGAAGTTCTTCAAGAAACACATCAGGGAACTCACATACAATCGGTACAGATTCTATTTTCTTTTCTGTTACTTTCGAATCAATCACATAAGCAAAATAAGCTTCACAACCTTTTCTCATAATACTCAGGGCTTTCATTGACGAAACCACATCTGATAACCTATTCAAATCACTAGATTCAATTCGGACTACTTCATCATTCTTGCATCTCAAATCAACAGTTTTTCGTTTGCAATTCACAATAGCATTGTGCAAAATTAGCCAATCCATACCCAAAATTATATCAAACTCATCAAAGGGAAATAACATCAAATCAGCCAGAAAACAAATGTCTCGAAACTTTAACGGACAGTTCTTGCAAACTTCATTAACCAAAACAGATCTGCCTAAGGGGTTCAAAACTTTAATTACAAATTCAGTAGACTCTACAGGCAAAGTCTTACTATTTACTAAGTTAATGCATATATAAGAATGCGTTGATCCAAGATCTATCAAAGTAATCACAGAAGTATCATAAAGTGTGAAAGTACCCGTAATCACATCTGGAGACGAAGCTTCCTCACGAGCTCAAATGGCATAGGCTCTGGCAGGTGCACGAGCCTCAAATCTAACAGTAGTGTCTTTTGTTCCCCTCTGGCTGCCACTCACATTTCCTATATTTCTGGGAGGTCTACCACGAGATGCATTACCACTTGGCCTAGAATTTTGCACAATCTCTTGCTCGACAGATTCGGGGCAATTGCGGATAAAATGGTCTAATGATCCACATTTGAAATAGGCCTGACCATACATCCTACAATTACCAGGATGTCTTTTACCATAATGTTTACACTCGGGTCGGTCGAATCTAGTATACCAATACTAGCAACAGAAGTAGCTGGAGCTTTGAAGCTCGAATGCGATATAACACGATCTCTACTCGAATGTCCACATTAGCCTTTGAACGGCTATTATCATCTCGAAATTTCTTTGATGCAGATTGAAATGACTTGCTCAATGATCTTTTTCGTACCTCTCTAGCTTTTGAATCAGCTTTTCTTTTCTCTTTCCTAAACTCTTCAGCTTTACATGCTCATTCAATAAGCACAACGAATTTTTTGATCTCAAGAATCCCGACTAGCAAACGGATATCCTCGTTCAAGCCATCCTCAAATCTTTTGCACATTATTGCTTCAGTAGATACACATTCTCGAGCATATTGACTCAGTCTTACAAATTCTCGCTCGTATTCTATAACAGACATACAACCTTATTTAAGCTCAAGAAACTCTTTACGTTTCTGATCAATAAATCTCTGACTGATATATTTCTTTCGAAATTTAGCTTGAAAGAAATCCCAGATGACTCGCTCTCTCGGAACCACAGATATTAATGTCTTCTACCAATGATACGTCGTACCTCTCAAAAGTGAAACGGCACATTTTATGCATTCATCCAAATTCAAAGACAATTCATCGAATATTCGTATCGTATTCTCTAACCAGAATTCGGCTCTTTCAGCATCATCATTCGTAGTAGCACAAAATTCTTCAGCTCCATATTTTCTAATCTTATCAACCAAAGGCTTAATCAACTGATTTGGATTAGCTTGTGGCATGACAGGGACTTACGGAGGATCTATCGGGGGTGGAGGATGTTGAACAACCAGATTAGTTCTAATGTATTGGGTAAACCAATCATTCATCATTTGATAGAAGGCTTGTCTAGCCTCTCCATCATGGCTACTCGTAGCCGGTTAGGAGTCGGATGGCACTGTCCTTTACGCGGGAGCAGGCGCATTACTCTCAACATCGTCAGCTACAGCTCGTTCGGGATCCATTTATTATATAAAACATATTTTCATTGTCAGGATTCATCACACTATCGCAGTTCATAAATATGGCATGTATAGCTACACTTACATATGCTATGGTAGTCCTAGAACTAACTAAACCATAGCTATGATACCAATAAAATGTAACACCCCTAACCCGTATCTGTCACCAGATTAGGGTTAAAGGCATTACCAGACAACCAGAATATTTTACACATAATCTATATACATCATTACAATCATAATCAAACACTACCATAGAGTCCCTTATATAGGTCATCGAGACCTTAAACATGCATTTGAAAAGGGTCGGGACTAAACCGAGCTCATATAAAAATTTTTGAAACTTAAACATATTTCAAAGTTGTACAGGTCACACGCCTGTATGAATAGGCCGTGTGCCTTACGCGGAATTAGACACGCCCGTGCGTCTAGGCCATGTCAAAATAGGGTATACATACTGACTTACTCACAAGGCCACCAAACACACCCGTGTGCCTTGACCGTAGTCGAAACTGACTTGGGTAACAAGGCTAGCCACATGCCCGTATGCCTTACCCATGCTCAAGCCTGACTTAAAATCGTAGGGTACCCCAGAGGACACACGGCCGTCCAACATGACCGTGTGTCGCACACGGCTGAGATACACGCTGGTGTCTCTTCTCGTGTGGACAAAAATAGGCCACTTGAAAAGCCAATTTTCCACCCAATTTGGGTCAAACCTACAAGCATCAAACCAAGCACAATTGCACTATAATTTCAGCCAATTTCAATACCAAAATATACACCATTCATGCCATAACATTATCAACCAATTTCATGTTCATATCACCTACCAATTCATGTCATTCTATAAATAAAAAATATACCAAAACATATGGTTTCATAATCTCTAATCATATGATCAAATCTCATGCCAAAACCTTAACAAATTTCATACTAGGCAAATTCCAAAACTTACCAAATTGACCAATTCTCTTAGCCATCCATAAACACATCACATAAGCATAATTTGCATCACATAACATATACTAAAATCAAACCATAAGTTCAACCTCAAACTAGCCATATCACAAGGCAAGATATATACATCACAAAACATAATAACATACTTCTAGCCTATACATGCCATATTTCAATATATACATTTCCAAAAGCTACCAAAATATAGTTCGATAGTGTGGTGACGATCCTCGATGGTCCCCGAGCTCCCAGTAGCTTCGATATCTATAAAATAGTTGAAAAACACACAGAGTAAGCTTTCAAAAACTTTGTAAGCCATATACAAATAAACTTATCATTCAAAACATGTAAACACTATCAAATTACATATACTTTAGCCAATAACCAAAACAAACCTCTTGTTAATAAACATATCATATATTCTCAAATCATTTGCACATATAGCATATATTCACATGCTTAGATTATATATCATCATTTTCATATATACTTACCTTTCATTCTCAAACATAGTATACAATTCAAACGTACCTGAATCAGATACAGATCTCATATAATCATTCATTTCTCAGAATGCTTGTTGAACCGTTCGGAATCATAAGGATACGCGGATAGCTTGGAAAGCAAATACAATGCCAACGTCCTAGACGTGGTCTTACATGTAATCAAACATCGAAGCCACTACCCCAGATAGGTTCTTACACAAAATCAAGCACGATGCCAACATCCCAGATGTGGTCTTACACGTAAATCATAAGTCGATGCCAACGTCCCAGACGTGGTCTTACACGAATATACATATCGGATCCTATGTCATGACATATGTATCCTAACTATTCCTAAGGTTCGTACGGGGCTTTTTAGATGTCGGAACTTTGTCAATACTTTCTCGGATATCTCATATTCAACTCTCATAATATCATTCATCATAATAAAATGTCATATATACATGAATAAATCAATTCAAATACATTTACTTGTATATCGACTTACCTCGTACGGATTCGGATAGACAGAATCGGCTACTCGATAACTTTCGACTTTCCTCGATCTAATTTTGTTTTCTTTAATTCTTGATCTATATAAATTCAAATTTAATTCTTTTATTCACCAAATCATTCAAAACAATCCACAAACACACATTTAAAGCATTTTACAAATTAGCCCTCACATTTTCACATTTTGTCACTTTAGTCCTATTTCACCAAATCACAAAATACACATAATTTGCATATACCCATACTTAGCCAAATTTTAATAATATTCATATAAGTCCATATATTTTATTTATTTCATATTTTAGTCCCTCAAAATATCATTTTCACAATTTAGCCCAAATTACTCAATTTCCTCAAAAATTCAAAGACAAAATATGCTAACTCAAAACATATCTTTCATTTACCAACAACTAAATTCACAAAGCTTATAATTTCATCAATGGCTTAACTCAAAACTATCAACAAAATCAGAAATTGAGACATGGGCTTGATAGTACAAAGCAATGTTTACAAAAATGTAGAAATTATCGAAAACGGAACAAATCATACCTCAATCAAAGAAATATCAAATTCGAACCCTAGATAGCTCTTTTTATTTCTTATTTATTTGATATTTTCGGCCAACAATATGAATATAACATTAATCCATGTTTTTCTTTTATTAATATAACTTAATTTACCAAATACCAATTTTTCCCTTAATAATTATACATATATTTCATATTCATTAAGGCCATTTATGACCACTCATGCTTTCAATGGTCAAATAACATAACAAGGACCTCTCATTTTAAAAGATATAGCAAATAAGCACTTTAACAATTAGAAGTCCACTTTTACATTTTACGCGATTAGGTCCTTTTATCAAATTAAGCACATAAACGATTAAATTTTCATACGAAACTTTTTCACATACTAATTTATATATCATAAGCACGTAAAATAATATTTAAATATTTTTTTACTCAGATTTATGGTCTCCAAACCACTTTTTCGACTAGGGTCCAAACCGGACTGTTACAGCTGCAGTACGTGTACCTCCGAAGTGTCCCCCACTCAGAGCTGAGTGACAATGATATAGAATCTTATGTACTTCATCTTCTACCATGCACCTCCTAATCAGTTGATCTGCACACTTTAAACAAGTATGGTTCTTCCCAGAATTGTACTTCACATCGTGAAGAAACTTTTTCCTTTGATGATATGTCTTATCAATCGGCATCAAACCACAAGCTAAATAGTTAGCAATATCATCAAACCAAGGGGTATTATGGACATGATTTACCTTCAGTATGTGTTCATCTAGAAATGTTTCCTAAATGGGTATAAGTGGAGATTCCCTTCTTGCGACTCCAATCTGGACAAGTGGTCTGCTACTTGGTTTTCTACTCCCTTTCGATCTTGAATTTCTAAATCAAACTCTTAAAGTAGAAGTACCCATCAGATCAGTCTCGGCTTAACGTCTTTCTTGGTAAGAAAATATTTAATCGCCGAGTGGTCCGTATAAACAGTCACATTGGTACCTACAAGATAAGATCGAAACTTGTCAAAAGCAAACACAATAGCAAGTAACTCTTTCTCTGTTACGATGTAATTTAGTTGAGCTCCTGTCAGAGTTCGACTTGCATAGTAGATGGGATGAAAAACTTTGTTCCTTCGCTGGCCCATGACATCTCCTATCGCGATGTCACTTGCGTCACACATCAGTTCAAATGGAAAATCTCAGTCTGGTGTGACGATTATGGGTGCTAAAACTAGTTGACTCTTCAAATTTTTAAAAGCTCTTAAGCATTTTTCATCAAATTTGAATGTCGTGTCTTTCTCCAATAATTTGCATAAGGGTTTCACCATTTTGGAGAAGTCTTTAATAAATTTTCGATAGAAACCGGCGTGGCCCAAAAAGCTCCTAACACCTTTAACAGATGTTGGAGGTGGGAGTTTCTCAATAACATTTACCTTTGCTTTATCTACCTTGATTCCATGTCTCATTATTCGATGCCCTAGAATAATACCTTCTCGTACCATGAAATGGAACTTTTCCTAATTGAGTACGAGGTTTGTTTCTTCGCATCGTATTAGTACCTTGGCTAGATTGGCTAGGCAATCATCATATGTATCTCCAAATACTGAAAAATCATCTATAAAGACTTCCAAGTATTTTTCAACCATGCCAGTAAAAATAGACATCATACGTCTTTGAAATGTAGCAGGCGCATTACATAAACCAAATGGCATGCGTCTAAATGCAAATGTACCGTATGGGTAGGTGAATGTTGTCTTGTGTTGATCTTCTGGTGCTACTGTAATCTGATTATACCCCGAGTATCCATCGAGAAAATAGTAATAGTCTCGCCCCGCGAATCTATCCAACATCTAGTCCAAAAACAGCAAAGGAAAGTGATTGTTCCTAGTCGCCTTGTTTAGCTTCTGGTAATCATGCAAATTCTCCATCCCGTAACTATTCTAGTCTATATCAACTCATTATTCTCATTTTTTATGACCGTAATACCTCCTTTCTTTGGTACGCATTAGACTAGACTTACCCATGAATTGTCTGATATAGGGTAGATTATACCCACATCTAACCACTTGATGATTTCTTTCTTGACTATGTCCTTCATGATGGGGTTCAGTCTTCGTTGTCCATCAATTATCCCTTTTTCACCATCTTCTAAGATAATCCTGTGCATACATACAGATGGACTAATTCTGCGGATATCGGCTATGGTCCATCCAATAGCCTTCTTGAATTGTTTCAATACTAGAATAAGATTCTTTTCTTGCTCAATAGTTAATTCTGATGAAACAATCACAGGCAAAGTAGAAGCATTACCTAAATAAACATACTTTAAATGTGAAGTACCTTGAGTTCTAATTTAGGTGGCTCCTCGATTGACCCTTTTGGTTGGGCATAATCCTTTTCTCTAACTCTAAAGATTCAAAGTGGGATTGCGGATTAAATCCACTTTGATTAGCTTCTAACAAAGCTAAGTATTCATCCTCCTCTTCATCATTTGGAAGATCTGATGTCAAAATTTGTTCCAATGGGTCTTCAACATAGTTGAGTTCCTTTTCCATGATTAACTCTTTTAAATCGAAAACTATAGAACAATCATCATTTGTCTCAGGAAATTGCATAGACTTAAAAATATTAAATGTTACCTGATCATCCTGAACACGCATAATAAGCTCACCCTTCTACACATCAATAAGGGCCATTTCGGTTGTTAAGACAAGCCTTCCTACTTCTTTATCCGCTTCAAAGTCTAGAACCACAAAGTCAGTAGGAAAAATAAATTTATCTACACGTACCTATACGTCCTCGATCTTTCCTTTTAGGTGTGCTAAGGATCAATCTGCTAGTTGAAGTGTAACCTAGGATGTCTAACTTCACCTATCCCCAACTTCCTATATATTGACATGGGCATCAAGTTGATACTCGCACCCAAGTCATAATGCTTTACCACAATATGTTGCTCCAATATTGCAAGGTATGGTAAAACATCCAGGATCCTTCAATTTTGAGGGTAGTTTGTCTTGAAGATATGCACTGCATTCCTTTGTCAAGGCTACCATCTCAAATTCTCCAAGCCTTTGTTTTTTTGACAGGATATCCTTCATGAATTTGACATAGTTCAGTATTTGTTCAAGTGCTTCAACCAATGAGATTTGATATGAAGTTGCTTGAGTACGTCTAGGAACTTCTTGAATTGAATTTCCTGCTTTTGCTTCTAAAGTCTTTGAGGGTAGGGTGGTGGAGGCTTCTTTACTGGAACTGGTTGATTCATCTTCTATGGCAATTCTGCATCTAAAGTTGATCAGAATTAGCTGGTTCTAAAGTTACCTTGTCAGATTTTACAGACTCTGGTTTTAGTGAAACTAGAAATTCGATACTCGGTTGAACTTTCTCTGAGTCTTAAGCATCGGCTGGCTCCTTTTGAACTTTGACAGTGTTGGGCTCTAATTTCTTTCCACTCCTCAATGTCAATGCTTTACAATGCTCCTTCCCTGGATTCCTTGGATTCTCCGTATCACTAGGTAAAGCACCTTGTGGTCGGTTCGAGTTCGATTGCAAAAGTCGCCCATTTGGTTTTCCAGGTTTTTCAATGTAGCTGCTTGGCTTTGGATTAAGGCATCATTCTTGGCCATGCATGCTGTCAACAAGTTTTCTAAGCCATTGGATGGTTTAGCTTGAGGTTGTTTCTGAACTTGTTGGGTAAAAATAGGTGGCTGGGTTGGTCTAGGTTGGGCATATGTGTTACGAGGTCCAGCCCCTTGGTTACTCTAGGAGAAATTAGGGTGGTTTCGCCATGATGGGTTGTAGGTATTAGATTGTAGTCCTTGCCTTCCTTGGTTTTGGTTCTGGTTACCCATGTAATAAACGGATTCTGGGTTCGATGGACATTCTTCGAACAGATGTCCTTCCCCACAATAGACACAGGCTACATTTTCAAATAGATTCGGTGGTTGTGCTGTAAAACTATGAAACCCATTAGTGGTAAAAGTTTTAAGTATTGAGGATATTAAGGATACTTGAGATGTGAGTGAAGTGAGAGTGTCTACTTTATGTATTCCAGTGATTCATCTTCCTAGTGCTGCTCGGTTGGTTAATCATTGATAATTATTGCTAGCAACCCTCTCAATGATTTCATAAGCCTCATTATAAGACTTAGAAAAGAGAGCACCATTAGCAGAAGCATCCACTACCATCCTCGTGTGGGTATTGAGACCATTATAAAATGTCTCAAGTTGGATGCAATGGGGGATTCCGTGATGAGGGTACTTCCGTAATAATTCTTTGTACCTTTCTCATGCCTCATACAAGGACTCATCATCTATTTGTTGGAAAGCAGTGATCTCGTTCCTCAACTTAGCATTCTTGCTAGGCGAGAAATACTTCATGAGGAATCTTTCTGCTAACTCTTGCCATGTAGAAATTGAATTTGGTGGTAATGAGTTCAACCAGGCTCAAGCTCTGTCCCTTAGTGAATATGGGAACAGCTTCAATCGTAATGCATCTTCGGGTACTCTGGCTAACTTGAAAGAATTGCTCACCTCTATAAACAGTCTTAAGTGTAAGTGAGGATCTTTGTTAGGCATTCTACTAAATTGGCCCACTATCTAAAGCATCTGGAACATGACTGGCTTCAGCTCGAATTGTTGTGCCTCGATTTCAGGTCTTCTAATACCCAGATTAAGATCATTAAACACTAGCACTGCATATTGTCTTAACTATCATCAGCAATAAGGATAGGATTTTGAGCAGGGTCTGCTCCATTTCCTTTATTCGGATCTTCGAAGTTCATCTCTTTGGTCCTTCTCTGACTTGCTTTCTTCTTCGCTGTCGAAAAGTTCGTTCAATCTCAGGGTCTACAGGGAGTAAATAAATAATTCGGTTAATACTCATAAACACTTGAAATAATCACAGAAAAATTAATTAAGTTAAAATTTGAACAGAAAAATAAATCAAAATGTAAAACTAACAAATTCAAAAATAATGACTTTTTAAAATAGTCCCCGGCAATGGCGCCAAAAACTTGGTATGACAGAAATGTGCAAGTGTACACAATCGCAACAAGTAATAAAGTGACAAGTAAATATCGATTTATCGTACCCACAGGGACTATGAAAAGAATTATTTATGAATGCAATTTAAAAACACTTTGGTGAAAAAAAATTATTTCAATTTGAGAGGGTGATTAAAAACTAAGAATTTAACTAAGTAAAATAAATAAAAAATGAAGTAAAAGTCTAATGCACGATTTCAAAATATGATTTAATCAAGATGACGTAATTGTGCTAGGCTAATTACATTTCTCCACTTAGAATTATTAAACTCATGTTTATGTTGTTACGAAATAATTCACGGCAACTCGGTAATTTGCTAACTTATGAGCATACTTACTTACCAAAACCAATTTATCTCTTGACTATATCCCTATGTCAATTCAACTGATTAAACGAATTTTAGTAAATAAATATGTTATTACACATACATACTTATGGAATCAAAATACTCTCTTGTACATATCCTTATGCCAATTCGAATGATTAATTCAATCACATAAGCACATAAAAGATCATGTGAGGTAACAATGTATTTCTACCTTGAAACAATTTAATCACAATAATCTTGCAAGTTATGCAAGGCAATTGTATCTCTCGATACCGTTGCTACTTTAACCCTCAACTACCTTAGAAGATTAAACATGCACTGATTGAGTACTGTGTTAATTAATTACAATTTCAATCCGTTTAAATAATTAATTCATTTTTTACCTTACAATTGTAATTCAAGAATAACTTAGTCATGATTTTACTTAATTAAACATCTTACCGAGGCCTATAACAACACAAACACAATTTTAATAAATTAAGAAGGCAAAATGTAATCAACCTAACACGAATTAAATTTAAGCCATATCAATTAAATTAAACATACCAACATCACAAATATTCATAGACATGTTCATCATAACAACATCAAAAATTAAAAGGATAGGGAACAAGAAGCAAAATCTGATGTTCTCCGTGGCTTGACTAGTTGCTCCACTCTTCCTTCTCCGTTTGTTCTTGTCGAACTGAGGCTTCTACGAACACTTGAGCACTACTCCAAATGATGAAAGAATGGATCTTTTCCAAGAGATGAAATCGGCAAGAGGACAAGGGAAAAATGGATGGGAAACAAAGAGAGAAAGTTGAGAGAGGAGAGAAAAGATGAGAATGTTGTGGTGTGTTGAAATGAGCAGCTAAGGGGGGTTTTTATAGGGTGAGAGGGCTGCTAAAATAGCCAAAATCAGCATCAAAAGAGCCCTCCCATGGTCGGCCACACATGTGGCAAGTTTGAAGCTTTCAAACTTGCTATATTAAGGCTAGGGTAAAACTAGAAAGGCACTAAAAGAAGAGGGGTTTGTTTGCAGTTTGACGAAGTCTTCAAGGGCTTTTTTGCAAGCCAATTAATCAGCCAAGCAAGCTGATTGGGTCAGCATGCTGGACGGTTTTGGGCTACCCAAAACTTGGTTGGTTCGGTTCTCTCGGTTCAGCTCAATTGGGCCTTTTTTTATAATTAATTAATAATAATTTATTTAACCCAAATTAAATTGGATTAAAATTAAAATTAATTATATTATGAATTAATACATATAATTTGGCCCATATTTAGCAAAAAAATTCATTCGTCTCGATGCCTCAAAAATTGCTTCTCGGTTTTGTGCTTCTAGTAGTGTTTGCCGAGCCAATTTTCTCCCTTTGTGCAAAACTGTCGAAAATAATCAAAATTTATTATAAAATTAATTAAAATTCATAATGTTAATAATTTAAGTACAAAATAATTATTTTATAATATTTCTATATTTTTCGACAATAATTTTACCGAAACTGTATGAATTTGAGTTAAAAAGGGCATGAAAAAGTGTGTATATTTTTGTGTTTCCAGTCTTTCACATCATCCATGGACTATTCGAGATTGACCATTCATTCCTCCAAAGCCAATAACATGTCCCTCGAACGACTTACTTTTTTTGCCCTCCCACGGGTCTCTATTCACTCAATCTGATCGGCAACTTCTTTCGACATCTTATAGTGCCTTTATAACCTAAGCTCGAAAACCAACTATCTTGGGGCTAGAATTTTAGTCTTCCAATTCGTGTGACCTTAGACGATCCTTTCATTTCAAACGTGCATAAGTTAGCCTAACCACCAAAAAATTAAGGATTCACAAAGACTTCCTCCAAGGCACCAATTTATATAGTGGAAGCAACGGAAATCAAAAGAAGACTTAATGAACAAAATAGCCACAGAAAATAATGTGCGAGAGGTGTTTGAGTAAATGCTCTCAAAGAATTCTCTTACTTTTTATAATTCACGATACAATGGATAATTTAAAACTGAGGAAGAGGCCCTCTATTTATAGTTGAACTCCCCTCAAACTGATGGTATGGACCGAATTACATCGACAGACTAGATTAAGCCTATCCCTACAATCAAAGGATTTACAAGATTTACACAATCAAATCATATCTAATCTTACAAGATATTATTCTACTCAATATTCTACTATTAGTTTTCCTATTTACCAAGGTAGCCTAACTTTCCATATCTGCATCCTTGGGCCACCCAGGCTTCAAATGGACAAGCTTCTCCATCAGTTCTTTGAATCGGGCCAGCTCTTGTGGGTCAAATAATCCCCATTTAACCGATAGACCTCCTTGGGACGCATTTTTTACAATGGTCACGGGCTTTGAATTGTGGCCTATGACACTTTATGGTAGATAGCCCGGTTGGTTCACAATATACATAAACATATGGATTACTTAAACAGAAAAAGCTTACAAAATTCACACATGCAAGTGAACCTAGCTTTCTAGACAATCAACCCTAACAGAGCAGAGGCTTAACTTGGTTGCTACGAACTTGATTCGGAACAAAGACTTGACAACAAAATATCAATGAGAGAATTCTCATGGAATAAGGGTCGTATTTATAGCCTAAGTGTCCTAAAAATCTTAGGATACCCTATTTGACTTAGGAACCCTATTCGATTTAGGAAAAGGTTACTTGCATGAAAAGTATTCCTGGATACACAGTATCTTTTTTTTCCTAATTTGAATTTGACTTTGAATTTGATTGGCAAACCCTCAATTCACAACTTACTTGGCGAACACCCGGCTCACCAAACAGACTAGCGAACTCCCTTACCGCATCTTTTTGGCATATACTTATTTGTCGGATTTCTTGCGAACTCCTTATTGAAACTCTTTTGACGATCTTCTTACTGTTCCTTCTAACGAGCATAAGTTTTCCAAAACACTAACGAGCTCCTTCTTGACATCCCTTTGGCTAACCCCAATTCATGGAAACACTAGCGAATCCTCACTCGTGAGGCCAAAACTTCCAGACCTAGTCTTACGGTGTTACATCAAGCGTGTTCTTAGTTAGTTTAGCTTGGTTGAGCATTTTGGCGTGTTTTGGGTGGACAACCAACTACCTGTTAAAAGAAAGTATATTGATTGATTTAATGAGTTCTTGGAAATAATATGTTTGTATGACTATTGAAATGTTAGCTGATGAAATTGAATGAATGATACATGTGTGTTTAAAAGTTGTTTGGAAACGATATCAAAATGACTGGAAAGTTTACAGTTTACATGTATAATACGTTCACTTTGTACTTGTGACATGTGGTGACAGTGTTATATGTTTAAAAGAAAAAGATATTTGATTGTGTATGTAATGAGTTGAAAATAATGTGTTTAAGAATGGATATGATCAATTGATTAATTTAATTCATAGGTTTTATAGTTTGACTGAATGATACTGTTATATATCGTATTGAATGGATTTGGGAAGATTATATTATTTGATTCGTGATATACTCATCTTACTATTGTAAAATGTTTTGACAGGAAAGTTACTTAAACTAGTTAATTCTATTTATTTAAATGTGAAGTTAAGGTAAGACTATTGTTTATGTATCTATGAACTTACTAACCATGTCAGTGCTTACCCATTTGATTTTCCTGTCTTCTATAGTTGCATCTTTGTGAAATTTGGCTATCAGATCACTTCTAAAGCTCACACTATCCAGTGTCTCTTTTGATAATCTTTAGTTTATCCTAGCTTGGTTATAAGTGGTATGTAATAAGGATAGTGTATATATGTGCTTGAAGTTGAACTTGTGAAATTGCCATTTTGGTATGTTTATATGGTCTTGTATGAAAGTGAGGTTGATAATGTAGATTTTGGTAAGTTGAATCATACTTGTGCATATTTGAAGTGAAGGTTGATATGCCTAAATTGAATGTGAGTTAAAGTATGGAAGTAAGATGGCTATGATAAATGTACAAGCAATGCATGAACAATATGGTTGAATTGAATGGATAGAATTAGTTTTATTATATTGTGGTGCCAAATAAGACATATTGATTAGGTTTAAGAATGTTTTATAAACTATATTTTAAGCATGAAATGTGCATGTTTGAGTAGGCATTGAAGTAGGCTAGATTATGTATTAGTTACCTTTTCTGGCATACATGATTTGTCACACTGTTATGTGTCACACATGGTTGGTTGACACAGTCGTATGCCACTGGTAGTTTAGATACATGATTATTGACACAGCCTCAATTTGTTACACAACCTGGCGACTTGGTCGTGTGACTTAGATTTACACGGATTTAGTCTTTAGCACGGTTGGAGTACATGATTGTGTGATTCCACATCACACGGCCTCAGCCTATCACACGGCTAGGCCACATGGCCATGTGACCCCTATTTTTGTGTTTTTGCCCCACTTTTATGTAAAGTCTCAAATTAGTCCCTGTTTAGTTCTGAATTGTTTTTAGAGCTTTCTTAAGCTTGATTTAAGTTAGATCTTGCATGTAAAGCATGTTTTATATTGAATAATTGATATTTAATGGTTTTTTAAAGAATTTTTGAATTAAAATAGCATGTTCCTATTATGTTATTTGCTGTAGCATTTTATAACCCTATTCTGATGTCGGAGACGAATGAAAGGTGTTATATGATTGACTATGAACTTATTTTAAATCCAATTAGAAAAGTTAACTAAAAACTATAGCAAAATGATATTTTAACCATCAAATTATGCCAAAAAATTTAAATAACAAAATAGAAAAATGAGTGTACATCATAAGCCTTAACTGAGTCAAAACAACCTTCAAACGTCATTATATTAGGAGATAAAATACTTTCTAGAATTAAAAAAAATAATAATAAAAGCCAAGTATCACGTAATAGTGACCAGCGAAAATTTTTTAATTTGGATATTTATATCTTTATTATGATTTGTATAGCTGTATTATATTTAATTTGGATATTTATTTCTTTATTTTAATTTATATTTTTTTATATTATAACTATTATATCTTAGATAAAATCACTAACAGCGAAAAAACTTAATAAGTTGGTGAGGAATATTAAAAAACGCTCCAATTATGAAATTGAGTGATCTTTCAAAGGGTAAATTATAAAAAAAATGTCACTAAATTATTGTATTCCTTTTATTTTGGTTATTAAACTATTAATTTTTCCGATTTAACCACTAAACTTTCGAAATAAAATATTTAGATCACTCAAAATTCAAACTTTTTTTTATTGATCTAATAAAAAATTTAACCCTCCAATGTTTACACATTATATCAGTTTAATCCTAAATATAAAATATTCAATAAATTTAGCCCTCAATGTTTATAAATTTTTCATTTAGCTTGAACTCTAAAAGATTAATAAATTTAGCCCTCAAAACTTACAAAATTTTTCAATTTACTTCTATTTCGAAAAAATTTAATAAATTAATTTTTAGTCCTTTACAAAAATAAATAACTTAAGCTTCTTAACCCAGAAATCTTAGCTTTAGGTTTCAAAATTTATAATTTTATCTTACTCCAAATAAATTTTTGACATCGTCTTTAGCATAAATTGTTTTCATACACTTTGTTTACCAACCCAACACTTGGAAAAGGGAAAAAAGAAATGAAAAGAACACCATATGGTAATGATATTTTTGAAACGTAACAATTGATGAAGCAAAGTTGATTATAAATCTCTGATAGAGGCTACAACTATCAACTAACCAGCTTATAATAAATAAATAAAAATCGTCAAACATCAAATTTCTATACCAGAAATAGAAAAAAAAAAGTGAGTTCAAGTTGCTATCTCTAGCTTCAAAACAAAAGATATTATAGGAAATGGATTGTTTAGATCTAGATAAAGTTATGTGAATTTTTAGAATTCAAATTAAAAAGATGAAATTTTTTAAAATTGAGGGTTAGATTTGTTGAATGTTTTATATTTAGGATCAAATTTATATAATGTGTAAATATAGGAGGGCTAAATTTATTAAAATATTTTATTTTAAAAAGTTTACTTACTAAATAGAAAAAAACAATAATTCAATGATCAAAATAGAACAAATACCCATTTTTAAAGTTTACCCTTTATAAAAAAAAATAATAATAGAAAGATGCAGGAAAGTTTGAATTTTGAGTTTTTCTTTTAAACTTCACATCAACTTTTAATTGTTTCAATGATTGGGACTAAAGTATAATCAAATTATATAAATTGATTAAATTACGAAATTGAGTATATTACAAGAAAATCAAAACTCCGATAAAAATAGACAGTCATAAGAGAAATTCTGACAAAAACAGAAAATTACAATTGCGGTGGAGAAAATGACGTGAACAGTGATGGATGCCCACGAAACTCCTAAGTTCTGATATTTACATATATGGCTTCCAACATCCATGTCCTGCTGAAGGATATTACAAATTGACGGACATCGTAGTTGTTTATAGGCAGGAGATGGAAACAAGACCTACCATTGCAGGCCAAAGCATCCCCACTTTCCCTCTCCATTCGACTTCTGAGAAAGCCATTCCCCTTCTAGGCTTTGGCACTGCTGAATTCCCTTTCGGTGCCCCCATTGATACCCTGAAACAGACGATTCTCGAAGCTATCAAACTTGGGTACCGCCACTTCGATACGGTTGCTGTTTACCAAACTAGCAGCCTTTAGGTGAAGCAATATCCGATGCTATTCGTCTGGGGTTAATCAAATCCAGGAATAAACTCTATCACTTCCAAGCTCTGGTGCAGCGATGCACACCATGACTGTGTTCTCCCAGCTCTCAAGCAAACACTCGAGTATTTACTGTTCCCTTCATGTGAAAAGTTTTCACTTTGTGTCCTTTTATTGGTTTACTAATGGCTTCTTGATATCTACAGGAATTTGAAGCTGGAGTATCTTGATCTCTATCTGATTCACTGGCCAGTGAGATTGAAGCCAGGTAAATGGGAATTTCCTTTCAAGGAGGAGGACCTTGGTCCCATAGATCTAAAATCTGAATGGGAAGCAATGGAGGAGTGTCAAGCTCTTGGGCTAACCAAATCTCTAGGTGTAAGCAATTTGTCATGCAAGAAACTCCAGACCATCCTTTCCACTGCCAAAATCCCACCAGCGGTGAACCAATTAAGGGTCACTTTAATTTCCAAATAATTTTGTTTCATGATGTTGGATTTGGGGTGAAAGGTGGAGATGAACTCGTTGTGGCAACAAAAGAAGCTAAGGAAGTTTTGTGAGGAGAAAGGCATACTTATCGAAGCTTACTCTCCTCTGGGGACCAAAGGAACGGCGCGAGGAACAAATCGGGTGAT
Source organism: Gossypium anomalum (assembly GCA_025698475.1). Classification (NCBI taxonomy): domain Eukaryota; kingdom Viridiplantae; phylum Streptophyta; class Magnoliopsida; order Malvales; family Malvaceae; genus Gossypium; species Gossypium anomalum. Next base: position 64,497,309 of record CM046956.1, read on the forward strand.
AGAATGTGAGGTACCCAAAGAAATTGCCCAAGCCAAGGGAAAATCACTTGCTCAGGTATTATATATATTAGACCCCTGGCAGACACCATTTCTTTCTTGTTTTTCCCTTCCGTTAGCAATTAAGAAAGCTGACACTAATAAATAGGGGACTGTTTCGGAATGAAAATAAACAAGGTTTGCATGAGATGGGCATATGAGCAAGGAGTATGTGTGCTTGAGAAGAGCTTCAACAAACAAAGTGTTGGTGTGTGGGGATGAAATGAATGCATGATAAATTAACAAGGGCTTTAAGATGTGTATCAATATTACTTTTTTAAGGTTCTATTCACCCTATTTATATTATGGTGTGCAAAAGAGTTACTGATAAATGAACGACAAAATAAATCTTAATAATTGTCTATTTTTTGTACCGATAAAAACAGTCCACTGAATAATAAGACAAGCATAGTAAGGATATTAATTTTTATAAAAATTTAATTTGCAGTAAGAATAATTGAAAAAGTAGAAAAAAAATTTCTTTCTATATTATTAGGTGGGTCATACAAATGAAATTTCACTTCATAGAAGGTATCATATCTCTTCATATGGATATGATAAATTTTGAATTTAAGAGATATAATTCATCACCATAACTAATAACAATTTTTAACTAATAATCAACATAACTTTTGATTAGTTATGGCTTTTAATTTGCAACAACAATGTTAAAAATGTTTCAAAGGATAAAAGAAAACCTTGGTATCTTTTACCGGAAGCTATGATGAATTGCATAAAATAAGCCAACTTCCACAGTGCAAAGTATATGCAGCAGGGGATTTTGTATCAGATGATGGTCCTCACAAGACTGTCGAAGAGTTTTGGGATGGAGAGATTTGAAGCTAATCATCTACTATATTGGGTTTATTACAAATAAAACAAATGAATCCCCATATACACTCGTATATTTATGTATCTTCAGAAACTCAAGTGTTGTCCAAGTTCCTTGGTTAGAACATTTCCAAAATAACAAGTGAAATGAAACCTGTTGGTATTAACAGAAGGATTTCTGCAATTTAAACCGTATCCAGAGTGGTTTTCCATCTATACTATAATTATAAACTCTTATAATTTGCATAAGCAAAAAATAAGCAAAGAGTTGCAAAATTAGATACATCAAAATTCTTAAAAAAGAGTAATAAATATTACAAGCTTTTTATCTTCTTAATTCTTACATAAACCATTATGATCAAATAAACATTACCTTATTATTCAAGCACTATTACTGCTTCCATTAGCTGATCCAGGCATCAGCTCCCTTAGCATTGCCACCACCTGCAACATGCTAGGCCTTTTGGAAGGGAAATCATCCACACATTGCAATGTTATCTCCAAGTACCTCATCATCTCCTTAACTTCTTCTGCTTCTGCTTCATCAGTTCCTTTAGTCACCAACAATATTTCTGGGTCTATCACTTCCATGTGTTTTTGTTCTCTTACCTTAATTTTTACCCACCCAACCAAGTTGGTGTCCCCGAAATCCTCTTTATCGGTCGGACGCTTCCCAGTCAAGAGTTCCAGCAGGACAACTCCAAATGAATAGACGTCACCCCTTACCGTACATCGGAAACTTTGGTAGTATTCTGGTGGGACATAACCAGGTGTGCCTGCAAGTGTGCTCACACTTAAATGAGTGTCAAGGGCACTTATGAGCCTTGCCATCCCAAAATCTGAGACCCTGGCTTCCATTTCATGGTCTAATAGCACATTGCTTGACTTCATATCTCTATGTATGATATGAGGGATGCAATTGTGGTGGAGGAAACAGAGTCCTTTAGCTGCACCTCTGGCAATCTTTTTCCTTTCTTCCCAAGTTAGAATCCGTCGATCTCTCGCTTTTGCTCTTCCATGGAGCATTTCTTCAAGACTGCCATACTCCATGAACTCATAAACAAGCAGCCTTTCCTCTCCAATCATGCAGTATCCCAACAATGGCACTAGATTCCTATGTTTAATCTTCCCTAAAGTTTCCATTTCAGCCATGAATTCTCGATCACCTTGGCAGCTCAATCGAATAAGCTTCTTGATGGCGACACTCGAACCGTCCTTCAAAGTGGCTTTGAAAACTTCTCCAAACCCACCACAACCTATGAGGCTTGCTGCTGAGAAACCATTGGTAGCCTCAATGAGTGTGGAAAACTTTAGCTTCCTCAGCTGTCTCTGGAACGTTGCCACATTGATGCTCAGCGGTTCTTTCTCTTTCTCAATCTTCCATGTTGTAGCTGCATGAACTGCTTGCAACCTGTTAAGCATCTTGACTTCCTCGGCTTCCCTCCGCCTCGCACGCATCGCGATGGCCCATACAATCAAAATACAGATAGATGCAATGGATATAAGGATCCCAAGGACAATGCTATTAGCCCATGAAACAGCAGCAGGCTTCCTACGTCTTTTGCCACCATCTAAATCTGAACTTGTAGCAGCTTGATTGTTTCCATTCCGGCATTCAGGCAATGGAACTCCACAAAGTCCTGGATTATTGGCATACTGGGTTGCTGGAAGTGTACTCAACTGACCCCTTTGTGGAATTGGCCCTGTTAATTCATTGTAAGACAAGTCAATCTGCACCAGAAAAGATAGGTTCGAGAATGACTCTGGGATTTGGCCCTGCAACCTGTTATGTGATGCATCAAACACACCTAAGTTCCTCAGCTGGCCAAGGGACGAGGGAATCTCTCCAGACAGCTGATTATGTGCTAGTTCAAGAACTTGCAAAGCCACCATTTCACCTATTTCGTCTGGGATTTTCCCACGAAGCTGATTGTAAGAGAGATCCAAATACTCCAGCGTCTGGTATTGTGTGAAAAGACTCAACACTGGCCCAGAATACATCCTTGTAAAATCACAGCTTTTCAAGTTGGAGATCTGCAACAATCTTTCAGGCCTGATCCCAGCAAACTCCAACAGTCCTCCAACTCCTTTACACGAATTCCCCACGTTCCTCACGAAAACCAGAGTGTTACCCGACAGAATTCCACTCAAGGACTTTGCCCCAAGCTGCCGGCCAAGTCTGGGTGGGATTTCTCCGGTCAGCTTGTTGCTGTTCAAATCTAACCAAACCAAGCTAGTGCAATTTCCTAGCTCTCCTGGTATCTCACCGCTTAAGCTATTGTTTGCTAGCTGAAGAACAGCTAACCTTGATAAAAGGCCGAATTCTCGTGGGATTGAACCCGTGAGTTCATTGCTTGTGAGAGATATCCATTCCAGATTGCTGCAGTTGAATAACTCCACAGGTATCTCACCACTAAGTCGGTTGTTATTAAGGATCAGATCTTTTAATTTGCTGGATTTTCCCAATTCTTTTGGGATTTGCCCCTCCAAGTCATTGAACCATGCTATCAGCTGCTCTAGATTCTCAAGCGCCCCAAGTTCCGTTGGGATCGATCCATTGAGATAGTTCAAACTAAAATCAACTGTCCTCAGCTGAGGACATTGTGACAATTGAGGTGGAATTTGTCCAGCAACGAGATTGTCTGGGATCTTCAGCTCTTCAAGTGCGGCAGCTCCTGGGCATATATCAGGTGGAATGGTCCCAAAGAATTTATTGGAACTCAAATCCACAATTCTCAAGCTCTTACAATATGAAATCGAAGAAGGAAATGGCGCAAAGATGATGTTATTACTCAACAACAAAGCCTCTAATGCACCAAGATTCTCAAGGATAGAATCTGGAAAGGGGCCTGTTATGTTGTTATTAGATAAATCAAGAAGCTGAAGATAAGAACATGAAGATAATGAACTGGGAACTGGGCCTGAAAAGTTGTTGAAAGAAAGCCTGAGTGCCAAAAGTGAGTCACATGCATTCCCCAACTCGGAAGGAATCCAACCAGTGAGATGGTTAAAAGAAAGGTCAAGCCTTTGTAAGCTTTTAAGCTCCCCTAAAGAGCTTGGGATCTCCCCAGTGAGAGAATTGAGTGAAAGATTCAATGCAGTGAGCTTGGTGCAATTCGAAAGATAAACAGGAATGGAATCAACAAAACGGTTTGAAGACAAATCAAGGACCAGCAAGGAATTGCAAGAATTCTCTAATTTCAACCCTGAAATAGAACCTGTGATGTTGTTAGCAGAGAGATCAAGAACCTGCAACTTATCTGGATTTGATGAAAAAAGATTATCAGGTAAAGTCCCTGTGAGATTATTATGGGATAAATTCACGTATTCAAGATTTGGAAGCTTGGAGAAAATGTTATCAGGGAATAGACCAAAAAGACCAGTGTCAGACAACTGGAGACGCTTCAATCCATATGGGAGGAGCAGCAAAGTCGTTGAATTTACAGTGAACATATTCCCAGACAAATCCAAAGAAGATAACATATCAAGAGAAGCCAAAGGGTTGAAAAAGATGGTCCCATAGAGGCTACACTGGTTAAGGTCAAGCTGAACCACTCTACCCGATGAGCATTTAACTCCATACCAAAGGCATGGACTGGTTTCAAGCTTCCACCCTGATAGAACTCCAGTCGGGTCGTTGTCGATCATCTTTTTGAACCCAAGTAAAGCTACTGCATCGGTTTTGATGGATGGAACAACCGTTTGTTCCGCTGCTGAAACCGAGATATACACGGTAAAGATAAGTATGAGAGGCAGATGATAGGAAAGCTGAACTGGTTTCCCCTCCATTGAAGAAACACACAATTGAGAGAGAGGAAGAGAGAGGGAGAGGGTGCAATGTTTAGAAGAGAGAGTGGGAGTGGTGAATATGATGAGAAACTGTTGTGGGTGCAAAGCAGAAGAGAAGCTTTAGAAAAAGGGAAAAAGAAAAGAAAGGAGGGAGGGGAACATGGGAAAGCAATATGAAGAAAATAAAATGGGACTTCAGATGGAAATTGATGGTGGAATGTGAGGTATACATTGAACAAATACGGTTCCAATGCATTGATCCATACATTCATGGATTTGGGTTTAGTACTAGAAAACGTAGACTAGAGAGAAAAACATCAAAATCAAAAGCATTGATTTGACATATGGTCAAAAGGAAAAGGACCCACAGACAAGCTCTGTCTTAAGATCGGCTTCTTTACATAAAATAAGGGGGAAAAATGTTAAATTTGGAGTACGCATGGGTTGAGTGATCATTGATCCAAGAGTCAGTGTCTGTTTGTCAGAGAGAATGTTTTTCTGTTTCATATTTGAGAAATGTATGATCAGATGAAGAAGATTCAGTCCCATTGTATGTGACTTTTAACGTTACAGATCCATTTTGTTTGTTTCCCATTGGCATCCATGCATTTCCAATCTTGGCTTCAATTCAATCTTTTTGGATCAATGTATTTTATTTCAGACTAAATTCGAATCTAAAATTTCTCATTGATGTAAAACTTTTTCATTTCTTAAACCTTTCCAGTTCAAGACTTGTTTAATTTAATTATTGGAAAAAAGTTGTAAAACCAATGGAATCAAATACAAGTAAAAAGGATTATGTATAGATATTTTTTATGCCGTAATAAGAAATAATGAAGGAAAAGCATAAATTGGTGATAAGGGAATATGGTCCACTTGGGAGAAAACATTAATTATATAAACCATTGAATTTTATTGTTTTTAAAGAAAATTAATTGTGGGAGAATAAAAATGAAGGCCCACAAACAAACAACAATCAATTAGCTCTTGTGGTTAATGGCTGGAAGAATATTTGGCATGAGAAGTGATGATGCCCCCATTTGCTCCCTCTTTTTCTCTCTGCTAACCGAACTAATTGGATTAGCTCTAAAAAGTATGGTGAAAAAGTGAAGTGCATCCAAGCAAATATGTTTAAAATCCTTTCAACTTTCACAAAAAAATATATACTATTAAGATTTATCTACTATGTAAAACGAAAATTATTCTCTTTTTCTATCAACAGTCTACTTTATATTTATTTTATTCATTTTCTTCTTTTTTTTTAATTACAAAAAAATATCACATTGAATTATTATAAAATCAAGCTTAAATTATGTTATATTTTACTTTAATTAAAATTAACTTATTTAATTTAATTATAATTAATTTGAAAAGCGACTTCTTTAAACTATTTTTATTTAAAATAATTAACGGTATTTAAAATATTTTAATGATAACAAAGTTTAAGAAATAAAGGAAATTTTAAAAACAAATGTAAATATTGTTATAAAATAAAGAGAGATGGAGAGAATAAAGAACAAAGAAAGCAATAGAGAATGTATTTTATTTATCAAAGAGATAATTACAATGCTTCATTAGACTCTTTATTTATAGGCGTAAAAAGTATAAAAAAAGTAGAGATCTAATTCTAATAACTATTAAAATTTAAAATACATCAAAACTTTATCTTGATCATGATGGACATCCACTTAATGAGATATTCATAACACTCCCCCTTAAATGTCCATTGGTAGATAATGTGTCTCATTAAAACCTTATTAGGAAAAACCTTGTGAGATAAAAAATCTAATGAAGGAAAAAGAGTACACAATCTTCTATTACAAGCCGCCTTGTTAAAAACCTTTATCAGGAAAACTCAATGAGACAAAACCTTGGTTAAAGGAAAAGAGTACAACTTATTTTTAGACTCCCCTTAATGGAAACATTACATTACATCTTTAAGTCAACACATTCCAATCTTGTGTAATAGTCTTTCAAATGTTGAAGTTGGCAATGCCTTAGTAAAAAGATTTGCTAAATTATCACTAGAACGAATTTGTTGAAGATTTATATCACCTTTTTCTCAAGATCATGGGTGAAGAATAATTTTGCTGAAATATGTTTCGTTCTGTCACCTTTGATATAACCACCCTTTAATTGAGTTATACATATTGCATTATCTTCGTAGAATATAGTTGGCATTTTTTCCTATAAGGGTAAATTACATATCTTTTGGATATGTTGGGTCAATAATCTTACCCAAACACACTCTCGACTTACCTCATGCATTGCAATTATTTTTGCATGATTTGAAGAAGCAGCAGCTAATGTTTTCTTTGTTGAACGCCATGATATGGCAGTACCCCCACATGTAAATAAATATCATGTTTGAGATCGACCTTTATGTGGATCCGATCAAATATCTTGCATCAACAGAGCCGACTAATAGGGATTTTGAATCATTTGAATAAAATAACTCCATGTCAATAGTCCCTCTGAGATATCTAAATACATGTTTTGGAGAAGAACTAAATCTTGCTAACAAGTTTACAGCAAAAGCTATATCAAGTCTTGTGTTGTTTGCAAGACACATCAATGCCCCTATGGCACTTAAATATGGTACTTCAGGACCAAGAAAGTCTTCACCATTCTCGCAAGGAAGAAATTGATCTTTATTCACATCTAACAATCGTACAACCATCGGAGTTGTAACACTCCTTATCCGTACCCGAGACCAGGACAAGGTATAGGGCATTACTGTAAACAAACATGACATTTCGGAAAAATACGGGTTATGAAATTTTGTTCCAAGTTAAAACCAATCAATCATACTCATAATGTCCCTATTATGGGTCTATGAGGCCTAAAACATGCATTAAGAATGGTCTGGGACTAAACCGAGAGCTTAAGAAAATCTTAGGAAAATTTCTAGGTTTAGGCCTCACACGCCCATGTGAAAGAAAAGCACACGCCCGTGTGCTTGGGACACGCCCGTGTCCCTTACCGTTATGGAATTAATTAAATTTATTTTTCCATTTCGAACCTACAGGGGTTTTCACACGGCCGTGCACACGCTCGTGTCCCTGGCCCGTGTCTTTCACAAGGCCTAGACACGCCTGTGTCGTCGCCTGTGTCCAAAAACCTGAGCATTCTGTTTATGACGTCATCATGCAATTAGGGGTACACGGCCAAGACACACGCCCGTGTGCTAGGCCGTGCCCTCCACACGGTTGAGACACATGGTCATGTCTCTACCCATGTGTTTACTACCATGCATACTGACTTAAAAATTTTAGGTGCAGGGGATACATGGCCGTACCACACGCCCATGGGGCTGACTGTATATCATACACGGCCTAGACACATGCCCATGTGTCTACCCGTGTGGAACTTTTTGGAGGCTACAATCCAAGCCAATTGTCACCCTCAACATCCCCACACATTTGTGAACTTTAATGGTATTTAACATGGTTTAAATATACCCAATGACAACCTTCAATGTTCTATTGCATGTTAATCTCATCTCATCAGTTGTGTATATGCTAAATTATCCTCTTTGTATTAAGGATTACCATATCATATAATACATTTAAACTTGGCTCATTTCAACTCATTGCCAATTATGACCTAACCATCTCTAAGTGATTTGGCCACATTTCACATGTCCATACATGATATACCACATTTAACCATCACATGAACGTTTAAACACCAACAAGCATAATTAGTAGGTTACAACCTACATCAAAATGTGCCATGTCTTATGGCCATATACAAAATGAATAGGTATATCATTCAAGCCTTTACATTGGCTAACTAATGACACATATAACAAAATAACCAAAAACCTATACATGCCATTGTAACAAAGTAAAAGTATCTATATACCAAATCAAGATAAGCTGACAGTGTTGACAATACTCCTATCATCTTCCAATCTTCACGAGTTCACGAGCTCTGTAAAACAGGGAAAATGCTTAGTAAGTCCGGATAACAGGAAAGTAAACTTACCGGTAATTTAGCATGCAACCATAAAAGATATTCATGCCAACATGCATAGTATAATTTCCTATCACACTTACTCAACCATCAACTTAGTCTCATGCCAATACATTATAACATTAGTCTTAGATGAGCTCATCAATTCAAACATGTCTATTCCCACTTCACATTTTAATCCCGTTGAATTTCTTGGAATCTCGATGGATATCTCGTTTACCGTCAAATCATGCAAGTGATCTTTTAATTATGCACTCCCGTGAACCTCACTCTTATGGCAGGATTACTAGTTCAGGGTAAATCCCCCATAACATAAACTCACAGAGTAACGTCAAGATTACCAATCCAGGCTAAATCCCCTATAATGACATATACTCCTATGAGTTCGAATCTGAATACCGGTCCAGGCTAAATTCAGATCCCAATCAAATTACCCGTCCGGGGTAAATTCATCACGGCATACATATTCTTCAGGATGCTAGATCACTATAAGATCACTTGTCCGGGCTAGATCCTTTATACTTTTATTTCATTTTCGAGAAATCTATCAGATATCCTTTTTATTCAACTAGGACATTTCATAGTAACATCAATATCTCATGGATTGTCATGCAATGAATATCACTATTAAAATTCATACATGAACATACATCTTTAATGTATTTAAAGATAGTTTACATTCGAGTTACGCGAACTTACCTGGTATTTGCTTCGGTTTCGTATTTCAGTTATTCCAAAACCTTTTGTTTTCCACGATCGACTTCTGGAACAGATTCCTCGATGTCTATATAAACAACAATGAATTATTAATACATTACATTATTCATTTCCGGCCTAAAACTCATCCTAGGGCAAAATAACCAATTTGCCCCTCACATTTTAATCTTTTACAAATTAGTCCCTAGGCTCGTATAATGAAATGTATGTAGCTTCTTGGTTACCCATGCCTAGTCGAATGTATCTAAAGCTCATACCAGCCCATATTTTCCTCTATTTCGCATTTCTACCACACATTTTATACTTTTTATAAAATGGTCTTTTAAGCCATTTCCATGAAAATCTACTTAGTAAAAGTTGTTTACCATCCTTTAAAATCTCATATTCCTCCATAAATCATCAAAACACAAGTATCTCATGCATGGGTAAATTTCCAAACATGAACCCTAGCTTGAAATATGGGTGGGAATAGAGACAGCATGTTACAATGATCTCAAAATTATAAAGAACATTGAAAACGAGGCTAGGATTGACTTACTATCAAGCTTGAAATGTTGGAAAACCCTAATTATGGAGACCTTTAGAATTTTGGAAACATGGAGAAGAAAATGAGCTGATTTTAGCTTGATTTTTCCCCTTTTTATTAAGTTTATTACAAATTGACCAAAATGCCCCTCCTTACAAAACTTCTAAATTTTTCTATATATGCCCATTTTTGTCCAAAAATTTAGAAATTGGGGAAATTTCTATTTAAGACCGTCTAATTTATAATTCAAAGCAATTTCATGCAAATTGCTTTTAGAACCCAAGTTTTGCAATTTATTCAATTTGATCCCTAATTTCTAATTGGATACCTTATACTTCGAATTTCTTCATGAAACTTTAACACATGCTTATTTCATATTCTAGACCTCATAGTAATCATGAAATAAATATTTTAACATCAGATTGGTGGCCTCAAAACCACTATTTCGACTAGGCCCTATTTTGGGATGTTATATTTCTCCCTCTTTAGGGACTTTCGTCCTCGAAAGTCTTACCAGTAAACAGGTTTGGATATTGACTTTTCATGCTTCTTCAAGTTCTCATGTGGCCTCTTTTACTCCGTGTCTATGCCATAGAACTTTCACCAAGGTTATGTTCTTATTCCTCAACTGTTTGATTTCTCGAGCCAAAATCTTAACCGGTTCTTCACCATAAGTCATATTTGGGCTAATCTCAATTTTCATCGGAGAAATCACATGAGAGGGGTCTGATCTATATCTGCGTAACATGGACACATGGAATACATCGTGAATATTTTTCAATTCGGATGGCAACGCTAACCGATAGGCTAATGGTCCAACTCTTTCAGTAATCTCATATGGTCCAATAAATCGCGGGTTCAATTTACCTTTCCGGCCAAATATCAAAACTTTTTTCTATGGAGATACTTTCAAGAACACTTTATCTCCAAATTGAAATTCAATCTTCTTTCTTTTCAAATCAGCATATGACTTCTGTCTATCCCACGCCGCTTTCAAACAGTCGCGTATCATTTTAACCCTTTCTTCATATTCCTTAATTAAATCAACTCCGTGAATCTGGCTTTCTTTAAGTTCTGTCCAAAACAGTACAATGCCTCATAAGGTGCCATCTTTAAACTCGTTTGGAAACTGTTGTTGTAGGTGAATTCCACCAATGGTAAATAATTTTCTCAACTACCTTGAAATTCAAGGACACAACACCGTAACATGTCCTCAAGGGTCTGAATCGTCCACTCAGACTGACCATCAGTCTGTGGGTGGAATGTCGTACTAAAACTCAACTTTGTACCTAAGGCTTCTTGCAAATTCTTCCAAAATCTCAAAGTGAATCTTGGATCCCTATCTGAAATAATCGACAATGGTGCCCCGTGTAGTCTCACAATCTCAGATATGTACAAGTCGGCCAATTTTTCAAGAGAGAAATATGTTCGTATAGGGATAAAATGAGCCGACTTCGTTAGTCTATCAATTATAACCCAAATGGCATCTTTATTCTTCGGGGTTAACGATAATCCTATCACAAAATCCATAGTATTCCTGTCCCATTTCCATTCGGGGACCATCACGGGTTGTAATAAACCCGAAAGCACTTGGTGTTCAGCCTTGACCTGTTGACATATCAAGCATTTCGACACAAATTCAGAGATATCTCTTTTCATACCATTCCACCAGTACATGGTCTTTAATTCATTATACATCTTAGTACTTTTTGGGTGAATAGACAGACGACTATCATGCGCCTCTTGCAATATTTTCCGAATAAGCTTATCATCTTTGGGTACACAGACCCTATCTGATTTGAGCAGCAGTGTTTTTAGCGCTTTGATAACATTGATGCTACTCTACAGCAGATTTGTCAGCACCTCCACATTTCATCGCCACCCCCACCTCGCGAACCATCCGGTAATAATGATGTTTAAAGATTTTCTTTGTTATTTTTTATTTTTTTATTTTTCGGTTTTATAAACAAATTTTAACTTTGGCTATTTCATTATGAGTAATTATTCTTCTTTATATTCCCTAAAGAGTTTCTGATTTCATCACAGTTATAAAGAGCTCCAAAGCTCACTATCACTTAGGAACTTCAAACTCTACTGGAAAATGTTCTCCACGACTGCCATGCCCTGGTCGACCACGACCATAGCCACCACGAGATATAATATTCTTTTGGCACAGCACTTGTGGAACCCAACCTCTACCACTACCGGAGTATTCTCCTCCACTCTACATAACTCCAACTTAAGGAGTTCATTCATTTAACATTCAGGAAGTTTCACTTCTCTCCCTATCTTATGATCTTATATCTCTAATTGCCACTGATAAACCGTAATTTATACATATTTATAACCCATGCTTAACGCATTTTATGAATGATTTCTCCTTAGATTTGGTGAATTCGATGCTCGTAATGCCTTAATTTCATGTTTTATTCTCAAGTAAGCATAGGAGAACGAAAGGAACGAGAAACGGGCCAAAAACGGAGAAAATGGGCCAAAGCACTAAATCAACACGGCCTAGACCTCTTCACACGGGCAGATCACACGGCTGTGTCAATTTGGCAGAATTAAAGCACGATTCACACGGGTATAACACACGGTCGTGTACCTCGAACACGGCCTGAAGTTATCGCACACGGGTGTTTCACACGGGCGTGTCTCTACCGAGCCCAAGTTAAGTCCAATTCGGAAAAGGCAACTTTTGAAGGTTCTTAGGCATTCCAAAGCCTATAAATACACCCTAGAAGAGGAAGAAAGGAATTACTCCAAGGAAGTTGATTGATCCATCTCAGAAGTCGGATCTACTATCAAGACTAAAGATCTCTCCTCAACCCTCCAAGAGTTTTAGGTTTTCTTTATGTTTTGTAATTATTATTATTCTGAGATGTTTTCTACTTTAGTTATGAACTAAACCCCTAAATACCTAAGGGGGATGAAACCTATGACAAAACCTTGTTATTATTTCTGAATAGTATGATAAATATTTGACTTGTTCTTAATTATGTGTTCTTAATTCTTGTTTTGGTATTTCAGGATATCACTTCAAGTTACTACTCTTAGTTGAAGGAGGAATAGACCTTGGCTAAGAGTAACTTTGTTGTAATTAAGCGGAATTTATTGCGCGCCTAGAGATAGGGAGACATGATTTTGTCGGATTAGGGTGAAACCTAATAAGAGAATCCATAGATCGAGTTAATGTAATCTTAAGGTGTTAATTAGAGATAACTCTCGGTTATTCAACCTAGGGATTAGACGTTGTTAGTCTTGAGAGGGATAATAATATACAGTAGGGATTTCTACAAAACAAGTTAAATGAATAAATCGTCCGGTTTGGAGCCAGAATAACAAGTAAAAGTCTAGGTGGATTTTTCCTTAGGTATTGTCTCAATCAATCGCTTTCCCCAAAAGTAATCTCCTGAATTCTATTTTCTGCAAGTTCTTAGTTTAATTAATTAGTTAGTTAAAGCAAATCTCTTTTCTTCGACTAGATAATAAGAAGACAGTCATTACTAGTACTCATAGTCCTTTGGGTTCAACAATTCGGTCTTGCTAAAACTATACTACTGTTCGATAGGTACACTTGCCTACGTCGTGATAATAGTTAGTTTCAAGAACAATTCATTATAAATTTATAAAACTTATCACAGGAAAATCGACGATCAAGTTTTTGGCGCCATTACCGAGGACTAAGATATTAGGAACGCTCAATTTTTATTACTTTAGCCATTTATTTTCTTGCAATTTAACTTCAATTTTTATTTTACTAATTTTCTTTCTTTTTTCTCCTGGCAGGTTCTTATAGTTTATGACTAGAAGAAACCCGTCAGGACTATTATTTTTTGACGAGGAAATTGATTGTACAGCTCGTAGAAACCAATGAGAAATCAGGCGCAGCTTAAGATACACAGAGAAAGAACAAGAGGACGATATCTCAATTACAACCGAGGAGATGGCTGAAAATCAAGACAATCCGCTACCTCCAGCCATACCCGCTAATTAGCAAATCAGAATCCTACTCCTCGTACTATGTATGATTATGCTAAACCTAATTTTACAGGAACTGAGTCACGTATTGTTAGGCCTGCTATTGCTGCAAATAATTTTGAACTGAAACCTAACACGATTCAGATGATACAGCAATTTGTTCAGTTTGATGGTTTGCAGGATGAGAACCCCAACACTCACTTGGCAAATTTCCTAGAACTGTGCGACACTTTTAAAATTAATGGTGTTTCTGATGATGCCATTCGCCTTCGGTTATTCCCTTTTTCACTGAGGAATAAAGTTAAACAATGGTTGAACTCATTTTTCACCGGAAAAAATAGCTAAGTTGCGTAATGATATATCTTCTTTTGTGCAGATGGACTTAGAAACACTTTACGATGCATGGGAGAGATACAATGACCTTTTGCGAAGGTGCCCACACCATAGATTACCTCTATGGCTGCAAGTTCAAACGTTCTACAACGGTGTGAACCCTTCGACAAGACAAATGATTGATGCAGCTGCTGGTGGGACCATCAATAACAAAACACCTGAAGAGGCTTTTGAATTTATTAAAGAGATGTCACTGAATAACTATCAGTGGCAAGTCATTATGACTAAGCCAATGAAAATAGCAGGCGTTTATAACGTCGATTCGGTCACTATGTTGTCAAATCAGATAGAACTTCTGAATAATAAAATTGATGGTTTACTTGGTTCTACACAGGTACATCCAGTGATGAGGTGTGATTCAAATGGAGGAGGTGTGCTTACAGAATACCCACCATCCAATCCTTCAACCGAAGAGGAACAAGTCAACTATATGGGTAACAATAATTTTAGATCTCAAAATAACCCATATAGTAATACTTATAATACAGGTTGGAAGAACCAAAGGCCACAGAATCCTCAAGGTTTTCAACAGCCACCTTATCAACAGGAAAAGAAGCCGAACCTTAAGGAGATGCTATCCAAATTTATCTCGGTGTCAAAAACTCGTTTCCAGAATACCGAGACAACACTCAAAAATCAACAAGCATCAATTCAAGGACTCAAAACTCAGATAGGTCAGCTATCCAAATTAATTTCTGAATGACCACAAGGTAGCTTGCCAAGTAACACTAAACCGAATCCAAAGGAAAAACTCAACGCAATTAGTACTCAAGATAAAGAAGGATTCGTTGAGCCTGAGCCGGAATTGATGCAAGAAACTGTGATAAGCAAAGGTAAAAGTGAGGTAAGTCATAACAAATCGGTGAATGAAGAATATAAACCTCGTGTGCCATACCCTAACGCGACAAGGAAAGACCGCTTAGATGAACAATTCAGTAAATTCCTTAAACTTTTGAAAAAATTTCATATCAACTTACCGTTTATTGAAGCTCTGTCACAGATGCCAAATGCAATAAAATTTTTAAGAGAACTTCTAGCAAACAAGCGGAAGTTGGATGAAGAGTCACATGTGGAGCTAAACGCAGTTTGTTCAGCTATTCTACAGAATAAGCTACCTAACAAATTGAAAGATCTAGGGAGTTTTACAATTCCTTGCTTAATTGGTAGTTTAGATGTGAATAATGCATTAGCTGATTTAGGGGCAAGTATCAATGTCATGCCTTACAAAATGTTTAAGCAACTAGGTCTTGGGAAACCCAAACAAACTAGGATGAGCATTCAACTGGCAGATAAAACCATAAGATTTCTTAGGGGTATTATTGAAGATGTACTAGTGAAAGTGGATAAATTCATATTTCCCGTTGATTTCGTTGTTTTAGACATAGAGGAGGAGACCAACACCCCTTTGGTTTTAGGGAGGCCCTTTTTAGCAACTGCTAAAACAATTATTAATGTTGGCATAGGTGAACTTACACTTCACGTGGAAGACAAAACGATCACCTTTCAAGCTCGTAATTCTAGCATCACATCGAACATGGAAGGTAATGATTCACACCATTCTGCTAAAACTGATAATATGACACAATCCACTATACAGAAATTAAGTTTGAAAGAAGTACACGAGTCATGTTCCAACAACAATAGAGGACCCATTCATGAAGAACGAAGGCTACAGATAGAGGAGCTAGACGAATGGCGAGCACATAAATCGAGAACACCTAATAAATCGAAACTACACCAAAACAAGCTCGATAACACTCCAAATCAACTTAAGGTTGGAGATCAAGTCTTATTAGATGCCGCAAGCCCTGACATTGTCACTCCCAACCCGGATGAAGAAACCCCTCTTACGGTACTTAGTATTTTCCCATTCGGTACAGTGGAGGTAAGTTATCTCAAGTTCGGCACTTTTAAGGTAAACAATTCCCGACTAAAGTTTTATTTTGATAAGAATGATAGCCGGAATGAGAAGTACGAACTCCTTAAACCACCTTGACCATTCAACAAAGAGGTAAGTCGAGCTTAGACTATAAATAAGAGCTTTTCGGGAGGCAATCCGAGCACTAATTGTACTAACTTCTTTAAATTTTAGTATTTAACACTTGCCATGACTAACAGAGCTCTTGAAAATAGGTTTACCATAGGGACACGGCCAAGCACACGGGCGTGTGTAAGACCGTATGGAAACAGAGCAAGATTTTTCCAAAACACAGGCAACGATAAACTGCCACGACCGTGGGACATGGCCGTTGGCCAACCTGCCAAAACAACACAAGTGTGCGACATGCTCGTGCTTAAGGACCGTGGTCGAAACTGAGAAATAGCACGGGCGTGCGACATGCCTATGTCGACCACCCGTGGGCGAACCTGTCAAATTAACACGGGCGTGAGGATTGCATACACGGGCATGGGAGAAGCGAACAAGGCAAAACACGGTCGTACGACACGACCGTGTTAAATAACATGCCCAAAGAACACGGGCGTGTGTCGAATTTCAGATGAGCCAAAAGGGGAAAAATGCGAAACACACGGCTGAAATTGGGACACACGGGGGTGTCCCCTGGCCGTGTGCCCCAAAATCTATAAATACCTTACACTATTCATTATCTTCCCTACTCAAAAACCCTAACCCTAGCCACTGCAAGTCCACATGGCCTTCACGCCACGTCCGTGCACCGCCTCCAACTTCATTTTTGACGAATTTTCTCCTCTTCCTAGCGTTTGTTTACTTCTTCCTTTTCTATTTTATTTATTTTTAGGCCTAGTTATCACGATAATATGCAAGTTTTTGACTTATTTCTATATTTTTCATCATTTAAATATCACACCCATCATTTAGTTTAAGTTCTTGCATGCATTCTCTACTTTATTCATTTAGTTAGAAATAAAACTTTCATGATCAAGAGTAGTTAAAATTTTTCATGCATTTTATGTTCATGAGAGTTGTTAGGAAAATTTCATTCTTTTGTCATTTAAATGCCATTCATATGCTCATCCATATGTCCTCACTTTGATAAATGTCAAGAAATTATACTGTTAAAAGAAATTGGGTTGGCTATGCTTGGTTCGTATTTTGGCTAAAATTATTTGTTCAAGTTTTGGCTTTTCAATTTATATACCTATTGTTATTTCTTTTTTTCTTCATTTGTATAGGTTCACAATGTCGTCCTCACGAGGCAAGAAAATCGTCGTTCCCGCTTCCAAGAAAAGGAAAGGAGCGTCATCTTTCACAGGCCTACCGCAAAAATTCGCCACCCATTTCTCCAGTTTCCCAACAGACCTCAAGAGGAACTATATCAGATACTATAGGCCCAACCCTTAGCAGCGGGCCGCTACATAGACTGGACTGCTATCGAACAAGTCCAGTTGGCTGACGCGATCCTGGCCCTCCTTACCACCGACCCGTGGGAGTCATTCTTTGGGATTATCGAGCCGACATACCTCGAGCTCACAATGGAACTGTGTTTGACGTTCTATCTTCAAACTGTCATGACCAACTACGACGATCCCGGCACAGTCCAGTTTCGCTTAGGCGGATTAGTCCGCCAACTAAGCGTTCTCGAATTTGGTACCGCATTGGGTCTCTATACCGAGAGTTTAGAGAGGAGAATAACTTACACGTTCTTGACTGCCACATCTATCGTTCTCCCTCACAGTCTTGGGACGCCCTCGTCCCACGTTCGGCTACCTACGACCCTAGTCGCACAAAGGCATCATCCCTCCCTCTGTCCCTAAGGTACCTTCATTCTCTCTTATCTCACACTTTGACAAGACGGAGGGAGAGCACTACCGTCGTCACTACCCACGACGTCTATTATTTATGGTGTATGTCCAACGGGCACGTCATCGACCTCGCCTACTTCATCGCCCTTACCATATGCCACCAGACGGAACGACATCGGAGAGGGGTCATCTCCATTGGCCCATATGTGACTCGACTGGCGTGATTCTTCGGACTCCTCAACACCGCGACCCAAGCATCATCCTTGACCCTTATTGGCCAGATGTCTCCACAAGGCATATTGAGTATAATGAGTATGAGGATGATCGAAAGGCGTCGAGGAACCTACCCTCCCCAATATTGTCTCGCTCAATCCACTGAGGAGGAGGTTCCCGAGGACATTACTGATGATGTCCTATCCAACACGAGGACCCACTTCACCACCCATCACCACCACCTTCTCAGCCAGTTCATGCAGCGACTTCATACAATGACATCTCTGAGCGCCTTAACAGATTCGAGCAGCAATGTTTTCAAAGATTTGACAACATTAATGCTACTCTACAGCAAATTTGTCAGCACCTCCACATCTCATCGCCAGTCCCACTTCGCGAATTATCCAGCGATGAAGATGTTTAGAAAGTTTTATTTTTCTTATTTTATGTTTTTATTTTTATTTTTATTTTCATTTAAGACAACTTTTTATTTTTCTTTCATTTTATTTTTATTAGGATTTATAATATTTATCTAACAATTTTTATTTCCGGCTAATTTTTAACGAGTAAATCATTCTTCCTAATATCTCTTAAACAGTTCCTACTTTTATCACAGTTATCACAGAGCTCCAAAGCTCACAATCATTTAGGAACTTCAAACTCCAATGGAAAAGGTTCACCACGGTTACCATGTCCTGCTCAATAAGGAGATATAATATTCTTTTGGTACAGCACATGTGGTATCCAACCTCTACTACCACCTGAGTATCCTCCTCCAACTCTATAACGCCAAACTAGGACATTCATTCAGTACTCAGGAAGTTTCAATTCTCTCCCTATCTTATGATCTTATATTTTCTTATATATCTAACCTTGTACATTGAGGGCAATGTACATCTTAAGTGTGGGGGGGTAATCATTTCATTATCTGAAAATCCCTGAATAGTGCTTTGTTCTTTTGTGGATATCTCATATCATGTTTAAGTTGAATTTTGATTGACTGATAATTTTGATTGATATATCTTGAATTAAAACATAAGCATTCACGCATTGATTGTTAAACTCTAAGACACTAGAAAATCAAGCATGATAAGTTGATTTTTAAGAATTTAAAATTTTAGGTTGTTTCCCCAAATTTAGATATTATCTTGAATTGAATCCCACAGATTTAAACATCAAAAAGCCATAAATTTTTGTGATACTTTTGAGCCTTTTAAGCATCTATTAATTCTTTCATGCTCACTTCTATTATTGCTTTGAGTGTGCCAATATTGAACTGTTATTCTAGAACTTGCGTGATTATACATGTCAAGACCACACTATTTGATTTGATATATCAAGATGATAGAGGCACTTAAGATTAACCCACTCATGCCATGAAAAGCCTACCTCTACGATTAACTATTAGTAAACCCTTTTGAGCCTAACAAGCCATTCCTTGTACCACCCTTGATATTAACCATTAACCCATTATTGTTGAAATCCCCTTAAATTAATTTGATCCCCAATTTTTGTCGAGAATTGATTTGAATCAATTGAATTAACCATGTCTTGTTCTTAATAGTAATCTATGATATTTGACTTGTTCTTAAAAATATATATATAAATCAGTAGTTATATGTTGCTTGTAAGTCTCATTCCATAGTCAAAGAAGAAAGCTTTGTTGTACGCAAGTGATGATTTAATATTTTTTTCTAGTTAAGTAATTTTTTAAGTCAATCTCAATCCTAACCCTTTCTTTCAGCTTGTGACCACACCCCCTAACTAAGCCTTGTTACAACCCTTTAAAGACCTTTGGATTGATGTATCATCTCAATTTATAGTGGTGGGGATTTGATTTTTATGCAAGCCTATGGTAATAACTTTTCATATTGACTGATGAGTGCAAATTTCATTGTCCTTAAACACTTCGAGTGATTTGAGTGAATCTTTAGTGAGGATGTTAAACTCTGTGAGGTTCCAAATCAATGATAACTACATAGGGGAGGGGAGAGACCTAAGTTTTTCATGATTAAAATACTCAATTTAGAATGTTTGAAGCTCTAATGTTCTTTTAGTTGAATTCTCAATGTATGATTACTTATGAGATGATTTGAGATAATATTGATCGAAATTATAAGTTGAAAAAAAGGAAATTTTAACTGTGATCCGAGGATTTTGCTTGAGGACAAGCAAACGCTTCAGTATGAGGGTATTTGATAAACCGTAATTTATACATATTTATAACCCATGCTTAACGCCTTTTATGAATGATTTCTCCTTAGATTTGGTGAATTCGATACTCCTAATGCCTTAATTTCATGTTTTATTCTCAGGTAAGTATAAGAGAATGAAAGGAACGAGAAACGAGCCAAAACACTAAATCAACACGACCTGGACCTCTTCACATGGAGAGATCACACGGCCGTGTCAATTTGGCAGAATTGAAGCACGATTCACACGGGTATAACACACGACCGTGTACCTCAAACACGGCCTGAAGTTGTTGCACACGGGCGTTTCACACGGGCGTGTCCCTGCCGAGCCCAAGTTAAGTCCAATTCAGAAAAGGCCACTTTTGAGGGTTCTTAGGCATTCCAAAGCCTATAAATACACCCTAGAAGAGGAAAAAAGGGAGACGGAGAATAGGGAGTAAGGAATTCCTCCAAGGAAGTCGATTGATCCATCTTAGAAGCCAGATCTACTATTAAGACTAAAGATATCTCCTCAATTTCCCCTCCAGGAGTTTTCTTTATGTTTTGTAATTATTATTCTGAGATGTTTTCTTCTTTAGTTATGAAATAAACCCCTAAATACCTAAGGGAGATGAAACCTATGACCAAACCTTGTTATTATTTCTGAATCGTGTGATAAATATTTGACTTGTTCTTAATTATGTGTTCTTAATTCTTGTTTTGGTATTTTAGGATATCACTTCAAGTTACTACTCTTAGTTGGAGGAGGAATAGACCCTGGCTAAGAGTAACTTTGTCGTAATTAAGCAAAGTTGATTGCGCGCCTAGAGATAAGGTGACAAGATTTTGCCAGATTTGGGTGAAACCTAATAAGAGAATCCATAGATCGAGTTAATGCAACCTTAGGGTGTTAATTAGAGATAACTCTCGGTTATTCAACCTAGGGATGAGACGTTGTTAGTCTCGAGAGGGATAATAATATACAGTAGGGATTTCTACGAAACAAGTTAAATGAATAAATCGTCCGGTTCTGAGCCAGAATAACAAGTAAAAGTCTAGGTGGATTTTTCCTTAGGTATTGTCTCAATCAATCGCTTTCCCCAAAAGTAATTCCCCAAACTCTATTTTCTGCAAGTTCTTAGTTTAATTAATTAGTTAGTTAAAACAAATCTATTTTCTTCGGCTAGATAATAAGAAGACAGTCATTACTAGTACTCATAGTCCTTTGGGTTCGACAATCCGGTCTTGCTAAAACTATACTACTGTTTGATAGGTACACTTGGCTACGTCGTGATAATAGTTAGTTTCAAGAACGATTCATTATAAATTTATAAAACTTGTCACAGGAAAATCGAAGATCAGCCACTAACTTTATCTTTGTACATTGAGGGCAATTACATCTTAAGTGTGGGGGGTAAATTATATCAATATCAGAAAAATCCCTGAATTTTGTCTTGTTCTCTTGGAAATCCCTCATATCATTATTAGAATAAATTTTGATAAATTTATGATTTTTATTGATATGTCTTGAATTAAAACATAGGCATTCATGCATTGATTATTTAAACTTTAAGACATTAGAGAATTAAGCATAATAAGTTGATTTTTGAAAATTTAAAATTTTAGGTTGTTTTTCCCAAGTTTAGGTATTATCTTGAATTGAAATCCACAGGTTTAAACTTCAAAAAGCCATAACTTTTGTGAGATTTTGAGCTTTTAGAGCATCGATTATTTCTTTCATGCTCACTTTTATTGTTGCTTGAGTGCGTCAATATCGAATTGTTATTCTAGAACTTGCTTGATTATGCATGTCGAGACCACACCATTTGATTTGATATGTCAAGATGACAGAGGCATTTAGGTTTAACCCACTCATGCCATGAAAAGCCTACCCTCACAATTAACCCTTAGTAAACCCCTTTGAGCCTAACATCTCATTCATTGATTTACCTTCAATATTAACCCATAAATCATTATTGTGAAATCCTCTCAATTAATTTTATCCCTATTTTTGTCGAGATCTGATTTGAATAAATTGCTTAGCTATGTCTTTTTCTTAATAGTTAGTTTGTGTTACTTGATTTGTTCTTAATTAAAAAAATACATACATATCTATTTATTAGCAGTAAGTTGTATTTTTGAAGCTTGAATGTTTAATTCCATATTTTGAGAATAAGCTCTTTTGTACGCAATTGATGATTAATTATTTTTCTAGTTAAGTAGTTTTTCAATTCAATCTCGATTCTAACCTTTTCTTTCAGCTTGTGACCACACCCCCAAACCAAAGCCTCGTTACAACCTTCTAAGAACCTTTTGATTGATGTATCATCTCAATTTATAGTGGTGGAGATTTGATTTTCATGCAAGCCTATGGTAATATCTTATCATATTGACTGTTAAGTGCTGAATTCATTATCCTTAAACTCCTCGAGTGATTTGAGTGAATCTTTAGTGATGATGTTAAAACTCTGTGAGATTTTGAATCAAAGGTGATTACTTAGATAAGGGGAGATGCTTATATTTTTCATGATAAAATGCTCAACTTGGAATGTTTGGAACTTTAATGTTCTTCTAGTTGAATTCTCAATGTATGATTACTTATGGATTACTTTGAGATATTATTAATAGGAATTATAAGTTGAGAAAAATGAATTTTTAATTGTAAATTGAGGATTTTACTTGAGGACAAGCAAATGCTTAAGTGTAAGGGTATTTGATAAACCATAATTTATACATATTATTGTCCCATGCTTAACACATTTATGAATTATTTCTCCTTAGATTTGGTGAATTTGATGCTCCTAATCCTTTAATTTCATGTTTTATACTTAGGTGAGCATATGAGAGCAAAAAGAACAAGAAACGGGCCAAAAATAGAGAAAATAGACTGACGTGGAAAATCAACACGGCCTAGACTTCCTCACACGGGTAGCACACACGCCCATGCCATTCTAGCAGGCTCGAACACGGCCTAAAACAACCTCAACACGGGCGTGTCTATCTCTCAGCCTTGACCACGGCCTGAAGTAATCGCACACAGCCGTGTCCCTGTCGAGCCCAAGTTAAGTTCTATTCGAAAAAAGGAAATTTGGAGGGCTTTTAGGCATTCTAAAGCCTATTTAAACACCCTAGAGGAGGATAAAAGGGACATAGAGAGGAAGAAGTAAGGAATTACTCGAAGGAAGCCGATTGATCCATCTCAGAAGCTGGATTCACCTCCAATACTGAATATCTCCCTTCAATTTCCTTCAGGGGTTTTAGGGTTTTCTTTATGTTTTGTTATCATTCTTCTAGATGTTTTCTTTTATAGTTATGAACTAAACCCACTAAATACCTAAGAGGGATGAAACCTAAGACGGATCTTGTTAATATTTTTTGAACTGTATGATAAATACTTGATTTGTTCTTAATTATGACTTTAAATCTTGTTTGAATATTCCAGGATATTGATTCAAGTATTGATGTGCTTATTCGGAGGATGAATAGTCCTTGTCTAAGAGTAGATCACTCATAATTAAGCGGAAGTGCATGCAATCCTAGAGATAGGACGACATAAATCTGCCGGATTAGAGTCAAATCTAATAAGAGAATCCATAGATCGAGTTAATACAAAACTAAGAGTTTTAATTAGAAAGAGATTTTAATTAATCAAACTAGGGTTAGACGTTATTAGTCTTAAATAGGGATAATAACATAACTTAGAGATTTCTACATATCAAGTCAAGTGAATAAATCGTCTGGCTCAGAGTCAGTTAATAAGAGAAGTCTAGGTGGATTCTTCCTTGGGTGTTGTCTAAAATTAATCAATTTTCCAGAAAGTATTTTTCCCAATCTATTTTCTGTGCATTCTTAGATTAGTTAATTAGTTAGTTAAAATAATCTTCATTATTCTTAGGCTAGATAATAAAAAGAAAGTTAATACTAGTACTTTTAGTTCCTTTAGGTTCGACATCCAGTCTTACTAAAACTATACTACTGTTCAATAGGTGCGCTTGCCTTCATCGTGATAATAGTTAGTTCAAGTACGATCATTTATAAATTTTAAAACTTATCGTGAGTGACAATCAGTCTGAGAAGCATTAGACGAGCTTTGAGAAGCTTAAGTCTGTTCTGACCTAAGCTCCTATTCTAGTTTAGCCTAAACTGGGTAAAGAGTTTACAATTTACAGTGATGCGTCGTATGTCAACTTAGGTTGTGTTTTGATGCAAGACGATAAAGTAGTAGCCACATGAGGGTCATTATCCCACTCACGATCTCGAGTTGGCCACGATTGTGTTTGTTCTGAAGATTTGGAGACATTATTTGTATGTTGAGAGGTGTGTCATCTAAACCGATCATAAGAGTCTCAAGTACCGTTAACTCAAAAGGATTTAAATCTTAGACAACATAGGTGGATGGAACTGCTTAAAGACTACAATTGTACCATAGAGTATCATCTTGGAAAGGCTAATATGGTGGCTGACGCTCTTAGTCGTCGAGCGATATCTGACCAACGGGTGATGTTTACTTGACTAAGTTTATTCGATGATAGGAGCCTGTTAGCTGAGTTACAAGTTAAACCAACTTGGGTTGAGCAAATCAGAGCCAAACAACTGGATGATGAGTCTTTAATTCAGCACTTACATCAGGTTGAGTCTGGTGAAGTTTTTGAATTTAGTTTGAGCAGTGATGGGGTTCTATGCTTCAGAGGTCAGGTTTTTGTGCCTAAGGACCGTGAATAACGACAGTTGATTTTGCAAGAAGCGCATAGCAGCCCTTACGCTATGCATCCTAGTGGGAATAACATGTATCGTGATTTTAAAGAGCTGTACAGGTGGCTTGGGTTGAAACGGGAGGTGACTACTTTCGTTTCTTAGTATCTGGCGTACTAGAAAGTTAAAGTTGAACATGAGTTACCTTCAGGGTTGCTTCAGCAGGTTAAGATTCCCCAGTGGATGTGAGAGTGTGTGACAATTGATTTTGTTAGTGGTTTACCTTTGACACCAACTAAGAAGGATTCGATGTGGGTCAGCGTCAATTGATTTACCAAGTCTACACATTTCCTACCAATCAGAACTGATTATTCGCTACATAAATTAGCTAAACTGTACGTGTCTAAGATTGTAAGGTTAAATGATATTCCAGTTTCGATCATTTCAAATAGGGATCTATGTTTCGATAGTACTAAGTATCACCCTCAAACTAATGGACAATCTGAGCGAGTGATTCAGATACTAGAGGATATGCTTAAGAGCTATATGATTGACTTTAGGAGTAGTTGGGAGGATCACCTATCGTTAGCCGAATTTGCGTATAACAACAGTTATCAGTCTAGCATTTAGATGGCACCTTACAAGGGCCTATAAGACTGTAAGTGTCGTAATCTCTTGTGTTGGACAGATTTAGGTGAACGCCAGGTTTTGGGTCCTAAATTGGTGTTTGGAACTGAGAATACGGTTAAATTGATTCGGGATCATTTAAAGGCTGCTTTAGATCGACAGAAGTCCTATGTTGACTTAAAAAGAAAGGATATTGAGTACTCTATGGGCGATCAGGTGTTTCTAAAAGTAACATCGCGGAAAAAGGTCCTTCAATTTGGACGTAAAGGCAAGTTAAGTCTGAGATTCATTGGACCTTACCGTATTTTGAAAACGATTGGGACCGGTTGCTTATCAGCTGGAGTTGCCACCTGAACTTGATTGGATCTTCAATGTGTTTCATGTCTCGATGTTGCAAAAATATCGGTCCGACCCTTCCCACATTGTACCTGTAGAGGAAATTGAGGTGAGACTTGATTTGACCTTCGAGGAGGAACTAATTCAGATTCTAGAGCGAGATGTTAAAGTTTTACGGAGGAAGACTATACCTTTAGCAAAGGTTCTGTGGCAGAATCACGGTACTCAAGAAGCCACCTAGGAACCTGAAGGTTCGATACGTCAACAGTATCCGTATCTGCTTGAATCAGTTAAAATTTTGATGCCGAAATTTCTTTTAGGGGGAGAGAGTTGTAACGCCCCAAAATTTGAGTTTTAATTACTAGATTGTGTTAGTGAATATATGTCTACTTTCATGGTTGTGTGCTCTGTTTGCTCATTCAACGTCTGAGGTTCTAGTCGCATAAATTTTGGAATTTATTTAGTTCCTTACTTAAACCTTTAACTTAGGATTCCTTGCTTAGGTTAAATTCAGTGTCTTTTATGTCAAGAATGAGCCTGCTGGTTAACTGGTTAAGCATCTATCTAGTCTCTGGTTCTATGTTCGAGTCTCTGCATACGCAATAAGGATTACATTTTTTGCACTTTTCCACTAAAACTAAAATTTTAAATGCTCTCACCCTCTACTGTTACTAAAAAGTTTTTTTTATTTCTTTATTCTTTTTCTTGCAAATTTGTTTTCTTCTATTTAGTAATTTCTTCTTAAAACTTTCCTTTTTGATAGATTCGTCTTGTACGATTGTTGCATTGGGTTGTGTTATTGCTTGTTCCGGTGTGCTTTTAAGATAAGTTGAGTCAATTATTTTTTCTATATTGGATTGTTGTGTGAATTGGAAATTTTTCCTAAAACTTGAAGTTGATTATCTTGTTGGCATTGTGTTTCAATGCGCTAGGGGAGATTCAATAGACGTATAATGCCTCTCGTTTTACTTAGGAACGGAGCCTGTACCAGGAATCCGTGATAAGTAGTCTTACACCCATTTCGTGTAGTGAGTCAAAGGTTTCAATGGAACTTAATTGTCGATACTTGTGTGCTTTACAAATGTGTTGTTGATTTGAGTGTTTGGGGCTTGTTTTATGCTTGGATTTTGTAATTGGGTGCTTCTATAGCGTCGGGTAACAGGCTGGTATCAAAACCCCTTCTTTTTCTGTATTTTTTCTTCGCTAAAACGAGACTGTGAATGGCATATGGGTTGTCACAGGGGCGTGTGTAGGCCGTGTGAGCCACAAGGCCATGTTAGAGCCCGTGTAGTGGATCGTGTAACTCTCTAATTATGGATTTGTGGTCACACGGGTAAAGCACACAGGAGTGTGAAAGGCCGTGTATGGAAAATGAGATACAGTGGTCACACGAGTGAGACACACGAGCGTGTATGCAGGCTGTGTAACTTACTAACTTTGTATTGAGGTCACACGGGTAAGATACACGGGCGTGTGTCCAGGCTGTGTAACTCCTTGATTTCAAATGTGGAGTCACATGGGCAAGGGGCACGAGCGTGTGCTAGCCGTGTGAGGTACACGGTCTAGCACACGGGCATGTGCCCAAGCTGTGTGACTTACTGATTTGCTTAATTAGGCACATGAGTGACCACACGATTGTGTGCCAGGCTGTATGGAGTAAGACGGGCCACCGTTTGGGCATGTGAGCCTAAATCGCTAACTTTGGTAACGTCGTAATTATTCTGTATTGAGCTATATAGTCTGCTTTATTGTGGTTATAAACTAGTTTTATTTATACTTTGTTGTACTGGAACGTGTGATTGTATCTGCATCTAAAATACTTATTGGTATCTGTTATATGTTCTGCATCTGCATGGGGCAGGAGTTATGATTTGAAGGAAGTATTCTATATTAAACTAATAGTCAAACCACCCATGATATTATCTGATCTGGTAGTAAGACTATAAACACTACAACATGTCATACCGACACTATGAAGTGTGTAGGGATGGATGGGTATTATGTACCTATTGGTCTGTAGGGTAGATGAAGATGGTGTGTAACGGATGGAATAGGAAATTGCATCTGTATCTGTACTGTGTGACATGTGCACCTAATCCTAATAGTGTTATACGTGCATCTGTATTTATCTGCTATGTATCAGATTGTTGTGTCTAGATCCATTTAGGTCATTGATCTGTCTAAAGAGACCGAATTGATATCTGAATAATCAATAATATTTGAGTTCTTGTAAGTAGGCTAGTTTGTTTATGTTAAGTTTTACAATGCAACACACTAACTGCTTGAATGAATTTCAGGAAACTCTCAGGAATAAGAGGCCGATAGACGTGGGACTCGGTCATCTATCGAACTTATATACATGTGTGAACCTATGTTTTAATTTCGTATTGTTTTTAAAACTTCTAGGATTTGACGATGTTTTGGATATTGAATGTTTTATAACTTCATGATAGTGAAAGACTCACTTTAAGTATGATTGTGTTCTGGTGAAACATCGTGACATTCTAAACTTAGCCTTTCTGTCTTGGTCGGGTTTAGGGTGTTACAATAACCATTTGCCAACTTTTGGTGACTGAGTGCATTGTAATGGAACCACTACCATTTATATGCAAAATCTTAATACTACTATACAAAATCTTAGTATTAGCACTATATTAGAATCATCACCATTCATATTAATAATATATAGATAACTTTAAATTATAAGCTCTCTTATGTGAAAGAAATTGGCACTTAGAGTAAGTAATTGACTATAGATATGAGAGTATTCTCTAGTGAATGTGAGATTAAAATTATTTTTTAGTAAAAGTAATAAATAAATTGACATTTACTTATAGGGTATGTGTGAGCATGAGAGTGTTCTTTAGCCAATGTGGGATTAAAATTAATTTTCAAGGGATAAAAATTAATTTTTAATGAAAATAGTGGATAAGTAAGCTATTCAATTTGGAATTAAGAGTATTCTCTAGTTAATATGGGATTAAAATTAACTTTTTAATGAAAATGGTGAAGAAGTAAGTTATGTGAGTATTCTTAGCCAATGTGGAATTAAAATTAACTTTTTAATGAATGTAGTGAAGAAGTGAGCTGTGAAGTATTCTTTAATCAATGTGGATTAAAACTAATCTTTTAATGAAAGTAGTGAAAAAATTGTCACTTATTCATAAGGTAAATGTGAGATATGAGAGTGTTCTCTAGTTAATGTGGAGTTAAAATTAATTTTTTCAATAAAATTAGTAAAAAAAATTTGTACTTATTTATAAGGTAAGTGTGAGCAGGAGAATTTTCTTTAACCAAAGTGGGATTAAAATTAACTTTTTAAATAATTAAAATTGATTTTTCATGAAAATAGTCAACAAGTGATCTATGAGAGTAATCATTTATTTTTATATAATGATTTAAAATTTATTATACAAACTAATGTATTATTACGTATGAAAGAGAATAAATTACATATAACATCATATTATTATGTATAATATTTTATTATTAATTATAAAATCATTATATTATTACATATTTTCAGTTATGTTTAAAAGAATTTATTTAAGTACTTTTTAATAAAATAAAACTGTTAAATTTTAAAAAATAAGAGCTACTAAAAATTTAAATTGTTTAGAAATATTTGTTAAAAAATAAATATTAAACAATTCTGTCTAAATTATTATTATTATTATTATTATTATTATTATTATTATTATTATTATCTATTTTACATTTCACACAATAATATCACTTATTAGTTTTAACAAATTTTCTAAAACGATTATATGTATATTTTTTTTCTTAGTCTGTTCATAAAATTATTAAAAATTAAAAAATATTTTTTATATTTTAATTAATATATAAATTTGTCCCATGAAATTAAATTAATTAATTATTTTATATTTTATAAATACACACTATGGTGAATTAAATATAAAATATTATATTATATTATCATTAAATTCACATTTTAATTAAGTTGGAGTTTGACAAATTAAGTTCTCTGTATAAATTAAAAATATATATTAATACAAAAACATATTTTAATATAATAAGATTTGTAATTTATTTTTTTCTCACCGTGAAGAAAGTTGGATTTTTAAAACATCATATAAATTAATTATATTAAAAAAGTTTTTAAAATAGCTTATATTAATAAAAAAATTATAAATTATTTTTATCTAGAAATATTATTATTCCTCTATTTCATATAATATATTATTATATATAAATAATAGATAAAAAATTTAAACTATAAACTTTTCAAGAAACTCTAAAGAGCATATCAAAATAATAAAAAGTTTTACACTTATTTATAGGATAAGTGTGAAGTAAGAGGGTATTCACTAATATATATGAGATTAAAAATTAAGTATATAAAGATTTGACATATGATAACAAAATAGGTATGCTATATATCAAAATATTAGGCTTTTATGTCAGCTGGAGAAATTTTTAGGTGGACCTTTTTCACCACATAAGCATGTTTCCATTCAATTTTATAATGCCATGTAAGATTAATTTTACATGTCATTTGATGATTAAAAAATTTAAAATAAATTCAAAATTTTTGTTTCTTCCTTCAACCATTCTCATTCCCAAACAACGAAAATGAAAAAAGAGAGTAAAAAGAACCCTTGTTTTTAAAAATATCAAATGAAAAGAAAGTTTCACCCATGCACCCTTTAATACTCTTACAATCTTTTTGATTAAAGTGAAATTTCTATGGAAAATCTTTTTTAATTTGTGGTAGAAATTGAGAAAGAAACAAAATCTCATTTTGTTATTTGTTTATGTTGAAGCCGAATCCCTAATCCCTAATTTATTATGTAAATTATCAAATTTAAAATTCTTAATTATTTTCTAACCTTAAGCCTCAAATCAAACCCTTTTAACCCTAAACCAAATCCTTAATTTTTGTAATTTGTCTATTATCCCGAATTTCCATTATCCAATCTTTTATATCAAAGGGGAAATCATAAGGGTAATCATTTTGAAATGGAATAGGACAATGATAGGTGAAGATGAATGGAAAGAAGAACATTTTATTTGGATGAAAGATCACTATTTTGGGTCTTAATCATGGTGGTTTTTGTTTTTGCTTCTTCCCATACTTTAAGATTTATAAATGAAAACAAAGAAAAAAAACAAACAAACTTTGATGATTGTCTAGAGTTTGATGTCGAATGGTTGAAGGTTGGAGAAAGTAGAATTTTTTTGGACAATTTTTTTTTGAAGTTTCTTAATCTGACATGCAAAAATAATCTTACATGGCATTATATAATTGGATGGAACCATTGCTTATGTGGTGGGAAAGGTCCACCTAATAATTTTTCTGTCAGTGGGAGCCTAAGATCTTGTAATATATATATGTGTATGTATGAGATAATTAAGTTGATCAATCTTTCTTTTCTTTTTTTCAAAATTTACTTATTAAATTGTTAAAATAGCATTTATTTATTTTTTATTTAACTTTTATTATTAGCCGACTGAGTTTTAGCTCGGTTGGCATTGACACTATTACCTATACAGGAGAATGTGAGTTCAAGCGTATTGAAGCGCATTTATCCTTCT
Organism: Gossypium anomalum; assembly: GCA_025698475.1. Taxonomy (NCBI): domain Eukaryota; kingdom Viridiplantae; phylum Streptophyta; class Magnoliopsida; order Malvales; family Malvaceae; genus Gossypium; species Gossypium anomalum. Next base: position 64,528,884 of record CM046956.1, read on the forward strand.
ATTAGAGGGTTGGAGACGGATTATTGTTTGTATTAAAAGAACTTTTATTATTAAATTTTTTTAATAATTAATTAATTTAATGAATTATAACTAAAAATAAAGAAAATGATAAAAATAAAATATAATAAATTACCATTCATGAATTTTAAGAAAACATACATTAACTTTGAAAAACTAGTATTTTACATCATGTTCATTGCACATAAATATATGTATTTAATTATTTAATTTTACATAATTAATGTAAGTAATCATCATTAAAATATAAGTAAATATATAAAATATTCTATAAATTTATATTTGTATAATGTCTAAAACTTAAACATGTTTCAAATCCATATTTTTTACTCCTCAATCTTTATATCTTTGATATGTATGAAAAATCAGTGTAAGTAAATAAATTATATTATAAGCGCATTGAATAATATTATTATATTGAATTTTAAAATAAATAAATTGTATGTTGCAAGTGTGGAGTAATATTTTGCTTTGGTAGAAGCATATCTAAAGTAATTTTAAATAATTTATTTTAATTGATATTATTAATAAAACAAATATAGTTTTTAGTTTAATTAGTATAATAATAGTTTATGGTATTTATTGGAAAAGAAACTTGAAAGTACAAGACTACATGCATAGTTAGATTATATGCTTAATACTTTTAATATCCATAATAATAAGAATATTCATAATTATTCATAAAACATATTTAATGTGTAAACATGTAAAGTTGAATAGATAAATTATTTATTCGATCAAAAAACATTTTATTATTTATTTTAATGTCATTAGTGGCTTAATAATATTTTTGTTTTGGTAGAATTATAACTAAATTAATTTTTAATATGTTATTTTAATTATTATTAATTAAACCATTATCAATATTATTATTGTTAATAATAATTAAACCAGTCCAATTATTTGTTCGAGATAAATTTTTTAATTCGATGAAGAATTTTTTTAAAATTTTTTAATATAGTAGAATTATGTCTAAAGTAATTTCTCAAAAAAAAAATTCATATTATTAACAAATAAATTATAATTATTTATATATTTTAATTTAAATATTATATTAATAGTATTTTATCATATTTACTAAAAAGAAACATGAAAGTAGAAAATGATAGAAATTGAAATCAACTGGCCGATGTAATAAGTTGATATTTTCCTGAGAAAAAAAATTGAAATTGGATTTTTATTATTTTAAAATTTATCAATTTATAGTTATTTTATCTTTTATGTTAAATATATTTAATGATTTTATTTATTTAAAGTTTTAATATTTAAGAATAAAATAATAAAATATTCTAAAGAGGTGTACAATTTATACGTTGAAAAATTCGACTGTCATGTCGTCACTTATAACTTTTGATAAAAAAATTATTACTATATTATATTAAAATAAATTTTAATATCTATAAAAATAAAATTATAGATTTTAATTATTTAATACATTGTAGTACTCAGCAAAATAAAATATAATCAAGGTTAGAGATCTGGTAAAAGGTACTAATTTTTAAATTTGATGTGAAAATATTATCCTTCAATAAAATTTAAATAATTATCGATAAAAATCATAAATAAGTTAAACAAGTAATGCTAATATCAAATATCAAATAATAATAAAATAATTAAAATCAAACATATGACATAATTATAAACATCAAAACTTTTTTGTTTTTTTATAAAAAGAAAACTTATTAAGTAATACTAAATGTTTATTTTTATATATAATTCTCTAAATTTACTTGAATGAAAATGCTTTATTAATACATTTATATATAGTGCTAAATCTCAAATTTAATTTATATATAATTGTAACACTAATTGAATAATAATTTATTTAAAATAATAAGCTTAATTTAATATGGACCCAAAGTCTAATTAAGAAATAATAATTGTAACATTAAACATTAATAATGGAAAAAGTATTAATAAAATAAATATAATTAAAATTATTTTATAGCTTATATAAAAACACTAATAAAATAATTATAATTATTGTTATTATTTAAAAATTTGTATGATATCTTATTTTCTAAAAGGGAAATGTGGAAAATAAAAAACTTCATGCATGATTAGATTAGTTTTGTTATTATCATATAATTATATATGTATTATCTTTATATAATTTATTTAAGTGGTTTTTATTTTTTTTAACTTATCCAATTTTATTCAATGAATTAATAGTTAATTAATATTACATTTATTATTATCACATAATAATTAAAAATTTACTAATAAATTATTATTGTAATGTCAAATTAGTAATATAAATGAACAATAAAGCGTATTCTTGCTAGTTCAAAAGTTTCTTTAAACTTTTATTTTTCTATCTATACTATTATTTAAGTGTTATTGACATCAACTCAATTATGAAAAAGTAATAAAAAAAAAAACCAAATTTTAAACAATTAATAAAGGGTGTTTTGAAGTTTTCCATACGTATATATAAAATTTATAAAAAAATAAATCTAAAAAAATATAGAAATGAAAAGATTTAAATCTAAAATACTAAGCATATTAAGCTTTTTAAGTTTACTATTTCAACCCTTATTAATAGCATTACTCTAGGGTGTTTGAGTCTTCTCATAATGGTGTTTTTGTATTTCTTATTTTTATAAAAAGTTAAAAAAAAGAAGATAAAACCAAATGTCTAGAAATTAAACCTGACATTGATGAGGGTTTATTTATAAATAAATTATAACTTTATGTGTGATTCGATTGTTAAATATTTTTTATAATTATATTTTTAATAATAAAAATTATTTCATCCATTTCGTGACATTTTATAGATATTTATATTATAATAAAAATTTAATTATAAATCAATTAGGTTTTCATTATTTATATAATTAAAAATATTCAGTAAAATAAAAATAAATTAAGTAATAGTAATTAATATTAAAGGATAAATTCATCCTTTTATTTAAATTTCAACTTGTAAATGAACTTTCAGAAAAAAGTTGAGCAAAATAAAATATTATTTTCGAACCATAAAGGTATATGTGTATTTTCTATCAAACCTCACCGGGATATGTGTACTTTTCCCTTTTGAAAACACTTGCTTGACTTTTTCTTTTTTTTTCTTTTTAATTTATTTTAGTTTTAATCGTAAAAATCAAAGTATTTCTCTTGTTCATCATTGAACATAATATTTAATTTAATTTAAAATTTCAAATATTTTTAAGAATACTATTTAATCATCATAATAGGAACGCCTGAAACAAGAGATTTGCTATCAAAGGGATTGAAATATAGGTCACAGAAAGATTGTTGATCCCTGCTGTAAATGATTCCAAACCTAGGAAGGTGAAAAGAAAAACAAAAGTGACATACTTCAATCTATGGTTTCACTTTTACTACAATAAAAATTCCGTTAACAAACCAAATTTCAAACCCTGAAATATGCATGGAATTATAACGGCATTTTACTTTACTCTCAACTCTAACGTCGCTTAAAATAACTAAATATATATATTCATCACTACATGTAGTTGTAATGTTGCTAAGCATTCATTCCCAATATATACGTAAGCATGGGTAATGAATAAAATATGAGAGTAGGGTTTCACGTCAATTTATAAAGTCCAAACCATAATGACAACTATAAAATTTAAAATATTATCATTTTTTTATTAAAATCAACATTTTTAAACCATAAATTTATCACTTATCCTATTTGTCTACCATTCATTTTTTTTCTATTGTTTAAATAAGGATATAAAAAATTACTGAATTATAATTTCTAGCAATCTTCTTTTATTTTTTTCTTTTTTTTTATTCAAAATTAAGATTTTGGAAAAAACTAACCAAAATTAAAACATCTTTTGAAAGAAAGAAATAAAACAAAGCATGCCAATGTTTTGTAATTGGATTGGTTAGGCCACCGATTTTCAATTTAACTGGTTCAGTTGATTTGATTAAATAAATAAATAATGAAAAAAATCACTAAAAATTATTTAAAAAATAGACAAATAGAGTATAGATTTGAAAAAGAAAATAGTGCTTATCTGATTGTTTTACTCTTAGTTATTTGTTTATTTTTGTCGAATAAATCATTATTTATTTATTTACCTTTTGTTAATTTTAGGATGAAAACCATTATGTGTGCTACAAGGTTATTGGAATTGGACCGAATTGTATCAATTGGATCAATAACCGGTTGCTACACTAGTCTGAAGAAAAGGTTAAACCAGTTGGTTTGCGAACCACTACAAACCAATTAAATCATCTGTCTATTTTTAATATATATTTTTATGATTTTTGAAATAATTTATTTAATCAAATTGGATCAACTAGTCGAACTAAAAATAGATAGACTAACCATCCCAATTACAAAAACATTGGTGTGCTTTGTTTTTTATTTATTTACTTTTTAAAAAAGTTTTGAATGAAAAAAAAATCAAGAAGATTATTGAAAACTAGAATTGTGCAATTTTTTAATATCCTTATTTAAATAATAAAAAGAAAGAAATTGGATATTAAATATTTTATTTTAATGAGATAGAATAAATGATAAATCCATAGTTAAAAAATATTATTTTGATTCAAATATTAATAATACTTTGATTCTCATCATAAAATTTCTTACTATAATTGCTACCCACTGCCATGTTTAATAATAATTATAGTATTAAATTTAGGGTAGCTCAGCTAAACCCTTGTGGGAGACAAGACAACATTCATAATCTCTCTATCTAACCGAATCTCGCGTGAAAACCCCTATGACACGCACACACACTATATATCCTTTGGATTTAATAGGTTTTCAAAACAATTGAATTATAATATATGAATAAATCATTAAAAAGATGATACAAATAGAAATTTCCTTTTCTTTTTTAAAAATCTTTTTGACCATAGAAGCAGCATGGTAGATGTACTTGAATTAAAGATGAAATTCTTTAGAAGACCTCTTTTGATAATGGTGGATTGCAAGTCCAATACCCCAAAAAGCTGCTTGATACCACTTATATATTGTCGTTATTATTATCATTTTGATAGAATAATGCATGATGTTGTTATTATTATTAGTGTTGAATATATTGTATAGTCGTTGGTGTAATTATTATATTATTCCACATGGGGCCTTTCTATGTATGGCCAAGAGAGAAAGGGTTACGGTATTGAAGTAAGATACTAGTTGGTCTCCAAATCATACCATTATTTAAGCCAAGCAGCTTTTGAATTTCAGAATAATATATGTATATATTGGCTTCAATCCTATTCTCATACGATTTGTAAATTATTGTTTTTTTTTTTTTTTCTTGTAGATGATGCCTCATGGCAGAAGCATTTTATTACAAAAATAATAGGTGTGCCTTGAGCGCTGAGCACCCAACTGCTTTCTTATTTTATTTGCTAATCCCTGCTTCATTCACGGATTATACAGTGTAATATACTAATATTCAAATATAAATAAAACAAATTATATTCATATCTCAAAATTTGTTTCAAGTGCAATCAGAATTTAATCATTCTTTTTAACTTCGGTTTCAATTATCAATACTATTAAATATTTTTTAAATAATAATTTTTAAAATTCACTGTGATATTTTAAAATATAAAAAAATCACTTAGTAATCAAGTAATAAAAAATAGACGTTGTAATGAACATAAACATAGTAAAAGAACTTTAGCAGGATTTATAATTGAACTTAAATTTTGAAATATAATAAGATGAAAAATTAAATTCTTTACAAAATTTCAAATTTACAAAGAATATAAAAATTTGAAGCATATATTAATCAATATTTTTATTATTTTTACAAGTTTTACATTTGACTGAAATCGAGATCGATAGTCACAAAGCTTTAATTAGGAAAGTAAAAATATTAATACACTACAATATCCTTAAAACAATAGTACTTGAAAAAGTACCAGTAGTAACTCAAAAAAAAAAAAAAAAAAAAAACTCATGTAGTATAAGGTGAATTCAAGTGCAGGCAGGAGTCTTGTTCTTAAAAAAATTTGCAATTCATATATAGTAAAATTGTATTTGTCACTAAAAAAATATGTTTATTCTTTTAAGAAATCTAATAAAATCATCAATTAATAAATATAAAATTATATTTTTATCTTTCAAAACTTTTCAATTCTAACTCCTTTAAAATAAATTTTAAATCCCCCCTGCATGAAGTTAAACATAAAAAACATATCGGGTAAACTATATAAATGGTCACTCAATTATGCCCGCATTCCTATTTTAGTTATCCAATTTTAAAATTTTTCAATTTAGACATTAATGTTTGGATTCGATCCTGTTTTGTCACCTGTCATTAAATTGATAAAGGAAAATATTTTTTTGACAGGTCTAATAACAAATTTAGTCTTCAATGCTTACATATTCTATCCGTTTGATCCTACTTCTAAATAATTCAATAAATTTAACCCTTCACATTTACAAATTCTATCAATTTGATCCTCAAACTTCCTAGCCAAAGCTTTTAGCTTTTAATACTGAGGCATTCCACATCTATTAAATGTTTTATTTATGGCTGATGTAGCGACGTAAAATTTTTGGTTTCGGGTCGCTAATTGTGTCGATCTATTGAAAACTTGAAAACTTAAATTTTGATTCTTAAAATAAACGGGAGTCGCCACGATCTTTTTTTTTTTAGGTGTGATCGGACACCTATTAGATTTCTCTTTTTTTTTTAAAAAAACGAGAACAAGGCCGAGTTAAGGTCTATGTTAAAAGCCAGAGAAAAATTAGGGTTCGGGAGTCGGTTACGCGCGAGGAAGGTATTAGCACCCTCGCGACGCTCAAAATTGGTATCTCATAAACACGTGTTGTCTTGATTTTCACAAATACGAGTTCAACGTAAGATTTAATCGTGATCTGATTGAAAAGACGAGAAATTTTAGTTTTTCTTCTTCTTCTTTTTTTTTTGGTTTTTTAGAAGGGTATACCGTTTTAACATGAGCCAATTGACGTTCACCCAACATAGCGATGAACTCAACAACTTAATGTTAGGTCGGTACCTTGCCTTGATTTTTGAAATTAATTAGAAAACGAGAATATAATTTTCGTTGTAATGTAACGCAAAACTGATATGGAATAAAAATAAATGGGCGAAAGAGCTTGATATTGAAGCAAATAACGAATATGACAATAATATTAAAGACAATAAAGATATAAATGATATTAAACATATTACATGAAATAGAAACAATAAATGTATATACATGGTAATGATATTAAGAATATGTACGTAATATATATACAAATATAAATGTAACGCCCCCACGCCCGAGACCGTCGTCGGAGTCGAGTATGAGGTGTTACTAAGCTTAATTTAACATTTTTAGAACTTTGGATTATTTGTTTCTACATTCACAGTTTTTAAGCTACTTGCGTCACAGTCACAAGAAAAATCATATCTCGAGTTACAAAACTTGAAATTAAGATCCGTAAATTTTCCTTGAATCTAGACTCATATACCTATCTACTAATTTTTTTATAGAATTTTTGGTTGAGCCAATTAGTACAGTTTATTAGTTAAAGTTACCCCTGTTTCAGGACTTGACTGGTTTGAACTCTGTTTACTACGAACCAGATTTCTCTCTGTAAAAAATTCATATGACTATGAGGTTTGTTTCTACTAAAACTAGACTCAATAAGGATTCTGAGGATATAAAATACACCACCTAATTATATCTTTAAAATTTATAGTGAATTTCTAAAGTTGGAACAGGGGATTTAGAAACTGTTACGACCCTGTTTCACTAAAATTCAAATATCTTTTAACATATAATTCCTTTACCTATTTCATTTGTTTCATGTGAAACTAGACATAATAAGATTCAATTTGATATATATTCCATCACCAGATTCAATTTCTATGATTTTTAGAAAATTTTCAAACTCGGGTCAGTGTTGCTGCAGTATTCTGTTTATGGCAAATTTCATCCCTTTTTTGAGTTTTTATGCACTAAGTATCTTAATAATTTTCCTTAACATCAAACATAATCTAAACTAACCATTTTCATAATTTATCATTGTCAAACATTTTCTCAACCATTCCATCACCATATCATAAGATCATTTACACAAAATAGGTATATTGCTATACATGCCATACTTAAATTTACAAACCATTTACCAAAAGTCTTCCGGATAGTGTGACTAAGCCTTCGACCTATCCCGACTCCTGAGCTGGCTTGTCCAAAACTACAATGAGTAAGAAGGAGGGAGTAAGCATAAATGCTTAGTAAGTTCATATGCAAATAATAAGTAACATAACAAATAGTCCATACCAATCAACATTAGCATGCATCACTAAAACACATATCACATTTCTAATCATTTTCATCATCTTATTACCTTATCGTGATTGTATCAATACTCAACCCGAGGGTTAAATACATACCTGTCCAAAATATCCATTTCACATCACTTACCAATACGTCTCTTTACATCTCGAATATTCCTCCAATTGAGTAGAACTTTACCCGTTGAACACATCGAATATAATTTGGATACATGGATAACTTGCACATAAGTGCCATATATGCAATCAAGCAATCATGTAACCCGCCCATAAGCGAACTCGGACTCAACTCAACGAGCTCGGGCGTTCGCATCCATAAGTGAACTCGGACTCAACTCAACGAGCTCGGATGCCTAGTTACATCTCTCGAACTCGGACTCAACTCAACTAGTTCGAACATTCGCATCCATAAGTGAACTCGGACTCAACTCAACGAGTTCGGATGCTCAACCATCCTAGTGACATGTCACTTGTATCCTAATCTACTCCTAAGGTTCAAACGGGATTTTCCTCGAACACATATCCTTGCCATCTTCCGTAAAATACCGAAACCAATACTCAGTAGCACTTTATATTTAACAAATAATACAAATAATTTGCATTTTATTCGAAAATAACCACAAAGCATATATCTCATAATAAAAATCAGCATATCATATAATTAACATCAATAATTTACAAATAACAATTATACTACATTATTTACACATGAACTTACCTTGGTACCAAAATACAAAGATTTTGCAATTTAGTCCACAATCTTTTCTTTTCCTCGATTGAGGTTCGATTCCACGTCTTTCTTGATCTAAAATAACACATTTAGCTTATTTAATACTCACATTATCAAATTAATCCTTAACTCAAATTTTGGCAAAATTACAATTTTACCCCTAAACTTTTACATATTTACATTTTTGCCCCTAGGCTCGGGATCAAACTTTATTCCTTATTCTTATGTTTTACAACATGCTGATCACTTTTCTCTTCTATGGAAACATCAAATTCTCACTCTAACATGTACTTGTGACTATTAGGTATTTTTACCGATTAAGCCCTTTTACTCGTTTTTGCTTTAAATCGAGTAGTACAAGTTGTCTAACATAATTTAAAACTTCATATTCTATCATAAAACATCAAAATACACAAATTTCACCTATGGGTATTTTTCCAAATATAAACCCTAGGTTAAATTATTGCTAACATAAGCTTAATCGAGTTATCGGGATCTCAAAAATGTAAAGAACATTAAAAACGGGGCTTGGAATCACTTACTATGGAGCTTGGAAGCTCGAAACAAACCCTAGCTATGGATAACCCTTGAAATTTCGGCCTAATGAAGAAGATGGACAAAAATTGGCTTTTAATTTTGTTTTTAATTCATTTTAATAACTAAATGACCAAAATGCCCTTACTACTAAACTTTCCAAAAATTCCTTCCATGTCCTAATTTTGTCCATGAACTTAAAATTGGTCAAATTGCTATTTAAGACCTCTTAATTAATATTTCAATGCAATTTCATACTAAAAACTTCTAGAATGCAAGTTTTGCAACTTATTCGATTTAGTCCCTACTTTCAAATTAAGTATTTTATGCATAGAATTTCTTCACGAAATTTTCACACAATCATGTAATCATATCATAAACCTTAAAATAATTATAAAATAATTATTTCTATCTCGGATTTGTGGTCACGAAACCACTATTCCGATTAGGCCCTAATTCGGGATATTACAACTCTCCCCCCCTTTAAGGATTTTCGTCCTCGAAAATCTTACCGGTAAACAGATGTGGGTATTGATTTCTCATAGTTTCTTCGGATTCCCATGTAGCTTCTTTTATTCCATGCCTTTGCCACAACACCTTCACAAGTGCAACATTTTTATTCCTTAGTTGTTTGACCTCTCGAGCTAAAATCTTAATCGGTTCTTCTTCGTAGGTCATATCTGGTTGTAGTTCAATTTCTGTCGGTGAAACTACATGTGAAGGATCCGAACGATACCGACGTAACATAGATACGTGGAACACATCATGAATCTTCTCTAATTCAGGTGGTAATGCTAGCCGATATGCTACTGGTCCAACTTTTTCAATTACTTCATACTGGCCCAATAAAACGCGGACTTAATTTGCCCTTCCGTCCAAATCTAAGGACTTTCTTCCATGGAGACACCTTTAAAAATACTTTATCACCAACTTGAAATTCAATATCTTTTCGTTTTAGATCTGCATAAGATTTCTGTCTATCTGAAGCAGCTTTCAAACAATCTCGAATTACTTTCACTTTTTCTTGATTTCTTTTATTAGATCAACTCCATAAATCTGATTTTCCTTGAGTTCACCCAATACAAAGGCGTTAAACACTTACGACCATACAATGCTTCATAAGGTGCCATTTTCAAGCTCATTTGATAACTATTGTTGTAAGCAAATTCTACCAACGGCAAATATCTTTCCCAACTTCCTTGAAATTCTAATACACAACATCCGAGCATGTCTTCAAGAATCAATTACTCTCTCGATTGTCCATCGGTTTGTGGATGAAAGGCGATCTCGAAATTTAACTTTGTACCTAACGCGTCTTGCAATTTTTGCCAAAACCGCGAGGTAAACCTTGGATCTCTATCTGAAATAATCGACAATGGTATTCCATGTAATCTAACAATTTCTCTAATATACTGATTCAGCCAACTTGTTAAGAGAATAATCCGTGACGCATCTTAGGAATAAAATGAGTGACTTAGTTAATCTATCAACTATTACCCGGATGGCATCTTTCTTTCACGGTGTCAATGGCAATCTGAAACAAAATCCATAGTAATCCGATCCCATTTCCATTCAGAACCATAATAGGTGAAGTAATCCCGAAGGTACTTGGTGTTCAACTTTCACTGTTGACAAATTAAGCATTTGGACACAAACTCACGATATATCTCTTTTCATTCCATTCCACCAATACATTTTCTTCAAGTCATTATACATTTTCGCATTACTACCGGATGAATCGAAATAACTACTATGTGCTTCTTGTAGGATCTTTTGAATCAATTCCTCATTCTTTGGTACACAAATCCGATCTTTAAACATTAAGCACCCATCGAATCAATTTCAAAATCGACTCTGTATCAACTTCACACTGCTTTCTCTTGGCTTGCAAATCTTGATCATCTTTTTGAGCTTGAAATCTCTTGTAAAAACTTCGGTTTTACTCTTAGCTCTGCTAGAATCGAACCATCATCCGACACTTTCAACCGAGTGTTCATAACTCTCAAAGCAAACAACAACTTTACGCTCAAAGCATCGGAACCACATTCGCTTTTCCCGGATGATAATCAATAACAAGCTCGTAATCTTTCAATAACTCCAACCATCTTCGCTGTCTTAAATTCAAGTCTTTTGTAACATCAGTGCTTAAGACTTTTATGGTCGATATATACCCTACACTTTTCACCATACAAATAATGTCGCCAAATTTTCAAAGCAAACACCACTGCAGCCAATTCCAAATCGTGAGTAGGATAATTCCTCTCATGAGGTTTTAATCGCCTCAAGCATATGCCACCACTTTTCCTTCTTGCATGAGCACACACCCCAAACCATTTAGAGAAGCATCACTATACACCACAAATTCTTTACTGATTCGGGCTGTACTAACACTTTGGTGCCTCTGTTAATAATTTTTAATTCTTCAAAACTCTGTTGACATTCTTCCGTCCATTCAAATTTAACATCCTTTCTGAGTAATTTAGTTATAGGAGCAGCAATTATAGAAAATCCATTTACAAACCGCCGATAATACCAGCTAGCCCCAAGAAACTTCTAACTTGATTACATTTTTGGTGGCTTCCAATCAACAATGGCTGAAATTTTACTAGGATCAACCCGTATACCATCACCAAAACAATATGACCCAAGAATCCAACTTCCCGTAGCCAAAATTCACTTTTACTAAACTTAGCATACAACTGCTTATCTCTCAAAGTTTGCAAAACTATCCTCAAATGCTCAAGCATGCTCTGTATCATCTTTTGAATAAATTAAAATATCATCTATAAACACCACAACAAATTTGTCCAAGTATGGTGGAATATGCGATTCATTAAATCCATAAACACAAAGAGAGCATTTGTCAACCCGAATGGCATAACTAAAAATTCATAATGACCATACCTTGTTCTAAAAGCGCTTTTACGCACATCCTACTCTTTTACCCGCAGATTGGTAATACCCCAGATCTCAAGTCAATCTTTGAAAACCATGTCGCTCCTTTTAGCCGATCAAACAAATCATCAATTCTTGGCAACGGATATTTGTTTTTGATTGTCACCTTGTTTAATGGCGATAATCAACACACAACCTCATAGAACCATCCTTCTTTTTCACAAATAACACGAGCACCCCAAGGTGAAAAACTCGGTCTCACAAAACCTTTATCGATCAACTCTTGCAATCACGACTTTAATTCCTTCAACTCTGCTGGTGCCATTCTATACTGAGCAATCGAAATCGGAGTGTTCCCGGTATCAAATCAATACCAAATTCTACTTCCACGTGGAGGCAAACCCAGTAATTCTTACCGAAATACGTCCACAAATTACGCACACAACCAAGACCGATTCAACTTTCTTTTCAACTTCTTTTGTATTAATTACATACGCCAAATAAGCTTCATAACCCTTTCTCAAATATCTCTCGAGCCGACATCAAAGAAATCACACTAGACAATACCTCTGATTTATCCGATTCAACCCGCAGAGTTTCACCGTTTTCACTTTTAATTCTATAACCTTTTCTTTGCAATTTACTATAGCATCATGCAATGTCAACCAATCCATACCCAAAATAACATCAAATTCATCAAACGGCGAAGCAACATCAAGTCACCGGAAAGTAATGATCCCAATCATTAAAGGACATTTCTTACATACTTTATCAACAAATCACACATTTGCCTAACGGATTCGACACTCTAATCATAAATTCTGTGTTCTCAACAGTATATTCATACTAGACACCAATTTCATGCACACATATGAATGAGTAGAACCGGATCAATCAAAGCAATAACATTAACATTATAGAGAGAGAATGTATCGGTAATCACATCGGTGAGGAAGCATCTTCACGCGCTTTAATAGCATAAGTTCTAGCCGAGCCCTTCCTTCAGTCTAACTGGTGCATCCTCAGCTACATTCTTACCGCTTGCTTCGCTCCCACTTTTTCTTGGATATCTTCCTCTCGAATCCGCCCCACTTATTTTTGTATTCTCAAATTTTTCTTTTCACTCTCTCTCAGGCGATCTCTAATAAAATGATCCGGAGAACCACATCGAAAACATTCATTTGCTCTACACGGACCAAAATGATTTCTACCACACCACTGCACTCAGGTTTAACAAATCTCGAGTTTCCTACTACACTTTCAAGTAGTCCGAGATTTAGGACCCACATTTTGCTTTTATAATTCCCATATGATTGCCCAGTGAAGCTTGGGAACGAGGATTCATATTCCTTGACTTTCCAGTTCTTTGTGAAAATGAACCGCTCATCGGTCTTTTCTTCCAATTTCTAGTCTCACCTCTACCTTTTCTTTTCTTTAAGCAATTCTTCTACCTTACAAGCTAGATCAATCAATACTACCATTTCTTTTAATTCAAGAATTCCAACAAATACCTTGATGTCTTCGTTGAGCCCGTCTTCAAATCGTCGGCACATCTTGGCCTCTGTAGGAACATACTCTCTCGCATACTTACTTAATCGAACAAACTCTCTTTCATATTCAGAATCACATATTACCTTGCTTCACTCAAGAAATTCTTTACGCTTCGATCAATAAATCTTTCACTAATATATTTCTTCCAAACTCTTCTTGAAAGAATTCCCAAGTTATTTTCTCTTTCGCTACCACCAAAATCAAAGTCTTCCACCAATTATAAGTGAATCCCTCAACAAAGATATAGCGCATTTCAAACATTCTTCGTGTGTACAAGATAATTCGTCAAATACCCGGATAGAATTTTCAAGCCGAAACTCGCTTTCTCGGCATCATCATCAATATTTGCTTTAAATTCTTCTTGCCCCTTGCTTGCGAATTCTATCAACCGGAGTTCTGTGAAATTTCATCGAGATCCATACCTTGAGGCGTCGAGGTGCAGGTTGAGGAATTGGGGAGGTGGGGAGGTTGTACATTTGGGTTCGTCTGAACGAACTCGAGTGTACCATGCACTCATCATTTGGAGAAAGGCTTCCCGACCCCTTTCTCCTCCTCCCCACCAACAACAGTAGGAGGTGGATTTTTAGTTGGCGCTGCTCTTCCTCCTTGGTACGGAGTCGGCGCATTACTCTCTACTTCATCTGCCACAACTGGATTGGGATCCATTTACTATAAAAAAAAAATCATTTAAAAAGGTCAGAAGTCGTCACACTATCACAATTTATACATATGGCATGTATAGCAAAATTCGTACATACAACACGTAGTCCGAGAACCGACTAAACACGGCTCTGATACCACTAAATGTAACGCCCCACGCCCGAGACCGTCGCGAGTCGAGTATGAGGTGTTACTAAGCTTAATTTAACATTTTTAGAACTTTGGATTATTTGTTTCTACATTCACAGTTTTTAAGCTACTTGCGTCACAGTCACAAGAAATATTTTTTTGACAGGTCTAATAACAAATTTAGTCTTCAATGCTTACATATTCTATCCGTTTGATCCTACTTCTAAATAATTCAATAAATTTAACCCTTCACATTTACAAATTCTATCAATTTGATCCTCAAACTTCCTAGCCAAAGCTTTTAGCTTTTAATACTGAGGCATTCCACATCTATTAAATGTTTTATTTATGGCTGATGTAGCGACGTAAAATTTTTGGTTTCGGGTCGCTAATTGTGGCGATCTATTGAAAACTTGAAAACTTAAATTTTGATTCTTAAAATAAACGGGGAGTCGCCACCGATCTTTTTTTTTAGGTGTGATCGGACACCTATTAGATTTCTCTTTTTTTTTTAAAAAAAACGAGAACAAGGCCGAGTTAAGGTCTATGTTAAAAGCCAGAGAAAAATTAGGGTTCGGGAGTCGGTTACGCGCGAGGAAGGTATTAGCACCCTCGCGACGCTCAAAATTGGTATCTCATAAACACGTGTTGTCTTGATTTTCACAAATACGAGTTCAACGTAAGATTTAATCGTGATCTGATTGAAAAGACGAGAAATTTTAGTTTTTCTTCTTCTTTTTTTTTTGGTTTTTTAGAAGGGTATACCGTTTTAACATGAGCCAATTGACGTTCACCCAACATAGCGATGAACTCAACAACTTAATGTTAGGTCGGTACCTTGCCTTGATTTTTGAAATTAATTAGAAAATGAGAATATAATTTTCGTTGTAATGTAACGCAAAACTGATATGGAATAAAAATAAATGGGCGAAAGAGCTTGATATTGAAGCAAATAACGAATATGACAATAATATTAAAGACAATAAAGATATAAATGATATTAAACATATTACATGAAATAGAAACAATAAATGTATATACATGGTAATGATATTAAGAATATGTACGTAATATATATACAAATATAAATGTAACGCCCCCACGCCCGAGACCGTCGTCGGAGTCGAGTATGAGGTGTTACTAAGCTTAATTTAACATTTTTAGAACTTTGGATTATTTGTTTCTACATTCACAGTTTTTAAGCTACTTGCGTCACAGTCACAAGAAAAATCATATCTCGAGTTACAAAACTTGAAATTAAGATCCGTAAATTTTCCTTGAATCTAGACTCATATACCTATCTACTAATTTTTTTATAGAATTTTCGGTTGAGCCAATTAGTACAGTTTATTAGTTAAAGTTACCCCTGTTTCAGGACTTGACTGGTTTGAACTCTGTTTACTACGAACCAGATTTCTCTCTGTAAAAAATTCATATGACTATGAGGTTTGTTTCTACTAAAACTAGACTCAATAAGGATTCTGAGGATATAAAATACACCACCTAATTATATCTTTAAAATTTATAGTGAATTTCTAAAGTTGGAACAGGGGATTTAGAAACTGTTACGACCCTGTTTCACTAAAATTCAAATATCTTTTAACATATAATTCCTTTACCTATTTCATTTGTTTCATGTGAAACTAGACATAATAAGATTCAATTTGATATATATTCCATCACCAGATTCAATTTCTATGATTTTTAGAAAATTTTCAAACTCGGGTCAGTGTTGCTGCAGTATTCTGTTTATGGCAAATTTCATCCCTTTTTGAGTTTTTATGCACTAAGTATCTTAATAATTTTCCTTAACATCAAACATAATCTAAACTAACCATTTTCATAATTTATCATTGTCAAACATTTTCTCAACCATTCCATCACCATATCATAAGATCATTTACACAAAATAGGTATATTGCTATACATGCCATACTTAAATTTACAAACCATTTACCAAAAGTCTTCCTGATAGTGTGACTAAGCCTTCGACCTATCCCGACTCACGAGCTGGCTTGTCCAAAACTACAATGAGTAAGAAGGAGGAGTAAGCATAAATGCTTAGTAAGTTCATATGCAAATAATAAGTAACATAACAAATAGTCATACCAATCAACATTAGCATGCATCACTAAAACACATATCACATTTCTAATCATTTTTCATCATCTTATTACCTTATCGTGATTGTATCAATACTCAACCCGAGGGTTAAATACATACCTGTCCAAAATATCCATTTCACATCACTTACCAATACGTCTCTTTACATCTCGAATATTCCTCCAATTGAGTAGAACTTTACCCGTTGAACACATCGAATATAATTTGGATACATGGATAACTTGCACATAAGTGCCATATATGCAATCAAGCAATCATGTAACCCGCCCATAAGCGAACTCGGACTCAACTCAACGAGCTCGGGCGTTCGCATCCATAAGTGAACTCGGACTCAACTCAACGAGCTCGGATGCCTAGTTACATCTCTCGAACTCGGACTCAACTCAACTAGTTCGAACATTCGCATCCATAAGTGAACTCGGACTCAACTCAACGAGTTCGGATGCTCAACCATCCTAGTGACATGTCACTTGTATCCTAATCTACTCCTAAGGTTCAAACGGGATTTTCCTCGAACACATATCCTTGCCATCTTCCGTAAAATACCAAACCAATACTCGGTAGCACTTTATATTTAACAAATAATACAAATAATTTGCATTTTATTCAAAATAACCACAAAGCATATATCTCATAATAAAAATCAGCATATCATATAATTAACATCAATAATTTACAAATAACAATTATACTACATTATTTACACATGAACTTACCTTGGTACCAAAATACAAAGATTTTGCAATTTAGTCCACAATCTTTTCTTTTCCTCGATTGAGGTCGATTCCACGTCTTTCTTGATCTAAAATAACACATTTAGCTTATTTAATACTCACATTATCAAATTAATCCTTAACTCAAATTTTGGCAAAATTACAATTTTACCCCTAAACTTTTACATATTTACATTTTTGCCCCTAGGCTCGGGATCAAACTTTATTCCTTATTCTTATGTTTTACAACATGCTGATCACTTTTCTCTTCTATGGAAACATCAAATTCTCACTCTAACATGTACTTGTGACTATTAGGTATTTTTACCGATTAAGCCCTTTTACTCGTTTTTGCTTTAAATCGAGTAGTACAAGTTGTCTAACATAATTTAAAACTTCATATTCTATCATAAAACATCAAAATACACAAATTTCACCTATGGGTATTTTTCCAAATATAAACCCTAGGTTAAATTATTGCTAACATAAGCTTAATCGAGTTATCGGGATCTCAAAAATGTAAAGAACATTAAAAACGGGGCTTGGAATCACTTACTATGGAGCTTGGAAGCTTGAAACAAACCCTAGCTATGGAGAACCCTTGAAATTTCGGCCTAATGAAGAAGATGGACAAAAATTGGCTTTTAATTTTGTTTTTAATTCATTTTAATAACTAAATGACCAAAATGCCCTTACTACTAAACTTTCCAAAAATTCCTTCCATGTCCTAATTTTGTCCAAGAACTTAAAATTGGTCAAATTGCTATTTAAGACCTCTTAATTAATATTTCAATGCAATTTCATACTAAAAACTTCTAGAATGCAAGTTTTGCAACTTATTCGATTTAGTCCCTACTTTCAAATTAAGTATTTTATGCATAGAATTTCTTCACGAAATTTTCACACAATCATGTAATCATATCATAAACCTTAAAATAATTATAAAATAATTATTTCTATCTCGGATTTGTGGTCACGAAACCACTATTCCGATTAGGCCCTAATTCGGGATATTACAATATAAATAGCGATAGTATTGGAAAACATGCTATATAATATTCGAAGTATATACAAAATATAGATGAAAATACAATGTCTAAAGGTATATATATGCATAATAATATTAAAATAAATGACGAGTAATAATAATGAAAATAATAGATATAATAATAAATAAAATAACATGTGAAAATAATATTATATATAAAAATATATATGCGTAGAATAAAATATATATACTAATAATAAATATAATAGGAGTAAAATAAATGTAATAATAATAGATACATGAGTAATATGATATTTAATACATACATAATGTGTATATATAAAAAAACAATATACATAATATATATAAAATACATATAATATATGCGTATGTAACAAAACATATACTATGGTTAATGATTATAATAATAATGATATTAAATCACAAAAAAGAACATAACAAAAATACTATAATATATAACTATAAATAAAATATACACTATTATAATAATAAAAATAATAAACAGAATAATAATAGGTACGATCATACTATATATATAAAAAAAAAATATGCGCATAATTCTACACTAAAATTTACACTACTATTAATAATATGATATTATAATAATAATAATAAAAATAACATGAAATTTCAAATAACTAAAATTAACATTATATATAGGTATACACGTATGCATATAAAAAATATACATTAATATATATAAATAATAATAATAGTGATAGAATAATAATAATACTTAATGAAGAAACGAAAATAAACAAAAAAAGGACTAAAATTAAACTAAAAACAAAGTTGTGGGGTAGATTTAAAAAGAAAATAAAAAGAAAGGATCCAAATGTGACGCGCGCGTAACCTGGAGGGACTAAGATAGCAAATATCCCCAACTTATCAAAACGTGCACAAAGACGAAGGGCTAATTTGAAAACGCAGAAAATTATGGGGTCAAATTAAAAATCAACGAAAATCTGATTGCGGAAATTTGGAAAAGCGGAACGGTCATTCGCACAATTAGACCCTTCCTTAAAAGCACGCGGATCCTCCTGGTGGGTCGGATTGGATCGGTCCGACCAAGGGCAAAACGACGTCGTTTTATGCCCTGGGTCTCTAATGCAAAATGACGCCGTTCTATATTGTTATAAAAGGAAAAATTTTTCTAAAAAAAATCATTTCTTCTTTCTTTCTTTCCAAAAAACTCTCTCTCTCTCTCAGTCCTCTCAGCCTGGAGATTTTCGGTGAGACTCTCGTGTGCAGTACCTCCGCTGTGTGCCATGTTGTCATGACCATACCGCACGCGTGGTGGAATTCAAAAGGTGAAAAATTTTCTTTTTTTCTATTTTATTTATTTATTTTATATATGTTTATAATACATGCATGTATACACATATAAATCAGTAAATCCGAGAAGAAAAAAAAGAAAAAATGAAATAATAAAGGTAACAAAATCACCTTAGGTATTTTCTTTTAGATTTTGGGACCCTTGATCTACTGATTTGGTATATTCTCCTCCTTTTTGGTATTGTTAAAATCTCTGTTTCGTATTTAAGCCTACTGATGTAGAAATGCCGAACCCTTTACAATGGTTTTCCATTCGGCTTTTATAGCCTCTTTTACAACTTGTTCACACTATTCTTTCTGTCCTTTCCTATTTATTGTTTGCAGGTACAAGTTGGGGACGATGGCCACAGTGACGTGACAGAGGCGGTGGTGGCAGAGGGTTGGTGCGGCGCTGGTCAGGGGGTTGGTGCGGCGTCGAACCCTAGCTAGGGGCTAGGGTTTGTTTTTTTTTTTTTTACTTTTGTTTTTTTGGTTTAATGGGCTTTTGGGTTTTTTGAGTTAGGTTGGGTTTTGGGGTTTTAATTATAATTGGGTCTGATGGCAAGTAAGTGGGCCTCTCGGTTTGGGTATTATTTTGGGTTTAATTTGTTAATGGGTTTAGGGGTATTGGGTAGGCTGAGATGGGTTGGCAAAATTGGGTATTGGTTAGGGGTTGGGTAAGACCCAAAATTGGCCTACTACAGCTACCCCTCTTTGCTCATTGTCGTGTAACGGGAATAGAGCAAAGACATAATGAAAGGCCAATTTTGCCTGGTCTCACTGAGTCTTGACTTCATTGGTGTTCTTCTTGTTCAGATAGTCTCCTTCCAGTCCACTGTATCGTGTGGCTTTGGTTCAATTCCAATGTATCTTCTGACATACGCCTTGCAGTTTCAATCCTCTCTAATGCAACTTCAAGGATATGAGATTTATGGCTTCGATCCACTTCATTCGTAACTTTAGAAAGATAAGATCTTCAACTTCAATCTGCTCTTCTATTGCTTCGGTGAGATAGGGTTTTGGTCTTCTCTTCTGCCACTTTAGGAAGGCAAGATTTGATATCCTTGATCAGTTCCACTGCAACTCTAGGGGGACAAGACTTCCAACTTTAACCTGCTCCACTACAACTCCAAGGGATCCGAATCTGGTGTCTTCTATCAGCTTCAATCTTTATTCTTTACTTGGCATGTGATCTTGAGCTCAACTCATTTCTCACAATATGAATTGACTCTTTAAACAGTCATTAAAACAGAAATTGAAAATAGCTCAGCATGTGAGCCAAAGCTCAACTCACCTCTCGCAATATGAGTTGATCTTTTTGAAAAACAGAAATTGAAAAGAAGAAATTGCAGATACCTCGGCGTGTCCCGAGGCTCAACTCACCTCTCGCAATATGAGTTGATTTTTTTGAAACATAAATTGAAATTACCTCAACGTATCTTGAGGCTCAACTTACCTCTCGCAATATGAGTTGATTTTCTTGAGAAGCATGAATTGAAAAGCAAAAATTGAAAATACCTCAGCGTGCCCCGAGGCTCAACTCACCTCTCCCAATATGAGTTGATTTTTTTGGAAATCAGTAATTGAAGGTACCTCAGCGTGCCTTGAGGCTCAACTCAGTTCTCGCAATACGAGTTGATTTTTGAAAAACAAAATTGGAAAACAGAAATTGAGATTACCTCAGCGTGTCCTGAGGCCCAACTCATCTCTCGCAATATGAGTTGATTGTGGAACATAAATTGAAATTACCTCAACGTGTCTTGAGGCTCAACTCACCTCTCGCATTATGAGTTGATTTTTTTTTTAAAGAACATAATTTGAAACATCAAAATACTAAAACCTGTCATTTGGTAGAACTCAGGAGTCTTTTCCTTTGATTCAATACAGCTATCATCTCGACCTCTTGCTCTAGTAGATTACCTGTTATATGCCATGTATGATGTTATCATGATATGCACATGTTTGTCTTAAATGCCTTTATGCCTACATGATTATGCAGTATTCCTTAAGCATGTTTGTCGTGCGTCCTCTTTCGTCACGATTTTTGATGATCCGCGTTTATTGCTTTGGCTCTTAACTTTCTCTTCAGGCTTTGTACCCGTCTTCAAGCTTTACAAGTAATCGATGCTTCTCAGATATCATTCTTTTGCCCTTGGTTGAACTTTGCCTTTGCTTTGAGACTCTTGTACTTATCAAATTCTTATTCAAGTAATGCTTAACATTTCTTTTATTTAGAGTATGTCATTTCACTATTTATCATGTAAACAAACACATAATGAGATGCATGAAAAAGGTGAGGTAGGGACAAAAAGGATGCCTCACATTTATTTATTTCAAATGTGGCAACAAAGAAAGTTAACCAATGATAGTAAAAAATGTCAAAAAGAAAGAAGGGATCGTATTCAACGGATACAAATGCTCTGGATATTCAGCGCATGAACTCTTCCACGTTCCTCAATCAAGAATTTTTTTCGAGCATGGCTTCTTGCATAGAAGATTTCAAGCTTTGAGAAATGCTTCAAATACTGTAGTCTCACTGTTTGTCGTATCGTTTAAATGCCTTGCCTTGTAAGCCGAGTGTTTGCTTCATTAGAACGCCCTTTCGGGTTTTCATCCTAATCTTTTGTGTTTAATCAAAGCGCCCATTTCGAGTTTTCGCCTTGATCTCTTTTTTTTTTTAAGATGCCCTTATCGGGTTTTCATCTTGATTTTCTTTTTCAAGCATGATATTTCTTCACAGCATCTGAGTTCACTGGATTCGGTAGCTCTTTCCCATCCATCTCGGTAAGGATCAAAGCTCCACCTGAGAATGCCTTATTTACAACGTATGGTCCTTCCCAATTTGGTGCCCATTTTCCTCGCAGGTCTTTTTGTATTGGGAGAATTTTCCTCAGCACGAGTTCTCCTTCATGGAATTCTCTTGGCCGTACCTTCTTGTCATGAGCTGCGATCATTTTTTTCTGGTACATCTGTCGATGACAAATCGCTCTTAGACGTTTTTCTTCGATGAGGTCCAACTGATCATATCGAGCTCGAACCCATTCTGCTTCTTCTAACTTTGATTCCATCAAGACTCGCAGCGAGGGTATCTCAACCTCGATAGGTAGCACAGCTTCCATTCCATAGACCAAAGAGAAAGGAGTTGCTCCTGTAGATTTTCACACAGATGTGCGATATGCATACAAAGCAAATGGTAGCTTCTCGTGCCAATCTTTATATGTCTTAGTCATTTTCCCAATGATCCTCTTAATATTTTTGTTGGCTGCTTCAACAGCTCCGTTCATCTTTGGGCGATAGGGCGAGGAGTTATGATGCTTTATTCGGAACTGCTCGCACCCTTCCTTCATCATCTTGTTGTTCAGATTCATGGCGTTATCCGAAATGATTCTTTAAGACAAACCATATCGGCAAATGATTTCCTTTTTCAAAAACCTGCAAACTGCAGTCTTTGTCACATTGGCAAACGAAGCGGCTTCAATCCATTTTGTGAAGTAATCGATAACCACGAAAATGAATCGATGTCTATTTGAGGCTTTTGGAGAAATTGGCCCTATAACATCCATGCCCCATATAGAAAAAGGCCACGGAGAAGTCATGACATAAAGAGGAGAAGGGGCTACATAAATTTTATCGCCATAGATTTGACACTTGTGGCATTTTCTTGCAAAATTGATGCAGTCGCTTTCCATCGTCAGCCAATAATAACCGAGTCTTATGATCTTTCTGGCCATATTGAAACCATTGGCATGCGTTCCGCAAATTCCCTAATGGACATCTTCAAGTATTTTCCTAGCTTCAACATCATCCACGCATCTCAAAAGTACCTGATCTTTTCCTCTTTTGTAAAGGATATCCCCATCAAGAACAAATCCCGCTGCCATTCTTCTGATTGTTCTTTTGTCGTTTTCATTCGCTTGTTCGGGATACCTTTGATTCTTGATATATTCTAAGATATCATGGAACCATGGCTGCTGGTATGCCTCTTTCTCAATGCTACAACAGTGAGCAGGGACCTCGTATATGCTCATTTTGAGGGGTATTATTTCTGCTTCTTTACTTGCTTTGAACATTGAAGCCAAAGTGGCTAGGGCATCCACCAATTGGTTTTCTTCTCGTGAGAAGTAATGAAAAGTTATTTCTTTGAATTCCTTGATTAATTCAGCCACTAAATCACTATACTTAATCAATTTTGG
Organism: Gossypium anomalum; assembly: GCA_025698475.1. Classification (NCBI taxonomy): domain Eukaryota; kingdom Viridiplantae; phylum Streptophyta; class Magnoliopsida; order Malvales; family Malvaceae; genus Gossypium; species Gossypium anomalum. Next base: position 64,553,012 of record CM046956.1, read on the forward strand.
ATCCCTCACTTCCTACTCTCCACGGATTTGGTAAACCACTAGGGCTAAGTCCCCATACACCTCTAAGATTTTGATGTTTCGTTCGATAGCTGCGTGAAGCCCCATGATACAGGCCTCATATTCTGCGATATTATTGGTACAGAAGAAGTTCAGTCTTGCAGTGAACGGATAATGATTCCCCTCTGGTGATACCAGGATTGCTCCGATTTCATGCCCTAAAGCATTCGACGCACCGTCAAAACACATCTTCCATGACTTCTCTTTTGATGACTCAGATTCCGTTTCTGTGATGCACATTAAGTCTTCGTCTGGGAAATCGAATCTTAAAGGCTCATATTCTTCTGTCGTTCGAGTCGCTAGAAAGTCAGCTATTGCGCTCCCTTTTATCGACTTCTGACTTACATAGGCAATGTCATATTTCGAAAGGAGGATTTGCCATCGTGCCATTCTTCCTGATAGTGCCGATAATTCCATCATGTATTTTATTGGGTTCAGCTTCGAAATCAACCATGTCGTATGGTACAACATATATTGTCTGAGTCTCCGAGCTACCCAAACCAGAGCGCAACAAAATTTTTCGATGGACGAATACTTTGTCTCATATTCAGTGAACTTTTTGCTGAGGTAGTAGATCGCCTTTTCTTTCTTTCCTGACTCGTCATGTTGCCCCAGTACGCAACCCATTGAATTTTCGAACACAGTCAAATACACTATCAACGGTCTTTCCAGAGTTGGCGGTATTAGCACTGGAGGACTAGACAAATATTGCTTTATCTTATCAAAGGCCACCTGGCATTCCTCATTCCATTCTTCCAGGTTATGTTTTCGAAGAAGCCGAAAGATTGGGTCGTATTGGTTGGTAAGTTGAGCGATAAATCGGGTGATGTAGTTTAATCTCCCTAAAAATCCTCTAACTTCCTTTTGCGTGCGTAGGGGTGGTAACTCTTGGATGGCTTTTATTTTATCTAGATCAACCTTGATACCTCTTTCACTAACAATGAAGCCTAGCAACTTCCCCGAGGTAGCCCCAAACATACATTTGGCTGGATTAAGTTTTAACTGAAACTTTCTCAGCCTTTCGAACAACTTCTTGAGGTTCACTACATGTTCTTCTTCCCCTCGAGATTTAGCAATCATGTCGTTGACATAGACCTCTATTTCTTTATGCATCATGTCATGGAATAAGGTCACCATAACCCTCTGATATGTTGCCCCAGCATTCTTTAACCCAAATGGCATCGCTTTGTAGCAGAATGTTCCCTACATTGTTACAAAGGTAGTTTTCTCCATATCTTCAGGGGCCATCTCGATCTGATTATACCCCGAGAACCCATCCATGAAAGAAAACAAGGAATGTTTTGCTGTGTTGTCCACCAACGTATCAATATATGGTAAGGGAAAATTATCTTTAGGGCTTGCTCGATTCAAGTCACGGTAATCCATGCACATTCGTACTTTGCCATCTTTCTTTGGTACTGGGACTATATTAGCCACCCAATCTGGATATTTGGAGGCTTGTAGGAAGCCAGCATCAAATTGCTTCTTGACTTCCTTTTTTATTTTCAACAGCATTTCGGGTCTCATCCGTCTTAATTTTTGCTGGATGGGTTTGCATTCTGGCTTTAATGGGAGCTTATGGACCACTAAATCTTCATCTAACCCTGGCATGTCCTGGTATGACCATGCGAAAACATCTTTGTACTCAAGGAGTAAAGCGATCAAATTATGCCTGGTGCTCTCTGAAATAGAAGTCCCAATCTTCACTTCTTGTTTCCTTTCTTCAGTACCCAAATTTGTTGTTTCCACAGATTCTTCATGAGGTAAAATCTGTTTATCCTCTTGTTCCACCATTCTTAACAATTCAGTAGATGAGACGTAATCTTCAGCATTTTCTTCAGCTTCAAATTCTCTTAAACAAACAACCTTCTCAAAATCAATTTCAAGATTCGTAATGGGCTTATTCATGTCGTCGATATCTGAGCACCTGAAAGTTGAATGGAAAAGGAAACTATAGAGGGGCATCCAAGTATTGGAATCAACAAACGAAATGTTATGTCATGGCATAAGGCAAATGTAAGGATAGGCTATGAAATGAGAAAATGATTATGAAATTAGCGATAATGCGAAAAATCGTGACAAAATACATCTTTATTGATATTCATTTGAATGATAAAGAGCGAATGCAAGCTCTTACAAAAGAATTCTATTATATCTAAGGATACAATAGAATGTTAACGTTTGAGCATTACTCTGAAGATTTATAAACTACAATAAGGTCCTTGGTAGTCCAATTGTTCAACATGAAACCAGGGGGACAAGGGCATATCTTTGAGACGTCTTTACTCGCATCAGCCCTTTGTCAATAACATTTATACTGACATTTTGAAGACCCTTTTCAATTAACCACAGCGTGTTTCGTGGAACCTCTTGTCCAGGGTACATCATTCCCGCAGATGTAAATGTTTTTGACAAATGAGGGTACTCTATTGGCTCCCATTTTGGTTCTCGGCCCAAATTTCTCACAATCATTCTCTCTTGATCTTTCTTCCACTATTTTCTTCTTTGACGCATGTCAGGCTGGAACCCCAAACTGTATTGGGCCTTGTGGTGCACTGGCTTTAAAGCCCTGACTATTCCTTGCAGATATCTCTCTAAACCTTTTCTCGCTCGAGCTCCCATTTCTACGGTCAATTTGACACCCATTCTGGTATTTCTCGACAGTTTTGGCACCGGAATTCTGTTTCCCTCAGCGACAAAAGTGGCATTGACGAATTCAAGGGATCGAAAGGAGTATTCCACTGCGTCCTTGCTTACTTCAAGGTATGGCGCATCAGTAGAGATAGATGCGACAATGTCTTCTTCGCCCTCGACTACGACCAAATAGCCGTCCATGATAAATTTCACCTTTTGATGGAGGGATGATGGGACTGCTCCAGCAGAATGGATCCAGGGTCTTCCCAAAAGGCAGTTATACGAGGGTGTAATGTCCATGACTTGGAATTCGACATCATAAATGTAAGGGCCCACCTCTAGAGGGATCTCAATCTTTCCCATGACTTCGCGCCTCGTCCCGTCGAATGCCCTTACCATGGAATGACAGGGCTTTAAATAGGACAAATCCATCGGAATTCTAGAAAGCGTGGCCAACGGCATGACATTGGGTGCCGATCCATTATCGATGAGCACATTCGGTATTATGTAGCCTTTGCAGCGAGTCGTAATATGCAGTGCTTTCACTGAGCCTCTACCGTTTGGCGATATCTCATCATCACTAAAAGAAATAAAATTGTCCACATTCAGATTATTTACCCACCTATCAGGCTTTTCAACAGATATGTTGTTAGCTACGTAAGCTTGATTTAACACCTTCAGCAAAGCGTTCCGGTGTGGCTCTGAATTTAGCAGTAAAGATAAAACCAAAATTCATGCTGGTTGCTTATTCAATTGTTCCACCATACTGTATTCACTGTGCTTGATGAATTTCAAGAATTCCTGAGCTTCTTTCTCATGTACAGGCTTTTTAGTTCCTTGCACAGGTAGAGTCTCCTGCTCGGCTTCGGCCTCATACATCACTGCTTTTCCTTTTTGTTTCAAGTCACTATTCTTCTTTGTCAGCTCAGTTTCTTTAGAATAACAATGCCCACTGCGGGTAAAATGGCCTACCTCCCCAACTTCTCCAGTTGTGGCTTCAGGTTTTTCACCTTCAGGTGTGACGATGTTGACATCGTATTTCCATGGTACTGTTTTATTGTCCTTATAAGGGAAAGGAGATGGTACTTCAATTATCACTTTTGGTTTCACCAGCTCCATCTTCGCGTCATAATAAATTATTAACGGTCGGTCGGCGCTATACGGGAAACCTGATGATTAATTGTCAGAGGCACATATTTCTCCACTATCGGCCTCTTTGGCTTTACAAAAAATCCCAATCTCCTTATTATCCATCATATTTTGCAGTAAACTTCTGAACTCCTCGCAGGACTGAATGTCGTGCCCCCCGATACCATGGAGCTCGCAAAAACTGTGACCTTTTGCATCTTTTCCTTCGAATACTCCATTAAGACGACAGAGCAACCCTTTTTCCACTAGTACCTCCCAGATTCTCTGCAGAGGTGTTCTTATTTCAGAAACCCATCTTTTACTTTGTCGTTTGTCCTCCTCTCCTACTGCACTCACATTCCCTTTGGTGTGGTTTAGGAATGGATTCCCGTCCGTACCGCCAGTACCATCAAATCGCAAAATACCCGCATCGATGAGCCCTTGAACTCTCCTTTTGAAGGCAAGATAGTTCTCAGTAGAATGCCCCTGGTTTCCGGCATGGTATGCACAGCTAGCGTTTGGATCGTACTATTTCGGGTATGGAGGTTTAAGAGGTGCCATGTAATGGGGAGATATTAATTGTTTCTCCAAGAGCTTCGAGTATAGTTCCCCATATGACACAGGAATAGGAGTAAATTGTGGTTTTTCGGGGTTGGGCCTTATTGGTCTTCGTTCGTTTCTGGGCTGGCTTTGAGCGGGTACCGTGTTTTGTGGGAACGTGGTGACAGGTCTTTGGTTGTTCGTGGCATAAACGGGGTAGGAAGGAAGTGGTGCTTAGTAGTAAAGGGTTTGAGGGGGATAATAGAAATTTGGAGGTGGATAACTTCGAGGTCGGGGTTGGTTTGGATATGGATTAGAGGCATAACGATTTCCCATTCCCACCATGTGGGCTTCTGGTTCTTTCTTCTTCATAGGCACTGCCCTTTTTGAACCTTCTGCACCTTCCATTCTACCGCTCTTGACGGTATTCTCTATAAGTTCACCGGATATTACAATATCTGCAAAGTCCTTCGTGGCACTTCCCACTAGTTTGTCATAAAACAGTGCCTTTAAGGTGTTGATAAAGAGAACGGTTATCTCCGCTTTTGTTAGTAGGGGTTCCACTTGGGCTGAGACGTCTCTCCATCTCTGCGCATACTGTCTAAAGGTCTCTGACGGCTTTTTCTCCATCATTTACAAGGTCATCCGGTCTGGCACCATATCCGATACATGCTTGTATTGCTCACAGAACGCTGATGCCAAATCCTTCCAAGATCGGATCTTTTCCCTACTAAGCTGGTTGTACCACCGAAGAGCTGATCTTGCAAGACTATCTTGAGAACAATGTATGAGTAGCTTATCTTCGTTCACATAGCCGGTCATCTTCTGGCAGAACATGATGAGATGTGCTTTTGGGCACCTTGTCCCATCATACTTTTCAAAATCAGGCACCTTAAACTTCGGAGGCAAAATTAGATCAGGTACCAAACTGAGTTCTTTGGCACCTAGTGCGGAGAAGACTTCAGTTCTTTCTATTGCTTTGAGTCTTTCCTCTAGACTCCTATATTTTGCGTCATGATTATCCAATTTCAACTTGGCTACCTCTGTTAGGTCGTTCAAATCTGGAACTAGTGGATCAGCAGGACTAGCCCCTGGGTTCGACGTGAACATTCCTTGCCCCAGATGAGCGGGTAGAGCAGGTGGCATAGGTCGTTGTTCCAAGCCTGTGGGTTCCCCTTGAGTATACCCTCTTTGTGTCGTATGGGCATGCGGTGGAGTGAATCCCGGGGGATAGAGTGGATCCTGATCGTGGTGAATTCTTGGCTGAGGTTCCATAATATCGGGGTTCTGTATGGGCCCTTTTCCTTTGACCAAAGTCGTCATCATCTCCATCATTTTGGCCATCTGATCTCTTTGCTCGAGTGATTCCTCTCGGGATCTCACCATTAGGTCTCTTGTCTCTTGTTGCGACTTGGCCAGCTGCTCTTGTAATTCCTTTTGAGCCCTTTCCATCCTTTCAATTCTCTCATTAAATTCAGCCTCCATTACTCTAGCTTGTCGGCGCATTTTATACGAATGGCGTGGCTCCAGATTTGAAGTATTGCAACTGCGAATTTTATGATTCTAGCCTTAGCGAACGAGTATGGGATATGCAATAGATGAATGAATGAATGCATGAATAAATGCATAAATGTCAAATGAACATTAGTCACAAAAGAAATGCAAGAAATTGGTGTTGATTTCAAGATAGCCCCTATTTAGGCATTTCATTCATCAAAAGAGTTCTTTACAAAACATTTTGTCGTTTCCTATTCAACTATTACACAAACTTCCTAGCTATATTGCCATATCTCTTCACTCGCTCTAAGAACTTTGACATGTTTGATCTTCGGCTCGGAGGAAATTGGCAACTGAGAGCCTTAGCTTCTTCCAACAATTGTACCACATGCATGGCTACCCCACGAATCTCATTGATCAAATAGCTAAGTTGCATTTCTTTTTCTCTGAGATTCTCTTCGTAAGTATGAACATCTCTATTATACTGATTATTCTTTTCTTCCAAATCCTTCAAGAGAGTATCTAGCTGTTGTTGTCGGTCTTGTAACATACCTTCTAAATCTCGTATCCTCTCTTTTAGTTTTTGACGTTTAGACCGATTAGTCGTTACCTCAGCAGACATAGTTTCACATTCGGCATTCTTTTTCCTTAGCTCCATCATAGCCCGCGCAGCCTTTTCTTTCCTCTTTCTTGGCTTTTCCTTTCCAAAATTCCATTCCACCTTTAATGTTGCTTATTTCTTCTTTCCATTCTGCCGACGACTTACCCAACCCACTGTTCTTTATTGTGCCTCTTAATTTCTTATTTTCCAGGTGAAGATCTCTTAAGTCATTTCTTACGACTTCAGCCTCTTTTTGCACTTTCTCAGTTCTGGATCTTTCAATCTGGACGTCGATCTTCAATTGGTAGTTTTCTTCTTGAAGGGCACTAAGGTCCCGAGCATTTTGGCCTTTTCTCGTTCAAATTCTTGTCTTGCCATTTCTAGCTCAGACGGCATTTCCTCCAAAAAAGGATTCTGGGTAGTGTAGTTTGTTGATGAGATTTGCTGACTATTTACCCGTTGCTTCCTCCATATGTCATAATCTTGGGTTAAGGTATCAGCATATAGGGCCAATTCCATCAGATGAACTTTTTTCCAAGATTTTGCAGTGTGTCGGACCCTCTTCATATATCCCTTACCCGCAAAAGCAAACTCGGACTGCGCTAATCCTCCGGTGGCAGGTATGAATTGTCGTGAAGAAAACTGCCTTTGGACTAATAGCGGGGCATATCCAACTCCTCCCCATAATCCGAGTAGTGGCACCCAGTCTTGATCTCTGACCCTGTATAGTAGAACTGAAGGGCGTATCCACGGAGCTCTCCACGTTATATCTTCGGCGCGAAGGTTCTAAAAAACTGAGACCCAATGTTGCTTAGTGACTTCCTTAGGCCATTCTTTCTTAAGGTAAGCTTCTAACGGGGAAAATGTTTTTGAAAACATATGGAACGGAGTGCGCTCTACTTTCCAAAAGTGGCTCAAAATCCAAACATTGAGCAACTGCGCACATCTAATAAATCGTCCTTCCCCTTTCCTTCGACAACTACTCAGGGATCTGAAAGTCTCGGCCAGGATAGTCGGAACAAGGTTGATTCCTTGTTTTAACCTTTCAAAGAAATCAACTACTGCAACATCAAGATGTGCGAGAACTTTCGGGAAAATGACCAAACCGTAAATGGCCAAAGTGAATAGATTCACCCTTTTCAGCATGTCGGGATGGTTCAGAACCAAATATCGTAGGGAAGACCATGGAATGCAAATGGTTTCATTCTTCTTCTTTATCTGTTTTTCGGCCCATGTGTCAGTCATGTCTGTCAATCTCATTAACTTTTTCTTGAAGGTCATCGGCTTGGGCTCTTTCACCTATATCTTATAGGGTTGCACATTATCGACACGAAGCAAAACAGTGTATTCTTCTATACTCGGGGTCATGTCTTCCTGGTTGAAAGTAAAACACTGATAGGCCGGATCCCAAAATCTGATCATGGCTTGAATCAAACGCTCGTCTACGTTGATGGCAATCAGGTTGGCTATATCTCCGTACCTTTCAGCAAAGATACCTCTAGTGTCCGAGTCCCACTGATTCCAAATCCGGACCAAGTCTTCAAGGTTGTTTTGGCGGACATTCACAGTTACGTACTCGGGCAGATTGGCAATACATCCCTCCACTAGGCTATCCCCTTTTTCTTTCTGAGTTTTTAGAGACCAGTCTCGGACCACGGTATTTTTCTCGGTTATTGGTATAATTAACTCTTCCATTAGAAACCCGTTTTTGGCAACCGATCTTTAGTCAACACCTTTCTAATATGATGCCTATAATGCATGATGAAAAATAATAAAGCAAAGACAAGCAACCTTGATTAGTAATTTAATACAGGCAAAAAAAATAGAGAATTCAACAAATCGAACTACCCGATCTAGTTTATTAAACAGACCCAATCCCCTTGTATAGAAAGTGAAAATGCAAAAGGCTAGAGGCGTTCCTCCCGTGCACTTATTTTGAAGACTACTAAACGAACGGAAGTTTGGCATGGCTCTAGTTAGGTGGCTCATATGGTTCATTACATGCGGTTTTGGTTCTAGATAGGTACTCGAATCGCTCGTACTATCATCTGCTAAGATTAGCACGAAGCCTCGGTCATAGCCTATCACAAGCTCACGAGTTCAATTCGAGGGATTACATTTACTTATGCCTATGCGGAGGGACAAGTTAACTCACGAAAGTATAAGTCATATGTAACCCGAAAGTATTCACTAGCCTGTGCGGAGGGATGAGTTAACTCACGAAGGCGTAGCGTTTACTTTCACTTAAACGGACGGAGCCCGGGTAGAGAGCTCATGTTATGCGAAAATGCAAGTGCACGGTGTGTGGGGAGAAACTCACAAACCTTTCGTTTTATTTAAAAAACTACAAAACTAAAACCATGAAACTTAAAGCTGAAAAGCAAAAAGAACAAAACGAGTTAGAAAAACATAATGCGAATGCATGACTTTTGAAAATAAAAATTTGAGGATCACAACTAAACGCTAATTTGAACGAGGAACTTTGAAAACTTTGACAACACGAGTTTAATTCCAGACACGACTCTCAAAAAATAAGTCCCCAGCGGAGTCGCCAGCTGTAACGACGTAAAATTTTTGGTTTCGGGTCGCTAATTGTGGCGATCTATTGAAAACTTGAAAACTTAAATTTTGATTCTTAAAATAAACGGGGAGTCGCCATCGATCTTTTTTTCTAGGTGTGATCGGACACCTATTAGATTTCTCTTTTTTTTAAAAAGAAAAACGAGAAAAAGGCCGAGTTAAGGTCTACGTTAAAAGCCAGAGAAAAATTAGGGTTCGGGAGTCGGTTACGCGCGAGGAAGGTATTAGCACCCTCGCGACGCTCAAAATTGGTATCTCATAAACACGTGTTGTCTTGATTTTCACAAATACGAGTTCAACGTAAGATTTAATCGTGATCTGATTGAAAAGACGAGAAATTGTAGTTTTTCTTCTTCTTTTTTTTTTTTTTGGTTTTTTAGAAGGGTATACCGTTTTAACATGAGCCAATTGACGTTCACCCAACATAGCGATGAACTCAATGACTTAATGTTAGATCGGTACCTTGCCTTGATTTTTGAAATTAATTAGAAAACGAGAATATAATTTTCGTTGTAATGTAACGCAAAACTGATATGGAATAAAAATAAATGGGCGAAAGAGCTTGATATTGAAGCAAATAACGAATATGACAATAATATTAAAGACAATAAAGATATAAATGATATTAAACATATTACATGAAATAGAAACAATAAATGTATATACATAGTAATGATATTAAGAATATGTACGTAATATATATACAAATATATAAATAGCGATAGTATTGGAAAACATGCTATATAATATTCGAAGTATATACAAAATATAGATGAAAATACAATGTCTAAAGGTATATATATATGCATAACAATATTAAAATAATCGATTTAGTAATAATAATGAAAATAATAGATATAATAATAAATAAAATAACGTGTGAAAATAATATTATATATAAAAATATATATATATAGAATAAAATATATATACTAATAATAAATATAATAGGAGTAAAATAAATGTAATAATAATATATATATGGGTAATATGATATTTAATACATACATAATGTGTATATATAAAAAAAAATATACATAATATATATAAAATACATATAATAGATGCGTATGTAACAAAACATATACTATGGTTAATGATTATAATAATAATGATATTAAATCACAAAAAAGAACAATGTAACATAACAAAAATACTATAATATATAACTATAAATAAAATATACACTATTATAATAATAAAAATAATAAACAGAATAATAATAGGTACGATCATACTATATATATAAAAAAAAATATGCGCATAATTCTACACTAAAATTTACACTACTATTAATAATATGATATTATAATAATAATAATAAAAATAACATGAAATTTCAAATAACTAAAATTAACATTATATATAGGTATACACGTATACATATAAAAAATATATATTAATATATATAAATAATAATAATAGTGATAGAATAATAATAATACTTAATGAAGAAACGAAAATAAACAAAAAAAGGACTAAAATTAAACCAAAAACAAAATTGTGGGGTAGATTTAAAAAGAAAATAAAAAGAAAGGATCCAAATGTGACGCGCGCGTAACCTGGAGGGACTAAGATAGTAAATATCCCCAACTTATCAAAACGCTGCGCAGCACGGAGGGCTAATTTGAAAAACGCAGAAAATTATGGGGTCAAATTAAAAATCAACGAAAATCTGATTGCGGAAATTTGGAAAAGCAGAAGGGTCATTCGCACAATTAGACCCTTCCTTAAAAACACGCGGATCCTCCTGGTGGGTCGAGTCGGATCGGTCCGACCCAGGGCAAAACGACGTCGTTTTATGCCCTAGGTCTCTAATGCAAAACGACGCCGTTCTATATTGTTATAAAAGGCAAAATTTTTGTAAAAAAAATCATTTCTTCTTTCTTTCTTTCCAAAAAACTCTCTCTCTCTCTCGATCCTCTCGGCTGAGATTTTTTGGTGAGACTCACAGCTGCACCTCCTCCGTGTGTGCCATCAAATCGCCGCTTACACCATTGACGCGTGGCTGGAATTCCAAAAGGTGAAAAATTTTCTTTCTTTCTTTCTTTCTTTCTTTATTTTATGTATGTTTATAATACATGCATGTATACATATAAATCAGTAAATCCGAGAAGAAAAAAAAGAAAAAATGAAATAATAAAGGTAACAAAATCACCTTAGGTATTTTCTTTTAGATTTTGGGACCCTTGATCTACTGATTTGGTATATTCTCCTCCTTTTTGGTATTGTTAAAATCTCTGTTTCGTATTTAAGCCTACTGATGTAGAAATGCCGAACCCTTTACAATGGTTTCCCATTCGGCTTTTATAGCCTCTTTTACAACTTGTTCACACTATTCTTTCTGTCCTTTCCTATTTATTGTTTGCAGGTACAAGTTGGGGAAGGTGGCCACAGTGACGTGACAGAGGCGGTGGTGGCAGAGGGTTGGTGCGGCGCTGGTCAGGGGGTTGGTGCGGCGCCGAACCCTAGCTAGGGGCTAGGGTTTGTTTTTTTTTTTTTTTTTGTTTTTTTAGTTTAATGGGCTTTTGGGTTTTTTGAGTTAGGTTGGGTTTTGGGGTTTTAATTGTAATTGGGTCTGATGGCATGTAAGTGGGCCTCTCGGTTTGGGTATTATTTTGCGTTTAATTTGTTAATGGGTTTAGGGGTATTGGGTAGGCTGAGATGGGTTAGCAAAATTGGGTATTGGTTAGGGGTTGGGTAAGGCCCAAAATTGGCCTACTACAGTTGAAACTATCTAATTTGATACATAACCCTTTTTGTTTATATTTTTAAGAAGTTAGTGTTAGAAATTAACTAAACATGATTAAAAACAATAGAAAATACAAATTTTTAAAATATAATATATAATAAACTTATATGAATAACTTAATATTTGTAAATAATAATTTTTTTACTCTAACTAGCATAATTTTAGTTTTAAAGTAATTTAGTAAATTATTTGACACTAAATCGGATTATTAGTAATATGTATTGCTTATTGTGGATTTAAAAAAATTAAAAATAAAGAGAACACATAGTAATCTATTGATCATTTTATAGAAATAAAAAAAAAAACCATTATTAATGCAACAAAAGGAAATTCAATCAATTCTTTCACATTTTTTCTTATGAAAAATTAGATGTTCAGAATTTTTTCTTATATAGTTATTGATTGAATAATTTGATTTTTCAACGTCATATTTTTTAACTCTGGGTTTAATTTCTAATTTCAAGGACCAACGTTGAGGACTATTTCTATGTACCTTGAAGGAAATATCATATTGTTAACAATATGAGTAAATTTAAAGTGTTTTTTTAAGGTATTTCTATTTTTTTACCCCAAATTTTATCAATCAAAGGGTTATAAAATATTATATTTAGGAGATTCAAGATAAACTCATTGGTATCAGGAATTAGCTCCAAAAACAACTTGTTAATTGAGAGAAGATTTTTTTTTTTGGGGTTTTACAAAGTTATAGATATGAAATGCCTCTATTTTAAAAGTTAAAAGCTTGGGTTAGGAAGTTTCAGAATCAAATTGATATAATTTGTAAATGTTAAGGGTTAAATTTATTAAATCATTTGGAATCAAGATCATATTGATAGAATATGTAAATATTATTATACCAGTAAAAAGAAAAGGCATTTCGCCATCAATTTAACTACGGGCAGCCAGCCAAAATAGAAACTAATTTAAATGTTAATTCCAAAAACAGAAAGACGTACGCAAAACATATTTAATAAATTTGAATTTCGAATCTTAATATTCGCATGCTTGGTTATAGTAAGTCATAAGATCTATTTCTTGTAGTAGTACCAGGTCTGACCATTGTTTTTCTTTTTCTTTTGCTAATTAATTGCGCACGCATGGAGGTTGCCATTTCAAAAGTAAAATTTGACCCTCTTAATACTGCTAACTCTCACGAATAATATGATTTTTTTATTATATTGCATACCAACCATTTTGATGACTCCAACATATATAATCAATTTGCTTGACTAAAATATTGAAAGGGTTCTAAACTAACAATTTTTATTTCTAACGACAATTTAACTTATGTTAAGAGTTTATTAAAGTATAAATTAGATGTTAAATACTTATTTGGATGTGAAGTGAAGATTAAATTTGATTTAAGTGTAATAAATATATAGACTTTATGTAAATAAAGTGATAAGGTACAATCTTTTTCTTACTATTTTAGCTTCTTTTCTTTTTCCTTTTAAAATCCAATATTCTCCTCAATGCATCAGTGAAGTTCGCTTTTTCTTTTTTCCTTACAGAATTGCATTGATAAAAAAAATTCATTTATTTTTTCAGTTTCAATCCAATTATGTAAAAAGCATAAAATAGCTATTCTCTTGGTTTCAAGAAATAGAGACTATTTTCGTTTCCCATTTTTTGGAAAATGAAAAAAAAAATGTGTTTGGTTGAAAATTTTAAAAATGATTTTTAAAACAGAAAACAAAAATATATAAAAATTAAAAAATAATAAAAAATTTATTTTTATTGTTTTTGTTAAAAATGTTTTGTAAAATTGAAAATAATAAAAAAAGGGTTTTTAACTGTTAGGTGGAAAAGTGGAGGGATGGGAAGACGGAGTGAAAAAGTGAAAAGAAAAGAAAATCTAAGTGCGGTTGGTTGGGAAGAAATGTGAGAAGAAAGAAAATATGAGAGATAATAATTTTCTATCATAATACATAAATATCAATCCTTCCAAATTGGAATGATAAGAGGAGAGAAAATATGAGAGGTGTATTGTAACAATCCGTTTTTCAGTGGTATCGGGAATGGTGGTTTCGGAACCCCATTTTCATGATTGAGTCCGTAAATATTATTATTTAATATTTATGAGGTTAGTATAAAGCTTAATTAAAGTTTGGTCCTTTAATTTTGTTAATTGGATAATTAATTAAGGTATAAAGACTAAATTGTAAAAGTGATAAAAGCTAATTATTATAGATTTTTAATTACTTGAAGGACCAATTGAGCAATTCGACCCTTCTTAATTTTTCAAACGGTGGTGGATGACATTTAACATCCAGTAAGTTTGTCAACGAGGCTCAAGTTTAATTAAACTAATGTTAATTAATTTAATTATAATTAATTAAATGTTAATAAAAAGTATATAAGTTAAATTATGTTATCATCTTTTTATTTTTCTTCTTTCTTATCTATTTCAAATAAAAGAAACCTAGAGAAGCCATTCTTGGGTATTCAAGCTTAGATATGAAAAATGACTATTTTGTAAAGTGAAAATTGTTAATTTTGAACAAAAGGACTAAAGTGAAAATATTTCAAAATTTTTATGAAATTTATATAATTATAGAAGAGAGGGCTATAGAAGGATGAAATTGAGATCGGTTTCAAAATCGAAACTCAAATTTGAAAGATGTTGCAATTTCAGTTTTAAGGACTAAATTGAATAGAATGCAAAACTTTAGGGAAATTCAAAAAAAAATTGAATCGACATATGCTTATAATATGATGTTGTAAGGTAATTGGAATTGATAAATTGAAATTAATTACCATATAGATCAGGATTTAAATCAATTTGAAGATAATCGAGAAAAAGACAAAATTACGAATTAGTCATTGATGTTTCGTTATTGTTGTTTTTGCCAGGTAAGTTCATATGGAACTTACTATATTATTTTATGTTATGCTTGATTTATATTATAATATTAGTTTATGTTAATTGTAATTGATAAGGTTGACATATAAAGGACTAAATCATAAAGTATGAAAAATATAATTATTTTGAATAGATGCAATATATTTAATGAATGTGAAATAGTTATATTATTGGATGATATGTATATAATTATATTACAAGATTTGAAATGGTATGGAAACGATAATAGTGCCTGTGTGAACTTAGTAAACCATTAGGATGTGAATGACATGTTATTAGGTTTCAAACCGAAAAGGTAATGGTTCAATTAAAAAAGGAAAATGGGTGTTTGTGTCAAACTTGGATGTCCGAAATACTTGAACTCGAGTAAGAGTTGGGGATCCTATCGAATAGGAGCAGAAATTCACGGACACTAATAAGGAACCTAAAAACTTAAGTGACTGGTTGAGGAAGAGTTAAATCTCAAAACTAGTTTAGTTAGATTAGAACTGGTTGGTTCAATAGTGGACGACACAATAATTAGGGCTGAGTGGTAGCAACGCTCTGTGGAGATCGTGCTAAGGGGGTATAAATAAGACTAGTTGGAAACAAAATTCTTCATAATTCTGTTCACCACCTTCTTTTTCTCTAAACCAAGTATCATTTTCTTCAGACAGTCTGGAGAAGAAGATGAGGTAGCTATATGAGGCTTTACATGTTGTTGCCATTATGAGGAGCCAAGTTTGGCAATAAAGGAATAGGGAACTGCAACTAAGGCAAGGGGAACTAGGGCGAGATCGACAAGTTGATTTACTAATAATAAGGAAGCCAAGTGAGATTCTATACTTTAATATGGTTGGTATGAACCCTACTAGGTCTGTATGGCATGTATGCATGATGAAAAGAGTTTTCGCCACTACATGTCAATAAGCATAAAATGATCATAGTATGATTTAGGGGTTTAAGGTTCTTCATGCCACTGTGTTGAGTGATATTGTGTGTATGCTTGCTTGATAACTGTGGGAAAACCTCAAAGGGTTAGATGAAGATAAGAAGGGAAATGGGGAGAGAACATTAGTTACCGTCTCAAATGAAGCTCCAGACCTTGCAGAGGGAATACTTGTAACACCCTGAATTTGGGCCTAGAAGTTTTGGGCCTTGAGCATGGGAGCGGTTGAAGGCAGCTTATAATATTTTGTTGTGCATGTAAATTTCATTAATGAAGGCTTGTTTTAGTGGTTAAGTGTGCTGAGAAGTGTTGGAGAAGTTCTGGGTTCAAACCTGGACTCTAGCAAAAATTTTGGTTTAAGGTGAATCAAACCCTGGGTGTAGTAGATAGGCCTTAAGAATATTGTTGGAGAAATTGTGCCATAAAAAGCCTTGTGGTCTAGTGGCAAAGTAGAGCCACATAAGAGGCAGGAAGGTGGTGTCATAGAGTTGGCAAGGAGGTCGAGGGTTCGAAACTCATGGCAGTCATAGAGCATTTATTTTGCTAACAGGGGGCGGCAAGAGTTGGTGTTAAATTTAAACTCTGATGATGGAGGGATCCCACATCGAGAAGCTAGCATAGGAGTGGATGCGAAGCTAGCTTTAAATAGAGAGAACCATGAGGAGAGTAAATGTACCTTTCTTGCCTGATCCCTTTCGTTTTATGGCGTGCTCGTTTGGATTGGGCGTCGGCTAAAAGTGCTCGGAGCGCGGATTAACTGTAGTCTCCTATCAGATGTGTATTTCTCACTACTCTGGCTGTAGGACGGCTACTTCGGGCCGCGATGGGCTAAAAGGGCTTTAGGCCCATTCGTATTGTTATCCCTGTTTAGAATACTTTAGTTTACCAAATTATTGAAATACCCTCGACTTGTAAAATTACCAAAGTACTCTAATTTACAGAATTACTGTTTTACCCTCGTTTTACAAAATTACCAAAATACCCCTAGTTTGTAAAATTACAAAAATACCCCTGGTTTACAAAATTACCAAAATACCCCTAGTTTGCAAAATTACCAAAATACCCCTGGTTTGTAAAATTACTAAAATACCCCTGTAGGGTAGAATTACCGAGATACCTTTATGGGGTAAAATTACCGAAATACCCCTGTAGGGTAGAATTATCAAAATATCCTTGTAGGGTAGAATTACCGAGATACCCTTGTGGGGTAAAATTACCATTTTGCCTCTAGGGTGTTAAATGATCGTTTTGCCCTTGTGGGCAAGTGACTGACTTGGACTATGTGGTTGACGGATTTGATTGTGAATATATGTTGGTGATATGGATGACTTGACTGTGGTTGTTTGATTCAAATATGGGCATGATATTCTGACTGAAGGGGTAAGTTTTCGATTACGCCCCTTGAGGGTAAATAACTATTCTTACGCTATAATCTAACTGCCTTTCTGAAGCATGCCTTGTTAATTATATATATTCTGCATACATGTCATACTGCATGAGGGTTGGGTTTTGTTATGGAAGAGGAACCTGTTACAGTCTTTGTGCCACATATTACGATATATAGCGGCTTTGCTGCGGATTATAGTTAGTGCTTGAAACTTTGTGCTAACACTGTAAGTAAGTGTAGGGATGGCATGGGTGATTTATTCCCACAGAAGTGTAGGGATGGGCGGAGAGGCAAGTGCGAAATTTGGATGGGGTTATCATGCATTAATCATATGAGACTGTTTTGTTATGGGCCAACTGTATTGAAATGGACCCAATTGTGTTGATATGGGCAAGGCCCAATATAACTCGACTTGTTATAGGACTACGACCCAGATTGATATTGATATAGGCTAAGGCCCAGTTAACTCTGATTTTTGTATAGGGCTAAGGCCTATCACTGTGCTGCTGTCTGTTATAATGGGCTAAGGCCCAATTGATACTGAAACTATAAGTAGAAGTCAGGGCCGGACTTTTAATTCTTTTATATGGTATTGTTCCTTTTTATATAGTAGGGGATTTCACACTGAGTTTTAAACTCACCCCGTTTATTAACCTTTCATGTAATTTCCAGCCTTAGACGGATCGGAGCTACGAGGGGCTCAGAGGGAGCTACACACTGTTTAAGTTACAGTTTTGATTATTGCTTTAAAAATGTTTTTATGTGAGTTGTAGTAAAGCTGTTGTAATTTTTTGGATTTCTAATTTGGAATTTTATTTATAATTGCTAGTATTAGAACACGGTTTTCCAAAGCAACTACTGTTTTCAAAACATCACGTATCCGCAATTGTTTTAAATGAAGCTTCCTCAACTGCCAAGATTTTTTACAAAGTTGTTAAGAATGTCATTCAGCTGAGGTTTTCTAACAAGGTTTAAAAAGGGTATAAGTTTTTAATTATTATGAAGGGTTTTTAATGGAAACATGGTTTTCGAAAAACACTTCAATGTGACACACCAGATTTGAGCCAAACTTCCAGGCCGGGTTTGGGGTGTTACAATACTGCGGTGTTTGAGCATTAAGGTTAGGGGGTGTAAAGGAGCTGATCAGGCAACTTGTTGCCACCGCCCTCCCTACAACTAGAAGACCCTTTCTCAGGTTTCAACTTCTTGTGGCTACTGCTACCAGCTTGTGCATTTGAGGCAACCGCATCTATGACTTGTTGCGCATTCTCAAATAAGGCCTCAATATCCATGACCCTAGGTTGAAGCAAGGCTAATGGAGGCAAGGAAGGAATAGGACCTGCAGGAGGAACAATTAGGTCAGCAATGCCTTCAGCTAAATTCCTACCAAAGGACTCATCCATGAAACCTAGAGTTGAGGCAAGCCAGGGATAGGGTGGAATGTTGCAGATGGTATAGAAGAAATTTATGGGCTCCCTCTATCTCTCAGCAAGAACCCAAACTAACTTGCCATTAGCACCAAATGGCCATGCCTCTTCAGCGGGTTGAACAATTCTAGGATTCATGCCAAAATAATGACCGGATACACGACAGCCATTGGGGCTTCTACCCTCTAAGAAATAGCGAAAACATTTCTAACCGTAAGGAGCTTCTTTAACTCTAAAGCTGATCCCAGACTCAACCTTTCAAGTTTGTCCACCATGACTTCTATGTCTAAGGATTGGGACTGGTGGCAAATGGACTCGGTAGGAATAGATCGCCTTGTAGGGAAATCAAAATAATTGAGAAGTGTATTTTCACCACAATAAATTTTGTACGGGCTATTCCTAAGTATGGCTTATTTCAGCCTTCACAAGGGTCAGAAGCCCGTACAAAATTTATTGTGGTGAAAAACAAACTTCTCAATTATTTTAATTTCCCTATAAGGCGGTCTATTCTTACCGAGTCCATTTTCCACCAGTCTCAATCCTTAGACATAGAAGTCATGGTGGACAAACTTGAAAGGTTGAGTCTGGGATCAGCTTTGGAGTTAAAGAAGCTCCTTAGGGTTAGAAATGTTTTCACTATTTATTGGAGGGTAGAAGCCCCAATGGCTATCGTGCATCCAGTCATTATTATGGCATGAATCCTAGAATTGTTCAACCCACTGAAGAGGCATGGCCATTTGGTGCTAATGGCAAGTTAGTTGGGGTTCTTGTTGAGAGATAAAGGGAGCCCATAAATTTCTTCTATACTATCTGCAACATTCCACCCTATCCCTGGCTTGCCTCAACTCTAGGATTCATGGATGAGTCTTCTGGTAGGAACTTAGCTAAAGGCATTGCTGACCTAATTGTTCCTCCTGCAGGTCCTATTCCTTCCTTGCCTCTATTAGCCTTGCCTCAACCTAGGGTCATGGATATTGAGGCCTTATTTGAGAATGCGCAACAAGCCATGGATGCGGTCGCCTCAAATGCACAAGCTGGTAGCAATAGCGCCTAGAAGTTGAAACCTAAGAAAGGATCTTCTAGTTTTAGGGAGGGCGGTGGCAACAAGTTGCCTGATCACCTCCTTTACACCATCTAACCTTAATGCTTGAACACCGCAGTTTCCCTCTGCAAGGTTTGGAGCTTCATTTGATACAGTAACTAATGTTCTCTCCCCATTTCCCTTCTTATCTTTATCTAACCCTTTGAGGTTTTCCCACAGTTATCAAGCAAGCATGCACACAATATCACTCAACATAGTGGCATGAAGAACTTTAAACCCCTAAATCATACTATGATCATTTCATGCTTATTGACATGTAGTGGCAAAAACTCTTTTCATCATGCATACATGCCATACAGACCTAGTGGGATTCATACCAGCCATATTGAAGTATAGAATCTCACTTGGCTTCCTTATTAACTCAACTTGTCGATCTCGCCCTAGTTCCCCTCGCCTTAGTTGCAATTCCCTATTCCTTTATTGCCAAACTTGGCTCCTCACAATGGCAACAACATGTAAAGCCTCATATAGCTACCTCATCTTCTTCTCCAGACTGTCTAAAGAAAATGATACTTGGTTTAGAGAAAAAGAAGATGGTGAACAGAATTATGATGAATTTTGTTTCCAACTAGTCTTATTTATACCCCTTAGCACGATCTCCACAGAGCGTTGCTACCACTCAGCCCTAATTATTGTGTCTTCTACTATTGAACCAGCCAGTTCTAATCTAACTAAACTAGTTTTGAGATTTGAATCTTCCTCAACCAGTCACTTAGGTTTTTAAGTGCCTTATTAGTGTCCGTGAATTTCTGCTCCTATTCGATAGGATCCCCAACTCTTACTCGAGTTCGAGTATTTGGGACATCCAAGTGTGACACAAACACCCATTTTCCTTTTTTAATTGAACCATTACCTTTTTGGTTTGAAACCTAATAACATGTCATTCGCATCCTAATGGTTTACTAAGTTCACACAGGCACTGTTATTGTTTCCATACCATTTCAAATATTGTAATATCATTATATACATATCATTCAATAATATAATTATTTCACATTCATTAAATATATTGCATCTATTCAAAATAATTATATTTTTCATACTTTATGATTTAGTCCTTTATATGTCAACCTTATCGAATTACAATTAACATAAACTAATATTGTAATATAAATCAAGCATAACATAAAATAATATAGTAAGTTCCATATGAACTTACCTAGCAAAAACAACAATAATGAAACATCAATGACCAATCCGTAATTTTGTCTTTTTCTCAATTATCTTCAGATTGATTTAAATCCTGATCTATATGGTAATTAATTTCAATTTATCAATTCCAATTACCTTACAACATCATATTATAAGCATATGTCGATTCAAATTTTTTTTTGAATTTCCCTAAAGTTTTGCATTCTACTCAATTTAATCCTTAAAACTGAAATTGCAACATCTTTCAAATTTGAGTTTTGATTTTGAAACCGATCTCAATTTCATCCTTCTATAGCCTTCTCTTCTATAATTATATAAATTTCATAAAAAATTTGAAATATTTTCACTTTAGTCCTTTTGTTCAAAATTAACAATTTTCACTTTACAAAATAGTCATTTTTCATATCTAAGCTTGAATACACGAGAATGGCTTCTCTAAGTTTCTTTTATTTGAAATAGATAAGAAAAAAGAAAAAAAAAAGATGATAACATAATTTAACTTATATACTTTTTATTAACATCTAATTAATTATAATTAAATTAATTAACATTAGTTTAATTAAACTTGAGCCTCGTTAACAAACTTACTGGACGTTAAATGTCATCCACCACCGTTTGAAAAATTAAGAAGGGTCCAATTGCTCAATTGGTCCTTCAGGTAATTAAAAATCTATAATAATTAACTTTTATCACTTTTACAATTTAGTCTTTATACCTTAATTAATTATCCAATTAACAAAATTAAAGAACCAACTTCAATTAAGCTTTATACTAACCTCATAAATATTAAATAATAATATTTACGGACTCAATCATGAAAATGGGGTTCTGAAACCACCGTTTTTGATACCACTAAAAAACGGATTGTTACAATACACCTCTCATATTTTCTCTCCTCTTATCATTCCAATTTGAAAGTATTGATATTTATGTGTTATGATCGAAAATTATTATCTCTCATATTTTCTTTCTTCTCACCTTTCTTCCTAACCAACCGCACTTAGATTTTATTTTCTTTTCACTTTTCCACTCCGTCTTCCTATCCCTCCACTTTTCCACCTAACCGTTAAAAACCCTTTTTTTTTCATTATTTTCAATTTTACAAAACATTTTTAACCAAAACAATAAAAATAATTTTTTTATTATTTTCTAATTTTTATATATTTTTATTTTTAGTTTTTAAAAATCATTTTTTTATAGTCTGGAATCCAATTTCTAAGTATGGGCTTTTGACCCTTATGAAGGCTGAGATAAGGCATCCCAACTAAAGGCCTTCGAGTCACGACCTTCAACTGGTAAAAGCATTGAAACACACTCAGAAGAGACGACTCATTACCACTATTACATTGTAGGAAGTACACTATTAGGGTCCACCAGGATAAACTAGACAACTGCCCTGGTGTAATCTCGTACTCCTTGAGTACACAACAAAAGAAAAAATGCAAAGGGAGGTGGAAGCTAACCTCCAACAAATAGAGTGGTAGAAGGAGGCCTTTACTAGAATCGTTTAGGCGCCTTTCCCTAGTGACAATTTCAAAATGATATGCAAAATTGGGCAAATGGATTCCATGGGCTATCAAATGGTTCACCATTTCCTCTTGAGTGGTGGAACACTTGTATAGTGGCATCCCTAAAAGAATACTGGTCCCGAGAAAATCACCTATGATCATGAAAACATGTGGAGGATCCCTCTAATCCCTAAAAGAATACTGGTCCTTAGAAAATATGGGCATGTCCCTTAGACCAAACCGGTGTGTGAGCCCTGTAACTTAGAAATTTTTTGAAATGTCGTGAAAAATTCTTAGACTTTTCGATTAAGTCCCGACTTTATTCTAATGCTTATATTGGGCCTCGATGGTCCATTTAAGGGACGTATTGAATAATCTCAAAAAATGAATAGTGATTGACATGATTTATCTGTAAATGTTCTGAAAGCTTCGGTAATACTCTGTAACTCTATTCCGGCGAGGGATACGAATTAGGGGTGTTACAAGGACACCTGCCTCTAAGTTAAGGTAAGCAGTCATGAGAATGATTAATTTCTTGAAAGCTACCCAAGACATACCGCGAGTAGAAAGTTCAAGGATGAAATTTCTTTTAAGGTTGGGGGAGTTGTCACACCCAAATATTACAAACACCCAGATCAAATTGAATAAGAGTAGAAACTCACAGGAAATAATAAGGCACTTAAAAACTTAAGTGGCTGGTTGAGGAAGAGTCGAATCTCAAAACCAGTTAGGTTAGGTTAGAACCAATTGGTTCTATAGTGGAAGACACAATAATTAGGATTGAGTGGTAGCAACGGTCTATGGAGATTGTGCCAAGGGGGTATAAATAGGATGAGTTGGAAACATAATTCTTCATAATTCTGTTCACCATCTTCTAAACCAAGTATAATCTTCTTCAGATAGTCTGATGAAAAAGATAAGGTAGCTGTAGGATGCTTTGCATGTTGTTGCCATCGTAAGGAGCCAAGTTTGGCAGTAAAGGAAAACTGCAACTAAGGTGAGGGAAACATAGGCGAGATTGATAAGTTGAGTTACTAACAATAAGGAAGCCAGGTAAGATTCTATACTTCAATATCGTTGGTATGAACCCTACTAAGACACTATGGCATGTATGCATGATGAAATGATTTTTTACCATTGCATGTCAATAAGCATGAAATGATCATAGTATGATTTAGGGTTATGAGGTTTTTCATACCAATTTGTTGAAAGACATAGTGTGAATGCTTGCATGATAACTGTGGGGAAACCTCAAATGGTTAGATGAAGATAGAAAGGGAAATGGGGAGAGAACAATAGTTACTACCTTGGGCGAAGCTTTGGACCTTACGAAGGGACACTGCGGTGTTCGGGTATAAAAGTTAGGTGGTGTAAAAGAGGTAATGGGAGGAGGCTTCAGAAAATAAGAAATATGGATTGGTATTTACGACGACGATGGTATCGACTAATCTTTTGATGCGACACCATGACAACGGTATATGGCGAAAGTCGACAGATAAAAGAGGCTATCACATCCTGGTATGTGGTATGTTGCGTAAAACCATGGATGAAAAACACCATGGCAGCATGATACATAGTAGAATGGTAAAGGCATAAGACCATGGATGAAAGATGCCATGGTGACTCGATATGAGGTATAAGGTGTAAGACCATAGATGAAATATGCTATGACAGCCAAGTATGATGAGTAAGACCATGGATGAAAGACTCCATGGATGTAAAACTCCAAATTTCAAGGTTAGAAGTTTTGAGATTTGTTGTTAAGGGCAGTGGCTAGGTCGAACAATTGGGTTGGTTTTTGCATTTTAGTGTTAGAATGGGCCTGCTAGTCTGCTGGTTGGTTGTGTGTTAGTGTACCTTTAGATACTATGTTTAAATACTCATATATGTATTTTGAGGGATTATTTAATTCTTTTTATCTTAAATTTGTTTTAAGTTTGAGATATTAATTTATCACTTTTATTTATTTTATTTTGAGGATGAAAAAAAACTCAACTAACGCACGTTCCCCATTTTTGAGTTTTCTGTAAACCTTTTTTTTTTTTTATTCTTTCTTCCCCAAAATAAATCAATTTTTTTGAATTCTTTACTTCTTCCGTTAATTGTTGTCTGTCTAGGGAGTTTTTCTACGTATATTTGATTTCTCAGAAGTGAAAGAGGTAGGTTTCGTTATTGGGTTTAGATAGAATTCTTTTCGTTTTCTTTTTACTATTAAATTGAAGTTTTTATAAATTGGTATGTTAACATGAGGTTTTTGAATCGACTTGGAAAAGCGAGTTAAATGATTCTGGGTGCTTGTTTTTCCGTCTAAGGTGTGTGTTCTAAAGCTATTTAACTTGGAATCGAATTGTTGTAAAATTTGATAAATTTATGTGTGTTTCAGTGATTGCATTATCATAATGTTGTACCATTGTAACATTGCATAAAATTCGATTAATTATGGTGTGTTTTTGAACTATTAGAGGTTAAGGATCATTTGAAGTCAAAATTCACGTTTTCCAAGCTGTTTTAGGGTGGTTTTCGTGATCGCACGGGTGGTCACACGTGCGTGCGCCACACACGGGCAGTCCACACGGCCTTGTGAAATTAGGGATTAGGGTTTTAGGGGATTTTTGGCGCCACACAGTCTGGCCACACGGCCGTGTGGTTGATTTGTGAATTTTTAGCTGATTTTTAAACAGGCGTGTGCTTTTTTGCACGGGTGTATGCCTCATTCACATGGGCGTGTAGACCCCTCACACGGCCTAGGCACTTCCACACGGCTGGGGCACACGGTTATGTAGCCCTGCTTTGCAAATAATTATTCTGTGTCAAATTTTTGACCTGATCATGAGTCTATATGTTTCAACCCCTTGGCTAGGCCTTAGTAAGGGTAGTCAAGACTCTATTTTGACTCGGACACATGTGTTATATGTAATCGTTTCACTAGTTTAATCTGTTGTTAATGTGATGTTGCCTAGTAATTGTGTATCGTGATATCTGATTCTGAACCTGGTCGATTGGATGTGTGCACCTTTGATTCTGTTTGATTGTCTGTACGCTATTTCTGTAAGTCTGTTTGTATATATGCATTTGCATAAAGTTTTTGCGATTGGTTACGAAGAGAAGGAAGTTTGATCTGATTCTACAGTTCCAACTTAATTACATTTGTATAGCGGTTCACCGGACAGTATGATACATATGTCAACTCAGTTGTATATTGTCATTTACGTGGCTTAGTTCCACATGTCGTGGTGTGTAGGGTGGATGGACCTATCATGGTCCTATGTGATGTGCATGGTTGGTTAGGCTACCTTTAGCTCATTCGTGGTGTGAATGTGGATCAAAATGGTGTTCAGTTGGTAAGGTGGGTTTGTTTTTAATCTGTTTTGCATTAGTACATACTTCTAGTAGTGCGACCATCTGTTTGTTTAAAAGATATGTTCACAATGATATGATGTGCATTATGTGATACGTATGGTTGGGAAATTGGTTTAGTGTTTACATTCTGGATTTGTAATAGCTTTGTAAGTACGTTTCACTATTGAACTAGTAATTGAAATTATGTTTTGTAACTTTGTTATTTGTTGCGTTTAGAACTCACACTGAGCTCGTATAGGTCACCCATTTCGTTTCCCTCTTTCAGGTTCTGTCGTTTTCTGTTGCTGGATATGGCATGACGGATGTCTTGGACAGCCACATTTTAAACAAGGTAATAAATTATTTCTCTTGTTTTGAGTTTTAATAAATAGTTTTGGACTGTAAGATTTTATAAGAACTGTGGTTTAAGTTTCGTTTTGGGATTTTTTGAAATTTTTATTTTGGACTGTTTTCTTAACTCTCAGACTTATGTTCACGGATTTTTTAAACATAACTTAAATTTTCTAATTGAAATTTGGATGATTAGTCGATCTAGTTCGAGATTAGCAAATTGGGTTCATAATGAAATTTAAACAAGTCGTTTTGTAAAATGGTTTCTGGAACGACAGAAATGTGCAAGTGTACACAATTGCAACAAGTAATAAAGTGACAAGTAAATGTCGAGTTATCATATCCACAGGGACTGTGAAAAGAATTATTTATGAATCTAATTTTAAAAACACTTTGGTGAAGAAAAATATTTTGATTTGAGGAGGTGATTAAAAACTAGGGTTTTAACTAAGTAAAATAAATAAAAATAAAATAAAATTTCCAATACACTATTTCAAAAGATGATTTTAATCAAGATGACATAATTGTGTTAGATTAATAACATTTCTTAACTTAGAATTATTAAACTCATATTCATGTTGTTACGAATAAATTCACAGCAACTCGGTAATTTGCTAACTTAAGAACATACTTACCTACTGAAATCTATTATCTCTTGACTATATCTCTATGTCAATTCAACCGGTTAAACAAATTTTAATAAGCAAATGTGTTAATGCACATACATACTTATGAAATTAAAATAATCTCTTGTACATATCTCTATGCCAATTCAAACAATTAATTCAATCTCATAAGCACATAAAAGATTACGTGAGGTAACAATGTATTTATACCTTGAAACAGTTTAATCACAATAATCTTACAAGTTATGCAAGGCTAATGTATTGTTAGATACCATTGCTAATTTAATCCTCAGCTACTTTAGATGATTAAACATGCACTGATTAAGTATTGCTTCAATTAATTACAATTTCAATCCATTTAAATAATTAATTTATTAGTTACCTTACAATTGTAATGCAAGAATAACTTCTCAAACATCTTATCGAGGCCTATAACAACACAAACATAATTTTAATAAATTAAGTAAGCAAAATGAAATCAACCTAACATGAATTAAATTTAAGCCATATTAATTAAATTGAACATATAAACATCACAAATATTCATAGGCATGTTCGTTATAACAACAACAAAATTAAAAGGATAGGGAACAAGAATCAAATCCGGTGTTTCTCCGTGGCTTGACTAGTTTGCTCCACTCATCCTTCTCTGTTTGTTCTTGTCGAATCAAGGCTTCTACGAACACTTGAATGCTGGTCCAAATGGTGGTTTATTGACTCTTTTTCAAGAGGTGAAATCAGCAAGGGAATAGGGGAATAAAATGAAGAATAATGGAAGGGAATGAAGAGAGAAAAATGAGAGAGAAGTGAAGAGATGAGAAGAGTTGAGATGTGTTTGAAGTGAGCAGAAAATGGGGATATTTATAGGTTGAGATGGCTGTAAAAATTAGCAAAAATCAGTAGCCATAGAGTCCCCCCATGGCCGGCCACACATGTGGCAAGTTTGAAGAATTCAAACTTGCTATTTTAAGGTAGGGACAAATCTAGAAAGGCATAAATAGTGGAGGGGTTTGAATGCAATTTGAAGGAGTCTTCAAGGACTATTTTGCAAGTTAAATAATCAGCCAAGAAAGCTGATTGGGTCAGTATGTGGGACGGTTTTGGGCTACCCAGTGCTCGATTGGATCAGTTTTCTCGGTTCAGCTCAACTGGGCCACTTTTCATAATTAATTAATAATAATTTATTTAACCCAAATTAAATTGGATTAAAAATAAAATTAATTAAATTATGAATTAATAAAAATAATTTGGACCGTCTTAGGCTAAAAAATTAATTCGCCTTGATGCTTCAAAATTACTTCTCGATTTTGTGCTTCTAGTAGTGTCTATGGAGCCGTTTTTCGCCCTTTCTGCGAATTTGTCGAAAATATTCAAAATTAATCAAAATTTATTAAAAATTAAGTAAAATTCAACATGTTAATAATTTAAGTACAATTTTATTATTTTATTATAATTAAATATTTTTCGACAAGAATTTTACCATAACTGCATGAATTTGAGTTAAAAAGGACATGAAAAAGTGTGTACATTTTCGTGTTTCCAGTTTCTAGATTACTTCGGTGATCAATGTGACCTTCGAGATTCAGACTAAACTTCTAGGCTGGGTTTTGAGCATTACATTTAGTGGTATCAGAGCCAGGTTTGTAAAATTTTGACCTATGTTTTTACAAATCCATGTGCGTACGTGTTCGTTTTAAAGAAAAAAAGTTTTGATAAACCTTACCACAATATTTTGAAATGATATGTGTGTCACTAATTTTGAGGAAAGAAAATGTTTGAGACTTCGATGCTGGTCCAGGGTGGAAATTTAAAATTGTAAGAATAGAAATGTCAGCTTTCGTATTTATTTTGTGTTCGTTTTCTGAAAATGTAGATACTCTAAGTTAGTCATAAGACTGATATGGATTTTGATGGTAAGCAAGATCATGAAGGTCAATCTGGTGAGACTCTCGAGGAGTCTTCTGCTTCTTTGGGATGTATGCCTGTTCAGGAGTAGGAAGTCAATGCGGTTCTACCAGCTTCGGGTGGCGATAACCCGAAGGTTGGTATTGAGGCATTGACTCGGGTTGTAAGAGAAGTTTAAGAGAAAGTCTTCGAGCCTAGTTTAGAGAGGAACAGAGAGTTAATCCAGGGTAGGTGTGTGGATGATGGGAAGAAAAGAGATCGTAGTCTTTTGAGGTTGGAGCCTCGATCTACAAAATGTGTAAAAATATAGTTGGGTGACAGTAAAGGTAACAACGAGGGTTCTAGTAGTGGTGTGGGCATTTCAGTCTGTAGGCACTGTAAGAAGCACCATCCGGGAAACTTGGAAGAATTCGAGAGCGTGTCTCAGATCCGGGTTTACGGAGCATCGAGTTAGGGAATGTCCTCGACGACATTGTGACTGGTATGGGTGTAGGTCATTTTGACGTTGTGTGTTATTGTTGTGAATGATTTGTTCGACTGTGGGTGGATAATGTTTGTGTATGTGATGGATAAATATGTATCTGCTTCAGTGGTTAAGTGTTCTGATTGTGTGTTTGAGGTTTTGGGTTCGAGTGTCCATGCATGTAGGTATGTCAATCCGATTTAGGAGTTAGACGTTCGGGTTATGGGTGTGTGACCTAAAGGTTTGGTACGACAGCGCTTCAGGATTGAGTGTGCAGCAGGAGTGTAGTAGTAAGTTTTGTGTTTAGACAACTGTTCTGTTAGTGGGAAATTTTAGGGATGAAATTTCTTTAAGGAGGGGTGAGTTGTAACACTTTAAATTTTAGGGTTAGAAGTTTTGAGATTTGTAGTTGGGGGTAGTGGCTAGGTCGAACAATTGGGTTGGTTTCCGTGTTTTAGTGCCAGAATAGGCCTATTGGTCTGGTGGTTGGTTGTGTTTTAGTGTTCCTTTGGGTTTTGGGTTCAAATCCTCATGTGTGTATTTTGAGGGATTATTTAATTCTTTTTATCTTAAATTTGTTTTAAGTTTGAGATATTAATTTATCACTTTTATTTATTTTACTTTGGGGATGAAAAAAAACTTAACTAATGCACGTTCCCCATTTTTGAGTTTCCTGTAAACCTTTTTTTTTTTACTTCCTTCTTTCTTCCCCAAAATAAATCAATTTTTTTGAATTCTTTGCTTCTTCCTTTAATTGTTGTCTGTCTAGGGAGTTTTTCTATGTATATTTGATTTCTCAGAAGTGAAAGAGGTAGGTTTCGTTATTGGGTTTAGGTAGAATTCTTTTTGTTTTCTTTTTACTATTAAACTGAAGTTTTTATAAATTGGTATGTTGAACTGAGGTTTCTAAATCAGCTTGATGGAGCGATTCGAACAATTCTGGATGCTCGTTTTTCCATCTAAGGTTTGTGTTCTGAAACTATTTAACTTGGAATCGAATTGTTGTAAAATTCGGTAAATTAATGTGTGTTTCAGTGATTACGTGATCGTAATGTTGTACCGCTATAAAATTGCATAAAATTTGATTAATTACGGTGTGTTTCTGAACTATTAGAGGTTAAGGATCATTTGATGTCAAAATTCACATTTTCCAAGCTATTTTAGGGTGGCTTCGTGACCACACGGGTGGCCACACGGACGTGTGCCACACACAGGCAGTCCACACGGTTGTGTGAAATTGGAGATTAGGGTTTTAGGCAATTTTTGTTACCACGCGGCTGTGTGGCTGTTTTGAATATTTTAGTCGATTTTTACACGACCATGTCTTCCCTGGACCTTATTTTAGCACAAATGGACAGAGAGTTATCTGGCTGTCCACACGGCCATGTTCGTGGGTCACATGGGCATGTGTCACAGTCACTTGGCCATGTGCCTCCTTTCACACGGGCGTGTAATTTTTTGCACGGGCATGTGCCTCTTTCACATAGGCGTGTAGAGCCCTCACACGGCCTAGGCACTTCCACACAGCTGTATGGCCCTGCTTCGCAAATAATTGTTTTGTGTCAGATTTTTGACCTGATCATGAGTCTATGTGTTCGAACCCTTGGCTAGGCCTCAGTAAGGGTAGTCGAGACTCTGTTTTGGCTCGGACACATGTGTTATATGTAATCATTTCACTAGTTTAATGATTTGTTAATGTGATGTTGCCTAGTAATTGTGTATCGTGATATCTGATACTGGACCTGGTCGATTGGATGTGTGCACCTCTGATTCTGTTTGACTGTTTATATGCTATTTTTGTAAGTTTGTTTGCATACATGCATTTGCGTAAAGTTTATGGGATTGGTTGCGAAGAGGAAGAAGTCTGGTCTAATTCGGTAGTTCCAACTGCATTACATATGTACAGTGGTTTACCGAACAATATGGTACATATGTCAGCTTAGTTGCATATTGTCATTTACATGGCTTAGTTCCACATGTCGTGGTGTGTAAGGTGGATGGACCTATCATGGTCTTATGTGGTGTGCATGGTTGGTTGGGCTACCTTTAGCTCATTCGTGGTATGAATGGGGATTGGAGTGGTGTTCGGTTGGTGGGGTAGGTTTGCTTTTAATCTATTTTGCATCAGTTCATAGTTCTGGTTGTGCGACCATCTGTTTGTTTGAAAGAGATGTTCACAAAGATATGATGTGCATTATATGATACGTATGTTTGGGACGTTGGTTCAATGTTTACATTCCGGATTTGTAATAGCTTTGTAAGTAATTTTTGCTATTGAGTTGCTAATTGAAATTCTGTTTTATAACTTTGTCATTTGTTGTGTTTCGAACTCACACTAAGCTCGTGTAGCTCATCCCTTTTGTTTCCCTCTTTTAGGTACTCTCATTTTCTGTAGCTAGACATGGCATGCCGGATGTCTCAGACAACCATGTTTTAAACAAGCTAATAAATTATTTCTCTAGTTCTGAGTTTTAATAAATGGTTTTGGACTGTAAGATTTTATAAGAACTGTGGTTTAAGTTTCGTTTTGGGATTTTCTGAAATTCTTATTTTAGACTGTTTTCTTAAATTGCGGACTTATGTTCATGAATATTTTAAACATAACTTAAAGTTTCTGATTGAAATCTGGATGATTAATCGATCTAGTTCGAGATTAGAAAATTGGGTTTATAATGAAATTTAAACAAATCATTTTGTAAAATGGTTTCCAGATCACTTCGGTTATCAATGTGACCTCTGAGTTTTGGACACTTCTAGCCCAGGTTTTGGGCGTTACAATGGCATCATAAGATAGTACGCTAGGATGGTGGATCAGTGTAAGACCATAGTAAAGAGGTTCCATGGCATCCACAGAGGTAGTCCACTAGGACGATGAATATAGAACAAATAGTCTACCAAGACAGTAAACATGGGGAGGTCTGCCAGGACTAAAGGAACACGTGGGGAGAATGGTGTAATACCTTAGTTTGACTAAGGGTATCACATCCCCAAAATTGAGTTAGTATATGTAACACCCCTAACCCGTATCTGTCACTGAAATAAGGTTACGAGGCATTACCGATCAATACACATCATTCACATACATAACATGTACATTTAAGCATTCAGATATAAAACTCGTCTAACAAATTCACATTGTCCCTTTTTATAGCTTTACGAGGCCTTAAAGTATGCTTAGAAGTGGTTTGGGACTAAAATGATAACATTCACAAACTTTAGGAAACTTAAAAATTTTCAAACATTAAAGGATCACATGCCCGCGTGAACAGGCCGTGTGCCTCACACGGCTACCAGACACGCCCGGGTCACAGGTCGTGTGGAAATAGGGCATACATACTGATTTGCACCACACGACCGAGGATACACCCGTGTGCCAAGCCGTGTGAAATCTAAGGGAGGTTACTGACTTGGGTCACATGGCCGACCACACGCCCTTGTGCCAGCCTGTGTGCCACACACGACCAACAGACATGCCCGTGTGTCTAGGCCGTGTCAAAACTGTAGGGTATACTGAATTTAATTCGAAGGGTAGCCCAAGGGACACACGACCGTGTAACATGATTGTGTGTCGCACATGGCTGAGACACACGCCTGTGTCTCTGCCCGTGTGGACAAAAATAGGCCATTTACAAAGCCAATTTGCCACCCTTTTCTTATGAACACCTAAACATCAAAATGGTACCATTTTTACACATATAAAAGCAACAAAAAACATACCAATTCAACTATTAAATTCAATATTCAAAACATACCAAATCCTTATACCTAAAATCATCACAACTTGCATAAATTTAAAATGCATTACTCATCAACTTATCATTTATTTTATGCCTCAAAATCAATCCACAACATATCATCTTTTAAGCATTAACTTACCAAATGGAAAATAACTACTTGAGCAACCATATAACCATTACAAAACATGAGGCAACTTATACATCATATATTACTCATCAAGTACATGATTCAAGCCAACTTAAATGGCTAAAAACACATTAATATTTATATCATTAACAAACTAAAACACATGGCTAATATCATAGCTCAAAACATACCAAAATGACACTAGCCTATACATGCCATATACCATATATACAAAGCTTCCAAAAATACCAACAAGATGATTGATAGTGTGATGACGATTCTCGACGATCCCCGAGTCCGAGCTAGCTTCGATGATCTATAAAAACATGGAAAGAACACACAAAGTAAGCTTTAAAAGCTTAGTAAGCCATACACAAATAAATCATTTTATGAATTAATATCATTACCATCAATCAAGCAAGATATGAATAAGCACAATTAAATACACATTCAAGATCACAAACCTTTCTATAAATCAATTTATACTTCTCAAACATACCAATTCATCAATTACTTTCTCTTCTCAAAGCTCGTATGAATTTTGTACATACCTGAATCACTTAGCTCATTCACATATTCTTTCTCAATTTGACTTTGCTTGTTGAACCGTTCGGAATCAATAAGGATACTAGAAAATCACATAAGCTCGTACAATACCGTATGCTAGATATGGTCTTACATGTTATCACATATAGATGCCACTGTCCCAAACAGGGTCTTACACAAAATCAATTAATGATGCCAATGTCCCAGACATGGTCTTACACGTAATCTCAATACAATGCCATTGTCCTAGACATGGTCTTACATGTAATCACATCTCGATAACCTAATGTCATGATATTGGTATCCTATACTATTCCTAAGGTTCGTACGGGACTTTTGGATGTCAAAAATCTGTCAATTCTTGCTCGTAAGTACTCGTTCAACATTTAATACAATTCAATGGAAAGTAAACACATATAACTCAATTTAAAGACATTTATTTGCATATGAACTTACCTCGTAGTTAAAATAGACGAACTGGATCGATTACTCGATAACTTTCGTTTTTGCCCTATCTAAATCTGATTTCTTTCTTTTAGGATCTATACGTATTCAAAATTAATCTATTTAATCACCAATTTAAACAATTTCATCCACAAACACATAATTTAGCCAATTTGAACTTTGGCCCTAAACTTTTACATTTCTTACAATAAACATAAAATTACACCAACTCAATTCAAACCCATGCCTAACCGAATTTTTTTTAACTTTATAGCAACCCATATGTTCATTTATTTTACACATTTAACCACATATTTTACATTTTTCTCAATTTAATCTCTAATATGCATTTTTACTAAAAATCACTTTACAAAACATGTATATCAAACACCAAGCCTTCAAAATTCATCATCAAACATCATAAAACTTAAGAATTCATCAATGGCATTTTTCAAAATCACTATCAAACTCAAAAATTAGGACACGGGGTAGCTAGTACTCAAAGCAATGATCACAAAAATGTAGAAATCATAAAAAACTTAGCAACATACATACCTTAATCAAAGATTCCAGGAGCCGAACCCTAAAATGCTTCAATGGATGTTTCTATTCTCAATATTAGGTTGAGACTAATGAAGATGACAACCATTTTACATTTTTGTTTTATTTATTACACATAATACATAATTTACCTTATTAACCTTTAATTAAAACATTAAAAATCACATAATTCAAGGCCATATATGTTAAATTCCACTATCAATGGTCTAATTACAACATAAGGACCTTTCATTTAATAAGCCATATCAAATAGACATTTTTAACAAGTGGAATGCAACTTTTGCATTTTACGCGATTAAGTTATTTTTCTCAAATTGAGCTATTAAACGATAAAATTAGCACATGAAACTTTCACACACATATAATCACATGCTGTAAACACCAAAAATAATATTAAAATAATTTTATGACCTCGAATTTGTGGTTCCAAAACCACTGTTCTGATTTAGCTAAAACTGGGCTGTTACAGTATAAATTAGATTAATGAACCGAGAATGGTCATGCTCGTATTTTTTGAAGATGACCTTTGCGCATTTGATAATAAATAGGTATCAAGTATAGTGATTAAGTAATGGTAGAGCTATCTTTGACTACCTGAGTTTGAATTCCTTCCCTCACATTGTTTTTCTATTTGGTGCAATTTTGCTTTAAACTTTAGTAAATGTCACACCATGTTTTTATATAGATGTTATTGGAGTGTCAATAAGCAAACGAGTTAACCTAGTGCTTAGGAGCATAATTAGATAGGTATTATGATCAATTCTTCACATCCTTATTATTTTTATTAAATTTTTGGCTCATAAAACCTTGGTCAAAGTTTCCATTATCGTCCATTCCTAGTTAACATGTATGGGAAGATTCTTTCCTCTTTTATCTAGTAAGCATTCCCCCAATAGCCCTCTTTTCACTCCTTTGATCCACTTTTTGTGCTTTTGTTCCCCCTACTGCCATTTTCTTCCCCTTACCATACCATGGCTGGCCAATGCACCTAGACACTCCTAAACCCTCATTTTTATTTTTATTCACTTTTCTCTAATCTTTTTCTCTCTTTTCCTTCTCATACAACCACCATTATTTTTATTATTTGCCACAAAAAACCACCATCGGCCACCATATTATCATCTAACCACCACCACGACATCAAAAAAGCTTTCCCACTCTTCCATACCTCCTTCACACTTCATCATCATCGTGCCGCTACCGTGACATTGCTGCATCACCACCGCTGTTAGTTACCGTTTTTCATCAATTTTCATTTTCTCTTCACTTCTTTAGTGATAATTGATCTACAAATCCTCCTCTCTTAAATTCATAGATTATTTCTACATTCTGATCTATTATTTTATTTTATTTGGATGTTGAACTCATAAGATAAATCTCCTCTATCGAACGATTATTCTGGTGATTGTTGATCTCTCCAACTTAATCTTAGTAATATAAGTATCTATGGGGGAAACCCATATCAATTTATCCATTACTTATAACTGTAACAGCCCAAACCTAGCCCGAACGTTATGGCTAGATCCAGCATGTCACATTAATGTGTTTTATCGAAAACCTTGTTTTCATTGGAAACCCTTAAAAGGAGAAAATTAAGTAACATTCAGTTTGTATTTGTTGCTTTCAAAGCGAGGTGTATTTAAAGAAAACTATTCTTTCTTGTATGATAATAATTACTTTGTAAAATCTCTGTTTAGTTGCGGAAGCTTTATTTAAAACAGATGATCTATGAAAACCACTATTATGATTTGACTAAAAACATTCTATCATACTATAAACATTAAAATAATAATAAAAGTATTATTTCGACCTCGGGTTTGTGGTCCCAAAACCACTATTCTGATTTGACTAAAAACAGGCTGTTAAAACTCTCCCCCCTTAGGAATTTTTGTCCTTGGAAATCTTACCAGTAAAGAGGTTAGGGTACTGTTTTCTCCTAACTTCTTTGGATTCCCACGTAGCCTCTTCGACCCCATGACATTGCCATAACACTTTCACCAAAGCTATGCGTTTATTTATCAGTTCTTTAACCACTTGAGCTAGAATTCTAATCGGTTCTTCGTTATACGACATATCAGGTTGAATTTCAATCTCTGCCAGAGAAATTACATATGATGAATCCGATCGATATCGTCGCAACATCGATGTAACACCCCAAACCCGGCCCAGACGTTATGGTTGAATCTGGCATGTCACATTAAAGTGTTTTATCGAAAACCTTGTTTTCATTGGAAACCCTTCAAAGGAGAAAATTAAGTAACACTCAGTTTGTATTTGTTGCTTTCAAAGCGAGGTGTATTTAAGAAAAACTAATCCTTCTTGTATGATAATAATTACTTTATAAAATCTCTTTTCAGTTGTGGAAGCTTTATTTAAAACAAATGATCTATGAAAACTTGTCATTTAAAAATTGAGTTGCGGAAACGTAGTATTTAAAAATAGTTATGGATTAGGAAAACCATGTTCTACTTCTAATAAATATAAAGCATGAAAATAATAATAATCCTAATTTGAAATAATAACCAGAGGAACGACCTTATTACAATCTGGACTAAAATAACTTAAAATACTAGAAATTATAGGCTTAAGAAAACCAGTCCAAGTCGTCTTGCTAGCTGGCCACCTCGGAGTCCCTCCAACTGTCGAACCACTTACTGAGGATCACTTGAGAAAAATAAAAGAGGGGGTGAGTTTTTGAAAACTCAGTGTGTACAACCCTCGGCAAATAGAAAAGCATGCAATAGTAAGTCTTTTCGGGCCTGAGTCCAATTCAATATCAGAACAAATGTAAGGTAATCAAATATGCACGGATCCTACCCATCCAACCGCTACACACCATCTCCATCCACCAATACACACCATGTGGAGATATGAATATCGACCCACCCATCCGATACACTCCAATGGTAGCCTGGTTGCGGTACTACCTAACGTTGAAGCAAAGTTGCTAATCATATATTGGGCATAAAAAGCCATCGGTGGATCCACGGTCGTCAAGCAACCATGCGATCCTTATATACTTCCTCCGTTCCATAATTCCCAACCCATATGTAATCTAAACAGAATATCATATGAATGCCCTTAGGGGTACTTTAGTAATTTTTTCCCTTAGGGGCTTTATTATGGGTTATTACTTACCTTGGACCGTTAACAAGTCCTTGTTAGCTAAAGCGAACAGATACTATGCACCAGGTAAGAATCCAGAGAAGAGGAGGTGAGTTATTAAGATTGCTTAAGTACCAAGCTCTCCCTAAATCGAATCCTAGACATGCATATACCCATTGCCACACCTTAACCTTATGGCTTGTCCATGGTCACAATTAATTAATTATTTAAGTTTTATGCCTGTTTAAGCAGTTATAAGCTACTAGGCCCAAAACCCCTTACAAAGCCCAAACGAGTCTACATACATGCATATGGCCCATTAGGCCCAAATCATATTCGTATGGCCCATTAGGCCCAAATCACATTCATAGTCATGCAATCATGTCACTTAGTAACAAATTGCCAATTTTCCCTATTATGGGCCATACAGCCCATCGGGCCTATTTAGCCCATTCTAGCTCGGTTGGCCAATACACGGCCCAAGTCCACAGAATCGCACATAGGGCCTCTGATAACCTATCGGTTTCCCCTTACGAGTGTTCGCTCACTCGCAAGTCTATTGTAGACAAACTTCTAGCTTTTCGGCATTTTGGGATTTGTCGATCTACTGTGTGTGTGCAGTGTATGTACACACCTGGTACTAAAACATGCTGTGATCTCCTTAGCCATGAACCTACAAATGATGTCACTCAATGATTAATCACACACTTATCAAATACGATCACCAAAAGCTGAAAATCTCACCTTTGCCTTACCTTGAACGACAAGCCTTAACAGCCCTTCCTTGATCACTAATCACGAGTATTTCTTAAATTTGCATCAATCTTAATCATTAAAAATAAACAAAAAGAGACTCACAATCATCTTAAGTCATTCTCAAATCCTCCATGGCCATTCGGCCAACCTTAACCAATAAAAGAGGAATACTTACCTAAAACCTCAAAATGCCTATGAGCAATTTGGCAGAGATCTGGAATCCAAGATTCGATACTAATCCCACAAGAATCGACCGAAGTAGAGGGAGTAGCAGCGGCACAGAGGGTATTCAACCAAAAATGTATTCGGCTTTTGAGATTTGTATGGTGAA
Organism: Gossypium anomalum; assembly: GCA_025698475.1. Classification (NCBI taxonomy): domain Eukaryota; kingdom Viridiplantae; phylum Streptophyta; class Magnoliopsida; order Malvales; family Malvaceae; genus Gossypium; species Gossypium anomalum. The sequence goes on from CM046956.1 coordinate 64,591,459, forward strand.
AGGGTTATTCGACACAAATAAGAAGAAGAGAAGAAGGAATCGGCTAAAACCAAAAGTGAATCAAAAGAGAATTTGAGAAGAGAAAGAATGGAAAATCGGCAAGAAAGGAACAAGGAATTCAGCTTCTGAGCACTTAGAGAGAAAAGTGTTTCGACAACACAAAAAAAATAAGAAATTTGGCTAAAGGAAGAGAAGGAATTTCGGCATTTCCTAGAATCCCTAAAATCGGCACTTATATATACTATAGCCGAATTTACCTATCCCTAAATTCTCTATTCGGCTCTACTTCTCTATACCCCTTATCTCCTAACTTTTGTCCTTGATAACTCCTTAATCCCTTCCTTAAATTTCTCCTCTGATCACTCCTTTCAGAGTTCACATCCAACGCCACTAATAGCCATTTATTGAACAAAAATAAATCATTCTTTTGAGCAAGGAGGGATTCGAACCCCAAACCTCCTTGCCATGCATGTGATGCCACCTCTAAGCCCTACATGTGACGCTACTTGCCACTCCAACACAAGGCTCCTTGTGTCCAATTCATCCTTCATTTATTTAAAAACCAAACTACTTGCCATCAAGGTTCTTTTAATTATTAAACTATAATTTCCTTCATCCCAAAGTTTGAACTCAAAACTTAACCAGGCCTATTATCACATAAATAACACTCGACTAGGAATATTATGCACACCTTTTATCAAAACTGAAAAAGAAAGAAAGATCGGGGTTTTTGGGGCGTTACAATAACTGTGTATAAAGGTTGACTTTTATGTGATTATTTTTGAAAGGTTTATTTGATTATCCGGATTCACTTTTCTTTCATCTTTTTCTCTCTTTTTCTCATCATACAACCACCATTATTTTTACTATTTGCCACCAAAACACCACCATCGGCCACTATATTCTTACCTAAAAACCACCTCGACATTACAAAAGTTTCCCCTTTCTTCCACGCCTCCTCTACACTTCATCACTGTCGTGCCACTACTGTGGCATCGCCGCACCACCACTGTCGTTAGTCACCATTTTTCACTATTTTTCATTTTCTCTTCACTTCTTTAGTGATAATTGATCTACTAATCCTCTTCTCTTAAGTTCATAGATTGTTTCTGTGTTCTAATCTATTATTTTATTTTATTTGGATGTTGAACTTAGTAGATAAATCTACTCTATCGAATGATTATTCCGGTGATTATTGATCTCTCCAACTTAATCTTAGTAATTCAAGTATCTAAGGGGGAAAACCTATATCAATTTCTCCATTACTTATAATCGTGTATAATGGCTGATTTTTACATGATTATTTTTGAAAGGTTGATTTGATTATTCAGATTCTCTATAACAATAAGAAATTAATTGAATTTCTTCATAAAAAGAACACAAGAATCAAGTGGGAAATTTTTCTTTTCGTCTCATCATTAAAGATTAGAGTTTAGATCTAGTGAAAAGGCTAATCATCAGGTGTAGATTTAACTCATTAGAAAATTTGGATATGGACTTATTGTCAAATATTATACACATATTTATTTAAGATTGAAAACTTGGTAAGAGCCGCATTATATGAAATATTTAGAACACCTTATGTATTCATAAAAAGATGCTAAATTCGTAATAAGGGGGAAAATACAGGTAAGTACCTCAAACTGATTATTTTGTGAATGTATGTTATAATACTTAATGATTGTTGTGAAATTATGTATACTTACCAACACTCATGATATGTGATTTTTGGCAATATTGGTTATGCATGACATATATAAATCATGCCACTATTGTGCAAATTAAGATATGATTCACATGTTAAGCATGTTGATTGTATTAGTTATAAATTTGATTCACATGTTAAGCATGCCAACTATATTGATTACAAATCCTACTTGCATGTTAAGCATGCCATTGAAAATATTGTTCATATGTCATATCACATGCATAGGGTTGGGATGATTATGAAAGGAAGAAGACTTTGGTAGTTTTATTGCAATATCGAGTGGCTTGTCCACAATGCTATTGAGTGGCTTGACCACAACGATGCAGCTTGGCTACGATATTGAGTGGCTTGGCCACAACGTGGTGTCTTATTGGATGGACAAGTTTTGGGGAACTCTTTATTGGTGTGTATTGGAAATGGATAGGAACATTTTTGAAAAACTTGCACTGATTTCTAACAAAAGCTCTGCAATGGCATTCTCATGCACCTTGATATATGTGAGATGATGTTGAATATAAGTGTTGCTATATTCATGAAATGTATGGTTTAAATATTATTCTCTTTTATGTTGAATTCACACTGGGCTTTAAGAGCTCATCCTTTTAAATTTTCTTACTTTTTAGATAACCCACAAGATTAGGACTTGGATACGACTATCGGAGTATTTTAACTTAAGTTTATACTTATTTTGAGACTGTGGCATGGGACACTACTTTGGGGATTTTTATTCTGTTTTGCATGACTTGATTGCATGATATTAATTTTTAAAAACTACATAAATTAGTGTTTGATAAGATTATGCATGACATTTGATTTTTATTAAAACCTAACAAAAACACTCTTTTACGCCGCAACAATTAAAATAAGTTTTAGACAAAGATACGACTTAGTTTTTAAGGTTTTAAATTTTCTATTTATGTTTTATCGAATTTATAGAGAATATCGATTTTTAACAAAATATGGTTTTTAGCAAAATTTTTCATTGCGATTTTTATAAAAATATGTCAATATTACATTTTTTCTATTGAGATTATGAGAAATGAGTTTTTAAGAAAATTAGACTTAGTTTTCAAAATTACTAATGTTTATAAATGAAATTTTAAAAACATTTTATTTATGAAGTTAATATGTTTTTCCCAAATAATGAAAAATAACTAAGTTCTCTAGTTTTGAAGAAAATGATAAATGATCTTGAAATGTGATTAAAATTATGAAAGTTTTGAATTGCAATCAAGCTTTTACAAATAAAATTTAGAAATCATCGATTTCTCTAATTTTAATTTTTCTGTGATATTAAGTTAAATATTTGATTTCACTAGTTTTTAACAGTTCACACTAATGGTTTAAAAAGTATACTTGAAAACTAAGAAAATTTTTTTGGGACATTCTGTTGGCCAATATAGCTTTCCGAATTTGGCCGTAACAACTGGGCTTGGTTTGGGAGGCTACAAAAGCATCCTAAGGAATCTGCCTATATGGGAGTGCAGATAGTCTGTCAGGACGTTAAACACGGGAAATATGCAGAGTCAGGCCATGGTGATATGGTTTTATAGAAGGCCCACCAGAACGACGAACGTGGGAAGATCCGCCGAGAATGTAAAACATGGGACCCCAACGGGGAAGTTTACCACATAGAAGGTACGCCATAGATTATGATCAAAATGACAACATGAATGACACGATGAATTAGAAGATTTGCATAAGCGAGGCGTGCCAAGGGGACTGGTTCTCTGAATCAAAAAAGGGATTTACCATGGGAAAAAAGCAAGTGGGGCAAGCAGTATGACAACAAGTCCATTAAAAAAATAGTGAATCTTATGAGGGAATCTACCGGTGAGGGTAGCAGGGGCTAAACAAGTTCATTGACAACGTCGCTAATAACAGTTTTCTAGGAATATCGAAGAATGAATAAAATATAAGGTCAGGGTAAGACAGAGTTAGGTGTACTGACCCGCAATAAGACATAAGCATGTGTTGCGATAAGAATCCGCCAAATTTGGATGGATCATCTGATAAGTCGACATTATAGAACACGAAACATTAAATGCTGGTTAAGCCAGGGAACCTATGTGGCTTCCGATGAAATATAGGGAGTGTTAAATCTTGCATTTAATTTCTTATCTCCTGGAATTGGAGAAAACTGTATGACTTTACTAAATAGGGTCTCACTAAGTTTGTTTGAACTTACGTTTAAAATGTATGGTTATAGGGTCAAAAGTTAACTTGAGAATCGTGATAGAGGGTCAAGCCAAACATAGCTAGGCCCAAGTGAATGTAGTTGTTTCATATGTATAAAGGAGTAGCCATTGAGGTCATGCCTCAGGGATTAGTTGACTGTATTCATAGCGAAGTCATAAGTCTCACTAAGTTGTGGTAATTGTTGAGTCCATTGACTTGAAAAGGAAACACGAGCCCAGTACATGTATGAAACATAAACTAATTCATTGTTAAAATGAGAAGTTAACTAACTCTGGTCTAAAGCTAGTGTTAGCAGCCCAATTATGATAGCTCATGTGAGCAAATAGTCCCGTGTACCCGAGTTCAATTTGCTATAGTTCTCTAAGAAAAAAAGGGTAATTAAACAGAAGTGAGATAGTTGAAAAGACTAAATATGAATTCAATATATATGATTGCAAAATGAGCAAGGCTGAATGTCATGATATACAATGATATGGTTGTACATATATATGAATTGATTATTGTAATTTTATTATGTTAATTTACTAACCTATTGGTTGTTGTATGGAATTGTACATGGATGTATAAGGATGCCAAGGAAATTCCATATAATGTACCATTGTGTTTCAATTACTTAAATTGTTGTAAGATCAATGTAAGCTAAGGTAATTTTCATATGGGCTTACTAAGCACTCGTCATGCTTATTCATTGTTTTCCCTCTTTCCTGTAGATTGTTGACTTATGAAATCTGTTGATCAGATTATCTCAAACCTTACACTATTTGACTCTGACTCAATAGACTTTTGCTCGTTTTATGCTTAATTATGTGGCATATACATAGATGCTATATATATAAGTCTACTTGGAAATGATAATTAGTTGAAATGTGGTTAATGGTTGTGTTTGAGAAAGTTGATGTTTATATTATATATGTGTAAGGTTGATATAATGTTAAGTTATAAATGTAGCACATGAATGAAAAAATTTGAAAGTGAAATAGTTTGGTTAAAATGATGGAATTTAATGGATAAGCATGCTTGAATGGTTTGTGAATTCATAGGTAGAAATGATATGTTTAAGTGTCTGATTAATGTTTGATGGTTTGGTTGATTAATAAATTGTCGAAATGTATGTTTAGGTGTGGTTTTGGATTGTTTTATGCAGGTTTTAAGAGTTCTTGTAAGCACCATTTGATTATGGATTGGTTTGGTAATGGAATAGGTACCAACTGGCTAAATTTTGCCAAAAACAGAGTCCACGTCGAGACGAGCAACTCTCCTCATCACAATGCCGGTTGATAGTATGTGATGTCTCGACATCGAGAGGCTGGACATCACAACATGACAAACTGTTTGGTGGCGTCACGACGTTAGCCCTAAATTTTCAAAACTTTACAATTTAATCCCAATTTATGCTCGGGTCAACATAAGATCTTTTATAAGCAAGATTAAGGCTCAAATTTAGTTGTGAATCATATTATGAATGTGTTTAAGTCATAAATGTTTTTTTTGATATATTTATTGTATTTTGATAGAAGTTGCTCTAGCGATAGATGTGGCATCCTATGCTCGGACCTGGTGTTCGAGTCGGGCAAGTTAGGTTATGATTTAGTTGATTCTAACACTGAAATGTAGCGCGTATGAGTCAAGAAATATATTCCATAATAACCTATGATAGTGTGATGTCTTCTAATCCCATTTGACTTTGTTTTAATATATATTTACAATGTCGGCCAAATCAAATCGTGCCGTGTCTAACGAAGTAAATAGTAATATTCCAGCCTCCGACCAGGGAGCAAGCCATTGTGTTTCGATTCCATAAATGCCTAGATGTGAGGTGAGAGATTCCTTTCTCTAGATTATGAACCACTGGTTCACGCAGTTTTTTGGAGTTGTCCCTTCAGCTCCACAACCTAATGTACAACCTCAACCTTCGATTGTGCCTCCAATGGCACCTCCGAATCCTAATACAGTAATTGTTCATCGGCTTTCAATTGATAAGATTAAAAAGTGTGGGGCTGAAGAATTTTGGTGTAAAACTGATGATGATCCGGCTAGAGCTGAATACTAGTTGGAGAATACTCAATGAGTTTGTGATGAAATGATGTGCTTACCTGAGGATAGTTTGAGATGAGTTGTATCACTACTGAAAGAAGAAGCTTATTAGTGGTGGACTACATTGATAGCAGTTGTACCAATAAATAGAGTGAATTGGTGATAACTCTGAAATATAGAGTTATCTAAAACACTTTTTAGCTCGTAATTCTTGCAAATTCTGAGTAATTGATAACAAATATTGTGAATTTTATTAAAATTATTTTAAGTTGAATAAATTAATTATAAAAATATATTTTTATTCAGTTTCATTTTAAATTTACTTATTTTTGCAAAATTGAAGTAGTTTTGTGCATCGGAAGAAATTTTGGACTTGAAGCTCACTTAATGAGACCCAAAGGCTGCAAAATTTCTATAGCCAAAGGAAGAATTTATTGGTTGCTAAATATTCAGCATCCATCCAAGCGAGAAGGTGTCCACATGTCCAAGGGAGGAACAAAAATCATCTGTTTAAATCGTCCATAACCCATTGAAAACTGTCCAAACTCCCTCCTATGCATTAAGCAATTGTTCTAATGCATTAAGCACCTAATTTGCTAAAATTAGCAAATCCATCAACCCTTCTCCTATAATCAATGGTCGACCACATGTAGAGAGAAAAGAAAGGGATCCAAATGCTATTCTTAGCCATCCTTTACATGTATAAATAGATCCTCACTCTCCCTCCATTTCATCACCCACTCACCATCCAAGCATCTTTCATTCTTCATCCATTCTCTCCATTTTGCCTCTTTTTCTCTTCTTACTTGAAGAGAAAAGGCACAAAAGTTTGAGAGCATTTGAAAAGCTTTAGGAGCAATAACGAATCAACATTGTGAAAACCTTGAGTCAGAAAAGAAAAGCAAGAAGAAGAAGGGACACATGCTAGTCAGACTCGAAGAAACACCAAATTTCTCTTATGGAAACCTTCGATTTGTTTCTTTTTAATTTATTGTGAATTTACAAACATGATTGCCAATTTTTTTATGCTTCTAAATTAAATAGAATGACTTAATTTGTGTTTGTGTTAGATTGATTACATTTTGACCGCTTAATTTGTTAAAATTGTGTTTTTGGTATTATAGGCCTCAGTTAATTATTCATTAATATAAAATTATGCTTATTTTATTCTTGCATGACAATTGTGAGGGTGCAATTAAATTAATTATTTAATCAAACTGAAATTATAATTAATTGACACACCATATGAATGGTGTATGTTTAATCATTTTATGGAAAATTATATTAAAAGAGCGATAGTATTGACGAATATTATTGCCTCGCATAACTTTAGGTTTATTATGATTAAATTATTACATATAGAAATATCCCTGTGACCTCACATAAATTCTAAGGAATGATACTCATTATATTATAATCTTTAGTTAATTATAATGTAATATCCCGAATTAGGGCCTCATCGGAATAGTGGTTTCGTGACCACAAATCTGAGATAGAGATAATTATTTTATAATTATTTTGATGTTTATGATATGATTGCATGATTGTTTGAAAATTTCGTGATGAAATCCTATGCCTAAAGTGCTTAGATTGAAATTAGGGACTAAATCGAATAATTTGTAAAACTTGCATTCTAGGAGTTTTTAGTATGAAATTGTTTTGGAATATTAATGAGGAGGTCTTAAATAGTAATTTGACCAAGTTCTAAGTCTATGGACAAAAATTGGACATGGATGGAATTTTTTGAAAGTTTAGTAGTAAGGGCATTTTGGTCATTTAGTTATTAAAATGAATTAAAAACAAAATTAAAAGCCAATTTTTGTCCATCTTCTTCATTAGGCCGAAATTTCAAGGGTTCTCCATAGCTAGGGTTTGTTTCAAGCTTCCAAGCTCCACAGTAAGTGATTCTAAGCCCCGTTTTTAATGTTCTTTACGTTTTTGGAATCCCGGTAGCTCGATTAAGCTTATGCTAGCAATAATTCAACCTAGGGTTCATATTTGGAAAAATACCCATAGGTGAAATTTGTGTATTTTGGTGTTTTATGATAGAAAATGAGGTTTTAAATAATGTTAGACAACTTGTACTACTCGGTTTTAAGCGAAAACGAGTAAAAGTGCTTAATCGGTAAAAATACCTAATAGCATAAGTACATGTTAGAGTGTGAATTTGATGTTACTATAGAAGGGAAAAATGATCAGAATGTCATAAAACATAAGAATAAGGGATGAAGTTTAATTCATGAGCCTAGGGTCAAAAGTGTAATTATGCAAAAGTTTAGGGGCAAAAATGTAATTTTGCCAAAGTTTGTATTAAATGCTGTTTTGATGAATGTATGTATTAAATAAGATTAATTTGGCATTATAGATCAAGAGAAGCGAGATTCAAGTCGTGATCGAGGGAAAAACAAATTTTACGAGGAATAGGCTCGATTGCTAATATTTTGTATCGAGGTAAGTTCATGTGCAAATGTGGTAACATAATTGTCAATTTAAGTAATATAATGTTATTTATATGATATGATTATTATTATCATCAAAGTTATTTATATGATATGAAGATTTTTATCATGAAATATTATGCTTTGTGGTTATTATTGAGCAATATGTATACTATGTTTACTACTTGATAAATATGAATTTCTACCGAGTGTCGGTTTCAATATTCTATGGAAGACAGAAAAGATATGTGATCGAGGAAAAAGCCCGTTTGAACCTTGGGAATAGATTAGAATACAAGTGACATGTCACTAGGATATTGAGTTCCGAACTCGTTGAGTTGAGTCCGAGTTCGTAAGATGTAACTAGGCATCCGAGCTCGTTGAGTTGAGTCCGAGTTCACTTATGGATGCGAACGCCTGAGCTCGTTGAGTTGAGTCCGAGTTCACTTATGGGCGGGTTACATGGTAGCTTGGCTACATAAGTTTTGCAGGCTATTGAGTTTGTCTAGCTGCGGGTATGGCTCTTATGTTCATGAGATCCGCGTATTCGAATTATATTCCAATGTGTTCAACGGGTGAATCTTAAGTGAATAAAAAGAAGGCCTAAAATGAAGGTGACGTGTTGGTAAGTGTGGTAAATGAGAAAATTTGATAGGTATGTGCTTAAACCCTTGGGTTGAAAACTTGGTATGATGAAATCGTAGAAAGATATTAAATACAAATGAAACATGAATGTCTTGGTGTTGTTTATGCAAATAATGTTTTTGTGGGATTGTGTGATTATGTTACTTGCTATTTGCATGTGAACTTACTAAGCATTTTTGCTTACTCCATCCTTTTCTTTCACTGTAGTTTTGACAAGCCGGCTTGAGAATCGGGATAGGTCGAAGACTCGTTCACACTATCCGAAGGCCTAAATTGGTAAAATGGCTTGTGTGTTTTGAATGTGACATATATGGAAAAATACTCACTTTGTGTAAACGATCTTATGATATGGTTATGGTTTGGTAAGAAAAGGGTTTGTAAATGATTAGCCATTGGAATGGCCAATCTAAATCATATTTGATGTCATGTATGTTTAAAATGCTATTTAGTCCATGAATATCTATAGTAAAGTGAAATTGGCTATAAAACAGAATTTCACAGCAGCAGTGATGTGAGTTTGAAAAATCACTAAAAATAGTAGAGATATAAATAGATGATGAATAGAATATGGAATTGAATAATTATGAGTTTATTTTCATATGGATTAAACAAAACAGGTATATGAGTTATATTTTATGAGATATTTAACTTTTTGTGAAACAGGGCCAGAGTGATTTCTGGATCCCCTTTTTTGACTTTAAAAATTCATAATAAATTGTAAGAAAATAATTAGAAGTCATTATTTATATGTACAGATTTCTTATTGAGTCTAGTTTTAAGATAAGCAAATTTCATAGACATTTAAATTCTGTACAGAGAGATATCTAGTTTATAATACACAGAGGTCAGAGCAGTCAAACCCTAAAATAGGGGAGAATTTAACTAATAAACTGTACTAATTGACTTGACCAAAAATTATAGAAAAAAAATTATTAAATAGATATATGAGTATAGTTTTAGGTAAAATTTACGGAATTGGATTTCGAGTTTTGGAACTCGAGATATGAATTTTTAAGCGACTGTGACGCAGATTGCTAGCTTGACTAGAAATTTTAAAAAAATAAATCGTTTGAGCGGTTTAAGTAATGAATTAAGTCTGTTAACACCTCGTGTTCGAATCCGGCGATAGTCTCGGGTACGGGGCGTTACATATAACATAGATATATGCATGTTAACTATTAGATAAATATAGGACTTTGAAAAAAGCTTATGACTATAGATTCCAAGTTAATAAATAACTGAGTTGCCATGGAATTATTCGTAGCATCATTAGCATAGTTTTAATAATATTAAGTTGATGAATAAAATTAATCTAACACATTTATGTCATCTTGATTAATTCTTTAAATTTTTACTCATACCTTGTGCTTACATTTCATCTTAGTTTGTTACTTAGTTTAGTGCTAGTTTCGATAATAGTTTACTCATGCTCTAAAAATTATTTGATCATCACCAAGTTGCTTAAATCTTAACATTTCACAAAAATATTGCTTATATAGTCCCTTTTGAGATGATACTTTTATACTCACTACTTTATTACTTCGTTACGACTATGTACACTTGCACATTAACGCATTGTACATAATCAAGTTTTTGGCACTGTTGCTAGGGACTAATTGAAGACATTATTTGTGAAGTTTATTATTTTTTTTCAATTTTTTATTTATATTTTTCATTTTAATTTAGTTATTTTTTGTGAATTTTCTTTCAAGTGTTTATGAACGTTGATTGAATAATTTATTTACTCCCTATTGACCCTGAAATCGAGTGAAATTTTTGATAGCGAAGAAGAGAAAGATAAGCCTAGAGACAAGTTGAAGAGATGAATATTGACAATCATAATCAAGATCAAGAAAATGGAGCTGCACATACTTTTAATCTGGTAGTTGTTGCTGATGATAGGGACCAAGTAATTTGAGAATATGCAATACCACTTTTCCATGACCTTAATCCTAGTATTGTGACGCCTGAGATCGAGCTAAACAATTCAATTTGAAACCTATGATGTTTCAAATGCTTCAAACTATGGGCAATTTAGTGGCATGCCTATTGCGGATCCACACCTTAACCTTCGTTTATTTATTTAGGTGAGTGATTCATTCAAACTGGCTAGAGTAACTGAAGATGCACTAAAGTTGAAGCTATTACCGTATTCGTTGAGGGACATAGCACGAGCATGACTGAATTCATTTCCTCCTGGTTCAGTGAGTATATGGCAAGAATTAGTAGAGTGTTTTCTGATGAAATATTTTCAATCAAGTAAGAATGCTAAGTTACGAAATGTGATCACTGCATTTTCAACAACTAGATGATGAGTCCTTATATGAGCTAGGGGGAGATTCAAAGAATTATTAAAAAAAAAACCCTTATCATGGGATTTCATATTGCATCCAGTTAGAGACATTTTACAATGGTCTCAATGCACACACAATAATGGTGGTAAATGCCTCTGTGAATGGAACACTTCTTTCTAAGTCTTATAACGAAGCTTATGAGATTATTGAGTGAATTACTAGTAACAACTATCAATGGCCAACATCTCGAACAGCTACAGGAAGACGAGTGGCAGGATTACAAGAAGTTGATGCCCTTACTTCCCTTACAGCTCATGTATCTTCTATGTCCTTAATGCTTAAGAATTTCACTACTAACAATGTTAATAATATGATAGGACAACCACCAAGCCAATTTTAGAATATTTCCTGTGTATACTATGGAGATGGACACTCATTTAAACATTGCCTTTCAAACCCAGAGTCTATCTATAACATGGGAAACTAGAATCATAACAGAAGTGGGCCAAGGCCACAGTCGAGCTTTTACAATCCTTTATGGAGAAACCACCCAAATTTCTCATTGAGTAATCAAGGAGTCGATCTTAGCAGCACTTACATGCAATCCAGACGGAATCAACCACCATGTTTCAATCAGCAAGTTTAGAAACCATAACAAGTTAATTCTTCAAATAGTTTAGAGAACATGTTCAAGGCATATATAGAAAAGAATGACACCACTATGAGAAATTTGGAGGATCAAGTGGGTCAACTAGCCACTGAACTTTGAAATAGACTACAAGGTGCTTTGCCTAGGGACACCGAAAACTCAAGAAATCTAAGCAAGGAGCATTGTAAAGTGATCACTTTATAAAGTGGAAAGACATTGGAGCCTAAGGTTGTTCAGATTAAAGATGAGCCCACTAAAGCCCTAGAAAAAGGGACATTCAATCGAGTGTTGGAACTCTTGTTGTGTAGAAGCCAATTTTAGAAAATCTGATGAGGTAAATCCTAAGCCAGTCAATTCTAAGAAACTAATGCCTATGTTAAATGTAGAAAAAGTGCCATAGAAAGATTTTCAAACAAAAGTTAAAATTTGATCACCACCCTACCCTCAAAGACTCCAACAAAAAAAGTAAGAGGTCCAATTAAAAAGGTTTTTAGTTGTAGCCAAGTAGCTTTATATCAATATCCAGTTAGTGGAAGCTCTTGAGTAGATGGCAAATTACGTCAAATTTATAAAGGACATACTTTAAAAAAGAGAAGACTTGGAGATTTTGAGATAGTAGCATTGACGAAAGAGTGTAGTGCATTCCGACAAAATAAGCTACCCGCAAGGATGAAGGATCTGGGCAGTTTTACCATACCATGCAACATAGGAAATTCTCACTATGGAATGGCTTTATGTGATTTGGGATCAAGTATGAACTTGATTCTAATTTTTGTGTTTTGACAATTGAAGATTGGTGAGGTCAGACCAACAACGGTCACACTCCAATTGGTAGATAGATCATTGTCATATCTTGAAGAAAAAATCAAAGACATATTGGTATGTGTCGATAAATTTATATTTCTTGCTGACTTGATTATGTTGAATTTTGGGGCAGATAAATAAGTTTCTATCATTCCAGGGGACCATTATTGGCAACTGGTAGAACGTTGATCGATGTGAAAATGGGTGAACTTAGCAGAAGGGTTCACGATGACATAGTAACTTTTAATGTCTTCAATGCTATTAAATCACTTAATGAGATTAAAGAATACTCTGTTGTTTTCAAGATGGAATTGCTGGTCCCTACTAAAATGGAACGTATGTTACTATGTGATCCAACGAATGATGAGGAAGACGATGAATGTTTGATTTTGTTAAAAGCCAATTCCAAGGAAGTCACTTTGAAAGCTCAGCTCGATTCATTAGAATTGTCGTCACGAGAGTTGAAGACACCAAAAGCATCTGTTGAAGAGCAACATGAATCGAAATTAAAGGGGTTTATCAAAGGACAGAAGACATTAACCTAATCTTAGGTATTTGACCTTGGAAAACTCAAGTCTTTATGGTTAGAGGTTGAAATCATCTATCCCATTTTTGATGGTTCGTGGGTAAGCCTAGTCTAGTGCACACCAAAGAAAGAGGGAATCACATGCGTAATTAGGTCATCCCATAGTTCCTATTTATAGGAAAATAATACAAGAGTTTTACCCAAACAAGGGGTAATTATATAATAAATTTTAATAGAAAAAGACAGTATTCCAGAGGCGGCAACAACCCTAAGGGATACTAGGGTTTGTCACCCCTCATCATATGGATGGGTTGCCAAGTCTGTCTCGTGTATTGAGTACAATTATATGTGTTATCTGGACTTTTATTCAACACTTATAATTTATCTAACATAATAGCTATTTTTCTATTTCCAAAATATTAATTTATTTATCCAAATAAGTTATTTTCTCAACCTAGTTCTAGTTTCGTTAAAGTCATGACAACTTTATAGCATTAAAGTCAATGAGGAAATATATTGAATTACCCCATTAAATAAAACTTTGATGACTTATTAATTTAATTCTTACTTTGAGCTTCAACTATTTAATTGCAATCGATTAAATAATAATTCAAAGAAATTAACTTAATTTCTAAATCATCTTTTGTACTTTGCAAGAAAATAAATTCATTGTAGATAATGATACATGTGTTAAATTTTTTTAGTTGTCATTTTGATTCATTCCATAGCATCGTTCTACATGCAGTTCGTTTTGGGTTATACCAGAGTAGCAGACAGGCCGATTGGACATATATAGTTAGGGTTCAAATAATTTGTAATTAAGTTTCGACTCTTTGCTTGTTAATTTCAACATTATTTAACCCTGAAGTCATTCCACTACAGTACCATGATTGAACTCTCCCTTATTATATATCATTACGAAAGCAACTCTTTAATAAGTGATCGTCTAAAGACATTGTCATAAGTGTGTTACCCTTATAAGATATCCTTAATCTCTTTGGGTTAAATCCGCTCACCCAATGTGATCCTATTTTATCTCATGGTAACTATTCCATATTCCTTCATGAAAAAGTCAATTACTAACAAATAATAATTAAATAATTTATCTTAGACAAATGACTTGTAGCCATGTTTTTCCTATCATGTAATGTCAACGAGACGATACCATTTACCCTTTATTAGGCTATAAATTTCACTAGTATAAATGAATTTATTTAATGTAGAAGTCATATATCCAACATACTAACTTTCGGCTCTTTAGTTATTTGAACTCAGGCTTTTAATACATCAAAGTATATGATTTATGTACACATAGTTAGTCACTTACTCAGGATTGAGGTAAGCCCCACTATAAACACCACAAGTGAATTAATCAATTAATGAATTTATAATTAATTCAACTTAGTTCATGTCCAATGTATTGTTAGTCCAAACAATAGCATCTATGTCCCTATATTATGTGAATAAACCACTCTGAAACCCAAGACAAGGTATTTCCCAATTTGGACTTGATAGACGACATAATAGTCCTTTAACCGATTTGCTAAATTTTGATTGATCAGGTTATGGACCTTTTGTATTACCTACTAATACTAGTTGTCTTATCACATTATGATACGACCATGTAATGCAACTTACTATTAGTTAAACATTAGGTAATTAGGAAGTTAATTTGTGATTACATTTTGCTTTGCGAGCAAATATCGTTGAGGACAAAATACAAATGATATTCATGTAAATAATGAAATTTTGTTTAAACCAATGTGCTAAAAAAGTTACATATACAAATAACGAATAAACTACATTTGGGGCACTAGTTTCTAACATAAAATATGCAATAAGTCCCTGTGCTCTTTGTGTTACATCCTAAAAACTGGGTTAGCAGAATCGGGTTAATGACATCAAGAGTGGTTATGTCTGGCTTTTAAGTTGAACTTGTGAAAATTTTTGTAAAGAGAAGTGATCTGGTTCAGTGGTTAAGTGTTCTGCTTGTGTTGAGAGGTTCTGAGTTCGAATCTTGTTCTTTCCAATTTTGTTAAATTTTGTTTAAACCCTTAAATTTGTGTATCTAGGTTGAAAGCTATTTGTGAGCATTCATTGCAAGGATGAGCTTGGTGGCTTAGTGGTAAGGCTTTAGCTTATCCAAAGGTCTTGTGTGTGAATCCCTGTGTGTGCAAATTTGGAAATATTTTTATTCCCTTGCTTTGTGTCATTCTTGTGGTCAGAATTTAAATTACTTCTGGAAATCTAATAGGGATTGGTTAAATAGGATTTTATGTTTATTATTTATTTATTTAAAAAATATCAATTTCTTAATTTTTTTTCCAAAATGGATGTTCGCTTCCCCCCCCTCTCTCTCTCTTTGCTCCATTATTTTTTCCCAAAACTTCCTATTTTTTCCCAAAATGTGCATAATTAATACCAACTTTGACAAAATGAGATTCTATAAAATTAGGAGATTTTCACTTTCCTTTTTTAATCTTTTTTGACAAATTATATCAATAAATTGATTGATGTATTAAGTCATATATTATTTTACTCAAAGTAAAATTGTATGCTATGCATTTCTTTTTATTGGCATTTAGGCAAACATTGAACCAAAAAAAAAAAAAAAAAGAGAACAAATTTAAAATATTTACAGTTGATGCAACAAGTCACTTAGCAGTTGAAGAGTCTGATTTGTTTATTTTTTATTATATCTTTGGACTATTTTATGTCACATTTTAATGATATTGTGTAGCATAATTTCATAATATATCCGAGTATTTTCAATCAAGCAAGGAAATTGGAAGAGGTCTAGTCGGTCATTATTTCTTATTTACAAGATATACAATTAAGAAGATTTTTCAATAAATATTTTTGCATTATTGTTTTCCAAAATAAGAAGTTTAATATAGGCAAAATTGTAATGGTTCTTTCTGATTATACTTATTTGATTAGAAAGTTACAAATGTCTAAATAATTAAGAGTCGTTTATATGTTTTAAAGTAGAATTTAGGGACCTTAATTTGTTCCTGATTAGAAACAATTATGAGAGAATTTTTATTAAACAAACTGTTTTACCAGTTGAGATTAAGTTTGAATAGCAGGTTGGTAATGATGTATTAGTAATTTAGATTAAAGCTTTCTTTTAGGGACTGATTTGGTTTGTTGAGGCCAAATGTTAACAGTTGTGGCCAACTTTTTTGTTTACATTTAGTATATCGTTGCTAAATTGGTCATTTTAAATGTTGTTTTAGGCTCTGAAATCCTCGTTGATCTGTTGGCATTAAAAAATGATCAGGTGTGTAATGAAAAACTTGAAAAATAGCAAGCGGCACATAGTCAAAAAGTGGACTGCCGACGCCACACGGCCGTGTGACAGGCTATGTGCCAGACCGTGTGAATCAAATTGTTTGGGTCAATTGGGCAGTGTGGGCCACATGGGTGTTTGTGAGGTTGTGCGTCAGGCCATGTAGACCACACAAGCTAGCTAGTTGGGCCATGTGGGCCACACGGCCATGTAGGCCATTTTTTGAAAATTTTCCCCTAGGCCTGTTTGACTTTGAAATTAGTAATTAGACCTTCCATGGGGTCCGTTTGGCTTAAATAAGACTCGAAATGTGACATCTGTTGATATGTGTCTGTATGTGCTATGGGTAAGGTATGTGAAGAATACGTTTACGTCCCATGTTTTGATAATTCCGAAAGCATCATTACGTATGATAAGCATGACTCAAATTAATAAACTCTGTGTAGGCTACATGATATAATCTGTGTTAAGGACATTTATAGAAGCATGTCATATTTCTGATTCGTTACGAATATATGTTAGCATGTTAGTGCATGTGAATTGGGTGGGATTTGATATGTGATGGAGGAAGTGTATTTTGGCAGTATTACTTCAATTTTGGTGGTTAAACCGTAATATCTGTCTGACAGCTCAGTTGCACCTTTATGAGTGACATACCACCACGACCTAGTGTGATTAGATAGATGGACTCTTGTAATCCTATTTGGTGTGATTGGTTGGATGAAGTTGGTATGTAGCGGATGAGGGTAGGATTTGTGACTGCATTTGTATCTGAATCTGAATATGCATCCATATTTGTATCTAAAAATACATCTGATTCTGTATATGAAAATATGTTTGAACCTGTATTTGAAAATATATCTGTTTATTTATGTATATTTGATTTGTTGTGTGGGATGTGTTATACACTAAGCTCGTAAAGCTCACTCTTTGTTTGTTAGACTTTCAGCTAACTAGCAAGTTTAGGATCGGACGGTGAGTGGGAGCTCGAATTATTTTCTTAGTTAATTAAATATGATAGTTTACATTATTAATCTTTTTGGACTTTTGGAATTGTAATTTGTTTTTAGACTTTATTTTTGGTTTTTGTTTAGTCGTTAGTTTTTGGATATTTTTAGTGTAAAACTACAAAATCACACAAGTTAACAAATTGAAATTCGGTTTCTGACTAAAACTTTGAAAATTTCCATTGCAAACTAAAGTAATCACCTAAGTGTTTTTCTGTAAATGAATAAGTAGTTTTTAACATACATTTGCCTTTAAAATGGAAACGATTTTCCAAAATTAATACTTTCAAATCACACGATTATGATTCAAGTTCTAGATTTAAATTAGGTATTTTCGAACATATGTTTTCTTAAACATTTGTGAGAGTTTTGCCCAAATTTATGCTTTTGAAACATATACTGAGTTTTGATTATGTCAAAAGTTTTTAAACAAGTTAATGTAATTCCTCAAGATCCGGTCTTAACATTTAGGCCAGGTTTGGGGTGTTACACTTTGTAAATTTGAAATTTAGTTCCTATATTTTGCCTTTTTTAACAAAAAAAATTAATAGTATTAACCATTGGACCTGAATATTTAAAATTGAAAAGTAGAGGAACCGAATTCCTCTAAATAAAAGTATAAATACTAAATTTTAAATTTCTGAAGAGTACAAAGACCTATGCCATATTTTAACCTCAACCTTTTTATATAACTTGTACATTAATCTAATCAAATAATTTTTTTTCAAATGGAATAAAACACTTTACAGCTACCCTATTTATTGTAATATTTGTTTTTTCATCACTTTCAATTGATATTACATTTATAAATTGAGAAAAAAATGCATTCTTTTTATATTTCCCACAAATACCTTAAACCAACATGGATAGAATACCTAATAGCAAAAACAATAACCCCTTCAAGTCAAGCATTCCAACTTCTCCTGCTACCATTGAGATGTTTTAGAGTAGCAGCAAGCAAAACTTTCTTGCTTTTAAGGGTGAACTCAAGGAGTTCATGAGAAGGATCAGTTTAAACGTGGGTGAGAATTATGTCAGAAGAGTTATTCTCCAAGAAAATCCACTTACTAAAATCTGTGGTATGTTCATTAAATTAATGGTGAGTAAAATCTGGTTCAATTCAAAAAATTTGATAAATAATTCAAATTTTGAATTAAATAGTTCGAGTTATTCGGATCAACTCGAATAAAAAATCAAATTTTTTGATTTAATTAGCTCAAATATGATTACACAATTTGAGTTATCTGACAATCCGAATAAAAAGGGGCAAAACTACATCATTTTGATAAATGTTATCTATTCTAAAGTTAATAGTCAAAACCATTAAGTTAAAAGGGAAAACTACTTCATTTTGATAAATGTTTACCCATTAAGATAAAAGGTAAAACCATTATATTGTTTATGTAGTTAACTAATCTCGTACTTCATCTACTAGTTAAAAAATCAGTCCATGTCAATGCAACATTGAATATAAATAATAGGATTCATTAACTCGATTCAACTTGACTTGAAATTTTTTTACTCGATTCGATTCGAAAAAAGTTCAATTTGAGTTTGGTTGTTAAAATAGGATTCGTCAACTTGACTAACTCAAAAATTTTTGACTCAATTCAACTTGACTGAATCGAATACTCACTCTTACCTTAAACTTACTATGCCAATAGAGAGACCAAATGATGTATATGGAGAGAAGATAGGACCAGTTGCTGTAAGTGGAGGAAAGGATGTGTCTAATAGGATGGGTCGACGTGCTACACCAAGAAAACCTGTGATGTCATCTAACGATTTTGAAAAATCTAAATCCAAATATGTTATTAGAACAGTCATTCTTTTAGTTGCGCTGATCCTTTTTAATTATCGTTGCTACCATCTTAAAATATTATTATTAATGAAATAAATTACTTTATTATTTTTCTTATTTAACTATGTTGAGTAATATTTTCTCATATCATATTAAGGGAAACACAAGGGGTATTTATACATGTTCCTACTGCTATTATTACAGCTCATAATAGGGTCCACTATTTTGTCTTGGCCTTGGGGCCGATGGTACTGACATTCCCTGTCCTTGGTGTTAAAATTCTCTGGGCGTCCCTTGACTTATTGGACGCATGTTTGCGGAGCACGCGGTCGTTTCTGATCCTGGGTCTAACTCCCCTAGCGAACCTCGTACCTGCCAGTCACGAGTGGGATCCCTTGCAAGGCTCGCGATCCCTTTTGCAGACATAGCTCGCGACCTCGTCCCTGTGAGGCTTACGCGAGCTCTCCTCTCGTGACCTCTTTCTTGCGAGGCTTATTTGAGCTCTCCTTGTGGGCTTCTCGCGCGAGTTATCTTTGCAAACAACCAGCATTCCCGTGAAGTCCTCAGTTGACTATGCCTGTAGGCGAACATTCTTTTTCCGGGTCAGAGGTCCAGATCCTATCGATCACTTGGGCTGGCGGTTCTCAAATCGTAACAAACCATTTCATAATATCTTTGGTTCAATGTATTAAGACATCCACGTTTCCTTATTGGTTGTTTTACCAAAAGGTATAATGATTTATTTGGCCCACCAGCTTATAAAAAAAATAATTTAGTCTTTCATTTAATTTTTCATATATTTTAGCCCTTAAACTTGCATGGCTTGTCAAATCACCCAAAGATAGAAAAATTAATGTCTATTAATTTTGCTGATGTATCATACATATGGATATCACGTCAATAGCTATTTAATTTTTTTAATATAAAGAATTAAAAAATTTATTTTAAAAAGTTAAAATTTATAAAAATTATTAATAACATTGAAGATATGATATATTAAAAATTATTAAAAATGTAACTTTTCAAAGCAAAGATTAAAGATAATGATATATTTATAAGATTCTAATTTTTGGCACTTAAGTTTATTCTGATAACTGTTTTAGATATTTTTAATCATTTTGAGTTAATACTAATTAAGGTTTAAGATTTAAGTGTTTAATATCGCTGTCAAAAAGTGCTTTTGAGAAATGAAATATTCATTTTAGACATGCTATTATAAAATAACAAATATGCATTCAAATAATATTCAAATTAGTTAATATTATGATATTTTAGCAAAAATATAAAAATAATTTATTATAACTTGTTAATATTTTAATATATGAATTATAAATTTTAAATATTTTAAAGTAATTAATATTAATTATTTATAAAATTTAATTAGAATATATAGATTATATTTTTAATATTAAAAATAACCATTAAATATTTTTAATTTGATATTAGCACATTTTTATTATTTTAAGAATTATTTTTATTTTTAATTAATGATATTACTTTAAAATGTAATTTGAATATATAACTCCTATTAGATATTAACATAATATAGAAAATATAAACCTAACAAATTAAAATATTGCATGTATTTGGATTAAAGTTTCAAAAAGGAGTAAAATTTATATATCAAATATATTAAAATTTTACATTGACATTTGCAATTTAAAATGAATAAAAAATGGGGGAAGAAAAATGGAGGGATGAAAAAGTAATAATGCTTCCAAAAGTGCTTTTTAAAAGCCACTCCTTTCAACCAAAAGTTGTTTGTTTAGCACAACTTTACTTTCAAAAGTGCTTTTCAAGCCAAAAGTACTTTTTTAAGCATTACGAAACACAGCCTTAAGCTAACCTATGGTTGGGTCTCTTCTTCTTACCAATTGTGTATAGTGTTAGAATTTGTGTAATTAGAAGAGTGATTTTATCTTTTATCTACTTGTAATTTTTTGAATTATTAAATAAATAAATAAATATAAAACTATTATATATTTATTTAATATTATTTATTGAATTTTCCTCAATAGTTTTTCTATGTAGAATACACGGTACGTTAAATGCCGTGCATAATACTTAGACGGACTCATTCTGCCAACATAGACACAACACATGGATGGTCACTACCCACCAACTTAACCATGACTTTCCACAATCATGTACGTTTGCAAATAATCCATCTTTGTGCTAGCCATGGACCCAGAACTTCATAATTATATTAGTCAACCATATTCAAATACGTATACCACCCTAACTCCTTATCGCCTTTCTATTAAGTTTAGCACGTGTTTTCGTGATTTGCCAGTCCAGTTTGCAATATAGTTGCCCTACAGAAGGCATCGCAAACAAATCTCCTTCTCATATATTACATATTACCTATCACATACAATCGACACTGGGCTCGTGCAACAATGAGGATATTTACATCAGAACTGACCATACTAACATAGAACAATGTTGGTTGATACACATGTATAACCAAACACCACACCTTAAATTATTAGGAGTATGAATACTTACCTTACACAATTTATATTACTTGGGGGGTTTATAATACAAAAGGAGTAAGAAGGGACTCATTAGAAACTCCAAAACAAGAATCTACTCTGTAGGCCCTTTGACTTTATTGCTCGGTCCTTCCCTAGCTTCTTGAGCTAGATGAGAAACAATTATAAATATTAGATCATTAAACTACTGAAATTTAACATGCATACATGAATAGGTAGCATGCAATTGAGATCAAAATACACCAAGTAGGGGGTGAATTGGTGTATTAAAACATTTTCAGAAAATGACAAAAATAAAACGACTCAAGTATTTATAGTGGTTTGGCCTCAATTGCTTACATCCACTATTTTAGCTTTTCTCAACTAAGGATTTCTCACATCCTTACAAATCCCTATCCTTTCAAAGGTAAGATAGAACTGAGAGAAAAATAATGATGAATAAGATGAGACCTCTAAAAGGTAGATAATCAACAATTAGTTAAAGAATGATAGAATACTTAACCCACAAGTGTGTATAAGAAATATTTAGTGAAATATTGAGAAAGATTGGAAAATTGAGTTCTTGGAAGTTAAGTACTTGTTTCTTGCCTTTCTTTTCTTCAATAGGGAGCCTTACCCTTGTGTTTAGGTCCTTTATCAACCTTTTGGAAGTTTGTAGCCGTTAGAAACAAAATGGAGTCATTGCAGCCATCAAAACAATCATTAAATGTAGTCTACAGCTTTGTTGTATTGGTAGAAGGAAACTTGTATCGGTAGAATTCTTTCCAAAATATGACCATTGGGCTTGTTCTATTAGTATAAGTTCTCCTGTATCAGTAGAACTCTGAGGGTTTCATTTGGTGTCAGTAGAACCCATCAAAGTATCGGTAGAAGTTCAGGGGATGTTGAATTTTGGCTACTGATTTAACTTGTTTTGGTAGAAGTCCTCAAGGTATCGATAGAAGTGCAGGAGATGCTGAACTTTGGCTACTGACTTGACTAGTTGATACGGCCAAGACCCAAGTCTCATCTAGAGCTGACATGGATCCTATTGAGCTTCCATTAGGGCCGATAACCTAAGCTCGAGCTAAGAGATTCAAAGATGCTATTACGGCCTTAGTCAATCGAGTTTGGGGTGAAACTATTGCGGGGCTTATAGAACGTCATTTTAGCTTTTGCATTATTTTTTTTGCTGGAATAAATATTTTATTTGGTTTTAGTTAATTTAGTTTAAGTTATTAATTATGTCATAATTTATAATGTGTTTAAATGTGTCATAATCTAGACATTTTAATTAAGGTTTTAATGTGTCTTCGTTTATTACAATTAAATAGGTGTTTAATGTGTCTTAGTACATATTAAATAGTCGTCTTAATGTGTCTTAGCTTAAGACAAATTAATTGCAAGATTTGTCTTAGACGAATTTATGTTGTCTTAGCTAAATTTAATGTGCTTGTAAGTACATGCATGGATGACATTGATGAAGGTGTGCTGATGGTTGCCATCCTCCAATAAACTATTTGATTATAGCAAAAGCCAAGTGAGCTAATGATTGCTTTTCCCCAAGTATCCCCTTCGTGCATTACAAGAGTCACCAAAGCTTTCACTTTTGTTCAAATCAACTGAAGGATTCTTTTTACACATTAAGGCCATTCAGTTTTGAGTTTTCACACCTAAAAGGCTGTTCATTTTTAACTGTTCACATGGAAGGTTATTGGAGTGCCCAAGCTGCCATTAAAAGCTCAAGTCTATTCGGCTATTCAAAGCAGCCACTTAAAGGTTGTTCACACCTGTTGGCTGATTATATTCAGCTAGATTCAGCTCCACATTCACTTCAATTAAGCCAAGTTGACTTAGGAAACTACAAGGGACGTTTTGGGAAGGTTCGAGGAAGTTTCAGCTCAATTAAGCTAAATTAAGGCTATCCATTTTGTTACTTCTTGTGTCCATTCGGCTAGCTAAGATTTTGAGCTATAACTATGAAGCTCATTTGTTGTAATTGAGACTTTTGACACCTTATATGTTTAATTTATCTTTTGTGAGTTTATTCAACTCTCATTGTTCGTTTAAGACTCAAGCTAACTTATCTAGCTTTGCTAGTAGCGTCTACCTCGGTTCTTTGTGAACTTATCACTCTTTGAGTGTGGCGTCCCAAACCCTATACCTTTGGTTCCTATCTCTCAATAGATAGAGGGTCAAGGTCCTTCTTATCATCTATCACCTTAAGAGTCAATATAAGATTCGGGTCAATACTCTTTTATAGTATTTCTTCTTTCTTCCTTAAGCCTACCAATCCATCCTAAATTATCAACTTAAAAAATCACCTAGTTTTTCTTACTTAGCCGAATTCACATACTTCTTATAGCTAAACCATTTGAACCCTTTTGCTTAAAAAACCTTTACGTAGCCGATTTCAACTACCAACTCCAAATAGAATGATACTTTTCTATTTTACGATCGAGAAAAATTCACGACTTGAATCCAACTACGACTACGAGGTCGCATCACTAGTTTCAGTAGAAGTCCTCAAGTTATCGATAGCACTTTGGTTGTATCGATAGAACGGACCAAGGTATCGATAGAAGTCCCAGGCCAAAACTACCTTGCTTACTGGAGTGTGTTCTACCGATAAAAGTTCGGGTTGTATTGGTAGAACCCAGAGTTGCATCAATAGAACTCCCAATTCTACTGATAGAATTCTATAGCTTTTTCAAGGTCTTTTCATCTTCAGTTCTACCAATACTTTTCCACCTAAGTATCGGTAGAAGTCCTTCAGACTTTAAAAACTCGTTAAAAAATAAATTACTTTAAGGCTTTTTAAAGATTTATTTTGTCTAACACTTTCAAAATAATTTTATGGACCTATAAACAATTTTTGTAGATTTAAGTAGTGAAATTTTTCATATCCTTTTTTTATATCAAAATACTTGAAAAACTAAAGCTAACAATCTCCCCCTTTTTTATATAACAAAAACATTTTGAAAAAATTTGCTTACTCCCCCTATCTTAAACATTATTTTCAAAATAAGCTCCCTTTTTGAAAAAAAAATATTTTAGACATCATTTCATTTAAATTTCCAACTTAAAGAATTTGTCTTTAAGATTTAGTTAAAAATTATATTATGCAAAATTTGCATTTTTCTCCCCCTTTTTGTAATATAAAAATGAATGCATGCTCGAAAAACTAGGGGAATAAGTGCACAATACTTAAACATTTGGAGACATAAGAATAAAAAATAGAAATAAAAGAAAAATGAAACAACCAAAGGCAAACAAAAGAAAAAAAAACAAAAATGACAGTACATTTGAAACAAAGCATCTAAAGGCAATGAAAATAAAGGTGTACTTGTAGAAGAAAACAATAATACGAACAGTTTATATCCCCAATAGCAGCAGATGCAAATTTTAAAAAATGATGAATATGATGAATTATGATTTTTTTAATGAAACGCTAAAAAATAACATATAATTTCTATAAACTATACCTAAAAACATTAGGCACTAACTATGTTCTTGTAAAACTAGTATGAGTTTGAAATAAAAAAAAAATTGAAAAATGAGATTTTAGGGGTTACCTTAAAAACGTTGGAAATGAGGAAAATGTGGAGACTTTTGGTAAAAATCTTGTGGAAAATGAACTGGGAGGCATGTGGGAGACAAGATTGCGTAAAAAAATAGAGGAAAAATGATGGAATATGGGGTGTTGGAGAGGTGGGGACTGAAATTAGGGGGGGTGAGGTTTTAGGAAGAAGATGGTAGTGTAAAAAAAATTCACTGCTGGGGTATATATATGCCTGCATCTACCAATACTTGTCCAATTCTACTGATAGAAGTCGACAAGTTTCGGTAGAAGTCTACTTCTACTGATATCTCATTAACACAATCCTAGAAATACCACTTAGGCACGATTCTACTAATACATCCCTACGTACTATTGAAATAACTAATCAGAAAATAAAAAATTATAGGGAAAAATGTACAAAATTATATAGATAACATAAGTAAAATAATATAATACCATGTTTAAACAAATATCTACAAGAAAATCAAGTAAAAACATGCTTGAAAACAATCAAAATGTGAAAAATACATTTATTAACATACTCAAATTTTGATCTATGATTTAAAATACACTCCAACTTAATTATATCACATATTAACAACATTTCAAACATGTGAGAATAAAGAGAAATAATGAATTTACAAGTTTACAAGTATAATCAAGTAATATACGCAAAGCATGCATAAAACAACCCAAGTGTCCAAGAATGTCAAAAAGATTAGACAAGAAGCTTATGAATATTGGGAAATGTGCCCATATTGTAGTAAATATGTAATTGTTTTCTATTTATTTGAATGATGAATAAATAAATAAAGTTAATTTTACATTTCACTATTATGCCTTTTGTATTTATGTCTTTTATATTTTGCATTTAAAGCAAAATTGTGACAAACAAATATTAGCTCATTGATTGTCTAAAGTTCAAACTGAAGATAAGTGGCATTGTAAAGAACATTTACATTGTGAGAAAGACAACTTAGTTCAGTAGATAATCTAAATGAGTATGTAATCTTGTAAAAGAATCAAAGTGAGCATTTGATTCAAATATTGAGAAAGATTATTATGTTGTATACAATTTCAATTGGGGAGATGACAAGACTTGGCTATTAGAGCAGTTGACTCCACGAGTAGAGACATAGATCATTGGTAGAATGATACATCAGACTAGACCCAAGATGAATTAATTCTGAATCCGTTTGTGAATTAATTCACTTGTGGCTTTCATAATGTGATTTACCTAAATCTTAAGTTAGTCCTTAACCATGCGTATGCAACTCATGTGTTTTGATATAAGTGGATGCCTATGCTCTAAAGATGATCAAGCCCATAACTGGTATGTTGGGTACATGACTTATGCATGGCATGACTTTACTAGCAACAGTGTAATTCATAGCTCAATTAAAGAGTTAATGATATCCTTTCATTAGCATTGTGTTGATTAATAAATATGGAACGTGACCACGAGTTGCTTGTTCTTGAACGAGCAATTTATCACAGTCATTTGTTGACAGCGGTCATATTAATCATTAAGAAGACACAATGGTGACAATGAGATAAAATATGATTGTACTGAGGGAATGAATTCAAGTTAAAAGAATTAAGGATATCATATGAGGGTAACACACACATGTCGAGGCCATTGGACAAAGCAGTTCGATGAATTGCTTTTGTAAAGAGTATACAATAAGAAGTTTTCAATCATGGTACTTCTTGTGGACTGACTCCATGATTAAGTAATTGCGAGTTATCGGAACGATGCTTCTGGGCATAACTGCAATCACTAGAGCCTAATTGTTAATGTTCAATTGGTCTTTCCGCTAGGTCAACAAAAGCTTGATCGGACTACATTTGAATTAGAAGAAAGTTTTACAACTTTTGGAATAATTTAATTAAGTCGATTTATTCTATGCGAAATTAAATTAGGTGGTCATCAGAGTTGTTCACCAAGAGAATTTGATTAAAGGATTTTTTTGAAAAATTAATTTGGAAAATCTAAGTAAATTTTGGAAAAATTAATTTTGATCAAGTAAAATTAAATTAATCAAATTAATTAAAATTAATATGATATTTTTGGAAGTTAAATTTCAAGTCAGACAATTGGCCAAATGGGTAATTGAACTTGAAAGTTGGACCTGTGATCGTAAATTGGGCCTAGGAGCCTTAAATCAAGACCAACACCCAAAAACTGGTCGAATCAGGCCTGGTACATGAAATCAGGCCGATGGTCCAACAGGTGGCTAGACCGGATAGGTTGGGTTGTCATTAACCAAGACCGAACCGGCTCGCGGTGTCGTAAAGGTGTCACACTTGCATCATCAAACACGACAGTGCCAGTGGATGCAACAGTGGCATCTCGGTGGCCAGCAACGGTTGGTTATCGGTGGTTGAGCAGTGGAAGGGTTACAGTCCTATTAGGACTCCACCAGAGAATTTGATTTTAGATTAAATATTCCAAAAATAATATTATTTTAATAGTTTAATATTAAATTAAATTTAATACTTATCTTAATACTATTTTATTAATTTAATATTAAAGTGATTATCTTAATATTAAATTAAATTTAATGTTTATCTTGCAGATAAATATTTTGTTATTTTAATAAGATTTAATATTAAATTAAAATAATATTTATCAAGATAAATATCATATTAATTTAATATTAAAGTGAATAAGTTTCATCATAGTTGAACTCTCCCTATATAAAGAGAGTCTTAGGTCATTATTTACTTACACTTGAGTTCAAGAGAAAGTTGAAGAGAGAAAATTCTTTGAAGAGATTATTTCAAAAAGTTTCTAGAGATATTTTTCTCATTTACAACTTGACCCAAAAGTTTAGAGAAATTGCAATATTAAACCACTGGTAATATTTGTGAAAAATTTTCTGATTCGAAGCGAGCCCACACTCAGCAAACGTAAGCTTGAGGATAGCAGAAAAGACTACTCGGTTGAAGCACCCATCCTAGACGAATAGAAAATATACAATTTTGGTTATTACTTTAGATATCACAACCAAGATCTTGCTTTTGGAAAAAAAAATTTAAAACTCTGGTTTTTCACTAAATTTATTTTCCACTTCATTTTCCAAACTCGTTTTTTCCAACAATTGGTATCATGAGCCAGGTTGTGTTCTATCTATAAGTATAAATAGATAGTCAAAATAAATTTCTTTTCTTCTTGAATGATTTGATTACATAGAAAGTGACATTTTTTAGATCTTATGCATGTTTTGAGTTATATATGGGAATGGATGAGATATTATATATTTGTTATATAATTATTTTTTATTGTCGAGGTTGTGGTTCTTAGGAAATAGACCGTGGACTATCATCTCTATGTAGGGCTATTTTTTTTTAAAATTCATAGAATTCTTGTGAGCCGGAAATGGACATAGGACTTAAATGTAATTTTTCCAAAAGGAGTCCATGAAGAGGAAAAGATGTGATGGCGGTTGAAGACCCAATGAATGCCTTGTGGTGAAAAATTATGTAATTTTATTTTACCATTTATTTTTTAGAAATAGAACCGTGGAAACCTTGGCTAGCAATTTTATTTTAATTACCTATCTCATTATATATATGTTTTATAATTGTTTATAATATTTATATTATGTAATGTTATAATTGTGATAAATATATGAGATGATCCACAGTTGATCGATTAAAAATAAGAAGTGTGGTAATGAGAAATACATGTGTTGTATTGTTCTATTCACTGCTTTAGGTTATTTGATAACTGTGAAAAATATGGTAATGAGAACGTGCATGTCTAGGATTGGCTCTGGCTAGGAAAGGATTTGGCGGTCAGATTTGACTCACCTCCCTTTCTTAGGACTGTACCTGGTGCATGGTTTGCATTCACTTCTTCGATGTTTCCCTTAAAAGAAAAACTATGGAGAATCAAAATTATTTTTTTTTATGATTAATTGATTCTTGCAAATGAATGTAAATATTATATTATTGTCATAACATGCCATGCATATATTGAAAGCATGTCATTTAGATTAGGTAAGAATGCCACTAGGACTATTGTATGATCAGTCTTGAAATTTGATATAAAAATCTTGCATGTTTTTAAAATATTGAATGGGAGAAGGTCCTTGAACATGACCTATGGCCTCCATTAATGGTCCTTAAGTGATAACACGATAAATTTTTGAGTTGGTTCCTACCCTGGCTGGACCCCAAGGTAAACTCTGTCATGTGGGTTCACTAGATGATATTTCCTTTTAAGGACAACTAGTTCTGCATGACTTGTAGAGAGATTGTACCAAGATGACTCAGAAATGAAATCATGTTCATGATGGGTGTTGAGTCAATGGTTACACACTCAAGATTATCTTTTATTAAATAGCCTCCCAAGGAATGATATTTAAGATAGAGATGGTGACCAAACATTAAACGGTCGTTAGTTTGTGTGGAGTCTTGAGAATTAAGATTCACGAACTGATTGGATGTAATCCATGTTCTTACTAGTTAATCGTGAGACCCCAAGCCAATATGGTTGGTGAGTGTGAGAATGATCGTAGCAACAAATTTTTTTTCAAGGTTTTAATAAAAGACGCATGCATCATACTGCATTCTTGATATGCTATTGAAATGAAAAATATTTGCTTAATACAAAAATATTAATTAGTGAAATTGTTATTTTTTTCAGTTCAAATATGTCTCATATTTCTCTTATTAGCATTCTTACTGAGAATAAATTAAATGGGGATAACTTTCGAGAACGTTAACAAAACTTGCTGATAGTTCTCAGCTGTGAGAAACACAAATTTATTCTTGACGAAACGTGCCCTCTTGAAGCTCTCCCAAAGTGAGAAATCACTGGAGAGATTTTAACTCGATTGCTCGATGTTATATGTTAGTGAGCATGATTAGTGTGTTCCAAAAGCAACACGATAATTTTTGTACTGCCAAAGAGATCAAGAAAAATTTGGAGGATTTGCTCGGAGGCCAAGTCATATTGGCTCGACAATCTGCTATTACAAATTTGATAAATTCTCAACAAAAAACTGACACTCTAATTAAATAACATATGCGTAAGCTTATGGGATTTTTTGCTGAAGCAGAGGAAAATGAGGTTGAACTAGACGTGAACACTTGAATTTAAATAGCGTTGAAATTCTTAACCAAGAATATTGCTGGTTTTAGGGCCGCTTACAACTTGGGGAAGAAGGCGCTTACCTTAACTCAGCTCATGAAGGAATTACAATCCTATGGGTTGATGCTGAATGGTAGTTAGCTGGTTTAGGAGAAACCTGAAGCAAACTTAGCTGTGGGCCCCTCATCCTCTAAGGGGAAATAAAAAACTAAGGGAAAAAAGAAGCTGACTAAGTCTTCTGTTCCACCTCGTGTGGATAAGAAGAAGGCTAAGAAACAAAAGATCCTAAAAAGATCAAATGTTTCTTTTGCAATAGAAAAGAACATTTCAAATCAAACTGCAAGGAGTATTTGGATTACCTAGCCGAACAGGGAAAAGGTATGGAACTCTTTGTGGTTGAAGCTTGCTTAGTGGAAGAATCAATTGGCAACTAGATTATTGATTCTGGAGCCACTAACCATGTTTGTGTTTCTTTACAGGGGTTCATCCAAACGAGAAGTCTGCGTGACAGGAGCCTCTCATTGAAGATCGAAGATGGGAGCTATGTTTCAGCTGAAGCAGTGGGAGAAGTTATTTTACACTTTGATAATTTTAGGAAGATTGTTTTAAAAAACTTGTTTTATGTACCTTATTTTAAGAGGAATTTAATTTCTGTAGTATGTTTATTTTATGATGATTATACCATGACATTCAATAAAGGGATAGCTATTCACAAAAATCGTTATTTAATCTATAATGGATGGATGGAAAATAATCTCTACTTTATGAAACCAACCACTCGATGCTTCAAATTGAAAAAGTGAATAAAAAGCTTAAAACTTATCACTCTAATAAGGGGTACTTATGGCATTTAAAACTTGGTCATATTAACCAAGAAATAATCACTAGACTCGTGAAAGATGGTCCCTTAAGTATGCTTAAGGAACTTAGTCTTCCACAATGTGAATCTGGCTTGGAAGGTAAAATGACAAAGAGGCCTTTTAAATGTGAAATATACAAGGGCCAACCAAACTTTAGAACTTGTGTACACTAATATATGTGGTCCAATGAGCATCAGTGCCTGAGAAAGTTATGATTATTATGTGAATTTTATTGACAACTTTTTTATATGGATATATGTATCTAATGCACCGTAAAAGTGAAACATTTGATAAATTTTGAGAGTTCTGTGCGGAAGTCAAAGAGCAATTAGGTTTATCCATAAAGAATCTTTGGTCTGACTGAGTTGAGGAATATTTGTCCAATGAGTTCTTAGGATACCTCATAGAAATGGGAATTTATCCCAAATGACTGTGCCAGACACTCCATAGTAGAATGGTGTAGCTGAGAGAAGGAATAAAACCTTGCTTGACATGGTTCGTTCAATGTTAAGTTATTCACAACTTCCTACTTCCTTATGGTGATATGCAATACAAACGACTTACTATATTTTGAATGACGTGCCAACCAAGTCTTCTAGTAAGACACCTTATGAACTATGACATGGAAAGAAATCTGCTCTAAATCACTTTAGAATATGGGCTTGTCCAGCACACGTTCTGGATAAGGATGAAAAGAAGTTGGATGTAGGACAGAATTGTGAATGTTTGCAGGATATCCAAAAGGAACAAATGGGGGATTATTCTACAATCCGAAAGATAATACGATTCAAGTTTCTACTCATGCTACTTTCTTCGAGGAAAGCTACATGGATAAATTTAAGCCTCGAAGTAAAATGGTACTCGAGGAACGTTCGGGAGTGGTAGAACAATCACTAAGTTCAATTCTCGAGAAAGTTTTAGAAAAACTTGCAAACGATAAACAACATAAGGGAATCTGTCATAGTGGGAAAGTTTCTAAGAAACCAGACTTCTTCATCTATGATGGTAGTATGTATAAAATAAAAGCGAATCATGAGGATGATGATCCACTCACTTAGGAAGAGGCTATGCAGGACGTTGATTCCAAGCTTTGGAAACAGGCGATGAATGTTGAGATGGATTCTATGAAATCTAATACAGTGTGGGAACTTGTAGACTTTTCGATTGGGATTAAACCCATAGGGTGTAAGTGGATCTACAAGAAGAAGAGAAATACAGAAGGGAAAATGGAAACACACAAAGCTAGATTTGTAGGGAAAGGCTACACATAGAAAGAAGGCATCAATTATGATGAGACATTTTCTCTAATAGCCATGCTCAAGTCTATCTGTATACTCTTATCCATTGCCGCTGCTCTCGATTATGAGATTTGGCAAATGAATGTAAAGACAACATTCTTGAATGGCTATCTTGATGAGACCACTTACATGGCTCAACCCACTACCTATGTTGTCAAAGGAAAAGAGCAAAAAGTTTGCAAATTACTAAGATCCATTTATGGACTTAAGCAGGCGTCCCGCTCATGGAATAAAAGATTTGATCAAATGATTAAGACTTTTGGATTTGAGCAAAACATAAATGAACCTTGTGTTTATAAGCGTATAAAGGTCAAAAAGGTGGTATTCCTCATTTTGCATGTCGATGATATTTTACTTATCAGAAACGGTATAGAAGAATTGTCATCAATTAAACTATTGTTAGCTCAAAGGTTTAGCGTGAAAGACTTGGGTGAAGCTAGTTATATTTTTGGAATTCTAATCCTTAGGGATTGAAAGAATAAAACGATAGCTCTATCTTAAGCTTCATACATCGATAAAGTACTGGAACATTTTGCAATGACCAATGCAAAGCCAGGCATTCAGCCGATTGCATCAGATTTTTATCTTTCTTTAGATGATTATCCTAAGACTGCGGAAGAAGGAGAGAGCATATAAGAAATGTTCTATATGCTTCGACAGTTGGAAGCCTTATGTATGCGATGCTTTACACACGCCTAGATATCTATTTCGCAGTAAGAATGGTTAGCCTATATCAGGCAAATCCAAGTCGTAGACATTGGCAAGCTAAAATTCATATATTAAGGTATCTTAAAAGAAACAAGGATTATATGCTTGTGTATTCTGGGGAGGACCTTACTCATGTCGGATACATAGACTCAGAATTCCAAACCTGTAAAGATTCAAGGAAATTGACGTTGGGAAATGTATTCGTTCTAGGCCATGGAGCCATCACATGGAGAAGTGTAAAATAAACTTGCACGGTTAACTCTACTATGGAGGCTGAGTATCTGGCTACTTCTAAGGCAATGAAAGAAGCAATATGGCTTCGAAAGTTCTTAACTGAACTTGAAGTTATTCCTAATATGGAAAAAGCTATAACAATGTATTGTGACAATAGTGTCGTATTAGCTTATACCAAGGAAATGAGAAGTCACAAGAGAACGAAACACATTGATCGGAAGTATCCTTTGATACAAGAGGTAGTAGCCAAAGGAATTATAGATGTGATGAAAGTAGATAACCTTGCAAATCCGTTTACTAAAACCCTTGTATCTAGGAATTTAATAAACACGTTAAGGATATGAGAATGTGAAACATGATACATTTACTTCATTATGGAAAGTGGGAGATTGTTAGGAAATGTGCCCATATTGTAGTAAACATGTAAATATTTTCTATTTATTTGAACGATGAATAAATAAATAAAGTTAATCTCACATTTCACTATTATATCTTTTGTATTTTCTGTCTTTTTATTTTGCATGCATAGCAAAATTGTGGCAATCAAATATTAGCTCATTGATTATCTAAAATTCAAACTAAAGATAAATGGCATTGTAAAGAACATTTACATTGCGAGAAAGATAAATTACTTCAGTAGATAATCTAAATGAGTTCGGAATCCCGTAAAAGAATTAAAGTAAACATTTGATTCAAATACTGAGAAGGATTATTATGTCGTGTGCAATTCCAATTGGGGAGATGGCTTGTCTTGGTTATCGGAGCAGTTAATGTAACACCCTATACCCAGCCTTGTCACCAAGCCCGAATACGAGATGCCGCACCACCGTCTCACGTCATATACAATAATTAAATGTTCATTTTAAATGAAGCGTCTTCTATTTTAGTATTCTTATAGGTTTAAGTCAATTGTACTTGTTAGCTATCAATTTCACATGCAAATCATACAAAAAATAATCCTAAAAATGAGTGTTAACATGCATAAGGTCCATTTAGCAAAATTCTAAAAATGTGTCTATAGGTATCGATACTGACATTAGGGTATCAATATTTTCTCTGTGTAGTATTGATAACACTTGGAAAATCGATACCAAACTTGCATTCTGTTTCTTGACTAAATCCCAAAGTCTCAAAAATTATTGGTACCTGTAATGAAATATCGATACTTTGACCCCGAGTGTCGATACTCAAGCAAAGGTATCAATACCAAATCTCTATTCTGACTCCCTGCATGTTTTAAAACATAGAGGTATCGATTTTAAATCCCGAATATGGATACCTCTACCCCTGGACATAAAAAAATACAGTATACATATGCAATTAACTCATTCCAAAAAAAATTTAAGCATCATGCATCACTTACTTCGATAAGTGATCATCCAACAGCTAAATTTAATAGTTCAAATCATCAAAACGTGTCCAAGCAAGATACATCAAGCCATCATTAAAGTTCATGAACATAAGCAAATATATAAACTCACAAACTTCCATAACTGAAATAAACAAAGTCAGTAAATAATCCAAACATATCATGGAACTAAACAAGTCTACCATATTGCCTTATTTGCCAATACGAAAATAACTGAAAGAACATTTACGAGAATAAACGAGTCTTCCTTGGATCACTCCCTAGGACAACCACACCGCCCACGCCGAACCATTTCTAATCTACAAATGTTGAAAAGAGTGGGTGAGCTTAAACAAGCTCAGTGAATCAGTGAAATAACCACAACACAAATATTCCATCATGCATCCACAAAAAACCACATACATATATGATACTAGAGTCTCATGTTTAGTAACACGTAACACTTTAACATGCATTATCTAGCAGTTCATTTGTATAACATTTATAAGGATAGTTTGCATAGCAACCACATATTTATTAAGGCATTCATTGCACAACACCTATATATAGGTATAATACAAGATAAATTGGCACCTGAGTTATGAAACCTATAGTGAGCTCTATCATCACTCATCGGATACACGGATCTCCATTACACCAAACATAGACTTATAGAGTCAAACATGTCCCAGAAGTGAAGTGTATAGCTAACGCTCTCCTTATTTCCCATCATAGGTCCTGTTGAATGAAGCTTAGCTCACATTCCTTTATCCCTCCAAACATTCCTAGGGCCTTGACGCCCAAAATGTAACACCCCAAACCCGGCGTAGACATTATGGTCGAATCTGACGATGTCACATGAGAGTGTTTTAACTAACCCGTATCGATTCAAAAATCGTCACAATTGTTATATTTTACTTAGTCAAAAAATGAGTAATAATCGAATTGTTCTGAAAATGTTTCTTTATCGTAGAAGCTTTGAAACCCATTTTTAAATGCGATAATTCATAATTTATTTCAGGAAAACCATAATATTGAAATAGTAATTTATAATCCATATTCACAGTTCAAAACCCAAAATCAAATCTGAAAATCCAAATCCATTGTCACATCAAATCCCCAAACAAATAATGAATAAACCAAAGTAAAAGTCATAACCAAAATGTATACGGACGTGGTCACCGTTGAGTCCTCCACTGTACTGATCCGCCTACTGCTGGGGATTACCTGAACAAATAAATAAATAAAGGGTGCAACTGTGTACATCCCCACAGTATAGCATGGATACAAATAGATAACAAAATACAATCATAATTCGTGCTTGGGCCCTTACAGAATCATTATCAGATACAGTTTTAGGGCTTCAGTCCATCTCAGATATAGCATGCATAACATACCAAATTAACAGAATAAGCCCACCAGCCCTGCACACTAACTCCGTCCAACCCAACACACCATGTGGGGATAAAATCGACCCACCCATCCCTGCACACCATGTATGGGGATAAAATCGACCTATCCATCCTTACACACCACAAGGTACTACATTGCAGCACATATCATAAGTATGCAGCTTAGCTGCCAGATAACGAGCTTATGAAGCCCCTTCAGATACTTCCTTCACTTCATCAAACCCACCCCGATGCAATGCATCATACAAGTATGGCATGCTATAATGCAGACAAGCGAATCATACATTTACTTTCAGAATAGATCAGATAACCATGCTAGGTATAACATGCTAACACATACATCACAAAATTAAAAGTCTATATAAGGCTTATCGACCCTACTACAGGTCACAGTCGACTTGGGTGACCCGTGCAACTTTACAGAACATTTTAGATTAAAGGGGCTCACATGCCAGTGTGCCCTGCTAGTATGGGCCTACACGTCCGTGTGGGTCACACGGCCCAAATTGGCCTTGCCCGTGTGGATCAAGCCTGGCCCAGATTCCCACACGCCCGTGTGGGCCCACACGGCCTATTTTCCTGAGCCTGTGCCTCTTACACGGCCTACAAGCTGTCACACGCCCATGTCCGTCGTGCCCGTGTGGCACGCGCATATCCTGGCTCATCGATCACACGACCGTGTATCGCCACATGACCTCTACACGGGCAGTCTACATGTCCGTGTGGCGTCGACAACAACATTTTTTACTTTCGGTAAAATGCGATTTTAGATCAATTGGAGTACACACCTGGTATTGATTCAAAGCTAACGTAGTCTCGAGCCCTTTAGAACCTATTATTGAATAGTATTTCACCCTTTTAATCACTTAATCTAAGTTACCAAGAAACAAGAGTTAAGTTAATGACAACGAAAACAAAAAAATTCCTCAAAAGTTTAGAACGTCAATTAGTGATCTACAGAGCCTTGATTGTCTTCTAAACAGAAAATAATCTCATAATAACCCAACATTTACTAAGACAAAATAGAACGCATCTCCACATTTATCGAAAGTGCGTCTCCAAAGATGAAAGTAAAACTATCGAAAATAGAGGAAACGAAAAGGAAGTAGTGTAAAGGAATTTCAACAGCACAAGAGAGGATTTTCAGCCAAAAAGAAAACAAAGACAAAGAACATGGAGAGGGAAAAATAGAAGAGAAATTCGACAGGAAGAGTTCTTTTGGGGAACTTCTCAGAAAAATTTGATAAACACTACCTTTTCAATGTTTTAGTTCACCTCCAATTCTATCACAGCCTTAGTGGCAAAAATAATGCCCAAACCAGGATTCGAACATAGGACCTCTAGCGTAAACCCTTGCCACTTATCCACTAGACCAGCAGACCCATTCTGTTAAGTTTTTACCAATAATTTCTTTTAAGCCCATTTACCAAAAGCCAGGCTGTATTCAAACAAAAACCTAAAACTAGCTCAAGTTAAAGCTTAAACTTGAAACCTCCCAAACACACCCCAGATTCCATAAACACTTAAACCAACATAAATTTTATGTCAAACCAACACGAAAAAAATGTTCATATACCTCCATGCTCAAGAAACACAAGGCGTTACACAAAATCACTATACATATAGATGAGTACTCACAATCCTAACTAGATCCAACATTTCAAGAATCACAAGGCCAAAATATCCAATTTAACATACGTATTACTTACCGATTATCCGAGCACTGTCACTGCATGTTTGCATCTTTTGGCAAAACACTATCACTTTCATATAACATATATAGACCATGTATACATTTGCACTTCTTACGAAAATTATCATATCCACATACTGCGAATTTGTGTTTCTCATCACTATGCACAAGTGCACAATCATTCAAGCACATAAAACACACACAAATATGGACACAAGAAAAATTACACTTGGAATTTAGAGTAGAGGTTTAGGCTACAACTAAATTCCCAAACACGCATAACTTGGGTATACGAGTAGCAGTTCCAAAAACTCCCCATTCATGCTTTCGCTAAAAAGCTAAAAGCTCAATCTAGCTTTTTCTTTAACTGGTTGAAGGCCTTAATGAATCCAAGGCTTCACACACAACAATAATACAATAAACATAGTCAAATAATGACCAGGAATTCACTCAAACCAACCAAAACACAAGTGTAAGTTGAGTTCCCATGTAACTCAAAACCATTAACATAACAAACTTCAAAATGCTCATAACTCGGCCTACGCTTAACGTTTTCACTTAAAACAAATTTTGTTCATCTTATGCCTAATTTCTAACCTTTAAACGACACTAAAATGCCAATTCATGGTATCAAAAATTTTTAACATCTTTTAGGCAATTTTCACAAAATTCATTAAAACATGAGACATCATTAACAAAACTTCAATGTAAGTTTAAAAACCTCTTAATCACATTGAAACTAATAGAAAAACACTTTAAAACCATATTTTAACCCAAAATCTCAGAATCCATCATTAATGACTCCATTTTTGGCTTTTATTAAAAACTTGCAATTTAATGGCTAATATTTCAATTTTAAGGACTATAGATATCATGAAAAGCTCATAAGAATTCAAAATATTACCTTTCACAGAAGATTAGATGAGTTTTGACACAAATATGGAAAATCTTTGGAGTTTTTGAGTATTTTTTTAGGGATTTATGAAGGTAATTGGCTTCAGAGTATTAGGAAATCAAAGTGCTATGGTTTGGGATGCAAAAACCAATGGAAGGGGCAAGGGAGTAGCAAAAGACTACAAATCTTATTTTGGGGGAAAAACCTACTGTGAAATAACGTTGGTGGGGGAAGAAATAGGCTAAATTTTAAAATCTGGGCTAATTTCCTCTTAAAACTTCACAATTTTGATTCTATTTCAATTCAAACCTTTTCCTAAAATTAAAGATTTCTAGAGCACTTTTTCAAAAAATTGATTTAACAGCTAAGATGTTATAATCGAATATAATTTCAATGTACCATGCTACAAAATTATTAGTACTCTAGAGTTAAAATTCCTACAATACCTTTAAAACTCCTAGGCCCTATTTTGAGCTGTTATAGTTGACTCTACAAGTAGAGACATTGATGTATTCATTGGTGGAATGATATATTATATTGGACCTAAGATGAATTAATTCTGAGTTCGTTTGTGAATTAATTCACTTGTGACGTTCATGGTGGGATTTACCTAAATCCTGAGTTAGTTGCTGACCATGCGTATGCAACTCATGTGCTTTGATACAAGTAGAGGCTTATGCTCTAAAGATGATCAAGCTCATAGTTAGTATGTTGGGTACATGACTTGTGTGTGGCATGGGTTTACTAGCAAAGTGGAATTCATAGCTCAATTAAAGAGTTAATGATATCCTCCCGTTGGCATTGTGTGGATTGATAAATATGGAATGTGGCCACGGGTTGCTTGTTCTTGAACGAGCAATTTATCACAGTCATTTGTTGACAGTGATCATGTTAATCATGAAGAAGATACAATGGTGACAATGAGATAAAATAGGATTGTCGTGAGTGAATGGATTTAACACAAATGAATCAAGGATATCATATGAGGGTAATACACACATGACGAGGTCATTCGACAAAGTAGTTGGATGAATTGCTTTTGTAAAAAGTATACAATAAATAGTTTTCAGCCATGGTACTTCTTGTGGACTGACTCCATAATTAAGTAATTGCAAATTATCAAAACGATGCTTCTTGACATAATTGTAATCACTAGAGCCTAATTGTACATGTCCAATTGTTCTCTCCACTAACAAAAGCTCGATCAGACTGCATTTGAATTAGAAGAAAATTCTACGACTTTAGAAATAATTTAATTGAGTCAATTTATTCGATGTGGAATAAAATTAGTTGGTCATGAGAATCGTTCAACTAGAGAATTTGATTAAAGAATTTTCTTGAAAAATTAATTTGGAAAATCTAAGTGATTTTTGGAAAAATTAATTTTGATCAAGTAAAATTAAATTAATCAAATTAATTAAAATTAATATGATGTTTTTGGAACTTCAATTTCAAGTCAGACAAGTGGTCTAATGGGTAATTGAACTTGAAAATTGGACCTAAGATCATAAATTGGGCTCGGGAGCCCAAAACCAAGACCAAGACCCAAAAACGAGTCAAACCAAGCCTGGTATGTGAAACTAGGCCGATGGTCTAACTGGTTCGGGTCGTCAGTAATCCAGATATGGAACATCGATATAGAGGACTACAAATGAATAAAATGGAAAGTGACATGTAATGTAACACCCCAAACTCATATCCGTCGGTAGAATAAGGATACGAAGCATTACCGTAAAATCGTAACATAAAAACATACATTTGAAAACATTTGATTAAACATAGCATAATCAATTCATATTCATGCATATCGTCCCTTATTCGAGCCCTCGAGGCCTTAAAAACACTTTAGAAATGATTTGGGACTAAATAGGAAACATTTAAAACATTAAGGAAAAAATTAGAAAAGTTCAAACTATAGGGGTCACATAACCGTGTGGCCAGACCGTGTAACAATCGAAATAGGGGCACACAGCTGTGTCCCAACCCATGTAACTCTCTGACTTGGGTCACACGGCCAAGCGACAAGCCTGTGTGCCAGGCTGTGTAACTTTCGAAATGGCCTCACAAGCCAATGTGTCAGGCCGTGTGCTAGGCCGTGTAACTGACAAGCTTGCAACCTTTAAAACCTACAGGAGACACATGGTTGTGTCACATGGCCGTGTGTCACACACGGCTGAGACACTCGCCCATGTCTTTGGCCATATGGACAAGAAATTGGCCAAAATCAAGCCACTTCTTTCACCCATTCAAAGCATGAACCTAAAGATATTTGCACATATGACCTGTAACAAACCGTAAGTCAGTGGTGTTGAGAAGCATACTTTTAGAACCCCGACTTCACGAACAGGGGGTTACTTCAGTAATGAATTAAATGATAGTTAGATTACTCTAATTATTAGTGTTTGAAATTTGAAATACAAGGATTATATTCAATAGGTGATGAAATCTATATAAATATTAAATTGCAAAACCGGTATTAGATTAAGGACTTAATCATTAAATAGATCATTAATTATATAGATTTTTTATAGTGGATAATTATGATGATTTTAAGTACGTATATATTAATTATATAAATATATTATGTACATGGAATCAATAAGAAAAAAAAAGGATTAGAATAAATACAATACAACTGAAAAAAATTGTTTAATAAGAAAAGAAATAGAATAGTGGGGGAAAAAGAAAGAGAGAAAAAGTAAATAAAAATTAAAAGCTTCATTTTGCTCTTGCATGCTGAAAAGGGGGGAAATATTTCAGCCACATTGTTCATGCTTTAAAGCTCAAATTGGTTAGTGATTTTTGGTTCTTATTTCATGGATTTTCTGTTTTTGGAATCCTAAGATTATAAGTTAAATAACCCATGTTGAAATTTTTACAATTGTTGATGTTGGAACAAGTTAGTATAATAGAAAAATCTAAGATCTTAATGTTATTGGAGTAGATTTTTGGAATTGGAATGGAAGCCGAAAGAATTGAAAGCTAGTCCATGAATTGGTGCATTGAGATTTTTAATTGAAGCAAACTTTAAAATGTGAGGGTAAAATTTATAATTTTGTGAACTATAGGGACTATTTTGGTGGATTATTCTTATACTAGAAATTTGGGATTTAATTACTAAATTCATTAAGTAAATAAAATATTTTGTGATATGAATTTGGTTAGTATTAACTAGCAAGGAGTAAAATGTTATAAATAAATCTAGCATGGTGTGATTTTGTAAAATTTAAGATTTTAGGGACTGTTAATAAATTAATTGTATATTTTGTGAGTTAATAAAATTAGAAGGAAATATGATCAATTTAATTTTGATGTTAATGTTTGAATTGAGTAAATGGCTATTGTTGTTAAATAAAAGTATGAACTATGATCTAGGATTGATTTATTTTAGTAAAAACAAGATGGTATTAATGGAGTTAAATTGTTAAACTTAGATCAAGGGAAGAATAGATCGGGCATCAACCGTGGGAAGGAAAATATCACTAAGTAGACAACCGTCGTATTTTGGTAAGTTCGTGGACTCGAACTTCACCTTTCTAATTATTATTTAATTAATCAATGCTAATATAGCTCTTGATATAAAATGTATGTGTATTATCGGTTTAATGTAAAGGAAAATGAATGAGGAAATTGTGGAAGTAAATAATTGTACAATTGTCAATATATTTTACTAGAGCTGGGCTCACTGTGGATTTTGTCGATATAATTGACTAGCACTGTGTGCAATCTTTGTCAACTTGTCTGACTAGTGCTGGGTACACAACTATCGGTTTATTCGACTAGCACTAGTTGCAAACACTGTTGGTTCATCCAACTAGAGCTGTGCTCACATTTAATATCATCGGTATATCCGACTAGCACTGGGCACAAACATTGTTGGTCTATCCAACTAAGGTTGGGCTCACATTCAATACTGTCAGTTAACTCGACTAGCGCTGGGCGCAAACTCCTCTGTAGTTTATCCGCTAGGCATCGAGTGCCATGTAACTAATAGATCATACGACAAGGTTACTTGAATTATCGAAAGAATTGAAGTTTTCATTTGGTTAAGTTATAATCTCATATTATTATTGATTGTTCTTGTGATTAGCTAAATAAATGGAATCTATTAAATGTAAATTGATTTGCATGTTTGTAGGTTAGATAAATAGTAGAACTGGACTTGGCATCCTGCAAGTATCATGTACTTAATGTTGGTGATGTTTTCTTTTGTGTTTTTGGCATGTACCTAAAATGCAAATTTAGTGATAATGTCTCTTTTGTTTAGTAAGTCCTAGGGAATATGATTTCACAAGTTTAAATGATTGTAAATACATGTTTGATGTTTTATGCAATACTTGAAATATAATGTTGCTTAAATGATTTGGTCATTTTGGTGATTAACTTAGGTTGTTTGTTTGGTAAATGAAGTAAAGCTATTCTTTGTGTCACTTTGGTTGTGAATTGAATGGGAATGATATACGTAGGTTGTGCATTTACCAAATTCAATGATTTGAATATTTGAGCTTTGATTGAGGTACCTATGAATGGTATATTAGTTGTTGATGATAGAATTAAATGTGGTGTCAATGAGGGCACATTGGTTAGGCACCTAAGATGCTTGTTTGAGAATGTTTGATTATGTTTTGTTGTTACTTAAGGCCCTTTCAAAATATGCTTAGATGGGTAGAGTGATCATGCTTGATTATTTTTTGAAAAGCTTGTTTTAGGTAAAGATTTTGTCCACACGGTCGAGACACAAACGTGTGTCTCAGCCGTGTCTCTAGCGACATGGCCATGTGTTCCCTGTATGTTTCATTGCATGCTAGTCAGGTTGTTACACAACCTAGCACACGACCTGGCACACGGGTGTGTGAGGCCATTTCAAGTGTCACACGGGCATATGGCTTGGCCATGTGACCCAAGTTAGTGAGTTACATGGGCACGGACACGAGCTAGGACACAGCTGTGTGTCCCTACTTTGAATGCCCACACAGCCTGAGACACGGGTGTGTGTCTTGGTTGTATGAGTCACACGGCCGTGTAAACCCTGTAGCAAAAATTTTGTAATTTTCTCTTAACTTCTCAAATGATTTCTATTTAGTCCTGAAATGTTTTTAAGGAAATTTTAAGACCTTTAAAGCTCCATTTAGGGAAAATTTGCATCTTTATTGATGATTTAATATATGCTTATGATTATTCATGAATTGATTATTAAACGTTTTAATTGG
This sequence comes from Gossypium anomalum, assembly GCA_025698475.1. Classification (NCBI taxonomy): domain Eukaryota; kingdom Viridiplantae; phylum Streptophyta; class Magnoliopsida; order Malvales; family Malvaceae; genus Gossypium; species Gossypium anomalum. Next base: position 64,635,651 of record CM046956.1, read on the forward strand.
TTGGTAATACTTTGTAACCCTACTCCGACGACGGATACGAGTTTGGGGCATTACATTTAGTGGTATCTGAGCTTGCAGGTTTAGCTAATTCTCAGACTAAATCGAGCTCGGAATTGAGTCTAGAGGTACACGCCAAAGTTGAGTCGAGTTTGAGTTGGGATTGGATGCTGATCATACTGTTTTTATTTATCGTTTAAAGAAGTTACATGATGATAATAACATTGTTGATGAAGAAGTACATATTGGTGATGAATCTACAAGGGAATTTGATGAATTTGAATCGATAACACCAAGTGTTCGCGCTGATTGCTAATAGTGGCTGAATTGAAGGGCAATCTAATAATGATGTACTGCGAGTATAGCAGAAGCTTTTCAAAGGGTAGTGGGAGTCACTCCACTCCCGACAACATCTATGGCTAGACGACCTCCTATTAAGGAACAAAAAAGATATGGCAGTTCCAAATTTGCTGGAATAAATGGAGTTGACCCGTCAACGGTAGAAACTTTGTAGCACCCCTAACTCGTATCCGTTGCCGAAATAGGGTTAAAAGCGTTACTAGACATATCGAAACATTTTAAACATAACATAATCAAAACATATAATAGTCATTCACAATTATCCTTTATATAGGTCTAGGGGACCTTAAACATGCTTTAGAAAGGGGTCGGGACCAAACCGAGCTTATACAAAATTTTTCGAAACTTAAACATTTTTCAAAGTTTTAAAGGTCACAAGCCTGTGTGAGCAAGCCGTGTGCCTCACACAGCATTAGACACACCTGTGTGTCTAGGCCATGGCAAAACAGGGCATACATACTAACTTGTCCACACGACCACATGACATGCTTGCGTGCCAGGCCGTGTGAAAATTAGGGAGGCTACTGACTTGGGTCACACTGCCGACCACACGCCCATGTGCCAGCCCGTGTGCCACACACGACCGATAGACACGCCCGTGTGTCTAGGCCGTATCAAAGCTGTAGGGTATACTGACTTTAAATCATAGGGTACCTTAGAGGACACATGGTCGTGTAACATAACCGTGTGTTACACATAGCTAAGACACACGCCCGTGTCTCTGCCCGTGTGGACAAAAATAGGCTATTTTCAAAGCCAATTTGCCACCTAATTTGGGTCATCCCTACAAGTATAAAACCAAGCACATTTCATACCAATTTTCAACCAATTCATAAACCAAAACATACACCATTCATGTCATATCATAAACAACCAAATTCATACTTATAACCATACCAAAATCATGCCAAATCATAATTCAAATTCATACCAAAACTTATGTTTCATAACCTCAATTTACTTCATTCCATTTCATGCCATAAACTTACCAATTCCTCAAATAAGCACATACCAAAACTTACCAAAATTGACCATTTCATTTATTCATTCAAGAGTGCATCAAAATATACCATTTTTTAACACAAAGCATATACCAAAATTCTTTCATAATAATAACCATAACCAAGCCATATCACATGGCTAGATATACACATTTCAAAACATATTCACACACTTCTACCCTATACATGCCATACTTCAATATATACATTTTCAAAAGATACCAAAATAGAGTTTGACAGTGTGGTGATGATCCTCGACGATCCCAGAGCTTCCAGTAGCTTCGATATCTAGAAAACAATTGAAACACACTCAAAGTAAGCTTTCAAAAGCTTATTAAGTCATATACAAATAAACTCATATTATAACACATATAAGCATCATAAAATACATATACTTCATAGTCAAATACTTTCACAAACCACATAGTTCATATACATTTTACATATTCCCAATTCATTTGCACATATAGCATATTTTCTTATATCACTTATAGTTACTTGCTCATATACTTACCTTTCATTCTCAAATGATGATAAACATATCAAGCGTACCTGAATCGGTTACACATCCACATAGTTATTCATTTCTCTGAATGCCCTTTGAACCGTTCAGAATTAATAAGGATACTTAGATAGCTCGGAAAGCTCATACAATGCCAGCGTCCCAGACATGGTCTTACATGTAATCAAATATCGATGTCACTGTCCCAGAAAGAGTCTTACGGGAGATCAAATACAATGCTGATGTCCCAGACATGGTCTTACATGTAAATCATAAGTCGATGCCAATCTCCCAGACGTGGTTTTACACGAAAACACATATCGGATCCTATGTCATGACATATGTATCCTAACTATTCCTATGGTTTGTACGAGGCTTTTCGGACGTCGTTACGTTATCGGAACTTTCTCGGATATCACATATTGAACTCTCATATAGCCATTCATCATAATTCAATGTTATAACATAAATAAATCAACTTAAACACGGTTATTGTATATTGACTTACCTCGTACGGATTCGAACGAACGAAATTGGCTATTCAACGACTTTTGACTTCCCCCGATCTAATTCTGTTTCCTTTTGTTCTTGATCTAAATCAATTCAAATTTAACTTATTCAATCACACATTCATTCAAATCAATACATATATACATATTTAGGGCATTTTACAAATTAACCCTCTTATTTTTATATTTTAACAATTTAGTCCCTAATTCACAAAATCACAAAATACATAAAATTTCTTTATACCATTGCCTACCTGAATTTTACTCTAGCTTAAATAAGCTCACACATTTCATTTATTTCACATTTTAGCCCCTCAATTTCTCATTTTCACAATTTATCCCAAATTACTCAAATTCATCAAAAATTCAAAGACAAAATATATTAACCCAACACATATCTTTCATTTTCTATCAAATAACTTCACAAATCTCACAAAAGCATCAATGGAATAATTCAAAATCATCATCAAATTTAGAATTTTAAGCATGGCCTTGATAGAACACTAAGCAACGATCACAAAAACGTAGAAATTATCAAAAATCGAGCAAAACACATACCTGAATTAAGCTTTCAAAGTGCTGAAACCTTAAATAGCCATGAAATCTTTTCTTTCTTCTTTATTTCGGCAAAGATGAAGAAATAAGGAACTAATTTCATGCTTGTTTTATTAATATTAACATAAATTATCAAATACCATTTTTAACTTTAATTAAAACATTATAAAATCACATATATTAAGGCCATTAATGTCCATTAACCATGTAAATGGCATATTAACCACATAAGGACCTCTCATTTACAAAGACATAACAAATAGGCACACTTAACATATAGCTAGTAATTTTTACATTTTACGCGATTAGGTCCTTTTATCAAATTGAGCACACAAACGATAAAAATTTCACACGAAATTTTCATAGACATCAATTCACATATAATAGGCACGAAAAGTAATATAAAAATGTTTTTTTGACTCAGATTTGCCCAAAACCACTATTTCGACAAGGGTCTAAACCGGGCTGTTACAATCTTGGTTAGATTCAGTGATTCAAATTTTACAATAGTTAGACTGTAATCCCTAAGAGAACGTTATTTGTGTTGTTTCACTATTACAGGGGGAAGGCCATTCATGGTGGAAAATAGTTACGAGGCACGTCCCTTTTGAAGTACCTAATTAGGAATTTTTCCAAGTTGAATTTTAGAAGAAATACGTTAGTGAGCTCAATCTTAAAGATAGGAAACAAGAATTTCTCATGTTATAATAAGAAGATATGTGGATAGTAGACTATGAACGGGAATACTTGTGACATAGCAAGTATGCAAAAGAATTGATTCCTATGGAAGAAGAAAATTGCAAAGGTTATCTATAGGGCATGCGGAATGAAATCTAGACTTAGCTAGTAGCATTGAGAATTAAGGAGTTTGCAAACTTATCAGAACGAGCAAAGATTATCGAGCAATCTCTGGGTTTATTCAAGAAAATTGAACCTCCTCGTGCTATAAGTAAACAATTTGGGAACTTTAATCCTTCTTCTGTATCAAAAAGAAGTAGGGAATCATGAAAATTTAGTAAATCAACTGCAAGGTCGAGTATGCCAATTAAAGTGCAAGATCGTCAACCTACGGTATCAGTAGGTAGTGTAAAGGGACCGAATAGAGTTTCGGAGGAGCAGAATTGCAAGCATTATAGAAAGAAACATTGGGGGAAATGCTGAAAATTAACAAAAGGCTATTTATTTGAGGGTCATTAGAACATTTTGCTAGAGAATGTATGAATAAAAAAAATGATCCACTCAATGATTCTCAGAGAGCAGCCTCCGTTGTGAGGGGCCGAGCAGTGAGTAGAGGTGGATCAGTTTCGAGGGGCAGATTGAAAAAAAAGGATGAAATTGTTGCTCATCAGCCTGAGACCTGAACGTCGGCATGTGCTTATGTAGTGCGGATGAAAAAGATGCTACCAATGTTGTAGCGTGTATTTTTCTTCCATTCTCCACACATGTTTATACTTTAATAGATTCTTGTTCTTCTCATTCATATTTCAATTCTGATATGGTTAAATCTGAGAGTATGAATTATGTAATGTTGAATGTAGCCATGTCCGTATCAAGTCCCTTAGGTCAAACTGTATTAGTAGATCAAGTTTGTAATGTTCTCCTTTAGAGATTCAAAATCTAGTGTTTCCTGTAGACTTATTGATTATGCCCTTCGGTTATTTTGATATAATATTGGGTATGGATTGGTTGACCGAGCACGGAGTGGTTCTAGATTGTAGCAAGAAAAATTTTTCAATCCAAGCTAAAAAGGGGAAAGTCATAGAAATTAGCAGTGTTAAAACAAGTGGGTCAAATTGAATTATTTCTTCAATACAAGTAGATAAATTATTAAAGCAAGGTTGTGAAGCTTTCTTAGCATATGTTATTAACTCAAAAACTGGAAGCGAAGACATTGGTAATATTCAGACTGTTTGTGAGTTTTCTGATGTATTTCCTGAAGAAGTACCGAGATTACCATCAGACAGAGATGTTGAATTTGCAATCGAAGTGTCTTTTGGTATAGCTCCAATATCTATAGCTCCATATCGTATAGCACCAACTGAGTTGAAAGAATTGAAATTTCAACTAAGGATTTGTTAGAATGTGGTTTTATTCGTCTGAGTAAATCTCTTTGGAGAGCTCCAGTGTTATTTGTTAAAAAGAAGGATGGTTCAATGTGACTCTACCTTGACTATCGTCAATTGATCAAGTTGACAATTAAGAATCGATACCCCCTTCCACCTATTGACGACTTGTTTGATCAACTTAAAGGAGCTTCTGTCTTCTCTAAGATCGACCTGAGATCAAGATACTATCAGTTGAAAGTAAAAGATAGTGATTTACCGAAAGCAACTTTCAAACACGTTATGGTCACTATGAATTTTTGGTGATGCCCTTCGGATTGACGAATGCTCCAGCATCATTTATGGATCCAATTAACCATTTTTTTCAACCATATCTTGATCAGTTTGTGGTTGTTTTTATTTATGATATTCTAGTCTATTCAAAATCAAAAGTTGAACATAAACAACTTTTACGAATTGTGTTACAAGTATTACGAGAGAAGTGGTTGTTTGGGAAATTTAGCAAATGTGAATTTTGGTTAACCGAAGTGGATATCAGCGGATAGAATTCAAGTAGATCTGAAAAAGATCAAAGCAATTGTTCAGTGGAACGCACCAAAGAATGTGTTAGAAATTCATAGTTTTGTTGGTTTAGCTGGGTACTATCGAAGATTTGTGAATGGCTTCTCAAAAATAGCTATGCCAATGACAAAGCTCCTCTAGAAAATGTATAGTTTATTTGGAACGAGAAGTGTCAAGAGAGTTTTGATAAGTTAAAACAGTTGATGACAGAAGCATCGGTTTTAACCTTACCCGAGTTAGGACGGGAATTCATGGTTTATGGTGATGCTTCACTAAGTGGTTTGGACTTCATTCTGATGCAAGAAGGAAAAGTAATTGTGTACCAGTCTTGACAGCTGAAAACTCATTAACGTAATTATTCGACGCATAATTTAGAGTTAGTTGCAATAGTTTTTGCTTTGAAATTTTGGAGACATTAACTATATGGTGAGAGCTGTCGTTTATACACTAATCATAAATGTCTTCAATATCTCCTAACCCAAGAGGAATTGAATTTAAAACAACATCGTTGGATAGAGCTTTTTAAAGATTATGATTGTGTTATAGATTACTATCCTGGTAAAGCTAACGTTGTCGCAGATGAGTTGAGCAGGATGGTGGTAGTTGATTTACAAGTAATGTTCACTCGACTCAGTGTTAATAATGATGGCAGTCTATTGGCCGAATTGAGAATTAAACCTGTATTATTTGATCAGATTAGAGAATCACAATTATTGTATCACAATTTGTTAGAGAAAAGAAAAATGGATCAAGAAGATTCAATTCAAAATTTTATCATGGATGATCGAGATTTTTTAAGATTTTGTAACCAAATATATGTCCCTAATGCTATTGAATTAAAAGAATTAATTTTACGTGAAACTCACGATAGTCCTTTTGCTCTACACCCTGGTGGAACAAAAATGTATCGGGACCTTCAAGAGTTAGATTGGTGGCCGGGCATGAAGAGAGAAATAGTTGAATTCGTGGCTAAATGCCTAACCTATCAATGAGTCAAGGCGGAACATCAAGTCCCCACGGGATTGCTTCAACCTATTTGTATTCCTCAATGGAAATGGGAACGCATAACAATGGATTTCGTCATCGGGTTACCATTATATCTAAATAAGAAAAATGTCGTTTGGGTGATAGTTGATCATTTCACAAAGTCGGTTCATTTTATTACGGTCTGAATGGATTGGTCTTTACAAAAGCTAGCTAAAGCCTACATTCAAGAAATTATCAGATTACACGGCATACCTATGCCAATTATATCTGATCGGGATCCTCAATTCACTTCACGATTTTGGAAACAATTGCATGCGTTACTTGGTATGAGACTAAATTTTAGTATGGCTTTTCATCCTCAGACGGGCGAACAATCTGAACATGTTATTTAGTTTTTAGAAGATATGCTTCGACCTTGTAAGATTGACTTTGAATCTGGTTGGGAATGTTATTTACCTTTTTTCGAGTTTGTGTACAATAATAGTTTCCAATCAAGCATTCAAATGGCCCATTACGAAGCTTTGTACGGTCGGAGATGTAGAACACCCGAATGTTGGTCTGACTTGTGCCAGAAGAAAGTGATTGGGGTAGAATTGATTCAAGAAACGAAAAATCTGGTTAAAGTGATTCGAGATAGATTGAAAGTGGCCTCCGACAAACAAAAATTTTATGCAGATTTGAAACAATAGGGCATTGAATTCTCTACGGGTGATAAAGTTTTTTTAAGAGTATCCTCGTTGAAGAAAGTTTTGCGTTTCGGAAGAAAAGGGAATTTATGCCCTCGCTTTATAGGTCCGTATGAGATCATTAAAAGAGTCAGACCTATTGCGTATCGACTAGCATTACTAGAGGAGTTACAGAAAATTCATGATGTTTTCCATGTGTCGATGCTTAGAAGATATTGGTTAGATCCATCTTATATCTTATCAACAAAAGAAATTGAATTACAATCTAATTTGACATATAAAGAGGAACCGATCGAAATCTTGGCACGTGAGGTGAAAGAATTACGTAACAAATGAGTCCCATTAGTAAAAGTTCTTTAGCGTACCCATAATGTCGAGGAAGCGATGTAGGAGTCGAAAGAAACAATAAGGTCTCAATATCCACAACTCTTTTCAAGTAAATTTTAGGATGAATTTTTTAAAAGGGAGGGAGATTTGTAACAAACCGTAAATCAGTGGTGTCGGGAAGCATACTTCCAGAACCATGACTTCGCGAATCTAGATCAAAAATATTATTATATTTTTGGGAGTTACTTTAGTAATGAATTAAATTATAGTTAGATTACTTTAATAATTAGTGTTTGAAATTTTAAGTACAAGGATTAAATTAAATAAGGGATAAAATGTAACAGCTCAGTTTTAGCTAAATCGAAACAGTGGTTTTGAAACCACAAATACAAGGTCATAAAATTATTTTAATATTATTTTTGGTGTTTATAGCATGTGAATATGTATGTGTTAAAATTTCGTGAGCTAATTTTATCGTTTAATAGCTCAATTTGTGAAAAGGACTAAATCGCGTAAAATGCAAAAGTTGCATTCTATTTGATAAAGGTGTCTAATTGCTATGGCTTATCAAATGAAAGGTCCTTATGATGTAATTAGTCCATTGATAATGGGGACGGACATAAATGGCCTTGAATTATGTGATTTAAAATGTTTTAATTAAAGGTTAATTAGGTAAACTATATATTAAGTATAATAAAATAAAACAAAATGTAAAATAGTTGTCATCTTCATCAATATTGAACCGAATATAGAGAAAAGAAATATCCATTGAAGCTCCTTAGGGTTCAGCATTGTGAGCCCAAATTGATCAAGAACAAAAGAAATCAGATTTAGATCGGGAAAAATCGAAAGTTATCGAATAGTTGATTTGGTCCCTCTATTCCGACTACGAGGTAAGTTCATATGGAAATAAATGTCTTTTAATTGAATTTTATGTGTTTATTTGTCATTGAATTTTTATGAATGTTGAACAAGCAATTAAGAGTAAGAATTGATAGAGTTGCGACATCTGAAAGTCCCGTACGAACCTTAGGAATAATATAGGATACTAATGTCATGACATTAGGTTACCGAGATGTGATTACATGTAAGACCATGTCTGAGACATTGGCATTGTATCATGATTACATGTAAGACCATGTTTGGGACATTTGCATTTTATCATGATTACGTGTAAGACCATGTCTGGGACATTGGCATTGTTATTTGATTTTGTGTAAGACCCTGTCTGAGACAGTGACATCGATATGTGATAACATGTAAGACCATATCTGGGATATGGCATTGTACGAGCTTATGTGATTTCCGAGTATCCTTTACGATTTTGAATGGTTCAACAGGCAAAGACTAGTCGAGAGAGAATGTGTGAATAAGTTAAATGACTCAGGTACATACAAGGTTCATACGAGTATTAAAAAAGGGAAGTATTTGATGATATTACATGTGAATTTGAATAAGTATTCATTGAGAAAGGTTTGTGTATCTATATGTGTTTACTTCTATTTGGCCTATTGATAGAAATGATGTGGTTCATCTGATGACTTTATTTGTATATGGCTTACTAAGCTTTTAAAACTTACTGTGTTTATTTTTCACTATTTTATAGATTATCGAAGCTAGCTCAGACTTGGGGATCGTCGGGAAACATCATCACACTATCGATCATCTCATTGGTACTTTTGAAGCTTTGTATATATGGTATATGGCATGTATAGGCTAGTGTCATATTGGTATGTTTTGAATTATAATATTAGCCATGAGATTTGGCTTGTAAATGTTGGTGTGTATTGCCATTTAAGTTGGCTTAAATTATATGTTTGATAAGTAATATATGTGATGTATATAATGCCTTGTGTTTTGGCATTGTTTGCCATGGTAGTCGTAACACCTTGATTTTGGGCCTAGTCGGAATAGTGGTTTTGGAACCACAAATCCGAGATAGAAATAATTATTTTTTGATTATTTTGAGGTCTATGATATGATTGCATGATTGTGTGAAAATTTCGTGAAGAAATTCTATGCATAAAGTGCTTAATTTGAAGTTAGGGACTAAATTGAATAAGTTGTAAAACTTGCATTCTAGAAGTTTCTAGTATGAAATTGCTTGGAAATATTAACTAGGAGGTCTTAAATAGAATTTGACCAATTTCTAAGTTTATGGACAAAAATTGGACATGGATGGAATTTTTGAAAGTTTAGTAAGTAAGGGCATTTTGGTCATTTGGATATTAAATGAAAAAAAATGGTAAAAATAACACAAAAATGATCATCTTCTCCATAAGTTGCTGCCGAATTTTGCTCTCCACCATAGCTAGGGTTTCAACACTTTTAAGCCTTAATTGTAAGTGATTTCTATGCCCGTTTTTAATGTTCTCTACATTTTTGAAATCCTCGTAGCTCGGTTTACCTATTACCAATATTTTGAGCTAGGGTTTATATTTAAAAATTTACCCGTGGATGATATGTATGAATTTTGATGTTTTATGGTAGAATATGAAGTTTGAGATTGTGTTAAACAACTTTTGCTAAGTGATTTTTCGTAAAAACGAGTAAAACGGCATAATCAGTAAAAATACCTAATGTTCATAAATACATGTTAGAGTGAGATTTTGATGTTGCCATAGAAGGGAAAAATGACCAGTATGTCATAAAACACAAGCAAATAGGATGAAGTTTAATTTCCGAGTCTTAGGGCAAAAGTGCAAATATGCAAAAGTTTAGGGGTCAAAATGCAAATTTATAAAAATATGATTTTAGACCCATATAAATAGTGTGATTAATTTTTAGGCTAAATGTGATATTATAGATCAAGGAATCGAGATTCGGGCTTAAATCGGGAAAATACAAGGTCATGGACTAAAATGATAAATTGATGTTTTTTTTGGATTGAGGTAAGCTAGTGTGATTTAATAATTATTCATGTTATTATTGTTATACATGAAATATATATTGCTATGAAGTACATTGAATTATCATACATAAATGTGATTTCTATGATTATGGATATTATGATCAATTGTAAGTTCATATGATTTTTAATAATGCAATGTGTAATTTAATGTTATTGCCTTGAGATGTAAGTTTATATGTAAGTAATACATCAATTTTACTTGTATTATGATATTTTATAATAATATTGGAAATATGTTTGTTGATAATTACTTGATTGGTGAAATTGTTGGAAAAGAGAGAGAAATCCCGGTTGAACCTTCGGAAAGATTGGATGATACAGATGGTATGTAGCTAGGTCACATGTATGGTGCTGAGTGCACATCATGTGTACAGGAGAGCTACGAAACATTATGATGTAGCTAGGTCGCATGGGTGATACTATGTGTACACCATGTAGACAAGAGAGCTACGAAACATTATGATGTAGCTAGGTTGCATGCGTGGTTCCAGGTGAAGGACACCATGTAGACAAGAGAACTACGTAATAGGCTAGGTCACATTGGTGGTACTAAGTGTTCACCATGTGTACAAGAGAGCCGAACTATATGATGGATGGAGCTATGTGCTGAAACCACCAAGTATCGAAGATTGATCTGAAGTGTTCAACGGGAGATTTACTATGTACTGCTTTGTGAGTTTTGTGATGAATAAATGCAAGTACTTGGTTATGTGATTGATGTGTTCATTAAGTGACCGAGATATGGTAAGGTTATAAAAAAGTAAGTTATACATGAGGATGATTTTACGGTGACCTTGTAATCATGGGCCTATACTTGTGATGTATGAAATGTGGTGAAAATGATTTGTGATATGTATGTTAAATGAGGTTAATACAAAGAAAGTGTGAAAGAGTGAATTAGCAATAAAACTGTTTTGGATAGTAGCAGTGACGTGACTTTGAAAAATCACCAAAATTAGTATGAATTCAATTAGAAGCTGAATGAGATATGAAATTAAAGCTTAATGAGTCTATTTTCATATAAAAAAATATATCAAGTAAAGGAATTCTATATTTTGAGATATTTATATTTTTGTGAGACTTGTTCAAAATGATTACGTGATCCCCTATTCTGACTTTGAAAAATCCTTAAAAATTGTAAAAAAATAATTAAGAAATATAGTTTATATGCCTAGATTCCTTATTGAGTCTAGTTTTAAATGAAACAAATTTCATGGCTATTTGAATCTTGTACAGGGAGAAAATCAATTCGTAGTGAAAAGAGGTCAGATTAGTCTAGCTGTATAACAGGGGAAATTTTAACTAATAAACTGTACTAATTGGCTGGACTAAAAATTCTAGAAAACTTTTATAAGAAGTGATATGATTCTAGTTTTTGAGAAAATTTACGGATCTTAAATTGGAGTTCTGTAGCTCCGAATATAAATAATTTAATGACTATGACTTAGGAAAACAACTTAGCTGGAATTTGAATAAATAGAAAAAAATATGAAAATAGCATGTTATCGCATTGCTTATTATTTTCATGCGAGCTTACAAAGCATAAAGCTTACTTCCTCCTTTCCATTTTTTTTTTGTTTGTCAGGTCAGCTCAAGGGTTGGAGATCGTCGGAGGCAGCATCACACTATCAAGCCATTATTCTTGGAGTATTGGCAAGTATATGTTAAATATTTTCATGTGAGTGGCATGTATAGGAAGTTTGTTTCATGTCATGTATTATTATTATGATTTGGCTTACGTATTGGCCTACATTGAGCTTTTGTATATGGCCATGAGATGTGGCCTTTATTCATTGTGGTTTGTAAGTTTTAATTTTGGGCAAAACTTGGTGACTCGATTTTATACGTTTATGAATGTTTAAGTTCGGTAACGTCTCGAACCCTGTCTCAGAGCTGGATACGGGTGAAGGGTGTTACAGTAGTTGATATGAGTAGATGGTTGCTCATTTGGTTAGTTATTAATGCTTGAGGAATGGTATATTATGGTATGATTTATAGATGATAAGATAATGAGTAACTTATGTAAGTTGTGATGATTTTGGGCATAACGATTTGGTATGTTTTGAATATGGAATTGAGTAGTTAAAATGGTTGTGGATAGATGGCATGATATGTGTATGAATTGGCATGTTTTGGTTGCTTATAGATGTATTGAAATAGTACCATTTTGGTTGCTAGGTGTGCTTGTGGAAAGGGTGGCAAATTGGCTTGGCAAATGGCCTATTTTTGTCCACACAGGCAGAGACACGGACGTGTGTTTCAGCCATGTGTGACACACGGTCATACTACACGGCCGTGTGTCCCCTGTGGTACTCTTTCAAATTAAGTCAGTATACCCTACAGGTTTGGCACGACCTAGACACACAGGCGTGTCTACTAGCCGTGTGTGGCACACGAGCTGGCACTTGGGCATGAGGTCGGCCGTGTAACCCAAGTCAGTAACCTCTTCATATTTCCCACGACCGTGGTACATGGGCGTGTCCTCGATCGTGTGGTGCAAGTCAGTATGTATGGCCTATTTTCACACGGGTGTGTCTTGTAGCCTTGTGAGGCACACGGCCTGTTCACACGAGCTTGTGACCCTTAAATATAAGAAAATTTTCTAAGTTTCCCAAAGTTTGCAAATGTTATCGGTTTAGTCCCAAACCACCTCTAAGCATCTTTTAAGGTCTCTAGAGCCTTATAAGGGACAATATGAATGATTTGAATGGATTTTTATTATGAATGCATAAATATATGTGAATGAGGTGTATTATTTGATAATGCCTCTTAACCCTATTCCGGCGATAGATAAGGGGTAGGGGTGTTATATTTTATTAGTATCAGAGCTAAGTTTAGTCGATTATAGGAATAACGTAGCGTGTGAGAGTCAAACTATACATGCCATATATATAAACTGCAACAGTGTAATGATTCTTGACAGTTAAAATGTGTTTTTCGTATAGCAAATGGATCCCAATCGAGCCATAGTTGATGATGTGGAGAGTAATGCACCCGCTCCCACTTAAGGGGCAGAGCCGAACGATTCTAGGCCTATTTCTAGTAGCCAAGGGGGAGAGGCTAAGCAAGCCTTCTTCTAGATGATGAGTAATTGGTTTACGGAGTTTGTTCGAACAAATCCGGCTACTCAATAACCTCTACCCCCACCTGTTCCTCAACAAAACCCTGTTATTCCTCAAGTTATAGATTTGACACGGTTGAACAAGCCGCCAGTGGATAAGATTCATAAACACGGGGCTAAGGAGTTTCGGACTACAGCTAATGATGATGATGCTGAGAGAGCTAAGTATTGGCTCGAGAATAAGATTCGAGTATTCAAAGAATTATCTTGTACTCCTGAAGAATGTATCAAATGTGTGGTATCTCTACTTAGAGATAATGCGTACCATTGGTGGAAAACGTTGATATCTGTAGTTCCTAGAGAACGGGTTACTTGGGAGTTCTTCCAATCCAAGTTCCAAAAGAAGTACATAAGCTAGCGATTTCTTGATCAGAAACATAAAGAGTTTCTAGAGTTGAAACAAGGTTGGATGACAGTAATAGAATATGAAAGAGAATTTGTACGATTGAGCAAATATGCTTGGGAATATGTTTCTACCGAAGAGATTATGTGTAAATGGTTCGTTGATGGCTTGAATGAAAATATAAAACTTCTAGCTGGGATCCTGGAAATCAAATAATTAATTGTTTTAGTTGAGAGAGCTTGTAAAGCTGAGGATCTCAACAAAGAAAAGAGAAAAGCTAATTTTGAAGCAAGAGATTCGAGAAAGAGATCAACTAGTAAATCTTATCAGTCTACATCGAAGAAATTTTGAGACTCGTTTAATCGTTCTAGTACATCAGTGGGACATTCAAACAGAGATCAAGTGAGACAATAGTTGAGCTTCAAAGCTCTAGCTACTTTGATAGCTAGTGTTGGGAGTGCGAGACCTAACCGACCTAAATGTAAACATTGTGGTAAACGGCATCCCGACGATTATAGATCGAATGATCGGGCTTGTTTTAAATGTGGATCATTAGATCATTTCATTCGTAATTGTCCAGAGTTGGCTGAACAAGATACAGTACAGAATATGAGGCCGAGTAACACTGCAACTAGAGGTAGACCACCCAGAAACACGGGAAATGTAAGTGGTGGTAGAGGTGCGACACGAGATCCTACTGTGAGATCTGATGTTAAAGCACCTGCACGAGCCTACGCTATTCACGCTCATGGAGAAGCGTGATCTCCAGATGTTATTACCAGTACTTTTACTCTCTATTATACTAAAGTTATTACATTGATAGATCCAGGATGAACTCATTTGTATATATGTGTTAATTTAGTATCCAGTAAGACTTTTCCTATAGAGTCTACTGAATTTGTAATTAGAGTATCGAACCCCTTTGGCAAGTGAGTGTTAGTTGATAAAGTGTGCAAGAACTGTCTTTTGATGATTTGAGATTTTTGTTTTCTGGCCGATCTAATGTTGTTACCATATGATGAATTTGATATAATTCTAGAAATGGATTGGCTAATGTTGCATAATGCTATTGTGAACTGAAAATGAAAGATGATTGATTTGAGATGTCAGAATACTGAGATTATCTGTATTGAGTCAGATGATTTGAATGGCTTTCCAGTAGTGATTTCATCGATGCTAGCTCAGAAATATATGAGAAAGGGTTGCGAAGATTATTTTTCTTATGTTCTAGATACGAAAGTGAGTGAAAAAAGATCGTATCAGTACCAGTTGTGCGTGAATATCCAAATGTGTTTCCTGAAAAGTTACCGGGTTTACCACCGATCTGAGAAGTTGAGTTTGGCATTGAGTTAATGTCGGGTACAACACTGATATTGATAGCTCCGTACAGAATGGCTCCGACAGAGTTAAAAGAATTGAAAGCTCAGTTGCAAGAACTGACAGGTAAAGGTTTTGCAAGACTGAGTTTCTTGCCTTGGGGTGCTCCCGTATTGTTTGTGAAAAAGAAAGATGGCACGATGAGAATGTGTATAGACTACTGATAGTTGAATAAAGAGACAATCAAGAACAAATACCCTTTACCATGGATTGATGATTTGTTTGATCAGTTAAAAGGGGCTACAGTGTTTTCAAAGATAGATTTGAGATCGGGCTATTATCAGTTGCGAGTTAAAGACTCTGATGTGCCGAAAACCGCATTTAGAACGAGGTATGGTCATTATGAATTTTTAGTTATGCCTTTCGGACTAACGAATGCTCCTGCTTTCTTTATAGATTTAATGAACCAAATTTTCAAACCGTACTTAGATCAATTTTTTGTTGTATTTATTAATGACATATTGATTTATTCACGAGATGAATCTGAGCACGCTGAGCATTTGAGACTTGTATTGCAGAATCTGCGTGATAAGCAGTTATATGCAAAGTTTAGTAAATGTAAATTTTGGTTGAGTAAAGTTGGTTTTCTAGGGTATATTGTGTCAGTATTGGGTATTCGAGTCGATCCGAGCAAGATATCTACGATTATATATTGGAAGCCTCCGAGAAATGTATCCGAGGTCCGCAGTTTTCTGGGACTAGCTGGTTATTATAGACAATTTGTGAAAGGCTTTTCAATGATTGCGACTCTGTTAACAAGACTGCTTCAGAAGGATGTAAAGTTTGAATGGTCTGAGAAATGTCAGAAAAGTTTTGATCAGTTGAAAGTACTTTTGACTAAAGCTCCAGTGTTAGTACAACCAGAATCGAGTAAAGAATTTGTGATCTATAGTGATGCATCGTTGAATGGTCTGGGCTGCATCGTTGAATGCAAGAAGGCAAAGTTATAGCTTATGCCTCGAGATAGTTGAAGCTGCATGAAAAGAATTTCCCAACGCATAATTTAGAGTTAGCAGCAATTGTGTTTGCGCTAAAGATTTGGCACCATTGTTTGTTCGATGAGAAATATAATGTTTATTCAGATCACAAGAGTTTAAAATATCTGATGACTCAGAAAGATTTGAATTTACGATAGCAAGGATGGCTAGAATTGCTAAAAGATTATGAGCTAGCAATTTACTACCATCCGAGAAAAGCAAATGTTGTTGCTGATGCATTAAGCCGAAAATTTTTGTTTGCTCTACGTGCGATGAATACTCAGATAGTTCTATCTAATGATGGCTCGGTTGTAGTTGAGTTGAAAGTGAGACCGTTGTTTTTACACTAGATTTGTGAAACTTAGAAAGTTGATAATGAAATGTTAGCAAAACAAGCTCAATGTGATTCGAACCTTGATTCAGAATTTCAAGTTGACGCTGATGATTGTTTAAGATTTAGAGGCCGAATATGTGTTCCGAGAAATTCAAAGTTGATTTAGATAATTTTGAATGAAGCACATAGTAGTCGTTTATATGTTCATCCGAGAAGCACAAAAATGTATAACTATTTGAAACAGCTTTATTGGTGGCATGGTATGAAACGTGATATTTTAGAATTTGTTTCGAAATGCGTGATTTGTTAGCAAGTTAAAGTTGAGCATCAAGTATCGTCTGGTTTATTGCAGCCTATTATGGTCCCCGAGTGGAAATAGGATAGAGTAACTATGGATTTTGTTTCAAGTTTACCCCTATCACCGAGAAGGAAAGATGGGATCTGGGTTATAGTTGACAGATTGACAAAATCGACTCATTTCATTCCGGTACGAACGGACAATTTACTTGAAAAGTTAGCTGAATTGTATATCTCTGAGGTTGTGAGATTACATGGAGTACCTATTTCTATTGTTTCGGATAGAGATTCGAGGTTGTGAGATTACACGGAGTACCTATTTCTATTGTTTCGGATAAAGATTCGAGGTTTACATTGAGGTTTCTGGAAGAAACTACAAGATGTACTGGGTACAAAACTACATCTTAGTACCACTTTTCACCCGCAGACGGGTGGTCAATTCGAGAGAATTATACAGATACTCGAGGATATGTTGAGATGTTGCATTCTTGATTTTGAAGGTATGTAGGAAAAGTATTTATCATTGATTGAATTCACGTATAACAATAGCTTCCAACTGAGTATAAAAATGGCACCATACGAAGCTCTATACGGTCGTAAATGTAGAACATCGTTGTACTAGACAGAGCTCAGCGAGAGTAAGATTCACGGGGTTGATCTGATTAGATAGACTGAAGAAAAAGTGAAAGTAATTCATGATAGTTTAAAAGCAGCATCAAATCGACAGAAATCTTATGCAGACTTGAAACGAAAAGATATTTAATTTCAAATCAAGGATAAAGTGTTTTTAAAAGTCTCACCGTGGAAGAAAATACTCAGATTTGGCAGAAAAGGAAAGTTGAGCCCGAGATTTATCGGACCTTATGAAATTATTGAGCGAGTTGGACCAGTGGCATATAGTTTAGCATTACCAGCAGAATTAGAGAAGATTCATAATGTATTCCATGTATCGATGCTACGAAGATACAGATCTGATCCTTTGCATGTTATTTCCCTGACCTAAGTTGAAATTTTGTCGGATTTATCGTATAGTGAAGAACCGATTCAAAATTTAACTCGTGAGATCAAAGAGTTGAGAAATAAAAGAATAGCGTTAGTGAAAGTCTTATGGCATCAACACAGGGTTAAAGAAGCTATGCGGGAACCTGAGGATGCTATGAGAAAGCAATATCCAAACCTATTCGCTGGTATGATTTTTGGGGACGAAAATCCCTAAGGGGGAAAGTTGTAATAGCCCGATTTTAGCTAAATCAGAATATTGGTTTTGAAACCACAAATCCAAGGTCATAAAACTATTTTAAAATTATTTTTGGTGTTTATTGCATGTGAATATGTATGTGTGAAAATTCCGTGAGCTAATTTTATCGTTTAATAGCTCAATTTGGAAAAAGGACTAAATCGCGTAAAATGCAAAAGTTGCATTCTATTTGATAAAGGTGTCTAATTGCTATGGCTTATTAAATGAAAGGTCCTTATGATGAAATTAGTACATTGATATTGGGGATGGACATAAATGGCCTTGAATTATGTGATTTACATTGTTTTAATTAAAGGTTAATTTGGTAAACTATGTATTAAGTATAATAAAATAAAACAAAATGTAAAATAGTTGTCATCTTCATCAATATTGAACCGCATATAGAGAAAAGAAACATACATTGAAGCTCCTTAAGGTTCGGCACTTGTGAGCTCAAATTGATCAAGAACGAAAGAAATTAGATTTAGATCGGGGAAAATCGAAAGTTATCGAATAGTCGATTCGGTCCCTCTATTCTGACTACGAGGTAAGTTCATATGCAAATAAATGTCTTTAAATTGAATTATATGTGTTTATTTGTCATTGAATTGTTATGAATGTTGAATGAGCAATTACGAGTAAGAATTGATAGAGTTACGACATCTGAAAGTCACGTACGAACCTTAGGAATAATATAGGACACAAATGTCATGACATTAGGTTACGGAGATGTGATTACATGTAAGACCATGTCTGGGACATTGGCATTGTATCGTGATTACATGTAAGACCATGTCCAGTACATTGGCATTGTATCATGAATACATGTAAGACCATGTCTGGGACATTGGTATTTTATCGTGATTTCGTGTAAGACCATGTCTGGGACAATGGCATCGATATGTGATAACATGTAACACCATATCTAGGATATGGCATTGTACAAGATTATGTGATTTTCGAGTATCCTTTACGATTTTGAATGGTTCAACGGGCAAAAAATAGTTGTGAAAGAATGTTTGAATAAGTTAAATGACTCAGGTACGTACGAGATTTATACGAGTATTAAAAAGGGAAGTATTTCATGATATTACATGTGAATTTGAATAAGTATTCATTGAGAAAGGTTTGCGTATCTATATGTGTTTACTTGTATTTGGCCTATTGATAGAAATGATGTAGTTCATGTGATGACTTTATTTGTATATGGCTTACTAAGCTTTTAAAGCTTACTGTGTTTATTTTTCACTATTTTATAGATTATCGAAGCTAGCTCAGACTCGGGGATCGTCGGGAAACGTCATCACACTATCAATCATCTCGTTGGTACTTTTCAAGCTTTGTATATATGGTATTTGGCATGTATAGGCTAGGGTCATATTGGTATGTTTTGAGTTATAATATTAGCGATGAGATTTGGCTTGTAAATGTTGGTGTGTATGGCCATTTAAGTTGGCTTAAATTATATGTTTGATAAGTAATATATGTGATGTATATAATGCCTTGTGTTTTGGCATTGTTTACCATGGTAGTTGATATGACTAGATGGTTGCTCATTTATTTTGTTTTTAATGCTTGAGGAATGGTATATTATGGTATGATTTATAGATAATAAGATAATGAGTAACTTATGTAAGTTGTGATGATTTTGGGCATAATGATTTGGTATGTTTTGAATACGGAATTAAGTAGTTGAAATGGTTGTGGATAGATGGCATGATATGTGTTTGAATTAGCATGTTTTGGTTGCTTATAGATGTATTGAAATGGTACCATTTTGGTTGCTAGGTGTGCTTGTGAAAAGGGTGGCAAGTTGGCTTGGCAAATGGCCTATTTTTGTCCACACGGGTAGAGACATGAGCGTGTCTTTCGGTTGTGTGTGACACACGATCATACTACACGGCTGTGTGTCCCCTGGGGTACCCTTTCAAATTAAGTCAGTATACCCTACAGGTTTGGCACGGCCTAGACACACGGGCGTGTCTACTAGCCGTGTGTGGCACACGGGGTAGCACAAGGGCATGTGGTCGGCCATTAACCTCTTCATATTTCCCACAGCCATGGCACACGGAAATGTCCTCGGCCGTGTGGTGCAAGTCAGTATATATGCCCTGTTTTCACACGGGCTTGTGACATGGGCATGTCTTGTAGCCGTGTGAGGTACACGGCCTGTTCACTCGGGCGTGTGACCCTTAAATATAAGAAAATTTTCTAAGTTTCCCATAGTTTTCAAATGTTATCGGTTTAGTCCCGAACCACCTCTAAGCATCTTTTAAGGTCTCGTAAAGCCTTGTAAGGGACAATATGAATGATTTGAATGGATTTTGATTATGAATGCATAAATGTATGTAAATGAGGTGTATTATTTGGTAATGCCTCGTAACCCTACTCCAGTGACGGATATGGGTTACGGATGTTACATAAAATCTATATTGATATTAAATTGGAAAGTGGTATTAGATTAAGGACTTATTCATGAAATAGGCCATTAATTATATACATTTTTTATAGTGGATAATTGTGATGATTTTAAGTATGTATATATTAATTATATAAATATATTATGTACATGGAATCAATAAGAAAAAAAATTAACTAGAATAAATATAATATAAATGAAAAGGAATTGTTTACTAAGAAAAGAAATAGAATAGTGGGGGAAAAAGAAAGAGAGAAAGAGTAAATAAAAAATTAAAAGCTTCATTTTGCTCTTGCATACCGAAAAGGGGGGAGAATATTTCAGCCACATTGTTCATGCTTTAAAGCTCAAATTGGTTAGTACTTTTTCATTCTTATTTCATGGATTTTGTATTTTTGGAATCCTAAGATCATGATTTAAATAACCTATGTTAAAATTTTTACAATGGTTGATGTTGGAACAAGTTAGTATGGTAGAAAAATCTAAGTTCTTAATGTAACACCTCCAACCCGTATTCGTCACCAGAATAGGGTTACGAGGCATTACCGGAGTTTACGGAACATTTACCCCTAAATCGAGTCAAATACTATTCAAATCCTGAAATTCATCATAACATCCCTTAGATGGGTCCTCGAGGCCCAAAATATGTATTAGAAACGATTCAGGACTAAATCGGGATGATAGGGAATTTTTTGCATAATCCCAAAATTTTTCTCATTATTAAAGGTCTCACGCCCGTGTACCAGACTGTGTGTCAGACACGGCCTAGACACACTTCCGTGTCTACCTATGTGGACAAAAACAAGGCTATATGCAAGCTTCGTTTCTCACCAGTTTTCATCCAGTACCTGCACCAAACTATTCCAATACCAACTAAGCAATTTCAATATTGTTTCAAACCATTTTAAAAACTCAACAGTATGTGTTTATGCATAATCATAGTTCGACTTATCAACATTTCAAAACCAAGTTTACACTAGCCATGCCAATAGCTAGGTTTACAACCATACACTTCAACATTAACATTAGTATTTTTTTTTTAGCCTATACATGCCATTAACTCAAAATGAAACATTTTTATATACCAAAATGTGATGGTTGATAGTGTGATGTGGCTCCGACCTATCTCCGACCTCCCGAGCTTCTGAACACTATAAAATAGGGAAAAATGAAATGGGGTAAGCACTTAGTAAGTTCATGTGACAAGAATTAAACTTACCATATATTTCCATCAAAATTAAATCAAGCATGCACATGTCCATAACAATAGAATACTTGCCTAACACATACAAACTCAACCCATGGATTAGTCAAATAACATCATATAATTTCAATACATAGATGAATGATGAGCTCATCAATTTCATGATTTCACGTACTTTCCATTTTCTATATTTTTCTCATTGAATTTATCAGAATTTCAATGGATTTATAGTAGTACACTTATAGTGTACAAGTTCAAGTCCGTCAATTCATATTTATCCTTTTCAGGGAGCACACTCCCGAGTCTCATTTCACATAGCAGAACTACTAGTCCAGGCTAAATCCCCTATAACATATACTCAAAGAGTATTTGTCAGGATTACCAGTCCAGGCTAAATCCTTTTTGTGACAAATACTCTATTAAGCTCGATTTGGATTACCCGTCTGGGTTAAATCCTTTTATTTTCCCATGTAATGTCCTTTTGCAGTAATCCGTCGAATTCCTTTTATTCAATTGGGATTATTTTTCCTTTTTATCAAATATATTCAAAAATTTCATCATTTGCCATACATTAAACATTCAAATCACATTCATGTCACATTAACATACAATTCAAGCATTAAAGAATTCAATTCAATTTACACGAACTTACCTCGATATTCGTTTGTTAATAAAGTCTACTAATCCGAGACTTTTTCCTTGCCTCGATCTAACCTCGTATTTGAGTCGTCCAGATCTATATAAACGAATTTAATCATCAACTTGATTTTATATTCTATTGAGTTCAATCTACACTTTAGGCAAAATTACCATTTTGCCCCTAAACTTGTCATTAATTCCAATTTCGTCCCTAGGCTCAAAAAAATGAAATTCATGCAATCTAATCCTTTACCCAATTCTAACTTGAAATTCTATTAATTCAACCCCTAATTCATCAATTAATTCAACATAAACCATGTCCAAAAATCTACTAACTTTCAAAATTTCAACATATACTAAGTAGTATTTTGTCCTAGGATCATAAAAACTCAAAAATTACAAGAAAATGACTTAAATTGACTTACCAATCGAGCTTGGAACCTTTAAAAAAACCCTAAATTCTCTTTTCTTTTTCTTCTCCCTGTTTTGTTTTGCTCCTCTGTTCTTATTCTCTCCTTTGTTTTTTAGTTTAATGTTATATATATTATAATAAAATAATATGGTATAATTAATATATTATTTACTTATTTATTAAGTAAATATAATAAAATATATATAATTTATACTTAAAAATCTCAGATTTTTTTAAAGGTTAAACCGCCTCAATTCATATTAATGGCATATTTCCCTATTTAGCCCTTTTGACTTTCCTTTAATCTATAATTAAGCTTTTACCTCTATTGCAATTTAATCCTTTTATCTAATAATTTTTAATTCAAGCAAATTCATTTAACTAAAACCTAATTAACTACACAACTAAATTCGTAAATATTTATTAAAAATATTTATGAATCTGATTTACCGGAATGGAGCCCCGGGAATGCACTTTTTTTTTAGTCCTTTCTCTAATTAACCACATAATCAATAGAATTTTCTTATCAAAATTTTCATGCAACCTTCCTATCATAATATATATCATGCCATAATATTAAAATAAAATTTTCTTTTTAGTTCAGATTTGTGGTTACGAAACCACTGCTCCGATTTTACTGAAATTAGGCCACTACACTTAATGTTATTGGGGTAGATTTTTGGAATTAGAATAGAAGTGGAAAGAATTGAAAGCTAGTCCATGAATTGGTGCATTCAGATTTTTAATTAAAGCAAAATTTAAAATGTGATGGTAAATTTTATAATTTTGTGCAGTATAGGGATTGTTTTGGTGGATTATTCTTATGTTGGAAATTTGGGATTTAATTACTTAGTTCATTAAGTAAATAAATATATTTTGTGATATGAATTTGGTTAGTATTAACTAGCAAGGAGTAAAACGTTATAAATAAATATAGCATGGTTTGATTTTATAAAATTTAAGATTTTAGGGACTGTTAATAAATTAATTGTATATTTAGTACGTTATTAAAATGAGAAGGAATATGAGCAATTTAATTTTGATGTTAATGTTTGAATTGAGTAAATGACTAGTAAATGACTATTGTTGTTAATTAAAAGTATGAACTATGATCTAGGATTGATTTATTTTAGTAAAAACAAGAATGGTATTAATGGAGTTAAATTGTTAAACTTAGATCAAGAGAAGAATAGATCAGGCATCCACCATGGGAAGGAAAAGATTATTGAGTAGACATCCGTCGTATTTTGGTAAGTTCGTGGACTCGAACTTAATCTTTCTAATTACTATTTAATTAATCAATGCTAATCTAGCTCTTAATATAAAATGAACGTGTATTATCGATTTAATTTAAAGCAAAATGAATGAGGAAATTGTGTAAGTAAATAATTGTACAATCGTCAATATATTCGACTAGAGTTGGGCTCACTGTGGATTTTGTCGATATAATTGACTAGCGTTGGACGCAATCTTTATCAGCTTATCTGACTAGTGCTGGGCACACAATCGTCAGTTTATTCGACTAACACTGGGCGCAAACACCGTTGGTTTATCCAACTAAATCTAGGCTCACATTTAATATCGTTGGTATATCCGGCTAGCGCTGGGCGCAAACATTTTTGGTTTATCCAACTAGAGCTCGGCTCACATTCAATACTGTCGGTTAACCCGACTAGCGTTGGGCGCAAATTGCTCTACGCTTTATCTGCTAGTGCCACTTAACTAATAGATCATATGACAATGTTACTTGAATTATCGAAAAATTTTAAGTTTTCATTTGGTTAAGTTATAATATCATATTATTATTGATTTTTCTTGTGATTAGCTAAATAAATGAAATCTATTAAATGTAAATTGATTTGCACGTTTATAGGTTAGATAAATAGTAGAACTGGACTTGGCATCCTTCAAGTATCCCGTACTTAATGTTGGTGATGTTTTCTTTTGTGTTTTTGGCATGTACCTAAGATGCAAATTTAGTGATAATATCTCTTTAGTTTTGTAAGTCCTAGGGAATATGATTTCACAAGTTTAAATGATTGTAAATACATGTTTGAATTTTTATGAAATACTTGCAATTTAATGTTGCTTAAATGATTTGGTCATTTTGGTGATTAACTTAGGTTGTTTGTTTGGTAAATGAAGTAAAGTTATTCTTTGTGTCACTTTGGTTGTGAATTGAATGGGAATGATAATATGTAGGTTGTGCATTTACCAAATTCAATGATTTGAATTTTTGAGCTTCGATTAAGGTACCTATGAATGGTATATTAGCTGTTGACGATAGAATTAAATGTGGTGTCAATGAGGGCACATTGGTTAGGCACCTAAGATGCTTGTTTGAGCATGTTTGATTCTGTTTTTTTTTTTGTTACTTAAGGCCTTTTAAAAATGTGCTTAGATGGGTAGAAAGATCATGCTTATTTGGTTTCTGAAAAGCTTGTTTTTGGCAAAGATTTTGTCCACTTGGCCTGAGACACGTGAGGGTGTGTCAGCCGTGTGTAACACACGGCCTGGTGGCACAGTCGTGTGCCCCCTACAGGTTCCTTTGAATGCTAGTCAAGTTGTTACATGGCCTAGCACACGGCCTGGCACAGGGGCGTGTGAGGCCATTTCAAGTGTCACATGGCCTAGCACACAGGCGTGTGGCTTGGCCATGTAACCCAATTCAGTCAGTTACACAGTCACAGACACGGGCTGGGACACAGTTGTGTGTCCCTACTTCGAATGCCCACACAACCTGAGACACGGGAATGTGTCTTGGCCGTGTGAGTCACACGGCCTAGTTACACAATCGTGTGACCCCTGTAGCAAAAATTTTTCAATTTTCTCTTAACTTCTCAAATGATTTCTTTTTAGTCCTGAAATGTTTTTAAGGAAATTTTAAGACCTTTAAAGCTCGATTTAGGGACAATTCGCATCTTTGTTGATGATTTAGTATAAGCTTATGATTATTCATGAATTGATTGTTAAACGTTTCGATTGGTTGGTAATAATCCGTAACCCTACTTTGGTGATAGATACAAGTTTGGGGCATTACATGACCAAAGCATCAAAAGCCACCTGAAACATGCTTAAAAATGACCAATTCACTATACATTAATCCATACAACCAATATGCCATTAAGGCACCTTAATCATCAAAATCAAACATATTTAAAGATATGCATATTTGGCTATACATTAACCATTTACACCTATCTTATTTCCATACCAAACATACCACAATTGACTACATTTTAGACATACCAAAATTTAGCTATCAATAGATGCATCAATTTATCCATGTACACATACTACATTAAGATACCATAAGTACCAACAGAGTACCAACCATAGTATCACATATATACAAGCCAAACTTTTCAGCTAACATACATCACGCGTTCAGCTAGACATCCATTATAACATTGGCTAAAACATCAAAATCTACCGATATATTTGTTGGATAGTGTGATAGGTCTCCGACGAGCTTTCGATTATCTATAAATCATAGGAAAGAAAACTACGTAAGCACATAATGCTTAGTAACTACATAAGCACATAATGCTTAGTAACTTCGTAAAATATAAAACATAACTTACCATTTCATTACTAAACATTAAGAACAAGCATTATAAAATCCAACGACAAGCTTGGCACAAACCTAAGCACCAACAATAACACATGTTAGCATATTCAAACATGATTCACATGAATTTAAAGTAGGTAAGCCATTATACATGAATTCATTTTAAATCATCACTTTTCTTAACATAACATATCTCCAATGAAACTTACCATTTCGATCCTTTTATACATGTCATGGTTCATTTTGAACACTTACCATCTCTTTCCTTTTCATGCCCATTGAACCATTTAGAATATCATCGGATACACGGGATAGCTCACACGAAGTGTGCTAAACATATAACCGTAATCTTTCCTTTCCTTTGCATCATCGCTCACACGAGCTATGAAATTGGCCTACTCACACGAGCTGTGGGTCAGAATGTAAGCTACATGATGCTACTCAGACAAGCTTTAGAGTATCCACAACAAATGCAGGACATCAGCCATCGATTGGACATTCAAGACCAGCACCCAAAACATGGAACCCTAATGAAATGTCATTTCTATCCTACAAATTCCTAAAGTTCAAATAGGGCTCGATAGACATCATGGCATAGTTGGATTTTCACTATTCAATTTACATAGCATTTAACATATTAACATATCATTTATAATAACATTAAAGTGGTATTTAATCATACGAACTTACCCCGACAATTAAGGCATAGAAACGGAGTCGACTAATCTGAAACTTTAGCTTTACCCCGATCTAAATCCGTATGAGGTCTATCTTGATCTAAATAGGTAAATTCAATCTATTTAATACACATACTATTAAATTTAATCTAAAATTCATACTTTTGCAAATTTATATTTTTACCCCTAATATTTTAACTTCTTTACAATTTAACCTTTAAGCTCGTAAATGGAAATTTATACAATTTCATCAATTTATTATGAATACATATCAACTTATACAAATCACTATTTCACAATTTCACCATGTACTTTTACAATTTTTACAAATAAGTCCCTAATTGACATTTTCATCAAAACTCACTTTACAAAACTTGTTTATTTATCAACAAAGACACAAAATCTTTCATCAAACTTCATAAATCATTCAAACATGTTCATGGAAAAGCCTTAATACTTTAAATTTTTTCAAATTAGTCCCTAGGCTAGCTAGATTAAGCTACAACAACTTCAAAAACATATAAATCATTAAAAACGAGATCAAAATCACTTACATGCAAGACAAAGAACCCAACCGAACCTTCAAGCCCTAGCAATGGTAATTCTTTCTTCAAATTCAGTGAAAGGACCAAGTGAAGGTGATGATACAATTTTTTTTATTTAATTTAAGCTAATTTATCAACTTACACTTTTAACCTTGGTTTATAACTAAACAAAACATAAAATCTTTGTCCATATTTGTCCATTCATAATTTAAATGGTTTATTTTCCATTTAAGTCCTATAAATAAAAAATTTCATAACTATTTGACACCTTTAGCTACTAGAACTCTACTTTTGTACATTTTATGATTTAGTCCTTTTCACTTAATTAAGCATGCAAACGTTAAAATTTCTTAACGACATCTTTACACGACACTACTAACACATCGTAGACATTAAAATAATAATAAAATAAATATTTTCGCATCATATTTGTGGTCCCAAAGCCACTATTTTGATTTCACTAAAAATAGGTTGTTACATGTAATGCCTGAATTGTGATATGTGGAATGGAAATTGAGTAGAAATATGTGATATGATATGAAAAACATGTATATATCTAATGATTTGAATTTTAATATGCATATGATTGAAAATTGATATATGTATTAAATTTTATATGAAATTGAACATTAGTACCATATTAACTAGTAGGGCTATGTCGGATGTAGTTGGCATGCCATACGATTGGATTGTGTACGAGATTATGCACTTCGTGCCAGTATACACTTTACGTGCCAGATTACCCTACTTCGATCCATCTAAGTCCGAGTCATGTTAATATGGATTATTATTGGTAATGGTCTCACTTGTGTTCCCAAGTGAATTATAATAGAAAGATCACGTAAGCCATTGAGCAAATCATTTGACAACGAGCCCTAGGGGAAGAGATGGTTGTGAATGAATCAATCAACTCTAATAAAGAGATCAAATGGTAGCCTACCAAGGTAAGTGATGTTAAATGAATATGATAATGAATTGCAAGTTGTTTAAGTTGTAAAAAGTGTATGTTTGGGTTAAAATTGATGATGAACAAAGATATAGATTAAAGAATTGTTACACATAGAATGTTATGTATATGCAATTGTACTAAATTGTGGTGTTAATGCTTATGTATCATTATATTAAATCATAAAAGTACCACTAACCCTATCGTTCGCATATGGTATGTTTTCTCCATGTGTAGGTATAGGTGATCCTTGTGAATATGAGAAGTAGTTCCAGCATCGAAAAAGCAATTCTCTGACTCAAAAAAGTTTGTAGAGTTCTCTTTTGATAAAAATATGGCATGTACCTAGGGTTAAGGGTGGTTTTGTATTGTAGATAGTCGATTTTGGAATTTGGTTTATTAATGTTATCTTAAAGTACCATTTTGGCACATTTTGGCTTGAATGCAATTGGTTTATTATTGAATTGGTTGTATTTCGGATGTTTAGGTGTTATTTTAGGTCTTTCAAACTTGTTCCAAGCTAATCCTTTTGGAAATTTTGAGTCAAGTTGTGATGACATACTCTCAATTTAAGACGAGATCAACTAGAGAATTACGTCACGACAATGCATGCTCAAGGTCGCGATGTGCCTGGTCAATGAGTTGTGTCATAATGGGAACCCCCGAAGTTGCGACATGAATCCCTCGTCGCGAAATCTACCCAATACTTTGAAATCTTTACAATTTGGTCCTAATTCGACCTCGAGTTAACATTTGAGCTTTAATAAGCTCATATAAGACCCCGATAATGAATGTGTATCATAATATGTGTTTATTATACTCATAAATGAAGGTTTAATGTTATAATTTAAATTTAATTTATCGTAGTTTCTCTAACAAAAAATGTGGCATCTTGTAACTCAGACCAAGTGATCGGGTCGAGTATTGGGGTGTTACATTTCGAAAGTAATAGTTACACTATTGCCACACTTTATGTTGCAACATTGCATGTGACAGTCAATTTATGAAATTTCAAGTAGCATTACCTATGTCATCTATGGCACTGGTTGTGTTATCTTTATAATTGGTAATTTTTTACTTATAGTACATATAATTATAAGATTGGTAATTTTTTTTACTTATTCCCTAGAAAACTAAGATCAAGGTGGAGTGGTTCATTTGTTATAAAGCATGTGTACCCTTATAGGAAGTTGACATTGAGAATCAAAATAATGGTAACATATTCAAGGTAAATGGAAAAAGGCTCAACTTATTCCTACAAAATCAATTTGCTTAAAATGAAATTCTGCCTTTTTTATCCTTGTTACAAGAATTTTTAGGTGTAAATATATATTACTAATTAGGAGTTCATATTATTATAAATATTATTATCTTTTTTATTATTGTTACTGTTTATTTTGGTTCTCTTTTGTTATTTACCCCGGTTAAATGGCGAGTAATGGTACTCGATGACTTTATAGTTGATCCCATCAGCTACCTATAAAACTAGTATTGTATATTCCTACTTTTAAATCTTATCCAATTTAAAAACCTTTTAGTCTTCTCTCCCATATGATTTTATTTACTTTCAAAGTACTCTAATCTTTTTTCTTAAAGCTTTACAAGGTCAGGTGTGAAAGATTAAAGATGCTCACGCATAAAGGCATG
Source organism: Gossypium anomalum (assembly GCA_025698475.1). Lineage (NCBI taxonomy): Eukaryota > Viridiplantae > Streptophyta > Magnoliopsida > Malvales > Malvaceae > Gossypium > Gossypium anomalum. Next base: position 64,665,856 of record CM046956.1, read on the forward strand.
CCTATAGACATAAGAGTTGTAACGCCCCTAACCCGTATCCGCTGCCAGAATAGGGTTTTAGAGCATTACTACCATTTTCAGATCATTAAAAAAATTCACTTAAATACGTATCAATTCAATGCATCAATAAATATATTACCATTCAATCAATGGCTTGGCACTTGCCTAAGCATCAACAACAACACTTGTTAGTGTACTTACACATATTTCATATAAATTCTTATTTTCTCAATATGTCATATTTGAATTTAATACTCGTCTTAACTTACATATTTTCCTTATGTTAACATATAAAAGATAATCTCATATGTACATGTCATGATACATATCATTCTCTTACCGTTTCTTTAATAACATATATCATTCATTTCATTATATCAACATTTCATGCACCATCATTTCCTTATATCTTAGGTATATTTATTTCAGTAATAGTTCGTATTAAACTTAACATAATTTAAATTCCATATACCTATACTTATTTCATTTATCTATCTTATAAATTATTTCATACAACTATTTTGAACATTTATTTCCATATGACCAATTACTGTAGACATTTCACATTACCATTTTGTATAACCAATTCATTTAACCATTTGTTATATTACTGGAATGTTAGTTGTTCAACAGATATCTTGGCGTTTCTCTTCCACGATCTTATTTATCTTCGACATGATGCCATAGTGTCTTTCAACTATGGTCTTACTCATTTCCCCATCACGTTGCCATGGTATCTTTCAACCATGGTCTTACACGTTTCATGTCACGTTGCCATGGTATCTTTCAACCATGGTCTTACACGTTTCATGTCACGTTGCCATGGTATCTTTCAACCATGGTCTTACACGTTTCATATCAGGTAGCCATGGTATCTTTCAACCATGGTCTTACACATTTCATATCAGTTGCCATGGTATTTTTCAACCATGGTCTTACACGTTCATATCGAGTTGCCATGGTATCTTTCAACCATGGTCTTACACGTTCATATCAGTTGCCATGGTATCTTTCAACCATGGTCTTACATGTTTCATATCGAGAGAGCACACTCCGAAACCTCATCCTTACAAATGGGATTACGATCCAGGCTAAATCACTGTAATATAAGCTCATAGAGTATTGTCGGGATTACCAGTCCGGCTAAATTCCTGCAACGACAATTACTCTAATGAGCTTGAATCTGAATACCAGTCCGAGCTAAATTCGGACCTAATTTGGATTACCGGTCAAGGGCTAAATCCATTTTCCACATATTCTTCGGGAGGGCTATATCAGGATAGGATCACCCATCCGGGCTAGATCCTTTTTACCGTCAATTCCTTTTTAGAGATCCATCGAATTTTCCTTCCATTCAACAGGGATTTATTTTCAAGTTATATCGAGTATTTACCAATATTTCATCAATTATCATAAATTGAATATTCAAATCATATTTTCATTACATAACCACATATTTCAAGTGTTTAAAAATACAATTCAAGTTACACAAACTTACCTCATTGATTGTTCGTGTTTATGATTTCATTATTCTAATATATTTTCTTTTCCATGATCAAGTCTCGTATTTGTGTCGTCCGGATCTTTATAAATAAATTTGATCATCATTTTCATTCATTTCATATTCTAATGCATTTAATTAATGCTCCAGGCAAAATTACCATTTTGCCCCTAAACTTTAATTAATGATGATTTCATCCTTAGGGTCAAGAAAATAAAATTCTTGCAATTTAATCCTTATTTCCAGCTATTATTATCATACATATCGATAATGATCCATGAATTCTATAAAATATCAAATTTTTCACAATTTCAACACTTTTCAATTTAATCCCTAAAACATGTTTTCCCCCGATCTTGAACTAAATTGATAATTTCATTAAATTTTGTAATTTAAATAATAAAATAATCTATTTCATGCAATTTAGTCATTTCTGACATTTTTACAAAATTACCCATAATGTTTTACTTTTATTCAATTTAGTCCCTAAGCCTAAAACATGCAAATTAGCCATGCTAGATGAATATTCATACATATTTTCCTCCTCCTCCTCTCCATTCCACATCCTTAATTTATATAACATGCAACAACTAACATTATCAATAATTTCACTATTTACTTATATGTACATTCAAAACTGTCCATTTGCGTCATAGTCACTAAATTATTTATATATTAAGCTACAGAACTCGAAATTAAGATCCGTTAATTTTTCTTGAAACTACACTCATATTTATTCTTACCATAAAATTTTTAGAATTTTTGGTTTATCCAATTAGTACAGTTTATTCATTAAATTCTCCCTGCTTTTGCTATTTGTGATTCGACCACTCTTCACTAAAGTTTAATTATCTCTTTAAACAGAATTCAAATGATGTTATAATTTATTTATTATAAAAATAGACTCATTAAGGAATTTAACCATATAAAGTATGTAACTTATTTTTGTATAATTTTTAGTGATTTTTCCAAGTCAGAACAAGGGATCTCGAAATCATTCTGAAACAGTCTCACAAAAATATAAATATCTCGAATCTGAAATTACTTTACTTTCTCTATTTATTTTATATAAAAATAAACTCAATAAGCTTTAATTCCATATCACTCTTAGCTTCTAATTCAATTTCTATCATTTTTGTGATTTTTCAAAGTTAGTCTATTATCTTTGTCTAAAACTACTTTAGTGCAACATATTGATTACCAAGTTTATAACACTCCTATTTCCATTTTCTACCATATTTCCCATTATTTTCTCTCATTTCCCTTCACTAATATATCAAAAACATGAGACCATATAAAAGAAAATTCTACATTAACATCAATTCCATGCTTTTTCAACAATATTAAACTTAAAAATATATTGAAATCTTAATGTTCTTACCTTTTCTTATTAACTTCAATCTTTAACTTGATTTTTCTCTCTCCTCCAGCTTCTATTTCTTGAATCCAACTTGATATTCTTGCTCCCCATCATCTCCTTGCTATCTTTCTCTCTTGATGGCTATGGAAATTCTTTCAATTTTTAGGTGAGAATAATGAATTTTTGGTGAATGGACTAAATTGTAAAGAAAGAAAACTTCTTTTCTTCTTACTCTTTCTCACGTTGGTTTGCATGGAAAGGAAAGATGATGAAAATTCTTCATCTTTCTTTCCTTATATACTAAATAAATAATAATAAAATAATATTAAATATCTCATAAAATATTAATAAAATAATATTTATCTAATTAATTAATTTAAAATATCATCAACATAATCATTACATTCTAGAATTCTCTCTCTTACTAATTGACCATTTTGCCCTTCATGATCTTTTAGAATTCCATCCTTAAATCATCATTTAATTTGGTAAAATTGTAATTAAGTCCCTCATAGTTCTTCACTTATTCAATTTGGTCCTAATTCATCCATTTTCCTTAGTTTCTAGATCATTCTACCCTTAAAATATTTACACTATTGGTCCTTTAACTTTTTCATATTTACACTTTAACCCTTTAAGTCTTGAGTATTTACTCTTAGGCAACAAAACTTTTCTGACTTTTACAATTTAGTCCTTTCCTGAATCAAGATATCATAATTTACTTCCCAATGTTGCCATAACTCAAAACTTCCCTTTTTATCACTTTATTTCCTTATTTTATTACATCAAGGATAATATATTACTGTAAAGATTTTCGGGGTATTACAAGAGTGATCATCAAAGAAAAGGTACGATTTGAGGAATATCTTCATTTTTTGCATTCACTTGGTACATGTAAGAGCAGTTATGCAAGAAAGCGAAGAGCAAAGCACCTTGGAGTGATTTATCATAGATGTGCTAAATGGACCTAAACCGATAAATGTCGTCCTATTGGGATGACATCTATAAATTGAGAACATAGAATAAACTTCATTAGCGACAAATTTTGTAAAGAGAATTTTAGAGATTTCTGAATTACTTTTGAGACCCATCCTAATGGTCTCAGTTCCAATATGACTGGAATCATCATGGGAATCTAACGATAAAAGACATTGTTTTCCATTTTGTATGAAAATTGAATGAGAAGCTGATCCTTGACTCATAAAAGATGTTTCAACTGTTATTGGACATAAAACTAGAGTAAGATATGAGCCACGATCATAACTACTGTAAACAATTCTCAATCCTTAATCTCCATTTGCAATAATCATATGTCCCTTCCATTTTACATGATGTCTGTATCTATGTTATTTATCTTGGTCTCAACTATTTGAAAAGAATATTAAAAAATAAAAAAAAATATGATATCGATATTATATTACTGTCTATTTTTATATTTTCTTCGTGCATGATAACTTTTCTCTTTTGCATTATTGTCTCGATATTTATGTTTTTTTAGTATTTGTCATTAATTATGGCATGTTTTTTTGTTCCTTTTTGAATTTTTCTTCTCGAAAAAAATTTACCTTTGACTTGTCTGATTTTTTCTAACATCTTATTTACTCTTTGTGTGGTCCGAACCTTATATATTTCACTACTCCCTTATTCACATTCATACACTCAAAAAGAAAAGAAAAAAAGCATGGCAAGTATTTCAACTCAAAAGTATGAAAAGATTTGTGTTTTTTGTAGATCTTATTTAGAAAAAGATAAAATTGTATAGATATGGCTATAAAATTGGGTGAAGTACTAGGCAATGAAAAAATCTAGGTGATCTATGGAGGGGAAGTATGGGTTTAATGGGATCAGTGGCTACATCGGCATATGTGAAAGGGAGTTCAGTTTTGGGTAACCCCGAGAGTGTTCAAAGAAAATGAACTATGTGGACCAAACATCAGTAAAGAATTACTAGTTTGGAGTATACCTGAATGATTAGCGCTCGTGTTCGACACTGTCAATGCATTCATTACCTTATATGGAGGTTTTGGTACATTAGAGGAAATACTTTACATAACATCTTGGTCATCTTTCTTCAAACATAAAAAGCCCATTGGTTTGGTTAATGTTAATGGTTTTATAACAATTTACTCTCATTTAGATAATGTTGTAGAAAGTAGATTTCTGTTTTCATAGGAAAGGAATGTCTTGATCTCTATTGCAATTGTTGAAGAACTACTCGTTAAGCTTCAAGCTTTTGAGTACCACCTAAACCTAATCACTCAACAAATTGTTGAATCCAGAAAAAGGAAAAGAGAGTTTGAAAAGTAAGAAATGGATTTAACCTTGTCTTTATGACATTATTCAACTTTTGGGTTTAAATTATATTTATATATATATATAGTTTCGTTTTAGTTGTAGCAGTCTAACTTATCTCTCTCTCTCTCTCTCTCTCTCTCTCTCTCTATCACAGGTGATATCCTCTAAACTTCACTCATGATTTTGACATTGAGGAAAATTCCCTAATTTGGTAGGGGGTAGGGGATACTTTTTTTTTACATTCTAAGTTTGCATCAGAAAAAATCACTAGGGATTGCTATTGTAAACAAGGTGACAGAGTATGTAAAATAATCTTGAGACTGCACCTGATTAGAATGCTTACCCTTACTCTTCTTTTTTAAATTTTTTTAGAGTAAAATGCAAGTAACGAGTTAATAGAATTCTTGATTTCATCATCTTGCATTAAAATGGAGGATAATGAGTAATCTTGACACCTTTTTTACTTTATATTTTTTTTCTAAAAAATTTTTTGTTAGTTTTCTTTTGTGTAATGTTAGTAAATATTTTGCATGATCATTTAAGATATCAAGTACTTTTAAGATTTTAACATGCTTGCAAAGTATGTAAACTTGCATAATTGATGATTATTGAAAGATTTGTGTTTTCTTTTGTGTAATTAGGTTCTTTTAGGACTTCAAATATTTCCTCTTTGAAATTTCTTTGATAATATCATCTTTTGAACCTTTCTTTGATACATTATCTGTCTTAGATGATATGCATGAATTGTAATGGGTTGTAAGTAATATTTGTATCATGATGTTATAATCTATTGGTTGTTACCTTTGAATATGATGAATAGTTCCAAATGCATGATAAGGGAAGACCTAAACAATTTCTTTGGATCGTTTGAGCTTTTCGAGCCAACCCTTGCATAATTTTTCTTAGTATCCTAATTTTGAGCCTTTTAAGAGTTTTCTGTACATGGTCAATGTAATGCCCATTCAACTCAAATCGATTCTTCAAGTCCAGATCTCGGGTGTTACTACGCACAATACTTAATAAAATTTTCAAAACAGTTGACAGACACTCTTATTTAACATATTTCTCACTATCATTTCATTTAAAGACTTACTTTCGAAGAAACAAATGAAAGTATTTTAGAAATTATATATTACATTAGACCAAATACAATTCATTGCAATACAAACATTTTCTAAAAACTGACTTTTACGGTAGAATACTACAATACGCAACTTTTCCACTGTATGCATAATGACCCACTTCGCCGGTACCTTGGCGTACTCTTGGCATCGTCCCTCCTGATGCATTCTTTTTCCCCTCCTGATGCATTCTTTTTCCCAACACTTGGAAAAAACAACAAACATTATATATTCAAGAGAACTTAATGAGCTTTATCCCAAAAATACCACTGCAAATAATTTTTCTTGTTTAAAGAACATATGTGCACCAAATTCCCTCCTTAACCAATTACTTCCATTTCGAGCGGATACTATTACAGTTTCGACATACACTACACGCAAACTTTAATACTCTTAACTTACCAATGTACCATTCAAAAGAATATATCTTTAGAGCCCTCTTTATACAACCAATTCTTCACACTTACATTCATTCCAGAAAAGTTGTTTACAGATGCTATTCACTGGCAAATACATACAAGTTTGGGGAATACTCATTCAGATTTTCATACCATCAACTTTCTAATCAAATCATACTCAAGTTTGATATCATACAAACTCACACTAATAATGTACTATACATATCATTCAGATGAATTCAACATCACTTTATTTTGAAACCCCAGATACTCAAGAAATACAATGAATTGGTTTTTATAAGATTCCAGAAGAAGACATGATACTGTTCAAATATGGCGTATACCAGATGCTCAGATTTTAGCACTATACAACATAGATGAATTCAAATCAATATTTTCTTATGTCTCTCAACTGCAAATGCGCCCATATTCAACACTAACAAATTATTATGACAGATACGCTCTTTAGCATTCAAATATACACTTCTCTTCAAGAACTTCCTTAAAAACTTACCCAATTGCTTTATAGATCTAATTCCATCAAAATAACCTAGACATATCATAACCTTATCTTAGCAATACTTATTACAAAATAATCAGGATTTACCTAAACTTACCATAAGGGCAAATAAGTACATTTTACCAGGCAGACTTATTAGAGTACGCCGAAATGGCCAAATAGAACATGTAACACCTTTAACTCGTATCTATCGCTAGAATAGGGTTACGACGCATTACTGTAAAAATAAAACATCATAACATACGTTTCAAACAATAATATAACATTACATAAACCATTCATTCAATGCATATCATTCCTAAATCGAGCCTTCGAGGCCCTAAAAATGCCTTAGGAATCATTCGAGACTAAATTGGAATCAATCAGAAATTTCATGAGAAAGTTAAAAAATTTGGACTATAGGGGTCACATGGCCATGTGACTCATACGGCTGAGACACGCTCGTGTCTTAGGCCATGTAACAATCAAAATAAGGGCACACAGTCTGGTCTCAACCCATGTTTGTGCCCGTGTAACTCTTTGAGTTGGGTCACACGACCAAGCCACATGCTCATGTGCCAGGTCGTGTAAACTCTCGAAATAGCTCTACACACCTGTGTCCTAGGCTGTGGGCTAGGTCATGTAACAACCTGACTTGCATGCCTTAAAACCAACAGGGGACACACGACCATGTCGCATGGCTGTGTGTCGCACACAGCTGAGTCATATGCCCGTGTCTTAGGCTATATGGAAATGAAATTGGCCTAAATAAAGCCATTTCTATCACCAATATAAGCATGTAACTAAAAGCAATTTGTGCTAGAACTCAAAGCACCAAAACCTTACCAAAACATGCATGAAATAACAAATTCAGTAGATCATTTTCATTCGACCAATATGTCATGCAAGGGCAGCTCAAATACAATCATTCAAACATAGCTAAACATGTATACTTACCACATTTTAGTCATACTTATATAATTTAATACTACTTCCAAAACATACCATAGTTATGATAATTAGATCTTCCACATAAACATACCATTTGGTCACTCAACATGCATCATATCTTAGCCATATTAACACATACCAATAAGGTATCAAAAGTACCAAAATGACACAAATCATCAAACATCACATGCTGCCAAAACAACATATGCATACCAAAATCATCAACCCATATTCAACTAACATCAAACACAAGTCCACCTATACATGCCATTATAACCGTGGCCAAAACATCAAAAACTATCGATATAATCGCTGGATAGTGTGATAGATCTCTGACAAGCTTTCAAACCGATCGAGTTTTCAATAATCTGTAAAGTAAAGAAAAGTAATTACGTAAGCAATGAATGCTTAGTAAGATCGTATAAACTTTTAACATAACATTCCATTTCAATAATGAACTTTCTAGGGTAAATATAAACCTATACCAATGCCACAAGATTTATCAAACTATATAACCATCTACTCACGAATGAGTAAGTCCATCAACATCACATATATTTTTCACTCCTAACATAATAGGATTTTATAAGACACATTACACAATCATTAACCTTTTCATAAGATTATGAACCACTCCATTTACTTACTTATCATTCCATTTACTTACTTTCCATTTCATTTACTTACTTTCCATTCCATTTACTTAGCATAAGCTTAAATAACATTATCAATTCATGAATTAGTGTGTTTATTCATGACATAGATAAATTCATCCATAATAAACATCAACCAATTACACAAGCTTGACACAAGCCTAAATATCATTACCAATACACAAGTTAGTGCATTTATACATAACTCTTTTGGGATCAACCACATGATAAGCCATTTCATAAGAAAATATATCTTTTGATTCATACAATGTTTTCATGAACATAAGCATATTTACATTTGGACACTTACCATTTCAAAGTATATCATTAAGATTAAGTATGATATAATTCAACCATAAGCTTCGCATAAGCCTAAGCACCATCCACAACAAATGTTAGTGCATTAATACATAATTCACTTGAATTAACATGAGGTAAGCTAGATGTACATGAACATTCTACTTTTGGATTCATTGTAACACCCCAAACCCGGCCTAAACATTATGGTCGAATCTGGCGTGTCACATCGAAGTGTTTTTCGAAAGTTGATCTTTTCGGTAAAGATTCGTTATTGAATTTAAATCCTTTTATTTTTATTTAACAAAAGTTCTCGTCAAAATGTTTACCTTATTAACCATCAGTGTTACATTAAATTGGTTTAAAAACGCGAAAGCTTTTTAAGTTGATGAAGTTTAAAACGCATGTTTTAGAAAACAATAATTGTTTTAATAACTCGTCTTTACCTAAACTAGCAGTTTAAAAATAAAATGTCCAAAACCCAATTAAAAATTAAAACCCATAAACGGCCTTATTACAAGATTAAAAACCCAAAAGTAAAATTTAAATTAAATAAAGTCAAATGTAAGACACAGCAGTCGTGTGGCCACCTCCGGGTCCCTCGCAGCTCCAAATCGTCTAAGGCTAGGAATTACCTATACAATTAAAAAGAAAGGGTGAGTTATGAAAACTCAGTGTGTAATCCCCTAACAGACAACAGAAACCAGAATGTGCAAAATAGTCTGGGCCGTAGCCTTATTCAAGATAATAGAGCGATGCAGGCTTTGGCCCTATCTGATGTGCAGTAGGCCTAAGCCCAATATAGTATTAGTACAGTGTAATGTAATTATGCACCACCCAAATCCAGCCAGCACACCACCTGTACCAACCAACACACCATGTGGGGATATAAATCGACCCACCTAGCCAACACACCAATATCGCAAAGAAAGTGCGATAATAATAATGCAAATAGATAGCGCCAAACAATAAATGTGGCAAAGCCACGATGCTTGATGAATGTGACATAGTCACCAGAATAGTACTTCCTCCATATCAAAAACCCAACCCCATGCAGTATGTCATGTCATAAATATTGCGTGCATGCAAAGTCATACTCAGTACAATCATATATGTCATACGAAACATAAGGATATAATCGTCAATTTACCATATAGGGATATTACAGTCATTTAACCCTATAGGGGTATTACGGTAATTTTACCCTATAAGAGTATTACGGTCATTTTACCCTACAGGGGTATTATAGTTATTTTACCTATTTTAGGGTTTTAGCTCCAATAATGACCTCTCTGAAGGTCTATAGTCTTCTCGAGCGACATAGATAGCCTAAAAGATCATAACGGTGTAAATAGACCCCACACGCTCGTGTGGCCCAATTAGCCCAAACTCAGTTACGGCTATGTGACCTACACAACCCAGTCCAAAATTTATCACTTACCGTGGGTTTAATCTGTGCGGGGGCCACGAGCCCATTGGGCTCACACGGCCCAACGTGGCCCATAACGGCCTAAGTCCACAGAAACGCTCGTGGTGGCCTTTACAGTCTATCGCCCATAATTTTTGGGCTCGGTTTACCCACGTGCGATCGCATGCTCGTGTGGCCTCAAATATCGAAGTTTCGACTCTTCGACTTTTCGAATTTGGTCTATTTACAGTAAAGAAGGGTGTGGTTACACACCTATTATGGATTTGTACTTGGAACGCTTCTGAAACCCAACACCTATAAACACAGCAATCCCATCAGTAGTTCATACACACAGTTAATCCAAACCATAATATTGGAGGTACTAAACCCTATTCATCACTACTTACCAACCGCATAATCGCAGAACCTCCACTAGATCCCAAACCAACACAATCTCCCCAACGCTTTAACCTTCACCCAAAATAGTTATCCAATTCATAAGAATCCATACCCTACAAAAACAAATTGAGAACTTTAAGCGCTTACCATGAGTGAGAGGATCACTTGTGGTGAGAGAACAATCGGCCTAACCCCTTGGCTATAGCGATCAAATCCTCTAATAATATTCAGTAGAACCAAGGTGTTAAATGGAACCATAACTATGATAGAAAAGGGCAGGAATGAACAAAACAAGATCAAATAAACAGTACTTACCACCAAGGTCGATAGCTAAGAATAAGAGAAAGAATCGATTCCCGTAGGGTCAATGCAAAATCAGTATTCGGCCAACAAAGGTTAAGTTGCACTGAAAAGAGAAAAGAAAGAAGAAAAGAGAAACTCAATCACCCCAGGCTAAAACCGAAATTGTCAGAGAAGAAGTGAAGCAATGGATATTCGGCCAAAAGGGAAGCCCTTGAGAAAAGAGTGTGAGGGAGAAGACAACCTGTGACTAAAAGATTTAATGAAAGGAGTAAATTCTTAGGTCACTAAGACCTAATAGGTACTTACCAAAATACGACACTACTTCAGAAGCAAAAGAAAAGACCCCAAATTGTACAAACCCGAGAGAAAAAAGAAGAGAGAAAAGAACCCCAAACAGAGTAATCAAAATCGAAAGTCATATAGAGGAATCAGTCGAAAATCCCTATGCACAACACCCTACGTTCAGCACAACTCCACTAAACCTCAAACTCCCGTTTTCTCTCTCCTTATCCCCCTCCTAAAATCTCTCCTCAATTCTCTCCTTGATTCTCTCCATATAACACTCTCTGACCAAGTCAAATTTCACTTAGCAAAGTTTCAAACAACATCTACTTCTTACACAGCAAGAGTAGCAAAATAAATACTCTTTTATATGCAATGGGATTCGAACCCAAACCCTCTCAGTTGCTCAACACGTCACTTGCCACCAAGCCACAAGGCTTTTTTTATGACACATTTTACGCACAAATATTTATAAGGCCTACAAGCTAAAGCCAAGGTTCACTTAAGCGAAAAAACTAAAATTTTTGGACAAGCCCAGACTTGAACCCAGGCTTCTCAATCACTCCCAAGCACACCCAAATCACTTAGCCATTAAAGCAAACATGCAATTTGTGTCACTTTCATGCTTAACTAAAATATTTATGAGCAGTCTCCTAACCGCTCCCATGCTCAAGGCCCAATACTTCTAGGCCCAATTTCGAGGTGTTACATTCATCCTTTTCATGAATATAGATATACTTTCAAGGAACATTTCCATTTCAATCTTTTTCATAGATTTATGTCATAGTTCGTTTAAATGCTTACCGTTCCTTTCCTTTACATGCCCATTGAACCATTTAGAATAACATCAGATACACGGGAAAGTTCACACGAAGTGTGCTAAACATATAATCATAATCTTTCCTTTTTCTTTACATCGTTGCTCACACGAGTTATGAAACGGGCCTACTCACACAAGCTGTGGGTCGGAATGGAAGCTACACGATACTACTCACACAAGCTGTAGAATATTCACAGCAAATGTAGGATCTCATTCACTAGTAGGATGTTCAAGACCAGTGCTGGAAACATGGAAACCCTAATGACATGTTATTTGTATCTTACGAATTCCTAAGGTTGAAACGGGGCTCAATAACCGTCAATTTGTCATAATGTGGATATATTCACATATACATTGATTCATTTACATTAAAAACAACATAATAAACATCTAATTTAATTAACATTATAATCATTACAATTCATATGAACTTACCTGACTAAATTGCGATAATGACTAAGTACAGAGGCTATTTGGTAACTTTTTCTTCTCTTCAATTTTCCACTCGTTCTTGATCTAAATTAACAATTTCATTCAATTCATTAATTCAGGCAGCAAAACCAATTCATTTTATGCAATTTAGTTCTTTTCGACATTTTTACAAAATTACCCCTAACATTTTTCTTTTATTCAATTTAGTTCCTGAGCTTAAAACATGCAAATTAACCATTTTTACTCAAATTTAAGCTTAGTTGAATTTATTGTAACATTAATAAAACCCATATTTTTTGTTATTACACATTAAATCCTTATATTTTTACTATTTCAACAATTTAATCCCTAATCATTATATTCATCAAAAATCACTTAACAAAATACTTATAAATAACAACTAATACTTCAAATTCATCATTTAACATCTAAAATCACAAAGAATCATAAATGGAAACATTCAAAACCTTTAGCAGTTCCATAAACGAAGGCACAGGCTAGCTGGGCCTAATTGCAATGATCTCAAAAATATAAAAATTATTATATACGAGTGAAAATAGCTTACCATGCAAGGATATAACTATCACCTAAACTTGAAACATTTTCCATGGAGGTTCGGTGATGAAGAAAACAAAATGGACAAGAAAACCATTATGTTTTCTTATTTTTAACCTTTTATTCTTTATTTTAATAATAAAATAACATATAAAACATATAACATTGAAAGAAATTAAAACTTAAACCGTCCATTAAGGCCATCCAATTATGTTTCTTTAATCAACTAACACCTTTAAATGAATAGCAACTGACTATTTCGACTATTACGATTTAGTCCTTTCTGCTTATTTAACCATCTAAATATTAAAATTTCTTAACGACACTTTAATACAACCTTAACAACACTCCGTAAATATTTAAAAAATATTTATGACTCGGTTTATAGAAATGAGGTCTCGAAACCTCATTTTCTGAAACCACTTAACTTTAAGGTCATACCACTTGAACCTAATTGTTCTTCCATTTCACACAAACCATTAAATCAAATTTTATCATTACATCATATATTACTTGTTAATATTAAATAATAATATTTATGGACTCAAACATTGGATTTGTGGCCCCAAACCACTATTCCAACACTTCAAAGAAATTAGTTGTTATAGAACACGCCACAAGGGCATTAAACAGAATAACATGTTTACTTTCTCGAAAGAATTTTATAGGGGGTGCCACGGATTTCTCCCTCATAGAATTATACATAAGTTCATGTATTGTGATCTTCTTTTTCGATTTACAGATGTTTTTACACACATTCATGTATCGTGATCTTCTAGTCCATTCTTCATCTTACTAGAGGCTACACCATGAGTGTTTCCAGATCATATCATGATGCCATGGGTTTCAAACTCATGGTCTTACATTTGATTTCATATCGTGATCTGCCAATCTGGTTAGCAATATAACTGCCTTACCAGAGGCTTCACAAAGAGACATTTCTTACTATTTACTTATTTAAATGTATTTGCTTTCCAGACTGACTCATACTTTTCATATCTCAAAACTTTACCTGCATACTTATCAATCAACATTCCTCTCAACAGAACTTATTACATATCATCATAGCACTTATCTCCTTACTCTACTTGTACAGTTACCAATATTATAGATATCATCATATTCAATATATATTTCCTTCTACTTGAAAAGTTTACATAAGAGAGAGAGTTAGGGTAGAGACTCACTTGATACTCAATTACTGCATTTATAAGCTCTAGACTTAGATATCCTTCTTGCACTAGTAGCAACACGTGATTAGAAAACATAGGACTACCATTAAAGCTCATTTACATAAAATTTACTATTATTTCAAACTTTGGTAACCCCCGTGCAGAGTCTTATACTTACAACTTACTATTCATATACTACATACAGATTCATTCTTTCAAAAACATCTAACATACAGAGCTGTAATGCTTAGCTAGAGATGGAATGATCACTGATTAAACCAAGAATCCTTAAGTTCTAGCTTAATGAGAAAAAGATACCATTGGATACTAGAAAAAGAATTAGAAAAGTACTCTCGAAGGAAGAAGAAAAATGTAGCATCCTGCCCGACAAAGCCCTAGTGTTTGAGTGTTGTTTATAGAAGAAAAGTATGTAGAGTAAGTTCTGAGTGAGTAAGGTATTAAATCTAGCTAAGTATTTGAAATAAGTCTGTGTTAGGCGAAGCTCAGTGATTTGGAGGACTTTCCTGTAGAGTATACGCCACCCTGACAGTTAGACGAATATGTTAAATCGTTAAGGTTAAGCTTATAGAGTTAACTCCTAAATGTTAATTCTTCAGTTTTGAGAAATCGTCTATATTGTTATTTTATTATTTTGATTGAATGATTTAGTCAGCCTAATGAAAACTAGTACAAACAAGATAAGTTACTATATATTTTTGGACACAGATTTAAGATAAAAGAGTGTAGTGCCCCAAAATTCTTATTTTTGAATTGTCAAAATTTGGCAAAGTAAATTGATCCATTGAAGTGGCTAAGTGTAACGCCCCAAAAATCTCAAAATTTTTTTCTTTTTCAGTTTTGATAAAAGGTACGCTTAATATTCCTAGTCGAGTGTTATTTATGTGATAATAGGTCTGGTTAAGTTTTGAGTTCGAACTTTAGGGTGAAGGAAATTATAGTTTAATAATTAAAAGAACCTTGATGGCAAGTAGTTTGGTTTTTAAATAAATGAATGAGGAATTGGACACAAGGAGCCTTGTGTTGGAGTGGCAAGTAGCATTACATGTGGGGCTTAGAGGTGGCGTCACATGCATGGCAAGGAGTTTTGGGGTTCAAATCCCTCCTCACTCAAAAGAAAGACTTATTTTTGCTCAATAAATGGCCAGTAGTGGCATTGGATGTGAACTCTGAAGGGAGTGATCAGAGGAGAAATTTAAGGAAGGGATTAATGAGTTATCAGGAAGAAAATTTAAGAGATAAGGGGTGTAGAGATGTAGAGTCGAATAGGGAATTTTGGGATAGGTAAATTCGGCTATAGTATATATAGGTGTCGATTTTGGGGATTCTAGGTAATGCCAAAATTGCTTTTCTTCCTTTAGTTGAATTTCTTATTTTTTTTATTGCCGAAACACTTTTTTCTCTAAGTGCTCAGAAGCCAAATTCCTTGTTCCTTGCTTATCGATTTTCCATTCTTTCTCTTCTCAAATTCTCTTTTGATTCACCTTTGGTTTTAGTCGATTCATTCTTCTATTTTTCTTATTTGTGCCGAATAACCCTTTCACCATACAAATCTCAAAAGCTAAATACCTCTTTGGTTGAAGACCCTCTGTGCCACCGCTAATCCCTCTACTTCGGCAGATTCTTATAGGATTAGTATCAAATCTCAGATTCTAGATCTCTGCCGAATTGATCCTTGGCGTTTTGAAGTTTTGTGTAAGTATTCCTCTTTTATTGGTTAGGGTTGGTCGAATGGCCATGGAGGATTTGAGAGTGACTTAAGATGATTGTGAGTCACTTATTGTTTAGTTTTAATGATTAAGATTGATGCAGATTTAAGAAATACTCGTGATTAGTAATCAAGGAAGGGTTGTTAAGGCTTGTCATTCAACGTAAGGCAAAGGTAAGATATTCAGCTTTTGGTGATCGTATTTGATAAGTGTGTGATTAATCATTGAGTGACATCGTTTGTAAGTTGGTGACTAAAGAGATCGTAGCACATTTTAGTACCAGGTGTGTACATACACTGCACACACACAGTAGATCGGCAAATCCTGAAATGCTGAAAAGCCAAAATGCTGAAAACCCGAAAGTTTGGCTACAATAGACTTGCAAGTGTGCGAACACTCATAAAGGAAAACTGATAGGTTATCAAAGGCCCCATGTGTGATTCTGTGGACTTGGGTCGTGTACTGGCCAAGCAGGCCAGAATGGGCTAAATGGGCCCAATGGGCTGTAGGGCCCATAATAGGCAAAATTGGTAATTTATTTTTAAGTGATGAAAAATCATATGATTGCATGACTATGAATGTGATTGGGCCTGACGGGCCATATGAATGTCATTTGGACCTAATGGGTCATACGAATGTGATTTGGGCCTAATGAGCCATATGAATAAGATTGGGCCTAGTGGGCCATATGCATGTATGTAGACTCGTTTGGGCTTTGTAAGGGGTTTTGGGCCTCGTATCTGATAACTGCTTCAACATACATAAAACTTAAATAATTAATTAATTGTGACCGTGGACAAGCCATAAGGTTAAGGTGTGGTAATGGGTATATGCATGGCTAGGATTGGATCTAGGGAGAGCTTGGTACTTAAGCGGTCTTATTGACCCACCTCCTCTTCTCTGGATTCCTACCTGGTGCATAGTATCTGTTCGCTTTAGCCAATGAGGACTTGTTAACGGGCCAAGGTAAGTAATAACCCATAATAAAGAGAAATTACTAAAAAGCCCCTAAGGGCAAAAATGACGAAAATACCCCTATGTGTTAAATGTAAGATTTATGGATTTTACATGTATACCTGCTGCATTCATACGATATTTTGTTTAGGTTGCACATGGGTTGAGAATTATGGAACGGAGGAAGTATATGAGGATCGCATGGTTGCTTGACGACTGTGGATCCACCGATGGCTTTTTAAGCCCAATATATGATTAGCAGCTTTGCTGCAACGTTAGGTAGTACCGCAACTTGGCTACCATTAGAGTGTATTAGATGGGTGGGTTGATATTTATATCCCCACATGGTGTGTATCGGGGGATGGAGATGGTGTGTAGCGGTTGGATGGGTGGGATCCGCGTATATTGATTGCCTTACATCTATTCTAATATTGAAGTGGGCTTAGGCCCGAAAAGACTTACTTTTGCATGCTTTTCTATTTGCCGAGGGTTGTATACACTGAGTTTTCAAAAACTCACCCCCTCTTTTATTTTTCTCAGGTGATCCTCAGTAGGTGGTTCGACTGTTAGAGGGACTCCGAGGTGGCCAACTAGCAAGACGGCTTGGACTGGTTTTCTTAAGCCTATAATTTCTAGTATTTTAAGTTATTTTAGTTCGAATTGTAATAAGGTCTTTCCTCTGGTTGTTATTTCAAATTAGGATTATCATTATTTTCATGCTTTATATTTATTAGAAGTAGAACATGGATTTCCTAATCCATAATTATTTTTAAATACTATGTTTCCACAACTCAATTTTTAAATGACAAGTTTTCATAGATCATATGTTTTAAATAAAGCTTCCGTAACTGAAAAGATATTTTACAAAGTAATTATTATCATACAAGAAGGAATAGTTTTCTTTAAATACACCTTGCTTTGAAAGCAACAAAAACAAACTGAATGTTACTTAATTTTCTCCTTTGAAGGGTTTCCAATGAAAACAAGGTTTTCGATAAAACACTTCAATGTAACATAATGGATCTGATCATAACGTCCGGGTCAGGTTTGGGGTGTTACATAAGTGTCAGTTATGTGTGCTTGAAGTCCTGTGTTCAAATTTCTTTCCTTGAATTTTTGTCCCAACCCTTATCTTTGAACTTGTAGCTTATGTTTTATTTCTACTCAACCGATGACAAGAATGAGCCTGTTGGTTTAGTGCTAAGGCTTCAGCTTACCTAGTGGTTAAGTGTTCGAATCTCCTATGTGTACAAAGTGGGAATATTTCTATTCCCATGCATTTTGCCGTCCATGTGGTAGAGGTTGGGTGAAATTTGAACTCTAGATAATCTGATAAATTGTCATAAAATCAATTTGGTTATGATGTTTTATTTTTAAATTAAATTAGAAGATTTTCCATAAATTTTTCTCACTACTCTCTCATGTTTCCCACTTTCTCTCTCCTTTCCATGTTCAATTTTTTTCAATTTTGTGATTGACTCTTCTACCATTAGTTTTCCTTCTTTGTGTTTTCCTTCTACTATCTTTCTTTCCTTCATTCCTTGTTTCATCTTCTTGCTACATTTTTATGCTGCTGAACATTTTAATTAAGGTACATGTGTTTAGTACATTAATTTCTTTGAAAGTAGCTTATGTTTACTCTTTCAGGATGTTGTTGTTCTCATTTCTTATGAAAGGTTTGGAAGTGTGTGTGTGTGTGTTTCTCATAATCATTTTAATTTATGGTTTTGGTGTACTGTTAGGAGAGGCTCGTGAATCTCACAATATCCTTCAAGCGAAGTAGGAGATTTGTAGGACTATCATCTCTATTTAAGTAAGTGATCGAACGCTGATTGGCTAGTTTTTTACGTTATTAAGGCCTAAGGTTAGCAGTTGTGGAAAAATTAGCAATTCAAATTTAGTGTTTTGTTACTAAAATTGGTCATTTAAATGCTGATTTTAGGTTTCAAAATTCACTTTGTTGGATTTGCATCGAAAATCGACCAGGTGTGTAATGGAAACCTCAAAAAATAGTGAACGATACGATGCCAAAAAGCCCATTGTTGACGTCACACGGCTGTGTAATAAACCGTGTAAGCCACACGACCATTTGACAGGCCGTGTGGGCCATGCAGGCTGGGTCAGATAGGCTATGTGGGCCCAATTTTCGTAAAATTTTTAGGGCCATATTTGAAGTGCAATTTGGGATTAGCCACTTCTTAGGCTTCGAAATGTGTTATGTATTATTTACAATTATGAAATTTGATATTCTGGCTCTATTTATGTGATTTCTGAAAACATAATTTTTATAATCTAATGTGTTTAGCATGTATGACATATGTGCATCTGATATCTGTATAGCATTGCATGTGTATTAGGGTGGAATATAGATAAGACAGAGAAAGTGTTCGCAATTTAATGATCTACCTTATCCGGTGGCTAAGACCACATATCTGTTCTAGTGATATTACCACGCTTATCTGATTATGGCAGTTTATTGCATTATATCTGATAGCTTGGTTGTACTATTTTGAAAAGTGACATATGCTCACTTATAGGTGTGTGCGATTGGATGGCTATTTATTTCCCAAATTGATGTGTAGGGTTGGACGGAGATGGTGTGTAGTGGATGGGGGTAGGTTCTGAATATTTATCTAAAATTTGCATCTGATTATGTATCTGGACTACAATTGTATACGTATCTTTTATTTTATATGCATTCGATATGTTGTATGGGTTGAGTTATACACTGGGCTCATAAGCTCACCCTTTTGTTTTATCCTCTCAGGTAATTAGCAAACTTTGAACTAGACAATGTATGAGAACTTGGGATTGAATTTTGTAGATAAAACTGTTTAAAGTGAACTTTATGTTTAATTTTGACTTTTTTGGACCTTTTGTATTATAAATTGTTTTGGACATTATTATTTTTCGTATTTAGTTTTTCGTGATATTTAGTAGTATTGGTTTTTAAACTGCAAAACTATTAGGTTTACAAAACAAGTCATGGTTTTCAATATTTTATAACTTAGAAAATTTCCACTGCAAAATGAGTCGATTATTCAAATGCTTTTCTATAATAAAATAAATAGTTTTAGTGAGTTATTCCCTCAAAACTAGAAAGCAAATTAACAAAGTTAACATTATTCTGCTACTTGATTTCGAATTAAATATTTGGTTTTAAAATGTATTGATATGACCTCTAGGTTCAGCCATAAAGTCTAGGCTGGGTGTAGGGTGTTACATTTGGTGGTATTAAAGCCAGGTTTAAAACTCGGGCTGTGCTTTTTGGGTTAAAAATTTTCATAAAAATTGTATTTAATGATTTGGATTTATTTTTGATTAAATCTTATAATTGAGTTTATAAAAAATGAATCCGAGTCTCCATCGCCAATCCAAGTAAGTACTTTAGGTACTTTAGTAGAAACTGTAGATTAGAAACTCTTCTATTTTAAGATAGAGGTTGTGATAACTCTGATAAAACTATAGACTTCGGGTTTTGAATAATAAACATAAGGTAATGCATAAAATTCTGAATTGTATATAATTAATCGTAATAAGTACTCGTGGAACTCACGGGTGTGGTACTTGAGGGTGTGGCGAACATTGTCGAGGGGCTCAAGCTGAGCCATCTTCTTCAGAAAACATGCCTAATTTAAAGACAAGTAAGACTATTAGGACACCTACTACTGAGGGTATATCAATACTAGTAAAACTATTGGACACTTACTGGATCTGAGAGTCGAGGCTCGATAACTGAACGACTCTAGTCCATTGGGGCTTAATTGTTTATGGCTATCATTGTGGTTACCCCTACTACGGCCAAAAATTGGTTGGAAGCCACCGACAGGATCATGAATAATTTAGACTGCACCCCTAAGAAAACCCTAAAGGGTGCGATATCTTTGCTTCACAATGAAGCATATCAATGGTGGCAATCAATTTAGCAAAGCACTCAGCCTAAGCGTGGCACTTAGGCTTTCTTTTAGAACGCCTTCTACAAAATGTGCATGGGGGCAAGGTATATTTAGGCTCGAAGGTTGGAGTTCATTGGGCTGAAACATGGTGATAAGATTGGTCGAGTATGAGGCCTAGTTTCTGAGGCTGAGTAGGTACGCTCAGAGTTTGGTGGCTACTCACTACAATAAAAGTGTCCGTTTTGAGGATAGATTACAATATGATCTAAATGTGTTAGTAGCTCCATAGCAAGAGAGAGTCTTTGAAATGTTAGTGGAAAAGACTAAAACTACTAAGGAAATAAAGTGCGTTGAGCGCGAGAGGAGGGAGAGAGGTCATAACACAAACAAGAGGGATTTAGGTCCTTCTAATTTGGCTCAGCGGCTTAAGAAACGGCCATGTTTGATAGACCTGAGCAGGTTGAGGCACCGGTTAGTATTGTAGGAATTCAAGTCTATGGGGACAGTGGGAGACCCATCCGAGTGAGTGTTGGAGGAGGTTTAGAGCTTGTCTTCGATGCGGATCTATGAAAGACTACTTTAAGGATTCACCTTATCGAGTTGATTAGATGTAAGCTCTAGCTTCGAGTTTGGTTCAGCCACTAAGGGCAGTATAATAGCCATCTAGGGGCCGTTGTCAGGCTAGTGGTGGTAATAATTTTGGCTGAGGATAGAGAGTACAAGACGAAGGTGCTAATCAAACTAAAATGAGACAACCTGCATTTGTGTATGCAGTGAGGCACCGTGAGGATAGAGATACTGCCAACTTGATAGTCGATACGTTTACTATCCATTACCTTCCATATTTTTCATTGAGTATTGTTGGTTACACATATTCACATATAGCTAGTACAATTTCTGATAATTTGGAGATTCTTGCTGAGAGAACTTCTAATGGTATTTCTGTGATTAGTCCATTGGGTTAGTCAATGCAAGTTAATAAAGTGTATAGGAGATGTTCGCTAGAGATTCAAGGGGTTGTATTCTCGGATGATCTGATGGAGTTACCGTCTGGGGAATTTGACTTGTATCTGGTCATGGACTGGCTTGTGGAATATCAAGTTAGTTTGGATTGTGCGACTAAGAGGGTAACTTTAAAAATAGATAAAGGTGTGGAAATTGTGATGGTCGACGAGCATAGAGATTACCTCTTTAATGTACCCTTTAGTGGTCGAAAAGTTGGTCCAAAAAGGGTATAAGGCGTATTTAGCCTATTTACAAGACACGAGTGCTATGAATTCTGCTATTGAGAGAATTCGAATGATTAAGGATTTTTCAGATGTCTTTCTTGAGGAATTTTCAGGGTTACCACCAAATAGGGAAGTCGAGTTTGGAATGTAGGTTCTGCCAGAGATAGCTCTAGTATCCATTACTCTCTATCACATGGCACCAAAGGAGCTTATGGAACTAAATGTTTAGCTTCAGGAGCTTCTCAATTGAGGGCTCATTAGACCTAGTGTCTCCGTGGGGAGCACCGGTACTCTTCATCAAAAAGAAAGATGGTACAATGAGAATGTCTGTAGACTACTGACAGCTGAAAAAGTTGATCGTAAAGAATAAGTACCCACTTTTGAGGATTAATGATTTGTTTGATCAGTTTCGTGGGGCATTTATGTTCTCCAAGATTGATCCCCGTTCTAGGTATCATCAATTTAAAGTTAAGGAAGCTGATGCGTCTAAGACTGTGTCTAAGCTCATTGCGGACATTACGAGGTTTTTGTCATGCCATTTTGTTGACGAATGCTCCAGTTGTGTTCATAGATCTCATGAATCGGGTGTTTTAGTCGTATCTAGATCAATTTATTGTGGTTTTCATCAATGATATTCTGGTGTACTCTCAAGTTGAGGTTGAACATGATGAACATCTTAGAGTGGTTCTGCAAATTCTTTGCGAGAAAAAACTCTATGCCAAGTTTAGTAAGTGTGAATTCTGGTTAAGGCTGTACTTGAGTGGAAACAACCTTGGAATGTGTTTAAGATATGGAGTTTTCCTGGTATGACGGCATACTGTTAGAGATTTATGGAGGGGTTCTCACTTATCGCAGCTCCCTTGACTAAATTATTACTTAAGAACACCTCTTCTGTATAGGCTGATAAGCAGCAATTGTGTTTTGAGAAGCTCAAATCAGTTTTGACCCAGGCACTTGTTCTGATACATCTTGAATCTAATAAGAAGTTTGTTGTGTATAGTGATGCATCACGCATCGGGTTTAGTTGTGTATTAATACAAGAGGATAAAGTGGTGGCTTATGCATCCAAACAGCTTATGTCGCATAGGGGAAACTATCCGACACACGATCTTGAGTTAGCTGCAGTTGTCTTCACACTAAAAATCTGGAGGCATTACCTTCATGGTAAGAAGTGTATCATTTACACTGATCAAAAAAGCCTCATGTATCTCCTCACCTTAAATAAGTTAAATCTTAGGTAACGTACATGGATTGGGTTGCTTAAGGACTACAACTGCATCATAGAGTATCATCCTGGTAAGGCTAATGTTGTGATTGATTTTTTAGCCAAAGATCAATGTTTGAGTTCAGGGCGATGTTTGTGGTCTAAATTTGTTTGAGGATGATGGTTTGTTAGCCGAGTTGCAAGTTAAACTGACATAGATTGATCAGATTCGGGGTAAGTAGTTATTAGATGACTATTTTGTTCTTCGCATTTAGCAACTTGAAGAGGGTAAGACTTCTAATTTTAGGTTTAATAGTGAGGGTTTGTTGTGCCTCAGAGGTTGGATTTGTGTGTCGAATGACATCGATTTGAGGTCGTCTATCTTGCGGGTAGCGCATAATAGTCATTATGCTTTGCATCCCGATGGTAATAAGATGTATCGTGATCTTCGAGAGTTATACTAGTGGTCTGGTTTGAAACGAGAGGGAATCGACTTTGTGTCTCATTGTTTGACGCGCCAGTAGGTTAAGGCTGAGCACCAACTTCCTTCAGGTTCGTTTTAACCTGTTAAGATTCTATTTTGGAAGTAGGAATGGATAACTATGGACTTCGTTAGTGGGTTACCCTTGACACCCACTAAAAAGGATTATGTTTGGGTCATCGTGGATCGGTTGACCAAGTCTGCTCATTTCCTTCCAATTTGGACTAATTATTCTCTGCAAAAATTAGTGAAATTGTATATTTTCAAGATTGTAAGTCTTCATGGGGTTCCAGTGCCAATTATTTGAGGTTGAGACCCTCGATTACATCTCGATTTTTGAAGAAACTACTTGAGGCCTTAGGTACTTGGTTAGACTTTAGTACTACGTTCCACCCATAGACTGATGGGCAGTCCAAGATGGTGGTTCGGATATTAGAGGATATGCTACAGAGTTCTGTTATCTATTTTTGTGGTAGTTGGGAGGAGTTTCTGACGCTAGCTGGATTTGCTTATAATAATGGCTTTTAGTCTAGTATTCAAATGGCACCGTCTGAGACTCTATATGATCGTACATGCTGCACTCTGTTATGTTGAACTGAGTTGGGTGAGAGAAGGATTATGTGTCCAAATATGGTTTCTAAGACTAAGGATAAAGTAAGATTGATTCGGGAACATCTTAAGGCAGTTTCTAACAGATAGACATCTTATGTATATCTTAGGAGGAAAGATAAAGAGTTTGTTGTAGGAGATCAGGTTTTCCTTAAGGTATCTCCATGGAAGAAGGTCCTTATATTTGGACATAAGGGCAAGTTGAACCCTAAGTTCATTAGGCCTTATCGAATTCTAAAATGAGTGTGGCCGGTCACCTATCAATTAGAGTTACCTCTAAAGTCAGATCATATATACGATGTTTTCCACATCTTTATGTTAAGACAGTATCGGTCTAATACATCTCCTATTCTGTTTGTTAAGGAGATTGAGGTAAAGCTGGATTTGACTTTTGAGGAAGAACCAGTGCAGATTCTAAATCGAAAGGTTAAGTTGTTGAGGAAAAACCAATGCAAATTCTCCTGTGTGTGCAAAGCGGGGATATTTTTATTCCCATGCATTGTGCTGCCCATATGGTATAGGTTGGGTGACATTCGAACTTTGGATAATCTGATAAGTTTTCATAAAATCAATTTGTTAGAAGATTTTCCCCAAATTTTTTTCACCACTCTCTCACATTTCTCACTTTCTCTCTCCCTCTCTCCTAATTCAAACTTTTCTATCGTTTCTTCTTTTGATTTTCCTTCTTTGTGTTTCCCTTCTACTATCTCTTTTCCTTCAATCTTTGTTTCATATTTTTGTTGCCTTTTTGTGTTGTTGGACGTTTTGATTAAGGTACGTCTGTTTAATACGGTAATTTCTTTGAAAGTACCTTCTGTTTACTCTTTGAGGATGTTGTTCTCATTTCTTATGGAAGGTTTGGAAGTGTGTGTTTGTAAGAATCACTTTAATTGATGGTTTTGGTGTATTGTTAGGAGAGGCTTGTGAATCGCACGACATCCTTCCGACGAATTAAGAGATTTCTGGGATTGCTGTCTCTCTTTAGGTAAGTGATCGAATGCCGAAAGGATGATTTTCGACCTTGTTAAGGCCTAAGGTTAGTATTTGTGGTCGAATTAGTGATTCAGATTTAATGTTTTGTTACTAAAATTGGTCGTTTAAATGCTGATTTTAGGTTTTGCAATTCTCATTGTTAGATTTCCATCAAAAACTGACCAAGTGTGTAACGGAAACCTCGAAAAATAGCAAACAGTGCGATGTCGAAAAGCCCACTATCAACGTCACGTGACTATGTGACAGGCCATGTGGGCCACACGGGCTTGGTTCTTGGGTCGTGTAGGCAACAACTGCATGTGGGCCACACGGACTAGGCCAATTAGGTCATGTAGGCCCAATTTTCGTAAAATTTAGTTAAGGTCGTATTTGAAGTGCAACTCGAGATTAGCCACTTCATAGGCTCCAAAATGTGTTATGTATGATTTATATTTATGAAATATGATATTCTGCCTCTATTTATGTGATTTCTAAAAGCATGATTTTTATAATCTGATGTGTTTAGCATGTATGACATATGTGCACCTGACATCTGAGATTGATAAGACGGAGGAAGTGTTGGTAATTTAATGATCTGCCTTATCTGGTGGTTAATGTAACAGCCCATTTTTTAGTGAAATCGAAACAGTGGTTTCGGGACCACAAATCCGATCCAAAAATATAATTCATTTTTATTTTATTATATGGTCCATAATATGGTAGATATGTCGTGTGAAAATTTTTATATGAAAATTTTATCAATTAAGTGTTTAATTACAAGAAGGACTAAATCGCATACAATGTGAAAGTTGAATTCTAGTAGCTATAAGGATCAAATAGCTATGGAATTCAAATCTAGAGGTCCTTATATAGTAATTAGACCATTAAAGAAAAGTATGTAGATTCTTGGTGACTCATCCATGGAAAAATTAGAAAAGGTCAAGGACTAAATTGGAATTTGAAATAATTAAACTAATTAAAAGATGATAAAAGAAAATATCATCTTATTATTTTCATCTTCAACCTAAAATTCTATGGAAACCCTAGGAGAGAGAAAAAAAACTTTCAAGGCCTAATTGGGTAAGTTCTCTTGTCCCGTTTTTAGTAATTTTGGTATTTTTAAAATTGGGATAGTTTAATCTCTTTATTTGAGGGATTATTTTGAAAAGTCATCAAGGTATGAAAATGGGTCATGGATGTATATGCTGGAAATTAGAAATTTATGGTATAAAATGAAAGATTATTGATAGATAAACAACTTTTACAAAGTGATTTTTGATGAAAACATGATTTAGGGACTAAAATGAAAAATTGTTAAATTTGATGAAAAAATCTAAAATTTTATGAATACATGTGCTGTAAAATTAGTATTGGGGCTTTGGTTAGGCTTCGAATAAGGATTAATTTGCACAAGTTTCATTTTCCGAGCCTAGAGACAAAATCAGAATTTATGGAAAAGTTAGGGGCAAAATGGTAATTTTTCATAGGACGTAAATTGAGTCCATTTAAATATGAAATGTGTGAAATTGATAGTTAAATTCATTTATATAGATCCAGACAACACTAATTCGAGGTTAGATCAAGGAAAAGAAAAGGTTTCGAATTTGTAGACTTTTTACGCGAACAAGTGTCGAGGCAAGTTCGTGTAACTTAATCGGGTATGTAATTATGTTAATTGAATGTTATGTGTAACATCTTGAAATAAGGCCTAAATGGAATAGTGGTTCGAAACCACAAATCTGAGATAGAAAAATTTATTTCAATTAATTTTTATGATTTACCGAGTGATTAGATGCATGTGTTAGAGTATTGATAAGAAATTTTATAGATTGCATGTTTAATTTGCCTATTAGGGCTTATTTGCAAAAGTTGCTGTAACAGCCCGATTTAGGGCCTAAACAGAATGACAGTTTTAGAACCACGAATTTGAAGTCGAAAAGTTTATTCCGATTAAGTTTTAAGGTTTATTTATTGATTAAAATATTGTGTAAAAATATCGTTAAGAAATTTTACTAATAAAGTGCTTAATTGGACTTTTAGGACTAAATTGCAAAAGTTGCAAAATATATGTTCTAATTCATAAGTACTTGATTGAAATGAGAATTTAAAGAGGAGGTCCTTAAATGGGAATTAGACCATTATATTTCGTTTGGACAAAAATGGGCATGAATAGGACAAAATTTTAAAGAAAGGCCTTAAGGGCATTTTAGTCATTTGGTAATTAAAAGAAATAAAAAGGGAAAATAAAGCCAAAATTGACTCATCTTTTTCATGGAGGCTGAAATTAGCATGGGGGAAGCCATAGCTAGGGTTTTCAAGCTTTCCAAGCTCAATAGTAAGTTTGTTCTAGCCCCGTTTTTCAAGTTCTTTACGTTTTTGGAATCTCGGTAACTTGACTTATTCTAGCAATAATTTAACCTAGGGTTCATATTTGAAAAAATACCCATAGGTGAAATATGTTTATTTTGATGTTTTATGGTAGAATATGAAGGCTGAAATTATGTTAAATAACTTTTGTTAAGCGGTTTTAAGGAAAAATGAGTAAAACGGCTTAATCGATAAAAGTTGTTATTGTTCATAACTATGTTTTAGAGTGAGAATTTGATGTTGCCATAGAAGGGAAAAATGATCAGCATGTCATTAATTATAAGAATAAGGGATGAAGTTTAATTTCCGAGCCTAGGGGAAAAAGTGTAAATATGCAAAAGTTTAAGGGCAAAATTGTAATTTTTCCAAAGTTTGAGTTAAGGACTGTTTTGAATAGTACAATAATTAAATAAGTAAAATATGATGTTTTAGATCTCGAAAAAAGAGATTTGAACCTAGAATGGGAGAAAAATTGAAAATCGGGAAAGTTGGTAAAGTGGCCATTTTAGTATCGAGGTAAGTTCATATGTATAATAAGCATTAATTTATGCATGTTTCAATGTAATATTGATATATTTACTATGATTGCCGAGGTGTTGAAAGTAAGTATAATTATGGTAATTTAAATGTTCAATACTAATTCGACATGGAAATGAGAAAGTATGTAAGTTTGTATGTAAATATTACATTATCTTTATCTACGTTTTTATATTTCAGCATATTTTATGTATTGTAGCTGATTTTTGAATTATAATCGACTGTTGGAAGAATGGAATAAAGTATTAGATAGTGAGATACTTCCCATTTGAACCTTCAGAATCGAAAGATACGAATGGTATGTAGCTAGGTCACATGTGTAATACGGGATGTATACCATGTGAACAAGAGAGCTACGGGATATATGTAGCTAGGTCGCATGCGTGATTCCATGTGAAGGACACCATGTGGACGAGAGAGCTACGAGATAAACTGGCTAGGTCACATGGGTGGTACTAAGTGTTCACCATGTGTACAAGAGAGCCAAAATTATGTGTACGATCGAGCTAGGTCACATGAGTGGTGCTAAGTGAAGACCACTATGTATAAAAGAGAGCTTCGATTTTAAAGGTGGGCTGTGTGCGATACCATCACGTATCTATTATTATTTTGAAGCGTTCAACTGGGAAATTGATTAAATAAAATTGTGTATGACTTTGTGATGATAAGTATAAGTATATACGTGTGTAACTTATGAGCAATATGCTCGATATGTGATTGGAAATTAGAGAGATAGTTATGAGTAAGTGATGAATACAATTGAAGTGTGAAAGATCAAAATTGACAATAAAACTGTTCGGGATAGTTGCAGTGACGGGAATCTAAAAATTTACCAAAAATAGTAGAAATTGAATCAAAGACTGAACAAAATATCAAATTAGAGCTTAATGAATATATTTTCATATAACGGAAACATAGCAGGCAAAGGAATTCTATATTATGAGATATTTAAGTTTTTGAGAGACTGGTTCAGAATGACTACGTGATCCCCTGTTCTGACTTGGAAAAATCATTAAAAATTATACAAAAATAATTAGGGGATATAATTTATATTCTTGAAATCCTTAATGAGTCTAGTTTCAAATGATATAAACAAGAACATCCTTTGAATTTTTTACGAGGAGAAAATTGATTCGTAGTGAAGAATGGTCGTAGGCGATTGAATAGTGAAACAGGGTAACTTCAATGAATTAATCAGATCTTGATTGGCTAGACAAAAATTCTAAAAATTTTATGGTAAAAATATACGTGAATCTAGTTTCAAGAACGGTTTGTAATTTAGAGTTCTGTAGCTCCAGAAATAAATAATTTAGCTGCTAGTAACTCTGCTAGACAGTTTATTTTGATCCAGTTTATGATTGTAATAGTGAAAGTATGTGTGTTTGTGATGGTAATATTCCAGGAACATATTGTGACTTTGTTTAAAGTATGATAATGTATTGTTATTAATATTTACATATTTACTTACTAAGCTATAATGCTTACTCCCTTCCTTTCTTTTTTCCTATAGTGTCACAGATGTTAGCTCGAGTTGGAGGTCGCCGGAGGTTAAATCACACTATCAAACTATTAATCGATATATAAAGGTTTTAAAGCATTTTTAAGTCTTTGACATGTATGGGGACTCGTTTAATTGTTACTAAGTTGCTAGGAGTTGGCCTAAAATACTGACCTATGTTAATTGAAGGTCTTTATTGTATAAAGTCATTTAATAAAGATAGTCTTGATTATGTTATTAATTAAATGATGCAATTTATGAATTTCCATGCTTGCCTAGTCTTGATTATGTTATTAATTAAATGATGCAATTTATGAATGTGCATGCTTGCCTATGTGTGCGGTTGAATTAAAGCATGATATGGGCCTTGTAAGCTCTTTCTAAGGGACAGCTTGAATGTGTTTGAAAAAGTTTTAAATTAGAGTGAAATTATGAATCAATTTTTATACGATGATTAGTGATTAAGTTCGGTAATGCCTCGTACCCTATTCCAGCGTCGAACTCGGGTAAGGTGTGTTACATTTAGTGGTATCAGTGCTATGGTTTAGTCAGTTCTCGGACTTGCCTAGTATGTGTAAGAGTTAAGCTATACATGTCATATTACTACTTGTGATAGTGTGATGCCTCCCGATCTCGATGAAATAGTTCTGTTGAGACAGAAGTGTTTTCTAACCGAGCTACCATCGACAGTGTAAAAGGGTGTTAAGTAAGTTCGTATAATTTGGTGGATATATTGGTGTACTTAAATTGATCTTGGTGACTTGTGATGATATGTGTGAGATCAAGTGTAAAATGAAATAGACATAAGTGGAGAAATATAGAAAAGTGAAAAGGAACGAAAGTTTACCTCATTATAGACTCATCCATGTTTGTTTGACATTGACATGATATTATGTGTCTAACTTATTTGACTAAGTGAATGTGATAAATAGATTTACTCAAATTTGTGGAATGTATGTTTGAGTGCATTTATTTTAAAATATGAATATATGTGTAAGTCTGTCTAAAATGAATTATATAACTGTGATAATATTAATATGAAATGAGACTCGTAAAAGGTAAGAGTACTAGTTCATGATGTTTATGTGATAATGAATGAGTCGTGAATAAGAATTTCTCTTGGAATATGAAAGATGAGATGAAGGGAAAGTTTATATTATGATAAGTGTTCATGTTGATTGGCAATTGTGTGATGCTATGAGTGTAACTTGTGAAATTAAATGAATGTTATGAGTAATTCTATTTGATAATTATGAACGCATGTATAAGTGTATTTGTTTGTATAAGATGATAGGAGGGTTGTGTAAAATGAATATGCATGTGGAGTTATTTGAAGCAAATTATATATATATATATTGAGTGTTAAGTTATATGCATGAATATATAAGAGGCAAGTTAGAAGTATTACAGCCTCACCCCATTCCAATAAGATTAATTGACAATGTGATAGCATTTGAGAATGGTTTAATAAATGAACTCAGTTGCAAAAAAGATGTCGTTAATATGAAGATTTTCCGAATTAAAATGTTACAAATTAAAGAAAGATTAGACTTAGTTAATTAACTCATCCAGGTATGATGTTTAAAGTATAATGATTGTGAATAAGATAATGTGGATTTAGTAATGATAGAATTAGACAGAAGAATAATGATTGAGCTATATTAATAGCTAAATGCAGAGTTTTTGGTAAAAAAAAAAAGAGTGAAAGCAAATGTGAGAATTGGAAATAGTTTTCGATTAATATAGAGGTCATACAGAGTTGAAACTTAGTTATATTGGATTTCAATTTGATAGTGGGGTGATTTTGAAAGTACTGCATTGAAGAAAATTTGTTTGGAGATGTTTAAGAAATTTTGAGAAAAGATATTGAATCTTTTTACCGGTAAGATTTTCGGGGATGAAAGTCCCTAAAGGGGGGAGAAATGTAACATCTCGAAATAAGGCCTAAATGGAATAGTGGTTGCAAAACCACAAATGTGAGATAGAAAAGTTTATTTCAATTAATTTTTATGATTTACCGAGTGATTAGATGCATGTGTTAGAGTATGGATAAGAAATTTTATAGATTGCATGTTTAATTTGCCTATTATGGCTTATTTGCAGAATTTGTTGTAACAGCCCGATTTAGGGCCTAAACGGAATGATAGTTTTAGAACCACGAATTTGAAGTCAAAAAATTTATTTCGATTAAGTTTTAAGGTTTATTTATTGATTAAAATATTGTGTAAAAATATCGTTAAGAAATTTTACTGATAAAGTGCTTAATTGGACTTTTAAGACTAAATTGCAAAAGTTGCAAAATATATGTTCTAATTCATAAGTACTTGATTGAAATAGGAGTTTAAAGAGGAGGTCCTTAAATGGTAATTAGACCATTATATTTCGTTTGGACAAAAATGGGCATGAATAGGACAAAATTTTAAAGAAAGGCCTTAAGGGCATTTTAGTCATTTGGTAATTAAACGAAATAAAAAGGGAAAATAAAGCCAAATTTGACTCATCTTTTTCATGGAGGCCGAAATTAGCATGGGAGAATCCATGGCTAGGGTTTTCAAGCTTTCCAAGCTCAATAGTAAGTCCGTTCTAGCCCCTTTTTCAAGTTCTTTACGTTTTTGAAATCTCGGTAACTTGATTAAGCTTATTCTAGCAATAATTTAAGCTAGGGTTCATATTTGCAAAAATGCCCATAGGTGAAATGTGTTTATTTTGATGTTTTATGGTAGAATATGAAGGCTGAAATTATGCTCAACAACTTTTGTTAAGCGGTTTTAAGCAAAAATAAGTAAAACGGTTTAATCGGTAAAAGTTGTTATTGTTCATAACTATGTGTTAGAGTGAGAATTTGATGTTTCCATAGAAGGGAAAAATGATCAGCATGTCATAAATTATAAGAATAAGGGATGAAGTTTAATTCCCGAGCCTAGGGGCAAAAGTGTAAATATGCAAAAGTTTAAGGGCAAAATTGTAATTTTTCTAAAGTTTGAGTTAAGGACTATTTTGAATAGTACATTAATCAAATAAGAAAAATATGATATTTTAGATCCCGAAAAATGAGCTTTGAACCTAGAATGGGAGAAAAATCAAAAATTAGGAAAGTTGGTAAAGTGGCCCTTTTAGTATCGAGGTAAGTTCATATGTATAATAAGCATTAATTTATGCATGTTTCAATGTAATATTGATATATTTACTATGATTGCCGAGGTGTTGAAAGTAAGTATAATTATGGTGATTTAAATGTTCAATATTAATTCGACATGGAAATGAGAAAGTATGTAAGTTTGTATGTAAATATTACATTATCTTTATTTACGTTTTTATATTTCAGCATATTTTATGTATTGTAGCTGATTTTTGAATTATAATTGACCATTGGAAGAATGGAATAAAGTATTAGATAGTGAGATACTTCCCATTTGAACCTTCGGAATCGAAAGATACTGATGGTACGTAGCTAGGTCACATGTGTAATACGGGATGTATACCATGTGTACAAGAGAGCTACAGGATATATGTAGCTAGGTCGCATGCGTGATTCCAGGTGAAGGACACCATGTAGACAAGAGAGCTACGAGATAAACTGGCTAGGTCACATAGGTGGTACTAAGTGTTCACCATGTGTACAAGAGAGCCAAAATTATGTGTACAATCGAGCTAGGTCACATGAGTGGTGCTAAGTGAAGACCACAGTGTACAAGAGAGCTTCGATTTTAAAGGTGGGCTGTGAGCGATACCATCGCGTATCTATTATTATTTCGAAGCGTTCAACTGGGAAACCACAAATCTGAGATAGAAAAGTTTATTTCATTTAATTTTTATAATTTACCGAGTGATTAGATGCATGTGTTAGAGTATTGATAAGAAATTTTATAGATTGCATGTTTAATTTGCCTATTAGGGCTTATTTGCAGAAGTTGTTGTAACAGCCCGATTTAGGGCCTAAACGGAATGATAGTTTTAGAACCACAAATTTGAAGTCAAAAAATTTATTTCGATTAAGTTTTAAGGTTTATTTATTGATTAAAATATTATGTAAAAATATCGTTAAGAAATTTTACTGATAAAGTGCTTAATTGGACTTTTAGGACTAAATTACAAAAGTTGCAAAATATATGTTCTAATTCATAAGTACTTGATTGAAATGGGAGTTTAAAGAGGAGGTCCTTAGATGGTAATTAGACCATTATATTTCGTTTGGACAAAAATGGGCATGAATAGGACAAAATTTTAAAGAAAGGCCTTAAGGGCATTTTAGTCATTTGGTAATTAAAAGAAATAAAAAGGGAAAATAAAGCCAAAATTGACCCATCCTTTCCATGGAGGCCGAAATTAGCATGGGGGAATCCATGGCTAGGGTTTTCAAGCTTTCCAAGCTCAATAGTAAGTCCGTTCTAGCCCCGTTTTTCAAGTTCTTTACGTTTTTGGAATCTCGGTAACTTGATTAAGCTTATTCTAGCAATAATTTAAGCTAGGATTCATATTTGGAAAAATACCCGTAAGGTGTTTATATTGATGTTTTATGGTAGAATATGAAGGCTGAAATTATGTTAAACAACTTTTGTTAAGCGGTTTTAAGCAAAAATAAGTAAAACAGCTTAATCGGTAAAAGTTGTTATTGTTCATAACTATGTGTTAGAGTGAGAATTTGATGTTGCCATAGAAGGGGAAAATGACCAGCATGTCATAAATTATAAGAATAAGGGATAATGTTTAATTCCCGAGCCTAAGGGCAAAAGTGTAAATATGTAAAAGTTTAAGGGCAAAATTGTAATTTTGCTAAAGTTTGAGTTAATGACTGTTTTGAATAGTACATTAATTAAATAAGTAAAATATGATGTTTTAGATCTCGGAAAATGAGCTTTGAACCTAGAATGGGGAAAAAATAAAAAATCGGGAAAGTTGGTAAAGTGGCTGTTTTAGTATCGAGGTAAGTTCATATGTATAATAAGCATTAATTTATGCATGTTTCAATGTAATATTGATATATTTACTATGATTGCCGAGATGTTGAAAGTAAGTATAATTATGGTGATTTAAATGCTCAATATTAATTCGACATGGAAATGAGAAAGTATGTAAGTTTGTTTGTAAATATTACATTATCTTTATTTACGTTTTTATATTTCAGCATATTTTATGTATTGTAGCTGATTTTTGAATTATAATTGACTATTGGAAGAATGGAATAAAGTATTAGATAGTGAGATACTTCCCGTTTTAACCTTCGAAATCGAAAGATAGGGATGGTATGTAGCTAGGTCACATGTGTAAAACGGGATGTATACCATGTGTACAAGAGAGCTACGGGATATATGTAGCTAGGTCACATGCGTGAGTCCAGGTGAAGGACACCATGTAGACAAGAGAGCTACGAGATAAACTGGCTAGGTCGCATGGGTGGTACTAAGTCTTCACCATGTGTACAAGAGAGCCAAAATCATATGTACAATCAAGCTAGGTCACTTGAGTGGTGCTAAGTGAAGATCACTATGTGTACAAGAGAGCTTCGATTTTAAAGGTGGGTGGTAAAAGTATACCATCACAGATATCATTATTATTCAAGCGTTCAACTAGGAAATTGATTAAATGAAATTGTGTATGAATTTGTGATGATAAGTGTAAGTATATACGTGTGTAACTTATGAGCAATATGCTCGATATATGATTGGAAATTAGAGAGATTGTTATGGGTAAGTGATGAATACAATTGAAGTGTGAAAGATCAAAATTGACAATAAAACTGTTCAAGATAGTTGTAGTAACGGGAATCTAAAATTTTACCAAAAATAGTAGAAATTGAATCAGATACTGAAGGAAATATTAAATTAGAGGTTAATGAATCTGTTTTCATATAACAGAAACAGAGCAAGCAAAGGAATTCTATATTATGAGATATTTAAGTTTTTGAGAGACTAGTTCAGAATGACTACGTGATCCCCTATTCTGACTTGGAAAAATCATTAAATTTGTATAAAAATAATTATGGGATATAATTTATATGTTTGAAATCCTTAGTGAGTCTAGTTTCAAATGATATAAACGAGAACATCCTTTGAATTCTGTACTAGGAGAAAATTGATTTGTAGTGTGGAATGGTCAGGGCAGTTGAGAAGTGAAACAGGGGTAACTTCAATGAATTAGCTGTACTGATTGGCTAGACCAAAAATTCTGAAAAGTTTATGGTAAGAATATACATTTCTCTAGTTTCAAGGAAAATTAAAGGTTTGTAATTTAGAGTTCTGTAGCTCAAGAAATAAATAATTTAGCTGCTGGCACTCTGCTAGACAGCTTATTTTGAACCAGTTTATGATTGTAATAGTGAAAGTATATGTGTTTGTGATGGTAATATTCCAGGAACATATTGTGACTTTGTTTAAAGTATGATAATGTATTGTTATTAATATTTACATATTTACTTACTAAGCTATAATGCTTACTCCCTTCTTTTCTTTTTTCCTATAGTGTCACAGATGTTAGTTCGAGTTGGAGGTCGCCAGAGGTTAAATCACACTTCAAACTATTGATCGATATATAAAGGTTTTAAAGCATTTTTAAGTCTTTGACATGTATGGGGACTCGTTTAATTGTTACTAAGTTGCTAGGAGTTGGCCTAAAATACTGACCTATGTTAATTGAAGGTCTTTATTGTATAAAGTCATTTAATGAAGATGGTTTTGATTATGTTATTAATTAAATGATGCAATTTATGAATGTGCATGCTTGCCTATGTGTGCGGTTGAATTAAAGCATGATATGGGCCTTGTAAGCTCTTTTTAAGGGACAGCTTGAATGTGTTTGAAAAAGTTTTAAATTAGAGTGAAATTATGAATCAGTTTTTATACGATGATTAGTGATTAAGTTCGGTAATGCCTCATGCCCTGTTCCAGCTTCGAACAAGGGTAAAGGGTGTTACATTATGTTTGGATGTAATGTGATTTATGTTGATGTGCTTTACTTGTATGCTATGATGGAAAATAGATACATGCTTGAAATGGTTTTAAAGGGTTAAGTCTCGATAGAATGTGAATTTCAATAATTATATGTGCTTTCCCGAAGATAATATGGTCCTGCATTTGTTACGAATGAGATTTAGCTCGGACGAGTAATCCCATTGACCTTATTATAGAAAGGATTTAGCTTAGACGGGTAATCCTGATATAATACCTCTCAAGCATACGTTATGATAAGGATTTAGCCTGGACTGGTAATCTTAATTGACCCCCTTCTGAAAATACGTTATATAAAGAATTTAGCCTGGTCTGGCAATCCTATTATACGATATGTGGCTCGAGAGAGTGTTACTTGGTTAACTTCCCTAAGGGGTACCCTTGAATAAGGAATTGACAGATTATAGAATCATACACTTCGAGTGTACTACTTGAGCATCCATCGGAATTCAATGATTCAATGGACATATAACTTTTAACATGGCATGAAAATCTTGAGATGATATGATAATAACTTGAAAGAATATTGCTTGATGAGTTCATCTATGTTACTTGATTGATATGAAGATCTTGGTGACTAACATGTTTGATTGAATGTATGTGATTAGGCAATTTAGCCAAAAGGATGGAAACATAACATCGTATGCATAGATTTAATAAGCAAGATTGGTAACTTTAGTTTCTGTTATACGAACTTACTAAGCATGTAATGCTTACTCCATATTATTTCCCCCTGTTTTATAATGCTCAGAAGCTTAAGAGGGTTGGAGATCACTGGAGCATCGTCACTCTATCAACTAGTCATTTTGGGTATACTTAGTAGAAATCATTTTGGTATAATGGCATGTCTAGGACAACTTGGCCAATAGTGGCTTGAAATGTTATTTTGAAATCTAGCCATTGGAATGGCTAGTAATGGGTCATTTTGGTATTACTAAGTAGATTATTATGATATACATATACACATGTGTTATGTTATGAATATGTTATCAAAGGTTGCTATTGCCTAAGTTAATCCAAGGTAAGTTTACAAACACCTATGCATGTAATGGTATGCCTGGTTAAATGATGAATTTGCCTATTTTAAATGCTTGGAATGGTTGGTATTGGTTGTGTGTTTTCAGTGCAGGTCTTGGGTAAAATTTTGGGTGAGAAATAAAGTTAGAAATGGCTTCATTTTGTCCACACGGGCAGACACACGGGCGTGTGTCTAGACCGTGTCTGTCACATGGCCTGGTAACATGAGCATGTGGTTAGGCTGTGTGTCCCCTGCACTTAAATTTTGAGAAACAGAATGCTCAGAATTGAACACAAGGGTAGAGACACAGGCATGTGTCTCAACTGTGTGTGCCACACGGCCTAGAACATAGGTTTATGTCTTGGCCGTGTGAAGCCTGCACCTATTTTCGAATTAAATTAATTAACCACACGGCCTAGCACACAGACTTGCGGCATGGCCGTGTGTGAAAGTTAAAGAGTTACATGGGGTCGAACACGGCCTCCAACACGGGCGTGTCCCAAGGTCACACGGGCATGTCCCAAGGTCACACGGGCGTGTCCCTTGCATCACACAGGCGTTTGAGCCCTGCACCTTGGAAAAATTTTGTAATTTCGCAAAAAATTCTTAGAGGTCCCGATTAAGTCCCGATTCGATTCTAATGCTCGTATTGGGCCTCGACGGCCCGAGCAAGGGACGTTATTAATGATCTTGATAATAAATAGTAATTTACGTATATTAATGGAAAAATGTTCTAAATGTTCTAGTAATGCTCTGAAACCCTATTCCAGCGACGAGTACGAGTTAGGGGTGTTACAATTAAGACCATATATTTGTTCTGGTGGCATTGCCACACTTATCTGATTTTGGCAGATTAACATATTATTTCTGGCAGCTTGGCTGCACTATTATGAAAAGTGGTATACGTTCATTTATAGGTGTATGGGGTTGGATGGTTTTTTATTACCCAAATTGGTGTGTAAGGTTGGACGGAGACGATGTGCAGCGAATGGGGGTAGGAACTAAATATATATCTAAAATTTGCATCTGATTATGTATCTGAATTGCAATTGTATATGTGTATGTTATTTCATATGCATCTGATCTGTTGTGTGGTTGAGTTATACACTGGGCTCATAAGCTCACTGTTAACACCTGTAACAGCCCGTTTTTGGGTCAAATCAGAATAGTGGTTTTGGGACCACAAATCTAAAGTAGAAATTTCTATTTTATTATTTCTTTAAGGTCTACAACATGATAGAATAATTGTGTGAAAATTTCATTAAGAAATTTTATCGATTGAGTACTCATTTTGTCTAGAAGGACTAAATTGCAATAGGTGTAAAATTTGGGTTCTATAGGCTAAAGGTAGTAAATTAGAGGTCCTTAAATGATAATTAGACCATTATACCTTAGTATGGACAAAAATAGACATGGTTAGGAAAAAATTTCAAAGTTTAAGTGAAGGGCATTTTGGTAATCTAGTAAATAAAGACAAAAATAACAAAATAAAAGTGTCCATCTTCTCAATTTAGTCCACCCTTCACCAAATTTGAAGAAGAAACCATAGCTAGGGTTTGCCAAGCTTTCAAGCTTGATTGTAAGTCCGTCTTTGTCCTAGTTTTAATGATTTTTACGTTTTTGTGAATGTTGTAAATTGATCTAGCTATTCTAAGGACTAATTTGAAAGAAAATCGAAGTCTAAAATTTTACCTATGTTGAATAAGCTTGTATTTTGATGTTTAATGGTAGAAAATGCATGTTTGTTATTGGTTAAACAACATCTACAAAGTGATGTTTGATGAAAATGTCAAAAAGGGACCTATTTGTAAAAGGTTGTGAAATGTGTGGTAAGATGTGAATAAATGGAAAAATGTAGGCTGTCATGAGCATGAAAAAGGTTCGGCTAGGCTTGGGTAATGAAGAATCGAATGAAATCATTTTACGAGCCTAGGGACCAAAATGTAAAATGTCAAAAGTTTAGGGGCAAAAATGCAAAATTTTTGCCATAGTGTGTTTTTTGATCGAATTGAATAATGTGATGAATAAATAAGTTAAATTTGATATTATAGATCAAGAAAAACAAAGTTCAAGTTTAGACTGGGGAAAGAACAAGGTTGTGGACTAAATTGAACTAATAGTCATTTTTGTAACCGAGGTAAGTTCATATGTTAAATAAGCTTTAATAATATTGTATTGAAATGCTTTAATATTGTATGAACTGTATGATTGATTTTGTGAACGAGTTTAATTCTACAGTCACGTTTGACGATGTCTTGGTAAGCGAGAAATCCCAATCGAACCTTAGGAATACATTAGGATACAAGTGACATGTTACTAGGGTTTTATGTTTTGTGATTCCGAGTGCTGGTCCTATATGTCCTACCGGTGGCTGAGTATACCGACATATGTTGCAACTACTTGATAGCTTGTGTGAGCAGCACCGTGTAGCTACGTCTCGACTGACAGCTTGTGTAAGCAGACCCATGGATAGCTCGAGAGCGAGCATATATGTGATATGAGATAAAAGTAGCAATAGCTATATATGTGGCACCTTGTGTGCAATGTTTCCCGTGTATCCGATATTATTATTCCGAGTGGTTCATTGGGTATGAAAACGATAAGACTAAGTAGGAAATTTTTACGAGATGGTACAGGTATGTTCTCAAAGCTTATGGTTATTAATTCTTGAAATGATGATTCCACGGTAAGTTGTGATAGAAGTGAGTTATGATCATGAGGTTATGGTAAATTATACTAAGTTGTGATAGAAGTGAGTTATGATCATGAGGTTATGGTAAATTATACTATCTTATGTTATATTACTTGTATGCTTAATGTATGGTAGAGTTTGCTCATTTCTTACATACGAGCTTACTAAGCTATAAAGCTTATTCCGTTTATTTTCCATGTTTTCTAGTGTCGCCAAGCTAGCTCAGATTGGGGATCGTCAGAGATTCACCTCACACTATCAAATTGTTATTTTAGGTATCGATAATTTTAAACATTTTGAGATTATGGCATGTATAGGGACTTGGTCATTTTGTTATATGTGTCATTATGAATTTGGCTAAATGTATTAGCGTATAATTGTCAAAGGTTTGATGTGGCCTTTGGCCATGTAACTTAGCTCATTTTGGTTGAGTTGGTTGTAAGCTTATATGTTATATATATGCATGTATGTGCCAAAGCCTTGTTGGTGATATGGTTTTTCAATACTTAGTAAATGGTTGAATATGGCTTTTTGGTTTTGTTGTTGAATGGATAAGTTGGTACTTTGATATGTTAGAAGACTCAAACTAAACTTTGCTTGAATAAGGTATTGGTGTTGATACTTGTGGTTGTGAGGTTGGTATGATTTGGTTTGGTGGAATATGATGTTGTAAGTATGTTAAGTGTCGACAATGAAATGATATGCTCTAACCATGATTGTGGATGTTTTAGTTGTCTAAGTAAGACATGAATTGTGCCATTGAATTGGTATAAGTGTTGGTGTAAATGAGGGTGGCAAATGGCTTGGTAAATAGCATTTATTTTGTCCACATGGGTAGACACACGGGCGTGTGTCTAGGCTATGTGTGACACACGGTCTGCCCCATGGGCGGGTGTTTATACCGTTTGTCCCCTACACCTTAATTTTGAGAAGCGGAATGCTCAAAATTGAGCACACGGGCAGAGATACAGGCATGTGTCTCAGTCGTG
Organism: Gossypium anomalum; assembly: GCA_025698475.1. NCBI lineage: Eukaryota > Viridiplantae > Streptophyta > Magnoliopsida > Malvales > Malvaceae > Gossypium > Gossypium anomalum. The sequence continues at coordinate 64,707,419 of CM046956.1, forward strand.
TGTGGGAATGGCCTCAAGTACGGGCATGTGTCCCAACCATGTGAAGTCTACACTTATTTTATGAAAATTAAATCATCCACATGGCCTAGCACACGAGCGTGTGACTTGGCCATGTGACTTCAATTTGTTCATGACTTGCAAGTTAGTAAGTTACACAGGTTACGGACACAGGCGTGTCCCAAAACCACACGGGCGTGTGACCCTTGTTTCTAGCAAAAATTTTCTAAGTTTTGTAAAATTTTTCTAAGAGCTTGGTTTAGTCCTGAACCTCTTCCAAAGCATGTTCTGGGCCTCGTAGGCTCGTATTAAGGACTTTATGATTGAATACAAATGGTTTTAATTTGGATACAAATTTATGACTCAAAAATTGTATGTTTGCTTGTGATGTGAGTTCGGTAATGCCTTATATCATGTTTCTGTGTTGAATACGTATGAGGGGTGTTATATTTAGTGGTATCAGAGCTATGGTTTAGTCGATTCTCAGACTAACCTAGCGTATGTAAGAGTCTAGCCATACATTCCATATATAAATTGTGATAGTGTGACGACTCCTGACAATATAAATTGTGTTTTCATACAGTAAATGGACCCCGACCGAGAAGTAGCTGATAATGTTGAAAGTAATGTACCGGCTCCCGCTCAAGGGACAGCATCATTTGAAAGTAGACCGGTCACGATTAGTCAGGGAGAAGAGGTTAAGGAAGCCTTCTTCCAAATGATTAATGAGTGGTTTACCGGGTTTGTTCGAACAAATCCGGCTGCCCAACATCCTCTACCCCCACTTAACCCCCAACAGGTTCCCGTAGCTCCCCAAGTTGTGGAATTGTTAAGACTAAATAAACCTCCGATTGATAAGATTTGGAAACAAGGGGCTGAAGAATTTAGAGCCAATGTTGACAATGATCCCGAGAGGGCAGAGTTTTGGCTTAAGAACTCCATCAGGGTATTTAATGAGCTTTCTTGCACACCAGATGAGTGCTTGAAATGTGCTATATCACTACTGAGGGACTCAGCATACCAGTGGTGGAATACTCTTGTATCTGTGGCACCAAAAGAAAGAGTTACCTGGGGTTTCTTCTAAGAAGAGTTCAGAAAGAAATATATCAATCAACGGTTCATTGATAAAAAAACGTAAGGAGTTTCTGGAACTGAAACAAGGTCGTATGTCTGTGAAAGAAAGAGTTACCTAGGGTTTCTTCTAAGAAGAGTTCAGAAAGAAATATATCAGTCCACGGTTCAATGATCAGAAACGTAAAGAGTTTCTAGAACTGAAACAATGTCGTATGTCTGTGACTAAATATGAGTGAGAGTTTGTCAGGCTCAGTAAGTATGCTCGGGAATGTATTTCCACCGAGGCTATCATGTGCAAGAGATTTGAAGATGGTTTGAATGAAGATATCAGACTACTAGTTGGGATTTTAAAATTGAAAAAATTTGTCATGTTAGTCAACCGAACTTGCAAGGCCGAAGAGCTGAGCAAAGAAAAGAGAAAGGCTGAGTTTGAGGTTAGAGACTTAAGAAAAAGACCGATGAATAAGTCATTTCAATCTTCGTCAAAGAAATCAAGGGATTTATATACTCGTTCAAATGCTTCAGCTAGGTATCCCAACAGAGATCGTGGGAAGTAGTATTCGGGTTCTAAGGCCCAAACTACGTCAATAGCAAGAATTGGTAATGCTAGGTCTAATGGACCTGAATGTCAGCATTGTGGTAGATGACATCCTGGTGAATGTAGGATGAATAACCGGGCTTGTTTTAAATATGGCTCCCAAGATCACTTCATTAGAGATTGCCCTGAAATGACCGAGAAAGATAATTCTCAAAATGCGAGGCTGAGTAATACTACCACTAGAGGGAGGCTACCAAGAAATACTGGAAGTGAGAACAGTAGCAAAGGTGTGATGAAAGAGTTAACTGCGAGATCAGAGGTCAGAGCACCTACTAGAACCTATGCGTGCTTATGAAGATGCGTCATCCCCTAATGTTATCACTGGTACATTTTCTCTCTATGATACTAATGCAGTTGCATTGATTGATCTGGGATCGACTCATTCTTATATTTACATGAATTTGGTACCCAGTAAGAATTTGTCTGTTGAGTATACTGAGTATGTGATTAAAGTGTCGAACCCTTTAGGCAAATATGTTCTAGTTGATAAAGTTTACAATAGTTGTCCTTTAATAATTCGGGGTCACTATTTTCTGGTCGACTTAATGCTTTTACCGTTTGATGAGTTTGATGTAATTTTTAGAATAGATTGGTTGACTCTACATGATGTCGTACTGAACTGTAGATGGAAGATTATTGAATTGAAATGTCAAAATAATGAAATTCTTTGGATTGAACCGGATAAGTCGGGTGAGTTGCCTATTGTGATTTCATCGATGTCGGCTCAGAGGTATGTGAGAAAGGGTTGTGAAGCTTATCTTGCGTATGTACTAAATACGAAAGAATCTGAATTGAAGATTGAATCTGTGCCGGTAGTTTGTGAATATCCAAATGTGTTTCCAGAAGAGTTGTCTAGATTACCATCGATCAGAGAGGTTGAGTTTACTATCGATTTAGTACCGGGGACTTCACCGATATCGATAGCTCAGTATAGAATGGCTCTGACCGAATTGAAAGAATTAAGGTCTCAATTGCAAGAGTTGACAGATAGAGGTTTTACGAGACTGAGTCTTCCTCCCTAGGATGCACTAGTGTTATTCATTAAGAAGAAATATAGATCCATAAGACTTTGTATCGATTATCGTCAACTTAACAAGGTTATGATAAAGAACAAGTATCCTTTACCAAGGATTGATGATTTGTTTGACCAGTTGAAAGGGGCAACAGTGTTCTCGAAGATAGATTTGAGATTCGGCTATTATCAGGTGAGAGTTAAAGACTCGGATGTGCCAAAAACCGCATTCAGAACGAGGTATGGGCATTATGAATTTCTTGTTATGCCTTTTGGATTAACTAATGCTCCTGCTATTTTTATGGACTTGATGAATCAAATTTTTCGACCGTATTTAGATAAGTTTGTGGTTGTGTTTATTGATGACATTTTGATATATTCCCGATATGAGTCTAAGCATGCCGAACATTTAAGAATTGTATTGCAGACTTTAAGAGATAAGAAATTGTTTGCTAAGTTCAGCAAAAGTGAGTTTGGGCTCCGAGAAGTCGGATTCTTGGGGCATATTATTTCAACGGAAGGTATAAAGGTTGATCCGAGTAAGATTTTGACAGTTGTTGATTGGAAACCATCGAGGAATGTATCCGAAGTTAGAAGCTTTTTGGGTTTGGCTGGTTATTATCGACGTTTTGTTAAAGGATTTTTTATTATTGCTACACCTATGACCAAATTGTTACGAAAGGATGTGAAATTCAAATGGTCTAAGAAATGTCAAAAGAGTTTTGAACAGTTGAAAGCGTTGCTGACTAAGGCACCGGTGTTAGTACAACCCAAGTCGAGAAAAGAGTTCATGATTTTTAGTAATGCGTCATTGAATGGTCTTGGTTGTGTATTAATACAAGAGGGTAAAGTGATAGCTTATGCCTCAAGACAGTTAAAATCGCATGAAAAGAATTATCCGATGCACGACTTGGAATTAGCTGCTATTGTGTTTGCTTTAAAATTTTGGAAACACCATTTATTTAGTGAGAAATGTCATATCTTCACTGATCACAAGAGTTTAAAGTACTTGATGACTCAAAAGGACTTGAATCTGCGACAACGGAAATGGCTCGAGCTATTAAAAGATTATGAGTTGGTAATCGATTATCATCCGGGAAAGGCGAATGTAGTCGTTGATGCTTTAAGTAGGAAATCTTTGTTTGCTTTAAAATCAATGAATACATGAATAACTTTATCTGATGGTGGTTCGATTATAGTTGAGTTAAAAGCTAGGCCGGTATTTTTTTAGCAAATTTTTGAAGCTTAGAGATGTGACGAAGAACTCCAAGCTAAAAAAGTTTAGTGCGAATCGACTAGTGAGTCAGACTATCAGATTGGGACCAATGATTATTTGATGTTCCAAAGTAGGATTTGTGTACCAAGAGACACTAAGCTTATTCAGAAAATCCTTCATGAAGCACACAGTGGTTGTTTGTCTATTCATCTAGGAAGTACGAAGATGTACAATGATTTGAAGAAATTGTATTAGTGGTCGGGTATGAAACGAGATATTTCTGAATTTGTATCGAGATATTTAATTTGTCAACAAGTAAAGACCGAACATCAAGTACCTTCGGGTTTACTTCAGCCTATGATGATTCTCAAGTGGAAATGGGACAGAATTACGATAGATTTCGTAATTGGATTACCTCTGACTCCGAAAAAAAAAAGATGTTGTTTGGGTCATTGTTGATAGATTGAAGAAATCGGCTCATTTTATTCTGGTATGTACCGACTATTCACTTGATAAGCTAGCTGAATTGTACATTGTTGAGACTTTTAGATTGCATGGGGTGCCTATTTCTATTATTTCGGATAGAGATCCGAGGTTTACGTCATGATTTTAGAAGAAATTGCAAGAAGCGTTTGGTACAAAGTTGAATTTTAGTACTACGTTCCATCCGCAAACCGACGGTCAATCTGAGAGAGTGATTCAAATTCTCAAAGATATGCTTTGCTGTTGTGTTTTAGAGTTCAAGGGTAGTTGGAAGAAATGTCTACTTTTAGTTGAATTTGCTTATAACAATAGTTTTTAGTCTAGTATAAAGATGGCACCGTATGAGGCATTGTATGGCCACAAGTGTTGAACTCCATTGTACTGGATTGAGCTTAGTGAGAGACAGATTCATGGGGTTTATTTGGTCAGAGAAACCGAAGAGAAAGTGAAAATAATTCATGATTATTTAAAAGCAGCTTCAGATCGACAGAAATCGTATGCGAATTTGAAATAGAAGGATATCGAATTTCAGGTTGGTGATAAAGTGATCCTGAGAGTGTCTCCGTGGAAGAAAATTCTTAGATTTGGTTGCAAAGGCAAGTTGAGTCTGCGTTTCATTGGGTCGCATGAGATTATTGAAAGAATAGGGCCAGTGGCATATTGGTTAGCTTTACCAACAAATTTAGAAAGGATCCACAATGTATTTCATGTATTGATGTTGTGTCGTTATCGATCAGATCCTTCGCACATAATTTCACCGACAGAGGTTGAGGTTCGACCCGATATGACTTATGGTGAAGAATCGATCAAGGTTTTAGCTCGAGAGGTCAAACAGTCGAGAAATAAAAGCATAAACCTAGTAAAAGTTTTGTGGCAACGACACGGGGTCGAAGAGGCTACGTGGGAACCCGAGGAATGTAACGCCTCAAAAATCTTGAAATCTTGAATTTTTTTCTCGGTTCTGATAAAATAAATGTGTGCTTAGTATTCCCAGTTAAATGTTAATTATGTGATAGTAGGTCTCAGTTAGTTTTGGAGTTAGAACTAAGAAGTGAAGGAAATTATAGTTTAATTATTAAAAGAACCCTGATGGCAAGTAGGTGGGCTTTTGAATAAATGAATGAAGAATTGGACAAAAAAGAGCTTGCAGGCCTAGTGGATAAGTGGCGTATTACTAATGTCAGAGGTCTGGGGTTCGAATCCCTCCTTGCCCAAAAGAAGAATTTATTTTTTTTACTTAAGAGATGGATAGTGGTGGCGTTGGATATGAACTCTATAGGGAGTGATAAGAGGAGAAATTTGAGGAGGGGACTAAGGAGTTATCAGGGAGAAAAATTAGAAGATGTGGAGTGTAAAGAGGTGGACCCGAGTTTGGAATTAGGGGATAGAAAATTCGGCTAGAGGCTATATATAGGAGCCGAATGTGAGGTTGTCAGGCTAATGACGAATTCTCCCTCACCTTGTTTCCAGAAAACAGTTTGTTCTCCAGAGATCTAAAAGCCGAAATCCCTTGTTCTTCCTTCTTTTTCTTTGTGTCGATTTTCCATTCTTTCCTACTCAAGTTCTCTTTTTGATTCACCTCTGGTTTTTAATGATTTCTACTTCTCTTTGTGCCGAATAACCTCTTTTACTATACAAGTCTCAAGAGCCAAATATCCTTTGGGCCGCCACTACCCTTTTCACCCGGCCAAAACTAGTGTAAGTGTTTTGCTCTCTCAATCAATTTTGCTAGTATCGATTACTCTGTCCCTCACTTCTTCTAATCAGTTTTGGTAGGAGTGGTATTGAATCCCAGTCTTTTGGATCCCTACTGATTTGCTCCTTAGGTGTGAGATTTTGGTAAGTGTTCTTCACTTCGGTAAGGGTGGGCCGAATAGGCTTTAAAAGAAAAGGGTGACATATGTTGGATTCACCCATTATGTTTTAACGATAAAGGTTAATGCAGATCTAGGAAGTATTCGTGAGTAGTGATCAAGGAAAAGCTATTTAGGCTTGGCGTTTCAGGTAAGGTTAATGTGAGACTTCAGCTTTTGGGTAAAGTATTCGATACGTATGTGAGATTAATCCTTAAGTGATATCGATTGTAGGTTTGTGGCTAAGGAGATTGCAACATGTTTTATTACTACTGTACACACACAAGTAGATCGGCAAATCCCGAAATGCCGAAAAGCTAAAAGTTTGGCTACGGTAGTCTTACGAGTGCGCGAACACTTGTAAGGGGGAAATCGATAGGTTATCTGAGGCCCCATGGGTGATTCCATGGACTTGGGCTGTGAGTTGGCCAACCGGATCAGCTTGGGCTAAAAGGGCCCGATGGGCTGTAGGGCCCATAATAGGCAAAATTGGTAATTGATGCTATGTGATGGAAAATTGTATGAGAGCATGACTATGAAAGTGATTGGGCCTAGTGGGACATATGAATGCGAATTGGGTCTAATGGGCCATACGAATGTGATTTGGGCCTAATGAGCCATATGAATGAGATTGGGCCTAGTGGGCCATATGCATGTATGTAGACTTGTTAAGACTTTATAAGGGATTTTGGGCCTAGTATCCGATAACTGCTTAAACAGACATAAAACTTAATTAATTTATTGAGACCGTGGACAAGTCATAGGGTTAAGGTGTGGCAAAGGGTATATGCATGTCTAGGATTAGATCTAGGGGGAGCTTGGTACTTAAGCGGTATTAATGACTCACCTCCTCTCCTCTGGAATCCTACCTGGTGCATAGTATTCATTCATCTTAGCTTACGGGATATGTTAACGGGCCAAGGTAAGTAAAAACTCGTAATAAAAGAAAATTACCGAAATGCCTCTAAGGGAGAAAATGACTAGAATACCCGTATTTGTGTGGAATGTAAGATTTATGGATGTTACATGTATACCTGTTGCATTCATATGCATTCATATGATATTCTGTTTAGGTTGCATATGGGTTGGGTATTATGGAACGGAGGAAGTATATGAGGGTGGCATGGTTGCTTGACAACCGTGGATCCACCGACGGCTTTTAAGCCCAATATGTGATTGGCAGCTTGCTGCAATGAAGGTAGTTCCACAACCAGGCTACCATTGATGTGTATCGGTTGGGTGGGTCGATATTTATATCTCTACATGATGTGTACCGGGGGACAGAGTTAGTGTGTAGGAGTTGGATTATTGGGGTGGGTAGCACAGCATTGCATGTAGATATTGTGATATTATTGTGATGTGGGCTTCGGCCCCACTAAGGCTAATATGGGCTAAGGCCCAAAGGCCACCGTTATTGAATTGGGCTCAGGCCCAAAATGACTGATGATTGCTTTATACTTGTTGAGGGTTGTACACATTGAGTTTTCGAAACTCACCCCCTCCTTCTAAATTTTTCAAGTGATCCTCAGTAGGTGGTTCGACAGATGGAGGGACTCAGAGGTGGCCAACTAGCATAAAAGGTTTAGACCTAGTCTTTATGTAATTTTTAATATTCTGATTTTAAATTATTTCTTTTTGATTTGGGTTGTAATAAGGCCTTTCCTCTGGCTAATATTTCAAATTAGGATTGTTATCATTTTTTTATGCTTTATATTTATTAGAAGTAGAACGTGGTTTTCCTAAATCATAACTGTTTTTTTTATATACTACGTTTCCGTAACTAAACTTTTAAATGATAAGTTTTCATAAATCATATGTTCTAAATAAAGCTTCCGCGACTGAAAAGAGATTTTACAAAGTAATTAAGGTTTTTAATTTTTTTAGGACGTGTTTCTAGTGAAAACAAGGTTTTCAAAAAATACTTCGATGTGACACGCCAGATTCGGTCATAACGTCTAGGCGGGGTTTGGGGTGTTACATTTAGTGGTATCAGAGCCAATTTTAAAACTCGGGCTGTGAAATGGGCTTTGTCTTTGGACTTTTAAAATTAGTTCTGAAAGATTCTATTGTGGCACACCGGGTCTCTGACGTAGAGCCAAGTAAGTTCTCTTACTACTGAATTATGTTGAACTGTTATACTACAATATGTTTTAAGCTATTTATTGTTTATATTCAATAGGATTTCCTTAGATATCATATCGTATTAAAATATTTGAATCTGAATTCGATACTTATTTTGTGTATATTTGAGAATGTTTGCGATAGGTGGATGTTTTAGATATGTATTAAAATTATTAGGATCAGAGTGTGCAGCGGTAGCGTAGTGGGATAGTTGATACATGACTACCCTATTATTTAGAAATTTCGAAGATGAAATTTTTTTTAGGAAGGGTGAATTGTAACACCCTGAATTTTGGGCCTAGAAGTAATGGACCTTGAGTTTGGGATCTATTAGAAGGTGGCTTAAATAAATGAAACGTGTTTAAATATTTTATAATTGCATGTTTAGTTTAATTGTTAAGTGAGTTAGGAAGGGTTGGTAGTGTGGAAAAAGTCCTGGGTTCGATCCAGGGCTTTTGCAAAATTTTGCATTTTTTTCTAAAAAGGCCTTGAGCATTAAGTGGAAGACTTATTGATAAGGCCTGGTAAAATCTGACACAAGGAAACGCTTGGCCTAGTGGCAAGGGGCGTTGGTAGCAAGCAGGAAGTCCAGGGTTCAAGTCCTGGCCTTGGCGAAAATTTTTATTGCGCACATGAGTAGTAAGAAAGCTAGCGTTTAGGCCATATAAATGTGTTTGGTGGAATTCGACACAAAGGATGCGCTTGGCCCAGTGGTGTGATGGCGTTAGGAGTAAAGAGTGGTGCTGGGTTCAAGTCGCAGCATGAACAAAAGTTGGGGGTTTTTTTAGACAACCTGGAGGTCGGCAGAAAGAATTTATAATTAATTGGGGAGGAGGAACGACACAAATAAGATAGGTGTCGTGGTGGCAAGGGACATGTAGCGTAGCCAAGAAATTAGGGGTTCAAATTTGAATGGTAACAAGATAATCTGGTTGCGAGTTAATAGGCCTTAAAAATAGTTAGGGATGGAATATGGCACAGGAGCGCCTGCAGTGCAGTGGCGAGAAGCATGCTATGGATATGAGAGGTTGCAGGTTCGAATCCCAGGCCTGGCAAAGTTTAATTTTTTATTATTTAAGAAAACCGAGGCTTAAGCATATAAGCCTTATAGTTAATTGTGACCGAATGTTAGCACAAGATAGGTAACGGTGCAGTGGCCAGCAGCATGTTAGGAAGTTAAAGGGCAGGAGTTCAAGTGGTTCTATGCGCAAAAAAGGGGATTTAATTTTGCTACTCAACGCAGGGAAGGATGGCCAGTCGGTGGAAGCAATTTGAATGCAATTCAAATTGGAATTGTTGGCTAAAATTAAGGAGATAAGGATGAGGATTAAGTGTGGATATGATGATGATAAAAATTGAAGAAATTGAAGGGAATTTAACTAGTTTAAGTCAATGAGGGAGTGTAGGTTTGTATTTTTATTTATTTATTTATTTATTTAGTATATATATGTGTGCCGTATGGGCAAGTAAGGGCATTTTTTGTTGTTTTTTGTGCTTCAGTCACATATCATCTCCTCTTTTCTTTAAGCCAAAGTCTTAATCTTTTCTTCCCTATTTTAATTGAATCAATCTCTTCCCTCTTTAATTTAGCCGACTGTTTCTTTTTCATTTAAAAGCTGATTCATAATATTTTTCATTTAAAAGCTGATTCATACACTTTGGGGGTTTGGTTTCTTGTTGGCAGGAGATCTTACAATCAGTAAGTGAATTAGATCTTCTTCAGCTTTTGTTAAATATTTCTAAGTTTTTTCGTTTCTACACTCTTAAAAGCCAATTGTTCTTTATCCTTTCCAAATACCATTGCTTTCATAACCTATGGTTTCTCCATTTATTTCTCTTTTTCCCTCTCATTTAAGAGTGTGATCACGGGCTAAGTATTAGTTGATGGAGAAAAGGGGGTTCTAGTAGAGAAGTTAGGATAGATGCTCCCAAGTTTAAGCGACGTAAGGTGTCAGCCCTTCGGGACTTTTCGCCTGGATGCGGAAGGGGGACTACGTCAGATTTCGAGTTACATAGGTAGATCGTAGTCGATCAATCTAGTCAAGGCAAGTATAGGTTGTTCTTCGGTAAGTAGTGGATTTATGTTAAATTAATGGGATGTGACTAATGGAGTATAATGTTGAATATAGGTTCGGGCGATTATGAATACTTAGTACTCCAGGTGATAAGGTGTGCACTTCTACCCTATGATAGCTTGATCTAAAGTCGAAGGTGTGTACATACACTGCACATACAAGTAGATCGGCAAAAGCCGAAATACTGAAATGCCAAAATGCCGAAAAGTCGAAATGCCAAAAAGCCGAAAGTTTGGCTACAGTAGTCTTGTGAGTGCGCGAACACTCGTAAGGGGGAAACCGATAGGTTTTCTGAGGCCCCATTGGCGATTCCATGGACTTGGGCTGTGAAGTGGCCAACCGGGCCAGAATGGGCTAAATGGGCCCGAAAGGCCGTTGGGCCCATAATAGGCAAAAATTGATAATTGATACTATGTGATGGAAAATTGTTTGTGAGCATGACGATAAAAGTGATTTGGGCCTAAAAGGCCTTATAAAAGTGATTTGGTCCTAAAGGGCCATATAAAGGTGATTTGGGCCTAATGGGCCATATGAAAGAGATTAGGCCTAGTGGGCCATATACAGGTATGTGGATTTCTCTGGGCTTCGTAAGAGGTTTTAGGCCTAGTATATGATGACTGCATAAAACTTAATTAAATTAAATACCATGGACAAGTCATAGGGTTAAGGTGGGGCAACGGGTATATGCATGTCTAGGATTGGATCTAGGGAGAGCTTGGTACTTCAGCGGTCTTAATAACTCACCTCCTCTTCTCTGGAATCCTACCTGGTGCATAGTATTCGTTCATCTTAGCTCATGAGATTTGTTAACGGGCCAAGGTAAGTAAAAGCTTGTAATAAAGAAAAATTACCGAAATGCCCCTAAGGGCGAAAATGACTAGAATACCCCTATGTGTGGAATGTAAGATTTATGGATGTTACATGTATACTTGCTGCATTCATATGATATTCTGTTTAGGTTGCATATGGGTTGGGTATTATGGAACGGAGGAAGTATATGAGGGTCGCATGGTTGCTTGACAACCGTAGATCCATTGACGGCTTTTAAGCCCAATATGTCATTGGCAGCTTGTTGCAATGAAGGTAGTTCTGGAACCGGGCTACCATTGATGTGTATCGGTTGGGTAGGTCGATATTTATATCCCCACATGATGTGTACCGGCGGACGGAGTTGGTATGTAGCAGTTGGATTATTGGGGTGGGTTGCACAGCATTGCATGTATGATATTGTGATATTATTGCGATATGGGCTTCGACCCCACTGAGGCTAATATGGGCTAAGGCCCAAAGGCCACCGTTATTGAATTTGGCTCAGGCCGAAAATGACTGATGATTGTTTTATACTTATTTAGGGTTGTACACACTGAGTTTTTGAAACTCACCCCCTCCTTCTAAATTTTTTAGGTGATCCTCAGTAGGCGGTTCGACGGATGGAAGGACTCGGAGGTGGCAACTAGCATAAAAAGTTTAGACCTAGTCTTTATGTAATTTTTAATATTCTGATTTTAAATTATTTCTTTTTGATTTGGGTTGTAATAAGGCCTTTCCTCTGGCTAATATTTCAAATTAGGATTGTTATCATTTTTTTATGCTTTTTATTTATTAGAAGTAGAATGTAGTTTTCCTAAACCATAACTGTGTTTTTTTAAATACTACATTTCCATAACTAAACTTTTAAATGACAAGTTTTCATAAATCATATGTTCTAAATAAAACTTCCGCAACTGAAAAGAGATTTTACAAAGTAATTAAGGTTTTTAATTTTTTTAGGAAGTGGTGAAAACAAGGTTTTGGAAAAATACTTTGATGTGACACGCCAGATTCAGCCATAACGTCTAGGCTGAGTTTGGGGTGTTACAAGGAAGCTATGAGAAAATAGTACCCTAACCTCTTTTCTAGTAAGATTTTCGAGGATGAAAATCCCTAAGGGGGAGAGTTATAATAGCCTGTTTTTCGGTCAAACCAGAACAGTGGTTTCGGGACCACAAATCCAAAGTAGAAATATCTATTTTATTATTTCTTTAAGGTCTACAGCATGATAGAATGATTGTGTAAAAATTTCGTTAAGAAATTTTATCGACTGAGTACTCATTTTGTCTAGAAGGACTAAATTGCAATAGGTGCAAAATTTGAGTTCTATAGGCTAAAGGTAGTAAATTGTTGTTAAATTTTAATTTAGAGGTCCTTAAATGGTAATTATACCATTATACTTGGTATGGACAAAAATGGACATGGTTAGGGAAAGAGTTTAAAGTTTAAGTGAAGGGCATTTTGGCAATCTAGTAAATAAAGACAAAAATAACTAAATAAAAGTGTCCATCTTCTCAATTTAGTCCCCTCTTAGCCGAATTTGAAGAGGAAACCATATCTAACGTTTGTCCAAGCTTCCAAGCTCGATTGTAAGTCCGTCTTTGTCTCGTTTTTAATGATTTTTACATTTTTGTGAATGTTGTAACTTGATCTAGCTATTCTAAAGACTAATTTGAAAGAAAATCAAAGTCTAAAATTTTACCCAAGTTGAATAAGCTTGTATTTTGATGTTTAATGGTAGAAAATGCATATTTGTTGTTAGTTAAACAACATTTACAAAGTGATTTTTGATGAAAATGTCAAAAAGGGACCTATTTGTAAAAGGTCGTAAAATGTGTGGTAAGATGTGAATAAATAGAAAATGTGGGCTTTCATGAGCATGAAAAAGGTTTGGCTAGGCTTGGGTAATAAAGAAATCGAATGAAAATCATTTTACGAGCCTAGGACCAAAATGTAAAATGCCAAAAGTTTAGGGGTAAAAATGTAAATTTTTGTCATAGTGTGTTTTGGGTCGAATTGAATAATGTGATGAATAAATAAGTTAAATTTGATATTATAGATCAAGAAAAACAAAGTTCGAGTTTAGACTGAGGAAAGAACAAGGTTGTGGACTAAATTGAACTAATAGCCGTTTTTGTAACCGAGGTAAATTCGTATGTTAAATAAGCTTTAATAATATTGTATTTAAATGCTTTAATATTGCATGAACTGTATGATTGATTTTGTGGATGATTTTAATTCTACGATCACATTTGACGAAGTCTTGATAAGCGAGACATCTCCATCGAACCTTAAGAATAGATTAGGATACAAATGGCATGTCACTAGGGTTTTATGTTATGTGATTCCAAGTGCTAATCTGTATGTCCTACCGATGGCTGAGTATACCGGCATATGTTGTGGTTACTTGACAGCTTGTGTGAGCAGCACCGTGTAGCTACGTCTCAACTGACAGCTTGTGTGAGTAGGCCCGTAGATAGCTCAAGAGGGAGCACATATGTGATATGAGATAAAAGTAGCAATAGCTATATATATGGCACCTTGTGTGCAAGGCTTCCCGTGTATCCGATATTATTATTCCAAGTGGTTCATTGGGTATGACAATGATGAGACTAAGTAGGAAATTATTACGAGATGGCACAGGTATGCACTCAAAGCTTATGATTATTAATTCGTGAAATGACGATTCCAAGGTAAGTTGTGATAGAAGTGAATTATGATCATGAGGTTATGGTAAATTATACTATCTTATGTTATATTACTTGCATGTTTAATGTATGGTAAAGTTTGCTTATTTCTTACATACGAGCTTACTAAGCTATAAAGCTTACTCCGTTTATTTTCTATGTTTTATAGTGTCGCCAAGCTAGCTCGGATTGGGGATCGTCAGAGATTCACCTCACACTATCAAATTGTTATTTTGGGTATTGATAATTTTAAACATTTTGAGATTATGGCATGTATAGGGACTTGGTCATTTTGTTATATGTGTCATTATGAATTTGGCCAAATGTATTGGCTTGTAATTGTCAAAAGTTTAATGTGGCCTTTGGCCTTGTAACTTGGCTCATCTAGCTCGGATTGGGAATCGTCTGAGATTCACCTCACACTATCAAATTGTTATTTTAGGTATCGATAATTTTAAACATTTTGAGATTATGGCATGTATAGGGACTTGGTCATTTTGTTATATGTGTCATTATGAATTTGGTCAAATGTATTGGCTTGTAACCGTCAAAGGTTTAATGTGGCCTTTGGCCATGTAACTTGGCTCATTTTGGTTGAATTGGCTATAAGCTTTTATGTTATATATATGCATGTATGTGCCAAAGCCTTATTGGAGATATGGTTTTTCAATACTTAGTAAATGGTTGAATGTGGCTTTTTGGTTTTATTGTTGAATAGTTAAGTTGGTATTTTGATATGTTAGAAGACTCAAACTAAACTTTGCTTGAAGAAGGTATTGGTGTTGATACTTGTGGTTGTGAGGTTGATATGATTTGGTTTGGTGGAATATGATGTTGTAATTATGTTAAGTGTCGAAAATGAAATGATATGCTCTAACCATGGTTGTGGATGTTTTAGTTGTCTAAGTAAGACATGAATTGTTCATTGAATTGGTGTAAGTGTAGGTGTAAATGAGGGTGGCAAATGGATTGGTAAATAACTTTTATTTTGTCCACATAGGTAGACACACGAGCGTGTGTCTAGGCCGTGTGTGACACACGGTCTGTCCCATGGGCATGTGTTTCGGCCATGTGTCCCCTACAGCTTAATTTTGAGAAATAGAATGCTCAGAATTGAGCACAAGGGCAAGACACAGGCGTGTGTCTCAGGCGTGTGAGGGACACGGCCTCAGGCACGGACGTGTGTCCCGACCGTGTGAAGTTTGCACTTATTTTATGAAAATTAAATTATCCACATGGCCTAGCACAAGGGCGTGTGAGTTGGCTGCGTGACTTCAATTTGTTCATGACTTGCAAGTCAGAGAGTTACACGGGTTAGGGACACGGACGTGTGTAACCACACGGGCGTGTCCCAAAACAACACGGGCGTGTGACTTCAGTTTCTAGCAAAAATTTTCTAAGTTTTGTAAAATTTTCCTAAGTGCTTGGTTTAGTTCCGAACCACTTCCAAAGCATGTTTTGGGCCTCATAGGCTCGTATTAAGGACTTTATGATTGAATACAAACGGTTTTAATATGAATACAAATTTATGACTCGAAATTTGTATGTTTGCTTGTGATGTGAGTGTGGTACTGCCTTGTATCCTGTTCCGGTGCTGACTACAGATAAGGGTTGTTACAACACCCCTAACCTGTATCTGTCCCCAGAATAGGGTTATGGTGCATTACCAGAGTTTACAGTTCAATTACAGTTAATTCATGTTATTTACTATTCATTTTCAAAAATCAATCACAATCAATCATAATGTCCCTTATATGGGTCTTCGAGGCCCAAATTACATATTAGAATCAAGTCGGGACTAAATCGAGATCACAAAAATTTTTTCACAAAATGTCAAAATTTTTCTTAGGTACAAGGGACACACGCTCGTGTGGCCAAGCCATGTGAGTAATGAAACGCCTATGTCCCAGGCCGTGTAGGCATTCGATATAAGGCACACAACAATTTTCCAGCCCGTGTCCTTACCCATGTAACTCTCTGACTTGGGTTACACGGCCAGCCACACGCCCGTGTGCTAAACCGTGTGGATAATTTAATTTTCGAAAATTAGGTGTAGGGGTTACACGGCCAGGACACATGCCCATATGCTGGGTCGTGTCTCTCACACGGTTAAGACACACGCCCGTGTATCTGCCTGTGTGCTCAATTTTGAGCATTCTGTTTCTCTAATTTTAAGATACATGGGGACACACGACCAAACCACACGTCCGTGTGCATGGCCTTATGTCACATACGATTGAGACACATGCCCGTGTGTCTGCCCATGTAGACAGAATAAGGCCATTTTCCAAGCCTTATTTCTCACCCTTTTTACCTTACACCTACATCATTACTTTAATATGTTCATCAACCAATTCAAGGCATATAAATCAATCTAATGATTAAGTTTTATGAATGACACATTTACTCATGCTTTCAAATATCATATTTACATTAAAATTATATATTTACCCAAGTGTAATTATGACTGAGTTACTAATCTATACATACTCACATACCAAGTATAATATAACTTCATGCATAAATATTTTAAATATGTTATCAATAGCCATTCCAATGGCTACATACAACCAAAACATTTACATACCCTCACTTGACACCATTAGCCTATACATGCCATTATACCAAAGTAAGTTTATTATTTATACCAAAACGAGCTGGAGGATAGTGTGATGATACTCCGAGCGATCTCTAACCTCTACGAGCTTCCGAGTACTATAAAACAAAGGAAAATTAAATAGAGTAAGCATTCAATGCTTAGTAAGTTCGTATAACAAGAATTTAACTAACCAATCATGCTCGTATAAATAAATATATATAACAAGCATTCCAAAACATTTTAGCCAATTGCCTAAACACAAGTTCTCATCAAACAAGTTAGTCATATGATTCATATGTATATCAAGATAACAGATATGAGCTCATCGTATAGTAATTTCTGAGTATTTCAGAGGTATTAAAGAAATAAATCATATTATCTCATGTTTTCTTTTAACAGAAGTTTTATCCGTTGAATTATTAAAATGTCGATGGATACCCAGGTAGTATACTCGAGGTATACAAATCAATGATCCATCAACTCATGCTCAGGGGTACCCATAAGGGCACATAATCAGGAAGCACACTCTCAAGCCATATATCAGGATGCTCAGATGAGCCATGTAACAGGACGCTTGTCCGGGCTAAACAGGAAACTCATAAGAGTTTAGAACAGGAAGCTCATTGAGCTTAATAGGTAACTCCGAAAAGTTATTAACAGGGAGCTCCGGATAGCATAATAGGGAGTTCAAGTGAGCCATGTTAGGAAGCTCATAAGAGCCTATATCAGGACACTCACAGAGAGCTGCATTTGAGTCCGTAATAAATGCTGGACCACAACCGATCGAATCGTGTAACAGGACGCTCACAAAGAGCTGTAGTAGTGCACAACACATGCAAGATCACTACCGATCAAGGTGCTCGCAGGAACTATATAACAGTACACTCGAGAGGGCTTATAACAGGATTGCTTGTCCGAGCTAAATTTTGTTTGCAAGATATGCAGGACCACATTCAATACGGGAGATCATGTATCCATTGAATTTCATTATTCAAACGGAACTTATCATTTTCTAAACATTAACAGGCATATAATTATTTCATATGTTTATAACATTTTTATAATTTACATAAATACATACCACACTCAATTCAATCATAAAAATAAACACAATTTAATTACACGAACTTACCTCGATATTTGTTCCTATACAAAAATCTACTAATCTGGCACTCTTTCTTTTCCTCAATCTAACTTCATATTTGAGTTTTCTGGATCTATATAAATGAATTTAGCATCAATTTAATTCACTTTATACTCAATTGAATTCAATTCACATCTTAGGCAAAATTACATTTTGCCCCTATACTTTTCATAAATGAAAATTTTGTCTCTAAGCTTGGAAAATAAAATTCATGCAATTTAATCCTTATTTCAAGCTTAACTAAATTTTACATGTTACAATAACAGCCCATGAATTTCACAAAAATTAGAATTTTTCCATGGGTTTTACCATTTTTCAATTTAGTCCCTAAATCGTAATTTCATCAAAATTCTCTTTGTAAAAGTTGTTTATATATCAACAACCTTTCATTTTCTATTATAAGTTTCAAATTTTCAGCATTTACATCCATGGCAAAATTTCTATACTTTGATATCTTTACAAATAATCCCCAAAATAGATAGATTAAGCTATTTCGATCTCAAAAATATAAAAATTACTAAAAACGGGACAAGATTACTTACCCAATTAAGCCAAGAAAGCTTGCTTTCTCTTTCCTAGGGTTTCCATGTATTTTTGGGGAAGAAGATATAATAATAATATGATATTTCTATTTAATTATTATATCATTCTTTATTTTTCCTACTTTCCAATTTAGTCATTTTCTTTTTCTAATTTTCCATGGATGATTCATCAAAAATATCTACTAACTTTTCTTAATGGTCTAATTACCATATAAGGACCTCAAATTTTGAATTCCAAAGTTATCTGATACTTATAGCTACTAGAACTCAACTTTTTCATTTTATGCAATTTGGTCCTTTCCACAATTAAACATGAAATCGGTAAAATTTTCTTAATAAAATTTTCATACATCATTTCTATCAGAATGCAATTCATGTAATAATATTAAAATAAATTTTCTTTCTGACTCGGATTTGTGGTTCCAAAACCATTATTCCGATTTCACTGAAAATTGGTTGTTACACTCAGCATTTTTACACTCAGCATTTTATTTTATCCTCTCAGGTAATCAGCAAACCTAGAACTAGATAGCATGCAAGAACTCGGGATTGAATTTTGTCGACAAAATGGTTTAAAATGAACTTTATGTTTAATTTGGACCTTTCTGGACTTTTTGGATTATAAATTGTTTTGAACATTATTATATTTCCTATCTGGTTTGATTTCGTGAGATTTAGTAGTATTGGTTTTTAAACTGCAAAATATTATATTTACAAAACAAGTTACGTTTTTCAATACTTTATAACTTAGAAAATTACTGTTGCAAAACGACTTGATCATTCAAATGTTTTTCTATAATAAAACAAATAGTTTAAACGAGTTATTCCCCAAAAATTGGAAAGTGAATTAACAAAGTTAACAGTATTCTATTACTTGATTTTGAATTAAATATCTGGTTTTAAAATGAACTAATGTAATTCCTCAAGATTCGATCATAACGTCTAAGCTAAATGTGGGGTATTACAGAGAGAAAGTTCTTAAATGCGTACTTCAGACAAACAAGGCGTACTATACATTTTGCGATAATTCATATCATATTTACCCATTTTTGCTTAACACTATCTTTCCTTTAAATAGCAAAATATCCTAAAATAAAATCTTCACTTGCTTTGCGGCAATTACTATACGCCCATATGTATACGCCAAAAGAAACATATGGACAAATTACACTTCGCCAAATATAGCTCGATTGGCATGGGTATTGTTGCAGTGTAAGAGGAGATGGATTCGAATACGTTAAATCGTATTATCCTTCTATTTATAGATTGAGAAACTATGAATAGTTTTAAATATTCTGTAATAAAAATCAACTTTAATGAGAATATTTAAAAATAAATAAATAAATATCTGCAAAAAGTTTAAGTTTATATACATGTGGGGTGTGCCTTTCTATGCAAAAGATGGGGGGTAGAAATAGAAAGGAAATGAAAAACCAAATTGTCGTCAATTGCACGCCAAAGGGACCAACAAAAAGAAAAAAGAGCCCTTTAAACCGCTTCCCACTTACCAGATTTTTATCGGAGACCCAAATGATTGGTTATGACCGATGGCCTTATACATATTAATGGAGCTAATGATTAATATCATTTAATTATTATTTTCAAATTAAATTTTATATTTTTATACACACTAAATATGATAATATGTGTGGAGGGAAGAATATTAGTAAAGTTGTGTTTTTGAAAAATTGGTGGTTTCTTAAATTATAGTTTTTAAAAGTGAAACGAATTATATTTCTAACTTTTTTTTAAATCAATGTAAAATTAAGTTTGTAGTATCGAGCCATAGAAATTCAGCATAAATACATACTAAAATTTATGACACCTCTATAAAGGTTAAAACATGTAAATTAAAAATATATATTTCAGAAGAAAAAATATGTTAAATCAAAATATATGTAGAAAGTAAGATTTTAATTCCATACCTGCTTTTAGTGGATAGCTAAAACTAGAATTGATCGCATCAACTTAGTTCAAAAAATTAAAATTAATAATAGCAAAGGTGGCTTTTATCAATGGATATTGTGTTTCATTTAAATATATATATATATATATAATAAACATGTACAGTTATTTTTTAAAAGTAGCAAATTTATTTTTATATAATTTTTTTAAATGAAAAATTATATCATCTCACTTGAGACATTCTATTCAATAAAAGAATTTTGTGATATATTTATAAGAGGTAAACTTTTATAAAAATAAATTAATTTTAAAGAAATAAAAATGAATTTATCGTTTGATTTTAAAAGTTCATACTAGTTGATTTAATATTACAATATTTGGACTATCAACATTTTGAATATCTTATAATTTTATTTTACAAAATAATATCAAGAAATCATAATGTAATATGTAATTTCTTTTTTAAATTATCTAAAATTTCAGATAAAATCTAAATTTTAAAATAAAAAGACTCTTTAATTTATTATATTAATCAATATAACTAGCTGTTAATAGCTATTTAAATTATATATAACGATTGTTTAATTTTAAGTGTCTTTCCTCGCCCCTCGTCCCATGAAACGAAGTTGTACAATAGAAAGGAAATCAATAAAAATGTTATAACTTCAAACATAAGAGCTACAATTTTCATGATCACACTCTGAAATTTTGGCCTATGAATATCATCAGGTTATATCCTTAGATCACAGCAGATAAGAAAACACATCAGGTAAGAGGTTGGACCTTAATATGTGCTATGTATAAAATAAACATACGCATAAAATAGCTTCCACAGTGAGAATTTTATATGAGAATTTTGTACTTTAATAAAACAAGTTAAAATCAAAATATTTACATAAATCGCAAAAGAAAATTTAAAAAGAATATTCCATATTTCTTTAAGTTGAGTAAAAGCAACCATTTTTTCTACATAAATCATATTAATAAGATTATGTGCTCAATTAAATTTAAATTAAAGTCTAATAAAAATGATTTTTTTAAAATTATTAGAATTTTATGAAAATTTTGAAACTAAAAAAATGTTAATAGAGTACAAATTTGTAAAATCCAAAATTTTATAACCAGAACAATATAGTAAAAATTTAATTTTAGGTTATTGTACATTCAATCAATCAAATACTTAAATTTTACATTTCAATAAGATAAATTAAACAAGATAGTCTTATATTATACATGTATTCTCATAATCCTATTATGAAACTTAATTTATGATTCTGCAAACCAAACACACCCTTAAAATTTTGATTAAGTTGATGTCACCCTCAACTAGGTCCCAACTTAATTATAAATTTATCAAAAGCTTAATATTTTTATAAAACAACAAATATAATTTTAAGGGTATTTTTTATTTTTTACATACAAATTAAAAAAAAATAAACATGATGGAATTTGAACCCAAAAATCTCAAAATCTTCGTTACCTCAATTTTACCATTTCAAACACAATTACATTTAATTTTATAACCACTTTTTCTTAGATTTATAATAATTTTTTCACTTACATAATGAACCATCATCATCTAATATATGTATATATAATTATCTTACAATATTCTAATATTTTCAAAAACCGAAATATAAACCGAATATCAAATATCTCGTCTATGTGAATCTTTAGGGAAGAAATTTGAGCATAAATTGGTCTTTTCAAATGATGAAGGATGATTCCCTTGGCGTGCTACTTCTTGTTGGACCACTATTTATGACTTTTACCACCTCCTTTAAATTAACAAGGATTCGTACTTTCTCTTTTTTTTTTTTAAATAAAAATATTTATTTATTATTAATTAATACACCAAATTTTAATTCACCATTCATTTGAAATGTATCGTTATATGTGATTCAAAGTCTATGCTAAGTTCTAGTAATGTATTTTTTATTTAATAAGTAATATTAAAAAAATAATATGCATCTTTTTTTTTTTAATTTTACTTTTTAATATTTTTGTAATCTCTTCAATCCAACCTAGACGTTAGACCCGAATTTGAGATATTATATCAGTCATCGAAATGGTCTAGTAGCAATCGTGGTTTATAAAATCGCCGATTTAAAACATTTATTTATTTTAAAAGAAAACTAAGCCTAATTTTAGAAAAATCCATGAGTTAAAAAAACAATTAGTTTAACATCTTTCTTATAAAGGATGATTATCATTGAAAAACTTAGTTAATTTCTAGTTTATTTTTTAGACAAAATTTATTTATAATCTTGCAGCGGAAAAGTGATTTCTAACTTAATTTTAATCAAATCTATATTTCATGCATATTTGATTATAGTTCATAATTTGACATTTAAAAAAATAATTTGAAAGACATGCATGCTAATTAAAACCAACCTAAGTCTCATGCCACGGTTCAAAATAAAACAACATAGTCTCTGAATTTTAAAATATTCTTATGGTAGAATGGTCAATCCGAGCTGAGCCCTCCATATGTCGAGCCCCGTATCCTAACCTGGTGGGTTATCTGTAAAGATGAAATAAAAAGGGGAGTAAGCTATGAAGCTCAGTGTGAGTTCAGTGACAAGAAAACAGAAACAAAACAACAAACCAACAAAGCACATGAATTAGCAATTTGGAGATTAAACACAACCATAAAGCACTTCAAATTAATGATTTTTCACATAAAACACTCCACTTCACTATCTTAGTATTCACATTTTTATATGCACATGCTTATGAATGCATTGAAATTTCAAATTAACAGAAAAGTCCTACCCAACTCTGCTACACACCTCACTTATGAGTTCCCTAAAACTCATCTACCATATTACTCCGTATTGTGGACGAGCCACCACTAGTTTACACATAAACTGCCACTTTGGAAAGAAGAACGTAGGTAAACCACTATTTTAGATAAAAACATTTGCTGTTACTGCCACTAGGTTTGTGGACGAGCCACATATTTGCAATTACTGCCATTGTTTGTGAATGCACAACATATTCACAGATTAAACAAACTACCACTAGGTTTTGTGGACGAGCCACCACTTGTTTGTAGATTTAATAAAACTGCCACTCTTCCTCCGTACAATGTCCGGCCCCATGCAATGCACTATGTCATGCTTTGTATTATAACAAATCAACAGTAGTAGTAGACATGTAACATGTACTCAATTCATCACTAACACTTCACATGCTTATCACGTTCTTCGCAGGGTGGTAACAATATTATCACTTTCAATTTAACAGTCTCACTTTATCAGAAAACACATAATGTTCACATATCATGCAATGTAATAAGAGAACTTAAGGCATTAAACATAAATTTTAGAATTCACAATATCAAGGGCTTAATTGAGTAAGGAAAAACTCTAAAAATAATTTAGAGAATGTATAGGGATTAAACTGGACATATCATATGTATAGGGATTAAACTAGACATATCATACTTTTACATAATATTAATAATTTAGTCAATCAAATCATGGATTTTAACATTATTTGTATTGTCAGGGACTTAATTGAATAAAATAAAACACTAAAAACAGTTTGGAAATTAATTTGGGACTCAACTGAGCAAACCAAAAAATTTTAGGTAAAATTGTAAAAACTAAAAAATAGGGGCATATAGCCGTGTGGTTGGCTATGTGGTAGATCATGTGGAAGGGCGTACTTATGTGAGAAGTGAACTATCCTAGGGTTTGCAGGGGGAAATGGTTGTGTGGTCCATATGTTCGTATGGCCCTATCCTAAGCACAATTTTGCCTCGATTTGCTTGTAAAAGAACACACACCTTTCACCAGGAGAACAAACGACGTCCTTCTTGTTCAAATCTGATCCAAGGTATCTAAATTGGGTTCTTCAAACGATATGTATGCAAGAATTAATAACAGTTTCAAGATTCATCAAGATTATCAAAAGATTCGATAAAAAATCGAGAAAGATCATTTAATCGATTACAAGATTATTGTTAGATAGAAAATCTATAAGGATTCAAGATCAAACTTCGGGATTTGAGGCATACTTACCGCTTCGCAAGAATTAAGAATGTTTCTAGTGGTGATTATAAATCTGGTTGAAAAACGAATCGAATTAGGAACATATTTTGATTCAGGAAGCAAAATTAATTTTCAAAAATGAAATAAAATTATGATGTAAAAGGGAGAAAAGAAAAGAAAGAGGGATTAAATAGAAAAGGTGGAAGAAAAATTCTAAGGGGATTTGAAAAGGACAACTTAAAATTCTAATTAGGAAAAGAAGATAAAAATACGGTGAAATTCTAATTCTATTAGAATTTTGAGGAAGGAGAAAGTTGTGAATTCTAATTAGAAAAGAATTAGGTCAATTCCTAGGGTTTGGCGTCACTTGCAATTTCCCTAATTTTTTGTCGAAATTGAAATTAAAATGAAAAGAGGAAAGGAGACAACTGTTAAAGTATCCCTAAAGACCAATCATGAGATGATTGTAATTACATACTCGTTTTTACCTTGTTGTTAATATAAGACATTGCCATTGTTATTTCAATTTCTTTTTCTATGTATAAATAAATTGATTAATAATAAAGTCCTGAGAATAATATGATTATTCTTAAAAAGTCCTTAGTCAAGTATTATTGTGAGTTTGGACAGCGATAATGCATTGAGCGTAATGTGTAGTTGATTGATGACAAACTGTTGTCATTGACATAAGGATGTCAAAATCAATATATGAGTATGTGTTAGAGAACAACATATTAGACTAACCCACTGTGAGTATGTTTCTTGAATTATTATGTAATAGTCACAACATTACTTATAGTGATTGTAGCGACGTAAAAAATTTTGGTTTTGGTCGCTAGTTGAGTCGATTTATTGAAAATTTAAAAACTGACTTTCGATTTTAAAAAAAAGGGGAGTCGCAACCGATCCTTTTTCCTAGGTGTGATCGGACACCTAATAAATCCTCTTCTTTTAAAAGAAAGTTCATTTTTTAAACAAAAAGAAGGTCGAGTTTAGGTCTACGTAAAAAATCCAGAGGAAGGTATTAGCACCCTCGTGACGCCCAAAATTGGTATCTCGTTAAACGTGTGTTGTCTTAATTTTCAAAAATTCGAGGTCAATGTAACATTTAATCGTGATCCGATCAAAACAGGAGAATTTTTAAAATTTCGATTTCCTTTGAGAAGGACGTTCCGTTTTTAACACAAGCCGATTGATATTCACCAAACATAGCGATGAAATCGACGACTTAATGTTAAATCGGTGCGTTGCCTTATTTATTGAAATTTAAAAAATGAATGAAAATATTTTAAATAAAAAGAAAACTAATATCGATGTTGAAATAAGGTGTGAACTAATATGCTAAATTAGGAACAGACAAATAATAAAAAGTTAAGAATATACGAAGCAAATAATATATAAAACATTAACAATGTATATGCGATAATAATAGTTATAAAAACAATAGTAATGTATATGGTATTAAACATGATAATAATAGTAATAATGCGAATATGAAATAGTAGGGAACATATATATATAAAACATATAATACTAGAT
Source organism: Gossypium anomalum (assembly GCA_025698475.1). Taxonomy (NCBI): domain Eukaryota; kingdom Viridiplantae; phylum Streptophyta; class Magnoliopsida; order Malvales; family Malvaceae; genus Gossypium; species Gossypium anomalum. The sequence goes on from CM046956.1 coordinate 64,733,072, forward strand.
TAAAAATATGTACGATATATATATTGAAAACAGTAATAATATAAAAAAATAACTAATAATAACGATATATATATATATGTATTAAAATATATACGTAATAATAGGAATAACAGGTATATACATAATACTAAAAATATGTACATAACATAATGTCAAAAATACATACATAATATAGTTATTAAAAAATATATACATGAGATAATATGTAAAAAAAAAAAATATAGTATTCAAAATATATACATGATATATATAAAAAATACAATATTAAAAAGATATATATACGTAATATATAAAAAATATATACATAATATAATATTAAAATATCTACATAATATATACATATTAGAAATAATAATGTTAAAAACACCTATTAATAATATTACATAAATATATACCTATATATATTAAAGATATATACATATATAATAAAACATATACTAATAATAATAATAAGGATAATATAAAAATATATACATGAAACAGTATAAAAAAATATATAACTAATAATGAAAAAAAAATATGCATGAGATAACATAAAAATATATGAATAGTAGGATATTTAAAAATATATACATAATATATATAAAAATATAATACTAAATATATATACATAACATATATATAAAATATATACATAATATAGTATTAAAATATATACATATACGTACATGTATGATAAAAATATACACTAACATTAATAATAATGGTAATAATAATATTGAAATACAAAAAGCAAATATAATATAATAAAAGTATTAAAATAAAGTAATAAAAAAAATAATACCATATATAAATATATATACATATACCTATATAATAAAAAATATATATACTAATATATAATAATAATAATAATAATAGTAATAATATTAATAATATTAGAAATAATAATAATAATTTTTATAAAGCAACGAAAATAAATAAGAAAGCACTAAAATTGAACTAAAAATAAAGTTTTGGGGCAAATTTAAAAGGAAATAAATAGAAGAGGACTAAATCAAACGCGCAAACAAAGAAGAGGGACTAAATCAGGCAATAAACTCTCCCTCCAAAATGCACAGCATCGCAACGGACTCAATTGAAAAGCGCGAAAAAATTATGGGGCCAAATTGAAAATAAATTGAAACTTAATTGCAAAGCAATAAAAAGCGGAAGGACCACATGCATAAATAACCCATTAAACAAAAACACGTGGATCCTCTAGCGGGTAGGGTCGGACGGGTCGGGTATAGGCCAAAACGATGTCGTTTTATTTCACTACATAAGACAAAAAAAAATTTAAATTCATTTTTCTCCCCTCTTCTTCAAAAACAAACAAAATTCTCTCTCAAACTCTCTCAACTCCCCAGAGCTCCGGCCATAGTTCCGTCATCGTCCGCCGTCGTCGTCCGCCGCCGGTGTAATAGCCTAAATTTTCAGTGGTGTAGGAACAGTGATTTGAGATCACTAAATCTGACAAATGAGCAGAAAATATTATTGATTTAGTGAATATAAGTTAAATGTGAAGTTAGGAAAATTTTTGAAATAGCGAATAGTGTACTAGAAATAAATATTAAAAAAATTAAAAAAATAGAATCGAAAACGAGGTATTGAGAGTTTGAAAATTTTAAAACGAGCCATAAATATTTTTATAAATATTTATGGAGTGTTAATAAGTTAGTATTAAAGTTTCGTCAAGAGATTTTAAAGTTCCGATAGTTAATTGAATTAAAATGACTAAATTGTAATAAATGTAAAATTATGAGAAATAATTAAATAGTTTAAATGATAAAAGAAAGAGGGTTTAAAAGGCAAATAGACCCAAGGTCTATTTGGGCTGGACGGCATGGGGCATGAAATCAGCAGGAAAATTGATGAATTAAGGGCAAATTTGGAATATTGCAAAATTTACTTAATAAAACTAGGACTAAAGTGGAATTATCTAGATTTCTCTTTATTTTTCTGCATTCTCATCAGCAAAAACACCATAGAAGGGTTTTCTTAAGCTGGTTTTTCATATTTTTACTGCAAGTAAGTTCAATTCTTGATTATTTCTTGAAATTTTTATGTTTTTATGACTTTTACAACTAGGTCCACTTGTTGAATTCATTAGTTTTTGATTCTATGAAAGAAATTGGAAGTTGCTATGAATATATGCTGGAAGTATATGATGATTTAGCATGGAATTAGAGTTTAAATTGTTTATATATTGATTTTATTGAAAGAATTGAATAGAAAGTGAATATTTGGGACCTAATGGTGAAAGAGTTTGAAGTTAAGGTTTTATGTGGAAATTCTAAATTTTAATAGTTGTGAAATAACTTATAATGTCTAGGTAAAGTATTAATTGAGAAAAATCAGCTCAATTGAGAGGCTAATTAAGTAGGGATGAAATTGTTATTTATTAAAAGCTTAGGGGAAAAATGGTAATAATCAGCTTGCACTAAAACAGTTTTGGACAGCAGCAATAGTCTAACTTTGAAAAATCACCATAAATTGTATAAATAGAATTAGAAGATGAAAAAAATATGAAATTAAATCTTATTGAGTCTAGTTTCTTATAAAAGAAAATATGTAAGAAATGGATTTGTAAATCATAAGATATAATGAATTTTGTGAGACAAGATCAGAATGAATTCGGGTTCCCCTGTTCTGAATTTGAAAAATCATAAAAAATTTAATTAAAGTAATTATGGGCTTAAATTTATATGTCTAGAATTATTAATGAGTCTATTTTCAATATAAATAAACAATAATATCATCCGAATCTTGTATGAAGAGATAATTAATTTTTAGTGAAGAAGGGTCAGAACTGTCAGACAGCAGAACAGGGGTGACTTTAAAGAATAAACTGTACTTATTGGCTCAACCAAAAATCTGAAAATTTTATGATAAGAAGATATGTGAGTCTAGTTTCAGGGAAAATTAGCGTATCCTAATTTTGAGTTCTGTAGCTCAAGATTAAAATAATTTAGTGACTATGACACGGATGGACAGCATTGAATATACATAGGTAAATAGTGAAATTGCAGATAATGTTACTTATAAGCCGGTTATAAACATTAAGGATGTGAAATAGAATGAATGTGAATTCAATACTGATAAGTGAAAAATTTTATATTATAGATTAAGAAATCGAGGATAAACGAGGAAAAGAGAAAATTCCGGAATAGTTCCAGAAATCTCTACAATTACTGCAAATTGTTCTGGGTAAGTTCGTACGGTTAAATTATTAAATTTCAATGTTATTTTATGAATGGTGATTAACATTTATGTATGTTAATTTTTGAAAATAATTAAATTATGTACAAAAGTTACGAAATTGAATTGAGTATTTCACAGGAACGGAACGCAGGAAATGAGTACGATCGTTCGGTAAAAAAGATAAATTGACGATAAATTACCAAGTAAACCGAGATTCAGCATTTGTTGCAAATTCTCGTGTTTGCTTTCTGTTTAGCTCTTATGAGCTTCCGTTAACTCACATGAGTTTCAGTTAACCCTTTTGGGGTTTCAGTTTAGCACTTATGTGCTTCAGTTAGCCTTCGGGATTCCGTTTAGCACTTATATGCTTCAGTTAGACTTCGGGCTTTAGATCACGATGTACTCAAATCCATAAGTCATTCCTTAAATGGACAAGTTGGTAAGTCGTAATTGTAACGTGTGGAAAAAGAAATGTAAGTAATGTTATCATTATTATTATTGAGCTCAATTAAGTAAATTTATTTTAAAATGAGATTATGACTTAGAGGATGAAAGCAACTTACTTGAAATATCCATATGATTTGAATTTTGGAAAAACTAATATTTGGTAAGATTTAAGGTTAAAGTCGACGAACTTACTAAGCTATAGTCAGCTTACTTGTAATGTTTATTGCTCTTTGTAGATTAACGGGAGGGTCAGAGGATCGGATCATCACGCTCAAGTCACACTATCTCGATTTTCCGGTAGATTTTGTTATAAATACTTTAAATGGTTTATATGGCATGTATAGGAGTTTATATGACTATGTTTTGTATCAACTCATGAATATATTAGTTAAGTTAATATAAGTTGATATATGATATAAATGCAAATTAACTAAGATGTTTAAATACTACTTGAAAGTATGAATAATGTTAGATAAAATAATGATTAGTGATATTATTATGAAACGAATATGATTTGGATGAAGATTGTATTTATTGAGTTGTTTTTGTGTTGAATTGGTTGCAAATTTAAAATTTGCAGGGAAGGTTAGATGTCTCTAAAGGGGTTATATTGAATTTTTAAAAAAAAATAAAAAAAATAATAAGTATATTACGAAAAATTTTTGGAGTACTTGAATAAGTCCCTATTCATTTATAATACATGATTTAGGCCTCGAAAATTCATAAAAGAAACTTAACGATTTAATTTTAATATATTTGTTGTTTATTCATGAATTGTTAGTAAATTAACTAATATGTTCAGTAACGCCTCGTAACCCTATTCTGGCAACAGTTTGGGATTAAAGGGTGTTACATTTATTGGTATCAGAGCTCGATTTAGCCGATTCTCGGAATGGACGTGATGTGTAAAATGTTTACAAATACATGTCATATAAATCTGTGATAGTGTGATGTGTATGATCCGATTTAACCCTTGTTTTTTTTTATAGATTGTAAATATGTCGGATAGACCTGAACATGCTGAACAGGAAGAAGCAAATAGTAGAGTACAGACATCTGAACAAGGGACAAGTAACGATGTTCCAATTTCCTTGATGCGAGAACAAGAACTTAAAAACATGATTATTGGAGTAATGAATAAGTGGTATAATGAGAGGATGCAAGAAAGGAATCAGACCCAGCAATCTTCTCCCCCTACAGTACCACCAGTAGTACCCTCGGTTGCTCCTCCACCTCCTCCTCCGGTAACTGAGTCAAGTAAGATAACTCCGGTAGAAAAACTCAGAAAATTTGGTGCTGAAGAATTTCGGGGCAGGTCAGATGATGATCCAGTAAAAGCTGAGTATTGGTTGCAGAGCATGATAAGAGTTTTTAAAGAAATGGCTTGTTCTCCAGATGACTATTTAAGGTGTGTTGTCTCCTTGTTAAAAGAGAAGCATATCACTGGTGGGAGACAATAGAAGCTGTGGTACCAGCCGATAAACTTACTTGGGAATTTTTCCAAGCTGAGTTTAAAAAGAAATATGTTGGTAAAAGATATTTAGAAAAGAAAAAGAGAGAATTTCTTGATCTTCGACAGGGAAATTAGACAGTAGCTGAGTATGAGAGGGAGTTTGTATACCTTAGCAGATATACTCGAGAGATTGTTCCTACAGAAGAAGACATGTGTGTTCGATTTGAAGAAGGTCTGAATGATGAAATCAGAATGATGATAGGTGGTAAGGAAATTCGAGAATTTGTGGTTTTATCAGATCGAGCTCAAAAGATGGAAGAAGTGTACAACAGAAAGATGCAACGGGAAAGAAGAAATAAAGAATCTTATAAAAGAAGCTCCTCCAAATCATTTTCAGCATTTCTGATTAAAAAGTTTAAGGAGGATTCCATTAGAGCTACATCGGTACCTGAACGATTAAAGACTAGAGTAACTCAACCTGATCGTGGAATATCAATCAAATCAGTTGCTAGTGAAGCCAGTGTACAAAATACTCCTAGGTCTAAATGTCAACACTGTGGAAAATACCACTTGAATGAATGCAGAGGTAAAACAGGAGCTTGCTACAAATGTGGGGCCACTAATCATTTTATCCAGAATTGTCCTCTGTTACAAAAAGATGAAGAAGAACAGAAGGAGAAACAGATGACTACTTCTCAGAAAAGTAAACGTGTGAGTCAAAGCAGTGCTGCAAGAGCTACTCGCTCGAGTGCAAAAGATTATGTTGCTCGGTCAAAGGTTAAAGCACCAACACGTACATACGCCATCCGAGCTAGAGAAGAAGCCACGGTTCCAGACGTTATTGCTGGTACTTTCTATCTCTTTGATGTTATTGTATATGCATTAATTGACCCAGGGTCTACACATTCTTATATTTGCACAGTATTAGCATTAGAAAAGAAATTGTCTGTTGAACCAACTGAATATGATGTTCAAGTTACTAATCCGTTAGGACAAAAGGTGATGGTAAATTTAGTGTGTCGAAATTGTCCACTGAAAATAAAAGGCTTTGAGTTCCCTGCTGATTTAATGTCTCTACCCTTTCAGGAATTTGATGTTATACTGGGAATAAATTGGTTGACAAAATATGATGCTGTGGTAAATTGTCGTGAGAAGCGGATCAGTTTGAAATGTCAGACAGGTGATATATTTTTTGTTGAGCCTGAAAATTCAAATGATATGGTTAAAATTATTTCAGCTTTTTCGGCTCAAAGGTTAATGCGGAAGGGTAATGAAGTATTTTTAGCTTACATCCTTGATACTCGAGGATCTGAACCAAAACTAGAATAGTTGTCGGTTGTTAATGAATTTTCTGACGTATTTCCTAAAGAATTACCGGGTTTACCACCAGATCGGGAAGTTGAATTTGTGATTGATGTAGTACCGGGAATAGCTCCTATATCAGTGACACCATATCATATGGCACCAGCTGAGTTAAAAGAGCTGAAAACACAGTTGCAGGAATTACTAGACAAAAGGTTTATTAGACCGAGTATGTCACCTTAGGGTGCACCAGTTTTGTTCGTAAAAAAGAAAGACGGATCTAAGACTGTGCATAGACTACAAGTAGCTAAATAGGGTTACAATTAAAAATAGATATCCTTTGCCTCGCATTGATGATTTTTTTGATCAGTTGAAAGATGCTGCTGTGTTTTCAAAGATAAATCTTCGATCCGGATATTATCAACTGAAAGTTAAAGAATGTGATGTGCCGAAAACTACCTTCAGAACTCGGTATGGTCATTACGAGTTTTTGGTAATGCCTTTTGGTTTAACTAATGCCCCTGCTGCATTTATGGACTTAATGAATCAGATTTTTCAACCTTATTTGGATAGATTTGTAGTTTGTGTTTATTAATGATATACTGATCTATTCAAAAACAGAACCCGAGCATGCTCAACATTTAAGGATAGTGCTATAAATTTTGCGAGAAAATCAATTATATGCAAAATTTAGCAAATGTGAATTTTGACTTCACGAGGTTGGATTTCTGGGTCACATTGTTTCAGCTGAAGGGATTCAAGTACATCCGAGTAAAGTACCTACAGTGGTAAATTGGAAAACTCTAAGGAATGTAACGGAAGTACGAAGTTTCCTGGGTTTAGCTGGATATTATCGCCGTTTTATTAAAAAAATTTAAATGATTGCTTCACCTATGACATGATTGCTATAGAAGAATGTTGAGTTTGAGTGGTCTGACGAATGCCAGCAAAGTTTTGATCAGTTAAAGAATATGTTGACAAAAGCTCCAGTGTTGACTCAACCAGAATTAGGTGTGCCATATGTTGTATACAGTGATGCATCTTTAAATGGTTTAGGTTGTGTGCTGATGCAGACAGGAAAAGTGGTGGCCTATGCTTCTCGACAGCTAAAATCACACGAGAAGAATTATCCTACACATGATTTGGAGTTGGCTGCAATTGTTTTTGCTTTGAAAATTTGGAGACATTATTTATATGGTGAAAAATGTTATGTGTATACAGATCATAAAAGTTTGAAGTATTTGATGACGCAGAAAGAGTTGAATTTGAGATAGAGAAGATGGCTTGAGTTATTAAAAGATTATGACCTTATTATCGATTGCCATCCGAGGAAGGCTAATATAGTTGCTGACGCACTTAGTCGGAAATCATCTTTGTTTGCACTCCGGTCAATGAATGCCCATTTGTCTATTAGTGAAGATGGATTTATAATAGTGGAATTGAAATCCAAGCCTGTATTTCTCCAACGAATTCGAGAGTTGCAAGATGAAGATTCGAAGTTGGTATCAAAGAAACAAATAGCTCGAGACAAGCAGGATTCAGAGTATAGCATTGATGGGAATGGTATGTTATACTATCGTAAAAGAATTTGTGTTCCAAATAATTCAGACTTGAAAAATGAAATTCTTTCTGAAGCTCACAGTAGCAGGTATTCTATTCACCCTGGAAGTACAAAAATGTATTGTGATTTGAAACAGATGTATTGGTGGCCTGGTATGAAAAGGGAAATTTGTGAGTTTGTAGCAAAGTGTCTAATATGTCAACAGGTAAAAGCAGAACATCAGGTACCAACAGGTTTATTACAACCTATTATGATTCCAGAATAGAAGTGGGAACATGTTACGATGGATTTTGTATCCGGGTTACCCATGACCCCGAAGAAGAAAGATTCACTCTGGGTAATCGTCGATAGATTGACAAAATCAGCACATTTTATTCCAGTCAGAACGGATTTTCCACTAGAGAAGTTAGCAGAACTGTATATCTTTGAGATTGTGAGGTTACATGGGGTTCCAATATCCATTATTTCGGATCGAGATCCAAGGTTTACATCAAGGTTTTGGAGCATATTATAGGAAGCTTTAGGCACAAAGCTAAATTTTAGTACCGCTTTTCATCCTCAGACTGATGGGCAATCAAAGCGGGTAATTCAGATTTTGGAAGACATGTTGAGATGTTGTATACTTGAGTTTGGTGGTAGTTGGGAAAAGTATTTACCATTGGCCGAATTTGCTTACAACAATAGTTATCAATCCAGCATAAAGATGGCGCCATTTGAAGCTTTATATGGAAGAAAATGTAAAACTCCATTGTATTGGTTAGAATTGACTGAATCCAACTTAGTGGGAGTCGATTTAATTCGGGAAACTGAAGAAAAGGTTCGAATTATCCGAGATTGTCTAAAAGCTGCTTCAGATCGTCATAAATCATATGCTGACTTGAAAAGAGGAGAAATAGAGTTTAATGTGGGTGATCAAGTGTTCTTAAAGGTGTCACCGTAGAAAAAAGTATTACGATTTGGCAGAAAAGGAAAACTAAGTCCAAGATTTATTGGACCATACTAGATTATTGAAAGAGTCGACCCTGAAGCATATCGGTTAGCTTTACCTCCAGACCTTGAGAAGATTCATAATGTGTTCCATGTGTCTATGCTGAGACGTTATAGATCAGACCCTTCACATGTGATTCCGCATACAGAAATTTAGCTTCAGTCAGATATGACTTATTCAGAAGAACCAGTAAAGATTTTGGCTTGGGAAATTAAAGAACTGCGACATAAAAAGGTACCATTAGTTAAAGTGTTGTGGCATCGACATGGTGTGGAGGAGGCAACCTGGGAAACAGAGGAATCAATGAAATCACAATATCCGAACCTATTTTCAGGTAACAAATTTCGAGGACGAAATTTTTTTAAGGGGGAGAATTGTAATAGCCTAAATTTTCAGTGGTGTCGGAATAGTGATCTAAGATCACTAAATCTGACAAATGAGTAGAAAATATTATTGATTTAGTGAATATAAGTTAAATGTGAAGTTAGGAAAATTTTTGAAATAGCGAATAGTATACTAGAAATAAATATTAAAAAAAATTAGAATCGAAAACGAGGTATTGAAAGTTTGAAAATTTTAAAACGAGCCATAAATATTTTTATAAATATTTATGGATTGTTAATAAGTTAGTATTAAAGTTTTGTCAAGAAATTTTAAAGTCCCGATAGTTAATTGAATTAAAAGGACTAAATTGTAATAAATGTAAAATTATGGGAAATGATTAAATAGTTTAAATGGTAAAAGAAAGAGGGTTTAAAAGGCAAATAGACCCAAGGTCTATTTGGGCTGGATGGCATTGGGCATGAAATCAGCAGGAAAATTGATAAATTAAGGGCAAATTTGGAATATTACAAAATTTACTTAATAAAGCTAGGACTAAAGTGGAATTATCTAGATTTCATCTTTATTTTTCTGCATTCTCATCAGCAAAAACGCCATAGAAGGGTTTTCTTAAGCTGGTTTTTCATATTTTTACTGCAAGTAAGTTTAATTCTTGATTATTTCTTGAAATTTTTGTGTTTTTAGGACTTTTACAACTAGGTCCACTTGTTGAATTCATTAGTTTTTGATTCTATGAAAGAAATTGGAAGTTGCTATGAATATATGCTGGAAGTATAAGATGATTTAGCATGGAATTAGAGCTTTAAATTGTTTATATGTTGATTTTATTGAAATAATTGAATAGAAAGTGAATATTTGGGACCTAATGGTGAAAGAGTTTGAAGTTAAGGTTTTATGTGGAAATTCTAAATTTTAATAGTTGTGAAATAACTTATAATGTCTAGGTAAATTATTAATTTAAAAATAAGCTCAATTGAGAGGCTAATTGAGTAGGGATGAAATTGTTATTTATTAAAAGCTTAGGGGAAAAAATGATAATAAACAGCTTGCACTAAAACAGTTTTGGACAGCAGCAATAGTCTAACTTTGAAAAATCAGCATAAATTGTAGAAATCAAATTAGAAGATGAACCAAATATGAAATTAAATATTATTAAGTCTAGTTTCTTATAGAAGAAACGATGTAGGCAATGGATTTGTAAATCATGAGATATAATGAATTTTGTGAGACAAGGTCAGAATGAATACGGGTTCCCCTGTTCTGACTTTGAAAAATCATAAAAAATTTAATGAAAATAATTATGGGCTTAAATTTATATGTATAGAATTCTTATTGAGTCTATTTTCAATATAAATAAACAATAACATCATCTGAATCTTGTATGAATAGGTAATTAATTTTTAGTAAAGAAGGGTCAGAACTGTCAGACGGCAGAACAGGGGTGAATTTGAAGAATAAACTATACTTATTGGCTAAATCAAAAATTTTGAAAATTTTATTATAAGAAGATATGTGAGTCTCTGTTTCAGGTAAAATTAGCAGATCCTAATTTGGAGTTCTGTATCTCAAGATAAAAATAATTTAGTGACTATGACACGGATGGACAACATTGAATATACATAGGTAAATAGTGAAATTGCAGATAATGTTACTTATAAGCTGGTTATAAACATTAAGGATGTGAAATAGAATGAATGTGAATTCAATACTAATAAGTGAGAAATTTTATATCATAGATGAAGAAATCGAGGATAAACGAGGAAAAGAGAAAATTTCGAAATAGTTCCAGAAATCTCTACAACTACTGCAAATTGTTCTGGGTAAGTTCGTACGGTTAAATTATTAAATTTCAATGTTATTTTATAAATGGTGATTAACATTTTTGTATGTTAATTTTTGAAAATAATTAAATTATGTACAAAAGTTACGAAATTGAATTGAGTATTTCAAAGGAACGGAACGCAGGAAATGAGTACGATCATTCGGAGAAAAAGATAAATTGATGATAAATTACCCTAGTAAACCGAGATTCAGCATTTGGTGTGAATTCTCATGTTTACTTTCTATTTAGTTCTTATGAGCTTCCGTTAACTCACATGAGTTTCAGTTAACCCTTTTGGGGTTTCAGTTTAGCACTTATGTGCTTCAGCTAGACTTTGGGCTTTAGATCACGACGTATTCAAATCCCCAAGTCGTTCCTTAAATGGAAAAGTTGGTAAGTCGTAATTGTAACGTGTGGAAAAAGAAATGTAAGTAATGTTATCATTATTATTATTGAGCTCAATTAAGTAAATTTATTTTAAAATGAGATTATGACTTACAGGATGAAAGCAACTTACTTGAAATATCCATATGATTTGAATTTTGAAAAAACTAATATTTGGTAAGATTTAAGGTTAAAGCCGACGAACTTACTAAGCTATAGTCAGCTTACTTGTAATGTTTATTGCTCTTTGTAGATTAACAGGAGGGTCATAGGATCGGATCATCACGCTCAAGTCACACTATCTTGATTTTCCAGTAGATTTTGTTATAAATACTTTAAATGGTTTATATGGCATGTATAGGAGTTTATATGACTATGTTTTGTATCAACTCATAAATATATTAGTTAAGTTAATATAAGTTGATATATGATATAAATGCAAATTAACTAAGATGTTTAAATACTACTTGAAAGTATGAATGGATATAATGTTAGATAAAATAATGATTTGTGATATTATTATGAAACGAATATGATTTGGATGAAGATTGTATTTATTGAGTTGTTGTTGTGTTGAATTGGTTACAAATTTGAAATTTGCAGGGAAGATTAGATGTCTCTAAAGGGGTTATATTGAATTTTTTTTAAAAAAATAAAAATAATAATAAGTATATTACAAAAAATTTCTGGAGTACTTGAATAAGTCCCTATTCATTTATAATACGTGATTTAGGCCTCGAAGGTTCATAAAAGAAACTTAATGATTTAATTCTAATATATTTGTTGTTTATTCATGAATTGTTAGTAAATTAACCAATATGTCCAGTAACGCCTCGTAACCTTATTCTGGCAACAGTTTGGGATTAGGGGGTGTTACAGTGACAACATCGCCACAAGTGGCGGAATTACGAAGGTTAGTTTTTTCTTTTTTGTATTTTTTGTATATATGCTTTTGATGTGTATAGATGAGGGAATATATTAAAGAACGAGACGAAAATGAAAACAAAAAAAGTAAAAATAAAAATCACCTTAAGTTTTTATTTTTGATATTTTAGTTTTCCGATTTGGAACCGTTCTCCTACTTTGGTGTTGCTAGATTCGCGATTTCTTTCTTCAGATTACTGCTTTGTGTTTAAGTCCATTAGTATTGATAAATTTTTTTTGTAGAGAGTAGAAAATGTTCTCTTTTTTTGGCTTTTTAAAGCCATTTACACCTATTTCTTATTATTTCTCTACTGTTGTTTGCGTGTTCCTCTTGCAGGCTAGTTGACGGCAGTGGCAGGTGGCTAACAAACGGTGGAGCAGGTGGCTGACAAGGCTAGGGCGATAGGACAGAGGCAGCGGCTAGGGTTTCTGATTTCTAAAAATAAGTTATGCGCTGATGTTAGTGGGTTAGGATTTTTTTAATTTGGGCTGGTAGTTTAGGTTTGGGATATGTTAATTGGGTTTTGGGTTTAATGGGTCTTTGTATGGGTTGGGATAGGTTTAGATTAAAATTGGCCTACAACAGCTGCCCCTCTTTGCTCATTGTTGTGTAACGGGAATAGAGCAAAGACATAAAGAAGGGCCAATTTTGCCCGGTCCTGTTGAGTCTTAACTTCTTTCGGTGCCCCTCTTCTTTGAGTAGCTTCATTTTAGTCCACCACATCTTATAGCTTTGATCTATCTCACCGTAACTTCAGAGATATGACTAGTAGCTTCACTTTGCTCGCTTTTTCTGGGGTATGAGGTTCATGTCTTCGATTTGTTTCACTATATCTTCAGGAAGATAAAATCTGCAACTTCAATGTGCTCCACTGCAACTTCGATCAACTCCACTGCAACTTCAAGGAGGCAAAATTTGTGTCTTCAATCAGCTCCAATCTTTATTCTTTATTGAGAAACAAACATCGAAAATAGATCGGCCTGCGAACTTAGTGTGTGACCTAGGACTTAACTCACTTCTCGCAATATAAGTTGATTTTTTTTTTGAAAAACTAAAATTGAAAATACCTCGGCGTGCGACCCGAGGCTCAACTCACCTCTCGAAATATGAGTTGATTCTTGAAACACATAAATTGAAAAGCAGAAATTGAAAATACCTCAGCGTGTCCTAAGGCTCAACTCACCTCTCGCAATATGAGTTGATTTTTTTTGGAAAACATAGTTTGAAAACAGAATTTGGAAATACCTCGGCATGTGAACTGAGGCTCAACTCACCTCTCGCAATATGAGTTGATTTTTGAAAAACATAAATTGAAATTTCCTCAGCATGTGACCTGAGGCTCAACTCACCTCTCGCAATATGAGTTGATTTTTGGAAAAAAAATAAATTGAAGAACAGAAATTAAAAATAGAATTTGAAAAACAGAATTTGAAAATACCTCGGCATGTGAACCGAGGCTCAACTCACCTCTCGCAATATGAGTTAATTTTTGAAATAGAAATAAAAACATCAAAATACCAAAACCTGTCATCTAGTGGAACTCATGTGTCTTTTCCTTTGATTTAGTACGGCTATCATCACATCCTCTTGTTTTACTGGAGTACATGTATATGTCATGGATGATGTTATCATGATATGCACATGTTTGTCTTAAATGCCTTTATGCCTACATGATTATGCTATGTGCCTTAGGCATGTTTGCCGTATGTCCTTTTTCGTCATGATTTTTGTGATGATCTGCATTCATTACTTCGGCTCTTGACTTTCTCTTTAGGCCCTGTACTCGTCCTCATGCTTCACGAACAATCTGTGTTTCTCAGATATCACTCTTTTGCCCCTGGTTGAACTTTGCCCTTACTTTGAGACTCTTGTACTTATCAAATTCTTATCCGGTTAATCTCAACATTTCTTTTGTCTAGAGTATGTCATTTCACTATTTACCATTTAAATTAACCACATAATGAGATGCGTGAAAATGGCCAGGTAAGGACAAAAGGAATACCTCACATTTATTTATTTCAAATGTAGCAAACAAAGAAGGTTAACCAAGGATAGTAAAAAGTATCATAAAGAGAAAGGGGATCGCATTCAACAGATACAAATGCTCTAGATATTCAACACATGAACTCTTCTACGTTTCTTAATCAATAATCCTTTCGAGTGTGGCTTCTTGTGTAGAAGATTTTGAGCTTTCAGAAATGCTTCAAATACTGTAGTCTCGCTATTTGACCCACCGTTCAACCGCCTTGCTCTTTAAGCCCGGGTTTACTTCATTAGAATGCCCTTTCGGGTTTTCATCCTAATCTTTTGTGTTAATCAAGACGCCCTTTTCGGGTTTTTATCCTGATCTTTTTTTTTTTAGGCATAATATTTCTTTACAGCATCTAAGTTCACTGGGTTAGGTAATTCTTTCCTATCCATCTCAGTGAGAATCAAAGCTCCACCAAAAAATGCCTTCTTTACGACGTATGGTCCTTCCCAATTCGGTGCCCATTTTCCTCGCAGGTCTTTTTGTATTGGGAGAATCTTTCTCAGCACGAGTTCTCCTTCATGGAATTCTCTTGGTCATACTTTCTTATCATGGGCTGCGATCATTCTCTTCTGGTACATCTGTCCATGACAGATTGCCTTTAAACATTTTTCTTCGATGAGGTTTAACTGGTCATATCGAGCTCGAACCCATTCTGCTTCCTCTAGTTTTGACTCTTAAGACTCATAGAGAAGGGATCTCAACTTCGATAGGTAGCACAGCTTCCATTCCATAGACCAGAGAGAAAGGAGTTGCTCCCGTAGATGTCCGCACAGATGTGCGATATGCATACAAAACGAACGGTAGCTTCTCGTGCCAGTCTTTATATGTCTCGGTCATTTTCCCAATAATCTTCTTAATATTCTTGTTGGCCGCTTCAACAGCTCCGTTCATTTTCAGGCGATAGGGTGATGAGTTATGATGCTTTATTTGAAATTGCTCACACACTTCCTTCGTCATCTTGTTGTTCAGATTCAAGGCGTTATCTGAAATGATTCTTTCAGGCAAACCATATCGACAAATGATTTTTTTTTCAAAAACCTACAAACTGCAGTTTTTGTCACATTGGAAAACGAAGCGGCTTCTATCCATTTTGTGAAGTAGTCAATAACCACAAAAATGAACCGATGTCAATTAGAAGCTTTTGGGGAAATTAGACCTATGGCATCCATGCCCCACATAGAAAAAGGCCACGGAGAAGTCATGACATGAAGGGGCGAAGGGGCTACATGAATTTTATCACCATAAATTTAACATTTGTGGCATTTTCGTGCAAAACTAATGCAGTCGCTTTCCATCATCAGCCAGTAGTAACCGAGTCTCATAATCTTTCTGGCCATAGTGAAACCATTGGCATGCGTCCCACAAATTCCTTCATGGACATCTTCAAGTATTTTCCTGGCTTCAATAGTATCTACGCATCTCAAGAGCACTTGATCTTTTTCTCTTTTGTACAGAATATCCCCATCAAGAACAAATCCCACTGCCATTCTTCTGATTGTTCTTTTGTCGTTCTTATTTGCTTGTTCAGGATACCTTTGATTCTTGATATATTCTAAGATATCATGGAACCATGGCCATCCATCTGGCTCTTTTTCAATGCTGAAACAATTTACAAGGACTTCATATATGCTCATTTGCAGGGGCATTATCTCTGTTTCTCTGTTCGCTTTGAACATTGAAGCCAAAGTGGCCAAGGCATCAGCCAATTGGTTTTCTTCTCATGGAAAGTAATTAAAAGTTATTTCTTTGAGTTCTTCAATCAGTCCTTCCACTAGATCGCTGTATTTAACTAATTTAGAATCTCTCACTTCCCAATCTCCACGGATTTGGTATATCACCAACGCTGAGTCTCCATATACTTTAAGAATTTCGACATTTTGTTCAATAGCTGCACGAAGTCCCATGATATAAGCCTCATACTCCGCTATGTTATTTGTACAGAAGAAATTCAGCCTGGCAGTGAACGGATAATGGCTCCCTTCTGGTTATACTAAGACTACTCCAATCCCATGCCCCAAGGCATTTGATATGCCATCAAAGCTCATTTTCCATGACTTTTCTTTTGATGACTCACACTTTTTTTCTGTAATGCACATCAAGTCTTCATCTGGGAAATCAAATCTCAATGGCTCGTATTCCTCTGTTGTTCGAGTTGCTAAAATATCAACTATTGTACTCCCTTTTATTGACTTTTGGTTCACATAGACGATGTCATATTCTGATAATAGATCTGTCATCGTGCCATTCTTCCTGAAAGTGCAGGTGATTCCATCATGTACTTTATTGGGTCTAACTTTGAAATTACCATGTCGTATGATACAACATATATTGTCTGAGCCTCCGAACTACCCAGACCAAGGCGCAACAGAATTTTTCAATTGACGAGTACTTTGCCTCATACTCTGTGAACTTTTTGCTGAGATAGTAAATCGCCTTTTCTCTTTTCCCTGACTCATCATGTTGCCCCAGTACGCAACCCATTGAATTTTCAAACACAGTCAGATACAATATTAATGGTCTTCCTGGAGTTGGCGGTAATAACACCAGGGGACTAGACAAATACTGTTTTATCTTGTCAAAAGCCACTTGGCACTCCTTATTCCATTTTTCGAGATTATGTTTTCGAAGGAGTCAAAAAATTGGGTCACACTGGTTGGTAAGTT
The DNA here is from genome assembly GCA_025698475.1 of Gossypium anomalum. Lineage (NCBI taxonomy): Eukaryota > Viridiplantae > Streptophyta > Magnoliopsida > Malvales > Malvaceae > Gossypium > Gossypium anomalum. The sequence goes on from CM046956.1 coordinate 64,750,174, forward strand.
GAGCAATGAACCGAGCGATGTAGTTCAACCTCCCTAAAAATCCTCTAACTTCTTTTTGCGTGCATGGAGGTGGTAGTTCTTGTATGGCTTTTATCTTATCTGAATCAACTTCAATGCCTCTCTCGCTGACGATGAAGCCTAGAAATTTTCCCGAGGTAGTCCCAAACGTATACTTGGCTGGATTAGGCTTCAGCTGGAACTTTCTCAGTCTTTCGAACAACTTCTTGAGGTTCCCAACATGCTCTCTTTCCCCTTTGGATTTGGCGATCATATCATCGACGTAGACTTCTATTTCTTTGTGCATCATATCATGAAACAACATCACCATGGCTCTTTGATATTTTGCCCCAGTGTTCTTTAATCTGAACGGCATCACCTTATAACAGAATGTTCCCCACATCGTTACGAAAGTAGTTTTCTCCATATCCTCAGGAGCCATCTTTATCTGATTATAACCCGAGAATCCATCCATGAATGAAAACAATGAATGTTTGGTTGTATTATCCACCAATGTATCGATGTGTGGTAAAGGAAAATTATCCTTAGGACTTGCTTGATTCAGGTCACGATAATCCACACACATTCGTACTTTGCTGTCTTTCTTTGATACTGGGACTATGTTAGCCACCCATTCTGGATATTTGGAGACTTGCAGGAAGCCAACATCAAATTGTTTCTTGACTTCTTCTTTTATCTTCAACAGCATTTCAAGTCTCATCTGTCTTAGCTTCTGTTGAATGGGTTTGCACTCTGGTTTCAGTGGGAGTCTATGGACCACTACATCCTCATCCAATCCTGGCATGTCTTGGTACGACCATGCAAATACATCTTTGTACTCATGAAGTAAGGCGATCAAATCATGTTTGGTGTTATCTGAAATGGAGGTCCCAATCTTCACTTCTTGCCTCTTTTCTTCATTTTCCAAGTTTACTATCTCAACAGATTCTTGATGAGGTAGAATCTGTTTATCTTCTTGTTCTACCATTCTTAGTAAGTCAGGAGACTAGATATAGTCTTCAACATTTTCCTCAGCTTCGAACTCTCCTAAACAAATAGCCTTCTCGAAATCGATTTCAAGATTTATAACGGGTTTATTCATATTGTTGATATCTGAGCACCTGAAAGTTGAATGGAAAAGAAAACTATAGAAGAGTATCAAAGTATTGGGACCAACAAGTATAATGGCATGATGTGAGATATATGCAATGACAGGCTGTGAGAAGAGGGAAAAATTATGAGAATGAAAAGACCGTGACAAAATGCATCTCTATTAATGTTCATTTAAATGATAAAGAGCAAATCATAAGCTCTTACAAAAGAATCCCTACTATTACTTAGGGACACACAAAAACAAGAGTGTTAACATTGGGCATTACTCTGGAGAAGACTTAGAAACTACAAGGAGATCCACAGCAGTCCAATTGTTCAAAACGAATCCAGGAAGACAAGGGCGTATCATAGAAACTTCTTTAATTGCATCATCTCCTTTGTTAATGACATTTATAACCGCGCTCACGTTCCCTTCAGTATGGTTTGGGAGTGGATTTCTAGCTGTATTGCCAGCACCATCAAATCATAGAATGCCTGCATCAATAAGACCTTGAACCCTCCTTTTAAAGGCCAAACAATTTTCTGTAGAATGCCCCTGGTTTCCAGCGTGGTACATTCAACTAGTATTAGGGTCGTACCATTTCGGGTATGGTGGTTTCAAAGGTGCCATATAATGTGGGGATATCAATTGTTTTTCCAACAGTTTTGGGTACAGCTCTCCGTATAACACAGGGATAGGGGTGAATTGAGGTTTTTCATGATTGGGTCTTGCCGGTCTTTGTTCATCTTTGGGTTGGCTTTGAGCAGGCATGGTATTTTGTGGGAACGTGGTGACTAGTCTTTGGTTATTTGTGGTGTAAACAGGGTAGGACGGGTAAGGAGGTGGTGCTTGATAGTAAGGGTTTTGTGGAGGAAAATAGAAGTTTGGAGGTGGATGATATCGAGGTCGTGGTTAGGTTGGATTTGGTTTAGAAGTGTAGTAACTCTCGGTTCCTACCATGAGGGTTTCTGCCTCTTTTTTCTTCTTGGGTGCTGCCCTTTTCGAGCTTTCAGGGCCTTCCATCCTTCTACTTTTAAGGGCATTCTCTATAAGTTCCCCGGATATTACAATATCTGTGAAATCTTTCGTGGCACTTCCTACCAACTTATCGTAAAACGATGCTTTCAAAGTGTTGATGAAGAGGACTGTTATTTCAGTTTTAGTCAATGAGGGTTCTACTTGAGCCGAGATATCTCTCCACCTTTGCATGTATTACCTAAAAGTCTCTGTCGGCTTCTTTTCCATCATCTGCAGAGTTAGTCGATCAGGCACCATGTCAGATACATGCTTGTACTATTCACAAAATGCTGACGCCAAGTCTTTCCATGATCGGATCCTTTCTCTACTGAGTTGATTATACCATCGAAGGGCTGATCTGACCAAGCTGTCTTGGAAACAGTGTATTAGCAATTTTTCCTCATTCGCGTAACCAGTCATCTTCCGGCAAAACATGATAAGATGCGCTTTTGGACATCTTGTTCCATCGTATTTTTTGAAATCTGGTACTTTGAATTTCGGAGGCAGAACCAGATCAGCTACCAAACTAAGTTCTTTGACACTTAGTGCAAAGAAAGTTTCGGTACCTTCTATCGCCTTGAGTCTTTCTTCTAAACTCCTATACTTATCCTGAACATCATGATCATCCATTTTTAACCTGGCTATTTCTACTGGATCATCCAAATCTAGAACAATTGGATCAGCGGGATTAGTTCCAGGGTTCGATACGAATATACCTTGCCCTAAATGAGCAGGAGGTACGGGTCGTTGCTCAAGGCTTGTAGGTTCCCCTTGAGGATATCCTCTTTGCGTTGCATGGGCGTGAGGTGGAGTGAATCCTAGGGGATAGAGCGGATCCTGATCATGATTATTTCTTGGCTGGGGTTTCATAGTGTCGGGGCTCTGCATAGGTCCTTTTCTTTTGACTAAAGCTATCATCATCTTCATCATTTTGGCCATATGATCCCTTTTTTCAAGTGATTCCTCTCGAGATCTTACCATTAGATCTCTCGTTTCCTACTGAGACTTGGCCAATAGCTCTTGCAATTCTCTTTGGGTCCTGTCCATCCTTTCATTCTCTCATTGAACTCGGCTTCCATAATTCTAGCTTTTCAGCGCGTCTTATAAAAATAGCGTAATTCTAGATTTGTAGTGTTGCAACTGCGGATTATACGGTTTTAGCCTCAGTGAATGATTATGGGATATGTACATGCAATGAATGGATGAATGAATAAATGACAAATGAATGTTGAATAAATGACGAATGAATGCTAGTCATGAATAAATATGCAAGAATTTGGTGTTGATTTTAAGATAGCCCCATACTTAGGCATTTCATTTATCAAAAGAGTCTATTACAAAATGTTTCGCCATTTTTTTAATTCAACAGTTACACAAATTTCCTTGCCGCATTGCCTTGTTTCTTCACTCGCTCTAAGAACTCTGACATGCTTGATCTTTGGCTCGGAGGGAATTGGCAACTGAGAGCTTCGGCTTCATCTGATAATTGTACAACTTGTATAGCCACATTGCGAACTTCATTGATCAAAAAGTCAAGTTGCATTTCTTTTTCTTGGAGAGCTCTTTCATAAGTGCGAGTGTCTCTATCGTATTGATCATTCTTTTCTTCTAGAGCTTTTAGAAGATTATCTAACTGTTGCTAACGAGATTGCAGCATATTTTCTAGATCTCGTATTTTCCTTCTTAGCTCTTGGCATTCGGATGGACTAGTCACAAATTCTGCAGTCACGTTTCATACTCAGCATTCTTCTTTCTTAACTCTATCATAGCACGCGTAGCTTTTTCCTCTTTTTTCTTTGCTTTCCCTTTCCAAAATTCCATCCCACCTTTGATGTTGCTAATTTCTTTCTTCCATTCTGCTGAAGACTTGCCCAAACCACTATTTTTTATAGTGTTTCTTAATTTCTTATTTTCCAAATGAAGGTCCCTTAAGTCGTTTTTCACGATCTTAGCTTCTTTTTGAACTTTCATGGTTTTGGATTCTTCAATTTGGACCCCGATCTTCAGCTGGTAATTTTCCTCTTGAAGAGAACTAATATCCCGAAATAGCTTGGCCTTTTCACGTTCTAATTCATGTCTCGCTACTTCCAGCTCGGATGGCATTTCTTCTAAGAAAGGATTCTGGAAAGTGTAACTTGTCGGTGAGATTTATTAACTATTCACTTGCCGTTTCCTCCATAAATCATAATCCTTAGTTATAGTATCAGCATAAAAGGCTAACTCCATTAGGTGAATTTCCTTCCAAGACTTTACAGTATCTCGGACTCTTTTCATGTACCCTTCACTCGTAAAGGCGAACTCTGATTGTGCCAATCCTCCGGTAGCGGGTATGAACTGTCGTGAAGCAAACTGTCTTTGAACCATTAATGGGGCATATCCAACTCATCCCTATAATCCTAGTAAAGGCACCCAATCTTGACTTCCACATTTGTATAACAAAACTGAAGGACGGATCCATGGTGCTCTTTAGGTTACCTCTTCAGCGCGAAGGTTTTGAAACACCGAAACCTAGTGCTGTTCGTTGACATCCTTTGGCCAATCTTTCTCAAGATAAGCTTTCAATGGGGAAAAGGTTTTTGAAAACATGTGGAAAGGTGTGCGCTCTACTTTCCAGAAATGGCTTAGAATCCAAACATTAAGTAACTGCGCGCATCCGATAAAACGTCCTTCCCCTTTTCTCTTACAACTACTCAGAGATCTAAAAGTCTCGGCCAAGATAGCCGGGACTGGGTCCTTGCTTCAATCTTTCGAAGAAATCTACTACCGCGACTTCTATATGCCCGAGAATTTTTGGGAAAATAATTAATCCGTAAATGGCCAAAGCAAACAAATCAATCCTCTTCACAATATCTGGATGGTTTTGAACTAAATCTCGCAGAGAAAACCACGGAACACAACTAACTTCATTCTTTTTCTTTATCTGTTTTTCAGCCCATATATCGGTCATTCCGGTCAACCTCACTAGCTTTTTCTTGAAGGTCATTGGCTTAGGATCTTTCTCATATATCTTGTTGAATTGTACATTGTCAATGCGAAGCAAAGCAGCATACTCTTCTATGATCGGAGTCATATCTTCCTGATTAAAAGTGAAACATTGGTAAGCTGGATCCCAGAATTGAACCATGGCTTGAATCAGTTGTTCGTCTATGTTGACGGCGGTCAAGTGAGCTATATCCCCATACTTTTTAGTGAAGATGCCCTTAGTGTCTGAATCCCACTATTTCCAAATCTGAGTCAAATCCTCGAGGTTATTCTAACGAACATTTGCAGTTACTTGCTCGGGAAGATTGGAGATACATCCTTCCGTTAAACTGTCTCCTTTCGCTTTCTGAGTTTTTAAAGACCAGTCTCGAAACACGACATTTTTCTCAGTTACTTGTGTAATTGACTCCTCCATCAAAAACCCATTTTTGGCAACCAATCTCTAATCAACACCTTCCTAATCAAGATGCCTATGATGCATGATGAAAAAATAAAAGACAAACAATCTTGGTTAGTGATCACAATAAATAAGAACTGAGAAAAAAACTATAGAAATTCCAACAAATTAAGCTACCCAGTTCAATTTCTTTTGTATAAGCAGTGTAAATGTAAAGGAAATGAAAGGCGAGAGGCGTTTTTCCCGTGTGCTTATATTGGTGACTATTAATGGACAGAGGTTCGACATGGCTCTAATTAGATGGCTTGTACGGTTCACTATATGCGGTTTCAATTCTAGACAGGTAGTCGAATTGTTCGTGCTATCATCTACTAAGACTAGTACGAAGCCTCGATCGTAGCCCATCACAGGCTCACGAGTTCAATTCGAGGGATTACATTCACTTATGCCTATGCGGAGGGACAAGTTAACTCACGAAAGCATAATTCATATGTAACCCGGAAGTATTCACTAACCTGTGCGGAGGAACGAGTTAACTCACGAAGGCATAGCGTTTACTTCTACTTAAGCGGACTGAGCCTGGGTAGAGAGCTCATGTTATGCAAAATGCAAGTGCACGGTGTGTGGGGAGAAACTCACAAACCTTTACGTTTTATTTAAAACTACGAAACTGAAACTATAAAACTTAGAGCTGAAAGACAAAAAGATAAAATAAGTTAGAAAAATATTTACAACATGATGCAAATGCATGATTTTTTTTTTAAAACAAAATTTGAGGATCACGACTAAATATTAATTTGAACAAGAAAATTCAAAAATTTTGACAACACGTGTTTAATTCGACTCGACTCTCAAAAATGGGTCCCTAGTGGAGTCGCCAGCTGTAGCGACGTAAAAAATTTTGGTTTCGGTTGCTAGTTGAGTCGATTTATTGAAAATTTGAAAACCGACTTTCGATTTTAAAAAAAAGGGGAGTCGCCACCAATCCTTTTTCCTAGGTGTGATCGGACACCTAATAAATCCTCTTCTTTTAAAAGAAAGTTCATTTTTTAAACAAAAAGAAGGCCGAGTTTAGGTCTACGTAAAAAATCCAGAGGAAAATAGGTTTCAGGAGTCAGTTACGCACGAGGAAGGTATTAGCACCCTCGCGACGCCCAAAATTGATATCTCGTTAAACGTGTGTTGTCTTAATTTTCAAAAATGCGAGGTCAATGTAACATTTAATCGTGATCCGATCAAAACAGGAGAATTTTTAAAATTTCGATTTCCTTTCAGAAGGACGTTCCGTTTTTAACACAAGCCGATTGATATTCACCCAACATAGCAAATGAAATCGACGACTTAATGTTAAATCGGTGCGTTGCCTTATTTATTAAAATTTAAAAAATAAATGAAAATATTTTAAATAAAAAGAAAACTAATATCGATGTTGAAATAAGGTGTGAACTAATATGCTAAATTAGGAACAGACAAATAATAAAAAGTTAAGAATATACGAAGCAAATAATATATAAAACATTAACAATGTATATGCAATAATAATAGTTATAAAAACAATAATAATGCATATGGTATTAAACATGATAATAATAGTAATAATGCGAATATGAAATAGTAGGGAAATATATATATAAAACAGATAATACTAGATTAAAAATATGTACGATATATATATTGAAAACAGTAATAATATAAAAAAATAACTAATAATAATGATATATATATGTATTAAAATATATACGTAATAATAGGAATAACAGGCATATACATAGTACTAAAAATATGTACATAACATAATGTCAAAAATACATACATAATATAGTTATTAAAAAATATATACATGAGATAATATGTAAAAAAAATATAATATAGTATTCAAATATATACATGATATATATAAAAAATAAAATATTAAAAAGATATATATACGTAATATATAAAAAATGTATACATAATATAATATTAAAATATCTACATAATATATACATATTAGAAATAATAATGTTAAAAACACCTATTAATAATATTACATAAATATATACCTATATATATTAAAGATATATACATATATAATAAAACATATACTAATAATAATAATAAGAATAATATAAAAATATATACATGAAACAAAGATAAAAAAATATATAACTAATAATGAAAAAAATATGCATGAGATAACATAAAAATATATGAATAGTAGGATATTTAAAAATATATACATAACATATATAAAAATATAATACTAAATATATATACATAACATATATATAAAATATATACATAATATAGTATTAAATATATACATATACGTACATGTATGATAAAAATATACACTAACATTAATAATAATGGAAAATAATAATATTGAAATACAAAAAGCAAATATAATGTAATAAAAGTATTAAAATAAAGTAATAAAAAAAATAATACCATATATAAATATATATACATATACCTATATAATAAAAAATATATACTAATATATAATAATAATAGTAATAATATTATAAATATTATAAATAATAATAATAATATTTTATAAAGCAACGAAAATAAATATGAAAGGACTAAAATTGAACTAAAAATAAAGTTTTGGGGCAAATTTAAAAGGAAATAAAGGGAAGAGGACTAAATCAAACGCGCAAACAAAGAAGAGGGACTAAATCGGGCAATAAACCCTCCCTCCAAAACGCACAGCATCTCAAGGGACTCAATTGAAAAGCGCAAAAAAATTATGGGGCCAAATTGAAAATAAATTGAAACTTAATTGCAAAGCAATAAAAAGCGGAAGGACCACATGCATAAATTACCCATTAAACAAAAACACGCGGATCCTCTAGCGGGTCGGGTCGGACGGATCGGGTATAGGCCAAAACGACGTCGTTTTATTTCACTATATAAGACAAAAAAAAATTTAAAATTCATTTTTCTCCCCTCTTCTTCAAAAACAAACAAAATTCTCTCTCAACTCCCCAGAGCTCCGACCATAGTTCCGTCATCGTCCGCCATCGTCGTCTATCGCCGGCCACCGCCCGCGGTGGCCGAAATTCTGAAAGGTCAGTTTTTTTCTCTTTTTTTTTGTATTTTTTTTATATATGCTTTTGATGTGTATAGATGAGGGAATATATTAAAGAACGAGAAGAAAATGAAAATAAAAAAAAGTAAAAATAAAAATCACCTTAAGTTTTGATTTTTTATATTTTAGTTTTCCGATTTGGAACCGTTCTCCTGCTTTTGGTGTTGCTAGATTCGCGATTTCTTTCTTGAGATTACTGCTTTGTGTTTAAATCCACTAGCATTGATAAAAAAATTTTGTAGAGAGTACAAAATGTTCTTTTTTTTGGCTTTTTAAAGCCATTTACACCTATTTCTTATTATTTCTCTACTGTTGTTTGCGTGTTCCTCTTGCAGGCTAGTTGATGGCGGTGGCAGGTGGCTGACAAACGGTGGAGCAGGTGGCTGACAAGGCTAGAGCGATAGGACAGAGGCGGCGGCTAGGGTTTCTGATTTTTAAAAATAAGTTGTGGGCTGATGTTAGTGGGTTAGGGTTTGTTTAATTTAGGTTGGTAGTTTAAGTTTGGGATATGTTAATTGGGTTTTGGGTTTAATGGGTCTTTGTATGGGCTGGGATAGGTTTAGGTTAAAATTGGCCTACAACAGTGATAACTATATATATGATCTTTAGAATTGAGATCATCATTGTCCCAACATTATGAGTTGTATATTTTTTACAGATAAACGTCTACCGTAACAGGTTGTATTATAAAGGCTAATATTAGATATACCACAATCCATGTAGTGGGATATGATTGATAAAGATAGGATTTATCCCTCCTACATAATGGGAGTAATATTTTAGGTCATTTGAAGGAGTGAGACTAGGAATGCATGACCATGCTCAAATAAGTTTATATGAGATATCAGACTTATTTGTTTATTGTAGTCTACTCAAAATATCAAGAAAAGTGATATTAGACTATACAAGTGTGACTATACCATGACTTGTGTTCAATCTAGATATAAAGGATAAAAGGATATAATACATGAAGAGTTTATCATAGAAAGGTTATGTGGAATCAAAACTTCTTGTAACTTGTGTAGCAATAATGCACTGCTAGATATCACTCATTGCTTGTAACATTAGAAATATTCTAGTATTACTACTAACGTTACAAGAATCTACAAGGTCACGCACTATGGTTAAAACAAATAGGCTTCACGCATATACATTGGGCATATACCCTCCTACATACATTCTTGGTTGATGATCGCCGGAATAATTTTTTCGCTACACCATGGGGAGTATCAGCGATCCAACAGCAACAACTCGAATTCGAACCCTAGTTTTAAGGAGTACCAACGCTTTACCATTGAGCCTGTTGCTCATTTTTGCTTAATTTTATACATTTTAATGTTTGGAGTCTCTTTGACGAAATTATGAAATAAAAATGGAAGAAGGGAGTTGAACTTAGGTTCTTTAGAAAGGAAACTAACGTGTTAACCATTAGACCTAAACCTATTACTTGTTCAATTTTTACCTAAAATAATATTTGTTTTAGTGCGACTTTTATCCTAGGTTGCTGAAAATAAAAGGAGAATAAATAAGAGAAAGAAGCTTGAATCTAGGATAAGGGAATAGCACTTAACCACCAAGCCTGAGGGCCATATCTTGCTTAATTTTTTTCTTAATTGTATATATTTATTTTGGGCTCAACTTCCCTATTCTTTTTAGCTTATACATTTACTCAATTTTTTTAATTATTAACTTGTTTAACTTTATAGTTTTTAACACATTCCTATTTTAACTTATATACAAAAATTAATACAGATAGTCAAATCTCATTATTAATATTTTAATTCATTTTACCACTTTTCCAATTAAGTCCTAGCTCAATTAAAACAAACTATTTTCAAATTAAACTTTGTAATCAAGTTTAGTTTTAGATTATTTAATATAATAATACCTTATTATATTATTTTAATACTTTAATTAATTATGACCCTAATTGCAATATCTATTTCAAACCCTCGATTTATAAATGCTTAAAGATAACCTTATAACTTGGGGCATGACCACTTTCAGTTTTCACAAACACGATTCTTCTAACCCGATTTTTGGGGTGTGATAATTTTACTATACCTCTATAGAACATTTGTCAACCCCTGATCCTACTTATGGAATCTAAAAATTCCACTAACAATATACCAAATAATTTCTCTAAACTAAAAGCAATAAATTAGATAGACACGTAATAATATCGTAGACTAAATTTAATTGTAAAATTATAAAAATCATTTTATCATCTGGTTTATTAATAACAAAGTTTACATTGATATCTTAGTTGTAAAAAAAAAGTATTAATACAAATAAAATGATATTTTACAACAAAATTTTATTGTATTATGTTGTAAATATTTATAATTGATAAAATATTTGCAGCAACTTTAACGTATTTAATCTATACTTTATATTTAAGTTCTTAATTAAATTGATGTTATAAGACAATCAAGCATCAATCCAATTAGAAAGTGATTAAAAATTCAATTATTTTATAAAGTTATACAATTATAAGGGTATTTTTATCTTTTTATAAATTAATAAAAATTCATCCACGAATGGAATTTAAAATTATAATTAAATAAATATTAAACCTTTAATTTTTACCATTTTAATCAAGCTTTGTTTGTTTTCTACATCAACATTAAATAAATATATTTATTAGAGTTTTCTTTTTCCACGCACATGGTTAATGTGTCATAATCTAATTTCTATAATTTGATTAGATTTGACATCACAAAGTCAAAAATAAAAACCTAATTAAGTAGATTATAGAAAAACCCAAATCAAAATTACCGTAGCAAATGATGATTAGGGGCATTTATGACTTTTAAGTTTTAATAAAAAGTAAGGCTAAAAATAATCACCACTTAAAAAACCACTTTAATTTTTCACAAAATATAATTATTATTTTAAGAAAACTAACTTTTTTTAATTTATCTTTCTTTTAAAAATTATTAATTTTTCACTCACATAAAAAATTACTAGATTTCGAGACAGACGTGGAAAGAACAGTTTAATATTAAAAATATATTTATTAATAATTTAAATCATAAATGAAGTGGTAAAGTATTATGAATACACTTCCATTAGTCTTAAGTTCAGGCAGTAAACATTTAATTTTAGTTGTTTTTCCTAAATATTTTATATAAAAATAATAAGAGATAAAAATCATTATATTAATATTTATTACTTTATTTAAAAACATTTGTAAGTAATTTTATTTACCGAATTGGTGTTGAGTATCAACCTCTATAGATAAATGTGATATATGAAAAAGAAATACGAAATAAAGCTTGTTCTACTACAATAAAATTATATACAAGTTGTGGTGTTGTAAAAAATATATTAACAATAATTATGGCCATATTATTATCATTGCAAATTATACTGCAAAACAAATGCATTATGCAACATCGATACTAAACTATTGTGTTTTTTTTTTTTTCAACTGATTTTGTTTCACAAATTGAATCAACCAACTCAGTTAGTAAAGCTATAAAAACGAAAAAATTTAATTAAAATGTAAAATTCAAAATAAACAATCCACATTTACAAAAAAAAAAAAAAAAAAACCGCACACTTTTATAATAACTACAAACTAATTTACATATCTATTTTTACAATTTTTTTCAAAATAATTATTTTTCACTTGAGTGAGTCAAATTTTAGTCTACACAAATTCCTCAAATTTTTATGTCCAGAAATTCTTTTGCTCGATAAATTATAATTTTTTATTATTAATTTCTGACACCATCTTTTAAAGGGTTAAATAAAACTTTTTCTTTTTGGAGAGAAAAATTGAAATTGTTTCATATATTAACTTGTAATTTTATCATTTATGAGATTATTAAGGGTGAGTTTGAGAAACTTTTGAAAATATTCATTTCATTACAAATTTGTAATATTTAATTTTTATGTGTTTGATTATCGTAATAATTTTTGAGTTAATTTAAAATTTTCAATAAAATAAATAGATAAATAACTACTTATCACTTAATGTTGAAAAAATCAAATTGATTTTATTTGTAAAAAAAATTATTCAAAATAAATTACGTATATATAAAAATGAAATATTCAAGTTCTTATATTTTTATACCATTCAAATTATTATATTGAAAATTTTATAAAAGAATCTAAAATAATATAAAATATTATATTAATAATATTAAAATTATGAAATAAGAAACTTTCAAATTTTAAAATTTATTATTATTAAACAATATATTTATTTTTTCGGTACTCAAATTTTATTAACATAACAAATAATTTTATATTTTAAATTTATGTATTAATTTTTCAATATTTAATTTTTTTAATTTATCAAACAATCCTTAAATAACTAATTTTTCATTTTAGGTAAAACCCAAATTCCCCCTAATTGTTTAATGCAAAACCAGAAAGTATTAGTACATATCAATTCATCTAATCATTTTAATATATATAGATACATATATATATACTGAATTTCAAATACAAATATATTTTAAAAATTTAAGAATAGAAAAAAAAAATCAGAAGTCAAGGATATTTTGAAATATTTGATTTAGTTACTCATATTGTGTTCACAAAATAAGTTGACTCAAAAAAGAAAGGTCTGAGAGGTAATAATTAAACTACACAATCCTCATCACTGTGAAAGAAAGAACACTCTCCCCCATTGCAATTAAAGGAAGTATTTAGAAAGCGGTGGCTTTACAACAAAGGTGGGGACATTGGGTGAAGTTGAACCCTTATGATGGCATTTTCCACATGCCATAGCCCACTTCTTTAAGGTAAAGTTGAAAATTAAAAATTAAAAGCATCATTAACTTTGCTTTAATTGCCGTAAATTAAAATTTAAGAATTCCCTGCGGGGCCAGGCAAGGCCAGCTCCATTAAATTTTTTTGGAAAAAAAAAAAAAAAGGCTCTCCGATTGTGAAGGAATTTCCAAAAAAAACTCTTTCAAAAACATCTTAGAATAAAATTTGAAGAATGTTGAATTGATTTTGAAGAATATTTTTTAATTTGGTTCAATTAAGTGTTTTTAAGATCAAATTTCTATAACTCTTAAAATATATTGTTACATCTTGGATCAAATTCACATCATTTTTGTATAGAATAATTGTTGAAGAGAAGAATTAAAGTAATTGTTTTTATAATCAAGAAATTTCTAGGGAATGTAATTTTCAAATTTGATAAATAAAATTTGTTTCTATTTTTCTAAGTTATTATTTTAACCCAGATTTTTTGAGGGAGTGAAAGAGGAAGCTAATTACACAAGCCAACCAAAGAATAAACAAAGGACAAACAAACTCTTCATAAAGTGTCCTTTGATATAGCAGAAATTGCAAACAAAAGTAAAAATCCAATCGGCCTCATCCTTGCCTCTTTTGCCATAATATCCACTACTGTATTTAACTCAGGGAGTGAATACGTGTATCATCTTGATATGCCACTGTTTGCGTAACATATCTCTAATGTCTTTAATGATATAGGAGACATTAGCTCCCAACTGATCTAAAATGGTCTTTGTAGCATTACTGAATAACCCTAGCCCATGCTAAACTAGCTACCACATTGTTATCTGCTTTACAGTTCTCTCCATTAAAGATCACCTTATTACGACATTTTTATATTTTCTAAGCCATAATCCCAAAAATAGTGCTCAGTTAATACCATTCACTCATCGTGCATCCGCGTTAGTTAAATTAACAAGCAGCCAAGTATCGGATAAAATGAAGAGAAAGAGGCATGTTTATCGCTAGGGACAATGAGACTCCAAGTTGATTTCGTAATTTGGCAGTCTCGTACAACATGAAGCACAGTCTCCTTTGGATTGCTACATATAGCACATGATCCTTGACTACTTTGGAATTTCCAAGCGACTATTTGGAATCACAGGGTTGCCAAGAGTTATGCATAAGCAGTTTATAACTTCTCATCATTGTACACCTACCATTCTCAGCTCAACGCCACGCACGCCAATCAGGTCCTGCAATATATTTAGGAGCGAAGGTTCCTACAATTCGAAGAAGTATCAAGGATGGTATATCCCCAGCAAATAGATTCCAACTCCATTCACCATTTGCATCAGTCATACCAAACACCTATGAAATTTTAAAGGCTCCAAATAAGAGGCCACAACTTGCTAATCCATGTATTAGTCCACAAATTTGTTTTTTCACCCATCAGTGAGATTACTGCACAAATCAACCCAAATGATTGCTAAGGACTTCCAAACAAAAAAAAACCGTTGTACCGATCAATGCTCATTGGACAACCCTTTTCAACCTAATTATATTTCGATTTCATAATTTGTACCCAAAAAACATTTGAACGTGTAATCAATCCAAAGCCAAGTTTGAGGAGAAATGACCTATTTTGAAAGTGAGTGTCCCTCAACCTGAGCCCTCCATATCAAGTGGTTGGAAAATTCTTTGTCATCCTTATATCAAGTGGTTGGCGAACTCTTGTGACTATTCCTTGTTGACTCGAAATGAAACATCTAACTATAAGGATTTGAAAAGAATGAGAAAAAAGACACAACATTCATTGATAAGTGACCCTATTTATACAAGTAGAAGCTGACCGGCAACATGAATGTGATTGGCAGCAAAATTTTTCTAATCACCATTATCTTGGACAAAGTGAAGATCAATTTCAAAGTGATTCATCTTGCTATATAGAACAGGATGTTGACAATGATATGTGGCCCCAAGATTATTGTAAAAAATTTGAGGAGTGTGAGAAAGAGGGACTTGCAGTTCTTGCAATAGATGCAACACCCAAAGTGTTTCAATAGCAACAACAACAGCCTTAGATTCAACTTCAGTGGAGGACTTAACTATAGTTGGTTGTTTTTTCAATGACCAACTAATACGAGTATGGCCGAAAAAGAGAATAAAGCTTGCGGTGGAAGCACGGTCTATTGGGTCCCCAGCCCAATCCACATCTGCATATATGCTAAGAATGTTATCAAAGTGATGACTAATTTGTAGTGTATTTTTAGTATTTGAGAATTCATTTTACTACTTTCCAGTGAGTTTTTGTAGGAAAGTGCATTAATTAATAGAGCTTATTTACAGAATATGAAATATTTGGTTGAGTGAAGGAAAAATACTGGAGTTTTCCCAGCACTCATTTATACTGTTTAGCATCAATAAAATTGTTCTCATCAAGAAGAGTTAATCATAAAGAGGCAATTGGATAGAGCACACATTTATAGTCTTGCATATTTGTTTCATATAACAAATCAAAAACATACTTGGATTGGGTTAAAGGCAAACCATTAGTTGTTTGAAGAACTTCAATTCCCTAAAACAACTTTAGCATACCAAGATCTTTAAGAGGAATTTTTTTGGAGAGGAAAGAGATAACCTATTGAACAATTGTCGAACTACTACCGGTAATTATGATATCATCAACATATACTGGAATATAAAGTATAGCTATTGAAGCTTGTCGAATAAATAATGAGGAATCACACTTGGATCTTTTGAGCCCAAGAGATAGCAAAATTTTGGTTAGTTCCTTGTACCATTGTTGGGAGGCTTCGTTAAGCCCATATATCACCCTTTTTTTTTAAGCGACAAACATGCGTTGGTCATTTTGAATCCTAAAAGCCTAGAAGTTTCCTAATAAAAACTTGTTCATTTAAATGACTTTGTAAGAATGCATTATTAATGTCGAGCTTATGTGAAAACAAATTATTTTGAATAGCTATAGAAAGAAACAAATGTACTATTATGGGTTTAACTACCGGACTAAAGGTCTAATGATAATCCATACCAATTGTTTGAGTAAATCTTTTTGGCTATAAGACTTACTTTGTAATAATCAAGAGTACCATCCAGTTTGTGCTTGGTTCGAAAAACCTATTTGCAATAAACAATGTTGATACCGAGGTCATAAGGGACTAGTTCCCAAATGTTATTTCTTTGCAAAGCTTCATAATATCCTATTTAAAGGTTGAAACGACAATTTGTTGGGAAAGAGTGGCAGTATAATCACTAATTTTTCTTAGTTTATAAATATTATTTTGTGATCATGTAACTATATGGTTGAGTGGTGGATGAGAGATAACAGGTTGATTTTGGGAGCCTAGGGTAGTGGGAGTGTTTTGGGTTGATGGAGGCATTGATGTTTCAAAGATTATTTGGTTTTCTAGTTGGATTGGATGTATAATAAGAGAAGGTAGAGTATGAGAATTGGGTTGAGATGAATCGACAAGTTTAGGTTGTTGACTACAAGTAAGAAAAGGAGGTGGCTGGTTAGAGCAAGAAGGAGAAAACATATCTATAGTTGGTTGATGTAGCTTTTGTTCAATGAGCAACAAAGAACCTTGTGCAACGGGTGTTAAAGAAGTTGATGGTCATAAATTGTCAATGATAATCGGTGTTGGGGTATGTAGAGAGTCTAGCGAGATGTAAGGAAAATTTGGTGTGCTTTTGGTATCGAAAAGTGTGCACTAGTCAATGTTTGAAAAATTCCCTTTAAAATTGGAAAAAATAGTTGCAAAAGGAAAAATATCTTCAAAAAATTAGACATCGTGGGAGAAAAAAATTTTGGAGCTTACTGCGTCAAAGCATTGATGACAATGGTAGGTTAACGAAAAACCTAAGTATATGTAAGGTTTGGAGCATGGTTGTAATTTATTTTGCATATATGGTTTTAGCCATGGATAACAAAGACACCAAAAAACTCATAGGTTTGTGTAGGTTGGTTCTTTAAATTGTTTTTTATATGATAAGTCATTTTGAAGGTTGGATCTGGTGCCCTTAGTACAGTATATTCATCTTTGTACACTTAAATTTTTCAAACAAATTGCTTTAATAAAATATCTCTTGATTACATTAATATTTCTTGTATATTACCCTCAATGGTTTTTGCAAGTAAAGAAAAATAGAAGAAAATATTGGCTCACTGGTTATCTAACGTTTAGCTAATACTAAGTGGTATTACGCCATCGAATCGTAATGCAGAAAGACTACTTGTATTAGTAGATAAACCTAAACATATCCTTAGTCTAATAGGAAATTAGAAAACCGATTGAAAGACTAATATATCATCTATCAAGTTAAATTGAAGAGATATTTTGTACATCGGACATTAGCAAACCCAAACATGTCCTTAATATTGGATTGACAGTACATCAGACAAGAGCCAAGTAGAATAGATTCTAAATTTGTTTGTGGATTTATTCACTTGTGATGTTTATAATGTAGAAAACCTTAATCCTAAGTGAAGGGTGAACTATGTATGCGTGACTCGTATACTTTTATGTAAGTAAATATTTGAGTTTAAATGGATAAGGAATTGAAAGTTGGTACACTGGGTATACGACTTCTACAGTATGTAGCATCATTCATAATAGTGGAATTCATAGTCCAATTAAAGGGTAAATGATATCGTCTTATTGACATTACATGATAGATGAAAAGTAAATATTGTCAAGGGTTATTTGTCTTTGTGATAAATGGCTTAAGTACTATTTGATAGTAATTGACTTTTCATGAAGGAAGATGTAATGATTACAATGAGATAAAATAAAATCATATTGGGAGAACGAATTTAATTCAAAAAGATTAAAGATATCCTATAAGGGTAACACTCTTATGATAAGGTCATTGGACGATAACTTATTAAGTAACTTTCATAATCACGATACTAAAGTGAAATGACTTTGTAACTAAATAGGTTTATATAATTAATAGACAAAAAGATGGAACTTAATTATAAAGTATTTGAGCCCTAATTATATATTTCCAATTAGTCCCTCTGCTAACTCATTGAAACTAGAAAAGATTTGCATGTAGAACCAAATGAATAGAAATGAATGGAAATGATGAAGTAAGAGAAATAAATTGCATTCATAAATGAATGTGTTTTCTAGCTAAGTACAAGAATTATTATTTAATTAACTATAATTAAATAATTGAAGTTAAAAAATTAAATTAAATTAATTAGTCATTACGAATATGTTGAAAAAGAAATTTAAATATATTTCCTCATAGATTATCTTACGGTAAAGTTGTCATGACTTTAACAGAATTATAATTAGGTTAAGAAAATTAATTAATTAATTAATTAATTGATATTTATTTTGGGAAATAGAAAACAAGTATTTGGTTGGATTAAATTATAAACTGTTAGGCCAAAAGTCCAAGAAGCATATATAATTGGATCCAATACATGAAAGGCTCAACTTCCCCTCATAAAGAAGAGAAGGTTGACACACCTTAGTAAATAATATTATTTTACAAGGGCTTGTTCAACCAGGATTCTTGTATCTCTCCCTATAAATAGATGACATTAGTTGACTTTAAATGTCACATCCCAAAAGCTGTGAATCCAAAAAGGTGAGTAAGGTATGTATGTAAAATGTTTTGTCACTATGATAGTATAATCCGCCACCCTGCTGATCTGCTGGTAAGTTAGAGTATTGGCGCATACCAGCGTTAAAGCATCTACCTATTAGTGGTATCTAAGGATTTAATTTTAGGTGAACAGCCCGGTTTAGACCCTAGTCGGAACAGTAGCTTTGGGACCACAAATCAGAGGTCGTAAATTTATTTTAATATTATTTTTGGTGTTTAGAATATATTAATTGCTATGTATGAAAGTTTCGTGAAGTAATTTTAGCGTTTGACTATGAAATTACGAAAAAGGACTTAATCGCATAAAATGTAAAAGTTGTATGCTATTTGTTAAAGTGCCTAATTGCTATGGTTTATTAAAGTAGGGGTCCTTGCATGATAATTATACCATTGATAGTGATAGTGGACATTGATGGACATTAGTTGGTGAAATTATGAAATATATGCCATTGGCATTTTAGTAATTAATGGAATTAAGTTAGTAAATTAAAGAAAAATAAAAGAAAAGGCATGCAAACCCTTTAGTTTCAACCGAAAATTTGAAGAAGAAGAAGCCATTGAAACACCTTGATGTTCGGCCATTTCATGCTAAGATAGGTGAGCATATTTTGCTCGATTTTTGATGATTTTTACGTTTTTTAGATCGTTGCTTCGTATTCTATCTAGCCCATGTCTTAATTTTTGAATGTGTTCATGATTTTTTGAAATGCCATTGATGAGTGTTGAGCTCTTGAATGTTTGATGTTGAAATATGAAAGTTTGTTAGAAGTTAAACTATGTTTGTACAGTGATTTTTGACAAAAATGTCAATTAGGGTTTTAATTGAGAAAATATTAAAATGTGTAGGTAAATGTGTGAATAAATGAAAGATTTAGGCTTCTATGAAGCTTTATGAAAATTGGCTAAGCTAGGATTAAAGAGAATTTTGAATATTTTGTATTTTGTGAAATGAGGACTAAATTGTAAGAAATATGAAACTTTAGGGGCTAAAGTGCAAAATGCCTATTTATGTGTTCTTGAGTGAATTTGAATGAATAAGTGATTAGATAATTTAATTTTGATTATAATTAGATCAAGAACCAAAGAAAATGGAATTAGATTGGGGAAATCAAAAGTAGTTGAATAGCCGTTCGTTTTCGTTCATTCTGTATGAGGTAAGTTCATATGCAAATGAATATCGTTACATTGAAATGTTTATGTTATTTTGTCGTTGAATTGCCATGAATGTCGAATGATTGTATACGAGCAAGAATCAAAAAAGTTGCGATATCCGAAAGCCCCGTACGAACCTTAGGAATAATATAGGATACAAATGTCATGACATTAGGTTACCGAGATGCGATTACATGTAAGACCCTGTGTGGGACAGTGGCATCGATAAGTGATAACATATAAGACCATATCGAGGATATGGCATTGTACGAGTTATAAGTGATTACCGAGTATCCTTAACGACTCCAAATGGTTCAACGGGCAAAGTTAAGTCGGGAAAGAAAGTGTAAGTGAATCAAGTGACTTAGGTACGTACAAGACTCATTTGAGTATTGAAACGGAAAGTATTGGATGGATTCAATTATAGAATTGAATGTGTACATCATGAAGTAGGTTTGTAAATTTGTTTATGCATTTATATGTGCTCATGTATAACTTGCTAAATTGATGAGAAAGATATTAATGCATGAGATAATTTATTTGTATATGGCTTACTAAGCTTTTAAAGCTTACTGTGTTTATTTTTCACTGTTTTTTTAGATCATCGAAGCTAACTCGGATTCAGGGATCGTCTGGAAGTGTCATCGCACTATCAATCAATATTTTGGTACTTTTGAAGTTATGTATATATTGGTATATGGCATGTATAGGCTAGTGTCATAATGGTATATTTTGGCTTGTAAATGAAGTGTGTTTGTGGTCATTTTGATTAGTTTTAAATTGTGAGTTTGGCTCATGTTATGTGATGTATATATATTATGCCTAGGTGATGGCTTATTTTGGTAAGTGATTTAGTTGTTGATTTAGTAGGTCATGAAGCATGTTTTAGTTGATGATAGGAATGGTATGATTTAGACTTGAATTAGGTTGTTTGATAGCCTATTTCATGTTTGAAATGTGCCATGTTAATGGCTAGTAAATTTGTGCTTGTGTGTATAATTTAAGGGTGGCAAGTTGGATTGGAAAATAGCCTTAAGTTGTCCACACGGGTAGACACACGGGCGTGTGTCTAACACACGGCCTGCACCATGGGCATGTGCCCTAGCCGTGTGAAGTCTGCACCTTAATTTTGGAATTTTATTTGCCACACGGGGCTGAGGACACGAGCATGTGCCTTGGCCGTGTGCCCTTTATTTGATTGCTGACATCACAAACAAAATACAAGCTAGTTTTGGCATCGCCGAGTACACAGCTTGGACACGGTCGTGTGCAAGGCACATGGGATGGACACACGGGCATGTGGTCTGGCCATGTGAGGAAGTCAGTATGTATGCCCTGTATCCACACGGCCTGAGAAACTGGCGTGTCTCTTGGCCGTGTGAGTGACACGGGTTGGGCACGCGGGTGTGTGACCCATGCAGTGAGGAAAATTTTTTAAGTTTTTTAAAGTTTTCTCGAGATTTCGGTTTAGTCCCGAACCCCTTTTAAGCATGTTTTAAGGTACCGTAAAACCTTATAAGGGACAATGTGGATGCATGTATAAAATTTTTAAATTGTATGCAAGTTTATGTTGTGAAATGTGACTGAATGATTCGATGTAAGTTCGGTAATGCCTCATACCCTGTTCCAGTGTCGGTTACGAGTAAGGGGTGTTACAATACGGTATCTTCAAGCAAAGAAAGATTACGCCCAAGAAAAAGTACTCCTTAGGGTATTGGCTGAAAATGAAGAGCCTATCAAATGTCTGAGGAAGCTGTAGAAGACTTAATTGTCTTTAGGACCATGCCATACGCGAGTCAATGTCAAGGTATTGTACGCTAGGTCCACACGAGCACTGTTCTAGTTGGTTTTCGTAACGAGATTAGTTAGGAGTCAATTGGATTGATTAGACCATCTCCATGATTAGTCAAATAATAATAAAGATCTTCGTTGGATTCTCTTTACCTTCCGCTGCATTTTTGTGGGATATTAGGAGATTTAGATTAGGTAAGCATCGTCACTTGGCAAAGTCAACAATAGGGGGCACAAAGAGTTTATATCTAGTAAGGAAGAAGACATTCGAGATGACTTTACTTTCTACTTTATATTTTGGTTCTTCTTTCTAGCCTAAATGTTCTTGTAACACCTTTAATCCAATCCAATTTGTCAAATTTGAATCTCAGGTATTCCCACATGAATACAGACAAAGTTTATTTTACTTATACAAATTTCAATTAATTCACAAGTTAACTTCATACAGATTCAAATTAAATTACACAAATATATAAGTACAATAGGTAGATACAAACTAAAGTTTTTTTTTTATTATTATAATAAACCAACATTTATTAATTTAAGTAATATACGGGCTTTCGGTTAAGTTTTATATAACATCCTTCGAGTATAAAATCAAGCGGAAAGAAATTCAATTCAGAGTTTTACTTCAGGTAACAATGGATTAACCTTAGCTTATTTGCGCCAAATCCTATTTATCTTATTACTTTCATTTTTGGAGATGGAAAATCTCTTTTTATTTCTTAGTTAAAGTGTGCCATTCACTTCACAAATTTCTATATTTTTATTTTAAAAATTTTATTTTTTTATATTTTTTAGATTTCAAATTTTAGTTTAATTGTTAACGCAATTAAAATTTTTATGTAGCATTTTAGAATAAAAAAATATTCACTTAATAACAATATAACTAAAAAAATATAGTTGTAATCAACTTAAATTTAATAAAATAAATTTTAATAGTATTAACAGTAGAATTAAATTATAAAATTTGAAAAATAAAGAATCTAAAACTCTCAAAAATAAATTTTCATAGAGTACATAACCTTATATTTTTCCTTCCTATTTAAAAGGTTAAAGATTTTGCTTTAAATGCCATCCATATATAAGCCCACCTATAGGGTAAAATGGGCTAAATTCGGGCCTCAATAGATCTAATTCTTTGGGCCAGCCTACTCAAATTAACAATAAATACAAAAAAAACAAGTACATTATTATTATTATTTTGATAAAAACGACCCAATTAAAACTCAATTAAAACAAGTACATTATTTTATTTGATACATATGTGGTTGATTTTATTTAACTTCACAAGCTATATTAAAAGACTGTCACATCTTTGATTTATATATTTTTTTAATTTTTTAAATATCATATTTGTGAGTTTTATAATTCTACTTATGGAATTAAAAAACTTATATATCAAATAATTATCAATTTTTTATTAATATTTTTATTAAAAAATATTAAAATATAAGTTAAAAAATAATCTTTTCTTATAAAAAAAGAAAAGTAACCGTTTATTTTTTTTATAAAAAAAAATACACTATTCGATCTTCAAAAAGGAAACACTATTCTTCTAAAAAGAGCCCTATTCTAGTATATTAGCATGGCATTCAATCTGTATGGTTATGTCCAATGTTAAAAGGCCCTTAAGTGTTAGGCCCAAACTTGGAGCTTTGGATCAAATAAAGCCCACATTTTTGCTAGGTTTTCTTAAGTTTAGGCAATTTAATTTATAATTTACCTTCCAAATCTAAAAGAATTTATAATATTATCGTATAGGAATTTTAATTATTAGTATATAAATATGTGCGATTTATAAAATTATAAGTTAATATATGATAAAATTATAATTTAGACATTATAAAAATTATAAAATTATATATTAATATATTAATAAAATTTTTAACTCTAGTAAATATATATAATTTTTTTTTTTTAAAATCTACCTTCACTTGTTAGTGAGGTGAATGGAAATTTAATTATTTTAATCTCTAGTTTCTCATTGCAATCCGTAAGTTGTGAATACATTTATTATCAAATTGAAGGAGATAATTATTGATAGGAACTTGTTTTTAGTGGCAACCAAATTGTATGAATTGTTGGATAAAAGCCTTAGAAATATGTGATTACTTTTTTTAACTTTTTCAACATAAAAATATCATATAGTATTAAGAGTTAAATTGTATTTTAGTTTTTTTATATAAAAAATGATAAATTAGTCATTATAAGTTAAATTAAAAAGTAAATTGGTCATTTCTATTAAAAACATCATTCACTTTTACTGTTAAAAACCAGTGTGGCCGACGGATCAACCATATAGTGACATTTGATGTGTCACGTGTACCTCATGTTGACATATAGGGACCCATTTTTACTAGTAGAAATTGATAGAGTTTTTAATAGAAGGACCAATTTGCTCTTTGTCTAACGTATAATGATTAATTTCTCTATTTTTGAGTAAAGAAAGCAAAATGCAATCTAACTCCTAGTACAATAACACCCATGGTACTTTTACTTTTTTCAACATATTATCATTTTCTATGGGCTTAAATCATGATTTAGCCCTTAAAGTATACTCAATTGCTCACTTTGGTACCTAAAACTTTTTTTTTCTCAAATTTGGTACCTAAATTATCAATTTCCTCTATTTTTGGTCCATTTTGTAACGACCGTTAAAAAAATCCATTAGGCAACTTTGCCTAATGGAAAAGAGCCACGTAGCAATTAGGTTTATTTAAAATAAAAACATTGAATTTAAATTAAAAATAAAAAATTATTATACTAAATTTTTAAATATTAAAAATACTTTTGACTTTGATCAAGTGTTGAATGACGTTGACCGATTGTTGTCCCGACGTTGACCGATCATTGAACGACGTTGATTGACTACGTCATGCTATTAGAGCACTTATTAGAGCACGTCAAGTGCCCCCTTTTATTTTTTTAATATTAATTAAAAATATAAAAAAATTGTATATAATAAATATAATTTTTTTAAAATTAAAAATATTTTTTATAAAATTTTCAAGTATATAATTATAAATTTTAAAAAGTCAAAATAATATATAAAAATTATTATAAAAGTTAATATATATTTCAATTCCAATTTTTATAACATTTTTAATTTTAATTTTTAATTTTAACTTTAAATTTTTACAATTTATAATTATATATTTTAGAAATTTATAAAAATATGTTTTTAAACTTTTGAAAATATATATTATAAATGTTTAATATTATAATTTTCTTTGTACAAAAAAATATTATAATTTTTTTTATTTTAAGTAAAGCTAATTGCCATGTGACATTTTTTCATTGGCCAAAGTTGCTTAATCGATTTTGTTTAATGGCCATTACAAAATGGACTAAAGATAGAGAAAATTGATATTTTGAGCACCAAATTGAGATAAAGAATTTTAAATACCAAAATGAAAAAATAAATATATTTTTAAAGTTAAACCGTGAATTAAGCTTTTTTTTATTTATATATTCCTAATCAAAAATCAAAGGAGGATAAAGGGAAAAGTAAGTGATACATTTTTTTTATATTTTTCATTAAAAAAACAGATATTATTATGTATTTCTCTTTTTTGTTAAAAAAAGATTGATATATATGAAGATTATGAAATATCTTTTTTTCTTTTATTGATAATGTGTTAGATTTATTTTATATTTTGTTTCTCTTTTATTTCTATAATTAGTCCTTAAATTTGTGAAGTTTTGACTAAACCAAAACTATGTGTTTGTTGTGGTTACTGGTACATGCACAACTCAACTCACAATCACTTCTTAATTTAGTATGCTAACAAAAATGTATTAGTTCCTTCTCCCATCTCACTCATTGATTTTCTTTTTCTTTTGTGAAGTCATTTTTTTTTTTTTTTGATTCACTTAGATCATAATCCATTTATGTTTCCATTCCCAACAAAATTTGCATTAAAAGTTAAAAGTTACTTTTTTAATTTACAAAAATTTGCATTTATGTTTAACCTCCCTTTCTCTCAATTTCAATTTCATCCCTCTTTTAACTGCCATAGAGTTAAAAGTTACTTTTTTAATTCCTTTCTATATATTTTTTAAAATTTTATTTTGGGTACATTAGTAAGTGCATGAGCTGTTTGTTTAAAATCATCCCCCAAAGCAAGTGAAAATAACGTAACTGCCATTCATAGCTATCCGATGAACAAAAAAGGAAAAGGGAAACTGCATTAAAAGGTGGGGAAAGAGCTGCCCGTGGTCCCAAACCCAAGATCTAAGCCTTAACCCCTTCATTTATAAATAAATAATAAATAAAGAACCCAGAAAACATAAAATAAAAATAAATAATGGAAACCCTTTTGGGCTGCTTCACCATACAGGCATAGCTAGTGCTACATATATATATATATATATGGTGTTGAAGGATTGAAGGGCGCAAATATGGTGGTAGAGGAAAGTAGTTCTTTTGCTACAACTGCTATTCATTTAATTTTTGGCTTAAATGAAAAACAAAATTTAATGGGAAAGGGCAGCGTGTCCCTCTGCTCTGCCATAGCTGCTGCTGAATCTGATAAAGTGTGAGAGAGAGTGTGTTTTTTAAGTGAATTGGATGTGTTGTTTATGTTTGAGAAGGACCATTGCCTGTCTATAACCATTTCAACTGTGGCACTGAAAAACATGGTGTTTTTATAAGCATTTAAAAGGACACAAATGCAATGAAAATGACATTCCTTTCCCACCCTCCCTCCTCTCTCTTCCTTTCTTTTCTTTTACAACATTCAATTTGGGGTTGAATCTACGGGTCACCATCTTTGAATGGTTCCTTCCTATTTTCTAGCTAAAATGGTCCCCAATATGTGTAAAAACTCCAATACCCCAAAGAGAGGATTTTCATATTCCATGTGTCGTTCATTCATTTATATTTTCATTAAGAAGACAAAAAATAAACATAAGCTTGGCTTACATTTACATGCAGACCCTTTGAAATTTAAATTTGCCTAAAATCTAACAAGCAATCCAAGCATTATGTTTTGAAGTCTTCTTCTTTTTCTTCCCATTATTTTAATGCTTCCGACAAAAACAAAAAGAAAAATTTATAAAGGGAAAAGCCGCATCAACCGGCTATAGTATTAGGGGAAAGATAAATCCAACACCCTTTGTTTTGTTGCTATATTTTTTTTCAATGTTTTGTTTTTATTATAAACTTTACACATTTTGGTCCAAGTATAACGAAAACCCATCGTGAGTTGCTGAGCTAAAATACAACTTACAAATTTTGTGAGCCTCAGCCTGTTTTTCTTTTTCCTTTTTATCTTACTTTAGTAGGAAAACCCATCATAGAGAGTTCTATTCTCAATTTATGGTCTAATCCGGTTCAACTTAAATATAGTCAGAACTTGTATATCTCGAAATATATTGTAACAAAACATATATGTCAGTAGCTAATCTAGGATTATTCAATAAGTTTCACACACACACGCACACACATACACACGTATATATAAGGCTTAGGCTAGTGGCTAGAAGAATAATCTGAAATGATAGGTTACTCTCCAAGCTTTATGATGGGATTCAGCATATCTGAAGTCAAGCGGACGATAAAAATGTGCCCTGATGTTTAAAACATTCACATGGCATACCTGCAGGTGTAGCAGTGCAATAAGAGGTTGAGAAAATCTCAAGGCATGACCATTTGTTCATATATCTCATTTAGATACTGTACTTCACACTGCATTTAATTAAATTGCAATGTCTACCCCCCCCCCCCTTTTTTTTTCTATTAAACAAATGAAGATATAGTAAATCAATTCAAGAACTGCTTAAAACGACCATTTTCTTCTTCTTTTTCTTATATCAAATCCACGATAGTGGTTAGAATAAGTAAAGAAAAACTAGTTGACAAAGCAAAGAAAAACTCAACATGCAGATCAAAGAACAAAGAGATTTAAGGGCTAATGGGGGTTGATCATTTATCATTGCATGATCAACTTGCCGTCACTCTCCTTCCCCTTCTGTTGTGGCTGAAGACATGTAACTCATAGCAAGTGAGGTCTCATCATCTGGACCAGCAGCTGTTGATGTTTGGAATTGATGCTTGCAAGTTTGACAAGTGATCTGCATGATTGTAGCACTTATCTTCTTTGTGGCTTGATCTTTCAAGGCTTGAGCTTTCTCCAGTTCACCTTGCGCTTGTTGCCTTATCCTCTTTGCACTAGCGAACTCAAGCTCAGCCATCTCGATCTGCCTCTTAGCTTCTTGTCTAGCCTTTTCGGCGTAGGCCTTCTCCGCCATGGCCAACTTTAGCTGCCCACTTGCGAACTCTTTCAACCTAGTAGCTTCCAATGTCGTTTCACTTGCATTCTTTTCGCCACCGTCGTTGGACCCTATCGATAGCTTCAAATGAGTAGCGTACTCCTCATCTGAATCCCTCGAGTTAGCGGTTGATGAAGGTAGAAGTTGAAGTTCAAGATTGTGTTGCAGTTGTTGGCGCTGATGGTCTGAACCAGACACACGCTTGTAGAAGAAAACAGGCTCCTTTGATTTTGTTATCGGCAATCCATGCAATGGGGCGATGCTAAAGTTGGCATCGCTTGAAGGACTAGTGCTTGAAGCCGTCCGAGAGGAGCAGGCTGCTGCCGGTTGCAGCTGCGCCTGCAACTCAGGTTGAACTCGTCGAATGGTGCAAGCATCTTGGTGTTCAATGAAACTCTCCACCCTGAAACGACACAGATTAGATGAGAATTTGGACTGTTCCAGGTTTTTTATTTTATTTTATTTTTTAAAAATAATCAAGTTTGGATTATACAAACTAAGTCAAGGAAGCAACCAAGTCCTCTTCATGTAGGGTTAACGAGGAACAAAGCAATATAAAATTGATTTTAGTTAACTATAGGTCGGATTATGAGACTAGGTTTCCTGTATTAAAATACTAATTAAAAAATGAACTGGGGTCTGAATTCTAGTGTCTGTAAACGACTATTTTGCGTGTAATTGGGTTTTAATTAAGTAAACAAACAAAAACAAGTTATGGGGAATAGGGAAGAGGAAATCATTCTTGGATTTTGTTTTTTAGGATAATTTTGAGGGTATTTTTAGGGTTTGAATGTGGAAAAAAATTGAGAGGAAAGAGGAGGAGGTTGTATTTTGGGGGTATGAAGTGAAGTGAGAGTGACCTGGAAAAGACACGGCCACAGTCACAAGAATGGCCTCGGGTGCCACAAGTCTTGAGATGAGCCTTGTAATCAGACTGAACAGCGTAACCTTTAGAGCATTTCTCGCAAACCCACTGTTTCTGATTGCTGTGTTTCCGCCGGAAATGTTTCTTGATGCCAACCAGATCACCTAAAGCATGGCAAGGGTCATGGTGCAAGCAGGTTGGCTCGGGGCAAACGAACACCCTCTTCTTCACCTCTTGTGATTCCCTTTTCAGCAGCTTCCATGGCACCTTATGCCTTCTCCTATGCATTTGCAGGTTCTGGTCTCTTTGAAACCCTTGGTTGCAGATCTCACAAACATATCTATCCGATTCCAGCAACGTTTTTGGGGATAAAGAAACCACCTCTGCATCAGGATCTACAAACACAAAATCAATTCAATTATGAACAAAACAAAAAACAAAAGAATAGGGTATTTAACTAATGAATTAAAACATATAAGCTAGTACAACCTGGGGTGCCTGCTGGCTTTCTTTTTCTTTTATGGGTGGCCCCATTTTCCAAAGGAGTGAGGGGATCAGAGGAGGAAGATGGAAGGGGTGCAGCAGAAATTGAAGAGTTGTTGTCTAACATAGTGATGGTTGCAGTTCACTATATGTGTGGTGTGGGTGATGGAGTTTGAAGTGAAAAAACAAATCAATCAATCTTGCTTTAGCTGTACAGGTGTTGGAGGGCTTGGCTTGGAGTAGCTAGTGGGGGAGAGGAAATTCAGCTTTACTGATAATACTACACAAAGGAAAATGGGGATCAGAGAGAGAGGGAAGGGAACATGGAGAAGAAGAAAAAGCTATTGCTTTCTGCCATCAACTTTCTTTCTTTTAAGCTTTATTTAAAAAAAGTTTTCTTGGTTTTGCTGTTTCAATTAGACCCCCACCATGAACAGGTAAGGTTGAGGCAAGTCTTACTTATAAAGCTCCTTTGAATGAGAGAAAGGAGGAGAGGGGGCTGATTCAATCACAAATGCTTGTGTTTTGGGAGCCCACACCCACATAATAACACACAGGCATTTGGACAGGAACAAAAAAACATCCCCACAACAAACAAACTGTCATTATTCAATCACACAGTAATTTGCATGAATTTATTTCTTTATTATTCATATATTATTCCTATTTGTATATATGAATAGGAACTGCAGGCCACACCTCCCTTCCATTTCCACCTGACCTTTTTTATTTTTTTTTCTCTTTTCATTTCCCTTTTGTGAGAAAAAGTTGAGATGTAAATCTTGGGGGGAGGGGTGAAAATGGATTATTTGTTTGATTAAGCAAAATGTAAACTAAAACCCTAAATTAGTACTGTTTTCTTTCAGTTTTTCTAAAGATGAGGGAAACAAGATTTGTCACTTTCAAGAAGGTTGTAATCATTTCTATAAGAGATTTTTTTTTTCTCTCTTTTTCTTTTACTTATTTAAAATCTCCTCCCCCATCCTTCAAAATTTGCCCTATTCCTCATTATGTAACTCTTTCTCCAATAAAGAAAAAAGGATATTGGAACCCTAATAATTCTATTTGCCAGAAAGTTACTGTTATATCACTCAGCTAATGAGTTCAAAAAAGTTATTGTGGTAGATACTGATTTTGCCTATACATATAAAAAAAGTTGAAAAAAATAAAGTTTTGAATGAAAAATGTTTGAGCTAAAGATAGAATTACAATGATGAAATTCAACTCAATTGAAGTACCTATCTACATTGTGATATTATTTTATTTTGATATTAAATAACAATATTATATATAAGATCATATTGACTCTGTATATGAAATGGGTTTATATGGGTTCCAACAAACACTCTTATTCTTTTATCATAAAACATCGTTAATTATCATCATGGAATTGTGTAAACCCTATAGATGATGATAATGGTTTAAATAATGTATCGCTAAATATTAACAGAATCTTTTTACTACCCCACTTATTTAATCAACATTTTCATTCAATTATCAAATAATGTGTTTGAATTACTTTCTTTAATCATAACTTGTTATAACAACTAAATTTTTAGTAGAATCAACTTTTATATTTTTATTTTAATCATTTAAAACAATTCACTTATAACCAGAGGCAAAATTTGAAAATTTTTTTAAGGGACTAAAATTAAATTGTAATTTTTGCGATAGTAAAAATATAATTTCACCATTTTAATAACCTATATCTTTATAATTTTTAAAGGATTAAATCAAAATTTTATCATTTTTAAGAGGTCAAGTGCAATTTTACCTTTACTAATTTAAAATTTTAAAGGGCCTAAATTAAAAGTTTTTCATGTTGGGGGAGATCGGGGCTCCTGCCATCCCCACAATAAGCATAATTATGAAGTACATTTCTTTTATTAAATTACTTCTTTATAACAACATATTATTTAAAAATTTAAGTAAAATTATAATTTTTATCATATAAGCAAGTCTATTAATTATAATTTATTAATAAAAATAATCTTAATTAAAATATTATTCCAATAAAAAAATTAAATTTTACATGAAAAAATCTATTAACTATATTTTATTAAATGAAAATAATCTTCAATGAGTGAAATTAAAAATATTAATTCAATAAACTATTAAGTTTTTGAATTAAATATTCTACAATGAATTTAGAACACCATAAACTTATAAATTGATCTCATGCCTATAACATAATACTCTCATGTATATATTTTTTAAAGGTAGATAAGTTATATTAATTAATTGAACTCGTTAGTTTTATGAACTTCATAATTAATTATGTGAAAGAATGTAAAATAAAATATGCATAAAAGTAATAATTTTGCACATGCTATACATATTTTAGTTTTGTTGATTTGATTCTCACTTTATTTCTTTTTTGAACATAATTCTCACTTACTTTATATGGTATGATATAGTAGATTTAAAATAATTATCTCTTTATAATAACAAATTATTATAAGCATATAACGGCTGTCTATAGCAGAAAAAATTTTAAGAAATAAACAGAAATGTTATAGAAAAAATTGATAGTAATAATTTGTACTATATGAATTTTGATGGTAATACTAATATTTGCATCTGTGTTATTACTGTATCTAAAATTATTAGATCTACAGTAGCTACCTTTAATCACTGGCTTAAAGCAGCTACATAGGATAGAGACATGTTATTAGTAAGAGTTGTGCCAGAGTAGCATATCCTTAGCCAAATATATAGTGTTTTTAATGCATTTTTAAAAACTAATTAATAATATGAATTATCATTTGGTGGGGGAAATTATATTTTATCTTATTTATTTAGTTTTAAACATTAATTAGGTTTTCTAATTTTGAAATTGAAGGCTCTATTATTAGTATATTAAATAGTTATGGATGTAATCTATTCATAATTTTTGTGGTGATAAATAAAAATGTTAATTATTTATTTAGAAAAATACTTGTTATAAGAACCAGAGCTGCTCATCTCGTCGGCATGATATAGACATTTGTTCGCTATCTTTTTAACCAACCAAAGATAAGAAATATGAATTACTAATTAATAATTCATGTTTCACAATTTTTATTGAAAATTCAATCAATTATATTAGACAACTATTTATAGATGTCACAACCCGCTAAACGCCAACTGCTAAAACAATTTAAAGAAAAAAAAATTCACAGCCAAGAAATTGTTTCTTTCTAAAGACATGATTAATTTTTATATATCACAAAAACGAATACGAAAAATACCTTAATTTCACAAAAAAATTTAAAATTCGTAAAAAGGCAAAAATTCTCAAAAATTATCTAAAAGGTTATTAAAGATTTACCATGTATCTAAAAGAATTAATTTTCTCCCCCATAAATATTTGGGTTTTTGAGTTAGTTGTTATCATTTTAAAATACTTTCTTTTCAATAAATGTGGACCTCACTTTTAGAATTACAATTTTAAAATAAATTATATTAATTAGTTTTCATTTTCAATTGAATTTAAAATTAAATTGTATATGTGCCACGCAATATTTACTTTGTTTCATGTTAATAAATGCATAAAAACAATTATTTCATGTTAATAAATAAAAAAATATTAATCTTTTAAATAAATGACACTTTTTTAATGAAGTTATTCTTTTGAGTTAAAATTATTATATTTATATTCAATTATAAAAAGAACATAAAAGTAGTACGTAAATTAAGTAAACTCAAATAAATCATGTCGTTTAATTTACAAAATTAATTTCAGTTTCTTATTATTTACTAACCCAAACGGAACAACTATCTTCCTCAGATTAAAAAAAATTATTTTCATCAAAATCACGCACAAATTTATAAACATATTTAAATCCATTTTACCATAATAAACTATAAATATTAAGCAATTGCCTTAACCGTTATTATATTTATGATTAAAAAATATTAATTTTTATATAATTATAGAAATAATTGCAATTTATAATCACTTCCCTAAGTTCAAGCAAATCATGCCATTAGAGACTTACGGTAAAAAAAAAAAAAAATGGAAAGTTATAAAAATTGTGATAATTAATTTATTGTCTTCAATAAAATATAGTTGATTAGTTTTCTCAATTTACTTCATCTTTACAAATGCAAGACTACTCTTAGAGGACTTGTAGCGCTCGAAACTTGTTCCTCGTGGAGGGCTTAGGATTGGCGCATTACAGCCAAAAGAAAATCTCTTCATTTTCGAAAAAGTATTGGATGGAGATCCGAGTTCCATTTGTCCAACTAAATATGCGTAAGGTAACAATATTAAACATTTACAATTAGTGGGCCAAAACATTTCGGATTATGAAAGCTTTTCCAAAAACAACTAAAGAACACTATGATTAGGCGCATATGAGAGTTTAGTTACAAAATAATAGTTCTAAAAAAAGGTAAATTGATGAACTCGCCCCGCTTCATGTTTGTCATGCATAGTACTAATTATTAGAATTCTCACAGTAAAAAGTATTAAGTCTTCCTACTCTTTGGGAGATCTTGAGAAGGAAAGATAAATGGAGCATAGAACTTAGTGAGTTCTAGGGCGGACACTTGGATAACTATGTCTTAGGTAAATAAATAGACCCTTCCTCCTTAGTGGTAAACACGATTCGCCTATTGGCAAAGACCAAACTTGCACAGATTCATAACAAACTAAGCTTTTTGGTGTATACATTACGCCCATACATTCATGCAGACAACCTTCTTTGTGTTAGCCAAACATGGGTCCTTGTTCAGAGATCAATCATTCCTTTCATTTCCTTTGCCATGCTAACCAGTCTGGTTTGTAATGTACCTGCCTTACCAGAGGCCACATAACCATTGTCATGCAGACAACCTTCATTATGTTAGCCAAACCCAGGTTCGTGTTCAAAGATTAATAATTTCTTTCATTTCTTTTGCCATGCTAGCTAGTCTGGTTTGCAATGTACCTGCCTTACCAGAGGTCACATAACCATTGTTCATGTACTGCGATCTGCCAGTTCAATGCACTTTGCATAGAAAGCAACACCATGAATTCATTACAGACTCATGTTTCATGTACCGCGATCTACCAATTCAATGGATATTCTATCACAGGCAACGCCAAGAATCCTTTTCTTTATTTTGACCATATGGTTCCTTTTTTAGAGTGAAAATGGGGTAATGACTTAACATAAAGTAAGGTTCTTCATCATTTTCACAAACATGCAAGATTAGAATTTTTCACCGAACAAGTGAACTTACCTTGAACCAGACATGAGCAGAAGCATAATACACACACATGGGGGTATAAAGGAACTCACTAGAAAATACAACAAGGCTTAGACCGCAGGTACCTTGCCTTTGTCTCGAGAAATTTCGAATGCCTGTTGAGCTATGACAAATAATTAACTCATCAGTTCTCATCCTTTGGAAAAGCTAAGCAAGTTTTCAAGGATACTAAATTAGGAAACCCAAAACCTGGAAGTTTCCTTCTAAACTAATCCTAGAGTATGGAACTCTAAGGCCCCTTCAATAACCATGATAATAGCTTAAGATTCATCTATACTTACCAAGTATCAATTGTTAATGGAGTTTGCTTAATACAGCGATCCCAAAACCTTCAAGCTATCCTTAGTTTTAAACTTTTCCCGAATGTTACAGAGAGAATTCAGAGAGAAAATAAAGTTTGTCAAAGAAAGTACAAAGCTTGGTCAAGAAGCCAATACTGGCATGCACAAGGGAAAAACTTAGTGGGCAAGTTCATTTTTCCCACTACCCCTCCTTTGAAAATCGTGACTAATAACTTTCTCTCTCTTTTTAAATGTTTGTGTAACACCCTTAATCCGTATCCGTCACCATAATAGGGTTACAAAGCATTACTGTACTAATATCATAAACAATCGTGCAATTCGAATTACAATTCTCATATCAATTTAAAATCCATACAAATACAATCATATAGTCCCTAACATGAGCCCTCGAGGCCAAAAACAAGCATTAGAAGTGGTTTGGGACTAAATTGAAAACTTAGGAAAAATTTTGGAAAACATAAAAAATTTTCAAAGTACAGGGGACATACGTCCGTGTGGCTTGGCCGTGTGGCTTAGCCGTGTGGCTCACACGGCTAAAGACACGCCTGTGTCACAGGCCGTGCCAAACCTGTAGGGTATACTGACTTATACCACACGGCCAAGTCACACGCCCATGTGCTGGGCCGTGTAGAGCATACTGACTTGGTTTTTAAATAAACATTAGGGGACACACGGCCGTGTCACCTGACAGTGTGTCACACACGGCTGAGACACGCCAGTGTGGACAAAAATAGGCTATTTTCCAAGCCATCTTTCTCACCCAAATTTGCATCCACCTAAACATGTCAAATGGCATATAACATAGCATGAATAGGCATTCAAACCAATCTCAACCAAGCCTAAATCATGCCATTTCAATACCAACAACTATAAGGCTACAAACAAACCAATATGACTTCTCATAATCACCTAAATAATCAAACTTACTTAGTAGGCTTTGTGCATGCTTACCATATCTCAAAATTCAACCATTTGGTACTCAAAATATAAACACACAATTAGGGCATTTACCTAACAATTATAAACCACATATTAAAGAGCCATATACACAATTACATATCCAAACATACTCCATGGTAACCCAAATGCACACCGGATGAAAATAAACACTTATATACATATATATACCAACATATGCCAAAATAAGCCAAATCACATGGCTATCAACATTACAAACATATAAGCCATATTAACCACAACTCCTATACATGCCATATAACCAATTACACAAGTTCAAAAGTACCAAAATGACAGCTTGATAGTGTGATGAGATCTCCGACAACTCCCAATCCAAGTAAGCTTTGAAATCACTATAAAACACGAAAAGTAAACAAAGTAAGCTATAAAGCTTAGTAAGCTTGTATGATTAATAAATATAACCTACCATTCATTCACAAATTAAGTTATCTATTATAATACACTACAATTCAACTTAATCACAAGGTTAACATATGTTCACCCACATAGTAGATCATGTAACTTTCAAATTTCATAGGTTCAATGCTTATACGGTTTACGTACATACCTGCACTGATACATTTCAATCTCTTACCCTTTTATATCTTCAATATACCTATTGAACCATTTGGAATAATATCGGACACTCAGGAATCTCGCACTCTAAGTGCCAATACACGACCGAAGCCATCTCAATCTCATATATCATATAATGCTCACTCTCGAGCTATCAACGGGTTTGCTCACACAAGTTGACGGTCAAGACATAGCTACACGGTGCTGCTCACACAAGTTGACGAGAATCCACAACACATGCCGGAAAACTCAGCCACCTTTAGAATGTACGAACCAGCACCCAAAACACAACAACCCCTAATGACATGTCATTTGTATCCTAATCTATTCCTAAGGTTCAACCGGGATTTCACACGTAGCAAATTCTTCGTCAAACATTTTCGTAAAGTCGTATTCATTAACAATACGATTATAAAGCATTTAAAACACAATCATATTAATGCTTATTAACATACGAACTTACCTCGATCATAGAAACGTCAGAATAGGATGGACTAGTCCAACACTTTATTTTCCCCCCGATCTAGATCCGTACGTTGCTTTTTTTGATCTATTTTGATCTATATAATCAAATTTAACTCATTTAATTATCATTCTATTCAATTTAATCCAAATTTTATGTTATGGAAATTTTACACTTTTGCCCCTAATATTTCAACTTCTTTACAGTTTAGGCCTTAGCTCATAAAAATGCAAATTCATGCATTTTAGTCCACACCCATGCTAGCCAAAATTCACCTATACTCATATCAGCCCATATTTTTCATTATTTCACACATTTACCACAAAATTTATCACATTTCTCAATTTAATCCCTAATTGACAATTCTATCAAAAATCACTTAACAAATGTTATTTATCTAACAACAACCATCTATTTTCTATCATCAAACATCAAAACACATACATATTCATCAATGATATAACCCTAAACCTTTAATAGCTTTGCAAATTAGTTCTTGGGCTAGCTAGATTAAGCTACAACGACTCCAAAAACATAGAAATCATTAAAAACCGAGCAAAATTGCATTTACGTGCACTAGGTATCAATGGCTGAATGCTTAAACTTTCCCATGGCTTTTTCTTCTTCAAATTTCAGCAAGAAGACAAACA
The DNA here is from genome assembly GCA_025698475.1 of Gossypium anomalum. Taxonomy (NCBI): domain Eukaryota; kingdom Viridiplantae; phylum Streptophyta; class Magnoliopsida; order Malvales; family Malvaceae; genus Gossypium; species Gossypium anomalum. The sequence continues at coordinate 64,787,827 of CM046956.1, forward strand.
TGCATGCTTTGTTATTTTGTTTTCTATATTTTAATATCTTTAATTATCAATTTACAATATTAACCTTATTAATTAACTACTTAAAACACTTAATTCATGTCCATCTTTGTCCACTCATATTAACAATGGTCTAATTGCCACATAAGAACCTCTACTTTAAAGTTCCATAGCTATTAGACCCCTTTAGCTATTAGAACCCAACTTTTACAGTTTACGCGATTTAGTCCTTTTTATTGAATTGAGTATTCGAATGATAAAATTTCTTAACGAAATTTTTACAAAATCATAATATCATGTTGTAGACATTAAAATAAAAATAAAATAAATATTTTGACCTCAGATTTGTGGTCCCAAAATCACTGTTCTGATTTGACTAAAAGGGGCTACTATAACTCTCCCTCCTTAGGAATTTTCGTCCCCGAAAATTTTACCAGAAAATAGGTTAGGGTACAGCTTTCTCATAGCTTCCTCGGGTTCCCACGTAGCCTCTTCAACACCGTGGCGTTGCCATAGAACCTTCACAAAAGCTATGCTCTTGTTTCTCAACTCTTTAACTTCTCGAGCTAGAATTCTAATCGGTTCTTCACTATACGACATATCTGGCTGAATTTCAATCTCTGCTGGAGAAATTATATGCGATGGGTCTGATCGATACCGTCGTAGCATCGACACATGAAACACATTATGTGTAACACCCTATACTCGTAACCCAGGCTGGAGCGGAGTACGAGGCATTACCTAACTTATTCTCATGCAAACAATCATTCTCATGTCACCGAGTCTCAGTCCAAATTAAAACCTTTTCAATTTCCACTTTTAACCTCTTAATATGGGCTTACGAGGCCTAAATCGACCATTGGAAACCATTCGGAACCTTTCCAGGTCCTTATCTAATCTATGCAAACTTTGCATTTAAAACAGGGCACACGCCCGTGTGGAAGGGTAACACGTCCGTGTGACCATCTTAACATGGTCGTGCTGATGGCCCGTGTGTCTCACACGACCTAAGCACCTAGGGACATGCCCGTGTCCCTTACCGGTGTGACCAATTTATTTACACAATTTCACATAATTCAAGTGCAGACTTCACACGGCCTGGACACACGCCCATGTCCTGGCCCGTATTGCTCACACGGCATTGACACGCCCGTGTCTTAGCCCGTGTGAGAAAACTTGAGTATTCTGTTTCTGACGTCAGCATACTTAAAATGTCACAAGGCCATGGCACACGCCCGTGTCCTCCACATGGCTGAGACACACGGTCGTGTCTCTGCCTGTGTATTTATTACCATGCATACTGACATGAAATTTTTATGTGCAGAGGGCACACAGCCGAACCATACGCCCATGGGGCTGACCGTGTGTCACACACGGTCTAGAAACACGCCCGTGTGTCTACCCTTGTGGACAATATAAGGCTATTTACCAAGCCTCATTGCCACCCTAGCATACCTATTTTCGTACAAATACCAACCAATGCCAAAACAAGCATAATTTCTATAATCAAATCAGCCATAATAGATATTCAGTCAACCATGAAGATGCATCTTCTATAAACTCAAAATGAATGTTAGCCATCATTCAAGGCTTAATGCAAAGTGTGGGATCTATCCTAAGCCAACGCATTTGGCCATTTCTCAAGACACAAAATATTAAAGTCTAATCCCTATACATGGCATACTCAAAAATATAAATCTAACTATACCGAATGCTTTGGATGATGTGTGATCGATATTTCTGACTTCCGGTGATCCTTAAGCAAATTAGGCGGCACTGTAAGAAACATGGAAAGAAATAGGGAGTAAGCATAAAAGCTTAGTAAGTTGCATATAAATAAATATACAACAACGATTTCATCAAATCATCATACTCATAACGCAAAGGTAAGCATAAGCATAACTTACTCATTACCATCCACACAATTCTCATATTCTCATTTCTCATACGTACCAATTAGGTACCTGTATCACTTACGACATGGTTATACTTTTCTTATTAACTCACATTCATAACTTTCATCGTTGAACCTTTTGGAACACTACCAAATATTCTAACAGCCTTAAATATGGGATAAGTTACCGATGCCATGTCCCAGACATGGTCTTACAATAGTTATCATCATCGAGGCCGATGCCATGTCCCAGACATGGTCTTATACTAGCTCTCGCATATCCATGTCGATGCCATGTCCCAGACATGGTCTTACACTAACACAACGCTTAGCCGATGAATGTCCCAGACATGTCTTACACTGGCTTATGTCTCGAGGCAGATGCATGTCCCAGACATGTCTTACACTAGCACTCGTCTCAATGCCGATACCATGTCCTAGACATGGTCTTACACTAGCTCTCATGATGTGGCCGATGCATTCCCAGACATGTCTTACACTAGCTCACATTAGTGACCCAAATGTCACGGCATGAATATCAGGTTTATTTTATAGGGTTCCAACGGGATTTTTACTATCTCAATTATTAATATGCATTCTCAATTCACAATCTAGAAACTCATGCTATATCAATTCAATGACAATTCGAATACATGCATTAACAATGTAGTTGTATTATTTACGTACAACTTACCTTGGATTACAAAATGTACTCGACTAGTCGGTTTAGTCGATTTGCTTTGCTTTCTCTCGGTCTAGGTTCGAATTTGGTAAGTCTTGATCTATAATAGCAAAATGCACTCACTTAGTTACTAAACACAATTAAGCAAATATAAAATTCACGTCTTTGGTAAAATGACCATTTAGCCCTTAGACCTTAGCAAAATGACCATTTTGCCCCTATGCACGAAATTTGATTTTTATCGAATTTCTTCATATCTTAAGCCTAACCGAATCCTTTTTACTCTTATAGCAACCCCAAATTCTCACTATTTTACACCCTTATCACCTATTTTGCAACTTATGCAAAATAGTCCATTTAGGTGTTTTTATGCTAACACCTTTCACAAAAGTTGTTTAGACCTCTTCTAAGACTCATATTCTTCCATAAAAACTCAAAAAACATCACAAGTCCATTCATGGCTAAACCCTAAACTCTTTACCATTTTTCAAAATAGACCCCTCATTTGAAAGCTCATGCTTCAAGGGTCTCAAAAATGCAAAAATCATCAACCAAGCACATGGAAACCACTTACTTGTTGAGGTGATAAGTTGCTGAAATTTCAAAGCTTCAAAAAATCCTCTTTTGCTGATATTTTCGGTGGAGAGAAAGTGTGGAGAAGAAAGAAAATAATAGCTAGGCCTTTAGGTATTATTATAACACAAAATTATGTCATCAAGTCACTTAATGTTGACTTTTTTTAACTAAACTTGTCCCCTATGGCCGACCACCTTGTTTCTAGGGGTTTAATTGCTCTTTAAAGGCCCCCAGTTTTAGTTCTCTAGCTATTTAACACATTTGGGTACAAAAATGCAATTTTTATCTTTTATGCGATTTAGTCTTTTTTCGCAATCGGGCTTACAAACATTAAAATTAACTCATCAAATTTTTTATACACTAATATAATCATGTTATAACCTCATAATAATAATAAAAATAAATTTCCCAACTTCAGATTTATGGTCCCGAGACCACTATTCTGACTAGGCCCTAAATCGTGCTGTTACAATTCTCCCTCCTTAGGGATTTTCATCCTCAAAAGTCTTACCGGTGAATAAGTTCAGGTATTGCTCTCTCATAGACTCCTCGATTTCCCATGTGGCTTCCTCGACTCCATGTCTATGCCACAAAACTTTCACAAGTGCTATACTCTTATGTCTCAATTGTTTGACTTCTCGGGCCAAAATATTGACTGGCTCTTTGCCATAAGTTATATCTGGATGAATTTCGACTTCTGTTGGCGCAATCACATGCGAAGGGACTGATCTATACCGATGTAACATGGGCACATGAAACACGTCATGAATCTTTTCTAACTCTGGTGGCAAATCCAATCGGTAGGCAACAGGCCCTACTCTCTTGGTAACCTCATAAGGTCATATGAAACGAGGACTCAACTTGCCTCTTCTGCCGAACCTGAGGACTTTCCTCCACGGGGAAACTTTTAAAAACACCTTATCACCGACTTGAAACTCAATTTCCTTTTGTCTCAAATATGCGTAGGATTTTTGTCTATTCGAGGCGGCCTTTAAGCAGTCATGAATCACTTTAACTTTCTCTTCAGTCTCTTTGACTAAATCGACCCTGTGAATCTGATTCTCTCTGAGTTCAGTCCAATATAAGGGTGTTCGACACTTTTGCCCTACAAAGCCTAATAAAGCACCATTTTCAGACTCGACTGATAACTGTTGTTGTAGGCAAATTTGACCAATGGCAAGTATTTTTCCCAACTCCCCTGAAATTCGAGAACATAAAATCTCAACATGTCCTCTAAGATCTGAATTACTCTTTTCGACTGTTCATCAGTTTGCAGATGAAATGTCGTGCTGAAGCTCAACTTGGTTTCCAAAGCCTCTTATAACTTCTTCTAAAACCTCGAGGTAAACCTCGGGTCTCTATCTGAAGCAATCGACAATGGCACTCCATGAAGCCTCACAATCTCGAAAATATATAAGTCGGTTAATTTCTCGAGGGAGTAGTCGATACGCACTGGTATGAAATGTGCCGACTTAGTTAATCTATCCACAACAACCCATATTGTATCTTTTTTTTCGGGGTTACCGACAAACCCGTCACAAAATCTATAATGATATGATCCTATTTCCACTCGGGGACCATAATAGGTTGAAGTAGACCTGAAGGTACTTAGTGTTAGCCTTCACTTGCTGACACACTAGGCACTTGGAAATGAACTCTGAAATGTCTCTTTTCATACCCGACCACCAATACATTTTTTTAAAGTCATTGTACATTTTCATACTACCCGGGTGGACGGATAAACAACCACCATGTGCCTCTCTCGGAATCTTCTAAAAAAGCTCATTGTCCTTGGGTACACAAACTCTATCTTTGAATATTATACATCCATCGGTACTGATACGAAAATCTGATTCAATTTCCAACTCACACTGAGTTCTATTGGCTTGCAATTTCTCATCACCTTTCTGAGCTTCTCGGATCTTTTGAAGAAATGCCAGTCTAGCTCTCAACTCTGTTAGGACTGAACCATTATCAGACAAAGTCATGTTAACATTCATTGCTCTCAGCGCGAATAACGATTTTCTACTCAGTGCATCGACGACGACGTTCACTTTTCCCGGATGGTGATCTATTACCAATTCATAATCTTTTAACAGCTCTAACCATCGGCGTTGCCGCAAATTCAACTCCTTTTGAGTCATCAAGTATTTTAAGCTCTTATGGTTGGTGAATACCTAACATTTCTCTCAAAACAAATGGTGTCTCCAAATCTTCAACGCGAACACTACAGCCGCTAGTTCCAAGTCATGGGTCGAGTAATTTCTCTCATGTGGCTTTAGTTTTCTCGAGGCATAGGCTATAACCTTGCCTTCTTGCATGAGCACACACCCCAAACCATTCAAGGAGGCGTCACTATATATCACAAATTCCTTGCCCGATTCTAGTTGCACTAACACTGGTGCTTCAGTTAATAAAGCCTTCAGTTTCTCAAAACTTTGTTGGTATTTTTCTGTCCATTCGAACTTGACATCTTTTTGCAACAGTCTTGTTATCGGCGTAGCTATCATAGAGAATCCGTTTAAAAATTATTTGTAGTATCCGGCCAAACCCAAAAAGCTTCGGACTTCTGTTACATTCCTCGGCAATTTCCATTCCATAATAGCGGAGATCTTACTTAGGTCAACTCGGATCCCGTCACTCGGTACAATATGTCCTAGGAACCCGACCTCTTTAAGCCAAAATTCACTCTTGCTGAACTTGGCGTATAATTGTTTGTCTCTCAAGCTTTACAACACCACTCTCAGATGCTCCGTGTGCTCGCCCTCATCTCTCGAATAGATCAATATGTCATCGATAAAGGCGATGACAAATTTATCCAAATACGGCCTGAAGATATGGTTCATCAAATCCATAAACACCGCCGGGGCATTAGTCAAACCAAAGGGCATGACAAGAAACTCATAATGCCCGTATCTTATCTGAAACACAGTCTTCGGCACATCTTGCTCTTTAACCCTTAGCTGATAGTAACCAGACCTCAGATCAATCTTAGAAAATATGGTGGCTCCCTTCAACTGATTGAACAAATCATGGATCCTTGGCAAAGGGTATTTATTCTTCACTGTTACCTTGTTGAGCTGTCTATAGTCGATGCATAACCTCATCGACCCATCTTTTTTCTTCACAAAGAGTACCAGAGCACCCCACGATGAAAAACTTGGTATCACGAAGCCCTTATCCATTAGCTCTTGCAACTATGCTTTCAACTCTGTTGGAGCCATCCTATACGGAGCAATTGAGATGGACATTGTACCGAGGACTAACTCAATTCCAAACTCGACCTCCCTCATTAGAGGTAATCCGGCTAATTCTTCCAAAAATACATCTATAAACTCACAAACTACCAACACTGATTTGATCTTTAACTTAGACACTTAAGTATTCAGCACAAAAGCTAGATAGGCCTCATACCTCTTTCTCAAATACTTTTCAGCAGTCAAAGATGATATCAGTATAGGAAGATTATCTGACTCATCTTGTCCAACCTGAAGAACAATCCCATCTTCACATTTCAACTCAATTATCTTTTTCCCACAGTCCACTACAACACTATAAGCAGTCAACCAATCCATTCCAAGGATTACATCAAATTCATTAAACAGCAATAACATCAAGTTAGCCAAAAAATAATGACCTTTAATTGTCAAAGGAGAATTCTTACATACTCGGTCCACTAGCACATGTCTGCCTAAAGGATTGGACACTTTTAGTACAAACTCAGTAGACTCTACTAGCGTACTCATACAAGATACTAAATCAATACAAATATAAGAGTGGGTAGATCCCGGGTCAATTAATGCAACAACAGTTATATCATAGATAGAAAAGGTACCCGTGATCACATCGAGAGACTCTGCCTCTTCTTTGGCACGTATAACATAGGTCCTTGCTGGCGCTCTACCTTCATACCTCACTGCGGCGTCTCTTGGTATGCCTCTACTGCTAGCCCCACTTTCGGGGTTCTTTTGTGGTCTACCCCCTAACGGAGCACTACTTGCTTTCACTTCTTGCTTCCTTTCTCTCTCTTCCATCTCAGGACAATCACGAATAAAGTGGTCAAGTGACCCACACCTGAAACAGCCTCTCTCATTTCCTCGGCACTCGCCTAAGTGACGTCTTTCATATTACGGACACTCTGGCCTATTTGGCTGAGCACTATCGACACTAGCGACTGAAGTAGTTTGGGCTTTAGATACTGTATTCTGCTGATTCTTATTTCACTTCGAATACCCCACCGAAGCATTTGATCGAGTAGAGAATTCCTTTGATCTCTTGGATAAGGACTGATGTGATTTCCCCATCTGTCTCTTCTTTAAATCCCGCGACTCAAAAGTCGCTTTCCTCCTCTCTTTTACCAGCTCCTCTACCTTGCACACTCTCTCAACGAGCACAAAAAATTCTTTTAATTCAAGAATGCCCACAAACACTCGGATATCTTTATTAAGGCTATCCTCAAACCTCTTACATATGTTAGCTTCAGTGGATACACATTCCCTCGCATACTTGCTGGGTTTCACAAACTCACGCTCATACTCCATCACAGTCTTATTACCTTGCTTCAGCTCTAAAAATTCTTTCCTTTTCTGGTCCATGAACCTCTGGCTAATGTGCTTCTTTCGAAACTCTTCTTGGAAAAATTCCCAAGTTACTCTTTCTCTCGGTACCACGGACACGAGAGTATTCCACCACTAATACGTCGAATCTCGTAGGAGTGACGTTGCACACTTCACACACTCCTTAGGTGTGCATGATAATTCATCAAATACCCTTATGGTATTTTCTAGCCAAAACTCAGCCCTCTTCAGGTCATCATCTAAGTTAGCTCGAAATTCCTTAGCACTTTGTTTCTGGATCTTGTCTACTGGAGGCTTCTCTCTTTTAAACATGTCCACACCTTGTGGAGCTATGGGGTATATTGAGGAATCAGAGGAGGTGGGGGAGGTGGAGTGTTCGGATTCGCACAAACAAACTCCGTATACCAAGCATCCATTATTCGGAGGTAGGCTTTCCTAGCCCCTTCGCCTTGGCCTATATTTACGGGCCCGTTCTCTACTGGCAAGATCCCTTCAGCGGGAGCCAGCACATTACTTTCCACGACATCTGCCGTGGCTCTATCAGGATCCATTTACTGTATAAAAACATAATTTATAATTGTCAGGAATCGCCACACTATCAATATATATTTATGGCATGTATAGCTAAACTCGTACTCTCGCTAGGTTAGTCCTAGAACCAACTAAACCATAGTTCTGATACCACTAAATGTAACACCCCATACTCGTAACCCAGGTCGGGGCAGAGTACGAGGCATTACCTAACTTGTTCTCATGCAAACAATCGTTTTCAAGTCATCGAGACTCAGTCTAAATTAAAAAAAATTTAATTTCCACTTTTAGCCTCTTAATATGGGCCTACGAGGCCTAAATCGACCATTGGAAATCATTCAGAACTTTTCCGGGTCCTTATCCAATCTATGCAAACTTTGCATTTAAAATAGGACACACGACCGTGTGGAAGGGTAGCACGCCCGTGTGACTATCTTAACATGATCGTGCTGATGGCCCATGTGTCTCACACGACCTAAGCACCTAAGGACATGCCCGTGTCCCTTACTCGTGTGGTCAATTTATTTACACAATTTCACATAATTCAAGTGCAGACTTCACACAGCCTGGACACACGGCCGTGTCTTTGACCCGTGTTGCTCACACGGCATTGACACGCCCGTGTCTTAGCCCGTGTGAGAAAACTCGAGTATTTTGTTTCTGACGTCAGCATACTTAAAATGTCACACGACCATGGCACACGCCCGTGTACTAGGCCGTGTCTTCCACATGGCTGAGACACACGGTCGTGTCTGTAACAGCCCGAAATAGGGCCTTAATAGAATAGTGGTTGTGAAACCACAAATCTGAGATAGAAAAGTTTATTTCGATTAATTTTTATGATTTACCTAGTGATTAGATGCATGTGTTAGAGTATTGATAAGAAAATTTATAGATTGCATGTTTAATTTGCCTATTAGGGCTTATTTGCAGAAGTTGCTGTAACAACCCGATTTAGGGCCTAAACAAAACGATGGTTTTAGAACCACGAATTTGAAGTCAAAAAATTTATTCCGATTAAGTTTTAAGGTTTATTTATTGATTAAAATATTGTGTAAAAATATCGTTAAGAAATTTTACTGATAAAGTGCTTAATTGAACTTTTAGGACTAAATTGAAAAAGTTGCAAAATATGTGTTCTAATTCATAAGTACTTGATTGAAATGGGGTTTTAAAGAGGAGGTCCTTAAATTTTAATTAGACCATTATATTTCGTTTGGACAAAAATGGGCATGAATAGGACAAAATTTTAAAGAAAGGCCTTAAGGGCATTTTAGTCATTTGGTAATTAAAAGAAATAAAAAGGGAAAATAAAGCCAAAATTGACTCATCTTTCTCATGGAGGCTTAAATTAGCATGGGGGAAGCCATGGTTAGGGATTTCAAGCTTTCCAAGCTCAATAATCCCGGAAAACGAGATTTGAACCTGGAATGGGAGAAAAATCAAAAATCGAGAAAGTTGGTAAAATGGCCGTTTTAGTCTCGAGGTAAGTTCATATGTATAATAAGCATTAATTTATGCATGTTTCAATGTAAAATTTATATATTTACTATGATTGCCGAGGTGTTGAAAGTGAGTGTAATTATGATGATTTAAATGTTCAATATTAATTCGAAATGGAAATAAGAAAGTATGTAAGTTTGTATGTAAATAATACATTATCTTTATTACGTTTTTATATTTCAGCATATTTTATGTATTGTACCTGATTTTTGAATTATAATTGACTATTGAAAGAATGGAATAAAGTATTAGAAAGTGAGATACTTCCCGTTTGAACCTTCGGAATCGAAAGATACAGATGGTATGTAGCTAGGTTACATGGGTGATACTATGTGTACACCATGTAAACAAGAGAGCTACGAGATAAATGTAGCTAGGTTGCATGTGTGGTTCCAGGTGAAGGACACCGTGTAAACAAGAGAGCTACAAGATAAAGTGACTAGGTCACATGGGTGGTACTAAGTGTTCACTATGTGTACAAGAGAGCCAAAATTATGTGTACAATCGAGCTAGGTCACATGAGTGGTGCTAAGTGAAGGCCACTATGTGTACAAGAGAGCTTCGATTTTAAAGGTGGGCTGTGTGCGATACCATCGCGTATCTGTTATTATTCCGAAGCGTTCAACTGGGAAATTGATTAAATGAAATTGTGTATGACTTTGTGATGATAAGTGTAAGTGTATATGTGTGTAACTCATGAGCAATATGCTCAATATGTGATTGGAAATTGGAAAGATTGTTATGGGTAAGTGATGAATACAATTGAAGTGTGAAAGATCAAAATTGACAATAAAACTGTTCTGGATAGTTGCAGTGATGTGAATCTAAAAATTTACCAAAAATAGCAGAAATTGAATCAGAGACTGAATGAGATATCAAATTAAATCTTAATGAGTCTATTTGCATATAAAAGAAACAGAGAAAGCAAAGAAATTTTGTATTCTGAGATATTTAAGTTTCTGTGAGACTGGGTCAGAATGACTACGTGATCCCCTATTTTGACTTTGAAAAATTATTAAAAATTTTAAAAAAATAATTATGGGATATAATTTGTATGTTTGAAATCCTTAATAAGTATAGTTTCAAATAAAATAAATTATGACATAATATGAGTTCTGTACGAAGAGAAAATGTATTTGTAGTGAAGAGTGGTCATGGCAGTTGAGCAGTGAAGCAGGGGTAATTTCAATGAATAAACTGTACTAATTTGCTAGACCAAAAATTCTGAAAATTTTATGGTAAAAATATACGTGAATCTAGTTTCAAATAAAATTAACGATTAGTAATTTGGAGTTCTGTATCTCCAGAAATAAATGATTTAGCTGCTGGTACTCTGCTAGACAGCTTATCTTAAACCTGTTTATAATTGTAATAGTGAAAATATGCGTGTTTGTAATGGTAATATTCCGGGAACATATTGTGACTTTGTTTAATGTATGATAATGTATTGTTTATTAATATTTACATATTTACTTACTAAGCTATAATGCTTACTCCCTTCCTTTCCTTTTTCCTATAGTGTCACAGATGTTAGCTCGAGTTGGAGGTCGCCGGAGGTTAAATCACACTATCAAACTATTGATTCATATATAAAGGTTTTAAAGTATTTTTAAGTCTTTGGCATGTATGGGGACTCGTTTAATTGTTATTAAGTTGCTAGGAGTTGGCCTAAAATACTGACCTATGTTATTTGAAGGTCTCTATTGTATAAAGTCATTTAATGTAGATAGTCTTGAATATGTTTGAAAAGTTTAAAATTGATGAAATTTTGTGTCTCGGTTTTAAATGATTACAAGTACTCAAGTCCGGTAATACCTAGTGCCCTATTTTGGCGTCAGATATGGGTAAGGGGTGTTACAGTGTCTCTGCTCGTGTATTTATTACCATGCATACTGACTTAAAATTTTTACATTCAGGGGACACACGACTGAACCACATGCTCATGGAGCTAACCGTGTGTTACACACGGTCTGGACACACGGCTGAACCACACACCCATGGGGCTGACCATGTGTCACACACGGTCTAGACACATGCCCGTGTGTCTACCCGTGTGGACAATATAAAGCTATTTACCAAGCCTCATTGCCACCCTTGCATACCTATTTTCATACAAATACCAACCAATGCCAAAACAAGCATACTATAATCAAATCAGCCACAATAGACATTCATTCAACCATGAAGATGCATCTTCTATAAACTTATTACGGGTTTTTACTTACCTTGGCCCGTTTACAAATCCCGTGAGCTAAGATGAACGAATACTATGCACCAGGTAGGATTCCAGAGAAGAGGAGGTGAGTCATTAAGACTGCTTAAGTACCAAGCTCTCCCTAGATCCAATCTTAGACATGCATATACCCGTTGCCACACCTTAACTCTATGACTTGTCCACGGTCGCAATATATTAATTAAGTTTTATGTGGTTATCATATATTAGGCCTAAAACCCCTACATAAATGCATATGGCCCTTTTGGCCCAATCTCATACATATGGCCCATCAGGCCCAATTCACATTCATATGACCCATCAAGCCCAATTCACGTTCATATGGCCCATTCGGCTCAATCTCATTTATATGGCCCATCCAGCCCAACTCACATTATATTCATGCTCACATACAAATTTCCTATCACATAGCATCGCTTATCAAATTTTGCCTATTATGGGCCCAACAGCCCTTCAGGCCCATTTGGCCCATTCCGGCCCACTTGGCCTATTCACAACCCAAGTCCATGGAATCGCCCATGGGCCTCAGGCAACCTATCGGTCTCCCCCTTACGAGTATTCGCGTACTCGCCAGATTACCGTAGCCAAACTTTTGACTTTTTAGCATTTCGACATTTCGGCATTCCGGCTTTTCGGTATTTTGGATTTTGCCGATCTACTAGTGTGTGCAGTGTAAGTACACACCTGGTAAGCAAGCGTGATGCGATCTCTTTAGCCCCAAACCTTGCGCGATAAGTATAACAACCCCTTCTTAAATCCCTAACCACGATCAACTCCCAGATCTGCACCAATCTTAACTATTAAAATAGAATAATAGGTGACTCGTATCCAACACAAGTCCCCTTACCTTAACTATGAACAATCGGTCGGCCACCTTAGCCAAAGGGAGAGGAATACTTACCAAAATTGCAAACACCTAAAGATCAATTTCGGCAGAGAGCTAAGATCCGAGATCCGATACTAATTCCCTACCATAGTCGATTAGAAAGAGTGAGGGACAATATTTGATACTTAGCAAAGAAAACCGATTGGAAGAGTAACACTTACACTAGATTCGGTCAAAGAGTATTCGGCTCAAGAGATTTGAATGGCACAATTGCTTATTTGGCACCAAGGGAGAGAGGAAGAAGAATCGGCTAAACCTAGAAGTGAAACAAGGAAATCGGCACAAGAAAAATAAAAAAGAGAACAAGGTTTTTGGCTTTTGGAGAAATCGAAAAAAAGAAAAAGGAAGAAAACAAAAGGGTTTTCGACTTTTAGAGAAAAGGGTTTCCGGTAATAAGGTGAAGGAAATTCAGCACTAGCCTGGCAACCCTACATTCAACACTTATTTATAGCCCTTATAGCCAAATTACCTGGCCCTCAGTTCCCCATTTGGCTCCATCACTTCCCCCATCTCATCTCCTCGTTTTTCTCCTTGATAACCCCTTGTTCCTTTCCTTAATTTTCTCTCCTGAACACTCCCCTTAGAGTCCATCTTCACGCCACTTCCAACCTTCTAGAAGGCCAAAATTAAACTATTAAAAATACTAAGCTAGGATTCGAACCTAGGATCTCCTTGCTGGCCACTAATGCCACCTCCCTACACTCTAAGTGTCGTCACTTAGCCACTCCACCACAAGGCTTTTTGATGCCATTTTCCCCTATCTTTATTTAAAAGCCCAACTATTTGCCAATAAGACCCTTTTAATTATTAAACTTTAATGTCTTCTACCCCTAGATTTGAACTCAAACCTTGACCAAGACCTACCAACGCGTAATTAACACTTAACTAAGATTGCTAAGCACAAAAAGAAAAATTCATGATTTTGAGATTTTTGGGTTTCGGGATTTTTGGGGTGTTACAGTCTTACACTAACACAACGGTTAGCCGATGCATGTCCTAGAAATGTTTTACACTAGCACTCGTCTTAATGCAAATGCCATGTCCTAGACATGGTCTTACACTGGCTCTCATGATGTGGCCGATGCATGTCCCGGACATGTCTTACACTAGCTCACACGAGTGACCCAAACGTCACGGCATGAATATCCGGTTTATTTCCTAGGGTTCCAATGGGATTTCTACTATCTCAATTATTAATATGCATTCTCAATTCACAATCTAGCAATTCATGCTATATCAATTCAATGACAATTTGAATACATGCATTAATAATGTAGTTGTATTATTTACATACAACTTACCTCGGATTACAAAATGTACTCGACTAGTCGGTTTAGTCGATTTGCTTGGCTTTCCCCCGGTCTAGGTTCAAATTGGGTAAATCTTAGTCTATAATAGCAAAATGCACTCATTTAGTCAGTAAACATAATTAAGCCTAGCCGAATCTTTTTATTCTTATAGCAACCCTAAATTATCACAATTTACACCCTTATAACCTATTTTGCAACTTATGCAAAATAGTCCCTTTAGGTGTTTTTATGCTAACGCCTTTCACAAAAGTTGTTTAGACCTCTTCTAAGACTCATATTCTTCCATAAAAACTCAGCAAACATCACAAGTCCATTAATGGAAAAACCCTAAACTCCTTAGCATTTTGCAAAATAGACCCCTCATTTGAAAGCTCATGCTTCAAGGGTCTCAAAAATGCAAAAATTATCAACCAAGGACATGGAAATCACTTACTTGTTGAGGTGATGAGTTGCTAAAATTTCAAAGCTTCAAAACTCCTCTTTTGTTGATATTTTCGGTGGAGAGAAAGTGTGGAGAAGAAAGAAAATAATAGCTAGGCCTTTAGGTATTATTATAACACAAAATTATGTCATCAAGTCACCTAATATTGACTTTTTTGACTAAACTTGTCCCCTATGGCCGGCCACCTTGTTTCTAGGGGTCTAATTGCTCTTTAAAGGCCCCCAATTTTAGTTCTCTAGCTATTTAACACATTTGGGGTACAAAAATGCAACTTTTTTCTTTTATGCGATTTAGTCCTTTTTCGCAATCGGGCTCACAAACATTAAAATTAACTCATCAAAGTTTTCATAAGCTAATATAATCATGTTATAACCTCATAATAATAATAAAAATAAATTTCCCAACTTCAGATTTGTGGTCCCGAGACTACAGTTTCGACTAGGCCCTAAATTGGGCTGTTACATTATGAATATTTTCCAGCTCTGATGGTAAAGCTAGTCGATATGCCACTGACCCTATTCTCTCGATAATCTCGTACTGTCCAATAAATCGCGGACTCAATTTTCCTTTACGAAAAAATCGAAGAACCTTCTTCCATGGTGATACTTTTAGAAACCCTCTATCTCCAATTTGAAATTCAATGTTTTTACGTTTCAAATCCGCATATGATTTCTGTCGATCTGAAGCTGCTTTCAAATTGTCGTGAATTGCTTTCAAACTGTCGCTAATTACTTTCAATTTCTCTTCGGTTGCATTGATCAGATCAACCCCGTGAATCTTTTTCTCACTAAGCTTGGTCCAGTACAAAGGAGTTCTACATTTACAACCATATAAAATTTCATACGGTGCCATCTTAATACTCGATTGAAAACTATTGTTATACGCGAATTCAATCAACGGTAAATATTTTATTCAATTGCCTTCATACTCTAAAACATAGCAACGAAGCATATCTTCGAGAATCTGAATAACTCTCTCGGATTGACCATCTGTTTGAGGATGAAAAGTAGCTCTAAAGTGCAACCACGTACCCAAATCTTCTTGCAATTTCTTCTAAAATCGTGACGTAAACCTCGGATCTCTATCTGAAATAATAGAAACTGGCATCCCTTGCAATCTAACAATCTCAGAGATGTACAATTCAGCTAATTTATCAAGTGAAAATTCTGTACGTACCGAAATGAAATGTGGAGATTTTGTCAATCGATCAACTATCACCCAAATAGCTTCTTTCTTTTTCGGAGATAGGGGTAACCCCGATACGAAATCTATCGTAACTCTATCCCATTTCCTCTCTGGTATTATCACTGTTTGTAGTAGTCTCGAAGGCACTTGATGTTCGGCTTTAACCTGTTGACAAACCAAGCATCTCGAAAGAAATTATGAAATATCTCATTTCATGCCCAATCACCAGTACAACTGTTTCAAATCATTGTACATCTTAGTACTCCCCAGGTGAACAGATAAACAACCACTGTGTGCTTCGTGTAAATTTTTTTGAATAAGCTCAGGATTTCTTAGTACACAAATTCTATCACGAAACAGTAAACAGTTATCAGATCCGATCTGATACTCTGAATTAGTAATCGACTGACATTGTAATCTTTTAGCTTGTAACTTATTATCACATTTCTAAGCCTTGCGAATTTGTTGAAGAAACACCAGTTTAGCTTTTAACTCAGCTAAAATCGAACCATCACTAGATAAGGTTAACTGTGTGTTCATCGCTCACAAATCAAATAAAGATTTTCTACTCAGAGCATCTGCGACTACATTCGCTTTCCCCGGATGATAATCAATTACTAACTTATAATCTTTCAACAACTTGAGCCATCTTCGTTGTCGGAAATTCAAATATTTCTGAGGCATTAGATACTTCAAACTCTTGTGGTCAGTAAATATGTGGCACTTCTCACCAAATAAATGATGTCGCCAAATTTTCAATGCGAATAGAATAGCGGCCAACTCTAAGTTGTGTGTCAGATAATTCTTTTCAAGCGGCTTTAATTGTCTGGAAGCATAAGCTATCACTTTGCCTTCTTGCATTAAAACACATCTCAAACCGTTCAATGACGTATCACTTACAATCGCAGACTCTTTACCCGACTTAGGCTGAACTAAAACTAGTGCTTCAGTTAATACTGCTTTCAACTGTTCAAAAATCTGTTGGCATTTTTCGGACCACTCAAACTTTTCATCTTTCTGTAGCAATCGATTCATCAGTATAGCAATCATTGGGAACCCTTTTACAAAACGTCGATAGTAGCTAGCTAATCTCAAAAAACTTTTATAATACCCCTAACCCATTTCCGTTGCCGGACTGGGTTACGAGGTATTACCAGTTAAAACACATATTCAAATAACCACATGCATATACTTGTACACATTTATAAACCATTCATTTTGTCATTTTCATTTTATCAAGCCGAACATAAAAGCATTCTCCATTACGTTAGACCATTATTCACTTCCAACCTTGTTCATCTATTTTTTTTTAAATCAATTCCTATTTTAATACGCACTTTAAGCATACACTGAATATTATCCTCTAAATAACATACATTTTTAGCTTAATAATGCATAATTCATTATAACACCATATACATTCCCTATTCATACATGACTGAAGCACATCATTAATCATCATCACGTTTATATATAAATATATATATATATATATACTTAAGGTAAAATACATATAAAGTCAAATCCTTGTGCTTAATTATTTATATAGTCAAACGCCAAGTCACAAGTTAATCAAAACCATTACATATGTTTTCAACTTATAACGAACATATCAAAACCATCTTTTGTCATGTTCGGACATAACCAAACTACTTATAATGCTATCACATATTCAATACTATGACCAGATACAACAGCCAAAATACAAACAATCACTTATATATAAATACCATAACCGAACCAACCCAATACACATAATCAAATTTAGCAAGCATTTTCAACACTCATAATATATGTATATATATATATATATATATATATATATATACCACGTGTAACTTTCATTCAAAACACATGACATAATAATCTAAAGGAATTCAAACATAGTCCAACAAAACCGAATCATCTAACCATACTTATAAAAATTTATACACACCATGACCGACTCATCAACCATAATCAAGCCATTTCCAAAACGTATAACACCAATCACATATACCATTCATTAATAGCATATAACATTATAACCAAAACGAATTAAACCATGACCAAGCATAACCAAATTCAAACTTATTAGTTAAGCCATAGTCGGATGGCTTAAATTATACATATCCAAGTCCGGACAAAATACATATTAGCCTATACATGCCATAAGTTCGAAATAAGACTTTTAAAAGTACCGAAGGTTGACGATAGTGTGGATGACTTCACCGATGATCCCTGAGCCTGTAACTAACTTTCAAATCTATAAGAACAAAGAATAAGCATACACACAGTAAGCTATCGTAGCTTAGTAAGTTTTAAGCAAATTTAATACTTAATGCATAGTATCAACTCAATACTAAATCATTTCAATCAAATAATTCAACTTATACATTTGTAATCATATTTAATTTCAAGCTTTTAATTCCATACATATATAACATATAATTTCATAGAACAATTCCTCCTTGACCGAATGCTCATATAATCAAAATAATTAATTATCATCCAACCTTCAAAATCAAAATGTCAATATATAATCAAATGTACATACACTCATATATACAAGTTCATAAATCGTAATATAACATCACGTACACGAACTGTCCATATGGCCGAATATACATGGTCTTGTATACACATATTCAAACACCAAATCCAAAATATTCATATCATTCGATCATAAGACCGTATACACATACCATAATCACATATAAACTTCATTTGCATCACACATGATTTGTAACAAATAATCAAGTTACTTACTTACCTTATTTTAAGTAGGTAACAAATTAATTCTTACAAACCATTTAGCTTGTTTAACGTATTCAAATACCACATCAACATGAAGTATTTTAGGCATAAACTTATAAGTAATCACCGGCATAAAGCCTGCTAGGCAAAAGCCTGAATTTCACACCGGCACAAGGCCTGCTAAACTCAAGGTTCGATTTTATACTCCGGCAATAAGCCTGCTAGGCATAAAGCCCGATTTAATTCACCCGCACAAGGCTTGCTAGGCTCAAAGCCCGAATATCACTATTATAGGGTTGTCTCATAAACAATTCATATATCAAAAATTCCAAATATGCCGTAAAGTTCATACAGACTTTCAGATGTTATAACTCAGTCGAATTAGCTCATATACATTATTTCCATGCTTAACCATATTTGGCTAACTCTACTATAAATCCATAAATTCCAAATCATCATATTAAACCATTTTACATTCAAAATAGACGATGTTTAATTGCTTAAAGACTTACCTCGGATATCAACGAACGATGCAAATCGACTGTTCGACTATTTTTGTTTTTCCCCGATCCAAGTCTGATTTCTTTTGTTCTTGATCTATACAATTTTAAATTGATCTCATTCAAACACAATTTTATTCAATTTAATCCAACAACATATAAATGGGAAAATTACCATTTTACCCTGATATTTCATACTTTTACAAATTAGTCCTAATTGCATAAAACACAAAATACACAAAATCTCCATGTAACATACTTAGGCCGAATGTTCCTCTAGTACATAAAAAATACACACATTTCATTTATTTCACATTTTAGTCCCTCAATTTATTATTTTCACAATTTAGTCCTAATTACTCAAAATCATCAAAAACTCTAATACAAAAATGTTAATCTAAAACATATCTTTAATATTTCATCATCAAACATCACAAAGCACAAATATTCATCAATGGCATAACACAAAACATTCATCAAAATAAAAAATTAGAATGGGTCGGATAGTATTCGAAGCAATGATCTAAAAAACGTAAAAATTATCAAAAATCGAAACCAAACTAACCTTGAATTTGGATCAGCAATGGCTGAATATCATATGCTTTCTCTTTTTCTTTTCTTTTACTAGTTTCGGTCAAATATCATGAACAATGCATGCTTTCTTTTAATGTTTTATTAAATTGTAACTTATAATGCTTCAAGTTGCCACTTAAATGCTTCAACTTACAAAGCCATTAACAATTTGGCCCTTATGCTTTTAACTATCAAGTTTTTAATTTATGCGATTAAGTCCGTTTATTTAGTCAGACACTCAAACAACAAAATTAAATCACAAAAATCTCACGAATATAAAGTCACACAAAATAAACACAGAAAATAATTTTTAAATATTTTTCTGACTCAGATTCGTGGTCCCGAAACCACCATTCCAAATAGGGTCTAAATCAGGCTGTGACTTCAGACACGTTTCTTGGTGGTTTCCATTCAACGACTGCTGAAATCTTACTCGAATCAACTCTAATGTCTTCTGCTGAAACAATGTGTCCCAAAAATCCAACTTCTCGGAGCCAAAACTAGCATTTACTGAATTTAGCAAACAGTTGCTTATCTCTCAATGTTTGTAACACAATCCTCAAATTTCAGCTTGCTCAGATTCATCTCGAGAATAGATCAGAATGTCATCAATGAATACAACAACAAATCCATCCAAATACGGTCTAAAGATTCCATTCATCAAATCCATAAATACTGTGGGAGCATTAGTTAATTCAAATGGCATAACAAGAAATTCATAATGCCCGTACCTGGTTCTGAATGCAGTTTTCGGCACATTCAAATCTTTAACACGCAACTAATAATAACCATATCTCAAATCAATCTTTGAAAATACTGTTGCTCCTTTCAACTGATCAAACAAATCAGCAATTCTTGGTAAAGAATACTTATTCTTAATTGTAACTTTGTTAAGCTGACGATAGTCGATACACAGTCTCATTGATCCATCTTTCTTCTTTACGAACAGAACTGGTGCACCCCAGGGCGAAAAGCTAGGTCGCGTATGTAACACCCCTAATCTGTATCCGTCGTTGGAATAGGGTTTTAGAGCATTACCAAAACTTTCAGAATATTTTACAAATAATTTATGTAAATTACTATTCAAATTCATAATTCATTCATAACGTACCGTAAATGGACCCTTGAGGTCCAATACGAGCATTAGAATTGAGTTGAGACTTAATCGGAACCTCTAAGAATTTTTCGCGACATTTCAAAAATTTTCCAAGGTGTAAGGCTCACACACCCGTGTGGTCCAAAGGACACGCCCATGTGACCCTAGGACATGCTTGTGCTCGAGTTCGTGTTCGACCCCGTGTAACTTTCTGACTTGTGCACATGTGTAACAGTCGAATTTTAGTGAAATCGAAACAGTGGTCTCGGGACCACAAATCTTAGCTGAAAATAAAATTTATTTTTATTTTATTACATGGTCCGTAACATGATATAAATGTCATGTGAAAATTTTGATAAGAAAATGTTATTGATTATGTGTTTAATTACGGGAAGGATCAAATTGCATAAAATGTAAAAGTTGAATTCTAGTAGCTAGAAGGATTAAATAGCTATGGAATTCAAAACTTGAGGTCCTTATATGGTAATTAGACCATTAATGAAAAGTTAGTAGATATTTATGGATGATTCATCCATGAAAAATTAGAAAAAGGCTAAGGACTAAATTGGAAATCAAAATTATTAAAAGATGATAAATTATTAAAAAGAAATAAAAATCATTTTTATCATCTTCTTCCCCAAAATAATACATGAAAACCCTAGGAGAGAGAGAAGAAACTTTCTTGGCCAAATTGGGTAAGTTTTCTTGTCCCGTTTTTAGTAATTTTGATATTTTTGAAACTGGGATAGCTTAATCTATCTATTTGGGGGATCAATTTGGGAAGTTATCAAAGAATGAAAATTGGGTCATGGATGAATATGCTGAAAATTTAAAATTTATGGTAGAAAATGAAAGGTTGTGGATAGATACACAACTTTTAGAAAGTGATTTTTGATGAAAACATGATTTAGGGACTAAAATGTAAAGTTTTGAAATTTGATTAAAAAAATCTGAATTTTTATGAATACATATGCTGTAAATTTTTTGATGGAATTTTGGTTAGCCTTGGAATAGAGAGTAAATTTCACAAATTTCATTTTTCGAGCCTAGGGATGAAATGGGAATTTATAGAAAAGTTAGGGGCAAAATGGTAATTTTGCCTAGGTTGTAAATTGAGTCCACTTGAATATGAGATGTGATAAATTGATGTAAAATTTACTTATATAGATCCGGATAGACCAAATTTGGAGCTAGAATGCGAAAAAGAGGAAAATGTCAGATTAGTAGATTTTATGTACATGAACATTGTCGAGGTAAGTTCGTGTAACGAAATTGTGTTTATTTACATGCTTGCATTGATTGTGTTTATGTAAATTGAATAAATGTCATAAATAAGTGAAATGATTACATATCCAATCAAGCCCGATAAATAAAAATGTTTAAATTAAATGATAATGCCCGATAGATGATAAAGGATAAACGATGAGAATGCTACTTATATGCTTGAAATGAATGTGGAATGTGTTTATTTGAATTATATGAATGTTTTGGATGTATGAAATAATCACATCCTGATAATGCTTGAAAAATGTTTAAATCCCGGTTGAATAAAATGAAAAATCGATGAATATGTGATTTCCCAAAATAAATGAGGTCTTGCATTTGTTGCTGACAAGATTTAGCTCGGACAAGTAATCTTATTGACCTCATTATAGAAAGGATTTAGCCCAGATGGGTAATCTTGATATAAGTCCTTTCGAGCATATGTTATAGACTAGATTTAGCCCGGACGGGTAATCCAGATCAAGCTCCTTAGAACATATGTCATAAAAAGGATTTAGCATGGACTGGTAATCTTGTTGTATACATGTGTGGCTCGAGAGTGTACTCTCTAAAATAGTACCTTATGGGTACAATTGGATATGAAATGATGGATCCTGATTTGTACACCTTGAGTGTACTACCTGTGTATCCATTGATATTTCAAATAAATTCAACGGGTGATAATCCAGACATGAGAAGATATGAATAATAAAGTGAGTTATTACATGTATCCATTTGAAATACAAGAAAATGATGATACATGGCAAGTGATATATGAAAGTATGAGATGATGATATTTGTACATGGAAATTATTTGATGAGAATGTTCATCCTTGATTATAGACTTGTACCCCTTGAGTGTACTACTACTTGTGTGCCCTTGATATTTCGAATGATGTGAGTAAAGTTCTGATATGAAATGATCTGAAATCGAAATGAACTGTTATGAAATTATACTTGTAATAATGAGATGAATTATGCATGTTGAATGAATACATGTTGTGGAAAGCATATGTGCTTGGAAACATGATTGTTGTTGGGCCCATATATGTTTTGATGTTATTATGGAATATATGACTAACAAGGGCAATGAGGATGTGTGTAAGGCTTAAGGTCAAATTGATTGAATATGCCTTACATAGTTACCTCAAAATAGAATGAATGGTAAGTTAAATACCATGTTATACGAACTTACTAAGCATTTTATGCTTACTTAGTTTTATTTTCCTGTTTTAGAGTAGATCGAAAGCTCGTTGGATTGGAAGCTTGGTGGAGATCACTCACACTATCCATCGGCCCATGTCGGTACAATATGGTAAAGCAATTATGGTTACAATGGCATGTATAGGTTATATTGGTCATTTTGGCATGAAAATGTAAATGATTATTGTAACCTAGCTATTGGAATGACTAGTGATGATTATGTTTTGGTACATGTATATATATGTGTATTTAAGTTTATTTTATGGAGGTAACATAAGTGTTTATTATTGATTGATTGAGAAAGGTTAAATGAGTATGCTTATAAAAGATAAGATTAAAAGCATGAATGCATGTAGCAATATATCATGTTAGATGTTATAAATTGCTTGAATTCAATGCTTGGATTGGTTGGTAATTGGATGTAAGTTGATACAGGAATTTGGTAAAAATTTTGGGTGAGAAATGAAGCTAGAAGTGGCTTTATTTTGTCCACACGGGCAGACACACAGGCATGTGTCTAGACCGTGTGTGACACACGGCCTGGTACATGGGCGTGTGGTTAGGCCATGTGTCCCCTGCATCTTAAATTTGAGAAAATAGAATGCTCAGATTGAGCACACGGGTAAAGACACGGGCGTGTGTCTCAGCCGTGTGTGCTACACGGCCTAGAACACGGGCGTATGACTTGGCTGTGTGAAACCTGCACCTAATTTTGAAATAATTTAATTAACCACACGGCCTAGCACACGGGCGTGTGGCATGACCGTGTGCACAAGTCAGAGAGTTACATAGGGTTAAACACGGCTTGTAGCACGGGTGTGTCCCTTGGACCACACGGGCGTGTGGGCCCTGTAACTTGGAAAAATTTTGAAATTTTACGAAAAATTATTAGAGTCTTCGATTAAGTCCCGACTTAATTCTAATGCTTGTATTGGGTCTCGAGGTTCCGTTTAAAGAACGTTATAAATAATCTTGGAAAAAGAACAGTGATTGACATGATTTATTTGTAAATGTTCTAAAAAAATTTTGGTAACGCTCTATAACCCTGTTTCAGCGACGGATACGAGTTAAGGATGTTACAACACGGCCGTGCCACATGCCCGTGTGTTAGGCCGTCTGGTTAATTAATTCATTTCGAATTTAGGTGCATGTTTCACATGGCTAAGACACACGCTCGTGTTCTAGGCTATGTAGCATATACGGCTGAGACACACTCCCGTGTCTTTGCTCGTGTGCTCTATTCTAAGCATTCTATTTCTCAAAAATTAAGGTGTAGGGGACACACGGCCTATCTACATGCCCATGTACCCGGCTGTGTGTCACACACGGTCTAGACACACACCTGTGTGTCTACCCGTGTGGATAAAATAAAGCCATTCCTAGCTTAATTTCTCACCCAAAATCACACCCATGACTTGCACTTGAATCACACATCCAAATACCAACCATTTCAGGCATTCAAATCAAGCAAATTCCACCATTCATCACGGCATATCATTTCATGCATACATGTCTACAATCTTACCTTAGTTCAGTCCACGTATTAAACGTGATTTGATCAACTACTTAACATATAGGTAGCTACCATAGTTTGACATTACAAGTATATTTAAACAAGCCATTACTAGCCATTCCAATGGCTAGGTTACAAGCATAATTTACATTTACATGCCAATATGGCCAATATATCCTATACATGCCATTACAACCACAGTTGATTTACCAAATTGTACTGACATGGGTCGATGGATAGTGTGAGTGATCTCTGCAGAGCTTCCAATCCAATGAGCTTTCGATTTACTCTAAAACAGGGAAATAAAACTAAGTAAGCATAAAATGCTTAGTAAGTTCGTATAACATGGTACTTAACTTACCATTCATTCTATTTTGGGGTAACTATGTAAGGCTTAATAAATCAGTTTGATCTCAAGCCCTACACACATTCTCATTGCCCTTATTAGTCATATATTCCATGTTAACATCAAAACATATATAGGCTCAACAACAATCAAGTTTCCAAGCATATATGCTTTCCACAACATGTATTCTTTCAACATGCATAATTCATCTCATTATTTCAAGTATAATTTCATAATAGTTCATTTCGAGTTTAGATCATTTCATATAAGAACTTTACTCATATTACTCAGAACATCAAGGTCACGTTTAGTACACTCAAGATGTACAAGTCTATAATCAAGAATGAACATATATTTATCAAATAAAGTCTATGTACAAATATCATCATCTCATGTTTTCAATATCATATGTCATGTATCATCATTTACTTGTATTTCAGCCGGATACGTGTAACAACTCATTTCTTATCCAGATCTTTTCATATCAAGATTTTTACCCGTTGAATTTATCTGAAATATCGATGGTTACACAGGTAGTACACTTGAGGTGTACAAATCAAAATCCGTCAATTCATGTCCAATGGTACCGATAGGGTACTTAATCAAGGAACACACTCTCGAGCCACATATCGTATGATAGGATTACCAGTCCAGGCTAAATCCTTTTAATGACATGTGCTCTAAAGAGCTTGATCTGGATTATCCGTTCAGGCTAAATCCTTTCATAAGTGAGGTCAATAAGATTACTCGTTCGAGCGAAATCCCATCAGTAACAAATGCAGGATCTCATTCACTTCGAGAAATCACATATCCATTGATATTCATTTATTCAACGAGATTTAACATTTTCAAGCATTTCCTGACATGTAATTATTTCATACATCTATAACATTCATATAATTTAAATGATCACATTCGTTCCAAGCATAAAAGTAACTTTTTTTCGTTTATCCTTTATCGGGCATTTTCGTTAATCGGGTTTTGTCAGGTATATTTTCAACGTCATATACATATATAATATTTATACAATTCACAAACACAATACTTAATTCAAGAATAAAAACATATAAAATTTAATTACACGAACTTACCTCGACAATTGTTCGTGTACGAAAAATCTACTAATTCGACTTTTTCGTCTTTTCCTTGTTCTAGCTCTGAATTTGGTCTATCCAGATCTATACGAGTAAATTTGACATCAATTTATCATATTTTATATTTAAGAGGACTCAAATTTTATCCTAGGCAAAATTACCATTTTGCCCCTAACTTTTCCATAAATCCCATTTCATCCCTAGGCTCAAAAAATGAAATTTATGCAATTTACATCCTATTCCAAGCCTAAATGAAATTTATATACTACATTTACAGCACATACATTTCACAAATTTCAGAATTTTCCATGGGTTTTTTCACATTTTCATTTTAGTCCCTAAATCAAGTTTCTATCAAATTTTTTTTTTTAAAAGTTGTTTATCTATCAACAACCTTTCATTTTCTACCATAAATTTCATATTTCCAGCATATTCATCCATGACCTAAATTTCATACTTTGATAACTTTTCAAATTAGTCCCCAAATAGATAGATTAGACTATCCCGATTTTATAAATATAAAAATTACTAAAAACGGGGTTTGATTACTTACCCAAATAAGCTTGATAAGTCTTCTTCCTCTCTCCTAGGGTTTCCATAGAAATATTTAGGGAAGATGATATGAAATTGTTTTCTTTTTCATTTAATTAAATTGTCATTTAATAACTTTTTATCTTTCCAATTTAGTCCTTAGCCTTTTTTATTTTTCCATGGATGAGTCATACCAAAATATCTACATACTTTCTTTAATGGTCTAATTAGCATATAAGGACCTTAAGTTTTGAATTCCATAGCTATTTGATTCTTCTAGCTGCTCAACTTTTGCATTTTATGCGATTTGCTCCTTCCCGTAATTAAACACATAATCGGTAAAATTTTCTTATCAAAATTTTCACATGACATTTCTAATATAATATGGATCATATAATAAAATAAAAATAAAATTTATTTTTGGTTCGGATTTGTGGTCTCGGAACCACTATTTTGATTTCACCGAAATTGAGCTGTTACAGCGCAAAACCTCTATCTGTTAACTCTTGCAACTGAGCTTTCAATTATTTTAATTTTGTTGGAGCCATTCTGTATGGAGCTATCCATATCGATGATGTTCACGACACTAATTCAGTAGCAAACTCTACCTCTCTGATCGGTGGCAACCCAGGTAACTCTTCTGAAAACACATCCGGATATTCACAAACCACTAGCACTGATTCAATCTGCGATTCAGACACTTTTGTATCCAGTACATACGCAAGGTAAGCATCACAACCTTTTCTCACACATTTCTGAGCTAGCATCATCGATATCACTATAGGCAACCCACTCGAATCATCAAATTCAATACGGATAATTTCACTATTCTGACATTTCAACTAAATAGTCTTTCATCTACAATTCACAACAGCATCATGCAGAGTCAACCAATCCATATCCAAGATCAGATCAAATTCATCAAACGGTAAAAGAATCAAATTAGTTGAAAAATAGCAACCCCGAGTCATAAAAGGACAATTCTTGCAAACTTTATCAACTAGGACATACTAGCCTAAGGGGTTCGATACTTTAATCACAAATTCAATTGACTCAAAATGTAAACTCTTACTAGACACTAAATTTTTACAAACATACGAATGCATAGATCCAGGATCAATCAAAGCAATTACATCAGTGTTATAAAGAGAAAATGTATAGGTGATAACATCTGGTGATGACGCATCTTCACGAGCGTAAATAGCTTAAGCTCTGGCTGGTGCTCAAGCTTAGGATCTCACAGTAGAATCCTTTGTCGCACCTTTACTACTAGTCATATTTCCAGTATTTTGAGGTGGTCTCCTTCTAGCAACTATATTGCTCAGCCTTGTATTTAGAAAATTTTCTTTCTTAGGTAACTCAGGACAGTCCCGAATAAAATGATCTTGCGAGCCACATTTGAAACAAGCTTTGTTATTCATCCAGCAATCTCCAAAATGCCGTCTTCCACATTATTGACACTCGGTTTTATTGGTTCTAACATTGCTAGCGCTCAATACTAAAGTGGCTTGAGCTTTAGGACTCGTGTATTGCTTCCCACAATCTCTATTAGAATACCCCACTGAAGCACTCGAACTGTAATAGCCTGATTTTGGGCTAGTCGGAACAGTAGTTTCGGGACCACAAATCTGATATAGAAAAATTTATTTTTTATTATATTTTTATGGTCTACAGTTTTACGGAATGATTTCGTGTAAATTTCATTCAAAAATTTTGACGTTTGAGCACTCAATTTAGCCGAAAGGACTAAATTGTAATAAGTGCAAAAGTTGAGTTCTACACGTTAAAGGTGTCCAATTGCTATGTGATTTTAAATTAGAGGTCCTTATATGATAAATATACCCTTTTTTAAGTTAGTGGACAAAAATGGACATGAGCTAAGAGAATTTTAGTGATTTGGGAAAAGGGCATTTTGGTCATTTGGTTAATAAAAGAATAAAAAGGGAAAATAAAGCCAAAATTTGCTCATCTTTCTTCAACCTTGGCTCAAACTTGGAAGAACACCATAGCTTGGGTTTTTTCATCTTTCAAGCTTGATTGTAAGTACAACATAGCCCCGTTTTTAATGCTCTTTATGTTTTTGAAGTCGTATTCACACGATCTTTCTATTTCTACCATTGTTTTAAAGTAGGGTTCATGTTTAAAAATTTACCCATGTATGACATGCATGTTTTTTGATGTTTTATGGTAGGAAATGAAAGTTTGATGTGTAATAAACAACTTTTACTAAGTGATTTTTGATGGACTTACATAAAAAGGACCTCTTTGTAAAAAGTTATAAAATGGGTAGTAAAGATGTGATTTGATGAAAAATTTGGGCTAATATGAGTATGTATATGATTCAGCTAGGCTTGGGTAACAGAGAAATTGAATACATTTCAATTTATGAGCCTAAGGACTAATTTGTAAAAATGTGAAAAGTTAAGGGCAAAATGATAATTTTGCCATAGTGTGATTTTTGGACAGAATTGAATAATGTGATTATTAAATAAGTTAAATTTACTATTATAGATCAAGGAAGACGAGGTTTGGACCTTGATCAGGGGAAAAACAAGGTTATTGACGATTAGATTCATTTCCGCTATTTTTGTACCTAGGTAAGTTCTTATGTAAATAATGCATTGTTATGTATGCTTTAATTACTTTAATATTGTATGAATTGTGATTTTCTCTTGAACGTGATCGACAAAGTTTGATAAGTGAGAAATCCCGATTGAACCTTAGGAATAGATAGGATACAAATGTCATGACATTAGGGTTACCGAGACTATGTGTTTGACCATATCTGGGATATGGCATCGATATGAGATTTCGTGTAAGACCATAGCTAGACTATTGGCATCAATACGAGATTCCATGTAAGACCATATCTAAGATATGACATTGGTGTGGTACTATGAGTGTGAGATACCCGAGTATCCTTTAGTATTCCAAGTGGTTCAACGGGAAATGAAATGAGAATGCCAAAGCTGTGAAAGACTATGGTAAGTTGTACATTGGTACAGTTATGTACATGAAACTCATGCTTAATGAGCTTGATGTGTGATGAATCCCTCGGTAAGGTTGTGATTGAGTAAGTTGGATTGTGAGATTTATAATGACATTTATGTTAATTTACTTCAAGTTAATTATATGTTAAATGTGAGTTTATAATGCTTGTTATTTGCATGGGAACTTACTAAGCTTTAAAGCTTAATCCCTTTCTTTTCTCTTGTCTTATAATGTCACCAAGCCAGCTCGGGGATCGGTGATTGTCGGAGATCCAATCATACTATCAACTTATTATTTTGGGTACAAATGATTCTAACATTTTAAGTTATGGCATGTATAGTGACTTGGTCGTTTTGTTATGTGTCATAATTGATTGGCCAAATGTGTTGGCTTATGATGGTTGATAATTCATTTTGTAAATGGCCATTAAAATTATCTACTATTGATTTAAGTATATATGTATATGATGATGTGTTTCATGGATGTGGAAAATTGCATGATTTGGGTTGAAATATATGTGATATTTGTGTATGATAAATGGCAGTATGTGAATGAGGTATTGATGCCTTGGTTGTGGCTGATTTGGTTGAATGTATATACTTGGAATGGTGCTATGTTTTGTTATGTAGGTTTGTGCATGGAAGGGTGACAATATGGCCTGGAAAATAGCCTTATTTTTGTCCACATGGGTAGACACACGAGCGTGTGTTTAGGCCGTATGTGACACACGGCTCTCCCCATGGGCGTGTGATCCAGCCGTGTGTCCCCTGCACCTTAATTGTTGCAAAACAAAATACTCAGTATTGAGCACAAAGGCGGAGACATGGGCATGTGTCTCAGCCATGTGGATGACACGGCCTTAGGCACGGGTGTGTGCCCTTGGGCGTGTGAAGTCTGCACCTATTTTATGAAAAATTATTAAAATTAAATCGACCACACGACCTAAGCACACGGGCGTGTGCCTTGGCCGTGTGACTTCAATTTGTTCTTGGATGACAAACATAGAGTTACACGGGTTAGGGGCAAGGGCGTGTGTGACCACACGGCTTGCCCACACAGGCTTGTCCCAAGCCACACGGGCGTGTGGCTCTTAAAACATAAAAATTTTTCTAAGTGTTGTGAAATTTTCCAAAGTTCTCAGTTTAGTCCCGAACCTCTTCTAATGTATGTTTAGGGCCTCGTAGGCTTGTATTAGGGACGATATGAATGTATGTGAAAAGCTTTAAACGAAAATTTATGTCTCAAATTTGTATGTTTGCTTATGTTTAAGTCTGGTAATGCTTCGTACCCTGTTCTAGAGTCAAATACGGATAAGGGGTGTTACATGAACGATTATATGAATCCCGTGATTTTTTTGAGAAAGAATGATGGGCTTTACTCATTGGCCTCTTTCTCAAATCTCTAGCCTCAAAATCAGCTTTTCTCTTTTCTTTGCCAAGTTCCTCAGCTTTGCAAGCTCTATCGACTAACCCAACAAATTCTTTCAATTCAAGAATCCCGACTAGAAGTTTAATGTCTTTGTTCAACCCATCTTCGAATCGCTTACACATATTTTCCTTAGTGGAGACACACTCTCGAGCGTATTTACTTAGTCTCATGAATTCTCTTTCGTACTCGGTCACAGTCATACGACCCTGTTTCAGTTCCATAAATTCTTTACGCTTTTGATCAATAAACCGCTGGCTTATGTATTTCTTTCTGAACTCAGTCTGAAAGAATTCCCACGTGACTCTTTCTCTCGACACCATTGTAAATTGAAAAATATATAGGATTTTTCCTATGCAATTTATCACCTTTTTACTTAAATTCATTGTTAAAACTAAGTAATTGTTTAATAAATTAATGAAATATGTGAAAATATGAAATTAGGACATAAAAATTATTAAAATGTGACTTTATGCTTTATTATATAGCTTTCATGCATAAAATGACTTATTTTATATTTATTTAAACAAATTATATTTTAAGACATAAAATGGGCAATGCATGATTAAATTAAATAATAAATAATAAAATTATATTTAATAATTCATTTAAAAATATTTCATTAATAATTTGGGTTTTAATTAATTAATTAATTTTTTTGGTCTTTTAATTTATTGATTTATTTTGGATAGGTCTGATAGCTTTTTTGGATTAGAAAAACCGTCCAAATTGAAGACCAAGTCAACCTAATTTCGGTTTCACATGGCTATCCGGATAAACCACTTTTTGGTTTAGTTACACAAGGTCCTTACAATGTTGAAGAAATTAGAGACTTGCCCAAAGATTTACATTCGACCAAGTCTTAGTCCTGAGTTGTTATGGCATTTAAATTACTTAAAAATCAAGCGAAATTCAACTCAAAATCCACTAATCATGGTCGGCCACTCATTGAAGAATCTTGAAGAGACTAAACCTCTCTATTTTTAGCAAACTACTCTCCTCTCTTCACCTATAAATAAGACTTCATTTCACCATTCCTAATCATCCCTCATCATTCTCTATTTTCTCTTAATTTTCTTTAGCATTTTCCATTCCCCACGCCTAGCATCATCTCTTCATAGAGATTTTAGCAATTAAGCCTCTTAAAGAGCCCTTGGTCGGCCACCTTGGAGAGCCATCAGCAAAGGAGCAAAGCGAATGAGTGAAAGAGCCTCGTCGGTCAGAGTCTTGGATGACAGCCACTTGGATTTGGGTTTAATCTTTCTCTTCTTTGATTTAATCTGAAAATGTTTGCTATGTGTTCTTTGCTCTTGTTACAACAATTTTACATCATCTCTTCATGCTTTTAATGTTTGTGCCTCAATCAATCATGTTTTCAATTAAAATCAAGTCTGTATTTCGTTCGTACGTGATTAAAATGCACCTGAATTAGCTGAGCGATCTTAACCAGATGATGAATAGTGGACACATAATTGAAATGTAAATGCTCAATTTAGATCCTAACCCGATTAAATTGCAGGTTGCATAATAACTCTAACCAAGCTTTGTTATCTGCATAGTTGTTAGATTTGTGTGATTAGACTGTGTCAAACCTAACACGTCCTTATTACCTCGCACGAATGCTAAGAAACTCTTAGGAAATAAGGATAAGTAAAAGGCATATTTACTAAGTAAAGGATTCCAAAAGGACCTAATGTAGTTTCCAAACTCATGAAAGATAAAGTTGCCACTGAATGTTTTTTGAATGTTATTAAGCATGTTCAGAATAAATTGAGTTTAATTAAAGTAATTGTCCTAGTTTATTTATGTTATAATTTTTGCAAATTGTGTTTAATTTTGCAAAAATCTATTTCATTCATATAGTTTGCATAATTCGGTTAATTTGTATTGGGGATCATTGCATTTAGTTTAATATATTTAATTTTAATCATCACTTCTCAATCATATTGTGTTTTTATTTACCAAGTTGTTAATATAATTTTACAATTAAGTGATTTAACACAAATACAATCCCTGTGGAGATGATAACTCGATACTTACTTATTACTTGATAACGACTATGTACACTTGCACAAAACTACGAATTACAAGTTTTTGGCACCGTTGCTGGGGATTGTTAACTGTTGCCATATTTTTTTTTTTTTGTAAAATTATTTACTTCCAATTTGGTTTATTTCTAACATTACTAACTTATTCTTTTTAATTTTGTGATTTTCTTTTCAGGTGTTTATGAGAATAGATCAGATTATCAATTTACTCCCTGTAGACCTTGAAATTGAGTGAACTTGTCAGACAAAGAAGACGTGAACGAACAACTCAAAGAAAAGTCGAGATGGACCCAGGAAATCAGAATCAAGACCAAGGTAATGAAGCCAATCGTGTACGAAATCCCATCCTTATTGCCAATGATAGGGATCAATGCATCATACAATATGCTGTTCCACTTTTCAGTGAGTTAGATCCAAGAATTAGAAGGAAAAATATTGAGGCAATCCAATTTGAATTGAAACCAGTGATGTTTCAAATGCTCCAAATGGTGGGGCAATTTAGTGGTATGCCCACGAAAGATCCACATCTCCACCATCGATTGTCTATGGAGGTGAGTGATTCATTCAAGATAGTCGGTGTGACTGAAGACACATTGAGGTTGAAGTTGTTTCCGTACTTGTTTGGAGATCAAGCACGAGCATGGCTCAATTCATTACCACCAAGTTCCATATCTACATGGCAAGAATTAGCAGAGAGATTTTTGGTTAAGTATTTCTCGCCTAGCAAAAACACTAAGTTGAGGAACAAGATCACAACTTTCTAACAATGGATGACGAGTCTTTGTATTAGGCTTGGGAGCGATTCAAGGAGTTGCTTCGTAAGTGTCCTTATCATGGGATTCCTTATTGTATCCAATTGGAGACATTCTATAATGGTCTCAATGCACATACAAGGTTGATGGTAGGCGCTTTTGAGAATGGTGCAACTTTATCTAAGTCTTGTAATAAGGCTTATATGATCATCGAAAGGATCGTGAGTAATAGCTATCAATGGCCAACAAATCGAACAACTTTAGGAAGACGTGTAGCCAGAGTTCATGAATTTGACGCCCTCACTTCGTTATCGGCTCAGGTATCGTCTATTTCCTCTATGTTAAAATAGTTTACCGCTAATAGTGCTAATAATTTTGTAGCTCTGCCACCATGTGCGTTTGAAGTAGTTTCCTATGTGTATTGTGGGGAATGTCATTCTTTTGAGAATTGTCCATCAAATCCCAAGTCAGTGTACTATGTGGGGAACTAACATCAAAATAGGAGTGGATAAGGACCCCAGTCCAAGTTCTACAATCCTTCATGGCGTAATCGTCCTAATTTTTCTTGGAGCAACCAAGGAAATGGACCGAACAACAACTTATTGCAGCATAGGCCCAACCAATCTCAAGGGTTTAATCAGTAAGCTCCAAAACCACCTCAAGCTGAGGCATCAAATAGTTTGGAGAACTTGTTGTAAGCATACATGGCAAATAATGACGCTTTGATCCAAAGCCAAGTAGCAACATTGAAAAATTTAGAAAACCAAATGGGTCAGTTAGCTACGGAGCTTCATAAAAGACCGCAAGGAACCTTGTCTAGAAATATTGAGAATCTAAGAAATTTGGGTAAAGAACATATCAAGGCAATGGCATTGTGAAGTGGTAAAATTCTAGAACCCCGATTGATTGATGCCGAAGATAAGCTCGTTGAGAAGAATCAATCAACTGTTGAAATTCCTACACCAAAAGAGTTAGAATCTGCAAACACTAACAAGGAAAGTCCTAACTTAGTGAATTCAGATACGTTAACATCTTATTTGGATGCAGATTTACCTACTCAGAAGAGTTATCCGATTCAACTAAAAGTTTCATCACCTCCATATTAGCAAAGATTGCAGCAACACAAGTAGAAATAAGAGGTGCAATTCAAGAAGTTTTTGGATGTTCTGAAGTAGTTACACATCAATATTCCGTTGGTGGAGGCTTTAGAAAAAATGCCAAATTATGTGAAGTTTATGAAGGATATATTGTCCAAGAAGAAATAACTGAGTGAGTATGAGACTGTTTCCTTGACAAAGGAGTGTAGTGCGTTCTTGCAGAACAAACTACCGCCGAAATTAAAAGACCCAGGAAGCTTTACTATACCCTGTAACATTGGTGAATCTTACTATGGTAAAGCTTTGTGTGATTTAGGAGCGAGTTTCAATTTGATGCCTAACTCTATTTTCAAAATGCTAGGGATAGGTGAAGTAAGACCTACAACTGTGACGCTTCAGCGTGCGGATTGATCTTTAGCATATCCCGAGGGAAAGGTCGAGGTTGTTTTGGTAAGAGTCGATAAATTTATTTTTCTTCCTGATTTCATTGTCTTAGATTTTGAAGCAGATAAGAAAGTGCCAATCATCCTTGGGAGACCTTTCTTAGCCACGGGAAGAATGTTAAATGATGTGTAGAAAGGTGAACTCACCATGCGAGTTCAAGACGATCAGGTAACCTTTAACATTCTTAAAGCGATGAAATTTCTCGATCCAACAGAAGAGTGTTCAGTTATGGAAGAGATAGAAACCTTGGTTTCTATGGAAAGCAATTTTGAAGAAGATCCATTGGAGGAAGCCATAGATCTTGACCCTTTGGAGGATGAAGAAGGTGAAGAAAACATGGCTTTGATGGAAGCCAATCCGAGATTTTTAATTTAATCCACACGGTTTGAACCATTGGAGTTAGAAGTTAGAGAATTTGTGCAACCCAAGTTGTCAATTAAAGAACCACCTAAACTCAAACTAAATGTATTTCCTTCCCTATAACACCCCAACTCGTAACCGTCGCTGGATTAGGTTAAGAGGCATTACAGAACTTATCATTCAATTCAGAACCACTTTAAAACAATTAAAAACTCATTACAATAAAATTCATTCACTCTTATACAATACGAACTTAAATTCGAGCATACAATACTTAAAACCTTCATTCGGGACCAAATTGAAAACCTATAGAAGTTTTAGAACTTACAAAAATTTTCCATTTTTCAAAGGTCACATGCCCGTGTGAACAGGCCGTGTGCCTCACACGGTTTAGACACGCCCGTGTGTCTAAGCCATGGTAAAACAGGGCATAGCTATTGACTTGCCCACACGGCCAGACTACACGCCCATGTGTCTAGCCCGTGTGCTACGCACACGCCCATGTCCAGGCCGTGTGTTAGGCCATGCCAAAAATAGGGAGTATTCTATCTGTGACGTCAGCATACCAATTACGGTCATACGGCCAGACCACACACCCGTGTGTCTTGGCTGCGTTCAAGCTTGACTAAAAATTGAAGCATACCCAGGGGACACATGGCCATGTAACATGGCTGTGTGTCGCACATGGCTGAAGCACACGCTCATGTCTCTGCCCGTGTAGACAAAAATAGGCCATTTGAAGAGCCAATTTGCCACCCCAATTTGGTCCTCCTACATGCAAAAGAATCAAGCATATTTATATCACCATTTTAGCCAATTTCAACACCAAAACATGACCCTTTCATATCATATAATAGTCCCCAAAATTCATACTCCTAAACCTTACTAATTCATGCCAATCATAAGATAATATCATTCCAGACATTTCCTTCATACCTCATTCAATCTCAAGTTATTCTTACCAAAACTCACCAACTAAGACATTCCACAATTTCATGTTACCATCATATACCATAAACCATTATCAACTATAAGTTCAAGCACAAAGTAGCCAAATCACATGGCTAAGCATATACTTCATGAAACATACTTCTTAAACTACTAGCCTATACATGCCATACTTCAAAAATATGCATTTTCAAAAGTACCAAAATAAAGTTCGATAGTGTGGTGATGACCCTAGACGATCTCCGAGCTTGCAGTAGGTTCGATATCTATAAAACAATGTAAACACACACAAAGTAAGCTTTCAAAAGCTTAGTAAGCTCGTACCAAAAATATCAACAATATAAAACATGAAACATTAATACATAAGTAATTATAATCTCTCAATTCATTCATCAAGTCCATGACAACACCAACTATATGTTCATACAAATTCAATAAACTTTTATGTATTTTACCACTTACCACATAGGTATTATACCTACCGGAACATTTTCATATTCATTCGTTTTCAATCTCGCCTCTTGTTCGAATACTTTAAACTTTTTGATAATCACCAATGCTTTAATTATCCACATGCTTAGTGCTTAAAGATTAGCCAAAGCTAGAACGATTCCGCACACTTAGTGCCATCTCAACTAACTGAAGCTAAGTCGGTATCGCACACTTAGTGCCTTTAATAGTCGAAGCTAGTTTAAATCGCACACTTAGTGCCAAGTACTTTCGATTCATCATCATATTCATCCAATTCAATTATATACAATCCATGTATAATAAAAGCATCAAAACCTACTTTATATCATATTTTAAGTACGAACTTACCTAGTACTCAGAATTTATCGACTCGAACTGTTTATTCTACAACCTTTGATTTCCCTCGGTCTAAGTCAGAATTCCTCTTTTCTTGATCTATAAGTATTCAAAATTAACCATTTTATTCACTAAATCATTCAAAACAATCCATATACACACAATTAGGGCATTTTACAAAATAACCCTCACATTTTCACAGTTCGACACTTTGGTCCCTAATTCACAAAAGCACAAAATACATAAAATTTGCTTATACACAAGCTTAGTCGAATTCACCTAGCTCTCATAAAAGTCCATACATTTCATTTATTTCCCATTTTAGTCCCTCAAAATAACATTTTTACAATTTATCCCAAATTACTCAATTTCATCAAAAATTTAAAGACAAAACATTTAAACCCAACATCAAGCTTCCATAATTCATCAACTAACATCACAAAACTCATAGTTTCATCAATGGAATATTTGAAAATCATCACCAAGATCAGAAATTGAAGCATGGGTTCAAGAGTATACGAAGCAACGATTACAAAAACGTAGAAATTATCAAAAATTGATCAAAAATCATACCTTAATTGAGCTTTAACCTAGCCGAACCCTTAAAGCTTCTTTGTCTTTTATTTTCTTTGTATTTTCGGTAAGAACAAGGATGATAATGGCCATTTTCATGTATATTAAGTTAATATTAACATGAATTATCAATTACCGTTTTTAACCTTAACAAAAACATTATCAAAACACATATGTTAAGGCCATTAATGTCCATTAACCATGTTAATGGTCCAATTGCAAGATAAGGACTTCACAACTATAAAGCCAAGTCATATGACACTCTTAACATCTAGCACGCAGCTTTTACATTTTACGCGATTAAGTCCTTTTTGCAAATTAAGCACACAAACAGTTAAATTTTCACAAAAGACTTTCACACATGTCAATTCACTTATAATAGGCACGAAAAATAATATAAAAATATTTTTGACTCAGATATGTGGTCCCAAAACCACTATTTCGACTAGGGTCAAAACCGGACTGTTACAATTCTCCTCCTTAGGGATTTTTTCGTCCCCGAAAATCTTACCATTAAACAGATTCGAATATTGTTGTCTCATAGTATCTTCAGGCTCCCACGTGGCCTCTTCAACACCGTGTTGATGCCACAACACTTTAACTAACGAAGTTTTCTTATTTCATAACTTTTTAACCTCTCGAGCTAAGATTCGGATTGACTTTTCTTCGTAAGTCATATCAGACTAAATTTCTACCTCAGACGGAGAAATCATGTGTGAAGGATCAGACCTATATCACTGAAGCATCGATACACGAAACACATTGTGAATCTTTTCCAACTCTAATGGCAACAACAATCTATATGCTACCTGCCCAATACGCTTGATAATCTCATACGGCCCGAGGAACCTCGGACTCAACTTGCCTTTTCTACCAAACTGTAGCACTTTCTTCCATGGAGACACTTTCAAAAACACTTTATTGTCAATCTCAAACTCAATGTCTTTTCTTTTCAAATCTGCATATGATTTCTGACGATCGGAAGCTACTTTCAAACTATCTCGGATTACTTTTACTTTTTGTTCAGTTTCTTTTATCAAATCAACCCCGTGAATCTTATTTTTGTTGAGCTTAGTCCAATACAAAGGTGTACGACATTTGCAACCATATAAAGCTTCGTATGGTGCCATTTTGATGCTCGATTGAAAACTGTTATTATAAGCGAATTCAATCAACGGTTGATATTGTTCCGACGTACCTTCAAACTAAAGAATACAACATCTCAACATATCCTCGAGTATCTGAATAATACACTCAGATTGACCATCTGTTTGCAGATGAAAAGTAGTACTAAAGTGTAATTTAGTACCTAGAGCATCTTACAATTTCTTCTAGAATCGGGATGTAAATCTCGAGTCTCTATCTGACACTATCGACAATGGCACACCATGCAATCTCACGATACCAGAAATGTATAACTCAGCTAAATTATCAAGTGAGTAATCAGATTGAATCGGAATAAAATAAGCTAATTTCGTTAAATGATCAACTACAACCCAAATTGCGTCTTTCTTTCCTGGAGACAGGGGTAAACCCGAAACAAAATCTATGGTCACTCTATCCCATTTCCACTCTTGAATCATAATCGATTGTAGTAACCCAGATGGTACCTGATGTTCAGCTTTAACTTGCTGGCAGATCAAACATTTAGAAACAAAATTAGAGATATCTCTTTTCATTCCAGACCACCAATAATGCTGTTTCAAATCATTATACATTTTTGTACTACCGAAGAAAGGTGGAATTACGATTGTTGAAAATGAAAGGTGGAATTACAATTGTTGAAAATGAGGGTAACGTGTTAATTCCAACAAGAACTATTACTGGTTGGAGAATTTGTATTGATTATAGAAAGTTGAATAAAGCCACTCAAAAGGACCATTTTCGTTGCCTTTTATGGATTAGATGTTAGATCGATTGACAGGTAATGAATTCTATTTCTCTTAGATGGCTATTCGGGCTATAACCAAATAGTTGTAGCTCTGGAGAACCAACATAAAACAACCTTTACTTGTCCATACGGTACATTTACTTTTACGCGAATGCCTTTTGGTTTATGCAATGCACCTGCAACATTTCAATGATGCATGATGGTAATATTCACTAATATGGTTGAAAATTTTGTTGAGGTTTTCATGGATTACTTTTCTATTTTTGGTAACACTTATGGTATTTGTTTGAGTAATTTGGCTAAGGTATTAAAGAGATGCAAAGAGACAAATCTTGTCCTTAACTGGGAAAAATGTCATTTTATGGTTAAGGAAGGGATTGTCTTACGGCATAAAATCTCAAAGAGAGGAATTGAAGTCAATAAAGCAAAGGTGGATGTAATTGAATGATTACTGGCCCCAATTAATGTTAAAGGAGTTAGGAATTTCTTAGGCCATGTCAGTTTTTGTCGAAGGTTTATCAAAGATTTCTCAAAAATTTCTAAACCGTTGTGTTTGTTGGTAGAGAAAGATACGGTGTTTGATTTCAACAAAGCATGTTTGGAAGCTTTTGAAGATCTAAAAAATATGGTTAATCTCAGCCCCAATAATTGTTACACCTGATTGGAGCTCACCTTTTGAGTTGATGTGTAATGCAAGTGATTATGCCGCTGGAGCTGTGATAGGTCAAAAAAGAAACAAAGTGTTTCACTCTATTTAATATGTAAGTAGAACTTTGACGGGAGCCCAACTCAATTATATCGTTACTGAAAAGGAACTCCTTGCTATAGTTTTATTTTTGACAAATTCCGCTCATATCTTATAGGTAGCAAAGTTACAATATTTACTGACCATGCGGCCATTAAATACTTGCTCACGAAGAAAGATGCGAAATCGAGGCTAATTCGTTGGATACTTTTACTACAAGAATTTGACCTTGAGATCCAATACAGAAAAGATGTCGAAAATCAAATAGCTGATCATCTGTCGAGGTTAGAGGAAGATGAGGTAACTTAGCCATGTGTGCTTGTCAACGAGAATTTCCTAGATGAACACTTATTTGAGGGAAGTCAAATTCATGAAACACATTGGTTTGCTGATTTTGCCAATTATTAGCATGTGGAATAATTTCTCAAGAAGTGACATACCAACAAAGGAAAAATTTCTTCATGATAGTCAGTATTATTTTTGAGAGGATCCGTTTTTATTTAAATAGTGTGCAGATAATATAATCTGAAAATGTGTAGCTGAAAGTGAGATTGCTGAGATCTTGTATCATTTCCATTCATCTCTAAGTGGAGGACACTTTGGTGGTTCAAGTACGACAGCAAAGATTTTACAAGTAGGTCTCTTTTGGCCTACACTATTTAAAGATGCTTATGCTTATGTGAAGAATTGTGATAAATGCCAAAGGACCAGAAATATATCAAGGAGGAATGAGATGCCCTTGACAAACATTTTGGAGATTGAATTATTCAACGTATAGGGCATTGACTTCTTAGGCCCATTTCATTCTTCGTATGGGAACAAATACATCTTAGCTGTTGTGGACTATGTATCCAAGTGGGTTGAAGCTAAAGTATACCCTACAAATGATGCTAAGGTAGTTATGCGTTTCCTATATACGCATGTGTTTACACGATTTAGGACACCAATAGCTATTAATAGTGATGAAGGTTCTTACTTTGTGAACAATTGGCTTAAGTGGTTACTTGACAAATATGATGTGAAACACATGATTTCTACTGCCTATCACCCCAAGTCTAATGGGCAAGTTGAAAGAGTAAACCACAAAATCAAAGGTATCCTTGAAAGGGTAGTATGATGCATTATGGGTCTATCGAACAACATTTAAGACACCTTTAGGAATGGCTCCTTATCGGTTAGTCTTTAGCAAAAAAGTTATTTCTTGGGAAGCTTAAATCCTGATGGAAAGGACCCTATACCATCTACCGAGTTTATCCTTATGGAGCTATTGAATTATACAAAAATTATGGAGGTACGCTTAAAAATAATGGTCAACGTCTCAAACACTACTGGGATAGTGAAGTTGAGTGAGTTGAACCCACGTTCAAATTAACAGACCCTTGATTTTTCATGAACTAATTTTGTAAATAAATAAATAACTAGAACTTATTTTCTTAACTTATTCCATTTAATTAATTTTGCCTAAGGAAATTGGAACTTAAGCGGGACCACTGTAACCCCTCCAACCTTTCCTGGGAATTAATTTAATGTAATTTGTTAAGAAGAAATTTTCTAGTCAAGACTTAAAAATTTTAAGTTTCATTTGTTTTGTTTAAATTTTAAAATTTTATGTTAATAAAGGGGGTCAAATTTGGCCCATGCACTAATCAGTTTTTTTTCTTGAGTTTGTAAATACAATCTGAGTTTGAGGCCCAAGATAGCAAAAAAAAGGGAAAAAATCCATACTTTGCCGCCAATCGCAATACTTGCCGCCTAAGTAACCCTAATGTAGCTAAATTTTCGCTACATGTTTCCCTAATTCTTTCCTATATAAACTCTTCTTCATTGTACTATTTTTCCAATCCCTCAAAGCAATTTGCTTAACCTTAAAAATCCTTGAATCTCCCTCTTATGCCGCTAGCCTCAAATCCTGAAAGAAACCTTAGTTTCTCTTCCCTTTTTGCTGAAATCACGCTATAAGAAGACTATCGAAGCACCAACGTTCCTAGCGCACATCGCTATTGTTGCCGCCGCACCATCGTTGCCATTGCAAGATTTTTATCATAGCAAGTCCTTACCCACCTTACAGGTTTCTATTTTCCCCATTGTGCAGAAACTTTGCGGCCCCAAAATTACTATTTCGAACACAGCTAAAAATGGTCTATTACAGTTCTACTATTCCCAACTGGTAAAAAGATGCAACATAGGCTGTTGCTTCTTTATGGAGACTTAACATACTGAAATAAGTACAAACCTTTTTTTCCTAAACAGAATTTTAGTGAATATGCGATTATCAACTATGTTAGTCGTAGTGGTGATACTATGTTTTTGTAGAGGAACAATGTTAATTGTTCTATTGTTTCTATTAATAACAATATTATATTTTGTTATGTTATGGTTGGTTCCTTTAAAACTTGTCTTACGTGTATATATGGTGATCCAAACCTTAGTAGTAGGAAAATGGTATGGAACTATCTTATTGATCAACCTGATCATATTGCTAAAGGTGAAAACTGGACTGTCCTACGTGATTTCAATAAAGTAATTTGACATAAGGATAATGTAACACCCTATACCTATGTAACAACCCGATTTTGGGCCTAGTCAGAATAGTGGTTAATGGTCGCTAAACTAACTAAAAATTTGACAAAGGCAAGCACTCCTATCGAACAGTAGTATGGTTCTAGTGAGACTAGAAATATCGTATCCACGAGGACTAAAAGTACTAATAATTACTATCTTTTTATTATCTAGCCTAAGAATCAGAGGGTGATTTTAAACTAAAACTAATTATCTAATTAACTAAGATTACGACATAGATGAAAATTGGAAAATACTTTAGGAAAGCCGATTGAGAAGACAATACCCAAGGAAGAATCCACCTAGACTTCACTTATTACATTTGAATTAGACGATTTATTCACTTGACTTATTCCTTAGAAATCTCTGATTTATGTTTATATCTCTCTCGAGACTAAAAACAACTGACTCTAGGTTGATTAATTGAAATCTCTTTCCAATTAAAACCCCTATTGTCGCATTAACTCAATCTATGGATTCCCTTATTAGATTTGATTCTAATCCGGCGGATTTATGTCATCCTATCTCTAAGATTGCATGCAACTCTGCTTAACTATGAATGATCTACTCTTAAACAGGGACTTTTGCTCCACTGAATAAGCACATCAAAACCTGAATTAATACCCTGGAATATTACAACAAGAATTTAGAACTCACAATTAAGAATAAGAATAAGTATTTATCATATAATTCAAGTAATAAGATTTGTCTTAGGTTTCATCCCCCTTAAGTATTTAAGAGGTTTAGTTCATACTAATGGAAAACATCTCAAAGTATGGAAAACAATAAAACATAAAGAAACCCTAAAGAACTTCTAGAAAATTGGATGGAAATCTTCAGTCCTGAAGTAGATCCTTGCTTCTGAGATGATTCTGATGGCTGTCCTTAGGTATTTTCTGCCTTCTACTTTGCGTGTCCCTCTAATCCTCTTTTGGGGTGTTTATATAGACTTTCGAATGCCCAAAATATCCCAAAATTAGCCTTTTTCAAGTAGAACTAGACTTAGGCTCGACAGGGACACGACTATATGCCACGCCGTGAGAAGGTGCTCAGGTCGTGTGCAATTCTGACTTGGATTAATTTCGACAGGGCCATGACACACGGGCATGTGGTATACTTGTGTGTCACACACGGGCATGTGGTTCACCCACGTGGAACTGCGTAGGCCGTGTGAAAACTGTTTTAGGCCCATTTGGTCCGTTTTTGGCCCGTTTCTCGCTCTTTTTGCTCTCCTAAGCTTTCCTGAGTATAAAACATGAATTTAAAGGATTAAGAGCATCGAATTCAATAAAACCAAGGA
Organism: Gossypium anomalum; assembly: GCA_025698475.1. Lineage (NCBI taxonomy): Eukaryota > Viridiplantae > Streptophyta > Magnoliopsida > Malvales > Malvaceae > Gossypium > Gossypium anomalum. Next base: position 64,832,438 of record CM046956.1, read on the forward strand.
AAAATCATCCATAACTATGCCAAGATGGGGTAAAAATATGTATATATTATGGTTTATCAAATATCCCCACACTTAAGCATTTGATTGTCCTCAAGCAAAATCCTCAACTCATAATTAAAATAAATCCTTCTCAATTTATAATTATCATCAATAATGTTTTAAAATAATCCACAAGCAATCATACATTGAGAATTTAACTAAAAGAACATTAAAGTTTAAAATAATCAAAGTTGAGCATTTTGATCATAAAGTTATAGGCATCTCCCTTTATCTAAGTAATTATCTTTAATTCCAAATTTGAAAAGGGTTGACATCATCACTGAAGGTTCACTGAAATCACTCAAAGTGTTTAATGTTTAAAAATTAAGCACTTATTAGTCAAACATGAAAAGTTATTACCATAGGCTTGCATGAAAATCAAATCTCCACCACTATAAATGAGATGATACACAAATCAAAAGGTCTTTAACAGGGTTGTAATGAGGCTTGGGTTAAAGGTATGGATAGAGGCTGAAAAAGAGAATTAGAATCGAGATTAATGTAAATAAATTACCAAACTTAGAAGAATGAAGCTAATTGCTGAATTACAAGAAAGTTCCAGAATTAGAACTATCTAAAGCAAATGATGTGAGCTTTTTCTCAATAATCTAACTTTACTTAGCCAAGCTCTTTATAATAATAAATAATAGTAACTATACATTTTTTTTAAGAATAAGAATAATTATGGAGAATACATCATAAGGAAAAATTCAGCAACTACAATGAATGAAAATAGTTAGGTAACTAATTAAATCAAATCCTGATAAAAAGGAGTCAATGAAAAGGGAGAAATTGTTAATGAATCAAAAAGGGTTAAGTAGTGGGTTATTATTAGGGGAAAAATCAAGAAATAAAAGTTAAGGCTTAAAGGGGTTTAGTAGGGTTCAATTATGTGGGTAAGCTTTTTATGGGGTAAATGGGTTAAAACCTAAGTGCCTTTATCATTTTCGTATATCAAATCAAAGGTGTGGTCTTGACATGCATAATTGAAGCAAGTTCTAGAATAACAAATCAATGTTGACTCACTCATAACCAATAAAATTAGTGAGCAAGAAAGATATATGCTCTAAAAGGCTCAAAATCTCATGAAAATAATGGGTATTTGATGTCAGTCTTGTAAATTTGAAACTTCAAGATAATACCTCAATTCAGGGAAATAACCTAGCAATTTTAGTTCTCAAAAATTTCAACTTATCATGCTTGATTTTCCAATGTCTTAAAGTTTAAACAGTCAATGCACAATTACCTATGATTTAATTCAAAGTAGATCAATAAAAATCATAAATCAATTAAAATTCATTCTAATAGGAATATGGGAAAATTGTTTGAGAATGAGATAAAAATTTTAGGGATTTTCTTATAATCACATGAATAACCTCCCTACACTTAAGATGTTCATTGTCCTCAATGTACAAAGATATACAATAACAATATAGGCATAATATTAAAAGAGAGGGAAAGAAGCGAAATTGCCCTAAATTTTTGCATGAAATCCTTGAAAAAGTGAAGGCTGGAGTTGTAGATATGACCAATGAAAGGCATGATTCTGAATTACTAATAAGAAAATAAACACAACTGTGGAAGAGAATTAAGGGCGTTCTTGATAATAACCATTAGGATAAACATGGTTCAAAATAGAAAAACATAAGTCTTCAAAAATAAATAAAAGAAAGATAGAATTTAAAAAAATAAAAAATAAAAATAAGGATAAAAATAAAATAAATGGACTCAAAGGTCCTCATCGTCGGTGTCGTGAGCCGGTGGCGCTGGAGGGGCGATATGGAGGTGCTTACGAATCTGCTACAAAGTCTCTTCGATACTGTCGAACCTCGCATCAAGACTGTCAAACCTCTAAGCACAGTCGACGGAAATTAGGAAACTCATCAAATGACACTCCTCGAAAGCTGGTAGCAGAAGGAGCGTGGCGGTGACTCGATGGTGGAGGCTGTGGTGGATCCTCATTAGGGGTAAGAACATCATCAATAATGTCCTCTGGCTCATCCTGGTCATCAGACTGAACGAGTCTATACTGAGGAGGGTCGAATCCACAGCATCGCTCTATCATCCTCATATGGATCATGCTAGATATGCCTTAAGAAGACATCAGGTCGACTAGTGTGAGTGTCGATGATAACTCTAAGGTGTTGAAGAGGCTGAAATGTTAAGCGAAGTGAGTCACGTAAGGGCCAAGGCAGATGGGGCCCCTCCTATGGTGATCTGTCTGTGGCAAAATGCGAGGCCGATAAACTATGCCAAGTGAAATACATGGCCAGTCGTCAAGCTCTATAAGAAGTACGCGTCGGTGGTAGTAACTACTCCGGTGCTCTCTCTCCTCCCAGTCAAACTGTGAGCCAAGATGGCATGAATGTAGAGTAGTGCTGGAGGGAGAGATGTCGCCTTTGAGCGACTGGTGTCATAGGGAACCGTGCTCACTGTAAGGTCAGTCCAACAGCACGATGACGAATAGTGTATGTGACGGTGAAGCTGTAGAAAATTCTCTAAAGCCATGAACTCCTCTGTGTGAAGGCCCAAAGTAGCTCCAACTCTGGTACACTCATCTGTTTGACGAGTCTGCCAAGTCAAAAAATGATAGTACCAGCCTCGTCATGTGTATTCATCACATGTTGTAGATGGAATGTAGTGCAAAACTCCAATGTCATCTCTAAATAGGTAGGCTCTTTAATTGCAAAGAAACGATCCCACGGGGCAGTATCTAGGTGGAATCGAACAAGGTGAGCCAGTTAGACCTGCTCCAAAGCGGGCCAGTCAATACATCGGCCCACTCCCAATGGTCGTTCTCGAAGAAGCTGGAACAAATCATTTTGTGGGCTGGAGGAGAATCGAAGTAGAGGATGATGAACTTCGGTCGAGGCGCTCGAGGAGGTTCGGAATGATGGAAAAATGTGCAAGTGTACACAATCGTAACAAGTAAAAAAGTGACAAGTAAATGACGAGTTATCGTAGCCACAGAGACTGTAAAAAGAATTATTTATGAAATTAATTGTAAAACACTTTGGCGAGGTAAAAATAATTTGATTTTGAAAGATGGTAAAAAACTATTTAAAAACTAAGTAAATAATTAAAATAAAACAAAGTAGTTCTAATGCACGATTTCAAATAAAATTTAATGAATGCAACATACTTGTGTTGGATTAATCATATTTCTTTAACTTAGAATTATTAAGCTCATGTTTACATTGTTACAAATAAATTCACAGCAACCCAGTAATTTGCTAACTTATGAACAAATTTACATACAAAAATCCATTCATCTCTTGACATATCCCTAAGTCAATTCAACCGACTAAACAGATTCTAGCAAGCAAACATGTTATTGCACATACATACTCATTAAATTGAACCAATCTCTTGCATATCCCTATGTCAATTCAAACGATTAATTGAATCCAATAAGCATATAAAAGACTATGTGAAGTAACAAGGCATCCCTACCTTGAAACAATTTAATCACAATAATCTTGCAAGTTATGCAAGGCAATAATATCGCCAGATACATTGCTAATTGAACCTTCAGCTACCTTAGAAGAATAAACATGCACTGATTAAGTACTGTGTCAATTAATTACAATTGCAATCCGTTTAAATAATTAATTCATTAGTTGCGTCACAATCGTAACGCAAGAATAACTTAGGCATGATTTTACTTAATCAATCATCTTACCGAGGCTTATAACAGCATAAACAAGATTTTAACAATTTAAGCAGGCAGAATAGAATCAACCCAACACAAACACAATTTAAGCTGACTTGATTAAAATAACCATTTCAATAGCATAAATATTCATAACCCTGTTCATTAAAACAACAACAAAATTTAAAGAGATATGGAACAAGAAGCAAATCCGGTGTTTCTCCGTGGCTTGACTAGTTGCTCCGCTCTTCGTTCTTCATTGGCATTGGCTATCAAGGTGTCTTATGAACACCCTAATTGCTACTCCAAATGGCTGATGAAAGTCTCTTTCCCAATAGAAGAAATCGGCACTTGAACAAGAGGGAATGGAATGGAAAAAATGAGAGAAAAGTGAGAGAGGGAATGAGAGAATGATGTGAAGTGAGGGATGCTTTGAATGATCAGCAAGGGGTGGCTTTTATAGCTGATTGTGGCTGCTAAAAATAGCAAATTCCAGCAGCAAAAGAGACCTCCCTTGGCCGGCCACACACATGGCAAAGTTGAGAGTTTCAACTTTGCTATTTTAGGCTTGGGGCAAATCAACAAAGCCATAAATTAAGGTGGGGTTTGAATGCAATTTAGGAGTCTTTTGAAGGCATTTTTGCAAGCATATTTAATCGGCTAAAATGCTTATTTGGGTTAGCATATGGACGGTTCTGGGCTGCCCATTTGGTGGCTGGTTCGGTTCACTAAATTTGGCTCGACTGGTGCGGTTCAACTGGACCCTTTCTCCATAATTAATTAAAAATAATTTATTGAACCCAAATTAAATGGGGAATAAATTAAAATTAATTAAATTATGAATTAATAAACATTTTTGGACTGTCTTAGACTGGAAATTAAAGTGCCTCGATACTGCAAATTGCTTCTTGGTTTTGTGCGAATCTGTCAAAAAATAGTCAAAGTTAATCAAAATTAAGTATAAAATTAAATAAATTCACCATGTTCATATTTTTAACACGATTTAATTATTTTATAATATTTAATTATTTTTTGACAATAATTTAATCGAATTTACATGAATTTAAGTAAAATTGGGTATGAAAAAGTATATAAATTTTTGTGTTTCCACACCCCCAAACTTAATTCATTGCTCGTCCCGAGTAATGCGCAAATTTTGAAAAGAATCTCTAGAAAACACCGTTGAAAATTCCTTCAGAAAAACATTTTCCTCAGAATTATGAACTTAAAATACTTATGCTCAAAGACAAGAAATCTATTAGTTATGCTACTTAAGTATGCATATTGTTCAAATTAAATTCAACAACTTATTATAATAGCAAAATTTAGACTAAATGCTTTTGTGATAAAGACATGTTAACCCTTACCAATTTGATTTTTATTCCTTTATTCAAGAATAAGTTGCAATCATTAAGCTTAACTTATGTCTTCATATGTTGATCGTAGCAATTTCTCTCCACTAATGTAGGTAGCATGAGGACTTTGAATAAATAGGTCTTTATCAAGGTTGTAACGTGCCTAGGCTAAGGGTAGGTGAAAGATGGATAAATTTTGGTTTAAGAAACCCTAGACTCAGCATCAATTGAACCTTCAGAGTTTTTACCTTCGATACACCAACTTAACTTTCATATTCTCTTTTGTACATCTCTTTCAAATACATGTGCTCTCTTTTCTTTTTTCTTTTTTTAATTTTTAAAGTTGAAGGACACGAGCACTCACTTTGTGTATTGTAATTCTTAAGCAATTGATACTTCTTTTCAACTCCCCCAAACTTATTTTTGAAAAACATCTAGAATATTACTTAGTCTAATGTTTGGGACATTTTTAAGATCATTAAGAGAAAAGTAATGGCTAATTATTGTAAGGGTCAAAATAAAATCAGGCCATATAGTCTCGAAGTTGGGTTTCAAAGGATAAAATTTACCATGGTGGGCTTGAAAGGCTCAAATGGTCTAAACAATAGTTGCCTAAATAATTTCCAACGTTCCATGCTCCCTAGGATTTCGCCTCAAGAAACTACTAAGTCAATTCTAAAGACTTAAACTTTCATGCATACCTAACTTTCCTAAAGAATTAAAAAAATTTATGATACGAATTTGCATGCTTTAAAAATACATTCATGTCATTATTAAGCTAACATAATAATTTATTAAAATAATAGAACTTTATTCATACTCAAATTCAGCATACTTAACAGAATTCAAATTTCTGAACAAAATATATCCTAATCATAATTAAAAGAAAAAATTTATTCTGAGTGGAAATAATTAAATTTTTCGGTCCCCCCAACTTAAAATGAACAATGTCCTCATTGTTTAAAGTGAATAGATACTATACACCAGGCAGGATTTTTAGAAAAGAGGAGGTGAGTCAATTTGACTGCTTAAGTACCAAGCTCTTTCTAAATCCAATCCTAGACATGTATATATCTATTGCCACACTTTAAATTTTGTGACTTGCTCACATTTTATTAGTGGTTTTCCTCTTTTGTTTTATTATGCAAAAAATAAAAAATAAAAATAAATTCCTAATTAAACTTAATCCTAAATGACCTAAGAACAGAAATAAAATAAAGTCAAGATCCTCCCTTTATTTATTTGCAAACCCTTCCGAGTTTGAGTCATCCTTTGCTCCATCACTATTGCATTTGCATGAATCGCTTCTCTCCTTCTTTGATAATGAACTCCATTGTTCAAATATGAAATCTGGAAACTCAGGAACAAAAATAAATGGGTCATTGTATATTTTCTTAAAAGCACTTCTCATCAAGTCATCCCTTATTTTTGAGTATCTCCAGTTGGCTTGTTGCTGCCATTACATATGTTGCATTGAGTCCATCAATTTTGATTGCTCATCTCGAAGGTCTGGGCTCGGCGATTGAGCTCTAAACATTGAAGTTTCAGCATCAGGTTCAGCTTCTGGCTCCATTGATTCTACTTTATCAAGAACTTCAAACGATTGCATCGTGGGATCTTCTTCTTCATCAGGGTCCTCCGGTTCCTCACTTACTTCAACTCGTTGATGTAGAACTGAGTCTCTGGCTACTCGATGAAGGTCCCAATCCGTGATTGTGTCTTGGCTATACCCTGTCTTCCTTACATTTGCAAGAATCTCAGCTTTCAAGCATAGAATTGTTAACGTAAAGGGGAAATTGGTAGGGCCAGAGCGTTAAACAGCACAATTACGTATCTCCCTCAAGATGATGTTCCCCACATCAATCGTCTTACCAGTTAGGATCGAGTACAATAAGACCATTAGCTCTAATGAGATTATAGTCCCATGTGAGCTAGGCATAAGGCTGAATCGGATGAAGTAAAACCATACCTTTGCAAGTGGCGTCAAATATTCTCTTCGACAAGTGTGGATTCCTTGTTTTGACACAGTCCATGTAGAACCTGGAACTGTTAGTTTCTCAAGAATTTCTTACAGATTTTCAGGCTTGATATTGCTCATCAATGTGGAATATTCATCGTTTTCGAAATCTGGTAATTCAAAGAACTCATTAATAGCATTTGAATTTATCGGTACCTTGATTCTGCGAACTGGAACTTCAGTCATCTCGCTTGAAGTCAAATTTGCATAGAACTCACGAACTAGTTCCTCATCCACACTAGGTCTCTTTTCGCAAAACAAATCCCAATTGAGGGTTTCAGCAATTTGACGAATACGTGCCATAAAGTCTCGGTAATTGCTCTCCTTTAAAGTGAAGCCTTTTTCTGGATGCATCTGTTGCTTTTTGAAGATACTTTTGTATCTCACTTTGGCTTCTTCACGGTGGAATTTGTTTTGTGTTTCATCAATTTAAGCAGACGCACGAGTTCTCTTACGAGGCATATTTAACCTGATCATAAGATGGAAAAATTAGTTTCTCAATAAAATTGAATAAAAATTATTAATGATTCAATGAATTAAAAATTAATTAATAAAATTAAAATTAAAAATTAACAGAAACTAGGTCTTACCACCTTTTTGTGTAAAAATATAAGAACTCTAGAAATTAATAATAATAATGAAGAAAAAAATGGGAATTGAAAAGAAGGGTTGGAGGGTTTGTGGCTTAGGGTGGATGGAAAAGGAGTGCCGCACAAGCAGCTAGGGTGTGCAGGCGTGGTGCGTGTAGGAGCAGTGCGCAGAAGGGATGGTGGCAATCAACAACACGGGCGTTCGACAGTAGGTGGGACTCGGGCGCACGCAGGATGGTGCAGAGGGCAGGTACCGTGAGTGGGGTGAAGGCCAAGCGCGAGCTGAGGCTGGGGCCGCTTGAGGCAACGCCCGCGTTGTGCGCGGGATGTAGGTGCGATGGACCTGGGTGTATGCTGGCTGACTGCTTGGTGCTGCTGTTGCTTGGGGTTTCGGCACTTTGGTATTTTGGTGCTTTGGGTTTTAAGTGTTAGATGAATGGGAAGATGGGTGGTATTTATCGAGGAAGAAATAGCAGTTAGAGTAGAATTTTTAAAACAATTTAATTAATAAAAATTCTAAGTTCTAATCCTGTATAAAGATAACAACAATTAATAATTAGATATAAGCATATTAAATTATTAATTGCTGTTTAATTTATTCAAATAAAGGTAAAATCTTAATTTTATGCTAAATTGATAATAGATATAATTATATATTAAAGATTATCATCTTATTATAAAAACTTATCAAATAAAACCTAAAAATTGATAATAATTAATATATATTATAATGGGTATAATTATATATTAAAAATTATCATTTTTTTAAACTAAAAAATTTATTATAGAAACCTTTTGAAAATATTTGCAAAAGAGGCTTCTAGTTTTATTATTTACGAAAAGAGCAACCAAATTTTAAAAATGTTTCAACTAAGTCCCTAGACTTAATGAAAATTTGGAATTGAGTTGCAATTTAAGACTTGGGTCAAAATTTACCTTTTTATTTGAAAAATCAAAGAGTAAAATTTCTATTTAGAGAATAATTTTTAGGAAAATATGTTAAAATCAATTCCCAGGAAAGATTGGAGGGGTCACAAGCGGTCTCGCTTAAGTTCCAATCTCCTAGACAGAATTTTTTTAAACATACTGATCCCGAAAATATACCCTAAATCATTTATTAAAAAGGAAAATAAGGAAATTGTAAACATCCGATAAAATGAACGAAATTTCATTCCGTTCAATCTTATCTCCCCAATAGTGTTGCAGGCGCTGAGCATTAACTTGAAAATTACCTCCCTTACCTTGGAGTTCGACAACTCCGTATGGATAGACACGATTAATCGTAAATGGACCGGACCAACATGATTTTTGCTTACCTGGAAAGAACTTCAGTCTGGAATTAAATAACAAAACTCGCTGACCTGCTTCAAATTCAAACCCGAATGTGCTTTTCATGCCATTTCTTAAGTCTCTCATTGAGTAATTTGGCATTTTCATAGGAGAATAGCCGGAGTTCCTCTAGCTCATTGAGTTGGAGCATCCGTTTCTCTTTAGTAAGCCTAGGATCCAAGTTGAGTTATCGAAGAGCCCAGTAAGCCTTGTACTCTAACTCTAAGGGTAGATGACATGCTTTCCCCAAGACCAACCTATAGGGTGACATCCCTAGAGGTGTCTTGTATGTTGTTCAGTAAGCCCATAAGGCATCATCCAGCCTTTTGGACCAATCTCGTCAGTTTGGGCAAACTACCTTCTCAAGTATGCCTTTGATCTCTTTATTTGCCAGTTCAGCTTGCCTATTCATCTGCGGATGGTAAGCTGTTGCAACCTTGTGTTTCACTCCGTGCTTGACTAATAACCATTTTAACCACATGTTCACAAAGTGGGATCCTTCACCACTAATGATAGCTCTTGGGGTTCCAAACCTTGTGAACACATGTTCCTAAATGAACTTAATTACAACCCTAGTATCGTTTGTCAGATAAGCTTCAGCCTCGACCCACTTGGACATATAGTCTACTGCTACCAATAGATACTTGTGACCAAAAAATGGAGGGAACTGACCAAGAAAGTCAATACCCCATATGTTGAATAATTCTACCTCTGTTTGTTCGAGGCATCTCATTGTTGTTGGTGACATTTTCGACCCTTTGACATCGGTCACAATTCTTTACGTATGCATATGCATCATTGAATAGTGTCAGCCAAAAGAATTCGGCTGGCAATACTTTGGCCGCCGTACAAGTACCTCCGAAGTGTCTCCCACTCAGAGCTGAGTGACAATGGTATAAAATCTTTTGTACTTCATCTTCTGCCATACATCTCCTGATCATCTGATCTGCACACCTTTTAAACAAATATGGCTCTTCCCAGAAGTAGTACTTCATATCGTGAAGAAACTTTCTCCTTTGTTGATACGTCTTATTAATTGGTATCAAACCACAAGCTAAACAGTTAGCAATATCAGCAAACGAAGGGGTATTATGATCATGACTTACCTTCAGTATTTGTTCATCTGGGAATGTTTCTTGAATCGGTATATTAAAAGAATTCCCTTCTTGCGGCTCCAATCTGGACAAGTGATCTGCTACTTGGTTTTCTACTCCCTTTCGATCTTGAATTTCTAGATCAAACTCTTGAAGTTATAGCACCTATCATATCAATCTTGGCTTAGCATCTTTCTTGGTAAGTAAGTACTTGATCGCCGAGTGGTCCGTATAAACAGTTACTTTGGTACAATCAAGATAAGATCAAAACTTGTCAAAAGAAAATACAATAGCAAGTAACTCTTTCTCTGTTACCGTATAGTTCAGTTGAGCTCCTGTAAGAGTCCGGCTTGCATAGTAAATGGGATGAAAAACTTTGTTACTTCGTTGGCCCATGACAACTCCTATCACAAAATCACTTGCGTCACACATCAATTCAAATGGTAGATCCCAGTCTGGTGTGACAATTATGGGTGCCGTAACTAATCGACTCTTCAAATCCTTGAAAGCCTTTAAGCATTCATCATCGAACTTGAACGCCGTGTCGTTCTCCAATAGTTTGCATAAGGGTTTAGCAATTTTGGAGAAGTCCTTGATAAATCTTCGATAGAACCCGGCGTGACCCAAGAAGCTCCTAACACCCTTTACAGATGTTGGAGGTGGAAGCTTCTCAATAACATCTACCTTTGCCTTGTCTACCTCGGTTCCATGTCTCATTATCCGATGCCCTAGAACAATTCCTTCTCGTACCATGAAATGGCACTTTTCCTAGTTAAGTACTAGGTTTGTTTCTTCGCATCGTCTTAGTACCTTAGCTAGATTGGCTAAGCAATCATCATAAGTATCTCCGAACACTGAAAAGTCATCCATAAAACTTCCAAGTACTTTTCAACCATATCAGTAAAAATAGACATCATACATCTTTGAAATGTAGCAGGTGCATTACATAAACCAAATGGCATGGTCTAAATGCAAATGTACCGTACGGGCAGGTGAACGTTGTTTTGTGCTGATCTTTCGGTGCTACTGTAATCTGAATATAGCCTGAGTATCCATCAAGAAAACAGTAATAGTCTTGCCCCGCGAGTCTATCCAGCATCTGGTCCAAGAATGGCAAAGGAAAGTGATCTTTCCTAGTCGCCTTGTTCAGCTTCCTATAATCGAAACAAATCCTCCATCTCGTAACTGTTCTAGTTGGTATCAACTCATTATTCTCATTTTTTATGACTGTGATACCTCCCTTCTTTGGCACGCACTGGATCGGACTTACCCATGAACTATCTGAGATGGGATAAATGATACCCGCATCTAACCACTTGATAATCTCCTTTTTCACCACGTCCTTCATGATGAGGTTCAGTCTTCGTTGTCCATCAATCGTCCCTTTTTCGCTATCTTCTAGGATAATCTTGTGCATGCATACAGATGTACTAATACCGTGAATATTGGCTATGGTCCATCCAATAACCTTCTTGAATTGTTTCAACACCAGGATGAGTTTCTCTTCTTGCTCAGTAGAAACAATCACAGACAAAGTAGAAGAGTTACCTAAATAAATGTATTCTAAATGTGAAGGTAATACCTTAAGTTCTAATTTAGGTGGTTCCTCAATTGAAGCTTTTGGTTGGGCATAATCCCTCTTCTCTAACTCTAAAGATTCAAAGCGGGATTGCCGATTAAATCCCCTTTGATTAGCTTCTAACAAAGCTAAGTATTTATCCTCCTCTTCATCATTTGGAGGATCTGATGTCAAAATTTGTTCCAACGGATCCTTAACATAATTGAGCTCCTTTTCCACTATTAAATCCTCTAAATCAGATACTACAGAACAATCATCAATTGTGTCAGGAAATCGCATAGACTTAAAACCATTAGATGTTACCTAGTCTCCTGAACACGCATCGTAAGCTCGCCTTTCTGCACATCTATAAGGGTCCTTCCGGTTGCTAAGAATGGTCTTCCTAGGATAATCGACACTTCTTTGTCTGCTTCAAAATCTAGGATAAAAAAATCAGCAGGAAAGATAAACTTATCTACACGTACCAATAAGTCCTCGATTTTTTCTTCTGGATGTGCTAAGGATCGATCTGCTAGTTGAAGTGTAACCGTAGTAGGTCTGGCTTCACCTATCCCCAACTTTCTAAATATTGACATAGGCATCAAATTTGTACTTGCACCAAAGTCACATAATGCCTTACCATAATATGTTGCTCCAATGTTGAAAGGTATGGTAAAACATCCAGGATCCTTCAGCTTTGGGGGTAGTTTGTCTTGAAGATATGCGTTGCATTCCTTCGTTAGAGCTACCGTCTCAAATTCTCCGAGTCTTCATTTTTTGGACAGGATATCCTTCATGAACTTGACGTAGTTTGGCATTTGTTCAAGTGCTTCAACCAACGGGATGTTGATGTAAAGTTGCTTGAGTACGTCTTGGATTTCTTGAATTGAATTTCTTGCTTTTGCTTTTGAAGTCCTTGAGGGTAGGGTGGTGGTGGTTTCTTTACTGGAACTGGTTGGTTCATTTTTTGCGGCAATTCTGCATCTAACAGAGTTGTTAGTTGATCAGAATTAGCTGGTTCTGGAATTACCTTGTCGGGTTTTGCAAATTCTGGTTCTTGTGAAACTGGAATTTCAACACTCGGTTGAACTTCCTCTGAGTCTTGAGCATCAGCTGGCTCCTTTTCAGCTTCGATAGTGTTGGGCTCTACTGTCTTTCCACTCCTCACTGTTAACGCTTTACAATGTTCCTTCCCCGGATTTCTTAGATTCTCCGTATCACTAGGTAAAGCACCTTATGGTCGGTTCTTAAGTTTAGCTACAAGCTGGCCCATTTGGTTTTCCAGATTCTTCAATATGGCTGCTTGGCTTTGAATTAAGGCATCATTCTTCGCCATGTATGCTTTCAGTAGATTCTCCAAACTATTAGATGGTTCAGCTTGAACTGGGTTCTGAACTTGTTGGGAGAAGCTAGGCGGCTGAGTTGGTCTAGGTTGAGCGTAGTTGTTACTGGTTCCAGCCCCTTGGTTACTCCAGGAAAAATTCGGGTGGTTTTGCCACGATGGGTTATAGAAGTTGGATTGTAGTCCTTGCCTTCCTCGATTTTGATTCTGGTTACCCATGTAGTGTACGAATTCGGGGTTTGATGGACATTCTTCGAAAAAATGTCCCTCCCCACAATAAACACAGGCTATACTCTCAAATTGTAAGGTGGTTGGGCTGTAAAACTGTTAGACCCATTAGTGGTAAGATTCTTAAGCATTGAGGATATCGAAGATACCTGAGATACGAGTGAAGTGAAAGCGTCCACTTTATGTATTCCAGCGACTCGTCTTCCTGACGCGGCTCGATTGGTCGGCCATTGCTTGTTACTGGCAATCCTCTTGATGATTTCGTAAGCCTCATTATAAGACTTAGAAAGGAGAGCACCGTTAGTAGGAGCATCCACTACCATCCTCGTGTAAGTATTGAGACCATTATAAATTGTCTCAAGTTGGATGCAATGTGGGAGTCCGTGATGAGGGCATTTTTGTAATAGTTCTTTGTATCGTTCCCATGCCTCATACAATGACTCATCATCTATTTTTTGGAAGGCAGTGATCTCGTTCCTCAACTTAGCATTCTTGCTAGTCGGGAAATACTTCATGAGGAATCTTTTGGCTAACTCTTGCCATGTAGAGATTGAGTTTGGTGGCAATGAATTCAACCAGGCTCGAGCTCTGTCCCTTAGTGAGTACGGGAACAGCTTCAATTGTAATGCATCTTCGGTAACTCCAGCTAATTTGAAAGAGTCGCTTACCTCCATGAATAGTCTTAAATGAAGATGAAGATCTTCAGTAGGCATCCTACTGAATTGGCCCACAGTTTGAAGCATCTGGAACATGACTGGCTTCAGCTCAAATTATTGTGCCTCGATTTCAGGTCTCCTAGTGCCTGGATTAAGATCATTAAATACTGGCACAGCATATTGTTTAAGGCTCTATCCCTATCGTCAGCAATAAGGATAGGATTTTGAGCAAGGTCTGCTCCATATCCTTGATTCATATTCTCAAAATTCATTCCTTCAGTCCTTCTCTGATTCGCTTGTCTTCTTCGCTGTCGAAAGGTTCATTCTATCTCAGGGTCTACAGGGAGTAAGTCAATGATCTAGTCAATACTCATAAACACCTGAAATTATCGAAGAAAAATTAAGTGAGTTAAAAATTAAGCAGAAAAATAAACCAAAATGTAAGACTAACAAATTCACAAATAATGGCTTTTTTAAAAATAGTCCCCGACAACAGCTCTAAAAACTTGGAACGATGGAAAAATGTGCAAGTGTACACAATCGCAACAAGTAATAAAGTGACAAGTAAATGTCGAGTGATCGTACCCACAGGGACTGTAAAAAGAATTATTTATGAAATTAATCGTAAAACACTTTAGCGAGGTAAAAATATTTGATTTTGAAAGATGGTAAAAAACTATTTAAAAACTACGTATATAATTAAAATAAAACAAAGTAGTTCTAATGCACGATTTCAAATAAGATTTAATCAATGTAACATACTTGTGTTGGATTAATCATATTTCTTTAAATTAGAATTATTAAACTCATGTTTACATTGTTACGAATAAATTCACAGCAACCCAGTAATTTGCTAACTTATGAACAAATTTACGTACAAAAATCCATGCATCTCTTGACATATCCCTATGTCAATTCAACCGACTAAACAGATTCTAGTAAGCAAACATGTTATTGCACATACATACTCATTAAATTGAACCAATCTCTTTAATATCCCTATGTCAATTCAAACGATTAATTGAATCCAATAAGCATATAAAAGACTATGTGAAGTAACAACGCATCCCTACCTTGAAACAATTTAAAAACAATAACCTTGCAAGTTATGCAAGGCAATAATATCGCCAGATACATTGCTAATTGAACCTTCAGCTACCTTAGAAGAATAAACATGCACTGATTAAGTAATGTGTCAATTAATTACAATTGCAATCCATTTAAATAATTAAACCTCACAGTCATAACGCAAGAATAACTTAGGCATGATTTTACTTAATCAAGCATCTTACCGAGGCTTATAACAACATAAACACGATTTTAACAATTTAAGCAGGCAGAATATAATCAACCCAAAACAAACATAATTTAAGCTGAATTTATTAAAATAACCATTTCAATAGCATAAATATTCATAACCATGTTCGTCAAAGCAACAACAAAATTTAAAGAGATATGGAACAAGAAGCAAATCCGGTTTTCTCCGTGGCTTGACTAGTTGCTCCGCTCTTTGTTCTTCGTTGGCCTTAGCTATCAAGGTGGTTTATGAACACCCTAATTTCTGCTCCAAATAGCTGATGAAATTCTCTTTCCCAATAGAAGAAATCGGCACTTGAACAAGAGGGAATGGAATGGAAAAAATGAGAGAAAAGTGAGAGAGGGAATGAGAGAATGATGTGAAGTGAGGGATGCTTTGAATGATCAGCAAGGGGTGGCTTTTATAGCTGATTGTGGCTGCTAAGAATAGCAAATTCCAGCAGCCAAAGAGACCTCCCTTGGCCAGCCACACACATGGCAAAGTTGAGAGTTTCAACTTTGCTATTTTAGGCTTGGGGCAAATCTACAAAGCCATAAATTAAGGTGGGGTTTGAATGCAATTTAGAAGTATTTTGGGGACCTTTTTGCAAGCATATTTAATCAGATAAAATGCTGATTTGGGTCAGCATATGGACGGTTCTGGGCTGCCCATTTGGTGGCTGGTTCGGTTCACTCAATTTGGCTCGACCAGTGCGGTTCAACTGGACCCTTTCTCCATAATTAATGAAAAATAATTTATTTAACCCAAATTAATTGGGGAATAAATTAAAATTAATTAAATTATGAATTAATACACATTTTTGGACTGTCTTAGGCTGGAAATTAAAGTGCCTCGATACTTCGAATTGCTTCTCGGTTTTGTGCTTTCAGCAGTGTCAGCCGAGCCAATTTTTGCCCTTTGTGCTAATCTGTCAAAAAATAGTCAAAATTAATCAAAATTAAGTATAAAATCAAATAAATTCACCATGTTCATATTTTTAACACGATTTAATTATTTTATAATATTTAATTATTTTTGGACAAGAATTTAACCGAATTTGCATGAATTTAAGTAAAATTCGGTATGAAAAAGTATATAAATTTTTGTGTTTCCTAGGTTGCGCCAGGACCCTTCCACTTTTTCGAAGCAGGGACAGCAATTTTCTTCCCTCGTGTGTTTGTCATGGTATTATTGAAAATAACAGAAGTCAAATAGCACCAAATATTTAATCAAAAATCAAAGGAAAAAAATAAAATCTAAGTAAAAATAAAACTATAGCCTTAAAAAGAATATCTCCTAACACTAATTAAAACAAAGACTAGCATAATAGGGATATAGAAATAACATTAAGGAATAAGAAGAAAAAACTCATGACAACCATTTAACTAAACAGATGAATTCAGATACATAAGAATATGAATACTAATAAAAGTAATAAAATATGCTAAACAAAGAACAAAATTGG
Organism: Gossypium anomalum; assembly: GCA_025698475.1. NCBI lineage: Eukaryota > Viridiplantae > Streptophyta > Magnoliopsida > Malvales > Malvaceae > Gossypium > Gossypium anomalum. The sequence goes on from CM046956.1 coordinate 64,849,060, forward strand.
AAGAGTCTGGGAAACAAAACAGGAAAAGTAAAATAAAAAAATAAAATAAAAATCAAAATGATAGTAATAACAAATATGATAAAGACTACTAAAAAGAAATAAAGGAAAATTTCTTAAGATTATAATGGGTTAATAATTAAGAAATAATAAATAACCAAGGAAATAAAGAAACAAATAACTGAACTAAAATAAAAATGGAGGTAAGGGGAAAAGAGGGGACCACGGTGGTGCTGCAGGCGATGGACGGTGCTAGTGTGACTAAGGAGGCCACGCCCGTGTGGGGGCTGGTGTGGGTTGATGTTGGTGATCGGGGTAGGGCACGGGCGTGGGGGTGAGGCCGTGTGGTGCGTGGCGGGGTAAAGAGAAAAATAGGGAAGAAAAAGGAGAGGGGAGGAAGGGAAAGGAAAGAGAGAAGGGAAGGCGCGATATAGGTCTACCGCGGGGGGGAGCACAGTCACAGGTGTCGACGGTGGCCGAAGGAGGGGGCTGAAGAGTTTGCGGTGGCTAGGGTTGGGGGAGTTGGGGAAGAAGACAAAATAAAAAAAATTTATGGTTTGGGGGTTTAAAAAGAGGACACGGTCGTGTGATGCCCGTGTTGGGCCACACGGCTGTGTCACATGCCCGTGTGACTCGCGTCCAGCCTATCTTTATCGTAAAAATAGAATGTCCAATTGTCACACAGCCTAGGGAAATGTCTGTGTGTCCCGACCGTGTGGTTCACACGGTTGTATCGCACGACCGTGTGCGATGTGGTTCGCTTCTCCCACGCCTGTGTGGTATCCTGTACGCCCATGTGTCCGAACACATGGCCGTGTGCTATGCCCATGTGGCTCCCTGACTTGTTTTAAATTTGAATGTTTAGCTCCAGTTTTCACAGGGCCTAAGACACGCCCGTGTGTCTAGGCCTTGTTCTTCACAAGGCCGTGTCGCACGGCCGTGTGGATCGATACTTGGGGATTTTTTAGCTCTGTTCCACACGGCCAAGGACACGCCCGTGTGTCCAGGCTGTGTGGGCCATTGTACCTGTACAAAAATCATTAAAAATAGCAAAACAATAAACTAGTTAGTGGTGTTAGTGCTCGGGTTGCCTTCCGAGAAGCGCTTATTTAGAGTCTAAGCTTGACTTACCTCTCATTCGCATGATTTTGGTGGTTCATGGAGTCGAGACTCCTCTTTCTCACTATCAATTCTATTATCCACATAAAGTTTAAGTTGAGCAATATTTACCTTAAAAGTGCCAACTTGAGAATGATTTACCTCGACTGTACCGTAGAGGAAAACATTTAGTATTGTGAAAGGAGTTGCTTCATCTATATTGTGCTCTAACGTAGCAATTCGGGGGTCCTTTTCATCTAACAATACTCTACCCCCAACTTTAATTTGCTTTCTTTCATCCCTACGCTCATCATGGCGTCGCTTTGATTCATTGTGTGCTTTTGGTTTCTCCTTGACATGTGTTCGCCATTCGTGTAGTTCGTCGATCTGAAGCCTTCAGTTTTCATGGGTCGCTCTGTTCTTGTTGCTTGGATAAGAATAAGGCACTATCATGTTCTTCTTAGGAGATTCCTGCAAAGAATTTTGAGTTGTAACTTTATTTAAATTATCAGAACTTAAACAATCATCTCGATTACTAGATATTTTAGCAGAATCACGAGCTTGAAGTTTAATCGTGTCATCACCTACACGAAGTATCAATTCACCTGTGCCAACATCAATGTTAGTTCTAGCCGTTGCTAAAAAGGGCCTTCCTAAAATTAAAGTTACGTCATTATCCTCTTCCATGTCTAGAACAACAAAATAAATTGGGAATATAAATTTATCAATTTTGACAAGTACGTCTTCAATAATACCCTTAGGAAATCTAATTGTTTTTTATGCCAATTGAATGTTCATCCTAGTTTGTTTGGATTTTCCTAGACCTAGTTGTTTAAACATTTTATAGGGCATGACGTTAATGTTCGCCCTCAATTCAGCTAAGGCATTGTTAACATTTAAACTACCAATTAAGCAAGGAATCGTAAAACTCCCTAGATCTTTCAACCTGTTGGGTAGCTTATGCTGTAGAATGGCTGAGCAAACTGCGTTCAGCTCCACATGCGACGCATCATCCAACTTTCTTTTATTTGCTAAAAGCTCCTATAAAAATTTGACTGCGTTTGGCATCTGCGAGAGAGCTTCAATAAATAGTAAGTTTATATGTAATTTCTTTAATAATTTAAGGAATTTACCAAATTGTTCGTCCTGTGGTCTTTGCTTGTCACACTGGGGTATGGCACACGAGGTTTATATTCTTTACCTACCGGTTTTTGCTTATTATGGTCCACTTCATCCTTTTCTTTACTTACCACAAATCCCCGCCTAGGTTCTGGTTCAGGTTTAACTAAACCTTTTTCATCTCAAACGGTAATTGCATTAAGCTTCTCGCTTGGGTTATTTTCAGTGTTATTCGGCAAGATACCTTGTGGTCGTTTGGAAATCATCTTTGCCAACTAGCCTATTTGATTCTCAAGCCCTTGAATTGATGCTTGCTGATTTTTAAGAGTTGTCTCGGTGTTTTGGAAACATGTTTTGGATACCGCGATGAATTTTGTTAGCATCTCCTCAAGGTTCGGGTTCTTTTCCTGCTAGTAAGGTGGTTGTTGAAAACTGGGAGGATGTTGTGGTCTTTAATGTCCTTGACCACCCCAAGAAAAATTGGGATGGTTCCACCAACTTGCATTATAAGTGTTACTATACGAGTTATTTTGAGGTCTAGAATTATTACCCATATAGTGGGCTTGTTCCTCCTCGGTGCTAGGGTTGAAGGGTGGATAATCTGGGTTGTGCACTCCTGCATTTGAATCACACCTCATCACTGGATGTATCTAAGTAGAACCATACAAACCATCAATCTTTTTATTCAAAAGTTCTACCTGGTTAGATAGCATAGTGATCGCGTCGAGGTTGAAAACACCAGCTACTTTTGTCGGCTTCGTTCTTATGACTTGCCACTGATAGTTATTTAGTGACATCTTTTCAATAAATTCGTAAGCCTTTTCAGGTGTTTTGTTGTTTAAAGTTCCACAGATGGCTGCATCGATAAGTTACCTTGTTGAGGGATTCACACTATCGTAAAAAGTTTGAACTTGTAGCCATAGAGGTAACCCATGGTGAGGGCACCTTCTCAATAGGTCCTTGTATCTCTCCCATGCATCATAAAGTGTTTCTAAATCCATCTGCACAAAAGAAGAGATATCATTGCTCAATTTAGCTATTTTTGTCGGCAGAAAATATTTAAGTAAAAATTTTTTTGTCACTTGTTCCCAAGTAGTAATCGACCCTCGTGGTAACGAGTTTAACCACTGTTTAGCTTTGTTCCTCAATGAAAAGGGAAATAACCGAAGGTGAATGGCATCATCAGAAATGCCATTGATTTTAAAAGTGTCGCAGAGTTCCAGAAAATTTGCTAAATGAGTGTTTGGATCCTCATCCTGTAAACCATCAAACTGAACAAACTCTTTTATCATTTGAATTGTATTAGGTTTCAGTTCAAAATTATTTGTAGCAACAACAGGTCTAACTATACTCAATTCAGTTCCTATTAAAGTAGGTTTAGCATAATCATACATAGTACGAGGAGCAAAATTCTGTTCTATTGGATTTATAGCAACCATAGAAGGTAGCGGATTATTCTGATTATCAGCCATCTCTTCAGTTGTAGTATGGATATCGTCCTCTTGCCTTTCCTCTATGTATTGTATTTTTCACCTTATTTCTCTTCGATTTTCGTGAGCTGTGCTTTCGATCTTACTATCAAAAAGTAAAGGTCCCGACGAGTTTCTTCTAGTCAGAAACTATAAAAACCTGCCAGAAATTGAAAGAAAAATTTAGTAAATAAAAAGGAAAACAAAATTAAATAAAAAATAATGGCTAAAGTAATAAAACTTAAGCATTCCTATATCTTAGTCCCCGACAACGGCGCCAAAAACTTGATGGTCACTAAACTAACTAAAAATTCGACTAAGGCAAGCGCACCTATCGAACAGTAGTATAGTTCTAGTGAGACCGAAAATATCGTATCCACGAGGACTAAAAGTACTAGTAATTACTATCTTTTTATTATCTAGCATAAGAGTTAAAGGGTGTTTTTAAACTAAAACTAATTATCTAATTAACTAAGATTACGACAGAGATGGAAATTGGAAAATACTTTAGGAAAACCGATTAAGAAGACAATACCCAAGGAAGAATCCAACTAGACTTCACTTATTACCTTTGAATTAGATAATTTATTCACTTGACTTATTCCGTAGAAATCCATGATTTATGTTAATATCTCTCGAGACTAAAACCAACTGACTCTAGGTTGATTAATTGAAATCTCTTTCCAATGAAAACCCTTATTGTCGCATTAACTCGATCTATGGATTCCATTATTAGATTTGACTCTAATCTGACAGATTTATGTCATTCTATCCCTAGGATTGCATGCAACTCAGCTTAATTTTGAATGATCTACTCTTAAACAGGGACTTTTGCTCCACTGAATAAGCACATCAAAACCTAAATTAATACCCTGGAATATTAAAACAAGAATTTAGAACTCACAATTAAGAATAAGAATAAGTATTTATCATATAATTCAAGCAATAAGATTTGTCTTAGGTTTCATCCCCCTTAGGTATTTAGGAGGTTTAGTTCATACTAATGGAAAACATCTCAAAGTATGGAAAAGAGTAAAGCATAAGGAAACCCCAAAGAACTTCTAGGAAATTGGATCAAAATCTTCAGTCTTGATGTAGATCATTGCTTTTGAGATGATTCTGATGGCTGTCCTTAGGTATTTTCTGCCTTCCACTCCGCGTGTCCCTCTAATCCTCTTCTGCGGTATTTATATAGACTTTCGAATGCCCAAAATAGCCCAAAATTAGCCTTTTCCGAGTAGAACTAGACTTGGGCTCAACACGGCCATGACACATGGGCATGTGGTATACCCGTGTGTCATACACGGGCGTGTGGATCACCCGTGTGGAAATGCTAGGCCGTGTGAAACACTATTTTAGGCCTATTTGTTCTATTTTTAGCCCGTTTCTCGTCCTTTTTGCGCTCCTAAGATTTTCTGAGTATAAAACATGAATTTAAAGGATTAGGACCATCGAATTCAATAAAACCAAGGAAAAATCATCCATAAATATGCCAAGCATGGGGTAAAAATATATATATATTATGGTTTATCAGTGGTTTTGGGACCATAAATCTGACACAGAAAAATTTAGTTTTCTTATAATTATGTAGTCTACAGTTTTACGGAATGATTCAGTGAAATTTTCATTCGAAAATTTTGACATTTGAGCACTCAATTTAGCAAAAAAGACTAAATTATAAAAGTGCAAAACTTGAGTTCTACATGCTAGATGTGTCTAATTGCTATGAAATTTTAAATTAGAGGTCCTTAGATGGTAATTAGACCATTTATTAAGTTAGTGGACAAAAATAGAATAAAGTAAGAGAATTTTAATGTTTTAAGAAAATGGCATTTTGGTCATTTGGTAATTAATTGAATTAAAAAGCCAAAAATCTAGTCAAAATATTGTCCATCTTCCCCCCCTTGTGCCTAAATTTTGAAGGAAGACATAGCTAGGATTTTGCCAACTTTCAAGCTCGATTGTAAGTCCGTTCTTGTTCCGTTGTTAATGCTCTTTACATTTTTGAAGTAGTTATCACTCGATCTACCTATTTCTACCACTAATTTGTGAAATGATTAAGGTCTAGGGTTTGACCTATGTTAGAAATGTGTCTATTTTGATGTCTAATGGTAGATTATGCAAGTTTGATGTTTGAAAAATGACTTTTGCTAAGTGGTTTTTGATGAAAATGCCTAAAAGGACCTATTTGTAGAGAGTTATAAAATGAGTAGTAAAAATATGAAAGATTGAAAATGCGGTCTGTTATAAGCATGAAAGAGGTTCAGCTAGGTTTGTTAATTGAAGAAGTTGTATCCATTTCATTTTACGAGCCTAGGGACCAATGTGTAAAAATGTCAAAGTTTAGGGGCAAAAATGTAATTTTTACTATAGTGTAATTTTTGGGCTAAATTGAAAAATGTGAGTATTAAATGAGTTAAATTTATTATTATAGATCAAGAGAAACAAGGCTCGGACCTAGATCAGGGAAAAAATAAAGTGTTTGACGATTAGGTCCCATTTCTGCTATTTTTGTACCAATGTAAGTTTGTATGTAAATAATGCATTGTTTTAATTATGTTTTAAACGCTTTATTATTGTATGAATTGTGATTGACCCTTGGACATATTTGAAGAAGTTTTGACAAGCGTAAAATCTAGGTTGAACCTTAGGAATAGATAGGATACAAATGTCATGACATTAGGGTTACTGAGATTACGTGTAAGACCATATCTGGGATATGACATCCATATGAGACTTCGTGTAAGACCATAGCTGGGCTATTGGCATCGTTACTGAGATTATGTGTAAGACCATATCTGAGATATGGCATTGGTATGATACTATGCATACGAGATTCCCGAGTATCCTTTAGTATTCCAAGTGGTTCAACGGGTAATTTAACGAGTGTGCCAAAGGTGAATTGTGTGTAAATCCAATTTGAGATGACTCAGGTATGTACGTAAATCTCATACGTAATGAGCTCGTTATGTGATGAACCCTTGGTAAGGTTATGATTGAGTAAGTTATGATTTTAAGATCTTAATAATATTTATGCCAATTATCATCATGTTAATCGTATGTTTGATGTTTGGATTTGGTGCTTATTATTTGCATACGAACTTACTAAGCTATATAGCTTACTCCTCATTCTTTTCCCTTGCCTTATAGTGTCACCAAGCTAGCTCGGGGATCGGAGACTGTCGGAGATCCACTCACACTATCAACTTATTATTTTGGGTACTAATGAATGCAACATTTTGAGTTATGGCATGTATAGGGACTTGGTCATTTTGTTATGTGTCATAATTGAATTGGCCTAATGTGCTGTACTATATTGGTTGGTAATTCATCTTGTAAATGGCCATTTGAAATTTGATGATATTGGTATAAGTATATATATATGATGATACTTTTCATGGATGTGGGAATTTGCATGATTCAAATTGATATATGTGTAAAGTTTGTGTAAGATAAATGTTAGTAAGTGGATGAGGTGTTGATGTCTTGGTTTTGGCTGATTTGGTTGTAGGTATGTGCTTAGAATGGTGTTGTATGTTGTTATGTAGGTATGTGCATGGAAGGGTGACAAAATGGCTTGGTAAATAGCCTTATTTTTGCCCACACGGGTAGATACAAGGACGTGTGTCTAGGCTGTGTGTGACACATGGTTTTCCCCATGGGCATGTGTTAGGTCGTGTGTCTCTTGCACCCTAATTTTTACAAAATAGAATGCTCAGAATTGAGTACACGGGCAGAGACACGAGCGTGTGTCTCAGTTTTACGGATGACACAGCCTCAGGCACGAGCGTGTGTCCTGGGTGTGTGAAGTCTGCACCTATTTTATGAAAAATTATAAATTTTAATTCGACCACGCGGCCTAGCACATGTGCATGTGACTTGGCTGTGTGTTTTCAATTTGTTCTTGGGTGACAAACAGACCGGGGTTGGGACATGGGAGTGTGTAACCACACTACCTGCCCACACGGGCGTGTCCTAAATCCACGTGAGCGTGTGACCCCTGTTTAGGGAAAAAATTTCTAAGCGATGTGAAATTTTCTAAAGTTCTCGGTTTAGTCCCGAACCACCTTCAAAGTATGTTTTGGGCCTCGTATGCTCGTGTTAGGGACTTTATGAGTATTTATAAAAAGTTTTAATTTGGATGAAAATTCATGACCTAGAAATGTATGTTTGCTTGTGCTTGAGTCCGATAATGCCTCATACGTGTAAGGGGTGTTACATTTAGTGGTATCAGGGCTTTAGTTTAGTCGATTCTCAGACTAACGTAGTGTAACAGCCCGATTTTGGGCCTAGTTAGAATGATGGTTTCAGGACCACAAATCAGGAGTCGAAGAAATTATTTATTTATTATTTTAGTGTTATAACATGATTTTATAACTGCATGAAAATTTTGGTGGATTAATTTTAACGTTTGAGAGCTTAATTTCGAAAAAGGACTAAATCGCATAAAGGGCAAAAGTTTTATTTCATTAGCTAAGGGTATCAAATAGCTAGAGAACCAAAATTTAAGATCTTTAAAGAGCAATTAGACCCGTAATATAGCATGACCGGCCATAGGGGACAAGAATGGTCAAAATGTCAAGATTAGGTGGAAACCTAGTAACCTATTTAACTAAAATAAAAGAAAAAGAAAAAGGCTATCATCTTCTTCTCTACACCACTGAAATTTTCAGCAAAATGGGGCTTTTGGAAGCTTGAAATTGCAGCAACTTATAAACTTTAAAAGTAAGTGATTTTCATACTCCTTGTTGATGATTTTTGCATTTTTAAGACCTTTGTAGCATGAACTTTCCATTGAGGGGACTATTTTGGAAAATGGTTGATAGTCTAGGGATTTGCCATGAAAGGATTTGTAATGTTTGCTGAGGTTTTATGGAAGAGTATGAGTTATGGTTATGAAATAAACAACTTTTGCGAAAGGACTTCTCATGAAAACCCTAATAGGACCATTTTGTAAAGTTTGTAAAATAGATAGTAAGATTGTGAAATAATGGAAATTTGGGGTTTTCATAAGAGTAATAAATGGTCGGATAGGCTTGGCTAATAAGGAAATTTGAGAAAAATTGATATTCGGGCTTAGGGGTAAAATGGTCATTTTGTGAAAACCTAGGGGCAAAATGGTCATTTTGCCCAATTATAAATTGTTGGGTACCTAGACTTATATGCTGATTAAATAAGTAAATTTTTATTATTTTAGATCAAGAAATACAAAATCTTAACTTAGACCGAGGGAAGGGCAAGCAAGTAGATTAAAACCGGCTAGTCATCTACATTTTGTAATCCAAGGTAAGTTGTATGTTAATAATGCAACTATATCATTATGATGTGAAATTGAATTGATATTGTATAAGTTGTTTAATTGTGATTATGAGTATGCATGTTGAGAAATTAATGTAACAAAGACTCCCAGTTGTACATTAGGAATGGATTTGGATATTCATGCCATGACATTGGGTGATATGTGTGCTAGTGTAAGACATGTCTGGGACATGCTTCGGGCACATTATGAAAGCCAGTGTAAGACATGGCTGGGACATCCATCGACCTCGAGATATACAAGCTAGTGTAAGACCTGTCTAGGACATGGCGTTAGCTTGTTGTGTGTCAGTGTAAGACTTGTCTGGGACATGGCATCGACACCGATAGATGAGAGCCAATGTAAGACCTGTCTGGGAAACGGCATCGGCCTCGATACATGAAAGTCAGTGTAAGACCTGTCTGGGACATGGCATCGACTTCGACGTGCTAGCCAGTATAAGACCATGTCTGGGACATGGTGTCGACATCTATTCCCATGTTTGGGGCTATTGAATATTCTATAGTATTTCAAATGGTTCAACGAGAGATTTATGATATATATCAAAATGAGAGAAAACATAACATGTGGTGAGTGGTACATGTACCTAAATGAAAATTACGAAATATGAGCTTCATTTACATTGTATGTTTAGTAAGGAAGGAAAGTGAGTAAGTTATGCCTATGACCACTTGTGTATTTTACACAAGGTATGAAATGAGAATCCAATCAACATTGTATGCTTGATGAGAGATGGATATGAACTAATAATATTTATGAATCCTCACTTTTGTGTGCAAATTGAATTATGTTGGGAGTATGATTCCTTATGGTAACTTGTAGTTATTTCATTATTTACATGCGACTTACTAAGCTTTATGCTTACCTCTTTTCATTTCCATTTCCTTGTAATGCCGCCAAACTAGTCCGTGGATCAAAGAACGTCAGAGACCTTGTTCACACTATCATCTAAATCACTTGGTATAGTTAGTTCTTTTACTTTGATTATGGCATGTAAAGGACCTTGTCTTTTGAGTTTTGTGTTATTGTTATTGGCCATATGTGTTGGCTTGGGATGGAACGCTACATTTTATATAAGGCCTTGGATAATGGCTAATGCTTATTTTGATATATACAAATGATGGTATTTTCATGGATGAGTAGATTGCATGAATGAACTAATGTCTATTGTGGCTGATTATACTTTGTATTGCTATGTGGATTGGTCATGTTAGATAATGGTATAGGTTGATGCATATAAGGGTGGCATAAAGGCTTGGAAAATAGCCTTGTTTTTCCCATACGGCTAGACATACGGGCATGTGTCTAGGCCGTGTGTGACACATAGGCAGCCCCATGGGTGTGTTGCACGGCCGCGTGTCCCTTGCACATTAAATTTACAAGTCAGTATGCACAGTAGTAAACACACGGGCAGAGACACGGCTGTGTGTCTCAGTTGTATGGAAGACACGGGCCCTAGCCACGAGCGTATGCCTTGGCTGTGTGACCCTTAAGGGTTGCTGATGTTAGAAATAAACTGTCCAAGTTTTTAAGCACGGGCTAAGACACGAGTGTGTGCCAGGCCTCGTGAAAACCCCTGTAGGTTCGAATTGAAAAATAAGTTCACACAGGTAAGGGACACAGGCGTGTCGATATATGCTTAGGCCGTGTGAGTCGCACGGGCCTTTAACACGACCATGTCAAGATGACCACACGGGCGTGTCCCCCTGTTTCTAGTGTCATTTCTCAGAATTTCCTAATGAACCCGGGTTGGTCTCGACTAGTTTTCAATGGGTGTTTTGGGCATCACAGGCCCATATTAAGAAGTTAGACAAAGACTGAGAAGTATTAAAATTTTGATCAAGTCTTTCTGACTAGGGAATGTCCGTATGCACTTGTTTAAGTTTAGTAACGGCTCGTATTCTATCCCGGTGTAGGGTACGAGTGTGGGGTGTTACACATAGCGTGTGTAAGAGTCTAGCTATATATGCCATAATTGAACTATGATAGTGTGATGACTTCTGACAATTTTAAATTGTGTTTTCATATAGTAAATGGATCCCGATCAAGCTGAGGCTGATGACGTTGACTCACGCTCAAGGGGCAGTGCCGTTTGATAGTAGATCTCCTACGGTTAGTCAGGGAGAAGGGGCTAAGGAAGCTTTTCTCCATATGTGAACAAATCTGAATGCCCAACCTCCTCCACCCCTACCTATTCCTTGACCGGTTCCCGTAGCTCCACAAGGTATGGAATTTGTAAGAATAAACAAGCCCCCGGTTGATAGGATCCGGAAGCACGGGGCTGAAGATTTCAGAGCTAATGTTGATGGTAATCCCAAGAGAATCGAGTTTTGGCTCGAAAACTTCATTAGTGTATTTGACAAGCTGTCTTACACACCAGATGAGTGTTTAAAGTGTGCCATCTCACTTTTGAGAGATTCTGCATATCATTGGGGGAATACACTAGTATTTGTGGATCCAAGAGAAAGGATTACCTGGGAATTCTCTCTAGAGGAGCCTCAAAAGAAATATATTAGTCAGCGGTTCAACGATAATAAACGTAAGGAATTTCTTGAGCTGAAACAGGGTTGAATGTCAGTGATAGAGTATGAGCAAGAATTTGTCAGACTTAGTAAATATGCTCGAGAGTATTACGGGCATGTGACCTTTGAAAAATTAAAAATTTTTATAATTTTTGAAATTTTTATATGTTATCAATTTGGTCTCGAATGCATGTTTTAGCATCGCATACTCGATTTTATATTCTTAATGAATATGAATGAATGAGATTTACTACAATGAGATGATATTTGATTTTTAGTTATTCGGATATAAGTTACAAGTCTGGTAATGCCTTTTAACCTATTCCGGCAACGGATAAGGGTTAAGAGTGCTACATTTTATTGGTATCAGAGCTATGGTTTAGTCGGTTCTAGGACTACCATAGCGTTTGTGAGTCTAGCTATACATGCCATATTTATGAACTGCGATAATGTGATGAATCCTGACATTGAAATGTGCTTTTATATAGCAAATGGATCCCGAAAGAGCCGTAGCAGACGATGTTGAAAGTAATGCACCTGCTCTCATGCAAGGGACGGTGCAAGCTGATTCTAGACCGGCTACGAGTAGTTGTGATGGTGAGGCTAAACAAGCCTTCTATTAGATAATGAATGATTGGTTCACCCAATATATTAGAACCAATCTGGCTGTACAACAACCTCCACCCCCGGTTAATCCTTTTCAAACTCCTGTTATGCCACCAGTTAATCCAGTTCAGTTAAGTAGACCACCAGTCGATAAGATTAGAAAATATGAGGTTGAAGAGTTTCGAGCTACAACGAGTGATGATGCCAAAAAAGCCGAGTTCTGGTTAGAGAACACGATAAGAGTGTTTGATGAATTGTCCTTGAGTCTAGAAGAATGCATAAAATATGTTGTTTCCCTTCTGAGATATACGACGTATCATTGGTGGAAGACTTTGACACTGTGGTTCCGAGTGAAAGGGTTACTTGGGATTTCTTCCAAGCTGAATTTTGAAAGAAATACATTAGTTAGAGATTCATTGATCAGAAACGAAAAGAGTTTCTCCAACTTAAACAAGGCCGTATGTCTGTCACCGAATATGAGCAAAAATTTGTAAGGTTGAGTCAATATGCTCGTGAATGTGTATCTACGGAAGCAATAATGTGCAAAAGATTTGAAGATGGTTTGAACGGGGATATTCATTTTCTAGTTGGGATTCTAGAAGTCAAGAAATTTGTGGTGCTTGTTGAACGAGCATGTAAAGCTAAAGATCGCGGGAAAGGGAAAAGAAAAGTTGATTTTAAAGCTAGAGAATTACGAAAGAGATCATCAGACAAGTCATTTCAATCTGGATCAAAGAAGTTTAGAGATGATAATAGCCATTCAAAGACTAGTGTTGCTAGTGTTGATAATGGAAAGAATAAAAAGCTTGAGTGTAATCAATGTGGAAGACGACATGTCATTGAATGCTAGGGAAAAAGTAATAATTGAGCTTGTTATAGTTGTGGTTCAAGAAATCATTTTATAAAAGATTGCCCAGATTTTGCTGAAAAAGATAATGTTCAGAAACCGAGGCAGAGTGGTAACGGTTTTCATGGTAGATCTCCCAAGATACGAAAAATGTAAGCGGTAGTCAAAGAGGAATGAAAGACACAGTTGTTAGATCTAAGGCTCGTGCCCCTATCAGAGCCTCTGCTATACGAGCTCGCGAGGAGGTGTCATCGCCAGATGTGATTATGGGTACATTTACTCTCTATGATACTTTTGTGGTTGCTTTGATAGATCCTAGATCGACACATTCGTATATATGTATGACTTTAGTGAACAGTAAGACTTTGCCTGTAGAGTTTACTGAATTTGTAATTAGAGTTTCAAACCCCTTAGGCAGATGTGTTCTGGTTGATAAAGTCTGCAAGAATTGTCCGTTAATGTTGCGAGACAATTATTTTCTGGCTGATTTAATGTTATTGCCTTTTGATGAGTTTGATATAATTCCGGGTATGGGTTGGTTAACTTTGCATGATGCTGTTGTGAACTGCAAACGAAAAACTATTGATTTGAGATGCAAGAATGATGAAATAGTTAGAATTGAATCTAGAGATTTGAGTGGATTGCCTGTAGTGATATCTTTGATGAAAGCTTTAAGTATTGTGAGAAAGGGTTGTGAAGCTTATTTTGCATATGTGATTGATTCGAGAATGTCAGAAAAGAAAGTTGAATCTGTGCCTGTTGTCTGTGAGTTCCCTGATGTGTTTCTTGAAGAACTTTTGGGATTACCTCCGGTTAGACAGGTAGAATTTGGCATTGAATTGGTACCTAGTACTACTCCAATTTCAATAGCTCCATATAGAATGGCTCCGACTGAATTAAAAGAATTAAAGTCTCAGTTACAAGAGTTGGCCGATAGAGGGTTTGCTAGACTGAGTTTCTTACCTTGGGGTGCTTGGTTTTATTCGTGAAAAAGAAAGATAGCACGATGATAATGTGTATAGATTATCGTCAGTTGAACAAAGTGACTATCAAAAATAAGTATCCTCTACCCCAAATTGATGATTTGTTTGATCAGTTGAAAGGAGCTGCTGTGTTTTCGAAAATAGATTTAAGATATGGTTATTATTAGTTGCGAGTGAAAGACTCAGACATTCCAAAAACTGCTTTCAGAACGAGGCACGACCATTATGAATTTTTAGTTATGCCTTTCGGCTTGACTAACACACCTGCTATCTTTATGGATTTGATGGATAGAATTCCCAGACCGTATTTAGATAAATTTGTTGTTGTATTTATTGATGACATATTGATTTATTCACGTGATGAATCTAAACATGTCGAGCATTTGAGATTAGTGCTACAGATTCTGTGAGATAAACAATTGTATGCGAAGTTCAGTAAATGTCAATTCTGGTTGCAAGAAGTCAGTTTTCTGGGCCATATTGTATCAGCCTCTAGTATTCGAGTTGATTCGAGCAAAATTTTAGCTATTTTGGATTGGAAACCTCTGAGGAATGTCTTTGAGGTCTGCAATTTTTTGAGACTTGCTAGTTATTATAGAAGATTCGAAAAAGGCTTTTCTATGATTGCAATTCCGTTAACAAAACTGCTACAGAAAGATGTGAAGTTTGAGTGGTCAGAAAAGTGTCAGAACAACTTTGATCAGTTGAAAACTTTGTTGATTGAAGCTCCAGTTTTAGTACAACCAGAATCGGGTAAAGAATTTGTGATCTACAGTGATGCTTCGTTGATCGGTCTGGGATGTGTTTTAATGCAAGAAGGGAAAGTTATTACTTATGCTTCGAGATAGTTAAAGCTGCACGAAAAGAACTATCCGACACATGATCTTGAGTTAGCTACGATTGTGTTCAGATGATTGTTTGATGTGCTGGGATAGAGTATGTGTACTGAAAAATGATGAACTTATTCAAAATATTCTACACGAATCGCATAGTGGTTGTTTATTGGTTCATCCAAGTACTACAAAGATGTATAACGATTTGAAGAAATTGTATTGGTGGTCAGGTATGAAACAAGATATTTCAGAATTTGTTTTGAGATATTTGATTTGTCAACAAGTAAAAGCTGAACATCAAGTGCCTTTAGGTTTACTTCAGCCAGTGATGGTGCCCGAGTGCAAATGGAATAGGATTACGATAGATTTCGTAACAGGTTTACCTTTGACTCCAAAAAGGAAAGATGTAGTATGGGTTGTGGTTGATAGATTGACGAAATCTGCTCATTTCATCTCGGTACGTACAAACTATTCTCTTCATATGGAGTACCTATTTCTATTATTTCGGATAGAGATCCGATATTTACTTCGCAATTTTGGAAGAAGCTACAAGAAGCTTTTAGTACGAAGCTGAACTTTAGTACCGATTTTTATCCGTAAACCGATGGTTAGTCTGAGAGAGTAATTTAGATTCTCGAAGATATGCTCCGATGTTGTGTTCTAGAATTCGAGAGTAGTTGGGAAAAATATCTACCATTTGCTGAGTTTGCTTATAACAATAGTTTTCAGTCGAGTATAAAGATGGCACCTGATGAGGCATTGTGCGGCTGCAAGTGCCGGGCACCCTTGTTTTGGACCGAGCTTAGTGAGAAACAGATTCACGGGGTTCATTTGGTCAGAGAAATCGAAAAAAAGGTAAAGGTAATCTTTGATTGCTTGAAAGCAGCTTCAAATCGACAGAAGTCGTACGTGGATTTGAAAAGAAAAGAGATTGAGTTTCTGGTTGGTGATAATGTATGTTTGAAAGTATCTTCGTGGAAGAAAATTCCCATATTTGGTCGTAAAGGCAAGTTGAGCCGGCGTTTCATTGGGCCATATGAAATTTTTGAAAGAATAGGGCCGGTGACATATCGGTTAGCTTTACCCACAGAGTTGGAAAGGATCCATAATGTATTACATGTGCCGATGTTGCGACTATATCGTTCTGATCCTTCATATGTGATTTCTCCAACAGAGATTGAGATACGACCTGATATAACTTAAGGTGAAGAATCGATCAATATTTTAGCTCGGGAAGTTAAACAATTGAGAAATAAGAGCATAGCCCTAGTGAAAGTTTTGCGGCAAAGACATGGGGTTGAAGAGGCTACGTACCAACCTAAGGAAGCTATGAGAAAATAGTACCCAAACCTATTTTTGGTAAGATTTTCGGGGTCGAAATTCCCTAAAGGGGGAGAGAGTTGTAACAGCCAGATTTGAGCCTAGTCGGAACAGTTGTTTTGGGACCACAATTTCGACATAGAAAAATTTAGATTTCTTATAATTTCATGGTCTACAGTTTACGGAATGATTTTATGAAATTTTCGTTCGAAAATTTTGACGTTAGACCACTCAATTTACTCAAAAGGACTAAATTGTAAAAAGTGCAAAACTTGAATTCTACATGCTAGAGGTGTCTAATTGCTACGAAATTCGAAATTAGAGGTCTCTATATGGTAATTAGACCATCTGTTAAGTTAGTGGAAAAAAATAGACATGAAGCAAGAGAATTTTAATGTTTTAAGAAAAAGGGCATTTTAGAGAATTTTAATGTTTTAAGAAAAAGGGCATTTTGGTCATTTGGTAATTAAATGAATTAAAAAGCTAAAAATCAAGCCAAAATATTGCCCATCTTCTCCCCCTTGTGCCAAAATTTAGAAGTAAGACATGGCTAGGATTTTTCCAACTTTCATGCTCGATTGTGAGTCCGTTCTTGTTCCGTTTTTAATACTCTTTATAATTTTGAAGTAGTTATCACTCGATCTACCTATTTCTACCACTAATTTGTGAAATGGTTAAGGTCTAGGGTTTGACCGATGTTAGACATATGTGTATTTTGATGTTTAATGGTAGATTATGCAAGTTTGATGTTTGAAAAATGACTTTTGCTAAGTGGTTTTCGATGAAAGTGCCTAAAAGGACCTATTTGTAAAAAGTTATAAAATGTGTAGTAAAAATGTGAAAGAATGGAAAAATGTGAAAGAATGGAACATGTGGGCTATTATAACCATGAAAGAGGTTAAGCTAGGTTTGGGAATCGAAGAAATTGAGTCCATTTCATTTTACGAGCCTAGGGACCAAAGTGCAAAAATGTCAAAGTTTAGGGGTAAAATCGTAATTTTTTACATAGTATAATTTTTGCCCTGAATTGAACAATGTGAATATTAAGTGAGTTAAATTTGTTATTATAGATCAAGAGAAATAAGGTTTAGACCTAGATTGGGGGAAAAATAAAGTGTTTGACGATTAGGTCCCATTTCTACTATTTTTATACCGAGGTAAGTTCATATGTAAATAATGCATTTTTTTAATTATGTTTTAAATGATTTATTATTGTATGAATTTTGATTGACCCTTGGGTGTATTCGAAAAAGTTTCGACAAGCGTGAAATCCTGGTTGAACCTTAGGAATGATAGGATACAAATGTCATGACATTAGGGTTACAAAGATTTTGTGTAAGACCATATCTGGGATATGGCATCGATATGAGATTTCGTGTAAGACCATAGCTGGGCTATTGGCATCGATACGAGATCACATGTAAGACCATATCTAGGATATGACATTGGTACGATACTGTGCGTATGAGATTCTCGAGCATCCTTTAGTATTCCAAGTGGTTCAATAGGTAATTTAACGAGTGTGTCAAAGGTGAATTACGTGTAAATCCAATTCGAGATGACTCAGGTATGTACGTAAAAATCATACATAATGAGCTCGTTATGTGATGAACCCTTGGTAAGGTTATGATTGAGTAAGTTATGATTTTAAGATCTTAATAATATTTATGCCAATTATCATCATGTTAATTGTATGTTCAATGTTTGGATTTGATGCTTTTTATTTGCATAGGAACTTACTATGCTATATAGCTTACTGCCATTTTTTTCCCTTGCCTTATAGTGTCACCAAGCTAGCTCGAGGATCGGAGACTGTCGGAGATCCACTCACACTATCAACTTATTATTTTCGGTACTAACAAATGTAACATTTTGAGTTATGGCATGCATAGGGACTTGGTCATTTTGTTATATGTCATAATTGAATTGGCCTAATGTGTTGGCCGATATTGGTTGGTAATTTATCTTGTAAATGGCCATTTGAAATTGGCTAATATTGG
Organism: Gossypium anomalum; assembly: GCA_025698475.1. Taxonomy (NCBI): domain Eukaryota; kingdom Viridiplantae; phylum Streptophyta; class Magnoliopsida; order Malvales; family Malvaceae; genus Gossypium; species Gossypium anomalum. The sequence goes on from CM046956.1 coordinate 64,867,171, forward strand.
TATAAGTATATATATATGATGATGATGCTTTTCATGGATGTGGGAATTTGCATGATTCAAATTGATATGCGTGTAAAGTTTTTGTAAAATAAATGTTAGTATGTGGATGAGGTGTTAACGTCTTGGTTATGGCTGATTTAGTTGTATGTATGTGCTTGGAATGGTGTTTTATGTTGTTGTGTAGGTATGCGCATGGAAGGGTGACAGAATGGCTTGGTAAGTAGCCTAATTCCCACACGAGCGTGTGTCTAGGCCGTGTGTGACACACGGTCTACCCCACAGGCATGTGTTAGGTCCTGTGTCCCCTGTACCCTAATTTTTGTAAAGCTGAATGCTCAGAGAGCACACAGGCAGAGACACGAGCGTCTGTATCAATTGTGTGGATGATACGGCCTCAAGCACGGGTGTGTGCTCTGGGCATGTGAAGTCTGCACCTATTTTATGAAAAATCATAAATTTTTACATTTTTGAGATCGTTACAGTGTAATGTACAAAACCCATGCTTGAATTTCTGATTTTGATGAATATTTTGAGTTATGTCATTGATGAATAATTGAGCTTTGTGATGTTATATGATGAATTATGAAAGATATGTTTTGGATTAATATATTTTGTATTGAAATTTTTGATGAATTTGAGTAATTAGGGCTAAATTGTAAAAATAATAAATTGAGGGACTAAAATGTGAAATAAATGAAATGTATGGGCTTGTATGAGTATGGGTAACATTCAGCCTAAGCATGGTGTGTGCAAATTTTAGATGTTTTGTATTTTGTGCAATTTGGACTAAATTGTAAAAGGTGTAAAATGTTCGAGGCAAAATAGTAATTTGCCCATTTATGTGTTTTTGGACTAAATTGAATGAAATTATGTTTGAATGAGTTTAATTTGAATATGTTTAGATCAAGAACCAAAGAAATTGGATTTGGATCGGGGGAAAACAAAAGTTGTCGAATAATCGTTCTGTTCCAATTATCGTTGTCCGAGGTAAGTTTATAATCAAATAGATGTTGTTAAATTTCAATATATGTGATCTATAAATAATTGTAATGATTACTAGTAAGTTATGAATCAACATTGAGTAATGGAAAATGTGATTGTGGTATGATTTGTAAGTTATATGATCTTATAATTCAGTTTTATAATGGTACAGTTTTGAGTTGGCATCGATATGTGATTCCGATATGTGTGTGCGAGTAAGACCACGTTGAATTCGTTGGCATCGATATCTGATTTCGATATGTGTGTACAAGTAAGACCACGTTTAATACGTTGGCATCGATATGTGATTCCAATATGTCTGTGCGAGTAAGACCACGTTTAATACGTTGGAATCAATATGTGATTCTGATATGTGTTTATGAGTAAGACCCTGACTGGGACAGTGGGATCGATATGTAATTACATGTAAGACGTCTGGGACGTTGGCATTGTACGATATGTGCTACTATTCGACTATCCTATTTAATTCTAAATGATCAACGGGAAATGTTAAGTAAAGGCCGAATGTGGAATCGAATTAAAAGGTTCATGTATGTGTTAGCTAATGTATTGAAATTAAGGTAAGTTTTGGTATTTGAAGTGATGATACGAATCATGTTATAAAGTTGGTTATATGTATATTGAATGCAAATCTATATTCGGCAAAATGATATAAATATGTGATATTAAAGTGTGAAACATGTGTATACATATATGAATGTATATATATATTCATCTATATGATGATATTATGACCTTAGAAGTAAATAATAACTTTGATAATGGATATATATGTATATTCAGCCAAGATAAAGTTTATATATGAAAGTATTTGTTGTGTATAAAACTGTAAGCTTGAAATTAAATGTGATTATGATAGCATAAATTGGTTTGGTTAAATTGAGTTAATTACATCATTGAGTTGTTTATTTGCTTATGATTTACTAAGCTGTGAAAGCTTACTCTGTGTATATGTTTGCTTCTGTGTTATAGATTTTGGAGACTAGTTACAGGTTCGGGGATCGTTAGCGAAGTCTATCACACTATCGTCTGTTTATCAGTATTTTTAAAAGCTAAATTTCAAACCTATGGCATGTATAGGCTATACTACTTTTTGGATATGTTTGAAGTGTTGTATATAATATGCCATGCGAAAATGGCTAATATGATATATAAGTATTTGCTATCTTGATCATGGTTCTTGTGTGTGCTAAGTTTGGTTTGTATGCTATGCTCAAATGATGATTTTATTTGGTTTGGTTGAATCGGCTATAGGATATATATAAGTATGAATTATGCTTGATATGTTACCTATTGTTTAATGATTCAGTTATGTCTTGTATTTGATAGTAATGATTTAATTTGGCTGATGAGTGTATTTAGTTAAATGTTGAATTTAGGTAATGAAATTATTGAATTAATGATTTGGAAATGTTATGTATATATATATGTGAAACATGTTTTATTTAGTTTTGCCATGTATTTCGGTAACAAGGTGATTGGGTTATGGCATGTGATAAAAGTGAGTTCAATATGCTTTCATTAAGTGAAGAAATGAATATTAATTATGTTAGTAAATTAATCATGATTCGGCACTTATATATATATAAACATATGGTGTGTTGGCTTGATATATATATATATTTGCTTATCCAAACATGTAATCATTGAATTGGTATTGAGTATGACCTTTGTTATTTTGCAAGATAAGTGATATTAACATGTTTAGATTCGGTTTTGGTATTTTAAAGTAATAAACATGATTACATTCGGCTAAGGATTTGTAAAATGACCAAATGAATAGTAATTTAAGTTATAAGGAATCATGATTGTTTTTATGCAAAATAGGTGAATGTGAATGGTTATATGTACTTTGATGGTTATACCATTCGGTGTTCTTTAATATATGTCTAAATTGATACAGGACCTTTTAGTATTGCGCAATCTACTTGATGAACTTATAAGTAGACTTGTTTATGATTTAGCCATTTGGAACTATATATATAGTAATGTACTTATGCCATGAATGATTTGGTTAAATTTATTATATCCTTATTGTACCGAATAAAGTTTTGCTAAAAATGATATGTACTTAAATATGTTTACTTTATATAATTCATGTTTGTAATAATTGATTGAATTATTTATAATATCTTTGATATGCGCATATGCTATGTCGTAAAATGATATATTTGGCACTATTTGCTTATGAATTATAACTAGATATATGTTTTTAAAAATGTTATGATATGATTCGTAAAGAATTTAAATTAATTATATATGTTAATATTTGATTGTTTTAAGAGTTTGAGCAAGTGTACGCATACGACTTTTAACCCCATTCTAGCGACATATATGGGTTAGAGGTGTTACAGAGTTACTATGTCGGATTCATCAGTTGAGTACACTGTCGAGGACTCTTTTAGAAAATGCCTCAAAGGCATACCCAGATCTCACCACAAAGGCAGACTAACAGCTCACCACTTAGGCATTACAAATTTCGCCTGATATGCTTTCCAAACATTATGCCACATAGGCTTTATAGGTAACTTGCCACAAAGGCTTCTCAAATAAATCGCCATAAAGGTTTTACAGGTGACTCGCCACAAAGGGGTGGTTTGGTTTGCCACCAAGGCACCACGTAAATTGTCGTGTTTGACGATATGGATTTGCCTAAACTCAACATCACTTAAGGTTTTCCCATCACCGCCCTCGTGACATGCAAAAACCCTAGTAAACAAATTCGGCTTATCCGCCATTCCTAGAATGTGTCCTGGCCATGGTCTTTACACATATCTGACACACTGGCCTTTTCTTGAGTTTACTATCCTGGCGGACGTCATCAAACACCACTGCAGGGTCCATTATCATATCACATATTTTCCCGACACTCTACCCAGGCCCTCTTGTCACCAACCAAAATTTGGCATGCATCACTCTAATAACTATTATAGTATGCCCAAAGACCAATCATGAGATGTCTATAATTACATAATTGTTTTACCTTGTTTATTAATATAAGACATTGCCATTATTATTTTAGTTTCTTTTTCTGTGTATATAAATAAACTAAATTATAATAAAGTTCTAAGAAAATTTGATTATTCTTAAAAGGTCCTTATTCAAGTATTATTGTGGGCTTGGACAATAGTAATGCATTAAGACTAATGTGTAGTTGATTAATGTCAAAAAGTTGTCATTGACATAAGGATGCCAAAATCAATACATGAGTATGTGTTAGAGAACAACATATTGGACTAACCTATTATGAGTATGTTTCTTGTATTATTATTTAATAGTCAGAATATTACTAATAGTGATAAATATGTATATGATCTTCAGACTTGAGATCATCATTGTCCCAACATCGTGAGTTGCATATTTTGATACAGTCAAACATCTACCGTAATAGGTTGTACTATAAATATTGATGTTGGATATACCACAATCCATGTAGTAGGTTATGGTTGATCAAGATAGGATTTATCTCTCCTACATAATAGGAGCAATATGTTAGGCCTCTTGATGGAGTGAGATTAGAAATGCATGGCCATGCTCGAATAAGTTGATATGAGATATCATACCTATTTTTTTATTGTAGTCTACTTAGAGAATCAAGAAATATGAGATTGGACTATACAAGTGTGACTATTGCATGACTTGTGTTCAATCTAGATATTAAGGATAAAATGATATAATACATGAAAAGATTATCACAGAAAGGTTATGTCAAATTACAACTTCTTATAACTTTAGTAGCAATGATGCATTGCTAGATGCCACTCATTGCTTGTATTATTAGAAATGTTCTAGTATTACTACCAACGTTACAAGAACCTACAGGGTCACACCCTATTGTTAAAACGAACAAAATCAAAACACATTTGGTATTGTGTTTAGTTGTCACATGAATTAAATTAATTATTGAATTCATTTAATTTGATATTTAAATATTAAACGAATTAAATGTACAAGCTTGTTGTACACAAATAGAGAACAAAGTTAAAATTAATATATGAATTTGATTCATATAAAATTTTAATAGAATATAGCTTACCAAAATTATTATAATAAATTATTATTATAATTTCAGTCAAACATTGAAACATAGTAGTTATAATTTCTTTTGGAAAGAATATAACGTTCTTTAATACTTTCCATATGTTATAATTATTTTTGGAAAGAATATAATGTATTTAATGCTTTTCATATGTTCTTTATAAGATTTGATTCCGTTTTCAATATTTGCATACCAAAATCCCAAATTAGGGTAAGTGTGTTTTAAAAGAAAATTGAGAAAAAAGGTCTAGTAGCCATTTTGGGAGATTATTCTCTAGAATAGTTCCAAGAGAGTTTTGTTGTTCGTTTGAATATCGGGTGGACTACTTAGAGGTTGGAACATTTCTGTTGTGGCTTGGAATCAACATCGAATTAGCTCCATCCTCTCATCATTTTCGGTTAAAAAGGTATATTTTCAACCTTATCTGAAACTGTTTAATTGGCGATCAAACTTTTACAAATATTAAAATATCGAAATCATAAATTTCTAAAGTTTTCGATTTCACTAGTTTGGAAAAACTTAAGCAAATGGTTTAAAAAGTATGTTTGAAAACAATGAAAGGTTTTTTAGGCCATTCCGGTGGCCAATGTAGCTTTCCGAATTCGGCTATAATGACTAGGTCGAGTTTGAGATGTTACATTAGCTTTTCTCATAAGTTTACATGAGCATCAACCATCATATATCATAATCTCATTTCATTTCATCATCAATTCATACAGATCCAATTTCACATAACATAGTTCATACTATATTCATGTAGCATATCATATATCAATTATGTCACACTCTTTTATACTATATTCTATTAATTCCAATTTCTTGATATTCAATATCATTTAATATGAATCATTCTGATTTGACAATATAAGCTTACATTGATAGTTATTCATGCAATCAACATGTAAATCTATATATATAATGATCTCAAATCATAAAAGTACAAACCATAATTGTTGTTACTTGTCAAAAACTCTTGCCTTTTCTTTCTCTTGCAACGAATCGACGTCGTTTTTAGCTACGTTTGGTAATTCATAAAATAAAGCAATATCATATTTCACCCAATTCATATTCAAATAAAAAGCCAAACATATTTTTCATTTTATTCAATTTAGTCCCTATACTCGGGATATGCATATTTTTCGATATCTAGCTTCGAATCAAAATCTGATTTCACATTCTTTTATTAGGGACCCTATACTTCCTATTCTTAACACAATCTCATGATAGTTTTCCATTTATTTAATTTGGTCCCTAATGTTTCAAAGTTAACTAATAACCTTATTTAACTTTAGAATTTAGTACTTATCATGATCTAAGCTTAATATTTATCAAATTCAAGCCTAATTCACCAATTTCTCTTTAATGCAACTTCCTGAAAACTCAAAAATAGAAAAAAAAAATTGATACATGAGCTAGCTAAATCAAGCTCCCATGATTCAATTTTCATAAAAATTTCATTAATTTTGCATAATTATCTTGCAAATTTGAGATGGCCAAACCTATGTTTAGCAGTGGAGTTTTTTTCCTATATTCTCTCTTTGGAAGGTGGAAGAACATGATAATATCATCTTCCTTTCCACTATTAGTTTTCTTATATATCTTTATTAAGATTTAATTACAACTAGTTAATTAATTAACGTTTGTTTATTTACTTAATTATAATATTAAAATTAAATGAGAATCATCATCACCATCCACTAACTCATGATAGAATAGTGGTTTAATAACCATTTTGGTCCTCTGGATAATGGTTATCTAGGCCCCTAAGCCTTTTCCAATTTAAAAATCACTAGCGATTTTACGTTCATAATTTAGTCCCTGAACTTGAATTAACTAATTTCTTAGTTAAATTTCTTAACTAAAATTTATTATATTATCATATCAACTTTGTAAATATTCTTATTTTATATTTACCAACTCGATTTATGAAAATAAATTCTAAAATCGTATTTTCCAACAACATTGGAAATCAGGTTTTTACATTCTATCAATAAGACAACATCTTTTTAGCAAAGACCATTTCAGTTTGGAGCCATGTGAGCTATGCATCCCCAGTGTAGGGATGTAGTCAAAGATGCCTGGAATAGTGAAATTAGAGGCTCTTTTGTCTTCTAAACTTGTAACAAACCCACATCTGACCCGAAGTACAGATCTAAAAATAAGATACCACATTTTGTTACCAGAGCAATTGAGACTATTTTCAAGACATTCATCAAATTCAATCTAACATACGCGTAGAATATATAAATTTTCATATACAATAAATCAATTGGACTCATTTCTAATGTCATGAGGATATACAGGGTCAAACACAAAGTCAGGATATGAATCCTAACTTAATTCATAAAAAAATTTTGAAATTGTAGATTTTTTTTATAAATATTTTAAACTTTTTATTTTTTTGTAAATTTTGTTGAAAGAAACTAATTTTGTCATTTTTGAAATTGAAAAAGGCCTAACGATATTTACACCAATCTATTATTCAATTTATTTGAATTATTCAACTTATTCAAATTGTAAATTTCAACTCGACTTGAACACAGAAAATCAAATTAATTATTTAAGTTGAATTAAAAAATAGAATAACTCGATTCAATTAACTCAAAAATCAATTTTTACGAGTTAAATCTAGTTTTGATCACCCCTTATTAGAGGCCCACCATGATTTAGTTGGTTTTTTTTTATTAGAGACTTGTACTGTAATACCCCAGTTTTGGTGCAAAGTAGTAAAAAGGTCTGTCTATCGTAGTGTTATTTGCCTGAATGAATATTTTTCGTGTACGTGTATATGTATAACAACCATCACTAGAGTAAGTAAGAATTTGATTTCCTGATATTCTGTCATATATAAAGGAGAAGTCTATGTTAATTGGCTAAGAGTATGTAACAGCCCGCCCGACGAAATCCTAGTTTTCAGTTACTGTTTAAAAGATAACAGCTAGGTAGAGAAATGTTTTTGAAAGGAGTACTCGCCAAAGGCGTACTACACCATATTATGATAGTAACGATGTTAGTTGCATTGTAAGTATAGTAGTTAGGGCCCCTCTGGTTAGGGTAACCATTAATTGTCTATATTGGGTTTTTATTTATATTTGCATTTACAGTTGTAGACCATTAACAAATTTATTTTTAAAAGAAGGTGACACATGTCAAGTTTTAATAAGATGGTCTGGGTCTTACTTGTAAATATATATTAGTTAAATGGGCTACAGAGAGAGAGGGAGACGTTATATCTTCTTCTTTCTTTTGAAAACGCTGCTGTGGCTTTCTTTTGAAGCCATCTAGGGTTTGTTTCCCTTGGGTTGGAACTAAAGATCAAACCTAAAGTAGAAGATTACTTCATATTCTGGTGAATATTTCGGTTACGTGGGTGGAATCCTGAAGAGTAAGTTTGTTAACTTTGGTGAACAGTAAGATTAAAAAAAAAGAAGGGGTTTGTAAGGGGTTGTCAATGTTTTGAGAAAGAGATGGTAAAATGTATGTGAATGGGTTTTGATGATGTTTTTATGTTCCTTGAGCAATGATTGCAAGTTAGAAGTAACAGCCCGTTTTCAATTAAATCAGAACAATGGTTTTGAAACCACAAATTTGAACTTAAAATAATTATTTTATTATTATTTTTAGGTCTACAGCATGATAGTATGATTGCATAAAAATTTCATTAAGAAATTTTACCGTTTGTATGCTTAATTTGTGAAAAAGGACTAAATCGCGTAAATTGCAAAAGTTGTGTTCTAATAGATAAAGGTATCTAATAGCTATGGAACTTTAAAGTGAAGGTCCTTATATAGTAATTAGCCCATAATTATTGATAGTATAATATGATGTCTTGGTGTAGCTGAAATTTGTGATAATTTAAAAGGTTATAGAGGTAAACTGTAACACTCCTTACCCGTATTCGACGCCGAAACAGGGTACGAGGCATTACCGAACTCATCACAAGAACAAACATACAATTTTGGGTCATAAATTTTTTCCCAAATTAAAACCATTCATATTCAATCACAATGTCCCTATTACAAGCCTATGAGGCCCAAAACATACTTTGGAAGTGGTCCGGGACTAAACCGAAGACTTTAGAAAATTTTTCACTAAACAGGGGTCACACTCCCGTGTGGATATGGGGCACGCTCGTGTGGGCAAGCCGTGTGGTCACACATGCCCGTGTCCTAACCCCGTGTGTAACGCCCAAAAAATCTAAGTAATTATTTTTGTGTGTTGTGTTGCATAAATTCATGTCTGCTTCAGTGGTTGAGTGTCGTGAGGAGTGTTGGAGAAGTCCTGAGTTCAAGCCTTGTCTTGTACAAAATTTTGTTTTTGCCTGAACTAAATCTGTCTCTGGTCAGTAGGTCTTTTAAATAAAATCAGGTAAAGTATGACATAAAACGCCTGTTGGTCCAGGGGATAGCGGTGTGTTACTGCTACTAGGGGTCTTGAGTTTGGGTCCCGCTATGCTCAAAGAGAGTTTTATTTTGCTTCTTTGTCGTAGGAGAAGTGGAAGTTGACTGAAATACTGCTAGTTGAGGGGAGTTTGAATTCGGTGGTTGAGGAGGAAATGGTGGAGTGATATTAGGAGAATTTTGTGGAATTTGAAAGTGGGGGGAGTTATGGCCAAATAGTTCTTTGACCACTCAAGAATTCAGCTATGAGTGGTAATTGGTCACTTCATTTCGGGTTTCTACAAAATTTTGGTTATTCTCGCTCTTTCTTTCTGAAAGTCGATTTGGTTTCTAGCCTTGCTGTTGATTTCTTTCTCAACTTTTCGGGTTGGTCACATTCATTTTTGTTTTGTTTATCCTTTAGCCGATTATTGCAAAAAAAAATGGGGTTCTTTGTGGTTTCTATCATTTCTTCTCCTAGTATTCAGATTCTTACTTCTATTTTTCCATTTGTGCTGACCTTCTCTGTTCTTTGTTAGGCCGAATTATCTCCTCCTTCTTTGTTTGACTGGATACCCTGAGTGTTGTTTCTCTTTTTCTTCTCTTTGCTCCAAATTGAATACCCTCGACATTGTGGCTGAATCTGTTAAAGCCTAACCATCTTCTTTCTCTTCTTTATTTCCCTTGGCCAATTTTTGCTGAGGTACTGCTGAAATCCCTTTGATTTCTTGGTAAGTGTTTTTACGGTTTATTTTCCCCTAGCTGAATCTTGTTTGGCTTTTTTCTCAAAGGTTCGGCTTCTGTATCTCTTAGGCCAAACAGTTGCTTTTTCTCTCTATTTCTGCCATGGGGAAGTATTCATCTAACACCTCTATTCACACGAATGTTGCTAGGGGCTCGATCTTAATAATCAAGGTGTTAGGCTGATTGCTCTTCCCCTACAAGTGGTTTTTCCTTCATTGGTATGTGCTTTAAGTGGTGATTAAGGATCATGCCCTTGTGTTATGTTTCTTAATGGTGGTTAAGTGTTTGATTTGTAAAAAGGTAACTAGGGATCTTTTATTATCAGGTGAGGGCAATTGAAAGTCTAAGGTGAAGGGTTGTGTTTGGTGCTGAATAATTAAGAGAAGCGTTCATGGTTTATAAGGTGTTTTGATCTTAGAAGTGGTTTGAATGCATAACATGCGGGCGTTTGATAGTAGAGGCCATCATGAGCGATTTCATGGGCTTAGGTCGTTCTGGCCACATTGGGCCGAAATGGGCCATGTGGGCCCTACAGGCTCGTGGGCCCCACATAGGTAAACCACACATAAGTGTGGAGATTATTGGGACAGGCTGTGTAGTTCACATGGCTAAGGTCATTATTGGGCTTATTAGGCCACACGGGTGTGTGGGCCTACATGAGTCGTGTTATAGGCTTTGGGCCCACTTTCACTGTTTTACCATTAAGGTTGCACGAGTCGCCCGAGATGAATGTGGACCTACTGTTGGGTTGGTAAGTACACTCAAACCCCATTCTGTTGAAATGACTGTTATACCCCTGAGAGGTAAAATGACTGATATACCTCTATGATATGTTTGACTAAATTCGAGCATGACATTTTGCATTCACGTATTATATTATGACATGACATGTTGCATGGGGGTGGGTTTGATATATTTGGAGGAAGTGTCCTGTACTGGTAGCTCTGCTGCAAATACTGTTTAGTGCCACAACCGGTGCTATATTTGGAGTGTAGGGATGGGTGGGTGGATTTTATCCCCATATGGAGTGTAGGGCTGGACGGAGTGGAGTGTAGAAGATGGATGGGTAGGACTTTTGTTTGCATTTCTGATACTGTTACTGTAATGGGCTAAGGCCCACACTGATACTGTTACTGTAATTGGGCTAAGGCCCACACTGATATTGGACTGTCACTAAAACAGGCTTAGGCCCAAACTGTATTTGCCTACGATTTGACTAATTATTGTAAAGGGAATGCACACTGAGTTTTTCATAAACTCACCCTTCTGCTTTTTTGTGCAGGTAATCCTTAGGCGGGTCGATGCTGCGAGGGACTCGATGGAGGCTACACAACTGTTTTGCTACTATTTTAAACATTTAATCTTTAAGCTATTTAATTCGGGTATTTGTTATGTAATGAGGTCTCTTTAAATTTTTACTTAAATTTGGGGTTACTTACTTTGATTTATAGCTACTAGTAGCAGGATGCGAATTTTCAAAAAGATAAATGTTTTCAAAACACCACGCCATTACAACATATTTCAAAAGCTTCCGCAATGATTAAACATGTGCTAAACCTACTTGAGTTTTCATCAACAAGATACTTAAAATTTTTGTAAAAGATCACTACGAGGGTTTTAATATAGTATGGACTTTTCAAACATAACGATGCTTTTCAAAACACACTTTAATGTGATATCACAGATTCGGCCATAATGTCTAGGCTGGGTTTGGGGTGTTACACTGTGGAACTCTCTGTTTGTCACCCAAAACAAATTGAAGACACATGGCCAAGTCACACGCCCGTGTGCTAGGCTGTATGGTCAATTGAAGAAATTTTTTTTTATGATTTTTCATTAAATAGGTGCAGACTTCACACGCCCGGGACACACCCCCATGCCCAAGGTCATGGCCCTCAAACGGCTGAGACACACGACCATGTCTCTGCACATGTACTCAATATTGGGCTTTCTGTTTCTCAAAATTAAAGTGCAGGGGACACACTACCTAAGCACATGCCTGTGGGGCAAGCCGTGTTTCTGTGTGCCTACCCGTGGGGACAAAAATATGGCTATTTACCAAGCCATTTTGCCACCCTTTGATGCATACACCTATACAACACAACATAACACCAATTCAAGCATTTCCATACAACCAACTCAACTCAAGTAAAATCCCACATCCATGAAAGATATCATCATATAGATTACTTATACCACTAGTAGCCAATTTCAAATGGCCTTATACAAAATAAACTTTCAACCAATAATAGCCAACACATTTGGCCAAATCAATTATGACACATAACAAAATGACCAAGTCCCTTATACATGCCGTAACTCAAAATGTTGAAATCATTGGTACCAAAATAATTGTTGATAGTGTGAGTTAACATAACGAAGATTGGCATGAATGTTATTCAAGTCTCATAGTCATAACTTACTCAATTACAACCTTTCCAAGGGTTCATCACATATTGAGCTCATTACGTATGAGTTTTACGTACATACCTGTACCAACTCGTCATATAACCGTAGTATTTCACAACTTTGACATTCCCGTTGAACACTACGAATATTAACAGATACTTAGAAATTTTACACATAAGTGTCATACATGTAGCCAAAGCTACCTCACGTCTCATAATACATATAGGGTCGTTTTCGAGCTATTCACAGGCCTACTCACACAAGTTGTCAGTCAGGATGTAGCTACACAGTGCTGCTCACACAAGTTGTTAGGTATCCAAAACTCATGCTGGATTACCCAGCCACTGGTAGGACGTACGAGACTAGCACCCGAATCACATAAACACATGGGTTCCTAGTGACATGTCACTCGTATCTTATTCTATTCTTAAGGCTCAAACGGGAATTCTCACTCGTCGAAAATGTCCAAGAGTCCATAATAATTCATACAATATTAAAGCATTTAAAACATAAATATAACAATGCATTATTTACATACGAACTTACCTCGGTACAAAAATAGTAGATTTTAACCTAATCGTCAAACACTTTATTTTTCCCTCGATCTAGGTTCGAACCTCATTTTTCTTGATCTATAATAACAAATTTAGCTTATTTAATACTCACATTGTTCAATACAATCCAAAAATCATATTATGGAAAAATTACATTTTTGCCCATAAAGTTTCACATTTTTATAATTTAGTCCCTAGGCTCGTACATTGAAATGTATTCTATTTCTTCAAACCCAAGCCTAGCCGAATCATTTTCATACTTATACTAGCCCACATTATCCACTTAATCACACTTTTAGTACTTATTTTATAACTTTTTCAAATAGGTCCTTTTTTATATTTTTACCAAAAATCACTTAGAAAAAGTTGTTTTTCTAAGAACAAACATGCATTTTCTACCATTAGGCATCAAAATACACACATGTATAACATGGGTCAAACCCTATTCCTTAATCATACCTCAAATTAGTGGCAGAAATATGTAGATCGAGTTACAACTTAAAAAATGTAAAGAGCATTAGAAATGGGGCAAGAACAAACTTACAATCGAGCTTGAAAGATGAACAAACCCTAGCTATGTCTTCCTATTGTAAAATTCGACCAAGGGGTAGAAGATGAGCAAAAAATTGGCTTTTATTTTGCTTATTAATTCATTTATTAACCAAATGACCAAAATGCCCCTAGCTTAAAACATAAAAATTCTCTTACTTCATGTCCATTTTTGTCCACAAACTTAAGTAATGGTCTATTCACCATCTGAGGACCTCTAGTTTAAAATTTCATAGTAATTAGATACCTCTAACTTATAGAACTCAAGTTTTGTACTTTTTACAATTTATTCCTTTTTCCTAAATTGAGTGCTCAAACGTCAAAATTTTCAAACGAAATTTTCACAGAATCATTCCATAAAACTGTAGACCATAAAATATAAGAAAATTTTTTTTCATCGGATTTGTGGTCCTGGAACCACTTTTTCGACTAGGCCCAAAATCGGGCTGTTACAACTCCCCCCTTTAAGGATTTTTGTCCCTAAAAATATTACCAGAAAATAGGTTTGGGTATTGTTTTCTCATAGCTTCCTCAGGTTCCCACGTAGCCTCTTCAACCCCATGTCTTTGCCACAAAACTTTCACTAGGGCTATGCTCTTATTTCTCAATTGTTGAACTTCCCGAGCTAAAATCTTGATCGGTCCTTCACCTTAAGTCATATTAGGTCGTATCTCAATCTTTGTTAGAGAAATCACATGTGAGGGATTAGAACGATATTGTCTCAACATCGACACTTGAAACACATTATCAATCCTTTCCAACTCTGTTGGTCAAGCTAACCGATATGCCACTGGCCCTATTCTTTCAATAACCTCATACGGCCTAATGAAACGTGAACTTAACTTGCCTTTGTGGCCAAATCTCAGAATCTTCTTCTAGGGAGATACTTTTAGAAATACTTTATCACCAATCTGAAATTCTATCTCTTTTCTATCCAAATCTACGTATGACTTTTGTCTATCTAAAGCAACTTTCAAGCAATCACGAATTACCTGTACTTTTTCTTCGATTTCTCTAACCAAATCACCCTCGTGAATCTGTCTCTCACTATGCTCTGTCCAATACAACGGAGTTCGACACTTACGGCCATACAATGCCTCATACGGTGCCATCTTTATATTTGACTGAAAACTGTTGTTATAAGCAAATTCGACCAATGGTAGATATTTCTCCCAACTACCTTCGAATTCTAGAACACAACATCGGAGCTTATCTTCAAGAATCTGAATTACTCTTTCAGATTGACCATCGGTTTGCGAATGAAATGTGGTGCTAAAATTTAACTTCATACCCAAAGCCTCTTGTAATTTCTTCCAAAATCTCAAAGTAAACCTCAGATGTCTATCCGAAATGATGGAAATAGGCACTCTGTGAAATCTCATAATCTCAGAAATATGCAATTCAACTAACTTATCAAGTGAGTAGTTAGTATGTACCGGAATAAAATGAGCCAATTTCATCAATCTATCAATAACAACCCAAACGGCATCTTTCTTTTTCAGAGTCAAAGGCAAACCTGTTACGAAGTTCATCATAATCCTATCCCATTTCCACTCGGGTACCATCACTAGCTGAAGTAAATTCGAAGGCACTTGGTGTTCGGCTTTTACTTATTGACAAATCAAACATCTCGATATGAATTTAGAAATATCTCTTTTCATATATAACCACCAATACAATTTCTTCAAATCATTATACATATTTGTACTACCTGGATGAATTGATAAGCAACCATTGTGTGCCTCACGTAGAATTTTCTAAATAAGTTCGTCATTTTTTGGTACACATACTCTATCCTGGAACATCAATCATCTGAACTGATTCCAAAGTCTATATAAATACCCTATTCACATAAGCTCTTTTGGCTTGCAATTCACTATCACTTTTCTGAGCTTCACAAATTTGCTGGATAAAAACCGATCTAGCTCTCAACTCGGCCAAAATTGAACCATCATTAAACAAGGTCAATCTCGTATCCATAGCTCTCAAAGCAAATAAGGACTTTTTGCTCAAGGCATCTGCGACCACATTTGCCTTTCCCAGATGATAGACAACCACTAGTTCATAATCCTTCAATAACTCGAGCCATCTTCATTGTCGCAAGTTCAAATCTTTCTGGGTCATCAAGTACTTTAAACTCTTATGGCCTGTAAAGATATGGGATTTCTCAACGTACAAATGATGACGCCAAATTTTCAAAGCAAAAACGATGGCAGCTAATTCCAAATCATGCGTCGGATAATTCTTCTCATGTGGTTTCAACTGTCTCAAGGCATAAGCTACCACTTTGCCCTCTTGCATCAACACACAACCAAAACCATTCAATGAAGCATCGCTATAAATTACAAATTCTTTTCCCGATTCAGGTTGTACTAAAATCGGTGCCTCAGTCGGTAATGCCTTCAATTTCTCAAAACTTTGCTGACATTTTTCAAACCATTAAAATTTTACATCTTTTCGCAACA
Source organism: Gossypium anomalum (assembly GCA_025698475.1). Classification (NCBI taxonomy): domain Eukaryota; kingdom Viridiplantae; phylum Streptophyta; class Magnoliopsida; order Malvales; family Malvaceae; genus Gossypium; species Gossypium anomalum. The sequence goes on from CM046956.1 coordinate 64,883,312, forward strand.
ACTTCGTCATAGGGGTAGCAATAATCGAAAATCCTTTGATAAAATGTTGGTAATAACTAGCTAAGCCCAAAAAGCTTCCAACTTCTGATACATTCCTAAGTCGTTTCTATTCAACAATTTCTGAAATCTTAGTTGGAACAACCCAAATACCTTCGCCTGAAACTATATGTCCCAAAAATCTGACTTCTTGGAGCCAAAACTCACTTTTACTAAATTTAGCAAATAATTTCTTGTCTCTCAACGTCTGCAATATAGTTCTCAAATGTTTGGCATGCTCAGACTCGTCCCAAGAATAAATCAGAATGTCATCGATGAACACAACCACAAACTTATCTAAATACGGTTGAAAAATTCTATTCATCAAGTCCATAAAAATAGAAGGTGCATTAGTTAATCCAAAAGGCATAACAAGAAATTCATAATACCCATACCTTATCCTAAAAGTGGTTTTCAGCAAGTTCGACTCTTTAACTCTCAACTGATAGTAGCTGGATCTCAAATCAATCTTTGAGAATACTGTTGCTCCTTTCAACTGATCAAACAAGTCATCAATTCTTGGCAAAGGGTACTTGTTCTTTATAGTCACCTTGTTGAGCTGTCGGTAATCAATACAAAGCCTTATAGATTCGTCTTTGTTCTTTACAAATAATACTAGACCACTCCAGGGGGAAAAACTTGGTTTTACAAAACCCTTATCCGTCAACTCTTGTAACTGAGCTTTCAATTCTTTCAATTGAGTCAGAGCCATCCTATACGGAGCAACTGATATCGATGAATTCCCAAGTGCCAAATCAATAGCAAACTCTACTTCTCTGACCGGTGGTAACCCTGGCTACTCTTCTGGGTACTCACAGACTACCGACATAGATTCAATTTTCAATTCAGACCACTTTGTATTCAACATATAAGCAAGGTAAGTTTCACAACCTTTCCTTACATACCTCTAAGCAGACATAGACGAAGTTACCATAGGCAATTCCCTTTATTCATCGGTTTCAACCCAAAGAACGTCACCATTTTCACATTTTAATTCAATAGTTTTCTGTCTACTATTTACTATGGCATCATGCAATGTCAACCAGTCCATACCCAAAATAACATCAAATTCATCAAATGGCAATAACATTAAGTCAGCAGGAAAACAGTGACCTCAAATCATCAAAGGACAATTCTTGCAAACTTTATCAACTAGCACATATTTGCCTAAGGGGTTTGATACCTTAATCACAAATTCAATAGACTCAACGGGTAAACTCTTACTAGATACCAAATTCACACAAACATAAGAATGAGTCGATCCAGGATCAATTAATGCAATAATATTAGTATCATAAAGAGAACATGTACCAGTAATCACATCGGGAGATGACGCATCCTCACGAGCACGAATGGCATAGGCTCTAGCAGGTGCTCTTGCCTCATATCTCACGACTGTATATTTCATCACACTTTTACTATTAGTTTCATTTTCAGTATTTCTCGATGGCCTACCCCTATTGGTAGTATTACTTGGCCTTGCACTCTGAAATTGTTCTTTCTCAACCATCTCAGGACAATCTCGGATAAAATGTTCTTAGGAACCACACTTGAAACAAGCTCAGTCATTCATCCTACACTCGTTGGGATGTCTTCTTCAGCAATGCTGGCATTCCTGTCTGTTAGACCTAACATTACCCACACATGCTATTGAAGTAGCTTGAGATTTAAAACTCGAATATTATTTTTCGCGGTCTCTGTGCGAATACCCAGCTGATACATTTGAACAAGAATTCATTTCTCTATATTTCTTTAACTGAGATTGAAATGACTTACTCATTGGCCTTTTTCTTGTATATTTTGTCTCACTCTCGGCCTTTCTCTTCTCTTTGCTTAGCTCTCTAGCTTTTTAAGCTCATTCAACCAATACAACAAATTCTTTTAGTTTCAAGATTCCAACTAACAATCGAATGTCCTCATTCTGCCCATCCTCGAACCTTTTACACATAATAGCCTCGGAGGAAACATACTCTCGGGCATACTTATTGAGCCTGAAAAATTCTCGCTCATACTCTGTCACTAACATTCAGCCCTATTTCAGCTCAAAAAATTACTTACGTGTCTAGTCGATGAACTGCTGACTGATATATTTCTTTCAGAATTCCTCTTGAAAGAATTCCTATGTAACCCTCTCTTTTGGTACCACAGATACTAGTGTCTTCCACCAGTGATACACTGTGTCCCTCAATAATGATATCACACTTTTTAAGCATTCTTCGGGTGTACATGATAACTCATAAAATACCCTGATAGTATTCTCAAGCAAGAACTCGACTTTTTTGGGGTCATTATCTACATTAGCCCTAAATTCCTCAGCTCATTGCTTCAAATCTTATCAACCAGAGGCTTATTTTGTCTTACCAAATCCACACTTTAGGGAACCACGGGAACTGGTTGGGGATAAGGAGGGGGTGGACATGTTGAGCATTTGGATTTGTTCAAAAAACTCTGAATACCATTCATTCATCATGTGGAGGAAGGCTTCTCTAGCCCCTTCTCCTTGATTGACCGTGGGAGGTCTATTTTTAGATGGCGCTGCCCCTTGAGCAGGAGCTAGCGCATTGCTTTCTACATCATCAGCTACAGCTCGGTCGGGATCCATTTACTAGATGGAAACAAAGTTTAAAATTATCCAGAGTCATCACACTATCACAGTTCATATATGACATGTATAGCTAGACTCTTACGCACGCTATGTTAGTCTGAGAATAGACTAAACCGTCTTGATACTACTAAATGTAACATCCCTTACCCGTGTTTGACGCCGGAGCAGGGTACAAGGCATTATCTAACTCATCACAAGAACAAACATAGAATTTCGGGTCATAAATTTTTGCCAAAGTTAAAACCAATCATATTCAATCACAATGTCCCTATTACGAGCCTATGAGGCCCAAAACATACTTCGAAAGTGGTCTGAGACTAAACTGAGGACTTTAAAAATTTTTTGCAACACTTAGAAAATTTTTCACTAAACAGGGTTCACACGCCCATGTGGATAGAGGACACGCCCGTGTGGGCAGGCTGTGTAGTCACAAATGCCCGTGTCCTGACCCCGTGTAACTCTCTGTTTATCACCCAAGAACAAATTGAAGATACACGGCCAAGTCACATGCCCGTGTGCTAGGCCGGATGGTCGATTTAATTAAATTTTTTTATGATTTTTCATTAAATAGGTGCAGACTTCACACACTCAGAACACACGCCCATGTCCAAGGCCGTCGCCTTTACACGGCTAAGACACACGACCGTGTCTCTACCCGTGTACTCAATATTGGGCATTCTGTTTCTCAAAATTAAGGTGCAGGGACACACGGCCTAGACACATGTCTGTGTGCCTACCCGTGCGGACAAAAATATGGCTATTTACCAAGCCATTTTTCCACCCTTTAATGCACACACCTACACAACACAACATAACATCAATTCAAGCATTTCCATACAACCAAATCAGTCACAACCAAGACATCAACACATGATTCATATGCTACTTCTATCATACACAAAGATCACATACTTATCAACTCAACTCAAGTAAAATCCCACATCCATGAAAGATATCACCATATAGATTACTTATACCAATAGTAGCCAATTTCAAATGGCCTTATACAAAATGGACTTTCAACCAATAATAGCCAACACATTTGGCCAAATTAATTATGACACATAACAAAATTACCAAGTCCCTTAGACATGCCGTAACTCAAAATGTTGAAATCATTGGTACCAAAATAATTGTTGATAGTGTGAGTAGATCTCCGACAGTCTCCGAATCCCCAAGCTAGCTTGGTGACACTATAAGACAAGGGAAAGGAAGGGAGTAAGCTATAAAGCTTAGTAAGTTCCTATGCAAATAATAACCATCATAATCACACATAAATCATACAGTTAACATAACGAAGATTGGCATGAATGTTATTCAAGTCTCATAGTCATAACTTACTCAATTACAACCTTTCCAAGGGTTCATCACATATTGAGCTCATTACGTATGAGTTTTATGTACATACCTATACCAACTCGCAATATAACCATAGTATTTCACAACTTTCACAACCTTTCCAAGGGTTCAGTCAGGACGTAACTACACAGTGCTGCTCACACAAGCTGTCAGGTATCCGCAACTCATGCTAGCATACCCAGCCACTGGTAGGACGTACAAGACCAGCACCTGGATCACATAAACACATGGGTTCCTAGTGACATGTCACTTGTATCTTATTCTATTCCTAAGGCTCAAATGGGAATTCTCGCTTGTCGAAACTTTGTCAAATACGTCTAAGAGTCAACATATTAAAGCATTTAAAACATAAATATAACAATGCATTATTTACATACGAACTTACCTCGGAACAAAAAAAGTATATTTTGACCTAATCGCCAAACATTTTATTTTTCCCTCGGTCTAGGTCCAAACCTTGTTTTTCTTGATCTATAATAAAAAATTTAGCTTATTTAATACCCAAATTGTTCAATACAGTCCAAAAATCATATTATGAAAAAATTACATTTTTGCCCCTAAAGTTTCACATTTTTACAATTTAGTCCCTAGGCCCTTAAATTGAAATGTATACAATTTCATCAAAACCCAAGCTCGGCCAAATCATTTTCATACTTATACCAGTCCTCATTTTCCACTTAATTACACTCTTACTACTTATTTTATAACTTTTACAAATATGTCCTTTTTGACATTTTTACCGAAAATCACTTAGCAAAAGTTGATTTTCTAACAACAAACATGCATTTTCTACCATTAGCCATCAAAAGACACATGTATAACTTGAGTCAGACCCTAGACCTTAATCATACCTCAAATTAGTGGTAGAAATAGGTAGATCGAGTTCCAACGACTTCAAAAATGGAAAGAGTATTAAAAACTGGGCAAGAACGAACTTACAATCGAGCTTGGAAGATGAAAAAACCCTAGCTATGTCTTCCTCTTGTAAATTTCAGCCAAGAGGTCAAATATGAGCAAAAAACTAGCTTTTATTTTGCTTATTAATTCATTTGTTAACCAAATAACCAAAATGCCCCTAGCTTAAAACATAAGAATTCTCTTACTTCATGTCCATTTTTACCCAAAAACTTAAGTAATGGTCTACTCACCATCTAAGGACCTCTAATTTAAAATTTCATAGCAATTAGACACCTCTAACTTATAGAACTCAAGTTTTGCAGTTTTTACAATTTAGTCTTTTTTGCTAAATTGAGTGTCAAATGTCAAAATTCTCTAACGAAATTTTCACAGAATCATTCCATAAAACTGTAGACCATAAAAATGTAAGAAAAAAATTTGATGTGTCAGATTTGTGGTCTCAAAATAATTGTTCTGACTAGGCCTAATATCGGGCTATTACAGAAATTATTAAATAAATGATAAATTAAATAAGGCAAAAAAAGTTCCTTCATCTTTTATTTCTTCTTCAACCAAATGTTAGGGTTTGAGAAGCCATTTTTGAGCTTTTGTATTTCGGCAACTTCACCTTGCTTAATTGGTATGTATTTTGTCCCATTTTTTATTGATTTCTATGTTTTCGTAATCGTTGTAGCTTAATCTAGCTAGCCCAGGGACTAATTGGTGAAACTGTTAAAGTATTAGGGTTTTACCATTGATGAATGTGTATGTGTTTTGATGTTTGATGATAGAAAATGAATGGTTATTATTAGATAAACAAGTTTTGTAAAGCGATTTTGGTTGAAAATGTCAAATAGGGATTTATTTGTAAAATGTGAAATTTATGTGGTGAAAAGTGTAAAATAATGAAATGTATGGGCTGCTTTAAGCTTAGGTGATATTCGGCTAACATGGATGTGGACTAAATTGCATGAATTTGTATTTTTATGAGAGTAGGACTAAATTGTAAATAAGTTAAAAGTATAGGGGTAAATTAGTAATTTTTCCATAACATGAAATGTAGATTGAATTGAGTAATATATGAATTATAATAGTTAAATTTGATTATATAGATTAAGAAAAGCAACATACGGTATTAGATCGGGGAAAAGATAAAGTTTTAGATTGAATGATTATTTTTCTTCACACAAGTTAGAGGTAAGTTCGTATATTAATAAGCCTTAAATTATATGTGTTTACATGCTTAACTAATTTATTTTTGATGATGCGACACTATGGAAATTCTTGACGAGATATCGGCAATTATACGGATCCCAGTTGAACTTTAGGAATAGATAGGATACAAATGACATGTCATTAGGGGTTACCGTGTTATGGGTCCTAGTCCTGTATGTTATAACGATGGATGAGTTTTCTGGCATGTGATGCGGTTACTCGTCAGCTTGTGTGAGTAGGACCGTGTAGCTACGTCTTGACCGTCAACTTGTGTGAGCAGACCTAGTGATGGCTCGAGATTGAGCATCTATATGAGATATGAGATTGAGATGGTTTCGACCATGTTTTGGCAGTTAATGTGCGAGATACCTGAGTATCCGATATTATTCCAAATGGTTCAACAACCACAATGATGTTCCGAGAGTGTATGACTTCGATATGAACCAGTACAAGTATGTACGTGAATCATGTGGAAATTAAATATATGAGATTTTTGATTCCATAATTAACTTTGTTGTGATTATAAGTTAGGCTAATGATACCAAATTGAGTTGCATTATGATTTAAATTACTTGCTTAATTGTGGTTGATTGGTAAGTTATATTTGCAATTATACTATAACGCCCCGAATTTGGGCCTAGAGGTATTGGGCCTTGAGTATGGGTCCGTAAGGAGGTTATATATAAGTATTTAATTGTGCAAGGAAATGACACAATTAAATGTCTACTTTGGTGGTTAATGACCCTAAGAAGTGTTGGAGAAATCTTGGGTTCAAACTTGGGCTTTAGCAAAAATTTTGATATTAAGTGAATAAAACCCTGGATGCTTGGATGATGGCCTTTTAAATTATTGTGTTAAATAAATGACACAAGGAAGCATGTGGTCTAGTGGTTGTGGCATTCTTAAGGTTGCAAGGGAGCCCGGGTTCAAGTCTTGGCTCTTACAATTCATTTTGGTTTTTCTCTTAAGTGAATCTGAACGCTAGCACATATGTCTTAAAGTTAATTATAGACATTTTTATCACACAAAAAGCCTTGTGGTGGAGTGGCAAGGTGGCGTGTTATGTAACTATGAGGTCTGAGGTTCAAGTCTTGGGATGCGCAGTGGAGTATTTATTTTGCTATTTGAGCTGCGAAGGAGGTGGAGTTGGATTGAAACTCTATGGTTGAAGTGGCCATAAGAATGAGGAATTTTCCTAATGGTTGAAAGTAATCCCACACCGGGAAGCTAACATGAGAATTGCTGAGAAGCTGGCTTTAAATAGAGCGAACCAGATGAGTTTGGAGGAAGACTGAATGCAAGATGTGCCAAGGATTGGTGATCGTGGACTTCGGCGCGTTCTCATAAACAGGTGTGTATTTCGCACTACTCTAGTTGCAGAACGACAAATGCCGGAATGCCAAAATACCAGTCACACGAGGATGGCAGCCACACGAGCGTGCGAGTGCACGTGTGGGAGCTTTGACGTGATGGTTGAGGCCATCATGAGTGCTCTCGTGAGATTAGGTTGCTTTGGCCACGATGGGCCGGGATGGGCCATGTGGGCCCAATGTGCCCATGGGCCCAAGTGGGTAAATTGTATGATTGTGTAGTAAATATTGGATTGGAATATGTGAATCTCATATCTGTAGGTTACTATTACAGAAATATAGGGTAGAATTACCGAAATACCCTCGATTTGTAAAATTACTAAAATACCCTTGATACCCTTGATTTGTGAAATTACTGAAATGCCCTCGACCTGTAAAATTATCGAAATACCCTTGACTTTTAAAATTACTGAAATACCCTCGATTTGTAAAATTACCAAAATACCCCTGATTTGGAAAATTACCGAAATATCCTTGATTTGGAAAATTACGAAATATCCTTGATTTGGAAAATTACAAAAATACCCTTTATTTACATAATTACGAAATATCCTTGACTTGGAAAATTACAAAAATACCCTTCATTTACAAAATTACAAAAATACCCTTGATTTGAAAAATTATCGAAATACCCTTGGTTTGAGATTTACCAAAACACCCTTGTTAGGTGAAATGGCTAAAATACCCCTAATAGTAAAAAGCTCGTTCTGCCCTCTAGGGTATATGACTCACTGATAATACAATTTGATTGATTTGACTATGTTCTGACTAAGAATGTATGACTGTAATTGGACTGTTGTGACGGCGATTGGTATGATTTTGTATGTTGTGTGTATATTTGCTACATTCGTATAATATTATGTTGCACATGGGTGGGAATTATGGAACGGAAGAAGTATATGAGGATCGCATGGTTGCTTGATGACCGTGGATCCACCGATTGAGGATTGCATGGTTGCTTGACGACCGTGGATCCACTGATTAAGGATCGTACGGTTGCTTGACGACCGTGGATCCACTGGTGTCGATCATATTTACCAGAGGGTGTGTGCTGACTATATTACCGTTGCTGATGGCTATGTGCCTAACATGATACAACTACCGATAGCTTAAAACCAATTATTCTAATTTTGGCTTTGCGCCAACCTACATATGGCTCTGAGCCAACCTGATTATGGTTGTGTGCCAAAAGTAGTTGCCTAAGGCTATGTGCCAATATATGATTATTAACAACTCGGTGTCGATCTCATTTACCTAGGGCTGTGTACCGGTTATGTTGCTCTAGTTGATGGTTATGTGCCAAACTTATTACAGTTACCGATGGCTTTGTGGCAATTATAATACCGCTATTGAAGGCTTAAAGCCGTATATATACTAGCGGCTTGCTGGAATGAAGGTAGTACCACAACTGGGCTACCATTGATGTGTATCGGATAGGTGGGTCGATAGTTATATCCCTACATGATGTGTACCGGGGGACGAACTTGGTGTATAGCGGTTGGATGGGATGGGTTAGCATACATTCTTGCATTATGCATATGGTTTGATTTTGACAAGGGCTGAGACCCAAGTGATTTGTAATGGGCTGTGGCCCACGTATGCTCTATACTAGACTGTACTGTTAGCGTTAAAGGGCTCTGCCCGCATCGCTTTCTATTTTTGTTTCTCAGATATCGATCGTTACTCTAGTAAGGGGATTACTAGAGTATATGAGGATCGCATGGTTGCTTGACGACCGTGGATCCATTGATTGAGGATTGCATAGTTGCTTGACGACCGTGAATCTACCGATTAAGGATCGCATGGTTGCTTGATGACCGTGGATCCACTGGTGTCGATCATATTTACATGAGGCTGTGTGCTGGCTATATTACCGTTGCTGATGGTTATGTGCCTAACATGATACAGCTACCGATGGCTTAAAGCCAATTATTCTGATTTTGGCAATATATGATTATTAACAACTCGGTGTCGATCTCATTTACCTAGGGCTGTGTGCCGGTTATGTTACTCTAGTTGATGGCTATGTGCCAAACTTATTACAGTTACCGATGGCTTTGTGCCAATTATAATACCGCTATTGAAGGCTTAAAGCTGTATATATGCTAGCAGCTTGCTGGAATGAAGGTAGTACCGCAACTGGGCTACCATTGATGTGTATCGGATGGGTGGGCCGATAGTTATATCCCCACATGATGTGTACCGGGGGACGAACTTGGTGTTAGCGGTTGGATGGGATGGGTTAGCATACATTCTTGCATTATGCATATGGTTTGATTCTGACAAGGGCTGAGACCCAAGTGATTTGTAATGGGCTGTGGCCTACGTATGCTCTAAACTGGACTGTACTGTTAGCGTTAAAGGGCTCTGGCCCGCATCAAGTTTCGCTTTTTGTTTTACGTATATCGATCGTTACTCTAGTAAGGGGATTACTAGAGTATATGAGGATCGCATGGTTGCTTGAAGACTGTGGATCCACCGATTGAGGATTGCATGGTTGCTTGACGACCGTGGATCCACCGATTAAGGATCGCACGGTTGCTTGACGACCGTGGATCCAATGGTGTCGATCATATTTACCTGAGGCTGTGTGCTGACTATATTACCGTTACTGATGGCTATGTGCCTAACATGATACAGCTACCGATGGCTTAAAGCCAATTATTCTGATTTTGGCTTTGCGCCAACCTACATATGGCTCTGAGCCAACCTGATTATGGCTATGTGCTAAAAGTATTTGCCTAAGGGTATGTGCCAATATATGATTATTAACAACTTGGTGTCGATCTCATTTACCTAGGGCTGTGTGCCGCTTATGTTACTCTAGTTGATGGCTATGTGCCAAACTTATTATAGTTACCGATGGCTTTGTGCCAATTATAATACCGCTATTGAAGGCTTAAAGTCGTATATATGCTAGCAGCTTGCTGGAATTAAGGTAGTACTGCAACTGGGCTACCATTGATGTGTATCGGATGGGTGGGTCGATAGTTATATCCCCACATGATGTGTACCGGGGGACGAACTTGGTGTATAGCGGTTGGATGGGATGGGTTAGCATACATTCTTGCATTATGCATATGGTTTGATTCTGACAAGGGCTGAGACCCAAGTGATTTGTAATGGGCTGTGGCCCACGTATGCTCAAATCGGGTATCTTGTTAGCTTTAAAGGGCTCTGCCCCGGCCCATTTCTGTTTTTGTTTCAGATATCTTGTTCAAGTTACTCTAGTAAGGGGATTACACACTAAGTTTTCATAAACTTACCCCATTTATTAACTGTGTAGGTAATCCCAGCGTTAGGTGGATCGGTGTTGCAGAGGGACTCGGAGATGACGACACATCTATACAAGTTTTTTTATTTCGTTTATTTAGTTAAGCCCTTTGATTTTTGATTTGGGTTGTAATAGGACCTCTTTATTTTCATTCTTAACTTTTCATTTGGGAAAATTTACTTACTATGTTTGATATTTGCTAGAAGTAGATCGCAGTTTTCAAAACACTACATTTTCGCAACTTAACTTTTAAACATCACGTTTTGTAAATCGGTTACTTTTAGAATTAGCTTCCGCAAAGTAAAAAGGAATTTTGGAAATAAAATTAAGAAGTTTTTAATGCACTACATTTTAAATAAGAAGGGTCTCTAATGAAAACATGGTTTTCGAATAACACTTCAATGTGACACGCCAGATTCGGGTCTAACTTCTGGGTCGGGTTTGGGGTGTTACATATATGAACTTACGAAGCTTAATTGCTAACTCTGTTTACCTTTTCGTGTTTTATAGTAATTCGAAAGCTTGCTCATTTTGAAAGTTGTCGGAGATTGCATCACACTATCGAACTCCCATTTTGGTACTTTTGAACTTTATGTATTTTGGTTATATGGCATGTATAGGTGTTTTGGTTAATGGAAGCCTATAGTATATGTTGATATGTATATATGTGTGTGGCTAGCCTCATCTTGTATGATTTATGATTGCCATGGGAATGCTTTGATTGTGTATTGGTAGATTGGTACTTAATAGTTGAACATGAGAAATGGTATGCATGCTATGTTTAGGCAAGATAGTGCATATATGTAATTGAACATTTAGGTAGTTTTTGGAGCTGATTTTGGCATGCTTTTAAAATGATCGTTTGAGATGCCTAAGAGCTTATGATTGTGCGTAATGAAATTGCATGATTTAGACTTGGTTGTGATTGGTTTGAATGGCTATTGATGATACGATCATATGCTATTTGGTATTGGTAGGTTGTCATAAAATTTTTAGGTAAGGAATGTGGCTTGGAACATAGCCTATTTTGTCCACACTGGTAGAGACACGGACGTGTGCCTCAGCCGTGTGTGACACACGACCAAGTGACACGGTCGTGTGTCCCCTGATACTTCTGTAGAAATCAAGTCAGTAGCTTCACATAGCCCAGTACACGGGCATGTGACTTGGCCGTGCGGTACAAGTCAGTATATACATTAGTTTTCGGACGGCCTAACACACAGCCTGGAACACGGGCGTGTGGTCTGGCCGTGTGACCCAAGTCAGTGAGTTACACAAGGTTGGACACGATCTGGGACAAGGAAATGTGATCCTATTTTGAATGCCCACACGGCTTGTGACATGGGCGTGTCTCTTGGCCGTATGAGACACACGGCCTAGCCATACGGGTGTGTGTCCCCTGCACTTTGAAAATTTTCAATTTTTTCTCAAAAAATCTCTTAAGTTTATGCTTGAGTCCTGAATTGTTCTTAATGTAACACCCCGAACCCATATCCATCGCCGAATTAGGGTTACGAGGAATTACCTGACAAAACACAGTTAGCATGCTCATATAAATCATTACATGTTCAAAAACATATAAAATTCCTTCACAATAATTTTTTTCTGCGAATAACAATAATCTATTCATTCATATAAAGTAATTTTGCATATAAGAAACACTTAACCAAATATAATCAATCATGCTTTATTACTTATAATACATGAACGAACCATGCTGGAAAGTTTCAATCATATCAATATCATTTTGAATCACATATTCGAACTACCTAAATTGCATGCATTTTAAAAATATAATATTTGAAGTATAAAGGCATCAAATACTTGGTATTCGAATACCTAAATTGAAAATAAGCATATTTCCTTATTTCATTTACCAAACGCATATATCACAACATTTATTTGTTTATAACTATTTATTTTATTAGCTAATTATCAAACATGCCAGTTTAACAACACATTTTGTTATTATTTATCTCATTCAAGTGAACAGCTAAAACAAATCCAAACTATGTCCAATTCAGACCATATTATACCAACTTTCATTCATCAGATAATCAATCACCTAATCAACAGACAACCATATTAATTTGGCTAAATACCTACAGCATCTCAAAACATATATATATTTTGTCTATTATTAGCTGAATGTAAGTGTATATCTTATACCATATTTTATCTCACAAATGACCTAAGCAAGTTTATTATTAACAGTCTACCGAATACACAATCCACCATTTATCAAAATTATTTATTCAAACATTTTCAAATCATAAAACATTATAATCACATCATAAACCATGTAACATATTTCCCAAAATAAGTTAAGTATTAAGGCCGAATGCAAACCAACCTAAACACCATTTTTAAACCAACTCACAAGCCAAATTATATATCAAAACATAGGTCGTTAGTAAACCATACTGAATAGCCAAATTCAAAGACATAACTTTGCTTACTCATACCATGGCAATTATAAACATATATCATGAGTTAATTACACTTCCATTAACTACATCATACATAAGCCAGTTCACATGGCTATTAACACAATTCAAAACATACCATTTGATTACTAGCCTATACATGACCGAAAATCATAAGCATCATTAACAATCCACAACCAAAACACATCCATCATCCATATATCAAGTTTACCACACACATATACCATGACCAAAATTACTTAAACATTACAACATTAGCATTAAGATCAAGCCATTTTTGCATGGTTAAATATATACAAATTTCAAGACCAATCAAAACAAATGCTAGCCTATACATGCCATAGGCTTGAAATTCAAGCTTTTAAAAATACCGAAATAGTGATCGATAGTGTGACAGACTTCCTTGACGATCCTCAAGCTCGTAACTAGCTTTCAAAATATATAAAACATTAATCGAACACACACAGAGTAAGCTTGGATAGCTTAGTAAGTCATAAGAAAATAAATCATCAAATGAACATTAACATTATAATTTCAACTTGGCCGAATATAAACTATCTCATGCACACATAAATCACTCTTTTAACATACATAATTTTATCATCATCTCAAGTACTATACTTACCTTATTTTCATGAACACTTAACTTCACACGAACCAGAACCACTTAGCTCGATTTCACATTCGATCTTAACTCGACATTGCCCATTGAACCATTTGGAATCAATAAGGATACTCGGATAGCTTGAAAAGCTTGTACAATGCCAACGTCCCAGACGAGGTCTTATATGTCATTAAATATCGATGCCACTGTCCCAGATAGGGTCTTACACATAAATCTCACATCGATGCCAATGTCCCATTCTTATATGTCATGACATATCAGAATCCTATGTCATGACATATGTATCCTAACTATTCCTATGGTTCATACGGGACTTTCAGACGTTGTAATTAGATCATTTCAAGCTCGTAGTTACTTTTCCCATTCTTATATCAATTCAACATACACATATATAGTTACTAAAATTCAATTTGACACAATTCAATACATTTTCATATGAATTTAACAACAATAATTTACTTATGAACTTATCTCAAACGAAAACGAACAGAACGGAATGACTATTCAACAACTTTTGATTTCCCCCTATCCAAATCTGGTTTCTTCCTTTCTTGATCTAAATTAATACAAATTCAACTTATTTAATTATATATTCATTCAATTTAATCCACAAATACATAGATGGGCATTTTGCACTTTAGCCCCTAACATTTCACATTTTCACAATTTAGCCCCTATTTCAAAACAACACAAAATACTCAAAATTTCAACATGTTCATGCTTGGCCGAATTTTCCCTAGGTCTCTAGCAGCCCATTAATTTTATTTATTTCATATTTTGACCCCTCAATTTACCATTTCACAATTTAATCCTTAATAAGCATTTTTATCAAAAATCACTTAATTAAACATAATAATCTATCAACAAATATTTATTTTTCATCATCAAACAACATAAACATCAAGCTATCATTAATGGCAAAACACAAAATCCTCAACCTATTTGAAAATTTAAGCATAGGCTAGCTAGTATACGAAGCAACGATCTCAAAAACATAAAAAATATCAAAAATCAAACAAAGAACATACATAAATTAAGCCTCCTAATTGCCGAACTCAAAAGCTTCAAGATGGTTTCTTTCTTCTCAATATTCGGCCATGAATAAAAAAAGATGAACATGCATGTGTTATTCTTTATGTTTTATTTTATTAATCATTATTATTAAATTACAAAATCAACCTTTATAATATAATATGAAAACCTTATAATATATGCCCATAATCGTCCATCACATTGTTTAATGGTCAAATAACCACATAAGGACCTCATCTTTAATTAATCAAAGCAATTAAGTACTTTAACAAATAGCTAGCCACTGTTACATTTTATCCGATTAAGTCTTTTTATAAAATCGAACGCACAAACGATAAAATTTTCACACAAAATTTTAACACATATCACATATCATGCTATAAACACAGAAAATAATTTTAAAATATTTTTCTGACTCAGATTTGTGGTTCCAAAACCACTGTTTTGACTAGGGTCTAAACTTGGGTTGTTACAACTCTCGCCCCTTAGGGATATTCGCCCCCAAGAATCTTACCAGCAAATAGGTTTGGGTAATGTTCTCTCATAGCATCCTCGGACTCCCACGTAGCTTCTTCAATCCCATGCCGATGCCATAAGACTTTCACTAAAGAGATTTTCTTATTTCTTAATTCTTTAACCTCACGATCTAAAATCTAGATTGGTTCTTCTTCGTATGTCATTTTAGGTTTAATTTCAATCTCAGACAAAGAAATCACATGCGAGGGATTAGATCGGTATCATCGAAGCATCGATACATGAAATATGTTATGAATCTTTTCTAACTCAGGTGGTAACAATAATTTGTAACCAACCAACCCGATACGCTCAATAATTTCATACGGCCCGATGAATCTTGGACTTAACTTGCCTTTTCTACCAAAAATAAGTATTTTCTTCCACAGAGACACTTTAAAAAAAATCTCTATCTCCAATGTAAAACTCAATCTTTTTCCGTTTCAAGTCTGCTTACGATTTTTGAAGATCTGGCACTTCTTTCAGACTTTCTTTTACTTTCTGCTCAGTCTCTTTAATCAAATTGACCCCGTCTATCTTACTTTCACTGAGCTCAGTCCAAAACAAAGGTGTTCGGCTTTTGCGACTGTACAAAGCTTCGTAAGGTGCCATTTTTATACTCGTTTGAAAGCTATTATTATAGGAAAATTTAATCAATGGCAAGTATCGTTCCCACGTACCTCCGAACTCAAGAATGCAACATCTCAACATATCCTCGAGTATCTGAATAATATGCTCGAATTGACCATCTGTTTGCCAATGAAAAGCAGTACTGAAATGTAGCTTCGTACCTAATGCAGCTTGCAGCTTCTTCCAAAATCGTGATGTGAATCTCGGATCTCTATTTGAAACAACTCAGCAAGCTTATCGAGTGAATAATCCGTGCGTACTGGAATGAAATGGGTAGATTTAGTTAGTCTATCAACCACTACCCAGACCACATCTTTCTTACTCGGTGACAGAGGCAAACCCGAAACAAAATCCATCGTAAATCTATCCCATTTTCACTCGGGAATCATAATCGGCTGTAGTAACCCAGACGATACCTGATGCTCAGCTTTGACTTGCTGATAGATTAAACACTTCGAAACAAATTCAGAGATATCGCGCTTCATACCAGGCCACCAATAAATCTATTTCAGATCATTATACATTTTGTGCTTCCTGGATGAACTGATAATCAACTACTATGTGCTTTATTCAAAATCATCCGAAGCAACTTTGAATTTCTCGAAACACATATTCAGCCTCTGAAACTCGCATCAATCCAAAATTCTTAATCAGTATTCAAATCACATTGAGCCCGTTTTGCTAACAATTCATTATCAACTTTCTGAGCTTTGTAAATCTGCTATATAAATAATGGTCTTGTTTTCAACTCAGCTACAATCGAGCCATCATCAAATAGAGCTAATTGAGTATTCATCGGACTTAAAGCAAACAAAGATTTATGACTCAAAGTATCAGCGACAACATTAGCTTACCCCAGATGGCAATCAATCACCAACTCGTAATCTTTTAACAACTCTAGCCACTTTTACTGTCGTAAATTCAAGTCTTTTTGAGTCATCAAATATTTTAAGCTTTTGTGATAGGAGTAAACGTGACATTTCTCACATAACAGATAGTGGCGCCAAATTTTCAATGCAAACACAATAGCTACCAATTCTAGATCGTGCGTCGGATAGTTCTTTTCATGCGGCTTTAACTGTCTCAAGGCATAAGTTATGACTTTGACTTCCTACATCAAAACACATCCCAGTCCAATCAATGATGCATCACTATAGATTACGAATTTGGCTGAACTAACACTGGAGCTTCAGTCAACAAAGCTTTCAGCTGATCAAAACTCTTCTGGCACTTTTTCGACCACTTGAATTTAACATCTTTCTGAAGTAGTCTCATCAACGGAGTGGCAATCAATGAAAAGCCTTTTACGAACCGTCTGTAATAACCTGAAAGTCACAGAAAACTTCAGACTTCGGATATATTTTTTGGAGGTTTCTAGTCTAATATCGTGGAAATCTTGCTCAGATCAACTCTAATTCTCGATGCTAACACAACATGTCCCAAAAAATAGACTTCACGTAACCAGAACTCATGTTTACTGAACTGTGCAAACAACTGCTTATCACACAAAGTCTGTAGCACTATTCTCAAATGTTCGACATGCTCGGATTCATCACGGGAATATATCAAAATGTCATCTATGAATACGACAACAAATCGATCCAAATACGGTCTGAAGATTCGATTTATTAAGTCCATAAAAATAACAGGTGCATTTGTTAGTCCAAAAGGCCTAATTAAAAACTCATAATGTCCGTACCTCATTCGAAATGTAATTTTTGGCAAATCGGAGTCCTTAACTCGCAACTGATAGTAACTTTATCTCAAGTCTATCTTTGAAAACACTGTAGCCCCTTTCAGTTGATCAAATAGGTTGTCAATACGTGGCAGAGGATATTTATTCTTTATGGTCACTTTATTGAGCTATCGATAATTGATGTACATTCTCATAGTTTCGTCTTAGTACAGAGAAAATAGGTCACGATTGGAATTCTTTCAGATCGAGTTCAAGAACAAGTACATAAGTCAATAGTTTCTTGATCAGAAATGCAAGGAATTTCTAGAATTGAAACAAGGTCGTTTGACCGTAATCGAGTATGAAAGAGAATTCATGAGACTGAGTAAGTATGCTCGAGAGTACATCTTCGATGAAGAAATTATGTGTAAATGGTTCGAAGACGGGATGAGTGAAGACATTAAGCTTCTAGTCGAGATTCTTGAGCTGAAAGAATTTGTTGTGTTAGTTGATAGAGCACACAAAGTCGAAGAGCTTGGTAAAGAAAAGAGAGGAGCCGATTCTTAAGCTAGAGATTTGAGAAAGAGGTTAATGGGTAAATCATACCATTCATCATCAAAGAAATCAAGGGATTCTTATAACCGTTTGACTGCTTTAGTGGGGTATTCTAACAGAGATCGGGGGAAGCAACACACGAGTCCAAAAGCTCAAGCCACTTCAGTATCGAGCGTTGGTAGTGTCAAAGCCAACAAACCTGAGTGTCAACAATGTGGAAGACAACATTTAGATATTTTTGGATGAATAATAAAGCATGTTTCAGATCTGGCTCATAAGATCATTTTATTCGTGATTGTCCTGAGTTGCTTGAGAAAGACAAATTTTTAACTACAAAGCTGAGTAATACAGTTTCCAGAGGGAGACCATCTCAAAATACTGGAAATGTGAATAGTAATAAAGGTGCAAAAAAGGATTTTGCTGTGAGATCTGAGGCTTGAGTACTAGCCAGAGTTTACGCTATTCGTGCTTGCGAGGATGCATTGACACTAGATGTTATCACCGATACTTTTTCTCTTTATGACACTGATGTAACTACTTTGGTTGATACTGGATTGACCCATTCATATGTCTGTACGGATTTAGTGTCTAGTAAGAGTTTGCCTGTTAGGTCCACTGAATTAGTGATTAAAGTTTTGAACCCCTTAGGTCAGTATGTCCTAGTTGATAAAGTTTGCAAGAATTGTCCTTTGGTGACAAGGGGTTACTATTTTTAGCCGATTTGATGCTTTTTTCATTTGATGAATTCAATGTGATCTTAGGTATGGATTGGTTAACTCTACATGATGCTATTGTAAACTGTAGATAAAAGATTATTGTATTAAAATATCATAACAGTGAAACTCTTCGTATTGAATCTGATGATTCAAGTGGATTGCCTATTGTGATATCGATGATCCTAGCGCAGAAATATGTGAGAAAGGGTTGTAATGCTTACTTTGCATATGTAGTTGATACAAAAGTGTCCGAATCGAAGATTGAATCAATGCTAGGGGTTTGTGAATATCTAGATGTATTTCAAAAAGAGTTACCTAGGTTACCACCAGTCAGAGAAGTTGAGTTTGCTATTGAATTAGTACCGATAACATCACTGATATCGACGGCTCCTACAGAGTTGAAAGAGTTGAAAGCTCAGTTGCAAGAGTTAACAGATAGAGGTTTTGCACGACCGAGATTTTTGCCCTGGGGTGCACCAGTTTTATTCGTAAAGAAGAAAGATGGATCAATGAGACTTTGTATCGATTGTCGATAGCTTAACAAAGTTATGATTAAGAACAAATATCCATTTCTGTGAATTGATGATTTATTTAATCAGTTGAAAGGAGCAATAATATTTTCTAAGATTGATTTGAGTTCTGGATATTATCAGCTGTGGGTTAAAGATTTTGGTGTGCCAAAAATTACATTCAGAACCACGTATGGACATTATGAATTTCTTGTTATGCCATTTAGGTTAACTAATGCTCTTGTAGTATTTATGGACTTGATGAATAGAATTTTTAGACCGAACTTAGATAGATTCGTAGTTGTATTCATTGATGATATTCTGATCTATTCCCAAGATGAGTCTGAACACATTGAGCATTTGAGGATTGTGTTACAAACATTGAGAGATAAGCAATTGTTTGCTAAATTCAGCAATTGCGAGTTTTGGCTTTGAGAAGTTGGATTTCTAGGACACACTGTTTCAACAGAAGGCATCAGAGTTGATCCAATTAAGGTCTCAGCAATTATTGACTGGAAACCACCAAGAAACATATCTGGAGTCAGAAGTTTTTTGGGATTAGCTGGTTATTATCGTAGATTTGTTAAAGGGTTTTCAATGATAGCTACACCGATAACTTGTTTATTGCATAAAGATGTGAAGTTTGGGTGGTCTAAGAAATGTCAACAGAGTTTTGATCAGTTGAAAGCACTGTTAAGAGAAGCACTAGTTTTGGTTCAGCCTGAGTCGGGTAAATAATTTGTGATTTTCTGTGATGCATCATTCAATGGTTTGGGATGTCTTTTAATGCAAGAAGGAAAATTGATAGTTAATGCTTCCAGACAGTAAAAACCGCATGAAAAGAATTACCCGACACACGACTTATAGTTGGCCGCTATTATATTCGCATTGAAAATTTGGTGACATAATTTGCTCAGGGAGAAGTGCCACATATTTACTGATCACAAGAGCTTGAAGTATTTGATATGTCAGAATAATTTGAATTTGTGACAACGAAGATGGCTCGAATTGTTGAAAGATTATGGGTTAAAAATTGATTATCACCCGGGAAAAGCAAATGTTGTCACAGATGCTTTGAATAGAAAATCCTTGTTTGCTCTGAGAGCGATGAATACGTGGTTGAATTTGTTTGATGATGGCTCGATTGTAGCTAAGTTAAAATCTAAATCGACGTTTCTCCAGAAAATTTGTGAAGCTGAGAAATATGACAATGAATTGAAAGCTAAACAAGTACAATGTGAATTAACTTCTTATTCAGAGTTTTAGATCGGATCTGATGATTGTTTATTATTCTGAGGTAGAATTTTCATACCGAAAAATCTAGAGCTTCTACAGAAAATCTTACAAAAAGCTCACAGTGGTAGCCTATCTGTTCACCCGGGGAGTAACAAGATGTACAATGATTTGAGACAGTGGTGGTCAGGTATGGAATGAGATATTACTTTGTGTCCAAATGTCTAATTGTTAGCAACTTAAAGCTGAACATCAAATACCTTTGGGACTATTACAGCCAGTAATGATACCTGAGTGGAAATGAGATAGAGTTACGATGGATTTTGTATCTGGATTACACCTATCTCTGAAAAAGAGAGATGCTATCTGGGTTATTGTTAATCGTTTGACAAAGTCTGTACACTTTATTCCAGTATGTACAGACTTTTCACTTGATAGATTAGCTGAATTGTACATTTCAGAGATTGTTGGATTGCACGGAGTACTAGTCTCTATAATTTTGGATAGAGATCCGCGGTTTACATCTTGACTCTGGAATAAATTGCAAGAGGCTTTGGGTGCACGGTTATATTTTAGTACTACATTTCATCCTCAGATCGATTGTCAGTCTGAGAGAGTGATTCAAACTCTCGGAGATATGCTTCGTTGCTGTGTTTTAGAGTTTGAAGGCAACTGGGAAATATATTTACCGCTAGTGGAATTCGCGTATAATAATAGTTATCAGTCGAGCATAAAGATGGCACCATATGAAGCTTTATATGGTCGTAAATGCCGAACTCCGTTGTACTGGAACGAGCTTAGTGAGAAAAAGATTCATGGGTTTGATTTGATCAGAGAGACTAAAGAGAAAGTGAAAGTGATTCGTGACAGTTTGAAAGCAGCTTCAGATCAATAGAAATCATAAGCCGATTTGAAACTTAAGGATATTGAAAGTACCATTGTGGAAGAAGATTCTTCGATTTGGTCACAAAGGGCAATTGAGTCCGCAGTTTATTGGGCCGTATGAGATTATAGAGAGAATAGGATCAGTGGCATATCAACTTAAATTACCGTTAGAACTTGAAAAGATTCATAATGTGTTCCATGTATTTATGTTACAACGGTACCGATCGGATCCTTCACATATAATTTCTCCGACAAGAGTTAAGATTCAGCCCGACATGTCATATAACGAAGAACTGATTAGAATTTTAGCCTAAGAGATTAAAGAGTTAAGAAACAAAAGCATAGCTTTAGTAACATCACGGTATTTAAGAAGCTACATGGGAACCCAAGGAAGCTATGAGAAAATAGTACCCTAACCTATTTTCTGGTAAGATTTTCGGGGACAAAAATTCCTAAAGGGGCGAAAGTTGTAACAACCCATTTTCAATCAAATCAGAATAGTGGTTTTGAAATTATTTTGAGGTCTACAACATGATATTATGATTGCATAATAATTCATTAAGAAATTTTACCGTTTGTATGCTTAATTTGTGAAAAAGGACTAAATCGTATAAAGTGAAAAAGTTGTGTTCTAATAGATAAAGATATCTAATAGCTATGGAACATTAAAGTGAAGGTCCTTATATAGTAATTAGCCCATAATTATTGATAATGGAGTATGATGGCTTGGTATTGTTGAAATTTGTGATAATTTAAAGGGTTATAAAGGTAAATTTGTAAATAAATGATAAATTAAATAAAGTAAAAAAACAAGCCTTCATATTTTATTTCTTCTTCAACCAAATGTTAGGGTTTGAGAAGCCATTTTTTATCTTTTAAATTTCAGCAACTTCACCTTGCGTAATTGGTTGTATTTTGTCTCATTTTTATTGATTTCTATGTTTTCGGAATCGTTGTAGCTTAATCTAGCTAGCCTAGGGACTAATTTGTGAATCTGTTAAAGTATTACTATTTTACCATTGATGAATGTGTATGTGTTTTGATGTTTGATGATAGAAAATGAATGGTTGTTATTAGATAAACAAGTTTTGTAAAGTGTTTTTCGTTGAAAATGTCAAATAGGGATTTATTTGTAAAATATAAAAATTATGTGGTAAAAAGTGTGAAATAATGAAATATATGGGCTGCTTTAAGCTTAAGTGATATTCGGCTAGCATGGGTGTGGACTAAATTGCATGAATTTGCATTTTTATGAGAGTAGGGCTAAATTGTAAATAAGTTAAAAGTATAGGGGCAAAATAGTAATTTTTCCATAACTTGAAATTTGGATTGAATTGAGTAAAATATGAATTAAAATAGTTAAATTTGATTATATAGATCAAGAAAAACAACGTACGCATTAGATCGGGGAAAAGATAAAGTTTTGGACTGAACGATCGTTTTTCTTCATACGAGTTCGAGGTAAGTTCATATATTAATAAGCTTTAAATTATATGTGTTGACATGCTTAATTAATATATTTTTGATGATACGACACTATGGAAATTCTTAATGAGATATCAAAAATTGTATGGATCCTGGTTGAACCTTAGGAATAGATAGGATACAAATGACATGTCATTAGGGGTTACAGTGTTATGGGTGCTAGTCCTGTACGTTATACCGGTGGTTGAGTTTTCTGGCATGTGTTGTAGTTACTCGTCAGCTTGTGTGAGCAGCACTGTGTAGCTACGTCTTGATCGTCTGCTTGTGTAAGCAAACCTAGCAGTGGCTCGAGAGTGAGCATCTATATGAGATATGAGATAGAGATGGTTTCGACCATGTTTTGAGCATCTGTATGAGACATAAGATAAAGATGGTTTCGACCATGTTTTGGCACTTAGTGTGCAAGATACCCGAGTATCCGATATTATTCCAAATGGTTCAACGGCCACAGTAATGTTTCGAGAGTGTATGAGTTTGATATGAACCAGTGCACGTATGTACGTGAATCATGTGGAAATTGAATATATGAGATTTGTGATTCCATAATTAACATTGTTGGTGATTCTATGTTAGGCTAATGAGACTAAATTAAGTTGCATTATGATTTAAATTACTTGCTTAATTGTGGTTGATTGGTAAGTTATATTTCCAATTATAGAAACTTACTAAGCATAATTGCTTACTTTGTTTACTTTTTCATGTTTTATAGTAATTCGAAAACTCGCTCGTTTTGGAAGTTGTCGGAGATTGCAGCACACTGTCGAACTCTCATTTTGGTACTTTTGAGCTTTATGTATTTTGTTTATATGACATGTATAGGTCTTTTGGTTAATAGAAGCCTATATGTTTTGTTATGTAACTAGCCATTTAATGTGGCTTGATTTGGTATATGTTGGTATATATATATGTGTGTGGCTAGCCTCATCTTGTATGATTTATGATTGCCATGGGAATGCTTTTATTGTGTTTTGGCATATTGGTACTTAATAGTTGAAATTGATAAATGGTATGCATGTTATGTTTAGGCAGGATAATGCATATATGTAATTGACCATTTAGGTAGTTTTTGGAGGTGATTTTGGCATGTTTTTAAAATGATCATTTGAGATGCCTAAGAGCTTATGACTGTGGGTAATGAAATTGTATGATTTAGACTTGGTTGTGATTGGTTTGAATGCCTATTGATAAGATGGTCATATGCTATTTGGTATGTGTAGGTTGTTATAAAATTTTTGGGTAAGGAATGTGGCTTGGAGCATAGCCTATTTTGTCTACACAGGTAGAGACACGGGCGTGTGTCTCAGCCGTGTGTAACACACGGCCAGGTGACATGGCCAGGTGACACGGTGAGGCCTAATACTTCTGTAGTAATCAATTCATTAGCTTCACACGGCCTAGTACACGGGCGTATTACTTGGCTGTATGGCACAAGTCAGTATACTCTTTCGTTTTCGCATGACCTAGCACACGGCCTGACATACGGGCGCGTAAGGCCACTTCGAAAGGTACACGGCTTGGCACATGGGCGTGTGGTCTGGCCGTGTGACCCAATTTAGTGAGTTACACGGGGTCGAACATGGGCTGGGACATAGCCATGTGATCCCATTTTGAATGCCCACATGGCCTATGACACGGGGGTGTCTCTTGGCCGTGTGGGACATACAACCTAGCCACACGGGCGTGTGTCCCCTACACTTTGAAAATTTTCAATGTTTTATCAAAAATTCTCTTAAGTTTACGCTTGAGTCCCGAATTGTTCTTAATGCTTGTTTTACGCCTCGAGGGCTCATGTTAGGGACTATAGGACTAAATTTGAATAAGTTTTTTTTGGATATGAGATATGAATAAGAAATGTATGATTGTTTAAGAGATAAGTCTGGTAATGCTCCGTAACCCTATTCTGGAGATGGATACATATTTTAAACCTTTTTTCTTTATTTTAATAATAAAATAACATATAAAACATATAAAATTGAAAAAAAGTAAAGCTCAAACTGTCCCACCATCTTCAGAATGGGTAATTTATCCATTAAGGCCATCCAATTATCTTTCTTTAATAAATGAACACCTTTAAACTAATAGCAATTGAATTTTTCAACTATTAAGATTTAGTCCTTTTTTCATAATTAACTATTTAAACATTAAAATTTCTTATTGAAACTTTAATACCACCTTAATATGTCTCATTTTATAGAAATGAGTTCTCGATACCTCATTTTTTAAAACCACTTAACTTTAGGGTTTTACCGCTTGAACCTAATTGTTCTTCCATTTAAGAAAAATCATTAAATCAAAATTTTATTATTACAGCATATATTCATCGTAAATATTAAGTAATAATGTGGCCTCGAAACCACTATTTCGCCATTTCAGAGAAATGGGTTTTCACATGGATAGCACAGAAATGACACTTATATGACTATTGGGGTGAAGTTATGTTAAAATTGATAGATTACATGAGTAATTGAATTTGATGGTATGTGTGTTGGGCATGAGGCCTAGTGGTTCTAAATTCGTAAAGGAATGTGTATTGAGTTAAGATTAAGTCAAGGAATAAGTAGTTTGGTTGACTGTGAGTTCTCTTATAGGGGATTCGATGAATCTTTTAGGTAAATTATTTATAATCAAAGGAATAAAATAATGAATGAACGCATGAATGATCGTTGAGGATAGTAAGAAAATTTGACAAAGATTCTGATAAGTCTGGTATGTGTTGAATTGTGCATGAGTATAATGACATTTAATTATGACTATGTATGTGCTCATTTAGAATGTATATTGTGAACTATGACCTTATTGATATTGTTGAAATATGTATTGAAGTATAATTAGGCTAAAGAAATGAGTTTGTCAACATGGATGTGAGTCTCTACTCTGAGTTCTACTTGTGAATTATGGGTATAGATGATTAAAGAATGACAAAACTTTAGTATCGATTAGATGAGTAAAACACAAGGGAATTGTGCCGGAGTAAAGTTATTATGTGCATAATTACATGTATGAAAAGTAGAATGATGAGTATACAAGTAAAGTCTAATCAAGAAAAGGGTATAACGTAGACCTGTAATTTGATGAAAGGTTAGACGAGCCATAATGTATGGGTATTTGTGATGATGAATTATATTTGTAAATGTATGAATGTCTGTTGAGTATAAAGTGTGTTTTTTACAGTGAATCTAATGAGTTCAAGTATGCAAAAATTGTTGTTTTAGTACTAAAAATTTGAAGTATGGTTGTAATAATACGAATGGAATGTATAATAAGATATGCACGCTATGTTGATTATTTGTAAGTCCCAAAGCTGACTCCTATATGTATATTGATTGTTCTAGAACATTCTTTGTAGAATCTGTGAACTATGAATCTAGAACTAATAAAGTATGATATGATGATGTTGCTATGGTACGAAAGTTATATAAGTCATGCATATATAGTTTGTGGAAATTGATGAGTCAAGCATGTGAATGGATATTCTGAAGAAGAAAAATGACTATATGGGTGCTTCTAGAATGTATGTGATGATATGAATTAAGATGTGTAAAGTCTTGAATGGGGTCAATGTATGAAAGGTTTTTATGTGAGTCTATGTCTGTCTCCGTGGAGAGGTCTAAAGTGGTCTATCGAGACTTTAAACATGATTCTCTAAAAAGAAAAGTCCATGGCACCATATCGTGTAAGACCATAATTTGTGGGTTATGACATCATATTGGAAAGAACTAAAGGAAGGTTATTACCTAAAATGGGGGGTTTTTGCGTGACCTGTAACGCCCTGATTTCGGGATTTTTCGGGTTTTGTGATTTTTTAGTAAATTTTGAAATTTTCATGTTCTAAATATTGTAATTATGTTTAAATGTGTTAGTGGACCTCTAGAAGGCCCAAGCTTAAGTTGAAACCCGGTAATTTTTAATTAACTTTAAATCCATAAAAAAAAGGGGGTTCTGGTTAATTGGGCTTTTTAGTATTAACTGGGAAAAATGAAACACAAGGAAGTTTGTGGTAAGTTGGCATGTGACGCCACTTGGGAGCTTTAGAGGTGGCGTGTGGATGATTAAGGAGAACTAAGGTTCGAGTCACAAGGTAAGCAAATTATTTGGTATTAATTTTTATGAACAGAAAAGGGAGGTAGTTGAACTAAAGTAAAAGTCTGTCAGGAGGAGTTTGAGTTCTCAGGAGATTGAGCAAGGAAGGGATAAGGGAGAGGATTTAGGAGCTGATTAGGGAGAGCAGTGTTGGCCGAATGGTGGACTCCTGAGGAGCAAGAGTTAGCCAGCCAAGGGGTTCTTTAGGGGAGGTAAATTTCAGCCAAGTTAGTGCCAAATATAAATTCGGCATTAGGGTTAGTTGTGCCATTTTTCTGACCGTAATTCCTCTTCTTTGCTTTGCTCTTCTTTTCATCTACTTTCTTTTCTTTTCTTCTCCTTGCCTGCCGAATCTCTTTACCCTACTACTGATCTTCATCTTCTATAAGTAGTTTTAAGCCTAAAACCGATTACATCAAAAAGCCGAAATCCTGAAAGCCTGATTTCTTTTTGTGCCGATTTCTTCTAAGGCAGAACCCTCTTGTTTTTCTCTTTTCCCTGATCGATTCTCTAGTTATTTAAACCCCAAGTTCCTATCAACAAGACCACAGCAAAACCCTACTATTCCATCTTTTCTTCACTGTTACAAAAAAAGCCGAAAACGCATAGCCATAGGGGCTTATAGCCGAAACGTCAGATCTTCTGGATTTGAGTTTTACCATCATTTAGAGAATAAATCTGCATCAGATCTATGTAGAAATAAAAGAGTAATAAGTGGTAAGTGCTCATCACTTTAGATCTAGTCTTATTTTACAAGTTGGAAAAAGCCGAAGCCCCTAAAATCTAGGGAGGCTGTAGATTTGGGCATAGGGCCTTAAGGGTCTTCAAACAATGATTTATTTTGGTGATTAGTGTCTTCTTGAGTATTGGATCGAAGGCTTGGATCGTTGGAGCAATCAGATTTGGATCTAGTCATCGGTTTTCGACAAAAAGGTAAGATTTTAAAGGCTTTCAGGGGCAAGGTTTGAATATGGGTAAGTGAATATTGAGATTAGTGTTGTGATTTGCAATCTAAGAATTGTTGTAAACTATTGTAGGACATCGCAAGGGATCTCAGTAGCAGTCGTCACAAAACAGGTGTATAACGATCACCCTTTCATAGTTCAATTCAGTAAAAGCCGAAGTGTCGAAATTCTGGGATTTTATGGGCTTGTGAGTGTACGAGTGCTCACAAGACGTCTAGAAATCTTTAGATCTGGAAGCACAAAGTGGTAAGTTAGTCGTGTGTGAAATTTCGTGCACATCGGTAATTGGGTCTCGTTAGGCTGAAACTGGGCCCAATGGGCTTACGGGTCCATACGGGTAAGATAATAAAAAAATGAGCAATAAATATTTTCTGTTAGACTGTGAAATTAAAACTGTTTAAACCGATAGAATTACTGAAATACCTTTATGAGTGAAAATGTTTATAGATTTACCCCTAGGAGCAAAATTACTGATATGCCCCTAGGGTTAAGGTTGACTAGAATGCATGATTTGATCATTCTTTGTTCTTGCATACCATGTTATTGTTATTATCTATTGCATGGGACTGGGATATTGATGAAGGAAGTATTGAAAGTGGCTTGTTCACGTACTGGAGGCTTTGCCTCATTTTACTAATATTTGAGCGACCATGCTTTTATGTGGTAGAGTGTGTAAATTTGGGTGGGTTGAGATATTCCCCACACGGAGTGTAGAATGTGTACGTGGAGTGGAGTGTAGCGGTTGGTTATAGGTCAGGTTGGGCTTGCATACACACATATATTATATCTCGTTATGTTCTAGAATTGGGCCTATGGGGCCACACACATTATCTTAAAAGGGGCTAAGGCCCAGTTTACTGTATTCTGAAAAGGGCTTCGGACCGGTACTCACTGTTAACTGATTGGGGTTTAGGCCCAATGGGCTCGAGCTGACTTGCGCTTTGGATGGGTTTCTGTACGCACTGAGTTTTCCAAACTCACCCCTCTCTTTTCCATCCTTGCAGGTGAGCCCTAGTTGGAGGACTTGGAGCTGGGCGGGATACGGAGTGGCCATAAAGATTAAATTTTGGTTTTTTTTAAACAAGTTCGTGTTTTACTTTTGATTATTTTATTTTGCTTAAAGTTGTAATAAGGCCGCTTTCTTAATTATTTTTATTTTGGATTATTAAACTAGTTAGCACTAGGGCGCGTTTTATAAAAGTTACTTATTTTCAAAATATCACGATAACCGAACAAAGCTTCTGCAACGTGAATGTTTTAAAAAGGAAATAAATATTTTAAATAGACTTAAGCAAAAGTTGATGTTCGTGAGCAAGTAACATGCTTTAAGTGTGGCAATGGATGTGTGCATGTCTAGGATTGGATCCGGGAAGAGCTTGGTACTTAAGCGATCTAATAGACTCACCTCCTCTTTTACGGTTTCCTACCGGTGCACACTTTTCCATTCACTTAAGCCTAAAATGAGAAATTATTTAAACCCTAAGAGAGATTTTTAGATAAAACGTAACTTCTTTAGTAACAGTTCCATGTGGCACGCTGAATTCGGCCGTAACATTTGGGCCGGGTTTGGGTGTTACATGACCTAAGATGATGAGGGGCAAACCTCACGAAACATGAGTCTTGGTGAATCCCTATCGTAAACACGCAGTAAAAAAGAAGTGTAATAACTCGTTTTTAGTGAAATAGGAAAAATGATTTTGGGACCATAAATTTGACGTGAAAATATTTAATTTATTATTATTTTAACGTGTATAGCATGTTAGAAGTATCGTATAAAAATTTCGTTAAGAAATTTTATCGTTTGCATGCTTAATTCGATAAGAAGGGCTAAATTGCAAAAGGTGCAAAATTAGAGTTCTATAGGCTAAAAGCACTAAATAACTATTGAACTTAAATGTTTGAGAACTTGATTTGTAACACCCCAACCTGTATCCGTCGCCAGAATAGGGTTACGAAGCATTACTAGAGTTTATATAATAATTTCACGTAATTCATGTCAATTATTGTTCATATCAAAAACTAATCATATTGTCCCTTGAATGGACCTTCGAGGCTTAATATAAACATTGAAATTGAGTCGGGATTAAATCACGAACTCAAAGAATTTTTGGCAAAATTTCCAAAATTTTTCCTAGATGCAGGGCACACACGCTCGTGCAACCCTAAGGCATGCCTGTGCTGTAACACCCCTAACCCGTATCGTCACCGAACTAGGGTTAAAGGTGTTACCAGACAAATTAGAACCTTTAACATTCATTACATAAACATCATAGCATCATATTTCAAACATAAATATTAAGTCCCTTATATAGGTCATCGAGACCTTAAACATGCATTAGAAAGGGGTCGAGACTAAACTGAGCTCATACAAAATTTTTCAAAACTTAAACATTTTTCAAAGATGCACAGGTCACACGCCCGTGTGAACAGGTCGTGTGCCTCACACGGCATTAGACACGCCCATGTGTCTAGACCGTGTTAAAAAATGGCATACAGACTGACTTGCACACACGGCCACAAGACATGCTCGTGTGCCTTGGTCGTGGTCGAGACTGACTTGGTTCACAAGGCTAGCCACACGCTCATGCGCCTTGGTTGTGCTCAAGCCTAACTTAAAATCGTAGTGTACCCCAGGGGACAGACAACCGTGCAACATGACCGTGTGCCGCACACGGCTGAGACACACACCCGTGTCTCTGCCCATGTGGACAAAAATAGGCTATTTGAAAAGCCAATTTGCCACCCAATTTGGGTCAAACATACAAGCACCAAAACAAGCACATTTGCATAACAATTTAAACCAATTTCAATACCGAAATGTACATCATTCATGCCATAACATTAAAAACCAATTTCATGCTCATATCACATACCAATTCGTATCATTCCATAAGCCAAAAACATACCAAAACATATGATTTCATAATCTCCAAACATAGAATCAAATCTCATACCAAAACCTTACCAAATTTACCATTTCTCTTAGCCATTCATGAATACATCAAATAGATCATATTGCCTCACATTTCATATACCAAAATCAAATCATAATCACAACCATACCAAGCCATATCACAAAGCTAAATATAAACATTACAAAACATAATCAAAGTACTTCTACCCTATACATGCCATACTTCAATATATACATTTTAAAAAGGTACCAAAATATAGTTCGATAGTGTGGTGACGATCCTCGACGATCCCTGAGCTCCCAGTAGCTTCGATATCTATAAAATAGTTGAAAAACACACAGATTAAGCTTTCAAAAGCTTAGTAAGCCATATAGAAATAAACTTATCATTCAAAACATATAAGCATCATCAAGTTACATATTCTTTGTAACCAAATAGTAACTCAAACCTCTAGCTCATATACAATTCATATAATCTCAATTCATTTGCACATATATCACATATTCACAATTACTCATATACTTACCTTTCATTTTCAAATATAGTATACAATTCAAATGTACCTGAATCGGATACAGTTTCACAAAGTCATTCATTTTCTCGGAATGCCTGTTTGAACCGTTCGAAAACACAAGGATACGAGGATAGCTCGGAAAGCACATACAATGCCAATGTCCCATACGTGGTCTTACATGTAATCAAATATCGATACCACTGTCCCTGACAGGGTCTTATACGAAATCAAATACGATGCCAATGTCTCAGACATGGTCTTACACATAAATCAGAAGTCAATGCCAATGTCCCAGATGTGGTCTTACACGATAACACATATCGAAAATCCTATGTCATGACATATGTATCCTAACTATTCCTAGGGTTCATATAGGACTTTTCAGACGTCGGAACTCTGTCGATACTTTCTCAGATGTCTCATATTCAAAGCAGAATGCTATTCATCATTGTTTAATAACATATAAGCATAAATAAACCATTTCAAATACATTTATTTATATATAGACTTACGTTGTATAGATTCGGATAGATGGAACCGGCTTCTCGACAACTTTTTACTTTCCCCGATCTAAATCTATTTTCTTTAATTCTTGATCTATAGAAATTCATATTGAACCCTTTTATTCACCAAAACATTCAAATCAATCCACAAACATATATTTAGGGCATTTTACAAGCTAGCCCTCACATTTTTATATTTTAACACTTTAGTCCCTAATTCACCAAATCACAAAATACACATAATTTTCTTTTACACAAGCTTAGCCGAATTCTCCTAGTGCTCATACAAGTCCACACATTTCATTTATTTCACATTTTAGTCCTTCAATTTGCAAATTTTACAATTTAGCCTATTTTACTCAAATTCATCAAAAATCCAAAGACAAAAGATAGTAACCCAACATCAAGCTTTCATATTTCATCATTTAGAAACACAAAACTCATGAATTCATCCATGGCACATTTCAAAATCATCATCAAAATCAGAAATTGAGACATGAGCTTTATAGTAAACTAAGCAACGATCACAAAAATGTAAAAATTATCGAAAACAGATAAAAAACGAACCTTGAATCAAGCTTCAATTGTGGCCGAATGAACAAATGTTTCCAAACCCTATTTCTTTTCTAATTTTCTGCAAAGATGAACACTAATGGCTTGATTTTCATGCCTTTGTTTTATTTTAATTATCATATTAACTAAATTCCAATTTTAACCTTTGTTATAAAACTATTAAATCAATAAACATAAGGCCATTTATGTCCACTCATGCTTTCAATGGTCAAATAACATAATAAATACCTCTCATTTAACAAGACAAATTAAATAGGCACTTTAACAATTAGCAGGTAACTTTTACATTTTACACGATTAGGTTATTTTATCAAATTAAGCACACAAATGATCGAATTTTTATACGACACTTTCATACATGCTAACTCATATATCATAAGCACAGAAAATTATATTTAAATATTTTTCTGATTCAGATTTGTGGTCTCGAAACCAATATTCCAACTAGGGCCTCAACCGAACTGTTACACGTGCTGCAGGCTGTGTTCGACCCCATGTAACTCTCTAACTTGCGCCACATGGCCAGCCACAAGCCCGTGTGCTAGGCCATGTGGTTAATTTAATTTTTCAAAATTAAGTGCAGGTTTCACACGGCCAAGACACACGCCCGTGTTCTAGGTCGTGTAGCACACACGGCTGAGACGCACTCCTGTGTCTCTACCTGTGTGCTCAATTCTGAGCAATTTGTTTCTCAAATTTAAAATGTAGGAGACACACGGCCAGACAACATGCTCACATGCCAGGCCTTGTGTCACACACGGTCAAGGTACATGCCTGTGTGTCTACCCGTGTGGACAAAATAAAGCCATTTTATAGTTTTATTTCTCACCCAAAATTTCCAATAATTTACAACAAAACTTACAAGTATATGCCAGCCAATTCAAGCATTAAATCCAAGCCAATTCTAACGTCTCATATGATATTTTATCATATGCATTCATGCTTATATTCTTACCATTATTTAACCTATATGTTAAGGATAACTTGATCAACCATACTTAACACATAGGTTTTTTCATAATATAACCTTATAATATACCAAAACAAATCATTACTAGCCATTCCAATGGTTAGTTTACAAACCACATTTATATGCCAACAATGGCCAAGTTACCTATACATGCCATTATACCAAAATAACTTTACTATTTATACCGAAACAAGTTAATAGATAGTGTGATGATGCTCCAACCGATCTCCAACCTTCGCGAGCTTTCGAGCACTATAAAACAGAAAAAATAAAACCTAGTAAGAATTTAATGCTTAGTAAGTTCGTATAACAGGAGTTAAAATATAGCAATTACATTTATTAATGTTAAGCATACAACTAACATGCTTTTCATCAATTTGACAAGTTTACCTATACATATATACTCAATCAAGCAAGTTAGTCATATAATACATTTGTACATCAAATAAGCATAGATGAGCTCATCATATAACTATTCATCAAATAATTCAAAAGCACTTAAGGCATATTTCTATTTATCTCATCATTTTTCTCATGTCGAGGGTTTTATCCGTTGAATTACTGAAATATCGATGGATACTCAAATACTACAGTCAAGGTGTACAAATTTGTAATTCGTCAATTCATAATCAGTGGTACCCAGTAGGGCACTTATTCAGGAAACACACTCTCGAGCCACATATCAGGATGCTTAAATGAGCTATGTAATCATAGTTGTAACAACCTATTTTCATTGAATTAGGAACAGTGGTTTCGAGACCACAAATCTGAGCTAGAAAGAAAATTTATTTTAATAGATTTATATGGTCTGCATTATGATAGGAATGTCATGTGAAAATTCTGATAAGAAAATTTTACCGATTATGTGCTTAATTACGGACAAGACTAAATTGCATAAAATGCAAAAGTTGAATTCTAGTAGCTAGAAGGATCAAATAGCTATGGAATTCAAAACTGAAGGCCCTTATATTGTAATTAGACCATTAATGAAAGTTAATAGATATTTTTGGATGATTCATCCATGGAAATTTAAAAAAAGGGCAAGGACTAGATTGGAAATTGAATTAATTAAAAGATGATAAAAGAAAATATCATCTTATTTTCATCATCTTCCCTAAAATTTGCATGGAAACCCTAGGAGAGAGAAAGGAAACTAATCAATCTGAATTGGGTAAGTATTCTTGTCCTATTTTTAGTAATTTTTATATTTTTGAGATCGGGATAACCTAATCTATCTAGATTGGGGATCAATTTGAAAAGTTACCAAAATATAAAAAAATTTTCATGGATGAATATGCTGAAAATTTGAAATTTATGGTAGAAAATGAAAGGCTGTTGATAGATAAACAACTTTTACAAAGTGAATTTTGATGAAATTGTGATTTAGGGACTAAATTTTAAAGTTGTAAAATTTGAAGAAAAATTCTAAATTTTGTGAAATACATGTGTTTTACAAGCTATACTAAAATTTTGGTTAGGTTTGGAATAAGGATTAAATTGCATGAATTTCATTTTCCAAGCCTAAGGACAAAATTAGAATTTATGAAAAGTTTAGGGGCAAAATGGTAATTTTGCCTAGAGTGTAAATTGAATATAGTTGAATATGAATTGTATTAAATTGATTATTAAATTCATTTATATAGATCCGGATAACTCAAATTCTAAGCTAGATCGAGGAAAAGAGAAAGTTTCGGATTAGTAGATTTTCTTATAGAACTATTATTGAGGTAAGTTTGTGTAACTTAATTATTTATGTTAATATGTTTGAAATTGAATGTTGTACATGATTTGGATGTAGTATATGTTTATGTGATTCATATGAATGTTATAAATACATGAAATGATGTAATGATTGGAAATGTATTTAAAATGTTATGTTCCGTTGGAATAATAAAAATTGATGAATACGTATGATTTCCCGTATATGAATGTGATTCTGCATATGTTGCAGATAGGATTTGGCTCAGACGAGTAATCCTAGTCCTCTCGAGCATCCTGATATATAGTTCCTACGAACATCTTGATCGGTAGTGATTTAGCATGTGTTGTACACTATCGCAGCTCTACGTGAGCAACCTGATATGAACTCTTAAGAGTTTCTTGACATGGCTCGCTTGAACTGGCTGCTGCCTTATCTGGTGCTCCCTGATATTATCTCTTCGAAGATATCTGATAAGCTTTATGAGCTCTCTGAATAAAACTCTTATGAGTTTACTAATTAGCCCGAATGAGTGTCCTGTTACATGGATGGTAAATAGACCATTTTTAATTTGACTGGACAAAGATGGACATTAAATAGATGAATTTTAATGTTTATAATAAAGGCTATATATGTAATTTAATAAAAAAAATCAAATTAAGTAAAACAAAGCCAATTTTCTTCTTTATTCATTTTCTTGCCGAAATTGAGGGGAACGTATACACCATTTTAGGGTTCTTAAGCATTCGATCAAGTCTCCTTGTGCATGTAAGTGATTTTTGGTCTCGTTTTTAATGATTTCTATGTTTTTGGAGTCGTTGTAGCTTAATCTAACTAGCCAGGGACTAATTTGAAAAATTGTTAAAAGACTTAAGTTTTGCCATGAAAGAATCCATGTTGTTTGTGAAGTTTGATGGTAGTAAATGAAACCTTACTGTTAGATAAACAACTTTTGTTAAGTGATTTTTGATAAATTCGTCAATATGGGATTTAATTATAAAATGTGAAATATTCATGGTGTAATTGTTAAATAATGAAACGTGTGGGCTACTATGAGCTTGTATGAAATTTGGCTAGGCTTGGGTAAGGGTGAAATTGCATGAATTTCATTTTACGAGCTTAAGGACTAAATCGTAAAGAAATCGAAACATTAGGAGCAAAAGGGAAATTTTGTAAAAATATGAATTTGGATTGAATTGAATAGAATGGTTATGAAATTGATTAAACTTATTCATTTAGATCAAGATAGACCTCGTACAACTTTAGATCGAGGCAAAGAGAAAGCTTCGGATTAACCGATTTTATTTCTACAGAGCATTACTGGAATTTATAGATCAAATAACAGACATTTCATATCTTCTAGCACTCATATCAGAAACTAATCCAAATACATCATATTGTCCCTCATGTGAGTCCTCGAGGCCCAAAATAGATGTTAGGAATAAGTCAGGACTAAACCGGGTACTTAGAGAATTTTTTAGAAAATATTAAAAATATTAAAAGGTATAGGGGACACACGCCCGTGTGGCCAGGCCGTGTGTCTCACACGGTGAAGAGACACGCCCGTGTCTCAAGCCGTATGGACATTCGAAATAGGGACACACAGCCATGTCCCAGCCCGTGTCCAAACTTATGAGCTCTCTGACTTGGGTCACATGGCCAAGCCACATGCCCGTGTGCTAGGCTGTGTGAGCAAATTGACTTGCATTAATAAGATGCAGGGGTTATACGGCCAAGCCACACGCCTGTGTGCTAGGCTGTGTGAGCATTTTTTTTGAACTAATTAAAAGATACAGGGGAGACACACGCTCGTGCCTCTGTCCGTATGGACAAAATACGCCATTTTTCTAGCCATGTTTCTCACTCAATTTGTCTTCAACCTACATCAACACATTTTCACATCTTCAAGCCATATAAAACTACTTAAAACAAGCCAAAATCAAGTTTTATATATAACATATCATCACATATATCCAAGAATCCATACTTACCGAATTAACCAAATTCACATTAAGCATATTTATGCCTAATATACCAATCCAATCCAACCATCAATATACTTATGAATTATCCATCATTCAACCATACCAAGCACACATTAAACAAGATAATGCCACATATGAATACATGGAATTCAAGCCATTCAAATGGCTAATCACAACAAAACAATTGTATGCCATCATTGGCCAAAAGAACCTATACATGCCATTATAACCAAAATGTACTATATATACCGAAATGGGTCGATGGATAATATGGGGTAGCTCCATCTAGCTTCCAACCAAAATGAGCTTTTGAATTATTATAAAACAGGGAAAATAAAACAGAGGAAGGATTTAAGCTTAGTAAGTTCGTATGACATGGCATTTAACTTTCCATTTATTCACATTTAAGGTAAGCAAACAAGATATATCCAAAGCAATTAGGCCAATAGCCTAAACACTTATCCTTATCAACCATTTCAGTCAGGTATTTCATATGAATATCAAAAAATATGTATGAGCTCAACAAAAATCAAATTTCCATATACATATACTTTCCACATCATGTGTCCATATAACATGTACAAATCATATCCATGTATTTCAGGTGTATACCCATAATAATTCGTCTCGAATTCATATTGTCTCATATCAGAACTTTTCTCGTTGAAGCATTTAAAATATCGTTGGATACATGGGTAGTACACACGAAGCGTACAAATCTGTAATTCATCAATTCATATACAGGTATGCCCATACGAGCATATAAACAGGAAGCTCTTCTAAGCTATGTAACGGAAAGCTCATGTGAGCTGTATAACGGGAAGCTCTCATGAGCCAATTATTGGGAAGCTCATAGGAGCCATAAACAGAGCGCTTAAGAGAGCCATTAATCGGGAAGCTCATGAGAGCCAAATACTGGGAAGCTCATAAGAGTCAAATATCGGGAAGCTCATGAGAGCCATATAACTGGATGCTCATAAGAGATAAATAATGGGACACTCTTGCGAGCTCTGGTGTGTCCGCAACACATGCAGGACTACAACCAATTCGGGAACCCTTAATGACATGTCATTTGTATTTATCGAATTTCCAAGGTTCAAACATGACTTAGTTATTTTCGGATATGTGATCAATACTTATACATAGCAATTCTACATTTCACATACATATCATTCAATTTAAACATATAAATGTACAAATTAGTTACACGAACTTACCTCAACAAGTATACGTAGATTTGTAAGCTACTGATATGATACTTTTACTTTTCCTCGATCTAATTCCGTACTAGATCTATCCGGATCTATACAAATAAATTTAGATCAATTTAATACAACTCACATTCAATTCAATCCAATACACATCTTTGGAAAAATCACTATTTTGCCCCTATATTTTTAATTAATTACGATTTTATCCCTAGGCTCAGAAAATGAAATTCATACAATTTAATCCTTATTCCAAGCCTAACCGATTCTCATATATAACAATAGCAGCCCATGTATTTCATAAAATTTAAAATTTTTCCATAAATTCTCATATATAACAATAGCAGCCCATGCATTTCATAAAATTTAAAATTTTTCCATAAATTTTCCATCTTTTCAATTTAGTCCTTAAATCACAATTTCATTAAAATTCTCTTTACAAAAGTTGTTCATCTATCAACAACCTTTCATTTTCTACCGTAAAAATTTATAATTCAACTATACTCATCCATGGAAAAACCCTAACACTTTAACAGTTTTTCAAATTAATCCCCGAGATAGCTAGATTAACCTATTACGATCTCGGAAACATAAAAATTATTAATAATGGGACAAGAATACATCCTAATTAAGCAAAATAAGCTTGCTTGAACTTAAGTTTCCATGGCTAGGGTTTCCATGTTTTATTTTAGGAAAGATGATGAAAATTTGTTTTATTTTATTTATTTATAATCATTTTATCATTTACTTTCCAAAATTCACTTTAATAATTTACTAAATTCCAATGTTGAATAATCATCCTTCTCTACTAACTCCTTAAATGCTTTATTTGCCATATAAAGACCTCTAATTTTAAATTCCATAGCTATTTGGTACCTGTAGCTACTAGAATTCAACTTTTGCACTTTATGCAATTTGGTCCTTTTCATCAAATTAGACATGTAAAAGATAAAATTTCTTAACAAAATTTTCATAAGATATTTCTATCATACTATAGACCATAAAATTATATTAAAATAAATTTTCGTCTGACTTCGGATTTGTGGTCCTAAAACCACTGTTTTGATTTCATTGAAAACGGGCTGTTATAATCAAATTGTGTCTCGATGGAAAAATCTAATGGCGTATTGATGATCATCGACCAATGGAAAGGGATAGCTTTCAAAAGATGATTTTAATCAAGATGACATAATTGTGCTAGATTAATTACATTTATCTCTTACCTACCAAAATCCATTTATCCCTTAACTATATCTCTGTCTTAATTCAACCGATTAAACAAATTTTAATAAGCAAATGTGTTAATGCACATACATACTTATGAAATTAAAATAATCTCTTGTACATATCTCTATGCCAATTTAAACAATTAATTCAATATCATAAGCACATAAAAGATTACGTGAGGTAACAGTGTATTTCTACCTTGAAACAGTTTAATCACAATAATCTTGCAAGTTATGCAAGGCTAATGTATCGTTAGATACCGTTGCTAATTTAACCATCATCAACTTTAGATTATTAAACATGCACTGATTAAGTATTGTGTCAATTAATTACAATTTAAATTTATTTAAATAATTAATTCATTAGTTATCTTACAATTGTAATGAAAGAATAACTTAGTCATGGTTTTACTTAATCAAACATCTTACCGAAGCCTATAACAACACAAACACAATTTTAATAATTCAAGTAGATGAAATGAAATCAACCTAACACAAATTAAATTTAAGCCATATTAATTAAATTAAACATATCAACATAAAAAATATTCATAGACATGTTAATAACAAGGAACAAAATTCAAATCTAGTGTTTCTCCAAGGCTTGACTAGTTTGCTCCACTCCTCATTGTTTGCTTGTTCTTGTTGAACTGAGGCTTCCACGAACACTTGAATGCTTCTCCAAATGGTGGTTGAAGTACTCTTTTTCAAGAGTTGAAATTGGCAAGGGAGCGGGGGAAGGAAACGAAGAACAATGAAGAGAGAAAAGTGAGAGAGAAGTGAAGAATGAATGGTTTTGAGATGTGTTTGAAGTGAGCAGCTAATGGGATATTTATAAGTTGAGAAGGCTGCTAAAAATAGAAAAAATCAGCAGCCACAGAGTCTCCCCGTGGCCGGCCACACATGTGTCAAGTTTGAAATCATTTTAAGGTAGGAGCAAATCTAGAATGGAATAAATAGTGGAGGGGGTTTGAATGCAAAT
Source organism: Gossypium anomalum (assembly GCA_025698475.1). Lineage (NCBI taxonomy): Eukaryota > Viridiplantae > Streptophyta > Magnoliopsida > Malvales > Malvaceae > Gossypium > Gossypium anomalum. The sequence continues at coordinate 64,923,993 of CM046956.1, forward strand.
GGAAGGAGTCTTCAAGGGCTATTTTGCAAGTCGAACAATCAGCCAAACGAGTTGATTGGGTCAACATGTGGGATAGGTTTAGGCGGCCCAGTGCTCAATTGGATCGGTTTTCTTGGTTCAGCTCGACTAGGCCCCTTTTCATAATTAATTAACAATATTTTATTTAACCAAAATTAAATTGGATTAAAATTAAAATTATTTATATTATGAATTAATATTCATAATTTGTACCATCTTCAGCTAAAAAATTAATTTGCCTCGATGCTTCAAAACCACTTCTCGGTTTTGTGCTTTTAGCCGTGTCTACTGAGCCATTTTCCGCCCTTTGTGCGAATCTATCGAAAATGATCAAAATTAATCAAAATTTATTATAAAATTAATTAAAATTCAATATGTTAATAATTTAATTACAATTTAATTATTTTATAAAAATTATATATTTTTTGAGAAGAATTTTACCAAAACTGTATGAATTTGAGTTAAAAAGGGCATGAAAAAGTGTGTATATTTTCGTGTTTCCACACCCCCAAACTCAATTTATTGCTCGTCCTGACTAGTGCTGTAACACCCGAAACTCGGCCTAGTCGTTATGGCTACATCTGTAATGTCACATTGGAGTGAGTTTTGAAAAACGTAGATCTATTAGAAAAGTCTCTTTGTGTTAAAAACCTTGTTTGTGAACTTTTTGAAATGCTAACTTGTTATATTCATTTGTTAAATCATAGGTCCATTTAGTAAATCATGTCTCACACTTTATCGTTATTACACTTTAAAACATTGTCGTAGCGGAAGCTTTTAAAGCAAGTTACGTAGCATGGTAGTTGAAAATCATTTACCTTTTGGAAACCTGAATCCTACTGCTAACAAATATAAGTCAATTTAATTAAATCCCCAGATAAAAATAAAAACTTAAAACAGCCTTATTACATAAAATTTAACCCAAATAAAACTACTTTTACTAAAATTAAAATGAAAATGTAAACAGTGGTGTGGCCATCTCTGAGTTCCTCGCAGCACCGACCCGCCTAAGGATTACCTGCACAGATAGGCAGAAAGGTGAGTTTATGAAACTCAGTGCGTAATCCCTATTTATCAAGCAGTCAAACATACAGTGTTGAGTAGTTTGGGCTTAAGTCCATATCAGTAGCAATATCAGTGTGGGCCTTATCCCATTTGAGTAGCAGTACCAGTGTGCATACAGAGATCCTACCCAACCATCCTCTGCACTCCACTCCATCTAGCCCTACACTCCATGTGGGGATTAAATCAACCCACTCATCCCTACACTCCAGAATCAAGTACCGATTTTGGCACTAACAGTATTTGCAGCAGAGCTGCCAGTAATAGACTTATAGCCTTTCAGTACACTTCTTCCAACATCATATTTCCCACCCCATGCAATGCAACATAATATAAATGTTCATACGATAAAGATGGCATGCACAACAGTCATACAACATATAGGGGTATATCTGTCATAACATAAATTAGGGCTTAGGTATTCTTACTGACCCAATAGTAGGTCTACAGTTGTCTCGTGCGACCCATGCAATCCTAACAGTTAAACAGCAAAAATGGGCCTAAGCCCATCGTACGGCCCATGTGGGCCCACACGCTCGTGTGTCCCAATAAGCCCAAATAATGGCCTTGGCCGTGTAAACAACATAGTCGGCCCAACAATCTCCACACATTCATGTAGTTTGCCCTTACGGGGCCCACGAGCCTGTGGGGCCCGCACGACCTATTTTGGCCCATGTGGCCCAAAATGACCTATGCCCACGAGATCGGTCGTGGTGGTCTCTACAATCACGTGCTCGCGCTTATGCGTTCAGATGACCACACGAGCGAGTGCACGCTCGGATGGCATCAATGGTAACAGTTTTTCAGCTTTTGCCATTTAATGAATGAAGCGGTGTGATTACACACCTGTTACGAAACATGCGCCAAGACCAAGAGTTTCCCAAACCTACATTCAGTCACAATAATCCATTAGTCGATTACTACTAGGGTTAATCACCCTTCCCTATTCCCAACTTAATTTATCATCCAATACTTGCCTTGAACGGAGAAGTGATTAGCACTGTTAAAACTGTTGACGAAGGTTTGATAAAGAACTCCTTAATGAACACTGCATAATAAACGATTTTTATTAATCATGTTTACTTATACATGATCAGTAACAGAGAAAAGGGCATTTGACCAATACTTAGGATTCCAAGCCAAAATACCCCAGTCTAAAATAACCGTAACGAATGCACTACCTTCAATCGAGAGACAAGCGAAAGATTCTGATCGTTTCTGTAACACTTGTGCACTTCTCTACTCCTCGAGAAGTATTACCCCTAAAGAATACTAGAGTCATTAAAGAAAGAGATTCAGCATTAGGAGAAAAGAAGGGAAAATCGGATGAGTAGAAACAACCATGGACTTACCAGTCGATATTCGGCAACCACCAAAGAAGGGAGAAAGAGCTGAGGGAGAGCTGAGAATAGAGAAGAGAAGAAGAGGAGGCAAATATTCAGTTTAAAACAAAAGAGAAAGAAAATGCTGGAGGCCAACAGAAAGAAAAGATAAAGATGGGAGGTTCGACAAGGGTAAGGAAATACAAAAATGAGGTGAGGAAGAGGGAGAAAAAATCGATCTAGCAAGCTACACAATTGAATAGCCGCCCAAAAAGTTTGATACGAAAATGTTCACAGGCCACAAGTAGTATTCGGCTACCAATAAACAACAAAAATGACAGATGACGAAAAAGAAAAGAAAGAAAAAAGAAAACAGAAAAGAGGTAGAACTATCGAATTAAGAGCACAAAACCAAAAGTAATTTTGGCACCAAGTTGCCTAACCATCCCATGACTGAATGGCTTTGGAGAGTCCTCATTCGGCACCACTACTACCACAACTTCCCATTCCTCAATTCTCTCCTAATTTCCCTCTTCACCAAACTCAAACCGATAATTCCCTCATCCAATCCCACTATTCTCTCCTTAAATTCGGCTATTCACTCCCACACAACCACTCCACCCTCAGAGTTTCGGTCAACCCCAACCACCTACCTTACGAGAGTAGCAAAATAATACTCCCTTGTGCATAGGGTAGTTCAAACTCAAGACCCCTAGGCACACACCACAAGCCACTTGCCACCTGACTAGCAAGCCCTTCATGCCATGCAACATTCATATTAATTTAAAAGTCTATTAGCAGTAAACAAGGGTTTATTAAAAAAGAAACCAAAATTTTTGCTAAAGCCTAGGTTTGAACCCAGGTCCTCTCACACTACTTAGGACCCTTAACCATCACAGCATGTAAACCATATGCAACATAACACGCCATAAAAATACTGAAGATTTGGGGCGTTACAAGTGCACAAATTGAAAAGAATTTCTTCGAAAACACCTTTGAAAATTTTCTTTAAAACGACGTTCTTCCTAGCATTATGAATTTGGTATACTTATGCTGAAGAACAAGAATTTTGAGATTTACACTACTTAAATATACATATCATTCAAATTAATCTCAATTATTCTTATGGTAGCAAAAATAGACTAAATGCTTCGTAATAAAGACATATTAAATCCCTACCAATTTGGATTTATTCCCTTAATCAAGATTAAGCTGCAACCATTAAGTTTAACTTATGCCTTCATATGTTGAACATAGCAATTTCTCTCCACTAATGTAGGTAGCATAGAAACTTGAATTAATATGTCTTTAAAAAGGTTGTAACTTGGCTAGGCTAGGGGTAGGTAAAAGATAGATAAATTTAGGCTAGAAACTTTATACTCAGCTTGAATTGGACCTTCAAAATAATTACCTTCAATACACCGACTTAATTTGCTTCCACATGCTCTTTTGCACATCTATTTTCTTTCAAGTACATAAGCTCTTCTTTTTTCCTTTGTTCTTTTTTTTTCACGAGCATTTTGCTATATGTACTACAAATTTTTTGAGCATTTGATACTTCTTTTCAACTCCACCAAACCTATTTTCAAAGAACATTCTGAATAGTACTGAGTCTAGTGTTTGGGACAATTTAAAGATAATTAAAAAAAAAGGGACGGCTAAATATTGCAAGGGTTCAAATATAATTAGGCCATATAGTCTCAAAGTTGGGTTTCAAGGGATAAAAATTCATCAAGGTTGGCTTGAAAGGCTCAAATGTTCCAAACAAAAGTTGCCTAAATTATTTTCAACATTCCATGCTTCCTAGGATTTCGCCTCAATAAACTACTAAGTCAATTCTAAAGACTTAAACTTTCATGCAAGCCTAACTTTCCTAAGGAACTAAAAATTTTATGGTATGATTTGCAGGCTTTATTAAAAATACATTTGTAACACCCCTTACCCATATCTGACGCCAAAATAGGGTACGAGGTATTACCAGGCTTGAGTACTTGTAATCATTTAAAATCGAGACACAAAATTTCATCAATTTTAAACTTTTCAAACATATTCAAGACTATCTACATTAAATGACTTTATACAATAGGGACCTTCAAATAACATAGGTCAGTATTTTAGGCCAACTCCTAGCAACTTAATAACAATTAAACGAGTCCCCATACATGCCAAAGACTTAAAAATACTTTAAAACCTTTATATATGGATCAATAGTTTGATAGTGTTACCCAGGTAGTTTGATCAAGCGAATTCAGTGCCTCTCTGCTAGTGGTAAGTATATCGTGTAGAGACTGTTAACTTTGCTTCTTTTATTATTTTCTTTAAGCCGAATATTCTTTTCTCTTAGCTCTCTGTATTTGCCGAATGGTGACTTCCTTTTCTATGATGTATGTTCGCAGGGTTCAGTTATCACTGAGGAACGAAGGGCACAGAACGTTCTTGAGTCATCGGAACCCTGTCTTTCAACGCTCGGGTAGGCCGATTATTCCTTGTTTCAAGAGTGTTATCTTTAGGGGCTTAAGGCTATTTATTTTTAATTAGTTTTATCTGTTAAACTGTCATGCGTGCAGTTGAGGGCCAAGATACACGAGATCAATTGTAGCTAATCTAGATACAGTTGGTCACCTTCTCTTCGATCAAGGTAAGTAGAAGAGTTGGGTTAAGAGTAGTTGTTACGATTGCATGTAGTGGAGACTAACTGAATGTTGGGTCGATTGTAGGCCTTGGACTCGTAGGGGATTCTGTCGCTTTCACAAGTCAAGGTGTGTAGTCGTACACAACCAAGCCCACATATTATGGGCGGTAAACTATAAAACTGTTGCGTGTGTTTCATGGACCGGGGCCGTTATGGGCCTTGTTGGGCCGAGTGTTGGGCCTTAGGCCTGTTTACACTGATTTGACCATATGAGTCGTCTGAGTCATTTGAGACGACGGTAGACCTTCTAAAGGGTTATTTCTGTACTGAGACCCTAAAAACTAGTTAATTGACTGAAATACCCTAAGAGGTAAAATTACTGTTCTACCCCTAATTAACAAAATGACCTACATACCCTAGCGGTGGGTTAGATGACAGGTGTATGACATTGATATGACTAGTTATGAGTATGACACTATATACACGTATTATTTATGCCATTTTGCAATGGGGTTGGGATTTCGATTCGGAGGAAGTACTGTGTTAGTGGCTTGCCACGAATTCTGATATTAGTGGCGATGCCACGTTTATGACTACTAGCACCTTTGCTGCGTTACCTATAGTAGCCTCACTGCGATACTGGTGAGCTGGCTGGGTGGGTCGATTTAATCCCCACATGGTGTGATGGTTGGAACGGGTGGTGTGATGGTTGGATTGGGATGGGTTGCATATGTGTGTTGGACTACTGTACAGGGCTTAGGCCCAGACTGCATTATTACTGTATAGGGCTTAAGCCCAGACTGCATTGTTATTGCATAGGGCTAAGGCCCAGACTATTTCTTTTCCGTATATTGACTGTTACACTGGTAAGGGGGTTGCAGACTAAGTTTTCGTAAACTCACCTCCAACTCGACACTATAGGAAAAAAGGAAAGGAAGGGAGTAAGCATTATAGCTTAGTAAGTAAATATGTAAATATTAATAACCAATACATTATCATACATTAAACAAAGTCACAATATGTTCCCGGAATATTACCATCACAAACACACATATTTTCACTATTACATTTATAAACAGGTTCAAGATAAGCTATCTAGCAGAGTACTAGCAGCTAAATTATTTATTTCTGGAGCTACAGAACTCCAATTTACAAACCGTTAATTTTCCTTGAAACTAGATTCACGTATATTTTTACCATAAAATTTTTAAAATTTTTGGTCTAGCCAATTAGTACAGTTTATTCATTGAAATTACCCCTCTTTCACTGCTCAACTACCCTGACCACTCTTCACTACAAATAAATTTTCTCTTCGTACAAAACACATATTATGTTATCGTTTATTTTATTTGAAACTAGACTCATTAAGTATTTCAAACATACAAATTATATCCTATAATTATTTTTTTACAATTGTTAATGATTTTTCAAAGTCAGAACAGGGGATCACGCAGTCATTCTGAACCAGTCTCACAGAAACTTAAATATCTCAGAATATAGAATTCTTTTGCTTGCTCTGTTTCTTTTATATGTAAATAGACTCATTAAGCTTTAATTTGATATCTCATTCAGTCTCTGATTCAATTTCTAATATTTTTGGTAAATTTTTAGATTCCCATCACTGCAAATATCCCGAACAATTTTATTGTCAATTTTGATCTTTCACACTTCAATTGTATTCATCACTTACCCATAACAATCTTTCCAATTTCCAATCACATATCGAGCATATTGCTCATGAGTTACACACATATATACTTACACTTATCATCACAAAATCATACACAATTTCATTTAATCAATTTCCCAGTTGAACGCTTCGGAATAATAACAGATCCGCGATGGTATCGCACATAGCCCACCTTTAAAATCGAAGCTCTCTTGTACACATAGTGGCCTTCACTTAGCACCACTCATGTAACCTAGCTCGATTGTACACATAATTTTGGCTCTCTTGTACACATGGTGAACACTTAGTACCACCCATGTGACCTAGCCACTTTATCTCGTAGCTCTCTTGTTTACATGGTGTCCTTCACCTGGAACCACACATGCAACCTAGCTACATTTATCTCGTAGCTCTCTTGTCTATATGGTGTACACATGGTATCACCCATGCGACCTAGCTACATACCATCTGTATCTTTCGATTCCGAAGGTTCAAACGGGAAGTATCTCACTTTCTAATACTTTATTCCATTCTTCCAATAGTTAATTATAATTCAAAAATCAGCTACAATACATCAAATACGCTGAAATATAAAAACGTAATAAAGATAATGTATTATTTACATACAAACTTACATACTTTTTCATTTCGAATTAATATTGAACATTTAAAATCATCATAATTATACTCACTTTCAACACCTCGGCAATCATAGTAAATATATCAATTTTACATTGAAACATGCATAAATTAATGCTTATTATACATATGAACTTACCTCGAGACTAAAACGGCCATTTTACCAACTTTCTCGATTTTCGATTTTTCTCCCATTCCAGGTTCAAATATCATTTTCCGGGATCTAAAACATCATATTTTACTTATCTAATTAATGTACTATTCAAAACAGTCCTTAACTCAAACTTTGGCAAAATTACAATTTTGCCCCTAAACTTTTGCATCTTTACACTTTTACCCCTAGCCTCGGGAATTAAACTTCATCCCTTATTCTTATGTTTTATGACATGATGGTAATTTTTCCCTTCTATGGCAACATTAAATTCTCACTCTAACACATAATTATGAACAATAACAACTTTTACCGATTAAGCAGTTTTACTCATTGTTGCTTAAAACCGCTTAGCAAAAGTTGTTTAACATAACTTCAGCCTTTATATTCTACCATAAAACATCAAAATAAACACATTTCACCTGTGGGTAGTTTTCCAAATATGAACCCTAGCTTAAATTATTGCTAGAATAAGCTTAATCAAGTTACCGGGATTCCAAAAATGTAAAGAACTTGAAAAACGGGGCTAGAACGGACTTACTATTGAGCTTGGAACGCTTGAAAACCCTAGCCATGGCTTCCCCCATGCTAATTCCGGCCTCCATGAGAAAGATGAGTCAATTTTGGCTTTATTTTCCCTTTTTATTTCTTTTAATTCCCAAATGACTAAAATGCCCTTAAGGCCTTTCTTTAAAATTTTGTCCTATTCATGCCCATTTTTGTCCAAATGAAATATAATGGTCTAATTAAAATTTAAGGACATCCTCTTTAAAACCCCATTTCAATCAAGTACTTATGAATTAGAACACATATTTTGTAACTTTTGCAATTTAGTCCTAAAAGTTCAATTAAGCACCTTATTAGTAAAATTTCTTAACGATATTTTTACACAATATTTTAATCAATAAATAAACTTAAAACTTAATCGGAATTAATTTTTTGACTTCGAATTCGTGGTTCTAAAACCATCGTTCCGTTTAGGCCCTAAATCGGTTTATTCATACAAACTTCGCAAATAAGCCCTAATAGGCAAATTAAACATGCAATCTATAAAATTTCTTATCAATACTCTAACACATGCATCTAATCACTCGGTAAATCATAAAAATTAATCGAAATAAACTTTTCTATCTCAGATTTGCGGTTTCACAACCACTATTCCATTTAGGCCCTATTTCAAGCTGTTACAACATTTATGTCATAATTCAACTAACATATCAATAATTGAAATAATCGAACTTTATTTTTACTAAAGTTTAGCATACTTTACAAAATTTCACAATTTTGAACAAAATATATCCTAATCATAATTAAAAGAAAGACTTATTCTAAGAGGAAATAATTTCAATTTTCGGTCCCCCTACTTAAGATGAACATCGTCATCAGTGTTAAAAGTGAATAGATACTAAACACCAGGTAAGATTCTAGAAAAGAGGAGGTGAGTGAATTTGACTGCTTAAGTACCAAGCTCTCTCTAGATCCAATCCTAGACATGTATATATCTATTGCAACACTTTGTACTTTGCAACTTGTTCATTTTTATTTATGATTTCCACCTCTTGTTTTGTTATGCGAAAAATTAAAATTCCTAATAAAACCTAATCCTAAAATATTAAATAACCTAATAATGGAAATAAAATAAAGTCAAGATCCTCCATATTTATTTATTTGCAGATCCCTCCATATTCGGCTCATCTTTTGCTCTATCATCTTTGATTTTGCATGAATCACTTCGCTCCCTCTTCGATAGTGGACTCCACAGTTCAAATATGAAATCTGGAAACTCAGGCACAAAAATAAATGGGTTATTGAATATTTTTATAAGAGCACTTCTCATTAAGTCATTCCGTATTTTTTAATATCTCCAGTAAGCTTGTTGTTGCCACTGCATATGTTGAATTATATCCATCAACTTGGACAACTCATCTCAAAGATCTAGGCGAGGCAATTCAGTCCTGAACATTGAATTTGCGATGTCAAGTTCAATTACTGGTTCCATTAGTTCTGCCTTATCAAGGATTACAGTTGATTGCATTGGTTTGATCTCTGTGGGATCTTCTTCTTCTTCTTCAGGATCCTCGCTTTCTTCAACTTGTTGTTAGAGAATAGAATCTCCAGCTATTTGGTAGAGTTCCCAATCTGTGATTGTGCCCTGGCTATAACCTATCTTCTTTACGTTTGTAAGAATTTTAGCTTTCAAGAGCAAAATTGTTATCGTAAAGGGAAAGTAAGCTAGACCAGAACATCTAGCGGCACAATTTCGCATTTCTCTCAAGATGATTTTTCCCACATCAACGGTCTTTCAATTAAAATCGGGTATAATAAGACCATTCGCTCTAATGAAATTGTAATCCTATATGAAATAGACAGAAGGCTGAATCGAATGAAATAAAACCATACCTTCGCTAGTGGTGTCAAATATTATCTAAGACAAGTGTGAAGTCCTTGTTTTGACACAGTCCACTTAAAACTCGGAACTGCTAGTTCCTCTAGAATTTTTTCCAATTTTCACCCTTAATATTTCTTGTAACGCCCCAAACCCGGCCTGGACGTTATGGCCGAATCTGGCGATGTCACATTGAGGTGTTTTTCATAAAATGTGATCTCATTTGAAAAGCCCAATGTTTATTTAGCCTCTTTGTGTGATCTAAAATATGATTTTAAAACTTGTCTCATTATAAAAAATTATTTACTTTAAAAACTTTAATAATTTTCAAAATCTCGTTTATAGCGGAAGCTTTTGAAACATGTTGCGTAATCGTGATGTTTTTGAAAAACATTTATCCTTTTGAAAACTCGCATCTTTTCCCTACTGCTAGCAGTATTAAAGAAAAAGAAATATAAATCCCCAAATTAAAAATAAAATCTAGAGAGGCCTTATTACATAAAAATGCCCAATTTAACTACTTATAAATAAAAAGCAAGTATGGAAACATGTGCGATTGTGTGGCCAACTTCAGTCCCTCGTAGCACTGATCTGCCTAAGGATTACCTGCACAAATAAGCAAAAGGGTGATTTTACAAAAACTCAGTGTGTAATCCCATATAAGCAAAGAGTCAATCAAACGGTGCAAATACAGTCTGGGCCTAAGCCCTTATTAAAAAAGTAACAATATCAGTTTAGCCCAATCTCAATACAGAAAGAGTCGTATATTCGGGGCTTGGCCTATTACAGTAATAGTAAACAGTGCAGTAACAGTAAACAATGCAGTAACGGTAAACAATATGCAAGTCCTACCCATCCAACCTCTACACACCATCTTCGTCCAACCTTACACTCCATGTGGGGATATAATCAACCCACCCATCCCTACACACCAGAATTAGCACCGGTTGCGGCACTAAACAGTATTTGCAGCAGAACTACCAGTATAATAAGCTTAGAGCCATTAGTGATTTGCAGCAGAGCTGCCAATATAGTACACTTTCTCCAATCATATAAAAACCCACTCCCATGCAATGCATCATGCCACATGTCATGTCATAGTATAATATTAACCATGTACTCAACACAATTACAATAGCATGCTAGCATGCTAAAATATAAATATATATCACATAGGGGCAAAACAGTCAATTTACCATATAGGGGCATTTCAATCATTTTACCACATAAGGGCAAAACAGTTATTTTACCATATAAGGGACAAAATAGTCATTTTACCATGTAGGGTCATTTCAGTTATTTTATCACATAAGGGCAAAATCGTCATTTTACCATGCAGGGGCATTTCAATCATTTTACCACGATGTGTGTTGATGCAAGAGGGAAAAGTGATAGCTTATGCTTTGAGACAGTTGAAACCACACGAGAAGAATTATCCAACGTATGATTTAGAATTAGTCGCCATTGTGTTCGCTTTAAAAATTTAGAGGCATCATTTGTACGGTGAGAAATGTCATATCTTTACTGATCATAACAGCTTAAAATACTTGATTACTCAAAAAGATTTAAACTTGCGGCAACGGAGATGGCTCGAGTTACTGAAGGATTACGAGCTAGTAATTGATTACCACCCAGGTAAGGTAAATGTAGTTGCAGATGCGTTGAGTAGAAAGACTTTGTTTGCTTTGAAAACGATGAATACACGGCTGACTTTGTCTGATAATGGTTCGATCCTAGCTGAGTTGAGAGCTAGATCATTATTTCTTCAACAAATTTATAAAGCTCAGAAATGTGACAGTAAGTTGCAAGCCAAAAGAGTTCTTTGTGAATCGGGTAGTAATTCAGATTTTCATATCGGATCCAATGATTGTTTGATGTTTCGAGGTAGAATTTGTGTACCGAGAAATTATGAACATATTCAGAAAATTCTTCATGAAGCACATAATGGTTGTTTATCTATACACCCGGGTAGTACAAAAATGTATAATGATTTTAAGAAATTGTATTGGTGGTCAGGTATGAAACAAGATATTTCAGAGTTTGCTTTGAGATGTTTTATTTGTCAACAAGTGAAAGATGAACACCAAGTGCCTTCGGGTTTACTTTAGCCAGTGATGGTGCTCGAGTGGAAATAGGATAGGATTACGATGGATTTCGTGATGGGTTTGCCTGTGACTCCAAAAAAGAAAGATGTCGTCTGGGTTATTATTGATAAATTGATGAAATCCGCTCATTTTATATAGGTACGTACTGACTATTCACTTGATAAGCTTGCTAAACTATAAATTGCTGAGATTGTGAGATTGCACGGGGTGCCTATTTCTGTCATTTTAGACAGAGATCCGAGGTTTACTTCACGGTTTTGGAAGAAGCTACAAGAAGCTTTGGGTACGAAGTTGAACTTTAGTACCGGTTTTCATCTTCAGACTGATGGTCAGTCTAAGAGAGTGATTTAGATTCTTGAAGATATGCTTCGATGTTGTGTTCTAGAATTCAAAGGTAGTTGGGAAAACTATCTACTATTGGTTGAATTTGCTTATAACAACAGTTTTCAGTCGAGTATAAAAATGACACCTTATGAAGCATTGTACGACCGCAAGTGCTGAACACCCTTGTTTTGGACTGAGCTTAGTGAGAAACAGATTGAAGGGGTTGACTTGGTTAGAAAAACTGAAGAAAAGGTAAAGGTAATCCGTGATTGTTTGAAAGCCTCTTTAAATCGACAGAAGTCGTACACGGATTTGAAATTAAAAGAGATTGAGTTTTAGGTTGGTGATTAGGTCCCATTTCTACTATTTTTGTACCGAGGTAAGTTCGTATGTAAATAATGCATTGTTTAATTACGTTTTAAATGTTTTATTATTGTATGAATTGTGATTGACCCTGGGACATATTCAAAAAAGTCTTAGCAAGCGTGAAATGCCGATTGAATCTTAGAAATAGATAGGATACAAATGTCATGACATTAGGGTTAATGAGACTACGTGTAAGACCATATCTAGGATAAGGCATCGATATGAAACTTTGTGTAAGACCATAACTAGGCTATTGGCATCGATACGAGATCACATGTAAGACTGTATCTGGGATATAGCAGTGGTATGATACAGTGTGTACGGAACTCCCGAGTATCGTTTAGTATTCCAAGTGGTTCAATGGGTAATTTAACGAGTATGTCAAAGATGAATTGTGTGTAAATCCAATTCGAGATGACTCAGGTATGTACGTAAAACTCATATGTAATGAGCTTGTTATGTGATGAACCCTCGGTAAGGTTATGATTGAGTAAGTTATGATTATAAACTCTTAATAATATTTATGCCGATTTTCATCATGTTAATTGTATGTTAAATGTTTGGATATGATGCTTATTATTTGCATAGGAACTTTCTAAGCTTTAAAGCTTACTCCCCTTTCTTTTCCCTTGTCTTATAGTGTCACCAAGCTAGCTCAGAATTGGGGATCATCGGAGAGTCCATCACACTATCAATTGATTATTTTGGGTACCAATGAATTCGACATTTTGTGTTATGGCATGTATAGGGACTTGGTCATTTTGTTATGTGTCATAATTAATTTGGCCAAATGTGTTGGCTTATGTTGGTGGATAATTCATTTTGTAAATGGCCATTGAAATTGGCTAATATTCGTTTATGTATAGATGCATATGATGATGTTTTCATGGATGTGGGAATTTGCATGGTTTAAGTTGATAAGTATGTGATATTTGTATGTGATAAATGGTAGCATGTGAATGATGTGTGGATGTCTTGAATGAGGTTGATTTGGTTGTATGTATATGATTGGATTGGTGTTGTATGTTGTTGTGTAGGTATGTGCATGGGAGGGTGACAAAATGGCTTGGTAAATAACCTTATTTTTTTCCCACACGGGTAGACACACGGGCGTGTGGCTAGGCTGTGTGTGACACACAGCTTGCCCCATGGGCGTGTGTTTCGGCTGTGTGTCCCCTGCATTTTAATTGTTACAAAATAGAATGCTCAGAATTGAGCACATGGGCGTGTGTCTCAGCCATGTAGATAACACGGCCCCAGGCACGGGAGTGTGCCCTGGGCGTGTGAAGTCTACACACGAGTGTGTGCATTGGTCGTGTGACTTCAATTTGTTCTTGGGTGACAAGCTGAGAGTTACACGGTTTAGGGGCACGGGAGTGTATGACCACACGGCCTATCCGTACGGGCATGTCCCGAAGCCACACGGGCGTGTGACCCCTATTTAGTGAAAAACTTTTTAAGTGTTGTAAAAATTTCTAAAATTCTCGGTTTAGTCCTGAACAGCTTCCAATGTATGTTTGGGCCTTGTAGGCTTGTTTTAGGGACGATATGAATGAATATGAAAAGTTTTAAATTTGGATGGAAATTTACGTCTCGATTTTGTATGATTTCTTTTGTATAAGTCTGGTAATACCTCATACCCTATTTCGGTGTTGGATACGGGTAAGGGGTGTTACATGCTTTGTAACCCTATTCCGGTGACGGATACAGGTTATGGGTGTTACATGGTCTATTCACTGTTTTGATCATATTAGTTAAATATGATACCTAGGAAGTTAATGAAGTGATGGCATCAAGTTCCATGGTGCCAGTAGCTCTCCTGCCAGTCCTAACTTGCGTGGTAGGATATTGATAATCATTGTTTGGAATCCATTCTAAAATCTCATACGCTTCATTGTAAGATTTATCCAACAAGGTGCCATTTGTAGAAGAATCAACTGCCATTCTCATATGTGTATTCAATCCACTATAAAACACCTCCACCTATGTCTAGTGCTGAAACCCGTGCATCAGACATTTCTGAAGTAGTTTTTTAAATCTTTCCCAAGCTTTATATAGTGATTCATCATCTGATTTCTGAAAAGATATGATGTCATTTCTAGGCTTGGCATTCATATTAGAGGATTATACTGTAGCAAAAATCTTTGGCAAAGATCACTCCATGACGCCACTATTCTTGACGGCAAAGCATTCAACCACACTCTTGCAAGATCTCTCAAAGAATATGGAAACAGTTTAAGTCTCAGGGCGTCTCCAGGAAAACCCTATTGTCTAAACGAGTCACAGACTCCGAGAAAAAGTATTAAATGCAATCGTAGATCTTCAGTAGGCAACCCGCTGAACTTTCCCACTATTTGCAACATCTAAAAGATCACCAGTTTCAGCTCAAACTGCTGAGCTTGTATATGCGATCTGACTATTCCTGGATTCAAATATTTTAAAATTGGAACAACATTCTCTCGAATTGGTCTACCTTGATCATCTATCACACAATGAAGAGGAGGATTAACATAATGAGCATTTTGATTATCATTGAGACCACGATCATTCATACTAGGATCATTCCCTTCCCTAGCCATATTTCAGGCTTCTTTTATCCTTCTTTGCAAAGTTCTTTTGATCTCTAGGTCAAAAGGATATTCTTTGTTAGCAAGAATTCCTCTTCTCATACACTAACAGAAAGCTATAAAAATAAAATACAACTAAGTTAAATAAAACTAATGGAACTAAGTAAAATAACAAAACCAAAATTCACCAATTGCCAATCCCCGACAACGATGAAAGAAACTAGTCGCATCGGAAATGATATGCAAATTGTGCAAGGATATGCGTCAAATCAAGTAATAAATTGATGAGTGGGATTGTCTCCATAGGAATCGGTTAGGTATAAAATGGACAAGTTATTATATTGAAGTACGATTAATGTTATGGCAAAAATAATGTTAAGACTACAGCAATTATTTGAAGGAATAATAATGTGTGCTATGTAACACCCCTATCCCGTAACCGTCACCGGAATAGGTAAGGGGCATTACCAGACAGACAAAACATTACAGATCAATACAGAATCACATATATCACAAAATATTAATGCATAAGCAAACCAACAATTCATCCCTTATGGAGGTCTCCAAGACCTAAGACATACTTTTAGAAAAGGTTGGGACTAAACCGAACACATTCAGAATTTTCAGAACTTAGAAAAAATTTTCAATTCTGTTGAGGTCACACACCCGTGTGATCAGGCCGTGTGCTTTACACGGGCCCCAGACATGCCCATGTGATCCAGCCGTGCCAAAACAGAGTATATATACTGACTTTTACACATGGCCAACAGACACACCCGTGTGCTATGGTCGTGTGAAACTTAGCTAGCTACTAACTTAAGCCTACGGCCATATGACATGCCCGTGGTCCCTGACCATGTGGCATAATGTAGGCTTGGTTTAAGCCAACTTGCCACCCTTTTTTAGGTCATTCCAACAAGTAATATTAAACAACATTTATACCAAAATTTTTAGCAAATACAATGCTCAAAACATGCTTCATCATCATTCAATAACCTATTCAAATCCATACCAAAACACATTAAAAATCTTATTACAACAATATGCCAAAATGCTCATTTCATAGCTCACTTATTGCACCTTCTAACTCATGCTTAAGCTTACCATTTCCACAACTTGGAATTTTTTTAAAATGACCACCACATACAAGGCCATATGACCATTACAAGCATAAACAATTTTACATCACAAACCATTTACCAAAACTAAGCACAAACATACCATTAACTAGCCAACTCCCATGGCATAACATATATACATATCAAAGCTTAAATACATAGACATTCTAGCCTATACATACCATACTTAAAAATATTTACACTTTCAAAAGTACAAAAATGAGTTCGATTGTATGGTGACAATCCACGACTATCCCCGAGCCTTCAGTAGCTACGATAACTGTAAAATAGATAGAAATCACACAGAGTAAGCTACAAAGAGCTTAGTAAGCCAAATAAAAGCTAGCATAGCTATTAAAGCATATATAGTAAAAGTCAATAGCAAGAATTCATGTAACACCCCTTACCCGTATCCGACGCCGGAACAGGGTACGAGGTATTACCGGACTTGAGTACTTGTAATCATTTAAAACCGAGACATAAAATTTTATCAATTTTAAACTTTTCAAACATATTCAAGACTATCTACATTAAATGACTTTATACAATAGAGACCTTCAAATAACATAGATCAGTATTTTAGGCCAACTCCTAGCAATTTAATAACAATTAAGCGAGTCCCCATACATGCCAAAGACTTAAAAATACTTTAAAACCTTTATATATGGATCAATAGTTTGATAGTGTGATTTAACCTCCGGCGACCTCCAACTCGAGCTAACATCTGTAACACTATAGGAAAAAGGAAAGGAAGGGAGTAAGGATTATAGCTTAGTAAGTAAATATGTAAATATTAATAAACAATACATTATCATACATTAAACAAATCCACAATATGTTCCCAGAATATTACCATCATAAACACACATACTTTCACTATTACAATTATAAACAGGTTCAAAATAAGCTGTCTAGCAGAGTACCAGCAGCTAAATTATTTATTTCTGGATATATAGAACTCCAAATTACAAACCGTTAATTTTCTTTGAAACTAGATTCAAGTATATTCTTACCATAAAATTTTCAGAATTTTTGGTCCAGCCAATCAGTACAGTTAATTCATTGAAGTTACCCTTGTTTCACTGCTCAATTGCCCTAACCATTCTTCACTACGAATCATATTTCTCCTCATACAGAATTCAAAGGATGTTCTAGTTTGTATCATTTGAAACTAGACTCATTAAGGATTTCAAACATATAAATTATATCCCATAATTATTTTTGTAAAATTTTTAATGATTTTTCCAAGTCAGAACAGGGGATCACGTAGTCACTCTAAACTAGTCTCTCAAAAACTTAGATATCTCATAATATAGAATTCCTTTGCTTGCTCTGTTTCCGTTATATGACAATAGATTCATTAAGCTCTAATTTGATATTTCATTCAGTCTCTTATTCAATTTCTACTATTTTTGGTAAATTTTTAGATTCCCGTCACTGCAACTATCCCGAACAATTTTATTGTCAATTTTGATCTTTCACACTTCAATTGTATTCATCACTTACCCATAACAATCTCTCTAATTTCCAATCACATATCGAGCATATTGCTCATAAGTCACACATGTATATACTTACACTTATCATCACAAAGTCATACACAATTTCATTTAATCAATTTTCCAGTTGAACGCTTCGGAATAATAACAGATACGCGATGGTATCGCACATAGCCCACCTTTAAAATTGAAGCTCTCTTGTACACATAGTGGTCTTCACTTAGCACCACTCATGTAACCTAGCTCGATTGTACACATAATTTTGGCTCTCTTGTACACATGGTGAACACTTAGTACCACCTATGTGACCTAGCTAGCTTATCTCGTAGCTCTCTTGTCTACATGGTGTCCTTCACCTGGAATCACGCATGCGACCTAGCTACATATATCCCGTAGCTCTCTTGTGCACATGGTATACATCCCGTATTACGCATGTGACCTAGCTACATACCATCCTATCTTTCGATTCCGAAGGTTCAAACGGGAAGTATCTCACTATCTAATACTTTATTCCATTCTTCCAATAGTCAATTATAATTCAAAAATCAGCTACAATACATAAAATATGCTGAAATATAAAAAAGTAATAAAGATAATGTATTATTTACATACAAACTTACATACTTTCTCATTTCCATGTCGAATTAATATTGAACATTTAAATCATCATAATTATGCTTACTTTCAACACCTCGACAATCATAGTAAATATATCAATTTTACATTGAAACATGCATAAATTAATGCTTATTATACATATAAACTTACCTCGATACTAAAACGGCCATTTTACCAACTTTCCCGATTTTTAATTTTTCTCCCATTTTAGGTTCAAATCTCATTTTCCGGGATCTAAAACATAACATTTTACTTATTTAATTAATGTAATATTCAAAACAGTCCTTAACTCAAACTTTGGAAAAATTACAATTTTGCCCCTAAACTTTTGCATATTTACACTTTTGCCCCTGACTCGGGAATTAAACTTCATCCCTTATTCTTATGTTTTATGACAAGCTGATCATTTTTCCCTTCTATGACAACATCAAATTCTCACTCTAACACATAGTTATAAACAATAACAACTTTTATCGATTAAGCCGTTTTACTCATTTTTGCTTAAAACCGCTTAACAAAAGTTGTTTAACATAATTTTAGCCTTCATATTCTACCATAAAACATCAAAATAAACACATTTCACCTATGGGTATTTTTCCAAATAGGAACCTTAGCTTAAATTATTGCTAGAATAAGCTAAATCAAGTTACCGAGATTCCAAAAACGAAAAGAACTTGAAAAACGGGGCTAGAACGGACTTACTATTGAGCTTGGAAAGCTTGCAAACCCTAGCCATGGCTTCCCCCATGCTAATTTCGGCCTCCATGAAAAAGATGAGTCAATTTTGGCTTTATTTTCCCTTTTTATTTCTTTTAATTACCAAATGACTAAAATGCCCTTAAGGCCTTTCTTTAAAATTTTGTCCTATTCATGCCCATTTTTGTCCAAACGAAATATAATGGTCTAATTCCATTTAAGGACCTCCTCTTAAAATCCCATTTCAGTCAAGTACTTATGAATTATAACACATATTTTTCAACTTTCCGATTTAGTCCTAAAAGTCCAATTAAGCACTTTATCAGTAAAATTTCTTAACGATATTTTTACACAATATTTTAATCAATAAATAAACCTTAAAACATAATCGAAAATAAATTTTTCAAATTCGAGTTTGTGGTGCTAAAACTACCGTTCCGTTTAGGCCCTAAATCGGGCTGCTACAGCAACTTCTGCAAATAGGCCCTAATAGGCAAATTAAATATGCAATCTATAAAATTTCTTATCAATACTCTAACACATGCATCTAATCACTCGGTAAATCATAAAAATTAATCGAAATAAACTTTTCTATCTTAAATTTGTGGTTTCGCAACCACTATTCCATTTAGGCCCTATTTTGAGATGTTACAATTCACAACCATTTCACAGAGTAATTCATGAGCCTAACCTTGCTCATTTGCTTGTATACATATCATGTTTCATTTCCATGATTTCGTACATACTTCACATTCATTATTTCACAGAAACAGATTCTTTCATATTCAGAAATTTAGTACGATACAAACGTACCTATATAGATTATACATTTCATATATTCATTCCCATATCTCATACTCTATCATCAGATGGTTCAGAAACGATACAGATACTCATAAACGGGTACAATGTCGACGTCCCGGACGTGGTCTTACATGTAATTCAGTATCGATGCCTCTGTCCCAGACAAGGTCTTACACAAAATTAGATACGATGCCGATGTCCCAGACATGGTCTTACATGAAAATCTCAAATCGAGGCCTGTGTCCCAGACACAGTCTTACATGATATCTCAGATCGATGTGAACGTTCCTTTAGTAACATATAGAGCTTTTCAGATACTAGCATATTATCAAAATTTACTCGAAATTCATTCATCAGGCCCTCATAGCCGTCCAATATAGATTATAACTAGTATATAGAACATTCAATCAATTTAACACGTAATTCTATTTTGACTTACCTCGTACGGATTTTCGGACGGAAACGAGTTGACTATTCAACTATTTTGGAGTTCCCTCGATCTAAGTCCGATTTTATTTGTTCTTGATCTAATACAATTCAAATTCAACCATTCAACCATTCATTTCATTCAAAATAATCCATGAACACATATTTAGGGCACTTTGCATTTTAGCCCTTAAATTTTCACACTTTGACAATTTAGTCCTTTTTTTCAAAATCACAAATATGCAAAATTCACCAAGACTATAGCTTGGCCGAATATACATAGCTTCCATACAAGCCCAAATAACATATTTAATTTACAATTTAGTCCTTCAAAACCTCATTTTCAAAAATTAGCCCACATAACTCTATTCCATCAAAAATTCAAGAACAAAGCATGATAATCTCACATATATCTTTCATAGTCCATATAAAAACACTACAAAGCTCATATAATTATTAATGGCACATTTCATAATCTTAAACAGAAACAGAATTTCAGACATGGGTTTTGAAGAACATGAAGCAACGATCACAGAAACATAGAAATTATAAAAAACGGACCAAAGTACATACCTTAATCAACCAAATCAATGACCGAACCCTAGGATGGTCTTCTTCTTTTCTTTTCTTTGAATTTTCGGCAATAACAATGTGATAATGGCCATTTTCATGTTTTCATTTTATTAAATAACATTTATTAAACCTTTACCCTTGCATTTAAACATTAATAAACCATTTACTAATGTCCAACAAGGTCATTTAATACATTACATGGTCAAATAACCACATAAGGACCTATTAGTCCAAAGCCATTTCAAATACATACATTAAACATGTAGCATGCTAATTTCACCTTTTATACGATTAGGTCTTCTTTGCAAAATCGAGCACAGAAACAGACAAATTAAATCACAGAAACTTCGTAGATATAAATTCGCATATCACAGACACAGAAAATAATATAAAAATATTTTTCAAACTTAGATTTGTGGTCCTGAAACCACTATTCCGACTAGGGTCTAAACCGAACTGTTACAATTCTACCCCCTTAGGGATTTTCGTCCTCGAAAATCTTACAGTTAAACAGATTCAGATATTGTTGTCTCATAGCATCTTCAGACTCCCACGTGGCCTCTTCAACACCGTGTCGGTGCCACATCACTTTAACTAATGGAATTTTCTTGTTTCGTAACTCTTTAACCTCACGAGCTAAAATACAGATCGACTTTTCGTCATAAGTCATATCAGAATGGATTTCAATATCAGATGGAGAAATTACATGTGAAGGATCAGATCTGTATCGTCGAAGCATCAATACATGGAATACATTATGAATCTTTTCTAACTCAGATGGTAGCCTCAATCTATAAGCAACCGGCCCAACTCGCTCAATGATTTCATACGGTCTGATGAGCCTCAGACTCAACTTGCCCTTTTTACGAAATTGGAACAGTTTCTTCTACGGAGATACTTTTAGAAACACTTTATCACCGATCTTAAATTCGATATCTTTTAGTTTTAAATCGGTATAAGATTTCTGACGATCAGAGGCAGCTTTCAAACTGTCTCGGATCACTTTCACTTTCTGTTTTGTTTCTTTTATCAGATCAATACCTTAAATCTTATTCTCACTAAGCTCAAACCATTATAACGAAGTTCTACACTTTTTACCGTATAAGGCTTCGTAAACTGCCATTTTAATGCTCGATTGAAAATTGTTATTATAAGCGAATTCAATTAATGGTAGATATTGTTCCCACGTACCTTCAAACTCAAGAATGCAACATCTCAACATATCCTCGAGCATCTAAATAATTCGTTCAGATTGACCATCTATTTGCGAATGAAAAGCAGTGCTAAAATGCAACTTAGTACCCAAAGCATCTTGCAATTTCCTCCAGAATTACGATGTAAATCTCAGGTCTCTATCTGATACTATCGAGAATGGCACACCATGCAATCTCACGATATGAGAAATGTACAACTCAGCTAGTTTATCGAGTGAGTAATCAAATCAAATTGGAATAAAATGAGCTAATTTCATCAAATGATAAACTACAACCTAAATTGCATCTTATTTTCTCAGAGACAGAGGCAAACCCGAAACAAAATCCATGGTCACTCGATCCTATTTCCACTTCAAAATCATAATCGGTTATAATAACCCAGATGGCACTTGATGTTTAGCTTTAACTTGCTGACAAATTAAACATTTAGAAACAAAATCAGAGATATCTCTGTTCATTCCCGGCCACCAGTATAGTTGCTTCAAATCGTTATACATTTTTGTACTTTTCGGATGTACAGAAAATCTACCACTGTGAGCTTCATTCAAAATTGTCTGAATTAACTTTGGATTTCTTGAAACACAAAGTCTATTTCTGAATCTCAAACAATCATCAACATCAACTCGGAATTCAGAATCACACTAAGCTCGTTTTGCTATTAATTCATTGTTAGATTTCTGAGCCTCGCAGATCTATTGTATAAACAAGGGTTTGGCTTTCAGTTCAGTACAAACCAATATATCATCAGACAATGCTAAATGAGTATTTATCGTACGTAATGCAGATAGTGATTTCTAACTCAGAGCATCCGCTACCACATTTGCTTTGCCTAGATGATAGTCAATAACCAGCTCGTAATCTTTTAACAGTTCTAACCATCTTCTCTGTCGCAGATTCAAATCTTTTTGCGTCATCAAATACTTTAGACTTTTATGATCAGAAAATACGTGACATTTCTCACCAAACAGATAGTGACGCCAGATCTTCAAGGCAAACACAATAGCAGCTAACTCGAGGTCGTGAGTCAGATAGTTCTTTTTATGAGCTTTAGTTGTCTCGAGGCATAAGCTATAACTTTTCCTTCTTGCATTAGAACACATCCTAGACCAATCAACGAAGCATCACTATAAATCACAAATTTTTTGCCCGATTCAGGTTGTAGTAATACCGGAGCTTTAGTCAACAAAGTCTTCAACCGATCAAAACTGTCCTGACATTTTTCAGACCAATCAAACTTCACATCTTTTTGTAGTAGTTTTATCAACGGAGTCGCAATCATCGAAAACCTTTCACAAATCTTCTATAGTAACCAACAACCCCTAAAAAACTAAGGACTTCAAAGATATTCCTCGGAGGTTTCCAATCCAAAATAGCTAAAATTTTGCTCAAATCTACCTTAATACCAGAGGTTGATTCTATATGACCCAGAAAACCAACTTCTCGCAGCCAGAACTCACACTTACTAAACTTCGCATACAACTGTTTATCTCGCATAGTCTGTAGTACTATTCTTAGATGCTCAGTATGTTCAGATTCATCACGTGAATAAATCAATATATCATCAATGAATACCACAACAAATTGATCTAAATATGGTCTAAAAATTCTATTCATCAAATCTAAAAAGATAGCAGGTGCATTCGTTAATCCAAATGGCATAACTAAAAATTCATAATGTCCGTACCTCGTTCTAAAAGTAATTTTTGAAATGTCAGAGTCTTTTACTCGAACCTGGTAGTAACCCGATCTCAGATCTATCTTTGAAAACACAGTAGCACCTTTCAACTGATCGAATAAGTCATCAATTCTGGCCAAAGGATATTTGTTCTTTATAGTCACTTTGTTAAGCTGACGATAATTAATACACATTCTCATTGTGCCATCTTTCTTTTTCACAAATAGAACCGGAGCACCCCAAGGTGAAAAGCTCGGTCTAGCAAATCCTCGATCGGTCAATTATTATAACTGAGACTTTAGTTCTTTTAGTTCGGTCGGAGCCATTCTGGATGGAGCTATCGAAATCAGAGTTGTACCAAGTACCAATTCAATGCCAAGTTCTACCTCTCTAGCTGGAGGTAATCCCAAAAGTTCTTCAGGAAACACATTACAGAATTCACAAACAACAGGCACTGATGCGATTTTCTTATCATTCACTTTCGAGTCTAACACATAAGCTAAGTAGGCTTCACAGCCTTTCTTCACATATTTTCGTTCTTTCATTACAGATATTATAGCTGGTAGTCCATTCAGACCACTAGACTCAATTCGAATTATCTCATCTTTCTTACACCTTAAATCAATGACTTTTCGTTTGCAATTCACAATAGCATCGTGCAAAGTTAACCGGTCCTTTCCCAAAATTATATCAAATTTGTCGAAAGGCAAAAGCATCAAATCAGTAGGAAAATAGATATCTCGAATCAATAACGGGCAATTCTTACAGACTTTATCAACCAAGGCACTTTTGCCTAAGGGGTTCGATACTCTAATTACGAATTCAGTAGACTTTACAGGCAAAGTCTTACTATGCACTAAATTCATACAGATATAAGAATACAATGATCCAGGGTCTATCAATGCAATCACAGAAGTATCATAAAGAGTAAAAGTACCAGTAATCACATCTGGTGACGAGGCTTCCTCACGAGCTGGGATAGCATAGGCTTTGGCAGGTGCTCTAGCCTCAGATCTAACAGCAGTATCCCTACTAGATCTTTGACTACCACTTGTATTTTTCGTATTTCTGGAAGGTCTACCTCTAGCTGAAGTGTTACTCGGTCTCGGATTCTGTACATTCTCTTGCTCAACAAGTTCAGAACAATCCTTTACAAAATGGTCCAGAGATCCACATTAGAAACAGGCTTGGTCATTCAATCTACAATTACCCAGATTTTTTTACCACAGTGTTTACATTTAGGTTTCTCAGATCAGACATTCCAACACTTGCAATAGAAGTAGTAGGAGCTCTGAAATTCAAATGCAAGCTAGCTCGATCTCAGTTTGAATGTCTTGCATCAGTCTTTGAATGGCTACGATCATCTCAAAATTTCTTTGACACAGACTGAAATGATCAACTCAAAGATCTCTTTCTAACATCTCTAGCTTCAGAATCAGCTTTTCTTTTCTCTTTACTTAATTCTTCAGCTTTACAAGCTCGCTCAATGAGCACTACCATTTCATTAATCTCCAAAATCCAAACTAACAGACGAATATCTTCATTTAGTCCATCTTCAAACCTTTTGCACATTATTGCTTCATTTGATACATATTTCCGAGCATACTGGCTCAATCTCACAAATTTACGTTCGTATTCAGTAACAGACATACGACCTTGTTTAAGCTCGAGAAACTCTTTACGTTTCTGATCGATGAATCTCTGACTAATTTATTTTTTCCGAAATTTAGCTTGGAAGAAATCCCAAGTAACCCACTCACTCGGAACCACAAATGTTAAAGTTTTCCACTAATGGTATGTCATATCTATCAGAAGTGAAACAACACATTTTACACATTCCTCAGGATTCAGAGACATTTCATCAAACACTCATATTGTATTCTCTAACTAGAATTTGGCTGTTTCAGCATCATCATTCATTGTAGCTCGAAACTTTTCAGCCCCATACTTTCCGATCTTATCAACTGGTGGTCTACTTAACTAAGCTGGATTCACTGAGGGCATAATAGGAATTTGAGAAGAATTAACCTGTAACGCCCCGAACTTTGGGCCTAGAGGAATTGGGCTTTGGGCTTTAGGTCTCATAAAATTTTTAAGTGAGTAAGAAAATGACAAATGATATGTTGGCTTTAAGGGTTTAATGAATTTGGAGTGTCTAGGTGTGTTGGAGAAGTTGTGGGTTCGAGTTTTATGGTGGAGGAATTTTAATTTAATTATTAAAAGAACCAGGGTTCTGAGTACTTAGGCTTTTAAATAAAATAGGGGAAAATGGCATCAAAAAGCCTTGTGATGGAGTGGCTAAGTAACGCCACTTAGGGTGTGGGGAGGTGGCGTTAGTGGCTAGCAAGGAGATCCTAGGTTCGAATCCTAGCTTAGTATTTTTAGGAGTTTAATTTTGGCCTTCTAGAAGGTTGGAAGTGGCGTGAAGATGGACTCTACGGGGAGTGTTCAGGAGAGAAAATTTAGGAAATAGATTGGGGAGTTATCATGGAGAAAAATAAGGAGATGAGAAGGGGGAAGTGATGGAGCTGAATTGGGAATTGAGGGTCAGGCAATTTGGCTATAGGCTATAAATATGTGCTGAGTTTGGGATCCTAGGCTAATGCCAAATTCTTCATTTTTTTTAAGTGTCGATTGGCTTTTCCATCTTTGCTAGTTGATTCTTTTTACAATCTTTCTCTGCTCAATTCTCTTTTGATTTACCCTTTAGGTTAGCCGATTCCTTCTTCTACTCTTCTTCTTTAATTTGTGTGAAATAAACCTTATTCACCATATTATTTTAAAAGCTGAAAAGTCGAATCTCCCTTGGCCTGATTGCTCTTTTGGTGTAAGTACCTTATCTCTTTTTTGGCTAGTATTTTTAATACCAATTACTCCTCTCTCTCACTTTTTCTAATCGACTTTGGTAGGGAATTAATATTGGATCTCAGATTTTAGCTCTCTGCCGAATTGCTCCTTAGGTGTTTTGCGGTTTTGATCTAGGGAATACGTGATCAAGGAAAAGCTATTAGGGTTTGGTGTTCAAGCTTTGTGACTAAGGGAATAACAGCACACTTGGTTACCAGGTGTGTACACACACTTCGCACACACAGTAGATCGGCAAATTCTAAAATGTCAAAAACCCGAAATGCCAAAATGTCGAAAAGCTAAAAGTTTGGATACGGTAGTCTTGTGAGTGCACGAACACTCGTAAGAGGGTATTCGATACGATACCAAAGACCCCAAGAGAGATCTCATGGACTTGGGTCATGTTTTGGCCAACTGGGCCAGAATGGGCCAAATGGGTCCAACGGGCCCGTGAGGCCAAATAAGCAAAAGTTAATAATTTGGTAATATGTGATGAGCTGATTAAGTTTGTTGAATGGTTTGGATTAGATTCGGGCCTGATGGGCCATATAAGTGTGATTGAGCCTAATGGGTCGTATAAATATGATTGGGCCTGATGGACCATATGAATGTATGGAAGCCTATAGACTTGCTAGGGTTTTGTCATGGACTTGTAGGCCTAGTTTCTAATAAATCCTTAAGCAGCACAAAACTTAACTAATTTATCAAATTCGTCTGTGGACAAGTCATAAGGGTAAAGTGTTGTCATGGGCATATGCATGTCTAGGATTGGATCTAGAGAGAGCTTGGTACTTAAGCGGTCTCAATGACCCACCTCCTCTTCTCTGGAAATCTACCTGGTGCATAGTGTCTATTCACTTTGGCCAACGAGGACTTGTTGACGGGCCAAAGTTCGTAATTAAGACCCATACTGCTAAGAAATTACCAAAAAACCTCTGTAGGTTAGAAATTACTGAAATACCCCTATGTGTTATGAGTATGATCTATGTATGATATATGCAACATCCATACATTATTATGTTGCATATAGGTTGGGTTTATGATTGGAGGAAGTGTATAAGGATCGCATGGTTGGTCGACGATTGTGGATCCACCGAAGGCTTTTTAGCCACCGAGCAGCTTTGCTGCACTGTTAAGTAGTGTCGTAACTGGTGCTACACCATTTATATGCAGCTATGTTGCACCATTAAGTAGGGCCGCACTGGTTCCACACCGGGTTGTAATAAGGATGGGTGGGTCGAGTATCTCCCCATAGTAAGTGTTGGTTGGAAAGGGGGTGTACAGGTTGGATGGGGATATAAGCATTTGCATACATATGTTATGATTGGATTATGAAAAGTGCTTGGCCCAGTTAAATGTGATATGTGGAAATTGAAATGGTTTCAGGCCCTACTGAGGCCAAAATAAGCTAAGGCCCAAAGGCCACTGTATTTGAATTAGGCTTAGGCCCAAAATGATTTGTCTGTTGCATGTTTGTTTGATGAGGGTTGTACCCACTGAGTTTTCGAAAACTCACCCCCTCTTTTATTTTATTTTCAGGTGATGCTTAGTGGACTGGATTGTAATAAGGCCTTCCATTTTGTTATTATTTGGATTATTATTTTTATGTGACGTAATTATAAGAAGTTGAGCATGGTTTCTTAATCTATAGTATGTCACTTCTACGTTTCCGCAACTATATTTTAAAATGACATGTTTTCATAAAATCATATATTTTAAACAAGTGGTTGAAAGGAGTTTTTTTTAAAAGGTAGTTAAGGTTTCTTTTATTTTAAGAAGGGTTTTCAATGAAAACATAGTTTTCGCTAAAACACTTCAATGTAATGCGCTAGATTCGGTCGTAACATTCGGGCCGGGTTTGGGGTGTTACATAACCGGGGGTGGAGGTTGTTGTACAGCCGGATTGGTTCTAATATGCTGAGTGAACCAATCATTCATCATCTGATAGAAGGCTTGCTTAGCCTCACCATCACGGCTACTCGTAGCCGGTCGAGACTCAACTTGCAGCGTCCCTTGTACGGGAGTAGGTGCATTGCTTTCTACATCGTCAGGTACAGCTCTATCGAGATCCATTTGCTATATAAAAGCATATTTCAAAGTCAAGATTCATCACACTATCGCAATTTCAGACATATGGCATGTATAGCTAGACTCACATACGCTATGGTAGTCCTAGAATCGACTAAACCATAGCTCTGATACAAATAAAATGTAACACCCCTATCCCGTAACCGTCGCTAGAATAGGTAAGGGGCATTATCAGAGAGACAGAACATTACAGATCAATACAGAATCACAGATATCACATAATATTAATGCATAAGCAAACCAACAATTCATCCCTTATGGAGGTCTCCAAGACCAAAGACATACATTTAGAAAAGGTCAAGACTAAACCAAACACATTCAGAATTTTCAGAACTTAGAAAAAATTTTCAATTCTGTTGAGGTCACATGCCCGTGTGAACAGACCGTGTGCCTTACACGGGCACCAGACACACCCATGTGATCTAGCAGTGCCAAAACAGAGTATATATACTGACTTTTACACATGGCCAATAGACATGCCCGTATGCTATGGCCTTGTGAAACTTAGCTAGCTACTGACTTAAGCCCACGGCCATATGACACGCCCGTGGTCCCTGACCGTGTGGCACAATGCAGGCTTGGTTTAAGCCAACTTGCCACCCATTTTTCGGTCATTCCA
The DNA here is from genome assembly GCA_025698475.1 of Gossypium anomalum. NCBI lineage: Eukaryota > Viridiplantae > Streptophyta > Magnoliopsida > Malvales > Malvaceae > Gossypium > Gossypium anomalum. The sequence goes on from CM046956.1 coordinate 64,953,411, forward strand.
ACAAGCAATATTAAACAACATTTATACCAAAATTTTCAGCCAATACAATGCTCAAAACATGCTTCATTATAACTAAATCATCATCATTCAATAACCTATGCAAATCCGTACCAAAACATATTAAAAATCTTACTACAACAACATGCCAAAATGCTCATTTCATAGCTCACTTATTGCACCTTCTAACTGATGCTTAAACTTACCATTTTCTCAACTTGGCATTTTTTCAAAATGACCACCACATACAAGGCCATATAACCATTACAAGCATACACAATTTGACATCACAAACCATTTACCAAAACTAAGCACAAACATACCATTTGCTAGCCAACTCCCATGGCATAACATATATACATATCAAAGCTTAAATACATAGATATTCTACCCTATACATGCCACACTTAAAAATATTTACACTTTCAAAAGTACCAAAATGAGTTCGATAGTATGGTGACAATCCTCGACTATCCCCGAGCCTTTAGTAGCTACGATAACTGTAAAATAGATAGAAATCACACAGAGTAAGCTACAAAGAGCTTAGTAAGCCAAATACAACTAGCATAGCCATTAAAGCATATAAAGTAAAAGTTAATAGCAAGAATTCACAACCATTTCACAAAGTAATTCATGAGCCTAACCATGTTCATTTGCTTGTATACATGTCATGTTTCATTTCCATGATTTCGTACATACTTCACATTCATTATTTCATAGAAATAGAGTCTTTCATATTTAGAAATTTAGTAAGATACAAACGTACTTGTATAGGTTATGCATTTCATATATTCATTCCCATATCTCGTACTCGATCATCAGATGATTCATGAATGATATAGATACTCATAAACGGGTACAATGTCGACGTTCCAGACGTGGTCTTACATGTAATTCAGTATTGATACCTCTGTCCCGGACAGGGTCTTACACGAAATTAGATACGATGTCGATGTCCCAAACATGGTCTTACATGAAAATCTCAAATCGAGGCCTGTGTCCCAGAAACAGTCTTACATGATAGCTCAGATCGATGTCAACGTTCCTTTAGTAACATACAGAGCTTTTCAGATACTAGCATATTATCGAAATTTACTCGGAATTCATTCATCAGGCTCTCACAGCCGTCCAATATAGATAACTAGTATATAGAACATTCAATCAATTTAGCATGTAATTGTATTTTGACTTACCCCGTACAGATTTTCAGACGGAAACGGGTCGACTAGTCAACTATTTTGGACTTCCCTCGATCTAAGTCTGATTTTCTTTGTTCTTGATCTAATACAATTCAAATTCAACCATTCAATCATTATTTCATTCAAAATAATCCATGAACACATATTTAGGGCACTTTGCATTTTAGCCCTTACATTTTCACACTTTGACAATTTAGTCCGTTTTTTACAAAATCACAAATATGCAAAATTCACCAAGACTATAGCTTGGCCAAATATACATAGCTTCCATACAAGCCCAAATAACATATTTAATTTACAATTTAGTCTTTCAAAACCTCATTTTCACAAATTAGCTCACATAACTCTATTCCATCAAAAATTCAAGAACAAAGCATGATAATCTCACATGTATCTTTCATAATCCATATAAAAACACTACAAAGCTCATATAATCATTAATGGCACATTTCATAATCTTCAGCAGAAACATAAATTCAGACATGGGTTCTGAAGAACACGAAGCAACGATCACAGAAACGTAGAAATTATCAAAAACGGACCAAAGTACATACCTTAATCAACCAAATCAATGACTGAACCCTAGGATGGTCTTCTTATTTTCTTTCCTTTGAATTTTCGGCAATAACAATGTGATAATGGCCATTTTCATGTTTTCATTTTATTAAATAACATTTATTAAACCTTTTACTAAAATACCCGTGCATTTAAACATTAATAAACCATTTACTAATGTCTAACAAGGTCATTTAATACATTACATGGTCATATAACCACATAAGGACCTATTAGTCCAAAGCCATTTCAAATACATACATTAAACATGTAGCATGCTAATTTTACCTTTTATACGATTAGGACCTCTTTGCAAAATCGAGCATAGAAACATACAAATTAAAGTACATAAACTTCATAGATATAAATTCACATATCACAGACACAAAAAATAATAGAAAAATATTTTTCAGACTCAAATTTGTGGTCCCAAAACAACTATTCTGACTAGGGTCTAAACCGGACTGTTACATAATATGTGTAACTGATAAATGATAGAAAATGCTATGACAATACAATAGTAAAAATGCAATAAAAAATTACAAGAATAATTATGTGAATAATATGCGAACGAATAAATAAACAACTAAGAATGCTATGGAAAAGATACTACGGTAAAGGATAGAGGGTCTATGATGTTGATTTGGAAGGTTGGGATTACAAGAATCTTCTCTTACTGACAGTAATGCCTCAACAAAACCTTATGTAATCTATTGCTCAGAATGGTTCTAGAATGGTATGCTTCTTTCGAGAGAAAAACCTCGAGTTGCCTTACATTAAGCAATATATGGCTATAGGCCTTTAGCACGATACCCTGCATTGTTTGTTTCCTTTCATATGAACACTGCTCTATGTCTATAGTCTACTACAAGTATTCGATCAAACACTTGCTCATATCATTCAATTTTCAATCTCATTAGCCTAACCTTGTTAGAATTAGATTAATTAAATGAACATTTTGTACATCCATCTATGTCTAGGGTTTGCAAACATGTAATTTTGTAAAAATTATTGAATGAAACAGTGTATTAAAGCAGATCTATGCTTCAGTCATTAAAGGAAATAAAAGTTTCATCTAATAATCCCACCGCTATGAGATTTAGCTCATGGGTCGACAATTAAAATTCAAAATAAAAATATCATTCAACATTGTTTCAACAAATCAATTCATGAAAAGCAATTAAGAAATAATGGAAGAATTTCTGAAGGATAGCTTTCGCTAATCTAGCCTAGACTCCAGCGATACAATGTCATATGGTGGTTGGGGGGACTGCCTCTGTATTCTTCTTACCGAGAGTGCTCAGTCGCTACCCCTTATTTTTGCTTAAGGATCTCTCATCTTTTTTGTTCGCCCCCTTTATATTTTCCTCCTTTGGCTTTTATAATTATTTTCCCAAGGGTAAATCTAACAACCCCTAATTTTCTTCCCTCTTTTTTAGGCAGATTTTTCTAGTATAAGTATAGTTGGGCTGAAATTGTTATGCATTGAGTGTTGACTTGGTCATCTCCTTGGAATTGCCATGGCATCTATGTTGACAAACTGTCCAACCTTTTGCCCCGACAAACCTTCACTCCTTCTTATTCATGAACCTGAGCTTGCCAATCTACTACCTCACACACAACCCCTCCGCAAGCAATTAAAAATAACAAACATTTAAGTACTGTCCAAGCTCTTAATGTAATGCTAAAACAAGAAAAATACTAATGGTTTGTCCTAAAATGCAACTAAATGTACCTAAGTGTAGGCAATTAGATAGATCTAAAGGCATGAAATATAACTATTTACAAAATTTATCAAGGACGAAGGATAGGAGATAAGTTTTTGTGCTCCACATTTGGACATTTTCTAGTTGTTTTGTTGCTTGCATGTTTTGTTTATATGTCTACTATGAGTATTCTGGTTGTTTTTGAATTTGGTGAATGAGAAAGTTATGGATGCATAATGTTGTTAGAGTTCATGAATATGTACATGATATTTGGTCTATATGGTAAAACTAGAATGTAGCATACTTTATAATATAGTGGTATTGACTGTAATGATGTGCAAGTTATGTGTGACTATTAAATGGAAGTATGAAGGATGTATTTTGGCGGGGTAGTTGAAGTTAGAGAAATGGGTGTAATGGAGGAATGGAAAGATAGAAAGGGGAATTTGAAGATGATTGGATAAAAATGGTTATTTACAGACTCTACGGAGTGACACCATGGAAACAGTATACAGGCTCTACAGAGCGAGACCATGAAAATGGTTACCTACGAGCCTTATAGAGTGTAAACATGGAAACGGTATACAGGCTCTATTGAGCGACACCATGGAAACGATATATAGGCTTTACGTAGCAACACCATAAGAATGGTTATCTACTATTGCGTGTAAATATAATGTGCAAGTGTGCAAGTAGACACATTGAATCAAGTAATATAATGAAATGTAAAATTGTCTCCGCAGGGATCGAATATGATTAACTTAGTTAAGTTGCTGTTATGAAGTATGTGAATTATGCTAAGGCAGAACAATGTCAGAAATGCAATGGTAATCAAAATAATGATGATCTGCACAATATATAAACAATCAAATATTTAGAAATATGCTATTGCAAAGATATCAATTCAAGGATTAGAGCATCAAATCTGTTGCATGAGGAGGTTGGGATTAATAGGAATCTAAACCTAAAATGCCTCGGTAATATCTTAACCATTTTACCGTTCAGAACGGATCTAAGATAGTCTGCTTCTTTCGAGAGTAGGACATCAGGTTACCCCAGCTAAAGCGTTATATGTCTATAGGCCTTAGGTGCGATTCCCAGCACTGATTTCTCTTTGTTATGTACAAACATTGCTTTCTATCTAGAAACTACTATGGGTATTCTATCGAACAACCACCTGTATCATTCAGTTTCGATCCAGCTAACCTAACCTTTTTAGAATTAAATTATGTTTATAAGCATAATAAACATTCATCTATGTCTAGACTCTACATACGTGCAATTCAAGAAGAACAAATTGAATAAAATAGTAAAATAGATCAGATCTAAGCTTCAACATTAATGGAAAATTAGAGCATCATCCAGTAATCCCAACCCAATAAGATTTAACTCATGGGTTGGTTAATAAAATCCGAATTCAAAATATCATTCAATATCTTCAACAACTAATTTCGTAAAAAAGCAATTTAAGAAAATTAAGGAAGAACTTCAGAAAGCTTTCTTCGTTCCAACTCTCAACTTTGGTAGTGCAATGTCTTGCAAAGACCAGGTTGACTACCTTCTTCTTCTCCCTTGTGCTCTGCTCTGCTTCCCAGTCTCTACTACTACCTTCTATTTCTACCTCTCAATTTCCTTCTCTCCTCTTTTTTCTCTCTCTTCTTATAAGGTAGATCCCTTTCTCCGCACAGAATTTTTTCCCGCTTTTTCAGGTAGATCCTTCTGGGACAAGTACAACTAGTTGAGAGTGGCACAATTTGAGTGCTGACTCGGTGTCTTCCTAGAATTTTTCCATGGCATTAATGTTGGCAATCCGTCTACCCTTTTGCCCTAAAAAAGCTTCACTATTTCATTTCATTTCCTCATTCTACACCTACCATACAAACAAATCCTTTCCACCCACAAGTAAAAGTAACATAATAACATTTAAGTACAATCCAAGCTTCATGACAATGTTCTAAAATACTAATATAATATCCTAAAATGCAAATACATCTAGCTAAGTACAAACAATTAACCAAGTCTAGAGACCTAAAATATAACTCTTTCTAAGAATTATCACACCCCCAAACCTAATTTATTGCTTGTCCTCAAGCAAAATATGCATGAATTGCCACAACAACATAATTACCTTAGTAATGCCAAACTATGTAGATCATATTATGTACTTCAGTTCTCAGCAATCTTCTATTTCTAAAAATCAGCTCAAGCTTCATAAGCCTGTTTAGCAAAAGTAACGCAAAAAATATTGCCCTAAAAATAAAAATTCTAATTACTCATGAAATTCTAACTATAGAAAGTACCTCCTAATGTACTTAGTTTATCTTTCATCTAAACTCAGTTTCCTTTTTAAATTTGGCCTTGCATAAAATCAGTTACATACATGTCCATTTATTATGCCTATGTTTTTTTACTAGGGGATTCAGCTTATCACATGATTCTTTGACTCGACACTTTTCAAGAATTATCACACCCCCAAACCTAAGTTAATTCTTGTCCTTAAGCAAAATATGCATGAATTGCCCCAACAACATAATTACCTTAATGCCAAACTATGTAGATCATATTTTGTACTTCAGTTCTTAGCAATCTTCTATTTCAAAAAATTTGCTTAAGCTTCATAAGCCTGTTTAGCAAAAGTAACGCAAAAAATTTTACCCTAAAAATAAAAATTCTAATTACTCATGAAATTCTGACTATAGAAAGTACCTCCTAATGTACTTAGTTTATCTTTCATCTAAACTCAGTTTCCTTTTTAAATTTGGCCTTGCATAAAATCAGTTACATACATGTCGATGTATTATGCCTATGTTTTTTACTAGGGGATTCAGCTTATCAAATGGTTCTTTAACTCAACAATTACAATTGAGCATACACGAAATTGTCGAATACTCAATCATGTCATCATTTGAATACTCGCTCATGAAGCTAAGGCTTTTGGTTAAAAAGATGGATGGAGCAAACAATAACCCCCTTATCTACTCAACCTATTACTATAGTGGAGTGTCCCTAAACTACTTTTTTTTATTTTCTTAAACAGTGCCACTTTATTCATTATTAAGTATTACCATTGCAGTAAGGTTGCCTTCAAGAATCTCTAAGTTTATTAAAAGAAACTTACTATAGACTAATTGTAATTAGAACTAGGACATTTTACTTTTAGGGGTCAATTTTCAAGCAGCTATCCTCAGCTAAACTCACCTAATTCACTGTCAGAATTTTCTAAGTCTAGTGAAGAATTAAGCTCTTCATTAAACATCATAAGGCAAAAATATACGCATTACAGTCTAACAATCCTTGGCATTTATGTATGTTATGGCAAAATGAACAAAAAAATGAACATACTTAACTAAATATCTAATGCATCCTATATGCACAACATAACCCTAAACCTAAGGGATGCATTATCCTTAATGCAAAAACAAAGAAGACTCAATAATGGAAAAACATATATATATCTATACAAAAAATGATAAAAATAATGAATGCATGATGGAATTAAAAGAGAAACAAATGGCATAAAAAATGAATGCTTAGATTGAAATTTGGTTACTTTAATTGGAGCGAGTGGATTCGCGCTTGACATGCTTGTAGCACAGCTCCTTTTCAATGAATGGATTGGCACATCATCCTATACATCATCAGATTTTGTGAGGTCATCAATAAGCTTGTTGATATCACGATCTTGCTCTATCATTTGCTCAGTTGATGGAGGTGGGACATTTGTAATATCATCAGCAAGTAATGTATAAGGTGGGTTAGCTGCTTCCTTTTCTTTATTATTAGATGCAATAAAAACTGATTTAGTCTTTTCATCCTTTGCAGGTTTCTTTGCTTCTTGTCCTTCAGTGGCAGGGTGTGTAGGTGCAGGGTTTGTCTCACTGGCCTCTACTTCCTCTTCCTCTTCATCTAGATTTGACTGCAATTCCTTGGGGAAGCTAGGAAACTTTAGCACAGGCCTAGTTCAATTCTTCTGCAATGACCTCTTTATCGCAATGTCTCTCCTTTCCACATACCCCTAAAAGATGACCATTTGTTCATGTGTTTGTGCCAAGTCTATAGCCATTTTCAATCGCAAGGTCTCAAATAGAGTGAATCGCTTTTACAACTTCCTAAATGAAATCAGTACTTATTGCTCAAAGGCACTATTAGGGGTGGAGGAGATTTTCGAGGCACAGGTTGGGGTAGAAGAGGTAGAAGTAGAACCCGGAGGTGAATATTGTGGCAAATCCTCCCCTTAAAACTTCACAACGATTTGCTTTGTAATGGCCCTTTTGTTTGGAGTAACATCTTTATTGGCCTGGACAGAGACATTCACACGATGGAACAGCGCGGTGATGAGAGCGGGAAAATTAAGACTTCTTACATTCTTCTGGTGCAGCGGTTGACTACTTTGACTATGATTTTTCCTATATTTCTCTTCCATTCCTTTTATGATAGAATGGAGCAACAACATCTGTTCATTAGAAATCGTGGAGTTATGAGTGGAAGGAATTAGGCGTGTTTTAAGGAAGTGGTACAAAACCCTACAGTTGGGTTTCAAGAAGGCCCTCTCTACTGTGTAACAGTCTTGTCTTGACACCGTCCACTTAGTACCTAATACAAACAGGTCTTGAAGAACTTGATTAAAACCATCCGTAGTGATTGTAATGGAAAATTGAGTGTGTTCATCGTAAACATCAGATAGGTCATTGAGCATGATGGAATATTCATCAGAGAGCACTAATGGAGACATAAATAAAAGCACTGTTTAGAGAAGTAAGATGAGCATAAAACTCACATACCATCTTTGTCAAAACATCCTCTATATGCAAATAGAAAGTCTGCCATCCGGGTTGTTCTACCACGGAAGAAATAGACTCAAGATATCACATAAAGGGCTCATCTTGAAAGAGAAAACCTTTTCCTAAGCAAAAAAGACGCTTGAAGATCTTGTGCGTGTACCAATCTTTCGCTACTTGGTTGAAAAATGTGCGTAGTGATGGTGCAGATGGTTGCGAAGTAGAACGCCTGGCTATTAGGAGAAGGTAAAACAAATGGTAGACTAAAAATATGAAAACTTTCAAGAGTAAAAGAAATAGAAGTAAGTTTGGAGAAAAAGAAAATTTAGGTTAAACTATTAATGAAAATGAAACGGTTAGGGTATAAGAAAAATAACATGGCGGCAAAGTAATGGGGTGATGTGGGGGAGTGGATGAGAGGTAAAGATGGCTTGATTGTAATGTGATTGAAAGGGAAAAGGAAAAAAAAAGATAAAAAAATTTTCGAAGGCCAAATATTTGGGAAACAACTGTCGATGGGCCAAAGAGCAACGTAGGGCCCTAACCCCCTATTACCATTAAAATGCAATACCTACAATACAAAATAAAAATTATCAAACCCAAGTAAATGAAATAGCTAAGAGAAAGAAAAATTGACAAAACTAAAAACAAAAAGAAACCATCGAGATGTTGAAGTTAAGCATATCAGAGACCAATGGATTATTTAACTCGAGTCATATGGGCACCCTAGTAATGCTTCAAGCGTTGCCCATTGAATTTAAATGTGAGCCCAGTCTTAATATCTTTAACATGCACAGCTTCATGAGGATATACATGGGCTACTTTAATAGGTCCTTACCAACGAGGTTTTAATTTGTCCGGAAACAATTTGATTCTAGAGTTGAATAATAACACCTATTGTCTAGGTTCAAATTGTCGTGACATAATTCGTTTATCATGCCAACGCTTGGTCTTTTCCTTACACAGTTGTGTGCTCTCATATTCCTGAGCTTTGAATTCATCCATTTCATCCAGCTCAAATAATCGTTTATGTCTAGTAGTGATACAACCCATTTTCGGCTGCTTAATAGCCCAAAATGCTTTATACTCTAGCTCGACGGGTAGATAGAAGGCTTCCCATAAACCAGCTTAAAAAGTAACATTCCTAATGGTGTTTTGAATGTAGTACAGTAAGCCCACAAATCTTCACCCAATCTAGATGACCAATCCTTATGAGTCGGGTTCACCACTTTCTCCAAAATCTACTTAATTTCTCTATTAGAAACTTTAACTTGTCCATTTGTTTGAGGATGATATGTCATGGAAATCTTATGTTTCACCCCATACCTATGCAAGGCATTAGTAATGAATTTTCAATCAAAATGATGGCCTTCATCACTAATAAGTGCGCGAGGTGTACCAAATCTTGTGAAGATATTTTTGTGTAAGAACTTCATCACTGATTTGGCATCATTTGTAGGGAGAGCTACAACATCAACACACTTTGATATGTAGTCAACTGCCACAAGTATGTATAGATTTTCCTAAGAGGGTGGAAATAGACTCATAAAGTCTAGTCCCTACACATCAAACAACTCAATCTTTGGGATATTTTGCAGTGGCATTTCATGCCTCCTAGAGAGGTTGCCTGTCCTTTGACAACGGTCACATTCTCAATAAAAGTCATGAGCATCCTTGAACATGCTCAGCCAATAAAAGCCAGATTGGAGAACCTTAACAGTAGTTCTCATGCCTCCAAAATGTCCTCCGTAAGGAGCTAATGAAAATGTTACAAAATGCTTTAAATTTTGTCATCAAGAACACATCTCCTAATCATTTGATCAGCACAATGTTTGAATAAGAAAGGTTCATCCCAATAATAATGTAAGGCATCATGAAGAAATTTCCTTCTTCTTTGGGTAGTAAGACTAGGGGGCATCCACCCACTCACTAAGAAGTTCACGATATCGCAATACCAAGGTAATGCCATGGTAACTAAGAATTGCTCATCTGGGAAGTCTTCCTTAATAATTTGAATATTGCCATCTTCAAGTCCAGCTTCCAATCTTGACAAGTGATTAGCCACTTAATTATCAATCCCTTTTCTATCTCTAATTTTTAAATCAAATTCTTATAGCCAAAGTATCTATCGGATCAACCTTGGTTTGGCATCTTTCTTGGTCACCAAATACTTGATAGCTGAGTCATTTGTATAAACTGTGACCTTGGTACCAACTAAATAAGACCTAGATTTATCAAACACGAATACCACAACCAATAACTCTTTTTTAGTGGTGGTGTAGTTAAGCTGCATATCTGTCAGGGTCCTGCTTACATAGTTTATAGCATGAAATACCTTGTTTTTTCCTTTGCCCCAACACTGCACCTACAGCAAAGTCACTGGTGTCACACATAAGTTCAAATGGTAGTGTCCACTCCTTTCCTGGCTACACATTGTACAGGGCTCACTCATGAACTATCTAAAATAGGGTATATAATTCCAGTATCGAGCCACTTGAGGATAGAATTTTTATGAAAATCTTCCAACAAAATCTTATGCATGCAAATAGCAGGTTGATTCCCTTGATGCCGGCAACTATCCATCCCAATGCCTTCTTCGATCTCCTCCAAAGATTTTTCAAATTGATCTCTTGGTCAGGTGTTAATTTTCTAGATGTAACTACAGGTAAAGTGTTGTTGTCTTCCAAGTAGGCATACTTTAAATACAACGACAAAGGCTTTAACTCCAATGTGGGAGGTTCCTCTATAGAAAGTTTAAGAGGTTTAAAAGAATGATCTGCCAAGTCCAAGGATTCAAAATTCTGCCAACCCCAATGGTAACTATCGGTGTTGTCACCAATTGCTTCTTCAATTCTTCAAATGCTCACAAGCAAGGTTTATCAAAATTGAAGGGTCTATATGCTGTAACAAGGCACACAGGGGTTTGGATGTCTTCGAGAAATCCTTAATAAATCTAATATAAAATCCGTTCGGCCTAAGAAACTCTTGATACCTTTTACAGTAGTGGGAGGCGATAATTTTTCAATCAACTCAATTTCAGTGCTATCCACAGTTATCCCTTGCTATGATATTTTATGTCCTAGAACAATACCTTCACGAACCATGAAGTGGCATTTTTCCCAATTTAAAACAAGATTAGTTTCTTCACAGTGACAAAGAACCCATTCTAAATTCTTCAAGAATCTCTCAAATCTATTGCCAAACACAGAGAAATTGTAACACCCCTAGCCCGAATTCGATCGCCGGTTTAGGGCTAAGAGGTATTACCGAGCTAAACATTAATTTTTTTTTCATTCACATTACCAACCAACATAAACAGAAATTGAGCTGAATACATATGGATTTATAAGTTATAAATGCCATTTTCATATGGCTAAAATATTTACAACACAAAACTTAACTATCATCGGCCTAACCTATACATTCCATATCAAGGCCAAAACATAACTGTACCAAGAAAGATCGATAGTATGATGAACAGCTAATGATCCCAGAGTCAGTGGCCAAAATCAACAATCTAAAAAACAAAGAAATAAGGAACAGAGTAAGCTTTTGAGGCTTAGTAAGTTTTAAGCATTTCAAACAATTAAAACTTATCGTTTAAATTGAACATTAAGTATCACAAAACTCGTATTCTAATTGTAAATCACTTGGCCGAATATACACAAATACACTAGTTATAAAGCCTATTGGTCGAATATTTATATATGAATACACAAGAAATTTTTAGCACATATTTCACTATACTATATGACTTATACAATTACTTTAAGTCACATACTTTCATATCATGACATACATTGACTGAATAGGTCATTCTCTTATTCTTAGATACCATAATCATCCACACATATATATATATATCGTTCTTTGATACTAATAATTCATTTAAAATCAATTCACATATGAGCACATAATATGTACCTTAACATGTTAAATATATAGTACTTACTCGACGGTGGTTTTCCACAGATATTCAATGTCATAATCTTACTTAATTTACTGGTATCAATCCTAACAAGTCTTAGAACTTGAAACAAATTTCTAGCACAAGCCTGCGGGAATTTAAACCCGGTATAATACCAGCTCATAGCCTACAGGTCTTTAGCTCGGATAGCATTCCAGCACGAAGCCTGCGGGTCTTTAAGCCCTGATAACATTCCAGCATATAGACTACGGGTCTTTAAGCCCGGATAACATTCCAGCACGAAGCCTGCGGGTCTTTAAGCCCGGATAACACCAGTATATAGCCTACGGGTCTTTAAGCCTGGATAACATTCCTCAAGTATCATGCATATTTAATCATATATTAACACATCTCATTGAACATGTCACATTAGTAGTCATTTCCTACATGCAAATATAAGCTCCATATGAACACCATCATTTACATTTTGGTTTAAAATTTATAAATAAATATCTCATATACATTTCATTAATCAAGCTTAACCCGTATTGATCATTCGACTATAGATCATATACTCAGATTATTTATCACACAACTTAGTTCAAGTAGACTCAAAAGTTCACAATTCATCTAATATACACATATCAAGGCATCATAAATTTTATACTAAAGGTGACTACTCAAAACTTACCTCGGGTATATTTGAACAGTTGCGGATAGGCTACTCGATTGCTTTCTCTTTTCCCCTATCTGATTTCGACCCTCTTTGCTCTTGAGCTTAATTTAAACAAATAGATTTATTTAATTACCTATTCAACTTTACTTCTTAGTAGTCACATTTGACAATCATATATAACTCCGATACATATTATATTTTATAAAATATGCCATGACTCAATTTCATGCTTATTTAATCTCTATCTAATTCGCATGCACAAACAAAGATTTACATAACCTATTATGCTACCCTATACATGAATCCAACCATATATATACGAATATCAACTTATTATGAATCATTTCAAACTAATTAATAGGCAACCATTCATATATTTCCCAAAGTAATATTCAAGCATTATATCCAATGAATCATGATTATCTAATGCTTAACTTCTAACCGGGCATATATCAATACATGTATTTCATAAGCTGATTACCAAACTTATTACTTCAATTCATGCACATATCGAATAAAATAATCCATATCACATGGCTTATGGTCCTCTAGCATATTTGGCATAACCCACTTCACAAAATAATCAAGTACAGATTTTAACAACATAGTCATATGTGCATCTAATACTAAGTCGAAATAAAACATAACATATGGCTAAACAAGCATCCATACATGAACCATTAGCCAACCTTACCAAATGGACAAATATGCTTAAGATACCATATATATATATATATAAGTGCATAGTTACCATGTTACCAATAATTATTTTCTAGCTCAGTTGCCGAACCAATATACAAAACTTATATGCTAAGCAGCTTGTCAACATTACCTATATATATCCAATTCATTTCTCATCAATTCAACTAGCTAAGTTATTGTCACGACACATTATAAAAAAACCTTACGGCCACAAAGCATGCTCATTATTTACCACTTCCAAACCAATTCACAAGATAATTTATACAACCAAAACAAGTCAATAGTTCACCACAACCTAATCACATCCATCGCTTAAACCGAATTAGCAAGCATATATAGTCCTTGGCCGAATGTCATTAAACACAAGCCACCATATTATTATTCCTTAAGTCACAACCAAAAACCACATTCGGCACCTCTCATCCACAATTTTACCAATCTTCAAATTCACTTACAAGCTCATTTACATAACATATAAAGCATTAAACAATTTTTCATCAAGAATCTAGCATGACCGATTACCTATTTTTCTCCCTAGATCCAAATTTGGCATATCCTATAAACCAATTACTAACCTCAACTTTTTAGCTAAAATAAGAAGCAACTTAACACATCCAACATAACTATCCATGCTAATAACATCAAAGCATCTATTAAAAATTTTTAAGCTCCTTAGCCGAATCTCAACTCTCCAAATAACCTAAATTCAAATCATGAGAGAGGTAGAATTTAAACTAATCATCCAAATGATGCATAAGTTTCCAAGAGTGACATTGAACATACCTTAATCTAGCAATCACCTTAGCCAAATTTTTCACAAGAATTTTTCTTCTTCCTCTCTTCTAGTTACGGCAATGGAGGAGCAAAGATTAACCAACTTTGGTTTCTCCTCTCACTAACCATTATTTTATTACTCTTTATTCTTTAATTCATTTTGTAAATAAAAATGTTAATAGAAAATACATATAATATATATTAATCAATATCATGGCCGGCCACTATCCAAAAATGGGTAATTTGACATGCAAGTCCACCTTTTTGATAACATGCATTAATAGATCACTTTAAAATTTACCTATCACATTTCACAAATGTCTCACATAAGTCATATTTAAAATTTTCATATACAAATGACAAAATCAAAGCATGAGACTTTCACAAATGCATTTACACATATAATAAGCATAGAATATAATTGTTAATTATTTTTATGACTCGATTTTGTGGTCCCGAAACCACTTTCTGACTAGGGTCAAATTAGGGTTGTCACAACTCTCCCCCACATAAGATATTTTCATCCCTGAAAATCTTATCAGTGAATAAGTTAGGATATTGTTCTTTCATAGAGTCTTCAAGTTCCCAAGTAGCTTCTTCAACCCCATGTTTAAGCCACAGTACCTTCACTAATGAGATTTTCTTATTTCGTAATTCTTTTACATCACGAGCCAAAATAAGAACCGGTTCTTCTTCGTAACTCAAATCAGATTGAATCTCAACCTCTGATGGATTAATTATGTGCGATGGATCGAATCTATAACGTCGAAGCATCGAGACATTAAAAACGTTGTAAATCTTTTCAAGTTCAGGGGGTAAAACCAATCTGTAAGTGACCGGCCAACTCGTTCAGATATTTCATATGGCCCGATGAACCTCGGACTCAATTTGTCCTTACGGCCAAATCTGAGCACCTTTTTCCAAGGTGAAACTTTAAGAAACACTATGTCTCTGACCTGATATTCAATGTCTTTTCGTTTTAAATCCGCATACGACTTCTGACGATCTGAAGCTGCTTTCAGACTTTCACGTATCACTTTTACTTTCTGCTCAGCATCTTTAATCAAATCAGCCCCGAAGATTTTACTTTGACTAAGCTCGGTCCAAAACAACGGTGTACGGCATTTACGACCGTACAAAGCCTCGTAAGGTGCCATCTTAATGCTTGATTGAAAACTATTGTTGTAAGCAAATTCAATTAAAGGCAAATACTTTTCCCAAGAACCGCTAAACTCAAGGATGCAACATCTCTACATATCCTCAAGTATCAGAATTATCCGCTCGGATTGACCATCAGTCTGAGGATGAAAAGCGGTGCTAAAATGCAATTTGGTACCCAATGCTTCTTGCAATTTCTTCCAGAATAGCGACGTGAATCTCGGATCTCTATCGGACACAATAGAAATAGGTACCCCATGTAACCTTACAATATGAGAAACATACAATTCGGCCAACTTGTCAAGTGAATAATCCGTACGTACGGGAATAAAATGAGCTGACTTTGTCAATCTATCAATAACAACACAGATCATATCTTTCTTGTTTGACGACAATGGCAACCCAGATACAAAATCCATCGTAATTCGACCCCATTTCCATTCGGGTATCATGATCGGCTGAAGTAATCCTGAAGGTACTTGATGTTCTGCTTTCACTTGTTGACATATCAAACACTTCGAATCAAAGTTAGAAATGTCTCGTTTCATACCAGGCCACCAAAACTGATGTTTCAGGTCGTTGTACATTTTCGTACTACCCGGGTGGACTGACATTCGGCTACTATGAGCCTCGCACAAAATCATCGAAATAAATTTTGAATTTCTTGGAACACACAATCCACTTTTGAACCTCAAACAATCGTTGTCGTCAATTTGAAACTCTGATTCCACATTTGAAACACATTCAACTCGTTTAGCAACCAATTCATCGTCGACTTTCTGAGATTCACGTATTTGATGAATCAATAATGGTTTGGCTTTTAATTCTGCTACTAACACATTATCGGATGAAACGGACAGGTGTACATTCATCGCTCGTAAAGTAAACAGTGACTTGCGACTTAAAGCATCGACAACCACGTTAGCTTCTCCCGAGTGATAGTCTATGACAAGCTCGTAATCTTTCAACAACTCAAGCCAATGTCTTTGTCGCAGATTCAAATCTCTTCGAGTTATCAAATATTTGAGGCTTTTGTGATCTGAATATACATGACACCTCTCTCCAAACAAGTAGTGTCACCATATTTTCAAAGCGAATACGATGACAGCTAATTCGAGATCATGGGTCAGATAGTTTTTCTCATGTGGCTTCAATTGCCTCGACGCGTAAGCTACAACTCGACCCTCTTGCATCAATACACAACCCAGCCCAAGTAAGGACGCATCACTGTAAATGACAAACTCTCTACCAGATTCGGGCTGCACTAACACTGGAGCTTCAGTCAAATAAATTTTCAATTGATTGAAACTTTTCTGACATTTTTCTCACCATTCAAACTTAACATCTTTCTGAAGTAGTTTCGTCATTGGTGTGGCTATCATCGAGAAACCCTTTACAAACTGTCTGTAGTAACCGGCAAGTCCCAAAAAGCTCCGAACTTCAGTAACATTTCTCGGAGGCTTCCAATCAAGTATGGCTGAAATTTTGTTCAGATCAACTCGAATACCGGATGCAGATACCACATGCCCCAAAAAACTAACTTCTTTCAACCAGAATTCACATTTACTGAATTTCGCGTATAACTGCTTGTCTCGTAAAATCTGTAATACCAATCTCAGGTGCTCGGCATGTTCAGTTTCATCGCGTGAATAAATCAAGATGTAATCTATAAACACAACTACAAACTGCTCTAAATACTATCTGAAAATTCGATTCATCAAGTCCATAAATACCCAGGGGCATTAGTGAGCCCAAACGGCATCACTAAGAACTCGTAGTGACTATATCTCGTTCTGAAAACAGTTTTAGGTAATCTAAGTCTCGAACTCATAACTGATAATAACCCGATCTCAAATCTATCTTTGAAAACACTGAGGCTCCCTTCAGCTGATCAAACAAATCATCAATACGCGGTAACAGATATTTGTTCTTTACTGTCACTTTATTTAATTGACGATAGTCAATGCACATTCTCATGGTTCCATTTTTCTTTTTCACAAACAACACTGGTGCACCCCAAGGTGAAAAACTCGGTCGAGCGAAACCTCTATCCGTCAACTCTTGCAACTGAGCTTTCAATTCCTTCAATTCTGTTGGTGCCATTTGATACGGAGCTATCGAAATTGGTGTAGTCCCAGGTACAAGTTCAATGCCAAACTCTACCTCCCGAATAGGTGGTAACCCAGGTAATTCCTCGGGAAAAACATCTAGATACTCACAAACCACTGACACTGATTCAAGCTTCTTTTCTGATTCTTTACTATCAAGTACGTATGCAAGATATGCTCCACACCCCCTTTTTACATATTTCTGAGCCAACATCGAGGATATTATTGCGGGTAACCCGTTCACGCCAGTAGTCTCAACTCGTATTATCTCATCATTTGTACATCTTAATTCAATAGTCTTTTTTGCAATTCACAACTGCATCATGCATAGTCAACCAATCCATACCAAGAATAACATCAAATTCATCAAACGGTAAAAGCATCAATCAGCTGGAAAACAGGAACCTCGGATTATTAAGGGACATTTCCTTCACACTTTGTCAACTAGCACATATCGACCCAAGGGATTCGACGCTCGAATCACGAACTCAGTAGACTCAACAGGTAGAGTCTTACTGGATGCTAAAATCTCACATACATATGAATGAGTAGAACCAGGGTCAATCAATGCAATCACATTAGTATTAAAGAGAGTGAAGGTACCGGTAATAACATCAGGCGAAGAAGCATCCTCACGTGTGCGTATAGCATAAGCTCTAGCAGGAGCACGAGCTTCAGATCTAGTCGTAGCATCTCTAGACCCTCTCTGACCACCACTAGCATTCCCCGTATTCCTAGAGAGTCTACCTCGAGCTGTATTAGTACCCAGTTTACCACTCTGATTCACATTCTGTTCAGACAATCTCGGGTAGTCCTTGATAAAGTGGTCAGCTGATCCACACTTATAACAGGAGCGGTCATGAAATCTACAACTCCTCGAATACCATTTCCCATAATACTTACAATCAGTCCTGTCCCGACGATCGTTTCTAACACTAGCAACCGAAGTAGCTCGCGTACTCACAAGGGGTCGATCACGGTCTTTTCTGGAAAAGCCCAAAGTATTCTTAGATCGGTCCGAATCATCTCAAAATTTCTTCAGTGACTGCCGAAAGGGCTTTCCCAAAGATCTTTTACAGAACTTTCTGGCTCCATCTTCAGCTTTTCTTTTCTCTTTACTGAGCTCTTTGGCTTTGCAAGCTCGCTCGACAAGTACTACAAACTCTCTGATTTCAAGAATGCCAACAAATAGTTTTATATCTTCGTTCAATCCATCTTCGAAACGTTTACACATTATAGCTTCTGAAGAAACACATTCTTGGGCATACCGGCTAAGCCTCACAAATTTTCGTTCATAATCAATAACTGACATGGAACCCTGTTTAAGTTCAAGAAATTCCTTCTGTTTCTGATCGATGAATCTCTGGCTGATATACTTTTTCCGGAACTCGATTTGGAAGAACTCCCAAGTCACTCACTTTCTGGGCACAACAGAAACCAACGTGTTCCACCAATAGTAGGTAGAATCACATAGCAAGATATAGCACATTTTAGGCATTCATCAGGTGTGCAAGACAGTTCATCGAACACTCGGATAGTATTATCCAACCAAAATTCAGCTTGCTCAGCATCATCACTATCGGTAGCTTTAAATTCAGTAGCCCTGTGCTTTCGGATTCTGTCAACCAAGGGCTTATTCAACCTCATATGATCAATTATCGGAGGTATCGAAGGGGTAGGGGTGTATTATTTGGGAGTGGGGGTTGTGGAACAACCGTATTAGTTTGAATGTATTGGTTGAACCAATCATTCATTACTCTATAAAAAGCCTGTCTGGCCTCATCGTTCTGATTGCTTGCGATAGGTTGAGAGTCCATCGGCGCTGTCCCATGCACGGGAGCAGGCGCTACACTCTCTACATCATCAGCTACCGCTCGATTGGGATCGAAATCCATTACTAAACGAAAACACATTTTTAACTGTCAGAATTCATCATACTATCGTATTAATACTATATGGCATGTATAGCTAGACTCAAACACTCTACGTTAGTCCTCGAATCAACTAAACCTAGCTCTGATACCAATAAAATATAACACCCCTAGCCCAAATCCGATCGCCAGTTTAGGGCTAAAAGGTATTACCGAGCTAAACATTAATTTTTTTTCACATTACCGACCAACATAAACAGAAATCGAGCTGAATACATATTGATTTATAAGTTATAAATGCCATTTTCATATGGCTAAAATATTTACAACATAAAACATAACTATCACCGGCCTAACCTATACATTGCATATCAAGGCCAAAACATAACTGTACCAAGAAAGATCGATAGTATGATGAACTGCTGACGATCCCCGAGTCGGTGGCCAAAATCAACAATCTATAAAACAAAGAAATAGGGAACAGAGTAAGCTTTTGAGGCTTAGTAAGTTTTAAGCATTTCTAACAATTAAAACTTATCGTTTAAATCAAACATTAAGTATCACAAAACTCGTATTCTAATTGTAAATCACTTGGCCGAATATACACAAATACACTAGTTATAAAGCCTATTGGCCAAATATTTATATATGAATACACAAGAAACTTTCAGCACATATTTCACTATACTATATGACTCATACAATTACTTTAAGTCACATACTTTCATATAATGACATACATTGACCGAATAGGTCATTCTCTTATTCTTAGATACCGTAATCATCCACACATATATATATCGTTCTTTGATACTAATAATTCATTTAAAATCAATTCACATATGAGCACATAATACGTACCTTAACATGTTAAATATATAGTACTTACTCGACGGTGGTTTTTCGCGGATATTCAATGTCGTAATCTTACTTAATTTACTAGCATCAATCCTGACAAGTCTTAGAACTTGAAACAAATTTCTAGCACAAGCTTGCAGAAATTTAAACCCGGTATAACTAGCTTGTATCCTACGGGTCTTTAGCCCGGATAGCATTCCAGCACGAAGCCTGCGGGTCTTTAAGCCCGGATAACATTCCAGCATATAGCCTGCGGGTCTTTAAGCCCGGATAACATTCCAGCATATAGCCTGCGGGTCTTTAAGCCCGGATAACATTCCTCAAGTATCATGCATATTTAATCATATATTAACACATCTCATTGAACATGTCACATTAGTAGTCATTTGCTACATGCGAATATAAGCACCATATGAACACCATCATTTACAATTCGATTTAAAAGTTATACATAAATATCTCATATACATTTCATTAATCAAGCTTAACCTATATTGACCATTCGACTATAGATGATATACTCAGATTATTTATCACACAACTTAGTTCAAGTAGACTCAAAAGTTCACAATTCATCTAATATACACATATCAAGGCATCATAAATTTTATACTAAAGGTGACTACTCTAAACTTACCTCGGGTATATTTGAACAGTTGCGGATAGGCTACTCGATTGCTTTCTCTTTTCCCCTATCTGATTTCGACCATTTTTGCTCTTGAGCTTAATTTAAACAAAGAGATTTATTTAATTACTTACTCAACTTTACTTCATAGTAGTCATATTTGACAATTATATATAACTCTAATATATATTATATTTTATAAAATATGCCATGACTCAATTTCATGCATATTTATTCTCTATCTAATTCGCATGCACAAACAAAGATTTACATAACCTATTATGCTACCTTATATATGAATTCAACCATATATATACGAATATCAACTTATTATGAATCATTTCAAACTAATTAATAGGCAACCATTCATATATTTCCCAAAGTAATATTCAAGCATTATATCCAATGAATCACGATTATCTAATGCTTAACTTATAACTGGGCATATATCAATACATGTATTTCATAAGCTGATTACCGAACTTATTACTTCAATTCATGCACATATCGAATAAAATAATCCATATCACATGGCTTATGGTCCTTTAGCATATTTGGCATAACCCAATTCACAAAATAATCAAGTACAGAGTTTAACAACACAGTCATATGTGATCTAATACTAAGTCGAAACAAAATATAACATATGGCTAAACAAGCATCCATACATGAACCATTAGCCAACCTTACCAAATGGACAAATATGCTTAAGATACCATATATATATATAAGTGCATAGTTACCATGTTACCAACAATTATTTTCTAGCTCAGTTGCCGAACCAATATACAAAACTTATGTGCTAAGCAGCTTGTCAACATTACCTATATATATCCAATTCATTTCTCATCAATTTGACTAGCTAAGTTATTATCACGACACATTATAAAAAAACCTTACGGCTACAAAGCATGCTCATTATTTACCACTTCCAAACCAATTCACAAGATAATTTATACAACCAAAACTAGTTAATAATAAACCACAACCTAATCACATCCATCAGTCATATTTACTCCACTTAAACCGAATTAGCAAGCACATATAGTCCTTGGCCGAATGTCATGAAACACAAGCCACCATATTATTATTCCTTAAGTCACAACCAAAAACCACATTCGGCACCTCTCATCCACAATTTTACCAATCTTCAAATTCACTTGCAAGCTCATTTACATAACATATAAAGCATTAAACAATTTTTCATCAAGAATCTAGCATGACCGATTACCTAATTTTCTCCCTAGATCCAAATTCGACATATCCTTTAAACCAATTACTAACCTCAACTTTTAAACTAAAATAACAAGCAACTTAACACATCCAACATAACTATCCATGCTAATGACATCAAAGCATCTACTAAAAATTTTTAAGCTCCTTAGCCGAATCTCAACTCTCCAAATAACCTAAATTCAAACCATGAGATAGGTAGAATTTAAACTAATCATCCAAATGATGCATAAGTTTCCAAGAGTGACATTAAACATACCTTAATCTAGCAATCACCTTAGCCAAATTTTTCACAAGATTTTTTCTTCTTCCTCTCTTCTAGTTACGGCAATGGAGGAGCAAAAATGAACCAACTTTGGTTTCTCCTCCCACTAACCATTATTTTATTACTCTTTATTCTTTAATTCATTTTGTAAATAAAAATGTTAATAGAAAATACATATAATATATATTAATCAATATCATGGCCGGCCACTATCCAAAAATGGGTAATTTGGCATGCAAGTCCACCTTTTTGATAACATGCATTAATAGATCACTTTAAAATTTACCTATCACATTTCACAAATGTCTCACATAAGTCCTATTTAAAATTTTCACATACAAATGACAAAATCAAAGCATGAGACTTTCACAAATGCATTTACACATATAATAAGCATAGAATATAACTGTTAATTATTTTTATGACTCGGTTTTGTGGTCCCGAAACCACTTTTCGACTAGGGTCAAATTAGGGCTGTCACAGAAATCATCCATGAAAACTTCCAGAAAGTTTTCCATCATGTCCGAGAATATCACCACCATGCAACGCTGAAATGTTGTTGGGGCATTACACAACCCAAATGGCATTCGTCTAAAAGCGAAAGTTCCATATGGACATGTGAAAGTGGTCTTCCTTTTGCTCATTGGGAGCTATTGAAATATGGTTATACCCTAAATACCCATCCAGGAAATAGTAGAAGGCTTTCCTAGCTAATCTATCCAATAGTTGTTCAATGAACGGTAAGGGAAAATGGTCCTTCCTGGTTGCCTTGTTAAGCTTATGATAGTCTATACATACTCTCAATCCCATGACAGTATGAGTATGTATGAGCTCATTTTTTTCTTTGCTAACTACTATGACACCTCTTTTCCTAGGTACACATTGTATAGGGCTCACCCACGAACTATCTGAAATAGGGTATATAATTCCAACATCGAGCCACTTGAGGATAGAATTGTTATGAAAATCTTCCAACAAAATCTTATGCATGCAAATAGCAGGCTGATTCCCTTGATGCCGGCAATTATCCATTACAACACCTTCTTAGATCTCCTCTAAAGATCTTGCAACTTGACCTTTTGATCAGGTGTCAATTTTGTAGATGTAACTACTGGTAGAGTGTTGTTGTCTCCCAAGTAGGCATACTTTAAATACAATGACAAAGGCTTTAACTCCAATGTGGGAGGTTCCTCTATAGAAAGTTTAAGAGGTTTAAAAGAATGATCTACCAAGTCCAATGATTCAAAATTCTTCCCTGATCTATCCATCAATTGCTTAGTCTCCATGATTTCACCGAGTTTTACAAGCATTTCTACT
This sequence comes from Gossypium anomalum, assembly GCA_025698475.1. Lineage (NCBI taxonomy): Eukaryota > Viridiplantae > Streptophyta > Magnoliopsida > Malvales > Malvaceae > Gossypium > Gossypium anomalum. The sequence goes on from CM046956.1 coordinate 64,977,140, forward strand.
TCATTTAGCTCAAATAGATCTTCATCATTATCAAAATTTCCGTGAAAAAATTTTGTAGACTCCTCCTCCACTACCGTTTTGATCAACCTAATGGCTTGGCACTTCTCATTTTCATCTATACATTTCAAGGCATTGAATACATTGAAAGTAATTTACTGATCATTTGCTCTCATTGTTAACTTACATTTTTTCACATCAATTAAAGTTCTACCTATACCAAGAAAATGTCTTCTAAGAATAACCGGCACATCTTTGTCAACCTTAAATTCTAAAATAATACAATCAGCTAGAAAAATAAATTTATCTACTCTTACCAATATGTCTTACATTTTACCTTCTAGATGTGCATAAGATTGATCAGCTAGTTGCAACCTAATTGTGGTAGGTCTTGCCTTCCCAATTCCCAGCTTCCTAAAGATAGACATGGGCATTAAATTTATACTTGCTCCTAAATCACATAACGCCTTATCAACATAATGATTTCCAATTGAACAAGGGATAGTAAAACTCCCTAGGTCCTTCAACTTTGGGGGAAACTTATTCATCAACATTGCTTTGCACCCTTTAATAAGAGCAACAGTTTCAAATTCTCCTAGTTGTACTTTTTTGGCAATATATCATGCATGAATTTTACATAATTGGGCATTCCTCCAAATCTTCCACCAACGATATGTTGATATGGAGTTGTTTCAAGACATCCAAAAATCTCTTGAACTAAAAATCTTGTTTGGACTTGTAGAATCATTGAGGAAAAGGTGGCGGTGGCCATCCTTCATACTGTTGGTATTGATTTGCTGTGGCATTTGGTTTGACCACATGATGTGGTTCTGCTGCAACATTCTTTTGTTTGGCCTTTTTATCTGTAGATTGTTTTTCTTATGGTTTTACGATCTGTCCTCGATTTTCCTCTTCAGCAGTGGTATCTTTAACAACTTCGTTTAGTTGAGTACCACTTCAAAGAGTGATAACCTTGCAATGCTCCTTTCCTTGTGATCTTGCATGCTCATTATCACTTGGCAATGCTTCTTGATATCTCGAATTTAGAGCATTGGTGATCTGTCCACTTGATTTCCCAAGGATCTTGGTGATACAACTTGACTCTGAATCACTACATCATTCTTGGTCATGTATTCTTTTAGCAAAGTTTCAATAGATAAAGAAGATGATGCTAAATTGTGTTGAACATTTTTTTGTGACATAGGCTGATTATAATTAGGTGGTGCACTTGTGGCATTCTGTCTAATAACATTGTTGGAATTTCTTACTCCTTGATTATCCCAGCTAAAGTTTGGGTGTTATTTCCACCCTGGATTGTAGGTGTTGGAATAGGAGTTATTATTACAGCTGAAATTGCTCATGTAACACACAGAGGCTGGGTTTGATTGACATTCATCAAACACATGATCTTCCCCACAATAGGTGCACGATAGGTCGGCTGATTTCATTTCCTAAACTACAGCTGATCTCTTCATTGTTTGTATCGTGTTAGCCAGAGATGATGCTTGGGTTGTCAGCGAAATGATTGCATCGAGCTCCATAGTGCCAAAAGATCTCCTGCCAGTCCCAACTCTTATGGTAGGCTATTGATAATCATTGTTGGCCATCCTTTTGCAAAATTTCATATGCTTCATTATAGGATTTATCTAACAAGGAACCATTGGCAAAAACATCAACTACCATTCTTATATGTGTTTTAACCCATTATAAAACATATCAATCTATGTCTAGTGCTGGAATCCATGCATCAGAAATTTCTGAAGGAATTCCTTAAATCTTTCCCAGGCTTCATACAATGTCTTGTCCTTTGATTGCTTAAAAGGCATGATGTCATTTCTAAGGTTGGCAGTCATTTTAGGCGGATTATACCGTAGCAAAAACCTTTGGCAAAGATCATTGTATGATGCCACTACCCCAGATGGAAAAGCATTCAACCATGCTCTGGCACGATCTTTCAATGACTACGAAAATAGTTTAAGTCGTAGGGTGTCTTCAAGAGCACCCTGTTTCCTAAACGAGTCACAGACTCCTAGGAAAATTTGTAAATGCAATCGTGGATCATCAGTAGGCAAACCACTGAATTGTCTTACCATTTACAACATCTAAAACATTATCAGTTCCAACTCAACATGCTCAGATTGAATAGGTGGTCTGACTATCCCTTGATTCAAATCATCCAAAATTAGTAGTACTTGCTCACAAATGGGCTTTTCACGGTCATCTATCACATGAGGAATGTCAATATTCTAGCCATTAGGATGCAATGGATCTTCCATACCTGGATCATTTCCAATCGTAGCCATATCTTTTAAGTCTCTTCCTATTCTTCGCGAAGTTCTCTAGATCTTTGGGTTCAAAAGGATATTCTTCATTAATAGGAATGCCTCTTCTCTTGCACTGATGAAAAATATGAAAAAAATTAAAGACAATTAAGTTAGATAAAACTACTGGAATTAGGTAAGTAGTAACAGAACCAAATTTCACCAAACTGTCGATCCCTGGCAACAATGCCAAAAACTTGTTGTGTGTAAATATAATGTGCAAGTGCGCAAGTATACACATTGAATCAAGTTATATAATGATAAGTAAGATTGTCTCCACAAGGATCAGATAGGATTAACCTGCTTAAGTTGCTGTTATGAAGTATGTGAATTATCGTAAGGAAAAACAATGTTAGAAAAGTAATGGTTATCAAAATAATGAGGATGTGCGCAATATGTAAACAAACAAATATTTAGAAATATGCTATGGAAAAGATATCAAGTCAAGGATAAGAGGATCAGATCTGTTGAATGAAAAGGTTGGGATTACTAATAATCTACCCTTATAAACCAAAACTGCCTCAACAATATCTTAACCATTTTACCGCTTAGAACAGATCTAAGATAGTTTGCTTCTTTCGAGAGTAGGACCTCAGGTTACCCCATCTAAAGCGTTATATGTCTATAGGACTCAAGTGTGATTCCCAACACTAATTTCTTTTTGTTCTGTACAAACACTACTCTATGTATAGAAACTGCTATAGGTATTCTATCAAGCAACCACTTATATCATTCAATTTTGATCAAACTAACATCTACAGGCTCTCCGAAGTGACACCTTGAAAGAGGTTTACTAACTATTAAGAGTTGAAAGTCAAAAAGGAAATTTGCTAGGTCAGGAAACAAGGAAGCGAGACGATAGCATATAGGCAGAGACCTGTAACGCCCTTAACCCGACCTAATTTATCAAATCTGGATCTTGGATGTTACCCCTATACTACAGACTTACATAAAATAGAACAGACAAAAGTTGGGCTTTTACATCTTATATAAGAATATTGTTCTAAATAGTCTATAAGTGAACATGTTGTAAATAATTTTAAACATTGTACAGGGCTTTTCAAATAGAGAAGACTTACAAGTGGTTAACGTAACTTAATTAAATTATTCTATCTATTATAGGAAAAACAGTCATTACTGATGATGTGCTGCCAACACATAGCCCACCCCACCACCTCTAGCATAGCCTTGGCGTAGACCCAATCAACTTAATTGTAATATAAAACAGGGAGGTAAGTTCATGAGAACTTGGTGAGTTTAAACTCTCTTTTCCTGTTTCGCACTTATACAACACATCTGATGTCTTCATTGATCCTCTCATTGTTCTTCATTATACAGTTAGTCTCTACCGAATACAATTCTAGAATTCTATCCTTCATATCATAGTAATTGTACCTTACCTTTAATTCATGCTTTGCTTTTAGTCCATCGATACATTACTTACATTCTTTACTTACCATTTTCTAAGGTTCCTTAGCCATTCTTATTCTAAGTTATGTACAAATTAATTACTGTTAATCGACTTAATCTTTGAGTGCATTTGACTCGTACTTTGAACTCGCGACTTATTCTGGTATGTTCCAATTTCCTTGTTCATGTCTTAAGTTTATGCAAACCACACCAAGATATCTCAACAGAACCATTCCTTTAGAGTTTTCCATATGTTCCATTCTTTAAGATTTTTCCATATGTTCCATTCCTTCAGTGTTTTCCATATATATACCATTCTTTCAGAGTTCGCCAAAGATATATATCATTCTCTCAGGGTTTTGCCATACTTACCACTACTTCAGAATTAGGCATTCTTCTTTTTTAGAGTTTGTAACAAGTGTGTTCCCTTCAAATGATAGCCACTGACACATTTCTTGAAATCATGCCACAGAGACGTTCCCACCATTATTAGCCACAATGGCATCCCTTTCCATAGGCCGCCACATAGGCTTCCATTACAGATACGCCACAAAGGCTTCCATTTCATAGATTGCTACAAATGCTTTTGATTTTTGGTGTGTTTACGATAGGGATTTGCCTAGACACATATTAAATAAGGTTTGCCCCTCATCGTTCGAGATCACGTAGAAACCTCATTCAGTAAGAACCTTCCTATAGTTCTTCCCATATAATGCCATAACCCACCAGTTATGGTCTTATATGGTATGGTGTTTGCATATGACTCCATAACCCTCTAACTACGGTCTAACATGATATGGTGCCATGGGATTTTCCGTTTAGAGGACTATATTTAAAGTCCAGACAGACTCTTTTAGATGACTTCAGTGATAGACACAGACTCATCACTCATTCTAACTTATTCTTAACAGACACATTTAGCAAGTTTTCAGACACATACACACATATATTTCTTATAAGAATCATCACATCCTACCTTCCTAGCCTAAATCTCATAGTTTTATCTCTTTTCACCAAACTTTCTAGGATGCATAACACGCATGAAAAAGCTAGCCAAGGGACTCACCTGAGAACCACGGTTAGGCTTATTAAAAAAAATTCTTACACTTAGTCCAATTTTTATACTAAACACAACTTAAAACTTTTTATTTTGCCTTACTTCTAAAGACATCATCTGAACACTAGGGCTTTATCGGGCAAAATGTTACAAGACAAACATATGACTCATGTGGTGAGAAGTAATTTACAATAGTTATGACGTACGAGAATGCTAAAAGGCGAGCTATCTGGAGGTCTAGCAACGATATAAATGCAAGGAAAAAATATGAAAGCACCTTGTGTGTGGATAGGCATGGAGGAAGGAGTATTTCCTTCAAAGTATACATGATTAAGTATCCACCATTAAAGATTCCACCAAAGGTGTTGGATAAGACTTCATGTGTATGAAGAAGCAAGACAGTTTTCAAATCATATTTCTAAGTGTTTATTGGCAATGAGGTTGCCAAAAAGAGAAAGTCTATCATGGACTATCTTAAATTGAATGTCCACCATGGACTGAATAATTAGTAAAGTCTGCCAAGGATTAGCAAATGATGAAGATGTCCATTCAGACCATCTAGTGTTGTAAAATCCATTAAGGGTTTTCTTATAAATGAGAAGTACACCTTATACAATCTAGGGATGAGATAGTTCGCCAAGGACTGTCTACCTTTAGAAATATCCATTCAAACTACCTTATGGAGGGAGGTTCAGTCGAACTATCTTACAAGAGTAATCCAACAATAAGGGTGAGTAGTGTTCATCCATTCGTCAAATCTCTAATCGAAGCCCTAAAGTGTTGTGAAATCCATTAAGGATGTTCTTATAAATAAGAACTACACCTTATAAAATATAGGGGTGAGATAGTTGGACAAGGACTATATACCTTTAGAAATATCCATTCAAACTACCTGTTGAGGGAAGGTTCATTCGAACTATCTTACAAGAGTAATTCCACAATAACGGTGAGTGGTGTTCATTCATCCGTTAAATGTCTAATAGAAGGCCTAATATGAGAATGCAGGTAAATGAGTATTCCTCTGGGAATATATATGCACAAGCTAAGTCATAAGAAGATGAAAATTTTGGCAATACAGTAAGTTATCATTGGATTCATTATGGAATAAAGGGATCAGGGTAAGTAACCTTCGTTATGGAAAAAATCCTATGTGACCGCCAAAGGTAACCGACAATTCATATATCTACTTGCATGGTAATCTGTTGATGAGTTAACCCAGTAAGGTAGAATGAAATTTTGAGATGAAGCTAAACAAAGTTAACTCTAAAAATGGGGTGTCATAAAGGGGTATAATTATGACCAAATTCGAATCGATATGTTCGCCTACAACTCATTCAAGAAGAACACATGGGTGTCATCTGTGCCAGTTAGATTGTGAATTCTCCTACGATATCCACAGAGTTTTAAATTTTCTGCATTAGTTTTTTTATTATTGAGACTTCGAAATTCACTCATGAACATTGTTATATATATTCTCATTTATTTCATTCAAACTTAACAGCAATTTAGCTTGAATACAGGGTCCAAGAATGACTCAAGATTCGATGTAAAAGGAGACCAAGCCAAACAACTCAAGGGCTCGCTTAAAGGCTACGTAACAACTTGTTTTTTAATAGTGTCAGAAACAATGGTTCCAGGACCACAATTCTGATAGAGAGTCTTTAGATATATCTAATTAATATTTATGAGTTAAATATAGTATAATAGTGAGTCTTGATTTAATAAACTTTATTAACTAGTAAGTTAGTCAAGGTATAAGAGTGCGTAACGAAAGTCAATTGTTTTGGAAAATTAGGTATCGGGACCTTGTTTTCATAAGTCAACTGATAAATATTATTATTAAATATTTATTGAGCTATTATATAAGTGGAATGAAGTTTGGTCTAGAAAATTTGATGATTTGATAGTAATTAAGGTAAAAGGACTAAATTGTAAAAATCGTAAAAGTTAATCGTTATTGAATTTTATTAATTAAATGGCTTAATTAATGATTGTGTCCCTTTTCTATTATGGTGGACGGTTAAAGCATATGTTTGAATATAAAATATGTTAAAAAATTAAATAATGATTAAATATTTATATGTTAAAAGCATAAAAAAAAGTTATTGTCTTCCACCATTTACTATGTTTCAGTATTTCAAGCATTATGAAGGAGGAAGTATGTAAAAACCTTTAGCCTGTTAGAAAGACATGGCGTTTACCAACCAGCCAAACAGTTTACCCAATGGAGTGGGGCATAACTGACAGATTCAAAAACTTTTACATTTTACAAGAAAAAAAAATACATTTGTGAAGTAAAAACAAAAGTTAAACACAAAACGTGTGTATACGCCCTTCACTAAACAACCATGCAACACGTGTGTATACGCCCGTGTCTAGCACCCGTGGTTGAACCTGTCAAATTAACAAGGGTATGGGGCTTGCATACACAGGCGTGGGAGAAGCGAACGAAGCTAGACACAATCGTGCAACACGGCCGTGTTCACCAACACGCCCGAGGTATACGGGCGTGTGTCAAATTTCAAACGTGCCAAAATAGGAAAAACGCGAAACACACGGGCAAAAATTGGGGCACACGGGTGTGTCCCCTGGCCGTGTACCCCAAAATCTATAAATACCCTACACTATTCATTATCTTCCCCACTCAAAAACCCTAACCCTAGTCGCTGCAAGTCCACACGGCCTCCCTGCCACGCTCGTGCGCCACCTCCAACTCTATTTTTAACACTCAATCCTCTCTTCCTAGCATTTGTTTACTTCTTCTTTGTCTATTTTACTGATTTCTAAGGCTATTTATCATAATAATATGCAAGTTTTCATGTTAATTTCATATTTTTATCACTTAAATGTCATAATCTAGAATAACTATCATCTTTTTCATGTTAAAGTTCTTACCCATTGCATAATTCCTTTACTCCATTTGATTAGTTAGAAGTGAGTATTCATGCTTTTTGTGTTAACATTTTCATCCATATATAATGTTGCATCCCTAAAATTCTTTGCCATTCTTACTCATACTACCATGAAATGCCACAAAAGTATGCTATTGAACTTATTGTTTTAATTTTTGTGGCTGAACATATTTATGCCTTTTCCCTCTTAAAATTTAGTTTCATTTTACTGTGTCTACTCAACAAGATGAATTCATGATTCCAATTGCAGGTTCACCATGTTGTCTTCACGAGGAAAGAAAACCACCGTCCCCGCCTCGAAGAAATGAAAGGGAGCGTCATCTTCCTCGGGTCCTACCGCAAAAATTTGCCACCCTTTCCTACAATTCTCCAACGGGCCCCATAAAGAACTTTTCCAAATACTACGGGCCCGACCTTTAATTGCGGGCCGCTGTATTATTTGGGCTGCGGTAGAGCAAGTTCAGTTGGCTGATGCGATCTAGGCTCTCCTAACCACCGATCCTTGGAAGCTTTTCTTTAGAATCACCGAGCCGACATACCTGGAGCTCACGATGGAACTATGTTCAACGTTCCATCTTCAAAAAGTAATGATGAACTACGATGATCCCAGTATAGTCCAATTTTGTTTAGGCGGATTAGTCCGCCAACTAAGCGTCCCAGAATTCAGCACTACGTTGGGCTTATATACCGAGGAGTTCAGTGAGGAGAATGACTTAAATGCTCTCAACCACCACATCTATCATTCTCCCTTACGTTGCTGGGACGCCCTCGTCCAATGTTCGGCTAGCTACGACCCTAGTCTCACCATGGCCTCATCTCTCCCTTCGTCCTTAAGGTATCTACATTCTATTTTATCTCACACTTTGACAGGGCAGAGAGAGAGCACCAGCGTCGTCACTACCCTTGACGTCTACTACTTATGGTGTATGTCAAACGGGCATGTCTTCGATCTCGCATACTTTATAGCCCTTGCCATTCGCCACCAGACGGAGCGACACCGGAGGGGGTTCATCTCCATTAGCCCCTACGTGACTTGACTGGCGCGACACTTTAGACTCCTCAACACCACAGCCCAAGAATCATCCCTTACCCTCATCGACCAGATGTCTCTACAAGGTATCTCGAGCATGCTTAGCATGAGGATGATCGAGAGGTGCCGAGGAACTTGCCCTCCCCAATATCGTCTCACCTAATCTATCGAGGAGGAGGCTCCAGAGGACATTACTAACAATGTCCCTCCCTAGCACGAGGACCCACCTTCCCAGCCACTACGCTCCCATCGTCCAGTTCATGCGGCGGCTTCATATGCTGACATATCTGAGCTCCTCAACCGATTCAAGCAACAGTGTTTTCAATGATTTGACAACATTAGTGCTACTCTCCAGCAGAGTTGTCAGCACTTACACATCTCATCGCCGCCACCACCTCGCGAACCATCCAGCGATGATGATGATATTTAATTTAATTTTTATCTTTATTTTTATTTTTATTTTTAAATTTTATTTCTATTTCTATTTTTAACTCTTTATTAATTTCACTTTTGACATTTAAATATTATTTCCCTTTTTGATACTATCTTTATATCTTTTATTTAGGTTTTATTAATTAATTTTAATCTCGGCTATTTCTTTATGAGTAATTATTCCTCCTACAGTTCCCTAAAAAGTTCTTGATTTCCTCACAGTTATAAAGAGCTCCAAAGCTCACAATCACTTAGGAACTTCAAACTCCATTGGAAAGGGTTCTCCACGACTGCCATGCCTTACTTGATAACGAGATATAATATTCTTTTGGTGCAGCACTTGTGGCACCCAACCTCTACCACCACCGGAGTATCCTCCTCCACTCTACATAACTCCAAACTAGGGAGTTCATTCATTCAACACTCAGGAAGTTTCACTTCACTCCCTATCTTATAATTTTATATTTTTCTATATATCTATCTTTGCACATTAAGGGCAATGTACATCTTAAGTGTGGGGGGTAATCATTTCATTATCTGAAAAATCCCTAAATATTATCTTGTTCTCTTGTAAATTTCTCATACCATGTTTAGGACGAATTTTGATTGACTTATGATTTTTATTGATATATCTTGAATTAAAACATAGGAATTCATGCATTGATTATTTAAACTTTAAGACATTAGAAAATTGAGCATGATAAGTTGATTTTTAAAAATTTAAAAATTTAGGTTGTTTCCCCAAGTTTAGTTATTATCTTGAATTGAAATCCACAGGTTTAAACATCAAAAAACCATAATTTTTGTGAGATTTTGAGCCTTCAAGAGCATCATTAATTCTTTCATACTCACTTTTATTATTGCTTTGAGAGTGTCAATATCGAATTGTTATTCTAGAACTTGCCAGATTATGCATGTCAAGACCACACCATTTGATTTGATATGTCAAGATGATAGAGGCACTTAGGATTAACCCACTCATGCCATGAAAAGCCTACCTCTACAATTAACCTTTAGTAAAACCCTTTGAGCGTAACAAGCCATTCCTTGTATTACCCTTAATATTAACCCTTAACCCATTATTGTTCAAATCCCTCAATTAATTTGATCCCTATTTTTGTCGAGATTTGATTTGAATAAATTACTTAGCTATGTCTTGTTCTTAATAGTTAGTTTATGTTACTTGACTTGTTCTTAAAATAAAAAAAACATGAATACATATTAGTAGTGATCTTTTTGAGCTTCAGTATTCAAATTCCATAGTCAGAGAATAAGCTTTGTTGTACACAAATGATGATTAATTATTTTCCTAGTTAAGTAATTTTTCAAATCAATCTCAATTCTAATCTTTTCTTTCAGCTTGTGACCACACCCCCTAACCAAGCCTCACTACAACCCTCTAAAGACCTTTTGATTGATGTATCATCTCGATTTATAGTGGTGGAGATTTGATTTTCATGCAAGCCTATGGTAATAACTTTTCATATTGACTGATGAGTGCTAATTTCATTATCCTTAAACATTTCGAGTGATTTGAGTGAATCTTTAGTGAGGATGTTAAACTCTGTGAGATTTCGAATCGATGGTAACAACTTAGATGAGGGGAGATGCCTAAGTTTTTCATGATTAAATACTCAACTTGGAATGTTTGAAGCTTTAATGTTCTTTTAGTTGAATTCTTAATATATGATTACTTATGGATTTAGTTTGAGATATTATTGATAGGAATTATAAGTTGAGAAAAAGGAATTCTTAATTATGAAGAGAGGATTTTGCTTGAGGACAAGCAAACGCTTAAGTGTGGGGGTATTTGATAAACCATAATTTATACATATTTTTATCCCTCGCTTATCACATTTATGAATGGTTTCTCCTTATATTTGGTGAATTTGATTCTCCTAATCCTTTAATTTCATGTTTTATACTTAGGTGAGCATAAGAGGACGAAAAGAACGAGAAACGGGCCAAAAACGGAGAAAATGGGCTGATAGGGGAAAACAACACAGCCTGGGCTGCCTCACACGGGCAGAACACACGCCCGTGCCAATCTAACAGGCTTGACCACGGCCCAAATCAACCTCAGCACGGGCGTGTTGATATCTCAGCCTCGACCACGGCCTAAAGTAATCGTACACGGTCGTGTCACACGGGCGTGTGCCTGCCGAGCCCTACCTAAATCCCATACAGAAAAGGGAAAGTTTTAGGGATTTTAGGCATTTTAAAGCCTATTTAAACACCCTAGAGGAAGACTAAAAGGGGGGAAGAAGAATAGAGAGTAACGAATTACTCCAAGGAAGCCTATTGATCCATCTTAAAAGCCGGATTCATCATCAAGACTAAAGATTTCTCCTCAATTTCCCTTTAGGAGTTTTGGGTTTTTTTTATGTTTTGTATTCTTTATTATTCTGAGATGTTTTCTTATTTAGTTATGAACTAAAATCCTTAAATACCTAAGGGGGATGAAAGCTAAGACGAATCTTGTTATTAATTTTTGAATCGTATGATAAATATTTGACTTATTCTTAATTATGTGTTCTTAATTCTTGTTTTGGTATTTCAGGATATCACTTCAGGTTAATGCTCTTAGTTGGAGGATGAATAGTCCCTAGCTAAGAGTGACTTTGTCATAATTAAGCGGAGTTGACTACGCGCTTAGAGATAGGGTGACAAGATTTTGCCGGATTAGGATTAAACCTAATAAGGGAATCCATAGATCGAGTTAATGCAACCTTAGGGTGTTAATTAGAAAAAAGTCTCGGTTATTCAACCTAGGGATTAGACGTTATTAGTCTTGAATAGGGATAATAACATAACTTAGGGATTTGTAAGGAACAAGTTAAATGAATAAATCGTCCGGTTTGAAGCCAGAATAACAAGTAAAAGTCTAGGTGGATTTTTCCTTAGGTATTGTCCTAAATCAATCGTTTTTCCCAAAAGTAATTTCCCAATCCTATTTACTGCAACTTCTTAGTTTAATTAATTAGTTAATTAAAATAAACCCCTTATTTCTTAGGCTAGATAATAAAAAGACAGTTATTACTAGTACTTTTAGTCCTTTGGGTTCAACAATTCGGTCTTGTTAAAGCTATACTACTGTTCGATAGATACACTTGCCTACATCGTGATAATAGTTAGTCTCAAGAACGTTTAATTATAAATTTATAAAACTTATCACAGAAAATCACGATCAGTATGACAAGTATAAGAATGTATATGAAATTATTTCGAGATGGTACTAGTATGTACTTAAAGCTTATGATTATTAATTCTTGATATGATGATTTTAAGGTAAGTTTGTGATGGTATTGATTTTTGATCATGAGATTATGGAAAATTACATTGCCTTATGTTATATTACTTGTATGTCAATGTATGGTAAGTTTTGCTTATTTCTTTCATACAAGCTTACTAAGCTATATAGCTTACTCTGTTTTGTTTTCCATATTTTATAGTGTCACCAAGCTAGCTCGAATTGGAGATCATCAGAGTTCTCATCACACTATCAACTGTCATTTTGGGTATCGATGATCTTAACATTTTGAGAGTATAGCACGTATAGGAACTTGGTCATTTTGTTATATGTGTCATTATGATTTGGCCAAATGTATTGGCTTGTAATTGTCAATGGCTTGATGTGGTAATTGGCTATGTAACTTGGCTCATTTTGGTTAAATTGGTTGTAAGCTTATATATGTTTATATATGCATGTGTAATTATCTCTTGTGTGATATGGTTTATAAATGCTTGGAGAATGATTGAATGTGACTTAATGGTTTTGTTGTTGGGTAGTTGAGATTGGCTCATTGGTATGCTATGAAATTTATGAATAATTATGCATAATAAAAGTATTTGTGTTGGTACTTGTGGATGTGAGCTTGGCTTGATTTGGTTTGGTAGAATATGATGTTGGAAGTATGTTATGTGTGATAATAAAATGATATGTTCTAATCTTGACTATGGATGTTTTGGTTGCCTAAGTGTACCATGATTTATGACATTGAACTTGTATGCGTGTAGGGGTAAATGAGGGTGATAAATGGCTAGCCTTTTTTTTATCCACACGGGTAGACACACGGGCGTGTGTCTAGGCCATGTATGACACACAGTCTGCCCCACGGGCATGTGTTTTGGTCGTGTGTCTCTGGCACCTTGATTTTGAGAAACAAAATGCTTAGAATTGAGCACACTGATAGAGACACGGGTGTGTGTCTTAGCTATGTGAGGGACATGATCTCAAGCACAAGCGTGTGACTTGGCCATGTGACCTCAATTTGTTCATGCTTTGCAAAACAGAGAGTTACATGAGTTAGGGACACGAACATGTGTGACCATACGGCCTGCCCACATAGGCGTGTCCTAAACCACACGGGCGTGTGACCCTTGTTCATAGCAAAAATTTTCTAAGTTTTTAACAAATTTTTTAAATTTCTGATTTAGTATCGAACCACTTTTAAAGCATGTTTTGGGCCTTGTAGGCCCGAATTAGGGACTTTATGTTTGAATGCATATGGTTTTAATTTGGATACAAATTTATGACTCAAAATTGTATATTTACTTGTTATGTGAGTCCGGTAATGCCTCATATCCTGTTCTGGCGTCGAATATGGATAAATTGTGTTACATTTAGTGGTGTCAGAGCTATGATTTTATCGATTCTTAGACTAACGTAGCGTGTGTGAGAGCCTAGCTATACATGCCATATTTAATTTGTGATAGTGTGACGACTCATGATAATTTAAATTGTGTTTTCATCTAATAATGGATCCCAACCGCGAGGTGGCTAATGATGTTGAAAGTAATGTGCCAGCTCTTACTGAAGGTACATCACCATTTGAAAGTAGACCAGTGACGGTTAGTCAGGGAAGAGAGGCTAGGGAAGCCTTCTCCCAAAGGATGAATAAGTGTTTTTTCAAGTTTGTTCGAACAAATTTGGCTGTCCAACATTCTTCACCCCCACCTAACCCCTAACCAATTCCCGAAGCTCCCCAAGGTGTGGAATTATTAAGACTGAACAAACCTCTAGTTGATAAGATTCAAAAACAAGGGGCCGAAGAATTTAGAGCGAATGTTGACGATGATCCCAAGAGGGTAAAGTTTTGGCTTAAGAACTCTATCAGGGTATTTAATGAGCTTTCTTGCACACCGGATGAGTGCTTGAAATGCGCTATATCACTACTGAGGGACTCAGCATACTAGTGGTGGAATACTCTCGTATCTGTGGTACCGGAAGAAAGAGTTACCTAGGGTTTCTTCGAAGAAGAGTTCAGAAAGAAATATATCAGTCAATGATTCATTGATCAAAAACGTAAGGAGTTTTTAGAGCTGAAACACGGTCGTATGTCTGTGACTGAATATGAGCGAGAGTTTGTTAGGCTCAGTAAGTATGCTCGGGAATGTGTTTCCACTGAGGCTATCATGTGTAAGAGATTCGAAGATGGGCTAAATAAGGATCTCAGATTGTTAGTTGGGATTTTAGAGTTGAAAGAATTTGTTGTGCTAGTCGACCGAGCTTGCAAGGCCGAATAGTTGAGCAAAGAAAAGAGAAAAGCTGAGTTTGAGGCTAGAGATTAAAGAAAAAGACTGATGAATAAGTCATTTCAATATTCGTTTAAGAAATCGAGGGATTTGTATAATTGTTCGAATGTTTCAGCCGGGTATCCCAACAGAGATCGTAGGAAGCAATATTCGAGTTCCAAGGCACAAACTACGTCAATAGCGAGTGTTGGCAATGCTAGGTCAAATATACTAGAATGTCAATACTGTGGTAGACGACATCCCAGTGAATGTAGGATGAATAATCGGGTTTGCTTTAAATGTGGCTCCCAAGATCACTTTGTTTGAGATTGCCCTAAAATGACTGAGAAAGATAAATTTCAGAATGCAAGGCCGAGTAACACTACCACTAGAGGGAGGCCACCAGGAAATACAGGAAGTGGGAGCAGTAGCAGAGGTGTGACGAACAAGTTAACAGCGAGATTAGATGTTAGAGCACCTACTAGAACTTATGCTATTCGCGCTCACGAAGATGTGTCATCCCCTGATGTTATCACTGGTACATTTTCTCTCTATGATACTAATGTGTTGCATTGATTGATCCTGGATCGACTCATTCTTATATTTGCATGAATTTGGTATCTAGCAAGAATTTACCTGTTGAGTCTAATGAGTATGTGATTAAAGTGTCGAGCCTCTTAGGCAAATATGTTCTAGTTGATAAAGTTTGCAAGAGTTGC
This sequence comes from Gossypium anomalum, assembly GCA_025698475.1. Lineage (NCBI taxonomy): Eukaryota > Viridiplantae > Streptophyta > Magnoliopsida > Malvales > Malvaceae > Gossypium > Gossypium anomalum. Next base: position 64,992,532 of record CM046956.1, read on the forward strand.
CCTTTAATGATTCAGGGTCACTCTTTTCCAAGTGATTTAATGCTTTTACCGTTTGATGAGTTTGATGTAATTCTCGGAATGGATTGGTTGACTCTAGATGATGTCGTAGTGAATTGTAGACAAAATATTATTGAATTGAAATGTCAAAATAAAGAAATTCTTTGGATTGAACCGAATGAGTTGGGTGAGTTGCCAATTTTGATTTCCTCGATGTCGGCTTAGAGGTATGTAAGAAAAGGTTGTGAAGCTTATCTTTTATATGTACTGAATACGTAAGTGTCTGAATTGAAGATCGAATCTGTACTGGTAGTTTGTGATTATCCAAATGTGTTTCCACAAGAATTGTTTAGATTACCACCGATCAGAGAGGTTGAATTTACTATTGATTTGGTACCGAGAACTTCACTGATATTGATAGGTCCAACTGAATTGAAAGAATTAAAGTTTCAGTTGCAAGAGTTGATAGATAAGGGTTTTGCAAGACTGAGTTTTTCGCCATGGGGTGCACCAGTGTTATTCGTCAAGAAGAAAGATGATTATGTCAGCTTAATAAGGTTACGATAAAGAACAAGTATCCTTTGCCAAGAATTGATGATTTGTTCGATCAATTGAAAGGGGAAACAGTGTTCTCGAAGATATACTTGAGATCAGGCTATTATCAATTGAGACTTAAAGAGTCAGATGTGTCGAAAACCACATTCAGAACGAGGTATGGGCATTATGAATTTCCTATTATGCCTTTTGGATTAAAAAATGCTCCTGCAGTTTTTATGGACTTGATGAATTGAATTCGACCATATTTAGATAAGTTTGTGGTTGTTTTTATTGATGACATCCTGATTTATTCCCGAGATGAGTCTGAGCATGCCAAACAATTAAGAATCGTATTGCAGACTTTGAGAGATAAGAAATTGTTTGCTAAATTCAGCAAAAGTGAGTTTTGGCTTCGAGAAGTCAGATTTTTGGGACACATTGTTTTAGTGGAAGGTATACTGGTTGATCCGAGGAAGATTTCGGTAGTCTTTGATTAGAAACTACTGAGAAATGTATCCAAAGTTAGAAGCTTTTTGGGTTTGGCTGGTTATTATCAATGTTTTGTTAAAGGATTTTCGATGATTGCTACACCTATGACCAAATTGTAGTGATCTGAGAAGTGTCAAAATAGTTTTGAACAGTTGAAAGCATTATTGACTGAGGCATCAGTATTAGTGCAACCTGAGTCGGGAAAAGAATTTGTGATTTTCAGCAACACGTCATTGAACGGTTTAGGTTGTGTGTTGATGCAAGAGGATAAAGTGATAGCTTATGCCTCGAGATAGTTAAAATTGCACGAAAAGAATTATCCGATGCACGACTTGGAATTAGCTACTATTATGTTTGCTTTAAAAATTTAGAGACATCATTTATTCGGTAAGAAGTGTCGTATCTTTACTGACCACAAGAGTTTAAAGTATTTGATGACTCAAAAAGATTTAAATTTTCAATAACAAAGATGGCTTGAGTTGTTGAAAGATTATGAGTTAGTGATCGACTATCACCCGGGGAAAGCGAACGTAGTCGCGGACGCTTTAAGTAGAAACACTTTGCTTGCTTCGAGGGAAATCAATACGCGGTTAAATTTATCTAATGATGGATCGATTTTGGCCGAGTTGAAAGCTAGACTGGTATTTCTTCAACAAATTTGTGAAGCTCAGAAAGGTGACAATGAGTTGCAAGCTAAGAGAGTTCAATGCAACTCGAATATTGATTTAGAATATCAGATTGGTTCCGATGATTGTTTAAGGTTTCGAGGTAGGATTTGTGTATCGAGAGATACTGAACTGATTCAGAAAATTCTTCATGAGGCACATAATGGTTGTTTATCTGTTCATCCTGGGAGAAAAAAGATCTCTAATGATTTGAAGGAATTGTATTGGTGGTCAGCCACGAAACGAGACATTTTAGAGTTTGTAACGAGATGGTTGATTTGTCAAAAAGTGAACGCCGAACATTAAGTGCCTTCACGTCTACTTCAGCCTGTGGCTATACCCGAGTGGAAATGGGATAGAGTTACGATGGCTTTTGTTTCGGGATCACCTCTAACTCCAGAAAAGTAAGATATTGTATGGGTCATTATTGATAAATTGACGAAATTGGCTCATTTTATTTCGGTACGTATCAATTATTCACTTGATAAACTAGTTGAGTTGTACATTGCTGATATTTTTAGATTGCACAGGGTACCTACTTCTATTATTTTGGATAGAGATCCGAGGTTTACGTCATGATTTTGGAAGAAATTGCAAGAAGCATTGGGTACAAAGTTAAATTTTAGTACCGCATTCCATGCACAAACCGACGGTCAATCTGAGAGAGTGATTCAAGTTCTCGAGGATATGCTTCGCTGTTGTGTTTTAAAGTTCTAAGATAGTTGGGAGAAATATCTACCGTTGGTCGAATTTGCTTATAACAACAGTTATCAATTGAGTATAAAGATGGCACCATACGAAGCATTGTATGGCCGCAAGTGTTGAACTCTATTAAACTGGACGGAGCTTAGTGAGAATCAGATTCACGGGGTTGATTTGGTTAGAGAAACCGAAGAGAAAGTGAAAGTAATTCGTGATTGCTTGAAAGTAGCTTCGTATCAAAAAAAATCATATGCGGATTTGAAACGGAAGGATATCAAATTTTAGGTTGGTGATAAAGTGTTTCTAAAAGTGTCTTCGTGGAAGAAAATTCTTAGATTTGGTCACAAAGGCAAGTTGAGTCCGCATTTCATTGCGTCGTATGAGATTATTGAAAGAATAGGGTTAGTGGCATATCGACTAGCTTTGCTGTCAGAGTGGGAAAGAATTCACAATATATTTCATGTGTCGATGTTGCAGTGATACCGATCAGAACCTTCGCATGTAATTTCCCCAACAAAGATTGAGATAAAACTCGATATGACATGTTATGAAGAATCGATCAAAGTTTTAGCTCAAGAGGTTTAACAGTTGAGAAATAAAAGCATAGCTCTAGTGAAAGTTTTGTGGCAACGACATGGGGTCGAAGAGGCTACGTTGGAACCTGAGGAAGCTATGAGAAAACAGTACCCTAACCTCTTTTCTGGTAAGATTTTCGGGGACTAAAATCCCTAAAGGGGGGAAAATTGTAACAACCTATTTTTGAGTCAAATCAAAATAGTGGTTTTGGGACCACAAATTCGAAGTAGAAATATTTGTTTTACTATTTCTTTAAGGTCTACAGCATGATATAATAATTGTGTGAAAATTTCGTTAGGAAATTTTATTGATTCTGTACTCAATTTGACTAGAAGGACTAAATTGCAATAGGTGCAAAATTTGAGTTCTATAGGCTAAAGGTAGTAAATTGCTATGAATTTTTAAATTGGACTTCCTTAAATGGTAATTAGACCATTATATTTTAGTATGGAAAAAAATGGACATGGCTAGCTAAAATTTTAAGGTTATGCATTAGGAGCATATTAGTAATTTGTCCATCTCCTTCAATTTAGTCCCCCATAGCCGAAAATTGCAAAAGAAGACATAACTAGGGTTTGGCCAACCTTTCAAGCTCAATTGTAAGTCCATTCTTGTCCCGTTTTTAACGATTTTTACATTTTTAGGATCGTTGTAACTTGATTTGGCTATTTCAAGGACTAATTTGGAAGAAAGTTAAAGTTTAAAATTTTACCCATGTTGAATATGCTTGTATTTTGATGTTTGATGGTAGAAAATGTATGTTTGATGTTTGTTAAACGACTTTTGTAAAGTGATTTTCGGTAAAAACGTCAAATAAGGACTTGTTTGTAAAAGTCTATAAAATGTGTAAAAAAGTGTGAATAAATGAAAAATGTGGGCTGTTATTAGTAAAAACAACAATCGGCTAGGCTTGGTTTGTGATGAAACTGAATGAAATTCATTTTACGAGCCTAGAGACTAAATCGTAAAATGTTAAAAAGTTAGGGGCAAAAATGTAAAATTTACCATAATGTGTTTTGGGCTGAATTGAATAATGTGATGATTAAATAAGTTAAATGTGGTATTATAGATAAATAAAAATGAAGTTTAGGTCTAGATCGGGGGAAAAATAAAGTATTTGATGAATAGGTCCTTTTGGTCATTTTTGTAACCGAGGTAATTTTGTATGTTAAATAAGCCTTACTTTAAATGTATTTTAAATGCTTTAATTTATGCATGATTTGTGTAATCGACCTTATGGACACATTTGACGACTATTTGGCAAGCGAGAAATCCCAATTGAACCTTAGGAATAGATTAGGATACAAGTGACATGTCACTAGGGTTTTATGTTATGTGATTCTGGGTGCTGGTCCTGAACGTCCTACCGGTGGCTGAGTATACCGGCATATGTGCGGTTACTTGATAGCTTGTGTGAGAGCACCATGTAGCTACGTCTCTATTGACAGCTTGTGTGAGAAGGCTCGTTGATAGCTCGAGAGCGAGCACATATGTGTTATGAGAAAAAGGTAGCAATAGCTACATATGTGGCACCTTGTGTGCAAGGTTTTCCCAAGTATCCGATATTATTATTTCGAGTGGTTCATTGGGTATGACAAGGATAAGAATGTGTATGAAATTATTTCGAAATGGTACAGGTATGTACTTAAAGCTTATGATTATTAATTCGTGATATGACGATTTTAAGGTAAGTTTGTGATGGTGGTGACTTTTTATCATGTGATTATGGAAAATTACATTGCCTTATATTATATTACTTGCATGTCAGTGTATAGTAAGTTTTGCTTATTTCTTTCATACGAGCTTACTAAGCTATATAGCTTACTCCGTTTTGTTTTCCATATTTTATAGTGTCACCAAGCTAGGTCGGATTAGAGATCGTCGGAGTTTGCATCACACTATCAACTGTCATTTTGGGTATCAATGATCTTAACATTTTGAGAGTATAACATGTATAAGGGCTTGGTCATTTTGTTATATGTGTCATTATGATTTGGCCAAATGTATTGGCTTGCAATTGTCAAGGGCTTGATGTGGTTTGGCCATGTAACTTGGCTTATTTTGGTTGAATTGGTTATAAGCTTATATATGTTTATATATGCATGCATGTTCAATTATCTCTTGTGTGATGCAGTTTATAAATGCTTGGAGAATGATTGAATGTGACTTAATGGTTTTGTTATTGAGTAGTTGAGATTGGCTCATTGGTATGCTATGAAATTTATGGAGAATCATGCATAATAAAAGTATTTGTGTTGGCACTTGTGGGTGTGATCTCGGTTTGATTTGGTTTGGTAGAATATGATGTTGGAAGTATGTTATGTGTAATAATAAAATGATATGTTCTAATCTTGATTATGGATGTTTTGGTTGCCTAAGTGGAGCACGATTTGTTCCATTGAACTTGTGTGCGTGTAGGGGTAAATGAGGGTGACAAATGGCTTGGTAAATAGCCTTTATTTTGTCCACACGGGTAGACACACGGGCGTCTGTCTAGGCCGTGTGTGACACACAGTCTACCCAACGAGCATGTGTTTCGGCCCTGTGTCCACTGCACCTTAATTTTGAGAAACAAAATGCTCAGAATTGAGCACACGGGGAGAGACACGGGCATGTGTCTCAGCCGTGTGAGGGACACAGCCTCAAGCATGGGCATGTGTCTTGACCGTGTGAAGTCTGCACCTATTTTATGGAAATTAAATTAACCACACGGCCTAGCACACTAGTGTGTGACCTCAAATTGTTCATGCATTGCAAAACAGAGAGTTACACGGGTTAGGGACACGAGCGTGTGTGACCACACGGCCTACCCACACGGGCGTGAACCAAACCACACGAGCGTGTGACCCTTGTTCATAGCAAAAATTTTCTAAGTTTTGTAAAAATTTTCTAAGTTGCCGTGCGGTTTTAGCTAAATTGGAACAGTGGTTTTGAAACCACAAATCTGAGGTCGAAAAATTATTTTAATATTATTTTATGTGTTTACAGCATGTGAATATATATGTGTGTAAATTTTGTGAGCTAATTTTATCGTTTAATAGCTCAATTTGAGAAAAAGGACTAAATTGCGTAAAATGCAAAAGTTGTGTTCTACTTGTTTTAAGTGCTTAACTGCTATGGTTTATTAAATGAAAGGTGCTTATGATGTTATTAGACCATTGATAGTGGAATTTGACATAAATGGGCATTAAATAGATGATATTAAATGTTTTATAATAAGGTTAAAATAGTAATTTGGTTATTAATGAATAAATAAACAAAACAAAAGCCACATTATCTTTATTTCTCTTCATCTTAACCGAATAACAAAATAAAATAAAGCTTTGGAAGCATTTTAGGTTTTGGCCCTTGTTGTTCTTGATTAAGGTATGTTTCGAGTTCGATTTTTTGATGATTTCTATGTTTTTGTGATCGTTGCTTCGTGTTCTAGCTAGTCCATACTTTAATTTTTGAAAGTGTTGATGATTTTGTGAAATTCCATCGATAAATGCTTAAGCTTTTGAATGTTTGATGATGAAAAATGAATATTTGTTGATAGATTTTTATAAGTTTTGTAAAGTGATTTTTGACAAAAATGTCAAATAGGGATTTATTTGTGAAAATGTGAAAATGTGTGGTTAAATGTGTGAATAAATGATAAATATGGGTTGATATGTGCACAAGGAAAATTCAGCTAGCTTGGGTCTCATGAAATTTCATGAATTTTGTGTATTTGTGAATTAGGGACTAAATTGTAAAAATATGGAATTTTAGTGGTTAAAGTGTAAAAATGTGCAAATATGTGTTTGTGGACTAAATTGAATGATTTGGTGAATAAATGAGTTAATTTTGAATGTGTATAGATCAAGAAAGAAAGAAATCGGATTTAGATCGGGGAAAATCAAAAATTACTGAATAGTCAATCTAGTCCCTCTATTTCAACTACGAGGTAAGTTCATAGGCAAATAAATGTCTTTAAATTGAATTATACGTGTTCAATTGTCATTGAATTTCCATGAATGTTGAATGAGCAAATACGAGTAAGAACCGATGAAGTTATGATATCCAAAAGTCTTGTACGAACCCAAAGAAGACATTAGAATTACCAAGATGTAATTACATGTAAGACCATGTCTGAGACATTAGCATTGTGTTGTGATTACGTGTAAGAACATGTCTGGGACATTGGCATCGTTATATGATTTCGTGTAAGACCATGTCTGGAACATTTGCACCGATATGTGATAACATGTAAGACTATATATGGGATATGGCATTGTACGAGCTATATGTGATTTTTGAGTATCCTTAAATATTTCGAAAGGTTCAACGGGAAAAACCAAGTTGAGAAAGAATGTGTGAATGAGTTAAATGACTCAAGTACTTGCGAGATTCATATGAGTATTGAAAAGGGAAGTATTTGATGAATTCATATGTGATATTGAATATGTATGCATTGGGAAAGGTTTGTGAACTTATATGTACTTATTCATAGTTTGCCTATTTGATGGAAATGGTGTTGATTCATGTGGTAATTTTATTTGTATATGGGTTACTAAGCTTTTAAAGCTTACTTTGTGTGTTCTTCCCTTGTTTTATAGATAATTGAAGCTAGCTCGGACATCAGGGATCATCAGGAACCGTCATCACACTATCGGCTACTTGTTGGTACTTTGGGATGCTTTGTAAATATGGTATATGGCATGTATAGGCTAGTGAGTTGATGATAAGTTTTGAGTATGATATTAGCCATGTATGCTGGCTTGTGAAAGGGCATAATGCGGGTGTGTATTTAGCCATTTAAGTTGGCTTAATTTATGGATTTGGTAGGTGATATGTGATGTATATAATGTCTTATGTTTTGACATGTTTGGTATGGCTTATGTGTTTGCTAGATGGTTAATTGATTTAGCTAATTATAAATGATGTGTCATGGTTGAGAAATGGCATGTTGTGAATTGGTTTTAAGATGATGAATTTATATGTTTTGAGACATGAAATAGTTAATAAAATGGTGAGAAAATGCATATAGAAGTTATGGTTATGGCATATTGTTTTGGCATGATTTTGGTTATGGATTTGAGTAGTGAAATGGATGGAATTTAAATGACATGAAATGTTCATGAAATGGTCATCTTTGGTTGTCTATTGTATGTGAAAATGACACCAAATGAATGCTTTTAGGTACATGAATTGTAACACCCCTTACCCATACTCAACGCCGAAATAGGGTACGAGGCATTACTATACTTGAACGCAATCAAACACACAAAACCAGACCATAAAATTTCGTTCCAATTTATGGTCATTCAAACATATACATAACACCCCTTCTACGGACCTACGAGGTCCAGAACATGCATTGGGAGAGATTTGGGACTAAACCGGAAACTCTCAAAAATTTTACAACACTAAGAAAATTTTCATGTTTTGGAGAGTCACAAGCCTATGTGGGTAGGCCGTGTGGTCACACATGCCCGTGTGGCTTGGGACACGCTCGTGTCCTCAACCCGTGTAACTCTTTGGCTATGACATCATCAACCAAATAAGGTGACACGGCCAAGGCACATGCCCGTGTCCTTAGGCCGTGTGGTGAATTAAATTCCAAAATTAGGTGCAGACTTCACACGGCCTGGCTACACGCCCATGCTCTGAGGCCGTGTCTCTGCCCATGTGTTTACTACTGGGCATTTTTTTTTGCATTAGTTAGAGTGCAGGAGACACATAGCCAGATCACACGACCGTAGGGCAAGCCGTATATTACACACGGTCTAGACACATGCCCGTGTGTCTACCTGTGTGGGCCATTTTAAGGCTATTTTCGAAGCCAAATGCCACCCTTATTTGTTCAAACACATAAATACAAATGAGTAATATTTCTTAGGCTTGCATGCATGCATTTTGACACATCTTATACACATACATGACATTTATTAACATTCAATCATCAAAAACCATAGGCCATATCATTAAGGAATTGGCATATACATAGATGAATAGGTTTACAACCCAATAATCATTATGAGCCATATCTCATACCATATACAAAATGAATCAACTAACATTATAAGCCAACACATTTGGCTAGACCAATATGACATATAAAAAAAGTCTAGGTCCCTATACATGCCATACTCAAAATGTTGTGATTAACTATTCCCAAATAATCCAATCGATATTGTGAACGTGCCCCCGACGTACTTTGATCCCCGAGCTAGCTTGACGATACTATAAGAAAATGGAAAAGTGAGAGGGTTAGCATAAAGCTTAGTAAGCTTGCATGTAATTAATAAGTGATAAGAATATGCATTTCCATACACATACATAACATAACTTGACTCATCTCATTCTCAATAATCATTGTAGTCATACCCTACCTCATTCAATTTACATAATATTTAATAGAACTCAATATCATAATTTCTTTATTCTTCTATTTCCGAAGTTTTATCATTTTGGTAATCTTAATACTATGAGCTTGACGTGCATACCTGCACCCTTTCAACATGATCATACCTTGTCATTTCTCTAACACATCATCGGACTGCTCGTTGAACCATTTGGAATACTAACAGATACTCGAGAAACCCCATTCACATGATAAGATGCCAACGCCATATCCCAGATATGGTCTTACATGGGATCACCACTCGATGCCAATGCCATGTCCTAGACATGGTCTTACATGGGATCTCATATCAACGCCATATCCCAAATATGGTCTTAAATGATAACACATACCGATGCCGATGCCATATCCCAGATATGGTCTTATACGGGATCTCATCAACCCAAATGTCGTGATATTTGTACCCTAAGTATTCCTAAGGTTTGACTTTCAACACTTCAACTCTTTGTCGGTCAACATCAATAATATTCACAAAGAAAAATATACAATTCATGCAACATTAAATGTTAAATACATAATAGAATGCTATATCAATTCCACACAAACTTACCTCGGTACAAAAATATGGACAATTAATTCAATTTAGTCCAAGATTTTGCTCTTTCCTCTGTCTAGGCCCGGACTCTGTTTTTCTTGATCTATAGTAGAAAATTTCACTTATTTAGTTACCATATTACTCAAAACAGCCCATAAAACATATTTTAGCAAAATTATAGTTTTACCCCTAAACTTTCACGTAATTACAATTTAGCCCCTAGGCTCGAAAATGAAATGCGGCCAATTTCTTTGTTACCCAAGCATGGCCGATTCATATTCCCTCTTATAACATCCCACATTTTTCATCAAATCACCTTTTTAGCACTTATTTTTACATGTTTTACAAACAAGTCCTTTTAGGGGTTTTCACGAAAAATCGCTTAGAAAAAGATGTTCATCTATGACCAAACTTCCATATTCCTCCATTAATCATCAAATACATCCATGACACTCATGGGTAAATTTTTTAACATAAACCCTAGCTCAAAATAATGGTAGAAATAGCTATATTATGCTTCAAGGATCTCAAAAACATCAAAAACATCAAAAACTATCACCAAAATGACTTACATGTAGAGGGTTTATTGTGCTTAAAATTTCAAGCTTCCATGGTTTTTTTCCTTAAAATTTCGGTGGAAAAGATGGAGAAGAAGATGACCATTTGATTTTTTATTTTATTTTATTAGCTTTTGCTTTTGTCATCAAATACCAACCCATCCCAATTTTTGACTTTTTGACTTTTCATTTATTACACTTCATATACAGCCATACACATATATAATGGCCTAATTACTCATTAAGGACATCAAATTTTAAGTTCTATAACTATTTAACACCTTTAGCTAATGGAACACAACTTTCTCATTTTACGCGTTTTGGTCCTTTTTTACCAATTAAGCATTCAAACGGTAAAATTTCTTTAAAAAACTTTTACACAATCATATTATCATGCTATAGACCTAAAAGGATTATTAAAATAAATTTTATAACCTCAAATTTGTGGTCCCAAAACCACTATTCTGACTAGGCCCAAAATCGTTACAACTCTTTCCCTTAAGGATTTTCGTCCTCAAAAATCTTACCAATAAAGAGGTTTCGGTATTGTGCTCTCATGGTTTCCTCGGGTTCCCATGTAGCCTCTTCAACCCCATGCCTTTGCCACAAGACTTTCACAAGAGCAATACTTTTATTTTTCAATTGCTTGACTTCCCGAGCCAAAATCTTAACCGATTGCTCACCATAAGTCATATCCAGTCGTATCTTAACCTCTGTCGGTGTAATCACATGTGAAGGGTCAGAATGGTATCAGCGCAATATAGATACATGGAACACATCGTGAAGAATTTCCAATTTAGATGGTATCCGATAAGCTACCGATCCTATTCTTTCAGTCACCTCATATGGTCCGATAAAACGCGGACTCAACTTGCCTTTTCGACCAAATCTAAGAACTTTCTTCCACGAGGACACTTTTAGAAATACCTTATCACTGACTTGAAATATCCCTTCGTTTTAAATTCACATAGGATTTCTATCTATCCGAAGCCGCTTTCAAGCAATCTCGAATCACTTTTACTTTCTCTTCGATTTCTTTAACTAAATTGACCCCATAGTCCAATATAATGGTGTTCGGCACTTACGCCCATACAATGCCTCATAAGGTGCCATTTTCAAACTCGACTAAAAAAAGTTATTATAGGTAAATTCCACCAACGGCAAGTACTTCTCCCAACTACCCTAAAATTCGAGAACACAACACCGGAGCATGTCTTCAAGCATCTGTATTACTCTCTCTGATTGACCATCGGTTTGCGGATGGAAAGCGGTACTAAAATTCAAATTTGTACCTAAAGCTTCCTGTAGCTTTTTCCAAAACCGTGATGTGAATCTCGGATCCCTATCCGAAATAATCGACAAAGGTACTCCATTAAGTCTCACAATTTTAGAAACATACAGCTTGGCTAGCTTATCAAGTGATTAGTCGGTACATACCGAAATAAAATGAGCCGACTTTGTTAGCCTATCAACCACTACCCAAATGACATCTTTCTTTTTCAGTGACAACGACAACCCCGTTATGAAATACATAATGATCTGGTCCCGTTTCCACTCGGGAACCATCACAGGCTGAAGTAAACCCGAAGGTACTTGGTGCTTGACTTTCACTTGCTGACAAATTAAACATTTTAACACGAACTGTGAGATGTCTCTTTTCATTCCCGGCCACCAATACAATCTCTTCAAGTCATTATACATTTTGATACTACCCGAATCGATTGACATATAACTTCTATGTGCCTCATGAAGAATTTTCCCAATAAGCTCGCCACCTCTAGGTACATAGACCCCATCTTGGAACATCAAACAACCATCGGAACCAGTTCAAAAATCTAATTTAACACCCAACTCACATTGAGCTCTCTTGGTTTACAAATTACTATCACTTTTCTAAGCCTCACAGATCTCTTAGAGATATGTCAGTCTAGCTTTCAACTGCGCTAGTATCGAGCCCTCATCAGACACAATCAACCGAGTATTCATAGCTCTTAAGGGAAATAAGGATTTCCTACTCAAGGCATCAGCAACCACGTTCACCTTGCCCGGCTGATAGTCAATCACTAACTCATAATCTTTTATCAACTCTAGCCACCTCCGTTGCTGTAAATTCAAATCTTTTTGAGTCATCAAGTCTTTTAGACTCTTGTGATCGGTGAATACCTGACACTTCTCACCATACAAGTGATGTCTCCAAATCTTTAACACAAACACAATGGCAGCTAGTTCTAGATCATGTGTCGGATAATTTTTCTCGTGTGGTTTCAATTACCTAGAAGCATAGGCTATCACTTTGCCTTCTTGCATAAGCACACAACCTAATCCATTTAAAGACGCATCACTCTAAACCATAAATTCTTTTCTCGACTCGAGTTACACTAAACCAGAGCCTCAGTCAACAATGCGTTTAATTTCTCAAAACTCTGTTGGCACTTTTCTGACCATTCGAATTTGATGTCTTTTTTCAACAATTTTGTCATTGGAGAGGCAATCATGTAAAATCCTTTAACAAACCTTCGGTAACAGCCGGCTAAGCCCAAAAAGCTTCTAACCTCAAATACATTTCTCAGCAGTTTCCAATCAACAATGGCCGAAATCTTACTTGGATCAACTCGAATCCCATCACTTGATATAATATGCCCCAAAAATCTGACTTCTCTAAGCCAAAACTCACTTTTGCTAAACTTAGCATACAACTGCTTATCTCTCAAAGTTTGCAAATTAGTTCTTAAGTGATTGGCATGTTCAAACCCATCAAAAGAATAAATCAAGATATCATCAATAAACACCACAACAAATTTATCCAAATAAGGTCAGAAAATTTGGTTCATTAATTCCATGAAAACTGTAGGAGCATTTGTTAAACCAAAAGGCATCACTAAAAATCCATAGTGACCATACCTCATCTGAAATGCGGTTTTCGGTATGTTTGAGTCCTTAATTCTCAACTGATAATAACCAGACCTTAAATCTATCTTGGAAAATACTGTGGCTCCCTTCAGTTGATCAAATAAATCATTTATCCTCAGTAAGGGGTATTTATTCTTTATCGTCACCTTGTTGAGTTGTTGCTAATCAATACATAGCCTCATCGAACCATCTTTATATTTCACAAATAAAATTGGCGCACCCCACGATGAAAAACTAAGTCTCGCGAAATCCTTATCCCTCAATTCTTGCAATTGGATTTTCAACTCCTTCAACTCAGTCGGAGCCATCCTATACGGAGTAATAGAAATGGGTGTCGTACCCGGAACTAGATCAATACCAAATTCTACTTCTCTAATTGGAGGCAATCCAGGCAATTCTTCTGGAAACATGTTCGGATACTCACAAGCTACTAGTACTGACTCAATCTTTAACTCTGACTGTAACATCCCGAAATAGGGCCTAAACGGAATAGTGGTTGCGAAACCACAAATCCGAGGTAGAAAATTTTATTTTATTTTTATTTTGAGGTTCATGATATAATTGCATGATTGTGTGAAAATTTCGTGATGAAATTCTATGCCTAAAGTGTTTAAATTGAAAGTAGGGACTAAATCGAATAAGTTGCAAAATTTGCATTCTAGAAGTTTTTAGTATGAAATTGAATTGAAATATTAATTAGGAGGTCTTAAATAGCAATTTGACCAATTTTAAGTTCATGGACAAAATTAGGACATGGAAGGAATTTTGGAAAGTTTAGTAGTAAGGGCATTTTGGTCATTTAGTTATTAAAATAAATTAAAAACAAAATTAAAAGCCAATTTTTGTCCATCTTCTTCATTAGGACGAAAATTCAAGGGTTCTCCATAGCTAGGGTTTGTTTCAAGCTTTCAAGCTCCATAGTAAGTGATTTCAAGCCCCGTTTTTAATGTTCTTTACGTTTTCGGAGTCCCGGTAGCTCGATAAAGCTTATGCTAGCAATAATTTAAGTTAGAGTTCATATTTGGAAAAATACCCATAGGTGAAAAGTGTTTATTTTGATGTTTTATGATAGAATATGAGGTCTTAAATTATGTTAGACAACTTATACTACTCGGTTTTAAGCAAAAACGAGTAAAAGGACTTAATCGGTAAAAATACCTAATAGTCATAAGTGCATGTTAGAGTATGAATTTGATGCTTCCATAGAAGGGAAAAATAACCAGCATGTCATAAAACATAAGAAAATAGGCTAAAGTTTAATTTATGAGCTTTGGGGCAAAAGTGTAAATATGCAAAAGTTTAGGGGCAAAATGGAATTTCTGAAAAGTTTGAGTAAAGGACTGTTTTGATAAATTTTGATATTAAATAAGTTAAATTTGCTATTATAGATCAAGAAGAGCGAAATTCGGAGTAGATCGGGAAAAGAAAAGTAAAGGACTAAATTGTAAAGTTTAGTCACATTATCGAGGTAAGTTCTGATGAAATAAATGCAATATTCTTTTATTTTACATTATTATTGTCAATTTCAGCATTTATATACTTATTTTATGAGAATATTTAAAGTCAAATTAAAGGTGAAGTAGTGAGAGAAAAAAGTATTAGGAAGCCCCATTTGAACCTTAGGAATGTTAGGATATTGGGGTTGTGAGACGGAGACGAGGATAGAAATGAGCCATGTAAGTCCATATCGGATATATGGCTTTGGAGACAGGAATGAGCCATGTAAGCCCATATTATATATATGGCATTGGAGACAGGAATAATTCATGTAAGTCCATGTCGAAGACATGGCATTGGCGAGATATTGATAGAATGAAAACGACCTAATATCCTTAGTATTCCGAGTGTGGTTCAACGGGTCAAGATACGAGTTAGATTACAGTGAATTAACAGCAAAGGAAAAGTAGATTATATTTATGAAAAAGGAAAGGTCAGATAAGAAAGAAGGTAAGGAAATAAAGAAGAAGATAGAAATTGAGAAGTAAAGAAATTTATGATGTTAGATGATATTATGCATAATTATCCATTATGTTGAATGTTGTGATTTAATTACTTGTAAGCTTACTAAGCCTAGTGCTTAATCTCTTTATTTTCTTCTTCTTATAGTACTTATCTAGCTACTCGGGGATCGAAAGAAACGTCGGAGGCCGATCACACTATCAAAGAAATAACTCGGTATAATTAGACGTTTTGTTTTGTGTATGGCATGTATAGAAACTTAGTTACTTTTAGTATAATATGAACAATGAACGATGTATAAATACTTGCTAGAGATTAGCTAATAAAAATAGCCGATGATATGCATGTTTATTAATATGTATGATTGAATGGTGATTATCACATGAAAGTTATGAAAAATGTGAAAGTAACCTAAAAACAGATTCAAACAACAGAAATGACGTGACTTTGAAAAATCACTAAAAATTGTATAAACATATTTTTAAGATGAATAATATATGAAATTAAAGCCTATTATGTCTATTTTTTTATGGAATAAGCAAAACAGGTAAAGAAATTATATTTTATGAGATATCTGAGTTTTAGTGAAACAGGGTCAGAGAAATTTCTAGATCCCCTGTTTCAACTTTGGAAATTCACCATAAATTGTAAAAAAGTAATTAGGTGGTGTAATTTATATGGTTAGAATCCTTATTGAATCTAGTTTTAATAGAAACAAACGGTATAGTTATATTAATTTTGTATAGGGAGAAAAGTGGTTCGTAGTAAGTAGAGGTCAGTGCAGTCAAATTCTAAAACAGGGGTAACTTTAACTAATAAACTGTACTAATTGGCTAAGTCAAAAATTCTAGAAAAAAATTAGTGGATATATATATGAGTCTAGTTTCAGGAAAAATTTACGGATCTAAATTTTGAGTTTCAAAACTCAAGATATGAATTTTTAAGCGACTACAACGCAGAATAACAGCATATTCCGAAAAGTTTAAATAAAGATCTTAAAATTATTTAAGTGATAGATTAAGTTTAGTAATGCCTCGTGCTCGATTTTGGCAACAATCTCGGGTAAGGGGTGTTACATTTATTGGTATCAGAGCAGGTTTAGTCGGTTCTCGGAACAGTTAGTGTGAGTAAAATTCTAGCTATACATGCCATACCTGTATTTTGATAGTGTGACGACTCCTGACGATTTTAAATATTTTGTTTTATAGTAATGGATCCCGAGCAAGCTGGTGATGATGATGTAGAAAGTAATGCGCTGCTCCTCGGAAGGGCGCGCGCCATCATCGAGAATAGGCGATGAACCGTTGATCGGGGAGGAGTGGCTCGAAGCTCTCTTCCAAGCTTTGAATGATTGGTTTGCCGAGTTCATTAAATGCGAATCCGGCGATTAGACCTCCACCCCCTCATGATTCTCGGGCTACCCATGTAGCTCAAGCTTCCCGATCCACAGTGCGGTGATAAGAGAAAAGCCACCATTGATAGAATCGAGAAACAAGGGGCGAAGAGTTTGGCGACAAAAGATGATGATGCGAGAAAGCGAAATTTTGGTTAGAAAATACTATCGAGTCTTTGTGAACTATCTTGTACACCCAGGAATGTATGAAATGTGTAGTATCACTTCTTAGAGACTCGACCTACTTTGGTGGAAGACACTTATATCGGTTGTACCAAAGGAGAGGTCACTTGGGATTTCTTTCGGGAGGAATTTCGTAAAAGTACATCGATCGAGGTTTATTGACCGAGAGAGAAAAAAGAATTCTGGAATTGAAACAAGGCAATATGACGGTGGCGATTATGAGCGTGAATTTGTCGGGCTCGATAAATATGCTCAAGAATGTGTGTCCACAGAGGCTATCATGTGTAAAAGGTTTGAGGATGGGTTAAATGATGATATCCATTGTCGATGGGTGTTCTAGAAATAAAAGAGCTCGTTATTTTAGTTGAGAGAGCACATGTAAGCGAGAGGAGTTGTTAAAAAGAAAAGGTAAAGTTGAGACAGAGACATAAGATACAAAGAAGAAACAGATGAGTAGGTCATTTCAGCTACATCCAAGAGGCCCAAAGAGTTTTCTACGAGATCTAGCTTTTGGCGAGGCAAGCTAGTCGAAATAGAGTAGCAGATTTAAAGATCCAAAGGCTCGAGACCACCTCATTTGCGAGTGTAGGTAATGTCGAGACAGGGTAGATCGAGGTGTCCACGGTGTGGTAGACTTCATTATGGTCCTTGTCGGGCGGCGAAAATGTTTGCTATAAATGTGGTGCTCGGATCATTTTGTGCGAGAATGTCCAGTGGCTAGCCAGAAAGTGTCTGAGTGCTAGATCTGGAAATGCTCCTACTAGAGGCGGACCACCAGAGAGCAACCGAGAGTAGAAGCGAATGCAGGGTACCTCTAGAGATTCGGTGTGAGACCGGATGCTAGAGCCCCTGCAGGACTTATGCTATTCGTGCACGCGAAGAGGCATCCTCCCCGATGTGATTATGGGTACATTTTCTCTACATAATATTAATGTCATGGCTCACGATTGATCCGGTTCGACTCATTCTTATGTTTGTATAAAATTGATGTCTAGTATAAGTATGCCTATAGAATCTCTGAAATTTGTGATCAAAGTATCGAACCCATTAGGCAAGCATGTATTAGTAGATAAAGTATGTAGAAATTGTCCTTTGATGATTAGAGGTTCTTGTTTTCAGGCCGATCTCATGCTATTGCCATTTGATGAGTTTGAATGTGATTCTTGGTATGGATTGGTGACTACACATGATGTGATAGTGAATTGTAGAAAGAAATTCATTGAGTTGAAGTGTGAAAATGGTGAAATTCTTGGGTTAATTCGGAAGAAGTCGGATAGTTCATTTCCCATAATTTACTGTATATGCCTTTCGAAAATGTTTGAGAAAAGGGTATGAAGCTTATCTTGCTTTTGTGTTGAACACTAAAAACCAAATTAAAAATTGAGTCGATTGCACGTGGTATGTGAGTTTCCGATGTGTTTCGGAAGAACTACCAGAGCTTACCTCTGTTAGAGAAGTTGAGTTTGGTATTGAGTTGATTCCGGTACCACGCCCATTTCTATTGCTCCTTATAGAATGGCTCAGTTGGAATTGAAAGAATTGAAAGCTCGATTCTGAGAATTAACAGATAAAGGATTTGTAAGACCAGTAGTTCACCATGGGGTGCACGGTGCTATTTGTGAAAAAAAAAGCGGATCGATGCGGTTGTGCATAGATTATCGGCAACTTAACAAGGTAACGATGAAAAACAAGTATCCATTGCCTAGAATTGATGATTTGTTTGATCAATTGAAGAGACTCTTGTATTCTCCAAGATAGATTTGAGATCCGGATACTATCGATTGCGAGTTAAAGAGTCGGATGTCCCAAGAAGCGCTTTCCGGACTAGGTATGGTCATTATGAGTTCCTTGTGATGCCATTTGGCTTGACTAATGCTCCTGCCATTTTATGGACTTAATGAATCGAATTTTCAGACCGTACTTGGATAAGTTTGTAGTTGTGTTCATTGATGATATCTTGATTTATTCTCATGATGAGGCCCGAGCATGCGAGCATTTGAAAACACGATTTCTGATTCTACGAGAGATAATCGGTTGTATGCCAAGTTCGACAAAAGTGAATTACAGTTCACGAGAAGTTGGTTTTCTTGGACATATTGTCTCGGTGAAGGTATTAAGGTTGATCCAAGCAAGATTTCAGCTATTGTGGATTGGAAGCCTCCTAAAAATGTATCGAAGTTAGAAGTTTTCTTGGTCTTGCTTGGATATTATAGACGATTTGTAAAGGGATTTTCCATGATAGCTACCCCACGACAAGATTACTACGAAAAAGGATATCAAGTTTGAATGGGTGAGAAGTGTCAACGAGTTTTGACAAGTTAAAAACATTATTGACTAAAGCTCTGTTTTAGTACAACGAGAACCAGTAAGGAGTTTGTGATTTCTGATGATCGTCCATGAATGGACTTGGTTGTGTACTTATGCGGGAAGGGAAGGTAATTGCTTATGCCTCTAGGCAGCTAAAACCACATGAGAAAGAACTATCAGACACATGATTTAGAGCTAGCTGCCATTATTTTTGCGTTGAAGATTTGGAGACATCATTTGTATGGTGAAAGGTGCGAATATTTACCGATCATAAAAGCTTGAAATACTTGATGACTCAAAAGAATTTGAATTTGAGGCAAAGAAGATGGTTGGAATTGCTTAAAGATTACGAGTTAGTGATTGATTATCACCAGTAAGGCAAATGTAGTTCTTGGCGCTCTAGCGAAAACTTTTATTTACATTGCGAGCTTTGAATACCAATTTAGCCATGTCAAATGATGGTTCTATTTTAGCTGAATTTAGAGCTAAACCGGTATTTCTTGAAGAGATTTGTGAAGCTCAAAAGATGATAATGAGTTACAAGCTAAAAGAGTTCAATGCGAGTCGGGCATAGAATCAGATTTACGGATTGGTTTGATGATGGTCGTTTGATGTTTAGAGAGCGAATTTGTGTACCAAAGAATGATGAGCTTATTCGAAAGATTTTACAGAAGCACACATAGCGAGTTCTTTATCTATTCATCCAGGCAATACAAAAATGTATAACGATTTGAAGAAATTGTATTGGTGGGTAGGAATGAAAAGAGACATTTGAGAGTTTGTTTCTAGATGCTTGATTTGTCAACGGTAAAGGCGAACATCAGTACCCTCGGGATTATTGCAACTTTGTGCTAGTTAGGAATGGAAATGGGACGAGTTACTATGGATTTTGTGAGGGGTTGTCGTTAACACTGAAAAAGAAAGATGCAATATGGGTTGTGATTGATAAGCTAACTAAGTCGGCTCATTTTATCCCAATCCGTATGGATTACTCACTTGACAAGTTGGTTGAGTTATATATTTGAGAGATAGTTAGACTACATGGAGTGCCATTATCGATCATTTAGAGACAGAGATCCAAGATTTACTTCACGGTTACGGAAGAAGTTACAAGAGGCTTTAGATGCGAAGTTGAGTTTTAATCTGACTTTCCATCCTCAAACCGATGGTCGATCGAGAGAGTTATTCGTACTTGAAGATATGCTTAGATCTTGTGTATTGGAATTTCAAGGCGATTGGGAAAAATATTTACCATTAGTAGAGTTTGCCTACAATAATAGTTATCGATCGAGTTTGAAGATGGCACCTTATGAAGCTTTGTATGGGCGTAAATGTCGCACACCTTTGTATTGGGCGGAGCTTAAGGAAAATCAGATTTACTGGGTTGATCTAGTTAATGAAAGCAGAAGAAAGTAAAAATCATCGAGAGATCGCTTAAAAGCGACCTCGAGACGGACAAAAGTCGTATCGATTTGAAGAAAAAGGGATTGAGTATCAAGTTGGTGACAAAGTTTTTTTGAAAGTATCCCAGTGGAAGAAAGTTCTCGGTTTGGCAAGAAAGGCAAACTAAGTCCACGTTTTATTGGACCGTTTGAAGTGATTGAGAGAGTCGGACCATTAGCATATCGGTTAGCCTTGCCGATTGAGTTAGAAAGATTCATAATGTATTTCATGTGTCTATGCTCGTCGTTATCGTTCGAATCCGTCACATGTAATTTCTCGAGACAGAGGTTGAGATTGACCGGACATGACTTACGGTGAAGAACCGGTAAAGATTCTAGCTCGAGAGTAAAAGCAATTAAGGAACAAGAGTATTGTACTTGTGAAAGTACTATGGAATAGGCATGGGGTAGACGAGGCTACATGGGAACCCGAAGAGGCTATGCAAAACAGTACCCAAATCTTTTCACGGTAAGATTTTGAGGGCGAAAATCCCTAAAGGGGAGAAATGTAACATCCCGAAATAGGGCCTAAACGGAATAGTGGTTGCGAAACCACAAATCCGAGTAGAAAATTTTATTTTATTATTATTTTGAGGTTCATGATATAATTGCATGATTGTGTGAAAATTTAGTGATGAAATTCTATGCCTAAAGTGTTTAAATTGAAAGTAGGGACTAAATCGAATAAGTTGCAAAATTTGCATTCTAGAAGTTTTAGTATGAAATTGAATTGAAATATTAATTAGGAGGTCTTAAATAGCAATTTGACCAATTTTAAGTTCATGGACAAAATTAGGACATGGAAGGAATTTTTGGAAAGTTTAGTAGTAAGGGCATTTTGGTCATTTAGTTATTAAAATAAATTAAAAACAAAATTAAAAGCCAATTTTGTCCATCTTCTTCATTAGGACGAAAATTCAAGGGTTCTCCATAGCTAGGGTTTGTTTCAAGCTTTCAAGCTCCATAGTAAGTGATTTCAAGCCCCGTTTTTAATGTTCTTTACGTTTTGAGTCCCATTGGCTCGATAAAGCTTATGCTAGCAATAATTTAAGTTAGAGTTCATATTTGGAAAAATACCCATAGGTGAAAAGTGTTTATTTTGATGTTTTATGATAGAATATGAGGTCTTAAATTATGTTAGACAACTTGTACTACTCGGTTTTAAGCAAAAAGCGAGTAAAAGGACTTAATCGGTAAAAATACCTAATAGTCATAAGTGCATGTTAGAGTATGAATTTGATGCTGCCATAGAAGGAAAAAATAACCAGCATGTCATAAAACATAAGAAAATAGGCTAAAGTTTAATTTATGAGCTTTGGGGCAAAAGTGTAAATATGCAAAAGTTTAGGGGCAAAAATGTAATTTCTGCAAAGTTTGAGTAAAGGACTGTTTTGATAAATTTTGATATTAAATAAGTTAAATTTGCTATTATAGATCAAGAAGAAGCGAAATTCGGGAGTAGATCGGGAAAAGAAAAAGTAAAGGACTAAATTGTAAAGTTTAGTCACATTTTATATCGAGTAAGTTCTGATGAAATAAATGCAATATTCTTTTATTTTACATTATTATTGTCAATTTCAGCATTTATATACTTATTTTATGAGAATATTTAAAGTCAAATTAAAGCGAGTAATGAGAGAAAAAGTATTCGGAAGCCCCGTTTGAACCTTAGGAATGTTAGGATATTGGGGTTGACAGGATAGGACAGGATAGAAATGAGCCATGTAAGTGCATATCAGATATATGGCTTTGGAGACAGGAATGAGCCATGTAAGCCCATATTATATATATGGCATTGGAGACAGGAATAATTCATGTAAGTCCATGTCGAAGACATGGCATTGGCGAGATATTGATAGAGCGAAAACGACCTAATATCCTTAGTATTCCGAGTGGTTCAACGGGTCAAGATACGAGTTAGATTACAGTGAATTAACAGAAAAGGAAAAGTAGATTATATTTATGAAAAAGGAAAGGTCAGATAAGAAAGAAGGTAAGGAAATAAAGAAGAAGATAGAAATTGAGAAGTAAAGAAATTTATGATGTTAGATGATATTATGCACAATTATCCATTATGTTGAATGTTGTGATTTAATTACTTGTAAGCTTACTAAGCCTAGTGCTTAATCTCTTTATTTTCTTCTTCTTATAGTACTTATCTAGCTACTCGGGGATCGAAGGAAACGTCAGAGGCCGATCACACTATCAAAGAAATAACTCGGTATAATTAGACGTTTTGTTTTGTGTATGGCATGTATAGAAACTTAGTTACTTTTAGTATAATATGAACAATGAACGATGTATAAATACTTGCTAGAGATTAGCTAATAAAAATAGCCGATGATATGCATGTTTATTAATATGTATGATTGAATGGTGATTATCACATGAAAGTTATGAAAAATGTGAAAGTAACCTAAAAACAGATTCAAACAACAGAAATGATGTGACTTTGAAAAATCACTAAAATTTGTATAAACATATTTTTAAGATGAATAATATATGAAATTAAAGCCTATTATGTCTATTTTCTTATGGAATAAGCAAAACAGGTAAAGAAATTATATTTTATGAGATATCTGAGTTTTAGTGAAACAGGGTCAGAGAAATTTCTAGATCCCCTGTTTCAAATTTGGAAATTCACCATAAATTGTAAAAAAGTAATTAGGTGGTGTAATTTATATGGTTAGAATCCTTATTGAACCTAGTTTTAATAGAAACAAACGGTATAGTTATATTAATTTTGTATAGGGAGAAAAGTGGTTCGTAGTAAGTAGAGGTCAGTGCAGTCGAATTCTGAAAGAGGGGTAACTTTAACTAATAAACTGTACTAATTGGATAATTCAAAAATTCTAGAAAAAAATTAGTGGATATATATATGAGTCTAGTTTCAGGAAAAATTTACGGATCTAAATTTTGAGTTTCGAAACTCAAGATATGAATTTTTAAGCGACTACAACGCAGAATAACAGCATATTCCGAAAAGTTTAAATAAAGATCTTAAAATTATTTAAGTAATAGATTAAGTTTAGTAATGCCTCGTGCTCGATTTTGGCAACAATCTCGGGTAACGGGTGTTACACTGACTCTTTTGTATTCAACACAAAAGCAAGATAAGCTTCGTAACCCTTCCTTACACACTTCTGAGCGGTTATAGAAGAAATCACCACAGGTGAGCTATTCGACTCATTTGATTCAACACGGATAATATTACCATTTTCACATTTCAGTTCAATAAATTTTCTCCCACAATTTACTACTACATCATGAGCAGTTAACCAATCCACACCAAGAATTACGTCAAACTTGTCAAATGACAAAAGCATAAGGTTAGCCAGAAAACAGTAACCTCTAATCATCAAAGGACAATTCTTACATACTTTATCAACTAACATGTATTTGCCTAACGGGTTTGACACTTTTATCACAAATTCCGTAGATTCAATAAGTATGCTCATACTAGACATTTATTTCATATAAATATAGAAATGGGTAGATCCTGGATCAATCAAAGCAATAACAGTAGCATCATAGATAGAAAATGTACCCGTAATCACATCCAGGGATGAAGCCTCTTCGCGAGCACGAATGGCGTACGTCCTTGCAGGAGCTCTGCCCTCGGGTCTCACAGTAAACTCTTTAGGGGCATTCTTGCTGCTCACTCCATTACTCGATTTTTCTGCAGTCTACCTCAACTAGCAGTGTTACCCAATCTTGCACTTTGATATCTCTTCTTTTTTGCCATCTCGGGGCACTCTCTAATAAAATGGTCTGGGGAACCATAATTGAAACAGGTCCAGTCACTCCCTCGACATTCACCAGGGTGACATCTACTGCATTAAGGACATTCCAGTCTACTTGGTTGAGTATTACCAACACTAGCAATCGAGGTGGTCTGGGCCTTAGCACCCAAATACTGTTTACCTCTATTTCTATTTGAAACTCAAGAAAAGCATTGGAACGAGGATGCAAGCCCCTTGACTTATTCGATGTGGACTGAAATGACTTGTCCTTAGATCTTTTCTTTGAATCCCTAGCCTCAAACTTGGCCTTTATCTTCTCTTTGGACAATTCCTCGGCCTTACAAGCTCTTTTGACGAGTATAACGAACTCCTTCAGCTCAAGCATACCAAAAAACATTCGAATGTCTTCGTTTAATTCATCCTCAAACCTTTTGCACATAATGGCTTCAGTGACACTCATTCTCAAGCGTATTTGCTGAGTCTCAAAAACTCACGTTCGTACTCAGTTACTGTCATTCTACCTTGCTTTAACTCAATGAACTCTTTTCTTTTCTAATCCATAAATCTCTGTCTGATATAATTTTTTGAAAACTCTTTTTGGAAAAATTCCCATGTTACTCTCTCCCTTGGTACAATCGAGACAAGTGTCTTCCACTAGTGGTAAGCTGAATCTCTAAGCAGTGATACAACACATTTCATGCATTCTTCTGGTGTTCATGATAGTTCCTCAAAAACCCAGATGGTGTTTTTAAGCCAAAACTCTGCCCGTTTTGGATCATCATCAATGTTAGCTCGAAACTCTTTAGCTCATTGCTTTTAAATTTTATCCATTAGAGGTCTATTCGGTCTCATAAAATCCATCCTTGGGGTGCTACAGGAATAGGAGGAGAGATAGGTGGGGGTGGAGAGAGTTGAGGATTCGGGTTCGTCCGAATGAACTCCGTGTACCAAGCATCCATCATGTGAAGAAAGGCTTCCCGAGCCCCTTCTCCTCCTCCCTGACTAATTGTGAGAGGTCTACTCTCTTAGGGCACTACCCTTCAGCAGGAGCAGGCGCGTTACTTTCTACGTCATCGGCCTCAGCTCGATTGGGATCCATTTCTATATAAAAACACAATTAAGAAGGCCAAGAGTCGTCACACTATCACAATGTATTTATGGATTGTATAGCTAGACTCATATACTCACTTGTTAGTCCAAGAATCGACTAAACCGTACTTCTGATGCCACTAAATGTAACACCCTTTACTCGTACTCAACACCAAAACTGGGTACGAGGCATTACTATACTTGAACGCAATCAAACACATAAAACCAGACCATAAAATTTTGTTCCAATTAATGGTCATTCAAATATATACTTAACATCCCTTATACGGACTTATGAGGTCCAAAACATGCATCGGGAGAGATTTGGGACTAAATTGGGAACTCCCAAAACCTTTACAACACTAAAAAAATTTTCAGGTTTTTGAGAGTCACAGACCCGTGTGGGTAGGCCGTGTGGTCACACACGCCCGTATGGCTTAGGACACACCCGTATCCTTAGCTCGTGTAACTCTCTGACTATGACATCAAAAACCAAATAAGGTCACACGGCCAAGGCACACGCCCGTGTCCTTAAGCCGTGTGGCTAATTAAATTCTAAAATCAGGTACAGACTTCACACGGCCTAGGCACAAGCCCATGTTTTGAGGCCGTGTCTCTCACACGGATGGGACACATGGTCATGTCTCTGCCCGCGTCTTTAGTACTAGGAATTCTATTTTGCATTAATTAGGGTGCAGAGGACACACGGCTGGATCACACACCTATGGGGCAAGCCGTGTGTCACATACGGTCTAGACACACGCTCGTGTGTCTACCCGTGTGGGCCATTTTAGGGCTATTTTTGAAGCCAAATGCCACCTTTATTTGTTCCAACACATAAATACAAATGAGTAATATTTCTTAGGCTTGCATGTATACATTTTCACACCATCTTATACACACACATGATGATACGACCATACTTCCCCAGTTGCCAGCTACCAATGTAGATCCTCTAGAGTTGCCCATAGGACTGATCACCCGAGCTCCAGCAAAGAGATTCAAAAACGCAACAACAGCCTTAGTTGATAGAGTTTGGGAAGAAACCGTCACTGGACTTGTTGAAAGCTTTTTGATCAGCAAGCTGAACAACCCATTCATTCTTTTTTAAACTCAAATCAGCTCAACTTAGCTTAAGAACTAGTATCATTTGGTATCAGAGCTACCTAAAATGAGAATTTTAGACGTTCGGAGCATCCCCGAAGTAGGTTCTTAAAAAAAAAGAGTAAAAAAAGAAAAAAAATTTACTTCATGAAATTCAAGTATTATATTGTAATTATCATTTTAGTAGTTTATAAAAAATATATATACAAAATAAAATCAAAAAAAGAAGAAGAAGTGTTTTATGTAATTCGATTGTTATTTAAAAGTCAAAGCCCTTGATTTGATAACGTCCCCGATCCACTTTCTTTTCTAGTCTCCTTAATCATATACACGCCACACTTTTTACTCAATTCCCTATTCTTTTAGCCCACTCTAAACCTATACGCATATCCATTGTTTACCCCATTTGAAACCGACTCCCAAACTAGAAGATCAAGTCTAGTAAATCCTTTACGAGGTTATAAGAGAAGAAACGAGTGGAAAAAAAGAGTGAGTGAGCGCAATCGAGGGGAGGTAAAAGCCAAACGAGTGTAAACACGAGTGAGAGTGACATTATTCTTCATTTTCGAGAGATCTTGTGAGGTTTGTGGTGAGGTTGCAACATGTCGCGAAGTCTAGAACGTAACATGAACGAAGGATTACCAAGACAACCCTTAAGGAACGTGGCTCCCGGAGGCAGAGGAGTCCTTGATTTAGGCTAGCAAGCCCTCCTAAGGGAAATCCAACGTACGTTCCGCAATGAACTCGGGTCCATAAATGAGAGACTAGACCGAGTCGAAGAGAGGGGGCGACAAGAAAGAATGCCTCAAGGCCCTAGACGTAAAAGAGGCCGAGCAAGGCCGTTCGAAGACGAGATGTATGACCCAAGTGATTTAGAAAGCGACCAAGGTTCAAATCAAAGTGAGCATCACCGAGGTCAACGAAATCGGGGTCAAAGGGATCGAGGTCAAGTTGATGATGATTTGAAGAACATTAAGCTCTCCATTCCACCCTTCCAAGGCAAGTCTGATCAAGAGGCATACTTGGAGTGAGAAAAGAAAATAGAATTGGTGTTCGACTGCCATAACTACTCAGAGGTAAAAAAAGTCAAGTTGGCGGCAATTGAATTCTCTGACTACACCATGGTGTGGTGGGACCAATTAACAACAAATCGAATACGTAATAGAGAGAGACCAATCTCTACATGGCAAGAGATTAAAGCGGTGATGAGAAAGAGATTTATCCCATCTTATTACCATCAGGAATTATACCAAAATTTGCAAAACCTTACGCAAGGCCACCAAAGCGTGAAGGATTATTTCAAAGAGATGGAAGTAGCAATGATTCGTGCGAATGTGGAAGAGTATCGAGAGGCAACCATGGCTAGGTTCTTAACAGGGCTAAATCGAGAGATTACTAATGTGGTGGAGATTCAGCGCTATGTCGAGGTGACCAGCATGGTTCATGTTGCAATCAAAGTAGAAAAACAACTCAAGAAGAAAAAGCTCCGTTCAGACCTATGCCAACCCTACAAACAGCTCAAAGTGGGGACAATGTACGAGCAAAAAGGACTTCCCTAATCGCCTGAAGGAACAAAACCATCCTGCGAAGTTTAACAAACCCATTGGTGGATCAAGAAAAGGTAAAGAAGTTGCCAATCCAAATCACACGAGGGACATCAAGTGCTTTAAGTGCTTGGGACGAGGGTACATTGCCAGTCAATGCCCTAATCGAAGAACAATGGTGATGAGCGCCAGTGGCGAGATCGAGTCGGAAGACGAGAAAAAAGAAGAAACTGACACCCTTGTCAGTGATGAAGAAGGTGATCTTTAATATGCTGTCGAAGGTGAAATTCTTGTTATCAAACGTAGCCTAAGTTTACAAAGCACAGAGAATGAGCAACAACGTGAGAATATCTTCCATACGCGCTAGTATGTTAATGGTGGAGAAACTTGGCTTGACCACAACGAAGCACGCTTGTCCGTATAAGCTTCAATAGCCTAATGATGGCGGAGAGTTAAAGGTGACAAAACAAGTGATGGTGCTGTTTTCCATCGAAAAATACAACGATGAAATTCTCTGCAACGTGGTTCCCATGCATGCCGGGCATCTTCTAATTGGCCGTCCATGGCAATTTGATCAAAAAGTGGTACATGATGGCTACACCAACCGATACACCTTCAAGCATTTAGGCAAGAACATCACTTTAGCGCCTTTAACACCGAGACAAGTATACGAAGATCAAGTGAAATTGTGTGACTCAATTGAAAATTTTAAAGAGAATGAAAAGAATGAAAAGGTGTGTGAAAAAGTGAGTGAAAAGAAACGAGGGAAACAAGTTGTAAAAATGAGAGAAAAGAGTAAAGAACAAGAAAAACAAAAGAGTGAAGAAAAACAAGTGCAAAAATGAGTGTTTATGCAAAAGGGAGTGACATTCGAAAATCCTTCCTGTTAAGGTAGCCTATACTTGTACTCATGTACAAGGAATCATATTTGAATACCAACGAATTAGATGCTGCTTTACCTTCTTCTATTGTCTATCTCTTGCAGGAATTTGAAGATATGTTCCCCGACGAAGTCCCCAGTGGCTTACCACCTATTCGGGGAATAGAACAACAAATTGACTTCATTCCTGACGCATCTATACCAAACTGACCCACTTATCATACCAATCCCGAGGAGACTAAGGAGATACAAAAATAAGTGAATGAACTCCTTAAAAAGGGATTCATTCGCGAGAGCCTTAGCCCGTGCGCTGTTCTAGTTTTGTTGGTGCCGAAAAAGGATGGGACTTGGTGCATGTGCGTTGACTTTCGCGCCGTGAACAAAATCACGATTAAATATCGTCATCCAATGCCGAGCCTAGATGACATGCTCGATGAACTAAGTGGTGCTCAGTTGTTCTCTAAAATTGACCTCAAAAGTGGTTACCATCAAATACGAATGCGTGAGGGAGATGAGTGGAAAACAGCATTTAAAACTAAACACGGTTTGTACGAATGGGTGGTAATGCCATTCGGTCTTACTAATGCTTCTAGTACCTTTATGCGTTTAATAAACCATGTTCTACGAGCTTACATCGGTAAATTTTGTGTGGTTTACTTTGATGATATTCTTGTTTACAGTAGATCCTTAGATGATCACTTGAAGCATTTACGAGCTGTTCTTGATGTGTTCCGAAAGGAAACTTTATATGCCAATCTTAAGAAATGCACATTTTGTTCTAACAAAGTCATTTTCCTAGGATTTGTTGTCAGTTCGCAAAGACTTCAAGTTGACCAAGAAAAGGTGAAAGCCATCCAAGAGTGGCCTAGACCAACCAGCATAAGTCAAGTACGAAGTTTCCATGGCTTGGCGAGTTTTTACCGTCGCTTTGTTCCAAATTTCAGCATATTGGCCGCACCTCTACGAGCGTGATCAAAAAGAATTCTGCTTTCTTTTGGAGCAAGGAGTAAGAAAAATCTTTTATTTCACTTAAAGATCATTTAACTAACGCTCCATTACTTATATTACCTGATTTTGATAAAACATTTGAAATTGAGTGTGATGCCTCAGGTATCGGGATTGGTGCTGTGTTGACCCAAGAAGGGAAGCCCATGGCGTATTTTAGTGAAAAGCTAAGTGGCGCACCATTGAATTACCCAACATACGATAAGGAAATGTACGCTTTGATCCGAGCATTAGAAACGTGGCAACACTATTTGTGGCCGAAGGCACGCAAAATGGGTAAAATGTCTTGAATCGTTCCCTTATGTTATACGGTATAAAAAGGGTAAGGAAAATATTATGGCCGATGCACTGTCTCGTCAATATACGTTGTTAAATCATTTGGACTCAAAATTTCATGGTTTTGTATTTTTGAAAGATTTGTATATCTCTGATGATGATTTTGGGAATGTGCATAAATTGTGTGAACATGCTACTGTCGATAAGTTTTTTAGGTTCGATGGCTTCCTTTTTCGAGAAGGTAAGATTTGTATCCCGCAAAGTTTCGTATGAGAGTTGCTTGTACTCGAGGCACATGGTGGTGACCTCATGGGCCATTTTGGCATTGCAAAGACCTTGGCCATGTCGCAAGAACACTTCTTTTAGCTGCGGATGAAACAGGATGTCGAGAAAATATGTCCGCGATGTTTGGTTTGTAAGAAAGCAAAATCAAAGGTTAACCCACATGGGATATAAACGCCTTTGCCTATCCCCGAAGGGCCTTGGGTTGATCTTTCAATGGATTTTATCTTAGGTCTACCGTGAACTCGAATCGGGAAAGCTTCCATTTTTGTCGTAGTAGATCGATTTCCAAAAATGTCACATTTTATTGTGTGTTCAAAAATTGATGATGCTGTTAATATTGCTAACCTCTTCTTTAAATAAGTTATCAGGTTGCATGGCATTCCGAAGATGATAGTGTCCGAACACGATGCAAAATTTCTTAGCCATTTTTGGAGGACACTTTGGAGTAAGTTTGGCACGAAGCTCTTATTCTCCACGACATGTCATCTCCAAACGGATGGACAAACCGAGGTGGTGAACCGTGTAATATCCACTCTACAACGGGCCATTATCTGCAAAAATCTCAAGTCATGGGAAGAGTGTCTACCTCACATAGAGTTTGCTTATAACCGAACCATTCACTCTGCTACTAAATCCTCTCCATTTGAAATAGTTTATGGCTTTAATCCTTTATCTCCTCTTGACTTAATCCCATTACCTAACGATCAAATTGTTAATGTAGATGCTAAGAGGAAAGTGGACTACGTGAAACAATTGCATCAAAAGGTTAAAGCTAATATCGAGGTTAGAACGGAGCAATATGTACGTAAGGCCAACAAAGGGCGAAATCAAGTCATATTTGAACTCAGAGATTGGGTGTAGGTTCATATGTGAAAAGAAAGATTTCTGGCTCAACGAAAGTCAAACTTGTTACCGAGAGGAGATGGGCCGTTTCAAGTTTTGGAATGAATAAATGATAATTCTTATAAACTTGATCTCCCAGGTGAGTACAATGTAAGTGCTACCTTTAATGTAGCTGATCTGTCTTTTTATGATATAGGTCACGATTTGGGGGCAAATCGCCTCGAAGAGAGAGGGAATGATATGACAACACCTCCCGAGTTGCCAACTACCAATGTAAATCCTCTCGAGTTGCCCGTAGGACCGATCACCTGAGCTCGAGCAACGAGATTCAAAGATGCAAAAATAGCCTTAGTTGATAGAGTTTGGGGAGAAACCTTCACTGGACTTGTTGAAAGCTCTTGGATCAGCAAGCCTAACAACCCATGCATTCTTCTTTAAACTCAAATCAGCTCAAGTTTAAGAGCTCGTATTACAGGACATTCGTTAACATTCAATCATCAATAACCATAGGTCATATCATTATGGAATTGGCATATACATAGATGAATAGGTTTACAACCCAATAGTCATATCTCATAGCCATACACAAAATGAATCAACTAACATTATAAGCCAACACATTTGGCTAGACCAATATGACATATAACAAAAATTTTAGGTCCCTATACATGCCATACTCAAAATGTTGAGATTAACTATACCCAAATAATCTAATCGATAGTGTGAACGTGCCCTCGACATACTTTGATCCCTGAGCTAGCTTGACGATACTATAAGAAAAAGGAAAAGAGAAAGGGTAATCATAAAGCTTAGTAAGCTTGCATGTAATTAATAACTAATAAGAATATGCATTTCCATACACATACATAACATAACTTGACTCATCTCATTCTCAATAATCATTGTAGCCATACCCTACCTCATTCAATTTACATAATATTCACTAGAACTCAATATCATAATTTCTTTATTCTTCTCTTACCGAAGTTTTATCATTTTGTTAATCTCAAACTACGAGCTTGGCGTGCATACCTGTACCCTTTCTCTGACACATTTCCCTGACACATCCTCGGACTGCCCGTTGAACCATTTGGAAAACTAACGAATACTTGGGAAACCCCGTTCACAAGATAAGATGCCAACGCCATATCCTAGATATGGTCTTATACGAGATCTCAACAACCCAAATGTCGTGATAGTTGTACCCTAAGTATTCCTAAGGTTCAACCGGCTTTCAACACTTCAACTCTTTGTCGGTCAACATTACTAACATTCACAAAGACAAATATACAATTCATGCAACATTAAATGTTAAATACATAATAAAATGCTATATCAATTCCACACAAACTTACCTCGGTACAAAAATATGGACAATCAATTCAATTTAGTCCAAGATTTTGCTCTTTCCCCGGTCTAGGCCCGGACTCCGTTTTTCTTGATCTATAATAGCAAATTTCACTTATTTAGTTACCACATTATTCAAAACAGCCCATAAAACATATTTTAGCAAAATTACATTTTTACCCTTAAACTTTCACATACTTACAATTTGGCCCCTAGGCTCGTAAAATGAAATGCAACCAATTTCTTTGTTACCCAAGCATGGTTGATTCATATTCCCTCTTATAACATCCCACTTTTTTCATCAAATCACCTTTTTAACCGTTGTTTTTACATGTTTTACAAACAAGTAGAGGGTTTATTGTGCTGAAAATTTCAAGCTTCCATGGGTTTTTTTCCTTAAAATTTCAATGGAAAAGATGGAGAAGAAGATGACCATTTGATTTTTTTATTTTATTTTATTAGCATTTGCTTTTATCATCAAATATCAACCCATACCCAATTTTTGACTTTTTATTTATTGCACATCATGTATAGCCATACACATATGTAATGGTCTAATTACTCATTAAGGACCTCAACTTTTAAGTTCTATAGCTATTTAACACCTTTAGCAAATGGAACACAACTTTCACATCTGACGCGATTTGGTCCTTTTTCACAAATTAAGCATTCAAACGGTAAAATTTCTTAAAAAAAACTTTTACACAATCATATTATCATGCAGTAGACCTCAAAGGAATATTAAAATAAATTTTATAACCTTAAATTTGTGTTCCCGAAATCACTTTTTTGACTAGGCCCAAAATCGAGATGTTACATGAATGATAGGTGGGAATAATGGCTTAAGTCAAGCCTATTTTTGTGCCACACGGTTGAGCACATGGGCGTGTGACTCAACCGTGTGACCCCTGGATCTTAGTTAAATAAGTCAGAGAGTTACACGACTTAGACACACAGGCGTGTCTATTGGCTTTGTGTGGCACACGAACTGGCACATAGGCCTGTGGCTAAGTCAGTGTACCCTCCAGATTTCACAAGGCTATGGCACACGGGCGTGTCTCAGGCTGTGTGATGCAAGTTAGTATGTATGCCCTGTTTCCATACAGCCTGTGACACAGGTGTGTCTGGTGGCCGCGTGAGGCACACGGCCTGTTCACAAGGGCATGTGAATTCTGTATGCATGAAAATTTTCTAAGTTTCCCAAAGTTTTCAAATGTTATCGGTTTAGTCTCGAGCCTTTTCCAAGCATGTTTTTAGGTCTCGTAGAGTCTTATAAGGGACATTATGATTATGTTTGATTAATGTTTATGTGATAATGGATTCATGTATGAGAAATGTATGCTGTATGTTGTAATTGATCGGTAATGCGTTGTAGCCCTTTTTCAGTTACGAATATGGGTTAGGGGTGGTACATGCCTGTTCAGTCCCAAACCACTTCCAAAGCATGTTTTGGGCCTTGTAGGCTCGTATTAGGGACTTTATGTTTGAATGTAGATGGTTTTAACTTGGATGAAAATTTATGACTCGGAATTGTATGTTTGCTTGCGATGTGAGTTTGGTAATGCCTCGTATCCTGTTTCAGCGTTGAATATGGATAAGGGTTGTTACACTACTGGAGGGATGAAAAATAAAGCTTTTTTCCAAAATTTCACATATCACATATAATTTGGTATTGGACTAGCACTCAAGGTGGATATTAACCGTGAGCAGGGCCATGTACACATAACACTGACTTATTAATACACAACACATAAACATTTATTCAGCAAACACAACTTACCTTACACAACTCTATATGATTGAGTTTTTAAAATGCAAAGGAAGGAAAAAGGAACTCACCAGAACCTTTAGGATAAAATCAACTTTATTGGTCCTTTGTCTCACTCGGACCTTCTCTAGCTTTTTGAGATAAATAAGAAATAATAAAAATTATCAAAACATTTATCTACTATAAGTTGATCATGCATGTACTAGAGCAAAGACATAAACTTTCTCGACAACATCCTATGGGTTTCCTAGAAATTACTACTCAGCTGGTACTTATCAATGGCGTTAGACAGGCTTCCAAAAATTTTCCTCGTCTTTCCTAGAGACGATAACTCAAAAGAAATTTCTTAAAGAAGTAGGAGAGAGCATAGAGAGAAAAGAAAAATTAAAATATGTTGGTTATAGAAACCCTTTTATAGCACAGAAAGTGGAAATAAGCTTAGTGGGAGGGTCAAAGACGCTAATATTATAATAGCCCATTTTTAGTCAAATGGGAATAGTGGTTTCGAGACCACAAATATAAATTTAAAATACTTATTTTATTATTATTTTAATGTCTACAGCATGATAGTATGTTTGTGTGAAATTTTTGTTAAGAAATTTTATCGTTTGAATGCTTAATTTGATAAAAAGAACTAAATCGCGTAAAGTGCAAAAGTGATGTTCTAATAGCTAAAGGTATTAAATGCATATGAAATTAAATAGTGGAGGTCTTTATGTGGTAAATATAACATTTTTAATATGAGTGGAAAAATATGGCTATTAATTAGATGGTTTTAATGATTTATTAACAAGGTTAATAAAGTAATTTAGCAAAATAAGTAAACTAATAAAACAACAAAGTTATCATCTTTCTCAAGTCACTCCCACTGGAAATAAGAAAAGGAAACATCCATGGAAGCTATTTTATGTTCAGTCATTGCAGTGTTTAATTCATAAGTGATTTTGACTCAGTTTTTAGTGATTTCTATGTTTTTGAGATCGTTGTAGCTTAACCTAGCTAGCCCAGGGACTATTTTGCAAAAATGTTAAAGGTTTAACATTTTTCCATTGATGAATTTATATGTTTTTTGATGTTTAATGGTACAAAATGCATGGTTGTTGTTAGATAAACAACATTTGTAAAGTGATTTTTAGTGAAATGTCCAAATAGGGATTAATTTGTAAAATGTTAAAATTTGGAGGTTAAATTGTGAAATAAATGAAAAATATGGGCTGCTAAGGAGCTAATTGAAATTTGGCTAGCATGGGTTCTGGTTGAATTGCATGAATTTGTGATTTTATGAAATATGGACTAAATTGTAAAAATGTGAAATGTTAGGGGAAAATGTGTAAAATTGTCTTAATGTATAATTTGGACTAAATTGAATAAAGAGATTATTAAATAAGTTAATTTTTATTAAATTTAGACCAAGAAAGGTGAAATACGAACTTAGATTGGGGAAAGAGCAAAGTTTTGGATTAATCGACTCGTTTTGTCATTTTTGCATCTGAGGTAAGTTTGTATGCAAATAAGTATTGTTCTATTTGTGTTTTAAATGCTTTAATATTGCATAAATTGTGAATAAAATATTACGGACTTATTCAACAAAGATTCGACATTAGAAATATCGGTTGAACCTTAGGAATAGATTAGGATACAAATGACATGTCATTAAGGGTTATGTGATTTGGGTGTTGGTCCGTACGTCCTACCAGTGGCTGAGTTATCTGGCATGTGTTGCGGATACTCGTCAGCTTGTGTGAGCAGCACCATGTAGTTTCATCATGTCCGTCAGCTTGTGTGAGTAGACCCGTTGATAGCTCTAGTGTGAACATTATATATGATACGAGATTGAGATAGCTTCAGCTCTGTATGTGGCACTTAGGGTGCGAGATTCCCGAGTATCCAATAGTATTTCAAATGGTTCAATGGGTATGTCAAAAATGTGGATAAGTATGAGTTCAATATGGGATGGTACAGGTATGTACATGAACCGAGCAATACATTGAAATAAGGAAAAATTATGAAAGTTACATCTAATTTGTGAATGCAAATGTGGTAGGTTGGTGATTCATTATAAGCTATGTTATGTTATGTTTTACTTGCTTAATTTAAGCATATATGTTGAGTTGATTTAAATGTTATACGAACTTACCAAGCTTTATAGCTTACTTTGTTTAATTTTCGTGTTTTATAATGAACCAAAGCTAGCGCGGATTCAGGGATCGTTCGGGGATTTCATCACACTATCCAACTATCACTTTGGTACTTTTGAACTTGAGTATTTTGAGTATATGGAATGTATAGGGATGTTGGGTCATTTTAGTATTTGTGTTGATAGTGAATTTAGCCATTTGAAATGGCTTGTAATTGTTAATGTTTTGGTTTTGTATATAGACATGGAAGTTGGCTTATTTTGGTAAAGTTGATCATGTATATATATGTGCTTATGGTTTGTGGGATGTGATGGATGATAGTTATGTAATGCTTGATGATAGTAAGTATTATGGATAGCAAATGGTTGATGAATTGAGAATTAGTATGTTTGTGAATTTAGGTAAAATAATGCATGTTTAGAAAATGACCATATTGATGATTTGAGAAGGTGAAATTTGGCATGAAATTGGATGGAACCATGTGAGATTGTATATCTTGTATTAGTTGGTGTTGGAAATGGTATTAAATATGCTAGTTTGAGGTTGATTGAATGCCTATTATATGCTATGTTTTGTGCCATTTGAGTTTGGGGTAGGTTCATGCAAATTGGGTGGAAAAATGGCTTGGTAAATAGCCATTTTTTTTCCACACGGGCAGAGACACGGGCATGTGTCTCAATCATGTGTGACACATGGTTATGTTACATGGCCGTGTGTCCCCTAGTGTTGAATTAAAAATTAAGTCAGTATGCTCCATACGGCCTAGAACATGGGCGTGTAACTTGGTCGTATGGCATAAGTTAGTATACCCTACAGGATTGGCTCGGGCTAGCACACGGCCTGGCACACGGGCGTGTGTTCTGGCCGTGTGACCCAAGTCAGAGAGTTACACGGGATCAGACATGGGCTAGGGCACAGCCATGTGATTCCATTTTGAATGTCCATACGGCCTGTGACACGGGCGTGCCTTTGGCCGTGTAAGACACACGGGTGTGTGTCCTTCGTATTTTGCAAAAAAAATTCTAAGTGTTCCAAAAGTTTCCTAAGTTATTGGTTTAGTCCTGAACCACCTTGAATTCATGTTTTAGGCCTCGTAGTCTTATATTAGGGACGATATGTATGATTTTGAATGATGATTATTTGAAACTTAAAAATGTATGTGAAATGTATGTGTTATTGTATAATATGTTCGATAATGCTCTGTAACCCTATTCTGGTGTTGAATAATGGTGAGGGGTGTTACATTTATTAGTATTAGAGCTATGGTTTAGTTGATTCTCAGACTAATGTAGCGTATGTAAGAGTATCAGAGTATTTGATGATCTCGAGAGAGCCGAGTTTTGGCTTGAAAATACTACCAGAGTATTTGATGAACTTTCTTGATAAATAAACCATATCAATCTTCATCAAAGAAAGCAAGAGATTTATACACTCGTTCGAATGCTTCAATCTAGTATCCAAATAGAGATCTTGGAAAGCAATACTCAAGTCCTAAACTCAAGCTACATCAATATCGAGTGTTAGCAGCATGAGAAACAATAAGCTTGAGTGCCAACAGTGTGGTCGACGACATTTTAGTGAGTGTTGGATGAAAAATAGAGGCTGTTTCAAATGTGGCTCACAAGATCATTTCATATGAGATTGCCCTGAGTTAGCAGAGAAAGATAATTTCTAGAATGCAAGACCAAGCAATCCTGCCACTAGAGGGAGGCCACTGAGAAATGCGGCGAATGTGACTAGTAGTAGAGGAACGAAAAAAGACTCTACTATGAGATCCAAGGCTAGAGCACTCGCGAAGATGCTTCATCACCTGATATTATTACTGGTACATCTGAATCTTTTACCCGTGGTTGATAGTAACCAAAACGGAGATTAACCTTTGAAAATACAGTTGCACATTTTAACTGGACAAACAGGTCATCAATACGAGGCAGTGGATACTTGTTATTTATTATAAGTTTGTTGAGTTGTCTATAATCAATGCACACCCTCAACAATCCATCCTTCTTCTTTACAAATAGAACCGGCACACCCCAAGGTGAGAAATTAGGTCGAGCAAAACCACAGTCAATCAATTCTTACAGCTATGCTTTCAGCTCTTTCAATTTAGTAGGAGCTATTCTGTAAAGTGCTACAGATATAGGTGTTGTACCCGAAACAAGATCTATAGAGAATTCCACTTCTCTATCTAGTGGTAAACTAGGTAATTCTTTTGGGAATACATCAGGAAATTCACATACAACCGACACTGATTGAATCTTTGACTCAGATACTTTAGTATCCAACACATACGCGAGATAAGCATCATAACCCTTTTTGACATATTTATGTGCTAAAATTGTTAAAATCACATTAGGTAATCCATCTAGTTTATCAGATTCAACATGAAGTAATTCACCACTCTGACATTTCAATATAATATATTTCTGTTTACAAGTCACCACTGCATCATATTGGGTTAACCAATCCATTCCCAAAATCATATCAAATTCATCAAATGGCAATAACATCAAGTCAGCGAAAAAGTAATAACCTTTTACCATTAATGGATAGCTTTAGCAAACTTTATCCACCGAAACACTCTGGCCCAGGAGGTTTGAAACTTTAACGACAAGTTCAGTGAATTCAATAGGTAAATTCTTAACAGACACTAAGTTTGTGCATATGTATGAATGTGTAGAACCAGAATCAATCAAAGCAATAATATCAGTATCAAGTAGAGAAAATGTACTAGTAGTGACGTTTGGCGCAGAGGCATCTTCCCTAGCACGAATAGCATATGTCCTTGTAGGTGCTCGTGCCTCAAATTTGACTATTGTATCCTTGGTAGTACCTCAACTACCGCCAACATCGCCAGGATGGCGGGGTGGTCTGCCTCTCAAGACAAGATTACTAGGCTTTGGAGCTGGTTCTATTTCTTTTTCAACTCTTTTGGGACAATCCCTGGGAAAATGGTTAAGTAAACCACATCTAAAACAAGCTTCACTTCTAGACTGACATTCCCCAAAATGAAATTTGTTACAATGTTTACACTTTGGTCCGGGAGTACCGACACTACTCACATTGGTTACAAATGGCGATGAAGACCTCGGGTTAGAGCATTGAGAGCCTCGCTCTTTTCCAGAATACCCCGTAGAGGTGGTAACACAATCATAATACTTTTTTTAATTTCTTAGAAGCAAATGATTGTAACTTACTCATAATTCTTTTTCCAAAAACCTGAGTCTCTCTTTTAGCTTGTTTCTTTTCTTTACTCAGTTCCTCAGCTTTGTGTGCTCGACTGGCTAACACCGTAAATTCCCTTATTTTGAGAATTCCAATCAATAACTTGATATCTTCATTTAAACCCTCTTCAAAGCGTTTACACATCTCAACCCCTATCAAAACCCATTCTCTAGCATATTAGCTCAACCGAACAAATTCTCGTTCATACTCGGACACAGTCATATTTCCTTGCTTGAGTTCTAAAAATTCTTTCTTTTTCTAATCCATGAATCTCTAACTAACATATTTCTTTCTGAATTCAACCTGGAAGAATTCCCATGTAACATTTTCTCTTGGTACCACTGAAGTTATGGTATTTCACCAATGATAAGTTGTATCTTTCAGTAGAGATACTGCACATTTCAGACACTCGGCAAGCGTACAAGATAATTCATCAAAAACCCGGATGGTATTTTCCAACCAAAACTCAACCCTTTCCGGATCATCATCTACGGTAGATCTAAACTCTTCTGCCCCATGCTTACGAATTTTATCTACCAGATGCTTACCTATTCTAGCAGGTTCGACACCCTGTGGTACCTTAGGAATCGGTGGAGGAACAGGTGGGGGAGGTCATTGTACAGTGGGGTTTGTTCTCAGATACTATGTAAACCATTCATTCATCATTTGAAGGAGGCTTATTTTGCCTTTTCACTTTGGCCCTCAAACACGGGTCTTTCGCTACCACACGCAAAAACAACTCTTTGAACTGAAGCTGAAGTATTGCTTTCAGCTTCCTCGGATTCAACTCTAGCTCGATTGGATGACAATACTATATGAAAAACACATTTAAAATGATCAAGAGTCATCACAGTATCATAATTTATATAATGGCATGTATAGCTAAACTCGTGTTTGCTACGCTAAATCTGAGAATCGGCTAAACCTGGCTCTAATTCCACTAAATTTAACACTCCTAACCTGTATCCGTCGTCGAAACAGGGTTTCAAAGAATTACTGGAACTTTTAGAACATTTTACAAACAATTTATGTAAATTACTATTCAATAATCGAGATCATTTAAAATGGCCCTTAATTGGACCCTCGAGGCCCAATATGAGCATTAGAATTGAATTGGGACTAAATCAGGGACTCAGGAAATTTTCGTGAAATTTAAAAAAATTTAAAGGTGCAGGGCTCACATGCCGTGTAGTCCAAGGGACACGGCAGTGTGACCTTGGGACACGCCTGTGCTACAGGCCGTGTTTGACCCCGTGTAACTCTCTGACTTGTGCACAGGGCCATGCCACAGGCCCGTGTGCTAGGCCTTGTGGTTAATTAATTCAATTCGAAATTAGGTGTAGGTTTCCTACGGCCAAGACACACGCCCGTGTTCTAGGCCGTGTAGTACACAAGGCTAAGATACACGCCCATGTCTCAGCCCGTATGCTCAATTTTGAGCATTCTGTTTCTAAAAATTAAGGTGCAAGGGACACAAGGCCTAACTACACACCCATGTTACTAGGCTGTGTGTCACACGGTCTAGACACACCCCCATGTGTCTGCCCGTGTAGACAAAATAAAGCCATTTCTAACTTCATTTCTCACCCAAAATCACACCAATGACCTGCACTTAAACTCACATCCAAATACCAACCAACTCAAGCATTCAAATTAAGCAAATTCCATCATTCAATAAGGCATATCATTGCATGCATACACGTTTATAATCTTACATTGGTATATTCCGTATGTTAGACATAATTTGATCAACTACTTAACATATATTTAAATACCATAGCATGACATTACAAGTATATCAAAACAACCATTACTAGCCATTTTAATGACTAGATTACAAACATCATTTTCAAGCCACTAAAGGTCAAGTTGTCCTATACATGACATTATAGCAAAATGATTTTTCTATGTATACCCAAAATAAGTTATGTAACGCCCCAATTCTCGGGATTGCTGTGATTTTTAGCAAATTTTAGGATTTTTGTGTTTTGACTGATTTATGTAAGTCTAAGTATGATAGTGGCCTTTAGAAGGCCAAAGTCTAAGTTAAAAACCTGTAGAATTAACTAATTTTAATTTTACAAGAAAAAGGGATTTTGGTATATTGGGCTTTTAAGAAATTAATTGGTAAAACAAGCCACAAGAAAGCATGTGGCAAAGTGGTATGTGACGCCACTGGGAAGGCTATAAAAGTGACATGTGGATGGCTAGGGAGAACTGACGTTCAAGTCACGATAAGAGCATATTAAGGGAATTATTTTTATGCTTAGGAATGGTAAGTAATGGAACTTAAGTAAAAGTCTGTCAGGAGGAGTTTGAGTTGCTTAGGAGATTGAGTAAGGAGGGGATAAGGGAGAGGATTTAGGATCTGATGAGGGAGAGCAGTATTGGCCGAATGGTGGACTCTTAAGGAGCATGAGTTAGCCGGCCAAGGGTTTCTTTAGGGGGCAAATTTCGGCTAGGTCAAATGCCAAGTATAAATTCAGCATTTGGGGTAAGTTGTGCCGTTTTCTGACCATCCTTCCTCCTCTTCTTTTCTTTTCTTTTTCTCTTCATCTACTTTCTTCTCTTCTTTTCCTTCATAGACTGAATCCTTCTACCATTCTACTCAACACCACTTTCTTACCATTGTTTTTAAGCCTTACAGCCGAATATCACAAAAGTCAAAATCCAGAAAGCCTATATTCTCTGTGCCGAATTCTCCTAGCAAAACCTACTAATTTTTCTTCATCCTTTTTGATAAATTCTTTATTCTTCTAAACCCTAAACCTTTGTCAACAAAGCCACTACAAAATCCTCATCTTTTCTTCACTGTTTTAAAAAGCCGAAAAACCGTATAGTCTTAGGGGCATAGCCGAATCATTAGACCAGTAAAGGATCGAATTTTGCTCGAGTTGGAGAGTTTGATCTACATTAGAATTGAATAAGAACTAAAGTAGAATCGTTGACTAAAGGAGCCGGTGGTAAGTTTTTAAATCTATTTCCTAATTTCAGGAATTAAGAAAAATTGAAACCCCTAAGGGTGGCTAGCGTTTTGGACTAAGGGTTTTGTGCCTCTTTCTTTTTGATTGTGTAAGAGTTAGCGTAGACAAGAGGACAAGAGGGCGTACAGCAAAAAAGGCCTGAAGACTGTCTCGGTTGGATGTTTGGATCTAACCCATATTTTGGCAAAACGGTAAAGAACTCTGGGATCTAAGGTTGTATTGGCCGAATATGGTAAGGGGTTAAATACGTAGTTGGATTTTGATATTTAGATTAACGTGTTAATAATTCAATTGTAGGCAGTTCGTGTGTGGATCTCACCAACGTACCGTTATAAATCAGGTGTGTAACTGACACCCTCTCATAGACTAGATCGGCAAAAGCCGAAATGCCGAAATGCCAGAAAATCAGTATTTCATGAATTTGTGAGTGTGCGAGTGCTTGTAAGATAACTGGATTAACATATTCGGTAATCTGAAGTGATAAGACTGCAGTACGCGTGATTTCATGCATTTCAATATTTTTGGGCTTAATGGGCCAAAATCGGGTTAAAGAGCCAACGGGGCCCAACACGGTAGGTATGCTCGGTAAGTGTTGCTGTTAGTACGTAAATGGTTATGATATGCATGAAAACCTTAAGAATAGTTAAATTACTGGAATACCCCTATATATGTAAAATTACTATTATACCCCTAGGTGCAAAATGACCATTATACCCCTAGGGTTAATTTTGATTGAAAAGCTTGATGATCTGATTCTGTGTGATGTATGCCATGATTTTATATCTGTTGCATGGGGACATGGGTTATATTTATGGAGGAAGCATCCTGGTGGCTATGCCATAATTATTTGATCTGGTGGCTCCGCCACATTTATCTGTTCTGGTGGCACTGCCACAAATATCTGTATCTGGTGACTCTGTCACATTATCTATATCTGGCAGCCATGCTGCAAATTTCTGTGGCGTGTAGCGGTTGGGTGGGTCGAGTAGTCTCCCCACATGGTGTAAGGTTGGACGGGGGTGCATATGGTTGGATTTGGGTTGGGTTTCTGCATATACATGTGATATCTGTTCTGTTCTATTATGGGCCTATGGGCTTTATTCTGAAATCTATTCTGGGCTAAGGCCAACTTGATCTATTTCTGTGGGTTGAGCTGATATAGGCTATGGTTGGGTTAATTTACACACTGAGTTTCCCCAAACTCACCCCATTATTTTCATCCACGCAGGTAATCCCTAACCATAGTGGGCTTCGAGCTGAGAGGGATTCAGAGTGGCCACACGTTCTGCAAATTTTGATTTTCTTCTGGTGAATTGGACTTTTTATTTATTTACTTTTATGATTTGGGGTTTTAAGTTGTAATAAGGCTGCTTTTAATTATTTTTAAAGGTTTGGATATGTTTTGTTAGAGTAGGTCTGTTTATTTTTTAACTATTGAAACTAATTAGCTTTAGGGCGCATTTTAAAAAGAACAGTCATTGATTTCCAAATAACATGATAATAAGCAAAGCTTTCGCTATGAAAATGTTTTCTAAAATTAAGAACTTTTCTTAAAATGAATGTAATTGAATTGGTTCTTAGTAATATACCCTAAGTAAAGGTGTGGCAATGGTGGTGTGCATGTCTAGGATTAGATCCGAAGGGAGCTTGGTACTTAAGCAGTCCGATAGACTCACCTCCTCTTTTCCGGTTTCCTACTTGGTGCGCAGCTTTCATTCACTTTAAGCTATAATGAAATCATCCTCTAAGCACTAAGTAAGTTTTTGGATTAAAAACATAAAATGTTTTGAATGTTTCGATGTGGCATGTCAGATCCGGTCATAACGTCTAGGCCGGGTTTAGGGTGTTACATTTATTGGTATCAGAGCCAAGTTGCAACAACTCGGCTGTGGAATGGGTTTACAAAAACAAAGATTTTCGAAAACAAAATTTTTTTAAATATTTCAAAAACTCAGTTTTT
Organism: Gossypium anomalum; assembly: GCA_025698475.1. NCBI lineage: Eukaryota > Viridiplantae > Streptophyta > Magnoliopsida > Malvales > Malvaceae > Gossypium > Gossypium anomalum. Next base: position 65,037,363 of record CM046956.1, read on the forward strand.
AAAATCTGGATCTTTAGAAGGTGGCATTCCGAATCTTTAGTCTAAGCCCGTAAGTATTATTTTGAGCTTTTCTGAATATTTTTTGAATTATCTATTTATACACTGCTAGGATACTCTAGTTAGGGTGATACTGAAAACTGTAGAAAATTTGATTGAAACTGTAGCTAGACCACGATTCTGCGGAAACAAAATTTGAATCACTATCTATTCTTAAAACATCTGAACAAACACTGGAATATTTAATTGATGCATAGAATTCGTAATCAGATAATACGATATGAGTACGAGAGCAGCTCGTGGAAGAGGCCGTGGACGTGGCCGCGATAGTGCTAGAGCAGGAACTGCATCTTCTGGGCATATGCCGATGGCAGAGGCACCAGTACCACCGGTAACAAAAGTAGAGTCTCATAATCGTGGTGCCAGGGATGACGCCCTGTCTCAGCCAATGCTTCGTGTTCTGGAACGAGTTACCGGGGCAAGTACGGGCAACGAAATTCGAGGATCTATTTCTGAGCGACTCCGGGCTAACGGAGTAGAGATCTTCAGGGGCGTATCTGGTGTATCCCCGAATGTGGCGTAATATTGGTTAGAGGCTACAGAACGGATTATGGACAACTTGGACTACTCTGTGGAGCAGAAGCTGAAGGGAGTCGTATCGTTGCTGCGAGATGAGGCTTATCAGTGGTGGCTCACTGCGAGAGATGGGACCTCGACTGATAGGGTAACTTACGACCTGTTTAAGATGGCTTTTAAAGGAAAATATGTTGGGGGTGAGTTATGTGGATGCCCGCAGGAAGGAATTCTTGAATCTAGTTCAAGGAGGTAAGACGGTTGCGGAATACGAGGCTAAGTTTCTGAGGCTGAGTCGGTATACTGTAGGGATAGTCGTCACGGAGTATAAGCGTAGTGTGCGCTTCGAGGATGGTCTAAGGGATGAACTTAAGGTGCTGTTGCTCCGCAGAGGGAGCGTGACTTCGCAGTTTTGGTGGAAAAAGCTAAGATAGCTGAGAAAGTGAAGCGTACTGAGAGGCAGAACCGTGAAAAGGATCGAAACCAATTCCGGAAGGATTCTGGACCTTCGAGCGGAGCAAATAAGGATGTCAATAGGGCAAGAGTGGAGGAGCCATTTCGAGTAGTTCTGATGAATATTGTCAGACCACCAATCTGTGGAGACTGTGGTAAGGTACATCTAGGCGAATGCAGGAAACGTTTTGGTGGTTGTTTCCGGTATGGATCTATAGAGCATAGAGTCAAAGACCGCCCTCGAGAGCGGTCGAGTTTCTGATTCTTGGCGAGCGGAGGTTGCTCAACCCGTGAGAGATGGACCAGAACCACTGAGAGGACGTGGACAAGGTAGGGGAGGAAATGGAAATGGACGAGGTCGAGGGGCACCTAGCAGGGGTGTCGAAAATGCTGAGGCTTGACAGCCAGCGTTGGTGTATGCAGCTCGTCGTCGAGAGGAGGGCGATGCACCCGATGTCATAATTGGTACGTTTGGTTTCTAGCATACCGTATACTGCTTTGGTAGATATTGGATCTACTCATTCTTATGTTGCATGTGCCATATCTGGGTCGTTGGGTGTGCACTTTGAGAAGAATGTGAGTGGGGTATCTGTACTAAGTCCTTTGGGTCACTCGATTAAGGTAGACAAACTATATAGGGATATGCCCTTAGAAACGCAAGGTAACATTTTCTCTGGAGACTTGATGGAGTTACCGTTCAGAAATTTTGATCTCATTTTGCGAATGGACTGGCTTGTTAAGCATAGGGCGACTCTGGTTTGTGTTGCCAAGCGAATGGTGTTAGGGACCATAGAGGGAGAAGAGGTTATGGTGATAGGTGAGCGAAGGGATTATTTGTCCAATATAGTGACGGCATTGAGGGTTGAAAAGTGGATTCGTAAAGGTTGTGAGGCCTATTTGGCATTTGTAAGTCAGTCAGAAGATGAGGGACTGACAATAGATAAGGTTAGAACCGTGAAGGAGTTCCAAGATGTTTTTTCGGAAGAGCTTCCGAGTTTGCCTCCAAACTGAGAAGTCGAGTTTGGAATCGAATTGTTGCCTGGAACGGCACCAGTGTCCATCGCACCGTATAAGATGGCACCGAAGGAGTTAGTGGAGTTAAAGGCGCAAATTCAAGAGTTGTTGGATAGGGGCTTTATTAGGCCAAGTGTGTCTCCATGGGGAGCACCGGTGCTATTCGTGAAGAAGAAGGATGGGACGTTACGAATGTGCATTGATTATCGCTAGTTGAACAAACTGACGATTAAGAATAAGTACCCACTGCCGAGGATTAACGATCTGTTTGACCAACTTAGAGGAGCTTCTGTATTTTCCAAGATTGACCTTCGATCTGGATATCATCAGTTAAGGGTCAAGGAGGCAGATATCCATAAGACGGCATTCAGGACTCGGTATGGTCATTACGAGTTTCTGGTTATGCCATTTGGACTTACGAACGCTATTGCAGCGTTTATGGATCTAATGAATCGGGTATTCCAACCATTTCTGGATCGGTTCATAGTCGTCTTTATTGATGATATTCTGGTATATTCTGAAACGAAGCAAAACATGATGAGCACCTCCGCATTGTGCTGCAAGTTTTAAGGGAGAAGGAACTTTATGCCAAGTTCAGCAAATGTGAATTTTGGTTGAGGGAGGTGACCTTCTTAGGACATGTTGTCTCTACTGAAAGGATTAAAGTAGACCCTCGAAAGATTAGAGCGATTTTGGAATGGAAGCCACCTAGGTCAGTGTCAGAAATTCAGAGTTTCCTAGGGTTGGTAGGTTACTACAGAAGGTTTGTGGAAGGATTTTCTATGATGGCAGTACCTTTGACAAAACTCATAAGGAAAGGGGTACCTTTTGTGTGGACAGAGAGGCAGCAGGAAGCTTTTGAGAAGTTGAAGAAAGTTCTGACTGAAGCACCTGTGTTAATTCAGCTGGAGTCTGGGAAGGATTTTACTATGTATAGCGACGTATCACATGTAGGTTTGGGCTGTGTGTTGATGCAAGAGGGTAAGGTGGTTGCTTATGCATCACGACAGCTTAAGCCTCACGAAGGGAACTATCCTACTCATGATTTGGAGTTAGCAGCAGTGATCTTTGCACTTAAGATTTGGAGACACTACTTGTATGGAGAAAAGTGTGTTATATACACGGACCATAAGAGTCTTAAGTATTTGCTGACTCAGAAGGAGCTAAACCTTAGGCAAAGGAGATGGATAGAGTTGCTTAAGGATTATGATTGTTCAATTGAGTATCACCCAGGCAAGACTAATGTGGTAGCCGATGCTCTAAGTCGTAGAGCTGTATCTGATCTGAGAGCAATGTTTGCTCATCTGAGTCTGTATGATGTTGGGAGTCTGTTGGCTGAGTTGCAAGTAAGGCCAACCTGGGTGGATCAGATTAAGGAAAAGCAGTTGAGAGATGAGTCTTTGGTTGCTCGTTTCCAACAAGTTAAGGAAGGGGAAACTTCTGAGTTTGGGTTGAATAGTAAAGGAATTCTGTGTTTCCGAGGAAGAATTTGCATTTCGAAGGACTCTGACTTAAGGCAGTCAATACTTAAGGAAGCTCATGGCGGACTTTGTGCCATGCATCCTGGAGGGAATAAGTTGTATCACGACTTGTGTGAATTATATTGGTGGCCTGGGCTGAAACGAGAAGTAACAGAGTTTGTGGGAAAATGTTTAACATGCTAGCAAGTGAAAGCTGAGCATCAACTACTTTCTGGACTTTTGCAGCCAGTAAAGATACCACTTTGGAAGTGGGAGAGGGTAACCATGGACTTTGTGAGTGGATTACCCTTGACACCATCAAAGACAGACTCGGTTTAGGTGATTGTGGATAGGTTGACCAAATCGGCCCATTTCATACTTGTCCGTACTGACTTTTCACTTCAGAAATTAGCCAAGTTGTATGTGGCGGAGATTGTGCGACTTCATGGTGTCCTAGTTTCAATTATCTCTAACCGGGGTCCTAGATTCACATCTCGGTTTTGGCAGAAGTTGCATGAGGCATTGGGGACGCGATTGAACTTTAGTACGGCTTTCCATCCTCAGATTGATGGTCAGTCGGAAAGGGTTATTCAGATTCTGGAGGACATGTTGAGGGGATGCGTTATTGACTTTCGAGGTAGTTAGGAGGATTACTTGCCATTGCAGAGTTTGCGTATAACAATAGTTATCAGGCAAGTATTCGAATGGCACCATATGAAGCACTGTATGGACGTAGGTGTCGTACTCCTAGCTGTTGGATCGAATTAGGAGAACAGCAGGTTCTTGGACCAGAGTTGGTAACTGATACTGAAGATAAGGTCAAAGTAATCAGAGATCAGCTGAAGGAAGCATCTGATAGGCAAAAGTCGTATGCGGATTTAAAGCATAAAGAGATTGAGTACTCAGTAGGTGATATGGTCTTCTTGAAGGTTTCTCCTTGGAAGAAGATATTAAGGTTTGGTAAGAAGGGTAAGTTGAGTCACATTGGGCCTTATCGGGTTTTGAAGCGAGTAGGACCAGTGGCATACCAATTGGAGTTACCTCCAGAGTTAGACAGGATTCATGATGTTTTCCATGTCTCCATGTTAAGGCGTTATCGTCCTGACCCTACTCATGTCGTGCCGGTTGCAGAGATTGAGGTGCAGCCTGACTTGACTTTCGAGGAAGAGCCTGTGCAGATATTGGACCGTGAGGTTAAGATTTTGAGAAGGAAATCCATCCCATTAGTGAAGGTGCTTATGCGTAATCATGGCAGAGAGGAAGCTACTTAGGAGCCAAAAGACGCGATGCGTCAAAAATACCCTCATCTATTCGGATCAGGTAAATTTTGAGGACGAAATTTCTTTAAGGAAGGTAGAGTCATAACGCCCCAATTTTTGGGATTTTTAGGATTTCTGTGATTTTCAGCAAATTTTAGGATTTTTGTATTTTGACTGCTTGATGTAAGTCTAAGTATGATAGTGGGCCTTTAGAAGGCCCAAGTCTAAGTTAAAAACCGGTAGAATTAACTAATTTTAATTTTACAAGAAAAAAGGATTTTGGTATATTGGGCTTTTAAGAAATTAATTGGTAAAACAAGCCACAAGGAAGCATGTGGCAAAGTGGTATGTGATGCCACTGGAAAGGCTATAAAAGTGGCGTGTGGATGGCTAGGGAGAACTGAGGTTCAAGTCATGATGAGAGCATATTAAGGGAATTATTTTTATGCTTAAGAATGGTAAGTAATGGAACTCAAGTAAAAGTCTATCAGGAGGAGTTTGAGTTGCTTAGGAGATTGAGTAAGGAGGGGATAAGGGAGAGGATTTAGGAGCTGATGAGGGAGAGCAGTATTGGCTGAATGGTGGACTCTTGAGGAGCATGAGTTGGTCGGCCAAGGGTTTCTTTAGGGGGCAAATTTCGGCTGGGTCAAATGCCAAGTATAAATTCAGCCTTTGGGGTAAGTTGTGCCGTTTTTTGACCATCCTTCCTCCTCTTCTTTTCTTTTCTTTTTCTCTTCATCTACTTTCTCCTCTTCTTTTCCTTCATAGACCGAATCCTACTACCATTCTACTCAACACCACTTTCTTACCATTGTTTTTAAGCCTTACAACTGAATATCACAAAAGCCGAAATCCCGAAAGCCTATATTCTCTGTGCCGAATTCTCCTAGCAAAACCTACTGATTTTTCTTCATCCTTTTTGATCAATTCTTTCTTCTTCTAAACCCTAAACCTCTGTCAACAAAGCCATTACAAAATCCTCATCTTTTTTTCACTATTTCAAAAAGCCGAAAAAAACCCTATAGTCTTAGGGGCATAGCCGAATCATTAGACCGGTAAAGGATCGACTTCTGCTCGAGTTGGAGAGTTTGATCTACATCAGAATCGAATAAGAACTAAAGTAGAATCGTTGACTAAAGGAACCGGTGGTAAGTTTTTCAATCTATTTCCTTATTTCAGGAATTAAAAAAAACCAAAATCCCTAAGGGTGGCTAGCGTTTTGGACTAAGGGTTTTTTGCCGCTTTCTTTTTAATTATGTAAGAGTTAGCGTAGACAAGAGGACAAGAGGGCGTACAGAAAAAAGGGCTTGAAGACTGTCTCGGTTGGATCATTGGATCTAACCCATATTTCGGCAAGAAGGTAAAGAACTCTGGGATCTAAGGCTGTATTGGCTGAATATGGTAAGGGGTCAAATACGTAGTTGGATTTTGATATTTAGATTAACGTGTTAATAATCCAATTATAGGCAGTTCGTGTGTGGATCTCGCCAACGTACCGTTATAAATCAGATGTGTAACTGACACCCTCTCATAGACTAGATCGGCAAAAGCCGAAAAGCTAAAATGCCGGAAAACCAGTATTTCATGAATTTGCGAGTGTGCGAGTGCTCGTAAGATAAGTGCATTAACATATTCGGTAATTTGAAATGATAAGACTACAGTACACATGATTTCGTGCATTTCGATATTTTTGGGCTTCATGGGCCAAAATCGGGTTAATGAGCCAACGGGCCCAACACGTAGGTATGCTCGGTAAGTGTTCCTGTTAGTACGTAAATGGTTATGATATGCATGAAAACCTTAAGAATAGTTAAATTACTGGAATACCCCTATGTATGTAAAATTACTATTATACCCCTAGGTGCAAAATGACCATTATACCCCTAGGGTTAATTTGGACTGAAATGTATGATGATCTGATTCTGTGTTGTGTATGCCGTAATTGTATATCTGTTGCATGGGGACACGGGTTATATTTATGGAGGAAGCGTCCTGGTGGCTATGCCACAATTATTTGATCTGGTGGCTCCGCCACATTTATCTGTTCTGGTGGCACTGCCACAAATATCTGTATCTGGTGACTCCGTCACATTATCTGATTTGGCGGCCATGCTGCAAATTTCTGTGGCGTGTAGCGGTTGGGTGGGTCGAGTAGTCTCCCCACATGGTGTAAGGTTGGACGGGGGTGCATATGGTTGGATTTGGGTTGGGTTTCTGCATATACATGTGATATCATGCTCGCTCATTATGGGCCTATGGGCTTTATTCTAAAATCTGTTCTGGGCTAAGGCCAACTTGATCTATTTCTGTGGGTTGAGCTGATATAGGCTATGTTTGGGTTAATTTACAGACTGAGTTTCCCCAAACTCACCCTTTTATTTTCATCCACGCAGGTAATCCCCAACCATAGTGGGCTTGGAGCTGAGAGGGATTCGGAGTGGCCACATGTTCTGCAAATTTTGATTTTCTTCTGGTGAATTGGACTTTTTATTTATTTACTTTTATGATTTGGGGTTTTAAGTTGTAATAAGGCCGCTTTTAATTATTTTTAAAGGTTTGGATATGTTTTGTTAGAGTAGGTCTGTTTTATTTTTTTAACTTTTGAAACTAATTAACTTTAGGGCGCGTTTTAAAAAGAACAGTCATTGATTTCCAAATAACATGATAATAAGCAAAGCTTCCACTATGAAAACGTTTTCCAAAATTAAGCACTTTTCTTAAAATGAACGTAATCGAATTGTTTCTTAGTAATATACCCTAAGTTAAGGTATGGCAATGGTGGTGTGCATGTCTAGGATTGGGTCCGAAGGGAGCTTGGTACTTAAGCAGTCCGATGGACTTACCTCCTCTTTTCTGGTTTCCTACCTGGTACGCTGCTTCCATTCACTTTAACCTATAATGAAATCATCATCTAAGCACTAAGTAAGTTTTTGGATTAAAAACATAAAATGTTTTGAATGTTTCGATGTGGCACGTCAGATCCTGTCATAACGTCTAGGCCGAGTTTGGGGTGTTACAAGTTAGTTGATAGTGTGACGATGTTCCACTAATCTCCAACCTTCACGAGATTTCGAGTACTATAGAATAAGGAAAATAAAATGGAGTAAGCATTATATGCTTAGTAAGTTTGTATAATGAAAAGTAAACTTACCAATCTTGTTTATTAAAACTAAGCATACAATATCATGTTTTCCATCCATTACAAAATTACCTAAACACATGCATTCAATTAAACATGTTAGTCACCAAAATCTTCATATCAATCAAGTAAACATAGATGAGCTCTTCATACTATTTTTCTTCACGACATCATTCATTTCATTCCATAATTCTCTTATCTTGCCAAGAAGTTTTGTGTCTATTAAATCATTGAAATTTTGATTGATACTCAAGTGGTACACTCGAGGTGTACGAATCAATAACCCGTCAATTCTTTTTCAAGAGTACCCATTAGGGCACTTAATCGAGTAACACACTCTTGAGTCATATATTGTATAACAGGATTACCAGTCTAAGCTAAATCCTTTATATAACGTATGCTCAGAAGAGCTCAATTAGGATTACCAGTCTAGGCTAAACCTTAATCATAACGTATACTCGATAAGTATTATATCAGGATTACCCGTCCGGGTTAAATCCTTTCTATAATGAGATCAATAGGATTACTCGTCCAAGCTTAATCCATCAACAACAAATGCAGGACTTTATCCATTTCAAAAAGCACATATATTCATCGGAATTCAATTTCAATAAGGACTTAAACCCTTTTTCACCATTTCAAGCATGTATTAAATTTTTCATTATAGCATTCAAATAATGTACATCAACAGAAGTCACATTCCATACAAACACAACATTCAATTAAACATATTTACATGCTCAATTAAGTTACACGGACTTACCTCGACACTTGTTCGCATAAGTAATCTACTAATCCGAAACCTTTTCTTTTCCTCAATCTAACTTCAAATGTGAGTTGTTCGGATCTATATAAACATATTTAATCATCAATTTCTCATATTTCACACTCATTTGGACTCAATTTACATCCTAGGCAAAATTACCATTTTGCCTCTAACTTTTCCATAAATTCTAATTTCGTCCCTAGGCTCGGAAAATAAAATTTATGCAATTTACTCCCCCAAGCCTAACCAAAAATTCAACATAAAATTTACATCACATATTTTCTATAAATTTCAAAATTTTTCATCAATTTTCACAATACATTTTAATCCCTAATTCATGTTTCATCAAAAATCACTTTGTAAAAGTTGTTTATCTATCAACAACCTTTCATTTTCTACCATGCATTTCTAATTTTCAGCATATTCATCCATGACCCAAATTTCATACCTTGATAAATTTTCAAATTAGTCCCCCAAATAGATAGATTAGACTATCCTGATTCTAAAAATATAAAAATTACTAAAAACAGGACTTGATTTCATACCTTTTTAAGCTTGGAAAGTTTTCTTTGTCTCTCCTAGGGTTTCCATAGAAATTTTGGGGAAGAAGACATGAAAATAAGATGATAACTTCTTTTTAATTAATTATCATCTTCTAAGTTTTTGTGATTTCCAATTTAGTCCCTACTCCTTTCTAATTTTTCCATGGATGAGTCACTAATGACCTGCACTTAAACTCACATCCATGAACCAACCAATTCAAGCATTCAAATTTAGCAAATTCCATCATACATCATGGCATAACATTTTATGCATACATGTCTACAATCATACCTTAGTTCAATCCATGTATTAAACATGATTTGATCAACTACTTAACATATATGTAGCCACCATAGTTTCACATTACAAGTATATTTAAACAAACCATTACTAGCCATTCTAATGGCTAGATTACAAGCATCATTTACATTTACATGCCAATATGGCCAATATATCCTATACATGCCATTATAACCATAATTGATTTACCATATTGTACCGACATGGGCCGATGGATAGTGTGAGTGATCTCCGCCGAGCTTCCAATCCAGCAAGCTTCTAATTTACTCTAAAATGGGGAAATAAAACTATGAAAGCATAAAATACTTAGTAAGTTCATATAACATGGTACTTAACTTACCATCCATTCTATTTTGAGGTGACTATGTAAGGCATAATCAAACAGTTTGATCTCAAGCCCTACACATATTCTCATTACCCTTGTTAGTCATATATTCCATATTAACATCAAAACATATATGGGCTCAACAGCAATCAAGTTTCCAAGCACATATGCTTTCCACAACATGTATTCATTCAACATGCATAATTCATCTAATTATTTCAAGTATAATTTCACAATAGTTCATTTCGAGTTTAGATCATTTCATATTAGAACTTTACTCATATTACTCAGAACATCAAGGTCACAATTAGTACACTCAAGGTGTGCAAGTATATAATCAAGAATGAACATATATATATCAAATAAAGTCCATGTACAAATATCATCATCTCATGTTTTCATATATCATATGTCATGTATCATCATTTACTTGTATTTTAGATGGATACGTGTAATAACTCATTTTATCATTCATATCTTCTCATGTTTGGAACTATTACCCGTTAAATTTATTCAGAATATCAATGGATACGCAGGTAATACACTCGAGGTGTACGAATCAGGATGCATCAAATCATGTCCAATAGTACCCATAAGGTACTATATCAGAGAGTACACTCTCGAGCCACACATATATACAACAGGATTACCAATCCAGACTAAATCCTTTTTATGGCATATGCTCTAAGGAGCTTGGTTTGGATTACACGTCCAGGATAAATCCAATCTATAGCATGTGCTCGAGAGGATCATATCAAGATTACCCGTTCGAGCTAAATTCTTTCTGTAATGAGGTCAATAGGATTACTCGTTTAAGCTAAATCCCTTCAGCAACAAACGCAGGACCTCATTCATTTCAAGAAATCACATATCCATCGATTTTCCATTTTTCAACCAAGAATTAAACATTTTTCTCAAGCATTATCAAGCATGTAATTATTTCATACATCCACAACATTCATATAATTCAAATAAACACATTCCACATTCATTTCAAGCATATAAGTAACATTTTCATCGTTTATCAGTTTTCATTTATCGATCATTATCATTTAATTTTAAACATTTTTATTTATCGGGCTTGATCGGATATGTAGTCATTTCCCATATTTATGAAATTTATACAATTTACATAAACAAAATCAATGCAAGTGTAACACCCATTGCCCATATTCGACATTAGAATAGGGTACGAGGCGTTACCGGACATAAACTCACACAATCATAAAAACCGAGACCTAAATTTTTGTCTAAATTTAAAACTTTTCATTCACATGCACATCATCCCTTATATGGGCCTTCGAGGCCCAAAACATACATTGGGTGTGATTCGGGACTAAACTGAGAACTCTCAGAACTTATACAACAATTAGAAAATTTTCCTATTTTGGAGGGTCACACGCCTGTGTGGGTAGGCCGTGTGGTCACATAGGCCCGTGTGGCTTGGGACATGCCCGTGTCCTCAGCCTATGTGACTCTCTATTTATGACGTCATCAACTAAATTCTGGTCACACGGCCAAGTCACACGCCTGTGTGCTTAGGCCGTGTCCTCCTTAAGGCTGAGACACACGGCCGTGTCTCCGCCCGTGTGTTTACTACTCAGCATTCTGTTTTACCTAATTAGGGTACAAGGGACACACGGCCAGAACACACGCCCATGGGGCAGACCGTGTGTCACACACGACCTAGACACATGCCCATGTGTCTACCCGTGTGGACAAATTTGAGGCTATTTTCCAAGCCTTTTGTCACCCTCAATAACACATGTACACTTGCACATCTCAATGACATCCTACATGGTGTAAATGAGCACTTACACATTCATAAACATGGCTCATACATGTCAACTTCTTATCAATTTATACTTGCTTAAGACTTCATATTTTATTTAGACCAAGCTTACTAAATCATATGGAATGTGTAACACTAATTTACTTCCATATTATACATTCATGCCTTAGATGTTATTATGCCATTTACTCACAATTCCATCATCAAACATCCATGATCATATGAATGTAATCACAACATGACCGACCTTAGCACATGTATGCATATATGAATAGGATTACATCCCCATAATTAATATGAGCCATATCTCATGGCCTTATAAAAATTGGACCATAAACTATTCTAGGCTAACAGATTTGGCCACATTAACAATGACTGTGACAACCCGAATTAGGGCCTAATCAGAATAGTGGTTTCGTGACCACAAATTCGAGATAAAAATAATTATTTTATAATTATTTTATATTTATTTTGAGGTTTATGATATGATTTCATGATTTCGTGAAAATTTCGTAATGAAATTCTATGCATTAAGCGCTTAAGTTGAGATTAGGGACTAAACCGAATAAATTGCAAAACTTGCATTCTAGAAGTTTTTAGTATGAAATTGCATTGAAATATTAATTAGGAGGTCTTAAATAGCAATTTGACCAATTTTAGGTTCATGGACAAAATTTGGACATGGAAGGAATTTTTGAAAGTTTAGTAGTAAGGGCATTTTGGTCATTTGTATATTAAATGAAATAAAATGGGAAAAATAACACAAATTTTGGTCATCTTCATCACTAGTTGCTGCCGAAATTTACTCTCCTCCATAGCTAGGGTTTCTTCAATTTTCAAGCATCATAATCAAGAAAGGCGTGGAATCGACCTCGAACGGAGGAAAGAAAAAGCTTTGGACTAAACTACAAAATTTCTATATTTTGCACCGAGGTAAGTTTGTACGTAAATAAATCATCGATTTCTTTTATGTTATTGTATTTTGATAACATGTGGATATTATCGACGCTTTGTCGAGGGATTTTCGATGATCGCCTCTCTAATGACTAAGCTGTTACAAAAGAATGTTAAGTTTGATTGGACTGAAGAATGTCAACTAAGTTTCGAGAAGTTAAAAGAGCGATTGACCAAAGCACCCGTGTTAGTGCAACCCAGTCGGGGAAAGAATTTGTGATCTATAGTGATGCGTTATCAATTGGTCTTGGTTGTGTTTTAATGCAAGAAGGTAAAGTAGTAGCTTATGCCTCACGACGATTGAAACCGCATGAGAAGAAGTACCCACACATGATTTAGAGTTGGCCGCCATTGTCTTTGCTTTGAAGATTTGGCGTCATTATTTATACTGGTGAGAAGTGCCGAATCTTTCTACTGATCACAAAAGTTTGAAATATTTGATGGATCAAAAGATTTGAATTTATGTCAACGGAGATGGCTTGAATTGTTAAAGGATTATGAATTAATAATTGATTATCACCCTGGAAAGTGAATATAGTCATGCAGATGCTTTAAGTAGAAAATCTTTGTTTGCTTTGAGAGCTATGGGTGCAAATTTAACTATGTCCGATGATGGTTTGCTTTTGGCGAGAATTAAGAGTTAAGCCGCTATTTCTTCAACAAATTTGTGAAGCTCTCGAAGAATGACAATGAATTACGAACAAAGCGAGCTCAGTGTGAATTGGATTGTGACTCAGATTTTCGAATCGGACCAGAGGATTGCTTAATGTTTCGTGATCGAGTATGTGTACCGAAAGATACTGAGTTGATTTAGAAGATTTTACATGAAGCACACAGTGGTTGTTTGCAAGTTCATCCTGGTAGTATGAAAATGTACAACGACCTGAAGAAAATATACTGGTGGAATGGTATGAAAAGAGATATCTCTGAGTTTGTAGCCAAATGCTTGATTTGCCAGCAAGTGAAAGCTGAACACCAGGTACCTTGAGGTTTACTTCAACCAGTGATGATTCTCGAGTGGAAATGGGACAGAATTACGATGGATTTTGTGACAGGGTTGCTTCTAACTCCAAAAAGGAAAAATGCCATCTGGGTTGTGGTTGATAGATTAACAAAATCAGCTCACTTTATACCAAAGATGCACTGACGACTCCCTTGATAAGTTGGCTAAAATATATATTTCTGAAATTGTGAGATTACACGGAGTACCTATATCTATTATTTCGGATAGAGATCCGAGATTTACTTTGAGGTTTTGGAAAAAGTTGCAAGAAGCTTTGGGTACAAAATTGAATTTCAGTACCGTGTTTCATTCACAAACCGACGGTCAATCTGAAAGAGTAATTCAGGTACTCGATGATATGCTCCGATATTGTGTTTTAGAGTTTCAAAGTAGTTGGGAGAAATATTTAGCCTTGGTTGAATTTGCCTACAACAACAGTTTTCAGTCGAGCATACAGATGGCACCGTACGAAGCATTGTATGGTCGCAAGTGTCGAACTCCTTTGTATTGGACCGAGCTTAGTGAAAAACAGATTCATGGAGTTGACTTGATAAAAGAAACTGAAGAGAAAGTGAAAGTGATTCGTGATTGTCCGAAAATTCGCCTTGAGATTGACAAAAGTCATACGCGGATTTGAAGAGAAAATAGATCGAGTTCCAAGTGGGTGATAAATTTTTTCTAAAGGTATCTCCGTGGAAGAAAATTTTAAGGTTTGGCCGAAAAGGCAAGTTAAGTCCACGTTTCATTGGGCCTTATAAGATTATTGAAAGAGTTGGACCAGTGGCTTATCGGCTAGCCTTACCAACTGAGTTGGAAAAGATTCATAACGTGTTTCATGTGTCGATGCTGCGACGTTACCGTTCTGATCCTTCACATGTAATTCCTCTGACGGAAATTGAAATTCGACCGGATATGACCTATGAGGAGGAACCAATAAAGATTTTGGCTCGGAAAATTAAACAGTTAAGAAATAAAAATATAGCCTTAGTGAAAGTATTGTGGCACAGACATGGAATGGAAGCGGCTACGTGAGAACCTGAAGAAGCTATGAGGAAACAATATCCGAATCTCTTTACTGGTAAGATTTTCGGGGACGAAAATCTCTAAAGGGGGGAGAATTGTGACAACCCGAATTAGGGCCTAATCGGAATAGTGGTTTCGTGACCACAAATCCGGGATAGAAATAATTATTTTATAATTATTTTATATTTATTTTGAGGTTTATGATATGATTTCATGATTTCGTGAAAATTTCGTAATGAAATTCTATGCATTAAGCGCTTAAGTTGAGATTAGGGACTAAACCGAATAAATTGCAAAACCTGCATTCTAGAAGTTTTTAGTATGAAATTGCATTGAGATATTAATTAGGAGGTCTTAAATAGCAATTTGACCAATTTTAGGTTCATGGACAAAATTTGGACATGGAAGGAATTTTTGAAAGTTTAGTAGTAAGGGCATTTTGGTCATTTGTATTTTAAATGAAATAAAATGGGAAAAATAACACAAAATTTGGTCATCTTCATCACTAGTTGCTGCCGAAATTTACTCTCCTCCATAGCTAGGGTTTCTTCAACTTTCAAGCTTCATAATCAAGAAAGGTGTGGAATCGACCTCGAACGGGGGAAAGAAAAAGCTTTGGACTAAACTGCAAAATTTCTATATTTTGCACCGAGGTAAGTTTGTACGTAAATAAATCATCGATTTCTTTTATGTTATTGTATTTTGATAACATGTGGAATATGGCTGCCTATCAAATGGTTATTTGATGTAAGTTATGAATTTAAATTGATTTCGGACAATTTAATAAAATGTTGGAAAAGTGAGAAATTTCCTGTTGAACCTTCGGAAATAAAACGATACAAATGAACTATTGTGTGGTCACGTGTGTAGTACTAAGTGCAGGCTACTACGTGTACCAGATTATTGGTCGCATTTGTAGTACTAAGTGCAGGCTACTATGCGTATCATATAGCTTCGGCTACGTGTGGAAATGGGAAAATGTTCAAGTAGTGGTGTATCTGTTTGTTATTCCGATAAGTTCAACTGAAATTGATTTAAATGAAGATACATGTGAAAGTGATTATGTGATGAATAAGTGCAAGTATATGTTTATTTGAATTTATGAGCAATATGCTCGATAAGTGAGCGAACTTCAGTAAAATGGAAAGGATTGAGCGAAATATGTAAGAGTGAATTTTTGTAGTAAAACAATGTTGGACAGCAGCAGTTGCATAATTTTGAAAATTCACCAAAAATCATGAAAGTAGAATTAAATCTCAAATAAATTATGGAATTAAAGCTTAATGGGTCTACTTTCATATAAAAGAAACAGGGGAAACAAAAGACTTCTATATTATGTGATAATTGAATTCTTGTGAAACAGGTTCTGAATAAAATTAAGATCCCCTGTTCTGACTTTAGAAATTCACCATAAATTGTACAAAAATTATTAAGAGTCATACCATACATGCATGGATTCCTTATTGAGTATATTTTTAAGGGAAATAAACGGCATGGTCTTTGGAATCTTGTACAGGGAGAAATTTTGTTCGTAATGCACAGGTGTCAGAGTAGTCATACCCTGAAATAGGGGAGACTTTAACTAATAAACTGTACTAATTGGCCCGACCAAAAATTCTAGAAAAAAATTAGTAAATAGAATTATGAGTCTAGTTTCAAGGAAAATTTACGAAATTGAATTTTGAGATATGTAGCTCAAGATATGATTTTTCTTTTAACTGGGACTCTAGAAAACAGCCTGTCATCAATATATGTAACCATGTACTATTATGATTGTTTTACTTTGATAAATTATATATCAATTTAGTACTTACTTACTAAGCTATATGCTTACCATCTTTTCTTTTTCTTGTTTTATAGAATTATTAAGCCAGCTCGGGATTTTGGAGATCGTCGGAGACTTATCTACACTATCAATACTTTTCGGTATTTTGTAATCACTACTTTGAAATTATGGCATGTATAGAGAGAGACTAATCATTTTGTTATATGTCATAATTAATTTGTTTTAAAGTATCACTTTTTTTTAATTTTTAAAATCTACATGTATCTATGTATATCTGTTAATGCTATCAACTTTAGTCTAAGCTAAAGTAAGTAAATTGAGTAAGGTCAGGTTAATGTGTGAATTCATGTTTCCGTGAATAGTAATGCTCCGTACCTTATTTCGGTCTAGAATATGGGTATGGGGTGTTACATTCGGGGACATCTAATAAAATTGGAACGATACAGAGAAGATTAGCATGGCCCCTGCGCAAGGATGACACGCACAAATCGAGAAATGGTCCAAATTTTGTGTTATTTTTCCCATTTTATTTCATTTAATATACAAATGACCAAAATGCCCTTACTACTAAACTTTCAAAAATTCCTTCCATGTCCAAATGTTTTCCATGAACCTAAAATTCGTCAAATTGCTATTTAAGACCTCCTAATTAATATTTCAATGCAATTTCATACTAAAAACTTCTAGAATGCAAGTTTTGAAATTTATTCGGTTTAGTCCCTAATCTCAACTTAAGCGCTTAATGCATAGAATTTCATTACGAAATTTTCACGAAATCATGAAATCATATCATAAACCTCAAAATAAATATAAAATAATTATAAAATAATTATTTCTATCCCGAATTTGTGGTCACGAAACCACTATTCCGATTAGGCCTTAATTCGGGTTGTCACAATGACACAATTTAATCAAAAGACAAAGTCCCTATACATGCCATAAACTTAAAATACTTACGTTCACTTATACCCGCATGATAGCTTGATAGTGTGATGGCGTCTCCGACGGTCCCCAACCTGAGCTAGCTAAATTAACCTATAAGAGATGGGAAAGGAATATGAGTAAGCTTCAAAGGTTAGTAAGTCCATATGAAAATAATGAGCAACTCATGCTAGTCATATACTATGCTTGACAATATAAGCACAAGTTAATATAAAATAACTATAAATCTCAAGGTTTTAATATAACCTATTTACATGTTAACTCTCTTTTGATTTATCAAAATAATTTAACATTACTCAACTTTCAGTCTAGCAGCCATAGTTTCTCCATTGTAACATGTTTCATGATTAGCAAATCATTTTAAACATCTTAGTAAAAGTACACATTACTTATGTATATTCATGTTTTCATGCTTATAGCTCAACATATTTCAAATTGTATAAACTCTTTCTTTCCATACTTTCTTAACCATTTTAATGGACAATTAGGCCAATATTTCCTTTCACTCATAACCGATAAATCACAATTCAAATGAACAACATTTACTATCTCACTAATCAATTGGGCCTCCAAGGCCTAACATACAGTCATCAACCATGTTTATATGCATTTATACATTATGTCTATAAATCAGCAAACATAAGGCTATTTCAAAATCACTTTCATAGTGATCATAACTCACAATATCATGAAGTCAATACTTAAAATCTTACGTACATACATGTACCATCTCGTAAGATAACCACTTACTTTCTCATCTTTGGCATACCCGTTGAACACTTGGAATACTAAATGGATACACAGAAAGTCTTTGCACATAAGTGCCACCTATGCAGCTAAATCTACCTTATATCTCATATCACATAAATGCTCACTCTCGAGCAAAGACACAACTATGCAGTGCTGCTCACACAAGCTATCAGGTATCCGCAACATATGCCAGACTACCTAGCCACTGGTAGACGTACGAGACCAACATCTGGATCACATAATCACACATACATTACAAATACCCTTAGTGACATGTCACTCATATCCTATTCTCTTCTTGAGGTTCAAACAGGATTTTTCTCACTTATCCGAACTTCGTCAAATACAACCATAGAATCAATCATTTATTTCATACATTACCAGAGCATTTAGAATATTTAAAGTACAACATAACATAGCATTATTTTCATACGAACTTACCTTGACACCAAAATGGCAAAGAGAGACCTAACCGTCAATGACTCATTTTCCCTTATTCTAGGCCTGAATCTCGTTTTGTTTGATCTATAACATCACATTTAGCCCATTTACTAGTCACATTACTCAATGTGACCCAAAAATCATACTATAGCAAAATTATGTTTTTGCCCCTAAAGTTTATCATAATTACACTTTTGCCCCTAGCCTCATAAAATGAAATTTATTCAATTTCTTTAACATACAAGCCTAGCTGAATCATTTTCATAACTATAGCAGCCCACAATTTCCATTAAAACACACTTTTACTACATATTTTATAACTTTTACAACTTAGTCCTTTTGGACGTTTTCACCGAAAATCACTTTGATAAAAGTCATTTCTCTAACCATAAACATGCATAATCTACCATAAACATCAAAATACACAAATTTCTAACATGGTTCAAAACTTATACCTTCATCATATCTTAAATTAATGGTAGAAATAGCTAGATCGTGTTATAAGGATTTCAAAAACGTGAAAATCTTTAAAAAAGGGCTAGAACGGACTTACAACCGAGCTTGAAAGCTTGAAAAAACCTAGCCATGGTTTCCTCTTTAAAATTTCAGCCAAGGAGGAAGTGGAAAATTTTTTGGGCTTTTCTTTTTGTTTTTAATTCATTTTAATAATTAAATTACCAAAATACCCTTAATGAAAAACTTTGGAAACATGCCTAACCAAGTCCATTTTTGTCCACCAACTTAACCAATGGTCTAATTACCATATAAGGACCTCCAATTTAAAATGTCATAACAATTGGACACCTCTAAGATGTAGAACTCAACTTTTTCACTTTTTATGATTTAGTCCTTTTAACTAAATTGATGCCCAAACGTCAAAATTTTCAAATGAAATTTTCACGAAATCATTTCGTGAAATTGTAGACCATAAAAATATAATAAAAATAATTTTTCTTATGTTAAATTTGTGGTCTCAAAACCACTGTTTCGACTAGACCCTAATTCGGGATGTTACAACTTTCCCCCCTTTAGGGATTTTTGTCCCCGAAAATCTTACCAGAAGACGTTGCTTCCAACTCTTATGAATCACTTTCACTAAATTCTCAGAATCACAAATTGATTTTAGCCTTGTATATCTCTTTCCAATAACCTTTGAACTTTAGAACACAGTGTCGGAACATGTTATCAAAATTCTGAATTACTCTCTCAAGAACACATAGCTCAGTTGATCTGTCAAATAGGAACTCTGTACATGCTGAATAATCTTATGGATCTTTGCCAAACAATCAAACACAATCCAAATAACATCTTCCTTTTCGGAGAAAATGACAATCCCGATACAAAATCTGTAGTAACTCTATCTCATTATCACTCTTGCACAATCACTAATTGTATTAGTCCTGAATACACTTCATGTTCGGCTTACTTGCTAACAAATAGATATCTGGTCATAATTTTAAAATATCATGGTACATACTTGTAACACCCCAAACTCAGTCTAGACGCTATGGCCGAATCTGCGATGTCACATTGAAGTGCTTTTCGTTTAGCATAATCTCGTTGAAAATCTGTTTTATACTAAAACCTCTTTGAGAACTTAACGTAAGTTTTAGGATATCTTGTTCGTTGTTAAGACTCAAGTTATTTTAGCAAAATGTTAAACATATTAGATTGTCAATATGTTTTAAAAAATATGTTTGTTATGGAAGCTTTTTTTTAAAATATGTTGCGTAATCGTTGTGTTTGAAAAGCATTTATCTTTTTGAAAATTCGCGGCCTACTACTAGCAAATATGAGTCAAGTAAATAAATCCCAAATTAAAATAAAAACTTAGAGAGGCCTTATTACAAAACAAATACCCAAATTAAATACTTATAAATTAAAAGTTAAAAGTGAAAGCAAATGCGGTTTTGTTGCCACCATCGAGTCCCTCGCAGCACCAATCCGCTTAAGGATTACCTGCGTAGAAAAGCAAAAGGGTGAGTTTATGAAAACTCAATGTGTAATTTCTTATTAAACAAACAGTCAATCATACAATAGGCAAATACAATCTGGGCCTAGGCCCGTTTCAGTAGCAGTTCAGTCTTAGTTAGGGCCTTAACCCGTTACAGTATTAGTATCAATGTGGGATTTAGCCCATTTTAGTAACAGTAACAGAAATGCAATCAGAAATCCTACCCACCCATCCTCTACACTCCACTCCGTCCAGCCCTACACTCCATGTGGAAACAAAATCAACCCACCCATCCCTACACTCCAAAATATAACACCATTTGTGGCACTAAACAGTGTTTGCAGCAGAGCTGCCAGTATAGTACATTTCCTCCAAATATAATAAATCCATCCCCATGCAATATGTCATGTAATAATATCATACGTGTATGCAAAAATGTCATGCTCAATTATAGTCATAGATATCATAGGGGCATATCAGTCATTTTACCTCATAGGGGTATAACAGTCATTTCATTAATTGGGATCAGGGTATACTTACCGACCAACCAGTAGGTCCACAGTCATCTCGGGCGACCCATGCAGCCCTAACAATTAGACAGTGAAAATGGGCCTAAGGCCTATATCGCGACCTATGTGGGCCCACATACCCATATGGCCCGTTTAGGCCAGTAATGGCCCTGGCCATGTGAACTATATAGCCTAGCCCACTATTCTCCATACTTTCGTGTGGTTTACCCGTGCAGGGCCCACGAGTTCGTGGGGCCTATACGGCCCATTTCGGCCCAACATGGCCCAAATTGACTTAAGCCCATGAGATCACTCATGGCTGGCCTTAACGATCTTACACCCACGTTTAGGCATTCGAACTACCACACGAGCGAGCGCACACTCGTGTAGTGACGACGGTCACCTATTTCAGCTTTTGCTGATTTAATATTATAACAGTGTAATTACACACCTTGTTGCAAAAAGGTGCAGAAACCCGCGAGCACCAACCCTACATTCAATCAAGACACTCTGTCAGTCTTTAATCAACAAGGATAAACATACTCTTTCTAACACTCATCTCAAAATCATATTGATACTTTCCTTGATTGAACGAATGTGGTTTTAGCCTGCTTAAACCACTGATGAAGGTTGATAACAAACTCCTTGATGGTTATCTGCATAATAAGCGGATCTATTACTCATGTTTTCTTATACATATGGATTGAATCAGCATATACCAACCTATAGAAAACGAAAAGCCAAAAAAAGGGGAAAGAGATATTCGGCCAATACCAAAGAATCTAAGCCAAAATACCTCGGTTCAATATAATATCAACGAATAGCGTTATCTTCGATCGAGAGACGAGAGAAAGGTTCTAATCATTTCTGTAGCACTATAGAAAACACAGGCAATGCTGAGGATTTTGGAAAAGGTCACTGTGCCCAACAATGGCACTAGAAATCAAGGGTCCATTTCGGAGCGACTTTGATCGAACGGGGCTGAAATCTTTAAGGACGTGGCTGGCGTGGCTCCTAACGTGGCAGAATATTGGTTGGAGGCCATTGAAAGGATAATAGAGGATCTAGACTGTTCACCTGAACAAAAGTTAAAAGGAGTAGTGTCACTGCTTAGGGAAGAAGCCTACCAGTGGTGGTTGACAGTAAAAGAGGGTACCCAACCAGAGCGGGTCACTTGGGAGTTTTTCAAAACTGCTTTCCAAGGGAAGTATGTATGTGCAAGCTATGTGGATGCTAGAAGGAAGGAGTTCCTGAACTTGACCCAAGGAAACAAATCAGTGGCGGAGTACGACGCGGAGTTTCTACGCCTTAGTAGGTATGCAAGAGTAATGGTGGCAACGGACTATAAGCGTTGCATTAGGTTTGAGGACGGATTGAGAGATAGACTTAGGGTATTGATAGCTCCACAACGGGAGCGAGTTTTCTCGAAATTGGTGGAGAAAGCAAAGATAGCGGAGATGAGCGTTTAAATCGAGAGAAAGAAAAGGGTAAGGATAAAAGGGAGGCTGAGACTCCTGGTGTCGATCTGAGGCCTAGGCCTAGGGCTAGAGTTAATGGGCCAGTTAGAACAGGGCTCCCTGTTGTTAATCCAGGGGTGCCACCTTGTGCTGATTGCGGGAAAGGTCATGTAGGTGAGTGTTGGAAGGGGACAGGAGCTTGTCTAGCTTGTGAATCCATGGAGCATAGGATCAAGGGTTGCCCTAGAATGTCAGGTCAGGTGCCAGTCATGGACAGAGGTGGTGTACAGCCACTGAGGGTTGGTCAGCAATCACTGAGAGGCCGTGAACAGGCCAGGGGTGGAAATGATTTGGGTCGTAGAGCTCCGGGTAGAGGTGCTGGTCATGCTGATGCGAGGCAGCAGCTTTGGTCTATACAGCACATCGTCAAGAGGATGGAGACACTCTAGAGGTGAATAATGGTACGTACTTACCCATAGTGTGCTATTTACCTAAGTTGGAATTAGAGTGTGCAGCGAAAGTGTGGTGTGGTAGTCTGTGTTAGTAGTTGGGAATTTCGAGGACGAAATTTCTTTTAGGGGGTAGAGTTGTAACGTCCCAAAAATCTCGAAACCCAAAATTCCCGAAATCCTAATTTTTTCTTTTTGAGCTTAGTAATTCTGGTTAAGTGTTAGTTACGCGATGGTAGGTCTTGGTCAAGGTTTGAGTTCGAATCTAGGGGTAGAAGAAATTAAAGTTTAATAATTAAAAGGACCTTGTTGTCAAGTAGTGGGCTTTTAAATAAAGATAAGGGAAAATGGCATCAAAAAGCCTTGTTAAAGAGTGGCTAAGTGACGCCATTTAGGGTGTAGGGAGTGGCGTGTAGATGGACTCCAAGGGGAGTGTTTAGAACAGAAAATTAAGGAAAGGATCAAGGGGTTATCAGGGAGAAAAATGCGGAGATAAGAAGGGGAAGTGATGGAGCCGAATGGGGAATTGAGGCCCAGACAATTCAGCTATAGGGGCTATAAATAAGTGTCAAATGCAGGGTTTCCAGGTTAATGACGAATTTCCTTCACCCTGTTACCGAAAACCCTTTTTCCCTCAAAGCTGAAAGCCCCTTTATTTTACTCTCTTTTTTTGTGCCGATTTCTATTCTTTCTCTACACAATTTTCTTTATTTCATTTAGCCGATTTCTTCTTCTATTCTTCTTCTTTAATCTGTACCAAATAAACCTTATTCACAAAACTAAGCTTGAAAGCCGAATCTTCCAAGGGACAAATACTCGTCGACCGAATCTAGTGTAAGTGTTTGTTTTCTAGTCGATTTTGCTAAAAATCTATTATGCTGTTCGTTCCTTACTCTTTCTAATCAACTGTGGCAGGGAATTAGTATCGAATCTCAGATCTTAGCTCTCTGCTGAATTGCTCCTTAGGTGTTTTGCGGTCTTGGTAAGTATTCCTCTCTTATTAGCTAAGGTTGGTCGAATGGTCTTAAGTGAGATAAGGAAGTGAATTTTGTTGGATGTGAGTCCCCTAGTATTTGGTTTAACGAGTAAGATTAATGCAGATCTAAGGAGTACGTGATCAAAGAAAAGCTATTAGGGATTGGAGTTCAAGGTAAGTTTAAGGTGAGGTTTCAATTTTTGGGTAAAATATGTACTAAGCATACGATTAATTGAGGGGTGATATCATTTGTAAGTTGGTGATTAAGGGAATCGTAGCATGCTTGCTTACCAGGTGTGTACATACACTACACACAAGTAGATCGGCAAAAGCCGAAATGCCAAAAAGCCAAAAGTTTAGCTACGGTAGTCTTGTGAGTGCGCGAACACTCGTAAGGTGGAAACCGATAGTTTGTCTGAGGCCCTATGGGCAATTCCATGGGCTTGGGCTGTGAATTGGCCAACTGGCTTAATGGGCCCGATGGGCTGTTGGGCCCATAATAGGCAAAAGTTGAAAATTGTTGGGCCATATACATGTGAATTGGGCCTAATGGGCCATATAAATGTGATTGGGCCTAGTGGGCCATATATAGGTATGTGAGTTTGGGCTATGTAAAGGGTTTTGGGCCTAGTATATGATAACTACATAAAACTTAATTAATATATTGCGACCGTGGACAAGTCATAGGGTTAAGGTGTGGCAACGAGTATATGCATGTCTAGGATTGGATTTAGGGAGAGCTTGGTACTCAAGCGGTCTTAATGACTCACCTCCTCTTCTCCGGAATCCTATCTGGTGCATAGTGTTCATTCATCTTAGCTCACGGGATTTGTTAACGGGCCAAGGTAAGTGAGAACCATAATAAGGGAAAAAATTTACCAAAATGCCCCTATGGGAAAAAATGACCAAAATACCCCTATGTGTTAAATGTAAGTTTTGTGAATGTGATATGCCTATTTGCTGCACACATATGATATTCTGCTTAGGTTTCTTATGGGGTGGGAAGTATGGAACGGAGGAAGTATATGAGGATCGCATGGTTGCTTGACAATCGTGGATCCACCAACGGCTTTTAAGCCCAATATGTAAATACAAGTAGTTTCGCAACTGGGCTACCATTAATGTGTCGGTTGGGTGGGTCGATATTTATATCCCCACATGATGTGACGGGGGACAGAGCCGGTGTGTAGCGGATGGATTATTGGGATGGGATTGTATTGCATGTTTGATGTATGATGATTTTATTTTTGAATGCTTGTTTTTCGTCGAATGTTGTACACACTGAGTTTGCAAAAACTCACCCCCGTCTTTAATTTTATTTTTAGGTGATGCTCAGTAGAAGGTTCGATGTTTGGAGGGACTCAGGGTGGCCAGCTAGCAAGACAACATGGACTTGTGTTTTGTTTATTTTTTTCAAAGCATATGAGATTCTATTTTATTAAGTACTTTTCAGTCGGAATGTAATAAGGCTTCCTTTTTATTATTTATAGGGTTATTATCTCTATGCGATGTAATTATGGGAGGTTAGACATGGTTTCTTAAACTATAGCATGTTATTCTACGTTTCCGCATCTAAATTTTTAATGACAGGTTTTCATAAAATCGTATCTTTTAAACCAGTGGCTGAAAGGAGTTCCTTTTTAGTTTCTTTTGTTTTATGAAGGGTTTTCAATGAAAACACGATTTTTGCTAAGTCACTTCAATGTGACACTCTGACTCCAGCCATAACATCTGGGCCGGGGTTGGGGTGTTACACCCGTATTGCAGGCCGTGTTTGACCCCGTGTAACTCTCTAACTTGTGCCACACGGCCAGCCACACGCCCGTGTGAGTAGGTCGTGTGATCAATTTAATTTTCAAAAATTAGGTGCAAGGTTCACACGGCCAAGACACACACCCGCGTTCTAGGCCTACATAGCACACACGGTTGAGACACATGCCCGTGTCTCTGCCCGTGTGCTCAAATCTGAGCATTTTGTTTCTCAAATTTAAGATGCATGGGACACATGACCAAACCACACGCCCATGTGCCAAGCTGTATGTCACATATGATCAAGACCCATTTCCTAGCTTTATTTCTCACCCAAATTTTCCAATAACCTACACCAACACTTACAAGTATATACTAGCCAGTCCAAGCATTATAACCAAACTAATTTTAACATCTAACCTAATGTTGGCTTGAGTAACGCAAACATTGGTGAGAATCCAATGCCCCGAAACCCAAGGGTTCCTCCGCAAGGTTCGTCCACGGAGGGTGAGTTAGGGCCTAAGATCAGGCCGAAAGGCATAGTCGATGGACAACAGTTGAATATTCCTGTACTACTCCTTATTGGTCCCGAGGGACGGAGGAGGCTAGGTTAGCCGAAAGATGGTTATCGATTCAAGGACGCAAGGTGCCCTTGCTTTTTCAGGGTAAGAAGGGGTAGAGAAAATGCACATGCATATATATTTATAATTTTATCTTTATTAAGTTTATTCATTTAGTATAACTCAATCAATCCATAATATATGCTCATGATATTGCCATAGAATAACCTTATTAGATATACCGAAACAAAACCATTACTAGCGATTCCAATGGCTAGGCAACAAACAACATTTATAAGCCAACAATGGCCAAGTTACCTATACATGCCATTATACCAAAATGAGTTTACCATTTATACCAAAACAAGCTAGTGAATAATGTGATGATGCTCCAACCAATCTCCAACCTTCGCGAGCTTTCGAGCACTATAAAATAGAGGAAATAAACCTAGTAAGCATTATATACTTAGTAAGTTCGTATAACAGAAATTAAAACTTACCAATCACATTTAACAACATTATGCATACGATTAACATGTTTTCATCATTTTGGCAAGTTTACCTAAACACATATATTCAATCAAGCAAGTTAGTCTTATATATTAAATAATCATAGATGAGCTCATCATAAAATCCTTCATTAAATAATTCAAAACAATCAGGGCATATTTCTATTTATCTCATCGTTTTCTCATGTCAAGGGTATTATCCATTGAATTATTGAAATATCGATGAATACTCAAATAGTACACTGAAGGTGTACAATTCTGTAAACCATCAATTCATAATCAAGGGTACCCATCAAGGTACATAATCAGGGAGCATACTCTCGAGCCACATGTATGAATGCTCAAACAAGCCATGTAATCATGTACCAGGACACTTATCAGAGCTAATAAGGAAACTCGTAAGAGTTTTTACTCAAGGAGCTCATAGAGCCTTTAAGATATCTCCAAAAAGATATTATCAGGGAGCTTCGAATAAGGTAATAGAGAATTCAAGAAAGCTTAACAAGATTCTCATGAAGAGCTGCATTTATGTCCGTATTATATGACAGACCATAACTGATCGAAACATGTATCAGGACGCTCACAAAGAGCTACGGTAATGCGCAACACATGCTAAATCACTACCGATCAAGATGCTTACAGGAACTATATAACAGGATGCTCGAGAAGTTGTATCGAGATTACTCGTCTTAGCTAAATCCCTTCTGCAACATATGTAGAATCACATTCATATACGGGAAAACACATGTATCCATCAATTTTCATTATTCCAACGAAACTTAACATTTTAAACACGTTTCCAATCATCTGATCATTTCATATTTTTATAACATTCATATAGTCACATAAACATTTACTTCATTCAAATTAAATGTAACATTCAATTCAAACATGTTAATAGACATGAATAAGCTATACGAACTTACCCCGATAATAATTCGTACAAGAAAATCTACTATTTTGAAACTTTCTTTTTTCCTCGATCAAGCTTTGAATTTGTGTTATTTGAAATTTTAGTTGGATCCACCCTGATACCTTTAGCAGATACAATATGTCCAAGAAAACCAA
This sequence comes from Gossypium anomalum, assembly GCA_025698475.1. Lineage (NCBI taxonomy): Eukaryota > Viridiplantae > Streptophyta > Magnoliopsida > Malvales > Malvaceae > Gossypium > Gossypium anomalum. The sequence continues at coordinate 65,065,114 of CM046956.1, forward strand.
CTTCCTGTAGCAAAAATTCATATTTACTAAATTTGGCATACAGTTTCTTCTCACGCAGAGTTTGCAACACAATTCTCAGATGATCTGCATGTTTATTTTCATCTCAGGATTAAACCAAAATATCATCTATAAATTCCACCATAAACTTATCTAAATATGGTCTAAAAATTATATTCATCAAATCCATAAACACTAGAGGTGCATTTGTAAAACCAAAGGGCATCACAAAAAACTCATGATGCCCATACCTGGTTCTGAAAGTCGTCTTTAGCACATCCGAATCTTTTACTCGTAGCTGATAATAACTAAAACGAAGATCAATCTTTGAAAATATAGTGGCACCTTTCAACTGGTCAAATAGATCATTAATTCGAGATAATGGATACTTATTCTTTATTGTAACTTTGTTAAGCTGTCTATAATCAATGCACAGCCTCAATGATCCATATTTCTTCTTTGCAAACAAAACCGGTGCACCCCAAGGTGAGAAACTAGGTCTAGAAAAACCTCTATCAATCAACTCTTGCAACTATGCTTTCAACTCTTTAATTCGAGAGGAGCCATTCTGTAGGATGCTATAGATATTGGTATTGTCCCTGGTACACGATCTATAGAAAACTCCACTTCTCTAACCGGTGGCAAACCAAGTAATTCCTCAGGAAATATATTAGGAAATTTACATACAATCGGTACTAACTAAATTTTTGACTCAGATACTTTAGTGTCCAACACATATGCAAGATAAGCTTCATAACCTTTTTTTGACATATTTATGTGTAGATATTGCTGAAATCACTTTAGATAACCCATCTAATTTATCATATTCAACATGGAGTAACTTACCACTCTGACATTTCAATACAATATAATTTTGTTTACAATTCACCACTGCATCATTTTGGGTTAACCAGTCCATTCCCAAAATCACATCAAATTCATAAAATGGCAATAACATTAAATCAGCCAAAAAGCAATAACCATTTACCATCAACGGGCAGTTTTTACAAACTTTATCCACCATAACATACTGGCCTAGGGGGTTTGAAACTTTAACCACAAATTTAGTGAATTCAACATGTAAATTTCTAACATAAACTAAATTTGTACATATGTATGAATGTGTGGAACCAGGATCAATCAAAGTAGTAACATCAGTATCAAGTAGAGAAAATGTACCAGTAATGATGTCTGGTGCAGAGGTATCTTCTCTAGCACGAATAGCATATGTCTTTGCCAGTGCTCGTGCCTCAGATTTAACCAGAGGATTACTCGGTTTTGAAGTTTATTCAATATCTCTTTCAACCCTTTCCAAAAATCTTTAAGAAAATGATCAAGAGAGCCACATTTAAAACATACTCCACTTCTCAATCGACATTCCCCAAAACGAACTTATTACAATGTTTACAACTTGGTTTAGGATTACGGACACTTCCCACACTCGTTACAGATGAGGAAAAAGATCTCGGGTTAGGGCATTGAGAGCCTCGCTCTTTTCTAGAATATCCCGTTGATGTTGTAAAATAATCATAATACTTCTTTGATTTCTTAAAATCAGATGACTGCAACTTGCTCATAATTCTTTTACCAGAAACCTGAGCTTCTCTTTCAGCTTGTTTCTTTCCTTTACTTAATTTTTCAGCTTTATGTGCTCGACCGGCTAACACCACAAATTCCCTAAATTCAAGAATTCCAATAAATAGCTTAATGTCTTCATCTAAGCCCTTCTCAAAACGTTTGCACATATCAGCCTCGCTTAGAACCCACTCTCTAGTATATTTACTCAATCGAATAAATTCTCGCTCATACTCAGACACAGTCATGTTTCCCTGTTTGAGTTCTAAAAATTCTTTATTTTTCTGATCTAGAAATCTCTGACTAACATACTTCTTTCTGAATTCAGTCTGGAAGAATTGCAAAGTAACATTTTCACTCGATACCACATAAGTTATAGTATTCCACCAATGATAAGTTGTGTCTTTTAATAAAGATACTGCACATTTCAAACATTCAGTTGGTGTGCAAGATAATTCATCTAAAACCCGAATGGTATTTTCCAACCAAAACTCAGCCCTTTCTGGATCATCATCTACAGTAGCTTTAAATTCCTCTGCCCCATAGTTACGGACTTTGTCTACCAGAGGCTTACCAGTTCTAACAGGTTTAAGACCTTATGGCATCTTAAGAACCGGTTGAGGAGCAAGTAGGGGAGGTTGTTGTATAGCGGGATTTGTTCTTATATACTGAGTGAACCATTCATTTATCATTTGAAAGAAAGCTTGTTTTGCCTTCTCACTTTGGCCCTCAGATACGGGCCTTTCACTACTAGATGTAGCTCTTTGAACTGAAGCTGAAACATTGCTCTCAGCTTCCTCGGATTCAACTCTAGCTTGGTCGATTGACATTACTATATGAAAAACATATTTAAATTTGTTAGGAGATATCACACTATCACAAATTATTTAATGGCATGTATAGCTAAACTCATGCTTGCTACGTTCAATCTGATAATCGACTAAATCGTAGCTCTGATACCAATAAATATAACATTCTTAACCCTTGTTCGTCACCAGAATAGGGTTACAGAGCATTACAGGATTTTCCATAACATTTATAGATAATTGATGACAATTATTATTCATTTTCTGAGATTATTCATAGCATCCCCTAAATAGACCCTTGAGGCCCGATATGAGTATTAGAATCGAGTCAGGACTAAATCAAAAACTCAAAGAATTTTTCGCAAAATTCCTAAAATTTTCCTAGATGCAGGGCACACACGCCTGTGTGGTCCAAGGACATGTCCGTGTAACCCTAAGACATGTTCGTGCTGCAAGCCGTGTTCAACCCTGTGTAACTCTCTGACTTGTGCCACACGTCCATCCACACGCCCGTATGAGTAGGTCGTGTGATCAATTTAATTTTCAAAAATTAGGTGCAGGGTTCATATGGCTAAGACACACGTCCGTGTTCAAGGCCGTGTAGCACACATGGCTGAGACACACTCCCATGTCTCTACCCGTGTGCTCAATTCTGAGAATTTTGTTTCACAAATTTAAGATGTAGGGGACACACGGCCAAACCATATGCCCATGTGCCAGGCCGTGTGTCACACACAGTTAAGACACATGCCCGTGTGTCTACCCGTGTGGACAAAATAAAGCCATTTCCTAACTTTATTTCTCACCCAAATTTGCCAATAACCTACACCAACACTTACAAGTATATACAAGCCAATCCAAGCGTTATAACCAAATTAATTTTAACATCTAACCTAATATATTATTACATGCATATATATTTATAATTTTATCTTTATTAAGTATATTCATTTAGGATAACTCAATCAATCCATAATATATACTCATGATATTGCCATAGAATAACCTTATTAGATATACCAAAACATAACCATTACTAGCCATTCCAATGGCTAGACTACAAACAACATTTATAAGCCAACAATGGCCAAGTTACCTATACATGCCATTATACCAAAATGAGTTTACTATTTATACCAGAGCAAGGTAGTGAATAGTGTGATGATGCTCCAACCGATCTGCAACCTTCGCGAACTTCTGAGCACTATAAAACAGAGAAAATAAACCTAGTAAGCATTATATACTTAGTAAGTTCACATAACAGAAATTAAAAGTTACTAATCACATTTTACAACATTAAGCATACAATTAAGATGCTTTCATCATTTTAACAAGTTTACCTAAACACATATACTCTATCAAGTAAGTTAGTTTGATAATACATTTTTATATTAAATAATCATAGCGAGCTTAACAGGACACTCATGAAGAGCAGCGTTTATGTCCGTATTATATGCCAGATCACAACCAATCGAAACATGTATCAGAACGCTCACAAAGAGCTGCAGTAGTGCGCAACACATTCTAAATCACTACCGATTAGGATGCTCGCAGGAACTATATAACAGGATGCTCAAGAGGCAATATTGGGATTACTTGTCTGAGCTAAATCCCTTCTGTAACATATGTAGAATCACATTCATTTACGGGAAAGCACATGTATCCATCGATTTTCATTATTCCAACGGAACTTAACATTTTAAACACGTTTCCAATCATGTGATCATTTCATATTTTTATAACATTCATATAGTCACATAAACATTTACTTCATTCAAATTAAATATAGCATTCATTTCAAACATGTTAATATACATAAATAAGTTACACAAACTTACCTCAATAATAATTCATAAAAGAAAATCTACTATTCCAAAACTTTCTCTTTTCCTCGATCTAGCCCTAAATTTGTGTTATCTGAATCTATATAACTAAATTTAATCATCAATTTCTCACATTTCATATTCTGTTGAACTCAATTTATATCCTAGGCAAAATTACCAGTTTGCCCTTAAACTTTCCATAAATTCCAATTTCATCCCTAGGCTCGGAAAATAAAATTCATGCAATTTACTCCTTATTCCAAGCCTAACCAAAATTTCAATATAAAATTTACAGCACATGCATTCTATAAAACTTAGAATTTTTTTCAATTTTCACAACTTTACAATTTAGTCTTTAAATCACAATTTCATTAAAATTCACTTTGTAAAATTTGTTTATCTATGAACAACCTTTCATTTTCTACCATAAATTTCAAATTTTCAGCATATTCATCAATGGAAAAAATTGTATACTTTGATAACTTTTCAAATTGATCCCCAATTTAGATAGATTAGGTTATCTCGATCTCAAAAATATAAAAATTACTAAGAACGGGACAAGAATACTTACCCAATTATGCTTGATTAGTTTCTTCTCTCTCTCCTAGGGTTTCCATGTATTTTGGGGATGAAGATGATAATAATATGATGATATTTCTTATTTATTAATTTATCATCTTTTAATTATTTTAGTTTCCAATTTAATACTTAACCTTTTCTAATTTTTCCATTGATGAATCTCCAAAAATATCTACTAACTTTTCTTTAATGGTCTAATTACCATATAAAGACCTCAAGTTTTTAATTTCATAGCTATTTGATCCTTCTAGCTTTTAGAATCTAACTTTTTCATTTTATGCAATTTAGTCCTTTCCGTAATTAAGTACATAATCGGTAAAATTTTCTTATCAAAATTTTCTTATGACATTCCTGTCAAAATACTAGCCATGCAAAAATATAAAAATAAATTTTCTTTCCGGCTTGGATTTGTGGTCCCGAAACTACTATTCTGATTTCTCTGAAAATGGGTTGTTACAACTCTCCCCCTTAAGAATTTTCATCCTCGAAGATCTTACCAGTAAAAAGATTTGGATATTACTTTCTCATGGTATCCTCCGGTTCCCAGATAGCTTATTCTATACCATGTCGTTGCTAAAGAACTTTTACTAAAGCCACCTTTTTGTTTCTTAATTCTTTTTTTTCACTGGCCAAGATTTTAATCGGTTCTTTACTATATGTCATATCAGGCTGAATCTCTACCTCTGACGGAGAAATAACATGTGAAGGATCCGATCGTTACCATCGTACCATATAAACATGAAAAACATTATGAATCCGATCAAGTTCTGGTGGTAAGGCTAACCGATATACAATAGGTCCAATTCTTTCTGTGGTTTCATATGGTCCAATAAACTGTGGACTCAATTTTCCTTTACGGCCAAATTGGAGCACTTTCTTCCAAGGTGATATTTCAAAGAATACCTTATCATCAACTTGAAATTCTATTTCTTTTCGTTTAAGATCAGCATAGGACTTTTGACAATCAGAGGTTGGTTTCAAACTGCCCTGAATTACTTTTACCTTCTCTTCAATTTCACGAACTAAGTCAACTCTGTATATCTTTTTCTCACTAAGCTCTATCCAATACAATGGTTTTCTATAATATCCCTAACCCGTATCCGTCACCGGAGTAGGGTTACAAGGTATTACCGATCAATTCACAACGTAAGGCATACATTTATCGACCGTACAACATTCATTCTCATAAATCATTCCACACAATCACATTGTCCCTTATAAGGGCCTACGAGGCCTTAAATTTAGAAGTGATTTGGGACTAAATTAATATCATACAAAAATTTTGGAAACTTAAAAAAATTTCAAACATACAGGGATTACATGCCCATGTGAACAGGCCGTGTAAAAACAAGGCATAAATATTGACTTGGGTCACACGGCCAACCACACACCTGTGTGTCCAGCCTGTGTGCCCTTCGAAGTGGCCAAACAAGCCTGTGTGCCAGGCCGTGCACTAGGCCGTGCCAAAACTATAGGGTATACTGACTTATGCAACACGGCCAAGTCACACGTCTATGTGCTAAGCCGTGTGCCAATTAGGGGGTATATTGACTTATACCACAGGGCCAGTCACACGCTCGTGTGTGAGACCGTGTATAGCATACTGACTTCATTTTAATAATAACACCAGAGGACACACGACCATGTAACATGACCGTGTATCACACACAGCTGAGACACACGCCCGTGTGGACAAAAATAGGCCATTTGCAAGGCCAATTTTCCACCCTTGTTCATACACACCTAAATAATCAAAATGGTACCATTTCATCACACAATTAGGCTGCTAAACATACAATATCCATTTCAACCAATTTCAATACTCAATTCAATGCCATTTACCTAATCAAATACTTATCAATTCAACTTCTAAAATTATATTTCATCAAAGCATTTCTTAAGCATTTAAACTCCACAATTCAAATAACCATACATGTCAAAATAAACCATCTCTATTAGCCAAACACACATCAACATTAACATCCTTTACAAGCCAACTCTTATAGCTATAAACACAACCAAAATACCACAACTAGACTATACATGCCATATACCATATATACACAACTCAAAAGTACCAAATAGATGTCCAATAGTGCGATGATGTTCCCGATGACTTCCAGATCCAAGCTAGCCTTGATTGACTATAAAACATAAAAAAAATAACACGAAGTAAGCTTTATAGCTTAGTAAGCTCGTATGTAAATAACTTAATTCATCAAATAAATACAAATCAAACAATTATACACATTAACTACAAACCTTTCTCATGTCTCAAAACATGATCAAATATCATTTCATCGAACTTTCTCTATTTAATACTCGACTAGGTTTTGTACATACCTGTATCGCATCGTACTAGCCTCTTTCACAACCACATCATTCGTTTACCCATTGAACCATTAGGAATAAAAATTAGATACTCATTAGTCTCGTACAATAATTACCTATACCATGGCCCGTAGCCAAATCAAGGTAACTTATTTGCATAACTATTTTCATGGCCCGAAGCCAAAACATCATATGTGCATTGCCTGAAGCCAAATCGATGTGCTAATATCATGGCACGAAGCCAACTCATCCGATATGCATGGCCCGAAGCCAAATCAGTTGTAACACCCCAAACCCGGCCCAGAAGTTAGGCCCGAATCTGGCATGTCACATTGAAGTGTTTTTCGAAAACCATGTTTTCATTGAAAACCCTTTTTATTTAAAAAAAATCTTGAGTAGAAATCCCAGTTATGTTAGTTTATTTTTTAAAACGTGGTACATTGAGAAATTATTAATTTTACTCCCAAAATTCCCTTTTTGGTTGCGAAAGCCAACTTTAAAAGTAACCGTTTTACTATAAACGTGATGTTTAAAATTTAAGTCGCTAAACCATTTCGAAAATCTTACAGAAATGTAGTGTTTGAAAACAGTTATTATTTTGGAAAACCATGTCCTACTTCTAACAGATACTAACATACTAAATAAATTTCCCGAATAAAAAGTTAAGAAAATAAAAAGGCCTTATTACAACCTAAATCAATCACCAAAGGGCTTAACTAAATAAATGAAATAGTAAAACATGTGCAGTTGTGTGGTCATCTCCAAGTCCCCTTGCGATACTGATCCACCTAACGCTGGGAATTACCTGTACAGTTAATAAACGAGGTGAGTTTACGAAACGTCAGTGTGTAATCCCCTTACTAGAGTAACAGTCAGTATACAAAAAAAGAAACAGTACAGTCCAATTCAGAGCATACGTGGGTCACAGCCCATTACAATATCATTTGGGTCACAGCCCAAAATAGACTCAATACGGACAGCCCATCTCAGTAATAAAACAAAATGTGTGAATGCATGGATGCATGCTATCCCACCCAACCCTGCACTTGCCTCCGTCCAACCCTGCACTACCTGTGGGGAATAACTCACCCACGCCATCCCTACACTTACAATGTTAGCACCGGTTACAGCACTAACCGAAATCGCAGCAAAGTTGCTAGAATATATACGGCTTTAAACCTTCAGTAGCGGTATTGTAACTGGCAAAAAGCCATCGGTAACTATAATAAGTTCAGCACACAGCCATCAACGACGATAATATAATCGGCACACAGCCATGGGTAAATATGATCGACACAGAGTCATCAATTAATATGATAAGCACATAGCCACAGGTAAATACGATTGGCACAAAGCCATAATCAAGATAGCACAGAGCCATATTTAGGCTGGCACAGAGCCATAAACAGATTAAGCGACACTAAGTCGTCCATCGGCCGACAATTATCTCATACAACCTGTGCAACCTTAACAGATCAATATAGGATCCACAGTCGTCTCGTGCGACCCATGCGATCCTATCAGAACAGTACTTCCTCCATATCAAAATCCCAACCCCATGCAATATGTCGTGTATGTCATGCTCAATCATCACACGTGTATGCAGAATGGCCATACTCAGTAGCAGTCTTTTAAACATATATTAAAAGCATATCAGTCGTACAACCACCATCAAGAAAATTAAATCATAGTCATACAATCACAGTCACATCAGTCAAATTCATAGTCCAAGTCAGTCATTTACCCACAAGGGCAAAACGGTCATTTTACCATACAAGGGTATTTCGGTAATTTTATAAACCAAGGGTATTCAATAATTTTACAAGTCGGGGTCTTAACAACCCAACTGAAAGTCCATTGTTGCCTCAAGCGACTTAAGTAACCTAAATAGTCATAAAGGTGTAAATGGGCCTAAGGCCCGTACTCGGCCCAAGTGGGCCCACTCGCTCGTGTGGCCCATTTAGCCCAATTTCAGTTACGGCTATGTGACCTACATAGCCCAATCCAATATTTATCAACTACCGTGGATTTAATCTGTACGGACCCACAATCTCATTGGGCCACACTGCCCATTTTGGCCCAACGAAGCCCTTAACGGCCTATGCCGTGCACACGACATGACAAGCCCAACTAGTTTCCACCTAACAGTTAGATTTACACAAGCGAGCCCACGGGCCCATTCGGCCGATTGAGGCCCAGAACAGCCCTAGCACACGAGAACGTTCGTGGCAGCCTCTACAGTCTACCGTCCGTGGTTTGTGGGCTCGGTTTACCCCACGAACAATCGCACGCTCGTGAGGCCTCAAATGCTGAAGTTTCACCTTTTTGGCTTTTGCCGACTTCCAACAAAGAAGGGCATGAATACACACCTGTTTATGAGAACGTGTCGAAGTCCACAATCACCAACCTTGGTTAAGCAGGTATGAAATAATCCCTCCTAAAACCAGTGATCACCAACTCATCTTGTTCGTTCTATTTAAAGCCAGCTTCTCGCCAATTATCATGTTAGCTTCCCGATGTGGGATTACTTTCAACCATTAGGAAAATTCCTTATTTTTTTATGACCACTTCAACCACAGAGTTCCAGTCCAACTCCACCTCCTACACAGCTCAAACAGTAAAATAAATACTCTATTGTGCATCCCAATACTTGAACCTTAAACCTCACAGTTACACAACACGCCACCTTGCCACTCCACCACAAGCTCTTTCTGTGTTATAAATTCATCAAAAATGTTCTTAAAGCCTACCCACTAACATCAAGGCTCCTTTAAGAGAAAAACATAAATTTTTGCTAAAGCCCAGGTTTGAACCTAGGACTTCTCCAACACTCCCAAACACTCCTAATCACTTTACCACTGCTACAGACAATCAATTGTGATATTTCTTTCACACATAAACTTTTATGTGCAGTCTTCTAGCGCCTCCCACGCACAAGGCCCAATACTTCTAGGCCTAAAAATTTGGGGTGTTATAATTCACCCCTACTTAAAGAAATTTCGTCCCCGAAATTTGTAACTAACAGGGTAGTTGTGTAACAACTACACCACTACGCTACCGCTGCATGCTCTCATCCAAATAACACTAATACACTTTTAACTTAATCTCAAAACCTCTCACACCTAACCAAACATCTAACCACAGAAGCAAGCAAATATTTACCACACATGCATACAATTTCTATATTCAAACATCACATCCAAGCAAAACACACCTGACTTAAAAGGAACTGTACAATCCCGAACCCGATGCTCCTTAGATCTGCATCTGAGACATGCTTCTGTCTTCCTCCGGTATTCACCCGGATGATGCCTTTTACAATGCTCACAAGTTGGAAAGTTCGGACGCGTCTTAACATGTTTCATAGAATGATGCTCCTGCTTCAACGGACTGCGATCTCTTTTCTTGTTACAACCCAAGCACCTAGCCTGAAGTGTCTCACCATTCGCCTTAACTCTTGCCTCAAACACTTCTTCCAGCACTTCCCTCACTAACCAGGTTAGTGCCTCTGTACCAAGCTCCGAGTTATCGCTACCCGAAGTTGGCGGACCTACTTTGACCTCCGTCTCCTAGACAATCTCATGTTCCGAGGGAACCGACAGCTCCTCGCGACCTTGCTTGCCTTCAGAATCCATTACGATACTGTTGCTCGCTTAAGAATTTGTTCTTCCAGAGTACACACAGAATAAATACAAAAATCTAATTTTAAGTACAGTCTAATATCTAAAGAAACTTACGGATGCGGCACCAGAGGCTCGGTAACCCACACTTTCAGGAAAACATTCAGAAAGACATTTTGAATCCTTTGAAACAGTTCTTTCAGAAATTCAATTTTAAAACCCAATCCACAGCTGAGTTTGGCAACTTGACTCTGATACCACTAAATGTAACACCCCAAACCTGGCCCAAAAGTTAGGCGCAAATTTGGCGCGTCACATTGAAGTGTTTTTCGAAAACCATGTTTTCATTAAAAACCCTTCTTATTTAAAAAAACACTTAAGTAGAAATCCCAGTTACGTTAGTTTATTTTTTAAAACATGGTACATTGAATATTATTAATTTTACTCTCAAAATTCCCTTTTTGGTTGCGGAAGCCAGCTTTAAAAGTAACCGTTTTACAAAAACGCGATGTTTAAAATTTAAGTCGCTAAACCATTTCGAAAATGTTGCGAAAATATAGTGTTTGAAGACAGTTATTATAAAGAGTTAAGAAATAAATTTCCAAAATAAAATGTTAAGAAAATAAAGAGGCCTTATTACAACCCAAATCAAAAACCAAATTGCTTAACTAAATAAATGAAATAGTAAAACATGTGCAGTTGTGTGGTCGTCTCCGAGTCCTTCTGCGACACCGATCCGCCTAACGCTGGGGATTACCTGCACAGTTAATAAACGGGGTGAGTTTACGAAAACTTAGTGTTTAATCCCCTTACTAGAGTAACAATCGGTATACAGAAACAAAAATAGTACAGTCCAGTTCAGAGCATACGTGGGTCAAAGCCCATTACAATATCATTTGGGTCACAGCCCAAAACAGAATAAATTGGGCCAAGACCATCTCAGTAATAAAATAGAATGTGTGAATGCATAGATGCATGCTATCCTATCCAACCCTACACTTGCCTCCGTCCAACCCTACACTACCTGTGGGGAATAACTCACCCACGCCATCCCTACACTTACAATGTTAGCACCGGTTGCAGCACTAACTGAAATCGCAACAAAGCTCCTAGAATATATACGACTTTAAACCTTCAGTAGCGGTATTATAATTGGCACAAAGCCATCGGTAACTGTAATAAGTTTGACACACAGCTATCAGCGGCGGTAATATAATCGGTACACAGCCATGGGTAAATATGATCGACATAGAGTTATCAATAAATATGATAGGCATATAGCCATAGGTAAATACGATTGGCATAAAGCCATAATCAAGATAGCACAGAGTCATATTTAGGCTGGCACAAGGCCATAAACAGATTAAGTGGCACTAAGCCATCCATCGGTCCACAGTCATCTCGTGCGACTCGTGCGACCTTAACAGATCAATACTGGATTCACAGTCGTCTCGTGCGACCCGTGCGATCCTGTCAAAATAGCACTTTCTCTATATCAAAGTCCCAACCCCATGCAATATGTCGTGTATGTCATACACAATCATCACACGTGTATGCAGAATAGCCATACTCAATAACAATATTTTAAACATATATTAAAAGTATATCAGTCGTACAACCACCGTCAAGACAATTAAATCATAGTCATACAATCACAGTCAAATCAGTCAAATTCATAGTCCAAGTCAGTCATTTACCTACAAGGGCAAAACAATCATTTTACCCTACAAGGGTATTTCAGACATTTTACACTACAAGGGTATTTCGGTAATTTTATAAATCAGGCGTATTTCGGTAATTTTACAAATCGGGGTCTTAACGACCCAACTGAAGGTCCATTGTCGCCTTGAGCGACTTAAGTAACCTAAACAGTCATAAGGGTGTAAATGGGCCTAAGGCCCATACTCAGCCCAAGTGGGCCCACACGCTCGTGTGGCCCATTTAACCCAACTTCAGTTATGGCTATGTGACTTATATAGCCCAATCTAATATTTCTCAACTACTGTGGATTTAATCTGTGCAGGCCTACAAGCCCATTGGGCCCACATGGCCCATTTTGGCCCAATGAAGCCCTTAACGGCCTATGCCATGCACACGACATGACAAGCCCAACTACTTCCCACCTAACAGTTAGATTTACATAAGCGAGCCCACAAGCCCATTAGGCCCATCGAGGCCCAAAATAGCCCTAGCACACGAGAACACTCGTGGCGGCCTCTACAGTCTATCGCCCATGGTTTGTGGGCTCAATTTACCCGACAAGAAATTGCACGTTTGTGAGGCCTCAAATGCCGAAGTTTTGGCTTTTCGGCTTTTACCGACTTCCAACAAAGAATGGCATGAAGACACACCTATTTATGAGAACGCGTCGAAGTCCACGATCACCAACCTTGGTTAAGCAAGTATGAAATAATCCCTCCTAAAACCAGTGATCACCAACTCATCTTGCTCACTCTATTTAAAGCCAGCTTCTCGCCAATTCTCATGTTAGCTTCCCGATGAGGGATTACTTTCAACCATTAGAAAATTCCTTATTTTTTTATGACCACTTCAACCACAGAGTTCCAGTCCAACTCCACCTCCTACACAGCTTAAACAGCAAAATAAATACTCCATTGCACATCCCAAGACTTGAACCTTAGACCTCACAATTACACAACACGCCACCTTGCCACTCCACCACAAGCTCTTTCTGTGTTATAAATTCATCAAAAATATTCTTAAAGCCTACCCACTAACATCAAGGCTCCTTTAAGAGAAAAACATAATTTTTTGCTAAAGCCCAGGTCTGAACCCAGGACTTCTCCAACACTCTTAATCACTTAACTACTGCAGCAGACAATCAATTGTGATATTTCTTCCGCACATAAACTTTTATGTGCAGTCTCCTAGCGGCTCCCACGCACAGGGCCCAATACTTCTAGGCCTAGAAATTCGGGGTGTTACATCAGTATATCATCATATAACATGTCACAAGTATCCAAATCTATTCATAAGGTTCAACTGGGATTTCTAGCTTATCGATTCCATCTTCGAATAATTTTCTAAAGTCGTATTACAATTCATACATTAATGAAATTCTCATAATCACAGTTTAGGGAATATCAAAGCATTTAACATACATTTATAATGAAATCATCACATACGAACTTACCTCAGGTAATCTTGCCTTTCCCCCAATCTAATTCCGGATTCCTCTTTTCTTAATCTAAATATATTCAAAATTAACTTCCTTAATTAACGACTTATTCAATTTAGTCCAAAACATACATTAAGGCCTATTTTCACTTTAGCCCTTAAACTTTCACATTTAATCAATGTAGTCCCTATTTCAAAAATGCACAAAATTTACAAAATTTCATTAAACCCAAGCTTGGCTAAATTACATATAAGTCCCTAGCATCCCAAAAATTTCATTTATTCACACTTTTAACCACTACATTTCACATTTTCTCAATTTAATCCGTTTTTGACGTTTTTGTCAAAAATTATTTTACAAAAACTATTAATCTATCAATTAACCTTCATAATCTATCATCAATCATCAAATTACTCAAGTATTCAATAATGGCAATTTGTTAAACCTTTAACAATTTCTAAATCTAAGGCTCCGTTTGTTTGCCAGTAAAATATTTTCTGAAAAATAATTTCTGGAAAATGATTTACTTTTCTGGAAATGATTTACTTTTTTGGTGTTTGGATGAATCTATGTAAAATATTTTCTGTTGTTTGGTAGATTTCCTGAAATATTTTATAAAAGTTGTTTTAAATTAAGCAAATATATATTTAAGAATTTATTATCTTTTCATTGTTTGTTTGAGTTTATTATATATATATATATATTAATAAATTTATATTTTAAATTATTTTTACATATATTGCAATGATTTTAAGTGCCAACTAGATTTTAAGTATATCTATTAATACATATTTCATAAGGCTAAATTATACAGTTTTCACTCAAATGCATAATTTAGACGGATGAAGTATGTATTAACAGAATATGGTGGGAGTGGAGGAAGATTTTCCGGAAAATGTCTTACCAATTAAAAATCTGTAAGACATTTTCCCTAAAATCTCTTCTCATTTTCCCGTGTTTCTAAAAATATTTTACCAATGTAAGTTATTTTCAAGCAAACAAACACTAGAAAACTAGGAAAACATTTTCTGGAAAATGTTTTCCTAGTAAACAAATGAACCCTAAGGTACAGGCTAGCTACAATACAAAGCAACGATCTCAAAAACGTAAAAATGATTACAAATCGGGCTCAAAACACTTACCAAATTGAACTTACAAGTGTCGAACCCTAAAACTCAATTCAAAGCTTTCTTCTTCAACATTCGGCCAAAAGAAAGAAAGATGGACAAAAATTAATGTTTTTCTGTATTTTAATTAACTTATTTACAAAATTACTTATTTACCCTTAATGAATTAAACATAAAAAACTACAATGCATGTCCATTAATGTCTATTAGCACTACAAATGGTCTAATATCATTATAAGGACCTTTGATTTATTAGATCATAACAATTAAGCACTTTAAACAAATAGTATGCACTTTTTCATTTTACGCGATTAAATCATTTTTCTCAAATTGAGTAATTAAACGATAAAATTAGCTCACGAAATTTTCACACATACATGCTATCATGCTGTAAACACCAAAAGAATATTAAAATAATTTTCCAACATTAAATTTGTGGTTCTAAAACCACTGTTCTGATTTAGCTAAAATCGGGCAGTTACATTTTCTACATTTCCGACCATACAAAGCTTCGTACGGTGCCATTTTGGTACTGGACTGATAACTATTATTGTAAGTGAATTAAACTAAGGCAAATTTTTTTCATAGTTACATTCAAATTATAAAATACAACACCGAAACATATCCTCCAAAATTTGTATCACACGTTCATATTGACTATCTGTCTGGGGATGAAATACAGTCCTGAAATGTAACTGTGTACCCAAAGCTTCTTGCAATTTGCTCCAAAATTGAGATGTAAATCGAGGATCTCTATCTAAAATAATAGAGACAGGTACTTCATGCAATCTAACAATCTTAGAGACATATAATTCAACTAATCTATCCAAGGAAAAATCCATACCGAAATAAAGTGTGCAGACTTTGTCAATCGATCAATAATTACCCAAATGGCATCTTTCTTCTTTGGAGATAGGGGTAATCCTGATACAAAATCCATGGTAATTCTTTCCCATTTCCATTCTGGTATTATAATTGGTTGTAATAATCTTGAAGGCAACTGATGTTCAGCTTTTACTTGTTGATATATCAAACATTTTGATATAAACTTAGAATTATCTCATTTCATTCCTGGCCACCAGTATATCTTTTTCAGATCATTGTACATTTTATTACTACCAGGATGAATAGACATGTTACCATTATGAGCTTCATTCAAAATCTTCTATACTAGTTCTAAATTCTTTGGTACGCATATTCTGCCTCTGAATAACAAACAACCATCAGTCCCGATCTGAAATTCTAAATCAGGAGTCGATTCACACTGAATCAGTTTTACTTGTAACTTACTATCATCTTTCTGAGCTTCAGAAATCTATTGCAAAAATGTCGATCTAGCTTTTAACTCACCTATGATTGAACCATCATCAGATAGCATCAATTGAGTATTCATTGCTCACAAAGCAAACACAGATTTTCTACTTAGAGCATCTGCAACCATATGGGCTTTTCCCAGATGATAGTCAATAACCAAATCATAATCTTTCAATAACTCAAGCCACATGCGCTGTCTCAAATTCAAATATTTTTGTGACATCAAATACTTCAAACTTTTATGATCAGTGAATATATGACATTTTTCACCAAACAGGATATTTTTGCCATATCTTCAATGCAAACATAATTGCTGTTAATTCAAGATCATGTGTCGGGTAATTTCTTTCATGTGGTTTTAGCTGTCTTGAAGCATAGGCTATTACTTTACCTTCTTGCATCAAAAAATAGCCTAAACCATTTAACGATGCATCACTATAAATTACAAATTCCTTACCCGATTCAGGCTGAACTAACACAGGTGCTTCTATTAATAAAGCTTTTAACCTATCAAAACTTTGCTGACATTTATCAGACCACTCAAATTTCACACCCTTCTGCAATAAACGAGTCTTAGGAGAAGCTATCATTGAGAACCCTTTAACAAATCGCCGATAATATCCAGCAAGTCCAAGAAAAATTCTGACTTCAGACACATTTTTTGGTGGCTTCCAATTGATAATAGCTGAAATTTTACTCAGATCCACCCTGATACCTTCAATAGATACAATATGTCCAAGAAAATCAACTTCTTGTAGCCACAATTCACATTTACTAAATTTGGCATACAGTTGCTTCTCATGCAGAGTTTGTAGCATAATTCTAAGATAATCTGCATGTTCATTTTCATCTCGAGAGTAAACCAAAATATCATCTATAAATACCACCACAAACCTGTCTAAATATGGTCTAAAAATTATGTTCATCAAATCTATAAACACTGTAGGTGCATTTGTCAAACCAAATGGCATTACAAGATGGTGTCCATACTAGGTTCTGAAAACTATCTTTGGCACATTCGAATCTTTTACTCGTAGCTGATAATAACCAGAACGAAGATTAATTTTTAAAATATAGTGGCACTTTTCCACTTGTCAAATAGATCATCAATTCGAGGTAGTGGATACTTATTCTTTATTGTAACTTTTTTAAGCTATCTATAATCAATGCACAGCCTCAACGATCCATCTTTCTTCTTTACAAACAAAATCAGTGCACCCAAGGTGAGAAACTAGGTCGAGCAAAACCTCTATCAATCAACTCTTACAACTGTGTTTTCAACTCTTTTGATTCAATAGGAGCCATTCTGTAGGCTTGGTGTTGTCTCCGATACAAGATCTATAGAAAACTCCACTTCTCTAACCGGTGGAAACTAGGTCATTCCTCCGGAAATACATCAGGAAATTCACATACAACTAGTACTGACTAAATTTTTGACTCAGATACTTTAGTGTCCAAGACATATGCAAGATAAGCTTCATAACCTTTTCTGACATATTTCTATGCTAATATTGCTGAAATCACATTAGATAACCCATCTAATTTATCAGATTCAAGATGGAGTAACTTACCACTCTGACATTTCAATACAATATATTTTTGTTTACAATTCACCACTGCATCATGTTGGGTTAACTAGTCCATTCCCAAAATCACATCAAATTCATCAAATGGAAATAACATCAAATCAGCTGAAAAGTAATAACCCTTTTACCATCAGCAGATAATTTTTACAAACTTTATCCACCTTAACATACTGGCCAAGGGGGTTTGAAACTTTAACCCCAAATTTAGTGAATTCAACAGGTAAATTTTTAATAGACACTAAATTTGTGCATATGTATGAATATGTGGAACCAAGATCAATCAAAGTAATAATATCAGTATCAAGTAGAGAAAATGTACCAATAATGACGTCTGGTGCAGAAGCATCTTCTCTGGCACGAATAGCATATGTCCTTGCCAGTGCTCATGCCTTAGATTTAACTGTTGTATCCTTTGTAGTACCTCGACTACCACTGACATTGCCGAGATGACAGAGACCACCTCAAAACACTGGAAATGCGAGTAATAGCCGCAGTGGGATGAAAGAATCTATTGTGAAATCTGAGACACGGGTGCCAGATGTTACCACCGATACATTTTCTATCTTTGATGTTGATGTTATTGCTTTGATTGATCTAGGATCAACACATTTGCATGTATGCATGAATTTAGTGTTAAGTAAGAAATTGCCTATTGAGTCCACTGAATTTGTAGTTAAAGTAATGAACCCTTAAGTCAGTATGTGTTAGTTGATAAATTTTGAAAAAACTATCCTTTGATGATTCAGGGTTGCAACTTTTCGACTGATTTGATGCTACTACCCTTTGATGAGTTTGATGTGATTTTGGGTATGGATTGGTTGACTCTACATGATATTGTTGTGAACTGTAGGTAAAAGTTTATTGTGTTAAAATGTCAGAACAGTGAAAAGCTTCAGATTGAATCAGGTGGATTGGGTAGTATGTCTAATGTTATTTCGGTGATGTCAGCACAGAAATATCTTGAAAAAGGTTGTGAAACATATATCTCTTACATATTTGATTCTAGAGTTTCTGAGTTGAAGTTAAAATCAATCCTACTGGTATGTGAGTATACAAATGTGTTTCCAAAGGAGTTACCAAGATTACCGCCGATTAGAGAGGTTGAGTTTGCTATTGAGTTAGTATCCGGAACATCTCCGATATCGATAGCTCCTTACAGAATGTCACCTACAAAGTTGAAAGAGTTGAAAGCACAGTTGCAAGAGTTGACAAATAAGGATTTTGCTCAACCCAATTTTTCTCCTTGGGGTGCTCCCATGTTGTTTGTTAAGAAAAAGGACTGATGCATGCATTGTGTATTGACTATCAACAACTCAACAAAGTTACAATCAAGAACAAGTATCTATTGCAGCGTATTGACAACTTTTTTGATCAGTTGAAAGGTGCGACGGTGTTCTCAAAAACTGACTTTCGTTCTGGTTATTTTTAGTTGCGAGTTAAAGACTTAGATGTGCTGAAAATCGCGTTCAGGACCAGGTACGAACATGATGAATTTCTTGTGATGCCGTTTGGTTTTACTAATGCACCTGTACTATTTATGGATTTGATGAACAAAATTTTTAGACCGTATTTAGACAGATTCGTGGTGGTATTCATTGATGATATTTTGATTTATTCATGGATGAGATAGAGCATGCCGAGCATTTGAGAATTGTTTTGTGAACTTTGCGCAAAAAACAATTATTCGCTAAGTTTAGCGAATGTGAGCTCTTGTAACACCCCTTACCCATATCGAATGTCAGAATAGGGTACGAGGCATTATCAGACTTATACACAAGCAATCATACAAAACTAAAACATAAATTTCCATCCAAATTTAGAACTTTTCATAACGAGCCTACGAGGCCCAAAACATACATTGGAAGTGGTTCAGGAATAAACCGAGAACTTTAAAAAATATTACAGCACTTAGAAAAATTTTCACTAAATAGGGGTCACACGCCCGTGTGGCTTTGGGACACGCCCGTGTGGCTTTGGGACATGCCCGTGTGGCTTTGGGACACACCCGTGTCCCTAACTCGTGTAATTCTCTGTTTGTCACCTAAGAACAAATTGAAGTCACACGGCCAATGCACACGCCCGTGTGCTTAGGCCGTGTGGTCAATTTAATTTTCATGATTTTTCATAACATAGGTGAAGACTTCACACGCCCAGGGCACACGCTCGTGCCTGGGGCCGTGTCATCCACACAACTGAAACACACGCCCATGTCTCCGCCTGTGCTCAATCTTGAGTATTTTTCAATAATTAAGGTGCAAGGGACACACAACCGGAACACACGCCCATGGGGCAAGCCGTGTGCCACACACGACCTAGACATACGCCCGTGTGGACAAAAACAAGGCTATTTACCAGGCCATTTTGTCACCCTTTAATGCACACACCTACACAACAAAACATAGCACCAATCCAAGCAATTACATTCAACCAATTCAGCCACAATCAAGACATCCACATATCATTCACATGCTACCATTTATCACATACGAACATCACATACTTATCAACTTAAACCATGAAAATTTCCACAACCATGAAAACATCATCATATGCATATATACTTAAACCAAAATTAGCCAATTTCAATGGCCAATTACAAAATGAATTATCAACTAACATAAGCCAACACATTTGGCCAAATCAATTATGACACATAACAAAATGACCAAGTCCCTTTACATGCCACAACTCAAAATGTCGAATTCATTGGTACCCAAAATAATTAGTTAATAGTGTGATGGAGTCTCTGACTGTAACACCCCAAACCCAGCCCTAACGTTATGGCTAGATCCAGCGTGTCACATTGAAGTGTTTTATCGAAAACATTGTTTTCATTGAAAACCCTTCTTTAAATAAAAACTATTCCTTCTTGTATGATAATAATTACTTTGTAAAATATCTTTTCAGTTGCAGAAACTTTATTTAAAATAGATGATCTACGAAAACTTGTCATTTAAAAATTGAGTTGCAAAAATGTGGTATTTAAAAATAGTTATGGTTTAGGAAAACCATGTTCTACCTCCAATAAAAAAAATATTAATCCTAATTTGAAATAATAACCAGAAGAAAGGCCTTATTACAATCCAGACTGAAATAACGTAAAATACTAGAAATTACATGGTAAAGAAAACAAGTCCAAGTCGTCTTGCTAGCTGGCCACCTCGGAGTCCCTCCTATCGTCAAACCACCTACTGAGGATCACCTGAGAAAAATAAAAGAGGGGGTGAGTTTTCGAAAACTCAGTGTGTACAACCCTCGGCAAATAGAAAAGCATGCAATGGCAAGTCTTTTCGGGCCTAAGCCCAATTCAATATCAGAACAGATATAAAGCAATCTAATATGCACGGATCCCACCCATCCAACAGCTACACACCATTTCCATCCCTCGATACACACCATGTGGGGATATAAATATCGACCCACCCATCCGATACACTCCAATGGTAGCCCGGTTGTGGCACTACCTAACGTTGCAGCAAAGCTGCTAAATAAATATCAGGCTTAATAGCCATCGGTGGATCCACGGTCATCAAGCAACCATGCGATCTGCATATACTTCCTCCGTTCCATAATTCCCAACCCATATGCAACCTAAACAGAATATCATATGAATGCAGCAGGTATACATGTAACATCCATAAATCTTACATTCAACACATAGGGGTATTTTAGTCATTTTCACCCTTATGGGCTTTTCAATAATTTCTCTTTATTATGGGTTATTACTTACCTTGGCCCATTAACAAGTCCTCGTTGGCTAAAGCAAACAAATACTATGCACCAGGTAGGAATCCATAGAAGATGAGGTAGGTCAATAAGGCCGCTTAAATACCAAGCTCTTCCTAGATCCAATCCTAGACATGCATATACCCATTGCCACACCTTAACCTTATGGCTTGTCCATGGTCACAATTAATTAATTAATTAAGTTTTATGTCTGTTTAAGTAGTTATCAGATACTAGGCCCAAAACCCCTTACAAAGCCCAAACGAGTCTACATACATGCATATGGCCCACTAGGCCTAATCTCATTCATATGGCCCATTAGGCCCAAATCACATTCGTATGGCCCATTAGGCCCAACTCACATTCATATGGCCCGTTAGGCCCAATCACATTCATAGTCATGCAACCATATGATTTTTCATCACTTAGTAACAAATTGTCAATTTTGCCTATTATGGGCCCTACAGCCTATCAGACCCATTTAGCCCATTTTAGCCCGGTTGGCCAATACACGGCCCAAGTCCACGAAATCGCTCATAGGGCCTCTGGTAACCTATCAGTTTCCCCTTACGAGTGTTCGCGCACTCGCAAGTCTATTGTAGCCAAACCTCCAGCTTTTCGGCATTTCGACTTTTCGGCATTTCGGGATTTGCCTATCTACTGTGTGTGTGCAGTGTATGTACACACCTGATACTAAAATGTGCTGCAATCTCCTCAGCCACGAACCTACAAATGATGTCACTCAATGATTAATCACACACTTATCAAATAGGATCACCAAAAGCCGAAAATCTCACCTTTGCCTTACCTTGAACGACAAACCTTAACAGCCCTTCCCTGATCACCAATCATGAGTATTCCTTAAATCCAAAACCCCAAAATGCCTAAGAAGCAATTCAGCACAGATCTAAAATCTGAGATTCGATACTCATCCCACAAGAATCGGCTAAAATAAAGGGAGTAGTGGCGGCACAGAGGGTCTTCAACCAAAGAGGTATTCGGCTTTTGAGATTTATATGGTGAAAAGGGTTTATTCTGCACAAATAAGAAAAAGAGAAGAAGGAATGGCTAAAATCAAAGGTGAATCAAAAGAGAATTTGAGAAGAGAAAGAATGGAAAATCGACAAGCAAGGAACAAGGATTTCGGCTTTTGAGCACTTAGAGAGAAAAGTGTTTCGGCAACATAAAAATGAGGAATTTGACTAAAGGAAGAGAAGCAATTTCGACAATGCCCTAGAATCCCCGAAATCGACACCTATATATACTATAGCTGAATTTACCTATCCCCAAATTCCCTATTCTGCTCCACTTCTCTACACCCCTCATCTCCTAACTTTTCTCCCTAATAACTCCTTAATCCCTTCCTTAAATTTCTCCTCTAATCATTCCCTTCAGAGTTCACATCCAACGCCACTACTGGCCATTTATTAAGCAAAAATAAATCCTTCTTTTGAGCAAGAAGGGATTCGAACCCCAAACCTCCTTTTCATGCATGTGACGCCACCTCTAAGCCCCACATGTGACGCTACTTGCCACTCCAACACAAGGCTTCTTGTGTCCAATTCCTTATTCATTTATTTAAAACCCAAACTACTTGCCATCAAGGTTCTTTTAATTATTAAACTATAATTTCCTTCACCCCAAAGTTCGAACTCAAAACTTAACTAGGCCTATTATCACATAAATAACACTTGACTAGGAATATTAACCACACATTTTATCAAAATTGAAAAAGAAAAAAAGTTTGAGATTTTTGGGGCGTTACAAATCTATCCCCTTAAAGAAATTTCGTCCATGAAATTTCCAACTAATAACACAGACTACCACACCACACTCCCGCTGTGCACTCTAATTCCAACTTAGGTAAATAGCACACTATGGGTAAATACGTACCAGTGTTTGCCTCTAGAGCGTCTCCATCCTCTTGACGACGTGTTGCATAGACCAAAGCTGGCTGCATCGCCTCAGTATGACCAGCACCTCTGCCCGATGCTCCACGACCCAAACCGTTTCCACATGTTTTAAAAAAGTATTAAAAAGAGAATTGTTTTCGTAAATCCTCTACAGGTACAAGGTCCAACGGGCTTCAGTTTCACTCCAACTAAAAGCCTTAGTATAATCACCAAAAGTAGCCCACTACTATCTACAGTATATCAAATTAAACAAGCTTAATAATAAAAGAACTTACTTGGTTCGACGTCTGAGACTCGGTGTGCCGCACAGCAAGATTTTTTTCCAAAACATTGCGATATAATAAGCCCACTTCACAGCCTGAGTTTTGTAACTTGGTTCTGATACCACTAAATGTAACACCCCAAATCTGTCTCGGACATTATGGCCAGATCTAGCATGTCACATTGAAGTGTTTTATAGAAAACCTTGTTTTCATTGAAAACCTTTCTTTAAATAAAAACTATTCCTTCTTGTATGATAATAATTACTTTGTAAAATCTCTTTTCAGTTGCGGAAGCTTTATTTAAAATAGGTGATCTATGAAAACTTGTCATTTAAAAATTGAGTTGCGAAAACGTGGTATTTAAAAATACTTATGGTTTAGGAAAACCATGTTCTACTTCCAATAAAAAAAATATTAATCCTAATTTGAAATAATAACCAGAGGAAAGACCTTATTACAATCTAGACTGAAATAACTTAAAATACTAGAAATTACATGCTAAAGAAAACAAGTCCAAGTCGTCTTGCTAGCTGGCCACCTCGGAGTCCCTCCTACCGTCGAACAACCTACTGAGGATCACCTGAGAAAAATAAAAGAGGGGGTGAGTTTTCGAAAACTCAGTGTGTACAACCCTCGGCAAATAGAAAAGCATGCAATAGCAAGTCTTTTCGGGCCTAAGCCCAATTCAATATCAGAACAGATGTAAAGCAATCCAATATGCACGGATCCCACCCATCCAACAGCTACACACCATTTCCATCCCCCGATACACACCATGTGGGGATATAAATATCGACCCACCCATCCTAGACATGCTTAAGTACCAAGCTCTCCCTAGATCCAATCCTAGACATGTATATACCCATTGCCACACCTTAACCTTATGGATTGTTCACGGTCACAATTAATTAATTAAGTTTTATGTCTGTTTAAGCAGTTATCAGATACTAGGCCCAAAACCCCTTACAAAGCCCAAACGAGTCTACATACATGCATATGGCCCACTAGGCCCAATCTCATTCATATGGCCCATTAGGCCCAAATCACATTCGTATGGCCCATTAGGCCCAAATCACATTCGTATGGCCCATTAGGCCCAAATCAAATTCATATGGCCCGTCAAGCCCAATCACATTCATAGTCATGCAATCATATGATTTTTCATCACTTAGTAACAAATTGCCAATTTTGCCTATTATAGGCCCTACAGCCCATCGGGCCCATTTAGCCCATTCTGGTCCGGTTGGCCAATACACGGCCCAAGTCCATGGAATCGCTCATGGGGCCTCTAGTAATCTATCATTTTTCCCTTACGAGTGTTCGCGCACTCGCAAGTCTATTATAGCCAAACCTTTGGCTTTTTGGCATTTCAGCTTTTCGGCATTTCGAGATTTACTGTTCTACTATGTGTGTGCAGTGTATGTACACACCTGATACTAAAATATGTTGCGA
The DNA here is from genome assembly GCA_025698475.1 of Gossypium anomalum. NCBI lineage: Eukaryota > Viridiplantae > Streptophyta > Magnoliopsida > Malvales > Malvaceae > Gossypium > Gossypium anomalum. Next base: position 65,090,365 of record CM046956.1, read on the forward strand.
TCTCCTCAGTCACGAACCTACAAACGATGTCATTCAACGATTAATCACACACTTATCAAATAGGATCACCAAAAGCCAAAAATTTCACCTTTGCCTTACCGTGAACGACAAGCCTTAACAGCCCTTCCTTGATCACCAATCACGAGTATTCCTTAAATCTAAAACCCCAAAATGCCTAAGGAGCAATTCGGCATAGATCTAAAATCTGAGATTCGATACTAATCCCACAAAAATCGACCGAAGTAGAGGGAGTAGCGGTGGCACAGAGGGTCTTCAGCCAAAGAGGTATTCGGCTTTTGAGATTTGTATGGTGAAAGGGGTTTATTCGGCACAAATAAGAAGAAAAGAAGAAGGAATCGGCTAAAACCAAAGGTGAATCAAAAGATAATTTGAGAAGAGAAAGAATGGAAAATCGACAAGCAAGGAACAAAGAATTCGGCTTTTGAGCACTTATAGAGAAAAGTGCTTCGGCAACACAAAAATGAGGAATTCGGCTAAAGGAAGAGAAGCAATTTTGGCAATACCCTAGAATTCCCAAAATCGGCACCTATATATACTATAGCCGAATTTACTTATCCCCAAATTCCCTATTCAGCTCCACTTCTCTACATCCCTCATCTCCTAAATTTTCTCCATGATAACTCCTTAATCCCTTCTTTAAATTTCTCCTCTGATCACTCCCTTCAGAGTTCACATCCAACGCCACTACTGGCCATTTATTGAGCAAAAATAAATCCTTCTTTTGAGCAAGGAGGGATTCGAACCCCAAACCTCCTTTTCATGCAAGTGACGCCACCTCTAAGCCCCATATGTGACGCTACTTGCCACTCCAACACAAGGCTCCTTGTGTCCAATTCCTTCTTCATTTATTTAAAACCCAAACTACTTACCATCAAGGTTCTTTTAATTATTAAACTATAATTTCCTTCACCCCAAAGTTCGAACTCAAAACTTAACCAGGCCTATTATCCCATAAATAACACTTGACTAGGAATATTAAGCACACCTTTTATCAAAATCGAAAAAGAAAAAAAGTTTAGGGTTTTTGGGGCGTTACACTGAAAATCCCCAAATCCAAGCTAGCTTGGTGACACTATAAGACAAGGGATAGAAAAAGGGAGTAAGCTTTAAAGCTTAGTAAGTTCCGATGCAAATAATTAGCATCATATCCAAACATTTAACATACAATTAACATGATGATAATCAACATAAATATCATTAAGGTTTTATAATCATAACTTAATCATAACATTACCGAGGGTTCATCACATCATGAGCTCATTACGTATGAGTTTTACGTACATACCTGAGTAATCTCAAATTGGATTTACACACAATTCATCTTTGACATACTCGTAAAATTACCAGTTAAACCATTTGGAATACTAAAGGATACTCAAGAGTTCCGTACACATAGTATCGTACCAATGCCATGTCCCAGATATAGTCTTACATGTGATCTCGTATCGATGCCAATAGCCTAGCTATGGTCTTACACGAAGTTTCATATTGATGCCATGTCCCAAATATGGTCTTACACGTAGTCTCATTAACCCTAATGTCATGACATTTGTATCCTATCTATTCATAAGGTTCAACTGGGATTTCACGCTTGTCAAAAATTTGTCGAATACGTCCAAGGTTCAATCACAATTCAGACAATAATAAAGCATTTAAAAAATAATTAAATAACGCATTATTTACATACGAACTTACCTCGGTACAAAAAAAGTAGAAATGGGACCTAATCGTCAAACACTTTGTTTTTCCCTCGATCTAGCTCTAAACCTTATTTTTTTATCTATAATAGCAAATTTAACTCATTTAATATTCACATTACTCAATTCAGCTGAAAAATCACATTGTGGAAAAATTACGTTTTTGCCCCTAAACTTTGACATTTACACTTTCGTCCTTGGGCTCGTAAATTGAAATAAATTCAATTTTTGCGATTCCCAAGCCTAGCTGAACCTCTTTCATGCTGATAACAGCTCAAATTTCCCATTCTTTCACATTTTTACTGTTCATTTTATGACTTTTTACAAATAGGTCCTTTTAGGCACTTTTATCGAAAATCACTTAGCAAAAGTCATTTATCAAAAACCAAACTTGCATAATCTACCATTAAACATCAAAATACACACATGTATAACATGGGTCAAACCCTATACCTTAATCATTTCTCAAATTAATGGTAGAAATAGGTAGATCGAGTGATAACGACTTTAAAAATATAAAGAGTATTAAAAAGAGGACAAGAATAGACTTACAATCGAGCTTAGAAGTTGGCCAAACCCTAGCTATGTCTTCCTTCCAATTTTTGGCACAAAGGGGAGAAGATGGGCAAGGTTTTTGGCTTGATTTTTTCCTTTTAATTCATTTAATTACTAAATAGCAGAAATGGCCCTAATCTAAAACATAAAACTTCTCTTACCTCATGTCTATTTTTGTCCACTAACTTAACAAATGGTCTAATACCATATAAGGACCTTTAATTTAAAATTCCATAGCTATTAAACACCTCTAGCATATAGAACTCAAGTTTTGCATTCCTTACAATTTAGTCTTTTTAACAAAATTGAGTGTTCAAACGTCAAAATTTTCGAACGAAATTTTCATGAAATCATTCCATAAAACTGTAGACCATAAAAATGTAATAAAAACAAGTTTTACTACGTTTGATTTGTGGTCCAAAACCACTGTTCTGACTAGGCCCAAAATCGGGTTGTTATAGTTCTAGCTTCGGGAAGTCAGGTTTCTCGGGCATGTTGTATCAGCCGAGGGCATTAGAGTTGATTCGAGCAAAATTTCAGATGTGGTAGATTATAAGCCATCGAGAAATGTGTCTAAGGTCAGAATTTTTCTAGGTTTAGGTGGATATTACAGAAGATCCGTCAAGAGATTCTTGATGATTGCAAAAAGATGTGAAGTTTGAGTGGTTTGAGAAATGCTAGCAAAGCTTTAATCAATTGAAAGCATTGTTAACCAAGGCACCAGTTCAACCAAAATTGGGTAAAGACTTTATGATTTATAGTGATGCATCGTTAAACGGTTTAGGCTATGTTCTGATGCAATAGGGCAAAGTGATAGCATATGCTTCTAGACAGTTGAAACCACACGAAAAGAATTAGCTAATGCATGATTAAGAGCTTGCATCAATTGTATTTTCTTTGAAGATTTGGTGACACCATTTCTATAGAGAAAAATATCATATCTTCATAGATCATAAAAGTTCAACATTAGGTAGTTGAGCACCGGTTGGGTTAACATTCAGAGTTACCAACTCCGTTTCGTCACAATCATTAGCATCCTCATCAATGGAGTAGAACTCTTGTTCAATTTCATTATCAGATCCGCTTGCCAACTTTTAACTGTAAAACAAAAACAATTATAATCAGTATCCAAATCCCGACTCAACTCGACTAAACTTTGGCATGTACCTCTAGACCCAAATCTGAGCTCGATTCAGTCTGAGAATCGGCTAAACCTTTAGCTCTGATACCACTAAATGTAACACCTCTAACCTCTCTCCGTCATCGAATTAGGGTCACGGGCATTACTAATGAATCATACACTTAATCAATCATAATCAACATGTAAGCTAATTAATAACATTATAATATACAGGGGCAGGTCACGACAATCTAATACATTCATACTAGAATCTTAAACAATCGAATAACTAATCATGCTATGCAATACTAAACTCGGTCTTCCACTGTCTGCACTCTTATCACTATTTATCCCCTCCGAGTGCTAGAAATTGGTTGCACACAAGACTATTCCAATTATTAGCATCAGAGTATAGGTCAATACTCCGACTATTTATTTTCTTCATCTCCGATGATGTTAGTAGAATCAACTAAATATACGTTTACTAATCCATTTCAATTTAGAGTAAAAGTTACTCTTACAACCCCTATTTCAAGTCTACGGGACCCTAAAAATAGTTTAAAAATAGGTAAGGACTAATTCGGAACAATTTTAGAAGTTTAGGTTCATTTTTAAAAATTTCTAAAAATAGGGGAGACACACCTGTGTGGCCAGTCCATGTGTAACGCCCCAGGCTGTGTGACTCTCGAAGTTGGGACATACGATCGTGTCCCAACTCATATCCTTGCCTGTCTAACTCACTGACTTGAGACACATGCCCGTGTCTCTGCCCGTGTGACTCACTAAATTGGATCACACGCCCGTGTGTGTTGCCCATGTGTGACACACGCCCTTGTGACTAGGCTGTGTGCACTTAAAAGTACCTTAAAACTCAAGTTTACCATTTCCTACTTGCTTGCACAATAAGCAACCCAATTACCAATCATTTAACCTACTCAAAACACGATTAAACATGCCCAAAATAAACCAAATTCATCGCCTAATATGCCTAACCAATGTACCCTCATCAGTACCACATTTTATATGTTCAAATATATCAACAAGGCACTAATCATTCAAGACTTCCATCTATATCAAATTTACCTATATAGAACTAATCTTTATCTATTTAAGCTATCAAGCTTTTAACCAAAAACATACCAAGCATTAGGCTAACATACCAACATAGCCTCAACCACAACCATATACACATTTAACTATCATTTCACTAGCAACTAAGATAACAACACCTTATAAAAATATTAACAAAAGACTCCCTAAGTACATGCCATTACAAAATAAGAGATCACCACACTTGAGCTCGGGATTTGTTATTTGATGCTGAGTCGGCGTTACGTTGAAAAGTACCTAACCTGCACACGGAAAATAAAACCGTACGCTGAGTAAAACTTAGTGGTATTTCTATAATCCAAATAATATAAACTTGATATAAGAAATTAAAATGCAATATGCAACAAATAAGCTATGTTCATGTGCTTCAATTCAATAGTATAATTTTTGCTCATTCATTTTTCGCATCTACTAACACTTTCAAATTTTCAAACATATATTAAAGGCCTTTCATATATCATTTGCATATTATAACTTATGCAATGGCGTAATTCATTTCTTTGTTCAATACTTGAATTCTTTTCAAGTTCCATATCTCCTTTCATTTTGTCATATCTCATTTCTCATAATTCAATCCATATTCACCACAATATACTATTTCATATTTCATTTCTCCTTATTGCCATTTCAATATTTTCTCATCTTATTTCCATTTATCAAACATGTCATTTCAATATTGAACACATCAACTTTATTGTTTATTTTCCCTATTAACATGACTCGGACTCAGACGGATACATAGATCCAACCAACACACCAATTTGGCACCCAGTGCCTCATCGGATAAATCTGAAGTAATAACTGCACCCAGTGCTATATAAATTGACACCTATTATGTCATCGGTTAAACCAAAACAAATTTGCATCCAGTGCCTTATCAACTCGAGGTCGAAGTAATCCCTAAACTCTTCCTATCCTATCGCATGCCACCTATATTTGACTTAGACCTAGCAGTTAATAGGGTTTCATTTCACTTTTCAATACAACCAATGTCTCAATTTCACATATATACGCATTATCACATATAATCAATTCAAAATTCATATAGTCCACATATTTCATAATATACAAAATTAATCTATTTCCAATCCACTTTGAATTCAATTCAAACTCAAGTACCAAGTACTCACATCAAATGCTCACCATATGCAAACAATTTAAATATGCAACAATCTACTATTTAATTCGAATTATAGAAACACAAACCGTGAATTCTGAACTATTCGACATCGATTTTATCCTTCTCTTTTTTACTCGAGGATTCCGGTACGATGTTAGCTATGGAATAAAACAATTCAATCACATTAATATGCACATTTCAATTTCCCATAAAATTTCAATTTTCACACTATATTTTGCTTATTCATCAATTTAGTCCCTAAATCGAGATTAGTTTTTATCCTTCACATTTAACTTTATATTTTTATACTAATTTCACTCTAACTAAATTTAGCTTCCTCTTTTCCAATTCAGCCCCTTAATTTTGAACTTTTCACAATTTAGTCCTTATTACTCAAAATGAACAATTTATTCTATAATTTAGTCCTTTTTCATTTTCAACTTAAAAATCTATCTATTTAATCCCTAACACTTAAATTATTTAACAATGCCAACATTTAAAATCTTGAACGATACTAAAAATTACAACCTGGGTCGAGTAGCCCTAGGTACCGGGATTCCAAAACTGTAAAAATTAAAATTATAGAGACTAAATTGCACTAACCAATTTGGATTTGAACTTCAAACCCCATTAGGCCATGCGCTTCTTCTCATTTTCTTTCTTTTCTTTGTTTAATTTGCAAGCATCCACTATCATTATTTTTTTTTCCATTCTTTTATTATAACTATTATTACTAGCTTTATATTATAACATATAATATATATACATGCATGTTAGTTAGCCCATGGCCAGCCACTTATAAACAAACAATAATTAAGTGGCACAATTGCTACTTTATTCTCTTTAGTTTATTTCAATTTATAATTTAACTTTTAACCCTTATGCGATTTATAATTTAATTTATAATTCGTTTTACGGGAACAGAGTCCCGAATATCACTTTCTAACACCCCTAACTATCAGGTCGTTACAACTTTGGACAACCATTATTCACACACATACATTTTTTATTCTTTACAAAGAAAGAATACTTACGTTATACAATTTTAAAATAAAAAAGACCACAACACATGGAAGTAAGAAGAAACTCACCAGAAATTATAGTAAAGTCTATAAAGCAAGTCTTTTGCCATTATCACTCGAACCTTTACTAGCTTCTTGAGCTAAAAATGAGGATAATTAAACATATCAAATCACTAATCTATCAAATCTAAATATGCATGCAAAAATCATCAACACTTGATCCAAACTCAGGATATTTCTTTCCTTACACACTATTTTAACATTTATGCATGAAGAACTAAAAATATGTAAATAATTTTGAAGATAACGTAGGGTTTTTCAATAATTACTAGTGAGCTAGTACAAACGTATAAGCTAGCTGAATATAGCAAACCTAACTTCAGAGAGGTTTTCTAGACTTACGTTTTTATAAAGTTTAAAGAAAATCAGGAAAAAAGAAGAGAACGATATCCAGGTTAGAAAAAAAGAGAGTTTTTCTTCTTCCTTCCTCAAGAAATATTGTTACCTGAATATTGAAAAATTTAAAATATTTCATTTTCTTTCAATAAGAGTTGTAGATCTGGATCTTTACTAGTGATTTCCCCATATCAAGGTAAGATTTATGACTTTGCATGTTTTTTGTGAGGGTAAGTCTATTAGTTCTGGTAGATCTGTAAGATAAAGATATACGGTCATGCTTAGGGATTTCCAATGTTAGAAATGATGGGAAAATGGGTATATGAATAGATCTTGATGGGTTTCCATATTTTGTAGTAGTAATTACTATTGATTTCATGGTGGAAGTCTAGAGTTAAAGTCTAAACTATAGTAGGTTAGAATCAGGTGAGTCTCTAAGCTAACTATTTTATGAATATTGTTCATATGAAATAGTTTTGTAGAAACTGATTTAATAATGAAACCAAAGTTAGAAAAGCATAGTGTGATGGTTATGTAACTATACGAGTGATTTTTCAAAATAGAACACATTTTATGTATGGAACCTAAGAAATTAGGTTCGGTTATATATATGTGTCTTGAATGTATGATATAGGGTATGATCGGTTAAAAGATGAATGTGGTTTGTGTTAGTATAAGAATGGTCTGTGAAGTGAGTCTTTGTTTGTCTCCGTAGTTCTCTAAAAGGGGTACATCGGGACTTTAAAGACAAATTCTAAAAGGAAAAGTCCATTGCCATGACACCCTATAAAGAGGAACTAAAAGAAGGTTATTACCCAATGGGGTTCCCTACATGTCCCAAGACGATAATGGGCAAACCTCATGTAACGTGAGTCTAGGCAAATTTATATCGTAAACACGGCGAGAAAGAAAAGCCTTTATGGTGAAATATGAAAGAAAATCCTTTGTCGCGAAATACGAAAGGAAGGCTCTTGTGGCAAACTCCGTATGGAACGCCTTCATGGAGCACTCTTAATAATTGCCCTTGTAGCAAACTATAAATAAATAACCTGTATGGAAATTCTGACATGATAGCCTTTCTGATAAAAACTTAAAAGAATGGCTTACATGGTAAAGTCTAAGAGTAGTGCCCTTGTGACGTATCCTAGTAAGGCTGAAAATAATGGTTCATGTGGTAGATTTTATATTAAACCATTTTGGAGTGACCAGTATGGCTTGTTAATGTGATTAGAAATATCAGAAAGGCATAGTGTCTTCATGGGCTACAGTAAAGTGTTAAGCAAGACCATGATTTGACTGTGAATAATGAAGTGATGAGATGCCGAAGAGGTGATGGTTAAACATAAAAGAAGTGTATTCTAAATAAGGATTTTTCATATTTTATATCTAAAGGAAGGTACTTGTGATCCATAAATGTGATCAAACATGAATTGTGGTAAAATTATGGCTTAAAGCTACGTATACAAAAGTAACAGTGTTTTGGTCGTATTGACCATTGTAAGGGAAATGGGCATAGATTTTGATGGGTAAATAATGAGTTCAGAGTAAGGTGTGATATCCATAAAGAATGAAGAATGAAATTCTAAAAATGTATTCTTCAGAAACAAGTTGAAAGACCAGAATAATAAGAACGTCTTGACGATTCTTCGGTAAAAATACGCAAGCATTATACAGGTAAAGGATGTTTTTCTCACTAAGTTCTTATGAACTTACCTATGTATGTGATATGTTACAGGTAAATTGATGCGAGTTTGCGCCAAGAGGGATGATGCTAAGACTACACCCAAGGAGTGGCGTATTGGTTTATTATGCAGATAGAGCGAGTTGGGCGGCGTGTTCAAAGCCTAAGCTAGTGTGTAGAAATCTGTACCCTAGGTCATCTATGATAGATTAGGATTTTAAACTAGACATTTATGTAACTTAATTACCATGCGTTGTACTTGTATTCACTCGTTGTATATACTACGTATTTTAGCTCGCGTTTTGTAATTAAGTAGTCAGCTGTTTATTGAATTTTTTATAAGTAGGTTAAGTCCTCATCTGTATAGTTTGTAATACCTGAGATATGGATTCGGCAAATCGGATTGGGTTGAGGGTGTTACAGAGACTTCGTCGGGCGGGTAGTTACACACATAATCTTATTTAAGTATGAAAATATCATAAAAAATATAAAAAAAATAAAATACTATTTCAACTTTGCAATCATAAATAAACACTAAACTGACTTGATTTAACTATTAAACAGACTTTATTTAAAAAATATTAAACAAGCTAAAATTATGTGGAAAGAGGTGTAAATAATAGTATAATTTATGGAAGATTAATTTTCTCAATTTAATTACACGACCTTTCATTAATTATTTTCATATTAAGTATGAAAATCCTTCTATTCATGATTTCACTAACTCGATTTATGGAATTGGATTCCAAAACCGTATTTTTTTATACCGATCAAAATCGAGTTGTTACATAAAGAAAGCCAAGATGTAGTGGTCGAGTACTTTTGGAGCCAACGACTTATTACATAATTTCGGATAGATTTATCTATTTTGGTTCCTTTCATTTCTTGTAACATTTTTACTCTAAAAGCTCTAAGTTGTTTTTCCACGTAAGCATTGTTCTTGCCTTAGCTATTTTGGGATACATCCAGGAGGTGACCATTATTTTTGGGTAGGTTACCAAGATTGTTATGCTCTTGATCTCTGCAGATAGTGGATTGAGCCTCACACTCCTGACGAATTGGGTCTTCCCGTCTAGGGCCTTTTCATGTTGCCCATAGCTTAACAATTAATCACTCATTTTGATCAACCTTTTGCTCATGAAGACATTGCCGCTCCTATTGCTTCTGGAAGCGATGTTCTTGCTGGGAAAACTACTTTTCCAAACATCATAGCTTTTCCTAGATCTATATATCATGGGGTTGGGACTTTGAAACTTGTTGGTGAGATCCTTCATTTAATGGGGTGGAAGTCACAGCTAGTGGGGTGGTGTTACTGTGAGGCATACTCTATATGGCCAAGAAGAAATATATTAGACGATGGTTGTGGCTCGGTGGTGGCTGGAGGGACAAAAATAGTAGGTGTAGCCAAAATAGCTAGATCAAAACTCAATGGTACATTCAAGGCCTTCATGAGTTGTTCCAAAGATGGTAGGTGGGTGGATGCATAGTGCAGAGTGTTGGAAAACGCAACGAAAAATAAATTTAGGGAAAAACCAAAGTTTTAAAAAAATTTCCAAAACAAGAATTTGGTTGTGATATCTAAAGTAACACTTAATCAAAATTGTACCTTTTCGATTCGTTTAGGATGAACACTTCAACTGAGTAGTCTTCTCCTCTATTCTGAAGGTCACGTCTGTTGACTGTGGGCTCACTTTGAATTAGAAAATTTTCACAAAAATTTCCATTGGGGTAATTTTATAATATATCTAAACTTTTGGGCCAAGTTGTAAATAAAAAAATATCTTTAGAAATTTTCTAAAATAATATTTTCAAAGAATTTTCTCTTTACAACTTTCTCTTGAATTCAAGTGAGTGAAATAATGACCTAAGGCTCTTTTTATATAGGGAGAGTTTAGAGAGTTCAATTATGATTAAACTTAGTCACTTTAATATTAAATTAATATAACAAGATAAATATTATATTAAATTTAATATTAAATCTTATTAAATTAGTAGAATATTTATCTACAAGATAAACATTAAATTAAATTTAATATTAAGATAATTACTTTAATATTCAATTAATAAATTACTATTAAGATAAGTGATAAATTAAATTGAATATTAAATCTATTAAAATAATATTATTTTTGGAATAGTTAATCTGAAATCAAATTCTCTGGTAGAGTCTCAGTAGAAGTGTAACTCTTCCACTACTCCACGACTGAAGACCCGCCCAGTCTCACATACCAGGCCCGATTTGACCAGTTTTTGTGTCTTGGTCTTGGTTTTGGGCTCCTAGACCCAATATACGATCTTAGGTCCAATTTTCAAGTTCAATTACCTATTGGGCCAATTGTTTGACTTGAAAATTAATTTCAAAAATAACATTAAATTTAATTAATTTGATTAATTTAATTTTACTTTATTAAAAATAATTTTTCCAAAAATCACTTAGATTTTCCAAATTAATTTTTATAATCAAATTCTCTAGTTGAACAATTCTTACGACTGTCTAATTTAATTCCACATCAAATAAATCAGCTCATTTAAATTATTTTCAAAGTCAAAGAATTTCCTTCTAATTCAAAAACAGTCTGATCGAGCTTTTGTTGAGCTAGCGGAGGGACCAATCGGACATATACAATTAGTCTCTAGTAATTGTAATTATGTCCAGAAGTAGCATTCTAATAATTCCTGATTACTAAATCATGGAATCAGTCCACAAGAAGTACCATGATTGAAAACTCCTTATTGTATACTTTTTACGAAAACAGTTCATCCAACTGCTTTGTCCAATGCTCTCATCATATGTGTGTTACCCTCATTGATATCCTTGATTTCTTTAAGTTAAATCTGTTCACTCAATAAAATCCTATTTTATATCATTATCATCATTGTGTCTTGTAACACCCTATTCTCGGTGTAACACCCCAAACCCGGCCCAAACGTTATGGCCAAATCTAGCGATGTCACATTGAAGTGTTTTTCGCAAAGTATAATATCGTTGAAAGACCCGCTCTATATATTTAACCTCTTTGTGATCTTAACGAAAATTTTAGGATGTTCCGTACCTATTCAAAACTTAAGTTGTTTGGAAAAAGTTAATCAAATAAAATTGTTATTAATTTTAAACCATTATTTCTTGCGGTCGCTTTTTAAACATGTTGCGTAAATGTGGTGTTTTGAAAAACTTTTATCTTTTTGAAAACCTACTTCCTACTGCTAACAGATGTAAATCCAAATAAATAAAACCCCAAATTAAAGCTTAAAAATTTAGAAAGGCATTATTACATTAAAAAAAAACCCAAAATAAAACTACTTGTAATTTAAAATCCAAAGAGAAAGTCCGTGTAGTTGTGTGGCCACCTTTGATTCCCTCGCAGCATCGACCCGCCTAAGCCTGGGGATTACCTATACAGATAAACAGATGGGTGAGTTATGAAATCTCAGTATGTAATCCCATATCAAATAACCTATCATTGAGCATACACAGTCTGGGCCTAAGCCCATTTAGTAACGGTTCAGTTTCAGTTGGGGCCTTAGCCCATTACAGTATTAGTATCAGTGTGGGCATGAGCCCATCTCAAAGACAGTAATAGAATAGTAATGCAAACAAGAAATCCTACCCAACCAACCTCTACACTCAATCTTCGTCCAACCCTGCACTCCATGTGGGGATAAAATTAACCCACCCATCCCTACACTCCAAGTAATACCGATTACGGCACTAAATAGTATTTGCAGCAGAGCTGTCAGTACAATACACTTCTTCCAATCATAATAAATCCCATCCCCATGCAACATACCATGTATCATGTCATAATGTTATACATGTGATCAATATATTTAAAATGGCATGCTCAAACATAATCATCTATCTCATAAGGGCATATCAGTCATTTTACCATGTAGGGGCATTTCAATCATTTTAACAATTAGGGGGTCTAGGTACACTTACCAACCCAATAGTAGGTCCACAGTCGTCTCGGGCGACTCGTGCAACCTTAACAGTCAAACAGTGAAAATAGGCCCAAGGCCCACAATGCAGACCCTTGTGGACCCACACGTCCGTGTGGCCCACATAGCCCAAAAATGGCCTTGGCCGTGTGGATTACACGGCCTGGCCCAATCTTCACCACACGTTCGTGTGGTTTACCCGAGTGGAGCCCATATGCCCGTGGGGCCCACACGGCTCAATTCGGCCCAAAATTACCCAAAACGACCTTGGCCAATGAAATCGCTCATGGTCAAACTGAAGGATTATACGCCCATGTTTAGGTATATGAGCTACCACACGAGCGAGCGTACGCCTGTGTAGCGTCAACGGCCACTTATTTCGGCTTTCGTCGATCTACGATTTGGGGCACTGTTTTTACACATCTTGTGCACAAAAACGTGTGAATAGCGCACGAGCACCAAAACCTACATTCAATCAAGGCATTCTATTACTCATTTGACAATAGGGTTAACAACCCCTCTTAATACTTATCCCAAAACATCCATTAATACTTGCCTTGATAGAACGAAAATGGCTTAGCCCACTTAAACTGCTGACAAAGACTGATTTCAAGCTCCTTGGCGAAAATCTGCTTACAACCGAATTATATTAACCTTAATCAATATTGTTCGCATAAGCAGTTTAAACCAACATATAGCACTTACCGAAAATGCAAAATCGATTATAGGGAAGGAAAGTAATCGGCCTATCCCCAAAATGAGTACCCAACACGACCAGGGCAAGGCTAGCACCAACACGTCCCTAGCCATAAACGGCAGCAAAGGAAAATGTTAGAAGGAATATTACTACACAGAGAAAAAGAGAGAACAGAGAAGAACCAAGCACCCACCGATTGTTCAAAGAAAAATTACAAAAACCGAAAACAAAATTAAGAAAGGGAGAGATATATTAATCGGCCAAAGTTGCAAGATGAAAGGATGATAAGAAGAGAGTTGAGAGAATAGAATAGGGAGTATTCAGCCAAAGTTTAAGAGAGGGAGAGAAGAGAAGAGAAGAGAAGAAGAGGTAATCGGTCACAAGAGGACTAGGGAAGAACAATCTCGAACTAAGTCAAAACAAGAAAATCCCAATGATTCTTTGCTATAGTCGGCCCCCAGAAGAGAAAAACGAAAGAAATCGATGCAAAAAGTGTAAAACTAGAAGCATAATTTGGCATCAAAGAACCAAAAACCAAATGTCAAAAATTGAAAAATGAGAAGGGAAAAACATACTAATCCCTAGCAGAATTCTTCAGTGGCTAGCATACCAATTGGGCACTAACTCTTCCCCAACCTCAACATTCTACATTTTCCTCTTAAAATCTCTCCATGATACTCTCCTCAACCACCAATTTCAAACTTCACTCACTCAATAATGTTTCGGTCAACTTCTACTACCCATACGGCAAAGGCAACAAAATAAAACACTCGCTTGCACAAAGCAGGACTCGAACTCAGGACCCTCAGTAACAGTAACACACTACTTATCCCTTAGACTAGCAGACTCATTCTATCATGCTATAATCACATTAATTTAAAAGGCCTACTGACTAGAGACAGGGTTTATTCCTTTAAAAACCAAACTTTTGCACAAGCCAAAGCTTGAACCTAAGACTTCACAGACACTTCCCAGGACACTTAACCATTGAAGCAGACACGCAGTTGTGTCACAAACATACAAAAATAAATACTTAGGTTTTGGGGGGTTACAACTCTACCCTCTAAAAGAAAATTTCAGCCTCGAAATTTACCTGATCAAAATAGATGAGGGTATTGTTGTCGCATCGCCACCTCAGGTTCCCACGTGGCCTCCTCAGAGCTGTGATTACGCCAAAGTACAGTGGGATAGACTTCTTCCTTAACACCTTTACATCACAATCTAAAATCTGAACTGGCTCCTCCTTAAAAGTTAGATTCGGCCTAACTTCAATCTCCTCAACCGAAATAACATGCATGGTATTAGAGCGGTAGCGCCTCAACATAGAGACGTGGAACACATCATGAATTTGGTCTAACTTTGGAGGCAACTCTAATTGATAGGCAACCGGTCCTACACGTTTCAATATGCGATAAGGCCCAATAAACCTAGGGCTCAACTTGCCCTTCCATCCAAACCTCAGTACCTTCTTCCATGGTAAGACCTTAAGAAAAACGAAGTCGCCCACAGAATACTCAATCTCCTTACGTTTCAAATCCGCATACGACTTCTATCTTTCTGATACTGCCTTTAGTCGATCCCAAGTTAGTCTAACTTTATCCTCGGTATCAGAAACCAATTCAGGGCCCAAAACACACCGCTCGTCCAACTCAGTCCAACACGAAGGAGTACGACGCCTGCAAACATATAATGCCTCATAAGGTGCCATCTGATTGCTAGACTGATAGCTATTGTTATAAGCAAACTCTGCTAGTGGAAAGTAATCCTCCCAACCACATTGGAAATCAATCACACAACTCCTTAACATGTCCTCCAGTATCTGAATCACCCTCTTTGACTGACCATCTGTCTGAGGATGGAACGCAGTACTGAAGTCCAACCTTGTACCCAAAGCCTCGTGCAACTTCTTCCAGAATCAAGACGTGAAGCGAGGATCTCTATCAAATATTATGGAAATCTGTACCCCATGCAGTCTCACTATCTTGGACACATACAGTTTAGCCAGCTTCTGTAAAGAGTAATCAATATAAACTGGTATGAAATGGGCAGATTTGGTCAATTGATCCACAATGACCCACACTGAATCCTTCTTAGTAGGCGTTAGGGGTAGCCCACTAACGAAGTCTATGTCACTCTCTCCTACTTCCAAAGTGGAATCTTAACTGGCTGAAGCAACCCTGAAGGTAACTGATGTTCAGCCTTAACCTGTTGGCAAATGAGACATTTACCCACAAAGTCAGTAACTTCATGCTTAAGACCCGGCCACCAATATATCTCCCAAAGGTCTCGGTACATTATATTTCCGTCAGGATGCATAGCATAAGGACTAGTATGCGCCTCTCGCAGTATAGACTGCTTCAAATCAGTATCCTTCGGTACACAGACTCTTCCACAAAAATAGAGTACCCCTTCGCTATTCAGTCCAAAGTCCGATATGTTACCAATTTTAATCTGTCGGAACTGAAGACCCAGTGACTCATCCTCCAGTTGTTTACCCTTAATTTGTTCAATCCATGTCGGTTTAACCTAAAATTCGGCCAAAAGACTACCATCATCAAATAAGCTGAGATGAGCAAGCATCGCCCTCAGATCAGTCATAGCTTTACGACTTAGTGCGTCAGCCACCACATTAGCCTTACCAGGATGGTATTCGATCGTACAGTCATAGTCTTTAAGTAGCTCAATTCATCTACGCTGCCTAAGATTTAGCTCCTTCTGAGTGAAGAGATACTTGAGGCTCTTATGATCTGTGTAAATAATACACTTCTCACCGTATAGGTAATGCCTCCAAATTTTCAGTGCGAATACCACTGCGGCCAATTCCAAGTCATGCATCGGATAATTTGCCTCATGAGTCTTAAGTTGACGAGACACATATGCAACCACCTTACCCTCTTGCATCAACACACATCCCAACCCAACATGTGATGCATCGCTGTAAACAGTGAACTATTTCCTAAACTCTGGCTGTATCAGGACAGGGGCCTCAGTCAGAACTTTCTTAAGCTTCTCAAAACTCTCTTGCTGTGCATTAGTCCACTTAAATGGCACACCCTTATGCGAAAACTTTGTCAGAGGTGCAACAATCAATGAAAACCCCTCAACAAATCCTCGATAATACCCTGCCAGTCCCAGAAAACAGCGAACCTTAGATATCGTCTTAGGCTGCTTCCAATCCAGCACAACTTTAATTTTTTGAGGATCAACCCTAATCCCTTCAGCAGATACCACATAGACCAGAAATGTTACTTCTCGTAACTAGAATTCACACTCATTAAACTTGGTGTATAGTTATTTCTCCCTTAGAATTTGCAGAACAACTCAGAGATGTTCATCAAGTTCATCTTCAGTCCTCGAATACACCAGGATGTCATCAATAAAAACCACTACGAACCGATCTAGATAGGACTGGAACACTCGGGTCATCAGATCCATAAAAGCTGCTGGTGCATTCGTCAATCCAAATGGCATTACTAAGAACTCGTAATGACCATAGCGAGTCCTAAACGTTGTCTTATACACATCAGTCTCTTTAACCCTCAGTTGATGGTACCCCAATCGGAGATCAAACTTAGAGAAAACTGAAGCTCCTCATAATTGGTCAAACATATCATCAATTCTTGGTAGGGGGTATTTATTCTTAATGGTTAATTTATTCAATTGCCGATAATTAATACACATGCACATGGATCCATCTTTCTTTTTCACAAACAAAACTTGTGCTTCTCATGGAGACACACTAGGCCAGATGAACCCACGATCCAATCATTCTTGAATCTGAGTCTTAAGCTCTACAAGCTCCTTCGGTGCCATTCTATAAGGGGCGATGGACACTGGAGATGTACCAAGAAGGAGCTCAATCCCAAACTCAACTTCACGGTTTGGGGGTAACCCAATAAACTCATCAAGAAAAACATCCGAAAAGGCTTTAACTATTTTGATATCTTTAACAGAAGAAACCCCAGCATCTGAAACACTGATGTAGGCTAGATACACCTCACAACCCTTACGAACCTATTTCTCAGCCCTTAATGCAGAAATCACATTTGAAAAATAATTCCGATGCTCCCCAATTACAACTATCTCCTCATCCTCTACAGTTTTCAGTACCACCCGTTTAGCTGCACAATCCAAGGTTGCCCAATGTTTCACCAGCCAGTCCATTCTCAGAATTAAATCGAATTCTCTAAAAGGGAGTTTTATCAAATCTGCCAAAAAAATCACTCCTCGAACCTCCAAAGGAACATCTCTGAACAGTTTATCTACCCTTACAGACTACTCTAATGGACTCAACACAGTAACCTCACTTGCAGTACTTTCAACCAATATACCCAAAGTCTCAGACACACTACAAACTATATAGGAATGAGCAGATCCTATATCTATTAGTGTAGTACAAGGTACATTATAGATAAAGAACGTACCCGTGATAACGTCTAGGGCATCTCCATCCTCTCGGTGACGTACAGTATAAACCAGAGCTAGCTGCCTCGCTTCAGTGCGACCAGCACCTTTGCCCGGTACCCTCTGACCACGGCCCATACTATTATCACCTCTAGCCTGACCATGGCCACTCGATGGATGCTAAACACCTCTCAGTGGCTGTACAGTACCCATACCAATAGCTTGCATCTGATTGGTCCTTCGCGGAAAATCTCTGATACGATGCTCCAATGATCCGCACCTCAGACATGCCCTAATCCTTTTCCAGCACTCACCTTTATGGCGTATTCCACAATCAGTACAGGGCTACGGCCCAATACCAGTAACAAGGGGCCCAACTCTGACCGGCCCATCAACTCTAGCCTTTTTCTTAGGCCTCAGAAATGAACTTGAGGGCTCTGAATCCCTCTTGTTCCTATCTCTCTCCTTCTCACGGTTCTGGCGCTCAGCGCACTTCACATCCTCGGCAATCTTCACCTTATCCACTAAAGCAACAAAATCTTCACCTTGGGCTATCCCTGAGGCCATCCTTGAAATGGACACACCACTCATACTCAGTCACCACCATGCCTCGCGCATAGCGGCTTAATCGTAAAATCTCAGCCTCATATTCAGCCACTAATTTATCCACCTATGTCAGATTTAGAAACTCCCTCCTCCGGGCTTCCACATAACTAGTGCCCACACATTTTCCTTAAAAAATAGTCTTGAAAGATTCCCAGGTCAACCGATCGGGCTGAGTGCCCTCTTTAACCGTAAGCCACCACTGGTAAGCCTCATCTCGTAGCAGTGACACAGAACCCTTTAGTTTCTGCTCAGGGGTGTAATCGAGGTCATCTATGATCCTCTCTGTGGCTTCAATCCAATATTCAGCCACATAGAGGCAACTCTAGTAATACCCCTAAAAATCTTAGCTCCATTGGACTGGAGACGTTCCGTAATTGACCCACAGCCCATAGTACCAGTATTGGGTCCAGCGACCTTCTCTAAAATCTGTAACATGGCCTGGGATAATGCGTCGTCCCCAACCGCACGATCATGAGACCCAGTCTCAGTCACAGGTGAAGTCAGCGCCTCCTTAGTTTCAACATTAGGCACATGGCCAGATGACGAAGACCCAACCCGAGCACCTCCACGGCCTCCGCCGGGCCACTTGTACCCCTTCCACGAGTACCTCCGCTGCTCATTATCGAATTACACTTTATCTGTATTAACAATTTTATGGATCAGTTTACAGTTCCAGTGTTTATTAATGAATATTTTATGAAAAATAGTATTAGTAATTCAGAGTTCATTTTCACGGATCGCAGTCTTACTATAGTTTTAGTTTACCCTAAATAGAGTATTTTCATACAGTTTACTACCTACAGTAGTCTCAGTATTTCAATTTAAACAATCAATAGTTTTAGAAGACTTACAGAATCGGTGCCAGGGACTTGGTGTACCACATATTCAGTAAAAACTTTTCAAAATACTTCCAAATCATTTAAAACTTTTTTTTTTAGAAACTCCAAGATTTAGAAGAAACCTAAATCCACAACCGAGTTTTGCAACCTGACTCTGATACTACTAAATGTAACACCCCAAACCTGGCCCGGACGTTATGTTGAATCTAGCAATGTCACATTGAAGTGTTTTTCACAAAGTATAATATCATTGAAAAACCCGTTCCATATATTTAACCTCTTTGTGATCTAAACGAAGATTTTAGGATGTTTCGTTCCCATTCAAAACTTTAGTTTTTTGGCAAAAGTTAATCATATTAAATTGTTATTAATTTTAAAACATTATTTATTGCGGAAGCTTTTACAACATGTTGCATAAACGTGGTGTTTTGAAAAACTTTTATCTTTTTGACAACCCGCTTCCTACTGCTAATAGATGTAAATCCAAATAAATAAAACCCCAACTCAAAGCTTAAAAATTTAGGAAAGCCTTATTACATTTAAAAAATACCCAAAATAAAACTACTTATAATTTAAAATCCAAAGAGAAAGTTCATACGTTGTGTGGCCACCTTTGAGTCCCTCGAAGCACCGACCCACTTAAGCCTAGGGATTACCTGTATAGATAAACAAATGGGTGAGTTATGAAAACTCAGTGTTTAATCCCATATTAAATAACCAATCAGTGAGCATACAGATGCAGGCCTAAGCCCAATTCAATGTGATTCGATTTCAATTAGGGCCTTAGCCCATTCAAAGATGTCGATATTAGTGTGGGCACAGCCCATCTTAGTGATAGTAATAGAAAAATAAAACAAACAAGAAATCCTACCCAACCAGCCTCTGCACTCTATCTCCGTCCAACCCTGCACTTCATATAGGGATAAAATCAACCCACCCATCCCTACAATCCAAGTAATACCGGTTGCGGCACTAAACAGTATTTGCAGCAGAGCTACCAATACAGTACACTTCCTCCAATCATAATAAATCCCATCCCTATGCAACATATCATGCATCATGTCATAATGTCATACATGTGATCAATATATTTAAAATGGCATGCTTAAACATAACCATCCATCTCATAGGGGCATATCAGTCATTTTACCCTGTAGGGGCATTTCAATCATTTTAACAGTTAAGGGGTCTAGGTACACTTACCGATCCAACAGTAGGTCCACAGTCATCTAGGGTGACCCGTGCAACCTTAACAGTCAAACAGTGAAAATGAGCCCCAGGCCCACAATGCAAGCCCATGTGGGCCCACACGTTCGTTTGGCCCACATGGCCCAGAAATGGCCTTGGTTGTGTGGGTTACACGGCCTGGCCCAATCTTCACCACACGTCCGTGTGGTTTACCTGAGTGGGGCCCACATACCCGTGGGGCCCACACAGCTCAGTTCGACCCAAAATGGCCCAAAACGACCTTGGCCAATGAAATCGTTTATGGCCGGCCTCAAGGATTATACGCCCATGTTTAGGCATACGGGCTACCACACGAGCGAGCGCATGCCCGTGTAGCGTCAACAGCCACTTATTTTGGCTTTTTCTGATCTACGAATTGGGGCAGTGTTTATTACACACCTTGTTCACGAAAATGTACGAATAGCACACGGGCACCAAAACCTACATTCAATCAAGGCATTCTATTACTCATTTAACAATAATGTTAACAACCCCTCTTAATACTTATCCCAAAACATCCATTAATACTTGCCTTGATAGAACGAAAGTGGCTTAGCCCACTTAAACCGCTGACAAAGACTGATTTCAAGCTCATTGGCTTACAACCGAATTATATTAACCTTAATCAATATTGTTCGTATAAGCAGTTTAAACCAACATATAGCACTTACCGAAAACGCAAAACTGATTATAGGGAAGGAAAGCAATCAGCCTATCCCCAAAATGAGTACCCAACATGACAGGGGCAAGGCTAGCACCAACACGTCCCTAGCCATAAACGGCAGCAAAGGAAAATGTTAGAATGAATATTACTACACAGAGAAAAAGAGAGAACAGAGAAGAACCAAGCACCTACCTATTGTTCAAATAAAAATTGCAAAAACTGAAAACAAAATAGAGAGAGGGAGATATACAATAATCGGCTAAAGTGTCAAGATAAAAAGATGATAAGAAAGGAGTTGAGAGAATAGAATAGGGAGTATTCAGCCAAAGTTTAAGAGAGGGAGAGAAGAGAAGAAAAGAAGAGGTAATTGGTCACAAGAGGACTAGAGAAGAACAATCTCGAACTAAGTCAAAACAAGAAAACCCCAATGATTCTTTGCTATAGTCAGCCCTCAGAAGAGAAAAACAAAAGAAATCGATGCAAAAAGAGTAAAACTAGAAGCACAATTTGGCACCAAAGAACCAAAAAGCAAATGTTAGAAATTGAAAAATGAGAAGGGAAAAACATACTAATCCCTAGCCGAATTCTTGAGTGGCTAGTATATCAATTTGGCACTAACGCTTCCCTAACCTCAACATCCCACATTTTCCTCCTAAAATCACTCCATGATACTCTCCTCAACCACCAATTTCAAACTCCACTCATCAGCAGTGTTTCAGTCAACTTCTACTACCCACACTGCAAAGGCAACAAAATAAAACACTCCCTTGCACAAAGTAGGACTCGAACTCAGGACCTTCAGTAACAGTAACATCCCACTTATCCCTTAGACCAGCAGGCCTATTCTGTCATGCTATAATCACATTAATTTAAAAGGCCTACTGACTAGAGACAGGTTTTATTCCTTTAAAAGCCAAACTTTTGCACAAGCCAAAGCTTGAACCTAAGACTTCTCAGACACTTCCCAGAACACTTAACCACTGAAGCAGACAGGCAGCTGTGTCACAAAATACAAAAATAAATAATTAGGTTTTGGGGCATTACACTCGGCCTAGTCGCCAGGCCTGAATACGAGATGCCACACTATCATCTCGTCTCATTTACATTAAAAAGGAAGCTTAGATTCAATTAAATCGATCATCATTTGTTTAGTTGAAAAAATTTTGATCCGTTCAAATGGTTAATTAACATTATTACATGCAATCATTCGTTAATCTGTCATACACACGTCCTGAATCTTGCATAAAGGCTAAGTAGCAAAGTTTCACAAAAATGTCCGTAAGTATCGATACTGATAACCAGGTATCGATAATGTCCTAAAATGGTATCGATACCACGTAGAAAAATGATACCAATTGAGCATTTTGTTTCTTGATTCAAAAACCTATCTGTCGAAAATTATCAGTACCTCCGAACCAAGTATCGATATTTCTTCCTTATGTATTGATACTCGAGAAAGGGTATTGATACAATATCTCTATTCTATTTCTTGTACGTTTTAGTTTACAGAGGTATCGATTTAAGGCCCAATATTGATACCTCTGCTTTTGGAGCTAAATTTACAGCGTATGAGTGCAATTATCTCATCTCCAATAGTTCTTAATCAACATGCATTAAGTGCTAAGTTCAATAATAATTCATGCCGTAAAATCAATAGCATAAAACAGCAAAACTGAGTCCGAACAACTATCACCATGCTAACATCAATGACTAAGTATTCTAACATTTTAATAACATGAAGTTCACATAAGCAAGCTCAAATGTCCAAAAATCAACAACTCAAATAGATTCTACCACATTGCCTATCTCCCCAAAATAGATAAGAATAATAAAACACCTACGAAGAATCACTAGACTTCCTTGGATCACTCCTTTGGAAACTACACCGCCCACACCGTGACGTCACTAATCTAAAAATATTGAAATAAGGGAATGAGCTTTTACAAGCTCAGTGAATGGAAGAATGACCACAACATAAGCACATCATCATGTAACACAACTAGATATTTATTCACAATTAGTACATTCTAAGGTCTAGCATCACACAGTACTAAATCATGCATAGCCTAAAAGTCATTCTCATAGCACATATACATAATCATTCAAGCATAGAACATATTCCACACAATTATATAGCATAAGATAAGATGAGATATGATGGCACTTGGATAATGAAACTAGTAAGCTCTATCATCACACATTGGATGCACGAATCTCCATACACCACATAGACCTGTAGAGTCAAACATGTCCCAAAAGTGAAGCGTATAGCTAATACTCTCCTTATTTCCCCTCACATGTCCAGTTGAATGGAGCTTAGCTCGCATTCCCTTATCCCTCCAAACATGTCCCAGGGCCACAACGCCCAAAAATCTCTATACATATAAGTGAATACTCACGATCCTATGGCATGCCAACTATATCCAATGATTCCAAGATCACAAGGCCAAAATATCCAAGAAACAATGCATATTACTTACCGATTATCCGTGCACAATCACTGCATTTTAGTATATTTTGCAAAACACTAGTATATTTGTATAATATATATTGTACATTTATTACATGTATATAATTACACTTTACACAACAAGCACCATATCCTCATATCACGTATCTTGCATGTAGTAGCCCATTTCTGCCTGGGCCCTTAAAATAAATAAACAAAGTTTACCAAAACTAAAACAAAAAAATAGTCCATTAAATAAGGCCCTTTAAACAGTCCATTTACAGCCAAAACTCGGTTAGCCCAAAAGCCCTATTCCCGGTTACACCCAAGACCCGATTAGCCTAAACCCTTGGCCCAAAATCTATTAACCCAATACACCCTTAACCCAAAACATACAGGGCCCAAATGGCCCAAATTGTTAACAGAACACGGAAAGGCCTAGGGTTTCTGAAACCCTAGGCACCACAGGAACACCAAAAGTCACGACCTTTCGTTTAGGCGCCGTTCCAGTGACTTTTCATCATCCTCCATCGACGACATGACTCCAGCCTTGTACCACGCACCACGCGCAATCGATGAATGAATCGATGATAGTGCAATCACCACGCGCGATATTCTCACTGGTATCTACAAAATGGAAAGAACGACAGCAGAAAATAAGAGCAAAATATGGAAAGAAATCAAAGATTTCTTTCCCAAAATGTAATGATTTACAAAGGGCTATAAAAGCCTTTCTTTTTTAATCTGTAAGGACGGGTTTTTTTTCACGGAGATTCAATAAAAACAGAACATGTTTTACACTAAACAAAATCAACAGTCGACCAGAGAGTACATAGGTGATTACTATATTTCTTTTTCTCTCTAAATACATATTAAAAGCACAAAAATAGAACAAAGGGACGTACCGTTTCGATTTGCGGTGAAACAGGAAGCTTTCCGACCTACCGCCGTACATAAAGCGCAGATTGGCGGTGGCGTGTGGGCGCGTGCAAACCTCTGGCCAGAGGTTCAAGAGAACTCCGGGAACCCTCTCTCAGCCCTCCTTCAGAGGGTTTTCTTTGTTTTTTTAAAAAATCAGATTTTAAAATGATTTCAAAACTAAAATTTGGCTTATATAGCCCTAACAAAACAGTGCTGTTTTGCTTAAAACAATAAGATTCAAAACGGCGTCGTATTAATGATGAGGATTCGCATGTTAACCCGTGACCCGGGGAGGATCCACGTGTTTTTGGAAAATGGGCTAATTGCCTAATGGGTCCTTTCGCATTTTTAATCTTTGTAATTTCATTTTATTTTTATTTTAATTCAGCCCTAATCTTTTATAGTTGTTTCAATTTAATCCTAACGGCCATTAAAATTCATTCTGAAGAACGATGTCATTTTGGGATTAGGGAAAATTGCCCAATGAGTCCCTTGTAGTTTTTAATGCATTCCAATTAGGCCTAATTTTTTTGTTGTTATTTTAAAATTAGCCCTAGAACTTTAGTTTTATTTAATTTTAACCTTTTAAATATTTTTGCATAATTTATTTGTTAAATACCTTATATATTATTTATTTTTATAAATATTAGTTATAAAATAGTATATATATTTTTTATTGATATATTATCCATTATATTATTTTTATTTTTATACATTTTATTTATAAATTTTATTATACATTATATTTTACTATATATTATTCCTTGCATTTTTATTTTTTATAAATTATATATTATTTTATTATTCATTAATTATGTAAAATTTTAATTTTTTAAAAAAATTTCATTAAATAATAGTACATGTATATTTTATCCTTATTTTTATAATATTTATCATATTATTTATATTTCATTATATTTTATTTATATATTACATATCATATATTATTATATATTATTCCCTATATTATCTCCCTTTTATTATATATGTTATTTATTATTTATTAGCATATAAAAATTAAATTTGTAAATTATTATAAACTAATACATATATTGTTATTATATATATTTAATGTCTATATTTAAAATTCACTACAAAATTTTGCTCTAATTTAACATCCCTTTTTTATATATATATCACGCTACTATATTAAATGATATGTATTTTTTTATTTATTTATATTGATTAAAATTTTTTGTTTTCATTTTGTTTTTTATTAGATATTGTCTTAACACGCTAATTTCATCTTTTAAATTATTTGTTATTTATCATGTTATTTATTTATTGTTATGTATTCGTGTGCAAATTGATCATTTTATGATATTATCTTAAAAATATATTCGCATGAAGTATTATTATATGTTTAATATTCATTATTCTTACTGCTTGGCACTTTTGTACAAAATGATAATGTGTATATTCATGTTATTTGTGATTATGTATGTATGAAATGCTAAAGTATATTGTGTGATTTATGTCATATTTACCATTTTCAAATGTTAAAATAGGTAGCTTAATTAATCCAACGTTGATCTTTTGTAATAGGTTAAATGCATCATCGTTTTTTTATTTCATTTAATCAAAAGGAATTTTAAAAAAAACAAGGCAATGTCTTTTGTATTTAGGAATTCGAGAAATAGTACCCTAACATGCTGGGTTGCGATTTCCCATTTGTCTAAATATCTAAAGTATCATTTTAATAGATTTTACAAATCACGAAATTTTTTTTGTTACGAAAGTTTATGAATATCGTGTCCAATCACGATGGATGTGATGTTCGCATTCTTTTGGCACGAAAGAATTTGGACTTTCAACTCAAATTATTATGGTTTTAAAAGATATCTTATTGCTAAAATTTTTTCAAGCTTTTGACATTAAGATGAAAATATTCAATTTGGTACCAATTTTGGGCGTTACAAGGGTGCTAATCCTTCCTCGTGCGTAACTGACTCCCGAACCTGTTTTCTCATAATTTCATAGACCAAATTGTTTTATAAAGTGATCCAATCACACTTTAAAAGGTTGGTGGCGACTCCCATTTTCAAAATACCCTCTCCATTTTTTAAAGAGGTTTCAAAAGCTTGGCGACTCCGCTGGGGAATTAAGGGAGTCGATCAAAGAAATTGATTATTTTCTGTCTTAATGTTGGAAGTTTGGAAAATTTAAAATTTGATCCTTTTTACATGTGTTTGCTGCATATGTTTGTTATCCTATTGCCGTACATTGCATTTGCATGACCGTTGTGGTCGCACCCTTAAGTGGGAGTGAGAAGCTACGCTTTCGTGAGGTTTTCACCTTCGTATGAGCTAGTAGATTGCTTCCGGGATACTGTACCTATGTCTTTGTGAGATTTTCATCTCCGTATGGTCATAGGGAAATGTGTCCCCCTGAACTGAACTTGGTCTATATGAGCCTATAATGGGTGAGGACCGAGGAATCTACTGATTCAGGTATCCTCGCTTTAGAATTGAAACTCATATAGTGAACTTTAAGCGCTTACCCTAGGGATTATGGTGATAACTCTTAGTAAACTACCCTTATAAGTGTTTGTTATACTTTTATACGATACTAATTTATTTTGTTTTTCTATCATTGAATGACATTCAACATTCAAAGGTATCGATTCACGGTTCGATTTCTGGGTTAGAAAGTTTTGTAACGGGGAACGAATATCTTGATAAAGTGGAGGACAATGCCTCTGTCTGTACTTGGTCAGAGAAAACCCAGTTAGAGAAAGGAGATAGTGTCACTGAGGGGCATACATCAGAGTTATGGGACTTCACCCGTATTAATTCGACGCAGAATGAGTTTCAGGAGTTGAGAGAAATTTGGGCCCAATGGGATGACGAGGCTAAGTAGCTTTTCTATCAGAATTATGGAGATATGCCCTATTTGCTAGACATCAAGGTGGATAAGCATCTGTTTCGAGCTATGGTACAGTTTTGGAACCCTGCTTATAGTTGTTTTACATTTGGAGAGGTAGACTTAGTGCCTACTTTGGAGGAGTATACATCTTTGTTTCGTTGTCCGAAGATTCAAGGTAACAAGGCTTATGTTAGGCCTGCTGGCCTTCCAACTTTTACGAAGAAGTTGGTAATGATTACTGGGATGAGCGAGCAGTGGGCTGTAGCTCGTGTACAGCAAAAGGGTGATAGTAAGTGCGTTCCATAGGTCGTTTTGAGGGATTTGATATCGATACATCCAGACGTAAAGAAAAGGGTTGATGTCCTGGCTTTAAGTATTTATGGTTTAGTGATCTTCCCAAAGGCTTTAGGACACACAGATGAGGCAGTTGTGGATTTATTCGATCGACTTGGTAAACAGAACACACCTGTACCTACAATCCTAGCTGAGACGTTTAGATCCTTGAGCGCATGTCGAAGAGCTGGTGAAGGAAGGTTCATTGGATGTGCAGAGTTGCTGTTGGTTTGGTTTCACAGTCATTTTTGGAAGGTTGATAAGGTTCCTTGCCGAGTGTTCTTCAAAGACTACTCTCCGCTAAAGGAAGCAGTAGACATGCCTAAGAAAGATGACATTTCAGAGGAGAGGTGATAGACATTCTTTAGAATCTTCGAGAGGAAGATGTTATGTGGAAGGCTCCTTGGTTGGTTCCTAGTGAAGTCTTTTACCACTATGGCAGTTTTGATTGGGTTCCTCTGTCAGGAATTTGGGGAGTTGTTGGATATGCACCATTGCTTGTTCTAAGGCAATATCGAGCGAGGCTATTCATACCGGCTACACAGGGTTTAGCTCAGAGTGATTTCTCTTATAGGGGAGATCACAATAAGAAGAGAATGTGAGAGATTTCTGAGGCTTAGAAGAAGCCTTTCTGTATAAAGATCTTGACCGAAGGCTCGACGTCAACCCTTAAGTATAAAGGGTGGTTTAGTAGGAGAGTCAACGATAATGTCCCTAGGCCAATTTTGGGGGTGGCTCGATCATTAGGGGAGAGCTTATGAGTGATTCCATCAGAGTTAGAGGTTATGAAGAAAGAGTTCGAGGGAAAGAATTCGAAGCTTGAAAAGAGGATTGAGAAGATCGAAGAGGAAAAAATGTACTTGAGTTTTGACGTCGATGTTCAAAAGATAGAAGTTGAAAAGGTGAAAAAGGAAAAGAGAAAGATCGAGATGATTTAAAGACGCATTACAAGAAGGCCTAGGTAACGTTGAAAAGGGTTGGATTAGGGAGATCTTCAGAGCAGTGGCAGCAAGAGATCCAAGAGGAAATGATCAAAACCGAGTATTGGGAGAAAAAGTTCCAAGAGATGCAGTCGCGTAATCAGGCCCTAGAAAAGGAAAATCAAGGATTAAAAACTAAGGTGGCTGAGCTTGGATGATCTCTTCATCATCATCGAAGTCATAACTCTACGATCAAGTTAAAGGCAAGCTTGGATAAGATCGAGGAAATGAATCACAATATTGGAGGGTTGGAAGCAGCACTACAGGACTGTGAGCTACGGATTGAGCAGCTCGAGGCAAGAGAAGAACAGTGGAAGGGAGAACTTCACTATCTTTGGGATCAAGTGGGAGATAGAGATTATCTCATGGGAGAAGCCATAGTCCAGATTAGAAAGGTTGCTGACCATCTGCAAGATATGGCAATGCAAGCCAATGTATTAAGCACAAAGTATGAGTCGGTGTCAGATAAAGGTCAAGAGTTAGCTTTGTTATTAGATAGGGTTAAAACTCTAGGCCTGAGGGCAAAGGCATATTTGTAATCCGTTTTGTATAAAGATTTTTGTTTCTTAAATAACATGTTCTAAAAGAAATTGAATCAGAATCGATATCTTTTGTATTCATGCATTTGCATCTCATTGCATCATATGCATTCAAATTTATAGAAAGACCCTAATTAGTTAAAATACATAGGGAGAAAGAGAGAGTAAGAGAAAGAAAACCTGGAAGCAACACATCCTTACGGCACACGCACTAAGTTAAAGAATATGGATCAAAGACTTAAGCAAATTCAGAAAGAAATACAATAGCAGTTGCAGGAGCAACTGGCAAAAATCCAACAAGAGATGAAGGATCAAATGTTGGAGGCTCAGAGGAATATGATGGCTGAGATGGCTTAGTTGCTAAAGGGGGCAACGGATAAAGGAAAGGCCCCTATGACCATTACTGAAGGAGATAATGAGGATCATCCTCTGGGTTTTACCCCGCCTCATGTGCAAACCCAACCTGAGGCATATCCCCGAGGGTCGTCTGTCACAATAAGGCCTCAACAGGGTCAAGTTGATACTGGAATACCCATGAACTTTCAAACTGGTTTGGGATTCAATCTTTGAGACAATCCTGCCAACCCAGTTATCCCCGATCTAGATATAGATGAGAGGGAAGAAATGAGACTTGAATCATCAAGGCAATTAGAGGAACGTTGCAGATGGTTAGAGGAGAAATTTAGGGCACTAGAAAACGCTAATAATTGTCAGGGAATGGATGCTAAGGACTTAAGTTTAGTCCCAGATTTAGTGTTTCCCCATAAGTTCAAAATGCTGGAATTCGAGAAGTACAATGGGACTACATGCCCGAAAGCCCATATTACCATGTTCTGCAGACGGATGACTGGTTATGTAAACAATGATCAATTTTTTAATCTATTGTTTTCAGGATAGTTTGGTTGGGGCAGCGGCTAAGTGGTATAATCAACTGAGCCGGGCCAAAATAAGTTCATGGAGGGATCTGGCACAAGCCTTCATGCAGCAGTACAATCATGTGACTGACATGACTCCGGATAGGATCACACTGCAAAACATGGAGAAAAAGCCTAATAAAATTTTACGCAATATGCATAGAGATGGAGAGAGGTGGCAATGAAAGTTCAACCACTGTTGTTAGAGAAGGAGACTACTATGTTGTTCAACAACACTCTAAAGGCTCTATTCATCGCTTACATGATTGGGAGCACCACTAAAAGCTTTGCGGATATAGTCATGGCGGGAGAGATGATCGAGAATGCCATAAGGGGTGGCAAAATCGAGGGGGAAGCGACCCAAAGATTGGCCCCAAAGAGAAAGGATAGTGAAGTGAATAACACAAGCACCTTCAACACGAGGGCAATCACAGTTGGTCAACCTAAAACAGCTGTGGTTAAGCAGCAGAGTTCTCAAAGGCAGGAGTCGGGTACAAGGTAGAATTCTGAAAGGATGCACTTCACACCTATCCCCGTGACGTATCGTGAGCTTTATCAAAGCCTATACGATGCACATGCTATTTCTCCTTTTCACTTAAAACCACTACAGCCCCCATATCCCAAATGGTATGATGCAAACGCTAGATGCGAATACCATGCTGGAATACCGGGGCATTCAATCAAAAATTATACCAGTTTTAAGAAGGCCGTAGAGAGGCTTATTAAGATGGGGGTAGTGAAGTTCGACAATACCCCTAATACTGAAAACCCATTGCCAAATCATAGCGATCAATGAGTGAATGTCATTAGCAAAGCCAGTGAGAGGAGAATAAAGGAAGATGTTGCTGAGGTAAGGATGCCTATGAAGGTGATTTGGGAGGAGATGATGAAGAGAGGTATGTTAACCTCTAAAAATGAGAGAAGAGAAACAAGGAACTATGGTGAGTTCCATGAGAAAGAAGGACATGAAGTTCAAGATTGTGAAGAATTCAAGGCCTTGGTGCAAGGCTTTATAGATAACAAAGAGCTACAAATTTTTGAAGGTAGCTTTTGTGAAAAACAAGTATATATGCTGGAGGATGAACAGAAAGGAACTAGTCGGCCAAGGATTATTATTTCCCTGCTAGGGAATAATGAAGTGGGGGCACAAACAGTGCCTAAGGTCATTATCTATAAGCCTACCCTTTTCCCTTATAAGGATAGCAAGAGGGTACCATGGCGTTATGACTGCAGTGTGACAATGCTAGAGGAGGAGAGTATAGCCAATACGTCTAAGGATGTACAAGTTGAGGGCTCCCATACACGGAGTGGGAAGCGGTATGATACGGTAGGCATCAGAGAGGAGCCCACAAAAGCAAAGAATGTCAGTGCAGAGAAGGAGAAAGAGGATGAAGTGCCTGTCAAGGAGCCAGTAAAGGAGGAAGAGGCTAAGGAATTTCTAAAGTTCCTTAAGCATAGCGAGTATAGCGTGGTCGAGCAATTGCGCAGCAGCCGGCTTGCATATCAGTATTGGCTCTACTTCTGAGTTCTGAGGTGCATCAGGATGCATTGATGACGGTGTTCAATGAAACATATGTCACTCATGACATATCCGTTAACAAGCTGGACCGGTTGGTGAATAACATAAGTGCGGATAATTTCATTTACTTTAATGATGATGAAATCCCACCGGGGGACAGGGGGTCAACTAAGGCCTTGCACATCACCACTCGATGCAAGGGGTACACACTCCCAAGCGTGCTCGTCGATAATGGATCGGCCTTGAATGTTCTACCATTGTCTACATTGAACAGATTACCTATTAACAATTCTCACATGAAGACATGTCAAAATGTGGTAAGAGCCTTCGACGGTACAGAAAGGAAGGTGATGGGAAGGATTGACATCCCCTTGGAAATTGGGTCGAGTATACACGAAATAGACTTCTTGGTGATGGATATCAAGCCCTCCTACAATTGTTTATTAGGGAGGCCATGGATACACTCAGCGGGAGCGGTGCCCTCATCGTTGCACCAGAAATTAAAGTTAGTGACGGATGGACGGTTAGTAACCATCAATGCAGAGGAGGACATTATAGCCACAGTCACTAGCAAGGCCCCTTATGTTGAGACGAACGAAGAGTCTATTAAGTGTTCCTTTCGCTCTTTAGAATTTGTGAATGCAACCTTCATTTCAGAAGGGAGTGAGCTACTAGTGCCAAAGATAGCAAGAGCTACGAGGATGGCTCTACAAATGAGGTAGGAAAGGGAGTCTTACCAGGAAGAGGGTTAGGAAAATACCTGCAATGAGGGACTCAAATCCTAGAACTGAAAGAGAAGAGAGATCACTTTAGTCTGGGCTTTAAGCCAGACTATAAGCAAAGGAGGAAGGAAGTTGAGAAACACCAAGAGGGAAGAAGGGCGCGCCTTAATGGAAGAGAAGTGGAGTGGGAGCCGATGACATTCCCTCCAATATCCCAAACCTTCATATCGGGAGGGTTACTTATAGAAAAAAGTCATCAGATTAATACTATACGCAACGAAGATTCAGAGCAAGGAAACCTTGAGGGCATTCGCCCTTACGAACCGGGAAGCTCTCTGAACAATTGGACTGTGGAGGAACTTCCTGTAGTCTTTAGGAATTTTTCAGAGTAATTCTCGAAACATTCTTGTTACTCTAGAGCCTAGGAGTAATAGGATTACATTTGTGAAATGGGCTTACGATCATCTATTATTTTTTAATAAAACATAACTTTTATCAATTTGAACGAGTATTGTTTCATTTTTATCAACCAATATTCCGTTAAACTTTTACAATTCTTATTCTTTCATTCATAGCACATAAATAATCATTCTTAAATTCATTCATTCTTTGTATATTCTTTATACTTCACAGGTCCCTAGATATCAATGACATGAGCACTGATATTACAAATCCTGATTTTTCTCGCGAGCAAGACATGTGTTTAAAGGAATCTCAGGATTTTAGAGATGTCCAGGATTGTGATGTGTCTCTGGATCTGTTGAGGATGGTAAAATAGGAGGAGAAACAAATCATGCCCCATGAGAAAGAGGCAATAGAGAATGTAGCCCTAGAGGAAGGGAAAGAGGTGAAAATTGGCATGCATATTGCCGAGAATACAAGGCAATGACTGATTGAGTTGCTACGTGAGTTCAAGGATATCTTCGCATGGTCCTATCAAGATATGCCAGGGTTAAATACCGATATTGTGGTGCATCGTCTTCCAATAAGACAGGATTGTAGGCCAGTCCAACAGAAGTTGCGAAGAATGAGGCGAGATATCGTATTGAAAATAAAGGACGGAGTCAAGAAGTAGTTCGATGCAGGATTCTTACAAGAGGTGAAGTACTCTGAATGGGTAGCTAACATTGTACCAGTCCCTAAGAAGGATGGGAAGGCACGAATGTGCGTTGATTACAGAGATCTAAACAAAGCTAGCCTAAAAGATAATTTCCCTCTGCCACACATAGACACTTTGGTAGACAACATAGCAGGATATTCATTGTTCTCCTTCATGGATGGTTTCTCAGGGTACAATCAGATAAAGATGCATCCTGAGGACATGGATAAAACCACCTTTATAACATTGTGGGGCACCTTTTGTTACAAGGTAATGCCCTTCGGGCTAAAGAATACAGGGGCAACATACCAAAGGGCTATGGTGACTTTATTCCATGATATGATGCACAAAGAAATTGAGGTGTATGTTGATGACATGATTGCTAAATCTCGAACAGAGAAGGAACATATTGAAGTTTTGAGGAAGTTGTTCCTGAGATTAAGGAAATTTCAGTTGAAGCTTAATCTGGCAAAGTGCATCTTCGGAGCTAGGTCGGGGAAGTTATTAGGCTTTGTGGTCAGCGAAAAGGGAATAGAAGTTGACTCAGACAAAGTTAGAGCCATACGAGAATTGCCTCCACCACGTACTCAGAAGGAACTTCGGGGTTTTCTTGGAAGATTGAATTATATTGCTAGGTTTATTTCACAATAAACCGAGAAATGTGATCCTATATTTCGCCTCCTTAGAAAACACAACCAAGGTATTTGGGATGAGGAATGCCAGAATGCTTTTGATAAGGTTAAGCAATACTTGTTAAATGCTCCAGTGTTATCTCCGCCTAGTCCAGATAGACTATTAATTCTGTACTTATCAGTGTTTAGTAATTCTATGGGATGTGTGCTTGGCCAACATGACGAGTCGGGAAGAAAGGAAAAGGCGATATACTACCTCG
This sequence comes from Gossypium anomalum, assembly GCA_025698475.1. Taxonomy (NCBI): domain Eukaryota; kingdom Viridiplantae; phylum Streptophyta; class Magnoliopsida; order Malvales; family Malvaceae; genus Gossypium; species Gossypium anomalum. The sequence continues at coordinate 65,124,696 of CM046956.1, forward strand.
ATGAAATTCACGAGTGTGAGATGAGATATTCGCCATTGAGAAATTGTGTTGTGCTTTAATCTGGACGACTCGAAGGTTAAGACAGTACATACTATATCATACTACTTGGCTTATTTCAAAACTTGATCCTTTGAAGTATATAATGGATTCAACAGCTTTGAATGGAAGAATGGCGAGGTGGCAAATTCTGCTTTCAGAGTTTGACATAATCTATGTGAGCCAGAAGGCTATAAAAAGAAGCGCGATAGTGGAATTTCTGGCTAGTAGAGCTCTAGAGGACTATGAGCCATTGAATTTTGATTTCCCAAATGAGGAGTTGATGTGCGTAGCAACTATAGAGGATTATCCTTGGAAGTTGAGCTTTGATGGGGCATCCAATGTGGTGGGAAATGGAATTGGGGCAGTCCTGGAGTCCCCAAATAGTGATTATTATCCATTCACGTGTAAGTTGGATTTTGATTGCACAAACAATATGGCCAAGTATGAAGCATGCATCATGGGACTCCGAGCGGCTATAGAGCGAGGAATAAGAACCTTAGAAGTATATGGAGACTCTGCGTTGGTAATTTACCAGTTTAAAGGTGAATGAGAGACAAGGGATCCTAAATTGATCAATTACCAAAAGGTAGTTTTGGGGTTACTTGAGGAGTTCGATGACATCACTTTCAATTATATCCCACGAGACGAAAACCAGATGGCAGATGCTCTAGCAACCTTGGCTTCAATGATTAAAGTGAATAAAGAGGAGGAGATGAGACCCATTCAGATGAGTATCTTTGAGGCTCCAGCTCACTGTTGTAACATTGAGGAAGAAGAAAAGGATGATAACCATTGGTATCAGGATATATTGCGATATGTGAGAGATCGTAAATACCTAGAACAGGCAACTGAAAATGATAAGCGAACTTTAAAGATATTAGCCTACGATTACGTTTTGGATGGGGACATCTTGTACAAAAGAAGAAAGGACCAAGTACTATTTAGATGTGTTGACGCTGTGGAAGCTAAGTTAATCTTGGAAGAAGTTCACGAGGGTGTTTGTGGGACACACACTAATGGTTTCACAATGGCTAGACAAATCATGAGGTTTGGATATTATTGGTCTACTATGGAAAGGGATTGTCTCAACTACGCCAAGAAATGCCATAAATATCAGATTTATGGAGACAAGATTCATGTACCACCTTCACCTCTACATGTTATGACTTCTCCATGGCCTTTTTCCATGTGGGGCATGGATGTCATTGGGCTAATATCACTAAAAGCTTCAAATGGGCATTGCTTTATTTTTGTGGTCATTGATTACTTCACGAAGTGGGTAGAGGATGCTTCTTATGCAAATGTTACTAAGTCGGCTGTAAGTCGATTCTTGAAGAAAGAGATCATTTGTCGGTATGGGATGCCTGAAAGGATCATATCAGACAATGCATTAAACTTGAACAATAGAACGATAGCAAAAGTTTGCAGTCAGTTTAAGATTAAGCATCATAACTCTTCTCCGTATCACCCAAAAGTGAATGGGGCAGTAGAAGCAGCCAACAAGAACATCAAGAGGATAGTGGGGAAGATGACTGAGACTTATAGAGATTGGCATGAGAAACTACCATTTTCACTATTAGCCTATCGAATATCTGTCAGAACCTCTACTGGGGCAGCTCCTTTCTCGTTGGTTTATGGGATGGAAGCAGTGTTACCTATTGAAGTGGAAATACCGTCTCTCCGAGTCTTGTCAGAAATAAAGTTGAATAAAGCTGAATGGATACAATCGCGATATGATCAGTTGAACTTGATTGAGAAAAAGAGGTTAACGGCCATTCGTCATGGTCAGATGTATCAGAAGCGAATGATGCGAGCTTATGACAAGAAAGTGCGACCAAGAGAATTCCACGAGGAGGATCTTATGCTGAAAAAGATCCTTCCCATTCAAAAGGACTTTAGAGGAAAATGAATGCCAAATTGGGAAGGGCCGTATGTCGTGAAGAAGGCTTTCTCTGGCGGTGCATTGATCTTAACGGAAATGGATGGGAAGAGTTTACCCAATCCAATGAATTCAGACTCAGTCAAAAAGTACTTTGTCTAAAGGAGAGGAGAATCCAAGGTGAAAACTCGCAAAGGGCGCCTTGAGTTTTCGAAAAAAAAATAGAGAGGCCAAGGTGAAAACCCGCAAAGGGCGCCTTGTGACCAAAGGGGTTTTGAGTTGAAAACTCGAAAGGAATTTTAAAAAAAACAAGGCAATGTCTTTTGTATTTAGGAATTCGAGAAATAGTACCCTAACATGCTGGGTTGCGATTTCTCGTTTGTCTAAATATCTACAGTATCCTTTTAATAGATTTTACAAATCACAAGATTTTTTTGTTATGAAAGTTTATGAATATCGTATCTAATCACGCTGGATGTGATGTTCGCATTCTTTTGGAACGAAAGAATTTTGACTTTCAACTGAAATTATTATGGTTTTAAAAGAGATCTTATTGCTAAAATTTTTTCAAGCTTTTGACATTAAGATGAATATATTCAATTTGGTACCAATTTTGGGCGTTACAAGGGTGCTAATCCTTCCTCGTGCGTAACTGACTCCCGAACCTATTTTCTCGTAATTTCGTAGACCAAAATGTTTTATAAAGTGATCCAATCACACTTTAAAAGGTTGGTGGCGACTCCCGTTTTCAAAATACCCTCTCTATTTTTTAAAGAGGTTTCGACATTGCATATTATACAATCACATAATCACAAGACAAGTATAGTTCAAGAAAACTTACACTTGAAATTTAGAGTAGGGGTTTAAGCTACGTCAAAATTCTCAATTATCACACGACTCGTGTTTACGAGTAGCAATTCCATGAACTCACCACTTTATACTTTTGTCAAAAATCGAAAGCTCAACTAACGTTCTCTAGCTCGTAGCAATCTCTAACAAATCCGAAGCTTAACACATATAATCACACAATAACCACAAGTCAAATATCAACCAAATATTCACTCAAACTAACTAAAACACAAGCTTTAAGCTAAGTCCCCATGTAACTTAAACTATTATAATAACAAACTTTATAAAATGATATCTCGATCTATACTAAACCTTTTTGCTTAAAATCAGTTCCATTCATCTGATTATTTGTCTATACCAAATTCACAACCTTCAATCAAGACAAATCTACTTAATTCATGGTATCGGTATTTTTTGACATCTTTTAGGTAATTTTCGTAAAATTCATTAAAACATGAGAAATCATTAATGAAAATTTAGGATAAGTTTGAAAACCTTCTAATCATGCTAAAGCGAGTTGGAAAACACTTTGAAACCAAGTTTTTATGCAAAATCCTGAAATCCACCATTAATGGCTTTATTTTGGCTTTTATTTAAAAAAACGCGATTCAAGGGCTAATAATTCAGGTTTAGAGTCTAAATACCATTAAGAACTTATGAATACATGAATGATTACCTTTGGCAGAAGAATAAATGAGTTTTGATAAAATTTTAGAAACCCCACATTTGAACAAGATGATGAAATCTATAAAGTTTTGGGTGTTTTTCTTGAAGGTTTATGATGTCAATTGACTTAGGAATGATAGGAAATCAATGTATTGTGATTTGGGACTCAAAAATCAATAGAGAAAGCAAGGGAAAAGCAAAGGGCGGCACAAGTTTGAAAGGGAGAAGAAACAGACGTGAAAACATGTTAAAGGGGATGAAATAGGTTCAATTTTACAAAATGGTAAAACTGTAACATAAATGCCTACTATTTTGACTTTGTTACAAATCAGCTTTTTTTCAAAATTAAGGCTTTCTAGAACATTTTTTCAAAAATTGATTTGACAGTTCAGATTGCCTAGTCGAAAATACTATCGAGTACTAACCTTACGAAATTTTAAACTCGTATAGACCAAAATTCCTAAAATACCCCTAAAACTTCTAGGCCCTATTTGGGGTGTTACATGTAACAGCCCGATTTAGGGCCTAGTCGGTATAGTGGTCTCGCAGCCACAAATTCGAAGTTAGAAAAATTATTTTTATTATTTTTATGAGGTTATAGTATGATTTTAATAGTGCATGAAAAATTTGGTGAACTAATTTTAATGTTTTCAAGCCCGATTGCTAAATAGGACTAAATCGCATAAAAGGCAAAAGTTACATTTTAGTACCCAAATGTGTTAAATAGCTAGAGAACTAAAATTGAGGGCTTTTAAAGCGAAATTACACCCTTTTTAATAGTATTGGCTGGCCATGTGAGGGATTTTAAGCAAATAGTCAAAGTATTAGGTGGATGATGTCATGATTTGGTGATAAAATAATGCCTAAAAGCCTAGCTATCATTTCCTTCTTCTCCATATCTTTTCTCCACCGAAAATATCAGAAAAAAATGGAGTTTTGAAGGCTGAAAACTTTCAGCAACTTAAAGCCCTCACAAGTAAGTAATTTTGATAGTTTCTCTTAATGATTTTTGCATTTTTGAGACCCTTAAAGCATAGGCTTTCAAATGAGGGGTCTATCTTGCAATATGACTAAAAGTTTAGGGTGTCTACATGAAAGGATTTGTGATGTTTATTGAGTTTTCATGGAAGAATATGAGTCCTAGTTATGTCATGAACAACTTTGGTGAAGGAGTTTTCATGGAAAACATCTAAAGGGACTATTTTGCATAAGTTGTAAAATAGTTAATAAGCATGTGAGATAGTGAGAATTTAAAGTTGCTATAAGAGTAAAAATAGTTTGGTTAGGCCTAAGATACAAATAAATTTGATGAAAATCAATTTTTGAGTATAGGGGTAAAATGGTTATTTTGTCAAAGTCTAGGGGCAAAATGGTCATTTTACCAAATATGTGAATTTATAATTGCCTAATTGTAATTAGTGACTAAATGAGTGTATATTTTTATTATAGATCAAGATTTTCCAAAACCGAGCCTAGACCGGGGCAAAGCCAAGCAATCCGAATAAGTCGATTAGTCAAGTACTTTTGTAAACCGAGGTAAGTTATATGTAAATAATACAACTACACTGTTAATATTTGTATTCATATTGTCATTGAATTGATATTGTATAAGTTGTTAAGTTATGAATTGAGAATTCCTAGTAATATTTGAGATAGTAGAAAAATTCTGTTGAAACATTAGGATACGAACTGGATATTCGTGCCAAGGCATTGGGTGATTTGTGCGCTAGTGAAAGACATGTCTAGGACATGCTTCGGCCACATTATGAGAGCCAGTGTAAGACCATGTCTGGGACATGGCATCGATACAGAAATAAGTGCCAGTGTAAGACATGTCTGGGACATGCATCGGCCTCGACAGAGATAGCCAGTGTAAGACGTGTCTGGGACACGCATCGGCTAAGAGTTGTGCTAGTGTAAGACATGTTTAGGACATGTATCAGCACGCATATATGAGAGCCAGTGTAAAACCATGTCTGGGACATGGCATTGGCAATATATCCCATGTTGAAGGTTCATAGAATATCCAGTAGTATTCCAAACGGTTCAATGGTGAAAGTTATAGTTCAATTTTGATAAAGAAAGGATGATCATGTTATGAGTGTTATAGGTACCTATATGATAAGCATGAGTAACGAGCTTATTTTAGAAAATTTGATTCGAGTAGATGATAATGAGTAAGTTAAGTTATGTTTACCTTTGAGCATAATAACTAATGGTGAGATGGTTGTATATTTATTTATATGCAACTTACTAAGCTTTATGCTTACTCTCTTTCCTTTCCCTCTTTTTTTAGTGTCGCCAAGCTAGCTTAAGGATCCCATAAAGTCAGAGATATGGATCACACTATCAGCCATAATAATCGGTATAGTTTGATTTATATTTTTGAAGGTGGCATGTATAGGGCTAGACTAGGATGTTGTTAAAAGATTATTCATGTATTTTGGCTTAAGTCAAAAGCCCTTCATTTTGTATCAAGCCTAGAATAATGGCTATTATCCATTTTGATGTATGCATATAATGTTCTTATTTTGATGTATGCATATAATGTTCTTTCCATGGATGAATTGGTGCCCATTGTGATGAGATTTGTATATTAAAATGATTTTGTGTAGGTTGTGCAAAGTGGGTGAAAAAATGGCTTGGGAAATAGCCTAGTTTGTCCACACAGGCAAGACACACGGGCGTGTGTCTAAACCATGTGTGACACACGGCTCAAGCCCATGGGTGTGTGTTATGCTCGTGCATCCCCTGCACTTAAAACTTTAAAGTCATTTTAGTACAAGGGCAGGCCATACCGGTGTGTGGCCATGCCGTGTCATAAAGTCAGTATGCATGCTAGTAGTACACGGGTAAGAGACACGGCCATGTGTCTCGACTGTGTAAAGGACACGATTATAGGACACGGGTGTGTACTTTGGCCATGTAGTTTTGGCAGAATGCCTAGGGTTTTAGACATGGGGTCGAGACATAGGCGTGTTCCTAGTACACGATCATGTGCTCTATACCCACACGGGCGTGTGGAGTCTTGATGCATTAGATTTTCTAAGTTTTTCATGAGTTCTTGGTTGGGTTCCTAATCACCCCGGATGTATGTTTTGGGCCTCGTAAGCCCGTATATGGGACAATTTGCATGTGAAAAAAAAAGTTCTTAAATTGTTTGAGATTTCATGGCCCAGTTTTATATAGTTGGTTGAGTTAAGTTAGGTAGCACCACGAACCCTATCCCAGCCTCGGATACGGGTGAGGGGTGTTACATTACATATCTTCTTAATGATTAATATGATCACTGTCAACAAGTAACTGTGATAAATTGCTCATTCGAGAACAAGCAACCCGTGGCCACGTTCCATATTTATCAATCCACACAATGCCAATGAGAGGATATTGTTAACTCTTTAATTGAGCTATGAATTCCACTATTGCTAGTAAAGTCATGCCATACACAAGTCATATACCCAACATACCAACTATCAACTAGATTAACTTTAGAGCATAAGACTCCGTTTATATCAAAGCACATGAGTTACATACACATGGTCAATGACTAACTTGAGATTTAGGTAAATCACACTATGAATGTTACAAATGAATTAATTTACAAACGGATTCAGAATTAATTCATCTTGGATCTAGTCCAATGTATCATTCTTTCAATGAATATATCTATTTCTACCCATGGAGTCAACTGCTCCAATAGCTAGGACTAGTCATCTTCCTAATTGGAATTGTAAACGACATAATAATCCTTCTCAATATTTGAATCAAATGCTCACTTTGATTCTTTTACAGTATTACAGACATTTAGATTATCTACTGAAGTAAGTTGGCTTTCTCACAATGTAACGTTGTTACAATGCCACTTATCATCAGTTTAAACTTAAACAATCAATGAGCTAATATTTATTTGTCACAATTCCACTATGCATGCAAAATATGAAAGACAAAAATACAAAAGACATAAGAGTGAAATGTGAAATTAACTTTATTTATTCATCATTCAAAGAAATAAAAAAACAATTACATATTTACTACAATATGGGCACATTTCCCAACACAAAGAAAGTCTTGTTAGTTGGGAAGAAGAAGGATTATGGGTGGAGTTTAAACCAGAATAAGATCCTGAGTTGGTTGGGATGGAAGCATCATGGGAAGGAGTTGTGTAACAGCCCGATTTTAGGCCTAGTCAGAATAGTAGTTTCGGGACCACAAATTTGACGAGGAAAATTTTTATTTTTATTATATTTTTATGGTCTATGATTTCACGAAATAATATCTTGAAAATTTTAACGTTTGGGCACTCAATTGTAAAAAGTGCAAAAGTTGAGTTCTACATGCTAGAGGTGTCCAATTACTATGAAATTTAAAACTAGAGGTCCTTATATAGTAATTAGACCATTTGTTAAGTTGGTGGACAAAAATGGACATGGTTAGGCATGTTTCCAAAGTTTTTCATTAAGGGCATTTTGGTCATTTAGTTATTAAAATGAATTAAAAACAAAATTAAAAGCCAATTTTTGTCCATCTTCAACCCCTTGGCCGAATTTCAGATGAGGAAGACATAGCTAGGGTGTTTCAAGCTTCCAAGCTCGATTATCAAGAAAGACGTAGAATCGACCTTGATCAGGGAAAGGAAAAGATATCGGACTAAATTGCAAATTACTATATTTTGCACCGAGGTAAGTTGGTATGTAAATAATATATTGATTCTTTTTATGTTATTATATTTTCGTTATTATATAAGATGTGGCTGCCTATAGAATGATCATTTGATGTAAATTACGAATCGAAATAAACTAAGCATGAATTTGTTAGATGTTGGAATGTGAGGAATTTCCCCGTTGAACCTTCAGAATAGAAATGATACGAACGATCCATTGTGAGAACACATGTGTAGTACTATGTGCAAGCTACTATGTGTTTAAGATGGTTTTAGGTCACGTGTGTAGTACTAAGTGTAGGCTACTACGTGTACCAGATAGTTAGGTCGCATGTGTGGTACTAAGTGCAGGCTACTATGCGTACCTGACAACTACGGTCACGTGTGTAGTACTAAGTGTAGGCTACTACGTGTACTAGATTGTTGGTCGCATGTGTAGTACTAAGTGTAGGCTACTATGCGTACCAGATAGCTTCGATTACAAGGTGGTAATATGTGCAGGCAACCGTGTATCTGTTATTATTCTGATGAGTTCAACGGGAAATCGACTAAGTGAAAATACATGTGAACATGACCATGTGACGAATAAGTGTAGGTATATATTTGTGGAAATTTATAAGTAATGTGCTCGATAGTTGAGCGAACTTTCGGTAAGATGGAATGGAGTAAGTGAAATTATGTAAGAGTGAAATTTGTAATAAAACAGTTTTGGACAATAGCAGTTGTGTAAATTTAAAAAATCACCAAAAATCATGGAAATTGAATTAAGGTTGAATAAGATATGAAATTAAATCTAATGAGTCTACTTTCATATAAAGGAAACGGTGTAAGCAAAAGATTTCTATATTATGAGATATTTGAATTTTTGTGAGAAAGGGTTAGAATGATTTTGGAATCCCTTATCCTGATTTAGGAAAATCATTACAAATTATAAAAAAATAATTATGGGTTATAATTTATATTTTTAAAATCCTTAATGAGTTTACTTTCAAAATAAAGAAACAAGAACATCATCCGAATCTTGTATGAGGAGATAATTAATTTTTAGTGAAGAGGGGTCAGAACTATTAGACAGCAAAATAGGGGTGACTTTAAATAATAAACTGTACTTATTGGCTAGACCAAAAATTCTAAAATTTTTATGGTAAGAAGATATATGAGTCTAGTTTTTTAGAAAATTATAAGATCTTAATTTGGAGTTTCGTAGTTCCGGATATAAATAATTTAGTGACTAGGACTTAAGAAAATAGCTTGACCTGAACTTGTGTATATATATTCTTATGATTGTTTTATCTTGAGAAATATGTTGATAAATCGTTTATTATTTATGTACTTACTTACTAAGATTTATGCTTACTCTCTTTACTTTTCTTTGTCTTATAGTATCACCAAGTCAGCTCGGGATTTGGAGATCGTCAGAGATCCAACCACACTATCAATACTTCTTGGTATTTTGAAAACAATATTTTGGATTATGGCATGTATAGAGGACTTGGTTATTTTGTTTTATGTTATAATTAATTTGGCCTAAAATGTTGACCTTCAATATTTGATAGCTCATTTTGTATATGACCATTGATATTAATTAATATTGTTTAGGCTATAAGGTATGATGATGCATGATTAAGTATGAAAATTGAATTATTTTAACTTGGATGAAAAAAAAAAATCTATGTCATGGTTTCGTACAATTGCATGTGTTATATTCCGGTAATGTCTCGTACCCTGTTTCAGTGTAGAACACGGGTAAGAGGTATTACATTTTAGTGGTATCAGAGCTATAGTTTAGGTAGTTCTTGGATTTACGTACTGTGTATGGAAGTCTATCTATACATGCCATAAATATACTGTGATAGTTTGATGACTCCTGACAATTTAAATTGTGTTTTCATATTGTAAATGGATCCCAACCGAGCTGTAGCTAATGAGGTAGAAAGTAATGCGTCAGCTCCCGCGCAAGGGACTGCGCTAGTTGAGAGTAGATTCGAAACACTTGATCGGGGAGATGGGGCTCGAGAAGCCTTTCTCCGTATGATGAATAATTAGTATACATAATTTGTTTGAGCAAATCCGAATGCTCAACCTCCTCCACCCCCTCCTATTCCCCAACCGGTTCCCGTAGTTCCTCAAGGTGCCAAAATGGTAAGATTGAGCAAGCCTCCAGTTGATAAAATTCAAAAACAAGGGGCTGAAGAATTCAGGCCTAATATAGATGATGATCCCGAGAAAGTAGAGTTTTGGCTTGAGAATTCTATCAGGGTATTTGATGAGCTCTCTTGCACTCCTGAAGAATGTTTAAAATGTACTATATCTTTACTGAGGGATTCAGCATATCATTGGTGGAAGACATTGGTATCTGTGGTCCCAAAAGAAAAGGTTACATGGGATTTCTTCCAAGAGGAGTTTAGAAAGAAGTACATAAGCCAACGGTTCATTGATCAAAAACGGAAAGAGTTTCTCGAGCTAAAACAAGGTAAAATGCCTGTGGCAGAATATGAACGTGAATTTGTTAGACTCAGCAAGTATGCCCAAGAATGTGTGTCTATGGAAGCTATTATGTGCAAGAGGTTCGAGGACGGGTTAAATGAAGACATCAGACTGTTAGTTGGGATCTTAGTGTTGAAAAAGTTTGTAGTATTGGTCGATCGAGCTTGTAAAGCCGAAGAGCTGAACAAAGAAAAGAGAAAAACTATGAGTGAAGCCAGAGATGTAAGAAAAAGGCCAATGATTAAGTCATTCCAATCCTAATCAAAGAAGTCCAAAGAGATGAATCCTCAATTGACTGTTTTAACTGGAGATTCGCACCGAGACCGTGAGAGATCATATTCGGGTTCTAAATCTCAAGCTACTTCAATGGCAAGTGTGGGTAATATGAAGTCTAATAGACCCGAGTGTCAGCATTGTGGTAAGCAACATTACGGTGAGTGTTGGGCAATTAGCCGAGCTTGTTTTAATTGTGGTTCTCGAGAACATTATATTAAGGACTGTCCAAAAAGGGTTTAAGAAGAAAAATTTCAGAGTGTCAGACAGCCTAGCACTGTTAATAGGGCAATTAGCCTATGACTGCACCGATCTCAATTGCTCCGTATAGAATGGCTTTGACTGAGTTGAAAGAACTAAAGGCTCAGTTGCAAGAGTTAACAGATAAGGGGTTTGTGAGACCGAGTTTCTCTTTCTAGGTGTAACACCCTGATTTTGGGCCTAGTCAGAATAGTGATGTCGGGACCACAAATTTGAGATAGAAATAATTATTTTATGATTATTTTGAGGTCTATGATATGATTTCATGATTGTGTGAAAATTTCGTGAAGAAATTCAATGCATAAAGTGCTTAATTTAAAGTTAGGGACTAAATTGAATAAGTTGCAAAACTTGCATTCTAGAAGTTTTTAGTATGAAATTGCATTGAAATATTAATTAGGAGGTCTTAAATAGCAATTTGACCAATTTTAAGTTCATGGACAAAATTAGGACGTGGAAGGAATTTTTGAAAGTTTAGTAGTAAGGGCATTTTGGTCATTTAGGGGTAAAATGAATTAAAATACAAAATTAAAAGCCAATTTTGCTCATCTTCTTCATGGAGGCCGAAATTAGCATGGGGAGGCCATGGCTAGGGTTTTCAAGCTTTCCAAGCTCAATAGTAAGTGATTCCAAGCCCCGTTTTTAATGTTCTTTACGTTTTTGGAATCCCAGTAGCTCGATTAAGCTTATTCTAGCAATAATTTAAGCTAGGGTTCATATTTGGAAAAATACCCATAGGTGAAATTTGTGTATTTTGATGTTTTATGATAGAATATGAGGTTTTAAATTATGTTAAACAACTTGTGCTACTCGGTTTTAAGTGAAAACGAGTAAAACAGCATAATCGGTAAAAATACTTATTGTTCATAACTATATGTTAGAGTGAGAATTTGATGTTGTTGTAGAAGAGAAAAATGTTCAGCATGTCATAAAACATAGGAATAAGGGCTGAAATTAAATTTTCGAGTCTTGGGGCAAAAGTGCAAATATGCAAAAGTTTAGGGGTCAAAATGCAAATTTGTAAAAATATGATTTTGGACCCGTATGAATAATGTGACTAATTATTAGGCTAAATGTGATATTATAGATGAAAGAAGTCGAGATTCGGGCTTAAATCGGGAAAATACAAGGTTATGGATTAAAATAGTAAATTGCCGTTTCAATCAAGTAAGTTCGTAATGTTAATAATAATGCAATACCATACATGAATTGTAATTCTCTATTGATATGGCATAAATTGTATGATTTAATATGTTTAAGAGAAGTTGATGGATGGTATGTATGATATAAAAAAATGTAATGCTAGTTGTGTCATGTGAAATTGAATGGAATTATTATTACAAGAATTGAGTGTTAAATTACTATTAATCTGGGTTGTATGAATTGTTGCACGGTTGTACCTGATGAGATTTTGATAAGTTTGTACGTAAATAATTTATCGATTTATTTTATTTTATTTTATTATATTTTGTTATCATATGAAATGTGGCTACCTATAGATTGACTATTTGTTTGTAAATTGAAAATTGAAAAAGGACTATGAATAAATTTGTAACATATTGGAAATATGTTTGTTGGTAATTACTTGATTGGTGAAATTGTTAGAAAAGAGAGAGAAATCCCGGTTGAACCTTCGGAAAGATTGGATGATACAGATGGTATGTAGCTAGGTCACATGTATGGTGCTGAGTGCACATCATGTGTACAAGAGAGCTACGAGATATTATGATGTAGCTAGGTCACATGGGTGATACTATGTGTACACCATGTAGACAAGAGAGCTACGGGATATATGTAGCTAGATCGCATGCGTGGTTCCAGGTGAAGGACACCATGTAGACAAGAGAGCTACGAGATAAACTGGCTAGGTCACATGGGTGATACTAAGTGTTCACCATGTGTACAAGAGAGCCGAACTTTATGATGGGTGGAGCTATTTGCGGAAACCACCAAGTATCGAGGATTGATCCGAAGTGTTCAACGGGAGACTTACTATGTACTGCTTTGTGAGTTTTGTGATGAAATAGTGTAGGTATATGTTTATGAAAATTATGAGCAATGTGCTCGATAGTTTGGTGAACTTTAATAAGACAAAACGGATTAAGTGGAATTATGTAAGAATGAATTTTAGTAGTAAAATAGTGTTGGACAGCAGCAGTTGCATGACTTTGAAAATTCACTAAAAATTGTGGAAGTTGAATAAAAATACAAATGATATATGAAAATAAAGCTTAATGAGTCTATTTTCACATGAAAGAAACATGGGAAGCAAAAGAATTCTATATTGTGTGATATTTGAATTATTGTGAAATAGGGTCTGAATGAATTCGAGATCCCCTGTTCTGACTTTAGAAATTCATCATAAATTGTACAAAACTTATTAAGAGTCATACCTTACATGCATGGATTCCTTATTGAGTCTATTTTTAAGGGAAACAAACGGCATGGTCGTTGGAATTCTGTACAGAGAGAAATTTGGTTCGTAGTACACAGAGGTCAGAGTAGTCATACTCTGAAACAGGGGAGAATTTAACTAATAAACTGTACTAATTGGCCAAACCAAAAATTTTGGAAATTTTATGGGAGAAATATATATGAATCTAGTTTCAAATAAAATTAACGAAACTAAAGTTGGAGTTTTGTAGCTTCAGATATGAATGATTTAGTAACTATAACTCAATAACATAGCTTAACCTGAATATATGTAATTGTACAATTATAGTGTTTTATCTTGAAAAGCATGGTAGTAATTGCTTATTATTTTCATATGAACTTACTAAGCGTAAAGCTTACCCACCCTCTCCATTTCTTTAGTATTGATAGGTCGGCTCGGGGTTGGAGATCATCGGAGGCAAAATCACACTATCAAACTATCATTTTTGGGAGAATTAATTCAAATATTAGAAATATCAAGTGAGTGGCATGTATAGGAAGTTGGTTTGTAATATGTATTTTTTTATTATGATTTTGATCGTACGTATCAGTCTGCATTGAGTTATTGTATATGATTATGAGATGTGGTCCTTATCCATTATGGTTTATAAGTTTAATTAATCATGCTACGTCATATGTTTTGATGTAATGATATGGTTAGCTTTGTTTGTTATGCATGTGTTCGAAAAGTTTTAAATTAAATAAAATTTTATGGCCCAATTTTTGTCTATGTGTGTTGTTAAGTCTGGTAATGCCTCGTACTCTGTTCCGGCCTTGGATACGGGTAAGGGGTGTTACACTAGGTTGCTCCCATATTGTTTGTAAAGAAAAAGGACGGATCTATGAGACTTTGTATTGACTATCGACAGCTCAACAAGGTGACTATAAAGAACAAGTATCTGTTACCGAGAATTGATGATTTGTTCGACCAGTTGAAAGGGGCGACAGTACTTTCAAATATCGATTTGAGATCTAGTTACTATCAGTTGAGAGTTAAAGAGTTGGATGTGTCAAAAATCGCTTTCAGAACAAGGTATGGACACTATGAATTTCTTGTGATGCCTTTCGGTTTAACTAATGCTCCGGCTATTTTTATGGATTTGATGAACCGAATCTTTCAGCCATATTTGGATAAGTTTGTGGTTGTGTTCATAGATAATATTCTGATTTATTCTCGAGATAAGTCTGAGCATGCCGAACACTTGAGAATAGTATTACAGCTTTTAAGAGAAAAGAAATTGTTTGCTAAATTCAGTAAAAGTGAATTTTGGCTTCATGTAGTTAGATTTTTGGGACATATAGTTTCGGGTGATGGTATTCGGTTTGATCCGAGCAAAGTTTCGGCGATTGTTGATTGGAAACCACCAAAGAATGTATCCAAGGTTAGAAGCTTTTTGGGCTTAGCCAGATATTATCGACGTTTTGTCAAGGGATTCTTAATGATTGTCTCTCCTATGACTAAGTTGCTGCAAAAGAGTGCTAAGTTCGATTGGACTGAAAAGTGTCAGCAAAGTTTTGAAAAGTTGAAAGCGCGATTGATAGAAGTACCACTGTTAGTGCAACCTGAGTCAGGAAAAGAGTTTGTGATCTATAGTGATGTGTCATTAACTGGTCTTGGTTGTGTGTTACTGCAAGAAGGTAAAATGGTAGCTTAAGCCCTAATAAAGTTGAAACCACACGAGAAGAATTACTCGACGCAAACCTAATGAATCAAAAGGATTTGAATTTGCGACAACGGAGATGGCTAGAATTATTGAAAGATTATGAGCTAATCATTGACTATCATCCAGGGAAAGCGAATGTAGTCGCAGATGCCTTGAGCAGAAAATCCTTGGTTGCTTTGAGAGCTATGAGTACAAATTTGGCTATGTTTGATGATGGTTCGATTTTGGCCGAGTTGAGGGCTAATAGTTATTTCTTCAGCAAATTTGTGAAGCCCAAAAGAATGATAGTGAATTGCAAGCCAAGCGAGCTCAGTGTGAATCGGGTTGTAACTCAGATTTTCAAATCGGACCAAATTATTGCTTAATGTTCCGTGATCGAATATGTGTACCGAAAGATGCTGAGTTGATTTAGAAGATTTTACATGAGGCACACGTAGTTGTTTGTCAATTCATCCGGGTAGTACGAAAATGTATAATGACTTGAAGAAAGTATATTGGTGGAATGGTATGAAAAGAGATATCTCTGAGTTTGTATCGAGATGCTTGATTTGTTAGCAAGTGAAAGTTGAACACTAGGTACTTTCAGGTTTACTTCAGCCAGTAATGGTTCCCAAATGGAAATGGGACAGAATCACGATGGATTTTGTGACAAGTTTGCCTCTGACTCCGGAAAAGAAAGATGTCATTTGGGTTGTGGTTGATAGATTAACGAAATCAGCTCACTTTATACCAGTACGTACTGACTACTCACTTGATAAGTTGGTTGAATTATATATTACTGAAATTATGAGATTACACGGAGTACCTATGTCTATTATTTCAAATAGAGATCCAAGATTTACTTCGAGATTTTTGGAAAAAGTTGCAAGAAGCTTTGGGTACGAAATTAAATTTTAGTATCGTTTTTCATTCGCAAGCTGACAGTCAATCCGAAAGAGTAATTCAGATACTTGAAGATATGCTCCGATGTTTTATATTAGAATTCGAAGGTAGTTGGGAGAAATACCTACCACTAGTTGAATTTGCTTACAACAATAGTTTTTAGTCGAGTATAAAAATGGCACCTTATGAGGCATTGTATGGCCATAAGTGTCGAACACCTTTGAATTGGACCGAGCTTAGCAAGAAACAGATTCACGGAATTGATTTGGTTAAGGAAATCGAAGAGAAAGTAAGAGTGATTCGAGATTGTTTGAAAGCAGCTTCTGATAGATAGAAATCATATGCAGATTTGAAAAGAAAAGAGATTGAGTTTCAGGTCGGTGATAAAGTATTTTTGAAAGTATTTCCATGGAAGAAAGTTCTAATATTTGGCCGGAACGGCAAGTTGAGTCCACATTTAATTGGGTCATATGAGGTTATTGAAAGAATAGGGCCAGTGGCATATCGGTTAGCTTTGCCAACAGAGTTGGAAAAGATCCATAATGTGTTTCATGTGTCGATGCTGCGAAATTATCGTTCTGATCCTTCACATGTGATTCCTCTGACAGAGATTGAGATTCAACTGGATATGACCTACGATGAAGAACCGATTAAGATTTTGGCTCGGGAAGTTAAAAAGTTGAGAAATAAGAGTATAGCCTTAGTAAAAGTATTGTGGCAAAGGCATGGAGTAGAAGAGGCTACCTAGGAACCGGAGGAAGCCATGAGGAAACAATACCCAAACCTATTTACCGGTAAGATTTTCGGGGACGAAAATCCCTAAAGGGGGAGAGTTGTAACAGCCCGATTTTGGGCCTAGTCAGAACAGTGGTTTCGGGACCACAAATCTGACGAGGAAAATTTTTATTTTTATTATATTTTTATGGTCTACGATTTCACGAAATGATATTCTGAAAATTTTGTTCGAAAATTTTGACTTTGGGGCACTCAATTTAGTCAAAAGGACTAAATTGTAAAAAGTGAAAAAGTTGAGTTCTACATGCTAGAGGTGTCCAATTGTTATGAAATTTTAAACTAGAGGTCCTTATATGGTGATTAGACCATTCGTTAAGTTGGTGGACAAAAATGGACATGGTTAGGCATGTTTCCAAAGTTTTTCATTAAGGGCATTTTGGTCATTTAGTTATTAAAATGAATTAAAAACAAAATTAAAAGCCAATTTTTGTCCATCTTCAACCCCTTGGCCGAATTTCACATGAGGAAGACATAGCTAGGGTTTTTCAAGCTTCCAACTCGATTATCAAGAAAGACGAGGAATCGCCTTAATCGGGGAAGGGAAAAGATATCGGACTAAATTGCAAAATTACTATATTTTGCACCGAGGTAAGTTGGTATGTAAATAATATATTGATTCTTTTTATGTTATTATATTTTCGCTATTATATAAGATGTGACTGCCTATAGAATGATCATTTGATGTAAATTACGAATCGAAATAGACTAAGCATGAATTTGTTAGATGTAGAAAAGTAAGGAATTCCCCGGTTGAACCTTCGGAATAGAAATGATACAAACGATCCATTGTGAGAACACATGTGTAGTACTATGTGCAGGCTACTATGTGTTTAAGATGGATTTAAGTCACGTGTGTAGTACTAAGTGCAGGCTACTACGTGTACCAGATAGTTAGGTCGCATGTGTAGTACTAAGTGCAGGCTACTATGCGTACCCGACAACTTCGATCACGTGTGTAGTACTAAGTGCAGGCTACTACGTGTATCAGATGGTTAGGTTACCTATATAGTACTAAGTGCAGGCTACTACGTGTACCGGATTGTTGGTAGCATGTGTAGTACTAAGTGCAGGCTACTATGCGTACCAGATAGCTTCGGTTACAAGGTGGTAATATGTGCAGGCAACCGTATATCTGTTATTATTCCGATGAGTTCAACTTGAAATCGACTAAGTGAAAATACATGTGAACATGACCATGTGAAGAAATAAGTGCAAGTATATGTTTGTGGAATTTTATGAGTAATGTGCTCGATAGTTGAGCAAACTTTTGGTAAGATGGAATGGAGTAAGTGAAATTATGTAAGAGTGAAATTTATAATAAAATAGTTTTAGACAGCAACAGTTGTGTAACTTTGAAAAATCACCAGAAATCGTGGAAATCAAATTAGAGGTTGAATAAGATATGAAATTAAATCTTAATGAGTCTCCTTTCATATAAAGGAAACGGTGTAAGCAAAAAAATTCTATATTATGAGATATTTGAATTTTTGTGAGACAGAGTCAGAATGATTTTAGAATCCCCTATCCTGATTTGGGAAAATCATTAAAAATTGTAAAAAATAATTATGGGTTATAATTTATATTCCTAAAATCCGAACATTATTTGAATCTTGTTTGAGGAGATAATTATTTTTTAGTGAAAAGAGGTCAGAACTGTCGGATTGGAAAACAGTGGTAACTTTAAAGAATAAACTGTACTTATTGGCTAGACCAAAAATTTTGAAATTTTTATGGTGAAAAGATATGTGAGTCTAGATTCTGGGAAAATTAGTGGATCTTAATTTGGAGTTCCGTAGCTCCGGATATAAATAATTTAGTGAGTGGGACTCAAGAAAATAGCTTGACCTGAACTTGTGTATATATATTATTATGATTGTTTTATCTTGAGAAATATATTGATAAATCATTTATTATTTACGTACTTATTTACTAAGCTTTATGCTTACTCTCTTTACTTTCCTTTGCCTTATAGTATCACCAAGCCAGCTCGGGATTCGGAGATCGTCGAAGATCCAACCACACTATCAATACTTCTTGGTATTTTGAAAACAATATTTTGGATTATGGCATGTATAGAGGACTTGGTTATTTTATTTTATGTCATAATTAATTTGGCCTAAAATGTTGGCCTTCAATATTTGATAGCTCATTTTGTATATGACCATTGATATTAATTAATATTGTTCAGGCTATAAGGTATGATGATGCATGATTAAGTATGACAATTGAATTGTTTTAACTTGGATAAAAAAAAATCTATGTCCTGGTTTCATACGATTGCATGTGTTATGTTTCGGTAATGTCTCGTACCCTGTTTCGGCGTAGAACACGGGTAAGGGGCGTTACAAGTTGAGTGGGTTGCCAAGGTTAGCTAGGTCAATGGGGATGTTGCTCTGAGACTATGATGCCATGTTCTTCACATTCCCAACATCAATTGTTGATCTAATGATACAACAAAACAAGAGTATGGAGGAAGATATGGTGGAATCGGAGGAGGCTAATTCACCAATCAATGCGAAGAACCGAAGATTATAAAGAAGAGGCAGAAAGAGTTTGAAGGTTAATTGTTAAGATTAAGTTGGCAGAGTGTAAGCTAGTATGTTTGAGATTCGATCCATTCTTCATCATTTTTAGGGGTATTTATAGGTAGGGTCTCGTGTAGGATGGTGTTAACGTGTTGGACTTACCATCAAGTCATCATTGCAATATCCATAGGGCGGATATCTTCAATGGGACGAGGATGTTTGTAATGAGATAGATCTTGTCATTCATTCTGCTTTGGTGGCATGAAGCAGTTGAGCCCACAGGAGGTTTGGTGACCAAAAAGATCACGTTCTTAACAAAAAGTAGAGTTTCTAGAGGAACGGATTGTCAACTTACTTGAATAGTTACATTCCGCTTGTCCGATCTGCCACATGTCCCTATTCATGGGGAAGTATAACAATTATATATTAATAAAATTATTATTATTTGTTTGCTTATTCTGTTTATTTATAATATAATTATTAATACTAAGATTTGATTGTTTTATATTTAAAAAATAATATATACATATGTTTATTTATTGTTTGTTTGTTCATTTTTAATGTTATTTGATGTTCACGAATATGTTTATTTAACTTAATCGAATGAATTTTAACATACATAATTTCAAATATATAAACCTAAACATCAATTTAAATTTCTTAAATACAAACAAATATAAATAAAAATCTATTCATTTACAACTCTACTTCCAACCTCCTCTAAAAACCCTTGGAACCATATCTTATGGCTCTCCACATTGCGGTATAAGCAGTGACCAACCTCTGTCCCATCAATTGTACCAACAATCTCATTTATAGTTAATGCAATTATTTGTGTGTAACATTAAAATTAGTGTCTCAATATATTTTAAATCAGTAATTGAAGATCTGATTTATGTATGGTTAGATTCATTTAACATTCTTGATCAATATATATTTAAAAGAAAAAAAGAAACATAGGTATTAGGTACAGCTTGAGAAACGAAGTTGAATGTTTTTTCATCTCTCATGATGACCAAGTTGTACGACACCAAATAATGGGAAATACTTGAACATTAATCAAGGGTTCCGGTTTGTAGGACAACAAATTGGTTTTACAGTTTAAATGCATTTTTTTTCTTACTTTTGATTAATTAATTTAAAACTAATAGACTGAAGATAATATATTGAAATCAAATATGTATATTTTTTTCCAACTCTTTCTCCTTCAAAATTGAAAAAAAAAATCATCTTAATTGAAAAATAACAGTAAAAAGAATTTTAATCAAATCGACAAAGCCCTTTCTTTTAAAAGAAAAAATTGTTTTGAATGTATGATGATTACTTAAGCAGTCTAAAGTTTGATTAACGTGGACTTGATCATGACACGTAAGTTAATACCAAATTAATTAATAATACATGAAAAAGTCAAAGAAAAATATTATTCGTACAAAATAAAATAAAATAAAATAAAAGGATCTAAGTACAATAATCAAATACCCAAAAAAAAAAAAAAAGTAAGAGAGGATTTATTTAATGTTGAAGTTGAGTTGGAAAGAATGGGAAGATGATGGAAGATTGATTCTCAACACATGCTGCAATCTACGATAAAGCTACGCAGAGCTGCAAAGGCAATCATCTCCCCCAAGTGTCATGGATTCCAAATAATCTTTAAGCATCTTTTCTTTTTCTATTATATTATTATTAATTTTTGTTCTTAAACTAATCCAAGTAAAACCATGATTTTAGATTAATGTTTTATTTTGTTGACTCTTTTTATAAAAAAAAAAATTATAATTTTCCTTGCCTCCAAAGTAGCTTCAACTTTATCTTTCCTATAAAAAATTGCCCATTTTCCACCTTATAAAGCAGCACACACCCAATTAAAATTTTTAGCCAAAGTTTTCAAAATCAAGCCTTGGAATATTGCCGGAGAGAAACAATAGTCTTCATAATTTTTAATGAATTTTATATACATGGTTTGTTTATGTTATGTTCCACCTTATTTTTCAATAATAATTTAATGTTGAAGTTGATAACTGAGTTAATAAAAGAATTTAATTAATAAGATATTGATATTTTTGAGAATTTAATTAAAATGTTTTAAAATTTAAAGAATTGTTTCGCCAATTAAGTTTGAAAATGTATAGTTATTGTGAAAATATAAGTATAAATTTCTTGAAGGAGTAATGCTATGAATTGGATATAGACTGAAAAGCAATTTATTATCAACATTAATAGTAGATTAAACTGGAAATTATTGGTATGAATTGGGTATAGACTGAAAAGCAAGGTACCAAACAAGAAGTATTAAATGAAAGACATAATAGAGAGCAGATGTATATATGGCCTAGTTCAATTATTTAATGTGAGGAGTATGAGCATGCAGGTAAGGAAATGGCCCCTTGTTATTGCACTGAAACCTGAGGGCTTTGTCTGGTTTAGTTTTGTTGGTATCCAAAGGATTGGCATCTTATATTTAGGGACACTGAAACCCAAAAATCACAGACCAAAATATTAAAAAGTTGGATCCCATTGCACATAATATCATCTCTACTACACACAACAATTTGTTTGTTTCTTTCACTTTCATGGAACTTTCATTTTTGTTTTCTTGGGGGGGTTGTTGGTGTGCTCTGCCCTCCCTTTGCCTATTTGTTTTGCCTTTCACATTCAGAGAGAAAATAATTAGAAAAAGAGGTGAGGCTGACAAGTTGTTTGGTGGATACTGTCAGGTTCTGAAAAGCAAACGTGCCCTTGCGGTAATTATTGAAATACATGAGAAAAAAGTTACCCAAAATGATAAAAAATTTAAAAACAAAACAAAGCAAGATAAAAAGTAAATATAAAGTAAGACAAGATTGTTAGGGACTTAACTCAGTTCCCATAAAGTCAATAAAGTACTCTTCTCTAAAAGTTTGGCCCTTCCCCAGAGACAAATATACCTATTTTCAGGCCTTAATTTAACAGTTCCATTACCACCAATTCCTTGACCTTTTTACCAATTTAACCCCCCCATGATTTCATCAAAACAATTAAAAAACTTATCCCTTTTTAAGTTTTTCACTTTACCCTCTACTTTAAGAGCAACTGCCAACTTGTTTGTAATGCCTGTCTATATAAAATTTAGGGAAAGAGAGAGAGAAAAGGGACCATCTTTAGGTTGTTCAAAGATGCAGATATTTGGAGGTTGGTCCACACGAAATCCAAAACCATGAGAGTTTTGAATGCTGCTGCGACTACTGCCTGTTTTACAGGCAATATAAAAAAAAGTTCCCCGTACCACCCTAAAATCTATGGCTTCACAATCAAACACATCTCCAACGCCATGGCAGACAATACGGCTCAACACCTTACTGCACTTCTAAAATCATGCAGTCGCTTCCTTATGGCTTTACCCTCACAAGGACCTACTTATCATTCATTCTTTTACTTTACATTCCTGTACAAAAATATGGCCCATCTCTTCTTGTATTCACTGCCCCATCTTAATGTATGGATCACTCACTTTTGATCCAGTTTTGAATTCAGGCCATAGGGCCAACTGTTATAATACTTACTATTATCGATTCATAACCCGTATAAATTCGGGTCAGATTTTACACAGTTTCCACACTGAGCTCATGTATCAAACTTGTATGACACTAAGTGTTCACAGGTGGAGAACTTACACCTTTCCATGAGATCGCACATGAGACCGTGAAATGTGAGTTTATACGTCATTACATAGGCGAACTCCTATTATATAAACATGTGTTAAGTCTAGAATAAAATACGTGTTAGCATGCATGAAACCTACTTAAGATATCACATCAATGAATAGTAATTAGACTCGTTTTTGACATTTTTGGGTATTATGCGAAACAATAAATTGGACCTCTTTTGAAAAAAAAAATATAAAATGTAATACAATAAAATTTGAAGTATTTATGGTGAAAAATTGAAAACCCTAGACATTTAATTAATTTATTTTAGTTTAAAATTTTTTTTCATATTAAAAGTTGAAAAAATATTTTTTTGGGATCCCTTTCAGCCTTTGGGCCCTAGGCGACTGCACTATCAAACAATCCCCAAAATTGCAGCCGCCTAGAGTTGAACTTGACAGTAATGATCTCATATAAATATACATTCTCTTTAAAGAAGATAAAAGAAAAACGCTCAACAACTTATTCGTAACTATGAAACTCCTTGCTAGTCCACACAATTTTACCCACATCTTCTTTCCTGTAAAAAGTAAAGAAATTTTTATGGGTTTAAAGCTTTGATTGGAAAGAGAGTTAAAAGAAAGTCCCCACTGCATGCACTATATATGTATAAATTTTAATGAATGTAAATTCATTTACTGTTGGATCAATGAGTAGTCAAAAACATATACTATATGTTATTTATTATGACTACAGTATTATATATAATTTTTTTTCCTTTTAAAGTTTCCTTGTCGCTATGCACTTGTCTTTACCCTGAGAAATGTATGCCGATCATGAATGATATTGCCAAACAAATTTAAAAATCTCAAGACAAAATCTTAAGAAGGGTGGTCAATATGGTGGTCGTCAGGTCAATTTATGTCTCGAGAAGTCCATGGATTTGACCCCACTCTGTGTTTCATTTTTTATGAATGAAAACCTTGCAATTGTACATCATAATAGCTTCTTGCCTTGTATATCTTATGATACTAAACTTTGCTAATCTCTGCATTAAAGATTCAATTGGCTATTATTGTTGTCTTGGCAAAGTGTCGGGAATAGAAGCTGAAGGCATGCAGCTATTACTTACAGAAAGCTGCCTGGTTTTCTTCCTTGTGAGGAAAACATTGTTGTAAATGGTGGTGTGGATGAGAGGTGTGTATGTTTGCAGGAGGCATTATTAATGAAAGAGACTTCACCCACTAATAATTGAGGCCAACAAGTCAAATATGTTAGTCCTTTCATTTCATATATATTCATCATCATATACAAAAAGATTAATTCTATAATGCAAAAAGGATATTATACAAGTATTAATTGAATGCAAAATTAGATGTACAATTTTATACATTTTCTTTTCTTTTCTTTTCTTTTTCTGCTTGATGGAAGATCCGTCAACATTTAGTAGCTTAATTATAGCATCAATCAGGGCTATGGGTAATCATATCTATTCTCCAAATTCCTCCACCAGGATAAAACATTATAACAACCAAGTGTTTGATTTTGTTATAGATATGATAAGACCATAGGGGAATTATTTTATCTATAAGATTCGAATTCAAAATTTTATTTAAAGATAACAATTTTTTTACTACTCAATTCAACAAATAAATGTGTATTATAAAATAATTGGTAGATATTTTAAGCCTCATTATTTGACAGAAATGAAATCCCAGCTCTTCCTCAAATACACTAATCAAAATCTATTCTGTTGGTTGAATTTCTAAAGTCTTCACAAAAACTTGAGGACATTTCAATGGAGAATCCAACGCCAACATCTTACATTGTCACAGCCTCACAGCTTGTTGCAAAATATATATTTTCATAATGTTTTTTAAACCGGATCGGTGATCAAATCAGTTAAGTTATTGATTTATCAATCTGACCGATTCAATTAAAAAATTACTAAAAATTTTTAAAAAAAATTAAAAGATTCAGTTCGACAGATTTTTTGTCTGGTTGAATCGATCCATATCGATTCCTGAATCAAGTGACTTAAAGTCCCCTCTAAATCGATACCCGGACTGGTGTTCAATCCGATTGAATAGTCTAATCCAATTCAAACAACATTAACTGCAGCAAAATTGACTTTTAGCGGCGTTTTTTAAGGTCTTTAGCGGCGCTTAAAAGCGCTGCTAAAACTATTTGCGGCGTTTTTACAAGCGCCGCAAAAAACGCCGCTATAGACGGCGCCACTAAAGTTTGTGGCGTTTATTTAAAAAAACGCCGCTAAAGGTCATGACCTTTAGCGGCGCTTTACCCAAAAACGCCACTAAAGTTAATGAAATTTAAAAAAAAATAAAATATTATAAAAGTCATGAAAAATATAAAAAAATTTAAAATTCATTATCAAAATATTGAGAAGAATAATATCCATGATATAAATATAAAAATTTTCTATTAAAATTCATTATCAAATTAAATTTTCTATTAAAATTTTAACTAAAAATATTAAAATAAAAATAAAAATTTAGAATCAAAACTAAAATAAATAATAAAAATTAGATTAAATATAAAGATATCAATGAAATAAGGACTTAAATCATAACCATGTAAAATATAAGATATTATCATCAAGATTTACATCCTCATCTTGCTCAAATTTTGGTGGCTTGTACCCTTTCTTGAACCATTCATCTTGTAGAATTTCGTGAATAGTTATACACTCGCCAAAAAGAACATGCAAATTTCAACCAAAATGCACGCTCTAAAGCTTATAGTGTGATCAAAGATTGCATGTAATCACAAATTTTCATAGGATGAATTGAATTTGAAACTTACGTAAAAGGGTTTGGATCAAGAATACGCTTAATCAAATTCCTAGCACCGGATGAAAACCATGATGGACAAATGAAAGAAGCCTCCCAGATCTGAAATTTATCAAGGTACAAACAATTTTAATGAAGTTCTCATCTAAAAAAAGCGGCCAAATCAGAGGGTACTTACTTTCTTATACAAGCCTATAAGGCTTAGCTCATCAAAAGGCAAATAATCACCATGAGAACAAAGAGAATAACTCCATAAGACCAAATATCGATGATGTACCATCATAACCTTTATCTTTGAGCACCGAAAATAAAAATATCGATACCGTAATGAAAAGGCAAAAAAAAAAAAAGAAGAAGAGTTGCGACAATACAAACTAATTATTTTCTCGAGTTCATGAGTGAAAACCTCCAAGCAACATAATTTGGAGTCCAAAGCAAGCGCAGGTGAAGCAACCCATCCTCCTACATTTTCAACGTGTCAAAGAAAATAAAAGATTACACTACTAGACATGGAGCTTTCTATCTTTTCCTCCATTATTGATAGTTAACATTTATAAGATGTTACGCCAACTAAATGCCTTGATCATCTGTTTCAACCATTTGCCCATACAAATTATTGGTTTATAAATGGATTTTACCGTTTCGCCATACGAATTCCATCATATCTTCTTAATATGGAAATTTTACCATTTTCGCCATACAAATTATTGTTTGAGATGTTCATATCATGCTGTATTTTAATCGTTTTTCTTATATATCGTATCCAAAATTATCAAATATAATGTTTACTACAATGTTAAATTAGATCCTATAATATTAACTCAAATTCATGATGACTACAAAACTTCGCCATGTCCGTAATCGACATGAACATGTCGCAGAGCACCGAACGGTGGAAAAGAAAGAAGGAAAGAAATACGTTTTCTACTAATTTTCTTCCTATCAGGCCATGGTTAAAAGCAGGCTAAAAGGTGACATGCATGTAAAGACTACTCAAAACACGAGATAGTAGCAGAAAGAAAAGGAAAGATAAAGCCAAATTGGAAGGTATATCCTTCTGCAATAGCACAAGGAGTTAGATATAGTTCCTGGTAAAAACACATTAGCATGTCCTTTCAAATTTGCACATGATGCATTGCATGCGAAACCTACATATCGAATAAAGCGTTGATAAATAAATATATCTAAAACGAAAAAGTAAAGATGAACAGGCAAAGACAAAGGATTTATAAAGAAGAAAACAAAAAAATCATAACAAAAACCAACTAAAATACAAGTAATAATGAATAGATCTGAAACTAAAACAAAATGAAATGGCAAAGACAAAGACAAAGACAAAGACAAAGTACAAGTGATGATTCATACCTCAAAGCAGCCTCAGATGAAGCGTAGAATTTCAAAAATCACAAAAACCGAAACAGCAGAGAAAACCTAGTGTAGCGTCTTTACATGTTTTTTTTTTGGCATTCGGTGACCCAAAACTAGAAAAAAATGAGAGGAAGAAATTCAAAACAAACGCAGAGAGAGAGAGGGAGTCGGCGAATAAATGGGGTACCATGGATAGAAGAGATAGACTTGAGGATTCAAATTTCGAATAATGGAAGGAAACTGACCTTAGATCGGAGGTAAGACGCCCGAAGGTGTTGATGGCGCGGAAATGTCTAGGGTTTGTTATGAAAGGACAAGAAAGGGAAAGAGAATAAAGAAAACGAAAGAGAGGATTAATAGAGATCAAAGAATGGAAAAACAACAGAGAATAAAAGGGGAAATAAATAAAGGAAAATAAATTGCACGCTTTACTCCCAAATCCGTAGACGCACGATCGATTATAACTCAATTTTTTGTGGCATTTTTAAAACGCCACTATTGATTAATTTTAAATTTTTAAGTTTTTTATTTTTTTATTTTTTATTTTTAAATTTTAATTTTTAAATTTTTAAATTTTTATTTTTTGAGTTTATTTTTTATTTCGGTTTAATGTGTAATTGTAGACGTGAAATTCTAATTGTGGTTTAAATGTATAGTTGAAACTTTAATTTTGATTTAATCATACACATTTAAAAAAATAAATACATCAATATATTTTTATATTGAATAAATATAAATATTTATGTATCCATGCAATATATAAATATAAAATGATGTTATATCAATAATTGTGTAAAAGAAAATGAAAAAACGTGGAGACACAAATGTATATTTTAAAAAGAAAATGAGTTACAATAAAAAAACGTGGAGACACAAATGAGTGCAGAGAATTTTCGTTCGTATAAATAAATATATATTTTAATTAATCAGTATAGATAAATATTAAAATAGTATAAACAAAAAACTATTAATAAAATTTAAAGGTAAACTTATCATTGAAAACATTTTCCACAAAATATCCCTTCAATCCATTAAACAATATAACACCTTATTAATATATAAAAAATATTTTTTTATCAAAATCAAGATATCTATTATTGATAACAATAATTAATTATAGGGTTTAGGATTTAATTATTGAATATGATTCACTTGAGATTAACATACTATATACCCATGGCCGTTAAGCCTTAAACCATAAAACCCTAAACTATAGACCTTAAAACTTAAATATTAAACCGTAAACCAAAAAATAAATTTAATCAATATTAAGTATTGCTTCCATAATTTATTATGAACATAAGCTTTTACATTAATATATATGTATATACACATCAACATCCATGTGATGTTTTTTGGGGTTTAGGGTTTTAGAAGTTATAGTTTAGTGTTTATGGTTTTTAGGGTTTAAGGGTTTAGTATTTTAGGGGTTATAGATTAGTGTTCATGATTTTTTTGGGGTTTAGGGGTTTTAGGGGTTATATGACTTTTAGCAGCGTTTTATCAAAAGCGCCGCTATTGCTCTGACTTTTAACGGCGTTTTACCAGAAGCGCCGCTATTGCTCCGACTTTTAGTGGCGTTTTACCAAAAGCGCCGCTATTGCTCCAACTTTTAGCGGCGTTTTACCAAAAGCGCTGCTATTGCTCCGACTTTTAGCGGCGTTTTAACAAAAAACACCGCTATTGCTCTGTTTTTAGCGGTGTTTTACCAAAAACACCGCTATTGCTCTGTGTTTTACAATTTTTGCGGCCGCTAAAAACGCCGCTAAAACTCTATTTTCCTGTAGTGATTAGTGGTTGGAGTGTAGTAATTAATATAATAGGTGGTTTTGAAGAAAGTAGTTAAGTTGTCAAGCTATCAAGTGTGTTGATGATGGCAGTGAATAGGGTATATAATCCTCAAATTGTAGCATATTTTAGGGGTTAAAATGTCTTAATCAAGCTGAGTTTGAATGAAAATTCCTTTCCCGGAGTTTTTAACTTCCTAGTGGGCACACCAAGTGATGTATTCAAGAATTCTATCTATGATTACATCAAATAAATTATTTATACAATGCATAAATTATTTTTAAAATTCTTATTTTTAAGAATATAATCTTGGGCTGGAAACTTAAATTGAATTATTAATTGTTAATACAGTGAGAAATGCAATTCTTTTCTTATTTAACTAGGTAATAAATTAGGTATAGGAAAGGCCAATTTCCCCATCTTTGATTGATTGTGGGCCTTGTCACCTTCCATAGAAAGAAAAAGTTTATGGTCCATACGAGAAGCCTTAAAAGGGGAATAAAGAAGAAAAAGAAGGTTTCATTACAGTTTCTCCCCCTATACGATTTCACTTTCATTACGCTATTGTAACCAAAAAAATAATAGGATCCCGATATTATTTTAAAGAACTGTTATATATTCATCAATTAATTGGATTTCTTGCTTTTCAACGGAATAGGGGCAAAAAGTTTAAAAAAAAAAAAGGGTTGAAGGCAAGGTGTGAAAATGGATTTAAAGTGGGGGCAGGAGAAGCCCATATAAAACAATAGACCTTTGAAGTATTTGGGCTTAGCTTGATTAGGCCTAAACCAATACCACAGTTCCCAATAATGAAACAAAAAAACGGAGTTTTTAATTTGCATTTGTTTACAATAACTTATAACTTTTCGAATATTTTAACTTTGATATATTTAAAATTTATTTATTTTGTTTGGTTATGGAGGTCTTTCTATTAAGAGTCAGCATTTTGTCTTCTCTATTTAAAAAATGAGTAATTTAACCTCTATACATTAGATTAAAGAGCAAATCGATATTTTTAAAAAAAAAAATTACATCTATTTATACTGATAAAAACTAATATAGCTGATGAAATAACTAAACAATGACACATGATGTGTCATGTGTACCTCATGCTGACATACACTTTTTAATTTATAATAATAGAAATAAATGAATTTTTAACATGATAATCAATATACTCTTTAATCTAATGTACAAAAATCTATTTAATTTTTAATAAATAGAACAAAATATAACCCCACCTTAATATAAACAACTTTATAACTCTTTTATCTTAAATAATTACTTTTGAGCGCTGACTAACATCATTAAATTAATGATGGAGGTGGAAAAGTAGACATGTGATATTCAAAATCACCGAGCTAATATGCAAATTATTTAAAAATAAATATATAAAAGTTATAAAATTTTAAAAGTTCAAAAGAAATATAAATTTATAAAAGAATATATAAAAGAATATTATTATTTTTTCGATATTTTTTAAATTGATATACCTTTTAACTTATTGAACATTTTTATATATTTTAAAAAAGTGTTGGTGGATACCAATTTATTAACTTAGAAAAGTGATATACTATAAAACAGTTTTGTATGCATGCATTTTATATTTTAGAAACTGAAACAACATCTTTTTAGTCTAGTTTGACTAAATTACCTAAAAAGGTCTATTTTCAAGTAAATTTATGGAAATAGGCCGATTACACCATTATTTATTGGAAATGGCCGTTTTTTGTAAAATGCAGCTACGTGGCTGCGTTTAAGGGGAAAAGTGTCAGCAAAGCGCACCCTCAATGGAGCTTTTTTACGCATTTTGCTGATGTGGTAAAAAACGCTCCCTTGGGGGGCGCTTTGCTGGCACTTTTTCATACCCAACGGCTAAATTTTTTTGACCGTTGGGGGGATCCAACGTAAAAAAAGAGAGTATAAAACCCCCTCCCCTCCTATTATTTTCACACAAAATTTCTTAACAATTTAACAAAAAATCTCTACAATTTCTCCCTAAAGCTCTCAAATTTCTCATTAAATTTCTCAAAGCTCTTTATAATTAGTTATTTATTTTAATTTTTTCCTAAATTAGTATTAGTTTTTATAATTTTAAAAATATTTGATCGTGTTAGCAATGGTCGGGGAATTAATTTGTCTCGATCATAAACATATCTCTGTCGAACAAATGAAAATGGTAACGGTTTATTTTAAAATTTGAATATTATTTAATATTTTTTATTTATGTAATTTTAATTAATTTTAAATTTTAAATATTTTTTAATATTTTTTCATTTATGTAATTTTAAAAAATTAAAATTTTTGAATATTATTTAATATTTTTTTCATTTATGTAATTTTAATTAATTTATATTTTATAATTATTTATAACAGCCTGTAGATCGGGTGTTACAATGTTATATTCGTAACATGTCTGGTCCGTCATCACCGTTGATAGAAAATTACTTGAAGGAAGCGGGTTTTTGGCACACGACCACTATAGATCGGGGGTGGAAGTTGGACTCGAAACTCATCAGCGCATTAATAGAGAGGTGGAGACCGGAGATGCACGCATTCCATCTTCCATGCGGAGAGTGTACTATCACTTTGGAGGACGTCCAGTTACAATTAGGATTGCCGATGGATGGGGCCGCACTCACTGGGTCCGTTCAATTTGCTGATTGGGAAGCCATATGCTACGATCTTTTGGGTGCCATTCCGGATAATATTTACAGAGGTCGGATCGAGATGGGCTGGTTACGAGACACATTCCCAGAGCCGAGGAATGATTCGACTGAATTAGAAAGAATACGATATGCTCAGGCATACATCCTTAAGATGATTGGAGGTTATCTGATGCCGAACTTGTCACGAAACCTCGTACATCTGAGATGGCTGCTGAAACTCTTTGATTTTAGAGCAGGTGGCGAACTTAGTTGGGGGTCTGCCGTGTTGGCAACATTGTACTGGAGGATGTGAGGGGTGATGCTACCAAATAAAGCAAAAATTGGAGGTTGCCTATCACTACTACAATCATGGGCTCAGTTTCGCTTTCCATTTTTACATCCTCGAGTGAACCACCCATATACATTCCCACTCATAACAAGGTAAAATTTTTATTTGATTTTACAATTATTCCATAGATTTAAAATAATATTGTATGCTGAAAATTTATTTAATTAGGTGGAACCATCCGGCGAGTTATGTTAGAATACCTATCGCTCTTGAATATATACGGCTTCTATTAGATCAACAGTTGGAAGCGCAAGTAAGTATTAAATAAAATATATACATAAAATAGTCATTTCATATTTAGTATTTAGTATTTAGTATTATGTATATAACTAATATTTTTATCTCGTTCATATAGTTTTAATGGACACCATATGAGGATCCAACAATACAGACAATAATTCTGGATGAATTCTTTCAAAATCTGAACATTTGGCATGTTAATGTCCCATTGGTCAACTATGCTATTATCGAGATGCACCAAACGGATAGAGTGTTGCAACAATTTGGATTCCGACAACCGATTCCTGAGGAACCTGAGGTGCTTGATGACCAGCACAGAATCGACTTACGGCAAACGAATATGAATTGGTTGTTATTCTGGTCGGAATATATTGAAATTTGGGAAAACCGGTATGATCATATTTCTAATCGGGAACCGATCATTATCCTAGAGTTAGCGTGCACCCCGGATTACATGCCATGGTTTAGGATCCATGGCAAGCCATATTTGCTGTCAGAAGAGCAAGTGCGTCAGCAAATCCGTGTGGAAAGGGAACGATAGGGCCTTTTAAATCCAAGGAGAAGGGATGACGGCACGGGCCCATTAACAGTGCCCACACAATCACTTGACCCATCAACAGCGCCCACACAATCACCAGGCCTAATGCCTCAACCGACAACATCCATACCATAGCCCCTTTAGATTATGCCAGGTGCGTATCCTAGCCCTTATATGTATCCTAACCGATATATGTTCTGTAACACCCCTAACTCGTATCCGTCGCTGGAGTAGGGTTACAAGGTATAAGCGATCAATTCACAACATATAGCATACATTTATCAAACATATAGCATTCATCATCATAAATCATTCAACACAATCACATTGTCCCTTATAAAGGCCTACGAGACCTTAAACATGCTTTAGAAGTGGTTCGGGACTAAACTGATAACATATAAAAATTTTGGAAACTTAAAAAAAATTCAACCATACAGAGGTCACACGCTCATGTGAACAGGCCGTGCGCCTCACACGACTCCAGACAGGCCTGTGTCTCAGGCCGTGTGGAAATAGGGCATGCATACTAACTTGTATCACATGGTAGAAGACACGCCCATGTGCCAAGCCGTGTGAAAACTGGAAGGTATACTGACTTGGCCATACGGCTGACCACACGCCCGTGTGTCTAGGCCATGTAACTCACTGATTTGATTTCTAAGCATCATCAGGGGACACACGTGTAACACTCCTTACCCGTGTCTGACGCCGGGACAGGGTATGAGGCATTACCAGTCTTAAACATAACCAATCATATAAAATCGGGCCATAAAACTTCATTCAATTTAAAACTATTCATACACATGCATATCATCCCTTATACGGGCCCACGAGGCCTAAAACATGCATTGGAAGTGGTTCGAGACTAAATCAAAAACTTTAGAAAACTCAAAAAAAATTCATCAAAATAAGGGCCACACGCCTGTGTGGGTAGGCCATGTGGTCACACACGCTAGTTTCCTCAGCCTGTGTAACTCTCTGTTTATGACTTTATGCACAATTTGGAGTCACATGGCCAAGTCACACGCCCGTGTCCACACGACTGAGACACATGGCAGTGTCTCTGCCTGTGTGGCCAAGGAAATGGCTATTTACCAAGCCATTTGCCACCTTCATTTGTACACTCACATACACACTTCCAATGGCACTTAACATGGCACAATTAAGCTACCTACACAACCATAATCAATGCTTAAACAAATCAAAACTATTATTTATTGTTCATAACAAAACTATCCACTTGAGTCATAGTCACTAAATTATTTATATCTTGAGATACAGAATTCTAAATTAAGATCCACTTGATTTTTCCAAAACTAGACTCAAATATCTTTCTATCATAAAATTTTTAGAATTTATGGTTTAGCCAATAAGTACAGTTCATTCTTCAAATTCATCCCCGTTCTGCTGTTTGATAGTTTCGACCTTTCTTCACTAAAAATTATTTATCTCTTAGTACGGGATTTGGATGGTGTTCCTGTTTGTTTCTCTTGAAAATAGACTCATTAATAACTTAAAAATATAAATTTCAACCCCTAAGTATTTTTAGACAATTTTTAATGATTTTCCAAATTCAGAACAGACGAACCCAAAATCATTCTAATCTTGTCTCAAAAAACTTCAATTATCTCATAAAATGAAATTCTTTTGCTTATATCATTTCTTCTATGTAAAACTAGACTCAATAGGCTTTAATTTCATATTTTATTCAACCTCTAATTTGATTTCCACAATTTTTGGTGATTTTTCAAAGTTATACTACTGCTGCTGTCCAAAACTATTTTAATGCTAATTTTACTCTTTCATGATTTCTTTGAATTAACTTTCATTTAGACATACATAACACCAAAGCATATCCATAACTAGCCATTCCAATAGCTAGTAATTATCAAATATTTACATGCCATTCATTGGCCATATCATAATGATACATACACAAAATGACTAAGTCCCTATACATGCCATAGACTCAAAAGGTTTGCGTTCATTTACCCAACATGATAGCTTGATAGTGTGATAGCATCTCCGACAATCTCCAAATCGAGCTAGCATACAACCCTATAAGATATGGGAAAGGAAGGGAAGTAAGTTACAAAGCCTAGTAAGTTCGAATGCAAATAATAAGCAACAATAGTTATACATTTGTCATACAAAAAACATAACATAACACAACATAAATGTCATTAAATCTTCATAGGCATAACTTACTCAATCACAATACTTACCCCCTTCAATTTATAAGCGTAATTTAATACATCTTAACATTTGCCAAACGATCGTAATCTCTCCAATATAACATACCATAATAATCATTAACAAATTATTTCAAGCCTCGTAGTAACATGCACATTAATTATGCGTATTCATATCTTCAAGCTCAGAGCTTAACATATTTCAATGACTTAGACTCCTAACTTCACATACTTTCATAACCATTTTAATAGGAAATTATGCAAATGTTTCATTTTTCACACATATCCAATGAATCACATATCAAGTGAACTAAACATCTTATCTCTCAATTTGATATGGCTCAAAAGCCTAACACATGATTCTCAACTGAGTTTACCATGAATTTACACACCATCAACATAAATACTTATTCACAAGATTAACTTAAGTTCACCTTCATAGTGATCATGAACTCATAATATCATGAAGCCAATGCTTATAAACTTTACGTACATACCTGTACGAACTTGTAACACAGTCATATCTTTTCACATATTTGACATAATCTTTGAATTACCCGTTGAACCACTTGGAATGCTAAAGGATACCCGAGAAATCTCATACACATAGTGAGATGCCAATGCCATATCCCAGATATGATCTTATATGGGATCACATATATCGATGCCGATAGCCTAACTATGGTCTTACATGATGTCTCATATCGATGCCATGTCCCAGACATGGTCTTACACAAAATCTTAAATCAATGCCATATCCCAGATATGGTCTTATATGAAATCACATATCGATGCCATATCCTAGATATGGTCTTACACGAAATCACACATAACCCTAATGTCATGACATTTGTATCCTATCTATTCCTAAGGTTCAACCGGGAATTTTACCACATCGAATCTTCGTCGAACATATTCATAACAATAATTAAACAATTCATGCAATATCAAATATTAAATACATAATATAAAGTTTCATTATTTACTCACGAACTTACCTCGAGAATAAAAATGGTGAAAATGACCTAACCGTCAAATATCTGTTTTCCCTTGTTCTAGGCCCGAATCTCGTTTTTCTTGATCCATAATATCAAATTTAGCTCACTTATTAGTCACATTATTCAATTTGTCCCAAAAATAATATTATGGTAAAATTATATTTTTGCCCCTAAAATTTAACATATTTATATTTTTGCCCCTAAGCTCGAAAAATGAAATTTATTCAATTTCTTTGATTACCAAGCCTAACCGAACCTCTTTTATAATCATAGAAGCCTACATTTTTCATTAAATCACACTTTTATGACATATTTTATAACTTTTACAAATTAGTCCTTTTAGGCATTTTCATCGAAAATTACTTAGTAAAAGTCGTTTCTCTAACCATAATGTAACACCCCTAACTCGTAACTGTCGCCGGAATAGGTTAAGAGGCATTGCCGGACTCGTAATTTAGATTAGAATAATCACATATCAAATATCATCTCATTTCAATAAACATAGATCATTCGTATTCAATATGAACTTTAAACGAGCATACAAAGTCTAAATCATGCGTTCAGGACTAAATCGATAACATATGAAAGTTTCAGAACTTAGAAATATTTTCAACTTTTAAAAGGTCACACGCCCGTGTGAACAGGCCGTGTGCCTCACACGGCTTTAGACACGCCCGTGTGTCTAAACCATGGC
The DNA here is from genome assembly GCA_025698475.1 of Gossypium anomalum. Classification (NCBI taxonomy): domain Eukaryota; kingdom Viridiplantae; phylum Streptophyta; class Magnoliopsida; order Malvales; family Malvaceae; genus Gossypium; species Gossypium anomalum. The sequence continues at coordinate 65,161,357 of CM046956.1, forward strand.
AAAACAGGGCATACATACTGACTTATCCACACAGCCACAAGATACGCTCGTGTGCCAGGCCGTGTGAAAATTAAAGAGGCTATTGACTTGGCCACACGGCCGACCACACGCCCATGTGCCACACACGACCAATAGACACGCTCGTATGTCTAGGCAGTGTCAAAACTGGAGGGTATACTAACTTTAATTCGTAGGGTACCCTAGGGGACACACGACCATGTAACATGACCGTGTATCGCACATGGCTGAGACACACGCTCGCGTCTCTGACCGTGTGCACAAAAATAGGCCATTTGAATAGCCAACTTGCCACCCAATTGGGTCAAACCTACAATCAATGAAACAAGCATATTTGCATACCAATTTCAGCCAATCTCAATATCAAAACATACATTATTCATAACTTAACATAATCAACAATTTCTAATCTCAATTCATCAATCAATTCATACCAAAACATAAACTAATATCATACCTAAATATATGTTCAATACATCATTCAATCTCATGCTCAAACCTACCAAAACTTCTCAACATTTACCATTTCTTTTGGCCAGGCAAAAACATACTACAATTGCACATTAGCATCGCATATTATATACCATTATCAAATTATAAGTTCAAACACAAACTAGCCATATCACATGGCTAAATATATACATCACAAAACATAATCCCACAACTCCTAGCCTATACATGCCATACTTTAATATATACATTTTCAAAGTACCAAAATAAGGTTCGATAGTGTGGTGATGATCCTCGATGATCCCCAAGCTCACAGTAGCTTTGGTATCTATAAAACAATGCAAACACACACAAAGTAAGCTTTCAAAAGCTTAATAAGCCATATACAAATAAACATATCATTCAAAGCAAATAAGTATCATCAAATCATTTATACTTTGTAGACAAATGCTAACATAAATCTCATATTCATATACTTACCTTTCATTCTCCAATAGGCTATACAAAGCAAACGTACTTGAACCGGATATAATTTCATAAAGTATTCATTTTCTCGGCTTGCCCGTTTGAACCATTCAGAAACATAAGGATACGCGAAAAGCTCGAAAAGCATATACAATGCAAATGTCCCAGACGTGGTCTTAAATGTAATCAAACATCGATGACACTGTCCCAGACAGGGTCTTACACGAAATCAGATATGATGTCGATGTCCCAGACATGGTCTTACACGTAAAACAGAAGTCGATGCCAACGTCCCAGACGTGGTCTTACACAATAACACGTATCGAAATCCTATGTCATGACATATGTATCCTAACTATTCTTAAGGTTCGTATGGGACTTTTCGGATGTTGGAACTTTGTCGATACTTTCTCGGGTTGCACATATTTAGCTCGGACATTCATTCATCACAATTCAATATCAAATGAATAATAATAATTCAATTCAAACAAGCTTATTTGTATATCGACTTACCTCGTATGTTACTCGACAACTTTCGACTTTCCCCAATCTAAGTCCGTTTTCCTTAATTCTTGATCTAAATAAATTCAAATTTAACTTATTCAATCATAAATTCATTCAAAACAATCCATAGACACATATTTAGGGCATTTTACAAACTAGCCCTCACATTTTCACATTTTGACACTTTAGTCCCTAATTCACAAAATCACAAAATACACATAATTTGCTTGTACACAAGCTTCGCCGAATATTCATAGCTCTCATAGAAGTCCACACATTTCATTTATTTTACATTTTAGTCCCTTAATTTATGAATTTCACAAGTTAGCCTATTTTACTCAAATTCATCAAAAATCCAAAGACAAAACATGTAAGCCTAACATCAAACTTTCATTTATCAATACCTAACTTCACAAAACTCATAATTTCATCAATGGAATATTTCAAAATCATCAAAAAAATTAGAAATTGAGACATGGGCTTGATAGTATACGAAGAACGATTACAAAAACGTAGAAATTATCAAAAACGAAATAAAAACAAACCTTTAATCAAGCTTGGAAGTAGCCGAATATCAAAGTCTAAGAACCCTAGCTTTTCTTTCTTAAAATTCAGTGGAATAAGGATGAATTAAAGGACTTTTAACCTTTGTTTTATTTAGTATATGATAATATACTAAATGCCAATTTTGCCCTTAACAAATAACCTTTAAAAACTTATCATGGATGTACATAATTGTCTATTCAAACTTCTAATGGTCAAATAACCACATAAGGACCCCACAATTATTAAGCCAAATCAAATAGGCACTTTTAACAAACAGCAGGCAACTTTTACATTTTATGCGATCAGGTCCTTTTTCAAAATTAAGCACACAAACATTCAAATTTCCATACGAGACTTTCACACATACTAATTCATATATCATAAGCGCGAAAATTAATATTTAATTATTTTTCTGACTTAGATTTGTGGTCCCGAAACCACTATTCCAACTAGGGTCTAAACTGGACTGTTACAATTCTCTCCGCCGTAGAGATTTTCGTCCCCGAAAATCTTACCGTTGAACAGATTTGGATGTTGTTGTCTCATAACATCTTCGGGCTCCCACATGGCCTCTTCAATTCCGTGATGATGCCACATCACTTTTACTAACGAAATTTTCTTATTTCGTAGCTCTTTAACCTCTCGAGCTAAGATACTGGTCGGCTTTTCTTCGTAAGTCAAATCAGACTGAATTTCAATCTCAGATAGAGGAATCACATGTGAAGGATCGAATCTATATCATCGAAGCATCAATATGTGAAACACGTTATGAATCTTTTCTAACTCTGGTGGCAACAACAATCTATATGCTACCGGCCCAATACGCTCGGTAATCTCATACGGCCTGATGAATCTCGGACTCAATTTGCCTTTTCTATCGAACCGAAGCACTTTCTTCCACGGAGGTACTTTCAAAAACACTTTTTTGCCGATGTCAAACTCAATGTCTTTTCTTTTCAAATCCGCATAAGATTTCTGATGATCCGAAGCTGCTTTTAAAGTATCTCGGATCACTTTTACTTTCTATTCAGTTTCTTTTATCAAATCAATCCTGTGAATCTTATTTTCGCTAAGCTCAGTCCAATACAAAGGTGTACGACATTTGTGACTATATAAAGCTTCGTATGGTGCCATTTTAATGCTTGACTGAAAACTGTTATTATAAGCGAATTCAATCAAAGGCGGATATTGTTCCCACGTAGCTTCAAACTCAAGAATGCAACATCTCAACATATCTTCGAGTATCTGAATAATCCGCTCGAATTGACCATCCATTTGTGGGTGAAAAGCAGTACTGAAGTGCAATTTAGTACCCAGAGCATCTTACAACTTCCTCCAGAATCATGATGTAAATCTCGGATCTCTGTCTGATACGATAGATAATGGCACACCATACAATTTCACAATATCGAAAATGTACAATTCATCTAACTTATCAAGCGAGAAATAAGATCGAACCGGAATAAAATGAGTTGATTTCGTCAAATGATCAACTACAACCCAAATAGCATCTTTCTTTCTCGGAGACAGGGGCAAACCTGAAACAAAGTCCATTGTCACTCGATCCCATTTCCACTCCAGAACTATAATCAGTTGTAACAAACCAGATGACACCTGATGTTTAACTTTAACTTGCTGACAGATCAAACATTTAGAAACAAAGTTAGAGATATCTCTTTTCATTCCCGACCACTAGTAATGTTGTTTCAAATCATTATACATTTTCGTACTACCCGGGTGCACAGATAACCGACTGTTATGAGCTTCACTCAAAATCATATGAATTAATTATGGATTTCTCGGGACACAAATTTTATCTCAGAATCTCAGACAATCATCTTTATCAACTCTGAATTCTGAATCAGGTTCTAATTCACACTGAGGTTGTTTGGCTAAAATCTCATTATCAATCTTCTGAGCTTCGATAATCTGCTGTAAGAACAAAGTCTTGTTTTCAATTCAACTAAAACTGAACCATCATCGGACAGAACCAAATGAGTATTTATCACACGCAGAGCAAATACTGATTTTTGACTTAAAGCATCAGCGACAACATTTGCTTTTCCGAGATGATAATCTATCATAAGTTCATAATCTTTTAGCAATTCAAGCTATCTTTTCTGTCGTAGGCTTAAATCTTCCTGGGCCATTAGATATTTTAAAATTTTATGATCGAAATAAACGTGACATTTCTCACCAAACAGATAGTGGCGCCAAATCTTTAAAGCAAACACAATCGCAGCTAACTCAAGATCATGTGTTAGATAGTTCTTTTTGTGCGGCTTCAACTGCCTCAAAGCATAAGTAATGACTTTGTCTTCTTGCATTAAAACACATCCCAGACCGATCAACGAAGCATCACTGTATATCACAAATTGTTTACCCGATTTGGGTTGTACCAATACCGAAGCTTTAGTCAACAAAGTTTTCAACTGATCAAAGCTATTCTGACACTTTTCGGACCACTCAAACTTCACATCTTTCTGAAGCAGTTTCGTTAACGGAGTTGTAATCATAGAAATGCCTTTTACGAATCTTCTATAATAACCAGCAAGTCCCAAAAAACTGTAGACTTTAGAGATATTCCTCGGAGGTTTCCAATCTAGAATAGCTGAAATCTTGCTCGGATCAACTCGAATACTAGATGCTGATATAGTATGACCCAGAAAACTAACTTTTCACAACTAGAACTCACATTTACTGAGCTTCGCATACAATTGTTTATCTCACAGAGTCTGTAGCACTATTCACAGATGCTAGGTATGTTCAGATTCATCACGTGAATAAATCAATATGTCATCAATGAATACAGTAACAAATTGATCTAGATACGGTCTGAAAATTCTATTCATCAAATCCATAAAGATAGCAGGTGGGTTAGTCAATCCGAAAGGCATAACTAAGAATTCATAGTGGCCATACCTCGTTCTAAAAGTAGTTTTCGGAATGTCTGAGTCTTTTACTCGCAACTGATAATAACCTGATCTCAAATCTATTTTCGAAAACACAACAGCTCCTTTCAACTGATCAAACAAATCATCAAATCGGGGTAGAGGATACTTATTCTTGATAGTCACTTTGTTCAACTGACGATAATCGATACACATTCTCATTGTACCATCTTTCTTTTTCACAAATAGTACCGGAACACCTCAAGGTGAGAAACTCGGTCTAGTAAATCCTCTATCGGTCAACTCTTGCAACTGAGACTTTAATTCCTTTAGTTCAGTCGGAGTCATTCTATATGGAGCTATCGAAATCGGAGTAGTAGTAGGTACCAATTCAATGCCTAATTCAACTTCTTTAACCGGAGGTAATCCCAGAAGTTCTTCAGGAAGCACATCACAGAACTCAACATGACGGGTACTGATTCAACTTTCTTTTCTGATACTCTCGAATCAATCACATAAGCAAAATAGGCTTCACAACCCTTTCTCACAATACTCAAAGCTTTCATCGAAGATATAACAGTAGGCAAACCATTCAAATCACTAGATTCAATTCTGACTATTTCATTATTCTTGCATCTCAAATCAATAGTTTTCCGTTTACAGTTTACAACAGCTTCATGCAAAGTTAACCAATCTATACCGAGAATTACATCAAACTCATCAAAAGGTAACAGCATCAGATAAGCCGAAAAACAAATGTCTCGAAATATTAACAGACAATTTTTGCAGACTTTATCAACCAAAACACATCTACCTAAGGGGTTCGAAACTCTAATTACAAATTCAGTAGAACCTACAGGCAAAGTCTTACTGTTCACTAAGTTGATGCATATATACGAATGTGTTGATCCAGGATCTATCAAAGCAATCACAAAAGTATCATAAAGAGTAAATGTACTCGTAATCACATCTGGTGACGAAGCTTCTTCACGAGCTCGGATAGCATAGGCTCTGGCAGGTGCACGAGCCTCGAATCTAATAGTTGTATCTTTCGTTCCCCTCTGACTGCCACTCACATTTCCCGTATTTCTGGGAGGTCTACCACAAGAAGCATTGCCACTTGGTCTCAAATTTTGTACACTTTCTTGTTCAACAGATTCAGGGTAATCGCGAATAAAATGGTTTAACGATCTATATCTAAAACAAGCTTGGTCATACAGTCTATGATTATTAGGATTTCTTTTACCACCATGCTTGCACTCAGAGCGATCAGATTTAGCATTTCCAACACTGGCAACAGATGTAGCTGGAGCTTTGAAATTCGATTGCGATCTAGCACGATCTTTATTCGAATGCCCCACATTAGCTTTTGAATGACTATTATCATCTCTAAACTTCTTTGATACAAACTGATATGATTTTCCCAATGATCTCTTTCGCACTTCTCTAGCTTTAGAATCAACTTTTCTTTTCTCTTTCCTGAGATCTTTAGCCTTACATGCTCGTTCAACAAGCACAACAAATTCTTTGATTTCTATAATCCCAACTTGCAAACGGATATCTTCATTCAAACCATCCTGGAATCTCTTGCACATAATTGCTTCAGTTGAGACACATTCTCGTGCATACTGGCTCAGTCTTACGAATCCCCATTCGTATTCTATGACAGACATACGACCTTATTTGAGCTCGAGAAACTCTTTACCTTTTTGGTTGATGAATCTCGGAACCACGGATGTCAAAGTCTTCCACCAATGGTATGCCGTATCTCTCAGAAGGGAAACAACGCATTTTATGCATTCTTCAGGATTCAAAGACAATTCATCAAACACTTGTATCATGTTCTCTAACCAGAACTTGACTCTTTCGGCATCATCATTCATTGTAGCTCGAAACTCTTCGGCCTCATACTTTCTAATCTTATCTACTGGAGGTTTACTTAACTGAATCGGAGTCACTGATGGCATAGCAAGAGTTTGTGAAGGATTTACCGGGGGTAGAGGTTGTTGTATAGCTGGATTGGTTCTAATATATTGGGTGAACCAATCATTCATCATCTGATAGAAGGCTTGTCTAGCCTCGCCATCATGGCTACTCATAGCTGGCCTAGAATTAGATGGCGCTATCCCTTACGCAGGAACAGGTGCATTGCTTTCGACATCGTCCGCTACAGCTTGTTTGGGATCTATTTACTATATAAAAACACATTTCAATGTCAGGATTCATCACACTATCGCAGTTCATAAATATGGCATGTATAGCTAGACTCACACACGTTATGGTAGTCCTAGAATCGACTAAACTATAGCTCTGATACCAATAAAATGTAACACCCCTAACCCATAACTGTCACCGGAATATGTTAAGAGGATCAGAACAATCACATATCAAATATCATCTCATTTCAATAAACGTTGATCATTCGTATTCAATATGAACTTTAAACGAGCATACAAAGTCTAAATCATGCGTTCAGGACTAAATCGATAACATATAAAAGTTTTAAAACTTAGAAATATTTTCAACTTTTAAAAGGTCACACACCCGTATGAACAGGCCGTGTGCCTCACACGGCTTTAGACACGCCCTGTGTCTAAACTGTGGCAAAACAGGGCATACATACTGACTTATCCACACGGCCACAAGATACATCTGTGTGCCAGACCGTGTGAAAATTAAGGAAGCTATTAACTTGGCCACATGGCTGACCACTCACCCGTGTGCCACACACAACCAATAGACACTCCCGTGTGTCTAGACCGTGTCAAAATTGGAGGGTATACTGACTTTAATTCGTAGGGTACCCCAGGGGACACACGGTCATGTAACGTGACCGTGTATCATACACGGCTGAGACAAACGTCTGTGTCTTTGCCCGTGTGGACAAAAATATGTCATTTGAATAGCCAACTTGCCACCCCAACTGGGTCAAACCTACAATCAATGAAACAAGCATATTTACACACCAATTTCAGCCAATCTCAATACCAAAACATACATTATTCATAACTTAACATAATCAACAATTTCTAATCTCAATTCATCAATCAATTCGTACCAAAACTTAAAGTAAAATCATACTTAAATATATGTTCAACATATCATTCAATCTCATGCTCAAACTTACCAAAACTTCTCAACATTTACCATTTCTTTTGGCCAACCAAAAACATACCACAATTGCACATTAGCATCACATATCATATACCATTATCAAACTATAAGTTCAAACACAAACTAGCCATATCATGTAACGCCCTGAATTTGGGCCTAGAAGTATTGGGCCTTGAGTATGGGTCCGTAAGGAGGTTGTATATAAGTATTTAATTGTGGAAGGAAATGACACAATTAAATGTCTACCTTGGTGGTTAATGGCCCTGAGAAGTGTTGGAGAAATCTTGGGTTCAAACCTAGGCTTTAGCAAAAATTTTGGTTTTAAGTGAATAAAACCCTGGATGCTTGGAAGTAGGCCTTTTATAATATTGTGAGAAATAAATGACACAAAGAAGCATGTAGTCTAGTGGTTGTGGCGTTATTAAGGTTGCATTGAAGCCTGGGTTCAAGTATTGGCTCTTGCAATTTATTTTGGTATTTCTTTTAAAGGAACCTGGACTTTGGCCTGTAGGCCTTAAAATTAATTGAGGCTAAATGGTGACACAGAAAGAGCTTGTAGTGGAGTGGCAAGGTGGCGTGTTGTGCAACTGTGAGGTCAGAGGTTCAAGTCTTGGGATGCGCAATGGAGGTGGATTTGGACTGGAACTCTGTGGTTGAAGTGGTCATAAAAGAATAAGGAATTTTCCTAATGGTTGAAAGTAATCCTACACCGGGAAGCTAACATAAGAATTGATGAGAAGCTGGCTTTAAATAGAGCGAACCAGATGAGTTGGGAGGAAGACTTAATGCAGGATGTGCCAAGGTTGGTGATCGTGGACTTCGGCGAGTTCTCATAAATAGGTGTGTATTTCACACTACTCTAGTTGTAGAACGACAAATGTCGGAATGTCGAAATACCAGTCACAAGGCGATGGCAGCCACACGAGCGTACGAGCGCACGTGTGGGAGCTTTGACGTGATGGTTGAGGCCATCATGAGTGCTCTCATGGGCCAGGATGGGCCTTGTGGGCCCAATGGGCCCAAGTGGGTAAATTGTATTATTGTGTAGTAAATATTGGATTGGACTATGTGAATCTCATATCTATAGGTTAGTATTACGGAAATACCCCTGTAGGGTAGAATTACGAAAATACCTTTATAGGGTAGAATTACCGAAATACCCTCGATTTATTAAATTACCAAAATACCCCTGGTTTGTGAAATTATTGAAATACCCTTGACCTGTAAAATTATCGAAATACCCTCGACTTGTAAAATTATCGAAATACCCTCAATTTTTAAAATTACCAAAATACCCCTGATTTGGAAAATTACCAAAATACCCTTGATTTGAAAAATTACCGAAATACCCTTGATTTGGAAAATTACAGAAATACCCCTTATTTACAAAATTACAAAAATACCATTGATTTGCAAAATTACCAAAAGACCCTTAGTTTGAGATTTACCAAAACACCTTTATAGGGTGAAATGATAAAAATACCCCTAATAGGTAAAAAGACCGTTCTGCCCTTGATTGTCACTCGCGATAAGTTTTAAAATTTATAATTGATCGTACTTAAACTAACTATTATCACGACGAAGGCAAGCGCACCTATCGAACAGTAGTATAGTTTTAGCAAGACCAGATGTCGAACCCAAAGGAACTAAAAGTACTAGTATTAACTTTCTTTTTATTATCTAGCTTAATAATAATGAAGGTTGTTTTAACTAACTAATTAACTAATTTAAGAATGCACAGAAAATAAATTGGGGAAAATACTTTTGGAAGACTAATTGATTTAAGACAATACCTAAGGAAGAATCCGCTTAGACTTCTCTTGTTAACTGACTCTGAACCAGACGATTTATTCACTTGACTTGATCCGTAGGAATCCCTAAGTTATGCTATTATCCCTATTCAAGACTAATAACGTCTAACCCTAGGTTGATTAATTGAAATCTCTTTCTAATTAAAACCCCTGGTTTTCCATTAACTCTATCTATGGATTCCCTTATTAGATTTGACTCTAATCCGGCAGATTTATGTCATCCTATCTCTAGGATTGCATGCAACTCTGCTTAATTATGAGTGATCTACTCTAAGACAGGGACTATTCATCCTCCGAATAAGCACATCAATACTTGAATCAATATCCTAGAATATTCAAAAAGAGTTAAAGTCATAATTAAAAACAAATCAAATATTTATCATACAATTCAGAAAATATTAACAAGATCCGTCTTAGGTTTCATCCCCCTTAGGTATTTAGGGGATTTAGTCACAACTAGAATGGAAAACATCTCAAAAGAATGATAACAAAACATAAAGAAAACCCAAAAACCCCTGAAGGAAATTGAAGGGAGATCTTCAGTCTTGGAGGTGAATCCGACTTTCGAGATGGATCAATCGGCTTCCTTCGAGTAATTCTTGCTTCCTACTCTATGTGTCTCCTTTAATCCTCTTCTAGGGTGTTTAAATAGGCTTTAGAATGCCAAAAAGCCCTAAAAATTGCCCTTTTTCGAATAGAACTTAACTTGGGCTCGACAGGGACACGCTCTGTGTGACACGTCCTTGTTCGATTACTTCAGGCCGTGGTCAAGGCTGAGAGATAGACACGCCGGTGTTGAGGTTGTTTTAGGCCGTGTTTGAGCCTACTAGAATGTCACAGGCGTGTGTCCTACCTGTGTGAGGAAGTCCAGGCCGTGTTGTTTTCCCACGTCGGCCTATTTTCTCAGTTTTTGGCCCGTTTCTTGTTCTTTTTGCTCTCCTATGCTCAACTAAATATAAAAAATGAAATTAAAGGATTAGGAGCACCAAATTCACCAAATATAAGGAGAAATCATTCATATATGTGTTAACCATGGGATAATAATATCTATAAATTACGGTTTATCAAATACCCCCACACTTAAGCGTTTGCTTGTCCTCAGGCAAAATCCTCAATTCACAATTAAGAATTCCTTTTTCTCAACTTATAATTCCTATCAATAAATCTCAAACTAATCCATAAGTAATCATACATTGAGAATTCAACTAGAAGAACATTAAAGTTTCAAACATTCCAAGTTGAGCATTTTATCACGATAAACATAGGCATCTCCCCTTATCTAAGTAATCACCATTGATTTAAAATATCACAGAGTTTAACATCCTCACTAAAGATTCACTCAAATCACTCGAGGTGTTTAAGGATAATGAATTTAGCACTCAACAGTCAATATGAAAAGTTACTATCATAAGCTTGTATAAAATTCAAATCTCTACCACTATATATTGAGATGATACATCAATCAAAAGGTCTTTAGAGGGTTGTAACGAGGCTTTGGTTAGGGGGTGTGGTCACAAGCTGAAAGAGAAGGTTAGAATCAAGGTTGAATTGAAGAATTACTTAACTAGAAAAATACTAATTACACTTGAAGAAAAATAAGCTTCATCTCAGAATATGGAATTAAATACTTAAGTTCAAAAATGAAAGATCACTACTAATATGTATATATGTATGTTTTTTTTTTCAAACAAGAGTTAAGAATAAGACAAATAACTTAGGCTAACTAAAAATAAAACATAGCTAAGCAATTTATTCAAATCAAATCTCGACAAAAATAGGGATCAAATTAATTGAGGGATTTCAACAATAATGAGTTAAGGGTTAATATTGGGGATAAATCAAGGAATGGCTTGTTAGGCTTAAAGTGCTTTACTAAGGGTTAGTTGTGAAGGTAGGCTTTTCATGGCATGAGTGGGTTAAACCAAAGTGCCTCTATCATCTTGACATATCAAATCAGTTGGTGTGGTCTTGACATGCATAATCAAGCAAGTTCTAGAATAACAATTCGATATTGACACACTCAAAGCAACAATAAAAGTGAGCATGAAAGAAATAATAGATACTCTAAAGGCTCAAAATCTCACAAAAATTATGGCTTTTTGATGTTTAAACCTATGGATTTCAATTCAATATAATACCTAAACTTGAGGAAAACAAAGTAAAATTTTAAATTCTCAAAAAATCAACTTATCATGCTTAATTCTCTAATGTCTTAATGTTTAAATAATCAATGCATGAATGCTTATGTTTTAATTCAAGTCATATCAATAAAAATCATAAATTAATCAAAATTCATCCTAAAAATGATATGAGAGATTTACAAGAGAACAAGACAAAATTCATGGATTTTTCTGTTAGTGATATAATTGACCCCCTACACTTAAGATGTACATTGCCCTCAATGTACAAAGATAAAGTTAGTGGCAATTATAGATATAAGATCATAAGATAGGGAGAGAAGTGAAACTTCCTGAATGTTAAATGAATGAACTCCCTAGTTTGGAGTTATGTAGAGTAGAGAAGAATACTCCGGTGGTGGTAGAGGTTGGGTTCCACAAGTGCTGTGCCAAAAGAATATTATATCTTGTGGTGGCTATGATCGTGGTCGAGCAGGGCATGGTAGTCATGGAGAACCTTTTCCAGTGGAATTTGAAGTTTCTAAGTGATAGTGAGCTTTGGAGCTCTTTATAACTGTGATGAAATCAAGAACTCTTTAGGGAATATAAAGAAGAATAGTTACTCGTAATGAAATAGTCGAAATTAAAAATTGTTTATAAAACCTAAAAATAAAATAGTATCAAAAGAAAATAAAATGAAAAGCTGAAAGTGAAAATAATAAGAAAAATGATAAATAAAAATAAAAATAAAGATAAAATAAAATAAAATCTTTAAACATCATCATCGCCGGATGTTTCGCGAGGTGGTGGTGGCGATGGAATGTGAAGGTGCTGACAAATCTACTGTAGAGCAGCATCAATGTTATCAAAGCCCTGAAAACACTGCTGCTCAAATCGAGTGAGGCACTCAGAGATGTCAGAATATGAAGCCGCCACATGAACTGGACGATGGGTGGGTGGTGGCTGAGACGGTGGGTCCTCGTGTCGTGGAGGGACATCATCAGTAATGTCCTTGGGGCCTTCTCTTCGATTGATTGGGCGAGACGATAATGAGGAGGGTAAGTTCCACAGTAGTTTTTGATCATCCTCATGCTTAGCATGCTTAAGATGCCTTGTGGAGACATTTGGCCAATGAGAGTAAGGGAGGATGCTTGTGCGCTGTGTTGAGGAGCCCGAAGTGCCGAGCCAGTCGAGTCACATAGAGGATAATGGAGATGACCCCCTTTCGATGCTGCTCCGTATGATGGCAAATGGCGAGGGCAATGAAATAGGTGAGGTTGAAGACATGCCCATTCGACATACACCATAGAAAGTAGGCGTCGTGAGTGTTGACGATGCTGGTGCTCTCTCGTCTCCCTGTTAGAGTGTGGGCCAAGATGGCGTGTAGGTACCTCAAGGATAAATGGAGAATTGATGCCTTGGAGCGGCTAGGATCGTAGGTGGCCGAGGTAGGGACGAGGGCATTCCAGCACTTCGAGGGAGAGTAGTAGATGTGGCAATGGAGGTTATCGAAGTTAGGTCGTCCATGAATTCTTCTGTATATAACCCGAGTACAACACCGAATTTCGACATGCTCAACTGACGAACCAAACCACCGAGGCAGAACTGGACCGTTCTAGGATCATCGGAGTTGGTCATGACATCCTAAACATGGAAGGTCGAGCAAAGTTCAAGTGTGAGCTCAAGGTACGTCAGCTCAATAATCGCAAAGAAGAGTTCCCATGGATCGGTTGATAGAAGCACTCTGATCGCGTCAGCCAGTTGGACTTGTTCAAGTGCGGCCCAGTCAATGCAGTGGCCCAAACCTAAGGGTCGGGCCCAAAGTATCTGGAAGAGTTCTTCTTGGGGTCCCACGGGAAACTGAAGGAAGGGGTGGCGAATTTCAGCGGTAGGACCCGAGGAAGATGACGCTCCTTTTCATTTTTTTGAGGTGGGAACTATAGCTTTCTTATCACGACTTGACATGATATCTACAATAAGAATGAAGTTATAAGAATAATCTGCACGAATCTAAAAACATGCAAGTATGTTAGAACTAAATACCAATATTTCATGGGAGTTTTTTGACTATAGGGAAAATCCACTAGAAACAACCAAATCCATTATTATGAATATAAATGCGAGAATGATGCTAAGGAAAATAACTAGTGGATGTATGCATATGAGAATGATAATGAATGGAGGTTTCATAAAAATGGCAAGGAACTCTATGGAAACATAAAAAAAAATAAATGTATCACAATGCATTGACTAGAATGGCAAAGAATAACAAATATACGTATGACTATAGTGAGAACTATGAATATTAATCGAAATTCATCCAAATAAATCAATAAAGAATCATAAAATTAGTAAAAGAACTAAAGAAAATAGATAGAAGAGTAAACAAACGCAATAGGGAGGAGCTTAGGTGTTGAAAATAAAGTTGAAGGCGGCGCACGGGAGTGGTAGAGAGGACGTATGGAATTGCAGCGACTAGGGTTAGGGATTTTAGGGGAAGATGATGATGAATAGTGAGGAATTTTTATAGATTTTGGGGCACACGGCCATGGGACACGCCCGTGTGCCCTAATTTTAGCCCACGTGTTTTGCGTTTTTTCAAATTTCGGTGCGTTTGACATTCAGCGCATGCCCATGTTTCTTGGGCGTGCTGGTGCACACGGCTGTGTCGTACGGTCGTGTCTTGCTTCGTTCGATTCTCCCACGCCCGTGTGTGTAGGCCCACACTCGTGTTAATTTGACAGGTTAGACCACAGGTGCTAGGCACGGGTGTGTCGCATGCCTGCGTCATTTTCTCAGGTTCAACCATGGTTCTTAGACACGAGCATGTCGTACGCCCGTGTTGTTTTGGTAGGATCGCCCACGGCCATGTCGCACGGCCATGGCAACTTGTTGCATCCCGTGTTTGGGAAAATCTTTGCCCTGTTTTCACACGGTCTACAGTACGCTCGTATGCATGGCCGTGTGAGTGTGGAAAACCTATATTCAAGAGCTCAGTTAGTAAGTTAGGTGTTAAATACTAGAATTTAAAGAAGTTAATACCGTTAGTGCTCAGGTTGCCTTTCGAGAAGCGCTTATTTACAGTCTAAGCTCGACTTACCTAGGTTTCACGTAGTCATGGTGGTTCGAGGAGTTTACACTCCTCATTCCTGCTATCAGTTTTATCAAAATAAGGTTTTAAGCGAGTAACATTTACCTTAAATGTGCCAAATTTAGAATGAGTTTAAACATGGATAGGTCCTTCGTTCTTCATGGATAGGTCCTTTGTTGTTGTTTGAACATGGCTCATGTATTTTTTCCTGCAAAGTAGGTTGCCACATATGATCAGTCTTAGTAGAATGTTTTATACAACCACCTTCAATTTTTGATGTGTTGCTCGAATTGCGAGCTTGTAGGGTGATTGTTTCGTCTCCCACACAAAGTGTGAGTTCGCCTGTGCCAACATCAATAATTGTTCTAGCAGTCGCTAAAAAGGGCCTTCCTAAAATGAAAGGAACGTTACTATCCTCCTCTATGTCTAAAACAACGAAATCCACTGGGAATATAAATTTGTCAATTTTAACGAGTACATCTTCAACAATACCCCTAGGAAATCTAATAGTTTTATCTGCTAATTGAATGCTCATCCTAGTTTGTTTGGGTTTCCCAAGACCTAGTTGCTTAAACATTTTGTGAGACATGACATTGAGACTAGCCCCTAAATCAGCCAATGCATTGTTCACATCTAAACTACCAATTAAACAAGGAATTGTAAAACTTCCTGGATCTTTTAATTTATTGGGCAGCTTATTTTGTAAAATAGCTGAGCAAACTGCGTTTAACTCCACATGCGATGCCTCATCCAACTTCCGTTTATTTGTTAAAAGCTCCTTTAAAAACTTCATAGTGTTTGGCATCTGCAAAGAGCTTCAATAAATAGTAAGCTGATATGTAATTTCTTTAAAAGTTTAGGGAATTTACCAAATTGTTTATTTGAGCGGTCTTTCCTTGTCGCATTGGGGTATGGCACACGAGGTTTATATTCGACACATACCGATTTCTGCTCATTGTGTTCTACTTTACCTTTACCTTTGCTTTCCACTGTTTCTTGCTTTGGTTCTGGTTCAGATGCAACTAACCCTTCTTCATTTCTAACGTTAATCGCATTGACCTGTTCCCTTGGGTTAGGTTTAGTATTACTTGGCAAGCTACCTTATGGCCATTCAGAAATTAATTTAGACAGCTGGCCTATCTGAGTTTCGAGCCCTTGGATTGACACTTGTTGATTTTTAAGTGTTGTCTCGATATTCTGGAAATGAGTTTTTGACACCGAGATGAATTTTGCTATCATCTCCTCAAGGTTCGGTTTCTTTTCCTATTGATAAGGTGGTTGTTGAAAACCCGGAGGATTTTATGGCCTTTGATTTCCTTGACCACCCCATAAGAAATTTGGGTGGTTCCTACAACCTGCATTATAAGTATTACTGTATGGGTTATTTTGAGATCTAGAGTTATTGTTACCCATGTAGTGGACTTGTTCCTCTTCGGTTGTAGGATTGAAGGGTTGATATTCTGTATGCATGCCTCCTCCACTTGAATAACACCTCGTCACTAGATGTACCTGCGTAGAACTAAGTAAACCATCAATTTTTTTATTTAGAAACTCCACCTGATTTGATAACATATTAATCGCATCGACGTTATAAATGCCTGCTGTTTTGGTTGGCTTAGTCCTCATGACTTGCCACTGATAGTTATTTAGTGACATCTCCTCAATAAATTCGTAAGCTGCTTCAGGTGTTTTGTTGTTGATGGTTCCACCAGCTGTTGCATCAATCATCTATCTTGTCAAGGGGTTCACACCATTGTAAAATGTTTGAACTTGCAGCCATAAAGGTAACCCATGGTGAGGGCACCTTCGCAGTAGGTCTTTGTATCTCTCCTATGCATCGTAAAGAGTTTCTAAATCCATCTGCACAAAAGAAAAAATATCATTCCTTAGTTTAGTTGTTTTAGCAGGTGGAAAGTATTTAAGTAAGAACTTTTCTGTCATTTGTTCCTAAGTAGTGATTGATCCTCATGGTAACGAGTTCAACCATTTTTTAGCCTTGTTCCTTAGTGAAAAGGGAAATAGCCGAAGGCGAATGGCATTGTCAGAAATGCCATTAATTTTGAATGTGTCGCAAAGCTCCAGAAAATTCGCTAAATGAGTATTTGGGTTTTCGTCGTGCAAACCATCCAACTGAACAAATTGTTGTATCATTTGAATTGCGTTAGGTTATAGTTCAAAATTATTTGTAGCAATAGCAGGCCTAACTATACTCGATTTAGTTCCTGCTAAAGTAGGTTTAGCATAATCATACCTAGTACGAGGAGCAGGATTTTGATTTGCTGGGTCAGCAGCAATCGTAGGAGGTACCGGATTTTCTTGATTTTCAGCCATCTCCTCGGTTGTAGTTGGGATACTGTCCTCTTGCTCTTCCTCTGTGTATCTTAGACTTCGCCTTATTTCTCTTCGGTCTTTGAGAGCTGTGCGATCGATTTCTTCGTCAAAAACTAATGGTCCTGACGGGTTTCTTTTAGTCATTAACTATAAGCACCTACCAGAAAAAGAGAATTTAGTAACGAAAATTAAAAATAAATTTAACTTGTAATAAAAGTAAATGGCTAAAGTAATAAAAATCTAGTGTTCCTAATATCTTAGTTCCCCGGCAACGACGCCAAAAACTTAATTGTCACTCGCGATAAGTTTTAAAATTTATAATTGATCGTACTTAAACTAACTATTATCACGACGAAGGCAAGCGCATCTAACGAATAGTAGTATAGTTTTAGCAAGACCGGATGTCGAACCCAAAGGAACTAAAAGTACTGGTATTAACTTTCTTTTTATTATCTAGCCTAAGAATAATAAAGGTTGTTTTAACTAAATAATTAACTAATCTAAGAATGCACAGAAAATAGATTGGGGAAAATACTTTTGGAAGACTGATTGATTTAAGACAATACCCAAGGAAGAATCCACCTAGACATCTCTTGTTAATCGACTCAACTGCATTTATTTATTCACTTGACTTGATCCGTAGGAATCCCTAAGTTATGTTATTATCCCTATTCAAGACTAATAACGTCTAACCTTAGGTTGATTAATTGAAATCTCTTTCTAATTAAAACCCCTAGTTTTGCATTAACTCGATCTATGGATTCCGTTATTAGATTTGACTCTAATCCGGCAGATTTATGTTGTCCTACCTCTAGGATTGCATGCAACTCCGCTTAATTATGAGTGATCTACTCTTAGACAGGGACTATTCATCCTCCGAATAAGCACATCAATACTTGAATCAATATCCTGTAATATTCAAACAAGAGTTAAAGTCATAGTTAAGAGCAAATCAAATATTTATCATACAGTTCAGAAAATATTAACAGGATCCATCTTAGGTTTCATCCCCCTTAGGAATTTAGGGGATTCAGTTTATAACTAGAATGGAAAACATCTCAAAAGAATGATAACGAAACATAAAGAAAACCCAAAAACCCTTGAAGGAAATTGAAGGGAGATCTTCAGTCTTGGAGGTGAATCCGGCTTTCGAGATGGATCAATCAACTTCCTTCTAGGGTGTTTAAATAGGCTTTAGAATGTAACACCCCAAACCCAGCCCAGACGTTATGGCCGAATTCGACGAGTCACACTGAAGTTTTAAAAACCCATGTCTCTATCTACGCCCTTCTTAGTGTTTTAAAAGATAGTCTTTGCTAAATTAACAAAGTGAATGGAAGCTGTGCACCAGGTAGGTATCCGAACTAGAGGAGGTGAACCATGAAGGCTGCTTAAGTACCAAGCTCTCGATTGGATCCAATCCTAGACATGCCCACAACCATTGCCACACTTTGGTAAACGAGTCGAAATTTATTTAAGTATAATTTAGATAGACCAATGAATTGAATCTTTGTGTTATTTTGAAGACGAATATCATTTTGAAAACACGTTTTAACCCATTTTGTATTATTACCAGAAAAGTATAGAATTATTAAAAATAAAATAACCCCAGAAAAATAGTTAAAATGGCCTTATTACAACCCAAGAATAAATAGTAATAATAGTTAAAATAAACTAAAAAGAAAACCGGTTATTTATTGCAAAGTTCAAAGCGATCACCATGGCCACTCTGAATCCCCTCTGGCCCCAAGTCTCCACATCAAGGCTCACCTGCAAAGATAAAGAAAGGGGGTGAGTTTGGAAACTCAGTGTGCAACAAGCCCCTTTCAGAGCCTGAACTAAAATCAGCATACTGGGCCTAAGCCCAAATTATGTCTCGACATATACTGGGCCGAAGCCTTTCATTTAACAGTTAGTGGGCCGAAGCCTTTTCATTAATCATATTACTGGGTCGAAGCCTTTACTGTAAACGGTATGGCACATAGGCCCATTTCAATATCACATGTAATATCAATAAATGTATGCAACCCATTTGGGGAGACTACTCAACCCACCATTCGCTACTCTCCACCCGTACCAGCCAACACACCATGTGGGGAATAACTCAACCCACCCAACCAAACTCTCTAATGGTAGCATAGTTGCTTTATCATATAACTGGAGGCCTAGCCTCTTTTAATAACTGGGGCTAAGACCTTTTTGCACTTCCTCCATCCATATAAAACCCAACCCATGCATAATAATGAATATATCATAGCATATCATGTGCATCACATAACATCTCATGCGCATATCATGTCATATCAATATCTCATGCATCACATTCATAATTAAACCCTAGGGGTATTATAGTCATTTTTCATATTCTACGGGTAATTTCGTAAATTTACCAAATATTATGGGTTTTCCATATTCATTAACAACTATCCATACTTCCAAGTGTTTAAACAATAATTTTAACGCACCTTATCAAATTCGGGCTTTTGGGCCCAAAACCCCTAATGGGCCATACGAATGCCGATTTAGCCCTTTAAGCCCACTTAACGTAATTTTTACAACAGTTCTATCGTGTTAAGATGCAATTTGTCCAAGTTCCACTTTCTATCAATTTTACCCAAATGGGCCCGGAAGCCCATTGGGCCCAGTTCCAGCCCATCGAGGCCCAACTTACCATCACGCACAAATTTACGCTCTTACTTGTATCATCGATCCAACACCGATTATTTCATATTTATCGTATCAAAACCACATGCAAAATCTCAAGTTCCCCAAATTTCCAGATTTTAAGCATTTCGGCTTTTCAGCGATTATTAGTCTAAGATCTTATAGAGGTTATTACACACCTGTTTTGTGACGTTCGTTAACAAAATCTCCCACGACAACCTACAATTAAATAATCAGCATTCTTAGTGTACAAGTCATGCTTATCAAATCCAAATCCACCTTACCATATTCGCCCAAAGATTCCCTAATGGCCATAGATCACTTACCTTTAGAGGGTCTGATGATACGATCAAGCTTATCCAAAACTGATACCCCAAGCCTTGTTGCTCCTCTATTTCACTACACATACCATAAAAATCAAATGAAAAAGGCCCAGTAAGGCCTATACCTCAAATCGAAAACCTCCCAAAACTATAGGGGGTTTCGACTTTTCTTAATATTTATACTACTAAATGGATTTGAAGTACGAATACTTACCACCGTCCTCTTTTTTTGTACTGCTTAGAGTTTAGCAAATGGAAGAATCGGCCACAATAAGTGAAGAGGAAAGAAGGTTGCTGGTCCAAAAGAAATTGGCACCACCAATCTTCACAGTTTTCGGCTTTTGTGGCTTTTCGGCAAAGTGAAGATAAGAAAAGGAATAGTAGATTGGTTTTGGAAAAGAAAAGAAGGAAAGATGGATGGAAGGGGTGGTAATTTCAGCTAGAGAAGAAAAAGGGAAGAAAAGAATAATTCCTGTGGTGTTAAAATAGAAGAAAACGGCACAACTAAGTCCCTAAATGCTGAATTACTAACCTAATACTCCTCTGTCGATTTCTCCCCTCTAATTCCCTCTATTCGGCCAACTCTAAGCCACCCTTCAAATCCCCAAAATCTCTCCCCTTATCACTCCTTAATTCAAGCATTTGACTGATTCAAACTCTCTCCAACAGAGTTCCATTCAACTTCTAACACCTGCCTGTTCAAGACATAAAAAGAACACCACAATTGCCAACTTAGAGAATTGAACCTTGGCTCTCCCCAACCAATTACACGCCACTTTTATAGCTCCTTGGTGGCGTCACCTAGCCACTTTGCCAGGGGCTTTTTTGTGTTACATTTTACCCACATCTTTAAATAAGGCCACCTATCCAAAGCCCCGAACTCCTTAAGTTTAAAATTCAAAAATTCTACCCGGTTTTGACCAACACATGGGCCTTCCTTAGGCCCATTTAAATAATCCAATTATGAATTCCACTACCAAATACCAAATTTTAAAAACTTTACCAATTTCTCAAAAATTACGAAAAACCCAAAAATCAGGATGTTACAACTCTACCCTCCTTAAAGAAATTTCGGCTTCGAAATTTTACCTGATCCAAACAGTTGAGGATATTGTTGACGCATCGCCTCCTCGGACTCCCATGTAGCTTTCTCTTTGCCATGGTTTCTCCAAAGTACCTTCACCAGTGGGACCGGTTTTCTCCTCAACACCTTGATGTCACGGTCAAGTATTTGCACAGGTTCTTCTTCAAAGGTCAAATCCGCCTGTACCTTAATTTCAGCAACTGGCACGATATGAGTTGGGTAAGAATGATATCACCTTAGCATGGACACATGAAAGACGTCGTGAATACTATCCAACTCTGGAGGTAACTTTAGCTGATAAGCCACCGGCCCTATCTGCTTAAGGATCCGATAAGGCCCAATGAACCGCGGACTCAACTTGCCCTTCTTACCAAATCTCAATATCTTCTTCCAAGGCGAAACCTTCAAAAAGACCATGTCCCCTACAGCATGCTCAATATCTTTACGTTTTAAATCAGCATAAGACTTTTGTCGATCCGCTACCTCCTTTAACCGATTCTTGATCACCTTAACTTTGTCTTCAGTATTCGCTACTAACTCCGGTCCAAGTACTTGCCTTTCCCCTAACTCTGCCTAACAAGTAGGTGATCGACACCTTCGCTCATATAGTGCCTCGTAAGGAGCCATCCGAATACTCGCTTGGTAACTATTGTTATACGTGAATTCTGCCAACGGAAAGTAATCCTCCCAACTGCCCCTAAAGTCGATAACACAACCCCTCAACATGTCTTCTAGAATCTGAATGACCCTATCTGATTGTTCATCCGACTGAGGGTGAAAAGCCGTACTAAAATCCAATCGCGTTCCCAATGTCTTATGTAACTTTTGCCAAAACCGAGATGTAAACCTTGGGTCACGGTCAAAAATTATCGATACTGGCACCCCATGCAACTGAACTATCTCTGCCACATACAACTTGGCCAATCTTTGAAGTGAGGAATTAGTTCGGACAGGTATGAAATCAGCCGATTTCGTCAGCCTATCCACGATTACCCATATCGAGTCCTTCTTGGAAGGTGTCAATGGCAGACCACTTACAAAATCCATAGTCACCCTTTCCCATTTCCAAAGTGGTATCTTCACTGGCTGTAACAATCCTAAAGGCAGTTGATGTTCGGCCTTAACTTGTTGACACGTCAAACATTTTCCCACAAATTCAGTCACTTCTCGCTTAAGCCTAGGCCACCAGTATAGCTCCCGCAAGTCTCGATACAACTTACTTCCTTTTGGATGCATAGCACAAGGTCCACCATGCGCCTCTTTAAAAATCATCAATCTCAAATCAGAGTCCTTCGACACATAAATTCTTCCTCAAAAACAAAGAACCCCATCACTATTTAATCCAAAATCTGGATTCTCCCCCTTCTCAACTTGCTAAAACCGAGAAACCAACGACTCATCCACCAACTGCTGCTTCTTAATCTGCTCCACCCAAGTCGGTCTCACTTGTAACTTTGCCAATAAGCTTCCATCGTCATGCAAGCTTAAACGAGCGAACATTGCCTTCAATTCCGCTACAGTCCTTCGACTCAACACATCAGCCACAATATTCGCCTTACCTGGGTGATACTCAATCAAACAGTCATAGTCCTTCAACAACTCTATCCACCTTCGCTGCCTAAGATTTAGTTCCTTTTGAGTCAGCAAATACTTAACACTCTTATGATCCGTATAGATAACGCATTTTTCCCCATACAAGTAGTGCCTCCATATCTTAAGCGTAAAGATCACTGCTGCCAACTCCAAGTCATGAGTAGGATAGTTTACCTCACGAGACTTAAGTTGTCGTGAAGCATAAGCGACCACTTTACCCTCTTGCATCAACACACAGCCTAAACCTACATGTGACGCATCACTGTACACAGTGAAATCCTTACCAGACTCTGGCTGAATCAACACTGGTGCCTCAGTCAGAACCTTCTTTAACTTCTCAAAAGCCTCTTGCTGCTTATTTTTCCAAACAAATGGTGCTCCCTTCCTTATAAGTTTCGTTAACGGCACTGCCAACACGAAAAATCCTTCCACAAATCTTTGATAATAACCTGCCAACCCCAGAAAACTTTAGATTTCTGTTACTGACTTTGGTGGCTTCCACTCCAGAATCGCCTCAACCTTCCGAGGGTCTACCTTAATCCCCTCAGTAGACACAACATGCCCTAAGAAAGTTATTTCACTCAACCAAAACTCGTACTTACTAAACTTTGCTTAGAGTTGCTTTTCCCTTAGCACCTGCAGCACAATACGAAGATGTTCATCATGCTTCTCTTCCGTTTCTGAGTGCACCAAGATATCATCAATAAAAATGACTACGAACTGATCTAAGTACGGTTGAAATACCTGATTCATCAAATCCATGAATGCTGTCGGAACATTAGTCAGACCAAAGGGCATAATCAAAAACTTGTAATGACCATATCGAGTTCTGAATGCCGTCTCATGAATATCCCCTTCTTTAACTCTCAACTGATGATATCCTGACCGAAGCTCCTTTTAGTTGGTCGAACAGATTGTCGATTCTTAGCAAAGGATACTTGTTCTTGATCGTCAGTTTGTTCAACTGCCGATAATCAATACACATCCGCATGGTCCTATCTTTCTTCTTTACAAACAACACTGGTACGCCCCACGGAGAAATACTTGGTCTTATAAACCCTCTATCCAACAGTTCTTAAATCTGAGCCTTCAGTTCCACCAACTCCTTCGGTGCCATCCGATAAGGTGCAATAGACACTGGACCTGTTCCAGGTAATAAGTCGATTCCGAACTCAACTTCTCTATTCGGAGGTAGTCTAGGAAGTTCTTCCAGAAATACATCTTGAAATTCTTTGATGGTCCCAACTGACTTCACAGTCATTCCCTCAGGTTCAGCTTGACTCACAAATGCTAAGAACGCCTCACAACCTTTCTGAATCAACTTCTCAGCCCTTGAAGCTGAGACAACAATGGATAAATAGTTCCTTCGCTCCCCTATGACCATTATTTCCTCTTCCTCGGCAGTTCTTAGCACTATTCTCTTAACAGCACAATCCAACGTCGCCCTATGCTTAGTTAGCCAGTCCATTCCCAAAATAAGATCAAATTCCCCAAATGGCAGCTCCATCAAATCTCCCACAAATATCCTACCTTGTGTCTCTAAAGGTACCCCCTTAAAGAGTTTATCAACCTTAACCGAGTGTCCTAAGGGACTTACCACTAACACCCCTTAACCGAGTGTCCCAAGGGACTTACCACTGACACCCCACTCACAGTCTCCTCAGGAAGCACACCCAACGCCCCAGATACATTACAAGCAACATACGAGTGAGTGGAACCCACATCAATCAAAGTAGTGTAAGGCGTGCTATGAACGAGGAACGTACCGATTATAACATCAGGAGCATCACCCTCCTCTCGACGTCGTGTAGCATAAACCAACGCCGGCTGTTGTGCTTCAGCATGTCCAGCACCCTTGCTAGGTGCCCCACGTCCTCGTGCATTACTATTGCCACCTCTACCTTGCCCACGGCCTTTCTGCGGTGGTAGTCCTCCTCGCTGCAGTTGGACACCCCTTTGCTCCGCAACTTGATCCCGAGCTGCTCTCCGAAGATACTCTCTGAACTTATGTTCCTTTGACCCATATCGAAAACATGCCCCAGTTCGTCTCCAGCACTCCCCCATGTGCGCTCTGCCACAGTCCTTGCAAGCCTGCGGTCTAAAAGTATTAACTAGAGCTGGTCGAACTGGTTCCTCCATTCTAGCTCTTTTGACATTTCTATTTGCAGCACCCAAGGGTCCAAAATCCCTTCTGAATCTGGGTTAATCCCTCTCACGATTCTGCCGTTCAGTTCGTTTTACTTCCTCGACTATCTTAGCCTTTTCCACTAATACAGCGAAATCACGCTCCCTCTGTGGAGCTATCAGCACCCTAAGCTCATCGTAGAGGCCATCCTCAAATCAAACGCTGCGCTCATATTCGGTCGCAACTATCCCGCTCGGATATTGACTCAGCCTCAAGAATTCTGCCTCATACTCTGCAACAGTCTTATTACCCTAAGCCAGATTCAAAAATTCGTTCCGATGGGCATCCACATAACTAGCTCCAACATACCTCCCTTTAAAAGCAGTCTCGAATAGTTCCCAGGTTACTCGTTCGATCGGGGTACTCTCCCTTACAGTGATCCACCACTGGTATGCCTCATCTCTTAGCAACGACACGGCCTCCTTCAGCTTTTGCTCCACAGAGCAATCAAGGTCGTCCATAATCCACTCTGTTGCCTCTAGCCAATATTCAGCCATGTTTGGGGCTACTCCAGATACGCCCCTAAAAACCTCTGCTCCATTAGCCCGGAGTCACTCAGAGATGGATCCCCTATTCACAGTCCCGGTGCTAGCTCCAGCAACCCTTTCCAAGACCCTTAACATCACTTGGGACAAAGCATCGCCCCCCGCAGCTCGATCATGTGACCCAGTCTCGGTTGCTTGTGGCACGAATGCCTCCTCAGTTGGCCTATGCCCTGAGGATGAAGATTCAGCTTGCACCTTTCGCGACCACGTCCGCTGCCTCGTCCACGAGTTCCTCTTGTACTCATATCGAATTATCTGATTACAAATTTTATGACATTAGTTAATATTTCAGTTGTTTATTACACGATGTCTTATGGAAATGTAGTAGTTCAGGGATTGTTTTCGCAACGTCGTAGCCTAACTACAGTCTCAATCCTACTATTTTACAGTTTTACCCTATCTAAAGTATCATAGTAGGGTCTCGGTTCTATCTATAGCATCATATCAATATCACATAGTGTAATAGAAAGTATACTTACAGACTTGGTACCAGGGATTTAGTATGCCACTCTTTCTCCAAACCATTAAAAACTTAAAACAAGTATTTGGCCACAAAAAAATAAAAGTTCTTAAAAATTGATTTAAAATACACTTGTTTTGAAATTCTTGATTTTAAACCCGTTTAGAAACCCACAGCCGAGTTGTTGCAATCGGACTCTGATACCACTAAATGTAACACCCCAAACTGGCCCAGACGTTATGGTCAAATCCAACGAGTCACACTGAAGTTTTAAAAACCCATGTCTCTATCTACGCCCTTCTTAGTGTTTTAAAAGATAGTCTTTGCTAAATTAACAAAGTGAATGAAAGCTGTGCACCAGGTAGGTATCCGAACTAGAGGAGGTGAACCATGAAGGCTGCTTAAGTACCAAGCTCTTGATTGGATCCAATCCTAGACATGCCCACAACCATTGCCATACTTTGGTAAACGAGTCAAAATTTATTTAAGTATAATTTAGATAGACCGATTAATTGAATCGTTGCGTTATTTTGAAGACGAATATCATTTTGAAAACACGTTCTAACCTATTTTGAATTATTACCAGAAAAGTATAGAATTATTAAAAATAAAATAACCCCAGAAAAATTGTTAAAATGGCCTTATTACAACCCCAGAATAAATAGTAATAATAGCTAAAATAAACTAAAAAGAAAACCGGTTATTTATTGCAAAGTTCAAAAGCGATCACCATGGCCACTCTGAATCCCCTCCTGCCCCAAGTCTCCACATCAAGGCTCACCTGCAAAGATAAGGAAAGGGGGTGAGTTTGGAAACTCAGTGTGCAACAAGCCCCTTTCAGAGCCCGAACTAAAATCAGCATACTGGGCCTAAGCCCAAATTCAGTCTCGACATATACTGGGTCGAAGCCTTTCGTTTAACTGTTACTGGGCTGAAGCCTTTTCACTAATCATATCACTGGGCCGAAACCTTTACTGTAAACAATATGGCCCATAGGTCCATTTCAATATCACATGTAATATCAATAAATGTATGCAACCCATTTGGGGAGACTACTCAACCCACCATCCGCTACTCTCCACCCGTACCAGCCAACACACCATGTGGGGAATAACTCAACCCACCCAACCAAACTCTCCACTGGCAGCATAGCTGCTTTATCATATAACTGAAGGCGTAGCCTCTTTTAATAACTGGGGCAAAGCCCTTTTTGCACTTCCTCCATCCATATAAAACCCAACCCATGCATAATAATGAATATATCATAGCATATCATGTGCATCGCATAACATCTCATGTGCATATCATGTCATATTAATATCTCATGCATCACATTCATAATTAAACCCTAGGGGTATTATAGTCATTTTTACCTAGGGGCAAAACAGTTATTTTTCATATTCTAAGGGTAATTTAGAATTTACCAAATATTATGGGTTTTCCATGTTCATTAACAACTATCAATACTTCCAAGTGTTTAAACAATAATTTTAACGCACCTTATCAAATTCGGGCTTTTGGGCCCAAAACCCCTAATGGGCCATACGAATGCCGATTTAGCCCTTTAAGCCCACTTAACGTAATTTTTACAACAGTTCTATCGTGTTAACATGCAATTTGTCCAAGTTCCACTTTCTATCAATTTTACCCAAATGGGCCCGAAAGCCCATTGGGCCCAGTTCTAGCCCATCGAGGCCCAACTTACCATCGCTCACAAATTTACGCTCTTACCTGTACCGTCGATCCAACACGATTATTTCATATTTATCGTATCAAAACCACATGCAAAATCTCAAGTTCCCCAAATTGCCAGATTTTAAGCATTTCGGCTTTTCAGCGATTATTAGTCTAAGATCTTACAGAGGTTACTACACACCTGTTTTGTGACGTTCTCCCACGACAACCTACAATTAAATAATCATCATTCTTAGTGTACAAGTCATGCTTATCAAACCCAAATCCACCTTACCATATTCGGCCAAAGATTCCCTAATGGCCATAGATCACTTACCTTCACAAGGTCTGATGATACGATCAAGCTTATCCAAAACTGATACCCCAAGCCTTGCTGCTCCTCTATTTCACTACACATACCATAAAAATCAAATGAAAAAGGCCCAGTAAGGCCTATACCTCAAATCGACAACCTCCCTAAACTATAGGGGGTTTCGACTTTTCTTAATATTTATACTACTAAATAGATTTGGAGTACGAATATTTACCACCGTCCTCTTTTTTTGTACTGTTTAGAGTTTAGCAAATGGAAGAATCAGCCACAATAAGTGAAGAGAAAAAAGGTTGCTAGTCTAAAAGAAATCGGTACCACCAATCTTCACCGGTTTCGGCTTTTGTGGCTTTTTGGCAAAGTGAAGATAAAAAAGGGAATAGTAGATTGGTTTTGGAAAAGAAAAGAAGGAAAGATGGATGGAAGGGGTGGTAATTTCAGCTAGAGAAGAAAAAAGGAAGAAAAGAATAATTCCTGTGGTGTTAAAATAGAAGAAAACGGCACAACTAAGTCCCTAAATGCTGAATTACTAACCTAATACTCCTTTGTCGATTTCTCCCCTCTAATTCCCTCTATTCGGCCAACTCTAAGCCACCCTTCAAATCCCCAAAATCTCTCCCCTTATCACTCCTTAATTCAAGCATTTGACTGATTCAAACTCTCTCCAACAGAGTTCCATTCAACTTCCAACACCTGCCTGTTCAAGACATAAAAAGAACACCACAATTGCCAACTTAGAGAATTGAACCTTGGCTCTCCCCAACCAATTACACGCCACTTTTATAGCTCCTTGGTGGCGTCACCTGGCCACTTTGCCAGGGGCTCTTTTGTGTTACATTTTACCCACATCTTTAAATAAGGCCACCTATCCAAAGCCCCGAACTCCTTAAGTTTAAAATTCAAAAATTCTACCCGGTTTTGACCAACACATGGGCCTTCCTTAGGCCCATTTACATAATCCAATTATGAATTCCACTACCAAATACCAAATTTTAAAAACTTTACCAATTTTTCAAAAATTACGAAAAACCCGAAAATCAGGATGTTACATAGAATGCCTAAAAGCCCTCAAAATCGCCCTTTTTCGAATAGAACTTAACTTAGGCTCGACAGGGACACGCCCATGTTCGATTGCTTCTAGCCGTGGTCAAGGCTGAGAGATAGACAAGCCGTGTTGAGGTTGTTTTAGGTCGTGTTCGAGCCTACTAGAATAGCACGGGCATGTGTTCTACCTGTGTGAGGTAGTCCAAGCTGTGTTGTTTTCCCATGTCGGCCCATTTTCTCCGTTTTGGCCCGTTTCTTGTTCTTTTTGCTCTCCTATGCTCACCTAAGTATAAAATATGATATTAAAGGATTAGGAGCATCAAATTCACCAAATCTAAGGAGAAATCATTCATATATGTGTTAAGCATGGGATAATAATATGTATAAATTACGGTTTATCAGCCCTCCAGGGTATATGACTCACTGATAATACAATTTGATTGATTTGACTATGTTCTAACTAAGAATGTATGACTGTGATTGGACTGTTGTGACTGTGATTGGTATGATTTTTTATGCCGTGTGTATATTTGCTGCATTCATATAATATTATGTTGCACATGGTTAGGAATTATGGAACGGAGGAAATATATGAGGATCGCATGGTTGCTTGACGACCGTGGATCCACCGATTAAGGATCGCATGGTTTCTTGACGACCATGGATCCACCGGTGGCGTTTAAGCCCAATATATGATTACTGACGACTCTGTGTCGATCATATTTGCCCGAGGCTGTGTGCCGACTATATTACCATCGCTGATGTCTATGTGCCTAACATGATACAGCTATCGATGGCTTAAAGCCAATTATTCTGATTATGGCTTTGTGCCAACCTACATATGGCTCTGTGCCAACCTGATTATGGCTGTGTGCCAAACGTATTTGCCTAAGGCTATGTGCCAATATATGATTATTGATGACTTGGTGTCGATCACATTTACCTAGGGCTGTTGTGCCGATTATGTTACTCTAGTTGATGGCTATGTGCCGAACTTATTACAGTTACCGATGGCTTTGTGCCAATTATAATACCACTACTGAAGGCTTAAAGCCGTATATATGCTAGCGACTTTGTTGCAATGAAGGTATTACATGCAACCACTACCATTGATGTGTATCGGATAGGTGGGTCGATAGTTATATCCCCACATGATGTGTACCGGGGGACGGAGTTGGTGTATAGAGGTTGGATGGGATGGGTTAGCATACGTTTTTGCAATGCATATGGTTTGATTCTGACAAGGGCTGAGACCCAAGTGATTTGTAATGGGCTGTGGCCTACGTATGCTCTAAATCCGACTATATCTTTATTAGCGTTAAAGGGCTCGCCGCATCTGCTTTATTTTTGTTTCAGATATCGATCATTACTTCTAATAAGGGGTTTACACACTGAGTTTTCGTAAACTCACCCAGTTTATTAACTGTGTAGGTAATCCCCAGCGTCAGGTGGATCAGTGTCGCAGAGGGACTCAGAGACGACCACACATCTGCACATGTTTTTCTATATCGTTTATTTAGTTAAGCCCTTTGGTTTTTGATATAGGTTGTAATAGGGCCTCTTTATTTTCTTTTTTAACTTTTCATTTGGGAAAATTTATTTACTATGTTTGATATTTGTTAGAAGTAGATCGCAGTTTTCAAAACACTACGTTTTCTCAACTTAACTTTTAAACATCACGTTTTCGTAAATCAGTTACTTTTAGAATTAGCTTCCACAAAGTAAAAAGGAATTTTGGAAATAAAATTAAGAAGTTTTCAATGGACTACGTTAAAAATAAGAAGGGTTCTAATGAAAACATGGTTTTCGAAAAACACTTTAATGTGACACGCCAGATTCGGGTCTAACTTCTGGGCCGAGTTTGGGGTGTTACATATCACATGGCAAAATATATACATCACAAAACATAATCCCACAACTTTTATCCTATACATGCCATACTTTAATATATACATTTTCAGAGTACCAAAATAAGGTTTGATAGTGTGGTGACGATCCTCGATGATCCCTGAGCTCACAGTAGCTTTGATATCTATAAAACAATGCAAACACACACAAAGTAAGCTTTCAAAAGCTTAGTAAGCCATATACAAATAAACATATCATTCAAAGAAAATAAGTATCATCAAATCATTTATACTTTGTAGACAAATGCTAAAACAAATCTCATATTCATATACTTACCTTTCATTCTCAAATAAGCTACGTAAAGAAAACATACCTAAATCGGATATAATTTCATAAAGTCATTCATTTTCTCGGAATGCCCGCTTGAACTGTTCAGAAATGTAAGGATACGCGGAAAGCTCAGAAAGCATATACAATGCCAATGTCCTAGACGTGGTTTTACATGTAATCAAACATCGATGCCACTGTCCCAGACAGGGTCTTACACAAAATCAGATACGATGCCGATGTCCCAGACATGGTCTTACACATAAAATAGAAGTTGATGCCAATGTCCCAGATGTGGTCTTACACGATAACACGTATCAGAATCCTATGTCATGACATATGTATCCTAACTATTCCTAAGGTTCATACGAGACTTTTCGGACATCAGAACTTTATCGATACTTTCTTTGGCTGCACATATTTAGCTTGGACATTCATTCATCACAATTCAATATCAAATGAATAATAATAATTCAATTCAAACAAGCTTATTTGTATATCGACTTACCTCGTACGGATTCGGATGGATGAAGTCGGTTACTTGACAACTTTCAACTTTCCCCGATCTAACTCTGTTTTCCTTAAATCTTGATCTAAATAAATTCAAATTTAACTTATTCCATCACAAATTCAATCCATAGGCACATATTTAGGGCATTTTACAAACTAGGCCTTACATTTTCACATTTTGACACTTTAGTCCCTAATTCACAAAATCACAAAATACACATAATTTGCTTGTACACAAGCTTGGCCGAATATTCATAGCTCTCATACAAGTCCACACATTTAATTTATTTCACATTTTAGTCCCTTAATTTACAAATTTCACAATTTAGCCTATTTTACTCAAATTTTCAAAAATCCAAAGACAAAACATGTAAACCCAACATCAAACTTTCATTTATCAACAATTAACTTCACAAAACTCATAGTTTCATCAATGGCTTATTTCAAAATCATCAACAAAATCAGAAATTAAGACATGGGCTTGATAGTATATGAAGCAACGGTTACAAAAACGTAGAAATTATAAAAAAATGGAACAAAAATAAACCTTTAATCAAGCTTGGATGTAGCCGAATATCAAACTCTATCTTTTCTTTCTTAAAATTCAGTGGATTAAGGATGAATTAAGGGACTTTTAATACCTTTGTTTTATTTAATATATGATAATATACTAAATGCTAATTTTGCCCTTAAAAAATAACCTTTAAAAACTTATCATGGATGTACATAATTGTCTATTCAAACTTCTAATGGTCAAATAACCACATAAGGACCTCACAATTATTAACCCAAATCAAATAGGCACTTTTAACAAACAGCAGACAACTTTTTACATTTTACGCGATTAGGTCCTTTTTCAAAATTAAGCACACAAACATTCAAATCTCCATACAAGACTTTCAGACATACTAATTCATATATCATAAGCACGAAAATTAATATTTAATTATTTTTTGACTCAAATTTGTGGTCTCAAAACCACTATTCCGACTAGGGTCTAAACCGGACTATTACAAATAAACATGCATTTTCTACTATTAAACAAAAAAATACACACATATTCATCATGGGTCAAAACCCTAGACTTTAACCATATCTCAAATTAGTGGTAGAAATAGATAGATCTTGTTACGAGGATTTCAAAAACATGAAAATCATTAAAAACGGGGCTAGAACGAATTTACAACCGAGCTTGGAAGCTTGAAAAGCCCCAACCATGGTTTCCTCGTGCAAATTTCGGCCAAGGAGGAAGATGGACAAAAATTGGCTTTTAATTTTGTTTTTAATTCAATTCAATTACTAAATGACCAAAATGCCCCTAACTTAAAAATATTCTATTTCACCTATTTCATGTCCATTTTTGTCCAAAAAATTAACCAACGATCTAATTACCATTTAAGGACCTCCAATTTAAAATTTCATAGCAATTAGACTCCTCTAGCTTCTAGAACTCAAGTTTTGCACTTTTTACGATTTAGTCCTTTTGACTAAATTGAGTGCGCAAACGTCGAAATTTTCGAACGAAATTTTCACGAAATCGTTTCGTGAAACCGTAGACCATAAAAGTATAATAAAAATAAAATTTTCCTCGTTGGATTTGTGGTCCCAAAACCATTGTTCCAATTAGGCCCAAAATCGGGCTGTTACAACTCTCCCCCCTTAGGGATTTTCGTCCCAGAAAATCTTAATAGAAGAAATTTCTTTCAACTCTCAGGAATCACTTTCACTGATTTCCCAGAATCACAAATCATATCAACCGTGTATATCTCTTTCTAGTCACCTTGAACTTTAACACACAGTGTCGGAGCATATCGTTAAAGTTTTGAATTACTATCTTAGACTTACCACCGATTTACAGGTGTATTACCATGCCAAGATGCAACTGCGTATTCTGATATTCCTGTAGCTTTTTTCATAATTGGGATATAGCCCTCGGATCTCAATTCGAAATAATGGGGACTAGCACTCTATGAGAGCTAACAACCTCAGAAACATATAACTCGGCCGATCTGTCAAATGAGAAACCCAATCACCAAGACATCTACTTCAAATAACTGCACATTTTGATTACTCCCAGAATGAACCAACAAGCTACTACTGAGCCTCGTACAAAAATTTCCTGCATAAGCTCTGAATTCATCTACACATAATTTCTATCTCGGAACAATAACATCAATCACCAGGTCAGACCTGAAATTCAGAATAAAAAATCAACTCATACTGAACTCGTTTAGCTTACCATTCATTATCACATTTATGAGATTCTCAATCTTACAATGAAAACATCGCTTTAGCTTTTAATCTAGCTAAAGTCAGATCATCATCAATTAAGATCAGTCGTGTAATCCCACTCACAAAATAACCAAAGATTTTTTTTCCATTCAGCATCTGTAACTATAACTACTTTTCTAGAGATTAATCAATAACTACTTGCAATTTTTCAATAGCTCAAGTCTTTAACACTATCTTAACTTCAGATCTTTCTATGACATTCAATACTTTAATTCTCGAAATCAGGGAACATGAGACACCTTTCATCAAATAAAAGATATCACTAAATTCGCAATACGGACATAAAAGTGGCCGTTTCTAAATCACTGGTCGAACAGTTCTTTTTAATGTGACATTAACCGTCTGAAAACATGAACCATCACTTTACATTCTAGTAATAAAACACATTCTAATCCGTTCAATAGTGCATCATTGAAAAATCATAAATTCATTACTCAATTCAAACTAAACTCAGAACCAAAGCTTCGGTTAATAATATCTTCAACTGTTTTCAACTTTGTTAACATGCACAGACCATCCAAATTTTCATAAGTGTGATAACCATATCATTCAGAACAACTTTAACTCATAATAACATCATCAGATTAGATCAAATCTAATAGGCATATCTCGGTATCATACTCTCTAGAATATCAATCCTACATTCAGACTGTCCATCGATATACTCGTGAATGCACAAAATTTATTACCATAACTGAGGATACTTTAACTACATGTAACTTAAATCACATTTCAACTGACCAACTCACTCTGATAAAAAAACAACCGAGTCAATTTTTGACTATCACATAATAACATAACAAAATGTTCCTTTCTTCATGCTATTAAAATAACTCAAACACGCAATCTTTCAAAATTCTCTTATCATGCTAATCAAAGACCTTTACAATCACATTAGCTCAAAGTAACAAGGATATCCTGATTGAATGCATTGACTTTAATTAACTTAACTGGGAAAAGAAATCCATCATACAAATTGGAGCTTGTGATTTCACCACTTATACCTTTGCCGATGTCAATTCCTTACACGAAAATTAGAGAAATCTAGATACCAGAATCACCACATTTCTATGATCGAACCAAAAGCATAATCAAAATAGACATAGTTATCACAAGCTGAAGAACACACTTTAAAGATAAGCCATGGTTGGTAATTCACGAAATAAGAATGACAAAAAAATCGAGATAAAGAAATCCAAGATACGATACCATACTGAAAGTTTGAGAACATAACTCACAAGAAGATAATAAAGATCGTGATAATTCCTCAGAGAAAGCTAGAAGAAAAACACTGCTTACGACTTTGGACTTCTATCATAACAGAGATAAAATATTTCTCGCATAATTAAAACAACCATAATCAGTAGAAACATAAGATCAGTCTCACATAAATTTTTACCATCGACTTCATTCCAACATATTAGAATAGAATTCCGAAGAGATAAAAAAATGTCGATCATGAACCAACAAGACCAACAGAACTTTTGTCTAACATTATAGTAAGCTAACATTCTCACATAATAAGAATTTCACCAGAAACTGAACAATCACACACATATCTCTGAGGATAAAAGAATATATAGAATACCCAGAAAAGATCATCATATCCATTTCAACTATAACTGTCACAAACAGACATCTTTACTACTCACACATAATTTCTTTGACTAATTCTGTTATCATGAACCCCATATTATTCCACTCATTAATGAAAACCAATTTGGGAGATTCCTTATTAATGAAAACCAATTTGGGAGATTTCAGCAAACATATTCTTTAGATATCGTACTTGAATGAGTTGATTAGCCGAGATTAACTTTTCTTTAACTGTGATATTGCTTAATCTGAATAATATTTAGAACAATCTGATATCTCTTCCAGAACTATATTCACTTGCCAAACAATTCTCAACTCTGACCACATTCTAGTTATTCCGTTACCGAACTCTTTAATCTTGCACTTGTGAGTTCATTCAACATAAATCGCGTGAAATCTTATCACAAAATACCAAATTGGTAAGGGGTGAGATCGTAAAGCCTCTAATTTGACTCCCATAAATACACACATATGACTTAGCATTTATCATCCGCATAATATCGTCACAATCACATAATTCACTTCAAGCAAATTAACATACATATTCATGTTACACGAACTTTCCAATTATCTTATTCAAACAAGTGCACATAAACACATATTCCATCGATTTGAGTAAGATTACTTATCATGTTCACTTAATCAAATAAGTTAGGCACATAACATCATATGGATATCGAACAAACATGAGTGAGCTTATCACAATATAAACTTTCATTTCATTTCACTTTTCCATATTTCTCAACTTATGTCTATTTCATTTTATACTTAATCACATACATATCATGAACTTTTATTCTTACCTTTCTGAGTTTCGTCTCATCAGAAACACATTTTCAAACATCTTAATATCACCTTCGGCTTTATCCAAAGTAGCTTGGTTGGAAAGCATTTATGTCTCAACAGAATAATTTTCATCAGGATCGGGAGATATCACACTATCACATGTGGTAATATGGCATGTATAGCTAGACTCACATACGCTATGTTAGTTTGAGAATTGACTAAACCATAGCTCTGATACCACTAAATGTAACACCCCTTACCCGTGTCCGACGCCGGGATAGGGTATGAGGCATTACCAGACTTACACATAACCAATCATATAAAATTGGACCATAAAATTTCATTCAATTTAAAACCATTCATACACATGCATATATCCCTTATACGGGCCCACGAGGCCCAAAACATGCATTGAAAGTGGTTCAGGAATAAATTGGAAACTTTGAAAAACTCAAAAAAAAATTTCATCAAAATAGGGGTCACACGCCTGTGTGTGGATAGGCCGTGTGGTCACACACGCCCGTGTCCTCAACCCCTGTAACTCTCTTTTTATGACGTCATGCAAAATTTGGGGTCACACGGCCATGTCTCTGCCCACGTGGCCAAGAAAATGGCTATTTACCAAGCCATTTGACACCCTCATTTGTACACTCACATACAAACTTTCAATGACACTTAACATGGCACAATTAAGCTACCAACACAACCATAATCAATGCTTAAACATATCAAAACAATTATTTACTGTTCATAACAAAACTGTCCACTTGAGTCATAGTCACTAAATTATTTATATCTCGAGCTAAAGAATTCTAAATTAAGATCCGCTTGATTTTTCTGAAACTAGACTTAAATATCTTCTTGCCATAAAATTTTTAGAATTTATGGTTTAGCCAATAAGTACAGTTAATTCTTCAAATTCTTTCCTATTCTGCTATTTGACAGTTTCGACATTTCTTCACTTAAAATTAATTATTTCTTAGTACGAGATTCAGATGATGTTCCCGTTTGTTTCTTTTGAAAATAGATTCATTAGAATTTAAACATATAAATTTGAACCCCCAAGTATTTTTATACAAATTTTAATGATTTTCCAAATTCAGAACAGGGGAAACCAAAATCATTCTAACATTGTCTAACAAAAATTCAATTATCTCATAAAATGAAATTCTTTTGTTTACACCGTTTCTTCTATGTAAAACTAGACTCAATAGGATTTAATTTCATATTTTATTAAACCTCTAATTTGATTTTCGTAATTTTTAGTGATTTTTCAAAGTTATACTACTGCTGCTATCCAAATCTGTTTTAATGCTAATTTTACTCTTTCATGATTTCTTTGTATTAACTTTCATCTAGACATACGTAACACCAAAGCATATCCATAACTAGTCATTCCAATAGCGAGTCGTTATCGAATATTTATATGTCATTAATTGGCCATATCATTATGATACATACGCAAAATGACTAAGTCCCTATACATGCCATAGACTCAAAGGTTTGTGTTCATTTACCCAACATGATAGCTTGATAGTGTGATAGCATCTCCAGCGATCTCCAACTCGAGCTAGCATACAAACCTATAAGATATGGGAAAGGAAGGGGAGTAAGCTACAAAGCTTATTAAGTTCGAATTCAAATAATAAGCAACAATAGTCATACATTTGTCATACAACAAACATAACATAACACAACATAAACGTCATTAAATCTTCATAGGCATAACTTACTCAATCACAATGCTTACCCCTTCAATTTATAAGCATAATTTAATACATCTTAACATTTTCCAAACGATCATAATCTCTCCAATATAACATAGCATAATAATCATTAACAAATCATTTCAAGCCTCGTAGTAACATGCACATTAATTATGCGTATTCATATCTTCAAGCTCAGATCTTAACATCTTTCAATGACTTAGACTCTTAACTTCACATACTTTCATAACCATTTTAATAGGCAATTATGCAAATCTTTCATTTTTCACACATATCCAATGCATCACAAATCAAGTGAGCTAAACATCTTATCTCTCAATTTGATATGGCTCAAAAGCCTAACACATGATTCTCAACTGAATTTACCATGAATTTACACACCATCAACATAAATACTTATTCACAAGATTAACTTAATGTCACTTTCATAGTGATCGTGAACTCATTATATCATGAAACAAATGCTTATAAACTTTACGTACATACCTGTACGAACTCGTAACACAGTCATATCTTTTCACATCTTTGACATAATTTTTGAATTACTCGTTGAACCACTTGGAATGCTAAAGGATACCCAGTAAATCTCATACACATAGTGAGATGCCAATGCCATATCCCAGATATGGTCTTACATGGGATCACATATATCGATGCCGATAGCCCAGCTATGGTCCTACACGATGTCTCGTTTCGATGCCATGTCCCAGACATGGTCTTACCATATCCCAGATATAGTCTTATACAAAATCACATATCGATGCCATTTCCAAGATATTGTCTTATACGAAATCACACATAACCCTAATGTCATGACATTTGTATCCTATCTATTCCTAAGGTTCAACCGGGAATTTTACCACATCGAATCTTCGTCTAGCGTATTCATAACAATAATTAGACAATTCATGCAATATCAAATATTAAATGCATAATATAAAGTTGCATTATTTACACAAGAACTTACCTCGAAACCAAAAATGGTGAAAATGACCTAGCCGTCAAATACCCATTTTCCCTTGTTCTAGGCCCGAATCTCATTTTTCTTATCTATAATATCAAATTTAGCTCACTTATTAGTCACGTTATTCAATGTGACCCAAAAATCATATTATGGAAAAATTATAATTTTGCCCCTAAAGTTTGACATATTTATATTTTTGCCCCTAAGCTCGAAAAATGAAATTTATTCAATTTCTTCGAATTCCCAAGCCTAGCCGAATCGCTTTTCTACTTATAGCAGCCAACATTTTTTGTAACATCCCCTAACCCTAAACCTTTACCGAAACAGGGTTATGGAGCATTACCGAACCTATCAGACAATTTACAATTAATATACAAATAATTATCAAACATAATATAAAATAATCTTAAAGTCTCTTAGACGGACCCTCGAGGCCCAAAATAGGAGTTAGGAGTGATTCGGGACTAATTCGGGTGCTTGGGGAAATTTTTTTTTATTTTTTTGTGCGAACTCAATATAACCCCTTTATAAATATCTAACCTTCCCTGCAAATTCAAATCGAGACCAATCCAAAAAAAACTCACAACCAACCCAATTCACATTTAAATACACCTAAATTATATCTAAAATAGTAACTTAATATTTTAATTAAATAAACATTCATAATATCATTCAAAATTTATTGATAATTTCCTTCATTTCTATTTAACTTAGTATCAAAAATACCGAAGTGTCATATAACTTTTCTTACCATTTCATTTAACCATCCAAACATTATAAATCATCCTTTACAACCAAAACGTAAGACATGTTCAAGTGACCTATACAACTCCTAAGTACATGCTACTCTTACCCAAAGAAAGATTATATCACCAAATTTTCTCTGAAGTCGGGATTACTCTAGATGCTAATCTAGGACTCTTGACTTCTACTGACCTGCGCTAGGAAACAATCGTATGCTGAGTATGGGTATACTCAGTGGTATTACCATAATTCAAATTATATTAACAATAATAAAATATAGATATTAAACATGTAACAATTTAATTTCTTATATACTAATTCATTCTTTGTCTTTCATTATTTCACAATAACAATTCAATTTAACTATTCATCATTCAATACACATATCATAAACTTGAATTTAATCACTTTATGAACATTTAGTTCATGCCTTTCATTCTCTATCTCAATTTCAATCTTAATTCATAATTCAAATTTCTCTTCTCATTTCAATGGCTCAATCAATCAATTTCAATTGATTTATCATTTCATTTATTTACCCCTATTAACATGACTCGAACCTTGGTGGATACACGAATCCAACCAAACACACCAGAATGGCACCCAGTGCCTCATTGGATAGTTCAAAGAAATAGTTGACACCCAGTGTCTCATCGGCAAAGCTGAAGAAAGTTGGTACCCAGTGCCTCATCGAATCTATCCGAAGAAATATAGTGACACCCACTGTCTCATCGACTCAAGGTCGAAGAATCCCTAAACTCTTGCAATCCTATGGCATGCCACCTATATCCGACTCAGCCCGACTAGTTAATAGGGTATTCGGTTCACTTTCTCAATTCAATATCACTTTCAATTCATTTACGAATCAATTCAATTTCACTTTTCATCAATATACAATTCATTATCAATACTTATCCACCATCAATTCAATTTCCTTTTCAATTCCATAATAATACTTACCTCATAATTTACTTACCATACATATAATTAAAAATTTAACATTTAATAAAAATAACTTGAATTATAGTAATACAAACCCAAATTTCATAATTACTCCTCGATAACTTTCTCATTTCCTTTTTATGCCAATGCCTCGGGTTCTTTGCTAGCTACGAAAATAATAATAATTTACACTATTAATTACAACACTAATTAATAATAATAATTTAATTTCTATCCAATTTATACCCGAATTCCAATTTAATCCTAATTAACTCATTTACTTTTCTAACTCAATTCATACCTTATTTCTATTCAATTTCCTTCCATATTCTACTTAACTATCTAATGTTCATAATAAAATCCTAATTTAAAACTTCTTTCAATTTAAGCCCTACAACACAAAACTTATATCCTAGTTTACAATTTAATCCTTTAATCAATTCTAACTTGAAATTCATTGAATTAAACCCCTAATTCAGTAATTTGTTCAACATGAACTATGTTCAAAAACCTAAGAACTTTCAAAACTTCAACTTAATTTCAACAAAACTTTGTTCTAAAGCTTCTAAAACATCAAAATTGAGAGAAAATAACTGAATTGACTTACCTTTTAAAGCTTCAAACCTTAAAACCCTAGTTTTTCCTTTTTCTTTTATTTTTCTTTCTTTCCTTCCCCTGTTCGAATGTTTTCTGTTTCTTCTTTTTCTTTTTTCTTTTTGGCTTTGTTTCTTTTGTTGTATACTTTTGTTTCTTTTATTTTATTTACTTTATATTATAATTAATTTAATTAATAATTATAATAAATATCTATTTAATAACAAGTACATATATTACAAATGTACATATAAATATTTTTACATTTGTATATTATCATGACCATCCATTTGTCTTTCTTTTATTTATTTATTATACAAAAATCTTATAATATAATTATTTAATTAATAATATCTTTTAACTTAATTTTTAAGTAAATCAATTATAATCTAACCTTTGTACATTTTTTTATATTATTACACATGTATTAATTTGTACCTTACATTTGTCATTATCATATTTATTTTCATAATATAATATCATAATTTTAATAATTTAATATAAAATATAATAATAACTAATTAAAAAAATTATATAACACATAAAATTTGAAGAAAAATCTTAGATTTTATCTAAGTTTGCCTCCTCAAATTAGAAGGATTGGCCCAATTGCCACTTTGGTCCTTTATATTTTCTTTTAATCTATAATTTAACTTTTTTCCTTTATTCAATTTAGTCCTTTTCCCTAATTATTCTTAATTAAGCTAAAATCACTTAATTAAAGCTTAATTAAACACACAACTAGACTCACAAATATTCCTAATAAATATTTATGAACTCGATTTACTAAAACGGAGGCCCTATAACTCGTTTTTCCAGTGCCCGTGAATTTGAGTCATTACATTTCTTCCCCCCTAATAAATTTCGTCCTCAAAATTTACCTGAGAAAAGATGAAGATACTATGCTCTCATTATCTCTTCTGGTTCTCAGGTCGCTTTTTCTACACTATGACTCCTCCATAAAACTCTTACTAAGGGAACTCGTTTATTTCTTAATTCTTTTACCTTCAGTGCTAAAATCTGAATCGACTCTTCTTCATAGGACAAATCAGGTCGGACTTCAATATCTTCAGTAGAAATAATATGAGAAGGATCCGATCTATATCTTCAAAGCATAGAAACATAAAAAACATCGTGAATTTTCTGTATTTCCGGAGGTAAAGCTAACTGATAAGTGACCAACCCGATTCTCTCTACAATCTCATATGGCCCAATATATGAGGACTTAACTTTCCTTTTCGGCCAAATCTCAATAGTTTCTTCCAATGAGAGACTTTGAGAAATACTTTGTCCCCGACTGAATACTCAATATCCCGGCGTTTCAAATCGGCATAAGATTTCTGTCTATGGAAGGCTACTTTTAATTTATCTTTGATCTTCTTAACTGACTCTTCAGTCCCTTGAATTAATTCTGGCCCAATCACCTTTCTTTCACTCAATTCTACCCAACACAATGGTGATTGACATTTTCGACCATATAATGCTTTATACGGAGCCATTTGTATACTAGACTGAAAACTATTATTATAGACAAATTCAGCTAATGGCAAATAACGTTCCCAACCTGATTCAAAATCAATGATACAAGCCCAAAGCATATCTTCTAATATCTGAATTACCCATTCAGACTGTCCATCTGTTTACGGGTGAAAGACCGTACTAAAGTTAAATCGAGTACCCAACGATTCATGTAGCTGCCTCCAAAATCTAACAATTTCCCGGATATATACTTCTGCAAGCTTCTACAATGACCAATTTGTCTTGATTGCTATAAAGTGAGCGGACTTGGTAAGTCGATCAACTATCACCCAAATAGCATTCTTTTTGCTCGCCGACAGTGGCAATCCTATAAGAAAATCCATCGTGATGTGATCTAATTTCCATTCGGGAATATTAATATGCTGAAGTAGTCCAGTAAGAACCTGATGTTCTGCCTTTACCCGCTGACAAACCAAACATTTACTAACAAATTCTACTATGTCTCTTTTCAACCTTGGCCACCAATATAGTTCTCGTAAATTTCAGTACATCTTCGTACCTCCAGGGTTCAAAGCAAATGGACTGTCGTGAGCTTCTCGAAGAATCAATTTCTTCAACTCAGAATTAGTTTGAACACAAATCTGATTTTGATATCTCAAACATCCATAATTATCAATACTAAAACTCTCTGCTGTACCATCCTGTACCATCTCTCTTTTCTTCAATAATTTGTTGTCTTCCAACTGTGCTGATCTGAGTTAATCAAACATTATCGGATTTACTCTCAACTCGGGCAAAAGACTCCCATCATCATTGATACTAAGCCATGCAAACATTGCTTTCAATTAAATTACAGCTCTTCTACTTAATGCATCAGCTATAATATTAGCTTTTCCCGGATGGTAGTCTATAACACAGTCATAATCTTTTAGGAGCTCTATCCACTTTCTTTGTCTCAAGTTCAATTCTTTTTGAGAAAGAAGATATTTCAAACTTTTATGATCGGTATAGATGTAGCATTTCTCACCGTACAAATAATGTCTCTAAATCTTCAGAGAAAAACCATAGCTGCTAGTTCCAAATCATGAGTCAGATAGTTACGTTCATGTGGCTTCAATTGACGAGATGCATAGGCTATTACTTTTTCGTCTTGCACTAGTATACAACCCAGACCACTCAAAGAAG
Organism: Gossypium anomalum; assembly: GCA_025698475.1. NCBI lineage: Eukaryota > Viridiplantae > Streptophyta > Magnoliopsida > Malvales > Malvaceae > Gossypium > Gossypium anomalum. The sequence goes on from CM046956.1 coordinate 65,205,592, forward strand.
CATCACTGTATACAATGAAGTCCTTACCCGATTCTGGTAAAGTCAGAACAGGTGCCTCAGTCAACATTTGTTTCAATGTCTCAAAACTTCATTGGCACTGATCCTCCCAAATGAATGAAACATTCTTCTGTAGTAGTTTGGTCATCGGCAAAGCTATCTTCAAAAATCCATTTACAAATCTTCTGTAATACCCATCTAAACCAAGAAAACTGCGTACCTCAGATATATTCTTCGGTGCTTTCTATTAAATAATTGCTTCAATCTTTTTCGGATCAACTTTGATTCCATCTGTCGATACCACATGTCCCAGAAATACAACTTCTGATAACCAAAACTCACATTTGCTGAGCTTTCCATACAACTATTTCTCATGTAATATCTGTAGTACAACTCTAAGATGCTGATCATGCTCTGACTCTGACTTCGAATAAACCAGTATATCATCAATAAAAGCCACTACAAACTGGTCTAAATACGGCTGAAAGATATGATTCATGAGATCCATAAAAGCAAATAGGGATTTGTCAACCCGAATGGCATTACTAAGAACTCATAGTGGCCATACCTCGTCTGGAAAGCTGTTTTTGGTACATTACTTTCTTTTACCTTCAACTGATAGTAACCTGACCTTAAGTCAATCTTCGAGAATACAGAAGCTCCTCTCAATTGATCAAACAAATCGTCAATGGAAGGCAGTGGATATTTATTTTTAATTGTCACCTTATTAAGCTGTCGGTAATCAATACAAAGTCGCAGCGAACCATCTTTCTTTTTAACAAATAATACCGGAGCACCCCACGGTGATATGCTTGGTCACATAAAACCACGATCTAATAAGTCTTGCAACTGTATCTTTAGTTCTTTTAACTCAATAGGTGACACTCAATATGGATGTATATATATTGGAGTCGTACCCGGATAAACCTCAATAGCAAACTCAACCTCCCTATCTGGTGACTGTACCTTGATCTCGTCTCGCAAACCCCGTAAAAATCTTTTGCAACTATCAACTTCTGTTGGTATAAATTCTGAGGCGTATCTGCTAAGTCTCGAGAGTTCCCTCTCATAATCTATTATTGACATGTCACCTTGTTGCAGCATTAAAAACTCTTGCTTCTTGTCTTTGATATGCATTTCTCCAATATATTTCTTTTGAAATTCTTTCTGAAATAGGTCCCATGTTATCTGATTCCCACCATAAATAAGCTTCCCATTATAGCAACAATACAAAGACAAAATCAAACACTCCTAGAAGTGCAGTCAATTCATCAGAAAGTTCTTTTAGTCGACTCCATCCAATTTTTAGCTGCGGATGGATCGACTCCTTTCAGACCCAAAAATTTAGTAGCACCATATTTTCTCAATTCTTTTAATCGGGTCCGTCTCTGAGTTGATACTAAATTCGTAACAGGAGTAGTTCCTGCTACTCTTCGTAATGCATCGATAATTACTCGTAATATATCAGAATCATCTCTATCATTTCTTCTATCAACTCTAGGGAGTGGATTTCTTACTGGATTTATGCTAGGTGTAACTGACTCCGTTTCATCTAATCCATACGACTCTTCGTCTCTAGTATACATTTTATCATCAGTATCATTTATTCTTTCATCAGACATCTTTAATCTATAAAACGGAAACAAACAAATAGGTCAGCATCCAAATCCCGACTCAGTTTTGACTCAACAGTGGCATGTACATCTAGACTCAATTTCTGAGCTCAATTTAGTCTGAGAATCGGTTAAACCTGATAGATCTGATACCAATAAAATGTAATAGCCTCTAACCCCAAACTGTCGCTAGAACAGGGTTATGAAGCATTACCGGACCTATCAGACAATTTACAATTAATATACAAATAATTATCAAACATAATAGAAAATAATCTTAAAGTCCCTTAGATGCACCCTCGAGGCCCAAAATACGAGTTAGGAACGATTCAGGACTAATTCGGGTGTTTAGGGAAAATTTTTTATTTTTTTGTGTGAACTCAATATAACCCCTTTATAAATATCTAACCTTCCTTACAAATTCAAATCGAGACCAATCCAAACAAAAATCATAATCAACCCAATTCACATTTCAATACACCTAAATTATATCTAAAACATTAACTTAATATTTTAATTAAATAAACATTCATAATATCATTCAAAATTTATTGATAATTTCCTTCATTTCTATTTAACTTAGTATCAAACATTCTAAAGTGTCATATAAATTTTCTTACCATTTCATTTAACCATCCAAACATTATAAATCATCCTTTACAGCTAAAACATAAGACATGTTCAAGTGACCTATACAACTCCTAAGTACATGCCACTATTACCCAAAAGAAAGATTATATCACCAAAATTTCTCTGAAGTTGGGATTACTCTGGATGCTAATCTGGGACTGTTGACTTCTACTGACCTGCGTTAGGAAACAACCGTACTCTGAGTATGGTTATACTTAGTGGTATTACCATTCAAATTATATTAACAATAATAAAATATATATATTAAACATGTAACAATTTAATTTCTTATACACTAATTTATTCTTTATCTTTCATTATTTCACAATAACAATTCAATTTAACTATCCATCATTCAATACACATATCATAAACTTGAATTTAAGTCACTTTATGAACATTTAGTTCATGCCTTTCATTCTCAATCTCAATCTCAATTGATTTATCATTTCATTTATTTACCCCTATTAACAAGACTCGGACCTTGGTGGAACACGGATCCAACCAAACACACCAGAATAGCACCCACTGCCTTATCAGGTAGTTCGAAGCAATAGTTGACACCCAGTGTCTCATCGGCAAAGTTGAAGAAAGTTGGTACCCAGTACCTCATCGAATCTATCCGAAGAAATAGTGACACCCAGTGTCTCATCGACTCGAGGTCGAAGAATCAATGAACTCTTCCAATCCTATGGCATGCCAACTATATCTGACTCAGCTCGACTAGCTCATAGGGTATTTTGTTCACTTTCTTAATTCAATATCACTTCAATTCATTTACGAATCAATTCAATTTCACTTTTCATCAATATACAATTCATTATCAATATTTGTCCATCATCAATTCAATTTCCTTTTCAATTCCATCATAATATTTACCTCATAATTTACTTACCATACATATAATTAAAAATTTAACATTTAATAAAAATAACTTGAATTATTGTAATTCAAACCTGGTTTCCTAATTACTCCTCGATAACTTTCTCCTTTCCTTTTTGTGTCGATGCTCCAGGTTCTTTGCTAGCTACGAAAATAATTGTAACACCCCTAACCCGTATTCGTCGTCGAAATAGGGTTACGAGGCATTATCGATCAAAGCATAACATATAATATACATTTATCTTACATGATTCAATTTCACATAAATATCAATCTAACATAATCATATTGTCCCTTGTAAGGTTCCACAAGAGCTTAAAACATCCTAAACGAGGTTCGAGACTAAACCGATAACATTTGCAAACTATGGGAAACTTAAATTTTTTTCATACATACAGGGTTCACACACCCGTGTGAACAGGCCTTGTGCCTTACACGACCACCAAACATGCCCTTGTCGTAAGCTGTGTGAAAACGGGACATACATACTGACTTGCACTACACGGCCGAGGATACGCCCGTGTGCCATAGCCATGGAAAAACTGGAAGGGATACTAACTTGGGTCACACGGCCAGCCAAACGCCCATGTGCCAGCTCGTGTGCCACACACGGCCAGTAGACACGCCCGTGTGTCTAGGCTGTGTCAAACCTTTAGGGTATACTGACTTATTTCGAAAGGGTACCCTAAGGGAGCCATGGCCGTGTAGCATGACCGTGTGCCACACACGGCTGAGACACACACCCATGTCTCTGCATGTGTTGACAAAAATAGGCTATTTGCAAAGCCAATTTGCCACCCTTTTCTCAAGCACACCTAGCAACCAATATGTTACCATTTCAATACATTTATAGGCAGCCAAAACATGCCAATTCATACACATTTTGTGCCATTTATAAACCATTCTCTTAACTACTCAAATCCATAACCAAAACATATCAAATCACTATGCCAAAATCATCAAATTTTCATAATTTCTAAACGCATTTCCTCATCATCTTATTATCTATTTCATGCTTCAAATCATAGGATTTCATCATCTCGAAACCAAGCCACAACATATCATCATTCAAGCATTAACTCACCAAATGAAAACTAGTTATTTGAGCAACCATATAACCATACCAAACAAACCAAAACATATGACAACTTATACATCATGAATTACTTACCAAACACCTAATTCAAGCCAACTTAAATGGCCATACAAGCCAACATTTACATCATTTCACAAGCCAATACAAATGGCTAATGTCATATCTCAAAACTTGTCATCAAACTAGTAGCTTATGCATTCCATATACCATACTTACAAAGCTTCAAAAGTACCAAAAAAATGATTGATAGTGTGATGACGTTTCCTGATGGTCCCCGAGTCCAAGCTGGCTTCGATAATCTATAAAACAGGGAAAGAACACACAAAGTAAGCTTTAAAAGCTTAGTAAGCCATATACAAATAAAGTCACCATATGAATATTTGCATATCAATTCAAATATGCTAAGCATAGATAAATACATACAAGTTCACAAACCTTTCTCATTGTATACATATTCAATATCATAATTGAATTCATCAAATACTTCCCTTTTTAATACCTGTATGAATCTCATACGTACCTAAGTTACTTAACTCATTCACACATTCCTTCTCGACTTGACTTTGCCCGTTGAGCTGTTCAGAATCGTTAAGGATACTCGGCAATCACATATAGCTCGTACAATGCCATATCCCAGATATGGTCTTACATGTTATCACTGTCCCAGATAGGATCTTATACGAAATTGATTAACGATGCCAATGTCCCAAACATGGTCTTACACGTAATCAAAATACAATGCCAATGTCCCAGACATGGTCTTACATGTAATCACATCTCGGTAACCTAATGTCATGACATTTGTATCCTATACTAATTCTAAGGTTCGTACGGGATTTTCAGATATCGCAACTTCATCGATTCTTTCTTATATTTACTCGTTCAAAATTCATAACAGTTCAAGGACAAATAACATGTATTGTTCAATTTAAAGACATTTATTTGCATATAAACTTACCTCGTATTAGGGATTGACGTATCGGGTCGACTACTCATCAACTTTATATTTCCCCCGATTTAAATCTGATTTCTTTTGTTCTTGATCTATATACATTCAAATTAACTCATTTATTCATTGATTCATTCAATTTAATCCACAAACACATATTTTGGGGCATTTTACACAATAACCCCTATAATTTCATATTTTTTCAATTTAGTCCCTATTTTATAAAAATAAAAAATTCATGAAATTCAATTCAAACCCGTGTGTGCCGAATTACTATAGTACCCCTAGCAGCCCATATTTCACATTTATTCACACTTTTAACCCCACATTTTTATCTTTTCATAATTTAATCCCTAATATGCATTTTTACTCAAAATCACTTTACAAAACATAGATATCCATCACCAATCTTTCATAATTCATCATCAAATATTCAAAAACACATGAATTCATCAATGGAAACTTTCAAAACATTAATCAATTTTGCAATTTAGTCCCTGGGCTAGCTAATACTCGATACAACGATCACAAAAACGTAGAAATCATTAAAAATCGAGCTCAAAACATACCTTAATCAAGCTGCAAAGGTGCCAAATGTATCAGCCCTAAAAATCGAGTATTCTCTCCTTCACAATCAATTAAAGATGATGATTTTAAGGCTTATTTTAGTTTGGTTTTATTTAATATAATTTTAATTACAATTTTACTAAGTTAACCTTAATTAAAAGCCATTAATAAACATATTTCATGTCAATTCCCACTATCCATGGTCTATTCACAATATAAGGGCTTCACATTTGATTATTCATAGCAATTAAGCACTTTAACAATTAAATGCAACTTTTTCATTTTATGCGATTTAGTCATTTCGTCAAATTAAGCATTCAAACATTAAAATTATTTCACGAAATTTTCACACATATATAATCACATGCTATAAACACCACAAATGATATTAAAAATAATTTTCTAACCTCAAATCTATGGTTTCGAAACCACTATTCTAATTTAGCTAAAACCGGACTGTTACAACTCTCCCCCTTAGGGATTTTCGTCCCCGAAAATCTTACCAGTGAATAGGTTTGGATATTGTTTTCTCATAGCATCCTCAGTTTGCCACGTAGATTCTTCTACCCCGTGTCGATGCCATAATACTTTAACTAATGCTATTCTTTTATTTCTCAGCTCTTTGATCTCACGAGCTAAAATTCGGATTGGTTCTTCACTGTACGATAAATCTGGTTGAATCTCAACTTCAGTCAGGGAAATAACATGTGAGGGATCAGATCTGTATCTTCGTAGCATCAATACATGAAATTCATTATGAATTTTCTCTAACTCAGACGGTAATGCTAATCGATATGCCACTGGCCCAACTCGCTCGATAGTTTCATAAGGTCCAACAAACCTCAGGCTCAACTTTCCTTTTCTACCAAATCTGAGTATTTTCCTCCACGATGAGACTTTTAAAAACACTTTATCCCTTATATGAACCTCAATATCTTTTCTTTTCAAGTCTGCTTACAATTTCTGACGATCTGACGCTGTTTTCATACTATTACGAATTTCTTTCCCCTTTTCTTTCATCTTTCTAATCAGATCAACCCCGTGAATCTTACTCTCACTAAGCTCAGTCCAGTACAACGGTGTTTTACACTTTCGACAGTATAAAGCTTCGTACGATGCCATTTTAATACTCAATTAAAAACTATTGTTATATGCAAATTCAATCAATGACAAGTACTTTTCCCACGTACCTTTGAACTCAAGAATGCAACATCTTAACATATCCTCGAGTATCTTTATAACTCGCTCGGATTGACCATTCGTCTGCAGGTGAAATGTGGTACTAAAATGTAGTTTTGAACCCAATGCATCTTGCAGTTTCTTCTAAAACCTCGATGTGAACCTCGGATCTCTATCCAAAATAATAGAAACAAGTACTCCATGTAATCTCATAACTTCAGAGATATATAACTCAGATAACTTTTCAAGGGAATAGTCCGTTCGTACCAGAATGAATGAGTCGATTTTGTTAATCTGTCAACTATAACCCAGATCGTATCTTTCTTTCTTGGAGATAGGGGCAATCCTAACACAAAATCCTTAGTCACTCTATCCCATTTCCACTCGGGAATCATAATCAGTTGCAATAAACCAGACGGTACCTTATTCTCAACTTTAACTTGCTGACAAATCAAACATTTAGAAACGAACTTGAGATATCCCGTTTCATGCCACGCCACCAATAAAGTTGTTTCAAGTCATTATACATTTTTATGCTTCCCGGATGAACAGATAAACAACTGCTATATGCTTCGTTCAAAATCATCCAAATCAACTCTGAATTTCTCAGAACACATATTTGGCCTCTGAATCTTAAAAAATCATCAGAATCAACTTGAAACTCTGAATCAAGGCTCAAATATTATTGAGCTCATTTTGCTAACATTTTAGTATCAACTTTTTGAGCCTCACAAATCTGCTGTAAGAACAATGGTCTCGCTTTCAACTCAGCTACAACCAAGTCGTCGTCAGATAGAGCCAACTGAGTATTTAGTGCACATAGAGCAAATAAATATTTTTGGCTTAATGCATCCGTAACAACATTTGCTTTTCTCGGATGATAGTTAATCTCTAACTCGTAATCTTTTAGCAATTCTAGCCATCTCCGCTATCGCAAATTCAAATCTTTCTGAGTCATCAGATATTTCAAACTCTTGTAATCTGAATAAATATGGCATTTCTCACCAAACAAATAATGACGCCAAATCTTCAATACGAACACAATGGTTGCTAACTCTAAATCGTGTGTCGAGTAATTCTTTTCATACGGCTTCAACTGTCTCGAGGCATAAGCTATAACTTTTCCTTCCTGTATCAAAACACAGCCCAGACCATTCAACGATGCATCACTATAGATCACAAATTCTTTACCCAATTCTGGCTGTACTAACATTGGAGCTTCAGTCAAAAGAGCTTTTAGCTGATCAAAACTTTTCTGACACTTCATAGACCATTCAAAATTTCCATATTTCTGAAGCAATCTCGTCAATGGAGTCGCAATCATTGAAAAGCCTTTCACAAATTGTCTATAATATCCCGCTAGTCCAAGAAAACTACGGACCTCAGAAACATTTCTCGGAGGCTTCCAATCTATAATCATAGATATCTTGCTCAGATCGACTCAAATACCTGATGCTGACATAATATGCCCCAGAAAACCAACCTCGTGCAACTAGAATTCACATTTACTGAACTTTGCAAATAACTGCTTATCTCACAGAGTCTGTAGTACAATTTTCAGATGCTAAGCAATGTCGGATTCATTTCATGAATATATCAATATGTCATCAATAAACACAACAACAAATTGATCTAGGCATGATATGAAAATTCGGTTCATTAAATCCATAAAGACAACATGTAACAGCCCATTTTTAGAGTTAATGGGAATAGTAGTTTTGGGACCACAATTCAAAGTCAAAATATTTATTTTTTTATTTTATTAAGGTTTATAGATGATATAATGTTTGTGTGAAAATTTCCTAAAGAAATTTTACTGTTTGAGTGGTTAATTCGGTAAAAAGGACTAAATCGTGTAAAGCGTAAAAGTTGAATTCTATAAGTTAAAGGTATTAAATGGCTATGAAATTAAATAGTGGGAGTCCTTAAGTGGTAACTATCCCATAAATGCTGAAAGTAGAATTCTATGGCTTGGTATTGTTGAAATTTATAATGTTATTAAAGGTTAGTTTTGTAAATTGGTTAATAAAGATTAAATAAATAAAATCAAAGTCATTATTTTGTATCCATCATCTTCTTCAACTTTTTCTAACCTATAAAAGCCATGGATACATTCATCCAAGATTTGGAGCTTGATAGGTGAGTGGTTTTTGCCTAGTTTTTAATAATTTTTACGTTTTTGAGCTCGTTGCAGCTTAATCTAGCTAGCCTGTATCTCCGTTTTCAAAATTGTTATAGATTTTGAATGATGCCATTGTTGACTACTTGGTTATTTAGATGTTTTATGATATTTTATTAATGTTTGAAGCTAGATATACAAGTTTTATAAAGTGATTTTTGATAAAAATGTGAATTAAGGATTAAATTAAGAAAAGTGTAAAATTCATGGTTAGATGTGTGAATAAACTAAAAATATGGGCTGCTAGTAGTATGGGTAAAATTTGACTAGCATGGGCTTGTCCTTAATTGCATGAATTTGCAATTTTATGTAATAAGGACTAAATTGCAAAAATGTGTAATAATAGGGGCAAAAGTGTAATTTTGCCAAAATATGTAAATTGTGTTAAATTGAATGAATTAATGATTAAATAAGTAAATTTTGTTATTATATAGATTGAGAAAATGAGATTTGGATCTAGAATGAGGGAAAAATAAAGTATCGGACTAGTCAATCTGTTCCGTCATTTTAACGATCGAGGTAAGTTCGTATGCTAATAAACGTATTTAAATTGTGTTATAAATGCTTATTTATTATTGAATTGAATGGAATTATATACGTTTATTTGTTATTGAACTGCTATGAATGTCAAATAAGCAACTACGAGCAAGAATCGATAGAGTTACGACATCTGAAAGTCCCGTACGAACCTTAGGAATAATATAGGATACAAATGTCATGACATTAGTATTACCAAGATGAGATTACATGTAAGACCATGTCTGGGAAATTGGCATTGTATTGTGATTACGTGTAAGACCATGTCTGGGACATTGGCATCGTTATATGATTTCGTGTAAGACCATGTTTAGGACATTGGCATCGATATGAGATAACATGTAAGACCATATCTGGGATATGGTACTGCATGAGTTTTATGTGATATTCGAGTATCCTTAGCGATTCCGAAGGGTTCAATGGGTATAGTCAAGACGAGAAGGAAAGTATAATCGAATTAAGTGATACAGGTTCGTACAGAACCTATATGAGAATCAAATGAAGGTAATTTGGTAAGTTTTTAGTGTATCACGTATATGAAATGAGAAAGATTTATGTATAAGTATGTTTCATGCCAAAAATGTGTTTATTTGACTATATGAGGTATGAATTGAATGATATGTGAGATATGGGTTGTAGTTGTTTTAACTAAATATACATATGGCACATTGTGTGCGAAATACTGTTATTTGATGATATTCACATAATTCACTTGGCTAAGAAAATGTGATGAATATTGAATTGAATAAAGTTTATATATATGATGGCTTATGCAAGTGAAAATGTGAATGAATTGATAAGAAGTATTCAAACCATACATATTTTGGATGAATAAACTCATGAAATATCTTGATTATCTATGTGCATGAGTTCGAGATTGAATGGTGAAATCATACGAATTATATCATGTTTTGAGTAATTGTTTAAATTACCATGCGAGCTTACTAAGCTTTATATCTTACTTTGTTTTCTTTTCTATGTTTATAGAGTTACGGAGGCTTGCTTGGGTTGGTAGTCGTCGGAGATCTCATCACACTATCCAACTATGGTTTGCTACTTGTAAGCTTTGTGATTTAGGCTATATGGCATGTATAGGCTTTGTGGTTATTTAATGAGTACAATTAATTTTGCAACTAATACTTATGTGTTTGATGCAATTAGCCATGAGATGTGGCGTGAAACTGATGTTATTTTTATGTGTAAAGGGTTCCTTATGTTATGGCATAATTTGGTATACTTAGTGATGGTTCAAGTTGATTATTTGATTATTTGGTAAGTGATGAGTACTTGCTTATATAACGCACGATTTTAAACTTGATCAATGATTGGTTAGTAGATGATTTATGAGTCAAGCTTGGTGTGAGATTGATGATGATAAAATACATATTTGAAATAGGTTGAATTAATGAATGTGATATGTGTTTTGGTATGTGATAGAATAGGTGTGAAATGAGAAATGAATCATGCTAGTTTTGGCATGTGTTTTGAATAGGAAATGGTTATAATTTGAGTTGATGAAATGGAGGGAATTGGTATGACATGTTTGGTGCATAAAATAACATGTTTTGGCTGCCTATTAATGTATTGAAATGGTGCAAAATGTTGTGTTCTAGGTATGCATGAGGAGGGTGAGAAATGTGGCTTAAACCAAGCCTAATTTTGCCCTACACGGCTGAGCACGCAGGTATGTGACTCGACCATTTGTCTGTTGAAACTTAGTATAACAAGTTAGAGAGTTACACGGCTTTGACACACAGGCGTGTCAACTGACCGTGTGTAGCACACGGGTTGGCACATGGGCGTGTGGCTAGCCGTGTGGCGAAGTCAATATACCCTCCAGATTTCACACGGCCATGGCACATGGGCGTGTCTACGGCCGTGTAATGCAAGTCAGTATGTATGCCCTGTTTCCACACGGCGTGTCTAGTGGCCGTATGAGGCGCACGGCCTGTTCACAAAGGCATGTGATCCCTGTATGCATGAAATTTTCTATGTTTCCCAAAGTTTTCAAATGTTATCAGTTTAGTCCCGAATATTTTCCAAGCATGTTTTAAGATCTTGTAGAGCCTTGTAAGGGACAATATGATTAATGTTTATGTGATATTGAATAAATGTATGTGAAATGTATGTTGTATGCTGTAATTGATCAGTAATGCCTCATAGCCTTATTTCGATGACAAATACAGGTTAGGGGTGTTACATTTTATTGGTATCAGAGCTATGGTTTAATCGATTCTAGGACTAATGTAGCGTGTGAGAGTCTAACTATACATGCCATATTTACCCTGTGATAGTGTGATATCTCCCGATTCTGACGAGAATTGTTTTAATTAGACAGATATGCTTTCCAACTGAGCTAATTCTGATAGTACAGAATGTTACACTCAAATACTCAAACATTTGAGTGAAAATGTGTTGGTGATAAGTTGAAACTCATAAAGGTATGAATCAGAGGGCATGATATTTTGCTATTGATAAATGTTATAATTATATGAGTATATGAGTTGTAATGTTTGGTCTATGGTTGCTATGTGAATATTTTGATTGTGAATTAATGATTTGATTTAGCGTATGAGCTATATGTTTAGTAGAAAAGTGATCATAAGTAAATGATTGTTAGGTGTTTTGAGAATGTGGAATTAGTGATGAACTGGTCATTCATAATAGTATGTGTGATGTGCATATTTATGTAAGAGTTAAAATTTTAGGGTTTACAACCCTCACCCCCTCATCGGTAAAGTATTGTAATGAAATCTGTATTATATAGATTAAAAATAAGCTTACAAGTGTAGAATTATGGAGTTTCCTGATTGAAGGACTAGTACTGTGATCAGATAAGAGAATGAGTCTGCAAGTGAAGACAGTAACAAATAAGATATTGGATCATGTTGAAGGCCATTCTTAATATGCAAAGTCACTGTAAAGAAGAAGTTGAATTCGATGAGACGAAATTATTTAGGTATGACGTCTAAAGAATGTATTAACTGAAAGTTCTTCTGAATTGATTTTTGCTAGTGATGAGATAATGTGAGATTAGTGATGTAAGAAATAGATAGTGGAATAATGTTTGAATTGTAAAGATAGCTAAGTACAACAATTATAATTAAATGGTTTACGATGATCTCTTTTGGGTACTCTATGTGTTTATCTACTTTCAGAGACATATGTAGCTGTATATTTTCAGATGAAACTCTTATCATATGAGAACTTTAGTTAAACGTACTGATAGACGAAAGCGTTGTTGATCTGTTTGGGGTATGATCGGCATTGCTTTATTTTTTTCTGTTGCACTCTTTTCCATTATGTTGATAGAAAAGTTGACAGTAAAATCTGTATGATTACTAGTATTCTGTTTCTACTGGTTATTATTCTGTTAAGTATACATGAAGATTATATTGCTTCTGCCACCATTGATTTCAGTGTTTATTCTTGTTTTTCTTCCTTCTGGAAATTTTCTAGGATATCATCGGGATCTTTATCATTCTATATGGGTTGTAATTTCCAGAAATTTTGTATGGCTCAAAAATTTAAGATTTCGCTACCTCGATTTTATTATGATTCTATGTGATTGTCTGCAAGAGATATTCTTTTAATGAAGATGACTATATCTAATATGAAAAAATTTCTAGTTTGATCATGGGAGTACAGTGGTATAGTTATTAGATTCATAGAGGTTGTGTGTAACACCCATTACCCATATTCGAAGCCAGAATAGGGTACTAGGTGTTACTGGACATAAACACAGTCATTCATTCAAAATCAAGTCATGAATTTCCACTCAAATTTAAAACTTTTTGTTCACATTCATACCGTCCCTTTTATGGGCCTACGAGACCCAAAACATACATTGAGGGTGGTTTGGGACTAAACCAAGAAATTCTGGAACTCTTATGACACTTAGAAAATTTTTCATGATTTGGAGAGCCACACGCCCGTGTGGATGGGCCATGTGGCTTGGGAAACACCTGTGTCCCTAGCCTGTAGAGCTCTCTGTTTATGATGTCATCACCAAATTAGGGGCACACAGCCAAGGCACACACCCGTGTCCTTAGGTTGTGTGGCGAATTAAATTTCAAAATTTAAGTGCAGACTTCACACGACCTAGGCACTCGCCCATGTCTTACGGCCGTGTCCTCCACACGGTTGAGACACACGACTGTGTCTCTGCCCATGTGTTTACTACTGGGCATTCTGTTTTGCATTAATTAGGGTGCAGGGGACACACGGTCGGATCACACGCCCATGGGGCAAACCGTGTGTCACACACGGCCTTAGACACATACCGGCGTGTCTACCCGTGTGGACAACCTTGAGGCTATTTTCCAAGCCAATTGTCACCCTTAGTTACACAAGCACATACATGACCTCAAAAACAATTAACATAACATAGTTAAATACTTGAAACTCTTCAAACAAATCATGATTATGGCATTATCATGTTAGCTCATTTAACACACAAGATGTTATACTTTGTTAAGCCCAACTTACCAATTCTTATTTAAAACATAGTTATCATCAAACATACATAACTACAACACATCCCATTATATGCATACGACCGCATCACAATTACATAGGCACATGCATGCTTGAATAAATAGGTTTACAACCTAATACAAATTATAAGCCATATCTCATGGCTTTACATAAAATGAATCAAATATGATTATAAGCCAACACATTTGGCTAAATCAATATGACATCTAACAAAAAAGACCAAGTTTCTATACATGCCACACTCAAAATGCTTAGATTCACTATACCAAAGGTTAAGTTGATAGTGTGAATTGAGCTCCGAATTCCTTTGATTCCCGAGCTAGCTCGGCAACACTATAAGAAATGGAAAGGAAAGGGGAGTAAGCATAAAGCTTATAAGTTCACATGCAAATAACAAGAAGTATAACTCATACAATTAACATAAGGTAAAGTTTCATATATGTTATCAAGTCTCATAAGCTTAACTTTCTTACATACACTCTTACCACATGTTCATGGCATATTGAGTTCTTTACTGATGAATTTTACGTACATACCTGTACCAACTCGTAGCACATTCTCATATTTCCTTATCATTGACTTATTCGTTAATAACCCACTGACTTACCTGTTGAACACTTGGAATACTATCGGATACACGGAAAGCTTGCACATAGTGCTTCATACGTAGCCACATTCTACCTTGTATCACATATCACATATTACTCACTCTCGAGCTAATCACGGGCCTGCTCACACAAGCTGACAGTCAGGACGTAGCTAAACGGGCTGCTCACACAAGCTGACAGGTACTCGCAACACATGCCAAGCTACCTAGCCACCAGTAGACGTACAAGACCAGCTCCGGGATTCACATAAATACATTCATCACATATCTCATGAGCTCAAGTTATATAGTTCTTAGTGACATGTCACATTGTATCCTAACTATTCCTAAGGTTCAAACGGGATTTTCTCAATGTCATATCCTTGCCGAACTCGTTCACAAAGTTATTCTCATCGACTATTAGGTCATTCATACATTCATCATAATAATTAAACATAGAAATTCATACACAAATAAACTATTAAATCATGATACAATATTGCATTATTTACACATGAACTTACCTTGGTACAAAACGATAGAAACGAGCTTAATCCTCGTAAACTTTATTTTTCCCTCGATCAAGACCCGAATCACTTTTTTTTTTTAATTTATAATGCCAAATTTAACTTGCTCAATACATACATTGGTCAAATCGACCTATTACACATACTTTGGTAACATTACATTTTTACCCTAACTTTTCACTTATTTACACTTTAGTCCTTAGGCTCGTAAAATGAAATGCATACATTTTCTTGGTTACCCAAGCCTAGCTGGACCTATACCATGCTCTTATCAGCCAATATTTTTTCCTTTATTTCACATTTTTGCTACTCATTTTTACACCTTTTACAAACAAGTCCTTTTTAGGTGTTTCCACTAAAAATCACTTCGTAAAAGATGTTAAACACATATCAAACTTTCATATCTTCCATCAAACATCAAAACACATGCATTTTACACATGGTTCAAATTTCAAACATGAACTCTACTTCAAAATATGGCTAGAAATAGATAAATCGGGTTACGAGTTTCAAAAATGTAAAGAGCATTAAAAACAGGGCTAGGATACACTTACTATTAAGCTTGAAAAGTTGAAAACCCTAGCTATGGAGCCCTTGCAAAATTTGGCTGGTACATAGAGAAGATGAACTAATTGTGACTTATTTTCCTCTTTTTATTCTTTTATTAACCAAAAGACAAAAATGCCCTTAAGGCTTTTCTTTCAAATTTTCACTATTTATGCCCATTTTTGTCCAAAATTTTAGATATTGGTCAAGTTGGTATTTAAGACCTTCTAATTTGTAATCCAATGCAATTTCATGCTTGAAGCTTCTAGAACACATATTTTGCACCTTATTTAATTTAGTTCCTAACTTCAAATTGGACATTCCAGGCATAGAATTTCTTCATGAAAATTTCACACAACCATACAGGCATGTCCTAGACCATCAAATAATCATAAAATATTATTTCTATTTTGGATTTGTGGTCTCAAAACTACTGTTTTGACTAGACCCTAATTCGGGATGTTACATTGTATTTCTGCACTGGTTGCTATTGAAATCATATTTGAATTTCTTTTGTGTTCAAAATGCATTATTAATAGCTGAGACATTACCTATCTGTGCTGCTAAGATGTCGGCCTTATTATGGCACTATGATTTTAATCTATCTTATGGTTGTGGCTTCAGTATGGTTCAAAGCTCTGTTGATTAATAGTTGAAAAGTTATTGTTCAACAGTCGAGACCAATTTAGTGGTTTAGCCTGATTTGAGCTATTTGCTTGAAAGGTTAAAGGAGTTATATGTGTTTGAGTTTATCCTCAGATCTGTAAATAAATTTTTGTACGTTTATGGGTTAATTGATAAATAGTCTGAATGAAGAATTCATATTCCAGAAGACATGATATTGAATTATATTTACCGGAACGGTTTTATTGAGAAACATTTTTGTAAACTAAAGTTGTTTTGATTGAGAAAATCATCGTGCTTGTGAAGTCTGCATGATTTGTTAATTATTAATAAAGTGGTAATCATTTGAAGACATTGTCAACTGAAGCATCAGTTCTGGTTCAGCCTGCGCCGGGTAAAAAGTTTATGATTTTCATTCATGCATTATTAAATGGTTTGAAGTGTGTTATAATACAAGAATGTATAATGATAGATTATGCTTACACACAATTAAAGCTGTATGAAAAGAGTTTTATGACTTATGAATTGGAGATGATTGATAAGGTATTCACGTTGAATAATCAGTGAAATTGATTGTTTGGTGAGTAATGTAACCTATTTGTTGACCGAAAGAATGTTTAAAATATTTAATGTTATAGAGAGATCTGAATTTGGGACAACAAAGATGGCTTGAACCGTCGAAAGGATTTGAATTAGAAACTTATTTTCATCCAGGGAAGAATGGTTACAGTCATGTATATTCTGAGTAGGAAATCTTTGTGTGTTTTACGATCGATGAATACGTGATTGATCTAATCAAATGGTAGACAGATATTAGCTGCGTTAAAAGCATTCAGCGAATTTGTGAAGTTCAGAAATACATCAAGAAATTGCAAGTTAAAAAGGGGTTTAACATAAATTGATTCATGATTCAGAATTTCAGTTTAGAATCAATGATTATTTGATGTATCAAAATAAAGTTTATGTACCGAGTAATCCAGAAATTATGCAAAAATTGTTACATATGGCTCACAGTGGTAATTATTTGTTCATTCGGGGAGTACTAAGATATACAATAATCTGAGACAGTTATACTGGTGAATGAGTTTGAAACGTGATATTTTTGACTTTGTATCCAAATTCCTGATCTATCAACAAGCTAATGCTGATCATCAAGTGTTTTCAAGACTATTGCAGCATGTGTGGCTATATGAGTGGTAATGAAATAAAATTTCGATGAATTTTGTAAAAGACAATTGTTATCTAAACTATTGTTAACTGTTTGAAAAAGTATGCATATTTTATCTCCGTACATACGAATTTCTCATTTGATAGATTACTTGAGTTATACATATTAGAGATTCTCAGATCACACAGTGTGCCAGACTCTATTATTTCGGGTAGAGACCTGAATTCTATATTATGATTTGATAGAAAACTACAGTAAGCTTTAGATAAACGGTTTCAATTTAGCATCGCATTACATTCTTCAATAGATGGCTAATCTGAGGGAAAGATTCAGATTCACAAGGTAATGTTTCATTATTGTGTTTTAAAATTTGAAAGCAACTGAGAAAGACATTTACTGTTAGATAAGTTTGCGTATAATAATAGTTATAAGATAAGTATTAAGATAGCATTGTATGAGTATGGTATGGTTGCAATTATTAAACTCCGTTGTGTTGAATCAAAATTTTGATAAAAAGAATTATGGGGTCGATGAGATTAGAAAAACTAAGGAGAAATGAAAGTAATTCATGACAGTCTAAAAGTAGTTTCAGATTGGCAGAAAATATATGCAGGCTTGATACATAAAAGCATTGAATTTCAGTTAGAAAACTGAGTATTTGTGAAAGCATTATAGTGGGAATAGAATTTTTCAATTTAGCTATAAAGAGAATTTGAGTTCGTGATTTATCAGGCTGTATGAGATTATTGAGAGAATGAGACCGTATGAGATTACCGTTAGAACTTGAGAAGATCCATAATATGTTTCTTATATATATGATGTGATGATACATATAAGATCCTTTATCTATAGTATCTTTTTTAAAAGTAGAAACTCAACTTGTTATGACGTATAGCAAAGAACAAATCAGAATTTTAGCTCGTGAGATTGAAAAGTTGAGAAATCTGAGGCTATGTGAGAAATTGATGAGGCTAGTTAAAGCAAATCACTAATCTATTCTCTGATAAGATTTTCAGGGACGAAAATCCCTAAGGGGGGAGAGTTATAATAGCCTGTTTTTAGGGTTAATCAGAACAGTGGTTTTGGGACCATAATCCAAGGTCAAAATATTATTTTATTATTTTATTAAGGTTTACAGTATGATAGAATGTTCGTGTGAAAATTTCGTAAACAAATTTTACCGTTTGGGTGGTTAATTCGGTAAAAAGGACTAAATCGTGTAAAGCGTAAAAGTTGAATTCTATAAGTTAAAGGTATTAAATGGCTATGAAATTAAATAGTGGGAGTCCTTAAGTGGTAATTATCCAATAAATGTTGATAGTGGAATTCTATGGCTTGGTTTTTTTGAAATTTATGATGTTATTAAAAGTTAGTTTTGTAAATTGGTTAATAAAGATTAAATAAATAAAATCAAAGTCATTATTTTGTATCCATCATCTTCTGCAACCATTTCTAACCTAGAAAAGCCATGGATACATTTGGCCAAGCTTTGGAGCTTGATAGGTTAGTGGTTTTTGCCCGGTTTTTAATAATTTCTACATTTTTGAGCTTGTTGCAGCTTAATCTAGCTAGCCCGTATCTTCGTTTTTGAAACTGTTATAGATTTTGAATGATGCCATTGTTGAATATTTTTTTATTTAGATGTTTTATGATATTTATTAATGTTTGAAGCTAGATATACAAGTTTTATAACGTGATTTTTGACAAAAAATGTGAATTAAGGATTAAATTGAGAAAAGTGTAAAATTCACGGTTAGATGTGTGAATAAACTAAAATTTGGCTAGCATGGGCTTGTCCTTAATTGCATGAATTTGCAATTTTATGTGATAAGGCCTAAATTGCAAAAATGTGTAATAATAGGGGCAAAAGTGTAATTTTGCCAAAATGTGTAAATTGTGTTAAATTGAATGAATTAATGATCAAATAAGTAAATTTTGTTATGAGAAAAATGAGCTTTGGATCTAGAACAAGGGAAAAACAAAGTATCGGACTAGTTGATCCGTTTCGTCGTTTTAACGATCGAGGTAAGTTCGTATGCTAATAAACGTATTTAAATTGTGTTATAAATGCTTATTTATTATTGGGTTGAATTGAATTGAATTATATACGTTTATTTGTTATTGAACTACTATGAATGTCAAATGAGCAACTACGAGTAAGAATCGATAGAGTTACGATATCTAAAAGTCCCGTACGAACCTTAGGAATAATATAGGATACAAATGTCATGATAGTAGGATTGCCGAGATGAGATTACATGTAAGACCATGTCTGGGACACTGGCATTGTATTGTGATTACGTATAAGACCATGTCTAGGACATTGGCATCGATATGAGATAACATGTAAGACCATATTTGGGATATGGCATTGTATGAGTTTTATGTGATATTCGAGTATCCTTAGTGATTCCAAAGGGTTCAACGGGCATAGTCAAGATGAGAAGGAAAGTACAATTGAATTAAGTGATACAGGTTCGAACATAACCTATATGAGAATCAAATGAAGCTAATTTGGTAAGTTCTTAGAGTATCACGTATATGAAATGAGAAAGATTTATGTATAAGTATGTTTCATGCCAAAATGTGTTTATTTGGCTATAATGAGGTATGAATTGAATGATATGTGAGATATGAGTTATAGTTGTTTTAACTAAATATACATATGGCACATAGTGTGCGAAACACCGTTATTTGATGATATTTCACATAATTCACTTGGCTAAGAAAAGGTGATGAATATTGAATTAAATAAAGTTTATATATATAATGGCTTATGCAAGTGAAAATGTGAATGAATTGATAAGAAGTATTCAAACCATACATATTTTGAATGAATAAACTCATGAAAAATCTTGATCACCTATGGGCATGAATTCGAGATTGAATGGTGAAATCATATGAATTATATCATTTTTTAAGTAATTGTTTAAAATGTGGTTATTTAATAATATGAGTTTATTACCATATGAGTTTACTAAGCTTTATAGCTTACTTTGTTTTCTTTTCTATGTTTATAGAGTTACGGAGGCTTGCTCGGGTTGGTAGTCGTCGGAGATCTCATCACACCATCCAACTATGGTTTGCTACTTGTAAGCTTTGTGATTTAGGTTATATGGCATGTATAAGCTTTATGGTTATTTGATGAGTACAATTAATTTGGCAACTAATGCCTATGTGTTTGATGCAATTAGCCATGAGATGTGGCTTGAAAATGATGTTATTTTTATGTGTAAAAGATGCCTTATGTTATGGCATAATTTGGTATACTTAGTGATGGTTCAAGTTGATTATTTGATTATTTGGTAAGTGATGAGTACTTGCTTATATAACGCACGATTTTAAACTTATCAATGATTGGTTAGTAGATGATTTATGAGTCAAGCTTGGTGTGAGATTGATGATGATAAAATACATATTTGAAATAGGTTGAATTGATGAATGTGATATGTGTTTTGGTATGTGATGCAATAGGTGTGAAATAAGAAATGAATCATGCTAGTTTTGGTATGTGTTTTGAACTGGAAATGGTTATGATTTGAGTTGATGAAATGGAGGGAATTGGTATGACATGTTTGGTGCATGAAATAACATGTTTTGGCTGCCTATTAATGTATCAAAATGGTGCAAAATGTTGTGTTTTAGGTATGCATGAGGAGGGTGAGAAATGTGGCTTAAACCAAGCCTAATTTTGTCCCACACGATTGAGCACAGGGCCGTGTGACTCGACCGTGTGCTAGTTGAAACTTAAGATAACAAGTCAGAGAGTTACATGGCTTTGACACACGGGCGTGTCAACTGACCGTGTGTAGCACAAAGGTTGGCACATAGTGTAACAGCCCGATTTAGGGCCTAGTAGAAATAGTGGTCTCAAGACCACAAATCCGAAGTTCAATAAATTATTTTATTATTATTTTGATGTTATAGCATGATTATATGAGTGCATGAAAATTTTGGTGGGTTAATTTTGACGTTTGTGAGCCCAACATAAAGTGCAAAAGTCCTAGTTTGATAGCTAATGGTGTTATTTTGTTAGAGAATCAAAATTGGAGGATTTTAAAGGGCAATTAGACCCGTGAAGCTCAAAAAGGTGATAAGAAGCTGCAAGCTAAGATGACTCAGTGTGGAACGGAAGATGAATCCGAATTTCGTATTGGTACCGATAGGTGTTTTATATTCAAAGACAGAGTTTGTGTACCCATGGACAATGAGCTTATTCAGAATTCTGAGAGAGGCACATAGTGGTTGTTTTTCGGTCCACCTGGGTAGTGTGAAAATGTACAATGACCTTAAGAAAATGTATTGGTGGTCGGGTATGAAAGAGACATTTCAGAGTTTGTGTCTAAGTGCCTAGTGTGTCAGCAATTGAAGGCTGAACAACAAGTACCTTCGGGTCTACTTCAGCCTATCATGGTCCCCGAGTGGAAGTGGGATCGAATTACTCTGGATTTTATGACGAGTTTCCCGGTAACCCCGAAAAAGAAAGATGCAGTATGGGTTGTTGTGAATAGACTAACAAAGTCAGTACATTTCATACCAATGCGTACCGACTACTCCCTTGAGAGATTAGCCGATTTGAACGTTTTCGAGATTGTGAAACTTCATGGAGTCTTGTTGTCGATTATCTCAAACCGAGACCCAAAATTTACCTCAAGGTTTTGGAAGAAGTTACAAGAGGCATTGGGAACTAAGTTGAGCTTTAACACGACATTTCACCTGCAAACTGACGGACAGTCAGAAAGAGTGATTTAGATTTTAGAGGACATGTTGCGGTGTTGTGTTCTCAAATTTTAGGGAAGTTGGGAAAGATACTTGCCATTGGTTGAATTCGCCTACAACAACAGTTATAAGACAAGTCTGAAAATGGTGCCTTATGAGGCTTTATAGGGCGAAAGTGTCGAACGCCCTTATATTGGACTGAGCTCAGAGAGAGTCAGATTCACGGGGTCGATTTAGTCGAAGAGACTGAAGAGAAAGTTAAAGTGATTTGTGACTACTTGAAGGCCACCTCAGATAGACAGAAATCCTACACGGACTTGAATAAAAGGAAATTGAGTTTCAAGTCGGTGATAAGTTATTTTTTAAAGTATCCCCGTGGAGGAAAGTCCTCAGATTTGGTAGAAAAGGCAAGTTGAGTCCTCGTTTCATAGGACCTTATGTGGTTACTGAGAGAGTATGACCAGTTGCCTACCGATTGGATTTGCCACCAGAATTGTAAAGGATTTATGACGTGTTTCATGTGTCCATGTTACGTCGCTATAGATCAAACCTTTCGCAAGTGATTAAGCCAACAAAGGTTGAGATTCTTCCGGACATGACTCATGGCGAAGAGCCAGTCAAGATTTTGGTTTGGGAAGTCAAACAGATAAGGAATAAGAGTATATCACTTGTGAAGGTTTTGTGGCATAGACATGGGGTCGAGGAAGCCACATGGGAACCCTAGGAGGCTATGAGAGATCAGTACCCGAACTTATTCACCGGTAAGATTTTCGAGTACGAAAATCCCTAAGGGGGAGAAATGTAACAGCTCGATTTAGGGCCTAGTCAGAATAGTGATCTCGAGACCACAAATCCAGAGTCAGATAAATTATTTTATTATTATTTTGATGTTATAGCATGATTATATAAGTGCATGAAAATTTTGTTGTGTTAATTTTGACGTTTGTGAACCCAATTGCGAAAAAGGACTAAATCGTATAAAGTGCAAAAGTCCTAATTTGATTGTTAAAGGTGTTATTTTGTTAGAGAATCAAAATTGGGGGATATTAAAGGGCAATTAGACCCTTTTAAAGGAGTATAGCCAGCCATAAAGTCAAAGAGGGGACAAAATTTCCAAATTTGGTGAGTTAGGTGGCTTATTTTTTACTAAATAGAAATAAATAAAAAAAGGATGATATCATCCCATTTCCACCTTCTTCACCACCAAAAATATCAGCAAATATTGGGGCTTGAAAGCTTGAAATTTTTAGCAACTTGAAGCACTCAAAAATTAAGAATTTCCAAATCCGAACCTAGACTGGGGGAAAGCCAAGCAAATCAACTAAATCGACTAGTCGTGTACGTTTTGTAATCTGAGGTAAGTTGTATGTAAATAATACAACTACATTGTTACCATATGTGTTTGAATTATTATTGAATCGATACAGCATAAATTGCTTGATTGTGGAATTTATAATGTATATTGAAATTGAGATAGTAAGGATTCCCGTTGGAACCTTAGGAAGTAAATCGAATATTCATGCCATGACAGTTGGGTCACTTGCATGAGCTAGTGTAAGACTATGTCTGGGACATGGCATCAGCATTAAGACGAGTGCTAGTGTAAAACATGTCTAGGACATACATCGGCCTCGAGACGTAAGCCAGTGTAAGACATGTCTGGGACATGCATCGGCTCCGAGATGTGTTAGCATAAGACCATGTCTGGGACATGACATTGGCACGGATATGCTAGAGCTAGTGTAAGACCATGTCTGGGACATGGCATCGGCCTCGATGATGATAGCCAGTGTAAGACCAAGTCTAGGACATGGCATCGGAAACTTACCCCATATTGGAGGCTTATGGAATATCCAATAGTGTTCTGAATGGTTCAACGGTAAGAGTCATGATCTTAAGTTAATGAAGAAAAGTATAACCTTGTGGTGAGTGGTACAGGTACCTACTTGGGATGTATGAGATATGAGCTCAATATATAATATGTGATTTGTACGGATGGTAATGAGTAAGTTGTGCTTATGCCCACCTTTGTGTTATGAGCATGTATAGGTCTTAGACTTTATTATTTTGTGACTTTGAGAATTGGCCAAATGTGTTGGCTTAGGTTGGAAACCCTTCATTTTGTATTGAGCCTTGAATGATGGCTAACATTCATTTGAGTTTATAAAAGATGCATTTACAAGGTTGAATAAATGTCTAATGTGGCTGATTTGGTTATATGAATTATGCTTGTTTTGTTATTGGTTGGTATTTGTATGAAACTAGGTATGTAAGTGTCGTAATGAGGCTTGGTAAAAAGCCTTATATTGTCCACACGGGTAGACACACGAGCTTGTGTCTAGGTCGTGTGTGATACACGGCCTGCCCCATGGGCATGTAGTTCGACCGTGTGTCCCCTGGACGTAAAAATGTCAAGTCAGTATGCATGGTATTAAACACACGGGCAGAGACACGGCCATGTGTCTCAGCCGTGTGAAGGAAACGGCCTAGCACACGGGCGTGTGCCTTGGCCGTGTGAAATTTTGAGCATGCTAACGTCAAAAATAGAATGTCCATGTTTTCGCACATGGGCTAGGACATGGGCGTG
The DNA here is from genome assembly GCA_025698475.1 of Gossypium anomalum. Lineage (NCBI taxonomy): Eukaryota > Viridiplantae > Streptophyta > Magnoliopsida > Malvales > Malvaceae > Gossypium > Gossypium anomalum. Next base: position 65,230,475 of record CM046956.1, read on the forward strand.
TTATGGCTGTATGAGGGACACGGTCCATTGACACGGGCGTGTGTCTGGTCGTGTGAAAACCCCTGTTGGTGTGAATTAGAAATTAATTCTACACAGGTAAAGAACACGGGCGTGTCCCTATATGCATAGGTCGTATGAGCCACATGGGCCATCAGCACGACCATGTCGAGATGGTCACACGGGCGTGTTGCCCTTCTACACGGGCGTGTGCCCTGTTTTAAAGGAAAATTTTTCATTATTGGTTTAAGGACCCGAAATGGTCCCGAATAGTTTCCAATGGTTGTTTTGGGGCTCGTAGGCCCATAATAAGAGGTTTAAAGTAGAAATTGAAAATTTTTTAATTTGGACTAAGTCTTGGCGACTTGGGATTATTTGTGTGCATGGGATCAAGTTAGGAAACGCCTCGTACTTTGTCCCGGCGTGGGTTACAGGTATGGGGTGTTACATTTAGTGGTATCAGAGTTATGGTTTAGTCGGTTCTAGGACTAACCTAGCGAGAGTACGAGTCTAGCCATACATGCCATAATTGTATATTGATAGTGTGACTATTCCTGACGATTATAAATTATGTTTTTATATAGTAAATGGATCCTAATAGAGCCACGGCGGATGACGTGGAAAGTAACGTGTCGGCTCTTGCCGAAGGGACCGCGCCAGTTGATAGTGAACCCGTGAATATGGGCCAAGGCGGAGGGGCTAGAGAAGCCTACCCCCAGATGATGGATGCTTGGTACTCGGAGTTTGTTCGTGCGAATCCAAACACTCCACCTTTCCCACCTCCTCTGATTCATCAGTATGCCCCGGTAGCTCCACAAGGCGCGGACATGTTTAGAAGAGAGAAGCCACTGGTAGACAAGATCTAGAAACAAGGGGCCGAGGAATTCTGGGCTAGCATAGATGGTGACCCGGAGAGAGCAGAGTTTTGGCTAGAAAATACCATTAGGGTATTTGATGAACTATCATGCACACCTGAAGAGTGCGTAAAATGTGCAGTGTCACTCCTACAGGACTCTGCTTATCAGTGGTGGAACACTCTCGTGTCCGTCGTACCGAAATAGAGGATCACTTTGGAATTCTTCCAGGAGGAATTCCAGAAAAAGTATATTAGCCAAAGATTCATAGACCAAAAGAGGAAGGAATTCCTAGAGTTAAAGCAAGGTCGTATGACAGTGACGGAATACGAGAGTGAGTTTGTGTGACTCAGCAAATATACGCGAGAATGCGTGTCTACAAAGGCCACTATGTGTAAGACGTTCAAGGATGGTCTTAATGAAGATATCTGAGTATTTGTTGGCATCCTAGAACTAAGGGAATTTGTAGTTCTTGTTGAGAGAGCATGCAAGGCAAAAGAGCTGATTAAAGAGAGGAGGAAAGTGACTTTTGAGTCACGGGATTCAAAGAAGAGACAGATGGGGAAACCACATCAATCCTCATCCAAAAGATTAAAGGAATTCACCACCCGATCGAATGCTTCGGTGGGGTATTCGAATAGAAAGAAGAACCAGCAGAACATGACATCTAGAGCCTAGACTACTTTGGTCGCGAGTGTCGGCAGTACTCGGCGAAATAGGCCGAAGTGTTCGCAATGTGGAAGACGTGACTTCAGCGAGTGTCGAGGAAACGAGGTGGGCTGTTTCAAGTGCGGATCATTAGAACATTTCATCCGAGACTGTCCTGAAATGGAAGAGAGAGAAAAGAAGCAAGAAAAGAAGGCAAGTAGTACTCCTTTAAGGGGTAGACCACAAAAGAACCCCGGAAGTGGGACTAGAAGTAGAGGCGCACCAAGAGGTACCATAGTGAGGTCTGAGGGCAGAGAGCCTGCAAGAACTTATGCTATATGAACCCGGGAAAAGGCAGAGTCTCCCGACGTAATCACGGGTACCTTTTTTATTTATGATATGTCTGTTATTGCTTTAATCGACCCGGGATCTACCCACTCTTACATTTGTATGGAATTGATACCTCATATGAGCATGCTAGTAGAGTTCGCTGAGTTTGTGATAAAAGTGTCCAATCCTTTAGGCAGACATGTGCTGGTTGATCAAGTATGTAGAAATTGTCATTTGACAATTAGGGGTCATTGTTTTCCAGCTAACTTGATGTTAGTGTCATTTAATGAATTCTATGTAATCCTTGGGATGGATTGGTTGACTGCTCATAGTGTTGTAGTGGACTGTGAGAGAAAGGTAATTGAGTTGAAATGTGAAGATGGAAATATTCTTCGGGTTGGACCAGATGAGTCGGATAAATTGCTTGTAATAGTATCGTCTCTGACTACCGAAAAACATTTGAGAAAAGGATACGAGGCTTATCTAGCTTTTGTGCTGAATACTCAAGTGTCTGGGTTGAAGATTGAATTGGTACCAGTGGTTTGTGAGTTTACAGACATATTTTCGAAAGAATTACCCGGATTACCTCTAGTGAAGGAAGTTGAGTTTGGAATCGAGTTGGTCCCCAGGACGGCACATAACTTAGTTGATTCGTATAGGATGGCTCCAACGGAGTTGAAAGAGTTGAAAGCACAGTTACAAGAGCTAACGGACAAGGGCTTTATGAGACCGAGCTTTTCCCCGTGGGGAGCTCTAATACTCTTCGTAAAAAAGAAAGATGGGTCGATGAGGTTATCTATCGACTATAGACAGCTGACCAAGGTAACAGTGAAGAACAAATATCCTTTTCCCAAGATCGATGACCTATTTGATCAGTTAAAGGGAGCCACTGTATTTTCCATGATTGATCTAAGGTCGGGATATTACCAGTTAAAGGTTAAAGAACAAGAGTGCTAAAAACTACGTTTCAGACAAGATACAGGCATTATGAGTTCCTCGTCATGCCCTTTGGTTTGACTAATGCCCCGACAGTGTTTATGGATTTGATGAACTGTATTTTTCAATCGTATCTAGATAAGTTTATCCTCTTTTTTTTGATGACATATTGATTTATTCGCGTGATGAGAGCGAGCATGCAGAGCATCTGGGAGTTGCAAATCTTGAGAGACAAGCAGTTATATGCCAAGTTTAGTAAGAGTGAGTTTTGGCTTAAAGAGGTCAGATTCCTAGGACACATTGTGTCGGGTGACGGGATCCGAGTTGACCCAAGCAAGATCTCGGCTATTGTGGAGTGGAAACCGCTGAAGAATGTGACAGAGGTCTGAAGCTTTTTGGGTTTGGCCAGATTTATAGACGGTTTATAAATGGATTCTCTATAATAGCTACCCCAATGACAAGACTGCTGCAAAAAGATGTCAAGTTCAAATGGATAGAAAAGTGCAAGCAGAGTTTCGAGAAACTGAAGGCTTTATTGACTGAAGCCCAAGTGTTGGTGTAACCGGAGTCGAGTAATGAGTTTGTGATATATAGCGACGCCTCCTTCAATGGTTTGGGGTGCGTGCTTATACAAGAAGGTAAGGTCATCACTTACGCTTCAAGGCAACTGAAGCCACTGAGAAGAACTACCCGACACACGATTTAGAGTTGGCCGCCATCGTGTTCGCGCTGAAAATTTGGAGACATAATTTGTATGGCGAGAAATGTTAGGTATTCACCGACCATAAGAGCCTAAAGTACTTGATGACTCAAAAGGAGTTAAATTTGGGGCAACGCCGATGGTTAGAGCTGATAAAGGATTACGAGTTGGTAATAGATTACCATACGGGAAAGGCGAATGTGGTCGCTGATGCATTGAGTAGAAAGTCATTTTTTTCCTTGTGAGCCTTGAATACTCAGTTCACTGTGTCTAACGATGGTTCGATTCTAACAGAGTTGAGGGCTAGACCAACATTTCTACAAGAGGTCTGTGAAACACAGAAAGGTGATAAAAAGCTGCAGGTTAAGATGACTTACTATGAAATGGAAGATGAATCTGAATTTTGTATTGGTACCAATGGGTGTTTTATATTCAAAGACAGAGTTTGTGCACCCACGGAAAATGAGCTTGTTCAGAAGATTCTTAGAGAGGCACACAGTGGTTGTTTGTCTGTCCACCCGGGCAATGTAAAAATGTACAACGACCTTAAGAAAATGTATTAGTGGTCGGGTATAAAAAGAGACATTTCAGAGTTTGTGTCTAAGTGCCTAGTGTGTCAGCAAGTGAAAACTGGACACCAAGTGCCTTCGGGTCTACTTCAGCCTATCATGGTCCCCGAGTAGAAGTTGGATCGGATCACTATGGATTTTGTGACGGGTTTGTCGGTAACCTCGAAAAAGAAAGATGCAGTATGGGTTGTTATGGATAGACTAAGAAAGCCGGCACATTTCATACCAGTGCATACCGACTACTCCCTTGAGAGATTAGCCGACTTGTACGTTTCCAAGATTGTGAAACTTCACGGAGTGCCGTTATCGATTATCTTAGACCGAGACACGAGATTTACGTCGAGGTTTTGGAAGAAGTTACAAGAGGCATTAGGAACTAAGTTGAGCTTTATCAGGCATTTCACCTGCAAACCGACGGACAGTCAGAAAGAGTGATTTAGATTTTAGAGGACATGTTGCGGTATTGTGTTCTCGAATTTCAGGGAAGTTGGGAAAGATGCTTGTTACTGGTTGAGTTCTCCTACAATAACAATTATCAGATAAGTCTGAAAATGGCGCCTTATGAGGCTTTGTACGGGCGAAAGTGTCGAATGCCCTTATATTGGACTAAGCTTAGAGAGAGTCAGATTCACGGGGTCGATTTAGTCAAAGAGACTGAAGAGAAATTTAAAGTGATTTGTGACTACTTGAAGGCCACCTCAGATAGAAAGAAATCCTACACGGACTTGAAATTAAAGGGAATTGAGTTTCAAGTCAGTGATAAGTTATTTTTGAAAGTATCCCCGTGGAGGAAAGTCCTCAGATTTGGTAGAAAAGGCAAGTTGAGTCCTCGTTTCATAGGACCTTATGTGGTTACTGAGAGAGTATGGCCAGTTGCCTACCGATTGGATTTGCCACCAGAATTGGAAAGGATTCATGACGTGTTTCATGTGTCCATGTTACGTCGCTATAGATCAAACCTTTCGCAAGTGATTAAGCCAACAAAGGTTGAGATTCTTCCGGACATGACTCATGGCGAAGAGCCAGTCAAGATTTTGGCTCGGGAAATCAAACAGATAAGGAATAAGAGTATAGCACTTGTGAAGGTTTTGTGGCAACCCGAGGAAGCTATGAGAGATTACTACTCAAACTTATTCACCGGTAAGATTTTCAGGGACGAAAACCCCTAAGGGGAGAGAAATGTAACAGTCTGATTTAGGGCCTAGTCAGAATAGTGGTCTCGAGACCAAAAATCCAGTGTAGAATAAATTATTTTATTATTATTTTGATGTTATAGCATGATTATATGAGTGCATGAAAATTTTGTTAGGTTAATTTTGACGTTTGTGAGCCCAATTGCGAAAAATGACTAAATCCCATAAAGTGCAAAAGTCCTAATTGGATAGCCAGAGGTGTTATTTTGTTAGAGAATCAAAATTGGAGGATTTTAAAGGGCAATTAGATCCTTTTAAAGGAGTATAGTCGGCCATTGAGTCAAAGAGGGTATAAAATTTTCAAATTTGGTGAGTTAGGTGGCTTATTTTTTACTAAATAAAAACAAATAAATAAAGGATGATATCATCCTGTTTCCACCTTCTTCACCGCTGAAAATATAAGAAAATATTGGGGTTTGAAAGCTTGGAATTTTTAGCAACTTGAAGCACTCAAAAATTAAGAAATTCCAAATCCGAACATAGACCGGGGGAAAGCCAAGCAAATCGACTAAACCGACTAGTCGTGTACGTTTTTTAATCCAAGGTAAGTTGTATGTAAATAATACAACTACATTGTTACCATATGTGTTTGAATTATTATTGAATCGATACAGCATAAATTGCTTGATTGTGGAATTGAAAATGTATATTGAAACTGAGATAGTAAGATCCCCGTTGGAACCATAGGAAGTAAATCGGATATTCATACCATGACAGTTGGGTCACTTGCGTGAGCTAGTGTAAGACATGTCTGGGACATGCATCGGCCTCATTATGAGAGCCAGTGTAAAACCATGTCTGGGACATGGCATTTGCATTAAGACAAGTGCTAGTGTAAGACATATCTGGGACATGCATCAGCCTCGAGACGTAAGTCAGTGTAAGACATGTTTGGGACATGCATCGGCTACGAGATGTGTCAGCGTAAAACCATGTCTGGGACATGGCATTGGCACGAATATGCTAGAGCTAGTGTAAGACCATGTCTGGGACATGGCATCGGCCTCGATGATGATAGCCAGTGTAAGACCATGTCTGGATCATGGCATCGACAGCTTACCCTATGTTGGAGGCTTATGAAATATCCGATAGTGTTCCAAATAGTTCAACGGTGAGAGTCATGATCTTAAGTTAATGAAGAAAAGTATAACCTTGTGGTGAGTGGTATAGGTACCTATTTGGTACGTATGAGATATGAGCTCAATATATAATATGTGACTTGTACGGATGGTAATGAGTAAGATTTGCTTATGCCCACCTTTGTGTTATAAGCATGTTGATTATTGATAAATTGTTGTTGTATATCTATTTATATGCAACTTACTAAGCTTTTATGCTTACTCCCTTTTCTTTTTATTTTTCTTATAGTGCCGCCTAACTAGCTCAAGGATCACTGGAAGTCAGAGATATTGATCACACTATCAACCGAAGCATTCGGTATAGTTGGATTTATAATTTTGAATATGGCATGTATAGGGCTTAGACTTTATTATTTTGTGACTTTGAGAATTGGCCAAATGTGTTGGCTTGGGTTGGAAACCCTTCCTTTTTTATTGAGCCTTGAATGATGGCTAACATTCATTTGAATTTATAAATGATGCATTTTCATGGTTGAATGAATATCTAATACGGTTGATTTGGTTATATGAATTGTGCTTGTTTTGGTATTGGTTGGTATTTGTATTAAACTAGGTATGTAAGGGTGGCAATGAGGCTTGGTAAATAGCCTTATATTGTCCACACAGGTAGGTACATGGGCATGTGTCTGGGCCGTGTATGATACACGGTCTGCCCCATGGGCGTGTAGTCCGGCCGTGTGTCCCTTGTACGTAAAAATATCAAGTCAGTATGCATGGTATTAAACACATGGGCAGAAACACGGTCGTGTGTCTCAGTCGTGTGAAGGACACGACCTGGCACACGGGCATGTGCCTTGGCCGTGTGACATTTTGAGCATGTTGATGTCAGAAACAGAATGTCCATGTTTTCGCACACGGGCTAGGACATGTGCTTGTCGTGACCGTGTGAGGGATACAGGCCATTGACACGGGTGTGTGTCTGGCGGTGTGAAAACCCCTGTAGGTGTGAATTGGAAATTAATTCCACACGAGTAAAGGACACAGGCGTGTACCTATGTGCGTAGGCCGTGTGAGCCACACGGGCCATTAGCACGACCATGTCGAGATGGTCACACGGGCATGTTTCCCTTCCACACGGGCGTGTGCCCTGTTTGAAAGGTAAAATTTTTATTGTTGGTTTAAGGACCTGGAATGGTCCCGAATAGTTTCCAATGGTTGTTTTGGGGCTCGTAGGCCCATAATAAGAGGTTTAAATTAGAAATTGAAAAAGTTTTAATTTGGACCGAGTCTTAACGACTTGAGATTGTTTGTGTGCATGAGATCAAGTTAGGAAATGCCTCCTACTCTACCCCGGCGTGGGTTACGAGTATGGGGTGTTACACATAGGCATGTGGCTGGCCGTGTGGCCAAGTCAGTATACCCTCCAGATTTCACACGGCCATGGTACACGGACGTGTCTTCAACTGTGTGATGCAAGTCAGTATGTATGCCCTGTTTCCACACGGCCTATGACACGACTTGTCTAGTGGCCGTGTGAGGCACACGGCCTATTCACATGGGTGTGTGATCCCTATATGCATGAAAATTTTCCAAGTTTCCCAAAATTTTCAAATGTTATCGATTTAGTCCCAAATCTTTTCCAAGCATGTTTTAAGGTCTTGTAGAGCCTCGTAAGGGATAATATGATTAATGTTTATGTGATATTGAATTCATGTATGTGAAATGTATGTTATATGTTGTAATTGATCGGTAATGCCTCGTAGCCCTATTCTGGTGACGGATACGAGTTGGGGGTGTTACACAGCAGGTGCATTCGTTAGTCCAAAAGGCATAACGAAGAATTCATACTGACCATACCTCGTTCTAAATGCGGTTTTCAGGACGTCAGAGTCTTTAACTCGCAACTAGTAATAGCTCGATCTCAAATCTATCTTTGAAAATACTATAGCCTCTTTTAACTGATCAAACAAATCACCTATTCTGGGTAGAGGATATTTATTCCTGATCGTCACTTTGTTGAGCTGTCAATAGTCTATACACTTTCTCATCGTGCCATCTTTCTTTTTCACAAACAATACAGGAGCACCCCTAAGGTGAGAAACTCGGTCTTGCAAACCCTCTATCAGTTAATTCTTCCAACTGAGATTTCAATTATTTAAACTCTGTCGATACCATTCTATATGGAGCTATCGATTTGGCGTAGTTCCCTGCACTAACTCAATGCCAAACTCAACCTCTCGGATCGATGGTAAACTCGGTAACTCTTTAAGAAACACATTTGGATACTGACACACAATTTTCATTGATTCAATCTTCTTTTCTGTCACTTTCGTATCAAGCATATAAACAAAATAAGCTTCACAACCCTTTCTCACATATTTCTGAGCTAATATTGATGAAATCACTGCTGGTAAACCATTCAAATCATCTGACTCAATCTGAATAATATCATTATGCTGACATCTCATATCAATCGTCTTTAGTTTACAGTTCACTATAGCATCATGTAGCATTAGCCAATCCATACCCAAAATTATATCAAATTCATCAAAGGGTAACAACATCAGATCAGTCGGAAAATAGAAATCTTAAATCATCAATGGACAGTTCTTGCACACTTTTTCAACTAAAACACACTTGCCTAAGGGGTTCAATACTCTAATCATAAATTCAGTAGACTCTATAGGCAAAGTCTTACTGGATACTAAATTCATACATATATAAGAATGAGTTGATCCTGGATCTATCAATGCCATAACTTTAGTATCATAGAGAGTGAAAGTACCGGTAATCACATCTGGAGATGAAGCTTCTTCACGAGTGCGAATACCGTAGGCTCGTGCAGCTGCTCTGGCTTCAGACCTCACAGTAGAGTCTTTGGTCGTTCTCTGACTACCACTTACATTAACAGCATTTCTAGGTGGTCTACCTCTAGCTGCAGTGTTACTCGGCCTCGTGTTTTGTACTGTATCTTGCTCAGCCAACTCAGGACAATTATCAATGAAATGATCTAATGATCCACATTTAAAACAGGCTTGATCATTCAATCTAAAATCATCGATATGCTGTTTTCCACAATGTCTACACTCAGGTCAGTTTTGTCTCACACTGCCAACACTGGCAATAGATGTAGCTTGATTTTTAGAACTTACAGGTTGCTTTTCACGATCCCTGATTGAATGTCCCACTAATGCATTAGAACGATTAAATGAGGCTCAGAATTTCTTCGAGGAAGATTGATATGGCTTACTCATCGCTCTTTTTCTTGAGTCTCTAGCTTCTGAGTCTGCTTTTCTCTTTTCTTTGCTGAGATCCTCAACTTTACAAGCCATCTCAACCAGAACGACAAATTCCTTCAATTTAAGAATTCTGACTAATAGTTTTATATCCTTATTCAACCCGTCCACGAATCGTTTACACATGATCTCTTCAGTAGACACATATTCTCGAGCATATTTGCTCAATCTTACAAATTCTCTTTCGTACTCGGTCACAGTCATCCTGCCTTGTTTCAAATCTAAAAACTTTTTATGTTTCTGATCAAGAAATCGCTGACTTATATACTTCTTTCAGAATTCGGATTGAAAGAACTCCCAGGTAATCCATTCTCTTGGAACTACAGATATCAACATTTTCCACCAATGGTACACATTATCTCTTAGCAAAGATACAACACATTTGATACATTCATAGAGAGTACATGACAATTCATTGAATACTCAAATCGTGTTTTCAAGCCAGAACTCAACTCTCGCAGTATCATCATCAACGGTAGCTCAAAACTCCTCAGCCCCGTGTTTACTTATCTTATCCACTGGCGGCTTATTCAATCGTATCGGATCTATGACTTAAGGATTAATAGGGATTTGTTGAGTAACAGGTGGGGGTAGAGGTTGTTGAGCAGCCGGATTCATTCAAACGAACTCTGTAAACCACTCACTCATCATTTGGAAGAAGGCTTGTTTAACCTCTCCTCATTGACTACTTGAAATCGGCCTAGAATTAGCCGGCGCTGCCCCTGAGCGGGAGTGGGTGCATTACTTTCCACATCATCATCTATTGCTCTTTTAGGATCCATTACTATACGAAAAACACATTTTAGCTGTCAGGAATCATTACACTATCGCAGTTTATATATATGGCATGTATAGCTAGACTCTCACTTGCTACATTAGTCCTAGAATCGACTAAACCGTAGCTCTGATACTAATAAAATTGTAACACCCCTAACCCGTATCTATTGTTGGAATAGGGTTACGAGTCATTACCGATCAAAGCACAACATATAATATACATTTATCTTACATGATTCAATTTCACATAAATATCAAAATAACATAATCATATTGTCCCTTACAAGGTTCTATGAGACCTTAAAACATGATTAAACGAGGTTCGGGACTAAACCGATAACATTTGCAAACTTAGGGAAACTTAAAAAAAAAATCATACATACAGGGTTCACACGCTCGTGTGAACAGGCCGTGTGCCTCACACGACCACTAGACACACCTGTGTCACAGGTCGTGTGGAAACAGGGTATTACATACTGACTTGCACTACACGGCTGAGGACACGCCCGTGTGCCATAGCCGTGGGAAAACTGGAGGGGTTACTGACTTGGGTCACACGGCCAGCCACACGCCCATGTGCCAGCCTGTGTGCCACACACTGCCAGTAGACACGCTTGTGTGTCTAAGCCGTGTCAAACCTGTAGGTTATACTAACTTAATCCGAAAGGGTACCCTAGGGGACACACGGCTGTGTAGCATGACTGTGTGTCGTACATGGCTGAGACACACACCTGTGTCTCTGCCCGTGTTGACAAAAATAGCCTACTTGCAAAGCCAATATGGTACCATTTCAATACATTTATAGGCAACCAAAACATGCCAATTCATACACATTTCATGCCATTTATAAACCATTCTCTTAACTACTCATATCCATAACCAAAACATACCAAATCAATATGCCAAAATCATCAAACTTACATAATTTCTAAATGCATTTCCTCATCATCTTATCATCTATTTCATGCTTCAAATCATACCATTTCATCATCTCAAAACCAAGCCACAACATATCATCATTCAAGCATTAACTCACCAAATGACAACTAGTTACTTGAGCAACCATATAACCATACCAAACAAACCAAAACATATGACAACTTATACATCATGAATTACTTACCAAACACCTAATTCAAGCCACCTTAAATTGCCATACACATCAACATTTACATCATTTCACAAGCCAATAAAAATGGCTAATATCATATCTCAAAACTTATCATTAAACTACTAGCCTATACATGCCATATACCATATTTACAAAGCTTCAAAAGTACCAACAAAATGATCGATAGTGTAATGACATTTCCTAACGATCCTCGAGTCTGAGCTAGCTTCGATAATCTATAAAATAGGGAAAGAACACACAAAGTAAGCTTTAAAAGCTTAGTAATCCATATAAAAAAAAAGTAACCATATGAATATTTGCATATCAATTCAAATATGCTAAGTATAGCTGAACACATACAAGTTCACAAACCTTTCTCATTGTATACATATTCAATATCATAATTAAATTCATCAAATACTTCCCTTTTTAATACTCGTATGAATCTCGTACGTACTTGAGTCACTTAACTCATTCACACATTCTTTCTCGACTTGACTTTGCCCTTTGAACCGTTCGAAATCATTAAGGATACTCGGCAATCACATATAGCTCGTACAATGCCATATCCCAGATATGGTCTTACATGTTATCACATATCGATGCCCCTGTCCCAGACAGGGTCTTACACGAAATCAATTCATGATGCCAATGTCCCGCACATGGTCTTACACGTAATCACAATACAATGGAAATGTCCCAAACATGGTCTTACATGTAATTACATCTCAGTAACCTAATGTCATAACATTTGTATCCTATACTATTCCTAAGGTTCGTACAGGACTTTCGGATATTGTAACTTTGTCGATTCTTGCTCGTATTTACTCGTTCAACATTCATAGCAGTTCAAGGATAAATAACATGTATAATTCAATTTAAAGACATTTATTTGCATATGAACTTACCTCGTATTAGGGATTGACGTATCGGGTCGACTACTTAACAACTTTCGATTTCCCCCGATCTAAATCCGATTTCTTTCATTCTTGATCTATACACATTCAAATTAACTCATTTATTCATTGATTCATTCAATTTAATCCACAAACACATATTTTGGGGCATTTTACACATTAGCCCCTATAATTTCACATTTTTTCAATTTTGTCCCTATTTCATAAAAACACAAAATTCATGAAATCCAATTCAAACCCATGTGTGCCGAACTACTATAGTACCCCTAGCAGCCCATATTTCACATTTATTCACACTTTTAACCCCACATTTATACCTTTTCACAATTTAATCTCTATTATGCATTTTTACTCAAAATCACTTTACAAAACATAGATATCCATCACCAAACTTTCATAATTCATCAACAAACATTCAAAAACACAATAATTCATCAATGGAAACTTTCAAAACATTAAGAATTTTTGCAATTTAGTCCCTGGGCTAGCTAATACTCGATACAATGATAACAAAAAACGTAGAAATAATTAAAAACTGAGCTCAAAACATACCTTAATCAAGCTTCAAAGGTGCCGAATGTATGAGCCCCAAAAATGGAGTATTCTCTCCTTCACGATCGGTTGAAGATGATGATTTTAAGGCTTATTTTAGTTTTGTTTTATTTAATATAAGTTTAATTACAATTTTACTAATTTAACCTTAATTAAAAGCCATTAATAAACATATAGTGGATGGCTATTCATGTCAATTCCCACTATCCATGGTCTATTCACAACATAAGGACTTCACATTTGATTATTCATAGCAATTAAGCACTTGAACAATTAGAATGCAACTTTTACATTTTACGCGATTTAGTCCTTTCGTCAAATTAAGCACTCAAACATTAAAATTATTTCACGAAATTTTCACACATATATAATCACATGCTATAAACACCAAAAATAATATTAAAAATAATTTTTTAACCTTAGATTTTTGGTTCTAAAACCACGATTCTGGTTTAGATAAAACTGGGTTGTTACAATAATAAAAATTTACACTATTAATTACAACATTAATTAATAATAATAATTAAATTTCTATCCAATTTATATCCTAATTCCAATTTAATCCTAATTAACTCATTTACTTTTCTAACTAAATTCTTACTTTATTTCTATTCAATTTTCTTCCATATTCTACTTAACTATCTAATGCTCATAATAAAACCCTAATTTAAAACTTCTTTCAATTTAATCCCTACAACACAAAACTTATAGCCTAGTTTACAATTTAATCATTTAATCAATTCTAACTTGAAATTCATTCAATTAAAACCCTAATTCATTATTTTGTTCAACATGAACTATGTTCAAAAACCTAAGAACTTTCAAAAGTTCAACTTAATTTCAACAAAACTTTGTTCTAAAACTTCTAAAACATCAAAATTAAGAGAAAATGACTTAATTAACTTACCTTTTAAAGCTTCAAACCTTAAAACCCTAGTTTTTCCTTTTTCTTTTCTTTTTCTTTTCTTTTCCTTCCCCTGTTCGAATGTTTTCTGTTTCTTTTTCTTCTTTTTTTTTTTTTTTGGCTTTGTTTGTTTTGTTTTATACTTTTGTTTCTTTTATTTCATTTACTTTATATTATAATTAATTTAATCAATAATTATAATAAATATCTATTTAATAAGAAATACATATATTACAAATGTACATATAAATATTTTTACATTTGTATATTATCATGACCATCCATTTGTCTTTCTTTTATTTATTTATTATACAAAAATCTTATAATATATTTATTTAATTAATAAATATCTTTTAACTTAATTTTTAAGTAAATCAATTATAATCTTACATTTGTACATATTTTTATATTATTACACATGTATTAATTTGTACCTTACATTTGTCATTATCATATTTATTTTCATAATATAATATCATAATTTTAATAATTTAATATAAACTATAATAATAATTAATTAATAATAATTATATAACATATAAAAATCTAAGAAAAATCTTTGATTTTATCTAAGTTTGCCGCCTCAAATTAGAAGGATTGGCCTAATTGTCATTTTGGTTCTTTATATTTTCTTTTAATCTATATTTCAACTTTTTCCCTTTATTCAATTTAGTCATTTTTCCCTAATTATTCTTAATTAAGCTAAATTCACTTAATTAAAGCCTAATTAAACACACAACTAGACTTACAAATATTCCTAATAAATATTTATGAACTTGGTTTACTAAGATGAAGGCCCTATAACTCGCTTTTCCGATGCCCGTGAATTTGGATCATTACATTTTTCATTAAATCATACTTTTATGACATATTTTATAACTTTTATAAATTAGTCCTTTTAAGCATTTTCACCGAAAATCACTTAGTAAAAATTATTTTTCTAACCATAAACATGTATTTTCTACTATTAAACACAAAAATACACACACATTCATCGTGGGTCAAAACCCTAGACTTTAACCATATCTCAAATTAGTGGTAGAAATAGATAGATCTTGTTAGAGGATTTCAAAAATATGAAAATCATTAAAAACGGGACTAGGACGGACTTACAATCAAGCTTGGATGCTTGAAAAACCCTAGCCATGGTTTCCCCTTGCAAATTTCTGCCAAGGAGGAAAATGGACAAAAATTGGCCTTTAATTTTGTTTTTAATTCATTTTAATTACTAAATGACCAAAATGCCCCTAACTTAAAAATATTGTATTTCACCTATTTCATGTCCATTTTTGTCCAACAAATTAACCAATGGTCTAATTACCATTTAAGGACCTCCAATTTAAAATTTCATAGTAATTAGACACCTCTAGCTTCTAGAACTCAAGTTTTGCACTTTTTACAATTTAGTCCTTTTGACTAAATTGAATGCCCAAACGTCGAAATTTTCCATACTGCCACCAAACACTGGCGCTTCCGTGTTCTGCCTTCCACTAATGGAGTGTCGGCTAGGAGTCGTGTATTACTCTCGAACAGTAGTTGATATTGAAGTCACAAATGTTTCATTTGGCAATGAAAATTGAACATATAACTCGAGATAGGGTGATCCACTAGCAAGATGAGTCTCCACCATTGCCTCAAAGCTACGAACACCTTTGATATCAAAAGAGTCATATGTCACGGGATCAATCGAAGCATAAAATTGATACTTAATAGAAGAAACCTATAACACCCATAACCTATTTCCATCGCTGGAATGGGTCACGAAATGATATTTCGCCAATTACTTAATCGGAAGTTTACGAGCATCTTTTTCTATCAACTACAATTCATAAG
The DNA here is from genome assembly GCA_025698475.1 of Gossypium anomalum. NCBI lineage: Eukaryota > Viridiplantae > Streptophyta > Magnoliopsida > Malvales > Malvaceae > Gossypium > Gossypium anomalum. The sequence goes on from CM046956.1 coordinate 65,246,171, forward strand.
GACACGTAAACCCGTCCCATAAAATTCAGCATATACAACTTTATAGTATGATCATACTTAATCATATGACTCATTAAGATATCTCGAATTCAAAACTATACTTGAATACAATAGCAAAATTTATTGTTGCCAACTTAGAAATTCACATCATGAACTAATCACCATACCAAATAATTAATATTTTCAGCACTCAAACGTATATCAATATATATATTACACTAATAATATTAGGCATTATAACCGAAACGAATGATTTCATAACTTAACATTTTTATATTTAAACCTAGTGTTTAAGCCATATTCGCATGGCTAGAATTATACATTCCACGGCTAAACAAAAATACAAAATAGCCTATACATGCCGTAATGTTCACCTATACAACAAAGAAAAAGGAGTACCAAAATGTTGCAAGCTAGTGTGATGACTTCGACGATGGTCCAAAACACACAAAAAAAAATGAGTATTCAACTCAGTAAGACATAAGCAATAATATAAATATACCTTTGAAATGATGTTATAAGAAAATAATATTAGATCCATAATTTCAGTCATGCCAAATTATGTCACAATCACATAATTTACTGACCCGACCACAGGCCAAGGCTTGCTACCCAATCAACAGTCAAACAATCAAACGATTTTAAAAAGAAACAAACCTTCTCTCTAAGTATGAAACAATGTCAAGTTATATGCACTCATGCATATTCATTTCATGCCTCAATTTTATATTTCAATTAATGTCACTAACACAATATGCTTTCCATATGCTTCTTATACCATCAACCGAATTCGCACACATAGTGCACAACAATTTCGCACACATAGTGCCATAATATACCGCACACATAGTGCCCCGAGGATTCAATCACTTATTAACATTTAAAGCAGCACACATAGTGCCTCTCAACTTCGCACACTTAGTGCCGGTATCGATTCATTATAGTAAAACAATTTACTAAATTCAATTGGCATATACGGTCACAATTATAATTGCATATAATATAATCGATCTCGTAAAAGCTTATGGACTTACCTTATATAGTTTGAAATGATTTCCAATCGTCTACTCAATATTCTTTGTTTTTGCCTTTGCTTGACTCCCCTCCTTTGGGTTCTTGATCTGGAATATTTAAACTCGGTAGTTTAATCACTTTGCTAAATACTTATACATATTACATCATCTTACAACCACCATTATTCAAGGCTTTGAAATTTCCACGAATATTCAACTAATGCCTCTAGGCCGAATGTAATATTACATCCAAATTAACATAGTCTTTGTTATATCTAATTCTAATATACATAATCATAAATCAATTCAACATTTTAAACCATTATCACTCACTTAGACGTTTATAAGGAATTAATTATAATATCACTAGGATATACTCTATGTGGCCGAATATATCACATTAAATTTAACATTACCTATGTAATTTCCTATAAGTTCTTATACTTAAAATTTCATACATTTAACCTTTTAATGCCTATTGATCTTTCCTTTGATCTTAACCTAAATGGCAACTCTTATACTACATGTTTCAACCGAATTATTCATAACATCAAGACTAAAATTTGCACCTTAAACTTCATACAATTATCATGACCTTCATAACTCATTCGGCCCTATCAAAGAGCCATTTAACATACAAGGAAAAATAATCATAAAGGAAGAAATTAACATTCTACTTAGACCCAATTTTGACCGAATATACAAGGTGCCTCTAAGCTACTTATCCAAAAATATTTACCCCATTCTAATCATCCACCTATTGTTCCTTACAACATAAAAATAACCTATAATTCTCACACTTAATTTCACGGCATATTGCCCAAATCACCATAACAATCTCAACTTTCTTGACATTACCAAGAGTGCATCCACATTTTTAACTTAGCATATCATAAAAACCAAATCAAAAATTCAAAACTTACCTCTTAATAACTAAAGAAGAATGTCGAATTACTTTAGGTAAATTTCCCCTTATTTTTCATCTTTGTTTCGGCTTTGAGAGAGGAAGGAGAAGAAGATGAACACCATCCTCTTTCTTCTCTTTTCTTTAATTCATTTTTTTATTACAATTATTAAATCATTTATCATTATAAAATCATTTTAAATTAGAATTAGTGGAGCATCATCATTTCTTGGCCGGCCACTATGTATATTATGGTTAAATTGACATGCAAAACCACTCTTTTCAACCTATGTACTAATAAGCCATTATAAAATTATCCTATCACTTTCTAACAATGTTTCATATAAGTCCATTTTAATAAATTCACATAAAGATGATTAAATTAATGCATGAAACTTTCACACATGCATTTACTCACATCATGAACATAGAATAAAACTTTTAATTATTTATAAGACTCGGTTTCGTGGTCCCGAAACCACTCTCCGACTAGGGTCAAATTTGGGCTGTCACAAAACCATACCTGGGGTCATTTTGAAGATTTTACGCCTAATTCTTTTACGAAATTCTATAAAATCTATACTCTGTTTAAAAGCCATTCGCGCTGTGTTCTCTGATAAAAAAATAACACTGTTCTCGGTGTCACGGACCTCACCATCATAGTAAATAACAACACTAATGCGTTCACTCATCTTCAATTTCTATTCTACTTAGCCTCTCTAATTTTTCTTGCTGTAACTTATGCAACCTGAGAATGATATCTGCCTCGTTTATAGCCTAAGGCCAAGCATGAACTACTATAGAAAAAGAGCGTCCACGTAAGAGCTTTTTTCAAAAATTTTGATGAATTGCATCCTGCTTGAAGCGTTTTTGACACTATTTGTTCAAAAACGTCTTCTCAAAATTATTTTTTTCAGGAACTGCTATAGCAAAAGAGCGTCCACGTGGTAGCTTTTTTTCTATATTTTTACTTACAATGCATCCTGCTTGAAGCGTTTTTGACACTATTTGTTCAGAAATGTCTTCTCAAAATTATTTTTTAAGAACTACTGTAGCAAAAGAGCGCCTACGTGGTAGCTTTTTTCTGTATTTTTACTGACAATGCATCCTGCTTGAAGCATTTTTGACATTATTTGTTCAGAAACGTCTGCTCAAAATTATTTGTTCAGGGTAAAAATAGTCAAATTTTGTTAAAAAAAAATTAACACAATATTATTTTTAAAAAAACTAAACCCTAATTTAATTATTTTTAACCCAAAACCCTAATTTAATTTATCTAAAACCCTAGAACCCTAATTTACTTAATCTATTTAAAAAACATAAACCCTAATTTAATTTATTTTAAACTCTAATTTAATTTATCTAAAACCCTAGAGCCCTAATTTAATTACTTTTAACCCAAAACCCTAATTTAATTAATCTAAAACCCTAGTACCCTAATTTACTTAATATATTTAAAAATCATAAACCCTCATTTAATTTATTTTAAGCCCTAATTTAATTTATCTAAAACCCTAGAACCCTAATTTACTTAATCTATTTAAAAACCATAAATCCTAATTTAAATAATTTTTATAAAATAACACTAAATCCTGATTTATTTTTAAAAATGACTAAAACTATAAACCCTAACTTGTTTTAACAAAAACCTAAATACTAAACCCTAACTTATTTTACCAAAACCTTAACCCTAAAAAACCCTAGGGACTAAACATGCAAATATCCCTAACATATAAAAACACGGAGCAAAGCGCGCTCCTAAGGAAGCCATTACAATAAAACAGGTTTTTAACGGCATTTTTTTTGCCTTTAGCGGCGTTTATAAGCGCCGCTAAAACTGAAAGCGTCACAAAAAGCGCTGCTAAAATTTTGCGGCATTTATTTAAAAAGACGCCGCTAAAGTACATGACTTTTAGTGGCGCTTTCAAGAAAACGCCGCTAAAGAACATGATCTTTAGCGCGCTTTTTGGACAAACGCCGCTAAAGAATGTGACCTTTAGCGGCGCTTTTTGTGCAAACGCCGCTAAAAATATATGTTCTTTTGCGGCATTTTTTTGTAAAAACGCCACTAATTTTAGCATATTTCTAATATCCCAATTTCATTCATATACAATCCTTCCTGCAACTTCAAATCCAACCAATAACAACAAATCTAAATGATACTTCAAGCAACATCAAATCCAACCAATAACAGCAAATTTAAATGATAATTCAAAAATTCAATGAAAGATATATTTATAAATGAAATAACAAAATATTTTTAAAAAGTTATATTGTTAAAACATTCTTACAATAAGGAAATAAACTTCTAAGATGGTGGCTTCTGGGACTGCTGAAACATCTGCATCATATTTTGAATTATCGATGTCCTCAAGATTAACAGAACTATCACTCGAAGCAATCGCTTGATACTCTGCCTTTTTATCCTTTAGTTTCTCCTAATAAATCAATCAAAGAGTTAGAAACGAAATATATAATAAAAACAAATGCAACATAACTTAACATTATTTAAAACTACTAACGACGAATTAAACCATTATAATTAAACATTATAAATATTTAAAATAAATAAAATTTTATTAAGTAAATATACCATAATTTCTCCAACTTCTGAAGTCATTGGAGATCTATCTTTTTTCCTATGTGTAATGTCAAAAAGCTAAAGGTGTCCAACTTTTTGACCGGGCGAGAGTTCCTACAATATAGTAGTAAAAATATTATTTAATAGAAAGTAATTAATATTTGACACAATTAATAAATTCAAACTACCTCGGCCTCAGCTACACAAGCAAAACTTTTCGACCCTGCTGTATGTGTGAATTTTTGTTTTTGCCTGCTGCTTGTTCCAACTCGCTCATGGTCCTACATTATGAAATTATTATTACGTATATAGTAAATACTATAAAATGAAACAATTATAAGAGTTTCGAAGTATGTAATACCTCTCATTTCTTTAAATTCCAAAATCTAACTGCATCTTCCCATTGGTACCTCAGCATCCCCGGCGGGACATTTCGCAATTTCTCTTCGAGGCTTATATCTTTGTTAAAATAATCCTTCTTTAAAGTGCTTTTATGGTCTCTCCAGTTTTTTCCCAATGCCTTCTTGATATAAGTGTCCGAGACCTCCAAAGTAATCACTCCTAAAAAAACACAAGTTTAGAAAGTAAATATAAATGAAACTTAAACCAAAGTATTATAAATTACATTCATGTTTTGTTACCTTAATATTATCGAGAGCTTGATTTTTGTTACTATCAGGCATTTGATGCCATGATTCGTAGTTGATAGGCAACATATTGGCATTTCGTGCTATAATGCCCAACTATCCTGCTAAAAGTCGAGCTTCTGATCCAACAGGCTGACCAAGATTGTTTCTAGATACTTTGACACGCACAACAGGAGTTAACTCGTATAAATCTTTAAGCAGCGTACATCCTTGACCTCTACGTGTCCCACCACTTTCAGCTGAAAAATGGTATATTATAATATAAGAATTTGAAAAAGAAATCAATAATAAAAGTCAACACGCATGTAAATTAAATTTAACATTACTTTGAATTTCTGCAGACTCGTCAGGTGTTTTCGGAACATTCGAAGATCCAATGGCAGTCTATTGTTCACTATTTGTTGCTTCCGAATTTGGAGTATTCTGAACAATACTTAGATCTCGTAATCTTCTTCTAGGCATTTTTCCTGCAATACACATAAAATAGTTGAAATTTTAGTAACTAATTACAATAATAATAGTACATATAAAATAGTTGAAATATTTAACAAGACTAAGATTTAAATTATAATATTACATATAATTAAAAAATCGTAAAATCTTGCTACATCATTATTCATAAATATCTTCATCCACATCATGGCGAACCCATTAATGTTGTGTACTAGTACTAGGGATATTTTCATTTAAGTTTTGTTTTGGAAAAGACAAAGTTTCTGATCTTTCGACGATGTCATCTCTACTTCCACTGCCCATGTCAAACAAGTCTCTAGGGGTGTTCCGGAGTACAACGTACCAACCCTCATCAGTTAGATATTTCGAATAAAAAACTTGTTTCACTTGAGAAGAAAATACATACGGCTCGTCCATAAATTGTTGTCCAGTGTGAATCAAACAAGAGAAATTAACCATTGTAAAACCAAATTGATCTTTTTTAATTCCGCAAGCAGTATTAACATCAGCCCAATCACATCGAAATAAGACAACTTTCCATTTGCCATAGTAATCCAACTCAATAATGTTAGTAAAAAGTCCGTAATACTCCACATTTCCCTCAACAGGATTACTGTCCTGAGCACTAGCATAACTTGTAATTGAAGAATTAACAACAATTCCATAATTTTTAGTTCTCCTCATTCTGTCGTGATATTTTGTATGAAATCTGAATCCATTGATGAGGAAGGCACTATATCTTTTTACTACTCTATTCGGACCTTGGAAAAGCCATTTAACTTCATCATTGACGCCTTTCCCACTCCAAACCTATTGAATTGAAAGTAAATTGAGTAATTATAAATGTATTATGTAAAAACATTATTATTTGATTAACTAAATTTCACGATTATGTGTAACTTATTAACTTCTACTACATACCGTTCGGCTTAACCATTCATGAAAAGATTCTATGAATAACTTATTAATCTCTCAATGTTGTAATCTTCGGGAGCGTGAACGAGATCTCAAGATTTGTTTGTACTCACTATTTTAAAAAGAAGTTTTAATTGGTTAGAAGATAAACAAATCAAAAAGATGAATATTTGTCAAATTTTAGAACTTACTTGCATAATAGTTCAATTGAATCGTGGTGAAAAAGAACATATCGATGTGCTTGTATCCAAGATATATTATCTAATTTCTGCAATTTTAACTTTGTCGATTGGTTCTCCGTAACTTTGGAATAAATAAGTTTCGGCCAAGTTATGATCATTGAGCCCAGCATTTCTACTTGGTCTATTCAATCGTGTTTCAACATCTTCTAAATATCTAGAATAGAAGGTCATACACTCCTCTGCCAAGTAGCCTTCAGCAATTGATCCTTCTGGATAATGCTTATTACGACAATAAGACTTTAATTTTCTTAGGAACCTAAACACGATATACAACATTATCAAAAGTTGTTACTAAATGTATAGAGGTGAATGAGTGAATACTTTACAAATAAATTAGCATATTTCTATAGGATACATCCATCAATAGAAAACCGGTCCACCAAGTATTACTTCTCGAGGGAGATGGATTAGCAAGTGCACCATAATAGTGAAGAAGGAAGGTGGAAAGATCTTCTCCAAATTGTATAAAGTCAAAGCGGCTCGATCCTGTACTTTCTCAAGTTCTTCAACATCTAAAACTTTGCCACAAATAGCTTTCATTATATTGGATAGTTCAATTATACAGGACGTCACCTTTTTTGACATACAACACTGTAAAGCAACTGGCAATAAATCTTGCATCAAGACGTGATAATCATGTGATTTTAATGAATATAGTTTTCGATATTTAAGACTTACACATCGAGATATATTTGATGCATACGCATCTGGGACATTTATATCCTTCAACACCATGCAGAACACTTCATTCTCTTCCTTTGACATTGCAAAAATAGAAGGCGACAACCGATATTTCCCATTCGGAAGTAATTGGGGATGAAGATTACGCCAAATTCCCATGTCAACTAAATCAAGTCGACTCTAAAGATTGTCTTTTGATTTTCTATCGACATTCAAAATTGTCCCAATTATGTTCTCGCAAACATTCTTCTCAATATGCATGACATCAAGATTGTGGCGTAAAATGTTATGCTCTCAATAAGGCAACTAAAAAAAATACTCCTTTTTTTCCACAAGTCTGCCTCATTAGGATCATCCTCTTCATCAGATTCATCCCTCGATCTTCTCTTTGTTTGTGTGTTAGGTGGTTGATTCATCTTTCCATAACTAAAATTGATATCTTTTAACATAAATAAGATTTTAGATCCAATGGTCTGCTTAGGAGCTCCTCTGTATTCTTTAGTACTGTCAAATAGAGTCTTCTGAAATCTAAATTTATGATTTCCATCTAACCACCAACGATGCCCCATGTAAGAGAACTTCTTCCCATTATACAACCACTTCGAACAAGTTTGCACAGCACAACAAGGACAAGCATATCATCCTTTAGTACTCCAACCAGATAAATTGGCATAAGCCGGGAAATTATTAATTGTCCATAACAAAGCTGCACGTAAATTAAAGTTCTCATTCCTCAATACATCATATGTCTCAACACCCGACCATAACTATTTTAACTCTTCAATAAGTGGATGCTAATAAATGTCAATATCATTTCTGGGACCTTTCTCTCCAGGGATAATCATAGATAATATAAAAGAAGATTGCTTCATGCAAATCCATAGAGGCAAATTGTAAGGAACAAGCACGACAGGCCAAGTACTGTACGAAGTACTCATGATTTTAAAAAGTCGTCAGCTGCTAGCCCAAGCCTTACATTCCGAGAATCTCTTGCAAAGCTTGGAAATTTACTGTCAAACGATTTCCAACCTAAAGAATCTGCAGGATGCCTTAATAACCCATCATTGGTTCGTTGATCATTATGCCACCTCATAGAATCGACTGTCTTTGACGACATGAAAAGCCTTTGAAGTCTTGGTATTAGGGGAAATTATCACAAAATCTTGGCTGGCTTCTTTATTAACTGTGCCCCACGTTTATCCGCATTCACATCTTCTGTATTCTTATTCATCCAATGAGAATTACCACAAACATGACAAGACTGTTGGTTTTTCTGGTCACCCCAGTACAACATGCAGTCATTTGGGAAACTATGAATTTTATCGTACCCAAGGCCTAAATATTTTATTAGTCTCTTCATATCTTGACAAGACTGAGGGATTTTTACAAATGGAAACATATCTTTCAGAAACTCTAGCAGCATTGTAAAAGAGTTTCAGGTCTACCCTCCCAAACATTTTAAGTGAAATAGGCGTATGCAGAAGGACAATTTCGAATATTTTGATCTCTCGTAAAGTTCTTCGTTCATTTCATTAAGTAAATTGTATAATTTCGCCACTTCTTCATTTGGCTCCTCATCAAGTTTACTTATTCCCGTTTCAGTAAAAACATTTCCACCAATATTACAATCATCGAATGCAATAAAGTCAGGTGGAAACGGTTGCTCACCATGACTGTGCATATTAAACGCATCTCGCAACATACCTTCCATGTCATCTTGTCCTACATATTGATGGTAAGCAGTATCAGGATAAGTTTTGATTCAATACACATTACAGCCGGGTGTATACCTATTCAATCTTTTATACCAAAAGCACTAATTTGGATAGTTTCACCATGTCTAAATTGGACAGAACTTATCACAATAACATCATATTTAAGATTTATTAATCACTTGTAAAAATGATGAAAATCTAACATATATAAGCTGTTTCAGGCAGCCATAAATAAGACACCTTAAACACTTGATATTATGATGGTAACTTCCCATGCACAAGCTATTTCGGACAGCATTAAGAAGACAATTCATGACATTTCAACATGCAGATTCTATCATCAATTTGTCTAGACTTTGCACAGCATTTAACATGGTACAACAGAAAACTTATTAAGCTGGTTTCACCTTCAATGTGTCTAAATTTGGACAGCATTTAACATAGAAATTCCCCATGCAAAAACATGTTTAAACTGTCCAAAAATCAGACAGCAAAAATGCAGCCATTATTCATGTCGAAACACATTCAATCCATTCAGACTTGGACAACATAAATGCAATAGGAATTTATATTAGTTCATAAAGCTATGAAACACAAATTTATATTTAATTTGCTATTCATAAACCCTTAAATTGGATGGCAAATTAAATTAAATATACATACCTCTTAGAAATTATAAATTGGATGGTAGAGTCGATTAAATTGGATGGAAAATTAAATTACACCCGCAAACAATGAACAACCATGAAATTAAAAAATAATCTAAGGATAAACAAGAATTAAATAAGTTAAAAACATGATCCATTAATGTATTTTTAAGAATAAACAATATTAATGATCAAAACGCACATAGATTTGATGATAATGTTTTCTAATAAGGGAAACACAATTTGATTATAATTAATACCATATGCAGAAAACAAATGGTTAAACATGAGGTCTTATAACTCTTTAAGGAGCCTGCAAATTGGTTTTAACAAAATCCAAGAGGGTCTCTATAGAAGACTACAATGGTTGCATGTGCAGCGAAACTAGCTTCTTTCTTTTCCAGTTACCCATAGATGATCTTTATAATCTTAAATTTCTTAAACATTGATTACAAATTTAAAATTTCTATTTAGAAATTATTATGGCTAGTGATTATTGTAAATCACTATTATAACAGAGATTGACATCACATAGAATTTTCACAAAATTTCCATGCACGAAAGGAGATATAAAATATACCATAAAAATGTAATTTGTTTCTGGCACTTGACCTCCTATTTGAAAGAGTTTCATCAGATCATGAAACTGGCCATGGATATCACCACAGACGGTCATCGGACTGTTGACAGGTTGCTCATTCGACTCCTTAATGAGAATTTCTTTTACCTATAACGTTTTGTAGAATAAAAAAGCCTTCAGATAAATCACACAAATAATTAAAACCTTCACAAAAAATAAAAAACTGACATTACTGCAATGAATGACATAGAAACTAGATACTAAAGTTAAGCATATGAATCTGCAATCAATTAAAATCCCCATATTCCCAGGAAATGCCAATTATTCAGGTCTTGGAAGCTTTGTTTTCATGAAATAAAACAACAACAACAACAACAACAATAATAATAACTCAGTTATGGGAAAATAAGCAATATAAATTTTAAAAATAATAAGAATAATAAAATGCATAGATGACATAAGTTTCAAGTACAGACATGAACTAGACATTTTTCTTGCATTTCTTGATCCATTTCAAAAAAGTTCTCAAACTTAATTCTACCATATCAAACATCCATTCTTTCGATTTCATCTGATTTCTCAATCACCAAAAGAAGCCACACAAACCCTAGTCTTAAAATTAATATGTTAAACGTTGTGAAGTATGGAATAAATGGGATGTTGTTGGTAAAGATAGGTTGGAAATGAGTTGGAGTTTAGCATAGATTTCTGCTTAACTTGGACAACAAAATGGGAATATACCTCTTATTATCTAGAGTAAATTGTATAGAACACCATAGTTGAAAAGTATCGACAAACCAGAATGCAGTCATTACTTTTCTCAAGTCCAAACTCTAAGGCTGCTATAGGCATGCCAATTGCATAAGCCTCTTTTGTAGAGAAGGAAACATATGTTATCGGAACCAATCATTCTCCCTAAAGTACACATATTCATCACATACTTGAATATAAATACTCATGTTGAACCTTCATATTTGTTCAAACACACTAACATATTGGCCAATCCAATACCATACAATTTTGTTTTGGACACGTACTAAGATTTAAAAAAATATATAAAAACTAAGATTGTTGCAAAACTCAAATCTGGGAAGTTAGATTTGAAATTCCTCCAAAACCCATAGGTTAAACAAAGAAGAAATCAAATTGTTCTCAAATCCACACCCACAGTCTTTGATCTTTTAAAATAAAAGAACAGCTTACCTGAAATTTCACACTCCGATGAAGCAAACGAGAAAAGCGTCTGGTTATACGAATTTGTTGCGAGTAACCTACAAAACAGAAAAGCGATTCAAGTCAGATGTTGATTGAAACTTTTCAGAGTTAACAAATATACTTAGCTACTGTGGAAAATGTATGTTACCTCGACAATAAGACTTCACCATGTCTGCTGATTCTTTTGGGGGAAATTTAGGGATTAGGAGAAATTAAAGAATTGGGGAAATCTATTTTGGGTTGGGGGGGAATGGCTAAGTGTCGGGCATGAGAAAAACAAAACATTTCAGAAAGGAAAACAACGACGTTTCGGTTAAAAAAATTGACCATTTGTGGCGCTTCCGAAAAGCGCCGCTAAAGCCGATCTCTTGTGGCGTTTTTTTAAAAACGCCGCTAATCCCCTAAATCTCCAATTAAAACGATGCTGTTTTCATTAAACTATTATGTTCTTTACGGCATTTTTTAAAAACGCTGCTAATCCCCTAAATCTCTAATTAAAACGACGTCATTTTCGTTAATATGTTTTTTGCGGCGTTTTCTAAATCTCCAATTAAAACGACACCGTTTTCGTTAAACTATTTTGTTTTTTGCAAACGCCGCTAATCCCTAAATCTCCAACTAAAACGATGTCATTTTCGTTAAACTACTATGTTTTTCCGGCGCTTTTTTTAAAAAACGCCGCTAATCTCCTAAATCTCCAATTAAAACGACGCCGTTTTCGTTAAACTATTATGTTTTTTGCTGCATTTTTTAAGAAACACCACTAATCTCTTAGTTTTTATATTTCATTTTTATTTGTTATATTGCATGATAACTTTGAAATTTTAAGTTTAAATTTCACTTAAATAAATTAAGTGTAGAGGAATTAATTTGAATTGAATTATTCGTTGAATTAATTCTTTAGATTAATGATTTTAATTATTAATACTAATGATAAATGTTAATATGATGATAAGTTATAATTTAATCCTTACAGACTTATGAGGTGATAAAAGAGCTTACATCGAGATATATATATATGAAGTAAAGTTTAAAAGATTTTTCTCTTGCTGATATATGGTACATACTATTTTTTTTTAATCCATATCAATTTGTTACTTTTTTTATTTATTTATCAATTTTTTTTAATTCTAATATTTAAATATATCAAATGGTTTAGATTAAATATTTTTAGATTAAATCATAAACCATTTAATATATATAAAGTTTATCTATTATCTCTTAAATAATTTAAACTATAATCATAATTTTAATATATTAAAATTAATATTATCTCTTTTACAATTATATAAGAAATCGTTTAATATATAAATTAAAAAACACTAATTAATCTAAACCCTTAACCCCTAACCTTAAACTTTAAACCCCAACTGTTAAACCATAAATTATAATCCCTAAACCCATAATTCATAAACCTTCAAATAGTAACTCCTAAACCTTAAACCCTAAATCATATACCCTAAACCATAAACCCTAAACTATAACGATAATTAATTCAATATTTTAAATTCAATACTATCTCTTTTACGATTAAATAAGAAAATATTTAATATATAAATTAAAAAACAATCAGTCATATATCAAAAAAACTTTAAAATTATTTTAAATAATAGTATTTTAATTTTTTTCATTCTAAAAAAATATTTTCCTATGTTTTTACTTTCAAAATTTTTCTACGTCTCATTCTTTTTTTTTTGAAGAATTCAAATATTCAATTAAAAAAATTATACTTTTTTGCGGCGCTTTTTGAAAAATGCCGCTAATGCTCGATATATAGCGGTTTTTTTCAAAAAAGCACCGCTAATGATCAATATATAGCGGCGTTTTTAAAAAAGCGCAGTTAAAGCCACTAAAGCTCAGTATAAAATTACGACATTGCACATAATTTTTTGCGGTGCTTTTTAAAAAACGCCGCTAAAGGTGAAGCTATAGCGGCGTTTTTTAAAAAGCGCTGCTAAAGGTGTACCTATAGTGGCGTTTTTTGACAAGCGCCGCTAATTCTCAATTTTTAGCGGTGTTTTTATTAAAACGCCGCTAAAAACCTGTTTTGCTGTAGTGAGCGTTTTCTGCCACGTCAGCAAAACACTTCCACGTAAGCACGTTTCGCTGACATGGCATAAAAAGCTTCCTCAGGAGCACGCTTTGCTGGAATTTCCCCCTTTAAACGCGGCCACGTAGGCGTGTTTTGCAAAAATCAGCCCTTTCCGGTAAATAATGGTGTAATCGGCCCAATTTCGTAAATTTACTTGGAAATAGACCTTTTTAGGTAATTTAGTCGTCTAGTTTATCATAAAATCCATTTTTTATGTATTATTTTTACTCTCTAAAACAATAATGATAATCACCATAAAATACACATTTTATTAAATTACTTCACTATGATAATCTTTTGTTTTAAATTTTAATAATAGTAGTTATATTATTAGGTAAAATAAAATATAATAAATTTTAGTTAAGATATTATTTTATTAAAATATTCACATTTTATATAAAAATATTAATATTATTTTATTAAAATAAATGAAGTTACATTTGTAAATATTATTAAATATATTATCTAAATCTCATTAATTAATAATATTTCTGATATAATAAATTTTTTAATTTTAAAACTTTAAAAAATTTAAATATAATCTAAATTTTAAATGTTGTTATAAATGTGTTAGATGTTGGTTGGTATCAACCACCTCTCTATAATATCCAAAATATTGACAAATTGTTATAGGAAGAAGTGATTGTAACTTGGAGGGATTATTAATTATAACAAAAAAAAAAAAAAAAAGAATAAATTAAACAAATTTGTGCACCATTGTTTGCTGGTGGTCTGGGTATTAGTAAGATCAACACCTTCAATGATGCCCTTCTCACCAAAATTGCATGGCACATAATGACTGATCACAATTGTTTCCTCACAAAGATTCTAAGAGCCAAATACTAATCTCCCTCTTGTTGATACTATTAAATTGTCTGTCCCAACATTTTAGTTCATGCTTGTACTCTCCCCAGCATCAATATCTTGGATCAAAAGAAATCTCTCAATATCGTCGTCAATCATGATTGGGCCTCTGACCTCCCCAGCAAGACCCTTTCGATACAGGGTAGTAAAAACAAATTTGTATGGAAATTTAACTTTAATGGTCGCTTTTTTGTTAATAGTGTTTATGCCTGTGAGTGTCAATTTAATCCTTCAACTTCTGCAGCCTCACCCTCTAACAAAGCATAGACTAATCTATAGAGGCTTAAACTCCCTTACAATATTACCATCTTCCTTTGGAAAATATGTACAAATTGCCTTCCAACCAAGGAGCTCTTCTCAAGACGCCTTTCCGATGATGATAACCTCTGTGTGTTTTCTTTTTTTTTTTTTTTTTTTTTTTTAAACCTTGAATGCAGTTTCGATCGAGCAGTGGTTTGGTTCTTCTCTTGTCCTCTTATCCGACTGTCTCCGAATTTCTTCTCTATCATCCTGGTTTCTTCAGTGGCTCAACAAAACAAAATCAGCTCCATCGATTCAAAGAATTTTTACACTTATGCAGCATGCACTCTCTGGATAAATTGGAAGTCAAGGAATAAACTCATTTTCAGAATGGTCGATCATTCTCCAGCAAGGGCAGTCATAAGGACCCAAAATCTCCATGATTCCATAATGAATGCCTTTCCCAGTAACAACTTGCAAAGCCATCAGTTCAGAATTCCAAGATCGGACCTTATTGATAATCCTGTCTCAGAATGGGCACTCTCTCTTTGCATTGTTCATTGCAGGCGAAATAGCATGAGTGGTGGAGCAGTTATCGCCCAAGACTACAGAGGCTCTCAACTCTTATCCATTCGAAGCTACAAGTTTGCCAACAAAATACAAGCCAGACTTGTCACTCTTCGCTCTATCCTTATTATACTAAAAGATCATAATATTTTTATGTGTGGGTTCTTTGGAAGTGACAAAAAAAAAAAAAAAAAAAAAAAAAAAAAAAAGGGGGGGGCTTAATATCATAAATGAGCGTACAAAAGTAGAATGGATGGTCCAACCAGCTTATGATGATATCAAACATCTCTTCCAAATCGTCCGAGTTCAAGATGGGCCCACGGATAATATCCATTTATCTTGGGATTCATGTGCTTCAACGACTTTTATTAATTTTCCATTGCCTTATGTTTTGTAATAAATAAATAAATAAATAAATAGATACTTATATATTTCTTAGCAAAAATCACTTTACGCTTTTACCAATTTAGCACCTTTTTCATCTATAATCAATAACTTCAGTTTTAAAAAAATGCCAAATGGGATATCTGTTTAACACACTTATCATGAGTTATAATTTGAGGGCTGGCTGGCTTCTGGCTCATTGGATAAGTAGATGAGTTTTTCTTTTCCTTTACACAATAATAAATAGCATAATGTTTATCTGTTGAGAAGGATAACACAAATTTCAAATACATAATAAAACAAACCTGAAATATCAAAAAACAGTATGTCTAATCAAGCAAAATTGAGGAAAAAAAATTAGCCACATGCTAATCCATGTGTGTTGATTCAGTGCTCTATTCTTCTTTTCTCGTACACGCTATTTCCCTTAAAATTTACATGCAAAATATCCTTTAACGATAAATTATTATTATTTGTTCATTAAGCTGGGTTTTGATAGGTCTTTTCTCTTTTCTAATATGTTTTCTTTATTGATTTATTGAGATGCTGATTTTGTATTTTTAAATTTTCATTTTTGATAGTTAAAGAAGTCTGTATTTGTTTGCATGGTTAAAATTATTTTCCAACTATTAGATGTAATTTTTCATATTTTTCTTATAAAATAAAATAAAAAATTTGAAAATAATCCCAACTATTATCTCTGGCTTGGGGTTTGTATACTGATTATAAATACCCTATCAAATATATATATATATATATATAAAACACTTAGGTTAGAATAGAAAAAGTTTATGGTACGTGGGAAATTAGTTTTTAGATTTCATCTTTTTATTGTTGAGTTCATAACTTTTATCATTTTTTTTATAATTGATTTAATATATAATAACAATTTACGTTGATTATACGTAGATTTTGGCGATGTTAAGAGATAGTTCTTCAAAGAGACATAGAAATGAATCGTCATTTGAATTAATATATTTGTTTAATATAGATCCTTATTTTGTAACATATGTTTTATTATAACAAAGTCTTGTAATTATTTTTTTTTAATTTAGGATTGTTTTCTTATATGATTATAATTATAAACTTACTTTTATGATCACAGTGTTGATAAAGATGATCTTTCTTCAAGAGAAGGATAACTGAGTCTAGAGATTTCTACAAGACAGAGCTGAAAAATTACCAATCCTTTTATATGATTTCAAATATCTCAAAAAAAAAGTTCTAAATATTTTAAAAATAATTTAATTTAATTAACTTTTGAAAAATGTTATTTTAACTAAAATACTCATTTTAATTGTTTTGTAAACATTATCCAAGTTGCAACTTAGATTTTGTTTAGAGAATATGCATCAACATCATAAAAAGATAGAATTGAAATTTAATACCAAGATGTGCACTATGTTGCTCAAACTAAAAAACACAATAAGCAGAATCATTTATTTTATAAAGAATGAATATGTTTTTGTTATTTAGGTTTCCTAAGATTCTTACATTTTAAATAACTTAATCCTTTTTCATTTCCATTATATACTTTATTTATTATTTCATATTAAAAAGAACATTTCATATTCTGTTTTATAAATTCCATTAATTATTTCATAATAGTTTTATTTATTATTAAATATAATACGATTCTTCATATTCCGTTAAAATCAAATTTAAAATAAAAATTACTGTCAATTATTTTATGGTCTAAATAATAGTTATAAATTTTAACTTAACTTGGTACAAATTTGACCTATCAAATTTCTTATTTAAAAATATTTCTGCGAATTAAATATGCATTGTAAATAAAATATTTAATAACTATAACACACTTTTGAAGCTAATTATATTACCTACTTAATTTATATTTTAAAATAATGTAAGATTTTTAGGGTTAGGGTTTAAAGAAAAATTATTTGTGATAAAATAATTTTTTGTAGAAATTATAATTTAAATATATAATAATCAATATTGCAAACGTAATTTAAGTTATTATCAAATTCTACCATTTCATGAATATATATATATATATTACTTTACCATAAAATTAAATTCAAAATATATTATTAATTTTTGTTTTCTTGATATCAAACTTAAACGTTTTAAAATAAAAAAATTAATTAAGTCTATAAGTCAATATTAACCCATGCATTACAATAATAAATTTTATTAAAAATATAAAATAATTTAATATATTTAATTTAAACATAAATTAATCCATGGACACGAGTAATTGATAATTCAAATTTTATAGTACCCCCATTCTCATCATATACAATTATTCATTAGTTCTAATGAAAATATAAGATAATTTAAATAGTTATAGTACAATCATATATTTTTTTACTAAGGTTTTCAAAATTAGACTGGTAGTCGAATCAATCAAATCACCGTTCTCGATTCAATCGATTCGTCTAGTTTAATTAAATAAGTATTAAAATTGAAAAATAAAAATAGAGAAAATTGGTTCAATTGCCAGTTTTATCGATTTTTAACTTGATTCAACTAGTTTCGAATGTTTTCTTGGTTAACTGATCTAACTCCTTTTTTTAGACCGATATGCCAACTTAGGGGTGAGCATTCGATCAAATTAAATCGAATCAAATGAAAAACTTTCAAGTTAATCAAGTTGACGAATCCTATTTTATCATCCTAACTCTATTTGAAATTTTCTCTAATCGAGTCGAGTGAGATAGAATTCGAATCGAATATATTTGTTCGAGTTAAATTTAAAAAAATGATTTTGAGTCCTTGTAATCACTGTCACCCAACGTAATAAAATTTGCCCACCATAATCAAATTTGTTATTAACTTTCATCCCTTCATAATTTATTTATTAATTTTTTATATATGGGTTAGCTTCTTTGCTTGCTTAGTTGCTTCAATTATTTTGTGATTCTTGTCACTATGTATTTTGAAATTAAAAAAAAATGTGATTTTTTAAATAAAATTTATCTTAAAGATAAATGTGAAATTGATATCAACGTAAAATTCAACACGAATATTTTATAGCATCATCAATAATTCAATTTTAACAAAAATTTATAAAGATTCAATATAATTAAACAATTTAATAATATAAATAGTACAAAATGTGAAATTTAATTTAATAATATAAATAGTAGATATAAATAAAGTTATTACTATTTAGGTTTAGGGATTTTTTTGGATGATTTTAATTTTTGATTTGGGGGTAAAAGGTGAAAAGTAAAAGTTTAAGGGGAAAATAAAAAGTTTTGGGGGTTGAGGTAGTAAAATTTGGGAGGCGGGGAATGGGTTTGGGGTAGAAGGGGGGTGGGGTGGGATGGGAGGGGAGTAAAAGTTTTGGGGAAAAATAAAAAGTTTTAGTGGTTGAGGGAGTAAAATTTTGGGGGGAAAATAAATGGGGGAGTAAAATTTTGGGGAGAAATATTCAAGAAAAAAAAAAAGAAAGAGGGAAAATGGGTTTGGGGTAGAAGGGGAGTGGGATGGGAGATGAATAAAAGTTTTTGGAGGAAAGTGGGAGAGAGTAAAAATTTTGGGGGAAATTGGATAGGTTTGGGAGTTTGGGGTAAAAATGTAAAATATTATAATTTGGTATTTGATTTATTCGAGTTATTCGGATTTAAAAATCAAACTCGATTCAAACTCGAAATTCGAAAAAAAATTTGAGTTGACTCGAAAAATTCTATTAATTCAAATAACTCGATTCGTTTAACTCTTAATTTGATTTTTTATTTTATTTTTTCGAGTCGAATCGAGTTTTGCTCACCCCTATACCAACTAATCTAATCCAATTCAAATATCATTGGTTATTATAACATCTAAATTTGTACAATTTACTTTTACTCAATTTTTTGTCAAATAAAAAATATATTTCCATTTAAATAATATGTACCCAATTTAACATGGTGTATCACATTAAAATTGCAAATATTACAGAATATAATTACTTATACCATTATGGTTAACTAAATAAATATATAATACTTAAAAAAAGCTAAACAAGTCTATTGAATATATTCTTTTTTTCATATTTCAATCACTTTAAAATAGGTTTTTTTTAAACTATATCTTTTTCTTTAATACAATTCTTCAAAATTTTGAATTACAAACAATATTTCATTCTGGAAATTAATAGCATTAAGTGGATACAATAAAATCAAACAATCATGTTATGGATATCACTTTGAGACTTCAAAATCTCTTGAATAGAAATCGGAGGATTCTCGAGAAGCGTCAGGCCCAGTGGATTGTAATAAACGTATTTCGCCATTTGATCAACAACTATATTTTGATATCTAAGAATGTGTCGAATTTTTATTTTCCAATTTCGTTTGAGCAAACCATTGATTAATCGTAACTTCGTCAGATTACTGCTGGTAGCGCTACCTGCTAGTAAGGTCTCCACAAGAAGTGCATTATCACATTCGACCTCCATCTGTCTATAACCATTCTCCCATACGATATGTAAACCTTCAAGAATAACTCAAACTTTAACAATATTTCCTATTGGTTTAACACTTAACTAAGTCTTTAATATTAAAATACTAACGTTATCAATTTTTAAAATTTGAATTTAAAAATATTGTTGAATTTATTTAAGTATGTTATAATAACCAAAAACAATCTAAATCGTAATTTATAAACAATTTTAAAATATTATTAAAATTTATAAATTAGCATAATTTATAAGTATATTAAATTTCAAATCAAATAATGTTTTGAATTATTACGAAATACTTTTGAACATACAAAAAATAAATATAAAACAACATTTAAAAATTAAAAAAATTTAAATAGTTTTGAACAGAATATTTTTAAATACACATTAAAAAATATAAAAATTTAAAAATTTAAAATTAAAATTAAAAGATTTATTTGCATAACAGGCTTTTAAACAAATAAAAATACTGTTAAAATTTTAAAACATAATAATTTTTTAGAAAACTAATAATACTGGTATCACAGACCATCATAAATTTATTCATGTTTTTATAAAATTTATCAAAAATATCATGTGCATTATCGCTTCTCATCGAATTAAAGTTCACGTACCATGCTACATAAATTGATGAAAGCTCAGTGTAATTTCAATGTTTATTGCTATTTTAAAAAGTAATTGTTAGAAACTTTGAATGTTGTAGTCTGTTCTTGCATTCTGTTATAACATTCAGTATAACAACTTTTTTGAAATAGTTAGAAATATTTGTTGAATTGACATTTTCTGTAACACCCTTCATCTAATTTGATCGTCGAACTTGAGCTATATGCTGCTACTACAGTTAACAAAACATCTCATAAACAAATCGGACTTTAAACATTCCATTAAACAATAAAACATTACATAATCCAAGCAATATATGATTCATAAACAAATTCGAGTCTCAAACGAGCTTACAAAAGCTCTTAAACCAACCCGGAAACAAATAAGGACTTAATTGTAAACTTAACAAAAAAATTATATAGAAATTTCAGCAAAAAAGGATCACATGGCCGTGTATCCAAGTCGTGTGATAAGCTATGACCGTGTGGAAAGAAGTCGCACGATGGAAACACGAAAATATACACACTTTTTCATGCCTTTTTTAACTCAAATTCATGCAATTTTGTAGTAATTCTTGTTGAAAATATATAATAATTATAAAATAATTAAATTTTACTTAAATTATTAACATGTTGAATTTTAATTAATTTTATAATAAATTTTGATTTATTTTGATTTATTTTCAACAGATTCGTACAAATGGCGAAAATTGGTTTGGCAGACACTACTGGAAGCACAAACTGAGAAGCGATTTTGAAGCATCAAAGTGAATTAATTTTTCAGTCTAAAACAGTCCAAATTATGAATATTAATTCATAATATAATTAATTTTAATTTTAATCTAATTTATTTTGGGTTAAATAATTATTATTAATTAAATTATGAAAAAAGGCCCAGTTGTGTTGAACCAAGAAAATCAGTCCAGCCGAGCAATGGGCTGCCCAAAACCGTCCCATATGCTAACCCAATTTGGCTTGAAAAATAGCCCTTTAAGTTTCATTGAATTTGAATTGAAACCCCTCCACTTATTAAGCCTTTCTAGATTTGCCCTTACCTAAAAACAGCAAGTTTGAAACCATCAAACTTGCCACATGTGTGGCCGGCCATAGGGCAAAAACTTGGAACGATGGAAATGTGCAAGTGTACACAATCGCAACAAGTAATAAAGTGACAAGTAAATGTTAAGTTATCGTACCCACAGGGTCTGTGTAAGAAATTATTTGTGAATGCAATTAAAAACACTTTGGCGAAGAAAAATATTTTGATTTTGAGGAAGTGATTAAAACTAAAATTTAACTACGTAAAATAAATAAAATAAAAATAAAAATTCCAGTGCACGATTTCAAAAGATGATTTTAATCAAGATGACATAATTGTGTTAGATTAATTACATTTCTTAACTTAGTATTACAAAACTCATGTTCATGTTGTTACGAATAAACTCACGGAAACTTGGTAATTTGCTAACTACTGCTCATATGTACCTATTAAATTAACTAATCTTATATTCCTACCTTGAAACAGTTTAATCATAATAATCTTACAAGTTATGCAAGGCTAATGTATCGTCTAATACTGTCGCTAATTTAATCCTCAGCTGCTTTAGAAGATTAAACATGCATTGATTAAGTATTGTTTATAATTCAAACATGATTAAATAATTAATTCATTAGTTACCTTACAATTATAATGCAAGAATAACTTAATCATGATTTTACTTAATCAAACAATTTACCAAGACCTATAACAACACAAACATAATTTTAATAATTTAAGTAGACGAAATGCAATCAACCTAACACAAATTAAATCTAAGCAATATTAAATAAATTAAACATATCAACATCACAAGTATTCATATACATGTTCATAACAACAACAATAAAAATTAAAGGATAGGGAACTAGAATCAAATCCGATGTTTCTCTGAAGCTTGACTAGTTTGCTCTGCTCCTCCTTCCCCGCTTGTTCTTGTTGAACCGAGGCTTCTACAAGAACTTGAATGTTGCATCCAAAGGTGGTTGAAGGGCTCTTTTCCAAGAGGGGAAATCGACAAGGGAATGGAAGGGAAAAAGAAGAACAAATGAAGGGTTTTGAAAAGAGAAAAGTGAGAGAGAAGTGAAGAATGAGAAGATGAGAGATGTGTTTCAAATGAGCAGCCAATGGGGTATTTATAGGTTGATAAGGCTGCTAAAAATAGTAAAAATCAGCAGCCATAGACTCCCCCCATGGCCGGCCACACATATGGCAAGTTTGACGGTTTCAAACATGCAAGTTTTAGGTAGGGGCAAATCTAGAAAGGCTTAATAAGTGGAAGGGTTTGAATGCAAATTCAAGGAGACTTCAAGGGATATTTTGTAAGCCAAATAATCAGCTAAACAAGCTGATTGGGTTAGCATGTGGGACTGTTTTGGGCAGCCCATTGCTCGATTGGATTAGTTTTCTCGGTTCAACACAACTGGACCTCTTTTCATAATTTAATTAATAATAATTATTTAACCCAAAATAAATTGGAATAAAATTAAAAATAATTATATTATGAATTAATATTAATAATTTGGACTGTCTTAGGCTGAAAAATTAATTCGCCTTAATGCTTCAAAATTGCTTCTCGGTTTGTGCTTCTAGTAGTGCCTGTCGAGCCAATTTTCGCCCTTTGTGCGAATCTGTCGAAAATAAATCAAAATAAATCAAAATTTATTATAAAATTAATTAATTCAACATGTTAATAATTTCAGTACAATTTAATTATTTTATAATTATTATATATTTTTCGACAAGTATTACTATGAAATTACATGAATTTGAGTTAAAAAGTGTGTATATTTTCGTGCTTCCATACCCCCAAACTTAATTCATTGCTTGTCCGAGCAATGCACAAATTGAAAAGAATTTCTTAGAAAAACCTTTGAAAAATAATTCCTTCAGAACAACATTCTTCCCAAAATTATGAATTAGTATACTTATGCTCAAGAACAAGAAATTTGATATTTATGCTACTTAAGTATACATATCATTCAAATTAGTCTCAATTATTATTATGATGGCAAAAATAGACTAAATGCTTACTCAATAAAGACATGTTAAATCCCTACCAATTTCATTTTATTCCATTATTTAAAATTAAGCTGCAATCATTAAGTTTAACTTATGCCTTCATATGTTGAACTTAGCAATTTCTCTCCACTAATTTAGGTAGCATAGAAACTTGAATCAATAGGTCTTTTAAATAGGTTGTAACGTGGTTAGGCTAGGGGTAGGTGAAAGATAGCTAAATTTAGGCTAAAAACCCTAGACTCAGCTTCAATTGGAACTTCGAACTATTTGCCTTCAATACACCAACTTATTTTGCTTTCACATGCTCTTTTGTAAATCTATTTCTTTCGAGTACATAAGCACTTCTCTTTTTCTTTTCCTTTTTTTCTTTTATTTTTTCACGAGCATTTTGCTGTATGTACTACAAAATTTTTTTGAGCATTTGATAATTCTTTTCAACTCTCCCAAACTTATTTTCAAAGAATATTCTGAATAGTACTGAGTCTAGTGTTTGGGAAAAATTAATTAAAAGAGAAGTGATGGCTAAATATTGCATAGGTTCAAATATAAGTAGGCCATATAGTCTCAAAGTTAGGTTTCAAGGGATAAAATTTATTAAGGTTGGCTTGAAAGACTCAAACAGTCCAAACAAAAATTTGCCTAAATCATTTTCAACATTCCATGCTTCCTAGGATTTCACCTCAAGAAATTACTAAGTCAATTCTAGAGACTTAAACTTTCATGCATACCTAGCTTTCCTAAGGAACTAAAAGTTTTATGGTATAATTTACATATTTTATTAAGATTACATGACATAATTCAGCTAACATCACAATTATTGAAATAATAGAACTTTATTCATACTGAAGTTTAGCATACTTAACAAAATTTCAAATTTTTTGAACAAAATATAACCTAATCATAATTAAAATAAAATTTTATTCTGAGAGGAAATAATTTTAATTTTTTTGTTCCCCCTACTTAATATGAACAATGTTCTCATTGTTAGAAGTGAATAGATACTATACACCAGGTAGGATTCTAGAAAGAGGAGGTGAGCCAATTTGACTGCTTAAGTACCCAGCTCTTTCTAGATCCAATCCTAGACATGTATATATCTATTGCCACACTTCTTATTATAAAAACTTGTTCTTTTTTATTCATGATTTACATATCTTGTTTTATTATGTGAAAAATTAAAAATCCTAATAGAACATAATCTTAAAACATTAAATAACCTAAAAACAAAAATAAAATAAAGTCAAGATCCCTCCTTTTTTATTTATTTGCAGATCCTTCAGAATCCGACTCATCTTTTGCGTCATCGTCTTTGTTTTTGCATGAACCGCTCCGTTCCCTCTTCGATAATGGACTCCATGGTTCAAATATAAAATTTGGAAACTCAGGCACAAAAATAAACCGGTCATTAAATATTTTCTTAAGAGCGCTTCTCATTGAGTTATTCTGTATTTTTTAATATCTCCAGTAAGCTTGTTTCTGCCACTACATATGTTGCATCATGTCCATCAACTTTGACAGCTCATCTTGAAGATCTGGGTGAGACAATTATGTAACACCCCTAACCCGTATCTGCTGTCAGAACAGGGTCTCGGAGCATTACCAAAACATTTAGAACATTTTACAAATAATTTTTGTAAATTATTATTCATTAACCGAAATCATTCAAAACGTCCCTCAATTGGACCCTCAAGGCCCAATACGAGCATTAGAATCGGGTTAGGACTTAATCGAAACCTCTAAGAAATTTTTGCAACATTTTAAAAACTTTCCAAGGTGCAGGGCTCACACCCCCGTGTGGTCCAAGGGACACGCCCGTGCTACAGGCCGTGTTCGATCCCGTGTAACTCTCTGACTTGTGTGCACGGCCATGCTACATGCTCGTATGCTAGGCCGTGTGGTTAATTAATTCAATTCAAAATTAGGTGCAGGTTTCACATGGTTAAGACACACGCCCGTGTTCTAGGCTGTGTAGCACACACGACTGAGACACACACCCGTGTCTCTACCCGTGTGCTCAATTCTAAGCATTCTATTTCTCAAAATTAAGGTGCACGGGACACACAGCCTAACCATATCCTTATGTTACCAGGTCATGTGTCAAACACGGTCTAAACATGCTCCTGTGTGTCTACCCATGTGGACAAATGAAGCCATTTCTAGCTTCATTTCTCACCCAAAATTTCACCCAAGACCTGCACTTGAAACACACATCCAATACCAACCATTTCAAGCATTCAAATTAAGCAATTTCCATCATTCATCATGGCATATCATTACATGTATACATGCTCACAATCTTACCTTGGTTCAATCCATATATTAGACATAATTTGATCAACTACTTAAAATATATTTAGCTACCATAACATAACATTACAAGTATATCAAAACAACCATTACTAGCCATTCCAATGGTTAGATTACAAGCATGATTATCAAGCCACTAATGGTCAAGTTGTCTTATACATGCCATTATACCAAAATGATTTTGGTAAGTATACCCAAAATAAGCTAGATGATAGTGTGACGATGCTCCAATGATCTTCCAACCTTCACAAGCTTCTGAGCACTATAAAACAGGGAAAAATAAAACTGAGTAAGCATTACATGCTTAGTAGTCTTCGCAAAAGAATGAATGTAATAGAAACATAAAAAGATGTTGTATAACGGTCCGTTTTCAGTGAAATCGAAACAGTGGTTTCGGGACCATAAATCTGAGTTCGTAAGAAAAAATTATTTTATGGTATAACGTATAATAGGAATATCGTATAAAAACTTTGTTAAGAAAATTTTACCGATTACATGTTTAATTGGTAAAAAGACTACATTGCATGAAAAGCAAAAGTTGAGTTCTAGTAGCTATAGGTATCAAATAGCTATGGAATTCAAAATTGGAGGTCCTTATATGGTAAATAGACCATTAAGAGGAGTTAGTAGATAAGTATGATGATTCATCCATGGAAATTTAAGAAAAGAAAAGGACTAAATTGGAAAATGAAATAATAAAAAATGATAAATGATTAAATAATAAAAATATCATCATATTATCATCTTTCCCAAATAAAAATACATGGAAACCCTAGCTAAGAGAAGATAACTCAAGCAAGCTATTTTGGCTTAGTTAGCTATGTTTTATTGTCCCGTTTTTAGTAATTTTCATATTTTTGAGATCGTAATAATTTAATCTAGCAATTTCGAGAATTAATTTGTAAAGTTATCAAAGTACTAAGGTTTTTCCATGGATGAGTATGCATGAATTATGAAATTTTATGGTAGAAAATGAAAGGTTGTTGATAAATAAACAACTTTTGTAAAGTGAATTTTGATGAAATTGTGATTTAGAGACTAAATTGAAAAATTGTAAAATTCATGAAAAAATTTTGAATTTTGTGAAATACATGGGCTACTATTGTTACATGTAAAAATTTGCTAGTTTTGGAATAATGATTAAATTGCATGAATTTTATTTTCCTAGCATAGGGACGAAATCGTAATTAAATAAAAGTATAGGGACAAAATAGTAATTTTGCCTAAAATGTGAATTAGATTGAATTGAATATAAATTGTATTAAATTGAGTTAAATTTACTCATATAGATCCTGAAAGACAAAATATGAAATTAGATCGAGGAAAAGAGAAAGTGTTAGATTAGTAGACAACAAATCAACGAACACTTGTTTATGTAAGTTCGTCTAACTAAATTGAGAACTTATATGCGTTAAATTGAATTGTATGTATGTGATTGTATTATTTTCATGTATATAAAAGTATTCACATATCTGACATTAACCGATAAGAATAAAGTCCCGTTTGAATAGATGAAATTTAAGATTGGATATAAGGTTCCCTAATTGGTTGTGGTCCTGCATATGTTGCGGACAAACCATAGCTCGAAAGATCATCCCGTTATTAGCCCTCTTGAGCTTTCTGTTATATGGTTCTTACGAGGTTTCCATTAATAGCTCTTTAAAGCATCCCAATTGGTTGTGATTCTGCATGTGTTGTAGACACACCGTAGCTCTTATGAGCATCCCGATATATGGCTCTTTGTGAGCATCCCGATTAAAGGCTTTTTGTGAGCTTCCTGAATAATGGCTCTCTAGAGCTTCCCGATATGGCTCGCTTGAACTTCCTGATATATGGCTATCTGGAGCTTCCTGATTAATGGCTCTTCGGAGCTACCCGTTATTGGCTCGCATGAGCTTCCTAATTATGGCTCTTATAAGCTTCCTGTTAAACAGCCCGGATAAGCTTACCATTACATGGCTCACATGAGTTTCCTGTTATATGGTTCGAGAGAGGACTTCTCGATTATGTGCTATAATGAGCACCCTCGAATATGAATTGACGAATTTTAGATTCGTACACTTCATGTGTACTGTAACGCCCCCACGCCCGAGACCGTCGCTGGAGTCGAGTATGAGGTGTTACTAAGCTTAATTTAACATTTTTAGAACTTTGGATTATTTGTTTCTACATTCACAGCTTTTAAGCTACTTGCGTCACAGTCACAAGAAAAATTATATCTCGAGTTACGAAACTCAAAATCAAGATCCGTAAATTTTCCTTGAATCTAGACTCATATACCTATCTACTAATTTTTTTTTAGAATTTTTGGTTGATCCAATTAGTACAGTTTATTAGTTAAAGTTACCCCTGTTTCAGGACTTGACTGGTTTGACCTCTGTTTACTACGAACCACATTTCTCTCTGTAAAAAATTTATATGACTATGAGGTCTATTTTTACTAAAACTAGACTCAATAAGGATTCTGAGGATATAAAATACACCACCTAATTATATCTTTACAATTTTTGGTGAATTTCTAAAGTTGGAACAGGGGATTCAGAAACTGCTATGACCCTGTTTCACTAAAATTCAAATATCTTTTAACATATAATTCCTTTACCTGTTTCATTTGTTTCATGTGAAACTAGTCATAATAAGCTTCAATTTGATATGTACTCCATCACCAAATTCAATTTCTATGATTTTTAGTAAATTTTAAAACTCATGTCAGTGTTGCTGCAGTATTCTGTTTATGGCAAATTTCATCCCTTTTATGAGTTTTTATGCACTAAGTATCTTAATAATTTTCCTTAACATCAAACATAATCTAAACTAACCATTTTCATAATTTATCATTATCAAACATTTTCTCAACCATTCCATCACCATATCATAAGATCATTTACACAAAATAGGTATATTGCTATACATGCCATACTTAAATTTACAAGCCATTTACCAAAAGTCTTACGATATCTTGTGATTGAGCCTTCGACCTATCCCGACTCCTGAGCTGGCTTGTCCAAAACTACAATGAGTAAGAAGGAGGGAGTAAGCATAAATGCTTAGTAAGTTCATATGCAAATAATAAGTAACATAACAAACGGTCATACCAATCAACATTAGCATGCATCACCAAAACACATATCACATTTCTAATCATTTTTTTTATCATCTTATTACCTTATCGTGATTGTATCAATACTCAACCCGAGGGTTAAATACATACCTGTCCAAAATATCCATTTCACATCACTTACCAATACGTCTCTTTACATCTCGAATATTCCTCCATTTGAGTATAACTTTACCCGTTGAACACATCGGAATATAATTCGGATACATGGATAACTTGCACATAAGTGCCATATATGCAATCAAGCAATCATGTAACCCGCCCATAAGCGAACTCGGACTCAACTCAACGAGCTCGAGCATTCGCATCCATAAGTGAACTCGGACTCAACTCAACGAGCTCGGATGCCTAGTTACATCTCACGAACTCGGACTCAACTCAACGAGTTCGGACATTCGCATCCATAAGTGAACTCGGACTCAACTCAACGAGTTCGGATGCTCAACCATTCTAGTGACATGTCACTTGTATCCTAATCTATTCCTAAGGTTCAAACGGGGTTTTCCTCGAACACATATCCTTGCCATCTTCCGTAAAATCACAAACCAATACTCGGTAACACTTTTTATATTTAACAAATAATACAAATAATTTGCATTTTATTCAAAATAACCACAAAGCATATATTTCATGATAAAAATCAGCATATCATATAATTAACATCAATAATTTAAAAAAAACAATTATACTACATTATTTACACATGAACTTACCTTGGTACCTAAATACAAAGATTTTGCAATTTAGTCCACAATCTTTTCTTTTCCTCGATTGAGGTCGATTCCACGTCTTTCTTGATTATGGAGCTTGGAAGCTTGAAACAAACCCTAGCTATGGAGAACCCTTGAAATTTCGGCCTAATGAAGAAGATGGACAAAAATTGGCTTTTAATTTTGTTTTTAATTCATTTTAATAACTAAATGACCAAAATGCCCTTACTACTAAACTTTCCAAAAATGCCTTCCATGTCCTAATTTTGTCCATGAACTTAAATTAGTCAAATTGCTATTTAAGACCTCCTAATTAATATTTCAATGCAATTTCATACTAAAAACTTCTAGAATGCAAATTTTACAACTTATTCGATTTAGTCCCTACTTTCAATTTAAACACTTTAGGCATAGAATTTCTTCACGAAATTTTCACACAATCATGTAATCATATCATAAACCTCAAAATAATTATAAAATAATTATTTCTATCTCGGATTTGTGGTCACGAAACCACTATTCCGATTAGGCCCTAATTCGGGATATTACATGTACTACCCTTGTATCCATCGATATTTTAAATGATTCAACGGGTAAAGTTTCGATATGAGATGATATGAATTCAAGAGGAATTACTATGAGAAATACTTGAAATACAAAGATATGATACGAACATTTCATGGACAATTGAAGTGATAAATACATGTATGTGAAATTTGAATATTGATGAGCTCATTCATGTTTCTTGGTATTTATGTGAATTACATGACTAACATGCTTGATGAGGATATGTGTTTAGGCAAATGACAAAATTGCTTGAGCATGTTTATTTGCTTACTTTAAATATGAATTAAATGGTAAGTTAATTTCCTATTATATGAACTTACTAAGCATTAAATGCTTACTCTATTTTATTTTCTTCTGTTCTATATTAATTCGGAAGCTTGTTGGGTTGGAAGCTTGGCGGAGATATCATCACACTATCCATCAGCTCATCTCGGTATATTTAGTAAATCAACTTTGGTTATAATGGCATGTATAGGTTAACTTGGCCAATGTTGGCATGTAAATGTTTTGTCTTGATTAGCCATTTGAATGGCTTGTGTTGGCACAATTTGATATATATATATATATGTATGTGTATGTGGCCTCATCAAATAGATATATGTGTGAGTGAATGAATAGAAATGAAATATAAATTGAATATGCATATGATAAATTAGCAAACGAGGTAGGTTTATATACTTGGTTGTGTGATAAAATGCTAAGTTTAAGACTTGATATTGGCTTGATTCAAATGTTTTATATTAGATTGGGAATGTGTTTAAGTGTTAATTTAGGTGGAAGACAAGTTTGGGTGAGAAATAAGGCTTGAAAATAGCCTTATTTTGTCCACATAGGCATGTGGCTTGGCCGTGTGACCCCTGCGCTTACACACGGAGCACTTACACATAGCCTAGCACACGGACGTGTGACTTGGCTGTGTGACCCAAGTCAGAGAGTTACACGGGTACAAACACGGGCTGGGACATGGCCGTGTGCCCTATTTCGAATGCCCACACAGCCTAAGACACGGGCACATCTATTGGCCGCGTGAACCACACGGCTTGACCACACGGGCATGTGTATCCTACACCTAGGAAAAATTTTGAAATTTCGCGAAAAATTCTCTAAGTACCCGATTTTGTCCCGACTTGTTTCTAATGTAAGTTTTGGGCCTTGAGGGCTCAAATAAGGGACTTTATGAATAATTTCTGACATGAATGTTAAATAATATGAAATGTCTGTAATTGTTCTGTATATTCTGGTAATGCTCCATAATCCTGTTCTGGCGACGGATACAGGTTAGGGGTGTTACATGTTGCATACTTAGTGAACATTTTTAATTATTGTAGAACTTCATATTTATTGTTTAACGGTCTTCACAAAGCTTGTCTTATCTCATAAATTAGTTTATCTTCTTCATTTATTGGCAATAACTTCATTAATATGACTAGGCTTTGAACTAATAACAAATACATGAGAAAATTGTTTTGTCGCTGATTCGAAATGTTTGCCCTCAATCAAGACATCGAGTAAGATATTATAGTGAAAAATATAAGGTTTTGATTCACTATTTTGCATTGCATGAAATAGTTCTAATGCCACATCAATTTCATTATTTTAATCAAGCCATTGAATAGGATATTTTGTTTGAAAATGAGTAACCAACAATTATTAATTTTGATTACCATAATATTGTCTTAAAATATACTCATTCAAGCACCCCTAACAATACAATTATCATAGTTATTACTACTCAACCAGTAAGCCACATCTTCCATGTTTTGTAAAATGAGACAATTAGATAGATTTTTATTTATTATAAAATGCCAAAAGAAAATTATTTTTTGTAATGATCAAATATTTGTGTGGCATTATTTTTTGTAGATGGACCGTAATAAAGATCATAATGCAATTGTTGGAGCTATGGCTTCAGTTTTAGCTTTTGAGGCTCTTTGGATTAAAATATTTAAAACTAGGAAGCAAATTGCTTGTCACCCTCATGTGAATCGAGATTATGAAAGATAAAATTATATTAATAGTATTTTATATAGATGTGACCAACATTGTATTGATGTCATTAAGGATGAGACTGATTTTGTTTTTCTTTTTTTTTTTTTTTTAATTTCAGTGACATTCTTATTAGGGACAATTTGTTACAGTCAACTAGATCGGTGAATGTTAGGAAGCAAATGGTTATATTTTTACATATAATTGATCATAATGTAAGGTTTCGAGTGATTGGATCAAGATATTATAGATCAATTGAGACAATTCACCATTACTTTAGGGTTGTATTGAGAGTTATTTTGATATTGTATAAACTAGTCATTAGATTACCTGATGAGTCAACTCCTAGTAAAATTAGAAACAATCCAAGGTTTTATCCTTATTTTAAATATTGCAATGGAGCATTAGATGGAACTCATATTCGTGCATCCGTTCCACTTAGCATTCAAGGAAGATTTCGTGGTTGTAAAGGGGGGATGGCATAAAATGTAATGGCTGCCATTACATTTGATTTGAAATTTTCCTATGTTCTAGTTGGTTGGGAAGATAGTGCATATGATTCTTATATTTTAAGTGATGCACTTGCACGCCTAAGAGGATTTAGAAATCTGGAAGGTAACAATTAACATTAATTATACAAAATAGTTCAATTAAGCTCATAATTTTTTAGTAATAATTATGTTTTGTAAAATTATAGTTAAATATTATCTTGTTGATGTTGGATATGGCATCCGAAATGGAAATATTTCTCCATATCATGGTGTCTGATATCATTTAAAAGAGTTCAGTGATTAATGACCAGAAAATGCAAATAAACTTTTTAATCTTCGTCATTCATCATTGTGAATCATTATTGAGTATGTTTTTGGGATTTTGAAGAAACAATTTCATGTGTTAGGCACTGAACCATTTTAGAATTTCCAAACCCAAGTAGATATAGTGTTGGCTTGTTGTATCATTCATAATCATATAAGGGGAGTAGGTTCTAATAATTTACTTAATTAAGGATTATATGACAAGCTTGGTTTCGATTTGATAATACCAACTTTTACAGAATGAGAAGAAAGAGAAGAAGTAGGAGAATTGTAACACCCCTATACCATGTTCGACTCAAAGAACCTGATATTGGAATATTACATTTGCTGCCAAAGTAATTCTTGGCTAATCAGTAATATATTAGAACATAAAAAGGGACAAATAATAAACTTAAATAATTTATAATTTAGCCCTTACTACTACTTGGAACATACTTGATTTTTCCTAAGTACATGCCATTCTATTCAAAATTTTAAAACGTACCCTCTTGTTGCTTGAAGATGTGATGAGATGAAGACTCATAATCTCAAATACAACTCTTCAAAATTTCTATACCTAATCTGCGCACGGAAACAAACCGTACGCTGAGTATACACCCAGTGGTATTACTATAATTCAAATACTTAGAGTAAAAACAATAAATATGCACAATTAATCTTACCACTATTTTACTTTCAATAAATCATTCATGCATTTAAAACTTTAAATTTTCTTAGTAATATGTATCTTAAATAGCTTTTCTTCATTTTAATTTATATCTCTTCTTACTATATCAATATTCATTTCATGCATTTCATCAATAACCATTTCATAAAATCATTATTTTATATATTTCATTTCTATATCTTAATTCAATAACTTATTCTATTTCATATCTTAAACCTTACAACATTAGCCTTTCAATAATTATTTAAACCAACATTTTTCAATAAAAATAATTATAATTAATTCATATGATTATATTCAATTAACTCATACACTATTTCATTATTTCCAATTCATTCTATTTTCACTTCTTATTTCGATATTTTAACAAATTCATGAACCTTAAGTTCATGCTTCAAATCTCATGTCTCAATTCAATTCACAATTCAACTCATAATTTCTTTTTCATATTTTTAATAGTAAGATCAATCAAATTTATTTAATTTTCTCATTTCAGTTATTCACCTTATTAATAAACCCGGACCTTGGCGGATACACAGATTCCAACCAAACACACCAGTACGGCATGTTGTGCCTAAAACGGTACTCAGTACCTGATCAATATATTAGAAGCAGTATACGACACATAAAGTGCCTGAAACGACACATGTGGTGCCTAATACGACACATATAGTGCCTGATCGGCAAAGCCGATAACTTCCCGTACTCTTCCAATCCTATGGAATGCCAACTATATCCTACTCAGCCCGACTAGTTAATAGGGTATTCAAATCATTTTTCTATTTCAAATTCACTTTCAATTTAATCATAATTCAATTCAAATTCACTTTCCATTTTCTAATCAATATACAATTCAATATCAATACATATTTCAGATATTCACATATAATCATACTTCGATTCAATTCAAACCACTTTTCAATCAATATACAATTCACATATTTACACATATTCATAATTTAATTCACTTTTATTTAATTCATATTTTTAATTCATTTTCCAATCAAATTCAAATCACTAATTACTTTTCAATCAATATACATTTCAAATGCTTACATATTTTCTTTTATTCAATTCAATTTGATTCAATTCAAATCACTTTTAGGGTCCGTTTGTTTACATGTAAAAGGTTTTACGGAAAATATTTTCTGCATTTTCCTAAGTTTGTTTCACAGAAAACAGCTTGGTCAACGGAAAATGACTTACAAGTCAACGTAAAATAAGCCTTTTTTTTCCTGTAAAATGACTTACCTTTTGAAAAGCGTAAGTCATTTTCCGGAAAAGAGCTCATCTGTTTTATTTTTATATAAAAATTAACTTAAATCAAGCTTAATATTATTATATTGATAATAAATTTTATTTTTATATTTAAAATATTTAAAATTATTAAAATATTATATTTTTCAATATTATTAAACATACATATTTAATTATTTATTTTTAGTCATATAATAAATTATTAATATAATAAGTATAATTTATTATTTTAATAAATTATTTAATATTTCAATTTTATTTTAATAATAAATTTTAAAAATAATAATATTAAATAATATTATTCACATATTATTGAAAATATTCAATATTAATATTTTAATAATAAATATTCATTACAATTATATATATATTAATAATAAATGTTTTGTAGTATAAATGTTAAAATATGTCATAAGTCTATGTACCTTAACAGATTTGTAATTTAGTTTTTATACTTTTATTTTCAAGAATTTAGTCCCTTTACTTTTCAAGTTTGAAAATCAAGTCCAATTGTTGACATTGTTAATTTTTTTTTTGTCAATTTTATTGATGTCACATTTAAAAAAAAAAATACTCACTTGATAGTCATGTAATTAAAAAATGACATTGTAATGAACCTGAATTTAACATAATATTTTTAATATATGTAAAAACAATGTAAAATATGATATTATAGATAAAAATAAATTCAATTAAATAATGAAAAAAAATAAGAAAATCTCAAATGTATGTATGTTTCATTAAGAACAACTTT
Source organism: Gossypium anomalum (assembly GCA_025698475.1). NCBI lineage: Eukaryota > Viridiplantae > Streptophyta > Magnoliopsida > Malvales > Malvaceae > Gossypium > Gossypium anomalum. Next base: position 65,282,163 of record CM046956.1, read on the forward strand.
TATGAAATATTTTTAAGAAATCTACCAAATAACAGAAAATATTTTATACAGATTCATCCAAGCACCAGAAAATATTAGCTTTTCCTGAAAAGCAAATCATTTTCCAGAAATCATTTTTATGAAGTTATTTTCAGTAAAACAAACGGAGTCTTAGTTTCCAATCAATATACTTTCAAATATTCACATAATTCATAATTCAATTACTTAATTCAAATCACTTTTAATTTCCAATTTGTTCACATTCAATTTCAATAGCCATAAACATTTTTGAATCAATTTCATTCAAATCAATATTATCATTTCAATTGCTTACCTAATTTTACTTACCATGCATTTTTATTAAAATATAACAATTAATAATAAATAGATTTGAATTATAGTAATACAATTCGTGATTTCTTGTTTTTACTCCTTGTCCACTTTTTCCTTTCTTTTCTTCGCAGATTCCTCAAGTGCGATATTGGCAATTTGAATTTGAACCTTGAAAACCCTAAATTCTTTCTTTTTCTTTTTCTTTCTTCTTTCTCTCTATTTCCTCCCTGCTATTCTGTTGTTTTAATTTCTTTATTTTCTTTCTTTACTTTACTATACATATATATATAATAATATATATATATAATAAATAATAAAACATAATAAATATCTTTATTATTTAATAATATAATATATATTAAACTTAAAAATCTCAGATTTTTAAGGGTTAACCGCCTCAACTTATGCTTTTGGTTTAATTCCCCTTTTAGTCCTTTTTACTTTCTTTGTATTATATTTGTTTATTAATTTAACAATAATATAATATATTATAACAAATATCTATTACTTAAATAATAAGTAAATTAAATACATATATTACAAATGTACATATTTTAATTAACACACTTGTATTTTATCATCACCTTACACTTGTCTTTATTTATTTTATTTCATAATATAATAATAATTAATAAATATCTTTTACTTATTATTTAAGAAAATATAAAAATATATTACAAGTGTATTTTACACATGTTTATTATCATTACCATACATTTCTCACTATTTTAATTTATTTAATAATAATAATTTTAATATAAAACCATAATAATATTTATATATAATATATAGTAGAAGAAAAATCTTCCAATTTGCCACCTCACCTAATGAAATAGGCATAATTGCCTATTTAATCCCCTTTATTTTATTTTAATCTATAATTAAACTTTTACCCTTTATTCAATTTAGTATTTTTTCCTAATTTCTCCTAATTAAGCTAAATTCACCTAATTAAAGCCTAATTAAACACACTACTAGACTCATAAATATTTCTAATAATTATTTACAAATTCGGTTTATTAAGATGGAGGCCCGATAATGCACTTTTTCGATGCTCATGAATTTTTGGTCATTACAAGAATGATCTACTAAGAGAGAGGAAATTGCGCAAACTATGTGGATTGATTATATGACTAGAAACATTAGATAGGTTTAGGCTTTGGGTTAATGTTTCTATGTTATGTATGTTTTAATATTGGTTGGATATTGATATTGAAATTAACTTGTTTTAAGCTTATTGGATATTGAAATTATTGATAATGTAAATTATTAATGTAGAATGGGTAAGGACAACAAAGAAGGGACAATAAAGCAATTTAGGTGGACAAAACCAATGGAACATTTTCTCGAAATTCTTGTAGAGGTGGCGTAGAAAGGAAATAAGCCTTCTAACACTTTTAGAGCGTTTTCTATTACTCGAGTTGTTGCAACTATTTCTGAAAGATTCCAAGTTTAATGTGATACTAAGCATGTGGACAATCATCTGATAACTGTAAAAAACACATGGCAAATTATATGCACAATTCGGGTTGAAAGTGGTTTTGGATGGCATGATAACTTGAAAATGATTACATGTGATAGAAACTCCTTTCGTCAAGACATTATGTTCATCTCCTCCTTTCGTCATCTCAATCGGTGCCTTCGTACATTGGCTCTAATACCAATTATCACGAAGCCAGATTTTTAGTCTGGCAAACTGCGCGACCTTAGGTGATTTATTGGGTTTATAAGTTGACCTCTATGAGACATTTTGTGCACACTGACCCATGACATTAAGTTGCTATCAGGTTTTAAGGTACTTACGTCGTGCTAATGATATTTTCAAATAAAAGTAATTTAATGACTACTCAAATAAAATTTTAAAAAACATGTATTGATTTAGAACAAATGTAAAGAGAAAAAGAAATCATAGATTTTAATTAAATCACAATCAAATAAAAAAAAAGTTTATTTTTATACCCATTGCAAAATATTAATGAGTGTTAACTATTGAGTGCAATGATAAAACGTATTGCATTTTCAATGAAAAAATATGGTTTGTAATCTTAGAGGCGACATTATTCAAAGGGCAATCCCAAATTTTAAATATGAACGGTAAAATAAATATAAATGATAAAAAAACAGATTATAAAATTTTAAAATAATGATTATTTAATGAATTGATTGCTAATTTTAATTTTATGAAAAATGAATGAGTAAGAAATATTTAATGTACGCATTAAATTGAATTATTGGCCGTCTTTAATGAAGAAATTAAATAAATGTTTTTTTATTATGCTATTACTCAAGTTTAGTAACTTGAACCCAATCTCATTCAACACAATATTTTGGGTAAGTTTTGAGTTATAGTATCACCGGTTGACACTTAAATAATTATGTAATTGGTGTTACTCTCTTCTAAATGTAATTTCGTTAAATTACAATTAAGTATAAAACTCCATTGGAATAAAACTGATATTAATAGCAGTTTCACAAATCTTTGGTTAAAATTTGTTGATTTTAGAAGCATTAGTACCGATATTGTTATTGCTAAGCTACAAGTTTTTATTTTAATTATTTTTCTTACTATTCAACAAATAATTGTTTTTTTGGGATGCTTAAATCATTTCCTTTCTAATTACTGGGGAATTGCATGAATGCTATCATTCAAAATAATAATAAAAATTAGCCAACATCATTTTTTACTACCTTCTATTAATTTTGGTGATTTGCACAGTCGATTCAATTTTTAATTATATTTATTCATTCAAATAATTAAATTTCTTATGTTAATTGATTTCTAATGGATTTGTTACTACATAGTGAAAGATGTTGAGATTGGTTATACAAATAATTGAATTGTTTGGTTTTTTTTAAGGAACTTCTATTTTTTTCTTTTTCTTTTTCTAAATTTATTAAAGTTTTTGTGAATGTTTCTAATATGGTTATGATATTTATTTTTTATCTTTTATTTTTTTTTAAAAATAATTACATTTTATAACTTTTAATTTTCATGTATATCAACTCGTAGAGTAAAAAGGGTCAAATTTGATTTTTTTTTTTTTTTTTTTTTGATTGAATGTGTTATAAATATTAATTATATTTATAGTTTTATTGCCTTTGAATGTTTTTTTCAACTTTTGGAAAGTTATGCTTTATACTTTTTAACAAATTAATTGTTTTTTTAAATATCATTTGCTGTTATTAGAAATATTTTTGTTGACAACATTTTATTATTATTATTATTTGAATTAAATAGACTGAAATAAATTAATTACAATACATTAACGTGAGCGAAATTGTCACTTGTTCTATCAAAGAAAGAGAATCTAACACCTCCTTTGGGATCTCTTCAAACACTTGCAAGCCTTATCTTGTACCAGAAGCCATTTTGGCAAGGCAATCAACAATTTTATTATCCTTTTTGGGAACGTGATTAAGTGACCATCGTCCTATCTTAGCCAAGAGCTGATGGATTCGCCTGATTAAAGCAAAAGTCTAAACCATTAAGGAAGTGTCTTGTAAAACCTTGACCGCCTCTAATTTGTTTGCTTGAATCATCACTCATTCATATTCCTTATCTTGGATAAGGGCCAACCCGTCAAGAATGCCCCACAATTCAACAACAAATACTGAACATTCTCCCAAATATCTGTTGTACCCCACTATCCATTCCCCATTTCCATGTCTCACCACTCCCCCAAATGTAGCAATTCCCAAGTCCACCTTCACCTCACAATCATTGCAAAGCCATATCCATTTGTCTGGCAGAGAAAGGTGTAGCCTTGCATGCCGCTGCTTAGGCAAACCTTTTTTCTAGTAAGAGGCATGTTGTTTTTCCCAAATAAAAGAGACACTAATTGTTTCATCTACACTCCACACAAACCACAAGACTATCATGACTCATACCCCACTTCACTCGCTCAACATTGGTGAGCAAATGTTGTTTTAAGGCAAGCCACAAGAAAAACCTTACTCTTTAAGGCCCCTGAACTTTCTATGGAAGAATCTAATTCGTCGCCCTCAAGTTCCATGTCATCTCTCACAACTTCCAATATGCACTTTTGAGTGAAAAATACCCCATTAAAGTCCGGGCCCAAATGGTTCTATCCATACTCGCTGATGGATGTGGCGGAGGGATGCCCACGATACGTTTAATTAACTATCCGAAAGCCATAGTTGAAAAAGATCAAGGTTCCAAGAACCTTCCTTGGTAACCATCTCACTAAGCCAACAATCCATCTTAAGATTTGCATGAGATAGGAAATGGTGAACCAAGGGTCCCACATTCGGAATCCATGAATCCCTCCAACATCTAATGTTGCTCCCATTTTCAATAGACCAAAGTAGATTCTTCCGAAACAAAGACCAAACCTTAGAAAGGGCCTTCCAAAAAAAGGAACATCTTCATCGTGAAATACTTTCTGGCAAAGCTTCCTCCGCAGCATACTTGGAGCGAAGAACGTAAACACATAAAGCATCAGAATTCAATATAATGTTGTACCCCAACTTTATCATAAAGGAAATGTTTTGATTCAACTAACCAAAGCTATCTTTTTACAATCATTAGATGACCCCCAGGATAAATTGTCCAACCATCCACTCAATCTCTTCACACAACCTTTTCGAGATCAACATGGACTGTATAAACTAATTGGGTATAAATAACAAGATGGTCTATCCTAAGGTAGCTTTGCCAGCCGTAGAAAATTTTCTAGCATCCCAATTGAAGAGTTTGCTACGAACCTTATCCAAAACAAAATGTAAAGTGCTATTTAATACCTTTTTGTGGAAGAAAAGCACCACCAAGTACTAAGGTTTTGCACATTTTAGAAGTTGGGGACATCACTCAATTGCCTTCCAACACCATTATCCACCCCTTTAGAAAATAAAATCTTAGTATTTCGAGGATTGATTCGGTGACCAGAATATACGCAAAAATTTTTCAACAATTCTTGGAGGAGAACAACTTGTTGTATGTCTGTCTAACCAAAAATGGCTAAATCATTAGCAAAAAAATGTGAGAGAAGGTCGGCCTAGACTGAGATAGACGAATAGACCGCCATCGACCACTATCAATGGAAGAATGAATGCTATGTCCAAGCCATTCCATACAAAGTACTAAAAGGAATGGAGATAATGGGCACATTTGTTGAATACCTTTAGCAGGTCTAAATTTTTGCATAAGCACAACACCTGTATAGAAGAGTTAGTGATGGCAAACATAATAACATTTTTGAGCATATTAGGAATACCTGTAGCATGAAAAGAGGCATAAATGAACTCGCATCGTACTCTGTCATAAGCCTTTTTTAGGTCAATTTTGATAGCCATCCAATGTCTATTTTTGTGTTTGCTTTTCATGGAGTGGATAACTTCCTATGCAATGAGGATGTTATCTGTAACGTTTTGTTCTGCAATAAAATCAGCCTGTTCTTATCCAATGATCTTATGAAAGAATGATCTAAAATGGTTTGCAATTACCTTCATAACCAACTTATACAACATAGAGCACAAACTTATAGGATGAAATTGGGTAAAGCCTTCAGGGCTAGGAACTTTAGGGATTAAAAAAATTAGAGTGTTATTCAGCTCTGGCTCAATAGCTTTCCCATCGAACACTAATTTAACCCACTCACAGATAGTAGCTTCGACTAGATCCTAATGTTCCTGAAAAGTAGTGCATGGAAGCCATAACTATCCCGTGCCTTTGAAGGAGCCATGTAGAAAAGTGCAACCTTGATTTCATCGTCTAACACTTTCTTTTCTAACAGTTGAATATCACATTGCTCCAGACGTGGAAACAAACTATAGGGAATACTCCCCATGGGCTCTGATTGCTCACTGTACAACTTTTAGAAGAAATTAACCACCTCGAGCTGTAAGACCTTCGCATCATAAATCCAATCGCCTCTATCAAATTTCAAAGCGGTGATGCAATTATGTTTCCTTCTCTGTAACGTACAGCTATGAAAGAACTTTGTATTATGGTATCCTAAAGATAGCTAGTCTGATAGTTTGTTTATTTTGCATAATTTACGTGTTCAACTTGACTTATTCTCGAATTAATCCTTGTAATTGGTGCATTTTGTGTTTAAATATTGACAAGGAATGAAATTTGGGCACTTTAAATCAGAGACAAACAAAGAAGGAATTAAATTGAAGTATAGGAAATAGAAGAGGGACCAAATTATAAATTTGAGACATTTGAGAGACTGGTTAGATTTTAACCTTGTAAAAACCAAAATTAGTAAATTAAATTTGAAAATATTTTGTGTAGTTAGTGGTAGGTGGAAAAAGCCTAAAATTAGTATGTGGATTTTGTGTAAATAGGTGAGGTGGTGTACTTGAAAAAACACCTTGAACACATTAGAAATTGATTGGATTTAATGCGATTATCCACTTTCTACCTTTCGTTCAAAACACCTGTAGCTTATTGCTTTTCATTCTGCCAATTTTTGTTTCAATAGCCTTTAATTTCTTTGTTGGCTTAATTATTTTCCAAGTCCCCTCCCTTTTCTATCAATCTTCACTACTATTTAATCCTTTGCCATCAACCAACAATAGCATGACTAATTTCATGCTTCACTAAAATTCTAACTTAGCTTTTGGCCGATATTATTTTCGGTTAGGATTCGTGAGAAATGTATCTGCACTAAAGAATCCTTCAAATTGGTATTAACCATCTCTCTGGAATATCGGGATTGACAAATTCATCCCTTAAAGTTAACTTGATTTCAATTTAAATAGTGCATGTTGGGTTGGAGTGGTTTTAGCATACAGTTGAGAAAATGAGTCGGCCATGCTGTATTCGAATTTTTGCGAACAAGTTAGGGAGATTGTGATCAAATTTAAATGTCTCGTGTGGTTGATGCCGTTAATCTAAGTTGGGTTCTTCAGAACACAAGGCTGCTGGGGTCTTGAATTACTAACGCATGTATTACAGTTAGACAATCGAGAAGGGTCAATTTGCAGGGCGTACTGGGATCAACTACGAGAGGAAGAATTGACGGTTAGGACATTTTTAACTGTTGGAACCAACTTATTATTTGGAGGAGAAAACTACTTTTCAAGGATCGATTCAAAAACCATAATCAACCGAGTCTAGGGCTAAGGCTTCCTAATTCTGTTTGCAAAAATCCAAATTCATTTTCTAATTTAATTTTACTTTCAATAGCTTTAGTTGCTTATTTATACTATCTTAATTATTTAATTTCTAAACATTGCCAACTCCCTTATTTTATTTAATTTATTTTTCAGCAGGTCCGTTTGAAGTCGTGGGCACGACTATTGCCACGATTATCGGCTCGACCGAAATTCTATTCATAAGAAAAACACAGAATTTGATCATAATATCCATTCCTTGTGGACTCGACCCTACTACTCTTACTACTATTTAGAGTTATTTTATTGTAAGAATTATTTTTTGTGGTTTTGACTCCCATTAAATTTTGGCGCTATTGCCAGATTAGAGATATTTTTTTCTAATTTTCTTGTTTACCTTATAACCAAATCAGAATCGATGTCTTTAAATTTTGGACCAGAAATAGAGAAGTTGGCTCAAAAACTACGAAGAGAAGCCATTTGATGAGATTAACGACCAAATCTCGGATTTGAAACCATATATTACGCCAAGGATATTTTCTTGTTTGACGAACCAGACGAGATGGCCGAGAAAATTATACGCCAACTTGCTACAGGATCGGATGAACAACAGCCCTTATGTATAACTTATCGGGTGGGAGGAACATCGTTCAAGTTAAAGTCGGGTTTGATTCATTTACTACCCGCCTTCCGTGGATTACAGAACTAAAATCCACACACCCATCTCGAAGAATTCCATAAGGTGTGCACAAGCATGAAGTATGAGGGAGTAATCGAAGACTAAATTAAACTTTGTGATTTTCCTTTCTGATTAGCTGATTCTGATAGAGAATGACTATTTTATTTACCTTCAAGATCTGTTAATACATGGTCTGACATGTCTCATTTATTTCTTGACAGATTCTTTCCAATAGTTCGAGCAACCAAACTAAGGAGGGATATTGTAGGAATCTATCAAAAGGAGACTGAATCACTCTACGATTACTAGGAGTGGTATAAAATGTTGTGTGCAAGTTGTCCACAACATGGACTTCTAAACAGTCGCTTTTGCATTATTTTTATGAGGGGTTGCTCCCAATGGAGATTAAAAAATGTAGATGTTGCAAGTGGGGGGCACTTGTTAATATGATGCCTCAGAGTGCGAGAGAGTTTATTAAAATCATGGCTGCTAACTCTCAATAATTTCGACCAGCCACAGAACCCACGAGACTAGTTCACGGGTTAAGTTCTCTATCTTTAGAAGATAAAATTGATAAATTGACTAACTTGTTCAAAGTTTACTTACAGATAAAACGGGTCTAGCACGGTTGTGCGAAATTTGCGCTAAGCCAGACCGCCCGACGGACTCATGTCTAATTTTACATGAGGATTAGATAGAACAAGCAAATATTGTCAGAAAATTTCCAGGACCTCCCCAAAGGTGATATGACCCTTACTCGAACTCATATAATGTAGGGTGGAAAGATCACCAAAACCTAAGTTATGCATCCTTGGTTCAATCAACTTTACCAACAAAGGCTGCATATGAATAAACAATTACCACCCCCAAAGTCATCATTGGAAGCCATAGTGGAAAGGGTAGCCAATAGTACTAAGAAGTTCTAGCAAAAAGCTAACATACATTTGTAGGAGTTTAATAAGCAAATGAGAAAACTTACACTCACGGTTAGCCGTTTAGAGTCCTAAGGTAAGCTGCCGTCCTAAATTGAGCCTAATCCTCGACATAATGTAAGTACTATGACATTGAGGAGTACGAAGGTTTTGGAACCTGTACCTGGCACGATTCATGCCCATAACACTGGTCAAGATGAGAAGAAACTTGACACAGAGGTTCAGTGGAGTCAACACCATAAAAATCATTTGCAATACCACATTCATTTCCTGGAAGACTTTTCTAATGCAAGAAGGAGCGAGTAGAGAAGGAGATCCTCGACACCTTTCGAAAGGTAAAAATCAACATACCTCTTCTTGATGTGATTAAGTAGATTCCACGATATGCAAATTTCTTAAAAGAATTATGCACGAGTAAGAGGAAGCTCCTCGGTAATGAAAAGGTGAGTGTCAGAGAAAATATTTCTGCCATTTTACAAAGGAAAATACCACCTCAATGAAAGGACCAATGTATGTTTTCCATATATTACAAAATAGGTAGTGTCGGTATTAAAAAAGCTATGTGTGACTTAGGCTCATCAATTAATGTTATGCCTTTGTCAATTTATAAACTACTTAATGTGAGTCCTTTGAAGGAAACAGGTGTAATTATTCAGCTTGTAGATAGATTTGTAGTGCATCCGGAGGGAGTGCTGAAGGATGTTTTTGTTAAGGTAAACGAACTAATATTTCCTACATATTTCTACATTATCGACATAGAAGATGACAACTCAGCCAATTCTTTTGACATATTCTTGGGAGACCATTTTTGAGTACCGTACAAACAAATATTGATGTAGGAAGTGGGATACTCACTAGGGAGTTTGGTGGGGAAGTGAAATTTAATGTTTATGAGGCCATGAATCACCCTAGCATGATTTATAATGTTTTCAATATTGATATAATTGAGCCCTTAATTGAATTACATTTGGAATATCATGACGAAGATGAATTACAAACTGTTCTTTGTAGAAGTCTAGACTTTGATGCCATGGAAGAACTAGAGGAGTGGATAACAATTGAAAAGTCTATTCACAAAATAGTGACTCGCATGGTGGCACTGCAATTATGAAAAAATTCAGGCAAAAATTTTGACTTGTCCGCTTCACAAACTAAGCTTTTACCATCTGGTTTGTAGATTCCAGAGTTAGAACTAAAACCACTTTCGAACCATTTGAAATACGCTTTTTTTGGTGAAGGAAATACCTCAAAAGTAGAAGAGAAAATTTTGGTACGAGTTCTTAGATATTATAAAGGGGTGATTAAATAGATGATAGCCAACATTAAGGGTTTGAGTCCCTTGACTTGCGTGCACAAAATTTCAGTTGTAGAGAATGCGATTCCCAAAAGAGAGACTTAAATGTGTCTCAATAAGCCTATGCTATAAGTGGTAAGGAAAGAAGTTCACAAGTTATTTGATGCTGGGATGATTTATCCCATTTCTGACAGTAATTAGGTAAGCCCAGTCCATGTTGTGCCGAAAAAAACTAGCGTGATCGTAATTGAAAATTCGGTAGGTGATGGTTCCCACTCAGGTCCAAAATGGGTGGAGAGTTTGCACCGATTACAGGAAGCTGAATTCTTTAACTCGAAAATATCATTTTCCACTTCCTTTTATTGACCAGATGTGAGAATGTTTAGTTGGAAAATCTCATTATTGTTGTCTTGATGGTTACTCAGGTTTTTTCTAGATTCTAGTGGCATCAGAGGATCAAGAGAAGGCGACATTTATGTAACCATTTGGCATGTTCACTTATAGACGAATGCCGCTTGGACTTTGCAACGACCAGCAACATTTCAAAGGTGTATGGTAAGTCTATTTTCTAACTACGCTGAGAAAATAATTGAGGTATTCATGGACAAATTTACTGTGTATGACGAGTCTTTTGAGGTGTGTTTGTCAAACATTACAAAAAAATTGGAAAGGTGCCTAGAATTTAACCTTGTTTTAAACTATGAGAATTGTCATTTTATGGTTGATGAAGGGTTAGTTCTCGGTCATATCATTTCTGCTGAAGAAATTTCTGTTGATAAAGCAAAAATCGATATTATTAACTTACTCTCATACCCCACAACTGTGAGGGAGATTCGTTCTTTCCTTGGTCATGCAAGTTTCTACAAATGTTTCATTAAATACTTTTCAAAAATTGCATAGCTGCTTTGTAATCTCTTATAGAAGGACAAGGAGTTCAAGTTTGACCAATCATGCAGGGATGCATTTAACACACTCAAACATAAACTTATTTTGGCACCCATCGTTTAGCCTCCAAATTGGAACTATCCTTTCGAAATAATGTGCGACGCAAGTGACCATAGCATAAAAGTAGTCCTTAGGCAAAGAATCGAGAAAGAACCACACATTATCTCCTACGCATATAAGACCTTGGATGCCATCCAAAACAATTACTCGACCATTGAAAAAGATTTTCTAGTCGTAGTATTTGCTTTGGAAAAAATTTGTTCATATTTATTAGGGATTAAGATTGTTGTTTTCTCTGACCATACAACTCTTGAATATCTGATCGGGAAAAAAGAAGCAAAATCGAGGCTTATTAGATGGATATTACTTTTGCAAGAGTTTGATCTCAAAATAAAGGATAAGAAAGGACTCGAAAATCTGATAGCTGACCATCTGAGCCGAATACCTCCATCAAAAGATGTCACACCTCTTAAAGATAATTTTTCGGATGAAAGTTTTCTTTCTGCTCAAAAGTACGCAGATATAGTGAATTACCTTGCTAGAGGTATAGTTTTTTCCAATTTATCACGATCTGAAAAAGATAAGATCAAACATGAATTGCGATACTATGTTTGGGACAACCCCTACCTTTGGAAATATTGTTTTGATCAGGTAATTCGATGTTACGTTGCAGAAAATGAGGTAAAATCGATTCAATCTTTTTGTCATTCTTACACATGTGGTGGACATTTTGGCCCTAAACAAACTGCGCATACAATACTTGAATGTGGACTATATTGGCCACATATTTTTCGTGATGCATATTTATTCTATAAAACATGCGAAAAGTGTCAAAGGGTTGGAAACTTCAGCTGGAAAAATAAAATGCCTCTAACACCTATAAATGTATGTGAAATTTTTGATATATGGGGCATCGATTTTATGGGACCTTTTGTCTCATCATACAATAATGTTTATATTTTACTTGTAGCTGACTATGTGTCAAAGTGGGTGGAAGCTAAAGCCACTCGTTATGCTGATGCCAAAACGATAGTGGGTTTTCTAAAGAGTTATACTTTTTTCCAGGTTTGGCACACCACAAACATTGATCAACAATCGAGGAACACATTTTTGTAATAAGGTAATCAACACACTTTTGAAAAAATACGGGGTAGTGCAACGGGTCGCTACGACTTATCACCCTCAATCAAACGGTCAAGCTGAAGTGTCGAATCAAAAAAGTTGATTTTGGAGAAGATCGTTAAGGTAGATAAGAAAGATTGGAGTTTGCGACTAAATGATGTACTGTGGGCGTACCGTACAACTTATAAAGGACCCATAGGTATGTCTCCTTATCGATTAATTTTTGATAAACCATGTCAGCTTTTTATAGAACTAGAACATAAAACATTTTAGGTGCTTAAGCAATGCAACATGGAGCTAGAAGCTGCATGTAAGTATTGTAAGTTGCATATTTAGGAACTTGAGGAAATTCAACGAGAAGTGTATGAAAGTTTCCAAATTTATAAGGATAAGATCAAGGTATACCATGGTCAAAAGATAACCCGTAAAAAATTTGTGGTAGGGCAGAAAATATTACTTTATGACCCTACACTAAGAATTTTACAGGTAAGCTTGGAATTAAGTGGTTGGGGCCTTTTGTTATTACTCATGTATTTTTGCATGGTGCAGTCGAAGTTAAAAGTGAAGAATCCGGAAAGGTCTTCAAGGTCAATGGATAATGATTAAAGCCTTTCTACAAAAATTTTCAAGTCCACATGGTGGAGGAATTAGTCCTCGAAGAACTGGTTGAATAAATTTCTAAGTCATCGAGCTAGCGACGTTAAACAAAAGGGCTTATTGGGAGACAACCCAAATTTATTTTAATTTATTTAATTGAGTTTTTGTAAGATTTAGGTTGAAAATAAAATAAATATTTTTTTATTTAATCCAATTAATATGTTATTTTCAGGAATGTAATGGAGGTTGTCAATTTTACGAAAGTTGGATACTGATGGTGGCATGGGCACGACGTGCTAAATGCTGACAATTATTTACCTACAAACAAAAGCCAAACCCTTAACCCAAATAAAAATCCCATGCTCAATACCAACCTAACACCCAATAAAAACCAATTACCCAAAACCTGAAAATATACCCAAATACCTAAATCCCTAACAAGTCGAGCGAAACCCAAAAGAAAAAAAGGGGAAGAGAGAAGAATTGGGCCAAACAGCCAACATGCCCTAGTAGAGAAAAAGAGAAAAAAAGAGAAGAAAAACAAAAGAAGGCCCAATTGGCCAAGAAAAAAAAAGAGAGAAAAAAGAAAACCCCAAAACCTCTCCACCCTTTCCCTTCATTCTTCATCTTCTCCACACCCACAAAAAAGAAAACCCTAGCCCCCATTCATACCATCACACCATCGCCGAATGAAGTCACTACACAGATTGATCATCGTCACACTCACCTATGATAACATCGATGATACACAAGCACCACCGTTGTTCCTCTTTTCTCCTTTACTGCGGTTCATCTCTCATTTTCCCTTCCACCACTGTTCACCTCTTTTCTCCTTCACCACTATTCGCCTCTCATTTTCTCCACCATGAACCACCATTCGACAGCCCCGTCTCTCACCCATGTACCACAACACTCCCCTAGCAATTAACCGCCGCTATTCCACGAACTTTAAAACCCATAATACCTTCGAACTTTTAAACACCAACCCCAACTCCAACCACCTTAACTGACGTCATATCTAAAAGACCCACCAGCATCATTCGAAACCCATATAATCATTGACGCTGACAGCCACAGCTGCTATCTGTCGCTGTACGCCGCTGTCTGCCACCACCATGAACCACCACCCTAAGCAACCAAAGCCATTTGTTCTTAAAGCCCATATGAAAACAATGGTTCAAACTAGGAACCAAATAGCTGACAGTATTTTGAATTTGCTCAATCGCTGACGAAATCGATTTTCAGCACCTCTTGTTGTTGATTTAGACGATGACGAATCGTCTCCACCCCTACAAGATGAACGACCTCGCCAATGAGAACTCGTCGATGACAAAGCCCAAATCCAGTTGAGATAGAACGATCAAACAGCAGCCTCGCTACTTCTGAAAGGTTGACTCCAAACCTACAACCTATTTTACCTTTACTAACGTATTCTCTAGGTTACTTAGATTATTACGAAGATCCTTCGACTAGAAACGAGCATGTTTCTCAGTGTTGAACACAGTTGTCCATGACTCAAGCCCATTGAACACCGATTCATGAGCCAACACGTTGCTACAAATTCGAGTCCACCACCTGACTCACCCGACGAAAATGTTCGACCACCACGAGACGGTCAACATAATAGGCGAGGTTGTGCCTATACTGTTTCTACGGAAGGACGATTACGAGGGTGTCTAAACTTTTCTTCCCCAAAGCATCGCATAAAATATGACAACATTCGACAATGTCTACTCTCGCTCTGTAAGCAAATTGATCTTTACACCTTTGACATGTTAAATATTTTTGATGTTGTGATAAGCTATTTTGATGCTATTGGTTGGAGTTCATTTGCAAATATCTCGTGTAGTGCATATTATGAATTAATTTATGAATTCTACACAATATTTAGCTTCAATATTAATACGTTATGAACTGTTGAAACACAAGACATTATCTGTTTTCGGTTACTTGGTAAAGACTTTAGGATGGCTATTTCTGATTTTACCATTGCCATGGGTTTCGTTGACACTGGTAACATACAAACCGATTCCTACTAGACTGCTTTGCTAGATATTCCAAGTAACTTTGATGCTCAAGATGTTTATTGTGCTTTAATTCATTCTAGAAATCAACTTTATAATCCAAAGACATCTCAGGACTTGTTCGTGCATGAACCCACTTTGAGATATATTGATTGGTTTTTAGCCTTTAGTTTTTCAGGTCGAAATGATTCGTCATCTGTTTTAACTAAAATTGAATTTTTTTATGGTGTATGCATTCTGGTTTTATAGTTAATTTAAGATATTGGTTTGCACGGAACTTTTATGTTGTAATCGACCACTAATACTTGGCCATTATATTACAAACTTAAACTCTCAACTTTTTCCCTCTGAAGTCGATTTCTCATCCTTAACATGTTCATATACTATGGATAGCCTTAATGAGTATTGTTTGGATTCTATGGGTTTACTTGTCGGTACCCTTACTGCATATTATTTTGTTCTTCCAGGTATGCAAACTACTCGCAGTAATAAGGTCTTTCGCCAGCGTCCAATTTTCACTACCAGAGAGTAAGAGGAGCAACCTTCTTTATCTGTAGAGGCACGTTTAAGCCAGATCGAGGTTCGACTTGAAATAGTGGAAACCCAAGTTTCCACAATCCTTGACATCTTGCAAAGTTGTTACTCCTAATGCCAACATCGTTACAAACACATGGGGAGTATTCTTAACCTTTCTCTTTTCCTGTTGTTTAAGTTACCATATTTTATTGCATATAAAGCATGCTTGAGGACAAGCATAGATTTAGTAGGAAGGGATTGAAATGGTAAATATGCATGGTTGTTTGGCTTTTGCTGCATGTTTCTATTTTGCATATGTTCAATCTTATGCTGGATTTATTCGATAATTTGTTTGACATTGAGCCTCTAATCTTATTACTTAGTCAAATTGGACAGTTCGGTAATTTTTGAATTAAAGTGTTCAAATATCTAGATTAATTGACATGTGTGTTTTAAAGTTGATATATGTAATTAGATTTTTCATGAAAGTTGATTGTTTGGAAAAAAATATTATATTTGCTTGTAAATAAATAAATAAAATGAAATGAAAATAAATAAATAAATAAATAAAAGCCCATGTTATGAGTGAAGATTTCGGAAAAGTAATCGAATTTAGTAACCGGGATGAGGTGCTTGGGTTGTCATCTCATCTCATGTAAAAAGGTTCGAGTGACGAATCTAAAACTTGCAAACATTCCTCTAATCGAGTTGTTTAGAAAAAGACCATTTGAATTGAGTAACCGGGATAGGGTGCTTGGGTTGTCATCCTAGTTCGCGTAAAAAGGTTTGAGTATGTCCAAAATAAAAAAATAATAATGCATGATTAATTGAGAATAATACCTTGCGAAATTTGGTTCAAACTCAATTTAGTGGAATGATTTAATTTACATGTTTCAATTTTATGGACACTTGTTGATCAAGCTAGGTATTTTGAGCACTTATTTATTTTTTGCCTATATTTTTTGCATTGAAAATGGATGCGGAAAAGAGACTTGATTTCTATTAAGTTATTGGATAATTTCTAATATATTAAAGTACAATATGTTTGACGGCAAGCATGAGCTAAAAAGGGGATTTGATAGATTGTTCATTTTGCACAATTTACGTGTTCAACTCAACTTATTCTAGAATTTATCCTTGCTAATTGGTGCATTTTGTGTTTAAAAATTGACAGGAACAAAACTTGGGCACTTTAAATTTGAGACAAGCAAAGATGGGATTAAATTGAAGCATGGGAAAGAGAAGAGGGATTGAATTATAAATTTGAGACATTTAAGCGGCTAGTCAGATTTTGACCTTGTAAAAGCCAAAATTAGTAAATTAAATCTAAAAATATTTTGTGTAGTTAGTGGTAGGTGGAAAATGCCTAAAATTAGTATGTGGATTTTGTATAAAGAGGTAAGGTGTACTTGAAAAAAACACCTTGAATACATTGGAAATTGATTGAATTTAATGCAATTATCCATTTTCTATCATTTGTTCAAAACACCTGTAGCTTATTCTTTTTCATTCTGCCAATTTTCATTTCAAAAAGATTTTAATTTCTTTATTGGCTTAATTATTTTTCAAGTCCCTTCCCTTTTATCAATCTCTACTAACATTTAATCCTTTTCCATAAACCAACAATAGCATGATTAATTTCATGCCTCACTAAAATTCTAACTTAGCTTTAGGCAGGTATTATTTCCAATTAGGAATCGTGAGAAATGTATCTGCACTAAAGAATCCTTCAAATTGGTATTCACCATCTCTCTGAAATATCGGGATTGACAAATTCATCCCTTAAAGTTAACTCGATTTTGAGTGGTTTTAACATACAATTGGGAAGATGAGTCGACCGTGATGTATTCGAATTTTTGTGAACAAGTTAGGGAGATTGTGATCGAATTTAAATGCCTTACGTGATTGAAGCCATTAATTTGAGTTAGGTTCTTCAGAATGCAAGGTTGTCGGGGTATTGAATTGCGAACACATGTATCATGGTTAGACAATCAGTAAAGGTTGGTTTGCAGGGTGTATCGAGATCAACTACGAGAGGAATAATTGGTAGTTAGGACATTCTTAACCGCTATAACCAACTTATTGTTTGGAAGAGAAAGCTAATTTTCAAGGATCGATTCAAAAATCAAAATCCACCGAGTCTAGGGCTAAGGCTTCATAATTTTGTTTGCAAAACTTCAAATTCAAATTTTAATTTAATTTTACTTTCGATCTCTTTAATTGGTTATTTATACTATCTTAATTATTTAATTTGTAGACATTGCCAACTCCGCCAATTTATTTAATTTATTTTTCAGCAAGTCCGTTTGTAGTCGTGGGCACGACTATTGCCATAATTATCGGCTCGATCGAAATTCTGTTTATAAGAAAAACACGAAAGTTGATCATAATATCTAATCCCTGTGGACTCAACCCTACTACTCTTACTAGTGTTTAGAGTTATTTTATTGTAGGAATTATTTTTGGTGGTTTTGACGTCCATCATAGTCACATTTAGATTTCTGCTTCCAAAGGAGTTCCTCATGGTGGAGCACACTTTCCAACTCCTTTCGATTTCTCATCCCTGATTGAAAAAGTCATATAGATTTTGAGTGTTCCATTCTCCTTTAAATGCCTGAGAGCTTGTTTAGAGGATGCCTTTTACTAGTTCCAATATGCTCATAGAATGATCTATTCCACTTCTTAAAACCCGAGGTAAGATGGGCTAGAGAATCCATCATATTTCCATTGAAAGCCTAATGCCATTTAGCGAACTCAAAAAAACTTGGGTGCTCTAACCAACCAGTCAAGAACTTAAAGGGTAGTTCCTTAGATACTCTAACCATAGGTTTTAGGGAAAGAAAAAGTGGCATATGATTAGACTTAAGCCTCGAGAGATGAGTCATCATTCTATTAAGGAAAGCACTCACCAACGCATCATTACCAATGGCTCTATCCAATCTCCCAAAAATTTCACCCCTACACCAATTATAAGAAGGCCCTCTCTAAATCCCAAGTCTTCTAACTCAATTGAATCCATGAAATTACCAAACAAAGAATATCTCCTCCCACTCAAATGCCCCATTTCTTCTCACTGGTAGAGAAAATGACGTTAAAGTCCCCAATAGCAAGTCAAGGCACTTCTCCCATAGGAATAGAAGATTTTAAGGCCTCTCGTAAAATTATTTTTTTCTACTTGTCAGGACTACTGTAAACAAAAGCAATATAGATCGACTGATTGTGTTTAGAGTAAAAAATCTAGATTAGAATAAATTGTGGGTGATTATGAACCACCTCAACCCGAATTGTCTCATTCCAACCAACCTAGATACCTCTAGAAAAACCCATTACTTCAACACAGTGAGAAAAATGAAATCATATCTTGGTAATAATATTATCTGCTTTTGCCCCACTTACTCTTGTTTTAAGCAGACTAACTATATCCAATTTATATTCCATATTATACTTGCGAAAAATGTGAGAAAACTTAATTTTGGCACAACCTTGACATTTCCAAGAGAATATGGACAAATCTATAAGCAAATAAAAAATAGAGAGGACTAACCTTTATTGTCTGAGGGTATTTAAACTTGATAGTCCTTTCCTAGTACCCGGTGAGCCACCCTTATCAACCTTCAAACCCAACTGATAAGTTCAACCATGGAATTCATTGTATTTTTTGAGAGGAACATGTGAATTCCCTGTAGTCTTGAACTTGTCTCCACGCTCTCGTAAACTCTTATTGAGGATCCTTCTATTTCAAGCCGAATCGACTTTCCCACCGGAACCACTTCATTTAGCAATCAAAATGCCTTTCCCCATTTCTATGGAACTGCTACCCATCATGATTCTACATCTAACTGGATACAAATTTTCTTAAAAGAAAATTCTTGAGTTGATGGTCACTAAACTAACTATAAATGCGAAAAAAGCAAGCACACCTATCGAACAATAGTATAGCTATGGTGAGTAGGGAATATCATATCCACGAGGACTAAAAGTTCTAGTAATTACCATTTTTCTATTATTTAGCTGACAAATTGGAGTGATAAATCAAGAAATTAATCAAATAATAACCAATGAGATAGACAATACCCAGGAAAGAATCCACCTAGACTTCACCTATTATTATGAATCTGAATTAAACGATTTATTCACATGTGTATTTGTAACAACTCGAAATTTTCAACCATTAGAGGGGTTTTTGACTTCAAAATTTTAGCAACTTTAAGCCTTTGCAAGTAAGTGATCTTGATGACTTTTCTTGAATATTTTTGTACTTTTGAGGCTCTTATAGCATGAGCTTTCTAATAGGGGACTATTTTGCAAAATGGTGGAAAGTCTAGGGTTTTTCCATGAGAGGATTTAGGTTGTTTTCTGAATTTTTATGGAAGAAGATGAGTCTTGGATGGGTAATAAACAACTTTTGTGAAGAAGTTTTCATAAAACCCTAACTAAGGACCATTTTGCATAGGTTGTAAAATAGGTGATAAATGTATAAAATAATGAAAATTATGGACTACTTCTAGTATAAAAAGTATTCGGCTAGGCTTGATTAGTGAGAAAATATGATAAAAATTAAATTTCGGGCCTAGGGGTAAAATGGTCATTTTGTGAAAGCCTAGGGGCAAAATGGTTATTTTGCCCAATTATAAATTTTTGAGTGTCCAAATTGATATGTTGATGAAATGAATGAATTTTATCAATATAGATCAAGAGAAGCGTGATTCGGGTCTTGATCGGGGTAAGAACAAAGTTTACGAGGATTAAGCTCGTTTCCATCATTTTGTACCGAGGTAAGTACAATGTAAATAATGTGTCATAGTAGCTTACTTTTAAATGTTTCATTTTTACCATGTATCATATCTTACTCGATACCATGAAAGTGTAAATAACGCGAAATAAGAGTAACCTACATTATGAACAAGTGCGACAACATCAGGTTAGATATGAGATCCCGTCAAACCTCGGAAATAGTATAGGATATAAAATGTAAGTCATGAGAAACTGAGTGGTCCGAACTCATGAGTTGAGTCTGAGTTCATGAGATAAGTGAAATATGTAATATGGGTCCGGGTACTGACTTTGTGTGCAGACCCGTGAGTAGGTCAATAGGCGGGCATTACATGATAGAGCTATTGGGTCCAGGTACTGACTTGGTGAAAAGGCCTGTGAGTAGCTCAAATATGCAAGTATTACCAAGTACAAGGTAACTTTGGCTACTTGTATAGTACTTAGGAGTAAACTATCTGAGTATTCATTGGTATTTTCGAGTGTTCAATGGGTAACTCGATGAATGGACTAGCGATACTTCCAATGAGGTAGGTCAATAGAGAGAATGAATTTGAGTTATTTTACGGGCAATTGCAGGTATGTATACTAAACTCTCGAATGAAGACTTTGGTATGTGTTGAGATATAGTAAGTATGCATAGTAGAATTGAAGAGTAAAATAGTGAGATCAAGATGATATATATTATTTAAGTACGATAAGCCATGGTTTGAAGAATGTATTTCTAATTACACTTATTTGCATACACATACTTACTAAGCTCCCATGCTTACCCTTTTTCCTTTCCATTTTCTTATAGTGCCGCCAAAGTAGTTTGAGGATTGTCGCCTACGTCGAAGAAGCCAGCCACACTATCCTTGAAGCACTCGGTATAGCTAGTTTTATCATTTTGATTATGGCATGTATAGGAACTCTTGACTTTGTTTTGGTGTCATATTATTTTGGGCCAAGCGTGTTGGCTTATTTTAGTATTCTAGTCATTTTGTATAAGGCCATGAATATGGCTAATATTGTAAGTTATTATTTGAATGCAAGGTAGTTTTTCATGAATGTGAAATTGTTGGCATGGTTAGATACATGAAATGTATTTAGGCCTTAGTTTGGGTTGTTTGGTTGGGAAATCATATTAATTTAGACTTGATATGTTGGTTGGTGTTTAAATTATGTTTCAGGGACGCAAAAGGGCTTGGTAAATAGCATTATATTATCCACACGGGTAGACTCACGGGCGTGTGTCTAGGCCGTGTGTGACATACGGCCAGCCTGATGGGTGTGTTGTCTGGCAGTGTGTCCCCTGCACGTAAAAATTTCAAGTTAGTATGCATGTTAGTAAAAACACGGGTAGAGACACGACCGTGTGTCACAGCCTTGTGGAGGACATGGCCTCTGGCCACGGGCGTATGCCTTGGCCGTGTGCCCTAAATTGGATGCTGACCTCAGAAACAGAATGTCAAGGTTTTTAGACACGGGCGTGTCATGGCCGTGTGAGGGACACGGGCGTGTGTCAGGCCATGTGAAAACCCCTGTAGGTTTGAATTTAGAATTTAATTCACACGGGTATGGGACACGAGTGTGTCCCTTGGTGCTTAGGTCGTGTGCATCACACTGGCCATCAGCACGACCATGTCATAATAGCTACACTGGCGTGTTGCCCTTCCACACGGGCATGTGCCCTGTTTCAAAGGTCATTTTTATTAAATAGGTATAAAGACCCGAATTGGTCCGAAATAGTTTCCAAGGGATGTTTTGGGCCATATAGGCCAATGATAAGAAGTTTTAGACAAAGTTTGAAAAAGTTTTAATTTAACCGAGTCTTAATGACATCGAAATGTTTGTATACATGTGGTTAAGTGTGGTAACGCCTCATATCCCCTCCCAGCGTGGGGTTCAGCTGTGGGGTGTTATAGTCTTGATTCGTAGAAATCCCTAAATTATGTTAATATCACTTTCGAGAGTAAGAACAACTGACTCTAGGTTGATTAATTGAAATCTCTTTCTAATCAAAACCCTTATTGTCGCATTAACTCGATTTATGGATTCCCTTATTAGATTTGACTCCAATCCGGTAGATTTATGTCATCCTATTTCTAGGATTGAATGCAACTCCACTCAATTATGCTAGATCTACTCTTAAATAGGGGCTTTTGCTCCACTGAAATAAGAACATTAAACATGAATTAATATCCTAAAAATATTAAAATAAGAAATAAGCATCCATAATTAAGAATAAGAATCAAGTATTTATCATGTAAATTAGAAATCAAATAATAAGATTCATTATAGATTTCATCCTCCCTAGGTATCTAGAGAATTTAGTTCATAATCTTTAATAGAAACATCACAAAGTTAGGATAACCATACGACATAAAGAAACTTAATAAAACTTCGAAAGAAATTAAATAGAGATATTCGATCTTGAGGGAGATTCGCTTATGAGTTGATTTCGATGGCGAGTGTTTTCTTTAACCTTCTCCGATTGCCCCATTTGGTCTTCTTCTAATTGGTATTTATGGACTTTAGAATGCTCAAAAAGCCTAAAAATTAGGTTCTTCGGCGTATTTGGGAAGCAGGGTGCGAAATCGACACGAGCTAGCACATGGGCATGTGGCCAGCCCATGTGAAATTACTCAGGTTGTGTGGATCCTGAAAAAGCTCTATTTATCTTATTTTGGCTCATTTTTTGTTCCTTTCACTCCCAAATGCACTCCTAAGTATAGAAAACATGAATTTAAAGGATTAGAAGCATCAAATTCACTAATTTTTATAATTAATCATCCAAATACGCATTAAGAATGAGATTAAAATATGTTACTTTTATAGCTTATCAAATATCCCCACACTTACGCGTTTGCTTTTCCTCAAGCAAAATCTGCAACTCACATTAAAATTAATATTTATTAACTTGTAATTTCCATCAATAATGTCTCAAAATAATTTACAAATAATTATGCATTGACAATTCAACTAAAAGAGCACTAAAGTCTCAAACAATCCAAGCTAACTTTTTTAAACATGAAAACATAGATGTCTCCCCTTATTTAAGTAGTTACCTTTAATTCAAAATTAACAAGAATTGACATCTTGACTAAATATTCACTTAAGCACTCAATGTTTTTAAGGTTCAGGAATAAGCACTCAATAGTCAAACAAGAAATGTTATTACCATAGGCTTGCATGAAAGTCAAATCTCCACCACTATAAAATGAAATGATACATAAATCAAAAGGTCTTTAAGAGGTTGTAATGGGGCTTAGGTTAAGGGTGTGGAGAAAGTCCGAAAAAGATGTTTAAAATCGAGATCGAATTGATAAATTACCAAACTAGAAAACTAAACAAATGCTGAATTAAAAGCAAGTGCATAAATCAAGAACTATTCAAGAATAAGAAAACGAGCTTTTTCTTAAAATATGAATTTAACTGTTCAAGCTCAATCATAGAACTAAATCATAATCAATATATATTTTTTATTTTGATTTTTTTAACAATAAGAAATAATTCAGCAAATCAAACAAAAGAGCATAGTTAGGCAACTAGCCAAATCAAATCTCGACAAAAAGGGAGTCAATAAAATGAGAAAAATTCTCAATGAACAAGAAATGAGTTATGGATTAATATCAATGGTAAATTAAGAAATGGTGTGTTAGGCTCAATGGAGTTTACTAAGGGTTAAGTAAAAGGTAGGCTTTTTATGGGATAAGTGGGTTAAAACCTAAGTGCCTTTATCATCTCAGTGAATCAAATCAAAGGTGTGGTCTCGACATGCATAATTGAAGCAAATTCTAGAATAACAAATCAGGTTGACACATTCATAACCAATAATAAAATGGGCAAGAAAAATGTATGCTTTAAAGGTTCAAAATCTCACAAAAAATTATGGTTTTTGATGTTAAACTTGTAAATCTCAAACTTCAAGATAATACTTCAATTTAGGGAAGCAACCTAAAAAATTTTAATTTCTGAAAAATAACTTATCATGCTTGATTCTCTCATGTCTTAAGGTTTAAATCAACCAATACACAATTATCGATAAATTAATCTAAAACACATTAACAAAAATTCCAAATGGACAAAAATTCATTCTAATGGAAGTATGGAAAAATTACTTAAATACAGGACATAATTCAAGGATTTTCTAATAATAATATAAATAACCTCCCCACAATTAAGATGTACATTGTCCTCAATGTACAAAAATATATAATCACAGTATAAGCAGAATATCATAAGAAAGGGAGAAAACTGAAACTGTTTAACACCCCCTACCCGTATCAGTCGCCAAAATAGAGTACGAGGCATTACCAAGGAGTACGAAACACTTACAGATAATTTAAATATATTTTCATAACAACTTGTCTCGATTTCATACTATTTCATATTTAAGCTTTATTCACCAAAGTATTTGAAATATCATTTTTATGCAAATAGCACATGAGGTACATAATTCCATATTTATGAATGAACACATTTATCAAACATATTCCACATTCATATATCAATGTCTCATGTCTCCACATGTTAATAACCGTCGTTTTTCTTGTTTTTCAGATAATTATGTGTAACAATTCATAAGCATGCAATCACTGTTTATTCTTGTCAATCACAATTTCAAATGACAAATTCATGTGATTGAGCTCAACCTCATTAGGTGTTTAAATTCTATCATTTTGATTCACATACTCATAATTTACTAACATATCCTGTCAAACACAATCTCTGAATGACGAAATCACATAATTGAGCTCAATAATAATAATGATAACATTACTTACATTTCTTTTTCTACACGTTACATTTATGACTTACCAACTTGTCCATTCAAGGAACAACTTACGAATTTAAGTACATTGTGATCTAAAACCCGAAGTCTAGCTAAAGCACATAAGTGCTAAACAGAAGCCCGAATGCTAACTGAAGCACACAAGTACTAAATGGAAGCCCGAAGGCTAACTGAAGCTCATCAGAGCTGAACTGAAACCCCAAAATGGTTAACTGAAACTCATATGAGTTAACGAAAGCTCGTAGGAGCTAAACGGAAAGCAAACACGAGAATTCGCAACAAATGCTGAATCTCGGTTTACTTGGGTAATTTACCGTTAATTCATCTTTTTCACTGAAAGATCGTACTCATTTCCTGAGTTCCGTTCCTCCGAAATACTCAGTTCAATTTCATAACTTTTGTACCTAATTTACTTATTTTCAACAATTAACATACATAAATATTAATCACCATTCATAAAATAATATTGAAATTTAATAATATTAACAAATGGTTACTAAAATTTAGTTATATAAAATCACAAGTTTGATTTTTGTATTATAGCGATAATCATAATTTCATAATAAATATTCCAAGTAAAACCTTATATCATTTCTAATTCAACATTTATCGATTATAATCGGGCACGTGATCAATTTATACACAAGTCATTCATACATATATGTATATTTACTTTTCCTCCTCCTCCTCCTCCTCCTCTCCATCCACATCCTTAGTATAAATAACACATTTGTAAGTAACATTATCCATAATTTTCACTATTTACTTATGTGAATATTCAAGCTATCCATCCGCGTCATAATTACTAAATTATTTTTATCTTGAGCTACAGAACTCCAAATTAAGATCCATAAATTTTCCCAGGAACTAGACTCATATTTCTTCTTACCATAAAAATTTCATAATTTTTGGTTTGGCCAATTAATACAGTTTATTCATTGAATTCTCCCCTGTTCTGCTGTCTGACAGTTCTGACCCTTCTTCACTAAAAATTAATTATCTTCTCGTACAGGATTCGAATAATGTCCTCATTTGTTTCTCTTGAAAATAGACTCATTCAGAATTCTAAAAATATAAATTTAAGCTCCTAATTATTTTTATCCAATTTTTGATGATTTTCCAAATTCAGAACAGGGGGACCCGAAATCATTATGACCTTGTCTCACAAAAGTTATTGTATCTCATGATTTACAATTATATTGCTTACATAATTTAACTAGACTCAATAAGCTTTAATTTCATATTTTATTCATCCTCTAATTATATTTATACAATTTTTGGTGATTTTTCAAAATTAGACTACTGCTGCTGCCCAAAATAGTTTTAGTGAAAAATATTGATTTCTTTTTTGCCCCAAATTTAATAGTTCATACAATTCAATCCTTGCTCAATTAACTCCTCAATTGAGATAATTTTTCTCATTTAATACTTTATTCTATCATTTTAAACTACTTCATAACCCTTGAAAACCAGAACTTTAACACTAGACCTTAATTCCAAACTCTTTCACAATTAGGTCCTAAATCAATTTTCATCAATTTTACTTGATAAAATCACCATATATCAAAATTAAAGCTTCAATTCTATGTTTATTCATCATATGCTTCTAGTACTCATCCATAAAAACTTCAAAAATTAGCCATGAAATCAAAAACTAATGAAATAGTAAGTTGGACCCAATTGTAAAAGTCCAAAAACATAAAAATTTCAAGGATAAAGCAAGAATTAAACTTACATGAAGCTAGAGTATGAAAACCACCTCCCCCATGGCTGTTTTTCAGCTGATGAATATGAAAAGAAATGAAGAGAATTCTAGTTATTCCAATTTAGTCCCATTTTTATTTAGTTAATTTTGGCAATTTTCCAATTTTGCCCTTATTTCACCCATTTTCTGATTTTTCTCAGCTATTGCCGCCCAAAATATCTCCTTTGAGCTTATTTGCACTTTAGGTCCTTACTCATTTGACAATTGAGCTATTTAATCATTTTAGCAACTTTTACACCTTTTTCAAATTAGTCCTTTTTATTTAATTGACCACCCAAACGTCAAAATTTTCTGACTAAAATTTAATACTACCTCACCAACACTCCATAAATATTTCTAAAAATATTTATGGCTCGGTTTATGAAGTCAAAGTCTCGATACCTCATTCTCGACCCAATTTACCTAATTATTTCTTTTAAATCACCAAATTCACTAATTAAAAAATGCTTTTATATTCATATTTGACTAATAGATATTAATTTATTAAATTTTCAACTCTCCCGTCGGATTTAGTGATCTCCAATCTCTATTCCCGATACCACTAAAAATTAGGCTGTTACAAACTGCCCTGAATATTGGATGAAATTGCTAGAATGGTGAAAAGCGGAATTGTAGACAAATCTAGATGTAGTGCATGATTCCAAGAAAACTAATAAGAGAATAAACACAAATAGTGAAGAAGATTAAAAGGTTACTAACTCGATTAGAAAAACCATAAAAATAAAAATATAGTTCAAAAGATAAGAAACAAAATAAGGCTAAGAAAATAATAAAAATAACTAAACATAACAATAAACATAAACATAAAATAAAAATAAAAATAAAACAAATAAACTTAATGGACCTTATCGTCAGAAACGTCAGTGTCGTGAGTTGTCGGCACTGAAAAGGAGATATGGATATGCTGACAGATCTGCTACAATGTTGCGTCAATACTATCGAACCTTTGAAAGCAATACTGCTCAAAGCGAGTGAACCGCTCAGAGAGGTCCTCTAATGTAGCAGCAGAGGAAACAGGGCGGTGACTCGAAGGTGGAGGATAAGGTGGATCCTCGTGATGGAAGGAAACATTATCAGTGAAGTCCTCGGACTCATCCTGAGGGTCAGAATAAGATAATCGGTTCTGGGGAGGATCCACTCCACGAAGTCGCTCGATCATCCTTATATGGGTCATGCTTGATATTCTCTATGGGGAGATTTGGCCGGCAAATGTAAGCGAGGAGGACTGCTTTAGTGTGTTAAGGAGACCAAAGTGTCGAGCGAGTGGAGTCACATAAGGCCTAAATAGATAGGACCCTTCTTGTTGAGGTTTGTATAATGGCGAAAGGCGAGGGTGATGAAGTAGGTTAAATAAAAAATATGCATCAGTGGTACTGACGACTTCGGTGCTCTTTCTCCTACTCGTCAAAGTGTGAGCCAAGAGGGCATGAATATACTGTAAAGTCATAGGGTAAGAAGTCACCTTCGAGCGACTCGTGTCATAGGGTGTCATACTCACCGTAAGGTCTATCAAAAAAAGAGATGGCAAGTAGTGGATGTGCCAATGTAGGTAGAGAAAGTTCTCAACACTCATAAACTCGTTTGTGTAAAGTCCCAAATTAGTGTCGAACTCAGGGACACTCATATACTATGCCAGGCCATTGAATTTAAAAGTGATGGTGTCCGGTTTGTCATGAGTCGTCATCACATGCTGTAGAGTAAACATAGAGCAGAACTCTAAATTCAGCTCCATGTATGGGCTCAATGGTGAGAAAAACTGGTCCCACGGGGCTGTAGAAATGAAGGCACGAACATGATAAGCTAATTGGACCTGCTTCAAAGAGGTCTAATCAATACATCGGCCTAAGTCGAGTGGTCATAGTCGAAGTAGCTGAAATAAGTCCTCCTGGGGATAGGCTGAAAATTGGATATAGGGGTGGCAGGTTTCGGCAGAAGCGCTCGAATAGGAGGTCGCGCTAGGGGTCTTCCGCTTTTTCGAAGTGAGGACGACGACCTTGGACTTTCTTCGTATGTTCGTCATGGTATGCCTGAAAAATAAAATAATCCACTATCAGAAAAATAACATAAGCAGTACCAAATAAAGAAACAAAGAAGCCGAAAGAACAATCGTGTGATAGAAACTATGACACTAAGAGTCATCCTATGACACGCAGCGAAATTTAAACAACCTAAATAGAAAATCGACTCCTAAAATAATATTTACGAATATTAATCATGCATAAATTAGGTACTAATTCGACTAAACATGCAAACTAACTAAGAAGTAATAATAAGAAACGAAGTGAAAAACGAAAAACAATTAAAATAATGAACTACTAGTAAAAATAAATTAAATAATAAAATAATAATAATAATAATAATTAGAAGGAGAAGAATTAAAAAATATAAAAACATAAGGCACATACTAAGAACAATAACAATTAACAGTAAACAAATAATGAAAATCAAGTAATGAGAATAAAAGTAAGAATAATAAGAAAATTGAAATAATAATAATGACAGTAAGGATAAGAAACAATTAGAACTAGAAAAATAAAACAATATAACTAAAAATAATAATATTAAGTAATAAACAAATAAATAAATAAGTAATAAAATAGGACAAATAGTGGGTGGTGACTGGAGCTACTGATGGTTGGCACTGCGATGGATGGGGTTGCGCTGCGGTTCAACACGGAAGAGAGAGATCAGGGAAAGGGACAGAAGGTGGGGTGGTTTATGGTGGAGGGTTAAAAGGAGAAGGGGAGAAAGAGAAAGGGCGTGGGGCTAGACGTGGGTGGCTCGACGATGAAGAAGGGTTTGGAGGTGTGAGGTTCAAAGAGGGGGCGACGAGGATAGAGGTCGAGGGAGGCTCGATTGGGTTTAATTGGTGGGGGTACGAGACTGAGGGTGGGGGAAGAAAGGGAAAAGGAGGAGACGGCGTGGTTGAGTGAGAGGGGCGACGAGGGTATGGGGTTGAGCTTGGGTGAGGGAGAGGTGAGGGGGAATCGGGTAGGAGATGAGAGAGTGGGGGTGATGACGGTGGCCAGAGTGTGGAGGGTAGGGGAGCGGTGGCGGCTAAGGTTGGTTGGGAAGTTGGGGAATGAGACAAAACAAAGGAAAAAAAAATTGGGGGCTAGGGTTTTTTAAGAGTGACACAGTCGTGCAAGGGCTCGTGTGGTTCTTTACCAACCTGTGTGCAATTAAACATACCAACCCAGTCTTTACAAGGCCTTGGACACACCCATATGTCCAGGCTGTATGTGATTTCCTTCACTTCTTCCATGCCCGTGTGGCCCAGCAGTGTAACTCTCTGACTTGATTTAAAAATGAAAAAATTAGCTCAAGTTTCACACGACCTAGGACATGCTCGTTTTTCCTAGTCGTGTGAGCTACACGGCCATGTCGCACGACCATATGGACTATTTCAAGCCATCTAACTGTCGATTTTTTAAAAAATTAAGTCCTAAGATCTACATGGCCGTGTGTCTAGGCAGCTTGGGTTACATGGCCATGTCGCTAGGCCATATAACTCACTGTCAAACCGCTTATAGTGCAAATAGCCTGAGACATGCCCGTGTGCCTAGGCTGTGTAGGTCAATTTTTTTTTTTTAATTTTGAAAATTAGTTTTAAAAATATCATGAAATAAAATTAAGAGAATTAGCAGTTTTAACACTCGGGTTGCCTCCCGAGAAGCGCTTCTTTAAAGTTTAAGCTTGACTTACCTCGTATTCGCACGATTACGGTGGTTTGCGGAGCTGAATCTCCTCTTTCTCGTCATCAATTCTATTATCAAAATAAAGTTTAAGTCGAGTACTATTTACCTCGCAAGTTACTAACAAATATACTCAAAGCATAAGTTTCAGGAAGATGGATTTGATAAAGTAAACTCACAAATCTGTCATGAAATTTGTCCATGGTTCTTTGTTACTTTAAGGACACCAACTCCTCTATAGGATCTTGAAAGTGCAACCTACCCTGCCTTTGGGCAAAGAAATTATACCAATTCAAGGATATTTGGCTCCATGGCGCTAACACGAGAAAACTAGCAAACATGCCTGACATCTGACTGTGGAGACATTGTCAAAGGCTCATTGGGAGGAAATCTAGGAGGATGTCTCCCTAAAATGCCTTTACCCTTATCCTGAACCATGCCAATAACACCAATAGTTTATGGTTGGCCCAAAAATTGCTCCAAGATGGAATGCAACTCTAAACACATGTCACTCTTGAACCCTTCTTGGAATTCCTTGAATCGAGTATACAATTTGGTATCTATGTCCACTTAAAGTTGAGATAATTCCTACTGAAGCTGATTCATTTCTTTCTATAGCCTAGAAGTCACTTCGTCGTTGGCCATGAGGAATGTATGAGCTCCGATTCCCTTATACGTGTGAAAATAAAAGAGAAGACTAGAGGAAGAAGAAGAAGAGAATTGAGAAAGATATTTGGGAGAAGAGGAGAGAAATAATTTTCCCAATTTCCATAACTAACCAGTCACCCCCCATTCATGATAAAAGGAGGGAATAATGACCAATTACAACTTGGCAGTCTGTTAATTCAGTTGCCAAAACATATTGTTTCACTAACATACTTAGGACCTAAAATGTGCCATTTCATTAAACATTCCTAGGCTTTAAATGCAATGTTTAACATTACAACTTAAACAAAAATAAAAGAACAGAAACGAAATCAACGGTCATTTAATTCCACGGACTGTTGCAGACAAATGTTTCATAACATCGATCAATCTCTTTTATGCCTCTTTTCTTCTTTCTACTCCCTATGTGTTCTTTAGTTTAACTTCTTTTTTTCAAATATTATTTTCTTCCTCTTTTCTTTTTCTAAGCTTTCAAAAATCAAACATTTTTCTTCTCTTGATTACTGGTTTTCATAAAATCAACGTTCTTCCCCCGTATGGTTCCACTCAAGACTATTCCACCCAAAATAAAAAAATTTCATTGTTTTACTTGGGTCTAGTTCATGCTTGGTTCGATTGTTCATGACTTTTTGTGTTGGTTGTGTTTGTCCTTTATAAAATTAACAGCGTTGTTAGTTTTCAATAACAAAAAAAAAAAAAAAAAACCCTATTGCTGGGGAAGAATTTGTAGAAATTATAGTGAAGAGTTGATGTATAAATCTGGGTTTTCTAGGTGTTGATGGTGAGGAATTTGTAGAAATGATGGTGGGTTTTCTGGGTGAGGAAATTGTAAAAATGAAAGGTGTTGATGGTCGATTAGTTTAGCAATTTCATGTTAGAAGTGGAGTTGTTTGGGGGATTTGTGTGCTGCCAATACTCACATGGCTTGATTGGTACTTGTAATTTTCTTGAATTTGTGTCCTGCAAAATTTTTTTATTAGATCATGAAGAGGTTGAGATTTGTTTCCAAGATTTATTGTGAAGTTCTTTTTGTGCCCGAGTCATTTCAAATATGCTTTATTTTGAATTCATATTTCTTGCATTGGTGGGTAGAATTTAATTTAATTTTAGAAGTAAAAAAAAAAAAAAATCAAATCAAGACTATTAAGAATATCAATAACAAGATTCTAGAAAAAAAAATTAGGAAAAAGGGTAATAAATAAAGCAAACCGATACCAACCAAATGAGTAGTTGAGGAAATTCAGAATTAGAAAAAAAAAATATAGCAGTGAAAAAAAAGGAAAATAAAGTTTTTTTAGAAGAAAAACAGAGTTAAAAAAAATAAAGAAATAAAAACAAAATTTAATTTAAATTTCTTTTTATATTTTGAAATAAAAAACTTTAACAGAAAGGTGACGCATGTCACCATTTTAGTGGCTCATATGTGGTCAGAAATTAACATTGTTAGTACTTAGCCCTCATGTGTTTTTATATTAATATTAATATAATTATTTTAATTAATATAAATATAAAATAAAAAAATCTAAAAAATAATATATGAGTGCTGATGTGACACAATATAATTGGTCAATGACTGTTTAATAGTGTTAAGATTTATGGAGATTTAGATAACGGTGAAATAGTTTAAATACAACTCCAAATAAAAAGAAAATATAAGTGTTAAGTTCAGAAAAACAATATAATTTAGATTGCA
Source organism: Gossypium anomalum (assembly GCA_025698475.1). Taxonomy (NCBI): domain Eukaryota; kingdom Viridiplantae; phylum Streptophyta; class Magnoliopsida; order Malvales; family Malvaceae; genus Gossypium; species Gossypium anomalum. The sequence goes on from CM046956.1 coordinate 65,315,033, forward strand.
ATTTGTCAATTGATCCAATATTTTTTATATGTGGAGCGTAATGAGTGTAACAATTATTTTCTTACATGTAGCGTAAAAGGTTCAAAGTAATAGAATATATTCACACATTTTTTAAAAAAATACTTAACACGTATGACTAAAAAATTAAGTTTTTTTTTTATTTTTATATTGCCTAAAAGGTACTGATGAAATTAAAACATTGACACAAATATCATATTTTCAAACAAAAATAATTTTTAAACTATACAATTTAGAAAATCATCTTAAATGAATCTAGACAATTGTATCTCTAGCTTTATTTTGGACTTAACTTTTAAGTGATTTTTATTAATTTTTATTTTTTTTTTTGAAAATTTTGAAAATTATTTAATATTTTATAAATTTTAATAATTTTTATAAATATATAAAAAAAATTAATTTTTTTATTTTAGAAATTTTTAAGTTTTGAATTAAATAAACCTGGACAACCATTTATCCAAATTCCTTTCAATAAATAAATAAATATTTCTTTTAGTTTTTTTTTTGTTTTTTTAGAAATTAAAATTTTTATTTTACTAATGTGATGTGGCACTATCATATCAGCAAAGGTCACTAACATGGAACCCCACGTCAAAGTTGTAACAATAAAAAACAAAAAATATTGATCAAAAATTTTAATTGGTACAATTTAAAAGTTAAGAATTTAATTAAATGTTTTTTTCACGAATAAACTTAATTGAATGAATAGAGACATATGAAAGGAAAAGTTCCATATTGTTGTAGTAGATACTGAGGGACATGATAATGATTGGATAGAAGAAAATCATCAAAACCTGTCATTCTTTATGTTTAGGTTTATTTAAGATTTCTGTTTGGAGGTTTTTGTAACTCTAAAACAGGATATAGACATATGTGAGTTAAATAATAGGTACTACTATACAACACAAAATTAAAGACAGGGTTGAATCCAAATGGAGACTTAAGTTTTAGGTTTTTAATTTTGATTTAGATTTGAATTTGGTTATTAGGGATTGGGTTTTGGTTAGATGAATTATACTTGTAAAAATGGATTGGGCTCAAGAAAAATTCACCCAAAGCCCAGTTCAAATTATAATTTGACTGAATTGTTGTGCAAGCCTATTATCATATTTCCAAGTCGGAAGAAGTTTTTTTATAATTATAAATGGACAAACTTCATATAATACCTTGAAGTTTATCAAATCCATCGATATGGTTTTTACACTTTAATTTTTTTTAAATTAAAAACAATTATAAGAATTTAAAAAATTTATTTAAATAAAATTATTTTTAAATTATGAAAAGTTCAATTTACTTGTTAAAAAATATATATCATTTTCAAAAATGAAACTTATAAATCACTTGTAACTTCCCCAGTTCAACCTAAACGTTAGACTCGAATTCGGGAGATTACATCGACCACCTAGATGACATAGTACGAGTGAAGTTTATAAAACAATCAATTTAAAAAATATATTTATTTTAGAAGAAAATTTAGTCCACTTTCAAGAAAACTTGCGAGTTATAAAAAAAAAAACGTTTTAGTTTTAACTTTTCTAAGTAACAGTGACTTCTTTAAGAAAACTTAGTTAATTTTTCATACATTTATTACTCAAAATTTTTAATTACAATCTAGCGGCGGAAAAGTAATTTTTAACTTAGTTTTAATAAAATTTATATTTCATGCTTAATCAATTAAAAACCATATTTTAAATTAAGTTAAATGTCATGCATGCTAAATAAAACCGAAACCTAAGATTCATGCCACAGTTCAAAAATAAATCCATACAATCTTTGAATAATAGATAATCAAATAATAAATCTAAAATATTTATATAGAAAAATAAATTCGAGCCGAGCCCCTCCGAATGCCATGTCCACATCCTAATCTGGTAGGTTATCTGAAAACATGGAAATTAAAAAGGGAGTGAGCTATGAAGCTCAATGTGCGTTCAATCACAAGAAAATCAATGTGGAACAGTAAAAATAGCATATAAGATATCAATTCTTTAGAACAAACACATTCGAATAACAATTCACAATTCACAATTCACAGTAGCAGTTTATCATAATAACACATCACTATAACATTTTAGAACTCACAATTTTATATGCATATGTTATGAATGGCAATACAATTCTAGTTTATCAGAAAAAGTCCTACTCCACTTCTACACACCACATTATGAGTTCCCCAGAACTCATCTAGCCTTATAACTCCGAATTGTGAATAAACCATCGCTGATTTGCAGTTATTGCCACTTGTTTTGGGTGCACAGCATATTTGTAAATTAAATGAACTGTCACTTGGTTTGTGATCGAACCACATATTTGCAATTAGTGCCACTTGTTGTGGGTGCACAACAAATTTGTAGATTAAACGAATTGCTACTTGGTTCATGATTGAACCGCATATTTACTGTTACTATCACTTGTTATGGGTGCACAATATATTTGCAGATTATTAAACTACCACTCTTACTTCGTATATATCATCCCACCCCATGCAATGTAGTATGACACATTTTGTAATAGAATAAATCAACGCTAGCAATAATCATCCTTAAATTGTATTCGATTTGTCGCTAGCAATTAACATGCTTAACGTGTATTCAATTCAACACAAGCAGTAAACATGCTTTAAGAGGTATTCAATAGGGTGGTTGTAACATCCCGAAATAGGGCCTAAACGGAATAGTGGTTGCGAAACCACACATCTGAGGTAGAAAAATTTATTTTATTATTATTTTTAGGTTCATGATATAATTGCATGATTGTGTGAAAATTTCGTGATGAAATTCTATGCATAAAGTGCTTAAGTTGAGATTAGGGACTAAATCGAATAATTTGCAAAACTTGCATTCTAGAAGTTTTTAGTATGAAATTGCTTTGGAATATTAATTAGGAGGGTTTAAATAACAATTTGACCAATTTTAAGTTCATGGAAAAAAAATTAGGACATGGAAGGAATTTTTGAAAGTTTAGTAAGGAGGGGCATTTTGGTCATTTGGTTATTAACATTAATAAAAAGGTAAAAAGATGACAAAATTGTATCATCTTCTTCAAGTACCAGCCGAATCTTACCTCTCTCCATAGCTAGGGTTTCTTCAACTTTCAAGCTTCATAGTAAGTGATTCTAAGCCCCGTTTTTAATGTTCTTTACGTTTTTGAGTCCCAGTAGCTCGATTAAGCTTATGCTAGTAATAAGTCAACCTAGGGTTCATATTTGGAAAAATACCCATAGGTGAAATTTGTGTATTTTGGTGTTTTATGATAGAATATGAGGTTTTAAATTATGTTAGACAATTTGTACTACTCGGTTTTAAGCAAAAACGCAGTAAAAGGACTTAACTGGTAAAAATACCTAATAGTCATAAGTGCATGTTAGAGTATGAATTTGATGCCGCCATAGAAGGAAAAATGACCAGCATGTCATAAAACATAAGAAAATAGGCTGAAGTTTAATTTACGAGCTTTGGGGCAAAAGTGTAAATATGCAAAAGTTTAGGGGCAAAAATGTAATTTTTGCAAAGTTTGAGTAAAGGACTGTTTTGATAAATTTTGATATTAAATAAGTTAAATTTGCTATTATAGATCAAGAAGAGCGAAATTCGGGAGTAGATCGGGGAAAAGAAAAAGTAAAGGACTAAATTGTAAAGTTTAGTCACATTTTGTATCGAGGAGTAAGTTTACAAAAATAAATGCAATATTATTTTATTTTACATTATTATTATCAATTTCTAGCATTTATATACTTATTTTATGAGAATATTTAAAGTCGAATTAAAGGCAAAGTGACAGAGAAAAAGGCATTAGGAAGTCCCGTTTGAACCTTAGGAATGTTAAGATATTAGGGTTGACAGGACAGGACAGGATAGAAATGAGCCATGTAAGTCTATATCAGATATATGGCTTTGGAGACAGGAATGAGCCATGTAAGCCCATATTATATATATATGGCATTGGAGACAGGAATAATTCATGTAAGTCCATGTCGAAGACATGGCATTGGCGAGATATTGATAGATTTAAAAGCGACCCTAATATCCTTAGTATTCGAGTGGTTCAATGGGTCAGGATACGAGTTAGATTACAGTGAATTAACAGCAAAGGAAAAGTAGATTATATTTATGAAAAAGAAAGGTCAGATAAGAAAGAAGGTAAAGGAATAAAGAAGAAGATAGAAATTGAGAAGTAAAGAAATTTATGATGTTAGATGATAGTATGCATAATTATCCATTATGTTGAATGTTGTGATTTAATTGCTTGTAAGCTTACTAAGCCTAGTGCTTAATCCCTTTATTTTTTTCTTCTTATAGTACTTATCTAGCCACTCGGGGATCGAAGGAAACGTCGGAGGCCGATCACACTATCAAAGAAATAACTCGGTATAATTAGACGTTTTGTTTTGTGTATGGCATGTATAGAAACTTAGCTACTTTTAGTATAATGTGAACAATGAATGATGTGTAAATACTTGCTAGAGATTAGCTAATAAAAATGACCGATGATATGCATGTTTATTAATATGTATGATTGAATGGTGGTTATCACATGAAAATTATGAAAAATGTGAAAGTAACCTAAAAACAGATTCAAATAACAGAAATGACGTGACTTTGAAAAATCACTAAAAATTGTATAAACATATTTTTAAGATGAATAATATATGAAATTAAAGCTTATTATGTCTATTTTCTTATGGAATAAGCAAAACAGGTAAAGGTATTATATTTTATGAGATATCTGAGTTTTAGTGAAACAAGGTCAGAGAAAATTCTAGATCCCCTGTTTCAAATTTTGGAAATTCACCATAAATTGTACAAAAATAATTTGGTGGTGTAATTTATATGGTTAGAATCCCTATTGAATCTAGTTTTAATAGAAACAAATGGTATAGTTATATTAATTTTTTATATGGAGAAAAGTGGTTCGTAGTAAGTAGAGGTCTGTGCAGTCGAATTCTGAAACAGGGGTAACTTTAACTAATAAACTGTACTAATTGGCTAAGTCAAAAATTCTAGAAAAAAATTAGTGGATAGATATATGAGTCTAGTTTCAGGAAAAATTTACGGATCTAAATTTTGAGTTTCGCAACTCAAGATATGAATTTTTAGGCGACTACAACGCAGAATGACAGCACATTCCAAAAAGTTTAAATAAAAAAATTTTAAAACTATTTAAGTGATAGATTAAGTTTAGTAATGCCTCGTGCTCGATTTTGGCAACAGTCTTGGGTAAGGGGTGTTACATTTATTGGTATCAGAGCAGGTTTAGTCGGTTCTCGGAATAGTTAGTGTGAGTAAAAGTCTAGCTATACATGCCATACCTGTATTTTGATAGTGTGACGACTCCTGACGATTTTTAAATATTTTGTTTTATAGTAATGGATCCCGAGCGAACTGGTGATGATGATGTAGAAAGTAATACGCCTGCTCCCGCGGAAGGGGCAGCGCCATCTGAGAATAGGCCAGTAACCGTTGATCAGGGAGGAGTGACTCGAGAAGCTCTCTTCCAAGCTTTGAATGATTGGTTTGCCGAGTTCATTCGTACGAATCCGGCAGTTAGACCTCCACCCCCTCATGATTCTCAGGCTACCCATGTAGCTCAAGCTTCCCCATCCACAGTGCAGTGATAAGAGAAAAGCCACCAGATTGATAGAATCTGAAACAAGGGGAGAAGAGTTTCGAGCAACAAAAGATGATGATGCAGAAGAGCGCGAATTTTGGTTAGAAAATACTATCGAGTCTTTGACGAATTATCTTGTACACCCGAGGAATGTATGAAATGTGTAGTATCACTTCTTAGAGACTCACCTACTACTACCGGTGGAAAACACTTATATCAGTTGTACCAAAGGAGAGGGTCACTTGGGATTTCTTTCGGGAGAATTTCGTAAAAAGTACATCGATCGAGAGGTTTATTGACCGTAAGAGAAAAGAATTTCTGGAATTGAAACAAGGCAATATGACGGTGACCGATTATGAGCGTGAATTTGTCGTGCTCGATAAATATGCTCAAGAATGTGTGTCCACAGAGGCTATCATGTGTAAAAGGTTTGAGGATGGGTTAAATGATGATATCCGATCACAAGTGGGTGTTCTAGAAATAAAAGAGCTCGTTATTTTAGTTGAGAGAGCCTGTAAAGCAGAGGAGTTGTTAAAAAGGAAAGGTAAAGTTGAGACAGAGACACAAGATACAAAGAAGAGACAGATGAGTAGGTCATTTCAGGCTACATCCAAGAGGCCCAAAGAGTTTTCTACCAGATCTAGCTTTTCGGCAGGGCAAGCTAGTCAGAATAGAGGTAGCAGATTTAAAGATCCGAAGGCTCATACCACCTCGACTGCGAGTGTAGGTAATGTCAGACAGGGTAGATCAGGGTGTCCACAGTGTGGTAGACTTCATTATAGTCCTTGTCGGGCAAAGCGAAAATGTTTGCTATAAATGTGGTGCTCTAGATCATTTTGTACGAGAATGTCCGTAGTGGCTAGCCAAGAAGTAATCAGAGTGCTAGATCCGGAAATGCTCCTACTAGAGGCGGATCACCGAGAGGCAACCGAGAGTAGGAGCAGTAATGTGAGAGGTACCTTTAGAGATTCGGATGTGAGACCAGATGCTAGAGCCCCTGCAAGGACTTATGCTATTCGTGGCACGCCAAGAGGCATCCTCCCCGATGTGATTATGGGTACATTTTCTCTACATAATATTAATGTCATGGCTCTGATTGATCCGGGTTCGACTCATTCTTATGTTTGTATGAAATTGATGTCTAGTATAAGTATGCCTATAGAATCTACAGAATTTGTGATTAAAGTATCGAACCCATTAGTGTTACAGGCCAATTTTGGCCTATTTACAATACCCTCAGCCCAATACATTAAACCCACTAACCAACCCAATTACCACTAACCTAAACAAACCCAAACCCTTTACAAAACAGAAAACAACTAAACCCTAGCCCCCTAGACTTTCGGCAACCACCCTCTGCCACCACCATGTCAGCCACCTGCTCCATCACATCCATCACCCATATCTCCTGCAAAATGAGAGGAAACACGCAAAATAGGGAGAGGGCAGCAGACAACACAAAACAAGAGAAAGAAAAATGTGTTTCATTCGGCTATAAAAGCCAACAAAGAACGGATGTAAGGGGGGGAGGATGTAAAAAAAAATCTAAATCAAAAACAAAAGAAAAAAGAAAAGCTTAGAAGGTGAACTTCAATTTTTTTCCTCTGTTATCTCAATCTTTCTATTTATCTTTGCTTTGTTTTATTTTTTATTTCATTAACTTACTTTAAAACAAAAAAGAATCAAGGAAGAAAAGAGTCTTACCGGATCTACCCCGTGGCCGCTCCCCTCTCCGTTCGGCACGGTGAACCGCCGATGACGATGGGTGTTGAAACCCTAGCTGAAAGAAGGAGGAAGAGATAAAAAGAGGGGGGGTTTGAGAGCAGTTTTGTTAGAAAAAAATACATAAAGGTTAAAATGATTTTAAAATAAAAATTGAAAAGTCAAAGGTGAAATGGCGCCTACCTCCATGATTTGTGTGTTTCTGCTTTTAGGGATATTTGTCCCCCTGGTCCCTCAACCTCTCTAATGCGCTGCAATTTAGTGCTTTAGTTACCTTTTTCCTATGATTTTGCAATTTGGCCACCTAATTCTCTGAGGTTTTCAATTTAGCCCCGCCAAGCAATCGCGTCTTAATGATTGGGGATATTTCGCTTTCGGACCTCCCACGTTGCGCGCATATTGCAATCTGGTCCTCTCCACCTTATTTTCTTTTCAAAATCTACCCCACAACTTTGTTTTAGTTTAATTTTAGTCCTGTTTTCGTTTTTTTCTTTTTCGTTTTTTTATCTAAATATCTTTGTTATTTTCATATTATTGATATTATTATTATTATTATTATTATTATTAATTATTATTATTATTATTATTATTATTATTATTATTATTATTATGTGCTTTTGTTATTTACGTATATATATATGTATTTGTATTAGGTTTTTATTTATTCTATTTTAATATTTTTAATGCTATACTTGCCTTTATATTTCAACATTATTATTATTATTATTATTACCAATGTTTATATATGTTTTATGTATATATGTATATATATATATTTACGTATAGGCTTATTTTTTTACTTTACTTCAATATCTTTATTGTTTTTGTTTTTGTGTTTCAATATTGTTATTATACTTATTATTACTATCATTATAATAGTGTATTTTTCTATTTAAGTGCATAGATTTTTATATATAGTATTTTTGTTATGTTACATTGTTGTTTTTTTGTATTTTAATACCATTACTATTATAATCATTAACCGTAGTATATGTTTTGTTATATACGTATATATTTTATATATATTATTATTTTTATTATACATATTACGTTATATATTAAATATCGTTACTATTCATGTATTATATCATATATGTACATATCTTTAATATATATATATATATATAAGTATATCTTTATGTAATATTAGTATTATTATTAATATTAATATGTTTTTTTTTAACATCGTAATTATATGTGTATATATTATGTAAAATGTTTTAATATTATATTATATATGCTTTATATATATTATGAACATGTATTTTCAATATTATTAGTTAAATTTTTGTATATATTACCCTGTGTACATATTTTAATAATACAAGTTACATATACCTATTTACCATCTTATGTATATACTTCAAACACTATATATAGTATATTTCTAACACTATTACTATTTATATATACATATATATATATTTTACATATATACTCTTAATTATCTTTATATGTATATTCATCGTGTTCTCATTGTATTCTCGTATTTCATACTATTGTTACATTTAATATCGCATGCATTGTCATTGTTTTTAACATTATTGTTGTATGTATTATGTGCCTTGATATATTTCCAACTATTATCTTTCGTTTCCCGCCCACTTTTATATATTACCCCGTTGTTCATTATTTTAAAATATTTATTCGTGTTTTTATTTATTTCAATAAGCAAGGCAACGTACCGATTTAAACACTATGCCATCGATTTCATCGCTATGTTGGGTGAATATCAATCGACTCGTGTTAAAACGGTATATCCTTCTCAATAGAAAACGAAACTTGAAATTTCTCGTGTTTTGATCGGATCACAATTCAATGTTACTTTGGACTAGCAATTTTGAAAATTAAGACAACACTTGTTTATAAGATACCAATTTTGGGCGTCGCGAGGGTGCTAATACCTTCCTCGCGCGTAACTGACTCCCGAACCCAAATTTTTCTCTGGACTTTCACGTAGACCTAAACTTGGCCTTCTTTTTATTTTAAAAATAAATTTATTAGGTGTCCGATCACACCTATAAAAAGGATCGGTGGCGACTCCCTTTATTAATAAAATCGAAAGTTGGTTATCAAATGTTTAATAAATCATCACAATTAGCGACCAATCGAAAGCTAAGCTAAAAATTTTTACTTCGCTACAATTAGGCAAGCATGTATTAGTAGATAAAGTATGTAGAAATTGTCCTTTGATGATTAGAGGTTACTGTTTTCCGGCCGATCTCATGCTATTGCCATTTGATGAGTTTGATGTGATTCTTGGTATGGATTGGTTGACTACACATGATGTGATAGTGAATTGTAGAAAGAAATTCATTGAGTTGAAGTGTGAAAATGGTGAAATTCTTCGGGTTAATTCAGAAGAGTCAGATAGTTCATTTCCCATAATTTCTGTTATATGTCCGCTTTCGTAAATGTTTGAGAAAAGGGTATGAAGCTTATCTTGCTTTTGTGTTGAACACTAAAAACCCAGAATTGAAAATTGAGTCAGTGCCTGTGGTATGTGAGTTTCCCGATGTGTTTCCGGAAGAACTACCAGGCTTACCTCCTGTTAGAGAAGTTGAGTTTGGTATTGAGTTGATTCCAGGTACCACGCCCATTTCTATTGCTCCTTATAGAATGGCTCTGTTGGAATTGAAAGAATTGAAAGCTCAGTTGCAGGAATTGACAGATAAAGGATTTGTAAGACCCAGTAGTTCACCATGGGGTGCACGGTTGCTATTTGTGAAAAAAAGACGGATCGATGCGGTTGTGCATAGATTATCGGCAACTTAACAAGGTAACAGTAAAGAACAAGTATCCATTGCCTAGAATTGATGATTTGTTTGATCAATTGAAGGGAGCTCTTGTGTTCTCCAAGATAGATTTGAGATCCGGATACTATCGATTTGCGAGTTAAAGAGTCGGATGTCCGAAGACCGCTTTCGGACTAGGTATGGTCATTATGAGTTCCTTGTGATGCCATTTGGCTTGACTAATGCTCCTGCCATTTTATAGACTTAATGAACCGAATTTTCGGACCGTACTTGGATAAGTTTGTAGTTGTGTTCATTGATGATATCTTGATTTATTCTCATGATGAGACCGAGCATGCGAGCATTTGAGAACGATTTACATATTCGAGAGATAATCGATTTGTATGCCAAGTTCAAAAAAGTGAATTCAGTTACAAGAAGTTGGTTTTCTTGGACATATTGTCTCGTGTGAAGGTATTAAGGTTGATTCGAGCAAGATTTCAGCCATTGTTGATTGGAAGCCTCCTAGAAATGTATCGAAAGTTAGAAGTTTTCTTGGTCTTGCCGGATATTATAGACGATTTGTAGATGGATTTTCCATGATAGCTACCCCACGACAAGATTGCTGCAAAGGATATCAAGTTTGAATGGATGAGAAGTGTCAACAGAGTTTTGACAAGTTAAAAACATTATTGACTAAAGCTTCGTTTTAGTACAACCCGTAACCAGTGTAAGGAGTTTGTGATTTACGGTGATGCGTCCATGAATGGACTTGGTTGTGTACTTATGCAGAAAGGGAAGGTAATTGCTTATGCCTCTAGATAGCTAAAGCCATATGAGAAAGAACTATCCGACACATGATTTAGAGCTAGTCGCCATTATTTTTGCGTTGAGAATTTGGAGACATCATTTGTATGGTGAAACGTGCGAATAATTACCGATCATAAAAGCTTGAAATACTTGATGACTCAAAAGATTTGAATTTGAGGCAAAGAAGATGGTTGGAATTGCTTAAAGATTACGAGTTAGTGATTGATTATCACCTGTAAGGCAAATGTAGTTCTTGGCGCTCTAAGCAGAAACTTTTATTTACATTGCGAGCTTTGAATACCAATTTAGCCATGTCAAATGATGGTTCTATTTTAGCTGAATTTAGAGCTAAACCAATATTTTTGAAGAGATTTGTGAAGCTCGGAAAGATGATAATGAGTTACAAGCTAAAAGAGTTCAATGCAGAGTCGGGCATAGAATCGATTTGGATTGGTTACGATGGTTGTTTGATGTTTAGAGACAAATTTGTGTACCAAAGAATGATGAGCTTATTCGAAAGATTTTACAGAAGCACATAGCGATTCTTTATCTATTCATCCAAGCAGTACAAAAATGTATAATGATTTGAAGAAATTGTATTGGTGGGTAGGAATGAAAAGAGACATTCCGAGTTTGTTTCTAGATGCTTGATTTGTCAACGGTAAAGGCCGAACATCGGTACCCTCGGGATTATTGCAACTTTGTACTAGTTCCGAATGGAAATGGGACAGAGTTACTATGGATTTTGTGACAGGGTTGCCGTTAACACTGAAAAAGAAAGATGCAATATGGGTTGTGATTGATAAGCTAAGTCGGCTCATTTTATTCCAATCCGTATGGATTACTCACTTGACAAGTTGGCTGAGTTATACATTTGAGAGATAGTTAGACTACATGGAGTGCCATTATCGATCATTTGAGAGATCCAAGATTTACTTCACGGTTACGGAAGAAGTTACAAGAGGCTTTAGGTACGAAGTTGAGTTTTAGTACAACTTTTTCCATCCTCAAACCGACGGTCGATCGAGAGAGTTATTCAGTACTTGAAGATATGCTTAGATGCTTGTGTATTGGAATTTCAAGGCGGTTGGGAAAAATATTTACCATTAGTAGAGTTTGCCTACAATAATAGTTATCGATCGAGTTTGAAGATGGCACCTTATGAAGCTTTGTATGGGCGTAAATGTCGCATGACCTTTGTATTGGACAGAGCTTAAGGAAAATCAGATTCTGAGGTTGATCTAGTTAAGGAAAGCAGAAGAGAAAGTAAAAATCATCGAGATTGTTTGAAAGCAGACTTGAGACGGACAAAAAGTCGTATGCGATTTGAAGAGAAAGAGATTGAGTATCAAGTTGGTGACAAAGTTTTTTGAAAGTATCCCCGTGGAAGAAAGTTCTCGATTTGGCAAGAAAGGCAAACTAAGTCCACGTTTTATTGGACCGTTTGAAGTGATTGAGAGAGTCGAACCATTAGCATATCGGTTAGCTTTGCCGATTGAGTTAGAGAAGATTCATAATGTATTTCATGTGTCTATGCTACGTCGTTATCGTTCGGATCATCACATGTGATTTCTCGAGACAGAGGTTGAGATTCACCAGACATGACTTACGGTCAAGAACCCAAAAGATTCTAGCTCGAGAGGTAAAGCAATTAAGGAACAAAAGCATTGTACTTGTGAAAAGTACTATGGAATAGGCATGGGGTAGACGAGGCTACATGGGAACCCGAATAGGCTTTGCAAAAACAAGTACCCAAATCTTTTCACGGATAAGATTTTGGGGGCGAAAATCCCTAAAGGGGGAGAAATGTAACATCCCGAAATAGGGCCTAAACGGAATAGTGGTTGCGAAACCACAAATCTGAGAGTAGAAAAATTTATTTTATTATTATTTTGAGGTTCATGATATAATTGCATGATTGTGTGAAAATTTCGTGATGAAATTCTATGCATAAAGTGCTTAAGTTGAGATTAGGGACTAAATCGAATAATTTGCAAAACTTGCATTCTAGAAGTTTTAGTATGAAATTGCTTTGGAATATTAATTAGGAGGGTTTAAATAACAATTTGACCAATTTTAAGTTCATGGAAAAAAAATTAGGACATGGAAGGAATTTTTGAAAGTTTAGTAAGGAGGGGCATTTTGGTCATTTGGTTATTAACATTAATAAAAAGGTAAAAAGATGACAAAATTGTATCATCCTCTTCAAGTACCAGCCAAATCTTACCTCTCTCCATAGCTAGGGTTTCTTCAACTTTCAAGCTTCATAGTAAGTGATTCTAAGCCCCGTTTTTAATGTTCTTTACGTTTTTAGAGTCCCGGTAGCTCGATTAAGCTTATGCTAGTAATAAGTCAACCTAGGGTTCATATTTGGAAAAATACCCATAGGTGAAATTTGTGTATTTTGGTGTTTTATGATAGAATATGAGGTTTTAAATTATGTTAGACAATTTGTACTACTCGGTTTTAAGCAAAAACGAGTAAAAGGACTTAACTTAGGTAAAAATACCTAATAGTCATAAGTGCATGTTAGAGTATGAATTTGATGCTGCCATAGAAGGGAAAATGACCAGCATGTCATAAAACATAAGAAAATAGGCTGAAGTTTAATTTACGAGCTTTGGGGCAAAAGTGTAAATATGCAAAAGTTTAGGGGCAAAAATGTAATTTTGCAAAGTTTGAGTAAAGGACTTTTTGATAAATTTTGATATTAAATAAGTTAAATTTGCTATTATAGATCAAGAAGAGCGAAATTCGGGAGTAGATCGGGAAAAGAAAAAGTAAAGGACTAAATTGTAAAGTTTAGTCACATTTTATATCGAGTAAGTTTACTGATGAAATAAATGCAATATTATTTTATTTTACATTATTATTATCAATTTCTAGCATTTATATACTTATTTTATAAGAATATTTAAAGTCGAATTAAAGGCAAAGTGACAGAGAAAAAGGCATTAGGAAGTCCCGTTTGAACCTTAGGAATGTTAGGATATTAGGGTTGACAGACGGAGACAGGATAGAAATGAGCCATGTAAGTCCATATCGGATATATGGCTTTGGAGACAGAATGAGCCATGTAAGCCCATATTATATATATATGGCATTGGAGACAAGAATAATTCATGTAAGTCCATGTCGAAGACATGGCATTGGCGAGATATTGATAGACGAGAAAGCGACCTAATATCCTTAGTATTCCGAGTGGTTCAACGGGTCAGATACGAGTTAGATTACAGTGAATTAATAGCAAAGGAAAAGTAGATTATATTTATGAAAAGAAAGGTCGATAAGAAAGAAGGTAAAGGAATAAAGAAGAAGATAGAAATTGAGAAGTAAAGAAATTTATGATGTTAGATGATATTATGCATAATTATCCATTATGTTGAATGTTGTGATTTAATTGCTTGTAAGCTTACTAAGCCTAGTGCTTAATCCCTTTATTTTCTTCTTCTTATAGTACTTATCTAGCCACTCGGGGATCGAAGGAAACGTCGGAGGCCGATCACACTATCAAAGAAATAACTCGGTATAATTAGACGTTTTGTTTTGTGTATGGCATGTATAGAAACTTAGCTACTTTTAGTATAATGTGAACAATGAATGATGTGTAAATACTTGCTAGAGATTAGCTAATAAAAATGACCGATGATATGCATGTTTATTAATATGTATGATTGAATGGTGGTTATCACATGAAAATTATGAAAAATGTGAAAGTAACCTAAAAACAGATTCAAATAACAGAAATGACGTGACTTTGAAAAATCACTAAAAATTGTATAAACATATTTTTAAGATGAATAATATATGAAATTAAAGCTTATTATGTCTATTTTCTTATGGAATAAGCAAAACAGGTAAAGGTATTATATTTTATGAGATATCTGAGTTTTAGTGAAACAAGGTCAGAGAAAATTCTAGATCCCCTGTTTCAACTTTGGAAATTCACCATAAATTGTAAAAAAATAATTAGGTGGTATAATTTATATGGTTAGAATCCTTATTGAATCTAGTTTTAATATAAACAAACGGTATAGTTATATTAATTTTGTATAGGGAGAAAAGTGGTTCAAAGTAAGTAGAGGTCTGTGCAGTCGAATTCTGAAACAGGGGTAACTTTAACTAATAAACTGTACTAATTGGCTAAGTCAAAAATTATAGAAAAAAATTAGTGGATAGTAGTTTCAGGAAAAATTTACGGATCTAAATTTTGAGTTTCGGAACTCAAGATATGAATTTTTAGGCGACTATAACGCAGAATGACAGCACATTCCGAAAAGTTTAAATAAAAAAATTTTAAAACTATTTAAGTGATAGATTAAGTTTAGTAATGCCTCGTGCTCGATTTTGGCAACAGTCTCGGGTAAGGGGTGTTACAGTGGTGACGATATTAGCACTAACAGTTAATCTGTTTAACAATGACAGTAGCATGTAATATACACTTCATATACGTTATAGCCATAACACTTCAATCAATCACAAATTCCAAAATTGCATAATATCAGGGACTTAATCGAGCAACTAAAAACTCTAAAAACAATCTAGGGTATATACAGGGTCTAAACAGAACATATCATAAATTTTTGAGCAAAATTATAAAACAGGGGGCACACCGCCGTGTGGCGGGCCATGTGGTCCACACGCTCGTATGGCCCTAATCCTACACATGATCACCACCGATTCGCTTAGGGAAAAAACACACACCTTTCATCGCGGTTCGATTGACGTTCCTCACGATCAATTTTGATCCTATTCACCTAAATCCAATCTTTCTACAGCAAATATACACAATTGGAAAGATTTGAAGAAATTGATTAATTGGCTCAAAAGATTAACATGAGATAATTATATTACAGAAGTTTGAGATCTAATCATTGAGATGAATGCACTTACCGATTTTTTGGAAGCTATTTGACGACAATCTAAGTACTGGTAGAAATCAACAAACGGGGGAACGATTTGATTCGAGAGAGCAAAGTAATTATCAAAAATTAGGATGAAAATATAGTGTAAAGAAAAGGAAAAATAAAAAGTGAATAAACAGAAAGATGGAGAGCAGGATTTGAAAAGGGACAATATGAAAAAAGGGACAATATGAAAATCCAATTTGGAAAATGAGAGAAAAAGATGATGGAATTCTAATTCTATTGGGATTTTGAGGAATGACAAGATATGAATTCTAATTAGGAAAGAATTTGGTGAATTAAACCCTAGCACATGCAAATTTATCAAATTAGGAGCAAAATTTGCAAATTGAATTTAAAAGTAATTGGAAGGGAGATACGTGGTTCAAACTCGAGTCTAAAGAGGTAATAACACCTGCCTTAACCATTGGGATACTACCCATTTCTTGTTGAATTTCTACTCCAAATAATATTTATTTTAGTATAATTTTTATCCTAGGTTACTGAAAATTAAAGTTAAAAGGAAAAGAAATGAGATGAGTAAGGTTTAAACCTAGGCTATCTAGAAAGAAAAGATAATACTTAACCATTAGACCTAAGGCTATTTCTTGCTTATTTCAGTCACTTAATTGTATGTATATATTTCGGGCGCAACTAATATATTCTTTATAAGCTTACACATTTACTTAATTTTTTTATTAACTTATTTAACTTTATAGTTTTTAACACATCCCTATTTTAGTTTATATACAATAAGTAATACTCATATTCAGGTCTCATTTTTAATAGTTTAATTCATTTTACCCATTTTCCAATTAGGTCATAACTCGATTAAAACATACTATTTTCAAATTAAACCTCGTAATCAAGTTTCGTTTTAGATTAATTCATATAATAATACTTGATTATATTATTTTAATATTTTAATTATTTATTTATGACCCTAAATTCGGTATCTATTTCAAACCCTCGATTTATAAAAGCTCAAAGATAACCTTATAAATCGGGGTGTGACTACTTTCAGTTTTCACAAACCCGATTTCTTCTATCCCAATTTTTGGAGTGTGACATCACTTGTGAACTTTCAAATTAATTTTGAAATTGATATTTTTCAATAATACAAAAAATTATTGACTATACAACTAATACAACTCTTAATTTTTTTAAATATTCTAAATCAAATTAAAATTAATTTTTCATGTGTACATTTGAATAAAAATTAAAATCACATGTGTAATTACACCAAATTAAAGATTATGTATCACATTAAACAATTGATCAAAGTTCATATGTAATTTTATATTTATTGTTATTTTAAAAGATAATATACTATTTTCTAGAAAATACTAAATAGTCTCCTTTTTTTAATTTTTTAAAGAAAACTAAAATAATTTAATTTAATTTAATAATTAAAAAAACTAGGTTTTTATGTTTTATTTTTAAAAATAATATTCTATATTAGAAATTATTGTAAACTGCAAGTACCATATTCCTAGATTTAATAAATTTTAAAAGCCATTATGATATTATCCCAATTTTGGAATGCTTAAAAGTTAAAACATATCTCTCATAAGGCGTCTGTTACCTCTAGCCCAAATAATATCATGATGGGGCTTAAAACTTTTCAAAATCTATGAATATAGTCCTGGCACTTTAACATAACACTTAAAATCAATATATTATTTAAAATTAAAAAAAATAGAATCTTTAAAATATTAAATTAAATTATTTCATTAGTTCTTTAAATTTTCAACAAGGAGATTATTTAATATTTTCTAAAAAAACAATACACTATCTCAATTTGCCTTTGTTAGTGTTAAATGTTACGTTTGTTGTTATAACAAGGAATACAACAAAGTAGTATTGCGAGAAAGAAGATCAACACAACTAATTTACTAAAATTGTTTGGAGTAAAAAAATCCTAGCTCATAGAATTATTTTACTTAACAATCAACCCGATACAATAATTGTAAAAAATCCTAGCTCATAGAATTATTTTACTTAACAATCAACCCGATACAATAATTGTAATCTCAAAATTGTTATAATCACTCTTTCGAAAACCTCACCTTACAATTAAAATAACTAACCAAAGAATACATAAGAAAATAGTATTATAATATTGAGGAGCAAGATAGTGAAATACTCAAATAACAAACATTCTAGAAGAGCAAATAAGCTTCAAATAATTTTATCCAAATTTGAAGTAAATATATGCCAAATTTAAATATTTCAATAATATTATCTATTTCAATATTTGAATATAAACTTGATTAGCTTCAATTTAATCTAATAAGAAACATTTTTGAATTCTCCTCTTCCCTTTAAAAATGTCACCACATGAATAAGAGTTTAAACTCTTTTATATTTAGTTCCGTTGTAAATAAAAAATACATCTTGCATTTTGATGCCTAATTAAAATATTAATTATCAATATTAATCTTATACAAGTTAAAAGAGTAATAGCCCATTTTCAGTGGTATCGAAAATGGTGGTTTCGAAATCCCATTTTTTGATGATCAAGTCAGTAAATATTAATTATTAATGTTTACTGGTTTATTATGGTTTTATATTAAATCTTGGTCCAACAATTTTGGTGATTGAACGATTAATTAGAGTACAAGGACTAAATCGTAAAACTTAATAGCCATTGATTTTTATTAGTTAAAAGGCTTGGATAGTTAATGTACAAGGGTTTAAGTAGTAATTAGACCATAATTTAATGGCATGGATGGTTAGTGCTTAGATTTTTAATTAATTAAATGTTAAAATTAAGTTAAAAGTAAAGTTAAAATATAATAAAACATAAACAAATCATTCGTCTCTTTCATTTAGTCATCTTCACCATTGGGAATAAGAAAAAGAGAAGGAGGAAGCCATTTTTTAATGCTTAAACTTTGGGCCTTGCATGTAAGCTAATTCCAAACTCATTTTTCATAAAATTTATGTTTTTGAGATCGTTGTAGCTTAATCTAGCTAACTCAGGTACTAAATTGTAAAAAAGTTTAAGATTTCAAAAGTCATCATTGTTTTTTTTAAAGCTTTTTTGATGTCAATTGGTAGAGTTTGAAGCTTTGTTATGGAATATGACTGTTTTGTAAAGTAGTTTTTGTTAGTTTTAAGTTTAGGGACTAAAATGTAATAATGTCAATCTAACATAAAAATTATGTAATATTTTATTCTTGAGATTTATTGAAGGATGAAATGTAACATCACGATTTAGGGCCTAGTCGGAACAGTGGTTTCGAGACCACAAATTTGAAGTAGAAATAATTATTTTATGATTTTTGTTTAGGGTCCATGATATGATTGCATGTTTGTATGAAACATTCATGAAGAAATTTTATGCTTAAAGTGTCCAATTTGAAGTTAGTGACTAAATTGAATAAGTTGCAAAATACATGTTCTAGAAGCTTTGAGCATGAAAGTTCATTGGATTATTAATTAGAGGTCCTTAAATAGCAATTTGACCAAGTTCTAAAATTTTGGACAAAAATGGGCATAAATAGGAAAAATTTGAAAGAAAGGCCTTAAGGGCATTTTGGTCATTTAGTTAATAAAAGAATAAAAAGGGAAAAATCAAGCAAAAATGATGTCCATCTTCTCTAAGGGTGCCAAAATTTGGGGAGTCTCCATAGTTAGGGTTTTCAACATTTCAAGCTTGATTGTAAGTGCTCCCAAGCCCGTTTTTAATGTTCTTTACATTTTTAAAGTTGTCATCAACCGACTTAGCTATTTCTACCATTATTTTAAACTAGGGTTCATGTTCAAAAACTTAGCCATGTGTGACATGCATGTATTTTGATGTTTAATGGAGGAATATGAATGTTTGATGTGTGATAAACATCTTTTACTAAGTGATTTTTAGTGAAAACACCTAAAAAGGACTTATTTGTAAAAGATGAAGAAATGGGTAGTAGAAATGTGATTTAATGATAAATATGGGCTGATATGAGTTAGAATATGAATTGGCTAGGCTTGAGTAACCAAGAAAATGCATGCAATTCATTTTACAAGCCTAAAGACTAAAGTGTAAATAAGTGAAAAGTTAAGGGTAAAAATGTAATTTTACCAAAGTATGTGTTATGGGTCAATTTGACCAATGTATGTATTAAACAAGTTAAATTTGGCATTATAGATCAAGAAAAACGTGATTCGGGTCTTGACCGAGGAAAGAACAAAGTTTACGAGAATTAGGCTCATTTCTATCATTTTGTATCGAGATAAATTCATTTACAAATAATGCAACATGTACCATACTTTAAATGCTTTAATATTGCATATATGGTGAGTATATACATATTTAATGTGATGTTGTATCATGTGTTTAAATGCTTACATTTTTATTATGAATTATGCTTTGAATATTTCATGAGTATGTGATTGGTGCTATGGATATTGAAATCGACATTACGAGCAAGTTTGACAGAAATGTGGTATCAAAGAATCCCGTTTGAACCTTAGGAATAGTTTAGGATACAAGTGACATGTCATTAGGAACTATGTGATCTGAACTCATGAGTTGTGGTCTGAGTTCATGATATATGTGACATATGTTTTGGCGTTCTGGGTTCTAGTCTGGTATGTTTTACCGATGGCTGGGTAGTCTGGCATGAGTTACGAATACCTGATAGCTTGTATGGACAGACACATGAGTAGCTCGAAAGAGATGGCACTTAGGTGAAAAATTCCGATGTATCCAATAGTATTCCAAGTGTTCAACGGGTAATCCAAAGAGAAGCCTAATGGGTAATGTGTAACCTTAATGAATACAAAAAAGAAGCGAAAGTAAGTTATTTTGTGCAAGTGGGAACAGGTATGTACACCGAACTTATGAGAATGCCATGAGATATGATGAACTTGTGGTAAGAATATGCATATGTATATATGTGTGAAAATTAAGGTTGAGAAGTTGATAAAAATACAATATTATATTCAATATGTTGATATATGATTAATGCTTGTTTAAGTTGCATTTTATTTGCATGTGAACTTACTAAGCTTTAAAGCTTACCCCTTTTCCTTTCCTTTTCTTATAGTGTCGCCTAGCTAGGTCGGGGATTGTGGAACGTCGGAGACTCGATCACACTATCAATTGGAAAATTGGATATAGTTAGACTTATCATTTTGAGTATGGCATGTATAGGGACTTGATCTTTTTTTTATATCATATTGATTAGCCAAATGTGTTGGCTCATGATGGTGTTGTGATTCATTTTGTATATGGCCATAAAAGGTGGCTCATATTGATTGTTGGGTTGTAACCTTAATCATTTATACATGCATGCAAATATGTTTATGTTTTAATGTGGTTTGGTTGCTTGTGAATGAAATGTGTGATAAATGTCATATGTATTTAATGAATGAATGAGAACTAATAGGTATGACCATAATTATAATGTAATTGAGAAACTTGAAAGAAGAATTATAATGATGAATAAACATGAAATTGGTGTGGAATGACATATGGTAGTATGATGATTGGAGTATGTGATATGTCCACATAAAGTCATGGGTTAAACATGGTGGTGTGTGCTTGTGTAGCCAAATGTGCCATGTTGCATGCTATGAAGTAGGATCGAGTATATGAGTGTTTAAGGGTGGCAAATGGCTTGGAAAATAGCCTAGAAGTTGTCCACACGGGTAGACACACAGACGTGTGTCTAGGTCGTGTGTGACACACGGTTTGCCCCATGGGCATGTGATCCAGCTGTGTGTCCCCTGCACCCTAATTATGGAAACCAGTATGCCCAGTAATAAACACACGGGAAGAGACATGGCCGTGTGTCTCAGCCGTGTGAAAGACATAGCCATAGGACATGGGCATGTGCCCAGGCTGTGTGAAGTCTACAGTTAATTTTTAGAATTTAATTCGCCACACGGCCTAAGCACATGGGCGTGTGATTTGGCCGTGTGACCATATTTAGATGATGATGTCATAGTTAGAGAGTTACACGGGTTGAAGACACGAGCGTGTCCTAGAGCCACACGGCCTACCCACATGGGCGTGTGACTCTCCAAAACAAGAAAATTTTCTAAGTGTTGTAAACAATTTCGAAAGTTTTTGGTTTAGTCTCGAATCACTCCCAACATATGTTTTGGGCCTCGTGGGCCCGTATATGGGATGATCTGTATGTGATTGGATGATATTAATTTGGATCAAATTTTATGTCTCGATTTTGTGTGAATGTTTATGTTTAAGTCTGGTAACGCCTCAAACCCTGTCCTGGCGTCGGATACGGGTAATGTAACACCCCAAACCCGGCCTGGATGTTATGGCAGAATCTGGCAATGTCACATGAGAGTGTTTTTAAAAATGCATCGATACATTAAAATCGTTTCAATTATTATCCTTTACTTAGTCCGAAGAACGTATCTCACAGACTTGATTTAGAACATATCTCTTTTACGCGGAAGCTTTAGAAAATCTTCTATTTTAGGAAAACTATTTGCTTTAGAGAAAATCGAATTTTAGTCGTGCTTATTAGTAATAAATCATCAACAGTTCAAAAGTTGAAATTCAAAAGCCAAAAATTCTAAAGTGCAAAAATTTTAACAAAACCCCAAATAAATAATTAATCCAAAACTGGAAAAAAAACCAACAGAAATAGTCTAAAGAGATTATGTGTGGCCACCGTCGAGTCCTCCGCTACACCGATCCGCTAATGCTGGGGATTACCTGAACAAATTAAACAGAAAAGGGTGAGTTTCGCAACTCAGTGTGTCAATCCTATAGATAAAGCATGCATACCAACATACATCAAAATACAGTCCAGGGCCTGAGCCCATTACAGAATCAATTCGGGCCTTAGCCCATTCAGATACAGAATACAGATCAGAATATCAGAATCCTACCCACCAGCCTCTATACACCATCTTCGTCCAGCCCTACACACCATGTGGGGATATAATCAACCCACCCAACCCTACACACCATATCGTACCGAGATACGGTTTATAATCAGATAATTGCAGCTGAGCTGCCAGATATCATGCTTAAGAGCCGTTCAGAATACTTCCTCCCAATAACATCATCCCAACCTCGATGAAATGCAACATACAAAAATGTCAAGCTAATATGCAATTTATCAGATCATACATTCAGTTCAGATATCTCAATTCATGCTCGATACAGAAATCAAACAATTAGAATACTCAATGAGGGGTCTAAGTAGCGCTTACCGACCCTACGGTAGGTCTACAGTCGACTTGGGTGACCCGTGCAACCTTGTAGGTCATTTCAAAAAAATGGGCTCACACGTCTATGTGGCTTGCTCGTGTCAGCCCATACGCCCGTGTGGCCCACACGGCCTAAATTGGCCTTGATCGTGTAGATCATATGGCCTGGCCTAAAATTCCATACGCCCGTGTGGTTTACTCGTGTGGGCCCACTCTACCCAATTGGTTAAGCTCATGTGACGCAGATGGCCTCACTTGGCCATCACACGGCTATATCCTTCGCGCACGGCCTGGCCTCGTCAATCACACGGCCGTGTACTGCCACATGGCTTACCACATGGGCGACCACACGCCCGTATGGGGTCGACAGAATCATTTTTCGGCTTTTGCAGTTTCTCATTTTCTGTGTTTTCGGGTACACACCTAGTTCATTTTCGCAGCAAACACGATCCCAAGATTACCAGCACCTATAATTAACCAACAAACACCAATTAAAAACCCCCAATCAGTCACTTAGATCAACAACTATTCACAACCTCCGCGAGACGAGTAACCTTTAACAATCGACAAAAGTCTTTACCTTCGACTGAATAATGGTGATTCCGCACACTATGACTTCGTTAGGAAAGAAATCCAATCGCTTAATCTTCTTCTAACACAAGACAACCCCTTTAGTAACAATTACCAGAACCTAAATAATAATCACGTTTAACTAAACTTACCAAAATATACACCAAGAACACCAACAGCAATCGAGCCATAATGAACTAGAAAGTGCCAAAGACGAAAGAGAAGAAAATTAGCAAGAGAAAATTGGCAGGGGCTTGGGAGAGTTGAAACTTCTAAAACTTTGGAAAAAAATGAAAAAAAGTCGAAAGGAAAAATAAAATCCCAAAAAATAGCCTCCCAAACCCTTAATTATCTCCCTTAACATCCATAACACAACCACTACTCAGAAACCCACTCCAGTACAACTCTTTACCGAAATTTAGAGAAAAAATATAACCTCCCTTGCCAGCGCAGGGATTCGAACACAAAACCTCTAGCACGTCAACACACATTTTAACCACCAGACCAGCAGACCCATTTTGATATATTTCACACACAATAAAATATAAGCCTAATGGACCAAGTTTAGGCTTTATTCATAAAAATACCAGCATTTGCCCAAGTCAATGCTTGAACTTGGGACCTCACACACACACCCAGAACACTTAACCACTGAAGCAGATACACACTTGTGTCATTTTTAATAGAGATAAATAAAAATTTTGGGTCGTTACAACTCTACCCCCTAAAAGAAATTTCGGCCTCAAAATTTACCTGATCAGAAAAGGTGAGGATACTGCTGACGCATCGAATCCTCCGGCTCCCAAGTGGCCTCCTCAGTGCTATGATTTTGAAACAGCACCTTCACTAAGGGAATAGATTTTCTTCGTAGAACCTTAATGTCGCAATCTAAAATCTGAACTAGCTCCTCCTCAAATGTTAGATCTGGCGGAACTTCAATCTCCTCCACAGGAACAATATGCGTGGGATCAGTGCAATAGCGTCTCAACATTGAGACATGGAAAACATCATGAATGCAATCTAACCCTAGAGGTAGCTACAACTGATATGTGACTGGCCCCACTCGTTTCAGAATTTGGTACGGCCCAATAAACCTAGGGTTCAGATTGCCCTTGTGACTGAACCTCAGAATCTTTTTCCATGGCGAGACCTTAAGGAACACGAGGTCTCCCACGAAATATTTTATCTCTCGATGCTTCAAGTCTACATAGGACTTCTGCCTATCAGAAGCCGCTTTTAGTTGATAATCAAACGGACCTTGTCCTCAGTCTCAGAAACTAACTCCGGACCTAGAATACTTCGCTCACCCAAATTAGTCCAGCATAAGGGAGTACGACACTTACGACCATATAAGGCCTCGTAGGGTGCCATCTATATACTAGACTGGTAGCTGTTATTGTAAGCGAACTCAACTAACGACAGATAGTCCTCCCAGCTGCCTCGAAAATCAATTACACAGCTCTTCAACATGTCCTCCAGTATCTAAATCACCCTCTTTGACTGACCATCTGTCTGAGGATGGAAAGTAGTACTGAAGTCTAATCTTGAACCCAGAGCCTCAAGAAGCTTCTTCCAGAATCGTGACATGAAACTAGGATTTCTATCAGAAATAATCAAGACGGGTACCCATGCAATCTCACTATTTCTGATATGTAGAGCTTAGCCAACTTTTGCAGAGAAAAGTCCGTCCTGACCGGGATGAAGTGAGCAGACTTGGTTAATCGATCCACGGTGACCCAGACAAAATCCTTCTTAGTGGGTGTTAGAGGCAACCCACTAACAAAGTCCATCATTACTTGCTCCTATTTCCACAACAGAATCTTAACCGGCTGCAGCAAACTCGAAGGTAACTAATACTCAGCCTTAACCTGCTGATAAGTCAAACAGTGAGCCACGAAGTTAGCAACTTCATGCTTCAACCCTGGCCACCAGTATAACTCTCGGAGATCTCGGTACATCTTATTCCCATCGGGGTGCATAGCATAGGGACTACTATACGCTTCTCTCAGAATCGACTGTCTAAAATCCTCATCATTTGGTACACAAATCGAACCACGGAAACAAAGTATCCCATCACTATTAATCCCAAAATCAGTAGTAACACCCCTCTCAATCTGACTGAAACGTAGCTCAAGAGACTTATCCCCCATCTGCTTACCTCTGATCTGCTCAATCTATGTCAGTTTTACCTGAAGTTCTGCTAACAGACTCCTATCGTCGAATAAACTAAGTTGAATGAACATCGCTCTTAAGTCGATCATGGCCCTACGGCTCAATGCATCAGCCACCACATTGGCCTTACCAGGATGGTACTCGACAGTGTAGTCATAATCCTTAAGCAACTCAACCCATTTACGTTGCCTAAGATCCAACTCCTTCTAGGTGAAGAGATATTTGAGGCTCTTGTAATCAGTGTAGATAGTACACTTTTCACCGTATAAGTAGTGCCTCTAGATTTTTAATTCGAAGACTACCGCTGCCAACTCCAGATCATGCATCGTATAATTAGCCTCATGAGTCTTCAGCTGACGAGACGCATAAGCAACCACCTTACCGTCTTGCATCAAAATGCAACCCAGACCCATGTGTAACACATCACTATATACCACGAAGACTCTATCGGGCTCAGGCTGTATCAGAACAGAAGCTTGAGTTAAAACAGTCTTGAGCTTATCAAAGCTCTCCTGCTAAGCATCAGTCCAAATGAAAGGAACTCCTTTACGCAAAAGTTTAGTCAATGGAGCTGCGATCAAGGAAAACCTTTTTACAAAGCGCCGATAGTAACCTGCTAACCCCAGAAAGCTATGGATCTCAGACACATTCTTCAGCTATTTCCAATCCAATACCACATCAATATTACGAGGATCAACTCGTATCCCCTCAGCAGAAACCATGTCCCAAAAAGGTTACTTCTCGAAGCCAGAACTCACACTTGCTGAACTTCGCATATAGCTGTTTCTCACGCAGAATCTACAGTACCACTCTCAAATGCTCATCGTGCTCATCTTTAGACTTAGAATACACTAAAATATCATTGATGAACACCACCATAAACTGATCCAAATAGGGCTGGAACACTCGGTTCATCAAGTCCATAAATACCGCTGGTGCATTAGTCAAACCAAAGGGCATTACTAGGAACTCATAATGACCATAACGAGTCCTAAATGCCGTCTTATACACATCAGCCTCCTTAACCCTCAACTGATAATAACTCGAATGTAAATCAATCTTGGAGAACACAGAAGCCCCTCTGAACTGGTCGAATAAATCATCAATCCTCAGAAGTGGGTACTTATTCTTGATCGTTAGCTTGTTCAAATGATGATAGTCGATACACATCCTTATTGTCCTATCTTTCTTTTTCACTAATAGTATAGGTGCTCTCCACGGAGACATACTGGGATGAATGAACCCGCGGTCTAACAACTCCTGAATCTGAGCCTTAAGTTCCATCAGCTCTTTCGGTGCTATTCGATAGGGCGCGATAGACACTGGAGCTGTACCAGGGATTAACTCAATCCCAAATTCCACCTCTCGCTCGGAGGCAGACTCGGTAATTCCTCAGGAAACACATCTAAAAAGTCCCTCACAGTTCTGATGTCCTTAACCGAAGAGTCTTCAGAATCAAAAACACTAATATAGGCCAAGAATGCCTCATATCTTTTCCGAACCAACTTTTTTGCTACCAAAGTTGAGATTACATTAGTCAGGTAGTCACGTCGTTCCCCAATCACTACCACCTCACAGTCTTCTTCGGTCCTCAAGATAACTTTTTTCGTCATACAATCCAGATTCACCCGGTGTTTAACCAGCCAGTCCATTCCCAAGATCAGATCGAACTCCCCAAATGGAAGCTCCATTAGATCAACCAGAAACACTGTCCCTTGGACCTCTAGCGAAACGTATCTAAATAATTTACTTACTCGGATAGACAGCCCTAACGGACTCACCACTGTTACCTCACTAGAAGTACTCTCAACCGAAATGCTCAAGGTTTCAGACACAGTACTAGCTACGTAAGAGTGTGTAGAACCTATGTCTATCAGTGCAAGATAATGTACATCAAATATTAAAAATGTACCCGTAATGATGTCCGGAGCATCTTTGTCCTCACGACGACAAGCAGCATAGACGAAAGTAGGTTGCCTCGCCTCAGTCGGTCTCGTACCTCTGCCTAGCCCTCTCTGTCCTTGGCCTATGCCGTTACCACCCCTGGCCTGACCTCGGCCCCTAGATGGCTGCTGAACTACTCTCGGTAGCTGTGCATTCCCAGTAACCGAAGCTTGTATCTGATTAGTTCTCAATGGACAATCCTGAACATGGTGCTCAATGGACCCATATCTCAGACATGCCCCAGTAGTCCTCCAACACTTGCCCGTGTGGTGTCTACCACAATGCCCACAAAGCGCCACCCCAGTAGATGCAAAAGGAGGCCCAACTCTAGCTGGCCCATCAGATCTGGCTTTTTTCTTAGGCCTCATCCCAAAACTTGAGGGCTCTGATTTTCTCTTATTCCTTCTTTTCTCTCGGTTTTGGTGCTCAGTGCGCTTTACTTCCTCGGCGATCTTCGCCTTCATAACTAGAGCAGAAAAATCACGCTCCCTTTGTGGAGCTATCAACACTAGCAAACTGTCCTTGAGACCATCCTCAAACCGGACACAACGCTCATACTAGTTCGCCACCATGGCTCATGCATAACGGCTCAACCTTAGGAATTCGGCCTCATACTTGGCCACTATACGGTCTCCTTGGGTGAGATTAAGGAACTTACGCCTCCTGACATCAATGTAGCTGGCCCCCACATACTTACCCTGGAACGCAGTCTTAAAATAATTCCAAGTCAATCGGTCGGGCTGAGTGCCCTCCTTAACCGTAAGCCACCACTGGTATGCCTCATCCCATAGCAGAGAAACAACCCCCTTAAGCTTCTGCTCAACAGTAAAATCCAAGTCGTCCATAATTCTCTCCGTGGCCTCCATCCAATACTCTGCCACATTAGGGGTGACTCTAGTGATGCCCCTGAATAACTCAGCCCTATTGGACCGGAGTCGTTCCGTAGCCGACCCTCGGCCCCCAGATCTAGTGTTGGGCCCAGCGACCCTTTCCAAAATTTGTAGCATGGCTTGGGACAATGCATCATTCCCAGCTGCACGATGATGAGTGTAATGACCTGAATTTTACCGTTATCGAAAAAGTGTATTTTCGGGTCTCCGTTTCTGAAAAATGGATTCGTAAATATTTATTATAAATATTTATGGAGTTAAGTGAGTGGTTATGTAAAGTTTAATTAAGTGAATTTAGCTTAATTAAGGATAATTGGGTAAAAGGATTAAATTGAATAAAGGGTAAAGGTTTAATTATAAATTAATAAAAAGTAAGGGGGACCAAAATGGAAAATATGCCATTTGATATAGTTGAGGCAGCAAATGCATAAAAATCTTTGATTTTTATGCATAAATATGTATATGTATATTATTATTATTATTATTATTATTATTATTATTATTATTATTATTATTATTTTATATTTAATAATTATTAATGTTTTCGTTCTATTAAATTGATATTATATTATGAAATAAATTAAAGTAAAGACAAATGTATGAAAATAAAAATATACATGTGTAATAATTATATTGGTACAATTGTGATATGTTTATTTAATTAATTTTTATTTAAGTAAATAGATTTTTATTATAATAAAATATTAAATAAATAGAATAAATAAAATAAAGATAAGTGTGTGGTAATAATTGGATACACATGTATTAATAAAAAAAAATACATACATTTTTCATACATGTATTTAAGTAGTACTAGATATTTATCAATTAAATAATTATATTATGAGATAATTATATAGGTAAATAAATTAATTATGACAAATGTAGAGTGATGATTGGTACAAGTGTAATAATGTGTATGTATACAAATGTTTAGTAAAGAATTGTTATTTAAAAGATATTTATTAAAGTAATATATATATATATATATATAAAGTAAAGGAAATAAAAGAAAAAGAATAGAAAAGGAAGGAAAGGATGAAACGAAATAGAGAAGAAATAGGGGAGAAAGAAAGAAAGAAAAAGAAAAAGAAAAATTTGGGGTTTCAAGGTTCAAAGTTACTTTGGTAAGTCAATTTAATCCATTTTCTTATAATTTTTGAGTTCATGGAATCCTAGAGATAAATACTACTTGATTTAAGCTAATATTTTGAAAGATAGTTGAATTTTAGATATAGTTTATGTTAAATAAAATGATGAATTAAGGGCTAAATTGATAGAAATTCAAGTTAGAAATGATATAAGGATTAAATTGTAAAGAGAGAATTAAGTTTTGACATAGTAAGGATTAAATTGAAGAGAATTCAAAATTGAAGTTTTATGTTGAATATGAAAAGCTGAAAATTACTCTAAAATAAGTATAAAGATGAAAACTAGGTTAATTTTGAAGAAAAAGAAAGGTTATAGTGATAGGACTAAAATGGAATTTATGAAAAGGTTACATGAAAAATTAAAGAATATGATATTAATGATTTTAAATGTCATGTTAATTTTTCTGTAGCTAATGTAGCGCCGGAAATGTCATCGAAGAAGGGGAAAGAGAAAGTGGCCGAGGATATCGAGTAAACTCTAGAATTACGGTTTGTATTTCTATAATTCGAATTTAATACTTAAATTGTTGGATTTATTACTTAATATATATGTAGTAGGTGTTTTGAGATGATTATTTGAATTAGATTGAATATTGATTATATTGAATTGATTTATGAATATATGTGAATGTTTGAATTGAAATGAATATTGATATGGAAATTGAATAATAAATATTTGTTATATTGGAAAATATATGTAGTTGGAAGTGTGATGAAATTGATAGAAAAATGTGACTATTGTGAAATTGAATATTTATTAGTGAAAAATGAATGGAATTGTATTGAATTGAAAATATATAGTTAATTAATTAAAATATGAATTAATTGAAAATTTAAAAGTGAATTAAATACCCTATTAACTAGTCGAGCTAGTCGGATATAGTTGGCATGCCATAGGATATGGAAGAGTACGGGTTTTGCCGCTTGCGATCGAGCACTTATGTGCCGACTCATCATATCTTATTCATAGTTATTGTTATTGATTCGACACTTTATGTGTCGGATATTGTTACTATTACCGTTACTGTTACTGTTTCATATTTGTTCCGATGAGGTACTCGTATGCCGTCTTCATTCTTCGTTCCGGATTTGTTCCGATGAGGTACTCGTACCGCATCTTTATTCGCTATCGCTTCCGCATTTGTTCGATGAGGTACTCGTGTACACCGTACTACTCACCATCATATCATTCGCACTATTCTAGCTTCGGCCGATAAGGCACTATGTGCTGTACTGGTGTGTTGGTTGGATCCGTGTATCCGTCTAGGTCCGAGTCATGTTAATAGGGGTAAATAAAAGAACTAGAAAGATCGACTATTACTAAATAATTTAATTGTTACTGAATATTTGATTTTTACTGAATAATTGACTGATACTAGATAACCGGTCAATTGATTGATACTGAATAACTGATTATTATTGAATAATTGATTGTTACCGACTGTTATTGAATAAATAATTGTTCTGATTGGCTGATTGTTAATGAATATTACTGACTGATTAATTGCTATTGGAAAATAATAAATGATTTTGAATTTCAAGTAAACCAAAACATTGGTTGGAAAGTGAATGTTTGAATACTCATTGAGTTTGAATAGTTCAATATATACAAATTGATATGTTTTATAATTGTTTAAGTTTCGGATTATAAAAATACCACTGAGTGTATACTCGCGTGTTTGGTTTGTTTCCGTCGCAACTTAAGTGACTAGACTGCTGAATCGTAATCCCAAGTCGATCCCGAATTCAATGAGGTAAAGTATGTTGAGTATTGGTAATGGCATGTACCTAGGATGTCTTATGAGAGTCATATAGGTTGTGAAAGTATTGATAAAATAAATAAATTATGGTTGGCAATGGTATATAGTACGAATTTGAAATTAGAAAGAAAAATTCATAGTAATACTAAATTAGTCCCGAATTGATTTTATTGTTCATATTGGACCGTGAGGGCCCATTAAAGGGATGACATCTTAAAATTATGATGAGCTTGAACGTTTATATTTAATTAATATCTGTATTGTACTGTACTGACTGGTAATGTCTCATAACCTTGTTTCGGCAACGGTATGGGGTTAGGGACATTACATTTAGTTGTATCAGAGCTATTCAGGTTTAGCCGGTTCTCGGACTAAATCGAGCTCGGAATTGAGTCTAGAGGTACATCCCATAATTGAGTCAAAATTGAATTGGGATCGGATGCTGATATATTTGTTTGTCTCTGTTTTGTAGTGAAAATGTTTGACGAAAATATTGATTGTATTGATCATGAAATGTATACTGGAGACGAATAGTCTCGTGAATTAGATGGAAATCGAATCGGTAATATTGAGTATTAATTCAATGACTAATTAATTACTGAATGTTGACTGATGACATAATAGAGAAAGAAATGATACATAATTATTTAGAACTGTATCTGCTACGATATCTACCTCTCCTGTTTCTCAATCGGTTCCCAAAGTGATTCAAGGTACAGAGCTTGACTGAACAGGTAAGTTATCTGTTGCTAATACTCCGAAAATATAGTGTGGAAGAATTGAGAATTTCAGCTGAAAATGATCTTGAAAGAACTGAAATCTGGTTAGAAAATATTATCAGGATGGTCAATGAATTGTTCTGTTCACTGATTATATGTTAGAAAGGTATGATAATCTTGTTAAAAGATTCAGTTTACCAGTGGTAGAAAATAATAATTTATGTTGTGATTAAGAAAGGGTTGTTTAGAAAACTTTCTGAAATGAGTTCTGAAAGAAATGTACATACCAGCCAGAGATTTTTTGATCAGAGATGTAAAGAATTCTTGAAGCTTAAACAGAGTTATATGATAGAAACTGTGTATGAAAGGAATTTGTCTGATTGAATAAATATACTAGAGAGTGTATTCCAACAGAAACTGTAAGGTACAAATGGTTTGAAGATGGTTTAAATGAAGATATAAAGTTGAAGAACGTAGAATAAAAAGTGGAATATGTGTTGGATATGATTCTTTTGATCATTATCTTAGTGATTGCTTGGAGAAGTTGAAAAATATATTATTCAGAGTTCAAGACCGAGCAACGTAGTTATCAGAGGTAGGTCACCCTATAATCTCAAAAATATGAGTGATAGTCGAAATGTGACAAATGACTTCACTGCAAAATCTGAAGAATGAACATCAGCCAGGGCATATGTTAATTGTATATAAGAAGATTTATCTCTACTGGATGTTATTACAGGTACTTTCTTCTTTATTAACACTAATATGATTATTTTAAATTGATCTTGGTTTGACTATTCCTATGATTACATGAGTTCAGTATCTATTAAAGATTTGCCCGTTGGGTTTGCTGAAATTTTTGGGTTGAAGCATTAAATTTTCCGGCTCAGTATTTATGGGCTGATAAGATCTGCAAGAACTATTTAATAATGATACCAGAATACTATTTTCTATCCGATCTGATGTTATTATTGTTTGGTACGATCTTGAGAATGGAATGGTTAATTCTACATGATGCTATGGTAAATTATAAGCAGAAGTATATTATATTGCAAAAGCCAGATGATGAAATGATTTATTCGAACCAGAGAAGATTGAATGATTTACCTATTGAGATATTGATCATGTCAAAACAGAAATGTGCTGGAAAAGGGTTATGGTATTTACTTTGCTTATGTATTGGATATTAAAGTGTTCAAGTTAAAGTTTAAACTAGTGACAACAGTACAAGAGAATTTTGATATGTTTCTGGAAAAGTTACTCGAATTACTGTTGATTGAAGAAGGATTCTGGATGATATGGTTACTAAAGAATGATGTGGAAATTGGAATGATCTGATAAACGTCAATAAGATTCTGAAAGTTCCGTTAACTGAAGTATTAGTTCTGGTTCAGTCTGAAATTCGGTAAAGAAAACTTGTGATTTATAGAGATAGCAGTGTTTGATGCAAGAAAGTGAACTAAGGGTTTATATTACTGAAAGTTAAAGTCACATGGGAAGAATTATCAGATATACGATTTGGAAGTGGTAACAATTACTCTTGTATCAAGAGATTAAGATATACTCAGAAATTGAATGTTTTGCTTAGTGTTATGAACTATGAACATCCGACTGTGATCATTTGAAGATGTCTCCATTCTAGTTGGGATAAAATTTAAATTGATTTCTCTACAACAGATCTGCAAAGCTCAGGAATGTGGTAATGAGTTATTGGTTAAATGGGTATAGTGTACAGATGATTTCTGATTAAACATTTCCGATTGGATTTGATGATTGTTTGCTATTTGGAAATAGAAGCTGTGCTAAAGAATTCAAAATCTTACACAGAAGATTTTGCAAGAAATATGTAGTGGTAACATGACTATGCATTCTGGAAGAAATAAGTTGTATTGTTATTTGAAGCAAATGTGTTGACGGTTTGGAATGAAAGATGATATTCTGAACTTGTACAAGAATGGTAAGATAAAATCGAACATCAGATACTGATACGTTCAAGACTGAAATGGGATAGTATTTCTATGGGTTTGAATTGAAATTATCTCTATCTTAGAAAAAGAAAGATGATATTTAAATAATCATCGAAAGTATGGAGAAGTTTGCATATTTTATTCCGGTATGAATAAGTTTCTTACTTAGTAATTAACTGAAATATGGGTTTCTGAGATTGTCAGATTCATGATATATCAGTTTCTATTATTTCTGGTTAAGATAAATGGTTTACATTCTATTTCTAGAACGAGCATAAGAAGTTCTGGGTACGCGATAATAGTTTTCAGTATTGTATGAGGCTTCGTATGATTATGAATGAAAAACTGCACAGTATTTGATTGAATGTAACGAAAAAGGGAATATGTGAAGTTGTTTTGATTCATGAAACTGAAGAAAAGTGGAAGAGATCGAAATAGATTGAAAGTAGCTTTTGACAGATGGAAGTTATGTATATCAAGTATTCTGCTAGTGATAAGGTATTTCTTTAGTTACATGTTGGAAGAAAATCTGAGATTTGATTGAAAAAGTGAAATTGAATTCTAGTTCTGCTTGGGTACCTAAAATAATAGAAAGAGTTGATCGGGTAATGAATTGATTAGTTTCACCTCCGAAGCTACAGAAAATTTGTGATGCTCAGAAAATGTAGGTCAAATCTCTTATATGTTAGCTTGACAAGGGATATTGAAATTTAAATTGATTTATTGTATGAAGAAGAAGAACTGATTAAGATACTAGATTACAATGTGAAGTTATAATACTGATGAAGCAGCATGGGAACCGAAAGAAACAGTGAGATTTTTGTACCCCCACCTCTTTTCAGGAAAATTTCGAGGACGAAGTTTATTAAAGGGGGGAGAATTGTAATGACCTGAATTTTACCGTTATCGGAAAAGTGTATTTTCGGGTCTCTGTTTTTGAAAAATGGATTCGTAAATATTTATTATAAATATTTATGGAGTTAAGTGAGTGGTTATTTAAAGTTTAATTAAGTGAATTTAGCTTAATTAAGGATAATTGGCCTTGACCGTGTGGATCACATGGGCTGACCTAGAATTCCACATGCCCGTGCGGCTCACACGACCCAATTGGTTGAGCTCATGTGACGTAGACGGCTTCACCTGGCCATCAGACGGCTGTGTCCTTCATGCACGGCCTGGCCTCGTCAATCACACGGTCATGCACTGCCACATGGCTTACCACACGGGCGACCATACGCCCGTGTGGCGTCGACAGAATCATTTTTCGGCTTTTGCAGTTTCTAATTTTCTGTGTTTTTGGGTACACACCTGGTTCATTTTTGCAGCAAACACGATTTGAAGATCACCAGCACCTATAATTGACCAACAAACACCAATTAAAAACCCCCAATCAGTCACTCAGATCGACAACTATTCGCAACCTCCGCGAGATGAGTAACCTTTAACAATCGACAAAAATCCTTACCTTCGACTGAACAATGTCGATTCCACACACTATGACTTTGTTAGGAAAGAATTTTAGTCGCTTAATCTTCTCCTAACACAAGACAACCCCTTTAGTAACAATTACCAGAACCTAAAACTTGCCAAAATACACACCAAGAACACCAACAACAATCGAGCCACAACGAACCGGAAAGTGCCAAAGACGAAAGAGAAGAAAATTAGCAAAAGAAAATCGACAGGGGCTTGAGAGAGTTGAAATGTCTAAAACTTTGGAAGAAAACTGAAAAAAAGTTGAAAAGAAAAACAAAATCCCAAAAGATAACCTCTAAAACCCTTAATTATCTCCCTTAACATCCATAACACAACCACTACTCAGAAACCCACTCCAGTACAACTCTTTACCTAAATTTAGAGAAAAAAATATAACCTCCCTTGCCAGCACAGGGATTCGAGCACAGAACCTCCAGCACACCAACACACATCTGAACCACCAGACCAGCAGGCCCATTCTGATATATTTCTCACACAATAAAATATAAGCCTAATGGACCAAGTTCAGGCTTTATTCATAAAAATACCAACATTTGCCCAAGTCAATGCTTGAACTTGGGACCTCTCACACACACCCAGAACACTTAACCACTGAAGCAGATACACATTTGTGTCATTTTAAACAGAGACAAAAATAAAAATTTTTGGGCGTTACAAGTAAGGGGTGTTACATGAAATTGAAAATGGAATAAAAACAAAGCTCAAATGTAAAAGATATGCTAGTTTCAATTTTAGGGGCTAAATTGAATAAAAGGTAAAAGGTTAGGGAAATGTTGTAAATTATTATTAAAGGTTCATATGCATATGTTGAGACATTACAAGGTATTTGAAGTTGATAATTAAATTTAAAATATTATATAAATTACGAAACAGATCAACTGATCAATAAATGCGAAAAAAGAAAAACTGTTGAATAAATCTTGGTGTCGTGTTTGTTGTTGTTTTGGTTAGGTAAGTTCGTATAATACTTATTTTGTTTAATATTGGATATTATTTTATTGCATTTATATATGTGTGTTATTTGTGAAAGAATTATAAAACTAATGAATTTGGTATTGAAGGACCAATTTATAAATTGAGGTTTAATTGATAAATACAAGTGATATGTATATTCCAATTATTGTATTACATGTATATGACGATGTTAAAGGGTCGAATATGGAATTAAGGCCTGAGTGAACTTAGTGAATGATTAGGATACAAATGACATGTCATTAGGGTCTAAAGTATCAGGTACTATGTACTGGTGTTGGATACCTTATCGATGGCTGAGATCCAACATTTGTTATGGATTCTCCACAACTCGTGTGAGCAACATTGAGTAGAGGTTAATGTCCCTATTTATAGATCGTGTGAGCAAAGACATTTACAGCTTGTGTGAGCATCTCTATCCTAAGTATTCGAGGTTAATTTATTATAGTTCTCCGGGCAAAACTACATTATGAAAATGAATCAAAAAGAAATGTCATATGAGTATGAATGTTGTTCATGATTTTATTATTGTTAATATGTTTATCATGTTATGTAACACCAATAACTTGTTTCCGTCACCGGAATAAGGTTACAGAGTATTACTGTACAAATCAGACATTTTATAACAAATAACGTTCAATTATCAAATTAATTGTATAAATACATATGTAATTCAAAATGGAATAAAACATACATTTATGGGCCTTAAATCAAGCCTACGAGGTCTTAAAAATAGTTTAGGAACAATTAGGGACTAATTCAAAACAAATCATAAAGTTTAGAGAAAAATTAAAAATTTTACTTCAGGGGTCACACGGCCGTGTGTCCAGGCCGTGTGGCTAACCCATACGCCTTTGTGCTCACCCGTGTAACTTACTAATTTAGGTCACACGGCCATGTCATAGGCCATATGCCAACCAGTGTGAACCCTGCACCAAACATGCTCAAGGCACACGCCTGTGTGTGACACATGATTGTGTGACAGCCTGTGACCCTGGCCATGTGTGACCAAAAATGTCTCGAAACAAGCCTAACTTCCATCCAATTGCATAGGTACCTATATCATCTCATGACACATGATTTCAAGTCTCAAACACATTCAAAACCAACATATCATGCTAAATCAATCAACCATAAACACTATTCAATATCATGCAAGTCACCTACATCTCAAGCAACTAGCAATTCAATGACTTAACTAGACTTCCATACTATCACATTTGACCACATTTAGCTTACATATAAGTTAAAATTCTTACCATTTGATACACAAATTCATACCACGTTAGCTATTCATTTCACAACATTATAAGCACCCACATGCATATTACAACCATACATACGAACCATATCAACCATGAGTATATAGTCCTACTACATAACATAATCACATTTTCCTATTACATGCCATATAAGTTGAGTTTGAAATCAAAATCTACCAAAAAGATTCTGGATAATGTGATCTCCTTAAGTTGATTCGATTTCCTAACTTCCACAGAATGTATCTACAAGAAAGGGCAAAGACACAAGTAAGCTCACGTAACGCTTAGTAAGTTCGTAATAAACTTAAAATTTAGCTTACCGTAAATGATGAAATTTTTAACATTTTACAAGATAATTAAATATCATGATTATGAGTTCGTTAATTACCTATACAAGTCACAAGTCTCACAAGGTCAGTGAGTTCATATGTAAAACATATAACTTTATCACGATATCAAACTTATACATGAAATATACATTTGGTATATAAACCAACTATCATATATGCATTTGACACTCACATTCCATTTCAAATAGCTATATCCAATGTCCCAATCCATACATATATTTTCACATAACCAATTCACATAACAATTTCATGTAATCATTCCTTATAACCATGTCGTATAACCATATTTATAATCATTTCATCAAACGTTTCATTTTACCATTTCATTCACATATATAACACCTAATCTTTCTGTACAACACATTCAATAATTCATATAAATTTCTTCATTCATTATTTAATACCATATAACTATTTCGTATATTCTGTTTCATTTTTCTCATTTAACACCTGATGAACCAGATGAAATAACGTCGGATATGCGGGAACCATGCTCACACAAAGTGTGCCTGTAATTGTAATTGTAATTTCTCTCACGAGCCATATTTGTAAATGCTTACACGAGTTGTAAAATGGGCCTACTCACACAAATTGTGGGTCAGGATGTTAGGCTACACGATGCTGCTCACATAAGTTGTGGAGAATTCACAACAAATGCAGGACCTTAGCCATCGGTAAGACATCGACCAGCATTCGAAACTGTAATAACCCCTAATGACATGTCATTTGTATTCTAAGTATTCACGAGGTTCATACGGGTCATATACCATGTTCATTTCAATTAACTTTCCTCACATTATACCATTACGAGCACACATCTATATATTTCTTATTTATCAGGCATAACATTGATTTAGCTAATAATGTAATTTAATTCAATTTACTAATTACCATATATCAATCAATTTAATTCTTTCATAACATAAGTATTAACTAACATATGATATAATTATTTAAGCATTTCTTTGTCACATGAGTTCAATTATATCCTTTCTTCAATTTCAATCATGACCCTCAATTATAATTTCATTTGAATTTGATTCAATTCCATAATTTAATATTTACTATACAAGAAAATTTAAATACAACATACTTAAATATTTAATAATTTACAAAATAGAAACTGAATCAAGTACTTTATTGTACGAACTTACCTAAATCGATTCTATAGCAAACACGACTCTGAGGACTAATCAACAATTTTTCATTTTCCCCGTTTGTCTATCGATTGATCCATTTCTTGATCCATATATAATAATCTAATTCAAAAAACTAAATCAATAGCAAAATTGAACCATTTTATGCAATTAAGTTCTTTTTGATATTTTTACAAAACTGCCCCTAACATTTCACTTTTATGCAATTTAGTCCCTAAGTCCAAATCATGCAATTTACCCATTTTCAACCAAATTCAAGCTTATCCAAATTATTTGGGACCCTATTACAGCCCATATTTACTGTTATTTCACATCAACTCCTTAAAATTTTATCACTTTAACATTTTAGTCCTTAAACATTAAAATTACCAAAATTTACTTTACAAAATAGTCCTATTTATCAAACAAGCTTAACAATCCACCATAAAAATTCAAGAATATCCAAAACTCATCAATGGCATAATCCATAATCTTTAATTGTCTTGAAAACAGAGATACGAGTTAGCTGGACCTAGTTGCAACGATCTTAAAAATACAAAAATTACAAGAAATCGGTTAAAATCAGCTTACCAAATTGAAAGACAAGCCTGGAAGAAGCTTCCCAAGCCTTAACAATGGTTTTTTGGCATTTCTTCCCATGAAAAAGAAAAAAAAATGTTGATTTAATCGTTTAATTTCTTTAATTTAACTTACCTTTTAACTTTTTTTACTAAATTACCCTTTTAATATAGCTTGTAAAAGTCAAGTCCATAAATGTCCTTAACATAATTATATGGTATAATTACCATTTAAGGAGGGTTTTCAATTATTTTAAAATTTTAACTAAACAAGCTTAATTTTAATTTAACCTTAAACTAATTAGGATTAAATGAGAAAATAGCCCAAAAGTTAGTGGATTTAATCATGTCACCACCGCTTGGACTTTTTGACCATGGTTTAATCACCATTTTGGTTCTTTTAGTATTTTAATCTATAGCAATGAACTTTTACCTCTTTTACAATTTAATCCTTTTACCTTAATTAAGTAATTAATCGTAAAAATTACCGGACCAAACTTCAATTTACCTATAATACGACTCTATAAATATTTTAATATTTACGACCTTAAATTAAAAAAATGAAGCCCCAATACCTCATTTTCAACAACCACTTGAATTTTGGACTAAATCACTTATACTAACCTTTAATCCAATTAATTAAAATTCATCAAATAAAAATTTGATATAAAATTTGTATTGACTTGTATAATTTAAATATTAATTATACGAACTTACTCGTCGAATTTGTGGTCTCAAAACCACTGTTTTCGACACCACTGAAAAGCAAGATGTTATATGTTACTTGTATACATGCTAATTTTATTATATGATAATGTACTAACCAATATGGTTACGGCATGAATTATGTAAGGTGACAAAGAATACCATGTTTGTATGTTATTTTCAATTATTGAGTTATGAAATGTCAAGTATGTTGTGTTAAATTTCATACGAACTTATTAAGCTTTGAGTAAGCTTACCTTTGTTTTGTTTTTTCTTCCTTGTAGATTGTCAAAAATCGGGCATTCAATTGGATCAAGTTAGAGCTCACACTATCCACAAATCCCTTTGGTAGACTTTTGAACATTTTGACCTGGTTATAAGTGGCATGTAAATAGGTGTAAATGGTTTATATATGTATGTATGTATGTATGTATGTATGTATGTATGTATGTATGTATGTATGTATGTATGTATGTATGTATGTATGAATAAACTTGTGTTTGGTTGTTCTTACTATAAATATATATGTAATGTATAAAATGTTGGTGATGGTTTGAGACTTTTCATTTGGTCACCATATGTCTTGAAATGTTAAAATGGTTATTTGATGCTCAAATGGTTGAATTGAATGACATTTTGGTATTTGGATTGTACAAGGTTCCTAAATGCATGTTTGATATGTTATAAGTATAAAATGAGGATAAGTATTGAGTGTGAATTTGGTACTAAACTTACGTATGATTAGTTTTGGTGACATGGTTATTCATAGGTGGCCTAACTTAGTGTTTTGATTGCTTATAGTGAACCTATATGGTCATGGTTTAAATTTGGCATGAAATGGGATTAATGATTTGATTTGAATATTATTGTGAAATGGTGCCATTGAGGCATATTGGTTAGTTGCTTAAGGAAATGGTTTAGGTGTGTTTTGGCATGTTTTGAATAGGTGAATATTGGACATTAGCATTGTTATAGGTTTTGGCATGCTTGAGATGGTTACTTGTTTAAAAAGATGCATTTTTGCTACACATGGTCTAGCACACGACTGTTTGTCTCCACACGGGCTCGTGACATGGCTGTGTGATCACTAAGGTAAGTTATCGTGTAGTCCACATGGTTCTCGAATGTCACACGGGCTGGTCACACATCCGTGTAAACATTGTTGTTTTAGACATCAAATTTTCACATGTTTAGAGTAAGATAC
This sequence comes from Gossypium anomalum, assembly GCA_025698475.1. NCBI lineage: Eukaryota > Viridiplantae > Streptophyta > Magnoliopsida > Malvales > Malvaceae > Gossypium > Gossypium anomalum. The sequence goes on from CM046956.1 coordinate 65,356,885, forward strand.
ACAGTCCAGCTATACAACTGCGTAATTTCCTAGTGATTTTATGCATTTAGGTCTACATGGCTTCAATGAGTTACACGGTTGTGTGGAACGATGGAAATGTGAAAGTGTACACAATCGCAACAAGTAAAAAAGTGACAAGTAAAATGTCGAGTTATCGTGCCTACACGGACTGTGTAAGAAATTATTTATGAATGCAATTAAAAACACTTTGGTGAAGAAAAATATTTTGATTTTGAGGAAGTGATTAAAAATAAAATTTAACTAAGTAAAATAAATAAAATAAAAATTCCAACGCACGATTTCAAAAGATGATTTTAATCAATATGACATAATTGTGTTAGATTAATTACATTTCTTAACTTAGAATTACTAAACTCATGTTCATGTTGTTACGAATAAATTCACGGCAACTTGGTAATTTGCTAACTACTACTCATATGTACCTATTAAATTAACTAATCTCTTGAACATTTTCCAATGCCAATTCAAACAATTAATCAATCTTCATAAGCATGTAAAAGATTAAGTGAGGTAACAATGTATTCCTACCTTGAAACAGTTTAATCAGAATAATCTTGTAAGTTATGCAAGGCTAATCTATCATCTAATACCGTCACTAATTTAACCCTCAGTTACCTTAGAAGATTAAACATGCACTGATTAAGTATTGTGTCAATTAATTACAAATTCAACATGTTTAAATAATTAATTCATTAGTTACCTCACAATTATAATGCAAGAATAACTTAATCATAATCTTACTTAATCAAACAAGTTACCAAGGCTCATAACAACACAAACATAATTTTAATAACTTAAGTGGATGAAATGCAATCAACTTGTGGACAAAATGCAACCAACCTAACATGAATTATGCCATCTTGATTAAAATCATCTTTTGAAATCGTGCATTAGAATTTTTATTTTTATTTTATTTATTTTAATTAGTTAAATTTTAGTTTTAATCACTTCCTCAAATTCAAAATATTTGTCTTCACCAAAATGTTTTTAATTGCATTCATAAATAATTTCTGACACAGTCCCTGTGGGTACAATAACTCGACATTTACTTGTCACTTTATTACTTGTTGCGATTGTGTACACTTGAACATTTCCATCGTTCCAAGTTTTTGGTGCTATTGCCGGGGACTGTTTTAAAAGTCATTATTTGTGAATTTGTTAATTTCGCATTTTGATTTATTTTTCTGTTCAATTTTAACTTAATTAATTTTTCTGTGTTTGTTTCAGGTGTTTATAAGTATTGATCGAATCATCGATTTACTCCTCATAGACCTTAAGATTGAAAGAACTTTTCGACAACGAGAAAGACAAGCAAGTCAAATAAGGATCGAAGAGATGAACTACGAAAATCTGAATCAAGGAAATGAGCAAACCCTACTCAAAATCCTATCTTTATTATTGATGATAGGGATAGAACTCTAAGACGGTATGTCGTGCCAGTATTTCATGATCTTAATTCGAGTATAAGGAGACCTAAAATCAAGGCACAACAATTAGAACTGAAGCCAATCATGTTCGAGATACTTCAAACAGTGGGCCAATTCAGTGGAATGCCTACCGAAGATCCTCACATTCACTTAAGAATTTTTATGGAGGTAAGTGATTCTTTCAAGTTAGCCAGAGTACTCGAAGATGCACTACGATTAAAGTTGTTTCCATACAGAGCTCGAGCCTGGTTGAACTCATTGCCACCAAATTCCATTTCCACATGGCAAGAGTTAGCAGAAAGATTCCTCATGAAGTATTTCCTGCCTATCAAGAATGTTAAATTGAGGAACGAGATCACTGCTTTCCAACAAATGGATGACGAGTCCTTGTATGAGGCATGTGAAAGGTACAAAAAATTATTACAGAAATGCCCTCATCACGGAATCCCTCATTGCATCCAACTTAAGACCTTTTATAATGGTCTCAATGCTCACATGAGGATGGTAGTTGACACTTTTGATAATGGTGCTCTTATTTCTAAGTTTTATAATGAGGCTTATGAAATCATTGAGACAATTGCCAGCAAAAATTATCAATGGCTAACCAATTGAGCAGTGTCAGGAAGACGAGTCGTTGGAGTACATGAAGTAGACGCTCTCGCTTCATTCACATCTCAGGTATTTTCAATTTCCTCAATGCTTAAACTTTTTACCACTAATGGGTTTAATAGTTTTGCAGCTCAGCCACACAATCAATTTGAAAATACAACCTGTGTTTATTGTGGGGAAGGACATTTGTTCAAAGAATGTCCATCAAACCAAGAATCTATGTATTACATGGGTAATTAGAACCAAAATCGAGGAAGGCAATGACTGCAATCCAATTTTTATAACCCATCTTGGTGAAACCACCCTAATTTCTCTTGGAGAAACCAAGAGGCTAGACCCAATAACACTTATGCTCAACCTAAACCGACCCAGCCACCTATTTTTACCCAACAAGTTTAGAATCAACCTCAAGCTGAATCTTCCAATGGCTTAGAAAACTTGTTGAGGCATACATAGCCAAAAATAATGCCTTAATCCAAAGCCAAACAGCTACATTGAAAAACCTAAAAAACCAAATGGGCTAGCTTGCCACTAAACTCAAAAACCGTCCACAAGGTGGTTTGCCTAGTGGTACGAAAAATCCAAGAAATCTGGGGAAAGAGCATTGTAAAGCATTGACATTGAGGAGTAGAAAAGACATTAAAGCCCAATATTATCGAGGTTGAAGAGGAGCCAGCTGATGCTCAAGACTCAGAGGAAGTTTAACCGACTGTTGAAATTTCAGTTTCACCAAAACCAAAATCTGCAAAATCCAATAAGATAACTTCTAAACCAGTTAATTCTGATAAACTACCAATTTCTTTAGATGCAGAATTGCCATAGAAGATGAATCAACCAGTTCCAGTAAAGAAGCCTCCACCACCCTACCCTCAAAGGCTTCAAAAGTAGAAACAAGAAGTCCAATTCAAGAATTTTCTAGACATACTCAAACAACTTCATATCAACATTCCATTGGTAGAAGCACTTGAACAAATGTCGAATTACGTCTCTTGTCTAAGAAATGAAAACTAGGAGAATTCGAGATGGTAGCCTTAACGAAAGAATACAGTGTATATCTTCAAGACAAACTACCACCAAAGTTGAAGGATCCTAGATGTTTTACCATACCTTGCAACATTGGAGCAACGTATTGTGGTAAGGCACTATGTGATTTAGGTGCAAGCATTAACTTGATGCCCATGTCCATATTTAGAAAATTGGGGATATATGACTTTAGACCTACGACAGTTACACTTCAATTAGCATATCGATCTTTAACACATCCAGAAGGATAAATCGAGGATTTATTGGTATGTGTAGAAAAATTTATTTTCCCTACTGATTTTGTAGAAAAACTTTGTTATTCCCTGCCAATCATCCTAGAAAGGCCTTTTCTAGCAACTAGAAGGACCCTTATCGATCTGTAGAAGGGCGAGCTTACTATGCGTGTTCAAGACGATCAAGTAACATTTAATCTTTTTAAGTATATATGATTTCCTGACACAGTTGATGATTGTTTTACAGTGTCTGATTTAGAGGAATTAATTATGGAAAAGGAACTCAACTATGTTGAGGACCCGTTGGAGAAAATTTTGACATCAGACCCTCTAAGTGATGAAGAGGGAGGGGAATACTTAGCTTTTCTAGAAGCTAATCAATGGGGATTTAAGCCGTAATCCTACTTTGAGTCTTTGGAGTTAGAGAATAGGGATTATGCCCAACCAAAAGCGTCAACTGAGGAGCCACCTAAGTTAGAACTGAAGGTACTTCCTTCACATTTAAAATATATTTATTTAGGTAACGCTTCTACTTTGCCTGTGATTGTTTCAGCAGAATTGACCGAAGAGCAAGAAGAGAAACTCATCCTAGTGTTGAAACAATTCAAGAAGGTTATCGGATGGACCATAGACAATATTCGTGGCATTAGTCCATCTATATGCATGCATAAGATCATCTTAGAAGATGGCGAGAAAAGGACGATTGATAGACAGTGAAGACTGAACCCCATCATGAAAGACGCAGTAAAGAAAGAAATCATTAAATGGTTAGATACGGGTATAATTTACCCTATCTCAAACAGTTTGTTGGCAAGTCTAGTCTAGTGCGTGCCAAAGAAAGAAGGTATTACTGTCGTTGAGAACGAGAATAATGAATTAATACCCAAGAACGGTTACCGGATGGAGAATTTGTATCGATTGCCGGAAGATGAACAAAGCGACTAGGAAAGATCACTTTCCTTTACCTCTCTTAGATCAGATACTGGATAGACTCGTAGGGCAAGACTATTACTATTTTCTCGATGGATACTTGAGGTATAATCAAATTATAGTAGCACCAGAAGATCAACACAAAACAACATTCACATGCCCGTACTGTACATTTGCATTTAGATGCATGTCATTTGGTTTATGAAATGCACCTGCTACATTTCAAATATGTATGATGTCTATTTTTACTAACATGGTTAAGAAGTACTTGGAAGTCTTTATGGATGATTTTTCAGTATTTAGAGATACATATGATGATTGCCTAGCCAATCTAGCCAAGGTACTAAGGCGATGTGAAGAAACAAACCTCGTACTTAACTAGGAAAAGTGTCATTTCATGGTATGGGAAGGTATTGTTCTAGGGCATCAAATAACGAGACATGGAATTGAGGTAGATAAAACATCTCCCACCTCTAACATCTGTAAAGAGTGTTAGGAGCTTTTTGGGCCACGCCGGTTTTTATCAGAGATTTATCAAGGAATTATCTAAAATTTCTAAACCCTTATGAAAATTATTAGAGAAGGACACGATGTTCAAATTTGATGAGGAGTGCTTAAGAGCTTTTAATGATTTAAAGAGTCGGTTAGTTTCAGCACCCATCATCATCACATCGGACTGGGATTTGCCTTTTGAACTGATGTGTGACGCGAGTGACTTTGTGATACGAGCTATCATAGGCCAGTGAAGGAACAAAGTTTTTCATCCCATCTATTATGCAAGTCAAACTCTGACGGGAGCACAATTAAATTATATGGTAACAGAGAAAGAGTTACTTGCTATTGTATTTGCTTTTGACAAGTTTCGATTTTATCTTGTAGGTACCAAAGTGACTGACTACACAAACTATTCAACAATTAAGTATTTACTTGCCAAGAAAGACGCCAAGCCGAGATTGATCCGATGGGTACTTTTACTCCAAGAGTTCAATCTAGAAATTCAAGATCGAAAAGGGGTAGAAAATTAAGTAGCAGACCAATTGTCTAGATAGGAGTTGCAAGAAGCGGATTCTCCACCTATACCCATTCAGGAGACATTCCCAGATGAACACATACTGAAGGTAAATCATGTCCATAATACCCCTTGGTTTGCTGATATTACTAACTATTTAGCTTGTGGTTTGATGTCGATTGATAAGACGTATCATCAAAAGAAAAAGTTTCTTCACAATGTAATGTACTATTTCTGGGAAGAACCATATTTTTAAAAAAGTATGCAAATCAAATGATCAGAAGATGCGTGGCAGAAGATGATGTACATAAGATTCTATATCATTGCCACATGACTCCGAGTGGGGGATATTTTAGAGGTACACGTACTACAGCCAAAGTATTGCAAGCCAGATTATTTTGGCCAATGCTATTCAAAGACGCATATGCTTATGTAAAGAGTTGTGATCAATGCCAAAAGGTTAGAAGCATCACCAACAGAAATGAGATGCCCCAAACAAACATTATTGAGGTAGAATTATTCGATGTTTGGCTTATTGACTTCCTTGGTCCTTTCCCTCTGTCTTTTGGTCACAAATACATATTGGTAGCAATAGATTACATGTCTAAGTGGGTTAAAGTCGAGGTATATCCGATGAAAAATGCTAAGGTTATGATGAAGTTTTTGCAAAAGCATGAGTTCACAAGATTTGAAACCCCAAGAGCTATCATCAGTGATGAAGGGTCCCGTTTTGTGAACAAATGGTTGAAATGGTTACTCGACAAACATGAAGTGAAGCACAAGGTTGCCACAGCTTACCATCCACAGACAAATGGGCAAGCTGAACTGGCGAACAAAGAGATAAAAGGCATACTCGAGAAGATAGTTTGCCCGAACCGACGAGATTGGTCCAAAAGACTGGATGATGCTTTATGAGCCTACATGATAGCATACAAGACACCTTTAGGGATGTCGCCCTATAGGTTGGTTTTTGGGAAAGCCTGACATCTACCCTTGGAGTTAGAACACAAAGCTTACTGGGCTCTGCAACAACTCAAGTTGGATCTTAAGCTTGCTAAAGAGAAATGGATGCTTTAACTCAACAAGTTAGAAGAATTCTAAATATTCTCATATGAGAAAGCCAAACTATTCAAGGAAAGACTTAAAAGATGGCATGACAAGCACATTCGAGTTCGAGAATTTGAATTAGGTCAGCAAGTCTTATTATTCAATTCCAGATTAAGGTTCTTTCTAGTTAAGTTAAAATCATGTTGGTCCGGTCCATTTACAATTCACCAAGTTTTTCCATATGGAGTTGTCGAACTTCAAGGTAAGGGAGGTAATTTTTGAGTCAACGCTCAACGCTTAAAACATTATTGTGAGGATAAAATTGAACGGGATGCAACCTTGTTCATTTTATTAGATATTTAATTTTTATCATTTTTCATTTTAAATAAATGATTTAGGGTATACTTTCGGGATTAGTATGTTTAAATAAATTCTGTCTAAAAGACTGGAACTTAAGCGGGACCGTTTATGACCCCTCCAATCTTTCCTAGAAATTGATTTTAACATAATCTTTCGAGAAATTATTCCCTAAATGGCAAAATAAAATTTTAGCTTTTCAAATAAAATGGTCAATTTTGATCCAAGTCTTAATTGCAACTCAATGTTCAAATTTTCTTTAAGACTAGGTACTTAATTGAACTATTTTCAAAATTTGGTTGCTCTTTTTGTAAATATTAAAAATTAGATGTCTCTTTTTATAAATATTTTCAAAGGCATCTAGAATAAATGTTTTTAATTTAATTTAATAAATAAGATAATAATAACTAGTATTAATTATATTTATTGTAATATATATTAATTATTATCAACTTTATATAGAATTAGGATTAGTTTAAATTTGATCATATTTTAATTAATAGATTTTATTTTAATAAATTAATAGTAAATAATAATTTAATAGGCATTATATTAATTATTAATTGTTATTAACTTTGTGTAGAATAGAACATAGAATATTTTAATTATTAAATTGTTCTAAGAATTCTAATTGAACTCCTCCTTTTCACTATAAATTCCACCAACCTTTTCCATCATTCACCATCCATCAAACCAACCTCCATTCACTTGTTCCACCATCGACCCTAGCATCCAAAAATCACCAAGTGTCGCAACTCCTAACCACCAGCAGTAGCACCGCCTAGCAGCCCCATTCACCCAGTAGCTCCACATGCACGTTGCTACTGCCGCACTCACCAAGCCTACTCCCAGCTACAACTCGAATCTGCCAACGCATCAACCCTGCTGCTCGCCCGACATTATTGCCTGCTACCCGTGTATCTGCTCACGCCTAGGCTGTGCGCTGTTGCCATTTTTTCCTTGTGTCGTGCGCACCCTTACACAACTCAAACACCCTTGTCAAATTTGCACAACACTTCTACCACATTTAGTCGATAACCCTTCCAACCATCCCTCAATTAAATTCTTTTCTTCTAATTCTATTTATTGAGTTCTTAATTTCTATATAAAGGTGGTAAGACAAAACTTTCTCCTAAATTTTAATTTTATTTAATTATTTAATTTTTCAATTTATTGAATTATTAATTTTTATACTAATTAATTTTTTGAGAAAATATTTGTTTCCATCTTATGTTTAAGTTAATCATGCCTTGCAAGAGAACTTGTGCCTCTGGCCAAATTGATGAATCCCAAAACAAATTTCACTATGAAGAAGCCAAAGCAAGATATGAAAGCATCTTCAAGAATCAACAAATGCACCCAGAAAAAGGCTTTACACTGAAAGAAAGCAACTATATTGATTTCATGGCGCGCATTCGACAAATTGCTAAAGCTCTCAATTGGGATTTGTTTTGTAATAAAAGACTGAGTGCAAACGAGGATTTAGTTCGTGAATTTTATGCGAATTAACAAAAGTTTTTGTTTGAGTAATCAAGGTACCAATAACCTCAAACGCTATTAATGAATTCTTTGAATTGCTTGATTTCGAAGACGACAAATATTCTTCCTTGATGAGAAATATTAAGCCTAAAAATTTGCAAGAAATTCTCAAGGAACTTACAGTTCCAGGTTCTAAGTGGACTATGTCAAAGCTAGGAATTCACATTTGTCGCAGAGAATATTTGACACCACTAGCGAAGGTATGGTTCTATTTCATTCAATTCAGTCTTATGCCTATTTCACATAGGACTACAATTTCATTAGAGAAAATAGTCTTGTTATACTCAATTTTAACTGCAAAGACCATTGATGTGGGAAAAATCATTTTGAGAGAAATGCGGAATTGTGCCACTAGATGTTCTAGGCCAGCTTACTTTCACTTTACAATAACAATTTTGTGCTTGAAAGCTAAAATTCTTGCAAACGTAAAGAAGACAAGTTATAGCTAGGACACAATCACATATTAGGACCTCTACCGAATAGCCGGAGACTCTATTCTCCAGCAACGAGTTAAAGAGAGCGAAAATCCCTAATAAGAAGAAAAAGAAGATTCTATAGAGATCAAACCAATGTACTCAGCTGATGTAACAACCCATTTTTTGGTGAGATTGGAACAGTGATTTCGGGACCACAAATTCGAGTCGAAAAATAAAATTTATTTTTATTTTAATATATGATCTGTATTATGATAGACATGTCATGTGAAAATTTTGATAAGAAAATTTTATCGATTATGTGCTTAATTACGAGAATGACCAAATCTCATAAAATGCAAAAGTTGAAGTCTAGTAACTATAAGGATTAAATAGCTATGAAATTCAAAACTTGAGGTCCTTATATGGTAATTAGACCATTAAAGAAAGTATGTAGATATTTTGGTGACTCATCCATGTAAATTTAGAAAAAAGGCAAGGACTAAATTGGAAAGTGAAAATATTTAATTAATTAAAAGATGATAACAGAAATATCATTTTATTTTATCATCTTCTTCCCCAAAAATACATGAAACCCTAAGAGAGAGAGAAGAAACTTTCATGGCCTTTTTAGTAATTTTGATATTTTTAAAACTGGGATAACTTAATCTATCTATTTAGGGGATCAATTTGAGAAGTTATCAAAGTATGGAAAATGAGTCATGGACGTATATGTTGAAAATGAGAAATTTATGGTAGAAAATGAAAGGTCGTTGATAGATAAACAACTTTTACAAAGTGATTTTTGATGAAAACATAATCTAGGGACTAAAATGTGAAGTTGTGAAATTGAAGAAAAATGCTAATTTTTTTATGAATACATGTGATGTAAATTTTGTAATGGGATTAGGGTTAGGCTTAGAATAGGGAGTAAATTGCACAAATTTTATTTTCCGAGCCTAGGGACGAAATGGGAATTTATGGAAAAGTTAGGGAAAAACTGGTAATTTTGCCTAGGATGAAAACTGGTAATTTTGTCCACGCGGGCAGACATAAGGGCGTGTGTCCCTGCAACTTAAAAAAATGAGAAACACAATGCTCAGAATTGGGCACATGGGCAGAGACACAGGTGTGTGTCTCAGCCGTGTGGTTGACATAGCCTTAAACACAGGCGTGTTACACGGTCGTGTGAAAACTGCACCTAAAATTTGAAAATAAAATTTGCCACACGGCCTAGCACACGGGCGTGTGACTTGGCCGTGTGACTTCAATTTCTTCATGCCTTAAAAGTCAGAGAGTTACACGGGTTAGGGACATGGGCGTCTGTAGTACACGGTTCGACCACACGGGCGTGTGAGCCCTGCAACCATGGAAAATTTTTGCAATGTCGCAAAAAAATTTATGAGTATCCGATTAAGTCTCGACTTGATCGTAATGCTTGTATTGGGCCTCGAGGGTTCAATTAAGGGACGTTTTGAATGATCTTGGAAATTGAAAAGCAATTTATGTAAATAAATTGTAAAGTGTTCTGAATGTTTCGGTAATGCTCTGAAACCCTGTTTCGACGACAGATATGGGTTAGGGGTGTTACAGGTGAAATCCATGATAAGGCAGAACCAATAGAACCAGTAGCCAAACTGACATGACAACCTCAATGTCCAGAAATCAATCTATAACAGCCCATTTTTCAATGAAACCGGAACAGTGGTTTCAAGACCACAAATCTGATCCAAAAATAAAGTTTATTTTTATTTTATAATATGGTCCATATATTGATAGACATGTCATGTGAAAATTTTGATACGAAAATTTTATCGATTAAGTTCTTAATTACGAGAAGGACTAAATCGCATAAAATGTGAAAGTTAAATTCTAGTAGCTATAAGGATTAAATAGCTGTGGAATTCAAATCTAGAGGTCTTTATGTGGCAATTAGACCATTAAAGAAAAGTATGTAGATTTTTGGTGACTAATCCATGGAAAAATTAGAAAATAGTAGGGACTAAATTGGACATTAAAATAATTAATTAATTAAAAGATGATAAAAAGAAAATATCATCTTATTTTGTCATCTTCAACCCCAAAATTATATGGAAACCCTAAGAGAGAGAGAAAAAAATTTCAAGAATTAATTGGTTAAGTTTCCTTGTCCCGTTTTTAGTAATTTTGATATTTTTGAAACTGGGATAGTCTAATCTATCTATTTGGGGGATTAATTTGAAAATTTATCAAGGTATGAAATTTGGGTCATGGATGTATATGTTGAAAATTAGAAATTTATGGTAGAAAATGAAAGATTGTTGATAGATAAACAACTTTTACAAAGTGATTTTTGATGAAAACATGATTTAGGGACTAAAATGTAAACTTGTGAAATTAAAGAAAAATTCTAAATTTTTATGAATACATGTGCTGTAAATTTTATAATGGGATTTTGGTGAGGCTTGGAATAGGAAGTAAATTGCACAAGTTTCATTTTCCGAGCCTAGGGGCAAAATTAGAATTTATAGAAAAGTTAGGGGCAATATGGTAATTTTTCCTAGGATGTAAATTGAGTCCAAATCAATATGAAATATGTGAAATTGATTATTAAAGCTATTTATATAGATCCGGACAACACCAATTCAAGGTTAAACTGAGGAAAAGAAAAAGTTCCAGATTTGTAGATTTTATACGCGAACAAGTGTCGAGGTAAGTTCGTGTAACTTAATCGGGCATGTAAATATGATTAATTGAATGTTGTGTTGCATGTAATATGACTTATATTGATGTACATTACTTGAATGCTATAATGAGAAATTTAATACGTACTTGATATGGTGAAAAAGGGTTAAGTCCCAATTGAATATTGAATTCCAATGAATATATGTGCTTTCCCGAAACGAATAAGGTCCTGCATTTGTTGCAGACGGGATTTAGCTCAGACGAGTAATCCTATTGACCTTGATATAGAAAGGATTTAGCTTAGACGATAATCTTGATATAATACCTCTTGAGTATACGTTACGATTAGGGTTTAGCCTGGACTGGTAATCCTAATTGAGCTATTCTAAGCATATGTTATATAAATGATTTAGCTTGGACTGGTAATCCTGTTATACGATATATGGCTCGAGAGTGTGTTCCTTGACTAAGTGCCCTAATGGGTACCCTCAAATAAGAATTGACGGATTATGGAACCGTACACCTCGAGTGTATTACGTGAGCATTCATCAGAATTCCAATGATTCAACGGACACAACTCTTGACATGGTATGAGAATTTTAAGATGAAATGAGAATGACTTGAAAGAATATTACACGATGAGCTTATCTATGTTTACTTGATTACTATGAGGATTTTAGTAACTAGCATGTTTGATTGAATGCATGTGTTTAGGCAATATTGTTAATGGATGGAAAACATGATATTGTATGCTTAGATTTAAATAACGGGATTGTTAAGTTTAGTTTTCGTTATACGAACTTACTAAGCATGTAATGCTTACTCCGTTTTATTTTTCCCTGTTTTATAGTGCTCGGAAGCTCGCGAAGGTTGGAAGATCATTGGAACATCATCATACTATCATCTAGTTTATTTTGGGTATACTTAGTAAAATCATTTTGGTATAAAGGCATGTATAGGACAACTTGACCATTAGTGGCTTGATAATGATGCTTGTAATCTAGCCATTGGAATGGCTAGTAATGGTTGTTTTGATATACTTGTAATGCCATGTTATGGTAACTAAATATATGTTAAGTAGTTGATTAAATTATGTCTAATATATGGATTGAACCAAGGTAAGATTGTGAGCATGTATGCATGTAATGATATGCCATGATGAATGATGGAAATTGCTTAATTTGAATGCTTGAAATGGTTGGTATTGGATGTGTGTTTGAAGTGCAGGTCTTGGGTGAAATTTTAAGTGAGAAATGAAGCTAGATATGGCTTCATTTTGTCCACACGGGCAAACACATGGGCGTGTGTCTAGACTGTGTATGACACACAGCTTGATAATATGGGCATGTGGTTAGGCTGTGTGTCCCCTGCACTTTAATTTTGAGAAACAAAATACTCAGACTTGAGTACATAGGCAGAGACACCGACGTGTGTCTCAGCCGTGTGTGCTACACGGCCTAGAACACGAGTGTGTGTCTTGGCCGTGTGAAACCTGCACCTAATTTTGAATTGAATTAATTAACCACATGGCCTAGCACATGGGCATGTAACATGGCCGTGTGCAGAAGTCAGAGAGTTACACGCGGTCGAACATGGCCTGTAGCACGGGCGTGTCCCTTAGACCACACGGGCGTGTGAGCCCTTCACCTTGGAAAATTTTTGATATGTTGTAAAAATTTCTTAGAGGTTTCGATTAAGTCCCGTCTCGACTCTAATGCTTGTATTGGGCCTCGAGGGTCCAATTGAGGGACGTTTTGAATTATTTTGGTTAATGAATAGTAATTTACAGAAATTATTCGTAAAATTTTCTAAAAGTTTTGGTAATGCTTCGAGACCTTATTTTGACGGCAGGTACATGTTAGGGGTGTTACATTTAGTGGTATTAGAGCTACGATTTAGCCGATTCTCAGATTTGACGTAGCAAACACGAGTTTAGCTATACATGCCATTATATAAATTGTGATAATGTGATAACTCCTGATCATTTTATATGTGTTTTTTATATAGTAATGTCATGCAACCGAGCTAGAGCTGAATCTGAGGAAGTTGAGAGCAACGCTTTAGCTCCTGTTGAAAGAGTTGCGTCAGCATCTGGTAGTGAAAGGCCCATGTCTAAGGGCTGAAGTGAGGAGACAAAACAAGCATTCTTTCAAATGATGAATGAATGGTTTACCCAGTATTTGAGAACAAACCCTACTATACAACGACCTCCCCCACCTGCTCCTTAATCGGTTCCTGAGGTACCACAAAGTGCTGAACCTAGTAGAATTGGTAAGCCTTCGATAGATAAAATTCGCAAACATGGGGCAGAAGAATTTAGATAAAATACTGTAGATGATGATCCGAAAAGGGCTGAGTTTTGGCTAGAAAATACTATCTGGGTTTTTGATAAATTATCCTATACACCAACCGAATGTTTGAAATGTGCAGTATCTCTACTGAAGGATACAACATATCATTGGTGGAATACCATAACTTCGGTTGTACTGAGAGAGAACGTTACATGGGAATTCTTTCAGGCTGAATTCAGAAAGAAATATGTTAGTCAGAGATTCATGGATCAGAAAAAGAAAGAATTTCTAGAGCTCAAACAAGGGAATATGACCATGTCTGAATATGAACTATAATTTGTTCAGCTGAGCAAATATGCCAGAGAATGGGTTCTAACCGAGGCTGAAATGTTTAAACGCTTTGAAGAGGGTTTAAATGAAGATATCAAATTATTGATTGGAATTCTCAAAATAAGGGAATTTGAAGAGGTATTATGATCGTGTTACCACCTCTACGAGATATTCTGGAAGAGAGCGGGGCTCTCAACGTTCTAACCCGAGGTCTTCATCTCCATCTGTGACCAGTGTGGGTAGTGTCGACAATCCCAAATCGAAATGTAAACATTGTAACAAATTTCATCATTGGGAATGTCAGTCTAGAAGTGGAGCTTGTTTTGGATGTGGTGCACTTGACCATTTTCTTAGAGATTATCCAGAAAGGGTTGAAAAAGAGATAGAACCAACTCCAAAGCCTAGTAATCTTGTTTTGAGAGACAAACCACCGCGCCACCCTGGTAATATTAGTGGTAGTCGAGGAACTATCAAGGATACAGTAATTAGATATGAGGCATGAGCACCTGCAACAACATATGCTATTCGTGCTGGAGAATATGGCTCTACACCAGATGTCATTACTGGTACATTTTCTCTACTTGATACTGATATTACTGCTTTGATTGATCCTGGTTCCACACATTCATACATATGCATGAACTTAGTGAATGTTAAAAATTTACCTGTTGAATTCACTGAATTTGTGGTTAAAGTTTCAAACCCCCTAGGCCAATGTGTTATGATGGATAAAGTTTGTAAGAACTATCTGTTAATGGTAAAAGGTTATTACTTTTCGACTGACTTGATGTTATTGCCATTTGATGAATTTGGTGTGATTTTGGGAATGGATTGGTTAACCCAATATGATGCAGTGGTGAATTGTAAGCAGAAATATATTGTATTGAAATGTGAGAGTGGTGAATTACTTCATGTTGAATCTGATAAACTGGATGGATTACCTAATGTGATTTCAGCAATATCAGCATAGAAAAATGTCAAAAAGGGTTATGATGCTTATCTTGCACATGTGTTGGATACTAAAGTATCTGAGTCAAAAATTCAGTTAGTTCCAGCTTATGTGAATTTCCTGATGTATTCCCAGAAGAATTACCTGGTTTACCACTGAATAGAGAAGTGGAATTCCCTATAGATCTTGTTCCGGGTACAACACATATATCCATAGCACCTTACAAGATGGCTCTTACTGAATTGAAAAAGCTGAAAGTACATTTGCAAGAGTTGATTGACAGAGGTTTTGTTCGACTTAGTTTCTCACCTTGGGGTGCGTCGGTTCTGTTCGTAAAGAAGAAAGATGGATCGTTGAGGTTGTGCATTAATTATAGACAGCTCAAAAAAGTTACAATAAAGAACAAGTATTCTTTACCTCGTATTGATGACCTATTTGACCAGTTAAAATGTGCCACTGTATTATCAAAGATTGATCTCCATTCTGGTTACTATCAACTACGGGTAAAAGATTTAGATATGCCAAAGACAACTTTTAGAACCCGATATGGACACTATAAGTTTCTTATGATGCCATTCGATATGAAAAATGCACCTGCAGTGTTTATAGATCTGATGAATAGAATATTCAGCCCATATTTGGATAGGCTTGTGGTGGTATTTATAGATGATATTTTGGTTTACTCCTGTGATGAAAATAAACATACTGAGCATTTAAGAATAGTGTTGCAAACCTTGCAAGAGAAACAATTGTATGCCAAATTCAGTAAATATGAATTTTGACTATGGGAAGTTAGTTTTCTTGGGCATATTGTATCTACTAAAGGTGTCAGGGTAGATCCGAAAAAAATTTCAGCCATTGTTAACTGGAAGCCACCGAAGAATGTGTCTGAAGTCTGAAGTTTTCTGGGACTAGCTGGTTATTATTAGATGTATGTAAATTTTTTTTCAATGATAGCTTCTCCGATGACTCGTTTACTGCAAAAAGATGTAAAGTTTGAGTGGACTGACAAATGCCAACAGATTTTTGAATGATTAAAAGCTTTGTTGACAGAAGCTCTAGTGTTAGTTAAGCCAGAATCGGGTAAGGAATTTATAATTTACAGTGATGCATCATTAAATGGTTTCGGTTGTGTTTTGATGCAAGAAGGTAAAGTGGTAGCGTATGCTTTAAGACAACTAAAGCCACATGAAATGAACTACCTGACACATGATCTTGAATTGGCAGCCATAGTGTTTGCATTGAAAATCTGGCAGCATTACCTGTTTGGTAAAAAATGTCACATATTCACTGATCATAAAAGTCTGAAATATCTTATGTCACTAAAAGATTTGGATTTGAGACAACGTAGATAGCTTGAATTACTAAAAGATTATGAGCTCGTCATTGCCTATCATCCGGGAAAAGCCAACGTAGTGGCAGATGCTCTAAGCAGAAAATCTCTGTATACTTTGCAAGTAATGAATACTCGATTGTCATTATCTGATGATAGTTCAATCATAGCTAAATTAAAAGCTAGACCAACGTTTTTGCAACAGATCTCTCAAGCTTAGAAAAATGATAGTAAGTTGCAAGAAAAATGGATACAAAGTGAATTAACTCCTGATTCAGAATTTCAGATTGGGACTGATGGTTTTTTTTATTCAGAGGCAGAGTATGTGTACTGAAAAGTTCAAAACTAGTATAGAAGATTTTGAATGAAGCTCATAATGGTAACATGTCTATACATCCTGGTAGTAATAAAATGTATAATGATCTAAAAAAGATGTACTGGTTGCCAAGAATGAAACTAGATATTTCTAAGTTTGTATCTAAGTGTTTGATACGTCAGCAAGTAAAAGCTGAACATCAGTTGCCTTCTGGACTACTACAGCCAGTTACGATACCGGAATGGAAATGGGAAAGAATTACTATAGACTTTGTATCGAGGTTACCGCTGTCTCCAAAGAAGAAAGATACCATTTGGGTAATTGTTGATCGGCTGACAAAGTCTGCACACTTTATTCCAGTACGTATGAATTATCCTTTGGACAGATTGGTTGAATTATATGTTTCTAAGATTTTCAAATTGCATGAAGTGTCTGTCTCCATTATTTTAGATAGAGACCCTCGGTTTACATCTTGATTCTGGAACAAATCGCAAGAACCTCTGGGTACTCAGTTACACTTTAGTATTGCATTTCACCTCCAGACAGATGGTCAATCCGAGCGGGTAATACAAATCTTGGAAGATATGCTTCGATGTTGTATACTTGAGTTTGAAGGTAACTGGGAAAGGTATTTGCCTTTGGTTGAATTTGCTTATAATAATAGTTATCAATCTAGTATTAAAATAGCACCGTATGAAGCCATGTCTGGTCACAAATGTAGAACCCCATTGTATTGGATAAAACTCAGTGAGAAAAAGTTACACGGAGTTGACTTGGTCTGAGAGACTAAGGAAAAAGTGAAAGTAATTCGAGACAGTTTGAAAGTAGCCTTTGACCGTTAAAAGTCCTATGCTGATCTTAAACGAAAGGAAATAGAATTTCAAGTTGGTTAAAAGGTATTCTTGAAAGTATCACCTTGGAAGAAAGTTCTCTAGTTTGGTCGTAAAGGAAAACCAAGTCCACGGTTCATTAGACCATATGAGATTGCAGAAAGAATCGGATCAGTTGCATATCGATTAGCTTTACCACCAGAACTTGATCAGATTCATAATGTTTTTCATGTGTCAATTCTACGATGGTACCGATCTGATCCTTCACATGTTATTTCTCTGACAGAGGTAGAGATTCAACCTGATATGACATAGTGAAGAACAAATCAAAATCTTAGCTCGGGAAACAAAAGAGTTAAAAAATAAAAAAGTATCTTTAGTAAAAGTTCTTTGGCAACGACATGGTATTGAAGCGGCTACCTGGGAACCAAAGGATACTATGAGGAAGCAATTCCCGAATCTTTTTACTGGTAAGATTTTCGAGGACGAAAATCCTTAAAGAGGGGAGAGTTGTAACAACCCATTTTTCAGTGAAATCGGAACATTGGTTTCAAGACCACAAATCCAATCCGAAAATAAAGTTTATTTTTATTTTATAATATGGTCTGTATATTGATAGACATATCGTGTGAAAATTTTGATACGAAAATTTTATCGATTAAGTGCTTAATTATGAGAAGGACTAAATCGCATAAAATACGAAAGTTGAATTCTAGTAGCTATAAGGATTAAATAGCTATGGAATTCAAATCTAGAGGTCCTTATGTGGTAATTAGACCATTAAAGAAAAGTAAGTAGATTTTTGGTGACTCATCCATGGAAAAATTAGAAAAGAGTAGGGACTAAATTGGAAATTCAAATAATTAATTAATTAAAAATGATAAAAAGAAAATATCATCTTATTTTGTCATCTTCAACCCCAAAATTATATGGAAACCCTAAGAGGGAGAGAAAAAATTTTCAAGAATTAATTGGTTAAGTTTCCTTGTCCCGTTTTTAGTAATTTTGATATTTTTGAAACTGGGATAGTCTAATCTATCTATTTGGGGGATTAATTTGAAAATTTATCAAGGTATGAAATTTGGGTCATGGATGTATATGTTGAAAATTAGAAATTTATGGTAGAAAATGAAAGATTGTTGATAGATAAACAACTTTTACAAAGTGATTTTTGATGAAAACATGATTTAGGGACTAAAATGTAAACTTGTGAAATTAAAGAAAAATTCTAAATTTTTATGAATACATGTGCTGTAAATTTTGTGATGGGATTTTGGTGAGGCTTGGAATAAGGAGTAAATTGCACAAGTTTCATTTTCCGAGCCTAGGGATGAAATTAGA
Organism: Gossypium anomalum; assembly: GCA_025698475.1. Lineage (NCBI taxonomy): Eukaryota > Viridiplantae > Streptophyta > Magnoliopsida > Malvales > Malvaceae > Gossypium > Gossypium anomalum. The sequence goes on from CM046956.1 coordinate 65,375,547, forward strand.
ATTTATAGAAAAGTTAGGGGCAATATGGTAATTTTGCCTAAGATTTAAATTGATCCAAATCAATATGAAATATGTGAAACTGATGATTAAAGCTATTTATATAGATCCGGACAACACCAATTCAAGGTTAGACTGAGGAAAAGAAAAGGTTCCGGATTTGTAGATTTTATACGCGAACAAGTGTCGAGGTAAGTTCGTGTAACTTAATCGAGCATGTAAATATGATTAATTGAATGTTGTGTTGTATGGAATGTGACTTATATTGATGATGTACATTACTTGAATGCTATAATGAGATATTTAATACGTGCTTGATATGGTGAAAAAGGGTTAAATCCCTATTAAATATTAAATTCCGATGAATATATCCGCTTTCTCGAAACGAATAAGGTCTTGCATTTGTTAAGGATGGGATTTAGCTCAGATGAGTAATCCTATTGACCTTGTTATAAAAAGGATTTAGCCCGGACGGGTAATCCTGATATAATACCTCTCGAGTATACGTTGCAATTAGGGTTTAGCCTAGACTAGTAATCCTAATTGAGCTCTTCTGAGCATATGTTATATAAAGGATTTAGCCTGGACTGGTAATCCTGTTATATGATATATGGCTCGAGAGTGTGTTCTTTGACTAAGTGCCCTAATGGGTACCCTCAAATAAGAATTGACGGATTTTGGAACCGTACACCTCGAGTTTACTACTTAAGCATTCATCAGAATTCCAATGATTCAACGGACACAACTCTTGACATGGTATGAGAATTTTGAGATGAAATGATAATGACTTAAAATAATATTACATGATGAGCTCATCTATGTTTACTTGATTACTATGAGAATTTTGGTGACTAACATGTTTGATTGATTGCGTGTGTTTAGGCAATATTGTTAATGGATGGAAAACATGATATTGTATGCTTAGATTTAAATAATGGGATTGGTAAGTTTAGTTTCCATTTTATTGTTATTTTACAAGAGCTCTTTAATGAAATAGTAGGAGTTGTATCATTTAAATGCTTTGGTATTTAAGCTAATATACCTTCCCAAAACCTTATTTTTATTATTATCTCTTACTAAATTTAAATCCTTCTACACAAAATCAAAGTCATTTCTAGAAAATTTTACTAAGCCCCATAAGTTGAACTGGAAATAATAATAATAATGATAATAAGAACATAATTAAAAAGTCTTTAAACAAGTTGATGGAAGGCATATAAAGCAATAAACAAAACCAGAAGAAGGGCAGTCATAAAAGATGTATTTTTTTTCTAATATGGTAAAGATTATATTTTATCGAAAAACCAAGAGTGATCAATAAAAACATGAAAGGAAAAAAAAGAAGGAAAGACATTGGACCTAAATCCCTCAAAAGGTTTTTCCCACTAAACCCAAAGCAAATAAACCCATGGAAAAGCTATCTACATTAGCTTTTATACTAGGAAGAAAAAATAAAATATTTTGCTTCCCAAAAACCTATTCCAAAAGCCAAAAGAAAAATCAAGATGAAACAAACAACTAAAACAAAATGACAGTGAAATAATAAGAAACATCCGAAAGTTTCATACCAGGATGTGGCAATGAAAAAAATTATAAAAAGAAGAAGAAAATAAATCAAATTTATGAAAAACATACCTGATTTCAGAAACAAAAGTTGAAAACTCAGATTTGGAATAACTTTTCATGTTACAAACCAAGCAAGCTCAGTTTTGGAGTGTGAAAAATCATGAGTGTTTTTCCTAGGTTTTCATAAGAAAAAATCCCAAAATTTTTACAACAAATTTGTTAAAAGAATGAAAAATGGAGAAGACATAACTCATTTGATTCTCATTGTCAAAAAGGAAGAGCGTCGGCGTCGGGAATGATTCTTGAGGCTTGGTCGAAAGCTTTAGTGAGAGACCTCGGCTGTCAAAAGTCTTGAGAGTAAGGGTTTGGAAAATGTCATACGAGATAACAAACGATAATACATTTTACAAAGAAAAGTGTCATTTTACTTTGGCTAGGAAAATCACTTGCATTGACCAAATATGTTTTATGCCAAACAAATATAAGAAAGCACGGTAAATGTTTTTTGTAATTGCTTTTATTTGAAACAAACGGACCCATAGTGTGATAGTTTTTTTCATACCGAGAACAACTTCAAGATCCATAAGGAACTCATAAAAATGGGGATTAAATTGTAAAGAAATTTGTTAGTTTCAAACTTAGGGACTAAAATGTAATAATTTTGAATTTAGCATGAATGTTTTGTAAATTTAGGTTTTAGAGGGCTGTAGAAGGATATAATTGAAATCATAATGAAAAACAAAGTTCAATTGTGAAAGTTATAATAGTTTTGGTTTTAGAGACTAAATTGAATAAAATGTAAAAGTTTAGGGGCATTTGAATAATAAAATTAAACTAATATATACTTATAATAGGATGATTTAAGATGTTTGGAATTGATAATTTGAATTGAATTATTGAATAGATCGAAAATTGGACCAAATTAAAGAAAATCGAGGAAATGACAAAAATTGCTAACTATTCCTTAAAAAGTTGTTTGTTTATTGTCTTGACTAGGTAAGTTCATATGGTATGTTTTTGTTAAATTGTTATGCAGTCAGAATTATAATTGTAATTATATTTAATTAAAATTTTAATTGTTTACAATTCAGTACAAAAAGGTAAGTGAGGATTAAATTGAATACGATGAATTATAAATTGAAATAATTATGGAATTGACCTTAAATTGAACTGAAATAAAATATGTTATGTGATGATGTGATGAAATGAGTTGATTTGATTTGATTTAGGCTGGTTGATAGTGATAAGGACTAAATTAAATATATGTGAAAGTATCATATAATGTTATAATGTGAAATTGAGCATATATTGAGATGATTTATTGCTGGCATATGTTGGATAAATTTACTCATGATGAAATTAAATATGAATGGAGGTATTGGTTGATAATGAAATATGAAACGAATACCCTATTAACTGTTTGGCAAAGTCGGATATAGTTGGCATGCCATAGGATGGAAAAGTTCAGGGTTACTTCGACTAAGAGTCGATAAGGCACTGGGTGCCAATTTGCTTCGGTTATACCGATAAGACACTAGGTGTCAACCTTATTGATAACGTTGGGCGCAACTATTTGCTTCAGATTTATGCAATGAGGCACTAGGTGCCAAATTGGTTTGTTGGTTGGATCTGTGAATCTGTTTGAGTATGAGTCATGTTAATAGGGAAATTAATGGTAGAAATGAAATATCAGATATTTGAAATGGCAAATGATGTGAAATGGAAGTGAAATGTGAAATGGAAAATGAAATTGTGGAATTAGTTGAGAACATTGGTTGATTATGTTCAATGAATCCATGAGTTTGGAAAATGGGATGAAATGTGATTCGTAATTCGTATTATGAAAGGAAGTAGTAATTGACATTAAATTGGCAATTGATATATATATTGTATAAAGATGAATTCATATGAAATGAGAATGAAGTTTATATGATTTAATATAAATTTGATTGAGAATTCATACTATTAAATGAAAATTAATGTTTGACATTAATTTGAAATGAGATGTACTACGAGTAAATAGATTGTATGATATGATTAAGATAGTGAAATGATTAAATGATTGTTAGTTTTATGAATGATAATGAAATGTTGAATTAAGTGAATTGAAATGTTATATGATTGAGTTAATATATAGTATGATAAATGTTGAACTCACCTTTTTTATATGTGATTTGTTATGATAGGCAAATTTTACCAAGCTAAGTAGCATGTAGTGTATAATTATAACCAAGGGTAAGTTATTTGGTTTCAATACCTATGAACTTACTAAGCAATTGTAATGATTACTTCTTTTTTTCCTTTTTCCCTGTAGTGTTAACTTGCGGAATGTGTCAGGTGGATCGTTGAAAAGCTCACACTATCTCGATATTAATTATGTAGTCTTTTGACCATATTAAGGCTTGGTTATGTGTGACATGTAGTTAAGAGTTGTTTTAGTTTACTTATATAGTGGTATGGCTTGAAATCCTTGTTGGTGTGATTATGACAAAGAATATGCTTGTTGAAAACATATGCAGTAGTAAATGGTTGAATTGTGTATTTGGTATTTGAAATGGCATTTTGAGTATGCAATTATATAGGTAGTATGATGTCAAGATATGAATTAATTGGTTTGAAAGAAAGGTATATAATATTTGGCATGTACCTAGGAAAGTTATGTGGTTGTATATGTTATGCTTTGAATGAATTTAGCATTTTAAGTGTTATGTGAATATGTATATAACTATAAGTTTGGTAATGATCTTGGTATTTGGTAACCATTGTTGATTGTTTAGGTATGTATGTTATAATGCTTATGTGGTGATAAGATAAAATGTTTGAAATATGCTTAGTAAATAAATGATGTGTATATGATAGATTTGAATGAATTTGGTAAGGTATCGTGCATGCTTGAATGGTTGATATTCAATCATTATTATAAGGTGTTATAAATGGATAAATGAGGTATTGTAACACCCCTTGTCAGTATTCAACACTGGAACAGGATACGAGGTATTACCGGACTTACATCACAAGCAAACATACAATTTCGAGTCATCAATTTCTGACCAAATTAAAATCATTTGCATTCAATCATAAAGTCCCTAATACGAGCCTACAAGGCCCAAAACATGCTTTGGAAGTGGTTCGAGATTAAAACGAGCCCTTAGGAAAGTTTTACAAAACTTAAAAAATTTTTGCTATGAACAGGGGTCACACGCCCGTGTGGTTTGGGAAACATCAGTGTGGGCAGGCTGTGTGGTAACACACGCCCGTGTCCCTAACCCATGTAAGTCTCTATTTTGTAAAGCATGAACAAATTGAGGTCACACGGCCAAGTCACACTGTAATAACCCGATTTTGGGCTTAGTCAGAATAGTGGTTTCGGGACCACAAATCTGAGACCAAGAAATTATTTTTAGTATTAGTTTGGTGTCAGAGTATGATTATGTGACTGTATGAAAATTTTGGTGAGTTAATTTTACCGATTGCTAGTTTAATTTAAAAAAAAGGACTAAATTGCATAAAGTGTAAAAGTCATGTTTTATTAGCTAAAGGTGTAAAATGACTATGGACCATATTGTGGAGGTATTTAAAGGGAAAATAGACCCTTCTAAGAGAGGTGGCCGGCCATAGGAGACAAAGAAGTAGAAAAGTCAATGTTTGGTGAAATTAGGTGATAAAATTGAATAAAATAAAACAAATAGGAAAAGTTGTCATTTTTCTCATTCTTTCTCCACCAATATTTCTTCAAGAAAACAACCATGAAATCTTAAAATTTTCAGAAACCTTAAACTCTTGCAAGTAAGTCTTCTTGGTAGTCATTCTTGATAATTTTTTGTGTTTTTGGAACCTCTAAAGCTTAATCTAGCTATTAAGGGGACTATTTTGCAAAATGGATGAGAGTCTAGGGTTTTTCCATGAAAGCATATGTGTTGTTAACTGAAACTTTATGCAAGAATATGAGTTATGGTTGTGAAATAAACAACTTTTATGAAGTAGTTTTCATGGAAACCCTAACTAAAGACCATTTTACATAAGTTATAAAATAGTTTGTAATTGTGTGAAATGGTGGAAATTTGGGGTTGACATAAGAGTAATAAATGGTCGGTTAGGCTTGGCTAATAAAGAAATTCAATGAAAATCGATTTTTGGGCCTAGGGGTAAAATAGTTATTTTGTAAAAACATAGGGGCAAAATGGTCAATTTGCCCAATTATAAATTATTGAGTACCTAAATTAATATGCTGATTAAATAAGTAAATTTTTATTATTTTAGATCAAGAAATACAAAATCCGAACCTAGACTAGGGAAAGGCCAAGAAAGTAGATTAATTCGACTAGTCATCTACATTTTGTAATCCAAGGTAAGTTGTATGTTAATAATGCAACTATATTGTTATGATGTATGGTTGAATTGATATTGCATAAGTTGTTTTGATTGTGCATATGAGTATGCATGTTGAGAAATTAATGTAATAAAGACTTCCGGTTGAACATTAGGAATAGATTTGGAAATTCATGCCATGACATTGGGTGATATATGTGCTAGTGTAAGACATGTCTAAAACATGCATCGGCCACATTATGAGAGCCAGTGTAAGACATGTCTGGGACATGCATCGACCTCTAGATATACAAGCTAGTGTAAGACCTATTTGGGACATGGCATCAGCTTGTTGTGTGTCTATGTAAGACTTGTCTAGGACATGGCATCGACACAGATAGATGAGTGCCAGTGTAAGACCTATCTAGGACACGGCATCAGCCTCAATATATGAAAGTAGTGTAAGACCTGTCTAGGACATGGCATCGACTTTGATATGCTAGCCAGTGTGAGACCATGTTTGGGACATGGCATCGGCATCTTATCCCATGATTGGGGCTATTGAATATCCTGTAGTATTCCAAATAGTTTAACGAGAGATTTATGGTTTATACCGAAATAAGAGAACTCGTGACCATATGATGAGTGGTACAGGTACCTAAATGAGAATTTCAAAATACGAGCTTCATTTACGTCGTATGTTTAATGAGGAAGGAAAGTGAGTAAGTTATGCTTATGACCACTTGTGTATTTTACATGAAGTATGAGATGTGAGTTCAATATATGCTATGTGAATTTTTATGGGATAGTGATGAGTAAGTTGTGTTTATATTCATTTGTGTATTATGAACAAATTATGAAATGTTGTGAACATGTTGTAGTATGATAAATTGTTGTTGTATATTTACATGTAACTTACTATTTATGCTTACTCCCTCTCTTTTCCATTTTTTTATAGTGCCACTTGATTAGCTCGTGGATCAACGGACATCGGAGACATCAATCACACTATTAGTCAAAGCATTTGGTATAGTTAGTCTTTTACGATTTTAAGTATGGCATGTATAGGGACTTTGACTTTTGTGTCATTGTTATATTGGCCAAATGTGTTAGTTTTGGATGAACCCTTCATTTTGTATAAAGCCTTGGCTAATGGCTAATATTCATTATTGATATATGCAAATGATGATATTTTCATGGATGGGTAAATTGCATGATTGAACTAATGTCTATTGTGGCTGATTAGACCTTGTATTGCTGTGTGGATTAGTCATGTTAGATGATGGTGTAGGTTGGTGCATGTAAGGGTGGTATAAAGGCTTGGTAAGTAGCCTTGTTTTGCCCATACAACTAGACACACGGGCGTATGTCTAGGCAGTGTGTGACACACGGACAGCCCCATGGGCATGTTACATGGTCGTGTGTCCCCTGCGCGTAAAATTTACAAGTCAGTATGCATGGTGGTAAACACACGGGCAGAGACACGGCCGTGTATCTCAGCCATGTGAAGGCCACGACCTAGCACACGTCTAACACCCCTTACCCGTATCCATGCCCAGGGACAAGTACGAGGCATTACCAGATAGATATGCAGGCAGAACCAGAAAATACGGGCCGTAAAATTTCGTTTCAACCTTAAATTGATTTACTTGCATGGGCCTACGAGGCTTTTATTTGATACCAAGAATAAATCAGAACAATTTCAGACATTCGGCATGAATTCTTTGAATAATACCCCACACTCCCGTATAGGGGTTTACACACGCCCGTGGGTAGAGGAAACACGCCCATGCCCCTAAACCGTGGGCAACACTGACTTATAGACACGGCCATGGCACACGCCCGTGGGTTCACCCCGTGCCCATGACTTGAGCAATCTGTTAAAATAACACGGCTAAGACACACGCCCGTGTCTTTAGCCCGTGCCTGATGCTAACTTAAAATTTTAGGTGCAGGGGACACACGGCCATACCACACACCCATGTGAGTGGCCCGTGTGTCACACACGACAAAGACACACGCCCGTGTGCCCTACCATATGGACCCTATTAGGCTATTTTCCAAACCCTTGGTCACCTTTTTTACACCCTCATACCTATTAGATATGAATTAACAAGCAATATTCACTTAATACCTATGAACTGACTTCATAAAACCTTATTGCATGAAAACCTCATATCATTGGTCTGCACATGCCATAATGTTCCTTAATAGTTTGAGAAATGATAGTAAAATTTGCCTTGACATTGGATTTGGCTCGATGTTTACTCATTGCCAATTATGATCCTCCTAATTCCGATGAATTGGTCACATTTCACAAATATGTCTATATTATGACATATACATAAGCATTCAACAATTCGTTTAGCATGATTGGTGGGATAACATACCACACCCCAAAAGACCATTTATCAAGGCCATTACAAAATGTATAAATAAGATATCCAAGCCTTTACATTGGTTAGCCAACTAGCATTTAACAAAATAACTCAAAAACACATATACATGCCAATTAACAAAATGAAAGTATTCATATACCAAAGCGGACCTAGTTGATAGTGTGTTGAAATCTCCAACCGTCCTTCAAGCCTTATGAGTCCTCGAGCTCTGAAAAAGTAGGGAAAGGAGAGGAGTAAGCATCTACATGCTTAGTAAGCTCGAATAATCGGAAAGTCAACTTACTAGGTAATTAAGCATTCAACCATATTTGGTTAGTAAACTCAATTAGCATAAAATGCTTTTCCTAGTCACACACTCAATCGATGAGTTAGATATATATATATATGTCAATAATACCATGGAATTTAACTTAGATGAGCTCATCATTTCACATTTCATCTTATACATGTATATCATATTAGTCTCGTTGAGTATATAAGAAATCTCGATGGAGTGTCTATTAACCGTCAATTCGTATGAATGATCATATCAGGTATGCACTCCCGCGAACCTCACATTTTTATGGCGAGATTACCACTCCATGCTAAATCCCCTATTTAGAAACTCATAAGGTAATGTCGGGGTTACCAGTCCAGGCTAAATCCCATTCATGGCAAACATCCTTATTGAGCTAGGGTCTAAATTACCAGTCCAGGCTAACTTCAGACCCTATTTGGATTACCCGTCCGGGATAAATCCACTATGCACACTTATTCTTCGGGAGGCTCAATCATTCAGAAGGAACACCCGCCCGGGCTAGGTCCTTTTTATAAATGATATCAATGGATTACCTGTCCGGGCTAAATCCTTACTGCAACACATGTAGGATCTCATTATTCATGTGAATCATGGTTCATCCATCGGATTCCCCACTCAACTTCAACCGAGACATTTATCAACATATCATTATCCAATAGCATTTTATACATTTACATATTTTAAACAAATACAATTTATCATACATTTACTAAAATATATAATTGAGCATATTATGTGTTTACTTTAAGTTATCCGAACTTACCTGGTATTTGATTTGTTTAATGTTTCGATCACTCCGAAACCTTTCGTTTCCCTCGTCGACCTCCGAAATTTGTTCCTCGGGCTCTATAACAATAAGAATAGATTATTAACCACTCATTTATCCATTTCAGATCTAAATTCCACCCTCGGCCAAAATGACCATTTTGCCCCTAGCCTTTCACATTTTTACGATTTAGTCCCTTGGCTCGTATAATGAAACTCATGCAATTTCTACCTTACCCAAGCCTAGCCAAAAAAATTTCTCTCCTATGGTAACTCACATCTCCCATTGGTTTCACATTTCTACCACACATTCTAAACTTTCACAAAATGGTCCCTATAAGGGTTTCTCATGAAAATCACCTAGAAAAAGATGTTTAACACACATCATCCTTTAATATTCCTTCATGAACCATCAAAATACAAGCATGTCATGCATGGGTAAATTTTTAAACATGAACCCTAGCATGAAATATGGGTAGAAATGGAAAGAACAAGCTACTGGGATCTCAAAAATACAAATAACATTAAAAACGAGGCTTGAAAGCACTTACTATTGAGCTTGAAAATTGAAGAAACCCTTACTATGGAGGGCTCAAAAATTTGGCAGCTATGGGGGAAGAAGATGGCTGATTTTTGCTTCTTTTTCCCCTTTTTAATTCATTAAAATGGCAAATGACCAAAATGCCCTTAAACCCCTTTCTTTAAAAATTCATCCATGCAAGCCCATTTTTGTCCAAATTTCTAGAATTTGGAAAATTACTATTTAAGGACCTCTAATTCATAATCCAAAGCAATTTCATATAAATTGCTTCTAAAACCCATGTATTTAAATTTATTCAATTTGGTCCCTAATTCCCAATTGAACATCTTACACTTAAAATTTCTTCATGAAACTCTAATGTAAACATATCCTCATATTCTAAACCTCATAACATTCATAAAATAAATATTTTAACGTCAGATTTGTGGTCCCGAAACCACTATTTCGACTAGGCCCTATTTTGGGATGTTACAACACGGACGTGTGCCTTGTCCGTGGACACAGGCATGTACTGGGCCGTGTGAAAACCCCTGTAGGTTCAAATTGAAAATTAAGCCCACACGAGTAAGGGGCATGGGCGTGTCCCTATATGCTTAGGTCGTGTGAGTCGTACGGGCCTTTAACACGACCATGTCAAGTTGACCACACGAGCATGTCGCCCCTATCACACGGGCGTGTGCCCCTGTGTCAAGTGCCATTTCTCAGAATTTCCTAACGGACCCGAGTTGGCCCCAAGTGGTTTTCAATGGGTATTTCGGGCCTCGTAGGCCCATATTAAGAATTTCTAGAGTAAGATTTGAAAGTTTTAAATTCGATCAAGTTTTTATGACTCGAAATGATTGTATGCATGTGTTTAAGTTAGGTAACGTCTCGCGCCCAGTCCTTGCCTCAGACCCGGGTAAGGGTTGTTACATTTAGTGGTATCATAGCTATGGTTTAGTCGATTCTAGGACTAACCTAGCGTGAGTACGAGTCTAGCTATACATGTCATAGTGTGACGACTCCTAGCGACTATAAATTATATTTTCGTTTAGTAAATGGATCCTAACGGAGCTACTATGGATAATGTGGAGAGCAATGTGCCAGCTCCAGCAGAAGGGACCACGCCTGTTGAAAGTGAGCCTGTGACGATGAAGGGCTAGAGAAGCTTACCTCCGCATGATGGATGCTTGGTATATGGAGTTTGTTCGAGCAAACCCGAACACTCCACCTCCTCCGATTCCTCAGCACGCCCTTGTATCCCCTTAAGGGGTAGAAATGGTTAGGAGAGAGAAACCTCCGTTAAACAAAATTCGAAAGTAAAGGGCCGAAGAATTTCGGGCTAACATTGATGATTACCCAGAGAGAGCAGAGTTCTGGTTGGAAAATACCATTAGAGTATTTGATGAGCTATCGTGCACACCGGAGGAGTGCATGAAGTGTGTAGTGTCACTCCTACTAGACTCAGCCTACCAATGGTGGAATACTCTCGTGCCGGTTGTACCGAGAGAGCGGATAACTTGGGAATTCTTTCAAGAAGAGCTCCGTAAAAAGTACATTAGTCAAAGGTTCATCATCCAAAAGAGGAAGCAGTTCCTTGAATTGAAGCAATGCCGCTTGACGGTGATGAAATATGAGCACAAGTTTGTGAGGCTCAGCAAATATACGCGAGAATGCGTATCTATAGAAGCCACCATGTGTAAGAGGTTCGAAGATGGATTGAACGAAGACATCCAACTATTGGTTGGTATCTTAGAACTGAGGGAGTTTGTGGTACTTATTGAAAGAGCTTAAAAGGCCGAAGAATTAGCCAAAGAGAAGAGAAGAGCTGACATCGAGTCTCGTGACTCAAAGAAGAAATAGATGGGGAAATTGCATCTGTCCTCATCTAAAAGGTAGGGAGAGTTCACTACCCGATCAAATGCTTCGGTGGGGTTTTCGAGTAGAAACAAGAATAAGTAGTACACGACGTCTAAAGCCCAAACCACTTCCATCGCGAGTATTGGTAGTGCTCGGCCAAATAGATCGAAGTGTTCGGCAGTGTGGTAGGTGTCATTTCGGTGAGTGCCGAGGAAATGAAAGAAGTTGTTTCAAATGTGGATCACTAGACCACTTCATCCGTAACTGTCCCGAATTAGATGAGAAAGAGAAAAAGAAAGAAGCGAGAGTGAGTAATGCTTCTTCGAAAAGTAGACCACAAAAGAACCCGGGCAGTGGGGCTAATAGCAGAGGGACACCTAGAGATTTAGCTGTGAGGTCTGAGGGTCGTGCGCCTACAAGGACTTATGCTATTCACGCCCGCGAGGAGGCATAGTCACCAGATGTGATTACGGGTACATTTTCTATCCATGATTTACCTGTAGTCACTTTGATTGATCCGGGATCTACCCATTCCTATGTTTACATGAAATTAGTACCCAGTATGAATATGTTAGTTGAGCCTACTGAAATCGTGGTAAAAGTAACCAACCCGCTAGGATAACATGTGTTAGTAGACCAAATATGTAGAAAGTGTCTCTTGACGATTAAAGGTTATAGTTTTCTGGCTAATCTTATGTTATTGCCATTTGATGAATTCGATGTAATCCTCGGTATGGGCTGGTTGGCTTCTCATGGTGTTGTAGTGGATTATGGCTAAAAGGTTATCGAGTTGAAATGTGAAAACGGGGATGTTCTTCGGGTTGAGCAAGGTAAATCGAATAACTCACCTTTAGTGATATCATCCATGACTGCGGATATGTATTTGAGAAAAGGGTGCCAAGCTTACCTCGTCTTTGTGTTGAATACTCAAGCATCTGAATTGAAGTCGAGTCAGTATCGGTGGTATGTGAGTTCATGGATGTATTTCTGAAGGAATTACCCGAATTGTCTCCAGTGAGGGAAGTTGAGTTTGGCATCGAATTAGTCCTAGTACGGCACCCATCTCGATTACTCCGTATAGGATGGCTCCAAAGAAGTTAAAAGAGTTGAAAGTTTAGCTACAAGAGTTAACGGGTAAGGGTTTTCCAAGACCGAGCTATTCTCTGTAGGGTGCTCCGGTACTTTTTGTGAAAAAGAAAGATGGGACGATGAGGTTATGTATAGATTATAGACAGCTCAATAAGGTTACAGTTAAGAACAAGTATCATCTTCCAAGAATTGACGATTTGTTCAATCAATTGAAGGGAGCCACCATGTTTTCTAAGATAGACGTAAGGTCTGGTTATTATCAGCTAAGAGTTAAGGAGCAAGATGTACCGAAAACTACGTTTCAAACGAGGTACGGGCACTATGAGTTACTCGTCATGCCCTTTGGCTTAACAAATGCTCCGGCGGTATTTATGGACTTGATGAACCGCATTTTCTGACCATATTTGGATAAGTTTGTCGTCGTTTTTATCGATGACATATTGATTTACTCACGTGATGAGAGTGAGCACGCGGAGCATTTGAGAATAGTTTTACAAACCTTGAAAGATAAGCAGTTATACGCCAAGTTCAGTAAGAGCAAATTTTGGCTTAAAGAGGTCAGATTCTTGGGACACATTATGTCGGGTGACGGGGTTAGAGTTAACCCGAGCAAGATCTTGTGATAACCCGAATTAGGGCCTAATCAAAATAGTGATTTTGGGACCACAAATCTGAGATAGAAATAATTATTTTATGATTATTTTGAGGTCCATGATATGATTGCATGATTGTGTGAAAATTTCTTAAAGAAATTCTATGCATAAAGTGCTTAATTTGAAGTTAGGTACTAAATTGAATAAGTTGCAAAACTTGCATTCTAGAAGTTTCTAGTATGAAATTACTTTGAAATATTAATTAGAAGGTCTTAAATAGCAATTTGACCAATTTATAAGTTTATGGACAAAAATTAGACATGGATGGAATTTTTGAAAGTTTAGTAAGTAAAGGCATTTTGGTCATTTGGATATTAAATGAAATAAAATGGGAAAAATAACACAAAAAAATGATCATCTTCTCTATAAGTTGCTTCCGAATTTTTCTCTCCACCATAGCTAGGGTTTTAATACTTTTAAGCCTTGATTATCAAGAGAAAAGATATTCGAGTCGAGATTGGGGGAAAAATAAAGTTTATGAGGAATAGGCTCGACTATTCTCATTTAGTATCGAGGTAAGTTCATAGGTAAATATTGTAATATAACCGTTATTTTAAATCATTTAATTCTATATAAATACGATATTATGATTGTTATCATGTAATTCTATGCTTTGTGGTCATTATTGGACAACATGCAAAAATTTTATGAATTATGTAGAAAAATGTGAAAGACTACCGAAGTATCGTCATTGGTATTCCAAGGAGAATGGTAAAGGAGTACGAACGAGGAAAGTCCCGTTGAACCTTAGGAATAGATTAGGATACAAGTGACATGTCACTAGGATATTTGGGCATCCGAACTCGTTGAGTTGAGTCCAAGTTCGCGAGATGTAACTAGGCCTCCGAACTCGTTGAGTTGAGTCCGAGTTCAGTTATGGATGCGAACACTCGAGCTTGTTGAGTTGAGTCCGAGTTCGCTTATGGGCAGGTTACATGGTACCTTGGCTACATATGTGGCACGTATGTGCAAACTTTCCATGTATCCGACTTATATTCCAATGTGTTCAACAGGTAAGATTCTAGTGAAATGGAAGAATACTCAAGATGCAAGTGACGTATTAGTAAGTGTTGTGGAATGAGCACTTTAGACAGGTATGTACTTAACCCTCAGGTTGAGACTTGATACGACAACAATAATATGGTAAGATGATGAATGATGAATAGAAATGTGATATATGTTTTGATGATATTATGCTAATGTTGGTTGGTATACTTGCTTTGTTAAGTTATTTGGTATTTGTATGTGGAGTTACTAAGCATCTATGCTTACTCCCTCCTTTTCATTCTTTGTAGTTTTGACAAGTCAATTTGGAGATCGGGACGGCCGGAGGCACGCTCACACTATCACTGGACAATCGCGGTATAATGACTTGTAATTTTTGGAAATATGGCATGTATAGCATTCCAATCATTTTGTCTGTATAATCTTACGATATGGCCCATGGATGGAATGGAAATGTTTGATAATGATTAGATATTGGAATGGCTAATCAAGTTTATATATGATAACATGTATGCTTTATGTCTTAACTAAACCATGAAAATCCTTGGAAAGGTAAAATTGGCCATAAAACAGAATCAGACAGCAGCAGTGATGTGAATATGAAAACTCACTAAAAATAGTAGAAATGAAATTAAATGATAAATAAGTTATGGAATCAAAGCGTGATGAGTCTATTCTCATATGGAAGAAATGAAACAGGTAAATGAGTTATATTTTATGAGATATTTAAGTTTTAGTGGAACAGGTTTAGAGCGATCTATGAATCCCCTATTCTGACTTTAAAAATTCACCATAAATTGTAAAAAAACAATTAGGAGTTTTACCTTACATGTATGAAATCCTTATTGAGTCTAGTTTTATGAAAAACAAACTGCATAGTCATTGAAACTCTGTACAGGGAGATATCTTATTCGTAATACACAGGGGTTAGAGTAGCCAAACCCTGAAATAGGGTAGACTTTAACTAATAAACTGTACTAATTGGCCCAACCAAAAATCCTAGAAAAAAATTAGTAAGTAGATATATCAGTTTAGTTTCAGGGAAAATTTACAGAATTGAATTTCGAGTTTTGTAACTCGAGATATGGATTTTTAGCGACTGTGACACAGTTAACCAGCTCATCTGAAAATTCTAAAATAAATTGTTTTAGCTGTTTAATTAATGAATTAAGTCCGTTAACACCTCGTGCTCGACTCCAGCGACAGTCTCGGGTACGAGGCATTACAGATCTCAACTATCATCGAGTGGAAACCGCCTAAGAGTGTGTTAGAGATTCGAAGCTTTTTGGGTTTGGCTGGATACTATAGACTGTTTGTAAATGGATTCTCAATGATAGTGACACCGATGACAAGGTTGTTACTAAAGGGCGTCAAGTTCGAATGGACGGAGAAGTGCCAACAGAGTTTCGAGAAACTAAATACCTTATTGACCGAAGCTCCAGTTTTAGTGCAACCAGAAGTGGGAAAAGAATTCGTGGTGTATAGCAATGCCCCCTTGAATGGATTGGGATGCGTACTTATGCAAGAAGGCAAAGTGATAGCATATGCCTCAAGATAACTTAAACCGCACGAGAAAAATTACCCGACCCACGATTTGGAACTAGCAGCTATAGTGTTCGCATTAAAGATTTGGAGACACCATTTGTATAGCGAGAAATGCCGAGTGTTTACCAACCATAAAAGTCTTATGTATTTGATGACTCAAAAGGAGTTGAACATACGACAAAGGTAATGGTTAGAGTTGATAAAAGATTAACGAGTTGATAATAGACTACCACCCAGGAAAAGTGAATGTAGTCGCTGACGCTCTAAGTAGAAAGTTGTTGTTCGCCTTGAGGGCTATGAATGCTCAGTTGTCAGTGACTGATGATGATTCAGTTCTGGCAGAGTTGAGAGCTAGACTGATGTTCCTGCAAGAGATTTGTGAAGCTCAGAATAATGACGGTGAATTACAAGCCAAGAGAACTCAGTGTGAGTCGGGTGTTGAATCAAATTTTTGAATTGGTACCGACGGATGCTTGATGTTCCAAGAAAGAGTCTGTGTACCCAATGATGGTGAGCTTATTCAGAAGATTCTGCGAGAGGCACATATTGGTTACTTGTCTATTCACTCGGGTAGTATGAAAATGTATAACGACTTGAAGAAAATGTATGGTGTTCGGGAATAAAAAGAGACATTTCAGAGTTTGTTTTTAAATGCCTAGTTTGTCAGCAAGTGAAGGCTGAACACCAAGTACCTTTGGGTTTGCTTCAACCCGTGATGGTTCCCGAATGGAAATGGGACAGTGTAACCATGGATTTTGTGTCGAGGTTACCTTTGACGCCAAGGAAAAAGGATTTTGTTTGGGTTGTTGTTGATAGGCTTACCAAGTCGGCACATTTTATACCAGTGCACACCGACTACTCCCTTGAGAAATTGGCTGATTTGTATGTTTTTGAAATCGTGAGACTTCATGGAGTACCCATGTCCATTATTTCGAATAGGGATCTGAGATTTACCTCATGGTTTTGGAAAAAGTTACAAGAGGCACTGGTAACAAAACTAAATTTTAGCACTGCATTTCATCCGCAAACCGACGGTCAGCCAGAAAGAGTGATTTAGGTCTTAGAAGACATGTTGCGGTGTTGTGTTCTTAAGTTTCAAGGCAGTTGGGAGAAGTACTTACAATTGGTTGAATTCGCCTATAACAATAGTTATCGGTCAAGTATGAAAATGGCACTTTATGAGGCTCTGTATGGGCGAAAGTGTCGAACGCCCCTGTATTAGTCTGAACTTAAAGAAAATCAAATTCACGGGGCAAATATAGTCAAAGAAACCAAAGAGAAAGTTAAGATGATTCGTAATTGTTTGAAGGCCGCTTCGGATAAACAGAAATCCTACGCGGATTTGAAACGAAAGGAAATTGAGTTCCAAGTCGGTGATAGGGTGTTTTTGAAAGTATCCGCCTGGAGGCCTCAAATTCGGTAGAAAAGGCAAGCTGAGTCCTCATTTCATAGGACCTTATGAGATTATTGAGAGAGCAGGGCTCGTTGCCTACCGATTGGCTTTGCCCTCAGAGTTGGAAAAGATTCACGACGTGTTTCACATGTCTATGTTACGTCAATATAGATCGGATCTTTCGCATGTGATCGCGCCAATTGAGGTTGAGATTCAGCTGGATATGACTTATGGCGAAGAGCCGGTTAAAATTTTGGCTCGGGAGGTTAAACAATTAAGGAATAAGAGTATTGCGCTTGTTAAAGTATTATGGCATAGACATAGAGTCGAAGAAGCCACATGGGAATCCGATAAGACCATGAGAGATCAATACCCGAATCTATTCACCGATAAGATTTTTGGGGATGAAAATCCCTAAGGGGGGAGAATTGTAACAGCCTGATTTTGGGCTTAGTCAGAACAGTAGTTTCGGGACCACAAATCCGAGATCGAGAAATTATTTTTAGTATTATTTTGGTGTCATAGTATGATTATGTGAGTGTATAAAAATTTTGGTGAATTAATTTTAGCGATTACTAGTTTAATTTCGAAAAAAAGGACTAAATCGTATAAAATGTAAAAGTCCTATTTTATTAGCTAAAGGTGTAAATTGACTATGGACCATATTGTGGAGGTCTTTAAGGGTAAATAGACCCTTTTGAGAGAGGTGGCCAGCCATGGGAGACAAAGAAGTAGAAAAGTCAATGTTTGGTGAAATTAGGTGATAAAATTGAATAAAATAAAACAAATAGGAAAAGTTGTCATTTTTCTCATCTCTCTCCTTCTTTCTCCATCGATTTTTTTTCAAGATAATAGCCATGGAAGCTTAAAATTTTCAGCACTTAAACTCTCGCAAGTAAGTCTTCTTGGTAGTCCTTCTTGATAATTTTTGTGTTTTTGGAACCTCTAAAGCTTAATCTAGCTATTGAGGGGACTATTTTGCAAAATGGTTAAGAGTCTAGGGTTTTTCCATGAAAGCATATGTGTTGTTAACTGAAATTTTATGGAAGAATATGAGTTATGGTTGTGAAATAAACAACTTTTATGAAGTAGTTTTCATGGAAACCTTAATTAAGGACCATTTTGCATAAGTTATAAAATAGTTTGTAATTGTGTGAAATGGTGGAAATTTAGGGTTGACATAAGAGTAATAAATGGTCGGTTAGGCTTGGCTAATAAATAAATTCAATGAAAATCGATTTTTAAGCCTAGGGGTAAAATGGTCATTTTGTGAAAACATAGGGGCACAATTGTCAATTTGCCCAATTATAAATTGTTGAGTACCTAGATTAATATGCTGATTAAATAAGTGAATTTTTATTATTTTAGATCAAGAAATACAAAATCCGAACCTAAACCGAGGAAAGGCCAAGCAAGTAGATTAATTCGACTAGTCATCTATATTTTGTAATCCGAGGTAAATTGTATGTTAATAATGCAACTATATTGTTATGATTTATGGTTGAATTGATATTGCATAAGTTGTTTTGATTGTGCATATGAGTATGCATGTTGAGAAATTAATGTAATAAAGACTTCCGGTTGAACATTAGGAATAGATTTGGATATTCATGCCATGACATTGGGTAACAGGTGTGCTAGTGTAAGACATGTCTAAAACATGCATCGGCCACATTATGAGATCCAGTGTAAGACATTTCTGAGACATGCATCGGCCTCGAGATATACAAGCTAGTGTAAGACCTGTCTGGGACATGGCATCAGCTTGTTGTATGTCAGTGTAAGACCTGTCTGGGACATGGCATTGACACTGATAGATTAGTGACAGTGTAAGACCTGTCTGGGACACGGCATCGGCCTCGATATATGAAAGTCAATGTAAGACCTGTCTGGGACACGGCATCGACTTTGATGTGCTAGCCATTGTAAGACCATGTCTGGGACATGGCATCGGCATCTTATCCCATGATTGGGGCTATTGAATATCCTGTAGTATTCCAAATGGTTCAACGGGAGATTTGTGGTTTATATCAAAATGAGAGAACTCATGACCATGTGATGAGTAGTACAGGTACCTAAATGAGAATTTCAAAATACGAGTTTCATTTACGTCATATGTTTAATGAGGAAGGAAAGTGAGTAAGTTATGCTTATGACCACTTGTGTATTTTACATGAAGTATGAGATGTGAGCTCAATATATGTTATGTGAATTTGTATGGGATAGTGATGAGTAAGTTGTGTTTATGTTCATTTGTGTATTATGAACAAATTATGAAATGTTGTGAGCATGTTGAAGTATGATAAATTGTTGTTGTATATTTACATGCAACTTACTAAGCTTTATACTTACTCCCTCTTTTTTTCATTTTTTTATAGTGCCGCCTAATTAGCTCATGGATTAACGGACATCAGAGACATCGATCACATTATCAGTCAAAGCATTTGGTATAGTTAGTCTTTTGCTATTTTGAATATGGCATGTATAGGGACTTAGACTTTTGTGTCATTGTTATATTGGCCAAATGTGTTGGTTTTGGATGAACCCTTCATTTTGCATAAAGCCTTGGATAATGGCTAATATTCATTATTGATATATGCAAATGATGATATTTTCATGGATGGGTAAATTGCATGATTGAACTAATGTCTATTGTGGCTGATTAGACCTTGTATTGCTATGTGGATTGATCATGTTAGATGATGGTGTAGGTTGGTGCATGTAAAGGTGGTATAAAGGCTTGGGAAATAAGCCTTGTTTTGCCCACACGGCTAGACACACGGGGGTGCGTCTAGGCCGTATGTGACACACGGACAGCCCCATGGGCGTGTTGCATGGTCGTGTGTCCCTTGCACGTAAAATTTACAAGTTAGCATACATGGTGGTAAACACACGGGCAGAGACACGGCTGTGTGTCTCAACCGTGTGAAGGGCACGACCTAGCACACGGGCTTGTGCCTTGGCTATGTGACCCTTAAGGGTTGCTGATGTCAAAAACAGAATGTCCAGGTTTTTGGACACAGGCTGAGACACGAGCGTGACGAGGCCGTGTGAGGGGCACGGGCCATGGACATAGGCGTGTACCGGGCCGTGTAAAAACCCCTGTAGGTTCGAATTGATAATTAAATCCACACGAGTAAGGGGCACGAGCGTGTCCCTATATGTTTAGGCCGTGTGAGTCACACGGGCTTTCAACACGACCATGTCAAGTTGACCACACGGCGTGTTGCCCCTCTCACACGGGCGTGTGCCCCTTTGTTAAGTGTCATTTCTCAGAATTTCCTAACATACCCGAGTTGGTCCCAAGTGGTTTTTAATGGGTGTTTCGGGCCTCGTAGGCCTATATTAAGAATTTTTAGAGTAAGATTTGAAAGTTTTAAATTCGATCGAGTTTTCATGACACAAAATGATTGTATGCATGTGTTTAAGTCAGGTAATGCCTCATGCCCGGTCCTGGCCTCGGACTCGGGTAAGGGGTGTTACACACACGCCCGCGTACTAAGCCATATGGTTAATTAAATTTTCATAAAATAGGTGCAGAATTCACACAGTCGAGACATATGCCCGTGCTTGAGGCCGTGTCCCTCACACAGCTGAGGCACAAGCCCGTGTCTCTGCCCGTGTGCTCAATTCTAAGCATTCTGTTTCTCAAAATTAAGGTGCAGGAGACACACGGCCAGAACATATGCCCATGGGGTAGACCGTGTGTCACACACGGCCTAGACACACGCCGGTGTGTCTACCTATGTGGACAAAATAAAGGCTATTTACCAAGCCATTTGTCACCCTAATTTCCACTTACACACACAAGTTCAATGGCATAAACCATGATATACTTAGGCAACCAAATATCCACAAATAAGGCCAAATCATGTCATTTCATTATCCACACTCAACATATTTACGACATCATATTTTGTTAAACCAAATCATACCAAACTCGCATTCTACAAGTTTCAATATGGCTACCAATAACATGCATAATTTTACTTAGTTTTCCTAGCATACCAATGAGCCAATCTTAACCATTCAATAATCAAAACCATTAAGCCACATTCAACTATTTACCAAGCATTTATAAACCACATCACACAAGAGTTAATTGCACATGCATGTTTATATAAATATATATATAAGCTTACAACCATTTCAACTAAAATAAGCCAAGTTACATGGCCAAACACCACATCAAGCCTTTGACAAATTACAAGCCAATACATTTGGTCAAATTCATAATGACACATATAACAAAATGACCAAGTCCCTATACATGCCATATTCTCAAAATATTTAAAATCATCAGTACCCCAAATAACAGTTTGATAGTGTGATACGATCTCCGACGATCTCCAATCCGAGCTAGCTTGGTGACACTATAAAACGTGGAAAATAAAACGGAGTAAGCTATATAGCTTAGTAAGCTCGTATGAAAGAAATAAGCAACCCTTACCATACATTGACATGCAAGTAATATATCATAAGGCAATGTAATTTTCCATAATCTCATGATAAAAAATCACTACCATTACAAACCTACTTTAAAATCGTCATATCACGAATTATTAATTATAAGCTTTAAGTACATACCTATACCATCTTGAAATAATTTCATACACATTCTCATCTTTGTCATACCCAATGAACCACTCAGAGTAATAAATTCGGATACTCGGGAAACCTTGCACACAAGGTGCCATATATGTAGCCATTGTTACCATTATCTCATATCACATATATGCTCGCTCTCGAGCCAACAATAGGCCTACTCACACAAGCTGTCAGTCAAGACGTAGCTACTCAGTGCTGCTCACACAAGCTGTCAAGTAACCGCAACATATGCCGGTATACTCAGCCACTGGTAGGACGTACAGGACCAGCACCTAGATCACATAACATGAAACCCTAGTGACATGTCACTTGTATCCTAATCTATTCCTAAAGTTCGATTGGGATTTCTCGCTTGCCAAATTATCGTCAAATGTGTCCGTAAGGTTGATTACACAATTCATGCATAAATTAAAGCATTTAAAACACATTTAAAGTAAAACTTATTTAACATACGAACTTACCTCGGTTACAAAATCGGCCAAAAGGACCTATTCGTCAAATACTTTATTTTCCCCCCGATTTACACCTGAACTTTGTTTTTCTTGATCTATAATATCACATTTAACTTATTTAATAATCACATTATTCAATCCAGCCCAAAAACACATTATGGAAAAATTTACATTTTTGCCCCTAACTTTTCAACTTTTTACAATTTAGTCGTTAGGCTCATAAAATGAATTTCTTTCAATTTCTTCACAACCCAAGGCTAGCCGAACGTTGTTTATACTCAAAAAAAGCCCACATTTTTTATTTATTCACACTTTTCTACACATTTTATAGACTTTTACAAAAAAAGTCCCTATTTGACTTTTTACCGAAAATCACTTTACAAAGTAGTAGTTTAACAAACATCAAACATGCATTTTCTACCATCAAACATAAAAATACAAGCATATTCAACATGGGTAAAATTTTAGATTCTAATTTTCTTTTAAATTAGTCCTTGAAATAGCTAAATCAAGTTACAACGATATCAAAAATATAAAAATCGTAAAAAACGGGACAAGAACGGATTTTTCAATCGAGCTTGAAAGCTTGGACAAACCCTAACTATGTCTTCTCTTCTAATTTTCGGCTATGGAGGACTAAATTGAAGAAGACGACATCTTTTATTTAGTTATTTTGGCTTTATTTACCAAATTACCAATTTACCCCTCACTTAAACTTTGAAATTTTACCTACTCCATGTCCATTTTTGTCCATCTTAGAGTATAATGGTCTAATTACCATTTAAGGACCTCTAATTTAGAATTTCATAACAATTTACTACTTTTAGCCTATAGAACTCAAGTTTTGCACCTATTGCAATTTAGTCCTTCTAGTCAAATTAAGTACTCAATCAATAAAATTTCTTAACGAAATTTTCACACAATTATTCTATCATGCTGTAGACCTTAAAGAAACAGTAAAATAAATATTTCTACTTCAAATTTGTGGTCTCAAAACCACTATTCCGATTTGACCCAAAAACGGATTGTTACAGGTATGGCATATTAATTTTTTTGAGGTGCCTTGGGAGGCACATTGGATCGTTTTGAATATAATGTTATGTTTGAATTTGAATTGTTGATTGAGGTGCCAATTGTGGCATATTGGTTAGACACTTAGGATGATTGTTATAAGTGATATTTGTGGTATGCCTTGGTTGATGTTTTTCAGGTCTATAATTATATCTATGGTTACCATTTGAGTTTTAGGTGTTTTGGGCATGAAATGGACATTTTAAAGATTGGTCTTTACCATTTTTGAACTTAAGTATCGATATTTTGGCATTTGGTATCGATACTTGATCATATGAACAATTTTAACACAAATAGAATGCCAGAATGGTATCAGTATTTTTTCATAAAATATCAATACCAGAAAATAAATGTCGATGCCCTTATTTTGCATAACAAACAAAATCGTGATTTGGTATCGATATTTAATATGGCATCAATACCCATTAATTACATATCAATATCAACTTTAAAAGTTTAAAATTTTACAATTGAATCCTATTTCATGCTTGAATTAAACAATTAAGTCCTTACAAACTTTAAGTTATTACATTGCATAATATGTGAATGGAATTTATATAAATTGCATATAATTTTTTTGTATTTGCTTGTAACATCTTATTACTCGGGTTCGATGATCGGACCGGGTAAGAGATGTTATAAATTTCACCCATCCGTGCATGTATCATACCCTTAGATTTCTAGATGACCTTTAGCTAGGATGTTGGCCTTTTCTTTCTCGTGATGTAGTAGGCAGTTGACTTAAGCTGGAAATGAGTAATGTTTATTCTATCAAATAAATTAATATTATTTAACCATTTAAAAAGATTTGACATGTTAACCAACTAAAAATGTAAAAAAGTGATTGAATTTCACCATTTTAATCTTTGATCAAAATGCTTCAATGCAACTAGATTATGGTACACTCAAAATATTAGTGAAAAATTTTTAAAAAAAATTATATAATACTAAATGTTTCTTGATTGAAATAGTAAAAATAAGATTTTAAAAGTTATGTTTTTAGTTCAAATCTGAATGGATTTTTTTTAGATTTATTAGTTTATAAAATGAATAAATTTTATAACTTGATTGATGACATTTGATGGGGATTATAAATTATATAGATAAAAGGAAAAAGAGAAGGGAAAGCAGATATTGATAGAAATCTATTGACTATCTTTGTTTTCCATTGTTATAAAATCACATATTTGTCCACATACAAAATGTAGAAAAGAGATATAACAAGTTTTCCCTTTTGTTTGTTTGTTCAATGGCATATGGCCTACACTCATCCAATAACTTTTTTAGATTATATTATCTTTAATTAAAATGATTTTATTTATAATTTTCTTTTGATGTTTTTATATATTATTTTAAAAAAAGTGGAACTCCCGATATATATAAATCCCCTTTGATAGATACACATTTTTAGGTCTTTCCCATTCTCTCTCTTTATTTTTTTGGGCTTTCTTTTCTCTCTCCTCTCTCTCTTTCTCTTTCGTAGTTTATTTTTTGCCTTCGCAGGTTTCTCTCTCCTCTCTCTTTCTCTCTCCAGAAAGGGCAAACCCTAAAGAGTCGTTTACACCCTCTCTAAGTAAGTTTTCTCTCTCCTCTCACTTTCCTTTCCCCTCTTTTCTCTTTCCTTGCTTTCTCTTTCTAACAGTTTTTGAATATATGGGTCCTTCCTTGCTTATTCTTTGTACTATTAAAACTTTTCATATGTATATTCATTTATTTATTTGTTTGTCTGTTTGTTTGTTCGAGCCTGGAGGTGAAATTTATGAAAGGAGATCTAAAGGATGTTGTAAAGTTTCCATTTTGGAAAGCCCTGAAACTGCCATAAAAGAAAAACCCAAACTTTATTTTTTTTTTCTTTTTCAAGATTTTGTTTTTGGTCTATAATAGTAGATCTGATTATGGGTTACGATGCGTGCAAAGATTGGAGTTTGGGGAAATGTGGGGAATTGGAAATTATTTTGAATCTCAAATTTTCCATCTTTCTGTTTGGTATCTTTAAATTTCTATTTTTTGCTGCTTTGGGGATCTTAGATTTTTCCAAATCTGCTATATACATATGTACTGTGGATTTAGATCTTTCGTTTCCATATCATGGATCTGCGATACTGTGAAGGCCGCTCATTGGGGGCTTTTTTCAATTTCCTCCCAATTGAGAGTTAGAAAATGTAACATTTTTGCCCCTTTTTGTTTTCTTGGGAATCAGACGGATTGTTAGTCATTCTTTGAATTTTGAATGTTGGTTCTTGTCTGATCTTTTGTTTGCTTTAATATGTATTTTGATGTGGCTGAAACTTGCTTCATTCATGTAAATGTGTTAGATTGCTTATTTGAAACATTGTTTGTTGTTTGAATGTCTCTTGTTTTTAATGTTGTTATGTTTTTTTCATGGTCTTTGTGGGTTCTTTAATGGGAATGTTAAGCAGGATTTGAATGGCATTGATGGAATAATGTGAATCATGTTAAAAGTTTAATCATTTTGTTCTTGTTGGTGGTGGCTATGTATAGCTTCATGGATGACGATGCGTTGAACATGCGTAATTGGGGTTACTATGAGCCATCCTTTAAAGGACATCTTGGTCTGCAGCTTATGTCAAGCATGGCTGAGCGGGACACAAAGTCTTTTATTCCAATGCGCGATCCGAATCTCATGGTTACTCCCAATGCTACCTTTCACCCACGCGACTGCATTGTATCGGAGGCTCCTATCCCCATGAATTATGTTAGGGATAGTTGGATTAGCCAGAGAGAGAAGTTTTTTAACATGTTACCGGGCATTTCTCCTAACTACGGCATTCTGCCTGAAACTTCAGCTGCTCATTCGCTGCCAATTTTGCAGCCATCACCCAATTCTTCAACAAGAGATGAGAGGGTGGTTGGCAGAGTTGAAGAGCCACCAGCTACCAAGGAAAGTGTGGAGTTGAAGAAAAGGCAGAGTGAGTCTGCCCCAAAGACACCAAAGACCAAAAAGCCTAGGAAGCCAAAGGATAATACCAATTCTTCTGTTCAACGTGTGAAGCCAGCAAAGAAGAGTATGGATATTAAAATCAATGGGTACGACATGGATATTTCCGGCATTCCGATCCCGGTTTGCTCATGCACTGGAACCCCTCAGCAATGCTATCGATGGGGCTGTGGCGGTTGGCAATCTGCTTGTTGCACCACAAATGTATCCATGTATCCTTTGCCAATGAGCACCAAGAGGCGTGGTGCGAGGATAGCTGGGCGGAAAATGAGTCAAGGGGCATTCAAAAAGGTCCTGGAGAAACTCGCAGCCGAAAACTATAACTTCAATAACCCAATTGATTTGAGGACTCATTGGGCAAGACATGGTACCAACAAGTTTGTCACTATCAGGTAGAGAGCTAAAAGGATGGTATCGACAGCGGGTCTGCATCGCCATGTATATATTTCTCGGCCTCCTGTGGAGATGTTTGTTGCCTGTGTAATTTCATGAATTTTCTCAGTCATGATTATGTTTTAAACACTTGAACATCATGATTCTAGCCAACCTTTTTAGTATTTTTCATTCATGCTTCTGCTTAAAGAACTTTTGTTTTATTCAGGTCACTGACTTAAATTGTGGATGAGAGTTTTCATTTGTTGGGTAATCTCATTTCATCCACTCGGCAAGTGTTTATTTTAGACCCAGCAGTTAAATGCTGCTGCTTGTTTTGAACTGATAATATCATTTCATTTTCTTAATGCATTTTTATTGAATTCAAGAAAAGAATATTATACTAATTATATTTGTATAATATAGATATGTGAAAAATTGTTTTCATCAGAGTTGATGGTCCCATCTAATTCTAGAAGCTAATTAAATCTGGGATTTCAAAAGGGAAATGAACAGCCACATGATCAATGGGTATAAGAGGTAGATCTGAAACTGTAGCTTCTTGATCGGCACTACTGTTGTTTTCATTAAAGAAACTATCGATAAGTTCTCCATTGAGGTTTATGTTATCATGAAAAACCTCCCATTTGTCTGTTATTGTTGTCTTCAAGCCACCTTTTATTAATTCGCTATGCTCGACGATGGCATTGTTTTCTTCTCTTACAACTGTTGCCATTTGGTCATTTTCCTTAAAGTCGTCGTTCTTGTATGTCTTGTCTGAAACCCCATTGATTATTCTCTCCAGTTCTTGGACATCTTCCTCCGGAATCTCAGTAACCGTGTGGAATTCGTTAGCTTTTAAAACACCATATTTCTTGCAAAACTCGAAATATTGAGAAAGTTGTGCGCCTTGTGACGTTGCCTTCCGAAGAATCTCGAGGGCCATTGCTGCTTCAAGTTTACCAACTGAATGTACTTGCATTAAAACCTTGGCGATCTCACTGCATATCCTGCTATAAACATCGAAAATCTCGATGATGACACAATCCATGGCTTCTAGAATTAAAGGAACCTTCATATTATCCGCTCGAGGCCTAATTTTAAGCAACATATCAAGCAAAGATTGCCGTTTCCGAAGTTTCAAAAGCTGCCGAACAACCAAGGGAACATCCTCGGCAGTTTTGTTTTCGTCCTGTAACCAAACGACAGCTCTTTCGTCTAGAAATACAAAGTATTGACGAATAAAAATATTGAAACCCCATGTTTTGCTTAACCTGGAATGTCTGTCGCTGAAACTGGAGAAATCAAAAGGTAAACGACCCATCTTTCGAGCGTCGGGGACCTTACAATGAATAAGACCATGCACGAGCATCAAGCCTTTGATGGCAACCACCCAACTCCGCGTCTTCTCCATCCTTCTAGACAGGGCACGAACGAGAGGGCATAGGGTATTCGGTGAAGCTCGAATCCAGGAAAAAAGCATTCGAGTATTCCTTTTATCAATGTCATGTTCGTCATGACTTGTGGCCTTGATGATGGCAGCTTCAAGATCATGATCCCCAAAGGCACCTCTTGTGATAAATTTGGCGACCACTAGGCTGTTCTTGTCTTTGATAGCACCGGTGGCCCTCTTCCACATAGCCATTGATTTTTCTTTTTCTTTTCCTCTATGGTATCGAATCCCTTTCCCTCTATAATAGCCTTAGGAGGATGGTTGTAACTACGCTTTGTTAGTGTAATAAGTTATTGGTTCAACGGAATTGAAAACCAACCGTCATCCATTGAGGTTAGGAGTTATATGGGTTGCTGTTACGAGATAGAAGCAGCCGCATCGCCGGCTAATGAAATTAGTGGTAGTAATTTGGCCACCATTGCCTCCTCGCCATTTGTTATTACTACGTTCAACTTTGTTTCTACCGTCGCTACATGTTTGCCTTATTCATCATTTTTCTTTTCTTATAATGGCGAAATTCCTATGCTTTTATGCCACAAATTTTATAACATTTAAAATCCCACAAATCAATTCATTTTTATTTTTAATTTTATTTTTATGTAGAAATTTGTCTAATATTCATTTTATAACATTGATATGGAATATGTTATATTTTAATACTTAAAGTTGTTAATCCATTTTTTTTATTTCTTGTCTCAAATCAAGATTTAATTAATTTTATCAATTATTTCGGATCAATTCTTTTGGTGTTAAAGAAAATTAGAAAATTAACAAAAAAATTTACAAAAAGGGAAAGTATAAAAATATAAAAAAAAAATTATATGACAAGGAAGGAAGCCTAGCCCACTTCTTTTATGTTTAGCCAATTAAAATGTCATCTTTCTGCATTAAGAATAAATCAGTGGTTTTCATAGTTTCAGCATGGACTTAAAAATGTCACCCCATTATTATTAGGAATATGATGACACGTTGCGGAATTTGATTTTTAATAATTTGGTATTTAAATATTTTTATTTTTTAAATAATTAGTTAAATCACTTAATCAAATATAAAATATATTTTTTAAGAGTATTCTGGAGTGGCATTCAACAAAATGAAGGTGATGTGGGAGATTATTCAATAATTATTAAAATAAAGACATTATATAATGGAATTAAGATTCTAAACAAAATGAAGTCGCAGGAAAATTTTATCAAAGGTGTTTAATAGAATTAAAATTTTAACTTGTCAAGTATAATTTTATGTCCATTTTTTACTACGAAACTAAAAAATAATAAAAATAAAAATAAAGGAATCTTTTTTACATTTATTTTGTGTTTTTCTATATTTTCTTTTTTTTATTATTATAATAAAAATTATAAATCTTTGTAATTTTAAGAAAATACGATTATTAGGATAATAATTATATATTCTTGCAGTTATTCGATTGCGTACAAACAAATCCTAAATTTACTTGCACTGATATCACCCCAAAATCATAGCAAAATTGAAAAAGAAAAATTAAAGAACAATATTTCAATATAAAAGTCTACGATTGAACATTTAAAAGAATGTTGCTATGTAAGATTTAGAGGTGATCATGGGCCGGGTCGGGTTGGGACAAAATTTTAGGCCCGGGCTTGGTCCGGCCCGGCCCGACCCGAAATATGGGCCTAAAAATTTGTCTAAGCTCGGCCCGAAATAAAATTACTAAGCCCGAGCCCAGCCCGGCCCATATTAAATTTTTTTTCTTATTTCATTAATAAAAAAATTTAAAAATATAATAAATCAAATATATTTATAAACATAAAAACAAATATTAAAACAAATAAAAATGATACTAAAATAATTCTTAAAACAATACACAAATTTACAATATAATAAAAAATGGTTATATTAAAAATTTAAAATGATTAAAAATAAAATAAAAAATATATTAATATATAATTCGGGCCGGGCCTGGGTAAAAAAATCTTACCCGAGGCCTGACCCGTTTTCTAAACGGGCCTCTTTTTTTGTCCAAGCCCATTTTTCGGACCTATATTTTTACCCAAACCCTCCTATTTTTCAGGCGGGCCTTCGGACAGGGCCGGGCCGCCTAGCCCATGATCAGCTCTAGTAAGATTTCATTCATACTCTTAAAACTTTTAGTTTTTTTTTTTATATAAATTTTAATACTTTTTGATAAATTTTATAATTCTTATAAATTTTTATAATTATATATTATGGTTTTTACAATTTTTATAATTTTAGTATTTTTATTTTTATTTTTTTATTTGATTTTTAAAATTCCTGAATTGACTACGTCATCATCCAACACATGGCGGAAATCAATTGGTCGGAAGATTCATCCGTTTTTTAACGCCAAAAGGATTGAACTAGGAATGATTGATAATGTTAGGTCCTAATTTGAGATAAAACGTTAGGTATCAAAGTGAAAAAATCGATATATTTTAGAGCAAAATTATGCATTAAAGCTTTAAAAGTTAAATTTGATTGGTAAAACAGAGACTCACATTTAACAGTCTACTAACGGTGTTATTAATTAGATTTTAATTTTTAATTTAAACCGTAAAAAAATAAATTAATGAAATTCATAGTAGAAAGACTAAATTTCAAAAGGTTGAAAAGTACAAGGATTGACATCATAATTAGACAAGATAAAATTTAAATATGCCCTCCGACCATCACGGTAATTTAATGCTTGCCAACTTGGTTTAACATATTGGACCTTAATGTGCCACTTTGCCAACATACAGAGAGGAATCTCTATTGCTATTGTAACCTCCTCAATATGATATATTGTTTGTCATTTTACTTTTGTCTCAATCGAAAGAGAGATGGAGAAAGAGATATACAGAGATTGCCAGAGAAACCATGCATGCTGCCTTGGCGGCTATGCAATCGATGGTTGCACTCAGTTCATTCCTTTTAACAACTCTAAAACCCATTGTAAAGCCTGTGGCTGCCATAGAAACTACCATCGGAAAGTCCTTTGCAAAGACCTGGAACAATCTCCTAATGGTAAGTCGTTCAGGAGCCTAAGAGAGGCAAAGAGGATGGCTCGGCAGCAACAGAATTGTGGTGGTGTAAACATGAAGCAGAGGAAATCGAAGTTCGGTATGGGACAAAGAGAAGCGATGAGAGAATTTGGTGAGGGGCTTGGATGGAGCATGAGGAACAAAGATCGACCAGAGGAAATCAACAGGTTTTGTGAAAGAATTGGTGTTAGCAGGATAATCTTCAAGACATGGTTGAACAATAACAAGAAATGTTACTTCAAAGGGACATCATCTGCTAACATCTCAAGCTAATAGTTCATCTCATATGCCTGTTTTAGAGTGTTTTTTTTTTTTTTTATGATATTTCTCTTGTTTGCAGAATAAGACTGCTAATTTTGTCTTCAAATTCACTGTTTGTTTGTATGGCATTGGCAAGTTCAGTAAGGGTTTGCGGATCAGACCTGGCTTGGGTTATTCGTTAATGTCAAAAACCTCATAAAAATAATAAATTAGGTTGTCCATACTCAAACTCGAGTCAATCTATTTTCAAATTTATAATAATATTATTTATTTCACATATTATGTAATTTATGACATATACGTAGATAGTAAAAAATATACCAATTTGTTTTTGCTAAAAAAATTAATTAAAACATTAAAATAAATAAATTTTATTTTAAAGGATAAAAAATTAATGTGTGGATTTAAATAGATTCAGGTTTGTAATTTACAAGCATACTTAAACAAATTTTAAAGTATATATTTTGGGCTGAATTGTAATTGAACAATTATGAATTAGGGCAAAATACAAGAATAGTCATCCGACTATTCCGTTCGTTCTTTTTTAATCATAAATTTATTAATTTTTTATTTAGTCACTCAATTTTTCGAAATTAAATATTTTAGTCACCCTTGCCGCTAGTTTAGTAATGAAAGCCTAACGTGGCATTTGTTTTATTGGCTTAGTAACAAATTTAACCTTTTAATGTTTACACATTCTAAAATATATTTAAAAAATTATAAAAAAAATCTAATTTAGTCCTAATTATAAATTATAAAATATATTTTTAAAAATATAAAAAAATTAAAAAATAAATACAAAAACTTTTAACATTGAGGTCTCACGTTAGACTTTTGTTATACACCTCACGAAAGAATGACTAAAATATTTAATTTTAAAAATAATGACTAAAACGAAAAAAGTTACCAAAATAAAAGGAGTTGAATAGTTGAGTTACTATTCTTATAGTTTACCCTATGAATTATATTGATTTCATATAAACTAGAAAAGCCAGTTTATATGAATGGGTCCATTCTCGTGTAACAGAGTTTCAAGTTTAAGCTTTGAGAGCCCAAAATTGTTTTTTGATATTAAAACATAATCTAAAACCCCATAAATTAAACCTGGACTCCTCCCGGGGATTTATTATAAAATAAACAATTTAGAAATTTTTTAAAAATAATAAATATTTAAATATCATATAAATAAATAAAATTAATAGGGCATTTAATATATCATATATATAATATAACAATATAAACAAGCCTATATTGTGACAAGTGGTGGAATCCTTTTTTTTTTTTTTTATTTTTAATTATCCATTAAGTTTTTTTAAAATAAAATAAAATTATTTTAGACATAAATTTAAAAAATATTCACTATTATTATTTTCAATAATATTAAATTATAAGATAATATTTTGTTTTTATTTTTTTAAAATTTAACTTATTTTGAAGATTAAATTAGCTTTCTTTTAAATTAAAATTAAAATTAATTCAAAATCATCATATTATTACAATTAATTTTTTTTAATTTATCTTAATATAATTATATATTTATTTATGAACATAGATACGAGTTGTTATCAACGCAAATTAATTATTATAATAATTATGAACAATTGATACAAATTGTTATGAACGTATATTTATAATAATTATTATATGCAATTTTTAATTTATGTTGATAATAATTATTATAAATAAAATTTATCAATTTTTTTAAAAATAATTATTATAAATATACAATTAAAAACAATTTTTATCAACGTTTTAAAAATAAATTAATTTGTATCAAATTATCCTATAATAAGTACATTTTTTTCAAAAAAAAAAGTGAAATAAATTAATTTAAAATATATTTTATTAAAAAAAGAATTATCCCAAAAATTTCATGTGATGATCCAATATTTAAAAAATAAAACAAATTAATTTGGAATATTAAGATAATTCACAGATAGAGGTGCTCATAGTCCGGGTCGGGTTGGACTAGGCTCGAGTTGGTCCTAAGCATGATATTAACATATTTTATGCATGATCAAGTTCGGTCAACCTCAAATATAGGCTTCAAATTTCGTCCAAACTCGTCCATATTTACAAAAGACTAATTCAAACCCATTTTAGGCCCGCCCATATTATTTTTTAATTTTTTAAAAAATATTTATATTATATTATTGTAATATTTAATAATTTTTTATTTTTATTTATCAAAAATTTTTATATAGTAATCTTAACACTATTTTAATGTTTATATTAGAGTAGTATTATATATTTAGTATAGGTCTATTTTTTTAATATGTTCTAAATTACATATTATATATAAAGTATTATA
Organism: Gossypium anomalum; assembly: GCA_025698475.1. Classification (NCBI taxonomy): domain Eukaryota; kingdom Viridiplantae; phylum Streptophyta; class Magnoliopsida; order Malvales; family Malvaceae; genus Gossypium; species Gossypium anomalum. The sequence goes on from CM046956.1 coordinate 65,409,452, forward strand.
AATTTATGTTTTTTTCTCAAACCCATTTTTTGGGTTTAATATATTTGTTCAAACCCTCCCAAATTTCAGACGGACCTTCAAGCCTCTACGGGTAATCCGACCCATGAATAGGTGTATTGAGGTATTAAAATAAATAAATTTGAGAAATTAATTGATTTAAAATAATAAAAAAAATGATAAAACTGAAATAAATTGAAAAAGGAAGTGATGAATATAATATTGGTTTCATTCCTAATTTAAATGTCTTTGTGTCAACGATGCCGCTGACGTATTTACTTATATCCACCAATCTTTTTCATTACATGACATGTTACCATAAATATTAATTGTTTTCTTTTATAAAATTACTATTCCATTATTTAATAATTTAAACAAAATAAGTCTTAATTTTAGGTTAGTAACTCACAATTGTATTTGGAATGACATTATTTACTATCAATTGCCTTTTCATATTACCGCCACAAATAAAACTTCAATTACTAATACTTTTTCATTTAAAAATTAAACACAAAATTACATATATAATATTTTTAGCTCTTACTATAAGTTAAATATGTTGGAAAAGTTTGTTAATTGGTCATATAATTTGATTTTTTTAAAAAAATTTAGGAAGATAGATTGTGTTTATAGATAGTGTATCTGGACACGTTTTCTGCACAGTTGGCAGGAAAACTCGTTCAGTTAAACAAACTTTCACACACTTTCTCTAAAAATAACTTATTTCCTTAAATTTTCAAAAAACTAACCTATTTAACCATTTAACAAATATTTTTATTATATATGACTTAGCCCTTAATCTACCTCTCAAATAATATAATATATACACACACATAAATAACTAAACGTTTTTAAGAACAAAATGTTTTTGACAAAATTAAAAAGTTAAAAGGCAACACTGCCACCATACTATTAAAATTTGTTTTAATTAATATTTGTCATCATACTTTGATTCGAAAATATGATTAAATTTACCACACAATTTTTATTGAATTTTACTGAACTTTTCCATTAATTTTGATTTTAAAATAAATTTACTTATTAATATTTATTTTGATTATTTGAAAATAAAAATTAACAATAGAATATTATTTCAAATATTAATATTAATTTATAAAATATTAAAATATGATAAATTAACATAAAAAATTATTTAATAAAAAAACTTGAAAAATAAAAAATAAAAAATATATTAACTTTATTTTTTATAAATAATTTAATTATTTATTTATAAGTATTAAATTTAAATTATAATATTACTTTTATTATATTTTCTTCAAAATATTTTAAAATTAAAATCGAAATTTAGTGACAAACAAAAGTAAAATAGTAAAATTCAAGATAAAGTTACAATATAATGATAAATTTATCTTCAACTCAAAATTATAATGACAAATATAGAAGAAGATAAAGTATAGTGGTAAATTGAACTTTTAACCTAAATTATTGTGGGCAATTGACACATTAACCCTATTTTAAATATGTTATTATATTATAATGACAAATATAAAAGAAGATAAAGTATAGTGGCAAATTCAACTTTAACCTAAATTATGGTGGGCAATTGACACATTAAGCATAAATGGAATTGATTATGCTATTTATATTGAAGTTTTTCCTTCTTTTTTCTAAACTTTTTATTTGCAGATCAAAAGTATGAATCTTTTGCATTCGTTTAAATGAATCGAGACATATGGTTGCCTAGATTCATTTTATATGCACATTTTAATTATTTAAAAAAAGATTTTATTATTTATCCATGTTAACTTATTGCCACGTGGCAATTTTTAGTGACTTACTTCAGTTATGTCAATGCGGTTAATGATCAAATCAGTCAACTGATAATATCTATTAATAAAAAGGGTCAATTGATTTTGTTTTGTCATTAAAAACTGAATTTAATGTAATTTTTTTTATAAATACTCAATTGATTTTATTTTTTACTAATATTTAACATTGTTAATAATAATATAAATTGTAACAAATTACAGGTCAGAAATGCAATTCATAGAATAATGATATAGACACATTGGTTGATTACATTATTAACTCTTTAGTTATTTCATGTTACAATACTAAATTTGAATTCTTTATTATTATTATGAATTCACAAATTTAGGTTTAATTTTTATAACAATTTTAATAATATATTTGATTAAAAATTATATATTCAAAATAACAAATGAAACATTTTTTTATTATTACGAATTTTATTAAAAATAAAATTTTAAGCAAAATGTTTCATTTTTCATAATACTTTTGAATAAGTAATTTCATATATTTTAATTTATACACACGATTAAGAAAACTAGTTGTTGAGTATAACTCCTATTTCAGTTAAATCTGAGAAATAATCTTCCAATTAAACTCTATTTATTTGTTTCAATCAAACTCTGATTAGTTTAGATTATTTTATTATTATTTGACATATGAATTTAGCCTATAAATAGGCTCTTTTACAACCTTAGAAAAAACACCCATTAGAGATTAGAACTCATAACACTTTTAGAGAAATTTCTATTTACGTTTTGAGGGTTCTTTGTTTTTTGGGTTTCGAGGTTTAGTTTTTATTTTTATCTTTGTACTCTTCGTTCTTTTTCCATTATAGTAAAATTATCTTTATTCGTGCTTTTTTTATCCTTTTTGGAAAGGTTATTCTACGTTAAATTTGTGTGTTCAATTTCTCAATTTCTTCCGCTATTTTTTACTTGTTCGTTGCTCAATCGGATCGATCCCCAACAAGTGGTATCAGAGCTATTTTAATTTTCGTAGATCAACCCATTCAGAGATGTCAACAACAATGTACAATGTTTGACATTGAGAAGTTCGATGCTCTCATAAATTTCAATCGGTGGCAAGTTCGGATGATGGCAATTTTAGTTCAAACTGGCCTGAAAAAAGTCGTTACTGGGAAAAATCCTGAGAATCTAGATCAGTCAGAATAGGAAGAGCTTGATGAAAAGGTATTGTCTGCAATCCAATTGTGTCTCGCGAATAAGGTATTGCAGAAGGCATTGATGGAGAAGACCTCATCCGCCTTGTGGAAAATGTTAGAAACTCTTTATGTGACCAAGTCTCTAGCTAACCATTTAGTGTTGAAACAACATCTATTTATGTTTTGCATGAACGAATGTGAACTTCTTAGAGATCACATCAATCAATTCATTACCCTTTTAAATGATTTAAATAACGTTGAGGTCCAGATTGACGATGAAGATCAGGCTATGCTATTATTGTGTTCTTTACCCCCTTCATACAAGTATTTCAGGGAGACCCTAATTTATGGCAGAGACAAACTCTAATTTGAGGATGTGAAGGGTCATTTGTTGAGTAAAGACAAACTCAACAACGAGTTTGATTCAGATAGCAAGGCAGATAGGCAAGCTTCCATTTTGGTAGTATAAAAAAAATGAGACAAAAGGTATTGTTATTGTAAGAAGTTAGGTCATGTCAAAGTAGATTGTTATAAATTGCGAAATAAAAATGGCTGTTGAGAGTAACGAGGAAGATATAGCTAGTGTTAATTTGGCCGATGAAAGCGGTGATGATTTCTTGTTAGTGTTAATGAGCAAAAGCTCTGAGCTTACGTCCAAGTGGATCCTAGATTAGGGATGTTCTTTCCACATGTGTCCTAATAGAGAATGGTTCTCCATATACAGTTTGGTTGAAGGTGGAGTTGTGTGCATAAGAAACAATTCATCCAGTAAGGTAATTGGTATTGATACTATTAAAATTAGGATGCACGATGGGATGACTAGGACACTTTTAAATGACAGGTATGTACCTGATTTACAAAAGAATCTCGTCTCCTTGAGTATTTTAGACTTGAAAGGTTGTAGAATCAACATAGAGTCGAGCAACATTAAGGTGTCTCGTGGGGCTCTCATTTTGTTAAAAGGTAAAAGAACCAACAATTTTTATATTTTGGAAGGTTCTACAGTGACCGGTGAAATCGAATGTCCCTCGTCCGTTACAGAGTCGAAGTCAACTCGTTTGGAGTGGAGACAACTTCGTCATAGGAGGGAAAAAGGTATGATCATTTTTGAAGAGAGGTTCTTTTTTAGATGCAGGTTTTGAAAAGTTAGGGCACTGTGTTCGTAAAAATTAGACCTGGGTTAGTTTTGACTTGGCAGTGTACAAATTGAAGGCTAGAAGAGAGGTTCTCTTTTGAATGCAGGTTTTGAAAAGTTAGGGCACTGTGTTCGTGAAAATTAGACCTTGGTTAGTTTTGATTTGGCAGTGTACAAGTTGAAGGCTAGCAGTCTTCCAATTTCTAAGCACATATTCGACTCAGTTATTTCCCTACATAGTTCAAGATAGACCCATGGTGGGCTTTGGCAAAGATAGCGTTGTGGAAATATGAGTCAAGGTAGAGATTACTGAGTAGGACTCCTATTTCAGTTAAATTTGAGAAATAATCTTCCAGTTAAACTCTGTTTATTTGTTTCAATCAAACTCTAATTAGTCTAGATTATTTTATTATTTCACCTATGAATTTAGCCTCTAAATAGGGTTTTTACAACTTTAGAAAAAACATGTATTAGAGATTAGAACTCATAACACTTTTAAAAAATTTTGTGTTTACATTTTGAGGGTTCTTTGTTTTTTCAGGTTTCGGGCTTTAGTTTTTATCTCCATCTTTGTACTCTTCATTCTTTTGCCATTATAGTAAAATTATGTTTGCTCGTTGTTTTTTTATCCTTTTTGGAGAAGTTTTTCTACGTTAAATTTGTGTGTTTAATTTCTCAATTTCTTCCACTATTTTTTTACTTGCTTGTTGCTTAATCAAGTCGATCCCCAACACTAGTAAATAATAATAGAACATGTTTTATAAATTACTAGAAATCTTATCACAGGTATATGCATGTGGAAACACATATTTAAAACATGTGCCTCTTTAAAAGTAACATACAATAAACAATGAAACATATGGTTTGAAACTAATTAATCAAAATAACACATGAAATATGTATGATATTAAAATGAAAAAAATTAGATTAAATTATGAGTAAAATGAAATTTAAACACGTAAATATATGAGATAAACAATACTAAATGCACTACAGTTATTTATTATGATTTTATCATCAATTATGAGTTAGTGTCAAGCTGACTTGTGACACCAACTCAATAAACAATATTATTAATATATAAACATAACTGATGAAGATAATAAATTGTATATATTAAAACAAAAATGTTTATAATACATAAAATGAAGCTTTGGTCGATTGGTAAATATAAAGTTTGAATAATCCAATTGATGCATATTCAAATCCCATCATATGCATATTTTAATTCATTTTTGTTAAAATTAAAACATTAAAATACCCTTGAATAATATAACCTTTTTTTTTAATTACAAAAAGACATTTCCATAATTTCCTGACCGAGTTGGTGACCCGGTTGATGTTGACACCAACTCAGTCAAGAGCTTAAAAATAGTATAGATAATAACAAAGTTAAATATTTAAACAAACTTAAATCCAATTCAAATTAACGATTTTAAAATAATTTTTTATTTGATTCTATTAGTTTTTTTATCAATTTAATATTCGATTTTATGCTATTGGTTATGACATGTGAAATTTTTAATTAAGTAAAAATATTTAAAATTAAGATTCAATTAAATTAAAAATAAAAATATCATTTGTAACTTTCCCAATTCGGCCTAGACGTTAGGCCCAAATTTGGAAGATTGTATTGGCCAACGAAATAGCCTAGTAAGCTAACAGCATTTATAAAACAATAATTTTAAAACGTTTGTTTAGCTTAGAAGAAAACTAGCCCTATTTCTAGAAAAAAACTCACGAGTTAGCAAAAACTGATTAAGTTTAACATTTTCCTTGTAATAGTGACTATTTTTGAAAATTTAGTTAATTTCCAATTTATTAATTACTCAAATTTTATTTATAATCTAGCAGCGGAAAAGTGATTTTCAATTAAGAAAAATCAGAATTTTTTTATGCATGATTAATTCTAAACCCATGATTCAATATCCTAAATTCAAATTAAATGCCATACATGTTATATAAATCCCAAAAACCTGTGTTCCATGCCATAGTTAAAAATAAAACAACACAGTCTTTGAATAACGAATAATAAATCTAAGATACTTTAATAAATAAATAAAAAAATTCTAAGCCAAGACATTCAGGATGCCGAGTCCACGTCCTAACTTGGAGGGTTATCTGTAAAGATGAAAAATAAAAGGGAATGAGCTTAAGAAGCTCAGTGTGAGTCCTATCTGATACGACCCTAGCTAGGGAAGTTGCCACCAAACCAGTTGAGCTAAAAAGTGATTTTCAATTAAGAAAAATCAGAATTATTTTATGCATGATTAATTCTAAACCCATGATTCAATATCCTAAATTCAAATTAAATGCCATACATGTTATATAAATCCCAAAAACCTGTGTTCCATGACATAATTAAAAATAAAACAACACAGTCTTTGAATAACGAATAGTAAATCTAAGTTACTTTAATAAATAAATAAAAAAAATTCTGAGCCAAGACATTCAGGATGTCGAGTCCACATCCTAACTTGGAGGGTTATTTGTAAAGATGAAAAATAAAGGGGAATGAGCTTAAGAAGCTCAGTGTGAGTCCTATCTGATGCGACCCTAGCTGGGGAAGTTGCCACCGAACCAGTTGAACTGGCACAAGGACTTATAACTCAGTCTCATGCTAAGAGGTCCCAAGATACGTTAACAAGCTATGTTGATCGAGCTTGGGGAGAGCAAGTATCTGAATCCATTGATCATGCTTGGACCAGCTCAATAGGCGTCCTTTGCAGTTTATTGCAAGCTGAACTTTATTTTTAATTAACCTCATCTTAGTTAATAATTGAGTTGCTGGAATAAATTACTGTTAATGTGTTTTTAAGTTTATTAAGTTAGTTAAGTGTTAAATGTTTTTACTAATTAAGTCTATTAATTAAGCTTATTAAGTTGTTTTTGGCTGAATGTTAATTAATGCTTGTAGGTGACTATTCAGCTGGAATCAGTTATGTCAGTTTTGTACATGGACAACATTTAAGGAGGGAGTTATGTACATGGACAACATTTAAGGAAGGAGTTATGTACATGAATAACATTTAAGAAGGGAATTATGCACCATTTAATTCGAGCCTATTCCTTTTCTCTAAGGAGCTGTTCAAGAATAGCAATGGACAAAAGAGTGTTCATACATGACCATTCAGTTCATGAATCCTTTTCACATTCCATAACCGATTGCCTCTTAATGTTCATACCATGGTCTGTTTTTGTGCCCAAAAATGTCATCAATGTTGCTGGTGTCTATTCGGCTGCCCAAGGGAGAATTTAAAGCTTATTCTAAACTCTTTGGCTGCTCAAGAATGAATTCTTCCAGCCTAAGCATTCAAGCTTATTAAATCAGCTCATTTAAGCTGAATCCAAGTGACTATTCGGCTAGGCATTAGTTAGCATTATAAATACTTTGTAATTAGCTTGTTTGAGGGACTTTTGCTAAATTTATGTTTAAATCGAAACTGGTGAGATATCCAATTCTCATAGTTCTTTTCGGGACTGAATTGACTTATCAAGTTGTCTTGTGGCATCATTCTTTTCCTTTGCTAAATTGAACTTATCACCTTAAGTGAGATGTTCATATACCTTTGGTTCTTATCACTTTTTGATAGCGTGTCAAGGTTGTTGCTGATTTTTCGTAACCCAAAATCCACCTAAAAGCTACTTTGAGACTTAGGTCAACTATTCCAATATTGTTGGTTCATTCTCAGCCCTTAGCCAAACTATCCAATTCTATATTTAGCCATCTTATTTTGAACCTTGTTTGAGTCCAAATATTCTAACTTTTCCATTTAACTAGAAACGAATATAACCTTACCCATTTCACGATCGGGCAAACTAATATGACTCGTAACATTTATAATCGAGTTCGTATCATTTGGTATCAGAGCTAGTAGAATTAAAGTAATAATCGGCGTTTTCGACACAACAATATTGTAGATTCGATCAAAAAAAATTTGTGAATTCAAAGAGTTTATTGAAAATTAGCATTTTGTAACTGAAAAAAAATTTGAAATTAAAAAAAAAAAGTGTTCAAGTTCTTGTTGTCGAATTGAAATTTTGCTTGCTACCCGAAACATCCATTCAATATCCTACTTTCGGCTACACTCAACCCTTTCTATTTCTTTGTTTCAAGCCTACCCTTTTTGTCCTACAATATTCCTACCAAAACCGTACATCAATTTTGCCAACCGATCCACAACGACTGCTTCTAAGTCTAAATAGTCCCTTTAAGAACTTAGAGAGACGGAGTGAGTGAAAAAAGGCACGAAGGTTGTGAGCTCATCTAAGTGTAGAAAAAGCCAAGTGTGAGTGATTTTTGTTTGTGAGAAAATTGGTGAGTTTTTGTTGTGAGTGTCAAAAAAAAATATCGCAAAGTCTGGAAAGAAATCCAAACGAGGGAGTTGGGTTATGTCCTATAAGACACTTTGGAAGAGGTGTGCCAGATCTCACCCTTCAAAAACTCATGCAAGAATGGAGCGGTTATTCGATCGTAAACTCGAACCCATCGAAGATCCATTATTTCGAGTTGAGACACGAGAACAGTGTGAGGCAACTCTGAAAGTTGCCCGACGAGGGCACGGGTGTCCAATTGAAGACCCCTATGAAGCGAGTGATCAAAGAAGTGATCATTCATCTACCCAAACTATACGTCAACGAGGCCACCAATGAAATCGGGGCCCTAGAGATCGAGACCGTCCCGATGACAACCTAAAGAATATTAAGATGACGATCCTACCATTCCAAGGTAAAAATGATCTCAAAGCTTATTTGGAGTGGGAAAAGAAGATCAAGCTCGTCTTTGAATGTCACAACTATTCGAAGAGCAAAAAGGTGAAGCTCGTGATAATTGAGTTCTCGAATTATGCCATTGTGTGGTGGGACCAGCTCGTGACGAGTCGAAGACGAAATGGTGAAAGACCCATCTCTACTTGGGCTGAAATGAAGTCAGTCATGCAGAAACGATTTATCCCTTCGTATTACCGTCGGGATCTTTATCAACGACTCCAAAGCCTTACTCAAGGCAATAGAAGTGTTGAAGACTTTTATAAATAAATAGAGATAGCAATGATCCTGGCTGATATCAAGAAGGATCAAGAGGCGACAATGGCTAGATTCCTTGCGAGTCTAAACTGTGACATCGCCAATATAGTTGAATTACAACACTATGTTGAAGTGATAGACATGGTCCACATGGCGATAAAATTTGAAAAATAACTCAAACGAAAATGAGTTAGTCGATCCTACACCAATCCCTCCACTAACAAATGGAGCCAATGAGTCAACAAACCTCCTGTTCGAACAAAGGAGTCGGTTGTAGTAGCTAAATCCAATCAGCCTATTGGTGAGTCAAGTTGAAATAAAAACGAGCCGGTGTAAATCACACGAGAGACATAAAATGTTTCAAGTGTCAAGACTAGGGGCACATAGCTAGCCAATGTCCCAATCGGCGAGTTATGGTGGTAAGGGTCGACGGTGAAATTGAATCTAAGGAAGAGGATGAAAATGAGCCCGAAATGCCATCTGATGAAGAAGAAGATTTAGAATTACCGGTTGAAGGTGAAATTCTTGTAGTGAAGCGAAGTCTCAACATTCAAAGTGATGAAACCGAGCAACAAAGGGAGAATATTTTCCACACCCGATGCCACATCCAAGGTAAGGTGTGTAATATGATCATCGATGGCAGAAGCTACACTAACATTACAAGTAGCATGCTGGTGGAAAAGCTCAGTTTGGCCACGACTAAACACCCAACTCCATATACGTTGCAATGGTTAAATGATGAAGGCGAGCTTAAAGTGATGAAGCAAGCGGTGGTAGCGTTTTCCATCGGGAAGTACCAAGACGAAGTGGTGTGAGATGTAGTTTCTATGCACACAGGACATCTCCTTTTGGGGTGTCCATGGAAATTCGATAGACGGATGATCCATGACGGTTACACAAATCATTATACGTTTAAGCACTTAGGCAAAAATGTAACCTTAGCCCTACTTACCCCAAAATAAGTGTACCAAGATCAATTGAAATTAAAAGAATCTATAGGAAAGGTAAAGGAAAAAGTACAAAAAAAAATTGAAAAAGAGAAAGAAAAGAAAAACGATAAAAAGAAAGGAAAATATGAAAGAGTGGAGGTAAAAGCACGAGAGGAAAAAGGAAGTCAAAAAGAAAATGAGAGATAAAATAAGCGTATTTGCGAGGAAAAGAGAAATAAGAAATTCTTTGTTGATGCACCAGCCCGTGCTTGTACTTATGTACAATGAATTTTTATTTAATGCTAACAAACTTGATAATTATTTGCCTTCTTCTATTATTTCGTTACTTCAAAAATATAAGGATGTTTTCCCGAAAGAAGTGCCTAGTGGGTTACCACCTCACCAAGGTATCAAACACCAAATAGACTTCATTCCTGGGGCTATAATTTTAAATCGACCAGCTTACTGAAGCAACCCCAAGGAAACTAAGGAGTATGACAAGTAGCGGAGTTAATGGAGAAATGTTATATACGGGAGAGTCTAAGTCCATGTGTGGTACATGTTTTGTTGGTACCTAAAAAGGATGGTTCGTGGAGGATATGCATAGATTGCCGATCCATCAACAAGATTACTGTCAAATACCGTCATCCTATCCCTAGACTAGATGATATGTTATATGAGCTTAGTGGTGCTAAATTGTTCTCTAAGATTGATCTAAAAAGCAACTATCATCAAATTCGCATGCGGGAGAGGGAAGAGTGGAAAACCGCGTTCAAGACCAAATACATTTTGTATGAGTGGCTAATGATGCCATTCGGCCTCTCCAATGCTCGGAGTACTTTCATGAGGTTGATCAACCACGTTTCGAGGTCTTTCATTGGTTGTTTTTGCATAGTTTATTTTGACAATATTTTAATTTATAGTAAATCATTATCTAATCATCTTGAACATCTGCGTGCTGTTTTAGAGGTTTTGCGAAAGGAAGTCTTATATGTAAACCTTAAGAAATGTAGCTTTTTTACTGACAAAGTTGTTTTTCTAGGTTTCGTTGTAAGTACGAGTGGCCTCGAGGTGGATCAAAACAAGATTAAGGTGATACAAGAATGGCCACGCCCGACCAACATCAGCCAAGTTAGAAGCTTTCATGGCCTTGCAAGCTTCTATAGGAGGTTTGTGTCGAACTTCAACACTTTTGCTTCCCTATTAACCAGTATTATCAAAAAGAATTCTCATTTCATTTGGTTTGATGAACAAGAATCTACTTTTATTAAAATCAAAGATTGTTTAACTAGTGCTTCACTTTTGTGTTTATCGGATTTTAACAAAACTTTTGAGGTGGAATGTGATGCTTTTGGTATAGGTATAGGTGCGGTTTTAACACAAGATGGGTGTCCGGTGGCTTATATCAGCCAGAAACTTAACGGGGCTACACTCAACTAACCCACCTATGATAAGGAAATGTACGTATTGATACGTGTATTAGAGACATGGCAGCATTACCTTTGGCCGAAGGAATTCGCTATACACACGGACCATGAGGCCTTGAAGCATTTGAGAGGGCAAACCAACCTCAACAAACGTCACGCCAAATGGGTTGAATTCTTAGAATCCTTTCCTTATGTGATTAAACATAAGCAAGGTAAGGAAAATATCGTTGCGGATGCATCATCGCATAGGTATGCTTTTATAAATTGTTTGGATATTAAATTGCTTGGTTTCGCTTATTTGAAGGATTTATATGCTGATGACTCTAATTTTAGAGAAATTTACAAGCTATGTGCGCAAGGTGCATATGATAGGTATTTTCGACAAGACAGATTCCTTTTCTAAGAAAACAAGTTGTGCATACCCCAAGGATCAACTAGAGATGTGTTGGTTTAAGAAGCACATAGCGGGGGTTTACTGGGTCACCTTGGCATAACCAAGACTTGGGCTGTACTTCAAGAACACTTCTATTGGCCAAAGATGAAACGAGATGTGGCTAAAGTGTGTGAGCGCTGTATTGCTTGCAAAAAGGCAAAATCAAGGATCTAGCCACATGGATTTTATACTCCGTTGCCGATTCCAAAAGCACCATGGATGGATATTTCTATCGATTTCGTTCTAGGGCTTTCTAAAACAAAGAATGGCAAAGACTTTGTGTTTGTTGTAGTCGATAGATTTTCAAAAATGGCTCATTTTATTGCATGTAATAAATCTGATGATGCTTTAAATGTTACTAATCTATTTTTTAGGGAGATTGTGCGGCTGCATGGAGTTTTAAGGACTATTGTTTTGGACCAAGATACCAAGTTCCTCAGCCATTTTTGGAGGACCTTATGGGGCAAGCTTGGCACCAAGCTGTTATTTTTAACAACGAGCCATCCCCAAACCGACGGTCAAATGGAGGTCGTTAATTGGGTTTTGTCAACACTACTGCGAGCAATTGTTTGAAAGAATCTAAAGACTTGGGAGGAGTGTCTACCCCATATCGAATTTGTGTATAATCGATCGGTACACTCTGCTACTAAGTATTCGCCATTTAAGGTAGTGTATGGTTTTAATCCTTTAACTCCGTTGGATTTGTTGCCTTTACCTTCTGATCAGTTGGTGCATGTAGATGGAAAGAAAAAGGCAGAATTTTTGAAACAATTGCATTAGCGAGTTAGGGATAATATTGAACGAAGAACTGAGCAATACGCTCGTAAAGTCAACAAGGGACATAAACGAGTGACATTTGAACCCAGTGACTGGATTTGGATTTACATGCGTAATGAGAGATTCCCAACTCAAAGACGATCCAAATTTTTGCTAAGGGGAGACAGTCATTTTCAAATCTTGGAAAGGATTAATGATAATGCCTATAAGTTAGACTTACCTGGTAAGTATGGGGTTAGTGCTACTTTTAATGTTGTTGATTTATCCCTTTTTGATGTAGGTTACAATTTGGGGAGAAATCATCTCGAAGAGGGGGGATTATGCGACCCTAGCTAGGGAAGTTGCCACCGAACCAGTTGAGCTGCCACAAGGACCTATAACTCAGTCTCGTGCTAAGAGGTTCCGAGATGCTTTAGCAAGCTATGTTGATTGAGCTTGGGGAGAGCAAGTATCTGACTCCATTGATCATGCTTGGGCCAGCTCAATAGGCGTCCCTTGCAGTTTATTGCAAGCTTAGCTTTATTTTTAATTAAACTCATCTTAGTTAATAATTGAGTTGCTGGAATAAATTACTGTTAATGTGTTTTTAAGTTTATTAATTAATTTAGTTAAGTGTTAAATGTGTTTATTAATTAAGCTTATTAATTAAGCTTATTAAGTTGTTTTTGGCTGAATGTTAATTAATGCTTGTAGGTGACTATTCAGCTGGAATTAGTTATGTCAGTTTTGTACATGGACAACATTTAAGGAGGGAGTTATGTACATGAATAAGATTTAAGAAGGGAATTATGCACAATTTAATTCGAGCCTATTCCTTTTCTCCAAGGAGCTGTTCAAGAATAGCAATGGACAAAGGAGTGTTCACACATGGCCATTCAGTTCATGAATCCTTTTCATAGTCCATAATCGATTGCCTCTTAATGTTCATAACATGGTCTGTTTGTGTGCCCAAAAATGTCATCAATGTTGCTGGTGTCTATTCGGCTGCCCAAGGGAGAATTTAAAGCTTATTTTAAACTCTTTGGCTGCTCAAGAATGAATTCTTCCAGCCTAAGCATTCAAGCTCGTTAAATCAGCTCATTTAAGTTGAATCCAAGTGACTATTCGGCTAGGCATTAGTTAGCATTATAAATACTTTGCAATCATCTTGTTTGAGGGACTTTTGCTAAATTTATGTTTAAATCGAAACCTGTAAGATATCCAATTCTCATAGTTCTTTCGGGACTGAATTAACTTATCAAGTTGTCTTGTGGCGTCATTCTTTTCCTTTGCTAAATTAAACTTATCTCTTTTGGTGTGGCGTTCATATACCTTTGGTTCCTATCACTTTTTGATAGCAAGTCAATGTTCTTGTTGATTTTTCCTAACCCAAAATCCACTTAAGAGCTACTTTGAGACTTAGGTCAACTATTCCAATATTGCTGGTTCATTCTCAGCCCTTAGCCAAACTATTCAATTCTGTAGCCATCTTATTTTGAACCTTGTTTGAGTCCAAATATTCTAACTTTTCCATTTAACTTGAAACGAACATAACCTTACCCATTTCACGATCGGGCAAACTAATACGACTCGCAACATCTACAATCGAGTTCGTATCACTATCACAAGTAAACCAGTGCAAAATAGTAAACAAGCATACAATAAATAGTTTTCAGTTTGTGGATGAACCACCAATATTTGCAAATAAACTATTAGTACTAAAAATTGCAGATGAACCGCTAGTATTTTCAAATAAAAATATTTCTAAATAAATTGCCATTTGTTGTGGATGCACAACTTATTTGCAGATAAAAGCTATCAGTAATTTGTGGATGAACTAGTAGTGTTCCAAATTATTAAACTGTCAATACTTCCTTCATACAATCATCCTTCCCCATGCAATGATGTATGACATGCTTGTAATAGTATCATGTAAAAACAATAGACATGTTTTATCATGTATTGTAACATCCCAAAATAGGGCCTAAACGGAACAGTGGTTGTGAAACCACAAATTCGAGATAGAAAAGTTTATTCTGATTAATTTTTATAATTTACCGAGTGATTAGATGCATGTGTTAGAGTATCGATGGAAAATTTTATAAATAACATGCTTAATTTGCCTACTAGGGCTTAATTGCAAAAGTTGATAAATTTGAGTTTTAGATGCTAAAGGATTAAATTGAAGAGTATAATTGAAGTAGATGTTTAATGGACAAAAATGGACATACATAGATAAAAATAACTAAAGTTTTAATGAAGGGTATTTTAGTCATTTGGTAATTAAAAGATTAAAAAAGGGAAAAAGATGGCAAAATGTGCCCATCTTATTCATTAGGCCGAAATTTCAAGGGTTCTTCATAGCTAGGGTTTTGTCAAGCTTCCAAGCTTTATAGTAAGTGATTTCAAGCCCCGTTTTTAATGTTCTTTACGTTTTTTAAGTCTCAGTAACTTGATTTAGCTTATTCTAGCAATAATTTAACCTAGGGTTCATATTTGGAAAAATACTCATAGGTGAACTGTGTTTATTTTGATGTCTTATGGTAGAATATGAAGCTTGAAATTATGTTAAATGACTTGAGTTAAGTGATTTTAAGTGTAACACCCTAATACCCGTGTCCAATAGTAATTTAAGTAATTACAACAATAATAGCACGTTTCCATGAGTAACTTCTATAGTATGCACATACTAAAACAAGGGTAGAAATGTAAGATGATTTTTCTCCTCTTGACCGAATATACATACATAATATATCTCGAATGCTTAACAATGTTAGTTCAAGCATAACATAATCACACTCATATCACAATATGGATTCATATGTCAAGTTGATTTCACTTCAAGATTTATAATTAAACCATTATCACATCCCTATATAGAACTTTAGCCATATTCACATGGCCTTATATATATACAATACTATCAAAATAGCAACCTCCCAAAATATTATTCTATACATGCCATAATGTCTATTTGAGTTTTAAACAAAGATACCAAAAAGGGGTTGTCAAAAGATGTGATGACTTCGTAACGAACCCAAGCTTTCCTCGACAAGATGATCTATACAAAACCAATAAACACACCGGGTGAGTTATTAACTCAATAAGTCCTAAGAAATTTTAAAAAGAATGTAATGATCCAATTGTCTTAACAAAAATTTAAGATTTCAATCCAATATTAGCTAAATTCAAACAGGATATCACAAGGAAATCTTATGTCACATGTGTACATTATGAATTTGGTACATACTTACCCGAATTCACTATGTACTCCTACACCATTTAATCGTAAATGAAAGGACCATGGTAATATCATATGCATATCGTTGGCATATATATATAACTGACAATCAATGACCAATTATCAAATAAAGCACAACCAAGCCGCTCCATCTATAAATCAATCTCCAATCCATTTAGATTCATTTATCATTAATTTATATCTTTGTTCAATTATATACTAATTGAGCCGATTACCTTTCTCTTCTTTCTCTCTTCTCGAGCATTTATCTATTAATATACAGATATAGATCAAGTCCCATGTCTAATATCCATGCACATTTCATTACTCCCAGTTTAAAGTTTTAAACTTTTTCATTTGCACAAGCAATTCTCTACGATCGATATCGCACACTTAGTGCTCGATTTAAAGGTCCGCACACATAGTGCTCTTACTCACTCGCACACATAGTGCCGCGTTTCCTCGCACACATAGTGCTATATAATCTCACACACATAGTGCCATGTAGTTTTTGCACACAGAGTGCCGCATAACCTCGCACACATAGTGCTGAAATTTCTTATCTATAGCTACCACTATGTCATAGATAGGTTGATAAATCTCACATTTGATTTTCACAAATTTATACATACCATGATTTCTTATCCAACCTATTTTATGTGCAATATTAACCGTAACTTAAATTACTTAGGAACTTACCTTTTTAGTCGGATAAACAACTCCGATTAGCTACTCAACCGCTTTCGCTTTTCCTTGGGCCGAAGTTGGCTCCCTTTGATTTTGAGCTCCAACTAAGCAAATAAAATAATTCGATTATCGTAGCCCCAATTTATATTCATTCCTCATAGACACACGCACATATTCGGTATTCTATCTAATATTAACCAAGCCCTAACAATTTAAAGTTCAACCCTTAAACTTAATGCACATCTAAACATACTTCTCATCTATTCCATTTATTCGCTACATATACAAGATAATTTCGGCAATTCACATTTCCAAATTTTTCAATACTAAATAATTGTACATATCTCATTCAAAGCATCCACACTAATTTATTATCCAATCAACCATAACCGAAACCTATCATACAATTAAAACCCTTGTTCAAATTATTATTCACTATAATACTATGGCCGAATCCCTTAATTAGCTGACATAGCCTATTGTATTCAATCTAATCATGTATATACAACCTAAATCCCTCTTTTAACACAAAATTCACTATCTTGGAACTCATTTTCTAACTAATTTAACTTACTCTAAAGCCGAATGTTATTTAAGCATTAAGCTCATGTTCTTTTCATTATTAAGCAAGTATTATAACTCAATTAACATCCATTTTCAATTTGAAACATCAACATTCAAAATTAAACATGAAAATTCATAGCCAAATATATATATACTTTTGTCCCAAACTCATAAATTCATCCATTCTAAGCTCAATTTGCCAATTAAACAAGTACTACTAATATTAAGCATTATTTCACAATTTATCTTAAATTGCCGAATGGACTCATGCTCCTAATTCATATACTTAACTTCATTAGCCGACTACTCAAGCTCATTTGAGCCACATATAGTAATTTAGTTTATTCATACTCAATTAGAAACATTTCTCCTTACAAATTATCAAAACATACACAATGTAACCCATTGAGCTCATGACCGAATGCTTCATGCATCACAAATACAAAATCATACACATGGGTCATGTTAGGAGCTTCAAAACCAATTTAAATTTCTCAAAATCCAAAGAAAAACATATGAAATCATACCTTAATTCCCAACACAAGATGGCCGAATGCCTTAGGTGTTCTTTCTTCAATTTCTTGTTTAGTTTCGGCAAAAGGGGAGACAAAAATGAGAAACTTTGTTTTATCACCCTTTTTCTATTATTAATTCATGGTTTTCTAATATAAAACTATTTAATATTATTTCACTAATATAAAATACACAAAATGCCAAAATTTTCATCATCATTACCATCCACTATAATCATAGTGGTCCATTTGACATGCAAGTCCTCTATGATGCTATCCATATACAATTTGGCCACTTCAACTTTTACCTATCACATTTTTATGGTTTCTCAACTAAGTCCTTTCAAGTAAAATTCCCATTCATAAGACTAAATTAAAACATCAAATTTTCACACATGCACTATCACACATAGAAGTTATGCAAATAAATTTTAAATAAATTTTATGACTCGATTTTGTGTCCCGAAACCACTTTCCGACTAGCGTCAAATTAGGGCTGTCACATTAAGCGAAAACGGGTAAAACGACATAATCGGTAAAAATATCTAATGGTCATAAGTACATGTTAGAGTGAAAATTTGATGTTTCCGTAGGTAAATAAATGACCAACATGTCATAAGACATAAGAGTTAGGGATAAAGTTTCATTTCCGAGCCTTGGGGCAAAAGTGTAAATATGTAAAAGTTTAGGGGCAAAATCATAATTTTTCCAAAGTTAGAGTTAAAGACTGTTTTGATAAATGTGAATATTAAATAAGCTAAATTTTCTATTATAGATCAAGAAGAATGAAATTCGGGGGTAGACCGAGGAAAGAAAAAGGTTGAGGACTAAATCAAAATATTTGATCGTATTTTGTATTGAGGTAAGTTTGCGGTAAATAAATGCAATGTTTTATTATTTATAATTAATGATGTTATTTTTCAACATCTATATATTTATTTTTTAAATTTATTCCTTGATGATTCAAATAAGAATTGACGGAGAAATGATACTTAAAATACTTAAAAGTTCCAGTTGAACCTTAGGAATGTGTAGGATACAAATGTCATGACATTAGGTTTTAAAGATACCTAGTAAGACCATGCCAAGGCATGACATTGGTAAGTTTTACAAGGCAAGGAAATCATGTAAGACCATGTCAAGACATGGCATTGATAAACTACTATAAGGCAAAAATCCCATGTAAGACCATGCCAAGGCAAGGCAATGGTGAGTTCATAAGGTAAGGATACCACATAAGACCATGTCAAGACATGGAAATGGTAAGTTTAAAAAGGAAAGGTACCTGTTTATCCTTAGTATTCCAAATGGTTCAACGGAAAATTCAAAGAGTGTACCAAAGGGAAGGTAAGATAAGTCCATGTTCGAAAGGTTCAAGTTATCTTGATAATTCATTTAGAATGTTGTTATTTATTTACATGCAAACTTACTAAGCTTTATGCTTACTCCTTTTATTTTCTCTCTTTTTTATAGTATCGCAAAGCCAACTCAGAAAATTGTAAGGACGTTGGAGATCGACTCACACTATCAACGAGTTATCTCGGTATTTTGTGACTAGAAATACTTTAAGTTATGGCATGTATAGGGACTTGGCTATTTTGTGTGTATGTCCTTATGATATGATTAAAGAATGGCATGTGAATACTTGGTAATTATTAGCTTATGATATAGCTAAATAAGAACATGTTTTGGTATTATGTATGCCTAAATGAGGTTTGATGCAAAGAAACTATGAAAGAGTAAGAGTTGGCTATGGAACAGTTAGGAAACAACAGCAGTGACGTGGTTTTGAGAAATCACTAAAAATTGTATAAATGGAATTAAATGGTGAATAAGATGTAGAATTAAAGCTTATTGAGTCTATTTTTATAGGAAAGAAACAAAGCAAGAAAAGGAAGTCTATATTCTGAGATACTTAAATTTCTGTAAGACTGATTCAGAGTGACTTCGTGATCCCCTGTTCCAACTTTAGAAAATCACTAGAAATTGTATAAAAAGAATTATATGTCAAAGTTTTATTTTTATATTCCTTAGTGAGTCTATTTTCATTAGAAACAAATGAACATTTTGAGTCTATTTTCATTAGAAACAAACGAAAATGTTATCCGATTTCTGTATAATGAGATAATCAATTTTTAGTAAAGAGAGGTCAGGTCCGCTGAACTGTGAAACAGGGGAACCTTTAATGAATAAACTGTACTAATTGGCCAAACCAAAAATTCTGGAAAAATTATGGTAAGAAGATATATGAGTCTAGTTTCAAGAAAAATTACAAATTTAAATTTCGAGTTTTGTAACTCGAGTTATAATTAATTTAGTGACTGTTACACAGATGGGCAATTTTATTATGAATAGTGAAATAAATTGTTTTGATTTGTGTAAGTAACCAGAAAATTTTTAATGTTCCCGGTTTGGCCCCGAACCATTCCAATTGCATGTTTTAGGGCCTCGAGGGCCCTCTTTAGGGATTTATTGGATGAATGTGAGCAAATTAATTTTTTTTAAAAGTAAAACTTTTTTATGCCCCGAACAAGTAAGATAAGTCTGGTAATGCCTCGTGCTCGACTCTGGCGACGACCTCGGGTAAGGGGTGTTACATGTATTCAGTTCAATAGTAGCATTAGATATGCTTAACTTGTATTAGGTTCAACAATAATAGTAGACATGTTGAATATGCAATTAGTAATACAGTGGTAAGAATAACAGTAACAGTTCATCAAAATTACAATGGCAGTAAACATGTAACGTTTACATATCATCATTATTACAATAGCAATTCAATCAACTCACAGATTCTAGCATGTTCCTAATATTAGGGACTTAAATGAGTGAATAAAATCTCTAAAAATAATTCAGGGACTATACATGGACGAAACTAAATAGTTTACAAAATTCTGGGAAAACTGTAAAACATGGGTCACACAGCCATGTGGCTAGGCTGTGTGAGGACCTATAAACTGTGTGGAAGGGTTACACGACCGTGTATTTAGGTCGTGTGGTAAATGTAAAAATAACCCTGTAGGAGAGACACGACCATGTGGGAGGTTCTTGGTCGTGATCAAAGGCACCTTAACATAACAGAAGCACATGGCTGTGTGGTGGCCGTGTGGTCCAAACACTTGTATGGGAGACCATGTGACCCTATTCTTACACACGGTTTGTCCTGATTCACTTTGTAAAGAACACGCACTTTTCACTGAGAGTTCAATTGACGTTCCTCATGCCCGATTCTAGTCTGATTCACCTAAATCTGATCCTTCAAATAGCACTTACTCACGGATTAGTTGTTGGTTTCAAGATTTGACAAGATTATCAAAGAATTTGTCAAGAACCGTAAAAGATTGAGCAATTGAATTGAAAGTTTAACGTGGAACGATGCTATTTTGGAATTACGAGTTCTACTTATTGAAACGAATGCACTTACCGAGTTTTGATAAAAAAATACGGAGGCTATCGACGATGAATTCAATAATCGGTAGAAAAACGATTTAACAGGGATTGATTTGATACGGAAAAGAAAAATATTCAACAGTAAAAAGATGTAAAATATGGTGCAAAGAAGAGAAAAGAAAAGAAAAGAAAAAGAGAAGAAATAGAAAAGATGAAGAGAAGTCTTTCTTGGACTTGAAAAAAGGCAAACCTAGTCCAATTGGGAAAAAATGGTTAAATAGTTAGGATTTGAAACTCTGGGGTGACAAGGGTAAATAATCCAAAATTTTGGGCTAAAATAAAAAGGAAATAGAAGGAAAAAGGATGGCTCAAACCTAGGATCATTTAAAAATAAAACTAATTCTTAACCATTAAAGTTGAAGCCTATTTCTTATTTAATTTTAACTCCCAATTGTATATATTTTAGTTGTGGCTTTTATCCTAAGAAAAGGAAAAGAAATTGAAGGAAGAAAATTTAAACTTAACCTCTAGAATAAGGGAGTAGCACTTAACCATCAAGTCTATTAACTTTTATTATTTATTTATTACAATTGACTCTCTATATTTTAGGGTGTGACATCATCTCTCAATATCTCTCCTTCCATCTTTATCTTTCTAGAAAGAAGTTTGTAGGAAATTTTAAAATAAAATTTATTTCAAAAATTTCCCATTAAAACAAACCCCTAGTTTCATTTTTTTTGTTTTTAAAATGAACGAACCCATTAAAATAAATTCTCATCTTCTTTTCCATTAAAACAAACTCTAATGTTCAATATTAAGAATTCAAAACAATAAAGAAAAAAAAAAGAAATGACAGAAAAGAGAACCCCAATTTTCTCTATTTTAAGGCCATGATATGTTATTTTTACGGATTTTTTATTTCACACATGGCTAAGAAGATGAAGACAAAAAAAAAAAAAAAGTGAATAAAGAAGGGGAGGGAGAGAAAAAGAGAGACGAATTATTTAATTTAATTTAATTTTAAATGTTTTTACTTAATTAAAAATATCATGCAATTGGTTAGGAGGTATATTTTAATGAATTGGTAGTAACTACTTTAACAAAATATAATTGAAGTACCTATAAGAATAGGGGGCATGTTTTCATACTATCATGTATGTCAACCAAATACTGAGATTAGCATGGAGCCTTTATTACAGAATTTTTCTACTCTCTGTTTTAGGTATCAATGGTTAAGCATTTGGACTGACATGAAATGTTTACTACTATACCATCAAATCCTTGACCAATAACTTCATAATTTCTGCCAATTACGTGGATATCTTGACATTAATGGGGTCTACAGTCTAACCACCGTTTGGTTCACGTCAGAAGCCTCGATAACTCACTTCATGATAATCATGCTCTAAAGTTCATCCAACATGGCCCTTCTATATTGCTCTTTTCTTTTATGAGGGTTTTGCAGAACTGGAAATTTCCTAATTAAAAATCTGCATTCTGCAATACAAGCTTCCAAAAACTTGCAGAACTAAATTCCAAAGTGGGAATCATCATCATCCCCTAAAGGGCATATGCATATGATAAAAGCCAACTAGCCCGGCCTTATTTGGATAAAATTATTTTGAATAGGGATGGGCAATCTGCAAATTGCTCCATATTATATAATATAATATGTAGTGTTGAATAATAATTGCAGTAGTTGATGAGTAGCCTCGTATCTTGCTCAATATTTTAGTACTTCTTGGGATTATTTGTGGGGAGGTTGGGGGGAAATTGGAGCTCCACAAGATTTGGATAAGTGGTGAAAGAGATGAGAGCTGTGTGTTTCATGCACATTGCACAAGATTTTTCAAAGGAAGTCTCCAATGGAAATGGATAGGATAATAATATGCTCTGCAACCTCTTATTATTAGTATTATATAGTCTTTTTCCATCCATGTGATCTTCATTCATCATGTCCTTTTCGCTTTTTTGCATTGAATTGAATTATCAAACAACAACAGAAAACAGTACCTCATGTTCTTGCATTATGCTACCCCCAAGAATTTCCCAATTCTGGTATATAAGTTAAAGGTTACATGTTGATGTTGATATGTGAAATTAACAAGAAAGGGGTGAAAACAAGTTGAATCTCTGCCGTAGTTGTGAGCAAGTGGCAATTTGTTGTTTATATATATATAAACATTTTTTTTGTTATTTTTTGCGATTTATTAGAATTTTGGCTCATAACATATAACTTCTCTTTGAAAATTTACATTTTCGTCTTTATATCATATTAATTTAATTTGGGAATTCAATTATAATTTTTTTAGTTTTTAGAATTTGATTATAAATTTTTATTAGGTTAAAATTTCAAATCAACCAATCAAAAAAACTTGAAGTTTTTGAAGTACAACATAATTAAAGTACACATATAGATTCAAACAATTACAAGCATCAAAATATTATAAATGAACTATCTGAATAATCATATTGTAGAATCAAACCATCTAGACTAATTAGATTAAAACCCACCTATGAAAATCGCACTTAAAGACTTACACATATAATTGCACATAAAAAGTCTCGAACCTAACTACTCAAGACCCAAGGCCTCCATCTTGTCTCATTAGCTAAGCTATAACATTGATAATAATAAATCAATTTTATATTAAATTAAAAGTAGAAGAAATAAATATTATGTTATAATTAAACCAAAAATTTAGATGATTACTCTTAGTTAGAAATAACAAATAGGATGCAATACATTTGTAAATTTTTATTTGTAACGTATACAAAAATTCCATTAATTAGTATAAAGTGCAAAGGGAGAAATGCAAAATTAAAATAGTTTTAAATATATTATTATTTAACAATAAAATAAAAACTTTCTCTTCATATAAATTTATAACAATAAATCTATAATATTTTAGAAAGGAAAAAAAACCAAACACCACTGTTCAATTCTTTTATCTCTTTCTCTTCTTTATTTTCAATTTAATTATGTCTTCACTTTGAATTTTTGAAATTTAACTTTTTAGTTTAATTTTAATAATTTAGACTTTATAAATTCAATTGATAAGGGCTTTTGTTGATTTTAAATCAAAAGATTCTATTTAAAAATTAAAATTCAATGTCGAATTCACAATGTTATCAATTAATTTTTAATTTTTAAATCTAGATAAATAAAATTTTGAAATTAAACACAAGTAGATAGATTGAAATCCAAAATTTCAAAAAGTACAGGAATTGAAAAATAATTAAACCATTTCTTCTTTCCTTCCCCTCTCACCCAAACCAAAAAAGAAGAAGAAGAGAGTATATGACAAAGAAATAGGAAAATTCGTGGAAATTCCCAGCAGATGGTCTCCTTCAAAAATGTTACTTAAACTTCATAGGACCACAAATCAAAATGCATGAAATTGATAGAAGACATAGTTATCAACATAAATATATAAAAGACAAACTTGTTTGCCCAGTAGTAAAGAGTTAGGATGATCCTTGTATGGGCATCAATAATATCATCTACTCATTATAACATATAATGGCACATTATTAAAAAAAATAAAATAAAAATTAAACTATCATTACCTGGTTGGTTCACGCTTGGTAGAATTATATATTATTACACTTTGATACATTATATTTATGAGAGATATCGATGTAACATTTAAATGGTTTAACAATCCAAACGTTATATTTTATACTCTAATTATATAGATTATGAAAGTTTGACATAGATTAGAAAATTTTAATTATTACTTTTATTTTAAAAAAATTTCAACCATTAAATATATATTAATATAAACAATATTTTAAATCGATTCTATAGAAATATTGAATTAATTAAAAAGTTATGAATATGCTTGGAAGTGAATTTCTCCATATTTTTATATTGCATTATTTTATTATTTTAATTTATTTTGTGCAAATTAATTCTGTTGTTTTGAAAACCATCAAGCCTGGTATTTTCTTTTCAGATTAAAACAATAAAAGAGGAAGTTAATAAAGGATCTTTTTTTTTCTTTTCTGGAAGTGGAATAAAAAAAGAAAGATGTTTTTTCCCCGTGCTTTATTTCTTTTCAAAACTTTATTTGATATGATGCTAGCTTGAAAGGGAATATATATATATAATTAAATACTTCTGATGGTAACAATATTCCTATACTTCATGTAAAGATTGTAATAAAGTAATAAATTATTAGAATTTTTTTATTTTAATAAAGTAATAAATATTAAATTGAAAGTATTTTTATATAAAATTTTAAATATATATATATATATATATATGATAAAGATTTGAATCCTATTTATCATAACATATATTTTTTTTAAATTTACTATTTCAATTAAAGTAGTATTTGACTTTCATGTTAATTTTTAATAAACATATTACGTGGATGTACCATAATCTAATATTTATATAATTGGTTTGTATATTTTATTCCGATAATAATTCAATTAAATATATAATATTGTAATCACTCAAACAAAATCTTGTTTAAAGTCAAATCCATTACATACCTTCTCTAACTTGGGATGATAATAAAATAGGGATTGAAATTTTGAACCCAAAAAAACATCAACATTCATGGGTTATATAACAGCAGTGTAAAGTAAGGCCCTAGGAGTGGACATAATTGCATCATCAAATTCAATAGCCATTCAACTGGGAAAGGGTTTTAGTTTGTGGGAAAGGCACGTGAAGTGAGGCCCCAGGAGTCGACATATTTGCCACCAGCCATATGCTTCTTGTTGCTGTGTTATAAATGGTCACTGGTTCACTGTGTGTGGTTCTATAGAGGCACTAGGAAAAACGAAGTCATGATTCATGAGAGACCGCAATAATTCAACGTATCCTATTCCTTGATGTTTTACCAAATAACTAATTGTCAAACCTACCAAACATATGGATAAAGTTAGAAGGTAATTTGCTATTGGATTTAACCTTTAGATTTTTTTTTTTGAATTTTAAAATTTTAATTATGTAAATTTATTATTTTTCACAAAATTCCAGGCAATTTAATCAATAAATTTAAGGATGAAATAGAGAACACACAACAGCTAATAGCAGATTTGAGGTAAAGTTAAAAAGAGTAGGAAGAAGGCAGAGCTAACTTAATTGGCGGATTTAAGACCAGTTTGGGCCATAAGGTTTGGTGGGTTTTTGGTTCTTTCTTATTAATGTATGCTTTCATTCAGTCAATCTTATAGCCTTACGTCATTCTAAGGAATTTTCGTGGGACTTTTAAAATGATTTTTAATCCTGCACTCGTAAAAACATATTATATGCTCCAACTGGTTATAAATAGACGTGGATAGCAGGGCTCTTCATATCATTTTCTACCTTGCCTTGCCTCCCTACTCTCACCTCATTTCACATAAATATGGTTGTTCCAACCAAAAAAGCTATGAACCAAAGTCTTGTGTCGTGGACGTTGGTTGTTGGGTCGTTTGTAATATCGTGTGTGGCAGAGCTTGAGCGATTTGAACACGGAGGCAAACCAGATGGGTCTCTGAGCTTCTTGGTGGTCGGAGACTGGGGAAGGAGAGGACACTATAACCAATCTCAAGTTGCTTTTCAGGTCTTTTGCTTTTCTACTTTCTTAAAAGTTGTCATTAAATGTTTTATGAAAACGCAAGTAACGTTTCTCCTCTTTCTTTCTGGTTGTTATTAAGATGAAAATCATTTTGGTCCGAAGCTTTTTCGGAATTCATCATCACTTGTCTTAAAATTTTATATCCAACAAAACTATCTACTAAAGTCCAATAGAATAAAATGAAGATGCCAATGAACATTGTTTTTACAGTCTAATCATTTTAAAAACTTTTGGAATGGTATAATTCCAAATAAAATCCCAGATTCTTTTCTTTTTAATATTCCTCAAGTGAGAATAGGGAGGGAAATGGACAAAGTTAGCCAGTTTCTTAAGTCTCTCACACGTTGATTGGGTTTCATACAGTTTGGACTAGAAAATTCCTGTTTCAGTTTTGGCCGTTTCCAACCAATCACATCTCTACACCTATCCAAAATCACAATCCTAACTATTCACGTTATTAATAGATAATTGGAACCAAAAAATTAAAAAAAACTTTATTATCAGTCAATACAAATTTGGTGTTAAATAAATTCCTATATCCCATTTCCCTTGTAAAAATATTTTCACCCAACAATTTTTCTTTACATTATTTTAGGTTATACATAAATTGGATCACTTTAGCCTTTGTAATTTTTTCCGTTTATGTTTATTTTGTTACACCATTCACAATTTCTATTAAGAAAAGTACCTAAGCCAATCAAACCTAAAGTGCAAAAACCTTACAAATAAAATTTTAAAACTTTCTAGAAACACCTAAAATTCTAAACAAACCTACATTTTCTTTAAAACAATATTTTTTCAATTAAAAAAAATGCATTTTAGATTTAACCTTAGAGATGCATTTTTCCAGGTTGAATCTAGATGTGTATTTTAAAAATAATTTTATATATTTATATATTTCCAAAAAGATAACAATTTCAAAATAAATTCTAGATGTTCAATTTTTCTTTTGTTTTGGAATTTTAGGTTTTTTAGATTATTTTATTTATTTTTTATAATTTTAAAATTAATTAATGAATCTTTAGTTTTTAGGATTTTTAAGCTTTTTTTTTTTTGTCTTTTTGGATTTTATGATTTTTTTTGAATTTATGATATTATTTTGAATTTTTTTTCATCACAGTGGTATCATTTCATTGGTTTACTTAATGCTTTTTGAAATAGCAACGGATAAATGGAAAGAAAGTATAAAAAATGACCAAAAAAAAAATCTTAAGTACTAATTTGATAATTTTTGTATAGTATAAGATCCAAAATAGGTAGTAAACCATTATTATAAATTACTCAAAGCAATTTTACTTTTTATATAAAAAACCATAAGATATATCGATAAAACATTGATTTTTTAATTTTATGATAAAAATTTAATGGCTCAGATGGGGAAAATCGGAGAGCAATTAGATATCGACTTCATAATCTCAACCGGCGATAATTTTTACGACAATGGTTTGACCGGCGTTGACGATCCATTGTTCCATCAATCCTTCACTGATATTTATACAGCTCCCAGCTTGCAAAAACAATGGTACAACGGTACGAATCTTCAACCCCATGCAATCGATTTTAAATACTAATTCTAAAATGGGAATTTAATTTATTTATTTTGGTGGCAGTGTTGGGTAATCATGATTATAGGGGCAACGCTGAGGCTCAATTAAGTCCCATCCTTACAAAGATGGATAGCAGATGGCTTTGTTTGAGATCTTTTGTCCTTAATGCTGGACCTGGTAATTAACCCAAATATCTAATTTTATTAACCTTTTTTCTTTTTACCATATTTTAATTTTCTTTTTGGCTCTCATTATTGTTGGCAGAAATAGCAGAATTTTTCTTTGTGGACACTACTCCATTCGTGACCAAATACTTCACTGACCCAGAAGATCATGTTTATGACTGGAAAACCATATTACCCAGAGAGAAATACCTTAACAATCTTTTGATGGTATTTTTTCTTTTAAATTCTCGTATTCGAATATGTTTCGAATTCAGATGTTATAAATGTGGGTGGCAATATTGATGTATAGGAAGTGGAATCGGCATTAGGAGAATCCAGAGCAAAGTGGAAGATAGTAGTAGGTCACCATGCAATCAAGAGTGCAGGACACCATGGGAACACTAAGGAGCTTAACATTCATCTCCTTCCACTTATTCAGACATACGACGTTGATCTTTTTATTAATGGGCATGACCATTGCTTACAGCACATAAGCAGCAGTGACAGGTATATCTTTTTATAACTTAAAATTTGGAAAAAGGGTAGTGACTAAAATGGTTGATTATGGTCCCCAAAACAATGTAGTGGAACCCAATTCATGACAAGTGGAGGGGGATCAAAGGCATGGAGGGGAGACGTGAGTTGGTGGAATCCACAAGAACTGAAATTTTATCATGATGGACAAGGTTTCATGTCAGTGGAAATGACTCCCACTGAAGTTAGCATTAAATTCTATGACGTTTTTGGTAATGTTTTGCACAATTGGAGCAGTTCCAAGCAACTTTCTTTCGCTATCTAAGCCAACGTTTTTAACCCTTTAAAACACCTTCCATTGCCTGACCAAGGAGCTGCAACATCAGAATCAGGGGAAATGAATAGGAGACGAACTCTGTTAATATGTTTTATTTGGTACAAAGAAAGTTAGATTTGGAATTATAAGCGTATGTTATTTTTAAAAGTATACGCAAGAGTCAAGTAAGCTAAACTTTTATTGTGTTGAATTAGGTTGCCCAAGTGTTTGATTATTTGTGTGAATAGCAAGTATACTCATGCTCACCTAAGTATAGGGTTGGGTTGCAAAAAATAATTAACTCATTTATAATAGCCAGATTCGTAAGCAAAAGAATTTCTTCACGACACGGCTAGTTGGCTCTTTCTTTCTTCACAAAAATAGCTTTTTATAATCACAAAACCCAAATTAAAGAAATTCCAATATGATGATAAGTGAAGTCCACATGTCAAAGCAATTTAATAACTCAATGTCCCTATAAATTAGTGAGGAGAAGAAAAGAAAAAGTAGTGAAAACGAGTGGATTTTCTTATTAATGCAGACGAAATTAACCACAAGGAGGGATTTACCAGTTTTTGTGAATGTAAGCCCACTTCAAGCTTATTT
Source organism: Gossypium anomalum (assembly GCA_025698475.1). Lineage (NCBI taxonomy): Eukaryota > Viridiplantae > Streptophyta > Magnoliopsida > Malvales > Malvaceae > Gossypium > Gossypium anomalum. Next base: position 65,439,169 of record CM046956.1, read on the forward strand.
ATTTCTTGACAAATACGTAATCTAAAAATAAAATGAAAGTTAAATTATGTGGGCGCACTTGGTTATCACCAATAATATCACAAGCATGAATGATTCATGAAGGAATTAGTCAGCAACCCACTAATTAATTTCATTTCTTAATTAAAATAAACAGAGATAGAAGAAGAATCAACATGTTATATAAGTATGATGATGATGTTCAGTTATTAATATATTTGCTGGTTGTTGGGTTGATTATTGGATGCTGCATTTGACGAATATGCTTTCCAAAAGGTTTAATTCCAGGCATATGCGAATAAGCTCTGGAATATACTCTCCCAAATACCCTACGTCAAATCACTTTAATCACAATATATATGTAGTATAATTATTCAACAAATTTATACGCATTTAATTAATTTTTTAACTAGTTTTTTTATCACATATTTTACTATTTTTATTTTTAATAAAATATTTTTATTTTGTATAATTAATGTGAATAACTATTATTGAAAGATAAATAAAATATATAAAATATTTTAAAAATTGTATTTCTATGATCTTTAAAAATTGAATTGGTTGCCCACCTGTACTTTTTACTTTTCAATTTTTATTGAAAAATCGATATCAATAAATTAGTTATTTTAACATGCATTAAATAATGTTCTTTTTTAGTTTTAAAATGAATAATCTGATGATAAATAATGAAAATTCTACATTTGCAAGTAAATTTGAGTAATGTTCACATCGCTTCAGGTACTGATGATGAACAAAGCAAGAAAATAATGATCAATTGATATGTTTACGCACTTCAATAGTTTTAGGACTTTGCCCAAATAAACAATCCACTATATTAATAATTCATACTCTAAGTGATTACAACATTTAGCACTTTCCGGATTCAATTTCTCACTTACATTAAAATTTATAACACTAAACATGACAAGTTTATAATCCGAGCAATGACAAACAATGGGCACTGCCTTAACAAATAATATTTTTGTTTCGATAGTCATATTTACAGTACTTTTTTATATGTTAAATAGTTGTTAATAGAATAATTTGTAGCGACGTAAAAATTTTAGCTTGGTCGCTTTGTGGCGATTTATTAAAAACTTAAAAATTGACGTTTGATTTTTGAAATAAACAGGGAGTCGCCACCGATCCTTTTTCTAGGTGTGATCGGACACCTAATAAATCATCTTTTTTGAGAAGAAAATTTATTCTCGAACAAAAATGAAGGCCAAATGTGGGTCTACGCAAAAATCAGAGTAAAGTAGGGTTCGGGAGTCGGTTACGCGCGAGGAAGGTATTAGCACTCTCGCGACGCCCAAAATTGGTATCTTGTAAAACACATGTTGTCTTGATTTTTAAAAATAAGAGTTCAATGTAAGATTTAATCGTGATCCGATTGAAAAGATGAGAAATTTTAGTTTTTTGATTTTTAGAAAGGTTGTTCCGTCTTTAACACGAGCCGACAAATTTCATCCAACATAGCGATAAAATCTATGGCTTAATGTTAAATCGGTACATTGCCTTATTTATTAAAATTAATTAGAAAACAAGAATATGATTTTCGAAGTAATGCAAAGCAATATTGATAAAAATAAATAACTGAAAGAATATATTGAAGCAAATAATAAATGTGCTAATTATTTTAAAAAAACGATAAAAATGTATGCGATATTAAACGTAATAATAGTATCAAACACAATAAATAAAAACAATGAATATATATAAACATATAATAATAACAAATGAAGTAACGTAAACATAATATTAAAAATACTAATAGTGTTATATATATATATATTTATATCAAAGTATGTGTAATGATAAGAGTGAAAAGTATATACATAGTAATACTAAAGTACATAAGTAATATATACTTACATAATATATAAAAATGAACATATGCAAGATACATTATAAATACTAGTAACATAAAAATTATATACATTAACAATACTACACAAATATATACATATATTTTAAGATAAATACATAGTAATATTAGAATGAAATAATAAGTATAGTAATAACTATAAGGATATATGAAAATAATACTATAGATGAAATATGTATACAGGAACAATAAAATATATGTACTAATATTAATAATAAATATAGTAGGAATAAACAAATGTAATAATAATATATGCTCAATATGGTATTAAAAATATACATAATACATATATTAGTATTTAAGAATACATACACATAAGATGATATGGAAATATGTACATAGAATAGTATATAAAAAATATAATTGATAATGTTGAAAGTATATATACATAATATATAAAACATATATGCTATATACATATGCATCAGAAATGATAACAATATAGAATGAATTTATTAATACGCTACATAGAGATGCACGTATGGGTATAAATAATAAGGATATTAGAAATACTTTAATATATAATATTGGAATATTTACATAATATGAAAAAATATATATAATATATAGTATTAAAATATATGCGCAATATATACATATTAAAGATAAAAAACTATTGATAATACTTCACAAATATATATACATGCTAAAAATATACAAAATAATATATAAAATATAAGTAAATGTATAGCGTATAAAAAAAAATATATATATACATAATATAATACATAATATAGGCACGTTAGAAATAATAATAATTAATAATATTACTTAAATATATTCATATATGTATTAAAGATATATATATGACAACACATCATAATAATAATAATAATAATAATAATAATAATAATAATAATAATAATAAAATTAAAGTAGAATAATGAGAAAAAGGTAAAAAGGGACTAAATTGAATTGGGAAACTAAATTTTGGGGCTAATTTAAAAGAAAATAAGGAGGAGAGGACTTATTAGAACGCGCATGAAACTGTGGGGGACCAAGAGCGCAATATTCCCTCCTCCCAAAATGCAGCGCATGGCAGAGGACCAGATCACAAAGCGCAACAAATTTCGGGGCCAAATTAAGAAATATTAAAACTCAATTGCGAAAAAAGGAAAAGGCAGAAGGGCTAAAAGCGCAATTAGCCCTTCCAAAAAAAACTCGCGGATCCTGAGACTGATGGGTCGGGTTGCGGGTCAGCCCCCCAAAACGACGCCGTTTTGGGCACTTGGGGGGCCTAATGAAACGGCGTCGTTTCATATGTATTATAAATGTAAATTTTTTTTTACAAAAGCCCATTTTTCTTTGCTTTTAAAAAAAAATCTCTCTCATTTCTCTCTTTTCTCTGCAGGCCTCCACATCCGGCAAGGGCTCCGATCACCGTCCGCCGTGTCGGCGTAAATGTGTTTGCCACCACGTACACAAAGGGGTTTGAAATCGCCAAATGTGTTTTTTTTTTGTTTTTTTTATATTTTAATATACATGCGTATATAAGAGAGATAACTTAAAAAAAAGAAAAAAAAAGAAAAAAATAGAATAAGAATCACCTTGGATTTTTCAGTTTTTGACTTTGGATTTATTAGTTTTCCACTTTGGTGTTGTTCTTCTGTTTTGGTATTGTTAGGATTTTCATTTTTGTTTTAATGTTTATGTTTTTTCATTCCAAAAAAAAAAAAAAATCCTTTACAAACTAATTTCTCAGCTTATATATCTATTTTTTACAAACTTTTCAATATTTTATGCATACTGTCTTTTCTTTTGCAGGTGAACGGCGGTGCTGCAGAGGGCAGTTGGCCGACAGTCAAGGGGTGGTTAGCCGGTGGTGTTAGTGGTTGCGGCGCAAGTGGGCAAGTGGGGGAGGGTAGGTTTGGCTAGGGCTTCTGTTTTCTGACTTGGGTTAGGTTAGGTGGGTATTTGGGTTAGTGGGCTAGTTGGTTTAAATGGGTTAAGGGTAATTGGGTTAGTTAGTTGGGTTTGGGTAGTAAATGGGCTAACCGAGTTTGTTGTATTGGGTCTTGGGTTTAGGGGTTTGGGTCTGATTGTAAAGGTTTAATTGTAATGGGTTTGAGGGTTTAAGTATTGAGTTATGGGTTTGAAAATGTAAGTGGGCCAAATTGGCCTATAACAGCTGCCCCTCTTTGCTCATTGTCGTGTAACGAGAATAGAGCAAAGACACAAAGAAAAGCCAATTTTGCCCAGTCTTGCTGAGTCTTGACTTCTTTGGTGCTCTTTTGTTCAGGTAGTCTCTTTTCAGTCCACCGCATCTTCTAGCTTTGGTTCAATCCACTGCATTTTCTGATATATGCCTTGTAACTTCAATCTACTCCAATGTAACTTCGAAGATATGAGATTTGTAGCTTCAATCAGCTCTTCTATCGCTTCAGTGAGATAAGATTTGTGGTCTTCTCTTCGGTAACTTTTAGAAAGGCAAGATCTGATATCCTCGATCAACTTCATTGCAACTTCAAGGAGACAAGACTTGCAACTTTTGACCTGCTCCACTGCAGCTTCAGGGAGACCAAGTCTGGTGTCTTTCATCAGCTTCAATCTTTATTCTTGCTCGGCATGTGATCCTGAGCTCAACTCATTTCTCGCAATATGAATTGACTCTTTAAAAACAGACATTTTAAAAAAAAAAAAGAAATTGAAAATAACTCAGTATGTGAGCCAAAGCTCAACTCATCTCTCACAACATGAGTTGGCCTTTTTGAAAAAAAGGAATTAAAAGGCTTAACTCACCTCTCGCAATATGAGTTGATTTTGAACAACATAAATTGAAAACAGAAATTGAAAGGCTCAACTCACCTCTCGCAATATGAGTTGATTTTTGAAGAACAGAAATTAAAAATACCTCAGCGTGTGACCTGAGACTCAGCTCGCCTCTCGTAATATGAGTTAATTTTTGAAACATAAATTAAAACACAAAAATTGAAAATACCTCAGCGTGCCCCAAGGCTCAACTCACCTCTCGCAATATGAGTTGATTTTTTTGAAAAACAGAATTTGAAAAGCAGAAATTGAAGATACCTCAGTGTGCCCTGAGGCTCAACTCATCTCTCGCAATATGAATTGATTTTTGAAACATAAATTGAAATTACCTCAACGTGTCTTGAGGCTCAACTCACCTCTCGCAATATGAGTTGATTTTCTTGAAAAGCGTGAATTGAAAAGCAGAAATTGAAAATACCTCAGCGTGCCCCGAGGCTCAACTCACCTCTCGCAATATGAGTTGATTTTGGAAAAGTAAAAATTAAAAACAGAATTTGAAAATACCTCGGCATGTGACCCGAGGCTCAACTTACCTCCCGCAATATGAGTTGATTTTTGGAAACAGAAATTAAACATCAAAATACCAAAACCTGTCATTTGGTAGAACTTAGGAGTCTTTTCCTTTGATTCAATACAATTATCATCACGTCCTCTTGCTCTACTGGATTACCTGTATATGCCATGCATGATGTTATCATGATATGCACATGTTTATCTTAAATGCCTTTATGCCTACATGATTATGCAGTGCTCCTTAGGCATGTTTGTCGTATGTCCTTTTAGCCACGATTGTTGAGGATCTGTGTTCATTGCTTTGATTCTCGACTTTCTCTTCAAGCCTCGTACCCATATTCAAGTTTCACGAGTAATCGACGTTTCTTAGATATTACTCTTTTGCCCCTAGTTAAACTTTGTTCTTACTTTAAGGCTCTTGTGCTTATCAAATTTTCATCCAGGTAATGCTTAACATTTTTTTTGTTTTAGAGTATGTCATTTCACTATTTATCATGTAAATAAACACATAATGAGATGCATGAAAAAGGTCAGGTAGGGACAAAAATGATATCTCATATTTATCTATTTCAAATGTGACAAACAAAGAAAGTTAACCAATGATAGTAAAAAATGTCAAAAAAAAGAAGGGATCGTATTCAACGGATACAAATGGTCTAGATATTCAACACATGAACTCTTCCACATTCCTCAATCAAGAATCTTTTCGAGCATGGTTTCTTGCGCAGAAGATTTCGAGCTTTCAGAAATGCTTCAAATACTGTAGTCTCACGGTTTGACCCATCGTTCGACCGCCTTGTTCTTTAAGCCCAAGTTTTCTTCATTAGGATGCCCTCTCAGGTTTTCATCTTAATCTTTTGTGCTTAATCAAGACGCCCTTTTCGGGTTTTCGCCTTGATCCTCCCTTTTTTTTTAGATGCCCTTTTCGGGTTTTCATCTTGATTTTCTTTTTTCAAGCATAATATTTCTTCACAGCATCTAAGTTCACTGGATTCGGTAACTCCTTCCCATCCATCTCGGTAAGGATCAAAGCTCCTCCTGAGAATGCCTTCTTTACAACGTATGGTCCTTCCCAATTTGGTGCCCATTTTCCTCGCAGGTCTTTGTGTATTGGGAGAATCTTTCCCAGCACGAGTTCTCCTTCGTGGAATTCTCTTGGTCGTACTTTCTTGTCATGAGCCGCGATCATTCTCTTCTGGTACATCTGTCTGTGACAAATTGCCCTTAGACATTTTTCTTCGATGAGGTTTAACTGGTCATATCGAGCTTGAACCCATTCTGCTTCCCCTAATTTCGATTCCATTAAGACTCGTAGAGAAGGAATCTCAACTTCGATAGGTAACACAGCTTCCATTCCATAAACCAGAGAGAAAGGAGTTGCTCCCGTAGATGTCCGCACAGATGTGCGATATGCATACAAAGCAAATGGTAGCTTCTCGTGCTAGTCTTTATAAGTCTCGGTCATTTTTCTAATAATCTTCTTAATATTTTTGTTGGCTGCTTCAACAGCTCCGCTCATCTTTGGGCGATAAGGCGAGGAGTTATGATGCTTTATTCGAAATTGCTCACACACTTCTTTCATCGTCTTGTTGTTCAGATTCATGGCATTATCTGAAATGATTCTTTCAGGCAAACCATATCGACAAATGATTTCCTTCTTCAAAAACCTGCAAATTGCAGTCTTGGTCACATTGGCAAACGAAGCGGCTTCTATCCATTTTGTGAAGTAATCAATGACCACAAAAATGAATCGATGTCCATTTGAATCTTTTGGAGAAATTGGTCCTATAACATCCATGCCTCACATAGAAAAAGGCCACGTAGAACTCATGACATAAAGAGAAGGGGCTACATGAATTTTATTGCCATAGACTTGACATTTGTGGCATTTTTGTGCAAAATTGATGTAGTCACTTTCCATCGTCAGCCAATAATAACCGAGTCTCATGATCTTTCTGGTCATATTGAAACCATTGGCATGTGTTCCGCAGATTCCCTCATGGACATCTTCAAGTATTTTCCTAGCTTCAACATCATCCATGCATCTCAAGAGCATTGATCCTTTCCTCTTTTGTACAGGATATCCCCATTAAGAACAAATCCCGCTGCCATTCTTTTGATTGTTCTTTTGTCGTTCTCATTCGCTTGTTCGGGATACTTTTGATTCTTGACATATTCTAAGATATCATGGAACTATGGCCGTCCGTCTGCCTCTTTCTCAATGCTACAATAGTGTGCAGGGACCTCGTATATGCTCATTTTGAGGGGCATTATTTCTACTTCTCTACTTGCTTTGAACATTGAAGCCAAAGTGGCCAGGGCATTGGCCAATTGGTTTTCTTCTCGTGGGAAGTAATGAAAAGTTATTTCTTTGAACTCCTTGATCAATTCAGCCACTAAATCACTGTACTTAATCAATTTTGGGTCCCTCACTTCTCAATCTCCACGGATTTGGTAAACCACTAGGGCTGAGTCCCCATACACCTCTAAGATTTCGATGTTTCGTTCAATAGCTGCGCGAAGCCCTATGATACAGGCCTCATATTCTGCTATGTTATTGGTACAGAAGAAGTTCAGTCTTACCGTGAATGGATAATGATTCCCGTCTAGTGATACCAGGATTGCTCCAATTCCATGTCCTAAGGCATTTAACGCACCATCAAAGCTCATCTTCCATGGTTTCTCTTTTGATGACTCGGATTCCTTTTCTGTGATGTATATTAAGTCTTTATCTGGGAAATCGAATCTTAAGGGCTCATATTCCTCTGTTGTTCGAGTCGCTAGGAAATAAGCTATTGCGCTCCCTTTTATCGACTTTTGGCTCACATAGACGGTGTCGTACTCTGAAAATAGGATCTGTCATCGTGCCATTCTTCCAGAAAGTGCAAGTGACTCCATCATGTACTTTATTGGGTCCAGCTTTGAAATCAACCATGTCGTATGGTACAACATATATTGTCTGAGTCTTCGAGCTACCCAAACCAGAGCGCAACAAAATTTTTCAATGGACAAATACTTTGCCTCATATTCAGTGAACTTTTTGCTGAGGTAGTAGATCGCCTTTTCTTTCTTTCCTGACTCGTCGTGTTGCCCCAGTACGCAACCCAATGAATTTTCGAACACAGTCAAATACAATATCAATGGTCTTCCCGGGGTTGGCGGTACTAGCACTGGAGGGCTAGACAAATATTGTTTTATCTTATCAAAGGCCACCTGGCATTCCTCATTCCATTATCCCAGGTTATGTTTTCGAAGAAGCCGAAAGATTAGGTCGCATTGGTTGGTAAGTTGAGCAATGAATCGGGCGATATAGTTTAACCTCCCTAAAAATCCTCTGACTTCCTTTTGAGTACGCGGAGGTTGTAACTCTTGGATGGCTTTTATTTTATTTGGATCAACCTTAATACCTCTTTCACTGACAATGAAGCCTAGCAACTTTCCTGAGGTAGCCCTAAACGTACATTTGGCTGGATTAAGCTTTAGCTAAAACTTTCTCAGCCTTTCGAACAACTTCTTGAGGTTCGCTACATGCTCTTCTTCTCCTCGGGATTTAGCAATCATATCATCGACGTAGACCTCTATTTCTTTATGCATCATGTCATGGAATAACGTCACCATAGCCCTCTGATATGTTGCCCCAGCATTCTTTAACCCAAATGGCATCACTTGTTACGAAAGTAGTTTTCTCCATATCTTCAGGGGCCATCTTGATCTGATTATACCCCGAGAATCCGTCCATGAAAGAAAACAATAAATGTTTTGCTGTGTTATCCACTAACGTATCAATGTGTGGTAAGGGGAAATTATCTTTTGGGCTTGCTCGGTTCAGGTTACGGTAATCTACGTACATTCGTACTTTGCCATCTTTCTTTGGTACTGGGACTATGTTAGCCACCCATTCTGGATATTTAGAGGCTTGTAGGAAGCCAGCATCAAATTTCTTCTTGACTTCCTCTTTTATTTTCAACAGCATTTCGGGTCTCATCTGTCTTAGCTTTTGCTGAATGGGTTTGCATTTTGGCTTTAACGGGAGCTTATGGACCACTACATTTTCATCTAATCCTAGCATGTCCTAATATGACCATGCGAATACATCTTTGTACTCACGGAGCAAAACGATCAAATTATGCCTGGTGCTCTCTGAAATAGAAGTCCCAATCTTCACTTCTTGCTTCCTTTCTTCAGTGCCCAAATTTATTGTTTCAACAGATTCTTGATGAGGCAAAATCTATTTATCCTCTTGTTCCACCATTCTTAACAAGTCAGGAGACGAGACATAGTCTTCAGCATTTTCTTCGGCTTCGAATTCTCCTAAACAAACAGCTTTCTCAAAATCAATTTCAAGACTTGTAACGGGTTTATTCATGTCGTCGATATCTGAGCACCTGAAAGTTGGATGGAAAAGGAAACTATAGAGAGGCATCCAAGTATTGGAACCAACAAACGAAATGTTATGTCATGGCATGAAGCAAATGTAAGGATAGGCTATGAAATGAGAAAATGATTATGAAATTAGTGATAATTCGAAAAATTGTGACAAAATGCATCTTCATTGATATTCATTTGAATGATAAAAAGCGAATGCAAGCTCTTACAAAAGAATTTTATTATATCTAAGGACACAATAGAGGGTTAATGTTTAGCATTACTCTGAAGACTTATAAACTACAAGAAGCTCCTCGGCAGTCCAATTGTTCAACGTGAAACTTGGGGGACAAGGGCGTATCCTTGAGACGTCTTTACTTGCACCAACCCCTTTGTCAATGACATTTATACTGACATTCTGAAAACCCTTCTCGATTAATACTAGCGTGCTCCGTGAATTATCATGCCCCGGGTATATCACTCCTGCAGATGTAAATGTTCTTGACAAAGGAGGGTACTCCATGGGTTTCCATTCTGGTTCTCGTCCTAAAGTTCTCGCAATCCTTCTTTCCTGATCTTTCTTCCACTGTTTCCTTCTTTGACGTGTGTCTGGCTGAAAACCTAAACCGTATCGAGCCTTATGATGCACTGGCCTCAGAGCCCTGACTATTCTTTGTTGAAATTTTCCATGACCTTTCCTTGCTCAGGCTCCTCTCCCCACAGTCAGCTTGATACCCATCTTGGTATTCCTCGACAACTTAGGCACAGGAATTCTGTTTCCCTAAGCGACAAAAGTGGCATTGACAAACTCCAAGGATCGGAAGGAACATTCTATTGCATCTTTGCTCACTTCAAGTATGGTGCATCGGCAGAGATAGATGCGACAATGTCTTTTTTTCCCTCGACTGTGACCAAATAGCCATCCATGATAAATTTTATTTTTTGGTGGAGGGATGATGGGACTGCTCCAGCGGAATGGATCCAAAGTCTTCCCAAGAGGCAATTGTATGATGGTGTAATGTCCATGACTTGAAATTCAACCTCGTATATATAAGGGCCCACTTCCAGAGGGATCTCAATCTTTCCCATGACTTCACGCCTTGTCCCGTCGAACGCCCTTACCGTGGAATGACAGGGCCTTAAATAGGACAGATCCATCGAAATTCTGGAAAGCGTGGCCAACGGTATGACGTTGAGCGCCGACCCATTATCGATGAGCACATTTGGTATTATGTAGCCCTTGCAGCGAGTCGTAATATGCAGCACTTTCACCGAGCCTCTACTGTTTGGTGGTATCTCATCATCACTAAAAGAGATGAAATTTTCCGCATTCAGATTGTTTACCCACCTATCAAGCTTCTCAACAGATATGTTGTTTGCTACATAAGCTTGATTTAACACCTTCAGTAAAGTATTCCGGTATGGCTCTAAATTTAACAGTAGAGATAAAACTGAAATTCGTACTGGCTGCTTACTCAATTGTTCCACCACACTATACTCACTGTGCTTAATAAATTTCAAGAATTCCTGAGCTTCTTCCTCATCCACGGGCTTTTTAGCTTCTTGCACTGGTGGAGTCTCCTGCTCGACTTCAGCCTCATACATCACTACTTTTCCTTTTTGTTTCAAGTTACTATTCTTCTTTGTCGGCTCAGTTTCTTTAGAATAACAATGCCCACTGTGGGTAAAATGGCCTATTTCCCCAATATCTCCAGTTGTGGCTTCGGGCTTTTCACCCTCAGGTGTGACAATGTTGACATCGTACCTCCACGGTACTATTTTATTATCCTTATAAGGGAAAAGAGATGGTACTTCGATTATCACCTTTGGTTTCATTGGCTCCTTCTTCGCGTCATAATAAATTATTAACGGTTGGTCGACGCTATGCGGGAAACCTGATGATTGATTGTCAGATGCACATATTTTTCCACTGTCGGCCTCTTCGCCTTTACAAAAAATCTCAATCTCCTTATTATCCATCATATTTTGCAGTAATCTCCTGAACCCCTCGCAGGACTGAATGTTGTGCCCCCCAATACCATGGAGCTCGCAAAAACTGTGACATTTATCATTTCTTCCTTCAAATACTTCATGACAGAGCAATCCTTTTCCAACTAGTACCTCCTAGATTTTCTGCAGAGGTATTCTTATTTCAGAAACCCATCTTCTACTTTGCCGTTCGTCTTCTTCTCCTACTGCGCTCACATTCCCTTCAGTGTGGTTTGGGAATGGATTCCCGGTCGTACCGCCAGTACCATCAAATCGTAAAATGCCCGCATCGATGAGTCATTGAACTCTCCTTTTGAAGGCAAGACAGTTCTCCGTAGAATGCTCCTGGTTCCCGGCATGGTATGCACAACTAGCATTTGGATCGTACCATTTCGGGTATGGAGGTTTAAGGGGTGCCATGTAATGGGTAGATATTAATTGCTTCTCCAAGAGTTTCGGGTATAGTTCCCCATATAACACAGGAATAGAAGTAAATTGCGGTTTCTCGGGGTTGGGCCTTATTGGTCTTGGTTCGTTTTTGGGTTGGCTTTGAACAGGTACAGTATTTTGTGGGAATGTGGCAACGGGTCTTTGATTGTTCGTGGTGTATACGGGGTAGGAAGGAGGTGGTGTTTGGTAGTAAGGGGTTTGAGGAGGATAATAAAAATTTAGAGGTGGATAATTTCGAGGTCGGGGTTGATTTGGATATGGATTAGGGTTATAACGGCTTCCCATTCCCACCATGTGGGCTTCTGGCTCTTTCTTCCTTACGGGTGCTGCCTTTCTTGAACTATCAGAACCTTCCATCCTTCTACTCTTGATGACACTTTCAATAAGTTCTCCAGATATTACAATATCCGAAAAATCCTTCGTAGTACTTCCCACCAGCTTGTCATAGAATGGTGCTCTCAGAGTATTGATGAAAAGAACCGTTATCTCAGTCTTCGTCAGTGGAGGCTCTACTTGGGCCAAGATATCTCTCCATCTTTGAGCGTACTGTCTGAAGGTCTCCGTTGGTCTCTTCTCCATCATTTGCATTGTCATTCAGTCAGGCACCATATCTGACACATGCTTGTATTGCTCACAGAATTCTGACGCCAAGTCCTTCCAAGATTAGATCTTTTCCCTACTAATTGGTTGTACCACCGAAGAGCTGATCCTGTTAGACTATCTTGAAAACAATGTATGAGTAGCTTATCTTCGTTCACATAACCGGTCATCTTCCGGCAAAACATGATGAGATGTACTTTTGGACATCTTGTCCCATTGTACTTTTTAAAATCTGGTACTTTAAACTTGAGAGGCAACACTAAATCGGGTACCAAACTGAGCTCTTTAGCTCCCAATGCAGAGAAGGCTTCAGTACCTTATATCGCTTTGAGTCTTTCTTCCAAAATCCTATACTTATCCTAAACATCATGATCATCCATTTTCAACCTGGCTATCTTTGCTGGATCGTCCAAATCTGGAACGAGTGGATCTGCAGGACTACCCCTAGGTTTGATGCGAACACTCTTTGCCCCAAATTAGCAGGTGGTGCAGGTCATTGTTCCAGGCCTGTAGGTTCCCATTGAGCGTACCCTCTTTGTGTTGCGTGGGCGTGCGGTGGAGTAAATTCTGGAGGATGGGGCGGATCCTGATCGATGTTAACCCTTGACTGTGGTTCCACAACGTCAGGGTTCATAGGTCCCTTTCCTTTTACTAGAGCTGACATCATTTCCATCATTTTGGCCATTTGGTCTCTTTGTTCGAGCGATTCTTCTTGAGATCTCACCATTAAGTCTCTTGTCTCTTGCTGCGACTTGGCCAACTGCTCTTGTAATTCCCTTTGACCTCTTTCCATCCTTTCAATTCTTTCATTGAATTTAGCCTCTATTGCCCTAGCTTGTCGACGCGTTCTATACAAATGATGTGATTCTAGTCTTGAAGTGTCGCAACTGCGAATTATATGGTTTTAGCCTTGGTGAATGATTATGGTGACATGTATATGCAATGAATGAATGAATGAATGCATGACAAATGAATGATAAATGAATGTTAATCGTGAATAAATATGCAAGAATTTTGGTGTTGATTTCAAGATAGCCCCATACTTAGGCATTTCATTTACCAAAAGAGTCTATTACAAAAAGTCTCGCCATTTTTCTTGATTCAAAAGTTACACAAATTTCCTAGCCACATCATCTTGTTTCTTCACTCGCTCTAAGAACTCGACATGTTCGATCTTCTTCTCTCGAGGAATTGGCAATCGAGAGCTTCACTTTTCTTCCGACAATTGTACCACGTGCATGGCTACCCCACGAATTTCATTGATCAGATAGCTAAGTTGCATTTCTTTTTCTTGGAGACCCTCTTCGTAAGCACGAATGTCTCTATCATACTGATTATTCTTTTTTTCCAAAGCTTCCAAGAGAGTATATAGCTGTTGTTGATGATCTTGCAGCATACCTTCTAAATCCTGTATCCTCTCTTTTAGTTCTTGACGTTTAGATTGATTAGTCATTACCTCGGCAATCATAGCTTCATATTCAGCGTTCTTTTTCTTTAACTCCATCATTGCCCGTGCGGCCTTTTCTTCTTCTTTCATTGCTTTTCCTTTCCAGAATTCCATCTCGCCTTTGATGTTGCTTAATTCTTCTTTCCATTCTACTGATGACTTGCCCAGCCCACTATTCTTGATAGTGCCTCTTAACTTCTTATTTTCTAGATGAAGGTCCCTTAAGTCATTTCTTACGACTTCAGCTTCTTTTTGCACTTTCTCGGTTCTGGATCTTTCAATCTGAACATCAATCTTCAGTTGGTAGTTTTCCTCTTGAAGAGCACTAAGGTCTCAAGACATCTTGGCCTTTTCTCGTTCAAATTCTTGTCTTGCCATTTCTAACTCAGATGGCATTTCTAAAGAGAAAGGATTCTGGACGGTGTAATTTGTCGATGAGACGTGCTGACTATTCACTCATTGCTTTCTCCATATGACATAATCTTATGTGAGAGTGTCAGCGTACAAAGCTAATTCCATAAGATGAATTCTCTTCCAAGACTTTGCAGTGTCTCGGACCCTTCTCATATAACCTTCACCCACGAAAGCAAACTCGGACTGTGATAATCCTCCAGTGACGGGTATGAATTATCGTAAAAAAATTACCTTTGGACCATTAATGGAGCATAACCAACTCCTCCCTATAATCTAAGCAGTGGCACCCAATCCTGGTTGCCCACTTTGTATAACAGAACCGAAGGGCGTATCCATGGTGCTCTCTAGGTTACATCTTCAGCACGAATATTCTAAAAAACTGAAACCCAATGCTGTTCGATGACTTCCTTTGGCCATTCTTTCTCGAGATAAGCTTCTAACGGGGAGAATATTTTAGAAAATATGTGGAACAACGTGCGCTCTACTTTCCAGAAGTGGCTCAAAATCCAAACATTGAGTAACTGCGCACATCCGATGAAACGACCTTCCCATTTTCTCCTACAGATGCTTAGTGATCTGAAGGTTTCGGCCAGGATAGTTGGGACAGGGTTGATTCCTTGTTTTAACCTTTCAAAGAAATCCACTACTGCAACTTCTATGTGTCCAAGCACTTTTGGGAAAACGATCAAACCGTAAATGGCCAAAGCGAACAGATTTACCATCTTCAACATGTCGGGGTGGTTTAGAACCAAGTCTCGCAGGGAAAACCATGGAATGCAGCTGGTTTCATTCTTCTTCTTGATCTGTTTTTCCGCCTATGTGTCAGTCATGTCTGTCAATCTCATTAACTTTTTCTTAAAAGTCATCGGCTTGGGTTCTTTCACATATATTTTGTAAAATTACACATTATTGATACGAAGCAAAGCAACGTATTCTTCTATAGTCGGGGTCATGTCTTCTTGATTGAAGGTGAAACACTGGTAAGCTGGATCCCAGAATCTGACCATAGCTTGAATCAATCGTTCGTCAACGTTGATGGCAATCAGGTTGGCTATATCCCCGTATCTTTCCGTGAAGATTCCCCTAGTGTCTGAGTCCCACTGATTCCAGATTCGAACCAAGTCTTCCAGATTATTCTGACGAACATTCACGGTTACATGCTCAGGCAGATTGGCAATACATCCCTCCGCTAGACTATCCCCTTTTTCTTTCTGAATTTTCAAAGACCAATCCCGGACTACGGCATTTTTCTCGGTTGTTTGTATAATCGACTCTTCCATCAAAAACCCGATCTCTAGTAAACACTTTTTAATGTGATGCCTATAATGCATGATGAAAAATGAAGATAAAGATAAACCAACTTGATTAGTAGGCAAAAAAATCATGGAAAATTTATCAAATTACGCTACCCGATCTAGTTTATTAAACCAACCCAATCCCCTTGCATACAAAGTGAAAGTGGAAAAGGTAAGAGGCGTTTCTCCCGTGTACTTATTTTGGTGAATGTTAAACGAGCGGAGGTCTGGCATGGCTCTACTTAGGGGGCTCATACGGTTCACTATATGCGGTTTTGGTTCTAGGTAGGTACTCAAATTGTTCGTACTATCGTCTACTAAAACTAGTACGAAGCCTCGGTCATAGCCCATCACAGGCTCACGAGGTCAATTCGAGGGGTTACATTTACTTATGCCTATACAGAGAGACAAGTTACTCACGAAAGCATAAGTCATATGTAACCCGAAAGTATTCACTAGCCTGTACGGAGGGACGAGTTAACTCACGAAGGCGTAGCGTTTACTTTCACTTAAACGGACGGAGCCCGGGTATAGAGCTCATGTTATGCAAAATGGAAGTGCACGGTGTGTGGGGAGAAACTCACAAACCTTTACATTTTATTTACAAACAAAACTAAAAGACTAAAACCATAAAACTTAGAGCTGAAAAACAGCAAGATAAAACAAGTTAGAAAAATATTTACAACATGATGCAAATACATGAATTTTTGAAAACAAAAATTTGAGGATCACAACTAAACGTTAATTTGAACAAGGAACTTTAAAAATTTTGACAACACGAGTTTAATTCCAGACACGACTCTCAAAAATGGGTCCCCAGTGGAGTCGCCAGCTGTAGCGACGTAAAAATTTTAGCTTGGTCGCTAATTGTGGCGATTTATTAAAAACTTGAAAATTGACGTTTGATTTTTGAAATAAACAGGGAGTCGCCACTGATCCTTTTTCTAGGTGTGATCGGACACCTAATAAATCATCTTTTTTGAAAAGAAAATTTATTCTCAAACAAAAATGAAGGCCAAATGTGGGTCTACGCAAAAATCAGAGTAAAGTAGGGTTCAGGAGTCGGTTACGCGCGAGGAAGGAATTAGCACCCTCGCGACGCCGAAAATTGGTATCTTGTAAAACACATGTTGTCTTGATTTTCAAAAATACGAGTTCAATGTAAGATTTAATCGTGATCCGATTGAAAAGACGATAAATTTTAGTTTTTCAATTTTTAGAAAGGTTGTTCCGTCTTTAACACGAGCCGACAAATTTCATCCAACATAGTGATGAAATCTATGGCTTAATGTTAAATCGGTACATTGCCTTATTTATTAAAATTAATTAGAAAACAAGAATATCATTTTCGAAGTAATGCAAAGCAATATTGATAAAAATAAATAACTGAAAGAATATATTGAAGCAAATAATAAATGTGCTAATAATTTTAAAAAAAGATAAAAATGTATGCGATATTAAACGTAATAATAGTATCAAACACGAAATAAAAACAATGAATATATATAAACATATAATAATAACAAATGAAGTAACGTAAACATAATATTAAAAATACTAGTAGTGCTATATATATATATATATTTATATCAAAGTATGTGTAATGATAAGAGTGAAAAGTATATACATAGTAATACTAAAGTACATAAGTAATATATACTTACATAATATATAAAAATGAACATATGCAAGATACATTATAAATACTAGTAACATAAAAATTATATACATTAACAATACTACACAAATATATACATATATTTTAAGATAAATACATAGTAATATTAGAATGAAATAATAAGTATAGTAATAACTATAAGGATATATGAAAATAATACTATAGATGAAATATGTATACAGGAACAATAAAATATATGCACTAATATTAATAATAAATATAGTAGGAATAAACAAATGTAATAATAATATATGCTCAATATGATATTAAAAATATACATAATACATATATTAGTATTTAAGAATACATACACATAAGATGATATGGAAATATGTACATAGAATAGTATATAAAAAATATAACTGATAATGTTGAAAGTATATATACATAATATATAAAACATATATGCTATATACGTATGCATCAGAAATGATAACAATATAGAATGAATTTATTAATACGCTACATAGAGATGCACGTATGGGTATAAATAATAAGGATATTAGAAATACTTTAATATATAATATTGGAATATTTACATAATATGAAAAAAAATATATAATATAGTATTAAAATATATGCGCAATATATACATATTAAAGATAAAAAACTATTGATAATACTTCACAATTACATATACATGCTAAAAATATACAAAATAATATATAAAATATAAGTAAATATATAGCGTATAAAAATATATATATTTATACATAATATAATACATAATATAGGCACGTTAGAAATAATAATAATTAATAATATTACTTAAATATATTCATATATGTAT
Source organism: Gossypium anomalum (assembly GCA_025698475.1). NCBI lineage: Eukaryota > Viridiplantae > Streptophyta > Magnoliopsida > Malvales > Malvaceae > Gossypium > Gossypium anomalum. The sequence goes on from CM046956.1 coordinate 65,457,364, forward strand.
TAAAGATATATATATGACAACACATAATAATAATAATAATAATAATAATAATAATAATAATAATAATAATAATAATAATAATAATAATAAAATTAAAGTAGAATAACGAGAAAAAGGTAAAAAGGGACTAAATTGAATTGGGAAACTAAATTTTGGGGCTAATTTAAAAGAAAATAAGGAGGAGAGGACTTACTAGAACGCGCATGAAACTGTGGGGGACCAAGAGCGCAATATTCCCTCCTCCCAAAACGCAGCGCATGGCAGAGGACCAGATCACAAAGCGTAACAAATTTCGGGGCCAAATTAAGAAATATTAAAACTCAATTGCGAAAAAAAGAAAAGGCGGAAGGGCTAAAAGCGTAATTAGCCCTTCCAAACAAAACACACGGGTCCTGAGACTGACGGGTCGGGTTGCGGGTCGGCCCCCCAAAATGACGCCGTTTTGGGCACTTGGAGGGCCTAATGAAACGGCGTCGTTTCATATGTATTATAAATGTAAAATTTTTTTTACAAAAGCCCATTTTTCTTTGCTTTTAAAAAAAAACTCTCTCATTTCTCTCTTTTCTCTGCAGGCCTCCACATCCGGCAAGGGCTCCGATCACCGTCCGCCGCGTCAGCCGCCGTGCCGGGCACCGTACACGATGGCCAGAAATCGCCAAAGGTGTATATTTTTTGTTTTTTTTTTATATTTTAAGATACATGCGTATATAAGAGAGATAACTTAAAAAAAAGAAAAAAAAGAAAAAAATAGAATAAGAATCACCTTGGATTTTTCGGTTTTTGACTTTGGATCTATTAGTTTTCCACTTTGGTGTTGTTCTTTTGTTTTGGTATTGTTAAGATTTCCATTTTTGTTTTAATGTTTATTTTTTTCATTCCAAAAAAAAAAAAAAATCCTTTACAAACTAATTTCTCAGCTTATATATCTATTTTTTACAAACTTTTCAATATTTTATGCATACTGTCTTTTCTTTTGCAGGTGAACGGCGGTGCTGTAGAGGGCAGTTGGCCGACAGTCAGGGGGTGGTTAGCCGGTGGTGTCAGTGGTTGCAGCACAAGTGGGCAAGTGGGGGAGGGTAGGTTCGGCTAGGGCTTCTGTTTTCTGACTTGGGTTAGGTTAGGTGGGTATTTGGGTTAGTGGGCTAGTTGGTTTAAATGGGTTAAGGATAATTGGGTTAGTTAGTTGGGTTTGGGTAGTAAATGGGCCAACCGGGTTTGTTGTATTGGGTCTTGGGTTTAGGGGTTTGGGTCTGATTGTAAAGGTTTAATTGTAATGGGTTTGAGGGTTAAGTATTGAGTTATGGGTTTGAAAATGTAAGTGGGCCAAATTGGCCTATAACATAATTATAATTATTTTTTTAGTTTCAACCTTATATTAATAATATTTTATGATATTTAGAAACATGGAGGGAGAAGACTACATGCATTATTAAATTATATATATGCGTTATACTTCTAATATTCATATTAATAAACCTTCTTATTAGATGAAAAAATATTTTTATTTATTTTAAGTTCATAATTGTCTTATTAACATTTTTACTTTAGATATATAAAGTAATTTTTAACATGTTTTAATAAATATTATTAACAAAATAATTATACTTTTTAGTTTAAAAATGATATTAATAATATGTTTATCGTACTTATTGAAACGAAAGTAGAAAACTACATGCGCTATTAGATTATAAGTGATATACTTTGAATATTATAACAAAAAATTTAATAATTGTTAGATGTTGGTTTTAGCAAGTTGGGTTAGTAGTTCGTAGATGGGATAAAATCTGCAAAAGGGAAGAGGAAGGGTTAAAAGGCATTGAAGTTGCAACTCTAGAGTGTCCTCTAATGCTAATGATAGGGAACAACGGATCAAAATTGTATTTAAATTGTTCGACTCGAAAAAAAATTCGAAATTAACCTAAAAGAAGAACAAATATATTTAGAAACAAAAAAAAAAAAAAAAAAAACGAAAACAACTAAAAGAAGAAATTCAAGAATAAAAAAAATAAAGATTCAAAACATAGACAAATAAAGAAAACATAAATTAAAAGGTGGAAGATGGATTGAATAAGATAATGCATATGGATGAAAAATATAAACCCTTTAAGATATAAACCCCAACAAATTCAATTAATGGCTCTAATAAACCCTTCAAGAAATAATTTTTGACAAATTGAAGGATGAAGAATAGATTCCCATAACTCATTGAAGAAAATCATGAAGAAAAATCACTTCAAAAAATTACAAAAAGCAATCTTGCACGAAATAAATTAACTACAAGAGTTGAAAATTTTATTAATGAATGAATCAATGCCTTTAATGAATAATAAAGAGATCTTAATATAGGCTTGCTAATTACATCCAAATAAAACTTCAAGTATAATGAAACTCTAACCAATCTAAACCAGAAATAGTTTTAGTATAACTAAATTTTCTTATTGACTAAGATATATAAAACTTCTAAACAATTTTGAATACTTAAAAATATCCTAAATTTTGAAATAAATAAATAATAAAATAATAAAATCTAATAGAATATTGAGCTCATATATAATAAAAATTAGGCTTTAAACTAGAATACAATATGAGTTAAAATAGAATGGAAGCCCGAAACTCATAATTTTCTGTAATAATCCTGTAAAAAAATTTTGTTTGTCCAGTCTTCAGTAAAATGGTCATAACTTGAGCTCTCGAATTCGAAATTGAGTGATTCAAAGTGCGTTTCGACGATAAAAGATAGCTCTTTGAACGCTATGCAGATATCTCAGCCCAGATATGCTTGGATCCTATCCAAAAATTCATCACAATTCGAATAATCTTCCAAACTTGAAAATTGGCAGCTTAGTTGAATTGAATTTAATAAATTTCACCCCATTTGTTCATGTATCATTCCCCTTCTCCTCGAATATTGTTTTTGGTCGAATAAAAAAGTATTTTATTATAGGTGGAATGAGTTAATTGAGCTCCTCTCAAAGGATCGACAAATTCCGGAAAGAAAGAAGCAAGTTTACTAGACAAATTCAAGTTAAGGTTAGTGAAAACATAATCATTCATCTTCATTGTATAGGCTCTTTCTTTCTTCTCTTTTTCAATGTAGATTGAATACTCTAATTTTACCTTATAGGAATTTTCACTCACCAAAGTTGGACAATCAAATTGACTTTTATCGCTTAAGGTCTATTTTCTCTCAATCTTTTTACATGAACCATCATCATTTCCCTTAAACCCCTCACAAAAATTTTGAACATTAAATTCATTAGAATTCAACTTTTTAGGAGAAAAATAAATGTCTAATTCATCCAAATTCATAGGCTATGAGAAACAATTCTCAATATCAACTTTTTCTGGTTCACAAAGTGCATTGTTACTATCATCACAGTTCTCACTATTACTATCAAATTCTTTGATATCAACTTTGGTATAAGGTGCAATACTATATCTAGACTCAACAATAAACACAAAATCACACTTACAATCTTCATAAACTACGCCACTCGAAGTTTCTTGCTCATTCATATAATCATCGTTAATGGTAGCACTAAAAGAAAACTCCTCAATAGGCTCGGTGTCATACATATGTTCTTCTTCGAAGCTTTCATCACTGGTTGAATAGTGAATTAGACATTGGAAACCCTCATGATCTTTTGAACCACACCAATGCCATTTCACTATAGGCAAGAGATCAATCATACTCTCATTTGCTTGATGGCATTTAAAGTTTTGGTGATCCCTCTTATCACCAAACATTTTTTTATGCTTATTCGAAAGTTTAAGCTCACAGAGCTCGTTATGTCTTTTGTACCAATGTTGTTTTTGACAAAGCTAAGAACAATAATAGATTGAGTGGCATTAGGGACAACATATTCATGCAGGTATTTTTTACAAATTCAACACCTATGCTTTTCCCAATGTTTATCATTCTCCTCTTCCATACTATGTGTGCGAACCATTTTAAGAATTTGAAAGTAAAGACACTCAAATAGAAAATTTATCAAGTAAGATCAAGTTTCACTATTATTCACTCGCAATACAAATAAACAACTCTAAGAGGTAAAGAAAAAAAAGTTAAGATTTTCTTGCTTGTAATTTTTAAAGAGTAATCAAACTGAATAATATTAAAAAAAATATGTGGGATCACTCTCTAACAAAGCTGACCTGTAACAGGCCGTTTTTAGTGAAATCAGAATAGTGGTTTCTGGACCACAAATCCAAGTCCGTAAGAAAAATTATTTTAATATTATTTCATAATCTACATTATAATAGGAATATCGTATAGAAATTTTGTTAAGAAAATTTTACTAATTTCATGCTTAATTGAGAAAAGGACCAAATTGAATAAAATGCAAAAGTTAAATTCTAGTAGCTAAAAGGATCAAACAGCTATGGAATTCAAAATTTGAGGTCCTTATATGGAAATTAGACCATTAAGTAGAGTTAGTAGATAAGTATAATGATTCATCCATGGAAATTTAATTAAAGAAAAAAATGAAATTGGAAAGTAAAGATGAAAAGATGATAAATTAATAAAATAAGAAAATATCATGATTTTCATCATCTTTCCTAAATAGAAAAACATGAAAACCCTAGTTTAGAAGAGCTTGAAGATAGCAAGTTATTTTGGTTCAATTAGGAGAGTATTCAAGTCCCGTTTTTAGTAATTTTTATGTTTCCAAGATCGTAATAGCTTAATTTAGCTATCTCAAAGATTAATTTGCAAAGTTATCAAAGTACTAGGGTTTTTCCATGGATGAGTATGTATGAATTATGAAATTTATGGTAGAAAATGAAAGGTTGTTGATAGATAAACAACTTTTGTAAAGTGAATGTTGATGAAATTGTGGTTTAGGGGCTAAATTAAAAAGATGTAAAATTTAAGGAAAAAATTTGAATTTTATGAATTATATGGGCTGAAAATGTTACATGTAAAAATTATCTAGGCTTGGAATAAGGATTAAATTGCATGAATTTCATTTTCTGAGCCTAGGGAAGAAATCGTCATTAATTAAAAGTATAGGGGTAAAATAATAATTTTGCCTAGGATGTGAATTGAATTGAATTGAATAGGAATTGTATTAAATTGAGCTAAATTCACTCGTATAGATCCGGATAGATCAAATATGGAGCTAGATCGAGGTAAAGAAAAAGTAACAGATTAGTAGCGTACAAGTTCATGAACATTGTCAAGGTAAGTTCGTGTAATTAATTTGTGTATATTTATATGTTTGTATTTAGTGTTGTATAGATATATGAATTATGTAATTGTCATGTACATAAAATTGATTACATATCCGATAATGCCCAGCAAATATTAAGTTCCATTTGAATAAATGAAATTCGATTGGATACAAGGTTCTGTATTGGCTGTGGTACTGCATATGTTACGAACACACCATAGCTCGAAAGAGCGTCCTATTATTAGCCCTCTTGAGCTTCCTGTTATATGGTTCTTGTAAGCTTCTCGTTAGTAGCTCTTTAGAGCATCCCGATCGGTTGTGATCCTGCATGTGTTGTGGACACACCGCAGCTCTTATGAGCGTCTCGATATAAGGCTCTTCACAAGCTTCCCGATTAAAGGCTCTTTGTAAGCTTCCTGATTAATGGCTCTTCGGAGCTTCCCGATATGGCTCGCTTGAACTTCCTGATATATGGCTATCCGGATCTTCCCGTTAATGGCTCTTCGGAGCTACCCGTTATTAGCTCGCATGAGCTTCTTGATTATGGCTCTTATGAGCTTCTCGTTATATAGCCCGGATAAGCTTCCCATTACATGGCTCACATGAGCTGTAACAGCCCATTTTTCAGTGAAATCAGAATATTAGTTTCGGGACCACAAATTCGATCCGAAAATAAGGTTTATTTTTATTTTATTATATGGTCTGTATTATATAGGCATGTCGTGTGAAAATGTTGATACGAAAATTTTATTGATTAAGTGTTTAATTACGAGAAGGACTAAATCGCATAAAATGTAAAAGTTGAATTCTACTAGCTATAAGGATTAAATAGCTATGGAATTCAAATCTAGAGGTCCTTATATGGTAATTAGACCATTAAAGAAGTATGTAGATTTTTTTTATGACTGATTTATGGAAATATAGAAAAAGGGAAAGGACTAAATTGGAAATTTTAAAATACTTAATTAATTAAAAGATGAAAAGAAAATATCATCTTATTTTTGGTCATCTTCAACCTAAAATTCTATGAAAACCCTAAGAAAGAGGGGGGAAACTTTCAAGGCTTAATTGGGTAAGTTTTCTTATCTCGTTTTTAGTAATTTTAGTATTTTTAAAATCGGGATAACATAATCTGTCTATTTGAGGGATTAAATTGAAAAATTATCAAAGTATGGAAAATGGGTCAATGATGTATATGCTGAAAATTAGAAATTTATGGTAGAAAATGAAAGGTTTTTGATAGATAAACAACTTTTACAAAGTGATTTTTTATGGAAACATGGTTTAGGGACTAAAATGTAAACTTATGAAATTGAAGAAAAATTATAAATTTTTTGAATATATGTGCTGTAAAATTTGTAATGGGATTTTGGTTAGGTTTGGAATAGGGAGTAAATTGCACAAGTTTCATTTTCCGTGCCTAAGGACAAAATCGAAATTTATGGAAAAGTTATGGGCAAAATGGTATTTTTTCCTAGGACGTAAATTGAGTCCATTTAATTATGAAATGTGTGAAATTGATTCTTAAACTCATTTATATAGATCCGGACAACACTAATTCGAGGTTAGATCGAGGAAAAGAAAAGGTTTTAGATTTGTAGATTTCTAACGCGAACAAGTGTCGAGGTAAGTTCGTGTAGCTTAATCGGGCATGTAAATATGTGTAATTAAATGTTGTGTTGTATGGAATGTGATTTATATTGATGTACATTACTTGAATGCTATAATGAGAAATTTAATACATGCTTGATATGGTGAAAAAGGGTTAAGTCCCGATTGAATATTAAATTCCGATTAATATATGCGCTTTCCCCAAAACGAATAAGGTCTTGCATTTGTTGGGGATGGGATTTAGCTCAGACGAGTAATCCTATTGAACTTGTCATAGAAAAGATTTAGCCTAGATGGGTAATCCTGATATAATACCTCTCAAGTATACGTTACGATTAGGGTTTAGCCTGGACTGGTAATCCTAATTGAGCTCTTCTGAGCATACATTATATAAAGGATTTAGCCTAGACTGGTAAGCCTGTTATACGATATGTGGCTCAAGAGTTTGTTCCTTGATTAAGTACCCTAACGGGTACCATCGAATAAGAATTGACGGATTATGAAATTGTACACCTTGAGTGTACTACTTGAGCATCCATCAAAATTTCAATGATTCAACGAACATATAACTCTAGACATGGCATGAGAATTATGAGACGAAATGATAATGTCTTGAAAGAGTGTTGCATGATGAACTCATCTATCCTTACTTAATGTATATGTAAACCTTGTGACTAACATATTTGATTTATTGTATGCGTTTAGGTAATTTAGCCAAATGGATGAAAAACATTATATTACATGCTTAAATTTAATAAACGAGATTGGTAAGTTTAGTGTAACACCCCATACCCATATTCTAGACCGAAATAAGGTACGGAGCATTACCGTTCATGAAAACATGAATTCACACATTAACCTGACCTTACTCAATTTACTTACTTTAGCTTAGACTAAAGTTGATAGCATTAACAGATATACATAGATACATGTAGATTTTAAAATTTCGAAAAGTAATACTTTAAAACAAATTAATTATGACATATAACAAAATGATTCGTCTCTCTTTATACATGCCATAATTCCAAAGTAGTGATTACAAAATACCAAAAAGTATTGATTGTGTAGATGAGTCTCCGACGATCTCCAAAATCCCGAGCTGGCTTAATAATTCTATAAAACAAGAAAAAGAAAAGATGGTAAGCATATAGCTTAGTAAGTAAGTACTAAATTGATATATAATTTATCAAAGTAAAACAATCATACTAGTATATGGTTACATATATTGATGACAGGCTATTTTCTAGAGTCCCGGTTAAAATAAAAATCATATCTTGAGTTACATATCTCGAAATTCAATTCCGTAAATTTTCCTTGAAACTAGACTCATAATTCTATTTACTAATTTTTTTCTAGAATTTTTGGTCGGGCCAATTAGTACAGTTTATTAGTTAAAGTCTCCCCTGTTTCAGGGTATGACTACTCTGACACCTGTGCATTACGAACAAAATTTCTCCCTGTACAAGATTCCAAAGACCATGCCGTTTGTTTCCCTTAAAAATAGACTCAATAAGGAATCCATTCATGTATGGTATGACTCTTAATAATTTTTGTAAAATTTATGGTGAATTTCTAAAGTCAGAACAGGGGATCTTAAATTCATTCAGAACCTATTTCACAAGAATTCAATTATCACATAATATAGAAGTATTTTGTTTCCCCTGTTTCTTTTATATGAAATTAGACCCATTAAGTTTAATTCCATAATTTATTTGAGATTTAATTCTACTTCCATGATTTTTAGTGAATTTTCAAAATTATGCAACTGCTGCTGTCCAACATTGTTTTACTACAAAAATTCACTCTTACATAATTCGCTCAATCCTTTCCATTTTACCGAGGTTCGCTCATATATCGAGCATATTGGTCATAAATTCAAATAAACATATACTTGCACTTATTCATCACATAATCACTTTCACATGTATCTTCATTTAATCGATTGCCCGTTGAACTCATCGGAATAACAACAGATACACAACTACCTGAACATTTTCCCATTTCCACACTTGTAGCCGAAGCTATATGATACGCATAGTAGCCTGCACTTAGTACTACACATGCAACCAATAATCTGGTACACGTAGTAGCTTTGCACTTAGTACTACACACGTGACCACGGTTTTCGAATGCGCATAGTAGCTTTGCACTTAGTACTACACATGCGACCAATAATCTGCACACGTAGTAGCCTTGCACTTAGTACTACACACGTGACCACACAATAGTTCATTTGTATCGTTTTTATTCAGAAGGTTCAACAGAAATTTCTCACTTTTCCAACATTTTACTAAATTGTCCAAATCAATTTAAATTCATAACTTACATCAAATAACCATTTGATAGGCAACCATATTCCACATGTTATCAAAATACAATAACATAAAAGAAATCGATGATTTATTTACGTACAAACTTACCTCGGTGCAAAATATAGAAATTTTGCGGTTTAGTCCAAAGCCTTTTCTTTCCCCCCGCTCGAGGTCGATTCCACGCCTTTCTTGATCTATAACAACACATTTAGTTCATTTAACACTCGAACTATTTGTTTCAATCCAAAATCACATTATGCAAAATTACATTTTTGCCCCTAACTTTTACAAAATTACGATTTTGCCCCAAGGCTCGGAAATTTAATTTCAGCCCTTATTCTTATGTTTAATGACATGCTGATCATTTTTCTCTTCTATGGTATCATCAAATTCTCATTCTAACACATAATTATGAACAATAGGTATTTTTATCGATTATGCTTAGTTTTTCTCGTTTTCGCTAAAAATCGCTTAGAAAAGATCGTTCTCCTAACTTCAAACATTCATATTCTACCATCAAACATCAAAATACATGTCTATCATTCATGGGTAAATTTTTAAACATAAACCCTAACTCAAATAATAGTAGAAATAGGTAAACCGAAATACGAGGATTTCAAAAATGTAAAGAACATTAAAAATGGGGCTTGAAATCACTTACTATGAAGCTTGAAAGTTGAAGAAACCCTAGCTATGGAGGAGAGCAAATTTTGGCAGCAACTAGTGATGAAGATGACCAAATTTTGTGTTATTTTTCCCATTTTATTTCATTTAATATACAAATGACCAAAATGCCCTTACTACTAAACTTTCTAAAAATTCCCTCCATGTCCAACTTTTGTCCATAACTTAGGAATTGGTCAAATTGCTATTTAAGTCCTCCTAATTAATATTCCAAAGCAATTTCATACTAAAAACTTCTAGAACACAAGTTTTGCAATTTATTCATTTAGTCCCTAATCTCAACTTAAGCGCTTAATGCATAGAATTTCATTACTAATTTTCACGAAATCATGAAATCATATCATAAACCTCAAAATAAATATAAAATAAATATAAAATAATTATTTCTATCTCAGATTTGTGGTCACGAAACCACTATTCCGATTAGGCCCTAATTCGGGTTGTCACAATTCTCCCCCCTTTAGAGATTTTCGTCCCCGAAAATCTTACCAGTAAAGAGATTAGGGTATTGTTTCCTCATAGCTTCCTCAGGTTCCCACGTAGCCTCTTCCATTCCATGTCTGTGCCACAATACTTTCACTAAGGCTATATTTTTATGTCTTAACTGTTTAATTTCCCGAGCCAAAATCTTTATTGGTTCCTCCTCATAGGTCATATCCGGTCGAATTTCAATTTCCGTCAGAGGAATTACATGTGAAGGATCAGGACGGTAGCGTCGCAGCATCGACACATGAAACACGTTATGAATCTTTTCCAACTCAGTTGGTAAGGCTAGCTGATAAGCCACTGGTCCAACTCTTTCAATAATCTTATAAGGCCCAATGAAACGTGGACTTAACTTGCCTTTTCGGCCAAACCTTAAAATTTTCTTCCACGGAGATACCTTTAGAAAAACTTTATCACCCACTTGGAACTCGATCTCTTTTCTCTTCAAATCCGCGTATGACTTTTGTCGATCTGAAGCAGCTTTCAGACAATCACGAATCACTTTCACTTTCTCTTCAGTTTCTTTTATCAAGTCAACTCCGTGAATCCGTTTTTCACTAAGCTCGGTCCAATACAAAGGAGTTCGACACTTGCGACCATACAATGCTTCGTACGGTGCCATCTGTATGCTCGACTGAAAACTGTTGTTGTAGGCAAATTCAACCAAGGCTAAATATTTCTCCCAACTACCTTGAAACTCTAAAACACAACATCGGAGCATATCCTCGAGTACCTGAATTACTCTTTCAGATTGACCATCCGTTTGTGGATGAAACGCAGTACTGAAATTCAATTTTGTACCCAAAGCTTCTTGCAACTTTTTCCAAAACCTCAAAGTAAATCTCGGATCTCTATCTGAAATAATAGATATAGGTACTCCGTGTAATCTCACAATTTCAGAAATATATATTTTAGCCAACTTATCAAGGGAGTCGTCGGTACGTACTGGTATAAAGTGAGCTGATTTTGTTAATCTATCAACCACAACCCAGATGGCATTTTTCCTTTTTGGAGTTAGAGGCAACCTCACACAAAATCCATCGTAATTGCATCCCATTTCCACTCGGAATCATCATCGGTTGAAGTAAACTTTGAAGGTACACAGTGTTCACTTTCACTTACGGCAAATCAAGCATTTTGGCTCAAACTCAGAGATATCTCTTTTCATACCGTTCCACCAATATATTTTCTTCAGGTCGTTGTACATTTTCGTACTACCAGGATGAACTTGCAAACAACCACTGTGTGCTTCATGTAAAATCTTTTGAATCAAATCAGTATCTTTCGGTACACATACTCGATCACGAAACATTAAGCAATCCTCTAGTCCGATTCGAAAATCTGAGTCACAATCCAATTCACACTGAGCTCGCTTTGTTCGTAATTCACTGTCATTCTTCTGAGCTTCACGAATTTGTTGAAGAAATAGCGGCTTAACTCTTAATTCGGCCAAAAGCAAACCATCATCAGACATAGTTAAATTTGTACCCATAGCTCTCAAAGCAAACAAAGATTTTCTACTTAAAGCATCTGCGACTATATTCGCTTTCCCGGGGTGATAATCAATTATTAATTCATAATCCTTTAATAATTCAAACCATCTCCGTTGACGTAAATTCAAATCTTTTTGATCCATCAAATATTTCAAACTTTTGTGATCAGTAAAGATTCGGCACTTCTCACCGTATAAATAATGACGCCAAATCTTCAAAGCAAAGACAATGGCGGCCAACTCTAAATCATGTGTCGGGTAATTCTTCTCATGCGGTTTCAACTGTCATGAGGCATAAGCTACTACTTTACCTTCTTGCATTAAAACACAACCAAGACCAATTGATGACGCATCACTATAGATCACAAATTCTTTCCCGACTGGGTTGCACTAACACGGTGCTTTGGTCAACCGCTCTTTTAACTTCTCGAAACTTAGTTGACATTCTTCAGTCCAATCAAACTTAACATTCTTTTGTAACAGCTTAGTCATTGGAGAGGCGATCATCGAAAATCCCTCGACAAAGCGTCGATAATATCCAGCTAAGCCCAAAAAGCTTCTAACCTCAGATACATCCTTTGGCGGTTTCCAATTAACAATTGCCAAAATTTTGCTCGGATCAACTCGAATACCATCACACCCAAACTACATGTCCCAAAAATCCAACTTCATGAAGCCAAAATTCACTTTTACCGAATTTTGCAAACAATTTTTTTCTCTTAAAATCAGAATACCATTCTTAAATGTTCAGCATGTTCGGACTCATTCCGAGAATAAATCAAGATATCATCTATGAACACAACCACAAACCTATCCAGGTATGGTCGAAAGATTCGATTCATCAAATCCATAAAGATAGTCGGAGCATTTGTTAGACCGAAAGGCATCACAAGGAATTCATAGTGTCCATACCTCGTTCTGAAAGCGGTTTTCGGCACATCCGACTCCTTAACTCTCAACTAGTAATAACCAGACCTCAAATCGATCTTTGAAAACACTGTGGCCCCCTTTAACTGATCGAACAAATCATCAATCCTCGAAACGGTACTTGTTCTTTATAGACACCTTATTGAGCTGACGGTAATCAATGCAAAGTCTCATTGAACCATCCTTCTTCTTTACGAACAATACAGGAGCACCCCAGGGAGAGAAACTCGGTCTCACAAATCCCTTGTCTGTTAACTCTTGCAACTGAGCCTTCAATTCTTTTAATTCATCGAGCCATTCGTATGGAGAGATCGAAATTGGTGCGATTTCGGTAACAAATCAATAGAAAACTCTACCTCTCGATCGGAGGCAACCCCTAATTTCTTCCGGAAATACATCCGAGAACTCACAGACTACCTGTATTGATTCAAGCTTCGACTCGACATTTTAGTATTTAATACGTAAGCAAGATAAGCTTCACACCCTTTTCGCATATATCGAAAGCGGATATATATGAAATCACCATAGGCAATTTATTTGATTCATTTGTTTCCACCAAGAATTTCACCATTTTCACATTTCAACTCAAGAGTTTTCTGCTCAATTTTACTCTAGCATCATGTAATATCAACCAATCCATACCCAAAATGACATCAAACTCACAAATGGTAGCAACATTAGATTAGCTGAAAAACAAAGTGACTTTGAATCATCAAAGGATAATTTTTGCAAACCTTATCTACTAACACATATTTGCCTAAAGGGTTTGACGCTTTAATCACAAATTCAGTGATTCTACGGCAAGCTCTTACTAGATACTAAATTCACACAAACATAAGATTGAGTAGATCCAGGATCAATCGATTGCAATAACAGTAGTATCATAAAGAGAAAATGTACCAGTGATCACATCAGGAGATGACGCCTCTTCCCAAGCACGTATGGTGTAAGCTCTAGCAGGTACTCTAGCTTCCGGTCTCCCAGTTAATTCCTTTGTCACACTTCTCTTGCTAGCTCCACTCCCGTATTTCTGGAGGTCTACCTCTATTAGCAACACTAGTCCATGCTGGTACTCAAAATTTTCTTCTTCAACCCTTTTTGGACAATCCTTAATATAATGTTCTCGAGAACCACATTTGAAACAAGCCCGGCTAATCGTCCAACACTCCCCAAAATGTTGTTTGCCACAGTGCTGGCACTCGGTCTATTAGATCTCACATTACCTACACTCGCTATTGAAGTAGCTTGGGCTTTAGAATCCGAATATGATCTTCCACGATCCCGATACGAATGTTCAGTTGAAACAGTCAACCGAGGATTCATTTCTTTAGACTTCTTTGGCTGAGATTGGAATGACTTACTAATTGGCCCCTTTCTTGCGTCTCTGGCTTCTCTCACAGCTTTTCTCTTCTCGTTGTTCAGTTCTTGACTTTACCAAAATTTCGGTCAACCAATACCACAAACTCTTTCAATTCTAAAATCCCAACTAGTAGCTTGAATTCTTCATTTAACCCATCCTCGAACCTCTTACACATAATAGCTTCGGTGGACACACACTCCCGAGCATACTTGCTAAGTCCGACAAATTCACGCTCATATTCTCGCCACGACATTTTTGCCTTGTTTCATTCAAGGAACTCTTTCCGCTTTTGATCAATGAACCGTGACTTATATACTTCTTTCTAAACTCCTCTTGAAAGAAATCCCATGTAATCCTTTCTTTGGAACCACTCGATATCAATGTCTTCCACGGTGATATGCCGAATCCCTTAGCAATGATACGGCACACTTCAAACATTCTTCGGAGTACAAGAAAGCTCATCGAATACCACGTAGAATTTTCAAGCCGAACTCTGCTCTTTCGGGATCATCATCTATATTAGCCCTAAATTCTTCAGCCCCTTGCTTTCGAATTTTATCAACTGGGGGTTTGCTCGATCTTACCATTTCGGCACCTTGAGGAACTACGGGAACTGGTTGAGGAATAGGAGGAGGTGGAGGAGGCTGAGCGTTCGGATTTGCCCAACAAATTCTGGTATACCAATTACTCATCATACGGAGAAAGGCTTCCCGGGCCTATCTCCCTGATCATGTGTCTCATGCCTACTCTCCATCAAGCAGTCCCTTGCGCGGAGTCGGCACATTACTTTCTACATCATCAGCTACAGCTCGGTCGGGATCCATTTACTATAAAAAAACATGATTTAAAGTGTCAGGAGTCATCCCACTATCATAATATAATTATGGCATGTACAGATAGACTTCCACACACAGTACGTAGATCCGAGAACCGCCTAAACCAGGCTCTGATACCAATAAATGTAACACCCCATACCCATATTCTAGACCGAAATAAGGTACGGAGCATTACCGTTCACGAAAACATGAATTCACACATTAACCTGACCTTACTCAATTTACTTACTTTAGCTTAGACTAAAGTTGATAGCATTAACAGATATACATAGATACATGTAGATTTTAAAATTTAGAAAAGTGATACTTTAAAACAAATTAATTATGACATATAACAAAATGATTCGTCTCTCTCTATACATGCCATAATTCCAAAGTAGTGATTACAAAATACCAAAAAGTATTGATAGTGTAGATGAGCCTCCGACGATCTCTAAAATCCCGAGCTGGCTTAATAATTCTATAAACAAGAAAGAGAAAAGATGGTAAGCATATAGCTTAGTAAGTAAGTACTAAATTGATATATAATTTATCAAAGTAAAACAATCATACTAGTATATGGTTACATATATTGATGACAGGCTGTTTTCTAGAGTCCCGGTTAAAAGAAAAATCATATCTTGAGCTACATATCTTGAAATTCAATCTTGTAAATTTTCCATGAAACTAGACTCATAATTCTATTTACTAATTTTTTTCTAGAATTTTTGGTCAGGCCAATTAGTACAGTTTATTAGTTAAAGTCTCCCCTGTTTCAGGGTATGACTACTCTGACACCTGTACATTAGTAACAAAATTTATCCCTGTACAAGATTCCAACGACCATGATGTTTGTTTCCCTTAAAAATAGACTCAATAAGGAATCCATGCATGTATGGTATGACTCTTAATAATTTTTGTACAATTTATGGTGAATTTATAAAGTCAGAACAGGGGATCTTAAATTCATTCAGAACCTGTTTCACAAGAATTCAATTATCACATAATATAGAAGTCTTTGGTTTCCCCTGTTTCTTTTATATGAAATTAGACCCATTAAGCTTTAATTCCATAATTTATTTGAGATTTAATTCTACTTCCATGATTTTTGGTGAATTTTCAAAATTATGCAACCGCTGCTATCCAACATTGTTTTACTACAAAAATTCACTCTTACATAATTCGCTCAATCCTTTCCATTTTACCGAGGTTCGCTCACATATCGAGCATATTGCTCATAAATTCAAATAAACATATACTTGCACTTATTCATCACATAATCACTTTCACATGTATCTTCATTTAATCGATTGCCCGTTGAACTCATCGGAATAACAACAGATACACAACTACCTGAACATTTTCCCATTTCCACACTTGTAGCCGAAGCTATATGATACGCATAGTAGCCTGCACTTAGTACTACACATGCGACCAATAATTTGGTACACGTAGTAGCCTGCACTTAGTACTACACACGTGACCACACAATAGTTCATTTGTATCGTTTTTATTCCGAAGGTTCAACAGAAAATTTCTCACTTTTCCAATATTTTACTAAATTGTCCGAAATCAATTTAAATTCATAACTTACATCAAATAACCATTTGATAGGCAACCATATTCCACATGTTATCAAAATACAATAACATAAAAGAAATCGATGATTTATTTACGCATAAAACTTACCTCGGTGCAAAATATATAGAAATTTTGCGGTTTAGTCCAAAGCTTTTTCTTTCCCCCGTTCGAGGTCGATTCCACGCCTTTCTTGATCTATAACAACACATTTAGTTCATTTAACACTCGAACTATTTGTTTCAATCCAAAAATCACATTATGCAAAATTACATTTTTGCCCCCTAACTTTTACAAAATTATGATTTTTCCCCAAGGCTCGGAAATTTAATTTCAGCCCTTATTCTTATGTTTAGTGACATGCTGATCATTTTTCTCTTCTATGGTATCATCAAATTCTCATTCTAACACATAATTATGAACAATAGGTATTTTTATCGATTATGTCGTTTTGCTCGTTTTCGCTAAAAATTGCTTAGAAAAGATCGTTCTCCTAACTTTAAACATTCATATTCTACCATCAAACATCAAAATACATGTCTATCATTCATGGGTAAATTTTTAAACATAAACCCTAACTTGAAATAATAGTAGAAATAGGTAAACCGAGCTACAAGGATTTCAAAAATGTAAAGAACATTAAAAACGGGGCTTGAAATCACTTACTATGAAGCTTGAAAGTTGAAGAAACCCTAGCTATGGAGGAGAGCAAATTTTGGCAGCAACTAGTGATGAAGATGACCAAATTTTGTGTTATTTTTCCCATTTTATTTCATTTAATATACAAATGACCAAAATGCCCTTACTACTAAACTTTCTAAAAATTCCCTCCATGTCCAACTTTTGTCCATAACTTAGGAATTGGTCAAATTGCTATTTAAGACCTCCTAATTAATATTCCAAAGCAATTTCATACTAAAAACTTCTAGAACACAAGTTTTGCAATTTATTCGGTTTAGTCCCTAATCTCAACTTAAGCGCTTAATGCATAGAATTTCATTACGGAATTTTCACGAAATCATGAAATCATATCATAAACCTCAAAATAAATATAAAATAATTATAAAATAATTATTTCTATCTCGGATTTGTGGTCACGAAACCACTATTCCGATTAGGCCCTAATTCGGGTTGTCACATTTAGTTTCCGTTATACGAACTTACTAAGCATGTAATACTTACTCCATTTTATTTTTCCCTTATTTTATAGTGCTCGAAAACTCGCGAAGGTTGGAGATCATTGGAGCATCGTTACACTATCAACTAGTTATTTTGGTATAATGGCATGTATAGGACAACTTGACCATTAGAAGCTTGATAATGATGTTTTGTAACCTAGCCATTGGAGTGGCTAGTAATGGTTCATTTTGATATTACTATGTAGGTTATCATGATATATATACATGTTTTATGTTAAGTATATGTGAACAAAAGATGTTATTGCCTAGTTAATTCAAGGTAAGATTGTAAACACACATGCATGTAGTGGTATGCTATGTTGAATGATGAAAATTACCTAAATTGAACACTAGAAATGGTTGGTATTGGTTGTGTGTTTCAAGTGCAGGTCTTGGGTGAAATTTTGGGTGAGAAATGAAGCTAGAAATGACTTCTTTTTGTCCATACGGGCATGTGTCTAGACCGTGTGTGACACACAGCCTGGTAACATGGGCATGTGGTTAGGCCGTGTGTCCTCTGCACCTTAATTTTGAGAAACATAATGCTCAGAATTGGGTACACTGGTAGAGACACGGGCATGTGTCTCAGCCATGTGGTTGACACGGCCTTAGACACAGGCGTGTTACATGGCCATGTGACTTGGCCGTGTGACTTCAATTTCTTCATGCCTTAGAAGTCAGAGAGTTACACGGGTTAGAGACACAGGCATGTGTAGTACACGGCCTGACCACACGGGCGTGTCCCTAGACCATACGGGCGTGTGAGCCCTGTAACTTGAAAAACTTTTGAAATGTCGCGAAAAATTTTTAGAGGTTCCGATTAAGTCCCGACTCGACTCTAATGCTCGTAATGAGCCTCGAGATTCCAAATAAGGGACGTTTTGAATGATCTCGATAAATGAATAGTAGTTCACACGAATTATTTGTAAAATGTTCTGAAAGTTTTGGTAATGCTCTGAAACCTTGTTTTGACGATGAATATGAATTAGAGGTGTTACATGAGCTTTCTATTATATGGCTCGAGAGAGGACTTCCCGATTATGTGCTTTAACGAGCACTCCCGAATATGAATTGATGAATTATAGATTTGTACACTTCGTGTGTACTATCCGTGTATCCATCGATATTTTAAATGGTTCAATGGACAAAGTTTTGATATAAGTTAAGATGAATTTTGAATGAGATATTACTTGTATACACTTGAAAATACATAGAAATTTGATATTTGCTGAGCTCATCCTTGATTCTTAATATTTACATGGACTACATGTCTAACATGTTGATGAAGTTGTGTGTTTAGTCTATTAGCCAAATTGCTTGGATGCATCTTATATGTTTATTTTAATGAAAATGAATGGTAAGTTAATTTCCCATTATACGAACTTGCTAAGCATTAAATGCTTACCTTTGTTTATTTCCTCAGTTTTATAGTATCCGGAAGCTCGTAAAGGTTGGATGCGGGTCGGAGCAACATCACACTATCCTTCAACTCGTTTTGGTATAAATAGCAAAATTTCTTTTGGATATAATAGCATGTATAGGTTAAATTGGCCAAATGATGACATATAAATATTAAGTTTTAACTAGCCATTGGTATGGCTTGTGTTTGGTATATTTTGATATATAAATATATGGCCTAAATATGTTTGATGTGTGTGTTTGAAATGGTTAAATGGTGGAAAATTTATAGATCTATTGATGATTAGGTTTGAGATAGCATAATTAGTAAAATATACCTATATGCACATATATGTTTTTGGTAAGTTTGAACAGTTGAACATATGTGATAATATTTCATGCATAAGACTTAGTTTTGGCCTAGTTTTAATGTCTTGAATTGGTTCGTGAATTTATTAAAGTGTTGACGTAGGCGGAAGACAAATTAGGTGAGAAATATGGCCTTAGAAAGGGCCTATTTTCGTCCACACGAGTAGAGACAAAGGCGTGTGTCTCAGCCATGTGTGATACACGGCCTAACACATGGGCGTGTGTCTTAGCTATGTGTCCTCTGCATCTTAAAATTCTAAAATAGAATGCTCAAGATTTTTCACACGGCCTGGGACACGGGCGTGTGGCTTGGCCGTGTGACCCTTGCACCTACACACGGCCTAGCACACGGGCATGTGATTTGGCCATGTGACCCAAGTCAGAGAGTTACACGGGTACGGATACGGACTAAGACATGACCATGTACCCTATTTCGATGTCACATGGCCATGTAAGCCACACGGCCTGGCCACATAGGCGTGTGTCCCTTGCACCTTGGAAAAATTTTAAAATTTTGCGAAAAATTTTTAAGAACAAATTCGGCTGTATAATAACCTCTACCCCCTCCTGTTTCTCAACCAGTTCCTGATATGCCATAAGGTACAGAACTTGTAAGAATTGGTAAGCCTCTTGTAGTTAAAATTCACAAATATGGGGTAGAAGAATTCAGAGCAACAGCTGAAGATGATCTTGAAAGGGCCAAATTTTGGGTAGAAAATACTATTAGGGTTTTAGATGAATTGTCTTGTACACCGGCCGAATGTCTGAAATGTGCTGTATCTCTGTTAAAAGATTCAGCTTACCAATGGTAGAATATACTGATTTTTGTTGTACTGAAAAAGAGTGTCACTTGGAAATTTTTCCAGACTGAATTAAAAAAGAAGTTTATTAGTCAGAGATTTCTTGATCAGAAAAGAAAAGAATTTCTAGAGCTCAAACAGGGGCATAGAATAGTATCTGAATATGAAAGGGAATTTGTTCGATTGAGTTAATATGCCAGAGAATGTGTCCCGACTGAAATCGCAATGTGTAAGCAGTTTGAAGAAGGTTTAAATGAAGACATAAAGTTATTGGTTGGGATTCTTGAATTAAAAGAATTTGTTGTATTGGTTGACCGAGCACATAAAGATGAAGAATTGAGTAAAGAAAAAAGACAAGCTGAGATTGAAGGCCGAACTTCAATTAAAAGATTTACCGAAAAGTCATAATAGTCAGCTTTAAAGAAATTAAAGAAATATCATGATCGTTTTATCACTTCTACGGGGTATTCTGGGAAAAACGGAAGCATTCAATGCACTTATCCGAGATCTCAGGCTACATCTATAGCGAGTGCATACAGTGTTAGAAACACCAAACCTAGGTGCAAAAAATGTAATAAATTCCATTTTGGTGAGTGTAGCATGAGAAGCGGAGCATGTTTTAGATGTGGTTCTTTTGATCACTATCTCAGAGACTGCCAGGAAAAGCCTGAGAAAGATACTGTATAGACTTCAAAGCCAAGTAACTCGGTTACAAGAGGTAGACCACCTTGAAATCCTAACAATATGAGTGAAAGATGAGGTACGATAAAAGATTCAACTGTTAAATCTGAAGCACGACTGCCGGCAAGGTCATATGCTTTTCGTGCATATGAAGATGCCTCTGCACCTGATGTTATTACTGGAACTTTTTCTCTTCTTGATACTGATATAATTGTTTTAATTAATCCCGGTTCAACTCATTCATATATCTACACGAATTTAGTGTCTATTAAAAATTTACCTGTCAAGTCCACTAAGTTTGTGGTTAAAATATCAAACCCTCTAGGACAGTATGTGATGATGGATAAAATTTGTAAGAACTGTTCGTTAATGATGCAGGGTTTCTGTTTTTCGGCTAATTTGATGTTATTACCATTTGATGAGTTTGATGTAATTCTGGATATGGACTGCTTAACTCAGCATGATGCCGTGGTAAATTGTAAACAAAAGTATATTGTATTAAAATGTCAGAATGGTGAATTGCTCTGTATTGAATCTGATAATTTGGATGGGTTGTGTAATGTGATATCAGCCATGCCAGCACAGAAATATGCCAAAAAAGGGTATGATGCTTACTTTGCCTATGTGTTGGATACTTTAGTATCTGAATCAAAGATTAAATCAGTGCCAGTAGTCTGTGAGTATCCTGATATGTTTGCAGAAGAATTACCTGGATTACCACCGGTCAAAAAAGTGAATTTTCTATAGATCTTATTCTGGGGATAACACAGATATTATAGCATCCTACATAATGACTCCTACTGAATTAAAAAGAGTTAAAAGCACAGTTGCAAGAACTGACTAATAGGGGCTTTGCTCAACATAGTCATTCACCTTGGGGTGCACCAGTTTTGTTTGCTAAGAAAAAGGACAGATCATTGAGATTATGCATTGACTACCGTCAACTCAACAAAGTTATAATTAAGAATAAGTATCCACTTCCCTGCATTGATGATTTGTTTGATCAGTTGAAAGGTGCCACAATGTTTTCAAAGATTGATCTCCGTTCTGGTTACTATCAGTTACGAGTGAAAGACTCTGATGTGAATTGTCGAGGTAAGTTCGTGTAACTAAATTGTGTATATTTATATGTTTGTATTGAGTGTTATATATATATATATATATATATATATATGATTTGTTTAATTGTCATGTACATGAAATTGATTACATATCTGATAATGCCCGACAAAAATTAAGTTCTATTTGAATAAATGAAATTCGATTAGATACAGGGTTCCTGTATTGGTTGTGGTCCTGCATATGTTGTGGACAGACCATAGATCGAAAGAGCATCCCGTTATTAGCCCTCTCAAGCTTCTCATTATATGGTTCTTGCGAGCTTCCTGTTAATAGCTCTTTGTAGCATCCCTATTGGTTGTGATCCTGTATGTGTTGTGGACACACCGCAGCTCTTATGAGCGTCCCGATATAAGGCTTTTTGTGAGATTCTCGATTAAAGGCTCTTTGTGAGCTTCCTGATTAATGGCTCTTCAAAGTTTCCTGATATGGCTCACTTAAACTTCCCAATATATGGCTATCCAAAGCTTCCCGTTAATGGCTCTTCGGAGTTACCCGTTATTGGCTCGCATGAGCTTCTGATTATGGCTCTTATGAGCTTCCCATTATATAGCCCGAATAAGTTTCCCGTTAAATGGCTCACATGAGCTTCTTGTTATATGGCTCGAGAGAGGAATTCCCGATTATATGCTTTAATGAGCACTCCCGAATATGAATTGACAGATTATAGATTCGTACATTTCGTGTGTACTACCTGTGTATCCATTGATATTTCAAATGGTTCAACGGACAAAGTTTTGATATAAGTTAAGATGAATTCTAAATGAGATGTTACCTGTATACACTTGAAAATACATGGAAATTTGATATTTGATGAGCTCATCCCTGATTCTTAATATTTACATGAAATACATGACAAACATGTTGATGAAGTTATATGTTTAGGCTATTAGCCAAATTGCTTGGATGCATCTTATATGTTTATTTTAATTAAAATGAATGGTAAGTTAATTTCCTATTATACAAACTTACTAAGCATTAAATGCTTAACTTGTCTATTTCCTTAGTTTTATAGTATTCGGAAGCTCGAAAAGGTTGGACGCGGGTCGGAGCAACATCACACTATCCTTCAACTAGTTTTGGTATAAATAGCAAAATTTCTTTTGGATATAATGACATGTATAGGTTAAATTGGCCAAATGATGACATATAAATATTTAGTTGTAACTAGCCATTGGTATGGGTTGTGTTTGGTATATTTTGATATATAAATATGTGGCCTAAATATGTTTGATGTGTGTGTTTGAAATGGTTAAATGGTGGAAAATTTATAGATCTATTGATGATTAAGTTTGAGATAGCATAATTAGTAAAATATACCTATATGCACATATGTGTATTCGGTAAGTTTGAACACTTGAACATATGTGATAATATGTCATGCATAAGACTTATTTTTTGCCTAGTTTTAATGTCTTGAATTGGTTGGTGAATGTGTTAAATTGTTGGTGTAGGTGGAAGACAAATTGGGTGAGAAATATGGCTTTAGAAAGGGCCTATTTTTGTCCACATGGGTAGAGATACGAGCGTGTGTCTCAGCCATGTGTGACACACGGCCTAGCACATGGGCATGTGTCTCAGTCGTGTGTGACACATGGCCTAGCACATGGGTGTGTGTCTTGGCCGTGTGTCTACTACATCTTAAAATTTCAAAATAGAATGCTTAAGATTTGTCACACGGCCTGATACACGGGCGTGTGGCTTGGCTGTGTGACCCCTGCACCTACACATAGCCTAACACACGGGCGTGTGACTTGGCCGTGTGACCGAAGTTAGAGAGTTAGACGGGTACGGACACAGACTGAGACACGGCCGTATGCCCTATTTTGAATGCCTACACAGGCTTGTACAGGGGCATGACCACACGGGCGTGTGTCCCCTACACTTGGAGAAATTTTAAGATTTTGCGAAAAAATTTTTGAGTACCAGGTTTAGTCCCAACTTATTTTTAATGCATATTTTGGGTTTTAAGGTCTCATAAAAGTGACTATATGATTGATTATGAATAGATTCTGATATGATTGATAAATTATATGAAATTTCTATTATACGTTCTATAAATTTCGGTAATACTCTGTAACCCTGTTCTGTTGATAAATATGGGTTAGGGGTGTTACATGACCTAAGGCTCTAATAAGCTAAAGAAAAACTCGACTCTAAAGGACAAAGAAAGGAGAGGCAACTTTTTTCGTACCTATTAACAAAAAAAAGTGAAAATGTGTTAGAATGCATAATAGAATAAGAAAAGATAAAAACAAAAGAAAAGCTAAGGCTAGAATAAAAGAAAATAAAATATCCAATAGAAAATCCGAATCAATGAAAAACTTGAATCTTTTGTTCAAGGTCTTCTCGAAGTTCTAAAATCGTGAAAATTAAACTTGAGCATCTTTATATGATAAATATTAGATTTAAAAATTTTAGGCATGAAATTCATCCCACAATTTTTAAAATTTTTCTTTTTTCATATTTTCTTGATTTTTCAATTTATTCCTTCTATTTTTTTTGTGAAAAATATTTTTTCCAATATACCAAAGGACCAAGAAACAATATACAAAATTTCAAATCGATTTGAATTTGTTTACCCACTAAAACCAATAATTTTCCAAAAAAATTCAAGGTAAAAAACAATTTTTAGAGGTTATTTAAGTAAAATCAGTGAAAACAGTTTATCTAACATAAGGAAAGAACTCAAAAACACCCAAATCTGATACCAAATGATAGTGGGACAGTGGATCAAGGTTGTATTTAAGTTGTTTGACTCGAAAAAAGATCCGAATCTGATCTGAAAGAAGAAACAAACATATTTAGAAATAAAGAAAAGGAAAACAACTAAAAGAAGAAGTTCATGAATAAAAAAACAAAGATTCAAAACATAGATAAATAAAGAAAATGAAAATTAAAAGATGGAAGATAAATCGAATAAACCGATGGATATAGCTAGAAGTAGGGGTGTTCAAATGGTCGACTCGGTTAATACTCGAACCGAATTACTCAAAATGTAAAAATATTTAACCATTAATTGAACCGAAGTTTTTTTCAAATACATTAACAAAAATAAAATATTTTGGTTAATTCAGTCGATTAACCAAATTAATCGAAATTTATATGTTTTTGTCTTTTAGTTAAAATAAGTATAAAACATATAAAAAAGTCATTGCTAATGTTAATTTTTTTTTCTTTTAATAGCTCAAGAAACTTTAAATGAAGATGAAAAAAAAAATTAGAAACACTACATAAGTCTTGAAAGTTATCAACCAAACAAAAAGTTAACAATGACAACATATAAAAAGTTTTAAAAGTTTAAAAAGCAACACAAAGTAAGTCTTGAAAGTTAACTATGGTAGCACATAATAGAACTCAAAGTTAACAATAACAAAAAAGGTTTTGAAAGTTCAAAATAACAGCATAAAAAATTCAAAAAAAGATTGGAAATCTAACAATAGTAGAAAAAAAATAGCTCAAAAACAGTCTCCAAAAGTAGCTCAAAATAAGTTACAATGGCAACACATGTAACACCCTATACCTGGCCTAATCACTGAGCTCGAGTAATAGGATTTTATGCCACCATCTCATCATCATCAAAGCATAAACATCTCAAGGACATGTGATTGTCATAAAATTTCATTTGATCATTTATAGAGATTCTAAGTCATGAATACCTTAAGCAACATTAAATTATGCTAATCATACATCAGACGAGCTTATAACAAGATTTAAACATGATTTTAAACCTCTTAGGAAAAACTCTGAAATAATCACGTAGGTATGGATATTGGATCAAATGTATCGATAATTCTCATAAGTGGTATCAATACCACCCAGAAAATCAGTACTAAATTAGCATTTTGTTTCTCGCCTAAAATCAAAACACAAGAAATTATTAGTACATTTCAAAAAGTATCAATTTTATTACCCCGAGTATCGATACTAGTGACATGGTATCGATAACAAATTGAGTTACCAACATCCTGCACATTCGAAATATCAATGAGGTATCAATTTTAAAACCAGAATATCGATACCTCTGCTCTAGACAGCAAAAACACGGTATATTAAGGCATTTAGTCCATTCTAACTTATATCTATTCAATATGCGTCCATTACTCATCAACCAATCGTCAAAATGAATATAATGGTAGTTCAAAACATCGTAAATATGTCCAAGCAAGCAATCAATATACCAAAATTAATATCCATAAATCCTAAGAGTAATAAAGTCACGTAAACATCCAAAACGTCATGGCATTTATCAACTAAAGGTTTACCACATTGCCTTATTTCCACAATTCAAAATAACAAGTATAAATCACCTACGCAAAAGCTAAAATCTACTTGGATCAGCCCTTGGAATTTTCTGCACTACTCACACTGCAACATTAACAGTCTATAAAGGTTTAGAATGGAGTGGGTGAGTTTAAACAAACTCAGTGAATGAATGGAATGTCCACCAAATAGACATGCATTCACATGTTAACCAAAAATGATCAAAGCTCAACTACACACGCATAATAGAAAGAGATCATACCAACATATTCGTGTAATATTAATCAACTCATCTAGCTTATTATTCCACATGTTCATGCATACATCACATATTAGATAATTATATTAATAAAATCACAATTAAATGATAAATTGACACTTAAGGCTATGAAACATAAAAGTGGGCTCTATCACCACACATCTAATACACAGATCTCCAACACACGAAATGATTAACAGAGTCGAACATGTCCCAAAATTGTAGCATATAGCTAACACTCTCCAACAGATCAACATATCCTAGTGAATGGAGCTTAGCTCGCATTCCCTTATATTTCCAAAACTATCTTTGGCCTCAACACCCCAAAACACAACCCAAAAATGAGTACTCATAATCCTTTGACATGCAAACTAGATCCAATGGTCTCAAAGATCACAAAGCCAAAATATCAATAATTAAACACACATTTTACTTACTATTTTTTACACTTTTTCACTGCATATTCACATCATCAGCACAACACTATAACTGTCAATCGACATGTACAACATGCCCACAATTAACACTTTCACAACAACTATCACAAGCATATTTCATATGTCACAATAACACATTACAATTATAATTCACACAACACATAATCACAAATTTCACAAACTAGTCAAGAGGTATAAGAGAGTTTACACTTGAAACTTAAAGTAAAGGTTTAGGCTACTTTTAAGTTCCCAATTAACGTAATGAGCCGTGCCTACAAGTAGCGATTCCAAACACTCACCGTTTGCACTTTTGACTAGTCACCGAAAACTCAAACTAGCTTTTCCTTGCCTTTCTCTTTATTTGTAAAAGGTCTTAATGAATTTAAAGCTTCAACAAAGTAAATCACACAACAACACAATCAACATTCAGCCAAAGACTCACCTCAATCAACCAAAAACACAAACCTCAGCTAGATTCTCTTGAAATCGCAACTCAAATATCTCAGTCTCTACTTATTCTTTTTTCCTAAATCTGGTTGCATTTATCTACTTAATCACTTACGATTAGTTATCAACCTTTGAACTACCAAAATCTATATAGATTTATAGTTTCGAAATTTTTGACATACTATGGCAATTTTCACAAAAAAACCAATAAAATGTTGGAATTCTTTAATGAAACTTTAAGGAATGTTTAGAAAGTTTCTAATCACATCAAAACTAATGGAAAAACACTTTGAAACCTTTTTTTTACTCAAAATCCCAAAATCCATCATTAACGATCTAATTTTCGGTATTTATTCAAAACATTTGATTCAATGGGTAAAACTCTATCTAAAAGACTAGATAACATAAAAAACTAATAGGAAAACGAATCGTTACCTTCAATGCGAGAAAAACAAACATTTGGTCAAAAATCTAAAAAACTCACAAGTTTGAGATATGACAAAATTAATTGTGTTTTGGGTGCTTTTCTTGAAATTCTATGGAGATTTGATGTTATAAGGATGAAAGAAATCAATAGAATTAAGTGTGGAAATTAAAACTTGATGATTAGGGCTTGGGAATGCAAAGGGACAGCAACAAGAGTGAGGGGAGACAAATTGTTGTGTTTTATGAAGATGGAGGGGGGAAATAAGGTATTTTTAAAATATTACTATAATTGCTTTATAACTACTCCAAAATTGAACCTATTTACAAAATAGTCTTTAATTTAAAATTGAAAGTCTTTTCAGCATTATTTTCAAAAATTGATTTAATTTTTCTAAAAGCCATAATCGAAGACATTTTTTATTTACTATGTTTCGAAATTTCAAACATATATGAGCTAAATTTCCCATTTACCCTCGAAACTCCTAGGCCCAATTTTAAGGTGTGGCCACTCTCCCCTTCTAAAAATAATTGTTCTCAAAATTTACCTGAGCCAAACAAATAAGGATATTGACATTTTATCGCATCTTCAACTTCCCTAGTAGCCTTTTTTGTCTTGTGGTTGCGCCATAGAACCTTAACCGACGTAACTATCTTATTTTGTAAAAACTTCTATTCGTGAGCTAGAATATCAATTGGCTCTTCCTCATACGTGAGATCATTCCAAAATTTCAATCTCTTTTACTTGCACAATGTGCGACAGATCTAAACGATACTTCTGCAATATAGACACATGGAATACATTATGAAATCGCTTAAGTTCTGGCAACAACTTGAGTCGATAAGCTATCGAGCCAATCCTCTCAACAACTTTATAAGGTCTGACATACGTTGGACTCAATTTACCCTTCCTTCCAAACCTCAAAACCTTCTTCCAAGGTGAAAATTTAAAGAACACGTTACCACCAACTTGAAACTCGATATCTCGATGTTCCAAATCCGCATAAGATTTCTACCAATCTGTTGCTGCTTCCAGTCTCTCACAAACCAACTTCACTTTCTCTTTAGTCTTTTTAAAAAAAAATAGGTCCAATAACCCTCTTTTCATCCAATTCTATCCAACACAAGGGAATTCTACACTTTTTGTCATACAATGCTTCAAACAGTGTCATACAAATATTCGATTGAAAACTGTTGTTGTAGGCAAACTCTACTAACGGAAAATATCGCTCCCAACTACCACTGAACTCGATCACATAACTTAGCAGCATATCCTCTAAAACTTGAATTACCCTCTCCAATTGACCATCAATTTGGGGGTGATTAGCTGTACTGAAACTAAGCTTGAACCCTAAAGCCTCTTACAAACTCTTCCAAAACCTAGAAGTAAAACACGGATCCCTATCTGAGATAATAGAAATTAGAAATCCATGGTGACATGCAATTTCAACAATGTACAACTCTGCCAACTTCTACAAAGAATAGTTAGTACGCACATTCAAGAAATGCACACTCTTCAAGAATCGATAAACTATTACCCACATTGAATCCTTTTTCGCCAAGGTCAAAGGCAAACCCCTAGGCCTAATTTTGGGGTGTGGTAACACATAACTAAAATGGCACAGCCTTTAATATTATACATTTGCATCCATTTCTTCTCCTCAAAATATATTCATTTGCATTATCCTAATATAATATGTGCAAAAAATTAGCATATAATAAAAATATATGCATTAGAAAAAAGAAATAATATAAACAAAGAGATTGGTTGTAAGTTAACAAGAATAAGATAGCAAGCATACCATTGAACTCATGAAAGCTCCTGAATTTTGGGTAGGCTCTAAATGCATTCAAAGAAACATCTAAACATTGAAATGATTAAATAAGTTAATGCAAGAGTGAAGTGGTAAAAAAAATTGAAACTATTAAATTAAAAATAAATACACCATTTTCAATCTTGTCAAGCTCTTGGATTTGTTCTTCAATCTTCTTGATGTTTTCTTGTGATGATGATTTTTGAATCTAATCTTGTGTACACACAAGAGCTTGTACAATTTTAGGAGTTAAAAAACTCCTAAATTGATCAAGAACATGCCCCGGTTCGAAATGCATACTCTAGAGCAATCATAGAAATCAATATAGTTTACACATCTCTGGCCATTTTTGAAAGAGTGAGAAATATAGTGCTATTCACTTTCCACCACAATAAAATATCAAAATCTTCAACTAAATTCTCATTAGTCTCAACTAGATATTTATCCAATTCAGTTGTTTTGTCCTCACCGCCATTTTTTAACTCACGTTTTTTATACAAAGCTTGTATACGCTTTTTATTTTTTGTTGTGGTACATCGAGAGAGAAACATGTGTTGCCATGCTTGTTTGGCTAAAAGCACTATGACGTGGAGGCTTACACTCATCCAACAATTCATACAAAGCTTTCTTAAACTTTTAGATCATTTCATAAATTTTTTCAACATTAGACATTTCACTAAGTGTAAATCCAAGATATTTCAAATTTGTCTAGGGTCTAAAACACAAGCAACAAACACAAAAAAATTCATCTTATTAATATCACCCCAATACTTATCATACTTGTCTTTCATCTTCATGGTCATAACATTAAATTCAGCATCAATATT
The DNA here is from genome assembly GCA_025698475.1 of Gossypium anomalum. Lineage (NCBI taxonomy): Eukaryota > Viridiplantae > Streptophyta > Magnoliopsida > Malvales > Malvaceae > Gossypium > Gossypium anomalum. The sequence goes on from CM046956.1 coordinate 65,487,818, forward strand.
GGACTGAGCATCTCGTAAAAAAATGTCAATAACAGAAAGCTCATAAAAAATTTATTGGATGTGACATATGAAGTGCCGAAAACATGTAAAGTGACGTCATAAAAGTGTTCTAAGAAATCCCTCAAGGTTTTAGCACTAGCCCAATCATTTATATTAGGTCAACCCTCCATCTTTTCAAGTTTAGCACTAAAATTTGTATCTTGCTCCTCAAATCTCTCAAAAGCTCTCTCAAAATCCTGAGTAGTGTCTAGTATTAAGTACGTCGAGTTCTACCTAATAGAAACATCATGATACAACATCTTCTTGCACTCTATCTTTTCCACCACAACACACTCCTTAAACTTTTGTAATCTAGCTGGAAATCGCCTCACATATCTAACACTCCTTAACACGTTCATTGGATTTATTCATTTCCTTTAAGCCTTTAACAAAAATCAAATTCACAATATGTGTCATGCATCTCATATGAAGGTATTTACCATTTTGAACTAAACCCCTTCGAGGGCTAAATTTTTTTCTCAAACAACCAATAGCAACATCGTTTATTTAACTAACAAGTAATTTCATAGATTTTAAGTAGGTTAAACCCACATCTAGATTCATATGTTCTGACAATATCGATTCTGTTTCCAAACTTTAAGTGAGTAGATTAGTCCTTGAATCTTTAGATTTGATAAAATTAATACCATATCAATATAAGGATATTTTCATGTAGATTTTTCACATTGGTGATTAAGTGAAAATACTTACTTAATCAGTTGTCCAAATAATGCAATCTTCCAATAGTTAAAATATGGATCCAAGTGATTAAAAATTCACATTTCACGTATTCACAACAGATATCAATATTAGAATCGGCCTAATGAGATAAAAAGAAAAGATTTTTTATTAACACTTCACGTATGCATAATCAAGTTATGTGATTTTGGTTACTTTAAAGTGCTTGTTTGTAACACCCCAAAATATTTGTTTATGTTTCTGTAATTGTTTGAAACAAATATCTTTCTACTTCAGTGGTTAAATGTTCTGGGTGTGTGTGTGAGGTCCCAAGTTCAAGCATTACCTTAGGCAAATTTTGTTATTTTTCTGATCCAAGCCTTACACTTGAGGAGCGGGCTTATAATTAGTTATTTGTAAAGCCATATCAGAAGGAGCTTGCTGGTTCAAATGGTAAGGGAGTTGGTATGTTGGAGGTCCTGAGTTCGATTCCCTGCGTTGGCAAGGGCATTATTTTTGCTCGGTTCTTAGTTAGAGTTATTCTAGAAATGGTTTCTGAGTAGTGGATTGGTAGTGGGATTAGTGGGAGATAATTAAGGGATTTAGGGGTTATCAAATCTGATTTGTATTTTACCTTTTTTAAAAAATTTTTGATTTTCTTCCCCAAATTCTGACGTTCCATTCTTTTCCCACCTCTCCGTCGATTTTCCCTTTGCTAATTTCTCATTCTCTGTTTCTTCCTTTTCGTCTCTGTTACTTTCTTATGCATTGCTCGTTGTGTCATTTCTGTCAGTGTTCTTCGTGCGTTTTGGTAAGTATGGATAACGTGATTATTATTTTGGTTTTAGTAAATCATTATTGAAGAGCGTTGTTTTGTATTATGGATAACATGATTATTATTTTGGTTTTAGTAAATCATTATTGAAGAGCGTTGTTTTGTATTAGGAAAGAATTAAGCGACTGAAGTTTATCCCAAACGGTGTTGTAGTGTGTGGAATCACCATCGTTCGGTCGAAGGTAAGGGTTTTTGATGGATAAAAGTTTTTCTGTCTCATTAAAGTTGCGATTAAGTGTCGATTTAAGTGACTGATTAGGGTTTTAATTGATCAATATTAGGTTTCAGAAGACTCGAGAGTATTTTTACTGTGAAACAGTACCAGGTGTGTACCCGAAATGCAAAAAAAGGGATTCGACGAGAGCTAAAATTGTAATTTATCGATGCCACACGGGCGTGTAGTTGCCCGTGTGGTATGTTGTGTGCGACAACACGACCGTGTGGTCGATGAAGACATGGCCGTGCACAGCACACGGCCCTGTGGTGGCTGAAGTGTGGCCGTGTGATCCACATGAGCTAAACCAAACTAGGTGTGTAGGCCACACGGGTGTGTGGGCCTACACGAGTAGTCCATACAGGCGTGTGGGTTCCTGGGCCAGACCATGTGATCCACACGAGAAAAGCCAATCTAGGCGTGTGGGCTTACATGGGAAAACCACCCGGGCGTGTGGGCCAATTGATCTAAATTTTTCCCTAAGGTTGCACGAGTTGTCCCAAATGACTGTGGGCCTACTGTAGGGTCAGTAAGGGCTAACTGAACCCTAACTTGTATGATCTAATTGACTGATTTCTATACTGAGCATGATAGCACTGTGTATGTCTGATTACTGATCTGTATGACTATCTGTGATTTGATTAATAGCATGTTGAGCATGTTAAATTGCATAACTGTTTCTGTTTTTGTTATTGTCATAGGGGTGGGATGATATATATTGGAGGAAGTGTTCTGAAGGGCAGTTTATGCCTATTATCTGGTAGCATGGCTGCATTATATCTATTTTATGCCGCATCGGTACAACATGGTGTATAGGGCAGGGTGGGTGTTTTAAACCCCACATGGTGTGTAGGGATAGTCGGAGATGGTGTGTAGAGGATGGGGGTAAGATATCTAATTTTTTATTCTGATTTGCACATCTGTAACTGTATCTGTAATAGCCTTAAGCCCAAATCTGTATCTAACTGATTCTGATTTTCTGGTTTTGTGCATACTTAATTCTATGGGGTTACACAATGAGTTTACGTAAACTCACCCTTTTTTGTTTATTCTGTACATGTAATCCACAATCTTAGATGGATCAGTGCTGTGGAGCCCCTCGGCGGTGACCACCTAGTCTAACTGATTATAGTTACGATTTAATTTTTATATTCTGGTTTATTTTGATTTTTATATAATTTGGACTTTACAGACTATTTTTTTTAACTTGGGTTAAACTGCGATTTTATGATTTTATAATTGCAAAACTCGATATAACTCAGATTTTACCAAAAGCAAAGGTTTTCTAAAATATTGAACGGTTTTCTAAACATAATGATTTTCAAAGCTTCCACTACAAATACGTCTTACCTCTAAGCGATTAAATGAATAAGAGCTTTGAAATTAATAATAGCGATAAAGGCTAATGAACTGGTATGGTTTTAACTTAACAACACTATTTTTAAAATCCTATCATGTGACACCGCCAGATTTGGCCATAACATCTAGGTTGAGTTTAGGGTGTTACATTTAGTGGTATCAGAGCTAGGTTGTAAAACTCAACTATGAATTTTGGGTTCTAAAATTTAGTTTTAAAGAATTGGTTTTCAAATGATTTTAAACACTCTGATTAAGTACGTGGTACACCGAGTCTTCGGCGCCGATTCTGATAGTTTTTTGAAACTTAAATAGATTATTCCAAAATACTGTAGATAGTTACTTTGAAAACACTATTAGTTACTTTGAAAACTGTAGTGAAGCATTTAGAGACTGAAACATCCGAAATACTCTGAACTTCTGAAACTTTCTGCGTAAAACATTTGTTAATAAAAATAAAATTTGATGCACAAAATTCTTAATGTAGATAAAACTTTGAAATTACAATGAGTGTACGAGGTATATGTGGATGTGGTACTCAAGGCCGAGGTAGAAGCCGTATAGGGGCTTAAGCTGAGTCCTCATCTCTGGGCAGCATGCCAAATCTGGACACTAGTGAGACACCTGTGTCACCTGCTACTAAGACTGGGTCTCAAAGTTGTTCGGATGGGGACGACGCATTGTCCCAAGTAATGCTACGGATATTAAAGAGGGTCGCTAGGCCCAATACTGGATCTGAGGGCCGAGGGTCGGTAATTGAATCACTCAGGTCCAATGGAGTTGAGTTATTTAGGGGTGTCACAGGAGTCGCCCCTAACGTGGTCGAGTACCGATTGGAGGCCACAGAGAGAATTATGGATGATCTGGACTGTACCCCTGAGCAAAAATTAAAGGGTGCAGTTTCCTTGCTTCGCGACGAAGCATACCAGTGGTGGTTAACGGTTAAGGAGGGCACTCAGCCTGACTGCCTGACTTGGGAATTCTTTAAGACTGCTTTCCAGAGCAAGTATGTGAGAGCTAGCTACGTAGATGCTCAACTACGTAAGCTTTTGAATCTCACGCAAGGTGACTGATCTGTGGCCGAGTATGAGGCTGCATTTCTGAAGCTGAGCCGCTATGCTCGAGGTATGGTGGCATCGAAATATGAGAGGTGTGTTCGTTTTGAGGATGGGCTGACAGATAATTTGAGAGTTTTGATAGCTCCGTAGAGGGAGCGTGAGTTTTCTATTCTAGTTGAGAAGGCGAAGATCGCTGAAGATGGTAAGCGCGCAAAGCGCTAGAATAGCGATAGGGAGAGAGGTAAAAACAAGAGGGATTCGAAGCCCTCGAGTTTTATGTAGAGGCCTAAGAAAAAGGCCAAATCTGATGGGCCAATTAGAGTGGAGGCTTTTACTACTTCAGTTGGGTTGCAGTTATGTGGTGATTGTGGTAGGCACTATTCGGGCGAGTGTTGGAGGAGGATTGGGGCCTGTTTGAGGTGTGGATATTTTGAGCATCATATTAGAGATTGTCCACAGTATGTAGATCATATGCAAGTTTTAGGTTCTATGCAGCCTCAGAGGGTAGTTCAGCAGCCAACTAAGGGTCGTGGACAGGCTAGAGGTGGTAATGGTTTGGGTCATTGGCAGAGAGCACTGGGCAGAGGTGCTGGTCAGACTGAGGTGAGGTAGCCTGCACTCGTTTATGCTGCTCGACACTGAGAGGACAGTGATGCTCCTGATGTCATCACTGGTACGTTCCTTATATTTGATGTGCCTTATACTACTTTGATAGACATAGGTTCTACTTATTTCTATGTAGCTAGTACTGTATCTGAAACCTTAGAAATTACTATCGAGAGCAGTACTAGTGAGGTTACTGTATTGAGTCCGTTGGGGCAATATGTTCGGGTTAGTAAACTTTATAGAGATGTTCTGTTAGAAGTGCTAGGAGAGATATTTTTGGAAAATCTGATGGAGCTACCGTTTGGGGAGTTCGATTTGATTCTGAGTATGGACTGGTTGGTTGAGCATCGAGTCAGCTTGGACTGCACATCTAAGAGAGTCGTTCTGAGGACCAAGGACGATATAGAGGTGGTTGTGATTGGTGAGCGTCAATATTACTTGTCTAATGTGGTTTCCGCACTTATGGATGAGAAATTGGTTCGAAAAGGGTGTGAGGCGTACTTGGCTTACGTTAGTGTTTCTGATTCTGGGAACTCTTCTGTTGGGAATATCAGAGCTACAACTGATTTTCTGGATGTTTTTCCTGAGGATATACCGGATTTATCGGGTTTACCTCCGAATCGAGAGGTTGAGTTTGGGATTGAGCTTCTTTCGGGTACAGCTCCGATGTCTATCGCTCCCTATTGTATGGCACTAAATAAGCTTACTGAGCTTAAGGTTCAACTGTAAGAGCTTCTGGACCGTGGTTTCATCTAGCCTAGCGTGTCTCAATGGGGAGCACTAGTACTATTTGTTAAGAAGAAAGATGGGACCATGAGGATGTGCATCGACTATCTGCAGTTGAACAAGTTAACTGTGAAGAATAAGTATCTGCTTCCGAGGATTGACGACCTGTTTGATTAGTTCTGAGGGGCTTCTGTGTTCTCCAAGATTGATCTTCGATCGGGGTATCATCAATTGAGGGTTAAGGAGGCTGATATACATAAGACTGCATTTAGGACTCGTTATGGGCATTACTAGTTCCTAGTTATGCCTTTTGGTTTGACGAATGCTCCAGCCGCATTCATAGATCTGATAAACCATGTGTTTCAGCCCTATTTGGATCAATTCATTGTGGTCTTCATTGTCGACATTCTGGTTTACTCTAAGATTGAGGATGTGCATGATGAGCATATTAAAGTGACACTTCAGATTCTTCGAGAAAAACAGCTCTACGCTAAGTTGAGTAAGTACGAGTTATGGCTGTGTGAGGTAACCTTCTTAGGGCATGTAGTTGCTGTTGAGGAGATTTGTATAGATCCGAGGAAGATTGAGGCTGTACTGGATTGGAAATAGCCTAAGAATGTGTCTGAGATCAATAACTTTCTTGGCTTAGCGGGTTATTATCGGCAGTTTGTTGAAGGATTCTCTCTTATTGTAGCTCCCTTAACTAAACTTCTACGTGAAGGTATGTCATTTGCCTGGACTGATGGACAGTAATCGAGCTTTGAGAAGTTCAAGTCTGTTCTGACTCATGCTTCTATTCTGATACAGCCTGAATCTGGTAAGGAGTTTGTGGTGTATAGTGATGCATCGCACGTCAATTTGGGGTACATTTTGATGCAGGATGGTAAGGTTGTGGCTTATGTGTCCTGTTAGCTTAAGACATATGAGGGAAACTATCTGACGCATAATCTCGAGTTGGGTGTTATGGTCTTTGTGTTGAAAATCTGGAGGCATTATCTGTATGGTGAAAGATGTATCATCTACACTGATCATAAGAGGCTTAAGTATCTCCTTACTTAGAAGGAGTTGAATATCAGGCAGTGGCAATAGATTAAGCTACTTAAAGATTATGACTACACCATTGAGTATCATATCGGTAAGGCCAATGTGGTGGCCAATGCTCTCAGTTGAAGAGCGATGTCTGATTTGAGGGTGATGTTTGCTTGCCTTAGTTTGTTTGACGATGAGAGTCTGTTGACTGAGTTGCAAGTTAAGCCAACTTGGATAGATCAGTTTTTTGATAGGCAGTTATTGGATGAGACTCTGGGTGTGCAGTTCTGTCAGGTGGAAAGTGGTACTACCTCTAATTTTGGGATAAATAATGATGATGTGCTATGCTTTCGATGACAATTCTGCATGCCAAATGATTCTGATCCGAGACAGTCAATTTTAAAGAAAGCGCATAGTAACCTTTATGCTATGCATCCCGGTGGTAATAAAATGTATCGAAATCTCTACGAACTGTACTGGTGGCCGAGTTTAAAGTGCAAGGTTATTAATTTTATGGCTCAATGCCTAACGTGTTAGCAAGTTAAAGCTGAGCATCAGTTTTCTTCCGGATTACTACAACCCGTTAAGATCCCCTTATGGAAATGGGACCGTGTGACGATGGACTTTGTTAGTAGGTTGCCCCTGACACCCACTAAAAAGGTTTCTGTTTGGGTTATCGTGGATCGATTAACCAAGTCTGCTCAATTTGTTCTGATTCAAACTGATTAATCTCTATAGAAGTTAGCGAAGCTCTACATATCCGAGATAGTTAGACTGCATAGGATTCCTGTTTTGATTATCTCTGATAGGGATCTTCGTTTCACGTCTCGGTTCTGGAAAAAATTACATGAGGCTTTGGGTTCAAGATTGGACTTTAGTATAGTGTTCCATCCTCAGACCGACAATCAATCTGAGAGGGTGATTTAGATACTGGAGGATATGCTTCGGAGTTGTGTGATAGATTTCTAAGGTAGTTGGGAAGATTATCTGTCACTTGCTGAGTTCGCCTACTATAACAGCTTCCAGTCTAGCATTTAGATTGTACCTTATGAGGCTCTGTATGGTCGTAAGTGTCATACACCTCTGTGGGAGACTTTGTATTTCTTGAGGTCTCTCCGTAGAAGAAGGTTCTGAGGTTCGGTCATAAGGGCAAGCTGAGCCCTAGGTTTATTGGACCGTACCGAATTCTAAAGCGTGTGGGACCAGTTGCTTATCAGTTGGAGCTACCCCCTGAACTGGACCGTAGTCATGATGTGTTTCATGTCTCGATGTTGAGGTAGTACCGTTCTGATCCATCCCATGTTGTCTCGGTGGAGGAGATCGAGGTTAGGCTGGACATGACTTTTGAGGAGGAGTCGGTTCAGATTCTGGATCGCGATGTGAAGGTTCTGTGAAAAAAGTCCATTCTATTAGTGAAGGTGCTGTGGCGGAATCATAGTACTGAGGAGGCCATGTGGGAACCTGAGGACTCGATGTGTTAGCAATATCCTAATCTGTTCTGATCAGGTAAGTTTCGAGGTAGAAATTTCTTTTAGGGGGTAGAGTTGTAACGCCCTAAAATATTTGTTTATATTTCTGTAGTTGTTTGACATAAATATTTGTCTACTTCAGTATTTAATTGTTCTAGGTGTGTGTGTGAGGTCCCAAGTTCAAGTCTTACCTTGGGGGAATTTTGGTATTTTTCTGATCCAAGCCTTACACTTGAGGAGTGGGCTTATAATTAGTTAATTGTAAAGCCATATCAGAAGGAGCTTGCTGGTTCAAGTGGTAAGGGAGTTGGTGTGTTGGAGGTCCTTAGTCCGATTCCCTGCATTGGCAAAGGCATTATTTTTGCTCGATTCTCGGTTAGAGTTGTGCTGGAAATGGTTTCTGAGTAGTGGATTGGTAATGGGATTAGTGAGAGATAATTAAGGGATTTAAAGGTTATCAAATCTGATTTTTATTTTACCTTTTTCAAAAAAAAATTTGATTTTCTTCCCCAAATTCTGACGTTCCATTCTTTTCCCACCTCTCTGCCAATTTCCCCTTTGCTAATTTCTCCTTCTCTATTTCTCCCTTTTCGTCTCTGTAACTTTCCTGTGCATTGCTCATTGTGTCTCATTTTTGTCAGTGTTCTTCGTGTATTCTGGTAAGTATGAATAACATGATTATTATTTTGGTTTTAGTAAATTGTTATTAGGGGGTTGTTTTGTGTTAGGAGAGTATTAAGGGGCTGAAGTTTATCCCAAACAGTGTTGTAGTGCTTCGAATCACCATCGTTCGGTCGAATGTAAGGGTTTTTGATGGATAAAAGTTTTTCTATCTCGTTGAAGTTGCGATTAAATGTCGATTTAAGTGACTGACTAGGGTTTTAATTGATCAATTTTAGGTTTCAGAAGACTTGTGAGTATTTTCGCTGTGAAATAGTACCAGGTGTGTACTCGAAATGCAGCAAAACGGGATTTGGCGAGAGCTGAAATTGCAATCTGTCTATGCCACACGGGCCTGTGGTCGCCCGTGTGGTAGGCCGTGTGCGACAACACAACTGTGTGGTGGTCAGAGTGTGGCCATGTGATCCATTCGGGCTAAACCAAACTGTCATGTGAGCCACACGGGAGTGTGAGTTCCTGGGCCAGGCCGTGTGATCCACACGAGCAAGGCTAATTTGGGCGTGTGGGTTCTTGGGCCAGGCCGTGTGATCCATACGGCAAGGCCAATCTGGGCGTGTGGGACCACATGGGCAAGCCAACTGGGGGTGTGGGCCCATTTATCTAAAATTTTCCCTAGGGTTACATGGGTTGTCCCAAACAACTGTGGGCGTACTGTAGGGTCGATAAGGGCTAATTGAACTCTAACCTGTATGATCTGATTGACTGATTTTCTATATTGAGCATGATAGTACTGTGCATGTCTGATCATTGGTCTGTATGACTATCTGTGATCTAATTAATAGCATGTTGAGCATGTTAAATTGCATAACTGCTTCTGTTTCTGTTACTGTTACTGGGGTGGGATGATGTATATTGGAGGAAGTGTTCTGAAGGGCAATTTATGCCTATTTTCTGGCAACATGGCTGTATTATATCTGTTATGTGTTGCATCTGTACAACATGGTGTGTAGGGCAGGGTGGGTGTTTTAAACCCCACCTGGTATGTAGGGATGGTCAGAGATGGTGTGTAGAGGATAGGGGTAGGATATCTGATTTCTGATTCTGATTTGCACATCTGTAACTGTATTTGTAATGGGCTTAAGCCCGAATTTCATCTGTCTGATTCTGATTTTCTGGTTGTGTGCATGCTTAATTCTGTGGGGTTACACACTAAGTTTATGTAAACTCACTCTTTTTTGTTTATTCTGTACAGGTAATCTACAGTCTTAGGCGGATCGGTGCTGCGGAGCCCCTCGGTGACCACCCGTTTGAACTGATTATAGTTACGTTTTAATTTTTATATTCTAGTTTTTATGTAATTCAGACTTTACGAACTGCTTTTTTTAATTTGGGTTAGACTACAATTTTATGATTTTATAACTGTAAAACGCGATAAACTCGAATTTTACTAAAAGCAAGAGTTTTCTAAAATCTTGAATAGTTTTCTAAACGCAACGATTTTCAAAGCTTCTGCTGCAAATACGTCTTACCTCTAAGTGATTAAGTGAATGAGAGCTTTCAAATTGATAATAGCGATAAAGGCAAATGAACTGGTATGGTTTTAACTTAACGACACTATTTTCAAAATCCTATCATTTGACACAACCAGATTCAGCCATAACATCTAGGTCGGGTTTTAAGGTGTTGCATTGTTGATATGATTCTCTTAGCATGTTGATGATAGTTTGAAAATGGTTACTTGTGACATGTTTTAGTTCATATTTCAACTAGGTTATTATGTTTGGAAATAGCAATATTAACATGTATAGGATAACTTGTAATGTTATTTTGGTGAATGGTTTGATGGTGTTTTGGCATGTATAAGTTTTGAAAGTTATCTCGGTTTGGTTCCATTTGATGCTTTGATAAATTAGGTCAATTTGGTTATGCTACTATGCATATTTGAATGGATATTATGGTATGTTTGAAATGATGTGTTAATGGATAAGTTTGTGGCATGTTCTGGTAAAGGTTGAATTAGAATTTGATGATTGAAACATGGTATAATTGACATGTTTATATAAGTAATATTTAGTTGTTGATTGAGGCGCTTTTGAATGACATATTGGTTAGTTGTGTTAGGACTTTGAAATGGTATTTTGATGTGAGTTTAGGTGGTGTTTAGGTTCCTTAAATGTGTGCATGAATGGTTTGAGAAGTTGAGCATGATATGGTATTGAAATGGTTTGTTTCTAGGTGAATTTTAGGTCCACATGGTCTGAGACACGGGCGTGTGACTCAGCCATGTGTGGGACACGGCCTAGCGACACGGTCATGTGTCATTTGAGAGTTATTTTGCATGCAAGTTAGAGAGTTACACGGCCTGGCACACGGGCGTATGACATGGCCATGTGACCTTATCAGAGAGTTACACGGGTGAAGACACGGGCTAGGACATGGCCGTGTGTCCCTAGTTTGAAGGTTACACGACTTGAGACACAAGTGTGTCTCTCAGCCATGTGAGGCACACGGCCGTGTGATCCTTGTTTCCAAAATTTTATGGTTTTTTCCTAAACTTTCCAAATGATTTCAATTTGGTCCCGATTTGTTGCTATGATATTTTTAGAGCCTCAAGGGCTCAATTTAGGGACGATATGTATATATATGATTGGTTTATGAATTGTTTCTGCTATTGAATGAAGTTAAGTTTAAATGTTTTCAATTGTACGGTAATACTCCATAACCTAATCCTGCAACAGATACGGGTTAGGGGTGTTACACTATAGTTTCACAATCTAAAGTTTTAGTATATAATAAATACTTACCTTGGGCTAGCTTCGGAGTCTTGGACATTTGACAAAAACACAACTTTGTGTAAAATTAAGTTTTTCATTGTGGCATGGATTTTTTTCCAAAGTACCCCTTTATTAGATTATGCATGCAAATTTCGAAAGTAAACCACAGTCCGAGTTTTGAACTTGACTCTAATACCATTAAATGTAACCCTCTAAATCTGGCCTAGATTTTATGGCCGAATCTTGAAAATCACATTGGCCAAGTTGATGGCATAGAAAAACATTTAGCAATATTCTTTCGACAATTGTCGTTATTCAAAATCGGTATTTTTGCTCTGCTTGAGAAAAACCAAGTAGTGTCTATAAATTTTATTTTGGAAAGAAATTATCAGATTCTGATTAATCTTAGAAAAACTCAAGTTTCGAATAATTACAGAAAACATTATATTTCAAGGAAAATATCACAATGAAAAAAAAAACTAAATCTCATTTGTTGGTTTTGAATTGTAATTTGACATGTCTTGTAAAATACCGATTAAGTGGGCAGATAGATTTAGGTTTCAAAAAATGAAGTCTTGAGTTTGAAGTAAAAACATCGGGTTGAGTTTGTCGTTAGGTTAAAAAAATCCAGTTTTTCTTACCAAATTTATAAATTGTATTAAAAGATAGTTTTATAAGCTCAATCATGCAATAACATCCAAAACTCCAAAATCTAAATAAAAAGTCCCATACTACAGTCTGCGGTAAAAATAAATAACAATCCCCAAAAAAACTAAATAATAATGTATGATAGTTTATTCAATTAAATATCTGAGTGCACCTCTATAAACCGAGCTCATGACCTAACCTCGATTATTATTTAAAAAATAAAAAATTTAAAGGGGTGAACTAACCTCTATAAGCCGAGCCGATGACCTAACATATAAATAGCAACAAATTTTATGTCCTAAATCATAAGAATAAGCTTAACATAATATGTTAACATAATACACACACATATGTATATCAATATGCATAACAGCGATGTTGATGCAAGCTTTTTCAAAAACTGTGCAGATTTTTAGAAAACATTCCTACCCATCTCCGTTACACACCATAATTGAGTTTCCCAAAACTCTTCCATCCAATAACACGAATAATGTGGACAAGACACCAAATAATGCATACAAGTTGCCATATACGGAATATTGGTCAAGCCACTAGAATTGTCGATTTACTGCTAGATAATGTGGTTAAACCACCAGAATATATAGATTATTAAACCACCAGAGTCTTTTACCTTTCAGTATAATCCCAATCTCATGCATGTGATATGGCATACATAAAACAAAAGGCATAATTGCAAAAAGAAAACCCTTAACATTTGGAGGCTTTTGGTTTTGTGCCCTTGACCTTTTTTCTATTGACACCCTCAATGATATGATTTTTTCAAAAATCAGCCCAATTTTAATGGTAAATGTGAGTTGATCATCAATCAAGCACTGATCAACAAAGTAAGCCTATGTGATGTCATAGATGATGTCATATTTTTTATTTTAATTTCATCTTCTTTATTCTTTTTACTTTCATCTTCTTTATTCTTCTCCCTTATTCTCTTTCCCCGTAGTTGCTATTACAGTAAAATAAACTGCAGTTCCCTTTCAATTTCATCTCCACCATTTAACACCTCACTTTTCCAAAAGTTTCACTTAGACTATTATGCCCACCTACCCAAACCTCCATTCAATCTTGAAACCCTATATATTTCCTTACAAGTAACTTTAAGCATTCATCAATTATTTTAATTGAATTTCTTATTCAATTTATCTCATTTTCTTTTTTTTTCCTTCGAAGAAACCCAATGTTATTGGAGGAATAGACTATGGCAGCATGGTGAATATCAATTTTTGCGTTTCATGCTCGTATAGGTTCTATTTAAATTTTTTTCTTTTAATGCTTCCTTTTCTTCGGATATTATAGTTGATATTTTTCCTTAAGTGACAACTGAACATGTAATTGATGAAAATTTGCAAAGGAACTGTTGTGACAATGAAGAAGATGCTAGAAGCCTAGTTTCTTGGAATTGATGTAATCCTTGATAACTATCCACCATGATTTCTGAAACATTTACTTTTGGAAGTGGTTCCAGTTTTCTAATTTAGAGTTATAGGGATTCTGATGGCAAGTGAACAGATTTTTCCTATGATTGGGATTATGACACCACCACCGTGGTATTATTCCTTGTGTGTAAATAGGTTCGAGTCCATTGCAACTGCTTGGCTTATTGGGAATGTAATGCAGTCTTTTCTACAAAGTTCCTATGCTTTTGAGGTTTACTGCAATGATGAATTAGTTAGTGACCCTTCTGCTATGTGTGTATGTGTGTGTGTCTTGAGCATTTGAGAAACCAAATCTTAATTTTTTATTGTTTATTGATTGATGAAGTTGTTTTAGTTGCTTAGAATACATTTGATTCGATTTTGATACTAGTATGAGTTCTATCCTGATTTAAGTGTTTTGTTTGAATCCTTATAATATAAAGGCCAAAGTGGTGTTATACCCTGGTGTAAGTGAAGCTTTTCAAAAGTAAGGTGTTAAATGGTAGAGTTGAAACTGAAAGGGAACTTTAATTTTTTTTTACTGTAACAGTAGGGAAAAAGAGGAAGGAAGAAGAAGAAAAAAGATGGAAACAAAATGAAAAAAAATATGACGTCACATAAGCTTACTTCGTTGACCGGTGCTTGACTGACAATCAACTCACGTTTACCATTAAAATTGGTCTGATGTCTAAAAAATCATTACATTGAGGGTGTCAATAAAAAAAAGGTCAAAGGCACAAAACTAAAAGCCCCCAAACATTGAAGGTTTCTTTTTGCAATTATGTTGAAACAAAATTCCAATAGGCATGTTTTACATGCGAATCAGACTTGAATTATGAATCAGATAGTGAGCATGCTTAACATGCGAATTAGATTATCAATAGAAATAGTGGCATGACTATTTTTCATGCTTATCAAATAACGCCATATAGTCACATTACATGAGTGTCAGGAAATAATATGATATCTCATTTAACAGAAAAAACATACAAACACATTCATAACATCACAGATTTGAAGGTTAAGAATCACTTACTTGGGAATCCTCCTTTTTAATGGATTTACCAATCCTTTTGAATACATAGTGTATTCACATATTTTCACGTTTCAAAAATAATTTTACAAATATTTAACGTGAACACATTTATTTAATGGACAAACAATTTCACAGATCTTAAGTAGATTAAACCCACACCTGGATTCGTATGGTCCAACAATATCGATTTTGTTTCCAAACTTTAAGGGAGTAAATTAGCCCTTGAATCCTTAGATTTGATAAAATTAATACCATATCAGTATAATGATATTTTCATATAGATTTCTCATATTGGTGATTAAATGAAAATACTTACTTAATCGATTGTCCAAATAATGCAATCTTCCAATAGTTAAAATATAGATCCGAGCGATTTATGATTAACACTTCACATATGCACAACAAACATCAACATTAGAATTGACCTAATGAGATAAAAAGAAAAGATTGGAAATGGAGAGTTACTAATTACTTGCGTAATATCGAGTGAATAAGAGGCTCACTGATTCCTATGATGATTTGTTTAGAGAGAAGGATTTGTCACTAACAAGGTACATAAAAATAAATAAATAGATGGTGGATTAGTAAAAGGATGTTAATAAATCCTTTCTAAAATCAAAATATAAATATTCGAATGAATGGGAAATTGATTACGAAATAGAGAAGGAGAAGAGAATAAGAACAATGGAAAGAAATGGTGGAGGACGATGGCGGCGGCAAGGCAACGGTGGAGCTCTGGTGGTAGAGCTATGGTGGTAAGGTGGTGGTTCGGTTGGCTAAAAACGGTGGAGATGTGGAAGAAATATGGAAAAATAAGTTTGTTTAGGAGTTAAAATGGAAGAAAAAAGTGAAAAATTAGAGGAGTAAAGAGGAGGGGCGACTAAAGAGAGAGGAGAGGAACAAAATAATAAAAAATAAAAAAAAGAATCTTGTGTTTAGGTGCATTGGACACAAATTATTTAAGGGAGGGAAAATGTAAGTTTTGGAGACAATGACATGAAAAAAGGATCACAGAGGACAAATGAAGTGATTTGAGGAAGTAATTTGGGAATATTGATTCACTCAAAAGGGAAAGAAATCTTCCCTACAGGGCAATATATGAGACGACAATGAGGGGAGTTTGACCCACTTAAAGTTGTCAACATTTAATTAAAAAGATGAGAATGAGGGAGCTTGAACATGGGACCTTTAGGAATCTAATTGAACTTTTAACCACTAAGCCACTTAATTTACTTGTCATGCACTAGCGAATTAAAATAAAAATAAAATGGGGCGTGACACTACCTAAAATAACATTAACTTCTATAAACATGAACTTTGGTAAGTAATTGCGAATCATGTCTTCCAAGCGATACTGTCCGCCAGGCGATACTGTTCGCCAGGTGATACTATCCTCTATTGATGTATGTAGGGTGGTATACGCCAATCTTATTTTGCGTGAGGTTTGTTGGCTTTAACCATACAGTGTGACCCTATAGGTTTTGTAACTTTTGTAGTAATACTAAAACATCTCTAGTATTACATGCAATGAGTGGTTTCTAATAATGCACCATTGATACCCAAGTTACAAGAACTTGTGATTCGACATAACCTTTTCTATGATAAAATTTTCATGTATTATATCCTTTTATCCTTTATATCTAAATTGGACACAAGTTATGGAATAGTCACACTTGTATAGTCTAATATCATATTTCTTGATATTTTGAGTAGACTGTAATAAATAAATAAATGTGATATCTCATATCAACTTATTTGAGCATGGTTATGCATTTTTAGTCTGACTCGATCAAGTAGCCCAAGATATTACACCCATTATGTAGGAAGGACAAATCATATCTTAATCAATCATATCCCACTACATGGATTGTGGTATATCCAACATCAGTCTTTATAGTACAACTTGTTACGATAGACATTTGGCAACATCAAAATATACAACTCACGATGTTAGGACAATGACGATCTCAAATTTAAGGATCAAATACATAGTAATCACCATGAGTAATGTTGTGACTATTACATAATAATCGAAGAAACATATTCACAACGGGTCAGCCCAATATGTTGTTCTCTAACACATGCTCATTTATTCATTTTGACATCCCTATGTCAATGACAACACTTTAACATCAATCAACTACACATTAGGCTCAATGCATTGTTGCTGTCCAAACCCACAATAATACTTGACTATGGGCTTTTTAAGAATAATCATATTATTCTTAGGACTTTATTATTAATAAGTTTATTTATACACACAAAAAAAGAAACTGAAATAACAACGGCAATAGCTTATATTAACAATAAGGTAAAACAAGTATGTAATTACAATAATCTCATGATTGGTCTTTGGGCATACTCTAATGGTAACGCTCCAAAATTCTAAGTTTTGAATTGTTAGAAATTGTCAAGTAAATTAATCTGTTTCAGTGATTAAGAATAGAGGTGTGCATGGGCTGGGCCACCCAGCCCGGCCCGAAGGCCCGCCCAAAAAATGGGAGGGTTCGGGTAAAAATATAGGCCCAAAATATGGGTTTGGGCAAAAAAATGAGTACCCAGCCCGAATTATATCCTAAATATATATATTTTTTATTTTTAATCATATTTACATTTTATTTTTAATTTTAATATAATCACTTTTTATTATATTTTCAATTTGTGTATTGTTTTAAGAATTGTTTTAATATCATTTTTTATTTGTTTCTTATTTTAATATTTGTTTTAAATGTATTTGATGATTTATTATATTTTAAAATTTTTTATTTAATGAAATAAGTTAAAAAAATTTTATTTCGAGCCGGGTTGGGCAAATTTTTAGGCCCATATTTCGGGCTTTGCTGGGCCCAGGCCTAGAAAATGGGCCTAAAATTTTGTCTAGGCCTAGCCCGACCCATGCACACCTCTAGTTAAGAATGTGGCTTAGGTATATGAGGTTCTGGGTTCGATTCCCTTTCTTCGAAATTTTTGTTATTTTTGTCCCTATCTCTATCTCTATATATTGGACCTAAATTTAATTTTTGCTCAACTTGTGTCAAAAATGAAAATGTTGGTTCAGTGGTAAGGCTTTAGCTTACCCTTTAGTCTTGTGCTCGAATCCTTGCTAGCACAAGTAGAAATATTTTTGTTATTACCCAGTCTATGCCACTCACCTAGTGGAGTTTGAATTTAATTTGAATTCTTAGGGAATCTGAGTAGTTATCAGAAAAGCCGGTTAGTTGCTAATGGAATAAGATTTTTTTAATTTTTATTAATTAATTAATTTTCCTTTCCCTTCAAAATCTCCCACGTTTCCCCATTCCATTTTTACGTTCTTTTTTTTTTCTTTCTTTTCCTTTCTTTCACCCACGCCTACTTTTTCATTCCATTCTTGATTCCTTTACTACTTTGTTTCAGTTTCTTCCCTGCTTTTTGGTGTGTGGTTTAACCTCAACTCCCTTTCGTGATTTTAATTTTTTGGGTATTTGTGAGTAAGTATTTTCTAATGAATTTTATAAGGGTTTATGAATGACAATTTGATTACTTTCTTAGTAATGGGTTAATCTTGTGAAATTTTATTGTTAGGTGATAATCAAGAAATTCGAGACTTTTCTTCTACGATTTAGTAGTGTTAAGATCTACTGTGGACATTTGGGTGAGTATCCGAACACTCAGCTAATTTTCGGTTTAGTAATTCGTGTGTTATCATTTTTGAGATAGGGTTAATTGGAAATTAGTAAATCATTCTTAATTAGTTGGGTAAATGTTGTTTTTAGGTTTTGAAAATCTCGGGATTGAATTCATCTCAGAAAATATCTAGGCGTATAACGAAAAACCCAAAAACAACCGTGTGACAGACTGTATGGGTCACACAGCCGTGTGGTGGGCTATGTGGAAAATCGTGTGGGTCACACGACCGTGTGGTAGCCCGTGTAGGCCACAGGGTCGTGTGGTAGGCCATGTGGCTGCCTGTGCAGGTCAAATGGGTGTGTGTGAGTCTGTGTGTCAAGTCTTGTGGTCCCAAATTCTGAAATTTTACCCTAGGATTGTATTTATCATGCGAATTGAATTTAGTCCTTTCGTAAAGTCCGTATGCTATAAATTTGTTTATAAGTCATGATTTCTGATGCTCTGTTTCTATTAAATGTGACTTATAAATGCATGAGTTGTATGATATATGTAATAGCATGATGTATTTTATGCTAATATGATCTGAATCTTATATGTATAGCATGTGTGTCATACACACATTTGATATCTGTTTAGTTTTGCATGTGCATTGAGGTGGGATTATGATTATGGAAGAAGTGTTTCCAGTTTAATTTATCTGTCTTATTTGGTTGCTCAACCATGTATATCTATTTCTAGCAGATTATCACGTATTGTTCTGGCAGCTAGACTGCAAATATTTTGAAAAGTGACACATGATCACTTAGCGGTGTGTGGGGCTGGAGGGGTATTGAATACCCTAATTGGTGTGTAGGGATGGTAGGAGATTGTGTGTAGCGGATGGAGGTAGGATCTGAATATGTATTTGTTATGCATCTGTTTCTGTATCTGGTTATGAACTATATCTGGTTGGTATCTTGACGCATATCTACTATGTTATCTGATGAATCATGTGTGTCTGATTTGTTAATTGAAATAAGTTATACACTGAGCTCGTAAGCTCAGTTTCTGTTTGTTTGTTATCAAGTAATCTATAGACTTAGGGTGGATCGGTGCAACGGAAGCTTAGTTATTTATTATTATTGTGTTTCTTTTAACTTCTTCGTATTAAATCTATTTTGCTCGTGGACTATATTTGGACTTTTGGGGACTGCTTTTAAGTTTGGATTTTATTTGCCGCTTTAAATTGTAACGTTTAGATGATATTAATTCTATCTGCAAAATGTTAGATTTTTAATAACAAACTGTGTTTTCCAAAACTGAATTTAACTAAGAAATTCTGTTGTAAACTTAAACATTTTATAAATATATAATAGAAACTTTTAATTTAAGAGAAGTATTTTCTCAAATAAACTAGAATTTTATTTATCTCAAGCTAGCGTTATTTTTGTTTCAAATGGCTTCTAGATTTTCAAATGAATCATGGTAATCTCTCCAGATCTGACCATAACGTTTAGGTAGGGTTTAGGGTGTTACACTAACAATTACAACCACCTTCTCTTCCTCTTTGTTAATCTCATTGGTTAATAGGCATGCACATAAATCTAACTGATTTGTTGCTTACGTCCCTTGCGCTTTTAAGATTGTAAGGTTCCTTCACATATTGAATGCTTTTTGACTAAGCCTAGAGGAAGCTTATAAAATTTCCATGAACGTAAGGGAAAAAGAGGAATGCTTTTGGAAAAGAGAGTGCTTTGTAAGGTGAAGTCTTTCATTAGGCCCCAATAGTTTGCCCATTGTGCCTTCGAGGGGCTTACCCTTGGTGGGATTATGTGTCTTAAGTTTGCTCAACTTAGTGAGTTTGTTTGTGCCCCTTTGGGCTGAAGCCTATGTTAAGTTTATTAAGTTACTATCAGCATGAGACTTGGAACCAACATTTAGGTTCGTAGCCCAAACCAAATGTAAATATTACAATCTAGATTCTCGTGTACAATATATAATTACGATTAATGGGTGTCAAATGAAGTAACTTATCTAAAAAATATTAAGGTTAAAAGATATCATAAGTCCCTACATTCTTCATAAATTTAGAATTTAGTTTCTATAATTTTATTTTTAGGAATTTAGTCTTTCTATTTTTCAGATTTAAAAATTTAGGTCAAACTTTTATTACTATTAAAATTATTTTGTTAAATTTAAGTTTATTATAATGTCTTTTTTTAGTTACATGGCTACTAAGCTTGCTCATCGGTCGGGCCACCCATCTTGGCCCGAAGGTCTACTTGAAAACTGATAGGGTTTGGACAAAAATATGGGACTCAAAAATTGGGCTTGGGTAAATTTTAAAGCTCGTTTTCTATATGGGCTGGCCTTGGGCAATATTTTTTGGCTCGAGCTCGGCCCAACCCAAATATATCATGTTATAAAAATATTATATTAATTATATATGTTAAAGAATAATTATATATTTATATTTATATTTATATTAAATCACTAACCCATTAACAATTAAACCTATTGTCCAAAACCTTAAAAAAAAAAAAACTTACCCAACTAAATAACTCAATCCGAAATATAAAATTTTAAAAATGATATTTAATTAAGTAAATATTTTTTATATTTATTTGTGTTTTTAATGTAATAAAACATTTATACTTATGGTAGTGTTTTTTAATATAAATATTTTTTAATGTGTTAGAAAAATTTTATTTTAACGTTTTTTAGTGCATTTAGTGTGTTATATTTTTTTAAAAATTTTTTTAAAATAAAAATTAAATATAGGCGGGCCGGGCTTATCTTTTTAAAATTGGGTTGGGCTTGGGCAAAAAGTAAACTCATTTTTTGGATCGGGTCGAGCTAAGCTTGGAAAACTAATCTAAATACCTTGTACGGACCCAACCCAAACCCGTCTTGGCTTGGCCCATGAACGCTTCTAATGACTACCAAGTGAACTTTTTTTTTTATTTCAAGATATTACACAAAATTTTAATAGAAAAAGTTTAACATTATTAACAATTGAATTTAAATTTTAAAATCCGCAAAGTAACGAAATTAGATTTCTCAAAATAAACGTGTAAAGATTAAACTTCAAATTTCTAAAGAATAAAAATACTTATAACATATTTAAATTGAAAATTAATCATTAGCCAAATTGGTATAGCATACAAAAGCTTAAAAATTAAAACAAAAGAGGATGGTTGACTTCCAGAATGATATAAAATACCCACCGCCAAAATAATTTTCTAATCGCTATAAAAATTTAGTTCAGTTGATATTGTTATTTTATAATAATAATAAAATATATATTTAAATACTTTTTTAATTCAAAATTTTGAAAATTATATATAAAACTAAGCATTATCTATAAAAAAAAAAAAGTCCTAATGAAATTTAGCAAAACCCTTACTCAAATAGATATTTTTGACAACACTCCAAGTACATCCTCTACAAAATTTGGTAATAAACTATATGAGCCTCATCCTCCAAGATTGTAAATTAGTTATTAAATGCATGCCTCCTATCATTCACCTATCAATTATATCACTCGCTTTAAGTTAATTATTTGTTTGTATCAAATTATAAAATAAAAATTAAAGTTTAAAATATACTTTATGTTTTTGTACTTTTTGTATATTTGAAATTTAATCTCTTTGGTTTTATTTTCAGAATTATAGTCTTTTACTATTATGATTTAAAAATTCAGGTCCAATTGTTATCACTGTTAAAATTCTTTTAATAAATATTTGGAGTAACATTTAATTTTTTTTTTAAAATCCACTTGATAGTCATGTAATAATAAAAATAATGTTTAAAAAATGATTAGAATTTTTTTAAAAAAATAACCATTCAAAATCATCATGATAAAATATTTTTCTATTATAATAGTGTTCTTAAGAAAAGTTGATTTCACCATTTTGATTGAAATAATTAACAATATTAACTATTTAGACTAACTAATAGCATTATAAAAGTAGATGGACCAAATTATGTCAAAATTTTTAAACATATAGATTTAATCTCAAGTGTTAGAATAGTCTAAGGGTCAAAATTGAAATTAATCATTGTCTTATAATATCAAAGAAAGTGACATAAACCTAAAATAAAATGAAAACCACCCCTCAATTTCTAAGACTCTCAAGGTATTCAAATATTATATAACTGCATAATGTTTTAATCGAAAAATTAATGATATTAACTATTTGAACTAATTAATAATATTATAAAAATATAAAGACCAAATCATGTTCGAAATTAAAGTATATAAATTAAATATCAAATTTAAATAAATTAGAAGAACCAAAATTAAAATTTAACATTTTTTCAAAATGAAGAGAGAGGGGGGTGATGGGTGTGCCACGTTGGAACAAAAGGAAGATCCTTTGTATTTTCCTTTTATATCTTGGTACATATATATACATTTCCGTGTCATGCACGGTCAGTTGAGTATATTATATTTATAATATTTTTTATAAACTTTTTATAACATTAGTTTTTGTTAAAATTATTAATATATTTTTTAAAATTCATTAATCAATTAGAAAATAATGTTGATAACAAGATAAATTCGTATTTTTAATATATTTATTTTTAGTTAATTATCGAATAAAATGCTATTAATTTAGATTTTCTTATTAAGAATGAAGGTGTGCTAAATTTAAACTCTTACAAAAAGAAGCTAAATTGGAACAAAAAGTAAAGAGGAGGGTTTGATTAAAAGATTGAAGATTAAAGGATGACTGGATAAAGATTGAAGGGTTGAAGATTTCTTTTAAAAAGTGGTTGGATAAAGATGGAAGAATTTTTAATATTGTTACAACTCTATAATTAGTTTAAATTTAGTCTCTAGTTTAAATTTGATTTTTAAATTTTGAATTATTTAGCAATAATATTTAGAGTTATTTAGCGATAATATTTAGTGATAATACTTAAGGTTATTTAGGGATAATATTTAGGAAAAATCTAGCTAAATTTTAGCATTAAAAGTGTGTATAAATGCCTAGTGGCTATAGCCAATTAAACACACACTTTGCCTTTGGCATTTAATAAATTCTTTATTTTTTTCTCCCTTCTTGCGTCAGTGCTCCATTATGTTATTTTAGTTCTTTTTCTTTTACTTTCAACTTTTTGGTTATTTGCCTTCTAAGCCCTTCCCATTTCCACTGTAACACCCCAAACCCGGTATAGAAGTTTAGACCGAATCCAAGATGCTACATTGATCAATGAAGTGATCGTAGGAAAATTTTACAAAACAACTCATCTCAATGAACCAAAGGTATTTAAAACCATTTAATAATCAGTCAATAAAATTTACAGTAAGACTCAATATAAAACCCAAAATAAACATATAAATGAAAATCTAAAACGGAAACTGTACTACAGTATTATAAAGCCTTACAGTTCAAGTTAACCAAATAACAAAATTGTGACAGAAAATAAAAGTGATAATTTATTTGTTTGCGAGAATGTTCGAGACCTCTGCGTACCGAGTCCATCAACAGAATCCAAAACTCTACCTAAAAGGGAAAATAGAATAGGGGGTGAGCTACTCGAGCTCAGTGTGAGAACAAAACCATCTAACTACAGACTCAGATATAGAAAGCCGAAGCGGTCCCATGGGAACATACTTACAAATAGCTATACAAAACAGCTTGATACGTTCAAAACGGACGTCATGGCGTCGAACAATGAGAATTCAAAGACAAACACAAACATACTTAGTCTTACAATCGCAATTGTCATTCAGTCACAGTATCAGTAACTCTCATTCAGTCACAAGTTTCAGTTCAGTCAGTCAGATACAATCAAAGTTTAACAATTTCACCATGTCATAACAACTTTTCAGTCAAACCGTACAATAGACAGTCGCACTCACAAAACAATCAATAAAATGCATATGAATACAGTTGAGTTAAAGAAAAACCCACCCATCCAGCCAACACACATCTCCGTCCTCCATCACTCCTCAATAAAGCTATTAAGCTCATCCAACCTATCACTCCATATAGGGTCTCGAAAAGTCCATCCAACCCTACACTCCATATGATGTCATCCCGGGTTGCCCGACAACGATGGACATCAGCATTATCCTTGACCCTCAGGGAATTGGGACTGCCCGTGACCCTTTGGTTATTAGGGCTAACAGTATGCAGATAAACTACCAGTCACGTATATTAGGCAGCAAAGCTAGCGTATAAGCTGTACTGTGCAATGCGGTAAACCGCTATACAGACATGCAGTATGAACTGCTAGATCAGATAGTGGTACTTAGTATAGCTAACGTACATACGATACAGTGCAATGCGATAATCTACTATACCGATAGGTTACAGTAAAACTGCCAGTTCAATCAATGATACGCAGCTATACTGACGTATGTTCTATACAGTTCAGTGCGGTAGTCCGCAGTACAGTCAAATTGTCCACGACCCTCAGGGTGTTGGGACCGCCTATGACCCTCTGGGTATTAAGGGCTAATAACCAACAGATCAGCTGCTAGTTCAGTTCAGTCAATCTTTCTTCTCTTCAAAATCTTGCCCAAAATATTTTATGCATATGTATGTATGTATGCAGTCAAATGTACACAATCAGAATACCAGTCTCAGATAATTAATTAGAAGCAGACATTCATATCCAATCGGTCAGTTACAGAATCATACATGTGTACACTCATAACTCAAATTCAGTATCAAGCTTATCACATAACCAATTACAAATGAAACACATATCAAGCCCATATCAGAGTCATAATTACCTTCAGTAAGGCTCATTCGAGGGTTGGAATACACATAGTTGCGATAATACTTAAATTTGATCTAAAATCATTATTTGGCGAGATAGGGCCACTCGCTCGTGTACTCCGGCCGTGTGGAGCAATCCAGGCCGTGTGGGGGTCCACACCCCCCGTGTAAAGAGGAGCACACGGCTGTGTGACAGAGGCATACGTCTGTGTAAAGCAAGGACACGGCCATGTGAATAGGCTGTGTAACTCACTATCTAGTTAGCTAAAATAAGGTGCAGGGCAGACACGGCCGTATGAGGGTCTCACACACCCATATACCCACCAGACACGACCGTGTGTTCCAAAACACACACCCGTGTGTTCCAAAACACACATCCGTGTGGGATTCCTAAATCCCCAAATCAGCCACACGGTCGTGTGGCTAGGCCGTGTGACTCCAAATCTCAAATCCCTAAATCCTAAACTCACACGCCCATGTGCCCAAGGGACACGGCCGTGTGAATTCTGACAAAATCCCCAAAATGGCCACACGGTCGTGTGGCACCAAAATTGACTGAAAACCCTAATACCCAAATCTACACGCCCGTATGGTTGTCGGGGAGGTCACAAAACCACTGTTTTGGACACCAGAGCCCGTCCCTAACCTTTTCCCTATCAAGGTATAACAGAAAGTGGTGATTTCTCATCACTTCTACCGACTAAAAACTCAAAATCATAGGCTTAGCGCATACCCAGAAGATGCCAAATCAACAGTTTGCAAAATAAAAAAGAAAGTAGAATAGACAGAGTCGAATCACACACTGATTGGATGACGAAGAAGACGACAGATGAGTAGAAATCCCCAATGCCAAAAACTCAAAATCGAACTTTGAGTATTTTTTTATCAAAAGCGAAAAGTAGAGAAAATAAAAAGAGACAACGAAAAGTGGGAGTGAGAAACGTGAGAAAAAAGAAAATAAAAATAAAATCCCCATAAATAATCAACTAAACTAAATAATTATCTATTCTAAATTAAACAAAACAAACAAAACAGTATAACAAAAATAAATATTCCTCCAAAACGTACACACAATGCGTCGAACCCAGAACCATGAGGGTCACTAACACTCACTTAACCACCAGACCAGCAGGCCTATTCCGACACTAAATTGCATAGCTAAACACATATGTGCAATGTCCTCACTGTCCCTATGCTCAAAACCCAAAACTTCTAGGCCCAAAATTTGGGGCGTTACACCGACTCTCCATAATTCCATTTAAACCATTTATTTTCAGGCATGATTCTTTTCATGATTAACTAAACTTTTTTTTAGCTTTAGCCCAAAAATTGTTCCAAAACAATCGTAAGATACAAACCCACTTATGCAGTATTTTCTATCCTCCGATATATGGGATAGTACAAATTCGTCCCTTAAGGTTGATTCGGCTTCGATTCAAAAAATGCACGTTGGGTTAGAGTTGTTTAGAGTACAGTTGGGAAGACGAATCAGTCGTGCTGTGTTCGAATTCCCACGAAGAAATTGGTGTGTCTAGATGGGAAAAGCCTGTTGGATTCCGTCAAGGGAGATAGAAATCAGATTTAAATGACCCATGCGATTGAGGCCGTTGATTCGAGTTGGGCTTTTCAGATCACAAGGCTGTCGAAATTTTAAATTACGAACATGTGTATCGCAGTTAGGAATTTTACAAGAGTCAGTGTGCAGGTCATACCAGGATTGACTACATAAGGAAAAGTTGGTGATTGGGACGTTCTAGGTCTCTATAACCAGTTTATTGCTTGAAAGGGAAAATATATTTCAAGTATTGATTCAAGATTGGAGTACACCGAGGCTAAGGTTAAGCTTAAAAAAATATTTTATTTATTCATTTATTTTATTTTTTTCAATTTATTTTTGTATTTTTGAATATGTTTTTATTTTATTTTTTTGTATTTCCTTATTTTATTATCTTAATCAATTTAAACCCCCCATTTTTATTTTTATTTTCAGCATTTCTACGCACAGGTCGTGGGCACGACTGTGACCATGAAAGTGATTCTGGTCATGAAAAAAAGGAAAAATTAGATAGCCAATCCTTGTGAATTCGACCCTACTACGCTATACTGCTAATTTTTGAATTTTGTCGTAGGAATTTATATTGATGGCTTCGACACCCATCAAACTTTGGCGCTGTTGCCGGGGATTGGTAAAAATTTCTAATTTTTGTTTGTCTTCTTTATGACCAGGTCAGAATTGGGGACTCTAGCATTTGAACTGGAAATAGAAAAGTTGGCTCGAACACTTCAAAGAGAAGCTATTCGGCGCAGTAAACAATCACAACTTGACTTTCAAGAAGGATCTTACGCCGAAGATATTTACTTATCTGAAGATTCAGATGGCATGACAGATCAAACTATACTCCAACTTGCAGCTGCACCAAATGAACAACAATTACTATGCATAACTTATCCAGCGGGCAAAACACCGTTCGAGTTAATGTCGAGATAAATACACTTATTGCCTACTTTTCACGCTTTGAAAAATGAAAACCCCCATACTCAGTTGAAAGAGCTCCACATGGTTTGTCTGAGTATGAAACCGGAAGGAGTAACTGAGTATTAAATAAAAGTACGAGTTTTTCCTTTTTCATTAGCCAACTCTGCTAAAGAGTGGTTGTTTTATTTACCTCAAGGATCTGTTAATACCTTGACTGATATGTCTCAATTGTTTCATGACAGGTTTTTCCCAGCAGCTCGAACAGCTAAATTAAGGAGGAGTATAGTCGGAATACAGCAAAAAGAAGTAAAGTCACTCTATGAATATTGGGAGCGATGCAAGAAGTCGTACGCAAGTTGCCCACAACATGGCCTGCCTGAATAGTCACTCTTACAGCATTTCTATGAGGGGTTACTCCCAATGGAAATGAATATGATTGATGCCACTAGTGGAGGGGCTCTTGTGAACATGACTCCTCAAAGAGCTAGGAAATTAACTTGGACCATTGCTGTAAATTTTCAACAGTATCGACCACCTATGGAACCTATTAAAAGGGTTTATGAGCTAAGTACTCCTTCCATAGTAAATAAGAAAGATGAACTTACTTATATAGTTAAAATATGCTTGTAGGACAGATGAATCAAGCTCGGTTATGTGGGGTTTATGCTAAGCCCTATCATCCTACCGACTCGTGTTCTATTTTACTTGAGGACACAACTACACAAGTAGATGCTGTTGGGAATTTCCTAGTGCCACTTCAAAGGCGCTATGATCCATACTCGAACACGTACAATCCAGGGTGGAGGGACCACCCAAATATAAACTATGGATCAAATCATCGATATAATCAACCATATCAACCAAGACCATCTCAGCCTCAACAGTATCAACCTCCAAAGTCATCTCTTGAAACCATAGTAGAGAGGTTAGCCGTTAGCACTGAAAAGTTCCAACAAAAGACTGGAGCGTATCTCTAAGAAATGGATCAGCAAATAAGTAAGTCAGCACTTACGGTTAGTCGTTTGGAGAACCAAGGAAAACTACCATATCAAACTAAGCCAAATCCACGTCAAAATGCAAGTGTTGTGATCGTAAAGGATGGAGCAGAGTCAAAACAGGTGTCTGGCATGAGTCGTGACCACAACGCTGAATAGGAAGAACAAGAGGCTGAACCAACAGCTCCCAGTAAGCCGACAACTCATAAACCATTTGTTATACCTCCCCCATACCTTGGAAGGCTCGCCCAAGTTAAAAAAGAACGAGAGGAAAAAAATCCTTGAGACATTCCGGAAGGTAAAAATTAATATTCCTTTACTTGATGCAATTAAATAGGTTTCACACTATACAAAATTTCTGGAAGAACTGTACACCAAAAAAAAGAAGCTCCAAGGAAACGAATGGGTAAATGTGGGGGAAAACGTTTCTACAGTACTACAAAGGAAAATCCTGCCTAAGTGTAAGGACCAAGGTATGTTTTCTATATGCTGCAAAATAGGTAATATTGGCATAAAGAAAGCCATGTGTGATTTATGAGCATCTATTAATGTAATGCCTTTACCTATCTTTAAATTACTAAACATGGGTCCTTTGAAAGAAACAGGGGTGATTATTCAATTAGCAGACAGGTCATGCGTATATCTAGAAGGGGTACTGGAAGATGTCATCGTAAAGGTAAATGAACTAATTTTTCCTACAAACTTTTACATAATCTATATAGATGACAACCACTCAAGAAATGTTTTCGATATTTTACTCGGGAGACTATTCCTAAGTATCGTACATACAAAAATTGATGTTCGAAGTGGAACCCTCACTATGGAATTTGACAATGAGGTGGTAAAATTTAATGTTTATGAGGCGATGGGCCAACCCAACACAATGTCGAATATTCCTAGTGTTGCTATTATTGAAGCACTAACGAAATTTCATTTTAAGTATTATGAAGAGGATGGGTTACAGGCTGTACTTTGCAAGAGTTTAGACCTCGATATGATGGATAAATTGGAGGAGTTAATGACGTTCAAAGAACCAATTCGTGAAATCATTATTCTATTGAAGACTCCATAATTTCCTAGAAGTCAAGGTAAATATTTTAAACTTTCTCCTTCTAAACCTAAACTCTTGCCTTCTATTTTACATGTTTTGGAACTGGAACTCAAACCGTTACCGAAACATTTAAAAAATTTCAATAGAGGAAAAGACAAACTTGAATGGAGAAGCTCAAAGACGCCTTAATCCATTAATAATGGAGAAATTCTAAGTGCACATAATGGAAGAATTAATTCTTGAGAAACCAAACGAATAACACTCAGGTCTCGAACTAACGACGTTAAACAAAAACGTTTTATGAGAGGTAACCCACATTTATTTTTATTTATTTAATTTAATTTTGAATTCTAGTTTAGTTTAAGAATTAAATAAAATATTATTTTAATCCATTTGATCGTGCTATTTTCTAGGAGCAACCACCTTCAGCTGTAGACGAATGACTTCATCGCATTGAAACTTGCCTCGAAACAATAGAAGCCAACATCTCAAGCATCCTCACCATTTTGCAAAGGGGTCATTTCCACTATTCTCTGGCCCATTAAATATAAACAGGAAGTACACTTTTCTCCATTCTTGTTATTCTTTTTGCACATTGGAGGCAATGTGGGCTAAGTAGAGAGGATCATGATCATGCCATACTTTCTTCTTTGCATGTGTTTTGCTAAGAATAATTTCTTAATTCGTTTTGGGAATAAACCTCTAATTATTATGTTTAGTTTATTTAAATAAGTGGGTGAATCATGAATAACTATTGCTTGCTTGATCAATGAATGTTTTGTAGAATTGAAAATGTTATGCCATAGTTGATATTTCATGAAAATTGTTGGGTTTTTTGAACTTGCCTAATGAAAGTACTCGTTTTAAATAAAGTTTGTAATAGCTTGGTTAAGAGTGAATATTCAAAAATGTGACCAAGTTGAGTAACCAGAATGAGGTACTTGGGTTGTCACCTCGTTTCGCGTCAAAATGTTTGGTGACGAGCCGAAACTTGTAACACTCCGCTAACCGAGCTGCCTTGAGAAAGGAAAAATAAACAGATTAGGGACATATGAAATTGAGTAACCGGGATGAAGTGCTTAGGTTGTCATCTCGTTTTGCGTTAGAAGGTTTGATTATGTCTCGAACTCGTTAAAAATAAATAATTAAATAAAGAGAATGTGTCGGGTTGAGTAACCGGGGTGAGGTGCTTAGGTTGTCATCTCACTTCACGTCAAAAGACTTGACTACATTTGAAAAAAATAATAAAAAATAAAAAATAATATTGATAAAAGTATATGTTGGGTATGATCATTTCGCATGTTTGATTAAGCCTAAATTTAGTGAAATAGTTGAATTTTACATACTGTTCAAGATTTTATAAAATACTTATTGATTGAGTTTAGCAATTGTTTATTTTTTATTCACCTAATTGTTTGAAGTATGCTTGACTAGGAAAGAAGGTTTTGATTTTGAAAAGGATTGACGAGTTATTTGTAGTGGATATCATGCTTGAAGACAAGCATCAGCTAAGCAGGGGGAAATTTGCTAGCAAGATAAATTCGTATTTTTAATATATTTATTTTTGGCTAATTATCGAATAAAATGCTATTAAATTTAGATTTTTCTTATCAAGAATGAAGTTGGTGTGCTGAATTCAAACTCTTACAAAAAGGAGCTAAATTAGAACAAAAAGAAAAGAGGAGGGCTTGATTGAAAGATTGAAGATTCAAGGATGACTGGATAAAGATTGAAGGGTTGAAGATTTCTTTTAAAAAGTGGCTACATAAAGATCGAATGATTTTTTATATTGTTACAACTCTATAATTAGTTTAAATTTAGTCTCTAGTTTAAGTTTTAAATTATTTAGTGATAATATTTGAAATTATTTAGTGATAATATTTAGGGTTATTTGGGGATAATATTTAGGAAAAATCTAACTAAATTTTAGTACTAAAAGTGTGTATAAATACCTAGTGGCTACAGCTAATTGAACATACACTTTGCCTTTGACATTCAATAAATTCTTTATTTTTTTCTCCCTTCCTACGTTAGCGCTTTATTATGCTATTTTAGCTCTTTTTCTTTTACTTTCAACTTTTTAGTTATTTGCCTTTCAAGCCCTTCCCATTCCCACTTTCCACAATTCCATTTAAATCAGTTATTTTCAAGCATGATTCTTTTCATAATTAACTAAACCCTTTTTAGCTTTAGCCTGAAAATTGCTCCAACAAAACAATCGTGAGATACGAATCTGCTCAAAAAAACCTCTCAATGCAGTATTTTCTATCTCTCCAGTATATAGGATAGTACAAATTTATCCCTTAAAGTTGATTCAGCTTCGATTCAAAAAGTGCACGTTGGGTTGGAGTTGTTTGGCGTACAGTTAGGAAGACGAATCAATCGTGTTGTGTTCAAATTCCCACGAACAAATTGGCATGTCTAGGTGGGAAAAGCCGGTTGGATATCGTTAAGGGAGATAGAGATCAAATTTAAATGACCCATGCGGTTCAGGCCGTTGATTCGAGTTGGGCTTTACAGATCGCAAGGCTGTCAAAATCTTAAATTGCGAACACCTATATTGCAGTTAAAAATTTGGCAATAGTTAGTTTACAGGCCGTGTCGGGATTGACTACATAAGAAAAAGTTAGCGATCGAGACGTTCTAGGTCGCTATAACTAGCTTATTGCTTGGAAGGGAAAATCTATTTTAAGGATTGATTTAAGATTAGAGTACACCAAGGCTAATGCTAAGCTTAAAAAATATTTTATTTATCCATTTATTTTATTTTCTTCAATTTATTTTTTCATTTTTGAATATGTTTTTATTTTATTTTTCGTATTTCCTTATTTATTATCTTAATCAATTTAATCCCCCGTTTTTATTTTTATTTTTAGCATTTTTACGCACAAGTCGTGGGCACGACTGTGACCGCGACAACGATTCTGGTCATGGAAAAAGGCGAAATTAGATAGTCAGTCCTTATGGATTCGACCCTACTGCTTTATACTGCTAATTACTGTATTTTATTGTATGAATTTATATTTGGTGGTTTTGACGCGCATCAAATGTAATTACAAAACATTTAGCTAATTTAGAATAAATTATATTAACGTTATTTAATCTTAAAAATTAATATTACAACAAAAAAAATTATTATGGTTTGAAAATTAATATTAATTTATTATAATTTAAAAAATATTAATATTTTTTGTAGATAATTTATCTTATATATTGTTAAATTAATTTATTTTAATGTTAAATTTATTAATATTCGTGTAATTAAATTTTATTATATATTTAAAAAATATAAATTTAACTTAATAAATATGTTAATATTTTTTTCCTAAAATTATATTTTTAAGCTTAACAATTTAATATTTTGTAATTTTAATATTATTTCTTTGTAAAATTATTTTGATTTTGATATAATGCATTTAAATATGGTGACTAATTTCTCATTTGGGTTAAATTTATAATAATGTTGACTAAATTTGAAATGGAATAGTACCATAAATTTTCACTGCGGGATATTATTATATAATGTTTAGTTTTGTTGAAGAAAAATGTTTAGTTTGAGTTTTGGAATTTTTTTTTTTTTTAGAAGTCAAAGAAGTAACATTTTTTTTTATCATAAATTATCCTTACGTATGGATTTCGGAATAATCCAAATAATTATCTAATCATTGTGTGACAAATGTCAATCATTTAACTTATTTAGGACTCATTATTACCCTACATGCTACTTTAGGTATATATACGATACCTCTAATTATAAGTCTAATTTACAATTTCACCCTTAAATTATATTATTTTTTTTCATTTTGATATTTAAAATATTTGCTTGTTATGTTTTTTAATCTTTTTTTAATAAACATTAGGAAAAAGAAATTCCACCAATATGTTTATCACCTAAGTTAAATTTAAGAAAGATATATTTTAATTAAATGGAAATAAAATTTTCTATCTCTCCTCTGTCTCATCATTTTTCTCTTTTCTACTCACTTGCCATCACTTTCGGCAGCCTCCTTCGATCAGCCCGCAAAAAGCGAATGATTGACTCTTTATTCTGACTAATTAATTCAATTTTCACCTTTTATTAAAAATTGAAAAGTAAAATATATTCAATACAGTGAGACTTATTAATCACTATAATTGTCTTAATATATTACACATGTGTAATCATAAGCAATTCAATCAAATTTAATTAATAAATAACTTTACAAACACAGCTAAATTATATCACATTACATTTTGCAAACAACAAATCATAAGATCAATTCAACTTAGTGTTAATTGATCCAAATAATTTAAACAGCTCGAGTTCTTCGGCAAAATATTAAACATATAAAAAGTCTATTGGATCTTTGGGCCTAAGGTACGTTTTATTGTACATAGTCGTTGGTGCAAAACTTTAATATAGGTGTTTCTTTTGTTGTCTTTCGTTGTTGTTGTACTTGTTTATAAGTTGGGATATTCGTTTAAACTCGAAAGTCAGTCTGAAATTTAGAAGGATTTAGATAAAAATATTAAGCTTGAAAAATTGGCTTGGACAAAAAACTTAATTCTAGTTAAAATACGGGCTTGAACATTCAAGGTTTTGTTAGTACAAATCTCCGGTGATGAAAATCTTGAACACACAAACGAAACTCGAACAGAAGAAGAAATAGGACAAGGCTCCAAGGCGTGTATCAAGCCACTATCTTTAAGGTTATATTCGCCCCCACTTATCTTCGATGTGCAAACGAGTTTCAAGCAAATTAACCTCGAGGATACAATGAAGCCAATGGCTATTTACGTTTTGCACTGACGAGAATAGCCCACTACACACTGAGCAATCTATGACAAGAAACTTAATTTCTATAAAGGATTTCTGCAGTAATATTTTATAGAATAATCTAATAATATTAGAAAATGAAGGAAGGAAAGAAAGAATATTAGAATTTGTTGGTATGATTTCCAAATGAAATCTCATTCCAATTTATAGGAATTTTCATGTCTCTTCATAGAGACATCTTTCATCAATAGGTGTCTTTCTGAATAATAATGTCTTTAAAATAAACACAAAATTATTCATTTAATTATAACTATTCAAATAAAATTATTTAAATAGTTATTATTCTTTTTCAAAAAATCAAACAATATAATCTTTTGATTAATTACACTCATTCATTTATAGTTATTGGAACACTATAAATATTTGAAAATGTTCCAACAATCTCCCCCCATTTTCAAAATATTTTAAAATTTGATATTCTTGGAAATCAATTTGCATAAATGAAGGTATCTTACGATTGAACCTTCACTTAGTGAAAACATGTTAAAGTTAATCGAAATTGCATGGTAGACTAACCTTTGAACCAACTATTTCATTTTATTAACCGAACATATCTCATACAATGATTTCAACATCGGTCAATGCATAGTACTAGGGACACTATTATGGCTATGTGTCTGTGTCCTCTTTTCATGAGTTCTGTCAGAGCCAAGCCCTTGAGCTCCTAGAAGCGACTATACTTTCACTCACATAGGTAGATCCCATCAAGAGTGTTCCAGTAATTATAACACTCTAACATATTTATGTTATGGGTCCATTAAGAGTACATTACTCATCCTTCCCTTATCATTACGGGTACCTAGCACTTTAATCTTAGGATGAATTTATTTATAGTGCTAACAGTCACATACTAATGATGTACTTTGTCTTATTGAGCTCAAGACTTGACGTTATACCAAGCGTTGAGTCGAGTTTCCATAATGGGTGGCTCTAATTAATGGGCTTGAGTCCCATCCCTTTTGAGGTCCTTTTTACTACATCTCTAGCAAGACTTTTTGTCAAAGGATCCGCCAAATTTTCACTTGACCTCACATAATTAATAGTGATCACTCCATCAGAGATTAATTGTCGGACATAACTATGTCTTAATCCAATGTGTCTAGACTTTCCATTATATACTTGGCTATATGCCTTTGCTAGAGTAGCCTCACTATCACAACAGATAGAAATAGGTGAAATTTGTTTAGGCCATAAAGGTACATCATAAAGCAAATTTCTTAACCATTCTGCTTCTTTAGATACAACTACTAATGCAATAAATTCTGCTGCCATGGTGGAATCAGTAATACATGTTTGTTTCTTGGAACCCCAAGAAATGGCTCCTCCACCAAGAATGAAAATCCGTCCACTAGTAGATGCATGATCTTCCAAACTTGTAATCCAACTAGCATCCGAATACCCTTCTAAAACTGGAGGATATCCATTATAACACAATTCATAGTTAATAGTTTTCTTTAAGTACCTAAGTACTCTATTCAAAGCTTGCCAATGTAAACTACTTGGATTACTTGTGTACCTACTCAATTTCCCAACAGCATATGCAATATCTGGTATTGTACAAGTCATTATATACATAAGACAACCAATTAGACTTGCATATTTCAATTGATCAATTTTCCTACCAGTATTAGATACTAATTTTATTTGAGGATCCATGGGTGTAGATGCTGGTATACAGTTGAAAAGATCAAACTTTTTAAGCACCTTTTCAATGTAATGTGATTGTGATAAAGCTATAGTGCTTTTATCTCAGGTTATTTTAATCCCAAGAATAACATCTGCTACACCCATATCCTTCATAGCAAAGTTGTTTGACAAGAATTTCTTTGTGTTTTCTATTTGTTCCAAATCCGTGCCAAAAATGAGCATGTCGTCTACATATAAGCAAATTATGACACCTTTTCCATTTTCAAATTTGTTATATATACACTTATCGAATTCATTTATTTAATAGCCATTAGCTAAAACAACATTGTCAAACTTTTGGTGCCATTGTTTTGGTGCTTGTTTAAGTCCATATAAAGATTTAACAAGCTTACAAACCTTATGCTCTTGTCCTAGAACAACAAATCCTTTTGGTTTTAACATCCATTTGGTGAACAACCAAATTATATATAGAGGTAAGTGATAATAAGAGTCTAATTGTAGTAATTCTTGCTACTTGAGCATAGGTATCAAAGTAATCAATACCTTATTTTTGTGTAAAACCTTTGGCTACCAACCTTGCTTTAAACTTATCAATGGTTCCATTGACCTTCATTTTCTTTTTGAAGATCCATTTACAACTTATTGGTTTGGAACCTGGTGGAAGATCAACTAAGATCCAAGTTTGATTTCCCATTATTGAATCCATCTCATCATTTATTACTTCTTTCCAAAAAGCAGAGTCTTGAAATTTCATTGCCTCTTCAAATGTAATAGGATCAGATTACGTATTATAACAATAAGGTATCTTATTGCATATACCTTCACCTTTTCCTTCTACAAGAAACATGATGAAGTCTGGTAAAAAATCTTTGACCTTTTTAATCCTCTTACTTCTTTTTAATTCTTGACAAGATTCATCATTATTATCAATTTATTCTAACGGAATCTCATTCTCATTTGAAGAATGAATCAATTGTTGTGACTGTAATTGTCTTGATATAGAATTAAATCTATTTTCGTTAAAAATAGCATCTCTTGATTCAATAACAATATTAATTGAAATTAAATCATTTGGTTCAATTACCATGAACCTATATGCCTTGCTATTATGTGCATATCCTATAAATATGCATTCAATTCCTCTTTCACCTAACTTTTTACGTTTGACAATAACTCTACAACCCCAAACCTTCAAATAATTAAGGTTTGGTTTCCTTTTCTTCCATTGTTCATAGGGAGTTATTTTAGTTTTCTTATTAGGAACTCTATTCAATATATGACAAGCTGTTAGAATAGCTTCTCCCCAAAAACCTTGTCCAAGACCTGAATATGATAACATTGAATTTACCATTTCAGTCAAGACTCTATTTTTTCTTTCAGCTACACCATTTTGTTGTGGTGTGTAAGGGGCTGAAACTTGATGGACAATCCCAGTGGATTCAAAATAACTTGGATTATAGTATTCTCCACCTCTATCCGATCTTAAGCACTTGATAAATGATTCACACTAAAGTTCAACTTTAGATTTATAAACTTTAAATTTATCAAGCGCTTCATCTTTTGAATGCAATAAATATACATAACAATATCTAAAACAATCATCAATAAAAGTAACAAAATATTTCTTTCCACCTAATGTAGTAGTATTATGCATGTCACATAAATCACTATGTATCAAATCAAGCAATTTTGTTTTTCTTTTAACCTTAGGGAAAGGGTTTCTTGTAATTTTAGTCAACATACAAGTATTGCATTTTTCAATATTATTATTAAAAACATGAGTTAAATCTAACTTATACATGTTATTCAATTTTCTGTAATTCAAATGACCTAATCTATAATGCCATA
The DNA here is from genome assembly GCA_025698475.1 of Gossypium anomalum. NCBI lineage: Eukaryota > Viridiplantae > Streptophyta > Magnoliopsida > Malvales > Malvaceae > Gossypium > Gossypium anomalum. The sequence goes on from CM046956.1 coordinate 65,525,495, forward strand.
AACAAAAAGATTCAACAATATAAGCAGAAATAGTATTTTTATTCTTATTAATAATATTTAGTTTGAACATACTCTCATACATATACCCTTTCCTTACAAAAATTCCTCCCTTAGACAAAATAAACTTATCTGCCTCAAAAACAAGTTTGAAACCAAACTTATTTAACAAACTTCCAGACACTAAATTCTTTCTAATTTCTGGTACATAATATACATCATTTAAGGTTAAAACTTTTCCAGAAGTGAATTGTAGTTCAACAAACCCTTTGCCTTTGATTGCTGCGGTAGAAGAATTTCCCATGTACAAGACATTGTCATTTTCACATTGTGTGAACTTTGTGAACATGCTTTTGTCTTTGCACCCATGTTTGGTTCCTCCGGTATCAATACACCATGTATTATCATCTTGAGCTATATTAATTTCAGATATCATTGCAACGAACTTTTCGTTATTATCAGCCTTAGAAGATGATTTCTTCTTTAAAAATCGACATTCATTCTTGAAATGTCCCAGCTTATCATAATGATAGCATGAGCCCTTTTGTTTCTTTTTGAACTTAGGTGCTTTATCAATCTGTTTGAACTTTCTCTTGAATGGTTTAGTAGTCTGTACTTCCTCCATAACATGCACTTTGGCATTTTCAGAATTTAAATTCTGATCTTGCTTTCGATATTCTTCTTTAATACGAAGATGATTTGCCAAAGCCTCAAGAGATATTTCCTCTGTCTTATGTTTTAGACTTCTTTTAAAGTCTTTCCAAGATGAAGGAAGTTTGTCTATTATAGAGGATACAACAATCATTTCATCCATTTTCATATCATATTGCTTGAATTGATTCAGCATCTTTTCAATATCACGGAATTATTCCATAACAGAACAACCATCAACCATTTGATAATTATTGAAATGAATGACAAGAAATTTCTTACTTGTAACATCTTCGGTCATGTATCTCGTCTCTAATTTGTCCCATAATTTTTAGCAATGACCTCGTTTTGGTAGGTGTCGAACAAACCATTAGATAAACCATTCAATATGTGGCCCATGCACATGTAATCAGCATTGTCCCATTTTTGCCTTTCTCATGTTGCAGCAACAAATTCGTTTTCAGTCTCGTCAGGTCTTGGAGTATCCAAAACAGAAGCAACCTTCAAAGTTGATAATAAGAAGTGCATCTTTTTCTGCCATCGTCGAAAATTGCCACCATCAAACCGATCAAGTTTGAAAAAATTGGAAGCCAACTCCCTTAGTGTTCCACTTTCATGAGTTGTGGTAGTCATCATGAAATATAACCTTAAAATTGTTAGTACAAATCTCCGGTGATGAAAATCTCGAACACACAAATGGAACTCGAACAGAAGAAGAAATATGACAAGGCTCCAAGGCGTGTATCAAGCCACTATCTTTAAGGTTATATTCGCCCCCACTTATCTTTGGTGTGCAAACGAGTTTCAAGTAAATTAACCTCGAGGATACAATGAAGCCAATGGCTATTTGCGTTTTGCACTGATGAGAATAGCCCACTACACACTGAGCAATGTATGATAAGGAACTCAATTTCTATAAAGGATTTCTGCAGTAATACTTTATAGAATAATCTAATAATATTAGAAAATGAAGGAAGGAAAGAAAGAATATTAGAATTTGTTGGCATGATTTCCAAATGAAATCTCATTCCTATTTATAGGAATTTTCATGTCTCTTCATAGAGACATCTTTCATCAATAGGTGTCTTTCTGAATAATAATGTCTTTAAAATATACACATAATTATTCATTTAATTATAACTATTCAAATAAAATTATTTAAATAGTTATTATTCTTTTTCAAAAAATCAAACAATATAATCTTTTGATTAATTACACCCATTCATTTATAGTTATTGGAACACTATAAATACTTGAAAATGTTCCAACAGGTTTGAGCACAATTCAACCCTTTTTCAATGTTTATAATATATTGTATTATGTTATTTTTGTATTATGTAATTTATAACAACTAAGTTAAATCTATAGTAATATATAACAGGCTTATTGGTAAAATAAGCCCTCGAATTTTCTTGAAAAAAATCTATTAAGCTCCTTCCAACCTTTTGCACCCAATTTAACAAAGTCACCATTTGAGATTTTGATCATATTTAAATTTTTTAAAGTTTTAAATTAAAAATTGTAATATATTAATAATATTAATTGTTGATATATCTTTAATATAATTTACAAATACAATTCCATTTATTAAATACTATAACAAAATATTATTATATTATTATATAAAATGTAAAAAATAATAATATCTTAATTAAATTTTCTATTTTTATTTCATGTAGAAAAAAAAATTAATTTTACTAAAATATAAGATGATATCGTGTTATAAAGGGTGATTGTTATAGAAAAGGTTTGCTGTACATCATAACATATGTGAAAATTTGTAATAGGTCCTACTATAGAGGCTGAGCTAAATTAGTCACTCTATTATTAAATGAATCAATTTAGTCCTTATACTATTAAAAGGAATTAAAAAACGTCAAATCATAACAAAAATAACATTTATTAAATGGACCAATTAATAAGCCCTCGAACTTTTTCGAAAAAATCAATTAAGCCACTCCCAACCTTTTGCACCTTATTGAGCCCCTAAATTAAAAAAATTAGCCAAAGGCCATTTGATCAACATTGATCATTAGTATTTAACGAAATCGCTAATGTAATTGTTAATAGATGCCATGTCATCACTATTTGCTAGCGTGACACTGTCATGTTATTTTCGAGTGTTGGTGTGGCAATGCCACATCATTCCTTAATGTTGATGTTGCAATGTTACATCATCAACTATTGTTGATGTGTCACTGCCACGTTAGCAAATAAATAAATAAAGTTAAAGTTGTTTTTAAAATAATTACACAATAAAATTGGACAAAAAGTTGTCCATATTCATTTGAATCTGGATACCCATTTATCTAGATTGATTCCAGAAGTATAAAAAAAAATAAAAAAATTATAAAAATGATTAGAAATTAATTACAACTCATAAAAATATATAAAAATATAAAAAAATTAAAAATTATAAAAATTATAAAAATTATTAGAAATTAATTAAAAATCATAAAAATTTATAAATGATTATAAAGCAATTGAAAAACATAGTCTAACACAAACATAGTCTACACAAGCTCAAAGATGAATGAACCCTAAGCAAACTGTCTCTCTCTATAGATTTTAACATAGGTGGATACAAATTCTTTAAATTTCCATTAAATGTTTTTTTATATTCTGGTTTTAATAAAATTTTATATTTTTTTTTTGTTATGGTAACTCTAGTTTAACTGGAGTGTTTCAATACCCACCAAGGCTTCAAGTAGATGGACTTCTCTATGTGTTCCACGAATTGGGCTAGTGCAATTGGATTAAATGAGCCCCATTTGACCAATTGACCTCTATGGGATGATTTGTGTGCATCCTTTACGAGCTTTGATCCACGGCTTGTGATATTCTCTCCTACCCATTCTCACGATGTCCTCGTTGCGTCCTCAGAATGACACTTATTTTACTCGTCTCGAAACTGTCTTAATGCCTTGACCAATTCCTGACTAACCTCTCTATTAGGTAGTTCCGCCTCTTGAAACATTCATTTCGACTTATGCCTCTCTTGTCGCCTAACTCGAACTGTGTTTCTTTTATGTACATCTCGATCGTAAGAGGTCACCATTCTTACTTTCCTTCATTATGACTTGCCTCGATTGGGATCCCCTTAATCAGAAAAAATAGGCTTCGACAAACCCACATTGTGTTGGAAAAAATCATATTTGAAAACGATTTTCTTGTACAGCAAAAAAGTAAAAATTTGAAAACTGACCCGATTTATGATATTTATAACAATAAACCCTAACCGAATTCATACCTATGTTTTTGGTATAGCGGACGTTCATTATTCTCGACTTTCAAACAAACAATCTTCTCCGCTATTCTCGTACCACAAATTGTTTCGATTGTGGGCTCGAACCAATTGAATCAAAAAACATAACTAAAAAAAGTTTTCTTTCTATTATTTGGGGTGAAAATGAAAATTCTTTCTTCTTTAATAGAAACTGGTAGAATTGTTATTTCGAAAAATATATTTAATAGTTGAGAATAAATTCTCTCTATTTTCAACAGAGTAACAATCTCTCAAAGTTATGTATACCGATGCCATTTATTTATAAGAAGAAAAGATAGAACCCTTGTTGAGTTGTAGTGGTTTATTCCAAATAGAAAAACAACTTCCTACTAAGAGTAGGAGTGGAGTGGATGACACACTCTAGTATTTCTACTAGGGTTGTCCCCGCTTCATGTTATATGAGAGGTTTTGGGCCTCTCTCACATTGGTTCCAATTACGAGTACTTCATAGGCCTTTCGACCCAATACTTTATAATGTGATCCAACCCAATTCGATTTTTCTATATCCCAAAATAAACTTTAATATTCTATATAAAAAAAAATTTTTATCCCTATTTTACCCTGAATAAAATTTTGACGATTTTACCCTTGGTAAAAGTTTGACAATTTTAACCTTGATAAAATTTGGAGATAAATATGTTTAATATTTCACAATTCAACATGTCCACTGTCACCGGATGGTTTGTTTTAATTTTTGGGCGTCAAAATAGTTCAAAAAATATAAACTTATTTTTCCGATAATTTTTAAATAATCTATATAGAATTGCAAATGAATAATTCCCATTTCCATTTCCATTTTGGAAACCTACATTCATTTCCAAATGATTCCATTTTTCCATTTCGAAAAAAACCATAATTATTCCTGAATGTTCCCCATTTCTCTTTCCTTATTCAAACACGCAATTCATTTCTGGTTTGAACAAGCTAGCGGAGGGATTAGTTGGACATATCTAATTAGAGATCAAATGATTTATAATTAAGTTCTGGCTTTTTGGCTATTAATTATAAACTCATTTAGTCACGAAGTCATTCCATTATAGTATCGTGACTGAGCACTCCCTAATGACATACCATTATGAAAGTGTCACGGGACTAGAACTTTAGTCTCGCAATCTGTGTGGCCTTAGGTAATTTCTTCACTCCAAAAACACCTAAGTTAGCCCAACTCCCAACAATTAAGGATTCAAACAGAATTCCTCCAAAGTAACACAAAAGTTGAAAGATCTTGAAAGATGAACAAAGCCATAAAAGCAAGAACACAATAGAGAATGTTTGAGTGAATGCTATCAAGAATTCTATTACTCAATGAATAAATTACAATGAGGGGGGAGGCCTGTATTTATAGTTAAGCCCCTTCAAAATCAATGGTATAGATTAAAGTACATCAATGGGTAGGATTAAAAGCTATCTACAGATCAAATATCTAAGATTATAGAATCATATCTTTTAAGATTACAAGTTATCTCTAAGATTGCATATCTTTGAAAATTGCATTCTATATGCCATGCTTTGTAGATGGGCCTTCAATCTCTCTAAGCAATGAGTCAATCTAGTTGGGCCAAATGACCTCCCTTGAACATGATGGGTCGCACAATTGTGTCATGGTTGTGGGCTCCCATATGCAACCCACGAGTAAAACATCTACTTAATGCTCGTCTAATGACCATGTCATAAATGTGTTACACTCATAGTATATCCTTGATCTCTTTAAGATAATATTCATTTTCCCAATATGATCGTATTTTATCTCATGGTAATCATTACATCTTCCTTCATGAAAAGTCAACCAATATCAAGTAGTGACTCATCACAAACACGAACGGCCAACAACCACCGACCGCATATACTTTCCATCAACCATATAATGCCTACGAGAGGATATCATTTACCCATGTCTCGGGCTATGAATTCCATTGTTGTAAATGATTCTACATATTGAAAAAGTCATACACCCAACACACCAGCTTTTGGCTCCTTATTTATTTGAACTCATACTTTTACTTACATTAAAGTGTACGAGTCACGCATACATAGTCCACCATCCACTCAAGATTTAGGTATGCCACACTATGAACATAACAAGTGAATAAATCCATAAACGGATTTAGGATCTGTTTTGCTTGGGTCCTGTCCGAAGTATTGTCAGTCCAATCAGTCACATATATGTTTTATATTCTGGGAGTTATCCGTTTCGATGCCTAAGATAAGGCATACCCCCAATTGGAATTGATAGACGATGTATTAGTATTTCAGTCGGGTTGCTCATTTTCAATTAGACTAAGGACATGTTTAGATTCATTTACTAATACAAGTTGTCTTTCTATACTACAGTCAGACCACTTAATGTCGATTTGTATTAGTTGAAACAATAGACAATCAATGAGTAACATTCTCCTGTATTTTACTTTGCGTACAAAAACCATTTGAGAACAATAATATAAAGTATATTAATTTTAATAAATAATTTTTTTTATTAACCAATTTGTTCAAAAAAATTACAAGTTTACAAACAAATATACTACACTTGAGGCACCAGATCCAATAGTCTCTTACTTGCCCTAGTGAAGTAGATGAGTTGTATTCCACATTCTCATGTTTTCCACATGTTTCTCAAAACTCCTAGCTAGTAGAGTCTTGGTAAATGGTCCCGTAAGGTTGTCCTTAGATGCGACTTTGACTACATCCACAATTTTGTCTGCAACTATCTCCCTCATGATATGATACTTTCGATTCATATGTTTCGTCCTCTTGTGGTTTCTCGTCTCCTTGGTATTAGCTATTGTCGCATAGTTGCCACAATACAATGTGATAGCTTTTTCCATACCAGGAACGAATTTAAGATCTATGAGAACTTTCGAAGCCATATTGATTCTCTAGTAGCCTCAGAAGTAGCCACATATTTGGCCTCCATAGTGGAGTCAGCAAAACAAGTCTTCTTTATACTCTCTACACAATGGACTCACCGTCTAGGACAAAAACACAACCAAAGCATATTCATAATACACAGATAACATGTCATGATTTTATTTGAATGAATGAAAAACCAAGACACATAACATCACTAACAAAATTTTAATAAATTTAAGTTAAGAACACAATCAATCATTATGATTAAGTTGAAAACAAAAAAATTTTGACAAGCATATTCATCAATACAAAACAAAATAAAAGTAAAAAGAGGAAGAACAAGAAGACAAATTCAATGTTTTTCTACTCGTGCTCCATTCCTTCTTTCTGCTTCGCTTATCTTACACAAATCTCCTTAGGAATGCCAAAATTTTATTGCCTAACACGCCTTTAGAATTGCTTCTCTCAGCTTTTTATGCTTTTCTCTCAAATGAGAAGTAGGAAAATGGAAGAGAGGAGAATAGAAGATAAGTGAGTAAATAATGAATTGAGTGATCATTTAGTGCCTATTTATACATGATGGGAGTGGCTATTTTCAGCAAATTGAAACCTTGAAAATATCTCCCTCCATGGTCGACCTTAGCCTTAAGGGAAAAGTGTTGATGGCTTTGTTATTTTTTGCTTGGCACATAAGAGAAAAAACTTGAAAAGATGAGAGGTTTGAATGACAATATGAGGAAGTTTGTGGTTGTTTTTTTAAATCTTTTAAATTAGCTTTGGATGGTTGATTTGGGCTCTTTGATGGATGATTAGGCCTCTCTCCCTTAATGGGTAATTTCAGGCTCTCTTATCTTTAGTAAACTGTCCAATTTTTTTCTGCCCAATTTCAGAGTTGGGTCAAGCATATCCCATGATCCAATAATCCTTTAATTAGGGCATCCACAGTTGATTATAAATCATCCCTCCTCTGTATGGCTTGTGCTGTAACACCCATAACCTGAATCTATCACCAGAATAGGGTTACAGAGCATTACCAAAATTTACACATCAAATAATAGACATTTCATATCATCTAGCATTCATATCAAAACTTAATCCAAATTCATCATATTTTCCCTTATGTGAGCCATCGAAGATCAAAATACTTGTTAGAAATACGTCGGGACTAAATCGGGTACTCAGAAATATTTTTTAGAAAACATTAAAAATTTTTAAAGGTGAAAGGGACACACGCCCCTGTGGCCAGGCCGTGTGTCTCACACGGTCAAGAGACACTCCCTTGTCTTAGGTCGTGTGGGCATTTGAAATAGGGACACACGGCCGTGTCCTAGCCCGTGTCCAAACTTGGGAGCTCTCTAACTTGGGTCACATGGCCAAGTCACACTCCCGTGTGCTAGGCCGTGTGAGCATACTGACTTGCATTAATAAGGTGCAGGGGTCACACGGCCAAGCCACACGCCCGTGTGCTAGGCCGTGTGAATAATTTGAGTATTCTGTTTGTGCAAAATCTTAAAATACAAGGGACACACGGCCGTGTTACCTGTCCGTATGTCACACACGGTTGAGACGCACACCAGTGTCTATGCCTGTGTGGACGAAATATACAAATTTTTCTAGCCACATTTCTCACCCAATTTGTCTTCCATATACATTAACACATTAACACATCAACAAGCCACAACAAATCAATCAAAACAAGCCATAATCGTATCCTAAACATAACATATCATCACATACCTATAATTTTACCGTCATTTAACCTTATCAACACATATCAACCATAACAAGGCCATATATATACATACCATATAAAATCCAAACAAATGGCTAATCTTAATAAAATATTTATATGCCAACATTGGCCAATTTAGCCTATACATGCCATTATAATAAAAATAATTTACTATATATACCAAAATGGGACGATAGATAGTGTGATGTGGCTCCGACCAGCTTCCAACCTTAACGAGCTTCCGAGTTACTATAAAATAGGAAAAATAAAACAGAGTAAGCATTTAATACTTAGTAAGTTAGTATAACGTGGAATTTAACTTATCATTTAGCACTCTAAGCATATTCAAATCAAATTGGCCAAAAGCCCTAACACATATCCTCATCAACCATGTTGGTCATGTATTTCATATGAATATCAAGAAACATGTATGAGCTCAACAATAATCAAATTTCCATATACATATAGTTTCCACATCATGTGTCCATATAACATGTACAAATCATATCCATGTATTTCAAATATATTTTTGTAATAATTTGTCTCTAATTCAACTTGTCTCATATCAAAACTTTGCCTGTTGAACCATTTAAATATAATTGGATACATGGGTAGTACACACGAAGTGTACAAATCTGTAATCCGTCAATTCATATATAGGTATGCCCATACGAGCATATAATTGGGAAGCTTTTTCGATCCATGAAACGGGAAGCTCATGTGAGCCATGTAACATGAAGCTCAAAAGAGCCATAATCAAGAAGCTCATGCGAGCCAATATCGAGAAGCTCTGGAGAGCCATTAATCGGGAAGCTCATGAGACCCAATTATTGGGAAGCTCGTTAGAGCCAAATAACGAGAAGCTCAAGAGAGCCATATATCGGGATGCTCATAAGAGCTAAATAACGGGATGCTCTTGCAAGTTGTGGTGTGTCCGCAACACATGTAGGACCACAACCAATTCGGGAATCCTTAATGACAATGTCATTTGTATCCATCAAATTTCTTAGGTTCAAACGGGACTTAGTACTTGTTAGATATGTGATCAATACTTATTCATGGAAATTATACATTTCACAAACATAACATTCAATTTAAACATATAAACATACAATTTCATTACATGAACTTACCTTGACAAGTGTTCATAAACATAAAAGCTACTAATCTCATACTTTCTCTTTTCCTCGATCTAACTACGTGTTGTGTCTACCCAGATCTAAACGAATAAATTTAACTCAATTTAATGCAATTCATATTCAATTCAGTCCAATACACATCTTTGGCCAAATTACTATTTTGCCCATATACTTTTAATTAATTACGATTTTGTCCCTAGGCTCGGAAAATAAAATTCATACAATTTAATCATTATTCCAAGCCTAGCCGATTTTCATGTATCACAATAGCAACCCATGTATTTCACAAAATTTAGAATTTTTTTCATGAATTTTCCATCTTTTCAATTTAGTCCCTAAATCATAACTTTATCAAAATTTTCTTTACAAAAGTTGTTTATCTATCAACAACCTTTCATTTTCTACCATAAAACTTTATAATTCAACTATATTCATCTATAGAAAACCCCTAATACTTTAATAGTTTTACAAATTAATCCCAAGATAGCTAGATTAAGCTATTACGATCTCGAAAACATAAAAATCATTAAAAACGGGACCAAAATACCAACCTAATTAAGCAAAATAAGCTTGCTTGAGCTCAACTATCATGGCTAGGGTTTCCATGTCTTATTTTAGGAAAGATGATGAAAATGATGATATTTTATCATTTAATTCATTTATCATCTTTTATTTAATCATTTTTCCAAAATTAACCTTAATAATTTACTAATTTCCAGTAAAGAGGTTCAGATATTGTTTCTCATAGTTTCCTTAGGTTTTCAGGTACCTTTTTCTATTCCGTGCCATTGCCAGAGAACTTTTACTAAAGCTACCTTTTTATTTCTCAATTATTTCACCTCTCGAGCCAGAATTTTGATTGGTTATTCACTGTAAGTCATGTCAGGCTGAATCTTGACATCCGTCGAAGAGATAACATGTGAAGGATCAGATCAATATCGTCGTAACATGAACACGTGAAAAATATTGTGAATCTTTTCTAGTTCTGATGGTAAAGTTAATCGATATGCAACAGGTCTGATTCTTTCAGTAATCTCATACGGCCCGATAAATTATGGACTCAATTTGCCTTTACAATCGAACCGATAAACTTTCTTCTAAGGTGAAACTTTCAAAAATACTTTGTTGCCAACTTGAAACTCTATTTCTTTACATTTAAGGTCCACATAGGATTTCTGACGATCAAAAGCCATTTTCAAGCTATCTCGGATCACTTTCACTTTTTCTTCAGTTTCACGAATCAAATCAACTCCATGTATCTTTTTCTCACCGAATCAGTCTAATATAACGGATTTCTACATTTACGACCATACAAAGCTTTATACGGTGCAATCTTTATGCTTGACTGATAACTATTATTATATGCGAATTCAATGGCAAATATTTTTCCTAATTGCCTTTGAATTCTAAACACAGCACCAAAGCATATCTTCAAGAATCTGAATCACACGTTCAGGTTGACCATTAGTCTGAGGGTACTAAAATGTAATTGCATACCTAGAACTTCTTGTAACTTGTTCCAGAATCGGGATGTGAAACGTGGATCTCTATCTGAAATAATGGAGACTGGCACTCCATGTAGTCTGACAAGTTTTGAAACATAATTTTGCTAATCCATCCAGAGAAAAATCCATAAGTACCAGAATAAAATATGTAGAATTCGTCAAATGATGAACAATAACCCAAATGACATTTTTCTTTTTCGGAGATAGGGGTAACCCCGATACAAAATCCATAATAACTCTATCCCATTTCCACTCTGGTATTGTCACAGGCTGTAACAATCCTGAAGGTACGTGATGTTTAGCTTTAACTTGCTGACATATCAAACATCTAGATACAAAGTTAGAAATATCATGTTTCATTCCTGGCCACCAGTACATTTGTTTCAAATCATTGTACATTTTATTACTCCCCGGATGAACAGACATAGTGCCATTATAAGCTTCGTGTAAAATTTTCTGTACAAGCCCTGAATTCTTTGGTACACGAACTCTGCCTTTGAATCACAGATAATCATCGGGTCCTATTTGAAATTCTGAATCAGAAGTCGACTCACACTGTACCTGTTTAGCTTGCAATTCATTATCACATTTCTGAGCTTCACAGATCTATTGTAGAAACATTGGTTTAGCTTTGAACTTAGCTAAAATTGAGCCATCATCATACAATGTCAATTGGGCATTCATTTCTCATAAAGCAAACAAAGACTTTCTACTCAGAGCATCTGCAACCACGTTTGCTTTTCCCGAATGATAATCAATAACCAAATCATAATCTTTCAACAGTTCAAGCCATCTACACTGTCTCAGATTCAAATATTTCTGCAACATCAGATATTTTAAGCTCTTATGATCAGTAAATATATGACATTTTTCATCGAACAAATAGTGTTGCCAAATTTTCAATGCAAAGACAATAACTACCAATTCCAAGTCATGTATCAGGTAATTCTTTTCATGTCGCTTTAACTGTCTGGAAGCATAGGCTATTACTTTACCTTCTTGCATTAAAACACAGCCTAAACCATTCAATGACACTTCATTGAAAATTACAAATTCTTTACCCAATTCAGGTTGAACCAGAACTGGTGCTTCAGTCAACAGGGCTTTTAATTGATCAAAACTTTGCTGACATTTATCAAACCATTTAAATTTCACATCTTTTTGTAACAGTCGTGTCATCAGTGAAGCTATTATCGAAAACCCTTTTACAAATCTCCAATAATAACCAGCTAATCCTAGAAAACTTCTGACTTCAGATACATTTTTGGTGATTTCCAGTTAACAATAGCTAAAATTTTATTCGGATCAACTCTGATGCCTTCAACCGATACTATGCGTCCCAGAAAACCAACTTCCCGAAGCTAAAATTCACATTTGCTAATTTTAGCATACAAGTGTTTTTCTCGCAAAGTTTGCAGAATAATTCTAAGATGTTCGGCATGTTCAGTCTCTTCTCAGGAATATACCAGAATATCATCAATAAACTCTATAAAAAATCTATCCAGATATGGTCTGAAAATTCTGTTCATTAAATCCATAAATACCGCAGGTGCATTAGTTAAACCAAATGTAATACCCCGAAAATTTCTATAGTAAGATATTATCCTTGATATAGAAAAATAAGGAAATAAGTGATAAAAAGGGAGGTTTTGAGTTATGACAACATCGGGAAGTAAATTATGATATCTTGATTCAGGAAAGGACTAAATTGTAAAAGTGTGAAAAGTTTTGTTGTACAAGAGTAAATACTTAAAACTTGAGGGGTTAAAGTGTAAATATGAAAAAGTTTAAGGACCAATAGTGTAAATATTTTAAGGGTGGAATGATCTAAAAACTAAGGAAAATTGATGAATTAGGACCAAATTGAATAGGTAAAAAATTATGAGGGACTAAATCGCAATTTTACCAAATTAAGTGATGACTCAAGAATGAAATTCTAAAAGATCATGAAGGGAAAAATGGTCAATTAGTAAGAGAGAGAATTCTAGAATGCAATGATTATGTTCATGATATTTTAAATTAATTAATAATTAAATATTATTTTATTAATATTTTTATGAGATATTTATTATTATATTATTATTATTTATCATCATTGTGACAGCCCTAATTCGACCCTATTTGGATTGTAGTTTCAGGACCACAAAAACGAGTCATAAAAATTTATTTTAATTTTAATTGCATTTATTTATGTGTAATAGTGGATGTGTAAAAATTTAATGTTTTAAAATAGTCTTAGGAATGTGAATTTTCTTGAAAGGACTTAGTTGAGAAACTTAGAAAAGATGATAGGTAAATTGTAAGGATCAAATAACAACAAAGTGTGAAAACTTGGGTTTGCATGTCAAAATACCCATAATGCATGAAGTGGCCGGCCATGTAATGATGTTCCTCCACTAAGTCTAATTAAATATAATTTTATAATGGCAAATGATAAAATAAACTAAATAGAAAAATAAATTAATAAGAAAAAGATGAATAAAAGAAGAAATGGAAGGAGAGAGAGTGTTCATCTTCTTCTTGCAAAGCCGAACCTAAGTGAAGGAAGAAAGAAATTTGTTAAAAGCATTCGACCAACTTAAGGGTTAATCAAGGTAAGATTTCATGTTATTTTCATTAAATTTTATGAAAATTTAGTTAGTAGACAAGTCCATATTATAACCCACAGGTTGATTTTTCTATTTGATGACAAAATGTTCATTCGGTTGTGATGGTTAAATGTTAAGAGGATAGTGTTTGATGCTTTAGATGGAAATATTAGAAAGGTGAAGAATGAACTAGCTAATAGATTTATGTGCATTTGTATGATATTATGAATAGATGTGGAGTTTTTGTTAGTTAGAAGTTTTCGGTCAAAATGTTATGTGGAGGAACTATGTGTTTAAATGAAATAAAAATGATATTACATTTGAAATTGTATATTCGGCCATACAACTAAGTACATAGGTGATGTTAAATTTGATCTTGCATATTCGGCTATATAAGTATGCATATTTGTGATATTATCTTTGATTCTATATAATCGACCAAATGAGTGATGTTGGCTTATAAAGTTGAGTTTGATTCATAATTATGTATATTTGAATGTAAACATATTTGAAATAATGTTATTTTGGAAGTGATAATGCATTCGACCTTGAGACATTATATAAGCATTAGTTGAGGTTTTAATGTCTTGAACAAGGACGGTTGTAAGATGAAATGGAAATCATTAAATTCATATATATGAGTATCTAGCAAGGTAATTAAACTACTAAATTTATTTATTCTAGCTCAAGAACTCAAAGGAGGGGAATCAAGAGAGGGCAAAGCAAAGAATATTGAGTAGTCGATTGGGAATCATTTCATCCAACATAAGGTAAGTTATTAATTTATACATAAATGATACTAGCGTATCATGAAAGAATTTCTTTTGTTAGATGTTCTTTTGGAGTGATATATATATTTATAAATGTGGCCGTATATACTATTTGAATTAAATAAATTGCCTTATTATAATGAGTCAACATTGGCACTAAGTGTGCGGATTTGAATGGCACTATGTGTGCGGAATTGAATGGCACTATGTGTGCTGATTTGAATGTCAATACATGAGTGAATTTCCAAGGCACTATGTGTGTTGTTTAGCATGGCACTAAGTGTGCGGATTTGATTAGCACTATATGTGTGAAATCAGTTGATGATATAATAAGTGCAGGAAAAGAATAAAGTGTCAGAGCTATTAACTGAAATATCGGATTTGAGATATGAAATGTATATGCATGGATCCATCTAGTTCATCATTGTTTCATACTTTGAGAAAAGGATTTAAACCATATGGTTTTTTTGATATTTGATTGGATAGCAAGACTTGACTTGTGGGTGGATCGATAATCTAAGTAATTTGTGGCATAGTTCGGTATGGCTGAAATAGTTGATCTTACATTATATTTTTATTCTTATGATCTCATGTTAATGGTCTGTATTATGTTGCTTACGACTTACTAAGTTGAATACTCATTTGGTGTGTTTACTTGTCTCCTATTTAGATTTCTTTGATCCATTTTGTGTGCTCGGGACCATTGTCGAAGTCATCACTCGAGCCTGCAACGTTTTGGTACCCTCTTCTTAGTTGATCTTAAGTGAACATTACGGCATGTATAGGCTAATATGTATTTTGTTTGAACTTATATATGTAAATTTCGGCCATGCGAATATGGCTTAACTACTAAGTTTGAATTTGGTCATGTTTAGTTATGGGTTAATTCGTTTTGGTTATAAGATTATATGCTATTAATGAATGGTATATGTGATTTGTGATTATACGTTTTGGAAGTGGCTTGATTATAGTCGATGAGTCAGTTATGGTGTGTGTAATTTTTTCATAAGTATGATTGGATGATTAAATTTTTGTTGGACAATGTTTAAATTCCTTTATATTATTATGTCATATGTTTTGGATGGAATTTACATGTGGTATATATATATATAAATATATATATATATTTTGAGAGTTGAAAATGCTTAGAAATTTGATAATGTTTATTGGGGTGGTTCGGTCATGTTAGACATATATAAGTGGTTATTTGTAATTTGGTTATTGTATTTGGTCATAGTATTTAATTTGGGATAGCGTTATAAGTTGTCTGGTTAGGTACAAACATAACATAAAATCATTTTGATATGTTCGTTATAAGATGAAAACGTATGTAATTGTTTTGATTAACTTGTGAGTTGGCATTTGACTATATAAATAATTATGCACTAGGATCTGACTTGATATGTATTTTATCTTGGGTATGTATATATATATACACATCTATAAACTCGATGATGATTAATGATGTGTTACGGCTATGTAAAATAGAGAATGCTTTTACGTTTGACTTGACGAAAGGAAGATGGTAAAATGAATGATTTATAAATGGATTCAAGTATATGCATCCGATAAAATTGGAATAGGTATTCTGTCTGATAATACCTCATAACCCAGTCCAGTGATGGAAACGGGTTAGGGGTGTTACAATCATCTTTCCTTTCCCATGCAAACCAACGTGAGAGAAGAAGAAGAAAAGAAAGTTTTCTTTTCTTTACAATTTGGTCCTTCTATAAAAAATTTATCATTTTCACCTAGAAATCAAAAGAATTTCCATAGCTACCAAGAGAGAAAAATGTTAAGGAGACTATGGGGAGTTAGAATATCAAATTGGATTCAAGGAATAGAAGCTGGAGGAGAGAGAAAATCAAATTAAAGATGGCAATCAATAGAACAAGGTAAGTACATCAAGATTTTAATATATTTTTAAGTTTGATATTATTGAAAAGCATGGGATTAATGTTAATGTAGAGCTTCCTTACATATGGTCCTATGTTCTTGATATGTTAGTGAAGAGAAAACAAGAGAAAGTGATGAGAAATAATGTAGAGAAAGAAAATAAGGGTGTTATAAACATGGTAAATAATATTTAGCACTAAAATAGTTTTGGATAGCAGCAGTGGTCTAAATTTGAAAAATCACCATAAATTGTAGAAATTGAATTAGAAGATGAAAAAATATGAAATTAAATATTATTGAGTCTAGTTTCTCATAGAGGAAACAGTGTAAGCAATGGATTTGTAAATCATGAGATATAATGAATCTTGTGAGACAAGGTCAGAATGAATTCGGGTTCCTCTGTTTTGATTTTAGAAAATAATAAAAAATTGGATAAAAATAATTATAGGCTTAAATTTATATTTTTAGAATCTTGAATGAGTCTATTTTCAAGAAAAACAAATGAGAATATCATTAGAATTCTGTACAAGTAGATAAGTATTTTTTAGTGAAGAAGGTTCAGAACTGTCAGACAGCAGAATGGGGGTAAATTTAAAGAATAAACTGTACTTATTGGCTAAACCAAAAATTATAAAAATTTTATGGTAAGAAGATATATGAGTATAGTTTCAGATAAAATTATCGGATCTTAATTTGGAGTTCTATAGATCTAGATATAAATAATTTAGTGACTATGACACAGATGGACAGCTTGAATATTCATAAAAGTAAATAATAAAAATTATAGATGATGTTACTTACAAGTGTGTTATATACTTTAAGAATGTGGAATGGAGAGGAGGAGGAGGAATATATATATATATGAATATTCAGCTAGCATGGCTAATTTGCATGTTTTAGGCCCAAGGACTAAATTGAATAAAAGTAAAACTTTAGGGGGCAATTTTGTAAAAATGTCATAATGGCCAAATTGAAGGGAATGAATTGTTTTATTATCTAAATTAATAAATTGAATGAAATTATTAATTTAAGATCGGGTGAAAATTGGGAAAATGATAAATTACCAAAATGCCCCTAAATCTTAGTATTTCTGCAATTTAGTCAGGTAAGTTCGTATAACTTGAATGAGCATATAAATATGTCAATTTAAATATTATATTGTATTTTATATGATGTTTGAATTGAATATATGAAATGTATGGATGTTGAAATGAAAGAAATAATACATGTTCTGAAACTATTGAAAGGGATCAATTCTATTAAAATATTGGATTCCGGATGGATATAGGTGATTTCCCAAATGAAAAGTTCTTGCATGTGTTGCAGAAATAATAACCTGGAAGGTTAATCTGACAAAAGCCTTCTCAAGAATATAAAGTGGATAGGATTCGTTCCTGATTCACTATAATACCTCAAAGTGGATAGGATTTGTTCCTGATTCACTATGGTAATTTAAAGTGAATAGGATTTATTCTTGATTCACTATGGTAATTTAAGGCGGATAGGATACGACCTGAAAAGGTAATCCTGATTCGCTACAGTTACATGATATATGATTCATTATGGTAACCTAAGGTGGATAGGATTTGACCTGAAAAGGTAATCCTGATTCACTACAGTTACATGAGATGTGACTCGACAGAGTGCTTGATGATTAAACGTCCTAAGGGTTATTTCTGAATATGAATTGATAGAATATGGAAATGTACGCTTTGAGTGTATTGTTGAAAAATCCATTGGAACTCCAATGATTCAACGGATAGAATATTTGATTTGATACAAGAATTATAATATAAAAAGTATGTTACATGAAACATGAAAATGAATGCTAAACGATATAAATTAATTGAAATTATTTTGAAAATTTTGGTAATGCCTCATATCCTATACCGGTCTCGAGTACGAGTATGGGGTGTTACACCAAATGATGTCACAAGGAATTCATAATGTCTGTACCTGGTTTTGAATGTTTTTTTCGGTACATCCGAGTCTTTCACTCGTAACCGATAATAACCAGAACGAAGATCAATCTTTGAGAACACTATGGCACCTTTCAACTGATCAAACAAATCATTAATGCGGGCAATGGATACTTATTCTTGATGGTAACTTTGTTGAGTTGTCAGTAATCAATACATAATTTCAAGGATCCATCTTTTTTCTTAACAAATAGAGCCGGTACACCCAAAGGTGAGAAACTAGGTCGAGCAAAACCCCTATTAGTCAGTTCTTGCAACTATTTTTTCAACTCTTTTAATTCTGTAAGAGCCATTCTATACAGTGCTATCGATATCGGTGTTTTCCCCAGAACAAGATATATAGAAAATTCAACTTCTCTAGCCGGCGGTAATCTAGGTAAATCCTATGGAAACACATCAGGATACTCACAAACCACTGGCACTGATTTAATCTTTGACTCAGACACTTTAGATTCCAACAGATAAGCAAGGTAAGCATTACAACCTTTTCTTACATATTTTTGTGCTGACATAGCTGATATCATATTAGACAACCCATCCATTTTATTTGATTCAATACAGAGCCTTTCACCTGTAACACCCTTCACCCGTATTCAACGCCGAAAAAGGGTTACGGAGCATTACCGCACTTATCACACATTTAAACATACATCTTTCATACAATTAATCAAATCATAAATAATTTAATCACAAATAAACATTTCGTCCCTAATACGAGCCTATGAAGCTTTCAACATACATTGGAAGTGGCTCGGGACTAAACTGATAATTTTGAAAACTTTTTGAACACTTAAGAAATTTTCTCAAAAACAGGGGACACACGGCCGTGTGGCCCACCTGTGTGTCTCACACGCCCGTGTGGCCCACCCGTGTGTCTCACACGGCCAACAGACACGCTCGTGTCACAGATCGGGTGGATATTCGAAATGAAAGCACATGGCCATGTCCCAGCCCATGTTCCACCTCGTGTAACTTTCTCACTTGGGTCACATGGCCAACACACATGTCCGTGTGTCAGGCCGTGTGCTAGGCAATGCCAAACCTGTAGGGTATACTGACTTGTGCCACATGGCCAATTCACACGCCCATGTGTGAGGCCATGTGGAGCATACTGACTTGGTTTCAATTTTTATGCCATACGGCCAAGTCACACACCTGTGTCTGAGGCCATGTGGAGCATACTGACTTGGTTTCAATTTCAATACCAGAGGACACACGGCTATGTAATATAACCGTGTGTCACACAAGGCTGAGGCACATGTCTGTGTCTCTACCTGTGTCGACAAAAATAGGCTATTTACCAAGCCAATTTGCCACCCAAATTTGAATGTACCTACAACACATTAATTTGCACCATCACATAGCATAAATAGGTATTTAAACCAGCCAATTAAAACCTAATTCATGCATATTCTATACCACATTTCTCAATACACATAAGTTGCAAAATAGACCAATCCATTTATACCCAAAATCTCATAAACTTAGATCATCAATATGGCTACTTAAAACATACATTCTTTTCCTTGATTCACAAACAAAAAACATCACCAATATCAACATTCAACTTCCATAATACCAACTATTAATAAGCATCATCAAAACCAACCCCAATTTACATATTATAAACTATATTCGCATACACATACACACAAGCAAATTAACTCAAAATAAACCAACTCTCATGGCTATTATATACAAACCAAGACATATACATTTACAAGCCATTTCAAATGGCCAAAATCATTACCAAAACATAACCAACATGACCAAAATCCTTATAAATGCCATATACTCAAAACATAAGCTTACAGGGACCAAATCGTTTGTAGGATAGTGTGACGAAATCTCCGATGATCCCCGAATTTGAGCTAGCTTGATAACACTATAAGACATAGAAAAATAAACGATGTAAGCTATAAAGCTTAGAAAGCTCGTATAAAATAAACTCAATATAATTATATCCACATAATTCAATAATTGATTATAGACACATGAATTCACATCAACTAACAAACCTTTCAATTACTCATTTACAAAACTATATACTTTCTTCATCATTTCTTCGATTCAAAGCTAATATGGTTAGCTTTTTTTTATTTTCCCATACCATAGCGGGTTATGCATATACTGTACCATCTCGTACCAGTCTCATTCTCAACCACATCATTGATTTACCCATTGAACCATTCGGAATAAAATTCGGATACTTAGGAGTCTTGCACACTAAGTACCTATACCATGGCCCAAAGCCAAATCAAGGTAACTTATATCCGAAGTACTGATATCATGGCCCGAAGCCAAATCAACCGATATTCATGGCCTGAAGCCAAATCGGTATAACTCAGAGCCAAAGTGCTAATATCATGGCCCGAAGCCAACTCAATGTATTCCCTAATGACATGTCACTAGTATCCTAAACTATTCCTAAGGTTCAACTGGGATTTTGAATGCCGAATTACCATCGAGTTATTATCGAACTTATCCGTAGTCTCATATTCACAACTTATACAATATCAAAGCATTTAAAATACACTTATAATGAAATTTATCACATACGAACTTACCTCAGAAGTGAAAACGATGGAATAAGTTGATTAGTAGATAACTTTAGTTTTCCCCCGATCTAAATCCGAATTCCACTTTTCTTGATCTAAATATATTCAAAATTAACTTATTTAATAATCTCTCTATTCAATTTAATCCAAAACACACATTTAAGCACATTTACACTTTTACCCTAGAATTTTACTACTTTTACAATTTAGTCCTTATTACACAAAATCACAAATTCATGACATTTCTTTAATACCCATGATAGTCGAATTACTATAATGCCTCTACACTTATCAACTTTTCATACATTTAACCACACATTTTCACAAATAAAACCCTATTTTGCATTTTTACTCAAAATCACTTTACAAAATATGTAAATCTAGCAATAAGATTTCATATTTCACCATCAAACATCAAAGAACACATATTTTTATCAATGGAAACTTTCAAAATCTTTAACAGTTTTGCAAAATAGTCCCTGGGCTAGCTAGACTTGTAACACCCCTCACCCGTATTCACTATCAGAATAGGGTTACGAGGTATTACTGATCAAAATACAACATAAAACTTACATTTAACAACTTCAAGCATTCATTCTCACACATCATTTAACTCAATCACATTGTCCCTTATAAGGGCCTACAAGGCCTTAAACATGCTTTAGAAGTGGTTTAGGACTAAATCGATAGCATACGAAAATTTTGGGAAACTTAGAAAAATTTCAAAAAAATAAGTGTGACACACCCGTGTGAACAGGCAGTGTGCCTCCCACGGCTCCAAACAAGCCCGTGTCTCAGGCTGTGTGGAAACAGGGCATACATACTAACTTGGGTCACACGGCCGATCACACGCCCGTGTGTCTAGCCCGCGTGCCCTTCGAAGTAGCCACACACGCCTGTGTACCAAGTCGTGTAGTAGGCCGTGCCAATCTTGTAGGGTATACTGACTTATGTAACACGACCAAGTCACACGCCCATGTGCTAGGCCGTGTGCCATTTAGGGGGTATATTTACTTGTGCCACACAGCCAATCACACGCTCGTGTGTGAGGCCATGTGGAGCATACTAACTTTAATTCAATTTCAACACCAGGGGACACATGCCCGTGTAGCATGGCCATATGTCGCACACGACTGAGACACACGCCCGTGTCCCTACCCGTGTGGACAAAAATAGGCCAATTTGCCACCCTTATTCATGTTCACCTAATAAACCAAAATGGTACCCTTTTATCAAACAATAGGCAGCCAAAATCATCAACAATATACACAATTGATACCATATCCATTTCAACCAAAATCAATACTCAAGTCAATGCCAATTACCTATTCAAATACTTATATCATCAAGCATTAATTCACAAGCACATAACTTCCCAAGTTATCAACTTCAATCACACCATATAGATCATTTACCAAACTCAAAATATAACCATTTGAGCAATTATTAAACTATAACCACATTTATACCAAAACATACTAAAATAAGCCATCACTAATGACTATATATACAAACAAACATATACATTTACAAGCCAACTCTCATGGCTATATTCACAAACAAGGTATCACAACTAGCCTATACATGCCATATACCATATATATATAACTCAAAATTACCAACTTAGGTGTTCGATAGTGCGAAGATGTTCCCGACAACTCCCGAATCTGACCTAACTTTAATACACCATAAAACATAGACAAATAACACAAAGTAAGCTTCATAAATTAGTAAGTTTGTAAGTGAATAACTCAATTCATCAAATAAATGTAATTCAAACATTTACACAATACCAAATCAAAATCACATTAACCACAAACCTTTCTCATGTCTCAAAACATGATCAAATACCATCTCATTGAACTTTCTCAATGTAATACTCGAATTAGTTCCATACGTACCTATATCAACTCATACTAACCTCTTTCTCAACCACATCATTTGTTTACCTGTTGAACCATTCAGAATAGAAATCGGTTACTTAAGGATCACAATCGATAAGTACCTATACCATGGCCTGTAGCCAAATCAAGGTAACTCCTGACTGAAATACCTATACGATGGCCCGTATCCAAATCCAGGTATCATTCACACCCGAAGTATCGATATCATGGCCCGAAGCCAACACAATAACCTAATGACATGTCACTAGCATACTAAACTACTCCTAAGGTTCAACCAGGAAGTTTTACTTATCGATTTCATCGTTGAACACATCCGTAGGGCCATATTCACAATTCAATCATTATCCATAATCTCATAATCACATTTAATGCAATATCAAAGCATATAGCATACATTTATAATGTAATTATCACAAACGAACTTACCTCGTATTCGAAATTGACGAATCAGATCGATTACTCAATAACTTTATTTTTCCCCCGATCTAAATCTGAATTCTTTCTTTCTTGATTTCTATGTATTCAAAATTAACTCATTTAATCTTCTACTAATTCAATTTAGTCCAAAAATACACATTTGGGCATTTTTGCATATTAGCCCCTAAACTTTCACATTTTATCAATTTAGTCCCTATTTCACAAATACACAAAATTCATATAATTCAAACCAAATATATGCTAGCCGAATTTCATAGAGACCCCTAGTAGCCCAAAACTTTCATTTATTTCACATTTCAACCACACAATTATCACATTTTACAAATTAATCCCTTTTTGACCTTTTTGTCAAAAATCGCTTTACAAAACTAGTTTAACTATTAACAAAATTTCATAATCTATCATCAATCATCAAAATACTCAAGTATTCAACAATGGCAACATGAAAATTCTTTAACAGTTTCAAAAATTAAGGTACGAGCTAGCTAGAACACGAAACAATGATCACAAAAACATAGAAATCATTAAAAATCGAGCTAAAACCATACCTTAATCAAGCTAGGAGTGTGCCGAATGGAAAACCTAATTTCTTGGCTTTCTACTTCCCCAATTTTGGTTGATAGCAAGAAAGATGGACACAAATTACATTTGTTTTTATTTACTAAACCTTTATTAACCAATTTACAAAAATAACCTTAATGAACATTAATAATTTCAAATTTACCAAGCCACTATCATCCACTATCATGTTAATGGTCTAATTTCAACATAAGGACCTTAACTTTTAGGTTCTATAGCTATTTAATACCTTTAGCTAATAGAACACTAGTTTTGCACTGTATGCGATTTAGTCCTTTTTCTCAAATTGAACAATTAAACGATAAAATTAGCTCACGAAATTTTCACACATACAAGCTATCATGCTGTAAACACAAAAAATAATATTAAAATAATTTTTTGACATCAAATTTGCGGTTCTAAAACCCCTGTTCCGATTTAGCTAAAACCGGGCTGTTACAACTCTTCCTCCCTTAAGGATTTTCGTCCCCAAAAATCTTACTAGTGAATAGGTTCAGGTATTGTTTTCTCATAGCCTCCTCGGGTTTCCACATAGCTTCCTCAACCCCATGTTGATGCCATAATACTTTCACTAATGCAATTATCTTATTTCTCAATTCTTTGATCTCACGAGCTAAAATTTGAATCGGTTCTTCATCATATGACATATCTGACTGAATGTCAACCTCGGTAGGAGAAATGACATGTGAAGGGTCGGATCGGTATCGTCGAAGCATCGATACATGAAACACATTATGTATTTTCTCTAACTCAGATGGTAAAGATAGTCGATAAGCAACTGGCCCGATTCGCTCAATAATCTCATACGGTTCGATGAATCGCGAACTCAATTTCCCTTTCTGACTAAACTGTAATATCTTTTGCCACGGTGAAACTTTCAAGAAAACTTTATCCCCGATCTGAAACTCAATATCTTTTTGTTTCAAGTCTGCATACAATTTTTGTTGATCCAAAGCTGCTTTCAGACTATCGTGAATCACTTTCACTTTTTCTTCGGTCTCTCTGATCAAATCAACCCCGTGAATCTTATTTTCACTGATCTCACTCCAATACAATGGTGGTTGACATTTACGACTGTATAAAGCTTCGTACGGTGCCATTTTAATACTAGATTAAAAGCTATTATTGTAAGCAAACTCAATCAGCGGTAGATATTTCTTCCAGCTACCTTGAAACTCAAGAATGCAACAACGCAACATATCCTCAAGTATCTAAATAACTCATTTGGATTGACCATCTGTTTGCGGGTGAAACGCAATGCTAAAATATAGCTTTGTACCTAAAGCTTCTTACAATTTCTTCCAAAGTCGCGATATGAATCTCGGATCCCTATCCGAAACAATAGATAGTGGCACTCCGTGCAATCGAACAATCTCTGAGATATACAACTCAGCCAATTTATCAAGTGAATAATCCCTGCGTACATGAATGAAATAAGTTGACTTTGTTAATCTGCCAACGACAACCTAGATCGCATCTTTCTTTTTCGACGAAAAGGGCAAACTCGATACAAAATCCATTGTTACTCGATCCCACTTCAACTCGGGAACCATAATAGGCTGTAATAAATCTGACGGCACTTGATGCTTAGCTTTAACTTGTTGACATATCAAACATTTTGAAACAAATTCTAAAATATCTCGTTTCATGTTGTGCCACCAATAAAGTTGTTTCAAATCGTTATACATTTTCGTGCTTTCCGGATGCATTGATAAACAACTACTGTGTGCTTCGTTTAGAATTCTCCAAATAAGCTCAAAATTTGTTGGTACACATATTCTATCACGAAACATCAAATAGTTATCAGGCCCTATTCGAAACTCTGAATCAGAAGTCGGTTCACACTGAGCTCGTTTTGCTTGCAATTCATTATCAAATTTTTGAGCCTCACAAATCTGCTGTAGAAATAATGGTCTCGCTTTTAATTCAGCTACTATCGAACAATCATCAGAAAATGCTAATTGTGTGTTCAAAGAACACAAGGTAAATAAGGACTTTCGGCTCAACGTATCAGCAACTACATTTGCTTTCCTCGGATGATAGTCAATTACCAGTTCATAATATTTTAGCAATTCTAACCATATCCGCTTTCGTGAGTTCAAATCTCTCTGAGCCATCAGATATTTCAAGCTTTTGTGGTCAGTATAAATATGACATTTCTCACCAAACAAATAGTGACGTCAAATTTTCAACGCAAACACTATCGCGGCTAACTCAAGATCATGCATTGGATAATTCTTTTTGTGTAGCTTCAACTGTCTCGAAGCATAAGCTATAACTTTGTCTTTCTGCATCAAAACACAATCCAGGCCATTTAATGATGCATCACTGAAAACTACGAATTCTTTACCTAGCTCAGGCTGAACTAATACTGGAGCCTTTGTCAACAGTGCTTTCAACTGTTCAAAACTTTGCTGACAGTTTTCTGACCACTCAAATCTAACATCTTTTTGAGGCAATCGTGTCATTGGAGTTGCAATCATCGAGAAACCTTTCACATATCGTCTATAATAGCCGACTAGTCCTAGAAAACTACGGACTTCGGATACGTTTCTCGGAGGCTTCCAATCTATAATCGTAGAAATTTTACTTGGGCAGACTCGGATACCCTCGGCTAAAACTATATGTCCTAGGAAACTAACCTCTCGTAGCCAAAACTCACATTTGCTAAACTTTGCAAACAATTGTTTATCTCTCAAGATTTGTAACATGATTTTCAAATGCTCAACATGTTCAAATTCATTACGGGAGTAAATTAAAATGTCATCAATAAACACAACTACGAATCGATCTAAATATGGCCTGAAAATTCGGTTAATCAAATCCATAAGAACAGTAGGTGCATTCGTTAGTCCGAAAGGCATAACGAGAAATTCGTAATATCCGTACCTTGTTCTAAATGTAGTCTTTGGTACATCCGAGTATTTTGCTCGCAACTGGTAATAACCCGATCTCAAATCGATTTTTGAAAACACTGTTGCCCCTTTTAACTAATCAAACAAATCGTCAATCCACGGTAGAGGGTATTTGTTCTTTATAGTCACTTTATTCAGTTGTCTGTAGTCAATGCACATTCTCATCGTGCCATCTTTCTTTTTCACAAATAACATCGGTGCACCCCAGGGAGAGAAACTCGGTCTAGCAAAACCCCTGTCTATTAACTCCTGCAACTGAGCTTTCAATTCTTTTAACTCTGTCGGGGTCATTCTGTACGGAGCTATTGATATCGGCGTTGTTCCCTGTACTAATTCAATATCAAATTCAACTTCTCTGATAGGTAGTAAACCTGGTAACTCTTCAGGAAATACATCTGGGTATTCGCACACAACTGATACTGATTCAATATTTGTTTATGTTACTCTCCTATCAAGTACATAAGCAAGGTAAGCTTCACACCCCTTTCTCACAAGTCTCTGAGCTAACATAGACGAGATCACAACTGACAAACTGTTCAGATCATCAGATTCAATTCTAATAGTCTCATTATTCTGGCATTTTAGTTCAATTGTCTTTCGTCTACAATTCACTATAGCACCATGCATCATTAGCCAATCCATACCCAAAATCACATCAAATTCATCGAATGGCAACAACATCAGATTAGCTAGAAAACAGAAATCTCAAAGCATTAACAGACAATTCTTGCAAACTTTGTTAACCAAAACATATTTGTCTAAGGGGTTCGATACTCTAATCACAAATTCAGTAGACTCTACAGGAAAAGTCTTACTAAATACTGAATTCATGCATATATAAGAATGAGTTGATCCTGGATCTATTAATGCAATCACATTAGTATCATAGAGAGTGAAAGTATTGGTGATAACATCCGGCGATGATGCCTCCTTCCGTGCATGGATAGTATAAGCTCGGGCAGGTGCTCTGGCCTCAGATCTCACAGTAGAGTGTCTCGTCGCCCCTCGACTACCATTCACATTCCCAGCATTTCCTGGTGATCTTCCTCTATTCGATGTATTACTCGGTCTCACATTCTGAGGTCTATCTTTTTCACCCATATCAAGACAGTCTTTAATGAAATGATCCAGCGAGCCACATTTGAAGCAAGCTGTATTACCTTTATTCCAACATTCTCCGAAATGTTATCTTCTACAATGCTAACATTTGGGTTTATTGTCTCTTATACTGCCAGCACTAGCTATTGATGTATTTAGAACTAGAGTGTTGTTTTCTACTATCTCTGTTCGAATATCCATTTGAAGCATTTGGGCGAGTACACGAATCTCTGGATTTCTTCGATGAAGTTTGATACGGCTTATTCATCGATTTTTTTCTCGAGTCTCTAGCTTCTGAATCTGCTTTTCTCTTTTCTTTGTTAAGATCCTCGGCTTTACAAGCCCTTTTAACTAGAACAAAAAATTCTTTCAATTCAAGAATCCCGACTAATAGTTTTATATCCTTGTTCAATCCATCAACAAACCGTTTACACATAATCTCCTCAGTAGACACATACTCTCAAGCATACTTGCTTAAACGTATGAATTCTCTTTCATACTCAGTGACAGTCATCTGACCTTGTTTCAACTCTATAAACTCTTTATGCTTCTGATCAAGAAATCTTTGACTGATGTACTTCTTTCAGAATTTAGATTGGAAAATCTCCCAAGTAACCCGTTCTTTAGGAACCATAGATATCAATGTTTTCCACCAATGGTATGCATTATCTTTCAGCAAAGATACAACACATTTGATACATTCAACAGGAGTGTAAGATAATTCATCGAATACTCGAATCGTATTTTCAAGCTAGAACTCAGCTCTCTTCGCATCATCATCAACAGTAGCCCGAAACTCTTCAGCCCCATGTTTTCGAATCTTATCTTAGCAGTTTGTTCTATCATATCGGATCTACAACTTGAGGAATAACAGGGATTTGTTGAGGAACAGGTAGGGGTGGAGGTTGTTGAGCAGCCGAATTCATTCGAACGAACTCTGTGAACCAATCGTTCATTATCTGGAAAAAGGCTTGTTTAGCCTCTCCCTCGTGGCTACTTGTTATAGGTCTAGAGTCTGACAGCGTTGCTCCTTAAGTAGGAGTGGGTGCATTACTCTCTACATTGTCAGCTACAGCTCTTTCGGGATCCATTACTATCGAAAACACAATTTAAGCTGTCAGGAATCATCACACTATCACAGAGTATGTATGGCATGTATAGCTAGACTCTCAGACACGCTACATTAGTCCTAAAATCAACTAAACCTGTAACACCCTTACCCGTATCCGATGCCGAGATAGGGTTCAAGGCGTTACCGGAATTAAACATTCACAAACATGCAAAACCGAGCCATAAAATTTTCCTCCAAATTAAAACTTTTCAAACACATGTATATCGTCCCTTATACAAGCCTTCGAGGCCTAAAACATACATCGAGGTGGTTCGGGACTAAACGAAAACTTTTGATAAAATTTGGACAACTTAGCAAATTTTTGCTTTGGAAAGTCACACGCCCGGGTGTGTTGAACTGTGTGGTCACACACGCCCGTATGGCTTGGGACACACCCGTGTTCGTAGCCCGTGTAACTCTCTGTTTGTGACATCAGTAAAACAATTTGAACCACACGGCTAGGCCACACGCCCGTGTGCTAGGACGTGTCCTCCACACCGCTGAGACACATGTCCGTGTCTCTACCCGTGTAGCTAACACTTAGGCTATTTTCAAAGCCTTCATGTTTGCCATAAACCCTTACAACCTTATACACATCAAACTCACAACTCATGGCATCATTTTAGTGATTAAACACCCTTTATAAGACACATTCAACATTAGCTCGTCATTATATATATGTTCCACCTACTCATGATAAACTAGTCTAGCCACATTATTACACATTCATATGACCTTGTCATCCCATTAATCACTTATACCATTAAACTATGATTACTAACTTATACATCAAACATCCATGTTCAAGGCACTATAATCTTATTACCATATTACACGTTTAATTCATGGTCATGACCACTCGATTGGTCATAAAACATGCATTCAACATACATGACATATTACCAATCATGCATGGCAAACAAACATATTCATATCAACACATCATATGCATTAAAACGTAACATGATTAGCTAGACTTACAAACTATAATCAATATGAGCCACCTCTCATGGCCATATACAATAGCTCGATATAGGCCAATACATTTAGCCAAATCATAATAACACATGTCATAGAACTAGGTCCCTATACATGCCACTCACTTGATATTTCTAACATATGTATGAATACACCAAAGGTATTGACTTGATAGTGTGATGCTGCATCCGATGATATCTAACACTGACCAACTTGACAACACTAAAAGAAATGGAAAGGAGGGAGTAAGCTTTACACTTACTAAGCTCGCATGAAAAATAATAAGCAATGTATTAACATGCTATTTTTCAATTCGTCTCTATTTATTCAAAGTCCAGTTAAGCTATTTTCCCATGTCACGGTCACTAAATTATTTATATCTGAAGCTATGAGACTCCAAATTGAGAATCTCTAGTTTTCCTAAGAAACTAGACTCATATATCTTCTTACCATAAAATTTTTAGAATTTTTTATCAATCCAATAAGTACAGTTTATTCTTTCAAGTCAACCCTGTTTCACTATCTGACAGGTCCAACCTCTCTTCACTACGAATTAATTATCTCATAGTACGAGAATCGAATGATGCTTCCATCTATTTCCCTTGAAAATAGACTCATTAAAAATTTTAAGCATATAATTTATAACCCATGATTATTTTTGTACAATTTCTAGTGATTTTTCCAATTCGAAAAAAGGGATTCCAAACTCATTCTGACTATATCTCACAAGAATTCAAATATCTCATAATATGAAATAAAATTTTTTACACCACTTTCTTTATATGAACATAGACTCAATAAGATTTTATTTCATATCTTATTCAACTTCTAATTCGGTTTCCACCATTTTTGGTGATTTTTCAAATTCACACAACTGCTGTTGTCCAAAACTATTTTGTTACTAAATTTCACTCTTTCATGTTTTCTTTGTAGTAACTTTCATTGTAACACTTACTCCATATCAATCTTACCAAAGTTCGATCACATATCGAGCACATTGCTCATAATTTTACACACACAAACCTTCGCTTGTTCATCACATAGTCATGTTCATATGTATTTTCACTTAGTAAATTTCTCGTTGAACTCATCAGAATAATAACAGATACCCGGTGGCCAATACATATTACCACCCTTGTAATTGAAGCTCTCTGGTATGCATAGTAGCCTGCACTTAGTACTACACATGCGATCTAACGATCTGGTACATGTAGTAGCCTGCACTTAGTACTACACACGTGACCTAACAATCTGGTACACGTAGTAGCCTGCACTTAGTACTACACACGTGCCCTAAAACTGACTTAAACACACAGTAGCCTGCACATAGTACTACAGATGTGTTCTCACAACGGATCATTCGTATCTTTTCTATTCCGAAGGTCTAACCAAGAAATTCCTCACTTTTCAACATTTTACCAATTCATCCATAATTAATTTCAATTCATAATTTACATCAAGTGATCATTTTGTAGGCAGCTACATCTCATATAATAACAAAAGATAATAACATAAAAAAAAAAAAGAATCGATATATTATTTACATACAAACATACCTTCCTTTTCACTCTTTCACAAGTTATCCAACTTAATAAAGCATCATGTCATATCAAATTCTCAATATATTCAGCTATTATATAGCAAGCGATCAATAATTGAACCATCCAACATTTCATGTGCTACTAGTCATATATCATTGTTCTTACAATTTTTTTATACCATTCTTTCATCACTTTTCAATATATTAAATCATGCCATTCATGCAATAATAATATAGAATTTTCAATTCAAACATAGCATTGCAATATTATTAACACACGAACTTACCTCGAATGCGAGCACGGCTATATATTCTGATTTAGTCCATAATCTCATTCATTTCCAATCTATTCCCGAATCTCATTTTTATTTATTTATAATATCACATTTAGCTTACTAATTAGTCACATTATTCATATGGGTTCAAAAATCATATTTTTACAAATTTGCATTTTGACCCCTAAACTTTCACATATTTGCACTTTTGCCCCAAGGCTCGTAAAATGATTTTTATCCAATTTCCTTGCATTTTAAGCCTAGCCGAATCATTTTCATAACTATAGCAGCCCCTAATTTCCACTAAATCACACTTTTATGACAAATTTTATAACTTTTACAAAACTGTCCTTTTTTACAATTTCACCGAAAATCACTTAGTAAAAGTCACCGAGCATTCATTTTCTACCATTAGACATCAAAACACATGCATGTCATCCATGGGTAAATTTTTAAACACAATCCCTAGCTCAAATATGGGTAGAAATGAGTAGATCTTATTACGATGATTTCAAAAACGTAAAAATCATTAAAATGGGGCTAGAATGGACTTACAATCGAGCTTGGAAGCTTGAAAAACCCTAGCTATGTCTTCTCCATGCAAGTTTCAGCCATGGGGTAGAAGATGGACAAAAATTGGCCTTTAATTTTATTTTTAATCCATTTTAATCACTAGATTACGAAAATGCCCCTGACTTAAAAATATTCTATTTCACCCATTCCATGTCAATTTTTGTACAAAAAATTATCCAATGGTCTAATTATCATTTAAGGGCCTCCAATTTAAAATTTCATAATAATTAGACACTCTAACATGTAGAACTCAACTTTTTCACTTTTTACAATTTAGTCCTTTTGACCAAATTAAGTGCCCAAACGTCAAAAT
Source organism: Gossypium anomalum (assembly GCA_025698475.1). Classification (NCBI taxonomy): domain Eukaryota; kingdom Viridiplantae; phylum Streptophyta; class Magnoliopsida; order Malvales; family Malvaceae; genus Gossypium; species Gossypium anomalum. The sequence continues at coordinate 65,558,167 of CM046956.1, forward strand.
TTTCGAACGAAATTTTCACGAAATCATCCCGTGAAATTGTCGACCATAAAATATAATAAAAACAAATTTTACTATGTTAGATTTGTGGTCTCGAAACTACTGTTCTGACTAGGCCCTAATTTGGGATGTTACAACTCTCCCCCCTTAGGGATTTTACAACTCTCCCCCCTTTAGGGATTTTCGACCACGAAAATCTTACCAAAAGAGTGGTTCAGTTTCTACATAAACTCCACTATCTCATAATCATTGCTGAAGAACTTTTACTCAGGCTATGTTTAATACTTAGCTCTTTAGTTTCTCATACTAAAGTCATGAAAAATTCTTGTTATACGACGCATCAATCGAATCTTGACTTCTATCAGAGAACTCATGTATACAAGGGTCGAACCCATACCGTCATAGAATATGTATATACACATCATACTTAAATCCTCTCATATTCAAATGGCATAGCCAGCCCGATCATCATGGCCTTAAGTTATCTATCATTTCATACAGCCCGACAGTTTACTAGTTCGACCTCTGGTCATCATTGAAATTCAGAGCCTCAATTAGCTTTTTCAATAATTCACGATATAAATCCCGGATCTCAATCTGATTAAAAAAAACTAGCATTTTAAGAAATTCAACAATCTCAAAGATACTTAATCCCATAAGTCTGATGAGCGGAAATTCAGTACTTACTGACATGATTTGCAGATTCATTAATTACTTAACAACAAGTCATATGACATCTTTCTCTTTCAAAGATAGGAATAATTCTGATATGAAATCTATAGTAATCTCATTCTCAGAGATCATACCGTAACTATATTATCATCCTTTAACAAATCAAGTTAGCTACACTATTTCAACTTAAGTCTTTCTATGACAGCAGATAGTTTAAGCTATCACACTGCCCTTCTTGTCTTAAAACACATCACTAAAAATCGACAAGTCTTTGCTCAATGCAGACTAAACTAGTTTCAAGGCTTCGGTTAACAATATTCTCGTATATTCAAAACATGTAGTAGACCATTCAACTTTCACAAGATGAAAACTTTATCATTCAAAGCAACTTTAAATCGTATCAAAGTCTTCTAAGATATATACACTTTCATTCAGATTATCTGTCTTTTACCCGGAGAGATAAAATCTTATTCTCAGACTTGGGAAAAATTTTGGACATAAATATCCCATTAAATCTTTCAAACAATAACCCATACAAACTGAACAACCAAGTCGGTCTTAATTATTACTTGATAAAGTTTCAGGAAATCCTTCCTTTCAGTTGTCAAAACGATTTAACATGTAATCATGTAAAATTCACTCATCATACTAATCAAAGTTCATTTCAATTGCATTAGCTCAAGGTAGTATAAATGTTTCCAATCGAAGGCATTAACTTGATTAACTTTCTTGAGAAAAGAAATCCATCATACAAGATGATACTAGAAATTTCACCACTTATGCCTTTGCTGATGTCAAATCCTTCACAAAGATTCTAGAATTACCACATTACTATGATCAAACCAGAAGCATAGTCACACTTGACATGATTATCACAACTGAAGAACACACTACAGATATGAGCCATTATTGATAAATTCTGGAATATAGATGACAAGAAAACCAGGATTAAGAAGTCTAAGATAGAGAAATCCAAGATAAAGAAGTTCAAGATAGAGAAATCTAAGATGAAGAAATCCAAGATACAATATCATAATGAAAGACCTAGAACAAAGTTCATAAGAAAATATGGAAGATTTCGATAATTTCCCAGAGGAAATAAGTCCAGAAGAATACATCATTCAAGCCCACTGGGATTAAATGCAACAAGGATAATGTACCTTCCCATATATATATATATATATATATATATATATATATCGAATAGAGCATCTATTAGAAGGAAAAGAATTATAATGTCAGGTACATTATCTCATAAAATCCCAAAAGACGAAACGTAATAGAATGCCAGAGGGAAAATAGAGCAATACAAATTATATACCAGTCAAACTATCAATACTTTCGTCTTATTCCAAGATTAGAAAACATTTTAGCACGATAACAATTTATCTGAAAATAGATAGCCCCAGTAATACTTCCGAGAGTAAATGAACTCACAGAGTACCTCAAGAGAGACAGTCATAATCTGCTTACTATAATTATCACATTCAAATATCTTACATTTCAAGATTTATTCCTCCAACTATTTCTGTTATTACAAATCCCACATTATGATTTTCATTGAAGAAGATCGGTTCAGAAGAAATTCTAGTTAATACATTTCTTGACATCACACTTTACTAGCTCTGTCTTTGCTTATCAATCCAATTAATATCTGATCATAGTTATAATCATTCTACAGCTAAACTCTTTGGTCTTATACTTGTGAGCTTATTCAACACTGATCTTATAAAATCCTTTACAAAACACCACTCTGGTAAGGGGGTAGGGTCGGAAGGTCCCTAACTCGTCTCTCATATACATATACATATACATATAACACTATTTCATCATCATAGTAACATTTTCACAAAAATATCATCCACTTTCGGCAAATTATTATTCACACCTGTATTGTAATGACCTAAAATTCACGGGCACCGGAAAAGTGAGTTATAGGGCCTCCGTCTTAGTGAAATAAGTTCGAAAATAATTATTAAAAATATTTATGAGCCTAGTAGTGTGTCTAATTAGGATTTAATTAGGTGAAATTAGCTTAATTTAGAATAAATAGCAAAAAGAACTAAATTGAAAAAGGGGTAAAAGTTTAATTCTAAAGTAATAGAAAATAAAAAGGATCAAAATGGCAATTAAGCCATTTACATAAATTGAGGCGGCATATTGAAATGAAATCAAAGATTTTATTTAGGTTTTATATATTAAATTATATATATATATATATATATATATATATATATATATATATATAATGATTATTATTATAGTTTTGTATTAAATTATTATGATTACTTAATTGATAATATATTATAAATAAATTAAATAGAAGACAATTGTATGGTAATAAAATATACATGTGTAAGAATTGTATTGGTACATTTGTAATTTAAATACTAAATTACTTATAATTTAAGTAAAAGATATTTGTTAATTAAATAATTAAATTATTAAATTATGAGATTTTTGTTTAAGAAACAAATTAAATAATGACAATTGTAATAAAATTATTGGTACAAATGTAAAATTTAATATGTATCCAATTGTAATATTAGTATTTGTTATTAAAATAGATATTTATTAAATTAATTAAATATTAATATTATAAGATTTTTATTTGTTAAATAAATAAAAGAAAGACAAATGGATGGTAATAATAGTGTACAAATGTACAAAGATACATGTGTACAAATGTGTTAATTATATTGTTATTAAATTAATAATAATATATATTAGTTAAATGATAAAATAAATAAGTAAAATAAATGAAATAATAAAAGAATAAAGAGAAAGACAAAAGAAAAAAAGAAGAAGAAGGAGAACAGAAGCATTTCGAAACAAGGAAAGAAAAAGAAAGAAAGAAAAGGGAAAGGAAAAACTAAGGTTTTAAGGTTTGAAGCTTTAAAAGGTAAGTCAATTAAATCCTTTTCTCTTAATTTTGATGTTTTAGGAGTTTTGAAACAAGATTTTGATGAAATTAAGTTAATAGTTCAAGAGTTCATATGTTTCCAAGTAGGGTTCATGTTGGAAAAATTATGGAATTAGGGATTTAATTGAATGAATTCTAAGTTAGAATTGATTAAGGGATTAAATTGTAAACTAGGCTATAAGTTTTGTGTTTTAGGGACTAAATTGAGGAAAATTCGGAATTAAGAAAATATGTTGAAAATTTAATAGTTAAATTTGAGTTTAAATGAAATTTGAATAGGAATAAGGTGTGAATTGGTGTTATAAATTTAGTTATTAACATTTTACATCAAAACAGTTTTGGGAAGTAGCAATGGTCTGAATTTGAAAATTCACTAAAAATTGTAGGAATTGAATTAGAGGATGAATAAGATATGAAATTAAATCTTATTGGGTCTAGTTTCTTATAGTGGAAACAATGTAAGCAATGAATTTATGAATCAAGAGATATTTGAAATTTTGTAAGACTGGTTCAGGGTAATTTCGAGACACTCTGTTTTAACTTTAGAAAATCATTAAAAATTGTACAAAAATTATTATGGAGTATAATTTATATATGTGAACTCCTTAATGAATCTAGTTTCAAAATAAATAAACAAGAACCTTATTAGAGTTCTGTAAAATGAGATAATTTATTTTTAGTAGAGAGAGGTCAGAACTGTCAAATGAAATAACAGGGGAGTATTTAGTGAATAAACTGTACTAAATGGCTAGACCAAAAATTCTGGAAATTTTATGGTTATAAGATATATGAGTCTAGTTTTAAGGAAAATTTACGGATATTAATTTGGAGTTTCGTAGCTCAAGATATAAATAATTTAGTAACAATAACTCAAGTAGACAGCTTAATGGTGAAATTATATATATACATTAAAAATGGTTAAATTTACATGTTTAGGCTCATGAATTAAATTGAATCATGTTGTATTGATGATTATAAATTATTATTTTTGTAGCCAACAAAGAATCAAGCATCAACATCGAAAGGAAAGGAGAAAGTCATCGAGGACTAAAACGGAGAATTACGGTGTGTATTACTATAATTCGAATTTTTAATTATTCTTGATTGCTGAAATTTTAATTGTTATGTATGGTAAATAAGACTTGAGGTAAGTATGTGAAATTGAAATTAGAAAAAGTAAAATAATACCCTATTAACTCGTCGGACTAGATTCGATACAAATGGCATGCCATTGGATTTGTGATATGATGAAGAGATTGTAGTTCGGCCGAGAAGATGTTTCATTATTATATACTTCGGTTTATCCGAATAGGCATTTAATGCCTTATTGGTGTGTTGGGAGGATATATTATACCGGTGTGTTATGGAGGATTTACAATATTCCGGTGTGTTTGGGTTGGATATTCTCGTGTGTTTGGGTGGAAATCAGTATATCTGTCATAGTCCGAGCTTTGTTAATAGGGTAAATAATTGAAATGAAATTTTGAAAATGAGATTATTTGTTTAGCACTATTGAAAAGTACGAGAAAGAATGTATGAACTAAATTATGAATTGAGTTAGTATGAGAAAAATAAATTATGAATTTAAGATTTATGAAGTAAAATAATTTTATATAAAAGTAGTTTAAATAATTATAAAATTATGGTTGATGTTTGTAATTTATTAATGTTAAATAGTCTTGGTTTATAGTAATACCATTGAGTATATCCATACTCAGTGTCACGGTTGTTTCAGTCATGCAGTTAGTAGAGAAGTCAAGTGTCCCGCTCAAAGATCCGGAACAATCCCGACTCCAACACAAACTTGGTGATGTATATTTTTCTTTTGGGTAAAGGTGGCATGTACATAGGTGTTATTTAGTCACTTGAATATGTATATTACTTTGGGTAGTGAAGGATGAATGATAAAATTTAGATGGTTAAATGAAATGATAAGGAAAGTACATGATATTTTGATATATGAACATTAAGTTGTTAAATGAATGAAGTTTTTAATCAATTTGAATGATGCTATGATAGTTATTAAATTAAAATTTTATTAATAATATAAATATTAGTATATGAATGTGAAATATTGGTGTTGGTTGTTTTGGTTTGAAACTTGCAGGAGGTTTAGGTAAAAATAAGCGAAATGTCACCAAATTTTTATAAATAAAAAAAAATTTGGAATACTCGAACAAGTCCCGTTCTACTTTTAATACATGTTTGAACTTCAAGAGTTCAAGATAGGGACTTAATTATTATATTATACCATGAAAGTTATATTAATTGTAAATTATTCGTAAGTTGTCCGATACGTCCTAGTGCCCTCATAACCTCGTTCCATGAACGGTTTGGGGTTAGGGGTGTTACAATTGTTGGTATCGAGAGCTTATCGAGTTTAGCCGATTCTCGGGATAAAATGGGCTCGGAAGTGAGTTTACAAGTACATGCCAACGTCGAGTCGAAATTGAGTCGGGATTTGTTTTGGATGCTAATATATTTATTTGATTTTGTTTTATAGATAAAATGTCGATGAAAGAATGGATAATGTTGAACAGAAATGTATATCTTCGAAGTCGAGAATTAGAAGAAATCAATCACATACACCTAGTGTGAATCAGTTAGATAATCAATTTCCTAACGTAGGAGAGAAAGAAATGCCTCACAATCATTAAGAGATATAGCTGATGCATTACAAACAAATAGTAAGAACTATACTTGCTACTACATCTGTACCTCTTCGCTGTCGACGAGCCCCAGATTAAAGAGCTACGAAAATATGGTGCCACGGAATTTCAGGGATTAAAAGGAGCTGATCCATCCGTTGCTGAAAATTGGATAGAAACAACAAAAAGAGTTTTGCAACAATTAGACTGCACTTCGAGAGAGTCTCGATATGTGTATCATCATATACAAGGAGAAGCGTATCTCTGGTGGGAATCGTGGTTAAACCATTTGCCGGATGATCGGGTAACTTGGGATTTGTTTCAAAAAGAATTTCAGAAGAAGTATATTGGGGAATTGTACATCGAAGAGAAAAAGCAAGAGTTTTTAGTGTTGAAACAGGGGAATATGTCAAGATCTTGGATTATGAGCGAGAGTTCTCTAGAATGAGCGGTATGCTTTAGAATATGTTCCAACCGAGGTGATAGTTGTTGTAACGATTTCTACGGGGATCATGAGATGAAATCAAGATTCAATTGGTAAGTCTCGAGAATTCATCGAACTTGTTGATCCGGTTGAGCAAGCAAAAATGATAGAACAAGTATTGGGCCCGGATAAAAATCGAAATGGGTAAATCACCGGGAAACGTGGGGAACTACTAGTTTTAATCCATTACCAAGAGATTCGAGAGAATCAAGAAGTGACTGGAGATCCAGCTTTTACTTCAAACAGGTGGTAGAAGCAGGGTAAACAGGATGACAATATCTACTAGTAGTGTGAGAGGTCCATCCCGAAGTATAGAAATTCCGCATCGTGAGCATCATGAAAAAGAAACATTTAGGTGAATGTTGGAGGATAACTCGACGATGTTTTTCGATGTGGGGCTACGAGATCATTTTATCCGAGATTGTCCGAAAGGTGAAAGTACTACACCGCAACATCTCAAAGATCGGTACCTCACCGCTCGTGGCGGAGGATCTAGTAGGGGTGGTTCGGGTTACGTGTCTAGAGGTGGAGGTGTCGGAGAAAGCAGCGATATAGCTACATAACGATCCCGAGGCCGGGCGCCGGCGGAGCGTATGTAGTCCGGACTGTGAGGAGGGCGATGCACATGATGTTGTTACGTGTATATTTTTATTATATTCTGAGCCTATTTATGCTTTAATTGATCCGGGTTCATCACACTCATATATAAATTCAAAACTAGTCGAATCGGAAAATTAGAATCAAATGTCTAAAGTTTCTATAAAGTGTCTAGCCCTTTGGGACAAACGGTGTTAGTAGATAGAGTATGTCGGAGGTGCCCGTTAATAATACATGATAAAATGTTTCTTGTGGACTTGTTGATCATGCCTTTTGGTGATTTTGATATCATTTTGGGTATGGACTGCTATATGAACATGGGGTAGTTTTGGATTGCTATAAAAAGAGGTTTAGTATTCAGACAGAAAATGGGAATAGAATTGAAGTGAATGGCATCCGTACGAGTGGTTCGACACGCATTATTTCAGCGATAAAGGCTAATAAATTACTGCAGCAGGGTTGTCCAGCATACTTGGCATATGTTATTAATTCGATTCGATTGGAAGTCGATGCGATCGATTAGGACTATGCGTGAGTTTCGAATGTATTCCCGAAAGAATTACCGGCTTACCACCGACAGAGAGGTTGAATTTGCTATTGAGGTGTATCCAGTACAACACCAATTTCTATACCTCCGTTATCGAATGTCGCCCACTGAGTTGAAAGAGTTGAAGGTGCAGTTACAAGATTTACTAGATCGTGGATTTATTAGACCAAGCATTTCACCCCGGGAGCTCCAAAGTTGTTTGTTAAAAAGAAAGATGGTTCTATGCGGTTATGTATTGATTATCGATAGCTTGAATAAAGTGACGATCAAGAACCGAAGTATCCGTTGCCTCGTATAGATGATTTGTTTGATCACCTTAAGGAGCTTGATATTTTCAAAAATTGATTTGAGATCCGGGTATTATCAGCTAAAGGTGAAGGAAAGTGATGTGTCTAAAACTGCCTTCCGTACTCGTTATGGCCATTATGAATTTTTGGTAATGCCATTTGGATTGACAAATGCTCCACCGCTTTTTTATGGATCCGATGAACCGCATTTTCCAAATTGCATTTAGATCAGTTTGTGGTGGTTTTCATTGATGATATATTAGTATATTCGAAGACAGAAGCAGAACATGATCAGCATCTTCGAACAGTTCTACAAATTTTACGAGAGAAACAACTATATGGAAAGCTCAGTAAATGCGAGTTACGTTATCGGCGTGGTATTTACGGACATGTAGTATCTGCATATGGAATCCGAGTTGATTCGAAAAAGATCGAAGTAATTGTTCAGTGGAAGGCGCCAAGGAATATATCGGAGGTACGCAGTTTTCTTGGTTTAGCTGGGTATTATAGAAGATTTGTAAATGGATTTTCGAAGATAGCTTTGCCGATGACCAAGTTGTTGCAGAAGAATGTTCCTTTTCTTTGGGATGATCAGTGTCAGAAAAGTTTTGAAACATTGAAGCGAATGTTAACCGAGGCACCAGTTTTGACATTGCCAGAATCGGGTAAAGATTTTATAGTGTATAGTGATGCTTCTTTGAGTGGTTTGGGTTGTGTATTGATGCAGGATGGGAAGGTAATAGCCTATGCATCTCGTCAATTGAAACCACATGAAAGGAATTATCCGACTCATGATCTTGAATTAGCAGCTGTGATTTTTGCATTAAAGATTTGGAGACATTATCTTTATGGTGAAAAATGTTACATTTATACTGATCATAAGAGTTTGAAGTATCTTCTTTCTCAGAAGGAATTGAATTTGAGACAAAGGCGTTGGATCGAGCTTCTGAAAGATTATGATTGTGTTATAGACTATCATCCAGGAAGAGCTAATGTTGTAGCTGATGCATTAAGCGAAAAAGTCAGAATTGAATTAAGGGCAATGTTTGCACGACTTGGTATCACCGATGATGGGAGTCTTTTGGCTGAATTAAGAGTAAAATCGATAATGTTTGATCAGATTAGATCACCGATTGGAAGATAACAAATTATTGAAGAAAAGAGAGATGGTACAGAATGGCACAAAGAGAAAAATTTTAGTATCGATGATTGTGGATGCTTGAGGTTTCAAAATCGGATTTGTATTCCAAATACTTCTGAGCTTAAAGAGTTAATTCTACGGGAAGCTCATGATAGTTCGTTTGCTATGCACCCCGGAGGCACGAAAATGTATCGAGATTTATGAGAATTATACTGGTGGCCAGGGATGAAAAGAAACATAGTAGAATTTGTAAGTAAATGTCTGACTTGCCAACGGGTAAAGGTAGAACATCAGGTTCCTACTGGAATGCTTCAGCCTATTAATATTCCTGAATGGAAATGGGATCGCATCACGATGGATTTTATTATTACTGGATTACCGTTGTCGCAAGCAAAAAAGAATGCTATTTGGGTGATAGTTGATAGACTTACCAAGTCAGCACATTTTATAGCAGTCAGGACTGATTGGTCGTTGCAGAAGCTTGCAGACGTGTATATTCGAGAAATTGTTAGACTACATGGCATTCCGATATCAATAATTTCAGATCGAGATCCTCGGTTCACATCGAGATTTTGGAGACAGTTGCATGAGTCGTTGGGTACTAGACTTAGTTTCAGTACAGCTTTTCATCCCCAAACTGACAGACAGTCCGAACGGGTAATTCAGGTACTAGAAGATATGCTTCGAGCTTGCATTATTGATTTTGAAGCAGGTTGGGAACGATATTTGCCACTAGCTGAGTTTGTCTATAATAATAGTTTCCAATCTAGTATTCAGATGGCTCCGTATGAAGCATTATATGGTCGGAAATGTAGATCACCAGTATGTTGGACGGAGTTGAATGAAAGGAAAGTAATTGGGCCGGAATTGATTCAAGAAACGGAGGAAACAGTTAAAAAGATCAAAGACAGATTGAAGGCTGCTTTCGACAGACAAAAGTCTTATGCTGATTTGAAACGTCGAGACATTGAATATTCAGTCGGAGACAAGGTATTTCTTAAAGTCTCTCCATGGAAGAAAGTATTGAGATTTAGTCGGAAAGGTAAATTAAGTCCACGCTTTTATTGGGCCGTATGAAATAGTGGAAAGAATTGGACCAGTTGCATATCGATTGGCTTTACCTTCTGAATTACAAAGGATTCATGATGTTTTTCATGTTTCAATGCTACGGAAATATAGATCAGATCCTTCTCATATAATTTCTACAGAAGATATTGAAGTTCGACTTCGATCTATCATATGAAGAAGAGCCGGTTCAAATTTTAGCACGAGAAGTGAAAGAATTAAGAAATAAAAAGGTTCCTTTAGTGAAAGTCTTATAGAGAAATCATAATGTTGAAGAAGCGACTTGGGAACCAGAGGAAACTATGAGAGTACAATATCCTCATCTCTTTCTCGGGTAAATTTCGAGGACGAAATTTGTTAAGGGGGAGAAATGTAATGACTGAAAATTCACGGCACCTGAAAAGTGAGTTATAGGGCCTCCGTCTTAGTGAAATAAGTTCAAAATAATTATTAAAAATATTTATGAGCCTAGTAGTGTGTCTAATTAGGATTTAATTAGGTGAAATTAGCTTAATTTAGAATAAATAGCAAAAGAACTAAATTGAAAAAGGGGTAAAAGTTTAATTCTAAAGTAATAGAAAATAAAAGGATCAAAATGGCAATTAAGCCATTTACATAAATTGAGGCGGCATATTGAAATGAAATCAAAGATTTTATTTAGGTTTTATATATTAAATTATATATATATATATATATATATATATATATATATATTATAATGATTATTATTATAGTTTTGTATTAAATTATTATGATTACTTAATTGATAATATATTATAAATAAATTAAATAGAAGACAATTGTATGGTAATAAAATATACATGTGTAAGAATTGTATTGGTACATTTGTAATTTAAATACTAAATTACTTATAATTTAAGTAAAAAGATATTTGTTAATTAAATAATTAAATTATTAAATTATGAGATTTTTGTTTAAGAAACAAATTAAATAATGACAATTGTAATAAAATTATTGGTACAAATGTAAAATTTAATATGTATCCAATTGTAATATTAGTATTTGTTATTAAAATAGATATTTATTAAATTAATTAAATATTAATATTCTAAGATTTTTATTTGTTAAATAAATAAAAGAAAGACAAATGGATGGTAATAATAGTGTACAAATGTACAAAGATACATGTGTACAAATGTGTTAATTATATTGTTATTAAATTAATAATAATATATATTAGTTAAATGATAAAATAAATAAGTAAAATAAATGAAATAATAAAAGAATAAAGAGAAAGACAAAAGAAAAAAAAAGAAGAAGGAGAACAGAAGCATTTCGAAACAGGGAAAGAAAAAGAAAGAAAGAAAAGGGAAAGGAAAAACTAAGGTTTTAAGGTTTGAAGCTTTAAAAGGTAAGTCAATTAAGTCCTTTTCTCTTAATTTTGATGTTTTAGGAGTTTTGAAACAAGATTTTGATGAAATTAAGTTAATAGTTCAAGAGTTCATATGTTTCCAAGTAGGGTTCATGTTGGAAAAATTATGGAATTAGGGATTTAATTGAATGAATTCTAAGTTAGAATTGATTAAGGGATTAAATTGTAAACTAGGCTATAAGTTTTGTGTTTTAGGGACTAAATTGAGGAAAATTCGGAATTAAGAAAATATGTTGAAAATTTAATAGTTAAATTTGAGTTTAAATGAAATTTGAATAGGAATAAGGTGTGAATTGGTGTTATAAATTTAGTTATTAACATTTTACATCAAAACAGTTTTGGGAAGTAGCAATGGTCTGAATTTGAAAATTCACTAAAAATTGTAGGAATTGAATTAGAGGATGAATAAGATATGAAATTAAAGCTTATTGGGTCTAGTTTCTTATAGTGGAAACAATGTAAGCAATGAATTTATGAATCAAGAGATATTTGAAATTTTGTAAGACTGGTTCAGGGTAATTTCTGAGACACTCTGTTTTAACTTTGGAAAATCATTAAAAATTGTACAAAAATTATTATGGAGTGTAATTTATATATGTGAACTCCTTAATGAATCTAGTTTCAAAATAAATAAACAATAACCTTATTCGAGTTCTGTACAATGAGATAATTTATTTTTAGTAGAGAGAGGTCAGAACTGTCAAATGAAATAACAGGGAGTATTTAGTGAATAAACTGTACTAAATGGCTAGACCAAAAATTCTGGAAATTTTATGGTTAGAAGATATATGAGTCTAGTTTTAAGGAAAATTTACGGATATTAATTTGGAGTTTCGTAGCTCAAGATATAAATAATTTAGTAACAATAACTCAAGTAGACAGCTTAATGGTGAAATTATATATATACATTAAAAATGGTTAAATTTACATGTTTAGGCTCATGAATTAAATTGAATCATGTTGTATTGATGATTATAAATTATTATTTTTGTAGCCAACAAAGAATCTGAAGCATCAGCATCGAAAGGAAAGGAGAAAGTCATCGAGGACTAAAACGGGAGAATTACGTGTGTATTACTATAATTCGAATTTTTAATTATTCTTGATTGCTGAAATTTTAATTGTTATGTATGGTAAATAAGACTTGAGGTAAGTATGTGAAATTGAAATTAGAAAAAGTAAAATAATACCCTATTAACTCGTCGGACTAGATTCGATACAAATGGCATGCCATTGGATTTGTGATATGATGAAGAGATTGTAGTTCGCCGAGAAGATGTTTCATTATTATATACTTGGTTTATCCGAATAGGCATTTAATGCCTTATTGGTGTGTTGGGAGGATATACTATACCGGTGTGTTATGGAGGATTTACAATATTCCGGTGTGTTTGGGTTGGATATTACGGTGTGTTTGGGTGGAAATCTGTATCTGTCATAGTCCGAGCTTTGTTAATAGGGTAAATAATTGAAATGAAATTTTGAAAATGAGATTATTTGTTTAGCACTATTGAAAAGTACGAGAAAGAATGTATGAACTAAATTATGAATTGAGTTAGTATGAGAAAAATAAATTATGAATTTAAGATTTATGAAGTAAAATAATTTTATATAAAAGTAGTTTAAATAATTATAAAATTATGGTTGATGTTTGTAATTTATTAATGTTAAATAGTCTTGGTTTATAGTAATACCACCGAGTATATCCATACTCAGTAATGCACGTTGTTTCAGTGCGCGAGTTAGTAGAAGTCAAGTGTCCCGCTCAAAGATCCGAACAATCCCGACTCCAACACAAACTTGGTGATGTATATTTTTCTTTTGGGTAAAGGTGGCATGTACATAGGTGTTATTTAGTCACTTGAATATGTATATTACTTTGGGTAGTGAAGGATGAATGATAAAATTTAGATGGTTAAATGAAATGATAAGGAAAGTACATGATATTTTGATATATGAACATTAAGTTGTTAAATGAATGAAGTTTTTAATCAATTTGAATGATGCTATGATAGTTATTAAATTAAAATTTTATTAATAATATAAATATTAGTATATGAATGTGAAATATTGGTGTTGGTTGTTTTGGTTTGAAACTTGCAGGAGGTTTAGGTAAAATAAGCGAGAAATCTTGTCACAAATTTTTATAAAAAAAAAAAAATTTTGGAATACTCGAACAAGTCGCGTTCTACTTTTAATACATGTTTGAACTTCAAGAGTTCAAGATAGGGACTTAATTATTATATTATACCATGAAAGTTATATTAATTGTAAATTATTCGTAAGTTGTCTGATACGTCCGGTAATGCCTCATAACCTCGTTCCGGTAACGGTTTGGGGTTAGGGGGTGTTACATGTATGGCACGAACCTTCCAATTATCTTATTTAAACCAGTGCATTTATGCATGCATTCTATGGATTCTGAATAACTTTACTTATCCCATTCATTCAATCAAACAAGTTATGCACATAACGTCTTATGAGAGCCAAACAAACATGGATAAGTATGTCACAATTAAAACTTTTATCTTGCACATCATCCTACACATATCATTACCATCATATAACTCAATTCAATCAACTTTAGCACATTTACTTAAACTGTACGAGTTTGCCCATTATAATTATCCAAACAAGTACACACGAACATTTATTCCATCAATAAGGTTGGCGGGTTACCCAAATACATATATTCACTAGAGCAAATCGATCATATATATCATAGAACTATCAACTAAACATAGATAAGCTTCTCATAGTGTATTCATTTATCTCATTTAAAAATATCATTGCAATCCATCAACATTCAATGTTCAATCGAGACAATGACATTTTATCCGTTGGAACGGTGGAAATGTGCAAGTGTACACAATCGTAACATGTAATAAAGTGACAAGTAAATGTCGAGTTATCGTACCCACAGGGATTGTAAAAAGTAATATTTATGAAATTAATTAAAACACTTTGGTGAGGCAAAAATAACTTTGGTTTGAAAAGAGTGATTTATAAACTAAGATTTTAAAACTAAGCAAACAATTTAAAAAAATAAAAGAGTTCTAGTGTACGATTTCAATTAAGATTTAATCAAGATGATATAATTGTGTTGGATTAATTATACCTTTTTAACTTAGAAATATTAAATTTGTGCTTTTGCTGTTATGAATAAATTCACGGCAACCCAGTAATTTGCTAACTTATGAACATATTTACTAATTAAAAAATTCCATTTATCTCTTGGACATGTCCCTATGCCAGTTCAACCGACTAAACAGATTTAATAAAGTAAACATGCTATCGCACATACATACTTATTGAATTAGATTATCTTTCGCATATTCCTATGTCGATTCAACCGATTAATTCAACTTAATAAACATGTAAAAGATTACGTGAAGTAACAAAGTAGCCATACCTTGAAACAATTTAATCACAACAATCTTGCAAGTTATGCAAGGCATATGTATAGCCAAATACAATGCTAATTTAATTTTCAGTTACATTAGAAGAATTAAACATGCACGAATTAAGTATTGAGTCCATTAATTGCAATTTCAATCTGTTTAAACAATTAATTCTTTAATTATCTAAACAATTATAATGCCAGATAACCTAAGCATGATTTTACTTAATCAAGCATTTCACTGAGGCCTATAACAGCATAAACACTATTTTAACAATTCAAGTAGGCAAAATATAATCAACCCAACACGAATTAAATTCAAGCTAAATTGATTAAAATAACCATTTCAGCAATAATATTATTCATAGATATGTTCATCATAAAAACAACAGAAATTTAAAAGAAAGGGAACAGAAAGCAAATCCAGCGTTTCTCTGCAGCTTGACTGTTGCTCCGTTTTTTTGTCTCCGTTGTCTTTGCCGAGCAAGGCTTCTATGGATTCTTGATTGCTGCCCAATATGGCTGAAGAACACCTCTTTCTCAAGAGAGGAAATCGGCACAAGAGGAAGGGAAAATGGGATGGAAAAATGGAGAGGAAACTTTAAGAGAAGTGAAGAGAGGATGAGAGAATGTTGGAATGAGTGATGTTGAGGGATGCTTTGAAATGGGCAGCATAGGGTGGCTTTTATAGCTGAAGACGGTTGCTAAAAATAGCAAATTCAGCAGCCAAGAGAGCCCTCCCATGGCCGGCCACACACATGGCAAGGTTGAAGCTTTCAACCTTGCTAAAAATAGGCTGGGGCAAATCCACAAAGCCTAAAATAAATGTGGGGTTTGAACATAATTTGGAGGTTTTTCAAGGGCCTTTTTGCAAGCATATTTTATCAGCTAATTTGCTGACTTGGGTCAGCCAATGGACGGTTCTGGTCAGCCCAATTAGTGGCTGGTTGGGCTCACTTCATTCGGTTCAACCAGTGCGGTTCACTAGGCCCTTTCTTCATAATTAATTAAAATTAATTCATTTAACCTAATTAAATAGGAAATAAATTAAAATTAATTTAATTATGAATTAATACACATTTCTGGACTGTTTTGGGCTGGAAATTAATTGGCCTCGATACTTCAAATTGCTTCTCGGTTTTGTGCTTTCAATAGTGTCAGCCGAGCCAATTTTCGCCTTTTGTGCGAATCTGTCAAAAATATTTAAAATTAATCAAAATTAAGTATAAAATTAAATAAATTCACCATGTTTATATTTTTAACATGATTTAATTATTTTATAATATTTAATTAATTTTTTACAAGAATTTAACCAGATTTGCATGAATTTAAGTAAAATTGGGTATGAAAAAGTATATAAATTTTTGTGTTTCCACACCCCAAACTTAATTCATTGCTCAAATCTGAGTAATGCGCAAATTTTGAAAAAGAATCTCTCGGAAACACCTTTGAAAAATTCCTTCAGAACAACATTTTTCCCAAAATTATGAACTTAAAATACTTATGCTCAAAGATAAGAAATCTGTTAGTTATGCTACTTAAGTGTGCATATTGTTCAAATTAAATTCAACAACTTATTATAATAGCAAAATTTAGACTAAATGCTTTTGTGATAAAGAAATGTTAACCCTTACCAATTTGATTTTTATTCCTTTATTCAAGACTAAGCTGAAATCATTAAGCTTAACTTATGTCTTCATATGTTGATCGTAGCAATTTCTCTCCACTAATGTAGGTAGCATGAGGACTTTGAATCAATAGGTCTTTATCAAGGTTGTAACATGGCTAGGCTAGGGGTAAGTGAAAGATGGCTAAATTTTGGTTTAAGAAACCCTAAACTCAGCGTCAATTGAACCTTCAGAGTTTTTACCTTCGATACACCAACTTGACTTTCATATGCTCTTTTGTACATCTTTCAAATACATGTGCTCTCTTTTTTTTTTAAATTAACACGAGCACTTACTTTGTGTACTGCAATTCTCGAGCAATTGATACTTCTTTTCAACTCCCCCAAACTTATTTTCGAAAAACATTTAGAATATTACTGAGTCTAATGTTTGGGACAATTTTAAAATTATTAAGCGAAAAGTAATGGCTAATTATTGTAAGGGTCGAAATAAAATCAGGCCATATAGTCTCAAAGTTGAGTTTCAATGGATAAAATATACCATGGTGGGCTTGAAAGGCTCAGACGGTCCAAACAATAGTTGCCTAAATCATTTCCAACGTTCCATGCTCCCTAGGATTTCTCCTCAAGAAACTTACTAAGTCAATTCTAAAGACTTAAACTTTCATGCATACCTAACTTTCCTAAAGAACTAAAAATTTTATGGTACGAATTTGCATGCTTTATTAAAAACACATTCATGTCATTATTAAGCTAACATAATAATTTATTGAAATAATAGAACTTTATTCATACTTAAGTTTAGCATTCTTAACAAAATTCAAATTTATTGAATAGAAATATACCCTAATCATAATTAAAAGAAAAAATTTTATTCTGGATGAAAATAATTTCAAATTTCGGTCCCCCCAACTTAAAATGAACAATGTCCTCATTGTTTAAAGTGAATAGATACTATACAGCAGGTAGGAATTCAAAAAAAAGGAGGTGAATCAATGTGACTGCTTCAGTACCAAGTTCTTTCGAAATCCAATCCTAGACATGTATATATCTATTGCCACACTTTATACTTTATGACTTGTCCATGTTTATTCAGGATTTCCTTCTCTTACTCTATTATGCAGAAATAAAAGTTCCTAATTTAAACTTGATCCTAAAATAACCTAAAAAAACATAAACAAAATAGAGTCAAGATCCCTCCCTTTTATTTATTTGTAGATCCTTCCAACTTGGACTCATCTTTTGCTCCAATATTATTGCCTTTGCATGAATCGCTTCGCTCCTTTTTTGAGAGTGGAGTCCATGGCTCGAATATGAAATCTGGAAATTCAGGTACAAAAATAAATGGGTCATTGTATATTCTCTGGAAAGCACTTTGAATCGAGTCATCCCTTATTTTTGAGTATCTCCAGTACGCTTGTTGCTGCCATTGCATGTGTTGCATTAAGTCCATCAAATTTGACAACTCATCTCGAAAGTCTGGGCTAGTCGACTGAGCTCTAAACATTAGAGTTCCAGCATCTAATTCATCTTTTGGCTCTACTGGGTCCACCTTATCAGGGACTTCAAATGATTGCATTGTGGGATCTTCTTCTTCATCAGGTTCCTCAGGCTCTTCACTTTCTTCAACTCGTTGTTGTAGAACTGAGTCTCCGGCTACTCGGTAGAGGTCCCAATATGTAATTGTGCCTTGGGTGTACCCTGTCTTCTTAACATTAGCAAGAATTTCTGCTTTCAAGCACAGAACAGTTATTGTAAAAGGGAAGTAAGCAGGGCCAGAACGTCTAGCAGCACAGTTTCGAATTTCTTTCAGGATGCTCTTTCCCACATCAATGGTCTCACCTGTTAAGATCGAGTATAGCAAGACCATTCGCTCTAATCAAAATTGTAGTCCCATGTGAGCTAGGCAGAAGGCTAAAACGGATGAAATAAAACCATACCAATAGGTGTTAAATATTCTCTTTGACATGTGTGGGTTCCTTGTTTCGACACAGTCCAACTGGAACCTTCAACTGTAAGCTCCTCGAGAATTTCTTGCAGAAGTTCTGGCTTGATATTGCTCATCAAAGATGAATACTGGTCGTTCTCGAAATCAGGCAATTCAAAGAACTCATTAATAGAATTCAAATTTATAGGTACCTTGATTTCGCTAATAGGGACTTCTGTCATCTCGCTTGAAGTTAAATTCTCATAAAACTCACGAACTAGCTCCTCATCCACACTTGGTCTCTTTTCACAAAACAACTCCCAATTTAGGGTTTCAGCAACTTGACGAATACATGCCATAAAGTCTCGATAGTTGCTCTCCTTAAAGTAAAGCCTTTTTCTGGATGCATTTGTTGATTTTTGAAGATACTTTCGTATCTGACTTTGGCTTCTTCACAGTGGAATTTGTTTTGTGTTTCATCAATTTGAGCGGAAGCACGAGTTCTCTTGCGAGGCATGTTTAACCTGATCATAAGATGGAAAAATTAGTTTCTCAATAAAATTCTTTTTTAATAATTCAATGATTTGAAAAATTAATTAATAAAAATTAAAATTAAGAGAAACTAGGTCTTACCACCTTTTTTTCGTAAAAATATAAAAACTCTAGAAATTAATAATAATAATGAAGAAAAAGATGGGAATTTAAAAGAAGGGTTGGAGGTTTGTCGCTTAAGATGGATGGAAGGAGAATGCCACACAAGAAGCTACGGCGTGCGGGCGTGGTACGTGTGGGAACAGCGGTGCGTGCGTGCGGTGGTGTAGCAACACGCATGGCGTTCAGCGGCAGTGGGGATCCGGGCGCTCGCGAGGATGTGCGAAGAATGTGCACAGACGAGCGGGGTGAAGGCTGGCGCGACCGAGGTCAAATTTGCTTGAGGCAACGCGCGCGTTGTGCGCGGAACGTGCATGCGATGGAGCTAGGTGTGTGCTGGCCGACTGCTTGGAGCTGTTGTTGCTTGGGGTTTCGGCGCTTGGGTATTTTGGTACTTTGGGTTTTAATGTTAGGTGGATGAGAAGATGGGTAGTATTTATAAGGGGAGAAATAGGAATTAGAGTAGAATTTTTAAAACAATTTAATTAATAAAAATTCTAAATTCTAATCCTATATAAAGATAACAACAATTAATAATTAGATATATGCATATGTTAAACTATTAATTGCTATTTAATTTATTAAAGCAAAGATAAAATCCTAATTTCATGCTAAATTGATAAAGATTAATATATAAATAGATATAATTATATATTAAAGATTATCATCTTATTATAAAAACTTATCAAACAAAATCAAAAATTGATAATAATTAATATATATTATAATGGGTATAATTATATATTAACAATTATCATTTTTTTAAACTAAAAACATTTATTCTAGAAGCCTTTTAAAAATATTTACAAAAAGAGGCATCTAGTTTTTATTATTTACGAAAAGAGCAACCAAATTTTTAAAAATGTTTCAATTAAGTCCCTAGACTTAATGAAAATTTGGAATTGAGTTGCAATTTAAGACTCGGGTCAAAATTGACCTTTTTATTTGAAAAATCAAAAATTTATTTTGTTGATTAGGGAAAAATTTCTTGGAAAATTATGTTAAAATAAATTCCCAGGAAAGATTTGAGGGGTCACAAATGGTCCCGCTTAAGTTCCAACCTCCTAGACAGAATTTATTTAAACATACTAAACCCAAAAAATAGACCCTAAATTATTTATTAAACAAAACACTAAAATTATTAAATATCTGATAAAATGAACGAGACGTTATCCCATTTGGTTTTATTCCCCCAATAGTGTTTCAAACGCTGAGCATTAACTTGAAAATTACCTCTCTTACCTTGGAGTTCAACAACTCGGTATGGATAGACTCTGTGAATTGTAAATGGACCGGACCAACGTGATTTTAGCTTACGTGGAAAGAACTTTATTCTGGAATTAAATAACAAAACTCGGTGACCTGCTTCAAATTCTCGAACTTGAATGTGCTTGTCATGCCATTTCTTAAGTCTCTCCTTGAGTAATTTGGCATTTTCGTAGGAGAATAGCCGGAATTCCTCTAGCTCATTGAGTTGGAGCATCCGTTTCTCTTTAGCAAGCTTAGGATCCAAGTTGAGTTGTCGAAGAGCCCAGTAAGCTTTGTGCTCTAACTCCAAAGGTAGATGACATGCTTTACCGAAAACCAGCCTATAGGGTGACATCCCTAAAGGTGTATTGTACGCTGTCCTGTAGGCCCATAAAGCGTCATCTAGTCTTTTGGACCAGTCTCGTCAGTTCGGGCAAACTACCTTCTCCAATATGCCCTTGATTTCTTTATTTGCCAGTTCTGCTTGTCCATTCGTCTACGAATGGTAAGCCGTTGCAACCTTGTGTTTCACCCCGTGCTTGTCTAGTAACCATTTTAACCACTTGTTCACAAAGTGGGACCCTTCATCACTAATGATGGCCTTCGAGGTTCCAAACCTCCTGAACACGTGTTTCTGTAAAAACTTCATCACAACCCTAGCATCGTTTGTCAGATATGCCTCTGCCTCGACCTACTTGGACACATAATCTACTGCTACCAGTATATACTTGTGACCAAAAGACGAAGGGAAGGGCCCAAGAAAATCAATACCCCAAACATCGAATAATTTGACCTCAATGATGTTTGTTCGAGGCATCTTATTTCTGTTGGTGACATTTCCAACTCTTTGACATCGGTCACAACTCTTTACGTATGCATATGCATCCTTGAATAGTGTTGGCCAAAAGAATCTGGCTTGCAATACTTTGGCTGCAGTACGAGTTCCTCCAAAATGACCCCCACTTAGGGCTGAGTGATAGTGGTATAGAATCTGCGGTATTTCTTCTTCTACCACGCATCTCCTAATCATCTGATCTGCACACTTTTTAAACAGATATGGTTCCTCCCAGAAATAGTACTTCACATCGTGAAGGAACTTTTTCCTTTGTTGATATGTCTTATCATACGGCATTAATCCACAAGCTAAAAAGTTAGCAATATCAGCAAACCAAAGGGTATTATGGACATGACTTACCTTCAGTATATGTTCATCTGGAAATGTTTTTTGAATCGGTACAAGTGGAGAATTCCATTCTTGCAGCTCCAATCTGGACAAGTGATCTGCTACTTGGTTTTCTACTCCCTTTCGATCTTGATTTTCCAAATCAAACTCTTGAAGTAGAAGTACCCATCGGATCAACCTCGGCTTAGCGTCTTTCTTGGCAAGTAAATATTTAATTGCCGAGTGGCCTGTATAGACAGTTACCTTGGTACCTACAAGATAAGATCGAAACTTATCGAAAGCAAATACGATAGCAAGTAACTCTTTTTCTGTTACCGTATAGTTTAACTGAGCTCCTGTTAGAGTTCGGATTGCATAGTAGATGGGATGAAAAAATTTGTTCCTTCATTGGCCCATGACAGCTCCTATTGCGAAGTCATGTGCGTCACACATCAATTCAAATGGCAAGTCCCAATCTAGTGTGACAATTATGGGTGCTGTGACTAATCGATTCTTCAAGTCATTGAAAGTTTTTAAGCATTCCTCATTAAATTTGAATATCGTGTCCTTCTCCAATAATTTGCATAAAGGTTTAGCAACTTTGGAGAAGTCCTTGATAAATCTTTGATAGAACCCGGCGTGGCCCAAAAAGCTCCTAACACCCTTTACAGATGTTGGAGGTAGGAGTTTCTCAATAACATCTACTTTTGCTCTGCCTACCTCGATCCTATGTCTTGTTATCCGATGCCCCAGAACGATACCTTCTCGTACCATAAAATGGCACTTTTCCCAATTAAGGACTAGGTTTGCCTCTTCGCATCACTTTAGTACCTTAGGTAGATTGGCTAGGCAGTCATCGTACGTATCTCCAAACACTGAAAAGTCATCCATGAAAACTTTCAAAAATTTCTCAACCATGTCAGTGAAAATAGACATCATACATCTTTGAAATGTAGCAGGTGCATTACATAGACCAAATGGCATGCGTCTAAATGCAAATGTACCATACGGGCAGGTGAATGAGGTCTTGTGTTGATCTTCTGGTGCTACCGTAATCTGGTTGTACCCCGAGTATCCATCGAGAAAACAGTAGTAATCTCGCCCCGCGAGTCTATCCAGCATCTGGTCTAAGAACGGCAAAGGGAAGTGATCTTTCCTAGTTGCCTTGTTCAGCTTCCAGTAATCGATACAGATTCTCCATCCCATAATTGTTCTAGTCGATATCAACTCGTTATTCTCGTTCTCTATGACCGTGATATCTTCTTTCTTTGGTACACACTGGACCGGACTTACCCATGAACTGTCTGAAATGGAGTAAATGATACCCACATCTAACCACTTGATAATCTCTTTTTTCACTACGTCCTTCATGATGGGGTTCAACCTTCGTTGTCCATCGATCATCCCTTTTTCACCATCTTCCAAGATGATCTTGTGCATGCATACAGATGGACTAATACCGCGAATATTGGCTATGGTCCATCCGATAGCCTTCCTAAATTGTTTTAGAACTAAGGTAAGTTTCTCTTCTTGCTCAGTAGTTAACTCTGCTGAAACAATCACAGGCAGAGTAGAAGCGTCACCTAAATAAACATATTTTAAATGAGAAGGTAATACCTTGAGTTCTAGTTTAGGTGGCTCCTCGATTGACGCTTTTGGCTGTGTGTAATCTCTCTCCTCTAAATCCAAAGATTCAAAATGGGATTGTGGATTAAATCCCTTTTGATTAGCTTCTAGCAAGGCTAAGTTTTCATCCTCCTCTTCATCACTTGGAGGATCTGATGTCAAAATTCTTTCCAGAGGATCCTCAATAGAGTTGAGTTCCTTCTCCACTATTAAATCCTCTAAGTCGGATACTGTAGAACAATCATCTATTGCATTAGGAAATCGCATTGACTTGAAAACGTTAAATGTTACCTGATCGTCCTAAACACGCATAGTAAGTTCGCCCTTTTGTACATCAATAAGTGTCCTTCCGGTTGCTAAGAACGGTCTCCCCAGGATAATTGGTACTTCTTTGTCTGCTTCGAAATCTAAAATTACAAAATCAGTAGGAAATATAAACCTATCTACACGTACCAATACATCCTCGATTTTTCCTTCTGGATATGCTAAGGATCTATCTGCTAGCTGAAGTGTAACCGTAGTAGGTCTAACTTCACCTATCCCCAACTTCTTAAATATCGACATAGGCATCAAGTTGATACTTGCGCCCAAGTCACATAGTGCTTTACCATAATAAGCTGCTCCAATGTTGCATACTATGATAAAACACCCAGGATCCTTCAGCTTAGGGGGTAATTTGTCTTGAAGATATGCACTGCATTCCTTCGTCAAAGCTACCATCTCAAATTCTCTAAGTCTTCGCTTCTTGGACAGGATATCTATCATGAATTTTACGTAATTTGGCATTTGTTCAAGTGCTTCAACCAACGGGATGTTGATATGAAGTTGCTTGAGTACGTCAAGAAACTTCTTGAATTAGACCTCCTGGTTTTGCTTCTGGAGTCTTTGAAGGTAAGGTGGTGGAGGTTTATATACTGAAGTTGGTACTAGTTGATTTGTCTTTGGTGGCAATTCTGCTACTAACGGAGTGGTTGGCTGATCAGAATTGGCTGGTTCTGAGGTTACCTTTTCAGGTCTTGCAGGTTTTGGTTCTAGTGGAACTGGAACTTCAACACTCGGTTGAACTTCTTCCAAATCTTGAGCTTCAGCATGCTCCTTTTCAGCTTCAATGATATTGGGCTCTACCGTTTTTCCACTCCTCAATGTTAGTGCTTTACAATGCTCCTTCCCTGGATTTCTCGAATTTTTCGTATCACTAGGTAGGGCACCTTGTGGACGGTTCCTAAGTTCAGTAGCAAACTAACCCACTTGATTCTCCAAATTCCTTAGAGTAGTGTCATTCTTCGCCATGTATGCCTTCAATAAATTCTCAAAGCTATTGGACGGTTCAGCCTGAACTGGTTTCTGAACTTGCTGTGAAAAACTAGGCGGCTAGGTTGATCTAGGTTGGGCGTAGTTGTTACTGCCTCCAGCCTATTGGTTACTCCAGGAAAGATTGGGGTGATTTCGCCACGATGGGTTGTAAAAGTTGGATTGCAGCCCTTGCCTTCCTCGGTTCTGGTTTTGATTACCTATGTAGTACATGGATTCTGGGTTTGACGGACATTCTTCAAACACATGTCCTTCCCCATAATAGACATAGGCTATATTCTCATATTGGTTAGGTGGTTGAGCTGCAAAACTGTTAAACCCATTAGTGGTAAGATTCTTTAACATTGAAGATGTCGAAGATACCTGGGATACAAGTGAAGTGAGAGCATCCACTTCATGGATTCCAGCAACTCGTCTTCTTGACGTTGCTCGATTGGTTGGCCACTGATAATTGTTACTGGCGATCCTCTCGATGATTTCATAAGTCTCATTGTAAGACTTAGATAAGATAGCACCGTTAGCAGAAGTATCTACTACCATCCTTGTATTAGCATTGAGACCATTGTAAAATGTCTCAAGTTGGATGCAATGTGGAATTCCGTGATGAGGACATTTTCGTAATAACTCTTTGAATCTTTCCCATGCCTTATACAAGGACTCATCATCCATTTGTTCGAAAGCAGTAATCTCATTTCTCAGCTTAGCAATCTTGCTAGGTGGGAAATACTTCACAAGAAATCTCTCTGCTAACTCTTGCCATGTAGAAATCGATTTTGGTGGTAGTGAGTTTAACTAGGCTCGAGCTCTGTCCCTCAGCGAGTATGGGAACATTTTTAATCGTAAAGCATCTTCGGGTACTCCGGCTAGCTTGAAAGAGTCGCTCACCTCCATAAACAGTCTTAAATGAAGATGAGGATCTTCGGTAGGTATTCCACTGAACTGGCCCACTGTCTGAAGCATCTGGAACATGACTGGCTTCAGCTCGAATTGTTGTGCCTCGATCTCAGGGCTTCTAATACCTGGATTAATGTCATTAAAAACTGGTATGGCATATTCTCGTAAAGCTCTATCCCTATCATTAGCAATAAGGATAGGATTTTAAACAAGGTTTGCTCCGTTTCCTTGATTGATATTCTCGAAATTCATCTCTTCAGTCCTTCTCTGGTTCGCTTGTCTTCTTCATTGGCGAAAGGTTCGTTCTATTTCAAGGTCCACTGGGAGTAAGTCGATAATTCGGTCAATACTCATAAACACCTGAAATAATCAGAGGAGAATTAATTAAGTAAAATTGAACAGGAAAATAAAAGAACCAAAATGTAAAAATAAATTCACAAATAATGTTTTTTTTAAAAACAAACAGTCCCCGGCAACAGCGCCAAAAACTTGGAGCGGTGGAAATGTGCAAGTGTACACAATCGTAACAAGTAATAAAGTGACAAGTAAATGTCGAGTTATCGTACCCACAGGGACTGTAAAAAGCAATATTTATGAAATTAATTAAAACACTTTGGTGAGGTAAAAATAATTTTGGTTTGAAAAGAGTGATTTATAAACTAATATTTTAAAACTAAGCAAACAATTTAAAAAAATAAAAGAGTTCTAGTGCACGATTTCAATTAAGATTTAATCAAGATGATATAATTGTGTTGGATTAATTGTACCTTTTAACTTAGAAATATTAAATTCGTGCTTATGTTTATTACAAATAAATTCACTAACTCAAAGAATTTGCTAACTTATGAACATATTTACTAATTAAAAATTCCATTTATCTCTTGGACATATCCTATGCCAATTCAACCGACTAAACAGATTTAATAAAGTAAACATGCTATCGCACATACATACTTATTGAATTAAATTATCTCTCGCATATTCCTATGTCGATTCAACCGATTAATTCAACTTAATAAACATGTAAAAGATTACGTGAAGTAACAAAGTAGCCATACCTTGAAACAATTTAATCACAACAATCTTGCAAGTTATGCAAGGCATATGTATAGCCAAATACAATGCTAATTTAATTTTCAGCTACCTTAGAAGAATTAAACATGCACCGATTATTAAATCTTGAGTCCATTAATTGCAATTTCAATCTGTTTAAACAATTAACTTTTTAATTATCTAAACAATTATAATGCCAGATAACCTAAGCATGATTTTACTTAATCAAGCATTTCACTGAGGCCTATAACAGCATAAACACTATTTTAACAATTCAAGTAGGCAAAATATAATCAACCCAACACGAATTAAATTCAAGCTAAATTGATTAAAATAACCATTTTAGCAACAATATTATTCATAGATATGTTCACCATAAAAACAACAGAAATTAAAAAGAAAGGGAACAGAAAGCAAATCCAGCGTTTCTCTATAGCTTGATTGTTGCTCCATTCTTTTGTCTCCGTTGTCTTTGCCGAGCAAGGCTTCTATGGACTCTTGATTACTGCCCAATATGGCTGAAGAAAACCTCTTTCTCAAGAGAGGAAATCGGCACAAGAGGAAGGGAAAATGGGATGGAAAAATGGAGAGGAAACTTTAAAAGAAGTGAAGAGAGGATGAGAGAATGTTGTGGACTGAGTGATGTGGAGGGATGATTTGAAATGGGCAGCATAGGGTGGCTCTTATAGCTGAAGAGGGCTGCTAAAACTAGCAAATTCAGCAGCCAAGGGAGCCCTCCCATGGCCGGCCACACACATGGCAAGGTTGAAGCTTTCAATCTTGCTAAAAATAGGCTGGAGCAAATCTACAAAGCCTAAAATAAAGGTGGGGTTTGAACGTAATTTGGAGGTTTTTCAAGGGCCTTTTTGCAAGCATATTTTATCAGCTAATTTTCTAACTTCGGTCAGCCAATGGACGGTTCTGGTCAGCCCAATTAGTGGCCGGTTCGGCTCACTTCATTCGGTTCAACCAGTGCGGTTCACTAGGCCCTTTCTTCATAATTAATTAAAATTAATTCATTTAACCTAAATTAAATAGGAAATAAACTAAAATTAATTTAATTATGAATTAATACACATTTCTGGACCGTTTTGGGCTGGAAATTAATTGGCCTCGATACTTCAAATTCCTTCTAGGTTTTGTGCTTTCAACAGTGTCAGCCGAGCCAATTTTTTGCCTTTTCCGCAAATCTGTCAAAAATAGTTAAAATTAATCAAAATTAAGTATAAAATTAAATAAATTCACAATGTTTATTTTTTTAACATGATTTAATTATTTTATCATATTTAATTAATTTTTTGACAAGAATTTAATCGGATTTGCATGAATTTAAGTAAAATTGGGTATGAAAAAGTATATAAATTTTTGTGTTTCCATCCATATCATGTTATTATGAACCTTTTACTCATACCTTCATGAATTTCTATTTGTCACATTCACTTAATCAAGTAAATCAAGTGCACAACATCAAATGAATATCAAACAAGCATAGGCACTCATCACAACATGAATTTTCATCTCACATGTTATCACGTGCATATAATGAACTTTTATTCATACTTTTCTAAGTTTAGGCTCATCATAACTGTATCTGACCCAAATGCCTTAGCTTCACATCGAAAATGGTTGGTATAGCTCGGTTAGAGATTACCTTGTCCAAAAAGGATGGTTCTCATTCGCGTCGGGAGCCATCACACTATCACAGATTTGTGGCATGTATAGCTAGACTCCCATACATGATAGGTTAGTTCGAGAACTGACTAAATCATAGCTCTGATACCACTAAATGTAACACCCCTTACCCGTATCTGAAGCTGAGACAAGGTTAGAGGCGTTACCGGACTTAAACATTCACAAACATGCAAAACTGGGCCATAAAATTTTTGTCCAAATTAAAAATTTTCAAACACATGTATATCGTCCCTTATACGGGCCTTCGAGGCCTAAAACATACATTCGGGTGGTTCGAGACTAAACGAGAACTTTCGATAAACTTTCGACAACTTAGCAAATTTCTTACTTTGGAGAGTCACACGCCCGTATCTGTTGAACCATGTGGTTACACACGCCCGTGTGGCTTGGGACACGCCTGTGTCCTCAGCCCGTGTAACTCTCTGTTTTTGACATCAGCAAAACAATTTGAACCACACGACCAGGCCACACGCCCGTGTGCTAGGCTTTGTCCTCCACACGGCTAAGACACATGGCCGTGTCTCTGCCCGTGTGGCTAACACTTAGGCTATTTTCCAAGCCTTCATGTATCCCATAAACCCTTACAACCTTATACACATCAAACTCACAAATCATGGCATCATTTTAGTGATTAAACACCCTTTATAAGACACATTCAACATTAGCTCGTCATTATACATATGTTCCACCTACTCATGATAAACTAGTCTAGCCACATTATTACACATTCATTTGATCTTGTCATCTCATTAATCACTTATACCATTAAACTATGGTTACTAACTTATACATCAAATATCCATGTTCAAGATACTATCATTTTATTACCATATTAAACGTTTAATTCATGGTCATTACCACCTCGATTGGTCATAAAACATGCATTCAACACACATGACATATTACCAACCATGCATGGCAAACAAACATATTCATATCATCACATTATATGCATTAAAACGTAACATGATTAGCTAGACTTACAAACCATAATCAATATGAGCCACCTCTTATGGCCATATACAATAGCTCGATATAGGCCAATACATTTAGACAAATCATAATAACAGATGTCATAGAACTAGGTCCCCATACATGCCACTCACTTGATATTTCTAGCATATGTATCAATACTCCAAAGGTATTGGCTTGATAGTGTGATGCTGCCTCCGACGATCTCCAACATCGAGTCGACCTGACAACACTAAAAGAAATGGAAATGAGGGAGTAAGCTTTACGCTTAGTAAGCTCGCATGAAAAATAATAAGCAATGTATTAACATGCTATTTTTCAATTCCTCTCTATTTATTCAAAGTCCAGTTAAGCTATTTTCTCAAGTCATGGTCACTAAATTATTTATATCCAAATCTACGAGACTCCAAATTGAGAACTTCTAATTTTTCCAAAATCTAGACTCACATATCTTCTTACCATAAAATTATCAGAATTTTTGATCTATCCAATAAGTACAGTTTATTCTTTAAAGTTCCCCTATTTCGCTATTTGACAGTTCTGACCTCTCTTCACTACGAATTAGTTATCTCATAGTACGGGACTCGGATGATGCTACTGTCTATTTCCTTTGAAAAAGACTCATTAAGGATTTTAAGCATATAATTTGTAACCCATGATTATTTTTTAATAATTTCTAGTGATTTTCCCAATTCGAAATAGGGGATTCTAAACTTATTCTGACTCTATCTCACAAGAATTCAAATATCTCATAATATGAAATTTTTTCCCTTACACTGTTTCCTTTATATGAACATAGACTCAATAAGATTTTATTTCATATCTTATTCAACTTCTAATTCGATTTCCACCATTTTTGGTGATTTTTCAAATTCACACAACTGCTGCTGTCCAAAACTGTTTTATTACTAAATTTCACTCTTTCATGTTTTCTTTGTAGTAAATTTCATTGTAACACTTACTCCATATCAATCCTACCAAAGTTCGATCACATATCGAGCATGTTTCTCATAAGTTTACACACACGAACCTTCGCTTATTCATCACATAGTCATATTCATATGTATTTTCACTTAGTAAATTTCTTGTTGAACTCATCGGAGTAATAACAGATACCTGGTGGCCTGTACATATTACCACCCTTGTAATCGAAGCTCTCTGGTATGCATAGTAGCCTGCACTTAATATTACACATATAACCTAATAATCTGGTACATGTAGTAGCCTGCACTTAGTACTACACACGTGACCTAAAACCGTCTTAAACACATAGTAGCATGCACATAGTACTACACATGTGTTCTCACAATGAATCATTCGTATCTTTTCTATTCCGAAGGTCCAACCAGGAAATTCCTCACTTCTCAACATTTTACCAATTCATCCCTAATCTATTTCAACTCATAATTTACATTAAGTGATCATTCTATAGGCAGCTACATCTCATATAATAACAAAATATAATAACATAAAAAAATTGATATATTATTTACATACAAACTTACCTTCCTTTTCACTCTTTCACAAGTTATCCAACTTAATAAAACATCATGTTATATCAAATTCTCAATATATTCAGCTATTATATAGCAAACCATCGATAATTGAATCATCCAACATTTCATGTGTTACTAGTTATATATCATTGTTCTTACAATTTTTATATACCATTCTTTCATCACTTTTCAATATATTAAATCATGCCATTCGTGCAATAATAATATAGAATTTTCAATTCAAACATAGCATTGCAATATTATTGACACACGAACTTACCTCGAATGCGAGCACGGCTATATATTCCGATTTAGTCCATAATCTCATTCATTTCCAATCTATTCCCGAATCTCATTTTTATTTATTTATAATATCACATTTAGCTTACTAATTAGTCACATTATTCATATGGGTCCAAAAATCATATTTTTACAAATTTGCATTTTGACCCCTAAGCTTTCACATATTTGCACTTTTGCCTCAAGGCTCGTAAAATGATTTTTATCCAATTTCCTTGCATTTTAAGCCTAGCCGAATCATTTTCATAACTATATCAGCCCTTAGTTTCCACTAAATCACACTTTTATGACAAATTTTGTAACTTTTGCAAAACGGTCCTTTTTTACAATTTCACCAAAAATCACTTAGTAAAAGTCGTTTATTACACACCGAGCATTCATTTTCTACATTAGACATCAAAACACATACATGTCATCCATGGGTAAATTTTTAAACACAAACCCTAGCTCAAAATATGGGTAGAAATGAGTAGATCTTGTTACGAGGATTTCAAAAACGTAAAAATCATTAAAAACGGGGCTAGAATGGACTTACAATCGAGCTTGAAAGCTTAAAAAACCCTAGATATGTCTTCTCCATGCAATTTTCGGCCATGGGGTAAAAGATGGACAAAAATTGGCTTTTAATTTTGTTTTTAATTCATTTTAATTACTAGATTACCAAAATGCCCCTAACTTTAAAATATTCTATTTTACCCATTCCATGTCCATTTTTGTCCAACAAATTATCAAATGGTCTAATTACCATTTAAGGGCCTCCAATTTAAAATTTCATAATAATTAGACACCTCTAACATGTAGAACTCAACTTTTGCACTTTTTACAATTTAGTCCTTTTGATCAAATTGAGTGCCCAAACGTCAAAATTTTCGAACGAAATTTTCACGAAATCATCCCATAAAATTTTATACCATAAAAATATAATAAAAATAAATTTTACTATGTCAGATTTTGGTCCCAAAACTATTGTTCCGACTAGGCCCTAATTCGGGATGTTACAAAATCGTAGCTCTGATACCAATAAAATGTAACACCCCTCACCCGTATTCACCATCAAATAGGGTTACAAGGTATTACTGATCAAAACACAACATAAAACTTACATTTATCAACTATAAGCATCATTCTCATACATCATTTAACTCAATCACATTGTCCCTTATAAGCGCCTACGAGGCCTTAAACATGCTTTTGAAGTAGTTTGGGAATAAACCGATAGCATACGAAAATTTTGGGAAACTTAAAAAAATTTCAAACAAATAAGGGTCACACGCTCGTGTGAACAGACCGTGTGTCTCACATGACTCCAGAGACACTCGTGTCTCAGGCCGTGTGAAAACAGGGTATACATACTGACTTGGGTCACACGACC
Organism: Gossypium anomalum; assembly: GCA_025698475.1. NCBI lineage: Eukaryota > Viridiplantae > Streptophyta > Magnoliopsida > Malvales > Malvaceae > Gossypium > Gossypium anomalum. Next base: position 65,590,652 of record CM046956.1, read on the forward strand.
GAGCACACGCTTGTGTGTCTATCCCATGTGCCCTTCAAAGTGGCCACACACGCCCGTGTGCTAAGCCGTGTACTAGGCCCTGCCAATCCTGTAGGGTATACTGACTTATGTAACAAAGCCAAGTCACAGGCCCGTGTGCTAGGCCGTGTGCCATTTAGGGGGTATATTGACTTGTGCCACACGGCCAATCACACGCTAAAATCGGATAAAAATCAGTTCTAAAACCATAAAAAATAATATTAAAATATTTTTCTGACATCAGATTTGTGGTTCCAAAACCACTGTTCTGATTTAGCTAAAACCGGGCTGTTACAAGACTAAGTTGCAACGATATTAAAAACATAGAAATCATAAAAAACGAATAAAAAATACATACTAATTGATAGAAATGAAAATGTCGAACCCTAGCCCTCTTTTTCTCAAGGAATCGGTTTAGTTTTCTCTTGTTGGAGAAGATGAATACAAAATATCTATTTTGTTTTATTTAATTATCATTTTAATTGTCATTTACCATATTAACCTTAATTATAAACAATTAATATCATCCAAATGATGTCCATCTATGTCCATTTATAATTCAAATGGCCTATTTCCAACATAAGGATCTCTAATTTAAGATTCCTTAGCTATTTAACACCTTTAACTTATAAAACCCTAATTTTGCACCTTATATGATTTAGTCCTTTTTATCAAATAGACCATTCAAACAATAAAATTTCTTAACGAAATTCTCACACCAACATAATATCATACTATAGACATTAAAATAATAATAAAATAATTATTTTGACCTCAGATTTGTGGTTCCAAAACCACTGTTCTGATTTGACTAAAAATGGGTTGTTACATCACCATTCTAACATTTCAATACAATATACTTTTGTTTACAATTTACCACGGCATCATGTAGAATTAGCCAATCCATGCCCAATATCACATCGAATTTATCAAACGGTAATAGCATCAAATCAACCAGGATACAATAACCCTGTACAATTAACGGACAATTCTTGTAAATTTTATCAACCATCACATACTGGCCTAGGGGGTTCGATACTTTAATTACAAATTCAGTGGACTTGATAGGTAAAATTTTACTAAACACTAAATTCGTGCAAATATATGAATGAGTTAAACTGGGATTAATTAATGCAGTTACATCAGTATCAATAAGAGAGAAAGTACCAGTAATAACATCTGGCACAGAGGCATCTTCACGTGCACGAGTAGCGTAGGCCCTAGCTGGTGCTCGTGCTTCAAATTTTACAGTGGAGTCTTTTGTCACACCACGACTACCACTCTATTTCTAGATTATGAGGCAATCTACCTCTTGCAGCTGTGTTACTCGACCTTGAAGTTTAAATAGTATCTTTTTCAACTTTCTCAGGGCAATCTCTAAGATAGTGGTCAAAGGAACCACATTTGAAACAAGCTCCACTCTTCATTCTACACTTGCCAAAATATAGCTTATTACAGTGCTTGCACCTGGGTTTGGTGTTTCTAATACTACCCGCACTTTCTACATATGTAGCCTGAGATCTTGGACTGGAGCGTCGAGTACCTCTGTCTTTACCTGAGTATCCTGCAGAGGTAGTAGAACGGTCATGATACTTCTTTGATTTCTTCGAGGCTGACTGGTATAACTTTCCCACCATTCTTTTACTTAGAATTCTGGCCTCCATCTTAGCTTCTCTTTTCTCTTTACTTAGTTCTTCAGCTTTATATGCTCGGTCAACTAGTACAACAAATTCTTTTAATTCAAGAATTCCGACTAACAATTTTATGTCTTTATTTAAACCGTCTTCAAACCGCTTACACATTGCAGTTTCAGTCTGGATACATTCTTTAGCATATTTTCTCAGTCGAACAAATTCCCGTTCATATTCAAATAGTGTCTTATGCCCCTGTTTAAGCTCCAAAAATTCTTTATGTTTCTAATTAAGGAATCTTTGGTTGATGTATTTCTATCGGAACTCAATTTGAAAGAATTCCCAAGTGACCCTTCCTTTTGGTACAACAAAAATTAATGTATTCCACCATTGATAAGCTGAATCTTTTAACAGAGACGCCGCACATTTAATACATTCAGCCAGTGTACAAGATTGTTCATAAAGAACTCTAATAGTGTTTTCTGACCAGAACTCAGCTCTTTCGAAATCATCTTCAACTGTAGCTCGAAATTCTTCTTCCCCATATTTATGGATTTTGTCAACAAGAGGCTTACTAGTTCTAATAAGTTTTGTACCTTAAGGTATTTCGGGAACCAATTGAGAAATAGGAGGTGGTGGAGGTTGTTGCACAGTTGGATTTATTCGTACAAATTCAGTAAACCATTCATTCATCATTTGGAAGAAGGCTTCTTTAACCTCACCTCCTTAGCCCTCAGATATGGGCCTTCTACTACTTGGGACTACTCTTTGTAGAAAGGCTTGAGCATTACTTTCAACTTCTTCAGAATCAGCTCGGTTGAATGACATTGCTATATGAAAAACATGTTTTAAAATGGTCAGGAGATATCACACTATCATAGGTTATATAATGGCATGTATAGCTAGACTCGTATATGCCATGTTAGTTCAAGAATCGACTAAATTGTAACTATAATACCAATAAATGTAACACCCCTGGCCCGAATCTGTCGCCGGAATAGGGTTACAAAGTATTACTAGAATTTACAGATCAAATAATAGACATTTCATATTATCTAGCATTCATATCAGAACTTAATCCAAATTCTTCATATTGTTCTTTATGTAAGCATTCGTAACTCAAAATACATGTTAGAAATAAGTCGGGGCTAAACCGAGCACTCAAAATTTTTTTCAAAAAATATTAAAATTTTTCAAAGGTGTAGGGGACACACGCCCGTGTGGCCAGGCCGTGTGTTTCACACAGTAAAGAGACATGCCCGTGTCTCAGGCCATGTGGGCATTCAAAATAGGGACATACAACCGTGTCCCAACCCGTATCCAAACTTGGAAGCTCTCTGACTTGGGTCACACGACCAAGTCACACGCCCGTGTGCTAGGCCGTGTGAGCATACTGACTTGCATTAATAAGGTGCAAGGGTCACACGGCCAAGCCACATGCCCATGTGCTAGGCTATGTGAACAATTTGAGTATTCTATTTATGCAAAATTTTAAAATACAAAGGACACACGGCCGTGTTACCTGGCCATGTGTCACACACGATTGAGACACATGCCCGTGTCTCTGCCCGTGTGGACGAAATAGGTCAATTTTTCTAGCCACATTTCTCACCCAATTTGTTTTCCACCTACATTAACACTTTAACTCATTAACAAGCCACAACAAAGCAATCAAAACAAGCCATAATCGAATCCTAAACATAACATATCATCACATACCTATAATTTTACCATCATTTAATCTTATCAACACATATCAACCATAAAAAGGCCATATATATATACATACCATATAAAATCCATACAAATGGCTAATCTTAATAAAATATTTATATGCCAACATTGACCAATTTAGCCTATACTTGCCATTATAATCAAAATAATTTACTATATATACTGAAATGAGACGATGGATAGTGTGATGTGGCTCCGACCTGCTTCCAACCTTAACGAGCTTCCTAGTTACTATAAAACAGGGAAAATAAAACAGAGTAAGCATTTAATGCTCTGTACGTTCGTATAACGTAGAATTTAACTTACCATTTAATCAAATTAAAGGTAAGCATTTTAAGCATATTTAAATCAAATTGGCCAAAAGCCCTAACACATATCCTCATCAACCATGTTAGTCAAGTATTTCATATGAATATCAAGAAACATGTATGAACTCAACAATAATCAAATTTCCATATACATATAGTTTCCACATCATGTGTCCATATAACATGTACAAATCATATCCATATATTTTAAATATATTTTCGTAATAATTTGTCTCAAATTTAGATTGTCTCATATCAGAACTTTGCCCGTTGATCCATTTAAATATACACGGGTAGTACACACGAAGTGTACAAATCTATAATCTGTCAATTCATATACAAGTATGCCCATACGAGCATATAATCGGGAAGTTTTTTCGAGCCATAAAATGGCAAGCTCATGTGAGCCATGTAACGGGAAGCTCATAAGAGCTGTAATCAGGAAGCTCATGCGAGCCAATATCGGGAAGCTTCGGAGAGCCATTAATCGAGAAGCTTATGAGAGCCAATTATCGAGAACCTTGTAAGAGTCAAATAACGGGAAGCTCAAGAGAGTCATATATCAGGATGCTCATAATAGCTAAATAACAGGATGCTCTTGCGAGCTGTGGTGTGTCCGCAACACATGCAAAACCACAACCAATTCAGGAACCCTTAATGACAATGTCATTTGTATCCATCGAATTTCTTAGGTTCAAATAGGACTTAGTACTTGTTAGATATCTTCGGATATGTGATCAATACGTATACATGGCAATTATATATTTCATAAACATAATATTCAATTTAAAAATATAAACATATAATTTAATTACATGAACTTACCTCGACAAGTGTTGGTAAACACAAAAGCTACTAATCCGATACTTTCTCTTTTTCTCGATCTAACTACGTATTGTGTCTATCTGAATCTAAACAAATGAATTTAACTCAATTTAATAAAATTCATATTCAATTCAGTCCAATACACATCTTTGGCAAAATTACTATTTTGCCCATACACTTTTAATTAATTATGATTTTGTCCCTAGGCTCGGAAAATGAAATTCATACAATTTAATCCTTATTCCAAGCCTAGCCGATTTTCATGTATCATAATAGCAGCCCATTTATTTCACAAAATTTAGAAATTTTCCATGAATTTTCCATCTTTTTTATTTAGTCCCTAAATCATAATTTCATCAAAATTCTCTTTACAAAAGTTGTTTATCTATCAACAACCTTTCATTTTCTACAATAAAAATTCAAAATTCAACTATATTCATCCATGGAAAAACCCTAATACTTTAATAGTTTTACAAATTAATCCCCAAGGTAGCTAGATTAAGCTATTATGATTTCAGAAATATAAAAACCATTAAAAACGGGACCAAAATACTTACCTAATTAAGCAAAATAAGCTTGCTTGAGCTCAACTATCATTGCTAGGGTTTCCATGTCTTATTTTAGGAAAGATGATGAAAATGATGGTATTTTTATTATTTAATTCATTTGTCATCTTTTATTTAATCATCTTTCCAAAACTAACCTTAATAATTTACTAATTTCCAATGATGAATAATCATTCTTATCCACTAAGTGGTCTATTTGTCATTTAAGGACCTCAAATTTTGAATTCCATAGCTATTTAGTAACTTTAGCTACTAGAATTCAACTTTTATATTTTATGCAATTTGGTCCTTTTCATCAAATTAAACATGTAATCGGTAAAATTTCTTAACAAAATTTTCATACAATATTTCTATCATACTATAGACCATAAAATAATATTAAAATAAAATTTCTTCCGACCTCTAATTTGTGATCCAGAAATCACTGTTCTGATTTCACTGAAAATTGGCTGTTACATGTGCTTTAGGGATGCTACAACATTTGAGCTCCAAAATGTGACCTCCAAAACTATCATTTCTTCAAATGCACCAAATTGCTTCAAATTGAAAAAATTGTGTAAGTTTAACATATAAATAATTAAAAATAGAGATTTGTCTTTAATTTTGTCTAAATTAGATATTTTGTAATAAAATTACAAAAACATCTCAAAAAAAAAAAAACACTCGGAATTTACATGAATTGTTAGTCATAAAGTGCTATAAAGGTCTATATATTTTGAAGTTATTAATAGGTTCTAGTCATATCTGTTCTTTTTAACAAAATACATAGAACTATCCATAATCTCTCCTCAACTCATAAATAAGAATATTTTAAAACAAAATTTTCAATTATTAAATTATTTTTTAAATATTAAAATAATGTGTACATATTTTACTTTTCGTACTTAATCAGTGCATGTAAAACTTATTTTAACTACTGACATATTTATTTATTACCATTGTAATATAATATTTGGAAATCATAGAATAAAACATATATTGATTTTGTTATTAATATAGAGTCAACCAATCAAAGTATAAAAACTAACTAAATGTAATTTTTAAAACTATTTAAAAAATATTACATTCACACACATTAAAACAAATTAATAAATAACCTGTAAAAAATTTCTTAATAATATTTTAAATTATAATATATTAATATTAATATCCAAATCATAATGAACTTATATATTATTTTAGAGAAATTATTTAGTACATTGTGAAGTTTTTAGACTTTATCAGCAGGATCATGGGTTGATAAGTGTCTTATAAGAGTAATTAAAAAAATAAATATGTAAAAAAACTTAATACATTTTTAATATTTACGTTACGTTATAGTACTTTTAATTCTTAATATGATATAAATTATATAATATATTAAATAAATAAAAATAAAATTATAAATTTAAAAACAGATTAAGTTGAACCGGACTCAAGCTTTAAAAAATAAAACATGAACCTAATTCATATTTTAAATAGATTTATTTCTTTTTATTTAAACTCATTTTTTAAAATTTAATATTTTTATTCAAATTAATCGTTTGAATTTTTGAATAAACTTTGAGGCGATTAACAGATTTACACCACTATTACCGAGGAGTTAATCACCCAAGACTCAAACCATTTTGCTTATCTTCAAGTGCATGCATGAAAGCATGAGACATGGGATCATATAATTGTTTTTTTTTTTTTTTTTTCATGTGTTGAGTCAGCTCTGAAAAAGCTAGATTAGGAGCTTCATAAGCACAACTCAAGCTCTAAATTAGCATCCATAATCAGTTGTACATTTTCTACTTAGTACTGATGGTGGCTTCCACATTAAGCATAACTGAAGTTTGATATAGGCTGGTCTAACCAAATAATGGAACCTAATTTTGGTGTATTTCATGAAGAATAATACCAGATTGCTACACGCTATTTTGGGTAATATGAATTTTAGAAAAATATTTTGGGTAATATGATTATTACATTTTGGGATAATTTGACTAATTCTATAAAATCAAATCACACTCAACGTTAATTAATATAGAATGCCAAATGTTTACTAAGACAAGTGTTTTAAATAAAGGGAGGTAAAAGTATTATGAATGTATTTTTATTAAGAGTCAGATTACATTTTATCCTTTCTACTAAAAAAATGAGTAAATTAATAATTGTACATTAAATTAAAGAGTAAATTGGTCCTTATGTTAAAAAATTTATCTATTTTTGCTATTAAAATTAAAATTGATTTTTGTACTTCAGCATGGGGTACACTTGACATAACACATGTCACTGTCTAATTATTCCATCAACCACATAAGTTTTTAACAGTAAAAATGGATGAAATTTTTAATAGCAATGACCAAATTGCACTTTAGTCTAATGTACATGGACTATTTGTTTTTTTTTTTAAATAGAGGAAGCAAAATACAATTTGACTCCTAGTACTGGGGCCTTCATAATATTTTTACCACTAAAACATTTTCATAGGTTAAGGGAGAGAATGTAAAAGCAGCAGTGGTGGTGAGATTAAATACTATAGCACGAGATAAAACATAAGCTCAATACATCGCATGGCACCCTACCGCTTATACAAACTCACCCTGAATTTTGATTTGAGTTTAAGGACATGTTTTGGTTCTCAGTATTCCATTTTGAGCTGCGCTATTTTATATTTTGGTTCAAATTTATCATTTAACATACATATTATGAGACGGCTAATGGACAGACAAAACATTGTTGATTGACGATTTTATTTTTACAAAATAGAACAAAACTTTCTATGTTGATACATAATTTGGTAATGAAACGAGACATAACAATATATGCAAGTGTGTTGGGATTATTACATATATCAAACGTACAAAATGAAAGACAACAAAATAACAAAAGAGATAGAAGCACATTTAAGTTGGACGGTAAGCCGAAACTCTAGGAGAATTTATCTCCAAAAAAAAAAAAAAGAGCGGCTGTTACTACTAACAAAAACCCATTGTGCCTGCCTACAAGGCTACAACTATTAACTAACTATACATAATGAAAATTTTCCTTAATTTAAGTAAAGCAGAGAATTTCTCATGGTTTAGGCTCCCTGGATTCTCTCTTTCATTTTCTCCTCCTTCAACGCCCTTCTTCTCGACCTTTAATTTGGTTTCAACAATTTTTTTTTTTCCTTTTGGGTGTTGAAGACAAGGGTTTTCTCATGGTTTTATTTTGCTTCTTTCCTCAATGATTATACGTGCCAATAGATTATATTTTACCAGGCAATGCTAAGAAGTTTGAGGAGATAAGGAGGAGTTGAAGTTGGATGGGTATAGGATATTGAAACACACAATTTTTGTCCGTGTGGGGAGGGAAATATTATTGATTTTGTTGCATTTTGGTCCTTGAACATATATAGAAACATTAGGATTGTGATTGAGATATATAGAGATAGGAAAGGAACGAAAGAGAGAATTAATTAAAGAGGAAGGTGGAATTGGGGAATGTCAGAATCGGGGGGTGGTTCTTCTCCGCCAGCGATGTCAGGCTCCTCCCCTCCTGCAAGTGGCGCTGGCAACGAAACCAACAAGAATACACCAACGGCACCCTCTCCGACTTCAACGTCAACTTCATCATCACCTCCTCCTCCTCCTGATGATTCTTCAAATAACCAGTCATCTTCAGAAAAGAAATCACCTGAAACCTCTCCACCCCCTGCGCCACAGGAAAACGAATCACCCCCGCCTCCATCGTCTTCTTCAACGCCATCATCCTCCAAACCACCTCCTAGCCCTCAAACTCCTAAGCAGCAGCAATCACAGCCAGGGACACCTCAAACACAAAACCCTCCTCAACAGCAGCAGCAGAAACATCAATCGCCACCAGCTCCCAACCCCCATTCTAAGGAATCATCTCAGACTTCGTCGGGAAGTTCTTCTTCTTCTTCCTCTAGTTCTCCAGATAATTCCACCAAAAGTAGTCCTTCACCACCCCGACCTTCACCGGGAACCTCACAATCACAATCTTCAGCCAACTCCACTTCATCGTCTCCACAAATATCTTCATCTGCTCCAGCAAATGGATCTTCTACTAAATCATCGTCTACTTCTTCTCCTAAAGCATTAGGTCCTACGACTCTAAGTACATCAAAAAGTCCCAGCTCTAACTCAAGCGATGGATCCTCCCCTTCAGGAGGCTCCAATAATAGTAAACAAAACAATGTTAGTGGTCATGACAAAACTCTCAACTATGAAGGTGTGATTGCTGCGACGGTGGTGGGTGTTTTGGTCGTTGTATTCATTATCTTGTTTTTTTATTTAAGGGGAACAAAGAAGAACCGAAAAAGTCCCTATGCTAATTATAACAGGCCACCACCGACTAACTTTTTAGTGACATCAGGTATATATAAACGTGACTCTCTCTTTTTTGTGTGTGGTGTGTTAATTTTTAGTTGATTTTAATAATTATCTTAGTCATACAGATGCTCAAGTGGGACATTCTCCCCAACATGACACCTTCTATTATAATTCCCAATTACATGGCCAAGAATCTAGTATGGTAAACAGCCCTCAAAAGGAACAGAATTACCATGGTCCCGACTCGGGTATTATGGCTGGTTCTAAGACATATTTCACGTACGAAGAGTTGATGGAAATGACCAACGGATTCGCTCGTCAGAACATTATTGGTGAGGGTGGGTTTGGTTGCGTTTTCAAGGGTTGGATGGCAGATGGGAGAGTTGTGGCTGTTAAGCAATTGAAGGCAGGTAGTGGGCAAGGGGAGCGAGAATTTCGAGCTGAAGTTGATATTATTAGTCGCGTTCATCATAGACATTTGGTCTCTTTGGTTGGATATTCTATGGCTGAAAAACAAAGATTGCTAATCTATGAATTTGTTCCAAATAACACTCTTGAGCATCATTTACATGGTAAGAATCGTTTCATCCCCTTGCCCCTAGAACAAAACCCATATACTTGTTTAGGTTATAATATTGTGAATCTTGTTGTGCACCAGCTAAAGAATTGTCGTTGCTTGAATGGGACAAAAGAGTCAAGATTGCTTTAGGAGCAGCAAAGGGTTTGGCATATCTACATGAGGATTGTATGTATCTCTTCCTTCTACTCCTAAACATATAGATTCACATATTAGAAGCACTACATACCCTTCAGAAATTAGTACTCAACTGATAATCATATCTCTGTTAATCGTATTAGCATTTCTTACCATTCTTATAATGTGACATAGGTCATCCAAAAATCATTCACAGAGACATTAAGTCGGCAAACATTTTATTGGAGGACAATTTTGAAGCAAAGGCAAGTTAACTAATTAACTTGTGAACCCGCAAGACTAATTTGTGAAGCTTAGCATTACATGCAAATACTAATTTGTTGAAAACAGGTTGCAGATTTTGGGCTTGCCAGACTTAACGACACTAGTCAAACGCATGTTTCAACTCGAGTGATGGGGACATTTGGGTAGGTAATGGTTTCAACAGTTGAGGCTCTTTCATGGGTTGGAACTCTTGTGTTTTTTCTCCGACCATTTTTTTGTGTCTCTATAATCCGCAATCTTTATAACCTCTTATACTAAAAAACCGAGTTAGGACTATGCATGGAGATATAATTAAAGGGTTTATTCAGGTACCTAGCACCAGAGTATGCTTCAAGTGGGAAGCTAACGGATAGATCAGACGTTTACTCATTTGGTGTGGTGCTTCTAGAGCTTATCACAGGGAGAAAACCAATTGATCCAACTCAACCTTTGGGAGACGAAAGTTTGGTCGAATGGGTACGAAGGGATTAGACCAATAACCATGTCTTTTTTTAGGCTGCTATATAAGATACGATCGGTATCGAACTGAGAAATGTCAATCATATTATATAATTTTGGCAGGCACGACCGCTCCTTATACAAGCCCTTGAGAGTGGTGATTTTGGTGAACTGATAGATCCACGGCTTAAAAAAAATTATGTAAAGAGTGAGATGGTTAGGATGGTCGAGGCAGCTGCAGCTTGCGTTCGGCATTCTTCTTCAAAGCGGCCTCGCATGGCACTGGTAATAACGTTAGCCAACTGCCTCTAATATATATAATTACACTTTGATCATGTATGTATGTTCGTATGTATGTTACAGGTGGTAAGAGCTTTGGACTTCGAGGGGGATCCCGATCTCTCAAATGGGGTGAAATACGGTGACAGCATAGCATATGATTCAGGCAAGTATAGTGAAGAAATTGCCGAGTTCAGAAGGATGGGACTTAGTAGTACTGAGAACAGCTCCGAAATTGACATGTATAGTAGTGAGTACAATTCGAAGGAAATTGAACGTGGACAGTCCGACTTTTGGAAGTCCCAAAACAGCTCGGGTGATTACACTAGTGGGGAGTTAGAAACTCGAGCCTTAAAAACTAGATAGTGGGGAGTATACAGGAGGAAGTGCCTCTAAGAACTACACTAGTGTTGCCTTCAGATGAATCTTAATTAATTATTCCCACATCTAAATCCTACTTTGTTTACTTCCACTTGTGGAATATCGGTGTGGGAAAAGCTTGTAAAGCTTAATAATATAGGTAAAACTAACTTCACATGCTTTCAGAATTGCATTTTACTCCATTTCTCTAATAAATAGATAAATTAGTTTTTAACCCATTTATATAGATAAAACTTAAGGTATTATTATTGTCCGATTATTCTATCAACCATATTAGTTTTTAACTGTACAAATGAATGAAATTTTAAACAAAAAGGATCATTTGCTCTTTTATCTAACTTATAAAAACTAATTTACCTATTTTCTAAGTAAAAGAGGTAAAATAATATCTGACTCCCAATAAAAATACCTTCATAATATTTTTACCCTTTCACTTCTCACCACAAACTTTTGATTCCAATGTAAAATCTTAGGTTCTAATGGTTTTTTTTTTTTTTTTTAGAAATTATATAACCAAATTGCATTTCTCCTCATTCATACCGATTTAATGTAGAATTTGGAAACACATCTAACATACCAACTTGTCTTGCAGAAACAAAACTATGAAAAAAAAAGAAGAAATTCTAACATTTTTTTTACTAACAATGTCATTTTAGAGTGTATCTCATTAATTAATTTGCATATGTCAAGTTTAAAATCATTTTATTATATTCTACAAAGATATCATTTTATTATATTGAAATATACTAAAATATTTAATTTCTTTTATATTCATAGTTATAATTTTTATAATTACTTTTTAAAAAAATAAGTTTTATTAATTAATAATATAGTTAATCAAATTAGACTAATTTAACCAAAAAAAATTCAAAGTTTGATGGATTCTAACCGAATTTATCGTATCTGCAGTTTGCAATTACGCCTTATTTATTTCCATAAAAAGAAAAAGAGAAAAATCACGATTAGTTTTTTTTTTAATTAAAAAAGCTCGATTAATTTAATTACCGACATCAAATTGAAGCCAATAATTTTAATTAGAGACGTCAAAACCAAAAGCATTAAACTCTTCTTTAACCATCATCGATCAGGAAAAAGGAAGTAACGACAGGTCTGATCCTCTTCATCTCTATCTTTCTACAAATTTAAAATGTTTTATTATTCATACGAACCCTAATTTTGGTTATTACTTTGTCTACCTCTTTCCCATTTTTAACTCGTTTCCTGCATTTTGATTTAGCAAATACACATACATATATAGTAATTGCTTTTTGAACACTATTTTCTTCTTAATGTTTTGAAAATTTGTAGGTTGAGAACAAAAGCGACAAAAAATGAAGGCAGGAAGTGCTGCCAAGCTGATCGTAGATGCATTGCTACAGCGGTTCCTTCCTCTAGCTAGGCGCCGCATCGAAACAGCTCAAGTTCAGGTTTTTCTCTTTTCTTTTTCTATTATTTTTTAACTCAAAACCTCTTTCATTTGGAAATGTTTTAGTGAAAAAAGATTTTGAGTATAGTATTGGGTCTGCAGAAAATACACATTTGGTTTGAAAAATGTTTTTTGTTGTTTTTTTGAAAATTTAATGATGGATAAAAAAGTAATTCAATTAGAAAATATTTTTCTAAAAATAAAAAATTAAAAGTTTGAATTAAAATCTCACAGTTTAAAATTTTTTTTTTTTTTAAAACCAAAATTTGAATTAAAAAGTGGTTTCTCATAGAAGAAGAATGGATTTTGCTTATAAATGACAATTCTTTTAAACGCGTGGAGTAAGGAATTTTTAATTAGATGCGCATACTTTGTTCTTAGAACATGAGTTTGGCTATTCTCTATAACGAGTAAAATGCTCGGATAAGAATATTGCTGTTCTATAACGACAGTGTCATGCTTAAATCTTATGAATTAAAACCACTCTTGTCCTTGGTGGTAGTATCTAATGTGGATTGGCTTTGTTTTACATGAGGTTGGTGTGGGTCGTTACAATGTACACAAATTTTAAATAGTGTTTGATAAATTAAAATCTTAAAAATTAAGTTTTGAATATTTATTGTTAAGTTTTATATATATTAAATTTATTAAATTAGTGAATATAAGTATTTTATTCGATAAATTTAAATATTAATTTTAAAAATGATTTATTTTTAAATTTTAATCTTATTAATATAATTTTTTATATTATTTTAGATAGTTTTAGATAATATATATATATATATATATATATATATATGGTACTTTGAATATTTTAATTTTTAAATTTTTTTAATAAAATAAAATTAACTTAATATTTTCTACAGTAAGTGTGAAAAAAAAAAAAAAATAAAGAACACAAAATTTTACGTGAAAACCCTTTCGGAAAAAACCACGAGCAGAGAGAGAAGAAAATTCACTATGTCGAAAATTTGAATCAATACAAAAGGAATAGACTATGTCTATTTATAGGCTTGTAAAGCCATATTCTAGTAGGATTGAAACACCTTATCCTAGTAAATATAAAAAATAGATGGAGTTTAATAAGGTTTAAAAAACCTTATTCTAAAATAAAATAAAAGAAGTCTAGTTCTATATGGATTTTACTTTTATTTTATTTTCCATCGTATTTTATTTAAATAAGAATTAGGGTCACTTAATTCTAACAATCTCCACCTTGACACAAATTCTCAATGAACAAGTTTTTTTTTTTTTTTCATGAACAAGTTCTCCACCTCTTCCATAAAACCCCTTAAGGGTTTAACTTCAACAATGAACACCAACCAAGTCTAAGCAATGTTCAAACTTGGTTATAGGAAGTGACTTGGTCATCATATCTGCAGGATTTTCATGAGTACTAATTTTGCTCACAACAATATCACCACGAGCAATAATATCACGAACAAAATGATACCGAACATCAATGTGTTTTGTTCTCTCATGAAACATTTGATCTTTTGTAAGAAAGATGGCATTCTCGATCATCACAAAATATCATGCTTGATTTGAAGGTCTTCATTTAGTTCACTAAAGAGTCCCTTCAACCAAATAGCTTCTTTACAAGCCTCGTGAATCGCCATGTACTCAGCCTTTCAGGTGGTAGACAAAGCGATCAGTAGTTTGCAAAGTGGCTTTCCAACTTATTGCACAACCTCCGATTGTAAAGACGTAACTTTGTGAGAGATCTTCTTCTATCAAGGTCTCCAAAGAAAATCAGCATCAACATACCCAATAACTCCATCTTCGCTTCTTCCAAATCGTAAGCAAACATCGATAGTACCTCGTAAGTATCTTAAAATCCATCGAACCGCTTTCCAGTGTTTCTTTACCGGATTCGCCATATATCCGCTAATCGCACCGATCGTGCATATGATAAATCGACGTGAACAAACCATAGCATACATGAGAGATCCCATCGCACTAGAGTATGGAACATGTGACATGTACTCAATCTCATCATCCGATTGTGGAGACAAAGCCGATGAAAGTCTAAAATGGTCGCTAAAAAGGAGTACTAACAGCTTAGCACTCCGCATATTGAACCTACAAAGAAGTTTCTCAATGTACCCTTCCGACTTAGGTACAATTTACTTGTTTTTCTATCTCTAAGAATTTCCATACCAAGTATCTTCTTTGTTTGGTCCCAAATCTTTCATCTCAAATTCTTCACTTAGTTGGGCTTTGACCTTTCTTATCTCTCCTTTGTCTTTTCTTTCGCTATCAACATGTCATCAACGTAAAGAAGTAGATACACAAAAGAACCATCATTGTTTTTCTTAAAGTAAACACAATCACAAAACTACTTCTTTTTTTGAAATCGTGAGAAGTCATAAAGGAATCAAACCTCTTGTACCATTTGCCTTGGTGATCAAGCTTTCAAACCGTAAAGGGACTTTTTCAAAGAAGCAAACATAATCCTCTTTTTCTCAAATCTGTAAAACCCTCTGGTTGTTGCATGTAAATATCTTCCTCAAGTTCTCCATGCAAAAATGCGCTTTTACATCTAACTGCTCAAGCTCTAAATCATGCATGGCCACAATACCAAGCAAAGCTCGAATCGAACTATGCTTCACAACTGGGAGAACACATCTGTGAAGTCCACTCCTGGAACTTGATCAGTAACCCTTTGCAACAAGCCTTGCTTTATATTTAGGTTCTTCAACTCCCGAGTCCCTTCTTTCTTTTTAAACACCCATTTACAACGAATGCAGTCTTCTTACCTTTAGGAAGTTTCACAAGATCCCATGTTTTGTTTTTGTGGAGTGATTCCATCTCCTCTTGCATAGCAAACATCCATTTTTCTCAGTCTTCACAACTAAATCGCCTCAGAATAATTTGATGGCTCTTGATTCGCATCTATATCTTCACCACATTTAAAGCATAAGCAACTAGATCACCTCAAAGATACTTCTTTGGAGGTTTAATTTCTCTTTTAGTTCTGCTTTTGGCGATAGAGTATTGAGGAGAAGAAGCAACTCTATTCTCAATTTTTGTACTTGACTTGAGGAGTCGACTCAGATTAACTCGATGCTCCACCGCTTTTGATTTTCTTTATTGGAACAGTCTTTAAGAGATAAGTTAGGAAGCATAGCAGTTTCATCAAAAACAACATCTCTGCTAATCACAACTTTCCTATTTTCAGGACACCATAACTTATACCCTTTTACACCACTTTATAACCAAGAAAAACACATTTAATGGATCTCGGTTCCAATTTTCCATTATTAACATGAGCATACGCAGACACCCAAAGATCTTTAAATCGTAATAATTAGCAGGATTACTGCACCATACCTCTTGTGGAGTCTTCTTCTCAATGGCAACGGATGGAGATCGGTTGATCAAAAACATGCGATGAGAGGTCGCTTCTTACCCCAAAAACGACTTCGGTAAGTTGGCATTTGACAACATACATCGAACCTTCTCCATGATCGCTCGTTCATTCGCTCGCAACGCCGCTTTTCTCAGTGGAGTATGACGAATCGTCAAGTGTCTCACGATCCCTTCCGACTTGCACAATCTATTAAACTCATCGAATGAACTCTAAGCCATTGTCTGCATGCGGAGGTATTTTATCTGCTTTCCCGCTCTGCTTTTTCAATCATAATTTTCCAAGACTTAAATGCGAAAAACACATCGCTTTTCGCTTCGTGAAGAACGCCCAAACTTTTCTCGAAAAATCATCAATAAAGGTTAGCATATAATTAGCTCCACCTCTCGAAGGCACTCTGGATGGTCCCCATAGATCAGAATGAATATACTCCAACGTTTCCTTCGTGTTATGGATTCCTCTAGTGAATCGAACTCTCTTTTGCTTCCCAAAAACACAATGCTTACAGAAATTCGGTTTGCAAATTCCTTGCCCATCAAGAAGTCCTCTTTTGCTCAATTCTACCATGCCATTCTCACTCATATGCCCTAGGCGCATATGCCAAAGTTTAGTAATATCATCATCTGACAAGGAAGAGGAAGCGACAACTACATCACCATAATATGAGAACCCTCGCAAAACATATAACTTGGCGCTTTTTTTCTTTGCCCTTTCATCACAACAAGGGAACCTTTGGAAATCTTTAAAACCCCACTTTCAAATGTGTATCTGCACTTTTTGAATCAAGAGTACTCAACGAAATTAAATTTCTTTTCAATTCTCGAACATACCGTGACGTCACTAAGTGTTCGACAACTCCATCAAACATCTTAACTTTAATTGTTCCAACACTGCGATCTTACACGAAGCATTATTTCCCATCAAAACAACACCTTCGGATAATCGCTTCGTAAGTTGTAAACCAATCCCGATTGGGACTCATATGGAAGGTGCAAACTGAATCAAGTATCCACTCCTCACTTACTTTAGAATCATTGACGAGCGACTAGAAGTTCACCATCGCTGTAGTCTTCTACAACATCGCCTTCACCGAGAATTTTTCTCGGTTGTTTTCCTTTGATTCGCAGCCTCCCTTTAATCTTATTTTGTAGCTTATAGCACTCGGTTTAATGTGCCCTTTCTTCTTACGAAGTTACAAGTTTTACCTCTATTTGAAGACTTGATCTACCCTTAGATTTACCACGATGATTTCTTTCCTGTGTCCTACCACGATCATCATCGAGATTCGATCTTGTCTCCCACGAACAATGAGACCCTCTCCCCGAGAGTCGAGTTTAACCACAAGATGTTTCATCTTATCATACGAGGTTAAAGAATCATAAATCTCATCAACCGTGAGAGACTCATGGCTATATAAAATCGTGTCTCTAAAGGTTGAATAAGACGGAGGCAACGAACAAAGTAGAATCAACCCTAGATCTTCCTTATCATCATATGAACCTCCATGGCCTCCAAGTTTGAGAGAATTTCTTTAAACACTCATAAGTGTTCGTGTACAGACGCACCTTCCTCCAAACGATGAGCATAAAGACGCTGCTTCATATGCAACTTGCTTGTTAGAGTTTTCGACATACATATTTGTTCTAGTCTCTTCCATAATGCAGCGGCGGTCTTCTCTTTCATCACATCCTGCAAAATTTCATTGGATAAATACAGATGCAATTGTGTTAATGCCTTTCGATCCTTACGCTTCTTCTCTTCATCCGTTAATGTCGAAGGCATCTTATCTATCCCTAGCAGGGGCATCCTCCAGATCCATCTGCAAGAAGAACCGCTTGCATCTTAATCGCCACAACGCAAATGCGGTGTTGCGATCCAACAACGAATTTCATATTTCAAAGACGCCATTACCGTGATCGAGATGAACAACCCTAAGCTCGGATACCAATTGTGAAAAAAATAAAATAAAATAAAAAATAAAGAACACAAAATTTTACGTGGAAACCCTTTCGGGAAAAAAACCACGGGTAGAGGAGAAGAAAATTCACTATGTCGAAAATTTGAATCAATACAAAAGGAATAGACTATGTCTATTTATAGGCTTGTAAAGCCATATTCTAGTAGGATTGAAACACCTTATCCTAGTAAATATAAAATAGATGGAGTTTAATAAGGTTTAAAAAACCTTATTCTAAAATAAAATAAAAGAAGTCTAGTTCTATATGGATTTTACTTTTATTTTATTTTCCATCGTATTTTATTTAAATAAGAATTAGGGTCACTTAATTCTAACAGTAAGTGCTAAGTAGTTATGTACTTACTTATCTTATTTAACACTTTTTTGTTAAAATTTTTTATATTAAGTGAAAAATTAAAATAATTATCTTAAATGTTGAAAATTTTCATTTCATTAAAAATGAATTTTTTTTTATGGTTTATCTAACCCACCCTAAATCATAAACAAGATAAGGACTCTGAAAATTGCACTGCTTTAAGATTAAAGGTCTGAACTAGGCATTGAAGCATGGGAAGGTAAAATCATAAAAGATAAACTACATCATAGTCACTCTAAAATAGGATTCATTTAATTGTATTAATCAGAAAATTTCGTTAATCACTAACGGAAAATCCTAGCCTCAACTGAAAACTCTAACCTCCCCTTCGTGCCACCAATGCCACGACCGCCTAAGCTCCAACAACGTCAAGGGAGATACTTTGAAAGTTCCCAGACAACTCTACTTTTGATTTTGATTACACCCAAAGCATGCTTTGGTCTCCTTTGTTCCCTCACGCCTACAACCCTACAGACATGGATTTTGGTCCAATCGCCTTTGATAATAAATCCGGATTTGGCTTTGGATTGGAAATGGAGAAAAGCAATTGCAGTGCCAAGAATCTCAGACCCAACAATATAAGAAAAAAGATAGCCACCGTTGTGTTCAACATTAGTCTTAATCTTTTGAGAAACAAAAACAATATAAGGAAGAACATAGCTTTTGAGTTGTCCCTGGTTGTCGCTTCCCAACTAATCACCATCACTTACTGCTTCCTAAACCATCGCCATTTTCGTGAACCATCGCCCCACCCATTGAAGTCCCTATTAAATATGATTCATATTTTCAGTCAAATTTAAAAAATAATCTTCTAGTTAAACTCTATTTATTTGTTTCAATTAAACTCTGATTAGTCTAGATTATTTTATTATTATTTGGCCTATGAATTTAGCCTATAAATAGGCTTTTTTACAACCTTAGAAAATACACCCATTAGATATTAGAACTCATAACACATTTAGAGAATTTTGTGTTTACGTTTTGTGGGTTTTTTGTTTTCGGGTTTTTGGGGTTTAGTTTTTATCTCCATCTTTTGTACTCTTTGTTCTTTTGCCATTATAGTAAAATTATCTTTGCCCGTGGTTTTTTATCCTCTTTGGAGGGGTTTTTCCACGTTAAATTTGTGTGTTCAATTTCTCAATTTTTCACTATTTTTTCTTATTCGTTGCTTAATTGGGCCGATCCTAACAGTCCCTGTGCCCATTATCATACTCAAACAACAGCAACAGTGAGCCAATAACCAAAAAGTCTCAATCGAAAATAAAAAAAATATTCCCTTATTTTGAAGAGTTCCAAAAAACTCAAAGTGGAACTCAAAGAAGGGGACTTATGATAGCGATGAGTTGGGAAGCAACAACCAGGGGCTTTAAAATCAACAAATAAAGAAAGAAAGAATAGAAAGGGACAACAAAAGTGAGCACGACCGAAGAAGGTAATTGGAGGTCGAACGACGGTGCTGGAGATTAGGCCGCGAAGGCATTGATGACAAAAAGGGGATGTTGGGGTTCTCAGTTGAGAGAAGATTGTTGATAATTTTAATCCGCTTGTGATTAACTAAACTTTTAATCGTAGCGATTAATTCAAAATTTTATTTTATTTAGAGTGATTAAATTGAAAAAAATAAAATAATCATAATAAGATAAACTTTTTTTTTAGAGTTACCATCAGTATAGTTTACTCGATCATATGCACACACGTCCGCATAGGGAATTTAACTATGGCTTAAAATCTTTTAAAAATTTAGGTGGAGTTTGAATAGGTAATTGAGTACGGTGCGGTGCATTGTATTTAGTTTATTTTTTGTTTCACGCTATAGTATTGTTATAATATCTAATTTTACCGCCACCTCTATTTTTACACTAACTGTAGGTAAACGCACCGTCCATCCAAACTAAATCTTACTTTCTAATATTAAACTATTGGATTTTAAAAGAAAAAAAATAAAAAATGGTGGAAAAAATAAAATTCCCAACGTTTAAATATAAATGATTTTTTTAGAAAAGAAATCACCTTATTACTAAATTAAGTTACAAATTTATAAAATTAGAATTTAGCTCAGTTTTTTCGTTATTAAGATTTCAGTTTTTTAATTTGTTAAAATGAAAGCTGACGACTTCTATAATTATCTTTTTACTCAAAAGATAAAAAATACAAAATATAAGAAAATTAAGTTAGATATAGTTGAAAAGAATAGATAATATTTTTTTTTGTTTATTTTTATATAATTACAATACAAAATAAGATACATTAATTAGATTTTCGAAAATATTAAATTTTATTAATTTATTTTTTAAAAATAAAATACATATTCGGTTTAAATATGTGAAATCTCTATTTTTGCGAGTAACTTGAAATTTTGTTAAAAATTCAACTATCCAAATATTTGTATTAAAATGATAATAAATTGAAGTGATAAAAATTTTTGCCTCATTTTTCTATGCACTATAAATTAATAGCAAACAATAAATTTAATATTCAAATATGTAATATTTTTAAATCCATAAAAAGTATATTGAAAAGTGTTGAATATTTAATTTTCTATTATACATTAACTGATAATATATTTAATGAATGATTGTGATAGGTATAATATTTTCTTAAGTCATTTTATAGTATTGATCATTGTACTATGCTTAAAATTATGATTTAATTTGTATATTTTTTATTTGATCTAAATTGCTGTCAATTATTATAATATTATTAGTTAGTCTAAATAATTAGTACTTTTGTTGATTGAGTCTTAGTTCGATTGGTATTTGCATTGTTGCCAATACAGGAGGATGTGGGTTCGAGTGCATTGAAGTACGTTGAAGTACATTATCTTCTCATTTATAGGTTAGGAGTAGCTATGAATAGTTCTAAGAATTATATAAAAAAAAAAGTAGATATGATTAGAACCTATAATGAGATTGTTTAAATAATAATAATAATAATTAGCACTCTTGATGATTTGCTAGCAAACATAATGTTTTAAAAATATTTATAAATGTTAAAATAGAACTTTTGCTTTAATAGTTCTAATAAAAACTTACCTCAATATCTTAATATAAATAGTTGATGATATTAATTATTGGAACTAATTAATAACATTAAAAATATAAAAATTAAATTATGTTAGAAATTAAAATAAAGAAATTAAATATCAAATCTAAACATAATAGAGAGAACAAAATTAAAATATTATCATTTTTTTAGAATGTGAAAAAAAATTAACAAGACACAAGTCAATCAAGGCCCCAGTGCCCTTTTATTTATAGTTTATAGATTTCTTTGAGAAATCAAAACAATCCTTTTATAATTATAATGCAAAATATTTAAATAGAGAAATAAATAAAATAAAAAGAGTTTAGAGGGGAAGGAAGGTTGACTTTCTGCTTACTTTTCTTTCTCCACCTTAATTGAAGATAGTAGGGCTGAGAAAAAAATTGAAAAATTTGAAGATTGGTTTGAATTGTTTGATTTAATTTTTGGTTTAAAAATTAAAAAATTGTTGAATTTTGATTTGATGGTATAACTAATGAATGTTGATTTTTCCCCTTTGGATTAGTCTATCTCAATGTTAAGGAATGTGTAGATATATAATCGAAGGTCAACTAATTACTACGGAGTTGATTTTATTCTCTTTTATTTCTTTCCCTATAAAGTAGGTTCTAACTTGTATATATATGTATTATTTTATGGTGTATAATGCATAGAATTTTATTCTCTCTTTCTCCTAGTGTTTTGTTATTTCGATTCTAGCATTTCGTACATGGTGTTAGAGCCTTTCGGTATCAGAGTCTTTCGGCTAAATTTAGTGAATTTGTGTTTTGTTGTTTTTAACGGGAACGGTTTGGATTTTTTGTGGGTCACTTGTGCAAAGTGACTTTTTGGGTTTATCGTTGGCATAAAGAGGTGCACCATCATCTCTTCACACGATCTGTAAATTTCGACTATTGGAACCTTGCGTGTGAAGCTTACGCACCACTTAAAGGTCAATAGTCCACTTTCACGAGCTGACATGTCTGGCCATGTGGATGTGGAGCAGTTTTTGGCCACCAAATTTCATCCCTAACGTCGACTCTTTTTATTGTTGTTTGACTTGGATTGGATTGCTCATTTTGGTATGATTTTAATTTTCTTGTTTATTGAGAAATACATTAGAGGAGACGAAAGTTAAGGTGAATGAGATGAATCATATAATGTCCAAAATTACAAAACATAAGCTCAATGGAACCAATTATTTTGATTGGAGTAAGGTGATCTTTATCTATCTGAGAAGCATTGACAAAGACAATCACTTGATTGATGATTTACTCACTGATGAGAAAAGTAGACATGTCTAAGAGACGATACCAAACTATTTCTATAAATTCACAATTATATTGATAATGAGGTAATTTCTTTAATCAATTATTATGAGTTTGTGAAAAAAAGCTAATAGATTATTTGGAATTTTTGTACTCAAGGAAAGGTAACATATCTCGTATGTACGAAGTGTGTCAGGCCTTCTATTGTTTAGAGAAGCAAGATAGATCATTCACAGCTTATTTCATGGATTTCAAGAAAGAATATAAAGAAATCAATATGTTGTTTTCATTTAGTTCAGACGTTAAAGTGCAACAATCTCAGCAGGAATAAATAATGGTTATGAGTTTTCTTTTTAGTCTTCCTCTAGAATTTGAGGCTACCAAATCTCACATTCTTTCAGGTTCTAAAATTTCATCTCTATAAGATGCCTTCACGAGATATGGTTTGTGACATGTATTGCTCATACTCATAGTAATGTTTTGATGAGTCGTGGCAATAAGATACAAGGATCAACTAGTCAAGACAAAAGTGGTGATAATCGCGAGATGGGGGGAGATGTGTGCTACTATTGTCATTAGCTTGGCCACACTAAGTGATATTGCCAAAAGCATCATAATAAGGCTAGGAGAGCACAGTTAACACATGCTGTAGCAACAAGTATTGAAACTATTTCATTATCTAAAAAATTTGCTCATCTTATCACTATTATTACCAAGTTAGGTAACTCCACTAAATGCCTCATTTCCTTATCCTCCAACTAGGTCATTGGCTCTAGTGCTATAGATCATATAACAAGTAATCCAAATCTCTTTCCAACCTTTAAACCCAATACACATACTCCTAAAGCTATTTTAAATGATGGATCCACCTCTCGTGTTTTTAGATCTAGCGTTGTTAATCCTACTTTATCTATTTCCCTCAATCCTATGTTAAGCCTACCCGATTTTTCTTTTAACTTATTATCTGTTAGTTAGCTTACACGTTCAACTATTGTGTATCATTTTTTCTTAATCATTATCTCTTTCAGGATCTTATGACGGAGCATATTATTGGTAGGGGTTGTGAGTTTGGCGGTTTTTACATACTTGATACAAAAGTTCGAGAGTTGTCGCATATTCTAGCATGGAGTTTCCCTTTGAGGTACATTATCGGTTGGGTCATTCGTCATTACATTCCTTGAAGTTGTGTCTTAAATTTCAATGTTTTTCATCATTAGATTGTGAGCCATGTCAATTTGCTAAACATCACTGTCTACTTTATGTTCCTAAAGTTAATAAAAGAGTTGAGTTTCGTTTTGAATTAGTCCATTTCAATGTTTGGGGTTCGAGTCCTATTACTTCGATGTCTAAGTTTTGTTATGTTGTTATTTTTGTGAATGAAAAATCGTTCTCAATTATTTTTTATTTTTTGTACCTTTTGTGCTGAAATAAAAACTCAATTTAATGCTAATGTTCGTATTTTACGAAGTGATAATGCAAAGGAATATTTTTTGATACCTTCAACTTATATGACAAAGAATGGTATTATTCATCGACCATCTTTTGTTGATATTCTGTCATAAAATGGTGTAGATACAAGAACAAACAAACACTTTTTTGAAGTAGCCAGAGCTTTTCTTTTTCAAATGAGTGTTCCTAAAAGTTTTTGGGATGATGCCGGTTTAACATTTTATTTTCTTATTAATTGTATGCCATCTTTTTTGCTTAAAGGTAACATTCTTTAACATACCCTCTTTCATTCAAAACCTTTGTTTCCTATTGTGCCCAAAATATTTGGTAACACTTGCTTTGCTTGTGATGTTCGTCCACAAGTCACAAAATTGGACCCAAAGTCTCTTAAGTGCATGTTTCTTAATTATTGTCATTTAAAAAAGGGTTATAAATGTTATTCTCCTTATCTTAAGAGGTATCTTGTATCTATTGATGTCACTTTTCTTGAAAACACACCATTTTATCTTGTGTCATATGTTTATAATACTTCCTTAGAAGATGATGATATATTTTTATATATTGTAAACCGTCTTGTTAGCTCCTCTAAAATATGTATGCTAGACATGAAACAACTCGACTACTAATCATTCATGTTTATTTAAGACAGCAAGAACTTCTAGACATATGCCAGCCATTAGTCTCTTTGTCGGAAGATTCAGTTCCTAGTCAGCTTGATCTAATCTTAAGGGGCTAGAACTTTTGTCTTGTAATCTGCACAGCCTTAAGCGACTCGCAAAGTGAGAATTCTCGATAAAAATTCTCCAAGGCACTAAAAATAAAGCGAATGTAACTCAAAGATAAAATAGCAACGAAAGAATAAAAAAAAAAAAGAAAGCAACACTCACAATGTGTTTGAGTAAATACTCTCAAAGTATTTTATTACTCAAGTATGAAGTGATTACAAATGAGTGAGAGAGACTTATATTTATAGTTGAGCTCCTCTAGATCCAACAGTATAGATTAAAATACATTAATGATCGAGATTAAATGCAATCTAAAAATTGGGATTCTTAAGGGATCTTGATCCTTTAAGATTATAAAATCAAATCTTCTAAGATTATAATATTCTAATATTAAGATCTTTTAAGATTACAAAATCAAATCTTCTAAGATTACTTCCATATTTACTTGACTATGTAGATGAGCCTACAATCTCTCCAAGCAATGGGCCAGTCCTGTTAGGCCAAATGACCCCATTGTGAATAAGATGGATCTTTCAAGTGTGCCTTAGTCACGGGCTCCCTTGCACGACTCGTGACATTCTCCCCTACCTATTTCTACGACACACTCATCTTATCTTCGAAATAGAATTTGTCTATCTTGTTTTGAAACTACCATAAAGCCTCGACAGTTTCCCAACTAGCTTCATTGTCAAAATATCCATTCCATTAAACAATATATTCATGTTTTGGCTTATATTACTTCCATTGAATCACTCGGTTTTCCATTATGTGTTCAAATTCATGATCATAGGAGACTTTTACCCTTATTGGCACTCATACAGGTGTGGCTCGATCTGGATCTTCCTGATCCTTACGGAAAAGCTTAAGCATACTAACATGGAACACCAGATAAATCTTGAGTTTTGCTGCCAATTCTTGTTTGTAACCTTGCCTACTCTTTTCAAAACTTGGAAAGGTCCCTCATGCAAGCCATCTAGTGCAAAATCAAGTGTAATTTTGAAAGGACTGAGTCACCAACCTAAAATTATACATCTCTGTGAGTTTAATAAGCCCACTTCTTATTTCACTTACTTGCCTTGTATAAGCTATATCTGGCTAAGTCATTCTACTCCTACCAATCTTTCGAAAAATTGATAAGCTATTGAATTTGGTCCTGCATAACGGGTTGCAACAATGTTGGGTGTAAGTGATTGTTTCCCCATCACTATCTTAAATAGACTCTAATTTATGGCCCCATTTCGCTACAAGTTATAAGAAAATTGGGCTACATCCAAAATCTTCAGTTAGTTCTTTTGTATTGCACTCACATAGTGTCGAATATACATTGTTAAGAAAGAATTTACTCTATCAGTTTGTCCATTGGTTTACAAATGTATGCTAGTGGAAAATTTCAAGTCTGACCCCATCAACTTGAACAGCTCTTTCTAGAACAGCCAATGAATTGCCCATCTCGTTCACTAACAATAGATTGTAGCATGCCCCAATATTTCACCACTTGTCAAAGGAACCAACGAGATGCCTCCTCAACAGAGCACTCATTGGTTTCTGGAATGAAGATTCCATACTTGGAAAATTTGTCCAGTACAACAACAATACTCGCAAACCTGTCAGATTTAGGCAAACCAATAAGAAAATCCATAGATAAAGTCTCCTATGAGAATTTTGAAATGGGTAAAGGTTGCAATAATCTAGCCAGAGTCTTTAACTCTACCTTGTCTTGTTGGCACATTAGACAAGTTTCCACATAGGTCTCAATATCATAACCTATGTGAATAATAATTTTCCTTTAAAAGAGAAATTATGGGTTGCATACCTAGATAGTCGACCCATCTCAAATTATGAAACTCATTAATGACTTTCTTGTACAAATTCTTGTATTGAGGTACATAAAGGCGATGTCCCTGAGTGTGTAACAACTTTCCTTCAAGCCAAAATCACCTTATTTCCCCCTCATCGACAAACTCTATCAAAGTTTTTATCGTGGGATCATGGGACAATCCCTCTTGAATGTACTCCAATAGAAAGCTATCAGGCTGATTAATTGCTGCAAACTCCTTTTTTCGGCACAATGTATCAACCACTACGTTGGCTTTCCCTAGCTTATACTCCATGTTGAAATCAAATTCGGCTAAGAAAACTTGCCAACGAGCCTGCTTAGGAGACAACTTTTTATGGGTAAAAAGTTGACTATTTGTGACATTATCCATAAATACTATGAACCTGAAACCTAACAAATAGTGTCTCCATATGCACAAGCAATGAACCACTATGGTCATCGCTTTCTCTTGAACTGTATATTGATGCCCTGTATCATTAAGTTTTAGACTCTCAAAAGTAACTGAATGCTTATATATTCCCCCAATTACATAGTTTGATGCATTCGCATGTACTTCATACAATTTCAAATAATATGAAAAAATAAGAATAAGCTCCTTCATTACCTGTTTCATTTAATTAAAGGCATTTTGGCACTGAGGACCTAATTTCATACATTTCCCTTCTTCAACAAATTTGTTAAGGGTGCAGTGATTCTCGAGTAGTCTTCAATGAAGCGTTGATAATAATTCGCCAACCTAAGGAAAGACTACAACTTTATTACCTTGTAGGTGGTTCCTAATCAAGAATAGCCTGAATATTGCTCACATCCATCCAAATTCTTCCACCTCCCACAATGTGACCTAAGAAAGGTACCTTGCATTGAGAAAATGAACATTTCTCTTCTTTGACATAAAGCTCATTTTCACACAAGGTTTGGAATGCTTCCCTCAAATGTTCCACGTACTTCCCAAGTGGCTTACTGTACACCACAATGCCATCAAGATAAACAACCATAAAATGATCTAAAAAGGGTTGAAGTACCTTATTCGTCAAGGTACAAAATGTCATTGAAGCATTCATTAGTCCAAAGGGCATTACAAGGAACTCATACGAGCCATAACGCGTTACACAAACAGTCTTTGGCTCATCCCCTTCAACTATCCTGACTGATTGTACTTTAACTGCAAATCTAACTTGGTAAACCACCTTACGCTACCCAAATGATCAATCAAATCTATAATGAGTTGAATTAGGTACCTGTTTTTCACAATGATCTTGTTTAATTCCCAGTAATCGATGCACAATCTTAATGACCCACCGTGCTTCTTTTGAAACAAACTGGTAGGCTAAATGGGGCTTTAGATGGTTTCATAAACCTAGCATCTAAAAGTTACTTCAATTATTTTTGTAACATTTCTAATTCTAGAGGAGATATCCGATATGGGGCCCTAGCTAATCGCTCAGTGTTAGGAATCAACTCGATCTTATGATCCACCTCTTTATTTGGTGGTAACTTTTTGAGCAACTCTACAAGTATCACATCTAAAAAAAACTATAGTAATTATTCTGCTTATTTAGGAATCTCACTAATGGGTTTAATAATTTCATCAACTTTCAAGGTTGCTAAGTAGGAAACTTCATCTCTGAGTACTCCCTTAGCGACTGGATTGTCAATAGTACTTTGGCTTCTATGTCGTCATCCCGTTTAATTGGTACCACAAATTGACGCGAGTCTAAGATGCAAATACAATCGAAAAAAGGAACGAGAAGTGCATTAATCTAGTCAAGACAATTTATTCCAACCACAAAGTCGTAATCATCAAACGATATTACCTCAATAGTCTCCTTACTAGTCTAACCATCTAGTTGAAGTTCGACTCCCTTTGCAATACCCATTGTTGAGACACTTTTTAAATTCATCATCTTAATCCAACTCGATTCTTTCTTAACCTTGGGACCAAGTTTCTGAATAGGATCTTTAGACATGAACAAATATGATGCACTTGTGTCAACAAGTGCACTTAATCATCTACTAGCCACAATAATGTCTACAAACATCAACCCTTTTTCTTTTATGACCCTTCTTAACTTCAACACCACTCAATATTGAACCAAAATTCAATGGTGCTTTTTCTGGTTCATCATCCCTGCTGACGAAAAAAAACAAAGATCATTTCAGACAATCCTTTACCTTATGCAAGCCTTGAAAAATGAAGAAACTCATTGGTTTTTTTCTTCTCCCAAGGCTTGTCTAGTTTAGCTTTTTGAACAGTTTGGGTCTTACCATTGTCATTCCTTATTGACTTATTTTTATCTCTTCCATTATTTTTATTTGGTCTAAATTTGGACTTAGAAGACTTAGATTTTTCCACATCCTTAGCACCTGGCTCAAGAAGTGACTTTACAATAGTCATGGCTTTGATAAGTTCCTTAACTCCACGACATTCCAATTATTGCGAAAATTGTGAATTGTTATTACTTAGAACAGTGAAAAAGAATAATGTCTCATTATTACTTAGATTAGTGAGTTGGAGCATCAACTCACTAAACTCCTTGACATACTCCTTAATCATGCCTTGTTGCGAAAACCAACGCAACTTAGCTCAGGCCTTCTTCTCGACATATTGTGGGTAAAACCTTAAACTCTTTTTGCAACTCCTCCCAAGTTCTAATTTTGATCCCACCTTGCTTTTCATTTATGGACCTATAACGTCACCAAAACAAAATAACATCAGCAAAATACATAGAAACAATGATTACCTCAACATCATCATTCTTAATGCGCATAGCACGAAAGTATTACTCCATCTCCAAATTTGTCCATTTCCCTCATGGGTCTTACCCTATCGAACTTTTCTTGCTTGAGGACATAAAAATCTTATAGTTTGGTCTTGTACCCAACACCCCTTTCCCACAACAATCGACACATAGTGAGCTCCCCTTGAACTCTTCAATTTTTGTGTTCAAAGATGTCACCGTGGCTTCATTTTCTGCCTTCATAGCTAACATCACAACTTTCAGAGTCTCATTATTTTCTATCAACTTGCCAACAGTGGTGTTGAGGAGTGCTTGCAATGGACCCATATTGGAACTAAGGGCCTCCACCATATATTCCTTGAGTTACTCTTTCATTGAGTCCAGCTCATTAGTGCGTCCCTCTATTATTTCGAGTGTTTCCTTCACATCCCCTATAGATTAGTTAAGATTGACCATTCCTCTTTTTGTATCCCTCGAGGATAGCTTTCTTGGCCCTTCCACAAGTCTCAATTTGTTCTTTCACTCCTTTTGACATCTTACTGGGTGTCTTCGACTTTGATACCAACTCTCACGGGGTTAGAATTTTCGTTTCATAATCTGTGCAGCTTAGGCCATTTCTTAGGTTTAAATCTATGTAAGTCAGCTTAACTTTCACAAAATAAGAGTTCTTGATATAAATTTTCTAAGGCATCGTAAATAAAGTAGAAATAACTCAAAGAAAAAAGAGCAATGAAATAACATAAAATCCACAAGAAAGAAATACTCACAAAGTGTTTAGGTCAATGCTCTCAAAGTATTCTATTACTTACGTATGAAATGGTTACAAATGAGGGAGAAAGACTTCTATTTATAGTTGAGCTCTCCTAGATCCAATGGTACAAATTAAAATACATCAATGATCGAGACTAAAGGCAATATACAAATTGGGATTCTTAAGTGGTTTTGCTACAAGATATTTTAAGATTACAAAATCAAATCTTCTAATATTACTTCCCATATTTACTCGGCTATGTAGATGGGCCTACGATCTCTCCAAGCAATGAGTCAACCTTGTTGGGCCAAATGACCTCTTTGTGAACAAAATGGATCTTTCAAGTGTGCCTTGGTTGCAGGCTCCCTTGCATGACCTGTGACACTAGTATTGACCTTCTCATTACCCTTCGAAAAGGTAAATGATAGTCTACTTATCCTATCTTCTCTTTTGTCTCTTATGATCAATTATCTCATGTCGCTAGCTCTTTCATTGATTCATTGAACTCTATTTCAATTTTTAAAACTGTTAGAGAGGCTTTGTGTATTCTTCGTTGGTGAGATGTAATGATAGATGAGATGATTGTTTTACATAGTATTGGTACTTGGGAATTGGTTAATTTTCTTACTAGATAAAAGGTTATTAGATGTAAATGAGTGTTTACACTCAAAGTTAATTCTGATCGATCAGTTGTGTGGCTAAAAGATCATCTTATTAATAAAGGATATGCTCAGACCTATAAGGTTGATTACTTGGACACTTTCTCTCATGTGGCTAAGATGACTTCTGTGCATTTGTTCTTTTCTATGACGACTACATATTAGTGGCCTCTGTACCAACTTGATATAAAAAATACCTTTTTGCATGGTAAATTATAGAAGGAAGTCTATATAGAACAACCACTCGGTTTTATGCCAAGGGAAGATGGTGTGTGAAGTTGTATCATCTTTGAAAATCCGTATATAGCTTGAAACAGATCCCACAAGCATGGTTTAGATGTTTTAGTGAGGTGATTTGAGATTTTGGTTTACAGAAAAGTTGTTGTGGTCACTTGGTTTTATACAAACACTCAGATCCAAGTATAATTCTACTAGTAGTTTATGTTGATGATATTTTTATTATTAGGAGTGATGATGTTGACATCCTTGCTTTGAAATCATTCCTTTATATTTAGTTTCAAATGAATGATTTAAGGTAGTTGAGATATGTTATTGGAGTTGAAGTTACTAGGAGTAAAAAAGGTATGTTCTTGTTTAAGAGGAATTAATGATTTAAGGTAGTTGAGATATGTTATTGGAGTTGAAGTTACTAGGAGTAAGAAAGGTATGTTCTTGTTTAAGAGGAAATATACCCTTGACTTACTTGAAAAAACTAGAAAGTCGATATGCCAACCTTGTAGCATACTGATGGATTCTAATTTGCAAATTATGTAGAAAGATAGTGATCCTTTTGAGGATTATGAGAGGTATAGCAGAATAGTTGGGAAATTGACTTATCTCACATTTACTCGTCACATTGGGTAGCATTAAAAAAAATCTTATGTTACTAAAAGGGGTTCCAATTCATGATTTCTATATTAGAACTATGGGAACATAAATATTGAATGCTTCATATATATAGATTGGGTAAGATTGAAGATGGATAAGAGGTCAACTATAGATTTTTGTGTTTTTTTGTGTGGGAATCTAATTTCTTAGAGAGCGAGAAGCAGAGTGTAGTTTCCCAATTTAGTGCAAAATCTGAATACAGAGTTATGACACAATATATGTGTGATATTATATGGTTATAATAGTTGTTGAATGAACTAAGTTTTAAAGTGTCATTACTAGCAAAAAAATGGTGTGAAAATCAAGTTGCTCTTCATATATCTTTTGATCCAGTAGTTCATGAGCGAACCAAGCATATTGAAATCGACTGTCATTTCATTCGTGAAAAGATTCATTAAAAACTAATATCAGTGAGTTATGTCAAAATAATAGATCTATTAGGAGATATCTTTTAGAAACCTCTTAATAGGCCTTGTATTAATTATATTGGTAACAAGGTGGGCAAGATTAATATCGATGCTCCAGCTTGAGGGAGAGTGTTAAAAAATGTGTAGATATGTAATTGTAGGTTAGCTAATTATTAGGGATTTGATTTTATTGTGATTTGATTTGATTTTATAGGTTCTAACTTGTATATATATATG
This sequence comes from Gossypium anomalum, assembly GCA_025698475.1. Lineage (NCBI taxonomy): Eukaryota > Viridiplantae > Streptophyta > Magnoliopsida > Malvales > Malvaceae > Gossypium > Gossypium anomalum. The sequence continues at coordinate 65,623,221 of CM046956.1, forward strand.
TAAGGGTGAGTGTTCAATCGAATTGAGTCAAATCGAGTGAAAAATTTCGAGTTAATAGAGTTCACAAGTCCTATTTTATAATCCTAACTCAATTTGAATTTTTTTCGAATCGAGTCGAGTGAAATAAAATTCGAACCGGGTGAAATTGTTCGAGTTAAATTAAAAAAATTAAACTTGTCAAGTACAAATATTGTTACAGTATAACAAATTCTATGTTAGAGCACAAACCATATATATATTTGAAAAATATTTCAAAGCAAAATAATAAAAAATAAGATACTTGAGTATGATAAATTTAAATCATTAATTAGGTCCCCAAAATTATTATTTAGAAAAATTTTAAAATTTTAACTTTTTTAAAATATTTTTTAGAATTTTAAAAAAAATTATAATTTTTTTAAAAATATAAATTTTGAAATTTTTATAAATATTTTTAATTTTTGAAAAATATTTTGATTTTATTTGTAATTTTTGTTAAGATAAATCAACTTGCTTATTTTCAAAGTTGACAGAGATAAAAAAGGTATCTACACCATTCTATTATTTGAATTATTTGAGTTATTCAAATTGTGAAATCCAACTAGACTCGAACTCGAAACTCAAAACTCGAACTGAGTTATTCAAGTTGACTTAAATAATTCCAATAACTCGATTCGATTAACTCGAAATTCAACTTTTTTTTATTTTTTCGAATCAAATCGAGTTTTACTCATTCTATTTATATGTATTATTTGATGGTGAATAATACATAGAATTTCATTCTCTCATTATCGTAGTGTTTTGTTATTTCGATTCTAGCATTTTATACACTCAATAATATATTTATGTTCTTCCTGTTGAAATTTTAGGATGGACAGTGTCTTCGACCATCCGACCCTGCTTATGAACAAGTACTAGATTCCTTGGCTATGGTTGCACAACATACGCCTGTTCCTCTTCTAGAAGCCCTTCTAAGATGGCGAGAAAGGTGAATCATTTTCTTATTTACTTTACCATTTAACTCTTCTTACAAATTCTTATTCTAAAATCTATTTTTAGTTTTTAATAATGATTTGTCTTAGTATCATTTGTCTCTTATATTATTTTTAACTGTAATATTATTGATTGATATCTTGTTTTAAAGTAAAACAAGACGAAATTGATAGTTTAATACTACTTTTCATAAAAAAAAAAAAAGAGAGTGGAAAAGCTCAAAGGATCCAGTATCATATATACATACACACACACACAAAACTATAAGGATTTTTATGTCAAAGTTAACAATACCTCACAAGTTTGGTATGAGTCTCAATGGTACTAGAGAAACAACCAATAATAATATAAGAGCCATGTGTCGTGTGGGAGCCACCTCTAAAATGATGTGATCCTAGTATTGTTGACTTTATGTTGAGCTTGACAAGGATGTCAAACTTTAATCGGAGAGGAGCTTGTAACACCTTAATACTATGTTGGGAAACTTTGAAGATCTACTATGACAGATATGTAAAGTTTTAGTCCATGCCTGTGATGCACATTTAGGAAAAAATCGTCAAACTTTTAGTTTGAAGTGGATAGTACCTTGTAAGTTATTATGGGTATCTAAAGGTAGTATCAAATCAATTAAGTTAGAATACGAGAGGTAAATGCTATATCGTGAGAACCACCTCTAAAACCCCGAGGGAGATAAGTGCTACATAATGAGAGCCATCTCTAGAATCCCAACTTTTTGTCTGATTTTGGTTTCGTATGTTTTATGTTGGGTTTAGCTCGGAATTCAAGCTTTAATGGGGGAGTTTGTAACACCCTAATCCCAGTTTGAAAAACTTAGAGGATTTGTTATAATTTATATGTGGAGACTTAAACCTATACTTGTGAAGTGCCTTTAGTGGGACAAAATAGTAAGGCTTTTGAGTTAAAGTGGACTGTACTTTACAGGTTAAGTATGAGTATCAACATACTTAATTCAACAACTAATAATCAATCATCTCAGGTTTTCTTTAAGCCAATGTAAAGTTAATGTCGTTTAATCAAGGCATATGGTCATTAATTCTAATTGTTTTATGACTATAGGATTTCATTGTCTTACTTTTACTTTTGTGATCTTGGTTGCAGTGAACCCCCAAAGGGTGCAAATGATGCATCTACTTTCCAGAGAAAGGTTTATATTCTTTAATAGCTTATAGATTTTACTACGTAAAAGCTTATTTTTTTTAATTCATTCAATGGCTTGTAAAAAGTGTCTTTTTTCCATCCAAAAGAAAGGAATATCAAGTTAAAGGAAACTAAATATGAATGTTAGACCCATTATAAAATGATGCTTACCTTTTAGCTTTTTTAAATTTGCCAAATGGTTTTAATTATTCTGCTTAATTCACTGTGAGTTTAATTTGTCTTCATGGGGACCAGCTTGCCGTGGAGTGCATTTTCTGTTCAGCTTGTATCCGTTTTGTTGAGTGCTGTCCACAAGAGGGACTTACTGGTTTGTTCATTTCCATCTTTTCCCATTTGCAATTCTACATTTGTTTATCGAAATTTGGTAAAACGTTAGACTTTCATTGCAGAGAAGCTTTGGTCTGGTCTTGAGAACTTTGTTTTTGATTGGTTAATCAATGCTGACAGGTAAGGCAGTGAAGGATGAGTCCAGACTTGCTCAAATTAAAGTTGTGGATTTAATTATGTTCTTTTTAGTGCTCAGGTTTTATATACAAATTATATGCATTAGTTTGTATTCGTTGTCATTAATTATATTATAGTCATTGAAGTATTATTATAATATAGGGTTTGCATAGATTAATTTTTTGAACAATTTATTTAGCCTGATCTCGCTGGATTATTGATTTGAAAATATATTCTTATTACAGGGTTGTTAGTCAGGTTGAGTATCCCTCACTAGTTGATTTGCGGAGTCTCCTTCTTGACTTAGTTGCACAACTCCTAGGCGCCTTATCTCGGATCAGGTACTTGTGTTACTGTCTGGTGGCATTAGAATTTGATGGGGACGTTGTTCATGTTGTACTTGTCATACCATTATAAAATGGTTGATGAAATCTTTTGGAAGAAATTTGTTTGATGATATTTCCCCCTCCCCATTAGTGAGAAATATCTGATGAAGAATCAGACCTATATGTCAAAAGATGGTAATAATGTTGTCTACTAGAGGACATCTCCAGGGGATTTATTCTCTTTTCCTTTTTTTTTTCTCATGAAAAGTCTTGGAATATATAGGATGTCTTAAATTAGAGCATTTGAGATTGAAAGGTTGGTATTAGGTTCATGGAATACCTTCTTTTACATATTCTGGCTCAAACCCAATAGGTTTTCCATGTACTCAAAACAAAGGTAATATCAGTGAGTGAAGGGAAGAGTTTATTTGTAACTTAGTTGTTTGTTTTACTATGTTTAATCTACTATGCATGAGAAGAACTATCTACTTTTCATGTATCTACAAAAGAGAATCATGTTTTTGATTATTTCTAGACTTCTTAAAGATCTAAGCTATGACTGAAAACTTATTTTAAAAATAGGTGAAATGCTTAATGGTAGGTATCCAAAGTTATTATATTAATACGTATTAATTGTTCTTTTTTTTTTTTACAGGTTTACTTCTGTAACTGAGCGTTTTTTCATGGAATCTAATACTCGTCGAATAGACAGTAGTGTTGCCAGAAGTGAAACACTTAGTATTATAAATGGGATGCGCTACCTAAAGCTAGGGGTATGATACATTTTGTTTTTATGTTTTTCTCTTACCTCAAAGAAAAAGACATCATGATGACCAGTGTTTGACAATAACTTGTTTCCAGGTTAAGACTGAGGGAGGATTGAATGCATCAGCTTCTTTCGTGGCAAAAGCAAATCCTCTTAACCGTGCTCCACATAAACGAAAAAGTGAGTTGTATCATGCACTATGCAACATGCTTTCAAACATTCTAGCACCACTTGCAGATGGTGGGAAAAACCAATGGCCTCCTACAGGTGTAGACCTTGCTATCACTCTATGGTACGAAGCTGTTGGGCGAATCAGAGAGAACCTTATGCATTGGATGGACAAACAGAGCAAACATATAGGTGTAAGGGCATCTGTTTATCTATTTTTCTTCGAAAATTGAATTGGTTGTCTAATAAGATGATAGAATAAAGGTTAGCCTTTAATTCTACTTCACGGCCTAGAAAATATTCATCTACCAATTACACAGTCTATAGGAATAAATTGACTAATCTCTAATAGATGCTTCTAAGGCTTGGGCAAAAATGAAATCTACTCAATCATAAAATAAGAAGTTGTGTTATTTGGTAAAGGAGATACTACATTGTTAAACATATTTTTTTATGTCACTTTGTTGGTAGGTCTTTAGATGTTCTCCATTTTTACTCGTTAATGTTTTAGATTTCACACCCTAAGAAACTAGGAAGGAAATTAGTAAATTAGTTATAAAGGAAGAGAAATTCTAAGAATTTTGTTTCTGTAGAATTCCTAATGCAGAGAGAGCAGTAACATAACTTTTATCCCTTTCTAAGGGCCCTATTATTCCTTTCACCACCAAGTTCATGATAGGCAGTAGTAGTGTAGAATTAGTTATTTTTAAATTTCAATGCTTAGTTAAAGTGAAAAGAAAGGTTTACTAGGACTCTCAACTATGTAGGATTAGTTATATTTATATGTTAATGGTTAGTTGGAATGAAAAGAAAGATTCATTGTCTCACTTGTATTGCTTCCATGTATGTTTCTTTGATTTTCATTACAACTGGAATTTTGAGAGGAGCAAGTAATTCATCATTCAAGACACATTATCATTTTAAAAAAGTTTATTTGCTGCACACTTTCTCTGAGATTATTGACAATTTCCATCAATTAGAATGCTTAAGTACCTATTTAACTACTTTTCTATACTTTATTTTATTTCTTCATAAACATATTTTCAGGTATAGTGATAGAAAGTTGTCCATGCATTTAAATTAAATGTGAATTTTTATTTAAAATGTATTCTTTCCTTCTTTTTTTTTTCTTTTTTAATGTTGTAAAGTTCTTATATTAATGACGCTTGAACACTATTGTCGAATAATGCACTAGAGTATTTGAGTTTTAGTGGACTGTATATATCAGATAGGAATCCTATTTTTGCAGGATACTAGTTAAGTGATGTTTTTCCCTAGTGTGATAGAGATTATAACTATGTGCATAACAGTCTGTAACATCTCTAGTTTTTTAATGATTAAATTAATTCTCTACACGATATCATATGTTTTTGGTTCTTTCTTGAAAAGATTCTTTACCAGCTGAATTTCTGGTTTTTTTTGTTCATCAAATTCCCAACTCCTTTTTTTACCCTTGTTTGCTTCATTTCTAAGCAATCATGTTAGATTCCACTAAAACTAGTCCTACCTTAGAGACTACCATGATTGAAAACACAACTACTTCAATCATTGAAAATTTGAAAATCATTTAGTCATCTTAACGATTGAACGAAATAATTATTTGAAATTGTCCCCAATTTTCTTTATACATCTTTGAAGGGTCAAAGAAAATAAAGTCATTTGTTAGGCACAAAACTTCCAAAAAATATCCTAAATTAGAGGAAAGGGATGCACAAGGTTCCATGGTTGTGGAATCGATGCTTTCAGAGATTAGTGATACGTGTATGTTCCTTGTCATTACCAAAGAGATCTAGGATTTTATTAGGCTGAGATATTCCAAGGTTAATGATATTGTCCAAATCTGTGAAGTTAAGACAAATTTCAACAACCAAGCATGGGAATCGATCTGTTGTTAAATATTTGAGTCTCTTACTAGGTCTATGTTAGGAAATGGATATCTATTAGTGCATCCAAAGGAGATAGTGCAACCATAAAGCAATTCATGGAAAAGGATCATATCTACAACTTTCTAAGGCCTCAATTTTGAGTTTGATGTTGTGAGAGCCCAAATTTTAGGGAAGGAGGATTGACCTTTGAATGAGGCAATATCTTATCATTTGGACTGAAGAAGAACGACGAAGTGTTATGTTGGACACATTGATGGGAGATGGATCTATTGTTGTCACCAAATTGCAAGATTAAAGGATTATGGAGTTTTGCAATAATTTAAAGGTAGTAAGAAACACTCTAATTTGTCCAAGCACATACTGCTAGAATCATCCTACATAAGAGATAAGTGACAAAAACTCAATGGAAAACCCTTAATGATTAATAGAGATGTGACAAAGGACTACCACATATGGCTAGTGCTTGCTTGTGTAGTGAAGAAAACTCACAAGGTTCAATTTTTGAGTTCAACGAGGACAAATTGAGAATTTTTTTGTTAATGCCTCAAGGGGACTTTTTTCAATGATTTGTGCCATAGATTTCAGATCCATGGATCAAATGGCATTTTTATGATTCGAAAGCCATAAAGCCTTTCATAGCAATCTTCACACAAATCTTATACCAAAAATTTTAAGGAAATAAGAGATAAGTGAGAGAATGCTATGATAAAGGAGATGGAAGCTCTTAAAAATAACAAAATGCGAAAGTTAGTAGAATTGTCGAGAGGAAATAAAGTTGTTGAAAATAGATGGGTTTTTTTGATGAAGCACAAGTCTAATGGTTCAATAGAAAGGCATAAGGCAAAATTGGTTGCTAGATGGTATGCTCAAACCTATGTCATAGATTACCTTCATATCTTTTATCTTAATGCAAAGATTAATACGGTACGTGTCATGTTGTCATTGGCTGCAAATTTAGGGTGGAACCTACAACAGTTTGATGCAAAAATAAAAATAAAAATTTCACCATGGCGATTTAAAAGAGGAGATTTGTAAGAGATTCCTCTGGGTTTAAATCTAGAAAAAAAGGTATGGTCTGTAAGTTGAAAGACCTCTATAGCTTAAACAATAATTAAGGGCTTGGCTCGAAAGATTTATAGATGTAACGACTACCTTGGGATATAAATAAAGTGAAGGAGGTCACGTTCTGTTTGTAAGGCACTCAAAGTTAAGGGGCATGATAGTGTTGTTGGTATATGTGGATGATATTATCATAGTAGGTAATGATATGGAGGAGATGCAAAATTTAAAAGGGTTCATGCTGAAAAATTTTGACATCAAAGAAGTTGGAAAGTTAAATTACTTTTTTGGTATTGAAGTAGCACATTCAAAGCAAGGAATTTTTATTTTAGAGTAGAAAAACTTGCTTAATTTATTGAAGCAAGTAGGAGTGTTGAGTTTTAGACTGATTGATATGACAAATGAGTAAAACTATACACTATGTGGTGCTCAAAATGATTTTGTTGTGGGTAAAAGTTCTTACGAAAGACTTGTTGTAAGATTAATCTATTTGACACATACAATACCAAAAATCACATTTTTTTTAAGTGTAGTAAGAGAATTTATACACAATCCAAAGGAAATGCATCTAAAGGCTTATTTAGAATTTTGCAGTATTTGAAGGGTGATCTTAAAAAACAATCTTATTCAAGTGAGAAAGCATGACTATAGAAGCTTATACCGACATTGAGTATGCTAGAGCATTAGTTGACTGGAGGACAACTTTGAGCTATTATACATTCCTAGTTGGCAATCTAATGACCTAATGAGGGAAAAGAAAAATGTGACGGCAAGGTCAAGTACAAAGTTAGAGTTCAGGAATGGCACTATGAATATGTGAATTAAAATAATTCTTGATGATCTAAAGATAAAATTGGAAGGTATTGGATAAATATCGCATATGCAAGTATACATATTGTAATAAGTAGTATAAAACATAATTTCCACGGAGAATTATTAAATACTAATCACAGATTATTATTCTATAACTCATCTAAATAAATCAACAATAATATTTTTAAAATTAAATTAATAAATAAAATATAAAAAGAAAATCTAATTAAATAATCAAATAATAATAAAATCTTAAGATTATAATTTCATCTAATGCATAGTTATTTGTTCTAATCTCCACTTCGTTTATCTTAATAAAGTTGATTACTAACATAGGTATTAAACATTCCTTAATTATCTTCCATGCAATTAAACAACAAATTTAATCTAATTATTAAGCTATACTTTTATGTCAATGATTTAAATGAAATTGATTAAGAATAAATTGCAATTTTAGCTATCTAAGATAATTAAGTATATTCTTATCTTAATTATAGATCAACATTTAATCCATTTAATTTAGAGTAAAAGTTATTAAATCCATACCTAAAATGTAAAGTCATTTTTCACATTTGTTTAATTTTGTCAAATTAATAGTTGACCAAACTATTATAAAAAAAATAAATATGGATAAATATGAACCCTAATAAGGAAATTTAGTTCATGCAAAAATTAATCATAAAAAAAAAGAGAGCAAAAACAGAGATGGAGAAATTGAGTTTTTATTGATTTCTGTAAATTATTGATGCTTCAAAGCTTTCACGGCTTTTCTCTTTTCACTCTCTCCTCTTGTGAGTTTTGTATCATTTTCCCTTTAAAAGTTCTTTAAAATTTGTATCATTAAAGAATCGCCTTGTAATTAATTGTCAGAGTAAAAATTGGTTATCAAAATACTCGCATTAAATGCAGGTTCTAGCTAAAGTTTGTTAGAGTGAGTAAATAATTTCTTGCATAAATTAATCTCTCCTTTTTTGATTCTTCGCCTACAATGTATAAAAATTTATATAAAACAAGTCCGAATCACTAATAATATATTTTAAAAAACCCAAAATATAAATTAAACATAAATAATAATAATTCATATAATCTATTAAAAATTAACTTAAAAACCAAACTTTGGTCCTAAAATATAATAAAATAAAAGATAAATAATTCTAAGTTATTGAAGTTATCAAAAGGCCCTATGCAGTTGTATTGTGACAACAAACGGCAATCAATATTGCATATAATATAGTTCAACATGAAAGAATCAAACATGTTGAAAAAGATAAACATTTTATCAAAGACAAACTCGATAATAAATTTATTTAAAGATCATTTATTTCAATAAAGGATCAACTAGTACCAAATAAATGTTTTTGAAGATACTGTTATCCATAATGGAATGGAGGATAACTACTCACCAACTTGAGAGGAAGTATCATATATTGTGATAACGTGAGTATATAAATTTTGGTGGATTGTGTATGTTAGATAACAGTGTATATACCATATAGGAATCCTATTTTTATAGGATGTTAGTTAAGTGATAAGCTCCCCTTAGTTTTGGTAGAGATTAGAATTATAGAATTTGTATGTATTATGATTAAATTAGTTTTGGTGAAATAAAGATATATTTGATAAATTATTAGAAATTTTTATTTCATTGAAAATGAAAATTTTAAGGTTTAATTTGTTAATTATATTTGGTAATCATATTTATTTTTTACTTAATATTAATTTTTTTAAAAAGTGTTAATTACAATAAATAAGTGATAACTATTTATTAGTTAATATTGAAAATATTCTTATGATTGAAATAAAATATTTCTAATGCTATTCAAAATAAAATAAATAATACCATATCAATAACATTAAAATTATGAAATAATGAATTTTCAAAAATAAAATTTATTATTATCAATCAAAATAATTATATTCAAAAATTAATTTTTTAAAATGCATCAAACAATTTTATAAAATTCAATATTAGAAATTTAGCACTTAATTTTTTAGTTTTTAAGCTTACAGAAGCACACGGTCATAATGTAATCCTGCTTCCAAGATGATAATAACCTTTTTGTTTCAAATTTTTACTTTTTGTTGGAAATTTCTATTAAACATTGTCTTCACCTGTCTCTAATGTATTTTGTGCATTGTGATCAGTTCTTCTTTCTCTCTCTTTCACATAAACAATTCTCTGTTTTAGGTTGGTTATCCTTTGGTGACTCTACTTCTATGTCTTGGAGATCCTCAAATATTCCACAGCAACTTAAGCTCTCACATGGAGCAACTCTACAAGCTTCTACGAGTAAGTTGGCTTTTATACACCCAGACACACACATATATTGTCTGGGCCTTGGGTGCTGGACAGGCACGCACAACGTGAAATTTCCAACTCTTCTTATGCTTTTAACCTCTGTTCATATTCATCAGTTTCCATTTCAGCTGTCCTTGTAATGAAGCATCTGGTACTATATATGCAGGACAAGAATCATCGTTTCATGTCTTTGGACTGTCTTCATAAAGTTTTAAGATTCTACTTAACCGTTCATGCAGCTAACCAACCACCAAACCGTATATGGGATTACCTTGATAGTGTAACTTCTCAACTGTTAATACTTTTGAGGAAAGGAATGCTAACTCAGGATATACAACATGATAAGCTTGTGGAATTCTGTGTGACTATAGCGGAACATAACCTTGATTTTGCCATGAATCACATGATCTTGGAATTGTTGAAGCAAGATAGTCCAAGTGAAGCAAAGGTTATTGGTTTACGTGCCTTGCTTGTGATAGTTATGTCACCTTCAAGCCAGCATGTTGGCTTGGAAATATTTAAAGGTAACTCGTAACTTTATTATCCAAATAACAGTCATATTTTTCATACCAATCATTCGCCTATTTATGTTGTATGAGCAGGTCATGATATTGGTCACTACATGCCAAAAGTTAAGGCTGCAATTGAGTCAATATTAAGGTCTTGCCATAGGACATATAGTCAGGCTCTTCTGACTTCTTCAAGGACAACAATAGGTAATTCCTCTCTTAAATCTTATTGATTGTAGAATGAGTATTTAACTAACTAAATTGGCTTCTCAACATATGAAGCAAAAAAGGACAAAGAAGCTAAAAAATTTCTGTATTTAGCATTTAGTTTATTTGTTTATCAATCAGGTTGGCAATTATATTTTATGTTTTGTGAGCATCCATCAAACATTTACTTGCTTCAAGATGTGTTGGTGCCATGAATGCTAGGTTTCCGCTTTTGACTTGCGTATTTTATCCCTTATCTGGATGCAAATGATATTATGCTTTCCAGATGCTGTAACCAAGGAAAAGTCTCAAGGGTATTTGTTCCGATCAGCGCTTAAGTGCACACCTTACCTGATTGAAGAAGGTGGCCGAAGCGATAAGATAACTGAAATAATCCCTCAACATGGGATAAGCATTGATCCTGGTGTTCGTGAGGAAGCAGTTCAGGTACTGAACCGCATTGTACGGTACCTTCCACATCGTCGGTTTGCAGTTATCAGAGGGATGGCCAACTTCATCCTCCGGTTGCCTGATGACTTCCCTCTTCTGATTCAAACATCACTAGGGCGATTGTTAGAACTTATGCGATTTTGGAGAGCTTGTCTGATTGATGATAGACTGGAACAAGATGCTCAAGATGTAAAACGGACAGTGCAGCACAACACTGCATTCAAGAAGTCTTCTTTCCATCAACTAGCGGAAGCTATGGAGTTTCGTGCATCAGAGATAGATGCAGTTGGTCTTATCTTCCTTAGCTCCGTGGATAGCCAGATCCGTCACACAGCATTGGAGTTACTGCGTTATGCACGTGCCTTAAGGAATGACATAAGAGACCTTTCACATCATGAGCAGCTAGATTATAACAGAAGATATGAAGTTGAACCCATATTTATAATTGACGTGCTGGAAGAACATGGGGTGGGATATATTTACTTTATTATTTCCTCTATTTAATCTCTATCAACCGCTATTCAGAACTTAAAACTAAATACTGCAGGAGGACATAGTTCAGAGTTGTTACTGGGATTCTGCTCGTTTGTTTGATTACAGACGAGAATCTGATGCAATTCCTTCCGATGTCTCTCTTCAATCTATAATATTTGAGAGTCCTGATAAAAATAGGTGGGCAAGATGTCTTAGTGAGCTTGTGAAATATGCAGCTGAAATTTGCCCAACCTCAGTTCTAGATGCCAAGTACGTACAATATGATAATTCTTATGCATCTTTGCCAAGGAATCTGTTGTAATAGTCTCATTATGTTTTGCCTAGAACCGATTGGATGTTCTAGTGATACTGATAGGTAATGTTATCAATAAATGAAACCTAACGAGGAATAATCTTTATGCCTTGGCGACATTTCTAGTACTGGTCTACTGGATGCGTGGAAGAATGTAAAAAACCATGTCTATGGTCTATACACGTTTGTGGTCTTTGGGTTTCATTGTTTCATCTTTCTGCAATAAACATGAAGTTCTGAATGGTTGTTTATTGATGCTCACTTTCTATTTGCGTTCTTATAAAATTTTCCAGTTAATTAGTTTTAATACTGTAAAGAATCCATGGATCCTCTTCTAAGCCATTTTTACTTGTCAGGGTGGAGGTTTTGCAGCGTCTTGCTCATATTACACCTGCTGAGTTAGGTGGAAAAGCTCATCAGTCACAAGATTTAGATAACAAACTGGATCAGTGGCTCATGTATGCAATGTTTGTATGTTCATGTCCACCAGATAGTAAGGAAGCGGGAAGCATAGTTGCGACAAGAGAACTTTACCATCTTATTTTCCCCTCTTTGAAATCTGGATCAGAAGCACACATAGTAAGTAACATGCTAATGAGATCATTCTACTTCATAGTGTTGAATGTATAGATGACATGAGGACACTAACCATGAGATACCCTTTCTGCTAGAATATTAGAAATTAGGTAAAGTGCCATCTGTATGCTTTTGCTTTTGTTTATAATGCTCTTCCACTAGCTTTGCTACTCTAGATGATTCCAAGTTTGTTGCTTAATTGATATATTTTCCTTTTTAACTTAGCATTCTGCCACCATGGCTCTTGGGCACTCACACTTGGAATGTTGTGAGATAATGTTTAGTGAAATCGCATCTTTTGTTGAGGAGGTTTCTTCAGAGACAGAAGGAAAGCCGAAATGGAAGGTATGTATGTCTGTTGTAACATTATATGCATTTTTTTAGTATTCTCCATTTTCAGGGTTTGTGGCTGCTCCTCCCAACAAGAAAATGTCCAATCCAGCTTTTTCATCCCAATGACAAATAAAGGGGTAATTCTAGTTTACAGAATACTTGTGTTGACTCCGATGCTTTGGATGCAGAGTCAAAAGCAGACACGGCGTGAGGACCTTCGAGTCCATATTGCCAATATTTATCGCACTGTTGCCGAGAACATCTGGCCAGGATTCTTGGGCCGAAAGCCTGTATTTCGTCGCCACTACCTCAGGTTTATTGAAGACACATCTAAACAGATTGCAATAGCATCTGCTGACAGCTTTCAGGAAACACAACCACTTCGCTATGCACTTGCTTCTGTTTTAAGATCTCTGGCCCCTGAATTTGTGGATTCAAAATCAGATCGATTTGATCTTAGATATAGGAAGAAACTATTTGATCTTCTTTTATCCTGGTGCGATGAGCCGGGAAGTTCATGGGGAAAGGATGGTTCTAGTGACTATCGACGTGAAGTTGAACGATATAAGGCTTCACAACACAGGTCAAAAGATTCTGTGGACAAAATTTCATTTGACAAAGAATCGAGTGAACAAACCGACACAATCCAGTGGGCCTCTATGACTGCTATGGCTTCACTTCTCTATGGACCTTGTTTTGATGACAATGCTAGAAAAATGAGTGGCAGAGTTATAGTTTGGATTAATAGTTTGTTCAATGAGCCTGCAGCCAAGGCTCCATATGGTTACTCACCTGACCCAAGAACTCCATCTTATTCCAAATACACAGGAGAAGGACGTGGAGCTGCTTCTCGAGATAGGCATAAAGGTGGCCATCATCGTGTTGCTTTAGCAAAATTAGCTTTGAAAAATCTTCTTCTTAATAATTTGGATCTATTTCCTGCTTGCATCGATCAGGTATGTCAGGCACCTTTTTCCCCACAAACAGCATATGCATTTCCTTGTATGCCAATTTTACGATGTACTTAAATTTTAGGTTGCTTCTTGTCTAGCACATTTCTCTTAAGTATGCTAGTGGAATGCGGCATCATCCTGTTTTTTTCCTATGTTTTTGCATTTAATCATTTCACTTTGTGATTTTCAGTGCTATTACTCTGACCCTGCTATTGCCGATGGTTACTTCAGCGTACTAGCCGAGGTCTACATGCGACAAGAGATACCAAATTGTGAGACTCAAAGGCTCTTAAGCCTGATCCTCTACAAGGTTGTAGATCCGTCTAGACAAATCCGTGATGATGCCCTTCAGATGCTTGAAACACTCTCTCTACGTGAATGGGCTGAAGATGGCATTGAAGGATCAGGTAGCTATCGAGCTGCTGTTGTTGGTAATCTCCCTGATTCCTACCAACAGTTCCAGTACAAGCTCTCTTGCAAATTAGCCAAAGATCACCCTGAGTTGAGCCAACTCCTCTGTGAGGAGATCATGCAAAGACAACTTGATGCTGTTGATATAATTGCTCAGCATCAGGTGTTAACCTGTATGGCTCCATGGATTGAAAATCTAAATTTTTGGAAACTTAAGGACTCAGGTTGGAGTGAAAGATTATTAAAAAGTCTTTATTATGTGACGTGGAGGCATGGAGATCAGTTTCCTGATGAAATTGAGAAACTCTGGAGCACAGTTGCCAGCAAGCCCCGGAACATTAGCCCAATTTTAGATTTCTTGATCACCAAAGGAATTGAGGATTGTGATTCAAATGCCTCTACTGAAATAAGTGGTGCTTTTGCCACATATTTCTCAGTTGCTAAGCGAGTAAGTTTGTATCTAGCACGTATATGTCCACAGCGGACAATTGACCATCTAGTTTATCAGTTGTCACAGCGGATGCTGGAAGATAGCATTGAACCAATTCGGCCAAGTGGAAACAAGGCCGATGCCAATGGAAATTTTATTTTGGAGTTCTCTCAGGGGCCTGCAACTGCCCAGATTGCATCTTTTGCAGACAGCCAGTCACATATGTCACCATTACTTGTCCGGGGTTCCTTTGATGGTCCTTTGAGAAATACTAGTGGAAGCCTGAGTTGGCGTCCACCTGGTGTTGCTGGGCGAAATTCCTCAGGCTCACTAATTCCCATGCCTCCAGAATTAAGCATTGTTCCAGGAACTGCAGGCAGGTCAGCTCAGCTCCTACCAGGATTGGTAAACATGCCAGGGCCTTTAATGGGGGCTCGGAATTCCACAGGAAGTTTACAAAGCCGCCATGCTTCCAGGGACAGTGGAGATTACCTAATTGACACTCCAAATTCTGTCGAAGATATCATGCAGTCTGGCGTAGGTATGCTTGGTGTCAATGCTAAAGAACTTCAATCTGCTTTGCAAGGGAACCAGCAGCACTCACTCACTCGTGCAGATATAGCATTGATTCTACTGGCAGAAATTGCATATGAGAATGATGAAGACTTCCGCGAGCACTTACCTCTGCTATTTCATGTCACATTTGTTTCAATGGATAGCTCTGAGGATATTGTATTGGAGCACTGCCAGCATTTGCTTGTTAATCTACTATACTCACTTGCAGGTAGGCATCTAGAGCTGTACGAGGTTGAAAACAACGATGGAGAGAACAAACAACAGGTTGTTAGTCTGATCAAGTACGTTCAGTCAAAGCGAGGGAGCATGATGTGGGAGAATGAAGACTCTACAGTTACGAGGACTGACCTTCCTAGTGCTTCACTTTTGTCTGCCCTTGTTCAGAGTATGGTTGATGCAATCTTCTTCCAAGGAGATCTTCGTGAGACTTGGGGAGTTGAGGCACTCAAATGGGCCATGGAGTGCACTTCCAGACACCTTGCCTGTCGTTCTCACCAGATTTATCGTGCATTGCGGCCTAGTGTAACAAGTGACACATGTGTTTTACTCCTCCGTTGCCTACATAGATGCTTGGGAAATCCGGTACCTCATGTTCTGGGCTTCATTATGGAGATTTTACTGACATTGCAAGTAATGGTTGAGAACATGGATCCAGAGAAGGTAATACTCTTCCCACAACTCTTTTGGGGTTGTGTAGCAATGATGCACACAGATTTCATTCACATCTACTGCCAGGTCCTTGAGCTTTTCTCACGCGTGATTGACCGCTTATCGTTTCGTGACAGAACAATTGAAAATGTTCTCCTTTCCAGCATGCCTCGAGATGAGCTAAGTAATGTTGATATTGGTGACTTTCAGCGGATGGAATCTAGGTTATATGACTTGCCAGCAACTAGCGGCAATCTGCCAGCATTTGAAGGAGTGCAGCCTCTTGTACTTAAAGGCCTTATGTCCACTGTTAGTCATGGTGTAGCGATAGAGGTCCTCTCTCGTATGACATTGCACTCATGCGACTCCATTTTCGGGGATCGTGAGACTAGACTGCTGATGCACATTACTGGATTGCTTCCCTGGATTTGTTTACAGCTCAGCAAAGACCCATTGGTAGGACCAGCTTCACCACTCCAACAACAGTACCACAAAGCTTGCTCTGTTGCTGCCAACATCTCGATTTGGTGTCAAGTAGAATCAATGGATGAACTAGCTACCGTGTTTATGGCATACTCCAGAGGCGATATCAAAAGCATTGATAATCTCCTTGCCTGTGTTTCACCCTTGTTATGCAACGAGTGGTTCCCTAAGCACTCAGCCTTGGCTTTTGGACACTTGCTAAGGCTACTGGAGAGAGGTCCTGTTGAGTATCAACGCGTTATATTGCTCATGCTTAAGGCACTGCTCTTGCACACTCCCATTGATACGGCTCAGAGCCCATACATGTATGCAATTGTATCCCAGCTAGTGGAGAGCACTTTGTGTTGGGAAGCACTAAGTGTTTTAGAAGCTCTTTTTCAGAGTTGTACGTCATTGACTACTTCGCACCCATATGAGTCTGGGTCATTTGAAAATGGGACGGATGAGAAGCTGCTAGCTTCTCAGACCTCCTTCAAGGCTCGAGGTGGGACTCTACAGTACGGTTTCGGAGCTTGTTCTGGGATCAGTTCAACATCATCCACCGAGTCAGGTATGACACCTAGAGAGGTGGCTTTGCAAAACACTAGAATGATCCTCGGGCGGGTACTCGATAGCTGTGCCCTGGGGAGACGAAGGGAATATAGAAGGCTGGTGCCTTTTGTGACCACAATTGGAACCCCATATCCGGCAGGCTTGCACTTGTAATTTCTGTTTTTTAACACCTTTTGTCCATGTAGCTGATGTTATATTTCAGATTAAGCAATGCCTTATATCTCACCAATTTTTGATGACGTGTGTAATAAGTCCTTATTCAAAGGAGCTTGCTTAATCTATTATCAAACATCGACTTCATTGAATTGCAGTGCTATCTATTGAGATGATATTATGCAGTTTTGAGACTAACTAATGTTACCAGCATGACATTGATCATAGCGACACTGATAAAACTATGTCTATCATCATATTTAATTGAATGAAACTGAAAAAACTAAAATATAATTTGAAAATCAATAATTGAACATAACATTATTTTAAAATGACACCGACATAAAAAGATATACCATCGTATCAAAATCTTATATATAATTTATATTACTAAATTATCAACTATATAAAAATATAAAATATTTTAAAAATATCCTAAATATACACAAATTACTAGTAGGAAATGATCTTGAATTGAAGGTCGAGTCAGGTCGAGACTCGAAAGCTGCCAAAATTGACTTAAATCTTGTTTTCAAAGATGTGCGACTGTTTAATTACACTAGTTGTCTCTAAATTTTGTTTGAAATTACATTTCAATCAACTAACTTTTAAAAGGTACATAATAATAAGTGACATTATGAAATTGTTAATTTTTTATCACTCAACTATTAACTTTCGTTAAAAGAGTAATGTTTCACTTCAACTCAAAGGGCTAATATCTAATTTGATTCCTAAGCTATAGTTAAATTTTTTTTAATATTTTTAAAATTTTCTTAACAATAGTTGTAAATAAAATTAAAAAATGTAAAAATAAATAAATAATTCATATAAAAAATCATTTGTAGCAAGGAAAACCCAAGAATTTTTTAGCTATTTTTTCCACATCCAGTCTCTTAAAAAATCAGTCTTTGTTGTTTTTTTCACTTTGGTCCTACTTGTCTTTTCATTTACTTTGTTGTTTTACGCTCTCTTCATTTTCATCTTTCTTTGCCCTCCATTTTTTTTTTCTTTTTTCACACAAATTGACGTCACCTCTGCTCTTCTCAGATTATTAAAAGTAATATATATTTTATTTATAGCTGAAAGTAAAATCTTGAGTTGAATTGTGAGAGAATAAATGTTGGGTTTAAAGAAGAAGAAGAGCACTTTGTGATGCGATTTCTCGAGATTGGATAGTTTGGAAAATAGCTCGAATGGTAGGACCATCTTGAATTGGTTCAATTGGTGGAAACCTTGACCCAAAGCACTTGAATACTTTAAGGAACTGTAGCTATATTAAAACTACGACCCACTTAAACTTGACAGAATACTAGAACCTTGATAAGTGAAGTCGCCACACTCTGTGATGGGAAACGAAGTGATAAGACAATTGGGTGAATGCCACAAACTTGTAAAAGTTTGATAAGTTCAGTTTAGTTCAATGAAAAACCAAGAGAGAAAAATTGTCACAAATCAAGTTTATATTCAAAGTAGTCTAACCTTACTACTGTTCTTTTACAAGCTATATATATGCTCTAATATGACTATTCAAAATCGACATTCACATCAGCCATTATCTCAACATTAAAAATTCGGTTATAACTCATGATGGACAGCCCATAAGTCATGACTCTTCACTTGATTCGGGTTTAGTTGAAAAGTCATGTCTCATCACTTTTTGAAGGCTTAATGCTCCTTAAATATGTTGTTTACTGTCCCTTCACTTGCCTTATGGTCGAATGTTACAATGGCTTGCCATTCATCTATTTTATTGACACCATACCAGCTTTGAGTGCATGAAACCGATCAGACTTGAAGAGTAACTCTTAATCCATTTGAACAGTCACAAGGAATCAATATGGAAATCTGATTCTTGAATGACTTTTTTGCATTTATTCACCTTCAATATCCATAAAAAAAGTCCTCTTCATGTACCGACAATTTAAATGATTGAATGCGCACTCTTTCATGTCAAAATCAAACAACCTTTATGTGTGAACACCCCTGGATCTTCTTATTTTCCTTAAATCATCCCTAAGACACATTAAACATGCATTAAGACAATTTAATCATGCTAATAAGCTAAAGTGAAATGAACAATCACCTACATCATAAGTAAATAGACATTAATCATTGGAAACTTTTTGTAATCTTATTCAACTAAGACATTTAACTAAAACACACACATTTAACACATATTTAAATCATACTATAAACACATACATGGACAATATAACTTATGATAAAAATCAACATACTATAACTCATACATTTATGAAGAGAAATAGCCAAAATAAATAACACACTTCACACACTTATGATATTAACTCATGCTTAAACTTAATTAACATATGAGTTACATAATGCATGACTTAATTAAATGCAGAACACATAATGCAAGTCATAATGTAAAGATGCAAACTTATTAAACTGAAAACTTAATTAAAGTCCTTTAAATTGTCTCATGATTAATCAACTCCATCACTAAATTCGTCCACACCTGAACTCAATTTAACCATCATAGACATTGGGTTTGGCCCAATTTGAATGATAAGCTTCATTTTGCACTTGGGTCATTCTCATTTGGGCCAATCTGAACATTTTCGAATTGCATCGTAATATGATGTGGCCGGAATCACATCACTTTGTATTATAAATTTAAAATATCCAAAATTTTAAAACTAAAAGTTACTAAAAAAACTCAATCAATCTAGTAAATATAGTTATAGAAAAGTAGGGTACTTTGTATTATAAATTAAAAGAAAAAAAATCTCAAATTTCAAAAAATTAAAACTTACGAAAGAACTTAGACAATATAATAGAACATTTTTGCTTTTATCTCTTACCTTCTTCTTTCTTATTTTTCTTTATCATTTCTTTTTTTTTTTCATAATTATCAAGAAAATCCTACAAATAAACTATCGATGGTAGAAGCTTTTACGATTATCAAGAATGAAACTTGTGTTGCAAGCCTATATTTTTATTTCTTAAAAATTTTAGTAGAAATAATTGATCTAATAGTGGAATTCGAATATTGCACTAAGATGTATATTGTTAGGGTTTTTAGGGCTTTGAGAAAAAAAATAAAACAAAAAAAAATTGCAAAGCAATTTTTGGGTAAAACAACATGAAGTTGTGGATGTGATTGAAGTGTTCATCAATGGTAGAAAACAAATGAAATTTAGTTTGAAAATTTGAAGATTTTTTTATATAATAAAAAATTACAAGAAATGTTAATTTATGTTATGAAATAAATAATAAAGAGAATAAAAGAACATGAAATATGAGAGCAAAAGAGAAGAATGTATTTTATTCATCAATAGGAATATTTAGAAAGCTTCTTAAAATTCTATATTTATAGATATAAGAAGTATACATGATATAAAACTTTACTTCTAATGGACATTAGAGTCCTAAAATACATCAAACTTATCTTGATCTTAATGGTCATCCACTTAATAATAAAATATTCATAACAATCCCCCTTGGATGTCCATCGATAGATAATGTGCCTTGTTAAATTCTTACAAAGATAAAAACACTATGAGAAGAATTTCTTAGTGAATGAAAAAGAGTACATTTATTGTAATATCCTGAATTAGGGCTTAATCGGAATAGTGGTTTCGTGACCACAAATCTGAGATAGAAATAATTATTTTATAATTATTTTGATGATTATGATATGATTGCATGATTGTGTGAAAATTTCATGATGAAATTCTATGCCTAAAGTGTTTAAATTGAAAGTAGGGACTAAATCGAATAAATAAATTGCAAAATTTGCATTCTAGAAGTTTTTAGTATGAAATTGCATTGGAATATTAATTAGGAGGTCTTAAATAGAAATTTGACCAATTTTAAGTTCATGAACAAAATTAGGACACGGAAGGAATTTTTGGAAAGTTTAGTAGTAAGGGCATTTTGGTCATTTAGTTATTAAAATGAATTAAAAACAAAATTAAAAGCCAATTTTTGTCCATCTTCTTCATTAGGACGAAATTTCAAGGGTTCTCCATAGCTAGGGTTTTTTTCAAGCTTCCAAGCTCCATAGTAAGTGATTCCAAGCCCCGTTTTTAATGTTCTTTACGTTTTTAGAATCCCGGTAGCTCGATTAAGCTTATGCTAGCAATAATTCAACCTAGGGTTTATATTTGGAAAAATACCCATAGGTGAAGTTTGTGTATTTTGATGTTTTATGATAGAATATGAGGTTTTAAATTATGTTAGACAACTTGTGCTACTCGGTTTTGAGTGAAAACGAGTAAAAAGGGCTTAATCGGTAAAAATACCTAATAGTCATAAGTACATGTTAGAGTGTGAATTTGATGTTTCCATAGAAGGGAAAAGTGATCAGCATGTTATAAAACATAAGAATAAGGAATAAAGTTTAATTCCTGAGCCTAGGGGTAAAAGTGTAATTATGCAAAAGTTTAGGGGCAAAAATGTAATTTTGCCATAGTTTGTATTAAATGCTGTTTTGATGAATGTATGTATTAAATAAGATTAATTTGGTATTATAGATCAAGAGAAACGGGAATCAAGTCGCGATCGAGGAAAAGAAAAGATTGTGGACTAAATTGCAAAATCTTTATATTTTGGTACCAAGGTAAGTTCATGTGTAAATAATGTAGCATAATTGTTATTTTTGAGTTATTGATGTTAATTATATGATATGCTAATTTTTTATCGTGAAATATTATGCTTTGTGGTTAATGTTGAGTAATATGCAAATTATGTTTACTACTTGATAAATATGAATTGCTACCGAGTATCGGTTCCGATATTCCGTGAAAGACAGAAAATGTCAGATCAAGGGAAAAAGCCCGTTTGAACCTTAGGAATAGATTAGGATACAAGTGACATGTTACTAGGATGGTTGAGCATCTGAACTCGTTGAGTTGAGTCCGAGTTCACTTATGGATGCGAATGTTCGAACTCGTTGAGTTGAGTCCGAGTTCGAGAGATGTAACTAGGCATCCGAACTCGTTGAGTTGAGTCCGAGTTCACTTATGGATGCGAACGCCCGAGCTCGTTGAGTTGAGTCCGAGTTCACTTATGGGCGGGTTACATGATTGCTTGATTACATATATGGCACTTATGTGCAAATTATCTGTGTATCCAAGTTATATTCCGATGTGTTCAACGAGTAAAAATTTCTATGAAATGGAAGAATACTTAAGATGCAAGTGATGTTTTGGTAAGTGTTGTGAAATGGGCACTTTGGACAGGTATGTACTTAACCCTCGGGTTGAAAATAGATACAACAATGATAAAGTGGTAAGATGATGAATGATATTTAGAAATGTGATATATGTTTTGGTGATGCCATGTTAAGGTTGTTTGGTATAATTGTATTATTATGTTAATTGTTATTTGCATATGAACTTACTAAGCATTTATGCATACTCCCTCCTTTTCATTCATTGTAGTTTTGAACAAGTCAGCTCGGGAATCGGGACAGGTCAAAGTTTCGATCACACTATCCGAAGGATTTCTATTGGTAAATGGCTTGTAAAACTTAAGTGTGGCATGTATAGCAATATACCTATTTTGTGTAAATAATTTTATGATATGGCCATGTTTGGTTGAGAAATGTTTGATATTGATAAGTCATGGTGATGGCTAATTTAGATCATGTTTAATATCTTGGAAGTTTAATAGGTTATCTAGTTCATAAAAAATTCATGGAAAGATGAAACTTGCTTTAAAAACAGAATATTGCTGCAGCAATGACACGAATTTGAAAAATCATTAAAAATAGTATAAGTGGAAATAAATGATGAGTAAGTTATGAAATTGAATCTTAATGAGTCTATTTTCATGTGGTTTGAACAAAACAGGCATATACATTATATTTTATGAGATATTTAAACTTTTGTGAAACAGGGCCAGAATGATTTCTGGATCCCCTATTCTGATTTTAAAAATTCATAATAAATTTTAAAAAAATAATTATAAGTTGTTCTTTACATTTACAGATTCCTTATTGAGTCTAGTTTTAAGATAAACAAACCTCATAGTCATTGAAATTTTGTATAGATATATATCTGATTCGTAATACATAGAGGTCAGAGCAGTCAAACCCTGAAACAGGGGAGACTTTAACTAATAAACTGTACTAATTGGCCCAACCAAAAATTCTAGAAAAAAATTAGTAAATAGATATATGAGTCTAGATTTAGGGAAAATTTACAGATCTTAATTTTTAGTTTCTTAACTCGAGATATGATTTTTCTTGTAACTGTGACGTAGATAGCTAGAAAGCTGTGAATGTAGAAACAAATGATTCGAAGTTCTTAAATTGATAAATTATGTTCGGTAACACCTCAAGCTAAATTCCGGTGACGGTCTCGGGCGTGGGGGCGTTACATTTATCTATAATACGCATAACATGTTAGCTCATTAAAAACCTTACTAAGAAAACCCAGTGGAACAAAACCTCAATTAAGGAAAAAAGAGTAATTACTCCCTTTCATGACAACATCACACGATATCTAATATTCTATGTATTCCAATCTTGAATACTAGCTTTTCAAATGATCACTTGAATAAATTTAATAAATGTTTATGCCACCATTCTTCTAATAGTCCTGAGTGAGGAAGAATTATGGGAAAATATATTTTGATTTCTTCAGGAGTCCCGACAATAATCATAACAAACTTTGATCATGGTCCTTTTATAAAAATACAAATAGGTACTTTAGATCATTTTATAATATTCCTTCAACTATTATTCATTAAGTCAAATTTACCACATATGTTAAAATCATTTCAATTCATATAAATGTTTATAGAAACATATTAAAAAATTCCCCAAGAATTTCAATATGCTTCTAGCATTCTAAACCCTTCAAGGATTTTAATATAAAATTCATTATATCGTGATTCATATAACAATTATAAGACACATGTCAAGTACTTTATGAACTATCAAACTAAAAAGATATTTAAAGGTTATTGCATCCACCACAAGAATATTATACATTTCAGAATCAATGCTAGGACTTAATGAAAAACTTCATTTTATTTATTTCCTTTTTGCAAAATTTATTCATTTGTACCATTTGTTTTATACCTTTAGATGTTTGAATTGCTGGTCTAATGATCTGCTGTCAAATGTAGTAGTAATTTCAGTATATTTCTACACTTGAGGAGTCTAGCCAATTTAGTATTTATTATTATGTTTTCAGTATTTAGTAGTTAGTATTAAAAGTTAATACAAATAAGTGTTTTTAACATATTTTGTGAGTGTTGTGACCCATTAGGCTGAAACAAGCCTTAGGTAGTTCTAATTTGTGTAATTGAGTGTGTAGGATGATGAATTATAGGCCCAATTGACGTAGGAGCAAGGGACGAGTGATGCATAAGCTTCCCAAGCTGTTAAAGCATGAAATGAACCATCCAAAGAACAAATTGACTATTGTGTCACAAAATAGATCTTGTATGGTGGGACATAGGGTCGACATGCTGCCCAAGTATATCAAGGCTATTTTCGTCCTCACAATCGACTTTATACAAAGACCTAGGACATGCCGAAAACTTAATTCGGGCTGCCAACACTCCTATAAATAAAACCTTAGGAGTTTGATGTAACTAAGTCATCTTAGACTCCTTCAAAAACCTTCGTAGATTAGGAGTTTTTTTTCAGTTTTCTTTCAGTTTTCATAAACTCTTAATTCTTTCCTCTTGGAATCAGTTTTGATCAAAGAGTTTTTTTTCTAATATTGAAATATTGAAATTATTTCTTCTTCGCAAGCGATGATATTTGATTATTCCAATCGAGAGATTCATTACTTCGCGCTTTACTCGACATCAAATCTAGGATTATTCTAATATCTTCTCTTGTTGATTTAATCGCGTTCTTTAATGTTTTATTCAATTGAGATTAAGATTATGAATAAAATGAGTGGCTAAATTCCTTAAGGAGATTAATGAGCGGACAGGGATGTGATTAATGGAGGATTTAGGATTTTTTGAGAGGATTAGTTGGTATAAGTTACATATTCCTAAACCTTAGGTTGACAACCTTAGGAAGTAATCATAAGTTAAATGAGATCAGGAGATAAGTGTGGCTGATTAAATTGTAGTTTATCCTGATTGAGAAAGTGAGGTCGAGAGATAAGTGTGTATCAACCAACTGATTAATTTGTTAGAGGCCGGAAGGTAATAATTGGTTAATTGATGATGACTCCACCCTAAAACCCTAATCCAAATTTAGTTACAAACCTTAAAACGAGTTAATTTTCCTGATTAATTTAATCTGTTTAGTCATTTGTCTATTTTATTGTTTATTTATTTTATTTTTAAATTTTCATCTATTTTATGATCTATTGTAATATAAGATTTAATTATTACTATTTAGACCTATTATTGTAAAGAGATTTTCTACAGATTTCTTCCATCTTCTTTCGGGTACGATCCTCGGAATACTTTCCTGTGTTCCATTGTAACACAATTACTATATTACAATTTGACCTGTATACTTGCGGACACCACCAATTAAATGTCTTATATTTTTGGTGTGATATTTTTACTATAAACAAAAATGTATCAGCTCATTTTCAGTGTTGTTGGAAACAGTGGTTTCGGGACCATAATTCCGAATAGTGAGTTAGTAAATTTTACTTATTAAATATTTATAAGGTTCTTAGAATTTTGTATTAAAATTTGGTCTGGTAATTTTTATGTTTGGGTAGTTAGTTAAGAAAAAAGGACTAAATCGTAAATGTTGCAAAAGTTAATTACTATTAGTTTACATGTGCTTAATGGCTATAAAATCACGATTCAAGGACTTTAAAAGATAAATATACCTTTTTTAATATAGTGGACGGTTTAAGTGGGGTAATTTATAAAATTGAATTTATTTTCAAAGGGTAAATTAGTAATTTAATAAATAAAATCTAAAACAAAACCAAGGCCATCATATTCCTCATTTGGAGTCTACGACCGAATTCACCATTTTTGGGGTTGAAAAGAATCATTCAAGCTAGGTTTCTTTAAATGTAGGCTATTTTAATATTCGATTTTAGTAATTTTTACATTTTTGAGATCATTGTAGTTGTAACAACCCGATTTTGGGCCTAGTCGGAACAGTGGTTTCGAGACCACAAATACGATAAGGAAAATTTTATTTTCATTATATTTTTATGGTATACAATTTCACGGGATGATTTCGTAAAAATTTTGTTCGAAAATTTTGACATTTGGGCGCTCAATTTAGTCAAAAGGACTAAACTGTAAAAATTGTAAAAGTTGAGTTCTACATGCTAGAGGTGTCCAATTGTTATGAAATTTAAAATTGGAGGTCCTTATATGATAATTAGACCATTGGATAATTTTTTGGACAAAAATGGACATGAAATAGGTGAAATAGAATATTTTTAAGTTGGGGTCATTTTGGTCATTTAGTAATTAAATGATTAAATAAACAAAATAAAAGCCAAATTTTGCTCATCTTCAACCCTTGGCCGAATTTTTTGAAGACCACCATGGCTAGGGCTTTGTTCAAGCTTTCCAAACTCTATAGTAAGTCTGTTCTTGCCCCGTTTTTAATATTTTCACGTTTTTGAAATCCTTATAATGCAATCTAGCTATTTCTACCATTAATTTGAGATATGATGAAGGCCTAGATTTTGAACCATGTTAGAAATTTGTGTATTTTGATGTTTAATGGTAGATTATGCATGTTTATGGTTAGAGAAACGACTTTTTCTAAGTGATTTTCGGTGAAAATGCCTAAAAGGACTAAATTGTAAAAGTTATGAAATTTGTCATAAAAGTATGATTTTTGGAAATTTAGGGCTGTTATAGTTATGAAAATGGTTCAGCTAGGCTTGTAAGTTAAAGAAATTGAATAAATTTCATTTTTCGAGCCTAGGGGCAAAAATATAAATATGTGAAACTTTAGGGGTAAAAATGTAATTTTTCCATAATATGATTTTTGGATCACATTGAATAATGTGACTAGTAAATAAGTTAAATGTGATGTTATAGATAAAAGAAAACGAGGTTCGGACCTAGAACGGGGGGAAAATGAGAAATTGACGGTTAGGTCCATTTTTGCCATTTTGGTATTGAGGTAAGTTCATACGTAAATAATACAACCTTATGTTATTTATTTAATATTTTGATATTGCATGAATTATATATTTGTTATTATGAAATTGATTAATGACGAAGTTTTGAGAAATGAGATATCCCGATTTAACCTTAAGAGTAGGGTACAAATGTCATGGTATTAGGGTTACCGAGATCCCGTATAAGACCATATCTTGGATATGGCATCGGTATGTGATTTCGTACAAGACCATGTCAGGGACATGGCGTCTATATGACATTTCATGTAAGACCTTATATGGGATATGGCATTGATACGGTACTATATGTATGAGATCCCCGAGTATCCTTAGTATTCCAATGTGTTCAACGGGTATGCCAAAGATAAGGAAGTACATAACTATGTTACGAGGGGTATAGGGATGTACACATAACTCATGTGAAGTGAATTCGAAATATGATGAATTCTTGGTAAGAATTTACATGAATAAGTTAGGTTTGTGAGAATTTGATAGCCATGTGATCAATGACATGTATTTATGATCAACGGATGCAGGATAAGATTTGAGAATGATCATGTGATAGGCTTATGAGCCTGATTGGGTTGTAATATAGCATGATGTATATATGTAAACTGTGATTCATTAGATATGAGAAAAAAGAAAGACAAGTGCAATTGTCGATTAAAGTCATTATGAAAACTTTGAGAGATATGAGTTATAGATAAGTGAAAGTTTGTTAAGCTATATGTAAAATTAAGATTGTTCATAAATGATGTGCATGTTGTAAAGAGAGTTGAAGTATCTTGTTAAATAATGCGATATGCTGTAACGAGGAGATTATGGTTGCTAGTCTAACGCCAAGACATGTAATTTATGCTTGAAAGATATAAGAGTAAGCAATTATGAAAAAGCAAGTGGAAATCATGAGATTTAATGCAAATTGTATTAATAATATTCTTATGGATGGGTAAAATATATGAATGTTAATAGTTGTTTATTATTTGCATATGAACTTACTAAGCTTAAATGCTTACTCCCCTTCCTTTTCTATCTCTTATAGGTTAATTTAGCTAGCTCGGGTTGGAGTATGCCGCGGATGCTATCACATTATCAAGCTATCATTGGGTATAAACGAATGCATATATTTTAAATTTATGGCATGTATAGGGACTTGTCATTTATTAACTTTGTCATCTTTAATGTGGCCGAATATGTTGGCCTATAATAGTTTATGGTTCAAATTATATATAGCCATGAATGATGGCTTATGTTGATTAGATGTTTATGCATGTGATTATGCCTTTTGTGCATGTGAAGCTAGTATGTTCATAATGAGCTAAATATGATGATTAAGTAAGATAAATGATGATATGAGAATGACATCCTTTTGACTTATTTGTGGTTATTTGCTTGTCTAAGTATGTTATGTGTGATGCTATGTGATGTTGTGCAAATGTGTGCAAGTGAGGGTGACTAAATGGCTTGGAAAATAGCCTTGTATTTGTCCAAACGGGTAGACACACGGGCATATGTCTAGGCTGTGTGTAACACATGGTCTGCCTCCATGGGCGTGTGATCTGGCCGTGTGTCCCCTGCACCTTAATTAATGCAAAACAGAATTCCCAGTAGTAAACACACGGGCAGAGACACGACCGTGTGTCTCAGCCATGTGGAGGACACGGCCTAAGCACACGGGCATGTGTCTTGGCTGTGTGACCTTGATTGTGCTGATGACGTCATAAATAGAGAGTTACATGGGTTGAGGACACGGGCTTGTGTAACCACACAGCTTACCCACACGAGCGTGTGACTCGATTTTAGTTAAATCAGAATAGTAGTTTTGGGACCACAAATTCGAAGTCGTAAAATTATTTTAATGTTATTTTATGTGTTTACAGCATGTGAATGTATATGTGTGAAAATTTTTTGAGCTAATTTTATCGTTTAAATGGTTAATTTGAGAAAAGGACTTAATCGCGTAAAATGAAAAAGTTGCATTCTATATGTTAAAAATGCTTAATTGTTATGGTTGATTAAAGTGAAGGTCATTATGTTGTAATTAGTGTTGGAACGCCGGTACCCCATGGCACAGCGGAAAAAAAATATATTCCAGCGATCCAAACCATGGATCCATATGCGAGGAACGAATCGGGGTGAAAAAGGTTTTGAAATTACCGAAACTTTAATCTGAGTAGACAGGCAATGAGAATACTGTTTTGCTTTCGAGTCCAAGCCACAATCTTTATGATCCCGACCTCTACGTAATCCACCCAGTTGACAATGAACGGAAGAAATCCCCAAAACTATTTTTTCAGAGATATTTTGCTTGACGATTGCTAGACCTAGTAGCAAAGCTTCGGGTTTGTATATATATTATTCTCCTTTTAGGGTTTTTCTCCCTTTCTATATATAACTCCCCTTATAATTGGTATGTATATAACAAATTCTTAATTTATTAAATTTTAATCCGAACATAATAATCATAATTTAAATAAATAAATATAATAATGTTTTAACTGAAAATTATAATTACATTAATTATAATAAAGATTTCGGTAATCTATATTTATTTAAATTTATATACGAACCAAATTCATATATTAATAGAATTATGTTCTTCTTATGTGTACAACATCCTTGTACATATAATATGTTCGATATTTAATTGCCCAATTAAATTAATTCTATAATTAATTTAATTCATGTGACAACCAAACACAATATCAACTATGTTTTATTCCGTTCATTTCAACCATAGGGTGTGACCCTGTAGGTTCTTGTAACGTTAGCAGTAATACTAGAACGATTGTAATGTTACAAACAATGAGTGGCATCTAGCAATGCATCATTGCTACCTAAGTTACAAGAAGTCATGATTCGACATAACCTTTTTGTGATTAACCTTTCATGCATTAATCCTTAAGTCCTTTATCTTTGGAATGGACACAAGTCATGGAACAGTCACACTTGCATAGTCCATCCCATGTTTCTTGGTACCTTGAGTAAACTATGATATGCAAATAAGTATAACATCTCATATCAACTTATTTGAGCATGGCCATGCATTTCTAATCTCACTCAATCAAGTGGCCTAAGATATTACTCTCATTATGTAGGAGGGACTTATCCTATATTGATCAACCATATCCCTCTACATAGATTGTGGTATATCCAACATCACCTTTATAAAACAACCATTCTGATTGTGTACGTTTGACTATATCAAAATATACAGCTCACGATGTTGGGATAATGATGATCTCAAGTCTGAGGATCATATACATATTAATCACTATGAGTAATGTTGTGACAATTACATAATAATCCAAGAAACATACTCATAGCGGGTCAGTCCAATATGTTGTTGTCTAACACACATATTCATGCATTGATTCTAACACTCCATATCAATGACAACTCTTTATCATCAATCAACTACATATTAGTCTTAATTCTATTATTACCATACTTGACTAAGAACCTTTTAAGAATAATCATATTATTCTCAAGACATTATTGTAAAACAGTTTATTTATACACAGAAAAGAAACTGAAATAATAATGGCAACGCCTTATATAAATAAACATGGTAAATCAAGTATATTATTACAACCATTTCATGATTGATCTTTGGGCATACTCTTACAATTAGACCATGGTTAGTGGAGATGGACATAAATGGCCTTGAATTAGATGAATTATAATGTTTCAAACAAAGGTTAAAATGGTAATAATAGAATTAATGTATAATTAATATAAAACAAACATGAAATTAGTCCATTATCATCTTCTTTGCACTGAAAGTAAAAGAGAAAGAAAGCAAATATGAAGCTTTAGGGTTCGGCCATGTTGGTGATCAATTGTAGGTTCGTTTTTGTTCCATTTTCGATGATTTTTATGTTTTTGTGATCATTGCTTTGAGTACTAGTCAGCCGTACCCTAATTTTTGAATTTGTTGATGAATTTGTGAGTTGCTATTGATGAATGCTTGAGCTTTTGAATGATTGTTGATGAATTTTGAAAGCTTGATGATAGATATTAAAGTTTTGTTAAGCGATTTTTGACAAAAATGTCAATTAGGGATTAAATTGAGAAAATGTGAAATGTTGTGGTTAAAAGTGTGAAATAAATGACAGTTATGGGTTGTTAGGGACCTATATGAAATTTGGCTAGGCTTGGGTGTAATTGAAATTGTTAAATTTTGTGTATTTATGAAATAGAGACTAAATTGAATAAATGTGTAACTTGAGGGGCTAAAGTGCAAAAATACCCAAATATGTGTTTGTGGATGAAATTGAATGTGTTTTTGAATAAAAGAGTTAATTTTGAATGTATATAGATCAAGAACAAAAGAAATCGGATTTAGATCGAGGGAAATTAAAAGTTGTTGAATAGTCGATCCCGTTCCTCTATTCCGGCTACGAGGTAAGTTCATATGCAAATAAGTGTATTTAATTTGAATTATATGTGTTTAATTGCCATTGAGTTGTTATGAATGTTGAACGAGTGATTACGAGCAAGAATCTACGAAGTTACAACATCCGAAAGTCCCATACGAACCTTAAGAATAGTATAAGATACAAATGTCATGACATTAGGTTACTGAGATGTGATTACATGTAAGACCATGTCTGGGACATTGACATTGTATTGAGATTACGTGTAAGACCATGTCTGGGACATTGGCATCGTTAATCGATTTCATGTAAGACCCTGTCTAGGACAGTGGCATCGATATGTGATAACATGTAAAACCATATCTGGGATATGGCATTGTATGGGCTATATATGTTTGCCGAGTATCCTTAATGATTCCGAACGGTTCAACGGGAAAAGTCAAGTTTAGAAGAATATGTGAATGAGCTAAGTGACTCAGGTACGTACGAGATTCATACGAGTATTAAGAAGTGAAGTAAATGATGAATTTGACTATGGTATTGAATAAGTGTTCAATGAGAAAGGTTTGTGAACTTTTGTGTGATTAGTTATGTTTAGCATATTTGAATTGATATGCAAAGGTTCATATGGTAGCTTTATTTGTATATGGCTTACTAAGCTTTTAAAGCTTACTTTATCTGTTCTTTCCATGTTTTATAGATTGTCGAAGCTAGCTCAGACTCAGGGATCGTCGGGAATATGTCATCGCATTATCGATCATCTAGTTGGTACTTTTGAAGCTTTGTATATATGGTATATGGCATGTATAGGCTAGTGTCATGCTGGTATGTTTTGAGTTATAATATTAGCCATGAGATTTGGCTTGTAAATGTTGGTATGTATTGCCATTTAAGTTGGCTTGAATTGTGTGTTTGGTAGGTATTATATATGTGATGTATATAATGCGTTATATGTTGGCTTAATTGCTGTGGTTATGTGTTGGCTATTTTGAATAGCTGTTAAGTGATGTACTAATGCTTGGAAGTTGGCATATTGTAGTTTGTTTTGAGATAATGATATAGTGTATTAAGTGACTTGAAATAGGGGATAAGTTAATGACTTAATGCATTTGGAAATTAGGTAAATTGTGATGGTTTTGGCATAATGATTTGGTATGTTTTAAATATGGAATTGAGTGGTTGATATGGTTGTGAATAGATGCCATGATATAAGTATGAATTGGCATGTTTTTGGTTGCTTAAAGATGTTTTGAAATGATACCAAATTGGTTGCTATGTATGTATGAGTGAAGGGTGGCAAATTGGCTTTATAAATGGCTAATTTTTGTCTACACGGGCATATGTCTCAGCCATGTGTGACACACGGTCATGTTACACGGTCGTGTGTCCCCTGGGGTATCCTTCAAATTAAAGTCAGTATACCCTACATGTTTGGCACGGCCTAGACACATGGGAGTGTCTACTGGCCGCGTGTGGCACATGGGCTGGCACATGGGCGTGTGGTCGGTCGTATGACCCAAGTCAGTAACCTCCCAAGTTTTCCCATGGCCATGGCACACGGGCGTGTTTTCGGCCATGTGGTGTAAGTTAGTATATATGCCCTGTTTTCACACGGCCTGTTCACACAGGCGTGTGACCCTTATATGTTTTAAAATTTTCTTAGTTTCCCAAAGTTTACAAATGTTATCAATTTAGTCCTGAACCTTAAGGTCTCATAAGACCTTATAAGGGACAATGTTAATGAGTTGAATGTATTTTGATTATGAATGTATAAATGTATGATTTATGTTTTGGTTGATCTGTAATGCCTCATAACCCTATTCCGACGACGAATACGGGTTAGGGGTGTTACACCAAAGCATGGAAATTTTTTAAGTGTTGTAAAAATTTTAAAAGTTCTCGGTTTAGTCCCAAACCACCCCCAATGTAAGTTTTGGGCCTTGTAGGCCCATAATAAAGACGATAAGAATGTAAATGAAAAGTTTTAAATATGAGTGGAAACTCATGTCTCGGTTTTGGGTGAATGCTTGTATTTCTGTCCGGTAATGCCTTATACCCTGTTTCGGTGTCGAATACGGGTAAGGGGTGTTACATTTAGTGGTATCAGAGCTATGGTTTAGTCGATTCTCGGACTAACCTAGCGTATGTGAGTCTAGCTATACATGCCATAATACTATTCATTATAGTGTGACATCTCCCGGTTCTAACGAAATTATTTTGTTAAGACAAAGACGACTTCCAACTGAGCTATTTTCGATAATGTTGAAAATGATATTGAGATGAATGAAATGTGCTCACGTTATGTTGAAATTTAGAAAGGTATGAATAGAAATTCATAATATGCATGTGTTCATGTATAAAAAGAGATGATCATAAGTTGAGAAATATAGAAAGGTGAAATAAAACGAAAGTTTATGTTGTGATAAGCTTATCCATATATGTTGGTATTCACATGATGTTATGTGCACGACCTATTTGATTAAGTGAAGATGATAAGTAAACTTACCCAATGGATGGAATATGTGTGAATGTACACTTGTTTGAGTAATGCATAACCAGTATGTCCATATAGTTGAATCTCATGTGTAATTGTTAAATTAGAGAATATATAATGTTTTGTTTTATGACCTTGTTATGGGACCACAAATATTATAATAGTATGGAAGTTGAACTGGAAGATCAAATTAAGTAGAACGCAGGAGATGAGTACAATTGTTAAATGATGAATTGACGGATAAGACCATGGTTGGGTCATGGCAGTGTATGTGATCCCATGTAAGACCATGTCTGGGACATGGCGTTAGCATCGATATGTGTGATCCCATATAAGACCATATCAGGGATATGGCATTGGGATCGATACGTGATCTTATGTAAGACCATGTCTAGGACATGACATTGGCATCGATATTTATGTAATCTTATGTAAGACCTTGTTTGGGACATGGCATTAACATTGATATGTGTAATCCCATGTAAGACCATATCTGGGATATGGCATTGACATCAATATGTGATTTCGTGTAAGACCATGTCTGGGATATGGAATTAGCATCGGTATGTGTAATCTCACGTAAGACCATATTTGGGATATGGCATTGGCATCAATATGTGATTTCCTGTAAGACCATGTTTGGGACATGACATCGATATGAAACTTCGTGTAAGACCATAGCTGGGCTATGACATTGTGACGACATGTAAGACCATAGCTGGGCTATGGCATTGTGATATGAGTAAGACCATAGTTGGACTATGGCATCAAGTAAACGATGTACTCAAACCCGTAAGACGTTCTCTAATTTGACGAATGTCGTTAAGTAAAATTTAAGCTAAGTGTTGGGATTTAATTATATATTAATATTGAGATCTAGTAAGTAAATTTATTGTTTGAAATTGTGAATGGCAGAAAACATTTGTGAAATGAATAAGTGTGTTAATTTTCTTGAAGTGAACTATATGATTATGATGATAGTACATCAATGATGAAATGCTAAGACATATGTGTGTATTTATGAGAGTCAAGTTAGAGGCTTTACGACCTTACCCCCTTACCAGTGTTGCTTTATGGTAAAAGCTCACGAGAATCATGTTGAATAAGTCCACAAGTGTGAAACTAAGGAGTTTAGTGGTGAAATAACTAGTAACGGAGATGAGAATAGTTCGAAAAGTGAAAACAGCTTTGGAAAAAATATCAGACTGTTTTAAAGATTATACAGATTTTGCAATGTCATGGTTAAAGAAAAAGTTAGCCTTGGCTATTCAACTCATTCAAGAATAATGATTAAAGTATGTATTTACTGAAATTTCTCCCAAATTGATGTTTATTAGTGAGTGGAATAATACAGGATTTAGGATGACAGAATTAATCAGAGAAATGATATTTGAGCTGTAAAGATGTCTATGTGTGACAGTTATAGTTGAATAAACTACGACGACTTCTTCTTAGTATTTTATGTAATTGTTATCCTCAGAGATATATGTGATTGTTTTTTTTTTTGATGAAAATCCTATCGTGTGAGAGTGTTAGCTAACTCTAATACTAGATGAAATCACTGTTGGTTTGATCGGTTTATAAGTGGTATTCCTTCGGGTTTTCTCTGAGGAACCATCAGGAATTTATTATTTTCTTATGAGTTATTGTGTTCTGATATGGTAATGTATCTTGGTTTTCCTATTATTCATACTTAATGAATTATTAATCATGGCTCAAATTTTTTGGAAGTGTGTTCATTGTCTTGTGATAACTATGTCCACTATGATTATGTTTCGGATTCGATCATAGAATGTGGTGATTCTAGTACATGTATTTCTATAATTTTCATGAAAGGAATTAACATCGGCAATAGTATAAATGATGAAATCACAAGCTTTAATTTGTATGATGGACTTCTTTTCCCAGATAAGTTAATTAAAGTCAATGCATTCAGTTGGGACATCTTTGTTTCTTTGAATTAATGTGATTTTAAAGGGTCTTCGATAGCATGATAAGAGAATTTTGAAAGATTGTGTGCATGAATTGTTTTAATAGCATGAAGAAAAGAACATTTTGATGTGTTATTATTTGATAGTTAAGATCGACCCAGTTGTTTTGTCAGAACAAGCTAGGCTGCAACACCCCAAACCTGGCCTGAACGTTATGGCCGAATTTGGCAATGTCACATGGTAGTGTGTTTGAAATCTATAGCTTGTGTTGAAAAAAAACCGTAACTTCACTTAAAACATTTACCGTTTCAGAACGCGTCCTTATTTTATAATAATTCTAAGAATCGTGATTCTTATTCAATTGTTAGTTTTCAAGACATTATATACTGCGGAAGCTTTTCTTTTTTTTAAAATAGTCTGTATTCTTGTGTGTATTTTGCTAAAACACATATATATATTTTAAAAACCCGTATTTCTACCTTCCTCTAGCGGATGTAAAACATAAAACAATATAAAATAGAAGCCCTTATTACAAAGATATACCCCAAATAAATTTTAAAAAACTAATTAAATACTAAAAGTGTAAAAACAAAGGGGGGTCGTGTGGCCACCACTGAGTCCTCCGTCACTCCGATCCGCCTAAGTCTTGGGATTACCTGTACAGATAAAACAGAAGGGTGAGTTTACGAAAACTCAGTGTGTAATCCCCATATAAACAAGCAGACAGAATGCAATCACAGTCTGGGCCTAAGCCTATTTTAGTAACAGTTTTAGTTTCAGTTAGGGCCTTAGCCCATTATAATACATAAGTAGTCATGCATTTGGGCCTTGGCCCATCACAGTATCAATATTCAGTACAGTAATAGATATATAGTATCAAATCCTACCCAACCAGCCTCTACACTCCAACTCCGTCCAACCCTACACTCCATGTGGGGATATAATCAACCCACCCATCCCTACACACCAAAAAGTACCAAATGTGGCATAAGATAGTAGTTTGCAACTGAGCTGCTAGTAATTTAAGCTCGAGGCCTTTCAGTACACTTCCTCCGAACAATATAACCCCACCCCAATGCAATGCAATATACATATATGGCATGCTAAAACATAATATCATGCATAAAATAAGGGCATACAGTATCAAATCAGTGGAACATCATCATGCTTAATAACATGCATAATCGTATCAGTCACACAGTCATTACAGTCAATTAGGGGTCTAAGTAAGTGTAACACCCCTAACCCGTATCCATAGCCGGAATAGGGTTTCAGAGCATTACTCGGATTTACATATCATTTAGCAAAAATTTCCGTTAAATACTTACCGATTCAATGCATCATATAAATAAATATATTATCATTCAATCAATAGATTGGCACTTGCCTTAGCATCAATCAACATTGTTAGTATACTTACGCATATTTTATATAAATTCAACATTGATATACTTATTTTCTCAACACGTCACACTTGAGTTTAATAATTGTCTCCACCTACATAATTTACTTATATCAATTAATCAAAGATAATCATATATGTGCATGTCATGAAATATATCATTCTCTTACCGTTTAAAATCATTCGTTTCATTATATTAAAATTTCATGTACCATAATTTCCATATATTTCACGTATATTTATTCCGATAATAATTCATATCAAACTTAACATAAATCAAATTCTATATGCATATACTTTCCACACCATGTGTCCATATAACATGTACAAATCATTATATATACTTCAAGCATATATGGTAATAATTCATTTCGTATTCATATTGTTTCATATTATACGAATGTACTAATATTTCACATTCAATCCAATATAATATACAATTTAACATATTTTCATGCTCAATTATGTTACACAAATTTACCTGAAAAAATTGCAAAAATACCCAGATTGAGGAGCATTTTGGTAATTTTTCATTTTCTCTGATTTTCATCCGCTCTTGATCTAAATTGATAATTCCATTCAATTTATTAATTTAGACAATAAGTCAATTCATTTCCTTCAAATTGGTCATTTTTGATATCCTTACAAAATTGCCCCTAAAATTTTACTTTTATTCAATTTAGTCTCTGAGCCTAAAACACACAAATTAGCCATGCTAGCTGAATATTCATACATATTCTCCTCCTCCTCCTCTCCATTCCTCATCCTTAATTTATATAACATGCTACAAGCAACATTATCAATACTTTCACTATTTACTTATATGTATATTCAAAACTGTCCATTTGCGTCATAGTCACTAAATTATTTATATATTGAGATAAAAACCTCAAAATTAAGATCCACTAATTTTCTCTGAAACTAAACTTACATATCTTCTTACCATAAAATTTTTAGAATTTTTATCTTAGCCAATAAGTACAGTTTATTCTTTAAAGTCACTTCTATTCTGCTGTCTTATAGTTCTGACCCTTCTTTACTAAAAATTAATTATCTCCTCGTACAGGATTCAAATGATGTTTCTGTTTGTTTCTATTGAAAATAGACTAATTTAGCATTCTAAACATATAAATTTAAGCCCATAATTATTTTTATCCAATTTTGGATGATTTTCCAAGTCAGAACAAGCGAACCCGAAATCATTCTGACCTTGTCTCACAAAATTTATCATATTTCATGATTTAAAATTCCATTACTTACACCGTTTCTTCTATAAGAAACTACACTCAATATTTAATTTCATGTTTTATTCAACCTCTAATTAAATTTCCACAATTTTTGGTGATTTTTCAAAGTTAGCCTACTGCTCCTGTCTAAAATTGTTTTAGTGCAAGATATTATTTATAACACCCTTATTCCCTTTCTCTACAATATTTCCCATCACTTTCTCCTATTTCCCTTCACTAACTCATCAAGATCATAGAACCTTATATAAGAAAACTCTACTGTAACATTATTTCCGTGTTTTCTCAATAATAACAAACTTAAAAATATATTGAAATATTGATGTACTTACCTTGTTCTATTGATTCCAATCTTTAATTTGATTTTCTCTCTCCTCCAGCTTCTATTCCTTGAATCCAATTTGATATTCTAACTCCCCATAGTCTCCTTAACATTTTTCTCCCTTAGTAACGATGAAAATTCTTTTGATTTCTAGGTGAAAATGGTGAATTTTTGGTAAAAGGACTAAATTGTAAAGAATGAAAAATTTCTTTCTTCTCTTCTCTTCTTCCTAACGTGAATGCATGGAAAATGGATGAGCATTTCCTCATCTTTCTTTCTTTATATATACTAATAAAATAATAATAAAATAATAAAATATCATATAAAAAATCAAATTAAAATATTAATAACTAATATTTATTTAATTAATTAATCTAAAATATCTCCAACATCATCATTACTTTCTAGATTTCTCTCTCTTCCAATTGACCATTTTGCCCTTTGTGATCTTTTAAAATTTCATTCTTGAGTCATCACTTAATTTTGGTAAAATTACAATTTAGTCCCTCATAATTCTTCACCTATTCAATTTGGTCCTAATTCATCAATTTTTCCTTGGTTTCTAGATCCTTCCACGCTTAAAATATTTGCACTATTAGTCGTTCAAATTTTTTATATTTATACTTTAATCCCTCAAATTTTGAGTATTTACTCTTGGGCCACAAAACTTTTCTCACTTTTACAATTTAGTCCTTTCTTGAATCAATATGTCATAATATACTTCCCAGTGACATAACTCAATTTTCCTTTTCTTGTCACTTTATTTCCTTATTTTACTATATTAAGAATAATATCTTACTGTAGAAATTTTCAGGGTGTTACAGTAAGCTTACCAATCCTACCGTAGGTCCATAGTTGATTCGGGCAACCCATGCAACCTTAGCAATCAAATAGTGAAAATGGGCCCACAAGCCCATAATGTTTGCTCGTGTGGGCCCACACACTCGTGTGGCCCACACGGCCAAAATGGCCTTGGCCTTGTGGATTACACGGCCTGGCCTAATAATCCCACACGCCCGTGTGGCCCACAGGGCCCAATTCGGTCAAGCCCGCGTATCGCACACGGCCAGCCTCGTCGATCACACGTCCGTGTCCGATCACACCTGCGACCGCATGCCCATGTGGCGTCAACAGTCACATTTTTCAACTTTTCGTCGATTTCTGATTTTAAAGTTGTGTTTACACACCTGTTATGGTTTCGCAAAAAACACTTCCGAGCTCAATAGTTCCTAAAATTGATCATTCACTTTAATCGTTAGTCTTAACTCATGAAAGCACAACATCACAAAATCGAATATACTTCCATCTCAAACGTATGATACCTACCTTGAAACTCTGAACGAATATGCTAAATCTCCACAGAAGAGGGACCTCAATCAAAATGACTCGTTACTGTCAAGACAATAGTAACATCCGATCAGCATTTTAATTAGGCACAAATCAAGTGTCGGAGTTTCATTTACTAGAATAAAGATGAGTACCGAACCACGAGAACAATCAATGATATAAAAATAGAATAACAGAGTGAAAGAGCAGCAGTCGACAATATGAAGGGGGGACGAAAAGAAAAAGAATCGGCCTAAGAATCAAAAATTCGGTAGCAACCAACAGGAACAAAAATGAGGTGAGAGCAAGAAGAAGAAGAAAAAAGATGGGTAGGGAAGTGTACACAGCTGAAAAAGAACAAAAAGAAGTAGTAGAAATTCACAAGCAATATTCGGCAGAGGAAGAAGAACAGTTGACAAAAAATTGAGAGAAAACAAAAGCTAAAGCCGAATTTTGGGAAAAGAACCAGTTTCGACGCAACTACTGATCACTTCCCTTGATCTACTCCTCAAAACTCTCCTACTATCCCTCCACAAACCTTCCACTTTCCCAATACACCTCAAACTCCTTATTTTACTCTACCAATCCCACAACTACCGAAATTCCCCTCATTATCCTCCTAAAAATCAGCCACAACATCCTCACACTCCTCAAACACTCAGCATTTCGGTCAATCTACAACACTCATACGACATAAGTAGTAAAAAAAAATCCCATTTACACAAGTAGGGGTTCGAACTCTATACCTCCTGCTCCTTTGCTCCCCACTTAACTACCAAGCAGGCCTATTTACACAAGCAGGCCCATTCTAATATATTTGTCCAACATTTATTTATAAGCCTACTGATTTGAGATAGGGGTTTATCCATTTAAAAAATAAAAATTTGCCCAAACTAAGGCTTGAACTTAGGACCTCTCAAACTGTTTCCAGAACACTCAACCCCTGAAGCAGACATATATTCATGTAAAAAACATACAAAAATAAATACATACAAGATTTTTGGGGTGTTACACTTTTATCCCCCTAAAAGAAAATTTCAGCCTCAAAATTTTACCTGATCAGAATAGATGAAGGTAGTGCTAACGCATCCCATCCTCAGGCTCCCACGTGGCCTCCTCAGAGCTATGATTACGCCATAGAACCTTAACCAGTGGGATGGATTTTCTCCTTAGAATTTTTACGTCGCAATCCAATATCTGAACCGGCTCCTCCTCGAAAGTCAGATCTGGCTTAACCTCGATCTTCTCTACTGGAACAATATGCATTAGATTAGAGCGGTAGCGCCTCAACATCGAGACTTGAAAAACATCATGAATCTGATCCAATTCTGGAGGTAGCTTTAACTGGTAGGCAACCGGTCCCACTCATTTCAGTATAGGGTCCAATAAACCTAGGGCTCAACTTGCCCTTACGACCAAATCTCAGTACCTTCTTTCATGGCGAGACCTTAAGAAAAACGAAGTCTCCCACAAAAAACTTGATCTCACGACGCTTCAGGTCTACGTAAGACTTATGTCTATCAGATGCCGCTTTCAATCGATCTCGAATCAACCTAATTTTATCCTCAATATCATAAACCAATTCAGGACCCAGAACTCGTCGCTCACCCAACTCAGTCCAGCATAACGGAGTGCGACACTTACGACCATACAGTGCCTCGTAAGGTGCCATCTGTATACTAGACATATAACTATTATTGTAGGCGAACTCTGCCAATGGCAAATACTATTCCCAATTGCATCGGAAGTCAATCACACAGCTACTAAACATATCCTCCAGTATCTGAATCACTCTTTCAAATTGACTGTCTGTCTAAGGATGGAAAGCAGTACTGAAGTCTAACTTTGAACCCAGAGCCTCATGCAGCTTTTTCCAGAACCGAGATGTGAAGCAAAGATTCTTATCAGATATGATCGGAACCGGCACCCCATGCAGTCTCACTATTTCAGACACATACAGTTTAGCCAGCTTCTGCAATGAGTAGTCAGAATGAACCGGTATGAAATGGGCGGACTTGGTCAATCGATTTACGATGACCCATACAGAATCCTTCTTAGTGGGTGTGAGGGGTAACCCACTAACGAAGTCCATAGTCAGTCACTCCCACTTCTAAAGTGGAATCTTAACTGGCTGCAACAACCCTGAAGATAACTGATGCTCAGCCTTAACCTACTGGCAAGTCAGACATTTACCCACAAAATCGGTAACCACTCGTTTAAGTTCTGACCACCAGTATAACTCACGAGGTCTCAGTACATCTTATTTTCTCTAGGATGCATAGCATAGGGGCTACTATGCGGCTCTCTTAGTATCAATTGCCTCAATTCAGTGTCTTTTGGTACACAAATTATCCCACGAAAACAGAATACCCCTTCGCTATTCAGTCCAAAGTCCTTAGTATGCCCACTCTCAACCGGTCGAAAACGAAGACCCAAAGATTCATCCTTTAACTACTTACCCTTAATCTGCTTAATCCACGTAGGCTTAACCTGAAGCTCAGCTAACATACTACCATCATCAAATAAACTGAGGCGAGTAAATATCGCCCTCAGATCAATCATAGCCCTATGGCTCAGTGTATCGGCCACCACATTGGTCTTAGCAGGGTGGTATTCAATCTTAAAATCGTAGTCCTTAAGCAGATCAATCTATCTACGCTGCCTAAGATTTAGCTCCTTCTGAGTGAGAAGATACTTGAGGCTCTTGTGATCCGTGTAGATGATACACTTTTCACCATATAGGTAATGCCTGCAGATTTTCAGTGCGAACACCACTGCGGCTAACTCTAGGTCATGCGTCGGATAATTTGCCTCATGAGTCTTAAGCTAACGAGATGCATACGCTACCACCTTACCCTCTTGCATCAACACACATCCCAAACCAACATGTGATGCATCGCTGTAGACAGTAAACTCTTTTTCAGACTCTGGCTGTATCAAAATAAGGGCCTCAGTCAGTACAGTTTTGAGCTTCCCAAAGCTCTCTTGCTATGCATCAGTCCAGTTAAACGGCATACCCTTACGTAGCAACTTAGTCAAGGGTGTCGCAATCAGTGAAATCCCTTCTACAAAACGTCGATAATACCCTGCCAGTCCCAAAAAACTACGGATCTTAAATATAGTTTTAGGCTGCTTCCAATCCAAGACAGCCTCAATCTTTCGAGGATCGACTCTAATCCCCTTAGCAGAAATCACATGTCCCAGAAACGCTACTTCACGTAACCAGAACTCACATTTATTGAACTTGGCGTACAGTTGTTTCTCTCGCATAACCTGTAGAACCACTCTGAGGTGTTCATCGTGCTCATCCTTAGTCCTCGAATACACTAGTATGTCGTCAATAAATACCATCACGAATCAATCCAGATAGGGCTGAAACACTCAGTTCATTAGATCTATGAAAGTCGCTAGTGTATTTGTCAGTCAAAATGGCATCACTAGGAACTCGTAATGACCGTATCAGGTCCTAAATGTTATCTTGTGTACATCAGTCTCCTTAACCCTCAACTGATGATATCCTGATCAGAGGTCAATCTTAGAGAAAACTGAAGCCCCTCAGAACTGGTCAAATAGATCATCTATCCTCAGTAAGGGATATTTATTCTTGATTGTTAACTTGTTCAATTATCGATAGTCAATACACATACGCATGGATCCATCCTTCTTTTTCACGAGCAGAACTGGTGCTCCCCACAGAGACACACTAGGACGGATGAACCCACGATCTAGTAACTCTAGAATCTGAGCCTTAAGCTCCACAAGCTCTTTCGGTGCCATTCTATAGGGATCGATGGATAAAGGAGCTATACCAAGAAGGAGCTCAATCCAAAATTCTAATTCACGATTCAAAGGTAACCTAGGTAGCTCTTTAGGAAAAACATCTAAAAATTCCTTAACCTTTCTAATATCTTTAACCGAAGAATCCCCAGAATCTGA
This sequence comes from Gossypium anomalum, assembly GCA_025698475.1. Taxonomy (NCBI): domain Eukaryota; kingdom Viridiplantae; phylum Streptophyta; class Magnoliopsida; order Malvales; family Malvaceae; genus Gossypium; species Gossypium anomalum. The sequence goes on from CM046956.1 coordinate 65,667,290, forward strand.
AACACCAATGTAGGCCAGATACGACTTACAACCCTTACGAACCAACTTTTCTACCCTCAATGCAGAAATCACATTCGACAAGTAGTTTTGATGTTCCCCAATTACGACCACCTCGCTATCCTTTTCAGTTCTCAGTACAACCCTTTTTGTGGCACAATCTAAGCTCACTCAGTGTTTAACCAACCAGTCTATTCCCAATATTAGATCAAACTCTCCAAAAGGTAGTTCCATCGTATCAGCCAGAAAAATAGCCCCTTGAACCTTTAAAGGAACGCCTTTAAAAAACTTATTTACCCTTACTGATTGTCCCATTAGACTCAGTACAGTCATCTCACTTGCAGTGCGCTCAACCAAGATACCCAAGTTCTCAAACATAGTACAAGCTATATAGGAGTGAGTGGATCCTATATCTATTAGTGCAATATAAGGTACATTATAAATAAAAAACGTACTCGTGATAACGTTCAGAGTATCTCTATCCTCTTGGTGACGTGCAACACAAACCAAAGCCGCTTGCCTCGCCTCAGTATGACTAGTACTTTTGTCTGGTGCTCTCTGACCATGGTCCAACCCATTACCACCTCTAGCCTGACCATCGCCTCTCGGTGGCTGCTGAACCGCTCTCGATGATGGTGCAGTACCAGTACCTGGAGCTTGCATCTGATTAGACCTCTGCGGACACTCTCTAATACGGTGTTCTAGTGAACCACACCTCAAACAAGCCCTAGTTTTTTCCAACATTCGCCCTGATGGCGTCTACCACAGTCAGTACGCGGCAGCTGTCCAGTAGCAGTAATATGAGCCCCAACTCTGGTCGGCCCATCAACTCTGGCCTTTTTCTTAGGCCTCTGAGCGGAACTCGAGGGCTCTGAATCCCTTTTGCTCCTACCTCTCTGTCAGTTCTGGCGCTCAGCGCGCTTCACTTCCCTAATGATCTTCGCCTTATCAACCAGTGCAACAAAGTCTCGCTCCCTCTGTGAGCTATCAGAAGCCTCAGATTATCCTTAAGGCCATCCTCGAAGCTAACATATCACTCACACTCAGTCGCCACCATACCTCGCGCATAGCGGCTCAGTCTCAAAATTTTGGCCTCATACTTGGCCATCGATCTATCTGCCTGAGTCAAATTTAGGAATTCTCTTTTACGAGCATCCACATAATTGGCCCCTACATACTTCCCCTGGAAAGCAGTCTTCAAGAACTCCCAGGTCAGTCGATCGGGCTGAGTGCCCTCCTTAACAATGAGCCACCATTGATATGCCTCATCACGTAGCAGCGATACAACACCCTTTAATTTCTGCTCGGGAGTGCAGTCTAGATCGTCCATAAGCCTCTCTGTGGCCTCTATTTATCACTCAGCCACATTAGGGGCAACTCTATCAATACCCCTGAAAAGCTCAGCCCCGTTAGACCGGAGTCATTTCGTAATCGATCCGCGGCCGCTAGCTCTAGTATTGGGCTCAACGGCCCTCTCTAAAATCCTCAACATGCCTAGGACAGTGCGTCATCCCCAATTGCTCGATCATGAGGCCCAGCCTCAGTCACAGGTGAAGTCAGTGTCTCACTAGTATCTAAATTAGGCAGATTGCCAGATGATGAAGACCCAGCTCGAGCACCTCTACGGTGTTTACCATGGTCTTTTGTACCCCATCTGTGAGTACCTCTGGTGCTCATTGTCTAATTACGTTTTATCTGTATTAACAATTTTATGCATCAGTTTACAGTTCTAATGTTTATTAACAGATATTTTATGAAAACATTATCAGAAGTGTAAAGTTTGTTTCGTACATCGCAGTGTCAATCAATGTCTATCAGTGTCTATCAGTTTTACTACAGTATCAATATACACTAACTTGAATGATTTTAATCTATCTATAGTAGTCTTAGTATATGTTATCTATAGCAGTTTTAGTTTTCAACACATGACAGTTTTAGTAAACTTACAGGATCGGCGTTGGAGACTCGGTGTACTACACATTTAGTAAAAATATTTCAATCATCAAAAACTAGTTTCTTAAAACCAAGTTTTAAAACCCAAATCCATAGTTGAGTTTTACAACCTGACTCTAATACCACTAAATGTAACACCCCAAACTCGGCCTGGACCTTATGGTCGACTTTGGCGATGTCACATGGTAGTGTGTTGGAAAGTCATAGCTTGTGTTGAAAAAAACCCGTAACTTCACTTAAAACATTTTCTGTTTCAAAATTCATCACTATCTTATAATAATTCTATGAATTGTGATTCTTATTCAATCGTTAGTTTTCAAGACATTATATACTGCGGAAGCTTTTTTTTTTTAAAACAGTCTGTGTTCTTGTGTGTATTTTGCTAAAACACATATATTTATTTTAATAACTCGTATTTTTACCTTCCTCTGGCAGATGTACAACATAAAACAATATAAAATCCAAATTTGAAGCAAAAATCCATAGAGGCCCTTAGTACAAAAATATACCCCAAATAAATTTAAAAAACTAATTAAATACGAAATAATGTAAAAACAAAAGGGGGTCGTGTGGCCACCGCTGAGTCCTCAGCCGCTCCGATCTATGTCTGAGGATTACCTGTATAGATAAAACAGAAGGGTGAGTTTACGAAAACTCAGTGTGTAATCCCCATATAAACAAGCAGATAGAATGCAACCACAGTCTGGGCCTAAGCCCATTTCAGTAACAGTTTTAGTTTTACTTAGGGCCTTAGCCCATTACAATACAGAAGCAGTCATGCATTTGGGCCTTGGCCCATCACAATATCAATATTCAGTACAGTATCAAATCCTACCCAACCAGCCTCTACACTCCAACTCCTTCCAACCCTACACTCCATGTGGGGATATAATCAACCCACCTATCCCTACACTCCAAAAAGTACCGAATGCGGCACAAGACAATAGTTTGTAGCTGAGCTGCCATTAATTTAGGCTCGAGGCCTTTCAGTACACTTCCTCCGAACAATATAACCCCACCACAATGCAATGCAATATACATATATGGCCTGCTAAAACATAATATCAATCATAAAATCAGGGCATCCAGTATCAAATCAGCATAACATCATCATGCCTAATAACATGCATAATCATATCAGTCACATAGTTAATTAGGCGTCTAAGTAAGCTTACTAACCTTACAGTAGGTCCACAGTTGACTCAGGCGACCCGTGTAACCTTAGCAATCAAATAGTAAAAATGGGCCCACAAGCCTATAATGTTTGCCTGTGTGGGCCCACACACCCGTGTGGCCCACACGGCCTAAAATGGCCTTGGCCATGTGGATCACACGGCCTGACCCAATAATCTCACACGCATGTGTGGTCCTACACGGCCAATTCAGTTCGGCCTGTGTATTGCACACGGCCAACCTCGTCGATCACACGCCCGTGTCTGATCACACGACCTACCACACGAGTGGCCGCACGCCCATATGGTGTCGACAGTCAAATTTTTTGGCTTTTCACCAATTTTTAATTTCAGAGTTGTGTTTACACACCTGTTATGATTTCGCAGCAAATACTTTCGAGCTCAATAGTTCCTAAAATTGATCATTCACTTTAATCATTAGTCTTAACTCATAAAAGCACAACATCACAAAACCAAATATACTTCCATATCAAATGCACGGTACCTACCTTGAAACTCCGAAAGAATATGCTAAATCTCCACAGAAGATGACCTCAATCAAAACGATTCCTTGTTGTCAAGACGATAGTAACATCCGATTAGCATTTTAATTAGGCACAAATCAAAGTGCCGAAGTTCCACTTACCAGAATAGCGACGAGGACCAAACCACGAGAATAATCAACGATAAAAAAATAGAATGACAGAGTGAAAGAGACAATAACTGGTAATATGAAGGGGAGGGACGAAAAGAAGAAGAACTAGCCTAAGAATCAACAATTCAGTAGCAACCAATAGGAACAGAAAGGAGGTGACAACAAGAAGAAGAAAAAAGATGGGTAGGGAAGTGTGCAAAGCCGAAAAAGAACAAAAAGAAGTAGCAGAAATTCACAAGTAATATTCGGCATAAGAAGAAGAACAGTTGACAAAAAATTGAGAGGAAATAAAAGCTAAAACTGAATTTTGGGAAATGAACCAGTTCCAGTGCAACTACTGATCACTTCCCTTGATCTACTCCTCAAAACTCTCTTACTATCCCTCCATAAACCGTCCATTTTCCCACTACACCTCAAACTCCTTATTTTTCTCCACCAATCCCATAGCTACAGAAATTCCCCTTATTATCCTCCTAAAAATCAGCCACAACATCCCCATATTCCTCAAACACTCAGAATTTCGGTCAAACTGCAACACTCATACAGCACAAGCAGTAAAAATAAATCCCATTTACACAAGCAGGGGTTCGAACTCCAGACCTCCTACTCATTTGCTCCCCACTTAACCACCAGACCAGTAGGCCCATTCTGACATATTTGTCTAGCATTTATTTATAAGCCTACTGATTTGAGATAGGGGTTTATTCATTTAAAAAATAAAAATTTGCCCAAACTAAGGCTTGAACTTGGGAACTCTTGGACACTTCCAAGAACACTCAACCACTTAAGCAGACATATATTCATGTCACAAACATTCAAAAATAAATACATACAAGATTTTTGGGGCGTTACATAGGCAGTTGAAATGTGATTTGGGTTATGTGTATCCTCAGATAAGAGAATGAATTTTGTGCATTCACGAGTATATCGATGTACAGTTTGAGTGAAGAATGGATACTCTAGAGAGTATGGTACTGAGATATGCCAATTAGATTTATTCTAATCGGATAATGTTATTACAAATTAAAGCTATTCTGAATGATAAGTTATTACATTTATGAAAGATTGAATGATCTGTGCATGTTAAGAAAGTTGGAAACAGTAGAAGGTATTATTAACTGAAGGTTCTAGTTCTGAGTTCAGTTTGAATTGAGTAAGGAATTTATGGTTTTTAGCGGTGCACTATTGAATGAATTGGTATGTGTTTTAATACGAGAGTGTAAAAAGTAGTTTATACTTTTAGACGGTGAAAGTTACATCAAAAGGAATTGTTCGACTAGTAATTTAAAGACGATCACTTGTATGTCGGTACTGTGAATTCGATGATATAGTGTGTTCAACGAAAAATGTTATAGGTGTCCTGGTTCTAGTGGTATAAGTATCTAACGTTACAGAAACAGATCTGAAGTTTAAGACATTGTCAATGGATTTAGATATTGGAAGATTTAGAGGAATTATCGATTTACCTTTTGGAAAGCAAGTATAGTTACCGATACTTGTATGGAAAATTTTGTTCATTTTCTGGGAGTTGGATACATGATTAACTTTATTTGATGATGATCTAATTTTAGATATAGTAAATGCTAAAATGAAGTTTTCTTTGCAAAACTGAGAAGCTCAGAAATGTGATAGTGAATGGTAATCTAAATGAGTTCAGAGCGAGTTTACTTTTGATGTTGAATTTTAGGTCAAACATGATTCTTGTTATTATTGATATGTTGAGAATGAAATTGCATATTGATGAATCTAGAACCTATGTAGAAGTTTTTGTACGAGGCTCAGTAGTAACACGTCTATTCATCCAAGAGTAATAAAATGTGCAGTTATATAAAGTAGATGTACTAGTGATTGCATATGTTACATGATATTTTTGGATTTGTATTCAGATGACGGCATGTTAACAGATAAAAGTCAAAAATCAAGTGTATTCAGGGTTAATACAGTCAGTGATAATACTAGTGTGTTATGAGATGGAATTGCTATAGATTTCGTATCGAAATTATTATATCTCTAAAAAGAAAGATGTAAATTGAATTGTGGTTAATCATTTGACAAAGAAAGAATCCGTATGATCATTTTAGTATGTACAAAATTCTTATTTGACAGATTAACTGATGATGTGTGTTCCTGAGAGAGTAACTAAGATCTACGATGATATGCTTCTACACTGTGTATTAAAGTTCAAAGGTTATTGAAAAGAGATATACGAGGTTGAATTGATTTGTGAATCGAAAAAGTTAATGAAAGTGATTCACAAAAGTTGAAGCGACTTCAGACTGACATAAGTAATATACAGATTTGAAAGTTTAAGATTTTGGATATTAGATCCGACGACATAGTGTTTCAGGAAGTATTGCCCTTGAATGAGATTCTTCGATGTGGTAGAAGAAAATATGAGAATGATGCTTTTATCTCTATTTTGGTAAGATTTTCGAGGACGAAAATCCCTAAAGGAGGGAGAGTTGTAACATCCCGAATTTGGGCCTGGTCAGAATAGTGGTTTTGGGACCACAAATTCGATAAGGAAAATTTTATTTTCATTATATTTTTATGGTCTGCGATTTCACGGGGTGATTTCGTGAAAATTTGTTTCAAAAATTTCGACATTTGGGCACTCAATTTAGTCAAAAGGACTAAATTGTAAAAAGTGCAAAAGTTGATTTCTACATGCTAGAGGTGTCCAATTGTTATGAGATTTTAAATTGGAGGTCCTTATATAGTAGTTAGACCATTGGATAATTTTTGGACAAAATGGACATGAAATAGGTGAAATAGAATATTTTTAAGTTGGGGGCATTTTGGTCATTTAGTAATTAAATGATTAAATAAACAAAATAAAAGCCAAATTTTGCTCATCTTCAACCCTTGGCTGAATTTTTTGAAGACCACAATGGCTAGGGTTTTTTTCAAGCTTTCCAAGCTCCATAGTAAGTCCGTTCTTGCCCCGTTTTTAATGATTTTCACGTTTTTGAAATCCTTGTAACATGATTTAGCTATTTCTACCTTTAATTTGAGATATGATGAAGGTATAGGTTTTGACCCATGTTATAAATTTATGTATTTTGATGTTTAATGGTAGATTATACATGTTTATGGTTAGAGAAATGACTTTTACTAAGTGATTTTCGGTGAAAATGCCTAAAAGGACTAAATTGTAAAAGTTATGAAATTTGTCATAAAAGTGTGATTTAATGGAAATTGAGGGCTATTATGGTTATGAAAATGGTTCGGCTAGGTTTGTAAGTTAAAGAAATTGAATAAATTTCATTTTTCGAGCCTAGAGGCAAAAATGTAAATATGTGAAACTTTAAGGGCAAAAATGTAATTTTCCCATAATATGATTTTTGGGTCACATTGAATAATGTGACTAATAAATAAGTTAAATGTGATGTTATAGATAGAAGAAAATGAGGTTCAGACATAGAACGGGGGAAAAATGAGAAATTGATGGTTAGGTCCATTTTTGCCATTTTGGTATTGAGGTAAGTTCATACGTAAATAATACAACTTTATGTTATGTATTTAATGTTTTGATATTGCATGAATTGTATATTGTTTTTATGAAATTGATTAATGACGAAGTTTCGAGAAATGGGATATCCCGATTTAACCTTAAGAGTAGGATACAAATGTCATGATATTAGGGTTACCGAGATTCCGTATAAGACCATATTTGGGATATGACATCGGTATGTGAATTCGTATAAGACCATGTTAGGGACATGGCGTCGATATGACATTTCATGTAAGACCATATTCGGGATATGGAATTGATACAATACTATATGTATGAGATCCCCGAGTATCCTTAGTATTCCAATGTGTTCAACGGGTATGCCAAAGATAAGGAAGTACGTAACTATGTTACGAGGGGTACAAGTATGTACACAGAACTCATGTGAAGTGAATTCGATATATGATGAATTCTTGGTAAGAATGTACACAAATAAGTTAGGTTTGTGAGAATTTGATAGCCATGTGATCAATGACATGTATTTATGATCAACGGGTCCATGATAAGATTTGAGACTGATCATGTGATAAGCTTATGAGCCTGATTGGGTTGTGATATAGCATGATGTATGTATGTAAGCTGTGATTCATTGGATATGAGAAAAAAGAAAGACAAGTGTAATTGTCGATTAAAGTCATTATGAAAACTTTGAGAGATATGAGTTATAGATAAGTGAAAGTTTGTTATGCTATATGTAAAATTAAGATTGTTCGTAAATGATGTGTATGTTGTAAAGAGAGTTGAAGTATCTTGTTAAATAATGCGATATGCTATAATGAGGAGATTATGGTCGCTAGTCTAATGCTAAGACATGTAATTTATGCTTGTAAGTTATAAGAGTAAGCAATTATGAAAGAGTAAGTGGAAACCATGAGATTTAATGCAAATTGTATTAATAATATTCTTATGGATAGGTAAAATATATGAATGTTAATAGTTGTTTATTATTTGCATATGAACTTACTAAGTTTAAATGCTTACTCCCTTTCCTTTTCTATCTCTTATAGGTTAATTTAGCTAGCTCCGGTTGGAGTACGCCAGAGATGCTATCACATTATCAAGCTATCATTGGGTATAAGTGAATGCATATATTTTAAGTTTATGGCATGTATAGGGACTTGTCATTTATTAATTTTCTCATCTTTAATGTGGCTGAATGTGCTGGCCTATAATGGTTTATGGTTTAAATTGTATATAGCCATGAATGATGGCTTATGTTGATTAGATGCTTATGCATGTGATTATGCCTTTTGTGTATGTGAAGCTAGTATGTTCATAATGAGCTAAATATGATGATTAAGTAAGATAAATGGTGATATGAGAATGACATCCTTTTGACTTATTTGTGGCCATTTGCTTGTCTAAGTATGTTATGTGTGATGCTATATGATGTTGTGCAAATGTGTGCAAGTGAGGCTGACTAAATGGCTTGGAAAATAGCCTTGTATTTGTCCACACGAGTAGACACACTGGCGTTTTTCTAGGCCTTGTGTGACACACGGTCTGCCCCCATGGGCGTGTGATCTGGCTGTGTGTCCCTTGCACCCTAATTAATACAAAACAGAATGCCCAGTAGTAAACACATGGGCAGAGACACGGCCGTGTGTCTCAGCCTAGTGGAGGATACGACCTAAGCATACTGGCGTGTGTCTTGGCCGTCTGACCTTGATTGTGTTGATGACATCATAAATAGAGAGTTACATGGGCTGAGGACACGGACGTGTCCCAAGCTACACAGCCGTGTGTGACCACACGGCCTACCCACACGGGCGTGTGACTCTCCAAAGCATGAAAATTTTCTAAGTGTTGTAAAAATTTTGGAAGTTCTCAGTTTAGTCCCGAACCACCCCCAATGTAAGTTTTGGGCTTTGTAGGCCCATAATAGGGACGATATGAGTGTAAATGAAAAGTTTTAAATATTAGTGGAAACTCATGTCTCGATTTTGGGTGAATGCTTGTGTTTCAAGCTTAATTTAGCTAACATAGGGACTATTTTGTAAAAATATTAAAGGTCTTGAAATTAGCCATTGATGATTTTTTTTTATGTTTATGAAGTTGAATGATAAATTTAGGAGTTTGGTTGTTAAATAGGAATATTTTGTATAAAAAATTTAGTTAGTTTTAAGTTTAAGGACTAAATTGATAAAGATTTAATTTAACATGTAATTCTTGTAAACATTTAGTCATTTATAGGTTGATAAAGGACTACATAGAATTCAGCACTAGATTTTTTGGCTTAATTGTAATAAATATGTAAGTTTAGGTTTTAAACGTTTAGGGTAATAATGTAAAATTTTACTAAAGGGTCAAGTACATGAATTTAGATATTTTAAGGTATTTTAATTGGATAATTAAGCTAAACTATTATATATAGATCAAGAAACAAATCAATCGATTGGTAACCATTGAAAAGGAAAAATCGTCGAGTGGTCTTTGTGGTAGTGTTTGTTGTTGTTTGATTTAGGTAAGTTCGTATTACGTTTATTTAAGTAATTGATTTTTTGAATTCAAATTACATATGTATTTATATATATTTGACATGGTGTATTGAGGTAAGTAATGAATATGAAAATGAAGAATTGAATTGTAAAGTATGTCAAATGTAAATGTATAATTTGAATTGTATAATCCTATGAAATGTTTATGATCAAGTTGAACATGGTATAATGTAACACCCCAAACTCGACCTAAATGTTATGATCAGATCTGGAAGTGTTACCTAAGTTCATTTGAAAATCTAGAAACCTTTGTGAGACTTGTAAAATAAATAGTGCTACTTTTGAAGGTTAAAATTCTAGTTATTTGGGAAAATACTTTCTCTTTACTAATTCATTAAATTTAGCGGTAAATACTTATGAAATGACTTAGGGTCCGTTTGTTTATATGTAAAAAGTTTTACGGAAAATGTTTTCTGCATTTTCCTCTGTTTGTTTCATAGAAAATAGTTTGGTCAACGGAAAATGAGTTACAGGTCAAGGTAAAATAAGCCATTTTTTCTATAAAATAACTTACCCTTTTGAAAAGAGCTCATATATAGATAATTTTATTTTATTTTATAAAAATTAACTTAAATCACGCTTAATATTATTATATTGATAATAAAGTTTATTTATATTTTTAAAAATATTTAAAATATTATATTTTTCAATATTATTAAACATACATATTTAATTATTTATATTTAGTCTTATAATAAATTATTAATATAAAAAATATAAATTATTATTTTAATAGATTATTTAATATTTCAATTTTATTTGAATAATAAATTTTAAAAATAATAATTTTAAATAATATTATTCCCATATTATTGAAAATATTCAATATTAATATTTTAATAATAAATATTTATTACAATTATAAATATATTAATAATAAATGTTTGTAGTATAAAGGTTAAAATATGTCATAAGTCTATTTACACTTCACATATTTGTAATTTAGTCTTTGTACTTTTATTTTCAATAATTTAGTCCCTTTACTTTTCAAATATGTAGCCAAAGCTACCTCATATTTCATATCACATAAAGGTTGGCTCTTGAGCTAATCACGGGTCTACTCATACAAGCTGATAGGTATCCGTAACACATGTCAGACTACCTAGCCACCGATAGGACATACATGACCAGCACCCGGATCACATAATCATATATATCACATGGGGTCCTAGTGACATGTCACTCGTATCCAATTCTATTCCTAAGGTTCAAATGGGATTTTCTCTCACTTGTCAGAACTTGTCGAATGTGTTCATCGAATTAATTATACAATTCATACAATATTAATGCATTAAAAATATGATCATAATATTGCATTATTTACATATGAACTTACCTCGGTACAAAATATAGCTAAGTAATTTGATTTAGTCCATAACCTTGTTCTTTCCCCGGTCTAGGTTCGGACTCCATTTTTCTTGATCTATAATAGTAAATTTAGCTCAATTAATTACCACATTGTTCAAATCAGTCCAAAAACCATACTTTGGCAAAATTATAGTTTTGCCCCTAAACTTTTACATATTTACAAATTAGTCCTTAGTCTTGTAAAATGAAATGCATTCAATTTCTTTGTTACCCAAGGCTAGCCGAACTTAAATCATGCTCATACCAGCCCACATTTTTCATCAAATCACATTTCTGCCACCCATTTTTACAACTTTTACAAACAAGTCCTTTTTAGGTGTTTTCATTGAAAACCACTTAGTAAATGATGTTCATCACACATCAAAATTTCATAATCTAAAATGAACCATCAAAATACATGCATGTCACACATGGGTCAAACCCTAGACATCAACTCTAGCTCAAATAAATGGCAGAAATGGCTAGATCGATTAATAACAACTTCAAAAATGTAAAGAACATTGAAAACGAGGTTAGGATGCACTTACTATCAAGCTTGAAAGTGACAAAACCCTAGCTATCGAGTCCCTTATGAAATTCCGCCAAGGGTTGAAGAAGATGGATAAATTTTGGCTATGTTTTCCCTTTTAATTCTTTTATTTCCTAAATGACCAAAATGCCCTTTTTACTAAACTTTGAAATTTTACCTATTCATGTCCATTTTTGTCCATAAAAATAAAAATTAGTCAAATTGCTATTTAAGGACCTCTAATTAATAATCCATAGCTATTTCTTGCTTAAAGCTTCTAAAATCACATATTTTGCAACTTTTGCAATTTAGTCCTAAATATCAAATTGGACACTATCAACAAAATTTCTTAACAAAACTTTCATACAATCATGAAAACATATCATAGACCTCAAATATTCATAAAATGATTATTTCTACTTCGGATTTGTGGTCTCAAAACCACTATTTTAACTAAGCCTAAAAATCAGGGTGTTACAACTCTCCCCCTTTAGGGATTTTCGTCCCTGAAAATCTTACCGGTAAAAAGGTTTAGGTACTGTTTTCTCATGGCCTTTTTGGTTTCCCATGTAGCCTCTTCAACACCATGTCTTTGCCACAAAATTTTCACAAGGGCAATACTTTGATTTCTCAATTGTTTGACTTCCCGAGCCAAAATCTTAACCGACTCTTCGCCATAAGTCATATCCGATTGAATCTTAACCTCTATCGGTGAAATCACATGTGAAGGGTCCAATCGGTATCGGTGCAACATTGACACATGGAACACATCGTGAATCCTCTCCAATTTTGATGGTAAAGTTAACCGATATGCCTTTGACCCTACATTTTGGTAATCTCATACGGTCCAATAAAACGCAGACTCAACTTACCCTTCTGGCCAAATCTGAGGACTTTCTTCCACAGAGACACTTTCAAGAATACCTTATCACCGACTTGAAACTCAATCTCTTTCCATTTCAAATCCGCGTAGGATTTCTATCTATCCGAAGCTGTTTTTAAGCAATCACGAATTATCTTCACTTTATCGACCCCGTGGATCTAATTTTTCTGAGTTTGGTCCAATACAATGGTGTCCAACACTTATGACCGTACAATGCCTCAAAAGATGGCATTTTCAAACTCGACTGAAAACTGTTGTTGTAGGCAAATTCTACCAAAGGGAGATATTTTTCCCAACTACCCTCGAATTCAAGAACACAACACCGGAGCATATCCTTAAGAATCTGAATTACTCGCTCAGACTGACCATCGATTTGCAGATGAAAAGTTGTATTAAAGTTTAAATTTGTACCCAAAGCTTCTTGCAACTTTTTCCAAAACTGCGAAGTGGAACTTGGATCTTTATCCGAAATAATCGAGATAGACACTCCATGCAATCTAACAATTTCACCAACGTACAAATCAGCTAACTTATCAAGTGAGTAATCGGTACGTACTGGAATAAAATGAGCCGACTCCATTAGTCTATCAACCATAACCCAATTGACATCTTTCTTTTTCGGTGTCAAGGGCAAACCCATCACAAAGTCCATAGTTATCCTATCCCATTTCCACTCGGGAACCATCACAGGCTGAAGTAAACCCAAAGATACTTGGTGTTCAGCGTTTACTTGCTGACAAATCAGACACCTCGAAACAAACTCAGAAATATCTCTTTTCATACTTGGCCACTAATATAATTTCTTCAAGTCATTATACATTTTTGTACTACCGAGGTGAATTGACAAATAACCACTGTGTGCCTCATGCAAAATCTTCTGAATCAACTCGGTATCTTTGGGAACACAAATCCTGTCTCAAAACATCAAATACTCATCAGAGCCAATCCAAAAATCTGATTCAATACCTGATTCACACTGGACTCTTTTAGCTTATAAATCACTGTCACATTTTTTAGCTTTACAAATTTGCTGAAGAAATGCCGGTTTAGCTCTCAACTCATCTATAATCGAACCATCACCAGTTAAAGTCAACTGGGTGTTCATAACCCTCAAAGCAAACAACGACTTCCTACTCAAAGCATCAGCGACCATATTTACCTTTCCCGGATGGTAGTCAATCAGTAACTCGTAATCTTTTAACAATTCCAAACATCTTCTTTACCTTAAATTCAAATCCTTTTAAGTCATTAAGTACTTTAAACTTTTATGATCAGTATAAACATGACATTTTTCACCATACAAATGATGTCTCCAAATCTTCAACACAAACACAATGGCGACTAGTTCCAAATCATGTGTTGGATAATTTTTCTCATGCAGTTTCAATTGCCTTGAGGCATAAGCTATCACTTTGCCTTCTTGCATAAGCACATAACCCAATCCATTCAAAGATGCATCATTATATATCACAAATTCTTTTTCTGGCTCAAGTTGTACTAAAATCGGTGCCTCAGTCAATAATGCCTCCAACTTCTCAAAACTCTATTGGTACCTTTTTGACCATTCGAACTTGACATCCTTCTATAGCAACTTTGTCATCAAAGTAGAAATCATGGAAAATCCTTTAACAATCATCTGTAATAACCGACTAAGCCTAGAAAGTATCTAACCTTAGATACATTCCTCGGTGATTTCCAATCAACAATTGTTGAAATCTTACTCGAGTCAACTCAAATACCATCACCTGAAATAATGTGCCCCAAAAATCTGACTTCTCGAAGCCAAAACTCACTTTTACTAAACTTAGCATACAACTGTTCATCTCTCGAAGTTTATAAAACAATTATCAAATGTTCAGAATGCTTGGACTCATTTCGAGAATAAATTAAAATATCATCGATAAACACAACCACAAACTTATCTAAATATGGTCTAAAAATCTGATTCATTAAGTCCATAAACACAGCGGAAGCATTTGTTAAACCAAAAGGCATAACCAAAAATTCATAGTGACCATACCTCGTCTGAAATACAGTTTTCGGCACATCCGAGTCTTTAACTCTCAACTGATAGTAACTGGACCTCAAGTCTATCTTTGAAAACCATGTGGCTTCTTTCAATTGGTCAAACAAATCATCTATTCTTGGCAAAGGATACTTATTCTTTATGGTCACCTTATTGAGTTTTCGGTAATCAATGCAAAGTTTCATAGAGCCGTCTTTCTTTTTCACAAATAGTACTGTGCACCACACAGAGAAAAAATAGGTCTCGCAAAACCTTTATCCGTCAACTCTTGCAACTAAACTTTCAACTTTTTTAATTTTGTTGAAGCCATTCTGTATGGAGAAATCGAAATAGGTGCAGTGCCAGGGACTAACTCAATACTAAATTCAACTTCTCTAACTAGAGGTAATCTTGACAACTCTTCTGGAAACGCATCCGAATACTCTTATACTACAGGCACTGACTCAATCTTTAACTCAGACACTTTTGTATTCAACATAAAAGCAAGATAAGATCCATACCCTTTTCTCATGCACCTCTGAGCTGTCATAGAAGAGATCACAATAGGCAATCTATTTGATTCATCTGATTCAACCCGAAAAATATCGCCATTTTCACATTTTAATTCAATAATTTTTCTTCCACAATCAACTAGCACATCATGAGTGGTTAATCAATCCATACCAAGAATCATGCCAAATTCATCAAATGGAAAAAGCATAAGATTAGCCAGAAAACAGTGACCTCGAATCATCAAAGGACAATTCTTGCAAACTTTACCTACTGATACATACTTGCCTAAGGGGTTTGACACTTTTATCACAAATTCCGTAGACTCAACAGGCATGTTCATACTAGATACAAATTTCATACAAACATAGGAATGGGTTGATCCGGGATCAATCAAAGCAACAATATCAGTATCAGAAAGAGAAAAAGTACCTATAATCACATCAGGAGACGAAGCCTCTTTGCGAGTGCGAATGGCATAAGTCCTCGTAGGTGCTCTACCCTCGGATCTCATAATTGAATCTCTAGGTGCACTCTTGCTACTTGCTCCATTTCCTAGATTTCTCTGTGGCCTCCCTCTAGCAGCAGTATTACCAGATTTCGCACTCTGAAATTTTTCTTTCTCAACCATATCAGGGCAATCTTTGATTAAAGTGATCGTGTGAACCGCACTTGAAACATGCTCAGTTATTCATCCAGCACTCATTGGGGTGACGTCTACCACAATGTGGACATTTCGATCTATTTGGTCGAGCATTGCCAATACTAGCTGTAACAGCTTGATTTTAGCTAAATCAGAATAGTGGTTTTGGAACCACAAATCTGAGATCAAAAAATTATTTTAATATTAATTTTGGTGCTTATAGCATGTGAATATGTATGTGTGGAAATTTCGTGAAATAATTTTTTCGTTTAATAGTTCAATTTGAGAAAAAGGACTAAATCGGGTAAAATGTAAAAGGTGCTTTGTACTTGTTTAAAGTGCTTAATTGCCTTGGTTTATGACATGAAAGTCCTTATTATGTAATTAGACCATTGATAGTGGAATTTGAAATGGACATCCATTATAAATTTTATTAATGTTTTAATTAAGGGCATTTTAGTAATTGTGTAAATAAAAGTTAATTAAATAAAACTAAAACCAAATTTAATACATCTTTGTCTTTCTTAACTGAATAGAAAGAAAGAAAAGAGAGTTTTAAAGCATTTTAGGGTTCAACAATTTGGTAGCTTGAATAAGGTATGTTCTTTGCTCGATTTTTGATGATTTTTACGTTTTTGTGATCGTTGCTTTGAGTACTAGCTAGCCAGTGCCTTAATTTTTGAATTTGTTGATGATTTTGAGTGAAAATGCCTACATATATTAAATTGTGAAAAGTGTAAATTGAAGGTTTAAATTATGAAATAAATATAAAATATGGGCTGCTAAGGACCTATAGAGAATTTGGCCAAGCATGTGTCTTATTGAATTTTGAGTAATTTGTGTTTTTATGAAATAGGGACTAAATTGAATAAATGTGGAACTTTAGGGGCTAAAGTGAAAAAATGCCCAAATATGTGTTTGTGGACTAAATTGAATGTGTTGATGAATAAATGAGTTAATTTTGAATGTATATAGATAAAGAACGAAAGAAATTAGATTTAGATCCGGGAAAGTCGAAAGTTATTGAATAGTTGATCCGACTCCTCTATTTTGACTACAAGGTAAGTTCATATGCAACTAAATGCCTTTAAATTGAATTATACGTGTTTACTTGTCATTGAAATATTATAAATGCTAAACGAACAATTACAAGAAAGAATCGATAGAGTTACGATATCTGAAAGTCCTGTACGAACTTTAGGAATAGTATAGGATACGAATGCCATGACATTTGGTTCTCGAGATGTGAATACATGTAAGACCATGTCTGGGACATTGGCATTGTATTGAGATTATGTGTAAGACCATGTCTGGGACATTGGCATTGTTAATCGATTTCGTGTAAGACCCTGTCCGGGACAGTGGCATCGATATGTAATAACATGTAAGATCATATCTGGAATATGGCGTTGTACGAGCTTATGTGATTTTTGAGTATCCTTAATGATTCTGAATAGTTCAACGGGAAAAGTCAAGTCAAGAATGAATTTGTGAATGAGCTAAGTGACTCAGGTACATACGAAATTCATACGAGTATTGAAAAGGGGAAATATTTGATGAACTCGATTAAGACATTGAATATATGTTTAATGAGAAAGGTTTGTGAATTTGAATGTGATTAGCTATGTTAAACATATTTGAATTGATATGCAAATGTTCATGTGATGACTTTATTTTTATATGGCTTACTAAGCTTTTAAAGCTTACTTTGTGTGTTCTTTCCCTGTTTTATAGATTATCGAAGCTAGCTCGGACATCAGGGATCATTGGGAACCATCATCACACTATCGACTACTTGTTGGTATTTTTGGATGCTTGTAAATATGGTATATGACATGTATAGGCTAGTGAGTTGATGAAGTGTTTTAAGGTTTGATATAGCCATGAGATTTGGCTTGCTTTTATTGGAAATGTTTTATGTATTTGGCCATATAAGCTGGCTTGAATTATGTGTTTGATAAGTGGTATATATGAATTATAAATTACCTTGTGTTTTGGCATGTTGTCATGGTTGTTAATATGGTTAAATGGTTACTCATTTGGCTAGTTATAAATTGGTGTATTAATGCTTGAAGAATGGTATATTTTGGTACAATTGATACATGATGAATTGATATGTTTGAGAAGCATGATTTATTTGATGGAAAGTTGATAAAATGCATTTAGAAATTATGTAAGTTGTAATGATTTTGACTTAATGGTTTGGTATGTTTTGAATATAGAATTGAGTAGTTTAAATGGTTGAGTATAGATGACATGATATGTGTATGAATTGACATGTTTTGGCTACCTATATATGTGTTGAAATGGTACCAATTTGGTTACTTTGTGTGCATGAGAAAAGGGTGGCAAATTGACTTTACAAATGGCCTATTTTTATCTACACGGGCAGAGACACGGGTGTGCGTCTCAACCGTGTGCGACACACCATCATGCTGTGCGGCCGTGTGTCCCCTGGGGTACCCTTTCGAATTAAGTCAGTATACCCTACAGGTTTCGCACGGCCTAGACACATGGGCATGTCTACTGGCCGTGTGTGGCACACGGGCTGGCACATGGGCGTGTGGTCGGCCGTGTGACCCAAGTCAGTAACCTCTCCAGTTTTCCCAAGCCCATGGCACACAGGTGTGTCTCCGGCCGTATGGTGCAAGTCAGTATGTATGCCGTGTGCCTCACATGGCCTGTGACACGAACATGTCTGGTAGCCGTGTGAGGCACACGGCCCATTCACACGAGCGTGTGACCCCTAAATGTTTGAAAACTTTTTAAGTTTCCTAAAGTTTACAAATGTTATTGGTTTAGTCCGAAACAACTTCTAAGCATGTTTTAAGGTCTTGTAGAGCCTTACAAGGGACACTATGAATGTTTTGAATGGATTTTGACTATGAATATATAAATGTATGTGAATGAGGTGTGTTATTTGGTAATGCCTCGTAACCTTATTCCGGCGACGGATACGGGTTGGGGGTGTTACACTAGCAATCGAAGTGGTTTGAACTTTCAAACTCGAATGCGGTTTATTTCGATTTCTATTCGAGATCCTAACAGAAGCATTGGAACGAGAATAGAAATCCCTCAACTTCTTTGATGAAGACTGAAATGACTTACTCATAGGTATTTTCTTTGAGTCCCTATCTTTGATCTCGGCCTTTCTTTTCTCTTTAGCCAATTCCTTCGCCTTGCAAGCTCTCTCTACAAGCACAACAAATTCTTTCAGTTCTAGAATGCCAACCAATAATCGGATGTCTTCGTTCAGTCCATCTTCAAATCTCTTACACATGATGGCCTCAGTCGATACACATTCCCGAGCGTACTTGCCAAGTCTTACAAACTCACGCTCGTACTCTGTTACTATCATTCGACCCTGTTTTAACTCAAGAAATTCCTTTCTTTTCTGATTGTTAAACCTCTGGCTAATGTACTTCTTACGAAACTCTTCTTGGAAGAATTCCCAATTAACTCTCTCCCTTGGTACAATCGACACAAGGGTGTTCCACCACTGATAAGCTGACTCTCTTAGGAGTGACACAACACATTTCATACATTCCTCAGGTGTGCAAGACAACCCATCAAATACCCTGATGGTGTTCTCGAGCCAGAACTCTACCCTTTTAGGAACATCATCTATATTAGCTTAGAATTCTTTAGCTCCTTGTTTACGAAATTTGTCAACTGGAGGTTTGTTCATTTTTACCATTTCCACAACATGGGGGGCTACAGGGATAGGTTGAGGATTTGGTAGGGGTAGAGGGGGTTGAGCGTTCAGATTCGTTCGAACGAACTCTGTATACCATAAATTCATCATATGGAGAAAGGCTTCCCTATCCCCTTCTCTCCTCCCAGACTCACAGTTACGGGACTACTTTTGACTGGCGTGCCCCTTGACCAAGAGCCGGCGCATTACTTTCTACATCATCCGCCATGGCTCGGTCGGGATCCATTTGCTATATGAAAACACAATTTTAAAATTGTCAGGAGTCGTCACACTATCACAATATATATATGGCATGTATAGCTAGATTCTTACACACGTTACGCTAGTCTGAGAATTGACTAAACCATAGCTCTGAGACCACTAAATGTAACACCCCTTACTCGTATTCGACGCTAGAATAGGGTACGAGGCATTACTAGACTTATACACAAGCAATCATGTAGAACCGAGGCATAATTTCCACTCAAATTTAAGAATTTTCAACAACATTCGTATCGTCCCTTAAACGAGCCTATGAGGCCCAAAACATACATTGGGAGTGGTTCAGGACTAAACCTAGACACATGCCCGTGTGTCTACCCGTGTGGGAAATTTTGAGGTTATTTTCCAAGCCATTTGCCACCCTTATATACTCAAAAACATACATAACTTCAAAGGCACTTAACATGGCATAATTGAGTACTTAGACACAATCAAACAAGTCATGATCATGACAATATCGTATCAACTAGTACATACACAAGACACCACACATTGTCAAGTCCAAGCCTACAAATTCTCATGTATTAAGAGTTATAGGTTTTCTTCCATTTTACAGATTGGAACCTCAACTATCATTGTACTAACACCTCTCAATTAAATCAACAAGAATTCATAACCAATAACATATTCCAATATATACTCAATCACAAAACACATTTCAAAGGCATAGGCATGTGCATGCATGTATAAATAGGCTTACAACCCAGTAATCAATATAAGCCATATCTCATGGCCATATACAAAATGAATCATCAAATCATTATAAGCCAATGCACTTGGCCAAATTAATATGACTCGTAAACAAAAAGACCAAGTCTCCTATACATGCAATACTCAAAATGTGAAATCATGAATACCTAAAAGATTAATTTGATAGTATGACTCGAGCTCCGACGTCCTTCGATTTTCGAGCTAGCTTGGCGATACTATAAGAAAATGGAAAGGAATGAGAGTAAGCATAAAGCTTAGTAAGTTCACATGCAATAATAAACAATATTAAGCAACATTTAGCATGAATACCATACAATTTAACTTAACATAAATCACATATTTATCATCATAGTTTAATAAGCATAACTTTATCATTCTTAATCTTACCAAAAGCTCATCACTTAACAAGCTGATTCTTATAAGTTTTTCGTACATACCTATACCAAGTCATGACTTAACATACTCTTTCTCGTTTTTTACATTCCCATTGAACACTTGGAATACTAAACGGATACACAGAAGGTATTTGCACACAAGTGCCACATATGTAGCCAAAGCTACCTCATATTTCATATCACATAAAGTCTCGCTCTCGAGCTAATCACGGGTCTGCTCACACAAGCTGACGGTCAAGACATAGTTACACGGGCTGCTCACACAAGCTGACAGGTATCTGTAACACACGCCGGATTACCTAGCCACCGGTAGGACGTACATGACCAACACCCGGATCACATAATCATATATATCACATGGGGTCCTAGTGACATGTCACTCTTATCCTATTCTATTCCTAAGGTTCAAACGAGATTTTCTCTCAGTTGTTGGAACTTGTCGAATGTGTTCATCGAATCAATTATACAATTCATACAATATTAATGCATTAAAAAATGATCATAATATTGCATTATTTATATATGAACTTTCCTCGATACAAAATATAGCTAACTAATTCGATTTAGTCCACAACCTTATTCTTTCCCCGGTCTAGGTCCAAACTCCATTTTTCTTGATCTATAATAGCAAATTTAGCTTATTTAATTACCACATTGTTCAAATCAGTCCAAAAACTATACATTGGAAAAATTATAGTTTTGCCCCTAAACTTTCACAGATTTACAAATTAGTCCTTAGGTTTGTAAAATGAAATGCATTCAATTTCTTTGTTACCCAAGCCTAGTCGAACTTATATCATGCTCATGCTAGCCCACATTTTTCATCAAATCACATTTATACCACCCATTTTTACAACTTTTACAAACAAGTCCTTTTTATGTGTTTTCATTGAAAACCACTTAGTAAAATATGTTCATCACACATCAAACTTTCATAATCTAAAATGAACCATCAAAATACATGTATGTCACACATCAGTCAAACTATAGACATCAACTCTAGCTCAAATAAATGGTAAAAATGGCTAGATCGATTGATAACAACTTCAAAAATGTAAAGAACATTAAAAACGGGGCTAGGATGCACTTACTATCAAGCTTGAAAGTGACAAAACCCTAGATATGGAGTCCCTTATGAAATTTGGCCAAGGGTTGAAGAAGATGGACAAATTATGGCTTTGTTTTCCCTTTTAATTCTTTTATTTACCAAATGACCAAAATGCCCTTTTTACTAAACTTTGAAATTTTAACTATTCATGTCCATTTTTGTCCATAAAAATAGAAATTAGTCAAATTTCTATTTAAGGACCTCTAATTAATAATCCATAGCTATTTCATTCTTAAAGCTTCTAGAATCACATATTTTGTAACTTTTGCAATTTAGTCCTAAATATCAAATTGGACACTCTATCAACAAAATTTCTTAACGAAACTTTTATAAAATCATGCAAACATATCATAGACCTCAAATATTCATAAAATAATTATTTCTACTTCAGATTTATGGTCTCAAAACCACTATTCTGACTAAGCTTAAAAATCAGGGTGTTATAGATCTACTCAACAATTTCAAACATTGGAGTGATTCTTATGATTTTTTCATGATATTCATTATTACCCATTTCCTATTTACTGAATTTAAGTTTAAGAATTCCTAAATGCATTCAAAGAAACCTACTGTAGAATAATTACAATTATAAATAGGGCATTCTACTTTTAGGAATCAATTTTCGCATAACTATCCTAAACTAAACATACCTATTCACCTATCAAAATTTTATATTTTTATCAAAGAATTATTATCCTCATAAAATATCATAGATAACAATATACTTGTCATAGTCTGACAGTTTGTAACAACCCATTTTTAGTGAAACCGGAACAGTGGTTTCGGGACCAAAAATCCAAAGTAAAAATATTTATTTTAATATCTACAGCATGTTAATAGTGTCGTATGAAAATTTCGTTAAGAAATTTTACCGTTTGAACGCTTAATTCGATAAAAAAGACTAAATCGCGTAAAGCGTAAAAGTTGAGTTTTATTAGTTTAAGGTGTCTAATGGCTATAGAACTTTAAAGTGGAGGTCCTTATGTGGTAATTTTACCATTTATAAAGTTAGTGGACATTCTTGGACATGTATTAAGTGATTTTAATGTTTAGTAATATGGTTATAATTGTAAATTGTTAAAAATATGATAGTAAAATAATTAAAAACAAGTCATCATCTTTTTTTTCCATCTACCTCTGATTTTAAGATTAAGGAAACTCCATTAAAGGAGCTTGAAGGTTCGGCCAAGAGTACATGGTGCATGTAAGTGCAATTTTGCTCGGTTTTTAATGATTTCTATGTTTTTGGAGTCGTTGTAACTTAATCTAGCTAGCCCAGGACTAATTTGTGAAACTGTTAAGTATTAGGGTTTCACCATTGTTGAATGTTATGTGTTTTGAAGTTTAATGGTAGAAAATGAATGGTTGTTGTTAGATAAACAACATTTGTTAAGTGATTTTGAATGAAATTGCAAATTAGGGCTTAAATAGAGAAATGTGATAAATTGTGTGGTAAAAGTGTGAATATGTGAAATATATGGGCTACTATAAGTATGTTTAAAATTTGGTTAAGCTTGGGTAGGGATAAAACTGAGTGAATTTCATTTTACGAGATGAGGTACTAAATTGTAAAGAATTTAAATGTTTAGGGGCAAAATAGTAATTTTTCCATAATATGAATTTTGGGTTAAATTGAATAGAATGATATTTTAATAAGTTGAATTTGATTATATAGATCAAGAAAAGCAATGTTTGGAATTAGATCGGGGGAAAAACAAAGTAGTGGATTGATCGGTCGATTTTCTCCGTACTAATTTGAGGTAAGTTAGTATGTTTAATAAGCAGTAAATTATATGTGTGTGAATGCTTAATTGATATACTTGTGATGATACGACACCATGGAAATTCTCGACGAGTTATCAGCAATGTATAAATCTCGGTTGAACATTAGAAATAGATAGGATACAAATGACATGTCATTAGGGGTTACCGTGTTTTGGGTACTGGTCCGTACGTTCTACCAGTGGATGAGTTTTTCGGCATGTGTTGCGGTTATTTGTCAGCTTGTGTGAGTAGCACCTTGTAGTTACGACTTGACCGATAGCTTGTGTGAGCAAACCCAGTGATAGCTCGAGAGTGAAAATTTTTACGAGATATGAGATAGAGATGGTTTCAACCATGTATTGGTACTTAGTGTGCGAGATTCCCGAGAATCTGTTAGTATTCCTAATGGTTCAATGGGAAAAGATGATGGTACGAGGATATAAGATATGATACGAACCAATTCAGGTATTTGTGAGAAGTATGTCTAGTAATTCATAGTTGATGTACTCATATATGACTAACATGGTTATGATTACATGCTAATCTTTGGATTTGATTGAAACTTACCTATGTTTATTTATTCTTCATTAAATTGTGAATGAATGGTAAGTTGTACTTATTAGCCATACGAGCTTACTAAGCTTAATAGTTTACTCTGTTTACTTTTCCAGGTTTTATAGTGATTTCGAAGCTTGCTCAGATTGGAAGTTGTCGGAGATCTCATCACACTATTTAGCCGTTGTTTTGGTACTTTTGAACTTAATGTATTTTGGTTATATGACATGTATAGGTATTTTGGCTAATGTTGCCTTATGTCTTGATGAATTTTGGCCATTTGAATTGGCTTGTAAGTAGACATATATTTTGAGATGTATATATGTATATGTGGACTTGTAAATTTTCGCCGAAATAGGGTTACAAAGCATTACCGATCAAAACACAACATACAACATCCATTCTTATACATAAATCCATAATCACATAAACATCAATCAAACATAGTCATATTGTCCCTTATAAGGCTCTACAAGACCTTAAAACATGCTTGATAGAGGTTTGGGACTAAACCGATAACATTAGAAAACTTCGAGAAACTTATAAAATTTTCATGCATACAGGGTTCACACGCTTGTGTGAATAGGCCGTGTGCCTCACACGGTCACTAGACACACCCGTGTCACAAGTCGTGTGGAAACATGGCATACATACTAACTTGCATTACACAGCCGGAGACACGCCCGTGTGCCATGGTCGTGTGAAATCTGGAGGGTATACTGACTTGGGTCACACGACCGACCACATGCCTATGTGCCAGCCCGTGTGCCACATACAGCCAATAGACATGCTTATATTTCTAAGCCGTGTAACTCTTTGACTTGATTTATTAAGTTACAGCAGGCACACGGTCGAGTCACATGCCCGTGTGCTCAACCGTGTGGAGAGTAAATAGACTTGGTTTGAGCCACATTTCTCACCCACCTCAAGCATACCTAAACCAAAACTTTACATACCATTTCATTTCACTTATAGGCAACCAAAGCATGCCAATTTATATACAAGCCATGCCATTTATAAACCATTCATTCAACCCCTAAAATCATAACAAAAAACATCTGACATCAATATGTCATAACCAACATTTTTCACCTAACTTACTTATGCATATTCTCATCATATTATCAACTAATTCATGCCACGAAACATACAATTTCATCATCTCCAAGCAATAATACACACCAACATTCCATCTTCCAAGTAATAATACACCAATTAATATCTAGCTAGTTGAGCAACTCATAATAAACTTGCCAAAACATAAGGCATTATATACATCACATATCACTTACCAAATTCATAAATTAAGCGAACTCAAATGGCCAAATACACACCAACATTTACATCATATACAAGCCAAATCTCATGGCTATATCATAACTCAAAACATATTATCATATCACTAGCCTATACATGTCATATACCATAATTACAAAGCATCCAAAAATACCAACAAGTAGTCGATAGTGTGATGACGGTTCCTGATGATCCCCGATGTCTGAGCTAGCTTCAAAATCTATAAAACAGGGAAAGAACACACCAAGTAAGCTTTAAAAGCTTAGTAAGACATATAAAAATAAAATTACCACATGAATCAACACCATTTCCATCAAATAGTCAAACGATGAATAAGCACATATAAGTTCACAAACCTTTCCCAATGTATACATATTCAATGTCACATGTGAATTCATCAAATACTTCCCTTTTCAATACCCGTATGAATCTCATGCGTAAACTAAATCACTTAACTCATTCACATATTCTTTCTCAACTTGACTTTGCCTGTTGAACCCTTCGGAATCATTATGGGTACTCAAAAATCACGTATAGCTCGTACAATGCCATATCCTAGATATGGTCTTACATGTTATCACATATCGATGCCAATGTCCCAAACATAGTCTTACAAAAAATCATATAACGATGTCAATGTCCTAGACATGGTCTTACACGTAATCACAATACAATGCCAATGTCCTAAACTTACATCTCAGTAATCCTAATGTCATGACATTCGTATCTTATACTATTCCTAGGGTTCGTAAGGGGCTTTCGATTAAGATAACTTCATCGATACTTGCTCATAGTTGCTCGTTCAACATTCATAGCAATTCAATGACAAATGAACATTTATAGTGTAACAGCCTGGTTTAGACCCTAGTCAAAATAGTGGTTTCGAGACCACAAATCTGAGTCAAAAAAATATTTTAATATTATTTTATGTGCTTATTATATGTGAATTTGTATGTGTGAAAATTTCATATGAAAATTTAATCATTTGTATGCTCAATTTGATAAAAGGACTTAATCGCGTAAATTGTAAAAGTTGCATGCTATATGTTAATTGTGCCTATTTGCTATGGATTTTTAATTGTGAGGTCCTTATGTTGTAATTTGACCATGGTTAGTGGGATTGGTCATAACTGACCTTAAAATGGATGAATTAAAATGTTTTAAACAAAGGGCAAAATTGGTATTTAATAATTAATAGGTGTTAAATAAAATTAAACATGATAGTGGATGAGTATTCATCCTTGTTGACCGATTATATCAAAAGAAAAGAGAAGAAAAATTGGTTCTAGGGTTCGGCTAGAAGAATTTATTGATTTAGGTATGTATTTTGATTCATTTTCGATAATTTCTACGTTTTTGTGATCGTTTCTTTGTGTTCTATCAAGCCCATGTCTCAATTTCTGATTTTGATGATGAGTTGGAATTATGCCATTGATGAATTTGTGAGCTTTGAAATTTTAGTTGATGGAAATGAAAGATATGTATTGGGTTGACATATTTTGTCTTTGAATTTTTGATGAAATTGAGTAATTTGGGCTAAATTGTAAAAAATGAAATTTTGAGGGATTAAAATGAGAAATAAATGAAATATTTGGGCTTATATGAACTCTATGAAAATTTGACTAAGCAAGTGTATAAGGAAATTTTGTATATTTTGTGATTTTATGAATTAGGAACTAAAGTGTTAAAATGTGAAAATGTGAGGGCTAAATTGTAAAATGCCCTAAATATGTGTATATGGATTGATTGAATGATTTGTTGAATAAAAGGGTTAATTTTTAATACATATAGATCAAGAAAAGAGAAATTCAGATCTAGATCGAGGGAAATCAAAGGTTATCGAGTAAATGATTCGAATTGTCAATTTTGAGTACAAGGTAAGTTCGTACGTGATAAATGACGCTACAAA
Organism: Gossypium anomalum; assembly: GCA_025698475.1. Taxonomy (NCBI): domain Eukaryota; kingdom Viridiplantae; phylum Streptophyta; class Magnoliopsida; order Malvales; family Malvaceae; genus Gossypium; species Gossypium anomalum. Next base: position 65,694,710 of record CM046956.1, read on the forward strand.
TTAAGTTTATTTGCTTTGATAATACATAAATTGTATATATTTGATTATGGTTTGAACACGATGATAAATCGACTGTGTTCGGCACTAAGTGTGCGATTCAAAATAGCTTCGGCTATAAATAGTACTAAGTGTGCGAATTGGAATAGCTTTGGCTATACGAGGCACTAAGTGTGCGATACCGAGATAGTTTCAGTTATTTGAGATGGCACTAAGTGTGTGAGATCGTAATAGCTTCGGCTAATCATTAATGCACTAAGTGTGCAAGCTCTTAAAGTGTGAAAAGACTTTCAAATGAACTAATGTATTCGAATGAGAGGTGAGAATGAAAATGAATAAATACGGGAAAGTTCAGGTATGTACGATACCTATGTGGTAGATGATACTATATGTATGAAGCTTGATGAATTAGTATGAACATATTAATTGTGATGGAATAGAATTGATAGATGATTTGAGAACTACTAAGTGTTTATTGGTTGATTTTTTATATTTTATAAACTTTTGATTATATTTTGTACGAACTTACTAAGCTTTAAAGCTTACTATGTGAAATGTTCTCTATTTTACAGTGTTATAAGGCTAGCACGGATTCAGGGATCATTAGTGACTCACTCACACTATCGAACATCTATTTTGGTACCATTTTGAGAGTTGTATATATGGTATATGGCATGTATAGGCCAGAAGTATTTTAGTATGTTTTGTGATGTGAATATCTAGCCATGAGATTTGGCTTGTAAATGTTGGTATGTATGGCCTTTTAAGTTGGCCTAAATGATGTATGATGTATATAATGTTCATGTGATGGTTTGAATATGGAATGTTGAATTGGTAAGTTTTGTGGTATGAAGTATGTGATAAAATGATGAGTTTATGTATTTGGAACTTATGTAAGTTGTGATGATTTTGTTATAATGATTTTGGTATGCTTTGGTTGTGAAATTAAGTAGTGAATTGGATGGTATTTGAATAGCATGAAATATGTACAAATTGGTTGATTTGGTTGCCTATGAATGTATGCAAATGATGATATAATGTTATGGTTTTAATGCTTGTAGGTATGACCCAAAATGGGTGGCAAATTGGCTTTTCAAATGGCCTATTTTTGTCCACACGGGTAGAGACACGGGCGTGTATCTCAGTCGTGTGCGACACATGGTCATGTTACACGGCCGTGTGTCCCCTATGGTAGTCCTACAATTTAAAGTCAGTCTCGAGCACGGCCAAGGCACACGGGCGTGTGGCTAGCCATGTGTCCCAATTCAGTTTCGACCACGGCCTGACACACGGGCGTGTCATGTGGCCGTGTGGATAAGTTAGTATGTATGCCCTATTATGCCATGGCCTAGACAGACGAGCGTGTCTAAAGCCGTGTGAGGCACATGGCCTATTCACACGGGTGTGTGACCTGTACAACTTTGAAAAATGTTTAAGTTTTGAAAAATTTTGTATGATCTCGGTTTAGTCTCGACCCCTTTCTAATGCATTTTTAAGGTCTCGATGACCTATATTAAGGACTCTGGTAATATTTGACTATGATTGTGGATGATGTTTATGAATTGTGTGTAAAATGCTTTGATTTGTCTAGTAACGCCTTTAATCCTAGTCCGACGATGGATACGAGTTAAGTTTGTTACATATAAATCAATTTAAAGGTATTTATTTGCATATGAACTTACCTCATATATACGATGAACAGATCGGATCAACTACTCGACAATTTTCGATTTCCCTCGATCTAAATCTGATTTATTTCTTTCTTGATATATATAAATTCAAATTTAGCTCATTTAATCACTAGTCATTCAATTCGGTCCACAAACACCTATTTGGGTATTTTTACACTTTAGCCCCTAAAGTTCCACATTTTTACAATTTAGTCCGTATTTCACAAATATATCAAATTCACATAATTTAATTCAAATACATGCTAGCCAAATTTTCCTAATGTACATATCAGCTCATATTTATCATTTATTCACACATTTAACCCTCAATTTACACATTTCACAATATAATCCCTACTTGACATTTTTGTCAAAAATCACTTAACAAAATATTAAAATCTTTCATCAAGTTTTTATATTTTATCATCAAACATCCAAAAGCTCAAATAATCATCAATGGCACTTCACAAAATCATGAACAAGTTCAAAAATTAAGGCATGGGCTAACTAGTACTCAAAGCAACGATCACAAAGACGTAGAAATTATAAAAAATCGAGCTCAAAACATACTTTAAGCAAGCTTCAAAGGTGCCGAATATCACAAGCCCTAAATGTTTTCTTTTCTCTTTTATTTTTGGTTCAAAGATGATGAATAAACCAAAATTTTTTACTATGCCTTAATAACCAATTTACAAAATTAACCTTGTTACAAAACATTTAATAACATCCATTTAGTGCCCATTTATGTCAAATTCCGCTATCAATGGTCTCATATAATCATAAGGACCTTTCATTTAATAATTCATAGCAATTAAACACATTTAACATATAGAATACCACTTTTGCATTTTACGCGATTTAGTTATTTTTCTCAAATTGAGCTATTAAACGATAAAATTAGCTCACGAAATTTTCACACATATATAATCACATGCTATAAACACAAAAAATAATATTAAAATAATTTTCCAACATTGGATTTGTGATCCCGAAACCACTTATCCAATTTAAGCTAGAACCGGGCTGTTACAACTCTCCCCCTTAGGGATTTTCGTCCCCGAAAATCTTACCAGTGAATAGGTTTGGATATTGCTTTCTCATAGCATCATTGGGTTCCCATGTAGCTTCTTCAACCTCGTGTCGATGCCATAATACTTTCACTAACACTATTCTTTTATTTCTCAACTTTTTGATCTCACGAGGCAAAATTCGGATCGATTCTTCACTATACGATAAATCTGGCTGAATTTTAACTTCGGTCGAGGAAATGACATGTGAAGGATCAGATATGTATCATCGAAGCATCGATACATGAAATACATTATGAATTTTCTCTAGCTCAGATGGTAAAGATAGTCAATAACCAACTAGTCCGATTCGCTCGATAATCTCATACAGTCCAATGAACCTCGGGCTCAATTTTCCTTTTCGACCAAATCGTAATATCTTTTTCCACGGCCACACTTTCAGAAACACTTTATCCTCGATTTGAAACTCAATATATTTCCGTTTCAAGTCTACGTAAGATTTTTGTCAATCCGAAGCTGCTTACAAACTATCACGAATTACTTTCACTTTCTCTTCTGTCTCTCTGATCAGATCAACTCCGTGAATCTTATTCTTGCTTAGCTCACTCTAGTACAACAGTGTTCTAAATTTACGATCGTATAGAGCTTCGTACTGTGCCATCATTATACTCGATTGAAAGCTATTATTGTAAGCAAATTCAATCAACAGTCGATATTTTGCCCACGCACTTTCGAACTCAAGAATGCAACAACATAACATATCCTCGAGTATCTAAATAACTCGTTTGGATTGACCATCCGTCTGCCGGTGAAATGAGGTACTGAAATGTAGCTTTGTAGCCTCTGCGTCTTGCAGTTTCTTCCAAAACCGCGATGTGAACCTCAGATCTCTATCCAACACAATAGATAGTGGCGCATTGTGTAATCGAACAATTTCTGAGATATACAACTCAACGAATTTATCAAGCGAGAAATATTTATGTACCAGAATGAAATGAGCTGATTTCATCAATCGGTAAATAACAACCCAAATCATATCTTTCTTTCTCAGAGATAAGGGAAAACCCGATACAAAATTCATAGTTACTCTATCCCACTTCTATTCAAGAATCATAACAGGCTGTAATAAACCTGACGGCGTTTGATGTTTAGCTTTGACTTACTGGCAGATCAAACATTTCAAAACAAAAGGTAAAATATCTCATTTCATGCCATGCCACCAATAAGACTATTTTAAATTATTATACATTTTTGTGTTTCCCAGATGCACTGATAAACAACTACTATGTGCTTCGTTCAAAATCATCTGAATCAACTCCAAATTTCTCAGAACACATAGTCAATCCTTGAGTCTCAAATGATCATCGGAATCAACTTGAAACTCTGAATCAGGATTCAACTCACACTGGACCCGTTTTACTTACAGTTCATTATCAAACTTTTAAGCCTCACAAATCTGATGTATGAACAATAGTCTCACTTTCAACTCGGCTACTAACGAACCATCATTAGTCAAAGCCAAATGTGTATTCAAAACACGTAAAGCAAATAAGGACTTTTGGCTTAAAGCATCAGTAACTACGTTTGCTTTTCTCGGATGATAGTTAATTATCAAACCATAGTCTTTTAACAATTCTAACCATCTTCACTGTCACAGATTCAAGTCTTTCTGAGTCATCAAATATTTTAAACTTTTGTGATCGGTATAAATATGACATTTCTCACCAAACAAATAGTGATGCCAAATTTTCAACGCAAACACTATTACGACTAATTCAAGATCGTGCGTCGAATAATTCTTTTCGTGTAGCTTCAACTGTCTTGAGGCATAAGCTACAACTTTACCTCCCTGTATGAAAATACAACCCAGGCCATTTAACGATTCATCACTGAAAATTATGATTTCTTTACCCGACTTAGGCTAAACTAACACTGGAGCTTCAGTCAATAAAGCTTTTAACTGCTCGAAACTTTTCTGGCATTTATCTGACCACTCGAACTTAATATCTTTTTGAAGCAATCGCATCATCAGAGTCACAATCATTGAAAAGCCTTTCACAAATCGTCTATAATATCCCGCTAGTCCCAGAAAACTACGGACCTCAAAAACATTTCTCAAAGGCTTCCAATTTATAATCGCAAATATTTTACTCGGATCAACCTGGATACCATCAGCTAAAACAATATGTCCCAGAAAACTAACTTCTCGTAGCAAAAACTCACATTTGCTAAATTTTGCATACAACTGCTTATCTCTCAAAGTTTGCAGCATGATTCTCAAATGTTCTTCATGCTTAGATTTATCACGAGAGTAAATCAAGATATCATCAATAAACACAACTACAAACCTGTCTAAGTATAACCTAAAAATTAGGTTCATCAAGTCCATAAAAATAGCAGTTGCATTTGTTAATCTGAAGGGGATAACAAGAAATTCGTAGTGTCTGTACCTCGTCCTAAATGCATTCTTTGGCACATTAGAGTTTTTAACTCGCAACTGGTAATAGCCCGATCTCAAATCTATTGTCGAAAACACTATAGTCCCTTTCAATTGATCAAACAAATCATCAAACCGTGGTAGAGGGTATTTATTCTTGATTGTCACTTTGTTAAGCTGACGGTAGTCTATACACATTCTCATCATGCCATCTTTCTTTTTCACAAACAATACAGGAGCACCCTAGGGCTAGAAACACAGTTTAGTAAATCCTTTATCCGTTAATTCTTACAGTTGGGCTTTCAATTCTTTTAACTCTATCGGTGCCATTCTGTACGGAGCTATCGATATCGACGTAGTACCTGGTACTAACTCAATGCCAAACTCAACCTCTTGGATCGGTGGTAAACCTGAAAACTCTTTAGGAAACACATCTGGATACTCACACATAACTGGCACTGATTCGATCTTTTTTTCAGTCACTTTTGTATCAAGCACATAAGCAAAATAAGTTTCACAACCCTTTCTCACATATTTTTGAGCCTACATCGATGAAATCACTGCTGGTAAACCATTCAATTCATCTGACTCAATCTGGATAATCTTATTATTTTGACATCTCAGACCAATCGTCTTTCATTTATAGTTTACTATAGCATCATGTAGCGTTAGCCAATCCATATCCGAATTATATCAAATTCATCAAATGGCAACAATATCAGCTCAGTCAGAAAATAAAAATCTTGAATCATAAATGGACAATTCTTGCTCACTTTATCAACCAAAACACACTTGCCTAAGGGGTTCAATACTCTAATCACAAATTCAATAGACTCTACAGGTAAATTCTTACTGGATAAAATTCACATATATATACGAATGAGTTAATCCTGGATCTATCAATGCAATCACAATATTATCATAAAGAGTAAAAGTACCGGTGATAACATCTGGAGATGACACTTCTTTGCGAGCACTAATAGCGTAGACTTATATTGGTGCTCTAGCCTCTGACCTCACAGTAGAATATTTAGTCGCTCCCTGGCTACTACTCACATTTCTCATGTTTTTAGGTAGTCTACCTCTAACTGCAATGTTACTCGGTCTCGTACTTTGAGCGTTATCTTTTTCAGCTAACTCCAGGCAATCTCTGATAAAATGATCTAACGATCCACATTTAAAACAAGCCTGATCATTCAATCTACAATCACTAAAATATCATTTTCCACACTGTCTACATTCAGATCGATTTGGTTTCACACTCTTGACACTAGCTATCGAAATAGTCAGAGCTTTAAAGCTCAAATGTTGTCTTCCATGATCTCTGTTTGAATGTCCAACTAATGCATTAGAACGATTAAACAAGTCTCGGAACTTCTTCAATGCAGACTGATAAGATTTACTAGCTGATCTCTTTCTCGAATCTCTTACTTCAAAATTAGCTTTTCTTTTTTCTTTACTAAGATCTTTAGCTTTACAGGCTCGTCCAACGAGTACAACAAATTCTTTCAACTCTAGAATTCTGGCTAGTAATTTTATATCCTCGTTCAGTCTATCAACGAACCGTTTACACATGATTTCTTTAATGGAAACATATTCTCGGGCATACTTGCTTAAACGTACAAATTCTCTTTCGTACTCAATGATAGTCATCCAGCCTTGATTCAATTCTAGAAACTCTTTATGCTTCTGATCGATAAATCACTGACTTATGTACTTTTTTTAGAACTCAGATTGAAAGATCTCCCAGTTAACCCATTCTCTTGGAACCACATATATCAACGTTTTCCACAAATAGTATGTATTATCTCCAAGTAAAGATACCACACATTTGATATACACATCAAGAGTACAAGAAAATTCATCGAATACTCCGATCGTGTTCCCAAGCCAGAACTAAGCTCTCTCAACATCATCATCAATAGTAGTGTAACATCTCGAATTAAGGTCTAGTCAGAATAATGGTTTTGAGACCATAAATCTGAGATGGAAATAATGATTATATGATTCTTATAAGGTTTATGTTATGAATACATGCTTGTGTGAAAGTTTCATGAAGAAATTCTAAGCATAAAATGTTTAATTGAATTCTAGGGACCAAATTGAATACAATGCAAAACTTGCATTCTAGAAGCTTTAAGCATGAAATTGCTTTAGATTATGAATTAGAAGGTATTAATTAGAAATTTGACCAATTTCTATAATTTGGGACAAAAATGGACATGCGTAGGAAAAATATGAAAGAAAAACCCTAGGGCATTTTGGTCATTTGGTAACTAAAAGAATAAAAAGTGAAAATCAAAGAAAAAATGTGTCCATGTTCTCCATGTGCTAGCCAAAATTCTCAATAGACATAGCTAGGGTTTTGGTCAACATTTCCAAGCTTGATTGTAAGTACTTCCTAGCCCCGTTTTTAATTTTCTTTGTATTTTTTAAGTCCTTGAAGCATGATCTACCCATTTCTAGCTATATTTTGAGATAGAGTTCATGTATGAAATTTGACCCATGTACAACATGCATGCATTTTGATGATTAATGGAGGAATATGGATGTTTGAGGTATGATAAACATCTTTTACTAGGTGATTTTTAGTGAAAACACCTAAATAAAGGACTTGGTTGTAAAAGTGTGAAAGTGAGTAGTAATAATGTGAAATAAAAGAAAATATGGGCGGATATGAGCATAGTAAAGGTTCGGCTAGGCTTGGGTAATTAAGAAAATGCATGCATTTCATTTTACGAGCCTAGGGACTAAATCGTAAATGTGTGAAAGTTTAGGGGGTCAAAATGTAAATTGCAAAAGTATGATTTATGGACCCATTTGAATAATGTGAATAATAAATAAGTTAAATTTGACATTATAGATCAAGAAAAACGTGAACCGGGTCTTGATCGAGGGAAGAATAAAGTATATGACGATTAGGTTCGATTATCACCGTTTTGTACCGAGGTAAGTACATATGCAAATAATGTGGTGTTGTAATATGTTTTAATGCTCTAATATATTGTGATAATTGATTTATTGTGATTATGAATTATATGCTTATTGATAGTTGTGAAAGCATGAATAATATTATGGTTGTTATCCACTACGTTACGAGTAAGTACGATAGAGATGCCATGTAAAATAAGAAAAAAACCCCGTTTAAACTGTAGGAATAGTGTAGGATACAAGTGACATGTCACTAGGAATTAAAAATTTCGAACTTGTTAAATGGTCTGGGTTCATGAGGTATGTGGCATCCGAGCTCGTTGAGAGGTTCGAGTTCATAATGGATGCAGTACATGTAACATCCGAGCTCGTTGAGAGGTCTGAGTTCATTATGGATGTATTATATGTCATGAGGTAGTTTTGGCTACGTATGTATATGAGGCACTTATGTGCAAGTTTCGCGTATCCAATAGTATTTCGAGTGTTCAACGGGTAAGGTAATGGATGTGATGAAAGTCCCGAGGAGGGTATGTCAAATAGGTATGGTTACATGATATATGTTATGACAAGTACAGGTATGTACGCTAAACTTATGAATAATGCCTTTGTAAAGAATGATTCATGATGAGAAAGTCTATGTGTACATGTGATAAGTAAGTAAAAAGGTGTAAGTGATGGATAATCTTTAAGTATATGTTACTACGTTTTTGCATGTTGATTATTTATTACCATTGCATATTATTTTGCATCTGGACTTACTAAGCTATAATGCTTACTCCCCTCTCTCTTTCCATTCTTTGTAGTTTCACCAAGCTCCACGGGGATCGAAAGCTATCGGAGTATTCGATCACACTATCAAATGACTATTTGGTATAGTGAAATTATAATTTTGAGTATGGCATGTATAGGGTATATGGTCTTTTTGGGATATGTGTCATGTTATTTGGCCAAATTGTGAAGGCCTATGATAATGATGATTCATTTTGTATTGGCCATGTGATATGGGTCATATTTGATCATTTGGGTTGTAATCTAATCACCCATGCATGCATATGTTAATGCCTTGATGATGTGATGTGTTATTGTTTGGTGAAAGTATGATAAAGTATGGATTAGATGCTAAAGGGCAAGAGATGATCTAATGGCTTAAAATTACTATTGACATGAATGCATAACTTGAAGTTATGGTGACAAGTTGATAATGCATGAAATTGGTGTGGAATGCCTCTAAATGGTCTAACAAAATAAAAGTGCAATAGGATGACTTTATGGAGATGGGAGAGTGTCATGGTGTGGAATATTGGAGTACTTAAATATGTTATGTTGCATGTTATAAAATGTGTTTGACTGAATGAGTGCTTGAGGGTGACTATTGGCTTGGAAAATAACCTTTAAATGGTCCACACGGGTAGACACATGGACGTGTGTCTAGACCGTGTGCGACACACAGTGTGCCCCACGGGCGTGTCAAGTGGCCGTGTGTCCCCTGTAACCTAATGTTGCAAGTCAGTATGCATGGTAGTAAACACTCGAGTGAAGACACGGCCGTGTGTCTCAACTGTGTGGAGGGCACGGCCTAACACACGGGCGTGCGTCTTGGCCATGTGCCCCTAAATGCATGATGATGTCATAAACAGAATGTCCAAGTTTTTGGACACGGGCGACGACATGGGTGTGTCTAGGCCGTGTGAGGGACATGGGCCAAGGACACGGGCATGTGCTCGGCAGTGTGAAAACCCCTGTAGGTTCGAATTGGAAAATAAATTCAAATAAATCCACACGGGTAAAGGACACGGGCGTGTGCATTGCCTCCACACGGGCGTGTGAGGCTTATACCTAGAAATTTTCCCAATTTTTTCTTAAGTTCTCAATTTAGTCCCAAAATGTTTTTAATGTATGTTTTGGACCTCGTAGGTTTATATTTAGATCAATTTGTATATGTGTAAATGAAATTGATTTAAAAAAAATTTATAGCTCGATTTTGAATAAATGACTGTGTATGTATCCGGTAATGCCTCGTATCCTATTCCGGTCTTGGGTATGGGTAAGGGGTACTACATTTAGTGGTATCAGAGCTATTGTTTAGTCGATTCTTGGACTAACCTAGCGTATTTGAGTCTAGCTATACATGCCATACGTATATATATAAGTAATGATATTGTGACAACTCCTAACAATATTAAAATGTGTTTTCATATAGCAAATGGATACCGACAGAGCAGTGACAGATGACGTAGAAAGTAACGCGCCTGCTCCAACTGAAGGAGCTGTGCGATCCGAAAGTAGGCTCAAAACTGTTAGTAGAGAAGGAGGCAGAGAGGCCATTCTCCACATGATGGATGCATGGTATACAGAGTTCGTTCGAACGAACCCGAATTGATAAACCGTAATTTATACATATTATTATCCCATGCTTAACACATTTGTGAATGATTTCTCCTTAGGTTTGGTGAATTTTATGCTCCTAACCTTTTAATTTCATGTTTTATAATTAGGTGAGCACAAGAGAGCAAAAAGAACAAGAAACGGGCCAAAAACGGAGAAAATGGCCGACGTAGGAAAATAACACGGCCTCGACTTCATCACACGGGTAGCACACACGCCTGTGCCATTCTAACAGGCTCGAACACGGCTTAAAACAACCTTAACACAGGCGTGTCTATTTCTCAACCTTGACCACGGCCTGAAGTAATCGCACACGGGCGTGTCCCTGTCGAGCCCAAGTTGAGTTCTATTTGGAAAAGGGCAAGTTGAAGGGCTTTTAGGCATTCTAAAGCCTATTTAAACACCCTAGAGGAGGATTAAAGGACACACACAGAGTAGGAAGCAAGGAATTACTCGAAAAAAGCCGATTGATCCATCTCAGAAGCCGGATTATTCATCAAGACTGAAGATCTCCCCTAAATTTCCCTTTAAGAGTTTTAGGTTCTCTTTATGTTTTGCATTCATTGTTCTTCTGAGATGTTTTCCTTTATAGTTATGAACTAAACCCCCCTAAATACCTAAAGGGAATGAAACCTAAGACGAATCTTGTTATTATTATCTGAATTGTATGAAAATATTTAACTTGTTCTTAATTATGTGTTCTTAATTCTTGCTTCGGTATTTCAGGATATTGATTCAAGTTAGTGCGCTTATTCAGAGGAGCAAAAGTCCCTGTCTAAGAGTAAATTTGTCATAATTAAGCGGAGTTGATTGCACCCCTAGAGATAGGGTGACAAGATTTTGCCGGATTAGGGTGAAAACTAATAAGGGGATCCATAGATCGAGTTAATACAACCCTAGGGTGTTAATTAGAAAGAGATTTCAATTATTCAATCTAGGGTTAGACATTTTTAGTCTCGAGAGGGATAATAATATAAATTAGGGATTTCTACGGAACAAGTTGAATGAATAAATCGTCTGATTCAGAGCCAAATAACAAGTGAAGTCTAGATGGATTTTTCCTTAGGTATTGTCTTAAATCAATCAAATTTCCAAAAGTGTTCTCCCCAAATATATTTTCTGTGCATTCTTAGATTAGTTAATTAGTTAATTAAAACAACCTTCATCATTCTTAGGCTAGATAATAGAAAGAAAGTTAATACAAGTACTTTTGGTTCCTTTGGGTTTGACATCCGGTCTATCTATGTAACGCCTCGAATTTTGGGCCTAGAGGAATTTGGATTTGGGCTTTAGGTCTCATAAAATTTTTAAGTGAGCAAGAAAATGACAAATGATATGTTGGCTTTATGGGTTTAATGAATTTGGAGTGTCTAGGTGTGTTGGAGAAGTTCTGGGTTCGAGTTTTTTGGTGGAGGAATTTTAATTTAATTATTAAAAGAACCAGGGTTGTGAGTAGTTGGGCTTTTAAATAAAAATAGGGGAAAAATGGCATCAAAAAGCCTTGTGGTGGAGTGGCTAAGTGACGCCACTTAGGGTGTTGGGAGGTGGCGTTAGTGGCTAGCAAGGAGATCCTAGGTTCGAATCCTAGCTTAGTGTTTTTAGGAGTTTAATTTTGGCCTTCTAGAAGGTTGGAAGTGGCGTGAAGATGGACTCTAAGGGGAGTGTTCAAGAGAGAAAATTTAGGAAATAGATTGAGGAGTTATCAGGGAGAAAAATGAGGAGATGAGAAGGGGGAAGTGATAGAGCTGAATTGGGAATTGAGGGTCAGGCAATAAACCTAGGCTATAAATATGTGTTGAGTTTGGGATCCTAGGATAATGCCAAATTCTTCATTTTTTTAAGTGTCGATTAGCTTTTCCATCTTTGCTAGCTGATTCTTTTTCCATTCTTTCTCTCCTCAATTCTCTTTTGATTTACCCTTTAGGTTAACTGATTCCTTCTTCTTTAATTTGTGTCGAATAAACCTTATTCACCATATTAGTTTAAAAGCCGAAAAGCCAAATCTTCCTTGGCCCAATTGCTCTTTTTGTGTAAGTACCTTATCTCTTTTTCGGCTAGCATTGTTAATACTGATTACTCCTCTCCCTCACTCTTTCTAATCGACTTTGGTAGGGAATTAGTATTGGATCTCAGATTTTAGCTCTCTGCCGAATTGCTCCTTAGGTGTTTTGCGATTCTAATCTAGGGAATACGTGATCAAGGAAAAGCTATTAGGGATTGGTGTTGAAGTTTTGTGACTAAGGGAATCACAGCACACTCGATTACCAGGTGTGTACACACACTTCGCACATACAGTAGATCGGTAAATTTTAAAATGCCGAAAAGCTGAAATGTCGAAATGCCGAAAAGCTGAAAGTTTGGATACGGTAGTCTTGCGAGTGCGCAAACACTCGTAAGAGGGTATTCGATACGATACCAAAGACCCCATGAGAGATCTCATGGACTTGGGTCATGTTTTGGCCAACTAGGCCAGAATGGGCCAAATGGGCCCGACGGGCCTGTGAGCCCAAATAAGCAAAAGTTGATAATTTAGTAATATGTGATGAGCTGATTAAGTTTGTTGAATGGTTTGGATTGGATTCGGGCCTGATAGGCCATATAAGTGTGATTGAGCCTAATGGGCCGTATAAATGTGATTGGGCCTGATGGGCCGTATGAATGTATGGAAGCCTGTAGACTTGCTAGGGTTTTGTCATTGACTTGTAGGTCTAGCTTCTAATAAATCTTTAAGCAGCATAAAACTTAAGTAATTTATCAAATTCGTTTATGGACAAGTCATAAGGGTAAAGTGTGGGAATGGGCATATGCATGTCTAGGATTGGATCTAGGGAGAGCTTGGTACTTAAGTGGTCTTAATGACCCACCTCCTCTTCTCTGGAATCCTACCTGGTGCATAGTGTCTGTTCACTTTGGCCAACGAGGACTTATTGACGGGCCAAAGTTCATAATTAAGACCCATACTACAAAGAAATTACCAAAATACCCCTGTAGGGTAAAAATTACTAAAATACCCCTATGTGTTATGAGTATGATCTATGTATGATATATACTGTATCCATACATTATTATGTTGCATATGGGCCGGGTTTATGATTGGAGGAAGTGTATAAGGATCGCATGGTTGCTCGACGACTGTGGATCCACCGAAGGCTTTTTAGCCACCGAGTAGCTTTACTGCACCGTTAGTGGTGCCGTAACCGGTGCTACACCGTTTATAAGCATCTATGCTGCACTGTTAAGTAGGGCCGCACTGGTTTCACACTGGGTTGTAATAAGGATAGGTGGGTCGAGTATCTCCCCACAGTAAGTGTTGGTTGGAAAGGAGGTGTACAGGTTGGATGGGGATATAAGCATTTGCATACATACATCATGATTGGATTATGAAAAGGGCTTATGAAAAGGGCTTGGCCCAGTTAAATGTGATATGTGGAAATTGACATGGGTTCAGGCCCTACTGAGGCCAAAATGGGCTAAGGCCTAAAGGCCACCGTATTTGAATTGGGCTTAGGCCCAAAATGATTTATCTGTTGCATGGTTGTTTGATGAGGGTCGTACAGACTGAGTTTTCAAAAACTCACCCCCTCTTTTATTTTCTCAGGTGATGCTCAATAGGAGGTTCGATGTTTGGAGGAACTCAAGGTGGCCAGCTAGCAGGACAACTTGAATTTGTTTAAAAAGCATTTAAGTTACTATTTTATTAAGTAATTTCCTTTTCTTTAGTCTGGATTGTAATAATGCCTCCCCTCTTTGCTATTATTTGGTTTATTATTTTTATGTAATGTAATCATGGAAAGTGAAACATGGTTTCCTAAATCATAGAATGTTTTCCACGTCTCTGCAACTAAATTCTAAAATAACAGTTTTTCTTATATCAAATGTTTTGAACAAGCTTTCACAACTGAAAAGAGATTTTACGAAGTAATTGAGATGTATTGTTCTAAGGAAGGGTTTTCAATGAAAACAAGGTTTTCGCTCAAACACTTTAATGTGACACACCAGATTCAGCCATAATGTCCGGGCCGAGTTTGGGGTGTTACATGCTAAAACTATACTACTGTTCGATAGGTGCGCTTGCCTTCATCGTGAGAATAGTTAGTTCGAGTATGATCATTTATAAATTTTAAAACTTGTCATGAGTGACAATCAAGTTTTTGGTGCCGTTGCCGGGGAACTAAGATATTAGGAACACTTGATTTTTATTACTTTAGCCATTTACTTTTATTGCAATTTAAATTTTGTTTTGATTTTCATTACTAAATTCTCTTTTTCTTTCTTCTGGCAGGTTCTTATAGTTTATGACTAGAAGAAACCCATCAGGACCATTACTTTTTGACGAAGAAATCAATCGCACAGCTCGCAGAAACTGAAGAGAAATAAGGCGAAGCCTAAGATACACAAAGGAAGAGCAAGAGGATGATATTACAACTACAACCGAGGAGATGGCTGAAAATCAGGAAAATTCGATACCTCCTGCGATTGCTGCTGACTTATTAAATCAGAATCCTGCTCCTCGTACTATGTATGATTATGCTAAACCTACTTTAACAGGAACTGAATCAAGTATAGTTAGGCCTGCTATTGCTGCAAATAATTTTGAACTAAAACCTAACACGATTCAAATGATACAGCAATTTGTTCAGTTTGATGGTTTACAGGATGAGGATCCCAATGCTCACTTGGCAAATTTTCTGGAATTCTGCGACACATATAAAATTAATGGAATTTCTGATAATGTCATTTGCCTTCGATTATTCCCTTTTTCATTGAGAAACAAAGCTAAACAGTGGTTAAACTCGTTACCATGAGGGTCAATCACTACTTGGGAACAAATGACTGAAAATTTTTTATTAAAGTATTTTTCGCCAGCTAAAACAACTAAATTACGTAATGATATCTCTTCTTTTGTGCAGATGGATTTAGAAACACTCTACGATGCATGGGAGAGATACAAGGACCTACTGCAAAGGTGCGCTCACCATGGGTTACCTTTATGGCTGCAAGTTCAAACATTTTATAATGGTGTGAACCCCTCGACAAGACAGATGATTGATACAGTAGCTGGTGGAACCATCAACAACAAGACACCTGAAGCAGCTTACGAATTTATTGAGGAGATGTCACTGAATAACTATCAGTGGCAAGTCATGAGGACTAAGCCAACCAAAACAGCAGGCGTTTATAACATCGATGCGGTTAATATGTTATCAAATCAGGTGGAGCTTCTAAATGAAAAGATTGATGGTTTACTTGGTTCTACGCAGGTACATCCAGTGATGAGGAGTAATTCAAGTGGAGGAGGTGTATATACAGAATATCAACCCTTCAATCCTACAACTAAAGAGGAACAAGTCCACTATATGGGTAACAATAACTCTAGACCTCAAAATAACCCATACAGTAATACTTATAATGTAGGTTGGAGGAAACACCCAAATTTCTCATGGGGTGGTCAAGGAAATCAAAGGCCACAAAATCCTCCGGGCTTCCAACAACCACTTTATCAACAGGAAAAGAGACCGAACCTTGAGGAGATGCTATCAAAATTTGTGATAGCCCTAATTTGACCCTAGTCGGAAAGTGGTTTCAGGACCACAAAACCGAGTCACAAAAATAATTAAATGTTATATTCTAAGCTTATTATATGTGGAAGTGCATGTGTGAAAATTTCATGTTTTGATTTTGTCATTTGTATGTGAAATTTATTAAATAGGACTTATGTGAGAAACTTTGAAAATGTGATAGGTTAAATTGTAGTGGTCTATTAATGCATGGTAAAAAAAAAAGTGGACTTACATGTCGAATTCTCCACTTTTGAGATAGTGGCCGGCCATGTTGTTATTTAATACAAAATATATGTATTTTCTATTAGTATTATTGCAACTAAATGGCTTTATATTATAAAATAATGATAATTAAAATAGAAAAAGGGTGAAGAAAACAAAGTGTTCATCTTTGTTTCTTCTTAGCCAAATTTAAAGAAAGAAAAGGGAGCAAAACCATTCAGTCATCTTAAGCTTGAAATAAGGTAAGTAATTCATGTTAGTTCTTGAAATTTTAGCATATTTTAAGTTAGTTACTAAGTTCCTTACTTAGCCCATGTCAAAATTTTGAGTTGTGTGGTGATTTGAGCATTCGACCATGGAAGAAATTGAAGGGGATAGATTGTTGTCTTTATGTTTTAATGAATAATTGTTGAAGAGTGAAGTTTGAGCTAGTTAATACTTAGTTGTTAGCATTTATATGTGTATTAGTCGAATTTGAACTTGAATAATGATTTGAGCAAATGTTGTGCATTAAAATGTTAGAATAAGAGTAATTGTCGTTTGAGTGATTTGAAAAAAAATAAAATAGATGTTTATGCATTAATGATATGGTTTTGGAATAATGTAAGTAATGGAATGTGAGTTATGTTTATGCATAGGTGAAATTATATATTCGGCCAACCTAGGTTTCTATGATATTGAAAATGGAAATTTATCATGTTAAGTGATGTATGGTAGTTGACTAAGGATTTATATGTATCTTACATATACATGTTCAGATGATGATTGTTAGGTGAGAATTAAATATGGTTATGAGGTATAAATAAGTTAAAGTAAATGAATTATGCATTTGGTCTTAAGGGTGTGTATAAAGGAAATGTTAACTTGTTTGTATCTTAATGCCGAAAGTAATATTGGGTCAAGGAATGGTTCAAATTGATAGAAATAGAAAGGTCAAAGATGACCTATAATGTACATTACTTTTGTTTACTATGATCTATATGTAAAAGTTGAATATGTATATATATTAAATTTTTTGAAGTAATGCTTGAATAGTTGAATAATGACTAGTTTAAAATTTTTGAATTTAAGCTCAAGAGCATAGAGGGGCAAATTCGGATAAGGGAAAAGATAAAGTAGTTGAATAGCCGACCCGTAGTTGTTCAGAAATACTCGAGGTAAGTTTTAAGTATCTAAACATAAGTTATTTGTGAATAAATCATGATATGTCACGAGAATTTAGCCATACCTTTAGCATATATATATACATACATAAAGCCAAATAATATGCATGAAAGTGAAATAAGGAAATTTGGTATGATCATATTGCCGTAAGTTATATTCATGAGATTGAATATATGTAATGGTAAATTAAGAAGCAATAGTGTGATAGTTATTAAGTGATTATACGTGAATGAAGTCAAAGTGGACTAATGTGATTAACTTGTGTAAAATGCATAAATACAAGAAGTGTATATGTCATGATTTTGTGAAATTTATATTCGGATTATTATTCGGGCCTATGGCTCAACAAGCTTTTAGCTGGTGAAATTGTTTCGGGCCATGAGCCTAGCAGGCATAATGCCGGTGAATGAGTCTCGGACTTAATGTCTAGCAGGCCTCGTGCCGGTGATAAGTTCAGGTTTATAGCTAGCAGGCTAATTGCCGGTGAAATAATAAAAGTCTATGAATATGAGATGATGCTATACGGCATCTAGATTCATTCGATAGATTAAATTGTCCAGGTACGTATAAATTGTTATGCATATGAGGATGATGTGAATTAAATTATGAATTGAAACGAGAAGTATATGAAATGTGGTTGTGTATATTTATATTCGGCCATCTTGAATTTAGTACATGAAAGTATATGTTATATATATAATTATGATCATTGAAATTATATGTGAATGCAGTGATTTGAATTAACTTTATAAAGTCGAATCAATGAATTACTTCAAGTCATTTAGATGGTGTGATTATGTAATTTGAACTTTGAAGAAATGATAAGTTAATGAAATGGATTCAACGTGGATATGTATATTCGGCTAATTAGTGTTGCATTTCGAATATGTTATAATGTGTATAAATAAGTTTTGTTGTTTAAGATACTTAAGACTTACTAAGCTTAATGGCTTACTGTGAATGTTCTGTGTTGTCCTATTTTATAGATCTTGTTTGAAAGCTACGAGCTTGGGGATTTCAAGTCCAAAGTCATCTACACTATCGTCACTGTTTTGGTACTTTTTGATAGTTTATATTTTGAAAAATGGCATGTATAGGCTTAACTCTCTTTTGAAACAAGTTATATTTTGAAATTGTAAATATTCTAGCCATGCGAAAATGTTTTGCTTAATTCCTAAACATGAGTATATGGTTCAATGGACTTATGTGTTGATTATTTTGAAATTTATTAGTTATTTTAATTTTGGTTAAAATTTGTTCATGATTGAAAGATTAAAGAAACTATATTTTATGCATGATTGATTACGAATGGCTAGTCTGATCTGTCTTCTGATAGGTAATACCTTGTGAATCTATTCCGGCGATGGATGAGGGTCATAAGGTGTTACAAAATTCATCTCGGTGTTAGAAAATCATTTTTAGAATACCGAGACAACACTTAAAAATCAACAAGCGTCGATCCAAGGGCTCGAAACTCAGATAGGCCAGCTGTCCAAATTAATTTCCGAGCGATCACAAGGTAGCTTGCCAAGTAATACTGAACCTAATCCAAGGAACAACTTAATGTGATTAACATTAGCAATGAGGAAGGGTTGGTTGCATCTGAACCAGAACCAAAGCAAGAAATAGTGGAAAGCAAAGGTAAAGGTAAAGTAGATCAAAATGAGCAGAAACCAATAAGTGTAGAATATAAACCTCGTGTGCCATACCCCAATGGACAAGGAAAGACCGCTTAGACGAACAATTTGGTAAATTCCTTAACCTTTTAAAGAAATTACATATTAACTTACCATTTATTGAGGCTCTCTCGCAGATGCCGAACACAATGAAGTTTTTAAAGGAGCTTTTAGCAAATAAGCGAAAGTTGGATGAGGCGACGCATGCGGAGTTAAATGCAGTTTGCTCAACTATTTTACAAAATAAGCTGCCCAATAAATTAAAAGATCCAGGGATTTTTACAATTCCTTGCTTAATTGGTAGTTTAGATGTGAACAATGCGTTAGATGATTTAGGGGCCAGTATCAATGTCATGCCTTACAAAATGTTTAAGCAACTAGGTCTTGGGAAACCCAAACAACTAGGATGAGCATTCAATTAGCAGATAAAACTATCAGATTTCCTAGGGGTATTGTTGAAGATGTACTCGTTAAAATTGACAAATTTATATTCCCAGTGGATTTCGTTGTTCTAGACATAGAGGAGGATATAACGTTCCTTTAATTTTAGGAAGGCCTTTTTAGCAACTGCTAGAACAATTATTGATATTGGCACAGGTGAACTCACACTTCGTGTGGGAGACGAAACAACCACCCTTCAAGCTCGCAATTGAAGCACCATATCGAAAGTTGAAGGTGGTTGTATACAATATTTTGCTAAGACTGACCATATGTTGTAACCTACTTTGCAGGAAATAAGTTCGAAGGACATACATGAGCCATGTTCAAACAACAACAAAGGACCTATCCATGAAGAACAAAGGCTACAAATCGAGGAGCTAGACAAATGGCGGACACATAAACTGAAAACACGCCAAGATGAGCTAAATTTTTCCTCAAATAAACTTAAGGTTAGAGACCAAGTACTATTAGATGCCGTAGATCCTCGTATTACCGTTTCTGAACCGAATAGAGCAATCCCTCTTACGGTACTTAACATTTTCCCATACGGTACAGTTGAGGTAAATCATTCCAAATTCGGCATATTTAAGGTAAATATTACTCGTTTAAAACTTTATTTTGATAAAACTAATAGCAGGAATGAGGAGTGTAAACTCCTCGAACCACCATGATCACATGAAATCAAGGCAAGTCGAGCTTAGACTATAAATAAGCGCTTCTCGGGGAGGTAACCCAAGCACTAACGGTATTAACTTCGTTAAATTCTAGTATTCAACACCTAACTTACTAACTGCACTCTTGAATATAGGTTTTCTACACCTACATGGCCAAGCATACAGGCGTGCTGTAGATCGTGTGAAAATAGGGCAAGGATTTTTCCCCAAACACGGGATGCGACAAATTGCCACTGCCGTACGACATGGCCGTGGGCGATCTTGCCAAAACAACAAGGGTGTGTGACACGCCTGTGTCTTAGAACCGTGGTTGAACCTAAGAAAATAGCACGGGTGTGCGACACGCCTGTGCCTAGCACCCGTGGTCGAACTTATCAAATTAACATGGGCATGGCCCTACATACACGGGCGTGGGAGAAGCGAACAAAGCCAGACACGGCCGCGCGACACGGTCGTGTACACTAACAAGCCCAAGGGACACGGGCGTGGGCTGTATGTTAGAGGCGTCAAAATTCGAAAAAACGCAAAACACACAGGCTAAAATTAAGGCACACGGGAGTGTCCCATGGCCGTGTGCCCCAAAATCTATAAAAACCCCTCACTATTCATCATCTTATTCACCCAAAATCCCTAACCCTAGTCGCTGCAACTCCACACGCCCTCTCTGCCATGCTCTTGCGCCGCCATCAACTCCATTTTTGACCCCCAAAGCTCCTCCCTTTAGCGTTTGTTTACTCTTTTCTCTTCTATTTTACTTATTTCTAATGCTTATTATCATAATAATCTTCATTTTTCTCATATTATTTCCATTTTGCTCATTGTTCTATCATTTAATTTGCATTTTTAGAATATTTATCATATATTTCATATTGAATCAAGTTTTTAAGGAAGCCTCATGCTATTGTCATACCCATGCCATTACTATGCTCATGCTCATGCTATTACCATGCTAATGCCATGAAATTTTGCCATCAAATTTATTGTTTTGGTTGAGTTTTGTTAGTGTTAGAAGTTTTGGATGAAATTGTTAGTTTAATTTATGGCTTTTTCCTTTTCAAATTCGTTTACCTATTACTTTTTCCATTTATTAAGACAAAATAATAATTCTTCTTGCAGGTATACAATGTCGTCTTCACTTCGTAAAAAGGCTGCCATCCCCGCTTCAAAGAAAAGGAAAGGAGCATTGTCTTTCTTGGGACCTATCGCTGAAAGTCGCCACCCCTTCCTTTAGTTTCCTGTTGGACCACAGGAAGAACTCTTCTAGATACTCCAGGCCCGACCTTTAGTTGCGGGCCACTGTATTGACTGGGCCACATTCAAACACGTCCAACTGGCTGACACGGTTAGAGCTCTTCTGACAACTGATCCGTGGGAATTTTTCTTCGCGATCGTCGAGCCGACGTACCTTGAGCTCACGTTCGAACTTTGCTCAACCTTCCATCTTCAAGACGTCATGACCAACTTCGATGATCCTGGCACAGTTCAATTTTGCCTCAGCGGTTTAGTCCACCAGTTGAGCATCCTAGAGTTCAGTACCGTATTGGGCCTTTACACGGAGGAGTTCAAGGAGGAGAATGACCTCCACGCTTTCAACTGCCACATTTATCGTTCTCCTTCATGGTGTTGGGACACGTTAGTACCACGCTCGGTCACCTACGACCTTAGTCGCTCCAAGGCATCGGCTCTCCCTCCATCCTTGAGGTACTTACATTCTATCTTAGCTCACACTTTGACAGGACGACGAGAGAGCACTGGCGTCGTCAACACTCACGACGTCTACTTCCTATGGTGTATGTCGCATGGGCATGTCTTCGACCTCGCCGACTTCATCGCCCTTGCCATTCACCAACAGACGGAGCGGCATCAGAAGGGGGTTATCTCTATTGGCCACTATGTGACTCGACTAGCTCGGCACTTTGGGCTCCTCAACACAACAGCACAAGCATCCTCCCTTACTCTCATTGGCCAGATGTCTCCACAAGGCATCTCGAGCATGATAAGTATGAGGATGATCAAAAAAAGCCGTGGAACCTACCCTCCTCAATATCGCCTCACCCAATCAACTGAGGAGGAGGCCCCCGAGAACATTACTAATGATGTCCCTCCGTGACACGAGGGCCCACCGTCTCAGCTACCACCCACCCATCATCCAGTTCATGCGACAGCTTCATCCTCAATCGATTTGAGCAACAGTGTTTTCAGCAATTTGATAACATTGATGCTACTCTACAGCAGGTTTGTCAGACCTCCACATTTCATCGCCACCACTACCTCGCGAACCATCCGGCGATGATGATGTTTAAAAGTTTTCTTTTTTATTTTATTTTATCTTTATTTTTATTTTTATCTATTATTTTCACTTTTCACTTTTCATTTTATTTCCTTTTGACACTATTTTATTTTTAGGTTTTATAAACAAATTTTCATTTTGGCTATTTCATTACGAGTAATTATTCTTCTTTCTATTCCCTAAAGAGTTCCTGATTTCATCACAGTTACAAAGAGCTCCAAAGCTCACTATCACTTAGGAACTTCAAACTCCACTGGAAAAGGTTCTCCACGACTGTCATGCCCTGCTCGACCACGAGATATAATATTTTTTTGGCACAGCACTTGTGGAACGCAACCTCTACCACCACCAGAGTATTCTCCTCCAATCTGCATGACTCCAACCTAAGGAGTTCATTCATTTAACATTCAGGAAGTTTCACTTCTCTCCCTATCTTATGATCTTATATCTATGATTGCTACTAACTTTATCTTTGTACATTAAGGGCAATGTACATATTAAGTGTGGGGGGTAAATTATATCACTATCAGAAAATCCCTAAATTTTGTCTTGTTCCCTTGCAAATCTCTCATATCATTTTTAAGATAAATTTTGATTAATTTATGATTTTTATTGATATGTCTTGAATTAAAATATAGGCATTCATGCGTTGACTATTTAAAGTTTAAGATATTAGAGAATTAAGCATGGTAAGTTGATTTTTGAGAATTAAAAATTTTAAGTTGTTTTCCCCAAGTTTATGTATTATCTTGAATTGGAATCCACAGGTTTAAACATCAAAAAGTCATAATTTTTGTGAGATTTTGAGCCTTTAGAGCATCTATTATTCGTTTCATGCTCACTTTTATTGTTGCTTTGAGTACGTGTAACGCCCCCACGCCCGAAACCGTCATCGGAGTCAAGCTTGAGGTGTTACTAAACTTATCTTACCTTTTAAACAACTCTAAACCACTTATTTTAATTTTCGGAATAAACTGTTTTTCTGCGTCATAGCTGCTTAAAAATTCATTTCTTGAGTTTCAAAACTCAAAATTAAGATCCGTAAATTTTTCATGAAACTAGACTCATATATCTATCTACTAATTTTTTTCTAAAATTTTTGACTTAGCCAATTAGTACAGTTTATTAGTTAAAATTACCCCTGTTTCAGAATTCAACTGCATTGACCTCTACTTACTACGAACCACTTTTCTCCCTATAAAAAATTAATATAACTATACCGTTTATTTCTATTAAAACTAGATTCAATAAGGATTCTAACCATATAAATTACACCACCTAATTATTTTTTTACAATTTATGGTGAATTTCCAAAGTTGAAATAGGGGATCTAGAAATTGCTCTGATCCTGTTTCACTAAAACTCAGATATCTCATAAAATATAATACCTTTACCTGTTTTGCTTATTCCATAAGAAAATAGACATAATAAGCTTTAATTTCATATATTATTAATCTTAAAAATATGTTTACACAATTTTTAGTGATTTTTCAAAGTCACGTCATTTCTGTTATTTGAATCTGTTTTTAGGTTACTTTCACATTTTTCATAATTTTCATGTGATAACCACCATTCAATCATACATATTAATAAACATGCATATCATCGCCATTTTTATTAGCTAGTCTCTAGCAAGCATTTACACATCATTCATTGTTCATATTATACTAAAGATAGCTAAGTTTCTATACATGCCATACACAAAACAAAACGTCTAATTATACCGAAGTTATTTCTTGGATAGTGTGATCGGCCTCCAACGTTTCCTTCGATCCCCGAGTGGCTAGATAAGTACTATAAGAAGAAGAAAATAAAGAGATTAAGCACTAGGCTTAGTAAGCTTACAAGCAAATAAATTACAACATTCAACATAATGAATAATTATACATAATGTCACCTAGCCTCATAAACTTTCTTTACTTCTCATTTTCTACCTTCTTCTTTACTTACTTACCTTCTTTCTTACCTGACCTTTCACTATTCATAAATATAATCTACCTTCCCTTTTGCTGATAATTCACTGTAATTTAACGTGTACAATGGCCCATTGAACCACTCGGAATACTAAGGATACTCGGGTCGTTCTCGCTCTATCAATATCTCGCTAATGCCATGTCTTCGACATGGACTTACATGAATTATTCCTGTCTCCAATGCCATATATATATATCTAATATGGGCTTACATGGCTCATTCCTGTCTCCAAAGCCATATATCTGATATGGACTTACATGGCTCATTTCTGTCCTGTCCTGTCCTGTCAACCCCAATATCCTAACATTCCTAAGGTTCAAACGGGGCTTCCTAATGCTTTTTCTCTGTCACTTTGCCTTTAATTTGACTTTAAATATTCTCATGAAATAAGTATATAAATGCTGGAAATTGACAATAATAATTTAAAATAAAAGAATATTGCATTTATTTACTGTAAACTTACCTCGATACAAAATGTGACTAAACTTTACAATTTAATCCTTTACTTTTTCTTTTCCCCGATCTACTCCCGAATTTCGCTCTTCTTGATCTATAATAGCAAATTTAACTTATTTAATAGCAAAATTTATCAAAACAGTCCTTTACTCAGACTTTGGAAAAATTACATTTTTGCCCCTAAAATTTTGCATATTTACACTTTTGCCCCAAAGCTCGTAAATTAAACTTCAGCCTATTTTCTTATGTTTTATGACATGCTGGTCATTTTTCCCTTCTATGGCAGCATCAAATTCATACTCTAACATGCACTTATGACTATTAGGTATTTTTACCGATTATTAAGTCCTTTTACTCGCTTTTGCTTAAAACCGAGTAGTACAAGTTGTCTAACATAATTTAAAACCTCATATTATATCATAAAATACCAAAATACACAAATTTCACCTATGGGTATTTTTCCAAATATGAACCCTAACTTAAATTATTGCTAGCATAAGCTTTATCGAGCTACCGGACTCAAAACGTAAAGAACATTAAAACGGGGCTTGGAATCACTTACCATGGAGCTTGAAAGCTTGAAACAAACCCTAGCTATGGAGAACCCTTGAAATTTCAAAGCTAATGAAGAAGATGGACAAAAATTGGTTTTTAATTTTGTTTTTAATTCATTTTACCCCTAAATGACCAAAATGCCCTTACTACTAAACTTTCAAAAATTCCTTCCATGTCCTAATTTTGTCCATGGACTTAAAATTGGTCAAATTGCTATTTAAGACCTCCTAATTAATATTCTAATTCAATTTTATGCAAAATACTTCTAGAACACAAGTTTTGCAATTTATTCAATTTAGTCCCTAATTTCAAATTAAGTACTTTATGCATAGAATTTCTTCACGAACTTTTCACACAATCATGAAAACATATCATAGACCTCAAAATAATAATAAAATAAATTTTTCTACCTCAGATTTGTGGTTTCGCAACCACTGTTCCGTTTAGACCCTATTTCGGGATGTTACAGTACGTCAATATCGAATTGTTATTCTAGAACTTGCTTGATTATGCATGTCAATATCACACCATTTGATTTGATATGTCAAGATGATAAAGGCACTTAGGTTTAACCCACTCATGCCATGAAAAGCCTACCTTCACAATTAACCCTTAGTAAACCCCTTTGAGCCTAACATCCCATTCATTGATTTACCCTCAATATTAACCTATAACTTATTATTGTTGAAATCCCCTCAATTAATTTTATCCCTATTTTTGTCGAGATTTGATTTGAATAAATTGGTTAGCTATGTCTTATTGTTAATAGTTAGTATATGTTACTTAACTTGTTCTTAAAATATATATATATATATATACATATCTATATAGTAGCAGTAAGTCGTATTTTTGAAGCTTGAATGTTTAAATTCCATATTCTGAGAAGAAGCTCTTTTGTACGTAATTGATTATTAAATATTTTTCTAGTTAAGTAATTTTTCAATTCAATCTCGATTCTAACCTTCTCTTTCAGCTTGTGACCACACCCCCTAACCAAAGCCTTGTTACAACCCTCTAAAGACCTTTTGATTGATATATCATCTCAATTTATAGTGGTGGAAATTTGATTTTCATGCAACCTATGGTAATAACTTTTCATATTAAGTGTTGAGTGCTAATTTCATTATCCTTAAACACTTCGAGTGATTTGAGTGAATCTTTAGTGAGAATGTTAAACTCTGTGAGATTTTGAATCATAGGTAATTACTTAGATAAGGGGAGATGCCTATGTTTTTCGTGATGAAATGCTCAACTTGGAATGTTTGAGACGTTAATGTTCGTCTAGTTGAATTCTCAAAGTATGGTTACTTATGGATTAGTTTGAGATTTATTGATAAGGATTATAAGTTGAGAAAAAAGAAATTCTTAATTTTGAATTGAGGATTTTGCTTGAGGACAAGCAAATGCTTAAGTGTGGGGGTATTTGATAAACCATAATTTATACATATTATTATCCCATGCTTAACACATTTATGAATGATTTCTCCTTAGATTTGGTAAATTTGATGCTCCTAATCCTTTAATTTCAAGTTTTATACTTAGGTGAGCACAGGAGAGCAAAAAGAATAAGAAACGGGCCAAAAATAGAGAAAATGGGCCGACGTAGGAAAACAACATAGCCTGGACTTCATCACATGGGTAGCACATACGCCCGTGCCATCAAAACAGGTTCGAACATGGCCTAAAACAACCTCAACACGGGTGTGTCTATTTTGCAGCCTTGACCACGGCCTGAAGTAATCGCACATAGGCGTGTCCCTGTCGAGCCCAAGTTGAGTTCTATTCAAAAAAAGGCAAGTTTAAGGGCTTTTAGGCATTCTAAAGCCTATTTAAACACCCTGGAGGAGGATTAAAGGACACACAGAGTAGGAAGCAAGGAATTACTTGAAGAAAACCGATTGATCCATCTCAAAAGCTGGATTATTCAAGAGGATTTCTAAAAGAAATACATTAGTGAAAGATTCATTGACCAGAAGCACAAGGAATTCCTGGAATTGAAATAGGGTTGTAGGATAGTTAGTGAATATGAGAGAGGATTCATTAGACTCAGTAAATATGCTCAAGAGCGTGTCTGAAGCCAAGATGTGTAGAAGATTTAAAGATGGACTTAATGAGGATATTAAGACATTAATGGGAATTATGGAATTGAAAGAATTTGTGGTACTTGTTGAGCGGGCTTGTAAAGTTGAAGAATTGGTTAAAGAAAAGAAGAAGACCGAATCTGAAGCAAGAGATACACGAAAGAGGTATATGAGTAAGTCATTGCCATCCCAGTCTAAGAAATATAAAGAGATGAATTCTCATTCACATGTGTCAACTGCACATTTAGACAGGAATTAAAAAAAGTAGAATTCAGGTTTTAGATCTCAGGCTACTTCCGTAGCAAGCGTGGGCAACGCTAAACCTTTTAAGACTGAGTGTCCGCAATGTGGTAGATGTCATTCTGGTAACTGTAGAGTGAGTGAAGAATCTTGTTTTAGTTGTGGTTCTTTAGACCACTTCATTAAAGATTGTCTCGAGATGATGGAAAAAGAAAGGTTTCAGAATTCAAGACCGAGTGGCGAGCTTCTAGGGGAAGACCCTCAAGAAATGCTAGGAAAGAGTCCGATAGTAAGAATGTGACACGAGACACAGCAGTGAGGCCTGAAGCTAGGGCTCCGGCTAGAGCCTATGCCATACGTGCACGCGAAGATGCAACTTCTCCTGATGTGATCACTGGTAAATTTTGTCTCTATGATGCTAATGTTACTGCTTTGATAGACCCTGGCTCCACTCATTCGTATGTGTGTATGAAATTGGCATCTATTATGAATATACCTATCAATACTACAAAATTTATAATTAAGGTATTTAACACGTTAGGAAAGCATGATAGTTGATAAAGTATGTAAGAAATGTCCTTTGATGGTTAGAGATCATTGTTTCTCGGCCAGCTTGATGTTGTTTCCGTTTGACGAATTTGATGCCATACTGGGTATGGATTGGTTGAAACTACATAAGGCTATAGTGAATTCTAGACAGAAATTTATGGAATTGAAATGTGAAAATGGTCAAATTATTTGGGTTGAATCAGATGATGCAGATAAGTCGTTAGTGATGATTTCTTTAATGATGGCTCAGAGATAAATGAGAAAAGGGTATGAAGCTTATTTGGCATATATATTGAATACAAATGAATCCAAATTAAAAATCGAATTAGTGTCGGTTGTGTGCGAGTATGTGGATATATTTCCAGAAGAATTGCCAAGTGTGCCTCTAGTTAGAAAAGTTGAATTTAGTATTGAGCTAATGCCAGGGACAACACCTATTTCTATTGCCCCATATAGAATGGCCCCAACCGAACTGAAAGAATTAAAGTCACAGTTGTAAGACTGACCGACAAGGTTTTACGAGACCAAGCTTTTCGCCGTGTGGTGCTCCCATATTGTTTGTGAAAAAGAAGGATGGTTCCATGAGATTATGCATTGATTACTGGCAACTCAATAAGGTGACAATAAAAAATAAGTATCCTCTTCTAAGAATTGATGACTTGTTTGACCAGTTAAAAGTAGCGACATGGTTTTCTAAGATAGACTTAAGGTCCAAATATTACCAGTTACGAGTTAAAGAGTCTGATGTGCCCAAGACTGCCTTTAGAATGAGGTATGGCCACTATGAGTTTCTTGTTATTCCATTTGGATTAACGAATTATCCTGCAGTATTTATGGATTTGATGAACCGAATTTTTCGGTCATATTTAGACAAGTTTGTTGTAATGTTTATCGATGATATTCTGATTTATTCTAGAGGTGAGGCAGAGCATGCCGAACATTTGAGAACTGTCTTACAAACTCTGGGGGATAAATAGTTATATGCCAAGTTTAGTAAAAGTGAGTTTTGGCTTCGAGAAGTCAAGTTCTTAGGCCACATGTTTCGGGAGACGGTATACGAGTTGATCCCAGTAAGATTTCTGCTATTGTCGAATGGAAGTCGCCAAGGAATGTAACTGAAGTTTGGAGCTTTTTGGGTCTAGCTAGTTATTACAGACAATTTGTGGAAGGGTTTTCAATGATAGCTACCATAATGATGAGGGATTTTAAGTTTGAATGGACAGAGAAGTGCCAATAGAGTTTTGAGAAACTAAAAGCGTTGTTAACTAAGGCACCAGTGTTAGTACAACCAGGATCAGGAAAAGAATTTGTGATTTATAGTGATGCATCCTTAAATAGAGTAGGTTGTGTCCTTACGCAAGAAGGCAAGGTAGTAGCTTATGCATCGAGACAATTGAAACCTCATGAGAAAAACTATCCTACACATGATCTAGAGTTAGCTGCCATTGTATTTGTTTTGAAAATTTGGCGACACTACCTATTCAGGGAAAGATGTCATGTCTATTCAGACCATAAAAGTCTTAAATATCTGATGACTCAAAAGGACTTGAATTTGAGGCAACGAAGATGGCTTGAATTGTTAAAACACTATAAGCTTGTGATTGATTATCACCTCGGTAAAGCAAATGTGGCTACCAATACTTTGAGCAGAAAGTATTTATTTACTTTGAGACCTATGAACGCATTGCTAACCTTATCTCATGATGGTGCTATTCTAGTGAAATTAAGAGCTAGACTAACTTTTCTTCAACAGATTTGTGATGCTCAAGAAGCTGGTAAAGAGTTACAAGCTAAGAAAGCTCAATGTGAGCCGAACAATGAATCAGATTTTCAAAGATATTCAGATGGCTGTCTGAGGTTCCATGGAAGAATTTATGTTCCGAAGAATGCTGAGTTGATTCGGGATATTTTGCATGAGGCTCATAATGGAGGTATGTCAATTCATTCGGGGAGCATGAAAATGTATAATGATTTAAAGAAAGTGTATTGGTGGAATGGCATGAAGAGAGATATATCTGAATTTGTATCGAGATGCTTGATTTCCTAACAAGTAAAGGCTGAACATCAGGTACTTTCATGGTTACTTCAGCCTATCTTAGTTCTCGAATGGAAATGGGACCGAATTACTATGGACTTCGTGACAGGCTTGCCGCTGACACCAAGGAAGAACGATGTAGTATGGGTTATGGTTGATAGATTGACCAAATCGGCTCATTTTATATCGGTGCGCATTAATTATTCACTTGCTAAATTAGCTGAATTGTATATCTCAGAGATTGTGAGACTTTATTGAGTACCTTTATCGATTATTTCAGATAGAGATCTGAGATTCACCTCGCAGTTTTGGAAGAAGTTACAGGAAGCTTTGGGTATGAAGCTAAATTTTAGTACCACTTTTCATCCACAGACAGATGGATAATCCGAAAGAGTAATTTAGATACTTGAAGATATGCTCAGATGTTGTGTTCTTGAATTCCAGCTGAGCTTAAGGAGAATAAGATTCATGGAATAGATTCGATTAAGGAAACTGAAGAAAAAGTGAAAGTAATTAGTGATTGTTTGACAGCGGCAATGGATAGAAAAAAGTCATATGCGAATTTAAAGAGGAATGAGATTGAGTATAAGGTTGGTTATAAGGTATTCTTGAAAGTATCCCCATGGAAGAAGGTCTTGAGATTCGGTAAAAAGGGCAAGTTGAGTCCTTGTGTTTTAGGACCGTATGAGATTACCAAAAGGATAGGGCCCGTTGCTTATCGATTGGCTTTGCCAATTGAGTTAGAAAAGATCCACGATGTGTTTCATGTGTCCATGTTGCGCTAATATAGATCTGATCCTTCACATGTAATTGTACCGGAAGAGGTTGAAATTAGACTGGATATGACTTATGATGAGGAACCTATTAAGATCTTGGCTCGGGAAGTTAAGCAATTGAGAAGGAAAAGTGTTCCTCTTGTGAAAGTTTTATGGAAAAGACATGGAATTGAAGAGGCTACATGGGATCCCAAGGAGGCCATGAGGAAACAATATCCAAACCTTTTCACTGGTAAGATTTTCGAGGACAAAAATCCCTAAAGGGGGGAGAGTTATAACATCTCGAATTAGGGTCTAGTCGGAATAGTGGTTTCGAGACCACAGATCTGAGATAGAAATAATGATTATATGATTCTTCTGAGGTTTATGTTATGAATACATGCTTGTGTGAAAGTTTCATGAAGAAATTCTAAGCATAAAATGTCTAATTGAATTCTAAGGACCAAATTGAATAAAATGCAAAACTTGCATTCTAGAAGCTTTAAGCATGAAATTGCTTTAGATTATGAATTATAGGGTCTTAATTAGCAATTTTACCAATTTCTATAATTTTGGACAAAAATGGACATGCATAGAAAAAATATGAAAGAAAAACCCTAAGGGCATTTTGGTCAATTGGTAATTAAAAGAATAAAAAGGGATAATCAAAGAAAAAATGTGTCCATCTTCTCCATGTGCTAGCCGAAATTCTCAATAGACATAGCTAGGGTTTTGTTCAACATTTCCAAGCCTGATTGTAAGTACTTCCTAGCCCCGTTTTTAATGTTCTTTGTATTTTTGAAGTCCTTGAAGCATGATCTACCCATTTCTAGCTATATTTTGAGCTAGGGTTCATGTATGAAATTTGACCCATGTACAAAATGCATGTATTTTGATGATTAATGGAGGAATATGGATGTTTGAGGTATGATAAACATCTTTTACTAATTGATTTTTAGTGAAAACACTTAAACAAGGGACTTGGTTGTAAAAGTGTAAAAGTGAGTAGTAATAATGTGAAATAAAAGAAAATATGGGCTGATATGAGCATAGTAAAGTTTTGGCTAGGCTTGGGTAATTAAGAAAATGCATGCATTTCATTTTACGAGCCTAGGGACTAAATCATAAATATATAAAAGTTTAGGGGTCAAAATGTAAATTGTAAAAGTATGATTTATGGACCCATTTGAATAATGTGAATGATAAATAAGTTAAATTTGGCATTATAGATCAAGGAAAACGTGAACCGGGTCTTGATCGAGGGAAGAATAAAGTATATGATGATTAGGCTCGATTATCACCATTTTGTACCGAGGTAAGTACATATGCAAATAATGTTGTGTTGTAATATGTTTTAATACTTTAATATATTGTGATAATTGCTCTATTATGATTATGAATTATATGCTTATTGATGGTTTTGAAAGCATGAATAATATTATGGTTGTTATCCACGACGTTACGTGCAAGTACGATAGAGATGCCATGTGCAATGTGAAAAAAACCCCATTTGAACCTTAGGAATAGTGTAGGATACAAGTGACATGTCACTAGGAATTAAGAATTTTAAACTCATTGAGTGGTCTAGGTTCGTGAGGTATGTGGCATCCGAGCTCGTTGAGAGGTCCGAGTTCATTATAGATGTATTACATGTCATGAGGTAGCTTTGGGTACGTATGTATATGAGGCACTTATGTGCAAGCTCTGCGTATCTAATAGTATTCCGAGTCTTCAACGGGTAAGACAATGGATGTGATGAAAGTCACGAGGAGGGCACGTCAAAGAGGTATGGTTACATGATATATGTTATGATAAGTAAAAGTATGTATGCTAAACCTATGAATAATGCCTTGGTAAAGAATGATTCATGATGAGAAAGTCTATGTATACATGTGATAAGTAAGTAAAAAGGTGTAAGTGATGGATAATCTTTAAGTATATGTTACTATGCTTTTGCATGTTGATTGTTTATTACCGTTGCATATTATTTGCATGTGGAATTACTAAGCTATAATGCTTACTCCCATCTCTCTTTCCATCATTTGTAGTTCCGCCAAGCTAGCTCGAGGATCGAAAGCTGTCAGAGTATTCGATCACACTATCAAAGGACTATTTGGTATAGTGAAATTATTATTTTGAGTATGGCATGTATAGGAGACTTGGTCTTTTTGGGATATGTGTCATGCTATTTGGCCAAATTGTGAAGGCCTATGATAATGATGATTCATTTTGTATTGGCCATGTGATATGGCTCATATTTGATCATTTGGGCTGTAATCTAATCACCCATGCATGCATGTGTTAATGCCTTGATGATGTGACATGTTATTGTTTGGTGAATGTATGATAAAGTATGGATTAGATGCTAAAGGGCAAGAGATGATCTAATGGCTTAAAATTACTATTGACATGAATACATAATTTGATGTTATGGTGACAAGTTGATAATGCATGAAATTGGTGTGGAAAGCCTCTAAATGGTGCAACAAAACAAAAGTGCAATAGGATGACTTTATGGAGATGTGAGAGTGTCATGGTGTGGAATATTGGAGCACTTAAATATGTTATGTTGCATGTTATAAAATGTGTTTGACTGAATGAGTGCTTGAGGGTGACTATTGGCTTGGAAAATAGCCTTTAAATGGTCCACATGGGTAGACACACGGGTATGTGTTTAGACTGTGTGCGACACACAGTCTACCCCATGAGCGTGTCACTTGGCCGTGTGTCCCCTGTACCCTAATGTTGCAAGTCAGTATGCATGGTAGTAAACACACAGGTGAAGACACGGCCATGTGTCTCAACCGTGTAGAGGGCATGGCCTAACACACAGGCCTGTGCCTTGGCCGTGTGCCCCTAAATGCATGATGACGTCATAAATAGAATGTCCAGGTTTTTGGACACGGGCGATGACACTGGTGTGTCTAGGCCGTGTAAGGGACATGGGCGTGTGCTCGGCCGTGTGAAATCCCCTGTAGGTTTGAATTGGAAAATAAATTCAAATAAATCCACACGGGTAAAGGACAAGGGCGTGTCCCAAGCACACTGGTGTGTGCATTGCCTCCACATGGGCATGTGAGGCTTATACCTAGAAATTTTCCCAAGTTTTTTTTAAGTTCTCAGTTTAGTCCCGAAATGTTTTTAATGTATGTTTGGAACTCCGTGAACCACTCACTCACTCATCATATGGAAAAAGGCTTATTTAGGTTCTCACCTATGGCTACTCGAAATCGACCTAGAATCAGTCGGCGCTGCCCCTTGAGTGGGAGAGGATGTATTACTTTCAACATCGTCAACTAAAGCTCATTCGGGATCCATTTACTATATGAAAACACACTTTAAGCTGTGAGGAATCATCACACTATCGCAGTTTATATATATGGCATGTATAGCTAAACTCTGATACACTACGTTATTCCTAGAATCGACTAAACCATAGCTCTGATACCAATAATTGTAATACCCCTAACCTGTATCCATCGCTGGAATAGGGTTACGAAGCATTACCGATCAATACACAACATACAACATCCATTCTCATACATAAATCCATAATCACATAAACATCAATCAAACTTAATCATATTGTCCTTTATAAGGCTCTACGAGACCTTAAAACATGCTTGAAAGAGGTTTGAGACTGAACTGATAACATTAGAAAACTTCAGGAAACTTATAAAATTTTCATGCATACAGGGTTCACACGCTAGTGTGAATAGGCTGAGTGCCTCACACGGTCACCAGGCACGCCCCTTTCACAAGCCGTGTGGAAACAAAATATACATATTGACTTGCATCACACGGCCGGAGACACGCCCGTGTGCCATGGCCGTGTGAAATATGGAGGGTATACTGACTTGGGTCACACGGTCGACCACCCATCCACGTGCCAGCTTGTGTGCCACATACGACCAATAGACACACCTGTGTGTCTAAACTGTGTAACTCTCTGACTTGATTTATTGAGTTACAACATGCACATGGTCGAGTCACATGCCTGTGTGCTCAACCGTGTGGAGAGTAAATAGACTTGGTTTGAGCCATATTTCTCACCCACCTCAAGCATACCTAAACCACAACTTTACATACCATTTCATTTCACTTATAGGCAACCAAAACATGCCAATTTATATACAAGCCATGCCATTTATAAACCAATCATTCAACCCCTAAAATCATAACGAAAAACATACCACATCAATATGTCATAACCAACATTTTTTCACCTAACTTACTTATGCATATTCTCACCATATTATCATCTAATTCATGCCACAAAACATACCATTTCATCATCTCAAAATCAATCCACAACATGCCATCTTCCAAGCAATAATACACCAATTAATATCTAGCTAGTTGAGCAACTCATAATAAACTTGCCAAAACATAATGCATTATATACATCACATATCACTTACTAAATTCATAAATTAAGCCAACTCAAATGGCCAAATACACACCAACATTTACATCATATACAAGCCAAATCTCATGGCTATATCATAACTCAAAACATATCATCATATCACTAGCCTATACATGCCATATATCATAATTACAAAGCATCCAAAAATACCAACAAGTAGTCGATAGTGTGATGACGGTTCCTGATGATTCCCGATGTCCGAGCTAGCTTTAAAATCTATAGAACAGTGAAAGAACATACAAAGTAAGCTTTAAAAGCTTAGTAAGCCATATACAAATAAAATTACCACATGGATCAACACCATTTCCATCAAATAGTCAAACTATGAATAAGCACATATAAGTTCACAAGCCTTTCCCAATGTATACATATTCAATGTCACATGTGAATTCATCAAATACTTCCCTTTTCAATACTCGTATGAATCTCGTATGTACCTGAATCACTTAACTCGTTCACATGTTTTTTCTCAACTTGACTTTGCCCGTTGAACCTTTTGGAATTGTTAAAGAAACTCGAAAATCACATATAGCTTGTATAATGCCATATCCCAGATATGGTTTTACATGTTATCACATATCGATGCCAATGTCCCAGACATGGTCTTACACGAAATCATATAACGATGCCAATGTCCCAGACATTGTCTTACACGTAATCACAATACAAACAATGTCCCAGACATGGTCTTAAATGTAATTACATCTCAGTAATCCTAATGTCATAACATTCCTATCCTATACTATTCCTAGGGTTCGTACGGGGCTTTCGAATAACATAACTTCGTCGATAATTGCTTGTATTTGCTCGTTCAACATTCATAGCAATTCAATGACAAATGAAAATTTATAAATCAATTTAAAGGTATTTATTTGCATATGAACTTACCTCGTATATACGATGAACGGATCGGATCGACTACTCGACAACTTTCGATTTCCCCCGATTTAAATCTGATTTCTTTCTTTCTTGATCTATATAAATTCAAATTTAGCTCATTTAATCACCTATTCATTCAATTCAGTCCACAAACACCTATTTGGGTATTTTTTCACTTTAACCCCTAAAGTTCCACATTTGTACAATTTAGTCCCTATTTCACAAATATAGCAAATTCACATAATTTAATTCAAATACATGCTAGCTGAATTTTCCTAATATACATATCAGCTCATATTTATCATTTATTCACACATTTAACCTTCAATTTACACATTTAACAATATAATCCCTATTTGACATTTTTGTCAAAAATTACTTTACAAAATATAAAAATCTATCATCAAGTTTTTATAGTTTATCATCAAACATCCAAAATCTCAAATAATCATCAGTGGCACTTCACAAAATCATGAACAAATTCAAAAATTAAGGCACGGGCTAGCTAGTACTCAAAGCAACAATCACAAAAACATATAAATCATCAAAAACCGAGCTCAAAACATACCTTAATCAAGCTTCAAAGGTGCCGAATATCACAAGCCCTAAATGTTTTCTTTTCTATTTTATTTTTGGTTCAAAGATGATGAATAAACCAAAATTTTTATTTTGGTTTTATTTATTACGCCTTAATAACCAATTTATAAAATTAACCTTGTTATAAAACATTTAATGCCATCCATTTAATGCCCATTTATGTCAAATTCCAATATCAATGGTCTAATATCATCATAAGGACCTTTCATGTAATAATTCATAGCAATTAAACACATTTAACATAGAGAATGCCACTTTTGCATTTTACGCGATTTAGTCCTTTTTTCTCAAATTGAGCTATTAAATGATAAAATTAGCTCACGAAATTTTCACACATATATACTCACATGTTATGAACACCAAAAATAATATTAAAATAATTTTTTGACATCGGATTTGTGATTCTGAACCCACTGATCGGGCTGTTACATCATACATCATCGATAGATTTCTAGTTCTTTAACAACGATCACAAGCTGGAAAAAATTCATGAGCATCTTTAAACATGTTTGGCCAATAAAAACTAGATTGGAGAACTTTTGTAGCAGTTCTCATGCCCCCAAAGTGTTTTCCCTACAGTGCTGAATGACAATGATATAAAATACTTTGAATCTCATTATCCAGAACACACCTCCGAATTATCTAGTCTGCACAATGTTTAAATAAAAATGGCTCATCCCAATAATACTACTTGGCATCATGGATAAATTTCCTTCGTCTTTGATTGGTGAGCTCAGGTGGTAGCAATCCACTAACTAAAAAATTTACGATAACGGTATACCATGGTAATGCCATGGCAACTTACAGTTGCTCATATAGGAAATCATCCTGAATGTGCTGAATATTACCGTCTTCATTTCCTACTTCAATTCGAGACATGTGATGAGCCACTTGATTTTTTATGTCTTTCCTATCTATAATTTCCAAATCAAATTCCTACAATAGTAGTACCCATTGAATTAATCTAGGCTTGGCGTCTTTCTTGGTCACCAAGTACTTAATAGCAGAGTGGTTCGTATAAATCGTAACTTTGGTGTGCATTAAATAATCTCTAAATTTGTCGAAGGCAAATACCACAGCTAACAACTCCTTCTTAGTGGTGGTATAATTTAGCTGTGCAACACCCCAAACCTGACCTAGACGTTATGGTCGAATTTGGTGATGTCACATGGAAAGATTTTGAAAACAGGTTGATTAAATTAACTAATTATTGACAAAACCCACATTCCTTTGTGTTGAATATAAAAAACATTATTTAAATAGTTTACTTTCCAATCACTTATTACAACGGAAGCTATCATCTTTTATGTTTGAAAACACAGTCATGTTTTTAGGGTAAAATCATTATTTGCATAAATCCGTTGTTTTTAATAAAACGTTTTACCAAGCAAATGAATAAAAAATAACCAATTAAAAATTAAACATTCTAGAGAGTCCCCAAAAACTACAACTCTCAAACAAGTCCAAAATCCAAATAACCCAAAAGTACCAAGTTTAATCAGATTTACGAGAAGGTGGTCACCGCTGAGCCTCTGCCACACTAGTCTGCCCTGTGGATTACCTGAACATAAATAGACAAACAGATGTGAGTTTACGTAAACTTAGTGTGTAACCCAACAGAAATAGACATGTAATCATACATAATCATATACACAGTCAGAAGTAGTTACAGATACAGAATCGGGCTCAAGCCCATTTCAGATATAGAAATAATAAACAGAACCAGAATCCTACCCCCATCCTCTACACATTATCTCTGACCATCCCAACACACCATGTGGGGTTAAAAACACCCACCCATCCCTACACACCATATTGTGCCATTACGGCACGTATCAGATATAGTGTAGCCAAGATGCCAGATAATAGGTGATTAACACCGATAGATACTTCCTCTGCATATACAAACCCGCCCCAAACATATACAGAGCATATAGATACAAAATTAACAGAAAAAGCATGCTTAACAGGCTTATACAAACATATAACAGATATGTGTAATATAGTTATACTTAAAATAGTATTTTAGTCTATCAGATCACATAGTTTTAGGGTTTAGTTAGCCTTTACTGTCCCTACGGTTGGCCCACATTCGATTAGGACGACCCGTGCGACCCTACAGAGAATTTCAGTATTATGGGCTCACATGCCCGTGTGGGCTACACACCGAGATTGACCTTGTCCGTGTGGCCCACATGGCTTGGCCCAGAATTCACATGCCCATGTGTTATACCTGTGTGGGCCCACACACCCAGATTGGTCTTGCCCGTGTGGCCCATACGGCTACAGTTGAGCCACCACACTGTCGTGTGCTGCGCACAGCCATGCCTTCGTCGACCACACGGTTGTGTACTCGCACACGGCCTACCACACAGGCAACCACACGCCCATATGGCATCGACAGTTTCGTTTTTTTGCTTTTACCGAAGCTTCATTTCTGCATTTTGGGTACTCATCTGATATCGATTAAAGCAAAACCACTCTTGAGCCTTCCAAGACTGATTTCAAAAGAAACATCGTTAACACTAATCAACAAACAAAACGAAAAGTCACAATTTACCGACTTCTCTGATTACGCCAATACCAAATGTTCAGAATGCACAAAGATGAGAATTAGAGGCAGAGTCGAAGAATAAGAGTAACGAGAAAAGAAAAACTCGCTACCAAAAAGTAAAGGAGACGAAACAAATTTGGGAAAATTTTATTTGTTTTGGAAAGTGAAAACGTCAAAAAGAAAACTAGGGATTTTGGGGAAATTTTATTAAAAGAAATAAAATAATATCATATGTGAAAGCATATCCCAGATTTTCTCAATCACAACTACCCACAACTCAGAAATTAAATTCCACTGAAACTCTTAACCCAAACCTGAGAAAAATAAACAATCACGCTCGAGCTAGGATTCAAACACAGAACCTCCAACACACCAATTCCCTTACTACCTGAACCAGCAGGCTCACTCTGATATGCATTTACAGACAATTAAATATGAGCTCACTGAACAGAGACAGGGCTTAATTCCAAAAATAACAAAATTTGCCAAAGGTGGAGCTTGAACTTAGGACCCCTCACACACGCCCAAAACACTTAACCACTGAAGCAAATACACATTTGTTTTAAATATTTATAGAAACAAAAACAAATAATTTAGGGCATTACAAGCTGTGAATATGTCAAAGTACGACTTGCATAGTAGATAGCATGAATTACCTTGTCCTTTCTTTGCCTAAGGACTGTTCTTACAGCAAAATCACTAGCATCACACATAAGTTTGAAAGGTAAAGTCTAATATGGTGCTATGAAGATTGGTGCTATGACTAGTTGGAAACACGAAAATTTACACACTTTTTCATGCCCTTTTTAACTTAAATTCATGCAGTTTCGATAAAATTCTTGTCGAAAAATAATTAATTTTCATAAAATAATTAAAGTGCACTTAAAATATGAACATTTTGAATTTTAGTTAATTTTATAATTAAATTTTATGAATTTTGGTTATTTTCAACAGATTTGCACAAA
This sequence comes from Gossypium anomalum, assembly GCA_025698475.1. Classification (NCBI taxonomy): domain Eukaryota; kingdom Viridiplantae; phylum Streptophyta; class Magnoliopsida; order Malvales; family Malvaceae; genus Gossypium; species Gossypium anomalum. Next base: position 65,735,255 of record CM046956.1, read on the forward strand.
GGGCGAAAAATGGCTCGGCAGACATTGCTAGAAGCACCATACCGAGAAGCAATTTGAAGTACCAAGCAAATTAATTTCCAGCCTAAGACGGTCCAAAATTATGTCTATCAATTCATAATATAATTAATTTTAATTTATATCAAATTTAATTTGGGTTAATAAATTATTATTAATTAATTATGAAAAAGTGGTTCAGTTGAACTGAACCAAGTGAACCGAATCGCCGAAAAAATAGACAGCCCAAAACCGTCCCAAGAGCTGACCCAAATCAGCTTATTAGCTGATTATTTAAGCTTGCAAATAGGCCCTTGAAGGCTTGTTCAAGTTGCATTCAAACCCCTCTACAATGGTGGCTTTGTAGATTTGCCCCAAGCCATATTTAGCAAAGTTGAAGCCATCAACTTTGCCACATAGATGGATGGCCAAGGGTTGGCTCTTTGGCTGCTATTTTTAGCAAATTTCAGCTGCCACATTCAGCTATAAAAACCCCCCTTGGCTGATCATTCAACACATCCCTCAGTCATTCACATCTCTTCTCTCCTCTCTCACTTTCTCCTCTCATTTTCCGATTCCAAGTCCCTTGCTCTTGTGCCGATTTCTCCCCTTGAGAAAGGGTTCTTCTTTATCCATTTTGTAGTAGCAATTGAGTGTTCATAGAAGCCTTGACCGGCGGGGACAACAAAGAAGGAAGAATGGAGCAACCTAGTCAAGCCACAGAAAAACACCGGATTTGATTCTTGTTCCCTGTCTCTTTAATTTTTGTTGTTGTTATGATGAACATATCTATGAATATTTATGTTGTTGGAATGGTTAATTTAATCAGCTTAGCTTGAATTTAATTCATTTTGGTTTGATTGCATTTCATCTACTTAAATTATTAAAATTGTGTTCATGCTATTATAGGCCTCAATAAAATGCTTGATTAAGTAAAATCATGCCTAAGTTATTCTTGCATTATAATTGTTAGGTAACTAATGAATTAATTATTTAAATGGATTGAAATTGTAATTAATTGACACAATACTTAACCAGTGCATGTTTATTCTTCTAAGGTAGCTGAAGGTTAAATTAGCAATGTATCTGGTGATACACTTGCCTTGCATAACTTGCAAGATTATTGTGATTAAACTGTTTCAAGGTAAGGATACCTTGTTACCTCACATAGTCTTTTATGTGCTTATTAGATTTTATTAATCATTTGAATTGACATAGGGATATGCAAGAGATTAGTTCAATTTAATGAGTATGTATGTGCAATAACATGTTTGATTATTAAAATCTATTTAATCGTTTGAATTAACATAGGGATATGTTAAGAGATGAATGGATTTGTGTAGGTGAATATGTTCATAAGTTAGCAAATTACCGAGTTACCGTGAATTTATTCGTAACAACATAAACATGAGTTTAATAGTTCTAAGTTAAAGAAATGTAATTAAATCAACACAATTATATCATCTTGATTAAAATCGTATTATGAAATCGTGCATTTGAAATTTATTTATTTAGTTTACTTAGTTTAAAATCTTAGTTTTTAATCACCATCTTCAAACAAAATATTTTTCTTCACCAAAGTGTTTTAATTAGCATTCATAAATAACTCTTTTCACAGTCCCTGTGGGTTCGATAACTCGACATTTACTTGTCACTTTATTACTTGTTGCGATTGTGTACACTTGCGCATTTCTGTCGTTCCACTAGTTGCTTTTTCAATTCCTTAAATGTGTGTAAGCACGACTCACCAAAATTAAAAGATCTGTTATATTCTAACAATGTATACAGGGGTTTGGATATTTTCAAAAAATCTTTGATAAATCATCGATAGAATCCTGAATGGCCAAGAAAAGTACGAATACCTTTAACTGTGAGGGTGGTGGTAATTTCTCAATAACCTCAATTTTTGCTTTTTGGATGACAATCCCTTATTACGAAATTTTATGTCCTAAAACAATGCCTTTACAGACCATGAAGTGGCATTTCTTCCAATTGAGAACAAGATTAGTTTCTTCACACTGACAATGAACTAACTCCAAAATTTTTAAACAGTCTTCAAAAGTATCGCCAAACATCAAGTAGTCATCCATAAAAACTTCTAAAAATTTCTCCACCATGTCTGAAAATATTGCCATCATGCAACACTGAAATGTTGCAAAGGCATTACATAATCCAAACAACATTCATTGAAATGCAAATTTCCATAAGAACATGTGAATGTAGTCTTCTCTTGATCAGTAAGAGTTATGCAATCTGGTTGTACCCCTAATAACCATATAGAAAACAATAGAAGGCTTTCCCCGCTAATCTATCTGAGGAAAATGGTCCTTCCTTGTTGCTTTATTACGTTTCTGATAATCCATACAAGCCCTCCATCTTGTGACAGTATGAGTAGGAATGAGTTTGTTGTTATCATTTATTACCATGGTGACACCCTTTTTTTTAGGTAAACATTGAACAAGGCTAACCTAAGAACTATAAAAAATTAGGTATATAATTCTAGCATCCAGCCATTGGATAATCTCCTTTTTGATAACTTCCTTCATAATGGGATTCAATCTTTTTTGTTGCTCGATAGATTTGTCATGGCAATCCTCCAATAATATCTTGTGCATTCAAATTGTTGGACTGATTCTTTTGATATCTGTAATCGTCCACCCCAATGCCTTCTTAGATTTCTTTAAAACTTTCAACAATTGAGTCTTTTGATATAATGTCAATGCTGCAGAGATAACTACTAGCAATGTGTTGTTATTTCACAAGTAAGCATACTTCAGATGTACTAGCAAAGGCTTCAATTCCAACGTAAGAGGATCTTTTATGGATGGTCAAGGATGTTTAAAAGAACAGTTTGATAAATTTAATGATTTGAAACTTCTCATTGATCCACTCTCAGTTTGCTTAGCTTCCATCAGTTCACCAAGCTCTTCAATCATTTCTACTTCAATTAACTCAAATGAGGCTTCATTGCCATTAAAATTATTGTGATAAAATTCTGCAAATTCTTCCTAAACTATTGTGTCAACAATTTCAACAAAGTGACATTCTTTATCTGCATCTACACACTTCATAGCATCAAAAACATTAAAGGTTATCTGCTAATCATTAACTTAAATTGTTTATTCACATTTTTGTACATTAATTAATGTTCTACTAGTTGCTAGAAAAGGTCTCCCAACTATAATTGGTACCTCTTTATTAGCCTCATATTCTAAAATAATAAAATCTACTATAAAAATAAAATTGTCAATTCTTACCAACACATCTTCGATTTTACCTTCTGGATGTGCATATGAACGATCAACTAATCTGCTAGAAATTGCATGAATTAGTGCTCAAAAGGTGCTAAAAAAGTCTATATATTTTAGTGTTTCCAATAGGTTGATCCACACGGCCACATTCTTTTAGATGACCTAGCAATATAGCTGTGTGACCCAGGACTACACAACATCAGTTTGTTCCATGGTTAGGGAACATAGTAATGTCTTAGCACCACATGGCCTATCCACATAGCCATGTGACCTCTATTTTCACTTTTTACCTATCTTTTCATAAAATTTTCAAATTAGTCCAAATTTGTTCCCAAGTTTTTTTAAGAGTTTCGTAAGCTCAATTAAGACTCAGTTTTGTTTGAATATCATTGAATAATTATATTTTTATTACATTATGGATTGGTTCATTATTTATGTCTAATTATTGAATGATAATAATGTTTAACAATTGTAATACCTTATAGCTCAAGTTAGGTGACGAGCTCGGGTATAGGGTGTTATACAATAACATGTTTATAAGTGGTCAAGTTGTAGGCCTCATTATCAAGGATTGTGATGATGAAATTTTTATTACATTTATTATTGTAAAATAATATTAATCAAAAGATGAACGAGTTAGATAATGTTCTAACTTTTTTGTACATAATTAAATATTTTTATTTTGAATTTTGGTAGTAATTATATTACCTTATTGGTGAATAGATTTAATAATGAATGTTGATTTTTATAGGTCTGTGTACGAACTACCTAATTTTAGTTGGTTGTACAGAGCTTTAACAAACCAATGGAGTCATGATTACAAACATTAGTAGTTTGAGTGTTCAAACAAACTCCCAACTAAGACAAACAAGTATACAACCAAAAGGGATGGAGATTCGATGAACCAATGGAGTTACGACAGAGAATGTAACATGCTTGACTACTCAGTTCAGCAAAAATTGGATTCAATAATGGATGATAACCTAATAGGTACTTGTTTGAGCAATATCAGAGTAAATAAAGGCCAAGTCAAACAGAAGAAGTCTCAACAAATCAGTGGAGTTATGATCACAGGCTTAGAGATTACAATTATTCATCTGAACTCCCTTATGAGTTGGATGTCTATAAGAGTAGATTGTATCGTATGTTACATACCAATGAAACTGTTGAATTGATTGACTTATTGAGTGCAAATCTAAATCGAGCATGTATTGAGAGCATAATTAAATGCTAATATTATTGTTAAATGAGAAGTATGCAAAGTGTAGACTGACACTGATTATCAATATGCATGTTAAGCATGCCATTGTATTGTTACTGATATTGAAAGCATGAATTGCTTATTGATTGTATACCATATTGCATTTGCATGGGATGGGTTATTGTGGTTAACGAAGGAGTTCTGTGGCGTACCAGCAGCAATTAAAGCCCACATTATTGTTATCAGCGCACTGCACCAGGAGTACCGAGGAAGTTGGCAAATTTATCACATTCTTGGCAGCTTTTATCTGTAACCATGTTGTGTATTCATGACCTACTAGTAATGTATTAGCCTGCAAATTGTTATTGGTGGTTAATCCACAAAATTACTAGCAGCTCGTCTGCGTATTTATTGGTAGTTTATTGCACTACTGTACCGATTGTTTATCCACATTGAACTTTGGCTTACATTGATTGGTGATTGGCAGATGAGTTTCGTGGTGTGTAGCGGGTGGTTGGGTAGGAATCGTCCCTTGCATTGCATCATACTCATGACATACAAGTGCATTATTTAAATGTTAACGAGATGTGCTATATACTAAATTGTAATGAAATTTTTTATTGTTCATGTTATTGTTTACTCACAATGAGCCATTAAATGCTCAACCCTAGTCTTAACTTCTTAAGTAATGATCGAGACTAGGATCGTACTCGACATGTGAACATATCACGAACTTTGGATTGTTTTCACTTTAAATAAATTTCCTTAAGTTTTTATTCAATTTTTGGACTGTGGTTTGTGGCTTTTTTTTTGGATTTGGGTTTTATGCATGCATTATTCAGCATATTGAAAATATATATGTAAACCAAAAACGCATGTTACCCGACTTACTATCAATAATAAAATGAGTCTTAAGAATAAATGACTAAATAAATCTTTTTCCAAAGTGAGTCAAAATAGGGTTTTATGGTCCATAAGGTTACTTAGTCACTTCGGTGACTAATTTAATCTCCACGGTCTGTCTATGATGTCTAGGCCGGGTTGGAAAGGTTATATTTAGTGGTATCAGTGTGAGGCTCAAAACCTTGGGCTGAGGGTTGTCTTTTAAAAATATATGTCTATGTGCATTCATTAAAAATAGGGTAAATTGGGAAAAAACAAAACATAGTAAACACGGGGTAGTAAACACAGAGAGTCGATCAAGATAGTAAACACGGGGTAGTACGCCAGCATAAAAAACATGGGATACTCTATCGAGACATTAAACACGGAATATCTTATCGAGATAGTAAACATGAGGTAGTCTATCAAGACACTAAACACAAGGTAGCCCATCGAGACACTAAACACAGGGTCCGTAAGAGAGACACCAAGGTTTAGACTAGAGTTTACGGTGTGACTAGTGCAATAAGTCACAAAAACGAATGAGTTGGGTGCATCCGAGGAATATAGACTATCAGGATAATAAGAAATTCACCAAATGTGATAATGGGTGGAACTAAGGAAGCGTCTCAACCCATTTAGGGTGAAAGGAGGAAGAGAATCCTTAGGAAAGAGTTAAATGTAAAGTTCATCAAAATGAGTTAGCAAGGGAAGTCGGGATCTCACATTGTTTAAGCAGTTACAGAAGAAACTATAATAAGGTACAATCCCAATTTTTAAGTCGACAAAGAGTAGCCTTAAAACTTGCAGGCCAATAAGAGTCTCATGAGAGGAAATGCTATTGTTCAATAAAATTCGCTGGAGAATAGTGATAAGTAGAAGCCGTCATGGCCATGAAACAAGGTAAAGGTCATCTCGATCTATCAAGGGTAGAAATCTTCACGAAATATATAAGTAGGGAATGGTACAACGGGAACAATAATGGTGAAATAGGGGCAGTAGTTCCCCAAAGATGATAGGGTATTGTATTCGAGTAATATCACAATTATGGCAATTACTTGGGTAGAAGCCATGTTGGACCGCCGGTGATAAATCTTGAAAAGAGTTATATTTCATGCCTTTAGACCTAGGTAATTGCTTGTGTGTGCGTACATTTAGTTGCATTTTAGGACATTTCATTCGTATTTTCATCATTTCATTAGAAGCTTGGACTATGTTTAAATATTAAGTACTTTTAATTGTATGTGGAAGGGTTGTGTTTGGTGGTTTGGCAGGAACAAGTTTTGGAACGAGAAAATAAAGAAGTGAAGTTTTGTCAGGGTAAAGTGCAAATAATTTGCCTGCATGAATGCCGTGACAATACTGGGAAGACAAAGTCAACATTTTTCATGCAGCAGTCCCAGCTCAAATCCAAACTTGTACCAGATAAATCCCCCTAAAATGGGAGATGATAATCACAAGCTGTTAGCTGACCATAATCTAATCTATCTATAGAAGCCGATGAAGGGGACCTCACAAATGGCGAAAAAAAAAGAGGGAGAGATCCTTAGACATGAATAAGGGTTCAGCTGTGCAAAGGAAAAGAAGTCAAAATGAGTCCTTATAAGCCATAATAGGATGCTATGTTACCGAAGTGTGGACTAGGCAAGCGAAAGTTGTTTCCCAAAGTTCTTCCGTTATTTCTATTAGTGTTCCTTCAGAATATTGAATTGAAGTAGTTGAACATAATGTCGGATAATATTTTGGTTTGGAATTTTATTTCCCAGCCCATGAGCTAAATCTCATAGGGTTGGGATTACTTTTGATGAAACCTTAAACTATTTTTTTGGATGTAGTATATCTCAAATTTACTTTACTGTTTCATTTGATTGTTCTTATTTTTTAATTAAAATTCAAACAATCTCTAGACATAGAAGACTGTTCGCATACTTATAAACTAATTCTAATTTTGAAAGGGTTGGATTGGTTGGATTAAAATTAAATGAGATGAGCAAGTATTCGATAGACACTTGTAGTCAACTCTAGACATAGAGTCACGATCATACAAAAGGAACCCATGCAAGATATCTAAAAAGGCTATAGACATGAGCAAGGTAACTTGAGGTTTTGCTTTTGTTAGAGGCAGGCCATTTGAAAACTCTTACGTGCAGTAAAGTAGATATGATTTTGCCAAGGCATTATTGACAATAATGGTCGATTTTGGGTAATCCTGACCTTCTGAATAAACATCACTCTATCCTTATTCTTTGTCGTAGTAACTTTGCCACAACATATTTAGTTGTTTATTTCTTTGTTTAAATTCTATTCGAATAATCACTCTCGTTATTGCCATTACATTTCTGCTCACACTTTTGCCATAGCATTTCCAATTATTCATCAATTCCATCTATCGCATACATCATCATTCCTTTGAATTATCATTGCATACTTACCTTAGTTTACCATAGCATCTTATTCGTCAGTCTTGCCATAGCACTAACCATATTACAATAACTTGACCAATTTTGTGCCTCAATCTGATCCCCATGGAAACAATACTCACTCATCACTTTATTACTTAAACAGACGTGTATACTTGCACAAAAATGCACATCATTTTACAGGTGACAGCCGATACGCCCTATGGCGCAATAGAAAAAATATTCCAGTAGTCCACAGCCAATGATCTATGTATGAGGAATGAGTTGTGTTGAAATAGGGTTGAAAATATACTTTTTGTACTAAAAAGTTGAAAGGATGCTGCTGATTTGATGTCGATTCCAAGCCACAACAAAAACGTCCCAACCTTTACGTAGTCCACCCCGTAAAAAATGAACAACCACTTTTTCTTGAACCTTTTTAGAGAGAATTAAAACTGTTAGACCTTTTAAATTATTAAGTTGGTAACCTTAACACACTAAGGATTATCATCCTTTTATCCTTTTTGATATCACATATTAAAGAGGAAAACCAGGATTATTCCCTTATTAATAGAGAACACAAATGGAAAGTTAGAAAAATGAATTATATTCTTTCCAAAATAATATAGGATTATTCTCTTATTAATAGAGAAGACAAATGGAAAGTTAGAAAAATGAATTATATTCTTTCCAAAAGAATATTAATTTCTACGTCTTTTATTTTTTGACCGAAATTAATTAATATACTTGTTTATATTAAAAAATTCGGTAAAATATATACAATTAATATTTTGTATGAATCAAATTCATATAGTAATTATATTCTTTCCAAAAGAATATTAATTTCCATGTTTTTTATATTTTGACCAAAATCAATTAATATAATTGTTTATATTAATAAATTCAGTAAAATATATACAATTAATATTTTGTATGAATTAAATTGATATATTAATTATATCTATCTTCTCTATTTGTGTACAAGAAATTTATACATATAATGTATTTAATATTTAACTATCAAATTAAATTAATTCATGTGACGACTAAATACAATAACAAATGTATTTAGATTCTATTTGTTTCAACTATAGGATATGACCTTGTAGGCTCTTGTAACGTTGGTAGTAATACTAGAACGTTTCTAACATTACAAGAAATGAGTATCATCTAGCAATGCATCATTACCACCAAAGTTAGAAGAAGTCGTGATTTGACATAACCTTTCTGTGATAATCTTTTCATGTATTATATCATTTTATCTTTAATATCTAGATTGAACATAAGTAATGGAACAGTTATGCAACATCCTGATTTTCGGATTTATTTGTGGTTTTCGATATTTTGGTTAAGTTTTAAAATCTATGTATTTGGATGTGAAATTCATATTCTAAGTATGAAAATGGGCTTATGGAAGGCCCATGTGTTGGCCAAAACCCGGTGGGATTTTTGAAGTTTTGGATTTAAAAGTTAGGGGTTCTGGCTAGGTGGCCCTTATATAGAGTGATGGGTAATTTGCATCACAAAAAGAGCAGTAGTAAAGTGGCAAGGGTGACGCCACTAAGCTCCTAAAAATGTGGCGTGTGGAGTATTGGGGGAAGGCATGGGATCGATCCCCCATGCTGGCAAATAGGTGCAATTATTTTTAGGTGCAGAAAGGGTAAGTGTTGGAGTCCAAGTGGATTCTGCCAAAGGAGTGTCTGATCAGTCCAAATGCTTGAATTAAGGAGTGATAAGGGGAGAGATTTAAGGGATTGGGTGAGAGTCTAGAGTTGGCCGAATGTAGGGAATTAGAGAGGGAAAATTCGGCAGAAGGTTTAGGTTGATATTTCGGCACCTAGGGCTTGTGTGGTGACGTTTTCTTTTGCTCAGTCACCACAAAGGGTTTTCTTTTTCTTCCTTTTTGCCTCCCTAGCCGAAACCTTCATCTTTTCTATTCTTTTTCTCTACTTTCTTCTCCAAAGCTGTTCGTCAAACCTGGTAATCATCAACACCTTTGCCAAAATTACAAAAAGCCGAAATCCTGTGATCACTGCTTGTGCCAATTTCTTCAAAGTCAGGTTCTTCTATGTTCTTTTGTTCTATTTAAACTACGATCATCTTTTTTTTAATTCTAAATACCTAACGGTAATCCTACTTCAAGGTCATAGCCACACATCGTTATTTTCTTCACCACCCAAAAACCGAAAGTATCATTGGTGCAGGGGCTTATAGCCGAAACTTCAAGACTATTGGATTCGAACTCTGCCGCTGGTTAGAAGACAAATCTACATAAGATTGCGTGGAAATCAAAAAGGGAGTAAGGGGGTAAGTGCTTATCATCTCAGATTTGGTTTTATTTTACGATATTAGGAAAAGCCAAAATCCCTAAAAATAGGGAGGCTGTCGATTTGGGCATAATGCTCTAAGGGTTTGTTATTAATGTTTTATTTCGGTGATTAGAGTCTTCTTAAGCGTTGGATCGGATGCGTAAATCACTGGAGCAGTCAGGTTCGGAGCAAGCCATCGGTTTTGGCAGGAAGGTAAGATTTAAAGACTTTCTAGGGACATGGCTTGATTTTGGTTAAGCAATTTTCGGGGTTTAGTGATTGAGGGTTGTAAATAAAAACTATGCTAAACGATTGTAGGACAGCGTAAGGGATCTCGGTAGCAGTCTTCGCAAAACAGGTGTGTACCGAACACCCTTTCTCTGTTCAAATCGGCAAAAGCCGAAAAGCCGAAATACGGTATTTCATGGGCTTGTGAGTATGCAAATGCTCTCAAGTCATAGACTAATGGTTAGATTCGGCATCGCAAAGTGGTAAGTTGGTTGTGTACGAAAATACGTGAACATCGGTAAGTGGGCCTCGATGGGCCAAAACTGGGCCCAATGGGCTTACAGACCAATATGGGTAAGAGATGGGCAAATCGGCCTGTTAGTTAGTTGGTAGACTCGAATTGCTTTTAACTGTTAAAAGTTACTGAAATAACCTGTGTAGATGTGTAAGTTTACGAATATACCCCTAAAGGGCAAAAATTAACGATATACCCCTAGGGTTTATATTGACTAATATGCATGATTGATAAATACTGTATTCTGCATGATATGCTTTCATTAATGTCTGTTGCATGGGATTGGGATATTGATGGAGGAAGTGTTTAAAGTGGTTCATCCACGTACTGGAGGCTTTGCCTCACCTTACTGATAACTGAGCAGCAATGATGCAACTGTGGAGTGTAGGGTTGGGTGGGTTGAGATATTCCCTACATGGAGTGTAGGGCTGGAACAGGGGAGTGTAGCGGTTGGTGGGTTGAGTAGTCTCCCCAAACGGGATTGCATTCATTGTTATTACTGTTACACGTATTACTGAATTGGGCCTATGGGCCGCACTGTTCTGAAAAAGGGCTAAGGCCTTGTTACTGTATTCTGAAAAGGGCTTCGGTCCACTGTGTACTGTTATCTGAGTAGGGCTTAGGCCCAATGGGCTCGAGCTGATTTGGGCTTTGGATGGGTTTTTGTATACACTGAGTTTCCCCAAACTCACCCCTTTTCTTTCCATCCTTGCAGGTGAGCCCTAATTGGTGGACTTGGACTTGGGTCAAGGGATTCGGAGTGGCCATGAAGAACAAATTCTGGTTTTTTTTTCAAATAGATCACACTTCTTTTATTTTTAATTATTCTCGTTTTGTTTCAAGGTTGTAATAAGGCCGCTCATTAAATTATTTCAATTATGGATTTATTGAACTAGTTAGCACTAGGGCGCATTTTATAAAGACTATATGTTTTCAAAATATTTTGGTGTCGTGTAAAGTTTCCGCAATATAAATGTTTTCAAAGGAAATAAATATCTAAACCAGACTTTAACATGATTTATTTTTCATAGACACATAACATGCTTTAAGTGTGGCAATGGATGTGTGCATGTCTAGGATTGGATCCGGGAAGAGCTTGGTACTTAAGCAGTCCAACAGACTCACCTCCTCTTTTCTAGCTTCCTACCTGGTGCACAGCTTCCATTCACTTAAACTTATAACATTAACGTTTTTAAACCCTAAGAAAGAGATTCTTGATGAAACGAATAGCAACTTTTTCCATGTGGCATGCTGAATTCGGCCGTAACGTCTGGGCCGAGTTTAGGGTGTTATATTTAGTGGTATCAGAGCCCAGTTGTAACAACTCGGCGGTGGATCGGGTCCGAAAAGCTTTCAAAAAAAAAACTTAGGCCTAAGAAGGGTATTTTTGGAAATGGTAAGTTTTTTTTTTTTGAAGATGCTCAAGTTTTCTATTTTTTTTTTAACTGGGTTAAATAAATAGTTTTAAAATAAAGGTGTTTTCAAATCAAATCTTCTTATTCTCGGTAAACAAAAACATGGTTTTTTTAAATTTTAAATGGACTAATAATGAAATGGCACACTGAACCCCCGGCACCAAGTCTGTAAGAGTTTTTTTTCTGCTTTAAATATTCATGTGGAATTGAACTGAAAATAATACTGTAGATAGTACTGGGCCTTAGAGATAGTACTATAGATAATGTAGTATTAAGGCTACAAGACTGAGAATGTAGCTAAATTGTACTTGCGCGAAAATAACTCTGCAACTTTATCTATTCATAAAACATTCTATAATAAACAGTGGAACCAATAACTAATGTCATAAAATTCGTAACCAGATAAATCAATATGAGTACAAGGGCTACTCAGAGAAGAGGCCGTGGACGAGGCCGAGGTAGTACTCAAGCTGGATCTGCATCCTCGGAGCACATACCAGCTGGCGAGGCTCGTCCACCACCAGTTAACGAAAATGGGCCGTATGATCAGGCCGCAGGGGACGACGCTTTGTCTCAGGCCATGTTGAGGATTTTGGAAAGGGTGGCCGGAGCTAATGTCGGGCCCATAAATAGGGGGTCCATTTCCGAACGACTTCGGGCTAACGGAGCTGAGGTTTTTAGGGGCGTATCTGGAGTAGCCCCAAATGTGGCTGAGTATTGGTTGGAAGCCACAGAGCGGATTATGGATGACTTGACCGCTCGGTGGAAATGTGTGAAAGGGGCGGTGTCATTGTCTTTGCGGGATGAAGCGTATCAGTGGTGGATTACTGTGAGAGAGGGTACCCCAGCTGAGAGGGTATCGTGGGAGCTATTCAAGCAGACATTTAAGGCAAAATATGTTGGAGCTAGCTATGTGGATGCACGCAGAAAGGAGTTCCTGAATCTGACCGAGGGAAGTAAGACCGTTGCGGAATATGAGGCAGAGTTTCTACGATTAAGCCGGTATGCTGGGGGCATCGTTTCCACTGAATATGAGCGTAGTGTTCGGTTTGAGGATGGCCTTAGGGATGAGCTAAGGGTACTCATAGCTCCACAGAGAGAGCGGGATTTTGCTGCACTGGTGGAGAAGGCAAAGATAGCTGAGGAGGTGAAACAAGCAGAACGGAAAAATTGCGATAGGGACCGGAATCGGTTCAGGAGAGATGCTGGACCAGCTGGTGCTGCAAATCGTAATGTTAAGAGAGCTAGGATGGAGGAACCGGTTCGAATAGCCTCCGTGAACACAAATAGACCGCAAGCTTGTGGAGATTGTGGTAGAATGCATCAAGGAGAGTGCTGGAAACGTTCTGGGGCTTGTCTTCGTTGTGGGTCTAAGGAGCATAGGATTAATGATTGTCCTAAGAGGGCCGCTCAGGCTCAAGAGGCTGAACAAGGGGCTGTGCGACCGGCTCAACCAGTAAGAGATAGACCGCCGCCACCAAGAGGCCGTGGACAAGGTCGCGGTGGTAATGGTCATGGACGTGGCGCACCTGGCAAGGGTAATGGCAATACTGATGCTCGTCAGCCAGTTTTGGTGTATGCTACTCGTCGTCACGAGGAAGGAGACGCACCTGATGTCATAACTGGTACTATTCTGATCTATGGTGTGCCTTATACTGCTCTGATTGATGTGGGATCAACTCATTCATATGTGGCATATAGCATTTCTGGGGCATTGGGTGTGCACTTCGAGGAGACTATATGTGGGGTGTCTGTGGTATGTCCTTTAGGTCATTCAGTTAAGGTAGAGAAACTCTTCAGGGAGGTGCCGTTGGAGATTCAAGGTAGGGTTTTCTGCGGAGATTTGATAGAGTTACCGTTTGAAGAATTCAATCTGATTTTAGGGATGGATTGGTTGACCAAGCATAAGGCAACTTTGGATTGCGCAGCTAAGAGGATGGTGTTAAGGACTGTAAATGATGAGGAGGTAATGATTATTGGAGAACGAAGGGATTACTTGTCCAATATAGTATCGGCATTGAGGGCTAAGAAGTGGATACGCAAGGGATGCGAGGCATATTTGGCTTTGGTAAGCCAAGCTGGAACTGAGGACTGGACTGTGGATGCCATCAGAACTGTTAAGGAATTTGGGGATGTCTTTCCGGAAGAGCTTCCTAGACTACCCCCGAATCGGGAAGTCGAGTTTGGAATTGATTTATTGCCTGGAACAGCTCCAGTATCCATTGCACCTTATAGGATGGCACCGAAGGAGTTGGTGGAACTGAAAGCTCAAATCCAAGAGTTGTTGGATAGAGGCTTCATTAGACCTAGTGTGTCTCCTTGGGGAGCACCGGTCCTGTTTGTGAAGAAAAAGGATGGAACAATGTGCATGTGCATCGATTATCGCCAGTTGAACAAACTGACGATTAAGAATAAGTATCCACTGCCAAGGATTGATGATCTGTTCGATCAGCTTAGAGGGGCTTCAGTATTCTCAAAAATCGATCTTAGTTCTGGATACCATCAACTAAGGGTAAAAGAAGGGGATATTCATAAGACAGCATTTCGAACTTGATATGGACATTATGAGTTCTTGGTCATGCCGTTTGGACTGACGAATGCACCTGCAGCTTTCATGGATCTAATGAATCGAGTATTCCAACCTTACTCGGATCGGTTCGTGGTCGTATTTATCGATGATATCCTGGTATACTCTGAAACGGAGACGAAACATGATAAGCATCTCCGTATTGTGTTGCAAGTGTTGGGGGAGAAGAAACTCTATGCAAAATTCAGCAAGTGTGAATTCTGGTTGAGGGAGGTAACTTTCTTAGGGCATGTGGTCTCTGCCGAGGAGATTAAGGTGGACCCTCGTAAGATTGAAGCGGTGTTGGAATGGAAGCCACCTAGGTCGGTATCAAAAATTCAGAGTTTTCTTGGGTTAGCAGGTTACTACCGAAGGTTTGTGGAGGGTTTCTCGGTGTTGGCAGCACCTTTGACCAAACTCATAAGGAAAGGAGTACCGTTTGTTTGGACCGAGAAACAGTAAAAAGCTTTTGACTAGTTGAAAAAGGTATTGATTGAAGCGCCAGTATTGATTCAACCAGTGTCTGGAAAGGACTTTACGGTATACAGCGATGCGTCGCATGTGGGGTTAGGTTGCGTACTGATGCAAGAGGGTAAGATGGTCGCTTATGCGTCGCGACAGCTTAAGACTCATGAGGTGAATTACCCTACACATGATTTGGAGCTTGCAGCGGTAATTTTTGCGTTAAAGATTTGGAGACATTACTTATATGGGGAAAGGTGTATCATATATACAGATCATAAGAGCCTAAAGTATTTGTTGACTCAGAAGGAGTTGAACCTTAGGCAGCGTAGATGGGTGGAGTTGCTTAAGGATTACGATTGTTCGATTGAGTACCACCCAGGAAAGGCTAATGTGGTGGCAGATGCGTTGAGTCGAAGGGTTGTTACTGATTTGAGAGCCTTATTCGCACGTTTAAGTTTGTATGACGATGGAAGCTTATTGGCGAAACTGCAAATAAGGCCTTCTTGGACTGAGCAGGTTAGGGAAAAACAGTTGAAGGACGATTCATTAGCTCTTCGATTCCAGCAAGTTAGGAATGGTGAGAGTGAGGATTTTGGACTGAATACTGAGGGAGTTCTGTGCTTTCGTGGAAGGGTTTGTATTCCGAAGGACTCTGAATTGAGACAGTCAATCCTGAAAGAGGCGCATGGAGGACTCTGTGCCATGCATCCTGGAGGAAATAAGTTATATCGAGACTTGCGAGAGGTGTACTGGTGGCCTGGATTAAAACGAGAGGTGACTGAATTTGTTGGGAAATGTCTGACGTGCCAGCAGGTTAAGGCTGAGCACCAATTGCCTTCTGGGTTACTGCAACCGGTAAAGATTCCGCTATGGAAGTGGGAAAGAGTAACAATGGATTTTGTGAGTGGGTTACCTTTGACACCCACCAAGAAAGATTCGGTGTGGGTGGTTGTGGATAGGTTAACAAAATCTGCTCACTTCATATCTGTTCGAACCGATTACTCACTGCAAAAGTTGGCGAAGCTATATGTGGCGGAGATAGTGCGACAGCATGGGGTACCAGTGTCGATAATTTCGGATCGAGACCCTAGGTTTACATCTCGGTTTTGGCAGAAGTTGTAAGAAGCGTTGGGGACACGATTGGATTTTAGCACTGCTTTTCACCCACAGATAGATGGACAGTCAGAAAGGGTTATTCAAGTTCTAGAGGATATGCTGAGAGGTTGTATCATGATTTTCGTGGTAGTTGGGAGGACTACTTGCCATTGGCGGAGTTTGCGTACAATAACAGCTATCAAGCAAGTATTCAGATGGCTCCATATGAAGCACTTTATGAGCGAAGATATCGTACGCCGACGTGTTGGACAGAGTTGGGTGAACGACAAGTACTTGGACCGGAATTGGTGGTAGACACTGAAGGCAAGGTTAGACTGATAAGGGATCGATTAAAGGAGGCATCCGATAGACAGAAGTCGTATACGTATCTGAAGCGCAAGGAGATTGAGTTCGCTGTTGGGGACATGGTGTTTTTGAAAGTTTCGCCTTGGAAGAAGATACTGAGATTTGGTAGGAAGGGTAAGTTAAGCCCACAGTTTATTGGGCCTTACCGAGTTGTTAAACGAATTGGACCAGTGGCTTATCAGCTAGAGCTACCACCGAAGTTGTATCGTATCCATGATGTTTTTCATGTGTCCATGTTGAGGCGGTATCGATCTGACCCAACTCATGTCATACCAGTTGCGAAAATCGAGGTACAGTCAGATTTGACTTTCGAAGAGGAACCTGTGCAAATACTTGATCGTGACGTCAAGGTGTTGAGAAGAAAGTCAGTTCCGTTAGTGAAGGTACTTTGGAGGAACCATGGCAAAGAAGAAGCTACTTGGGAGACCGAGGAGGCAATGCGTCAACAGTACCCTCAACTGTTTTAATAAGGTAAAATTTCGAGGTCAAAATTTCTTTAAGGAGGGTAGAATTGTAACATCTTGATTTTCGGATTTATTTGTGGTTTTCGATATTTTGGTTAAGTTTTAAAATCTGTGTATTTGGATGTGAAATTAATATTCTAAGTATGAAAATGGGCTTATGGAAGGCCCATGTGTTGGCCAAAACCCGGTGGGATTTTTGAAGTTTTGGATTTAAAAGTTAGGGGTTCTGGCTAGGTGGCCCTTACCTAAGGGGAATCAAACCAAAGATGAATCTTGTTATTATTATTTGAATTGTATGATAAATATTTAACTTGTTTTTAATTATGTGTTCTTAATTCTTGCTTCGGTATTTCAGGATATTGATTCAAGTTAATGCACTTATTCAGAGGAGAAAAAGTCCCCGTCTAAGAGTAAATTTGTCATAATTAGGCAGAGTTGATTGCACGCCTAGAGATAGGGTGACAAGATTTTGCTGGATTAGGGTGAAACCTAATAAGAGGATCCATAGACCGAGTTAATGCAACCCTAGGGTGTTAATTAGAAAGAGATTTCAATTATTCAATCTAAGGTTAGACGTTGTTAGTCTCGAGAGGGATAATAATATAAAATAGAGATTTCTACGGAACAAGTTGAATGAACAAATCGTCTGATTCAGAGTCAAATAACAAGTGAAGTCTAGGTGGATTTTTCCTTAGGTATTATCTTAAATCAATCAGTCTTCCAAAAGTGTTCTCCCCAAATCTATTTTCTGTGCATTCTTAGATTAGTTAATTAGTTAATTAAAACAACATTTATCATTCTTAGGCTAGATAAAAAAGAAATTTAATAGTAGTACTTTTGGTTCCTTTGGGTTCGACATCTGGGCTTGCTAAAACTATACTATTGTTCGATAGGTGCGCTTGCCTTCATTGTGATAATAGTTAGTTCGAGTACGATCATTTATAAATTTTAAAATTTATCGCGAGTGACAATCAAGTTTTTGGGGCCGTTGCTAGGGAACTAAGATATTAGGAACGCTCGATTTTTATTACTTTAGCCATTTAATTTTATTGCAATTTAAATTTTGTTTTGATTTTCATTACTAAATTCTCTTTTTCTTTCTTCTGGCAGGTTCTTATAGTTTATGACTAGAAGAAACCTGTCAGGACATTACTTTTTGACGAAGAAATCGATCGCACAGCTCACAGAAACCGAAGAGAAATAAGGCGAAGCCTAAGATACACAGAGGAAGAGCAAGAGGACGATATTCCAACTACAATCGAGGAGATGGCCGAAAATCAGGAAAATTCGGTACCTCCTGCGATTGCTGCTGACCTAATAAATCAGAATCCTGCTCTTCGTACTATGTATGATTATGCTAAACCTACTTTAACAGGAACAGAATCGAGTATAGTTAGGCCTGCTATTGCTACAAATAATTTTGAACTGAAACCTAACACAATTCAAATGATACAACAGTTTATTCAGTTTGATGGTTTGCAGGATGAAAACCCAAATACTTATTTAGCAAATTTCTTGGAGTTTTACGACACATTCAAGATCAATGGAGTTTCTGATGATGCCATTCGCCTTTGGCTTTTTCCATTTTCACTGAGGAACAAGGCTAAACAGTGGTTGAACTCGTTACCACGAGGATCAATCACTACTTGGGAACAAATGACCGAAAAGTTTTTACTAAAATACTTTCCACCTGCTAAAATAGCTAAACTAAGGAATGATATTTCTTCTTTTGTGCAGATGGGTTTAGAAACACTTTACGATGCATGGGAGAGATACAAAGACCTACTATGAAGGTTCCCTCACCATGGGTTACCTTTATGGCTGCAAGTTCAAACATTTTATAATGATGTGAACCCCTTAACAAGATAGATGATTGATGCAGCAACTGATGGAACCATCAACAACAAGACACCTGAAGCAGCTTATGAATTTATTGAGGAGATGTCACTGAATAACTATCAGTGGTAAGTCATGAGGACTAAGCCAACCAAAACAGCAGGCGTTTATAACATCGATGCGGTTAATATGTTATCAAATCAGGTGGAGCTTCTAAATAAAAATATTGATGGTTTACTTGGTTCTTCGCAGGTACATCCAGTGATAAGGTGTGATTCAAGTGGAGGAGGCGTACATACAGAATATCAGCCCTTCAATCCTACAACCGAAGAGGAACAAGTCCACTATATGGGTAACAATAAATCTAGACCTCAAAATAACCCATACAGTAATACTTATAATGCAGGTTGGAGGAACCACCCAAATCTCTCATGGGGTGGTCAAGGAAATCAAAGGCCACAAAACACTCCGGGCTTCCAACAACCACCTTATCAACAGGAAAAAAATTGAACCTTGAGGAGATGCTATCAAAATTCATCTCGGTGTCAGAAACTCGTTCCCAGAATACCGTGACAGCACTTAAAAATCAACAAGCGTCGATCCAAGGGCTCGAAACTCAGATATGCTAGCTGTCCAAATTAATTTCCGAGTGACCACAAGGTAGCTTGCCAAGTAATACTAAACCTAACCCAAGGGAACAACTTAATACGATTAACATTAGCAATGAGGAAGGGTTAGTTGCATCTAAATTAGAACCAAAGTAAGAAACAGTTGAAAGCAAAGGTAAAGGTAAAGTAGATCACAATGAATAGAAACCGGTAAGTGTAGAATATAAACCTCGTGTGCCATACCACAATGCGACAAGGAAAGATCGTTCAGATGAACAATTTGGTAAATTCCTTAAACTTTTAAAGAAATTACATATTAACTTACCGTTTATTGAAGCTCTATTGCAGATATCGAACACAATAAAGTTTTTAAAGGAGCTTTTAGCAAATAAGTATAAGTTGGATGAGGCGTCGCATGTGAAGTTAAATGCTGTTTGCTCGGCTATTTTACAAAATAAGTTGGCCAATAAATTAAAAGATCCAGGGAATTTTACAATTCCTTGCTTAATTGGTAGTTTAGATGTGAACAATGCATTAGTTAATTTAGGGGCTAGTATCAATATCATGCCTTACAAAATGTTTAAGTAACTAGATCTTGGGAAACCCAAACAAACTAGGATGAGTATTCAATTAGCAGATAAAACTATCAGATTTCCTAGGGGTATTGTTGAAGATTTACTCGTTAAAATTGACAAATTTATATTCCCAGTGGATTTCGTTGTTCTAGACATAGAAGAGGATAATAACATTCCTTTAATTTTAGGAAGGACCTTTTTAGCAACTGCTAGAACAATTATTGATATTGGCACAGGCGAACTCACACTTCATGTGGGAGACGAAACAATCACCCTTCAAGCTCGTAATTCAAGCACCACATCGAAAGTTAAAGGTGGTTGTATAAAATATTCTGCTAAGACTGACCATATGTTGCAACCTACTTTGCAGGAAATAAGTTTGAAGGACATACATGAGCCATGTTCAAATAACGACAAAGGAACTATCCATGAAGAATGAAGGCTACAAATCAAGGAGCTAGATGAATGACAGACACATAAACTGAAAACACGCCAAGATGAGCTAAATTTTTCCTCAAATCAACTTAAGGTTGGAGACCAAGTACTGTTAGATACCGCAAATCCTCGTATTACCACTTCTGAACTGAATGTAGTAATCCCTCTTACAGTACTTAACATTTTACCATACGGTACAGTCAAGGTAAATCATTCCAAATTCGGCACGTTTAAGGTAAATATTACTCGTTTAAAACCTTATTTTGATAAAACTGATAGTAGAATTGAGGAGTGTAAACTCCTCGAAACACCATGACCGCGTGAAATCAAGGTAAGTTGAGCTTAAACTATAAATAAGCGCTTCTCGGGAGGCAACCCGAGCACTAACGGTATTAACTTCGTTAAATTCTAGTATTTAACACCTAACTTACTACCTGCGTTCTTGAATATAGGTTTTCTACACCCACACGGCCAGGCACACGGGCGTGTTGTAGATTGTGTGAAAACAGGGCAAGGATTTTTCCCCAACACAGGATGCGACAAATTGCCACGGCCGTGCGACATAGCCGTGGGCGATCCTGCCAAAACAACACGGGCGTGTGACACACCAGTGTCTAAGAACTGTGGTTGAACCTGAGAAAATAGCACGGGCGTGCGACACGCCCATGCCTAGCACCCGTGATCGAACCTGTCAAATTAACACGGGCGTGGGCCTACATACACGGGCGTGGGAGAAGCGAACAAAGCGAGACATGGTCGCGCGACACGGCCGTGTGCACCAACATGCCCAAGGAACATGGGCGTGGGCTGAATGTCAGAGGCACCGAAATTCAAAAAAATACGAAACACATGGGCTAAAATTATGGCACACGGCGTGTCCCATGGTCGTGTGCCCCAAAATCTATAAAAACCCCATACTATTCATCATCTTCCTCACCCAAAATCCCTAACCCTAGCTACTGTAACTCCACACGCCCACTCTGCCACGCCCGTGCGTCGCCTCCAACTCCATTTTTGACACCCAACCTCCCCCCTTTAGCGCTTGTTTACTCTTTTCTCTTCTATTTTACTTATTTCTAATGCTTATTATCATAATAATCTTCATTTTTCTCATATTATTTCCATTTTACTCATTGTTCTATCATTTAATTTGCATTCTTAGGATATTTATCATATATTTCATGTTGAATCAAGTTGTTAAGGAAGCCTCATGCCATTTTCATACCCATGCCATTACTATGCTCATGCTTATGCTATTACCATGCTAATGCCACAAAATTATGCCATCAAATTGATTATTTTAGTTAAGTTTTGTTAGAGTTAGTAGTTTTGGCTAAAATTGTTAGTTTAAATTCATGGCTTTTTCCTTTTCAGATTCGTTTACTTATTATTTTTTCCAATTATTAAGAAGAAATAGTAATTCTTCTTGCAAGTATATAATGTCGAGTTCACGTGGTAAAATGGCCGCCGTCCCGCTCCATAGAAAAGGAAGAAAGCATTATCTTCCTCGGGTCCTACCGCTGAAATTCGTCGCCCCTTTCTTCAGTTTCCCGTTGGACCACAGGAAGAACTCTTCCAAATACTTTAGGCCCGACCTTTAGTTGCGGGCCACTACATTGGCTGGGCCATACTCGAACAAGTCTAACTGGCTGACGTGGTCATAGCTCTTCTGACAACTGATCCATGGGAACTATTCTTCACAATCATCGAGCCGACATAACTTGACCTCACGCTCGAACTTTGCTCGACCTTTCACCTTCAAGATGTTATGACCAACTATGATGATCCCGGCACGGTTCAATTTCACCTCGGTAGTTTAGTCCTCCAGTTGAGCATCCTAGAGTTCGGTACCGCATTGGGCCTTTACACGGAGGAGTTCAAGGAGGAGAACGACCTCTACGCTCTCGACTGCCATATTCATCATTCTCCTTTACGGTGCTGGGACACGTTAGTACCATGCTTGGCCACCTACGAACCTAGTCGCTCCAAGGCATCGGCTCTCCCTCCATCTTTAAGGTACTTAGATTCTATCTTAGCTCACACTTTGACAGGATGGTGAGAAAGCACCGGCATCGTCAACACTCATGACGTCTACTTCATATAGTGTATGTCGCATGGGCACGTCTTCGACCTCGCCTACTTTATCGCCCTCGCCATTTGCCATCAGATGGAGTGGCATCAGAAGGGGGTCATCTCCATTGGCCCTTATGTGACTCGACTGGCTCGGCACTTCGGGCTTCTCAACACAGCAGCAGAGGCATCTTCCCTTACTCTCATTGGCCAGATGTCTCCACAAGACATCTTGAGCATGCTAAGTATGAGGATGATCGAAAAGCGCCATGGAACCTACCCTCCTCAATATCGTCTCGCCCAATCAACCGAGGAGGATGCCCTCGAGGACATTATTGATGATGTCCCTCAATGACACGAGGACCCACCGTCTCAGCCACCACCCACTCATCGTCCAGTTCATGCGGCAACTTCATATTTTGACATATCTGAGCGCCTCACTCGATTTGAGTAGCAATGTTTTTAACGATTTGATAACATTGATGCTACTCTACAGGAGATTTGTCAGCACCTCCACATTTCACCGCCACCCCCACCTCATGAACCATCCGATGATGATGATGTTTAAAAATTTCCTTTTTTATTTTTATTTTTATTTTTATTATTCTTATTTCCTTTTGACACTATTTTATTTTATTTTTAGGGTTTTATAAACAAATTTTAATTTTAGTTATTTCATTATGAGTAATTATTCTTCTTTATTTTCCCTAAAGAGTTCCTGATTTCATCACAGTTATAAAGAGCTCCAAAGTTCACTATCACTTAGGAACTTGAAACTCTACTAGAAAAGGTTCTCCATGCCTGCGATTCCCTACTCGACCATGAGATATAATATCCTTTTGGCGCAGCACTTGTGGAACCCAACCTCTACCACTAGCAGAGTATTCTCCTCCACTCTACATAACTCCAACCTAGGGAGTTCATTCATTTAATCTTCAGGAAGTTTCCCTTCTCTCCCTATCTTATGATCTTATATCTATAATTTCCACTAAATTTATCTTGGTATATTGAGGGCAATGTACATCTTAAGTGTGGGGGGGTCAATTATATCACCACCAGAAAAATCCCTGAATTTTGTCTTATTCTCTTGTAAATCTCTCATATCATTTTTAGGATGAATTTTGATTAATTTATGATTTTTATTTATATTTCTTGAATTAAAACATAGGCATTCATGCATTGATTTTTTAAACTTTAAGACATTAGAGAATTAAGCATGATAAGTTGATCTTTGAGAATTAAAAATTTTAGGTTGTTTTCCCAAGTTTAGGTATTATCTTGAATTGAAATCCACAGGTTTAAACATCAAAAGCCATAACTTTTTTGAGATTTTGAGCCTTTAGAGCATCTATTATTTCTTTTATGCTCACTTTTATTGTTGCCTTGAGTGCATCAATATCGAATTGTTATTCTAGAACTTGCTTGATTATACATGTCAAGACCACACCATTTGATTTGATATGTCAAGATGATAGAGGCACTTAGGTTTAACCCACTCATGCCATGAAAAGCCTACCTTCACAATTAACCCTTAGTAAACCCCTTTGAGCCTAACATCCCATCCATTGATTTACCCTCAGTATTAACCCATAACTCATTATTGTTGAAATCCCCTCAATTAATCTTATCCCTATTTTTGTTGAGATCTGATTTGAATAAATTGCTTAGCTATGTCTTATTCTTAATAGTTAGTCTATGTTACTTAACTTGTTCTTAAAAAAATAAAATATATATATATACATATCTATATAGTAACATTAAGTCGTATTTTTGAAGCTTAAGTGTTTAAATTCCATATTCTGAGAAGAAGCTCTTTTGTACGCAATTGATGATTAAATATTT
Source organism: Gossypium anomalum (assembly GCA_025698475.1). Classification (NCBI taxonomy): domain Eukaryota; kingdom Viridiplantae; phylum Streptophyta; class Magnoliopsida; order Malvales; family Malvaceae; genus Gossypium; species Gossypium anomalum. The sequence goes on from CM046956.1 coordinate 65,759,551, forward strand.
TTCTAGTTAAGTAATTTTTCAATTCAATCTCGATTCTAACCTTCTCTTTCAGCTTGTGACCACACCCTCTAACTAAAGCCTCGTTACAACCCTCTAAAGACCTTTTGATTGATGTATCATCTCAATTTATAGTGGTGGAGATTTGATTTTCATGCAAGCCTATGGTAATAACTTTTCATATTGACTATTGAGTGCTAATTTCATTATCCTTAAACACTTCGAGTGATTTGAGTAAATTTTTAGTGAGGATGTTAAGCTCTATGAGATTTTGAATCAAAGGTAATTACTTAGATAAGGGGAGATGCCTATGTTTTTCGTGATGAAATGCTCAACTTGGAATGTTTGAGACTTTAATGTTCTTCTAGTTAAATTCTCAATGTATGATTACTTATGAATTAGTTTGAGATATAATTGATAGGAATTATAAGTTGAGAAAAAGGAATTCGTAATTGTGAATTGAGGATTTTGCTTGAAGACAAGCAAACGCTTAACTGTGGGGGTATTTGATAAACTGTAATTTATACATATTATTATCCATGCTTAACACATTTATGAATGATTTCTCCTTAGATTTGGTGAATTTGATGCTCCTAATCCTTTAATTTCATGTTTTATACTTAGGTGAGTACAAGAGAGCAAAAAGAACAAGAAACGGGCCGAAAATGGAGAAAATAGGCTGACATAGGAAAACAACACGGCCTGGACTTTATCACACGGGTAGCACACACGCCCATGCCATTCTAATAGGCTCTAACACGGCTTAAAACAACCTCAACACAGGTGTGTCTATTTCTCAGCCATGACCACGGCCTAAAGTAATCGCACACGGGCGTGTCCCTGTCGAGCCCAAGTTTAGTTCTATTCAGAAAAAGGGCAAGTTTGAGGGCTTTTAGGCATTCTAAAGCCTATTTAAACACCCTAAAGGAGGATTAAAGGAGACACACAGAGCAGGAAGCAATGAATTACTTGAAGAAAGTCAATTGATCCATCTCAGAAGCCAGATTATTCATCAAGACTGAAGACCTCCCCTCAATTTCCCTTCAGCAGTTTTGGGTTTTCTTTATGTTTTGCATTCATTATTCTTCTAAGATGTTTTCCTTTATAGTTATGAACTAAACCCCCCTAAATACCTAAGGGGAATGAAACCTAAGACGAATCTTGTTATTATTATCTGAATTGTATGATAAATATTTAATTTGTTCTTAATTATGTGTTCTTAATTCTTGCTTCGGTATTTCAGGATATTGATTCAAGTTAATGTGCTTATTTAGAGGAGCAAAATTACCTATCTAAGAGTAAATTTGTCATAATTAAGCGGAGTTAATGGCACGTCTGGAGATAGGGTGACAAGATTTTGCCAGATTAGGTTAAAACCTAATAAGGGGATTCATAGATCAAGTTAATGCAACCCCAGGATGTTAATTAGAATGAGATTTCAATTATTCAATCTAGGGTTAGACGTTGTTAGTCTCGAGAGGGATAATAATATAAATTAGGGGTTTCTACGGAACAAGTTGAATGAACAAATCGTCTGATTCAGAGTCAAATAACAAGTGAAGTCTAGGTGGATTTTTCCTTAGGTATTGTCTTAAATCAATCAGTTTTCCAAAAGTGTTCTCCTCAAATCTATTTTCTGTGCATTCTTAGATTGGTTAATTAGTTAATGAAAACAACCTTCATCATTCTTAGGCTAGATAATAAAAAAAAGTTAATGCTAGTACTTTTGGTTCCTTTGGGTTCGACATCTGGTCTTGCTAAAACTATACTACTGTTCGATAGGTGCACTTGCCTTCATCGTGATAATATTTAGTTCGAGTACGATCATTTATAAATTTTAAAACTTATCGCGAGTAACAACCAGCTCTAGTGATTACAATTATATCAAGAAACATCGTTTAGATAATTCGTAATTACTTAATCATGGATTCAGTCCAGAAGAAATACCATGATTGAAAACTCCTTATTGTATACTCTGTACAAATACAACTCATCCAACTATTTTGTCCAATGACCTCGTCATGTGTGTGTTACCCTCATATTATATCCTTGATTCCTTTGAGTTAAATCCGTTCACTCAATACAATCCTATTTTATCTCATTGTCACCATTTTGTCTTTTTAATGATTAATATGATCATTGTCAATAAATGGCTGTAATAAATTGCTCATTCGAGAACAAGCAACCAGTGGCCACGTTCCATATTTATCAATCCACATAATGCCAATGAGAGGATATCATTAACTCTTTAATTGAGCTATGAATTCCATTGTTCCTAGTAAAGCCATGCCATACACAAGTCATGTACCCAACATACTGACTATGGGCTTGATCATCTTTGGAGCATAAGCCTCCACTTATATCAAAGCACATGATTTGAATACGCATGGTTAGTGACTAACCCGGGATTTAGGTAAATCACACCATGAACGTCACAAGTGGATTAATTAAAAAATAGATTTAGAATTAATTCATCTTGGGTCCAATATAATGTATCATTCTACTAATGAATACATCTATGTCTCTACCCATGGAGTCAACTGGTCCGGTAGCCAAGACTAGTCATCTTTCCAATTGGAATTGTAGACGACATAATAATCCTTATTAGTATTTGATCAAATGCTCACTTCGATTGTTTTATGGGATTACAGACTTATTTAGATTATCTACTGAAGTAAGTTGTCTTTCTCGCAATGTAAAACTTCTTACAATGCCACTTATCTTTAGTTTGAACTTAGACAATTAATAAGCTAATATTTGCTTGTCATAATTTCACTATGCATGCAGAATACGAAAGACAAAAAATAAAAAGACATAATAGTGAAATGTGAAATTAACTTTATTTATTCATCGTTCAAATAAATAGAAAACAGTTACATGTTTACTACAATTTAGGTACATTTCCCAACAATCTCCCACTTACCCTAGTGAAGTAAATGTGTCATGTTTCGCATTCTCATATCCTCGAAGTGTTTGTTAAAAACTTTTAGTTACAAGAGTCTTAGTAAACAGATTCACAAGGTTATCTTTAGAAACTACTTTCACCATATCTACAATTCATTCAAATACTTTCGATCAATGTGTTTTGCCCTTTAGGGACTTCTCATTTCCTTGGTATTAGCTATTACAGCACCGTTAGCACAATATAGTGTTATAACTTTCTCCATACCAGGAGTAACTTTAAGATCATTTAAGAACTTTTAAAGCCATATTGTTTCTTTCGTTGCCTCAGAAGTAGCCACATACTCGGCCTCCATAATAGAGTTAGCAGTGCAAATTTGTTTTACACTTCTTCATGCTATGGCTCCATAGCCTAAAACGAATACATTTCTCTGTATCGATTTCCTTGAATCTTTACAGGTTTGGAAGTCTAAGTTTGTGTATCCAATAGGAGTAAGGTATAATTCCTAGTTCTTTTAAGATACCTTAATATATGCTTTACACCTTGCCAATGCCTGAGACCTGGATTTGTCTGATATCGACTAATCATTCCTACTACGAAAAAAAATCTAAACGTGTGCAAAGCATTGCATACATAAGGCTTCTAACTACCAAAGCATATGAATCTTTACTCATATGCTCTCTTTCTTCCACTGTCTTAGGACAGTCATCTAAAGAAAGATAAAACCTGATGCAGTCAGCTGAATGCCTAGCTTTGCATCAGCCATTGCAAAATGCTCTAGAACCTTATCGATGTATGAAATTTGAGATAGAGCTATCATTTTGTTCTTTCAATACCTAAGGATTTGAATTCCAAGAATATAACTAGCTTCACCCAAATCTTTCGTATTAAACTATTGAGCAAACCACAATTTAATCAATGAGAATTCTTCTACATCGTTTCCAACAAGTACAATATCATCGACATACAAAACGAGGAAGACCACCGTTTTGTCTTTTATATGCTTATAAACAAAAGGTTCATCAGCGTTTTTCTGAAATCCAAAAGTCTTGATCGTTTGATCAAATATTTTATTCCATTAGCGGGACGTTTGCTTAAGTCCATAAATAGATCTTAGCAGTTTGCAAACTTTCTGCTCCTTTTCTTTGACAGCATATCCAGTAGGTTGAGCCATGAAAATGGTCTTATTAGGATAGCCATTCAAGAATGATATCTTGACATCCATTTTTTAGATCTTGTAACGCCCCAAATATTTAGTAATTAAATTTGTGTGTTATGTTGCATATTGGCTTGCTTGCTTTAATGGTTAAGGGTCTTGAGAAATGTGGGAAGTCCTGGGATCAAACCTTGGCTTTAGCAAAATTTTTGGTTTTTACTGAATAATCTTAAATAATTGCGGGGAAATCAAGTAATAAAACCCTTACTGCTAGACTAGGGTTCGAGTCTTGCTGCGTCCAAATGTGTTTTATTTTGCAAACGGCTGAGTGGATGGTTGTATGGCAGTGGGACTCTATTGCTTTGACGGTTCGGGTGTTTGAGTGGAGTAGGGGATCATGTAGTCGAAATTTAAAATAAAAAAGGGGGATTTGGATAGTGATTGGTTTGAGGATGTTGTGGAGAGGTTTTAGGAGAAAATTAAGAAGATGTGATGAAGGGAGAGTGTTAGTGTTGTATGGGGACTCTAGGTACTCAAAGGAATTCAGTTTGGGGGTGTAGTAGGTTTCTTTGTTTCATTTCAGTTGCTATCTAGAGTGTTTCTTTTGGCTTTTGTACTTTCAATTTTGGGAGGCCATTTATTGCTTAGGGTTTTTGGTAGTTGAATTCTGAGTGTGACCATTTGGGTATTTTTTTCTCCTTTTGTATTCTTTAGAGTTTTCTTTTCCTTTAGACCATTTCTCTTCAGTGGCCAAATCTCTTTCCATTCTCCCTATTCCTTTCCCTTTTCTTCTCTTTTCTTTTAGGCCGAATACCTCATCAACTCCCATTCATTGCTTTTGTTTCAATTGGTAAGTATTCATTGATTCTCCTTCTTTCCTCTCTCCACTCCCTTGATTCTAACCTTTTGTACCTTAGCCGTGTACTGCATCTTTCCCTTCATTAAATCGATCCTCCTTTGGCCAAATATTTTCTAATAAGCCTCTGCCCTATTTTTCTCCTTTCGACTTTTACTTGTCTGAGCACCGTTTTCTTCTTCTATTTTCTTGTAATCATTATCCCCTTATTTACTGTTTTGGATCAATTCTCCCCCTTCTACCGATTTTTCTTTTCTTGAAACTGTTGGTTCTGCTCTACGTGAATCAGAGTCGTAAGTCATTTGGTAAGGGTGGAAGTTTTCCCTCAATCGGTTGGAAGTTGTTGGTTTGTATGTATTTTCCTTAATTTTTTAACATTCGGTCTTATCAATTGGTGTTTGGCAGTTACTAATCGTAATGAACGGGATTTATTTTTGGAGTTGTAGACTACGTCTGTTTCGGAGTAGTAAGGTAAACAACACTACTGTGAATCAATTATTTAGGTTTAGGTTCAAGCGTGTCTAACATTAGTGTGGAATGGCCAATTGTTTTAGGTGCAGTTTGTCTCAAGAGGGGTTGCGTACCTAGAATTCTAACAGGTGTGTAATCACACTACAATAACTGCTAAACGGTAAAAGCCAGAAAACATGTCCATAGAGGCTATACGAGCGTGTGCTTGCTCGTGTGGTGATCCAAACTCATAAAATATGGGCGTTTGACAGTAAAGGCCACCATGAGCAATTTTATGGGCTTAGGCTATTTTTGGCCACGTTGGGCCGTCTGGGCCCCATGGGCTCGTGGGCCCATACGGGTAAACCATAAGGACGTGTAGAGATTATTGGGCTAGACTCTGTATAGTTCGCACGGCCAAGGCCATTGTTGGGCTTATTGGGTCACACAAGCGTGTACGCCCACATGGGCCATGTTATGGGCTTTGGGCCCATTTTTACTATTTGACCGTCAAGGTTGCACGGGTCACCTGAGACGACTGTGGACCTAATGTTGGGTCGGTAAGTACACTTAGACCCCTGTACTGGTGAAATGACTATTGTACCCCTAAGAGGTAAAATGACTGATATAACCCTATGATATGTTTGACTGTATTCGAGCATGACATTTTGCATATACATATTATATTATGACATCACATGCTGCATGGGGGTGGATTTGACATATTTAGAGGAAGTGTACTGTCAACTCTGCTGCAAATACTATTTAGTGCTGCAACCGGTACTATATTTATAGTGTAAAGATTGGTGGGTCGATTTTATCCCCACATAGAGTGTAGGGCTGGACGGAGTGGAGTGTAGTGGATGTATAAATAGGACTTCTATTTGTATTTCTGATACTGTTACTGTATCGAGCAAAAGCCCACACTGATACTGTTACTGTAATGGGCTAAGGCCCACACTAATACTGGACTGTCACTGAAACGGGCTTAAGTTCAAACTGTATTTGCCTACGATTTGACCGATCATTGTAAAGGGAATACATACTGAGTTTTTTATAAACTTGCCCTTTTGCATTCCTGTACAGGTAATCCTTAGGTGGGTCGATGTTGCGAGTTACTCGATGGAGGCCACACAACTGTTTTTGCTACTATTTTAAACTTTTAAATCTTTAAGCTATTTAATTTGGGTATTTGTTATGTAATAATGCCTCTTTAAATTTTTACTTAAACTTGGGGTTACTTACTTTGATTTATATCTGCTAGTAGTAGGACGTGAATTCTGAAAAAGATAAATGTTTTCAAAACACCACGCCATTACAATATATTTCAAAAGCTTTCACAACAAACGATGTCTTTAAAGTTTAATAACAACCTAAAATAACTAAGCGTTTGCCAAACCTACTTGAGTTTTTACCAACGAACAAGATATTTAAAGGTTTTGTAAAAGATCACTACAAGGGTTTAAATATAAATCAGACTTTTTGAACAAAACGATGCTTTTCAAAACACACTTCAATGTGACATCGCAGATTTGTCCATAATGTCTAGGCCGGGTTTGGGGTGTTACATTTAGTGGTATCAGAGCCAAGTTGAAAAACTTGACTGTGGATTTAGGTTTTTTTAAAAAATATAAATTTCCAAAAGAACTGTTACAAATGATTGAAAAGTATTTTTAAAGTGTTGTTTCTGAATGTATGGTCTACCGAGTCTCCGGCGTCGATTTTGTAAGTCCTCTAAAACTACTGTTTGTTTAATACTGAAACTACTATAGGCAATAGACTGTACTGAAATACTCTATTTAGGGTAAATTAAAATTGTAATGAAACTGTGATCTACGAAAACAAAACCCTGGATTACTGATAATATTCTCCATAAAATATCCTGTAATAAACACTGGAACTGTAAAACTAATGCATGAAACTGTTAATACAGATAAAGCGTAACTTGATAATGATCACTAGAGGTACTCATGGAAAGGGTACAAGAGGCCGCGGCGGAGGTCGTGGAGGTGCTTGGGCTGGTTTGTAGGCATCAGGCCATATGCTTAACAATGAAGCTAGGGAGGCACCGGCTTCACCTATAACTGAAACTGGGTACGATGGTGTAGCTGGGACGATGCACTGTCTCAAGCTATGTTGCAAATTTTGGAAAGGGTCGCTTGGCCTAATACTGGTACTATAGGCTGTGGGTCGGTGACGGAATGACTCAGGTCGAATGGGGCTGAGATCTTTAGGGGTATCGCTGGAGTTGCCCCTAATGTAGTTGAATATTGGATTGAGGCCACAGAGAGGATCATGGACGACCTTGACTGCACCCCAGAGCCGAAACTAAAAGGTGCAGTGTCGTTGTTAGAAGATAAAGCCTATCAGTGGTGGCTTATAGTGAAAGAGGGTACTCAGGCCGACCGATTAACTTGGGAATTTTTCAAGAATGCATTCCAAGAGAAATATGTGGGTGCTAGCTATATGGATGCCCAGAGGAGGGAGTTTCTAAATCTGACTCAGGGGAATAAATCTGTGGCTAAATACGAGGTGAAATTTTTACGACTTAGCTGCTATATACGTAGGATGGTGGCAACTGAATATGAACACTATGTTCATTTCGAGGACAGCCTCAGAGATAATCTACGAGTTCTGATAGCTCCACAAAGGGAGCGAGATTTTGCTGTGTTAGTGGAAAAGGCGAAGATCGCCAAGAATGTGAAGTGCGCTGAGTGCCAGAATCATGAAAAGGACAGGGGAAGGAGCAAGAAAGTTTAGAAGCCTTCAAGATCAGCTGTGGGGTCTAAGAAGAAGGCCAGGTTTGATATGTCGGCTAGAGTTGGGGCCCCTGTTACTGCTACTGGATCGCAGCCTTGTGATGATTGTGGAAGATGCCATCAGGGTGAGTGCTAGAAAAGGTTAAAGGTATGTTTGAGGTGCGGATCTATGGAGCACCGTATCAGAGATTGTCCACGGAGGCCCGATCAGATGCAAGCTACTAGTATGGGTACTATTCAGTCACCGAGAGGTATTTAGCAGCCACTGAGAGGCCGTGGATAGGCCAGAGGTGGAAATGGTATGGGCCGTGGTCGTGAAGCACCGGACAGAGGTGCTGGTCATACTGAGGCGAGGCAGCCGGCACTGGTTTATGCTGTATATCATCCAGAGGATGGAGACGCCCCAAATGTTATTACTGGTATGTTCTTTATCCATAATGAACCTTATGCTGCATTGATTGATGTTGGATCTACGCACTCTTATATAGCATGCACTGTATCTAAGACATTGGGTGTGATGGTTGAAATCAGTACGAGTGAGGTTACAATTTTAAGTCCATTAGGCAGTCAGTGAGAGTGAATAAACTGTTTAAGGATGTACCCTTGGAGGTTCAAGGAGTGATCTTTTTGGCGGATTTAATGGAACTCCCTTTTGGAGAATTTAACTTAATACTAGGTATGGACTAGCTGGTTAAGCATCAAGTGAGTTTGGACTGTACTGCTAAGCGGGTGATATTGAAGACTGCGGGTGGTGACGAGGTGGTTGTAATTGGGGAGCATCGAAATTATCTATCAAATGTGATTTCTACACTCAAAGCTGAGAAGTTGGTTCGTAAGGGGTGTGAGGCGTATTTAGCCTACATTGGAGTTTTTGATTCTGAGGTTCCTTCTGTTAAAGATATCAGAATGGTTAAGGATTTTCTTGATGTTTTTCCTGATGAACTGCCTGGGTTACCTCCTAACAGTGAAGTTGAGTTTGGGATAGAACTCATGCCTGGTACAGCTCCAGTGTCTATCACTCCTTATAGAATGGCACCGAAGGAGCTTGTGGAGCTTAAAGCTCAAATTTAGGAGTTACTGGACTGAGGGTTCATCCGCCCTAGTGTGTCTCTGTGGGGAGCACCGGTTTTATTTGTGAAAAAGAAGGATGAAACCATGCGTATGTGCATTGATTACTGGCAACTAAACAAATTGACAATTAAGAATAAGTACCCCCTACCGAGGATAGACGATCTATTCGACCAGTTCTGAGGAGCTTCGGTCTTATTTAAGATTGATCTCCGATCGGGGTACCATCAACTGAGGGTCAAGGAGACTGATGTTTACAAGATAGCTTTTAGGACTCGTTATGGTCATTACAAGTTCCTAGTGATGCCGTTTGGACTGACGAATACACCAACGGCTTTTATGGATTTGATGAACCGAGTGTTCCATCCCTATCTAGATCGGTTCATAGTGGTGTTTATAGATTATATTCTGGTGTATTCGAGAACTGAAGATGAACATAATGCACCTCTCCGAATTGTTCTGCAGATTCTGAGGGAGAAACAATTGTATGCTAAGTTCAGCAAGTGTGAATTGTCGTTACGAGAGGTAACATTTTTAGATCATGTGGCATCTATTGAGGGGATTAGGGTTGATCCTCAGAAAATTAAAGCTATTCTGGATTGGAAGCAGCCTAAGTCAGTATCTGAGATTCGGAGTTTTCTGGGTCTGGAAGGGTATTATAAACGGTTTGTTGAGGGGTTTTCGTTGATTGTTGCACCTCTGACTAAGTTGTTGCGTAAAGGTGTATTGTTTGACTAGACTGATAAGCAGCAAGAAAGCTTTGAGAGGCTTAAGAAGGTTCTGACTGAGGCCCTTGTCGTGATTCAGCTAGAGTTTGGGAAAAAGTTTACTATCTACAGCGATGCATCACACATTGGTTTGGGTCGTGTGTTGATGCAAGAAGGTAAGGTGGTGGCTTATGCACCTCGTTAGTTTAAGATGCATGAGGCGAACTATCCGACACATGACTTGGAGTTGGCCGCGGTGGTGTTCGCACTGAAAATTTAGAGGCATTATCTATTTGGTGCGAAGTTTATCATTTACATAGACCACAATAGCCTCAAGTATCTCCTCACTCAGAAAGAGCTGAATCTTAGGCAGCATAGGTGTATTGAGTTGCTTAAGGATTATGACTGCTCGATTGAATACCATCCTGGTAAAGCCAATGTAGTAGCCGATGCACTGAGCCATAGAGCTGTGACTGATATAAGGGCGATGTTTTCTCGTCTTAGCTTATTCGATGATGGTAGTCTGTTGGCTGAACTTTAAGTTAAACTGATTAAGGGTAAATAGTTGGAGGATGAGTCACTGGGTTCTCGATTTCGACAGATAGAGAGTGAGGAAACTTTAAATTTTGGACTAAATAGTGAAGGAGTACTCTGTTTTCATGGGAGAGTCTGCATACTGAAAGATACTGATCTAAGGCAGTCTATACTGCAAGAGGCACATAATAGTCCATACGCTATGCATCCTGCTAGGAATAAGATATATCGAGACCTTCGTGAGTTATATTGGTGGCCGGATCTTAAGCATGAAGTTACCGACTTTGTGAGTAAATGCCTTACTTGCCAGTAGGTTAAAGCTGAACATCAATTACCTTCAGGGTTGCTTCAGCCAGTTAAGATTCCATTGTGGAAGTGGGAGAGAGTGACTATGGACTTCGTTAGTGGGCTACCCTTAACGCCTACTAAGAAGGATTCAGTATGGGTCATCATGGATCGATTGACCAAGTCTACCCATTTTATACTTGTTCGTACTAATTACTCATTGCAGATGTTGGCTAAACTGTATGTGTCTAAGATAGTGAGGTTGCATGGGGTGCCGGTATCCATAATATCTGATAGAGACCCTCGCTTCACGTCTCGGTTCTTGAAGAAGTTACACGAGGCATTAGGTACAAGGTTGGACTTCAGTACTGCGTTCCATCCTTAGACAAATGGTTAGTCAGATAGTGTAATTCAGATACTGTAGGACATGTTAAGAAGTTGCGTGATTGACTTCTGGGGCTGTTGGGAGGATTACTTGCCATTAGCAGAGTTTGCGTACAACAATAGCTACCAGTCTAGCATACGGATGGCACCTTACGAGGCATTATATGGTCGTAGGTGTCACACTCCTACATGTTGGATAGAGTTGGGCGAGCGGCGTGTTCTGGGCCCTGAATTAATTTATGATACTGAGGATAAAGTTAGACTAATTCGGGTAGCGTCAGATAGACAGAAGTTGTATACGAATCTAAAGCATAGGGAGATTGAGTATTCTGTTGGGGACTTAGTGTTTCTTAAAGTCTCACCATAGAAGAAGATATTGAGGTTTGGTCGGAAGGGCAAGTTAAGCCTTAAGTTCATTGGGCCTTACCGCATACTTAAACATGTGGGACCGGTTGCCTATCAACTTGAGTTACCCCCAGAGTTGGACTAAATTCATGATGTGTTTCACTTCTCTATGCTGAGGCGATATCGTTTTGATCTTGTGCACATCGTCTCGATTGAGGAGATTAAGGTTAGGCAAGATCTAACCTTTGAAGAAGAGCCGGTTCAGATTTTAGACCGTGATGTGAAGGTTCTGAGGAGGAATTCTATTCCACTGGTTAAGGTGCTCTGGCATAATCACAGTTCTGAGGAAGCCACATGGGAACCTGAGGAGGCGATGCGGTAACAATACCCTTATCTATTTTGATCAGGTAAATTTTGAGGTCGAAATTTTCTTTTAGGGGGGTAGAGTTGTAACGCCACAAATCTTTAGTGATTAAATTTGTGTGTTATGTTGCATATTGGCTTGCTTTCTTTAATGGTTAAGGGTCCTGAGAAGTGTGGGAAGTCCTGGGATCAAACCTTGGCTTTAGCAAAATTTTTGGTTTTTACTGAATAAAACCCTTGCTACTAGATGGTGGGTTCTTAAATAATTATGGGGAAATCAAGTCATAAAAAGCCTACTGGTTTAGGGGATATTGGCGTGTTACTGTTGCTAGGAGACTGGGGTTCGAGTCTTGTTGCGTACAACTATGTTTTATTTTACAAACGGCTAAGTGGATGGTTGTATGGCAGTGGGACTCTATTGCTTGGATGGTTGGGGTGTTTGAGTAGAGTAGGGGATCATGTAGCCAAAATTTAGGAGAAAAAAGGGGGATTTGGATAGTGATTAGTTTGAAGATGTTGTGGAGAGGTTTTAGGAGGAAATCAATGAGATGTGATGAAGGGAGAGTGTTAGTGTCGTATGGGGACTCTAGGTACTCAAAGGAATTCTGTTGGGGGTGTAGTAGGTTTCTTTGTTTCATTTCGGTTGCATTCTAGAGTGTTTCTTTTGGCTTTTGCACTTTTGATTTTAGGAGGTCGTTTATTGCTTGGGGTTTTTGGTAGCCGAATTCTGAGTGTGACCATTCGGGTATTTTTTCTCCTTTTGCATTCTTTCGGTTTTGCTTTTCCTTTAGACCATTTCTCTTCAATGGCCAAATCTCTTTTCCTTCTTCCTGTTCCTTTCCCTTTTCTTCTCTTTTCTTTCAGGCCGAATACCTCATCAACTCCCCACCATTGCTTTTGTTTCGGTTGGCAAGTATTCATTGATTCTCCTTCTTTCCTCTTTCAACCCCCTCGATTCTGACCTTTTGTACCTTGGCCGCATACTAAATCTTCCCCATTGTTCAATCGTTCCTCCTTTGGCCGAATATTGTCTGGTAAACCTCCGTCCTATTTTTCTCCTTTCGGCTTTTACTTGTTTGAGCACCGTTTTCTTCTTCTACTTCTTCTTGTAATTATTACCCCCTTATTTACTGATTCAGATCAATTCTCCCCCTTCTACCGATTTTTTTCTTAAAACTGTTGGTTCTGCTCTACGTGAATCAGAGTGGTAAGTCATTTGGTAAGGATGGAAGTCTTGCCTCAATCGGTTAGAAGTTGTTGCTTTGTATGTATTTTCCTTAAGTTTCTAACATTCGGTCTTATCAATTGGTGTTTGGCAGTTACTAATAGTAACGAATGAGATTTATTTTCGGAGTTGTAGATTACGTCTATTTCGGAGCAGTAAGGTAAACAACATTACTTTGAATCAATTGTTTTGGTTTAGGTTCAAGCATGCCTAACATTAGTATGGAATGGCCAATTATTTTAGGTGCAGTTCGTCTCAAGAGAGGTTGCGTACCTAGAATCCTAACAGGTGTGTAATCACAATACAATAACTGCTAAATGGCAAAAGCTAGAAAACATGTCCATAGATGCTATACGAGCGTGCGCTCGCTCGTGTGGTGATTCGAACGCAAAAAACGTGGGTGTTTGGCAGTAGAGGCCACCATGAGCAATTACATGGGCTTAGGCCGTTTTAGCCACGTTGGGCCGAAATGGGCCGTATGGGCCCCACGAGCTCGTGGGCCCATGTGCCAGACTGTGTAGTTCGCATGGCCAAGGCCATTGTTGGGCTTATTGGGCAACATGGGCGTGTGGGCCCACATGGGCCGTGTTATGGGTTTTCAACCCATTTTCACTATTTGACCATCAAGGTTGCATAGGTCGCCTGAGAGGACTGTGGACCTACTATTCGGTCGGTAAGTACATTTAGAACCCCGTACTGGTGAAATGACTGTAAAACCCCTAAGAGGTAAAATAACTAATATACCCCTATGATATGTTTGACTGTATTCGAGCATGATATTTTGCATAAACTTATTATATTATGACATCCCATGTTGCATGGGGGTGGGCTTGATATATTTGGAGGAAGTGTACTGTACTGCTCTGCTGCAAATACTGTTTAGTGCCGCAACCGGTGCTATATTTAAAGTGTAGGGATAGGTGGGTCGATTTTATCCCCACATAGAGTGTAGGGCTAGATAGAGTGGAGTGTAGAGGATGTATGGATAGGACTTCTATTTGCATTTCGATATCATATCAGAATGTGTTAAAGCCCACATTGATATCATATCAGAATGGGCTAAGGCCCACACTAATACTGGACTGTCACTAAAATGGGCTTAGGCCCAAACTGTATTTGCCTACGGTTTGACTGATCAATGTAAAGGGAATACACACTAAGGTTTTCATAAACTTGCCCTTCTGCTTTCCTGTATAGGTAATCCTTAGGCGGGTCGGTGCTGCGAGGGACTCGATGGAGGCTACACAACTGTTTTTTCTACTGTTTTAAACTTTTAAATCTTTAAGCTATTTAATTTGGGTATTTGTTATGTAATAAGGCCTCTTTAAATTTTTACTTAAATTTAGGGTTACTTACTTTGATTTATATCTGCTAGTAGTAGGATGCGAATTTTCAAAAAGATAAATGTTTTCAAAACACCACGCCATTACAATATATTTCATAAGCTTCCACAACAAACAATATCTTTAAAGTGTAATAACAACCTAAAATAACTAAGCATTTGCCAAACCTACTTGAGTTTTTACCAACAAACAAGATACCTAAAGGTTTTGTAAAAGATCACTATGACGGTTTAAATATAAATCAGACGTTTTGAACAGAACGATGCTTTTCAAAACACACTTCAATGTGATATCGTAGATTTGGCCATAACATCCAAGCTGGATGTGGGGTGTTACAGATCTTGTAATTGAGAGGAACAACAATGGATAAGAGTATACAGATAGACTTGAGCATGGCTACTGGAGGGAACGTCTCATGGTAATCGATGCCTTTTTTCTGTGTGTAGCCTTTCCCTACAAGTCTAGCTTTGTGTGTTTCCACTTTCCCTTCCACATTTCTCTTCTTCTTTTAGATCCACTTATGCCCTATGAGTTTAATCCCCACCAGTAAGTCTACAAGTTCCCACACCGTATTGGACTTCATAGAATCAATCTCAGCATCCATGGCTTATTTCCAGAACTTGGAATCAACGTCCTGCATAGCCTTCTCATAAGTGAGTGGATCATCATCTCCATATTGGTTTTCATTTTATAAATACTACCATCATAGATGAAGAAGTGATGAAGAATTTTGATTTATTACATGTCTTTGTACAACTTTCTCGAGAATTAAAGTTGGTGATTATTCTACCACTAACAAAAGTTCCTTGAGTACCACTTTACTTCGAGGCTTAGTGTTATCCACATAGTTTTCCTCGATGACAGTAGGATGAGTAGAAACTTTAATCGTATTATCTTTTGGATTGTAGAATAATCCTCCATTTATTCCTTTCAGATATCCTACAAACATGCACAATTCTATTCGTGCATCCAACTTCTTTGCATCCTTATCCAGAACGTGTGTTGGACAACCCCATATTCTAAAGTGGCTTGGAGCAGATTTCTTTCCATGCTACAGTTCATAAGGTGTCTTACTAGAATAATGGAAATGTGCAAGTGTGCACAATCGCAACAAGTAATAAAGTGACAAGTAAATTTCGAGTTATCGTACCCATAAGGACTATATAAGAAAATATTTATGAAATGCAATTAAAAACACTTTGGTGAAAGAAATCGTTTGTTTTGAAAAAGGGTTTAATAAAACTAGTTTTTAACTAAGTAAATTAACTAAGAAATTTAAAAAGTAAAAAGAAAGTCTAATGCACAATTTTTGAAAAAACAAGTTTAATCAATATGACATAATTATGTTAGATCAATTACATTTCTTAATTTTTAGATCAATTACATTTCTTAACTTAATCTTACTAAAACAGTGTTCATGTTGTTACGAAAAAATTCACGGCAACTTGGTAATTTGTTAACTATAGCACAGACGTACAAAATTAACTAATCTCTTGATCATATTACTATGCCAATTCAAACAATTAGTCAATTTTAATAAGCAAGTAAAATATTAAGTGAAGTAACAATATATTCCTACATTGAAAGAGTTTAATCGCAATAATCTTGCAAGTTATTCAAGGCTAATGTATTGTTTAATATCATCACTAACATAACCCTCAACTACCTTAGAAGACTAAACATGCACTGATTAAGTAGACGAAACAATAAACCTAACACGAATTAAATTTAAGCCATGTTAATTAAATTTAGAATAACAATATAACGAACGTAATGACCCGATTGTCAGGGGTGTTGGAAAGTGTATTCCTGGGACTCCATACCTGTAAACCGGACCCATAAATATTTTTATTAAATATTTACGAGGCTAGCTTAGTAGCTAATTAATTTTTGGATAGGTTATTTTTGTGAAATTAGGAGTTTTTAAGATACAGGGACTAAATCGCGTAAGGGTTAAAAATTGAATTATAAATTGAAATAATTTAAAGGGACTAAATAAGCAAATATACCTTTGTTCTCTTTAAACTGGACAGTCATAGGTTAAAAACAATTAATATCATGTTATATATATTATATAATATGATTATAAATTAACTTTAATATATATGTTATATAATAATAATAAAGGCTAAAACTATTACATGCAAACATTAAAGAAATAAAATGAGAAGAAGCTCATGGCACTAAGGGTTTTGAAGTTCAAATCCAAATTGGTTAGTACAATTTAGTTCTTATATTTGTAATTTTTAAGTTTTTGGAATCCCGATACTTAGGGCTATCCGACCCATGTTGTAATTTTTATTATTGTTCAAGATTTTAGATATTGACATTGTTGAATAGTTTAAATATTAGGGATTAAATAGATAGATTTTTAAGTTAGAAATTGTAACATCCAAATTTATGGTCTAGTCAGAATAGTGGTTTCGAGACCACAAATTCGAAGTAGAAATAACTATTTTTTGATTATTTGATGTTCCATGATATGATTGCATGTTTATATGAAATTTTCATGAAGATATTTTATGCCTCAAGTGTCCAATTTGAAGTTAGGGACTAAATTGAATAAGTTACAAAATACATGTTCTAGAAGCTTTGAGCATGAAATTGCATTGGATTATTAACTAGAGGTCCTTAAATAGCAATTTGACCAAGTTCTAAAATTTTGGACAAAAATGGGCATGAATAGGAAAATTTTGAAAGAAAGGCTTTAAGGGTATTTTGGTCTTTTAGTAAATAAAAGAATAAAAAGGAAAAAATCAAGAAAAAATGATGTCCATTTTCTCTAAGGGTACCAAAATTTAGGGAGTCTCCATAGCTAAGGTTTTCAACATTTCAAGCTTGATTGTAAGTGCTCCCAAGCCCCATTTTTAATGTTTTTTTTTACATTTTTGAAGTTATCATCAACCGGTCTAGCTATTTCTACCATTATTTTAAGCTAGGGTTCATGTTCAAAAACTTACCCATGTGTGACATGCATGTATTTTGATGGTTAGTGGAGGAATATGAATGTTTGATGTGTGATAAACATCTTTTACTAAGTGATTTTTAGTGGAAACACCTCAAAAGGACTTATTTGTAAAAGATGAAGAAATGGGTAATAGAAATGCGATTTAATGAGAAATATGGGTTGATATGAGTTAGAATATGAATCGGCTAGGCTTAGGTAACCAAGAAAATGCATGCATTTCATTTTAGGAGCCTAGGGACCAATTTGTAAATAAGTATAAAGTTATGGGTAAAATGGTAATTTTACCAAAGTATGTGTTATGGGTCTATTTGACCAATGTATGTATTGAACAAGTTAAATTTGGCATTATAGATCAAGAAAAACGTGATTCGGGTCTTAATCGAGGGAAAAACAAAGTTTGCGAGGATTTGACTCGTTTCTATCATTTTGTACCGAGGTCATTTCATTTGCAAATAATGCAACATGTACCATACCTTAAATGCTTTAATATTGCATGCATGGTGAGTATATACATATTTAATGTGATGTTTTATCAACTATTTAATTGCTTACACCTTTATTGTAACGTCCCGAATTTGGGCCTAGAAGGAATAGGCCTTGAGCTGGGGAACAGTGAGAAGGCTTGACATAAGTAGTTAGTTGTGCAAGAAATGACACAAATAATTGCTTGCTTCAGTGGCTAAGTGTCTTGAGGAGTGTTGGAGAAGTCCTGGGTTCAAATCTAGGCTCTAGCAAAATTTTAGTTTTTCCTCTTAAGTGAATCTGGACACTATCATATAGGTCTTATAATTAATTATGGACGATATTTATCACAAAAGGAGCCTATGGTGTGGTGGCAAGGTGGCGTGTAGAGTAACCTTGAGGTCTGAGGTTCAAGTGCTAGTGCAGCATAAAAGAAGTATTTATTTTGCTACATGGGATGGCTAGTATTTGAGTTAGATGGAGACTCGGAGATGGCCACACGACTGCCTTTGGACTTTATTTATGTTTTAGATTCCGTTTTGGGTTTCCAACTTTTGTAACAAGGCCTCTTAAAGTTTTCAGATTTTAACTTTGGGTTTTATTTACTTTGATTTATAACTATTTTTAAACAACGCTACGTTTCTATAACATTTTCGAAACGGTTTCACAACTTAGTTTTTTAACATCACGTTTTCGTAAATTAGTTACTTTTAAAATTAGCTTCCGCAATTTAAAATAAATTTTGGGAATAGAATTAATAACTTTTCAATATACCACTTTATAAAATAAACTAACATAACTGGAATTTTACTTAAGTTTTCAAACAAGAAGGGTTTTCAGTGGAAACATGGTTTTCGAAAAACACTTCAATGTGACACGTCAAATTCGGGCCTAACTTCTAGGCCGGGTCTGGGGTGTTACATTTAGTGGTATCAGAGTCAAGTTGCAAAACTCGACTGTGGAATGGGTTTTGAATTTTTTTCTTTTCTTTGAAAGTTGATTTTAATGATTAAAAACATTTTAAAAAATTTACAAGTGTGGCACACCAAGTCTCCGGCACCGAATCCGTAATTTTTTCGAATGTTGTTGTCTACTTTTAACTATTATGCGAAAGGAAACACTGTGATTACTTTGGAAATTACACAATACTACTCTAGTTAGAGTAAACTGAAAGACCATAGGAAACTAAGACTGTAGTAAGCCTGCGATTGCGAACACAAGCTCTAAACTACTGTTTCTCATAAAACATCTGCTGAATTACTGGAACTATAAATTCATGCATAAAATTCCTAATTCAGATAATACGCAAGTTGATAATGAGAATCAGAGGTACTCGCGGAAGGGGTGCAAGAGGTCGTGGCAGAGGTCATAGAAGTACTAGGGCTGGGTCTTTGGCATCGGGCTACATGTCTAACGATGAGGCTAAGGAGGCATTGGCTGCACCAGTAACTGAGACGGAAGTTAGGGTAAGTCCGCCAACTTCGGGTAGCGATAACCTAGAGCTTGGTACTGAGGCGCTAACCCGATTAATAAGGGAAGTGCTAAAGGAAGTTAAGGAGATTGGCGAAACACTCCGCGCTAGGTGTGTGGACTGTAAGAAGAAGAGAGATCGTAGTTCTCTGGGGCTGAAGCCTCGTTCTGTGAAGCATGTTAAAACGCATTTGAACTTTCTGGCTTGTGAGCATTGCAGAAGGCGTCATCCGGGCGAATGCTGGAGGAAGTCAGGAACATGTCTCAGATGCGGGTCTAAGGAGCATCGAGCTTGGGATTGCCAAGTCACTTTTACGTCAGGTATGTTTTGTTTGAGTGTGATAACTTGGACATAGAGATTGTATACGTGTGATATCTATCTGCTCTAATGGATAGATGGTTTTGTGTGTGCTTGTATTATTAGGATCAAAGTGCGCAGCGAGAGCGTAGTGTGGTAGGCTAGGAGGTGCGACTGTTCTGATAGTTGGAAATTTCAAGGATGAAATTTCTTTAAGGGGTTACAGTTGTAACGCCGAAGGAATGGGCCTTGAGCAGGGGAACAGTGAGAAGGCTTGACATAAGTAGTTTGTTGTGGAAGAAATAACACAAATAAATGCCTGCTTCAGTGGCTAAGTGTCCTGAGGAGTGTTGGAAAAGTCTTGGGTTCAAATCTAGGCTCTAGCAAAATTTTAGTTTTTCCTTTTAAGTGAATCCAGACACAAGCACATAGGTCTTATAATTAATTATGGACGATTTTCATCACAAAAGGAGCCTGTAGTGTGGTGGCAAGGTGGCGTGTAGAGTAACCTTGAGGTCTCAGGTTCGAGTGCTGGTGCAGCATAAAATAAGTATTTATTTTGCTACATGGGACGGCTAGTATTTGAGTTAGATGGGGACTCGAAGATGGCCACACAACTGCCTTTGGACTTTATTTATGTTTTAGATTTCGTTTTGGGTTTTCATATTTTGTAACAAGGCCTCTTAAATTTTCTGGATTTTAACTTTGGGTTTTATTTACTTCGATTTATAACTGTTTTTAAACAACACTACATTTTCGTAACATTCTCGGAACGGTTTCGCAACTTAGTTTTTTAACATCACGTTTTCGTAAATCAATTACTTTTAAAATTAGCTTCCGTAACTTAAAAGAAATTTTGGGAATAGAATTAATAGCTTTGCAACATACCACTTCATAAAATAAACTAACGTAATTGGAATTTTACTCAAGTTTTCAAACAAGAAGGGTTTTTAGTGGAAACATGGTTTTCAAAAAACATTTCAATGTGACATGTTAGATTCGGGCCTAACTTCTAGGCCGAGTCTAGGGTGTTACATTTTTTATGAATTATGCTTTGAATATTTCATGAGTATGTGATAGGTGCTATGGGTATTGAAATCGACATTACGAGCAAGTTTGATAGAGATGTGGTATTGAAGAATCCCGTTTGGACCTTAGGAATAATTTAGGATACAAGTGACATGTCACTAGGAATTAGGTAATCTAAACTCATATAGTTGTGGTCTGAGTTCATGATTTATGTGATTCGAACTCATTAGTTGTGGTCTGAGTTCATGATTATGAGACACATGTTTTAGAGGTCTGGGTACTGGTCTCGTACAAACTATTGATGGCGAGGTAGTCCGGTATGTGTTGCGGATACTTGATAGCCTTTATGAGTAGACCCGTGAGTAGCTTGAAAGCGAGCAACATGTGATATGAAATATGAAGTAACATTGGCTACATATGGGGCACTTAGGTGCAAGATTCTGATGTATCCAACAGTATTCCGAGTGTTCAACGGGTAGTTCAAGAGAAGCTCAATGAGTAATCTTAATGACTGCATCAAGATGAAAAAGTAAATCATTATGAACAAGTGGCATAAGTATGTACATCGAACTCATGAGAATGACATGAGACATGATGAACTTGTGGTAAGAATATGTATATATATATATATGTATATGAAGAATAAGTTTAAGAGATTCGATAACATGCAAGATTATGTTCATTATGTTAAATGTATGACTAATGCTTGTTTAAGTTGCATTTTATTTGCATGTGAACTTACTAGGCTTTAAAGCTTACCCTCATTTCCCTTCCTTTTCTTATAGTGTCGCCAAGCTTGCTCGGGGATCGTGGAACATTGGAGACTCGATCACACTATCAATTGGATAATTGGGTATAGTTAGACTTATCATTTTGAGTATGGCATGTATAAGACTTGGTCTTTTTTGTTATATGTCATATTGATGTAGCCAAAGGTGTTGGCTTATGATAATATTGATTCATTTTTTATATGGCCATGAGAGATGGATTATATTGATTATTGGGTTGTAACCCTAATCATTTATGTATGCATGCAAATGTGTTTATACTTGAGGTGGTTGGTTGCCTATGGATAATAATGTGAAATGAGTGGTTTATGCGGTTAATGAATGAATGGGGCCTAATAGGTACCACCATAATAATGGTGAAACTGAGTAACCTAAAAGAAGAATTACAATGATGAATAAACATGAAATCGGTGTGGAATGCCATATGATTGTATGATGATTGGAGTATGTGATAAGTCTACATTATAAAGTCATGGATTAACCATGAATGTGTTTGCTTGTGTAATTAAATGTGCCATGTTGCATGTTATTAAGTGAATTTATGTGTGTAAGTGTTTAAGGGTGGAAAATGGCTTGGAAAATAGCCTCAAAATTGTCCACATGAGTAGACACACAGGCAAGTGTCTAGGCCGTCTGTGACACACGGTCTGCCCTATGGGCGTGTGATCTTGCCATGTGTCTGCTGCACCCTAATTATGCAAATTAGTATGCCCAGTACTAAACACACAGGCAGAGACGCGGCTGTGTGTCTCAGCTGTGTGAAGGACACGGCCTTAGGACATGGGCGTGTGCCCAGGCCGTGTGAAGTCTGCACTTAATTTTTGGAATTTAATTTGCCACACTGCCTAAGCACACGGGCATGCGATTTGGCCGTGTGACCTTATTTAAATGATTTGGTCATAGTTAGAGAGTTACACGGGCTGAGGACACAGGTGTGGCCTAAAACCACACAAGCGTGTGTGACCACACGGCCTACCCACACGGGCGTGTGACTCTCCAAAACAACAAAATTTTTTAAGTGTTGTAAAAATTTTAAAAGTTTTTGGTTCAGTCCTGAATCACTCCCAACGTATGTTTTAGGCCTCTTGGGCCCATATAAGTGACGATCTACATGTGATTGGATGATTTTAATTTGGTCCAATTTTTGTGGCTCGATTTTGTAGGAATGTTTATGTTTAAGTCCGGTAATGCCTCGAACCCTGTCCCGGCGTCAGATACGGGTAAGGGATGTTACATTTAGTGCTATCAGAGATATGGTTTAGTCGATCCTCTGATTAACATAGCGCGTGCTCGAGTCTAGCTATACATGCCATAAGTAAATTGTAATAGTATGACGACTCCTAACCTTTTAAAATTATGTTTTCTTATAGTAATGGATCTCGATCGAGCTATGGCAGATGATGCAGAAAGTAACGCACCAGTTCTCGCTGAAGGGGCAGTACTGTCTGAAAATCGACCTCCCACGGTTAGTCAGGGAGGAGGAGAAGGGGCTTGAGAAGCCTTTCTCCATATGATGAACGCATGGTACCCAGAGTTCGTTCGAACGAACCCGAACGCTCAACTTCCTCCACCCCCTCCTAATCCTTAACTCATACCCCAAGTTCCTCAAGGTATGGATTTTATGAGATTTCATAGAACCCTAGTTGATAAAATTCAAAAGTAAGGAGCTGAGGAATTTAGGGCCAGTGCTGATGATGACCTCGAGAAAGTGAAATTTTGGCTTGAAAATTCTATTTGGGTATTCGATGAACTATCTTGCACACTCGAGGAATGTTTGAATGTGTGCTATATCTTTTTTGAGAGACTCAGTGTATCATTGGTGGAAAATGCTAGTATCGGTGGTACCTCAAGAGAGGGTCATGTGAGAATTCTTCCAAGAAGAATTTCGAAAGAAATACATCAGTGAACACTTTATCGGTCAAAAGCATAAAGAATTTCTTGACTTGAAGCAAGGTCGCATGTCAGTTACTGAGTACGAAAGAGTGTTTTTCTGGCTTAGCAAATATGCTCGGGAGTGTGTTATCCTCCGAGGCTAAAATGTGTCAAAGGTTTGAAGATGGACTTAATGGGGATATCAGAGTGTTAGTGGGTATTCTCGAATTGAAGGAATTTGTGGTACTCATTGATCGGGCTTGTAAAGCAGAGGTATTGATCAAGGAAAAGAAAAAGACCGAGGCTGAGGCTAGAGATATAAAGAAGAGACAGATGAGTAAGTCATTTCCATCTCAGTGTAATAAATCTAGAGACATGTACTCTTGCTCTCATGTGTCGGCTGGGCATTCGTACAAAGATCGTAAGAAGCAGAATTCGAGTTTTAAATCTCAGGCTACATCTGTGGCTAGTGTGGGTAATGTTAGACCTTCTAGACCCGAGTGCCAACTATGTGGCAGAAATCATTTTGGCAAGTGTAAAGTGAATGATGGATCCTGTTTTCAATGTGGTTCTCAAAACCACTATATCAAGGACTATTCTGAGATGGTTGAGAAGGAAAAATTTCAGAATGCGAGACCGAGTAGTATGGCTACAAAAGGGAACCCTAAAGAAATACTGGTAATGGGGCTAGTAGCAACAATGTAACGAGGGATATAGTGGTGAGATCCAAAGCTAGAGCTCCTGCTAGGGCCTATGCGATACGTGCGCGTGAAGACGCAACTTCTCCCGCTGTGATTACGGCTACTTTTTCTCTCCATGACACTTCTGCTATTGCCTTGGTTGACCCTGGTTCTACTCATTCATATGTGTGCATGAAATTGGAATTTAGGATGAATATGTCGTTGAGTCTACGGAATTTATGGTTAAAGTCTCAAACCTGTTAGGCAAGCATGTTTTAGTTGATAAGTATGTAAGAAATGTCCTTTGATGATTAGAAATCATTTTTTTTCGGCTGACTTGATGTTATTGCCTTTCGAAGAATTTGATGATATATTGGGTATGGATTGGTTGACACTTCATGATGCTATAATAAATTGTAGGCAAAAAGTTATTGAATTGAAATGTGAGAATAGTGAAATTCTCCGGGTTGAATCAGATGAGTTAGATAGGTTTCCAATTGTGATTTCTTCGATGTCTACTCAGAAATGTATGAGAAACGGAGGTGAGGCTTATTTGGCTTATGTGTTGAATACGAAAGAATCTGAATTGAAGATTGAATCAGTCCCTGTTGTATGTGAGTAATCAGATGTGTTCCCAGAAGAGCTACCTGAATTGCCTCCCGTTAGGGAAGTTGAGTTTGGTATTGAGTTAGTCCCTAGTACAGCACCTATCTTGATTGCTCCATATAGGATGGCCCTGATTGAATTGAAAGAACTAAAGTCACAGTTGCAAGAATTGACTGACAAGGGATTTATGAGACGGAGCTTTTCGTCGTAGGGTGCTCCGGTATTATTCGTGAAAAAGAAAAACGGATCTATGAGGTTGTGTATAGATTACTGACAGCTTAATAAGATAACAATTAAGAACAAGTATCCCTTTCCAAGGATTGATGACTTGTTTGACCAATTGAAAGGAGCGACATGGTTTTCTAAAATAGATTTGAGGTCCGGCTACTATCAGTTGCAAGTTAAAGAGCCGGATGTGCCTAAAACTGCTTTTAAAACGAGGTATGGCCATTATGAATTTCTTGCTATGCCATTTGGGTTGACAAATGCACCTGCTGTGTTTATGGATTTAACGAATTGAATATTTCGGCCATATTTGGACAAGTTTGTTGTCGTGTTTATTGATGATATTTTGATTTATTGAAAGATGAGACAGAGCATACCGAACACTTGAGAATGGTTTTGCAAACTTTGAGAGATAAACATTTCTATGCTAAGTTTAGTAAAAGCGAGTTTTGACTTCAAGAAGTTGGATTCTTGGGCCACATTGTTTCGAGTAATGGTATTAGAGTTGACTGAGTAAAGTTTCTGCTATCGTCGAATAGTAACCGCCAAGGAATGTATCCGAGGTTAGAAGCTTTCTGGGCTTAGTTAGTTACTACCAACGGTTTGTGAAAGAATTTTCTATGATTGCCACTCCTATAACGAGATTGCTTCAAAAGGATGTTAAGTTCGAGTGGTCGGAAAAGTGTCAGCAAAGCTTTAAGAAATTGAAGATGTTATTGACTGAAGCACCAGTTTTAGTACAACCCGAGTCAGGTAAAGAATTTATGATTTATAGTGATGCTTCCTTAAATGGTCTGGGATGTGTACTTATGTAAGAGGGTAAAGTCGTAGCTCAAGCTTCGAGATAGTTAAAGCCTCAAGAGAAGAACTATCCGACACATGACTTAGAGTTGGTTGCCATTGTGTTTGTTTTGAAGATTTGGCGACATCATTTATTCGGTGAGAAATGCCATGTCTATACCGATCACAAAAGTCTTAAGTACTTAATGACTCAAAAAGATTTGAACTTACAACAACGAAGATGGTTGGAACTGTTAAAAGATTATGAGCTTGTGATTGATTACTATCTGGGTAAGGCGAATGTGGTCGCCGATGTCTTGAGTAGAAAGTCGTTATTTGCCTTAAGGGCTATGAATACACGGCTAAATTTTTTCGATGATGGTTTGATTATAGCCGAGTTGAGAGTTAGACCGACTTTTCTTTAATAGATTTGTGATGCTCAGAAAGTTGATAAAGACTTGCAAGCTAAGAGAGTTCAATGTGAGTCCAGTAGTGAACCGAATTTTCTGAGTGACTCTGATGGTTGCTTGAGATTTCGTGGTAGGATTTGTGTTCTGAAGGACACTGAGTTGATTTGGAATATTTTACATGAGGCACACAACGGTTGTTTGTCAATTCACCCGGGTAGCACAAAAATGTATAACGACTTGAAGAAAATGTATTGGTGGAATGGTATGAAAAAGGATATCTTAGAGTTTGTATCGAAATGTTTAGTCTGTCAGCAAGTAAAGGCTAAACACTAAGTACCTTTCAGGTTTACTTCAGCCCATCATGATTTTCGAGTGGAAATGGGACCGGCTTACTATAGACTTTGTGACAGGCTTGCCTTTAACTCCGAGATAGAAAGACGCCATTTGAGTTGTGGTTGATCGACTTACGAAGTCGGCTCACTTTATCTCAGTATGTACTGATTACTCACTCGATAAGTTAGTTGAATTGTACATTGGTGAAATCATTAGACTTCATGGAGTACCCATATCGATTGTATCAGATAGAGATCTGAGGTTCACTTCACGGTTTTGAAAAAAACTATAAGAAGCTTTGGGTACAAAGCTGAATTTCAACACTGCTTTTCATCTGCAAACTGACGGTCAATCTGAGCGAGTAATTCAGATCTTAGAAGACATGCTCCAATGTTGTGTATTGGAATTCCAAGGTAGTTGGGAGAAGTACTTATCGTTGGTGAAGTTTGCTTATAATAACAGTTATCAGTCGAGTTTAAAAATGGAGCCTTATGAGGCATTATATGGGCAAAAGTTTCGAACGCCTCTGTATTGGACTGAACTCAGAGAAAATTAGATTCACAGGGTTGACTTAGTCAAAGAAACCGAAGAGAAAGTGAATATAATTCGTGATTGTTTGAAAGCTGCTTCAGATAGACAGAAATCCTATACAGATTTGAAGCGAAAAGAGATTGAGTTTCAGGTCGGTGATAAGGTATTTTTGAAAGTGTCTCCATGGAAAAAGGTGTTGAGATTTGGTAGGAAAGGCAAGTTGAGTCCTTGTTTTATAGGGCCGTATGAGATCACCAAAAGAATAGGGCCAGTTGCCTATCGGTTAGCCTTACCATTCGAATTGGAAAAGATTCATGATGTGTTCCATGTGTCTATATTACATCGTTACCGATTTGATTCTTCACATGTGATTTCACCGACAGAAGTTGAGATTCGATCGGATATGACTTATGGTGAGGAACCGGTTAAGATTTTGGCTCGAGAAGTCAAACAATTCAAAAACAAAAGTATAGCCCTTGTGAAATTGTTATGGCAAAGACATGGGGTTGAAAAGGCTACATGGGAGCCTGAGGAGGCCATGAGAAACCAATACCCAAACCTTTTTACCGGTAAGATTTTTAGGGATGAAAATCCCTAAAGGCGGAAGAGTTGTAACATCCTGATTTAAGGTCTAGTTAGAACAGTGGTTTTGACACCACAAATTCGAAGCAAAAATAATTATTTTATGGTTATTTGATGGTCCATGATATGATTGCATGTTTGTAGGAAATTTTCATGAAGATATTTTATGCCTAAAGTGTCCAATTTGAAGTTAAGGACTAAATTGAATAAGTTGCAAAATACATGTTTTAGAAGCTTTGAGCATGAAATTGCATTGGATTATTAACTAGAGGTCCTTAAATATCAATTTGAGCAAGTTCTAAAATTTTGGACAAAAATGGGCATGAATAGGAAAATTTTGAAAGAAAGGTTTTAAGGGCATTTTGGTCATTTAGTAAATAAAAGAATAAAAAGCGAAAAATCAAGCAAAAATGATGTCTATCTTCTCTAAGGGTGCCAAAATTTTGGGAGTCTCCATAGCTAGGGTTTTCAACATTTTAAGCTAGATTGTAAGTGCTCCCAAGCCTCGTTTTTAATATTCTTTAGATTTTTGAAGTTGTCATCAACCGATCTAGCTATTTCTACCATTATTTTAAGCTAGGGTTCATG
Source organism: Gossypium anomalum (assembly GCA_025698475.1). Classification (NCBI taxonomy): domain Eukaryota; kingdom Viridiplantae; phylum Streptophyta; class Magnoliopsida; order Malvales; family Malvaceae; genus Gossypium; species Gossypium anomalum. The sequence continues at coordinate 65,787,547 of CM046956.1, forward strand.
TTCAAAAACTTACCCATGTGTGACATGCATGTATTTTGATTGTTAATAGAGGAATATGAATGTTTGATGTGTGATAAACATCTTTTACTAAGTGATTTTTAGTGAAAACACCTAAAAAGGGCTTATTTGTAAAAGATGAAGAAATGGGTAGTAGAAATCTGATTTAATGAGAAATATGGGTTGATATGAGTTATAATATGAATCAGCTAGGCTTGGGTAACCAAGAAAATGCGTGCATTTCATTTTACAAGCCTAGGGACCAATTTGTAAATAAGTGAAAAGTTAAGAGTAAAATGGTAATTTTACCAAAGTATGTGTTATGGGTAGATTTGACCAATGTATGTATTGAACAAGTTAAATTTGGCATTATAGATCAAGAAAAACATGATTCGTGTCTTAATCGAGGGAAAAACAAAGTTTAAGAGGATTAGGCTCGCTTCTATCATTTTGTACCGAGGTAAGTTCATTTGCAAATAGTGCAACATGTACTATACTTTAAATGCTTTAATATTGCATGTATGGTGAGTATATACATATTTAATTTGATGTTTTATCATGTGTTTAAATGCTTACACCTTTATTATGAATTATGCTTTGAATATTTCATGAGTATGTGATTGGTGCTATAGATATTGAAATCGACATTATGAGCAAGTTTGATAGATATATGGTATCGAAGAATCCCGTTTGGACTTTAGGAATAGTTTAGGATACAACTGACATGTCATTAGGAATTAGGTAATATAAACTCATTGAGTTGTGGTCTAAGTTCATGATTTTTGTGATTTGAACTCATGAGTTGTGATCTGAGTTCATAATTATGAGACACATGTTTTGGCGGTCTGGGTATTAGTCTCATACAAACTATTGATGGCGAGGTAGTCCGGCATGTGTTGCTGATACCTGACAGCCTGTATGAGCAAACCCGTGAGTAGCTCGAAAGCAAGCAACATGTGATATGAAATATAAAGTAGCATTGGCTACATATGGGGCACTGTAACATCCCAAAATAGGGCCTAGTGGAAATAGTGGTTCGGGGCCACAAATCTGACGTTAAAATATTTATTTTATGATTGTTTTGGGGTTTAGAATATGAGAATATGTTTACATTAGAGTTTCATGAAGAAATTTTAAGTATAAGATGTTTAATTGGGAATTAAGGACCAAATTGAATAAGTTTCAAAACATGGATTTTAAAAGCAATTTGTATGAAATTGCTTTAGATTATGAATTAGAGGTCCTTAAATAGTAATTTGACCTAGTTCTAGAAATTTGGACAAAAAAATGGGCTTGCATGGATGAATTTTAAAGAAAGGGTCTAAGGTTATATTGGTCATTTACCATTTTAATGAATTAAAAAGGGGAAAAAGAAGCAAAAATCAGCCATCTTCTTCCCCATAGTTGCCGAAATTTTGAGCTCTCCATAGTTAGGGTTTCTTCAATTTCCAAGCTCAATAGTAGTGCTCTCAAGCCCCGTTTTTAATGTTCTTCGTATTTTTGAGACCTCGGTAACTTGTTCTTTCCATTTCTACCCATATTTCATGCTAGGGTTTATGTTTAAAAATTTACCCAGGCATGACATGCTTGTATTTTGAGGGTTTATGGAGGAATATGAAAGGATGTTGTATGTTAAACATCTTTTTCTATGTGATTTTCATGAAAAACCCCTTATAGGGACTATTTTGTGAAAGTTATAAAATGTGTGGTAGAAATGTGAAACTAAAGGAAAATTAGAGTTATCATAGGAGAGAAAAATGTTTGACTAGGCTTGGGTAAGGTAGAAATTGCATGAGTTTCATTATAGGAGCCTAGGGACTAAATCATAAAAACGTGAAAGGCTAAGGGCAAAATGGTCATTTTGACCAGGGGTAGAATTTAGACTCGAAATGGATTAAATGAATGGTTAATAATCTATTCTTATTGTTATAGACCCCGAGGAACAAATTCCAGAGGTCGATCGAGGGAAACAGAAGGTTTCGGAGTGACCGAAACATTAAACAAATGAATACCAGGTAAGTTCGGATAACCCTAAGTAAACATATATTATGCTAAATTGTATACGCTAATAAATGTATGATGATAAATTGCATTTATTCAAAATATGTAATTGTATAAAATACAATTGTATAATGAAATGATGAAAAACATCTCGGTTGAGGTTGAATAGGAAATCCGATGGAGGAACCCTAATTTACATGAAAAATGAGATCCTGCATGTGTTGCAGAAAGGATTTAGCCTGGAGGGGTAATCTATTGATCTCATCTTTGAAAAGGATCTAGCCCGGACAAGTGTTCCTTCTGAATGATTCAGCCTCCTGAAGAATAAGTGTGCACTGTTGATTTAGCCCGGACGGGTAATCCAAATAGGGTCTGAATTTAGTCTGGACTGGTAATTCAGATCCTAGCTCATTAAGGATGTTTGCCATGAATGGGATTTAGCCTGGACTGGTAATCCTAGCATCACCTTATGAGTTTTTTGAATGGAAGATTTATCCTGGACTCGTAATTCCACCATAAGAATGTAAGGTTCACGGGAGTGCATATCTGATATGATCATTTACACGAATTAACGGATAATGGGTATTTTCATCAAGATTGCCTATAAACTCAACGAGACTAATATGATACACCTGTATAAGATGAATTGTAAAGTGATGAGCTCATCTAAGTTAAATTCCGTGGTGTTATTGATATATATATATGTATCTAACACATTGATTGAGTGCATGATTAGGAGCAGCATTTCATGCTAATTGAGTTTACTAATCAAATATGGTTGAATGCTAAATTTTCTGGTAAGTTTACTTTCCAATTAATCGAGCTTACTAAGCATGTAAATGCTTACTCCTCTCTTTTCTCCTACTTTTCAGAGCTTGGGGACTCATAAGGCTTGGACTACGGTTGGAGGTTACAACACACTATCAACTAGGTCCGCTTTGGTATATGAATACTTTTATTTTGTTAATTTTGCATGTATAGGTGCTTTTGAGTTATTTTGTTAAAAGCCATTTAGCTAACTAATGTAAAGGCTTGGGTGCCTTGTTTATACATTTTGTAATGGCTTTGATATATGGTCTTTTGTGGTATGTTATCCCACCATCATGCTAAATGAATTGTTAAATGTTTATGTATATGTCATAATATAGACATATTTGTGTAATGTGACCAATTCATGGGAATTGGGAGGATCATAATTGGCAATGAGTAAATAACAAGCCAAAATCCAATGTTGAGGCAAATATTGCTATCATCCCTCAGACTACTAAGGAACATTACGGCATGCGTAAACCAATGATAGGAGGTTTCCATGCAATAAGGTTTTATGGAGACCATTCATAAGTATTAAGTGAATATTGTTTGTTAATTGACATCCAATAAGTATAAGTGTGATAAAGGGGTGACCTAGGGCTTGAAAAATAGCCTAATATGGTCCATATGGTGAGACACACGGGCGTGTGTCTAGGCCGTGTGTGACACACGGGCCACTCACATGGGCGTGTGGTATGGCCGTGCGTCCCCTGCACCTAAAATTTTGAGTTAGCATCAAGCACGGGCTAGGGACACGGGTGTGTGTCTTGGCCGTGTAAATTTAATAGGATGCTCAAGTTATGGACACGGGGTGAACCCACGAACGTGTGCCATGGCCGTGTCCATAAGTCGAAGATAGCCCACTGGCCTCGTGGGCATGGGCGTGTTCCCTACCCACGGCGCGTGTAAACCCCTACGGGCATGTGGGGTATTGTTCAAGGAATTCATGCCGAAGATCCGATTTTGTTCTGATTTATTCTTGGTATTAAATAAAGGCCTCGTAGGCCCATGCAAATAAATCGACTTAAGGTTGAAAAGAAATTTTATGACCCGTATTTTCTGGTTCCGCCTATATGTCTGTCTGGTAACGCCTCGTACTTGTCCCCAGGCATGGGTACGAGTAAGGGGTGTTACATTTAGTGGTATCAGAGCTACGGTTTAGTCAGTTCTAGGACTACCGTAGAGGACGTTAAAGTTTGCTATACATGCCAATATTCGAATGTTGATAGTGTGATATCTCCTAATTTTCTATATTGTTTTAAATTATAGTAAATGTCTTCCAATCAAGCACAAGATGAGTCCGAGGGAGCCGAGAGTCATGCTCTAGCTTCCGTACGCCAGACTACTTCTGGTAGTAGTAGAGGGTCTATGCCTGAAGGCCGAGAAGAGGCCCGGGCTGCCTTCTTTGATATGATGGATGAGTGGTTTGGGGATTATCTGAGAAATCGCCCCAACATACCGCAACCTCCCCCGCCCCCTAACCAACCTGATACCGATATGCCACGTGGCGTGGTACTAGTAAGAACTGTTAAGACCCCTGTAGATAAACTTAGAAAGTATGGAGCTAAGGAATTTCGAGCTAAAGTGGATGATGATGCCGAAAGAGCCGAGTTCTGGCTCGAAAATACTATGGGGGTACTAGATGAATTATCGTGCACACCCAAGGAATGTTTAAAGTGTGCTGTATCTCTCTAGAAGGATACTGCATACCGTTGGTGGAAGACAGTGTCCTCGATAGTGCCAAAAGAGGCTATCACTTGGGATTTCTTCCAGGCAGAGTTTAGGAAGAAATACATTAGCAAAAGGAATTCCTGGAAATCAAACAAGGGAACAAGTCTGTAGCAGAATACGAGAGAGAGTTCGTACGACTAAGTCAGTACGCATCTGAATGGGTCCAAACTTAGTCGAAAATGTGTAAACATTTCGAAGAAGGATTAAGTGAGGATATCAGGCTGTTGATTGGAATTCTCGAAATACAAGAATTTGCTGCATTGGCTGATCGAGCCAAGAAGGCTGAGGAACTTAGTAATGAAGGAAAGAAAGCAAAAAGAGAAGCTCGAGTTGCGAGCAAGAGGTCTGGTGGTAAAACGCTTTCGTTTTCCACGAAGAAAGCAAGGAGTCAGCAAGAATGCTCCACTTCATCATGGGATATTCAGGTAGAGCCAGAGGTTCTAAACGATAGAGTCAGAAGTCCTCCTCCCCAAAGGCGACTAGTGTGGGGAGTGTAGATGATCAAAGGCCGAAGTGTAAGAGCTGTAACAAATTCCACTTTGGAGAGTGCTGAATGAAGACTGGCGCTTTTTTCTGATGCGATTTTTTTGACCATTTCCTCAGAGACTGCCTGGAAAGAAATGAATGGGAAGAGGGATCAACCCCGAAATCAAGTACTCCTGCTCCACGGGGTAAACCTCCGAAACATTCGGGGAATGTCAGTGGTAGTCAAGCTACGGTTAAGAATACTAAAAAGTCTGAGGCTCGAGTTCTGGCAAGAACGTATACGATACGCGCTCGAGAAGAAGCCTCTGCTCTTGATGTTATCAAGGGTACTTTTTCCCTTTTCAATACACGTGTTATTGCTTTAATTGACCCAGGGTCGACACATTCATACATTTGTATGAGATTGATATCTAGGATGAAATTACCGGTTGAACCTACGGAATTTAGTATTAGAGTGTCGAACCCACTAGGTAGATCTGTGATGGTTAATAGAATCTGTAAGAATTGTCCTTTGACGATTCAGGGTCATTGTTTTATGGCTAACCTTATGCTGTTACCATTTGATGAATTTGATGTAATACTTGGTATGGATTGGTTAGCCTTGCATGATGTAATAGTAAATTGTGGCAATAAGTATATTAAATTGAAGTGCTCGAATGGTGAGATTTTACGGGTTGATTTAAGAGAATTGAGTACGCCACCAGTGGTAATCACGGCAATGGTTGCCCAGAGATATATGAGGAAAGGGTATGAAGCCTACCTTGCGTTCGTATTGAACACAAAGGAAACAGAGTTGAAGATTGAGTCTGTGCCGATAGTGTGTGAATATCTAGACGTATTCCCAGAAGAACTACCTGAATTGCCTCTTGAGAGGGAGATAGAATTTGGCATTGAATTGATGCCAGGGACGACTCCCATTTCTATTGCTCCGTATAGAATGGCGCCAACTGAGTTGAAAGAGTCAAAAGCACAGTTACAAGAATTGACGGATAAAGGCTTTGCATGGCCAAGTTTTTCACCTTGGGGTGCCCTCGTACTTTTTGTAAAGAAGAAAGATGGTTCGATGTGATTATGTATTGATTATCGACAACTTAACAAGGTAACTGTCAAAAATAAATATCCTTTACCAAGAATTGATGATTTATTTGACCAGTTGAGAGGAGCCATCATCTTCTCCAAGATAGACTTGAGGTCTGGATATTATCAGCTGCAGGTTAAGGAGCCAGATGTACCTAAGACAACTTTCAGGACTAGGTACGAACATTATGAGTTTCTTGTCATGCCATTTGGACTAACTAATGTACCAGCCGTATTCATGGATCTTATGAATAGGATCTTTCAGCCATATTTGGATAAGTTTGTCATTGTGTTCATTGACGACATTTTAGTATACTCTAAAGATGAGGCAGAGCATACAAAGCACTTGAGAATTGTATTGCAAACTCTGCGAGAAAAACAGTTATATGCTAAGTTTAGCAAGAGTGAGTTTTGGCTCCACGAAGTTAGATTTTTGGGTCACATTGTTTCGGGTGAAGTCATACGAGTTGATCCAAGTATGATCTCTGCTATTATAGAATGGAATCTGCCTAGAAACATAACCGAGGTTAGAAGCTTTTTGGGCTTAGCCGGTTACTATCGAAGGTTTGTGAAAGGATTTTCAGTTATAGCGACTCCAATGACGAGATTGCTTCAGAAAGATGTTAAGTTCGAATGGACAGAGAAATGTCAGCAGAGTTTTGAGAAGTTGAAGACATTACTGACTGAAGCTCCTGTTTTAATATTGCTTGAACCGGGAAAGGAGTTTGTGGTCTACATTGATGCATCCTTGAATGGATTAGGTTATGTGCTTATGCAAGATGGCAAGGTGGTAGCTTAGGCTTCACGACAGTTAAAGCCGCACGAGAAGAATTATCTGACACATGACCTAGAGCTTGCCGCCATCATTTTTGCTTTGAAGATTCGGACGCATTACTTATATGGCGAGACTTGTCATATTTTCACAGACCACAAGAGTTTGAAATACTTGATGACTCAAAAAGAATTAAATCTGAGACAACGGAGATGGTTAGAACTAATTAAGGACTACGATTTGGTCATTGACTATCACCCGGGAAAGGCAAATATAGTCACCGATGTGTTGAGTAAAAAGTCCTTGTTTGCACTAAAAGCCGTGGATGCCCGTCTGGCATTACTCGATGATGGTTCGGTCTTGGCAGAGATTGAAGCTAGGCCGACATTCCTTCAGAAAATCTATAATGCTTAGTTTAATGACAATGATTTGTAAGCAAAAAAGACTCAATGTGAGTCAGGTATTAAGTCCGATTTTCGAATTGGTTCTGATGGATGCTTAATGTTCAGAGATAGGATTTGTGTACCCAAGAGTAGAGAGCTTATTTGGAGAATTTTACAAGAAGCACATGATAGTCGTTTATCAATTCACCCGGGAAGTACTAAGATGTACAAAGATTTGAAAAAGATGTACTGGTGGAACAGCATGAAAAAGGATATTTCCGAATTTGTATCGAAATGCTTAGTATGTCAGCAAGTTAAAGCTGAACATCAAGTACCTTCAGGTTTGTTACAACCTACAATGGTTCCCGAATGGAAATGGGATAGAATCACCATGGATTTTGTAATGGGACTGCCTTTGATTCGAAAAAGAAAGATACCATATGGGTCGTAGTGGATAAATTAACGTAGTCGGCTCATTTTATTCCAGTAAGAATAGATTTCTCCTTTGATAGATTGGCTGACTTGTACATTTTTGAGATAGTAAGACTACACGGAGTACCGCTGTCAATCATTTTAGATAGAGACCCGAGGTTTACTTCAAGATTCTGGAAGAAGTTAGAAGAAGCCTTGGGTATGAAGTTGAGTTTTAATACGGCTTTTCATCCTCAAACAGATGGTCAGTCTGAGAGAATGATTCAGATTCTCGAGGATATGTTGTGTTGTTGTATCCTCGAATTTCAGGGTAGTTGGGAAAAATATTTGCCGTTGGTAGAATTTGCCTATAACAACAATTTTCAAACGAGTTTGAAAATGGCACCTTATGAAGCCTTGTATGGCAGAAAGTGTAGAACCCTGTTATATTGGACAGAATTCAGGGAAAATCAGATTCATGGGGTTGATGTAATCAAAGAGACCGAAGAGAAGGTTAAAGTGATACACGATTGTCTAAAAGTGGCGTTGGATAGGCAAAAGTCTTATGCTGATCTGAAAAGAAAAGAAATCGAGTTCCAAGTTGGAGATAAAGTGTTCTTGAAAGTGTCTCTATGGAGAAAGGTGTTAAGGTTTGGTCGTAAAGGCAAACTGAGTCCGCGATTTATCGGACCGTATCAAATCACCGAAAGAGTTAGACCGCTAGCCTATCGTTTAGCATTACCTCCTGAATTGGAGAAGATTCATGACGTATTTCATGTATCTATGTTAAGGAGGTACCGATCAGGCCCTTCTCATGTGATTTCACCGACAGAGATTGAGATTAGACCGGACATGACCTATGGTGAGGAACCGGTTAAGATATTGGCCCGCGAAGTTAAACAATTGAGAAACAAAAATGTGGCTCTAGTAAAAGTTCTATGGCATCGACATGGTGTGGAAGAAGCTACATGGGAGCCAGAAGAAACCATGAGAAGTCAATACCCAAACTTGTTTGCTGGTAAGACTTTCGGGGACGAAAGTCCCTAAGGGGGGAGAAATGTAACATCCTAAAATAGGGCCTAGTCGAAATAGTGGTTTCGGGACCACAAATATGACGTTAAAATATTTATTTTATGATTTTTATGGGGTTTAGAATATGAGAATATGTTTACATTAAAGTTTCATGAAGAAATTTTAAGTATAAGATGTTCAATTAGGAATTAAGGACCAAATTGAATAAGTTTCAAAACATGGATTTTAAAAGCAATTTGTATGAAATAGCTTTGGATTATGAATTAGAGGTCCTTAAATAGTAATTTGACCAAGTTCTAGAAATTTGGACAAAAAAATGGGCTTACATGGATGAATTTTAAAGAAAGGGTCTAAGGGCATTTTGGTCATTTACCATTTTAATGAATTAAAAAGGGGAAAAAGAAGCAAAAATCAGCCATCTTCTTCCCCATAGCTGACGAAATTTTGAGCTCTCTATAGTTAGGGTTTCTTTAATTTCCAAGCTCAATAGTAAGTGCTCTTAAGCCCCGTTTTTAATGTTCTTCGTATTTTTGAGATCCCGGTAACTTGTTCTTTCCATTTCTACCCATATTTCATGCTAGGGTTTATGTTTAAAAATTTACCCATGCATGACATGCTTATATTTTAAGGGTTTATGGAGGAATATGAAAGGATGTTGTATGTTAAACATCTTTTTCTAGGTGATTTTCATGAAAAAACCCTTATAGGGACTATTTTGTGAAAGTTATAAAATGTGTGGTAGAAATGTGAAACTAATGGAAAATGAGAGTTATAATAGGAGAGAAAAATGTTTGACTAGGCTTGGGTAAGGTAGAAATTATATGAGTTTCATTATACGAGCTTAGGGACTAAATCGTAAAAACGTGAAAGGCTAGGGGCAAAATGGTCATTTTGATCGGGGGTGGAATTTAGACTCAAAATGGATTAAATGAATGGTTAATAATCTATTCTTATTGTTATAGACCCCGAGGAACAAATTTCGGAGGTCGATCGAGGGAAACGAAAGGTTTCGGAATGACCGTAACATTAAACAAACGAATACCAGGTAAGTTCGGATAACCCTAAGTAAACATATATTATGCTAAATTGTATATGCTAATAAATTTATGATGATGAATTGCATTTATTCAAAATATGTAATTGTATAAAATACAATTGTATAATGAAATGATAAAAAACGTCTTGGTTGAGGTTGACTGGGAAATCCGATGGAGGAACCCTAATTTACATGAAAAATGAGATCCTGCATGTGTTGCAGAAAGGATTTAGCCCGGACGGGTAATCCATTGATCTCATCTCTGAAAAGGATCTAGCCCAGACGGGTGTTCCTTCTGAATGATTGAGCCTCCTGAAGAATAAGTGCGCACTGTGGATTTAGCCCGGACGGGTAATCCAAATAGAGTCTGAATTTAGCCTGGACTGGTAATTCAGATCCTAGCTCATTAAGGATGTTTGCCATGAATGGGATTTAGTCGGGATTGGTAATCTCGACATCACCTTATGAGTTTTCTGAATGGAGGATTTAGCCTGGACTCGTAATTCCACCATAAGAATGTGAGGTTCACGGGAGTGCATATCTGAAATGATCATTCACACGAATTAACGGATAATAGGTATTTTCATCAAGATTGCCTATAAACTCAACGAGACTAATATGATACACCTGTATAAGATGAATTGTAAAGTGATGAGCTTATCTAAGTTAAATTCCATGGTGTTATTGACATATATATATATATATATGTATCTAACACATTGATTGAGTGCATGATTAGGAAAAGCATTTCATGCTAATTGAGTTTACTAATCAAATATGGTTAAATGCTAAATTTTCTGGTAAGTTTACTTTCCAGTTAATCGAGCTTACTAAGCATGTAAATGCTTACTCCTCTTTTTTCTCCTACTTTTCAGAGCTTGTGGACTCATAAGGCTTGGACGACGGTTGGAGATTATAACACACTATCAACTAGGTCCGCTTTGGTTTATGAATACTTTTATTTTGTTAATTTGGCATGTATAGGTGCTTTTGAGTTATTTTATTAAAAGCCATTTGGCTAACCAATGTAAAGGCTTGGATGCCTTGTTTATACATTTTGTAATGGCTTTGATATATGGTCTTTTGTGGTATGTTATCCCACCATCATGCTAAATGAATTGTTAAATGTTTATGTATATGTCATAATATAAACATATTTGTGTAATGTGACCAATTCATCGGAATTGGGAGGATCATAATTGGCAATGAGTAAATAACGAGCCAAAATCCAATGTTGAGGCAAATATTGCTATCATCCCTACTAAGGAACATTATGGCATGCATAAACCAATGATAGGTTTTTTCCATGCAATAAGGTTTTATGGAGACCATTCATAAGTATTAAGTGAATATTGTTTGTTAATTACATCCAATAAGTATAAGTGTGATAAAGGGGTGACCTAGGGCTTGAAAAATAGCCGAATATGGTCCATATGGTGAGACACACGGGCGTGTGTCTAGGCCGTGTGTGACACACGAGCCACTCACATGGGCGTGTGGTATGGCTGTGCGTCCCCTGCACCTAAAATTTTAAGTTAGCATCAAGCATGGGCTAGAGACACAGGTGTGTGTCTTGGTCGTGTTAATTTAATAGGATACTCAAGTTATAGACACAGGGTGAACCCACGGGTGTGTGCCATGGCCGTGTCCATAAGTCAGTATAGCCCCACAGCTCGAGGGCATGGGCGTGTTCCCCTACCCACGGGCGTGTGTAAACCCCTACACGGGCGTGTGGGGTATTGTTCAAGGAATTCATGCCGAAGATTTAATTTTGTTCTGATTTATTCTTGGTATTAAATAAAGGCCTCGTAGGCCCATGCAAATAAGTCGACTTAAGGTTGAAAAGAAATTTTATGACTCGTATATTCTGGTTTTGCCTGTATGTCTGTCTGGTAACGCCTCGTACTTGTCCCTGGGCATGGGTACTGGTAAGGGGTGTTACAGGCACTTAGGTGCAAGATTCCAATGTATCTGACAATATTCCGAGTGTTCAACGGGTAGTTCAAGAGAAGCTCAATGAGTAATCTTAATGTTTGCATCAAGATGAAAAAGTAAATCATTATTCGCAAGTGGTACAGGTATGTACATTGAACTCATGAGAATGACATGAGACATGATGAAATTGTGGTAAGAATATGTATTTATATATATGTATATGAAGAATAAGTTTAAGAGATTCAATAACATGCAAGATTATGTTCATTATGTTAAATGTATGACTAATGCTTGTTTAAGTTGCATTTTATTTACATGTGAACTTACTAGGCTTTAAAGCTTACCCTCATTTCCCTTCCTTTTCTTGTAGTGTCGCCATGCTAGCTTGGGGATCGTGGAACGTCGGAGACTCGATAACACTATCAATTGGATAATTGGGTATAGTTAGACTTGTCATTTTTAGTATGGCATGTATAGGGACTTGGTCTTTTTTGTTATATGTCATATCGATGTAGCTAAAAGTGTTGGCTTATGATAAGATTGATTCATTTTGTATATGGCCATGAGTTATGGCTCATATTGATTATTGGGTTGTAACCCTAAACATTTATGTATGCATGCAAATGTGTTTATACTTGAGGTCGTTAGTTGCTTATGGATGATAATGTGAGATGAGTGGTTTATATGGTTAATGAATTAATGGGGGCTAATGGTGTAATTGACTAACCTGAAAGAAGAATAACAATGATGAATAAACATGAAATTGGTGTGGAATGCCATATGGTAGTATAATGATTGGAGTATGTGATAGGTCCACATTATAAAGTAATGGATTAACCATGAATGTGTTTGCTTGTGTAATTAAATGTGCCATGTTGCATGCTATTAAGTGAATTTATGTGTGTAAGTGTTTAAGGGTGGAAAATGGCTTGGAAAATAGCCTCAAAATTGTCCACACGGGTAGACACACAGGCATGTGTCTAGGCCGTGTGTGACACACGGTCTACCCCATGGGCATGTGATCCTACCGTGTGTCCGCTACACCCAAATTATGCAAATTAGTATGCCCAGTAGTAAACACACGGGCAGAGACACGACCGTGTGTCTTAGCCATGTGAATGACATGACCTCAGGACATGGGCGTGTGCCCAGGCCGTGTGAAGTCTGCACTTAATTTTTGGAATTTAATTCGCCACACACCTTAAGCACACGAGCATGCGATTTGGCCGTATGACCTTATTTAGATGATGATGTCATAGTTAGAGAGTTACACGGGCTAAGGACACGGGCGTGTCCTATAGCCACACGAGCGTGTATAACCACACGGCCTACCCACATGGGTGCATTACTCTCCAAAACAAGAAAATTTTCTAAGTGTTGTAAAAATTTTGAAAGTTTTTGGTTCAGTCCCGAATCACTCCCAACGTATGTTTTGGGCCTCGTGGGTCCATATAAGGGACGATCTACATGTGATTGGATGATTTTAATTCAGACCAAATTTTGTGGCTCGATTTTGTATGAATGTTTATGTTTAAGTCCGGTAATGCCTCGAACCCTATCCCAGCGCCGGATACAGGTAAGGGGTGTTACAGAAATGGAAAAGGACTAAATTGTGGAACAAATTATTGATTTTGAGCAATAGAGACTAAATTGTGAAAAATTCAAAATTATGGGGTCAAATTAGAAAAGAGGAAGCTAAATGTGGTCTAGAGTGAAATTAGTATAAAAATATGAAGATAAATGTGAATGTTAAAATTAGTCTCGGTATGGGGATAAATTTAAAGAATAAGAAAAATATAGTGTGAAAATTGAAATTTAATGTGAAATTGAAATGTGTAATATTAATGTGATTAAATTATTTAAATCCGTAGCTAACGTTATACCAGAATCCTCGAGTAAAAAAGGGAAGGATAAAATCAAGTTCAAATAGCTCAAAATTCATGGTTTATGTTTCTGTAATTTGAATTAAATAGTAGATTATTGCATATATAATTGTTTGCATGTGGTAATCATTTGAGGTGAGTACTTTCGTACTTTGGGATTTAATTAAATTCATAATTGAAATGAAATGGATTGATTTTGTATATTATGAAATATATTGATTATGAATATATGTGTATTGAGAAAAATGTGATCATTATCAAATTGAATATATGCTTTTATGTGATGATATACATTTATGAAATTGAGACATTGGTTGTATTGAAAAGTGAAATGAAACCTATTAACTATATCGGGCTGAGTCGGATATAGATGGCATGCCATAGCATAGGAAAAGTTCAGGGATTTCTTCAGCCTTGAGTCGAGGAGGCACTAGGTGCCAATTTGTTTCGGTTTAACTGATGAGACACTGGGTGTCAATTTATATAGCGTTAGGTACAGTTATTACTTCGGATTTATCCGATGAGGCAGTGGGTGCCAAACTGGTGTGTTGGTTGGATCCCGTGTATCTGCCTGAGTTCAAGTTGTGTTAATAGGGAAAATTAAATAATAAGTTATGTGATTGATATTGAAATAGAAAAGATGATAAATGAATATGAAATATGAAATGATAAAATGAGATGTGAAACTTGAGATGAATTCAAGCAGTGATTCAAACAGATGAATCATGCTATTGGATGAGTTGATATATTCAAATGTTATATGAAATGCCATTGATATGCATATATATTTTTTAATATGTGAAATCTTAGTAGATGTGAATAAGGAATGAGCAAAAATTATATTATTGAATTGAAACTTTTGGACATAGCTTACTTGTTGCATATTGCATGTTAAATACTTAAATCAAGTTTATATTATTCGAATTATAGAAATACCATTGAGTTTTACTCAGCTGCGGTTTTGTTTTCCGTGCGCAAGCTAGGTACTTTTTGATTTATTACCGGCTCAACATCAAATCACAAATCTCGAGCTCAAGTGTAGAGATATTTCATTTTGTAATGGCATGTACCTAGGGAGACTTTTGTTGATATTGTTTATAAGATGTTGTTATCTTAGTTGCTCGTGAAATAATGGTTAAATGTGTATATAGTTGTGGTTAAGGCTATGTTGGTATGTTAGCCTAGTTTATATTTTGGTATGTGATAGTTTAATGCTTGGTAAGTGCTTAGCTTCAAAATTGGTAACTTTAGAAGTTGAAAGTTAGTTCAATTATGGTAAATGTGATATGAATGGAAGTCTTGAATGTTTGATGTGTTGTTGATGTATTTGAACATATAAAATGTGGTACAAATGAGGGAACATTGGTTAGGCACCTAAGATGATTATTTTGGCATGTTTTGAGTATGTTTGATCGTATTTTGAATAGGTTAAATGATTGGTTTTTAAGTTGCTTAATGCCCAAGCAAGTAGGAAATGGTAAACTTTTTTTTTAAAGTACACTTTGGGTCCAAATGGCTAGACACACGGGTGTGTGACTTGGTTGTTTGAGACATACGGCTTGGCGACACAACCGTGTGCCATCTGTTGAATGCTTAGGATGCAATTCATTTAGCACACGACCTGATACACGGATGTGTAGGGCTATTTCGATAGTTACACGGCCTGGCACATAGGCATGTGACACGGGCGTGTAACCCTACTCAGTGAGTTATACGTGCTGGGACACAGTGATGTTTCTCTAGTTTGAATGTTGCACAGGCTATGTAACGCCCCAAATTTTGGGCCTAGAGGAATTGGGCTTTGGGCTTTAGGTCTCATAAAATTTTTAAGTGAGCAAGAAAATGACAAATGATATGTTGGCTCTAAGAGTTTAATGAATTTGGAGTGTCTAGGTGTGTTGGAGAAGTTTTGGTTTCGAGTTTTGTGGTGGAGGAATTTTAATTTAATTATTAAAAGAACCAGGGTTGTGAGTAGTTGGGCTTTTAAATAAAAATAGGGGAAAATGGCATCAAAAAGCCTTGTGGTGGAGTGGCTAAGTGACGCCACTTAGGGTGTGGGGAGGTGCCGTTGGTGGCTATCAAGGAGATCCTAGGTTTGAATCCTAGCTTAGTATTTTTAGGAGTTTAATTTTGGCCTTCTAGAAGGTTGGAAATGATGTGAAGATGGACTCTAAGGGAAGTGTTCAGGAGAGAAAATTTAGGAAATAGATTGGAGAGTTATCAGGGAGAAAAACGAGGAGATGAGAAGGGGGAAGTGATGGAGCTGAATTGGGAATTGAGGGTCAGGCAATTTGGCTATAGGCTATAAATATGTGCTGAGTTTGGGATCCTAGGCTAATTCCAAATTCTGCATTTTTTTTAAGTGTCGATTGGCTTTTCCATCTTTGCTAGCTGATTCTTTTTCCATTCTTTCTCTCCTCAATTCTCTTTTGATTTACCCTTTAGGTTAGTCGATTCCTTCTTCTACTCTTCTTATTTAATTTGTGCCTAATAAACCTTTTTCACCATATTAGTTTAAAAGCCGAAAAGCTGAATCTGCCTTAGGCCGATTGCTCTTTTGGTGTAAGTACCTTATCTCTTTTTCGGCTAGTATTGTTAATACCGATTACTCATCTCCCTCACTCTTTCTAATCGAGTTTGGTAGGGAATTAGTATCGGATCTCGGATCTTAGCTCTCTGCCGAAATTGCTCTTTAGGTGTTTGCGGTTTCGGTAAGTATTCCTCTTCCATTGGCTAAGGTGGTCGAATATTCATAGTTAGGTTAAGGGGACTTGTGTTGGATACGAGTCACCTCCTATTCTGGTTTTAATAAATAAGTTTAATGCAGATCAAAGTAGTACGTGATCAGGGAAAAACTATTAGGGATTGGTGTTCAAGGTAAGGTTAAGGTGAGGCTTCGATTTTTGGAAAAGTTATGTATTAAACATGCGATTAACCGAAGAGTGATATCAATTGTAGGTTTAGAGCTAAGGAGATCGCATCACGCTTGCTTACCAGGTGTGTACATACACCTCGCACACACAGTAGATCGGCAAATTCTGAAATACCGAAAGGCCGAAATGCCAAAATACCAAAATGCCGAAATGCCGAAAAGCTAAAAGTTTGGATACGGTAGTCTTGCAAGTACGCAAACACTTGTAAGAGGGTATTTGATACGATACCAGAGACCCCATGGGAGATCTCATAGACTTGGGTCACGTTTTGGCCAACTGGGCCAGAATGGGCCAAATGGGCCCGACGAGCCCGTGAGCCCAAATAAGCGAAAGTTGATACTTTGGTAATATATGATGAGCTGATTAAGTTTGTTGAATGGTTAGGATTGGATTTGGGCCTGATGGGCCATATAAGTTTGATTGAGCCTAATGGGTCGTATAAATGTGATTGGGCCTGATGGGCTATATGAATGTATGGAAGCCTGTAGACTTGCTAGGGTTTAGTCATGGACTTGTAGGCCTAGTTTCTAATAAATCCTTAAGCACCATAAAACTTAACTAATTTATCAAATTCGTCTGTGGACAAGTCATAAGGGTAAAGTGTGGCAATGGGCATATGCATGTCTAGGATTGGATCTAGGGAGAGCTTGGCACTTAAGTGGTCTTAATGACCCACCTCCTCTTTTCTGGAATCCTACCAGGTGCACAGTGTCTGTTCACTTTGGCCAACGAGGACTTTTTGACAGGCCAAAGTTCGTAATTAAGACCCATACTACTAAGAAATTACCAAAATACCCCTGTAGGGTAGAAATTATTGAAATACATGATCTATGTATGATATATGTTGCATCCATACATTATTATGTTGCATATAGGCTGGGTTTATGATTGGAGGAAGTGTATAAGGATCGCATGGTTGCTCGACGACTGTGGATCCACCGAAGGTTTTTTAGCCACCAAGCAGCTTTGCTGCACCATTAAGTAGTGTCGTAACTGGTTCTACACCGTTTATAAGCAGCTATGCTTCATCGTTAAGTGGGGCCGCACTAGTTCAACACCGGGTTATAATAAGGATGGGTGGGTCGAGTATCTCCCCACAGTAAGTGTTGGTTGGAAAGGGGGTGTACAGGTTGGATGGGGATATAAGCATTTGCATACATACATCATGATTGGATTATGAAAAAGGCTTGGCCCAGTTAAATGTGATATGTGGAAATTGACATGGGTTCAGGCCCTACTGAGGCCAAAATGGGCTAAGGCCCAAAGGCCACCATATTTGAATTGGGCTTAGGCCCAAAATGATTTTTCTGTTGCATGTTTATTTGATGAGGGTTGTACACACTTAGTTTTCGAAAACTCACCCCCTCTTTTATTTTATTTTCAGGTGATGCTCAGTAGAAGGTTCGATGTTTGGAGGGACTCTGTATGGCCAGCTAATAAGACAATTTAGATTTGTTTTTTTCATTTTAAAGCATATAAGTTTCTGATTATTAAGTGATTTCAGACTAGATTGTAATAAGGCCTTCCATTTTGTTATTATTTGGTTTATTATTTTTTTTGTGGCGTAATTATAAGAAGTTGAGCATGGTTTCTTAATCTATAGTATGTCTCTCTACGTTTCCGCAACTACATCTTAAAATGACATGTGCTCATAAAATCATATATTTTAAACAAGTGGTTGAAAGGAGTTTTTTTTAAGGGTAGTTAAGGTTTCTTTTATTTTAAGAAGGGTTTTCAATTAAAAGACGGTTTTCGCTAAAACACTTAAATTTGACACGCCAGATTCGGCCATAACGTTCGGGCCGAGTTTAGGGTGTTACAGGCTAAGACACGACTGTGTGTCCCTATTTCGATTGTTACATGGGAAGGTGTCTCAGCCGTGTAAGGCACATGGCGTGGCCAAACGACCGTGTGACCCCTGCATCAAAATTTTTGTAATTATTTCCTAAACTTCCAGAATTTTTTCAAATTAGTCACTGCCTTTTTTTAAACTACTTTTAGGGTCCTGTAGACTCAAAATAGGGGCTGAAAGAGTAACTTTTACTCTGAATTGGGGTGGATTGGAAAACATAAATTAAGTGCATTCTACTAACATCATCGAAGATAAAATAAAAAGATAGTCGTAGTTTGTAGCACCCCTAACCTAAATTCATCACCGAAATAAAGTGACGGAGCATTACGGAGTTTACAAATCAAACAGACAAGAAATGCAAACATTTCACATCATAAATCATTCATGTCAAAAACCAATCAAAATCATACATATTTTCCCTTATACGAGCCCTCGAGGCCCAAATTACACATCAGAAATAAATCGGGACTAAATCGAAAGCTCAAAATTTTTTTCGAAAACACTTAATATTTTCAACGCTGCAGGGCTCACACGGTTAAAAGACACGCCCGTGTCTAAGGCCTTGTAACTCACTAACTTGCATTCGTTTAAAATATACAGGGGACACGCAGCCGTGTCACCTGGCCGTGTGTCACACATGGCTAAGACACACGCCTGTGTCACTGCCTGTGTGGACAAAAATAGGCTATTTTATAAGCCATTTTTCTCACCCAACAAGGCATGTATCGACAACTATCACCATACATGTAAACAAGCCATATTATAGCATCCAAAACAAGTAAAAAATAAAGCCTTAAATATATATATATAATATCTTCACATACAGCCATTACTCCTTCAGGCACCTCAAATGATAGATTATAACATGTGTGTTTATGTATTCAATATATTCATATGTATAACTAACTTATATACATAATATTACCCAAGGTTTACCAAGCTAATTTGCATTATTTCAAACCAAGTCACTTACTTACCAAAACATACCAAAACACATGTATATAAATGCACATTTAGCTAACATTTTACCTTTCACTATACAACCATAAACTAACCCACACATTAATCATATAAGGCAAATATGCACAAACCAAAATGTGCCAAAACACAAGCTAAATAAGTGCCTAATATTAACAAAACTCATATAACCAGAATACCTATACATGCCATTATAACCAAAATTAAAACATCTGAAAATACCGATAGAACCGATGGATAGTATGATATAACTCCGACAAAATTTCCAACCCGATCAAGCTTTCGATAATCTGAAAAGTAAAGGAAAACAACTACATAAGCAACGAATGTTTAGTAAGTTCATATAAACTTTAATCATATCAATTCATTTAAAAAATAAAATTTATACATATAAAAAAAATCCAATATTGATACCACAATACTCATGAAGCTATATTCATTAATTTATAAGGTAAATAAATTCACAGTATCACTTATACATATTATTCCAAGCTTAATAGGATTTTATATAACTTTAACTCTTCCAAATTTCTATATTTTCATTTGCAATTCTTTACTTTCGAAACTTATTCCATATGCCTGACACACAAGTCATAATCATATCATTCAACCATGGTAACCAGCTAGTGCCTTTAACTAAAGCCTTTTTCAAATTATTCACATGATAAGTTATTTCATAAGAAATTGCATAATTTAAGTCTTACCACTCTTTCATGAGCACTAGCATATTTTCACTTAAATACTTACCATTTCAATGCATCATATAAATGAACATATTACCATTCAACCAATAGCTTGGCATTTGCCTAAGTATCATGCAACAACACCGGTTAGCGTGCTTGCACATATTGCATATAAATTCAACATTGATAAACTTATTTTCTCAACATGTTACACTTGAGTTTATTACTCGTCACAACAAACATAATTTCCTTGTATCAACATATTAAAGATAATCACATATTTACATGTCATGATACATATCATTCTCTTGTCGTTTCTTCATAAACATATATCACTTATTTCATTATATCAATATGTCATGTACCATCATTTCCATGTATTTCAGGTATATACCGGTAATAGTTCATTTCAAACTCATGTTATCTCATATCAGAACTTTGCCCGTTGAATCATTTAAATATCAATGGCTACACTTATTTTAGATCAATACTAATAATAACCATAAGTCTTTCAATATTAATTTCATATGTCACTTACCAAGTCTTTCCAAATTGGAGAACGGCTTACGGATAAAAGTACATCGTTTTCCTTATTCCATAGTCTACATATGGTCTTACACATGCATTGCCATGGCCCTGCCATGGTCTTACATTCGTAGTGTCATAACCGAATTATGGTATTATCATCAGAATGTCATAGCCCAACTATGGTCTTACATATAAATACTGCTATGGTCCAACCATGGTCTTACGTTCAAGTGCCATAACCCAGTTATGGTCTTTTCATTAAAATGCCATAGCCCAGCTAAGGGCTTACATATAAACACTTCCATGGCCCAACCATGGCCTTATCCGTCAATTCATCATTTGTCATAAAACGATTGTACTCAATCCTGTGTTGTACTTGTTTTGAACATTTAATTTAATCTCATAATTCAACAATAATTTTATTTTCAACAATAGATATGAATAAATACATAATACCACTCATAAATTTAATAAATAAATATTAAATTTTAACTATACAAACTTACCTGGCTAAATTGCAGAAATACCAAGGTTCAAGGGTATTTTGGTAATTTTTCATTTTCCTCGATTTTCCACCCGATCTTGATCTAAATTAATAATTTCATTCAATATATTAATTTAGACAATAAAACAATTAATTTTATACAATTTGGTCATTTTTGAAATTTTTACAAAATTGCCCCTAAAGTTTTACTTTTATTCAATTTAGTCCCTGAGCCCAAAATATGCAAATCAACCATTTTTAATGCAAACTCAAGTTAAACGAATGTTCATGATATTCAAAACATCTCATTTATGCAAAAAATTCACATTAAATCCTTGTACTTTTATTAATTTAACAAATTAATCCCTAATCAAAAAATTCATCAAAATCATTTAACAAAATACTTTTAAATAACGACTAGTATCTCAAATTCATTATTTAGCATAAAAAATCATATAGATTCATCAATGGCAACATCCACACTCTTTAACAATTTCAAAATCAATGGTATGGGTTAGTTGGACCTAGTTGCAACGATCTCAAAAACATAAAAATTAAAAGAAACGGATGAAAGATGGCTTACTATTCATGAATTAAAGCATGGTCGAACCTTAGTTCTTCTTTCCATGGTGTTACGGTGGTTTTGGAGAAGATGATAAGTAAAAAAAAAATATCTTTCTTCTTTTAATTTTACTTTTTATTTAATTCATTAAATTACCATATTACCCTTGGTTAATAATTAATTTAAAACACCAAATCTATGCCCATATTTGTCCATTATATAAATATATGGTACAATTACCATCAAAGGAAGGTTTAATTTCACAATTGGTCCTTCAATTTAATTAAATTCTAACTAAATAAACTTATTTACAATTTAGTCCCAAACTTATTAGGACTAAAAGAAAAATTAATCCAAAAGCTAATGGAATCAATCATAACACCACTGGTTGGAAACTTTGACCATGGTTTAATTACCATTTAGGTCCCTTTTCCTTTATCAATTACCCATTTAATCAACTAGTGATTAAATTTTACATCTTTTACAATTTAGTCCTTTTTAATTAATTAACTATCGAAACGTTAAAAATTTTCAACGAAACTTTAATACCACCTTAATGCTACTTCGTAAATATTTATAAAAATATTTAAGGCTCGGTTTATAGAAACGAGGTCCCAATACCTCACTTTCTAAAACCACTTAACCTAGGATTTTACCACTCGAACCTAATAATTCATTATAAAAAGTAGATTACTCGTTAAAAAATATTTTTAAAACCCTATTTGACTCGTAAATATTAAATAATAAAATTTACAATCTTACTTGCCAAATTTGGTGGCCTCAAACCATTATTTTCGACATCACTGAAAATCGGACTATTACATAGTTGGAGTATGGATCAATACTCTGATGCTAATAATTGGAATAGTTTTGTATGTATTAAACTTCTAGCATTCAAGAATGGATAAATAGTGATAAGAGTGTAAACAGTGGAAGACAAAGTTTAGCAATTGCATAGCATGATTTGTTATTCGATTGTATAATATTCCAGTAAGATATTATTCAATTGTTGTGTCCTGCCCTTGTATATTATATTGTTAATGGCTAGCTTATATGTTGGTTATGATTGATTAATTGTTTGATTTGTTAGTAATGCCCATAACCTTAATCTGATGATGGAGAGGGGTTAGGGGTGTTACATTTAGTGGTATTAGAGTTATAGGTTTAGTAGATTCTCAAACTAAATCGAGCTCAGAATTGGGTCTAGAGGTACATGCCATAGTTGAGTCGAGTTGAGTCGGGATTTGGATGTTGATTATAATTGTTTTTGTTTTATAGTTAAAAGATGGCAGACAAATCTGATAATGAAGTTGAACAAGAGTTCTACTCTAGGGATGAGCATAGTGATGATTGTGAGGAAACGGAGTCGGTAACTCTGATTGTTAACCTAACCAGTGCTCAATGACCTAATGTTGAACGAGATGATAATGATGGAGTAGGTGACTCTCATTTATTGAGAGTTATCGTTGATGCACTTCAATGTGTTGCGGGAACTACGCCTGCTACAGTGCCTACACCTGCCATTCGTCGGGCTCTAATAAAAGAACTACGGGGATATGGTGCGACTGAGTTTTTAGGGTTGAAAGGGGTTGATCCCTCAGTAGCAAAAGTTTGGCAACGACTTGAATGCAACTCGCGTGAAAGCGTGATTTGTGTTGTTTCTCTACTACAAAGAGAAGTGTAACCTCCCAAACCCGGCCTAGACATTATGGCTAGAATGAGAAGGCTACATTAGCTACAACAATGGCTAAGCTAACTTACGTTACTTTTGAAGACTTTAAATAAACTCATTTTAGAGGAAACTGTAGTTGTACTTTGAGTTGCTTAAAAGCATTCATTCATTAAGTCGTGTATGCTTAGGATTTTTTCAAATAGTGCGATACAATCGCCAATAACATATAATATGCGATAAAATTGCCAATCCCCTCAGTACTCCAGGTGCAGTACACTAACTACGAATAATGCAGACTTAATATGCCTCTGGTACTCCACGGAACTCATCTGTCAACCACAAAATCCCAACCCAATGCATATGCAATATGTCACATAATCTTATACATAATAATATCTCAATACTTTTCACATTCATTTGACATGCTCAGAATGTCCTCAATAATCACGTATTTTTAGTAAATGGAAACAGTGTTCCAATCTTTCAAATTACCATTGTGTTGGTATCAATCAATATCGTTCAATTTCACATACTTTACGGATTTTCATTGTGCATAAATAGCACCATTTCAGTACCAATATAACAAACATCTCATGCATTTAAATCATACATAAGCTTAATATCTCAACACATTATATCATTCAATCAAACATTCTCATATCTCATAACTCAAATATGCAATTACAAACTCAATTAAACATCCATACTATCAAACTAGCAATTTTGCCAACATGTCAATATTTTAAGGCTCAAAACATACCTGGTTCGGCCACTCACAAAATCAATAATTTTTCTATTAAGAAAATCCATTCAGCAAGCTAATTTATCATAAATAGCATGATATTTAACAATTTCAAACAAGTTTATGAGTTTAGGACCCACACCTTATTTTTCACTTCCTCGCAGCACACTAGCGAATCTTCCAATTTTCCTTAATAATTCCGTAAATGAACCTAAACCAAAATTCAGTATAAATTCAATAAATTTACCATTAAACCAGCCCCAAACACCCACTTATGAGTTCAAACCAATCGTTTAAATTATAACTATTTTGTGAATCCAAACTAGCTAGATTCCTTTGTATCGATATGAACCGTACGTATAATTGTTCTTCGCCTTTACGGATGGTTTGGGGCATTTAGGTCAGCACCTAATTCAATAATATACTGGAAAATCATTAGATAATTAATGATTAAATTCCTTCATTTAATCAATTCATATCCTTTATCAATGACTATGTCGAAATAACAAACTAGTTACCCTTAATTGCACTTACGCTTTACGATTTGTGGGATCCGAATGGCTAATCGATCAAGAAAATTTTTCCCTAATTGAAATTTATTTAAAAGATTATTATGAGGGTTCAAAAAATTAAATTAATTCTGGAAAAATATAAGCAAGAACCAAGAAACAAAATAGCCCCCTTTCTTGCACATAGGCGCACGCACCACTACTCATTGTGGCCAAAATTGGGGCTGAATTTTAAAACAGTTTGAGACCTCATTAAAATCTGGAAAAATATCTTTGAAATCATTTAAGATCCCCTAAATTCTAGATCTTGTAATTTTGGTTTTTAATTGAAAAAATAATCAAGAAATTGAAGAGAAAAAAGACCTTACCTAAGCTAGTCGAGAGAAACAGCAATGACACTTTCTTGGCAACGTTCGGGACAGATTTTGGAGTTCAAGATTTTAGATTTGGGGCTAATTTTAATGAGGAAAAATGAAAGCAATATGGTGGAGAATATGTTAACAAATCTTGTGGCAAAAAGAAAAAGAAGAAAGAGATGGTAAAATTGGTGTAGGCGACGATAACAATGGGAGAAAGAAAGAAACTTGAAGAGAAAAGAGGAGAGGAAGAGGGTGAACGGATTGGGTAGGTAAAATTTGAATTAAAGGCTGAAAAATACAATAAAAAATTTATATTTATACTTAGGGTTCAAAGGTATGGATGGCACACACATTAAAAAAACAAGGGATTTTGCAAATTTTAATTATTTCGCAAGGAAATGGATTCGAACTTGGGACCTCATTTAATTTGTAACATCCCGAATTAGGGCCTAGTTAGAACAGTGGTTTTGAGACCACAAATTCGAAGTAGAAATAATTATTTTTATTTTTTATGAGGTCTATGATATGATTGCATGCTTGTGTGAAAGTTTCATGAAGAAATTCTATTGATAAAGTGTCCAATTTGATATTTAGGACTAAATTACAAAATGTGAGTTCTAGAAGCTCTAAGCATGAAATTTCCGTGGATTATTAATTAGAGGTCCTTAAATAATAATTTTCCCAATTTTTATTTTTATGGACAAAAATGGGAATGAATAGGAAAATTTTGAAAGAAATGCCTTAAGGGCATTTTTGTCATTTGGTTAATGAAAGAATAAAAAGGGAAAAATAAGTAAAAAATTGTGTCCATCTTCCTCCTCCTTATCTGAAATTCTCAAGGAGCCAAGCTAGGGTTTTGTTCATCCTTTCAAGCTCGATTGTAAGTACACCCTAGCCCCGGTTGTTAATGTTTTTTATGTTTTTGAGATCTTTGAAGCATGATCTAGCTATTTCTACCATTATTTTGAGCTAGTGTTCATGTTCAAAAACTTACCCATGTGTGACATGCATGTATTTTAGTGTTTAATGGAGGAATATGAAAGTTTGATGCATGATAAACATCTTTTACAAAGTGGTTTTTCATGAAAACACCTAAAAAGGACCTTTTTGTAAAAGTTGTAAAATAGGCAGTTAAAAATTTGATTTGAAAGAAAATGTGGGCTAATATTAGTATGATATAAGTTCAGAAAGGCTTGGGTATCAAAGAAAATGAACACATTTCATTTTACGAGCCTAGGGGCTAAGTTGTAATTATGTGAAAGTTTAGGGGCAAAATTGTAACTTTTCCAAAGTATGGTTTATGGACTATTTTGAATAATGTGATAATTAAATAAGCAAAATTTGCTATTATAAATCAAGAAAAATAGAGTCTGAACCTAAACCGAGGAAAGAACAAGGTTGTGGACTAAATTGAATTGTAACACCCCAAACCTGGCCTAAACGTTATGGTCGAATCTGGCAATGTCATATTGACGTGTTTTTCACAAAGTGTGATGTCGTTGAAAAACCCTTTTCATGTTTACCTTTGTTGTGTTATCTTAATGATGATTTATAAAACGAGTCGTCCAATTAAAATTTGCGATCCAATCATAAGGGTATTTATTTTAAAACTTTTTGAATGTCAAGATATTGTTTTATAACGGAAGCTTTCTAAATCGATTGCGTTCTTGCGTTTACTTTGTAAAAATGTACAAACATTGTTTCTTTTTAAAACTCAAGTTCCTAATACTAGCAGTTATAACCAAATAAATAAAACCCCAAATAAAAGCTTAAAAATTTAAAAGGCCTTATTACATTAAAAATAAACCCAAAAACTATTTATAATTTAAAATCCAAAGAGAAAGTCCGTGCGGTTGTGTGGCCACCTTTGAGTCCCTCGTAGCACCGACCCACCTAAGCCTGGGGATTACCTATACAGATAAACAGATGGGTGAGTTATGAAAACTCAGTGTGTAATCCCATATCAAATAACCAATCAGTAAGCATACACGATGCAGGCCTAAGCCCAATACATATGATTCGATGCTCAAGACGCTGGGGCCTTAGCCCAATTCTGATGATCATCGATATCAATGTGGGCCTGAGCCCAATTCAGTGGCATATGCAATCAGTAGATCCTACACAACCAGCCTTTACATTCCATCTCCGTCAAACCTTTCACTACATGAGGGGATAAAATCCACCTACCCATCCCTACACTCCAAGTAGCACCGGTTGCGGCACTTAACAGTATTTGCAGCAGAGTTGCCAGTACAGTACACTTCCTCCAATCATAATAACCCAACCCCATGTAACCCATCATGCATCGTGTCATGTCGTGTCATAATATAATACGTGTAATCAATATGTGTAACGTGGCATGCTCGATGTAATCATACATCTCAAAAGGGCATAATAGTAATTTTACCACATAAGGCATAACAGTCATTTTATCCAGAAGGGGTTTAGGTAGACTTACCGACCCAACAGTAGGTCTACAGTCGTCTCGGGTGACCCCGTGCAACCTTAACAGACAAACAGTAAAAATGGGTGTAAGGCCCATGTTGCGGCCCATGTGGGCCCTCACGCCCGTGTGGCCCACTTAGCCTTGAAATGGCCTTCGCCATATGAATTACACAGCCTGGCCCAATTTTCTTTACACGTTCGTGTGGTTTATCTAACATGGCCCATTTTGGCCTGACATGGCCTATCTCAGTCCAAAACGGCCTCAGACCATGAAATCACTCATGGCCGGCCTCAATGATCTTACACCCACATTTAGGCATTCGGATTACCACATGAACGAGCGCACGACTGTGTGGCGTTGACGATCACTTAAGTCAATTTACGATGAGGGCAGTGTCTTTACACACCTTAATTGCGAAAGTGTGCTACTAGCCCACGAGTACACCTAACCTATCACAATCAGAAGTTTCGGATAATAACCTATCAAACGAATGGAAAGAACCCTAGCCAACACTTGTTTAAGAGATTACCTATCACTCGCCTTGATCGATCACACTAGAACTGTTGGAAGAGATCGCTTACAACCCTTAAAGACTACCGGTATTCCAATCACATCTTGTTACTATTACCATACACGCAAGTCATTGAACCAAGTGTATAGTAACTTACTGAAAGTGTAAACTTAGAATATGGGATAAGTGATCGGCCTACCCCCAAAAGCACACACTTGAACCGCGGCACAAGATGTAATAATCGCACCCCATGAGCCAAAACAGAGATGGCAACAAAGCTAGGGTGTTCGGCTATAAGCCAAGGATTCGACGGCCAGAAGGAAACACCACAACAATAAGGGAGAAATATCCCAAAAACAGAAAGATTAGAGACAAAGAGGGGAAGAAGTATACAGCACAAGTATCAAAGTGTAAGGAGAGGGAGATGTCGATACCCGAAAGAGTCGAGAAGAGAAGAGGAGTCAATGAGCCGAATTCTGAGAAGAGGAGTCAATGAACCGAAAACAAAAGAAAATAGAGAGGGGTGATGAGTTATTCAGCCAAGGTAACAAGGTGGAAGGGAAAAAGAATTGAGATAGAGAAGAGGAGAGAATCGGCCAAAGAAAAATATGTAAAAGAGGGAAAAAGTGTGAAATGCAAACCGAATAAACACTGCCCAAAATTCTCCAAGCACAATTCGGCTCCCAAAGAAGAGAAAATGACCCTAAAATGCTCACTTTAGCGAAAAAGGAGAGTCATCCCACCAAAGCCGAATTCTGAGTGGCTTAGCTTACCATTTCGGCACCAACTCTTCCACATTTCAAATTTCTCTAACTTTTCTCCTCAAATCCCTCTAGGAAATCACTCCCAAGATCACTCAGCCATATCCCACCTATCCATATCCCTTAACAGCCGAAATCTCGTCCAACAAGCTCTTAAAATTTGGCCACAACACCCCACACTCCTCAAACACTCGGTTTCAGTCAACCTAGGACACTCCACGGCACTTGCAACATAATAAAACACCCACTGCCCCTACCAGGATTCGAACCTCAGTCCTCTGGCATAAGTAACACACCACTTACCCCCTAGACAGCATGCTCTTCATGTCATAAAATACCCATATTTATTTAAGAAGCCTACTGACTAGAGACAGGGTTTATTCAAGTAAGAAACAAAATTTTTGCATAAGCCAAGGCTTGCACCCAAGACTTCTCAAACACTCACCAGGACACTTAACCACTGAAGCATACATGCATTTTGTGTCACATGCATTCTGAAATAAACATTAATGATTTTGGGGCGTTACAACTCTACTCTCCTAAAAAAAATTTCGGCCTCAAAATTTACCTAATCAGAACAGATGAGGGTATTGTTGTTGCATCGCCTCTTCAGGTTCCCACGTGGCCTACTCAAAACTGTGATTACGCCAAAGTACCTTAACCAGTGGAATAGATTTCCTCATCAAAATCTTTACATCAAGCTCCAATATCTGAAATGGTTCCTCATCAAAAGTCAGGTCTAGCCTAACCTTAATCTCCTTAACTGAGATAGTATGCGCAGGATCAGAACGGTAGCGCCTCAACATAGAGACATGGAACATATTATGAGTCCATTCCAACTTTAGAGGCGACTCTAACTGATATGCAACCGATCTCACACGTTTCAGTATGAGGTAAGGTCCAATGAATCTAGGGCTCAACTTGCCCTTCCGTCCAAATCTTAGTATTTTCTTCGATGGTGAGATCTTGAACTCCCACAGAATAATCAATTTCCTTATGCTTCAGGTCTGCATATGACTTCTATCTGTCTGATGTCGTCTTCAGTCGATCCCAAATTAGTCTAACTTTATCCTCGGTATCAAAAACCAATTCAATGCCCAGAACATGCCGCTCGCCCAACTTAGTCCAAGACGAAGGAGTACGACACCTACGACCATATAATACCTCATAAGGTGCCATCTATATGCTAGACTGATAGCTATTGTTATAGGTAACTCTGCTAGCGGCAAGTACTCCCCCCAACTACCTCGAAAATCTATCACACAACTCCTTAACATGTCCTCCAGTATTTGAATCACTCTCTCTGACTGACCATCTGTCTAAGGATGGAACGCAATACCGAAGTCCAACCTTGTACCCAAAGCCTCGTGTAACTTCTTCCAGAATCGAGACGTGAAACGAGGATCCCTATCAGATATTATGGAAATCGGTACCCCATGCAGTCTCACTATCTTAGCCACATACAGTTTAGCCAACTTCTGCAAAGAGTAATTAGTACGAACTGGTATGAAATGGGCAGACTTGGTCAATCTATCCACGATGACCCATACTGAATCCTTCTTAGTAGGCATTAGGGGCAGCCCACTAACGAAGTCCATAGTCACTGTCTCCCACTTTCAAAGTGGAATCTTAACTGGCTGAAGCAACCCTGAAGGTAACTGATGTTCAGCCTTAACCTATTGGCAAGTCAGACATTTACTCGCGAAGTCAGTAACTTCACGCTTAAGACTCAGCCACTCAAAGGTCTTGGTATATCTTATTTCCCCAGGATGCATAGCATAAGGACTACTATGCACCTCACGTAGTATATACTGCCTCAATCAGTATCCTTCGATACATAGACTCTCCCACGGAAACAGAGCACCCGTTCACTATCCAATCCAAAATCTGATATGTTGCCACTCTCAATCTGTAGGAATCGAGGACCCAGTGACTCATCCTCTAACTGGTTACCCTTAACCTGCTCAATCCACGTCAGTTTAACTTGGAGCTTGGCCAACAAGCTACCATCATCAAATAAACTGAGACGAGCACACATCGCCCTCAGATCAGTCATAGCCCTATCATTCTGAGTGAAGAGATACTTGAGGCTCTTGTGATCCGTGTAAATGATACACTTCTCACCGTATAGGTAATGCCTCCAAATCTTCAGTGCGAATACCACCGCAGCCAACTCCAAATCATGCGTCTGATAATTCACCTCATGAGTCTTAAGCTGATGAGACACATATGCAATCACCTTACCCTCTTGCATCAACACACATCCCAACCCCACATGTGATGCATCGCTGTAAACAGTGAACTCTTTCCCAGACTCTAGCTGTATCAAGACCGGGGCCTCAGTCAAAACTTTCTTAAGCTTCTCAATACTCTTTTCCTTGGCATCAGTCTAGTTAAACGGCACACCCTTATGCAACAACTTAGTCAGAGGTGCAATAATCAATGAAAACCCCTCAACAAATCGTCTATAATACTCTGCCAATCCTAGAAAACTACGAATCTCAAATACGGTCTTAGGTGGCTTCCAGTCCAAAACAGCTTCAATTTTCTGAGAATCAACCCTAATCCCTTCAGCAAATACCACATGGCCTAGAAATGTTACCTCCTGTAACCAGAACTCACATTTACTGAACTTGGCATACAGTTGTTTCTCCCTCAGAATCTACAAAACAACTTAGAGATGTTCATCGTGTTCATTTTCAGTTCTCGAATACATCAAAATGTCATCAATAAAAACCACTACGAACCGATCCAGATAGGGCTGGAACACTCAGTTCATCAGATCAATAAAAGTCGCTGGTGCATTTGTCAGTCCAAATGACATCACTAGGAACTCATAATGACCATAACGAGTCCTAAACGCAGTTTTGTAAACATTAGTCTCTTTGACCCTCAGTTGATGGTACCCAGATTGGAGATCAATCTTAGAGAAAATTGAAGCTCCTCAAAATTGGTCGAATAGATCATCAATCCTCGGTAGGGGGTACTTATTCTTAATGGTCAATTTATTCAATTGTCGATAATCGATGCACATATGCATAGATCCATCCTTCTTTTTCACAAACAAAACCGGTGCTCCCCATGGAGACACACTAAGGCGGATGAACCCTCGATCTAATAACTCTTGAATTTGAGCCTTAAGTTCTACAAGCTCCTTCGGTGCCATTCTATAAGGGGCGATGGACACCGGAGCTGTACCAGCCAGGAGCTCAATTCCAAACTTAACTTCCCAGTTTGGAGGTAACCCAGGCAGCTTACCAAGAAAAACATCTATAAAGTCTTTAACTGTTCTAATATCATTAACAGAAGAACCTCGAAATCTAAAACACTGATGTAGGCTAGATACGCCTCACACCCCTTACGAACCAATTTCTCAGCCCTCAATGTAGATATCACATTTGACAAATAATTCTGACGCTCCCCAATTACAACTACCACCTTATCCTCCACAGTTCTCAGTACCATCCATTTAGCAGCACAGTCCGAGTTTGCCCGATATTTCACCAGCCAATCCATCCTCAAAATTAAGTCAAATTCTCCAAAAGGAAGTTCCATCAAATCCGCCAAAAAGATAACTCCTTGAACCTCCAAAGGCATATCTCTGAATAGTTTATCTACCCTTACAGACTGCCCCAATGAACTCAACACAGTAATCTCACTTACAGTACTCTCAACCAAGATATCCAAAGTCTCAGACACATTACAAGCTATATAGGAATGGGTAGATCCTATATCTACCAGTGCAGTATTAGGTACATTATAAATAAAGAATGTACCCGTGATAACGTCTAGGGCGTCTCCATCCTCTCGGTGATGTACCGCATAAACTAGAGCTGGCTGCCTCGCCTCAGTACGACCAACACCTCTGCTTGGTGCCCTCTAACCACGGCCCATACCATTGCCACCTCTGGCCTGGCCACGGCCTCTTGGTGGCTGTTAACACCTCTCGGCAGCTGAACAATACCCATTCTAGTAGCTTGCATCTGATCAGGACTCCGTAGACAATCTTTGATATGATGCTCTAATGATTCGCATATTAGACATGCTGTAATCTTTTTCTAGCACTCGCCCTGATGGTGTCTCCTACAATCCGCACAAGGCTGTGGTCCAATAACAGCAACAAGGGGGCCCACACTAATCGACCCATCAACTCTGGCTTTTTTCTTAGGCCTCAAGAATGAACTTGAGGGCTCTGAATCCCTCTTGTTCCTACCCCTTTCTTTCTCACGGTTCTTGCGCTCAGCGCGCTTTACATTCTCGGCGATCTTTACCTTATCCACCAAAGTAGCAAAATCTCGCTCCCTCTGTGGAGCTATAAGAACACTTAGACTATCCCTAAGGCCGTCCTTGAAATGAACACAGCACTCATATTCAGTTGCCACCACCCCTCGTGTAACACCCCTTACCCGTGTCTAAGGTCGGGACAGGATACGAGGCATTACCGGACTTAAACATATGCAATCACATAAAATCGATTCAAATCAAAAACATTCATACATATGTGTAATGTCCCTTAAACGGGCTTACGATGCCCTAAACACTCATCAGAGATGATTCGGAACTAAACCAGAAACTTTAAAAAGTTTTGGGAAAACTTAGAAAATTTCATCATGAAACAGGGTCACACGCTCGTGTGGGTAGGCCGTGTGGTCATACACGCCCATATGGCTCGGGACGCCCTGTATCCTCAGTTCATGTAACTTTCTGTTTATGATGTCAGCAACAAAATAGAGTCACACGGCCAAGTCACACGCCCAGATGCTAGGCCATGCCCTCCACACAGCTGAGACACACAGTCGTGTCTCTACCCGTGTGGCCAAGAAAGTGACTATGTACCAAGCTATTTGGCACCCTAATTTTCACATACTTAAACATAACTTTAATGGCACTTTTCATGCATAATTGAGCATTTAAAACATCATCAAACAAGTCATGATCATGGCAATTTCATATCAATTTATTCATGTATAAGGTACCATACTTTGCCTAGTTTAAACTTATCAAACTTTCATGCCATGACTATCATTAACCCATTCTCTTATTTCATACTTATGAAAATTATGTCATCAACCAATTATCAAGCACCTACACCATATTCAC
Organism: Gossypium anomalum; assembly: GCA_025698475.1. NCBI lineage: Eukaryota > Viridiplantae > Streptophyta > Magnoliopsida > Malvales > Malvaceae > Gossypium > Gossypium anomalum. The sequence continues at coordinate 65,821,221 of CM046956.1, forward strand.
ACACCCATCCATATTAAACAACATTATCACACCACATGACCTTTGGCACATGTAAGTACATATAATTAGGCATTACAACCCAAATAGTCAATATAAGCCACATCTCATGGCTATATATACAAAATGAATCAATATATCACTATAAAGCAATACATTTGACCAAATGAAATGACACATACATAATTGACTAAGCCCTTAAACATGCCATAAACTCAAGTGCTTGAATACTTATACCCCAAATCGTAGCTTGATAGTGTGATTGAATCTACGACGATCTCCAACCCGAGCTAGCTAAATAAACCTATAAGAGATAGGAAAGGAAGGGGAGTAAGCTATATAGCTTAGTAAGTCCGTATGAAAATAATAAGCAACTTATTAACATGTTTTTTCCAAATTCTAACAACATGTTTTCAAGATAGCACAATCATAATTGCACATAATTCAGTCAAGCTGTCTACTCGAGTAACGGTCACTAGATTATTTATAACTTGAGCTACAAATTTCTAAATTATGATCTGTTAGTTTTATTTGAAACTAGACTCATATATCTTTCTACCATAAAACTTTTAGAATTTATTGATTAGCCAATAAGTATAGTTTCTTCTTCAAAGTTACTCCTTTTCTGCTGTTTGATAGCTTCGACCTTTCTTTACTAAAAATTAATTATCTCCTCATGCGAGATTTGGATGATGTTCCCATTTATTTATTTTGAAAATAGGCTTATTAAGTATTTTAAGCATATAAATTATAACCCATAATTATTTTTTTTACAATTTTTAATGATTTTCCCAAATCAAAACAGGGGATTCCGAATTCATTCTGACTTTGTCTCACAAAAATTCAAATATCTCTTAAAATAAAATTCTTTTGCTTACAACATTTCCTTTATAAGAAAATATACTTAATAAGATTTAATTGCATATCTTATTCAACCACTAAATCGGTTTCCACCATTATTGGTGAATTTTCAAAGTCGGACTGCTGCTGCTATCCAAAACTATTTTAGTGTAAAATAATGATAACTAAATAACACCTTTACAAATCATTTCAACCATCATGGTATAAATACATTTTTATATAACATAAGCATGGACCCATAATCACAAGGTCATCACAAAATCATTCTCATTGGCATGATTTACTGATTTACTTCGTTACAAAGATGCATCATAAACCGAAATCGTTTCTCATGAGTTTTGCATACATACCTGTACCGATCCTTACCATGTCATACATACACGTAATGCCGTTGCATCTTCGATGTCTCGCACACTAAGTGCCATACTCAGTATCTCGCACACCAAGAGTCATTCTCAATATTTCCACATTAAGTGCCACACATATATATATAGCCGAAGCTATCTCAAATCACACACCAAGTGCCACATTTAGCCGAAGCTATTTCAAAGCGCACACTATGTGCCATTCTTAACCGATATGTCGTTAAACATAATAAGAGTCACTTATATAAAATTTATACGATTTCAAAGCATTAAAAGCATAAATTTAACAATGCTTATTACATACAAACTTACCTCGATCGTCAAAACATTAAAATGGATCGACTAGTCTAAACTCTGATTTTCCCTCGATATAGACTCGTACGAGGCTTAACTTGATCTAATCAATCAAATTCATCTATTTAAATGCATGTTCTATTCATTTCAGTCCAATTTCATATTTTGGTAAAATTACTATTTTACCCCTACACTTTTGACCTTTTTACAAATTAGTCTTTAAGCTCGTAAAATGCAAATTTAATTAATTTCATCATAACCCAAGCTAGCCGAATTTCATATATGTACATATAGCCCATAATTTTTATTTATTCACACTTTTACCACACAATTAATTATATTTCACAATTTAGTCCAAAATTGACATTTTTACTAAAATTCACTTAACAAAACTCATTAATCTAACATCGAAGATTTATTTTCTATCATTAAACATCAAGATACTCAAACATTCAACAATGCAATCATCCAAATACTTTAACAATTTTGAAATCGGAGGTACGGGCTAGCTAGATTACGAAGCAACGATCTCAAAAATGTAAAAATTATCAAAAATCGAGACGAAATGGACTTACATGCATGATGATGAATGGCTAAACCTTAAAAGAACAACAATGGCTTTCTTTTCTTTCATATTTGGCTGAAAGAGATAAACCTTGCATGTATTTTCATGTTTTGTTTATTTAATTAACCTTTAATAACCAATTTACAATTTTACCCTTAATGTAAAACCACTAAAATATTTCATGCATTACCAAACATGTCCACTCACAATTCAAATGGTTTAATTACCATTTGAGGACCCTCACTTTAAAATCCAAGGCCAAATAACACCTTTTTTTCTAATAGCATGCAACTTTTGCATTTTACGCGATTTAGTCTTTTTTACCAAATTAACCATTTGAAAGATAAAATTTCTTTACGAAAATTTCACACAACTATAATATCATGCTGTAAATATTAAAATATTAATTAAAAATAAATTTTTTGATGTCGAATTGTGGTCCCGAAATCACTGTTCTGATTAACCCTAAAAACGGGCTGTTACACCTCGCGCATAGCAACTTAATTGCAAAAATTTGGGCTCATATTCAGCCACTGATTTATCCCCCTGAGTCAAATTCAGAAACTTTCTCCTCCAGGCATCCACATAACTAGTGCCCACATACTTTCCTTGGAAAGTAGTCTTGAAAAATTCCCAGGTCAGCCGATCAGGCTGAGTACCCTCTTTAACCGTAAGTCACCATTGGTAGGCATCATCTCGCAACAATGACACTGCACCCTTTAGTTTCTGCTCGGGGGTATAGTCGAGGTCATTCATTATCCTCTCTGTGGTCTTGATCCAATATTCGGCCACATTAGGGCCTACTCCGGTAATACCCCTGAGAATCACAACTCCATTAGACCAGAGTCATTCCGTAACTGACCCACGGCCCACAGTACCAGTATTAGGCCTAGCGACCCTCTCCAAAATCTGCAACATGGCCTGGGACAATGTGACATTCCTAGCCTCATGATCATGAGACCTAGTTTCAGTCCCAGGTGAAGCCGATGCCTCCCTAGCTTCAACATTAGGCATATGGCCCGATGACGAAGACCCAGCTCGAGCACCTCTACAGCCTCCGTCGCGGCCTCTTGTACCCCTTCCACAAGTACCTCTGGTGTTCATTATCGAATTACGCTTTATCTGTGTTAACAATTTTATGCATCAGTTTATAGTTCCAGTCTTTATTAATGGATATTTTATGGAAAATAGTATTAGAAATTCAGAGTTCGTTTTCGCGAATCGCAGTCTTACTAAATTTTAGTTTACCCTATATAGAGTATTTCAGTACAGTCTACTACCTACAGTAGTCTCAGTATTTCAAAATAAACAATCAACAATTTCAGAAGACTTACAGAATCGGTGCCGAGAACTCGGTGTACCACATATTCAGTAAATATGTTTCAAAATACTCCCAAATCATTTAAAACATTTCTTTTTGGAAATTCCAAGTTTTAGAAGAAACCCAAATCCACAGTTGAATTTTGCAACCTAGCTCTGATACCACTAAATGTAACACCCCAAACCCAGCCTGGACGTTATGGCTGAATCTGGCGATATCACATTGACATGTTTTTCGCAAAGTGTAATGTCGTTGAAAAACCCTTTCCATGTTTACCTTTGTTGTGTTATCTTAATGATGATTTATAAAACAAGTCGTCTAATTAAAACTTGTGATCCAATCATAAGGGTATTTACTTTAAAATTTTTTGAATGTCAAGATATCGTTTTATAACAAAAGCTTTCTAAATCGATTGTGTTCTTACGTTTACTTTGTAAAAATGTAAAAATGTTGTTTCTTTTTAAAACTCAAGTTCCTAATACTAGCAGTTATAACCAAATAAATAAAACCCCAAATAAAAGCTTAAAAATTTAAAAGGCCTTATTACATTAAAAATAAACCCAAAAACTATTTATAATTTAAAATCCAAAGAGAAAGTTCGTGCGATTGTGTGGACACCATTGAGTCCCTCGCAGCACCGACCCGCCTAAGCCTGGGGATTACTTGTACAGATAAACAGATGGGTGAGTTATGAAAACTCAGTGTGTAATCCCATATCAAATAACCAATCAGTAAACATACACAGTCTGGGCCTAAGCCCAATATAGTAACAGTTCAGTATCAGTTGGGGCCTTAGCCCATTACAATGATCGATGATCGATGTCGGTGTGGGCCTGAGCCCAATTCGATGACAAGATGCGATATAGATATGCAATCAATAGATCCTACCCAACCAGCCTCTACACTCCATCTCCGTCCAACCCTACACTCCATGTGAGGATAAAATCAACCCACCCATCTCTACACTCCAAGTAGCACCGATTGTGACACTTAACAGTATTTGCAGTAAAGCTGCTAGTACAGTACACTTCCTCCAATCATAATAACCCATCTCCATGTAACACATCATACATCATATCATGTCATGTCATGTCATAATATCATACGTGTAATCAATATGTGTAACGTGGCATGCTCGATATAATCATACATCTCACAAGGGCATAACAGTAATTTTACCACAAAAGGCATAACAGACATTTTATCCAGAGGGGGTCTAGGTAGACTTACCGACCCAACAGTAGGTCCACAGTCATCTCGGGTGACCCGTGCAACCTTAACAGACAAACAGTGAATATGGGCCTATGGTTCATGTTGTGGCCCATGTGGCCCACACATCTGTATGGCCCACTTAGCCCAGAAATGGCTTTGGCCATGTGAATTAAACAGCCTGGCTCAATTTTCTCCACACGTCCGTATGGTTTATCCGACACAGCCTATTTCAGCCCAAAATAGCCCAAAACGGCCTCAGGCCATGAAATCGCTCATGGCTGGCCTCAACGATCTTACGCCCATGTTTAGTCATTTGAATTACCACACGAGCTAGAGCACGCCCATGTGGCGTTTGCGGTCACTTATTTCAGCTTTTGTCAATTTACGATTAGAGTAGTGTCTTTACACACCTTAATTACAAAAGTGCGCTATTAGCCTACAAGTACACCAAACCTATCACAATCAAAAGTTTTGGTTAATCACCTATCAAACAAATTGAAAAGAACCCTAGCCAACACTTGTTTAAGAGATTACCTATCACTCGCCTTGATCGATCACACTAAAACTATTGCAAGAGATCGCTTACAACCCTTAAAGACCACCTGCATTCCAATCACATCTTGTTACTATTACCATACACGCAAGTCATTGAACCAAGTGTATAGTAACTTACCAAAAGTGTAAAATTAGAACAGGGGACAGAAGTGATCGGCCTACCCCAAAAAGTACACACTTAAACCGAGGCACAAGATGTAATAATCGCACCCCGTAAGCCTAAACAAAGATGGCGAAAAAGGCAGGGTGTTCATCTATAAGCCAAGGATTTGACGGCCAGAAGGAAACACCACAACAACAAGGGAGAAATATCCCAAAAATCAAAAGAGTAGAGGCAAAGAGGGGAAGAGGTATACGGTACAAGTATCAAAGTGTAAGGAGAGGGAGATGTCAATTCCCGAAAGAGTATAGAAGAGAAGATGAGTCAATGAGCACTTTTCAAAACCAAAAACAAAAAAAAAATAGAGAGGGGTGATGAGGTATTCGGCCAAGGTAATAAGGTGGAAGGGAAAATGAATTGAGAGGGAGAAGAGGAGAGAATCGACCAAAGTAAAAGATGTAAAAGAGGGAAAAAGTGTGAAATTCAAACCCCGAATAAACACTGCCCAAAATTCTCCAAGCACAATTCAGCTCCCAAAGAAGGGAAAATGACCCCAAAATGCTCACTTTAGCCGAAAAAGAGAGTCATCCCACCAAAGCCGAATTCTGAGTGGCTTAGCTTACCATTTCGGCACTAACTTTTCCACATTTCAAATTTCCCTAACTTTTCTCCTCAAATCCCTCTAGGAAATCGCTCCCAAGATCACTCAACTATATCTCACCTATCCATATCCCTTAACAGTTGAAATCCCGTCCAACAAGCTCTTAAAATTTAGCCACAACATGCCACACTCCTTAAACACTCAGTTTCAATCAACCTAGGACACTTCCACGGCACTTGCAGCATAATAAAACACCCACTGCCCCCACTAAGATTCGAACCTCAGTCCTCTAGCATAGGTAACACACCATTTACCCCCTAGACAGCAGGCCCTTCATGTCATAAAATACCCATATTTATTTAAGAAACCTACTGACTAGAAACAGGGTTTATTCAAGTAAGAAACAAAATTTTTGCACAAGCCAAGGCTTGAATCCACTCACCAAGACACTTAACCATTGAAGCAAACATGCATTTTGTGTCACAAGCATTCTGAAATAAACATTAAAGATTTTGGGGCGTTACATGAATAGTAGCCATATTTTAGGTATCGAGGTAAGTTTATGTGTAAATAATGCAAAGTTACATTATTATGTATTTAATGCTTTAATATCGCATGAATTGTATAATTGTCTTTATGGATTTAATTAATGATGACTCGGTGATGATTCGATGAGGTCAATACCTCAAAATCCCAGTTGAACCTCAAAGTGTAAGGAGAGGGAGATGTCGATTCCCGAAAGAGTAGAGAAGAGAAGAGGAGTCAATGAGCACTTTCCAAAACTGAAAACAAAAGAAAATAGAGAGGGGTGATAAGGTATTCGGCCAAGGTAATAAGGTGGAAGGGAAAATGAATTGAAAGGGAGAAGAGGAAAGAATCGACCAAAGTAAAAGATGTAAAAGAGGGAAAAAGTGTGAAATGCAAACCCGAATAAACACTGCCCAAAATTCTCCAAGTACAATTTGGCTCTCAAAGAAGGGAAAATGACCCCAAAATGCTCACTTTAGCCGAAAAGGAGAGTCATCCCACCAAAGCCAAATTTTGAGTGGCTTAGCTTACCATTTCGGCACTAACTTTTCCACATTTCAAATTTTCCTAACTTTTCTCCTCAAATCCCTCTAGGAAATCGCTCCCAAGATTACTCAACCATATCCCACCTATCCATATCCCTTAACAGCTGAAATCCCGTCCAACAAGCTCTTAAAATTCAGCCACAACACGCCACACTCCTTAAACACTCAGTTTCAGTCAACCTAGGACACTTCCACGGCACTTGCAGCATAATAAAACACCCACTGCCCCCACCAAGATTCGAACCTCAGTCCTCTCGCATAGGTAACACAGCACTTACCCTTTAGACAACAGGCCCTTCATGTCATAAAATACCCATATAGAGACAGGGTTTATTCAAGTAAGAAACAAAATTTTTGCACAAGCCAAGGCTTGAATCCAAGACTTCTCAGACACTCACCAAGACACTTAACCACTGAAGCAAACTTGCATTTTGTGTCACAAGCATTCTGAAATAAACATTAAAGATTTTGGGGCGTTACATGAATAGTAGCCATATTTTGGGTACCGAGGTAAGTTTATGTGTAAATAATACAACGTTACATTATTATGTATTTAATGCTTTAATATTGCATGAATTGTATAATTGTCTCTATGGATTTAATTAATGATGACTCGATGATGATTCGATGAGGTCGATACCTCAAAATCCCGGTTGAACCTTAGGAATAGTTAGAATACAAATGTCATGACAATAGGTTTATGCACGATCCCATGTAAGACCATTTCTGGGACATGGCTTTGGCATCGATATGTAATTTCGTGTAAGACCATAGCTGGGCTATCGGCATCGATATGTGATCCCATGTAAGACCATGTTTGGGATATGGCTTGGGCATCGACCTATGATCCCATGTAAGACCATGTCTGGGACATGGCATTGGTATTGATATGTGATCCCATGTAAGACCATATCCAGGATATGGAATTGGCAACCTACCATGTGTATGATAGTTCTGAGTATCCTTTAGTATTCCAAGTGGTTCAACAGGTAATCCAACAATTATGTCAAAGAGATGACAATGTACTATCATGTTGAAAGAATACAGGTATGTACACAAAGCTCATAAACATTGAGATTATGAATGGATGAGACCTTTGAAGAAGTGAATGAATGAATTAAGATCATGAGTTTTATTGTACATTATGTAAATGGCATGACTTAAAATGTACCTATGATACTTGATGACATTGTGATAAATATTATTGTGCTATGTGTATAATATTCAATGGTTAATGTTGTTACTTATTTACATGCAAACTTACTAAACTTTATGCTTACTCCTTTTCCTTTTCCATTTCCTTATAGTGTCGCCAAGCTAGCTCAGGGATCGAAGGACGTCGGAGCTCGATTCACACTATCAAACTAATCTTTTGGGTATAGTGAATTTAAGTATTTTGAGTATGACATGTTTAGAGACTTGGTCTTTTTGTTATATGTCATATTAGTTTAGCCAAGTGTGTCGGCTTATAATGATTTGATGATTCATTTTGTATATGGCTATGAGATATGGCTCATATTAATTATGGGGATGTAATCCTATTCATATATGCATGCATGTGCTATGTTCACTCATGTTGTGGGCATAGATGAATTGTGGATATGATCATGGATGTTTGATGATGGAAATATGAGTAAATGGCATTATAAAAACCTGGGCATGAATGTATGAAATGAAAGTAAATTGATGATTCATATTGCATGTGAATTTGGCAAGCTTGGTCTAAATAAAAGATGAAGTCTTAAGCAAGTATAAATTGATAAGAAGTTGACTTGCATGAGCTATGATTATGAATGTGTAAGTGTGCATGTGTCATTAAGGGTGACAAAAGGCTTGGAATATAGCCTCAAAGTTGTCCACACGGGTAGGCACACAGGTGTGTATCTAGGCCGTGTGTGACACACCGTCTGCCCTATGGGTGTGTGCTTTGGTCGTGTGTCCCCTGCACCCTATTAAATGCAAAATAGAATTCTCAATAGTAAACACATGGTAGAGACACAACCGTGTGAAGGACACGGCCGCAGGACATGGGCACATGCCCAGGCCGTGTGAAGCCTGTACTTAATTTTTAGAATTTAAATCGCCACATGGCCAAGACACACACCTAAACACACGGGTGTGTGTCTTGGCCATGTGACCTTAATTGTATTAATGATGTCATAAATAGAGAGTTACACGAACATGTCCCAAGCCAGACAGGTGTGTGTGACCACACGGTCTACCCACACGGGCGTGTGACCCTGTTTTATGAAAATTTTCTGTGTTTTCCCAAAGTTTTCTAAAGTTCTTGATTTAGTCCCGAACTATACCCGATGTATGTTTTGGGCCTTGTAGACCCATATAAGGGAAAATTTGTATATGTATGAATGGATTTAATTGGAACAAAATTTTTATGGCCCGGTTTTGTATGTTGCTTGTGATTAAGTCCGGTAATGCCTCATATCATGTTTCAGCGTCGGGCACAGGTAAGGGGTGTTACATAATTTCCATGATTTCTCATATTTCTTTTAACCATTAGGCTTTTTCCTCATTCCTGAAATAATTTTCTAATATTTATTTTAAAAACAAGGCATGTCGCATACTAGGGTTTAAGGAAAAATTTGCAAAATAATAAAAAAGATGAGAGAGAAGGGATTTGAAATTAGGTTTCAAGGAACATTTCACTAACATTTAACCAACAAACCAATACCTCATTTATTTCCTAAAAATACATAGATAAATTTCAAAAATTAAGGCATGACCACTCTCTTTCAATTCACAAACCCGATTCTACTAACCCCTGATTTTTGGGATGTTACAAGAAGCGTACACCTGGTGGCAATTAGTGATATGCCACGTACCTATTAAACAGGCCAATTGAGAATTTTTTCAAAAGGAATTCCAAAAGAAGTATGTCAAAGAATTGTACATAGACGATAAAAGGCAAGAGTTTTTGCTGTTAAAGCATAGTGCGCTATTAGTTGCCGATTATGAAAGGGAGTTCGTATGACTTATTAAGTACGCTACTGAATTTGTGCCATCTGAAATCAAAAGTTGTAAACGATTTCTACATGGGTTACGTGATGAATTAGGAGTATAGCTGGTATCGCATCAAATTACAGAATTTATCAATCTAGTTGAACGAGCAAAGATTGTAGAACAAGCCCTAAGACTTGATAAAAAGCTGAGGTTACTCATGCTTTTGGGAAGCAGTTTTGAGCTGCTAGCTCGCATCTACAACCAAAACGAACCAAAGAAATTCGCAGTGGCTGGAAAATGACTTTTAAGCCCAATATATTTGATAAAAATCGTGATCGACAACTGACCGTGTCCACGGGTAGTGTGCAAGGTCCGTCTAGGGATACCGATATTCTGAATTACGAACATTGTGGGAAAAAGCACCGTGGTGAATGTTGAAAGCTAACTCGGGCTTGTTTTAGCTATGGATATATAGAGTATTTTGCTCGAGAGTGTCCAAAGAATGAGAATGCTACTCCTGTTTCTTCTTAGAGGTTTGTGCTTGCATCTAGGGGCCGCGGAACAAGTCGCAGTAGTTCTTTTGCAAGAGGTGGTGGTAGGAAGGGAAATGATACTGTTACTTACCAGGCAGAGGCCAGAGCGCCAGCACGAGCTTTATGTTATACGAACACGTGAGGACGGTGATGCTACTGACGTCGTGGCAGGTATCTTTTTATTACATTCAGAACCTGTTTATGCTTTGGTTGACCCAGGATCTTCACACTCATATATTAATGTCGAGTTAGTTAAATCGAGAAGTTTAAAAGCTGAGACATCTAGAGTATCGATAGTTGTGTCAAGTCTTTTGGGATAGTCTGTAATGGTGGATCAGGTGTGTAGGCGATGCCCGTTAGAAATACAAAATGTAACATTCCCTGTTGATTTGTTGATAATGTCATTTGTCAACCTTGATTTATTATTGGGAATGGATTGGCTTACTAAGCACGAAGTGATTCTAGACTGTCGTAAAAAGAAATTTTTGGTTTAGAGTGAAGACGATAACATAATTGAAGCGAATAGTGTTCAAACGAGTGGGTCAACTCATATCATTTCGAAAATTTGAGCTAATAAACTTCTCAAGCAAGGCTATGAAGCTTTTCTAGTCTATGTTATCAACTCAAATTCTGGTCATAATCAGAGCAGTAAGATTCGTACCGTTTGTGAATTCTCTGATGTGTTTCCCGAGAAATTACCTGAATTACCACCAAATTGAGAGATTCAATTTGCAATTAAAGTGTTTCCTGGTATGGCTTCGGTGTCAATGTCCCCTTATCATACAGTACCCATAGAGCTGAAAGAATTAAAGGTGCAATTGCAAGATTTGCTGGATCGTGGCTTTATACACCCTAGTATATCATATTGGGGAGCTTCAATGTTATTTGTTAAAAAGAAAGATGGCTCAATGCGACTTTGTATGGACTATCGACAATTGGATAAGTTGATGATTAATAATCGATATTCCTACCTCGTATTGATGACTTGTTTGATCAACCTAAGAGAGCTTATTTCTTCTCTAATATTGATTTGAGATCGGGTTACTATCAACTGAAAGTGAAAGATAGTGACGTACCTAAGATGGTGTTTCGTACGCGTTCTGGCCACTATGAATTTTTGGTGATGCCTTTTAGGATAAATAATGCTTCAGTGACATTCATGGATCTCATGAGCAGTATTTGCCAACCGTATTTTGATCAATTTGTGGTATTTTTCATTGATGACATCTTAATCTATTCAAAATCTGAATTCGAGCATAAGTAACACCTCAGAATTGTCTTGCAAGTGTTACGAGAGAAATAATTATATGGAAAGATTAGAAAGTGTGAAATCTAGTTATCAAAAGTTGTGTTTTTAGGACATGTTATCTTGGCAGGTGTAGTTACAGTTGATTCGAAAAAGATTGAAGCCATTGTTCAATGCAAAGCACTGAGGAATGTGTCAGAGGTCTGTAGTTTTCTTGGTTTGGCTGGTTACTACAGTAGATTCGTAAATGGATTTTTGAAGATAGCTTTGATGATGACAAAGTTTTTGCAAAAAAAGTTTAATTCGTTTGGAGCAAGGAATGTCAAGAGAGTTTCGAGAAATTGAAACAGATGTTGACTGAGGCACTGGTTTGAACTTTACCTAAATCAAGAAAATATTTTATGGTCTACAATGATGCCTCATTGAGTGGTCTCAGTTGTGTCTTGATGTAAAATGGAAAAGTGGTTGCGTATGTGTCTCGTCAACTAAAAACACATGAACGTAACTATCCAATTCATGACTTAGAGTTAGCTGTTGTGGTCTTTGCTTTAAAGATCTAGAGACACTATTTGTATGGTGAAAAGTGTCACATTTATACTAATTGCAAGAGTCTTAAGTACCTCCTAACAAAAAAGGAGTTGAATTTAAGACAACGAAATTGGGTCAAGCTTCTAAAAGATTATGATTATGGCATTGATTGCCATCCCGATAAAGCTAACGTCATAGCTGACACATTAAGTAGGAAGACAGTCGTTGAGTTGCAAACAATGTTTGCTCAACTTAGTATTAATGATGATGAAAGCTTGTTGGCTGAGTTGAAGGTCAAGACGGTGTTGTTTGGTCAGATTAAAGTAGCACAATTAGATGATGTCAAGTTAGCGAATAAAAGAGAAATGGTTCAAATTGGCGCAATAGAAAGTTTCAGTATTGATAATTGTGATTGTTTGAGATTTCCAAATAGAATTTGTGTTCCAGATGTTGCAGAATTAAAAGAGTTGATACTTCATGAAGCTCATGGTAGTCCTTTTGCTTTAAATCCTAGAGGAACGAAAATGTATCGCAACCTGTAAAAAATGTATTGGTGGCCAGAAATGAAAAGAAATGCAGTTAAGTTTATAGATAAATACTTAACTTGTCAACGAGTTAAGGCAGAACATTAGGTTCCCACAGGATTACTTCAGCCCATTTCTGTTCCTGAGTGAAAATGGGAACGCATCATGATGGATTTTTTAACGAGATTACCATTATCTTTGAGCGAGAAAAATGTTGTGTGGGTGATTGTTGATTGACTTACGAAATCGGCTCATTTTATTGCAGTCAAGATTGATTGGTCACTTCAAAAACTTGCTGAAGTTTACATTTAGGAAATTGTGAGATTGTAGAGTGTTCCTATGTCGATTATCTCTTATCAAGATCCGTATTTCACTTTGAGATTTTGGAAACAATTGCATGAATCTCTTAGTATGAGACTCAATTTCGTCACAGCCTTTCACCCACAGGTAGATGAACAAACTGAACGTGTTATTCAAACTTTGGAAAAATATGCTTCACACTTGTGTAATCGATTTTAAATCAAGTGGGGAACATTATTTACATTTGGCCAAATTTGCATACAATAATAGTTTCCAATCGAGTATTCAAATGGCTCTGTACGAAGCTTTATACGGTCGTAGGTGTCGAACACCTGTTTGTTGGATGGAATTGCGTAAAAAAAAAGTTGTTGGGCTAAAATTGATTCAAGAAACAGAAGATATTGTTAAGATGATCCAAGATAGATTGAAAATAGCTTTTGATAGATAGAAATCGTACGCAAACTTGAAACATAGAGATATTGAGTTTGCTGTTGGTGACAGGGTGTTTCTAAAAGTGACACCTTGGAAGAAAGTTATGCGATTTGGCAGAAAAAAGAAGCTGAGTCCTCGTTTTATTGGACCGTATGCGATTATTGAAAGAATGGGACCAGTTACATATTGGTTATCTTTGCTTGCAAAATTACAGAAAATGCGCGAAGTTTTCCATGTGTCAGTGCTTAGAAGGTATTAATCAAATTCGTCTCACGTTATTTCAATGGAAGAAATTAAAATTCAACTCGACTTGTCTTATGAAGAAGAACATGTCAAAATTTTAGCTCGCGAGATGAAAGAATTGCGTAATAAACGTATTCTGTTAGTAAAAGTTCTATGGCGTAGCCATAGTGTTAAGGAAACCACTTGGGAACCCAAAGAGACGATGAGATCTCAATATCCAAACCTCTTTTCAGGTAAATTACGGGGATGAAATTTATTTAGTGGGGGAGAATTGTAACGACTCGATAGTCAAGGGTGTCAGAAAGTGTATTCTCGGGACTCTGTACCTGTAAACCGGATCCATAAATATTTTTATTAAATATTTACGAGGCTAGCTTAGTAGCTAATTAATTTTTGGATTGATTATTTTTGTGAAATTAGGAGTTTTTAAGATACAGGGACTAAATCGCGTAAGGGTTAAACGTTGAATTATAAATTGAAATAAATTAAAGGGACTAAATAAGAAAATATACCTTTTGTTCTCTTTAAAGTGGACGGTCATGGGTTAAAAACAATTAATATCATGTTATATATATATATATATATATATATATATATATTATATTATATGATTATAAATTAAATTAAATATATATGTTATATAATAATAATAAATACTAAAACTATTACATGCAAACATTAAAGAAAGAAAAGAAAGAAAGAAAAGGAGAAGAATTTCACGACACTAAGGGTTTTGAAGTTCAAATCTAAATTGGTTAGTGCAATTTAGCCCCTACATTTGTAATTTTTATATTTTTGGAATCCCGGTACTTAGGATTACCCGACCTATGTTGTAATTTTTAGTATTGTTCAAGATTTTAGATATTGACATTGTTGAATAGTTTAAATATTAGGGGTTAAATAGATAGGTTTTTAAGTTTGAAAGGGAAAAGGACTAAATTGTGGAATAAATTATTGATTTTCAGTAATAGGGACTAAATTGTAAAAATTTTGAAATTAAGGGGTCGAATTAGAAAAGAGGAAGCTAAATGTGGTCTAGAGTGAAATTAGTATAAAAATATGAAGTTACATGTGAAGCTTAAAATTAGTCTGGATTTAGGGATTAAATTGAAGAATAAGTAAAATATAGTGTGAAAATTGAAATTTAATGTGAAATTGAAATGTCTAATATTAATGTGATTTAATTGTTTTAATCCATAGCTAATGTCGTACTAGAATCCTTGAGTAAAAAGAGGAAGGATAAAATTGATGCCGAATAACTCGGAATTCACGGTTTGTGTTTCTATAATCCGAATTAAATAGTAGATTATTGCATATATAATTGTTTGCATATGTTAAGCATTTGAGGTGAGTACTTTAGTACTTTGGGATTGAATTAAATTCATAATTGAAATGAAATGGATTGATTTTGTATATTATGAAATATATTAATTATGAATATTTGTGTATTAAGAAAATTTTGATTATTATCAAATTGAATATATGCTTACATGTAATGATATATATTTATGAAATTAAGACATTGGTTGTATTGAAAAGTGAAATAAAACCCTATTAATTGTATCGGGCTAAATCAGATATAGATGGCATGCCATAGGATAGGAAGAGTTCAGGGATTCCTTCGACCTTAAGTCAATGAGGCACTAGGTGCCAGTTTGCTTCGGTTTAACTGATGAGACACTGGGTGTCAATTTATATAGCATTGGGTGCAGTTATTACTTCAGATTTATCCAATAAGGCACTGGGTGCCAAATTGGTGTGTTGGTTGGATCCATGTATCCGTCCAAGTGCAAGTCATGTTAATAGGGGGAAATTAAATAACAAGTTTGTTGAGTGCTTAGGGTGCAAGTTATTTAGCACACGGGCTAATACATGGGCGTGTGGGGCTATTTCGAGAGTTACAAGGCTTGGAACATAGGCATGTAACACGACTGTGTAACCCTACTCAGTGAGTTACATGGGCAGAGACACGGGTTGGGACACAGTCGTGTGTCTCTAGTTTAAATGTTACACGGGCAAGGACACAGGCTATGACACGGCCATGTTACACGAGCAAGGACATAGACTCAAAATAGGGGCTGTAAAAGTAACTTTTACTCTGAATTGAGGTGGATTAGCAAATCTAAATTAAGTGCATTCTACTAACATCATCGAAGATAAAATAAAAAGATAATCATAGTTAGAGTATGGAACAATACTCTGATGCTAATAATTTGAATAGTCTTGTATGTATCCGGCTTCTGGCATTCAAGAAGGGACAAATATTGATAAGAGTGTAGACAGTGGAAGACCAAGTTTAGCAATTGCATAGCATGATTCGTTATTCGATTGTATAATATTCCAGTAAGATATTATTCAATTGTTCTGTCCTGCCCTTGTATATTATATTGTTAATGGCTAGCTTATATGTTGGTTATGATTGATTAATTGCTTGACTTGTTAGTAATGCCCATAACCTTAATTCGACAATGGAGAGGGATTAGGGGTGTTACATTTATTGGTGTTAAAGTTACTGGTTTAGCCGATTAATTGTATTCGATTGTTGTGTCCTGTCCTTTTATATTATATTGTTAACGGCTAGCTTATATGTTGATTATGATTGATTAATT
This sequence comes from Gossypium anomalum, assembly GCA_025698475.1. Taxonomy (NCBI): domain Eukaryota; kingdom Viridiplantae; phylum Streptophyta; class Magnoliopsida; order Malvales; family Malvaceae; genus Gossypium; species Gossypium anomalum. The sequence continues at coordinate 65,837,538 of CM046956.1, forward strand.
ATTTCATTTATTAGTAATGTCTGTGATCCTAATCCAACGCCAGAGACGGGTTAGGGGTGTTACAACAAATATTCATAGACATGTTCATAACAACAACATGAAAAGTTAAAAGGATAGAAAACTTGAATCAAATCTGGTGTTTCTCACAAGCCTAATTAGTTTGCTCCAATCTTCCTTCTCCGCTCATTCTGTTGAATTGAGGCTTCTACAAGCACTTAAAAACTACCACCCAAGATGGTTGAAGGGTTTTTTTCCAAGAAGGAAATTGGAAAAGGAAATAGAAGGGAAAACAGGAAACAAAAAGAGGTTTTGGAAGAGAGAAAGTAAGTGAAAGAGAGAGAGAGAGAGAGATGTGTGGAATGAAAGGTGTGTTGAATGAAGTAGAAAAAAGGGGTATTTATAGGCGAGAGTGGAAGCTAAAAATAGCAAATAATTAGTAGCCATACATTCCCAGGTCACACATGGAGTGAAGTATGAATGTTTCGAACTTTGTTAAATTTAGCTTAGGGCAAATCTTCAAAGGCACAAAAAGTGAAGGTGTAACACCCCAAACCTGGTCCGAACGTTACGGCCCTATCCGGTGTGTCACATTGAAGTGTTTTAGCGAAAATCGTATTTTCATTGAAAACCGTTCCTAAAATAAGAGAGAATCTTAACTATATAAAAAAAAAACTTGTTCAAACATAAGATTGGATGAAAATAAAGCACTTAGCAATTTAGTTGCGGAAGCGTAGAAAACATACTATAATTTAAGAAATCCATGTTCAACTTCTCGTAGCTACAATGAAAATAATAATAATAATTCAAGTAATAATAACATAATGAAAACCTTATTACAATCTAGTCTGAGCATACTTAAAAAGAAATAAAAACTTAAATGCTTAAAAAAAACCAAGTCCGAATTATCTTGCTAACCGGCCACCCAGAGTCCCTCCTGACATCGAACCTTCTACTGAGCATCACCTGAAAATAAAATAAAAGAGGAGGTGAGATTTCGCAGACTCAGTGTGTACAACCCTCGATGAAAACAAGCATTCAAAGAAGAATCATCAAACCTGGAATGCAATCCCATCCAAATTATCCATTTGCTACACACCAGCTCCGTCTCCCGTCACACCATGTGGGGATATAAATATCGACCCACCCAGCCCACACACCAATGGTAGCCTGGTTGCGGTACTACCCTCATTTACATATTGGGCTTTAAAAGCCATCGGTGGATCCACGATTGTCAGGAAACCATGTAATCCTCATATACTTCCTCCGTTCCATAGTTCCCACCCCATATGCAACCTATGCAGAACATCATATGTATGCATGTCACATCCATAAAACTTACATTCAACACCCAGGGGTATTTTGGTCATTTTTTCCCTTAGGGGCATTTTAGTAATTTTCCCTTAATTATGGTTTCCACTTACCTTGGCCCGTTAACAAGTTCTGCGAGCTAAGGTGAACGAATACTATGCACCAGGTAGGATTTCAAAGAAGAGGAGGTGGGTTATTAAGACCGCTTAAGTACCAACCTCTCCCTAGATCTAATCCTAGACATGCATATACCCATTGCCACACCTTAACCCTTTGACCTGTCCACGGTCGCAAAATATTGATTAATTCTTATGTAGTTATCTAGGCCCAAAACCCCTTACAAAGCCCAAACAACTTCCCTTACTTGTATCTGGCCCATTAAGCCCAATCATATTCATATGGCTCATTAGGCCCAAATCACCTGTATGTGGCCCATTAGGCCCAAATCAAATTTATATGGCCCGATAGGCCCAGTCACATTCATATTCATGCTCGCATACAAATTCCCATCACATAGCATCAATATTCAGTTTTTTCCTATTATGGGCCCAACAGCCCATCGAGCCCATTTAGCCCACTCCGGCCCGTCTGGCCAAAACACAACCCAAGTCCACCGAATCGCCCGTGGGTTTCAGGCAACCTATTGATCTCTCCTTACGAGTGTTCACGTACTCGCAAGACTACCATAGCCACACTTTCGACTTTTTGGCATTTCGGCATTTTGGCATTTTGGCATTTCAGCATTTCAGCTTTTACCGATTCACAGTGTGTGTGCAGTGTATGTACACACCTAATAAGCAAGCGTGATGCGATCTCCTTACCCTAAACCTTGCGCGGTAAGTATAACAACCCCTTCTTAAATCCCTAACCACGATCAACTCCTAGATCTGCACCAATCTTAACTATTAAACCAGAACAGTAGGTGACTCGTATCCAATACAAGTCCCTTTACCTTAACTATGAACATTCGGCCACCTTAGCCAATGGGAGAGGAATATTTACCAAAATCTGAAACACCTAAAGAGCAATTTTGGCAGAAAGCTAAGATCTGAGATCCGATACTAATTCCCTACCACAGTCGATTAGAAAGAGTGAGGAAAGAACAGCATAATAGATTCTTAGCAAAATAGATTGGAAGAACAACACTTACACTAGATTTGACCGAAGTAGAAGGAGTAGTGATTGCACCAAGGGTATTCGGCCAAAGAAGTTCGGCCCTTTGCGATTTTGTATGGCAAAAGAGAGTTATTTGGCTCCAAGAAAAAAGAAGGAAAAGTTAGCAATAAGGTAGAGGAAGAATAGAATTCGGCACAAGGAAGAAGGAAAAAGAAAAGAAAAGCAGAGGGTTTTTGGCTTTTAGAGAAAAGGGTTTCCGATAACAGGGTGAAAAAATTTTGGCATTAGCCTGACAACCCTGCATTCAGCACTTATTTATAGCCTTATAGCTGAATTGCCTGGCCCTCAGTTCCCCGTTTGGCTCCATCACTTCCCCCTCTCATCTTCTCGTTTTTCTCCCTGATAACCCCTTGATCATTTCCTTAATTTTCTCTCCTGAACACTCCCCTTAGAGTCCATCTTCACGCCACTTCCAATCTTCTAGAAGGCCAAAATTAAACTCCCAAAAATACTAGGCTAAGATTTGAACCTTGGATCTACTTGCTAGCTACTTAACTCCATCTTCCCACACCCTAAGTGCGTCACTTATCCACTCCACCACAAGGCTTTTTGATGCCATTTTCCCTTATCTTTATTTAAACTATAATTTCTTCTACCCTTATATTCGAACTCAAACCTTGACCAAGACTTACCAACGCGTAATTAACACTTAACTGGAATTGCTAAGCACAAAAAGAAAAATTTAAGATTTTAAGATTTTTGGGTTTTAGAATTTTTGGGGCGTTACAAAAGGGGTTTGAATGGAGTTTAAAGAAAATTTGAGAGCTGTTTTGCAAGTATAGAAATCAGAAAAATTTAGTTAATTGAGTCAGCTTATTTGACGGTTTCAGGCTACCATTTCTCTTGTTGGATCAGTCTTCTTTTATTAGCACAATTGAGTCACTTTCTCCTTCAAGCTTTATATTAATTTTTAACCCAATTATCTTTGGATAAAAATTAAATATAAAGTGCATAAAATAATCATCATTTGGACCGTCCTTGGTTGGAAAAAATATTAAGCCTTGCTCTTGGTTCACTCGATGCAAAAATTTCTCCAACGGTTCAAGCCTTTTGAGGTGTTTGCCGAGCCAATTTTCACCTTTTGTATAAAACTGTCAAAAATAAACCAAATTTGTGAAAATTTATTACAAAAATAATTAAAATTCAATATGTTAATAATTTAAGTGTAAATTAATTAATTTCTAATTAAAGTATGAATTTTGACAAATTTTACTATAAAACTGAATGAATTAGGGCTCAAAAGATGCTGAAATAGTCTATATATTTTTGTGTTTCCACTTACAAGCAGACTTGGTTGGCACATCATTCAGAATATAGCAAGCTATTTGTATCGTATATCCTAGAAGGAAGTAGGAAGTCGTGAATAGCTTAACATTGAACAAACCATGTCAAGCAAGGTTCTATTCCTTCTCTCAGCTACTCCATTCTACTGTGGAGTGCCCAACACAACCAATTGGGATAAAATCTCATTCTCTATGAGGTATCCCAAGAACTCATAGAACAAGTATTCCCTACCTCGGTCAGATCAAAGATTATTTATGGATAAACCTAATTACTTTTCTACTTCCGCATGAAACTCTCAAAATTAATCAAAAGTTTCACTTTTACGGTGCATTAGATACACATATTGATATCGAGAATAGTCGTCGATAAAAGTCATGAAATAATCGTAACTTCCTCGGGCACTAATGCTCATGGGACCACATACATCATTGTTTACAATTTCTAAAGGTTGGTTGGCCCTTGTACCAATTACATTAAAAGACCTTTTAGTTATTTTACCTTCCAATCAAGATTCAAATTGTGGAAGACTAACTTCCTTACTTAAGGGACCATCTTTCATGAGCCTAGTGATTCTTTCTTGTTTAGTATGACCAAGTCTTAAATGCCATAGGTACCACTGATTAGAGTGAGATGTTTTAAGCTTTTTATTAACTATTTCAGTTTGAAGCATCAAGTAGTTATTTGGTTTGATAAAGTAAAGATTGTTTTTCATCCATCCATTACAGATCAAAAATGATTTCTCTGAATAGCAATCTCTTTGTTGAATGTCACAGTATAACCGTCATAAAATAAACATGCTACAAAAATTAAATTCTTCTTAAAATGAGGTACATAAAACACGTTTTTTAAAACAATCTTCCTAAAATTATCAAAGTGTAAAATAACTTCTCCTACTGCTTCGGTTGAAACATAGCTCCCACCCTTGGTTCGCAACGAAAGGCTCTTATCACACAGACTTCTCATTTCGCTGAACCCCTGTAAAGAAACACACACATGTTTAGTGGCTCCAGAATCAATAATCCAGTTGTCAATTGATTCTTCCACTAAATAAGCTTCAACCACAAAGAGTTCCATACACTTCCCCTTTTCAGCTAGGTAATCCAAATATTCTTTACAGTTTGATCTGAAATGCCCTTTCCTGTTACAAAAGAAACATTTGATCATTTTGGGATCTTTTGACTTCTTAACCTTCTTCCTATCCACACGAGGTGGAACTGAAAACTTATTTGGTTTCTTTTTGCCCTTAGCTTTTTGCTTCCCTTTAGAGGTCGAGGGACCCATAGCTAAGTTTGCTTCAGCTTTCTCCTAAACCAACTTACCACCATTCAAGATCAACACATAGGATTATAATTCCTTCATAAGTTGAGTTAAGGTAAGAGCCTTATTCCCTAAGTTGTAAGCGGCCATAAAACCAGCAAACTCCTTGGTTAAGGATTTGAACACTATTTCAATCTGAGTGTTCACGTCTAGTTTAGCCTCATTGTCCTCCCCTTCCACAAAGAATCCTATAAGCTTAAGTATACATTTTTTGACCGGAGTGCTAGTTTTCAATTGAGAATTCATCAAATTTGTAATAGCAGATTGTCGAGCCAATAAGACTTGGCCTCCGAGCAAACCCTCTAAAATTTGTCATGATATCTTTGGCAGGACATAAATTCTCGTATTACTTTTCCAACACACTACTCATGCTCGCTAACATATAACATCAAGCAATCGAGTCAGAATCTCTCCAATGATTTCTCGCTCTGGGCTGAGCTTCAGGAGGGTACATTTTGTCAAGAACGAATTTGTGTTTCTCATAGTGGAGAACTATCAGCAAGTTCCCTTTCCATTCTAAAAGTTATCCCCATTTAATTTATTCTCAGTAAAAATCTAATAAGAGGAGTAGGAGACATATTTGAACTGAAAAAAATAAAGATTCGCTAATTACCATATTTGTGTTAAGCAAATATTGTTCTTTTCAGTAACATATCAAGAATACAGTATGATGCATGCGTTTTGTATTAAAACCTTGAAAAAAAATATTTTTTCATTACTACGATCATTCTCACACTCATCAACCATGTCTCGTTAGGGTCTCGTGATTAACTAGTAATAACATAGATTACATCTAATCAGTTTGTGAATCTTTATTCTCAAGACTCCATACGAACTAACGATCATTTAACGTTTGGCCATCATCTCTAGCTTAAATATCGTTTCTTCAGAAACTATTTAATAAGAGATGACCTTGAGTGTGTAACCATTGACTCAACACCCATCATGAACATGTTCTTATTTGTGAGTCATGTTGGGACAATCTCTTTGAAAGTCATGCATGACTAGTTGTCCTTAAAAATAAATCTCATCTAGTGAACCTACATGACAAAGTTTACATTGGGGTGCAACCAAGGTAGGAATCCACTCGAAACTTTATAATGCTATCACTTAGGGACCGTCAATGCAGGCCGTAGGTCTTGCTCAAGGACCTTCTCCCACTCAATATTTTAAAAACATGCAAGATTTTTCATCCCAAATATCAAGATTGAATAAAATAGTCCTAGTGGCATTCTTACCTAATCTAAATGGCATGCTTCCAATATATGCATGGGATGCTATGGCAATTTTATAATATTCACATCCATTCAGAGGATTCAATTAATCATGAAAACAAACAATTTTGATTCTCCACAGATTTTCTTTTAAGGGAAAAATTGAAGACGTGAATGTGAACCATGCACTAAGTAGGGTCCCAGGAAGGGGAAGTTAGTCAAATTTGACCGCTTAAAAATGAAGCTTTTCCTAGCCAAAGCCAATCCTAGACAAGCACCTTCTCATTACCACACTTCTCATAGTTATCGAATAACCTAAAGAAATGAATGGAACAATACAACACATGTGTTTTCTCATTACTACGCTTCTTATTTTTTAAACGATCAACTATGAATCATCTAATATATATATCACAATTATAACATTATATAATATAAATATTATAAATAATTATAAAAATTATATATAATGAGATAGGTAATCACAATAAAATTGCCAGCCAAGGTTTTCATGGTTCTATTTCTAGAAAATAAAATTACATAATTTTTCGCCGCAAAACATTCCTTGGGTCTTCAACCACCATCGTATATTTTCCTCATTATAGACTCCTTTTGGAAAAAAATTACATTTAAGTCATATGTTCATTTTCGGCTCACAAGAATTCTATGAATTTTAAAACAATAGTCCTACATGGAGATGATAGTTCGCGGTCTAGTTCCTAAGAACCACAACCTCGCCAAAAAAAAACAAATATATAATATCGCATCATTCCCATATATAACTCAAAACATACATAAGATCTAAAAAATGTCACTTTTTATGTAATCAAATCATTCAAGAAGAAGAGAAATTTATTTTGATTATCTGTTTATACTTATAAACAGAACACAACCTGGCTTTGATACCAATTGTTGGAAAAATCACGGGTTTGAAAAGCGTAGCAGAAAATAAATTTAGGAAAAATAGAGTTTTAATTTTTTTTTTCCAAAACAAGATCTTGGTTGTGATATCTAAAGTAATAAACACTTAATCAAAATTTTACCTTTTCGATTCGTCTAGTATGAGTGTTTCAACCGAGTAGTCTTCTCCGCTTCCTCAAGCTCACGTCTACCGAGTGTGGACTCACTTCGCTTCGAATAAAACAATATTTCACAAAAATTACTAGTGGAGTAATTTCTCTAAAATTTTGGGTCAAGTTGTAAATTAGAAAAATATCTCTAGAAATTTTATGAAATAATCTCTTCAGAGAATTTTCTCTCTATAACTTTCTCTTGAATTCAAGTGTGCGTCAAATAATGAGCCAATGCTCTCTTTATATAAGGATATTTTAGAGAGTTTAGAGAGTTCAACTATGATTAAACTTAATCACTTTAATATTAAATTAATATAATATTTATCAAGATAAAAATTAGATTAAATTTAATATTAAATCTTATTAAAATAATAGAATGTTTATTTACAAGATAAACATTAAATTTAATTTAATATTAAATAATTAAAATAATATTATTTTTGGAATACTTAATCTGAAATTAAATTCTCTGGTAGAGTCCCAGTAGTAGTGTAACTCTTCCACTGCTGAACCACCAAAGACTAACTGCCGCTGGCCAGTGGAATGCTACCGTCGCAGCCGCCAACACCACCATGTCCGGTGCTGCAGGAGTTACACCCTTATAGCACCCCAAGCCGGTTCGGTTCAGATCAATGACAACCCAATCGGTCTAGTCTAGCCATCGGTTGGACAATCGGCCTAGTTTCACATACCGAGTCTTGGTATCGGTTTTAGGCCCTAGAGCCCAATTTATGATCTCAGGGCCAATTTTTCAGTTCAATTACTCATTAGGCCAATTGTCTAACTTGAAAATTAATTTTCAAAAATATCATATTTATTTTAATTAATTTGATTAATTTAATTTTGATTCAAAATTAATTTTTCCAAAAATCACTTTGATTTTCCAAATTAAATTTTCAAGAAAATTCTTTAATCAAATTCTCTAATTGAACAATTCTCACGACCACTTAATTTAATTCCACATTCAATAAATTAACTCAATTAAATTATTTCCAAAGTCGTAGAATTTTTTTCTAATTCAAATACAGTGCGATCGAGCTTTTATTAAACTAGCGGAGGGACCAATCGGACATATACAATTAGGCTCTAGTGATTGCAATTATGTCCAGAAGCATCATTTCGATAATTCAAAATTACTTAATCATGGAGTCAGTCCACAAGAAGTACCATGATTGAAAACTCCTTATTTTATACTCTTTACGAAAACAATTCATCCAATTGTTTTGTCCAATGACCTGATCATGTGTGTGTTACCCTTATACGATATCCATGTAACACCCCTAACCCGTATCTGTCGCCGGAATAGGGTTACAGAGCATTGCCAGACTTATTTCTTAAACAATCATACATTTCATATATTCTCAAATCCAAACAAAATCATTCAAATACAATCATATAGTCCCTAACACGAGCCCTCGGGGCTAAAAACAAGCATTAGAAGTGGTTCGGAACTAAATCGAATACTTAATAAATTTTTAGAAAAAACATAGAAAATTCTCGAAGTGCAGGGGACACACGCCCGTGTCACAGGCCGTGTGGACATTCAAAAAAGGATCACATGGTCGTGTCCCAGCCTGCGCCCGACCCCATGTAACTCTCTGACTTGGGTTACACGGCCAACTACACACCCGTGTGACTATCTCGTGTACCCTTCGAAATGGCCTCACACGCCCGTGTGCCAGGCCGTGTACTAGGCCGTATGAAAACTGGAGGGTATACTGACTTATGCCACACGGCCAAGTCACATGCTCGTGTACTAGGCCGTGTGAAGCTACTGACTTGGTTTCTAAAAAAATATTAGGGGACACATTGTCGTGCCATCTGACCGTGTATCACACACAGCTGAGACACATGCATGTGTCTTTGTCCGTGTGGACAAAAATAGGCCATTTTCCAAGCCTTATTTCTCACCCAAAATGGCACCAACCTATGTATACCAAATAGCATATGACCTTATCTTCAGTAGGCACTCAAACCAATCCAAACCAATTCCAATTCATGCAATATCAATACCAACAACCACAAGGCTCATAAGCATCACAATTAACCATTCAAAAACATACCAATATTACCTTCAAAAGTCACCTACATGATCAAACTTACTTAATAGATTTTGTGCCTAAATCAACATGCATACCACATCTCAACTTCAATCAATTGGCACTCAATATACCAAAAACATAATTAAGGCATTCACCAAGCAACTATAAACTACATATCAAAGAGCCATTTACACATATTTACACATCCAAGCATATTCCATGGCAATCCAAATACACACAAAATGAGAATAACCACATATACATATACATATACATATACATATACCAACATATGCCAAATCAAGTCATATTACATGACTAATTACATAACCAAAACATATAGGCTTCTATTCTCCAAATGACCTATACATGCCATATAACCAAAATACATAAAGCTCAAAAGCACCAAAACAACAACTAGATAGTGTGATGAGAGGATATTATTAACTCTTTAATTGAGCTATGAATCCCACTATTGATAATAAAGCCATGCCATACACAAGTCATGTACCCAACATACCAGCTATGGGCTCGATCATCTTTAGAGCATAAGCCTCCACTAATATCAAAGCACATGGTTAAATACGTATTGCCAGTGGTTAACTCAGGATTTAGGTAAATTGCACCATGAACATCACAAGTTAATTAATTCACAAACGGATTCAAAATTAATTCATCTTGGGTTGAGTCCAATGTATCATTCTACCAATGAAAACATTTATGTCTCCACCCGTGGAGTCAACTGCTCCAATAGCCAAGACTAGCCATCTCCCCAATTGGAATTCTAGACGACATAATAATTCTTCTCAGTATCTGAATCAAATGCTCACTTCGATTGTTTTACAGGATTATGGACTTATTTAGATTATCTACTGAAGTAAGTTGTCTTTCTCGCAATGTAAACATTCTTACAATGCCACTTATATTTAGTTTGTTCTTAGACAATCAACGAGCTAATATTTTCTTATCACAATTTCGCTATCCATGCAAAATATAAAAGACAAAAAATGCAAAAGATATAATAGTGAAACGTGAAATTAACTTTATTTATTTATTCATTGTTCAAATAAATAGAAAACAGTTACATGTTTACTACAATTTGGGTACATTTCCCAACATAAAAGAGATGGAGGCAACATTGGGGGGTTCCATCCTCTGAGGCAGCACCATCCAAGGAATTCGAGTTGGACGTGTCTGAATCATGGTCATAGAAAAGTTCTCTGGACTCCTTCAATTTCTTTTAGAATTTCCTCCACAAAGCCCCTTTAGGATTTAGGACATCGAAGCCAAGGTCAGTCTTGATGAGAGGCCGCAGGCGTTTGAAGTTCATATAGCATATATTAAAGGGACCATTAGCTACTTGCAAAGGTAGTATCAAGGTGGACTTTAAAACTGGCAAGTGTGCCTCAATACTTTTGTTGGTATCCACTACAAATTTTTTTAGGGCCTCATTACGTTCTTTTTGTATTTTCTCTTTATCAATGAGTTACTATTTTCCAAGGTCTCTAGATGGTGGACCTTTTCTTCTAATTCTTTTTCTCGAGTCATCAATGCTTGGTATTTATCTTTTCATACAAAAATAGATTGAGTAAGTTCATGGTTTTAGAGAACAAGGGCATCATAAGATTGAGGAAGTTGGGCAAGGGAATGTTCTCCCGAAAGGTTGGTTCTCTCAAAATCATTCCGACTGGAATCAACCTCTATGCACGCCTATTAGAGAGCCAAACTCATAAATTCCCACTCTGCATGCATTATAGAGAAAGAACTTGCCAGCTTAGCAAGGGTGGGCTTATGAATACCCTCGAAGGAGGAAGATGGGCAGGCGAATTCCTTCAGCTCTGGGGGCAAACCCTCCTACATAATGGGAGCAATATCTTAGGCCTCTTATGGAGTGAGATAAGAAATGCATGACCATGATCGAATAAGTTGATGTAAGATATCACACTTATTTGTTTATTGTAGTCTACTCAAAAAAATTAAGAAATATAAGATTGGATTATACAAGTGTAACTATTCCATGACTTGTGTCCAATCTAGATATTAAAGATAAAAGGATATAATACATGAAAATATTATCACAGAAAGGTTATGTCGAATCATGACTTCTTGTAACTTCGGTAGCAATGATGCATTGCTAGATGCAACTCATTGCTTGTAATGTTAGAAACGTTTTTGTAACACCCATATCCCGTCTCCATTGTCAAATTAAGGATCGGAGTGTTACAAAACAAAACAGAGCAATTTATCTTAAGTCAAAACAAAAATTCAATTATTTTATAAGTATATATCAATTCCCAGAATAAATATTCACTCGGACCATAATCCAGGTTTATGGGGCCCTAAAATTAGTTTGAAAGTAATCAGAGATCAAAACGAATCAAAACATAAATTTTAGGAAAAACTTGAAAATTTTGAAAATATGGGTCACATGGCCGCTTGGCTAGACCGTGTGACATAGCTCAGACAATGTAAGCATTCAAAGTAGGGATACACAATCGTGTCCCAGCCTGTGTCATATACTGTGTTACTCACAGGCTTGAGACACACAACCATGTATCAACTCGTGTCTCAGACCGTTTGAAACCTGTACTAAAACTAACAGAGTGTATACGGCCATATGGAGTGACCGTGTGTGGCACACGGCCGTGTGACAACCTGTGTCCCAAGCCATATGCTTCTAAATTAAACCCCTTAAACAAGATAAAACTTACACATCAATACACACCATTTCCACAAACATTCATAAGACGAAAACACATTCCAAACTTACTCTTAATATACCAAATCAATTATCCTATATGTTCTAACAAATGTACCAAAAATAGGTACCACAATTACAATCAATTTTGAACCTATTCAACAATATAATTTCCATCATTTAGCATACCATATACATACCAAAAGGCCATATCACAAACATATCAAACAACCTTCTTCTTTCTACCTACATGAGAATATGTATAGCTACTATCATCTCATATGAATACACATCATTTACAAACTTTCGTCGAAAAGGCATAAACCAAAATGAACTTGGCACCATTCAAAAACAAACCAACCATCAAAACAACACTTAAAACCTTATTACATTCAAATCATAGCAAAATAATAGACAACCCTATACATGTTAAAACCAATTCAATATATTCAAAAGCTACCAAAGTGGATCGACGATAGTGTGATCATGCTCTGACAAAGATTCCAACCGTTTGAGCTTTCCAATGATCTACAAAACAAAGAAAACAACTATATAAGCAACTAATGCTTAGTAAGCTCATATAAAAGAACCTAAACTTACCAATTGCATCGAATTAAACCACCATGAGAAAACTAATTTAATCATAGGCCAAATTTCTTATTCCTATACATCATACTTCACAAGGTTAATATGTGAAGCAATACACATATAAATCTAGCCCAAACAAGGCATGTAATATATCAAACATTTCAATTTCACCATTCATCTATTATATGACTACCATGTATCTTTGTCTTCTTTTAACTAAGCTTATCATAAATTTCATATTCTTACGTTAAATCATATATCATTTTATATAATCATATATTCTGTAAAGCTTTAATTACAGGTTCATACCATGAAAAGAATTTCACTATATAAAATATTCATCCATATATCTCAAATGTTACCTCTTCAATCCAAATATATTAAAACAATCTTCATTTCAAAGGACTTTATCATGCCCTAAATCACATATTCTCAAAGTAACAATCCATACATGTACCAAATAAACACATTATAATATCTTGCACTTACCATTTCTATAATTATGCCATAATATATAAGCACATAAATAATTTGCAATTCAACTCTTTCCATAGCCCGATGAACTAATAATTTTAACTTGAGTACTCGAGTAAAAACACCAATTCCATGTAACAAACCATATCATTTAGTTTAAATCGTTAGTACTCGATTCATATACTCGGTTATCACTACATTTTTAGGGGCACCATAGATATAGAACAGGGGCACATACGTGCAGCCAGGGACCCTGAAGTGCAAACAAGGGCACAGACGTTCAAATAGGGACACTAAAATGTATACAGGGGCACCGAAGTGTGAACAGGGGCACAGTCGTACAAATAGGGACACCGAAGTGTATACAGGGGCACAAAAGTGTAGACAGGAGCACCAAAGTGCGAACAGGGGCATAGTCGTGCAAATAGGGGCACTTCTTCATTTCCATATACAATAAAACTCGTTACATTTGAAAATAATTTATTTCAAATCCAAGAATTACTACTAACAATCTCTTCTTAAATTCATATATATATGTATCATACTTGCAATTCTCATTGTTATATAAATAACCAAAGATATTTCATATATAAATATACAATTCCATTAACTAGAAACAACATTATAAAACTCGAGTGAATTACATTCAATAACTGAATTACCATGAACTTTAATTAAAGTAACATTTAAATAGATAATCTATAATTCAAAATCACTAAATACATTAGTATTAACTCTCATATCATTTAATTTGATTAACTCCTCTATTTGAACTATAATAATAATTTATCACATCTTTCTCAATTAGTTTTTAACAAAACATAAATTCATCCAAAATGGAAAAGATAATAATTTTCATCCTTAACCGAACTTACCTCGACAAAAACAGTTGTAAAAACGAAGCCGACGATTAAACTGACACTTTAGCTTTTCCTTGGTTTAGATCCATTTGATTTGTTTCTTAATCTAATAAAAATTTTCATTCAATTAATAGTCCAATTAACATAATACCATTAATTCTAGCTTATAACCCATTTTATTGTGAAATTACAAAATTACCCCTAATATTTTAACTTTTGTACAATTTAGTCCCTAAACTCAAATTTCCAAATTTATCAAATTTTCTGAAATACCCAATGCTAGCTGAACTTATTTCTATTTTGATACAATCCAGAATTATTCACAATTCACAAAAATTCCATGCCAATTTTAATATTTTATCAAATTAATCATTTAACTAAAAATTAAATAAAATCACTTTACAAAATAATCCTAAAAAAATCAAGACTACAAAATCATCATTTAACATAAAAGTAACTAAGATTCATCAATGGCCAAATCCAAAATCTTTAACAGTTTCAAAAACGGAGATACGGGTTTACTGGACTTAGTTGCAACGTTCTCAAAAATATAAAAATTATAAGAAACGAGCTTAAAACACATACCATGCAAGATGAGACAAAATTGGCCGAAAGCTTATTTCAAGCTCCCATGGAGTTTCGGTTCTCCAACTAAAAAGATGAAGCCATTTTTTTACTTTTCATCTTTTTTTTATGTTTTATTTAATTTATTTATGTAACGCCCCGAATTTTGGGCTTAGAGGAATTTGGCATTGGGCTTTAGGTCTCATAAAATTTTTAAGTGAGCAAGAAAATGACAAATGATATTTTGTCTTTAAGGGTTTAATGAATTTGGAGTGTCTAGGTGTGTTGGTGAAGTTCTGGGTTCGAGTTTTGTGGTGGAGAAATTTTAATTTAATTATTAAAAGAACCAGGGTTGTGAGTAGTTGGGCTTTTAAATAAAAATAGGGGAAAAAGGGCATCAAAAAGCCTTGTGGTGGAGTGGCTAAGTGACACCACTTAGGGTGTAGGGAGGTGGCGTTAGTGGCAAGCAAGGAGATCCTAGATTCGAATCCTATCTTAGTATTTTTAGGAGTTTAATTTTGGCCTTCTAGAAGGTTGGAAGTGGCATGAAGATGGACTCTAAGGGGAGTGTTTAGGAGAGAAAATTTAGGAAATGGATTGGGGAGTTATCACGGAGAAAAATGAGGAGATGAGAAAGGGGAAGTGATGGAGCTGAATTGGGAATTGAGGGTCAGGGAATTTGGCTATAGGCTATAAATATGTGCTGAGTTTGGGATCCTAGGCTAATGCCAAATTCTTCATTTTTTTTAAGTGCCGATTGGCTTTTCCATCTTTCCTAGCTGATTCTTTTTCCATTCTTTCTCTCCTCAATTCTCTTTTGATTTACCCTTTAGGTTAGCCGATTCCTTCTTCTACTCTTTTTTTTTTAATTTGTACCGAATAAACCTTATTCACCATATTAGTTTAAAAGCCGAAAAGCCAAATCTCCCTTAGGCCGATTGCTCTTTTGGTGGAATACGTTATCAAGGAAAAGCTATTACGGATTGGTGTTCAAGGTTTGTGACTAAGGGAATTGCAGCACGCTCGATTACTAGGTGTGTACACACACTTCATACGATGATCGGATCAATTAATTCAAATGCCAAAAATTCAAAATCTTTGAAAAGCCGAAGTTTGGATATGGTAGTCTTGCGAGTAGGCGAACACTCGTAAGAGGGTAATGACCCGAATTTTACAGTTATCGAAAAAAATGTATTTTTGAGTTTCTATTTCTGAAAAATAGATTCGTAAATATTTATTAAAAATATTTACGAAGTTAATTGAGTGGTTAATTAGAGTCTAATTAAGTGAATTAGCTTAAATTAAAGATAATTGGATAAAAGGATTAAACTGAATGAAGTGAGAAAGTTTAATTATATAATAAAGAAAAGAAAAAAGAGAATGAAAGAAACAAAATGTTTAAACGAAAACGGGGAAGGAAAGGAGAAAGAAAGAAATAAAAGAGAACAGAAGACACGAAATAGCAATAAAAGAAAAGAAAATTTTAAGGTTGGCTCGAAAATCACGGTTTGTGTTTCTATAATCCGAACTTAATATTTAATTGTTGAATTTATTATTTAATGTGTAGGGTGATGCATTGAAGAGTGAAATTTAATTGTTAATTATTATATTTTGATTGAATGTTATGGTAAGTAATTAAGGTAAGCATTATTGTGTTTTATGGTTAATGAAATGAATCAAAATGTATATTGTATTGCAATTGAATTGCATGTGTATTGATATGGAAAAATGCATTAAATTGAATTGAAATTAAATTACGAATGAAATTGAAAATTTGAAAGTTTATGGTCCACGTCCTACCAAGTGCCCCTCAACCTCGACCATTTCTATTTTTGCCTCTACCTTGTCCACGTCCTCTTGGTGGTTATGGTCCACCTCTCACTAGTTGAGCAACCCTTTGCTCAGCAATTTGAACCTGATCTGTTTTCTGAGGACGGTCCTTAACTCTATGCTCCATAGATCCGCATCAGAAACAAGCACCGGAATGTTTCCTACACTCGCTCAGATGTACCTTACCACAGTCTCTACAGATTAGTGGTCTAACCACGTTCATCGAAACTGCTCGAACTGGCTCCTCCACCCTTACTCTCTTGACATTCCTATTTGCACCCCCCGAAGGTCCTAAATCCTTCTGGAAACAGTTCTGATCCTTCTCACGATTCTACCTATCAGCACGCTTCACTTCCTCAGCTATCTTAGCTTTCTCCACCAAAATTGCAAAGTCACGCTCCCTCTGCGGAGTAATCAGTACTTTAAGTTCATCTCTAAGACCATCCTCGAAGCGCACACTACGCTCACACTCCGTAGCGACTATCCCCACAGTATACCGGCTCAGCCTCAGAAATTTAGCCTCGTACTCCGCAACCGTCTTACCTCCTTGAACCAGATTCAAGAATTCCTTCCTGCGGGCGTCCACATAACTTACCCCAACATATTTCCCTTTGAAGGCCGTCTTAAACAGCTCCCAAGTTACCCTATCAGCTGGGGTCCCATCTCTCATAGTGAGCCACCACTGATAAGCCTCGTCTCGTTGCAACGATACGGCTCCCTTCAACTTCTGCTCCACAGAGCAGTCCAAGTCGTCCATAATCCGTTCCGTGGCCTCCAACCAATATTCTGCCACATTCGGGGCTACGCCAGATACGCCCCTAAAGATCTCCGCTCCATTAGTCTAGATTCGCTCAGAAATAGATCCTCGAATTTCGTTGCCCATACTTGCCGCGGAAACTCTTTCTAGAACATGAAGCATTGCCTACGACAGGGCGTCATCCCCGGCATCATGATCATGAGACTCCAATTCCGTTGCCAATGGTACCGGTGCATCTTCCGTCGGTATATACCCTGAAGACGAAGATCCTACTCGAGCACTACTTCGGCCACGTCCGCGGCCCCTTCCACGAGCGACTCTCGTACTCATATCGGATTATTTAATTACGAATTTTTATGCAACAATTAAATATCCTAGTGTTTATTACAGATGTTTTATGAATAGACAGTAATTCAGAGTTTGTTTTCGTAGAATCGAAGTCTAGCTATTGTCTCAGTCTCTTACCAAATCTTCCTACAGTTTTCAGTACCATCCTAACTAGAGTATCCTCGAAAGATTTTAGTGCAGACAGATAATTCAGAAAAATATTCAGAAAAGTTCAGAACGATACTTACAGACTTGGGCCAAAGATTCGGGTGCCACCTTCCAAAGATCCAGATTTTGAAAATCGAGTTTCGTAACTTTGTAAAAATTTTATTTTCGAAAAAAACCTTCATTTTTATAGACCCATTCCACAGTCGAGTTTTACAATCGGGCTTTGATACCACTAAATGTAACACCCCAAACCCAGCCTAGACGTTATGACCAAATCTGACGTGCCACATCGAAGCGTTAAAAACATTTTATATTATTGATCTAGAAAAACTTACTTAGTGTTTTAAAGGTTAATCTCATTACAGGTTAAAGTGAATGGAAGTTGTGCACCAGGTAGGAAACCGGAAAAGAGGGGGTGAGTCCATCGGACTGCTTAAGTACCAAGCTCCCTTTGGATCCAATCCTAGACATGCACACTACCATTGTCACACCTTAACTTAGTGTATATTCTTAGGAAACCAATTCGACTAAGCCCATTTTAAGAAAAGTGATTAATTTTGGAAAATATTTTCGTTGTGGAAGTTTTGCTTTGTTGTCGTGATGTTTTGAAACCAACTACTGTTTTTGAAAACGTGCCCTAAAGTTACTCAATTTCAACAGTTTAAAATAAAACATCTATAACAAAACATATCAAAACCATTAAAAATAATTAAAGCGGCCTTATTACAATTAAAAACCCAGACCATAAAAATAAATAAAAAGATGTCCAATTCACCAGCAGAAAACCAAAATTTGTAGAACGTGTGGCCACTCCGAATCCCTCACAGCTGCAAGCCCACTATGGTTTGGGATTACCTGCGTGGATGGAAACATGGGGTGAGTTTGGAAACTCAGTGTGTAACATAACCCAACCATAGTCTATATCAGCTCAAACCACAGAAACAGATTAAGTTGGCCTTAGCCCAGAACAGATTTCAGAGTGAAGCCCAAAGGCCCATAACAGAACAGAAAAAATATTACATGTTTATGCAGAAACCCAATCCAAATCCAACCATATACACCCCCCATCCAACCTTACACCTTATGAGGAGACTACTCGACCCACCCAACCGCTACACGCCACAGAATTTGCAGCATGGCCGCGAGCGAATAATGTGGCGAGTCACGGATCTGAGATATTTGTGGCGAGCCACGGTAGCAGATATTTGTGGCAGAGCCACCAGATCAGATAATTGTGGCATAGCCACCAGGACGCTTCCTCCATAATATAACCCATGTCCCCATGCAACAGATATACAAATCATGGCATTCAGAATCAGATCATCATGCATTTCAGTCAAAATTAACCCTAGGGGTATAATGGTCATTTTGCACTTAGAGGTATAATGGTAATTTTTCATACTTAGGGCTATTCTAGTAATTTAACTATTTTAGGGTTTTCATGCATATTTTCACTATTTACGTACTAAAAGAAGCACTTACCAAATGTTCTTACCGTATTAGGCCCGTTGGCCCATTAACCCGATTTTGGCCCATTAAGCCCAAAAAATCGAAATGCACGAAATTGCGCGTACTGCAGTCTTATCACTTCAGATTATCGAATATGTTACTCAATCTATCTCACGAGCATTCGCACACTCGCAAGTTCACAAAATACCAGTTTTTCGGCTTTTCAGCTTTTCGACTTTTGTTGACTTAGTCTATGAGAGGGTGTCAGTTACACACCTGTTTGGCGATGAAATGCTGACGAGTTCCACACACACGAGTTTTCCTACAGTCAATCACTAATATGTTAACTATGAATCCAATCACAACTTATATGCAGAACCCCTTACCAAAATCGACCATTAACACTTCAGGCACTAGAGATCCTACCTTTGTCGAATCTATCGACTAGCTCAAGATCCAGTCGTTCCACTTGTCCAAGCCTTTGATCAGTAACCTCTAGATCACACTAACACCAAAACAAAACAATTGTTACAACCCTTAGAGCCTTAAGCTCCAATCGACAGCCTCCCTAAGCCTTTAGGGATTTCGGCTTTTCTAAATCCTGAAATAAAGAATAGATTTGAGTACTTACCACCGGTTCTATTAGCCAACAATTCCACTTCAGTTCCTATTCAGTTCTGATGCAGATCTAACCCTCAAACACTAGCAGAAATTGAATCTTAGAGATCTAAAGATTCGGCTATATGCCCCTAAGGCTATGGTGTTTTCGGCTTTTTTGAAACTATAAAGAAAAAGATGATTTGATATGAGGGTTTTGTAGTGGTACTGCCGACAGGAATTTGGGGTTTAGAGGATGAGAGAATGGGCCAAAAAGATGAAGAAAGATAGGAGGGTTTGGCTAAAAGAAATCGACACAAGAAACAGGTTTTTGGGTTTTTAGCCTTCATGGCAATCGACTATAGAGGCTTAGAAATGAATGGAATGAAAGAGGAGATGAGTAGAACGGTAGGAAGGTTCAGCTAGGGAAGAAAGAAGAAGAAAAGAAAATAGAAGAAGAGAGGAGAAAAGAATTGTCAGAAACGGCACCCCTACCCAAATGTCGAAATCCCCTATACTAAAAACCCTTGGCCGGCCAACTTCCTCAAGAGTCCACTATTCAGCCAATACCACTTCCCTTGATCAGCTCCTAAACTTTCTCCCTTATCCCCTCCTTACTCACTCTCCTGAACAGTCCAAACTCTTCCTAGCAGAGTTCCACTTGAGTTCCATCACATCCCCTTTCTGTTCACAAAAATAATACTACAGTCTGCTTACCTTGTGACTTGAACCTTGGCTCCCCCTAATCATCCACACGCCACTTTTTAGCACCCTAGTGGCGTCACATGCCACTTTGCCACATGCCTTCTTGTGGCTTTATTTTACCCATGGAATTTTAAAAACCCAATATTCCCGAATTTCTTTTCCCTTTAGAATTAAAAATTAGATAAAACTACCAGATTTTAACTTAGACTTGGGCCTTCTAAAGGCCCACTAACATACTCAGACCTACATCAAGAAATCAAAACACAGTAATCCTAAAATTCGCTAAAATTTTCAAAAATCCCAAAAATCCTAAAAATTGAGGCATTACAAGAAATACCACTGAGTTCATACTCAGCTATGGTTTGTTTCCGTGCGTAGGTTAAGTTAAAGTCAGATCGCTGAATCAGCATCCCAGGCTGATCCCGAACTCAATAAGGTAAAGTATGTTAATTGTTGATAAAGGCATGTACCTAGGATGTCTTAAGTGTGTTGAATCATGTTTGGACTGATTGAATAGAGAAATTTTGAAATGCTTGTTGTCTACAATTTACAAGATTAGTAAATTTTAAAATACAAGGTTCATTTTGAGTTCACATGGTTTGCCACACGGGCGTGAGACCAGGCCGTGTGAGACACACGGCTTGCACATGGGCATGTTGTTAGGTCGTGTGTCCCCTGCACTTAAATTGTTATAACCAAGTTAGTACACGGGTGTGTGCCTTGGTTGCCACAGCCGTGTCTTAAAGTCAATTTAGTACACGGGAAGGCCACACGGACGTGTGTCATGGCCGTGTTTAAAAGTCAGTGTTGCACACGAGATTGAGGACACGGGCATGTCCCAAGCCACACGGGCATGTTAAGTTGACCACACGGGTGTGTGGTACTGTTTAAAAGTCAGTGTTGCACACGAGATTGAGGACACGGGCATGTCCCAAGCCACACGGGCATGTTAAGTTGACCACACGGGTGTGTGGTACTGTTTAAAATAAGAAAATTTTAAAATTTCACGAAAAAAATTTCCTAAGCTTCCGATCGAATCCTGGTTTATTTAATTACACTTGTAAAGTACTGTGGACCCATTAAAGTTATATTTAGATGGATAATATTGCATTTATACTTGTTTATGTGCAAATGTACTGTAATGACGAGTAATACTCTGTAATCCTATTCCAGTAACGGGATGGGGTTAAGGGTGTTACAAGAGTATTCGATAAGATACCAGAGACCCCATGAGAGATCTCATAGACTTGGGTCACGTTTTGGCCAACTAGGCCAGAATGGGCCAAATGGGCCTGACAGGCCCGTGAGCCCAAATAAGCAAAAGTTGATAATTTGGTAATATGTGATGAGCTGATTAAGTTTGTTAAATGGTTTGGATTGGATTCGGGCCTGATGGGCCATATGAATGTATGGAAGCATGTAGACTTGCTAGGGTTTTTTCATGGACTTGTAGGCTTAGTTTTTAATAAATCCTTAAGTAGCATAAAACTTAACTGATTTATCAAATTCGTCTATGGACAAGTCATAAGGGTAAAGTGTGGCAGTGGGCATATGCATGTCTAGGATTGGATCTAGGGAGAGCTTGGTACTTAAGCGGTCTTAATGACCCACCTCCTCTTCTCTAGAATCTGACCTGGTGCATAGTGTCTATTCACTTTGGCCAACGAGGACTTGTTGACGGGCCAAAGTTCACAATTAAGACCAATACTGCTAAGAAATTACCAAAATACCCCTATAGGGTAGAAATTATTGAAATACCCCTATGTGTTATGAGTATGATCTATGTATGATATATGCTGCATCCATACATTATTATGTTGCATATGGGCTGGGTTTATGATTTGAGGAAGTGTATAAGGATCGTATGGTTGCTCGACGACTGTGGATCCACTGAAGGCTTTTTAGCCATCAAGCAGCTTTGCTGCACCGTTAAGTAGTGCCGTAATCGGTGCTACACTATTTATAAGCAGCTATGCTGCACCATTAAGTGGGGCCGCACTGGTTCTACACCGGGTTGTAATAAGGATGAGTGGGTTGAGTATCTCCCCACAGTAAGTGTTGGTTGGAAATGGGGTATACAGGTTGGATGGGGATATAAGTATTTGCATACATACGCCATGATTGGATTTTGAAAAGGCCTTGGCCCAATTAAATGTGATATGTGGAAATTGATATGGGTTTAGGCCCGACTAAGGCCAAAATGGGCTAAGGCTCAAAGGCCACTGTATTTGAATTGGGCTTAGGCCCAAAATGATTTGTCTGTTGCATGGTTGTTTGATGAGGGTTGTAAACACTGAGTTTTTGAAAACTCACCCCCTCTTTTATTTTCTCAGGTGATGCTCAATAGGAGGTTCGATGTTTGGAGGAACTCAGGGTGGCCAGCTAGCAGGATAACTTGAATTTGTTTAAAAAGCATTTAAGTTACTAGTTTATTAAGTAATTTCCTTTTTTTTAGTCTGGATTGTAATAAGGCCTCCCTTCTTTGCTATTATTTGGTTTATTATTTTTGTGTAATGTAATCATGGAAAGTTGAATACGGTTTTCTAAATTATAGAATGTTTTTCACGTTTCCGCAACTAAATTCTAAAATGACAGTTTTTCTTATATCAAATGTTTCGAACAAGCTTTCACAACTGAAAAGAGATTTTATGAAGTAATTGAGATGTATTGTTCTAAGGAAGGGTTTTCAATGAAAACAAGGTTTTCGGTAAAACACTTCAATGTGACACACCAGATTCGGCCATAACGTCCGGGCTGGGTTTGGGGTGTTACAATTAGTGGTATTAGATCCTAGGTTGCAAAACTCGGGCTGTAAAGTGGGCCTTATTATTTGGTTTCTTTTCTTTTCTACAAAAAAATTTTGGATCACACCGTTTTGGAAAAAAGGGAAATCTTGCTGAGTAGCACACCGAGTCTCCGACGTCGAACCAAGTAAGTTCTTCTGTTTTTAAGCTTGTTTAAATTGCTATACAGTAGATAGTTAGATAGCTACTTTAGATGATTTTGTTAGAGTGGAACCGAAGCCCGTAAGATCTTGAAACTGTAGAGGATTTTCGAAAACCATATTCTCTTTAAATATTTTCATAAAATAATGGTTTAATTATTAAACTACCTAAAACTTCATAAAATTTTTAATTCAGTTAATATACGAATCCACGATGAGTGCTAGAAGAGGCGCAAGAGGCCGTGGCCGAGGCCGCGAGAGTGTTAGGGCTAAACCGTCGGCATCGGGCCATATGCCCGATGTTAGAGTAGAAGAGGCTCCGGCCTCACCTGTGGCTGAGACTGGGCCGTATGATCGGGCTGCTGGAGAAGAAGTATTGTCACAAGCAATGCTGGAAATTTTGGAAAGGGTCGATGGGCCCAATAATGGTATGAGAAGTCGTGGGTCAATTTCGGAGCGACTTCGATCTAATAGAGCCAAGATCTTTAAGGGTGTGGCTGGTGTGGCTCTGAACGTAGCTGATATTGGATAGAGGCCACTGAAAAGATAATGGATGATTTGGACTGCACACCGGAGAAAAAGTTAAAAGGGGCAGCATCGTTGCTTAGGGAGGAAGCCTACCAGTGGTGGCTAACGGTGAAAGAGGGCACCCAACCTAAGCGAATCACTTGGGATTTCTTCAAATCCATGTTTCAGGGGAAATATGTGGGTGCAAGCTATATGGATGCTCGAAGGAAAGAGTTTCTGAACTTGTCGCAAGGAGATAAGTCTGTGGCTGAATATGAGGCGAAGTTTTTACGCCTTAGTCGATATACAAGGGTGATGGTGGCAACAGACTATGAGCGTTGCGTAAGTTTCGAGGATGGCCTCAGGGATAGCCTCAGGGTGTTGATAGCCCCGCAGAGAGAGTGAGACTTCACGGCTTTAGTAGAGAAGGCGAAGATAGTAGATAAGGTAAAGCGCACTGAGCGCTTAGACTGGGAAAAAGAAAAGGGCAAGAATAAAAGGGATGCAGAGTCTCTGGTGCTAGATAGAGACATATAACTAGGACCAGAGTGAATGGGCTGGTTAGAATGGGACCCCCTGCTGCTAATCCGGGGATGCAAATTTGTGCTACCTGCGGGAAAGTCATTTGCGCGAGTGCTGGAGAAGGATAAGAGCTTGTTTGGCTTGTCGATCTATGGAGCATAAGGTTAAAGATTGCCCTAAGAGGCCGAATTTGGGTCAAGCTATGGGCCGAAGTAATGATAAACCATAGAGGGTTAGTCAACAGCCGCCAAGGGGCCGAGGTCAGGCCAAGGGCAAAAATGGTAATAAAAGCAGTCAGCAACACCAGGCGGAGGTGCAGGTTATGGTGAGGCGAGGCAGCCAGCTTTGGTCTATGTAGCACGTCGCCAAGGGGATGAAGATGCTCCAGATACGAATACTGGTGCGTACCCTACCATAGTGTACTGAGTGTTTATTGTGGCTTTAGAATTAGAGTGCGCAGCGAAAGCATAGTGGCGAGACTTGGGTACTACGATTAATGGTTAGTTGGAAATTTCGAGGACAAAATTTCTTTAAAGGGGGTAGAGTTGTAACGCCCCGAATTTTGGGCCTAGAGGAATTGGGCATTGGGCTTTAGGTCTCATGAAATTTTTAAGTGAGTAAGAAAATGACAAATGATATGTTGGCTTTAAGTGTTTAATGAATTTGGAGTGTCTAGGTGTGTTGGAGAAGTTCTGGGTTCGAGTTTTATAGTGGAGGAATTTTAATTTAATTATTAAAAGAACCAGGGTTGTGAGTAGTTGGGCTTTTAAATAAAAATAGGGGGAAAATGGCATCAAAAAGCCTTGTGGTGGAGTGGCTAAGTGATGCCACCTAGGGTGTAGGGAGGTGGTGTTAGTGGCTAGCAAGGAGATCCTAGGTTTGAATCCTAGCTTAATATTTTTGGGCTTTTAATTTTGGCCTTCTAGAAGGTTAGAAGTGGCGTGAAGATGGACTCTAAGGAGAGTGTTCAGGAGAGAAAATTTAGGAAATAGATTAGAGAGTTATTAGGGAGAAAAACGAGGAGATGAGAAGGGGGAAGTGATGGAGCTGAATTCGGAATTGAGGATCAGACAATTTTGCTATAGGCGATAAATATGTGTTGAGTTTGGGATCCTAGGCTAATGCCAAATTCTTCATTTTTTTTTAAATGCCGATTGGCTTTCCCATCTTTGCTAGTTGATTCTTTTTCCATTATTCCTCTCTTCAATTCTCTTTTGATTTACCCTTTAGGTTAGCCGATTCCTTCTTCTACTCTTTTTCTTTAATTTGTACCGAATAAACCTTATTCACCATATTAGTTTAAAAGCCGAAAAGCCGAATGTCCCTTGGGCCGATTGCTCTTTTGGTGGAATACGTGATCAAGGAAAAGCTATTAGGGGTTGGTGTTCATGGTTTGTGACTAAGGGAATCGAAACACGCTCCATTACCAGGTGTGTACACACACTTCGCACACACAGTAGATCGGTAAATTTTGAAATGCCGAAATGCCAAAATGCTGAAATGCAGAAAAGCTAAAAGTTTGGATACGGTAGTCTTGTGAGTGCGCGAACACTCATAAGAGGGTATTCGATACGATACCAGAGACCCCATGAGAGATCTCATGGACTTGGTCCGAAAAGCTGAAATGCCGAAATGCCAAAATGCTTAAATGTCGAAAAGCCGAAAGTTTGGATACGGTAGTCTTGCGAGTGCGCGAACACTCGTAAGAGGGTATTCGATCCGATACCAGAGACCCCATGAGAGATCTCATGGACTTGGGTCACGTTTTGGCCAACTAGGCCAGAATGGGCCAAATGGGCCCGACGAGCCAATGAGCCCAAATAAGCAAAAGTTGATAATTTGGTAATATGTGATGAGCTGATTAAGTTTGTTGAATGGTTTGGATTGGATTCGGGCCTGATGGGCCATATAAGTTTGATTGAGCCTAATGGGCCATATAAATGTGATTGGGCTTGATGGGCCATATAAATGTATGGAAGCCTGTAGACTTGCTAGGGTTTTGTCATGGACTTGTAGGCCTAGTTTCTAATAAATCCTTAAGCAGTATAAAACTTAACTAATTTATCAAATTCGTCTCTGGACAAGTCATAAGGGTAAAGTGTGGCAATGGGCATATGAATGTCTAGGATTGGATCTAGGGAGAGCTTAGTACTTAAGCGGTCTTAATGACC
This sequence comes from Gossypium anomalum, assembly GCA_025698475.1. Taxonomy (NCBI): domain Eukaryota; kingdom Viridiplantae; phylum Streptophyta; class Magnoliopsida; order Malvales; family Malvaceae; genus Gossypium; species Gossypium anomalum. The sequence goes on from CM046956.1 coordinate 65,864,113, forward strand.
CACCTCATCTTCTCTGGAATCCTACCTGGTGCATAGTGTCTATTCACTTTGGCCAACGAGGACTTGTCGATGGGCCAAAGTTCGTAATTAAGATGCATACTGCTAAAAAATTACAAAAATACCCCGTAGGGTAGAAACTATTGAAATACCCCTATGTGTTATGAGTATGATCTATGTTTGACATATGCTGCATCTATATATTATTATGTTGCATATGGTCTGGGTTTATGATTGGTCTGCATTTGCATACATACATCATGATTGGATTATGAAAAGGGCTTGGCCCAGTTAAATGTGATATGTGGAAATTGACATGGGTTCAGGCCCTACTGTGGCCAAAATGGGCTAAGGCCCAAAGGCCACCGTATATGAATTGGGCTTAGGCCCAAAATGATTTGTCTGTTACATGGTTGTTTGATGAGGGTTGTACACACTGAGTTTTCGAAAACTCACCCCCTCTTTTATTTTCTCAGGTGATGCTCAATAGGAGGTTCGACGTTTGGAGGAACTCAAGGTGGCCAGCTAGCAGGACAACTTGAATTTGTTTAAAAAGCATTTAAGTTACTAGTTTATTAAGTAATTTCCTTTTTTTTAGTCTGGATTGTAATAAGGCCTCCCCTCTTTGCTATTATTTGGTTTATTATTTTTATGTGATGTAATCATGGAACATTGAACACGGTTTCCTAAATCATAGAATGTTTTCAATGTTTCCGCAACTAAATTCTAAAATGATAGTTTTTCTTATATCAAATATTTCGAATAAACTTTCGCAACTGAAAAGAGATTTTTCGAAGTAATTGAGATGTATTGTTCTAAGGAAGGGTTTTCAATGAAAACAAGGTTTTCACTAAAACACTTCACTGTGACACACCAGATTCGACCATAACGTCAGGGCCGGGTTTGGGGTGTTACAATTTATATAATTACAAATTTGTCCTTTAACTATACTTAAAAATTCATTAAAAACAATGTCGCTACCGTCCTTTACAAACTAATTTGGTATAATTACCACATTAATCCATTAATTTAAGATTCCTTAGCCATTTAACCCTTTTTAGCTAATAGGGTTCAACATTTGCATATTTTACAATTTAGTCATTTTCAATTCATTAACCATTTAAACATTAAAATTTCTTAACCAAAATTTAATATGACCCTATTAACACTCCAAAAATATTTAATAAAATATTTACAAGCTCGGTTTATAGAAACGAGGTCTCAATACCTCATTTTCTAAACCCACTTGACTTTAGGGATATACCACTTGAACCTAAATATTCGTTCAAATAACATAAATTATCAAATCAAAATGTATTAAAACAATATATTTGAATCATAAATATTAAATAATAATATTTACAGACTTGCTTGTCAGATGTGGCCCCGAAACTAGTATTTCCAACACTATTGAAAAATGGGCTGTTACAACTTTCCCCCTTAAGAAAATTTCGTCGTCGAAATTTCTCACCTCGTAATAGCAATCCAGATCAAGTCTTTCTTTATCACCTTCAATGGTAGCCATATACGAAATTCCTCTTGACTTGCTCCCATTCCCAATCAGAACTCATATCAAACTGTAATAACTCAGAAAGAATTTGCTATTCAACTTTGACCTATTGACATACTAGGCATCTCAGTAAAAACTCTAAAATTTCTTGTCTTAATTTTGACCACTAATAATTTTGTATCCAGTCATTACACATTTTATCGTTGTCTGAATTAAATCAAATAGACGTTGCTAAGAACCTTATGTAAAATGTCTTGCACAATCTCAAAACTATTCAGTACATATTTTCAATTTCTAAAATATAGATTATTATCACAATCCATACTAAAATTTATTGTTCTAATCATTCTGAATCTATTCCCATTCTACTAACAAATCTGAATCTTTTCTTTATATCACACAAACTCTCTGAAGAACTTACGATCTAACTCTCGAGTTTGCAATAATCAATCTAGCATAATTCAAGATCATCTGAGTGAAGCATTGCTGTAAATAATGTATTCCTTCACAGATTTAGACTGAAGTGGTTACCTGACTTGACCCAAAGAAATTAGATGTTTCTTGTACTAGCTTCATCACCTATAATATAGATTTTCAAATGCTTAGCATGCTTTGAATTAGACTTATAACATATCAGTATATTATCAATACAGAATAATAATGATTCCGTTGAAACATGACTGAAAAGAAACTTGATTCACTGAATCCTCAAATGTTGCAGAGCATTAATTAATACAAAAGACATAACTAGAAACTCGTAATGCTCATAACGGATTCTGAACACTGTTTCAGTACATTTACATATGTAATTCACAACTGATAGTAAACAGATCGGTAATCTATCTTTGAAAATATTATAGCGTTTTTCAACTGATTGAATAGGTCTTCAATACGAATTAACGAATGTTTATTCTCTATTGTGACTTTATTCAACTGCAAGTAATCTATATACAAACTTATCAACTCCTCTTCCTCTTTTACAAAATAATATAAGTGTGTTCCAAAGTGATGCACTCACTCAAATAAAACCTTTGTTGATTAATCCTTGCAATTGAACTTTTGATTCCTTTAATTCGGTTAAAGACATTTTGCATAAAACAACTGAGATTGGTGTAGTTCTTGGTGTTAATTAATGCATACATAGTAACATCAAAGATAGAAAAGATACTAGTAATATCATCAAGGACTAAAACTTCCTTGTATACTTGAATCATACAAGATTTGGCAAGAGTTCCAAATTCAGATCAAACGGTTATGTCTTTTATTCCACTTCTATTGGCTTTAGTCATACCTCAAATTCCTGGTCATCTATCTATCGTAGAATTAACAGTAAGTCTTACATTCTGGTCTTTATTTAACTTAATTCAATTCAACAATCATTCTTAAAATAATAAGAAAATCCATAAATTAAGTAAAATCTATCCTTTAAACCACACGCTCCCGAGTGATTCTGACCACAATTGTTGAATTTAGATCTATTTAGATTTTTAACACTACTTCTAATGGATACTGAAATCATCGGTGATCTCACATTACACTTTTTCATTCCATCTCTAACTTAAAACCCTAATGATATTGAAAATGACTACTCGATTCCTTCATTGACGAGGAAGTAGAAAACATTCTAAATACATTTCTTGTGTCAAAGTCTCGAACTCTCTTCTCGCTTTGTTTCTTATGATTACAACTTGTTTCATTTTTTTAGCTCGTTCCAATAAAATTACAAAGTCACGAGTTGAACAATCTTTTTCCTATATTTCAAAACTTATTGCATCCACAAGAATTTTGATCACATCATTCAATCCATCTTCGAATAAGCACATAATATCATTTCATAAGCATATTCACTGAGTTGAGCAATCTTTTTCTCATATTTCAAAACTGATCTATTTCCCAGCTTCAACTCAAGAAATTCCTTTTTCTTCTTGTCTAAATATCGTTTGGTGACATAATATTTTCGAAAATCAATTTAATAGAAATCCCAGTTAATCTATTATTTCGACACCATAGTATTTAAAGTCGATAACTAGTGAATAACCTCTTCTTTTAACAGTGACACTGTATATCTCAGATAGTCTTCAGAAAGATATAACATTTCATCTTAAACTTTCTCTGTGTGTGCTAACCAGTATTCAGCTCTGACTAAATCATCACTCACTTTACCTTTAAATACTTCGGTCCCATATTTTCGAATTTATAAAATAAAAGCCTGTGTAAATTCTATTAGATAAAACTTTGAGGATGAAGGGGTCAAAAATCATAAAGCCACAGAATTGATTTTTATATGCACAATAAACATATTATTCATTATTAATAAAAGTATTGTGAACCTTTTCTAAAGACTTCTTGAATTTATGCACTATATAAGCAACCCCTAGATAGGAGACTCAAACATTGCTCTCATCTTCATCGGAATTATCTTGGTTGGAAGACATCTTTTATCAGAGTGAAAAAAAAAACAACATCCACATGAGTCAGGAGACATCACACTATCATATACCATGTGGCCAGACTGTGTGAGAACTCAAAGTAGGGACACACTGTCGTGTCCCAGCCTGTGTCATATATCAAGTGAAACTTGTACTAAAACTAACAGAGCACATAGGAACATGTGGGGTGACCGTGTGTGGCACACGACCATGTGACAGCCCGTGTCCTAGGCCATGTAACAACCCATAGCTCGATGAACTAATAATTTTAACTCCAGCAACCACACCAATTCCATGTAACAACCCATATTGTTTAGTCTAAATCATTGGTACTTCGTTCACATACTTGGTCATCACTCCATTTTTAAGGGCATCATAGATGCAGAACAAGGGCACATACGTGCATTCAGGGACACCGAAGTGCAAACAGGGGCATAGACGTGCGAACATGGACACCAAAGTGCGAAAAGGGGCACAGTCGTGCAAACAAGGACACCGAAGTGTATACATGAGCACCGAAGTGCAAATATGGGAACAATCATACAAATAGGGGCAATTCTTCATTTCCGTATACAATAGAACTCGTTACATTCATAGATAATTTCTTTCAAATCCAAGAATTACTACTAACAATCTTTCCTTAATTTCATATATATATGTATCATACTTGCAATTCTCATTGTTATATAAATAACCAAATATATATCATATACAGATATACAATTCCATTAACTAGAAACTGTAACACCCCTAACCCATATCTATCGCTGGACTAGGGTTAAAGGCGTTACCGGACAAATCGAAACATTTATCATTCATTTCACAAACATCATAACATCAAAGGTCAAACATTATCATAATGTCCCTTATATAGGTCATCGAGAGCTTAAACATACTTTAGAAAAGGGTTGGGAATAACCTAGCACAAACAAAACTTTTCAAAACTTAAACATTTTTCAAAATTGAACAGGTCACACGCCCGTGTGAACAGGTCGTGTGCCTCACACGGCATTAGGCACGCTCGTGTGCCTAGGCCTTGTCAAAATAGGGCATACATACTGACTTTCTCACACGGCCACAAGACACGCCCGTGTGCCTTGGCTGTGGTCAAAACTAACTTGGGCCACATAGTTAGCCACACACCCGTGTGCCTTGACCATGCTCAAGCCTGACTTAAAATCGCAGGGTACCCAGGGGACACACCACCGTGCAACATGACCGTGTGCCACACACGGTTGAGACGCACGCTCGTGTCTCTGCCCGTGTGGACAAAAATAGGCCATTTGAAAAGCCAATTTGCCACCCAATTTGGGTCAAACCTACAAACACCAAAACAAGCAATATTGTATAACAATTTTAGCCAATTTCCAATACCAAAACTTACATCATTCATGCCATATTATTTACAACAATTTCATCCTTGTAACACATATCAAAACATGTCATCCTATAAGTCCAAAATCATACAAAAACATATGGTTTCATAATCTCCAAACATACAATCAAATCTCATGCCAAAACCTTACCAATTTCCATAATAGACACATTCCAAAAACTTACCAAACTGACCAATTCTCTTGGCCAATCAAAACACTTCATATAATCACAATTTGCATCACATATCATATACCAAAATCAAACCATAAGTTCAACCACAAACTAGCCATATCACATGGCATGCTATAGACATTACAAAACATATCCAAATACTCCTAGCCTATACATGCCATACTTCAATATATACATTTTCAAAAGGTACCAAAATATAGTTCGATAGTGTGGTGATGATCCTCGACGATCCCCGAGTTTCCGATAGCTTTGATATCTATAAAACAGTTGAAAAACACACAGAGTAAGCTTTCAAAAGCTTAGTAAGCCATATACAAATAAACTTATCAATTAAAGCATATAAACATCATCTAAATACATATACTCCATAGTCAAATACTATCACAAACCATATAATTCATGTACATTTCTCATATACTCAATTCATTTGCACAAATAACATACTTTCTCATACTTATAACTCATATCATCACTTGTACATATACTTACCTTTGTTCTCACACGTAGTATACATTTCAAACGTACTTGAATCGGATGCACATCTCATATATTCATTCATTTCTCAGAAGGCCCTTTGAACCGTTCGAAATCATAAGGATACGCGGATAGCTCAGAAAGCTCGTACAATGCCAACGCCCCAAACGTGGTCTTACATGTAATCAAATATTGATGCCACTGTCCTAGATAGGGTCTTACACGAAATCAAATACGATGCCAATGTCCCATACATGGTCTTACACGTAAATCATAAGTCGATGCCAACGTCCCAGACGTGGTCTTACACGATAACACATATCGGATCTTATGTCATGACATATGTATCCTAACTATTCCTAAGGTTCGTACGGAGCTTTTTGGACGTCGAAATTTTGTCAATACTTTCTCAGATATCACATTCTCAACTTTCATGTTATCATTATCATTGTTCAATAACACATTAGCATAAATAAACCATTTCAAATACATTTATTTGTATTTAAACTTACCTCATACGGATTCAGATAGACGGAATCGGCTACTTGACGACTTTCGACTTTCCCCAATCTAATTTTGTTTTCTTTTGTTCTTAATCTATATAAATTCAAATTTAATTCTTTTATTCACCAAATCATTCAAATCAATCCAAAAACACACATTTAGGGCAATTTACAAATTAGCCCTCACATTTTCACATTTTTGCACTTTAGTCCCTAATCACAAAAATCACAAAATATACAAAATTTCCAAATACTCATGTTAGGCCGAATTCTCATAGTATTCATATAAGTCCATTTATTTCATTTATTTTACATTTTAGTCCCTCAAAATTTTTCTTTTTACAATTTAGCCCAAATTACTCAAATTCATCAAAAATTCAAATACAAAGTATGTTAACCCAAACTTTCATTTACTAACATCAAACTTCATAAAACTCATAGTTTCATCAATGGCTCAACTCAAAATCATCAACAAAATTAGAAATTTAGGCATGGGCTTTATAGAATATTAAGCAACGATCATAAAAACATAGAAATTATCGAAAACGGATCAAAACACATACCTCAATCAATAATCAAAGTGCCAAAACCCTAAGAGTTCTTTTCTTCTTCTTTAGTTCTTCAATTTCGGCATATACAAACATATAATGGTCTATTTTCATGTTTTGTTTAATTAATATTAACAATTTAATCTATTTCTAATTTTGCCCTTGTATTATAACCATTTAAAACATTAATATAAAAGGTCATAATTGTCCACTCATATGTTCAATGGTCTATTCACAACATAAGGACCTCTCATTTACAAAGACATAACAAATAGACACACTTAACTTATGGCAAGCAACTTTTTCATTTTATGCAATTAGGTCTTTTTATCAAATTAAACACACAAACGATTAAATTTTCATACGAAACTTTCACACATGTCAAATCACATATTATAAGCACAGAAAATAATATTAAATTATTTTTTTACTCGAATATGTAGTCTTGAAACCACTATTCCAACTAAGGTCTAAACTAGACTATTACAGAAACAACATTATAAAACTCGAGTGAATTATATTCAATAATCAAATTACCATGAATTTTAATTAAAGTAACATTTAAACAGACAATATATAATTCAAAATCACCAAATACATTAGTATCAACTCTCATTTCATTTAATTTGATTAATTCCTCGATTTGAACCTTGATGATAATTTATCACATCTTAATCAATTAATTTTTAATAGAACATAAATTCATCCAAAATGGAAAAGATAATAATTTCCATCCTCACATGAACTTACCTCGACAAAAACAGTTGTAAAAATGAAGCTGACGACTAATCTGACACCTTAGCTTTTCCTCGGTTTAGATCCATTTGATTCGTTTCTTGATCTAATAAAAATTTTCATTTAATTAATAGTCCAATTAACATAATACCATTAATTCTAGCTTATAACCCATTTTATTGTGAAATTACAAAATTACCCTTAATATTTTAACTTTTGTGCAATTTAGTTCCTAAACTCAAATTTCTAAATTTATCAAAATTTTTGAAATACCCAATGCTAGGTGAACTTATTTATATTTTGATACAATCTAGAATTATTCACAATTCACAAAAATTCCATGTCAATGTTAATATTTTATCAAATTAATCCTTTAACTAAAAATTAAATAAAATCAGTTTACAAAATAGTCCTAAACAAAAATCAAGACTACAAAATCATCATTTAACATAAAAATAACTAAGATTCATCAATGGCCAAATTTAAAATCTTTAACAATTTCAAAAACGGAGGTACGGGTTAGTTGGACCTAGTTGCAACGATCTCAAAAATATAAAAATTATAAGAAACGGGCTTAAAACACATACCATGCAAGATGAGACAAGCTTGGCCAAAAGCTTATTTCAAGCTCCCATGAAGTTTCGGTTCTCCAACTAAAAAGATGAAGTCATTTTTTTTCTTTTCATCTTTTTTTTTTATGTTTTATTTAATTTATTTATATAATTACAAATTTGTCATTTAACTATACTTAAAAATTCATTAAAAACAATGCCACTATCTTCCATTACAAACTAATTTGGTATAATTACCACATTAATCCATTAATTTAAGATTCCTTAGCCATTTAACCCTTTTTAGCTAATAGGGTTCAACATTTGCATATTTTACAATTTAGTCCTTTTCAATTAATTAACTATTTAAACATTAAAATTTCTTAACCAAAATCTAATATGACCCTAATAACACTCTAAAAGTATTTAATAAAATATTTATAGGCTCAGTTTATGGAAATGTGGTCTCGATACCTCCTTTTCTAAACCACTAGACTTTAGGGATATACCACTTGAACCTAAATATTTGTTCAAATAACATAAATTATCAAATCAAAATGTATTAAAACACTATATTTGAATAATAAATATTAAATAATAATATTTACAGACTCACTCATCAGATTTATGGCCCCAAAACCACTATTTTCGACACTATTGAAAAATGTTGTTATAATTCTCCCCCTTAATAAAATTTCGTCCTCGAAATTTCTCATCTGGTAATAGCAATCCAGAACAAGTATTTCTTTCTCATCTTCAATGGTAGTCCATATACGAAATTCATCTTGACTTCCTCCCATTCCCAATCAGAACTCATATCAAATCGTAATAACTTAGAAAGAATTTGCTATTCAACTTTGACCTATTGACATACTAGGCATCTCAGTAAAAACTCTGAAATTTCTCATCTTAATTCCAACCACTAATAATTTTGTATCCAGTCATTACACATTTTATCGTTGTCTAAATTAAATCAAATAGATGTTACTGAGAACCTTATGTAAAATGTCTTGTACAATCTCAAAACTATTCAGTACTCATTTTCAATTTCGAAAATATATATTTTTATCACAATCCACACTAACATTTATTGTTTTAATGGGTAAATTATAATTAGATGGGTTTCAATTCTAGTTTAGTTAGGAAGGAACCGAATGGTTCCATAGTGGCAAATTATAGAGAAAAGCAAGAGTATTTCTATTGTTGAATGAATCGGGCTGGAATTATTTAGGTGAAATGTTCATATCAAAATAATGCCATGGAAAAATATTGTCTAATCAACTGCTCAGAGCGTCACTACTGTAACCTGCCACTTTCGATAGCTAAATCTTAAGCTAGAAATCTAAGTTACTATATGTCTAAAGAACTCTGGATTAATAACCATAATGAACATTCTTCTCTATACAACTCACAACATCTATGTCTAGAGTGCTACGAAGATTTTTTCGAGTATCCGCTTTATCAAACGATTCAAGATCCAGTATGTTTAACCTTTTCAGAATTAAAAATACATCTAAGAACACAACACACAATCAACTATGTCTAGAGCTTGCATGCATGTATTTCACATAAGCATAACTTGAATGAAACAGTGACATAGACAATCTTAAATCACGGGCATTAAAGATGATAACACATTCACCTAAATAACTCTAACCTAGAAAAGATTTAGTTCACGAGTGGAAAAGTTGACATCAAATTAAAATCACTCATCAACATTCGCAAATAAGTTTGAATCACAGAAATCGGGAAAATAAAGGTAGAAATGTAGGAATTCTCGTTACATTCCAACTTTTCTTTGATCTTCAGATTGTACGTAAATCCAAGATAGTTATCTCTCCCCCTTCTTCTCGTCTACATTCTGCTATTTTAAGTTGCTACCCTTTCTTTCTCTAGAATTCTCCAATAAAGAGAAAAATCTTGTCACCAATTTTCTTCTAAATCTCTTTTTCTTATTTTTTTTTCTCCTTCTCTCTCCTTTTATTCGGTAGATCTGTCCCTCTCAGAACACATTTGTTTCTCCTATTTTTCAGGGTAGTTTTTCTAGTACACGTCCAACTGGCTGAGAGTGACATGGATAGAGTGCTGAGTCATCTTCCTAGAATTGTCATGGCAATTTTGTTGACAATCAATCTTACTATTTGCCATGGAAACGTTTCACCTCTCTTCTTTTCCTTCTGCGTCCTCTTCATCCTTTTCTTCTACCAGCCCCTGTGTCCAACCACAACCACAACTTTTCCTTCCCCAAGTAATAAAAGTAATAAATGATAATAATTATAGTGCAATCCAAGCTTTTTTATGCAATGTTATAAAATTGTCCTAAAAATACAGATGTATTTACTTAATTACAAATAATTAATTCCATCTAGAAGCCTAAAATATAACTCTTTTCAAGAGTTATCAGTCACTACCATTTGAGCTTATGTGTGACGTGAGTGATTTTGCTATTGGAGCAATGCTTGAGTAACGGACAGGTAAGATTTCTTATGCTATTTACTATGCTCGCCGCACTCTAACAGAAGCACAGCTAAATTATACTACCACTGAAAAAGAATTATTGGTTGTTGGGTTTGCATTTGATAAGTTTAGATCATATCTAGTAGGCACTAAGGTCATAGTGTATATCGATCACTCTGCAATTAAATACTTAGAAGCCAAGAAAGACACAAAGCCGAGACTGATCAAGTGGATTCTTTTGCTACAAGAATTTGGTCTAGAAATTTGAGATAGAAAAAGAACAGAGAATCAAGTAATAGACCATTTATCCAGGTTAGAAGCTGGAAATGAAGATGGCAATATCGAGCTTATTAAGTAAGACTTCCCAACCGAGAAACTGTTGGCTACCACGGCATTACCTTGGTATGCCGATATAGTGAACTTCTTAGTAAGCGGTATGCTACCACCTGGTTTTAACAGCTAAACAAAAAGGAAATCCTTTATGATGCAAGATATTATTACTGGGATGAACCCTGTGCTGATTAGATAATTAGGAAGTGTGTCCCTGATGTGAAATACACATCATTTTACAACATTGCCATTTAGCCCCTTATGGATGACACTTTGGAGGAGTGAGAACTACTGCCAAAGTACTTCAGTCAGGATTTTATTGGCCAAGTTTATTCAATGATGCCCTTAGCTTTTATAAAGCATATGATCGATGTTAAAAAACTGGTAATGTTTTAAGAAGACATGAAATGACATTGCAAAACATTTTAAAGGTTTATGTATGGGGAATAGACTTTATGGGTCCATTTTCACCCTCATTTGGCAACCTATACATACTAGTGGCTATCAACTATATCTCCAAGTGGTAAAAGTTGTAGCCCTTCCTACCAATAATGCCAAGTCGGTGATAAAGTTCTTACACAAGAACATCTTTACGAGATTTGGTATGCCTTGAGCCATCATCAGTGATAAGGGGTTTGATTTTGATTGCAAACTCGTCACCAATGCTTTTCACAGGAATGGGGTGAAGCACAAACTTGCCACAGCATATCACCCACAAACAAATGGACAAGCTGAGATTTCTAACAGGGAGATTAAGTAGATTTTGAAAAAGGTTGTGAAACCAACTCGAAAGGATTAGTCCTTGAGATTGGATGAACCCTTGTGGGCTTATTGTACTACCTTCAAAACACCATTCAAAATGTCACATTTTAAGCTTGTTTATAGTAAGCCATGTCACCTACCTGTTGAGCCAGAGCACAAGGCATTTTGGGCCATTAAAAAGTTGAATATGGATTGAATAGCCACCGGACATAAAATACTGTTAGAGCTTAATGAAATGGAAGAATTCAGATCCCAAGCTTATGAGACTCTAAGCTCTATAAGGAAAAGACCAAGCGATGGCACGGCAAGAGGATCATGCCAAGGCAATTTGAACAAGGGCAATAAGTGTTGCTATTCAACTCAAGGTTGAAGTTGTTCCCTAAGTTAAAATCACGATGCTCAGGACCTTTTGATGTAATCAAGGCCTATCCTCATGCTGCAGTGGACGTTAACGATATCAAGACTGAGATAATTTTTAAGGTCAATTGACAACATTTAAAGCATTACTAGGGTGCTTATGTAGATCGAGATAAAGAATTCATTAACATTAGAGATGTTTAAACTCAACCTTTCTTTCCTGTTTTATTTTCTTTATTTTCTTTATTTACTTTACTGTAATTCTGTTTTTACAGTTTTTATTGTTACTTACTTATTTTATTTTATTTTCAATTTGGTTATGTTCTTTTAGTGTATAGATTTCGCAGGAATTACAGAGAAAGAATGATTGTGCAAGCACAATAAAGGTAGTACTAATAGGTGTTTGCCCTAGCAATTCAAAAGTGAATTATGCTATAGCAAAGTAGATAACGGTACGTTGAAGTAAGTGAAATGTGGGGTGAAAATAAAGGGAAAGGTCAATAGAAAGATTTTGTATAGCTGGACCTCATCCTGTTAATTGGGCAACCCAAAAAGAAAATGCCAAAAATTGTTAAGGCTAGGTTATCTAGGGTTCCCTCCAAAACCTTTTTTTACTTTTCACTCTTCCCTCTTTTTCACAAAACTTATCCTGTAAGTTTATAGGAACCACATTACCTCTATTTACTCCTCCCAATTACCCATGCCCTTTCTATTTACAAGCCATTACTCAACGATTCCCTTCTCACCTTCCTTCAATCTCCTTATATCCCTTCTTGAACTTAACTTCTTTCCAACTTTCTCAAGAATTCTTCACGACTAATCAATGGAAAGAGTTAAAACAACTTCTCAGGATGTCAAATCTTCTCAAATGGGTGCCACCCAACCAAGAACCTTCTTCAACAAAGTTGCTGCTTCGAAATACGACATCAACATCTCCAAGTGACTATTCTATTTTCAGCAGGGCTTTTGGATTAAAGATGAGCCACATATGGGTTATGATGAATCAGTTTCATCTATCATGGAAAACTATTTGCACCCAGAGATGTCTTGGGAATAGTTCTTCGAGAGTTCTATGCCCATATCACTTTCCTTAATAACCCCTTCATTTATGTGCGAGGAACTTCAGTCCCATTTAATGAAGATACAATCAACACCCAATTAGGGTTGATAGATGTTCAAGACGAGCATACCCCACTCATTGAAAACATCACCATTGCAAGCTTGAATCAGGTGTTAAAGGATTTGTGTGTTGAAGGAACTCAATGGACGATGTCTAACCAGTAATGTCATACAGTTGAGAGGACTTTACTACAGCCCATTAGTAAGGTCTGGTATCACTTCCTCAAGAGTAGGTTAATACCATCCACCCACAATTCCATAGTGTCTAAGGAACGAATGCTACTGTTGCATTCAATCATCATGGAGAGGAAAATCAACATCAGCAAGGTTATTTTTCTTAAGGTGCATCAGTGTGTGAAAAAGAATGCAGGCAGTCTAAATTTCTCATCCCTAATCACTACTATCAGCAAAATGGTTAAAGCCCCCTTGAATGCCAATGAGGATTTACCCCAAACAAGGGAGGAATGTCCCAATCTATATTCGTGAAAACTCAAGGAGCAGAAGTACTAAAACAACATCGGCAAATTAAGGCATCTACATATTCTGACAGGCACTTTGCCCCAGCAGTAGCCTTAACCTCTCAAGGTGCATTTGAAAAGTAAGTGCTACAGTACTTAAACCAACTAGAGCAAAGAATTTTGTTATACAAAATTCAGCAATCTAAAATTGCTGAAGAAATGACAAAGGCCCAAGAACAACAAGCACTCTATTGGCCCTATGTGAAGGATTGCGATATTGTTTTCAATAGGCCATCGTAGAAGAATTTCACTAAGCCAATGCCTAAATTTCCTAATTTTCCCAAGGCTTTGTTACTACTTTCCAAAGGTGGATGGGCTGAGGAGGAACCAGTTGAAGTGCAGTCTGACAAAGCAAAATCTGCCAATCCTGAAAAAGAGAAAGTAGCTGAGAAGGAACCAGAGAAAATAGAATCTCTACATATTGAAGGCAAAGAAGATGACCAAAATGAAGCCAACTGTACAGCTACAGCGAATAAGGGCAAAGAGCCTGTCCCACCTACACCACCTAAAGACATGTCTATACAAGACCGAAAAATTAATCGCATAATTGATGAGATCATTGAATTCGGAAAGGAAGAGGAGGAACCACCCATTCAATCACTTAAAAGAAAGATAAGATACAAGAGTGTAGTAAGGAAATCAACCTACAGGTAGTGAAGTACAATCACCACTAGTCAAGCTTTTCGACATGGGAGTTTCTTTTACCCTATGTTTAATCAATCATACTGCATGTTGTTAATTTTAGGTCTCATGCATTAAGGACAATGCATCCTTTAGGTTAGAGTTATTGCATTTTAGATTTTAGTTTAGTATAGCATTTCATTCATTGTTATATTTTATCGATATAGACATATTTAATTGCCATAGCATTTCATGCATTTAGTTGAAGATAGCATTTCTTGCATTATGTGTAACACCCTCTACCTGTGTCTGATGCTGGGACAGGATACGAGGCATTATTGGACTTAAACGCAATCAATCATGCAAACTCGGCCATAAAATTCCATTCATATTTCGAAATATTCAATCATATGTACATAGTCCCATATTTGGGTCTAGGAAACTCAAATCATACTTTAGAAGGGGTTTGAGACTAAACCGAAAACCTCTAAAAGTTTTACATCACTTAGAAAATTTTTCATGTTTTGGAGAGTCACACGCCCGTGTAGATAAGCCGTGTGGCCTCACATGCCTGTGTGGCTCTGGACACGCCTGTGTCCTTAGCCCGTGTAACTCTCTGTTCATGACGTCAATAAATAAATAAGGGTAACACGGCCAAGCCACACGCTCGTGTGCTAGACCGTGTCTTCCACACAGCTGAGACACACGGCCATGTCTCTACCCGTGTGGCCAGCACATAGGCTATTTTCCAAGACTTTTTATCACCCTTTACATGCACACACACAAACATGGATCTAGAAGTATTCAACATCCTCAATCATGATGCAAACATTTCATTTACTTATCAACATACATGTGTTACATATTCTCACATTAAATCAAGTCTAGACACACCATATCTTATTCATTTGGCTGTATCAATACCTTACCACTTATACCTTTATACCATAGTTATCTTCATGTCTATTTAATTCCAACTTATCATCAAGCATAACCTTCTAGCCAAGTCATAACTTTATATAATGTCCACATTTCACATGTATAAAACAATATAATTGACTAAGATGTTCTACACCAATTCCATATTCAATTTAACATTATTACTATTTCTCACTTTATACCATTATACCATGGTTACCAAACTATCCATCAAACAGCCATGTTCAAGGCATTATCATTTTATTTCTACATTACACATTTAATTCATGGTCATGACCACCTCGATTGGTCATAAAAAATGCATTCAACACACATGACATATTACCAACCATGCATGGCAAATAGGCATATTCACATCACAATTATTAGACACAACATGAATTACTAGATTTACTGGTAGTAATCAATAGCTCAATATAGGCCAATACATTTGGCCAAATTATAATAACACATGTTATAAAACTAAGTCCTTATACATGCCACTCACTTGATATTTCTAACTTATGTATACATACTCCAAAGGTATTGGCTTGATAGTGTGATGCTATCTCCAATGATCTCCAACCTCGAATTGACCTGAGAACACTAAGGAATGGAAAGGAGGGAGTAAGCTTTACGCTTAGTAAGCCCGCATGAAAAATAATAAGCAAGGTATTAACATGCTATTTAAAAATTCTTTCTATTTATTCAAAGTCCAGCCAAGTTGTTTTCTCAAGTTGCAGTGATTAAATCATTTATATCTGGAGCTACAGAATCTAAATTAAGATCTGTTAATTTTCCCTAAAACTATACTCACATATCTTCTTACCATAAAAATTTCAGAATTTTTTGTCTAGCAAATAAGTACAGTTTATTATTCAAAGTCTCCCCTATTTCGCTGCTCGACAGTTCCTACCCCTCTGCACTAAAAATTAATTATCTCTTCATACAAGATTTGGATGATGTTTCTGTTTATTTCTTTCGAAAATAGACTCATTAAGGATTTTAAGCTTATAAATTATAACCCATAATTATTTTTGCACAATTTTTAATGATTTTCCTAATTCAGAAAAGGGGATTCCAAAATCATCCTAACTCTGTCTCACAAAAATTCAAATATCTCATAATATGAAATTCTTTTGCTTACATCGTTTCATTTATATGAAAATAGACTCAATAAGATTTTATTTAATAACTTATTAACTTATTATTCGATTTCCACTATTTTTGGTGATTTTTCAAAGTCACACAATTGTTGTTGTCCAAAACTATTTTATTACTAAATTTCACTCTTTCATGTTTTCTTTATAGTAACTTTCATTATAACACTTACACCATATCAATCTTACCAAAGTTCAATCACATATCGAGCACGTTGCTCATAAGTTTACACACACGAACCTTCACTTATTCATTACATAGTCATGTTTATATGTATTTTCACTTAGTAAATTTCACGTTGAACTCATCGGAATAATAACAGATACCCGGTGGCCTGTACATATTACCACCCTTGTAACCGAAGCTCTCTGGTACGCATAGTAGCCTGCACTTAGTACTACACATGTGACCTAATAATCTGGTACACGTAGTAGCCTACACTTAGTACTACACACGTGACCTAACCATCTGATACACGTAATAGCCTGTACTTAGTACTACACACGTGATCGAAGCTATCGGGTACACATAGTAGCTTGCACTTAGTAGTACACATGCGATCTAACAATCTGGTACAGGTAGTAGCCTACACTTAGTACTACATACGTGATCGAAGCTATCAGGTACGCATAGTAGCCTACACTGAGTACTACACGTGCGACCTAACAATCTGGTACATGTAGTAACCTGCACTTAGTACTATACACGTGACATAAAATCGTCTTAAACACATAGTAGCCTGCACATAGTACTACACATGTGTTCTTACAACTGATCATTCGTATCTTTTCTATTCCGAAGGTCCAACCGGAAAATTCTTCACTTTTCAACATTTTACTAATTCATTCTTAGTCAATTTCGATTCGTAATTTACATCAAATCATCATTCTATAGGCTGCTACATCTCATATAATAACAAAAGATAATATGTAACACCCCAAACCTGGCCTAGACGTTATGACTGGATCCGACGTGCCACATCAAAGCGTTCAAAACATTTTGTATTACCTAGTTTAGCAACTTAGTTGGTGCTTCAAAAGATACTTTTTAAAATAGGTTAAAGTGAACGGAAGCTGTGCTCCAGGTAGGAAACCAGAAAAGAGGAGGTGAGTCTGTCGGACTGCTTAAGTACCAAGCTCCCTTCGGATCCAATCCTAGACATGCACACCACCATTGCCACACTCTAACATCACGTATATTTTTAAGAAAACCCATTTGATTAAGTTCATTTTAGAAAAGTGATTAATTTTTGAAAATCATTTGCTTAGCGGAAGCCTTACTTGTAATCGTGTTATTTTGAAATCAATTATTGTTTTGGAAAGTGCACCCTAGAACTAATCCATTTCGATAGTTAAAGTAAATCATTTTCATCATAATAAAATATAAATCAAAACCATAAAAATAAATAAGTGGCCTTATTAAATTTAAAAACCCAAAACTGTAAACGAAATTAAAAGGACGTCCAGTGCATCAGAAAGAAACCGAATTTGCGGGAACATGTGGCCACTCCGAATCCCTCACGACTCCAAGCCCACTATGGTTAGGGATCACCTGCGAGAATGAAAATAAAGGGGTGAGTTTGGGGAGACTCAGTGTGTAAATTAACCCAACCATAGCCTAAATCAGTTCAAACCACAGAAGCAGAATAAATTGGCCTTAGCCCAAAACAGAATTCAGAATAAAGCCCATAGGCCCATAACAGATCAGAACAGATATTTTATGTTTATGCAGAAACCCAACCCAAATCCAACCATATACACCCCCATACCATCCTTTCACCATGTGGGGAGACTACTCGACCCAACCAACCGTTACACGCCACAGAAATATGCAGCATGGCTGCCAGAACAGATAACGTGACAGAGTCACCAGAAACAGATAATTTATGGCATAGCCACCAGAACAGATATATACGTGGCAGAGCCACCAGATTAGATAACTTGTGGCATAGCCACCAGGACGCTTCCTCCATAATATAACCCATTTTCCCATGCAACAGATATTCACTCATGGCATACATCATACAGATTTAAACCATCATGCTTTTCAGACAAAATTAACCCTAGGGGTATAAAGGTCATTTTACACCTAGGGGTATCATGGTAATTTTCCATACATAGGGGTATTCTAGTAATTTAACTATTTTAGGGTTTGCATACATATTTCTACCATTTACGTGTAACCAAAAACACTTACCGCGCATACTTATCGAATTGGGCCCGTTGGCCCATTAACCGATTTTTGGCCCAATAAGCCCAAAATATCAATAATGCATGAAATCGCGCGTACTACAGTTCTATCATTTCAAATTACCAGAAATATTAACCCATTTGTCTTACGAGCATTCGCACACTCGTAAGTTCCCAAAATACCGGCTTTTCGGCATTTCGACTTTTCGGCTTTTGCCGACCTAATCTATGAGAGGGTGTCAGTTACACACCTATTTCGTGACGACTGCTATTGAGATCCCTTACGATGCCCTACAATGGATTACCACAATTCTTAGGTTGCAAACTATAGCACTAATCTCAATATTCACTTACCTATATTCAAACCATGTTCCCAAAAGCCTTTAAAACCTTACTTTTCTGCCGAAAACCAATGACTAGATCCAATTCTGGTTGCTCCAAAGATCCAAGCCTTCGATCCAACACTCAAGAAGCCACTAATCACCAAAAGAAATCCCTTAAAGCCCTATGCCCAAATCGACAGCCCCTTAGATTTTAGGGACTTCGGCTTTTTCCTAACTTGTAAAATAAGACTATATCTGAAGTGATGAGCACTTACCACTTATTCCTTTCTGATTTCTCTGCAGATCTGATGTAGATTTATTCTCTAAACGACGGTAGAACTCGAATCCAGGAGATTTGAAGTTTTGGCTATAAGCCCCTAAATCTATGGTATTTTCGGCTTTTTAGGTGATGAAGAAGATGATGATTTGAGGCTATAACCTTGAAGTAATGTTGCCGAGAGAATAGGAATGTTGATCATAAAAGAACAAAAATATTGAAGGATTTAGCTTTGGAGAAATCGGCACAAGTAGTGAGTATAGATTTCGGGATTTCAGCTTTTTATGGCAAATGACTATGAGGGTTTAGAAACGTCTGAAGAAAAAAGATAGAGATGAACAGGATGGTAAGAAGATTCGGCTATGGAGGAAAGAAGAAGAAAAAGAAAATAGATGAAGAGAAGAGAAAAGAAAAAATGAGAAGAATAGTCAGGAAACGGCACAAATTACCCTAAATGCCGAATTTATACTGGCACTAACCCTAGCCGAATTTTGCCTCCCTAAAACTCCCCTTGGCCGGCCAACTCTTGCTCCTCAAGAGTCCACTATTCGGCCAACACAGCTCTCCCCAATCAGCTCCTAAATCCTCTCCCTTATCCCTTCCTTACTCAATCTCCTAACCAGCTCCAACTCTTCCTAACAGTCTTTCACTTCAGTTCCATTACTTACCTTTCATACTCAGAAAAATAATTCCCTTAATATGCTGTCATTGTGACTTGAACCTGGGTCCTCCCTAACATCTACACGCCACTTATAGCCTTCCCAGTGGCGTCACATGCCACTATGCCACTTGCTTCCTTGTGTTTTATTTTACACAATTACTACTTAAAAGCCCAGCTTACCAGAACCCCTTTTTCTTATGGAATTAAAATTAACTTAAACTACTGGGTTTTAACCTAAGCTTGGGCCTTCTAGAGGCCCACTAACATAATTAATCCTACGCCAAGCAGACAAAACACAGAATATTAAATTTTACCAACATTTTTAGAATTCTCGAAAATTGGGGCGTTATATAATAATATAAAAAAATCGATATATTATTTACATACAAACTTACTTGTTTCAAAGAAATATCATGTCTCATCAAATTTCCATTATATTCAATCATCCAATCACATGTTATCGACATTTGAGCTATCGATTACTTCATGGGTACATCACGTTCCCATACACAATATCATTAACATATAAATCAATACAACCATAGCAAAATAGATTTCAAGTATAACAACAATATCATGAATATCATGCTTATTTAATCACATGAACTTACTTGTCGAAATCTCGTCGGGTACAACCGTGTAGCAATTCACACAACTCATGTAATAGTAATTAAACATTCATTACATTTTCCACATCATATTCATCATCCATAAATTCTTCTAATATATTAAATCATATATTTTATGCCATAATAATAGATAATTACAATTCAAGCATGATATTGCATTATTATTACCATACGAACTTACCTCGGGACCAAAATAGTAAAAAGGAACCTAACCGTCGATTTTCCATTTTTCACCCGATCTAGGTCCAATCCTCGTTTTCCTTGATCCATAATATCACATTTAGTCTAATTATTAGTCACATTATTTAATGTGATCCAAAAACCATATTTTGGCAAAATTACATTATTGCCCCTAAACTTTGTCGAAATTACACTTTTGCCTCTAGGCTCGTAATGTGATTTTTATTCAACTTTCCCACTCTATAGGCCTAGCCGAACCATTTTCATAACTATAGCAAACTACAATTCTCATCAAAACACCCTTTTATACCACTTTTACAACTTTTACAACCTTTACAAAATGGTCCTTTCGGACGTTTTCATCGAAAATCGCTTAGTAAAAGTCGTTTATTTAACACCCAACACTCATTTTCTACCATTAGACATCAAAATGCATGCATGTCACACATGTTTCAATTTTTAAACATGAACCCTAGCTCAAATTAATGGTAGAAATAGATAGATCTTGTTACAGGGATTGCAAAAACATAAAAATCATTAAAAACGAGGTTACAACGGACTTACAATCGAGCTTGGAAGCTTGAAAAACCCTAGCCATGGTTTCTCCATGCAATTTTCGGCCAAGAGGTTGAAGATGAACAAAAATTGGCTTTTAATTTTGTTTTTAATTCATTTTAATAACTAAATGACCAAAATGCCCTTAATGAAAAAGTTTAGAAACATGCCTAACCATGTCCATTTTTGTCCACCAAATTAACCAATGGTCTAATTTCCATATAAGGGCCTCCAATTTAAAATTTCATAACAATTGGACACCTCAAGCATGTAGAACTCAACTTTTGCACTTTTTACGATTTAGTCCTTTTGACTAAATTGAGTGCCCAAACGTCAAAATTTTCGAACGAAATTTTCACGAAATTATTTTGTGAAATTTTAGACCATAAAAATATAATAAAAATAATTTTTTTCTCATCGGATTTGTGGTCCCGAAACCACTATTCTGACAGGGCCCAAAATCGAGATGTTACATTATGGTAAGAAATAAAGAATTGATTGCTATAGCATTATTGAGTTGATTGCATGATAGCTAATTGTCTAATGATAAAAGTAGTC
This sequence comes from Gossypium anomalum, assembly GCA_025698475.1. Taxonomy (NCBI): domain Eukaryota; kingdom Viridiplantae; phylum Streptophyta; class Magnoliopsida; order Malvales; family Malvaceae; genus Gossypium; species Gossypium anomalum. The sequence goes on from CM046956.1 coordinate 65,886,044, forward strand.
CTTAAAGTTTTTGCGAGATATAGAAAGGAAATGAATAGAATTGACCCCTAAGGTTAGGATTCTCTATCATATTTATGACACTTAGATTATATTAATTTAATCCTTAATGACCTTAGGAATTTCTGAATTAAAACTCACGGTTTCTTATAGAAGTCATTGAGCTGAAATGCACAAATGTAGCAAATGAAAACTCTCAAAAGCATAAACTGCTAAGGTAAGTTTTGTAATAAAGACTCCAATGTTTGTTTCATTCAGTAGCCCAAAAGTTTGGTGTTTACCCCATCTCTACTTTTGGGTAGAAAGAGTTTTAGATAAGAGTGCCTTAAAAAATAAAATTTTTGGGACACTTCACTATACAAGACTGCTAAGTAGCTTGGGAGTTTGGTGTTTGCTCCATCTTCACTTTCAAGTAGAAAGGTAGTTGGAAACATGAGTGAAGAAATTAACATCAAATCATGACTGTGCTAAGTAGCTTGGGAGTTTGGTGTTTGCTTCATCTTTGCTTTCAAGTAGAAAGGAATTTGTGATGAGATGAATTCCCAAAAACAAAGAGTGAAGCAATAAATGGGAGAAGTAATAGCTAAAGTCAAACTGAAAAGCAATAACAACTAGGAATTTATAAGTTCCTTAAAAATTGACTAAATACAATCAAATACGCACAACTACACTTAAGGAGATTCTGGTTTTAGGGAAGGCTTACTGCATTTCTAGATTTGATGAGATTTTTGTGGATAGATTGCACATATTCTTGAGTGTAGGATATTCTGAGGACTGAAAATTAGCAAGGCTTAATCAACTTGATAATTCAAGAGCAGGTAATGAAGAGCATTAGAGCATGCATTAGTTGTTAGGTAACATGGCATTGCATTGCTTGAGGACAAGCAATAATTCAGGTTTGGGGGTGTGATAACTCTTGAAAATAGTTATAACTCATACTTTTAGACTTAGTTAATTTCTTGTAATTAAGTAAAATTAGCTTCATTTTAGGTAATTATAGGATCATTTTTTGTCAATTGAGGATTGCATTTAGGAGCTTCAGATGGTGATTACTTTATTGCATCTTTACTTTTAATTGCTTGTGGAAAGATCTTGTTGTGGCTAAATAGCAGGTTTAAGAAAGAAGGATTGCAGAGGATGGAGGTTTACCGAGGCACTACGAGAAGTTGTCATGGCAATATTGGTGAAGGAAATGACAACCACCCAGTCAACAATAAGAACACTCAGTAGCTAATCCCCCCCACATGCACATCTAATGGAAAATATCCACCACAAAATTAGGAAAAAAGCAATCATTGGTTGATGGTTTCTACCCTAAAGGATGACCCAAGTATAAAAGATAACTGAAAGGATGAGGAAATGGGCTGCCACACTAGAGGTCAGCCATTAATGAGAGCTGAAGGTACTACTGAATGTAATTTTCTAAGCTTTGACAGAGGTCTCATTGTAGCAAGGAGGGCAAATTGAGCTACTAGGAGCATTGGTAAAGCCAAGCAACAAGATGCCGAGTGAGCAATTCGTGTTTCGAACCCATAATTCTTTCTCTGCATTTGATTTCCATTCTTCGAGTCTAAACTATTATTTGGAATGCTGATGATACGAACAAACTTGGATTTGTATAGTCCAACCATGAGCTAACTTCATATGGTTGGGGATTTCTTTGGATGATGTTTAAACTTTGACTAATGTTTGTGGATTAATATGGTTTACTTTGCTGTTTTATCCAATGGTTGTATTTGTTTAAATGTTTGTTATGGTATTGATGAATGCTTGTTAAACCTTAATGAAGCTTAATACCGACAGGGTTAAGCTACTTGGATCAAAGTTAGGTAATATAAGTGAGTGTTAAGTGAGGCACTCCTGTAAACTCTAGACATAGAGTCTTACCTTGTACGATTTAGAGGGTTATGCTTAGTAATGGTTATTACTCCCAAGCCTATAGACGTATAACGCCTTATGGGTGAATAACCTTAGGTCTTGCTTTCGGCAGAGGTAAACCACATTAGTACCCAATCGAATAGTAAGTTTATCATAGTGCCCTAAGTGTTGGATTTAGTACCCAATCGAACACTTGTATACTTGCACAATTCGCACATCATATTCACATTGACAACATATACAATAGATTGCCAAGAGACCTTTATGTTGGATCTAGTGCCCTAAGTGTAGTATTTTCGTCTAAGTACACTTTTAATTTTTTGAATAGGTTAGTTAATAAAATTATTCATGAATTACATTAATACTTTGTATTATTGTCCATAAACAGTTTTTGCACACAAAGCAAAATGGAAGCAAATGTTGCTCACTATTTATCTAATGTTTAACTAATACTAAACGGTATTACGTGGTCGGATTGTAATATAGAAAGACAACTTGTATTAGTAGACAAACCTAAACATGTCCTTAGTCTAATCAGAAATGACAAGCCAATTGAATGACTAATATGCTGTCTATCAAGTCCAATTAGGGAGATGCTTTGTCTTGGGCATCAAAGCAAATAACTCCTAAAAGATAACGACATAGATGTCACTGACTGGACTGACAGTACATTAAATAGGACCCACGTAGAATAGATCTTGAATTCGTTTATGGATTTATTCACTTTTGATGTTCATAGTCTGGCATACTTAAATCCTGGATGGATAATGTATGCATGACTCATACACTTTGATGTAACTAAAAGCCTTAGTTTGAATAGATAAGGAACCAAAAGTTGGTGTATTGGGTATATGACTTTTGCAATATGTAGTGTCATTCACAATAGTGGAATTGATAGCATAAGACATGGGTAAATTATATCCTCTCATTGGCATTAAATGGTTGATGAAAAGTAACTGTGGTCAAGGGTCGTCCATCTTTTTGATGGATGACTTCACCACTCTTTGATAGCAATTGACTTTTCATGAAGGAATATGTAATGGTTACCGTGAGATAAAATAGGATCATACTGGGAGAGTGGATATTAACTAAAATAGATCAATGATATCCTATGAGGGTAACACACTTATGAAAAGGTCATTGGACGAGCACTAAGTGGTTGCTTTCATAATGGTATGTTATTAGAGAGATCTCAGTCACGTTTCTATAATGGAATGACTTTGTGACTAAATGAGTTTATAATTAATACACAAAAAGCCAGAACTTAATTATAAATTATTTGAGCCCTGATTAAATAATTTCAATCAATCCTTCCGCTAGCTCGTTAAAACTAGAAATGAACAGAATGAATAGGAAAAGAGAAATGGAAAACATTCAGGAATGATTATGGTTTTTTTTTGAAATGGAAAATTGTAATAATTTGGAAATGAACGTAGGTTTCCAAAAATGGAAATGGAAAATGATCCATTTGCAATTCTATATGGATTACTTAAAAATGATCAGAAGAATGAGTTTATGTTTTCGAGCTATTTTGAACCCCGAAAATCAAAATAAACCATTCGTTCACAGCTAACACATTGAGTGAATATATTTTCTCAAAATTTTACCAAGGGTAAAATCGTAAAAAAATTACTGAGGGTAAAATCATCAAAACTTTATTGGGGATAAAATAGGGATGAGAAATTGTTTATTATAGAATATTAAAGTTTATTTTGGGAAATAAAAAAAACCGATTTAGGTTGGATCACATTACAGAGTATTGGTCAAAAGTCCCAAGAAGTAATCGTAATTGGATCCAATGTGAGAAAGGCCTAAAATCCCTCATATGACATGAAGGGGGCGGCAACCATAGTAGGAATACTAGGATGTACCATCCACTCCACTCCTACTCTAAGTAGGAAGTTGTTTATCTATTTAAAATAAACCACTACAACTCAATAATGGTTTTACCTTTTCTTCTTATAAATAGATGACACCGGTAGGGCATTATATAGAACTTTGAGAGGTTGTTACTCTACTAAGAAATAAAGAGAATTTATTCTCAACTATTAAATATATTTTTTCAGAATAACAATTCTACCGGTTTCTATTAAAAAAGAGAGAATTTTCATTTTCAACCCAGAAAGAAAAGAAATTTTTTTCTAGTTTTGTGTTTTGATTCAATTGGTTCGAGCCCACACTCGAAGCAGTTGATGGTACGAGAATAATGGAGAAGATTATTCGGTTGAAAGTGGGAAAACATTGAGGATCTGCTTATTCACAAACACAAGTACGATTTCGATCTAAGGTTTATTGCTACAAATATCATAAACCAGGTCGATTTTCAAAATTTTAATTTTCCGCTGTGCAAGAAAACTGTTTTCAAATAGGATTTTTTTCCAACACTTTGCACCCATAGAAAAAAATTAATATTTTGCATGTTCTTTTATCTTTAGCTACTAATATTAGTTGGTGTTTACAACAATTTGATGTTAAGAATGTGTTCTTACATTGGGGACTTAGAAGAAGAGGTTTTCATAAAACAAAGTCAATGAGATCATACCTTGTTCATAAAACATTCAAAAAGAGTTACAATTCTACTTATATATGTAAACGACATCATCATCACTAGGAATGATCAAATTGAAAGAGAAACACTCAAAAGGTCATTAGTAAAGGAGTTTGAAATTAAAGAAGTAGGGAGGCTACAGTATTTTTAGCATTTGAGGTGGCATACTTAAGTAAAGGCATCTGTATTTCCCAACAAAAGTATGTCTTAGAATTGCTTAAAGAACCAGGCAATCTTGGATGCAAGGCAACCAGCACACCTATTGAGCTTAACTTGAGATTGAGTGAAAAAAGGATGATGGCATCGTATATAAGGGAAGATATCAACAGTTGGTTGGGAAACTACTATACTTGTCCTATACAAGGTCAGACATAGCATTTGTTGTAGGTGTAGTAAGTCAATTTATGCATGATCCAAGAGAGAAACACTTACAGATTGTCAATAGAATTCTGTCCTATCTCAAAGGGACATCGGGTAGAGGAATTTTATTCAAGAAAAATGAAGGATTACTCATAGAGACATATACTGATGTTGATTATGCAAGGTCTATTTAAGATATTGTAATTTTTTTGGTGGGAACCTAGTAACATGGAGGAGTAAGAAGCAATCAGTTATTGAAGATCAAGTGTCGCAGTAGAGTTTAGAGCTATGGCTCATGGAATTTTTGAATTGTTATGGCTCAAAATAATACTTGATTACTTTAAAATCAAATGGGAATGACCTATGAAACTCTATTGTGACAAAAAGTCTGCCATCAACATTGCACACAATCTAGTGCAACATGATCACACAAAGCACATCAAAGTAGATAGACACTTTATTAAAGAAAATATGGACATCGACATGATTTGCACTCCATATATAGCATCAAGTAATCAATTAGAAGGTGTCTTAACTAAGGGAATTCCTACTTCCAAATTTGAAGACATTACATGCAAGAAAGGAATAAAAAATATCTATTCACCATCTTGAGAGTGAATGTTGAAAATTTAAAATATCTTTTCTGTACATCTATAATTTCTATGTATATCCCACGATTTCTACTCCATTTTAGGTTAGAATAATTTACTCCTGATGTACTTTAGGATAGAATAAATTAGCTCCTAATTTTTTGGGAGATTAAAGATCTCATGGAATTGACAAAAGACCACTCCCCTTTTTATAAAATTGTATAGCCTAAGCCTAGAAGAATAACATAACAGAGCAATTTAGTTCTTTTTTCTTTTTCAAATATGCCTTGGTTATAACGCACTAAAATTATCTAATAATAAGGTATCATAATTTGTTTCGGGACCACAAATCTGAGTCCAAAAAATATTTTAATATTATTTTCTGTGTCTATGTTATGTGAATTTATATCTGCAAAGTTTCTGTGATTTAATTTGTCTATTTCCGTACTGAATATTGAAAAAGGATTTAATCGCATAAAAGGTGAAATTAGCATGTTACATGTTTAATGTATGTATTTGAAATGGCTTTGGACTAATAGGTCCTTATATGGTTATTTGACCATGTAATGTATTAAATGACTTTGTTGGACATTAGTAAATGGTTTATTAATGTTTAAATGCAAGGGTATTTTAGTAAAAGGTTAAATAAATGTTGTTTAATAAAATGAAAACATGAAATTGGCCATTATTATCATCCATACAGCCTATTATATCAAGAAAATAGAAAGAAGAAGACCATCCTAGGGTTCGGTCATTGATTTGGTTGATTAAGATATGTACTTTGGTCCGTTTTTTTATCATTTTTACGTTTCTGTGATTGTTGCTTTGTATTCTTCAAAACCCATGTCTGAATTTCCGCTTCTGTTGAAGATTATGAAATCTGCGATTAATGATTATATGAGCTTTGTAATGTTTTTATATGGATTGTGAAAGATATATGTGAGATTATCATCCTTTGTTCTTGAATTTTTTATGGAATAGAGCTATTTGGGCTAATTTGTGAAAAAAGAGGTTTTGAAGGATTAAATTGTGAATTAAATATGTTATTTGGGCTTTTATGGAAGCTATGTATATTCGGCCAAGCTATAGTCTTGGTGAATTTTGCATATTTGTGATTTTGTGAAAGATGGACTAAATTGTCAAAGTGTGAAAATGTAAGGGCTAAAATGTAAAGTGCCCTAAATATGTGTTCATGGTTTATTTTGAATGAAATGAATGATTGAATGGTTGAATTTGAATTGTATTAGATCAAGGATAAAAAAAATTGGACTTAGATCGAGGGAAGTCCAAAACAGTCGAATAGTCGACTCGTTTCCGTCCGAAATTCATACGAGGTAAGTCAAAAATACAATTACATGTTAAATTGATTGAATGTTGTATATACTAGTTATAATCTGTATTGGACAGCTGTGAGAGCCTGATGAATGAATTCTGAGTAAATTTCGATAATATGCTAGTATCTGAAAAGCTTTGTATGTTTCTAAAGGAATGTTGACATCGATCTGAGATATCGTGTAAGACCGTGTCTAGGACACAGGCCTCGATTTGAGATTTACGTGTAAGACCCTGTCTGTCCCAGACAGGGTCTTACACAAAATCAGATACGATGTCGATGTCCCAGACACGGTCTTACACGTAAATCTCAAATCGAGACATGCGTCCCAGACACGGTCTTACACGATATCTCAGATCGATGTCAACGTTCCTTTAGAAACATATAGAGCTTTTCAGATACTAGCATATTATCGGAATTTACTCGAAATTCATTCATCAGGCTCTCATAGCCGTTCAATACAGATTATAACTACTATATACAACATTCAATCAATTTAACACATAATTGTATTTTTGACTTACCTCGTACGAATTTCAAATGGAAACGAGTCGACTATTCGACTATTTTGGACTTCCCTCGATCTAAGTCTGATTTTCTTTGTTCTTGATCTAATACAATTCAAATTCAACCATTAAATCATTCATTTCATTCAAAATAATCCATGAACACATATTTAGGGCACTTTGCATTTTAGCCCTTACATTTTCACAATTTCACAATTTAGTCCATTTTTCACAAAATCAAAAATATGCAAAATTCACCAAGACTATAGCTTGGCCGAATATACATAGCTTCCATACAAGCCCAAATAACATATTTAATTCACAATTTAATCCTTCAAAACCTCATTTTCACAAATTAGCCCAAACAGCTCTATTCCATCAAAAATTCAAGAACAAAGCATGATAATCTCACATATATCTTTCATAATCCATATAAAAACATTACAAAGCTCATATAATCATTAATCGCACATTTCATAATCTTCAATAGAAACAGAAATTCAGACATGGGTTTTGAAAAACACAAAGCAACGATCACAGAAACGTAAAAATTATCAAAAACGGACCAAAGTACATACCTTAATCAACCAAATCAATGACCGAACCCTAGGATGGTCTTCTTCTTTCTATTTTCTTGATATAATCAGCTATATGGATGATAATAATGGTCAATTTCATGTTTTCATTTTATTAAACAACATTTATTAAACCTTTTACTAAAATACCCTTGCATTTAAACATTAATTAACTATTTACTAATGTCCAACAAAGTCATTTAATACATTACAAGGTCAAATAACCACATAAGGACCTATTAGTCCAAAGCCATTTCAAATACATACATTAACATGTAACATGCTAATTTCACCTTTTATGCGATTAAATCCTTTTTCAATATTCAGTACGGAAACAGACAAATTAAATCATAGAAACTTCTCAGATATAAATTCAAATAACACAGACACAGAAAATAATATTAAAATATTTTTCAGACTCAAATTTGTGGTCCCGAAACCACAATTCTGACTAGGGTCTAAATCGAGCTGTTACAATTCTCCCCCTTAGGGATTTTCGTCCCCGAAAATCTTACCATTAAACAAATTTGGATATTGTTGTCTCATAGCATCTTCAGGCTCCCACGTGGCCTCTTCAACACCGTGTCGATGCCATAGCACTTTGACTAACAAAATTCTCTTATTACGCAATTTTTTAATCTCAAGAGACAGAATACGAATCGGTTCTTTTACATATGACATATCAGACTGTAGTTCAATCTCAAAAGGGAATATCACATGAGACGGATCAGATCTGTATCTTCGAAGCATAGATACGTGAAATACATTATGTATCTTTTCTAACTCAAATGGTAGCCTCAATCTATAAGCAACGGGCCCAACTCACTCAATGATTTCATATGGTCCGATGAACCTCGGACTCAACTTGCCCTTTTTACCAAATTGGAACAGTTTCTTCCACGGAGATACTTTCAGAAACACTTTATGACCGATCTCAAATTCGATATCTTTTCATTTTAAATCCGCATAAGATTTCTGACGATCAGAGGCAGCTTTCAAACTATCTCGGATTACTTTCACTTTTTGTTCGGTTTCTTTTATCAAATCAATACAGTAAATCTTATTCTCACTGAGCTCAGACCACACTTTCTACCGTATAAGGCTTCGTACGGTGCAATTTTAATGCTCGATTGAAAGCTATTATTATAAGCGAATTCAATCAAAGGTAGATATTGTTCCCACGTACCTTCAAACTCAAGAATGCAATATCTCAACATATCCTCGAGTATCTGAATAGTCCGTTCAGATTGACCATCTGTTTGCGGATAAAAAGCAGTGCTAAAATGCAACTTAGTACCCAAAGCATCTTGCAATTTCCTCCAGAACCGCGATGTAAATCTCGAGTCTCTATCTGATACTATCGACAATGGCACACCATGTAATCTCACGATATCAGAAAAGTACAACTTAGCTAGTTTATCGAGTGAGAAATCAAATCGAATTGGAATAAAATGAGCAGATTTCGTCAAACGATCAACTATAACCCGAATTGCATCTTTCTTTCTCGGAGACAGGGGCAAACCCGAAATAAAATCCAAGGTCACTTGATCCCATTTCCACTCTGGAATCATAATCGGTTGTAACAAACCAGATGGCACTTTATGCTCAGCTTTAACTTGCTGACAGATTAAACATCTCTAAACAAAGTCAGAAATATCTCTTTTCATTCCCGGCCACCAATATAGTTGTTTAAAATTGTTATACATTTTCGTACTTCCCGGATGTACAGAAAATCTACTGCTATGAGCTTCACTCAAAATCGTCCGAATTAACTCTGGATTTCTTGGAACACAAAGTCTATTTCTGAATCTCAAACAATCATCAACATCAACTCGGAATTCAGAATCACACTGAGCTCGTTTTGCTATTAATTCATTGTCAGATTTCTGAGCCTCGCAGGTCTGTTGTATAAACAAGGGTTTTGCTTTCAGTTCGGCACAAACCAAGATATCATCAGACAGCGTTTATCGCATGCAATGCAAACAATGATTTCTGACTCAGAGCATCCTCTACCACATTTGCTTTGCCCGGATGATAATCAATAACCAGCTCGTAATCTTTTAACAGTTCTAACCATCTTCTCTATCGCAGATTCAAATCTTTTTGCGTCATTAAATACTTTAGACTTTTATGATCAGAAAACACGTGACATTTCTCACCAAACAGATAGTGACGCCAGATCTTCAAGGCAAACACAATAGCAGCTAACTCAAGATCGTGTGTCGGATAGTTCTTTTCATACGGCTTTAACTGTCTCGAAGTACAAACAATAACTTTTCCTTCTTGCACTAAAACACATCCTAGACCAATCAACGAAGCATCGCTGTAAATTACAAATTCTTTACCCGATTCAGGTTGTACCAAAACCGGAGCTTCAGTTAATAAAGCTTTCAACTGATCAAAGCTGTTCTAACACTTTTCAGACCACTCAAACTTCACATCTTTCTGGAGCAATTTTGTCAATAGAGTCGCAATCATCGAGAAACCTTTTACGAATCTCTATAGTAACCAGCAAGTCCCAGAAAACTACGGACTTCAGCTACATTCCCCGGAGGTTTCCAACCATAATAGCTAAAATTTTGCTCGAATCAACTCGGATACCGGAGGCTGATACAATATGACCCAGGAAACCAACTTGTAGCAACCAGAATTCACATTTACTGAACTTTACATACAACTGTTTATCTAGCAGTGTTTGTAGCACTATTCTCAAATGCTCGGCATGTTCAGATTCATCATGTGAATAAATCAATATGTCATCAATGAATACCACAATAATTTGATCTAAATACAATCTAAAAATTCTATTCATCAAATCCATAAAGATAGCAGGTGCATTCGTTAATCCAAAAGGCATAATTAAAAATTCATAATGCCTGTACCTCGTTCTAAAAGCAGTTTTCGGAATGTCAGAGTCCTTTACTCGTAACTAGTGGTAACCCAACCTCAGATCTATCTTTGAAAACACAGTAGCACCTTTCAACTGATCGAATAAGTCATCAATTCTGGGCAAAGGATATTTTTTCTTTATAGTCACTTTTTTAAGCTGACGGTAATCAATACACATTCTCATTGTTCCATCTTTCTTTTTCACAAACAGAACAGGAGCACCCCATAGTGAAAAGGTCGGTCTAGCAAATCCTCGATCGGTCAATTCTTGCAACTGAGATTTTAATTCCTTAAACTTGGTCAGAGCCATTCTATACAGAGCTATCGAAATTAGAGTAGTACCAGGTACTAATTCAATGCCAAACTCGACTTCTCGAATCGGAGGCAAACCAGGTAGTTCTTCAGAAAACACATCAGAGAATTCACAGACAACAGGCACAGGTTCAACTTTCCTATCATTCATTTTCGAGTCTAACACATAAGCTATATAGGCTTCACAGCCTTTTTTTCACATATTTTCGTGCTTTCATTGCAGATATCACAGCTGGTAGTCCATTCAGATCACTAGACTCAATTCGAATTATCTCATCATTCTTACACCTTAAATTAATGACTTTTCGTTTGCAATTCACAATAGCATCGTGAAAAGTTAACCAGTCCATTCCCAGAATTATATCAAATTTGTCGAAAGGCAAAAGCATCAGATCAGCAGGAAAACAGATATCTCGAACCAATAACGGGCAATTCTTGCAGATTTTATCAACCAAGACACTTCTGCCTAAGGAGTTCGATACTCTAATTACGAATTCAGTAGACTCTACAGGTAAAGTCTTACTGTGCACTAAATTCATACAGATATAAGAATGCGTTGATCCAGGGTCTATCAATGCAATCGCAGAAGTATCATAAAGAGTAAAAATATCGGTAATCACATCTAGAGACTAAGCTTCCTCATGAGCTCAAATAGCATAGGCTTTGGCAGGTGCTCTGGCCTCAGATCTAACAGCAGTATCCCTAGTAGCTCTTTGACCACCAGTTGCATTTCCCATATTTCTGGAAGGTCTACCTCTAGCTGAGGTGTTACTCGGTCTCGAATTCTGTACATTCTCTTGCTCAGCAGGTTCAGAACAATCTCTTACAAAATAGTCCAAAGATCCACATCAGAAATAGGTTCGGCCATTCAATCTACAATTTCCCGGATGTCTTTTACCACAGTGTTTACATTCAGGATTCTCAGATCGGACATTCCCGATACTTGCAACAGAAGTAGCAGAAGCTCTGAAATTCGAATGTGATCTAGCTCGATCTCGATTCGAATGTCCTACATCAGCCTTTGAACGGCTACGATCATCTCAGAATTTTTTTGACACAAGACTTAAATGATCTACTTGAAGATCTCTTTCTAACATCTCTAGCTTCAGAATCAACTTTTCTTTTCTATTTACTTAAATCTTCAGCTTTACAAGCTCGCTCAACGAGCACTACCATTTCTTTAATCTCTAAAATCCCAACTAACAGACGGAAATCTTCATTTAGTCCATCTTCAAACCTTTTGCACATTATTGCTTCATTTTATACACATTCCCGAGCATACTGGCTCAATCTCACAAATTCACTTTCATATTCAGTAACAGACATACGGCCTTGTTTAAGCTCAAGAAACTCTGATTGATAAATCTCTGACTAATGTATTTCTTTTGAAATTTAGCTTAGAAGAAATCCCAAGTAACCCGCTCACTTGGAACCACAGATATTAAAGTTTTCCACCAATGGTACGCCGTATCTCTCAGAAGTGAAACGACACATTTTACACATTCCTCAGGATTCAGAGACATTTCATCAAACACTCGTATTGTATTCTCTAACCAGAATTTAGCTCTTTCAGCATCATTATTCATTGTAGCTTGGAACTCTTCAGCCCCACACTTTCTAATCTTATCAACTAGTGGTCTACTTAACTGAATCGGATTCACTGAGGGCATAACAGGAATTTGAGAAGGATTAACCGGGGGTAGAGGTTGTTGTACAGCTGGATTGGTTCTAATATACTGAGTGAACCAATCATTCATCATCTGATAAAAGGCTTGTTTAGCCTCACCATCACGGCTACTCATAGCTGGTCGAAAATCAGCTTACACCATCCCTTGCGCAGGAGCAGGTGCATTACTTTCTACATCGTCAGCTACAGCTCTATCGGGATCCATTTTCTATATAAAAGCACAATTCAATGTCAGGGTTCATCACACTATCGCAGTTTCAGATATATGGCATGTCTAGCTAGACTCACATACGCTATGGTAGTCCTAGAACAGACAAAACCATAGTTCTGATACCAATAAAATGTAACATCCTTATCCCGTAACCATCGCCGGAATAGGTAAGGGGCATTACCAGACAGACAGAAGATTACCGATCAATATAGAATCACATATATCACATAATATTAATGCATAAGCAAATTAACAATTCATCCCTTATGGAGGTCTCCAAGACCTAAGACATACTTTTAGAAAAGGTCGGGACTAAACCGAACACATTCAAAAATTTTAGAACTTAGAAAAAAATTTCAATTCTGTTGAGGTCGCACGCCCGTGTGATTAGGCCATGCCAAAACAGAGTATATATACTGACTTTTACACACGGCCAACAGACACGCCCGTGTGCTATGGCTGTGTGAAACTTAGCTAGCTACTGACTTAAGCCTACGGCCATATGACATGCCCATGTTTCTTAACTGTGTGGTCTTAAGAGGTTACTGCTTTGCATACACGGCCACAAGGCACGCCCTTGGTCCCTGACCGTGTGGCATAATGCAGGCTTGGTTTAAGCCCACTTGTCACCCATATTTGGGACATTCCTATAAGCAATATTAAACAACATTCATGCCAAAAATTTTAGCCAATACAATGCTTAAAACATGCTTCATTATAACTAAATCATCATCATTCAATAACCGATTCAAATCCATACCAAAACACATTAAAAATCATATTACAACAACATGCGAAAATGCTCATATCATGGCTCATTTATGGCACCTTCTAACTCATGCTTAAACTTACCATATCTTCAACTGGCATATTTCAAAATGACCACTACATACAAGGCCATATAACCATTACAAGCATACATAATTTGGCATCACCAACCAACACCAAAACTATGCACAACATATCATTTGCTAGCTAACTCTCATGGCATAACATATATACATATCAAAGCTTAAATACATAGACATTCTAGCCTATACATGCCATACTTAAAAATATTTACACTTTCAAAAGTACCAAAATGAGTTTGATAGTATGGTGACAATCCTCAACTATCCCTGAGCCTTCAGTAGCTACGATAATTGTAAAACAGACAGAAATCACACAGAGTAAGCTACAAAGAGCTTAGTAAGCCAAATACAACTAGTCTAGCTATTAAAGCATATATAATAAAAGTCAATAGCAAGAATTCACAACCATTTCACAGAGTAATTCATGAGCCTAACCATGCTCATTTGCTTGTATACATGTCATGTTTCATTTCCATGATTTCGTACATACTTTGCATTCATTATTTCACAGAAACAGAGTCTTTCATTTTCAAAAATTTAGTACGATACAAACGTACCTGTATAAATTATACATTTGATATATTCATTCCTACATCTTGTACTCTATCATCAGATGGTTCAGAAACAATACAGATACTACATAACGGATACAATGCCGACGTCCTAGACATGGTCTTACATGTAATTCGGTATCGATGCCTCTGTCCCAGATAGGGTCTTACACAAAATCAGATATGATGCCGATGTCCCAGACATGGTCTTACACGTAAATATCAAATCGAGGCCTGTGTCCTAGACACGATCTTACACGATATCTCAAAACAATGTCCACGTTCCTTTAGAAACATACAGAGCTTTTCAGATACTAGCATATTATCAAAATTTACTCGGAATTCATTCATTAGGCCCTCACAGCAGTTCAATACAGGTTATAACTACTATATACAACATTCAATCAATTTAACATGTAATTGTATTTTTGACTTACCTCGTACGAATTTCGGACGGAAACGAGTCGACTATTCGACTGTTTTGGACTTCCCTCCATCTAAGTCTGATTTTCTTTGTTTTTGATTTAATACAATTCAAGTTCAACCATTCAATCATTCATTTCATTCAAAATATTCCATGAACACATATTTAGGGCACTTTGCATTTTAGGCCTTACATTTTCACACTTTCACAATTTAGTCCATTTTTCACAAAATCACAAATATGCAAAATTCACCAAGACTATAGCTTGGCCAAATATACATAGCTTCCATACAAGCCCAAATAACATATTTAATTCACAATTTAATCCTTCAAAACCTCATTTTCAAAAATTAGCCCAAATAGCTCTATTCCATCAAAAATTCAAGAACAAAGCATGATAATCTCACATATATCTTTCATAATCCATATGAACATTTCATAATCTTCAACAGAAATAGAAATTCAGACATGGGTTTTGAAGAACACGAAGCAACGATCACAGAAACCTAAAATTATCAAAAACGGACCAAAGTACATACCTTAATCAACCAAATCAATGACTGAACCTTAGGATGGTCTTCTTCTTTCTATTTTCTTGATATAATCGGCTATATGGATGATAATAATGGCCAATTTCATGTTTTCATTTTATTAAACAACATTTATTAAACCTTTTACTAAAACACCCTTGCATTTAAACATTAATAAACCATTTACTAATGTCCAACAAAGTCATTTAATACATTACATGGTCAAATAACCACATAAGGACCTATTAGTTCAAAGCCATTTCAAATACATACATTAAACATGTAACATGCTAATTTCACCTTTTATGCGATTAAATCCTTCTTCAATATTCAGTACGGAAACAGACAAATTAAATCATAGAAACTTCGCAGATATAAATTCACATAACACAGACATAGAAAATAATATTAAAATATTTTTTAGACTCAGATTTGTGGTCCTGAAACCACAATTATGACTAGGGTCTAAATCGGGCTGTTACAATTAGTTTAGATAAGAATGGTCTAAAAGAGTTGCAAACTAAGTACAAATAAAAAAATCACATACTTAGACTAGAACTTTGCTTTTACCTATAACTTTCACAACTTCACCAACATAGGATCTAGGCTCTTGAAGCAGTTGTAGTTCGTTTGTAAGCAACTCTTATTATTAGATATGTTAAGTTCTTATGCAAGAGATAGACCAAGAAAATGAAAGATAACATCTTTTAAAAATAATATTCTTCCCTAAAAACTATGTCTTTACTTGGTAGAGTAGAAAGAAAATTGTCAAAAAGGAAAGTTAAGGGGTAGAAAAATAGAAAGATAGAAAATATAAATTTTCTTTCCATAGGAGTGCTTGGTAGGAAATATGAAAAAATTAAAAGAAAAAGTGATTTTCTTTCCTTTCATTGCTTAGTAGAGTTGAAAAATGTAAGGAAATAAATTAAATTTTTGAAAAAAAATTCATAATTTTGAACTAACATATGTCTCTCTCATTTTCTCTCCTCTTATCATTTCAATTTGAAAGGATTTATATTTATGCATTAGGATGGAAAATTATCATCTTTTCTATTTCTTTCCTCTTACTTTTCTTTCCTACCTGGCACACTCAAAATTTATTTTATTTTCATTTTTCCACTCAACCAAGCATGCCCTAAAACTCCGAATATGCATATGTTTCAAGTTAAAGTTGTCATATTTTGCAGGTGTGACATGTTTTAAAATATCTATACAAGTAAAAATGCAATCATGTTCAGATGAATACTTTCACCCAATGCCTTTTTCAAATAAAAAGAATACTAAAACAGGTAATTAAAAATTTATCGCATGTGTGTATGTTGCATGATGCATATAAAGGCTTCCAAATTAGAATGCAGTTTCTAATCATACCAAACTATATTAAATCATGAAGTATTGTTATTTCTCGTAAGTGACAAGGAAAGATGGAAAACTAAATTGCAAGATTAAACTAACATTTAAAGGTAAAATGATTTGTGCCTCTTACTCTAACAACTTATATCACTAGTTAAAACTCACAAAATTCACCAAAATAGCTAAATTTATCCAAAAAAATGCAATTCATCCAAAATGTGGAAGTATGCCTCGCATTTCGACCAAAATAGCATGTGAAGTCACAACGAGAAAAAGCTATTCGTCTCAACAAGTAGCCGACATCACAACGAGAAGAAAGTCCTCGTCCCGATGACACGATCCTCCCTAATCTCAATAACCAAACGTCACGTCACGCCGTGGCGGCGTGTTCTTCAAGTATCTCTACTTTCTTCTTTAAGTTAAACTCTATTTTAGTTTCCTACTTAAACTCTGATCAACCAAGGGATATTCTAGTCATAAAAGTCAAGAATTTCAGCCTATAAATAGGCCTTAGTTACTCTAGGTTTTATAGAACAGAAAAATTTACATTGAGAAAATTCTATTCTTTTGGTTTTGAAATGGTTTCTCTTTCAAGGGTTTGGATTTTATTTTGATTCTCTCCTTTTGTACTATTCTATTATTATAGTGAAATATCTTTCTACCCATGGTTTTTTATCCTCTTTTGAGAAGTTTTTCCACATTAAATTTGTGTGTTGATCTTTTTGCATTTAACTCGTTCAAAGATGACAACATAAAGGTTAGATTTTGATAAGTTCGATGATATAACAAATTTAAGTTTATGGCAAGTTTGTATGTCAACAATACTGATTCAGAGAAATCTAAAGAGGATCGTAACAGAGGAGAAACTCGCGGACATGGATTAGTCAGAATGGGATAGATTAGATAAAAAAGCTCTATCCACAATTCAATTATGTCAAACAAATAATGTGTTATAGAAGGCTTTGAAAGAGAAAACAACGCATACATTATGAAAGAAACTTAAAGCCTTTTATATGTTGAAACATTGGCCAATAGGTTAGTGTTAAAACAATGTCTCTACTTATTCAAAATGGTCGAAGGTGAGTCCATTAGAACTCATATTAGTGAGTTTGTTACTCTTCACAATGACCTAAAGAATCTCGAAGTAGAGGTTAGTAACTAGGATCAAGCTATGTTATTGTTATGTTCTTTGCCCTTTTCTTATAAAACTTTCAAGGAAACTCTGATTTTTGGAAGAGGTCGTCTCTCATTTGAGGATATGAAGGAGAATCTACTGAGCAGGGATAAACTCGACAATGAGTTAGGCCCAAATAAATGGTTAGATAGGCAAGCCTCAATTCTAGTTGCAATGGGCGTACAACAATCCAAAAAGCAAGATCGAAGCAGGTCTAAGGCAAGTTCCAAATTCAGAAACTAAGACAAAGAATGTGGCTATTGCAAGAAAAATAGCCACATCAAGTCAAAATGCTACAAACTTCAGAATAAGATTAAAAGGGATGCCAAAAATAATGAGAAAGATAAGTAAAAAGCTGAAGTTGTTGATGCTAGTGTAATCTATTAGTGTCGACGAGCGAAAGCTCCAAGCTTAATTCTGAATGGATCCTAGATTCAAGATGCTCCTATCACGTATGTCCCAATAGGGACTTGTTCTCCACATATAGTTTCGTTGAAGGTAGAGTAGTGCTGATGGGGACTAATTCTCCATAGAAGATAACTGACATAGGAACAGTACAAATCAGGATGCACAACGGAATAATTCAGACACTGTCAGATGTTATGATTGTACCCGACTTAAAGAAAAATCTTATCCCATTGGGAATTTTGGATTCTAATGGTTGTAAGATAGTCATTGAGTCAAATGGCTTAAAATTTTCCCGCATGGAACTCTTATTGTAATGAGAGGACAGAAAAAATGGCAGCCTATTGCCACATGTGAAATGATATGTGATTTGTTTAAGTATATTCGTCGATTCAAGTATTAAAGTGATGAGTGAGTATCGTTCCCACGAAGATCAGATTGAGGCACAAAATTGGCCATATGGTTAATGTTATGGCAAAACTAACGAATAAGATACTATGATAAACTAAGGTAATTATGCAGTGATAATTCAAAGGAATGATGATGTATGGGATAGATGGAATTGATGAATAATTGGAAATGATATGGCAAAAGTGAAAGCAGAAATGTAATGGCAATAATGAGAGTGATTATCCGAATAGAATGTAAATAAAGAAATAAACAAATAAATATGATGTGGCAAAGTTACTAGGACAAAGAATAAGGATAAAGTGATTGTAACACCCCAAACTCGGCCTAAACGTTATGGCCGAATCTGGCGAAGTCATATTGAAGTGTTTTTCGCAAAGTATAATATCTTTGAAAATTCCGTTCTATATTTAACCTCTTTGTGATCTCAGTGAAGATTTAGGGATGTCTCGTTTAGTTTCATAGCTATAAGTTATTTGTCAAGTAGTTAACCATATTAAGTTTGTTGTTAATTTTAAAACATTATTTCTTACGAAAACTTTTAAGGTATGCAGCATAAACGAGGTGTTTTGAAAAACATTTAGTTTTTTTGGAAACCTGCTTTCTACTACTAACAGTTGTAAATCCAGATAAATAAAACCCCAAATTAAAGCTTAAAATTTTAAAAAGGCCTTATTACATAAATAATTAAAATACCCAAAATAAAACTACTTATAATTTAAAATCCAAAGAAAAAGTCTGAGTGGTTTTGTGGCCATCTTTGAGTCCCTCGCAGCACCGACCCGCCTAAGCCTAGAGATTACCTGTACAGATAAACAGATGGCTGAGTTATAAAAACTCAATGTGTAATCCCTTAATAACCAAACAGTCACACATACAATGAGCAAATACTGATGCAGGCTCGAGCCCATATCAAGAACAATTCGGGCCACAGTTAGGCCCTTAGCCCAATACTGATATGATGTCGGTGTGGGCCTTAGCCCATTTTAGTGACAGTAACAGTACAAATATGTAATCAGAAATCTTACCCAACCAGCCTCTACACTCCACTTCGTCCAACCCTACACTCTATGTGGGGATAAAATCAACCCACCCATCCCTACACTCCAAAATAGCATCGGTTGCTGCACTAAATAGTATTTGCAGCAGAGTTACCAGTACAGTACACTTCCTCCAATCATAATAACTCACCCCCATGCAACATATCATAATATCATACATGTATGCAATACATATAAAATGGCATGCTTGATTATAGTCATACATCTCATCATTTTACCACATAGGGGTATAATAGTCATTTTATCAATTTGAGGGTCTAGGTATACTTACCGACCCAATAGTAGGTCCACAGTCGTCTCGGGCAACCCGTGCAACCTTAACAGTCAAATAGTGAAAATGGGCCCAAATCTCATAATGCGACCCATGTGGGCCTACACGCCCATGTGGCCCACAAAGCCTAAATATGACCCTGGTTGGGTGGATAGACAGCCTAGCCCAATATTCCCATGCATCCGTGTGATTCACCCGTGTGGGGCCCACAAGCCCGTGGGGCCCACACAGCCCATTTTAGCCCAACATGGCCCCATGAAATCGCTCATGGTGGTCTTTACGGTCAACTACCATGTTTATGCATTTGGTTTACCACACGAGCGAGCGTACGCCTGTGTAGCCTCAATGGTTACAGTTTTCGGCTTTTACTGATTTACGATTTGGGTAGTGTTTACACACCTTGTTCCGAAAAGAGGCAGAAGCCCACGAGCACCAAACCTATATTCAATCAAGACACTCTGTCAGTCATTAAATCAATAGGGTTAATCACCCTCTTTTTAATACTTATCTCAAAATCATATTGATACCTGCCTTGATTGAAGAGTGTGGTTTAGCCCCTTTAAGCCAGTGACGAATGTTGATTACAAACTCCTTCACAGATATCTGCATTACAAGCGGATTTTATTAATCATGTTTGCTTACACACATGGGTTGAATCAACGTATACCAACCTATAGAAAATGCAAACCCAAAAATAAGGGAAAGAAGCATTCGGCCAACACCAAAGAATACAAGCCAAAATACCCCAGTTGCATACGATATCTACGAATAGAGTTACCTTCGATCGAGAGACGAGAGAAAGGTTTCGATCGTTTCAATATCAATGTATAACCCTTCACTCCTCGAGAAGTTTCAAGAACTGAAAGAGCCCCAACAAAAAGAAATGAGAATTGACAATGAATGAGGGGGAGAGGAAAAGAGCAGAAAATCGGCCAACCCAAACAGATGAAGGGAGAGAAGGGAGTGAAAGTTCAACAAAGGCAAAGAAAATTGAGGGAAGAAAAGTGAAGAAGAGAGGAAAGTCAATCAATCTAAGCACAATATTAGAGAGCAAAACAAAAATAGGGCAACATGAAAAATACCCGAATGGTCATAAGTAATATTCAGCTACCAAACAAACAACACTTAACAGGATGAAAAAAGCAAAAAAGGGGTAATAGTTACCGAAATGGAGGGCAAAACTAGAACACAATTTCGGCACTAAGAGTAAAAGGTCCTTTGAATGAATTGGCATAATGGAATTCCCACTTTGGCATACTACTTCCTCACACCTCAACCTCCTTTAATTCTCTCCTAAAATCCCTCCAACCAATCACACCTTCCCCAAACTACTCAATTTGAATTCCCCTCAACCACTTCAGTGTTTTAGTCAACCTACAACACTCTCACAACACAATAGAAAAAATAAATACTCCTCTGCGCCCCACAGGACTCGAACCCCAGTCCTCAGGCAAACACCACACACCACCTATCCCTTGGACCAGCAGGCTTATTCTGTCATGATTTACCCATATTTATTTAAGAAGCCTACTAACTAGAGACAGGTTTAATTCAAGAAAGAAATAAAATTTTTGCATAAGCCAAGGCTTGAACCCAAGACTTCTCAGACTCTTCCCAGGACACTTAACCACTGAAGCAGACATGTATTTGTGCCATAGCCACACAAAAATAATTATTTAAGATTTTGGGGCGTTACAGTGATGTTGATTCGGAAGGTTGAGATTACCCAGAATCGACCCTTACTGTTAATAATGCCTTGGCATATCTACTTTATTGCACATAAGAGTTTTAAAATGGCCTGCCTCTCACGAAAGCAAAACCTCAAGTTACCTTGCTGGAATGAAGAAAATGTGCAAGTGTACACAATCTTTATCAAGTAATAAAGTGACAAGTAAATATCAAGTTATCGTACCCACAAGGACTGTGAAAGAAAAATATTTATGAAATGTAAATCAAACACTTTGGTGATGGGGAAAATATTTTGTTTTGAAGAAGTGATTTAAAAAAAAACTAAAAATTAACTAATAAATCGAAATAAAAGTAAAAATTCCAAAGCACGATTTCAAAAAGATAGGTTTTAATCAATATGACATAATTGTGCTAGATCGGTTAGATTCCTTAACTTAAAATTACTAAACCCATGTTCTTGTTATTATGAATATTTTCACAGCAACTTGGTGATTTGTTAACTACTGCACATACATAGTTACTAAATTAACCAATCTCTTGAACATTTTTCAATATCAATTCAAACAATTAATCAAACTTCATAAGAACATATAAGATTAAGTGAGGTAACAATATATTTCTATATTAAAACAGTTCAATCACAATAATCTTGCACATTATGTAAGGCTAATGTACCGTTTAATACCATCATTAATTTAACCTTCAGCTACCTTAGAAGATTAAACATGAACCAATTAAATATTGTGTCAATTAATTATAATTTCAATACGTTTAATAATTAATTCATTCGTTACATTACATTTTATAATGCAAATATAACATAAGCATGGTTTTATTTAATTGAACAACTTACCAAGGCCTATAACAACACAAACATGATTTTAATAATTTAAGTGGACAGAATGAAATCAATCTAACAATAATTAATTTAAGTTATTTTAATTAGAACAAGAACAACAAAAAAAAAAAAAAACAATCATTCATGTTCATAATCACAACATAAACAAGAAAATTAAAGAGAAGGGAACTAGAAAGTAAATCCAGCGTTTCTCTAAAGCCATACTAGTGTGTTCCTCTTCATCTCTACTCATTCTATTGAACCGAGGCCTCTACGAACATTTGAATGATGCTATTCCAAGGTGGAATAAGGTTATTTTCCAATAGGGAAACCGGCAAGGGAAATGGGAAAATAAGAAAGGGAATGACAGAGAAAAAGTGAGTGAAAAAGAGAGATGTGTGGGAATGAAGGAATGAGGAAGGGAAGAGGGGTATTGATAGGTGGGAATGGATGCTAAAAATAGCAAATTAATAGTAGTCACTCCTCTTCCCTTGGCCAGCCACAAATGGTGCAAGTTTGAATGGCTCAAACTTGCTATTTTAAGCTAAGGGCAAAAGTTTGAAGGCACGAAAAGTGGAGGGGTTTGCATAGGATTTTAAGGAAATTTCAAGGTTTTTTTTGCAAGTGTGAAAATCAGCTAAAATCAGCTAATTGGTTAAGCTCTATGGATGGTTTGGGCTGCCCCATTTTCTAAGTGGATCAGTCTTCTTTACTTAGCACAATTGGGCCTCTTTTTATCTTCAGGCTTATAATTAATTTTTAACCTAATTAATTTTGGATCAAAAGTAACTATAAAATATTTTTCAATACATATTTTTTGACCATCCATGGTTGGAAAATATTATTACCCTTGCTCTTGATCACTTGATGCACAATATTGCCCCAACGGTTCAAGCTTTTTGGGGTATCTGCCGAGCCAATTTTCACCATTTGTGCAAAACTGTCGAAAATAAACCAAATTTGTGTAAGTTTATTATAAAAATAATTAAAATTCAATATGTTAATAATTTAAGTGAAAATTAATTATTTTACAATTAAATTATGAATTTCGACAAAAATTACTACAAAATTACACGAATTAAGGCTCAAAAGGTGCTAAAAAAGTCTATATATATTTGTGTTTGCACTTCCCCATGTCTATAGGATTTTTAAATATCTTGCATGTGTTCCTTCTATATGATCGTGACTCTATGTCTAGAGTCGACTACAAGTGTCTATCAAATACTTGCTAATTTCATTTAATTTTAATCCAACCAATCCAACCCTTTCGAAATTAGAATCAGTTTATAAGTATGTGAACAGTCTTCTATGTCTAGAGATCGTTTGCATTTTAATTAAGAAATAAGAACAATAAAATGAAACAGTAAAGTAAATTAGAGATATACTACATCCAAAAAACACATATTAAGGTTTCATCGAAAGTAATCCCAACCCTATGAGATTTAGCTCATGGGCTATGAAATAAAATTCCAAACCAAAATATTATTCGACATTCTATTCAACTACTTCAATTCAATCTTTCGAAGGAACGCTAATGGAAGAACTTTAGGAAAGAGCTTTCGTTTGCCTATTCCATACTTTAGCAGCACAACGTCCTATGATGGCTAA
Organism: Gossypium anomalum; assembly: GCA_025698475.1. Classification (NCBI taxonomy): domain Eukaryota; kingdom Viridiplantae; phylum Streptophyta; class Magnoliopsida; order Malvales; family Malvaceae; genus Gossypium; species Gossypium anomalum. The sequence goes on from CM046956.1 coordinate 65,910,093, forward strand.
GAAGACCGCTCTTCGACTTCATTTCCTTTGCGCAGCCGAACCTTTATTCACGCCTAAGGATCTCTTCCACTTTTTTTGTTCACCATTTGTGAGGTCCCATTGATTGGCTTTTATAGATAGATTAGGCTAGGGTCGGCTAACAGCTTGTGATTATCTTCTCCTCTTTTAGGGGGATTTATCTGGTACAAGTTTGAATTTGAGTTAGGACTATTGCGCAAAAAATGTTGACTTGGTCTTTTTGGCATTGCCACAGCATCCGTGCTGGCAAACTGTCTACTCTTTTCCCTAACAAAATTTCACTCCTTTATTTCCTCGTTCCAAACCTGTTCCTGTCACACCAACACATAAAAAACTCAACCGCAAGTGATTAAAAGCACCTAATTCCAATACAGTCCAAGTCCTAACGCAATATTAAAAATGCTAACTTAATGTCCTAAAATGCAACAAAATGTACTTAAGTACAAGCAATTAGCTAGGTCTAATGGCATGAAATATAACTCTTTTCAAGAGTTATCATACCTCCCAAACCTGAGTTATTACTTGCCCCCAAGAAAAATACATCTAAATGCGTGAATGCACCCATTTTTCCTTGGCAAAAATACCCCTTCTTGTCCTACCTAGGTATTCGAAAAACTATTTATACCTCCGTTCTTAGCAATATTCTCTTTTCCTAAAACTGATTCAAATGTCAAAGGTTCGTTTCAACAAAGGTAGTGTAGAAAATTTGCCCTAAAAACAAAATTTCCTAAGTACTTATGTATGCTTTCTGGCCATAGCAAATATCTCCTAATGAACTCAGTTCATCTATTATTTAAACTCAAGTTACTTTTTAACCCTTGCTCACAGCCTTTTCAAGATATTCATTTGTTACTAAAAACTTATCGCGTGTGAAATGATATGTGATTTGTGCAAGTATATACGTCGGTTCAAGTAATAAAATGATAAGTGAGTATCGTTCCCACGAAGATCAAATTGAGGCACAAAATTGGTCAAGTTATTGAAATATGGTTAATGTTACGGAAAAACTAACGAATAAGATGCTATGATAAACTAAGGTAAGTATGCAGTGATAACTCAAAGGAATGATAATGTACGCAATAGACGGAATTGCTGAATAATTGGAAATGCTATGGCAAAAGTGAAAGCAGAAATGTAATGGTAATAACGAGAGTGATTATTCAAATAGAATGTCAACAAAGAAATAAAAAAATAAATATGTTGTGGCAAAGTTACTAGGGCAAAGAATAAGGATAGAGTGATGTTGATTCGGAAGATTGAGATTATCCAGAATCGACCTTTACTGTCAATAATACCTTGGTGTATCTACTCTATTGTACAGAAAAGTTCTAAAATGGCCTACTTCTAGCGAAAGAAAAACCTCAAGTTACCTTGCCCGTGTTTATAGGCTTTTTAGATATCTTGCATGGGTTCCTTTTGTATGATCGTGACTCTATGTCTAGAGTTGACTACAAGTGTCTATCAAATATGTGCTCACTTCATTTAATTTTAATCCAACCACTCCATCCCTTTCAGAATTAGAATAAGTTTATAAGTAAGCGAATAGTCTTCTATGTCTAGAGATCGTTTGCATTTTAATTAAGAAATAAGAACAATCAAATAAAACAATAAAGAAAATTAGAGATATATTGTATCCAAAAACATAGATTAAGGTTTCATTGAAAGTAATCTTAGCCCTATGAGATTTAGCTCATGGGCAGGGAAATAAAATTCCAAACCAAAATATTATCTGACATTCTGTTCAACTACTTCAATTCAATCTTTCGAAGGAACACTAATGGAAATAATGAAAGAACTTCGGGAAACAGCTTTCACTTGCCCAGTTCACACTTCGGTAGCAGAACGTCCTATGATGGCTAAGAAGACCTCCTTTTAACTTCTTTTCCTTTGTGTAGCCAAACCCTTATTCACGCCTAGGGATCTCTCCTATTTTTTTTGTTCGCCATTTGTAAGGCCCCTTTCATCGGCTTTTATAGATAGATTAGGATAGGGTCAACTAATAGCTCATGATTATCTTCTCCTCTTTTAGGGGATTTATCTAGTACAAGTTTGAATTTGAGCTGGGACTGCTGCACAAAAAAATGTTGACTTAGTCTTCCTGGCATTGATAAGGCATTCGTGCTGGCAAACTATTTGTACTTTTCCCTGACAAAACTTCGCTTCTTTATTTTCTCATTCCAAAACTTGTTCTTGCCACACCAGCAGACAAAAAACTCCACCGTAAGTGATTAAAAGCACCTAATTCCAACACAATCCAAGTCCTAATGCAATATTAAAAATTCTAACTAAAATGTCATAAAATGCAACAAAATTTACTTAAGTACAAGCAATTAACTAGGTCTCAAGGCATGAAATATAACTCCTTTCAAGAGTTATCACCTATACATTCTGCAATGGTCAACGGTAATTAGTATGGTTGCAATTACCAAAAAAGAGTAAAAAATGTTGCCATGTTGTCACGAGAACCAACCCTACGTTGTGATGGCTCAACATGATTCTTTCTCTATATATTCTAATTCAACCAAACTCTAGCACATGCAAGTCAGTCATATAAGCAAGAAATGTATAATAACATTGTGTAAACAAGGTCTTTTTGGAGACACTGAAATTGGTAAGTTAGGTTTCTACGAACACTGTACTTACGGAAAGCAGATGCGTGTAAGTTTTGATCTAGTAGTGCACAAAACAAAAGGGGCTCTTGACTACATCCATTCTAATTTATGGGGTCCAACTCTTGACATCTCAAAAGGAGGTAATAAATATTTTCTAACTTTTATTGATACCTATTCCAGAAAAGTTTGGGTTTATTTCCTAAAATAGAAAAAAAAAAGTTTTCTGAATCTTCAAGTAGTGGAAACACTGTTAGCGAAAAATATCGAGAAGTCCGTAAAGTGGTTGAGAACAAACAATAAACTTGAGTTCTGTTCATCTGAGTTTAATGACTATTAGAAACGAGAAGGGATAGAGAGACATTGCACCATTGTAGGTACTTCACAATAGAATGGAGATACAGAAAGAATGAACAAAACCTTCTTCGAAAAGGTCTGATGCATGTTTTCAAATGTAGGTTTAGGGAAGAAGTTTTGGGCTAAAGTCGTAAATTTGACAAACTATTTGGTAAATCAATCTCCACATCAAGCATTGAACGATAAAGTTCCAAAGGATAAATGGTCAGGTAATCCTCTCAATTATTCTAATCTTAGAATTTTCGATTGTTCTAGTTAGGCTAAAGTTAGCTAAGGAAAGCTCAATTAAAGGGTCGTAAAGTGCATTTATATGGGTTACTTTGTCGGCACGAAAGGTTTCAAACTATAGTGTCCAAAAACCAACAAAATTTTTGTTATCAAAGATGTTAAGTTCGACGAATCATTTTGAAAAAGGATAACTTATTTTTAAAAGCACAATAAATCAGAATGTCCCAAGCTAGGTAGAGTTAAAAGTTGAAACAATAAGTAACGTCATGATGAACAAAGTCCTCATCACGATGTGGGAGTAAGTGGTGACATGGCAAAGCAACAAAATCTCGATTCTTACGAAGCTAAAGCTATTTCAAATTAGTTTGGGACTTCATATGACTCTCAAGTACCCTCACCATCTCAATTAACTAACTATAAGTTGGTTTGTGACATGAAAAGGCAAGAAATTAGACCCCCATAGAAATACTATGAAGGAAACTTAGTGACATACGCTTTAAGTGTTGCAGAGAGCATTGAATCAATCAACAATTCGTGTTATTCTGAGATAGTTAAGGCATTCAATTAGCAAATGGCTTTTTGCTATGGAAGAAGAGATGGAATCACTTTAGAAAAACAAAACTCAGAAGCTAGTTAAACCACCCATAGGTAAGAAAATAGTTGGTTGCAAATGGGTGTTAAAGAAAAAGGAAAGTTTGAGTTTGAACGATACTAGGTACAAGGCAAGATTGGTCGCAAAGGGCTACAATCAAGTGGAGGGAGTTGGTTTTCATGATGTTTTCCCCCCGTTGTGAAACATATGTCCATTCGGGCACTTTTGGCTATTGTTTCATCAAACAATCTATAGTGAGAATAGTTAGATGTGAACACTGCTTTCCTTCATAGTGACCTTGAGGAGGACATCTACATGTAGCAATTAGAAGGCTTTAGAACTGAAGGTAAGGAAGATCATGTTTTCCTTTTTTAAAAATCATTGTACGGTCCGAAGTAGCCTCCTCAATAATGGTGCAAAATATAACACCCTAAACTCGACTGAGTAGGTTTGACCCAAATTTGGCGAGCAACATTAGCCACCAAAGTGACTCTCCATTATCTCCCAACCTAACCTCCAACACACCACTTACTTGTGACATATAAAGTGCTCAGTTATAAATCAACATTAGATAAATTCATACATAGATTATAGAACATGCCAGCTTAAAGCAAACAGAGGTAGGGTTCGTATGTCAACTAAATAGTAAAACTTAGCGATTTGCATGAAATAAATAAACAGGGTATTTAGGGTACACGCTTTTACAAGTACATAAAAATCATTACTAAGGTTCACACCATAACTTAGGTTTGCATACATCATACAACATAGGTTCACCTAACAGAATAACATATGAGTTCATAGTACAACATAAAGCATGAGTTTGCATAGGATATTAATACATACTTTGAAAATTTTGCAACAAAACAACATGGTATGCATGCATGGAGAAATAAAGAAACATCAACTTTATTCATGCTAAGAAGAAGTTTAAAATAAAGGTTTTACTTCAAAGTTCACGGAATAATAAACTAAAACTTTAAGGAAAATTATTTCAATAATAGAATTATAATAAGTCTAAATCCACATCAATAAAACCCCATCGCCTATCTCCCAGGCTTTCCAATATCTATTCAAGGATGAGTCTTGCCAAGTCATCTACCTCACCACTACCATCCGTGACCTATTTACCTACGAAGTAAAAGAAGAGTGGGTGAATAATTAGGAATCGTCAGAGTATGCTTGAAAATATAGAGTTTAAAACAAAAGTAAGACTTAGTTTGAAAAATTGTATTTTGCGTTGGGTTCACGGTAGAGATGCAAGAGATCTTGCTTGTTAGAAAACATATATTTGTAAAAATAGTTTTGCACGTACTTTTTAAAAATCATACTTAAAAACTTAGCTTGTTCTTGTTTGAAAAAAAATCTTGTATAGAATGAATCATGCTCACATACTTGTCTTATCGGAAAGGCTAAGGAACATAAAATATGTCCTCACACTTATCTTAACACACTTTTCTTATCTTGTCTTATCTATTGGATATGTGAATCTCTTTGTAATACCTTAGAATGACTCAAAGAGCCCTTAACATGTCCCATAAGTGTAGCATAAGCTTAACACTCTCATGTACGCCAACATGTCCTATTGATTGGAGCATAGCTTGACATTCCTTTATCTCTTTACATGTCATAGGGCCTTAACGCCCAAATCACAGAACTTATAGGTGAGTACTCACAATCCTTTGTATACCAATATATCTAACGTAAGGGCTCACAAAAGAGCTCACACAAACCCATAGAGCTCGTAAAAATATAGCTTATAAAACTATACTATTAAAACATGCTTACAAATGTAGGTTCACATAGGAGCACGTGTAAAACATATCTTTAAAACATATCTTGAAAACAGAGTATCAAAACTTTAAAAATAAGGTTTTAAGAAAAGCTTACTCATGGAACTTTAGTTTAAAAACAATTTTTTTGGAAAACATAACAGTTCGCACACAAGTTACGAAACTTGAGCATTCATACTGAAAAACATAATAGTTAACACGCTTATGGCAATTCTTAACCACTCATCGAAAAGTTTAAAAATTAAATGAGCTTAGCTTTGCCATTATCCTTGTAGGTAGATGGTCAAACTGGTTTACAACATACATAAACACAAAAATTACTTAAATGGACAAAACTTACAGAATTCACACATGCAAGCGAACCTAGCTTTTTAGAAAATCAACCCTAATAGGATAGAGGTTTACCTTAGTTGCTACAAACTTGGCTTAGAATAATGACTTGACAATAGAATATCAATGAGGGAATTTTTTATAGAATAAGGGTTGTATTTATAAGCACTAAGTATCTTAGTGATCTTAGGATAGCCTACTTAACTTAGGAACCTTAGTAGGTTTAGAAGAAGGTTACTTACACAAAAAGTATTCCTAAATACTCAATATCTTTATTTCCTAATTTGAGTCTAACTCAACTTTTTGATTAGTGAACCCCAGTTCACAACTGAATTAGCAAACCCTCAGCTTGCCATACAAACTAGCGAACCCTAGTTCGCTAAACAAATTGACAAATACAATTCCAATGAATCTGGCTAACCCCTTTACCGCATCTCTTGGCGTACACTGCTTCGTCGAATCTCTAGTGAACTCCTTATTGATATTCCTTCTTTGGCGAACTTTTACTAGCGAGGCCAAAAATTCTAGGCTCTATCTCGGGATGTTACATAAAAAGTTTGACTCCTTCATGTTAAGTATTGGTTTTTAACGAAGTAAATATGACAATTGTGTATATTTACAATGTCTTGATGATAGTTCATTCATATATTTGTTGCTTTATGTTAATAATATGTTGATTGCGGCTAAGGACCCATCCAAAATTGAAAGACTTAAAACCATGCTTAACTCTAAGTTTGAGATGAAGGTTTTAGGTGTAGTAAAGAAAATTTTGAAGATGGAAATTTCAAGGGATAAACATTCCGAAAATTTTTTTTTTATCATAACAAAGGTACATCAAAAAGATCCTTGAGTGATTTGAGATGCAAGACTCAAAACTAGTAAGTACTCCCTTAGCTACACATTTTAAATTGTCAATTTTAGATTCTCCCCAAAACGAAGAAGAAGAAAGGTACATGTTAAAAGTACCTTATTCAAGCGTAGTTGGAAGTTTGATGTAAGCAATGGTATGTACTCATCCCTATATTTCACATGCTGTTAGTGTTATTAGTATATAAATGGCCAAACTGAGTAAGTTACACTAACATGTAGTTAAGTGGATATTTAGATATTTACGAGGTACTTCTAACGTGTGCTTAGAGTTCGAAAGAAGAAAAACGGGTTTAGTCGGATATGTTGATTCAGATTATGCAGAAGACTTAGATCGAAGGGGGTCTCTCACAGGTTATCTATTCGCTTTTGGAGATTGTGCCTTCAGTTGGAAAGCTATATTTCAAGCTACAGTAGTCTATCTACTGTAACACCTCTAACCCGTATCCGTCACCGAACTAGGGTTAAAGTTGTTACCGAACAAATCAGAATATTTAACATTCATTACATAACATCATAACATCATAATTCAAACATCAATATTAAGTTCCTTACATAGGTCATCAAGGCCTAAAACATGCATTAGAAAGGGGTCGGGACTAAACCGAGCTCATACAAAATTTTTCAAAAACTTAAACATTTTTCAAAATTGTACAGGTCACACGCCTGTGTGAATAGACCGTGTACCTTACACGGCATTAGACATGCCTGTGTGTCTAGATCGTGTCAAAACAGGGCATACAGACTGACTTGCACACACGGCCACAAGACACGCCCGTGTGCCTTGGCTGTGATCGAGACTGACTTGGGTCACATGGCTAGCCATACGCCCGTGTGCCTTGGCCATGCCCAAGCCTAACTTAAAATCATAGGGTACCCGAGGGGACACACGGCCGTGCAACATAACCGTGTGTCGTACACGGCTGAGACACATGCCCGTGTGGACAAAAATAGGCCATTCAAAAAGCCAAATTGCCACCCAATTTGGGTCAAACCTACAATCAACAAAATCACAACATTTCATAACCAATTTACAACCAAAACATAAACCATTCATGCTATATCATTGCCAACCAATTCCATGCTTATAAACCTTACTAATTTATGCCAAAACTTAAGACAAAATCATATCAAAACATATGGTTTATAAACCTTAATACACATAATTCAATCTCATACTATGAACTTACCAAATTCTCAAATAAACACATAACAAAACTTACCAAATTGACCAACTTTCTTGGCCATCTAAAACACATCATACATACACCATTGCGTCACATATCATATATCATTTTCCAACCACAAGTTCAAACACAAGCTAGCCATATCACATGGCATGATATATATACATTACAAAACATATCTAAACACTACTAGCCTATACATGCCATACTTCAATATATACATTTTCAAAAGGTACCAAAATATAGTTCGATAGTGTGTGACGATCGTCGACGATCCCCAAGCTCCCAGTAGCTTCGATATCTAAAATACAATGTAAACACATACAAAGTAAGCTTTCAAAAGCTTAGTAAGTCATATACAAATAAACTTATCAACTTAAGCATATAAATATCATAAAATACATATACTTCATAACCAAGATACTAACATATATCACATAGTTCACATATAATTCACATATTTCCAATCCATTTGCTCATATAATAGATTTTCTCAAATTATATCATATGTTCACAAAGGTACATGTACTTACCTTTCATTCCCAACATAATGTACAATTCAAACATACCTGAATCGAATATGCATTTCATATAATCATTCGTATCTCAGAATGCCTGTTGAACCATTTGGAATCATAAGGATACGTGGATAGCTCCGAAAGCACATACAATGCCAACGTCCCAGACGTGGCCTTACATGTAATCAAATATCGATGTCACTATCCCAGACAGGGTCTTACACGAAATCAAATACAATGCCAACGTCCCAAACATGGTCTTACACGAAATCAAATACGATGCCAACGTCCCAGACGTGGTCTTATACGTAAATCATAAGTCGATGCCAACATCCTAGACGTGGTCTTACATGATAACACATATAAAAAATCCTATGTCATGACATATGTATCATAATTATTCCTAAGGTTCATACGGGGCTTTTCGGACGTCGAAGCTTTGTCGATACGTTCTTGGATGTCTCATTTTTCTCAACTCATATATTTATTCAACATAGTTCAATGGCATATAAATATAAATAAACCATTTCAAATACATTTATTTGTATATAGACTTACCTCGTACGGATTCGGATAGATGAAATCGACTACTCGATGACTTTCAACTTTTCTCGATTTAAATCTATTTTCTTTAATTCTTGATCTAAATAAATTCAAATTTAACCATTTTATTCACCAAATCATTCAAATCAATCTATATACACATAATTAGGGAATTTTTCAAATTAGCCCTCACCTTTTCACATTTTGACACTTTAGTCCGTATTCACAAAAATCATAAAATATACAAAATTTTCTTACACATATGCTTAGCCAAATTTCCATAATGTTCACATAAATCCATATATTTCATTTATTTCATATTTTAGTCCTTCAATTTACAAATTTCACAATTTAACCCATTTTACTCAAATTCATAAAAAATTCAAAGATAAAATATGCTAACCCAAAACATATCTTTCATTTACTAACATCAAACTTCATAGAACTCATATTTTCACCAATGAATCAACTCAAAATCATAAAAAAAATCAGAAATTGAGGCATGGGCTTGATAGTATACTAAGTAACGATTACAAAAACGTAGAAATTATCAAAAACAAAATCAAAACCATACCTTAATCCAAGCTCAAAGTGCTGAAACCCTATCTAGCTTATTTCTTTTCTTTTTCCTTTGTATTTTCAGAAAAGATGAGTGAAAATGGATGAATAAAATGGGTTTGTTTTATTTATTAAACATTAATGCATATTTTACCTGTCTACCCCTTTAGTAAACCATTTAAAACCATCATGTTAATGCCCAATTATGTCCATTCCCACTATCAATGAACTAATTACAACATAAGGACCTCTATTTTAATAAGAAAAATCAAATAGGAATTTTTAACATATAACAGACAACTTTTACATTTTACGTGATTAGGTCCTTTTCACAAATTAAGCACATAAATGATCAAATTTTCATACGAAACTTTCACACATGCTAATTTACATATCATAAGTACGAAAAATAATATTTAAATATTTTTCTGACTCAGATTTGTGGTCTTGAAACCACTATTCCAACTAGGGTCTAAATCGGACTGTTACATCTACTACTGAAGTAGAGTACATGGTAATTACTGAAGCTATAAAAGAAGTGATTTGGTTAAAATGCTTGTTTAGTAAACCGCTAAGTGAAAAAGGGGCAACAGTTGTATATTGTAATAGTCAAAGTGCTATCATCTCACCAAAGATCAAATGCACCATGAAAGGACAAAGCATATAGACATTCGTTATCACTTTGTTTAAGAGATGATCATTCAAGGAGATGCTCAGATTCACAAAATTGACACAGAACACAATCCGTTTGACATGTTGACAAAGAGTCTTCTAGTTTCAAATTTCAAGCATTACTTAGACTTGGTCAGTATCCGAAAAAGATCAAATTAGTCCCATTACAGGGCTTGGCAAGAGAGTTAAGTGAAATACAAGTCAATGTGGAGATTTGTGGAAGTATGCCTTGCATTTCGACCAAAACAGTATGTGACGTCGCAGTGAGAAAAAGCTCTTCGTCTTGGCGAGTAGCCAACGTCACGACGAGAAGAAAGTCCTCGTCCCGATGACGCGATCCTCGCTTGTCTTGATGACCAAACGCCGTGTCACGACATGGCAACGTGTTCCTCAAGTATCTCGACTTTCTTCTCTCAATTAAACTCTCTTTTAGTTTCCTACTTAGATTTTGATCAACCTAGGGATATTCTAGTCATAAAAGCTACGAATTTCAGCTTAGTTACTCTAAGTTTTATAGAATAGAAATATTTAGATTGACAGAATTTTGGTTTTTGAGTTTTGAATGGTTTTTCTTTCGGGGTTTTGAGTTTTGTTTTAATTCTTTCATTCTCTTGTAGTCTTCTATTATTATAGTGAAGTATCCTTTTACCCGTGATTTTTTATCCTCCTTTGAGGAATTTTTTCGTGTTTTGTGTATTGGTCTTTTTAACCTCTTAATTATTTTTCTTGTTTGTTGCATACACGAGTTAATTCCCTACATAAAATCATCATTGCCAATTAAATTCATAAGGTTAAAGTAGCATATATGAAAATGAACAGAACATAATAAAAGGTAGATGCCAAAAATGAAATAAATATAGGCATCAACCGTTTGTGATCTATTGAGAGAGTATAGTGACTAAATTAAATTCAAGTATAAAAGGTAATTAAAAAGGAAAAAAAGATCAAGGAAAAAATAATATTTGAGTAAAAATCAACGCCCATATATCTTCCTAGTCCGTATCTTGTGTAGCGATGTAAAAATTTTGGTTTCAGGTCGCTAATTGTGGCAAAGTTTAATTTTGAAATAAATAGGGAGTCACCACCGATCCTTTTATAGGTGTGATCGGACACCTAATAAATTTATTTAAAAAATCGAGTTTAGGTCTACGCTAAAATCCAGAGAAAGAGTAGGGTTCGGGAGTTGGTTACGCGCGAGGAAGGTATTAGCACCCTCGCGACGCCCAAAATTTGGTATCTCATAAACATGTGTTGTCTTAATTTTCAAAAATACTGGTTCAATATAAGATTTAATCGTGATCTAATTGAAAATACGAGAAATTTTAGTTTTTTCTTTTCTTTTTTTTTTGGTTTTTTTTAGAAGGGTATACCGTTTTAACATGAGTCAATTGACGTTCACCCAACATAGCGATGAACTCAATGACTTAATGTTAGATCAGTACCTTGCCTTGATTTTTTTGAAATTAATTAAAAAACGAGAATATGATTTTCGTTGTAATGCAACGCAAAACTGATATGGAATAAAAATAAATAGGCGAAAGAGCTTAATATTGAAGCAAATAACGAATATGACAATAATATTAAAGACAATAAAGATATATATGATATTAAACATAACACATGAAATGGAAACAATGAATGTATATACATAATAATGATATTAAGAGTATGTACGTAATATATATACAAATATATAAATAGCGATAGTATTGGAAAACATGCTATATAATATTCGAAGTATATACAAAATATAGATGAAAATACAATATCAAAAGGTATATATATACATAATAATATTAAAATAAATGACGAGTAATAATAATGAAAATAACAGATATAATAATAAAAATAATAACATGTGAAAATAATATTATATATAAAAATATATATGTGTAGAATAAAATATATATACTAATAATAAATATAATAGGAGTAAATAAATGTAATAATAATATATACATGGGTAATATGATATTTAATACATACGTAATATGTATAAAAAAACAATATACATAATATATAAAATACATATAATATATACGTATGTAACAAAACATATACTATGGTTAATGATTATAATAGTAATGATATTAAAACACAAAAAAAACAATGTAACATAACAAAAATACTATAATATATATCTATAAATAAAATATATACCATAATAATAATAAAAATAATAAACAGAATAATAATAGGTACGATCATACTACATATATATATATATATATATAAAAACGTGCATACTTATACACTAAAATATACACCACTATTAATAATATGATATTATAATAATAATAAAAATAACATGAAATTTCAAATAACTAAAATTAGCATTATATAGGTATGCACGTATACATACATAAAAACAATATACACTAATATATAAAAATAATAATAATAGTGATAAAATAATACTAATATTTAATGAAGAAACGAAAATAAATAAAAAAGGACTAAATAGAATCAATAGCAAAGTTTTAGAGTCAAAATTAAAATAAAGGTAAACAAGGGGATCAACTTGAACGCGCATGTAACCTCAGGGGGCCAAAAGTGTAATAACCCCAGCTTTTTAAAACTACATCATATCAATAGGGATTCTTTTGAATTTCAAACGAAATTAGGGGGTCGATTTGAAAGATTATAGGAATTTGATCGCAAAACAAAGCAAAAGCGGAAGGGCCAAAAGAGCAAATAGACCTTCCGCATAAAAAACACGCGGATCCTATCGGGTAGGGTCGGGTCGACCCGATCCACTGATGAAACGACGTCGTTCTTTGGTTTAAATTTGGGCATCAAAACGGTGCCGTTTTGATAGGCTATAAATAGCCTACAAATCTGAAAAAAATCATTCTGATGGGGAAAAAGAAAAAAAAAGAGAGAGGGGGAGAGAGTGAGCGATTTTCGGTGGGGTGAGGGGGGATCGGCCGATCGTCGGAGACTTCATGTGGCAGCTGGCCCACCACCACACGGTGGCCTAAAGGAAGGTTAAAAACTCTTTTTTTGTCTTTTATTTATTTATATTATATGTTTATATTAAATGAGTAAAAAATAAAGAAATGTATATATGTATGCAAAAATCGAAAGGAATAAAGAGAAAAATGCAACCTTTTCGTTTCCTCTTTATTTGTTTGAACAACCACTATTATCTGTTTTTCGAAATCTATGTATTCCTCTTGATGTTTTTTTAAAGAATAAAAGAAGAAGAGGAAAAGGAACCCCTTTTTAGTTTTTTCATCGGCTTTATATAGCCATTTTTACACTGCTTATTTTCCTATATTTTACTGCTTGCGTGTCCTCTTGGTCTTGCAGATGGTGGTTGAACGGTGGCATGGGGTTGACTGAGGTGATGGGACAGAATCGGCGGTGGCAGAGGGCAAGTGAGAGCCGAAAGAGGGTTGGTGGGGGTGGTTGCGGCGCTAGGCAAGTTTAAGGTTTTAGAAACTGAAACCCTAATGTCTAAAATTGGGCTTCTGGGCTTAGGGTTAGGTGTTTAAATAGGCTTGGGTAAAGTTGTAAGTGTTGGGCTGAGGGTTAAGTGGTTTTGTGTTTGGGTTTCGGGTAATTTGTTGTATTGGGTCCTTGGGTTGTAATTTAAAAGGGCCAAAATTGTCCTATAACATTTTGGATGCTAAAATTCTCTTGAGAAACTCTAAATGCAAAGCTTTGAGATCTTTAAACATTGTTAGAAGCATCGGTATGAGAAGAATTATCTTTGTTATTATTATCGTCCCGAGTGAATCAAAATCCTTCTCCATCACCAACATTTCTCCTTTAAAAATTACTCACTTTGGCTTTCACATCATATTGCTAATAATTCTTGAAATAAGCTTTTCTTTTTCGATTTCTGTTTTTAGTCAAATAGAAAAGAAAGAAAACAATTCTTTTTATTGAGTTAGATTGTATCTAAAAAGTGAAATTGATCCTTTTCCTTCGACTATATTTTACGAAAATTAGTACAAATCTTGTGTATGATAAATATATAAACGGAAAGGTTGAAAATGGAGAAAGGAGATTAGAGGGCAGTGCACAATTTAGCTCTTCTCTGGTTCGCTAGCAACAGGACAGTCCACGAAATATTGACCAAACGCCGCCGTTTCATGAAAAGTCCTATTTGGTGCTTCCTCAACCAAGTCTTCCAATTGACCTTTACACTCCCACGTCACTTCTCCACGCGCCTGATTAAGTCGGAAAATAGCTAAGCCTCTTTTGATTGGCCGCAGTGAAGAGAGCCACGCGCAGAACGTCTAAGCAAATAATAACGCGGCTCGAGATTAGTCATGTTTAAACAATCCAAATTCAAGGGAATCATTTGTTTAAGCAAACAAACAAAGAAAGAGAAAGGTAAATACTACAGTAAAAAAGTCGAAAAATCCTGAAGGGCAAAGAAAAAAAATAAAAGGAAATTGAATTGAAGGGGAGGCCTCTCTCTGTTTCATCGTTGCAAAGGAGACTTCGCCTTCAATCGAACTCTACCAAATCGAGAAGCCAACTGGCCTAGCAGAAGCAACAGCAATCGGGAGCCGACTTGTGAATCTGCGTTTCCCGATTTCTTTTGATTTTTCTTTTCTTTGATACTTTTGTTTTGGGATCTCTGAAAGAAAGGAACGAAGATGAGTGGATGGGATAACATTAGGTCATCGACGAGATCGCAGCAGGGTCGTAGTCATAGCTTGAACCAGCGGGAGCCGTCTCGAACTGTCACGCTGGGTCGGGTTCAGCCCCAGGCGCCCGCTTTCCGCACCATCTACTGCAATGACCGCGACGCTAATTTCGCCCATCGATACAGGGTATTTATATATTCATATTTTAATTTGTGATCTTTTTAATGTTTTCCGCTTGCGATTCCTGTTTGGCGTTTTGATTTCCTCGAAAATACGAAGTGTTTTGAACTAGAATTTGTTCAAATGTTTACGAAACTAATGCTACCATCAGGAGAAGCATGCTTTAGGCTTCTAGTTTTCTTATTAATTTTCTTTTCAGTTTTTTGGCATTAATTAAATGGAAGTTGTTGCGCGGTTTTCTCGCTTTTGTTTTTAATTTTCTGTAATATGTTAATTTGACCGGATCCTTTGGGATCAGAGATGTTATTGTTTATGTTAGGCTGGTGACATCAGAACTTTATCTGGGTAGTGCTAAAGTGAAGGAAACGTAAAACCATGAGAAGAGTAATCTTACTTCTCGAGCAAGTGTAGCTAGGAGAATTATCCCTTGGTTCGAATGTTAGGAGTGATATTTTAGTTAATCTTAAAGGCCTGATTTGGGGTTTAATAACTTCATTTTTTATAGATATCTTAGGAGAGTATTGATCTTGTAAACATCTTAAAGAGAGTAAATTATTGGTGCTACCTCTAAGTTTTAGAGAATGCAGTGATCTTTTGAATCTGAAAATTTTAAGCTAAAATCCTACAATATAGTTAAAAGATAAATGGCATATTGCTTAAACTTGTCTATTTTTGTTGATGTGTGCATGCAGTTTTATTGAACATTTTCTTTCAAAGTCAGAAAGGAATGCTGCACTATGAAGACAATACCTTTGTATATTGGACAAGGAGAAACCTTTGTTGAAATACAGATTTGTTTGTTTATGCTGTAGAAGTATCTATGTCCTTTTAGGGTTGAGCACTATTCGGTTTAAATCAATTAAACTAATCGGACTGATCAAATTTGGTTAAGTCAGTTTGGGTTAGTCAGTTTTGAAATTAATTGGTTTTGTGAAATGGTTAATACTGTTACTTAGGCGATTATTGGTTCTTAAATTTGTTAAAACCAAATAAACCAAACTATTCAACCCTTTTAATTTTAGTTTTAAATGTATAGTAAAAATACATTTATATAAGAATTTTAAATTATATAATATTTGATTTATATTATAATGTTGTACATTATATTATATACAATAAATTAAATATAATAAATAACCGATTAAACAGACTGAACCAACCGACTTATTTTGGTTTCCTTTTTTTCAGCTAAACTAGTTGATTTGGTTGATTTGGTTGGTTTTGTTGGTTTTTTATTTTAATTCAGTTTAAACGATTTTTGTAGTTTATTGCAAAACCGACCAAGTTGACTGAATGCTCACTCCGATGTCCTTCACCTTGTGGAGGTCATATCTTTTCCTCTTAATGTTTTTATCTTTTTCAAATTTGAGCCTATGCTAGTAGTCTATGAGAGTGTGTGCATGTAGTAAGTGGGTTTGTATCATTTATGACGCTTCTGGAGATTATTTAATCCTTTTCTGGACTCTCATCTGTAGCTTAAGTTTCTTATTGTTGTGGGTTTTGTATTATTTAATCTGTTTCGAGATGAACAGTTGTACTGATCTTCTGTGAGCTCTTTTTCTGAGTGTGACATGTGCCATAGATGGCCAGTCACAGCAGAATTGTGATTCTTTTCCTCTTTATATGAAGTTGGATCCACTAATGGGAGGTGAAATATGTTGCGATGTCGGGATCAGCTAGATAACATCATATTTTTTATTCATTATTTCTCTTTCTTCAGGTTCATCTTTTTTATTCATTGATTATCCAAAGACATACCTTTCCATTAGGAAATACCCAGAAATAGGAATTACCTTGGTTGGAGATTCATTTTGTTGAAAGTTTTGAAAAATTAGTTTTCCATAGTTATTTGATTTGATGTGATTCCAGGTATTGATATGTCCATGGATTAATCTTTTACAATTACTCTGCTTACAACTCAAGTGTTGAGTTAAAGTTCTATGCCATATGGAGCAGTCAAACAAGCTATAAGTATTTGGGAAGTTCAATTAATGATATGCATGAGTAGCATTTAAATATGTACTTTTCATTGATAAATGCCCTTGCACCAACAGAAGTGCTTGATGCTTATTTCGTATGCTCATACGTATGCACTATGTTCTGTATAAATAGCATTATGATTGAATTTGCATTGATTGTGTAAGAACTTTTTGTTTTCCGGAAGTTTTGTTTGTTTTCATACTTATGTTGATTGCATCTGATTCTGATAAGTTGGATGTGGTTCTCATTAGTGTGGTATCTATTGTTTTAGGGGAATTCTGTATCAACTACCAAGTACAACTTTTTCACCTTTCTGCCAAAGGGGCTTTATGAACAGGTAAATTTATGGGAGTTCTCCAGCAGTGAAATAGGTAGGGTTGTATGATTTATGGTTCTAATAATAACCCTGACTGTAACTATGTAGGTAAGTATGGTGAATATGGAATCAAGAATAACATTTAAATACGCATATAAATATCCTTTTCTTCAGATCTAAATTTTGCAATCAAAATCAGGATATAAAACTTAGGAAAGGTTTTTCTAGAAAATTATTTTCTTCAATTGATATTACATTAATGAATAAATTTGTGATTCTGTTTTGGCTTCATATGATATAGTTATTGGTTTTGAGAAAGCTAACCGGATAAATGGTATAACATTAATCGTATGAATTTTGCGCAATGGATATGGTTCTGGTTATTCGTTTCCATATCAGAATAGGCATGATTATGATAAAGTTTGGAAAATGGTTACGGTTATCCTTATAGACTTTTTAAAATTTCCTTTTGCATGTCAAACTAATTCTTGGCTTAGAAATTTGTTCTAAAGAGGTTAGACAACTCCTGTAGGATGTATTGTTTCTATTCTTAACTAATATTGGTTGTTTTGAATAAAAGAGTTTTACTCCTTTTCTTTAAGAATAATAAATAAAAATATTTTGGTTACCACCTTCTGTTGAAGATTCTCCTTTTCCATATCAAATCCTAGTATCATACAATCATTTCTAGCGACACTTTGAACACATACAATCACAACTATAGGAGTCAGGAGGAGTGTATGATCTTTTATTTATAACTCCAGAAATTTTAATTATTGCTTTTTAGTATATGGATATATTTTTCTCTTAAGAGCTAAACATCTTAAAGTGGCTCAATTTAATTTGATTTCATTCTTGGTGGGCCATCCTAGCTTAAGGAATACAAGTGGAACAATTAAATTTTTTACGGGATTGTGTAAAAGGAGAACCATTCCCAGGTTTAAATCTGTTAAATTACCCCATGGCTACCATTCCTTGTTCAGGAACTACTTTTTCCAATTCCTATTGGCAAATTTGAGGATGTTCAAACTTCAAACATGTATTAGATGATACTCTAAAACTGCCGTATGGACCATTTTTGTAATAAGTTACTGCCTCACTGTATTAACCACTGCATTTTTTTTTTTTTTTTGGGTTTGGAATATGAGTTAGAAGTCTAACTTGATTTACTTGTGTGTATTTGGTTAGAGTCAAGAGCTCCTAGATTCTGCTTACTTCCTATCCTGACAAATTGCTGTTTTAATCTGACAGTTCAGGCGGGTTGCTAACTTGTACTTTCTTATGGTTTCTATCCTATCAGCAACTCCATATAGGTATGTTTTTTCTACCATATAACTGAGTGCAAATAGCGTTTCTCCTGGGGTACTGGAAGTATTATTACCTTAATTTGTTCAACTTTCCTGTTACTGGTCTTCACATGATGTAGGGTTTGTGGGTTGGTGCTTTGGTGAATTCCTTTTGCATGTGATAACTTATGTTTTGTCTCAGATCTATTTATCTTCAGCTTTGAGTGAAATATTTTTAAGGCTTAAGAGTGTAAAAAGCTTTCAAACTTTTTCAAAAAAAGCAATTAAGCCCCTGCTTTTTTTTTTTTGGCACTCAATTGGGTACTTGAACTTTCAAAATGTATTAAAAAGTCCCTCAAACTTTTTCAAAAACAGCAATTAAGCCCCTGCATTTTTTTTTACACTTAATTGGATATTTGAACTGCCAAAATACATCAAAAAGGCCTTTTGACCGTTAACTTTAACTGCCTTTAATTTTTTCCAGTCAAAGCCATCACTTGTCACAACCACGGCATGACATGTGGCAGAGAAATGATAAAAAATAAAAATCAATAAAAGTTATAAAAAATATTAATTTTTATTTTTTTATCATTTTTCGCCACATGTCACGCTGTGTTGAGACATGTGATGGCTTTAACTGAAAAAAACTGGGGGTTGTTAACTTTAATGGTCAACTGTTAAAGTTAATGGTTAAAGGGTCTTTTTGATGCATTTTATAAATTTTTTTATGTTTTTTATAATTTTTTTCTAATTTTTAATATTCTTTATTAAAATTTAATAATTTTTATAACTTTTATTAATTTTAATTTTTTTGCCACATGTCACGCCATGGTTGTGACATGGTGTGGCTTTAACTGAAAAGGAATTAGGGGCCCTTAACATTAATGGTTAAAGGGTCTTTTTGATGCTTTTTGATAGTTCAAGTACCCAATTGAGTGCAGAAAAAAGCAAGGGCTTAATTGCTTTTTTTGAAAGTTTAAGTACTCAATTGAGTGCAAAAAAAAGCAGGGGCTTAATTGTGTTTTTTGAAAAATTTTGAGGGCTTTTTACACCCTTAAGCCTATTTGTAACTTTTCATTGGTCTAATCTAATGTACTCCATTTTATTTATTTATATAAAATAGATGTCGGAACTGTGAGTGTTATTCATTCAGAAGCTGACATAATAGTGTCTTTTTGATGTCCTGCTCATCTCATGTTTCCATTCCTTAAAATTTATAAGGTTCCAATGGAACTTTTGGTATTGCTTCCAGTTTTACAAAGAGTTATTATGTTTCCTCATTCAGATTGTTTCTGTGAAGATTTATAATACTGTAATCGTTTTTTTCAAAAGATAGTCTTCGCTAGGAGCTGAATCAGCTGCTTTTAGTAGAAATTGGAAGTCCACCTTTTAGATATTATTATGCATTCCCCTTATTCATCTTCTACTTTTTCCTTGTGCTCATGAATTGCATTTACTTCACATCTATTCTCTAGCATGTGAAACCTCTCTTTTTGCCCCCTTCCTCTTTCCTCTGGTGTGATATTTTTGGTAATAATGATTTGTAGTACTGATTTGTTATTGGTGACCTCTGTTATGTAACAACTTCGTTTTTGATCAATGCAGTCCTGTACATCCTGTTACAAATGTTGTTCCTCTGAGTCTGGTGCTATTAGTTTCTCTTATTAAGGAGGCATTTGAGGACTGGGTGAGTACTACAATTCATATTAATCATAGCATAGATTTTTGTTTTTTCTTTTCTTCGGCTTGGACCCATCTCAACTTCATTTTTTCTCATTTATTTTTGGTTTGGTAGGTTTTGGGGTGCCCGGGGTGTAAGCTCTGGAAGGGATAGCTTGAGCTTTGACTTCTATAATTTGGATTTTATGCTGAACTCTTATTATTCTTTCTTTCCCTTATTGTCTACAACAGAAACGTTTCCAGAACGATATGGCAATAAATAGCACTCCTGTTGATGTGTTGCAAGATCAAAGGTGGGAGTCTATTCCATGGAAGAAGTTGCAGGTTGGAGATATTATCAGGGTGAGTTTCCAGATACACTTTGTTGATTATTTTTTTCCAGTCGTACTGAGATCAAATGGATATTGAAGAAGAATTCTTCAAGATTCATTGTGTATGCATCGCTGAAGACTGTCTTTATTTACTGTGACACCGACTTCCCCATTCCCCCCTTCATTCTGGTGATATCTAGAAAATATTTTCAAATGTATCTCCTTTTCCCTTTGTTAACATTTTGTCCTTGGATTAATATGCTCCATTTTCTAGCAGTTTCATGTTGTAAAAATTTTAATTGATTTGAAGTTAAGATGACTTAGAAAGAGATACTTTAGTGTACTAATTTGTCGTTACATAAATTCTGTCCAAGGCATGTTATATATCCAGTTCATGACTGTGTTTCCCCCACCGTAGTTCTCATGAAGTGTTGCTATGCTGCCATCGTTTATTATAGTAACTTGGTTCGTATCAACCAAATGACCTATAGTTTGCCTTTTTCTTTTTCTAACCATCCATCTGGAGACTAAAAATATTAAATATATGTTGCTTGTCATTTTTCTTATATATGTCGCAATATAATATTATAATGATTGAGTCTTGTTAAGTTGATTTACATGAATATCACTGCCTGCATAAATATATGAGAATTTAGTGTGTAATCTTTCCCCTTTTTCAGGTTAAGCAAGACGGGTTTTTTCCTGCAGATATGCTTTTACTTGCTAGTACAAATGCTGATGGTGTTTGCTACATTGAGGTAATTTCCTTTTTCGGATCCTATTCGGAGTAATTTTATGTTTCTATTTTTATTCTATTTATGAAAATGAGTGCCCCCGTCATGTTATGTATCATTGAGTGCCTTATTTCCAAAAAAACAATTTGGCCATTTGATTGCAGACTGCAAATTTGGATGGGGAAACAAATCTAAAAATCAGGAAGGCGCTAGAAAGGACTTGGGATTATGTCACTCCTGAAAAAGCCTGTGAATTTAAAGGTTAAGCCTTTTAATTATTTCAAAAGTCCAATGTTGCATGATTGTTTAACATAAAAAAACTTGATGTTTATTCAGAGATATACTTGATGCTGTGTCTGTCACTGTTATGGGTCTTTGATGCTATTTGCGTTTGTATTAACAGCTAAACTAAAATAATGAATGAGGTCAAAGTTGTTTATTATGAATTAATATTTATTCTATTTATATTTGTAATTAATATCAAATAAACCTAAACCTTAGATTTTAATACACCCTATGTGTTGTAAAAAGGAAAAAAAAAAAGAAAGAAAAGAAAAACAAAGTATACCTGATAAAAGAGTCAATTGATGAGTTGAGTGAATAATTCTTTTTAATGTGAAAAAAAAGACATAAAAATCTCTATTTACATATTTTTATCCAGTAGTTAGGTTTCAGTTATTAAGCTACAATGAGGATAT
The DNA here is from genome assembly GCA_025698475.1 of Gossypium anomalum. Classification (NCBI taxonomy): domain Eukaryota; kingdom Viridiplantae; phylum Streptophyta; class Magnoliopsida; order Malvales; family Malvaceae; genus Gossypium; species Gossypium anomalum. The sequence goes on from CM046956.1 coordinate 65,932,154, forward strand.
TATAGACTGATCACCGTATTGAAGTTTAAGTTAGTGTTGGAGAATGGGGAACCAACTTTTGGCTCTTGTTGGGGTTTGTGAAAATTTTTCTTTTACCATTTTCCCATGTTAAGGCCATAAGGTTGCTAATGCTTGATTTAGTTGATGCTTTTGCTGCTTGCATTTTTTGGATGGAATGTAAACTAGATAGGAGAAATGACCAAAAGAGGAAAGACATAGCAAATAGCAAAGCGTCTACCAAATGGAACCTAAGTTTATTGGTATCTGTTGCTTTTCATATCTACCGCAGTTTTACCCTATCTTTTCCATTTAGTTTTAACTGCTCATTAGCCTTGATAGATATGGTGTCACTGGTTTTCCTCTACAATTTAATCATAATAACTTTTACTTTCTGATTCTAACTTGTCATTATTGTACTTCTAATTGCTTTTACGTTTGGCTCTTTCCATTCCAACTTTAATGCATCTTACCATTGTAAATACTTAAAATATCTACTTCATTTACATTCTATATAAACCTTTCATAATTTTTTTCCTTAAAAACCTTATGACAATAAAAGCCATTAGTTAAAGTTCTATTAATGAAAAATTAAAATTTCTAGTATAAAAAGCCTAAAAGTTGATGCAATATCCAATATCATCAATGTTCTTAATATTGAGTACAATTTGAGACTCCTTTGTTGCACCACACATAGTTTGGGAGGAATTAGTTTTTTTTTCTATGTTATTGAAGTCAATATGATTGTGTGATACAGTGTTGTCAAAGGTGCAAGATGCACTCTAAGCATTAGAACTTTTATATTGCTTGAGGCTCAAAGTGCTAAAAAATCATTTGCCTTAATGAAAGCTCAATTCATATGTGTATGTTTTTGTATGTCAATGTGTTTGTGTCTATGTATGTATTATGTTGCTTCAACTCCTCTCTTTTATGGCATAACTACGAGGATATTGCCCACCAAGGATCCTCTATATACATGGAAAGGTGTGTAGAATTTTGTCAGTGAACATTTTTTTTTCCATTTGAGTTTGATGGGCTTTGTCTGAAGTTGCTTTTAAGATCTATTTTTATCCAAGTTTCTTCGTCTGATCTTATAAATAGCAGTACTCTTTGTTAACTGCAGGTGAAGTGCAGTGTGAGCAACCAAACAACTCTTTGTACACATTCACTGGCAATCTTGTAATTGACAATCAAACATTGCCTCTTTCTCCAAATCAGATTTTACTGAGGGTATATTCTGATTTTTTCCCTTCCATCATAAGCTCTTTACTTTTATGTGTTTCCATCTTTTTTTCATCAGAAATTGATCTTATATAGCAAGTTATATCACTTTGAAGTTAATATTTTCTTTTGGCCTCTGGATTTTTCCAGGAGCATATGGAGTTTTTTTTTGCACTTAAATATGATATGATACGTTTTGGTAGGAATAGTATGGGTCTCTTAATTGTGTTTTGCTAATCTTTAATTAATTAGCAACTGCTGTATTTGATGTTCTCTTTCCACTGATGAACTTAACTGCCTGTGGAATTGGCAATTTGATTTCAGGGTTGCAGTCTGAAAAACACTGAGTTTGTAGTTGGGGTTGTTATTTTTACCGGCCATGAAACGAAGGTTCGTTATAAAAGTTTTACACTGTCTCTTATAAGAAGTATGTTGGAACAAATAACATGCTGATATATATTGCTTTATAGGAAATTTGTAAATATGAGCCAAAAATATTTTCTATTGTATTCAAATATTTTCAGCCTGATATTTGTGTCATTTTGTAACTGGCTGAGCTTAGAAGGTTTTGCGAATGTTTATCCACTCCAAGGCAGCCAAATGTGTTATTTTCTTCCCTTTATCTTTTTGTTCTGCTGTTCTAAGTTGATGCCATTTTGTGGGAATTTGGGATGAGTTTGCAGGTTATGATGAATTCCATGAATGTTCCTTCAAAAAGAAGTACATTGGAGAGGAAACTTGACAAACTTATTCTCACTCTCTTTGGTACTCTGTTCACTATGTGTCTGATTGGAGCAATAGGCAGGTCTGGGAAATTGCTAGTCTGTACTTAACAATACATGTCATTAAATGTTGGATTTCTTCCAATTGTTTTGTGCTTTTTTTTTTGATAATGATGTTCACTGCTTGAAATTTTGCAGCGGTGTATTCATTGACCGAAAGTACTACTTCTTAGGTCTCAGTAAAAGTGTGGAAGATCAGTTCAATCCAAACAGAAGATTTCTGGTAATATATGTTTGTTGGTTCTGGATTTCTATCACATACCCATGCACACCCATAACAAACATGAAACTTTAACTTAATCCTCTTTGTCGGTTTTACAGGTTGTTCTTTTGACCATGTTGACCCTACTTACATTATACTCGACAATTATCCCGATATCTCTATATGTTTCTATTGAGGTTGGCCCCTTTTTTTTCCTTTCGTTTATTTGATTTCTTGCTTTATCAATGCAAATATATATATATATATATTTATATCTTACTGGATTTTACATGCAATTTTAGATGGTCAAGTTTATTCAGTCCACTCAATTTATCAACAAGGATTTAAATATGTATCATGCTGAAACCGACACCCCCGCTTTGGCTAGGACATCTAATTTGAATGAGGAACTTGGACAGGTAAGGAGATGCAATATTTTCTGACTTGAATGACATGCAGGTACTTTTCTTTTTTTGTCTATCTCTGAATCATTTTGAATTTCTGGTATTATAAGGTGGAATACATTTTTTCTGATAAAACTGGAACTTTGACAAGAAATTTAATGGAGTTCTTCAAGTGCACGATTGGAGGTGAAATCTATGGAACAGGTATGACTGAAATAGAGAGGGGTGTTGCAGAACGAAAAGGCATTAAGGTCCAAGAGGTATTGTCTTTTATATCTCTTTATGAAGAAATGAATATTTTCCTTAAGTAAATTTAGCTATATTGCTAGGGACTGGTTTTCTTGTTCTCATAACAGCTTTTATAGGTGCCAACATCAATCAATTCTGTGCGGGAAAAGGGTTTCAATTTTGATGATGTTAGGCTCATGCGAGGTGCTTGGAGAAATGAGCCTAATCCTGATGCTTGCAAGGTATTTTTACTAGTCTTTTACTATTAACCTGAAACATTAATAATGATTTATGGTGGTATTTTTCTATGGTCATTGGCAATATAAGCAATATGTAGTTGCATTTTACTATTAATGTGAAACATTTGCTACTACAAGGCTTTTATTTCTTACCATTATGGACTTATTTTGACTGTGAATCATTGTACTTAAGGGTTCTCATTGGTAAACGCTTGTTCACTCTCATTATGTTTGAAGTGTTGTTTTAAGGGGGTAAGAATAAGATGTACTTTTTATGATTTTTTTAAAAGGACTTTTGCTTGTTAGTCATGTTTGATACTTGGTGGTTTTGGGAGTTGATTTACGTTTTTCAGTACTTTCATTTTGATGTATAAGGTGTTTTATCTAGTTGGATATGTTTTTATTGCCATGCTTTTAGCTAATATACATAAAATGCATGTATGGCATATTTATGACATCACTATCAATATTTTATGTTGCAATTATGGTATTTGAATTTATTAAAATTGAAGATTAGAAGATCTACTTTTGTTTTTATTTTGTTTTTTTTGCTTATATCATGATTTGGCCTTAGAATTATACTTGTTTCTGTATTTTGCTATCTAAGTGTTTTTTTTAATCCCTTTTCGTGCTTAAAGTATTCTTTCATTATAGTTTTTAGTCCAAAAAGTTTAGTGTTAAAAAAAGTGGCATACCCAACCAATCAGAATACACCATGTGCCGGCTTCTTTTCCATGACAGCAATGATGTGGCCATTGATCGATAATGCGGTCATTGATTGTTGATTGACCACTGGTCGTTTGTTGATATTGACCGATCATTGACTTGCTTTTGACTGACATTGATCAACTGTTGATCATTGACCGTTTTAATATATTTTTAAATTTTAGAATTTTTTTCCTTTATTTCTTTTTTGAATTATTTATATGTTAATTACTTTTTATAATATTTTATATTATAAATTGATATATTATAAAAATTGAAAATTTTAATTTAATAAAATTTATAGTACTTATATGTTTTTTGAATTTTATATAATATTTGTGAATTTCTAGATATTTGATATTTTTATATTTTTATAATGTTTTTATAATTTTTCATTTTATATAATTTATATATTATAAAAAATTTGAAATTTTTTGAATTTAATAAGTTAATGTATTTGAATCTTGAATTTTTAATGGATGCCACATCTAGGGGTGAGCAAAACTTGATCTGATTGAAAAAAATCGAATCGAGTTATTGGAGTAAACTCGTAAGTAATACAAGTTTTGAGTTCGAGTCGAGTTGAATTTTACAATTCGAATAACAGATGATCTAAATACCTCTTTGGTCTTTGTCAATTTTGAAAATGAACAAATTGGTCTCTCAACAAAAAGTACAAAAAAAAAAAAAATCAAAATGTTTATAAAATTCCAAAATTTATATATTTTTAAAAATTATAAAATTCTTTTAAAAAAAAATCTAAAGAATATAAAAGAAAGTTAAAAATTTAAATTTTTGTTAAAATAATAATTCTAGGAACATAAATAAGTTAATTAATGATTCAATTTATTATTATTTTTTGTTTTATTTTGCTTTGGAAAAGTTTTCAAATGTATATGATTTCAAATTTATGTGTCTTAATAAGATTTTAATTTGACATGTTTAATTTAACTTAAATAATTTCACTTGATTCGACTTGTTTCGAAAAATTTTCAAATCAAGTTAGGATTATAAAATAGGACTCGTAAACTCGATTAATTCAAAATTTTTTCTCTTGATTTGACTCGATCAAATGCTCATCCCTAGCCACATCAGCAATTGTCATGTGTAAAGGAATGTCGCTTGGCATGTTTTCATTGGTTGGTCACTTTTTTTAACATTGTTAAATTTTTAAATAAAAATTGTAGTGGAGTAATAGCTTAGGTATCGAAATAGGATAAAAAAAGTTTAGGTACTAAAGTGAAAAAATAGGGGTATAAATGGGGGTCAAATCGTGACATAAGCCGCCTTTTTTGAAATTTAGTTGAGAAAGTTCATTTAGAAGTAAAAATGATAGCAAGCTTTCAATTGTTTTTCAACCATGATCTTGAACATAGCCTAGTAATCGGGGTTGAAATTTTATCAATTAATTGAGCTTCATCTCAATAGTCTCATATAGATTTGAAGTTGAGATCCATAAAGTTTTAAAAACAATTTTGAGTGCTTAGCTGTAGGGATTGACGGGTTTGCCTCCAGTCGTAGTACTTGGTATTTGTCAAACACAATTTTGTTTTGTTTTGTTTTGTTTATATATGGCAATGTTGTCCATTGGCATGATCTTTCTTGGATGTTGGGTATTGGCTTTATTGTAAATTGTTGTTAAGCCATGCATAAGTGAACATTATGAATGATTTGTCTAATTCTATTTCACTGTTATCTTTAAATATGGTAAAGAGTAAATTGAAGAATCATATGCTGTATTGGATGACATGACATCTGAGTTGCTCGGTCATTAACAGATTACCTTAATTGTTGAATTTTTTAATAGATAGAAACCAGTAGTTTTAGATTCTAACATTACACTATTTTAAGTCTAAGGGGAAAATGGATATTTTCTACTATAAATTCGAAATGGAAAATAATATACTGTTGATAATAGTAATCCTTTTCTCTTGTATATTCCAACAGAAAAATTTACATAGTTATTTATATTAAAAGAATAGGCCTAACTAAGGAAACATAATCAATACATTAAATCAATAATCCTAATTTTAAGCTAATCTAATCCTTAAGAATCAGTAATGAGATTAGTTGAGATAAGTTGTCGACACTCCGCCTCAAGTTGGTGTATAGACTTCACACATGTCCAATTTGCAAACCAAATTATGATAGCTTCTGCTGTTAAGTCCTTTAGTGAACACATCAGCTAATTACTTGTCAGAGGCTACATGACTTAAGCCCAAGATGCCGGTAATCATAGTTTTTTGGAATCTGTCAAACCATGCTTTAGGAGATTGTTTCAATCCATATAAGGCTTTCTTCAATCTATATACTTTCCCCTGTGTTTTTGCATTATCAAATCCAAGAGGAATCTTCATATGTACTTCCTCGTTTAAGTCTCCATGTAGGAATGCATTCTTCACATTAAGTTGTTGTAGATTCTAGTCAAGGTTGGTTGCACAATATAACATAATTTTGACGGTGTTCATTTTGGCAACAGGGGCAAACGTCTCTTGATAGTTTACTCTATAAGTTTTAGTGAAGCCTTTAGCAACCAATCTGGCTTTGTACCTTTCAATCAAACCATCACACTTCTGTTTCATAGTAAACACCCATTTGCATCCTGCCAAATTCTTGCCTATTAAAGGAGTTACTAGCTCCCAGTTCTCATTCTTTACTAGTGTCTTTGTTTCTTCAACCATGGTTTCTTTCCACTTGGGATCTTTAAATGTTTCACGCCAATCCTGTAGAATAGACATAGAGGACAAAGACAAGACAAGGCTTTATAGGGCGGGGACAATGAGTCATAAGAAATAAAGTTAGACATACGGTGTTTAGTACAGGATTTAACACCTTTTCTTTGGGCAATAGGTTTATCTAAATCATTAGGGGGTAACTCACCAGAAGATGAAGAGTTTTAGCACATAGTAGGTTGCATGATGACTTTTTTTGTTCTAAGCCTTCTTGAATACTTCTTTAAATCTGGTTTATCTAGACGCCTAACAATCTTCTTTTGAACAATAGTGTTTTCTAGAGCAGTAGCTTCCCTTTGAACAATGGTTATTTTTGGAATAAGGTTTTCAATAGTTACTGAGTCAGGTATCACTTCTTTTTCATTGTTCTCCCCTTGAAGAGGTGATTGAGTTGTACCATAATATGGTCAATTTCTCTGAATGTAACATCCATACTAACGGAAGTTTTTCATGAAGGAGGATGATAACACTTGTAACCTTTTTGTGTTGGAGAATACTCAATGAACACGTATTCAAGGGCTTGTGAATCTAATTTGCCTGCTTTCTGATCATGGACATATCAGATACATTCAAATATCTTGGGAGGAATATTATAATTATTTTTACCTTGTAAAGTTTTTAAGAGACTTTTAAAATTAAGGGTTCTGAGTGGCATTTTATTAATAAGGTAGGCGACTACAAGAATTGTATCCCCCTAGAATGGTTTTGGAAGGTTCATGGAAAACATAAGAGATCGTGCAACTTCTAGCAAATGTTTGTTTTTCCTTTCAGCAACCCCATTTTGTGAACTAGTATCGGGATAAGTTGTTTGATGAATTATCCCATAAGACTCCAAATAGGTATTAAAATTGTACTCTATACCATTGTTAGTTTTAAAAAATTGTATCTTAGCATCAAATTAAGTACACGCCATTTTATGAAAAGATTGAAAGCATGTAAACATATCATTTTTCGATTTTAGCAAATACACCCAAGTCATCTTAGGGCAACAATCGATAAAAGTAACAAACCACCAATCACCAGATAATGATGTATGTCGAGTTAGTCCCCAAACATTAGAATGAATAGTCGTAAAAGGAGTATTACTTTTATTATTTCTCAAAGGATAAGAATTTTTAGTGTGTTTAGCAAACTCACAAGCTTCACAAAATAATTAATCAAACCAAGTTTTTGAAAATAATCTGGGATATAACTTTTACATAACAAAAAATGATATGTGTCCTAACTGTTTATGCCATTGCATTTTTTCTTGGTTGATAACCTTATTACCTCCAAAAAAGGCTTTAATAGATTCACTACTGCTCTCCAACATATAAGTCATCATGCAATCTACCATTGTCAATCTTCTTCTCTGTTTGAAGGTCCTAGAATACACAATGATTAGAGAAGGTATTTGTTATGACACTAGCAAATAAAAGGTCAACTAGAAAATGAGGAACATGTAGTACAGAGGATAGTTTAATATTGGGTGTACAGTTGATAGAACTTGATCCAATTACAAGAGTAATAGACTCATTGACTATCATGGCACTTTCTTTTGTTTGACTTAGGAAGTAGTTTAAAAAACTTCTAAAGGAATTTGTCATGTGTATATTTGCATCAGAAACAATAATTCATTAGTAAGTATTAATATGAATATTAAAAGCATTACCTTACTTTACAAAAGTGGATGTTAGATTCGGGGGGTTATCATAAATAATATATATTTTTAATTCTGCCTTTTTTTTTTCTTAAAAAAAAAAATGCACCACAAGAGCCAATAACAAGAAAGACCTGAAAAACACCAACAAAGCCAATCGTGGTGGTTGGAGAATCAAACTCGATGGATGTGACTTGCATGCGTTGGCATGTGAGCAAGTACGCCGAAGTTGTGGGTGGTGCGTGAAAGCCACGTGCAGGGAGTTTGGTCATCGGGTTTTGAGGTTTCGTCGTAGATGAGACTGCGACTTTGTTGAAGGGGGCGGTGAGGAAAAAATAGGCCGAAAAATGGATATTACCAAATTGGATTTTCTAGGGTTCGGGAATTTTGAAAAAATAGGCTCCATAAATCTGGATTCTCAAGCTCTTGATACCATGTTGATAATAGGAATCCTTTTCTCTTGTATATTCCAACAGAAATATTTTCATGGCTATTTATACTAAAAGAATAGACCTAACTAAGGAATTATAATCAATACATTAAATTAATAATCCTAATTTTAAGTTAATCTAATCCTTAAAAATTGGTAATGAGATTAGTTGAGATAAGCTGTCAACATATACATTGTTCAATATTACATTAGTTACTTTGGACGGTCAATTAGATGCTGGATATCTTTGCCAATTTTTAATAACGCTTAATTGTATATATGTCAACAAAGCCAATCGTAGTGGTTGGAGAATCAAACTCGATGGATGTGACTTGCATGCGTTGGCATGTGAGCAAGTACGCCGAAGTTGTGGGTGGTGCGTGAAAGCCACGTGCAGGGAGTTTGGTCATCGGGTTTTGAGGTTTCGTCGTAGATGAGATTGCGACTTTGTTGAAGGGGGCGGTGAGGAAAAAATAGGCCGAAAAATGGATATTACCAAATTGGATTTTCTAGGGTTCGGGAATTTTGAAAAAATAGGCTCCATAAATCTGGATTCTCAAGCTCTTGATACCATGTTGATAATAGGAATCCTTTTCTTTTGTATATTCCAACAGAAATATTTTCATGGCTATTTATACTAAAAGAATAGACCTAACTAAGGGATTATAATCAATACATTAAATTAATAATCCTAATTTTGAGTTAATCTAATCCTTAAAAATTGGTAATGAGATTAGTTGAGATAAGCTGTCAACATATACATTGTTCAATATTACATAAGTTACTTTGGACGGTCAATTAGATGCTGGATATCTTTGCCAATTTTTAATAACCCTTAATTGTATATATGTCAACATTGCCAATGGATGTGTGTGCATCTTCATGTATTCATCAGATTTTTAAGCTATTTTCTTCTCAACTAGTTTTGAGTAGGCAAAATATGTCCTAGTGCATTATTGAGCTTAATTTATAATAGCGGGGCTCTTTCTTTATATAATATGATAATCAAAGCTAGTGTTTGTAGACAAATAGAGCCTATGATGGGCCCATCTTCTAGTGTTGATTATCAAGTTCCCTTTTTATATAATTGCATTATTCATTTGTTTATTGCACATAGTGTAATTTAGGAGTGCATAAAACATGATTGAAATTTAGCTTTCTTTCTTTTCATTAGGCTTTATTTTTGAACCTAGTTATACTTTTTGCTGGATACCTACCTAATTGAAATAATACGGCAGCCTAATTTATTAACTACAAAGTTTTAAGGCATGTTTTGTTTATTCATTGCAGGAATTTTTTAGGTGCCTTGCCATATGCCACACTGTGCTCCCTGAAGGTGATGAGTCCCCTGAGAAAATCAAATATCAAGCTGCATCTCCAGATGAGGCTGCATTGGTTTTGGCTGCAAAGCATTTTGGCTTCTTCTTTTACAGGTTAGAGTTTTCCAATGTCTCATTCGGAAGTGGAAGGATTTATTTTAGCAAGAATTCTAATTAAAAGTTTAATTGAATTCAACTTGATTCTGATTTAGTTTTAATCTGTCTATTTGAAACATTGGATTGCATGTTTTCCACTTAACTAAATTAGATTCATCCTTGGTCTTTATCTTGCTTGAGGCAGCTTTTGAAGTAAAGCATAACTATCTTGATGTCAATGTACCAAGTGAACCAAATGTTTTTATAAATCTGATAAATTTCTTTCAAGCTTTTATCGAATGGTTCAATTTTCTTTCCTAGATGATTCTGTTTCTCAAGGGAAGGAAAAATGTTAATGAAGCAACTTATTTTGGTGGTTCTTGATTATTAATTGTTAATTTTCTTTCCAAGGGATAGTGCCACTATCAGGTTGCTTTTTCCTAAAGTTCATCAACTCAATGTCTTCTACAAATGAGATGATCCCTCAAATTTGGCAATTACTTACGACTTTTGATAGACAACTAGCAGAGGAAATGAGTATAGATTTGTCAAATCATAGTTCTATTGATGTGGTTTTGGGGAGAAAACAACAACAATAAAAAGAATTAGGGCTGAACAAACAAATAGGAAAGATGGAACTCTAGAAAACTTAGGGTTATAGAAGACCTCTAGTTTTTCTATTAATTCACAGAAACTAATAAAAATAATAATAATGACTGTGAAGCCTATAACTTAATTAAATTGGTTTTCTTTTTTACAACATAATCAATACTCAGTTTGATGTAAAAATTAATAGATTTTGATCGCCATTCTTTCAAAAGACAAGGATTATTCTTGAATCCTAATGTGTTACTACTCCACGACAAAACGAATTGGCTGAGCGAAAGAATGGTATCTCCTATAGATCACTAGATCATTGTTGTTTCACAAGAATGTTCCAAAACAATACTTGTGTGAAGCTGTATTAACCACTGCCCTTCTTATTAATAGGTTCCCGACACATGTCATTGGGTTCAAAAGTCCAATTGGTATTCTTAAAAAAATTTTCCCAAAATTTTCTATTGAAACAATTTTATTCCTCAAATCTTTGGGTGTTGCGTCTGTTTATGTTCATTCTCACAATAGGAGTAAATTGTATCCATGTGCTCTTCGATGCATTTTTATCTGATACTCTTCCACACAAAAGAGTTATAAATGTTCCACTTACTAAAAAATTCTCTGTCTTGGTTGATGTTACTTTTGTCGAGGATGAATTCTTTTTTCAACAGGCTTATTCAAGGGAAGACCTTGAATGAAGATAAAGCAAAATATATGTTTCTTCTTGATGAGTCTATACCCATAACCGTCTTTGAGCCCACTTCATTACAATTAAAACCATTCATGGCATTTGAATTTGTTTTTTGTGAGTCCACTTCTCTTACTTCTCCACCAATCGAGTCAGTCAAATCAGTTGAAATGATGAAAGATAAGGGAAACCAAGATAACATTCAACCACTGCAAGTTTATTCCTGGAAGAAAATACTAGTCTCTCGACCAGTACAAGTACAATCTCCTATTCATGTTGTTGCCCAATTTCCCGAAACCACTTTCAAACTAACTGGTAGTGTCACACCATGTGTTGAGCCAATTGAACCAGCAAACAAATTGAAGACCAACTAATTTCACTTTAAGAAAGGAACAAGAACTTGCACAAAACATCCACTTTATCTTTTTCATGTCCTATCCAAATCTATCCCAAAACCATAGAGCCTTAGGAGATAAGAGATGGGAGGATGCTATGAAAATCGAGATGAAAGCCCTAAAGAAGAACAGAACATGGGAGTTTAGTTGAATTGTTGAAAGGGAAGAAATTGGTCGGATGTAGGTGGGTTTTCACTATAAAATACAAGGCTGACGGCTCAGTGGAAAGATACAAGGCAAGATTGGTGGCCAAAGGATACACTCAAACCTATGGCATTGATTATTTTGAGACATTTGCCCTTATTGCAAAAAATGAACACAATATTGATACGTTTGTCGTTAGTTGGTAGTTTTCAGTGGAATCTACAATAATTTGATGTATGTGTTCCTCCATGGTGATCTAGAAGAGGAAATTTACATGGAAGTTCTTCTTGGATTTGAATCTAAAGAGGGAATGGTGTGCAAACTGAAGAAAACTCTTTATGGGTTCAAACAATCACCACGAGCTTGGTTTGGGGGGTTTGCTAAGGTAATGATATCTTTGGGATACAAGCAATGTCAAGGAGACCATGTCTTGTTCGTGAGACACTCAGATTTTGGGAGAGTTACAACATTGTTAGTTTATGTAGATGATATCATCGTAATTGGTAATGATGTAGAATAGATGAACAATTTGAAGCAATGTATGAAGGAGTTTGACATCAAAAAGCTAGGAAAATTAAAATACTTTCTAGGCATTGAAGTAGTGCATTCAAAGTAAGGAATTTTCATCTCCCAACAAAAGTACATGCTCAACTTGTTTAAAGAAACAAGGAAGATGGGTTGTAAAGCAATTGAGACCCAGTCGAATTTGATGCTCCAGAAGTTCCCATCATAGATAGAGGATCCTATCAGAGGCTTGTTGGGAGGTTGATATATCTAGCACACAAGACCAAATATAGGATTTCTAGTGAGCGTGGTCAGCCAATTTATGCAATATCCTGAAGAATCACACCTTAAAGCAGTAAACAGGAGATTACAATACTTGAAAGGCAACCCAACAAGAGGAATTTTGTTTAAGCGACAAACATGCACGTGTGACATTAAAAGCTTATACTGATGCAGATTACGCAGGATCTTTGGTCGGCAAGAGATTAACGTCTGGTTACTGTACTCTATTAGGTGGGAATCTTGTAACATGGAGAATTAAGAAACAAAACGAGATAGCAAGATCAAGCACAAAGGCAAAGAACAGATCAATGGCGTTGGGATAATAAATAGGAAGGACCCATGAGGCTGTACTGTGATAATAAATCAACCATTAGTATTGCTTACAATCCTTACACCAACATTCCAATACTTGTATATTTGGCTTGCTTCTTGTGCAATTCTCCCAACAACTGATTAGTGTTCTTTTTGAAATTCTTTGACAGCCTTTGATAAAAATCCCGCACATGTGATAGGAGCTATAGTAAGATAAAATAATGACTGTAATTTGCATATTTGAGTGCAAGGATCTTAAACACCCAAGTAGGTTTTTTGTTTGGAGAGGACAAAACTCCAATTAAGGAAATTGGAATATTTTCCCCTTAATAACAACTTAAACAATACAACAAAAATTTAAAATAATGAAAGCATAACAAATTCCTTAAATCTAGCAACGTAATGGAAGTGTTGAAGGTGCTAATGGTGGTTGTTAAGAGTCCATGAATTGTGTAACTCCGAAATAATTCAGTAAACAGTTGGTTTCTTCTTTGTTGACTTTTTCAAAGTCCATAAAATTACCACTTGCTGCACTGTTTTTCTTTCAAACATATGTTTTCAAAGGTGGTGTTATATCATGATGTTCAACATCCCGTGGCCATGGGGTAGAGGATCAAACCTGATTTTTTGATGTTTGAAGGTTTGTAGATTTTGAGGGTGCGGTGTTATTGGGACAGCAATTGTTGGACTATGTTTGGTATAACAACCCAAGTAAAGTTTTAAGGTCCACTAGAAGTGTTCAACTTCTGTTTGAACTCAAGTGCCAAACTCATGGCTTTATAGATGAATTGTGGTTTGTGGATTCTGACATTAGCATTGAGACCGTTGCGTAATCCATTAAGAAAATCCCCAAAAGATAATGTGTTCAGGCCAATTTTTAACATGAGCAGAGTGTTTAGTAAATTCTTGTTGGTATAGTTGTATGGTTCTTGTTTGCTTATTGTTGACCTAAGCAAAAAAACCTAATGCGTCCCCTACCAAATACATAGTTGCAACATCAACCTCGAGATAATTGGGAGTTTGACAATACCGGTAATGCTTCTCAGCTTTCAAAATCCAACTGTTGGGATCCTTACCGTTGAATCGAGAAAATGCAATTTTTGTAGGTGGCCGTTGAGAAGAATACCTGAACCACCAATGGGAATCATTCTTATCTTTTGCCTCATCTGTCCCAAAAGTTCAGCCTAGTGCATTTTGCCCCAGTGAGGTTTCCAATCCTTTTCACTTAGATTGGGCTTTCATGGAAGCGTCAATGGCCTCCACCTTAGATGTAATGTAAGCGAGCTGCTGTAAAACTTCATTGGATGTGTCAATAGTTGCAGGATGGGCATCGATGGTGGTAGGGGTGGTGGATTGTTGTGATTAGAGGAATAACGAGTGGAGACCACCATCCTAGCTCTGAGACCAAAATAATGAAAACGTGTAATTTGCATATTTGAGTGCAAGGATCTTAAACACATTTTTAATTTCAGACTTATTTTTTTATAAAAATATCCAACAAATGTGAGTATAATCATCAATAAATGTGACAAACCAACGTTTTCCTGAAAAAGTTGAGACTCTTGAAGGTTCTCAAACATCACTATGAATTAACGAAAAAGGTTTGGAAGCTTTATATTTTTTAGGTGGAAAGAATGACCAATGATGTTTAGTTAATTCACAAAATTTATAGTGATATGAAGAAAGACTTATTTTTAAATAGATTAGGTAACAAATATCTTAAATAGTAAAAATTAGGATGTCTAAGCCTATAATGTCAAATCATAACCTTATCAAAACTAGAAGCAGAATTTAAACATAAAATAGTTGTTGGTTGACTTAGATGGTCGTTGTCAAGAAAGTAAATTCCACCAGATTATTTAGCATTTTCAATCATCCTACTCGAGACCATGTTTTGAAATTTATACATAAAGAAATCAAATATAACATGACAATTCGAGGACTGGGATAATTTACTAATCGATATGAGATTACAAGCTAGATTTGGCACATGTAAAACATCATGTAAAACCAAGAAAGGCGAAATTTTAACACTGCCTTTCTCGGCTATTGCCAAGAACAACCCATCTGCTACTATGATCTTTTTGTTTCCTGCACAAGGTGTGTAAGTTGAGAAAAAAAAATGACTACTAGTCATGTGATCACTAGCTTTAGAATCAATGATCCATATGTTTGTTTTACAAGGCTTGACATTGAAAAAAATAAAAAAATAAGTATCTGATTGGGTAAAGGAGGAAGAAGGATTGTTGGATGAGTTAGGAATAGAAGAATTCATCCAAAACTGTGGTAATTGAAAAAGCTTGTGTAGAAACTCTAATTGTTCCTTAGTGAATGGAGATCCTTCTAGAGAACTATGACCCACATAATTTTCATTAGTTGTTTGGATTGTGAACCACGACCATTGCCACTTTTTTTTTTCATTCGCTGATTTTCTATGGAGCTTTCAACATGTGTTTCGAGTGTGCCAATATTTTTTGCAGTGATCGCACCAATGTTTTTTCTTTTCTTTTTTCACTATCATCATTATTTTTTAATAGTTACAAGACAAATTATCATCATTAGTTAAAATTCTAGCCTTAACAATACTTTTTCCTTTGTCTCCTCTCTTCTAACCTTAGGAAAAATCTCACAAAGTCTTGGAAGTGGTTTTTTTCCTAATATCCGAGATCTTATTTTATCAAATTCTTTATTTAAACCAGCCAGAAATAAATAAGCTTGTTCATTCTCTTCTTTTTCTATAGCATTTATACTATCTCCGGGATTCTCCTATTCATCATTATAATATTGATCTAGTTCTTGCCAAAGAGATATCATCTCGTTACAATAAAAAGTAACTTCTGTTTCCCTTTGTCTAGCTTTCCAGATTTTTATTTTTAACTCAAAGATTTGTGAAACATTTTCTAAATCTAAGTAGGTGTCTTTCACAGTGTCCCAAACATCTTTAACAGTTGAGAGAAAAAGAAAAGGTTTACTTATGGATGCTTCCATAGAATTAATAAGCCACGCAATTATCATATAATTTTCTTACCTCCACTTGCTCATCTTTGGATCGTACACCTGTGGCTGCTTGACTTCTCCAGTTAAATGATCTAGCTTGCCTTGCCCATCAATTGCTAACTTTACGGACTGTGACCATTCGAGATAATTCTTGTCATTCAGCTTGTGAGATTTCAGCTGAAAAGAGAGGTGAGACGCCTTTGTTCCTTGACTCATTGCACTCTCGGTAGTTGTTTCAATGGCAAAACTTTCTACCTTCGTTTGTTTGTTGGATAAAGCAGTTTTCTTTTTTATTAACTCAAGAGCTGAATTTAAATAGAGAAAAGAGTCCTAACCTAATTGGGAAAATAATTTATTTATTTTAATAAATTACTAAAAGATAAAATAAAATACTCCTAGAATATCTCAAATGAATTCTAAGATTTATCTACCTAAATAACTTTAAAATATATCCCCAAAATAGATGGGTTTCATGTATTTCAACACCTAGGAGTTGAGATGATAAGGATGATGGTTGAGATTAGCAGTACAACTTTCAGTACCCGTACCCATTTTCCAGCATCAAGTTGAGCAGATTTTCATTGGTTCAAAGCTGGAATTATTGGACCTTGGAAAACCCCTCAGCAGTACATGAAGCAGAGCTGATATAGGAGCTTGAGAATCTGCAAATATGTCAGAGTATAACAACCTTCGTATCAAATTAATGGAAAAGTTGTACATTATTTATCAACCACACTCCCAGCAACCTTCCTTGAACGATTTGGCAATGAACCCTGTTGGATTATAGCATCACAGTAATGCTTATATGAATGCAGCATCATTGCAAATCTATGAACTTACATGCAGTACATTCTCCCATAGGCAGTGACAGCATAGGCATCTGTCAGAGTAAGGACAAGCTGACTTTTAACTTACCATCTCAAAACTTAGTAATTGAATAGGCCCAAAAGATGAATGCTGAAATCATTGAACGTCTCGTGCTACAGTCCTAAAGCCAAAAGAACTAATCTCCCCCCATTCATGTAGAATACCAAGTAACATTCAATTCTCCACCAAGATAAGAGACTTTGAGGCATGATCATAAGCAAAGAAGTCCAACCTACACATAAATGTTGTCTTAGAGCAAAAACAAATTAGACCAAGAGGTTCAAACAAATAACTGTTGCTCAGATGCCAAGGCAAACATTCAGGCGAAATTATCAACAATAAGTCCTCACTTTTACCCATTTCATGAATTTCATCCACTGACTTTCTCCAGAAACCATCGGAACTCGAATTTCAGCAACAACTTTCGTGTTGATTGCAGGTATTTTTTCTTCAAAAGACTGCATCACCTTTACAATATGACTTGCCTTCAAACTTTTCAGCTTTTTCTTGAGTTCAACACTGAATTTTTTCATGGCAGAATTTTATTCAATTATGGAAATTGAATCTATCCTTTTTACTCCAAAATTATCACATGATGTTGTATCCCTTGGGATATTCAAGAGATTTTTTACTTGCCTTCAATCCTCTCTTCCTGAGATTTTTGCTATCATTCTGATATGCGCCTTGGCGTAGGTTCTAGTCACAGATTTAGACGAAAAAGAATTTTTGCTTCGACCTATGGTTACTCAAAAGGCAGATTCGTCCTTGACTGAACCCCCTCTCAAAATAACGTTTCTGCTTTTATAGAATAATTGCTTACCTCTTTATTTCATATTGGCAACCTTTTATAGATCATTAATAACAAAGGAAAGAGTCCTAATTGACATAAAATAGAATTCCTAACTTAAAGTTTATGAAGGAAATAAAACCTAATATAATAGATAAAATAAGTAAAACTAAAACTCTTAGTAAAACTCCGATATAATAAATAAATAAAACTAAAAACTCCTATTGCAATTAAAGCCCATATCATTACTCCTTCTCGGAATTGAGCTTGTCCTCAAGCTCAAATTCGAAATAAACTTCGAACTTATCCAAAATCATCTATCTCATCATCATCTTGCTTGCCTTCAACATCCGGTACTTCTATCCAAAATAACCTTTTACATTGACTCGTCACAATTATAACACAGCCCTTTAGCCCTTCTTTCCGCCATTTCTATCTGTGTTTGATCTCTTAATAAATGGTGCAGAAGAACCTATTTTGCCGCTGGCCCTTGTTGGTTCTATTGTTTGACCCTCTCCTTAACAATATTCTTAGTTGTTGGAATGATTGAATTGCTGTCGTTGTTTTGGGAAGTTGGCCAATTCAGATGGCTTGAGATGACAAGCTTGGAAGAGACATTTTGTTTACGCCCAATCTTCGAGCCATATTCATTGCAACTCCAAGGTTTTCTCGTTGTTGCATCTCAATATCAATTCTAAGTTCCTCTATCAACCCTAAGCAAAAAGAGGTTTACTTCTTGTTGAGGTTTAAGATCGAGAGTCCTAGCCAATAGTGATTGAAATTGACGTTGATATTCCTCTACAGTCTCGCTTTTGTTTCAAGTTGGCAAGTTCTCCCAAGGGGTTATTACTCATAGGCGGCCCAAACCTTACATGACAACACTCTTTGAAGCGCCCCCAATCAAGATTTGCCTCCTCTTCTTCCATTTGATCAAACCACAATTGTGCCTCTCTTAAAAGATGGAATGATGCTAAGCTTACTTTGTCTTCTTCGTTAGTTCCTTGATTGCCAAAAATTTTTTCGCATTTTTTCAACCACCCTAAAGGATCTCCAACACCGTCATAAGTGGGAAATTCCATCTTAGAATATCGTGGCACCATGTACCCACCGTGTTGCAAGTCTAAATTCCTTTTCATGCCTCCGCCATCGCTCGTTTCTTCATTATTCTTCTCTCAATCTCCTTTCGTTATCTTTTGGACCGAAAGAGATAATATCGCCATCTGCTCCTCTAATGCTTGTTGCCTTGTAGCCATTTGTTCCATGAAAGCCTCCAGCTTGGCTGTCAAAGTCTTTTCGTCACCCATGACAGATGGCTCGGATAATAAGTTGATATGCGCCTTGGCGTAGGATCTAGTCACAGGTCTAGACGAGAAAGAATTCTTGCTTCGACCTATGGTTACTCAAAAGGCAGATTCGTCCTTGACTGAACCCCCTCTCAAAATAACGTTTCTGTTTTATAGAATAATTGCTTACCTCTTTATTTCATATTGGCAGCCTTTTATAGACTGTTAATAACAAAGGAAAGATCCTAATTGACATAAAATAGAATTCCTAACTTAAAGTTTATGAAGGAAATAAAAACCTAATATAATAGATAAAATAAGTAAAACTAAAACTCTTAGTAAAACCTGATATAGTAAATAAATAAAACTAAAAACTCCTATTGCAATTAAAGCCCATATCACATTCCTTGGACAACCCAAAGTTTTTTCTTAACTGGATACACATCATCTTCTTCACTTTCTTCAGGATATTCATTATAGATTGGTTCTAATAGATCATAATCTTGATCTTCCACATACATCTTACAAAGAAAATCAGTAACTTCAACTTTACTTTCATCTTTGTTTAATTCAGGGCCATGTGCCAACTGTTCCTTCAATCCACCTCAATCATGAAAGGGGTTTTCTTTCTCACTAGAATCAGATTTATCAGTGAGACTACCTTCCGGTATGTTGAACTAGTTGTTGGCACCTTTTGAAATCTCCATGAGGGTTCGTTTTAGTTGATGTCGCAACCAAGCATAAAATGCACCGGACAGTTCTTTAATCGCACTTAGTAGCACAGCCAAATCTTTTTTTAAATCTTGATTTCCTTCTCAAACTCTATTCTTCCAACCATGGCTTAAAAGCAAACCCTAATATAAACCTAGGATCTAATTAGGCTCTGACACCAGAATTGATGTCGTTTAGTGGAGAAAACAGCAGCAATTAAAGAATTAGGACTGAACAAACAAATAGGAAACATGAAACTCTAGAAAACTTAGGGTTATAGAAGACCTCGTTTTTCTATTAATTTAAAGAAAATAATGAGAATAATAATGATGGTTGTGCAGCCTATAACTTAGTTATATAGGTTTTCTTTCTTGCAACTGAAGTTGCTAGGATTTCTTGCAAATAAAGTTTTATTCTTAGCCCTAGGTTTAAACCCTAAAGATAACTACTAATCCTAGCCATCCATAATATAACTCAATAAATAAAACTGAAATAATAAAATATTAAAAAACAAATAAAAGCTCCTGCTTCATCTCTGACAAATTTTGAACGTTTTTTCTGGGCATTATGATTGTTGTTTCCTTTTTGGTGTGAGCTAGGTTGAGGAGGTTACTGTTGCTGCATGATTTTGCAGCTTGTTTTGAGGCTCTTTTTTTTTTTTTTTTTTTCCTTTTGTAGGCGTACCCCTACAATGATATATGTTCGCGAATCTCATGTGGAGAGGATGGGTAAAATCCAAGATGTGTCTTATGAGATTTTAAATGTTCTCGAGTTCAATAGGTTTGGATGCATCTTTGCTCCTATCATTTTGTATGAGTTCTTTCTGGTTGGCACTAATGTGTACTCATTTTCTTTACTAAATAGTACAAGGAAGCGCCAATCTGTTGTATGCCGTTATCCAGATGGAAGGCTGGTACTGTACTGTAAGGTAATGAATCTTCAGAAATTTTTTATAGTATGAGCATTAAAAATGTTTTCTCGGGGGAAAAATAAAAAAACAAGGATGACACTGGGCCAGAACCATGCTTTTCACAGGGAGCTGATACTGTCATTTATGAGAGGTTGGTGGGTGGAAGTGATGACTTAAAGAAAGTGACAAGAGAACATTTGGAAAAATTTGGCTCTGCTGGATTACGAACCCTTTGCCTAGCCTATAAAGATCTAGCTCCAGATGTTTATGAGAGCTGGAATGAGAAATTCATCCAAGCCAAGTCATCCCTACGAGATCGTGAAAGGAAGTTGGATGAGGTATGTTTATCTATGTGGTATCATTTTCTCCTTGAAGAAACTAAGTATATATTTTTTTCTTTTGTAATAATGATATTTTTATCTTCTCTTCATTTAAAGAAGTATATTGATTCATTTATTATTTGCTTTGATTTTTATTTTTTATTTATTTACTATTTTCATAATAATGCTGTAATGATTTTGTTTACTGAAATCTTGGCACTAATCTGTTATTCTTTACTAGGCTGGCTTTGCTGTTAGTGTCACCTTATCTTTTGGATGATCCACTTTACTTAAATGATAGGAACATCTTGTGAAATGAAATGGTTTGTTCTTGATCTTAATTTGGTCCAAACCTAATATAGTTACATACCCCTTAGTAAAAGGGACTAAGATCAAGCTGACTTCTGTGGCATTTCAGTGCTTTTGGGATGAAAGTTGTGGAGGTTTGTTTGCTTTTAATAGGAGGTTTTCTCAAGCCATTACATGGCTATGGTGCAAAGTTAATCTGACAAGGTTGCAATAAGTGAATCTATAGGGAGAATATTTCTTCTGTTTGCAGGGAAGGGAAAGGTATTTTGAATCTGAATTAGATGTATGGTCAAGAAACTTAGATTTATGAGATATTTGGAAAGGACTCTCTACTCGGTGATTCTGTAGAAGGGAACTTGGATCACTGAGAGTGATCAGATCATTGTCTTGGAGGGTTATCTAATTCCCATCTAAATTGTAGGAAACTTTTATGACCAAGATTATGTGATATGTAACATTGGATACAGTCAATATTACCCACTTAATATGTGAATCAAGATTCTCTCAAAATTATATTTATCTTATATTATAAATTTTATACTTTCAAGCTAATACCTTTTTGCCAAGTTCGAATAAAATCTAGTGCTTTCTTTGAACCTTTTTTTAATGTTATGTGAAATATATATTTTGTTTTCTTTTATTATAATTTTAATAGATATAATTTTATTTTCTAGTTCAAATATTTCTACATAATTTATATCTTTAAACATTAGCTTAATTATAAATAAATGTATCTGTCGAAAGTGGTTCTTCATATTTCTACATTTTTTTTTTTTTATTATCCTTTAAGCCAGGAATCATGGTTCCATTCTAGTTGTATCTGGTTTAGGGAATTAATTCACTTGACATGTAAGATCAGATACAATCAATATGACCCACTTAATATGTGAATCAAGATTTCTATCAAAATTATATTTATCTTATATTATAATTTTTATACTTTCAAGCTAATACCTTTTTGCCAAGTTCAAAACTAAATCTCGTGTTTTCTTTGAACCTTTCTTTAATGTTATGTGAAATATATATTTTTTGTATTCTTTTATTATAATTTTGATAGACATAATTTTATTTTCTAATTCAAATGTTTTTACATGATTTTTATTTTTAAACATTAGCTTAATTATAAATAAAATATATCTTTCAAAAGTGGTTTTTAATATTTTTTTTACCAAGGGTGAGTTTTTTATTGTCCATGAAGCCAGGAATCATGATTTCATTGTAGTTGTATTAGGCTTAACTGGATTAGGGAATTAGGGTTTTTTTAATCAGCTTTGAACTTTCAAGTTACTGTTACTGGAAAGATGAGTTACCTCTATAGAGATGTAATTTAATGATTATTATATCATGCACATTTTTGTAACTTATGCAGGTAGCTGAACTCATAGAGAAGGATCTCATTTTAATTGGTGCAACTGCGATAGAAGACAAGCTTCAAGAAGGAGTGCCAGATTGCATTGAGACTCTTTCCCGAGCTGGGATTAAGATTTGGGTGCTAACAGGGGACAAGATGGAAACTGCAATAAATATAGCTTATGGTAAGATTCAATTGGAGATTCTATTTTGCGTCAATTTTCCTTGGAATCAAATAATGTATTGTCCTTGTATGGTTAAAAATCTTCATTTCTCTTTTGTTTCTAATAATGTCGCAGCATGCAACTTACTAAACAATGAGATGAAACAATTCATTATCAGCTCTGAAACAGATGCTATTAGAGAAGTTGAAGAAAGGGTAAGCATTTAAAACTAGTCTTTCTTTAGTTGCTTTTAGTTTAGGATTTACTGTAATACAAACTATTCTATATATTCATGTTTATTCTTTTACTTATCAGGGGGACCAAGTGGAAATTGCACGCTTTATCAAGGAGGAAGTTAAAAAACAACTGAAGAAGTGCCTTGATGAGGCACAGCAATATTTTCACAGTGTCTCTGGACCAAAATTAGCACTTATTATAGATGGAAAATGTCTGATGTATGCTTTAGACCCAAGTTTACGGATAATGCTTCTCAATTTGAGCTTGAATTGTTCTTCGGTTGTTTGCTGCCGAGTCTCCCCTCTACAGAAAGCTCAGGTAGGTTCCTGATGGTAACTGAAATGAAACATCATTAATTTAGCTTTCAGTGGTGTTGGTATGTATGGATAAAAGGTCAATTTAGTAAATTGATGACAATTTGCAAATGGCATGACATTTTTCTGAAGATACCTTGGTGAAGTGACTGGGTTCACTGTGGTCTATATTATTTTGAACAATGTTTTGCAATGTTGAAAGGTTTTGAGGATTGGCGCCATTACATGCATTTTTAGAACTTTATCAAACTAACAGTTCTTGGTGTGTTAACTCTGTCCTAAACCAATTTTCTCTCTGATGACTAGGATTATTTTAATGAGCTCTCTTTGAGTGCTGAAGTTCATATGAAACTATGATCAAAATTTTGGTTTTTTTTCTTTCAATGTAAGAAAAGAAAATGTAGTTCAAACTATGGATAGGAAAGAGGAAATATGGTTTAACTTCTGTTGTTTTGAAAGTAACATCTAAATTTACTTTTGCATTTGCAGGTAACAAGTCTAGTCAAGAAAGGTGCACGCAAAATTACACTTAGTATCGGTGATGGTGCCAATGATGTTAGCATGATTCAAGCTGCTCATATTGGTGTTGGGATTAGTGGGCTTGAGGGGATGCAAGCAGTTATGGCTAGTGATTTTGCAATTGCTCAGTTTCGTTTTCTTAAAGATTTGCTCCTTGTTCATGGGCGTTGGTCTTATATTAGATTATGCAAGGTTTGAGTTTCTTTTCAGAAACATTTAACATTTTTTGTTGGATGTATGAGCCTTGGTGTTATCTTTTATATCATGCAGGGTTTGGTTTTTCTTTTCCCTTCAAAGCATTTTTTTCCTTTGCTCTCAAAAGCAATTTAAAACTGCTGCTTGGTGATGATATTCATGGCACCCTGTTTTGCAGGTTGTGACGTATTTCTTTTACAAGAATCTTACATTCACTTTGACTCAGTTTTGGTTCACCTTTTATACTGGATTTTCTGGTCAAAGATTCTATGATGATTGGTTCCAGTCATTGTATAATGTCATATTCACTGCACTCCCAGTGATTATTGTTGGCCTTTTTGATAAGGTACCGCAATTTTTCCATTTATTTCATAGAATTTTGTTCCCCTATTATAAGCTTGATTTATTCAAGACTTTGCTTGATGTCCAGGATGTCAGTTCATCCCTTTCAAAGAGGTACCCTGAATTATACAAGGAGGGAATAAAAAATATGTTCTTCAAGTGGAGAGTTGTTGCAATATGGGCCTTTTTTGCTGTCTACCAATCTCTAGTCTTCTACTACTTTGTGACAGTTTCTAGTTCTACAAGTCAAGGTTCATCTGGTAAAATGTTTGGTCTATGGGATGTCAGCACAATGGCCTTCACTTGTGTTGTAGTAACTGTCAATTTGCGCCTTATTATGATCTGTAATTCAATCACAAGATGGCATTACATTAGTGTTGGAGGAAGCATTGTAGCGTGGTTTTTGTTTATTTTCTTATATTCTGGTATTATGACTCCATATGATCGACAGGTAAGTGGATAATCACATTTCATCAGCTTTCTCTCTCCATTTGGATTGAGGCATGCAACTTAATGGCTGTATTTGCTACTGCAGGAGAATATCTTTTGGGTCATATACGTCTTGATGAGTACATTCTATTTCTACATCACTCTTCTTCTTGTTCCTGTTGCTGCACTTCTGGGAGATTTCCTTTACTTAGGGTAAGAATGAGAAATAGCTGCAAGTTCTCTACTCTGACATAATTTGCTGCATGAAAATCATTTAACACTATAAGGCTGTTAGGTGCGCGATAGATTTCCAACTCATGAGTTTCAAGTTGTGTTTGTATTAGCTGCCAAAATTAAAGCCATACATAGCACATTCTTTTTCCTCGCTCTTATTTTCTATGCTGTATGATTTTTTCTTAACGTGTTTACTTTTGTTTCCAGTGTGCAAAGATGGTTCTTCCCCTATGATTATCAGATTGTTCAGGAAATTCACAAGGATGAAGCTGATGATAGTGGTCGTACAGATTTACTGGGAATTGACAATCAGCTTACACCAGATGAGGCTAGAAGCTATGCTTTATCTCAATTACCAAGGGAATTATCCAAACACACGGGCTTTGCCTTTGACTCTCCTGGTTACGAGTCCTTTTTTGCTTCACAACTCGGTGTATATGCACCTCAGAAAGCATGGGATGTTGCTCGCAGAGCTAGCATGAGGTCGAAGCCAAAGCCAAAACCAAACAAAATAAATTGATTTGGAACAACATTGTTGTACAAATTTTTTCCCCAAACCCCTCATTTGATAGCCTAGCCCTAGAGATCTGTAAAATTAGTCAATTTGTTGTAGTGCTGTTCTTTTTTTTGAAGTTCCATTATAAAGCTTTCTTTTAGGAACCAAATCGAGTGTGAGGGTTGTCACGGATGTACAGCAATATCATGAACACTCTTAAATGGCAATTATACAAATGATTTTTAATGATTTTTTGTTCTAGGATATTAAATAACTCACCTATTGAACGGGCAAATAGTACTAGACGAAGAAAAATCTCCTAGTCACTGCAGCCGTTTATAACTTGCTATCTTTCCGGAGTAGATCACAGATCCGGACAATCTAGAGTCAAAATTTGTTGTTATATTTTAAGAGTTAATTGTGATATTTTTTTAAATAATATTGGCTGCCGAATTGTTTAGGGTTTTTTTTTTTTTTTTTTTTTTTTTTTTTTTTTCAGTTTGATCGGTTCACTTCGATCAAATAAAATGGATTGTTAAAAGTTTATAAAAATTGAAAAATAAAAAATTATTAAAGAGTATAGATCTTGGTTTAGTTGGTATGCAAAGGTTTGCCTGTCAATTGATTTTTTTGTCTTTTCCTGGGTTGATGTATTAAATGGTTTTTGATTCAATCAATACAATTGATTGGTTTGGTTAAGTGTACCATTTGTTCCTATCTTTGATATGTCAAAGTTATATTGATTAGAATTTTTTTTTGTTATTAAAATCATTAAATGTCGAGTTTGAGGCATAATTTAAAATGAATTTTTCTTTTTAGAAACAAAACTTTAAAATAAATCTTTGAAAAAAAAAAGTTAAAATAGATAATTAAAAGAAATAAAAACAAAACAAAATAAAATTTAAAAAGAACCTTGAAATTTCGAACTTTTTACTTTTTGCTTTTCTTCTTTTATTTCTTTCCTTTTAAATTTATTTTTTTGAAAAAAATAATTTTTAATTGTAATTGGCTTAAACTTTAGTCTAGCAAATTGTGCAATTTAAGCTATAAATTTGCTTCAAGAAAGTTATGTGACTATGCAGAACGAGCAAGAAAGAAAATAAAGTTCAAAAAAGCTATGTAGTAAATAAATTATATCAATTTGGTTAATGAATTTTGAATGATACAAGTTACAAAATTAGGTGGAAAAGGTCTCTATTTATAGTTGAGCCTCCCTACATCTAACAATACACATTGAATTACATCATTGGCTCTGTCTATTTACAAGAAATTCCCGAGGAATTTGAACTCTCTACAATTTACTGGAGTGTTTACTAGGTCACTAGGCTTTCAAGTAAATGGGATTTCCATAATGTTCCAAGAATTGAGTCATTCCTAGTGGGTTAAGTAAGCCCAATTTACTCATACAATTGCCTTGGGTTGTTCTCGTATGTTGGTCACAATCCTCTATGTGCTATCGGTGACATTCTCCTTCACCTATTCTAACGATGTCCTCATTGTGTCCTTGGAATGATATTGGTATATCTTGTAATGACTTGATTTTTAGTTGTTGTCAGAAAACACAGTTCCACAACAAAATCAAATAAATTGAGTTAGTGAATTTATTAATAGAAGAATTTTCGTATTTAATTGGAAAATATACTAATGGATGGTTGAATAATTGAATTGAGAAAGCGATTAATTATAGTACATGGACTAAATTGTAAAAGTGTAATAGATATTGAATTTTAATTTAAAAAATACATGAAGCTTGATTAGCAATTAAAAAATGGACTTAATGATTATTTTAACCACTATTACTCCACAAGTTATTGGAACATTATGATTAAATCCGTTCATCATTATCATTATAATTTATTATGTAACACCCTGGATTTTGGGGTTAGAAGTTTTAAGCATTGTGGTTAGGGGCAGTGAGTAGGTTGATCTATTGTGTTTATCTTCACGTTCTAATATTAGAATGAGCCTGTTAGTTCGGTGGTTGGATGTGTGTTAGTTTGCCTTCGGGTTTTGGGTTCGAATTTTCGTCTGTGTTTAATGGAGTAATTTTATTTTAGATTTTTTTTAGTTGCTAAAATATTTATTAGTTTTAGCTATTTTAATTTATTTTTATTTTGAGAATAGAAAAAAAAATCCTAAAAAGAAAAAATAGAGTTGCACGTTCTTCCCCTCTTCTCTATTTTGCTCTCTATGGCTTTTCAGTTTTTCTTTCTTCCTCAAAAGGAAATATTCAGTTTCTTTTGATTCTTTGCTTCTTCCGTTTTATCGTTGTTGTGGGTTGTCAAGGGAGTTTTGTTCTTAGGTGTTCGGTAAATTAGAAGAGAAGAAGGTAGGTTTTGCTTTTGGGGGTTTTGGTAATGTCTCTTTCGTTTTTTTTTTTGGGGGGTATTTTAGATTTGGTTTTTTTAGTTGCTAAAATATTTATTAGTTTTAGCTATTTTAATGTATTTTTATTTTGAGAATAAAAAAAAAACCAAAAAGAAAAAAATAGAGTTGCACGTTCTTCCCTTCTTCTCCATTTTATTCTTTGTGACTTTTCAATTTTTATTTCTTCCTCAAAAGAAAATATTTGGTTTCTTTTAATTCTTTACTTCTTCCATTTTATCGTTGTTGTTGGTTGTCAAGGGAGTTTTATTCTCGGGTGTTTGACAAATCAGAAGAGAAGAAAGTAGGTTTTTCTTTTGGGGGTTTTGATAATGTCTCTTATGTTTTCTATTTTGTTATTGGATTGAAAATTTTGTTAATTTGTATGCTAATTGAGGTTTTTTGTAACACCCCTAACTCGTATCCGTTGTCGGAACAGGGTTTCGGAGCATTACTGAAACTTTCAGAACATTTTACAATTAATTTATGTAAATTACTATTCAAATGCTGAATTCATTCATAACGTCCCTTAAATGGACCCTCGAGGTCTAATACGAGTATTAGAATCGAGCCGGGACTTAATCGGAACTTCTAAGAATTTTTTGCAAAATTTTAAAAAATTTCTAATGTAACAGCTCGATTTAAGGCCTAGTCAAAATAGTGGTCTCGGGACCACAAATCTGGAGTCGAATAAATTATTTTATTATTATTTTGATGTTATAGTATGATTATATGAGTGCATGAAAAATTTGGTGGGTTAATTTTGATGTTTGTGAGCCCAATTGCGAAAAAAAACTAAATCGCATAAAGTGCAAAAGTTCTAATTTGATAGCTAAAGGTGTTATTTTGTTAGAGAATCAAAATTGGGGGATTTTAAAGGGCAATTAGACCCTACTATGATAGCATAGCCGGCCATGGGACAAAAATGAGACAATTTTCAAAGTTAGGTGGAATTGGGTGGCTTAATTGACTAAAAAAGGAAATAAAATAAAGAAAGATGATATCATCCATTTTCCATCTTCTTTCTCAATTGATTTTCAGCCATTTTTGGGGGTTTTGGACTTCAAAATTTGCAGCAACTTATCATCCCTAAAAGTAAGTGATTTCCATACCATTTGTTGATAATTTTTGCATTTTTGAGACCCTTGAAGCATGAGCTTTCAAATGAGGGGTATATGTTGTAAAATGGTTAAGAGTTTAGGGTTTTGCCATGAATGGATTTGTAATTGTTGCTAAGTTTCATGGAAGAAAATGAGTCTTAGTAGTGTAATAGACAACTTTTGTGAAAGGTGTTAGCATGGAAACACCTAAAGGGACTATTTTGCACAAGTTGTAAAATAGTTGATAAAAGTGTGAAATAGTGGGAATTTGGAGTTGCTATAAGAGTAAAAAAGGTTCGGCTGGGCTTGAAATACAAAGAAAAGCATAGAGGTAAAATGGTTATTTTCTCAAAGTTTAGAGGTGAAATGGTCAATTACCAAAGATGCGAATTTTTAATTACTTAATTTTATTTAGAGATTAAATAAGTGCGTTTTGCTATTTTAGATCAAGAATTTCTGAATACGAACCTAGACCGGGGGAAAGCCAAGCAAATCGACTAAACCGACTAGTCGTGTACGTTTTGTAATCTGAGGTAAGTTGTATGTAAATAATACAACTACATTGTTACCATATATGTTTGAATTGTTATTAAATTGATATAACATAAATTACTTGATTGTGGAATTGAGAATGTATATTGAAATTGAGATAGTAAGATTCCCGTTGAATCCTTAGGAAGTAAATCGGATATTCATGCCATGACAGTTGGGTCACTTGTGTGAGCTAGTGTAAGACATGTCTGGGACATGCGTTGGCCACATTATGAGAGTCAGTGTAAGACCATGTCCGGGACATGGCATTGACATTAAGACAAGTGCCAGTGTAAGACATGTTTGGGACATGCATCGGCCTCGAGAGATAAGCTAGTGTAAGACATGTCTGGTACATGCATCGGCTACGAGATGTGTCAGTGTAAGACCATGTCTGGGACATGGCATCGGCACGGATATGCGAGAGCTAGTGTAAGACCATGTTTGGGACATGGCATCGGCAACTCACCCCATGTTGGAGGCTTATGGAATATCTGTTAGTGTTCCGAATGGTTCAACGGTGAGAGTCATGATTTTAAGTTAATGAAGAAAAGTATAACCTTGTGGTGAGTGGTACAAGTACCTATTTGGTACGTATGAGATTGAGCTCAATATATAATGTATGACTTGTATGGATGGTAATGAGTAAGTTGTGCTTATGCCCACCTTTGTGTTATGAGCATGTTGAATTATTGATAAATTGTTGCTGTATATCCATTTATATGCAACTTACTAAGCTTTTTCTTTCCATTTTTCTTATAGTGCCACCTAACTAGCTCAAGGATCACCGGAAGTCAGAGATATCGATCACACTATCGACTGAAGCATTCAGTATAGTTGGATTTATATTTTTGAATATGGCATGTATAGGGCTTAGACTTTATTATTTTGTGACTTTGAGAATTGGCCAAATGTGTTGGCTTGGGTTGGAAACCCTTCATTTTGTATTAAGCCTTGAATGAGGGCTAACATTCATCTTGAGTTTATAAAAGATACATTTTCATGGTTGAATGAATGTCTAATGTGGCTAATTTGTTTATATGAATTGTGCTTGTTTTGGTATTGGTTGGTATTTGTATGAAACTAGGTATGTAAGGGTGGCAATGAGGCTTGGTAAATAGCCTTATATTGTCTACACAGGTAGGCACACGGGCGTGTGTCTAGGCCGTGTGTGACACATGGTCTGCCCTATGGGCGTGTAGTCCAGCCATGTGTCCCCTACACGTAAAAATTTCAAGTCAGTATGCATGGTAATAAACACACGGGTAGAGACACGACCGTGTGTCTCAGCTGTGTGAAGGGCACGGCCTAGCACACGGGCGTGTGCCTTGCCCGTGTGACATTTTGAGCATGCTGATGTCAGAAAAAGAATGTCCATGTTTTCGTATACGGGCTAGGGCACGGGCGTGTCGTGGCCGGCTGAGGGACACGGGCCACTGACACGATCTGGCCGTGTGAAAACCCCTGTAGGTGTGAATTTAAATTAATTCCACATGGGTAAATGATATGGGCGTGTCCCTATGTGCATAGGTCGTGTGAGCCACACGGGCCATCAGTACAACCATGTCGAGATGGTCACACGGGCGTGTTGCCCTTCCATACCGGCGTGTGCCCTGTTTTAAAGGCAAAATTTTCATAGTTGGTTTAAGGACCCGGAATGGTCCCGAATAGTTTCCAATGGTTGGGTTGGGACTCGTAGGCCCATAATAAGAAGTTTAAAGTAAAAATTGAAAAAGTTTTAATTTGGACCGAGTCTTGGCAACTTGAGATTGTTTGTGTGCATGAGATCAAGGTAGGTAATGCCTCGTACTCCGCCCCGGCGTGGGTTATGGGTATGGGGTGTTACATCCAAGGTATAGGGCTCACATGCTCGTGTGGTCCAAGGGACATGCCCATGTGACCCTTAGACATGCCTGTGCTACAGGTCGTGTTCGACCCCGTGTAACTCTCTGACTTGAGCATACGGCCATGCCACATGCCCGTGTGGTTAATTAATTCAATTCGAAATTAGGTGTAGGTTTCACACACCCGTGTCTCTGCCCATGTGCTCAATTCTGAGCATTCTGTTTCTCAGAATTAAGGTGCAGGGGACACACGGCCTAACTACACACCTATGTACTCGGTCGTGTGTCACATATAGTCTAGACACACGCCTATGTGGATAAAATAAAGCCATTTCCTAGCCTCATTTTTCACCCAAATTTACCGTTTTCCTGTACTAAAACATACCAAACACATTCCAACCTTTTCAAGGATTCAAATTAAGTAATTTCCATCATTCAACATGGCATGTCATTACATGCATACATGCTTACAATCTTACCTTGGTTCAATCCATACGTTAGACATGATTTGATCAACTACTTAACATATAATTAGCTACCATAACATGACATTACAAGTATATCAAAACAACCACTACTAGTCATTCTAATAGCTAGATTACAAGCATCATTTTTAAGCCACTAATGGTCAAATTGTCCTATACATGCCATTATACCAAAATGATTTTGCTATATATATACCAAAAATAACTAGTTGATAGTGTGACAATTGCAGCACCCCTAACCCGTATCCGTCGTCAGACTAGGGTTAAAGACATTACTAGACAAATCAGAACATTTTACATACTATTCATACACACCATCCACAATCATAGTCAAACATTACCATAGTGTCCCTTATATAGGTCATCGAGATCTTAAACATGCATTAGAAAGGGGTCAGGTATAAACCGAGCTCACACAAAATTTTTCAGAACTTAAACATTTTTTTTCAAAGTTGTACAAGTCAAACGCCTGTGTGAATAGGCTGTGTGCCTCACACGGCTCTAGACATGCCCGTGTGTCTAGGCCGTGTCAAAATAGGGCATACATACTGACTTATCCACACGGCCACAAGACACGCCCGTGTGCCAGGCCGTGTAAAAAATTAGGGAGGCTACTGACTTGGCCACACGGCTGACCACACGCTCATGTGTCTAGCCCGTGGTCGAAACTGACTTGGCCACACGGCCTAGCACACGCTCCTGTGTGCGACCGTATAGTCTGCCTAGGCTCATTTCGAAATGGCCCTCGAGCAACACGGCTGAGACAGACACCCATGTCTCACTAAAATTCAAATATCTCTTAATTTACACTTCTTTTGTTTACTCCGTTTCTTTCATATGAAAATAGACTCAATAAGATTTAATTCTATATCTCATTCATCACCTAATTCCATTTCTACTATTCTTGGTAATTTTTCAAGATCACGTCACTACTGTTGTTCAATACTGTTTTAATGCTAATTTCACTTTTTCATGATTTCCTTGTATTAACTACCATTTAGGAATACATAACACCGAAACATGTTCTTCATTAGCCATTTCAATAGCTAATCATTATCAAATATTTACATACCATTCTTTAGCCATATCATAAGGACATACACACAAAATGGCTAAGTTTCTATACATGCCATAAGCTAGAACGTTTGTAAACGAAGATACCCATTTGGTAACTTGATAGTCGATAGTGTGAAGTGATCTCCGACGACCTCCAACCCGAGCTTTCTTTTAATTACTCTGAAACATGGGAAAGTGAAAGAAGTAAGCTTATAAAGCTTAGTAAGTTCACATGTAAAATAATAAGCATTAGCAATCAATTTAGCTTACTAATATGTTGTCATAATTTGCTTAAATAATGTTTAGTTCTTACTTTCCCATCTTACTCATCGGTAACCTTACCAAAGGCTTAGAAATCAAAATGCACCTTATTTAATAGCTTGCTTACATACCTGCAACATCTCACTTAACACATGTGTACTCTTTCATAATATAGGCATATTGCCAATCATGTCATAAAGTGTCACAAGCATAACTGAAAACTCATCACTTACTTAATACTTGATAATCTCAATTACTTACAATCTCAATATTAAATAAGCCTTAAATGCATACCTGTACTCTTTCTTCATGTTCTCACCTTATCGTTTCTTTGACTTACTCTTTGGATTACTCGAGAACCTTTTCCTTTTTGAACTTACCATTGCCATGTCTTGACATGGTCTTACATGGTATCCTTGCCTTATGAACTCACCAGTGCCATGCCTTGGCATGGTCTTAGATGGGACCTTTGCCTTATAGTAACTCATCAATGCCATGTCTTGACATGGTCTTATATGATTTCCTTGCCTTATAGAACTTATCAATGCCATGCCTTGGCATGGTCTTACATGATATCCTTATCTTACCAAATGCCATGTTCCAAACATGGTCTTACATGGTATCCTTGTCTTACCAAATGCCATGTTCCAAACATGGTATTACCTGGTATCCTTATCTTAGTGCCAATGCCACATCTTGATCTGGTCTTCCATGAAGTTCTTAATCAATGACGATGCCATGTCTTGACATGGTCTTACACGGGATCCTTGCCTTACCAATGCCATGTCTTGACATGGTCTTACATGGTATTCTCAATCGTCAATTCCTCCTTAAATACCATGTTATGAACATGGAATTTTCTGTCAGTTCTTCCTTAATTGCCATGGTACAACCATGGACTTTGAGATATCAATGCCTTGTCAAGTCATAGCTGAAACATACTTGCTCAAATTCTCAAGGTTATTCGCATAACTCAATAATAACAATACTAATAACAATAATTGCATAATAATAAAATGCTATTCAACTTACATACTTACATTCTCAATCTCATCATATCATCAACTTAACTTATTCTCATCAAACTATGCTAGTCAATACTTTCTTGTTATCATACAAAGCCATAATACAAAATATGGTCTTACATATAAATTATACAAGTTCTCTTTCCAATATCGAATTATTATCGAACATTAATCATTATATCTAAAACTCAATACTAAAGTATTTATGGCCAAAATATCAATTTATCATTCAAATATGCATAATTAAATGCTTATTAAACATATGAACTTACCTCGATACCAAAACGACCATTTTACCAACTTTCCTCGATTTTTGATTTTTCTCCCATTCTAGGTCCAAATCTCACTTTTCGGGATCTAAAACATCATATTTCACTTATTTAATTAATTTAATATTCAAAACATTCCCTAACTCAAACTTTGGCAAAATTATAATTTTGCCCCTAAACCTTTGCAGAATTATGATTTTGCCTTTAGGCTCAAAAATTAAAATTTATCCATTTTTCTTATGTTTTATGACACGCTGAACATTTTTCCCTTCTATGGAAACATCAAATTCCCACTCTATCATGTACTTATGAACATTAGGTATTTTTACCGATTATGTCGTTTTACTCGTTTTCACGTAAAATTGCTTAGCAAAAGTTGTTTAACACAATTTCAAGCTTCATATTCTACCATAAAACATCAAAATAAACACATTTCATCTATGGGTATTTTTCCAAATATGAACCCTAGCATGAATTATTGCTAGAATAAGCTAAATCAAGTTACCGGGACTCCAAAAACGTAAAGAACATTAAAAACGAGGCTAGAACGGACTTACTATTGAGCTTGGAAAGCTTGGAAACCCTAACCATGGCTTACCCCATGCTATATTCGGCCTCCAGAAGAAGATGGACCAATTTTGGCTTTATTTTCCCTTTTTAATTCTTTTAATTACTAAATGACCAAAATGCCCTTAATGGCTTTTCTTTCAAATTTGTCCTATTCTTGCCCATTTTTATCCAAACATAAATATAATGGTCTAATTAATAAATAAGGACCTCCACTTTAAGAACCCATTTCAATTAAATCCCTTTTATTTTTTAGAACACACATTTTGCTAATTTTACAATTTAGTCCTAATTATCAAATTAGGCACTTATACATAAAATTTCTTCACGAAATTTTTACACAATTATTCAATCAATGAATAAACCTTAAAACTTAATCGGAATAAATTTTTTTGACCTTGAATTCTTGGTTTCGCAACCACTATTTCGTTTAGGCCCTATTATAGGATGTTACACCTCATAATAACAGCATTGCATCACATATCATATACCAAATTCAAACTATAAGTTTAACCATAATCTAGCCATATCACGTGGCATGATATACACATTACAAAACATATTCTAACACTTCTAGCCTATACATGCCATACTTCAATAATTACTCTTCCAAAAGGTACCAAAATATAGTTTGATAGTGTGGTGATGATCGTCGACAATTCCCGAGCTTTCGGTAGCTTCGATATTTATAAAACAGTTAAAAGACACACAAAGTAAGCTTTCAAAAGCTTAGTAAGCCATATACAAATAAACTTAACAATATAAACATATAAGCATCATAATATACATATACTCCTTAGCCAAATGCTATCACAAATCACATAGCTCAAATACATTTCACATATTCCCCATTCATTTGCACATATATCATATTTTCTCATACTTTTGTCACATATAATCACTTGATCACAAAGATACATATACTTATCTTTCAACATCAAATATGATATACAATTTTAAACGTACCTAAATCGGATACACATTTCATATAATCATTCGTTTCTAGGAATGCCCGTTGAACCGTTCGAAATCATAAGGATACGTGGATAGCTCAAAAAGCTCGTACAATGCCAACATCCTAGACGTGGTCTTATATGTAATCAAATATCGATGCCACTATCCCAGACATGGTCTTACACGAAATCAAATATGATGCCAATGTCCTAGGCATGGTCTTACACGTAAATCATAAGTCGATGCCAACGTCCCAGACGTGGTCTTACACGAAAACACATATCGGATCCTATGTCATGACATATGTACCCTAACTATTCCTATGGTTCGTACGGGGCTTTTTGGACGTCGAAAGTTTGTCGCTACTTTCTCGGATATCCCATTCTTAACACATATAATCATTCAAAATTGCTCAAAAGCATATAATCAATAGTAATTCAATTCAAAATACATTTATTTGTATATCGACTTACCTCGTACGGATTTGAATGAACGGAGTCGATTACTCAACGACTTTCAATTTCCCCCGATCTAATTCCGTTTTCTTTTGTCCTTGATCTATATAAATTCAAATTTGACTTATTCAATCACATATTCATTCAAATCAATCCATATATACATATTTAGGGCATTTTACAAATTAGCCCTCACATTTTCACATTTTGACATTTTAGTCCCTAATTCATAAAATCACAAAATACACCAAATTTCCATGCACACTTGCTTAGCCGAATATACATGGTGTTCATATAAGCCCATATGTTTCATTTATTTCACATTTTAGTCCCTCAAAATCTCATTTTTACAATTTAGCCCAAATTACTCAAATTCATCAAAAATTCAAAGACAAAACATGTTAACCAAACATCAAGCTTCCATATACTATCATCAAAATTCATAAAACTCATAGTTTCATAAATGGCATAACTCAAAATCATCAACAAAATAAAAAATTAAGACATGGGCTTGATAGATTACTGAGCAACGATTATAAAAACGTAGAAATTATCAAAAATGGATCAAAACACATACCTTAATCATAAATTTCCTTAGCTGAACCCTATCTTGAGTTTTTCTTTTCTTTTTGTTTGGTTTTTAGGCAATGGTGATGAATATAACACCAAATTCATGTTTTTGTTTTATTAAATTAACATAATATATTAAATTACCACATTAACCTTTATTAATCCAATATAATATCACATATATTAAGGCCATTACTGTCCATTAACCATACCAATGGTCTAATTGCATCATAAGGACCTCACAATTAAAAAGCCACAACAAATAGACATTTAATCAAATAGAATGCCACTTTTACATTTTATGCGATTAGGTCCTTTTTGTAAATTAAGCACACAAACGATCAAATTTTCATACGAAATTTTCACACATACTAATTCACATATAATAAGCATGAAAAATAATATTAAAATATTTTTTTGACTCGAACTTGTGGTCTCAAAACTACTATTTCGACTAGGGTATAAATTGGGATGTTGCAACGATGCTCCAATGATCTCCAACCTTTGCGAGCTTCCGAACACTATAAAACAAGGAAAATAAAATGGAGTAAGCATTACATGCTTAGT
The DNA here is from genome assembly GCA_025698475.1 of Gossypium anomalum. Lineage (NCBI taxonomy): Eukaryota > Viridiplantae > Streptophyta > Magnoliopsida > Malvales > Malvaceae > Gossypium > Gossypium anomalum. The sequence continues at coordinate 65,969,582 of CM046956.1, forward strand.
ATGTTCGTATAAAGGAAAGCTAAACTTACCAATTTCGTTTATTAAATCTAAGCATACAATATCATGTTTTTCCATCCATTAGCAAAATTGCCTAAACACATGCATTCAATCAAACATGTTAGTCACCAAAATCTTCATATCAATTAAGTAAACATAGATGAGCTCATCATGCGATATTCTTTCAAGTCGTTATCATTTCATCTTATAAAATTCTCATACCATGTCAAGAGTTGTGTCCGTTGAATCATTGAAATTTCGATGGATGCTAAAGTAGTACACTCGAGGTGTATGATTCAATAATCCATCAATTTCTTATTCAAGGTTACCCATTAGGGCACTTAATCATGGAACACACTCTCGAGCCACATATCATATAACAGGATTACCAGTCCAAGCTAAATCCTTTGTATAACATATGCTTAAAACAACTCAATTAGGATTACCAGTCCAGGCTAAACCCTAATCATAACATATACTCGAGAGGTATTATATCAGGATTACAAGTCCGGACTAAATCCTTTCTATAATGAGGTCAATAGAATTACTCGTCTGAGCTAAATCCCGTCTGCAACAAATGCAGGGCCTCATCCATTTCGGGAAAGCACATATATTCATTGGAATTTAATATTCAATCTGGACTTAATCCCTTTTTTCACAATCTCAAGCATGTATTAGTTTCTCATATTGTAACATCCAAGTAAACCATATAAATGATAATCACATTTCATATAATGACAACATTTAATTTAACATAATTACATGCTCGATTAAGTTACATGAACTTACCTTGACACTTGTTCTGTAACAGTCTGGTTTTGACCTTAGTCAAAATAGTGGTTTCGGGACCACAAATCTGAGTCAGATAAATGTTTTAATATTATTTTCTATGTTTATGATGTGTGAATTAGCATGTGTGAAAGTTTCGTCTGAAAATTTAATCGTATGTATGCTTAATTTGATAAAAGGACCTAATCGCGTAAAATGTAAAAGCTGTGTGCTAGATGTTAAAAGTGCCTCTTTGACTTGGCTTTATAATTTAGAGGTCCTTATGTGGTTATTATGCCATTTAAATGTATAATGGACAATTATAACATTAATAAATGTGAATTTACAAAGGTTCAATAAAAGGGTAAAATTGTCATTTAGATTATATGTTAATTAAAATAAAACAAAAGCTTAAAATAAGCTCATTTTCATGCTCATGTTGCCAAAATCATCAAAAGAAAAATAAAATAAATACAATCTAGGGTTCGGCCTTGATTTTCATTGATTAAGGTATACGTTTTGATCAGTTTTTGATAATTTCTATGTTTTTGTAATCGTTGCTTCGTATACTATCAAACCCATGCCTCAATTTTTGATTTTTATGATGATTTTGAAATTTTGCATTGATGTAATTATGAGCTTTGTGATGTTAGTTGATGGTTTATGAACGATATGTTTTGGGTTAACATATGTTGTCTTTGAATTTTTGATGAAATTGAGTAATTTGGACTAAATTGTAAAAATGTTATTTTAAGGGACTAAAATGTGAAATAAATGAAATGCATGGACTTGTATGAGAACTAGGAAAATTTATCTAAGCTTGTGTACAAGCAAATTTTGTGTATTTTACGATTTTGTGAATTAGGGACTAAAGTGTCGAAATGTGATAATGTGAGGGCAATTTTGCAAATTGCCCTAATTGTGTGTATATGGGTTGGTTTGAATGATTTAGTGAATAAAATGGTTAATTTTGAATACATAAGATCAAGAAAAGAGGAATTCAGACTTAGACCGAGGGAAGTCGAAGATTGTAGAGTAAACAGTCCGTGTAACATCCCGAAATAGGGCCTAAACGGAACAGTGGTTGCGAAACCATAAATTTGAGGTAGAAAAATTTATTTTATTATTATTTTGAGGTTCATGATATGATTGCATGATTGTGTGAAAATTTCGTGATGAAATTCTATGTATAAAGTGCTTAAGTTGAGATTAGGGACTAAATCGAATAATTTGTAAAACTTGCATTCTAGAAGTTTTTAGTATGAAATTGCTTTGGAATATTAATTAGGAGGGTTTAAATAACAATTTGACCAATTTCTAAGTTCATGGACAAAATAGGACACGGATGGAATTTTTGAAAGTTTAATAAGGAAAGGCATTTTGGTCATTTGGACATTAAATGAAATAAAAAGGGAAAAAATAACACAAAATTCATCATCTTCTTCATTAGCGCGAAATTTCAAGGGTTCTCCATAGCTAGGGCTTGTTTCAAGCTTTCAAGCTCCATAGTAAGTGATTCCAAGCCCCGTTTTTAATGTTCTTTACGTTTTCGGAGTCTCGGTAGCTCGATAAAGCTTATGCTAGCAATAATTTAAGTTAGGGTTCATATTTGGAAAAATCCCCATAGGTGAAAAGTGTTTATTTTGATGTTTTATGATAGAGTATGAGGTCTTATATTATGTTAGACAACTTGTGCTACTCGGTTTTAGGTAAAAACGAGTAAAAGGGCTTAATCGGTAAAATACCTAATAGTCATAAGTATATGTTAGAGTGAGAATATGATTTTACTATAGAAGGGAAAAACGATCAGCATGTCATAAAACATAAGAAAATAGGCTGAATTTTAATTTACGAGATTTGGGGCAAAAGTGTAAATATGCAAAATTTTAGGGGCAAAAATGTAATTTTTCCAAAGTTTGAGTAAAGGACTGTTTTGATAAATGTGAATATTAAATAAATTAAATTTTCTATTATAGATCAAGAAGAGCGAAATTCGGGAGTAGATCGGGGAAAAGAAAAAGTAAAGGACTAAATTGTAAAGTTTAGTCACATTTTGTATAGAGGTAAGTTTACAGTAAATAAATGCAATATTCTTTTATTTTACATTATTATTGTAAATTTTCAGCATTTATATACTTATTTTATGAGAATATTTGAAGTCGAATTAAAGGCGAAGAAGCCCCGTTTGAACCTTAGGAATGTTAGGATATTGGGGTTGACAGGACAGGACAGGACAGAAATGAGCCATGTAAGTCCATATTAGATTTATGGCTTTGGAGATAGGATTGAGCCATGTAAGTCCATATCAGATATATGGCTTTGGAGACAGGAATGAGCCATGTAAGCCCATATTAGATATATATATGGCATTGGAGACAGGAATAATTCATGTAAGTCCATGTCGAAGACATGACATTGGCAGGATATTGATAGACAGGAACGACCCTAGTATCTTTAGTATTCGGAGTGGTTCAACAGGTCATTGTACACGTTAAATTACAGTGAATTATCAGCAAAAGGGAAGGTAGATTATATTTATGAATAGTGAAAGGTTAGGTAAGAAAGAAGGTATGTGAGTAAAGAAGAAGGTAGAAAATGAGAAGTAAAGAAAGTTTATGAGGCTAGGTGACATTATGTATAATTATTCATTATGTTGAATGTTGTAATTTATTTGCTTCTAAGCTTACTAAGCCTAGTGCTTACTCTCTTTATTTTCTTTTTCTTATAGTTTTTATCAAGCCACTCGGGGGTCGAAGGAAACATCGGAGGCCCGATCACACTATCGAAGGAATCACATTGGTATAGTTAGACGTTTCATTTTGTGTATGGCATGTATAGGAACTTGGTTTCTTTTGATATGATATGATCAATGAATGATGTGTAAATACTTGCTAGTGATTAGCTAATAGAATGGCTGATGATATACATGTTTAATAGTATGTATGATTAAGTAGCAACTATCACATGAAAACTATGAAAAATGTGAAAGTAACTTAAAAACAGATTCAAGTATCAGAAATAATGTGACTTTGAAAAATCACTAAATATCGTAGAGGCATGGTTTGATGGTGAATAATATATGAAATTAAAACTCATTGTGTCTATTTTCATATGGAATAAGCAAAACAGGTAAAGGTTTTGTATTTATAAGATATCTGAGTTTTAGTGAAATAGGACCAGAGCGATTTCTGGATCCCCTGTTTCAACTTTAGAAATTCACCATAAATTTTAAAAAAATAATTAGGTGGTGTAATTTATATGGTTATAATCCTTATTGAATCTAGTTTTAATAGAAACAAACTTTATAGTCATATGAATTTTGTAGGGGGAGAAAAGTGGTTCGTAGTAAGTAGAGGTCAGTGCAGTTGAATTCTAAAACAGGGGTAAATTTAACTAATAAACTGTACTAATTAGCTAAGTAAAAAATTCTAGAAAAAAATTTGTAGATAGATATATGAGTCTAGTTTCAGGGAAAATTTCCGGATCTTAATTTCTAGTTTTGAAACTTGAGAAATGTATTTTTAAGCAACCATGATGCAGAAAAATAGTTTATTCCGAAAATTAAAATTAGTGGTTTAGAGTTGTTTAAAAGGTAAAATAAGTTTAGTAACACCTCAAGCTTGACTCCGGTGACGGTTTCGGGCGTGGGGGCGTTACATTTATTGGTATCAGAGCAGGTTTAGTCGGTTCTCGGGACAGTTAGTGTGAGTAAAAGTCTAGCTATACATGCCATACCTGTATTTTGATAGTGTGACGACTCCTGACGATTTTTAAATATTTTGTTTTATAGTAATGGATCCCGAGCGAGCTGGTGATGATGATGTAGAAAGTAATGCGCCTGCTCCCGCGGAAGGGGCAGCGCCATCTGAGAATAGGCTAGTAACAGTTGACCAGGGAAGAGTGACTCGAGAAGCTCTCTCCCAAGCTTTGAATGATTGGTTTGCCGAGTTCGTTCGTACGAATCCGGCAGTTAGACCTCCACCCCCTCATGATTCTCAGGCTACCCATGTAGCTCAAGCTCCCCCAGTCACAGGTACAGTGATAAGAGAAAAGCCACCAGTTGATAGAATCAGGAAACAAGGGGCAGAAGAGTTCCGAGCAACAAAAGATGATGATGCAGAAAGAGCAGAATTTTGGTTACAAAATACTATCAGAGTCTTTGACGAATTATCTTGTACACCCGAGGAATGTATGAAATGTGTAGTATCACTTCTTAGAGACTCAGCCTACCACTGGTGGAAGACACTTGTATCAATTGTACCAAAGGAGAGGGTCACTGGGGATTTCTTTCAAGAGGAATTTTGTAAAAAGTACATTAGTCAGAGGTTTATTGACCAGAAGAGAAAGGAATTCCTGGAATTGAAACAAGGTAATATGACGGTGACTGATTATGAGCGCGAATTTGTCAGGATTAGTTAATATGCTCGAGAATGTGTGTCCACAAAGGCTATCATGTGTAAAAGGTTTGAGGATGGGTTAAATGATAATATCCGACTGTCAGTGGGTGTCCTAGAAATAGAAGAGTTTGTTATTTTAGTTGAGAGAGCCTGTAAAGGCGAGGAGTCATAAAAAGAAAAGGCAAAGTTGAGACAAAGACACAAGATACAAAGAAGAGACAGATGAGCGGTCATTCCAGTGCTACATCCAAAAGGCCAAAGGAGTTTTCTACCGAGATCTAGTTTCTCACCGGGTATTCTAGTCGAGAATAGAGGCGATGATTTAAGGATCCGAAGGCTCGGACCATCTCGATTGCGAGTGTAGGTAATGTTGGACAAAGTTAGATCGTGGTGTCCACGGTGTGGTAGACTTCATTATGGTCCTTGTCGGGCGAGCAAAAATGTTTGTTATAAATGTGGTGCTCCAGATCATTTTGTACGAGAATGTCCAGAGGTGGCTAACCGAGAGGTAACACAGAGTGCTAGATCCGGAAATGCTCTTACAAGAGGCAGATCACCGAGGCAACCGGGAGTAGGAGCAAGTAACAGAGGTACCTCAAGAGATTCGGCTGTGAGACCAGATGTTAGAGCCCCTGCAAGGACTTATGCTATCCGTGCTCGCGAAGAGGCATCCTTCCCGATGTGATTACGGGTACATTTTCTCTACATGATATTAATGTCATTGCTTTGATTGATCCGGGTTCAACTCATTCATATGTTTGAAAGAAATTAATGCCTAGTATAAGTATGCCTATAGAATCTATAGAATTTGTGATTAAAGTATCGAATCCATTAGGCAAGCATGTATTAGTAGATAAAGTATGTAGAAATTGTCCTTTGATGATTAGAGGCTCTTGCTTTTTTCCTACCGATCTCATGCTATTGCCATTTGATGAGTTTGATGTGATTCTTGGTATGGATTGGTTAACTACACATGATGTGATAGTGAATTGTGGAAAGAAATTCATTGAGTTGAAGTGTGAAAATGGTGAAATTCTTCGGGTTAATTCAGAAGAGTCAGATAGTTCATTTCCCATAGTTTCATTATGTCCGCTCGTAAATGTTTGAGAAAAGGGTGTAAAGCTTATCTTGCTTTTGTGTTGAACACTAAAGATCCGAATTGAAAATTGAATCGATGCACGTGGTATGTGAGTTTCCCGATGTGTTTCCTAAGAACTACCAAGTTTACCTCCCATTAGAGAAGTTGAGTTTGGTATTGAGTTGATTCCGTACCACGCCCATTTCTATTGCTCCTTATAGAATGGCTCAGTTGGAATTGAAAGAATTGAAAGCTCGATTGCGGAATTAACAGATAAAGGCTTTGTAAGACCCAGTAGTTCACCATGGGGTGCACCAAAGCTATTTGTGAAAAAAAGACGGATCGATGAGATTGTGCATAGATTATCGGCAACTTAACAAAGTAACAAAGAAAGAACAAGTATCCATTGCCTAGAATTGATGATCTGTTTGATCAATTGAAGGGAGCTACCGTGTTCTCCAAGATAGATTTGAGATCCTGATACTATCGGTTCATGAGTTAAAGAGTCGAGATGTCCTCAAGACCGCTTTCGGACTAGGTATGGTCATTATGAGTTCCTTGTGATGCCATTTGGCTTGACTAATGCTCCTGCCATTTTCATGGACTTAATGAACCGAATTTTCGAGACCGTACTTGGATAAGTTTGTAGTTGTGTTCATTGATGATATCTTAATTTATTCTCATGATGAGACCGAGCATGCAGAGCATTTGAGAACGCTTTCTGATTCTCGAGAGATAATCGGTTGTATGCCAAGTTCAAAGAAAAGTTAGTTCTCAGTTACGAGAAGTTGGTTTTCTTGGACATATTGTCTCAGTGAAGGTATTAAGGTTGATTCGAGCAAGATTTCAGCCATTGTTTATTGGAAGCCTCCGAAAATGTATCGAAGTTAGAAGTTTTCTTGGTCTTGCCGGATATTATAGACGATTTGTAGAGGATTTTCCATGATAGCTACCCACCACTGACAAGATTGCTGCGAAAGGATATCAAGTTTGAATGGATGAGAAGTGTCAACAGAGTTTTGACAAGTTAAAAACATTGTTGACTAAAGCTCTGCTTTAGTACAACGAAACCAGTAAGGAGTTTGTGATTTACAGTGATGCGTCCATGAATGAACTTGGTTGTGTACTTATGCAGGAAGGGAAGGTAATTGCTTATGCCTCTAGAAAGCTAAAGCCACATGAGAAGAACTATCCGACACATGATTTAGAGCTAGCTGCCATTATTTTTGCGTTGAAGATTTGGAGACATCATTTGTACGGTGAGAAGTGCCATATATCCACTGATCACAAAAGTTTGAAATATTTGATGACTCAAAAAGATTTGAATTTGAGGCAAAGAAGATGGTTAGAGTTGATTAAAGATTATGAGCTAGTGATCGATTATCACCCAGGTAAGGCAAACATTGTTGCTGATGCTTTGAGTAGGAAATCTTTATTTGCATTAAGAGCTTTGAACACTAGTCTAGCCTTATCCGATGATGGTTTTATCGTAGCTGAGTTGAGAGCTAAACCGATGTTTCTTGAAGAAATTTTTGAAGCTCAAAAAAATGACAGTGAGTTGTTAGCCAAAAGAGATCACTGTGAGTCGGATATAGAGTCAGATTTTCAGATCAGTTCTGATGGTTGTTTGATGTTCCGAGACAGGGTATGTGTACCGAAGAATGATGAGCTTATTCGAAAGATATTACAGGAAGCACATAGTAGTTTTTTGTCTATTCATCCAGGTAGTACAAAGATGTATAATGATTTGAAGAAAATGTACTGGTGGGTAGGAATGAAAAGGGACATTTCAGAGTTTGTTTCTAGATGCTTGATCTGTCAGCAGGTAAAGGCCGAACATCAGGTACCTTCAGGTTTATTACAGCCTGTGCTAGTCCTTGAGTGGAAATGGGATCGAGTTACTATGGATTTTGTGACAGGATTACCGTTTACACCGAGAAAGAAAGATGCAATATGGGTTGTGATTGATAAGTTAACGAAGTCGGCTCATTTTATCCCAGTTCGTATGGATTATTCACTTGACAAATTGGCCGAGTTGTATATTTCAGAGATAGTCAGACTACACGGGGTACCATTATCGATCATTTCAGATAGAGATCCAATATTTACTTCACGGTTTTGGAAGAAATTACAGAAGGCTTTGGGCACAAAGTTGAGTTTTAGTACAGCTTTCCATCCTCAAACCGACGGTCAGTCAGAGAGAGTTATTCAGGTACTTGAAGATATGCTTAGATGCTGTGTACTGGAATTTTAAGGCAGTTGGGAAAAATATTTACCATTAGTAGAGTTTGCCTACAATAATAGTTATCAGTCGAGTTTGGAGATGGCACCTTATGAAGATTTGTATGGACGTAAATGTCGCACACCTTTGTATTGGACAGAGCTTAAGGAAAATTAGATTTACTGGGGTTGATCTAGTTAAGGAAAGCGAGAGAGAAAGTAAAAATCATCGAGATTGCTTGAAAGCGACTTGAGACGGACAAAAGTCGTATGCGATTTGAAGAGAAAGAGATTGAGTATCAAGTTGGTGACAAAGTTTTTTTGAAAGTATCCCCGTGGAAGAAAGTTCTCAGATTTGGCAAGAAAGGCAAACTAAGTCCACGTTTTATTGGACCGTTTAAAGTGATTGAGAGAGTCGGACCATTAGCATATCGGTTAGCTTTGCCAATTGAGTTAGAGAAGATTCATAATGTATTTCATGTGTCTGTGCTACGTCGTTATCGTTCAGATCCGTCACATGTGATTTCTCAGAAAGAGGTTGAGATTCAGCCAGACATGACTTACGGTGAAGAACCGATAAAGATTCTAGCTCGAGAGGTAAAGCAATTAAGGAACAAAAGTATTGCACTTGTGAAAGTACTATGGAAAAGACATGGGGTAGACGAGGCTACATGGGAACCCGAAGAGGCTATGCGAAAACAGTACCCAAATATTTTCACAGGTAAGATTTTCGGGGACGAAAATCCCTAAAGGGGGGGAGAAATGTAACATCCCGAAATAGGGCCTAAACGGAACAGTGGTTGTGAAACCACAAATCTGAGGTAGAAAAATTTATTTTATTATTATTTTGAGGTTCATGATATGATTGCATGATTGTGTGAAAATTTTGCGATGAAATTCTATGCATAAAGTGCTTAAGTTGAGATTAGGGACTAAATCGAATAATTTGTAAAACTTGCATTCTGGAAGTTTTTAGTATGAAATTGCTTTGGAATATTAATTAGGAGGGTCTAAATAAAAATTTGACCAATTTCTAAGTTCATGGACAAAATAGGACATGGATGGAATTTTTGAAAGTTTAATAAGGAAGGGCATTTTGGTCATTTGGATATTAAATGAAATAAAAAGGGAAAAAATAACACAAAATTCATCATCTTCTTCATTAGCACGAAATTTCAAGGTTTCTCCATAGCTAGGGTTTGTTTCAAGCTTTCAAGCTCCATAGTAAGTGATTCCAAGCCCCGTTTTTAATGTTCTTTACGTTTTCGGAGTCTCAGTAGCTTGATAAAGCTTATGCTAGCAATAATTTAAGTTAGGGTTCATATTTGGAAAAATACCCATAGGTGAAAAGTGTTTATTTTGATGTTTTATGATAGAATATGAGGTCTTAGATTATGTTAGACAACTTGTGCTACTCGGTTTTAGGTAAAAACGAGTAAAAGGGCTTAATCAATAAAAATACCTAATAGTCATAAGTATATGTTAGAGTGAGAATTTGATTTTACTATAGAAGGGAAAAACAATCAGCATGTCATAAAACATAAGAAAATAGGCTGAAGTTTAATTTACGAGATTTGGGGCAAAAGTGTAAATATGCAAAAGTTTAGGGGCAAAAATGTAATTTTTCCAAAGTTTGAGTAAAGGACTGTTTTGATAAATGTGAATATTAAATAAATTAAATTTTCTATTATAGATCAAGAAGAGCAAAATTCGGGAGTATATCGGGGAAAAGAAAAAGTAAAGGACTAAATTGTAAAGTTTAGTCACATTTTGTATCGAGGTAAGTTTACAGTAAATAAATGAAATATTCTTTTATTTTACATTATTATTGTAAAATTTAAGCATTTATATACTTATTTTATGAGAATATTTGAAGTCGAATTAAAGGCGAAGAAGCCCCGTTTGAACCTTAGGAATGTTAGGATATTGGGGTTGTGGAGACGGGACAGAGACGAAAATGAGCCATGTAAGTCCATATTAGATTTATGGCTTTGGAGATAGGATTGAGCCATGTAAGTCCATATCAGATATATGGCTTTGGAGACAGGAATGAGCCATGTAAGCCCATATTAGGTATATATATGGCATTGGAGACAGGAATAATTCATGTAAGTCCATGTCGAAGACATGGCATTGGCAGGATATTGATAGACAGGAACGACCCTAGTATCCTTAGTATTCCGAGTGGTTCAACGGGTCATTGTACACGTTAAATTACAGTGAATTATCAGCAAAAGGGAAGGTAGATTATATTTATGCATAGTGAAAGGTCAGGTAAGAAAGAAGGTATGTGAGTAAAGAAGAAGGTAGAAAATGAGAAGTAAAGAAAGTTTATGAGGCTAGGTGACATTACGTATAATTATTCATTATGTTGAATGTTGTAATTTATTTGCTTGTAAGCTTACTAAACCTAGTGCTTACTCTCTTTATTTTCTTTTTCTTATAGTTTTTATCAAGCCGCTCGGGGATCGAAGGAAACGTCGGAGACCCGATCACACTATCGAAGGAATCACATTGGTATAGTTAGACGTTTCGTTTTGTGTATGGCATGCATAGGAACTTGGTTTCTTTTGATATGATATGATCAATGAATGATGTGTAAATACTTGCTCGTGATTAGCTAATAGAATGGCTGATGATATACATGTTTAATAGTATGTATGATTAAGTAGTAACTATCACATGAAAACTATGAAAAATGTGAAAGTAACTTAAAAACAGATTCAAGTATCAGAAATAACGTGACTTTGAAAAATCACTAAAAATTGTAGAGACATGGTTTGATGGTGAATAATATATTAAATTAAAATTCATTGTGTCTATTTTCATATGGAATAAGCAAAACAGGTAAAGATTTTGTATTTTATAAGATATCTGAGTTTTAGTGAAATAGGGCCAGAGCGATTTCTAGATCCCCTGTTCCAACTTTAGAAAATCACCATAAATTTTAAAAAAATAATTAGGTGGTGTAATTTATATGGTTACAATCCTTATTGAATCTAGTTTTAATAGAAACAAACTGTATAGTAATATGAAATTTGTAGAGGGAGAAAAGTGGTTCGTAGTAAGTAGAGGTCAGTGCAGTCGAATTCTGAAACAGGGGTAAATTTAACTAATAAACTGTACTAATTGGCTAAGGAAAAAATTCTAGAAAAAAATTAGTAGATAGATATATGAGTCTAGTTTCAGGAAAAATTTACAGATCTTAATTTTGAGTTTTTAAACTCGAGAAATGAATTTTTAAGTAACCATGACGCAGAAAAATAGTTTATTCCGAAAATTAAAATCAGTGGTTTAGAGTTGTTTAAAAGGTAAAATAAGTTTAGTAACACCTCAAGCTTGACTCCGGTGACGGTTTCGGGTGTGGGGGCTTTACAGTCCGAGTCGATAATTCCGAGTACGAGGTAAGTTCGTGCGTAAAACATGATGTTATAAGTATATTTTGCTATTTTGATTATGCATAGATTGTATATATTTGGTTTGGATGAATACGATGATAAACCAATGGTATTTGGCACTAAGTGTGCGATTTAAATTAGCTTCGGCTATATGAGGCACTAAGTGTACGATACCGAAATAGTTTCGGTTAATTGAGATGGCACTAAGTGTGCGAAATCATTATAGCTTCAACTAATCTTTAAAGCACTAAGTGTGCAGATGTTTAAAGCATTGATGATCTCCGAAAAGTCTTAAAATATCCGAATAAGAGCTGAGAATGAAAACGAATGAATACGAGAATGTTCAGGTAAGTATAATACCTATATGGTAGATGGTAAATTGCATAAAAAATTTTATTGAATTGGTATAAACATATGGATGATGTTGGTATGGGCTTGATGGATGTGTTGAGAATTTATAAGTACTTATGTGTTGATGTTTCATATTTTATATACTGTTGATGTTTTTGGTACGAGCTTACTAAGCTTTTGAAAACTTACTTTGTGCGTGTGTTTGCATTGTTTTATAGATATAAAAGCTACTGTGAGCTCTGGGATCGTCAAGGATCATCACCACACTATTGAATCTCATTTTGGTACATTGAAAATGTATATTTTGAAGTATGGCATGTATAGGGTAGTAGTTGAAAGATTATGTTTTGTGATGTATATATTTAGCCATGTGATTTGGCTAGTTTATGTTTGAAATTATAACTTGATAATGGTATATGATATGTTATGCCAATGTTCCATTGTGTTATGTGCTTAGTTGGTCAAAAGAGATGGTAAGTTTGGTAAGTTCATGGTATGAGATTGAATGATGTTTTGATATGATCTTACCTTATGTTTTGGTATAAATTGGTCAGGTTTATGAGCATGTAATTGGTTGCCAATGTTATGGTATGAATTACAGATGATTTGGTATAGATATTGGCTGAAATGGTTGATCAAATATGCTTGTTTCTTTGCTTGTAGGTTGACCCATATTGGGGTGGCAAATTGGCTATTCAAATGGCCTATTTTTGTCCACACGGGTAGAGACACGGACATGTGTCTCAGCTGTGTGTGACACACGGTCACATTATACTACCGTGTGTCCCCTAGGGTACCCTACGAATTAAAGGCAGTATGCCCTTCAGTTTTGACGCGGCCTAGACACACGGGCGTGTCTATTGGTCGTGTATGGCATACGGGTTGGCACACGGGGGTGTGGTCAGCCATGTGGCCAAGTCAGTAACCTCCTTAATTTTCACACGGCTTGGCATACTGGCGTGTCTTGTGGCCGTGTGGACAAGTCAGTATGTATGCCCTGTTTCACCACGACTTAGACACACAGGCGTGTCTAAGGCCGTGTGAGGCACACGGCCTTTTCACACGAGCGTGTTGAAAATTTTTTCTAAGTTCTGAAACTTTCATATGTTATCGAATTGATCCTGAATGCATGATTTAGACTTCGTATTGTTGTTTAAAGTTCATGTTGAATATGAATGAACTATGTTTATTGAAATGTTTGATATTCATTTGTTCTGATCTGTGTTTTGATCCCGGTAATGCCTCTTAACCTATTCCGGTGACGGTTACGGGTTAGGGGTGTTACATTTTATTAGTATCAAAGCTATGGTTTAGTCGGTTCTAGGACTACCATAGCGTATGGAAGTCTAGCTATACTTGCCATATTTATGAACTGTGATAGTGTGATGAATCCTGACATTGAAATGTGCTTTTATATAGCAAATGGATCTCGAAAGAGTTGTAGCAGACGATGTCAAAATCAATGAGCCTGCTCCCACGCAAGGGACAGCGCCATCTGATTCTCGACTGGCTATGAGTAGCCTTGAAGGTGAGGCTAGGCAAACCTTCTATCAGATGATGAATGATTGGTTCACCCAATATATTAGAACCAATCTGGCTGTACAACAACCTCCACCCCCAATTAATTCTCAGCAAACTCCTGTTATGCCACCAGTGAATCCGATTTAGTTAAGTAGACCACCAGTCGATAAGATTAAAAAATGTGGGGCTAAAGAGTTCCGAGCTACAACGAGTGATGATGCCGAAAAAGCTGAGTTCTGGTTAGAGAACATGATAAGAGTGTTTGATGAATTGTCCTTAAGTCTAGAAGAATGCATAAAATGTGTCGTTTCCCTTCTGAGAGATGCGGCGTACCGTTAGTGGAAGACTTTGACATCTGTGGTTCCAAGTGAATGGGTTACTTGGGATTTCTTCCAAGCTGAATTCCGGAAGAAATATATCAGTCAGAGATTCATTGATCAGAAACACAAAGAGTTTCTCGAGCTTAAACAAAGCCATATGTCTATTACCAAATACGAGCAGGAATTTGTAAGGTTGAGTCAGTATGCTCGTGAATGTGTATCTACGGAGCAATAAGGTGCAAAAGATTTAAAGATGGTTTGAACGAAGATATTCCTCTGTTAGTTGGGATTCTGGAAATCAAAAAAATTTGTTGTGCTTGTTGAACGAGCATATAAATCTGAAGATCTCAGGAAAGAGAAAAGAAAAGCTGATTTTGAAGCTAGAGAGGTATGAAAGAGATCATCGGGCAAGTCATTTCAATTTGGATCAAAGAAATTCAGAGATGATAATAGCTGTTCAAAGGCTAGTATGGGACATTCGAATAGAGATCGTGCTAGATCGCAATCGAATTTCAAATCTCTAGCTACGTCTGTTGGTGTTGATAATGTAAAGAATGAAAAGCCTGTGTGTGATCAATGTGGAATATGACATTTTGGTGAATGCTGGGGAAAAAGTAATAACCGAGCTTGTTACAGTTGTGGTTCACGAAATCATTTTATAAAAGAATACCCAGATTTAGCTAAAAAAGATAATGTTCAGAATCCGAGACAGAGTGGTAATGCTTCTCGTGGTAGACCTCCCAAAAATACGAGAAATGTAAGTGGTAGTCAAAGAGGGACAAAAGATACAGCTGTTAGATCTGCGGCTCATGCACCTGCCAGAGCTTATGCTATCCGAGCTCACGAGGAAGCTTCATCGCCAAACGTAATTACGGGTACATTTACTCTTTATAATACTTCTATGATTGCTTTGATAGATCCTAGATCATCACATTCGTATATATGAATGAACTTAGTAAACAGTAAGACTTTGCCTGTAGAGTCTACTAAATTTGTAATTAGAGTTTCGAACCCCCTTGACAGATGTGTTCTGGTTGATAAAGTCTGCAAGAAATGTCCGTTAATGTTTCGAGACACTTGTTTGCCAAAAAATTTGATGCTATTACCTTTTGATGAATTTGATATAATTCTAGGTATGGATTGGTTAACTTTGCATGATGCTGTTGTAAACTGCAAGTGGAAAACTATTGATTTGAGATGCAAGAATGATGAAATAGTCAGAATTGAATCTAGTGATTTGGGTGGATTGCCTACTATTATATCTTTTATGAAAGCTTTAAGTATTGTGAGAAAGGGTTGTGAAGCCTATATTGCATATGTGATTGATTCGAGAGTGTCAAAAAAGAAAGTTGAATCAGTGCCTGTTGTAAGTGAGTTCCCTAATGTTTTTCCTGAAGAACTTCCTGGATTACCTCTGGTTAGAGAAGTAGAATTTGGCATTGAATTGGTACTTGGTACTACTCCGATTTTGATAGCTCCATATAGAATGGCTCCGACTGAATTGAAAGAATTAAAGTCTCAATTGCAAGAATTGACTGATAAAGGATTTGCTAGATCGAGTTTCTCACCTTAGGGTACTCCGATTTTATTCATGAAAAAGAAATATAGTACAATGAGAATGTGTATAGATTATCGTTAGTTGAACAAAGTGACTATCGAAAATAAGTATCCTCTGCCCCGAATTGATGATTTGTTTGATCAGTTGAAAAGAGCTGCTGTGTTTTCAAAAATAGATTTGAGATCAGGTAATTATCAGTTGCGAGTGAAAGACTCAGACATTCCAAAAACTGCTTTCTGAACAAGGTACAACCACTATGAATTCTTAGTTATTCCTTCTAGATTGACTAACACACCTGCTATCTTTATAGATTTGATGAATAGAATTTTCAGACAGTATCTAGATCAATTTTTTGTTGTATTCATTGATGACATATTGATTTATTCACGTGATGAATCCGAACATGCTGATCATTTGAGATTAGTGCTACAGATTCTGCGAGATAAATAGTTGTATGCGAAGTTTAGTAAATGTGAATTTTGGTTGCGAGAAGTTGGTTCTCTAGGTCATATTGTAGTAGCCTTTGGTATCCGAGTTGATTCGAGCAAAATTTCAGCTATTTTGGATTGGAAACCTCCGAGGAATGTCTCTGAAGTCTGCAGTTTTTTGGGACTTGCTGGTTATTATAGAAGATTCGTAAAAGACTTTTCGATGATTGTGACTCCGTTAACAAAACTGCTTTAGAAAGATGTGAAGTTTGAGTGGTATGAAAAGTGTCAGAACAGCTTTGATTAGTTGAAAATTTTGTTGACTAAAGCTTCGGTGTTGGTACAACCCGAATCGGGTAAAGAATTTGTGATCTACAGTGATGCTTCCTTGATTGGTCTGGGATGTGTTTTAATGCAAAAAGGAAAAGTATTGTTTATGCTTCGAGACAGTTGAAGCCGTATGAAAAGAATTATCCGACACACGATCTTGAGTTAGCTACGATTGTGTTTGCTCTAAAGATTTGGCGCCATTACCTGTTCGATGAGAAATGTCACGTGTATTCTGATAATAAGAGTTTGAAGTATTTGATGACTCAAAAAGATCTAAATCTGTTATCGAGAAGATAGTTAGAACTGCTAAAAGACTATGAACTTATGATTGATTATCATCTGGGAAAAGTAAATGCTGTTGTTGATGCCTTGAGTCAAAAATCATTATGTGCTTTGCGTACGATGAATGCTCATTTGGTTCTGTCCGATGGTGGTTTAGTTTTAGCTGAATTGAAAGCAAGACCTTTGTTCTTACAGCAAATTATAGAAGCTCAGAAGATTGATAATGAGATTTTAGCTAAATGATCTCAGTGTGATTTAGAGTCTGATTCAGAATTCAGAATTGATAAAGATGATTGTCTGAGATTCCAAAATCAAATTTGTGTTCTGAGAAATCTGGAGTTAATTCAGATGATTCTGAGTGAAGCTCACAATAGTCGATTATCTGTTCATCTGGGTAGTACAAAAATGTATAATGATCTGAAGTAGCATTACTAGTGGTCCAGAATGAAAAGAGATATCTCTGAATTTGATTCTAAATGTTTGATCTGTCAGCAAGTTAAAGTTGAACATCAAGTGCCTTCTAGTTTGTTACAATCAATTATGGTTCCGGAGTGGAAATGAGATCGAGTAACAATGGATTTTGTTTCGGGTTTGCCCCTGTCTCCAAGAAAGAAAGAAGCAATCTGGGTTGTAGTAGATCGTTTGATGAAATCAGCTCATTTTATTCCAGTTCAATCTGATTACTCACTTGATAAATTAGCTGAGTTATACATTTCTGATATTGTAAGATTGCATGGTGTGCCATTGTCTATAGTGTCAGACAGAGATCCGAGATTCACATCACAGTTCTAGAAGAAGTTGCAAGATGCTCTGGGTACTAAATTACACTTCAGTACTGCTTTTTATCCACAAACAGACGGTCAATCCGAGTGGATTATTCAGATACTCGACGATATGTTGGGATGTTGTATTCTTGAGTTTGAAGGTACATGAGAACAATATGTACCTTTGGTTGAATTCGCTTATAATAATAGTTTTCAATCGAGCATTAAAATGGCACCATACGAAGCTTTATATGGTCGCAAATGCTGTACACCTTTGTATTGGACGGAACTCAACGAAAATAAGATTCACGGGGTTGATTTGATAAAGAAACTGAGCAAAAAGTAAAAATGATCCGAGATAGTTTGAAAGTAGCTTCGGATCGTCAGAAATGTTATGCAGATTTGAAAAGAAAAGACATTTAGTTTGAGATCGGTGACATGGAGTTTTTAAAAGTATCTCTGTGGAAGAAAGTGCTTCAGTTCGGTAGAAAAAGCCAAACCGAGTCCGAGGTTCATTGGGCCCTATGAGATTATCTAGCATATTGGGCCGGTAGCATATAGATTATTGTTGCCACCAGAGCTAGAAAAGATTCATAATGTGTTTCATATATCGATGATACAGATCTGATCCGTCACATGTAATTCCTTCGTCTGAGATAGACATTCAGTCGGATATGACTTACGAAGAAAAGCCGATCCGTATCTTAGCTCGAGAGGTTAAAGAACTGCGAAATAAGAAAATTTCGTTAGTAAAAGTGTTGTGGCATCGACATGGTATTGAAGAAGACACGTGGGAGCCTGAAGATGCTATGGGACAACAATATCTGAATCTATTTAATGGTATGGTTTTTGGGGACGAAAATCCCTAAAGGGGGAGAGTTGTAACAGTCTCGTTTTGACCCTAGTCAGAATAGTAGTTTTGGGACCACAAATCCGAGTCAGATAAATGTTTTAATATTATTTTTTGTGTTTATGATGTGTGAATTAGCATGTGTGAAAGTTTCGTCTGAAAATTTAATCGTATGTGTGCTTAATTTGATAGAAGGACCTCATCGCATAAAGTGTAAAAGTTGTGTGCTAGATGTTAAAAGTGCCTATTTGACTTGGCTTTAGAATTGAGAGGTCCTTATATAGTTATTATGCCATTTACATGTATAATGGACAATTATAACCTTAATATATGTGAATTTATAAAGGCTTAATAAAAGGGCAAAATTGTCATTTAGACTATACGTTAATTAAAATAAAACAAAAGCTTAAAATAAGATTATTTTCATGCTCATGTTGCTGAAATCATCAAAATAAAAAGAAAAGAAATACAAGCTAGGGTTCGGCCTTGATTTTCTTTAATTAAGGTATGTGTTTTGATCAGTTTTTGATAATTTCTACGTTTTTATAATCATTGCTTCATATACTATCAAACCCATGCCTCAATTTCTAATTTTTATGATGATTTTGAAATGTGCAATTGATGAAATTATGAGCTTTGTGACGTTAGTTGATGATTTATGAAAGATATGTTTTGGGTTAACATATGTTGTCTTTGAATTTTTTATGAAATTGAGTAATTTGGACTAAATTGTAAAAATGTTATTTTGAGAGACTAAAATGTGAAATAAATGAAATGTATGAACTTTTATGAGAACTAGGAAAATTTGGCTATGCTTGTGTACAAGCAAATTTTGTGTATTTTACAATTTTGTGAATTAGGGACTAAAGTGTCAAAATGTGATAATGTGAGGGCTATTTTACAAAATGCCCTAATTGTGTGTATATGGGTTGGTTTGAATGATTTAGTGAATAAAACGGTTAATTTTGAATACATATAGATCAAGAAAAGAGGAATTCAGATTTAGACCGAGGGAAGTCAAAGATTGTAGAGTAAACAGTCCGAGTCGATAATTTCGAGTACGAGGTAAGTTCGTAAGTAAAACATGATGTTATAAGTATATTTTGTTGTTTTGATTATGCATAGATTGTATATATTTGGTTTGGATGAATACGATGATAAACCAATGGTATTTGGCACTAAGTGTGCGATTTAAATTAGCTTCGGCTATATAAGGCACTAAGCGTGCGATACCGAAATAGCTTCAGTTAATTGAGATGGCACTAAGTGTGCGGAATCATTATAGCTTCTGCTAATCTTTAAAGCACTAAGTGTGCAGATGTTTAAAGCATTGGTGATCTTCGAAAAGTCTTAAAATATCCAAACAAGAGGTGAGAATGAAAACGAATGAATACGAGAATGTTCAGGTAAGTATAATACCTATGTGATAGATGGTAAAATGCATAAAATTTTTTATTGAATTGGTATAAACATATGGATGATGTTGGCATGGACTTGATGGATGAGTTGAGAATTTATAAGTACTTATGTATTGATGTTTCATATTTTATATATTGTTGATGTTTTTGGTACGAGCTTACTAAGCTTTTGAAAGGTTACTTTATGTGTGTTTGCATTGTTTTATAGATATAGAAGCTACTGTGAGCTCGGGGATCATCAAGGATCATCAGCACACTATCGAATCTCATTTTGGTACTTTGAAAATATATATTTTGAAGTATGGCATGTATAGGCTAGTAGTTGAAAGATTATGTTTTGTGATGTATATATTTAGCCATGTGATTTGGCTAGTTTATGTTTGAAATTATAACTTGATAATGGTATATGATATTTTATGCCAATGTTCAATTATGGTATGTGTTTAGTTGGTCAAAAGAGATGGTAAGTTTGGTAAGTTCATGGTATGAGATTGAATGATGTTTTGATATGATCTTACCTTATGTTTTGATATAAATTGGTAAGGCTTACGAGTATGTAATTGGTTGATAATGTTTGGTATGAATTATGGATGATTTGGTATAGATATTGGCTGAAATGGTTGATCAAATATGCTTGTTTCTTTGCTTGTAGGTTGACCCATATTGGGGTGGCAAATTGGCTATTCAAATGGCCTATTTTTGTCCACACGGGCAGAGACATGGGCGTGTGTCTCAGCCGTGTGCGACACACGGTCACGTTACATGGCCGTGTGTCCCCTAGGGTACCCTACAAATTAAAGGCAGTATACCCTCCAGTTTTGACACG
Source organism: Gossypium anomalum (assembly GCA_025698475.1). Taxonomy (NCBI): domain Eukaryota; kingdom Viridiplantae; phylum Streptophyta; class Magnoliopsida; order Malvales; family Malvaceae; genus Gossypium; species Gossypium anomalum. The sequence goes on from CM046956.1 coordinate 65,990,088, forward strand.
GCCTAGACACATAGGTGTGTCTATTGGTCACGTGTGGCATACTGGTTGGCACACGGGCGTGTGGTCAGCTGTGTGGCCAAGTCAGTAACCTCTCTAATTTTTACACGGCCTGGCACACGAGCATGTCTCGGGCGTGTCTAAGGCCGTGTGAGGCACATGGCTTGTTCACACGGGCGTGTGACCTTTTAAAAGTTGAAATTTTTTTCTAAGTTCGGAGGCTTTCATATGTTATCGAATTGATCCTGAATGCATGATTTAGACTTCGTATGGTCGTTTAAAGTTCATGTTGAATATGAATGATCTATGTTTATTGAAATGAGAGCATATTTGATTTTCGTTTGTTCTGATCTGTGTTATGAGCCCGGTAATGCCTTTTAACCTATTCCGGTGAAGGTTACGGGTTAGGGGTGCTACATGTTCTCGTATAAAATCTACAAATACGAAACCTTTTGTTTTCCTCGATTTAACCTTGAATTTGTGTTGTCCGGATCTATATAAATAGCTTTAATAATCAATTTCTCATATATCATACTCATTTTGACTCAGTTTATGTTCTAGGCAAAATTACCATTTTGCCACTAACTTTTTCATAAATTTCAATTTCGTCCCTAGGCTCGGAAAATAAAATTTGTGGAATTTACTCCCTATTCCAAGCCTAACCAAAACCCCATTACAAAATTTACAGCACATGTATTCATAAAAATTCAAAATTTTTCATCAAATTTCACAACTTTACATTTTGGTCCTTAAATCATGTTTTCATCAAAAATCACTTTGTAAAAGTTGTTTATCTATCAACAACCTTTCATTTTCTACCATAAATTTCTAATTTTCAGCATATTCATCCATGACCCAAATTTCATACCTTGATAACTTTTCAAATTAATCCCTCAAATAGATAGATTAAGCTATGTCGGTTTCAAAAATATCAAAATTACTAAAAATAGGACAAAAAAACTTACCCAATTAAGCGTTGAAAGTTTCTTCTCTATCTCCTAGGGTTTCCATATAATTTTGGGGTCGAAGATGACAAAATAAGATGATATTTCTTTTTATCATCTTTTAATTAATTAAATTATTTTAATTTCCAATTTAGTCCCTACTCTTTTCTAATTTTTCCATGGATGAGTCACCAAAAATCTACATACCTTTCATTAATGGTCTAATTACCATTAAGGACCTCTAGTTTTGAATTCTATAGCTATTTAATCCTTGTAGCTACTAGAATTCAACTTTCGCATTTATTATTATTAAGTGTTAAATTTAAATTATGTGTATAGTAAGTGAAGTATGAGGTAAATGTTATTGTTGAATTAAATGGAAATTAAATTGAGTGATGGATAAATATTAGTATTGAAATGTAAAAAAAAAAAAAAAAAAAGTGGAATTAAGAATTGAAATGTGAATTGAAATTGAGATATGAGATTGAAAGCTTCAACTTAAGGTTCATGAATTTGCTAAAATATCGAATTATTGATATTGAAGTCAGTTGAATAAATGAAATGAAAAAATCGAATGAATTTGATCGATTGAACTATTAAAAGAATGAAAAAAAAAGAGGGAACACACCATCCATCATTGTCCATGCATCCCACCATCCATCATTGTCCATGCATCCCACGTTAGAAAGAAGAGAAAAGAAGAAAGAAACTTTTCATTCTTTACAATTTAGTCCTTCCACCAAAAATTCACTATTTTCACCTATAAATCAAAAGAATTTTCATGGTTACCAAGAGAGAAAAATAATAGGAAGACTATGGGAAGCTAGAATATCAAGTTAGATTCAAGAAATAGAAGGTGGAGGAGAGAGAAAATCAAGTTTAAGATTGGAAACAATAAGACAAGGTAAGAACATCAAGATTTCCATGTATTTTTAGGTTTGATATTATTGAAAACACATGGAAATGAAGCTAAAGTAGAGTTTTCTTATGTATGGTTCTATGTTCTAGATATATTAGTGAAGATAAATAAGAAAAAGTGGTAGGAAATATTATAAAGAAAGGAAATAAGGGTGTTATAAACTTGGTAATCAATATGTTGCACTAAAACAGTTTTAAACAGCAGCAGTAGTTAAACTTTGGAAAATCACCAAAAATTGTGGAAATTGAATTAGAGGTTGAATAAAATATGGAATTAAAGGTTACTGAGTCTAGTTTTTCATAGAAGAAATGGTGTAAGCAATAGTCCTTATCGTAATTAAACACTTAATCGATAAAATTTTCATACCAAAAATTTCACACGACATGTCTATCATAATACAGACCATATAATAAAATAAAAATAAGCTTCATTTTCAGGTTAAATTTGTGGTCCTAAAACCACTATTCCAATTTCACTGAAAAATGGGTTGTTACAATTTTGAATCAATTTAGAGGAGCGAATCGAATGATTCTGGTGTTTTCTATAGCGTCTAAGGCATGTGGTCGGAAACTCTCCCTTTTCATTATATAATTTTTGATTTGTTTTTGTGAAATTCGACATATTTCATGTGTTTTTGAAATTGACCAGTAGAAGTATTGATTGCTGTGGAATTGCTTGAAATTCTGAGTGTTTTTCTTGTATTTATAAGTTATTGAGGGTTGGAGATCGTTTCGACATCAAATGCACATTTTGCAACCTATTTCGGTGTGGTTTCGTGACCACACGGGTGGTTCACACAACCATGTGAAATTGGGAATTAGGGTTTTTGGACAATTTTTGGTGCCACATGGTTGGGTGGATACGATTTGGAGATTTTTTCAATTTTCACATGGGTGTGTGCCTTGGCCACACGGCCGTGTGCCCTAGCCACACGGACGTGTGAGATTTCCACATGGCCATGTCTACTCTGCACTTAATTTTAGCACTTTTGGATAGTGAGTTACACGGGTTGCTCATACGGGCATGTGTCCCCTCCACACGGGCATGTGTCCCCTCCAAACGGGCGTGTGTAGCCTTCACATGGGCGTGTAGACCCCTACACCGCCTAGGCACTTCCTCACGGACGGGGCATACGACTGTGTGGCCCTGTTTTGGAAAACTTCGTTCTGTGTCAGATTTTGACTTGTTTGTGTTCTTGTGTGTTCAGACTTCAGTTAGGCCTTAGTAAGGGTGGTTGAGACTCTGTTTTGGCTCGGACTTATGAGTTATTTGTAGTCATTGCACTAATTTAATGCTTTGTTTAAATGTAAACTGATATTTCCTAGTAATTAAGTACTGTTATAACTTATTCTGAATTTGTCAATTGAATATGTGTACCTCTAATCTTGTTTGACTGATGTATGACTGTTTGTAAATTGTGTACATTATTTTTGTAAATCTGTTATTGATCTGTTCGTATACATACATTCGCATAAAATTTTGGGTTTGGTTGCGAAGAGAAGGAAGTCTGATATGATTTGGCAGTTTTAACTGCAACTTATTTGTACAGCGGTTTACCTAATGTACTGTACATATGCTAGCTCAGCTGCATATTGTTACTTCAGCGGCTTAGTTCCACATATGTGGTATGTAGGATTGGATGGGTCGTTCAAGGTCCTATGTGGTGTGTTCGGTTGGTTGGGCTTGATATAGCTCATATGTGGTGTGCTGGATGATCGAAGTGGTGCTCGATTGGTTGGGTTGGTTTTCTGGTTATTGCATAATTCACACTTTTGAGTCTATATCTGTTTGTTTGATTAATTAGCATCTTAATGAAATGCTCTGATTAATCCATATTTACATGTGTTCTTGGAATAACAACGTATATGAGCTAGGTTTGTTAATGTTAACTCTTAGTTTATTAGATTGTTGTTTGAGTTATCTGTTTGTAACAGCCCGTTTTTAGTCAGATCGAAACAGTGGTTTTGAAACCAAAAATTTGAGGTAAAAATATTTATTTTCTTATTATTTTAATGTCTACAGCATGATAGTATGATTGTGTAAAAAATTCGTTAAGAAATTTTTTTGATTGAGTGCTTAATTTGATAAAAAAGACTAAATCGCGTAAAGAGCAAAAGTGGTGTTCTAATAGCTAAAGGTGTCTAATAGCTATGGAACCTTAAAGTGAAGGTCTTTAAATGGTAATTAGACCATTATTTGTTTGAGTGGACAAAGATGGACACATGATTAAGTGATTTTAATGTTAATAGCCAAGGTTAGTTTAGTAAATTAATAAATAAACTTAAGTAAAACAACATAAAATTAAAGGTTGTCATCTTTCTTTATTTTCTCCACTGAAAATTAAAAGTGAAGAAGCCATTCTTGGAGACCTAGGTTCGGCCAAGGCATTTTTGTGAAATTAGGTATAATTTTTGTCCCATTTTTAATGATTTCTATGTTTTGTTGTAACTTAATATAGCTAGCCCAGGGGCTAATTTGCAAAATTGTTAAAGTTTTAGGGTTTTACCATTTATGAATATGTGTGTATTTTGATGTTTTATGATAGAAAATGAAACGTTGTTGTTAGATAAACAACATTTCTTAAGTGATTTTTGATAAAATTGTCGATTAGGGATTTATTTGTGAAATATGAAAATTTTGTGGTAGAAATGTGAAATAAATGAAAAATATGGGCTACTATGTTAATATAGGAAATTCGGCTAGCATAGGTAGGGACTTAATTGCATGAATTTATATTTTTATGAGCTATGGACTAAATTGTAAAGATGTTAAACTATTAGGGGTAAAAGTGCACTTTTGCATAATGTGATTTTTGGGCTAAATTGAATAGATTGATAATTGAATAAGTTAAATTTGATATTATATAGATTAAGAAAAACGAAGTTCGAATCTAGATCGGGGGAAAAATAAAGTATTGGACTAATCGATCCATTTCGTCGATTTTGTGATTTGAGGTAAGTTCGTATGTTAATAAGCATTAATTTAATTGTGTTTTAAATGCATTGTTATTGAATTAATTGTAAATATGATCTTACGGATATGTTCGATGAAGATTCGACAATATGAAATCCTGGTTGAACCTTAGGAATAAATTAAGATACAAATGACATGTCATTAGGGGTTATGTGTTTTGGGTGCTAGTCCGTACGTCCTACCGGTGGCTGAGTTATCCGGTATGTGTGCGGATTCTCGTTAGCTTGTGTGAGCAGCACCGTGTAGCTACATCATGACCGTCAGCTTGTGTGAGCAAACCTGTTGATAGCTCGAGAGTGAGCATTATATGAGGCATGAGATTGAGATAGCTTCGGCTATGTATTGGCACTTTGGGTGCTAGATTCCCGAGTATCCGATATTATTCCAAATGGTTTAACGGGTATATAGATGAATTGGAAGAGTATGAAATTAATACGAGCTAGTAAAGGTATGTACGTGAACTATACAATCGTTGAAATCGAAGAAATTGATGGATTTCATGTTTAACCTTTGGATTGAATAAGTGTTAAGTTTTGGATTTAAATTGAATTACATTATGAGATGTTATGTATTTGAATTGTAGTTGAATGGTAAGTTTCACTTATTAAGCATACGAACTTACTAAGCTTTATAGCTTACTTTGTTTATTTTTCCGTGTTTTATAGTGATTATCGAAGCTTACTCGGATTTGGGAGTCGTCGGAGTTCTCATCACACTATCAAGCTTTCATTTTGGTACTTTTGAACTTGTGTAATTGGTTTTATGGCATGTATAAGATTTGTGGTTAATTTGGTCTATAGTTTGGTAATGGATTTCGCCGTTTGATTTGGCTTGTAAATGATGAATGCTTGGTTATGTGTATAGCCATGTAATTTGGCTTATTTTGGCATGTTTGGTGATGTATATTTATTTATGTGCAAATGGCCTATGTTACGTGATTGATAATTGCTAGGTGAATGCTTGTTGTGAATTGGTATGTTGAATACCAAATGGTTGAAATTTGGAGATACGGCATGCTTGTGATTTTAGGCAAGATAATGTATATATGAAGTTAACCAATTAGGTGATTTGTGAATATGAAATTGGTATGTTTTGAATAGGTAAATTATGATGTTATGAACATTATAGTTCTTGATATGGAATTAGCATGAATTAGGCTTGGTTATGATTTGTTTGAATGCCTATTTATGCCATGTTATATGCCATTTGGTATGTGTAGGTAAATGCAAGATAGGGTGAGAAACATGGCTTGGAAAATAGCCTATTATTGTCCATACTGGCAGAGACACGGGCGTCTGTCTCAGTCGTGTGTGACACACGGTTAGGTGACATGGCCATGTGTCCCCTGGTGTTTAATTAGAAACCAAGTCAGTATGCTCCACACCGCCCAGCACACGGGCATGTGACTTGGCCGTGTGGCATATGTCAGTATACCCTACAGTTTTGGCACGGCCTAGCACATGGCCTGACACATAGGCCTGTGTGACCATTTTGAAGGGTACACGGGCTAGTCATACGGGCGTGTGGTCAGCCGTGTGACCCAAGTCAGGGAGTTACAAGGGGTCAGACATGGGCTGGGACACGGCCATGTGATCCCATTTTGAATGTCCACACGGCCTGTGACACGGACGTGTCTTTGACTGTGTGAGACACACGGCCGGGCCACACGGGTGTGTGTCCCCTGTATTTTGAAAAAAAATCTATGATTTTTAAAAATTTCTTAAGTTATCGATTTAGTCCCAAACCACTTCTAATGCATGACTTGGACCTCATAGGCTCGTATTAGGGACATTATGATTGAGTGCGAATGATTTATATTTGAATATGAAAAATGTATGAAAAATGTATGATTGTTTAATTATTAAGTTTGATAATGCTCCGTAACCCTATTTCGACGATGGATACGGGTTAGGGGTGTTACACCATATGTGTTTTGTAGGTATATGATTCATTTTCTGAACCATCCCTTGGACTACCATCTTTGTTTTCGTCTGTTTCGGACTCACACTGAGCTCGTGTAGCTCACCCCTTAGTTTTCTCCTCTTTTTAGGTACTCTTGTAGTCTGAAGTTGGACTCGTCATACCGGGGGTCTCGGAATGTTTCGTTATAAATCAAGCTAATAAAGTATCTCTTTAAATTCTGAGTTTAAATAAATGATTTTGGACTGTAAGTACTGTTTTCAAAACTGTGGTACGAATTTCGTGTCATCTATACGTAAGTGTTATTTGTACTAAAGTTTGGAAACTGGGGATTTTATTTTCGAACATGTTTCATCGTATCCTCATTATCATTTTAATTTTCTACGATCACTTCGGTGATCAATGTAACCTCCGGGATTTGGTCAAAACTTCTAGGTCAAGTTTTGGGGCTTTACATATTATGTATAATGGTCTTTTGTTAACTAACTAATTATGATTAATTAAGCCTAATCATATACTAATTTAAGTATAAATATGTGAGAGAGTGGGAGAGAGAGTATGTAACACTCATATTCTTCCTTATTTGCCATCCAAAGCTTGAAAGAAAGAAAGAAATTTCACTTTTGCTTCCTTTTACATTTCAGTCCAAAATTGAACAAGTTAATTGAATCCTCTCTTCATAACTTTTATAGAATTTTGGTTATTTGAGCTTAGTCTATCATACCCAAGTTTTAGATTGTCAAAATGTTAAGTATATGTTAAGTTACCATTTATAGGTTCTATAAAATCAAGCTTGATAATGTTAAGAGTTGTTGATTAATAAACTTGGGTTATGTTAGAGGTAAGTTAAGAAGTAAAGAAAAGTGTTGGATTTTATTAGAAATCCAACTAAACTATATAGTTGATTTATGACATTAAAAACCAAACTGAATAAATTGAAAGCTATTAAGAAATTATGTTATAAATTAAAAGAACAAGGTCCCTAATGAAAGAATATGAAGTAAAATTTTGATTCGATGCTAAATATCGAGAATTAAAGACATTTCAGATATTAGGGCTTATAGGGACTAAAATGAATAAAATGCAAACTATGTTTAACTGATGTGTTTTTCATGTGATTATGTACATCTAGATGTCGTGGGATAAAGGAAAAGTGAAGTCCGGAAATGAGTAACCCTATCCTAGTTTGTGCTTTCATGACTTTGTATTCAATATTTATATGGCTCATTAAATATAACTTAATTAAGGTAACAACAATGCTTGTCTCATGACTTGGTAAGTATTTGTGTTATGGTTAAATTGAGGATATGTGTACATGTATATGAAATGAATGTTGCAAATGATATATGTGAATGATGAGAATTGTCATATTAGTTGTATATTAAATGTGAAAACATGAAAATGTTATGTAATAATATGGAAATGGTTTGATTGACATGAACTTGCTATGAAAAGGTTTATAACATGTGAATCATGTATGCTTTGAAACAGTGAATACCCTACTACAGTACTCGGATAGAGTCATGTCTAGTTGGCATGCCATAAGATTAGTTTATAGGGTTTACTTCGATTTTATAGCAATGAGATGCAGAGCACACATTATTTTGAATGTATCGATAGTGCTAGGAGCACACACCCAAAAATTTATTACTTTGGTTTATGCTGATGAGGCGTGAAGCGCATTATACTTCAAACATAGTGCCAGTTATATGAGTGTGATGGTTGGTTATTCCATGTATCCATCCTGAGTCTGTGTCTAGTTACTAAGGATTATGAATCATTTGAATTGCTTAATACCATTGAATATTGAATGTTAGATGTTGATTGTGAAATTATTTATGAAAACTAAGCATTGAAAGATAACATGCGAAAGACCATGCGATTTTGATTATTACAAGCCTTGAGGGCTGATGTAGATATAAAATGAATCAACGGATTCGAGTATGAAATGAAAGAATAAATGTAACAGTCCGGTTTAGACCCTAGTCAGAATAGTGGTTTCAGGACTACAAATCTGAGTTAAAAAATATTTAAATATTATTTTTTCGTGCTTATGATATGTGAATTAGAATGTGTGAAAGTTTCATATGAAAATTTGATCAATTATGTGCTTAATTTGATAAAATGACCTAATCGCATAAAATGTAAAAGTAGCCTTCAATTTGTTAAAGTACCTATTTGATTTGGCTTTCTAAAGCAAGGGTCCTTATGTTGTTATTTGTCCATTGATAATGTTAATGGACTTAAATATCCAACCATTAAATGGTTTTATAATGGTTTATTTAAGGGTAATTTGGTAAATGGTTTATTAAACATATATTAATAAAACAAAACATAATTTTGGTCACATTATCATCCATTTTGCCGAATTCACAAATAAAGAACAAGCAATATTCTTATTTTAGGGTTTCGACACTTTGAATTTGAAATTAGGTATGTGTTTTGTTCCGTTTTTGATAATTTTTACGTTTTGTAATCGTTGCTTCGTATACTATCAAGCCCATGTCTCAATTTCTAATTTTTTTAATGATTTTGAAATGTGCCATTGATGAATTCATGAGTTTTATGTTGATAAATGATGAAATATAGAAGATATGTTTTGCGTTAATATCTTTTGTCTTTGGATTTTTGGTTATTTTGAGTAAAATGGGCTAAGTTGTGAATAAATTGAAGTACTAAAATATGAAATAAATGAAATGTGTGGACTTGTATGAGTGCTACGAATATTCAGCCAAGCATGAGTATATGCAAATTATGTATATTTTGTGATTTTGTGAATTAGGGACTAAAATGTCCAAATGTGAAAATGTGAGGGTTAGTTTGCAAATTTCCTAAAATATGTGTTTATGGATTGTTTTGAATGAATTTGTGATTGAATAAGTTAAATTTTAATTTATATAGATCAAGAATTAAAGAAAGTAGAATTAGATCGGGGAAAGTCAAAAGTCGTCGAGTAACCGATACCATTCATCCGAATCCGTACGAGGTAAGTCTATATACAAATAAATGTATTTGAAATGGTTTATTTATACTTATTTTCCATTGAACTATGATGAATGAATATATGAGTTGAGAAAAATGATACATACGAGAAAGTATCGACAAAGTTCCGACATCCAAAAATCCCCGTACGAACCTTAGGAATAGTTAGGATACATATGTCATGAAATAGGATTTTTGATATGTGTTATCATGTAAGACCATGTCTGGGACGTTGGCATCGACTTCTATTTTGCATGTAAGACCATGTTTGAGACATTGGCATCGTATCTGATTTCGTGTAAGACCCTGTCTAGGGCAGTGGCATCGATGTTTGATTACATGTAAGACCACGTCTGGGATGTTGGCATTGTATGTTTTCTAAGCTATCCACGTATCCTTATGTTTTCGAATGGTTCAAATGGGCATTCCGAGAAAATGAATGACTTTGTGAAATTGAATCTGATTTAGGTATGTTTGCATTATATGTTATGTTTGAGAATGAAAGGTAAGTATATGTATAAAAGATGATCTATGATCTAAGTATATGAATATGAGGTTTGTGACGATATTTGGCTACAAAGTATAAGTAATTTGATGATGTTTATATGCTTTAAATGATAAGTTTACTTGTATATGGCTTACTAAGCTTTTGAAAGCTTACTTTGTGTGTGTTTGCATTGTTTTATAGATATCAAAGCTACTATGAGCTCAGGGATCATCGAGGATTGTCACCACACTATCGAGTCCTATTTTGGTAACTTTTAAAAATGTATATAGTAAAGTATGGCATGTATAGGCTAGTAGTGTATGTATATGTTTTGTAATGTATTTATATTGCCATGTGATATGGCTAATTTGTGTTTAAACTTATGGAATGATATTGATATATGAAATGTGATACAATGGTGTTAGGTTTGATATGTTTTAAGTGGCCAAGAGTGCTGGTCAATTTGGTAAGCTTTGTTATGTGATTGTTTAAGAAGTTGATAAGTTTATAGCATGAGTTTGAATGATGTGTATTAAGGTTTATAAACCATATGTTTTGATATGATTTTTGTCTTACGTTTTGGCATGTAAATGGTTGATAATGTTATGGCATGAATGATTTATGGTTTGGTATAGAAATTGGCTGAAAATGTTATGCAAATATGCTTGGTTTGGTGCTTGTAGGATTGACCCAATTGTGGTGGCAAATTGGCTATTTAAATGGCCTATTTTTGTCCACATGGGCGTGTGTCTTAGCCGTGTACGACACACGGCTATGTTGCATGGCCGTGTGTCCCCTGGGGTACCCTACATTTGTAAGTCAGGCTCGAGCACGGCCAAGGCACACGGGCGTGTGGCTAGCGGTGTGGCCCAAGTTAGGCTCGACCACGACCATGGAACACGGGCGTATCTTGTGGCCGTGTGTGCAAGTCAGTATGTATGCCCTATTTTGACATAGCCTAGACACACGAGCGTGTCTAATGCCGTGCGAGGCACTCAGCCTGTTCACATGGGCGTGTGAGCTGTACTTATTTGAAAAATGTTTAAGTTTTGGAAAAATTTTGTATGTGTCGGTTTAGTCCTGACCCCTTTTTAATGCATGTTTAAAGTCTCGATGACCTATATAAGGGACTTAATATTAATGTTTGAATTATGATTTATGATGCTTATGAAATGTATGTTAATTGTTCCGTTTTGTCCAGTAATGCCTTTAGCCCTAGTCCAGCAACAGATACGGGTTAGGGGTGTTACAATAAATTTGTTCATATGAAATGTTTTAATTTATATGTAATTGAGATGACATTATAGTTGAATTCAAAGTGATTATATGTAACTTGACATCAAGCATGAAAGCATGTTGGCAAAAACACGAGACAAGAAATGTAGATATGGTTTAAGCTATTTTAGAACTTCATGTTTAATGTACATGTTTAATTTGGTTATAATTGTTTATTGTTTCGAATCATGTTCCCTATTGCTCGACGTACAATTTTGTTTATTTTTATGCCTAGGTAACGTTACATCTCAAGAAATATGATAACATCTGGGACTCAATTCTTGACTTAGGAAAGTTTGTATAGCTTTTTATATGTTTCTGTAGCAAGTGGCATGTATCTAGTGTAAAAGTTTAGTCTCTGAACTTATTTTGATGTTTTGAGTACTTATCACAATGAAGGCTTGAATATTGAATGTGATCATACATGTATGATGTTGTGAATGTGTGTTATAACTAGGGATATGGTGATATGCATGCCAAATTTGTCATGTTGTACATGTTTGAGGTGTTTCTTGCATGCCAAGTAAATGAAGTTCTTGCATGAATTTAGTAACGATGAGTACATGCTTGTGAATTGGTGATTTAAAGTGTTAAATATGCTTGAAAATGTGTTTTAAAATTATTTATTGTGTTGTTTTTGTAACAATCCGAAAGTCAGTGGTGTCGAAACTTCATTTTCAATGTTTGAGTTCGTAAATATTATTTAATATTTTACAAGGTTAGTATGAAGTTTAATTAAAGTATGGTTCTTCCATTTTTTCAATTGATAGTTAGTTAATGTACAAGTGCAATGATCATAAAGTCATTGGTATAAAAAAATACGATTTCGGGACTCCATTTTCGTAAACCGAACTTGTAAATATCTTTATTAAATATTTACAGAATTATTGTACAGGTAAGTTTAATTTTGGATAGATAATTTTATCGAAATAACGATTAATTAATGTATAAGGACTAAATTGTAAAAGTGATAAAAGTTCAATTGCTATAGAATTTTTAATTAGAAAATGAACTAGGGCCTAAACAGGCAGTTTTACCACTTTAGGAATGTCGGTGGATGATGGCTTAGTATTTTTATAAGAATTGTGTTATAAAATTTGATTAAATTATAATATAAAAAAATAAAAAAAATAATATGTTAAGTGTAGTGGAGAGGAAGAGACCGTTTTTCTCTTTTCAGCCACATGCAACCGAAATAGAAATTGAAGAAGATGAAGTTTCAACTTTAAGGTTTCAATCCTTAGAGCTTAATTTGGTTAGTGCAATTTAGTCTTTTTCTTGTAATTTTTATGTTTTTGATATCATTGGAGCTTAATCTAGCTAACCCATGTCTCAATTTATTAATTGTTAAAGTTTCAAAATGTTGCCATTGATGAATGCTTGAAGTTTTGATGTTAAAACATTAGCTTTTAAGCTTAGAAATGAAAAAGCCCTAATTTCTATATTTAAATGTTAGTTTTTAATATAGGGACTAAAGTGTAAAATTTAAAAATTGATGTTAAATTTCTAAAATTATAGATGATAGAGGGCTGAGGAAGGATGTAATTAAAAGTAGATTGTAAATAAAAACTTTAATTTGAAAGATATAACTATTTCGGTTTTAGAGACTAAGTTGAATAAAATGTAATAAAATTGAATTGACATATGTTTATAAATGTAAGATGTGTGGAATTGATAAATTGAATGGAATAATTGTATTGATTGGAAATTGGACCAAATCGAAAATAATCGCGAAAAAGAGAAAACTATTCAATAGGCCTTAAAGTTTCAACTTGTTTACTGTTTTAACCAAGTAAGTTCATCGAGTATGGTTATATACAATTGTAACATATTCTTGAATTATGAAATCGTTTTTGTGTGGTTGTAATTTGAATTGTTTTTAATTTAGTGCAAAGAGGTGCTATATTGATTAAATTTTAAAGAAATGATAAATAGATTGATAATTTGAATATGATGAAATGCAATTTGAGATATTTAATGAATTGATATTTGATTATTAATGAATTGATATTTGATTATGATTGACTGAATAAGATTGATATGAATTTGATTGAGTATCGAGATAGAGGATTAAATTAAATAATTTGCAAAATATATATGACCTTGAAATTGAATTTGATTTGAATAGAATTTGATATTATATCATTACTGAATTATTATTTGTAGCTAAAAACGACATAGGATCATCGAAAGGGAAAGGGAAGGTGAGAGTCGATGACGGGTGACGTGAGTTTTCGGTTTGTATTTCTATGTCTCGAAAATAATATTAGTTAATGCATATTTATGATATATTGCATTATATAGCATTAAGGTAAGCTATTAATAGATATTTAGTGAAAATGCTCAGAGTGGAAGTGAATATCGAGACTTGGACTAAATTGAATAGAATTAAAATTTTATATGATTTAATTAATTCATGAAATTGGATGTGAATAGTGATAGTATATAAAAGAGTGTAACACCCTTAACCCGTAACCGTCACCAAAATAGGGTTATGTAACACCCCAAACTCGGCCTAGACGTTATGGCCGTATCCTGGCGGTGTCACATTGAAGGGTGAAAAGTAAAATTCGATGTAGGTGAAAAACCTCAAAATCATTTGACTGATGGATTGATTGAAACTTTATGTTGTTAAAGAAAGTCTTAATTTTTATAAACATTTAAAGTTAAAATTCGTGTTTCAAATACAGCGGAAGCTTTTCTTGAAAAATGTTTAGGTATCCACATATCCAGGGTTTATTCACTAAAAACCAAAATTTTTGCTAAAGCCTAGGTTTGAACCCAAGATTTCTCCAACACTTCTCAGAGCCATTAACCACCAAAGTAGGCATTTAATTGTGACATTTCCTTGTACAATTAAATACTTATATACGACCTCCTTACGGACCCATACTCAAGGCCCAAATTCGGGGTGTTACAGGTTAAGAGGTATTACTAAACTTATAACATAATTCAACATTCATAATCATATCTCATTCAAATACAACGATTTTATCCCTTAAAAGGGCCTACGAGGCCTTAAACATGCTTTAGAAATGGTTCGGGACTAAATCGATAATTCAGAATAAATTTGGGAAACTTAGAAAATTTTGTTTCAAACAGGGAACACACACATGTGTAGGCAGGCCGTGTGTCTTACACAGCCACTAGACATGCTCGTGTCAACAGCTGTGTGAAAACATGGGGTACATACTGACTTGGGTCACACGGCCAACCACACACCCATTCTAAATGGCCACACACACCCGTGTCCAGACCGTATGCTAGGTCGTGCCAAACTTGTAGGGTATACTAACTCATTGCACACGACCATTCACACGCCCGTGTGTGAGGCCGTGTGGAGTATACTGACTTGTTTCCAATTGCAACACCAGGGGATACACGACTTTGTAGTATGGCCATGTGTCACACATGGTTGAGTCACACGCCCGTGTGCTCCGCCTGTGTGGACAAAAATAGGCTAGTTACAAGCCACATTTCTCACCCAGAGGAAACACTCCTATACAAGTGTAAATGATACCATTTCCATACACAATTAAACAGCCAAATCAATCTCAAATCATCACATTATAAACCATTTCAATACCAATCTATTCAAAGCTTATATCACAATCATTTACTTAACTAAATCACATACCAAACAACATGGTTCATAAGCCAAAATTCACACACACACACATATATATATATATATATATATATATATCGTATACTAAATCAACATACATTATTAACCAATTTGGCATTCAAATACCAAACCAAAACCAAGCACATCTCAAGCTATTACACAACACATACCTAATGGCCATTTCAAATAGTCAAAAACACTTCCAACAACCAAAATAAAGTAACCATAGCCTATACTTATCAAACCTTACATCATTATCAGACCAAATCTCATGGCTAAATACATATCAAACACATATGCATCAATCACCAAAATTACTTATACTCAACAAATAACTACAAAACCTATACATGCCATATAACCAATATCACAAAGCTTATAAGTATCAAACCGTAGCTGGATAGTGTGATATGATCTTCGATAACTTCCAACCCGAGCGAGCCTCCAAATCATTATAAACATAGAAAAATAACAAAGTAAGCTATAAAGCTTAGTAAGCTCGTATGATAACAACTCATCTCATCAAATAAACAAATTTTAAGCCATTATAAATATTTCCATCTTTATGTCATGTATCCATTCACATAGTTAACCAAGAATTTCACAGGTTTATTCATTTCAATGCTTATATGGTTTGAATACCTCTTATCAATTCATTTACATTTACATAAGCATAAGCAAATAGAAATAAACTATATTCAATTCAATAGCCATCACATTTATATATATTCAATTGAAACATATGAATTATCATAATTTTTCACTTACTCATCATATGAAATTTACTTTTAACACTTACTTGTCAATTTCTGTCATGAGTACCTGGATTGAGTCTTACCATCATTTGTAACCACGTTTCGTCAACATTTCCTGTTGAACCATTTGAAATACTAAAGGATACTTGGGAATCTAATACACACAGTACCGTACCAATGCCATATCCTAGATATGGTCTTACATGTAATCTTGTATCGATGCCAATAGCCCAGCTATGGTCTTACACAAAGTCTCATATTGATGCCATATCCCTGAGATGGTCTTACACGTAATCTCAGTAACCTTAATGTCACAACATTTATATCCTATATTGTAACAGTCTGATTTAGACCCTAATCGAAACAGTGGTTTCGGGACCATGAATCTGAGTCAATAGATTTCTAAGTTGAAGTATTTAAGTGGTAATTTGACAATGTTTAATTGAATGGACGGTAGTGACCATGTGATATGATGGTTTTATGTAACACCCCAAACTTGGCCCGGACGTTACAGCCTGATCCGGTGTGTCACATTGAAGTGTTTTAGCGAAAACCGTGTTTTCATTGAAAACCCTTCTTAAAATAAGAGAGAGTCTTAACTATATAAAAAAAAACTTGTTCAAACTTAAGATTGGATGAAAATAAAGCACTTAGAAATTTAGTTGCAAAAGCGTAGAAAACATACCATAATTTAAGAAATCCATGTTCAACTTCTCATAGTTACAATGAAAATAATAATAATAATAATTAAAGTAATAACAACATAATGAAAACCTTATTACAATCTGGTCTGAGCATACTTAAAAAGAAATAGAAACTTAAATGCTTAAAAAAACTAAGTCTGAATTATCTTGCTAGTCGGCCACTCAGAGTCCTTCCTGACGCTGAACCTTCTACTGAGCATCACCTAAAAATAAAATAAAAGAGGGGGTGAGTTTTCGCAAACTCAGTGTGCACAACCCTCGATGGAAAACAAGTATTCAAAGAAGAACCATCAAACATGCAATGCAATCCCATCCAAATTATCCATCCGCTACACACCAGCTCCGTCCCCCGTCACACCATGTGGGGATATAAATATTGACCCACCCAGCCCACACACCAATGGTAGCCCGGTTACGGTACTACCCTCATTTACATATTGGGCTTTAAAAGCCGTCGGTGGATCCATGATTATCAAGAAACCATGCGATCCTCATATACTCCCTCCGTTCCATAGTTCCCACCCCATATGCAACCTAAGCAGAACATCATATGTATGCGTGCCACATCCATAAAACTTACATTCAACACCTAGGGGTATTTTGGTCATTTTTACCCTTAGAGGTATTCCGGTAATTTTACCTTAAGTATGGTTTCCACTTACCTTGGCCTGTTAACAAGTCCCGCGAGCTAAGATGAATGAATACTATGCACCAGGTAGGATTCCAGAGAAGAGGAGGTGGGTCATTAAGACCGCTTAAGTACCAAGCTCTCCCTAGATCCAATCCTAGACATGCCTATACCGGTTGCCACACCTTAACCCTTTGACCTATCCACGGTCACAGAATATTAAATAAGTCTTATGTAGTTATCATATGCTAGGCCGAAAACCCCTTACAAAGCCCAAACAAAGTCACATACCTGTATCTGGCCCATTAAGCCCAATCATATTCATATGGCCCATTAGGCCCAAATAACCTGTATATGGCCCGTTAGGCCCAGTCACATTCATATTCATGCTTACATACAGATTCCTATCACACAGCATCAATATTCAGTCTTTGCCTATTATGGGCCTAATAGCCCACCGGGCCTATTTAGCCCATTCCAGCCCATATGGCCAAATCACAACTGAAGTCCACAAAATCGCCCGTGGGTCTCAGCAAACCTATCGGTCTCTCCCTTACGAGTGTTCGTGCACTCACAAGACTATCGTAGCCACACTTTCGGCTTTTCAGCATTTTGACATTTTGGCATTTTGACATTTCGGCATTTCAGATTTTGCCAATTCCTAGTGTGTGTGTAGTGTATGTACACACCTGGTAAGCAAGCGTGATGCGATCTCCTTAGCCCCAAACCTTGCACGATAAGTATAATAGCCCCTTCTTAAATCATTAGCCACGATCAACTCTTAGATCTGCACCAATCTTAACTATTAAAACCAGAATAATAGGTGACTCGTATCCAACATAAGTCCCCTTACCTTAACTTTGAACATTTGGCCACTTTAGCCAATAGGAGAGGAATACTTACCAAGATCGCAAACACCTAAAGAGCAATTTAGTAGAGAGCTAAAATCTGAGATCCAATACTAATTCCCTACCAAAGTCGATTAAAAAGAGTGAGGGAGAGGAGTAATCAGTATCAACAATACTAGTCGAAAAAGAGATAAGGTACTTACACCAAAGGAGCAATCAGGCCAAGGGAGATTCAGTTTTTTAAATTTTATACTAATATGGTGAATAAGGTTTATTCGGCACAAATTAAAGAAGAAGAGTAGAAGAAGGAATCGGCTAACCTAAAGGGTAAATCAAAAGAGAATTGAGGAGAGAAAGAATGGTAAAGAAACAGCTAGCAAAGATGGAAAAGCCAATCGACACTTAAAAAAAATGAAGAATTTGGCATTAGCCTAGGATCTCAAACTCAGCACATATTTATAGCCTATAGCCCAGTTGCCTGACCCTCAATTCCCAATTCAGCTCCACCACTTTCCCCGTTCTCATCTCCTCGTTTTTCTCCCTGATAACTCCCTAATCTATTTCCTAAATTTTCTCTCGTGAACACTCTCCTTAGAGTCCATCTTCACACCACTTTCAACCTTCTAGAAGGCCAAAATTAAACTCCTAAAAATACTAAGCTAGGATTCGAACCTAGGACCTCCTTGCTAGCCACTAATGCCACCTCTCCACACCCTAAGTGGCGTCACTTAGCCACTCCACCACAAGGTTTTTTGATGCCATTTTTCCCCCATTTTTGTTTAAAAGCCCAACTACTCACAACCCTGGTTCTTTTAATAATTAAATTAAAATTCCTCCACCATAAAACTCGAACCCAGAACTTCTCCAACACACATAGACACTCCAAATTCATCAAACCCTTAAAGCCATGGTTCTTTTATCTTTGCATGACCAAAACTAGTAAAATAAAAAGAAAAGAAAAGAGTTAGACATTCAGCTACTTCTCAAGCTAGATTAAGGTATGTTTTGTTTCAATTTTTGATAATTTTTACGTTTTTGAGATCGTTGCTTCGAATACTACCTGACCCATGATTGAATTTTTGATTTCGTTGAATATTTTGTGTTATGCCATTGATGAATATTTGTGTTTTGTGATGTTCAATATGTTTTAGATTAACAAGTTTTGTATTGAAGTTTTTTATGATTTTTGAGTTAATAGGACTAATTGCAAAAATAATAAATTGAAGGACTAAAATGCAAAATAAATGAAATATATGGACTAGTATGAGTATGTTGAAAATTTGGCTCAACTCTGTTGTTGTAAGATTTAGTGTATTTTGTGTTTTGTGCAATTTGGACTAAATTGTAAAAGTATGAAATATCAGGGGTAAAATGGTAATTTGCCCATTTATGTGTTGTTGGATTAAATTTAATGAAATTGTATTTAAATGAGGTTAATCTAAAATTATATAGATCAAGAACAAAGGAAATCAAACTTGGATCGGGGAAAAACAAAAATAGTCGAATAACCGATTTGTAACGTCCTTCGATATCTGAAGTAAGTCTTTAAGAAATTAAAAATGGTTTATTTTGGACACAGAATGATTTACTGTGATGATTCAAATTTTATAAGTATTAGTATGTTAGCCGAATGAGAAACATCAATGAATTAATGTGATTGAGTTGTAATTGAATGATATCAAAACCTCTGAAAGTGTGTATGTGTTACATGAAATATTATACGATCCGATATATGAAATGTTATGGAATGATTTCATGTTTGTGATATTCGGGCTTTGAGCCTAGCAAGCCTTGTGCTGGTCACTTTGATCAGGCTTTGTGCCTAGCAGGCTTAGTGCCGGTGAATAATTATCAGACTTTTGGTCTAGCAGGCCTTGTGCCAGTGTGTAATTCAGGCTTATGCTTAGCAGGTTTTATATCGGTGATTTAGTTTTAAGTCTATGATTATAAAAATTCAAGTCATTATGGATCTTGAGCAAGTGAAAATGGGCTAAATCACTTTGTATATGTTCGGTCACTTAGGTAAGTATTTGTGAGCTTATATTGAACTTAAGTATTTGATTACATGTGAGCTTATTTTGAATTTGTATATTCGGTTATATGTGAAGTTATCTTGAGTGTGCATATTCGGCCATAAGTGATGTTCTATTGAATTTGAACTATAGGTTACATGTGATGTTTTATTTATCTCTTATATTCAGCCGCATGCGAGGTTAAGATGAATCTTGTGTATACGGTTTTATATATAAGTGTCTATGTGATGATATAATTGATCTTGAGTAATTGGTTATATAGGAAATATATATATGGTGACATAGATTTGATTTTGAACATTCGGCCAAGGTATCTTAATGTGTTTAAGTATAATATTATTGATATAATTCGGTTAGTTTGAATGTTTTGATTATTCATTGAGTTGTTTAATTTGCTTAAGGCTTACAACGCTAAGTTAGCTTACTCTGTGTGTTTTGTTACTTTGTTTTATAGATTTTGGTTGTAAGTCATGAGCTCAGGGATCATTATCGAAGTCATCCACACTATCGACAACTTTCGGTACTTTTAAAAGTCTATTTTTGAACTTATGGCATCTATAGTCTAATATGTATTTTGTTCAACTTTGAATATGTATAAATTGAGCCATGTGAATATGGCTTAGCTTTAAAGCTTGATTTTGGTTTTGTTTGGTAATGGTTTATTCTATTTTATTATAATGATATGTGAAGTGAATGAAAAGCAAATGTGAATGGTATTAGAAGTGTTGGTAATAGCTTGAAATGATAGGTGGAATTGACTGTGGTTGGTCACTCGATTTTGATATGTATAAATATAAATAAATATGGTTTGATGATTTGATTTTGACGTATGTTTATTTATTTATAAATGTGAGCTCAGGTGTTAGCATGTTTAATGTATATTAGAAATGCATGATATAAGGCATGCCTATATTCGAATATGCAAAGATTAGTTTAGTTCGGTTTGCATGGAAAAATTTATAAGTACTATAAATAGTTATAAGTTTACTAATGGTGAATTATTGAGATTGTGTTGTTTAATAATGCTTGTAAGTGAGACATTGATAAATGACCATTTGAATTATGTAATAGTACACCATGAGCATTATATGCATTTTTGCAAAATTTATAATTATGTATACGTATATACATGTACTTTGATTGTTAATTCGAATGATGGTTTGGGTATATAATGAAAGCATATGCGTATTTTTATAATTGTTAATGAAAATATGATTTTTTGAAAAGTATAGATTTGGTTAAATTTTGAGGTATGATTCATAAATGCAATGTGATAAATAAAGTATGTTTAATATTTAATTAGCCATGTGTTTATTATATTGATGAGTATGGCTTGTATGAATATGTGAATGTTTGGAATTTTGTTTTTGTTCAGTAATGCCTCGTAACCCTAGTCAGGCAACGGATACGGGTTAGGGGTGTTACATTTTATTGGTATCAGAACTACGATTTAGTCGATTCTAGGACTAACGTAGCGTGTGTGATTTTAGCTATACATGCCATAGTTTATTCTGCGATAGTGTGATGACTTCTAACATTTGAAAATGTGATTCTATATAGTAAATGGATCCCGATAGAGCTGTGGCTGATGATGATGAGAATGTAGCACCTGCTCCCGCGCATGGGACAGCGCCAGTTGTATCACAACCTATCTCGAGTAGCCATGAGGGGGAGGCTAAGCAAGCCTTCAACCAAATGATGAAAGAATGGTTTACTCGGTATATCTGGACTAATCTGGCTGTACAACAACTCCACCCCTGAATAATCCATCTCTGATACCTGTGATACGTCTGATGATTGATCCGATGAGATTTAACAGGCCTCCTGTAGATAAAATCAGAAAACACGGGGCCGAAGAGTTTAAAGCTAATGATGATGACGATGCTGAACAGGCTGAGTTGTGGCTCCATAATACTATTCGTGTGTTCAACGAGTTATCATGTACTTCGGATGAATGTTTAAAGTGTGCCATATCTTTATTACGAGAAACCGCATATCATTGGTGGAATACACTAGTATCGGTGGTCCCAAAAGAGACAGTGACCTGGGAATTCTTTCAGACTAAATTCTGTAAGAAATACATTAGCCAGAGATTTATCGACCAGAAACGCAAAGAATTTCGTATGACCATAACCGAGTACGAGCAGAAATTTGTGAGACTTAGTCGATATGCTTGTGAATGTGTTTCAACCAAAGCTATCATGTGTAAAAGATTCGAAGACGGATTAGATGAAGACATTAAATTGCTGGTTAGTATACTTGAAATTAAAGAGTTCGTGGCACTTGTTGAGCGAGATTGCAAAGCCGAAGAGCTTGGGAAAGAGAAAAAAAAAGTTGATTTTGAAGCCAGAGATTCTCGTAAGAGATCAAAGAGTAAGACTTTTCATTCAGCATTGAAGAAGTTCAGAGATGATTCTAGTCGATCTAAACCTACTTCAGATTTTTCTAGACGAGATCGAGACCGACCTCCTGTGAGTTCACGAGCCACTTTGATAGCTAGTATTGGTAATGTTCGGTAGAATAGAGTCAAGTGCAAGCATTGTGGTAAATGGCATTCTGGAGATTGTACATTACATGATGGGTCTTGTTTTAAATGTGGATCGAAGGATCATTTTATCCGAGATTGCCCAATGTTAGCCGAGCAAAACACTGTTCAGAACGCGAGACTGAGTAACATGTCAGTACGAGGCAGACCACCCAGGCATTCGGGTAATATAGGGGGTAGTCAGAGAGGGACAAAAGATATAGCAGTTTGATCTGAGGCTCGTGCACCTGCCAGAGCATATGCTATACAAGCTCGCGAGGAGGCTTCTTCCCCAGATGTTATTACAGGTACTTTCACTCTTTACTAGTGTTATTGCATTGATTGATCCTGGTTCGACTCATTCTTATGTGTGTGAAACATTAGTATCTAGTAAGACTTTGCCTGTTGAGTCTACTGAGTTTGTGATTCGAGTATCAAACCCCTTGGGACGATGTGTTCTAGTTGATAAAGTATGTAAAAATTGCTTGTTGACGATTCGAAATTCATGCTTTCTAGCTGATTTGATGTTGTTACCTTTTGACGAGTTTGATATAATCTTGGGAATGGATTGGTTGACTTCACACGATGCTATTGTTAATTGCAAAAGAAAGACCATTGATTTGAGATGTTAGAACAATGAGATTATTCGGATTGAATCTAATGATCTGAGTGATTTACCAGCAGTAACATCTTCGATGTTAGCACGGAAGTATGTGAGAAAAGGTTGTGAAGCTTACCTTGCTTATGTGCTTGATAGTAAAGTATCTGAAAACAAGATTGAATCCGTACCAATTGTGTGTGAGTATCCGGATGTGTTTTCTGAAGAATTGTCGAGTTTGCCACCTATCCGAGAGGTAGGGTTTGGTATTGAGTTAGTACGAGGGACGACTCTGGCTCTGTATCAGATGACACCTACTGAATTAAAGGATTGAAAGCACAGTTGCAAGAGTTAACAGATAAAGGTTTTGCATGACCGAGTTTCTCTCGCCAGTATTATTTGTGAAAAAGAAAGACGGAACTATGAGAATGTGTATTGATTATCGCTAGCTTAATAAGGTGACTATAAAGAATAAATATATATTGCCATGGATTGACGACCTGTTCGATCAGTTGAAAGGGGCTTTGGTGTTTTTGAAGATAGATTTGAGATCGGGTTATTATCAGTTGCGAGTCAGAGACTCCGATGTGCCAAAAACTACTTTTCGAACAAGGTACAGACATTATGAGTTTTTGGTTATGTCGTTCAGATTTACTAATGCACCTGCTATTTTTATGGATTTGATGAATCGAATCTTCAGGCAGTATTTAGATTGATTTGTGGTTGTGTTCATTGATGATATATTTATCTACTCCCGTGATGAAACCGAACATGCCGAACATTTGAGACTTGTGTTACAGACTTTGAGAGAAAAATAGTTGTATGCGAAGTTTAGTAAATGTGAGTTCTGGTTACGTAAAGTTAGCTTTCTGGGACATGTTGTTTTAGCATCAGGTATTCGGGTTGATCCGAGCAAAATTTTAGCAATACTTGACTAGAAACCTCCGAGAAACGTTTCTGAAGTCTGAAGTTTTCTGGGACTTGCTGGTTACTATAGACGGTTTGTGAAAGGTTTCTCTATGATTGCAACTCTGATGACGAAGCTATTGCAGAAAGATGTTAAGTTTGAGTGGTCAGAAAAATGCCAGAAAAGCTTTGATCAATTGAAAGCCCTTTTAACTGAAGCTCCAGTGCTAGTTCAGCCAGAATCGGGTAAAGAATTTGTTATCTATAGTGATGTATCTTTAAATGGTTTGGGCTGTGTTTTAATGCAAGAAGGAAAAGTTATAGCTTATGCCTCAAGACAGTTAAAGCCGCATGAAAAGAACTATCTGACGCATGATCTAGAATTGGCAGCTATTGTGTTTGCATTGAAGATTTGGCGCCATTATTTGTTCGGTGAAAGATGTCATGTTTATTCCAATCACAAAAGTCTGAAGTACTTAATGACTCAGAAAGATTTGAATTTGAAACAGCGCCGATAGTTAGAGTTACTAAAAGACTACAAACTTGTGATTGACTATCACCCGGGGAGGGCTAATGTGGTTGCTGATGCTTTAAGCCAAAAATCACTGTTTGCTTTGCGTGCAATGAATGCACATATAGCTGTGTTAGATGATGGTGTGATGATAGCTGAGTTAAAAGCAAGACCATTATTTATTTAGCAGATTTGAAGCTTAGAAAATTGACAACGATTTGATAATGAAACGAGCTTAATGTAATTCAAATGCTGATTCAGAGTTTTGAGTTGATGTTGATGACTGTTTGAGATTCAAAAATTGAATATGTGTTTCGAGAAATACAGAAACTATTCATCCGAGTAGTACGAAGATGTATAATGATCTGAAACAGCACTATTGGTGGCTAGGTATGAAACGAGACATTTCTGACTTTGTATCAAAATGTTTAGTTTGTCAGCAAGTAAAAGTCGAGCATCAGGTACCTTCTAGATTGCTACAGCCGATCATGATACCTGAATGGAAATGGGATAGAGTTATGATGGATTTTGTATCCGGTTTACCGATGACACCGAGCAAGAAAGATGCAATCTGGGTTATTGTCGATAGATTGACTAAATCTGCTCACTTTGTTTTGGTTCGTACAGATTACTCACTTGATAAATTGGCTGAATTGTATGTTTCTCAGATCGTGAGGTTACATGGTGTGCCTATATCTATTGTTTCTGATAGAGATCCGAGGTTTACATTACGGTTTTGGAAGAAATTGCAAGATGCATTAGGTACTAAACTGCATTTTTGTACTGCTTTTCATCCCCAGACAAACAGTCAGTCTGAGAGAATTATTCAGATATTTGAGGATATGTTGCGATTTTGCATTCCCGAGGTCGAAGGTACATTGGAACGATATCTACCTCTGATTGGATTTGTGCACAATAATAGCTCTCAATCGAGTATCAAAATGGCACCTTATGAATCTTTGTACGGTCGTAAATGTCGTACACCTTTGTATTGGACTGAGCTCAGAGAAAATAAGATACATGGGGTCGATTTGATCAAAGAAACCGAACAGAAAGTAAAAGTGATCTGTGAATGTTTGAAAGCAGCATCAGATCGTCAGAAATTGTATGCAGATGTGAAACGTAAAGACATAGAGTTTGAAATCAGGGATAGAGTGTTTTTGAAAGTTCCACCGTGGAAGAAAAAACTCAGATTCGGATGTAAAGGCAAATTGAGTCCGAGATTTATTGGGCCGTATGAGATTATCAAGCGGGTTGGGCCGGTTGCATATAAACTGCTGTTACCACCTGAGCTAGAAAAGATTCACAATGTATTCCATGTCTTGATGCTTCATAGATATCGATCAGATCCTTCACACGTGATTAGTCTAACTGAAGTTGAGATTAAGCCCGATATGTCGTAGAGGAAGAACCGATTTGTATTCTGGCTCGCGAGATTAATGTAACGCCCCTAACCTGTATCCGTCGCTAGAAAGGTTACAGAGTATTACTAAAAGAATTCATGAGCAAACAGTTGAACAAAATAAAATAGTGGATAATTATTTTGCCGATCTTTGCAATTAAAACAAAACTGAATTTACAAGGTATTAATTCATCATAAATAAACAATTTCATAACCCAAACGTATATATGATGTACAACATGCCTTGCACTCATCTATGCATCATAAAAGAGGATCACTATTCATTTGGTGATTTGCCATAATAGTCGAATGCATAACAAAATTTATATACATATAGCATTTAGATCATAAAAACAAATAAATAGCCACATTCCATAAGCCTAACTTTGACCTATTTAATTTAATAATTTAACCACCCATTTAGTAACATTTCACTTAATCAAAAGAGTTGTATTATAAAAGCAAACATAGCCATTTTTGTAATATTAAAGGTTAAGCCATATTCGTACGGCCATGATTACAAAATTTAGTTTTGTAACGTGGAAATCCCCAAATTTAATATCTATACATGCCATAATGTTATACTTAAGACTAACTAAGAAGGGGTACCAAAACGTTGCAGGCAGGTGTGATGACTTTGACGATGGTCCCGAGCACACAAAATGGATCAAAAAAAATCTAAATAAGAGACAAGTAAACACACCAATGAGTATTCAACTCAGTAGTCGTAAGCAATATAATAAAGGCAATTAACTTGAGATCATAAGAAAAAAATTAAAATCAACTATTACAGCCATACCGAGCTATGCCATATATTACTTAGATTATTGATCCAACTACAAGTCAAGTCTTGCTATTCAATCAAAATATCAAACAACCATATGGCTTAAATCCTTTTCTCAAAGTATTAAACAATGATGAACAAGATGGATTCATGCATATACGTTTCATGTCTCTAATTTCTTGTTTCAATCAATAGCTCTAACCCTTCATTCATTTCCTGCACTTACTGTATCATCAACCGATTTCACACACATAGTGCTCCAGCAAGGAAATTTGCACCCACAGTGCCATGCTAACCTGCACACATAGTGCCTTGGTAATCCACACACGTATTGACATTCAAATCAGCACGCATAGTGCCATTCAATTTCCGCACACATAGTGCCATTCAAATCCGCACACATAGTGCCAATGTCATTTCATTATAGCAAAGCAATTGATTTAATTCAAATAGTCTATACGGCCACATATATATCAATCAAAAGAATACCTAAACAAAAGTAATTCCTTCATGATATGCGAGCACCATTTATGTATAAAATAACCAATCTTATAATTGCTTTTGGACTTACCTTGTGTTGGATGAAACGGTTCCAATCGGCTACTCGATATTCTTTGCTTTGCCCTTGATTGAATCCCCTCCTTTGGGTTCTTGAGCTCCTATAAATAAATTGACTAATTTAATTACCTTGCTAGTTATTTATATCCCATAATATTAATGGTTTCATATCACAAGAATCACACGGCAAAAATTTGATTTTTCCACCTTAGGCTTTTAATCCATTCGGCTATTGATCACCTAAGACCACATTAATATCAATAACCCAATCAATACTTCAATAAAACACACATATATATATATGTATATACGGTAACCACCCCTTGCTAATTACTCACATATATAAATTTAACAATTTCCGCTTCATCTTACAACCGTCATTGTTCAAGACATTAAAACTTCAACTAATGTTTATCTAATGTCTCAAAGCCGAATGCATTATCACTACCAAAATAACGATTGTTCATCATTTTGTCATTTAACACATAGTTTAACCTCATAAAAACTTTGACCGTATACTTTTAAACTAGCAAAAGCTCCCCATTTATTCATACCATCATTTAAATACTAACAAGTTCATATACTTCTAATTTCATAAGTTCAACATCTTAATGCCCATTATAATCACTCCCATAATCCTAATTTAAATTCGGCAACACACATACCAACTATTTTAACCAAATTCTCCACAACACTTAGACTAAAATATGCACATTAAACTTAGTACATTTTCATTATATCTTTCACTCCTAAAACATGAAAATATAAATCTTACCCCCTTCCATGTTTCGGTCAATTACTCAAATTATCTCATAACATGAATTTTTGCAATTCAACTTATCTATCATGACTCATTCGGCCTTAACAATGAACCATTTCTCATACAAGGAAAATAACAATAAAAATGACATTCCATTTAAACTCCATATGGCCGAATATACAAGGTGTTACCCAACTACTTATTCAACAAGTTCCACACCATTCTGTCGTCTACTTATTCAATACAACATGAAACAACCTCTAATTCTAGCACTTTGATACACGGCTTAGTGCCCAAACCACCATAGAAGTTTTAAACTTTCTTGACATTGCCAAAAGTGCATTTAGAAATTAACTTAACATATAGAAAGATTTAACCAACACTTCAAAACTTACCTTCTACTAGCAAAAGAAGGTGCCGAATTGCCTTAGGGTAAATTTCCCTTTTTCTTTCCCTTTGTTTCGGTTTTGGAAGAAGAAGAAGATGAACACTTTCTCTCTCCTTCCATTTCTTATTAATTTATTTTTATTTGAATTATTTTAATCATTTGCCAACATAAAATTATAATTAATTAGACTTACTGGAGGAACATCATTACTTGGCCGGCCGCTTCATGCATTTTGGGCATTTTGACATACAAACCCAAGCTTTCACACTTTATAGTTATTTGGTCCTTACATATTTACCACATCATATTTTCTAAGTTTCTCAACTAAGTCCTTTCAAGTAAAATTCACATTCATAAGACCAAATTAAAACCTCAAATTTTCACACATGCACTATCACACATAGAAGATATGCAAATAAAATTTTAATTAAATTTTTACTCGATTTTGTGGTCCCGAAACCACATTCCGACTAAGGTCAAATTAGGTCTGTCACAACTCTCCCCCACTTAAAACTTTTAGTCCTAAAAAATCTTACCGACAAATAAATTCGGATAATGTGCTTTCATAGAGTTTTCGAGCTCCCAAGTAGCCTCTTCTACTCCATGTTTGACCCATAATACTTTTACTAAAGAAATCTTCTTATTCTGCAATTCTTTCACTTCCTGAGCTAGGATACGGATCGATTCTTCTCCATAGCTCAGATCCGATTGAATCTCAATTTCAGATGGACTAACCACATGTGAAGGATCCGATCTATACCGTCTAAGCATCGATACATGGAATTTATTATGAATCTTTGAGAGTTCAGCTGGTAAAACCAATCTATAAGCAACCGGCCCTATCTGTTCTGCTATCTCTTACGGCCAAATCGGAGTACTTTTTTCCAGGGTGAGACTTTCAAAAATACTTCATCACCAATTTGATACTCAATATCTTTGCGTTTCAAATCTGCATATGATTTCTGACGATCCGATGCTGCTTTCAAACTATCACTAATCACTTTCACATTTTCTTCAGCATCTCTGATCAGATCAACCCCGTATATCTTATTTTCACTGAGTTCGGTCCAATACAGTGGTGTGCGGCATTTACGGCCGTACAAAGCCTCGTATAGTGCCATCTTAATACTTGATTGGAAACTATTGTTGTATGTGAATTCAATCAAAGGTAAATATCATTCCCACGAACCACTGAACTTGAGAATACAGCATCTCAACATATCCTCGAGTATCTGAATAACTAATTCAGATTGACAATCTGTTTGGGGGTGGAAAGTAGTGCTAAAATGTAACTTAGTACCCAACGCTTCATGCAATTTTCTCCAGATTCGAGATGTAAATCTGGGGTCTCTATCAGAAACAATAGAAGTAGGTACTCCATGTAATCAAACAATTTGGGAAACATATGATTCTGCCAATTTATCGAGCGAGAAATCCGTATGAATAGGGATAAAATGAGCGGACTTCGTCAATCTATCAACAATAACCCAGATTGAGTCTTTCTTGCTCTGCGTCAACGGTAAACCAGATACAAAATCTATCGTTACTCGATCCCATTTCCACTCAGGTATCATGATCGGTTGTAGTAATCCCGAAGGCACCTGATGCTCTTCTTTTACTTGTTGACATATCAAACATTTAGAAACAAAGTCAGAAAGATCTCTTTTCATACCATGCCACCAATATTGTCTTTTTAAATCATTGTACATTTTTGTGCTACCAGGATGGACTGACATTTGGCTACTATGGGCCTCA
Organism: Gossypium anomalum; assembly: GCA_025698475.1. Taxonomy (NCBI): domain Eukaryota; kingdom Viridiplantae; phylum Streptophyta; class Magnoliopsida; order Malvales; family Malvaceae; genus Gossypium; species Gossypium anomalum. The sequence continues at coordinate 66,020,367 of CM046956.1, forward strand.
CTCAAAATCATCGAAGTAAGTTCTAAATTTCTCGGGACACATAATCGATCTCTGTATCTTAAACAATCATTATCGTCGATTTGAAATCCTGAACCCATATTAGAATTACATTGAGCTCGTTTAGCAACCAATTCATCATCAATTTTCTGTGCTTCACAAATTTGTCGAATTAACACTGGTTCTGCCTTCAATTCCGCTACTAACTTATCATCAACGGAAATAGACAAATGTACATTCATTGCTCGAAGAGCAAATAGAGGTTTTCAACTTAGGGCATCAGCCACCACGTTTGCCTTACCTGGATGATAATCAATGACAATTTCATAATCCTTTAATAGTTCCAGCCATCTTAGATTCAAGTCTCTCTGAGTCATTAAATATTTTATGCTTTTGTGATCGGTGTAAACATGGCATTTCTCTCCAAACAGGTAATGACGCCAAATTTTAAACATGGCATTTCTCTCCAAACAGGTAATGACGCCAAATTTTAAGAGCAAACACAATCGCAGCTAGCTCAATATCATGAGTTGGATAATTTTTCTCATGAGGCTTTAGTTGTCTTAAAGCATACGCAACAACTCTACCCTCCTGCATCAACACACAACCCAAACCATTCAAAGAGGCGTCACTGTAGACCACGAACTCCTTACCAGACTCTGGCTGAACTAACACTGGAGCCTCCGTCAAAAGGGTCTTCAGCTGATCGAAACTTGTCTGACACTTCTCTGACCACTCAAACTTGACATCTTTCCGGAGTAGTTTCGTCAACGGTGTTGCGATCATCGAGAATCCTTTAACGAATCGTCGATAGTACCCAGCGAGTCCTAGAAAGCTCCGAACTTCAAAAACATTCCTTGGAGGTTTCCAATCAAGAATGGCTGAAATTTTGTTTGGATCAACTCTAATACCCGAAACGGATACAACATGCCCCAGAAAGCTAACTTCCCTTAACCAGAATTCACATTTACTGAATTTTGTATACAACTGATTATCTCGTAAAATTTGAAGTACTAACCTCAAGTGTTCGGCGTGCTCGGATTCGTTATGAGAATAAATCAGAATATCATCTACGAACACCACCACAAATCGGTCTAAATACTGTCTAAATACACGATTCATCAGATCCATGAAAATCGCCGGGGCATTAGTGTGCTCAAACGGCATCACTAAAAACTCATAGTGTCCATATCTCGTTCTGAAAGCAGTCTTAGGAACATCAGAATCTCTAACTCACAACTGATAATAGCCGGATCGTAAATCAATCTTCGAAAACATGGAAGCTCCTTTCAACTGGTCAAATAATCATCTATCCGTAGCAACGGATATTTATTCTTTATCGTCACTTTATTAAGCTGACGATAATCAATACACATTCGCATAGTTCCGTCTTTCTTTTTCACGAACAGTACGGGAGCACCCCAAGGTGAAAAGCTGGGTCGCACAAAACCTCTGTCGGTCAACTCTTGCAATTGAGCTTTCAATTATTTTAACTCAGTCAGTGCCATACGATACGGTGCGATTGAAATAGGTGTCGTACTCGGAACTAATGCTATGCCGAACTCTACTTCTCTAACAGGTGGCAACCCCGGTAATTCCTCATGAAACACCTCTGGATACTCACAAGCTACAGGCACAGTCTCGAGTTGTCGTTCCAATACCTTGCTATCCAGTACATATGCAAGATAAGCTTCATAACCCTTTCTCATATATTTTTGAGCCAACACAGAAGATATCACTACCGATGACCCACTCAGATCATTAGACTCAACTCGAATCATTTCACCATTTGAACATCGCAAGTCTATAGTCTTATGCTTGCAATTTACCATAGCGTCATGTTCGTTTAGCCAGTCCATTCTGAGAATAATATCGAATTCGCCGAAGGGTAACAACATTAAATCCGCCAGAAAATAGAAGTCTTTGATTATCAATGAACATCTCTTGCATACCTTATCAACTAACATATATCGACCCAAAGGGTTTAACACTCGTATCACAAACTCAGTAGACTCAACAGGTAGAGTCTTACTGGACGCTAATGTTTCACATACGTAAGAATGAGTTGAACCAGGATCAATTAAAGCAAGTACACTAGTATCATAGAGAGTGAATGTACCAGTGATAACATCAGGGGAGGATGCCTCCTCTCGTGCACGGATGGCATAAGCTCTGGCAGGAGCACAAGTCTCAGATCGAACAGCTGTATCGGAAGTCCCACTCTGACTACCACCCCTGCCTCCTGTATTTCTCGGTGGTCTACCTCTAGTCATTGTACCACTCGATCTCGCACCTTGCATCTTATTTTTCTCGTCAGGTTTCGTGCAATCTCGAACCGCATCTATAACAGGCTCTGTTAATAGACTTACCCCAACATTCACCTACATGTCGTCTTCCACACTGTAGACATTCGAGTTTTTCTTGCCGATTGTTGCCAACACTAGCAACCGAAGTAGCTCGAGAGTCTGTTGATGGTCGCTCCTTAATAGAACTTCCTGCAGTCATCTTTTATCTGTTAGTATCATTTTTGAACTTTTTCGCAGCCGAGAAAGAAGTTTTACCCATCGATCTTTTACGAAAATCTTTAGCTTTAGTTTCAGCTTTCTTTTTCTCCTTTCCAAGCTCTTCAGCCTTGCAAGCTCGTTCAACCAGTGTTACAAATTCTTTTAGTTCTAAAATACCCACCAGTAGCTTTAAATCTTCATTCAATCCTTCCTCAAATCTTTTACACATGGCAACTTCATCAGCTACACACTCCCGCGCATATCAACTGAGCCTTACAAACTCACGCTCATATTCGGATATCGTCAAACAGCCTTGTTTAAGCTCCAAAAATTCTTTGCGCTTTTGATCAATAAATCATTGACTAATATACTTTTTACGAAACTCCGTCTGGAAGAAGTCCCAAGTAATTCGTTCCTTTGGAACAATCGAAATCAAGGTTCTCCACCAATAGTAGGCCGAATCTCGTAGTAAGGATATGGCACACTTTAGACACTCATCGGGTGTGCAAGATAGCTCATCAAAAACACGGATGGTATTATCAAGCCAAAACTCAGCCTTTTCAGCGTCATCAGAAGCGGTGGCTCAAAATTCCTCGGCCCCGCGTTTCCTAATCAGATCAACAAGAGGTTTACTCAGCCTCATAGGGTTAGTAGTTGCTAGTATTGTAGGCACCGGAGGAGGATTATTTAGATTCGGGAATTGCTAAGTAGCCGGGTTCGTTCGGGCATACTGTGCAACCCACTCGTTCATCATGGTAAAGAAGGCTTGTTTAGCCCCATCATCTTGATTGCTCATAGATGGTTGAGGCTCGACAGGCGCTGTTCTTTGCGCGGGAGCAGGCTCTACACTCTCAATGTCATCCGCTAAGGCTCTCACTATATTAGATTCCATTTACTAATCAAAACAACAATTTCAACCGTCAGAAGTCATCACACTATCATATACTAGCATTATGGCATGTATACCTAGAGTCACACGTGCTACGGTAGTCCTAGGATCGATTAAACTGTAGCTCTGATACCAAAAAAATGTAACGCCCCTAACCCGTATCCGTCGCCAGAAGGGTTACAGAGTATTACTAAAAGAATTCATGAGCGAACAGTTGAACAAAATAAAATAGTGGATAATTATTTTGCCGATCTTTGCAATTAAAACAAAACCAAATTTATAAGGTATTAATTCATCATAAATAAACAATTTCATAACCCAAACGTATATATGATGTACAACGTGCCTTGCACTCATCTATGCATCATAAAAAAGGATCACTATTCATTTAGTGGTTTGCCATAATAGTCGAATGCATAACAAAATTTATATACATATAGTATTTAGCTCATAAAAACAAATAAATAGCCACACTCCATAAGCCTAACTTTGACCTATTTAATTTAATAATTTAACCACCCATTTAGTAACATTTCACTTAATCAAAAGAGTTGTATTATAAAAGCAAACATAGCCATTTTTGTAATATTAAAGGTTAAGCCATATTCGTATGGCCATGATTACAAAATTTAGTATTATAATGTGGAAATCCCCAAATTTAATATCTATACATGCCATAATGTTATACTTAAGACTAACTAAGAAGAGGTACCAAAATGTTGCAGGCAGGTGTGATGACTTCGACGATGGTCCCGAGCACACAAAATGGATCAAAAGAAAATCGAAATAAGAGACAAGTAAACACACCAATGAGTATTCAACTCAGTATTCGTAAGCAATATAATAAAGACAATTAACTTGAGCTCATAAGAAAAAAAATTAAAATAAACTATTACAGCCATACCGAGTTATGCCATATATTACTTAGATTATTGATCCAACTACAAGTCAAGTCTTGCTATTCAATCAAAATATCAAACAACCAGATGGCTTAAATCCTTTTCTCAAAGTATTAAAAAATGATGAACTAGATGGATTCATGCATATACGTTTCATGTCTCCAATTTCTTGTTTCAATCAATAGCTCTAACCCTTCATTCATTTCCTGCACTTATTGTATCATCAACCGATTTCGCACACATAGTGCTCCAGCAAGGAAATTTGCACCCACAGTGCCATGCTAACCCGCACACATAGTGCCTTGGTAATCCACACATGTATTGACATTCAAATCAGCACACATAGTGCCATTCAAATCCGCACACATAGTGCCAATGTCATTTCATTATAGCAAAGCAATTGATTTAATTCAAATAGTTTATACGGCCACATATATATCAATCAAAAGAATACCTAAACAAAAGTAATTCCTTCGTGATATGCGAGCACCATTTATGTATAAAATAACCAATCTTATAATTACTTATGGACTTACCTTGTGTTGGATGAAACGGTTCCAATTGGCTGCTCGATATTCTTTGCTTTGCCCTTGCTTGAATCCCCTCCTTTGGTTTCTTGAGCTCCTATAAATAGATTGACTAATTTAATTACCTTGCTAGTTATTTATATCCCATAATATTAATGGTTTCATATCACAAGAATCACACGGTAAAAATTTGATTTTTCCACCTTAGGCTTTTAAGCCGTTCGGCTATTGATCACCTAAGACCACATTACTATCAATAACCCAATCAATACTTCAATAAAACACACATATATATATATATGTATATACGGTAACCACCCCTTGCTAATTACTCACATATATAAATTTAACAATTTCCACTTCATCTTACAACTGTCATTGTTCAAGACATTAAAACTTCAACTAATGTTTATCTAATGTCTTAAAGCCGAATGCATTATCACTACCAAAATAATGATTGTTCATCATTTTGTCATTTAACACATAGTTTAACCTCATAAAAACTTTGACCGTATACTTCTAAACTAGCAAAAGCTCCTCATTTATTCATACCATCATTTAAATACTAACAAGTTCATATACTTCTAATTTCATAAGTTCAACATCTTAATGCCCATTATAATCACTCCCATAATCTTAATTTAAATTCGGCAACACACATACCAACTATCTTAACCGAATTCTCCACAACACTTAGACTAAAATATGCACATTAAACATAGTACATTTTCAATATATCTTTCACTCCTAAAACATGAAAATATAAATCTTACCCCCCTTCCATGTTTTGGTCAATTACTCAAATTATCTCATAACATGAATTTTTTAATTTCAACTTATCTATCATGACTCATTCGGCCTTAACAATGAACCATTTCTCATACAAGGAAAATAACAATAAAAATGACATTCCATTTAAACTCCATATGGCCGAATGTACAAGGTGTTACCCAACTACTTATTCAACACGTTCCACCCCATTCTATCATCTACTTATTCAATACAACATGAAACAACCTCTAATTCTAACACTTTGATACATGGCTTAGTGCCCAAACCACTATAGAAGTTTTAAACTTTCTTGACATTGCTAAAAGTGCATTTAGAAATTAACTTAACATATTGAAAGATTTAACCAACACTTCAAACTTACCTTCTACTAGCAAAAGAAGGTGCCGAATTGCCTTAGGGTAAATTTCCCTTTTTCTTTCCCTTTGTTTCGGTAGGGTAAATTTCCCTTTTTCTTTCCCTTTATTTCGATTTTGTTAGAAGAAGAAGATGAACACTCTCTCTCTCCTTCCATTTCTTCTTTTATTCATCCATTTCTTATTAATTCATTTTTATTTGAATTATTTTAATCATTTGCCAACATAAAATTATAATTAATTAGACTTAGTGGAGGAACATCATTACTTGGCCGGCCACTTCATGCATTTTGGGCATTTTGACATGCAAACCCAAGCTTTCACACTTTATAGTTATTTGGTCCTTACATATTTACCATATCATATTTTCTAAGTTTCTCAACTAAGTCCTTTCAAGTAAAATTCACATTCATAAGACCAAATTAAAACCTCAAATTTTCACACATGCACTATCACACATAGAAGATATGCAAATAAAATTTTAATTAAATTTTTAACTCAGTTTTGTGGTCCCGAAACCACATTTTGACTAGGGTCAAATTAGGGCTGTCACAATTAAAGAGTTGCGAAATAAGAAAATTCCATTGGTTAAAGTATTGTGGCATAAACATGGAGTTGAAGAAGCAATGTGGGAGTTAGAGGATACAATGAAAGAGAGTTATTCGAACCTATTCACTGGTAAGATTGTCGGGGACAAAAATCCCTAAGGGGGGAGAGTTGTAACAGTCCGATTTAGACCCTAATTGGAATGGTAGTTTTGGACCACGAATCCAAGTCAAAAAAATATTTAAATATTATTTTTCGTGTTTGCTATATGTGAATTAGCATGTGTGAAAGTTTCGTATGAAAATTTGATTGTTTGTGTGCTTAATTAAATAAATAGTGCTTAATCGCGTAAAATGAAAACTTGATAGTTAAAAGCATAAGGGCCAAATTGTTAATGGCTTTGTAAGTTGAAGTATTTAAGTGGTAATTTGACCATGTTTAATTGAATGGACAGTAGTGACCATGTTATATGATGGTTTTATGTTAGTTAATGAAGGTTAAATTTGTAATTCATTTAAAAGGTTAATATATTACAAAACATAAAAAAATTAAAAGCCATGGTCCTTTTATCTTTGCATGACCGAAACTAGTAAAAGAAAAAGAAAAGAAAAGAGTTAGGCATTCGGCTACTTCTCAAGCTAGATTAAGGTATGTTTTGTTTCAATTTTTGATAATTTTTACGTTTTTGAGATCGTTGCTTCGAATACTACCCAACCCATGCTTGAATTTTTGATTTCGGTGAATATTTTATGTTATTGATGAATATTTGCGTTTTGTGATGTTTGATGATGAAATATCAAAAATATGTTTTAGATTAACAAGTTTTGTATTGAAGTTTTTAATGATTTTTGAGTTAATAGGACTAAACTGCAAAAATAATAAATTGAAAGACTAAAATGCAAAATAAATGAAATATATGGACTAGTATGAGTATGTTGAAAATTTGGCTCAACTATGTTGTTGTGAGATTTGGTGTATTTTGTGTTTTGTGCAATTTGGACTAAATTGTAAAAGTATGAAATATCAGGGGTAAAATGGTAATTTGCCCATTTCTGTGTTGTTGGATTAAATTTAATTAGATTATATTTAAATAAGGTTAATCTGAAATTATATAGATCAAGAACAAAGGAAATCAGACTTGGATCGAGGAAAAACAAAAATAGTCGAATAGCCGATTCGTAACGTCCGTCGATAGCCGAGGTAAGTCTTTAAGCAATTAAAAATGGTTTATTTTTGAATATAGAATGATTTACTATGATGATTCAAATTTTATAATGTATTAGTATGTTAGCCAAATGAGAAATATCAATGAATTAATGTGATTGAGTTGTATTTGAATGATATCAAAACCTCTGAAAGTGTGTATGTGTTACATGAAATATTATACGATCCGATATATGAAATGTTGTGGAATGATTTCATGTTTGTGATATTCAGGCTTTGAGCCTAGCAAGCCTTGTGCTGGTCACTTTGATCAGGCTTTGTGCCTAGCAGGCTTAGTGCCGGTGAATAATTATCAGAATTTGGGTCTAGCAGGCCTTGTGCCGGTGTGTAATTCAGGCTTATGCCTAGCAGGTTTTATATCGGTGATTTGTTTTCAAGTCTATGATTATAAAAATTCAAGTCATTGTGGATATTGAGCAAGTGAAAATGGGCTAAATCACATTGTATATGTTCAGTCACTTAGGTAAGTATTTGTGAGCTTATATTAAACTTAAGTATTTGATTACATGTGATCTTATCTTGAATTTGTATATTCGGTTATATGTGAAGTTATCTTGAACGTGCATATTCAGCCATAAGTGATGTTCTATTGAATTTGAACTATAGGTTATATGTGATGTTTTATTTATCTCTTATATTCGACCACATGTGAAGTTAAGATGAATCTTGTGTATATGGTTTTATATATAAGTGTCTATGTGATGATATAATTGATCTTGAGTAATTGGTTATATAGGAAATATATATATGGTGACATATATTTGATTTTGAACATTCGGCCAAGGTATCTTAATGTGTTTAAGTATAATATTATTGATATAATTCGGTTAGTTTGAATGTTTTGATTATTCATTGAGTTGTTTAATTTGCTTAAGGCTTACTAAGCTAAGTTAGCTTATTCTGTGTGTTTTGTTACTTTGTTTTATAGATTTTGGTTGAGCCATGCGAATATGGCTTAGCTTTAAAGCTTGATTTCGGTTATGTTTGGTAATGGTTTATTCTATTTGATTATAATGATATGTGAAGTGAATGAAAAGCAAATGTGAATGGTATTATAAGTGTTGGTAATAGCTTGAAATGATAGGTGGAATTGACTGTGGTTGGTCACTCAATTTTGATATGTATAAATATAAATAAATATGGTTTGATGATTTGATTTTGATGTATGTTTATTTATTTATAAACGTGAGCTCAGGTGTTAGCGTGTTTAATATATATTAGAAATGCATGATATGAGGCATGCCTATATTCGAATATGCAAAGATTAGTTTAGTTCGGTTTGCATGGAAAAATGTATAAGTACTATAAATAGTTATAAGTTTATTAATGGTGAATTATTGAGATTGTGTTGTTTAATAATGCTTGTAAGTGAGACATTGATAAATGACCATTTGAATTATGTAATAGTACACCATGAGCATTATATGCATTTTTACAAAATTTATAATTATGTATACGTATATACATGTACTTTGATTGTTAATTCGAATGATGGTTTGGGTATGTAATGAAAGCATATGCGTATTTTTATAATTGTTAATGAAAATGTGATTTTTTGAAATGTATAGATTCGGTTATATTTTGAGGTATGATTCGTAAATGCAATGTGATAAATAAAGTATGTTTAATATTTAATTAGCCATGTGTTTAATATATTTATGAGTATGACTTGTATGAATATGTGAATGTTTGGAGTGTTGTTTTTGTTCAATAATGCCTCGTAACCCTAGTCCGGCGACGGATACAGGTTAAAGGTGTTGCATATCTATTCCTAAGGTTCAATCGAGACTCCGGCGACGGATACAGGTTAAAGGTGTTGCATATCTATTCCTAAGGTTCAATCGAGACTTTCGCTGTATCAAATCTTTAATCATCATTTCCGTAGTATCTTACTCAATAGCATTCACATTTCATTTCAATAATATAGCATTTACTACAATTATATCATTTAAGCATTTATACATATATAATTTAATGCTTATTAAACATAAGAACTTACCTCGTTCGCTGTAATGATAAATTAGGTCGACTAATTCTATACTTTGCTTTCCCCCGTTCTGGATCCAAATCGCGTTTATCTCAATCATATAATATCAAAATTTACTTATTTAATCTTCATTTCATTCAATTTAGCACAATTTATACATTTTTCATTCAATTTAATACAAATTCATGCTGGCCAAATATTAGCCATTCTCATATCAGCCCATATTTTTCATTTATTTTAAAATTCAATAACTAAATTTTCATATTTCACAATTTAATCCAAAATTGAAATTTTTACCAAAATTCACTTTACAAAACTTGTACATCTAACAAAAATGATTTATTTTCCATCATCAACTAAAAAAAAACTCATGCATTCAACAATGGCAACATTCAAATACTATAACAGTTTTGAAACTCGAGATACGTGTTAGCTAGATTAAGCTACAACGATCTCAAAAACGTAAAAATTATTAAAAATAGAGTAAAAAATGAACTTACAATTAAACCTTGAGATGGCCGAACCTTTGAAGCTATATCCATGATGTTTTTTTTCTCATTTTTTGGTGGAAAAATAATGGGTAGAAGATGACACCTTTGTTTATTTTATTTTTACTTTACTTGATTACCAAATTACAAATTTAACCTTAAAAATTAACTCAATTTACCACATTACCAAACCATTTTCAGCCACTATCTCATAATTGGACTAGTTAACACATAAGGACTTCCTCCTTTAAATTCTATAGCATTTAAACACTTTTAGCTAATAGAACTCAATTTTTACGCTTTATGCGATTTAGTCCTTTTTACCTAATTAAGCATTTAAACGGTAAAATTTCTTTAGAAAACTTTCACGTAATTAATCTATGTAAGACCCCTAACCCGTAACCGTTACTGGAATAGGTTAGGTGACATTACTTAACCCATAACACAATTCAAAACAATCTAATATCAAATATCAAATCATTACAGTAAAAGTCATTCATTCATCTTCATTAAGTGAAGAACATAAAATCGAGTATACTATAATTAAACATGCATTCAGGACCAAATTGATAACATATAAAAGTTTTAGAACTTACAAAAATTTTCAACTTTTAAAAGGTCACATGCCCGTGTGAATAGGCTATGTGCCTCACACGGTCTTAGACATGCCCGTGTGTCCAAGCCGTGGAAAACAAGGCATACATATTGACTTATCCACACAGCCACATGACACGCTTGTGTTCCTTGGCTGTGGTCGAGCCTGATGTAGGCGACACGGCTAGCCACACGCCCTTGTGCCTTGGCCGTGCTCGGGCCTGACTTACAATTGTAGGGTACCCCAGGGGACACATGACCGTGCAACATAGCCGTGTGTCGCACACGGCTGAGATACACGCCGGTGTCTCTACCCGTGTGGACAAAAATAGGCCATTTGAATAGCCAATTTGCCACCCCAAACTGGGTCAACCTACAAGCAAGGAAAGAAGCATATTTGCACCACCATTTCAGCCAATTTTTATGCCAAAACATTCATCATTCATATCATAATAATATCAATCATTTTCATACACATAAACCTTACCAATTCATGCCAAACATAAGATGAGATCATACCAAAACATTTCCTTCCATACATTATTCAATCTCATGCTAAACTTACCAAAACTTACCAACATTTACCAATTCTTCTGTTCAACCAAAACATACCACAATTGTACATTAACATCACATACCATAAGCCATTATCAACTATGAGTTTAAACACCAACTAGCCAAATCACATGGCTAAGTATATACATCACAAAACATAATCCCACAACTACTAGCCTATACATGCCATACTTTAAAAATATACATTTTTAAAAGTACCAAAATGAGGTTCGATAGTGTGTGATGATCCTTGACGATCCCCAAGCTTGCAGTAGCTTCAATATCTATAAAACAATGCAAACTCATAAAAAGTAAGCTTTCAAAAGCTTAGATCGTACCAAAAACATCAATTGTATATAAAATATGAAACATCAATACATAAATACTTATACAAATTCTCAAATCATCAATTCAAATATATACCAACACCATCCATATGTTCATACCAACTCAATGAACTACACATACATAATATCATCTACCACATAGGTATCAAACGTACCTTAATCTTCTCGTACTTATTCACTTTCATTCTCACCTCTCGTTTTATTATTATAAGTCTTTCCGTAAATTATTCATACTTCAAACATCCGCACACTTAGTGCTGTAAAGGTTAGCCAAAGCTAGAATGATTTCGCACACTTAGTGCCATCTCAATTAACCGAAGCTAAGTCAGTATCGCACACTTAGTGCCTCATATAGTCGAAGCTAGTTTGAATCGTACACTTAGTGCCAAATACCATTGATTTATTATTGTATTCATCAAAGCCAAACATATATACAATCTATATATAATAAAAGAATCAAAACATACTTATAACATCATATTTTTCGTACGAACTTACCTCGTACTCAGAGTTGTCGACTCAAACTGTTTACTCTACAATCTTCGACTTTCCTCGGTCTAAGTCTGAATTCCCCTTTTCTTGATCTATATGTATTCAAAATTAACCTTTTTATTCACCAAATCAGTCAAACCAATCCATATACACACAATTAGGGCATTTTACAAAATAGCCCTCACATTTTCACATTTCGACACTTTAGTCCCTAATTCATAAAATCGCAAAATACACAAAATTTGCTTGTACACAAGATTAGCCGAATTCTCCTAACTCTCATACAAGTCCATACATTTCATTTATTTCACATTTTAGTCCCTCAAAATAACATTTTTACAATTTAACCCAAATTACTCAATTTAATCAAAAATTCAAAGACAAAACATGTAAACCCAACACCAAGCTTTTGTATTTCAACATATAACATCACAAAGCTCATGAATTCATCCATGGCACATTTCTAAATCATCAACAGAATTAGAAATTGAGGCATGGGTTCGATAATATACGAAGCAACGATTACAAAAACGTAAGAATTATAAAAAAACTGAAAAAAACGAACCTTGAATCAAGCTTAGTTTGGCCGAACCCTAGCAAACCTTTTTCTTTTCCTTTTCTTTATAAATTTTGGCAAGATGAACACCAAATAACATGTTTTCATATTTTTGTTTAATTAATATTAACATATTAACTATATGACCATTTTGCCCTTTTATTAAACCTTTATAAATTCATATACATTAAGGTTATAAATGTCCATTACACATGTAAATGGCATAATAACCACATAAGGACCTCTGAAATATAAAGCCAAGTAAAGTAGGCACTTTTAACATCTAGCACACAACTTTTACATTTTACGCGATTAGGTCCTTTTTGCAAATTAAGCACATAAACAGTTAAATTTTCACACGAGATTTTCACACGTGTCAATTCACTTATAATAGGCACAGAAAATAATATTAAAATATTTTTCTAACTTAGATTTGTGGTCTCGAAACTACTATTTCGACTAGGGCCAAAATCAGACTGTTACAGTTCTCCCCCCTTAGGGATTTTCGTCCCCGAAAATTATACTGTTAAACAAATTTGGATATTGCTGTCTCATAGTATCTTCAGGCTCCCACGTGGCTTCTTCAATACCATGTTGATGCCACATCATTTTAACTAACGAAATTTTCTTATTTCTTAATTCTGTAACCTCACGAGCTAAGATACGGATCGTTTTTTCTTCATAAGTCATATCAGACTGAATTTCTATCTCAGATAGAGGAATCACTTGTGAAGGATAGGATCTGTATCGTCAAAGCTTCGATACGTGAAACACATTATGAATCTTTTAGAAATTCTAACCATCTTCTTTGTCGCAGATTCAAATCATTCTGAATCATCAAATACTTCAAACTCTTATGATCAGAATACACGTGACATTTCTCACCAAACAAGTAATGGCGCCAAATCTTTAGAGCAAACACAATCACAACTAGCTCAAGATTGTGCGTCGGATAGTTCTTTTCATGCGGCTTCAACTGTCTCGAAGCATAAGCAATGACTTTTCCTTCTTGCATTAGAACACATCCCAGACCAATCAATAAAACATCACTGTAGTTCACAAATTCTTTACCCGATTCGGGTTGTACCAATACCGGAGCTTCAGTCAACAAAGTTTTCAACTATCAAAGCTGTTCCGACACTTTTCAGACCACTCAAATTTCACATCTTTCTATAACAATTTTGTCAACAGAGTTGCAATCATCGAAAAACCTTTGACAAAGCTTCTATAATAACCAGCAAGTCCCAGGAAACTATAACGCCCCCACGCCCGAAACCGTCACCGGAGTCAAGCTTGAGGTGTTACTAAACTTATCTTACCTTCTAAACAACTCTAAACCACTTATTTTAATTTTCGGAATAAACTGTTTTTCTGCATCATAGCTGCTTAAAAATTCATTTCTCGAGTTTCAAAACTCAAAATTAAGATCCATAAATTTTTCATGAAACTAGACTCATATATCTATCTACTAATTTTTTTCTAGAATTTTTGACTTATCCAATTAGTACAGTTTATTAGTTAAAGTTACCCCTGCTTCAGAATTCGACTGCACTGACCTCTACTTACTACGAACCACTTTTCTCCCTATACAAAATTAATATAACTATACCGTTTGTTTATATTAAAACTAGATTCAATAAGGATTCTAACCATATAAATTAAACCACCTAATTATTTTTTTAAAATTTATGGTGAATTTCCAAAGTTGAAACAGGGGATCTAGAATTTTCTCTGACCCTGTTTTACTGAAACTCAGATATCTCATAAAATATAATACCTTTACCTGTTTTTCTTATTCCATAAGAAAATAGACACAATAAGATTTAATTTCATATATTATTCACCATCAAACCATGTCTCTACTATTTTTAGTGATTTTTCAAAATCACATTATTTCTGATACTTGAATCTGTTTTTAAGTTACTTTCACATTTTTCTTAGTTTTCATGTGATAGTTACTACTTATTCATACATACAATTAAACATGTATATCATCAGCCATTCTATTAGCTAATCACTAGCAAGTATTTACACATCATTCATTGATCATATCATATCAAAAGAAACCAAGTTCCTATACATGCCATACACAAAACTAAACGTCTAACTATACCAATGTGATTCCTTCGATAGTGTGATCGGGTCTCCGACGTTTCCTTCGATCCCAGTGGCTAGATAAAAACTATAAGAGAAAGAAAATAAAGAGAGTAAGCACTAGGCTTAGTAAGCTTACAAGCAAATAAATTACAACATTCAACATAATGAATAATTATACATAATGTCACCTAGCCTCATAAACTTTCTTTACTTCTCATTTTCTACCTTCTTCTTTACTTACTTACCTTCTTTCTTACCTGACCTTTCACTATTCATAAATATAATCTACCTTCCCTTTTGCTGATAATTCACTGTAATTTAAAGTGTACAATGACCCATTGAACCACTCGGAATACTAAGGATACTGGGGTCGTTCCTGTCGATCAATATCCTACCAATGCCATGTCTTCGACATGGACTTACATGAATTATTCCTGTCTCCAATGCCATATATATATAATATGGGCTTACATGGCTCATTCCTGTCTCCAAAGCCATATAACTGATATGGACTTACATGGCTCATTTCTGTCTTGTCCTGTCCTGTCAACCCCAATATCCTAATATTCCTAAGGTTCAAACGGGGCTTCCTAATGCTTTTTCTCTGTCACTTCGCCTTTAATTCGACTTTAAGTATCCTCATAAAATAAGTATATAAATGCTGGAAATTAACAATAATAATGTAAAATAAAAGAACATTACATTTATTTACTGTAAACTTACCTCCTATGCAAAAATAGCTACTTTTACCATTTCATCCACAACTTGGTATTTTCTCCATTTTAGCTTGAATTTCAGTTTTCCTTGCTCTATCATTTAAAATATAGTCTAATTAGGACTCAAATTATTCAAATTGACTCAAAATCATATTTTGGCAAAATTACAATTTTGCCCCTAAACTTTTGCATATTTACACTTTTGCCCCAAAGCTCGTAAATTAAACTTCAGCCTATTTTCTTATGTTTCATGACATGCTGGTCATTTTTTTCCTTCTATGGCAGCATCAAATTCATACTCTAACAAGCACTTATGACTATTAGGTATTTTTACCAATTAAGTCCTTTTACTCGTTTTTGCTTAAAATCGAGTAGTACAAATTGTCTAACATAATTTAAAACCTCATATTCTATCATAAAACACCAAAATACACAAATTTTACCCATGGGTATTTTTCCAAATATGAACTCTAGGTTGAATTATTACTAGCATAAGCTTAACAGAAGCTACAGGGATTCCAAAAACGTAAAGAACATTAAAACGCGGGCTTGGAATCACTTACTATTGAGCTTGGAAAGCTTGAAAACCCTAGCCATGGCTTCCCCATGCTAATTTCGGCCTCCATGAAGAAGATGAGCAAAATTGGCTTTTAATTTTGTATTTTAATTCATTTTACCCCTAAATGACCAAAATGCCCTTACTACTAAACTTTCAAAAATTCCTTCCATGTCCTAATTTTGTCCATGAACTTAAAATTGGTAAAATTGCTATTTAAGGCCTCCTAATTAATATTCTAATTCAATTTTATGCAAAATACTTCTAGAACACAAGTTTTGCAATTTATTCAATTTAGTCCCTAATTTCAAATTAAGTACTTTATGCATAGAATTTCTTCACGAACTTTTCATACAATCATGTCATAGACCTCAAAATAATAATAAAATAAATTTTTCTACCTCAGATTTGTGGTTTCGCAACCACTATTCCGTTTAGGCCCTATTTCGGGATGTTACATTTCTCCCCCCTTTTAGGGATTTTCGTCCCCGAAAATCTTACCTGTGAAGAGATTTGGGTACTATTTTCACATAGCCTCTTCGAGTTCCCATGTAGCCTCGTCTACCCCATGTAGTCTGACTATCTCTGAAACATACAACTCGGCCAACTTGTCAAGTGAAAAATCCATACGAACTGGGATAAAATGAGCCGACTTCGTTAACTTATCATTCACAACCCATACTGCATCTTTCTTTCTCGATGTAAATGGTAATCCTGCTGACAGATCAAGCATCTAGAAACAAACTCCGAAATGTCCCTTTTCATTCCTACCCACCAGTACATTTCTTCAAATCATTATACATCTTTGTACTACCTGGATGAATAGACAAAAAAAACTACTATGTGCTTCCTGTAAGATCTTTCGAATAAGCTCATCATTCTTCGGTACACATACCCTGGGTGATAATCAATCACTAGCTCATAATATTTAATCAACTCTAGCCATCTTCTTTGCTTCAATTTCAAACTTTTGTGATCAGTGAATATGTGGCACTTCTCACCGTACAAATGATGTCTCCAAATCTTCAACGCAAAAATAATGGCAGCTAGCTCTAAATCATGTGTCGGATAGTTCTTCTCATGTGGCTTTAGCTGTCTAGAAGCATAAGCAATTACCTTCCCTTCCTGCATAAGTACACAACCAAGTCCATTCATGGACGCATCACTGTAAATCACAAACTCCTTACCGTTCTGGTTGTACTAAAAACAGGAGCTTTAGTCAACGATGCTTTTAACTTGTCAAAACTCTGTTGACACTTCTCAGTCCATTCAAATTTGATATCCTTTCGCAGAAATCTTGTCAACGGGGTAGCTATCATGGAAAATCCCTCTACAATATCCGGAAAGACTAAGAAAACTTCTAACTTCTGATACATTTCTAGGAGGCTTCCAATCAACAATGGCTGAAATCTTGCTCGGATCAACCTTAATACCTTCACGAAAACAATATGTCCAAGAAAACCAACTTCTCGTAACTGAACTCACTTTTGCTAAACTTGGCATACAACTGATTATCTCTCGAAATCAGAAAAAAGTTCTCAAATGCTCTGCATGCTCGGTCTCATCATGAGAATAAATCAAGATATCATCAATGAACACAACTACAAACTTATCCAAGTACGGTCTGAAAATTAGGTTCATTAAGTCCATGAAAATGGCAGGGAGCATTAGTCAAGTCAAATGGCATCACAAGGAACTCATAATGACCATACCTAGTCCGGAAAGCGATCTTGGGATATCTAACTCTTTAACTCGCATAGCTGATAGTATCCGGATCTCAAATCTATCTTGGAGAACACAGTGAGCTCCCTTGTTTCAATTCCAGAATTCCTTTCTCTTACGGTCAATAAACCCCCATGATGTACTTTTTACGAAATTCCTCCCGAAAGAAATCCCAAGTGATCCTCTCCTTTGGTACAACTGATACAAGTGTCTTCCACTAGTAGTAGGTTTGAGTCTCTAAGAAGTGATATTACACATTTCATACATTCCTCGGGTGTACAAGATAATTCATCAAAGACTACTCGATAGTATTTTCTAACCAAAATTTTGCTCTTTCTACATCATCATGTTTTGTTGCTCGGAACTCTTACGCCCTTGTTTCCCGATTCTATCAATGGTGGCTTTTCTCTTATCATTGTACCTGTGGTCGGGAAGCTTGAGCTACATGGGTAGCTTTGAGAGTCATGAGGGGGTGGAGGTCTAACTCTACCGGATTCGTCTGCGAACGAACTCGGCAAACCAATTATTCAAAGCTTGGAAGAGAGCTTCTCGAGTCACTCCTCCTGATTAATCATTCATGGCCTATTCTCGGATGGCGCTACCCTTTCATGGAGCAGCGCATCACTTTCTACATCATCATCACCAGCTCGCTCGGGATCCATTACAATAAAACAAAATATTTAAAAATCGTCGAGAGTCGTCACACTATCAAAATACAGTATGGCATGTATAGCTAGACATTTACTCACACTAAGCATTCGAGAACCGACTAAACCTGCTCTGATACAAATAAATGTAACGCCCCACGCCCAAAAACCGTCACCGAGTCAAGCTTGAGGTGTTACTAAACTTATCTTACCTTTTAAACAACTCTAAACCACTTATTTTAATTTTCGGAATAAACTGTTTTTCTGCATCATAGCTGCTTAAAAATTCATTTCTCGAGTTTCAAAACCCGAAATTAAGATCCATAAATTTTTCATGAAACTAGACTCATATATCTATCTACTAATTTTTTTCTATAATTTTTGACTTATCCAATTTGTACAGTTTATTAGTTAAAGTTACCCCTGTTTTAGAATTCGACTGCACTAACCTCTACTTACTACGAACCACTTTTCTCCCTATACAAAATTAATATAACTATACCGTTTGTTTCTATTAAAACTAGATTCAATAAGGATTCTAACCATATAAATTAAACCACCTAATTATTTTTTTACAATTTATGGTGAATTTCCAAAGTTGAAACAGGGGATCTAGAATTTTCTCTGACCCAGTTTCACTAAAACTCAGATATCTCATAAAATATAATACCTTTACCTGTTTTTCTTATTCCATAAGAAAATAGACACAATAAGATTTAATTTCATATATTATTCACCATCAAACCATGTCTCTACGATTTTTAGTGATTTTTCAAAATCACATTATTTCTGATACTTGAATCTGTTTTTAAGTTACTTTCACATTTTTCTTAGTTTTCATGTGATAGTTACTACTTATTCATACATACAATTAAACATGTATATCATCAGCCATTCTATTAGCTAATCACTAGCAAGTATTTACACATCATTCATTGATCATATCATATCAAAAGAAACCAAGTTCCTATACATGCCATACACAAAACTAAACGTCTAACTATACCAATGTGATTCCTTCGATAGTGTGATCGGGTCTTCGACGTTTCCTTCGATCCCCGAGTGGCTAGATAAAAACTATAAGAGAAAGAAAATAAAGAGAGTAAGCACTAGGCTTAGTAAGCTTACAAGCAAATAAATTACAACATTCAACATAATGAATAATTATACATAATGTCACCTAGCCTCATAAACTTTCTTTACTTCTCATTTTCTACCTTCTTCTTTACTTACTTACCTTCTTTCTTACCTGACCTTTCACTATTCATAAATATAATCTACCTTCCCTTTTGCTGATAATTCACTGTAATTTAAAGTGTACAATGACCCATTGAACCACTCGAATACTAAGGATACTTTGGGTCGTTCTGTCGATCAATATCCACGCAATGCCATGTCTTCGACATGGACTTACATGAATTATTCCTGTCTCCAATGCCATATATATATAATATGGGCTTACATGGCTCATTCCTGTCTCCAAAGCCATATAACTGATATGGACTTACATGGCTCATTTCTGTCTTGTCCTGTCCTGTCAACCCCAATATCCTAATATTCCTAAGGTTCAAACTGGCTTCCTAATGCTTTTTCTCTGTCACTTACTTTTTAATTCGACTTTAAATATCCTCATAAAATAAGTATATAAATGCTGAAATTAACAATAATAATGTAAAATAAAAGAACATTGCATTTATTTCTTCAGAACTTACCTCGTATGCAAAAATAGCTACTTTTACCATTTCATCCACAACTTGGTATTTTCTCCATTTTAGCTTGAATTTCAGTTTTCCTTGCTCTATCATTTAAAATATAGTCTAATTAGGACTCAAATTATTCAAATTGACTCAAAATCATATTTTGGCAAAATTACAATTTTGCCCCTAAACTTTTGCATATTTACACTTTTGCCCCAAAGCTCGTAAATTAAACTTCAGCCTATTTTCTTATGTTTCATGACATGCTGGTCATTTTTTTCCTTCTATGGCAGCATCAAATTCATACTCTAACAAGCACTTATGACTATTAGGTATTTTTACCAATTAAGTCCTTTTACTCGTTTTTGCTTAAAACCGAGTAGTACAAATTGTCTAACATAATTTAAAACCTCATATTCTATCATAAAACACCAAAATACACAAATTTTACCCATGGGTATTTTTCCAAATATGAACTCTAGGTTGAATTATTACTAGCATAAGCTTAATCGAGCTACCGGGATTCCAAAAACGTAAAGAACATTAAAAACGGGGCTTGGAATCACTTACTATTGAGCTTGGAAAGCTTGAAAACCCTAGCCATGGCTTCCCCCATGCTAATTTCGGCCTCCATGAAGAAGATGAGCAAAATTGGCTTTTAATTTTGTATTTTAATTCATTTTACCCCTAAATGACCAAAATGCCCTTACTACTAAACTTTCAAAAATTCCTTCCATGTCCTAATTTTGTCCATGAACTTAAAATTGGTAAAATTGCTATTTAAGGCCTCCTAATTAATATTCTAATTCAATTTTATGCAAAATACTTCTAGAACACAAGTTTTGCAATTTATTCAATTTAGTCCCTAATTTCAAATTAAGTACTTTATGCATAGAATTTCTTCACGAACTTTTCATACAATCATGCAAACATATCATAGACCTCAAAATAATAATAAAATAAATTTTTCTACCTCAAATTTGTGGTTTCGCAACCACTATTCCGTTTAGGCCCTATTTCGGGATGTTACAGAAACTGTGGACTTCAGAGACATTTCTCAGAGGTTTCCAATCCAAAATAGCTGAAATTTTGCTCGGATCAACTTGAATACCAGATGCTGATACAATATGGCCTAGAAAACCAACTTCTCATAACCAGAATTCACATTTACTAAAATTTTCATACAACAGTTTATCTCGCAGAGTCTGTAACACTATTCTCAGATGCTCGGCATGCTCGGATTCATCACGTGAATAAATCAATATGTCATCAATGAATACAAAAAAAAATTGATCTAAATACGATCTGAAAATTCTATTCATCAAATCCATAAAGATAGCAGGTGTGTTAGTCAATCTGAAAGGCAAAACTAAGAATTCATAGTGGTCGTACCTTGTTCGGAAAGCATTTTTTGGAATATCTGAGTCTTTCACTCGTAGCTGATAATAGCCTGATCTCAAATCTATTTTCGAAAACACAACAGCTCCTTTCAACTGATCAAACAAATCATCAATTTGGGGCAGAAGATACTTATTCTTGATAATCACTTTATTTAACTGATGATAATCGATACACATTATCATCGTACCATCTTTCTTCTTCACAAATAGAACTGGAGCACCCCAAGGTGAGAAACTCGATCTAGCAAACCCTCTGTCGGTCAACTCTTGTAATTGAGACTTTAATTCTTTTAGTTCAGCCGGAGCCATTCTATATGGAGCTATCGAAATCGAAGTAGTACCAGGTACCAATTCAATACCAAATTCAACTTCTCTAACCAGAGGTAATCCTGGAAGTTCTTCAGGAAAAACATCAGGGAACTCACACACAATAGGCACTGAGTCAACTTTCTTTTCTGACACTCTCGAATCAATCACATATGCAAAATAAGCTTCACAACCCTTTCTCACAATACTCAAAGCTTTCATCGAAGATATCACTGCAGGCAATCCACTCAAATCACTGGATTCAATTCTGACTATTTTATCATTCTTGCATCTCAAATCAATAGTTTTCTGTTTGCAGTTCACCACAACATCATGCAAAGTTAACCAATCCAGACCCAGAATTATATCAAACTCATCAAAAGGTAGTAACATTAGATCAGCCGGAAAATAATTGTCTCGAAACATTAACGGACAATTTTTTCAGACTTTATCAACTAGAACACATCTGCCTAGGGGGTTTGAAACTAATTACAAATTCAGTAGACTCTACAGGCAAAGTCTTACTGTTTACTATGTTCATGAATATATACACATGTGTTGATCCAAGATCTATCAAAGCAATCACATAAGTATCATAGAGAGTAAATGTACCCGTAATCACATTTGGCGATGAAGCTTCCTCGCGAGCTCGAATAGCATAGCCTCTGGCAGGTGCACGAGCCTCAGATCTAATAGCTGTGTCTTTTGTTCCTCTTTGACTACCGCTTACGTTTCCCAAATTTCTGGGAGGTATACCCTAAGAAGCGTTACCACTCTGCCTCGGATTCTGAACATTATCCTTTTCAGCTAAATCTGGGCAATCTTTTATAAAATGATGTCTTGAACCACAACTATAACAAGCTCGGTTATTACTTTTTCCCCAGTATTCGTTAAAAGGTCGTCTACCACATTGATCACACTCAGGCTTTTCATTCTTTGCATTATCAACACTAGCAACAGACATAGTTGAAGATTTAAAATTCGATTGCGATCTAGCACGATCTTTGTTTAAATGTCCCATACTAGTCTATGAACAACTATTATCATCTCTAAACTTCTTTGATCCAAATTGAAAAGATTTTCCCGTTGATCTCTTTTGTACCTCTCTAGCTTCAAAATCAGCTTTTCTTTTCTCTTTTCCAAGATCTTTAGCTTTACATGCTCGCTCAACAAGCACCACAAATGTAATAGCCCTAATTTGACCCTAGTCGGGAAGTGGTTTTGAGACCACAAAACCGAGTCATGAAAATAATTAAATGTTAAATTTCATGTCTATTATATGAGATAATGCATGTGTGAAAAATTGATGCAATAATTTTTATCATTTGAATGTGAAATCATTAAATAGGACTTAAGTTGGAAACTTAGAAAATGTGCTTGGTTAAAATTTTTTTTTAAATGGCCAAACATTATATGATTTAATAGATGAAGATTTGCATGTCAATTTTGCCATTTCCAAATTAGTGGCCGACCATGTTGATTGCTTGAGTTAAATATATGTATTATATATATATACATTATTAAATGAAATGAATTTAAAACATGAAAACAAAATTAAATACATGGAAAAAGGGTGACAAAAAAAAATGTTTTCCATATTCCTTCTTCCATTACCGTAAGTGAAAGAAAGGTTGAAGCTAAGCATTCGATCCTCCAGATATCTTGAATTAAGGTATGTTCCATGAGTTTGCTTTTAAAATTTTAGTGAATTTGAGATAGTTGCTAAGTCTTTTACTTAGCCCATGTGTAAATTTTAAGTTTGGTGTTGTCATGTATATTCGGCCATGGAAGTTTTCTACTTCATGGATAGTGTGTTAATGTTTTGAAATAGATATGGTAGAAGGATAAGGTTTGAGCTTGTTAATTCTTGAATTGGTTGAGTTATAAAATTTAATATTTATGGCTTAATTGTTTAATGACAATCGGCTACGTTGAAATGCTAAATTAGTGCTAAATTGTAAGTATTTAATTGAGTGTTAGCCGAAATTGAGCTTATGGTAGTAATTAGAATTTGTGAAATTTATGCATTTTGTGGTCCAAGTGTGGTAAGAACCATACGGTTATGGCATGTAAGCATGAAGATTAGATGATGGATAATTTTAAATGTGAGATGGTTAGAAGTTGATTTAAAGGCTTAATAAGTTAGTTTAAGGTGAAGACATTAGCTTATGATATTCGGTTTTGGCTACTATGTGTTGGATCTTGAATATTTTAATGTTTTGAATTAGTAATGGATGAAAGATAATGTTTGAGTTTGCTAAATATTGAAATTAAAAATTAATTATTTATTTGTTGTGTAAGAGCCGAAAGTGAACTTAGGAGATGAATTGAGGAAAATTGTTATTATATGTTAAATGGTTGAGGTTTTGTTGTCATGGAGTGAAGGAGGTTTAAAATATTTAATATATCAATTGAGTGAAATGTTAATGTACGAAATCTCATATTACTTGATAGAAGAGGATGCTTAAATTGTTAAAAATTTATTTTGACATAGCCGAATGTGTTCATGAATGAAAGAATTATATTGGTTTTGAAATGTATGTGCTACCGAATGGATTTTTAAGTAATAGTTGAAATTCTTGTTATGAGCGAATTATAATATAACCGAATAAAAGGCATGATTAATGAATTAGTGACAAGTGAATTTGTTTAATCTAGCTCAAGAGCTTAAGGAGCCTAATTCAGATAAAGGAAAAAGCTAAACTAACCGAATAGCATATCCGTAGTCATTCGACGACAGTCAAGGTAAGTCTTTGAGTAATGAAACTTATCTTATGATTTGATAAAATCATGGTATATAAGCATAATAAATAAATTGTGACCTATTGGTTCTACTTGAATTACTAGTGGGATAAATAATTTGTGCATATGACTTATAGCCGAGTGGTTATAGAAATCATGTTGGATAGAGAAATGAAATCGTGTTCTTTGTATGTGGCTATTGAGCCGAAAGTGGAATGGTTGATAAGCATGTTGTGCTTGTGTTCAAGTAATGTAAATGAAATTCTAATGTGTTATGATATATATATATATATATATATATATATATATGTGCATGATAATGGAGAATTATATCCGGTCTAAGTCCTGAAGGCATTCGTGCTGGTGTTATATCCGGGCTAAAGTCCCGCAGGCTTTGTGCTGGTATTATATCCAGGCTAAGTCCCGAAGGCATTTGTGCTGGTATTATATCTGGGCTAAGTCCCGAAGGCATTCGTGCTGGTGTTATATCCGGGCTAAGTCCTGAAGGCATTCGTGCTGGTGTTATATCCGAGCTAAAGTCCCGCAGGCTTTGTGCTGGTATTATATCCAGGCTTAAAGTCCCACATGCTTTGTGGTGGTGATTGGATTTGGGCTTTAAACCTAGCAGACTTAATGCCGATGATTGGAGTAAGATTATGATTTCGAATGTTTGTAGTAAACTACCATTGAATATGTTCAATACATTAAGTTGGTCAGGTATGTATTATATACTTTTATATGTTAGATTGATCAGAATTGAATCATGAATGCGAAATGAGAAGTATATGTGAAAATCTCATATGTGTATGTGTGAATTCGGTTATGGTGAAAGGTTATATGAGATTGATTTGATGATATACATGTTAAATAATATGAATGCAAAGAATGGGTAATAAATCATTGGAACAATGAGCAGATAATGTGATTTCGGAAAATCACCATAAATTGTGGGAGTTGAGTTAGAGGCTGAATAAATTATTTCATGAAATCTTAATGAGTCTAGTTTCTTATAAAAGAAACCGTGTAAGCAAAAGAATTGCCAATAATGAGATATTTGAAGTGGCATGGAACAGAGTCAAAATGACTTTGAGGTTTTCCCTGTTCTGTTTTCAGAAAATCATTATAAATGGTACAAAAATGGTTATAAGATAAAATTTATATTCTTAGACTCTTTAATGAGTCTAGTTTCAAATGAAATAAATGATAACATATTTCAAATTCTATATAATGAGAAAATTGATTTGTAGTGAAGAGAGGTCAGAATAGTCAAACAATGAAATAGGGGAAACTTCAATAAAAATATGGTATTGATTGGTTAAACCAAAAATTATGAAAATTTTATGGATGGAAGATATATGAGTCTATTTTCAGGTAAAATTAATGGCACTTGATTTGGAGTTTCTTAGCTCCAGTTATAAATAATTTAGTGACTGGTGCTCAAGAAGATGGCTTGTAGTGAATTTGTGATTTTGTTGCAAACATGGTTAAAACTTGTTAATGAGATGCTTTTCGAGTTCTTATGATCTTGTGATTTCAATATTTGGTTTTAATTGAGTTCAGATTCAAGTGAGGTGAATTTGCTAAATATGCATTATGTTCATGGATACTTGGCTAAAATGGCAATTATCTAGGAATGATTTCTTGAAAATTTGAAATAATCGATCTATAAGTAAATTAATTGTTTGCATTGCTTAAAACTTACTAAGCATTGAAGCTTACTCCATGTTCTCTTTTCCATTTCTTATAGGTTTATACTTTAGCTCGAGTTGGAAGAGCCGGAGATATCATCACACTATCGAGTCATTATGTGAGTTGAGAAGATTGTATATCATCATGGTTTAAGGCATGTATAGGATAGACTATAGGTAGAATGATATTTCGACTTTGTATACATTATAGCCATGCGAAGATGGCTTGCTCATTTTGTTTAGAGAAGCCTTATAATTGAACTAATGTGTTGAAATGTTTTAGTTATAACTTGATAGTAGTTAATTTGTTATTAGATATTCGGTTATGTTTTGATAGTGAGTCATTTTGAAAATTTATAAGAGCTTTTATGGAAAATCAATGAGACATGTTTGCATTGTTGATAATTTATGTCTGGTAAGTATCTTTGACCTTATAGAAGTTTTGTTCAGTCAAGTAATACCTCATAACCTTATTCCGGCAACGGATATGAGTTAGGAGTGTTACAACAAATTCTTTGATTTCTAAAATCCTGACTAGCAAACAAATATCCTCGTTCTAACCATCTTCAAACCTTTTGCAAATTATTGCTTCCAAAGATACACATTCACGGGCATACTGACTCAACCTTACAAATTTTCGCTCGTATTCCGTGACAGACATATGGCCTTGTTTAAGCTTAAGAAACTCTTTGCGTTTCTGATCAATGAATCTCTGACTAATATATTTCTTCCGAAATTCAGCTTGAAAGAACTCCCAAGTAACCCGTTCACTAGGAACCACAGACGTAAAAGTTTTCCACCAATGGTACGCCGTATCTCTCAAAAGTGAAACGACACATTTTATACACTATTATGGACTCAAAGACAACTCATCAAACACTCTTATTGTGTTCTCTAACCAGAACTTGGGTTTTTCAGCATCATCGCTCATTGTAGCTCGGAACTCTTCAGCCCTATATTTTTTAATCTTATTGACTGGTGGTTTACTTAACTGTACCGAATTCACTAGTGGCATAATAGGAGCTTGAGGAGGATTAATCGGGGGTGGAGGTTGTTGTACAGCCTAATTGGTTCTAATATATTGGGTGAACCAATCATTCATCATTTGATAGAAGGCTTGTTTAGCCTCTCCATCACGGCTACTCGTAGCTGGTCGAGAATCAGCTTGCACCGTCCCTTGCTCGGGAGCAGGCGTATTGCTTTCAACATCGTCTGCTATAGCTCTTTCGAGATTCATTTGCTATATAAAAGCACATTTCAACGTCAGGATTCATGACACTATCGCAATTAACAAATATGGCATGTATAGCTAGACTCACAAACGCCATGGTAGTCCTAGAACTGGCTAAACCATAGCTCTGATACAAATAAAATGTAACACCCCTAACCTGTAACTGTTGTCGGAATAGGTTAGGTGACATTACTTAACCCATAACACAATTCAAAATAATCGAATAGCAGATATCAAATCATTACAGTAAAAGTCATTCATTCATCTTCATTAAGAACATAAAATCGAGTATACTATAATTAAACATGCATTCGGGACCAAATTGATAACATATAAAAGTTTTAGAACTTACAAAAAATTTCAAATTTTAAAAGGTCACACGCCCGTGTGAATAGGTCGTGTGCCTCACACGGTCATAGACATGCCCGTGTGTCCAAGTCGTGGAAAAACAGGGTATACATATTGACTTGTCTACACGGCCACATGACAAGCCCGTATTCCTTGGCCGTGGTTGAGCCTGACTTAGGCCACACGGCTAGCCACATGCCCGTGTGCCTTGGCCGTGCTCGGGCTTGACTTACAATTGTAGGGTACCCCAGGGGACACATGATCGTGCAACACAGCCGTGTGTCACACACGGCTGAGACACACGCACGTGTGGAAAAAAATAGGCCATTTGAATAGCCAACTTGCGACCCCAAATTGGGTCAACCTACAAGCAAGGAAAGAAGCATATTTGCACCACCATTTTATCCAATTTTTATGCCAAAACATTTATCATTCATATCATAATAATATCAATCATTTTCATACACATAAACCTTACCAATTCATGCCAAACATAGGGTAAGATCATACCAATACATTTCCTTCCATACATCATTCAATCTCATGCTAAACTTACCAAAACTTACCAACATTTTCCATTTCTTCTGTTCAACCAAAAAATACCACAATTGTACATTAACATCACATACCATAAGCCATTATCAATTATGAGTTTAAACACCAACTAGCCAAATCACATGGCTAAGTATATACATCACAAAACTTAATCCCACAACTACTAGCCTATATATGCCATACTTCAAAAATATACATTTTCAAAAGTACCAAAATGAGGTTTGATAGTGTGGTGACGATCCTTGACGATCCTCGAGCTTGCAGTAGCTTCGATATCTATAAAACAATGCAAACACACACACAAAGTAAGCTTTCAAAAGCTTAGTAAGATCGTACCAAAAACATCAATTGTATATAAAATATGAAACATCAATACATAAATACTTATACAAATTCTCAAATCATCAATTCAAATATATAACAACACCATCCATATGTTCATACCAACTCAATGAACTACACATACATAATATCATCTACCACATAGGTATCGAACATACCTGAATCTTCCCATACTTATTCACTTTTATTCTCACCTCTCGTTTGATTATTATAAGTCTTTCCATAAATTATTCGTACTTTAAACATCCGCACACTTAGTGCTATAAAGGTTAGCCGAAGCTAGAACGATTTCGCACAGTTAGTGCTATCTCAATTAACCGAAGCTAAGTCAGTATCGTACACTTAGTGCCTCATATAGCTGAAGCTAGTTTGAATCGCACACTTAGTGCCAAATACCATTGATTTATTATTTTATTCATCCAAACCAAACATATATACAATCTATATATAATCAAAGTATCAAAACATACTTATAACATCATATTTTTCGTACGAACTTACCTCGTACTCGGAGTTGTCGACTCAGACTGTTTACTCTACAATCTTCGACTTCCCTCGGTCTAAGTCTGAATTCCCCTTTTCTTGATCTATATGTATTCAAAATTAACCTTTTTATTCACCAAATCAGTCAAACCAATCCAAATACACACAATGAGGGAATTTTGCAAAATAGCCCTCACATTTTCACATTTTGACACCTTAGTCCCTAATTCACAAAATCGAAAAATACATAAAATTTGCTTGTACACAAGCTTAGCCGAATTCTCCTAGCTCTCATACAAGTCCATACATTTCATTTATTTCACATTTTAGTCCCTTAAAATAACATTTTTACAATTTAACCCAAATTACTCAATTTCATCAAAAATTCAAAGACAAAACATGTAAACCCAATACCAGCTTTCATATTTCAACATATAACATCACAAAGCTCATGAATTCATCCATGGAACATTTCTAAATCATCAACAAAATCAGAAATTAAGGCATGGGTTCGATAATATACGAAGCAACGATTACAGAAAACGTAAAAATTATCAAAAACGAACAAAAATGAACCTTGAATCAAGCTTGGTATGGCCGAACCCTAGCAAAACTTTTTCTTTTTCTTTTCTTAGTAAATTTGAGCAAGATGAACACCAAATAACATGTTTTATATATATTTTTTAATTAATATTAACATATTAACTATATGACCATTTTGCCCTTTTATTAAACCTTTATAAATTCATATATATTAAGGTTATAAATGTCCATTACACATGTAAATGGCATAATAACCACATAAGGACCTCTCAAATATAAAGCCAAGTCAAATAGGAACTTTTAAGACCTAGCACACAGCTTTTACATTTTACTCGATTAGGTCTTTTTTGCAAATTAAGCACACAAATAGTTAAATTTTCACACGAGATTTTCACACATGTCAATTCACTTATAATAGGAATGAAAAATTTTATTAAAATATTTTTCTAGCTCAGATTTGTGGTCTCGAAACCACTATTTTGACTAGGGTCAAAACTGAATTGTTACAATCTATCATGCTGTAAACCTTATTAAAATAATAAAATAAATATTTTGACTTCGAATTTGTGGTCCCGAAACCACTGTTCTGATTTGACCCAAAAACGGGTTGTTACAAAGAGCATGTACTTGGTGGAGCCCCTTGTATTTTGCTATGTTTGGGACATTAGAAATAGAAGCTAATAATGCTTATAATTGTATTTTGTAAAGTTGGCAACAAAAGTTTAGTATAATTTGATTATATGTTTTAATGTTGGTAGATGATAAACTAGAATTATATAAGTTTGGAATGCATAGATGAGTAAATTGGTAATATGAGAAGTGAAATGGTATGGTTAATGCTAATTTATGCCTTATTGAATTGATTGTTTTAGGAAAGATTATACAATTGTGAATGGTTGAATATGTTACAATGTAAGTGTTTGTTTCGGTAAAATGTTGAGATATTGGTATGGTGATAAAAATGTTTTGAAATGATACATGGTGATATCAATTGGTGCATATTTGGTTAAGTATATGTAAACTATAAATAGGCTTGAATATGGTATGAAAGGTGTAACACCCCTAACCCGTATCCATCATCGGAGTAGGTTAAGAGGCATTACTTAATCCATAATACAATTCAGGACAATCGAATATCAAATTACATTATATTACAGTAACTTTCATACATTCACATTTAATAAGATCATAAAAGCGAGTATACAATACTTAAAAAATGCATTCATGACCAAATTGACATCATATGAAAGTTTTAGAACTTAAAAGAATTTTTAACTTTTAAAAGATCACATGCCCATGTGAACAGGCCGTGTGCCTCACACGGTCTAGACACGCCTGTGTGTCAAAGCTGTGGAAAAATAGGGCATAGCTACTGACTTGCCCAACAGCCAGACCGCATGCCCGTGTGTCCAACTCGTGTGCTATGCACACACCTGTGTCCAGGCCGTATGCTAGGCCGTGCCAAAAATAGGGGGTATTCTGTTTGTGACGTCAGCATACCAATTAGTGTCACACGGCCAGACCACACGCCGATGTTTCTTGGCCGTGTTTGAGCCTGACTTACAATTGCAGGGTACCCTAGGCGACACACGACCGTGCAACATGGCCGTGTGTCGCACATGGGTGAGACACACGCCCCTGTCTTTGCCCGTGTGGACAAAATCAGGCCATTAGAATAGCCAATTTGCCACCCCAATTTGATTATCCTACAAGCAATGAAAATAAGCATATTTGTATCACTATTTCAGCCAATTTCAACACTCAAACATAACCCTTTCATATCAAATAATAGCCACCAAAATTCATACTCATAAACTTTAGCAATTCATACCAAACATACAGTAATTTTATACCAAAACATTTCTTCCGTACATCATTAAATATCAAGTTAATCTTACCAAAACTTACCAACTAAAACATACCACAATTTCATATTGCCATCACATACATGAACCATTATCAACTATGAGTTCAAGCACAATTTAGCCAAATCACATAGCTAAGCATATACATCACAAAAGATACTTCCCAAACTACTAGCCTATACATGCCATACTTCAAAAATATGCATTTTCAAAAGTACCAAAATAAGGTTTGATGGTGTGGTGACGACCCTAGATGATCCTCGACCTTGCAGTAGCTTCGATAACTCTAAAACAATGTAAACACACACAAAGTAAGATTTCAAAAGATTAGTAAGCTCGTGCCAAAACACCAATAATATAAAATATGAAACATCAATACATAAGTAGTTATAATTTCTCAATTCATCCATCAAGTCCATAACAATACCAACTATATGTTTATACAAATTCAATAAACGCATTTTACCACCTACCACATAGGTATTATACTTACCGAAACATTTTCATATTCATTTTCAATCTCACCTCTTGTTTGAAAACTTTAAGACTTTCCAATGATCACCAATGCTTTAATTATCCGCACACTTAGTGCTTAAAGATTAACTGAAGCTAGAAAGATTCCGCACACTTAGTGCCATCTCAATTAATCGAAGCTAAGTCGGTATCGCACACTTAGTGCCTTTAGTAGCAGAAGCTAGTTTAAATCGCACACTTAGTGCCAAATACTTTTGATTCATCATCATATACATCCAGTTCAATTATTTATACATCTATGCATAATCAAAACAGCTATATGTACTTATAATATCATGTTCTACGTACGAACTTACCTCGTAGTCGGAGTTGTCGACTCGAACATTTATTCTACAATCTTTGACTTCCTCCGATCTAAATCTGAATTCCTCTTTTCTTGATCTATATGTATTCAAAATTAACCCTTTTATTCACCAAATCATTGAAAACAATCCATATACACACAATTAGGGTATTTTACAAAATAGCCCTCACATTTTCACATTTCGACACTTTAGTCCCTAATTCACAAAATCACAAAATACACAAAATTTGCTTGTACACAAGCTTAGGCAAATTTTCATGACTCTCATACAAGTCCATACATTTCATTTATTTCATATTTTAGTCCCTCAAAATAACATTTTTACAATTTAGCCCAAATTACACAATTTCATCAAAAATTCAAAGACAACAAATTTAAATCCAACATCAAGCTTCTATAATTCATCAACGAACATCACAAAGCTCATAGTTTCATCAATGGTACATTTCAAAATCATCACCAAAATCAGAAATTGAAGCATGGGTTCGATAGTATACTAAGCAACGATTACAAAAACATAGAAATTATCAAAAACCGATCAAAAATCATACCTCAATTGAGCTTTAACCTAGCCGAACCCTTAAGGCTTCTTTATCGTTTATTTTCTTTGTATTTTGGCAAGAACAACGATGATAATGGCCATTTTCATGTACATTAAGTTAATATTAACATGAATTAGAAAAATTTTTTTAACCTTAATAAAAACATTATCAAAACACATATATTAAGGCCATTAATGTCCATTAACCATGTTAATGGTCCAATTGCAACATAAGGACTTCACAATTATAAACCCAAGTCAAAAACGCACTTTTAACATCTAGCACATAGCTTTTATATTTTACGCGATAAAGTCCTTTTTGCAAATTAAGCACACAAACAGTTAAATTTTCACACGAGACTTTCACACATGTCAATTCACTTATAATAAGCACGAAAAATAATATTAAAATATTTTTTGACTCGGATATGTGGTCTCGAAACCACTATTTCGACTAGGGTCAAAATTAGACTGTTACAATTCTCCCCCCTTAGGGATTTTCGTACCTGAAATTCTTACCATTAAACAAATTTGGATATTGCTATCTCGTAGCATCTTCAGGCTCCCACGTGGTCTCTTCAACACCATGTCGATGCCACATCACTTTAACTAATGGAATTTTCTTATTTCGCAACTCTTTAACCTTTCAAACTAAGATACGAATCAACTTTTCTTCGTAAGTCATATCAGACTGAATTTCTATCTCAGACGGAGGAATTACATGTGAAGGATCGATTCTAACTCTGGTGGCAACAACAATCTATATGCTACCGACCCAATACGCTCGATAATTTCATACGACCCGATGAACCTCAGATTTAACTTGCCTTTTCTACCAAATCGAAGCACTTTCTTCCACGGAGACACTTTCAAAAACACTTTATCGCGATCTCAAACTCAATGTTTTTTCTTTTCAAATCTGCATATGATTTCTGATGATCGGAAGTTGCTTTCAAACTATCTCGGATCACTTGTACTTTCTGTTCAGTTTCTTTTATCAAATCAACCCCGTGAATATACAAAGGTGTACGGCATTTGCGACCATATAAAGCTTCGTATGGTGCCATTTTAATGCTCGACTGAAAACTATTATTATAAGGAAAATAAATCTAAGGTAAATACTGTTCCCACGTACCTTCAAACTCAAGAATGCAACATCTCAACATATCCTCAAGTATCTGAATAATCCATTCAAATTGAATATCTGTTTGCGGATGAAAAGCAGTACTAAAGTGCAATTTAGTACCCAGAGCATCTTGCAACTTCTTCCAGAATCACGATGTAAATCTCGGGTTTCTATCTATCACTATCGACAATGGTACACCATGCAGTCTCACGATATCGGAAATGTATAACTCAGCCAATTTATCAAGTGAGTAATCAGATCGAACTGAAATAAAATGAGCTGATTTCGTTAAACGATCAACTACAACCCAAATTGTATCTTTCTTTCTTGGAGACAGGGGCAAACCCGAAACAAAATCTATGGTCACTCGATTCCATTTCCACTCCATAATCATAATCGATTGTAGCAACCCAGAATCATAATCGACTACTGTGGGCTTCACTCAGAATCATTTGAATTAACTCTAAATTTTTCGAACACAAATTCGATCTTGGAATCTT
Source organism: Gossypium anomalum (assembly GCA_025698475.1). Classification (NCBI taxonomy): domain Eukaryota; kingdom Viridiplantae; phylum Streptophyta; class Magnoliopsida; order Malvales; family Malvaceae; genus Gossypium; species Gossypium anomalum. Next base: position 66,055,060 of record CM046956.1, read on the forward strand.
AAACAAACAACTTTATCAACTCTAAATTCTGAACCAGTCTCTACATTAGACTAAGCTCGTTTAGTTAGAATCTCATTATCAATCTTCTAGGCTTCAATAATCTGCTGTAAGAACAAAGGTCTCGCTTTTAATTTAGCTAAAACTGAACCATCATCAGACAGAACTAAGTGAGCATTCATAGCACGCAAAGCAAATAACGATTTTCGACTCAAAGCATCAACAACAACATTTGCTTTTCCCGGGTGATAATCAATCACAAGTTCGTAGTCTTTTAGCGGTTCTAACCATCTTCTCTGTTGCAGACTTAAGTCTTTCTGAGTCATCAAATACTTCAAACTCTTATGATCTGAATACACATGACATTTCTCACCGAACAACTAATAGCGCCAAATCTTTAGGGCAAACACAATCGCAGCTAACTCAAGATTGTGTGTCGGATAGTTCTTCTTGTGCGGCTTCAACTGCCTCGAAGCATAAGCAATAAATTTTCCTTCTTGCATTAGAACACATCCTAGACCAATAAATAAAAGCATCGCTGTAAATTACAAATTCTTTAATCGATTCAGGTTGAACTAATGCTGAAGCTTTAGTCAACAAAGTCTTCAACTGATCAAAACTGTTCTGACATTTTTCAGACCATTCAAACTTCACATCTTTTTGTAGCAATTTTGTCAACGGAGTTGCAATCATCGAAAAACTTTTCACGAATCTTCTATAGTAACCAGAAAGTCCCAGAAAACTACGGACTTTAGAAACATTCCTCGGAGGTTTCCAATCCAAAATAGCTAAAATTTTGCTCGGATCAACTCGAATACCAGAGGTTGATACAATATGACCCAGAAAACCAACTTCTCGCAACTAGAACTCACATTTACTAAACTTTGCATACAACTGTTTATCTCGCAGAGTCTGTAGCACTATTCTCAGATGCTCAGCATGTTTGAATTCGTCATGTGGATAAATCAATATGTTAGCAATGAATACCACAACAAATTGGTCTAAATACGGTCTGAAGATTCTATTCATAAAATCCATAAAGATAGCACGTGCGTTAGTCAATCCGAAAGGCATAATTAAGAATTCATAGTGACCGTACCTCGTTCTGAAAGCAGTCTTTGGAATATCTGAGTCTTTCACTCGCAGTTGATAATAGCCTGATCTCAAATCTATTTTTAAAAACACAGCAGCTCCTTTTAACTGATCAAACAAATCCTCAATTCGGGGCTGGGGATACTTATTCTTAACAGTCACCTTGTTCAACGAACGATAATCTATACACATTCTCACTGTACCATCTTTCTTTTTCACAAATAGAACTAGAGCACCCTAAGGTGAGAAAATCGGTCTAGCAAACCCTCGACCGGTTAACTCTTGCAACTGAGACTTTAATTCTTTTAGTTTGGTCGGAGCCATTCTGTACGGAGCTATCAAAATCGGAGTGGTACCAGGTACCAATTCAATGCCAAATTCTACCTCTCTAACTGGAGGTAATCCTTGAAGTTCTTCAGGATATACATTAGGAAATTCACAGACAATAGGTATAGATTCAACTTTCTTTTCTGACACTCTTGAATCAATCACATATGCAAAATAAGCTTCACAACCCTTTCTCACAATACTCAAAGCTTTCATCGAAGATATTACAGCGGGCAATCCATTCAAATAACTAGATTCAATTCTGACTATTTTATTATTCTTGCATCTCAAATCAATAGTTTTTCATTTGCAGTTCACCATAGCATCATGCAAAGTTAACCAATCCATACCCAGAATTATATCAAACTCATCGAAAGGTAATAACATCAGATCAGTTGGAAAACAATGATCTCGAAACATGAATGAACAATTCTTGCAGACTTTATCAACTAGAACATATCTGCCTAGGGGGTTCGAAACTCTAATTACAAATTTAGTAGACTCTATACGCAAAGTCTTACTATTCACTAAGTTCATACATATATACGAATGTGTTGATCCAGGATCTATCAAAGCAATCACAGAAGTATCATAGAGAGTAAATGTACTCGTAATCACATCTGGCGATGAAGCTTCCTCGCAAGCTCAAATAGCATAGGCTCTAGCAGGTGCACGAGCCTCAGATCTCACAGCTGTGTCTTTCATTCCTCTCTGATTACTGCTTATATTTCTAAAATTTTTGGGAGATCTACCACGAGAAACATTACCACTCTCCTCGGATTTTGAACATTATCTTTTTCAGTTAAATCTGGGTAATCTTTAATAAAACGATTTCTTGAACCACAACTATAACAAGCTCGGTTATTACTTTTTCCCCAACATTCATTGAAATGTCGTCTTCCACATTGATCACACTCAGGCTTTTCATTCTTTGCATTATCAACACTGGCAATAGACGTGGCTGAAGATTTGTAATTTGATTGCGATCTAGCACGATCTCTGTTCGAATGTCCCACGCTAGCCTTTGAATGATTGCTATCATCTCTAAACTTCTTGGATCCAGATTGAAATGATTTGCCCGATGATCTCTTTCGTACCTATCTAGCTTCAAAATAAACCTTTCTTTTCTCTTTTCCAAGATCTTCAGCTTTACATGCTCGTTCAACAAGCACCATGAATTCTTTGATTTCCAGAATCCCAACTAGCAAACGAATATCTTCGTTCAAACGGTCTTCAAATCTCTTGCACATTATTACTTTCGAAGATACACATTCGTGGGCATATTGATTCAACCTTACAAATTCCCTCTCGTATTTTGTGATAGACATACGGCCTTGTTTAAGCTCGAGAAACTCTTTGTGTTTCTGATCAATGAATCTTTGCCTGATATATTTCTTCCAGAATTTAGCTTGGAAGAAATCCTACGTAAGTCGTTCACTCAGAACCACAGATGTCAAAGTCTTCTACCAATGATACGCCGTATCTCTTAAGAGGGAAACAACATATTTTATGCATTCTTCAGGACTCAAAGAATACTCATCAAACACACTTATCGTATTTTCTAACCAGAACTCAGCTTTTTTAACATCATCACTTGTTGCAGTTGGAACTCGTCAGCCTCATATTTTCTAATCTTATCAACTGGTGGTCTACTCAAATATACCGAATTCACTGGTGGCATAATAGGAGTTTGAGGAGAATTAACCAGGGTTGGAGGTTGTTGTACAGCCGGATTAGTTCTAATGTATTCGAAAAACCAATCGTTTATCATCTGATATAAGGCTTGTTTAGCCTCACCATCACGACTACTCATAACTGGTCGAGAATCAGCTTGCACTGTCCCTTGCGCGAGAGCAGGCGCATTGCTTTCAAATCGTCTGCTACAGCTTTATTAAGATCTATTTGCTATATAAAAGCACATTTCAATGTCAGGATTCATCACAATATCGTAGTTCAAAAATATGACATGTATAGTTAGACTCACTTACGCTATGGTAGTCCTAGAACCGACTAAATAATAGCTCTAATACCAACAAAATGTAACACCCTTAACCCGTTTCCGTCATCGGAGTAGGTTAAGAGGCATTACTTAATCCATAACACAATTCAAGATAATCGAATATCAAATAACATTACATTATAGTAACTTTCATACATTCACATTCAATAAGATCGTAAAAGCGAGTATACAATACTTAACATATGCATTCAGGACCAAATTGACATCATATGAAAGTTTCAGAACTTAAAAGAATTTTAAACTTTTAAAAGATCACATAACCGTGTAAACAGGCCGTGTGCTTCACATGGTCTAGACACGCTCGTGTGTTAAAGCCGTGGCAAAACAGGGCATAGCAACTGACTTGCCCACACGGCCAGACCGCACACCCGTGTGTCCAACTCGTGTGCTATGGACATGCACGTGTCCAAGCCGTGTGCTAGGCCGTGCCAAAAATACGGGGTATTTTGTTTGTGACGTTAGCATACCAATTAGGGTCACACGGCCAGACCACACGGCCATGTGTCTTGGCCGAGTTTGAGCCTGACTTACAGTTGAAGGGTACCCCAGGGGACACACGACCGTTCAACATGTCCATGTGTCGCACAAGGCTAAGACACATGCCCCTGTCTCTGCCCGTGTGGTCAAAAACAGGCCATTAGAATAGCCAATTTGCCACCCCAATTTGATTATCCTACAAGCATGAAAACAAGCATATTTTTCTTACCATTTCAGCCAATTTCAACACTAAAACATAACCCTTTCATATCATATAATAGCCACCAAAATTCATACTCATAAACTTTACCAATTCATACATAACATAAAGTAATTCCATACCAAAACATTTCTTCCATACATCATTAAATCTCAAGTTAATCTTACCAAAACTGACCAACTAAAACATACCATAATTTCATATTGCCAACACATACATGAACCATTATCAACTATGAGTTCAAGCACAATTTAGCCAAATCACATAGCTAAGCATATACATCACAAAAGATACTTCCCAAACTACTAGCCTATACATGCCATACTTCAAAAATATACATTTTCAAAAGTACCAAAATGAGGTTCGATAGTGTGGTGACGACTCTAGACGATCCCCCAGCTTGTAGTAGCTTCGATAACTCTAAAACAATGTAAACACACACAAAGTATGCTTTCAAAAGCTTAGTAAGCTCGTACCAAAACACCAACAATATAAAATATGAAACATCAATACATAAGTAATTATAATTTCTCAATTCATCCATCAAGTCTATACCAACACCAACTATATGTTTATACAAATTCAGTAAACCTTTATGCATTTTACCACCTACCACATAGGTATTATACTTACCGAAACATTTTCATATTCATTCGTTTTCAATCTCACGTCTTGTTTGAATACTTTAAGACTTTCCGATGATCACCAATGCTTTAATTATCCGCACACTTAGCGCTTAAAGATTAGCCGAATCTAGAACAATTCCGCACACTTAGTGCTATCTCAACTAATCGAAGCTAAGTCGGTATCACACACTTAGTGCCTTTAGTAGCCGAAACTAGTTTAAATCACACACTTAGTGCCAAATACTTTTGATTCATCATCATATACATCCAGTTCAATTATTTATACATCTATGCATAATCAAAACAGCTATATGTACTTATAATATCATGTTCTACTTACAAACTTACCTCGTACTCGAAGTTGTCGACTCGAACGTTTATTCTACAATCTTCGACTTCCTCTGATATAAATCCAAATTCCTCTTTTCTTGATCTATATGTATTCAAAATTAACCCTTTTATTCACCAAATCATTCAAAACAATCGATATACACACAATTAGGGTATTTTACAAAATATCCTTCACATTTTCACATTTCGACACTTTAGTCCCTAATTTACAAAATCATAAAATACACAAAATTTGCTTGTACACAAGCTTAGGCGAATTTTCTTGACTCTTATACAAGTCCATACATTTCATTTATTTCACATTTTAGTCCCTCAAAATAACATTTTTACAATTTAGCCCAAATTACTCAATTTCATCAAAAATTCAAAGACAACACATTTAAACCCAACATCATGCTTCCATAATTCATCAACTAACATCACAAAGCTCATAGTTTCATCAATGGTACATTTCAAAATCATCACCAAAATCAGAAATTAAAGCATGGGTTCAATAGTATACTAAGCAACAATTACAAAAACGTAGAAATTATCAAAAACCGATCAAAAATTATACCTCAATTGAGCTTTAACCTAGCCGAACCCTGAAGGCTTCTTTATCTTTTATTTTCTTTGTATTTTCGGTAAGAACAAGGATGATAATGGCCATTTTCATGTACATTAAGGTAATATTAACATGAATTATAAATTTTCATTTTTAACCTTAATAAAAACATTATCAAAACACATTTATTAAGGCCATTAATGTCCATTAGCCATATTAATGGTCCAATTGCAACATAAGGACTTCACAATTATATAGCCAAGTCAAAAAGGCACTTTTAACATCTAGTACATAGCTTTTATATTTTACGCGATAAAGTCCTTTTTGCAAATTAAGCACACAAACAGTTAAATTTTCACATGAGACTTTCACACATGCCAATTCACTTATAATAAGCACAGAAAATAATATTAAAATATTTTTTTGACTCGGATATGTGGTCCCAAAACCACTATTCTGACTAGGGTCGAAACCAGACTGTTACAAAAGGTTATAATTGTGATTGGATTTAGTTGTTAGGTAAAGATGCTAATTAGTTAATGTAGTATGCACAATTTTCACTTTATGTTGTTGTGAGATTTTGAAGGTTGTTGTAACCTCCCAAACCTGAAAAAGACGTTATGACCGAATTCTGAAGGTTACATTGGCCATCAGAATGACACAGTGAAACTTTTGTAATTTCAAACATATTTTAAAACTACTTGAATATTTGTTTTTATATCACAAAAACATGTTAATTTCGGAAGATTGATTGATTTTATAATTTCATTTGTATTCGGAAGATTGATTGATTTTATAACTTCATTTGTAAAGAATCATCATTTTAAAAATTAAATTGAATTTTGTTAAAAACTTATTTTCAGTATTGTAGCAAAAAAAGAGTGATTTAATCAGACTTTCAATAAAAATCAAATTTTATGCATGGTCATTTAAAAATCAATTTAAGTAGTTTAAAACTTAATGTCAAACAAATCAAAATAATAATCCCAAAAAGAAAATCCCATGCCACAGTCCATATAAAAACTATTATAGTCCAAGAAAAGTTATTAAAATTTAGCTTAAAGTACTTAAAAGTAAAAACACCTGAGAAGCTCCTTCGATGGTTGTGTCCAAGTCCTAACCTCAGGGGTTATCTGTAAAAACAATAAACTAATGGGGGTGAGCTAAAAAACTCAGTGTGAGCCGTAACTCTAGTAAATAGTGATAAATAGTAAATATATCACTCAAGCCAATAAAAATATAGAATATCATAAATAGTAAAAAATTCACAGTTTATGCCATGCATGATCATGTCAATGCAGTGTTTTCAGAAAAAGGTCCAACCCAATTCTGCTACACACCAGTTTGTGAATAAGCCACGAGTAATGCAGATAAACTACTATAAATGTGGACAAGCCACTAGTATTGTAGACAAGCTGTTAGTAATGTGGACAAGCCACCAGTAATGCAGATAAACTACCAGTACTTCCTCCTTATATATTTGTCCCAATCCCAATGCTATAAGACATGCATTTAATGATAACAGAGTAGTATAGTAAGCTTGATTAAAACATGCACTCGGTAGCAGAATCAGTAGGCTTGATTTAGACATGTGATCAGTAACAAAAATAATGGCATGAAATATCATACATTCGGTAAAACAGTATAGTGGGCACATTTAACGATGCTTTTAGTATTATCAATATCATAAACCATATTTTAATAAGTGATTAAAATTTTAGTAATAATGTACATGATTTATCATGTAATTAGTCTCATTAATAGAATAGTAACATGCTTTCATATCACATATTATGCGAAGCATCACTGAGTCATATAATATCATACACACAAATAATGCATCACGTATTTTTTTAGATCAGAGCCACTTACTTGAAATCAATCCTAATAAATGAATTATTAACCACCCAGAATACTTAGTGTATTCGTTTAGCCATTAATTCAAAATAGATTTAAACTGTTAATTTTTATTAATCGATATTTACAAAAATGTTATGAACAAATCATACACAACATCAAAAAGTTAAAACTTACACCTAGATTGAGGATCTTGCAACTCTGATATAATCCTCTATATTTCAGCGATACAGATCTAATCATATCATGCTTGATTTGATGAAAGAATGAAGGTACCAACACCAAAATACCCATGTTAGTTTTGATTTTACAGTCAAAAGTAATCCTTTTATAAAATTGAATGAATAACAACTTAATCTTAGACCCTTTCAACAGAAATCCAATACTCCTCTTGTTCTAATGCAAAAATCGAGTGCTTCGGACCTAGACCTTCAAAGAAAACACAAATTTAGTGAGATGAACAAGCAAGATTCAACCATAACAATTAAAGAGAAAAGTTTAGATTTGGTTGGGCGATCATTACTTACACTTTTCTGTTAAGACCGAAAAACTACGGTTCAACGACGATTTTGGGTAGAGGGAGAAATATTATCTATGGAGAAGCAACAGTGTAAACAAGATAAGTATGAAGAGTTAATCAATATTATAATCAACTTGATAAAATGAAGAATAAGTAAAAGATATTCATTTATAAAGGAAAAGAATAAAGGAGAAAAAGGGAGAAAAACATGTGGCGACGATGATCCGACGATGGTGCAGTGGTGGCAAGGAGAGGAAATTAAGGGAAGAATAACGGTGAAAGGGTGGTTGAGGTGGTGTAATAGGCAACACAAAGGAGGATATGTGGTGGTAAAATGGAAAATATGAAGAGAGGAGAAGAAGCTAGAGAAAAAGGGGCGGCACAAGTGTTGGTTTTTGAGATAAAGATGAAAAAAGAAAAAAAATGAAAGTTGATGACTTTCTTTTGGTAAAATGTAACACCCCTTACCCATGTCCTACGATAGGACAGGATACGAGGCATTACTTGACTTAACACAAGCAAACATACAAAATCGGGCCATAAAATTTCATTTCAATCAACTTCATTCATACATATACAAATTGTCCCTTATATAGGCCTACAAGGCCCAAAACATACATCAGAAGTAGTTCGGGACTAATCTGAGAACTTTAGAAAACTTTGGAAAAAATTAGGAAAAATTTCATAAAATAGGGTCACACGCCCGTGTGGGTAGGCCGTGTGGTCACACACGCCTGGGCTTGGGACATGCCCATGTCCTCAGCCCGTGTAACTCTCTATTTATGACGTCATCAACGCAATTAGGGTCACACGACCAAGTCAAATGCCCGTGTACTTAGGCCGTGTGGTGAATTAAATTCCAAAAATTAAGTGTAGACTTCACACGGCCTGAGCACACGCCCATGTCCTGGGGCTGTGTCCTTCACATGGCTAAGCCACACGACCGTATATCTGCCCGTATGTTTACTACTGGACATTTTGTTTTGCCTAATTAGGGTACAGGGGACACACGGTTGGATTACACTCCCACGGGGCAGACCGTGTGTCACACACGGTGTCACACACGACCTAGACACATGCACGTGTGTCTACCCGTCTGGACATATTCTAGGCTAATTCCCAAGCCATTTTCCACCCTTACATGCTCACTCACTTATATATTTTTGATGGCATGCAACATAGCATGTTTAGTCACTCAAATACTCACAATCATGATTAATCCATGACTCTGTAATGTCAACATATCACATGCTCAAACCATCATGCTTTCATATGGCATTCCACACCAATTTCTTATTTATTCATCCTTATAAACCTACCTTCAATCTACTCAATTATACCACAAACATCATCATACCTATTAGTCCCAATTCATTCGTTAAGCATATGTGCCATTTATCACATCCATTACCAACAAGCAACGACATCACAAAGCATAAACATATTGCATGCATGCATAAATAATTAGGTTACGACCCGAGAAGCAAATATAAATGACATCTCATGGCCTTATACAAAATGAATTATAATACCATCATGAGCCAACTCATTTGGCTAATCAATATGACACTTAACAACATGACCAAGTCCTTTATACATTCCATACTTAAAATACTTAAACCATATGTATACAAAGGATTGAATCGATAGTGTGATCCGAGCTCTGACGTCTTTTGATCCCAAGCTAGCTTGGCAACACTATAAAAGATGAAAAGGAAGGGGGTAAGCATTAAAGCTTAGTAAGTCCATATGCAAATAACACGCTATCTAAACAAGTATTTAACATACATTTAATATAATGAACATAAATTTGTGTTTCATCAAATCATTTAAACTTACTCATCACATAAACAACCTTGTCATAAGTTCATCCCATACTAAGGCATTACTCATGAGTTTGGTATACATACCTGTATCAATTCATAGCATAAACTCTTACATACCTGTATCAATTCATAGCATAAACTCTTACTTTCTCGTCCTTGTCAAATACATCAATTTACACTTTAAATTACCCGTTGAACGCTTGGAATACTATTGGATACACGAAAGGCTTGCACATAATTGCCACATACGTAGCTAAAGCTACCTCATATTACGTAACACATAAAGGCTCATTCTCGAGCTACTCACGAGTCTGCTCACACAAGTTGTCAGTTAGGGCGTAGCTACACGGGCTACTCACACAAGCTGTCAGGTATCTGTAACACATGCCGGACTACCCAACCACCGATAGAACGTACAAGACCAGCACCTGGAACCACATAAACATATATCACATATCTTATGAGCTCATAAATCATATAGTTCCTAGTGACATGTTACTTGTATCATAAACTATTCCTAAGGTTCAAACGAGATTTTTCGATATCACATCTCTGTCAAGCTTGCTCCTAATGTCGATCTTAGTGTCCATAACACTGAATCACTTACTCATGGAGTAATCAAAGCATAACTCGTGATAGCATTAAAAAATTTAAATTCACATAATACTCAAGCATCAAAATATAACATAACATCACATTATTTGTATATGAACTTACCTCGATACAAAATGATGAAAACGAGCCTATTCTTTGTATACCTTGTTTTTCCCCCGATCAAGACCCGAATCATGTTTTTCTTGATCTATAATGTAAAATTTAACTTATTTAATACACACATTGTTCAAATCTACCTATAACACATACTTTGGTAAAATTAGCTTTTTACCCTTAACTTTTCACTTATTTACAAATTGGTCCTTAGGCTCATAAAATGCCTACTCCTAGCAGCCCACATTTTTCTTTATTTCACATATTTACTACCTATTTTACAACTTTTACGAATAGGCCCTTTTCATGTATTTCCATCAAGTTTTTGAACATGAACCCTAGCTTAAAATAAGGGTAGAAATAGCTAGATCGTGCTTCAAGGATCTCAAAAACATAAAGAATATCAAAAACGGGGCTAGGATGTACTTACCATTGAGCTTGAAAAGTTGAAAAACTTTAACTATGGAACCCTTCGAAATTTCGACTATGGCATGGAGAAGATGAGCAAATTTTGCTTGATTTTTCCCTTTTTATTCTTTTATTAACCAAATAAATAAAATGCCCTTTAATGCCTTTCTTTCAAATTTTCCTATGCATGCTTATTTTTGTCCAAAATTTTAGAACTTGGTCAAATTACTATTTAAGGACCTCTAATTTATAATCCTTAGCAATTTCATGCTTAAAGCTTCTAGAATTCAAGTTTTGCAACTTATTCAATTTAGTCCTTAACTTCAAATTGGACAATTTAGGCATAAAATTTCTTCATAAAAATTTTACACAATCATGCATTCATATCATGGATCATCAAATAATCATAAAATAATTATTTCTACTTTAGAGTTGTGGTCTCGAAACCACTATTTCGACTAGACCCTAATTTGGGATGTTACAACTCTCCCCCCTTTAGGGATTTTCGTCCCTGAAAATCTTACCGGTGAAAAGGTTTGAGTATTGGTTTCTCATGGCCTCCTCACGCTCCCATATAGCCTCTTCAACCCCATGTCTTTGCCATAACACTTTCATAAGGGCAATACTTTTGTTTCTCAACTGTTTGACTTCCTAAGCCAAAATCTTAACCGATTCTTCGCCATAAGTCATATCCGATCGAATCTCAACCTCTGTCGGTGAAATCATGTGTGAAGAATCAGATCGGTAGTGGCGCAACATAGACACGTGGAATACATCATGGATCTTTTCCAATTCGGATGGTAAGGCTAACCGATAGACAACTGGCCCTACTCTCTCGGTGATCTCATACGGTCAAAGAACGCGGACTCAACTTGCCTTTTCTACCAAATTTCAAAACCTTTTTCCATGGAGACACTTTCAAAAATACCTTATCACCAACCTAAAACTTAATCTCTTTCCGTTTCAAATCCGCGTAGGATTTCTGTTTATCTGAATCAACTTTTAAACAATCACAAATTATCTGATTTTCTCTAAGTTCAGTCCAATACAGAGGTGTTCGGCACTTACGCCCGTATAATGCCTCATAAGGTGCCATTTTCAAACTCGACTGAAAACTATTGTTATAGGCAAATTCTACCAACGATAAGTACTTTTCCCAACTACCTTGGAACACAAGAACACAGCACCGTAACATATCTTCAAGAATTTGAATTAAATTTTCGAATTGAACGTCAGTTTGCGGATAGAAAGCGATACTAAAATTCAATTTCGTACCAAACGCTTCTTGTAACTTTTTTCAAAATCGTGAAGTGAACCTCAGATCTCTATCCGATATAATCGACAAAGGTACTCCATGCAACCTCACTATTTCAGAAATATACAATATGACTAACTTATCAAGTGAATATGCAACGCCCTTTACCCGTATCTGATGCCAGAACAGGGTACAAGGTATTACCGGACTTGAGTACTTGTAATCATTTAAAACCGAGACATAAAATTTCATCAATTTTAAATTTTTTAAACATATTCAAGACTATCTACATTAAATGACTTTATACAATAGAGACCTTCAAATAACATAGGTCAGCATTTTAGGCCAACTCCTAGCAACTTAATAACAATTAAACAAGTCTCCATACATGCCAAAGACTTAAAAATACTTTAAAACCTTTATATATATCGATCAATAGTTTGATAGTGTGATTTAACCTCCGGCGACCTCCAACTCGAGCTAACATCTGCGACACTATAGGAAAAAGGAAAGGAAGGGAGTAAGCATTATAGCTTAGTAAGTAAATATGTAAATATTAATAAACAATACATTATCATACATTCAACAAAGTCACAATATGTTCCCGGAATATTACCGTCTCAAACACACATACTTTCACTATTACAATTATAAACAAATTTAAAATACGCCGTCTAGCAGAGTACCAGCAGCTAAATTATTTATTTCTAGAGCTACAGAACTCCAAATTACAAACCATTAATTTTCCTTGAAACTAGATTCACGTATATTCTTACCATAAAATTTTTAGAATTTTTGGTCTAGCCAATTAGTACAGTTTATTCATTGAAGTTACCCCTGTTTCACTGCTCAACTGTTCTGACCACTCTTCACTACGAACAAATTTTCTCCTCGTACAGAATTAAAAGGATGTTCTCGTTTTTTAATTTGAAACTAGACTCATTAAGGATTTCAAGCATATAAATTATATCCCATAATTATTTTTGTAAAATTTTTAATGATTTTCCAAGTCATAATAGGGGATCACGTAGTCATTCTGAACCAGTCTCATAGAAACTTAAATATATCAGAATATAGAATTCTTTTGCTTGCTCTGTTTCTGTTATATGAAAATAGACTCATTAAGCTTTAATTTGATACCTTAGTCAGTCTCTGATTCAATTTATACTATTTTTGGTAAATTTTTAAATTCTCATCACTGCAACTATCCAGAACAGTTTTATTGTAAATTTTGATCTTTCACACGTCAATTGTATTCATCACTTACCCATAACAATGTTTCCAATTTCCAATCACATATCGAGCATATTGCTCATAAGTTACACACGTATATACTTACACTTATCATCACAAAGTCATACACAATTTCATTTAATCAATTTCCCAGTTGAACGCTTCGGAATAATAATAGATACGCGATGATATCGCACACAACCCACCTTTAAAATCGAAGCTCTCTTGTACACATAGTGGCCTTCACTTAGCACCACTCATGTGACCTAGCTTGATTGTACACATAATTTTGGCTCTCTTGTACACATGGTGAACACTTAGTACCACCCATGTGACCTAGACAGGTTATCTCATAGCTCTCTTGTCTACATGGTGTCCTTCACCTGGAACCACGCATGCGACCTAGCTACATATATCCCGTAGCTCTCTTGTCTACATGGTGTCCTTCACTTAGAACCACGCATGCGACCTAGCTACATATATCCCATAGCTCTCTTGTCTACATGGTGTACACATAGTATCACCCATGCGACCTACCTACATCATAATGTCTCGTAGCTCTCTTGTACACATGATGTACACTCAGCACCATACATGTCACCTAGCTATATACCATTTGTATCATCCAATCTTTCCGAAGATTCAACCGGGATTTCTCTCTCTTTCTAATACTTGATTCCATACTTCCAATGGTCTACTTGATTAAAAAATCAGCTACAATACATAAAATATGCTGAAATATAAAAACATAAAAAAGATAATGTATTATTTACATACAAACTTACATACTTTCTCATTTTCATGTCGAATTAATATTGAACATTTAAATCATCATAATTATACTTATTTTCAACACCTCGACAATCATAGTAAATATATCAATTTTACATTGAAACATGCATAAATTAATACTTATTATACATATGAACTTAGCTCGGTACTAAAACGGCCATTTTACCAACTTTCTCGATTTTTGATTTTTCTCCCATTCTAGGTTCAAATCTCGTTTTCTGGGATTATTGAGCTTGGAAAGCTTGAAAACCCTAGCCATGGCTTCCCCCATGCTAATTTCGGCCTCCATGAGAAAGATGAGTCAATTTTGGCTTTATTTTCCCTTTTTATTTCTTTTAATTACCAAATGACTAAAATGCCCTTAAGGCCTTTCTTTAAAATTTTGTCCTATTCATGCCCATTTTTGTCCAAACAAAAAATAATGGTCTAATTGCCATTTAAGGAACCCCTGTTTAAACTCCCATTTCAATCAAGTACTTATGAATTAGAACACATATTTTGCAACTTTTGCAATTTAGTCCTAAAAGTCCAATTAAGCACTTTATCAGTAAAATTACTTAACGATATTTTTACACAATATTTTAATCAATAAATAAACCTTAAAACTTAATCGGAATAAATTTTTTGACTTCGAATTTGTGGTTCTAAAACCATCGTTCCGTTTAGGCCCTAAATCGGGCTGTTACAGCAACTTCTGCAAATAAGCCCTAATAGGCAAATTAAATATGCAATCTATAATATTTCTTATCAATACTATAACACATGCATCTAATGACTCGGTAAATCATAAAAATTAATCGAAATAAACTTTTCTGTCTCAAATTTGTGGTTTCGCAACCACTATTCCATTTAAGCCCTATTTCGAGATGTTACATTTCTCCTCCCTTTAGGGATTTTCGTCCCCGAAAATCTTACCGGTAAAAAGATTCAATATCTTTTCTCAAAATTTCTTAAACATCTCCAAACAAATTTTCTTCAAAGCAGTACTTTCAAAATCACCACACTATCAAATTGAAATCCAATATAACTAAGTTTCAACTCGGTATGACCTCTATATTAATCGAAAACTATTTCCAATTCTCACATTTGATTTCACTTTTTTTAACCAAAAACTCTGCATTCAGCAATTAATACAGCTCAATCATTATTCTTCTGTCTAATTTTATCATTACTAAATCCACATTATCTCATTCACAATCAAAATTTATTTTTAAAAAAATCCAGCAATCATATACTTTAAGCGTCATACCTGGATGAGTTAATTAACTAAGTCTAATCTTTCTTTAACTGTAACATTTCGAATTCGGAAAATCTTCATAATAATCGACATCTTTTCGCAAATTGAGTTCATTTATTAAACCATTCTCAAATGCTATCACATTGTCAATTAATCTTACTGGAAGGGGGTGAGGTCAGAACACTTCTAACTTGCCTCATATATATTCATGCGTATAACTTAACACTCATCAATATATATATAATTTGCTTCAAATAACTCAACATGCATATTCATTTTACATAACCTTCCTATCATCTTATACAAACAAATACACTTATATATGTGTTCATAATTCTCAAATAGAATTACTCATAACATTCATTTAATTTCACAAGTTACACTCATAGCATCACACAATTGCCATTCAACATGAACACTTATCATAATATAAACTTTCCTTCATCTCATCTTTCATATTCCAAGAGAAATTCTTATTCACGACTCTTGATCTTACACATATCATCACAAGTCACCAAGATCAATTTAAATACACCAATATATCCACCAAATTATACAAACTTACTTAGCCCCTTTTTACACTGTGTCGATGGTAGCTCGGTTGGAAAACACTGTCTCAACTCAACAAAACTATTTCATCGGGATCGGGAGGCATCGTACTATCACAAGTAGTAATATGGCATGTATAGGTTAACTCTTACACATGCTAGGTTAGTCCAGAGAATCGACTAAACAATAGCTCGATACCACTAAATGTAACACCCTTACTCGTATCTCGAGGCGAGAAGCAGTGCAGGTATTACCTGGACTTGAGTACTTGTAATCATTTAAAACGAGACATAAAATTTCATCAATTTTAAACTTTTAAACATATTCAGGACTATCTACATTAAATAACTTTATACAATAGATATCTTCAAATAACATAGGTCAGCATTTTAGGCCAACTCCTAGCAACTTAATAACAATTAAACGAGTCTCCATACATGCCAAAGACTTAAAAATACTTTAAAACCTTTATATATATCAATCAATAGTTTGATAGTGTGATTTAACCTCCGGCGACCTCCAACTCGAGCTAACATCTACGACACTATAGGAAAAAGGAAAGGAAGGGAGTAAGCATTATAGCTTAGTAAGTAAATATGTAAATATTAATAAACAATACATTATCATGCATTAAACAAAGTCACAATATGTTCCCGGAATATTACCATCACAAACACACATACTTTCACTATTACAATTATAAACAGATTTAAAATACGCCATCTAGCAGAGTACCAGAAGCTAAATTATTTATTTCTGGAGCTACAGAACTCCAAATTATAAACCGTTAATTTTATCTGAAACTAGATTCACGTGTATTCTTACCATAAAATTTTTAGAATTTTTGGTCTAGCCAATTAGTACAGTTTATTCATTGAAGTTACCCCTATTTCACTGCTCAACTGTTCTGACCACTCTTCACTACAAATCAATTTTCTCCTCGTACAGAATTAAAAGGATGTTCTCGTTTATTTCATTTGAAACTAGACTCATTAAGGATTTCAAGCATATAAATTATATCCCATAATTATTTTTGTAAAATGTTTAATTATTTTTCCAAGTCAAAACAAGGGATCACGTAGTCAATCTGAACCAGTTTGATAGAAACTTAAATATCTCAGAATATAGAATTCTTTTGCTTGCTCTGTTTCTGTTATATGTAAATAGACTCATTAAGCTTTAATTTGTTATCTCAGTCAGTCTTTGATTCAATTTATACTATTTTTGGTAAATTTTTAAGTTCTCATCACTGCAACTATCCAGAACAGTTTTATTGTAAATTTTGATCTTTCACACGTCAATTGTATTCATCACTTACCCATAACAATCTTTCCAATTTCCAATCACATATCGAGCATATTGCTCATATGTTACACACATATATACTTACACTTATCATCACAAAGTCATACACAATTTCATTTAATCAATTTTCCAGTTGAACGCTTCAGAATAATAACAGATACGCGATGATATCGCACACAGCCCACCTTTAAAATCGAAGCTCTCTTGTACACATAGTGGCCTTCACTTAGCACCACTCATGTGACCTAGCATGATTGTACACATAATTTTGGCTCTCTTGTACACATGGTGAACACTTAGTACCACCCATGTGACCTAGACAGTTTATCTCGTAGCTCTCTTGTCTACATGGTGTCCTTCACCTGGAACCACGCATGCGACCTAGCTACATATATCCCGTAGCTCTCTTGTCTACATGGTGTCCTTCACTTGGAACCACGCATGCGACCTAGCTATATATATTCCGTAGTTCTCTTGTCTACATGGTGTACACATAGTATCACCCATGCGACCTACCTACATCATAATGTCTCGTAGCTCTCTTGTACACATGATGTGCACTCAGCACCATACATGTCACCTAGCTACATACCATTTGTATCATCCAATCTTTCCGAAGGTTTAACCGGGATTTCTCTCTCTTTCTAATACTAGATTCCATATTCCAATAGGCAATTATGATTAAAAAATCAGCTAAAATACATAAAATATGCTGAAATATAAAAACATAATAAAGATAATGTATTATTTACATACAAACTTACATACTTTCTCATTTTCATGTCGAATTAATATTGAACATTTAAATCATCATAATTATACTTATTTTCAACACCTCGACAATCATAGTAAATATATCAATTTTACATTGAAACATGCATAAATTAATACTTATTATACATATGAACTTACCTCGATACTAAAACGGCCATTTTACCAACTTTCTCGATTTTTGATTTTTCTCCCATTCGAGGTTCAAATCTCGTTTTCTGGGATTATTGAGCTTGGAAAGCTTGAAAACCCTAGCCATGGCTTCCCCCATGCTAATTTCGGCCTCCATGAGAAAGATGAGTCAATTTTGGCTTTATTTTCCCTTTTTATTTCTTTTAATTACCAAATGACTAAAATGCCCTTAAGGCCTTTCTTTAAAATTTTGTCCTATTCATGCCCATTTTTGTCCAAACAAAAAATAATGGTCTAATTGCCATTTAAGGAACCCCTGTTTAAACTCCCATTTCAATCAAGTACGTATGAATTAGAACACATATTTTGCAACTTTTGCAATTTAGTCCTAAAAGTCCAATTAAGCACTTTATCAGTAAAATTACTTAACGATATTTTTACACAATATTTTAATCAATAAATAAACCTTAAAACTTAATCGGAATAAATTTTTGACTTGAATTTGTGGTTCTAAAACCATCGTTCGTTTAGGCCCTAAATCGGGTCATTATAAAGAACTTCGCAAATAAGCCCTAATAGGCAAATTAAATATGCAATCTATAATATTTCTTATCAATACTATAACACATGCATCTAATGACTCGGTAAATCATAAAAATTAATCGAAATAAACTTTTCTGTCTCAAATTTGTGGTTTCGCAACCACTATTCCATTTAAGCCCTATTTCGAGATGTTACATTTCTCTTCCTTTAGGGATTTTCGTCCCCAAAATCTTACCACAAAAAGATTCAATATCTTTTCTCAAAATTTCTTAAACATCTCCAAACAAATTTTCTTCAAAGCGATGCTTTCAAAATCACCACACTATCAAATTGAAATCCAATATAACTAAGTTTCAACTCGGTATGACCTCTATATTAATCGAAAACTATTTCCAATTCTCACATTTGATTTCACTTTTTTAACCAAAAACTCTGCATTCAACAATTAATACAACTCAATCATTATTCTTCCATCTAATTTTATCATTACTAAATCCACATTATCTCATTCACAATCAAAATTTATTTTTAAAAAAATCCAGCAATCATATACTTTAAGCGTCATACCTGGATGAGTTAATTAACTAAGTCTAATCTTTTTTTAACTGTAACATTTCAGAATTCAGAAAATCTTCATAATAATCTGACATCTTTTCTGCAACTGAGTTCATTTATTAAACCATTCTCAAATGCTATCACATTGTCAATTAATCTTACTGGAAGGGGGTGAGGCTGTAACACTTCTAACTTGCCTCATATATATTCATGCGTATAACTTAACACTCATCAATATATATATAATTTGCTTCAAATAACTCAACATGCATATTCATTTTACATAACCTTCCTATCATCTTATACAAACAAATACACTTATATATGTGTTCATAATTCTCAAATAGAATTACTCATAACATTCATTTAATTTCACAAGTTACACTCATAGCATCACACAATTGCCATTCAACATGAACACTTATCATAATATAAACTTTCCCTTCATCTCATCTTTCATATTCCAAGAGAAATTCTTATTCACGACTCTTGATCTCACACATATCATCACAAGTCACCAAGATCAATTTAAATACACCAATATATCCACCAAATTATACAAACTTACTTAGCCCCTTTTTACACTGTCGATGGTAGCTCGGTTGGAAAACACTTCTGTCTCAACAAAACTATTTCATCGGGATCGGGAGGCATCGTACTATCACAAGTAGTAATATGGCATGTATAGGTTAACTCTTACACATGCTAGGTTAGTCCGAGAATCGACTAAACAATAGCTCTGATACCACTAAATGTAACACCCCTTACTCGTATCTGAGGCCAGAACAGGGTACGAGGTATTACCGGACTTGAGTACTTGTAATCATTTAAAACGAGACATAAAATTTCATCAATTTTAAACTTTTTAAACATATTCAGGACTATCTACATTAAATAACTTTATACAATAGATATCTTCAAATAACATAGGTCAGCATTTTAGGCCAACTCCTAGCAACTTAATAACAATTAAACGAGTCTCCATACATGCCAAAGACTTAAAAATACTTTAAAACCTTTATATATATCAGTCAATAGTTTGATAGTGTGATTTAACCTCCGGCGACCTCCAACTCGAGCTAACATCTGCGACACTATAGGAAAAAGGAAAGGAAGGGAGTAAGCATTATAGCTTAGTAAGTAAATATGTAAATATTAATAAACAATACATTATCATGCATTAAACAAAGTCACAATATGTTCCCGGAATATTACCATCACAAACACACATACTTTCACTATTACAATTATAAACAGATTTAAAATACGCCATCTAGCAGAGTACCAGAAGCTAAATTATTTATATCTGGAGCTACAGAACTCCAAATTATAAACCGTTAATTTTATCTGAAACTAGATTCACGTGTATTCTTACCATAAAATTTTTAGAATTTTTGGTCTAGCCAATTAGTACAGTTTATTCATTGAATTTACCCCTGTTTCACTGCTCAACTGTTCTGACCACTCTTCACTACAAATCAATTTTCGCCTCGTACAGAATTAAAAGGATGTTCTCGTTTATTTCATTTGAAACTAGACTCATTAAGGATTTCAAGCATATAAATTATATCCCATAATTATTTTTGTAAAATGTTTAATTATTTTTCCAAGTCAAAACAAGGGATCACGTAGTCATTCTGAACCAGTTTGATAGAAACTTAAATATCTCAGAATATAGAATTCTTTTGCTTGCTCTGTTTCTATTATATGTAAATAGACTCATTAAGCTTTAATTTGTTATCTCAGTCAGTCTTTGATTCAATTTATACTATTTTTGGTAAATTTTTAAGTTCTCATCACTGCAACTATCCGAATGTTTTATTGTAAATTTTGATCTTTCACACGTCAATTGTATTCATCACTTACCCATAACAATCTTTCCAATTTCCAATCACATATCGAGCATATTGCTCATATGTTACACACATATATACTTACACTTATCATCACAAAGTCATACACAATTTCATTTAATCAATTTTCCAGTTGAACGCTTGAGATTAATAATGAATCTGTGATGATATCGCATTTGACCCACCTTTAAAATCGAAGCTCTCTTGTACACATAGTGGCCTTCACTTAGCACCACTCATGTGACCTAGCATGATTGTACACATAATTTTGGCTCTCTTGTACACATGGTGAACACTTAGTACCACCCATGTGACCTAGACAGATTTATCTCAGAGCTCTCTTGTCTACATGGTGTCCTTCACTGGAACCACGCATGCGACCTAGCTACATATATCCCGTAGCTCTCTTGTCTACATGGTGTCCTTCACTTGGAACCACGCATGCGACCTAGCTATATATATTCCAGTAGTTCTCTTGTCTACATGGTGTACACATAGTATCACCCATGCGACCTACCTACATCATAATGTCTCGTAGCTCTCTTGTACACATGATGTGCACTCAAAGACCATACATGTCACCTAGCTACATACCATTTGTATCATCCAATCTTTCCAAGGTTTAACCGGGATTTCTCTCTTTCTAATACTAGATTCCATATTCCAATAGGCAATTATGATTAAAAATCAGCTAAAATACATAAAATATGCTGAAATATAAAAACATAATAAAGATAATGTATTATTTACATACAAACTTACATACTTTCTCATTTTCATGTCGAATTAATATTGAACATTTAAATCATCATAATTATACTTATTTTCAACACCTCGACAATCATAGTAAATATATCAATTTTACATTGAAACATGCATAAATTAATACTTATTATACATATGAACTTACCTCGATACTAAAACGGCCATTTTACCAACTTTCTCGATTTTTGATTTTTCTCCCATTCGAGGTTCAAATCTCGTTTTCTGGGATTATTGAGCTTGGAAAGCTTGAAAACCCTAGCCATGGCTTCCCCCATGCTAATTTCGGCCTCCATGAGAAAGATGAGTCAATTTTGGCTTTATTTTCCCTTTTTATTTCTTTTAATTACCAAATGACTAAAATGCCCTTAAGGCCTTTCTTTAAAATTTTGTCCTATTCATGCCCATTTTTGTCCAAACAAAAAATAATGGTCTAATTGTCACTTAAGGACCTCCTGCTTAAACTCCCATTTCAATCAAGTACTTATGAATTAGAACACATATTTTGCAACTTTTGCAATTTAGTCCTAAAAGTCCAATTAAGCACTTTATCAGTAAAATTACTTAACGATATTTTTACACAATATTTTAATCAATAAATAAACCTTAAAACTTAATCGGAATAAATTTTTTGACTTCGAATTTGTGGTTCTAAAACCATCGTTTCGTTTTGGCCCTAAATCGGGCTGTTACAACAACTTCTGCAAATAAGCCCTAATAGGCAAATTAAACATGCAATCTATAAAAGTTCTTATCAGTACTCTAACACATGCATCTAATGACTCGGTAAATCATCAAAATTAATCGAAATAAACTTTTCTGTCTCAAATTTGTGGTTTCACAACCACTATTCCATTTAGGCCCTATTTCGAGATGTTACAAAATAGTTGGTACGTACCGGTATAAAGTGAGCCAGCTTTGTCTATCGATCTACAACAACCCATACAACATCTTTCTTTCATGGTGTCAAAGTCAAACTCATGACGAAATCCATAGTAATACGGTCCCATTTCCACTCGAGAACTATCTGTAACAGCCGGATTTAGGGCCAAAATGGAATAGCGGTTTCGAAACCACGAATCTGAGATTTAAAAAAAATAATAATAAGAATAATTTATTATGATTTCCTAATTGTATGAAAATTTCGTTGCGAAATTTTATCGATTGGATGTTTAATTTGACGTTTAGGACTAAATTGAAATAGGTGAAAAATATGTGTGTCTAATTCATAAAGTACTAGATTGAAATGGGGGTTTTAAGTAGAGGTCCTTAAATGGCAATTAGACCATTATATTTTATATGGACAAAAATTAGGACATGGATGGAATTTTTAGAAAGTTTAGTACTAAGGGCATTTTGGTCATTTGCATATAAAATGAAATAAAATGGGAAAAATAACACAAAAATGGGTTCATTTTCATCAAGCTTGGCCGAAACTTGCATGTTCTCCATAGCTAGGGTTTTTCTCAAGCTTTCAAGCTCAATAGTAAGTGCATTCAAGCCCCGTTTTTAATGTTCTTTACATTTTTAAAATCCTCGTAACTCGGTCTACCTATTTCTACCATTATTTTGAGTTAGGGTTTATGTTTAAAAATTTATCCATGAATGATATGTATGTAATTTGATGTTTTATGGTAGAATATGAATGTTTGAAGTTAGGAGAATGATCTTTTCTAAGTGATTTTTAGCGAAAACGAGCAAAACGGCATAATCGGTAAAAATACCTATTGTTCATAACTATGTGATAGAGTGAGAATTTGATGTTGCCATAGAATATAAAAATGATCAGCATGTTATTAAACATAAGAATAAGGACTGAAATTAAATTTCCGAGCCTAGGGGCAAAATCATAATTTTGTAAAAGTTAGGGGGCAAAAATGTAATTTTTCCATAAAATTATTTTTGGATTGAAATAAATAGTATGAGTGTTAAATGATCTAAATGTGTTGTTATAGATCAAGAAAGGCGTGGAATCGATCTCGAACGGGAGAAGGAAAAGGTTTTGGACTAAATTGCAAAATTTCCATATTTTGCACCGAGGTAAGTTTGTTTGTAAAAAATACATTAACTTCATTTAAATTTTTATATTTCAGTCTATTATATATATATTAGCTGATGTTGAAGCATAAATCGACTATTGGAAGAATAGAAATAAGTAATAGAGAGAGAAATCCTGGTTGAACATTCGGAAAGATTGAGTAAAAGAGATTGAGCATAGCTAGGTTACATGTATGGTGCTCAGTGCACTTCATGTGTACAAGAAAGCTACGAGATACTATGTAGTGGCTAGGTCACATGTGTGATACGGGATGTATCCCATGTAGACAAGAGAGCTACGGGAGAGATAAATGTAGCTAGGTCGCATGTGTGATTCCAAGTGAAGGACACCATGTAGACAAGAGAGCTACGAGATAAATTGGATAGGTCACATGGGTGGTACTAAGTGTTCACCATGTGTACAAGAGAGCCGAATTATATGAAATATGATGGTGGAGCTGTGTGCTGAAACCATCAAGTATCGGGAATTGATCCGAATTGTTCAACAGGATGGCTTTATGGTGACATTGTAATCATGGACCTATACTTGTGAATTATATGAAATGTGGTGAAAATGAATTGTGATATGCATGTTAAAATGAGATTAATATAAAGAAAGTGTGAAAGAGTGAATTAGCAATAATATTGTTTTGGACAGACACAGTGTCGTGAATTTGAAAAATCACCAAAAATAATGGGAATTTAATTAGAGGCTGAATGAGATATGAATTTAGAGATTAATGAGTCTAGTTTCATGTAAAAGAAACAGATCAAGTAAAGGAATCTTATATTTTGAGAAATTTATATTTTCGTGAGACCTGTTCAGAATGACTGCATGATCCTCTGTTCAGACTTTAAAAATTTACCATAAATTGTAAAGAAACAATTAGGAGTTTTATCTTACATGTATGGAATCCTTATTGAGTCTAGTCTTATAATAAATAAACGACATAGTCATTGAAACTTTGAATAGAGAGATATATGAATCGTAATATACAGGGGCAGAGTGACTGAACCCTGAAACAGGGGAGACTTTAACTAATAAACTGTACTAATTGGCTTGACCAAAAATTCTAGAAAAAAATTAGTAAGTATATATTTGAGTCTAGTTTCAGGGAAAATTTACAGAATTGGATTTAGAGTTTTGTAACTTGAGTTATGATTTATTTAGTGAACATGACGCAGGAGGGATAGCTTGATCAAATTGGAGTAACAAATGAAATTAAAAATAAAGATGATTGAGTTACTTTGTAAACATATTAGATTCCTTATTTATTATTTATATACTTACTTACTAAGCAATAAGCTTACTTTCTTTTCTCTCTCTTTTTTTTTTTATTTTATAGCGTCATCCAGCTAGCACGGGAGTTAGAGATCGTTGAAGATCTGTCCTCACTATCAATACTTTTGGTATTTGAACTAAACATTTTGAATTATGGCATGTATAGCAGGCTTAGTTATTTTTGTTACGTGTCATAATTGCCTAGGCTTAAAATATAGGCTACAGTATGTGATTGACTATTTTGTACAAAGCCATTAAAGTTGGCTAATATTGTTAAAGACATATGTTATAATGTTTCATGATCCAATTGGATGCCATATTTTTGTCTCGATTTTATTTAATGGTATGTGTTATGTTCTGGTAATATCTCGTACACTGTTTCGATGTGGAATGAGTGTAAGGGGTGTTACATTTAGTGGTATCAGAGCCAGGTTTAGTCGGTTCTCGAACCAATAATGTGTGTGTAAAAGTCTAGCTATACATGCCATAAAAATACTGTGATAGTGTGGTGACTCCTGATTATTCTAAACTGTGTTTTGTTTTAATATAGTAATGGATCCTGACGGAATTGCGGCTGATGATGCTGTTAGTAATGCACTGGCTCCCATACAAGGGACTGCGCCTATAGAAAGTAGACCTGAGACATTGAGACAGGGAGATGAGGCTCGTGATGCCTTTCTCCAAATGATGAACAATTGGTATACTGAGTTTATTCGAGCAAACCCAAATGCTCAACCTCCTCCACCCCCTCTCATACCTCAGACGGTTCCTGTAGTTGCTCAAGGCATAGATTTGGTAAGAATGAACAAGCCTCCGGTTGACAAGATTTGAAAATAAGGGGCCGAAGAGTTTAGAGCAAAGATCGATGATGATCCCGAGAAAGCGGAGTTATGGCTTGAAAATTCTACCCGTGTATTTGATTAGCTCTCATGTACACCCGAAGAGTGCTTAAAGTGTGTTGTATCACTTTTGAGAGATTCAGCTTACCACTGGTGGAAGACTTTGGTAGCAGTGGTGCCAAAAGAAAGAGTTACTTGGGATTTCTTCCAGGAAGAATTCAGAAAGAAATACATAAGTCAGCGATTTATTGATCAAAAACGGAAGGAGTTCCTTGAATTGAAACAGGGCAAGATGTCTGTGGCAGAGTATGAACGTGAATTTGTAAGACTCAGCAAGTATGCCCAGGAATGTGTGTCCACCGAGGCTATTATGTGCAAAAGATTTGAGGATGGGCTTAATGAGGACACTAAAGTGCTTGTGGGAATTCTGGAGCTAAAAG
The DNA here is from genome assembly GCA_025698475.1 of Gossypium anomalum. Lineage (NCBI taxonomy): Eukaryota > Viridiplantae > Streptophyta > Magnoliopsida > Malvales > Malvaceae > Gossypium > Gossypium anomalum. Next base: position 66,081,618 of record CM046956.1, read on the forward strand.
AATTTGTAGTATTGGTTGACCGAGCTCTTAAAGCTGAATGACAGTTTCAGCTGGAGATTCACACCGAGATCGTGGTAAGGCATATTCGGGGTCTAAAGCTCAAGCTACTTCAGTGGCAAGTGTGGGTAATGTGCGGTCTAGAAAACCCGAATGTCAACAATGTGGCAAGCAACATTTTGGTAAGTGCTGGGGGAACGAGCGAGCTTGTTTCAGGTGTAGTTCTCGTGAGCATTTTATCAGAGACTGCCCGGAGAAAGTTAAAGAAGAAAAATTTCAAAGCGCTAGACAGAGTACTACCGCCAGCAGAGGTAGACCCCCGAGAAATACTGGAAGTGGAGCTACCAGTAAAACTGTGATGAAAGATTCAGCAACGAGATCAAAAGCTAGAGTGCCTGCTAGAGCTTATACCATACGTGCCCGAGAGGATGCATCATCTCCCGATGTGATTACTGGTACATTTTTTCTTTATGATACTATTGTTGTTGCATTGATTGATCCCGGGTCTACTTATTCCTATATTTGTGTGAATTTAGTGTCTAATAAGAAGTTGCCTGTTGAGTTTACTGAGTATGTGATTAAAGTGTCGAACCCCTTAGGCCAATATGTGCTAGTTGATAAGGTTTGCAAGAATTTCCCATTAATGATTCAAGGTCACTGTTTTTCGGCTAATTTGATGCTGTTACCATTTGATGAGTTTGATATTATCTTGGGAATGGACTGGTTGACATTGTATGATGCCAAGGTAAATTGTAAACTGAAAACATTAGAGTTGAAATGTGAAAATGGTAAAATTCTGTGGGTTGAAACAGATGAATCAAATAAATTGCCTATGGTGATTTCGCGCATGTCTGCACAGAAATACATAAGGAAAGGGTGCGAAGTTTATCTTGCCTATGTAAAGAATACTAAAATGTCTGAATCGAAGCTTGAATCACTGCTGATAGTCTGTGAATTTCTAGATGTATTTCCAGAGGAATTGCCTGGGTTGCCTCCGAACAGAGAGAGAGAGTTTGCCATTGATTTGTTGCCGGGGACTGCACCGATCTCGATTGCTCCATATAGAGTGGCTCCGAGTAAATTAAGAGAATTGAAGGCTCAGTTGCAAGAGTTAACAGACAAGGGATTTGTGAGACCGAGTTTCTCTCCTTGGGGTGCTCCTGTATTGTTCGTAAAGAAGAAATATGGCTCAATGAGGCTTCGCATTGATTACCGTCAGCTCAATAAGGTGACTATAAAGAACAAGTACCCGTTACCGAGGATTGATGATTTATTCGATCAGTTGAAGGGAGCAAAAATGTTTTCAAAGATCGATTTGAGGTCCAGTTACTACCAGTTGAGAGTTAAGGAGTCGGATGTGCCGAAAACTGCCTTTAGGATAAGGTATGGACATTATGAGTTCCTTGTGATGCCTTTCGGCTTAATAAATGCTCCAGATATATTTATGGACTTGATGAACCAAATCTTTCAGCCATATTTAGATAAATTTGTAGTAGTGTTTATAGATGACATTCTAATTTATTCTCGGGATGAGTTTGAACACGCCGAACACTTGAGAACCAAATTGCAGATCTTGAGGGAAAAGAAACTATTTGCTAAGATTAGTAAAAGTGAGTTCTGGCTTCGTGAAGTCAGATTTTTGAGACATATAGTCTCGGGTGATGGTATTCGGGTGGATCCGAGCAAGATTTTTGCGATCGTTGATTGGAAACCGCCAAAGAATGTATCCGAGGTTAGAAGCTTTTTAGGCTTGGCCGGGTATTATAGACATTTTGTCGAAAGATTTTCAATGATTGCCTCTCCTATGACTAAGTTGCTGCAAAAGAATGTTAAGTTTGAATGGACTGATAAATGTCAGTAGAGCTTTGAAAAACTAAAAGCACGATTGACTGAAGCACCGATTTTAGTACAGCCCGAGCCCAGGAAGGAGTTCGTAATTTATAGTGATGCATCATTGACAGGCCTTGGATGTGTGCTGATGTAGGAGGGTAAAGTGGTAGCTTATGCCTCGAGACAGTTAAAATCGCATAAGAAGAACTATCCTACGCATGATTTGGAATTGGCCGCTATTGTATTTGCCTTGAAGATCTGGCGTCATTATTTGTACGGTGAAAAATGCTAAATTTTTACTGATCACAAAAGTTTGAAATACTTGATGAATCAAAAGGATTTGAATCTGCGACAACGGAGATGGCTTGAATTATTGAAGGATTATGAGCTAGTGATTGATTATCATCCGGGAAAAGCGAATGTAGTTGCTGACGCCTTGAGCAGGAAATCTCTTTTTACTTTGACAGCCATGAATACGAGGTTAGCATTGTCTAATGATGGGTCAATCTTGGCAGAGATGAGGGTTAAACATAGTGAGTTGCGAACCAAGAGAACTCAGTGCAAATCGGGTTACGACTCAGATTTCTGAGTTGGACCAGGTGACTGTTTGATGTTTCAAGATAGGATTTGTGTACCGAAAAATGATGAATTGATTCAAAAAATACTACATGAGGCACATAGTGGCTGTTTGTCAGTTCACCCTGGTAGCACAAAAATGTATAATGATTTAAAGAAGTTATATTGGTGGCCAGGCATGAAAAGGGACATTTCTGAATTTGTAACCAAGTGTTTGATCTGTCAACAAGTAAAAGCTGAGCATCAAGTTCCTTCAGGATTACTCCAACCGGTAATGGTGCCTGAATGGAAATGGTATAGGATTACCATGGATTTTGTAACCGGGTTGCCTCTGACTCCTAAAAAGAAGGATGCTGTCTGGGTAGTGGTTGATAGGTTAACAAAGTACGCTCACTTTATACCGGCACGTACCTATTACTCACTTGATAAATTAGCTTAATTATATATTGCTAAAATTGTGATGTTGCACGGGGTACCTATGTTCGATAATATCAGATAGAGATCCAAGATTTACCTCGAGATTCTAGAAAAAGTTACAAGAAGCTTTGGGCACAAAATTGAACTTTAGTACCGCGTTTCATCCACAAACAGATGGTCAGTCGGAAAGAGTAATCCAGGTTCTGTGTTTTAGAATTTGAAGGCAGTTGGGAGAAATATCTATCTTTGGTTGAATTTGCCTACAATAACAGCTTTTCATCAAGTATACTGAGATGGCACCGTCTGAAGCCTTGTATGGTCGCAAGTGTCGGACTCCTTTATATTGGGTGAACTTAGTGAGAAATGATTTCATGGGGTTGATCTAGTTAAAGAAACCGAAGAGAAGGTAAAAGTAATTCGTGATTGCACGAAAAGTCGCTTGATCGACAAAAGTCATATGCATTTAAAAAGAAAAGAGATTGAATTTCAGGTGGGTGATAAAGTGTTCTTGAAGGTATCACCATGGCAAAAGATTCTAAGATTTGGCCGAAAAGGCAAGTTGAGTCCGTGTTTTATTGGGCCGTACGAGATTACTGAGAGTATTGGACCAGTGGCATATCGGTTGGCCTTACCGACAGAGCATAATGTGTTTCATGTATCAATGTTGCGACGTTATCGTTCTGATCCTTCACATGTGATTTCTCCAACAGAAATTGAGATTCGATCGGACTTGACCTATGATGAGGAATCGATTAAGATTTTGGCTCGAGAAGTAAAACAATTGAGAAAGAAAAGTATAGCTTTAGTAAAAGTGTTATGGCAAAGACATGGAGTAGAAGAAGCTACGTGGGAACCGGAGGAAACCATGAGAAAACAGTACCCAAATCTCTTTACCGGTAAGATTTTCAGGGACGAAAATCCCGGAAGGGGGGAGAGTTGTAACAGCCCGATTTAGGGCCAAAACGGAATAGTGGTTTTGAAACCACGAATCCAAGATTTAAAAAAATAATAATAATAATTTATTATGATTAAGTTTTAGCGTTTATATTATGATTTCCTATTTGTGTGAAAATTTCGTTACGAAATTTTATCGATTGGATGTTTAATTTGACGTTTAGGACTAAATTGAAATAGGTGAAAAATGTGTGTCTAATTCATAAAGTACTAGATTGAAATGGGGGTTTTAAGTAGAGGTCCTTAAATGGAAATTAGACCATTATCTTTTATATGGACAAAAATTAGGACATGGATGGAATTTTTAGAAAGTTTAGTAGTAAGGGCATTTTGGTCATTTGCATATAAAATGAAATAAAATGGGAAAAATAACACAAAAATGTGTTCATCTTCATCAAGCTTGGCCGAAACTTGCATGTTCTCCATAGCTAGGGTTTTTCTCAAGCTTTCAAGCTCAATAGTAAGTGCATTCAAGCCTCATTTTTAACGTTCTTTACATTTTTGAAATCATCGTAACTCGGTCTACCTATTTCTACCATTATTTTGAGTTAGGGTTTATGTTTAAAAATTTACCCATGAATGATATGTATGTAATTTGATGTTTGATGGTACAATATGAATGTTTGAAGTTAGGAGAACGATCTTTTCTATGTGATTTTTAGCGAAAACGAGCAAAACGGCATAATCGGTAAAAATACCTATTGTTCATAACTATATGTTAGAGTGAGAATTTGATGTTGCCACAGAAGATAAAAATGATCAGCATGTCATTAAACATAAGAATAAGGGCTGAAATTAAATTTTTGAGCCTAGGGGCAAAATTGTAATTTTATAAAAGTTAGGGGCAAGAATGTAATTTTTCCATAATGTGATTTTTGGATTGAAATAAATAGTATGAGTGTTAAATGAGCTAAATGTGTTGTTATAGATCAAGAAAGGCATGGAATCGATCTCGAACGGGGAAGGAAAATGTTTTGGACTAAATTGCAAAATTTCCATATTTTGCACCGAGGTAAGTTTGTATGTAAATAATACATTAACTTCATTTACATTTTTATATTTCAGACTATTATATATATATTAACTGATGTTGAAGCATAAATCGGCGATTGGAAGAATGGAAATAAGTAATAGAGAGAGAAATCCCTGTTGAACATTCGGAAAGATTGAGTAAAATAGATGGAGTGTAGCTAGGTCACATGTATGGTGCTGAGTGCATATCATGTGTACAAGAAAGCTACGAGATACTATGTAGTGGCTAGGTCACATGTGTGATACGGGATGTATCCCATGTAGACAAGAGAGCTACGGGAGAGATAAATGTAGCTAGGTCGCATGAGTGATTCCAAGTGAAGGACACCATATAGACAAGAGAGCTACGAGATAAATTGGCTAGGTTACATAGGTGGTATTAAGTGTTCACCATGTGTACAAGAGAGCCGAATTATATGAAATATGATGGTGAAGCTGTGTGCTGAAACCATCAAGTATCGGGAATTGATCCGAATTGTTCAACGGGATGGCTTTATGGTGACATTGTAATCATGGACCTAAACTTGTGAATTATATGAAATGTGGTGAAAATGAATTGTGATATGCATGTTAAAATGAGATTAATATAAAGAAAGTGTGAAAGAGTGAATTAGCAATAATACTGTTTTGGACAGATGCAGTGTCGTGAATTTGAAAAATCACCAAAAATAATGGGAATTTAATTAGAGGATGAATGAGATATGAATTTAAATATTAATGAGTCTATTTTCATGTAAAAGAAACAGATCAGGTAAAGGAATCTTATATTTTGAGAAATTTATATTTTCATGAGACCTGTTCAGAATGACTGCATGATCCTCTGTTCAGACTTTAAAAATTTACCATAAATTGTAAAGAAACAATTAGGAGTTTTATCTTACATTTATGGAATCCTTATTGAGTCTAGTCTTATAAGAAAAAAACGGCATAGTCATTGAAACTCTGAATAGAGAGATATATGAATTGTAATATACAGGGGTCAGAGTGGCCGAACCCTGAAACAAGGGAGACTTTAACTAATAAACTGTACTAATTGGCTTGACCAAAAATTCTAGAAAAAAATTAGTAAGTAGATATATGAGTCTAGTTTCAAGGAAAATTTACGGAATTAGATTTTTAGTTTCGTAACTTGAGTTATGATTTATTTAGTGAACATGACGCAGGAGGGACAGCTTGATCAAATTGGAGTAAATAATGAAATTAAAAATAAATATGATTGAGTTACTTTGTAAACATATTAGATTCCTTATTTATTATTTATATACTTACTTACTAAGCAATAAGCTTACTTTCTTTTCTCTTTTTTTTTTTTTTTTTTTTTTTATAGCGTCATCCAAATATAGCACGGAGTTAGAGATCGTTGAAGATCTGTCCTTGACTCATCAATACTTTTGGTATTTGAACTAAACATTTTGAATTATGGCATGTATAGCAGGCTTAGTTATTTTTGTTACATGTCATAATTGCCTAGGCTTAAAATATAGGCTACAGTATGTGATCGACTATTTTGTACAAAGCCATTGAAGTTGGCTAATATTGTTAAAGACATATGTTATAATGTTTCATGATGTAATTGGATGCCATATTTTTGTCTCGGTTTTATTTAATGGTATGTGTTATGTTCTGGTAATATCTCGTACACTGCTTCGGTGTGGAATGAGTATAAGGGGTGTTACACTATCACAGGCTGAAGTAAACTTGAAGGTACTTGGTGTTCGGCTTTCACTTGTTGACAAACCACGCATCTCAAAACGAACTCTGAAATATCTCTTTTCATACTTAGCCACTAATACAATTTCTTCAAGTCATTGTACATTTTAGTACTACTCGGATGCATAGGCAAACAACCACTCTGGGCCTCGTGCAAAATCTTCTGAGTCAATTCGGTATTCTTAGGAATACAAACCCTATCTTGGAACATCAAGTAACCATTGAAACTAATCTGAAAATCTAATTCCACACTCGATTCACATTGGACTCTTTTGGCCTGCAAATCACCGTCACTTTTCTGAGCTTCATAATCTCTGGGAGAAGCAATGGTCTAGCTCTTAACTCACCTAGAATCGAACCATCATCTGATAAGGCCAACTGAGTGTTCAGAGCCCTCAAAGCAAATAACGACTTCCTACTCAAAGCATCAGCGACCACATTCACTTTTTTTCGGGTGATAATCAATCATTAACTCGTGATCTTTTAACAACTCCAACCATCTCCTTTGCCGTAGGTTCAAATCTTTTTGAGTCATCAAGTACTTTATATTTTTATGGTCAGTGAATACTTGACATTTCTTACCATACAAATGGTGTCTCCAAATCTTCAATGCAAACACAATGGCGGCTAGCTCCAAATCATGGGTCGGATAATTCTTCTCGTGCGGTTTCAGCTACCTCAAGGCATAAGTTATCACCTTACCTTTTTGCATAAGTACACAACCCAATCCGTTTAAAGATGCGTTACTATAAACCATAAATTTTTTTCCTGATCCAGGTTGCACTAAAATCGGTGCCACAGTCAACAATGCCTTTAGTTTCTCAAAACTCTGTTGGCACTTTTCTATCCATTCGAACTTGACATCTTTCTGTAACAGCTTCGTCATTGGAGTAGCAATCATGGAAAATCCTTTAACAAACATCTGTAATAACCAGCTAAGCCTAGAAAGCTTCTAACCTCAATTACGTTCCCCGGTAGTTTCCATTCAATAATAGCTGATATTTTACTTGGGTCAACTCTAATACCATCGCCCGAAATAATGTGAAAAATCCAACTTCTCTAAGCCAAAATTTGCTTTTACTAAACTTAGCATACAACTACCTTTCTCTCAAGGTTTGCAAAATAGTTCTCAATTGCTCGACATGCTCAAACTCATCACGAGAATAAATCAAAATATCATCGATAAAAACAACCACAAATTTATCCAAGTATGGTCGGACAAGAACGAACTTACAATTGAGCTTGAGAGTGGCCAAAACCCTAGCTATGCCTTATCTTTGTGAAATTTGGCCATGGGGGACTAATTTGAAGAAGATGACATCTTTTATTTGTTAAAATTTGTCTTTATTTACTAAATGACTAAAATTCCCTTAATGAAAAACTTCAAAATTTCACCTAACCATGTCCATTTTTGTCCACCCTAGAGTATAATGGACTAATTACCATTTTAGGACCTCTAATTTAAGGATTCATAGAAATTAGACACTTTTAACATAAAGAACTCAAGTTTTGCACCTATTACAATTTAGTCATTCTAGTCAAATTGGACATTCAATCGATCAAATTTCTTAATGAAATTTTCACACAATCATTCAATCATACTATAGACCTTAAAATAATAACAAAATAAATATTTCTACTTCGGATTTGTGGTCCTAAAATCACTGTTTCGATTTGACCTAAAAATGGGCTGTAACAACTCTCCCCCTTTAGGGATTTTCGTCCCCGAAAATCTTACCAGAAAAGAGGTTAGGATACTGTTTTCTCATAGCTTCCTGAAGTTCCCACATAGCCTCTTCGACCCCATCTCATTGCCACAAACTTTCACTAGATCTATACTTTTATTTCTCAACTGTTTAACTTTCCGAGCTAAAATCTTGATCGATTCTTCACCATAAGTCATATCGGGTCGAATCTCAACCTCTTTCGGTGAAATTATATGTGAAGGATATGATCGATAACGGTGCAACATCGATACAAGAAACACATTGTGAATCCTTTCCAATTCTGACGGAAAGCTAATTGATATGCCACTGGCCCTATTCTTTCAATAATATCATACGTCCCAATGAGCGGACTCAACTTGCCTTTGTGACCAAATCTAAAAATTTTCTTCCATGGTGATACTTTTAGAAACACTTTATCACCAACTTGAAATTTAATATCCTTTCGTTTCAAATTCGCGTACAATTACTGTCGATCTGAAACTACTTTCAAACAATCACGAATTACTTTCACCTTTTCTTCAGTTTATCTGACCAAATCAACCCCATGAATCTATTTCTCATTAAGCTTGGTCTAGTACAATGGAGTTCAGCATTTACAGCCATACAATGCTTTATACGGTGCCGTCTTTATACTCAACTGATAACTATTGTTATAAGCAAATTTGACCAACGGTAGGCTTTTTCCCAACTACCTTCGAGCTCTAAAACACAATAGCGAAGCATATCTCTGAGAATTTGAATCACTCTCTCAGATTGACTGTCAATTTACGGATGGAACGCAGTATTAAAATTAAACTTTGTACCCAATGTTTCTTGCAATTTCTTCCAAAACCGCGACGTAAACCTTGGATCTCTATCCAAGATATTAGAAGTAGGCACCCCATGCAACTAACAATCTTAGCAATGTACAATTCAGCTAGCTTATCAAGTGAATAATTAGTACGTACCGAAATAAAATGAGCCAATTTCATCAATCTATCAACAATGACCCATACAACATCTTTTTTCTTCGGAGTTAGAGGTAATCCAGTTACGAAATCCATCGTAATTCTGTCCCATTTCCACTCAGGAATTATCATAGGTTGAAGTAAACTTGAAGGTACTTGATGTTTAGCCTTTACTTATTGACAAATCAAACATCTCGATACGAATTCAGAAATATCTCGTTTCATACCTGACCACCAATACAATTGCTTCAAATCATTATACATCTTCGTACTTCCTAGATGAACAAATAGACAACCACTGTGTGCTTCATGAAGAATTTTCTGAATAAACTCAATATCTTTTGATACACAAATCCTACCTTGAAACATCAAACAATCATTTGCCCAAATCTAAAAGTCTGAATCACTATTTGATTCGCACTGAACTCTCTTAGCTTGTAATTCATTGTCAGATTTCTAAGCTTCGCAAATTTGCTGAAGAAATATCGGTCTAGCTTTCAACTCAGCTAGAATCGATCCATCATTAGACAAAGTTAACCACGTATTCATTGCGCTCAAAGCAAACAAAGATTTCCTACTCAAAGCATTGGCGACTACATTCGCCTTCCTAGGATGATAATCGATTACCAACTCATAGTCTTTCAACAACTTGAGCCATCTTCGTTGTCACAAATTCAAATCTTTCTGAGTCATCAAATACTTTAAACTCTTGTGATCAATAAAGATGTGACACTTCTCACCGAATAAATGGCGTCGCCATATTTTTAAAGCAAACACAATGGCAACCAATTCCAAGTCGTGCATCTGATAATTCCCTTCGTGCAGTTTCAACTATCTCGAGGCGTAAGCTATCACTTTGCCCTCTTACATCAACACATAACCAAGACCGTTCAGTGACGCATCGCTTTAAATCACAAACTCTTTTCTCGACTCAGGTTGCACTAATACCGGTGCCTCAGTCAACAACGCTTTCAACTGTTCAAAACTCTTTTGACATTTCTCAGACCTGTAACACCCCTCACCCATATTCATCGCCAGAATAGAGTTACGGAGCATTACCGGACTCACAATACAATTAAACATACTTCTCACATACATTTCATCAAATCATACAATCATCATTCAATTTTAATCAATTTGTCCCTAATATGAGCCTACGAGGCCCTAAACATGCTTTAGGAGTGGTTCAGGACCAAACCGATAACTTATACAACTTTTACGAAACTTAAAAAATGTTTCTCAAAATAAGGGACACACGCCCGTGTGGCTAGGCCGTGTGTCTCACATGGCCACCAGACATGCCCGTGTCACAGGCCGTGTAGACATTCAAAATGAGAGCACATTACTGTGTCCCAGCTCGTGTTTGACCCCGTGTAACTCTCTGACTTGGGTCACAGAGCCAACACACACGCTCATGTGCCCTAAATATGGCCCCACACATCCGTGTGCCAGGCCATGCCAAACTTGTAGGGTATACTAACCTATGCCAAACAGTCAAGTCACACGCCCGTGTGTGAAGCCTTGTGGAGCATACTGACTTGATTTCTAAAACCACACCAGGGGACACACAGCCATGTACTTGACCGTGTGTCACACACGCCCATGTCTTTACTCGTGTGGACAAAAATAGGCTATTTACCAAGCCATTTTGCCACCCAAATATGCATATACCTACACAACCAAAATGGCACCAAATCATAGCATAAATGATAAATATCCAATTTAGTTAATACTATTTCCAATTCTAACAACCAACATGTTTATAATCCCAAATCTTACTCAATTAAAACATACCAAAACATATATACAAACCAACTAACTTAACATTTGCCAAACATATACAATTTTCACCATAATATAATATAATATCAATAACCACAAGCCTCATAATATAATCCAATCCCATATCTAGCCATGGACTCAAACATCAACATATATGCACAAATATGCACATAACCAAATTCACCAAATTAAGCCAACTCTCATGGCTACATAGCCAAAATGACTCAAAATCCCTATGGATGCCATATACTTAAAATACCAAAGTTCAAAGGTACCAAGTAATAGGTAGATAGTGTGATGTAATCTCTGATGATCCCTGAATCCAAGCTAGCCCGATAACACTATAAAACATGGGAAAAATAAACAAAGTAAGCTATAAAGCATAGTAAACTTGTATGAAATAAACTTAATACAATCTCACAAAAATAATTTAATAAATTGAATAAAACAACATACAGCTTACTAACGAACAAACCTTTCATATGCTTATTCACAAACTATATAATTTCATCGTCATATCTTTGATTCAATGCTAAAATAGTTTATACACATACTTGTACCATCCCGTACAATCCCATACACATTCTCGTCTTACATTTTCCCATTGAATCATTCGGAATAGAATTCAGATACTCAAGGATCTCAAACAATAAGTACCTATACCATGGCCCATAGCCAAATCGAGGTAACTTATTTCCAAAATACTGATATCATGACACGAAACCAAATCAGCCGATATACATAGCCCAAAGCCAAATCGGTTTATCTCGCACCTGAAGTGCTAAATCATGGCCCGAAGCCAACTCAAAATATCCCTACTGATGTGTCACTAGCATCCTAAACTATTCCTAGGTTCAACCAGTATTCCAACCATCGAATTCTCGGCGAATCATCATCGAATTGTAACAGCCCGATTTAGACCCTAGTCGGAATAGTAGTTTCGAGGCCAGAAATCTGAGTCAAAAAAATATTTTAATATTATTTATCATGCTTATAATATGTGAATTGATATTTTTGAAAATTTCGTGATTTAATTTTATCGTTTGAGTGCCCGATTTGATAAAAGGACTTAATCGCGTAAAATGTAAAAGTGGCATACTAATTGTTAATGTGCTATATTGCTATGTTCTTTTTAATATGGAGGCCTTAAAATGAAATTAGGGCATTTAATAGTGGTATGGACGGTTAAGGACAACCATTATATGGTTTCTTAATTAGATTACAAAGGATAATTTTGAAATTGGTATATTAATTTGTAAATAAAAAAAAATCATAAAGTTAGTGGATTGTTCATCCATATAGTCGAATGTAAGTGAGAAAAAAAAGAAATTTTTGTTCATCCATATAGTCGAATGTAAGTAAGAAAAAAAAGAAATTTTCTTTGTGTAAGGGTTCGACACTTTGGAGATTAAATTAAGATGAAAAAATGAGAAAAAACAGATTTGGATCGGGGAAAGTAAAAAATTATCGAGTAGTCGTTCCGGTCCGTTCGTGTCCATACGAGGTAAGTTCATAAGAAAATAAATGTTATTAAATTAAAATGTATGTGCATTATATGTGCTAAATTAAATTGTAAATGAATATGATTGTAAAGCTGAAGTATATAAAATGTGAATTGAATTTGAGGCACTAAGTGTGCGATAAATGAAATAGCAACGGCTATTAAAATGGCACTAAGTGTGCGAGATTATAACAGCAGGAGACAATTATAGCTTCAGCTAATTAATTGGCACTAAGTGTGCGAGTTTGTTGAATGATCAAGGACAATTGAATGAATTAGTGTTTCGAGCATTAAAGTGATAAATGTGATAGATAAGAACGTAAAGGAACAGGTATGTACGAAACCTATGTGATTGATGATGTTAGGTATGAAGTAGATGAAAGATTTTGTAAATGAATGATGAAATGAATTGGATTGAATAGCATTATTTATGCTATTTATAAGATTAAAGATGTGAAATGAAAGTAAGATATGGCTTTGAATAAGGATGAGTAATATGATGTGTTATATATACTCGTTATATGAAATTGTGGTGTTATGTTTCAGGTATGAGATTTATGAAACATAAAACATGGTTTTGATGTATGATTACCTGGTTCAAATCTTGAACAGATAATGAAATTAAAATGGTTGAGTTGGTTATATGGTTCATGTATGCTAATTTGGTTTATGTGAGTAAGGAAATTATAGATGTTCGAGTTCAAAAGTATTTATAAAAAAGTTGATATAACTGTATGTATGATTTGTAATAAATGACAATGGTTTGGTTGGTGATGAAATGAATATGTACGAGCTTGACCTATATGATTAAGTTAACAGTAATCAAATTTGAAAGCATGGTTATACATTCGTTGATAAATTAGTTAAGTGAATTATTTAATGTGGTTATGAGTAAAATAAAGGTATATGTGATTGATAATTGTTAATTTTGGTTTAGTGATATTGGTTATAAATATCATTGAGATGACTTATTTATTTATGGCTTACTAAGCTTTTAAAGCTTTGGGCCTAGAAGTTTTGGGCCTTGAGCATGGGAGCAGTTGAAGGTAGCTTTTAATATTTTGTTGTGCATGTAAATTTCGTTAATGAAGGCTTGTGCTAGTGGTTAAGTGTGCTGAGAAGTGTTGGAGAAGTCTTGGGTTCAAACCTGGACTCTAGTAAAAATTTAAGGTACATCAAACCCTGGGTGTAGTAGGTAGGCTTTAAGAATATTGTTGGAGAAATTGTGACACAAAAAGGAGTGTGGTGTAGTGGCAAGGTGACGCCACTTAGGGGACAAGGAAGTGACGCCATAGAGGAAGCAAGGGGTCCAAGGTTCAAGTCTTGGCTCTTGCAATATATTTTGGTTTTTCTTTTCAATAAATCTAAAAGCAAGTAGGTGCGCTTTAAAGTTTAATGTGTTAGATTTATGACACAAATGAGTTGGTGGCCTAGTGATGATGGCGTGAGTTGGCATATAGGATGACTTTGGTTCGAATCCCTTGGCATGCAAAGGTTGATTATTTTGCTATGTAGGGATGGCAAGAGTTGGTGTTGAATTTAAACTCTGATGATGGAGGGATCCCACATCGGTAAGCTAATGGAGGGATCCCACATCAGTAAGCTAACATAAGAGTGGATGCGAAGCTGACTTTAAATAGAGAGAACTATGAGAGAGCAAAGGTACCTTTCTTGGCTGATCCCTTTCGTGTTATGGCGTGCTCGTTTGGGTTGGGCATTGGCTAGAAGTACTCGGAGCGCGGATTAACTCTAGTCTCCTATCAGGTGTGTATTTCTTACTTCTTTGGTTGTAGGATGGCTACTTCGGTCCGCGATGGGCCGAAAGGGGCCATGTGGGCTCAATGGGCCTACGGGCCTAATTGGATAAGTTATTTGATTGTGTAGTAACTATTGGACTAGGCTAGGTGAATCTTGTATCTGTGGCTAGATTTGGGCTCGTGTGGGCCCATTTGGGCCGAGAAAGGGCTTTAGGTCCATTCGTATTGTCATTCTTGTTTAGAATACTTAGTTTACCAAATTACCAAAGTACCCCTAATTTATAGAATTACTGTTTTACCCTCGATTTGTAAAATTACCAAAATATCCCTAGTTTGCAAAATTACCAAAATACCCTTAGCTTGTAAATTTACCAAAAATACCCCTGGTTTGTAAAATTACCAAAATACCCATGGTTTGCAAAATTACTAAAATACCCCTGTAGGGTAGAATTACCGAAATACCCCTGTAGGGTAGAATTACCATTTTGCTCCTAGGGTGTTAAATGACTGTTTTGCCCTTGTGGGCAAGTGACTGACTTGGACTGTGTGATGTAGACAACTTTGGAGGAGCAGCGAGGCTTGGAGTATCGACTTGGATAAGCTTGAATCATATTATTGGACCCTGTGAAGGTAAGCAACTTATGGTCAATAAGGGTTCTTTGGCCGAATAAGGTAAGGTGGATTTTGAGTTTGTTAAGCATAACTTGTATGCTAAAAATGGTGATGAATAATTGTAGGACATCGTAAGGGATCTCGGTAGCAGTCGTCGCGAAACAGGTGTGTACCGAACACCCTTTCTTAGTTCAATTCGGTAAAAGCCGAAGTGCCAAAATTCTGGCATTTCATGGGCTTGTGAGTATGCGAATGCTCTCAAGACATAGAGTAATTGTTAGATCTGGCACCGCAAGGTGGTAAGTAGGTTCGTGTGACATTTTAACGTACTTCAGAAAAAGGGCCTCGATGGGCCAAAACTGGGCCCAACGGGCTTACGGACCAATATGGGTAAGAGATGGGCAAATTAGCCTGTTAGTTAGATGGTGGAATCAAATTGCATAAAACTGTTAAAAATTACTGAAGTAACTTGTGTAGATGTGTAAGTTTACGAAATTACCCCTAAAGAGCAAAATTACCGATATACCCCTAGGGTTTAAATTGGCTAAACTGCATGATTGATTAATACTGTATTTACATGATATGCTTTTATTAACATCTGTTGCATGGGATTGGGATATTGATAGAGGAAGTGTTGAAAGTGGTTCATCCACGTCTTTGGAGGCTTTGCCTCAACTTATCGATATTTGAGTGCCGTTGTTGCAAACGTGGAGTGTAGGGTTGGGTGGGTTGAGATATTCCCACATGGAGTGTAGGGCTGATGTACGGGAGTGTAGCGGTTGGTGGGTTGAGTAGTCTCCCCAAACGGGATTGCATTCATTGTTATTATCATTATTACGACATCGAATTGGGCCTATGGGCCGTACTATTCTGAAAAAGGGCTAAGGCCTTGTTACTGTATTCTGAAAAGGGCTTCGGTCCACTGTGTACTGTTATCTGAGTAGGGCTTAGGCCCAATGGGCTCGAGCTGATTTGGGCTTTGGATGGGTTTCAGATACACCGAGTTTCCCCAAACTCACCCCTTTTCTTTCCATCCTTGCGGTGAGCCCTAATTGGTGGACTTGGAGTCAAGGGATTCGGAGTGGCCATGAAGAACAAATTCTGGTTTTTTTTCAAATAGATCACACTTCTTTTATTTTTAATTATTCTCGTTTTGTTTCAAGGTTGTAATAAGGCCGCTCATTAAATTATTTCGATTATGGATTTATTGAATCAAGTTAGCACTAGGCGCGCGTTTTATAAAGACTATAAGTTTTCAAAATATTTTGGTGTCGTGTAAAGTTTCCGCAATATAAATGTTTTCAAAGGAAATAAATATCTAAACCAGACTTTAACATGATTTATTTTTCATAGACACATAACATGCTTTAAGTGTGGCAATGAATGTGTGCATGTCTAGGATTGGATCCGGGAAGAGCTTGGTACTTAAGCAGTCCAACAGACTCACCTCCTCTTTTCTGGCTTCCTACCTGGTGCACAACTTCCATTCACTTAAACTTATAACATTAACGTTTTTAAACCCTAAGAAAGAGATTCTTGATAAAACGAATAGCAACTTTTTCCATGTGTCATGCTGAATTCGGCCGTAACGTCTGGGCCAGGTTTAGGGTGTTACATTATAGAAGTCCGTGTTTGGAAGATTAATAATGTGACCAAAAAAGTGAATGAATCAGCAAATGAAGATAGTATTAAAAGAGATATTGGATAGTTCTGAAGAATATTCAGATTATATGACGTCGCTGTTACTGAAGAAGTTAACTTCGATCAATTGACCTATTCAGGTATGTTATCTAAAGAAAATATTAGCTAGAAGCTTTTCTGAATTGACTTCTATTAGTGAAGGGATAATGTGAAAATTTCTGATGGCAGAATTAGACAGTTGAAATAATGATTGAATTGTATTGATGGCTGAGTGCAATGGTTATAGTGGGGCAGTTACTATGATTCCTTCTGGGCATTTTATGTATATATTTATTCTCAGAAGTATATGTGACTGTTTAGTTTTAGAAAGAATTCCTATCGTATGAGAACATTAGCTAAACATAATAATAGATGAAGGTATGCTTGGTCTACTTGGATTATGTTCGGTATTGCTAGGTCCGTCTTTGGTATTTATTCCCTTGAGTGAATATGAACATCGACGGTAAAGTCTGCATGAGGCTAATACTCTGTTTTTACTGGTTATTATTCTGAGAAAAATATGTGAAGAATATATTGCTTCTCTTACTGTGGATTTTAATATTTATTAGTGACATTGTTCTTTCTGGATCTTATCTGGGATATCATCGGAATTGATATCATTTTACATGGGTTGTAACTTTCTGATACTCTATGTAGCTTCAGACATTGAAATTTTGCTATTCCGGTTTTCTTATGATTCCATGTGGTTATCTGCAAGAGATCTCTATTTGACGGGAATGATTATATCTATTATAATCATAATTTCTGTTTTGAAATTTAGGAGTACTGCAGTACCGTTATCAGAATTATAAAAGTTGTGCTTCTGCATTGGTTGCTGTTCAAATCATATTTGATTTTCTTTTGTGTTCAAATGTTTTATTAATAGCCAGGATATTATCTATTGCTATGGTTAAGACGTCAGACTTATTATGACATTATGATTTCTATATGATGGTTGTGGCTTCTGTATAATGATATGTTTGGGTTATCCTTTTGACGAAAAGAAGAGATTTATTCGAAAAGACTGATTCAGTGGTTTAGTTTGATTTGAATTATTTGACTGAAAGGATAATTGGATTATATGTGTTTGAATCTATCTGCTGGACTAGAAATAAACTTTGAATGTACATGTATGAATTAAAGGATAGTCTGGAAGAAGAATTTGTATTCTTGAAGATTTAATACAGAATTATATCTATTGGAACAATTCTATCTGAGAAATGTTGTGATAAATTAAAGTTAGTTCGAATGTTGAAGCTTTCTTTTGCACGAAGACTTATTTAACCGAAATGTCAGTTCTGATACCGTCTAACTTGAATAAAGAGTTATGTGATATATATATGATGACTGTAAGAGTTTAAAATGTTTAATGTTAGAGAAAGATCTGAATTTGGGGATAGCAAAGATAGCTCGAATTGTAAAATTTTTTTGAGTTTGTAAGTTAAAAAGGGGTTCAACATAAATTGATTTCTAATTCAGAACCTTAGATGTGGTATCGATGATTATCTGATATTTCGAGATAGAGTATGTATACTGAAAAGCTCTACGAATATACAACAACAGCCACAAGAAACTCTTAGTGATAGTTTATTTATTCATATGGGATTAACAAAATGCACAACAGTCCGAGACATCTCTTGATACGTGAAATGTAATATTTCTGACTTTGTTGATTATTGAAATAGAGTGTGGATGAATTTTGTATCGGAACTATCCTCGTTATTGAAAAAGATAGAGTTATTTGAAACATTGTCAACTATCTGAAGAAATCTCTTGATACGTATAGATTTCTTCTTTTGATTAAACAACTGAGTTATCCATTTCTGTGATGGCAAGTCTGCTTATGGTGCTAGTCATTGTTGTTTCGGATTAAGATCTGAAACTCATATGATATTTCTGAGGGAAATTACAGTAATCTGTGAGTATGAGAATGTAGTGAAATCGAGGAACGCAAATCAAATTGTTGAAGTATTGATGCATGTGACTGATACTATTTGATAAATTATCAGGTGAGTATAAAAATGACATTGTATGAGATATCGTATGTGGAAATTTCCTAACTCCGTTGTTTAGGATCGAACTTTATGAATAAATGATTCATGAGATTAATTCAGTTTGATATGACGTATAGTGGGAAGCAGATCAGAATCTTAATTGTGTGATTAAAGAGATATGAAATCTGAAGCTACATGTGAATTTGAAATGTACTGAGTGAAAGAAAGTCCTTTACTCTACTTTCTGGTAAGATTTTCGGGGACGAAAATCCCTAAAAGGGGGAGAGTTTAATAGCCCGATTTAGACCCTAGTCGGAAGAGTGATTTCGGGACCACAAATCTTAGTCAGAAAAATATTTTAATAATATTTTTCATGCTTATAATATGTGAATTGATATCTGTGAAAATTTTGTGATTTAATTTTATCATTTGAGTGCCTGATTCGATAAAAAGACTTAATTGCGTAAAATGTAAAAGTGGCATGCTAATTGTTAGTGTGCTATATTGCTATGTTCTTTTTAATAGGGAGGCCTTAAAATGAAATTAGGCCATTTAATAGTGGTATGGACGGTTAAGGACAACCAATATATGGTTTCTTAATTAAATTACAAAGGATAATTTTGTAAATGGTATATTAATTTGTAAATAAATAAAAAATCATAAAGTTAGTGGATTGCTCATCCATAAAGTCGAATGTTGATTATCACTCGTGATAAGTTCTAAAATTTATAATCGATCGTACTTGAACTAACTATTACCACGATGAACGCAAGCGTACGTATCGAACAGTAGTATAGTTTTAACAAGATCGGATATCGAACCCCAAGGAACTAAAAGTACTAGTATTAACTTTCTTTTTATTATCTAGCCTAAGAATAATGGAGGTTGTTTTATCTAAACTAATTAACTAACTAAGAATGCACAAAAAGTAAATTGGGGAAATACTTTTGGGAAAACTAATTGATTTAGACAATACCCAAGGAAGAATCCACCTAGACTTCACTTGTTAACTGACTCTGAACCAGACTATTTATTCACTTAACTTGATCCGTAGAAATCCCTGATTTATATTATTATCCCTATTCAAGACTAATAACGTCTAACCCTAGGTTGATTAATTGTAATCTCTTTCTAATTAAAACCCCTAATGTTGCATTAACTCGATCTATGGATTCCCTTATTAGATTTGACTCTAATCTGATAGATTTACGTCGTCCTATCTCTAGGATTGCATGCAACTCCGCTTATGTGATATCCCTAATTTAACCCTAGTCGGGAAGTGGTTTCGGGACCACGAAACCGAGTCACAAAAATATTTAAATACCTTATTCCATGCCAAATATATGTGAAAATGCATGTGTAAATTTTTAATTCTTTGATTTAGTTAATTTGAATGTGAATTGAAATAAAAAGGACTCATGTGAAAGGATTTAAATATATGTGGCTAATTTTAAGAGATTAATAAAAGAATGAAGTAAAATAAATGGAGTTGCATGTCAAATATCCATTTTCTAAGGTTAGTGGCCGGCCATGCTTTGAATGGAATTATTGTTTTTTTTAATTGTAAAATAAAGCTTAGTGGAATGTTATTATAATGGTGAATTAAATAATAAAAGAATTTGGTGAAAAGAACAAGGTAGCTCTTTTGTGTTCTTTTTAGCCAAAAATCAAATAAGAGAGGGGAGAAAAGTCTAAAACCATTCGGCACTTTGATATTCTTCATGAGGTGAGTTTCTTGATTAAAATTTGATGGAAATTTGATGTTTTTGGGGTGGATGTTAAGCTAGTTAGGCAACCAAAGGTTCAATTTTTCTTTGTTATGTGGTTATATGTGCATTTCGGCCATGGTCTTTGCTTGAATTTGAGATTTGTAATGTGATTTTCCTAAATTGTCTATAAATTTTTGGTTGTTGATTTCATGGTAATGGTATATTGAATCCATGATTTGAATCCATGAAAATTTAGTAAGGTTGCATTCGGCAACTTGCTTGGAATTATGAAATGACGTCCAAAATTTGTAATTCACGCTTAAATATTGAAATAGAGCTTACAATTAATAGAACCACGTAATAATTGAGGATTTTATGTGTTAAATTTTGGATGTCGAGTTTTAGCTTTGAAATAGTTGTTAGATGAGTTATAAAGTACTAAAAATTGGAAAGAGAAAGAGCTTAAGGCATGGTTAGTATTTGGCCATGATGAGAAGTAAGAAAATGAATGTTGTGGTCGAGATGATTGAGGTGGTGATCTCGAAGCTAAGTGATTATTGGCTAGGGTATTATGTATATTTAAGTGCCGAGTGTGGACAAAAACATTTAGTAGAATAATTGTTAATTATATGCTTGAGTTTACGGTTTGTAAGAAGTAAATTTATGGATAAGCTTGATAGATGTTGTTGAGGCTAATTTAAGAGCTTTGTGGCATATAATCCTTAGAAAAATTATGTTTGTGGTTATAAAAGATTTTGGGCATTCGGCTACTCGAGGAAAGATGAGAGACATGCTTATATGTTTATATGCGTATTACCGAACATGATTGTGAATAATGATACTAATAAAATGGTTTGTAAGTTATTAATAAGGGTTTTTGACATAGATACTTGTAAATAAGACAAATGCTACATATTTGGAACCCTTACATGGTATTTCGGCTTTAGTTAATTATTTTAGAAAGTGAAGCTAAATGTTATAAGGAATAAGTGTATTTCTTGCTAACCAAATTATAATATAATCGAATGTGGTTTTACACAATAGTGATGTGATAAGTTTAAATTTGGTTCATTAGCTCAAGAACTCAAGGAAACAAAGTCGGATCGTGGAAAAGGGAAATTGGTCGAATAGTCTAATTGACGTACATTAGCGATCGAGGTAAGTTTTAAGTATTAAAGCCTATAATGTGATTGAGTATGATATGTTAAGCACATATTAAAAGAATCATAACTCTATTGTAAATTTTTATGCATATAGCCTAATGGCTATTATGAAGTATAGGTAAGTTAATGATATGATATGTTGCCAAATGGATATGATATTATGAAGTGCAAAAAGGATATGTCAGAAGAGTAAATTTGTGATAAACCTGCTTAGGACAGCAGAAGTAACATGAATTTAGAAAATCACCATAAATTGTTGGAGTTGAATTAGAGGCTGAATAAATTATGAAATTAAAGCTTAATGAGTCTAGTTTCTTATAAAAGAAACCCTGTAAGAAAATGAATTTCCGATAATGAGATATTTAAAGTTGTGTGAGACAGTGCAGAATGACACTGTAATCCTCTGTTCTGTTTTTAGAAAATCATTATAAATTGTACAAAAATTTTTAAAAGACAAAATTTATATTATAGATGCCTTAGTGAGTCTAGTTTCAAATGAAATAAACAAGAACATATTTTTAATTTTGTACAATGAGAAATTTGATTTGTAGTGAAGAGTGGTCAGAATAGTCAAACAGTGAAATAGGGGAAACTTTAAGAAAAATCTGGTATTGATTGGCCAAACCAAAAATTCTTAAAATTTTATGGATAAAATATATATGAGTCTATTTTCAGGGAAAATTAACGGCACTTCATTTGGAGTTTCGTAGCTCCATTTACGAATAATTTAATGACTGTTGCTCAGGAAAAACAGCTTGTGCTGAATTTGTGATTATGTTGTAAACCTTAATAAAACTATTTGAGTTGCTTATAAGCTATCGATTAAATATTGGTAATCAAAATACCAAATCCGTATTAAAGTGAAGCTATAAGCCGTAAATGACTAGTATACCTAGTCAATTTTGTTATGATGAAATTGATGTACAAGATATGTATATGTGATAAGGCCTAATGGCCGATGTGATGAATGTGAAAGTGTATATATGTGATAAGGCCGAATGGCAAATGTGATGAATGTGAAAGTGTATATATGTGATAAGGCCTAATGGCCGATGTGATGAAAGGGAAAGTGTATATATGTGGTAAGTCCCGAAGGACATTTGTGCCAGTACTATATCCGGGTTAAGATCCCGCAGTTTTTATGCGAGAATATTATTCGAATTAATGTCCGTAGGCTTCGTTGCTCGTGCTATATCCGGATTTTAAAGACCAAGATTCAAGTAAGACTTTGATATTGAGTATCCAGATGAGTAAGTTACCATCAAATAAGTATTACGTATTTAAAGATGTTCAGTGCACGTATTACTTACTCGTCGGTGGATTGATTTCAAAGTGAATTATTAGTATCAAGAAGGTATGTAAATGTGATCAATATTATAACTCCAAATATGAGAATGATCTAATTGGTAATGGTATGCTTGTATAATGAAGTATGGGATGAAATATTCTTATGTATTAGTGCATATTCTGCACAAAAGCCTTACGATTTGAGTACGGGTTGGGTTCAGCTAGATATGCCAGTACAAGGTAAGGATTATATGCTGTAAACTTACGTATATGTAATAAGGAATATGTTTGGTTCTTTAGGTGCCTACAAAGAATTTAATACTTGTCATGTTGAAATACTTGAAAATATGGATGTGATTATGAACAAGTGGAAAGGATTATTGAAAGTTGTAAATTGGTGAAGAATGTGCTTTGGAAATATTCGACCATCTAGGTCACTATTGTACGAAAGTATATATATGTGATAGTTAAGTGATGCGTTTATTGATATTATAGTTCGAGAGGAAGCTCTAGATTAACTTCATCGAACAGTTGACATGAATAACCAAAGATATTAAATGAAAACACTTTGCGACTTAAAGCTCAAGGCTAAAGAAAGGCGAATTAAATTATGTGAAATTTTGGCTAGGTATATTGGGTCAAATGAGATTTTACCTAGATTAAGTATATGTGAAAAACGTCATTGATTCAACAAAATTATTGTTTTGCTTAAAACTTACTAAGCTTACGTAAAGCTTACTCTGCTCGCTCATGTTTTTGGTCTGTAGGTTGTGGATTCTGACTACTAGCTCGGGGATCGTCAGCACTTCATCACACTATCTACCATTACGGTAGCCATGAGATTGGATTATCTTATGGCATGTATAGAATAGACTAGTAGCGAAAGAATAATTTGGTTATTGTATATAAGCCATGCGAAAATGGCATCTTTTGAATGTTTACTTATAGAAGTTTACATTTTATCCCTGGCTGTGTTTTATCGTTCTGTCATGAGTTACAAGTCCGGTAATGCCCCTTACTTATTCCTACGATGGTTACGGGATAGGGTGTTACATTTTATTGGTATCGAGCTACGGTTTAGTCGATTCTAGGACTAACGTAGCACATGTGAGTCTAGTTATACATGCCATAGAGTGATAATATGATAGTGTGATGATTTCTAATAGTTAAAGTGTGTTTTTTTTTTTATATTGTAATGAATTTCGATCCCGATCGAGCTGTAGCTGATGGTATTGAGAGGACTGAGACATGCTTATGATGTGTCAATATTGAGAAGGGTATAAATATAAGTAAGTTTTGAGTAATTAAGTTTAGCATAAAAGTTAAAATGGCATGTTATAAGTGTATGAAATATGAATCATGGCCCATCAACCTTACTATACCTAAATTTGTTTATGAAATAGTTGTGTATAAGGCATGTAGCGGAATGATCACTAGAAAATAAGCCATGATAATTAGGTGGGTATGTGATCCTTGTGTGCATATAGATCGAATGTTAAATGAAAGTTATACATTATGTGTTTGTATGCGAAGGAAGCAAATGAAATTCCGATGTGATAGAATTGTAAAATGTATACTTGATGAATAAATATGCATAAAAGTTCAGTGAGTTATATCCGGGCTAAGTCCCGAAGGGCAATTGTGCTGATGCTATATCCGGGTTAAGTCCCGAAGAGCATTCGTGCTGGTGTTATACCCGGGTTAAGACCCGAAGAGCATTCGTGCTAGTGTTATATCCGGGTTAAGTCCCGAAGAGCATTCGTGCTGGTGTTATATCCGGGTTAAGACCCGAAGAGCATTCGTCTTTGGTGTTATACCCGGGTTAAGACCCGAAGAGCATTCGTCCTAGTGTTATATCCGGGTTAAGTCCCGAAGAGCATTCGTGCTGGTGTTATACCCGGGTTAAGACCCGAAGAGCATTCACGCCGGTGATGTGTATTCGGGCCTTCGTGCCTAGCAGGATTCGTGTCGGTGATATGTATTCAGGCTTTCATGCCTAGCAAGCTTAATGCTGGTGATCTGAGCAAAGTTTATGTGTTCATTACTATATGAATTCAAAGTTAAGTGAAAGGATATGTTTAAAAGTGTACATACATGATGTTTATAGACTTGGTTAAGTCATTTCAATGTGTAATAATGAATGAATAAGGGCACTATGTGTGTGAATGATTTGAGGCATTGTGTGTGCAAATTCCTTTAACCGAGCACTATGTGGGTGAGATCGATAATTGAGGCACTGTGTGTGTGAATTTCTTTAACCGAGTACTATGAGTGCAAGATCGATCAGTGGGCACTAAGTGTGTGAAATGGAATTCATGTAAGACCTCGTCTGGGACGAAGGCATTGATTTGAGATAGTGTGTAAGACCATGTCTAGGACATAGCATTGGCTCGATATGTGATAACATGTAAGACCATGTCTAGGATATGGCATTGTACGAGCTATATGTGATTATCGAGTATCTGTAAAGATTCTGAATGGTTCAACGAGCATATTTAAGACGATAATTAAAGTAAGATCGAATAAAGTGATACAATGTATGTACAGAACTTATGTGAGAAACAAATGAAAGTAAAATCGTGAATTCATATTATATTATGTATAGATATGTTTCATATCAAAATGTGCTTATTTGACTATAATGCAGTATGTACTGAATGTTGTGTGAGATATAAATTTATAGTTGCTTTTACTAAATATACATATGGTAATTATCTAAATAGACCATAATTGGGATTATGACAAAAGAAATAATGACCGCGACAGGACCTTGGCAATGTGTATGTAAGACCATGGTTGGACTATGACTTTAAGTAAACGACATACCCAGTCAAGTACGACATTCTTTAAATTGACAAATGTTAGGAAGTAGAATTGAAGTTAGATGTTGAATTTTAATTAGATACTTATATTCGGTATTTGAGTTTGAATTGGGGATTGATAGATCTAAATTGACGATTGATTATTGTTTCGGCTGTGATTTTGTTATAAGTGGATATGTGGAAAAAAATGGTGGATATGATGTTAAGGAATAGATTATGTTATATGTACACTTAAGTGCTTAGTTGAAAATGTGTTATGGATTTAGTCTATGAGACTCTCAATGATAATGGTTATATATGTGCTATTACTGAATGGACAATATTTTTGCTAATCAAGTTCAAGAAATTGTTCCGATTAAGTTTCGACATTTGAAAGTCTGTAAGAATTTTTGATGAATGCTGATAATTTTGAATATACGGGTTATGTGCTAGAATAAATCTCATGCCAGTGTGTTATATTAGGCTTTATGCCTATTCGACTGGATACGGGTAACGTTAATTATGATTGAATGTGCTTAATGAACTAAATGTTTAGATATGTGGAAGTTGATTTTCTTTTGGAAATAAGTTAAATTGAATATTGAGATGTGATAAAGTTATAAAGGATATTCATTGGGATGTTTGAGAATATGTGTACTTTCGGCCATATTACAGCTCATACATGAATGGAAATGTGGGTTATGAATATGTGAGTTGATGTTATGTATTATAAATGTTAATATGTGATTTATATGTGTTTGAAATGCAAGTATAAATTCAATGAAGTGACTTTTTTTTGATCGATGTGAAATCCGTAATGAATTACAATTGTTATTGACGAGCTAATGTTTATATAGACATAATTTAATGAGAGAACGATATCCTAACCTAGTCGCTAGTAAGATTTTCAGGGACGAAAATCCCTAAGGAGGGGAGAGTTGTGATATCCCTAATTTAACCCTAGTCGGAAGTGGTTTGGGACCACGAAACCGAGTCACAAAAATATTTAAATACCTTATTCCATGCCAAATATATGTGAAAATGCATGTGTAAATTTTTAATTCTTTGATTTAGTTAATTTGAATGTGAATTGAAATAAAAGGACTCATGTGAAAGGATTTAAATATATGTGGCTAATTTTAAGAGATTAATAAAAGAATGAAGTAAAATAAATGGAGTTGCATGTCAAATATCCATTTTCTAAGGTTAGTGGCCGGCCATGCTTTGAATGGAATTATTGTTTTTTTTTTAATTGTAAAATAAAGCTTAGTGGAATGTTATTATAATGGTGAATTAAATAATAAAAGAATTTGGTGAAAAGAACAAGGTAGCTCTTTTGTGTTCTTTTTAGCCAAAAATCAAATAAGAGAGGAGAAAAGTCTAAAACCATTCGGCACTTTGATATTCTTCATGAGGTGAGTTTCTTGATTAAAATTTGATGGAAATTTGATGTTTTTGGGATGGATGTTAAGCTAGTTAGGCAACCAAAGGTTCAATTTTTCTTTGTTATGTGGTTATATGTGCATTTCGGCCATGGTCTTTGCTTGAATTTGAGATTTGTAATGTGATTTTCCTAAATTGTCTATAAATTTTTGGTTGTTGATTTCATGGTAATGGTATATTGAATCCATGATTTGAATCCATGAAAATTTAGTAAGGTTGCATTCGGCAACTTGCTTAGAATTCTGAAATGACGTCCAAAATTTGTAATTCACGCTTAAATATTGAAATAGAGCTTACAATTAATAGAACCACGTAATAATTGAGGATTTTATGTGTTAAATTTTGGATGTTGAGTTTTAGCTTTGAAATAGTTGTTAGATGAGTTATAAAGTACTAAAAATTGGAAAGAGAAAGAGCTTAAGGCATGGTTAGTATTTGGCCATGATGAGAAGTAAGAAAATGAATGTTGTGGTTGAGATGATTGAGGTGGTGATCTCGAAGCTAAGTGATTATCGGCTAGGGTGTTATGTATATTTAAGTGCCAAGTGTGGACAAAAACATTTAGTAGAATAATTGTTAATTATATGCTTGAGTTTACGGTTTGTAAGAGGTAAATTTATGGATAAGCTTGATAGATGTTGTTGAGGCTAATTTAAGAGCTTTGTGGCATATAATCATTAGAAAAATTATGTTTGTGGTTATAAAAGATTTTGGGCATTCGGCTACTCGAGGAAAGATGAGAGACATGCTTATATGTTTATATGCGATTCTAAACATGATTGTGAATAATGATACTAATAAAATGGTTTGTAAGTTATTAATAAGGGTTTTTGACATAGATACTTGTAAATAAGACAAATGCTACATATTTGGAACCCTTACATGGTATTTCGGCTTTAGTTAATTATTTTAGAAATTGAAGCTAAATGTTATAAGGAATAAGTGTATTTCTTGCTAACCGAATTATAATATAATCGAATGTGGTTTTACACAATAGTGATGTGATAAGTTTAAATTTGGTTCATTAGCTCAAGAACTCAAGGAAACAAAGTCGGATCGTGGAAAAAGGAAATTGGTCGAATAGTCGAATTGACGTACATTAGCGATCGAGGTAAGTTTTAAGTATTAAAGCCTCTAATGTGATTGAGTATGATATGTTAAGCACATATTAAAAGAATCATAACTCTATTGTAAATTTTTATGCATATAGCCTAATGGCTATTATGAAGTATAGGTAAGTTAATGATATGATATGTTGCCAAATGGATATGATATTATGAAGTGCTAAAAGGATATGTCAGAAGAGTAAATTTGTGATAAACCTGCTTAGGACAGCAGAAGTAACATGAATTTAGAAAATCACCATAAATTGTTGGAGTTGAATTAGAGGCTGAATAAATTATTAAATTAAAGCTTAGTGAGTCTAGTTTCTTATAAAAGAAACCGTGTAAGAAAATGAATTTCCGATAATGAGATATTTAAAGTTGTGTGAGACAGTGCAGAATGACACTGTAATCCTCTGTTCTGTTTTTAGAAAATCATTATAAATTGTAAAAAAAAATTTAAAAGACAAAATTTATATTCTAGATGCCTTAGTGAGTCTAGTTTCAAATGAAATAAACAAGAAGATATTTTGAATTTTGTACAATGATAAATTTGATTTGTAGTGAAGAGTGGTCAGAATAGTCAAACAGTGAAATAGGGGAAACTTTAAGAAAAATCTGGTATTGATTGGCCAAACCAAAAATTCTTAAAATTTTATGGATAAAATATATATGAGTCTATTTTCAGGAAAATTAACGGCACTTCATTTGGAGTTTCGTAGCTCCATTTACGAATAATTTAATGACTGTTGCTCAGGAAAAACAGCTTGTGCTGAATTTGTGATTATGTTGTAAACCTTAATAAAACTATTTGAGTTGCTTATAAGCTATCGATTAAATATTGGTAATCAAAATACCAAATCCAGATAAAGTGAAGCTATAAGTCGTAAATGACTAGTATACCTAGTCAATTTTGTTATGATGAAATTGATGTACAAGATATGTATATGTGATAAGGCCTAATGGCCGATGTGATGAATGTGAAAGTGTATATAGGTGATAAGGCCGAATGGCAAATGTGATGAATGTGAAAGTGTATATATGTGATAAGGCTAATGGCCGATGTGATGAAAGGGAAAGTGTATATATGTGATAAGTCCCGAAGGACATTTGTGCCGATACTATATCCGGTTAAGATCCCGCAGGCTTTATGCGAGAATATTATTCTCAATTAATGTCCGTAGGCTTCGTGCTCTGCTATATCCGGGATTTTAAAGACCA
Organism: Gossypium anomalum; assembly: GCA_025698475.1. NCBI lineage: Eukaryota > Viridiplantae > Streptophyta > Magnoliopsida > Malvales > Malvaceae > Gossypium > Gossypium anomalum. The sequence goes on from CM046956.1 coordinate 66,110,861, forward strand.
AAGATTCAAGTAAGACTTTGATATTGAGTATCCATGATAAGTTACCATCAAATAAGTATTACGTATTTAAAGATGTTCAGGTACGTATTACTTACTCGTCGGTGGATTGATTTCAAAGTAAATTATTAGTATCAAGAAGGTATGTAAATGTGATCAATATTATAACTCCAAATATGAGAATGATCTAATTGGTAATGGTATGCTTGTATAATGAAGTATGGGATGAAATATTCTTATGTATTAGTGCATATTCTGCCCAAAAGCCTTACGATTTGAGTACGGGTTGGGTTCAGCTAGATATGCCAGTACAAGGTAAGGATTATATTCTGTAAACTTACGTATATGTAATAAGGAATATGTTTGGTTCTTTAGGTGCCTACAGTAATTTAATACTTGTCATGTTGAAATACTTGAAAATATGGATGTGATTATGAACAAGTGGAAAGGATTATTGAAAGTTGTAAATTGGTGAAGAATGTGCTTTGGAAATATTCGACCATCTAGGTCACTATTGTACAAAAGTATATATATGTGATAGTTAAGTGATGCGTTTATTGATATTATAGTTCGAGAGGAAGCTCTAGATTAACTTCATCGAACAGTTGACATGAATGACCAAAGATATTAAATGAAAACACTTTGCGACTTAAAGCTCAAGGCTAAAGAAAGGCGAATTAAATTATGTGAAATTTTGGCTAGGTATATTGGGTCAAATGAGATTTTACCTAGATTAAGTATATGTGAAAACGTCATTGATTCAACAAAATTATTGTTTTGCTTAAAACTTACTAAGCTTACGTAAAGCTTACTCTGTTCGCTCATATTTTTGGTCCAGAGGTTGTGGATTCGACTACTAGCTCGGGGATCGTCAAAGACTTCATCACACTATCTACCATTACGGTAGCCATGAGATTGGATTATCTTATGGCATGTATAGAATAGACTAGTAGCGAAAGAATAATTTGGTTATTGTATATAAGCCATGCGAAAATGGCATCTTTTGAATGTTTACTTATAGAAGTTTACATTTTATCCCCGGCTGTGTTTTTATCGTTCACATGAGTTACAAGTCCGTAATGCCCTTTACTTATTCCTACGATGGTTACGGGATAGGGGTGTTACATTTTATTGGTATCGAGCTACGGTTTAGTCGATTCTAGGACTAACGTAGCACATGTGAGTCTAGTTATACATGCCATAGAGTGATAATATGATAGTGTGATGATTTCTAATAGCTAAAGTGTGTTTTTTTTATATTGTAATGAATTTCGATCCCGATCAAGCTGTAGCAGATGGTATTGAGAGGACTGAGACATGCTTATGATGTGTCAATATTGAGAAGGGTATAAATATAAGTAAGTTTTGAGTAATTAAGTTTAGCATAAAAGTTAAAATGGCATGTTATAAGTGTATGAAATATGAATCATGGCCCATCAACCTTACTATACCTAAATTTGTTTATGAAATAGTTGTGTATAAGGCATGTAGCGGAATGATCACTAGAAAATAAGCCATGATAATTATGTGGGTATGTGATCCTTGTGTGCATATAGATCGAATGTTAAATGAAAGTTATACATTATGTGTTTGTATGCGAAGGAAGCAAATGAAATTCCGATGTGATAGAATTGTAAAATGTATACTTGATGAATAAATATGCATAAAAGTTCAGTGAGTTATATCCGGGCTAAGTCCCGAAGGGCAATTGTGCCGATGCTATATCCGGGTTAAGTCCTGAAGAGCATTCGTGCTGGTGCTATACCCGGGTTAAGACCCGAAGAGCATTCGTGCTAGTGTTATATCCGGGTTAAGTCCCGAAGAGCATTCGTGCTGGTGTTATATCCGGGTTAAGACCCGAAGAGCATTCGTGCTGGTGTTATACCCGGGTTAAGACCCGAAGAGCATTCGTGCTAGTGTTATATCCGGGTTAAGTCCCGAAGAGCATTCGTGCTGGTGTTATACCCCGGTTAAGACCCGAAGAGCATTCGTGCCGGTGATGTGTCTTCAGGCCTTCGTGCCTAGCAGGATTCGTGCCGTGATATGTATTCAGGCTTTCATGCCTAGCAAGCTTAATGCTGGTGATCTGAGCAAAGTTTATGTGTTCATTACTATATGAATTCAAAGTTAAGTGAAAGGATATGTTTAAAAGTGTACATACATGATGTTTATAGACTTGGTTAAGTCATTTCAATGTGTAATAATGAATGAATAAGGGCACTATGTGTCTGGATGATTTGAGGAATTGTGTGTGCAAATTCCTTTAACCGAGCACTATGTGGGTGAGATCGATAATTGAGGCACTGTGTGTGTGAATTTCTTTAACCGAGTACTATGAGTGCAAGATCGATCAGTGGGCACTAAGTGTGTGAAATGGAATTCATGTAAGACCTCGTCTGGGACGAAGGCATTGATTTGAGATAGTGTGTAAGACCATGTCTAGGACATAGCATCGGCTCGATATGTGATAACATGTAAGACCATGTCTAGGATATGGCATTGTACGAGCTATATGTGATTATCGAGTATCTGTAAAGATTCTGAATGGTTCAACGAGCATATTTAAGACGATAATTAAAGTAAGATCAGAATAAGTGATACAGGTATGTACAGAACTTATGTGAGAAACAAATGAAAGTAAAATTGTGAATTCATATTATATTATGTATAGATATGTTTCATATCAAAATGTGCTTATTTGACTATAATGCAGTATGTAATGAATGTTGTGTGAGATATAAATTTATAGTTGCTTTTACTAAATATACATATGGTAATTATCTAAATAGACCATAATTGGGATTATGACAAAAGAAATAATGACCGCGACAGGACCTTGGCAATGTGTATGTAAGACCATGGTTGGACTATGACTTTAAGTAAACGACATACCCAGTCAAAGTCGACATTCTTTAAATTGACAAATGTTAGGAAGTAGAATTGAAGTTAGATGTTGAATTTTAATTAGATACTGATATTCGGTATTTGAGTTTGAATTGGGGATTGATAGATCTAAATTGACGATTGATTATTGTTTCGGCTGTGATTTTGTTATAAGTGGATATGTGGAAAAAAATGGTGGATATGATGTTAAGGAATAGATTATGTTATATGTACACTTAAGTGCTTAGTTGAAAATGTGTTATGGATTTAGTCTATGAGACTCTCAGTATACGAAGTTATATGTGCTATTACTGAATGGACAATATTTTTGCTAATCATGTTCAAGAAATTGTTCCGATTAAGTTTTGACATTTGAAAGTCTGTAAGAATTTTTGATGAATGCTGATAATTTTGAATATACGGGTTATGTGCTAGAATAAATCTCATGCCAGTGTGTTATATTAGGCTTTATGCCTATTCATTTGAATCGATACTGTAACGTTAATTATGATTGAATGTGCTTAATGAACTAAATGTTTAGATATGTGGAAGTTGATTTTCTTTTGGAAATAAGTTAAATTGAATATTGAGATGTGATAAAGTTATAAAGGATATTCATTGGGATGTTTGAGAATATGTGTACTTTCGGCCATATTACAGCTCATACATGAATGGAAATGTGGGTTATGAATATGTGAGTTGATGTTATGTATTATAAATGTTAATATGTGATTTATATGTGTTTAAAATGCAAGAATAAATTCAATGAAGTGATTTTTTTTTGATCGATGTGAAATCCGTAATGAATTACAATTGTTATTGACGAGCTAATGTTTATATAGACATAATTTAATGAGAGAAACGATATCCTAACCTAGTCGCTAGTAAGATTTTCAGGACTGAAAATCCTAAGGAGGAGAGAGTTGTGATATCCCTAATTTAACCCTAGTCGGGAAGTGATTTCGGGACCACGAAACCGAGTCACAAAAATATTTAAATACCTTATTCCATGCCAAATATATGTGAAAATGCATGTGTAAATTTTTAATTCTTTGATTTAGTTAATTTGAATGTGAATTGAAATAAAAAGGACTCATGTGAAAGGATTTAAATATATGTGGCTAATTTTAAGATATTAATAAAAGAATGAAGTAAAATAAATGGAGTTGCATGTCAAATATCCATTTTCTAAGGTAAGTGGCCGGCCATGCTTTGAATGGAATTATTGTTTTTTTTTAATTGTAAAATAAAGCTTAGTGGAATGTTGTTATAATGGTGAATTAAATAATAAAAGAATTTGGTGAAAAGAACAAGGTAGCTCTTTTGTGTTCTTATTAGCCAAAAATCAAATAAGAGAGGGGAGAAAAGTCTAAAACCATTCGGCATTTTGATATTCTTCATGAGGTGAGTTTCTTGATTAAAATTTGATGGAAATTTGATGTTTTTGGGATGGATGTTAGGCTAGTTAGGCAACCAAAGGTTCAATTTTTCTTTGTTATGTGGTTATATGTGAATTTCGGCCATGGTCTTTGCTTGAATTTGAGATTTGTAATGTGATTTTCCTAAATTGTCTATAAATTTTTGGTTGTTGATTTCATGGTAATGGTATATTGAATCCATGATTTGAATCCATGAAAATTTAGTAAGGTTGCATTCGGCAACTTGCTTGGAATTATGAAATGACGTCCAAAATTTGTAATTCACGCTTAAATATTGAAATAGAGCTTACAATTAATAGAACCACGCAATAATTGAGGATTTTATGTGTTAAATTTTGGATGTTGAGTTTTAGCTTTGAAATAGTTGTTAGATGAGTTATAAAGTACTAAAAATTGGAAAGAGAAAGAGCTTAAGGCATGGTTAGTATTTGGCCATGATGAGAAGTAAGAAAATGAATGTTGTGGTTGAGATGATTGAGGTGGTGATCTCGAAGCTAAGTGATTATCGGCTAGGGTGTTATGTATATTTAAGTGCCGAGTGTGGACAAAAACATTTAGTAGAATAATTGTTAATTATATGCTTGAGTTTACGGTTTGTAAGAAGTAAATTTATGGATAAGCTTGATAGATGTTGTTGAGGCTAATTTAAGAGCTTTGTTGCATATAATCCTTAGAAAAATTATGTTTGTGGTTATAAAAGATTTTGGGCATTCGGCTACTCGAGGAAAGATGAGAGACATGCTTATATGTTTATATGCGTATTACCAAACATGATTGTGAATAATGATACTAATAAAATGGTTTGTAAGTTATTAATAAGGGTTTTTGACATAGATACTTGTAAATAAGACAAATGCTACATATTTGGAACCCTTACATGGTATTTCGGCTTTAGTTAATTATTTTAGAAATTGAAGCTAAATGTTATAAGGAATAAGTGTATTTCTTGCTAACCGAATTATAATATAATCGAATGTGGTTTTACACAATAGTGATGTGATAAGTTTAAATTTGGTTCATTAGCTCAAGAACTCAAGGAAACAAAGTCGGATCGTGGAAAAAGGGAAATTGGTCGAATAGTCGGAATTGACGTACATTAGCGATCGAGGTAAGTTTTAAGTATTAAAGCCTATAATGTGATTGAGTATGATATGTTAAGCACATATTAAAAGAATCATAACTCTATTGTAATTTTTATGCATATAGCCTAATGGCTATTATGAAGTATAGGTAAGTTAATGATATGATATGTTGCCAAATGGATATGATATTATGAAGTGCTAAAAGGATATGTCAGAAGAGTAAATTTGTGATAAACCTGCTTAGGACAGCAGAGGTAACATGAATTTAGAAAATCACCATAAATTGTTGGAGTTGAATTAGAGGCTGAATAAATTATGAAATTAAAGCTTAATGAGTCTAGTTTCTTATAAAAGAAACCGTGTAAGAAAATGAATTTCGGATAATGAGATATTTAAAGTTGTGTGAGACAGTGCAGAATGACACTGTAATCCTCTGTTCTCTTTTTAGAAAATCATTATAAATTGTAAAAAAAATTTTAAAAGACAAAATTTATATTCTAGATGCCTTAGTGAGTCTAGTTTCAAATGAAATAAACAAGAGGATATTTTGAATTTTGTACAATGATAAATTTGATTTGTAGTGAAGAGTGGTCAGAATAGTCAAACAGTGAAATAGGGGAAACTTTAAGAAAAATCTGGTATTGATTGGCCAAACCAAAAATTCTTAAAATTTTATGGATAAAATATATATGAGTCTATTTTTAGGGAAAATTAACGGCACTTCATTTGGAGTTTCGTAGCTCCATTTACGAATAATTTAATGACTGTTGCTTAGGAAAAACAGCTTGTGCTGAATTTGTGATTATGTTGTAAACCTTAATAAAACTATTTGAGTTGCTTATAAGCTATCGATTAAATATTGGTAATCAAAATACCAAATCCGTATTAAAGTGAAGCTATAAGCCGTAAATGACTAGTATACCTAGTCAATTTTGTTATGATGAAATTGATGTACAAGATATGTATATGTTATAAGGCCTAATGGCCGATGTGATGATGTGAAAGTGTATATATGTGATAAGGCCGAATGGCAAATGTGATGAATGTGAAAGTGTATATATGTGATAAGGCCTAATGGCCGATGTGATGAATGGGAAAGTGTATATATGTGATAAGTCCCGAAGGACATTTGTGCGATGCTATATCCGGGTTAAGATCCCGCAGCTTTATGCGAGAATATTATTCTGAATTAATGTCCGTAGGCTTCGTGCTCGTGCTATATCCGGATTTTAAAGACCCGAAGATTCAAGTAAGACTTTGATATTGAGTATCCGCAGTAAGTTACCATCAAATAAGTATTACGTATTTAAAGATGTTTAGGTACGTGACACTTACTCGTCGGTGGATTGATTTAAAGTGAATTATTAGTATCAAGAAGGTATGTAAATCGATCAATATTATAACTCCAAATATGAGAATGATCTAATTGGTAATGGTATGCTTGTATAATGAAGTATGGGATGAAATATTCTTATGTATTAGTGCATATTCGCCCAAAAGCCTTACGGTTTGAGTGCGGGTTGGGTTCACTAGATATGCCAATTACAAGGTAAGGATTATATTCAGAAACTTACGTATATGAAATAAGGAATATGTTTGGTTCTTTAGGTGCCTACAGATAATTTAATACTTGTCATGTTGAAATACTTGAAAATATGGATGTGATTATGAACAAGTGGAAAGGATTATTGAAAGTTGTAAATTGGTGAAGAATGTGCTTTGGAAATATTCGACCATCTAGGTCACTATTATACAAAAGTATATATATGTGATAGTTAAGTGATGCGTTTATTGATATTATAGTTCGAGAGGAAGCTCTAGATTAACTTCATCGAACAGTTGACATGAATGACCAAAGATATTAAATGAAAACACTTTGCGACTTAAAGCTCAAGGCTAAAGAAAGGCGAATTAAATTATGTGAAATTTTGGCTAGGTATATTGGGTCAAATGAGATTTTACCTAGATTAAGCATATGTGAAAAACGTCATTGATTCAACAAAATTATTGTTTTGCTTAAAACTTACTAAGCTTACGAAAGCTTACTCTGTTCGTTCATGTTTTTGGTCTGTAGGTTGTGGATTCTGACTACTAGCTCGGGGATCGTCAGCACTTCATCACACTATCTACCATTACGGTAGCCATGAGATTGGATTATCTTATGGCATGTATAGAATAGACTAGTAGCGAAAGAATAATTTGGTTATTGTATATAAGCCATGCGAAAATGGCATCTTTTGAATGTTTACTTATAGAAGTTTACATTTTATCCCTGGCTGTGTTTAGTGTTTATCCAAATGGATGATCTAAAAAAAAAAAAAAGTTTTATCGTTCTGTCATGAGTTACAAGTCCGGTAATGCCCCTTACTTATTCCGGCGATAGTTACGGGATAGGGGTGTTACAGCTTAATTATGAATGATCTACTCTTAGACAGAGACAATTCATCTTCCGAATAAGCACATCAATACTTGAATCAATATCCTAGAATATTCAAACAAGAGTTAAAATCATAATGAAGAACAAATCAAGTATTTATCATATAGTTCAGAAAATATTAACAAGATCCATCTTAGGTTTCATCCCCTTTAGGTATTTAGGGGGTTTAGTTCATAATGGTAAAAGAAAACATCTCAGAAGAATAATGACAAAACATAAAGAAAACCCCAAAACCCCTAAAGGAAATTGAAGGGAGATCTTCAGTCTTGAAGGTGAATCCGGCTTCTAAGAAGGATCAATTGGCTTTCTTCGAGTAGTTTCTTGCTTTCTACTCTGCGTGTCTTTTCTCTCCTCCTTTAGGGTCTTTTAAATAGGCTTTATAATGCTTTCAAACCCTTAAAATTGGCCTTTTTCGAATAGAACTCAACTTGGGATCGACAGGGCCACGACCGTGTACCATGCCCGTGTACGATTTCTTCAAATCTTGTTCAAGGCTGTTAAATAGGCACGAGAGTGTGAACTACCCGTTTGAGGGAGTTTAGGCCGTGTTGATTTCCCACGTTGGCCCATTTTTTCTATTTTTGGCCCGTTTCTTGTTCTTTTTACTTTCTTATGCTCACCTAGGTATAAGACATGAATTTAAAAGATTAGGATCATCAAATTCCACAAATCTAATGATAATTCATCCAAAAATGTGCCAAGCATGGGATAAAAATATGTATAAATTACGACTTATCAAATATCCCTACACTTAAGCGTTTGCTTGTCCTCAAGCAAAATCCTCAATTCACAATTAAGAATTCATTTTTCTCAACTTATAATTCCTATCAATAATATCTCAAAATAATCCATAAGTAATCATACATTGAAAATTCAACTAGAAGATTAAAGTTTCAAACATTCCAAGTTGAGCTTTTTGTCATGAAAAACATAGGTGTCTCCCATCATCTAGTAATCACTTTTGATTCAAAATATCACAGAGTTTAACATCCTCACTAAAGATTCACTCAAATCACTCGAGGTGTTTAAGGACAATAAGTTTAGCACTCAATAGTCAATATGAAAAGTTATTACCATAGGCTTGGGTGAAAATCAAATCTCCACCACTAAATATTAAGATGATACATCAATCAAAAGGTCTTTAGAGGGTTGTAACGTGGCTATGGTTAGGGGGTGTGGTCACAAGCTAAAAGAGAAGGTTAGAATCAAGATTGAATTGAAAAATTGCCTAACTAGAAAAATACTAAAACTAACAAATTATCTTCCTAATTGAGCTTTTCTTCATGGATAACATTATTTAAACCCAAGCATTACATAATTTCGTTTTTTTAAGAACAAATCAAGCAACATATCTGACTATCAGAAATAAAACATAGCTAAACAATTTATTCAAATCAAATCTCGAAAAAAATAGGGATTAAATTAATTTCAAGGATTTCAACAATAATGGGTTATGGGATAATATTGGGGGTAAATCAATGAATGGCTTGTTAGGCTCAAGGGGTTTTACTAAGGGTTAATTATGAAGGTAGGCTTTTATGGAGTGAGTGGGTTAAACCTAAGTGCCTCTATCATCTTGACATATCAAATCAAATGGTGTGGTCTTGATGCTCTAAAGGCTCAAAATCTCACAAAAATTATGGCTTTTTGATGTTTAAACCTGTGAATTTCAATCCTAAGATAATACCTAAACTTGGGGAAATAGCCTAAAATTTTAATACTCAAAAATCAACTTATCTTGCTTGATTCTCTAATTACTTAAAGTTTAAACCGTCAATGCATAAATACCTATGTTTTAATTCAAGATATATCAATAAAAACCATAAATTAATCAAAATTTCATTCTAATAGTGATATGAGTAATTCACAAGAGAATAAGACAAAATTCAGGGATTTTTCTGATAGTGATATAAATGACTCCCGCTCACTTAAGATGTACATTGCCCTCAATGTACAAAGATCATGAGATAAGGAGAGAAGTGAAACTTCCTGAATGTAAATGGATTCCTTTAATAGTAGTTATGGAAAGTGATCGGCGAAGGCAAGGAGGAGGATACTCCGATGGTGGTAGAGGTTGGGTTCCACAACCACAGTGCCCAGCGAAGAGGTTATTGTGATGGTCAGGCAGGACATGACAGTCGTGGAGGACCTTTTCCAGTTTAAGTAATAGTGAGCTTTGGAGCTCTTTATAACTGCGATAAGATCAATAATTCTTGAGGAATATAGAGAAGCATGATTACTCATAAAGAGATAGCCAAAAACATCAATTAAGTAATATAAATTGTAATACCTAAAAATGAAATAAAAATAGTTTTAAATAAAATTAAAATTAAAAATATAGATATTTGGGCACACGGCCGTGGGGCACGCCCGTGTGCCTTCATTTCAGCCCGTGTTTATCGTGGTTTTTAGCTTTGGGCGTGTTGGTACACACGGCCGTGTCGTACGGCCGTATTATGCTTCGTTCGTGTCTCCCACGCCTGTGTATATATGCACACGCCTGTGTTAATTTGATAGGTTCGACCACGGGTGGTGAGCACGGGCGTGCCGCACGCCCGTGTTGATTTGGCAAGATTGCCCACGGCCATGTCACACGGCCGTGGCAACTTATCGCATCCCGTGTTGGGGACTTGAACATGGCTCACGTATGTTCTTTGAACTTATTTCCTACAAAGTAGGTTGCACTATATGATCAGTTTTAGTAGAATGATTTATACAAACATTCAATTTTTGATGTGTTACTCGAATTACGAGCTTTAAGGTGATTATTTTGTCTCCCACACGAAGTGTGAGTTCACCTATGCCAACGTCAATAATTGTTCTAGCAGTTACTAAAATGGGCCTTCCTCAAATTACAGGAACATTACTATCCTCCTCTATGTCTAGAACAACGAAATCAACTGGGAATATAAATTTGTCGATTTTAACGAGTACATCTTCAATAATACCCCTAGAAAATCTAATAGTTTTACCTGCTAATTGAATGCTCATCCTAGTTTGTTTGGGTTTCCCAAGACCTAGTTGCTTAAACATTTTGTGAGTCATGACATTGATACTAGCCCCTAAATCAGCCAACGTATTGTTAACATCTAAGCTACCAATTAAACAAGGAATTGTAAAACTCCCTGGATCTTTTAATTTGTTAGGCAGCTTATTTTGTAGAATAGTCGAGCAAACTGCATTTAGCTCCACATGCAACGCTTCATCTAACTTCCATTTATTTGTTAGAAGCTCCTTTAAAAACTTTATTGCGTTCGACATCTGCAAAAGAGCTTCAATAAACGGTAAGTTAATATGTAATTTCTTTAGCAGTTTAAGAAATTTACCAAATTGTTCGTCTGAGCGGTCTTTCCTTGACACATTGGGGTATGGGACTCGAGGTTTGTATTCTATACTTACCTGTTTCTGCTCACTGTGGTCTACCTTATCCTTACCTTTACTTACCATAATTCCTTGCCTCGGTTCTGGTTCAGGCTCAACTAATCCTTTTTCACCTTGAACGTTAATCGCGTTGAGTTGTTCCCTCGGGTTAGGTTCAGTATTACTTGGCAAGATACCTTGTGGTCGTTCAAAAATTAATTTGGAAAGCTGGCCTATTTGAGTTTTGAGCCATTGGATCAACATTTGTTGATTTTTAAGTGTTGTCTCGGTATTCTGGAAATGAGTTTCTGACACCGAGATGAATTTTGTTAGCATCTTCTCAAGGTTCGACTTCTTTTCCTTTTGATAGGGTGGTTGTTGAAAACCCGGAGGATTTTGTGGCCTTTGATTTCCTTGACCACCCCATGAGAAATTTGGGTGGTTCCTCCAACCTGCATTATGCATATTACTGTATGGGTTATTTTGAGGTCTAGAGTTATTATTACCCATATAGTGGACTTGTTTCTCCTCGGTTGTAGGATTAAAGGATTGATATTCTGTGTGTACGCCTCCTCCACTTGAATCACACCTCATCACTGGATGTACGCCTACTATTTTGGTTGGCTTAGTCCTCATGACTTGCCACTGATAGTTATTCAGTGACATTTCTTTGATAAATTCGTAAGCCTCTTAAGGTGTTTTGTTGTTGATGGTTCCACTGGAGGTTGCATCAATTATCTGTCTCGTCGAGGGGTTCACACCATTATAAAATGTTTGAACTTACAGCCACAGGGGTAATCCATGGTAAGGGCACCTTCGCAGTAAGTCTTTGTATCTCTCCCTTGCATTGTATCATTCCTTAGTTTAGCTGTTTTAACAGGTGGAAAATATTTGAGTAAAAACTTTTCAATCATTTGTTCCCAAGTAGTGATTGACCCTCGTGGTAACAAGTTCAACCATTGTTTAGCCTTGTTCCTCAGTGAAAAGGGAAATAACCAAAGGCGAATGGCATCATTAGAAACACCATTGATTTTAAGTGTGTCGTAGAGTTCCAGAAAATTGGCCAAATGAGTATTTGGGTTTTCATCCAACAAACCATCAAACTAAACAAACTGATGTATCATTTGAATTGTGTTAGGTTTCAGTTCAAAATTATTTGCAGCAATAGCAGGCCTAACTATACTCGATTCAGTTCTTGTTAAAGTAAGTTTAGCATAATCATACATAGTACGAAGAGTAGGATTCTGATTTACTGGATCAGCAGCAATCGCAGGAGGTAGCGGATTTTGTTGATTTTTGGCCATCTCCTTGGTTGTGGTTTGAATATTTTCCTCTTGCTCTTCCTCTATGCATCTTAAGCTTCTCCAAATTTCTCTTCGGTTACTGTGAGCTGTGCTTTCAATCTCACCGTCAAAAATTAATAGTCCTGGCAGGTTTCTTCTAGTCATAAACTATAACAACCTGCCAGGAGAAAATAAAAGAAAACTTAGTAAAAATAAAAAAAATTAAAATTAAATAATAAATAATAAATAATGGCTAAATTAATAAAAATTGAGTGTTCCTAATATCTTAGTTCCCCGGCAATGGCGCCAAAAACATGATTATCACTCGCGATAAGTTTTAAAATTTATAATTGATCGTACTTGAACTAACTATTATCACGATGAAGGCAGGCGTACCTATCAAACAGTAGTATAGTTTTAGCATGGCTGGATATCGAACCCAAAGGAACTAAAATTACTAGTATTAACTTTCTTTTTATTATCTAGCCTAAGAATAATGGAGGTTGTTTTATCTAAACTAATTAACTGACTAAGAATGCACAGAAAGTAAATTGGGGAAATACTTTTGGAAAAACTGATTGATTTAGACAATACCCAAGGAAGAATCCACCTAGACTTCACTTGTTAACTGACTTTGAACCAGACGATTTATTCACTTGACTTGATCCGTAGAAATCCCTGATTTATATTATTATCCCTATACAATCCCTATACAAGACTAATAACGTCTAACCCTAGGTTGATTAATTGTAATCTCTTTCTAATTAAAACCCCTAGTGTTGCGTTAACTCGATCTATGGATTCTCTTATTAGATTTGACACTAATCCGACAGATTTATGTTGTCCTATCTCTAGGATTGCATCCAGCTTCACTTAATTATGAATGATCTACTGTTAGAGAGGGACTATTCATCCTCCGAATAAGCACATCAATACTTGAATCAATATCCTGGAATATTCAAAAAAGAGTTAAAATCATAACTAAGAACAAATCAAGTATTTATCATATAGTTAGAAAATATTAGCAAGATCCGTCTTAGGTTTCATCCCCCTTAGGTATTTAGGGGGTTTAGTTCATAATGGTAAAAGAAAACATCTCAGAAGAATAATGACAAAACATAAAGAAAACCCAAAAACCCTGAAGGAAATTGAAGGGAGATCTTCAGTCTTGAAGGTGAATCCGACTTCTGAGATGGATCAATCAGTTTTCTTCGAGTAGTTCCTTGCTTCCTACTTTGCGTGTCCTTTCTTTCCTCTTTTAGGGTCTTTTAAATAGGCTTTAGAATGCTTTCAAACCCTCAAAATTGCACTTTTCCGATTAGAACTCAACTTGGGCTTGACAGGGCCATGGCCGTGTGCCACACCCGTGTACGATTTCTTCAAACCGTGTTCAAGGCAGTTAAATAGACATGGGCATGTGATCTACCCGTGTGTGGAAGTCCAGGCCATGTTGATTTCCCACGTTGGCCCATTTTCTCCATTTTTGGCCCTTTTCTTATTCTTTTTACTTTCCTATGCTCACCTAGGTATAAGACATGAATTTAAAAGATTAGGAGCAAAAACTTCCACAAATCTAATGATAATTCATCCAAAAATGTGCCAAGCATGGGAAAAAAATATGAATAAATTATGACTTATCAAATGTAATGAGAAAAAAAAGACACTTTCTTTTTATAAGGGTTCGGCACTTTGGAGATTAAATTAAGATCAAGAAATGAGAAAAATCAGATTTGTATCGGGGAAAGTAAAAAATTATCGAATAGTAGTTTCGGTTTGTTCGTGTTCGTACGAGGTAAGTTCATAAGTAAATAAATGTTATTAAATTAAAATATATGTGCCTTATATATGTTGAATTAAATTGTAAATGAATATAATTGTGAAATTGAAGTATATAAAATGTGAATTGAATTTGAGGCACTAAGTGTGCGATAAATGAAATAGCTACAGTTATTAAAATGGCACTGAGTGTGCAAGATTATAACAGCATTGGCTAAGTGAATGTCACTAAGTGTGCGATACAATTATAGCTTCGACTAATTAATTGGCACTAAGTGTGTGATACAATTATAGTTTCGGCTAATTAATTGGCACTGAGTGTGCAAGTTTGTTGAATGATCAAGGACAATCGAAGGAATTAGCGTTTCGAGCATTGAAGTGATAAATGTGATAGATAAGAACGTAAATGTAACACCCCAAAAAAATTTAGGTGTTAATTTTGTATGTTGTGTTGCATAAATGTATGCTTGTTTAAGTGGTCGAGTGTCCTGAGGAGTGTTAGAGAGGTCCTGAGTTCAAGCCTGGGCAATTGCAAAAACTTTGGTCTTTTTAAGTATAACACTTGCTTGTAGTTTGTAGTCTTTTAAATTGTTGTGGGTAAAATTTGTCACAAGGAGGTTGCTAGTCTAGTGGTAAATGGCGTGTGGGTGTTTCTTAGAGGTTTGAGGTTCAAGCCTTGGCAGGGTGGAAGGAGTATTTTTTTTTTGCCACAAGTGTTAGGGAGGTATCCTAGGCTGATCGAAATTAAGGAGTTGGTGGGAGTTTGAATAGGTGGTTCAGTAGAATAAGGTGGAGAGATTTTAGGAGAGGGATAAGGGGGAGGAAAAAGTGGAGTTTGAGGTTGAGTGAAGTTGTGTCGAATTTGGGTGTTGTGCATAGAGATTTTTGGCTGAGTAATTTTTCCTCAGGATTTTCGATTTTGGCTACTCTTTTGGGATCTTTTCTCTTTTCTTTCTCTAGGGTTTTTGCAACTGGGGTCTTTTCCTTTGTTTCTGAAGTCAAGCCGTGCTTTTGGGAAGAACCTTTATGATCTTTGTTGCCTACGATTTTACTGCTTTCTCTAAACATTTTTTTTCCACGGTTAGTCTTCTCCCTCACAAATCTTCTCAAACGGTTTCCCTTTAAGCCGAATACCTATCTCTTCCATATCTCTCTGACCATTTCTGTTTTAGCCTAGGGTGATCGAGTTTCCCATTTCTTCTTTTCTTCTTTCAGGTGTGATTTATTCTTTGCTGGTCGATTATTGCTCTTTCTTTTTCCTCTGTCTGCCGACACTTCTTTCGGCTTTTGCTTCTTATCTGTTGGTCTTCGTGGTAAGTGCTACTCATTTGAATTTGTTTGGTTCATTCTTTTTTCTTTTGCTCCTATGGTTCTCTTTTAACACTGTGTTTTTGCCGAATGTTACTAAGGGGTTCGATCTCTTTAGTCAAGGGATAAGGCCGATTGTTCCTTCCCAAAAAGTGATCCTTTCATTTGTGGTAAGCGCTTAAAGTTCTAAATATGTCTATGTTGGGTTTAGATTCTTATGAATCGGTTAATTGTTTGTGTGAAGGATAGAGCTTTAGGGAGAATGCGTTGGCTCTGGTTCAAGAGGGGGTTCTACGACTGTTCAATTGGTAAGTACTGATGAATAGGGTTAAGTATCTCCACTACTATGGTTTTGGATTAATCATGAATATGATCTGATGATGGGATTGTTGTCATCATAGGTGTTGGGTTTCAGAAGCATTTCAACTACAGATTTATAATAGGTGTGTAATCACACTGCAAAGTTTGTTAATCGAAAAAAATCGAAAGGCATGTTCATAGATGCTACATGAGCGTGACCTAGCTCGTATGGTGAATCGAACGCGTAAATGCATGAATTTGACAGTAGAGGCCACCACGAACGATCTTATGGGTTTAGGCCATTTTGGGCCACGTTGGGCCGAAATAGGCCGTGTGACCCCACGGGCTCATGGGCCCTACACGGGTAAACTGTACAGATGCGTGGAGATTATTGGGCCAGCTGTGTAGTTTGTATGGCCAAGGCCATTATTTGGGCTTATTGGGCCACACGAGCGTGTGGGCTTACATGGGCCGTATTATGAGCTTGGGCCCATTTTTGCTGTTTAACTGTTAAGGTTGCACGGGTCTCCTGAGATGACTATGGACCTAGTGTTGGGTCGGTAAGTATACCTAGACCCTAATCTATGATATGACTATTAAATCCTTATGAGGTAAATGACAGATATACCCCTATGTGATGTATGACTGTTTGAGCATGCCATTTTTATTGTATGTACATTTTTATTATGTTGCATTGCATGGGGTGGGATATATGATATTGGAGGAAGTGTACTGAAAGGCTATAAGCCTATTACTGACAACTCTACTGCAAATACTGTTAGTGCCGCAACTGGTACTATATTCTGGAGTGTAGGGATGGGTGGGTCGATTTTATCCCCACATAGAGTGCAGGGCTAGACAGAGTAGAGTGTAGAGGATGGATGGGTAGGATCTCTATATCCATCTCTGATTGTACTGAATTGGGCTAAGGCCCACACTAGTACTGTTACCATAATAGGCTAAGGCCCACACTAATATTGCCATTGATAAGGGCTGAGGCCTAAACTGTTTTACACTGCATGATTTACTGTTTGATAAATAAGGATTACAGACTGAATTTTCTTAAACTTACTCTTCTGCTCTTCTGTACAGGTAATCCTTAGGCGGGTAGGTGCTGCGAGGGACTCAGAGATGGCCACACCACTGCTTATGGTTTCGTATTTGACTTTTTAATAAAAGTAGTTTTATTTAGGTAAATTTTATATAATAAGACTGCTTTAAGTTTTATTTTTATTTGGGGATTTATTTAAATTGGTTTATATCTGCTAGCACTAGGACTTGGGTTTTCGAAAGATAAATGATTTTCAACTACCACATTACACAATTCGTTTTAAAAGCTTCTGCAACAGACAATGTTTTTCAAATGTAATAACAATTTAATATGACATATGTTTTGCTAAACCAACCTATGTCCTAACAACATACAAGATAAGTTAACTACTCTTGAGGACCGCAACGGGGTTTTAATACAAAACAGACTTTACAATGAAACTACGCTTTTCAAAACATAATCTAGTGTGACATCGCAGATTCAGCCATAACGTCTAGGCCAGTTTCGGGATGTGACAGTAAAGGTACAGGTATGTACGGAACCTATGTGATTGATGATGTTAGGTATGAAGTAGATGAAAAATTATGTAAATGAATGATGAAATGAGTTGGATTGAATAGCATTATTAATGCTATTTATAAGATTAAAGATGTGAAATGAAAGTAAGATATGGCTTTGAATAGGGATGAGTAATATGATGTGGTATATATACTCGCTATATGAAATTATGGTGTTATGTTTCAGGTATGAGATTTATGAAACATGAAACACGGTTTTGATGTATGATTACCTGGTTCAAAACTTGAGCACATAATGAAATTAAAATGGTTAAGTTGTATATATGGTTCATGTATACGAATTTGGTTTATGTGAATAAGGAAATTATAGATGTTCGAGTTTGAAAGTATTTATAAAGAAGTTGATATAACTTTATTTATGATTTGTAATAAATGGAAATGGTTTGGTTGGTGATGAAATGAATATGTACGAGCTTGACTTATATGATTAAGTTAATGGTTGTTAATCAAATTTGAAAGCATGGTTATACGTTCATTGATAAATAAGTTAAGTGAATTATTTAATGTGGTTACATGAATTTACGAGTAAAATGAAGGTATATGTGATTGATAATTTTTAATTTTGGTTTAGTGATATTGGCTATAAATATCATTGAGATGATTTATTTATTTATGGCTTACTAAGATTTTAAAGCTTACTCTGTGTGTTTTTCCAATGTTTATAGAGTTTCAGAGACTTGCTCGGGTTGGAAGTCGTAGGAGATCACATCACACTATCCAGTTATCACTTTGGTAAATAAAAGCTTTGAATTTTCGGTTATGTAGCATGTATAGGCTAGTTTCAATATGATTCATTTGGTTTTGTATATACGTAGACATGCGAAAATGGCTTGCTAATGATGTTGATGTTTGTATATATATATATGGCCTAGTGAAATGATCTTTTTGATAAGGTTGTTATGATCTTGAAATGGTTATAAATGTGATATGAATCATGTGTTCATGGTATGAATTAGGTATATGGAATTAGTATATTCGAGTTGGAATTATATATGGAAATGATTAATGATATTGAAGTATGAGTGAATGAATTGGGCAGGTGATTTTGGTATGTCTTGGTATAGAGACTAAACATGAAATTGGTTAATGATATTATAGAGTGAGTGATACATGTTTGGAGTTGTATTTGGCTAAAAATGTTGCATATTATGATGCTTGATTTGGACTTGTAGGGAGAACCCAAATGGGTGGAAAATTGGCTTTACAAATAGCCTATTTTTGTCCGCATGGGCAGAGACACGTGCATGTGTCTCAGCCGTGTGTGACACACGGTTATGTTACATGGCCGTGTGTCCCCTGGGGTACCCTACAATTTTATGTCAGTATACCCTACAGTTTTCACACGGCCTGGAACACAGGCGTGTCCTGTGGCCATGTGGATAAGTCAGTATGTACGCCCTATTTTGCCACGGCCTAGACACACGAGCGTGTCTAATGCCGTGTGAGGCACACGGCCTGTTCACGCGGGCGTGTGACCTTTATAACTTAGAAAAATTGTTAAGTTTCGAAAAAAAATTTATGTGTTCGGTTTAGTCCTGACCTCTTCCTAATGCATGTTTATGGTCTCATTGACCTGAAAAAAAAAGACTTAATGTTGATGTTTGACTATGATATGAAAATGCATGACTTTTGATTATGTAATGATTGTGAAACATTCTGATATGTACGGTAATGCCTCCTAACCCTAATCCGGTTACGGACACAGGTTAGGGGTGTTACACGAATCATTTCTAACTTGTCCGTAATCACATAATCACAATTTATGCTATATCAAAGCATATAGAATACATTTACAATGAAATTATAACATATGAACTTACCTCGGATGCTAAAACGACGAATTGAGTCAACTATTCCGTAACTTTATTCTTTCCCTGATCTAATTCTGTATTTCTCCTTTCTTGATCTAAATATATTCAAAACTAACTTATTTAATCATCTATTTATGCAATTCAATTCAAAACATACATTAAGGCTATTTTACACATTTGCCCCTAAACTTTCACATTTTTACAATTTAGTCCATATTACACAAAATCACAAATTCATAAAATTTCTTTAATACCCATGATAGCCGAATTACTATAATGCCCTTAGTAGCCCATATTTCACATTTTAACCACAAAGTTTCAACATTTCTCAATTTAATCCCTATTTTGCATTTTCACTAAAAATCACTTAACAAAACTTGTATATCTATCAACAAGCATTCATAACCTATCAAGAAAATTCAAAACACATGCTATTTCATCAATGGCAACATCTAAAATCTTTAACAATTTTGCAAAATAGTCCTTGGGCTAGCTAGTACTAGTCATAACGATCACAAAAACATAGAAATCATTAAAAATGAATTAAAATTGCATACCTAGTCAAATGACTTAGGGTTGCCGAAAATGAAACTCCCATGGCTGCCATTATTTCTCCATTTTCAGTTATTAATAAGATAATGGAAGATGATACTTAATTTGATTTTTGTTTATTTAAAGTTTAATTACCAAATTACAATTATAACCTTAATAAACATTTGTTATTTCCCTACATGCAAAACCATTATCATCCATTAACTCACTAATGGGTTAATTATCACTTAAGGACCTTAAATTTAAGATTCTATAACTATTTAACACCTTTAGCTAATACAACTCAAGTTTTACACTTTATGCGATTTAGTCCTTTTTATCAAAATAACCATTTAAACGACAAAATTTCTTAACGAAATTTTCACATAATCACTCAATCATGCTGTGAACATTAAAAAAATAATAAAATAAATATTTCAACTTCAAATTTGTGGTTTCAAAACTGCTATTTTGATTTGAATTAAAATGGGCTGTTACAAGACCACTCGAATTTCACATCTTTTTGTAACAATCTAGTCATAGGTGTAGCAATCATCGAAAATCCCTTAACAAAATGTCGATAATAACTAGCCAAACCCAAAAAGCTTCTAAATTTGGATACATTTCTCAATGGTTTCCAGTCGACAACTGCCGAAATCTTACTCGGATCAACCCGTATACCTTGTGTCCCAAAAATCTGACTTCTCGGAGCTGAAACTCACTTTTGTTGAATTTAGCAAATAATTTCTTATCTCTCAAAGTCTACAATACAATTCTTAAATGTTCAACATGCTTAGACTCATCTCGTGAATAAATCAAAATGTCATCAATAAAAACAACCATAAATTTATCTAAATACGGTCAAAAAATTCAATTCATCAAGTCCATAAAAACTGCAGGAGTATTTGTTAATCCAAATGGCATAACAAGAAATTCTTAATGCCCGTACCTCATTTTGAACACGGTCTTCGACACATCTAACTCTTTAACTCTCAACTGATAATAGCCTGATCTCAAGTCTATCTTCGAGAACACTGTTACCCCTTTCAACTGGTTGAAGAAATCATCAATTCTCGGTAAAGGATACTTGTTCTTTATCGTAACCTTGTTAAGTTGACGATAATCAATACAAAATCTCTTGGATCCATCTTTCTTCTTGACGAATAACATTGGTGCACCCCAGGGCGAAAAACTCGGTCTCGTAAAACCCTTATCTATCAACTCTTGCAACTAAAATTTCAATTCTTTCAATTCAGTTGGAGCCATTCTATATAGAGCTATCGATATCGGTGAAGTTCTCGGTACCAAATCAATAGTAAAACCAATCTCTCTAATCAGTGGTAATCCAGGTAACTCCTGTAGGAACACATCCGGATATTCATAAACTATCGGTACAGATTCAATCTTCAATTCAGACACTTTCGTATTCAGTACATATGCAAGATAAGCTTTACAACCTTTTCTTACATACCTCTGAGCCGACATCGACGAAATTACAATAGGCAACTCACCCGACTCCTCCAATTCAATCCAAAGAATTTCATTATTTTGACATTTCAATTCAATAATCTTTCATCTATGATTCACCACGACATCATGTAGAGTCAACCAATCCATTCCAAGAATTACATCAAACTCTTCAAACGATAAAAGCATTAAGTTAGCCAGAAAATAGTGACCCCGAATCATTAAAGGACAATTCTTGCAAACTTTATTCAAATATAAGAATGAGTCGATCTAGGATCAATCAATGCAATTACATTAGTATCATAGAGGGAAAATGTACCAGTGATAACATCAGGGGATGACGCATCTTTGCAGGCGCGAATAGCATAAGTTCTAGCAGGTGCTTTGACCTCTGATCTCACAGTTAACTCTTTCGTCACACCTCTGCTACTGTTCCTACTCCCAGTATTTCTCGGTGGCATTCCTTTAGTAGCAATGTTACTTTGCCTTGTATTCTGAAAATGATCTTTCTCAGCCATTTCAGGGCAATCTCGAATGAAGTGGTCTGGGGAGCCACATTTAAAGCAAGCGCGGTTATTCATCCTATATTCACTAGGATGTCATCTACCACAGTGTTGACATTTAGGTCTATTAGACCTAGCATTACCACCACCCACTATTAACGTAGTTTGGGCCTTAGAACCCGAATACTGCTTCCCACGATCTCTGTTGGGATACCCAGCTGAAGCATTAGAACGAGTATACAAATCTCTCGACTTCTTTGATGGAGATTGAAATTACTTATTTATCGGTCTTTTTCTCGAGTCTCTAGCCTCAAACTCAGCCTTTCTCTTTTCTTTGCTTAACTCTTCGGCTTTGCAAGCTCGATCGACCAGCATGACAAATTCTTTCAACTTTAAAATCCCAACCAATAGTCTGATATCCTCATTCAGCCCATCTTCGAATCTCTTGTAGATGATAGCCTCGGTAGAAACACATTTCCGAGCATACTTACTAAGCCTAACAAACTCTTACTCGTATTCAGTCACAGAAATACGACTGTTTCAGCTCTAAGAACTCTTTGTATTTCTGATATATATTTCTTTTTGAACTCGTCTTGAAAGAATTCCCATGTAAGTCTTTCCCTCGATACCACGGATACAAGAGTATTCCACGACTGATGGTTTTGGGACCATAAACCTGAAGTAGAAATATTTATTTTGTTATTATTTTAAGGTCTACAGTATGATTGAATAATTGTGTGAAAATTTCGTTAAGAAATTTTATCGATTAAGTGTCCAATTTGACTAGAACGACTAAATTGTAATATGTTAAAGTGTCCAATTTCTATATGTTAAAGTGTCTAATTGCTATGAATACTTAAATTAGAGGTCCTTAAATGGTAATTAGACCATTATACTCTAGGGTGGACAAAAATGGACATGGTTAGGTGAAATTTTAAAGTTTTTTGTTAAGCGCATTTTAGTCATTTAGTAAATAAAGACAAAATTTAACAAATAAAAGATGTCATATTCTTCAAATTAGTCCCCCATGTCTGAATTTCACAAGGAGAGGACATAGCTAGGGTTTTGGCCACTTTCAAGCTCGATTGTAAGTCCGTTCTTTCCTGTTTTTAACGATTTTTATATTTTTGAGGTTGTTGTAACTTGATTTAACTATTTCAAGGACTAATTTGAAAGAAATGTGAAGTTTAAAATTTTACCCATGTTGAACATGTATGTATTTTGATGTTTGATGGTAGAAAATGCATGCTTGTTGTTTGTTAAATAACTTTTGTAAAGTGATTTTCGATAAAAATGTCAAATAGAGACTTATTTGTAAAAGCTTATAAAAAATTCCCTGAGTTTTAGGTTTAGTCCCGAACCACTTCCAAAGCATGTTTTGGGCCTCATAGGCTCGTATTAGGCACTTCATGGTCGAATGCAAATGATTTTAATTTGGATGCAAATTTATAACTCAGAATTTTATGTTTGCCTGTGATGTGACTCTAGTAATGCCTCGTATCCTGTTCTAGCATTCAATACAGATAAAAGGGGTGTTGTAACACCCCTAACCCGTATCTGTGACCGGAATAGGGCTACAAGACATTACCGATCAATTACAGTAAGCAACATACATTTCTCATATATGAATCCATTATCACATAAACATTAATCAAACATGATCATATTGACCCTTATAAGGCTCTACGAGACCTTAAAACATGCTTAGAAGAAGTTTGGAACTAAACCGATAACATTTGAAAACTTTGGGAAACTTAGAAAATTTTCATGCATATCGGGTTCACACACTCATGTGAACAGGCCGTCTGCCTCACACGGCCACCAGACATGCCCGTGTCACAGGCCGTGTGGAAACAGGGCATACATATTGACTTGCATCACACGGCCGGAGACACGCTCGTGTGCCATGGCCGTGTGAAATCTGAAGGTTATACTGACTTGGCCACATGCCCATATGTTTAAGTTGTGTAACTCTCTGACTTGTTTAACTAAGTTTTAGGGGTCACACGGTCGAGTCACAGGCCCATGTGCTCAACCGTGTGGCATGAAAATGGCGTGATTTAAACCATTATTCCCACCTGTCATTCATGTACCTAAAAGCATTCATTTGGCATCATTTTCACATACAACAGGCAACCAAAAATGACCATTTCATGCACATTTCATGCCATTTATAAAACATTCTTTCAACCTCCCAAAAACATAAACAAAAACATACCATTTCAATATATCTTTACCTTAACTTTTATATCAATTTTCTCACCATCTTATAAACTATATCTAGTCTCAAAACATATCAATTCGTCATCTTAAAACCAAGCCACAATATGCCATTTCTCAGCCACGCCACATCATTGATAATTAGCCAAATCAATTAACTAACTAGCCAACACATAAACCATACCAAACATGTCAAAACATAAGACATTATATGCATCATATATCACTTATCAAAATTAAAAATTAAGCCAACTTATATGGCCAACTTATATGGCCAAATACACACCAACATTTACAAGCCAAATCTCATGGCTAATATTATAACTCAAAACATAACATCATATCACTAGCCTCTACATGTCATATACCATAATCACAAAGCATCCAAAAGTACCAACAAGTAGTGGATAGTGTGATGACGATTCCTAATGATCCCCGATGGCCGAGTTGGCTTTAATAATCTCGTATATACGATGAACGGATTAGATTGACTACTGGACAACTTTCAGTTTCCCCCAATCTAAATTCGATTTCTTTTTTTCTTAATCACAATAAAAAATAACAAGGGTCGAACCCTAAAATGTTTCCAAAGCTTCTTTCTCTTTTAATTTTCGGTGAAGATGATGATATTTAGGCTTATTTTAACTTTGTTTTTATTTATTATTTCCTTGTTAATCAAATACCAAATTTATCCTTAATTAAAACTATTTAAAAACATTAATTTAATGGCCATTTATATCGCCCCGAATTTTGGGCCTAGAAGTATTAGGTTTTAAGCATGGGAACAATTAGGAGGCTGCACATAAATGTTTAGTTGTGCAGGAAAGTGACACAAAATGCATGTATGCTTCAGTGGATAAGTGTCCTAGGAAGTCTCTGAAAAGTCTTGGGTTCAAGTCTGGGCATGTGCACAAATTTTGCTTTTAAAGGAATAACCTCTATCCCTAGTTAGTAGGTTTATAAATAAATGTGGGTATTTTATGACAGAAAGGGCTTGTTGGTCTAGGGGATAAGTGGTGTGTTACTGTAACTTAAGGTTCGAGTCCTGGTATGAGCAATAGGGAGTTTTATTTTGATACTAGTATCGTGGAAGTGTCCTAGCTCAACTGAATTACTGAAGAGTTACATTGGAGTTTGAAATTGGTGGCTAAGGAAAGGGTGGATGTTTTTAGGGAGTGGATTGAGGAATTTCGGTTGTTAGGGAGATTTGGGGAGAGTCTTGGGGAGGAAAATTTGATAGAAGAGGTTGAATAGAGTTCAAACTAGTTGGTGGAGAGATGTGAGGAGATTTTCGAGGAGTGGATCAAGGGAAGGAAGTAGTGGTGCCGAAATTAAACTCTTTCCCGGGAGAATTCGACTACCATCTGTCATTTCGGTATTTTCCTCCTAGTTTTGACATTTTCGATTTTTGAGTTTTCTCTCTACTTCATCTTTCGATATTTCTGGTTTGGTACCGTACCATATTCTATTTTCTACTTCTATTTTCCTTGCTTACTCCCTCTTTTAATCGAGTCTGATCAGTTACCTTCTCCTTTTGTCATTTGCCAAATACCTCTTTCTTTTTTCTCTCTAATCCTTTGGCTTTTATCGAGTTCTCCTCTTACATTGTTAAAGCCGAATATCTTCTTCTCTTCTCCTCCTCCTTTGATTCTTCTGTGATTAATGAATCTCCCCTCTTTCTCATACTGTTACTTTGACTGAATACCTCATTTTTTCTCTTCCCAATCGATTTCCTCTTGATCGAATATTACTCATTCTTTCACCCTCTCTGTGTCATTTCTCCTGTGCTCTCTGTCATTTTTGGTGGTAATGCAACTATTCAGTTATGCTTATTCTCTTTTTTTTTCTCTACTGTAATAGTTTTCCATCTAACAACCCTTTTCTCTACCAATTACTGTTAGGAGGTGTGACTGTTACATCTTGTGCCTCAGTTTGAGTGGGTGTTTCTAGGGGTAGGCCGAATACTACTGTCTTTTATTCTTAGTTTGCTCTTTCAGTAAGTTTCTACACACTTGGTTTATCTATTTGCATGTATGGTATATGTTGACTCAACCCATGGGTTTAGGCAATCGTAACTAATAGATTTTGCTGGTAATGCAAATATTCGACTAGGGGCGTGTGATCAATCTTAGTCAGCGCGGTCTAAGAGGACTAAGCCACATTTGTTCAATCAAGGTAAGTATTTATGATAAGTTGGGATTGTATTAAGGGAGGTTGTTAATCCTATTATCAACGACTAATAGAATACCTTGATTGAATGTAGGTTTGGTGCTCGTGGACTATTCGTACATTTTCACAAACAAGTGTGAAAACACTGTTCAAATCATAAACCGGAAAAACTCGAAAAATGTGACCATTGATGCCACATGGGCATGCACTCACTCATGTGGTAATCCAAATGCATAGACGTGAGCGTTTGATCATAGAGGCCACCATGAGCGATGTCATGGGCTTAGGTTGTTTTAGGCCATGGTGGGCCGAAATAGGTCGTGTGGACCCCACGGGCCTATGGGCCCTACACGGGTAAACCACAAGGACGTGTGGTGATTATTGGGCTAGGCTGTGTCGCTCACACGGCCAAGGCCATTTTTGGGCTTAGTGGGCTACACGAGCGTGTGGGCCTGCATGGGCCCGCATTATAGGCCTTGGGCTCATTTTCACTATTTGACTGCTAAGGTCGCACGGGTCGCCCGAGATGACTATGGATCTATTGTAGGGTCAGAAAGTACCTAGACCCTAATTTGATGAAATGACTCTTATACCCCTATAAGGTAAAATGACTGATATGCCCCTATGATTGTGTACGACTGTAATCGAGCATGACATTTTTGCATGCATGTATGATAGTATGACATGACATATTGCATGGAGATGGGTTTAATATGTTCAGAGGAAGTGTACTGTACTGGCAGCTCTGCTGTAAATACTGTTTAGTGCCGCAACCGGTGCTATAATTTGGTGTGTAGGGATGGGTGGGTTGATTTTATTCCTACATGGAGTGTAGGGCTGGACGGAGTGGAGTGTAGAGAATGGATGGGTAGGATTTCTGATTGAATTTCTGTTACTGTTACTAAAATGGGCTAAGGCCCACACTGATACTCATACTGATATTGTAATGGGCAAAGGCCCTAATCGACATCGATATTCATCAAACGGCTTAGGCCCGCATCAGTATTTGTCTAATGTATGATTGACTGTTTGTACTTAGGGGTTACACACTGAGTTTTTGTAAACTAACCCTTCTGCTTATCTGTGCAGGTAAACCTTAAGTGGATCGGTGCTGCGAGGGACTCAAAGGTGGCCACACAATAGCTTATGCTTCCTTATTTAACTTTTAATTTATAAATAGTTTAATTTGGGTATTTTATTTTGTAATAAGGCCTCTTTAAATTTTAAGATTTAATTTAGGGTTT
The DNA here is from genome assembly GCA_025698475.1 of Gossypium anomalum. Taxonomy (NCBI): domain Eukaryota; kingdom Viridiplantae; phylum Streptophyta; class Magnoliopsida; order Malvales; family Malvaceae; genus Gossypium; species Gossypium anomalum. The sequence continues at coordinate 66,138,300 of CM046956.1, forward strand.
TATTTATTTGGATTTATATCCGATAGTAATAGGAAGTGGGTTTTCAAAAAGATAAATGTTTTTCAAAACACCACGTTTCACGCAACATGTTTTAAAAGTTTCCGCCAGAAGTAATGATTTAAAAATTAAAGACATTGTAACATGATTAACTCTCGACAAACGACTCGAATTTGGTAAATAACTGACATGTTTTAAAATCATCATTTAGGACACACAATAGAGGTAATTGTAGAAAGGGTTTTTCAACGAAATCATTCTTTGCGAAAAACACTTCAATGTGACATCGCAAGATTTGGCCATAACGTCTAGGTCGGGTTTGGGGTTTTACACCATTTATGTCAAATTCCACTATCAATGGTCAAATATCATCATAAGGACCTTTAATTTAATCAACCATAGCAATTAAACACATTTAACATATAGAATGCCACATTTTGTAATTTACACGATTTAGTCATTTTTCTCAAATTGAGCTATTAAACGATAAAAGTAGCTCACAAAATTTTCACACATATATATTCACATGCTGTAAACAAATAAAATAATATTAAAATAATTTTCCAACATCAAATTTGTGGTCCCAAAACCATTTTTCCAATTTAGCTAAAACTGGGCTATTACAAGTCTCCCTCCTTAGGGATTTTAGTCTCTGAAAATCTTACCAGTGAATTGGTTTGGGTATTGCTTTCTCATAGCATCCTCGGGTTCCCATGTAGCTTCTTCTACCCCGTGTCGATGCCATAATAATTTCACTAATGCAATTCTCTTATTTCTCAACTCTTTGATCTAATAGCCAAAATTTGAATCGGTTCTTCACTGTACGATAAACCTGGCTGAATTTCAATTTCACTTGGGGAAATGCATGCGAAGGAATAGATCTGTATCGTAATAGAATCAATACATGAAATACATCATGTATTTTCTCTAACTCAGATGGTAAAGATAGTTGATAAGCAACTGGTTTGACTCGCTCGATAATCTCATATGGTTCGATGAATCACGAACTCAATTTCCCTTTTCGACTAAACCGTAATACGTTTTTCCATGGTGACACTTTTAGAAACACTTTATCCCCGATTTGAAACTCAATATCTTTCTGTTTCAAATCAGGATAAGATTTCTGTCGATCCGAAGCTACTTTCAAACTATCGTAAATTACTTTCAGTTTTTCTTCTGTTTCTTTGATCAAATCAACTACGTGAATCTTATTCTTGCTTAGCTCAGTCCAGTACAACAGTGTTCAACATTTATGACCATATAGAGCGTCGTATGGTGCCATATTTATACTCAATTAGAAGCTATTATTGTAAGCAAATTCAATCAGTGGTAAATATTTCTCCCAGCTACCCTAAAACTCAAGAATGCAACAACGCAACATATCCTCAAGTATTTGAATAACTCACTTGGATTGACCATCCATCTGCGGGTGAAATGCAATGCTAAAATGCAGCTTTGTACATAGAGCTTCTTGTAATTTCTTCCAAAATCGTGATGTGAACCTCAGATCTTTATCCAAAATGATCGAAACTGGTACCCCATACAATCTAACGATTTCAGAAATATACAACTCAACCAATTTATCAAGTGAAAAGCCAGTACCTATCGGAGTGAACTGTGCATATTTCATCTGTCTATCAATGACAACCCAAATTGCATCTTTCTTCTTTGGAGATAGGTGTAATCCCGATACGAAATCTGTAGTCACTCTATCCCATTTCCACTCTGGTATCATCACAGGCTGAAGCAAATCCGATGGCACTTGATGTTCGGCTTTCACTTGCTGACAAATCAAACACTTTGATACAAACCCTGAAATGTCTCGTTTCATACCTGACCACCGATACGACTTTTTCAAATCATTGTACATTTTAGTACTCTCAGGATGAACTGATAAGCAACCACTATGTGCCTCATGTAAAATTTTCTGAATCAATTCTGGATTTTTCGGTACACAGATTCTACCTGGGAACATCAAACAATCATCAGATCTAATTTGAAACTTTGAACCAGAAGTCAAATCTTATTAAACTCGTTTAACTTGCAATTCATTATTGTATTCTTGGGCTTCACAAATTTGCTGAAGAAATAATGGTCTCATTTTCAACTCAGCTACAATCGAATCGTCATCAGACAAAGCCAACTGTGTGTTCACCTCACGCAAGGCAAATAATGACTTTCTGCTCCGAGCGTCAACAACTACGATCGCTTTCCCGGGATGATAATCGATTACTAGCTCATAATCTTTCAATAATCCAAGGCATCTTTGTTGTTGCAAATTTAGATCTTTCTAAGTTATAATATACTTTAAACTATTATAATCAGTAAAGATGTGGCATTTTTCACCGTACAAATGATGACGCCAAATTTTTAGTGCAAAAACTATAGCGGCCAACTCTAAATCGTGTGTCGGATAGTTTTTTTCATGCTGCTTCAACTATCTAGAGGTATAAGCTACAACTTTTCCCCTTGCATCAATACGCAACCCAATCCGTTCAATGATGCATCACTGTAAATCACAAATTCTTTACCTGATTTAAGTTGAACCAATACTGGTGCCTCAGTTAATAATGCTTTCAACTAATCAAAACTCTGTTGACATTTCTCTGATCCTTAAACTTCACATCTTTTTGAAGTAATCAAGTCAACAGTATAGAATCCTTTAACGAAGCGTTGATAGTAACCAGCCAATCCCAGAAAGCTGCTGGCCTTAGATATATTTTTTGGTGGTTTCCAATCAACAACTATAGATATCTTGCTCGGATCAACTCTTATACCTTTCGCAGAAACAATATGCCCTAAAAATCCAACTTTCCGGAGCCAGAACTCACATTTGCTAAATTTAGCATACAATTGCTTATCTCTAAAGGTTTGCAACACAATTCTCAAATGCTCAGCATGCTCAGTCTCGTCTCGTGAATAGATCAGAATGTCATCAATGAACACAACAACAAATCTTTCTAAATACGGTCTAAAAATCCTATTCATGAAATCCATAAAAATGGCAGGAGTATTAGTTAGTCCAAAAGGCATAACAAGGAATTCATAGTATTCGTACCTCGTTCTGAACACGGTTTTTGGCACGGCTGAGTCTTTAACTCACAACTAATAATAGCCAGATCTAAAATCAATCTTTGAAAACACCGTTGCACCTTTTAACTGATCAAACAAATCATCTATTCTTGGCAACGGATGCTTGTTCTTTATCGTAACTTTGTTGAGCTGACAATAATCAATACACATTCTCATTGACCCGTCTTTCTTATTAACAAACAATACTGGCGCACCCCAAGGTGAAAAACTCGGTCGTGCAAATCCTATATTGATCAAATCTTGAAACTGAGATTTCAATTCTTTTAACTCTATCAGAGCCATTCTGTACGTAGCTATTGATATTGGCATAGTTCCTGACACTAACTTAATGCCAAACTCAACCTCTAGGATCGGTGGTAAACCCGGTAGGTCTTCAAGAAACACATGCGGATACTCATACCCAATTGGCACTGATTTGATCTTCTTTTCAGTCACTTTCATATCAAGCATACAAGAAAAATAAGCTTCGCAACCCTTTCTCACATATTTCTGAGCTAACATCGATGAAATCACTGCTAATAAACCATTCAAATTATCTGTGTGACAGCCCTAATTTGACCCCAGTTGGAAAGTGGTTTCGGGACCACAAAACCGAGTCATAAAAATAATTAGATGTTATATTCTATGCTTATAATATGTGAAAGTGCATATTTGAAAATTTCATGCTTAAATATTGTCATTTGCGAGTGAAATTATTCGATAGGACTTATGTGAAAATTTGTGAAAATATGATAGGCTATTTTTGTAGTGGCTAAATAATTGATGGTGTAAATAAGTGGATTTGTATGTCAAATATCCCACTTTAGATGTAGTGGCCGGCCATGATAATGGTGGTAAGTAAAATATGTATTATATAATAATATTATAATGGTAATGGTTTAATTTATGAAATAATAAAAGATAATAGAAAAAAAAAACAAAATGGTTGTTTCATCTTCATCTTTAGTAGCCAAATCTTAAAGAAGAAAAAAGGGGATATAGCATTCGGTCACTTTGAGCTTGAATTAAGGTATGAAATCCATGTTAGTTTTTGAAATTTTTGCATATATTAAGCTAGTTACTAAGTTCCTTACTTGCCTATGTCAAAATTTTGAATTTGGTAGTAACATGAGTATTCGGCCATGGAAGATGTTTAAGGGAATGGTTGTTGCCTTTAGGATTTAAGGAATAATTAGAAACGGGTGATGTTTGAACTAGTTTAATGTTCATATAGATAGATTGAATGATAGAAAAATCGGCTTGTGTAATTGTGAAAATGCCGAATGTGAACATAGATAATAGTTGAGCAATGCTTGTGTTTAAAATGATGGAATGGAGTGGATGCTTTAAATGTGTTATGAACAATTATAAGTTAAATTAAGGTTTGCTAAATTACCATTGTTATTGATGAATATGTGTTTAATTAAATAAGAATTTGTTGTTGGATGCTTCAAATGATTTAGATAGTTATAAAGTAAGTTTGAGATAAGTATTATGTTTTTGAGAAAGGTTAATATGTTTGGGTTGAATTTGTGGCTAGTTCGTCTATGATATATATGGATAATAGTAAAAGTGTATTAGGTGGTGGTATTTGATCAATGTGTTGTAAGAGAGAATTGATAATTAGGGTTATTTTGTTATACCCGAATTTGATCAATAAATAAATAAAATGTTTTAATATGATTATATCATAGCAAGATTTATGCTTTGATTTTATTTCAATTTGTAATTTGGCATTTGTACATGATTTGATAATTGGATGTGTATGTATATTAATTTATGAAAATTCAAAAATGCAAGATAATAAGTTAGGAAAATGTTGCATGATGGCTTGAGTTTATTAATAGGAATAAATGCAATTGTTAAGTGTAGCTTTGAAAGCTATGGTAAGAACACAAATTGTATCCGATATTATAATAGTATATTCAAACATGTCATTATATATATATATATATATCAAGTTGTATGTGTGATTGTTTATCAAATTACATAATAGTCTTATAAGTTTTGTGTTCGTGTATGTAAGCTAAATATGAAATGAATACTCGGCTATGAAGGTTATAAGTTAAGTCATTTAAAAACATTCATTTAATGGCCATTTATGTCAAATTCCACTATCAATGGTATAATATCATCATAAGGACCTTTCATTTAATCAACCATAGCAATTAAACACATTTAACATATAGAATGCCACTTTTGTATTTTATGCAATTTAATCCTTTTTCTCAAATTGAGCTATTAAACGATAAAATCAGCTCACGAAATTTTCACACATATATATATTCACATGTTGTAAACACATAAAATAATATTAAAATAATTTTCCAACATCAAATTTGTGGTTCCGAAACCATTGTTTCGACTTAGCGAAAACTAGGCTGTTACAACTCTCCCCCCTTAGGGATTTTCATCCCTAAAAATCTTACCAGTGAATAGGTTCGGATATTACTTTCTCATAGCATCCTCGGGTTCCCATGTAGCTTCTTTTACCCTGTGTTGATTTCATAATACTTTCACTAATGCAATTCTCTTATTTTTCAACTTTTTGATCTCACGAGCCAAAATTCAGATCGGTTCTTCACAGTACGAAATCTGGCTGAATTTCAACTTCACCTGGGGAAATGACATGCGAAGGACTAGATTTGTATCGTCATAGCATCTATACATGAAATACATTATGTATTTTCTGTAACTCAAACAGAAAAGATAGTCGATAAGCAACTGGTCCAACTCGCTCTATAATCCAATATGGTCCAATAGTGTTAGAATATAAAATTTGTTAATGAGATTTTGTTGGAGTAAGCCCAAAGACCAATCATGAGATGATTGTAGTAACATACTTATTTTACCTTGTTTATTAATATAAGGCATTGTCATTATTATTTTAGTTTCTTTTCTATGCATATAAATAAATTGCATATAAATAAATTGTTTTATAAGAATGTCCTGAGAATAATATGATAATTCGTAAAAGGTATTTAGTTGAGTATTATTGTGGGGCTTGGACAAAAATAATGCATTAAGACTAACATATAGTTGATTGATGACAAAGTGTTGTTATTGATAAAGGGATGTCAAAATTAATACATGAGTATATGTTAGAGAACGATATATTGGACTAACCCGCTATAAGTATGTTTCTTGGATTATTATATAATACTCACAACATTACTCATAACTATTTATACGATCCATAGACTTGAGATCATCATTGTCCCAACATAGTGAGTCGTATGTTATGATACAGTCAAACATCTACTGTAATAGGTTGTACTATAAAGGCTGATGTTGGTTATGCCACAATCTATGTAGTGGGATATGATTGATCAAGATAGGATTTATCCTTCCTACATAATGGGAGCAATATCTTAGGCCACTTGATGAAGTGAGACTAGAAATGTAAGGCCATGCTCAAATAAGTTAATATGGGATATTACGCTTATTTGTTTATTGTAGTCTACTTTGGGTATCAAGAAACATGAGATTGGACTTTACAAGTGTGACTATTCCATGACTTGCATCCAATCGAGATATAAAGGACAAAAGGATATAATACATAAAAAATTATCACCGAAAGGTTATGTTGAACAACGACTTCTTGTAAATTGGGTAGTGATGATGCATTACTAGATGCCACTCATTGCTTGTAACGTTAGAAATGTTCTAGTATTACTACCAATGTTACAAGAGCCTACAAGGTCACACCCTATGGTTAAAACGAATAGAATCAAAACAGAGTTAGTGTTAAATTTAACTGTCATGAGAATTATATTAATTTTTGAATTAATTTAATTTGGCAGTTAAATAATAAATACAATATATGTACAAATTCGTTGTACAAGAATAAAGAACATAATTAAAATAAATATATGAATTTGATTCATATAAAATATTAATTATGATCTATTTACTAATATTATTAAAATAAAGTATTATAATGAATAATTTCAATCAAACATAAAATATATATGAAAATTAATATCATTTTGAAAAGGATATTACACTGTGATATTTTTATATATATTTTGGCACCAAAAAGGGGATTTCATTTTTTTAGGGGATATTAAATGAAAGGAAAGGAATTATAAAATAAAACCCTAGGGTACAGAAGAGTGTTAACCAACATTAACCACGAAAAAAAAAAACTTAGGTCTAGCAGCCGCATTTCTTTTTTAAAAAAATCTTTGAAACGTTCAGTGAGAGTTTTTATTTGTTCACAACAGGGTAGACTACGTAAAGGTTGAGACGATTCTGTTGCGACTTTGGATAGGCAGTGTGTAAAGGGGATTAAAACAATAGTTGTTCCTTTCTTTTTTTTTTAGAGTACGAAAGGTATATTTTTCAAATCTTTTCCTTCCGATTCATTCCTCGTGCATGGATGCTTGGTTTGGATTGCTGGAATAATTTTTCTACTGCGCCGCGGGGCGTCCTGGTGATCCAACAGATTTAACATGAGCTACAACTGTGAAAGATTATGCATAGCGAGTTATGATTCAAAAGATTGGTATGAAATTGGGACAAATTAAACGACTTGATTAGGAATATATTTGAACTAGTTTATGGAACTTATTTAAATGAACTTAAGTGGTGTAGATGATGTATTTAGTAGTATATTTTGCATAGTTATACTTATTGAGTGTTTTCATTAACTTATTCGTGTTGATATTGAATTTGTAAAAATACCATTGAGTTGATTACTCAGCATACGATTTGTTTTCCATGCACAAGTTAAGTTATATTCAGGATATTGATTTTCAACTTTAGCATCCAGAGAAAATCCCAGACTCAACATTGTTGGTGTATTTACGTTTTTAAATAGTTTGGCATATACCTATCTAGTTGAGTAGCTATTCGTATATTTTTATGTTTATATGAACTTGAGTATAAAATTAGTATTTATTGAATTTAGTTAATAGTGTTATTATATGCTCATAAGTAAGTTATTTAAATTGTGATGTGTATTCATATTTAAATTAATTGTAGTTGCTTCGGCAAAAAATATGGCATCCCTTAGCTTAGACCCGGTGATCGGGTCGGGAACGAGGGTGTTACAAGTTTGGTGCTGTTTTGGATCAAACTAGGTGAGTTTTGCGATCATTTTTTTAACACCCCATACTTGAGTGAAACCAATAACCCTAGTGAAGGATGCCACATTTGGACACTAAGTTTACTAAAAAACCAATTATCCACATTTACCTTATACATTTCCATTTGACTTCAAGACGTCATTGCAGTTATAACATTATTTTTCAATTTCAATAAATTGTTTACCTATATACTGTTGGAAAAGATCCAGTTTAAAAAGGTTTTTTGTTATAGCAAAAAATTAAAAATTAAAAAACTGAACCGATTTTCTATATTTAGAGTAATAAAATTTCCCCGAAAAGTACTTATACTTTCTGCAAGACGGACCCTTGATGTACCCATCTTTTAGTCGAATGATCTTCTCTGCTATTTTCGTAGTATGAGTCATTTTGAGTGTGGGCTCGAATAATCACAAAACCAAAAATAATTTTCTTACTTTTAGTAGGAAAGTAAATCTCTCTCTATAGAAACCAATAGAATTATTATTCCCAGAAAATTGTATTTATATTTAGAAAATAAGTTCTAAATATTTTCGGGTTGAATAACAATATCAAATTGTGTGTTTTTAACCTTACTAGTGCCATCTATATATAGAGAGAGATATGAATCCTGGTCGAATTAATATAATACAAATAATACTTATTTGATAGAAAAACAAGTCCCCTAGTTATACTAGGTGGGAGGGGTGACTAACCCTAGTGAATTATACTAGGGTTGCCGCCCCTCATACACATTATGAGGAGTTCTGGGTCACTCTTGTATTGAATCCAATTATACGTACTTCCTAAACTTTAACCTAACACTTTATAGTTGAATTGTAACACCCCAAACCCGGCTAGACGTTACAATCGAATCTGAAAATGTTACGAAGGAACACTATGCATCTGACTTCCTTTTTATTTGAAGCCATCATAAACCGTTGTTACTTAGTAGGCCCTATTTGTTTGGAAAACGTGTTGATATACTTATTTAACTTAAAATCGTTGCCCACTTACCTTTTTCAATAAAATCGAATATTTTGCAGCAGAGTTTCTTAAAACATTATATTTTTTTAAATCAATTTTGTTTCCTTGAAAACCGTCATTTTCAGAAAAATTGTTGTTTTCATGAAAACTGTTTTATCAATCGTTATGCTAGAATACCAAAATAAAAGTCCAAAACCAAAAACAATCCCAAAAGTTTGGAGAGTCCAAATTGTACAAAACTTTCAAAACAAAAATTTAAGTAAGCCAAATTAAAGTAAAAATAGTTTTACGGTAACATGGAAACAACCGCGCTCTCGTCGCACCCACTCACCTAAGTCTAAGGGTTACTTGAAATTTTTAGGCAGATAGAGAGTGAGTTTTGATAACTTAGTGTGTAACACATACATAAACATAAATTCAGATTCAATCTCATGGCAGAACAATTATAGACGTAAACCTTTTGCAAGATCAGAACTGTAACAGAATCACATAGATACAAATATGCGAAATCCTACCCTCATCCTCTATACACCACCTCCGACCATCCCAACACACCACGTGGGATATAAAATGCCCACCTAGCCCTACACACCGCATAGTGTTCATACGACACTTTTCAGAATAATCGTAGCATTGCTTCCAGTATATATTGGCAAAATATCGCTTTTCACAGAATACTTCCTCCTCATAATACATAACTCGCCCCATAGCCAAATACAGACAGAACATCAAATAAAACAGAATAACAGATACCAGAATGTACATCACATGCATGCTCATATAACAAATACTAAACATGCTCATACATAACATAACAGATCATACATATCATAATACACAATACCCATGTAGATGTTATTTACGTCAATTTCAATCTAATAGAGTGACAAATTTTATACTTTAAGGCTTATACCACACATACCAACCCTACGGAAGGCCCACAGTTGATCAGGATGACATGTATGACCATAGGGAAAAATTTTAAAATTTGGGCCCACATGACCTAGCATACGGCCCACACGGCCCAAAATGGCCTAGCCTATGTGTCACACACGGCCTTGCACATATCTTAGCACACGGCCAGGTACACTATAACAGCCCATTTTTAGGGTTAATCAGAACAGTGGTTTCGGGGCCACTAAATCTGACGAGTAGTGTAACGCCCCAAAAATCCTGAAACCCAAAAATATTGAAATCTTGAATTTTTCTTTTTGTGCTTAGCAATCCCGGTTAAGTGTTAATTACGCATTGGTAGGTCTTGGTCAAGGTTTGATTTCGAATCTAGGGGTAGAAGAAATTATAGTTTAATAATTAAAAGGGCCTTGTTGGCAAGTAGTTGGGCTTTTAAATAAAGATAGGGGAAAATGGCATCAAAAAGCCTTGTGGTGGAGTGGCTAAGTGACGCCACTTAGAGTGTACGGAGGTGGCGTTAGTGGCTAGCAAAGAGATCCTAGGTTCAAATCCTAGCTTAGTATTTTTGGGAGTTTAATTTTGGCCTTCTAGAAGGTTGGAAGTGGTGTGAAGATGGACTCTAAGGGGAGTGTTCAGGAGAGAAAATTAAGGAAAGGATCAAGAGGGTTATCAGGGAGAAAAACGAGGAGATGAGAGGGGGAAGTAATGGAGCCGAATGGGGAACTAAAGGCCTGGTAATTCGGCTATAGGGCTATAAATAAGTGTCGAATGCAGGGTTGTCAGGCTAATGCCAAATTTTCTTCACCCTATTACTGGAAACCCTTTTCTCTAAAATTCGAAAACCCTCTGCTTTTCTTTTCTTTTTCCTTATTCCTTGTGCTGAATTTTATTCTTCCTCTACCTCATTGCTGACTTTTCCTTCTTTTCCCTTGGAGCCAAATAACTCTCTTTTGCCATACAAAATCGCAAAGGGCTAAACTTCTTTGGCCAAATACCCTTGGTGCAATCACTATTCCTTCTACTTCGGTCAAATCTAGTGTAAGTGTTGTTCTTCCAATCGGTTTTGCTAAGAATCTATTACGCTTTTCTTTCCTCACTCTTTCTAATCGATTGTGGTAGGGAATTAGTATCGGATCTCAAATCTTAGCTCTCTGCCGAAATTACTCTTTAGGTGTTTACGATTTTGGTAAGTATTCCTCTCCTATTGGCTAAGGTGGTCGAATGTTCATATTTAGGGTAAAGGGACTTGTGTTGGATACGAGTCACCTACTATTCTGGTTTTAATAAATAAGTTTAATGCAGATCTAAGGAGTACGTGGTTAAGGAAAAACTATTAGGGTTTGGTGTTGAAGGTAAGGTTAAGGTAAGGCTTCGGTTTTTGGAAAAGTTATGTATTAAACATGCGATTAATCGAAGGGTTATATCGATTGTAGGTTTGGGTCTAAGGAGATCGCATCACGCTTGCTTAGCACACACTATGAATCGGCAAAAGTCCAAATGCCGAAATGCTGAAATGCCCCAAAGCTGAAAGTTTGGCTATGTGCGAGTGCGCGAACACTCGTAAGGGAGAGACCGATAGGTTTCCTGAGACCCACGGGCAATTCTGTGGACTTGGGTTGTGATTTGGCCATACGAGCCGAAATGGGCTAAATGGGCCCGGTGGGCTATTGGGCCCATAATAGGCAAAGATTGAATATTAATGCTATGTGATAGGAATCTGTATGTGAGCATGACTGTGAATGTGATTTGGGCCTGATGGGCATATACATGTGAATTGGGCCTAATGGGCCATATAAATGTGATTGGGCTTAGTGGGTCATATACAGGTATGTGAGTGTGGGCTTTGTGTAACACCCTTATTTTGGGCCTAGAAGTAATGGGCCTTGAGTTTGGGATCGGTTAGAAGGCGGCTTGAATAAAAGAAAGGTTTTTAAATATGTTATAATTGTGTGTTTAGTTTAATTGTTAAATTATTTGGGAAGGGTTGGTAGTGTGGAAAAAGTCCTGGGTTCGATCTAGGGCTTCAGCAAAATTTTTCCTTTTTTTTTCTAAAGAACCCTGAGCATTAGGTGGAAGGCTTATTAATAAGGCCTGGTAAAATCTGACACAAGGAAATGCTTGGCCCAGTGGCAAAAGGCGTGGGTAGTAAGCAGGAGGTCCAGGGTTCAAGTTCTGGCCTTGGCAAAAAATTTTATTTCGCGTGTGGCTAGTAAGGAAGCTAGCGTTTAGGCTTTATAAATATGTTAGGTGGAAATTCAACACAAAGGATGTGCTTGGCCCAGTGGCATGATGGCGTTAGGAGTAAGGAGAAGTGCTGGGTTCAAGTCGCAACATGAGCAAAAGTTGTGGGTTTTTTTTAAGACAACCTGGAGGTTAGCAGAAAGACTTTATATTAATTTGGGAGGAGAAACAACACAAAAGTAACATGTGGTCAAGTGGTAATGAGGCATTAAGAGTGTGCATGTGGTCAAGGGTTTGAATCTGAATGGTAGCAAATGTTTTTAGGACAATCTGGTTGCGGGTTAATAGGCCTTAAAAAGAGTTAGGGATGGAATATGGCATAAGAGTGCTTACGGTCCAGTGGCTTGAAGCATGCTACGGCTATTAGAGGGAGCAAGTTCGAATCCCAGTCCTGGCAAAGTTTAAATTTTTATTCATTAAAAAAGCTGAGGCTTAGACATATAAGCTACAATGGCCTAAATTCAAGGTTATCGGAACAGTGGTTTCGTAACCACAAATCCGATCTAAAGAGAAATTTATTTCAATGTTTTTGCATGAATATTTATATGATAGAAAAATCGTACGAAAATATTGATAGAAAAATTTTATCGATTTAGTGGTTAGTTAGAAAAAGAAATTATTGAAGAAATTAGGTAAAAATAAGTTATCGAGACATCTATCTTGTAAAACCGAGTCAAAAATAATTTTATAAATATTTATGAAATGTTAGTAATGTGGTATTAAAATTACGTTAGGAAATTTTAATGTTTGGATAGTTAATTAAATGAAAAGGACTAAATTGTAAAAGGTGTAAAAGTGAGTAGGATGATTAAATAGCTTAAGTGTCTAATGAGAAAGGATTTAAAAGGAAATTAGACCCAAAATTTATTTGGGCTGGACGGCAAGGGCATGAAAACAATGAAAAATTGATGAATTAAGGGCAAAATTGAAATATTGCAAAATTAACTAAATAAAGCTAGGACTAAATAGGAAATATCTAGATTTCTCTTCATTTCTCTTCAATTCCAGCAGCTAAAAATGCCATAGGAGGGTTCTCTAAGCTGGTATTCTATAATTTTTGGACCAAGTGAGTTAACCCTCGCCTTTTTCTTGTAATTTTTGTGTTTCTAAGACTTTTACAACTAGGTCCTACTATTAAATTCATTAGTTTTTGATTTCATGGATGAAATTGAAAGTCACTATGGTTGAGTTATGTAAGTTTATGATGAAATAGAATGAAATTAAAGCTTTAAATTGTTTATGAGATGATTTTATTAGGTAATTTCAATGGAAAGTGATTTTTAGGACCTAATTGTTAAAATGTTTGGAATAAAAGTATATTTATGAAATTCTGATTCCTAAAGGTTGTAAACTAGTTTAAGGTGATATAATAAAGTGTTAATTGGTAAAAATAAGCTCAATTGAGAGGCTAATTGAGTAGGGACGAAATTATCATTTATTAAAAGTTTAGGGAAAAATAGTAATAAACAGCTTGCACTAAAACAGTTTGGACAACAGCAGTAGACTAACTTTGAAAAACCACCATAAATTGTAGAAATCGAATTAGAAGATGAAAAAAATATGGAATTAAATCTTATTGAGTGTAGTTTCTCATAGAATAAATAGTGTAAGAAATGGATTTGTAAATTTTGAGATATAATGAATTTTGTTAGACAAGGTCAGAATGAATTTAGGTTCCCCTGTTCTGACTTTGAAAAATCATAAAAAAATGAAGAAAAATAATTAGGGATTTAAATTTATATTTATATAATCCTGAATGAGTCTAGTTTTAATAGAAAAAAACTAGAACATCATTTGAATTCTGTACAAGGAGATAATTAATTTTTAGTGAAGAAGAGGCAGAACTGTCAGACAACAGAACAGGGGTGAATTTAAAGAATAAAATGTACTTATTGGCTAAACTAAAAATTCTGAAAATTTTATGGTAAGAATATATAAGAGTCTAGTTTCAGGGAAATTTAACGGATCTTAATTTGGAGTTCCGTAGCTCAAGTTATAAATAATTTAGTGACTATGACTCAAGTAGACAGCTTTGAATGAACTATAAATAATAGTTGAATTATAGAGAATGTTGCATATGAACATGAAATGTATTAAATTGATAATTAAATTTATTTATTTAGATCCAGAAGATTCAAATACGAAGCTAGATCGAGGAAAGGAAAAAGTTCGGGATTAGTAGATTTTTATTATTTACAAACAAGTAACAAGGTAAGTTCATGTAACTTGAATTATATTCTTAAATACTTGAAATGTATGTTATTGATGTGAATATGATTTGAATGTTCATTGTATGAAAATTGATGAAACATTGATATATTTGATATAAAGGGGAAGAAATCCCGGTTGAATGAAAGGAAAATTCGATGGATCTCTAAAAAGGAATTGACGGTAAAAAGGATCTAGCCCGGACGGGTGATCCTATCCTGATATAGCCCTCCCGAAGAATATGTGGAAAATGGATTTAGCCTGGACGGGTAATCCGAATTAGGGTCTGAATTTAGCTTGGACTGGTAATTCAGATCCAAGCTCATTAGAGTAATTATCGTTGCAGGGGATTTAGCCTAGACTGTTAATCCCGACAATACTCTATGAGTTTATATTGCAGGGGATTTAGCCTGGACTGGTAATCCCGCTGCAAGGTTGAGGTTCGCGGGAGTGTGCTCTCTGAAATGGAAATGTGCGCACATGAAAGGAATTGATGGACCTGGATTTGTACACTAAAAGTGTACCTCTGAAAAATCCATCGAAATTCTGAGTAATTCAACGGGATAAATATGGAAAAATAACAAGGGAATGGAAATCATAGTATTGATGAGCTCATCAATCATGATATATATATTATTGATACATGGAAATTA
Source organism: Gossypium anomalum (assembly GCA_025698475.1). Lineage (NCBI taxonomy): Eukaryota > Viridiplantae > Streptophyta > Magnoliopsida > Malvales > Malvaceae > Gossypium > Gossypium anomalum. The sequence goes on from CM046956.1 coordinate 66,153,436, forward strand.
TTGTACTAACTTGAATGTTGAGTTTGTGCATGTTAGGGTAATAATGCATTGAATGGATATATGTAATGTTTATTGTATTGTACTGAAAATATTAGGTAAGTATAATTCCTGTTACATGAGCTTACTAAGCACAAAGTGCTTACCCTATTTCCTTTTCCCCTGCTTTTGTAGTGTTAAGAGCTCTGAGGTCGATTTGGTCGAGACACATCACACTATCAATCTCGTGGATTTCGGTATATAAAGAAACTCTATTTTGGAAATCAATGGCATGTATAAACTAACAAAGTAAATGTTAACGTGAAATGAATGTAAAGTTAGCCATTAGTATGGTTAACAAACCTGATTTTAGATATGTGATGACGTTATCTTATAAATATGCATGAATTTATCTTGAAAATATGTTGAATTGATTTGGTTGATGTGGATTGGTTTTGATTTAATATTGCAGGGAAGGTTAGATATCTGTATAAGGGATTATATTGAATTTTTCAAAAAAAATATTCGTAAACTCCGGTAATGCCTCGTACCCTATTCCGGCAATGAGTACGGGTAGGGGGTATTACATTTATTGGTATCAGAGCTATGTTTTAGTCGGTTCTAGGATCGATGTAGCAAACACGGGATTAGCTATACATGCCATTTAAATTATTATTGATAGTGTGATATCTCCTAACCATTTAAATGTGTTTTTTTATAGTAAATATCTACTGACCGAGCTCAATCTGAGGAAGCCGGGAGTCATGCTTGTTACAGCCCTAATTTGACCCTAGTCGGAAAGTGGTTTCGGGACCACAAAATCGAGTTTTTAAAAATAATTAACTGTTAAATTCTATGCCTCTTATATGTGTAAATGCATTTGTGAAAATCTCATGCTTTGATTGTGTCAATTGTATGTGAAAATTTTAAATAGGACTTAAGTGAGACATTTGTGAAATGTGATGGGTAATTTTTAAGGTGATCTATTTACGCATGTTATTAAAAAGGTGGATTTGCATGTCAATTTAGCAAATTCTTTTAGATAGTGGCCGGCCATGTTATTGATCAAAACATATTATATTTATTTTATATTAATATTTTAGATTACAAAAAAAAGAAATAATGAATAAAGAAAAGTAAAATATTGATTAGTGGGAGGAGAAACCAAAGTTACTCCATTTTGCTCCTCATTGCCGTAGCTAGAAGAAGGAAAGCTTTGAGAAATTCAGCTATGGTGGTTAGCTAAATTAAGGTAAGTTCAATGATAATTCTTGGATTTTTAGCATATTTTGAGTTAGTTATTAAGTTCTTTACTTAACCCATAACCAAATTTGGAATTGTGTGGTGTCTTGAGCATTCGGCCATGGTAGAAAATGAAAGAGGTATATGGTTGTTTTCAAGTTTAATGAATAATTTACAAATGGTTGCTAATTGAGATAGTTTAAGGTATTTGTAAGTAGTTTAAATGAATGAACAATAATAATAATAAATCATCTTGTGTATTGGTGTAATTGCCGAATTTGAACTAGGAAATTATTGAATAGTGTTTGTATTTTAAATGATAGAATAGAGTGAATGCTTGGAATGTGATATGCATGAATTATAAGTTGGATTAAAGGCTGTTATATTGCCTTGTCATTTTCGAAAATGTGCTTTGTCAAAGAAATTGAGTGTTGATGTTTAGGTGATGTAAGTGTAGGTATATTCGGCTTGTAATTTTATAAATGTGATATGAGTATTTTGCTTTGTAAATGAGTAATAAGTATGTTATAAATGGTTCTTATATATATGCGTATATACAATGAAATATATTCTTTAAATGATTAGTATATGTATGTGAAATATTATTTCGATACATGAGTTTTGCATTTGAGTGAAAACGTAATAAGTTTAAATATGTCTTCTTGGCTTTGGAAGTGATTAATAATATGTTAGTGACTATATGAGTATTAGGTCAGAATGATGTTTAAGTACGAATGTATTTAGGTGGATGTGCTTATAAGTATAACTTGAGATATAATGGTATTCAGTCATTATAAATAACCATATTTGTAGAATTTATTAAATATATAATTGGTCTTAACATAGATATGCATATAACTATAAAGTTGTTAATGCCTAAGTAAGATGTTTGGTTGTGCATGACTAGAGAATATATATATATATATATATATATATATATATATGCATATGGTGTTTGATAGTTAATCATTAAGTCATATGTACCTCAACCTTATAATATACATGTATTATATTAAATCGCCTATTTGATTAGAAATTAAATGAATTCAATTGTTTTAAATTACGCTCAAGAGCAAAGAGGATCTAGATCTGATAAGGGAAAGGAGAAAGCAATCGAATAGCCTATTCGCCACTGTTCAAAAATATCCGAGGTAAGTCTTTGAGTAATGAAACTTAGCTTATGATTTGATAAAATCATGGTATATAAGCATAATAAATAAATTGTGACCTATTGGCTCTACTTGAATTACGTAGTGGGATAAATAATTTGTGCATATGACTTGTAGCCGAATGGTTATAGAAATCATGTTGGATAGCGAAACGAAATCGTGTTCTTTGTATGTGGCTACTGAGCCGAAAGTGGAATGGTTGATAAGCACGTTGTGCTTGTGTTCAAGTAATGTCAATGAAATGCTAATGTGTTATGATATATATATATGTGCATGATAATGGAGAATTATATCCGAGCTAAGTCCCGAAGGAATTCGTGCTAGTGTTACATACGGGCTAAGTCCCGAAGGCATTCGTGCTGGTGTTATATCCGGGCTAAGTTCCGAAGGCATTCGTGCCGGTGTTATATCCGGGCTAAGCCCCGAAGGCATTCGTGCTGGTGTTATATCCGGGCTAAGCCTCGAAGGCACTCATGCTGGTGTTATATCCGGGCTAAAGTCCCGTAGGCTTTGTGCTGGTATTATATCCGGGCTTAAAGTCCTGCATGCTTTGTGGTGGTGATTGGATTTGAGTTTTAAACCTAGCAGACTTAATGCCGATGATTGGAGTAAGATTATGATTTCGAATGTTCGTAGTAAACTACCATTGAATATGTCAAATACATTAAGTTGGTCAGGTATGTATTATATACTTTTATATGTTAGATTGATCAGAATTGAATCATGAATGCGAAATGAGAAGTATATGTGAAAATCTCATATGTGTATGTGTGTATTCGGTTATGGTGAAAGGTTATATGAGATTGATTTGGTGATATACATGTTAAATAAAATGAATGCAAGAATGGGTAATAAATCTGCTTGGGACAGCAGCAGTAACATGATTTCGGAAAATCACCATAAATTGTGGGAGTTGAGGTAGAAGCTGAATAAATTATGTCATGAAATCTTAATGAGTCTAGTTTCTTATAAAAGAAACCATGTGAGCAAAAGAATTTCCAATAATCAGATATTTGAAGTGGCGTGGAATAGAGTCAAAATGACTTCGAGGTCCCCTGTCCTGTTTTCAGAAAATCATTATAAATGGTACAAAAATGGTTATAAGATAAGATTTATATTCTTAGACTCCTTAATGAGTCTAGTTTCAAATGAAATAAACTATAACATATTTCAAATTCTGTATAATGAGAAATTTGATTCGTAGTGAAGAGTGGTCAGAATAGTCAAACAGTGGAACAGGGGAAACTTCAATAAAAATCTGGTATTTATTGGTCAAACCAAAAATTATGAAAATTTGATGGATGGAAGATATATGAGTCTATTTTCAGGGAAAATTAACGGCACTTGATTTAGAGTTTCTTAGCTCCAGTTATAAATAATTTAGTGACTGTTGCTCAGGAAGACAGCTTGTAGTGAATTTGTGATTTTGTTGCAAACATGGTTAAAACTTGTTAATGAGATGCTTTTTGAGTTTTCATGATCTTATTTATGATTTCAATATTTGATTTTAATTTATTTCAGATTCAAGTGAGGTGAATTTGCTAAATATGCATTATGTTCATGGATACTTAGCCAAAATGGCAATTATCTAGGAATGATTTCTTGAAAATTTGAATAATCGATCTATAAGTAAATTAATTGTTTGCATTGCTTAAAACTTACTAAGCATTGAAGCTTACTCCGTGTTCTCTTTTCCATTTCTTATAGGTTTATACTTTAGCTCGAGTTAGAAGGGCCGGAGATATCATCACACTATCGAGTCTTTATGTGAGTTGAGAAAATTGTATATCATCATGGTTTAAGGCATGTATAGGATAGACTATAGGTAGAATGATATTTCGACTTTGTATACATTATAGCCATGCGAAGATGGCTTGCTCATTTTGTTTAGAGAAGCCTTATAATTGAACTAATGTGATGAAAGGTTTTAGTTATAACTTGATAGTAGTTAATTTGTTATTAGATATTCGGTTATGTTTTGATAGTGAGTCATTTTGGAAATTTATAAGAGCTCTTATGGAAAATCAATGAGACATGTTTGCATTGTTGATAATTTATGTCTAGTAAGTATCTTTGACCTTATAGAAGTTTTGTTCAGTCAAGTAATACCTCATAACCTTATTCCGGCAACGGATACGGGTTAGGAGTGTTACATTTAGTGGTATCAGAGCTATGGTTTAGTCGGTTCTCGGACTAACATAGCAAGTGTAAGAGTCTAACTATACATGCCGTAAGTAAAGTGTGATAGTGTGAGGTCTCCCGGCTCTTATAAATTGTTTTGCTCAGGTAGCGATGTGTTCCAAGCGAGTTATTATTAATTGATCTGAAATTGATATTAAACTGATTGTAATATATATGTGATATGATGGAATTGAAAAGGCATGAAAAGAATTTTATGATATGTGTGCATCAGTGTAAAGATATGCATGAGATTGTATAAAGTAAATGGTAATGAAAGATCAAATTGGGTAGAACGCAGGGAATGAGTACGATCGTTCAATAATGAATTGACGGAAAAGACCGTGGTTGGACCATGGCAATACATGAGACAGATGAGCTAGTGTAAGACCTATCGGAAATAGGCATCAACATGGGCAGAGCAAAGTTAGTATAAGACCATAGTTGGACTATGGCATCAAGTAAGCGACGTACTCAAAACCGTAAGACGTTTTTCAATGGGATAAATATTGACAAATGATCAAGACTAAATGTGGAAATTTGATAAAAAATTTCTTGGTAATTTGAGTAATAGAAATGAAAGTTTGAATCGTGATAATTTCACTTATGTTTTGTTAATACTCACATGAAATAAAGTTGCATGTGAAACTAAGATATGTGAAAATGTGTTTGTAACAAGATGAAAAAAAAATTTGAAATGTTTGAATGAAGCGTTTGAATCAAAGTGTGTAATACTATGATGATGAGTGATGAATTTATCTGTGTATTCGAATATGAAACTCCCTTTCGAGGCTTAACGACCTCACCCCCTTACCAGTGATATGATTATAAGGTTTCAATGGAATGAACTAGAACGAGTTTGAACAGAAAGATTAAAGAGTTAAATAGTGAGATAATGATAAAGTAAGCAAAGTTCAGAACGATTTGGCAATGAATTAAGGCTGGAAGGACTTGTACAATGTCCCGAAAGTTCTTCAGATTGAATATTGTCATTAGTAAAAGAAAATTGGTCTGGTAATTTAATTCAATCAGATATGATGTCTAAGTATGTATCTGTTGGGAATTCTTCCTGAGTGGTTTTCATTAGTGAATGAAATAGAATGGAATTCGAAATGACGAATGAATAGTAAGAGTGTCTGAATTGGACAATTACAGTCAAGTGAATTTCAATGATTTCTTTTGAATATTCTGTATATTTTTTATTCTCAGAGACATATGTGTGACTGTTCCTTTTTCTGATGAAAATGCTATAAAGTGAGAATGTTATCTGACTCCGATGTTTAATAAAAGTATTGCTATTTTGATTGGTTTATAATCGGTATCATCATATTCCTTTGTTTAAGAATTCATTGTAGTATGATCGGAATGAATTCGGGGATAAATTCAGATGATGTTATTCTTCTGTTTCTATTGATTTGCATTCCATCTTATAAAAATGTTGAAGAATGTGTTATTTCTGTTGTAGAGGAAATTTCAAAGTTATTAATTATAGTCTTCTTCTGGTATTCTCTGAGGAGTTATTTTGATCTTTATTTCTATGTTCTGGGAGATTCTATTCTAGGATTTCTGATACGACATTGTATTTTGCATTTCTGTATTCTAGTTTTCTTTTCATTTTTCTTATATGAATAATTAGATATGGCTCAGTTCTAAAGTGTATATATATATATTTTTTTTATCTGAAACAATTATGTTTATAATGATTATATATTTGGATTTCTCTGATTCTTATGAAAGGAATGGCCATAAATAAGGTCCGAATGATAGAGAATTCACTTTCACACATGGATTGGTTTTATCTTATATATCAGTGAGTTAAAGATTGAGTGTGATGTTCTTTCGAGTTATGCAGTGATAATGAATTTTGATTAGTTATCTGAAGAGATCTAATAGAATGTATATTTGAAGAGTTACGACATGCACAAAGAAAAGTGGTCTTGAAAAGTTATTATTTGTTAGACAAGACTGATTCAGTTGTGTGGTTTAACTCGGATCATATGTATGATTGAATTTGTTAAAGATTCAGAGACAAATGTTAAAGTTATTATAAAAATAACTATTCGGCTGATGATTAGAGATGATTGTGGTTGTGTCAGTGTTGCATATTTGACAGTTTCGAATATTCGAGGGAAAAATTTGAATGTTTCTTGAACCAAGGAATAAAAGTATTGAACGTTAAGCAAGGTCTATTCTTCTAGTGAAATTGAGAAGTATAAAAGTATATTGAGATGTGACAGTTGAAAATGAGTTCAGAGTAACAGTTATTTGATTATGGATGTCTGGACATATAAAATTTCTGTTAATGTTATTATTGTTCTTATATGGAATAGGTATTCAGATGGGTTAACGGATTTTTATATGAGCTCCGACTATGAAATGTTTGTTTATCTGAGTTAAAATAAATGATACAGATATATGGATCAGGTGTATAAGTGACTGTGCATTGTAGCGTATTTCAGAACTATATTCAGATGACAAGTTACTATCTGTTAGAGTTGAAATTTTGTGTATATGGAATAAAAGCAATCAGTGATGTTATAGAAGTGGTTATGAGACAAAATTGATATCCAAACCGAATAAAAATTTTATTTGTCTTCTGAAAAAGAAATGTCATTGGGTCGTGATCGATCTTTTAACAAGGAAGAATCTGTGTCTTCAGTTTAGTATGTACAAAATTTCGGTCGACAAAGTTGTTGAGATATTCATAATATAGTCTGCCAATGTGATCTGTCAGTGTGAATTAAAGTTTAGAGATTGTTAGTAAAAAGAGATACATGTGATGAATGGAAATTTGTGATTCTGAAATTTTTGAAAACATTTTCAGAATGGAAAATATTTTTGTTGATAAGATTTTCGGGAACAAAAATCCCTAAGGGGGGAGAGTTGTTACAGCCCTAATTTGACCCTAGTCGGAAAGTGGTTTCGGGACCACAAAACCAAGTTTTTAAAAATAATTAACTGTTAAATTCTATGCCTCTTATATTTGTAAATGCATTTGTGAAAATCTCATGCTTTGATTGTGTCAATTGTATGTGAAAATTTTAAATAGGACTTAAGTGAGACATTTGTGAAATGTGATGGGTAATTTTTAAGGTGATCTATTTATGCATGTTATTAAAAAGCTGGATTTGCATGTCAATTTAGCAAATTCTTTTAGATAGTGGCCGGCCATGTTATTGATCAAAACATATTATATTTATTTTATGTTAATATTTTAGATTACAAAAAAAAGAAATAATGAATAAAGAAAAGTAAAATATTGATTAGTGGGAGGAGAAACCAAAGTTACTCCATTTTGCTCCTCATTGCCGTATCTAGAAGAAGGAAAGCTTTGAGAAATTCAGCTATGGTGGTTAGCTAAATTAAGGTAAGTTCAATGATAATTATTGGATTTTTAGCATATTTTGAGTTAGTTATTAAGTTCTTTACTTAACCCATAACCAAATTTGGAATTGTGTGGTGTCTTGAGCATTCGGCCATGGTAGAAAATGAAAGAGGTATATGGTTGTTTTCAAGTTTAATGAATAATTTACAAATGGTTGCTAATTGAGATAGTTTAAGGTATTTGTAAGTAGTTTAAATGAATGAACAATAATAATAATAAATCATCTTGTGTATTGGTGTAATTGCTTAATTTGAACTAGGAAATTATTGAATAGTGTTTGTATTTTTAAATGATAGAATAGAGTGAATGCTTGGAATGTGATATGCATGAATTATAAGTTGGATTAAAGGCTGTTATATTGCCTTGTCATTTTCAAAATGTGCTTTGTCAAAGAAATTGAGTGTTGATGTTTAGGTGATGTAAGTATAGGTATATTCGATTTGTAATTTTATAAATGTGATATGAGTATTTTGCTTTGTAAATGAGTAATAAGTATGTTATAAATGGTTCTTATATATATGCGTATATACAATGAAATATATTCTTTAAATGATTAGTATATGTATGTGAAATATTATTTCGATACATGAGTTTTGCATTTGAGTGAAAACGTAATAAGTTTAAATATGTCTTCTTGGCTTTGGAAGTGATTAATAATATGTTAGTGACTATATGAGTATTAGGTCAGAATGATGTTTAAGTACGAATGTATTTAGGTGGATGTGCTTATAAGTATAACTTGAGATATAATGGTATTCAGTCATTATAAATAACCATATTTGTAGAATTTATTAAATATATAATTGGTCTTAACATAGATATGCATATAACTATAAAGTTGTTAATGCCTAAGTAAGATGTTTGGTTGTGCATGACTAGAGAATATATATATATATATATATATGCATATGGTGTTTGATAGTTAATCATTAAGTCATATGTACCTCAACCTTATAATATACATGTATTATATTAAATCGCCTATTTGATTAGAAATTAAATGAATTCAATTGTTTTAAATTACGCTCAAGAGCAAAGAGGATCTAGATCTGATAAGGGAAAGGAGAAAGCAATCGAATAGCCTATTCGCCACTGTTCAAAAATATCCGAGGTAAGTCTTTGAGTAATGAAACTTAGCTTATGATTTGATAAAATCATGGTATATAAGCATAATAAATAAATTGTGACCTATTGGTTCTACTTGAATTACGTAGTGGGATAAATAATTTGTGCATATGACTTGTAGCCGAATGGTTATAGAAATCATGTTGACAAATGAAATGAAATCGTGTTCTTTGTATGTGGCTACCGAGCCAAAAGTGGAATGGTTGATAAGCACGCTTGTGCTTGTGTTCAAGTAATGTCAATGAAATGCTAATGTGTTATGATATATATATATATATATATATATGTGCATGATAATGGAGAATTATATCCGGGCTAAGTCCCGAAGGAATTCATGCTAGTGTTACATACGGGCTAAGTCCCGAAGGCATTCGTGCTGGTGTTATATCCGGGCTAAGTTCCGGGCATTCGTGTTTGTTATATCCGGGCTAAGCCCCAAGGCATTCGTGCTGGTGTTATATCCGGCTAAGCCTCGAAAGGCACTCATGTCGGTGTTATATCCGGCTAAAGTCCCGTAGGCTTTCTACTCGCTGGTATTATATCCGGGCTTAAAGTCCTGCATGCTTTGTGGTGGTGATTGGATTTGGGTTTTAAACCTAGCAGACTTAATGCCGATGATTGGAGTAAGATTATGATTTCGAATGTTCGTAGTAAACTACCATTGAATATGTCAAATACATTAAGTTGGTCAGGTATGTATTATATACTTTTATATGTTAGATTGATCGGAATTGAATCATGAATGCGAAATGAGAAGTATATGTGAAAATCTCATATGTGTATGTGTGTATTCGGTTATGGTGAAAGGTTATATGAGATTGATTTGGTGATATACATGTTAAATAAAATGAATGCAAGAATGGGTAATAAATCTGCTTGGGACAGCAGCAGTAATGTGATTTCAGAAAATCACCATAAATTGTGGGAGTTGAGGTAGAAGCTGAATAAATTATGTCATGAAATCTTAATGAGTCTAGTTTCTTATAAAAGAAACCATGTGAGCAAAAGAATTGCCAATAATGAGATATTTGAAGTGGCGTGGAATAGAGTCAAGATGACTTTGAGGTCCCCTGTCCTGTTTTCAGAAAATCATTATAAATGGTACAAAAATGGTTATAAGATAAGATTTATATTCTTAGACTCCTTAATGAGTCTAGTTTCAAATGAAATAAACGATAACATATTTCAAATTCTGTATAATGAGAAATTTGATTCGTAGTGAAGAGTGGTCAGAATAGTCAAACAGTGAAACAGGGGAAAATTCAATAAAAATCTGGTATTTATTGGTCAAACCAAAAATTCTTAAAATTTGATGGATGGAAGATATATGAGTCTGTTTTCAGGGAAAATTAACGGCACTTGATTTGGAGTTTCTTAGCTCCAGTTATAAATAATTTAGTAACTGTTGCTCAGGAAGACAGCTTGTAGTGAATTTGTGATTTTGTTGCAAACATGGTTAAAACTTGTTAATGAGATGCTTTTTGAGTTTTCATGATCTTATTTATGATTTCAATATTTGGTTTTAATTGATTTCAGATTCAAGTGAGGTGAATTTGCTAAATATGCATTATGTTCATGGATACTTAGCCAAAATGGCAATTATCTAGGAATGATTTCTTGAAAATTTGAATAATCGATCTATAAGTAAATTAATTGTTTGCATTGCTTAAAACTTACTAAGCATTGAAGCTTACTCCGTGTTCTCTTTTCCATTTCTTATAGGTTTATACTTTAGCTCGAGTTGGAAGGGCTGGAGATATCATCACACTATCGAGTCTTTATGTGAGTTGAGAAAATTGTATATCATCATGGTTTAAGGCATGTATAGGATAGACTATAGGTAGAATGATATTTCGACTTTGTATACATTATAGCCATGCGAAGATGGCTTGCTCATTTTGTTTAGGGAAGCTTTATAATTGAACTAATGTGATGAAAGGTTTTAGTTATAACTTGATAGTAGTTAATTTGTTATTAGATATTCGGTTATGTTTTGATAGTGAGTCATTTTGGAAATTTATAAGAGCTCTTATGGAAAATCAATGAGACATGTTTGCACTGTTGATAATTTATGTCTGGTAAGTATCTTTGACCTTATAGAAGTTTTGTTCAGTCAAGTAATACCTCATAACCTTATTCCGGCAACGGATACGGGTTAGGAGTGTTACAATGCTCCGGCTCCAGAACGGCCACAGAGGGAAGCCAAAGTAATTAGTAGTACAAGGCCCGTATCTGAGGGCCAAGGGGAGGAGGCAAAGCGAGCCTTTTTTCAAGTGATCAATGAATGGTTTAGTCAATATTTAAGAACTAACCCTGTAGTGCAGCAAGCTCATGCTTTCCCCCTGCTCCTCCACCGGTTCCCGAGATCTCACAGTGTACAGGTACTGAATCAGTCAGAAAAGGAAAAGCTCCAGTAGATAAAATTCGAAAATATGGGGCCGAAGAATTTCGAGCAGCAATTGATGATAATTCTGAACGGGCTGAATTCTGGTTAAAGAACACTACTCGGGCTCTGGAGGAATTATCTTGTACACTAGAAGAATGTCTGAAATGTGCCATCTCACTGCTAAAAGACACAGCTTACCATTGGTGGAAGACTAAAGCTTCAGTTGTTCCGAAAGAAGAAATTACATGGGAATTCTTTCAGACCTAGTTCAAAAAGAAATATATCAGTCAGAGGTTTCTCGATCAAAAGAGAAAAGAATTTCTTGAGCTGAAGCAGGTAATGATCGATTTGAGTATGAAAGAGAATTTGTTCGCTTGAGTAAATATGCTCGAGAATGGGTACAGTCAGAAGCTGAAATGTGCAAACGATTCGAAAAAGGGTTGAATAAAGACATTAAATTACTGATCGAAATTCTTGAAATTCGAGAGTTTGCTACATTGGCAGAGAGAGCTTATAAAGCAGAAGAATTGAGTAAAGAAAAGAAACAGGCTCAGAGGGAAGCTTAAATTTTTAGTAAAAGACCGATGGGAAAATCCCAGTTTTCTGCCTCAAAAAAATTGTAGAAATACCAAGATCGTTCTACCTCAGCCACTGGGTATTCGGGTAGAGAGCGAGGTTCTCAACATGCTAATCCAAGACCTTCCACTCCATCAGTTACCAGTATTGGCAGTGTTGGTACCCCTAAGCTGAGATGTCAGTACTGTAATAAAACCCATTTTGGTGAATGCCGATTTAAGAGTGGGGCTTGTTACCGATGTGGTTCTTTTGACCATTTCCTCGAGATTGTCCGAGAAGGGTTGAAAAAGAAGTTGAAATGTATATCGGGCCGAGTAATCTAGTTTCGAGGAGCGCACCACCTCGACCATCCCAGGTAATGTCACGTGAGTCGAGGAGCTACAAAAGATACTGCAGGTAGGCCTGAGGTACGAGCACCTGCTAGGACATATGGCATTTGTGCCAGAGAAGATACCTCAGCACCCGATGTTATTACTGGTACATTTTCTTTACTTGGCACTGATATTACTACATTGATTGATCCTGGTTCTACGCATTCATATATATGTATTAAACTTGCAATTGTTAAAAATTTATCTGTTGAACCTACTGAATTTGTGGTTAAAGTCTCGAACCCCAGGCGATCCGTGTTAGTGGATAAAATTTGTAAAAATTGTCCACTGATGGTAAGAGGTTATTGTTTCCTGGCTGATTTGATGTTACTGCCATTTGATGAATTTGACGTGATATTGGGCATGGATTGGCTAACCCAGCATGATGCAGTAGTAAATTGTAGACATAAATATATTATGTTAAAATGTTAGAATGGTGAGTTGCTTCGGGTTAAATCTGATCAAACAGAGGGGTTATCTGATGTGATTTCAGTAATGGCAACACAGAGGTATGTTAAAAAAGGATATGATGCTTACTTGGCTTATGTACTTGACACCAAAGTATCTGAGTCAAAAATACAGGCAGTTCCAGTGTTATTTGAATTTTCTGATGTGTTTCCAGAAGAATTACTAGGATTGCCACCAGAAAGAGAAGTGGAATTTTCTATAGATTTGATTCCAGGAACTACTCCGATCTCCATAGCTCTGTATCGTATAGCTCCTACAGAATTAAAGGAGTTAAAGACACAGTTGCAAGAACTTGTTGACAGGGGTTTTATCCGACCGAGTCATTCACCTTGGGTGCTTCGGTTCTGTTTGTGAAAAAGAAAGATGGGTCTTTGAGATTGTGTATTGATTACCATCCAGGTAAAGCTAATGTTGTAGCTGATGCTTTGAGCCGAAAATCTCTATTTGCTTTGCGAACTATGAATACTTGGTTATCACTGACTGATGATGGTTCAATCCTAGCTGAATTGAGAGCTAAACCGACATTTTTACAGCAATATGTGAAGCTCAGAAGAATGATGAGAAGTTACAAGTTAAACGGGTACAGTGTGAGTCAGGTAATGATTCTGAATTTCAGGTTGGTTCTGATGGTTGTTTATTATTCAGAGGTAGGGTATGTGTACCTCAGAATTCAAAGCTCATACAGAAGATTCTACGCGAGGCTCACAGCGGTACTATGTCTGTACATCCGGGGAGTAATAAAATGTATAATGATCTGAAAAAGATGTACTGGTGGTCGGGAATGAAACGTGATACCTCTGAGTTTGTCTCAAGGTGTTTAATATGTCAGCAAGTTAAGGCTGAGCATCAGGTACCTTCAGGGTTACTTCAACCAATTACTATACCGGAATGGAAATGGGAAAGAATCACTATGGATTTTGTATCGGGATTACCTTTGTCTCCGAGAAAAAAAGATGTTATTTGGGCGATTGTTGACCGATTGACAAAGTCAACGCACTTTATTCCGGTACGTATGGATTATTCTTTAGATAAACTAGCTGAACTGTATATATCTGAGATTGTCAGGTTACATGGAGTGCCTATCTCCATTATATCAGATAGAGATCCCTAATTTACATCTCGTTTCTGGGACAAATTGCAAGAAGCCTTGGGTACTCGGCCAGTATTTCAAGATCGCATTTCATCCTCAGATAGATGGCCAATCTGAGCGTGTAATTCAAGTATTGGAAGATATGCTCCGATGTTGTATACTAGAATTTGAAGGTAATTGGGAGAGATATCTACCTTTGATTGAATTTGCTTACAATAATGCTTATCACCCAAGATTAAAATGGCTCCGTATGAAGCTTTGTATGGGAGAAAATGTAGAACACCGTTATATTGGACAGAGCTCAAAGAAAAGGAAGATACATGGGGTTGATTTGATCCGGAAACAGTAAGAAAATGTAAAGGTTATTCGAGATAGTCTAAAAGCAGCTTCCGATCGTCAAAAATCATATGCCGACCTTAAGCGAAAAGAGATGAATTTCAAGTCGGTGACAAGGTATTTTTGAAAGTGTCTCCTTGGAAGAAAGTTCTTCGATTCGATCGAAAGGGTAAATTGAATCCAAGATTTATCGGGCCCTATGAAATCATAGAAAGAATTGGACCGGTCGCTTATCGATTGGCATTACCACCGGAACTTGATAGAATCCATAACGTTTTTCATGTATCTATGTTACGACGATATCGATCAGATCCTTCACATGTTATTTCTCCGACAGAAGTAGAGATTCAACTGGATATGACTTACAGTGAAGAACCATTCAAGATATTGGCACGAGAGACAAAAGAACTTAGAAATAAAAAGATAAATTTGGTGAAAGTATTGTGGCAAAAGCACGGGATTGAGGAAGCGACATGGGAACCGGAGGAGGCAATGAGGAAACAATACCCAAACCTCTTTACTGTTAAGATTTTCGAGGACGAAAATCCTTAAAGGGACACAAATTGTAATGGCCTAAATTCAAGGTTATCTGAACAAAGGTTTCAGAACCAAAAATCCGATCTAAAGAGAAATTTATTTCAATATTTTTGCATGAATATTTATATGATAGAAAAATCGTATGAAAATATTGATAGAAAAATTTTATCGATTTAGTGGTTAGTTAGAAAAAGAAATTATTGAAGAAATTACGTAAAAATAAGTTATTGAGACATCTCTCATAAAACCGAGTAAAAAATAATTTTATAAATATTTATGAAATGTTAGTAATGTGGTATTAAAATTTCGTTAGGAAATTTTAATGTTTGGATAGTTAATTAAATAAAAAGGACTAAATTGTAAAAGGTGTAAAAGTGAGTAGGATGATTAAATAGCTTAAGTGTCTAATGAGAAAGGATTTAAAAGAAAATTAGACCCAAAATTTATTTGGGCTGGACGGCAAGGGCATGAAAACAGCAGAAAAATTGATGAATTAAGGGCAAAATTGGAATATTGCAAAATTAACTAAATAAAGCTAGGACTAAATAGGAAATATCTAGATTTCTCTTCATTTCTCTTCAATTCCAGCAGCTAAAAATGCCATAGGAGGGTTCTCTAAGCTGGTATTCCATAATTTTTGCACCAAATGAGTTAACCCTTGCCTTTTTCTTGTAATTTTTGTGTTTCTAAGACTTTTACAACTAGGTCCTACTATTAAATTCATTAGTTTTTGATTTCATGGATGAAATTGAAAGTCACTATGGTTGAGTTATGTAAGTTTATGATGAAATAGAATGAAATTAAAGCTTTAAATTGTTTATGAGATGATTTTATTAGGTAATTTCAATGGAAATTGATTTTTAGGACCTAATTGTTAAAATGTTTGGAATTAAAGTATATTTATGAAATTTTGATTCCTAAAGGTTGTAAACTAGTTTAAGGTGATATAATAAAGTGTTAATTGGGAAAAATAAGCTCAATTGAGAGGCTAATTGAGTAGGGACGAAATTATCATTTATTAAAAGTTTAGGGAAAAATAGTAATAAACAGCTTGCACTAAAACAGTTTGGACAGCAGCAGTAGACTAAATTTTAAAAACCACCATAAATTGTAGAAATTGAATTAGAAGATGAAAAAAATATGTAATTAAAGATTATTGAGTCTAGTTTCTCATAGAAGAAATAGTGCAAGAAATGGATTTGTAAATTATGAGATATAATAAATATTGTTAGACAAGGTCAGAATGAATTTGGGTTCCCCTGTTCTGACTTGGAAAAATCATAAAAAAATTAAGAAAAATAATTATGGGTTTCAATTTATATGTATATAATCCTGAATGAGTCTAGGTTTAATAGAAAAAAACTATAACATCATTTAAATTCTGTACAAGGAGATAATTAATTTTTAGTGAAGAAGAGTCAGAACTGTCAGACAGCAGAATAGGGGTGACTTTAAAGAATAAAATGTACTTATTGGATAAACCAAAAATTCTAAAAATTTTATGGTAAGACGATATAAGAGTCTAGTTTCATGGAAAATTAACGGATCTTAATTTGGAGTTCCGTAGCTCAAGTTATAAATAATTTAGTGACTATGACTCAAGTAGACAGCTTTGAATGAACTATAAATAATAGTTGAATTATAGAGAATGTTGCATATGAACATGAAATGTATTAAATTGATAATTAAATTTATTTATTTAGATCCGGAAGATTCAAATACGAAGCTAGATCGAGGAAAGGAAAAAGTTCGTGATTAGTAGATTTTTATTGTTTACAAACAAGTAACAAGGTAAGTTCATGTAACTTGAATTATATTCTTAAATACTTGAAATGTATGTTATTGATGTGAATCTGATTTCAATGTTCATTGTATGAAAATTGATGAAACATTGATATATTTGATATAAAGGGGAAGAAATCCCGGTTGAATGAAAGGAAAATTCGATGGATCTCTAAAAATGAATTGACGGTAAAAAGGATCTAGCCCGGACAGGTGATCCTATCCTGATATAGCCCTCCAGAAGAATATGTGGAAAATGGATTTAGCCTGGACGGGTAATCCGAATTAGGGTCTGAATTTAGCTTGGACTGGTAATTCAGATCCAAGCTCATTAGAGTAATTGTCGTTGCAGGGATTTAGCTTTGGGTCGTAATCCCGACAATACTCTATGAGTTTATATTGCGAGATTTAGCTCGACTGCAATCCCGCCGCAAGGTTGAGGTTCATGAATGTGCTCTCTGAAATGGAAATGTGCGCATATGAAAGGAATTGACGGACCCGGATTTGTACACTAAAAGTGTACCTCTGAAAAATCTATCGAAATTCCGAGTAATTCAACGGGATAAATATGGAAAAATAACAAGGGAATGGAAATCATAGTATTGATGAGCTCATCAATCATGATATATATATTATTGATACATGGAAATTATTGTACTAACTTGAATATTGAGTTTGTGCATGTTAGGGTAATAATGCATTGAATGGATATATGTAATGTTTATTGTGTTGTACTGAAAATATTAGGTAAGTATAATTCCTGTTGCATGAGCTTACTAAGCACAAAGTGCTTACCCTGTTTCCTTTCCCCCTGTTTTGTAGTGTTAAGAGCTCAGAGGTCGGATTTGGTTGGAGACACATCACACTATCAATCTCAGGATTTCGGTATATAAAGAAACTCTATTTTGGAAATCAATGGCATGTATAAACTAACAAAGTAAATGTTAACGTGAAATGAATGTAAAGGTAGCCATTAGTATGGTTAACAAACCTGATTTTAGATATGTGATGACGTTATCTTATAAATAAGCATGAATTTATCTTGAAAATATGTTGAATTGATTTGGTTGATGTGGATTGGTTTCGATTTAATATTGCAGGGAAGGTTAGATATCTGTATAAGGGATTATATTGAATTTTTCAAAAAAATTTTTTTTTGTAAACTCCGGTTATGCCTCGTACCCTATTCCGGCAATGAGTACGGGTAGGGGGTATTACATAAGCCTTCTAATTAATAGTGACCAAAAGGTAGCATAAGAAAGGATGCGGTACAGTGGCCAGCAAACGTGTTGGGAGGTAGAGTAACCTTGAGGTCTGGAATTCAAGTGGTGGCACGCATAAAAGGAAGAATTTAATTTTGCTACTCAAGTGCTATACGGTGGAAGCAATTTGAATGCAATTCAAATTGGAATTTTTGGCTAAAATCAAGGGGATTAGGATGAGGATTAAGTGTGGGTATGATTGAAGAATTTAAAGGGAATTTATCTTGACAAGTTTAAGTCGATTGAGGAGTGTAGGTGTATTTTTATTTATTTTTTTTTAGTATAAATATGTGTGTCGTATAGGCGAGTAAGGGCATTTGTTGTTTTTGTGTGCTTTAGTCGCATATCACCTCCTCTTTTCTTTAAGCCAAACTCTTGATCTTTCCTTCCCTATTTTAATTGAATCAACCTCTTCCCTCTTTAACTTAGCCGACTGTTTTTTTTTCATTTAAAAGCTGATTCATACACTTTGGGGGTTTGATTTCTTGTTGGCCAGCGATCTCGTGATCGGTAAGTAAGTTAGATCTTCTTCGGCTTTTGTTAAATATTTCTAAGTTCTTTCATTTCTACACTCTTAAAAGTTGATTTTTCTTTATTCTTTCCAAAACTTTCGTTAACCTATGGTTCCTCCATTTATTTCTCTTTTTTCCTTCTCATTCAAGAGTGTGATCGCTGATGGAAAAAGGGGGTTCTAGCAGAGAGGTTGGGATAGAGGCTCTCAAGTTTAAGTGACGTAAGGTGTCGGCCGTTAGGGACTTTTCGCCTGGATGCGAAAGGGGGACTACGTCAGATTTCGAGTTACATAGGCAGATCGCAGTCGACCAATCATGTCAAGGCAAGTATAGGTTGTTCTCTGGTAAGTAGTGGATTTATTTTGAATTAATGGAATGTGACTAATGAAGTATAATGTTGAATATAGGTTCGGGCGATTATGAATACTTAGTACTCCAGGTGATAAGGTATGTACTTCTACCCTATGATAACTTGATATAAAGCTGAAGGTGTGTACATACACTGCACACCCACTAGGAATCGACAAAAGCCAAAATGTCGAAATGCCGAAATGCCAAAAAACTGAAAATTTGGCTATGATAGTCTTACGAGTGCGCGAACACTCGTAAGGGAGAGATCGATAGGTTGCCTGAGACCCACGGGTGATTCCGTGGGATTGGGTTGTGATTCAGCCATACGGGCCTGAATGGGCTAAATGGGCCCGATGGGCTATTGGGCCCATAGTAGGCAAAAACTGAATATTGATGCTATGTGATAGGAATTTGTATGTGAGCATGAATATGAATGTGATTAGGCCTAACGTGCCATATAAATGTGATTTGGGCCTAATGGGCCATCTACAAGTGATTTGGGCCTAATGGGCCATATGAATATGATTGGGCTTAATGGGCCAGATATAGGTATGTGAATTTTTTGGGCTTCGTAAGGGGTTTTGGGCCTAGTATATGATAACTACATAAGACTTAATTAATATTTTGTGACCGTGGATAGGTCAAATAGTTAAGGTGTGGCAATGGGTATATGCATGTCTAGGATAAGATCTAGGGAGAGCTTGGTACTTAAGCAGTCTTAATGACCCACCTCCTCTTCTCTGGAATCCTACCTGGTGCATAGTATTCGTTCACCTTAGCCCGTGGAACTTGTTAATGGGCCAAGGTAAGTGGAAACCATAATTAAGGGAAAATTATCGAAATGCCCTAAGGGCGAAAATGACCAAAACACCCCTAGGTGTTGAATGTAAGTTTTATGGATGTCACATACATACATATGATGTTCTACTTAGGTTGCATATGGGGTGGGAACTATGGAATGAAGGAAGTATATGAGGATCGCATGGTTGCCTGACAATCGTGGATCCACCGATGGCTTTTAAAGCCCAATATATAAATAAAGGTAGTTTCGTAACCGGGCTAGCATTGGTGTATGGGTTGGGTGGGTCGATATTTATATCCCCATATGGTGTGACGGGGGACGGAGCTGGTGTGTAGCGGATGGATAATTTGGATGGGATTGCACTGCATTGCATTGCATGTATGATATTGTTGTGATATTATTGCGATGTGGGCTTCGACCCAACTAAGGCTAATTTGGGCTAAGGCCCAAAGACCACCGTTATTGAATTGGGCTCTGGCCGAAAATGACTAATGATTGCTTTACACTCGTTGAGGGTTTTACATACTGAGTTTTCGAAACTCAGTCCCTCCTTCTAAACTTTTCAGGTGATCCTTAGTAGGCGGTTCGACGAATGGAAGGACTCGGAGGCGGCCAACTAGCATAAAAAGTTTAGACTTTGTCTTTATGTAATTTTTAATATATTGACTTTAAATTATCTCTAATTGATTTGGGTTGTAACAAGGTTTTTCCTCTGGCTAATATTTAAAATTAGGACTATTATCATTTTTATGCTTTATATTTATTAGAAGTAGAACGTGGTTTATTAAACCATAACTATTTTTTTATACTATGTTTTTGCAACTAAATTTTGAAATGATGAGTTTTCATAAAATCATATGTTCTAAATTAAGCTTCTGCAACCGAAAAGAGATTTTACAAAATAATTAAGGTTTTTTTTTCATTTTAAGGAAGTGTTTCCAATGAAAACAAGGTTTTCGATAAAACACTTCAATGTGACACGCCAGATTCGGCCATAACATCTGGGCCGGGGTTTTGGGCCTAGTATATGATAACCACATAAAACTTAATTAATATATTGCGACCGTGAATAAGTCATAGAGTTAAGGTGTGGCAACGGGTATATGCATGTCTAGGATTGGATCTAGGGAGAGCTTGGTACTTAAGTGGTCTTCATGACTCACCTCCTCTTCTCTAGAATCCTACTTGGTGCATAGTATTCGTTCATCTAAGCTTGTGGGACTTGTTAACGGGCCAAGGTAAGTGGAAACCATACTTAAGGGAAAATTACCGAAATTGCCCTAAGGGGAAAAATGGCCAAAATACCCCTAGGTGTTGAATGTAAGTTTTATGGATGTGGCATGCATACATATGATGTTCTGCTTAGGTTGCATATGGGGTGGGAACTATGGAACGGAGGAAGTATATGAGGATCGCATGGTTGCCTGACAATTGTGGATCCACCGACGGCTTTTAAAGCCCAATATGTAAATGAAGGTAGTTTTGCAACTGGGCTACCATTGGTGTATGGGGTGGGTGATATTCATATCCCCACATAGTGTGACGGGGGACGGAGCTGGTGTGTAGCGGATGGATAATTTGAATGGGATAGCATTGCATGTTTGATGTATGATGATTTTATTTTTGAATGCTTGTTTTCGTCAAGGGTTGTACACACTAAGTTTGCGAAAACTCACCCCCTCTTTTATTTTATTTTCTGGTGATGCTCAGTAGAAGGTTTGATGTTTGGAGGGACCCTGGGTAGCCAGCTAGCAAGATAATTTGGACTTGTTTTTCTTTTTAAAACTTATCAGTTTCTATGTAATAAAGTACTTTTTAAATCAGATTGTAATAGGGCTTCCACTGTATTATTATTTGGATTATTATTTTTATGTGATGTAATTATAAGAAGTTGAACATTGTTTCTTAAACTACAGTATGACTTTTCTACGTTTCTGCAACTACATTTTAAAATGACATGCTTTCATAAAATCATATATTTTAAACAAGTGACTTAAAGGAGTTTTTTTTAAGGATAGTTAAGGTTTCTTTTATTTTAAGAAAGGTTTTCAATGAAAACACGATTTTCGCTAAAGCACTTCAATGTGATGCGTTAGATTCAGCCATAACGTCTAGGCCGGGGTTGGGGTGTTACAAGTAGGTTTGTAAATATTATATTTAATATTTACGAGTTAATTGTGAGTTTAAAAAAGGTTTTTGATATTGTGATTTTTGTTTTATAAGTGATTTATTAAGTTCAAGTGGTATGACCCTAAGGTCAAGTAGGTTTAAAAAATGAGGTATCGTGACCTTGTTTCTATAAACCAAGTGTAAATATATTGTGAAAAAAATTTACGGAGTGGCAATAAGATGTTATTAAAGTTTCATTGAAGAATTTTATCGTTTTGATAGTTAATTAAGCAAAAAGGACTAAATCGCGCAAAGCGTAAAAGTTGTGTTCTATAAGTTAAAGATATTAAATGGCTATGGAATTAAATAGTGGGAGTCCTTCAGTGGTAATTATTCCATAATTGTTGATAGTGAAATTCCATGGCTTGGTATAATGGAAATTATTAATGTATATTAAGGTTAAATATGGTATTTGGTAATTATAATAAAATAAAATAAAACAAAAGCCAAATTACATGCTATCATCTTCATCAATAGCCGAATGTGAGAAAGGAAATAATGTTCTCAAAGCTTTGAAGGTTCGGCCATGGTTGTTCATGCATATAAGTCCATTTCGTCTCAGTTTTTAATACTTTTTTACGTTTTTGAGATCGTTGCTTTATGTTCTAGCTAGCCCATACCTCCGATTTCAAAATTGTTAAAGTATTTGGATGATGCCATTGTTGAATATTTGAGTACCTTGATGTTTAATGATAGAAAATAAATCTTTGATGGTAGATTATTGAGTTTTGTTAAGTGAATTTTAGCAAAAATGACAATTTTGGACTAAATTATGAAATATAATAAATTGTGTCGTAAAAGTGTGAATAAATGAAAAATATGGGCTGATATGAGCATGTATGAAATTCGGATAGCTTGGGCTATGATGAAATTGACTAAATTTTCTTTTTACGAGCTTAGGGACTAATTTGTAAAAAAGTGAAAAGTGTAGGGGTAAAATAGTAATTTTACCAAAATACGAAATTGAGTTAAAATGAATAGGATATGAATTGAAATAGCTAAATTTGATTGATTAGATCAAGTTAAGCCTCGTACGAGTCTATATCGAAGGAAAAACAGAGTTTCAGACTAGTCGATCCATTTCAACGTTTTAACGATCGAGGTAAGTAAGCATTGTTAAATTTATGCTTTTAATGCTTGATATTGTATAAATTTTCTATACGTGATTATTGTTATGATTAATGACTTATCGGCTAAAATGGCACTTAGTGTGCGGTTCGAAATAACTTCGGCTAAAACTGGCACTTGGTGTGCAATTTGAGATAGCATCCCTTGCTCTGATTTGAGAAAATCATTAACAATTGTACAATATTTTTGGGTTATAATTTATATTCGTATAATTTTTAATGAGTTTATTTTCAATAAAAATAGACAAGAATATCATCTGGGTCCCGTACTATGAGATAATTAATTTTTAGTGAAGAAAGGTCGAAGTTGTCCGGCAGCGAAATAGGGGTGGTTTTAAAGAATAAAATGTACTTATTGGCTAAAAAAAAAATTCTAAAAATTTTATGGTAAGAATATATGTGAGTCTAGTTTCAAGAAAAATTAGCGGAACTTAATTTGGAATTCCATAGCTCTAGATATAAATAAATTAGTAACTGTGACTCGATAAAATAGCTTGACTTGAACATAAGTAAAAAGTAAATATGGTTGTATTACCTTGAGAAGCAAGTTAGTAAATTGCTTATTGTTTTCATATGAACTTACTAAGCTTTATAGCTTACTCCCTTTCTTTTCATCTCTTATAGGTTTACGTAGCTAGCTCAGGTTGAAGATCGCCAGAGATTCAATCATACTATCAAGCTACCATTTTGGGTATAAGTATTCAAATACTTAAGTCTACGGCATGTATAGGGGCTTTATCTTTTGTAATTATGTCATTACTAATGTGGTCAAATGTGTTGGCCTATAATGGTTATAGTTCAATTTGTGTATAGCCATGAATGGTGGCTTATGTTGATTATATGATTTTGCATGTGCCTATGTCATGGAGATGAGGCTTGTAATCGTGTGTATGCAATGAGTTATATTGTTGGTGGTGAATGCTTGATGGTTTAATTGAGATGAGATGATGTGTTGATAACTGAGGCTTAAATGTGTGATATGGGAGTAATCTTATAAACTTTAACGCATGAGAATTAGTAAATTTGAGCTTGACTAAGCATGATGTTTTAAGTATGTAAAATATGATATGAGGTTACCATGATTTTGTATTGTTTGTGGATGATTGAATGTTCAAATGTTCCATGTTAATGGTCAATAAAAGTAAGCATGTGAGTTTGTTATTGAGGGTGGCAATTGGCTTGGAAAATAGCCTAAAAATTGTCCACACGGGGTCGTGTGTCCCCTACATCATGTACTTTAGTTTCGAATTGGCCACACGGGTTGTGACACAGCCATGTGTCTCAACTGTGTGAGGGACACGGCCTGGAGGCACGGGCATGTGCCTTGGCCGTGTGCCCTTATTTTTGTGATGACGTCATAAACAGAGAGTTATATGGGCTGAGGACACGGGCGTGTGACCCTGTTTCACGATGAAATTTTTTAAGTTTTCCAAAAGTTTCCAAAGTTCTCGGTTTAGTCTTGAACCACCCCCGATGTATGTTTTGGGCCTCGTAGGCCCATACAAGGGATGTTATGCATGTGTATGAAAAGTTTTAATTTGGATGAAATTTTATGGCCTAGTTTTGTATGAATGTTTTGATGTAAGTCCGGTAATGCCTCGAACCCTGTTCTGACGTTGGATACAGGGAAGGGGTTTTACATTTAGTGGTATCAGAGCTATAGTTTAGTCGATTCTCAGACTAACCTAGCATATGTGAGTATAGCTATACATGCCATATTACTATTCGCGATAGTATGATATCTCCCGGCTCTAACGAAATTATTTTGTTAAGACAGAGGTGACTTCCAACCGAGCTATTTTCAGTAATGCAGAAAAATGATATTGAGAGGATTGAAACATGCTTATGATGTGTCAAAATTGAGAAAGGTATGAATAGAAGTTCATGCTATTTATGTGCTAATGTAAGCAATAAGATAATCATAAGTTAAGAAATGTGAAAACGTGGAATGAAATGAAATTTTATGTAGTGATAAGCTTATCTATGTGTGTTGGTATTCGTATAATGTTATGTGCCCAATCTATTTGATTAAGTGAATATGATAAGCTAATTTACTCAAGATGATGGAATGTGTGTTTATGTACACTTATCGAATGATGTATAATCAGTGTGTTTATATGATTAAATCTTATGTTTCAATTACTAAATTAAAGGTATTATAATGTTATGTTTTATGGTTTTGATATGGAATCATAAATTATATGATAACATGAAATTGAATTGGAAGATCAAATTGAGTAGAATGCAGGAAATGAATACAATCGTTCGATGATGAATTGACGGATAAGACCATGGTTGGACCATGGCAATACATGTGAGCTAGTGTAAGACCATGTCTGGGACATGGCATCGACTTGATATGTGTCAGTGTAAGACCACGTCTGGGACATGGCATCGACTCGATATGTGATTACATGTAAGACCATGTCTAGGACATTGGCATTGTATTGTGATTTCGTGTAAGACCCTGTGTGGGATAGTGGCATCGATATGTGATAACATGTAAGACCATATCTAGGATATGGCATTGTACGAGTTATATGTGATTATCGAGTATGCGTAACGATTCTGAATGGTTCAACAGGCATATTCAAGACGAGAATTAGAGTATTATCAAAATAAGTAATACAGGTACGTACAGAACTTATGTGAGAATCAAATGAAAGTAAAATTGGTGAGTTCATATTGTATTATGTATATTAAATAAGAAAGAATTGTGTATAGATATGTTTCATGTCAAAATGTGTTTATTTCACTATAATGAAGTATGTATTGAATGTTATGTGAGAAATAAATTATAGCTAAATATACATATGGCAATCAACTAATAAGACCATAACTGGGTTATGGCAAGTGAAATAAAGACCACCGCAGGGCCTTGGCAATGTATGTGTAAGACCAAACTTGGACTATGGCTTTAAGTAAACGACATACTCAGACTCGTAAGACGCTCTTTAATTTGACAAATGTTGGTAAGTAGAATTGAAGTTAAATGTTGAAATTTAATTAGATACTGATATTGGGCTCGAGTAAGTAGATTTACTGTTTGAAATTGTGGATGACAGAAACAGTTGTAAAATAAATAAGTATGTTAATTTGCTTGGAGTAAACTATGTGATTGTGATGATATTATATTGACGGTGAATGTTGAGTCATAAGTGTGCATTTATGACAGTCAAGTTAGAGGCTTTACAACTTCCCCTTACCAGTGTTGCTTTTGTGACCAAAAAAATTTACGAGAATTATGTTGAATAAGCTCACAAGTATGAGATTAAAGAGTTCAATGGTGGGATAACTAGTAATGCAAACAAAGTAGAGTACAGAGTAACAAATGAACTCAGTTTTAGAAGAAATATCGAGATGTTTTAAAAGATCATACAAAGTATGTAATGTTTTAGTTAAAGAGGAAAATTGGTCTTGGCTATTCTACTCATTTGGTATGAAGTTTAAAGATATGTTTGCTAGGATTCTTTCCGAATTGGTTTTCGTTAGTGAGTGGGATAATACGGGTTCCTTGATGACAAAATTAGTCAGAGAAAGGATAAATGAGTTGTAAAGATGTCTGTGTGTAACGGTTAAAGTTGAATAAATTACGATGACTTCTTCTGGGTGTTCTAAATATTCAATTGTCCCCAGGGGTTTATATGATCATTCTCTTTCTGATGAAATTCTTATTGTGTGAGAATATTAGCTAACTATGATATTAGACGTAAGCACTGTTGGACTCATTGGTTTATGATTGACATTTCTTTATTCTCTTCAAAATTCTATTCTATTAAGTTGGAATAAGGATGATGGTAAAAATTTGTGTGAGGCTATTCTTCCGTTCCTACCAAATGATGTTTGTCTTATGTGTGTACTCAAAAGATATGATATTTCTATTACAATAGAATTCCATAATAGATAAGTATTATTTTTCTTTTGGTTTTCTCTGAGAAAATTTTTCGAGTCTTCATTATTATTCTCTTATGAGTTATGTTCTTGGGTTTCTATTGTGAGATCGTATCTGGGGTTTTCTTATCATCCTTATTGTGTGGATTATCTAACATGGCTTATCTTTAAAGTGCATTCTTTGATTTGTGATGATTATGTTTATTTGAAGGTATTTCTGGATTTGATAATAGGAATGTGGAAAACTCTAGTATCTGGATTTCTCTGATTTTCAGTGTAAAGAATTGTCATTGGCAAAGGCATAAATGATGGAAACTCAAGCTTGAAATGGGTAGTGGTTTTCTTTTCTCGGGTAAGCTTGACTAAGGTTAGTGAGTTTAATCGGAATATCTCTGTTTTCTTGAGCTAATATAGTTGTAAGATCTTTGATTTGCATGACAAGAGAATTATGAACGAGTGCATGTACTTGGGTTGTAATAGTGGAAATCAACTCTGTTGTTTATATCAGCGCAAACTGATTTGTCGAGATGTGAATGGAGTTATATGTATTTAAATGATTCTCTGGTATGGTGATGAATTTTTGTACAATCATGAGTATCTAGATAGATGGATAGTTGGAATAAAGAAACTATGTTCTCGAGAGTATGATACGAAACTATGCTTATTAGAATATTCTAACTGAATGATGTTGTTATGAGTTAAAGTTGTTCTAGTTAATGAGATTATCATGTTCGTGAAAGTTGAATGATCAATGCGAGTTAGCAAAGTTGTAAATAGTTGAAAGTATTATTAACTAAAGCTTTAGTGCTAAGTTTAGTTTGGATTAAGTAAAGAAGTTATGATTTTTAGTAATGTACTAGTGAACTGATTGGAATATGTTTCATTAAGAGAATATAGAGAAAGCAGATATAATTACAGATGCTGAATGGAAAGATATTTGCTTATTTTTGTGAGAATGGTTAGTCGATTGATCTTATCTAATGACAGAAAAAAATCCGCATAATTGTTTTAGTATATGCAGAGTTCCTATTTGATAGATCAACTGAGCTATGTGTTCTGGGTGAGTAATTCAAAATTTTGACAATATTCTCCGACATTGTGTGTTAAAATTCAAAGGCGATGGGAAAAAGATATGCGAGGTTGAAATGGATTTGTGACCTTGAGAAAATAGTGAAAGTGATTCATAAGATTTGGAAGCAACTTCTTCTGGTAAAATTTTCGGGGACGAAAATCCCTAAAGAGGGGAGAGTTGTAACAACCCATTTTTATCGTTAATCGAAACAGTGGTTTTGGGGCCACCAAATCTAATGAGTAGGTTTGTAAATATTATATTTAATATTTACGAGTTAATTGTGAGTTTAAAAAATGTTTTTGATATTGTGATTTTTGTTTTATAAGCGATTTATTAGGTTCAAGTGGTATGACCCTAAGGTCAAGTGGGTTTAGAAAATGAGGTATAGAGACCTCGTTTCTATAAACTAATTTTTATGAATATTTATGGAGTGGCAATAAGATGGTACTAAAGTTTCATTGAAAAATTTTATCATTTTGATAGTTAATTAAGCAAAAAGGACTAAATCGCGCAAAGTGTAAAAGTTGTGTTCTATAAGTTACAGATATTAAATGGCTATGGAATTAAATAGTGGAAGTCCTTAAGTGGTAATTATTCCATAATTGTTGATAGTGGAATTTCATGGCTTGGTATAATGGAAATTATTAATGTATATTAAGGTTAAATATGGTATTTGGTAATTATAATAAAATAAAACAAAACAAAAGCCAAATTACATGCTATCATCTTCATCAATAGCTGAATGTGAGAAAGGAAATAATGTTCTCAAAGCTTTGAAGGTTCGGCCATGGTTGTTCATGCATGTAAGTCCATTTCGTCTTGATTTTTAATAATTTTTACGTTTTTGATATCGTTGCTTTGTATTCTAGCAAGGCCGTACCTCTGATTTTAAAATTGTTAAAGTATTTGGATGATGCCATTGTTGAATATTTGAGTATCTTGATGTTTAATGATAAAAAATAAATCTTTGATGGTAGATTATTGAGTTTTGTTAAGCGAATTTTAGCAAAAATGACAATTTTGGGCTAAACTGTGAAATATAATAAATTGTGTGGTAAAAGTGTGAATAAATGAAAAATATGGGCTGATATGAGCATGTATGAAATTCAGATAGCTTGGGCTATGATGAAATTGACTAAATTTGCATTTTACAATCTTAGGGACTAATTTGTAAAAAGGTCAAAGGTATAGGGATAAAATAGTAATTTTACCAAAATATGAAATTGAGTTGAAATGAATAGAATATGAATTGGAATAGCTGAATTTGATTGATTAGATCAAGTTAAGCCTCGTACGAGTCTATATCGAGGGAAAAATAGAGTTTCAGACTAGTCGATCCATTTCAACGTTTTGACGACCGAGGTAAGTAAGCATTGTTAAATTTATGCTTTTAATGTTTGATATTGTATAAATTGTATATACGTGATTATTGTTACGATTAACAACTTTCGGCTAAAATGACACTTAGTGTGCGATTCGAAATAGCTTCGGTTAAAAGTGGCCCTTGGTGTGCAATTTGAGATAGCTTTGGCTATATATATAAATGGCACTTAGTGTGCAAAGTATCGAGGATGGCACTTAGTGTGCGAAACATCCAGAATAGCACTTAGCGTGCAAGGTATCGAGTATGGTACATAGTGTGCGAGACATCAAAGATGCAACGGCATTATGTATATGTATAAAATGGTAAAGATCGGTACAAGTATGTACAGAAACTCAATTTAATATGAAATCCATGAATGGTAAGTCCATGAGCATTGTGAAATGATGTTGTGTTAATTTGGTGAATAATGATATATGTTTATAACTGTATGGATTTCTAATTGAAAGAAAGGAACGTGTGGTAAATTTAGTTATTATCATTTTCTTACTAAAATAGTTTTAGACAGCAGTAGCAGTCTGACTTTGAAAATACACCAAATATTGTAGAAAGTGATTTAGAGATTGAATAAAATATGGAATTGATGCTTATTGAGTCTAGTTTCTTATAAAAGAAATGGTGTAAGAAAAAGAATTTCATATCATGAGATATTTGAAGTTGTGTGAGACAAAGTCAGAATGATTTCGAAATCCCCTGCTCTGATTTGAGAAAATCATTAAAAATTGTACAAAAATTTTTATTGGTTATAATTTATATTCCTATAATTCTTAATGAGTTTATTTTCAATAAAAATAGACAAGAACATCATCCGAGTCCGGTACTATGAGATAATTAATTTTTAGTGAAGAAAGGTCAAAGCTATCGGGCAGTGAAAAAGGGCTGATTTTAAAGAATAAACTGTACTTATTGGATAAACCAAAAATTCTAAAAATTTTATGGTAAGAATCTATGTTAGTCTATCTTTAAGGAAAATTAGCTGAACTTAATTTGGAGTTCTGTAGCTCCAGATATAAATAACTTAGTGACTGTGACTCGAGAAAATAGCTTGACCTGAACATAAGTAAAAATGCAAATATGGTTGTATTACCTTGAGAAGCAAGTTAATAAATTGCTTATTATTTTCACATGAACTTAATAAGCTTTATAGATTACTCCCCTTCCTTTTCATCTCTTATAGGTTTATTTAGCTAGCTCGGGTTGGAGATCGTCGGAGATTCAATCATACTATCAAGCTACCATTTTGGGTATAAGTATTCAAATACTTAAGTCTATGACATGTATAGGGACTTTATCTTTTGTAATTATGTCATTACTAATGTGGCCAAATGTGTTGGCCTATAATGGTTATAGTTCAATTTGTGTATAGCCATGAATGGTGGCTTATGTTGATTATATGATTATGCATGTGCCAAAGTCATGGAGATAAGGCTTGTGATCGTGTGTATGTAATGAGTTATATTGTTGGTGGTGAATGCTTGATGGTTTAATTGAGATGAGATGATATGTTGATAACTAATGTAACACCCCTAACCCGTAACCATCGCCGGAATAGGTTGAGAGGCATTACCGGACTTTTCATTCAATTCAGAACAATTACAAACCAATAATCAACTCATTACAATAGAAGTCATTCATTCTCATTCAATATGAACTTACATTCGAGTATACAATACTTAAAACATGCATTCGGGACCCAATTGACAACATATGAAAGTTTCAAAACTTAAAAGAATTTTCAACTTTTAAAAGATCATACGCTCGTGTGAACAGGCCGTGTGCCTCACACGGTCTAGACACGCCCGTTTGTCGAAGCCGTGGCAAAATAGGGCATAGCTATTGACTTGGCCACATGGCCAGACCACACGCCCGTGTGTCCAGCCCGTGTACTATGCACACACCCGTGTCCAGGCCATATGCTAGGCAGTGCCAAAACTAGGGGGTATTCTATTTGTGACGTCAGCATCCCAATTAGGGTCACATGGCCAGACCACTCACCCGTGTGTCTTAGCCGTGTTCGAGCCTGACTTACAAATTTAGGGTACCGCAGGGGACACACAACTGTGTAACATGGCAGTGTGTCGCACACGGCTGAGACACACGCTCGTGCGGACAAAAACAAGCCATTTGAATAGCCAATTTGCCACCCCAATTTGGTCATCCTACAAGCAAAAGAATCAAACATATATCACCATTTCAGCCAATTTCAACACCAAAATTCATACTCCTAAACCTTACTAATTCATGCCAATCATTAGATAATATCATACCAAAACATTTCCTCCATACTTCATTCAATCACAAGTTATTCTTACCAACACTTGCCAACTAAAATATACCACAATTTTATATTACCATCATATACCACAAACCATTATCAACTATAAGTTTCAGTACAATTTAGCCAAATCACATGGCTAAGCATCTATTTCATAAAACATACTTCTCAAACTACTAGCCTATACATGCCATACTTAAAGAAAATATGCATTCTCTAAAGTACCAAAATGAGGTTCGATAGTGTGATGACAACCCTAGACGATCTCCGAGCTTACAGAAGCTTCGATATCTATAAAACAATGTAAACATACACAAAGTAAGCTTTCAAAAGCTTAGTAAGCTCGTACCAAAAATATTAACAACATAAAACATGAAACATCAATACATAAGTAATTATAATCTCTCAATTCATTCATCAAGTCCATGACAACACTGACTAAATGTTTATACAAATTCAATAAACTTTTATGTATTTTACCACCTACCACATAGGTATTATACTTACCGGAGCATTTTCATACTCATTCGTTTCCAATCTCACCTCTTGTTCGAATACTTTAGACTATCTGATAATCACCAAGGATTTAATTATCCGCACACTTAGTGTTTAAAGATTAGCCAAAGCCAAAACGATTCCGCACACTTAGTGCCATCTCAACTAACCGAAGCTAAGTCAGTATCGCACACTTAGTGCCTTTAGTAGCTGAAGCTAGTTTAAATCGCACACTTAGTGCCAAATACTTTTGATTCATCATCATATTCATTCAATACAATTATATAAAATCCATGTATAATAAAGACATCAAAACCTACTTAACATTATATTTTAAGTACGAACTTACCTCGTACCCGAAATTTGTCGTCTCGGACATTTATTTTACAATCTTCGACTTTCCCCGATCTAAATCTGAATTCCCCTTTTCTTGATCTATATGTATTCAAAATTTACCCTTTTATTAACGAAATCATTCAAAACAATCCATATATACACAATTAGGGTGTTTTTGCAAAATAGGCCTATCATTTTCTCATTTCGACACTTTAGTCCCTAATTCACAAAATCACAAAATACACAGAATTTGCTCGTACACAAGCTTAGCCGAATTATCATGACTCTCACACAAGTCCATAAATTTAATTTATTTCACATTTTAGTCCCTCAAAATAACATTTTTACAATTTAGCCCAAATTACTCAATTTCATAAAAAATTCAAAGATAACATATGTAAACCCAACATCAAGCTTCTATAATTCATCAACTAAAATAATAAAACTCATAGTTTCATCAATGGTATATCTCAAAATCATCACCAAAATCAGAAATTGAAGCATGGATTCGATAATATACGAAGCAACGATTACAAAAACATAGAAATTATCAAAAATTGATCAAAAACTCATACCTTAATTAAATCTCAAAGTGTCGAAACCCTAGAACTCTTTTTCTTTCTCTTTTCTTTGTATTATCGGTTGATGAAGATGATTATGGAGCCATATTTCATTTTGTTTTATTAAATTATAACTTATTAATCCAATTACTAAATTAACCTTACTAAAAACATTATAACATCATATAAATTAAGTCCATAACCGTC
Source organism: Gossypium anomalum (assembly GCA_025698475.1). Lineage (NCBI taxonomy): Eukaryota > Viridiplantae > Streptophyta > Magnoliopsida > Malvales > Malvaceae > Gossypium > Gossypium anomalum. The sequence continues at coordinate 66,186,497 of CM046956.1, forward strand.
CACTAACCTTAATAGTGGCTAAATTCCCTTTTAAGAACTTCACAAATAATAAACCATAGCAAATAAGCACTTTAACAGACAATAGAAAACTTTTACATTTTACGCGATTAGGTCCTTTTTGCAAATTAAGCACACAAACAATTAAATTTCCACATGAAACTTTCACACATGTCAATTCACTTATAATAAGCACGAAAAATAATATTAAAATATTTTTCTGACTCAGATATGTGGTCTCGAAACCACTATTCCAACTACGGTCAAAACCGAACTGTTACAACTAAGGCTTAAATGTGTGATATGGGAGTAATCTTATAAACTTTGATGCATGAGAATTAGTAAATTTGAGCTTGACTAAGCATGATGTTTTAAGTCTGTAAAATATGATATGAGGTTACCATGATCTTGTATTGTTTGTGGATGATTGAATGTTCAAATGTGCCATGTTAATGGTCAACAAAAGTAAGCATGTGGGTTTGTTATTGAAGGTGGCAATTGGCTTGGAAAATAGCCTAAAAATTGTCCACACGGGCCGTGTGTCCCCTGCATCATGTACTTTAGTTTCGAATTGGCCACACGGGTTGTGACGCAGCCATGTGTCTAAGTTGTGTGAGGGACACGGCCTGGAGGCACGGGCGTCTGCCTTGGCCGTGTGTCCTTATTTTTGTGGTGACGTCATAAATAGAGAGTTACATGGGCTGAGGACACGGGCGTGTCCCGAGCCACACGGGGTGTGTTTCATGATAAAATTTTCTAAGTTTTCCAAAAGTTTCCAAAGTTCTCTATTTAGTCCCAAACCACCCCCCGATGTATGTTTTGGGCCTCGTAGGCCCGTATAAGGGATGTTATGCATGTGTATGAAAAGTTTTAATTTGGATGAAATTTTATGGCCTAGTTTTGTATGAATGTTTTGATGTAAGTTCGGTAATGCCTCGAACCCTGTTCCGACGTTGGATATGGGTAAGGGGTGTTACACACACTGTCGTTTGGTGTCAACAAGCCCCAATTTTAGCTTTTGTCGATCACCATTTTTGGAGTTTCTCGTTACACACCTAGTTCAATTTTGATTCGAATGCTCCAACAAGATAACCAAAACCTAAAATTCGCCAATAAAACACTCAAAATCAATCTTAATTCCTCAATTCCTATCGAGTCACCACTCGACTACAATGCAGCCATAAACAATTTCAACTAAAAGATTGCACTCATAATCATTTCAAGTACTTACCCACGTCCACGACAGCACCTAAACTCTACTTCGCAACAGGAGAGTCTTGGATTCCTTTAATATCACCTAGCAAAATGATACATGAAATCAAATTATACTTCAAATCCAATACTAAGACATTAACAAAGATTCCTTCCAAAACCACAACAACCTTTACTTACGAACACTTACAACCAACTACTCATAAAATCAAATTGCAAAAAGGGACAAAGAAAATCCCTAACACCACGCAAGAGTACAATTGAAATTCAATTGAGGCGAGAATCACCACTAATTGAAGAAGATAGTAAGAATGAAGAACAATCAAGAGAGAAAAAGAGAAGACGATGAAGAAGAAAGAACTGACGTGAAAACATACGGGAAATGTGGAGAAAAGGAGGTTTGGGAAAAAAAATAAAATAAAATTTAAAATAATTTCTCAACTTCCCACTAACTATCATAACCCACCAAAATTGACCCACAAACTCTCAACTAACTACCACAGAATTTCAATCCCACCAAATATCTACAACACAAGTGGCACACACTCACAGAAGCAAAAATTAACACCCTACGCTCATATGGGGAATCAAACACTGGAACCCAGGGCAAGCTAACACCTTACCACTTGAACTAGTAGGCTCATTCTAGTATGAATTGACCAATAATATAATTTAAGTCAAGCAGCTATGGATAAGGCTAGGAACAAAAATAACAAAATTTTCAAAAGTGGGACTTGAACCCAAGAACTCAAACACACACCTATATCACTTAACCACTGAAGCAGATACTCATGTATGACAGAATTCATAACAACGTGATTTAATAAATCAAGGCGTTACAACTCTACCCCCTAAAAGAAATTTTGACCTCGAAATTTACCTAATTCAAACAGATTCGGATACTGTTGATGGATCGAGTCCTCAAGTTCCCACATGGCTTTCTCAGTGCCATGATTCCGCCACAGCACCTTCACTAACGAAATAGATTTACTCCTCAAAACTTTAATGTCTCGATCTAGAACCTGAACAGGCTCCTCCTCGAAAGTCAAATCTAGTCTAACCTCAATCTCTTCAACAGAAACAACATGAGATGGATCAGACTGATACTGCCTCATCATGAAGACGTGAAAACACATCATGAATACAGTCTAACTCTAGATAAGCAACTGGTCCCACACGCATCAAAATCTGATATGGCCCAATGAACCTAGGGCTCAACATGCTCTTACGTCCAAGTTGTAAAACCTTCTTCCATGGACATACTTTAAAAAACACGAAATCACCCACGGAATACTCGATGTTCCTCCTTTTTAGATCTGCATAAGCTTCTGCCTATCAAAAGCTGCCTTAAGACGATCTCAAATCAGTTTGACTTTGTTTTCAGTCTCAGAAACCAGCTCTGGGCCCAAAACCCATCCCTTACCCAACTCAGTCTAACACAACGGAGTACGACACTTACGACCATACAGAGCTTCGGAAGGTGCCATCTGAATATTGTATTGGAAGTTGTTATTGTAGGCGAACTCGGCTAACGGTAGAAAATCCTCCCAATTACCTTAAAAATTGATCACACAACTCCGAAGCATATCCTTCAATATCTGAATCACCCTCTCAGATTGACCATCTATCTGAGGATAGAACGCAGTACTGAAATCCAATCTTGAACCTAAAGCCTAATTAAAGCTTCCTCTAAAATCGAGAAGTAAAGTGAGGATCTCTATTTGAAACAATCGAAATCGGTACCGCATGAAGTCTAACAATCTCATAAATTTATAGCTTGGCCAGCTTCTAAAGAGAATAATCTGTCCAAACAGGTATGAAGTGGGCAAACTTGGTCAACCCATCCATGATAACCCATACAGAATCCTTCTTAGTAGGTGTTAAGGGCAACCCACTAACGAAGTCCATAGTCACACGTTCCCATTTCCACATTGGAATCTTAATGGGTTGAAGCAAACTCGAAGGAAACTGATCCTTAACCTTAACTTGCTGACACATCAGACAATGAGAAACAAAATCCATTACCTTTCGTTTCAAACCCGGCCACCAATACAATTCATGAAGATCCTGATACATCTTATTTATACCAGGATGCATAGCATATGGGCTACAAAGTGCTTCCTTGAAAATAGACTGTCTCAAATTAGAGTCATTAGGCACACAAACCCATCTTCAGAAACACAAAACCCTGTCACTATTCAACCCAAAATCTGAAGTACTACCATCCTCCACATGATGGAATCGTAGAACCAAAGAATCATCCCCCAACTTATTATCCTGAATCTGATCAATCCAAGTTAGCTTAACTTGCAACTCGGCTAACAGGTTCTTATCATCAAACAAACTTAGGCGAGCAAACATCACCCTCAAATCAGACATTGCCCTATGACTAAGAGTATTAGCCACTACATTAGCTTGTCGGTATGATACTCAATAGTACAGTCGTAATCCTTAAGCAACTCAATTCATCCAAGTTGCTTAAGGTTCAACTCCTTCTAGGTAAGAAGGTACTTAAGGCTCTTGTGATTGGTATAGATGATACAACTCTCACCATATAGATAGTACCTCCAAATTTTCAAGGCAAATACCACGACAGCTAACTCGAGATCGTGCGTCGAATAATTCCCCTTATGTGACTTAAGCTATTGGGATGCATAAGCCACAACCTTACCATCTTGCAATAGAATACATCCTAAACCGACATACGATGCATCACTATACACCTGTGTCTTAGGCTGTATGGGCATTCGAAGTAGGGATACACGGTCGGGTCCCAGCCCGTGTCCGTGCCCATGTAACTTACTGACTTGGTTACATGGCCAAGCCACATGCCTATGTGCTAGGCCGTGTACCCTTCGAAATAACCTCACACTGTAACACCCCTTACCCATATCTGACGCTGGGACAGGGTCTGAGGCGTTGCCAGACTTGAACGTAAACATTCCCATAAAGCCGGGCCATAAAATTTTGCCCAAATTTAAAACTTTTCATTCACATGCATATCGTCCCTTATATGGGCCCTCGAGGCGCAAAACATACATTAGGTGTGGTTTGGGACTAAACCAAGAACTTTCAAAACTTTTGTGACACTTAGAAAAATTTCTTATTTTGGAGGGTCACATGCCCATGTGGGTAAGCCGTGTAGTCACACACACCCGTGTGGATTGGGACACACCTGTGTCCTCAGCCTATGTAACTCTCTGTTTATGACGTCATCAGCACAATGAGGTCACACGGCCTCAGCACATGCCCGTGTACTTAGGCCATGTGGTGAATTAAATTCTCAAAATTAGGTGCAGACTTCACACGGACAGGGCACATGCCCATGTCCCAAGATTGTGTCTTCCACATGGCTAAGACACACGGTCGTGTCTCTACCCGTTTGTTTACTACTAAGCATTCTATTTTGCATTTATTAGGGTGCAGGCGACACATGGCTTGATCACACGCCCATAAGGCATACCGTGTGAAGCACACAGCCTCGACACATGCCCATGTGTGTACCCATGTGGAAAACTATAAGGCTATTTTCCAAGCCTTTTGTCACCCTTAGACACTCACATACTTAGACATATTTCATGGCACACAACATGTCACATTTTTTACAATCATTCATTCCTAATCAAGACTAATTCATGCCCATGTAATGTCACCATTTCACATACTCGAATTAATAAGCTTACTTAAGGCATTCCACACCAAGTTCATATCCAATCAATATTATTAATCTATTCTCAATTCACACATTTAAATCATGATCATGGCATACCAAATTGCTATCATTCATTCATCATTCTTATAAGTCGTATAACACCATCCATCATCATCAGGCATCCACATTACCAAGACTTTGACTCATGCATGCATAAATAATTAGGTTTACAACCCAATAATCAATATGAGCCATATCTCATGGCCGTATACAAATTGGACCATAAACCATTCTAGGCCAACACATTTGGCCACATTAACAATGACATAATAAATCAAAGATAAAGACCCTATACATGCCATAAACTTAAAATGCTTGTGTTCTCTTATACCCAAATGATAGCTTGTAACACCCTGAATTTAGGCCTAGAAGTTTTGGGCCTTAAGCATGGGAGCGGTTGAAGGTAGCTTATAATATTTTGTTGTGCAGGTAAATTTTGTTAATGAAGGCTTGTTTTAGTGGTTAAGTGTGCTGAGAAGTGTTGGAGAAGTCTTGGGTTCAAACCTGGACTTTAGCAAAAATTTTGGTTTAAGGTGAATCTAACCCTGGGTGTAGTAGGTAGGCCTTAAGAATATTGTTGGAGAAATTGTGCCCCAAAAAGCCTTGTGGTCTAGTGGCAAAGTAGCGCCACATAAGAGGCAGGAAGGTGGCGTCATAGAGTTGGCAAGGAGGTCCAGAGTTCGAAACTCATGGCAAACAAAAAGCATTTATTTTACTAACAGGGGGCGGCAAGAGTTGGTGTTGAATTTAAGCTCTGATGATGGAGGGATCCCACATCGGGAAGCTAGCATAGGAGTGGATGTGAAGCTGGCTTTAAATATAGAGAACCATGAGGTGAGTAAAGGTACATTTCTTGGCTGATCCCTTTCGCTTTATGGCGTGCTCGTTTGGGTTGGGCGTCGGCTAAGAGTGCTCGGAGCGTGGATTAACTCCAGTCTCCTATTAGGTGTGTATTTCTCACTACTCTGGCTGTAGGATGGCTACTTCGAGCCGCGATGGGCCGAAAGGGGCCATGTGGGCCTAATGGGCCTACGAGCCCAATTGGATAAGTTGTTTGATTGTGTAGTAAATATTGGACTAGGCTAGGTGAATCTCATATCTGTGGCTAGATTTTGCTAAAAGGGCCACACAAGCGTGTAGGCCCATTTGGGCCGAGAATAGGCTTTAGGCCCATTCGTATTGTTATCCCTGTTTAGAATACTTTAGTTTACCAAATTACTAAAATACCCTCGACTTGTAAAATTACCAAAGTACCCCCGATTTACAGAATTACCATTTTACCCTCGATTTACAAAATTACCAAAATACTCCTGGTTTGCAAAATAACCAAAATACCCCTGGTTTGCAAAATTACCAAAATACCTCTGGTTTATAAAATTACTAAAATACCCCTGTAGGGTAGAATTACCGAGATACCCTTGTGGGGTAAAATTACAATTTTGCCCCTATGGTGTTAAATGACTGTTTTGCCCTTGTGGGCAAGTGACTGACTTGGACTGTGTGGTTGACAGATTTGATTGTGAATATATGGATGACTTGACTGTGATTGTTTGTGTAACACCCCTTACCCGTTACCGTCGCCGGAACAGGGTACAAGGTATTACTAGAACATAGCACATACCATTAAACAAAAACCAAAATAGAAATATGTCATCCAGTTTGATAATGTATCGTTATAACATATGTCTTGAACAATATTAGCCAACTTTAATGGCTTATACAAAGTAGTTGATCGAATCATCAGAACCAATATTTTAAACCTAGGCAATTATGACACGTAACAAAATAATTAAGTCTACTATACATGCCATAATTCAAAATGTTTAGTTCAATACCCTAAAGTATTGATAGTGCGAGACAGATCTTCATGGTCCTTAACTCCTAAGCAAGTCAAGGACACTATAAAACAAAAGAGAGAAAACAAAGTAAACTTATAGCTTAGTAAGTAAGTAAGTAAATATTAATGAAAGAATCTAATATGTTTATACAAAAACTCAAGTATATCTACTTTAATTTCACTATTCACTCCAATTTGATTAAGCTGTCTCTGCTGCATCATGTTCGCTAAATAAATCATAAATCAAGTTACAAAACTCGAAATTCAAATCCATAAAATTTCCCTGAATATAGACTCATAAATATTTTTACTAATTTTTTTCTAGAATTTTTGGTTGAGCCAATTAGTACAGTTTATTGGTTAAAGTTTCCCCTGTTACACAGCTCTACTGATCTGACCTCTGTTCACTACGAATTGAATGTCTCCCAGTACACAATTCAAATAACCATAAAATCTGTCTCATTTAAAACTAGACTCAATGAGGAATTTAGGCATATAAACTATATTTCTTAATTTGTTTTGTACAATTTTTAATTATTTTTCAAAGTTGGAACAGGGGACCACGTAATCATTCTGAGCAAGTCACACACAATTGCAAATATCTCAAAATATAGAATTCTTTTGCTTGCTCTGTTTCTTTTATATGAAAATAGACTCATTAAGCTTTAATTCCACATCTCATTCAACCTCTAGTTAAATCCATTCTATTTTTGGTGATTTTTCAAAATCACGTCATTGTTACTGTCCAAAACAGATTTAATGCTACTTTCACTCTTTCACCCATTCTTTGCACTAACCTCATTTTAACTTACATATATATATACTACAAATCATTTTCATCACATTTCATACGTTACAAGTGTGGGTCCGTGAATACAATCTCACTACTAAGCCATCCCGTTGAACAATTCGGATCAACCCTCGTTATTTAATGGCTTCACCCACGCCCCCACCAAAGATACTTCATTTAGTTCGGCTCTCTTGTACACATAGTGAACACTTAGTACCACTCATGTGACCTAGCCGATTTGTCTCAGAGCTCTCTTGTCTACATGGTGTCCTTCACTTGGAATCACGCATGCGACCTAGCTACATATATCCCGTAGCTCTCTTGTCTACATGGTGTACACATAGTATCACCCATGCGACCTAGCTACATTCATCTCTTACGTAGCTCTCTTGTCTACATGGGATACATCCCGTATCACACATGTGACCTAGCTACTACATTGTATCTCGTAGCTTTCTTGTACACATGATGTGCACTCAGCATCATACATGTGACCTAGCTACGCTTCCTCTATTTTATTCGATCTCTCCGAATGTTCAACCGGGATCTCTCTCTATTGTTTATTTCCATTCTTCCAATGGTCTATTTATATTTTTAACATCCGCTAATATATTTACATAATAGGCTGAAATATAAGAATGTACATAAAATTAATGTAATATTTACATACAAACTTACCTCGGTGCAAAATGTGGAATTTTTGCAATTTAGTCCAAAGCTTTTTCTTTCCCCCATTCAAGGTCAATTCCACGCCTTTCTTGATTATGGAGCTTAAAAGTTGAAGAAACCCTAGCTATGGAAGAGAGGAAAATTCGGCAGCAACTAGTGAAGAAGATGACCAATTTTGTGTTATTTTTCCCATTTTATTTCATTTAATATACAAATGACCAAAATGCCCCTCGTTACTAAACTTTCAAAAATTCCTTCCATGTCCCAAAATTTGTCCATGAACTTAAAATTGGTCAAATTGCCATTTAAGACCTCCTAATTAATATTCCAAAGCAATTTCATACTAAAAACTTCTAGGATGCAAATTTTACAACTTATTCAATTTAGTCCCTACTTTCAATTTAAGCATTTTAAGCATAGAATTTTATCACGAAATTTTCACACAATCACGTAATCATATCATAAAACCCAAAATAATTATAAAACAATTATTTCTATCTCGGATTTGTGGTCACAATACCACTATTCCGATTAGGCCCTAATTCGGGTTGTCACAATTCTCCCCCCTTTGGAGATTTTCGTCCCCGAAAATCTTACCGGTAAAAAGGTTTGGGTACTGTTTCTTCATAGCTTCCTCAGGTTCCCACGTAGCCTCTTCTATCCCATGTCTGTGCCACAATACTTTCACTAAGGCTATACTTTTATTTCTTAACTGTTTAACTTCTCGAGCCAAAATCTTTATTGGTTCCTCCTCATAGGTCATATCCGATCGAATCTCAATTTCTGTTGGGGAAACCACATGTGAAGGATCAGAACGATAACGTCTCAACATTGATACATGAAACACGTTATGAATTCTTTCTAACTCTACCGGTAAAGCCAACCGATATGCCATTGGTCCAATTCTCTCAGTAATCTCATACGGCCCAATAAAACGCGGACTCAACTTGCCTTTTCGGCTAAATCTCAGAATCTTTTTCCATGGTGACGCCTTCAAGAACACTTTATCACCTACTTGAAATTCAATCTCTTTTCTTTTCAAATCTGCATATGACTTTTGTCGATCTGAAGCAGCTTTCAAACAATCCCGAATTACTTTTACTTTCTCTTCGGTTTCTTTAACTAAATCAACTCCGTGAATCTGTTTCTCACTAAGCTCGGTCCAATATAAAGGAGTCCGACACTTACGACCATACAAGGCTTAAATGCGGTGCCATTTGTATACTTGATTGATAATCATATTTGTAGGCAAACTCAATCAAAGATAGATATTTCTCCCAACTACCTCCAAATTCTAAAACACAACATCTAAGCATATCTTCGAGTACCTGGATTACTTTTTCCGATTGACCATCTGTTTGTGGATGAAACGCGGTACTAAAGTTCAATTTTGTACCCAAAGCTTCTTGTAACTTTTTCCAAAATCTCGAGGTAAATCTCGGATCTCTATCTCGATATTATAGACATAGGTACTCAGTGCAACCTCACAATTTCAAAGAATATATAATTCGGCTAACTTATCAAGTGAGTAATCGGTGCGTCTTCGGTATAGAGTGGGCTGACTTTGTTAATCTATCAACCACTACCCAAACAAAGATCCTTCTTTTTAAGAGTCAAAGGCAAACCGGTCACAAAATCCATGGTAATCTTGTCCCATTTCCACTCGTGCACCATTACCGGTTGAAGTAGCCCTCAAGGCACTTGATGTTCACTTTTTTACTTTTGACAAATCAAACACTTGGTTACAAATTCAGAAATGTCCTTTTCATACACGCCACCAATACTATTTCTTTAAATCATTATACATTTTTGTGCTACGGTAGAATCGATAAACGACCATTGTGCGCCTCATGTAATATTTTACAATCAATTTATCATTTTTGGCACACATATCTGTCTCGAAACATCAAATGCTGTCTGTCCAACTCAAAAATCTGAGTCGTAACTCGACTCACATTGAGTTCTCTTGGCCCGCAACTCACTATCATTCTTTTGAGCATCACAAATCAATCAAGAAATAACGGTTTAGCTCTCATCTCTCGCTAAGATTGACCCATCATCGGACAACGCTAGCCCCGTATTCATGGCTCTTAAAGTAAAAAGAAATTTTCTGCTCAAGGCGTCAGCAACTACATTTGCTTTTCTGGATGATAATCAATCATCGATCATCCTTTAATAATTCAAGCCATCTTCTCCGTCGTAGATTCAAATCCTTTTGATTCATCAAATACTTTAAACTTTTGTGATCGGTAAAAATTTGGCATTTTTCACCGTATAAAATAATGTCGCCAAATCTTCTAGGCAAAAACAATAGCGGCCAATTCCAAATCATGTGTAGGATAGTTCTTCTCATGCGGTTTTAATCGTCTCAAGTATAAGCTACCACTTTACCCTCTTGCATCAACACACATCCAAGGCCTCATCAACGATGCATCACTATAAATTACTTAACTCTTTTCCTTGTTCGGCTGTGTACTAAAATTGGTGCTTGATCAATCGTGCTTTCAACTTTTCAAAACTCACTGACATTTATCACCCCATTCAAACTTAACATTCTTTTGCAGCAACTTAGTCATAGGAGAGGCAATCATCGAAAATCCTTCAACAAAACGTCTATAATATCCGCTAAGCCTAAAAAGCTTCTAACCTCGGATACATTCTTTGGCGCTCTCCAATCAACGATCGCAGAAATCTTACTTGGATCCACTCGAATACCATCACCAAAACTATATATCCCAAAAATCTGACTTCACGAAGCCAGAACTCACTTTTACTAAACTTGGCAAACAGTTTCTTTTCTCTCAAGATCTGCAATATGGTTCTCAAGTGTTCGGCATGTTCAGACTCATCCCGAGAATAAATTAAAATGTCATCTATAAACACTACCACAAACTTATCCAGATATGGCCGAAAGATCCGATTCATTAAGTCCATAAATATAGCTGGAGCATTTGTTAAGCCGAAAGGCATCACAAGAAACTCATAATGTCCGTACCTTGTCCTAAAGGCGGTTTTCGGCACATCCGACTCTTTAACTCTCAACTGGTAGTAACCAGACCTTAAATCGATCTTTGAAAACACTGTGGCCCCTTTTAACTGATCGAATAAATCATCAATCCTCGGCAATGGGTATTTGTTCTTTATAGTCACCTTATTAAGCTGACGGTAATCAATGCAAAGTCTCATTGAACCATCCTTCTTCTTTACGAATAATACTGGAGCACCCCAGGAAGAGAAACTCCGTCTCACAAATCCCTTATCTGTTAATTCCTGCAACTGAGCCTTCAATTCTTTTAATTCAGTCGGAGCCATTCTATACGGAGCAATCGAGATCGGTGCAGTACCCGGCAACAAATCAATGGCAAACTCTATCTCTCTATTCGGAGGCAACCTAGTCAATTAAATGCGGAAATACATCCGAAACTCACAAACTATCTGTGACTGATTCAAGCTTCAATTGAGGCAACTCAAAGATTCATTACATAAGCTTTATAAGTTTCACACCCTTTTCTCATGTATTTACAGTGCGGATATGTGCGAAATCACCATAGGCAATTTATTTGATTCATCTGTTTCAACCCACGAAATTTCTCCATTTTCACATTTCAACTCTAGTATCTTTTGTTTGCAATCTACCTTAGCATCATACAATGTCAACCACCCATTCCCAAGATAACGCCAAACTCACCAAATGGTAACAAAGATCAAATTGGCGGAAAACAAAGTGACCTTGAATCATTAATGGACAATTCTTGCAAACCTTATCAACTAGTACATATTGGCCTAAAGGGTTCGACACTTTAATCGTAAACTCAGTAAGCTCAACCGGCAACTTTTTATTAGATACTAAATTCATGCAAATATAGGAATGAGTGGATTCGGGATCAATCAATGCAATAACAATAGTATCATAGAGAGAAAATGTACTAGTAATGACATCGGGAGATGATGCATCTTCTCGGGCACGTATAGCATAAGTTCTAGCAGGTGCTCTAGCTTCTGATCTTGCCACTAAATCTTTCATCGCAGTTTTACTGCTAGTCCCACCTCCAGTATTTCTCGGTGGTCTACCCCTACTAGCGGTGGTATTCTGTCTAGCACTCAGAAATCTTTCTTCTTTAACTTTCTCCGAACAATCTCTAATAAAATGTTCGTGAGAACCGCACCTGAAACAAGCTCGCTCGGTTCCCCAACACTCACCATAATGTTGCCTGCCACATTGCTGACATTCGGGCTTTCTAGGTCGCATATTACCCACACTTGCCACCGAAGTAGCTTGAGCTTTAGACCTCGAATACGCTCTACCACGATCTCTGTGTGAATCCCCAATTGAAACTGTCATTCGAGGGTTTGCCTCTTTGGACCTCTTTGATTGAGATTGAAATGGCTTGCTTATCGGCCTTTTTCTGGCATCTCGAGCCTCAATAGCAGCTTTTCTTCTTTCTTTGTTCAATTATTCAGCTTTAAGAGCTCGATCAACCAACACTACAAATTCTGTCAACTCCAAAATTCCTACCAGCACTTTAATGTCCTCATTCAGCCCATCTTCAAACCTTCTGCACATAATGGCCTCGGTGGACATACATTCCTGAGCATACTTGCTAAGTCTCACAAATTCGCGTTCTTATTCTGCCACAGACATCTTGTCTTGCTTTAATTCAAGGAACTCCTTCCGTTTTTGATCAAGAAATCGACTTATGTATTTCTTTCTAAATTCCTCCCGAAGAAATCCCAAGTAACTCTTTCTTTTGGCACCACTGCTACTCTAGTCTTCCACCAATGGTAGGCGAAACTCTCAAAAGTGATACAGCACACTTTAAGCATTCCTCGGGTGTACATGAGAGCTCATCAAATACACGGGTAGAATTTTCAAGCCAGAATTCCGCTTTCTCAGGATCATCATCAATCTTTGCTCTAAACTCTTCGGCCCCTTGTTTTCGAATCTTGTCAATTGGAGGCTTGTTCATCCTTACCAAATCTATGCCTTGAGCAACTACGAGAATCGTCCGAGGTATAGGAGGGGTGTGGAGGAGGTTGAGCATTTGGATTTGCTTGAATAAATTCATAGATACCAATTGTTCATCCTTTGGAGAAAGGCATCCCGAGCCTCATCTCCTTGTCTCAATGTCTCAAGATCTACTTTCCACAGGCGCGGTCCCTTGTGCAGAGCCGGCGCATTACTAGCAGCATCATCAGCCGCAGTTCCTTCAGGATCCATTACTATATTAAAACAAAACACGCTTTAGAACAATCGAGAGTCACCACACTATCACAATATTTTTATGGCATGTATAGCTAGACATTTACACACACTTTATTAGTCCGAGAACCGACTAAACCATAGCTCTGATACCACTAAATGTAACACCCCTTACTGCGTTACACGAAATGTGGTACAAGGTATTACTAGAACATAGCACATACCATTAAACAAAAACCGAAATAGAAATATGTCATCCAGTTTGATAATGTATCGTTATAACATATGTCTTGAACAATATTAGCCAACTTTAATGGCTTATACAAAGTAGTTGATCGAATCATCAGAACCAATATTTTAAACCTAGGCAATTATGACACGTAACAAAATAATTAAGTCTACTATACATGCCATAATTCAAAATGTTTAGTTCAATACCTAAAGTATTGATAGTGCGAGATGAGATCTTCGCGATCCTTAACTCCTAAGCAAGCTGAAGGACACTATAAAACAAAAGAGAGAAAACAAAGTAAGCTTATAGCTTAGTAAGTAAGTAAGTAAATATTAATGAAAGAATCTAATATGTTTATACAACAACTCAAGTATATCTACTTTAATTTCACTATTCACTCCAATTTGATTAAGCTGTCTCTGCTGCATCATGTTCGCTAAATAAATCATAACTCGAGTTAAAAAACTCGAAATTCAAATCCGTAAAATTTCACTGAATCTATACTCATAAATATTTTTACTAATTTTTTTCTAGAATTTTTGGTTCAGCCAATTAGTACAGTTTATTGGTTCAAGTTTTCCCTGTTACACAGCTCTACTGATCTGACCTCTGTTCACTACGAATTGAATTTCTCCCAGTACACAATTCAAATAACCATAAAATCTGTCTCATTTAAAACTAGACTCAATGAGGAATTTATGCATATAAACTATATTTCTTAATTTGTTTTTTACAATTTTTAATTATTTTTCAAAGTTGGAACAGGGGACCACGTAATCATTCTGAGCAAGTCACACACAATTGCAAATATCTCAAAATATAGAATTCTTTTGCTTGCTCTGTTTCTTTTATATGAAAATAGACTCATGAAGCTTTAATTCCACATCTCATTCAACCTCTAGTTAAATCAATTCTATTTTTGGTGATTTTTCAAAATCATGTCATTGTTACTGTCCAAAACAGATTTAATGCTACTTTCACTCTTTCACCCATTCTTTGCACTAACCTCATTTTAACTTACATATATATATACTACAAATCATTTTCACCACATTTCATACGTTATAAGTGTGGGTCCGTGAATACAATCTCACTACTAAGCCATCCCGTTGAACAATTCGGATCAACCCTCGTTATTTAATGGCTTCACCACCACGCCCACCACCATCATACTTCATTTAGTTCGGCTCTCTTGTACACATAGTGAACACTTAGTACCACTCATGTGACCTAGCCGATTTGTCTCGTAGCTCTCTTGTCTACATGGTGTCCTTCACTTGGAATCACGCATGCGACCTAGCTACATATATCCCGTAGCTCTCTTGTCTACATGGTGTACACATAGTATCACCCATGCGACCTAGCTACATTCATCTCTTATGTAGCTCTCTTGTCTACATGGGATACATCCCGTATCACACATGTGACCTAGCTACTACATTGTATCTCGTAGCTTTCTTTGTACACATGATGTGCACTCAGCATCATACATGTGACCTAGCTACGCTTTCTCTCTATTTTATTCGATCTCTCCGAATGTTCAACCGGATCTCTCTCTATTGTTTATTTCCATTCTTCCAATGGTCTATTTATATTTTTAACATCCGCTAATATATTTACATAATAGGCTGAAATATAAGAATGTACATAAAATTAATGTAATATTTACATACAAACTTACCTCGGTGCAAAATGTGGAATTTTTGCAATTTAGTCCAAAGCTTTTTCTTTCCCCCGTTCAAGGTCAATGCCACGCCTTTCTTGATTATGGAGCTTAAAAGTTGAAGAAACCCTAGCTATGGAAGAGAGGAAAATTCAGCAAAGAATTAGTGAAGAAGATGACCAATTTTGTGTTATTTTTCCCATTTTATTTCATTTAATATACAAATGACCAAAATGCCCTCCTTACTAAACTTTTCAAAATTCCTTCCATGTCCCAAAATTTGTCCATGAACTTAAAATTGGTCAAATTGCCATTTAAGACCTCCTAATTAATATTCCAAAGCAATTTCATACTAAAAACTTCTAGGATGCAAATTTTGCAACTTATTCAATTTAGTTCCTACTTTCAATTTAAGCATTTTAAGCATAGAATTTTATCACGAAATTTTCACACAATCAAGTAATCATATCATAAAACCCAAAATAATTATAAAACAATTATTTCTATCTCGGATTTGTGGTCACAATACCACTATTCCGATTAGGCCCTAATTCGGGTTGTCACAGTTTGATTCAAGTATGGGCATGGTATTCTGATTCTGTATGTTGTATGCCATGACATGTATGTCTGTTGCATGAGATATTGGTATACATGATATGACATGATATGCACATGATATGTTATGAGATGCACATGGTATGCTATGATATACTCATTATATGCATGGGTTGGGTTTTATATAGATGGAGGAAGTGCGAAAAGGGCTTTGCCCCAATTTACCAAAAAGGGCTTTTGCCCCAGTTATTAAAAGAGGCTAGGCCTCTAGTTATATGACAAAGCAGCTATGCTGCCAGTGGAGAGTTTGGTTGGGTGGGTTGAGCTATTCCCCACATGGAGAGCTTGGCTGGTACGGGTGGAGAGTAGCGGTTGGTGGGTTGAGTAGTCTCCCGAAATGGGCTTGCATACATTTATTGATATTACATGTGAAATTCAAATGGGCCTATGGGCCATACCGTTTTCAGTAAATGCTTTCGCCTAGTGATATGATTTATGAAAAGGCTTCGGCCCAGTGATATGATTTATGAAAAGGCTTCGGCCCAGTGATATGATTAATGAAAAGGCTTCGGCCCAGTAACCGATAAATGAAAGGCTTCAAATTTCAAGATATGTCGAGATCGAATTAGGCCTTAGGCCAGTATATCGCGATATTAGTTGGGCTCACGAAGGGCTCGTTGCACACCGAGTTTTCGTAAACTCACCCCGTTTATTAACCTTTCAGGTAATTTCCAGCCTTAGACGAATCGGAGCTGCAAGGGGCTCAGAGGAAGCCGTACACACTGTTTATGTTATAGTTTTGATTATTGCTTTTAAATGTTTTTATGTGAGTTGTAGTAAAGCTGTTGTAATTTTCTAAATTTCTAATTTGGAATTTTATTTATTATTCTTATAATTGCTAGTATTAGAACACGATTTTCCAAAGCAACTACTGCTTTCAAAACATCATGTATCATAATTGTTTTAAATTAAGCTTCCGCAACTGCCAAGATTTTTACAAAGTTGTTAAGAATGTTATTCAGCTGAGGTTTTCTAACAAGGTTTAAAAAGGGTATAAGTTTTTAATTATTAAGAAGGGTTTTTAATGGAAACATGGTTTTCAAAAAAAAACACTTCAATGTGACACGCCAGATTCAAGCCAAACTTCCAGGTCGGGTTTGGGGTGTTACATAGCTTGATAGTGTGATGGCATCTTCGATGATCTCTAACCCGAGCTAGCTACATTAACCTATAAGACATGGGAAAGGAGGGGGGTAAGCTATATAATATAGCTTAGTAAGTTTATATGAAAATAATAAACAACTATTAACATTCATTTAATTTATCCATCCATAAAAATACTATAATTACAATTGGCATTAAATTTTAAGATCTCCACTTATTCATTCATAGAGCTTACTTTTTTAACTCATAAACACCATTTACTTGCCTTGGCATTAGCCTAACCACTAAAGCCTTCCCATTATAACATGCCACATTAGCTAACAAGTTCTTTCCATGGTCTTAATCACATCCACATTATTTGTGAGTAATCATAATTTCAACATATAATTCAGCCACCTTTCACTTTTCTAAGCTCTTATCTTACTATATTCTCATAATGACTTTATTCGACAATTATGCTTGTCTTTCCTTTCCTCATATCCAACAAAACACAATTTCGATAAATGAACCATAATATATCACAATCAATTAGGCTCCTAAGCCTATCACATGATATTTATCAAATCTAATCATGCATTCATTCATCATAAATGTAGACCATTTGTCATTCACTTCACATGAGTTCCGTGTACATACCTGTACTACTCGTAATATAGTCACATACATTCTCGTTCTTAGCATACCCGTTGAAATACAATTCAAGCATATAAACATATTAGGTCACATCTCAATTTGGCCAATCAACTTAACAGATAATCATCATTCATTTTCGTCATATATCCAACATCACGAGTATGTGCACTATCAATCACAATGGGTAATAAACAATTATTTCCACAATAATCATGAATTTACAATTATAGGCTTACGTACATGTCTGTTTACTCGTAGTAATTTCATTCTCATACTCATCTTTAATTTACCTATTGAACACATCAGAATAATAAGTATGCTCGAGGATCTCATGGTCTTAGTATAGTATCAATGCCATATCCCGGATATGGTCTTACATGAAATATCATATCGACGCCATGTCCCTGACATGGTCTTATATGAAATCACATACCGATGCCATATCCCAAATACGGTCTTATACGGTATCTCAGTAGCTCTAATATCATGACATTTATATTCTACCTTTGAGGTTAAATCGAGATTTCTCATTTCTCGAAACCTCATCAAAATCATAAAAAAAATGTCTACAATTCATGCAATATCAAAATATTAAATACATAACATAAGGTTGCATTATTTACGCATGAACTTACCTCGATACTGAAATGGCAAAAAGGGACCTAACCGTCAATTTTACGTTTTTCCTCGTTCTAGGCTTGAATCCCATTTTCTTCGATCTATAACATCACATTTAGCCTATTTATTAGTCACATTATTCAATGTGACCCAAAAATCACATTATGACAAAATTACTTTTTTGCCCCTAAAGTTTCACATATTTACACTTTTGCCCCTAGGATTGTAAAATGAAATGTGTTCAATTTCTTTACTACCCATGCATAGCCGAACCTCTTTTATACTTATACCAGCCCACATTTTTCATTAAAACACACTTTTATTACACATTTTATAAATTTTTACAAATAGGTCCTTTTGGACGTTTTCACCGAAAATTACTTAGTAAAACTCGTTTCTTACACATCAAACTTTCATAAACTACCATGAAACATTAAAACACATGCATGTCACACATGGGTAAATTTTTGAACATCAACCCTAGCTCAAATAAATGGTAGAAATAGATAGATCTTATTACGGTGATTTCAAAAACGTAAAAATTATTAAAAATGAGGCAAGAACGGACTTACTATTGAGCTTGGAAAGCTTGTGTGACAACCCGAATTAGGGCCTAATCGGAATGGTGGTTTTGTGACCACAAATCCGAGATAGAAATAATTATTTTATGATTATTTTGAGGTTTATCATATGATTTCATGATTTCGTGAAAATTTCGTGATGAAATTCTATGCATTGAGCGCTTAAGTTGAGATTAGGGACTAAACCGAATAAATTGCAAAACTCGTGTTTTAGAAGTTTTTAGTATGAAATTGCTTTGGGATATTAATTAGGAGGTCTTAGATAGCAACTTGACCAATTCATAAGTTATGGACAAAAGTGGGACATGGAGGGAATTTTTGGAAAGTTTAGTAGTAAGGGCATTTTGGTCATTTGCATATTAAATGAAATAAAATGGGAAAAATAACACAAAATTGGCCATCATCTTCATTAGTTGCTGCCGAAATTTGCTCTCTTCCATGGGTAGGGTTTCTTCAACTTTCAATCTTCATAATCAAGAAAGGCGTGGAATCGACCTCGAACGGGGGAAGGGAAAAGTTTTGGACTAAATTGCAAAATTCCCATATTTTGCACCGAGGTAAGTTTGTATGTAAATAATACATTAATTTCATTTACATTTTTATATTTCAGCCTACATTATATATATTAGCTAATGTTGAAGCATAAATAGACTATTAGAAGAATGGAAATAAGTAATAGAGAGAGAAATCCCGGTTGAACATTCGGAAAGATCGAATAAAATACATGGAGCGTAGCTAGGTCACATGAATGCTGCTGAGTGCACATCATGTGTACAAGAAATCTAGGAGATACTATGTGGTAGCTAGGTCACATGTGTGATACGGGATGTATCCCATGTAGACAAGAGAGCTACGGGAGAGATAAATGTAGCTAGGTCGCATGTGTGATTCCAAGTGTAGGACACCATGTGGACAAGAGAGCTACGTAATAAATTGGCTAGGTCACATGGGTGGTACTAAGTGTTCACCATGTGTACAAGAGAGTCGAATTATATGAAATATGATGGTGGAGCTGTGTGCTGAAACCATCAAGTATCAGGAATTGATCCGAATTGTTCAACGGGATGGCTTTATGGTGACATTGTAATTATGGACCTATACTTGTGATGTATGAAATGTGGTGAAAATTATTTGTGATATATATATATAAGTTAAAATGAGGTTAATACAAAGAAAGTGTGAAAGAGTGAATTAGCACTAAAACTGTTGTGGGATAGTAGTAGTAACGTGATTTTGAAAAATCACCAAAAATAGTAATAATTTAATTAGAGGTTGAATGAGATGTGAAATTAAAGCTTAATGATCCTATTTTCATATAAAAGAAACGGAGCAAGTAAAGGAATTCTATATTTTGAGATATTTATAATTGTGTGTGACTTGCTCAGAATGACTATGTGATCCCCTGTTCCAAATTTGAAAAATCATTAAAAATTGTAAAAAACAAATTAAGAAACATAGTTAATATTTATAAATTTCTTATTGAGTCTAGTTTTAAATGAAACAGGTTTCATGGTTATTTGAATTGTATATTGAGAGAAATTAAATTCATAGTGAATGAGGTCGATCAATGAGTGTGTAACATGGGAAACTTTAACTAATAAACTGTACTAATTGGGTGGACCAAAAATTATAGAAAAAAAATATAAGAATTTTTATGAGTCTAGATTCAGGGAAATTTTACGGATTTGAATTTCGAGTTTCGTAACTCAAGTTATGATTTATTTAGTGATCATGACGCAGGAGGGACAAATTTGATCAAATTGGAGTGAATAGTAAAATTTAAGAATATGATATAATTGAGTTATGTTGTGAACTTATTAGATTCCTTATTTGTTATTTATATACTTACTTACTAAGCTATAAGCTTACTTTATTTTCCCTCTTTTGTTTTATAGTGTCATCCAGCTAGCACAGGAGTTAGAGATCGTTGAAGATCCGCCTGCACTATCAATACTTTTGGTATTTGAACTCAACATTTTGAATTATGGCATGTATAGTAGACTTAGTTATTTTGTTACGTGTCATAATTGCCTAGGTCTAAAATATTAATTATAGTATCAAACAAATCTTTTTGTACGAAGTCTTTGAAATTGGCTTGTATTGTTAATGGCATATGTTGTAATGATTCATGATCAAATAGCACGCCATATTTTTGTCTCTGGTTTTGTTTAATAGTATGTATTATAATTTGTTAATACCTCGCACTCGCTCTAGCGACAGATACGGTAAGGGTGTTACATTTAGTGGTATCGAGCTACGGTTTAGTCGGTTCTCGGACTAATAAAGAGTGTGTAAAAGTCTAGCTATACATGCCATAAAAATATTGTGATAGTATGGTGACTCTGATTATTCTAAATCGTGTTTTGTTTTGATATAGTAATGGATCCCACTTTATCTGCTACCGATGATGTTTGCTAGTAATGCGCTAGCTCTGCACAAGGGACCGCGCTTTGTGGAAAAGTAGACTGAGACATTGAGACAGGGAGATGAGGCTCGGGATGCCTTTCTCCAAATGATGAACAATTGGTATACCGAGTTTATTCGAGCAAACCCAAATGCTCAACCTCCTCCACCCCTTCCCATACCTCGACGATTCCTCAGAGCGCTCAAGGCATAGATTTGGTAAGAATGAACAAGCCTCCAGCTTGATAAGATTCAAGACAAGGGGCTGAAGAGTTTAGAGCAAAGATCGATGATGATCCCGAGAAAGCGGAGTTTTGGCTTGAAAATTCTACCCGTGTGTTTGATGAGCTTTCATGTACACCCGAGGAGTGCTTAAAGTGTGCTGTATCACTTTTGAGAGATTCGGCTTACTACCACCGTGGAAGACTTTGGTAGCAGTGGTGCCAAAAGAAAGAGTTACTTGGGATTTTTTTCAGTAAGAATTCAGAAAGAAATACATAAGTCAGCGATTTATTGATCAAAAACAGAAGGAGTTTCTTGAATTGAAACAGGGCAAGATGCCTGTGGCAGAGTATGAACGTGAATTTGTAAGACTCAGCAAGTATGCCCAGGAATGTGTGTCCACCGAGGCCATTATGTGCAAAAGGTTTGAGGATGGGCTAAATGAGGATATTAAAGTGTTTGTGGGAATTTTAGAGTTGAAAGAATTTGTAGTATTGGTTGATCGAGCTCTTAAAGCAGAAGAATTGAATAAAGAAATAAGAAAAGCTACTATTGAGGCTCAAGATGCCAGAAAAAGGCCGATAAGCAAGTCATTTCAATCTCAATCAAAGAGGTCCAAAGAGACAAACCCTCGAATGACAGTTTCAACTGAGGATTCACACAGAGATCATGGTAGAACATATTCGGGGTCTAAAGCTCAAGCTACTTTGGGGAAAATGTGGGTAATGTGCGATCTAGAAAGCCCGAGTGTCGCAATGTGGCAGCAACATTATGGTGAGTGTTGGGGAAACGAGCGAGCTTGTTTCAGTCAAGTGTTCTCGCGAGCATTTTATCGAGATCGTCCGGAGAAAGTTAAAGAAGAAAAATTTCAGAGTGCTAGACGTAATACCACCGCTAGCGTGGGTAGACCACCGAGAAATACCGGAAGTGGAGCTAGCAAGAAACTGTAATGAAAGATTCAAAGTGGCGAGATCGGGTTAGAGCGCTCGCTAGAGCTTATGCCATACGTGTTCGAGAGGGATGCATCATCTCCGATGTGATTATTGGTACATTTTCTCTCTATGATGCTATTGTTATTGCATTGATTGATCCCGGTCCACTCTTTCCTATATTTGCATGAATTTAGTATCTAATAAAAAGTTGCTCGTTGAGTTTACTGAGTTTACGATTAAAGTGTCGAACCCCTTAGGCCAATATGTGCCAGTTGACAAGGTTTGCAAGAATTGCCCATTAATGATTCAAGGTCACTGTTTTCTAGCTAATTTGATGCTGTTACCATTTGATGAGTTTGACGTTATTTTGGGAATGGACTGGTTGACATTGTATGATGCCAAGTAGATTGTAAACAAAAAACACTGGAGTTGAAATGTGAAAGTGGAGAAATTCTGTGGGTTGAAACAGATGAATCAAATAAATTGCCTATGGTGATTTCGCACATGTCTGCACAGAAATACATGAGAAAAGGGTGTGAAGCCTATTTGGCTTATGTAATGAATACTGAGTTGCCTCAATTGAAGTTTGAATCAGTACCGATAGTCTGTGAATTTCCAGATGTATTTCCAGAGGAATTGCCTGGATTGCCTCCGAACAGAGAGATAGAGTTTTCCATTGATTTGTTACTAGGTACTACACCGATCTCGATTGCTCCGTATAGAATGGCTCCGACTGAATTAAAAGAATTGAAGGCTCAGTTGCAAGAGTTAACAGACAAGGGGTTTGTGAGACCGAGTTTCTCTCCTTGGGGTGCTCCTGTATTGTTCGTAAAAAAGAAGGATGGTTCAATGAGGCTTTGTATTGATTACCACCAGCTCAACAAGGTGACTATAAAGAACAAGTACCCGTTGCCGAGGATTGATGATTTATTCGATCAATTAAAAGGGGCCACAGTGTTTTCAAAGATCGATTTGAGTTCTGGTTACTACCAGTTGAGAGTTAAGGAGTCGGATGTGCTGAAAACTGCTTTTAGGACACGGTATGGACATTATGAGTTCCTTGTGATGCCTTTCGGCTTAACAAATGCTCCAGCTATATTTATGGACCTGATGAACCGAATCTTTCAGCCATATGTAGAGAAGTTTGTAGTGGTGTTTATAGATGACATTCTAATTTATTCTCGGGATGAGTCTGAACACACCGAACACTTGAGAATTGTATTGCAGATTTTAAGAGAAAAGAAACTGTTTGCTAAGTTTAGTAAAAGTGAGTTTTGGCTTCGTGAAGTCAGATTTTTGGGACATATAGTCTCAGGTGATGGTATTCGGGTAGATCCGAGTAAGATTTCTGCAATCGTTGATTGGAAACC
Source organism: Gossypium anomalum (assembly GCA_025698475.1). Lineage (NCBI taxonomy): Eukaryota > Viridiplantae > Streptophyta > Magnoliopsida > Malvales > Malvaceae > Gossypium > Gossypium anomalum. The sequence continues at coordinate 66,210,287 of CM046956.1, forward strand.
GCCAAAGAATGTATCTGAGGTTAGAAGTTTTTTAGGCTTGGCCGGGTATTATAAACGTTTTGTCGAGGGATTTTCGACGATTGCCTCTCCTATGACTAAGTTTTTGCAAAAGAATGTTAAGTTCGAATGGACTGATAAATGCCAGCAGAGTTTTGAAAAGCTGAAAGCACGATTGACTAAAGCACCAATTTTAGTACAGCCCGAGCCAGGGAAGGAGTTCATAATTTATAGTGATGCATCATTGACAGGCCTTGGGTGTGTGTTGATGCAAGAGGGTAAAGTGGTAGCTTATGCCTCAAGACAGTTAAAACCACATGAGAAGAACTATCCTACACATGACTTGGAGTTGGCCGCTATTGTCTTTGCCTTGAAGATTTGGCGACATTATTTGTATGGTGAAAAATGCCGAATTTTTACTAATCACAAAATTTTGAAGTATTTGATGAATCAAAAGGATTTGAATCTGCGACAACGGAGATGGCTTGAATTATTGAAGGATTATGAGTTAGTGATTGATTATCATCCAGGAAAAGCGAATATAGTTGCTGACGCTTTGAGCAGAAATCTCTTTTTACTTTGAGGGCCATGAATAGGAGGTTAGCATTGTCCGATGATGGGTCAATTTTGGCGAGATATGAAGGTTAAACCGTTGTTTCTCCAAATAATGCGATGCTCAAAAGAATGATAGTGAGTTGCAAACCAAGAGAACTCAAAGGATCGGGTTACGACTCAAATTTTCGAGTTGGACCGGATGATCGCTTGATGTTTCGAGATAGGATTTGTGTACCAAAAAATGATGAATTGATTCGTAAAATATTACATGAGGCGCACAAATGGTCGCTTGTCGATTCACCACAGTAGCACAAAAATGTATAATGATTTAAAGAAGTTATATTGGTGGCGGTGTATGAAAAGGGACATTTCAAATTTGTAACCAAGTGTTTGATCCACAACAAGTAAAAGCCGAACATCAAGTGCCTTCGTGATTACTCCAACCGTAAATGGTGCCCGAGTGGAAATGGGATAAAATTACTATGGATTTTGTGACCGGTTTGCCTTTGACTCCTAAAAAGAAGGATGCTGTCTGGGTAGTGGTTGATAGGTTAACAAAGTCAGCCCATTTTATACCAGTACGTACCGATTACTCACTTGATAAATTAGTTGAACTATATATTGCTGAAATTGTGAGGTTGCACGGGTACCTATGTCTATAATATCGATAGAGATCCGAGGTTTACCTCGAGATTTTGGAAAAAGTTACAAGAAGCTTTGGGCACAAAATTGAACTTTAGTACTGCGTTTCATCCACAAACAGATGGTCACTGGAAAGAGTAATCCAGTACTCGAGGATATGCTTAGATGCTTTGTGTTTTAGAATTTGGAGGTAGTTGGGAGAAATATCTATCTTTGGTTGAATTAAACTTACAATAATAGTTTTCAGTCAAGTATACAAATGGCACCGTACGAAGCCTTGTATGGTCGCAAATGTCGGACTCCTTTATATTGGACCGAACTTAGTGAGAAACAGATTCACGGAGTTGATCTAGTTAAAGAAACTGAGGAGAAAGTAAACGTAATTCGTGATTGCTTAAAAGCTGCTTCAGATCAACAAAAGTCATATGCAGATTTAAAAAGAAAAGAGATTGAATTTCAGGTGGGTGATAAAGTGTTCTTGAAGGTGTCACCATGGAAGAAGATTATGAGATTTAGCCGAAAAGGCAAATTGAGTCCGCGTTTTATTGGGCCGTCTGAGATTACATGAGAGAGAATCGGACCAGATGGCATATCGGTTATTTTACCGCAGAGTTTAGAAAGAATTCATAACGTGTTTCATGTATCAATGTTGCGATGTTATCGTCCAGATCCTTCACATGTGATTTCTCCAACAGAAATTGAGATTCGACCGGATATGACCTTTGAGGAGGAACCAATAAAGATTTTGGGCTCGGGAAATTAAACAGTTAAGAAATAAAAGTATAGCATTAGTGAAAGTATTGTGGCACAGACATGGGATAGAAGAGGCTACGTGGGAACTGAGGAAACTATGAGGAAACAAAGATGCAACCTCTTTCTGGTAAGATTTTCGGGGACGAAAATCCCTAAAGGGGGGAGAATTGTGACAACCCGAATTAGGGCCTAATAAGAATGGTGGTTTCGTGACCACAAATCCGAGATAGAAATAATTATTTTATGATTATTTTGAGGTTTATCATATGATTTCATGATTTCGTGAAAATTTCGTGATGAAATTCTATGCATTGAGCGCTTAAGTTGAGATTAGGGACTAAACCGAATAAATTGCAAAACTCGTGTTTTAGAAGTTTTTAGTATGAAATTACTTTGGGATATTAATTAGGAGGTCTTAAATAGCAACTTGACCAATTCCTAAGTTATGGACAAAAGTGGGACATGGAGGGAATTTTTGGAAAGTTTAGTAGTAAGGGCATTTTGGTCATTTGTATATTAAATGAAATAAAATGGGAAAAATAACACAAAATTGGCCATCATCTTCATTAGTTGCTGCCGAAATTTGCTCTCCTCCATAGCTAGGGTTTCTTCAACTTTCAAGCTTCATAATCAAGAAAGGCGTGGAATCGACCTCGAACGGGGGAAGGGAAAAGTTTTGGACTAAATTGCAAAATTCCCATATTTTGCACCGAGGTAAGTTTGTATGTAAATAATACATTAATTTCATTTACATTTTTATATTTCAGCCTACATTATATATATTAGCTAATGTTGAAGCATAAATAGACTATTAGAAGAATGGAAATAAGTAATAGAGAGAGAAATCCCGGTTGAACATTCGGAAAGATCGAATAAAATACATGGAGCATAGCTAGGTCACATGAATGGTGCTGAGTGCACATCATGTGTACAAGAAAGTTACGAGATACTATGTGGTAGCTAGGTCACATGTGTGATACGGGATGTATCCCATGTAGACAAGAGAGCTACGAGAGAGATAAATGTAGCTAGGTCGCATGTGTGATTCCAAGTGTAGGACACCATGTGGACAAGAGAGCTACATAATAAATTGGCTAGGTCACATGGGTGGTACTAAGTGTTCACCATGTGTACAAGAGAGTCAAATTATATGAAATATGATGGTGGAGTCAGTGTCTTTGAAACCATCAAGTATCGGAATTGATCCAATTGTTCAACGGGATGGCTTTATGGTGACATTGTAATTATGGACCTATACTTGTGATGTATGAAATGTGGTGAAAATGATTTGTGATATATATATATATATATATATATATATATATAAGTTAAAATGAGGTTAATACAAAGAAAGTGTGAAAGAGTGAATTAGCACTAAAACTGTTGTAGGACAGTAGCAGTAACGTGATTTTGAAAAATCACCAAAAATAGTAATAATTTAATTAGAGGCTGAATGAGATGTGAAATTAAAGCTTAATGAGCCTATTTTCATATAAAAGAAACGGAGCAAGTAAATTAATTCTATATTTTGAGATATTTATAATTGTGTGTGACTTGCTCAGAATGACTATGTGATCCCCTGTTCCAACTTTGAAAAATCATTAAAAATTTTACAAAACAAATTAAGAAACATAGTTTATATTTATAAATTCTTTATTGAGTCTAGTTTTAAATGAAATAGGTTTCATGGTTATTTGAATTGTATACTGAGAGAAATTAAATTCGTAGTGAACAGAGGTCAGATCAGTCGAGCTGTGTAACAGGGGAAACTTTAACTAGGAAACTGTACTAATTGGCTGGACCAAAAATTCTAGAAAAAAATTAGTAAGAATTTTTATGAGTCTAGATTCAGGTAAATTTTACAGATTTGAATTTCGAGTTTCGTAACTCGAGTTATGATTTATTTAGTGATCATGATGCAGGAGGGACAGCTTGATCAAATTGGAGTGAATAGTAAAATTTAAGAATATGATATAATTGAGTTATGTTGTGAACTTATTAGATTCCTTATTTGTTATTTATATACTTACTTACTAAGCTATCAGCTTACTTTCTTTTCCCTCTTTTGTTTTATAGTGTCATCCAGCTAGCACAGGAGTTAGAGATCGTTGAAGATCCGCCTGCACTATCAATACTTTTGGTATTTGAACTCAACATTTTGAATTATGGCATGTATAGTAGACTTAGTTATTTTGTTACGTGTCATAATTGCCTAGGTCTAAAATATTAATTATAGTATCAAACAAATCTTTTTGTACGAAGTCTTTGAAATTGGCTTGTATTGTTAATGGCATATGTTGTAATGATTCATGATCAAATAGCACGCCATATTTTTGTCTCGGTTTTATTTAATTGTATGTATTATAATTTGTTAATACCTCGTACCCTGTTCTGGCGACGGATACGGGTAAGAGGTGTTACAGCTTGAACAAAACCCTAGCTATGGCTTCCAAGCAAATTTCGGCCGAGAGTTGAAGATGAGCATAAATTTGGCTTTTATTTTCCCTTTTTATTATTTTAATTACCAAATGACCAAAATGCCCCTAACTCAAAAATATTCTATTTCACCCATTTCATGTCCATTTTTGTCCAACAAATTAACCAATGGTCTAATTACCATTTAAGGACCTCTAATTTAAAATTTCATAACAATTGTACACCTCTAGCTTCTAGAACTCAAGTTTTGCACTTTTTACAATTTAGTCCTTTTGACTAAATTGAGTGCCCAAACGTCAAAATTTTCGAATGAGATTTTCACGAAATCATTTTGTGAAATCGTAGACCATAAAAATATAATAAAAACAAATTTTTTTTACGTCAAATTTGTTCTCCGGAAACCACTGTTTCGATTAGGCCCAAAATTGGGCTGTTACACACACGCCCGTGTGTTAGGTTGTGTGCTAGGTTGTGTGACAGCTTGACTTGCAACCCTTTGAAAGTTATAGGAGGCACACAACCATATGACCTAGCTGTGTGTCACACAAGGTTGAGACACACGCCTGTGTCTCTGCTCGTGTGGACGAAAATAGGCCATTTTACAAGTCATTTTTCTCACCCAATTAGGCATGTACCTACACACAACATTTCACATATAAACAAGCCGTATTAAGGCGTCCAAATCAAGCATAAACAAGTCGTATACATGTGGTGTAATATCATACAACCAATATGCCCTTGGGCACCTCAAATGATAATATTAAAACATATATAAACATGTAGTTTATTTGGCAAAATAATCAACTAACTCTAAGCATATTTGCATCAATTCATGCCATTTAGTTCATTTACCAAAACTTCTCAATTGGTACCAAATATGCCATTCTAGACTAGTACCAAAATTCAACCAAGTCAAATGGCCATTTCAACATTTAAGCACATAGGCTAACATTAGCCAAAATACCTATACATGCCGTTATAACCGAAATTAAACAACCGAATGTACTAAAAGAGTCGATGGATAGTGTAATATAGCTCTGACAAGATTCAAACTCGAACGAGCTTCCGATTCACTATAAAAGACAAAAAATAACACAGAATAAGCATTTAAGCCTAGTAAGTTCGCATAACATAGAATATAACTTACCATTTAATCATATAACAAGTAAGTAAACCAAACATATCCAAACACAATTTGGCCAAATGCCGAAGCACATATTCTCCAACCATATTAGCCATGTAAACACATATATAAGCCAATAAACATGGATGAATACAACAATTGATCAAGTTCCAAATACATGTATCAACCAATTCAAGTTTTCATATAACATGTAACATTTCCATATAATTCATATGTATACCTGTAATAGTTCGTATCAAACTCTTATCATTTCGTATCAGAACATTGCCCGTGGACCCGTTTACAATATTGTTGGATACTCGAGATACCTCACACATAGTGTGCTAGCTCATATAACTGTAATCTGTCAATTCATGTACATGTATCAAGACCTCAGCCATCGTAGGACGTTCAAGATCAGTACTCAAATCATGTAAACCCTAATGACATGTCATTTGTATCCTATGGATTCCTAAGGTTCAAAGGGGTCGATAATCATCGTACGTCGTTGGATATGCAATCGATTATTATGTATGACAATTTATAACATATATATATTTCAATTAAAAACATATAAACATGATTTAATTACACTAACCTACCTCGATGAGTATACGTAGTTACGGAGGCGATTAATCTGAGATTTTCCTTTGCCCCGATCTAACTCTGTACGAGGGCTGTCTTGATCTATATGGATAAATTTAACTAAATTTAATATATAAATCATTCAATTTAGCCTAAAATCATATTTTGGCAAAATTACTATTTTGCCCCTATACTTTTAATTTATTTGCAATTTAGTCCCTGACTTATAAAAATAGAAATTCATGAAATTCCACCACAACCCACTATGGAAAAATATCAATTAGGTCCCTAGCATGCCCTATATTTCATTTATTTCACAATTTCACCATGTAATATTTTTAATTTTTCAATTTAATCCCTATTTGATAATTTCACCAAAAATTCCTTTACAAAAGTTGTTTATCTAATAACAACCATCCATTTTCTAACATCAAACTTTAAAACTCATATACATGCATCAATGGTAAAACCTTAATAGTTTAATATTTTCACAAATTAGTCCTCGAGTTAGCTAGATTAAGCCACAACGATCCCAAAAATATAGAAAACATTAAAAATGAGACAAAAATCATTTACCTATGAGCAAGATGAAGTTGCCAAAATTAAAAGCTCAAAAATGGCTTCTCCAACCCTAACATTCGGTTGCTATTGATGACAGAAAGATGATAACTTAATTTGTTTTATTATAATTTAACTTTATCTACTAATTACTTAATCAACCTTAAAGACATTAATATGTACACATTTTCCAAGCCATGCTCATCTACTAACATATAAATGGTCTAATTACCATATAAAGGCTCATAGTTTAAGGTTCTGTAGCTATTTAATACCTTTAGCAACTAGAACTTAACTTTTACACTTTACGCAATTTAGTCCTTTTTATCAAATTGAGCATTTAAACGGTAAGAATTCTTAACAAAATTTTTATATGGTATTACTATCATGATGTAGGAATTAAAATAATAATAAAACAAATATTTTGAATTTGAATTTGTGGTCTCAAAACCACTGTTCTAATTTCATTAAAAATGGGCTGTTACAACATAAATAAACATAAATTCAGATTCAATCTCTTGGCAGAACAATTACAGACATAAATATCTTGTAACATCAGAATTATAATAGAATCACACAGATATAGATATGAAAAACCCTACCCCCATCCTCTACACGCCACCTTCGACCATCCCAACACACCACGTGGGGTATAAACCACCCACCTAGCCCTACACACATCATAGTGTTTATACGACACTTTTCAGAATAATCCTAACACTGTTGCCAATATATATTGGCGAAATATCGCTTTTCACAGAATACTTCCTCCTCATAATACATAATCCCCCCATAGCTAGATATAGATAGAACATCAAATAAAACAGAATAATAGACACTAGAACATATATCATATAGCAAATACTAAACATGCTCATACATAACATAACAGATCATACATATCATAATACACAATATCATAATACACAACACTCATGTAGATGTTATTTACGTCAATTTCAATCTAACAGAGTGACAGATTTCATGCTTCAAGGGTTAGACCACACATATCGATCCTACGGAAGGCCATCAGTTGATCAGGACAACATGTACAACCTTAGGGAAAAATTTTAAAATTTGGGGTCATATGACCCTGTGGCCTACACGGCTTGTCATACGACCAAAAAAGGCCTAGCTTGTGTGTCACACACGGCCTCGGACATGGCTAGGTACACGCTTGTGTAGCTACTATAGGCCCCAATTTTGACTTTCATCGATCGTCATTTTTTGAGTTTCTCGTTGCACACCTGGCTCAATTTTGATGCGAATGCTCCCATGAGATAACCAAAATCTAAAATTCTCCAGTAAAGCCGTCAAAATCAATCTTAATTCCTCAATTCCCATCGAGTCACCACTCCACTACAATGTAACCATAAACAATTTCAACTAAAAGATTGCATTCATGAACCCAAACAAACTTTTAAAACATTAAATCTAAATATAATTATTTAGAACTCAATTTGAATTAACAATACTCTTTATCTAATCATAGAAAGCTAAAATATTACATTGATTTGATGAAAACGACGATCTACAACTCTAATTTAGGATTTGAACTCAAGAAGAACAATGAAGATTTAAAGAAAGAAAACATGTTTTTTGTTTGAAATTTTGGATGGTTTTAGTGTTTGGGGAGTTAGTAAATTTCAAGGAATGAATCAATTTTAAAAAAGCTCTACGATTTTAAGTTTTGGGAAAATTTGGATGATTGGGTGTTTTTAAACAAGAAGAAGAGGTGAATGGTTTGATGGAGAAGACCAACTTTCAACAATTGGCCAATTTGCCCTTTTGGTCTCTTCTAATTTTCCTTTTCCAATTAAGCCCAAAATCAATTAAAATCCATTTTTTTTTCAAATTAAATGTGACAGCCCTAATTTGACCCTAGTCAGAATGTGGTTTCGGGACCACAAAACCGAGTAAAAAATTTAATTAAAATTTTATTTGCATATCTTCTATGTGTGATAGTGCATGTGTGAAAATTTGAGGTTTTAATTTGGTCTTATAAATGTGAATTTTACTTGAGAGGACTTAGTTGAGAAACTTAGAAAATATGATATGGTAGATATGTAAGGACCAAATAACTATAAAGTGTGAAAGCTTGGGTTTGCATGTCAAAATGCCCAAAATGCATGAAGTGGCCGGCCGAGTAATGATGTTCCTCCAGTAAGCCTAATTAATTATAATTTTATGTTGGCAAATGATTAAAATAATTCAAATAAAAATGAATTAATAAGAAATGGATGAATAAAAGAAGAAATGGAAGGAGAGAGAGATTGTTCATCTTCTTCTTATTCCAAAACCAAAACAAAGGGAAAGAAAAAGGGAAATTTACCCTAAGGCAATTCGGCACCTTCTTTTGCTAGTAGGAGGTAAGTTTTGAAGTGTTGGTTAAATCTTTCTATATGTTAAGTTAATTTCTAAATGCACTTTTGGCAATGTCAAGAAAGTTTAAAACTTCTATGGTGGTTTGGGCCGTGTATCAAAGTGTTAGAATTAGAGGTTGTTTCATGTTGTATTGAATAAGTAGACGATAGAACAGGGTGGAACTTGTTGAATAAGTAGTTGGGTAACACCTTGTACATTCGACCATATGGAGTTTAAATGGAATGTCATTTTTATTGTTATTTTCCTTGTATGAGAAATGGTTCATTGTTAAGGCCGAATGAGTCATGATAGATAATTTGAAATGCAAAAATTCATGTTATGAGATAATTTGAGTAATTGACCGAAACATGGAAGGGGGGTAAGATTTATATTTTCATGTTTTAGGAGTGAAAGATATAATGAAAATGTACTAAGTTTAATGTGCATATTTTAGTCTAAGTGTTGTGGAGAATTCGGTTAAAATAGTTGGTATGTGTGTTGCCGAATTTAAATTAAGATTATGGGAGTGATTATAATGGGCATTAAGATGTTGAACTTATGAAATTAGAAGTATATGAACTTGTTAGTATCTAAATGATGGTATGATTAAATGGGGAGCTTTTGCTAGTTTAGAAGTATACGGTCAAAGTTTTTATGAGGTTAAACTATGTGTTAAATGACAAAATGATGAACAATCGTTATTTTGGTAGTGATAATGCATTCGGCTTTGAGACATTAGATAAACATTAGTTGAAGTTTTAATGTCTTGAACAATGACTGTTTGTAAGATGAAGTGAAAATTGTTAAATTTATATATGTGAGTAATTAGCAAGGGTGGTTACAGTATATACATATATATATGTGTTTTATTGAAGTACTGATTGGGTTATTGATAGTAATGTGGTCTTAGGTGATCAATAGCCGAATGGCTTAAAAGCCTAAGGTGGAAAAATCAAATTTTTGCCGTGTGATTCTTGTGATATGAAACCATTAATATTATGGGATATAAATAACTAGCAAGGTAATTAAATTAGTCAATTTATTTATAGGAGCTCAAGAACCCAAAGGAGGATTCAAGCAAGGGCAAAGCAAAGAATATCGAGTAGTCGATTGGAACCGCTTTCATCCAACACAAGGTAAGTCCATAAGCAATTATAAGATTGGTTATTTTATACATAAATGGTGCTCGCATATCATGAAGGAATTACTTTTGTTTAGGTATTCTTTTGATTGATATATATGTGGCCGTATAGACTATTTGAATTAAATCAATTGCTTTGCTATAATGAAATGACATTGGCACTATGTGTGTGGATTTGAATGGCACTATGTGTGCTGATTTGAATGCCAATACGTGTGTGGATTACCAAGGCACTATGTGTGCGGTTAGCATGGCACTATGGGTGCGAATTTCTTCTTTGGAGCATTATGTGTGCGAAAAATCGGTTGATGATACAATAAGTGCAGAAATGAATAAAGGGTTAGAGCTATTGATTGAAACAAGAAATTGGAGACATGAAACGTATATGCATGAATCCATCTAATTCATCATTGTTTAATACATTAAGAAAAGGATTTAAGCCATCTGGTTGTTTGATATTTTGATTGAATAGCAAGACTTGACTTGTAGTTGGATCAATAATCTAAGTAATATATGGCATAGCTCGGTATGGCTGTAATAGTTGATTTTAATTTTTTTCTTATGATCTCAAGTTAATTGTCTGTATTATATTACTTACGATTACTAAGTTGAATACTCATTGGTGTGTTTACTTGTCTCTTATTTATATTTTCTTTTGATCCATTTTATGTACTCGGGACCATCGTCGAAGTCATGTCATCACACCTGCCTGCAATGTTTTGGTACCCCTTCTTAGTTAGTCTTAAGTATAACATTATGGCATGTATAGATATTAAATTTGGGGATTTCTACATTATAATACTAAATTTTGTAATCATGGCCATACGAATATGGCTTAACCTTTAATATTACAAAAATGGCTATGTTTGCTTTTATAATACAACTCTTTTGATTAAGTGAAATGTTACTAAATGGGTGGTTAAATTATTAAATTAAACAGGTCAGAGTTAGGCTTATGGAATGTGGCTATTTATTTGTTTTTATGAGTTAAATACTATATGTATATAAATTTTGTTATGCATTCGACTATTATGGAAAAATAGTGATCCTTTTTTATGATGCATAGATGAGTGCAAGGCATGTTGTACATCATATATACGTTTGGGTTATGAAATTGTTTATTTATGATGAATTAATACCTTGTAAATTCAGTTTTGTTTTAATTGCAAAGATCGGCAAAATAATTATCCACTATTTATTTTGTTCAACTGTTCTCTCATGAATTCTTTTAGTAATACTCTGTAACCCTTCTGGCGGCGGATACGGGTTAGGGGCATTACATTTATTTGGTATCAGAGCTACGGTTTAGTCGATCCTAGGACTACCGCAGCATGTGTGAGTCTAGCTATACATGCCATAATGCTAGTATATGATAGTGTGATGACTTCTGACAGTTGAAATTATTGTTTTGATTAGTAAATAGAATCCAATACAGTGAGAGCCTTAGCAAATGACGTTGAGAGTGTAACACCTACTCCCGCACAAGGAACAGCGCCTGTCGAGCCTCAACCATCTGTGAGTAATCAAGATGATGGGGCTAAACAAGCCTTCTTTACCATGATGAACGAGTGGGTTGCACAGTATGCCCGAACGAACCTAACTGCTCAGCAATTCTCGAATCTAAATAATCCTCCTCCGGTGCCTACAATACCAGCAACTACTGACCCTATAAGGCTAAGTAAACCTCCTGTTGATCTGATTAGGAAACGCAGGGTCAAGGAATTTTGAGCCACCGCTTCTGATGATGTTGAAAGGGCTGAGTTTGGCTTGGTAATACCATCCGTGTTTCTGATGAGCTATCTTGCACACCCGATGAATATCTAAAGTGTGCCATATCCTTACTACGAGATTCGGCCTACTATTGGTGGAGAACTTGATTTCGATTGTTCCAAAGGAATGAATTACTTGGGACTTCTTCCAGACGGAGTTTCGTAAAAAGTATATCAGTCAACGATTTATTGATCAAAAGCGCAAAGAATTTTTTGGAGCTTAAACAAGGCCGTTTGACGGTATTCGAATATGAGCGTAAGTTTGTAAGGCTCAGTCGATATGCTCGAGAGTGTGTAGCTGATGAAGTTGCCATGTGTAAAAGATTTAAGGAAGGATTGAATGAAGATTTAAAGCTACTGGTGGGTATTTTAGAACTAAAAGAATTCGTAACACTAGTTGAACGAGCTTGCAAGGCTGAAGAGCTTGGAAAAGAGGAAAAGAAAGCTGAAACTGAAGATAGAGATTTTCGTAAAAGATCAACGGGTAAAACTTCTTTCTCAGCTGCGAAGAAATTCAGAAACAATACTAATAGATCAAAGACGACTGCAGGAATTTCTATTAAGGAGCGACCATCAACAGACTCTCGAGCTACTTCGGTTGCTAGTGTTGGCAACAATCGGCAAGAAAAACCCGAATGTCCACAGTGTGGAAGACGACATGTAGGTGAATGTTGGGGTAAGTCTATTAACAGAGCCTGTTATAGATGCGATTCGCGGGATCATTTCATTCGAGATTACACGGAACCTGACGAGAAAAATAAGATGCAAGGTGCGAGATTGAGTGGTACAACGACTAGAGGTAGACCACCGAGAAATACAGGAGGCAGGGGTGGTAGTCAGAGAGGGACTTCCGATACGGCTGTTCGATCTGAGACTCGTGCTCTTGCCAGAGCTTATGCCATCTGTGCACGAGAGGAGGCATCCTCCCTTGATGTTATCACTGGTACATTCACTCACTATGATACTAGTGTACTTGCTTTAATTGATCCTGGTTCAACTCATTCTTACGTATGTGAAACATTAGTGTCCAGTAAGACTCTACCTGTTGAGTCTACTGAGTTTGTGATACGAGTGTCAAACCTTTTGGGTCGATATGTGTTACTTGATAAGGTATGCAAGAAATGTTCATTGGTAATCAAAGACTGCTGTTTTCCGGCAGATTTAATATTGTTACCTTTCAGCGAATTCCATATTATTCTTGCAATGGACTGGCTAACCGAACATGACGCTGTGGTAAATTGCAAGCATAAGACTATAGACTTGCAATGTTCGAATGGTGAAATGATTCGAGTTGAGTCTAGTGATCTGAATGGGTCACCGGCAGTGATATCTTCTGTGTTGGCTCAAAAATATAGGAAAAAGGGTTATGAAGCTTATCTTGCATATGTACTAGATAGCAAGGTATCGAAACGACAGCTCGAGACTGTGCCTGTAGCTTGTGAGTATCCAGAGGTGTTTCCTGAGGAATTACCGGGGTTGCCACCTATTGGAGAAGTAGAGTTTGGCATAGCATTGGTTCCAGGTACGACACCTATTTCGATCGCACCATATCGTATGGCACCGACCGAGTTAAAAGAATTGAAAGCTCAATTGCAAGAGTTGACCGACAGAGGTTTTGTGCGACCTAGCTTTTCACCTTGGGGTGCTCTCGTACTATTTGTGAAAAAGAAAGATGGAACTATGCGAACGTGTATTGATTATCGACAGCTCAATAAAGTGACAATAAAGAATAAATATCTGTTGCAGCGGATAGATGACTTATTTGACCAGTTGAAAGGAGCTTCCGTGTTTTCAAAGATTGATTTACGATCCGGCTATTATCAGTTGCGAGTTAGAGATTCTGACGTTCCTAAGACTGCTTTCAGAACGAGATATGGACACTATGAGTTTTTAGTGATGCAGTTTGGGCTCACTAATGCCCCAGCGGTTTTCATGGATTTGATGAATCGTGTATTTAGACAGTATTTAGACCAATTTGTGGTGGTGTTCATAGATGATATTCTGATTTATTCTCATAACGAATCCGAGCACGCCTTACACTTGAGGTTAGTACTTCAGATTTTACGAGATAATCAGTTGTATGCAAAATTCAGTAAATGTGAATTCTGGTTAAGGGAAGTTAGCTTTCTGGGGCATGTTGTATCCGTTTCGGGTATTAGAGTTGATCCGAACAAAATTTTAGCCATTCTTGATTGGAAACCTCCAAGGAATGTTTTTGAAGTTCGGAGCTTTCTGGGACTCGCTGGGTACTATCGACAATTCGTTAACGGATTCTCGATGATCGCAACACCGTTGACGAAACTACTCTGGAAATATGTCAAGTTTGAGTGGTCAGAGAAGTGTCAGACAAGTTTCTATCAGCTGAAGACCCTTTTGACAGAGGCTCCAGTGTTAGTTCAGCCAGAGTCTGGTAAGGAGTTCGTGGTCTACAGTAACGCCTCTTTAAACGGTTTGGGTTGTGTGTTGATGCAGGAGGGTAGAGTTGTTACGTATGCTTCGAGACAACTAAAGCCTCACGAGAAAAATTATCCAACTCATGATATTGAACTGGCTGTGATTGTGTTTGCTCTTAAAATTTGGCGTCATTACCTGTTTGGAGAGAAATGCCATGTTTACACCGATCATAAAAGCCTAAAATATTTAATGACTCAGAGAGACTTGAATCTGAGACAACGACGGTGGCTGGAACTATTAAAGGATTATGAAATTGTCATTGTTTATCATCCAAGTAAGGCAAACGTGGTGGCTGATGCCCTAAGTCGAAAATCTCTATTTGCTCTTTGAGCAATGAATGTACATTTGTCTATTTCTGTTGATGATAAGTTAGTAGCGGAATTGAAGGCAGAACCAGTGTTAATTCGGCAAATTTGTGAAGCACAAAAAATTGATGATAAATTGGTTGCTAAACGAGCTCAATGTAATTCTAATATGGGTTTAGGATTTCAAATCGATGATAATGATTGTTTAAGATACAGAGATCGATTATGTGTCCTGAGAAATTCAAAACTTACTTCGATGATTTTGAGTGAGGCCCATAGTAGCCGAATGTCGGTCCATCCTGGTAGCACAAAAATGTACAACAATTTAAAAAGACAATATTGGTGGCATGGTATGAAAAGAGATACTTCTGACTTTGTTTCTAAATGTTTGATATGTCAACAAGTAAAAGCAGAGCATCAGGTGCCTTCGGGATTACTACAACCGATCATGATACCTGAGTGGAAATGGGATCGAGTGATGATGGATTTTGTATCTAGTTTACTGTTGACGCAGAGCAAGAAAGACTCAATCTGGGTTATTGTTGATAGATTGATGAAGTCCGCTCATTTTATCCCTGTTCGTACGGATTTCTTGCTCGATAAATTGGCAGAATTATATGTTTTCCAAATTGTTCGATTACATGGAGTACCTACTTCTATTGTTTCTGATAGAGACCCCAGATTTACATCTCGATTCTGGAAAAAATTGCATGAAGCGTTGGGTACTAAGTTACATTTTAGCACTACTTTCCACCCCCAAACAGATGGTCAATCTGAACGAGTTATTCGGATACTCGAGGATATGTTGAGATACTGTATTCTCGAGTTCAGTGGTTCGTGGGAACGATATTTACCTTTGATTGAATTCGCATACAACAATAGTTTCCAATCAAGTATTAAGATGGCACATACATGGCTTTGTACGGTCATAAATGCCGCACACCACTTTATTGGACCAAACTCAGTGAAAATAAGATATACGGGGTTGATATGATCAGAGATGCTGAAGAAAAAGTGAAAGTGATTAGTGATAGTTTGAAAGCAGCATCGGATCGTCAGAAATCATATACAGATTCGAAACGCAAAGATATTGAGTATCAAGTTGGTGATGAAGTATTTTTGAAAGTCTCACCCTGGAAAAAAGTACTCCGATTTGGCCGTAAGGGCAAATTGAGCCCAAGATTTATTGGACCGTACGAGATAGCAGAACGGATAAGGCCGGTTGCTTATAGATTGGTTTTACCACCTGAACTCTCAAAGATTTATAATGTATTCCATGTATCGATGCTTAAACGGTATAGATCGGATCCTTCACATGTGGTTAGTCCATCTGAAATTGAGATTCAATTGGATCTGAGCTATGAAGAAGAACCGATCTGTATCCTAGCTCAGGAAGGGAAAGAATTGCTGAATAAGAAGATTTCTTTAGTAAAAGTGTTATGGGTCAAACATGGAGTAGAAGAGGCTACTTGGGAGCTCGAAAACTCTATGAAAGAACGTTATCCGAATTTATTCGCCGGTAAGATTTTCGAGGACGAAAATTTTTAAATGGGGGAGAGTTGTGGCAGCCCTAATTTGACCTTAGTTGGAATATGGTTTTGGGACCACAAAACCGAGTCAAAATTTTAAATAAATTTTATTTGCATATCTTCTATGTGTGATAGTGCATGTGTGAAAATTTGAGGTTTTAATTTGGTCTTATGAATGTGAATTTTATTTGAAAGGACTTAGTTGAGAAACTTAGAAAATATGATATGGTAAATACGTAAGGACCAAATAACTATAAAGTGTGAAAGCTTGGGTTTGCATGTCAAAATGCCCAAAATGCATGAAGTGGCCGGCCAAGTAATGATGTTCCTCCAGTAAGTCTAATTAATTATAATTTTATGTTGGCAAATGATTAAAATAATTCAAATAAAAATGAATTAATAAGAAATGGATGAATAAAAGAAGAAATGGAAGGAGAGAGAGTGTGTTCATCTTCTTCTTCTTCCAAAACCGAAACAAAGGCAAAGAAAAATGGAAATTTACCCTAAGGCAATTCGGCACCTTCTTTTGCTAGTAGGAGGTAAGTTTTGAAGTGTTGGTTAAATCTTTCTATATGTTAAGTTAATTTCTAAATGCACTTTTGGCAATGTGAAGAAAGTTTAAAACTTCTATGGTGGTTTGGGCCGTGTATCAAAGTGTTAGAATTAGAGGTTGTTTCATGTTGTATTGAATAAGTAGACGATAGAATAGGGTGGAATTTGTTGAATAAGTAGTTGGGTAACACCTTGTACATTCGGCCATATAGAGTTTAAATGGAATGTCATTTTTATTGTTATTTTCCTTGTATAAGAAATGGTTCATTGTTAAGGCCGAATAAGTCATGATAGATAATTTGAAATGCAAAAATTCATGTTATGAGATAATTTGACTAATTGACCGAAACATGGAAGGAGGGTAAGATTTATATTTTCATGTTTTTGGAGTGAAAGATATAATGAAAATGTAGTGAGTTTAATGTGCATATTTTAGTCTAAGTGTTGTGGAGAATTCGGTTAAAATAGTTGGTATGTGTGTTGCCGAATTTAAATTAAGATTATGGGAGTGATTATAATGGGCATTAAAATGTTGAACTTATGAAATTAGAAGTATATGAACTTGTTAGTATCTAAATGATGGTATGATTAAATGGGGAGCTTTTGCTAGTTTAGAAGTATACGGTCAAAGTTTTTATGAGGTTAAACTATGTGTTAAATGACAAAATGATGAACAATCGTTACTTTGGTAGTGATAATGCATTCGGCTTTGAGACATTAGATAAACATTAGTTGAAGTTTTAATGTCTTGAACAATGACGGTTGTAAGATGAAGTGAAAATTGTTAAATTTATATATGTGAGTAATTAGCAAGGGGTGGTTACCGTATATACATATATATATGTGTTTTATTGAAGTACTGATTGGGTTATTGATAGTAATGTGGTCTTAGGTGATCAATAGCCGAATGGCTTAAAAGCCTAAGGTGGAAAAATCAAATTTTTGCCGTGTGATTCTTGTGATATGAAACCATTAATATTATGGGATATAAATAACTAGCAAGGTAATTAAATTAGTCAATTTATTTATAGGAGCTCAAGAACCCAAAGGAGGGGATTCAAGTAAGGGCAAAGCAAAGAATATCGAGTAGCCGATTGGAACCGTTTCATCCAACACAAGGTAAGTCCATAAGCAATTATAAGATTGGTTATTTTATACATAAATGGTGCTCGCATATCATGAAGGAATTACTTTTGTTTAGGTATTCTTTTGATTGATATATATGTGGCCGTATAGACTATTTGAATTAAATTAATTACTTTGCTATAATGAAATGACATTGGCACTATGTGTGTGGATTTGAATGGCACTATGTGTGCTGATTTGAATGCCAATACGTGTGTGGATTACCAAGGCACTATGTGTGCGGGTTAGCATGGCACTATGGGTGCGAATTTCCTTGCTGGAGCATTATGTGTGCGAAATCGGTTGATGATACAATAAGTGCAGGAAATGAATGAAGGGTTAGAGCTACTGAAAACAAGAAATTGGAGACATGAAACGTATAAACATGAATGCATCTTGTTCATCATTGTTTAAAACTTTGAGAAAAGGATTTAAGCCATCTGGTTGTTTGATATTTTGATTGAATAGCAACTTGTAGTTGGATCAATAATCTAAGTAATATATGGCATAGCTCGGTATGGCTGTAATAGTTGATTTTAATTTTTTTCTTATGATCTCAAGTTAATTGTCTGTATTTTATTGCTTACGACTACTGAGTTGAATACTCATTGGTGTGTTTACTTGTCTCTTATTTAGATTTTCTTTTGATCCATTTTGTGTGCTCGGGACCATCGTCGAAGTCATCACACCTGCCTGCAATGTTTTGGTACCCCTTCTTAGTTAGTCTTAATTATAACATTATGGCATGTATAGATATTAAATTTGGGGATTTCCACGTTATAATACTAAATTTTGTAATCATGGCCATACAAATATGGCTTAACCTTTAATATTACAAAAATGGCTATGTTTGCTTTTATAATACAACTCTTTTGATTAAGTGAAATGTTACTAAATGGGTGGTTAAATTATTAAATTAAACAGGTCAGAGTTAGGCTTATGGAATGTGGCTATTTATTTGTTTTTATGAGCTAAATACTATATGTATATAAATTTTGTTATGCATTCGACTATTATGGCAGAATAGTGATCCTCTTTTATGATGCATAGATGAGTGCAAGGCATGTTGTACATCATATATACGTTTGGGTTATGAAATTGTTTATTTATGATGAATTAATACCTTGTAAATTTGGTTTTGTTTTAATTGCAAAGATCGGCAAAATAATTATCCACTATTTTATTTTGTTCAATTGTTCGCTCATGAATTCTTTTAGTAATACTCTGCAACCCTTCTGGCGATGGATACGGGTTAGGGGCGTTACATTTATTTGGTATCAGAGCTACGGTTTAGTCGATCCTAGGACTACCGTAGCACGTGTGAGTCTAGCTATACATGCCATAATGCTAGTATATGATAGTGTGATGACTTCTGACAGTTGAAATTGTTGTTTTGATTACTAAATGGAATCCAATACAGTGAGAGCCTTAGCGGATGACGTTGAGAGTGTAACGCCTGCTCCCGCGCAAGGAACAGTGCCTTTTGAGCCTCAACCATCTGTGAGTAATCAAGATGATGGGGCTAAACAAGCCTTCTTTACTATGATGAACGAGTGGGTTGTACATCATATATACGTTTGGGTTAGGAAATTGTTTATTTATGATGAATTAATACATTGTAAATTCGGTTTTGTTTTAATTGTAAAGATTGGCAAAATAATTATCCACTATTTTATTTTGTTCAACTGTTCGCTCATGAATTATTTTAGTAATACTTTGTAACCCTTCTGGCGACGGATACGGGTTAGGGGCATTACATTAAACCTCAAAATTAAATTTTGTTTTAAGCTAGTTAATAAAATAAAAACCCGAATATGTCATTTTAATTCCTTAATTACTCACTTACGATCCTAATTTCTGATACCTAACATGCACCCTAGTTAAAAGACCCAATTCTATAAACCCAAAACCACCAGGCCCAGTTTTGGGACGTGACAAACTCGGCCTCATATTTAGCAATAGGTCTATCTCCTTGCTTGAGCTCAATGAACTCCAACCTTCGAGCCTTACCATACCTTGTACGCACGTATTTATTCCGGAAAGCATCCAAGAAAATATTCCTATGTTAGCCTCTCCGCCTGAGTACTTATCATTACGACCTGCCACCAAGGGTAAGCCTTATCTCTCAAAAGTGGTACACTTCCCCTTAATTTTTTCTCAGGGGTACACTCTAAATCATCCAAGATCCTTTCTGTAGCCTCCAACCAGTATTCTGTTGCGGTAGGGTTCGTCCCAGCAATACCCCTAAACAATTCATCTCTATTAGAATGAAGCGTCTCAGCTACAGTGTAACACCCCTAACCCGCATCCGTCACCGGAATAGGGTTACGAGGCAGTACTGGTCATAACACAGCTCAGCACAGTTATATAATTCTTTTCATGTTCATGATATATAAATAAACTTTTAAAATCAAATAGCAATCCTTCACTTAATACATAGTAGTCAAATTTGCATATAAGAAACATTAAACCAAATAAAATCATACATGCTTTATTATTTATAATTCGTATACAAGCCATGCTTCAAAATTTGGCCATTCCAATAGCATCAATTTAGTCATATATTCAATCCAATTAACATGACCCAAAGTCATATTACATGTACTTAACAAATATAATGTTCGAACCACTTGACTCTAATATTAATGGCACTTGTATACTTAAAACATATACCAACATGTATCATTACATTACAAACATCAAATATATGTCAATATATCTATATCAATAACTGAATATCAAACTTATCATTTCATAACTTCTGCGCAAGTGCATAATTAAAACCATATTATATATATACGCATATTAGCTTAAGTTGTACTATACCATATGGCTTAATAGACAAAATTATATAAGCACAAATAAGCATTACCAAATGACCAAATTCCAATTGCAAAAATAGCTAATTTAAATAGTATTCACTTGATTAATAATAGTCATTTCATAAGTACAAATGCCGAAACAAGAGAAGCCATTTTCACATATTATACATCATACCAAAACGTCGTGAAAAATATAAAATCAGAAATAAATTATACTCCAAAGGTTTATTTACCTAAACAAGGTGATAAATTAATTTTAGAAACAGATGCATCACAAAATTATCGGGGATGTATTTTAAAAGCTAAAACAGTTAAAAATGAAGAATTAATATGTTGATATAGTTCAGGTAAATTTAAACCAAATGAAATTAATTATGCTATATATGAAAAAGAATTGGTAGCTATTAAAAAAGGAATAAAAACTTTTCTTATATATTTAGCATCCGAAAACTTTATTATAAAAACTGACAATCAGGCACTTAAACAATTTCCTACTAATAAAAGTTTAGAAACAGTACCTAGGAGAATTAGATGGTATAATGAAATATGTACTTTTAATTTTAAAGTTTTATATGTGAAAGGCATTGATAATACTCTTGCTGATTATCTTAGCAGGCCTTATGGATAGAGGTAAAAAACCTCTAGAACAAGTAGGAGAATGGACTACTGTCCATAAAAAGTCCAACAAAGGGAAGCCAATAAATCCTAATCAAGGATTTGTTACAATTTCTCCACAAGCATCATTTTATCCTAATCAGGGATATTATGTTCCTTATCCACTGGTAAGACAACCAGTTGGATCTCAACTATCTTTTACACCAAGAACGGTAAGCCAATACCCTTGGTCTCAAGATCCAAATTCAGCATTTCAAGCTAGTTATTCTGAAATTATAAAAGGAGCAGAAAATTTGTTGAAACAACAACAAATTCTAGAAATAAAAGATTTTTATAATCCAGGATTATCACCAAAATTATATAATTTTATAAATGAAATATAGAAAACCCATATTTCTGAACAAAGAGCCAATTTTAGAAGAGATCTTACAAAGTTTTCACAATTTTTAGTTGAAAAAATAACTAAAGAAAATGAAGCCCATGATTTATTATTAAAATCTATTTTGTATAGAGATTGGGATGAGCTTGAATTAGAATATATGGATATTAAGGAGATAAACAATCTTCTTGATATATTTCAATATTTTGTTCATAAATGAAAAAACAGTCCTATTATGAATAAAATATTCATAATATGTTTATATAATAAAGCTAGGAAAATATTACCAGTAGAAATTTTCTCAAAAATAAATAAAGTTATTCCTAACAAGCAAATTCAATTTAAAAATACTTTTTCAGAATATTTCTTACAAGCATATATTTTTATAAATGAAATAAATGAAAGTTTTCCTACTATTAAATTTAGACTTGATCATGAACCATTTGATATAAAAAGTATTGAATTGGGGTTTTGTCAAAAAAATAGTAGTTCAAAATTTTTCTTTTCATTTAATAAAAGATTTTCCTGCAATTATTAAGTCTATATTATCACAAATAGTAAAACACGATGAATTTTTCTACTATTTTTATATTCAAATAAGTAGCCTTATTGGTATCGCTGAAAAAGAAAGATTTTATCAGCCATATCAAATTTGGATTATCCAAAGAATGCTTGGAAGCCCCAAGTTATCAGCTCTGACAGCCCTAATTTGGCCCTAGTCAGAAAGTGGTTTCGGGATCACAAAACCGAGTCACAGAAATAATTAGATGTTATATTCTGTGTTTAATATACGTGAAAGTGCATGCGTGAAAATTTCATGCTTTGATTTTGTCAATTGTATGTGAAAGTTATTAGAAAGGACTTATGTGTGAAACTTTGGAAATGTGATAGGTTAAATTGTAGTGGGCAAATAATGCATGGTGGAAAAAATGTGGACTTGCATGTCAAATTCCCCACTTTAGAGGAAGTGGCCGGCCATGATGGTATGGGATACAAAATATATGCGTTTTGTATTAATATTATAATGACTACATGGTTTTATAATATGAAAAAAGTATTAAAAAAAAAAGGGTGAAAAGAACAAGGTTGTCCATCCTTGTTCTGGATAGCCGAAAGTTAGAGAAAAAAAGGGGAGGGGAGAATTTTTCAGCTAGAATTTCTTTGTTCATTGGAAGGGTGAGGTGAGGGGATAGCTTATTGCATGTTTGCTTTAGGGCTGATTTCCTCAAGAAACTTGCTAAGGGAAAGGGATAATGTAGTAGGAAGAAAGGGAAGGAGCTTGCACAAGGCTAGGCTCGGAATGGGATTCGACTGGTACGTTGCTATTCTTTTGGCTGGTAAGTGAAATGAAATAAAATTTGATGATTTTGGATTATTGAGTAAGTTGTTATAGCATGCAAACCCCATGCATGATTATCGGTTTTTCGACTTGATTTATGAGATGAATAGTTGGGTTGTTGCCGACCAAAAATTACATGAAAAAAAAAAAACATCCATTTGATTTTGTATTAAAATAGTTTGAATATGATGAAATTGAAGTTAGTAAATGCTGAAATTGATTTCTCAAACTCATTAAATGAAGAGTGTCATTGCTATTGTTTATGAAGCTTGTGAAGGTTAGAGAAGGCTAATTTAAATGCTACAAATAATTGCAATGACAAATTAAATGGACGTAAGTCACCTGAAAAACCACTTAGGGTGGTGTCATTCGAATGTCGTTCAGACATCCTTTATACTTGTAAAATTCCAGCTTGCTTGTGTGTTTTTATATTCTTACCAGATTCGATGCTCTTTGCTTATTGACCAAAATCATGTGTTTTGTGGTGACCAAATATGAATTTTTGTTGTTGCCTTAATGTCCAAAATTTTGGGTTTTTATATTGTTCAAACAAGAATTATAGCTGCTGATTTATTGTTCCAATGTAAGCAAATCTATGCTGTTCAAATATGAATTTCTATTATTGTTTTATGACCTAAATTGATTATTTCCATGCTGTTGCCGTAAGGTACTTAAACCTTTACACTTTCAGTTTTATCTTTAAATTTACTAACAAACATGATAAATTTTTGCATGAAGGAAATGGTTGTTGTTTCATGTTCTTTTGATGAAAAATGGAGATTATGCTTAAGTGAAGTTATAGGTATGTGATGATTGATTTGTGATATGCATGTTTAAATAGCATGCATTAGAGGTGTGCATGGGTGGCCGGGCAGGTTCGGGCCGGCCCATAAAAATTTTCGGCCGTTTTCAAGGCCGGGCCGCCCGCCCGAAATATGGGCCTAAAATTTTGTCCAAGCCCGCCCGAGAAAAAATGATAGGCTGAGCAGCGCTACGCCTGCCCGACCATATTAAAAATTTTTTACTTTTTTATTAAATAAAAACTTTAAAATATAATAAATCAAATGCATTTAAAACATAAAAAATATATTAAAAAAATGGGACTAAAATAATATATAAATTAAAAATATAATAAAAATAATTATATTAAAATTAAAAAATTAAAATAAATTAGAACTAAATTATATTAATAACAAAAATTTTACAATATCAAAATAACATTAAAAATAATAAAAAAACTAAAAGAAAAAAAAACTAAAGTTACTTAAAATTTAAAATAAAAATAATTTAAAAATAATTTAATATTAAAATCGGGCCGGGCCGGGCCGCAATGGGCCCGCCAAAAAAATCTTGCTCGAGGCCCGCCCGCTTTCTAAACGGGCCTCTTTTTTTGCCCAAGCCCATTTTTCGGGCCTATATTTTTACCCAAACCCTCCCATTTTTCGGGCGGACATTCGGGCCGGGCCGGGCCGCCCGGCCCATGCACACCTCTAGCATGCATGCAAGGTATGTGTGAAAGAGTGATTTGGAAATAAATCTGCTTGGGACAGCAGCATTAATGTGATTTTGGAAAATCACCATAAATTGTGGGAGATGAGTTAGAAGCATAATAAATTATGTAATTAAATTTTAATGAGTCTAGTTTCTTATAAAATAAACCGTGTAAGCAAAAGAATTTCCGATAATGAGATATTTGAAGTGATGTGGGACAGGGTCAGAATGACTTCTAGATCCTCTGTTCTGTTTTTATAAAATCATTATAAATTGTAAAAAAATGTTCCTAAGATGAAACTTATATGCTTAGACTCCTTAATGAGTCTAGTTTCAAATAAAATAAACGAGAACATATTTTGAATTCTGTACAATGAGAAATTTGATTCGTAGTGAAGAGTGGTCAGATTAGCCAAACAGTGAAACAAGGGAAACTTTAAGAAAAATCTGGTATTGATTGGCAAAGCCAAAAATTCTGAAAATTTTATGGATAAAAGATATATGAGTCTATTTTCATAGAAAATTAATGGCACTTGATTTGGAGTTTCGTAGCTCCAGTTATAAATGATTTAGTGACTGTTTCTCAGGAAGACAGCTTGCAGTGAAATTATGATTATGTGGTAAACATTGACAAAAATTTGTTAATGAGTTGCTTATTGATTTCTTATAAGCTTACTATGATAAATAGGTGTGAAAGTCAAATGTATATATATATATATATTATATTTTGAAAGTGATGCTTGAATAGTCGAATAATGACTAATTTAAAATCTTTGAATTTAAGCTCAAGAGCATAGAGGGACAAATTCGAATAAGGGAAAAGAGAAAGTAATCGAATAGCCGTTGTAGTCATTCGGCAACATTCAAGGTAAGTTCTTAAGTGTTCAAGCTTGATTCCTTTTTATATGCCTAAGAGTTAAATTAATATGGCAAAGAGAATGTAAATTTTATTTAGTTAATGTGCCGAATATGTAATGATTTAAGGCTATAAGCCGATTATGGCTATTATGCTTAAGTTGAATTGGATTTGGAAATTTGATGCACTAAATGAGTGTTACGATGAATAAACTATGCCGTATATGTGTTGGTAGAGATATCACGATTTGTGATTATTAAATATCTAAAGGAAACCATGATGTGTATAAAATTATTATTATTAGTCCTTTGTGGTAGCCGAATATGGCTTGGCACTAAAGTGATTAAATGTGAACTTCGATGAGGAAAACTGTTAAGAGTGTGGTGCTATAAGACTATGGGCTAATACAATATGTGGATTTGTTCCGTAAAGTAAATTTTTCAGGTACGAACAACCTAATTAAGTACATATGAATTAAATGAATTTGATGATTGGTATGAATCGAAATGTAAATGATAGTGTTCATATGAAGCTTATATCCGAATGTAGCAAATGACTACTAATGTGATATGTTGAATGAGATGGGTTAATATATGACTAAATATGCATGATATTTGATGTGTATCCGGGTTAAATCCCGCAGGCTTCGTGCTGGTATTATATCCGGGATAAATCCCGCAGGCCTAGTGCTGGTATTGTATTCGGGCCTTCGTGCCTAGCAGGCTTCGTACTGGTGATGTGTATTCGGGCCTTTATGCCTAGCAGGCGTAATGCCGGCGAAATGATATGTTATGTGAATTCGGTGTTCCTTGTAAGATAAGGGTTTAGCCGAATGTTAAAGATGAAATGATAGTGTATTGTATCATGCTTATATGGCCTAATGGCAAGTATAACATGTTGGTAATTATGCAATGTGCTTTTATAATCGAATGATAAGTTTGAAATGAATGTGAGTGAAATGTTATGCATAAGCTATCAAATGCTAAGTGTGAAAATGAGATGAAAGAAAAGTGTTTGAGATGTATAATTATATACGTTCGAATGATGTTAGTACTTAATTGATATGAATATGTTATATGGAACTTGTTGAATTGATTATTCGGGCTTTCGAGCCTAGTAGGCTATAATGCCGGTGAAATGATATCGGGCCTCGAGCCTAGCAGGCGAAATGCCGATGATTTAAAAAAAGCCTATGACTAAGGTACCTCGTGTTAGATTGTCAAATGAATACATATAATACGTTAAGTGGGCCAAGTACGCAGTATGTACTCATATGTGAGTTTGATTTGAAGTGAATCATAAGTGAGTAATGTGATACGTACGTGAATAAATGTTTAAAACTATATCTATAATCATGATACACTTGGTCAGGGTGTGAAAGTATGTGAAAGTATTTGATTTAATTATGTTATATGAATTCAGATTAAGTGTGATAAGAATGCTGAACATGCAATATGTGCTTGTGTATATTCGGCCAGATGGCAATATCCCTAGAATTTGGCCTCTTAAGAAATTGAATAATCGAAATATAATTGCGTTTATTTGTTTGCATTGCTTAAGACTTACTAAGCTTATGAAAGCTTACTCCGTTGTTACATTCCTCTGTTTTATAGATTGTTGACTTCAGTTACCTGCTCGGGTTGGAGTTCACCGGAGATATTATCACACTGTCGAGCTCACGCTATTGGTGTAAGTAAATCCTAGTATTTCGAGTCTATGGCATGTATAGGGTTTTAATGTTGAGTATGTGATATTATAATTTAGCCAAAGGTGTTGGCTAGTGATGTTTTGGGCCTTGTAAGACCATATATGGGACAGATTGCATGTGAAAAGAAAAGTTTTAAATTGATTGAAATTTTTTTTTGGCACGGTTTTTATGTGATTGACTGAGTTTAAGTCAAGTAACACCTCGAACCCTGTTGCGGCGAGGGATACGGGCGAGGGGTGTTACATCAGCTGTCAGAGAAGATAAAGAAAAAATTAACCTCAAAATTTATACTATTACCAACATTTAATTTTAAGCTAAATATATATATATATATCAATTCATAACCTAATGCAACATCCATATGTCACTTTGTAACTACACATCTGATTAACAAAATTTATCTGTAACACATTCATTGATTGTCATTTAACAACTGAACCTATAAAGCCAATATACAATCAATACATAATCATCATTTTACCACATTACCAAACCAAATTATATAATTATCCACCACTCAAATTATACCACATTTCATACCTCCAAATTGAACTAACCATAAAACCGAATTATACCTCATGCCTACCATTTATCAATTCACAAAATAAATTCATTTGTATAACCAACTAAAATAATAAAATCACACCCAAAAACACATCCATCAACCACATTAGTATCACTCAAACCAATTTAATAAAACCATACATCACACATGATATACCATGAAACATACTTCCCAAAATGAGCTTATACCATGACCGAAAATACACAAACATGAAAATCATTTCAAGCCATTTTCGCATGGCTACATATACACAATTTTAAAACCAACCATATCAAATACTAGCCTATACATGACATATGTTATAAAATTCAAGCTTTCAAAGTACCGAAATAGGGATCGATAGTGTGACGATGATCCTTGACGATACCTGAGCTCGTGGCTATCTTCCAAAATCTATAAAACACCGAATAAACACACAAAGTGAGCTTGAAAAGCTTAGTAAACCATAAGCAAATAAATCATATTAATAATATTTATAATTCAATTCAACTAGGCCAAATTTAACAAATCTCAACCACATATACTTTCATCATATTTGTAAATTCATATAATCACATTAAGTACTTTACTTACCTTTACTTTTCATAAATACATAAACTTCACACATACCTCGTTCACTTAGCTTAATTTCACAACCGGTCTTGACTTGTCATTGCTCGTTGAACCGTTTGGAATCAATAAGGATACTTGGATAGCTCATAAAGCTCGTACAATGTCAACGTCCCAGACGTGGTCTTACATGCAATCAAATATCGATGCCACTGTCCCCGACAGGGTCTTACACATAAATCTCAAATCGATGCCAACGTCTTAGACGTGACCTTACACAAAATTTCATATCAGAATCCTATTTCGTGACATATGTATCCTAACTATTCCTATAGTTCATATGGGGCTTTCAGATATCGTAATTCGATCGATTCGAGCTCGATACAAGTCACACCATGCTTATACCAATTCGTTAATATGTCAAATATATATACATACCAATTCGGCAACATTTAAAATGTATACATTCAAAATTTAATAATATTTATTTCCTTATGAACTTACCTCGTACAGACACGGATAGACTGGAACGACTATTCGACAACCTTCGACTTTCCCCGATCCAAATTCGATTTCCTCTTTTATTAATCTAAATAGATTCAAATTTATCTTAATTAATCACACATTTAATCAATTCAATCCAAAAATACATAATTAGGCCTTTTTTACACTTTGGCCCTTATAATTTCACACTTTGAAATTTTAGTCCTTATTTCACAAAACACAAAATATACATAATTTCCTTATACACGTGCTTGGCCGAATATTCCATTAATTCATATAAGTCCATATCTTTTATTTATTTCACATTTTGACCCCTCATGTTACAAATTTCACAGTTTAATCCTTAGTACACATTTTTTTTATCAAAAATCACATAATTAAACATAATAATCTATCAACAAAGATTTATTTTTCATCATCAAATAATAAAAATCTCAAGCTATCAACAATGGAAAATCATAAATCCACAACCAATTCAAAAATTCAAGCATGGGCTAGCTAGTATTCGAAGCAATGATCTCAAAAACGTAAAAATTATCAAAAACTGAGCAAATTACATACCTCAATCAAGCAAAATGAGTGTCGAACCTAGCTTATTGTTTTTCTTTCTTTTTCTTTTGTAGTTTCAATCATGAAAGATGAACAAAACCATATTTTTATGTTTTATTTTATTTAATATCACATTAACACATAATTTACTATTTTAACCTTTTTAATTTCATTTAAAATCCACTAACCTTAGGATTTTGTGTCCATCCATAATTTCAATGGTATAATATCAACATAAGGACCCCACATTATAAAGACCATAGCAACTTAACACTTTAACAAATAGCTAGCCAATTTTACATTTTACGCGATTAAGTCATTTTATTAAATTGAACACTCAAACAATAAAATTAAATCAAGAAAATTTCACACATATACATTAACATGCTGTAGACACCAGAAATAATATTAAAATATTTTTTGACTTAGATTTGTGGTCCCAAAGCCACAATTTTGAATAGGGTCTAAACCGGGCTATTACAATTCTCCCCCTTTAGGGATTTTCATCCCCGAAAATATTATCGGCGAATAGGTTTTGGTATTTCTCTCTCATAGCATCCTCGGGCTCCTACGTAGCTTCTTCAACCTCGTGCCGATGCCATAAGACTTTTACTAAAGAAATTTTCTTATTTCTCAATCCTTTAACCTCGCAATCTAAAATTCGAATCGGTTTTTCTTCGTATGTCAATCAGGATTAATTTCAATCTCAGATGGAGAAATCACATGCGAGGGATCAGATCGGTGTCGTCAAAGCATTGATACGTGAAATACATTATGAATCTTTTCTAACTCAAGTGGCAACAACAATCTATAAGCAACCGACCCGATACGCTCAATAATCTCATACGACCCAATGAATCTCAGACTTAATTTGCCTTTACGACCGAATCAGAGTATTTTCTTCCACGGAGATACTTTCAAAAACACTTTATCTCTGATCTGAAACTCAATATCTTTCCGTTTCAAGTCTGCCTATGATTTCTGACAATCTGACACTGTTTTTAGACTTTCACGAATCACTTTTACTTTCTGTTCAGTCTCTTTGATCAAATCGACCCCGTGTATCTTATTCTCACTGAGCTCAGTCCAATACAAAGGTGTTTGGAATTTGCGACCGTACAAAGCTTTGTAAGGTGTTATTTTGATACTCGATTGGAAGCTATTATTATACGCAAATTCAATTAGTGGCAAGTATCATTCCCACGTACCTTTAAACTCAAGAGTACAACATCTCAACATATCCTCGAGTATCTGAATAATCTGCTCGGATTGACCATCTATCTGTGGGTGAAAAGTAGTGTTAAAGTGTAGTTTCGTACCTAATGCATCTTGCAATTTCTTCCAAAATCGCGATGTGAACCTCGGATCTCTATCCGAAATAATAGAAATAGGTACTCCATGCAATCTTACAATCTGAGAAATGTACAACTCAGCAAGCTTATCAAGTGAATAATCTGTGCGAACCAGAATGAAATGAGCTAATTTAATCAATCTATCAAAAACAACCTAGGTTTCATCTTTCTTACTCGACGACAGAGGCAAACCCGATATAAAATCCATCGTGATTCTGTCTCATTTCCACTCGGGAATCATAATCAGTTGAAGTAACCCAGACGGAACCTGATGCTCAGCTTTAACTTGCTGACAAATTAAGCATTTTGAAACAAATTTCGAGATATCTCGTTTCATACCATGCCACCAATAAAGCTGTTTCAGATCATTATACATTTTAGTACTACCCAGATGAATAGATAATCGATTGCTATGAGCTTCATTAAAAATCATCTGAATCAACTCTGAATTTCTCAGAACACATATTCGGCCTCTGAATCTCAAACAACCCTCAGCATCAACTCAGAATTCTGAATCAGTATTCAAATCACATTAAGCCCGTTTTGCTAACAATTTATTATCGACTTTCTAAGCTTAGCAAATCTACTGTATAAATAATGGTCTCGCTTTCAACTCGGCTACAATCGAACCGTCATCGGATAGATTCATATGAGCATTCATCGCATGTAGAGCAAATAGAGATTTTTGACTTACAGCATCAGTAACAACATTGGCCTTTCCCGGATGGTAATCAATTACAAGCTCATAATCTTTTAACAACTCTAACCATCTTCGCTGATGTAGATTTAGATATTTCTGAGTCATCAAGTATTTTAAGCTTTTGTGATAGGAATAAACGTGACATTTCTCACCGAACAGATAGTGGCGCCAAATCTTCAACGCAAACACAATAGCTGCTAATTCCAGATCGTGTGTCGGATAGTTCTTTTCGTGCAACTTTAACTGCTCAAGGCATAAGCTATGACTTTGCCTTCCTGCATCAAAACATAGCCTAAACCATTCAAAGATGCATCACTATAGATCACAAATTCTTTACTCGATTCTGGCTGAACTAACACCGGAGCTTCAGTAAACAAAACTTTCAACTGATCAAAACTTTTCTGGCCTCGTACGGAGTTAGATCGGAGCAAAGAGAAAGTCCTGGATTAATCGACTCCGTATCTACGTATACTCGTCGAGGTAAGCTTGTGTAATTAAATCGTATTCAGATATTTTTAATTGAAATATATAATGTTATGAATTTTTCTATATAATTATCGATTGCATATCCAACGATGTACGATAATTACCGACCCTGTTTGAAACATAGGAATCAGTAGGATACAAATGACATGTCATTAGGGTTACATGATTTGGTTGAGGTCTTGCATGTGTTGTGGATACTCCAAAGCTCGTAAAAGCATACCGATTTATAGCTCGTAAGAGCATACCGATTTATAGCTCGTGAAAGCATACTGATCTACAGCTTGTGCGAGTATATCGATTCACAGTTTGTATGAGCATATATGTACATGAACTAATAGATTACAATTATATGAGCTAACACACTATGTGTAACTTATCCCGGGTATCTAACTGTATTCTAAATGGTTCAATGGGCAATGTTTCGATATGTAATAATAAAAGGTATATACATGAAATACATGGAAATGATGTTACATGATATATAGACATATGAAATGCATGAAACATGTACATGGAACTTGATTAATTGTTGAGCTCATCTATGATTACTGGTTCATATATGTATTTTCATGGCTAATATGGTTAGCATATATTTGCTTAGGCATTTGGTCAAAATGTGTTGGGATATGCTTTGTTACTTACCTATTACTTGATTAAATGGTAAGTTAAATTCTAAGTTATACGAACTTACTAAGCGTAAATGCTTACTCTGTGTTATTTTCGTGTTTTATAGTGATTCAGAAGCTCATTCGGATTAGCAGCTTGTCAAAGCTATATCACACTATCCGTCGGCTCTTTTGGTACATTCGGTTGTTTAAGTTTAGTTATAATGGCATGTATAGGTATATGGCTAATGTTGGCCTATATGTTTAGTTGTTGGAATAACCATTTGTTTGGGTTGTGTTTTGGTATTTTGATAATGGTATGAGTTTGGTTTTGGCATGTAAATATTAGGTTTAATATGGTTGATGGTTTGGTTAATGTGGTTGAATGATGGAAGATGAAATGATAGATGAATATGCATAATTTATATGGCTTATGACTTGTTGAGAATTGGTACTTTGTTTGAATAGCTTAAATGACTACTGATGCTAATTATAGAATGACATTTTGGTACCAAATGGTTGTCTTTTGGTAAGTAAATTATTTGGTAGGTCTTGGTGCAAATATGCATGTAAGTTAGTTGATTATTTCGTCAAGTTGAATACATGGTTAGGCATATTGGTTGTATGATATTATACCATATGTATAAGACTTGTTTATGCTTGATTTAGATGCATTGTAATGGCTTGCAAGTATGTGCAATGTTGTGTATAGGTGCATGCCAATTTGGGTGAGAAAAATGGCTTGAAAAATAGCTATTTTCGTCCACAATGGCGTGTGTCTAAGTCATGTGTCACACACAACTAGGTGACATGTAACACCCCTAACCTGTATCCGTCACTGGACTAGGGTTAAAGGCATTACTGAACAAATCGAAACATTTAGCATTCATTTCACAAACATCATAACATCAAAAGTCAAACATTGTCATAATGTCCCTTATATAGGTCATCAAGACCTTAAACATACTTTAAAAAAGGGTCGAGACTAAATTGAGCACATACAAAATTTTTCAAAATTTAAACATATTTCAAAGTTGTACAAGTCACACGCCCGTGTGAACAGGCCCTGTGCCACGCACGGCATTAGACATGCTCGTGTGTCTAAGCCATGTCAAAACAGGGCATACATACTGACTTGCTTACATAGCCACAAGACACGCCCATGTGCCTTAGCTGTGGTCGAAACTGACTTGGGCCACACGGCTAGCCACACGCTCGTGTGCCTTGACTGTGCTCAAGCCTGACTTAAAATTGTAGGGTACCTCAGGGGACACACGGCCATGCAGCATGATAGTGTGTCACACACGGCTGAGACACACGCTCGTGTCTCTGCCCGTGTGGACAAAAATAAGCCATTTGAAAGCCAATTTTCCACCCAATTTGGGCCAAACCTACAAGCACCAAAACAAGCACAATTGTAAAAAAATATCAGCCAATTTTCAATTACAAAACTTACATCGTTCATGCCATATTATTCATGCCATATTATTGACAACAATTTCATGCTTGTTACACATATCAAAACATATCATCCTATAAGTCCAAAAATCATACCAATTATATAGTTTCATAATCTCCAAACATATAAGCAAATCTCATGCCAAAACCTTACCAATTTCCATAATAGACACATTCCAAAAACTTACCAAATTGACCAATTCTCTTAGCCATTCAAAGCACTTCATATAAGCATAATTTGCATCACATATCATATACCAAATTCAAACCATAAGTTCAACCATAAACTAGCCATATCACATGGCATGATATAGACATTACAAAACATACCCAAATACACCTAGCCTATACATGCCATATTCTAAAATATACATTTTCAAAAGGTACCAAAAATATAGTTTGATAGTGTGGTGACAATCCTTGACGATCCCCAAGCTCCCAGTAGCTTCGATATCTATAAAATAGTTGAAAAACACACAGAGTAAGCTTTCAAAAGCTCAGTAAGCCATATAAAAATAAACTTATCATTCAAAACATATATACATCATCATTTGCATATATACTTACATTTCATTCACAAACATAGTATACAATTCAAACGTACCTGAATTGGATACACATCTCATATGATCATTCATTTTCTACGAATGCCCGTTGAACCATTCAGAATCATAAGGATATGCGGATAGTTTGGAAAACTTGTACAATGCCAATGTCCTAGACGTGGTTTTACATGTAATCAAATATCGATGCCACTGTCCCAAACAGGGTCATACACGAAATCAAATACAATGCCAACGTCCTAGATGTGGTCTTACACGTAAATCATAAGTCGATGCCAACGCCCCAAACGTGGTCTTACAAGAAAACACATATCGGATCCTATGTCATGACATATGTATCCTAACTATGCCTAAGGTTCATACGGGACTTTTCAGACATGGGAGCTTTGTCGATACTTTCTCAGATATCTTATTTTCAACATTCATATTATCATTGGAATTTAATATGATTCATGTTGTAAAGTAAATGATTTATATTAATGATAGTTTTGAAATGTAAACTCTAGTAATGCTCTTTATGTAACACCCCACACCCGAGTCCTACACCGGGACGGGATGCGAGTGCTACCTCACTTAAACCAATACATTCCAACATTTTAGAATCATTAAGACTTGATCGAATTTAAAACTTTTTCAATATTTGTTTAAAATTCCTTAACATGGGCCTACGAAGCCTCAAACATCCATTGTAAACCATTCGGGACCACTTCAGAATCCTTAGCCAACTTCAGAAAATAAACCCTAGAAACAAGGCACATGCCCGTGTGCAATTGCAACATGCTCGTGTGGTCATTATGACATGGCTGTGCTGATGGCCCGTGTGATACACACGGCTTAAGCATCTAGGGACATGCCTATTTTCTATGCCCGTGTGAATTAAATTCCAAATTCGAACCTACAGGGGTTTTCACACGGCCTGACACATGCCCGTGTCCTAACCCGTGTCTAAAAACCTTGATATTCTGTTTCTACCATCAACATCCAATTTAGGGCACAAAGTCGAGGCACACGCTCGTGGACAGAGGCCGTGTCCTCCACATTACTGAGACACGCGGCCGTGTCTCTGCCCGTGTGTTTACTACCATGCATACTGACTTGAAATTTTTACGTGCAGGAGACACATGACCAGACAACACGCCCATAGGGTCGACTGTGTGTCACATACGACCTAGACACACGCCCGTGTATCTACCCGTGTGGATAATATAAGGCTATCTGCCAAGCCCTTGCCACCCTGAAACACAATCAAACACCAACCAACATATCAAAGTCTAAAATTAATATGATTTCACAACCAAACAGTCATAGCTAAGGCTATATATAATTCATGATTTCAACCATAGCAAAGATTTCACATCCATGAAAGACTACTTTGCATTCATATAATAACTTTCAATATTAGCCATTTTCCATGGCCTTATACAAAATGAGTCAAATATTAAACAACCCAACACATTTGGGCCCAAAACAATGTGACACTAATACAAAATCAAAGAGTCCTATACATGCCATAATAAAAATTCAAGAACTAATTATACCAAGTGCTTCGATTGATAGTGTGATCGATGCCTTCAACGTTTGTTGATCCATTAGCTAATTAGGTGGCACTATAAGAAAATGGAAAGAAATAGGGTAAGCATAAAGCTTAGTAAGTTGCATGCAAATGAATATAACAACACTTTACCATCCATCATCATGCTCATAATACAAAAGTAGGCATAAGCATAACTTACTCGTCACTATCCAATAAAATTCACTTAGCACATATATTAAGATCTCATCTTATACATTTCAAATAGGTACCTATACCACTCACAACATGGTTATAATTTTCTCGTTAAACTTAAACTAAAATTCTCACCGTTGAACCATTTGGAATGCTATCGGTTATTCATTAAGCCTCAAACATAGGGTATAATGTCGTGCCATGTCCCAGACATGATCTTACACTGGCTCACACGTCAAGTCGATGCCATGCCCCAGACATGGTCTTACACTGACTCTCACGTATTCGTATCACCATGTCCTAGACATGGTCTTACACTGACATATCTTGTAGTCGATGCATGTCCCAAACATGTCTTACACTAGCTCTCGACTCAATGCCGATGCCATGTTCGAGACATGGTCTTACACTGGCTCCATAATATGGCCGATGCATGTCCTAGACATGTCCTATACTAGCACACAAAAAACCCGAGTGTCATGGCATGAATATCCAATTTATTTCCTAAGGTTCAAACAAGAGTTCTACTACGTCAGTATTCATCATACATAATCATTTCCACAAACAAGCAATTTATGCTATATCAATTCAAACACATATAATAATAATGTAATTGCATTATTTACATACAACTTACCTCAGATTACAAAATGTAGACGACCAGCTCAACTTAGTCCAGTTGCTTCGCTTTTCGCCTGTCTAGGCCCGGATTTTGTAATTCTTGATTTGAGAGGTTACAAGTTGCTGAAATTTTAAAGCTCAAAACCCATACAATGGCTGAATTTTCAGTGGTGTAGAGAAGGAGAGAAAAAGATGACAATCTTTCTTATATTTTTACTCAAATAGCTAATGTCATCAAATACCAACCCTACTAAAATTTTGACTTTTTGACTCTCATTTTCTCTATGGCCAGCAAAGCCTATAAAATGGGTCTATTTCCACTTTAAACACCCCTAATTATGGTCCTCTAGCAATTTAACATATTTAGCTAGCAAATCATAACTTTTGCCCCTCACGCGATTTAGTCTTTTTTTGCAATTAAGCTCACAAATGCTAAAATTAATTCACCAAAATTTTCATGCACCCATATAATCATGCTATAAAACATAAAATAACATTAAAATAATTTCTCTTACCTCAGATTAGTGGTCTCAAAACCACTGTTCTGACTAGGACCAAAATTAGGTTGTTACAATTCTCCCCCCTTAGGGATTTTCGTCCCCAAAAATCTTACCGGTGAATAGATTCGGGTGTTGGTCTCTCATGGTCTCTTCAGGTTCCAATGTGGCTTCCTCAACTCCATGTCTATGGTATAATACTTTCACAAGTACAATACTCTTATTCCTCAATTGTTTTACTTCTCAAGCGAAAATCTTAACCGGCTCTTTGCCATAAGTCATGTCTGACTGAATCTCAACCTCAGTTGGAACGATCACATGCGAAGGGTCCAATCTATATCGACGTAACATGGACACATGAAACACGTTGTGAATCTTTTCCAACTCTAATGGTAAAGCCAGTCGGTAGGCAACGGGCCCTACTCTCTCGGTAATCTCATAAGGTCCTATGAAATGAGGACCCAGCTTGCCTTTTCTACCAAATCTGAGGACTTTCCTCCACGGGGATACTTTCAAAAATACCCTATCATTGACTTGAAACTCAATTTCCTTTCTTTTTAAATCTGCGCATGATTTCTGTCTATCCGAAGTGGCCTTCAAACAGTTGCAAATCACCTTAACTTTCACTTTGGTCTCTCTGACTAAATCGACCCCGTGAATCTGATTCTCTCTCAGCTCGGTCCAAGATAAAGGCGTTCGGCACTTACGCCCATACAAAGCCTCATAAGGCACCATTTTTAGACTTGATTGATAACTGTTGTTATAGGTGAATTCAACCAATGGTAAATACCTTTCCTAACTTCCCTAAAACTCAAGAACACAACACTGTAAATTTCTTCCAATATTTGAATTACTCTTTTCGACTTACCATCAGTTTGCGGGTGAAATGCCATGCTAAAATTTAGCTTTGTTCCCAAAGCCTCCTGTAGTTTCTTCCAGAATCGTGAGGTAAACCTCGAATCTCTATCCAAAATAATTGACAGGCGAACTCCATGAAGTCTCACGATCTTAGAAACATATAGATCGACCAGTTTCTTAAGGGAATAGTCGGTACGCACTGGTATAAAGTGTACCGACTTAGTAAGTCTATCAACAATGACCCAAACTGAATCCTTTTTCCTTGGTGTCAAAGGTAACCCTTACACAAAATCCATGGTCACTCAGTCCCATTTCCACTTGGGAACCATCATAGGCTGAAGTAAACCCAAGGTACTTGGTGTTCGGCCTTTACTTGTTGACAAACTAGACACTTAGAGACAAACTCAGAAATGTCTCTTTTCATTCCCGACCACCAGTACATTTTCTTCAAGTCATTGTACATTTTCACACTACCTGGGTGGATAGACAAACAACCACTATGTGCCTCACGTAAAATCTTCTGAATGAGCTCATTATCCTTGGGTACACAAATTCTATCTCGGTACATCATACAACCGTCAGTACCAATACGAAATTTTGATTCGACACCTGACTCAGACTGAGTTCTCTTGGCTTACAATTCACTATCATTATTCTGAACTTTGCAAATCTCTTGCAGGAACATCAATCTAGCTCTCCACTCTATCAGAACCAAACCATCATCAGTCATGGACAACTGAGCATTCATAGCCCTCAAGGTGAACAATGATTTCCTACTCAATGCATCGGCTACTACATTAGTCCTTCTGGGGTGGCAGTTATTCACCAACTCGTAGTCTTTTATCAACTCTAACCATCACCGTTGCCATAAGTTCAACTCCTTTTGAGTCATTAAATACTTTAGACTTTTATGGTCAGTAAATACCCGACATCTTTCACTATATAAATGGTGTCTCCAAATCTTTAATGTAAACAATATAGCTGCTAGCTCCAAATCGTGGGTTGGGTAATTTCTCTCATATGGCTTCAGCTGTCTCGAGGTATAGGCTATAACCTTGCCTTCTTGCATGAGCACACACCCTAACCTATTCAAGGATGCATCACTACACACCACAAACTCCTTTCTCGGGTCTGATTGCACTAAAACTAGAGCTTCGGTCAATAAAGCCTTTAGTTTCTCAAAACTTTGTTGGTACTTCTCTGTCCATTCGAACTTGACATCCTTTTGTAACAACCTTGTCATCAAAGTGGCTATCATAGAGAATCCATTTACAAATCTTCTGTAATATCCAACCAAACCCAGAAAGCTTCAAACCTTAGTAATATTCCTTGGCGGTTTCCACTCATCAATAGCTGAGATCTTGCTCGGGTCAACTCTTATCCCGTCACCCGACACAATGTGTCCCAAAAATTTGACCTCTCGTAGCTAAAATTCGCTCTTACTGAACTTGGAATATAACTGCTTATCTCTCAAAGTTTGTAGAACCATTCTCAAATGCTCCGCGTGCTCGCTCTCATTATGTGAATAAATCAATATGTCCTCGATAAAAACGACGACGAACTTATCTAAGTACGACTGAAAAATGCAGTTCATCAAATTCATAAACACCGCGGGAGCATTTGTTAAATCGAAGGGCATAACAAGAAACTCGTAGTGCCCATACCTCGTCTTAAACACGATTTTTGGTACATCTTGCTCCTTAACCCTTAGTTGATAGTAGCCCAACCTTAAATCTATCTTAGAAAACACGGTAGCTCCCTTCAACTGATCGAACAAATCATTGATCCTTGGCAAGGGATACTTGTTCTTCACAGTTACCTTGTAGAGCTGTCAATAGTCTATGCACAACCTCATCGACCCGTCTTTCTTTTTCACAAAAAGTACCAAGCATCCCACGATGAATAGCTCGGTCTTGCAAAACCTTTGTCAGTTAATTCTTGCAATTGTACCTTCAACTATTTTAATTCTGTTAGAGCCATCCTATACGGAGCGGTCGAGATAGGTGCCGTACCAGGAACCAACTTGATACCAAACTCAACTTCTCTGGTTGGAGGCAATTCGGGCAATTCTTCTGGAAACACATCCAGATACTCACATACCACCGACATTGTCTCAATTTTCACTTCAGACTCTTTGGTGTTCAACACAAATGCTAGGTAGGATTCATACCCTTTTCTCAAATATTTCTCAGCAATCAAAGACGAGATTAGCAATGGTGAGTTATCCGATTCACCTGATTCAACCCGAATAATATCCCCATTCTCACATTTCATTTTAATGAACTTGCTACCACAATTCTCTATCACATCATGAGCAGTCAACCAATCCATGCCAAGAATTAGATCAAATTCATCAAAAGGTAGTAGCATGAGGTTGCCGGAAAATAATGACCTCTAGTCATCAAAGGACAACCTCTACACACATTATCAATTATCACATGCCTGCCTAATGGGTTTGACACTTTTATCGCAAATTTGGTAGACTCAACAAACATATTCATACTAGGTACTAATTTCATGCATCCATAGGAATGAGTAGACCCCAGATCAAGCAAAGCAATAATAGAAATATTGTGAAGAGAAAAAGTACCCATAATCACATCTGGTGAAGATGCCTCTTCGCGAGCGCGAATGGCGTAAGTCCTTGCAAGCGCATGGCCCTCGGACCTCACAGCTAAATCTCTAGAGGTACCTCTACTGCTAGCCCTACTGCCCGGGTTCTTCTATGGTCTACCCCTTGGAGGAGCACTACTCGCCCTCACTTCTTGGTTTTTCTCTTTCTTATCTAATTCAGGGTAGTCTCGAATGTAGTGATCCACATTTGAAGCACCCTCTCTCATTCCCTCGGTACTCGTCGAAATGATGCCTACCACACTGCGTACACTCTAGCCTATTTGGCTGAGCACTACCAACACTTGCGACAGAAGTGGTCTGAGCTTTAGAAGCTGCGTTCTACTTGTTCTTGCTCCTATTTGAGACGTTCAATCTAGGAAACTCTTTTGATCTCTTAGATGAGGCCTACTGTGATTTCCCCATTTGTCTTTTCCTTACGTCTCGGGACTCGATGTCATCTCCTCTTCTCTTTGGCCAATTCTTCAGCCTTACATGCTCTCTCCACGAGCACCAAAAATTCCCTCAATTCTAAAATGCCAACTAATAGATGGATATATTTGTTTAGACCATCTTCAAACCTCTTGCACATGATGGCTTCTGTAGATACGCACTCCCGTGCATATTTGTTGAGTCTCACAAACTCACGCTCATACTCTGTCACCGTCCTACGACCTTGCTTTAGCTCTAAAAATTCGTTCCTCTTTTGGTCTATAAACCTCTGACTAATGTACTTCTTCCAGAACTCCTCCTAGAAGAATTCCTATGTAATCCTTTCCCTTGGTACAACTGACACAAGGGTGTTCCACCATTGGTAGGCTGAGTCTCGTAAGAGTGACACTGCGCACTTCACGCACTCCTCAGGCGTACATGATAACTCATCAAATACCCTAATGGTATTTTCTAACCAAAATTTTGCTCTCTTAGGGTCATCATCAATTTTAGCCCACAATTCCTCAGCCCCTTACTTTCATATTTTTTCTACCAGGGGTTTCTCTCTCCTAACTATCTCCACTCCTTGAGGAGCTACAGGGG
Organism: Gossypium anomalum; assembly: GCA_025698475.1. NCBI lineage: Eukaryota > Viridiplantae > Streptophyta > Magnoliopsida > Malvales > Malvaceae > Gossypium > Gossypium anomalum. The sequence goes on from CM046956.1 coordinate 66,252,063, forward strand.
TATACTGAGGAATCGGAGGAGGTGAGGGAGGCGGAGTGTTGGGATTCGTACGAACAAACTCCTTGTACTAGGCATCCATCGTGTGGAGGTAAGCTTCTCTAGCCCCTTCGCCCTAACTTAGTGTCACGGGCCCACTATCTATTGGTGCGGTCCCTTCAGCGGGAGCCGGTGCATTACTTTCCATGTCATCCGTTGTAGCTACGTCGGGATCCATTTACTATATAAAAAAATACAATTTATCTCGTCAAGAGTCCTCACACTATCAATATACAGTTATGGCATGTATAGCTAGACTCGTACTCTCACTAGGTTAGTCTTAGAACCAACTAAACCATAACTCTAATACCATTAGATGTAACACCCCAAACTCGAGTCCTACACCGGGACGGGATGCGAGGCACTACCTCACTTAAACCCATGCATTCGAACATTTTAGAATCATTAAGACTTGATCGAATTTAAAACTTTTTCAAACTTTGTTTAAAACTCCTTAACATGGGCCTACGAGGCCTCAAACGTCCATTGTAAACCATTCGGGACCAGTTCAGCATCCTTAGCAAACTTTAGAAAATAAACCCTAGAAACAGGGTACACGCCCGTGTGGAAAGGCAACACGCCCATGTGGTCATTATGACATAGCCGTGCTAATGGCCTGTGTGACACACACGGCTTAAGCATCTAAGGACATGCCCATGTCCCATGCCCTGTGAATTAAATTCCAAATTCGAACCTACAAGGTTTTTCACACGGCCCGACACACGCTCGTGTCCCTCACACGACCATGACACGCCCGTGTCTTATCCCGTGTCTAAAGACCATGACATTCTATTTCTGACATTAGCATTCAATTTAGGGCACACGGTTGAGGCACACGCCTGTGGCCATAGGCCGTGTCCTCCACACGGCTAGGACAAACAGCCGTGTCTCTACCCGTGTGTTTACTACCTTGCATACTGAATTGAATTTTTTACGTGTAGGGGACACACGACCAGACAACACGCCCATGGGGCCGACCACACTCGTGTGTCTACCCATGTGGACAATATAAGGCTATCTACCAAGCCCTTGCCACCTTGAAACACAATCGAACACCAACCAACATATCAAAGTCTAAAATGAATACGATTTCACAACCAAACATGTGACAGCCCTAATTTGACCCTAGTCGGGAAGTGGTTCGGGACCGCAAAACTGAGTCATAAAAATAATTAATTGTTATATTCTATGTTTTTGATGTGAGTAAATGCATATGTGAAAGTTTCATGCTTTGATTTGGTCATTTGTATGTGAATTTATTAAATAGGACTTATGTGGGAAATTTTTGAAATGTGATAGGTTAATTTATAATGGTCTATTAATGCATGTATTGAAAAGAATGGTTTTGCATGTCAAATTACCCATTTTAGATAGTGGCCGACCATGTTACTAGTTATTAGATAATATATGAATTTTCTATTATCATTATTTTTATGTGAATAGCTTAATATTATAGAATAATAATTAAAAGTAGAAAATGGGTGAAGAAAACAAAGTATTCATCTTGTTCCTTCTAAACCGAATGTAAAGAAGAATAGGAGAGAAACACCATTAAGTCATCTTAGGTTTATATTAAGGTAAGAATTTTATGTTAATTCTTGAAATTTTAGTTAATTTTGAGCTAGTTACTAAGTTCTTTATGTAACCCATGCTAAATTTTTTGGTTTTGGGAATGATTATAGCTTTCGGCCATAGTTGTTAATAAGGGTTTCGGTTGTTGTTTTATGTTAATTTAGATGTATAATAGTAGATAAGTGTTTAAGCTAAACAAATGACCATATGTGTGCATTAGATGTTAAGGGAGAAGAATCAGCTAATTTGTGGTGTGCTATGACCGAATATGAATTTGGCTATAATTGAGTATTGTATATGCTTTAAAGTGATGGAATGAAAGGAATGCTTAAAATGTGTTATAAACAACTAAGTGTTAAATTAAAGTTTGCTAAACTACCATTGTCCTTGACGAATATATGTGCTTAATTAAGAAGAGTTTATTATTGTTGAATGTTTCGGTGTTGGCTGCTTAAATAACAATATTTTTTGTATTAGATTGAGTTGATGAGTTGATAAAAGTGTAAGGATAACTCAAGGCTCATATAAGCATTCGGCATTAGCTAGGGAGTGAGAGCTTTGATAATTGATGTATATGTGAAATGAGTGGTGCTATATATATATGTGATTTATTTGGTAATACTTGTAGTGGTTAAACTAGTGTATAAGAAAATAAGATAAACTATGTGAATTTCGTTTGTGTATGTGAGATTGGTATAAGTTGAATAATCGGTTATTAGAGTATATGGTCATTTTGAGTTTGAGTTACAAGTGACTTTCATGGCTTGATAAATTCTCGCCATTTTCGGTTATAAATAAATATGAAATCGAATCATGACATATTTACAAATTATATTATATTATATTGAGTTTGATATGTGATTGCTGAATGTTAATAATAAGTAAACAATATTGGTTAAAATATTAAACACATCTATTTGTATTTATTAAGCTCAAGAGCAAGGGGGATCAAAGTTGGATAGGGGAAAAGAGAAAGCAATAGAGTAATCAATCCACAACCGTCCCAATATACCGTGGTAAGTTCGAATAGTCACATTTAGTACATAATTGATATTGTCATGATATATGAATGATAATTGTACTATGATTAATTGATTCTTTTGAATATAGTTATATGATGAATAAATAATGCTTAAGGCTTTAAGCCGAATAGTTAATAGAAAGTTAAATTTAGAAGGTAAGATAGACATATATTCTTATGTATATTACTGAGCCAAAAGAATTAATGAATTGGTGTCCATGTTATACCATTATTCGAATGAGTATATGAACAATGATTGTGAGTTGTTATGTGAATTAAATTCTTTTGCAAATAAATATGTATGATACTTAGTGATGGAATAAATCTGGACTTAAAGTCTGCAGGCTATGTGCTGGAATAAATCTGGACTTAAAGTCCGCAGGCTAAGTGCTGGAGTATATTCAGATTTAAGGTCCGCAGGTTATATGTTGGAATATATCCGGGCTAAAGTCTCGCTGGCTTCGAGCTGGTGCTATACCGGGTTTAAATTCTCGAAGGCTTGTGCTGGTATTGAATTTAAATCTCGAAGGCATTTGTGTTGGAATGTGCGATCTTGCCGTAATAATTTTAATTAATGTACTTACAACCCTAAGATGATCAGGTATGTACCGTATATACATTGTAAAAATTTGATTCAGTATAAATTGTGATTATTCAATTGAATAGTGCTCTTTTGGCCATTTCTTAGGGTTGTTGAAGTCTATAGCTTATTCGGGATACATGAATATTGGTTTATGTGAAATTAGGTTAAGATTGACTATGAGCATGTAAGTATATTGGTTGAAATATGAAGTAACATGAATATGTGTGTTTGCGTATATGTATTTATTTAGCCTTGTAATTGAATTAGATGTATTCGGGCAAAGGATGAAGTTGATTGGGTAAAAGAAAAAAATAAAAAAAAATATAGATTATCTACATGATACGAATTCATGTTTAAGGTAAGTTTAAGATGATATGTATGAACAATAGTGGTATATTTAATCATGGTTACGGTTGGTCTGAAAGATGATTAGCCGTATGAATGCTATGTTTTAACTTTAAACGTTTTCATTACTTAAATCTTACTAAGCCTTGAAAGCTTACTTTGTTTCTTATTTCTCTCTTTTTAGATTGTCGATTCTGGCCACCGACTCGGGGATCGTCAACGGATCATCATACTATCGACCGTTTTGGTATAGTTACATTTTGGTCTTGATATGGCATGTATAGGCTAGACTGTTGGGAACAATATTTTTGTATATGTAAATATGTAGTCATACGAATATAACTTTTATTTTAGAATGTATGTTCAGACTGAAATTGGATTGTGAATTGCCGTTAATGACTTTGGAAAATGTTTTAATTAATGTTAGCTAGGTAATATATCTTAACCTTAATCTGGCGATCAGAAACGGGATAGGAGTGTTACATTTTATTGGTATAAGAACTACGGTTTAGTCGATTCTAAGACTACCGTAGAATGTTTGAGTCTAGTTATATATGCCATATAGTATTATTATGATAGTACGGGGAATTTTGTCACTTAAAAGTGTGTCTTTGTATAGTGATAGATCCCGATCCCAATCGAGCGGTAGTTGATGATGTTGAGAGTGTAGCGCCTGCTCCCGTGCATGGGACAGTGCCGGTGGACTGTCAACCTATTGCAAGTAATCAGAATGATGAGGCTGGACAGGCTCTCTATAATATAATGAATGATTGGTTCAACCAATACATTCGAACCAATACGGCTGTTCCACAACCCCCACTCCCGAATAATACACCCTCTGTACCTATGATACCTCCAAGAATCGCGATCGACGAGGATAAATAAGCCCCGATTGATGAATCAAAGCACGGGCTCACGAATTTAAGGCGACAGATAGCGATGATGCTGAGCAAGCTGAATTTTGGTTGGACAACACTATTCGGGTGTTTGATGAACTGTCCTGCACACCCGATAAATGCTTAAAATGTGCTATATCTTTGCTACGTGATTCTACCTATTATTGGTGGAATACGTTGATTTCTGTTGTGCCCAGAGAGCGAGTGACTTGGGAATTCTTCCAAACCGAGTTCCAAAAAAAGTATATCAGCCAGAGATTCATTGATCAGAAACGGAAAGAATTTCTTAAACTTAAACAAGGTTCCATGTCGGTTACTGATTATGAACAAAAATTTGTAAGGCTTAGCTGGTATGCCCGAGAATGTGTTTCTTAATAAGCTATAATGTGTAAACGTTTCGAAGATGGATTGAACGAAGATATAAAATTGTATGTGGGCATTCTCCAAATCAGAGAGTTTTTAATACTTGTAGAGCGAGCTTGCAAGGCCGAAGAGCTTAGTAAAGAGAAAAGAAAAGCTGAGTTGGGAGCAAGAGAGTTCCGTAAGAGATCTTCGGGAAAGCCCTTTCAGCAGTCATCGAAGAAATTCAGAGAGGATTCAGGTCAATCTAAAGACACTTCAGGTTTTTCTAGACAAGACCATAATCGACCCCCAGCGAGTACGTGAGCCACTTTGGTTGCCAGTGTTGGAAATGATCGTCGGGACAGAACAGAGTGCAAGTATTGTGGTAAATGGCATTCAGGGAGTTGTAGATTTCATGACCGCTCATGTTATAAATGTGGGTCAGCCGACCACTTTATCAAAGATTGCCCAAGAATATCCGAACAAAACGTGAATCAGAGTGGGAAACCGAATAATACTACAGCACAAGGTAGACCACCTAAGAATACAGGGAATGCTAGCGGCGGTCAGAGAGGGTCTAAAGATATTACCAGCAGATCTGAGGCTCGTGCTCCTGCTAGAGCTTATGCTATACTCGCACGCGAGGATGCTTCTTCGCCAGATGTTATTACCGGTAATTTCACTCTCTTTGATACTAATGTGATTGCATTGATTGACCCTGGTTCTACTCATTCATACGTATGTGAGACTTTAGCATCCAGTAAGACTTTACCTGTTGAGTCTACTGAGTTCGTAATTCGAGTGTCAAATCCCTTGGGTCGATATGTACTTGACGACAAAGTGTGCAAGAAATGCCCTTTAATAATTCGAGGTTCCTGTTTTCCAGCCGATTTAATGCTTTTACCGTTTGATGAATTTGATGTTATTCTCGGTATGGATTGGTTGACTGTACATGATGCAATTTTTAATTGCAAAAGAAAGACCATTGATTTGAGATTTGCAAATAGTGAGATAGTCTGAGTTGAGTCTACTGACTTGAACGGATTGCCAGCAGTAATATCCTCGATGTTGGCTCAAAAATATGTGAGAAAGGTCTGTGAAGCGTATCTTGCATACATACTTGATAATAAAGAATCAGAAAGGAAGCTTGAATCAGTGCCAGTGGTTTGTGAATATCCGGATTTTTTTTAAAGAATTACCGGGGTTACCACCTGTTCGGGAGGTTGAGTTTGGCATTGAACTTGTACCTGGGACTACATCGATTTTGATAGCTCCGTATCGTATGGAACCAGCCGAATTAAAAGAATTGAAAGCTCAATTGCAAGAGATGATGGATAGAGGTTTCGCTCGAACGGATTTCTCACCTTGGGGTGCACCAGTATTGTTTGTGAAAAAGAATGACAGAACCATGAGATTGTACATCGACTATCGTTAGTTGAATAAAGTGACAATAAAGAATAAATATCTGTTACCGCGTATTGATGATTTGTTTGATCAACTGAAGGGAGCCTCAGTATTTTCAAAGATAGATTTGAGATCGGGTTATTATCAGTTGCGAGTTCGAGATTCAGATATACCTAAACTGCTTTCAGAATGAGATACGGTCACTACGAGTTCTTAGTGATGCCGTTTGGGCTCATTAATGCCCCTGTAGTATTTATGGATTTGATGAACCGAATTTTCAGGCAGTGTTTGGACCGGTTTGTAGTTGTGTTTATAGATGATATCTTGATTTATTCACGTGATGAAACTGAACACGCCAAGCACCTGAGATTAGTGTTACAGATATTACAGGATAAGCAGTTATATGCTAAGTTCAGTAAATGTGAGTTCTGGTTGAGAGAAGTTAGCTTTTTGGGACATGTAATATCCGCATCAGGTATTCGAGTTGATTCGGGCAAAATTTCAGCCATATTTGATTGGAAGCCCCCGAGAAATATTATAGAAGTTTGGAGCTTTTTGGGACTTACTGGTTACTACAGACAATTTGTAAAAGGTTTTTCGATGATAGCTACACCTATGACGAAGCTACTTCAGAAAGATATTAAGTTCGAATGGTCAGATAAGTGCCAGAAAAAGTTTCACCAAACCGAAAACGCTTTTGACTAAGCCCTAGTGTTAGTGCAAACCGAATCCAGTAAAGAGTTTGTTATTTACAGTGATGCGTCCTTACATGGGCTGGGTTGTGTATTGATGCAAGAGGGTCGAGTTGTAGCTTACGCATCGAGGCAATTGAAACCACATTAGAAAAACTAACCGACTCATGATCTTGAATTAGCTACCATAGTTTTTGCTTTAAAAATATGGCGACAGTATTTGTTCGGAGAAAGATATCATGTATATTCAGATCATAAAAGCCTCAAATATTTAATGACTCAAAAAGATTTGAATCTGAGACAAAGACGTTGGCTTGAATTGTTGAAAGATTATGATCTTGTTATTGACTATCACCTTGGAAAGGCTAGTTGCCGATGCTTTGAGTCGCAAATCACTGTTTGCTTTGCGAGCGATCAATGTTCACTTGTCTATTTCATCCGATAATGTGTTAGTAGCAGAATTAAAAGCCAAACCATTATTGACTCATCAGATATGTGAAAATCAGAAAGTTGATGATGAATTGGTAGCTAAACGAGCTGAATGTGTTTTGAATGTGGATTCAGAGTTTCAAATTGACGACAATGATTGTTTGAGGTTCAGAAGTCAATTGTACGTTCCAAGAAATTCAGAACTTATTTCGATGATTTTGAACGAAGCTCATAATAGCCGAACGTCGATACATCCTGGTAGCACGAAAATGTACAATGATCTGAAACGTCAGTTTTGGTGGCCTAGTATGAAACGAGACATTTTTGACTTTGTTTCGAAATGTTTGGTATGTCAACAAGTGAAAGTAGAACATCAAGTGCCTTCAGGATTACTTCAGCTGATCAAGATACCTGAATGGAAATGGGATCGAGTCACGATGGATTTTGTATCTGGGTTGCCATTGTCGTCAAGCAAGAAAGATGCGATCTGGGCTATTGTTGATAGATTGACAAAGTCGGCTCATTTTATTTCCGTACGTATGGATTATTCACTTGACAAACTAGCTGAGTTGTATGTTTCTCAGATTGTGAACTTACACGGGATACCTATTTCTATTGTGTCGGATAGAGATCTGAGATTCACATCGCGATTCTGGAAGAAGTTGCAAGAAGCATTAGGTACCAAGTTACATTTTAGCACCGCTTTTCATCCCCAGACTGATGGTCAATTCGAGCAGATTATTCAAATACTCGAGGATATGTTGAGATGTTGCATCCTTGAGTTTAGTGGTTCATGGGAACGGTATTTACCTTTGGTTTAATTAAACTTACAACAATAGTTTTCAATCAAGCATTAAGATGGCACCTTCACGAGGCTTTATCTTTATCGCAAATTTTAGTACCGTTGTTGTTTTGGACCGAGCTTTGTGAAAGTAAAATTTTTAGAGTTGATTTGATTAAAGATGCTGAGCAGAAAGTAAAAGTAATCCGTGAAAGTCTGAAAGCAGCTTCAGATCGTCAAAAGTCGTATGCGGACTTAAAACGAAGAGACATTGAATATCAGGTCAGAGACAAGTGTTTCTTAAAGTTTCACCATGGAAAAAGGTACTCAGATTTGGTCGTAAAGACAAATTGAGTCGGAGGTTCATCGGGCCGTATGAAATATCCGAACGAATTGGGCCAGTCGCATACAGATTGATTTTTCCCCTTGAGCTTGAAAAGATTCACAATGTTTTTCATGTCTCGATGCTTCGATATTATAGATCTGATCCATCGCACAAAATTAATCCATCAGAGGTTGAAATACAATCTGATTTGAGTTATGAAGAAGAACCAATTCGTATTCTAGCTCGCGAGGTGAAAGAGTTGCGAAACAAAAAGGTTTCATTAGTAAAAGTGTTATGGCTCAAGCACGGAATTGAAGAAGCTACTTGGGAACCTGAGAATTCTATGAAAGAACGTTACCCAAATCTATTTACTGGTAAGATTTCCAAGGATGAAAATTCCTTAAGTGGGGAAGAGTTGTGACAGCCCTAATTTGACCTTCGTTGGGAAGTGGTTTCGGGACCACAAAACTGAGTCATAAAAATAATTAATTGTTATATTATATGTTTTTGATGTGAGTAAATGCATGTGTGAAAGTTTCATGCTTTGATTGGTCATTTGTATGTGAATTTATTAAATAGGACTTTTTTGAAATGTGATAGGTTAATTTATAATGGTCTATTAATGCATGTATTGAAAAGAATGGTTTTGCATGTCAAATTACCCATTTTAGATAGTGGCCGGCCATGTTACTAGTTATTATATAATATATGAATTTTCTATTATCATTATTTTTATGTGAATAGCTTAATATTATAGAATAATAATTAAAAGTAAAAAATGGGTGAAGAAAACAAAGAATTCATCTTGTTCCTTCTAAACCGAATGTAAAGAAGAATAGGAGAGAAACACCATTCGGTCATCTTAGGTTTATATTAAGGTAAGAATTTTATGTTAATTCTTGAAATTTTAGTTAATTTTGAGCTAGTTACTAAGTTCTTTATGCAACCCATGCTAAATTTTTTGGTTTTGGGAATGATTATAACTTTCGGCCATAGTTGTTAATAAGGGTTTCGGTTGCTGTTTTATGTTAATTTAGATGTATAATAGTAGATAAGCGTTTAAGCTAAACAAATGACCATATGTGTGCATTAGATGTTATGGGAGAAGAATCGGCTAATTTGTGGTGTGCTATGACCAAATATGAATTTGGCTATAATTGAGTATTGCATATGCTTTAAAGTGATGGAATGAAACGACTGCTTAAAATGTGTTATAAACAACTAAGTGTTAAATTAAAGTTTGCTAAACTACCATTGTCCTTGACGAATATATGTGCTTAATTAAGAAGAGTTTATTGTTGTTGAATGTTTCGGTGTTGGCTGCTTAAATAACAATATTTTTTGTATTAGATTGAGTTGATGAGTTGATAAAAGTGTAAGGATAACTCAAGGCTCATATAAGCATTCGGCATTAGCTAGGGAGTGAGAGCTTTGATAATTGATGTATATGTGAAATGAGTGGTGCTATATATATATGTGATTTATTTGGTAATACTTGTAGTGGTTAAACTAGTGTATAAGAAAATAAGATAAACTATGTGAATTTCGTTTGTGTATGTGAGATTGGTATAAGTTGAATAATCGATTATTAGAGTATATGGTCATTTTGAGTTTGAGTTACAAGTGACTTTCATGGCTTGATAAATTCTCGCCATTTTCGGTTATAAATAAATATGAAATCGAATCATGACATATTTACAAATTATATTATATTATATTGAGTTTGATATGTGATTGCCGAATGTGAATAATAAGTAAACAATATTGATTAAAATATTAAACACATCTATTTGTATTTATTAAGCTCAAGAGCAAGGGGGATCAAAGTTGGATAGGGGAAAAGAGAAAGCAATAGAGTAATCAATCCACAACCGTCCCAATATACCGAGGTAAGTTCGAATAGTCACATTTAGTACATAATTGATATTGTCATGATATATGAATGATAATTGTACTATGATTAATTGATTCTTTTGAATATAGTTATATGATGGATAAATCATGCTTAAGGCTTTAAGCCGAATAGTTAATAGAAAGTTAAATTTAGAAGGTAAGATAGACATATATTCTTATGTATATTACTGAGCCAAAAAAATTAATGAATTGGTGTCCTTGTTATACCATTATTCGAATGAGTATATGAACTATGATTGTGAGATGTTATGTGAATTAAATTCTTTTGCAAATAAATATGTATGATACTCAGTGATGGAATAAATCCGGACTTAAAGTCCGCAAGCTATGTGCTGGAATAAATCCGGACTTAAAGTCCGCAGGCTAAGTGCTGGAACATATTCGGATTTAAGGTCCGCAGGTTATATGTTGGAATATATCCGGGCTAAAGTCCCGCCGGCTTCGAGCTGGTGCTATACCGGGTTTAAATTCCCAAAGGCTTGTGCTGGTATTGAATTTAAATCCCAAAGGCATTTGTGTTGGAATGTGCGATCTTGCCATAATAATTTTAATTAATATACTTACAACCGTATATACATTGTACAAATTTGATTCAGTATAAATTGTGATTATTCAATTGAATAGTGCTCTTTCGGCCATTTCTTAGGGTTGTTGAAGTCTATAGCTTATTCGGGATACATGAATATTGGTTTAAGTGAAATTAAGTTAAGATTGACTATGAGCATGTAAGTATATTGGTTGAAATATGAAGTAACATGAATTTGTGTGTTTGCGTATATGTATTTATTTAGCATTGTGATCGAATTAGATGTATTCGGGCAAAGGATGAAGTTGGTTGGGTAAAAGAAAAAAATAAAAATATATATATAGATTATCTACATGATACGAATTCGTGTTTAAGGTAAGTTTAAGATGATATGTATGAACAATAGTGGTATATTTAATCATGGTTACGTTTGGTCTGAAAGATGATTAGCCGTATGAATGCTATGTTTTAACTTTAAACGTTTTCATTACTTAAATCTTACTAAGCCTTGAAAGCTTACTCTGTTTCTTATTTCTCTCTTTTTAGATTGTCGATTCTGGCCATCAACTCGGGGATCGTCAACGGATCATCATACTATCGACCATTTTGGTATAGTTACATTTTGGTCTTGATATGGCATTTATAGGCTAGACTATTGGGAACAATATTTTTGTATATGTAAATATGTAGTGATACGAATATAACTTTTATTTTAGAATGTTTGTTCAGACTGAAATTGGATTGTGAATTGCCATTAATGACTTTGGAAAATGTTTTAATTAATGTTAGCTCAGTAATATCTCTTAACCTGATAGGAGTGTTACAAAACAATCATAGCTAAGGCATATATATAATTCATGTTTTCAACCATAGCAAAGATTTCACATCCATGAAAGACTACTTTGCATTCATATAATAACTTTCAATATTAGCCATTTTTCGTGGCCTTATACAAAATGAGTCAAATATTAAACAAGCAAACACATTTGACCCCAAAACAATGTGACACTAATACAAAATCAAAGAGTCCTATACATGCCATAATAAAAATTCAAGAACTAATAATACCAAGTGCTTCGATTGATAGTGTGATCGATGCCTCCAACATCCGTTGATCCACGAGCTAATTAGGCGACACTATAAGAAAATGGAAAGAAATAGGGTAAGCATAGAGCTTAGTAAGTTGCATGCAAATGAATACAACAACACTTTACCATCCATCATCTTGCTAATAATATAAAAATAGACATAAGCACAACTTACTCATCACTATCCAATACAATTCACATAGCACATATATTAAGCTCTCATCTCATACATTTCAAATAGGTACCTGTACCACTCAATACATGGTTATACTTTTCTCGTTAAACTTAAACTGAAATTCTCACCGTTGAACCTGTAACACCCCTAAACCTGTAACCGTCGCCGAAATAGGTTAAGAGGCATTACTAGACTTATCATTCAGTTTAGAACAATTATAAACAAATTATCAACTCATTACAATAAAAGTCATTCATTCTCATACAATATAAACTTAAATTCGAGTATACAATACTCAAAACATGCATTTGGGACCAAATCGGTAATATATAAAGTTTCAGAAACCTCTAAAATTTTCAACTTTTAAAAGGTCACACGCCCGTGTGAGCAGGCCGTGTGCCACACGGCCTTAGACACGCCCGTGTGTCTAAGCCGTGGCGAAACAGGGCATACATACTGACTTGTCCACACGGCCACAAGACACCCCCGTGTGCCAGGCCATGTGAAAATTAGGGAGGCTATTGACTTGGCCATACGACCGACCACACGCCCGTGTGCCACACACGACAAATAGACACGCTCTTGTGTCTAGGCCATGTCAGAAACTGGAGGGTATACTGCCTTTAATTCATAGGGTACCCCAGAGGACACACGGCCGTGCAACGTGACCGTGTGTCGCGCACAGCTGAGACACATGCTTGAGTCTCGGCCCGTGTGGATAAGAACAGGCTATTTAAAAGCCAATTTGCCACCCCAATAGGGATCAACCTACAATCAAAGGAACAATCATATTTCTACCACCAATTCAGCCAATATTTATGCTTAAACATTCATCATTTATAACATAGCATTATTAACCACTTTCCTACTCATAAACCTTACCAATTCATGCTAAACATAAGGTAAGCTCAAACCAAAACATTTCCTTCCATACATCATTCAATCTCAAGTTAAACTTACCAAGTCTTACCAACTAAAACCTACCACAATTGCATATTGCCATCACATACCATAAACCATTATCAACTATGAGTTCAAGCACAAATTAGCCAAGTGACATGGCTATGTATATACATCACAAAACATACTTTCACAACTACTAGCCTATACATGCCATACTTTAAAAATATGCATTTTTAAAAGTACCAAAATGAGGTTCGATAGTGTGGTGACGGTCCTAGATGATCCCCGAGTTTGCAGTACCTTCGATACCTAAAAACAATGTAAACACACATAAAGTAAGCTTTCAAAAGCTTAGTAAGCTCGTACCAAAACATCAATAATATAAAATGTGAAACATCAATACTTAAGTAATTATAATCTCTCAATTCATCCATCAAGTCCATGCCAACACCAACTATATGTTTATACAAATTCAATAAACTTTTATGCATTTTACCACCTACCACATAGCTATTATATTTACCGAAAAATTTTCATATTCATTCGTTTTCAATCTCACCTCTTGTTTGAATACTTTAGACTTTCCGATGATCACCAATGCTTTAATTATCCATACACTTAGTGCTTAAAGATTAGCCGAAGCTAGAATGAGTCTACACACTTAGTGCCATCTCAACAAACCGAAGTTAAGTCGGTATCGGACACGTATTGCCTTTAGTAGCCGAAGCTAGTTTAAATCGCACACTTAGTCCCAAATACTTTCTATTCATCATCATATACATCCAGTTCAATTATTTATACATCTATGCATAATCAAAACAGCTATATATACTTATAATATCATGTTCTACGTACGAACTTACCTCATATTTGAAGTTGTCGATTCGATTATTTATTCTACAATCTTCGACTTCCCCCGATATAAAGCCGAATTCTGCTTTTCTTGATCTATATGTATACAAAATTAACCCTTTTATTCACCAAATCATTCAAAACAATCTATATACACACAATTAAGGTATTTTGCAAAAGAGCCCTCACATTTTCACATTTCGACACTTTAGCCCGTAATTCACAAAATCACAAAATACACAAATATTTGCTTGTACACAAGCTTAGCCGAAATTTCATGACTCTCATAAAAGTCCACACATTTCATTTATTTCACATTTTAGTCCCTTAAAATAATATTTTTACAATTTAGCCCAAATTACTCAATTTCATCAAAAATTCAAAGACAACACATTTAAACCTAACATCAAACTTCCATAATTCATCAACTAACATCACAAAACTCATAGTTTCATCAATGGCGCAATTCCAAATCATCAACAAAATCAAAAATTAAGGCATGGGTTTGGTAGTATACAAAGCAACGATTGCAAAAACGTAAAAATTATCAAAAACCGAAGTAAAACATACCTAAATCCAAGGTTGCAAGTATCAAACCCTAGAAAAGTTTTTCTCTTTTCTTTTCTTTGCATAATTCGGTCATGGATGAACAAGAATGGCCATATATCATGCTTTTGTTTTATTTTAATTACTTAATAACTCATTTACCATTTTACCCATGCGTTATAAACCTTTAAAACGTTAATAACAAGGCCATTAATGTCCATTCATATACTCAATGGTCAAATAACAACATAAAGACCTCTCCTTTAATAAGCCAAGTCAAATAGGCACTTTTTAACATCTAGCACACAACTTTTACATTTTATGTGATTAGGTCCTTTTTGCAAATTAAGAACACAAACAGTTAAATTTTTACACGAAACTGTCACACATGTCAATTCACTTATAACAGGCACGAAAAATAATATTAAAATATGTTTTTATCTCAGATATGTGGTCCCAAAACCACTATTCCAATGAGGGTCAGAATCAGGCTGTTACAATTGTTCCCCCTTAGGGATTTTCGTCCCCGAAAATCTTACCGTTAAACAGATTCAGATATTACTGTCTCATAGTATCTTCTGGTTCCCACGTGGCCTTTTCAATACAGTGTCGATGCCACATCACTTTAACTAACGGAATTTTCATATTCCTAACTCTTTAACCTCTCTAGCTAAGATACAAATCAGCTTTTCTTCGTAAGTCATATCAGACTGAATTTTAATCTCAGACGGAGGAATTACATGAGAAGGATCGAATATGTATCGTCGAAGCATCGATACATGAAACACATTGTGAATCTTTTCTAACTCTGGTGGCAACAACAATTTATATGCTACCAGCTCGATACGCTCAATAATTTCATACGGCCCGATGAACGTCGAACTTAACTTGCCTTTTCTACCAAACCGAAGCACTTTTTTCCACAGAGACACTTTCAGAAACACTTTGTCACCGATCTCAAGCTCAATGTCTTTTCTTTTCAAATCTGCATATGATTTCTGATGATCGGAAGCTGCTATCAAACTATCTCGGATCACTTTTACTTTTTGTTTAGTTTCTTTTATCAAATCAACCCCGTGAATCTTATTTTCGCTGAACTCAGTCCAATATAAAGGTGTACGGCATTTGCGACCATATAAAGCTTCGTATGGTGCCATTTTAATGCTAGACTGGAAACTGTTATTATAAGCGAATTCAATCAAAGGTAGATATTGTTCCCATGTACCTTCAAACTCAAGAATCCTCGAGTATATGAATAATCCGCTTGGATTGACCATCTGTTTGCCGATGAAAAGTAGTACTAAAGTGCAATTTAGTACCCAGAGCATCTTGCAACTTCTTCTAGAATCTCGATGTAAATCTCAGGTCTCTATCTGACACTATCGACAATGGCACACCATGCAATCTCACGACATCAGAAATGTATAACTCAGCTAATTTATCAAGTGAGTAATCAGATCCAACAGGAATAAAATGAGCTAATTTAGTGAAACAATCAACTATAACCCAAATTGTGTCTTTCTTTCTCGGAGACAGGGGCAAACCCGAAACAAAATCTATGGTCACTCGATCCCATTTCAACTCTGGAACCATAATCGGTTGTAGCAACCCAAATAGAACCTGATGTTTGGCTTTAACTTGCTGACAGATCAAACATTTAGAAACAAAATCAGAGATATCTATTTTCATTCCTGACCACCAATAATGCTGTTTGAAATCATTATACATTTTCGTACTACCCGGATGCACAGATAAACGACTATTGTGAGCTTCACTTAGAATCATCTAAATTAAATCTGAATTTCTCGGAATACAAATTTAATCTCGAAATCTCAAGCAATCATTTTTATCAACTCTGAATTCTGAATCAGACTTTACATCACATTGAGCTCGTTTAACTAAAATCTCATTATCAATCTTCTAAGCTTCAATAATCTGTTGTAAGAACAAATGTCCTACTTTTAATTCAGCTAAAACTGAACCATCATTGGACAAGACTAAATAAGCGTTCATTGCACGTAGAGCAAACAATGATTTTCGACTCAAAGCATCAGCAACAACATTTGCTTTTCCCGGGTGATAATCAATCACAAGTTCATAGTCTTTTAGCAGTTCTAACCATCTTCTCTGTTGCAGATTTAAGTCTTTCTAAGTTATCAAATACTTCAAACTCTTATGATCCGAATACACATGACATTTATCACCGAACAAGTAATGGTGCCAAATCTTTAAAGCGAACACAACCGTAGCTAACTCTAGATCGTGCATTGGATAGTTCTTTTCGTGCAACTTCAACTGTCTCGAAGCATAAGCAATAACTTTTCCTTCTTGCATTAGAACACATCCTAGACCAATCAACGAAGCATCACTGTAAATTACAAATTCTTTACCCGATTCAGGTTGTACCAATACCGGAGCTTCAGTCAACAAGGTTTTCAACTGATCAAAGTTGTTCTGACATATTTCAGACCATTCAAATTTCACTTCTTTCTGTAGCAATTTTGTCAACGGAGTCGCAATCATCAAAAAACCTTTCACGAATCTTCTATAGTAACCAGCTAGTCCTAGAAAACTACGGACTTCAAAAACATTCCTCGGAGGTTTCCAATCCAAAATAGCTGAAATTTTGCTCGGATCAACTCGGATACCAGATGCTGATGCAATATGACCCAAGAAACCAACTTCTCGCAACCAGAACTCACATTTAATGAATTTTGCATACAACTGTTTATCTCGCAGAGTCTATAATACTATTCTCAAATGCTCGGCATGTTCGGATTCATTATGTGAATAGATCAATATGTCATCAATGAATACCACAACAAATTGGTCTAAATAAAGTTTGAAAATTCTATTCATCAAATCCATAAAGATAGCAGGTGCGTTAGTCAATCCGAAAGGCATAACTAAGAATTCATAGTGGTTGTACCTTATTTTGAAAGCAGTTTTCGGAGTATCTACGTCTTTCACTCATAGCTGATAATAGCCTGATCTCAAATCTATTTTCGAAAACAGAGTAGCTTCATTCAACTGATCAAACAAATCATCAATTCGGGGCAGGGGATACTTATTCTTGACAGTCACCTTATTCAACTGACGATAATCTATACACATTCTCATCGTACCGTCTTTCATTTTCACAAATAGAACCAGAGCACTCCAAGGTGAGAAAATCGGTCTAGCAAACCCTCGATCGGTCAATTCTTGCAACTAAGACTTTAATTCTTTTAGTTTGGTCGGAGCCATTCTGTACGGAGCTATTAAAATCGGAGTAGTACCAGTACCAATTCAATGCCAAATTCTACCTCTCTAATTGGAGGTAATCTCAAAAGTTCTTGAGGAAACACATCAGGGAACTCACAGGCAACAGGTACAGATTCAACTTTCTTTTCTAACACATTTGAATCAATCACATATGCAAAATAAGCTTCACAACCCTTTCTCATAATACTCAAAGCTTTCATCAAAGATATTACAACAGGCAATCCATTTAAATCACTAGATTCAATTCTAACTGTTTCATCATTCTTGCATCTCAAATCAATAGTTTTTCGTTTGCAGTTCACCATAGCATCATGCAAAGTTAACCAATCCTTACCCAGAATTATATCAAACTCATCAAAAAGCAATAACATCAAATTAGATAAAAAACAGTTGTCTCAAAAAATTAACGGACAATTCTTACAGACTTTATCAACCAGAACTCATATGCATAGGGGTTTCGAAACTCTAATTACAAATTCAGTAGACTCTACAGACAAAGTCTTACTGTTCACTAAGTTTATACATATATACAAATGTGTTGATCCAGGATCTATCAAAGCAATCATAGAAGTATCATAGAGAGTAAATGTACCCGTAATCACATCTAGTGATGAAGCTTCCTCGCGAGCTCGAATAGCATAGGCTCTGGTAGGTGCACGAGCCTCAGACCTTACAACTTTGTCTTTCGTTCCTCTCTGACTACCGCTTACATTTCTTGTATTTTTGGAAGGTCTACCATGAGAAACATTACCACTCTACCTCGAATTCTGAACATTATCTTTTTCAGTTAAATCTGAGCAATCTTTAATAAATTGATTTATTGAACCACAACTATAACAAGCTCGGTTATTACATTTTCCCCAGCATTCACCAAAGTATCATCTTCCACATTACTCACACTCAAGCTTTTCATTCTTTGCATTATCAACACTAGCAACAGACGTGGCTGAAGATTTGAAATTCGATTGTGATCTAGCACGATCTCTATTCGAATGTCCTACACTAGCCTTTGAATGACTGCTATCATCTCTAAACTTCTTGGATCTAGATTGAAATGTTTTCCTCGATGATCTCTTTCGTACCGCTCTAGTTTCAAAATCAGCCTTTCTTTTCTCTTTCCCAAGATCTTCAGCTTTACATGCTCGTTCAACAAGCACCGCGAATTCTTTGATTTCTAGGATCCCAACTAGCAAACGAATATCTTCGTTCAAACCATCTTCAAATCTCTTGCACATATTGCTTCCGAAGATACACATTCCCAGGCATATTGACTCAACCTTACAAATTCCCGCTCGTATTCTGTGATAGACATACGATCTTGTTTAACCTCAAGAAACTCTTTGCACTTCTGATCAATGAATCTCTGACTAATGTATTTCTTCCAGAATTCAGATTGGAAGAAATCCCATATAACTCGTTCACTCAGACCACAGGCGTCAAAGTTTTCCACCAGTGATACGCTGTGTCTCTTAAAAGTTAAACGGAACATTTTATACATTCTTCTGGACTCAAGGACAACTTGTCAAACACTCTTATTGTGTTCTCTAACCAGAACTGGGCTTTTTCAGCATCATCACTTGTTGTAGCTCGAAACTCTTCAGCCCCATATTTTCTAATCTTATCAACTGGTGGTCTACTCAACTATATCGGGTTCATTGGTGGCATTATAGGAATTTGAGGAGAATTAACCGGGGTGGAGGTTATTGTACAGCCGGATTGGTTCTAATGTATTGGGTGAACCAATCATTCATCATTTGATAGAAGGCTTGTTTAGCCTCACCATCACGGCTACTTGTAGTAGGTTGAGAATCAGCTTGCACCGTCCTTTGCGAGGGAGCAAGCGCATTACTTTCAACATCGTCTGCTACAGTTCTATTGGGATCCATTACTATATAAAAGCACATTTCAGTGTCAGGATTCATCACACTATCGCAATTTAAAAATATGGCATGTATAGCTAGACTCACATATGCTACGGTAGTCCTAGAACCGACTAAACCATAACTCTGATACCAAAAAATGTAACACCTTTAACCCGTAACCGTCATCGGAATAGGTTAAGAGGCATTGCTAGACTTATCATTCAATTCAGAGCAATTATAAACCAATTATCAACTCATTACAATAAAAGTCATTCATTCTAATACAATATGAACTTAAATTCGAGCATACAATACTCAAAACATGCATTCAGGACCAAATCGGTAATATATAAAGTTTCAGAAACCTAGAAAAATTTTTAACTTTTAAAAGGTCACACGCCGTAGTAAAACAAGGCATACATACTGACTTGTCCATACGGCTACCAGACACGCCTGTGCGCCAAGCCGTGTGAATATTAGGGAGGCTACTAACTTGGCCACACAGCTGACCACAAGCCCGTGTGCCAGCCCGTGTGCCACACACGACCAATAGACACGCCCGTGTGTCCAGGCCATGTCAAAACTAGTGGGTATATTACCTTTAATTCAAAGGGTACCCCAGGGGACACACGGCAGTGCAACGTGACCTTGTGTCGTACACGGCTAAGACACACGCCCGTATCTCGGCTCGTGTGGACAAAAATAGGCCATTGAATAGCCAATTTGCCACCCCAATAGGGATCAACCTACAAGCAATGGAACAATAATATTTCTACGCCAATTCAGCCAATATTTATGCTAAAACATTCATCATTTATAACATAATATTATCAACCACTTTCCTACTCATAAACCTTACTAATTCATGCTAAACATAAGGTAAGCTCTTACCAAAACATTTCCTTCCATACATCATTCAATCTCATGGTAAACTTACCAAGACTTACCAACTAAAACCTACCACAATTGCATATTGCCATCACATACCATAAGCCATTATCAACTATGAGTTCAAGCACAAATTAGCCAAGTCACATGGCTATGTATATACATCACAAAACATACTTTCACAACTACTAACCTATACATGCCATACTTCAAAAATATGCATTTTTTAAAGTACCAAAATGAGGTTCGATAGTGTGGTGACGATCCTAGATGATCCCCGAGTTTGCAGTAGCTTCGATAACTATAAAACAATGTAAACACACACAAAGTAAGCTTTCAAAAGCTTAGTAAGCCCGTACCAAAACATCAACAATATAAAATATGAAACATCAATACTTAAGTTGTAACACCCCAAACCCGGCCCAGACGTTACGACCGAATTCAGCGTGCCTCATGGAAATGTTGCTAACGTTTTATCAAAAATTTCTTTATTAGGGTTTAAAGAATGTTAATGTTTTAAGTTTAAGTGAATGGAAGCTGCGCACCAGGTAGGAAGCTAGAAAAGAGGAGGTGAGTCTATTGGACTGCTTAAGTACCAAGCTCTTCCCGGATCCAATCCTAGACATACACACATCCATTGCCACACTTAAAGCATGCTACTTGTTCACGAACGTCGAATTTAGTTTAAGTCTATTTAAAATATTTATTTCCTTTTTAAAACATATACGTTGCGGTAGCTTTGCTCGATTATCGTGATGTTTTGAAAATAAGTACCTTTTATAAAACGCGCCCTAGAGCTAACCAATTTAATAACCCAAAATAATAATAGAAGAGCGGCCTTATTACAACTTTAACCAAAATAAAAATAATCAAAAATAAAATGCGAACTTATTTAAAAACCAAAAATTAATCTTCCCCGCCCAGCTCCAAGTCCACCAACTAGGGCTCACCTGCAAGGATGGAAGAGAGAGGGGTGAGTTTGGGAAACTCAGTGTGTACAAAAACCCATCCAAAGCCCACGTCAGTTCAAGCCCATTGGGCCTAAGCCCCATTCAGATAACAGTGGTTACCGAGCTGAAGCCCTTTTCAAAATACAGTAACAAGGCATTAGCCCCTTTTAACATAACAGTGTGGCCCATAGGCCCAATACCAGAACAGAACAGATATAAATATACATGTACGCAAACCCCACCAGCCTATAACCAACTGCTACACTCCACCCGATCCAGCCCTACACTCCATATGGGGAATATCTCAACCCACCCAACCCTACACTCCACAATTGTAGCATGGCTGCTCAAATATCAGTAAATTGAGGCAAAGCCTCTAGTACGTGGACAAGCCACTTTCAATACTTCCTCCATCAATATCCCAATCCCATGCAACAGTTAATAATAACATGATATGCAGTAAACAGTAACAGTCAATCATGCATTTTGGTCAACCCTAACCCTAGGGGTAAATCTGTAAACATTTTCACCTATGAAGGTATTTCAGTAATTTTATCAATTTTAAGCAGTTTTGATTCCACAGTCAACAGAGCATATTTGTTTGTCCATCTCTTTTTGGTCATCTTACCCATATGGACCCGTAAGCCTATTGGGCCCAGTTTTAATCTATCGAGGCCCAATTACCGGAGTACACAGAATTTCACATGCGACTAACTTACCACTTTTTGATGCCAGATCTAATAATTTATATATGTCTTGTGAGCACTTGCACACTTACAAGCCCATGAAACGCCAGAATTTTGGCATTTCGGCTTTTGCCGAATTGAACCATGAAAGGGGTTCGATACACACCTGTTTCGCGACAACTGCTACTGAGATCCCTCACGATATCCTACAATTTATTAGCACAGTTCTTAGATTGCAACCACAACCACTAAACCCAATACTTACTTATCCATGTTCGAACCATGTCCCTAAAAGCCTTTTAAAACCTTACCTTTTTGCCCAAAACCGATAGCTAGCTCCGAATCTGATTGCTCCAACGATCCACGCCTTCAATCCAACACTTAAGAAGACACTAATCACCAAAAGAAATCATCAATTAAAGACCCTTAGAGCCTATGCCCAAATCGACAGCCTCCTTAGATTTTAGGGACTTCGGCTTTTCCTAACATTGCAAAATAAGACCAGATCTGAGATGGAGAGCACTTACCACTTACTCCTTTTTTATTTCCACGCAAATATGATGTAGATGTATCCTTTAAACGACAGTAAAACTCGAATCCAGAAGTTTTGAAGTTTCGACTATAAGCCCCTAAATCTATGGTACTTTCGACTTTTGGGTGATGAAGAAGATGATGATGTGAGGCTATAACCTTGAAGTTAAGTCACCGGCAGGTACTTAGGGTTTAGAAAAGATGGTTGTTGATTAATAGGAACAAAATGTTAAAGGGTTTGGCTTTAAAGAAATCGGCACCAGTACTGTGTGTTCATGATTTTGGCTTTTGTGGTTTCGACAAAAGTGCTAAAGAATAAGCAGGAAGGGTGGACGGTTTTGGAGAAGAAAATTAAGGAAAGAAGAATAGGGAAGGTGGTAGTTTCGGCTAGAGAGGAAAAAGAGAGAAAAAGAACAACCCTATAGTGTCTGAGCAGAAGAAAACGGCACCACTCAATTCCCTAAGTGCCGAATTACTAACCTAATATCCCTCTACCAAATTCCCCTCTCCAATTCCCATAGTTCGGCCAACTCTTAGCCTCTCTCCCAATCCCTTAAATCTCTCCCCTTATCACTCCTTAATCCATGCGTTTGACAGTCTTCCAACTCTCCCCATCAGAGTTCTATTCTGCTTCCTGTCTGCTCAAGTCGTAAAAACAAACCCTCCATATGCTCGAACCTTGGCCCTCCCACATCATTGGCACGCCACCTTTTTAGCTCCCTAATGGCGTCACTTAACCACCTTGCTAGAGGTTCTTTTGTGACATGACCTACATAGTTCTTCTTAAAGGCCCACTTAACCAAAACCCCTTTCCACTAAAAAAAATCAACCTTAATATTCTGTCGTGTTTAACTTGAGCTTGGGCCTTCTAAAGGCCCACTACCACAATTAAACATAATACTAACATTAAAAACATGAAATTTTTTAAAAATTACCACATAGCATGTAAAACCCGAAAAATCCAAAAATCAGGGCGTTATATAAGTAATGATAATCTCTCAATTCATCCATCAAGTCCATGCCAACACCAACTATATGTTTATACAAATTCAATAAACTTTTATGCATTTTACCACCTACCACATAGGTATTATACTTACCGAAACATTTTCATATTCGTTCATTTTCAATCTCACCTCTTGTTTGAATACTTTAGATTTTTCGATAATCACCAATACTTTAATTATCCGCACACTTAGTGTTTAAAGATTAGCCGCAGCTAGAATGAGTCCGTACACTTAGTGCCATCTCAACTAGCCGAAGTTAAGTCGGTATCGCACACTTAGTGCCTTTAGTAGTTGAAGCTAGTTTAAATCGCACACTTAGTCCCAAATAATTTCGATTCATCATCATATACATCCAGTTCAATTATTTATACATCTATGCATAATCAAAATAGCTATATGTACTTAAAATATCATGTTTTACATACGAACTTACCTCGTACTCGAAGTTTTCAACTCGAACGTTTATTCTACAATCTTCGACTTCCCCCGATCTAAATCTGAATTCCTCTTTTCTAGATCTATATGTATACAAAATTAACCCTTTTATTCACCAAATCATTCAAAACAATCCATATACACACAATTAGGGTATTTTGCAAAATGGCCCTCATATTTTCACATTTCGACACTTTAGTCCCTAATTTACAAAATCACAAAATACACAAATATTTGCCGGTACACAAGCTTGTCAAATTTTCATGACTCTCATACAAGTCCATACATTTCATTTATTTCACATTTTAGTCCCTCAAAATAATATTTTTACAATTTAGCCCAAATTACTCAATTTCATCAAAAATTCAAAGACAACACAATTAAACCCAACATCAAGCTTCCGTAATTCATCAACTAACATCACAAAACTCATAGTTTCATCAATGGCACAATTCAAAATCATCAATAAAATCAGAAATTGAGGCATGGGCTCGGTAGTATATAAAGCAACGATTGTAAAAACGTAAAAACTATCAAAAATCGAAGCAAAACATACATAAATCCAAGCTTGCAAGTGCCGAACCCAAGCAAAGTTTTTGTCTTTTCTTTTCTTTGTATAATTCGGTCATGGATGAACAAAAATGGCCATATATCATGCTCTTGTTTTATTTTAAGTACTTAATAACTCATTTGCCATTTTACCCATGCATTATTAACCTTTAAAACATTAATAACAAGGCCATTAATGTCCACTCATATATTCAGTGGTCAAATAACAACATAAGGACCTCTCCTTTAATAAGCCAAGTCAAATAGGCACTTTTAACATCTAGCACATAGTTTTTACATTTTACGCGATTAGGTCCTTTTTGCAAATTAAGCACACGAATAGTTAAATTTTCACACGAGACTCTGGCACATGTCAATTCACTTATAACAGGCATGAAAAATAATATTAAAATATTTTTCTAACTCAGATATCTGGTCTTGAAACCACTATTCTAACTAGGGTCAAAACTAGACTGTTACAGAACCACTCAGAATGCAATTAGTTATTCATTAAGCCTCAAACATAGGGTATAATGTCGATGCCATCTCCTAGACATGGTTATACACTGGCTCACACATCAAGTCGATGCCATGTCCCTGACATGGTCTTACACTGACTCTCACGTTTCCGTGCCAATGCCATGTCCCAGACATGGTCTTACACTGGCTTACATCTCGAGGCCGATGCATGTCCCAGACATGTCTTACACTAACTATCAACTCAATGTCGATGCCATGTCCCAGACATGGTCTTACACTGGCTCTCATAATGTGGTTGATGCATGTCCCAGAAATGTCTTACACTAGCATACAAATAACCCAAGTGTCACGGCATGAATATCCGATATATTTCCTAAGGTTCAAACGGGAGTTCTACTACGTCAATATTCATCATACATAACCATTTCCACAAATAAGAAATTTATGCTATATCAATTCAAACACGTATAATAACAATGTAGTTGTATTATTTACATACAACTTACCTCAGGTTACAAAATATAGATGACTAGCTCGGCTTAGTCCACTTGCTTCACTTTTTGCCTGTCTAGGCTCGGATTTTGTAATTCTTGATTTGAGAGGGTTACAAGTTGCTTAAATTTTAAAGCTCAAAAACCCCTACAATGGCTGAATTTTTTGTGGTGTAAAGAAGGAGAGAAAAAAATGACAACTTTTCTTATTTTTTTACTCAAATAGCTAATGTTATCAAATACCAACCCTACTAAAATTTTGAATTTTTGACTCTCATTGTCTCTATGGCTGGCCAAGCCTATAAAATGGGTCTATTTGTACTTTAAACACCCCTAATTATGGTCCTCTAGCAATTTAACATATTTAGATAGCAAATCACAACTTTCGCCCCTTATGCGATTTAGTCTTTTTTTGCAATTAAGCTCACAAACGCTAAAATTAATTTACCAAAATTTTCATGCACCCATATAATCAAGTTATAACATATAAAATAACATTAAAATAATTTCTCTGACCTCATATTAGTGGTCCCAAAACCACTATTCTAACTAGGCCCAAAATCAGACTGTTACATGTAACCCTATTCTAACAACGGATATAGGTTAGGGGTGTTACAGTAGCAGAGATAGGTAGGAAATCCTATATTTGAGCATTGTTGATAAGCATTCCATGCTTGATTCAATAAATGAGGAAATACGTGAATTTTGTGAAAAATGCCTTTTGAAATTTTGATGTGTTATGTTTTAAAATAAATGTTTATTTTTATCTTACACTTAGCCTTTTAAAGCTCACCCATGGTATTCGTATGTCTCAGGTAATCCTCATACTTAAGGCACGAATTTGGATCTTCGAAGGGGCTTATAGTATAATATGTTTTCATGGTTAAGAATTTTAGAAATGGTTTGATCTTTTTATAGACCTTTTGAACTTCTTTTGGACTTTTATTATTGACATTAAATTAGGTATGTTTAAATGGTTTTGAGGCTTTAAATTTTATATCATGAACTATGGTAAGGGACACTATTTTGATTTAATAAGGTATTATGCATGAATTGTTTTCATGTGATTTCTAATGGACCAAAGAAATGTTTCAGTGATTATTAGCTGTTGCAAATATGGGTTTTAAAAAATAATTTACATTTTTAAATAATTTTTAATTATAAAGGAACACATAACTTTAAAATGAAAAGTACAAGATGTTTTACAAAATCAAATATTTTCAAAAGGTAAGTGAATTTTCTATTAAAAATCATTTTGGCCATCTTCAAGGCTTATGTAATCTCTTAGATTGGGCCATAGCTGGGCCCTGTTTTAGGGGTTACAGTTTGAAAGCGTCAGTACCAAAAGGACATGTGAATGTAGTCTTCTCTTGATCATCCAAAAGTATTGGGATTTGATGGTATCCTGAGTATCTATCAAGGAAATAGTAATAATCCTTTCCTGCAACCTATCAAGCATTTGATGAATGAAGGGAAGTGAAAAATGAACTTTTTTTGTTGCATCATTTAACTTTCAATAATCGATGCATACTACCAGTAACTGTTCTTATTGGAATCAATTCATTATTATCGTCAACCCACATTTATTTGGAGCACACTACGTAGGATTAACCCTATCATGCCATGTATTTTATTTATTATTTTGCGTTAGTTCATGTCACAAGGGACTTAATAGCCTAATTGTTACACCCCTAACCCGTAACCATCTCCAAAATAGGTTAAGAGGCATTACCGGACTTGTGACTTAGTTCAGAACAATCATATATCAGTATCATCTCATTTCAATAAATACAAATCATTCATATTCAATATGAACTTAAATCGAGCATACAAGGTCCAAATCATGCATTCGAGACCAAATAGATAACGTATGAAAGTCTCAGAAACTTAGAAAATTTTTAACTTTTCAAATGTCACACGCCATTGTGAATAAGTCGTATGCCTCACACTGCTTTAGACACGCCCGTGTGTCTAGGCCGTGGCAAAACAGGGCATACATACTGACTTGTCCACACGGCCACAAGATACACCCGTGTGTCAGACCGTGTAAAAATTAAGGAGGCTATTGACTTGGCCACATGGCCGACCACACGCCCATGTGCCACACACGACCAATAGACACGCATGTGTCTCTAGGCCGTGTCAAAACTGGAGGGTATATTGACTTTGATTCGTAGGGTACCCCAGGGAACACACAATCGTGTAACTTGACCGTGTGTCACACACGGTTGAGACACATGCCCGTGTCTCTACCCGTGTGGACAAAAATAAGCCATTTGAATAGCCAGATTTGCCACCCTAAAACATAAGCATATATATTCATATTTGACCACATTTAAACAACTCAATTTACAACCAAGTGAACCAATTCAACACACATTATAAGCCATATCCAAACTTACCATTTACATGTTCATATACCTATACAAAAATATATACAATTCATCCATTTAACGCCCATAAATCAAGACTACCTTTGCATAATTTCATTCAAACATTATCATACCAAAACATGCCATATTCAAACACATATATATACAACCAAAACATGGTACCAAATAAGGAAAATCACATGGCTTAACTTATATATAAATTCATACTCAAAGCATGATTCCAAAACATAACTTTTACTATCAAACTAGCCTATACATGCCATATTTACATAGGTTCATAAGTTCAAAATACCAAACAGAAAATTTGGATAGTGTGATGTGCAACTCCGACTTGTCCGGAACGAGCAAGCTAACGAACCTATATAAGACATACAAACAGAAACAGAGTAATCTTCTAAGCTTAGTAAGCCCATACAATTCAGAATTAAACTTACCATTTAAAGTAATCAAATGCAATAATAACATGCCAACAATTCAATATAACCATCACCTGATAACACATAATCATCACATGTTAGTCATTCAACTAATACATAAACCATAGCTTCTTCATATAACATTACTTAGGCTCGCTGAATCTATTAGAACTTCAAAGGATAATTGAGTGAACAATGTCAATAAATCCGTCAGTTCTTCATCATACATGCTCTTTCGAGACATGACCAGTAAGCTCTTCATGAGCTGATAACAATAAGCTCTATTGAGCTGAAAATGGTAAGATCTATTGAACTGAACAGTAAGCTCTTTCGAGCTGAATTAGTAAGCTTTAATGAGTAGAAACAGTAAGCTCATATGAGCTATGGTGAGTCCGCAACAAATGCAGGATCTCGACCATTTCGGTAATTCCAGTAACACGTCACTTGTATCCGATGAATACACATAGTTCAACTAAGGCTCGGTAACATATTCGATATAACATTAAAGCATTCATATCTCAAATAATTCAATTCAATTATTGCAAGTATAGTAAATTTCGATTCTAATTATACGAACTTACCTTGAGTTGCTTGGATAAAAACAAGTGTCTACTCTTCTACTTTTCGTTTCCCTCGATTTATTTTCAGTATTTGGTTTTCTTGATCTATATGATGTCAAATTAACTCATTTAATATTCATTCAACTCAATTTATCCTAAACATTCATTTTTTGGCCAAATTACAAATTTACCCCAAGACTTTGGACTACTTTGCAATTTAGTCCTTTATACACAAAATGGCAAATTTATGCAATTTAACCATAACCCATGCCTAGCCGAATTTACTATGACTACTAGCAGCCTATATCTTTCCTTATTTCACACTTATAACTACCATATTTTACATTTTCACAATTTAATCCCTATTTGACATTTTTATCAAAAATCACTTTATAAAACTTGTATAACTACTATCAAGCTTCCATAATCTATCATTAAACTAGCAAGAAATCAATTATTCAACAACAACATATCTCAAAATCTTTAACAGTTTTTAAAATAAAGGTACGGGCTGCTAGATTAAGCTAGAACAAGCTCAAAAACATAGAAATCATTAAAAATCGAGCTCAAACCGTACCTTAATCAAGGATTGAAGTTGCCAAAACCTAAAAGCATAAAAATGGTTTTTCTTCTCTTTATTTTCGGTGAAGAAAGGATGAACATTAAGGAAATTTTGGTATTTTTTTTATTATTATAACTTTAATAACTAAGTTACTAATATAACCTTAAAATAAAACTTTAAACATCATTAAAACAATGTCCAAAAATGTCCGCTTACATTCTAGATGGGCTATTTATATAATACGGACTTCCATATTAATAAACGATAGTTATTTAATACCTTTAAACAATAGAACTCTTATTTTACGCCTTACGCGATTTAGTCCTTTTTACTGAATTAAGCATTTAAATAGTAAAATTTCTTTACGAAACTTTCACATAAATAATCTATCATGCTGTAAACCTTATTAAGATAATAACATAAATATTTTGACTTTGGATTTGTGGTCCCGAAACCACAGTTCCTATTTGACCTAAAAATAGGCTGTTACAACTCTCCCCCCTTAGGGATTTTTGTCCCCGAAAATCTTACAAGTAAAGATGTTAGGGTACTATTTTCATATAGCTTCCTCGGGTTCCCATGTAGCTTCCTCTATTTTGTGTTTATGCCAAAGAACTTTCACAAGAGCTATACATTTATTCCTCAATTCTTTAATTTTCTGAGCCAGAATCTTGATTAGTTCTTTGTTATACGATAAATCAGACTGTATCTCAATATCAACTGGAGATATCACATGTGATTGATCCGATCTGTGTCGACGTAGCATCAAAATGTGAAAAATATTATGTATCTTTTCTAGCTTAGATGGTAATGATAGTCGATATGCTACCAGCCCTATTCTTTAAACAATCTCATATGGCCCGATAAATCGTGGACTTAAAGCCCGATAAATCGCAGACTTAAAGCCTGATAAATTGTGGACTTAACTTTCCTTTACGACCGAATCAAAGAACCTTTTTCCACGGTGACACTTTTAGAAACACTTTGTCTTTGACTTGAAATTCAATCTCTCTACATTTCAAATATGCATAAGATTTCAGTCGATCTGATGCTGCTTTTAAACTATCTTGGATCGTTTTCACTTTTTCTTCTGTTTCTTTGATTAATTCAACCCCATAAATCTTTTTCTCACTTAATTTAGTCCAGCATAACGGTGTTCGATACTTGTGACCATATAAAGCTTCTTACGGTGCATATTTATACTCATTTGAAAGTTTTTGTTATACACAAACTCAGTCAGAGGCAAATATTTCTCCCAATTACATTCAAACTCGAGAATGTAACAACACAACATATCTTCAAGTATCTGTATAACTATTTGGACTAACCATCCATCTGGGGATGAAAAGTTGTGCTGAAATTCAATTTCGTTCTAAGAGCTTCCTGTAATTTCTTCTAGAATCTTGATGTAAATCTCGGATCTCTATCAGAGATAATAGACAGTGGTACACCATGTAATCGTATGATTTCAGACAAGTACAATTTAGCCAGTCTATCCAAAGAGTAATCTCTACGTACCAGTATGAAATGAGAAAATTTTGTTAGTTGATCAACGACAACCCAAATAGCATATTTCTTTTTCGGAGTTAGGAGAAATCCCGATACAAAATCCATAGTGACTCTATCCCATTTCCATTTAGGAATCAATGCAGGCTGTAGTAAACCGATGGTACTTGATGTTTAGCTTTCACTTGTTGACAAATAAAACATTTTGATACAAACTCTAAGATATCCCGTTTCATTCCTGACCACCAATACTACTGTTTCAAATCATTATACATCTTAGTACTACCCGGATGAACAGAAAAGTGACTACTGTGTGCTTCATGTAGAATTCTCTAAATAAGCTATGTATTTTTCGGTACACAAATCCTATTTCAGAACATTAAACAATCATCATTCCCAATATAAAATTCTAAATCAGAAATAGACTCACATTGAATTCTTTTAGCTTACTGTCCATTATCGTTTTTCTGAGCTTCACAAATTTGTTGCAAAAATACCAATTTAGCTTTCAATTTAGCTAAAATAGATCCATCATCACCCATCATCAACTGAATATTCATGGCTCGTAACGTAAACAAAGATTTTCTGCTCAAAGCCTCAGCAACTACATTAGCTTTTCCCAGGTGATAATCAATCACAAAGTCATAATCTTTGTAATATCCTGAATTAGGGCTTAATCAGAATAGTGGTTTCGTGACCAAAAATCTGAGATAGAAATAATTATTTTATAATTATTTTTATGATTATGATATGATTGCATGATTGTGTGAAAATTTCGTGATGAAATTCTATGCCTAAAGTGTTTAAATTGAAAGTAGGGACTAAATCGAATAAGTTGCAAAATTTGCATTCTAGAAGTTTTTAGTATGAAATTGTTTTGGAATATTAATGAGGAGGTCTTAAATAGCAATTTGACCAATTTCTAAGTCTATGGACAAAAATTGGACATGGATGGAATTTTTGGAAAGTTTAGTAATAAGGGCATTTTGGTCATTTAGTTATTAAAATGAATTAAAAACAAAATTAAAAGCCAATTTTTGTCCATCTTCTTCATTGGGACGAATTTTCAAGGGTTCTCCATAGCTAGGGTTTGTTTCAAGCTTCCAAGCTCCATAGTAAGTGCCCCGTTTTTAATGTTCTTTACGTTTTTGGAATCCCGGTAGCTCGATTAAGCTTATGCTAGCAATAATTCAACCTAGGGTTTATATTTGGAAAAATACCCATAGGTGAAATTTGTGTATTTTGATGTTTTATGATGGAATATGGGGTTTAAAATTATGTTAGACAACTTGTGCTACTCGGTTTTGAGTGAAAACGAGTAAAAGGGCTTAATCGGCAAAAATACCTAATAGTTACAAGTATATGTTAGAGTGAGAATTTGATGTTGCCATAGAAGGGAAAAGTTATCAGCATGTTATAAAACATTAGAATAAGGAATAAAGTTTAATTCCCGAGCCTAGGGGCAAAAGTGTAATTATGCAAAAGTTTAGGGGCAAAAGTGTAATTTTCCAAAGTTCGTATTAAATGCTGTTTTGATGAATGTATGTATTAAATAAGATTAATTTGGTATTATAGATCAAGAGAAACGAGATTCAAGTCGCGATCGAGGAAAAGAAAAAATTGTGGACTAAATTGCAAAATCTTTATATTTTGGTACCAAGGTAAGTTCATGTGTAAATAATGTAGCATAATTGTTATTTTTAAGTTATTGATGTTAATTATATGATATGCTGATTTTTTATCGTGAAATATTATGCTTTGTGGTTAATGTTGAGTAATATGCAAATTATGTTTACTACTTGATTAATATGAATTGCTACCGAGTATTGGTTCCGATATTCCGTCGAAGACGACAAATGTCAGATCGAGAGAAAAAGCCCGTTTGAACCTTAGGAATAGATTAGGATACAAGTGACATGTCACTAGGATGGTTGAGCATCCGAACTCGTTGAGTTGAGTCTGAGTTCACTTATGGATGCGAATGTTCAAACTCGTTGAGTTGAGTCTGAGTTCGTGAGATGTAACTAGGCATCCGAACTCGTTGAGTTGAGTCCGAGTTCACTTATGGATGCGAACGCCCGAGCTCGTTGAGTTGAGTCCGAGTTCACTTATGGGCGGGTTACATGATTACTTGATTACATATGTGGCACTTATGTGCAAATTATCCGTGTATCCGAGTTATATTCCTATGTGTTCAACGGGTGAAAATTTCTATGAAATGGAAGAACACTTAGGATGCAAATGACGTTTTGGTATGTGTTGTGAAATGGGCACTTTGGACAGGTATGTACTTAACCCTCGGGCTGAAAATAGATACAACAACGATAAAGTGGTAAGATGATGAATGATGTTTAGAAATGTGATATATGTTTTGGTGATGCCATGCTAAGGTTGTTTGGTATAATTGTATTGTTATGTTACTTGTTATTTGCATATGAACTTAATAAGCAATTATGCTTACTCCTTCCTTTCATTCACTGTAGTTTTGAACAAGCCGGCTCAGGAATCGGGACAGGTCGGAAGTTCGATCACACTATCCAAAGGACTTTTATCTTGGTAAATGGCTTGTACAACTACTTAAGTATGGCATGTATAGCAATATACCTATTTTGTGTAAATAATTTTATGATATGGCCATGTTTGGTTGAGAAAATGTTTGATATTGATAAGTCATGTTGATGGCTAATTTAGATCATGTTTGATATCATAGAAGTTTAATAGGTTATCTAGTTCATAAAAATTCATGGAAAGATGAAACTTGCGTTAAAACAAAATATTGCTGCAGCAATGACATGAATCTGAAAAATCATTAAAAATAGTATAAGTGGAACTAAATGATGAGCAAGTTATGAAATTGAAGCTTAATGAGTCTATTTTTATGTGGATTGAACAAAACAGGTATATAAATTATATTTAATGAGATATTTAAACTTTTGTGAAACAGGGCCAGAGTGATTTCTGGATCCCCTGTTCTGACTTTAAAAATTTATAATAAATTTTAAAAAAGTAATTAGAAGTTTTTATTTACATGTACAGATTCCTTATTAAGTCTAGTTTTAAGATAAACAAACCTCATAGTAATTTAAATTTTGTATATAGATATATCTGATTCGTAATAGACAGAGGTTAGAGCAGTCAAACCCTGAAACAGGGGAGACTTTAACTAATAAACTGTACTAATTGGCCCAACCAAAAATTCTAGAAAAATTTAGTAAATAGATATACGAGTCTAGATTTAGGGAAAATTTACAGATCTTGATTTTGAGTTTCGTAACTCGAGATATGATTTTTCTTGTAACTATGACGCAGATAGCTAGAAAGTTGTGAATGTAGAAACAAATGATTCAAAGTACTTAAATTGATAAATTATGTTCGGTAACACCTCAAGCTCGATTCTGGCGTTGGTCTCGGGCGTGGGGGCGTTACAATCTTTTAATAATACAAGCCATCTTCATTGTTGCAAATTCAGATCTTTCTGTGACATCAGATATTTCAAACTCTTATGATCCTTATAAATGTGGCATTTTCACTGTATAAATAGTGTTGTCAAATCTTTAATGCAAATACAATCGCAGTCAGTTCTAAGTCATGCGTCGGATAGTTCTTTTCATTTAATTTTAGTTGTCGAGAAGCATAAGCTATAACTTTTCCCTCCTCTATCAAAACCCAACCCAATCCGATTAGTGATGCATCACTATAAATCAAGAATTCCTTACCCGATTCAGGTTGGACCAAAACTGGTGCTTCTGTTAAGAGTGCTTTCAATTGTTTAAAGGTCTGCTGACACTTTTTTGACCATTCAAACTTTACATCTTTTTGTAATAGTTGAGTCATTGGTTTTGCAATCATTGAAAAGCCTTTTACAAGTCTTCGATAATAGCCCGCTAAACCCAAAAAGCTATTGACTTCAGATATGTTTTTCAGAGGTTTCCAGTCAACAATAGCAGAAATCTTGCTCAGATCAACTCTAATACCGTCGACTGAAATAATATGTCCTAAAAATCCAACCTTTTTGAGCCAGAACTCACATTTACTGAACTTTGCAAATAACTACTTATCACGTAAAGTTTGTAACACAATTCTCAAATGCACGGTATGTTTAATTTCATCTCATGAATAGATCAGAATATCATCAATGAATACCACAACAAATCTGTCTAAATACGGTCTGAATATATGATTTATCAAGTCTATAAAAATGGCAGGAGCATTAGTTAAACTGAAAGGAAAAACAAGAAATACATAATGGCCATACCTTATTCTAAAAGCGATTTTTGGCACATCCGACTCTTTAACTTGCAACTGATAGTAAATCAATATCAAATCAATCTTTGAAAATACTGTAGCCCCTTTCAACTTGTAATGCCCTAAATTTGGGCCTATAAGTATTGGGCCTTGAGTATGATCCGTAAGGAGGTTGTATATAAGTATTTAATTGGGCAAGGAAATGACACAATTAAATGTCTGCTTTAGTGGTTAATGGCCCTGAGAAGTGTTGGAGAAATCTTGGGTTCAAACCTGGGCTTTAGCAAAAAAAATTGGTTTTAAGTGAATAAAAAACCCTTGATGCTTGGATGTTGGCCTTTTAAATTATTGTGTTATGTAAATGACACAAGGAAGCATGTGTTCTAGTGGTTGTGGCATCATTAAGGTTGTAAGGGAGCCTCGGTTCAAGTCTTGGCTCTTGCAATTTATTTTGGTTTTTCTTTTAAAGGAACCTGGACTTTGGCCTATAGACCTTATAATTAATTGAGGATAAAATATGACACAGAAAGAGCCTGTGGTGAAGTGGCAAGGTGGCGTGTGGTGTAACTGTGAGGTCTGAGGTTCAAGTCTTAGGATGCACAGTGGAGTATTTATTTTGCTATTTGAGCTGTGTAGGAGGTGGAGTTGGACTGGAACTCTGTGGTTGAAGTGGTCATAAGAATGAGGAATTTTCCTAATGGTTAAAAGTAATCCCACATCGGGAAGCTAATATGAGAATTGGTGAGAATCCAACTTTAAATAGAGCGAACCAGATGAGTTGGGATGAAGACTCAATGCAGGATGTGCCAAGGTTGGTAATCGTGGACTTCGGCACGTTCTCATAACCAGGTGTGTATTCACACCCTTCTCTTCTGTAGATCGGTAAAAGTCAAAAAGTCAAAACTTTGGCATTTGAGGCCTCCGAGCATACGAATGCTAGTGGGGTAAATCGATCTCATAAATCATGGGTGACTGACAGTAGAGGCTACCACGAGCATTCTCGTAAGCTTAGGCTGTTAAGGGCCTCGACGGGCCGTGTGGGCCCAATGGGCTCGTAGGCCTCACACGGATTAAATCAACGGTAAGTAATAAATATTGGACTGGGCTATGTAGGTCTCATAGCCATAACTAAATTTGGGCTAAATGGGCCACATTAGTGTGTGGGCCCACTTGGGCCTAGTATGGGTCTTAGGCCCATTTACACCGTTAGGTCTGTTTAGATTGTTTAAGTCGCTCGAGGCGACGATGGACTTTTTGTTGGGTCGTTAATACCCTCGATTTGTAAAATTATCGAAATACCCTAGTTTGTGAATTATCGAAACACCCTTGTAGTGTAAAATTACTGAAATAACCTTGTAGGGTAAAATGACTATTTTGCCCTAATGAGTAAAATGACTGTTTTGCCCTTCTGGGTAAATGACTAGCTTAGACTGTGAATTTGACTGATTTGACTGTGATCGTATGACTATGATTTAACTGACTTGACGGTGCTTGTACGACTGATATGTTTTTAATATATGTTTAAATGATTGTTACTGAACATGGCCATTCTGCATTCACGTGTGATGATTGAGCATGACATACATGACATATTGCATTGGGGTTGGGATTCTGATTTGGAGGAAGTTCTGTACTAGTGGCTTTGCCACGTTTTACTGTTTTGGTGGCTTTGCCACGTATTCTTATATTAGTGCCTATGCCACGTTTACCACTATTAGCAACCCTGCTGCGTTACTATTAGCAGCTACGCTGCGATATTGGTGAGTTGGCTGGGTGGGTTGATTTAACCCCCACATGGTGAGCTGGTTGGTACGGGTGGTGAGATGATTGGATTGGGTTGGGTTGCATACCTGTATTGTGATTATATTGTTTTGGGCATAGGCCCACACTATCAGTGCATAGAGCTTAAGCCCAGACTGCATTGTTATTGAATAGGGCTCGTGCCCGCATTCTTGTATCAGATGCATCAGCATCGTAATGGGCTCAGGCCCATACTGATTTTGAATTCTGTCGGTTTACTAACTGTTTTAGTTTAGGAGAGGATTACACACTGAGTTTTCATAAACTCACCCCGTTTATTAACTGTGTAGGTAATCCTCAGCATTAGGAGGATCGGTGCTATGATGGACTCGGAGGTGGCCACAGAATTGCTATTGTTTTCGATTTTCTTTTAAGTTACCTATTTACAATTACTTATATTTGATCTGGGTTGTAATAAGGCTTCTTTTAATTTCTGGTTCTAAATTTGGAATTTTATATACTGTTTTATAACTGCTGGAGTAGAGCACGATTTTTCCAAAACTATTTTCAAAATATCACATTTCTGCAACTATTTAAATCAAGCTTCCGCAACAAATAAAGTTTTAAAGGTAATAATGTTTTACAAGAGAATGACTTTTAATAAACCAACGTAAACTGAGGTTTTCACAAGTTTTAAAATGGCCTAAAGTTTTAAATTGTAAGAAGGGTTTTCAATGAGACCATGGTTTTTGAAAAAAC
Organism: Gossypium anomalum; assembly: GCA_025698475.1. Taxonomy (NCBI): domain Eukaryota; kingdom Viridiplantae; phylum Streptophyta; class Magnoliopsida; order Malvales; family Malvaceae; genus Gossypium; species Gossypium anomalum. The sequence continues at coordinate 66,289,817 of CM046956.1, forward strand.
TTCAATGTGACATGCCAAATTCGAGCCTAACTTCTAGGCCGAGTTTGGGGTGTTACATTTAGTGGTATCAGAATCAAGTTACAAACTCGGCTATGGAATGGGTTTTTAAAATTTTGTATTTCATGAGGTTGTTCCCAAATATGTAAAGTGTTTTGAGGAATGGTTCTGGAATGTGTCGTACACCGAGTCTCCGGCGTCGAATCTGTAAGTTTCTGAAACTATTGTTTGTTTTCATTGAAAACCAGTAGATAGAAACACTATGATTTCTTTAAATATTTTATTGTATTGCTACACGTAAAGCTAGAGTTGGTATTTTTCTGGGTATATTCTGGATATGGCATGTATGTGATATCTATCCGCTCCTATGGATAGATGGTTAGGTGTGTGCTTGTATTGTTAGGATCAGAGTACGCAGCGAGAGTGTAGTGTGGTAGGTTTGGTGGTGCAACTATTCTGATAGTTGGAAATTTCAAGGATCCATTCGACCGAGTGTGTCTCCGTGAGGAGCACTGGTTTTGTTTGAAAAAAAAGGATGGATCCATGCGCATGTGCATTGACTATCATCAGTTGAACAAGCTAACTATCAGGAATAAGTACCCTTTAACGAGGATAGATGATCTGTTTGACCAACTACGAGGAGCTACAGCTTTTTCCAAGATAGACCTTCGGTCTGGGTATCATCAGCTAAAGGTTAAGGAGGCTGACATGTATAAGACTGTGTTTAGAACTCGTTATGGTCATTACGAGTTTCTGGTGATGCCGTTTCAATTAACAAATGCACCAGCGGCTTTCATGGATCTGATGAACTGTGACAGCCCTAATTTGACCCTAGTCGGAATGTGGTTTCGGGACCACCAAATCGAGTCATAAAAATTTACTTTAATTTTAAATTGCATATATTTATGTGAGATGGTATATGTGTGAAAATTTAATGTTTCAAATTTTTCTTAGGAATGTGAATTTTCTTGAAAGGACTTAGTTGAGAAACTTAGAAAAGATGATAGGTAAATTGTAAGGACCAAATAACAACAAGGTGAGAAAGCTTGGGTTTGCATGTCAAATTGTCCAAAATTCAAGTAGTGGCCGGCCAAGCAATGATGCTTCTTCCGCTAAGTTGAATTTTATTGTAATTTTATATTAGTTAATGGTTAAAATAATTTAAAGAAAGGAATTAATAGGAAAAAGAGGAATAAAATAAGAAAAGGAGAGAAAGTATTCATCTTCTTCCTCTTGCAAATGCCGTAAGCTAGGAGAAAGAAGGAGGAAATTTTCTAAGGCATTCGGCCATTCTAAGGGGTTGATTAAGGTAGGACTCATGTTAATTCTATTAAATTTTTGTGAAAATCTAGTTAGTAGCCAATGTCTTATTATATCCCATATGTTAATTTTCTACTTAAATAGGTGACTAAATGGCATACGGTTAGAGGGAGGTAAATGCTAAGAGTATGGTGCTTTTGATGTTGTGAATGGAAATGTTAGAAAGGTGAAAGAAAATTGAGGTAGATATGTAGATATATGTGGATTTATATGATGTTATAAATAGATGTGAAGCTATACTAGTTTAAGAAAAAAATTCGGTCAAGTGTTCATGAGATGAAACTAAGTGTTTAAATGAATCAAAAATGATATTATATTTGATATTGTATATTCGGCCATCTAATTGAGTACATAGGTGATGTTGAATTTAATCTTGCACATTCGGCTATATAAGTATGCACATTTGTGATATTATCTTTGATTGTATATAATTGACTAAATGAGTGATGTTGGCTTATAAGTTGAGTTTGATTCATGATTTTATATATTTGAATGTAAACCTATTTGAGATAATGTTATGTTGAGAAGTGACGATGCATTCGGCCTTGAGTTAATAGATGAATATTTGTTAAGGTTTTAATGTCTTGAACGATTACAGTTGTAAAATGTAATGAAAATTATTAGACTATATATGTGAGTAATTAGCAAGGGTGGTTACCGTATATACAAATATATATGTGTCATATATGTATGTGTAATTGGATTATTGATAGTAAGGTGATATTATGTGGATATTAGCCGAATAGCTCAAAAGCATAAGGTAGAAAGATAAAATTTTACCATGTGTTTCTTATGATGTAAAATCATGAATATTTGGATATAAATATCTAGCAAGACGGTTAAACTAGTTAATTTATTTGATTAAGCTCAAGAACTTAAAGGAGGGGAATCAAGCAAGGGCAAATTAAAGAACATCGAGTAGCCGATTTGGAGCCGTTTTACCCAAAACAAGGTAAGTCCATAAGCTTTTGTAAGGTTGATTAATTCATACATAATGACTCTAGCGTATCAAGAGAGAATTTCTTTTTAAGGTATTCTCTTAGAGTGATATACATATTTATAATTGTGACCGAATATGTCAATTGAATTAAGTAAATTGTCCTATTATATTGAGTCAACATTGGCACTAAGTGTGCGGATTTGAATGATACTATGTGTGCGAAGTTGAATGGCACTATGTGTGCTGATTTGAATGTCAATACATGAGTGAATTTTCAAGGGCATGGCACTATGTGTGCGAATTTGTTTAGCACTATGTGTACGAAATCGGTTGATGATATAAGAAGTATAGAGAAGGATTAAAGTGCTATAGATATTAACTGAAATATCGAATTTGAGACATGAAACATATATGCATGAATACATCTAGCTCATCATTGTTTCATACTTTGAGAAAAGAATTTAAACCATTTGGTTGTTTAATAGTTGATTGGATAGCAAGACTTGGTTTGCGGTTGGATCGATAAAATAGGTAATTAGCATAGTTAGGTATGGCTGAAATAGTTGATATTACTTTATTTTCTTATGATCTCATGTTAACGGTTTGTATTATATTACTTACGACTTACTGAGTGGAATACTCATTTTGTGTATTTGCTTGTCTCCTATTTCAATTTCTTTGACCCATTTTACATACTTGGGACCATCGTCGAAGTCATCACACCAGCTTGCAACATTTTGGTACCCTCTTCTTGGTTGGTCTAAGTGAACATTATGGCATGTATAGGCTAATATATATTTTTTGTTTGAACTTTGATATGTATACTCCCAGCCATGCGAATATGGCTTAAATACTATGTTTGAATTTGGTTATGTTTAATCATGGTATAATTCGTCTTGGTTGTAATGTTTAATACTATTAATGCATGGTATATATATGTAATAAGAAAGAAATATACATATGTTTGAGTGTTGAAAATGTTTAAGAAATATTGATTATGTGTTTTTGGGGTGGTTCGATTATGATACATTTATATAAGTGATAAATTGAAATTTGGCTATTGTATTTGATCTTATTACTTAATTTGAGATAGTGTACTGCGTCGTCTGGTTATATTTGAACATAATATCAAATCGTATGGTATGGTTGTTATATGATGTAAACTTATGTGATGGTTTTGATGTACTTAATGAAATGAAGATGATAGAAGTAGATACATGAAAATTTACGAATAAGTATTTAGTTCGGTAATATCTCGTAACTCATTCCAGCGATGGAAACAGGTTAGGGTGTTACATTTTATTGGTATCAGAGCTATAGTTTAGTCGGTTCTAAGACTACCATAGCACGTATGAGTCTAGTTATACATGCCTTAATGTTAGTATATGATAGTGTCATGACTTCTGACGGTTGAAATTATTGTTTTGATTAGTAAATGGAACCCAATTTAGAGAGAGCCTTAGCGGATGACGTTGAGGGTGTAGCGGCTGCTCCTGCGTAAGGGACACCACCTGTTGAACCTTAATCATCTGCGAATAATCAAGATGATGGGGCAAAACAAGCCTTCTTTACCATGATGAACGAGTGGGTCGCACAATATGCCCAAACTAACCCGGGTGCTCAACCATTCCTGAATTTAAATAATCCACCTCAGGTGCCTATAATACAACCAACTACTGATCCTTTGAGGCCGAGTAAACCTCCTGTGGATTTGATTAGGAAACGCGGGGCCGAGGAATTCTGAGTCATAGCTACTGATGATGCTGAAAGGGCCGAGTTTTGGCTTGATAACACCATTCGTGTTTTTGAAGAGCTATCTTGCACACCTGATGAGTGTCTAAAGTGTGCCATATCCTTATTACGGGACTCGGCCTACTATTGGTGGAGAACCTTGATTTCTATTGTTCCGAAGGAACGAGTTACTTGGGATTCCTTTTAGGCAGAGTTTCGTAAGAAGTATATTAGTCAACGATTCATTGATCAAAAGCGTAAAGAATTTTTAGAGCTCAAACAAGGTCGTTTGACAGTATCTAAATACGAACGTGAGTTTGTAAGACTCAGTCGATATGCTCGGGAGTGTGTAGCTGATGAAGTCACCATGTGTAAAGGATTCGAAGAAGGATTGAATGAAGATTTAAAGCTACTAGTGGGTATTTTAGAAATAAAAGAATTTGTAACACTAGTTCAACGGGCTTGCAAGGCTGACTTTCGTAAAGGATCAGCGAGTAAAACTTCTTTCTCGGCTACAAAAAGGTTTAGAGACGATACTAATAAATTGAAGACGACTGCAGGAATTTCTATTAGAGAGCGACCATCAACGGACTCTCGAGCTATTTCGGTTGCTGGTGTTGGTAACAATCGACAAGAAAAACCTGAATGTCCACAATGTGGAAGACGACATGTAGGTGAATGTTGGGGGAAGTCTATTAACAGAGCCTGTTATAGATGTGGTTCGAAGGATCATTTCATTCGAGATTGCATGGAATCTGACGAGAAAAATAAGATGCAAGGTGTGAGATCGAGTGGTACAACGACTAGAGGTAGACCATCGAGAAATACATGAGGTAGGAGTGGTGGTCAGAGAGGGACTTTTGATACAGCTGTTCGATCTGAGACTTGTGCTCCTGCCAGAGCTTATGCCATCCGTGCACGAGAGGAGGCATCCTCCCCCGATGTTATCACTGGTACTTTTACTCTTTTTGATACTGATGCGATTGCATTGATTGACCCTGGCTCTACTCATTCTTATGTATGTGAGACTTTAGCATCCAAAGAAGACTCTACCGTTGAGTCTCATCGAGTTCGTAATTCGACTGTCGAATCCCCGGTCGATATGTACTTGTCGACAAAGTGTGTAAGAAATGCTCCCTGAAAATCTGAGATTCCTGTTTTCTGGCCGATTTGATGCTATTACCGTTTGATGAATTTGATGTTATCCTCAGTATGGATTGGTTAACCGTACATGATACAGTTGTGAATTGCAAAAGAAAAACCATTTAATTGAGGTGTGCAAATAATGAGATAGTCCGAGTTGAGTCTCATCGACTTGAATAGAATGCCAAAGAATAATATCCTCGATGATCGCTCGTAAATATGTGAAAAGGGGTGTGAAGCATATCTTGCATACGTATTTGATAGCGAAGAGTCAAAAAGGAACTTGAATCAAGATTACAGCGGTTTGTGAGTATTCGGATGTTTTTCCCCGGAGTTCTTCGGGATTACCACCCGTTCGAGAGGTAGAATTTGGCATCGAACTTGCACCTGGTACCACACCAATTTCGATAGCTCCATATCGTATGGCACCAACGGAATTGAAGGAATTGAAAACTTAGTTGCAAGAGTTGATGGATAAAGGTTTCGCTCGATCGAGTTTCTCACCTTGGGGTGCACCAGTATTATTCGTGAAAAAGAAAGATGGAACCATGAAGATGTGCATCAATTATCGTCAATTGAATAAAGTGATAATAAAGAATAAATATCCGTTACCATGTATTGATGATTTGTTTGATCAGTTGAAGGGAGCCTCAGTGTTCTCAAAGATAGATTTGAGATCAGGTTATTATTAGTTACGAGTTCGAGACTCAGATATACCTAAAACTGCTTTCAAAATGAGATACGGTCACTACGAGTTCTTAGTGATGCTGTTTGGACTCACTAATGCTCCTACGGTATTTATGGACTTGATGAATCGAATCTTTAGATAGTGGTTGGACCGGTTTGTAGTTGTGTTTATCGACGACATTTTGGTCTATTCGCGAGATGAAACCGAACATGCCGAGCACTTGAGATTAGTGTTGCAGATTTTACGGGATAAACAGTTATATGCTAAGTTCAGTAAATGTGAGTTCTGGTTGAAAGAAGTTAGCTTTTTGGGACATGTGGTATCCGCATCGGGTATCTGAGTTGATCCGAGCATAATTTCAGCCATAATTGATTGGAAGCCTCCAAGGAATGTTACTGAAGTTAGGAGCTTTTTGGGACTTGCCGGTTATTACAGACGGTTTGTAAAGGGTTTCTCGATGATAGCCACACCGATGACGAAACTACTTCAAAAAAATGTTAAGTTTGAATGGTCAGAAAAATGTCATAAAAGTTTTGACTGATTGAAAACCTGTTTAACTGAAGCTCCAGTGCTAGTACAGCCAGAATCTGGTAAAGAATTTGTTATTTACAGTGATGCATCCTTACTTGGGTTGGGTTGTGTGCTGATGCAAGAAGGTCGAGTTGTGGCTTACGCGTCAAGGCAATTAAAGCCGCATGAGAAAAACTATCCGACCCATGATCTTGAATTAGCGGCCATTGTATTCGCATTGAAAATATGGCGACGCTACTTGTTTGGAGAGAGGTGTCATATTTATTCGAACCACAAAAGCCTCAAATATTTGATGACTCAAAGAGATTTGAATCTGCGACAAAGACGTTGGCTTGAGTTATTGAAAGATTATGAACTCGTCATCGATTATCACCCATGAAGGGCTAACGTGGTTGCTGATGCTCTAAGTCGTAAATCGCTGTTTGCTTTGAGAGCAATGAATGTTCACCTGTCCGTTTCATCCGATAATGTGTTAGTAGCAGAACTAAAGGCCAAACCATTATTGATTCATCAAATACTTGAATCCCAGAAAGTCGACGATGAATTGGTTGCTAAACGAGCTAAATGTGCTTCAAATATGGAATCAGAGTTTCAGATTGACGACAATGATTGCTTGACGTTCAAGAGTCGATTATGTGTTCCAAGAAATTCAGAACTTATTTCGATGATTTTGAGCGAGGCTCATAGTAGTCGAATGTCAGTCCATCCGGGTAGTACAAAAATGTACAACGATCTAAAATGTCAATTTTGGTGGCCTGGTATGAAACGAGACATTTCTGACTTTGTTTCAAAGTGTTTGATATGTCAACAAGTGAAAGCAGAACATCAAGTGCCTTCGGGATTACTTCAGCTGATCATGATACCCGAATGGAAATGGGATCGAGTAACGATGGATTTTGTATCTGGTTTACCGTTGACGCAGAGTAAGAAAGACTCAATCTGGGTTATTGTTGATAGATTGACGAAGTCTGCTCATTTTATCCCCGTCTGTATGGATTTCTCACTTGATAAATTGGCAGAATTATATGTCTCCCAAGTTGTTCGATTACATGGAATACCTACTTCTATTGTTTCTGATAGAGACCCCAGATTCACATCTCGATTCTGGAGAAAATTGCATGAAGCATTAGGTACTAAGTTACATTTTAGCACAGCTTTCCATCCCCAAACAGATGGTCAATCTGAACGAGTTATTCAGATACTTAAAGATATGTTGAGATGTTGCATTCTTGAGTTCAGTGGTTCCTGGGAACGATATTTACCCCTGGTTGAATTCGCGTACAACAATAGCTTCCAGTCAAGTATTAAAATGGCACCATACTAGGCTTTGTATGGTCGTAAGTGCCGCACATCACTATATTGGACCGAACTCAGTGAAAATAAGATATACGGGGTTGATTTGATTAGAGAGGCTGAAGGAAAAGTGAAGGTGATTAGTGATAGCTTAAGAGCAGCATCTGATCGCCAGAAGTCGTATGCGGATTTAAAATGGAAGGATATTGAATATCAAGTAAGAGACAAGGTGTTTCTTAAAGTTTCACCTTGGAAAAAGGTGCTCAGATTTGGTCGTAATGGCAAATTGAGTCCGAGATTCATTGGGCCGTATGAAATATCCGAACGAATTGGGCTTGTTGCATATAAATTGCTTTTACCCCCTGAACTTGAAAAGATTCACAACGTATTTCATGTTTCGATGCTTCGACATTATAGATCTGATCCATCACAGGTAATTAATCCATCAGAGGTTGAAATTCAAGCTGATTTGAGTTACGAAGAAGAACCGGTTCGTATTATGGCTCGTGAAGTAAAAGAACTACGAAATAAGAAAATCTCATTAGTGAAGATATTGTGGCTTAACATAGGGTTGAAGAAGCTACTTGGGAGCTCGAAGACTCTATAAAAGAACGTTATCTGAATTTATTTGCTGGTAAGATTTTCGGGGACAAAAATTTTTAAGTGGGGGAGAGTTGTGACAGCCCTAATTTGACCCTAGTCGGAATGTGGTTTCGGGACCACCAAACCGAGTCATAAAAATTTACTTTAATTTTTAATTGCATATATTTATGTGAGATGGTATATGTGTGAAAATTTAATATTTTAAAATTTTCTTAGGAATGTGAATTTTCTTGAAAGGACTTAGTTGAGAAACTTAGAAAAGATGATAGGTAAATTGTAAGGACCAAATAACAACAAGGTGAGAAAGCTTGGGTTTGCATGTCAAATTGTCCAAAATTCAAGTAGTGGCCGGCCAAGCAATGATACTTCTTCCGCTAAGTTGAATTTTATTGTATTTTTTGAATTTTATTACAATTTTATATTAGTTAATGGTTAAAATAATTTAAAGAAAGGAATAAATAGGAAAAAGAGGAATAAAATAAGAAAGGGGGAGAAAGTATTCATCTTCTTCCTCTTACAAATGCCGTAAGCTAGGAGAAAGAAGGAGGAAATTTTCTAAGACAGTCAGCCATTCTAAGGGGTTGATTAAGGTCTGACTCATCTTAATTCTATTAAATTTTTGTGAAAATCTAGTTAGTAGCCAATGTCTTATTATATCCCCTATGTTAATTTTCTACTTAAATAGGTGACTAAATGGCATACTGTTAGAGGAGAGTAAAAATGCTAAGAGTATGGTGCTTTTGATGTTGTGAATGGAAATGTTAGAAAGGTGAAAGAAAATTGAGGTAGATATGTAGATATATGTGGATTTATATGATGTTATAAATAGATGTGAAGCGATACTAGTTTAAGAAAACAATTCAGTCAAGTGTTCATGAGATGAAACTAGGTGTTTAAATGAATCAAAAATGATATTATATTTGATATTGTATATTCGGCCATCTAATTGAGTACATAGGTGATGTTGAATTTAATCTTAGACATTCAGCTATATAGGTATGCACATTTGTGATATTATCTTTGATTGTATATAATAGACTAAATGAGTGATGTTGGCTTATAAGTTGAGTTTGATTCATGATTTTATATATTTGAATGAAAACCTATTTGAGATAATGTTCTGTTGAGAAGTGACGATGCATTCAGCCTTGAGGTAATAGATGAATATTTGTTGAAGTTTTAATATCTTGAACGATTACGGTTGTAAAATGTAATGAAAATTATTAGACTATAGATGTGAGTAATTAGCAAGGGTGGTTACTATATATACAAATATATATGTGTTGTTTATGTATGTGTAATGGGATTATTGATAGTAAGGTAATATTATGTGTTCATTAGCCGAATAGCTCAAAAGCATAAGGTAGAAAGATAAAATTTTACCATGTGTTTCTTATGATGTAAAATCATTAATATTTGGATATAAATATCTAGCAAGACGGTTAAAATAGTTAATTTATTTGATTAAGCTCAAGAACTTAAAGGAGGGGAATCAATCAAGGGCAAAGCAAAGAACATCGAGTAGCCGATTTGGAGCCATTTTACCCAAAACAAGGTAAGTCCATAAGCTTTTGTAAGGTTGATTAATTCATACATAATGAATCTAGCGTATCAAGAGAGAATTTCTTTTGTAAGGTATTCTCTTGGAGTGATATACATATTTATAATTGTGACCAAATATGTCAATTGAATTAAGTAAATTGTCCTATTATAATGAGTCAACATTGGCACTAAGTGTGCGAATTTGTTATGTGTGCGAAGTTGAATGGCACTATGTGTGCTGATTTGGATGTTAATACATGAGTGAATTTTCAGGGCACTATGTGTGTGGTGTAGCATGGCACTATGTGTGCGAATTTTTTTAGCACTATGTGTGCGAAATCAGTTGATGATATAAGAAGTATAGAGACGGATTAAAGTGCTATAGATATTAACTGAAATATCGAATTTGAGACATGAAACATATATGCATGAATACATCTAGTTCATCATTGTTTCATACTTCAAGAAAAGAATTTAAACCACTTGGTTGTTTAATAGTTGATTGGATAGCAAGACTTGGTTTGCGGTTGGATCGATAATATAGGTAATTAGCATACTTAGGTATGGCTGAAATAGTTGGTCTTACTTTATTTTCTTATGATCTCATGTTAACGGTTTGTATTATATTGCTTACGACTTACTGAGTGGAACACTCATTTTATGTATTTGCTTGTCTCCTATTTAGATTTATTTGACCCATTTTGCGTGCTTGGGACCATCGTCGAAGTCACCACACCAGCTTGCAACATTTTGGTACCCTCTTCTTGGTTGGTTTAAGTGAACATTACGGCATGTATAGGCTAATATATATATTTTGTTTGAACTTTGATATGTATACTCCCCGCCATGCGAATATGGCTTAAATACTAAGTTTGAATTTGGTTATGTTTAATCATGGTATAATTCGTCTTGGTTATAATGTTTAATACTATTAATGCATGATATATATATATATAATAAGAAAGAAATATACATATGTTTGAGTGTTGAAAATGTTTAAGAAATATTGATTATGTGTTTTTGGGGTGGTTCGATTATGATACATTTATATAAGTGATAAATTGAAATTTGGCTATTGTATTTGATCTTATTACTTAATTTGAGATAGTGTACTGCGTCGTCTGGTTATATTTGAACATAATATCAAATCGTATGGTATGGTTATTATATGATGTAAACTTATGTGATGGTTTTGATGTACTTAATGAAATGAAGATGATAGAAGTAGATGCATGAAAATTAATGAATAAGTATTCAGTTCGGTATTATCTTGTAACTCATTCCAGCGATGGAAACGGGTTAGCGTGTTACATGAATCGAGTATTTCAGCCTTATTTAGACCGGTTCGTAGTTTTGTTTATAGATGACATCTTGGTGTATTGAAAAACCAAGGAGAATCATGATGCACATCTTCGTATTATTTTTGCAAGTTCTCAGGGAAAAGCAACTTTATGTAAAGTACAGCAAGTGTGAATTCTAGCTGTAAGAAGTGAAATTTCTGCGTCATGTAATGTCGGCAGAGGGAATTAGGGTAGATCTTCAGAAAATTGAAGCTGTAGTGGATCGGAAACCACTAAAGACGATATCTGAGGTTCGAAGCTTTCTGGGTCTGGCTGGGTATTACAAACGTTTTGTTGAAGGAATTTCACTGATTGCTACACCTCTGACCAAGTTACTGCGTAAAGGGGTACCGTTCAATTGGACTGATAAGCAGCAAGGGAGTTTTGAAAAACTAAAGGAAGTTCAAAGTAAGGCCCCTATTTTAATACAGCCAGAGTCTGGGAAGGAATTTACTATTTACAGTGATGCGTTGCACATTGGATTGGGTTGTGTGTTGATGCAAGAGGGTAAGGTGGTTGCTTATGCATCTCATTAGCTCAATCCTCACGAGACAAATTACCCCACTCATGACTTGGAATTAGCTGTAGTGGTTTTTGCACTGAAGATTTGGAGGCATTACTTATACGGTGAAAAGACGATTGTTTATATAGATCATAAAAGCCTTAAATATCTTCTTACTCAAAAGGAGTTGAATCTTAGGCAGCGAAGGTGGATAGAGTTGCTTAAGGACTACAATTGTTCAATTGAGTATCACCTTGGTAAAGCTAATGTGGTAGCTGACGCACTGAGTCGTAGGGTTGTATCTGATTTGAGAGCAATGTTTGCTCATCTCAGCCTGTCTGATGATGGTAGCTTGTTAGCTGAACTACAAGTGAGACCGACTTGGATTGATCAAATTAAGGAGAAACAGTTGCTAGATGAGTCGCTAGCTTCTCATTTCTAACAAGTTGAGAATGGTGAGACCATGAATTTTGGGCTAAATGAGAAAAGAGTATTATGCTCCCATGGAAGAGTATGTATACCGAGGAATTCTGATCTGAGGCAGTCCATACTGCAAGAGGTGTATAGTGGTCCATATGCTATACATCCTAGTGGAAACAAGTTATACCGAGATCTTCATGAGCTGTAATGGTGGCCAGGGTTAAAATACGAAGTTACCGATTAAGTGAATAAGTGCCTGACATGCCAGCAAGTTAAGGCTGAGCATCAACTACCTTCTGCGTTACTGCAGCCAGTTAAAATTCCACTTTGGAAGTAGGAGAGGGTAATCATGGATTTTGTGAGTAGGCTACCCTTGACGCTAATTAAGAAGGACTCGATATGAGTAATTATGGACCGGTTGACTAAACCTGCCCATTTTATACCAGTCCACACTGATTATTGTTATAAAAATTGGCCAAGTTGTATGTGGCTGAGATTGTTAGACTGCATAGTGTACTAGTTTCTATCATATCTGATAGAGATCCTAGATTCACATTTCGGTTCTAGAAAATGTTACATGAGGCTTTGGGTACAAGGCTAGATTTCAATACTGCGTCCCACCCTCAAACGGATGGGAAGTCAGAGAGGGTGATTCAGATACTGGAAGACATGTTAAGAGGTTGTGTAATTGTTTTCAGAGGCAATTGGGAAGATTATTTGTCGTTCGCAGTGTTTGCATATAACAACAGCTACCAGTCCAGTATTCGAATGGCACCGTACGAGGCATTATATGGTCGTAGGTGTCGTATTCCTACCTGTTGGACTGAGCTGGGTGAATGGCGAGTTCTGGGGCTAGAATTAATTTCAGATACAGAAGATAAGGTTAAACTAATTCGAGACCAGTTAAAGGAAGCATCAGATAGGCAAAAGTCTTATACAGACTTAAAGCGTAGAAAGATTGAGTATTCTGTGGGCGATTATGTCTTTCTTAAAGTCTCACCATGGAAGAAAATTTTGAAGTTTGGGCAGAAAGGCAAGCTTAGCCCTAGATTCATTGGACCTTACTGAATACTTAGGCTTGTGGGACCAGTCGCATATCAATTTGAGTTGCCTCCAGAGTTGGATAGGATTCATGACATGTTTCATGTTTCAATGCTGAGGTAGTACCGTTCTAATCCCTCACACATAGTGTCAGTTGATGAAATCGAGGTTAAGCCAGACTTAACTATCGAAGAAGAGTCAGTACAGATATTGGATCATGATGATAAAGTATTAAGTAAGAAATCTTTTCCTTTGGTCAAAGTGCTTTGGCGTAATCACAGTTCAGAGGAAGCTACGTGGGAGCTTGAGGAGGCAATGCAGCAGCAATACCCTCACTTATTTTGAACACGTAAATTTTGAGGCCGAAATTTCTTTAAGGGGGTAGAATTGTAACGCCTCGAATTTGGGCCTAGAAGTATTGGGCCTTAAGTATGGGTCCGTAAGGAGGTTGTATATAAGTATTTAATTGTGTAAGGAAATGACACAATTAAATGTCTACTTTAGTGGTTAATGGCCCTGAGAAGTGTTGGAGAAATCTTAGGTTCAAACCTGGGCTTTAGCAAACAATTTTGGTTTTAAGTGAATAAAACCCTAAATGTTTGGATGTTGGCCTTTTAAATCATTGTGTTAAGTAAATGACATAATGAAGCATGTGGTCTAGTGGTTGTGACGTCATTAAGGTTGTAAGGGAGCCTGGGTTCAAGACTTGGCTCTTGCAATATTTATTTTTGTATGTTTGTGACAAAAATATCTATTTGCTTCAGTGGTTAAGTGTTCTAGGAGTGTCTGAGAAGTCTTGGGTTCAAGCCTTAGCTTGGGAAAAATTTTTGTTTTTAATGGAATAACCCTTATCTCTAGTCAGTAGGCTTATAAATAAATGTTGGTAAAAATATGTCAGAATGGGCCTGCTGGTCTGGTGGATAAGTGGAGTGTTAAGTGACTGGGAGGTCTGGGGTTCTAATCTCTGCGCAATCAAAAGAGATTTATTTTTACTACTTGGCGCTAGAAGAGTTGTAGTTTGACCGAAATTCTGAGTGTTTGAGGAGTGTGGGGATGCAGTGGATGGTTTTTAGGAGAAATGTTGGGATTTGGATAATGGAGTGGTTGGAGAGTTTTGAGGAGACATTTGAGGGGAGTGTTTAGAGGTTATGTCGAATTGGAGTCTTCTTTTTTTCAAAATTTTGGTCAATAGCTCACCTTTCCCCATTGTGCCAAATTTTTCTTTTAGTTTTTTTTCTTCTCCATCATTTCATTATTTGTTTTGCTTACTTCCCCTTACTAAAAGTCCTGAACGTCTCTTCATTTCTTTCTCTAGCCGAAACATAATCATCTTCTAACCATATTTCGACTTTGGTATTGGTTTCTCTCTATTGTTCTATCAACTATTCTTCGTTCGTGGTACCTATTACTGATATTCAAATTCTTGTTAATCTCTTCTCCTTTTCGGTTTTGTCCCTTTTTAAGGCAAACCTTCCCCTCCATTTCCACCACTTTTCCTCTCCTTCTCCTACCCTCACTATGCCGGCATTTTCTTTATTGCTCTTTGTCGATTTTGTGGCCCTTGTGATTCTTTAGTTTTGCACTTTCGGTAAGTCTGATTTTCGGTTTGGTTCAAACTGTTCTTTTGAATAGTTGTTAATAGGAGGTTGGCTGAATTGTAGGTTGTAACCGAGGGATTAGTGATCGTTCCTTTTCGACAGATTAGGTGGATAGGGCCTCGTTTGTTCAAACAAGGTATGTGGTTGTCGATTAGGTGATTTAAGTGTAATAGTATAGTGTTATGTTGTTGCTTGATGAATGAGTGCTTACCTATTTTTGGTTGGTGCTTATAGCCTATTTAAAGGGTGGAAGATCTTTAATTGGCAATAGGGTGGACGAAACTACCCTCTTTACTTGATCGAAGGTAACATTGTCATTAGTTGAACATTTGTTCAACTCGTGTGTTTCGATTAAGTAAAAGTTTAGAAGATAAATTGGTAATGGTTCGGTCAAATGTTGGTTTGGAGTGCTCGTGGGCTAATTGCGCACTTTCACAAACAAGGTGTGTGTAAACACGACTTCGATTATAGAAATCAACAAAAGCCGGAATAAGTGAACGTTGACGCCACACGGGCGTGCTCGCACCTGAGTAGGTAGGCTACGTGATTAAATATGGGCGTATAATCGACAAGGCTGGCCATGAGTGATTTCATGGGCTGGTCTGTTTTGGGCAGTATTGGGTCGAATTGGGCCACGTGGGCCCCACAGATAAGTGGGCCCCATACGAGCAATCCACACGGGCATGTGGAAATTATTGGTCCCAGTCGTGTGATCCACACAACCAAGGCAATTTTGGGACGTGTGGGCCCATATGGGCCCACATTATGGGTCGTGGGCCCATTTTCTCTATTTGATTGCTAAGGTTGCACAAGTCGCCCAAGTCGACTGTGGACCTACTGTTGGGTCAGTAAGCTTATATAGACCCCTAGTTGACTGATAGACTGTTATACCCCTGTGTGATGTATATATATATGTATGTGTACGACTGTATATCAACATGCCATTTGAACGGTATTGGATACATGTATGATACCATGATAAGACATGACATGATTATTTGATGCATTGCATGGGGGTGGGTTCTATACTGATCGAAGGAAGTGTACTGAAAGGCTTCGAGCCTATTTTACTAGCAGCCCAGCTGCATATAATTGTATAGTGCCACATTCAGTACTTTCTGGAGTGTAGGGATGGGTGGGTTGATTATATCCCCACATGGAGTGTAGGTTTGGATGGAGATGGAGTGTAGAGGCTAGATGGGTAGGACTTGTATACTATTTAAACTACTACTGCACTGATTATTGTTACTGTAATAGGCCAAGGCCCAAGCACATGACTGTTTCTGTATTGAGATGGGCTAAAGCCAAACTGATATTGTGACTGTCACTAAAAAGGGCTTATGCCTAGATTGTACTTCTTTTCTGACTATTTGCTTATATGGGATTACACACTAAGTTTTCGTAAACTCACCCTCCTATTTTAACTGTATAGGTAATCCCCAAACATAGGTGGATCGGTGCAACGGAGGACTCAGCGATGGCCACAGGACCTATCCAATTTTAAATCACATTTTATTATTTTGATTTAATTTTTAGGGTATTTTACTATAATAATGGCCTCTTTGGATGTTTATTTTTAATTTGGGATTTTTATATTTTTGGGTTTATAACTACTAATAGTAGGAAAAGACGCGGGTTTTCAAAAAGATAAATATTTTATCAAAGATACCACAAAAACGCAACCTTTTTTAAGAGCTTCTGCAATAAATGATGTTTTAAAAATTAATAACGTTTTAATGTGAATAACTTTTTGACAATGACTCATATCTTGAAAATGAACGACACGTCTTAGAATCATCATTAAGATCATACAAGGAGGTTAAATAGAAAAAGGGTTTTTCATCGATATCACACTTTATGAAAAACACTTCAATATGACATCGCCAGATTCGTCCATAATGTCTAGGTCGGGTTTGAGGTGTTACATTTAGTGGTATCAAAGCGAGGTTACAAAACTTAGCTGTGGATTTGGGTTCCTTTTAAAACTTGGAATTTCTAAAACTGAAATGTTTTACTGAATGTGTGGTACACCGAGTCTCCAACGCCCATTCTGTAAGTCTTCTAAAACTGTTGTTTGTTTTAAACTGAAATGCTATAAATAGAAAATACTGAGACTACTGTAGGTAGTAGGCTGTATTGAAACACTCTAGTTAGTATAAACTAAAAACTGTAGTGAGACTGCGATCTACAAAAATGAACTCTGAATTATTGATACTGTTTTCCATAAAATATCTATTAATAAACACTGGAACTATAAATTGATCTGCATAAAACTGTTAATACAGATAAACACAATTAGACAATAAGCACTAGAGGTACTCGTGGATGGGTACAAGAGGCCGTGACGGAGGCCACGGAGGTGCTCAAGTTAGGTCTTTGTCATCTGGCCACATACCTAACGTAGAAACTAGGGAGGTGCCTGCTTCACTAGTGACTGAGACTGGGTCTCATGATTGTGCAGTTGGGGACGATAGGCTATCTAAAGCTATGTTATGGATTCTGGAGAGGGTCACTGGGCCCAATACTGGTGCTGTAGGCCGAGGGTTGGTTACAAAACGACTCCGGTCTAATAGAGCTGAGACTTTTAGGGGTATTGCTAGAGTTACCCCTAATGTGGCTGAGTGTTGGATTGAGGCCACAGAGAGGATCATGGACGATCTCGACTGTACCCCCGAATAAAAATTAAAGGGTGCAGTGTCACTGTTGAGAGATGAGGCTTACCAGTGGTGGCTTACGGTTAAAGAGGGCACTCAACTCAATTGACTGTCTTGGGAGTTCTTCAAGACTAATTTTCAGGGAAAGTATGTGGGTGCTAGTTATGTGGATGCCCGGAGGAGAGAGTTTCTGAATCTGACACAAGGGGATAAATTAGTGGCCGAATATGAGGCTGAATTTTTGCGATTAAGCCGCTATGCGTGAGGGATGGTGACGACTGATTCCAAGCAATGTGTTCGCTTTGAGAATGGCCTTAAGGATAGTTTACGGGTTATGATAGCTCCATAAGGGGAGCGAAATTTTGCTGCGTTGGCTGATAAGGCGAAGATCGCCAAGTGAAGTGTGTTGAGCACTAGAATCGTGACAAAGAGAGAGGTAGGAAAAAGAGGGATTCAGAGCCTTCGAATTCATTTTTGAGGCCTAAAAAAAGGCTAGATTTGATGGGCCGGTCAGAGTTGAGGCCCCTGTTGCTGCTACTAGACCGCAACCCTATGCTGATTGTGGGAGACACCATCAGGGTGAGTGCTGGAAATGGACCGGGGCATGTTCGAGGTGCAGATCATTGGAGTACCATATTAGAGAGTGTCCACGGAGACCCGATCAGATGCAAGCTACATGTTTGGGTACTACACAGCCATCGAGAGGTGTCCAGCAGCCACTGAGAGGCCGTGGTCAGGCTTTAGGCCGTGGTCAAAGAGCACCTGGCAGAGGTGCTGGGCATACTGAGGCAAGGCAGCCAGCTCTAGTTTATGCTACACGTCACCGAGAGGATGGAGATGCTCCAGATGTTATCACGAGTACGTTCTTTATCTATGATGTACCTTATATTGCATTGATAGATATAGGCAGTCGGTGAAGGTTAATAAATTGTTTAGGGATGTTCCTTTGGAGGTTCAAGGGGTTATCTTTATGGCGGATTTGGTAGAACTTCCTTTTCGAGAATTTGATTCAATACTGGGAATGGACTGGCTGGTTAAACATCGAGTGAGCTTGGATTGTGGTACTAAACAGATGGTACTGAGAACTGTGGAGGACGACAAGGTAGTTGTAGTTAGGGAATGTCAGAATTACTTGTCGAATTTTATTTCTGGATTAAGGGCCGAGAAGTTGGTTCGTAAGGGTTGTGAGGCGTACCTGGCCTACATTAGTGTTTCAGATTCTAGGGTTCCTTCTGTTAAAGATATTAGAACGGTTAAAGATTTTCTGGACGTCTTTCCTGATGAGCTACCTAGGTTACCTCCAAACCATGAAGTTGAGTTTGGGATTGAGCTCCTTCCTGGTACAGCTTCAGTGTCCACTGCCCCTTATAGATTAGCACCGAAGGAGCTTGTGGAGTTTAAAGCTCAGATTCAAGAGTTATTAGATCATGGTTTCATCTGCCTTAGTGTGTCTCTGCGGGGAGCACTAGTTTTGTTTGTGAAAAAGAAAGACGGATCCAAGAGTATGTGCATCGATTACTGGCAACTAAATAAACTGACTATTAAGAATAAGTACCCCCTACTAAGGATAGATGATCTATTTGACCAGTTTCAAGGGGCTTCAGTTTTTTCTAAGATTGATCTTTGATTTGGGTATTATCAACTGAGGGTCAAGGAGACTGATGTTTACAATACAACATTTAGGACTCGTTATGGCCATTACGAGTTCCTAGTAATGCCATTTGGACTGACGAATGCACCAACAGATTTTATGGATCTGATGAACCGAGTGTTCCAGCCCTATCTAGATCGGTTCGTAGTAGTTTATATTAATGACATTTTGGTGTATTCGAGGACTGAGGGTGAACATGATGAATGTCTTCGAGTAGTTCTATAGATTCTGAAGGAGAAACAACTGTACTCCAAGTTCAGTTAATGTGAGTTCTGGTTACGAGAGGTAGCATTTTTGGGCCATGTGGTATCTGCTGAGGGGATTAGGGTCAATCCTTGAAAGATTGATGCAGTATTGGAATAGAAGCAACCTAAGACTGTATCAGAGATTCGTAGTTTTTTGGGACTAACAGGGTATTATCAATGATTTGTAGAGGGGTTTTCACTGATTGCAGCACCTTTGACTAAGCTGCTACGTAAGGGTGTGCCGTTTAACTGGACTAATGAGCAACAGGAGAGTTTCGAGAAGCTCAAGAAGGTACTGACTGAAGCCCCTGTCTTGATACAGCCAGAGTCAGGGAAATAGTTTAATGTCTATAGCGATGCATCACATGTTAGTGTGGGATGTGTGTTGATGCAAGGGGGTAAGGTGGTAGCATACACGTCTCGTCAGCTTAAGACTCATAAGACGAGTTACCCGACGTATGACTTAGAGTTGGCCGCAGTGGTATTCGCACTGAAAATTTTGAGGCATTACCTGTACGGTGAAAAGTGTATCATCTACATGGATCATAAGAGCCTCAAGTATCTCCTCACTCAGAAGGAGCTAAACCTTAGGCAGCATAGATGGATTGAGCTGTTTAAAGACTATGACTGTATGATCGAATACCATCTTGGTAAGACCAATGTGGTGGCCGACGCACTGGATCGTACAGCTATGATCGATCTGAGGGCAATGTTTGCTTGCCTCAGTTTATTTGATGATGGTAGTCTATTGGCCGAACTTCAGGTTAAACCGGTGTGGATTGAGCAGATTAAGAGTAAACAGTTGGAGGACGAGTCACTAGTTCCTCGTTTTTGATAGGTTGAGATTGGGGATACTATGGATTTCGGACTGATTAGCGAAGGGGTGCTCTGTTTCCGTAGGAGAATCTATGTACCGAAGGATACTGATTTGAGGTAGTCTATACTGCGAGAGGTGCATAGTAGTCCTTATGTTATATATCTTAGCTGGAATAGGATGTACCGAGACCTTCGTGAGTTATATTGGTGGTTGGGTCTTAAGCATAAAGTCACCGACTTCATGGGTAAATGTCTAAATTGCTAGCAGGTTAAAGCTGAACATCAGTTACCTTCAGGGTTACTTCAGCCAGTTAAAATTTCACTTTGGAAGTGGGAGAGAGTGACTATGGACTTCGTTAGTGGGTTGTCCCTAACGCCTACTAAGAAGGATTTAGTATGGGTTATCGTAGATCAATTGACCAAATCTGCCCATTTCATACCAGTTTGTACTGATTACTCTTTGCAAAAGCTGGCTAAACTGTATGTGTGTGAGATAGTGAGACTGCATGGGGTACTGGTTTCAATAATATCTAATAGGGATCCTCGCTTTACATTTCGGTTCTGGAAGAAGTTACATGAAGCTCTCGGCACTAAATTGGACTTTAGTACTGCGTTTCATCCTCAGACAGACGGTCAGTCAGAAAGGGTGATACAGATACTGGAGGACATGTTAAGAGGTTGCGTGATTATTTTTTGAGACAGTTGGGAGGATTACTTGCCGCTAGCAGAGTTTGCTTATAATAATAGCTATTAGTCTAGCATACAGATGGCACCTTATAAGGCATTATATGGTCGTAGGTGTCGCACACTTGTATGTTGAACTGAGTTGGGCGAGCGATGTGTTTTGGGCTCTGAACTAGTTTCTGATACTGAGGATAAAGTTAGACTGATTTAGGATCGACTAAAAGCGGCATCAAACAGGCAGAAGTCGTATACAGATCTGAAACATCGAGAGGTAGAGTATTCTGTGGGAGACTTCATGTTTTTCAAGGTCTTGTCATGGAAAAAGGTACTGAGGTTTTGACATAAGGGCAAGTTGAGCCCTAGATTTATTGGGCCCTACCGCATATTGAAACATGTGGGACCGGTTGCCTATCAGTTGGAGTTACCTCCAGAGTTAGATCAGATTCACGATGTGTTCAACGTTTCTATATTAAGACGCTATCGCTCTGAGCTCACGGACATTGTCCCTGTTGAGGAGATCGAGGTTAGGTCAGATCTAAACTTTGAGGAGGAGCCAGTTTATATATTAGAACGTGATGTCAAGGTTTTAAGGAGGAAGTCCATCCCACTGGTGAAAGTTCTTTGGCGTAATCATAGCTCAGAGGAGGCCACGTGAGAACCTGAGGAGACGATGCGACAACAGTACCCTCATTTGTTATGATCAGGTAAAATTTTAGGGTCAAAATTTTCTTTTAGTGGGGTATAGTTGTAACACCCCAAAAATCCTTAATATTTATTTTTTATGTTTGTGACAAAAATATCTATCAACTTTAGTGGTTAAGTGTTCTGGGAGTGTTTGAGAAGTCTTGGGTTCAAGCCTTAGCTTGGGCAAAATTTTTGTTTTTAATCGAATAACCCCTATCTCTAGTTAGTAGGCTTATAAATAAATGCGGGTAAAAATATGTCAGAATGGGCCTGTCGGTCTAGTGGATAAGTGACTGGGAGATATGGGGTTCTAGTCTCTGCGCCATCAAAAAGGGATTTATTTTTACTACTTGGCGGTGGAAAGGTTGTAGTTTGACCGAAATTCTGAGTGTTTGAGGAGTGTGGGGATGTAGTGGACGGTTTTTAGGAGAAAATGTTGGGATTTGGATAATGGAGTGGTTGGAGAATTTTGAGAAGACATTTGAGGGGAGTGTTTAGAGGTTATACCGAATTGGAGCCTTCTTTTTTCCAAAAAATTGGTCAATAGCTCACCTTTCCCTATTGTACCGAATTCTTCTTTTGGTTTTTCTGCTTCTCCATCATTTTGTTCTTTGTTTTGCTTACTTCCCTTTACTAAAAGTCTTGAACATCTCCTCATTTGTTTCCCTAGCCGAAATATAAACGTCTTCTAACCATATTTCGACTTTGGTATTGGTTTCTCTCTATTGTTCTGTCGACTATTCTTCGTTCGTGGTACCTATTATTGATATTCAGATTCTTGTTGATATCTTTTCCTTGTCGGTTTTGTCCCTTTTTAAAGCAAACCTTCCTCTCTATTTCTACCATTTTTCCTCTCCTTCTCTTACCCTCACTGTGTCGGCATTTTCTTTATTGCTCTCTGTCGATTTTGTGGCCCTTGCAATTCTTCAGTTTTACGCTTTCGATAAGTCTAATTTTTAGTTTGGTTCAAACTATTCTTTTAAATAGTTGTTAATAGGAGGTTGGCTGAATTGTAGGTTGTAACTGAGGGATTAGTGATCGTTCTTTTTTGACGGATTAGGTGGATAGGGCCTCAGTTGTTCAAACAACGTATGTGGTTGTCGATTAGGTGATTTAAGTGAAATAGTATAGTGTTATCTTGTTGCTTGATGAGTAAGTGCTTAACTATTTTCGGTTGGTGCTTAGAGGCTATTTGAAGGGTGGAAGATTGTTAATTGGCGTTAGGGTGGACGAAACTCCCCTCTTTACTTGATCGATGGTAAGATTGTCATTTTTTTAACAGGTGTCCAACTCGTGTGTTTCGATTAAGTGAAATTTAGAAGATTAATTGGTAATGGTTCTGTAAAATGTAGGTTTGGAGTGCTCGTGGGCTAATTGCGCACTTTCACAAACAAGGTGTGTGTAAACACGACTTCGATTATAGAAATCGGTAAAAGCCAGAATAAGTGAACGTCGACGCCACACGGGCGTGCTTGCGCCCGAGTAGGTAGGCTACGTGATTAAACATGGGCGTATGATCGACGAGGCCCACCATGAGTGATTTTATGGGCTGGGTCATTTTAGGCCGTATTGGGCCAAATTGGGCCGTGTAGGCCCCACACGAGCAAGCCACACGGGCATGTAGAAATTATCGGGTCAGGTCGTGTGATCCATACAGCCAAGGCCATTTTGGGCCGTGGGCCTATTTTTACTATTTGATTGCTAAGGTTGCACGGGTCGCTCGAGTCGACTATGGACCTACTGTTGGGTCAGTAAGCTTATCTAGACCCCTAGTTGACTGAAAGACTGTTATACCCCTGTGTGATGTATATATATATATATGCATGTGTATGACTGTATATCAGCATGCCATTTGAACTGTATTGGATACATGTATGATACCATGATAAGACATGACATGATTTTATGATGCATTGCATGGGGATGGGTTCTATACTGATCGGAGGAAGTGTACTGAAAGGCTTCGAGCCTATATTACTAGCAGCCCAGCTGCATATAACTGTATAGTGCCGCATAAAGCTTACTTTGTGTATTTCTCTTTGTTTGCTAGTGAATTCAAAGCTAGCTTAGATTTGAGGATTGTTAGAGACTCTATCACAGTATCCTACTATCACTTTGGTACCTTTTGATGCCTATGTTTTGAGTATATGGCATATATAGGGACTTTGGTCAATATGACATATGTTTTGTTTGTGAATTGAGCCATTTGAATTGGCTTGTAAATGTATACACTTTGGGTTGTATATATAGCGATGTGAGTTGGCTTATATTGGTGATTTTGATTATGTAAATAAATATGCAAATGGCTTATGTTTTGAGTTTGGTAATTGAACTATGTTTTATGATTGAGGTTGGATTCATGATGCTTATTGATAATAGGTAATTTGAATGTCAAATGGTTGATAATTGGGAAGCTATGTGCTTGTGATTTGGTACATGATGATGCATGTTTGGAAAGGTTTAATTAGATGATTTTAATATGTGAAGTTGGTATGATTTCAATGAGTAAAACATGAGATTATAAACAAGTTAGTTGTTGGTATTGAAATGGTATGTTTTTGCCTTTATTGTGGTTGAATTGGATGCACACTAATGATATGAATGAGTACCATTTTAATTGTGTAGGTGTGTGCAAATTGGGTGGCAAGATGGCTTGGTAAATAGCCTATTTTTGTCTACACGAGCAGAGAGACGGGCGTGTGTCTCGGTCGAGTGTGGCACACAGTCAGGTTACACGGCCATGTCTCCCTTGGTGTTGAATTAGAAATCAAGTCAGTATGCTTCACACGACCTCACACACAGGCATGTGATTTGGCCGTGTGGCATAAGTCAGTATATCCTACAGGTTTGGCACGGTCTAGCACATAGCCTGGCACACGGGCGTGTATGGCCATTTTTAGGGCACACGAGCTAGTCACACAGGTGTGTGTGTTGGCTGTGTGACCCAAGTCAAAAAGTTACACGAGGTCAGACACGGGTTGGGACACGGCCATGTGCTCCCATTTCGAATGTCCACACGGCCTAAGACACACGAGCAGGCCACACGGGCTTGTGTCCCCTATTTGGAGAAAACTTTTCTAAATGTTCTATTAGTTTTCAAAGTTATCAGTTTAGTCTCGAATCACTTCCAATGTATGTTTTGGGCCTCGAAGGCTCGTATTAGGGACATGTTGATTGAGATTGAATGCTGATTACATGAAATGTGAAAGTGTACGTTAAGTGAATGTTTAATTATTTTATAAGTTCAGTAATGCTCCGTAACCCTATTCTAGCGTTGAATACGGATGGGAGGTGTTACAATCCCAAAGGCAATAAGATGTATCATGATCTTCATGATTTCTATTGGTGGCCTAGGCTGAAGCATGAAGTGATTGAGTTCGTGTCTCATTGTTTGATGTGCTAGAAAGTTATGTCAGAGGACAAACTTCCGTTTGGACTTTTGCAACCCTTTAAGATTCCATAATGAAAGTGAGAATGGGTAGTTATGGATTTTGTTAGTGGGTTACCTTTGACACCCACTAAGAAGGATTCAGTTTGGGTTATTATGGACTGGTTAACTAAGTCAGCCCACTTTATACCAGTTAGGACCGACTACTCATTGCAGAAGTTGGCAAAACTTTATGTTTCTGAGATTGTTAGACTTCATAGGGTTTCGATGTTCATTATCTAGGATCAAGATCCCCGTTTTACTTCTCATTTCTGGAAAAACCTATATAAGGCTTTAGGCGCACGGATGAATTTTAGTATGGCATTTCATCCTCAGACTGATGATCAGTCAAAGAGGGTGATTTAGATTTTGGAGTATATGCTTCGGAGTTGTGTGATCAACTTTCGAGGGAGTTGGGAGGAGTTTTTGTCACTAGTTAAATTTGCTTATAATAATAACTTGCAATCTAGCATTTAGATGGCACCCTTTAAGGCTTTATGTGGTAGGAAATGATGTACTCCCCTTTGTTGGACTGAGTTGGGAGAGAGGAAAGTTTGGGGTCCTGAGCTAGTGGCTGAGACAGAGGACAAGGTTTGTTTGATTCGAGATCAAATTAAGGTCGCTTTTGATAGAAAAAAGTCTTATGTGGATCTTAAGAGGCGGGAGATTGAGTATGAGGTGGGAGATTATGTCTTCCTTAAGGTGTCTCCTTGGAAAAAAGTTTACAAGTTTGGCCGTAAAAGCAAGTTGAGCCCTTATTTTATTAGGTTGTATCAGGTTTTGAGTTGTGTTAGGTCGATTTCTTATTAGCTTGAGTTACCTCCAGAGTTGGATCGCATCCATGATGTCTTTCACGTGTCTATTTTAACACATTATCGATCTGATCCTTCGTATGTGGTACGAGTGGAAGAGATTGAATTGGGACCAGATTTGCCCATTGAGGAGGATTTGATACAGATTTTGGATTGTGAGGTTAATATTTTGAGAAGAAAGACCATTTCTCTAGTTAAGGTACTTTGGCAGAATCATGGTTCTAAAGAAGTCACCTGGGAGCTTGAGGATTTGACGCGTCACCAGTATCCTCATCTTTTCGAATCTGGTAAATTTCGAGGATGAATTTTCTTTTAGGAGGAGAGAGTTGTAACACCCCAAATTTCTAATTTTTGGAATGTGTTTGTTTGCATAATAATTTTGTTTGATGTCTTGGTTAAGTTCCTTAGGGTATGTTTTAGAACCCAAGTTCGATTCCTAAGTTTTGGATTTTTTTCCTATTAATTTTGGCTTTAGGTTTGGCTTGGGTCTTATGGCTTAAATTAATTTCCTTATTAGATTGTGACAATGATAAGCCTAGTGGTTTGAGGGTTAAGCATTTGGTTTTTTTGTGGTTGTGAGTTCGAACCCTGTTGTATGCAAGTGAAGAATATTTTATTTTTTAGATTTAGCTTTAGAGAGAGAATTTCATTTGAACTCTTATTTAAGTTGATCAGATTTTATGGGTTGGTATTTTGATAAAATAATATTTAAGTTTACTTTACTTATTTTGATAGTTATCACATTTTGAATAGATAAATAAAAAAAACAAAAACAATCAACCCTAAGCTGTCTCTCTTCCCAACCGCCAACTTTCTTTACTTTTTTTTCCACACGTTTCCTTTTTTTTTTTCCCTTCCTTTGATTTTACAATCAATTTCCTTCTCTTTTTTTTCATTGGTTCTACTCTTTTGTTCCTTTTGATTATTCTTGGTCGCTACCATTATTCTTTTTCTTGGATCATAGATTGGTTTTCGGTGTAAGTTTTCTCTGGAATACATTTTTGGGTTCTTCGTTACTAACCTAATTTTAGTTTGATTCTTAATCAAGGTGGGTTGCAGTTGTATAATTTTTGTGCGAAGTTTTCATGGGTAATTTTTGTATTGCTCAATTAGACAAAGGGCATTAGAATCCCAATTCTCCAGCGGAGTAGATTCAATTGCTTGATGTTGTTCATGGAAGTAAGTATTTTGACTCCATTAAGGGTTGTAACTTCGATTTAGGGAGGTTATTTTGCTTGTGTTTTGTGAATTAATTCGTGTAACTTGATGAACTAAGGTAGGTTTTAGGAGTTCTAGAAGTGTGGTAATTCTAACAACGATTAGGTGTGTGGAAATAACCAAAAACTCCATAGAAGTTTAGCTAAAATTGTAAAACAGAGACTGTTTCAAAACTGTCCTATTTCCACACAGTCATGTGGCGGGCCGTGTAAGGTTTTTGTAGAGCATGTCGGTGGCCTGTGTTATCCTTTTTAGCCAATAGGGCCCAGTTAAGGGTTGCTTAGGCAATTTGATATTTGGGTTCGAGAACTTTGTAAGGGCCAAAAAACTGTAAGTTTAGTATTTAAGTTCTTACGAGTAGCTTTAAAAACATGATAAATATGTAAGCTAAAACTAAGCTATAAGTTATTTTGTGTAAAATGAGCTATGTATGTAAGCATGTCAAGTAACATATGCTATATGTATGTATGCCATTTGGTTGTGATTATGATATGTATATGTTTGGGGTGGGGTATTTTTTGATGTAGGAAGTGTATATGGCAGTACTTACTGCATATATGGCGGCTAGACCGCAAGACTATACGTATGGCAGCTCAACTGCAATTATGTGAGTGGCACACTGCCATATATTGGTGTGATTGGATGGATGGACTCCTGTAGTCCAATATGTTGTGATTGGCTAGATGGAGATTGTAACAGCCTGATTTAGGCCCTATTCAGAACGATAGTTTCGGGACCACGAATTCGAGTCAAAAAAAATTTAAAAATTATTTTCTGTGTTTATTATGTGTGAATTTATATTTGTGAAATTTTCATGATTTAATTTTGTCGTTTGAGTACCCGATTTAATAAAAGGGCTTAATCGCGTAAAATGAAAACTTGGTGGTTAATTGTGAAAGGGCTGAATTATTGTTGTTTTTTAAAATGGAGGTATTTATAATGCAATTAGACCATGATTAATTGAGTGGACGGTATTAACCTTGAAATATAATGGTTTTGTATTAATTAATAAAGGTTATATTTGTAAAATGTATAATAATATATGAAATAATAAAACATAAAAATTAAAACATGGTTTCATAATACTTAGCTTCTGCTGAAACATAAAATAAAAGAAGAGAAACAAAGTTTCAAGGGTTTGACCATTGTTGATAGCTTAATCAAGGTATGCAACTAGCTCGATTTTCGATAATTTTTACGTTTTTGAGATCGTTGCTATGTTGTCTACAAAGCCAATGCTTGAATTTTTTATTTTGATGAGTATTTTGAGTTATGCCATTGATGAATATTTGAGCTTTGTGATGTTAGTTGATGAAATATGAAAGATATGTTTTGTATTAGAATTTTTGATGATTTTGAGTAATTAGGACTAAATTGCAAAAATAATAAATTGAGGGATTAAAATGTAAAATAAATGAAATGTATGGACTTGTATGAACATGGGTAGTATTCGGCCTAAGCATGGTATGTGCAAATTTTGCATGTTTTGTGTTTTGTGCAATTTGGACTAAATTGTAAAAAGTGTGAAATGTTAGGGGTAAAATGGTAATTTGCTCATTTATGTGTTTTTGGACTAAAATGAGTGAAAATATGTTTGAATGAGTTTAATTTGAATATGTTTAGATCAAGAACCAAAGAAATTGGATTTGGATCGGGGGAAAACTAAAGTTGTCGATTAGTCGTCCCGTTCTGATTTTCATCGTCCGAGGTAAGTTTATAAGCAAATAAGTGTTAATAATTTTGAATATATATATGTTTTAAATGGTGAATTGAATTTTATGATTTTATATACTTAATGACTGAATGTGTATATGCTTGAGAATTAAGTTTACGAGTTCGAGTCGATAGAGTTACGACGTCCGAGAGCCCCATATAAACCTTAGGAAGAGCTAGGATACATATGTCATGACATAGGATTCCGATATGTGATGTACGAGTAAGACCACGGCATCGATATATGTGTATGAGTAAGACCACGTTTTATACGTTGGCATCGATATGTGACTCCGATATATGTGTGCGAGTAAGACCCTATCTGGGACAGTGGCATCGATATGTGATTACATGTAAGACCACATCTGGGACATTGGCATTGTACGATATATGTGATTATCCGAGTGTCCTATCCAATTCCGAATGGTTCATCGGGCGACGATAAGTTGTGATCGAAAATGTAAAATGAGCTAAATGATCAAGTATGAGTTAGTTGATTTCCTATTTGAAAATAAGGTAGGTTGACCATTAGTTATGTGATGCAAATTATATAAGTTACTAATGTGAACATATGTGCATTTGTGTAGTATATTCGGCCATATGCTATGTATATACAGGTAATGTTATATTTGATCCATGAATAAGCTATATGTGAAAGTATATGATATACATGAAATCGTAAGCTTGAAACTTAATGTGATTATGATTCTATAGTTTGGTTTGTTTTAAATGAGTTGATTATGTCATTGAGTTGATTATTTGCTTAAGACTTACTAAGAGATGATAGCTTACTGTGTGCGTATGTTTATGTTTACCTCTGTTTTATAGATTTTGAAAGTCAGATACCAGCTTGGGGATCGACAGCAAAGTCTATCACACTATCGACTATTTTTGGTATTTTATAAGTTCAAACTCAAACCTATGGCATGTATAGGGTAGCCTTTGTGTTAGTTTATTTTGAATGTGTATGCATAATAAGCCATGAGAAAATGGCTAAGTATAAAGTTTAAGTTTAAGCAAATTTCGATCTTGATATATATATATGTGTG
Source organism: Gossypium anomalum (assembly GCA_025698475.1). Taxonomy (NCBI): domain Eukaryota; kingdom Viridiplantae; phylum Streptophyta; class Magnoliopsida; order Malvales; family Malvaceae; genus Gossypium; species Gossypium anomalum. The sequence goes on from CM046956.1 coordinate 66,319,459, forward strand.
TATGAGGTGTTTGATATATTTGCTAATGGTTGTATAATTATGGTTATGTTTTAAATCTATTTTTGGAAGCTTCACACATGCTATATGTATATGGTTTACTTGGCATATTGATGATAATATAGTCATATGAGTTGATAGGATTAAAAAGGTGAAAAGTTTATATATATGTAAATGACCATGATTTGAAGTGTGGATATTCTGTTGTAGAATGGAATAGATATAGATATAAGTTTATTATCTTTGTTCATTGATTACAAATGAAATGTTAAACATAATGAATAGTTTATGAAATGACTATGATTAGATTGGCAAACAAGGTGAATAAATTTTCGGTGGATGTATAATAATTGAGGTGTTATTTATTTGATTAATAAATTGTATTGCTATTAGCTATAGGGATTTATATATAGATTTAGCCGAATATGTAGGTATCAAATAGTTTTGAGTATGACTTTTGTTTGTTTAATTGATATATGATAGTAGCATGTTAAAACAAATTTGAATTGATATGCTATATATGCTTGATGAATAGCTAATATGTATCATATATTTATATATAATTGATAGGTTGGTGTGAAGGGTAAAATAATAGATTTGAATATTCAACTTGGTTATTGAAAATGTTTTATAATTGTAAAGTGATTGAGCATAGTAGAAGTAGATAATAAATAAGGCATATGTATTTGCATGTTATATATATTCAGTTAAAGATTTAGCGATAAATGGTAATTTCGGTTTATAATAATTAAGTTGGTTTTGATTTAAATTATAATAAGTCGGCAGTATGTTTGATTTTAAGTAACGAAGAACGAGATGTTTATATCCATATGCTTGTACCCGACCATTTAATAATGATTATGGTTGTATGTTATTTAATTTATGTGTAACCTGTAATAATTAGTTTGATTTTATATATATTCAGTTGTGATATTTTAAGATGTTTAATTTCTATGTATATCTATGATTAACCGAAAGTTGTGTTTAGTTTGGTAATACCTTGTAACGCCTTTCTGGCGACGGATAAGGGTTAGGGGTGTTACAGAGATGGTGTGAAGTAGATGGGAGTAGGATATGTTATGCATGTTATGATTTGATATGATATGTTTGACATGACTTAGCATGATATGCTACGTTATGATAAGCTATGTTCCTTATGTGATATTATGATATATATTCGGTGCATAAGAAAATGTATGTTTATGAAATATGGGCCAACTCACACACTGGGCTATAAGCTCACGTTCCGTATGTTTCATTTCAGGTAATCCTCTGACCTAGCATTGGACGGCAATACTAGAGACTTGGGTTTCACATTTTGATTCAGTTAGTATGAATTTGTTTTATTTATTTTAAATCGGACATTTCGGACTTTATTGTGGTTTGTTTAACTTTCAACTATGTTTTGTTCAAAACGTTAGGACTAAATTTTTTTATTATACTTAAGCTCAATCGGATCACAACACCAATTTAAGATAAGTAAAACGAGATTCAATTTTTCAACCAATGAAAATTTAAGGTTTTTTTGCTACAAAATAAATTGGAAGTTTTCAAGGGAAAAAGTTCTGATACAAGAATATGATGTGGGAATTTAACTTTAATTTTTTGAACATTGTTAAGCTTTGAAGTTTTTGAGAGGTTAGGATGTTTCTTTTCAATCCGCCAAACTGGGTTTTTTCCCCAAATTTATCATTTGTTACTTTTATTTAAGCATTGTAACCTTCACAATCCAACCATAGCATCTAGACTGGGTTGGGGGTGTTACAAGTATGTTGGTGTTGAAACATAGGCACCAATTTTTTCCCAAATAAGCATATTTAGCTCCCAAATTGACCTACAAGACCATGTAACCTTATTTAGATATATAAAAAGTAATAAAAACTACTAGAAAGCATAAATTATAATAAAAACTACTAGAAAGCATAAAATACTACTTTAAGTATGAAAACCAAAATAAATACTAAAATAATTTGATTTACGATTAAACAAGCTATAATTATGTGTAAAAAGGGATTTAAATAATAGTATGATTTATGGCAGATCAAAAACTCATTCACTGCCGGAAATAGCATAAACAATTTGTAACTGCCCGATTTAGACCCTATTCGAAACAGTGGTTTCGGGACCACGAATCTGAGTCCAAAAAATATTTAAAAATTATTTTCTGTGTTTATTATGTGTGAATTTATATTCGTGAAATTTTCGTGTTTTAATTTTGTCATTTGAGTGCCCGATTTAATAAAAGGGCTTAATCGCATAAAATGAAAATTTGATGGTTAAATATGAATGGGTTGAATTGTTGTTGCCTTTTTAATTTAAGGTATTTATAATGCAATTAGACCATAATTGTAAATGATGGACGGTTAAGGACATGAATATAATGTTTGTATAATTATTTCATTAAGGATATATTAGTAATTAAAGTAATAATATATGATAAATAAAACATAAAATTTAAAAGCCATGCATTCATCTTTTTACAAGGGCCGAATGTTGTGAGAAAAAAAAAATAAATAAAGCTTTAAAGTTTCGGCCATATGCATGCTTGATTAAGGTATGTAATTAGTTTGGTTTTTGATAATTTTTATGTTTTTGAGATCGTTGCAGTGTAATGTACAAAGCCCATGCTAGAATTTCTGATTTTGATGAATATTTTGAGTTATGCCATTGATGAATAATTGAGTTTTGTGATGTTAGTTGATGAATTATGAAAGATATGTTTTGGATTAATATGTTTTGTATTGGAATTTTTGATGAATTTGAGTAATTAAGGCTAAATTGTAAAGATAATAAATTGAGGGACTAAAATGTAAAATAAATGATATGTATGGACTTGTATGAGTATAAGGAAGATTGGGCCTAAGCATGATGTATAAATGATATGTGAGGGGCAAAATGGTAATTTACTCATTTATGTGTTTTTGGATTAAATCGAATGAAATTATATTTGAATGAGTTTAATTTGAATATGTTTATATCAAGAACCAAAGAAATCAGACTTGGATCGGGGGAAAACAAAAATAATTGAATAATCGTTCTATTCCGTCCGTCGATATCCAAGGTAAGTTTACAAGCAAATAAATGTTGTAAATTTTAATAAATACGAGTTATATATGCTTAAATGAATTATGTGAAAGTATATATGTGTGTGCGAGTAAGACCATGTTTAATACGTTGGCATCGATATGTGATTTTGATATGTGTGTGCGAGTAAGACCACGTTTAATACGTTGGCATCGATATGTGATTCCGAAATGTGTGTGCGAGTAAGACCACTTTTAATATGTTGGCATCGATATGTGGTTCTGATATGTGTGTGCGAGTAAGACCACATTTAATACGTTGGCATCAATATGTGATTCCGATATGTGTGTGCGAGTAAGACCACGTTTAATACGTTGGCATCGATATGTGATTCTGATATGTGTTTACGAGTAAGACCCTGTCTAGGACAATGGCATCGATATGTAATTACATCTAAGACTACGTCTGGGACTTGGCATTGTATGATATGTGCGACTATCCGAGTATCCTATTTAATTCTAAATGATTCAACGAGCAATGATAAGTTATGATCAAATGTGTAATCGAGCTAAAAGGTTCAGATATGTACTTGTTAAATGCTTATATGAAAATAAGGTAAGATAGTTATTTGAAATGTGATATAAATTATGTATGATGCAAATGGAATTCTATGTATATATGATTGATCATATTCGGCTTTATGACTATAAAATGTGAATATTTATGAAATGATTCATAAGTTACAAGCATGAGTATGTACCCTTGATTGAGAATAGGTTGTTCTGACCTTGTTAATATAATGTTAATATGCATTCTTAGATATATATTTGCTTATGACTTACTAAGCTGTGAAAGCTTATTGTGTGTATGTTTACTTTTTGTTTTATAGATTTTGGAGCTAGTAACGGGCTCGGGGATCGTCAGAGAAATCTATCACACTATCGACTATTTTCGATACTTTATAAGTTTGAACTTGAACCTATGGCATGTATAGGCTAGATTATATTTGGTTGAGTTTGAAGTTGTGTATAGATATTAAGCCATGCGAAAATGGCTAATATGTTATGTAAGTATATGAAATTTAGTCAAGTTTATATGTGTCGTATGCATTTAAAATGGTTGGTGAATTTGGATGTGGTTTGGTTGATTCGGCTAAAGTATATATATATATGAATTATGTTTGGCTTGTTTTATTAAGGCTAGGTATGTGTTTCAATCATAAGGTAAATTGGTATGTTAGTTGAGTTAGGTTATTTCATATGTTGTTGAATGATACGCATATTATATGTATGTGAGGTGTTGGATACGTACATGGTGATATGGTTAAATTATTTCGGGAAAGTGATATTATAAGTGAAGAATTTATAACCATTTTTATCATGGATATTAGTTGTGGTTAGTAATGTGCTATAAGGCTTTATTGTATGTTTAGAAATGAAGGCCGAATATATACAAGTAGTTAAATTTATTTGTTTGGTTAGTTTTGGATATATGATTTAAGTGAAAGTTATCAACGGTCATTAATGTCCACAAATAAGTACTTTGGTTGATGTGTAATGAATTGTATATGATGAAAAATATAATAATATTATTCGGCTAATGATAGTGAAAATGAAAAGGAGTATATACTTGGAAAATGGTTGTATTTGATTTGGTTAATCGTTCTATTGATGTATTTATTTATGCGCATATTTAGGATAGTGAATGAATAAATATATTATGTCCTTGTATATTGATATATTTTTATATTGGAAATAGATGTATAGTTGAAAGTGATGTCATGATAATTTCGGCAAAAAATTAGATAAATTGAGAAGTATTTATATATGTGCTTATTTTGAATTAGATTTTGATTTCATGGTTTATTTGTTAGCCAAATTGATGATAGGGAAACGATAATGTTCAGATATGCTTTAAACTTGGTTAGTTAACCATTTAGGTTATAAACCAACTTAATCATAGAATCAAAATGTATATTGTGTCGATTATGATATGGTCAAAATGATATGTGTTTTGATTTGTTTGATTTATATGATTCATGTATGAAATAATGGAATGAAATAATTATATTAGCTTGGATATGCACACATGCTTATGTGGTAAAATGATATAATTGATATTTTTTGCTTATAAATTATGTGACTACATATATGTTCGTTATATGATATGAAATGATTTGTAAAGAGATTATGTTAGCTATAAGGTTTTAAAATTAAATGGCTTGAGTGATTTGATGGAAATAATATATTAAGTATGAAATGAATGCATGTAAATTTCAAGTTGTGTTTTGCCAAGTAATACCTCATAACCCTATTCCGACGATGGATACGGGTTAGGGTTGTTACACAATTCCTACATCTAACCACTTAAGTAATTCTTTTTTTGCCACTTCCTTCATAGCTGGATTAAGTCGACGTTGTGCATCTACTACCAGTTTTTTCCGTTATTCTAATCTAATCTTATGTTGGCATAATGCAGGTCTAATTCCCTTAATATTAGCAATTTTCCAACCTAAGGCTTTTTTGTGTGTCTTCAATAAGCTTAGTAAAGCCTTTTCTCATTTTGAATTTAGCTCGGTAGCCATCATCATTGGTAGTGTATTTTGCTCTCCCAGATATCTGTATTTTAAGTGCTTCGACAATAGTTTTGAGTCCAATTCTAGAGGTTTAATAATGGATGGTATCATTTTTGTTATGCTAAAAGCAATTTATTCTGCTTGTCTTTTACTCTGTTGCCACTAATCTAGATGAATCGCTGTCTGACGTTCACCTGTTCATTGTCATCCCATTCTTCCTCTGATTCATATTCATGATTCACCAATTTTGTTTTAATGGACTGTAATTTATTGCACTTTTGTTACTCTATTTTGTTTTATTTCGTTTGCTCTACTTTTAATTCTCAATGTATTCCCTAGGAAAATTCATTTTCACTGAATCTTCCTAATATTTCCATTAGTTCCTTCCCAGTTTTCTTCCAGATGCTTCCCCGAGTCATGATATCAAACTTATGCCTGTTCTAACTATTTAATCCATCATAAAAATGCTGAATTTAAAGTAAAAAATGTAAGCCTCCACCCAACATTGACCTAGCGATGGTTATAAATCTTTCCGAGGCTTTTCCCAATGTTTCAGTTATATATTGTTTGAATTGAAATAACTTCTAATAAACACTAAGTAACTGAGTCACTGGGAGAACTCGACGAAGGAAATGTTATAGAAAATCTGTCCAAGTAGCAGTGGTATAAGGTGGGAATGCATCTAACCAGGCTTTCGCTTTTCCATTCAATGCGAACAGAATTAATAGGAGTTTGATAGTGTCTGGTGGTACTCCAGTGTAAGCAATAGTACTACATATATATTCAAATTGTCATAAAAAGACTATAGGATCCTCTATTTTACGATCATCAAATGTAATCTTAGCAATCCATGTTAGTAAAGAAGGGTTTAGATCAAAATGTGAATTATAAATTATAAGACGAGTAATACTAGATCGCGGCCAATTTGTATCAGAAAATGTCATTAGCGTTCGTATCATACTTCCTAGATTTTGAAGCTGAAAGGAAATGATAAAATGTTAGCAATCGAATAATTTAAATTTCGTATCTATAACCTAAGAATTTCCTAAGTAATCTACTAATATGCGAAAATTAAAATGAATATAGTGACATTGCCTCCCTAACAATGGCGCCAACAACTTTATCGCCTCCAGACGTACCAACATCCAGAGTTGAAATCCTACACAAAAGATGTGGAAAAATGATATTCGCAAGTATACGGGTTAGGTTGTAATATAGTTACAAGGAATAGGTGAGTACTCCGAAGACTGTACCCAAGAGAGACGGGCACTAAATCAATTTTAATTTAAGCATAAACAGATTTAATTAATACTTTAATCAAACTATAGTACGAATAATTAAAAGAAGGGTTTTTGGATAAATTATAATAAAATTAATAAGAAAGGAAATAAAACTAAATAAATGAATGAAAACCAGGAAATCAAAATAAGTAAATATCAAATCTGGGCATGGGTGATTAGCTCGCTTAGTAATCTTAATCAACTATAGTCTCAGGCTTTCTTGTTCAATCAACTAGTCAATACCTCAATAGGATTTTTTGATACGTCCTCTGAAATATTAAGTTGGCAAGAACTACTTATCTTTCGACCTCATAGTCCAGATTGTTCAGGGTTAAGGTGTTCACGGATAGGCCATACCAATTTTCGGTTAATTCCCACCTTGATGACTTCCTAGGGATATCAGGCCTAGGGTTTAGGTTCTCTATTTCTAGAACAAAATCCATTAAGAAATCTCTACAAAATAGTTAATTATTCATGCATCATGGATCTAGTTCCTCATGGATCTAGTAAACCGTGTAACCTAGAATGTAAGAATGAAAATGAAGAACAATTTCAAGAGTAATAGTTTAAAGTAAGCCAAATTCTGTTGACTTTAAATGCAAAATCCATATAAAGTTTTAGAATAAATTTTGGATCTGATTTCTCCCCAAAAGTAAATAATAAGAATGGAAATAAAATATAAAACCTAAGAGAAAGGGAAAAACTAAGGACTAAAACTAAAGAGAAAATTATACAATAGTAAAAGGTGTCCATAACATGTGTTAGCTAAGCTTATTTATAGACTTAAAATGGTCGTCATCCTAAACCCTAGGTAAACTAACGTTCTCGAGATTAACGCTAGATTGTGTGGACCAAAATACCCCTGGATCGTATTAATTTCCTGTACAAAGGTGATGTCACGACTCACAAGGTCTTGTGTAACACCCCTTACCCGTATTCAACGCCAGAATAGGGCTCGAGCATTACTGGACTTTCATCACAAATAATTATACAAATCGAGTCATAAATCTGCATCCAAATTAAAACCATTCAAATTCAATCACAAAGTCCCTAATATGAGCCTATGAGGCCCAAAACATGCTCTGAAAATGGTTCGAGACTAAATCGACCACTCGAGAAATTTGTACAAAACTTAGAACATTTTTGCTATAAACAAGGGTCACACGTCTGTGCGGCTTGGGACACGCCCATGTCCCTAACTCGTGTAACTCTCTGTTTTGCAATTCATGAAAAATTGATGTCACATGGCCAAGTCACACGCCCGTGTGCCAACTGTGTGGTAAATTATATTTTCATAAAATAGGTGCAGACTTTACATGGTCGAGACACACGCCTATGCCTAAGGCCGTGTCCCTCACACGACTGAGACACACGCATGTGTCTCTGCCCATGTGCTCAATTTTGAGCATTCTGCTTCTCAAAATTAAGGTGCAGGGGACACATGGCCAGAACACATGCCCATGGGGCAGACCGTGTGTCATACGTGGCCTAAACACATGCCCATGTGAACAAAATAAAGGCTATCTACCAAGCCATTTGTCACCCTCATTTACACCTACACACACAAGTTCAATGGCATAATCCATGGCATGTTTAAGAAACCAAAACATCCATAATCAAGGCTAAATCATATCATTCATTATCAACACTTAACATATTTACTATAGCATAATTTACCAAATCAATTCATACCAAACTCACATTTACAAGTATCAACATGAATACTTTCATCATGCATAATTCTACTTAGATTTCCTAGCACACCAAAGGACCCATTTCATCCATTTCACAACAAGTCATTTAACCATAATAAACACATAACAACCCATTACAAAACACAAAAACAAGAAGGCATTAACAAATATATTTATATAAATGGGCTTCCAATCATTTGAGCCAAAATAAGCCAATTACATGGCTAAATACCAAATCACCTTAAACAAATATAAGCCAATACATTTGGCCAAATCAAATGACACATATAACAAAATGACTAAGTCCCTATACATGCCATACTCTCAAAATGTTTTAAAATCATCGGTACCTAAAAGACAGTTTGATAGTGTGATGCGACTTTTGACAATCTCTAATCCCGAGTTAGCTTGGTGACACTATAAAACATTAAAAATAAAACGAAGTAAGCTATATAGCTTAGTAAGCTCATATGAAGAAATAAACAACCTTACCATACATTAATCGTGCAAGTAATATAACATAAGATAACATAATTTACCACAATCTCATGATCATAATTCACTTCCATCACAACTTACCTTAAAATTGTCATTTCACAAATTTATAATCATAAGCTTTGAGTACATACATGTACCATCTCATAACAAATTTACACTTATTCTCATCTTTGACATACCCGTGAACCACTCGAAATAATAATGTCAGATACTTGGGAATCTTGCACTCTAAGTGCAACATATGTAGCCAATGCTACCTCAATCTCATATCGCATAATTGCTCACTCTCGAGCTAATCAATGGGCCTGCTCACACAAGCTGTCAGTCAAAACGTAGCTACTTGGAGTTGGTCACACAAGCTGTCAAGTAACTATAACATATGCTAGTATACTTAGCCACTAGTAGGACATACGAGACTAGCACCCGAATCACATAATCACATAACACATGGTAACCCTAGTGACATGTCACTTGTATCCTAATCTATTCCTAAGGTTCAAATGAGATTTCTTGCTTATCAAACCATCGTCGAACTCGTCCGTAAAGTTAAACTCGTCCACACAATCAATCATGTAGTTCATGCACTATTAAAGCATTTAAATACAATTTTATTAAAGCTTAGTTAACATACGAACTTACCTTAGTTACAAAAACAATTATTAGTTTGATTTAGTCGATAACCTTGTTCTTTCCCCGATCTAAACTTGAACTTCATTTTTCTTGATCTATAAGATCAAATTTAACTTATTTAATCATTATATTATTCAATTCAGCCCAAAAACACACTATGGTAAAAATTACATTTTTGCCCCTAACCTTTTGACATTTTTACAATTTAGTCCCTAGGCTCGTAAAATGAATTTCTTTCAATTCCCTCACAACCCAAGCCTAGCCAAACCTTTTCATGCTCATGATAGCTCTTTTTCATTTATTCACATTTTTCTACTCATTTTATAGACTTTTACAAATAAGTCCCTATTTATCGTTTTTACCTAAAATCACTTTACAAAAGTCGTTTAACAACAAACATGCATTTTCTACCATCAAACATCAAAATACATACATGTTAAAAATGGGTAAAATTTTAAACTTCACCTTTCTTTCAAATTAGTCCTTGAAATAGCTAAATCAAGTTACAACGATCTAAAAAATATAAAAATCGTTAAAAACGGGACAAGAACGGACTTACAATCAAGCTTGAAAGTGTCCAAAACCCTAGCTATGTCTTCCCTTTGTGAAATTTGGCCATGGGGGACTAATTTGAAGAAGATGACATCTTTTATTTGTTAAATTTTGTCTTTATTTACCAAATGACTAAAATGCCCTTAATGAAAAACTTCAAAATTTCACCTAACCATGTCCATTAGACTATAATGGTCTAATTACCATTTAAGGACCTCTAATTTAAGGATTCATAGTAATTAGACACTTTTAACATAGAGAACACAAGTTTTGCACCTATTGCAATTTAGCCCTTCTAGTCAAATTGGACACTCAATTGATAAAATTTCTTAACGAAATTTTCACACAATCATTCAATCATACTGTAGACCTTACAATAATAACAAAATAAATATTTCTACTTCAGATTTGTGGTCCTGAAACCACTATTCCAATTTGATCCAAAAACGGGATGTTACATCCTGTGCCGCGACATCGGTAGCAGTATGCTCAGCTTCAAGGGTATGTCATGACATCCTCAGGCTATGTCGCAACATTGAAGGTAGTCTTGGACTTCTTCAATTCTACTCCCTATGTTGTGACATCCAATACTTCGTGTTGCAACCTAACGATCAATATTGAGTTAAAATGCCCGCTAATGGTCTCCTACACATTCATAAAGTATATTAGCTCACCCTTACACCTCATTCGGCCCCTAAAGTCAATAAAATACTCGAATAACTCAATTTATTAAATTTAAATAAATGTAAGAAAACTTAACTACATTTTACTAAAATACTCATATTGAAGATCCTCAAATGCGAAAACTAGTTTAATCTGCTACACCAAATTGCAGAAAATCAATGACTCATAAAGAGGTTTGTATGAGTACTTATTGTCCTCACACCCGTTATCATCAGTCTGTTGGTTCGTTGTGGCTCTATTTGACCAACCTATTATGTAGTTCTATTCTTCACCCCAAGAGGTCCTTTCATCATTAAACCACCTGTAATCAAAATTTTCCATAATTAAATCATTTAGTCAACAAGGTGAACAATAAATAAGTAAATAAAATTTGAAAAAGATAACAAAACAAATAATGAAAAAAATTAGTGACTATCTAGATCGTTTATCTTTTGACTAATATTATTCAAAAGTAATTGATTCAATAACAATTACCACTATCGCAATCCTCGGTAACGACACTAACAACTCGACCAAATCTGAACATATCAACATCCAAAATGTGAATACTACAACTAAAGATATAGATTTGAGGTGGTGTTCGTAAGTATACAGGTTAGGCTGTAATATAGTTGCATCGAAGCATGTAAGCACTTCGAAGATTGTACCCAAGGGATTGCAGTTTAGGGAAGACTGCTATCAAACCAATTACATGAAATAATTACTAACATACTTGAGTTACGAATTAGTAGTGTTAATATGAAAGCAAGATGATAATAATATTAATAAACTAAATAAATTGAATTAAACCTAAATCTACTCCTAAGTTTATGTATCGGCATCTTTTATCCCTTATTTTGACTACACGAGTTCCTTTAGCCCAGATCCAATTGTTTTACCTCATTAATTATTGATGTAGGGTTCTAATTAATCAACCAGTCAATACCCTAGTAGGATCTTTCTATACATCCGCTAGAATAGCGAGTTAGCAAGAACTATTATCTTCCGACCTCACAATCCAGATTTGTTCGGAGTTATGGTGTTCATGGATAGGCCATACCAGTTTTTTGTCAATTCCCACCTAAATGACTTCCTAGGGTTGTAGGCCTAGGGTTTAATTTCTTCCTCTCCAAAATAACTGTTCCGCTAAGAAACTCTATCCTTCAATCAGTTAATAAGATTAGAACAGTTGAAACATCCGAGATATGTATAAAGCATAAATTGGGTCTAATCTTTACACAAACATAGAATTAAACAATGTAAAGAAAGAGATATAAAGAATAGAATAAAGGGAAAGAAATGCTTATGGATTTATCGATGAAAACGTGGCTTCCGAACAATCTCCACTTGCGAGAGTCTCACTTTGGAATAGGATCTTCTGATTACGAGAACATAAAAGACCTTAAATAAAAACTAATAATGAAATAAAAACCCTAAGTATATTTTTCTGTCCATAAAATTTTGTGTTTAAACTAATTACAATGGCCTTTATATAGGCTAAACTCAGAATATTAAAGTGCTTAAAATATTCTTGAAGTCCTTAAAGTTCGACTAGGATAGATACTCTTAAATTCCTTCAAAAACATATTTAAAACATGAAGGAGTTTTTGGGCTGTGCAGGGACATGGTTACAACATAGGCCTGCGATGTTGCAACCAACCACAGGGGGTATGTCACGACATCGAGGGCAGTTTTGCTCAAGAGCTTGTTTTTGGCATCTATCTTTGATGTTGAGAAATCAGTGTCTCGGTGTCGCGACAAAGTCATTAGTTTTGGCCTGAATAAGCATCTTTAGCTTCTAACTTGACCGAAAAGCTCATGTAACCTTGTTTAGATGTATAAAATGTAAGAAAAACTAATAAAAAACATAAATTACTACTTTAATTATGAAAACCTAAATATATAATAAGATGCTTTCATTTAGCTATTAAATAAGATAAAGTTATGTTCAGAAAGGATTTAAATACTAGAGTAACTCATGGCAAATCAAAAACTAAAGACTAAATCTACAAAGAAAAACTTTGAATGTAAAATCTGTCTTCAAACAAGTGTTTTAAGAGCCTATTTATAGATTTAGGGTTGTCATCATCCTTAACCCTAGGTCAGCTGACGTTCTCGTGTTTAATTTCCATTTGTGAACCAAAACACCCCTAGCTTGTAAGTGCTTCCCAAACAGGACTAATGTCGTGACACTCTATTTCTTGTATCACGACATCAAAGGCAGTATGCATGGTTCAGGGGTATGTCACGACAACCCTTTGCTATGTCACGACACCCAAGGCAGTATAACAATATTGGTCTTCTGTTTCCTATGTTGTGACATCGAACTCCCCGTGTTGCAACATAACGTCTAGCTTTGAGTTCCTATTCTTTTAAATGGTCTCATACACACTTACTAAGTACTTTAGCTTGCGTTTATGCCTTAGTCAGCCCCTTAGGTCAATAAAAGACTCAAAATGCGCTTTTTATTGAATTTAACTAAGCTAAGAAAACATAAATAGAACATACTAAAATTGCTCTTATTCAAGCTCGCCAAGTACAAAAACTAGTTTAAGCTACTACAGTAAATTACGACAGATCAAACTTCCCTACACTTAAGTCATTGCTTGTCCTCAACTAAAGCAAAACAAAAATAAAACATAAAAGATGACCTTTGAACAAGTATAGTACACAGATTGGTTTTGGAGTAATAACTAGGTATTTTTGTATTTACACACAATCCTGGCATGATATATAAACAACTTACCACTTTCAATATCAAACACCTAAGTTTAGTATATTACAAAGTACACAGGCATTACGATTTTCAAACATATGCATCCATCAACAAATCATATAGATAATTTAATTATTCTAGTATAATACAAACATTCGTAAATGTGATTTACTTAATATGATGTCAATTCATGAATAAGTCTACCTAGGTCACATACGAGTTTTCGGCTTGTAACGTTCTTAGGCTTAGGACATGTATGAAATTCAAGAATAGGAAGCATAAAAATAGTTTCAAGCACGAAAATAGTTTGGCACATCGTATTGTTCCCTATTCTCCCCCTTAGTAACCTTTCCTCGCTCAACACCTTATTTTTCCTTCTCTCACCTTCCTTATTTCTCTACATAGGAAGTCACAACATAATATAGCAATTATGGCTAGCTCACATGTTTTTTGTGCATCAATGATTGAGGTTTTCTACTTTTGTGACTTTGTGACTTTTTAATCTTTTTTGTACATCTCACTCACAATGCTTTTGCTTTTCACGTGCTTTTTCTACTCGTTTTGATTTTCTTTTTGAATTTTTCTTTTGTTACACATATTGGCTAACATTAATCACTATATGTTGCGTGTGAATACGATATGAAAATTGTGCAAGCATACAAATCGAATCACGTAATAAAGTGATGAGTGAAATTGTCACTACAGGGATTGAATAGGTGTAAATCGATCAAGTTATTATAATGAAATATGATCAAATGCTATGGCAAACCAATAATAAGAATGTAGTGGCAATTGAGAGAATAATAATGTATACAATGTGCAAAATAAATAAACAATCAATTAAGAAGGTTGTGACAAAGACACTACAACAAATGATAGAGGGGCTACGATGTTGATTGAGTAGGCTAGGATTACTAAAGAATCTACCCTTACTAATCTCTAACGCTTGAACAAAATATTAATTATTCTACTAATCAAAATGGTTTTACTATGGTTTGCTTTTTTTGTGAGCAAGACCTAAAATTACCTCACCTAGGGCGTTATATGTCTATAGGCCTTGAGTTTGGTTCCCAATATTGTTTCTTCTTCCTTTCGTATGAAATACTACTTTATGTCTAGAGACTGGTACGAGTAATTGATTAACCACTTACTCATATCATTCAATTTCGATCTAAGTAACCTAACCTTATCAGACTTAGGTGTTACTTGCTGCACATTTGTCAATGCGCCACATGCATGCAATCTTGAAATATCATTGAATGAAACAGTACATTAATAGAAATAAGGGTTTCATCAAAGTAATCTTAACACTGAGAGATTTAGCTCATGGGTTGGCAAATAAATTTCAAGTTTAACACAACAACTAACATTTTCTTCATCAATTAAGCTCACGAAGAAACAAAATAAGAAATAGAGTCAATTAAGCTCACGAAGAAACGAGATAAGAAATAGAGAAAGAATTCTGGAATGACAACTTTCGCCTATCCAACTCTCAACATAGGCAGCGCAATGTCTTACCGTGGCCAAGGATCACTACCTTCTTTTTCCACCTTTTTCTCTGCCTTTGTTCTTAGTTGCTCCTCTCTATAGTCCCCGCTCTACTGTCCTCTCTTTTTTTGGCTTTTATATCTCTTCCTTCTAGGGTAGGTCCATCAGCCCATAATCCTTTCTCACTATTTCATGTGGATTTATCTGGTACAAATACATATGGTGATGAGAACGGTATACATTGAGTGCTAACTAGACATCTTCTAGGCATTTCCATAGTATTTGTGTTGGAAAACTCAACAAAATTTGTCACAGCAAACCTTCAATCCTTTAATCATTTTCCTACAATCTACACTTGCCAATCAAACACCAAGTAAGTCCTCCCCATAGGCAATTAAATGCAACATGTAAAAACACTTAAGTACAATTCAAGCTTTTTAATGCAATGCTCTAAAGATACCAATGCAATATGTAACACCCGTAACCCGTATCCGTCGTCGGATTAGGGTTAAAGGCATTACTACACAACCAGAACATTTTGTACACAATTCATATACATCATCCACAAATAATTCAAACATCAATATTAGGTCCCTTACATAGGTTCTCGAGACCTTCAACATGCATTAGAAAGAGGTCGGGACTAAACTGAGCACATACAAAATTTTTTGAAACTAAAACATTTTTCAAAGTTATACAGGTCACACACCCGTGTAAACAGGTCGTGTGCCTTACACGGCATTAGACATGCCTGTATGTCTAGGTTGTGTCAAAATAGGGCATACATACTAACTTGCACACACGGCCATAAGACACGCCCGTGTGCCTTGACCATGGTTGATAAACGCCAAATTATACATACTGTTACCCCAAATACTTAGCATATTTATGGATGTTTACTATTACATTTTTGGATTTTTGTGCTCTTAATCTGGTTATTTCATGTTTTGTACTCAGGAGAGCACCAAGAGTCAAAAGGAGCCAAAAATGAGCTTAAAAGAGACAAAAAGGACCAAATCAAGAAGATCACACGACCTAAGCCTTGCCACACGGGCTGCTCAAATGCCCATTTTTGTCGAGGGTGTCGTCCAAGGATCTCACGATTCACATGGCCTGGCCATTGACCCACGCGGCTGCGTGAAATTTAGCGGAACGAACATGGCCTAACAAACACATCACACGGCTGTAGCACACGAGCGTGCCCCTCTTTTAAAGAGTTGTATTTTACACGGAAAAAAAGATACTTAGAGAAGAAGAAAGCCAATCCAAAGCCTATATAAACACCCTAAGTATGACCTACTATGGGGTTTTCCAGGGGCTTCTAGAACCTTTCTGGAACACAAAACCACACGTCAGGAATTACTTGAAGGAAGCTAGACGATCCATCCCAAAAAGTCAGAGCTACTCCAAGACTGAAGATCTCTCTCAGAATCCCTTCAGGAGTTTTAGAGTTTTCTTCATGTTTTGTTATTTTTATACTTTTGAGATGTACTCTTATTTCATTATGAACTAAACCCCTTAGATACCTAAGGGGGATGAAACCTATGATGGATCTTGTTATTATTATCTGAACTATATGATAAATACTTGATTTATTCTTAATTATGTGTTTCTAATGCTTGAGTTAATATTTCGGGTATTGACTCATGATTTAATGTGCTTATGTAGAGGAGGAATAGACCCTGCCTAATAGTAGATTTGGCATAATTATGTGGAGTTGATCGAACGCCTAGAGATAGGGTTACGAGATTTTGTCGAATTAGGGTGAAACCTAATATGGGAGTCCATAGATCGATTTAGTGCTTCCCTAGAGGTTTTAATTGGAAAAAGATTTCAATTAATTCAACTGAGGGTTAGGCGTTATTAGTCTCGAAAGAGATAATAATGTAGGTTAGGGAGTCTCACGGATCAAGTTAAGTGAATAAATCTTCTGGTTCACAGTCAGATAACAAGTGAAATCTAGGTGGATTCCTCCTTGGGTGACGTCTTTATCAATTGCTTCTCTTCAAGTCTTTTTCCAGATTTTCTCTTCGCTTTAATTAAATTAGTTAATTAGTTTAGATAATTAGTTTCATAAACAAACCCTTTTATTCCTAGGCTAAATAATAAAAAGGTAGTTATTACTAGTACTTTTGGTTCTCTTGGGTACACTATCCCGGTCTTGCCATTACTATACTATTGTTCGATAAGTGCGCTTGCCTTTTCGTTATGATAATAGTTAGTCTAGGTTTGATCTTTATTATAAATATTTATTACTTGTTATGAATTACGCGATCAATGGTCGAAACTAACTTGGGTCACACGGCTAGCCACACGCCCGTGTGCCTTGGTCGTGCTTAAGACTGACTTAAAAGGTAATACCCAAACCCAACCTTAATGTTATGGCCGGATCTAGCGTGTCACATTGAAGTGTTTTATTGAAAATCTTGTTTTCATTGAAAAACCTTCAAAAGAGAAAATTAATTAACATTCAGTTTGTATTTAGTTCTAGAATGAGGTGTATTCAAAATGAACTATTTATTTATTACTTAGTAAAAATTCTCTTTATCTGCAGAAGCTTGATTTTAAAATAATTATTTTCAAAAAACATGGGATATGTCTAAAAGAAATAAATCCAGGTTCCGTATCAAAAATTCAAAGCGTAGTAATGATAATGAAATAATATCTACCGGATAGGCCTTATTACAATCCGGACTGAAATAACTTAAAATACTAGAAATTATATGTTTAAGAAAACAAGTCCAAGTAGTCTTGCTAGCTGGCCACCTCGGAGTCCCTCAAACCGTCGAACCGCCTACTAAGGATCACCTGAGAAAAATAAAAGAGGGGGTGAGTTTTCGAAAACTCAGTGTGTAAAACCCTCGGTAAATAGTAAAGCATGCAATAGCAAGTCTTTTTGGGCCTGAGCCCAATTCAAAATCAGAACAGATGAAAAGCAATCAAATATGCACGAATCCTACCCATCCAACTGCTACACACCATCTCCATCCCCCAATACACACCATGTGGGGATATAAATATTGACCCACCCATCTGATACACTCCAATGGTAGCTCAGTTGTAGTACTACCCAACGTTGCAGCAAGCTGCTACTCATATATTGGGCTTAAAAAGCCACCGATGGATCCACGGTTGTCAAGCAACCATGCGATCCTCATATTTTTCCTCTGTTCCATAAATCCCAATGTAACGCCCTAAAAATCTCGAAACCCAAAAATCTTGAAACCTAAAAATCCTGAAATCTTGAAATTTCTTTATTTTCGATTTTGATAAATATTGTGTTTTATGTTCCTAGCCATGTGATAATTATAGTAGGTCTTAATTAAGGTTTGAGTTCGAACCTAGGAATAAATGAAATTATAGTTTAATTATTAAAAGAATCAGGGTTGGCAAGTAGTTGGGCTTTTAAATAAAAATAAGGGAAATAACATCAAAAAGCCTTGTGGAGGAGTGACTAAGTAACGCAACTTAGAGAGCAGGGAGGTGGCGTTAGTAGCTACCAAGGAGATCCAAGGTTCGAATCCTAGCTTAGTATTTTTAGAAGTTTAATTTTGGCCTTTTAGAAGGATGGTAGTTGCGTGAAAGAGGACTCCAAGGGAAGTGTTCATGAGAGAAAATTAAGGAAAAGATCAAGGGGTTATCAGGGAGAAAAACGAGGAGATGAGAAGGGAGAAGTGATGGACCTGAATTGGGAATTGGGCATGGAAAATTCAGCTATAAGGGCTATAAACAGGGGCCAAATACAGGGTTGCCAGGCTACTGCTAAAATTCTTCTTCACCTTGTTGCCAGAAACCCCTTTCTCCAAAAGCTAAAAACCCTTTTCTTTTCAAGATCCAAAAAGCCGAAAACCGTTTTGTTTTTCTTTCTTTTCTTCCTACCGATTTCTATTCTTCTCTACACAATTTTCTTTGTTTCACTTAGCCAATTTCTTCTTCTACTCTTTTTCTTTAATCTGTACATACACTGCACACACACTATGAATCAGCAAAAGCCAAAATGCCAAAATGCCAAAAAGCTGAAAGTTAGGCTACGGTGGTATTGCAAGTGCGCAAACACTCGTAAGGGAGAGACCGATAGGTTTCTTAAGACCCAGGGGTGATTCCGTGGACTTGGATTGTGATTTGGCCATTCAGGTCAAAATGGGCTAAATGGGCCCGATGAGTTGTTGGGCCCACAATAGGAAAAAACTGAATATTGATGCTATGTGATAGGAATTTGTATGTGAGCATGAATATGAATGTGACTGGGCCTAACTGGCCATATAAATGTGCCTGGGCCTAAGGGGCCATATAAATGTGATTTGGGCGTAATGGGCCATATACAAGTGATTTGGGCCTAACGGGTTATATGAATATGATTGGGCTTAATGGGCCAAATACAGGTATGTGAATTTGTTTGGACTTTGTAAGGGGTTTTGGGCCTAGTATATGACAACTACATAAGACTTAATTAAATTTTATGACTGTGGACAACTCAAAGGGTTGAGGTGTGGCAACGGGTATATGCATGTCTAGGATTGGATCTAGGGAGAACTTGGTACATAAGCGGTCTTAATGACCCACCTCCTCTTCTCTGGAATCCTATCTGGTGCATAGTATTCATTCATCTTAGCTCGTGGGACTTGTTAACGGGCCAAGGTAAGTGAAAACCATAATTAAGGAAAAATTATCAAAACGCCCCTAAGGGCAAAAATGACCAAAATACCCTTATGTGTTAATGTAAGTTTATTGAATGTGACATGCCTATTTGCTGCATACATATGATATTCTGCATAGGTTGCATATGGGATGGGAAATATGGAACGGAGGAAGTATATGAGGATCGCATGGTTGCTTGACAATCGTGGATCCACTGACGGCTTTTAAAGCCCAATATGTAAATGAAGGTAGTTCCGCAACCGGGCTACCATTGGTGTGTAGGCTTGGTGGGTCGATATTTATATCCCCACATGTTGTGACGGGGGACGAAGCTGGTGTGTAGCGGATGGATAATTTGGATGGGTTTGCATTGCATGTTTGATCATTCATCTTTGAATGCTTGTTTTTTTCTTCATAGAGGGTCTTTTATTTTATTTTCAGGTGATGCTCAGTAGAAGGTTCGATGTTAGGAGGGACTCTGGGTGGCCGGCTAGCAAGATAAATCGGACTTGATTTTTTTAAGCATTTAAGTTTTTATTTCTTTTTAAGTATGCTCAGACCAGATTGTAATAAGGTTTTCATTATGTTATTATTACTTGAATTATTATTATTATTTTCATTGTATCTACTAGAAGTTGAATATGGATTTCTTAAGTTATAGTATGTTTTCTACATTTCCGCAACTAAAACTTTTAAGTGCTTTATTTTCATCAAATCTTATGTTTGAACAAGTTTTTAGTTAGGATTCTCTTTTATTTTAAGAAAGCTTTTTAATGAAAACACAGTTTTCGTTAAAACACTTCAATGTGACACGCCGGATCAGGCCGTAACGTCTGGGCGGGGTTTGGGGTGTTACACCCAATCCATATGCAACCTAAACAGAATGTCATATGAATGCAGCAGATATACATGTAACATCCATAAATCCTACATTCAACACATAGGAGTATTTTAGTCATTTTTGCCCTTAGGGGCATTTCGGTAATTTCTTTTTATTATGGGTTTATTACTTACTTTGGACCGTTAACAAGTCCTTGTTGGCTAAAGTGAACAGATACTACGCACAAGTAGGATTCCAGAGAAGAGGACGTGAGTCATTGAGACCGCTTAATACCAGGCTCTCCTTAGATCCAATCCTAGACATGTATATACCCATTGCCACACCTTAACTTTATGACTCATCCACGGTCGCAATTAATTAATTATTTAAGTTTTATGTCTGATTGAGTAGTTACAAAAAACTAGGTCCACAACCCCTTACTAATCCTTAGCAGATCCACACTTATTCATTTGGCCCCTTTAGTCTGAATCTCATTCATATGGCCCATCAGGCCCAATCACATTCATATGGCCCATCAGGCCCAATCACATTGTAGTCATGCAATCATACGATTTTTCATTACTTAGTATCAAATTGCCAATTTTGCCTATTATGGGCCCTATAGTCCATCGGCCCATTTAGCCCATTCTGGCCCGGTTGGCCAATACACGACCCAAGTCCATGGAATCACTCATGGGGCCTCTGATAACCTATCGGTCCCCCCCTTACGAGTGTTCGCACACTCGTAAGACTATTGTAGCCAAAGTTTTGGCTTTTCGGCATTTCGGGATTTGCTGGTCTAATATGTCACTCAATGACTAATCACACACTTATCAAATACGAAAACCAAAAGCTGAAATCTCACCTTTGGCTTACCTTGAACGAGAAGCCTTAACAGCCTTTCTTTGATCACTAATCACGAGTATTTCTTAAATCTCCATCAATCTTACTCATTAAGAACTAAACAACAAGTGACTCACAATCATCTTAAGTCACTCTTAAATCATCCATGACCATTCGACCAACCTTAACCAATAAAAGAGGAATACTTACCCAAAACTCCAAAACACCTAAGGGGCAATTCGTTAGAGATCTGAAATCCGAGATTCGATACTAATCCCCTACCAAAATCGATTTAGAAAGAGTGTGGGAAAGAAGAAATCGATACTAGGAAGACCAACTAAAAGAAAGTAAAGCACTTACACAAGAATCGATCGGCCAACGTTGAAGAAAAAGTGGCGGCACAACAGGATTTTGGCTAAAAGATATTTGGCTTTAGAGAAAGTAACTAGGAGCAAGAAAGATAAGAGTCTGACGAGAAAGGAAGGGAAGAAACCAACACAAAATAAAAGAGAAAGAATAAGGGATTTCGGCTTTTAGATATTTGGAGAGAAAAGTGTTTTCGATAAAATAGAAAGGAAGAATCTGGCATTAGCCTAGAATCCCCAAAATCGGCACCTATATATACTATAGCTGAATTTACCTATCCCCAAATTCCCAATTCGACTCCACTTCTCTACACCTCTTATCTCCTAACATTTTTCCCTGATAACTCCTTATTCCTTCCTTAAATTTCTCCTTTGATCACTCCCTTCAGAGTTCACATCCAACGCCACTACTGGCCATTTATTGAGCAAAAATAAATCCTTCTTTTGAGCAAGGAGGGATTCGAACCCCAAACCTCATTGCCATGCATGTGATGCCACCTCTAAGCCTCACATGTGACGCTACTTGCCACCCCAACATAAGGCTCCTTGTGTCCAATTCCTCCTTCATTTATTTAAAAACCAAAGTACTTGCCATCAAGGTTCTTTTAATTATTAAACTATAATTTCCTTCACCTCAAAGTTTGAACTCAAAACTTAACCAAGGCCTATTATCACATAAATAACACTTGCTAGGAGTATTAGGCACACATTCTATCAAAACCGAAAAAAAAAGAAAGTTTGAGATTTTTGGGGCTTTACAACTCTACCCCCCTAAAAGAAATATCATCCTCGAAACTTTACCTGATCCAAACAGTTGTGGATATTGATGTCGCATCACTTCCTCAGGTTCCCAAGTAGCCTTTTCAACTTTGTGGTTACGCCTAATTATTTGTATGGGCTCTTCCTCGAAAGTTAGGTCTGGCCTAACCTCGATCTCCTCAACCGGCACGACATGTGAAGGATCCGAGTGATACCATCTTAGTATGGAAACATGAAACACATCGTGGATTTGGCTTAGTTCAGAAGGTAATTCCAGCTGATAAGCGACTGGACCAACTCGTCTCACAACTCAATATGGCCCAATGAACCTTGGGCTTAGCTTCCCCTTCCGTCCAAACCTTAATACCTTCTTCCACGGAGAGACCTTAAGAAAAACTAAGTCCCCCACTGCATACTCAATCTCTCGATGCTTAAGGTCAGCATATGACTTCTGCCTATCCGAGACCTCCTTCAACCGATCCCAAATCAATTTTACCTTACCCTTAGTATCTACTACTAACTCAGGGCCCAAAACTCTTCGTTCCCCCAATTCCGTCCAACATGTTGGAGTTCAACACCTTCACCCATACAATGCTTCATGTGGAGCCATCCCAATACTTGCTTGATAACTATTATTGTATGCAAATTAGGCTAACGAAAAATAGTCTTCCCAGCTACCTCAGAACTGAATTACACATCCCCTCAACAAATCTTCCAAAAATTGGATCACCCTTTCTAACTGACCATCAGTTTGAGGGTGGAATGTCGTACTGAAGTTCAACCTAGTACCCATCGCCTCGTGCAGCTTCTTCCAAAATCGCGAAGTGAAACATGGGTCCCTATCAGATATTATAGAAATTAGCACTCCATGCAATCTTACAATCTCCGCCACATACAACCTAGCCAGCTTTTGTAACGAGGAATCGATGCAGACCTGTACATAATGGGCAGACTTGGTTAACCGATCCACTATAACCCATATCGAGTCTTTCTTCGTAGAAGTCAAGGGTAGCCTACTAACAAAGTCCATAGTAACCCTTTCCCACTTCCAAAGTGGAATCTTTACTGGCTGAAGCAATCCTGAAGGCAACTGATGTTTCGCCTTCACCATTTGACAAATCAAGCATTTACTTACGAACTCCATAACCTCACGCTTAAGTCTAGGCCACCAATAAAGCTCACCTAAATTATGATACATCTTGTTTCTGCCAGGAAGCATAGTATAGGGACTGCTATGCGCTTCCCGCAGAATAGACTGCCTTAGATAATCGTCCTTTGGTATACACATTCTCCCACGGAAACACAACACTCCTTCACTATTTATCCCAAAGTCTGACGTCTCCCTATTTTCTACTTGTCTAAAATGAGCACCCAAATTCTCATCTGTTAACTGCTTACTCTTTATCTGCTCGACCCACACCGGCTTTACTTGAAGCTCAGCTAACAAGCTACCATCATCAAATAAGCTTAAACGGGCCAGCATAGCCCTCAAGTCTGACATAACCCTACGACTCAATGCGTCGGCTACCACATTTGCTTTGCCAGGGTGGTATTCAATCATACAATCATAATCCTTCAATAGTTTCACCCACTTGTGTGCCTAAGGTTTAGCTCCTTTTGGGTAAGGAGGTACTTCAAACTCTTATAGTTCGAATAAATTATGCATAATCTATCAAGACTAAGGGAGTAGGTGGCGAGAAGGGTGTAAGACCTTAGTTTAGCTAAGGCAACAAATAGAATCCACCAGTTTGTAAGTGCAGAGAGTCTGCCAGAATGTTAAACATATGTAGTATGTTGATTTGGACCATGGTGGCATGGAATTATGACATTTCAGAAAATCCATTAGGATAGAAAATGTTGAAGGTTCACCAAGTTAAGAGATGTGGGACCCTAGCGGGGAAGTTCATATAGAAGGTGCACTCGAAGGGTGTTGATCTCTAGATTAATAAAGGGATTCATCAAAGGTGAGGAAAAATGTGACTAATAGTAGGACTAACAAGTCTAATAGAGAAGCGATGAATCCTATAGGAAAAGCATATACGAGGCAAATCTCTATTGGCTTAACGTCATGAGCCTTAGGCCGATGAATGGACCACTAGCATATTATAGAGAAAAGAGGTGGCAAATGGTTTCTTATTTAGAATAGATCAGCAGCACAAAATCATAATTTGAAGTATCAAAATAAGTTCGTTGACAACTAAGTAGGTAATAGTTTGCCAAGAATAGTGAAGAATGAATAAAAAATTAGAAGCTAAAAAGAAATAGAGAGACCATCGCAACTCTGATAAAATCTCTGATATATCAAGAGGAGATAAGGAGTCATATTGATTATATATGTTGTTTAACATATTCTCACTCAATTCATCAAAACTTATAGAACTTACTACTTAATTGCAAGACAAGACGAGTTAAGATTTTGAGTGGTGGGACCAAGTCAACCATTACCAGATCAGTGTAACGTAGTAGAAGTTGTACATGTATATAGAGCGGCACCTGTAAAGGCCTCATCTCACGGGTTAATGAAACATAATACTTGTAAGATCATATGTAAACAATGAAATTGTACATAGAAAGTAAGACCACAAGAAAACATTAGGGAATTTCTTTAGTGTTTGATGTTAGTGGTATTTAGGCCAATGTGTTAAAGTGGCTCTTATACGTAATTGAATTTATTATTAGTTTAAAGTGAAATCAAACAGGTCCTTGTAGCATCTAGTACCCGAACCCAACAATTGGGTCAGGTATGGGGTGTTACTATATAGTGGTATTAGATTTTCGGTTTAGTTGACCTTTTGGACGTATCAAGTTGGAAGATAGCCCCTATATACATGATATAGTGGCGATGGCTTACTCCCTCAAGATTTATAGTATATAGTGGGTATAATAAGAATGAGTGCAGGATTTGTAGATCATGGTCTAATTCTTGATCAATGAAATATAGAAAAATAAGTAGGAAAGTGAAAATCTTTCATTAATATAGGGAAAGGAATACAAAGACAAGAACAAATTCCTCATCATCCCCAGCATGCAGATCAGTTGTCTCTTCTACAAACTCCTCCTCTTCATCATTAGCTTCCTTAATGGGAGTAAGAGTGGTAGTGTAACAACCCGCCCAGCAAAGTCTCTATATTTGGTTATTGTTTATTGTGTTATGGTGTTAAGCGTAGCTCTTAGAAAGTAAAGTGTTTATTTTGTCTAAGTATAGTATTTTATCTACGTGCCAATTGGCAAATCATGTGTTTGGCAAATAGCATGATTTGTCAAGATCCGTGGGTTGGCAGATTCTTCTGTAGAGTATATGCCACCTAGAAGTTTGGGCGAATTTGTTAAGTTTATAGTTAATAGATTTGTTTATTATTTTAATAGGAAAATATAGTTAGCCAAGTGAGAACTAGTTCTGTAACACCCCAAACTCGACCTGGACGTTATGGCCAAATCTGGCGATGTCACATTGAAGTGTTTTTCGTAAAGTACAAAATTGTTAAAAACCCGTTCTCTATTAAACCTTTTTGAATGACCTTGAAGATGATTTCAAGGCTTGTAGTTTATTTTCAAAATGTTAGTCGTTTGTCAAAAATTAATCATATTAAAATGTTATTATTTATTTTAAAACATTGTTTCTTACGGAAGCTCTTAAAACCGATTACATATTCGAGGTATTTTTGAAAAACATTTATCTTTTTAAAAACCCGCATCTCTTTCCTACTGCTAGTAGTATTAAAGAAAAAGAAATATAAATCCCCAGATTAAGGATAATGTCTAGAGAGGCCTTATTACATAAAAATACCCAAATTAAACTACTTACAAATTAAAGGATAATTTTTTTTTCAAAAATACCACGAATACGTAATCGATTTTAAGAGCTTTCGCAAGAAACAACGTTTAAAAATAAATAACGACGGTTTAATATGATTAATTTTTTACAAACGACTTACATTTTGAAAATAAACGAAAAGCCTTGAAATCATCTTCAAGGTCATTCAAAAAGGTTTAATAGAGAATGGGTTTTTAACAATTTCGCACTTTATGAAAAATACTTCAATGTGACATCGCCATATTCGGCCATAACGTCCAAACTGGCTTTGATGTGTTACATTTAATGGTATCAGAGTCAGGTTGCAAAACTTGGCTGTGGATTTGGGTTCCTTCTAAAACTTGGATTTTGTAAAAAGAACTATTTTCAAATGATTTGAAGTATTTTGAAATGTTTTATTGAATGAGTGGCACACCGAGTCTCCGCGTCGATCTTGTAAGTTTTCTCTGAAAACTATATTTCGATTTTGACTGAAACTGTCATAGGTAGGATTACTGAGATTACTGTAGGTACTATACCGTAGCAAACTCTTTAGTAGTGTATACTGAAACTGTAGTAAACTGGTAGACACCGATAGACACTGTGTTGTGCGAAAATAGAACTCTATACTTTTGATATTGTCTCCATAAAACATTTGTTAATAAACACTGAAACTGTAAATTGATGCATTAAACTACCAATAAGATAAAACACAATTTTATAATGAGCAACAGAGGTACTCGCGGAAGGGGTACAAGAGGCCAAGACGGAGGCCGTGGAGGTACTCGAGCTAGATATTCGTCATCTGGCCATATGTCTAATGTTGAAGCTAGGAAGGCGCCGACTTCACCTGTGACTGAGACTGGGTCTCATGATCGTGCGACTGGGGACGACGCACTGTCCTAGTTTATCTATCGACTATACTAAAAACACTCAGGTTAAATGTGGTAGTGTTTTGGAATTAGAGTGCGCAACGAGAGCGTAGTGGTGTAGTCTGTGTTATGCGACTGATCTGATAGTTGGAAATTTCAAGGACGAAATTTCTTTAAGGAAGGGTGAATTGTAACGCCCCAAATTTTGGGCCTAGAAGTATTAGGTCTTGAGCATGGGAACAGTTAGGAGGCTGCACATAAATGTTTAGTTGTACAAGAAAGTGACACAACTGTGTATCTACTTCAGTAGTTAAGTGCTCTGGGAAGTGTCTGAGAAGTCTTGGGTTCAATCCTGGGCATGTGCAAAAAGTTTTGTTTTTAAAGGTTTAAACCCTATCCCTAGTCAGTAGGCTTATAATTAAATATGGGTAAAGCATGACAAAAAAGGGCCTACTGGTCTAGGGGATAGGTGGTTTGTTATCTATGCGAGAGGACTGAGGTTCGAATCCTGGTGAGGGCAGTGGGTTTTTTATTTTTACTGCTTGGCCATGGAAAAGTTGTGCTTGACCAAACTACTAGGTGTTGGAGGTGTGGGGGAACTGTAGTGCCGAATTTGTAGGAGGAAATAGTGGGATATGAGAGGTTATCACATTTTTGGGAGAAAAAGAAGGGATTTGAGTTTAGTGGGAGAGTTGTGCTGATTTGGTGGAGAGTATGAGGGAGTGGGATGTGTTTGAGCTGGACTTGAATTTTGCCTTCCCAAAATTTCGGCACCCTCTTCTCAGTTTTCCAAAATTTTGACGCTAAAACTCCTTTATTCCCCTGTAGCCAAAATCTCTTTTGGCAATTTGGCTTTAGTTTGTTTTCTTTCTTTTTTATCTTTTCTCTGAAAATTTTGGTGATTGTGTTCTTCTCTGATGTTTCTTCCTTTCTCCCTTTCCACTTTATTACTTTCCATTTTCTCAAGCTTTCTTTTACTGTCGAACTGTAATTGGTGTTTGGCTTGGTCCTTTAGCCGAACCTTAACTGGTAAGTTCTTAATTTTGTTTTGGATTCCTGTTTCCCACAATCTTCTATCGACTATTCATTATTGTTGGTACCGATTGCTGTTGCTCGACCGTCTGCCAATCTCTTTTTCCTTTGTTTTAACGATTTCCTACCTTTTTCTTTTACCTTTATTGTGCTGGATTCTCTTTTCTTCTCTCTCCATCTCTACCGATTTTGTGTACTATTCCTGCTTTGTGATTCTGCGATTTCAGTAAGTGTGTATTTTCGTTTAGAGATCAAACTATGGTTATGAATAGTTGTTATTGAGGGTTCTAATTGGTATGCAGATAATAACCAAAGAAGGGGGAAAATCATTCTTGATCAATGGTTTAGGTGTGTGTAAGGGCTTGGGGGTTCAAATCAAGGTATGTGACAATTGATCTTTGGATAAGTGTTATGGAAAAGAGTAGTGTTAATTTGATTACCTCGTGATTAATTCAATGTTTGGGGATTGGATCAAGTTTTGGAGTGCTCAAGGGCTACGTGCGTGTTTCTGTAATCAGGTGTGTAAACACTGCCCAAATCGTAATTCGGCAAAAGCTGGAACATGTGACCATTGACGCTACAAGGGCGTGCGCGTGCTCGTGTGGTCATCCGAACGCATAAACGTGGGCGTTAGATCATAGAGGCCACTATGAGTGGTTTCATTGCCTTAGGTTGTTTTGGGCCACATCGGGCCAAAATGGGCCTGTGGGCCCCACACGAGTAAACTATATGGATGTGTGGAGAATATTGGGCTAGGCTGTATAGTCCACACGGCCAGGGCCATTTTTGGGCTTTGTGGGCCATGCAGACGTGTGGGCTCACATGGGTCGCAATATAGGTCGTGGGCCCATTTCTACTGTTTGATATTAAGGTTACACGGGTCACTCTAGACGACTGTAGACCTACTGTTGGGTTGGTAAGTGAACCTAAACCCCTTATATGATAAAATAACTATTTTGCCCTTGTATGGTAAGATGACTGTTTTACCCCTATGTGATGTATATATATATGTACAAGTATGATTGAATTTTAGCATGCTATTTGAACTGTAATGGATACATGTATGGTTCTATGATATGACATGACATGATTGTATGATGCATTACATGGGGATATGTTTATATTGATTGGAGGAAGTGTACTGAAAGGCTTCGAGCCTAAATTATCTGGCGGCCAGTTTGCATATATTATCGTTTAGTGCCGTGAATCGGTGCTAGTGCAGGTGTAAGGATGGGTGGGTTGATTATATTCCCACATGGAGTATAGGGTTGGACAGAGATAGAGTGTAGAGGCTGGATGGATAGGACTTATATACTGTTTTAAACTATTACTACACTGTTTATTGTTACTGCAATGGGCCAAGGCCAAACACATGACTATTTTTGCAGTGAGATGGGCTAAAGCCCAAACTGATATTGTCACTGTTACTGATATAGGCTTAGGCCCAGACTGTATTTGCTCACTGTATGCTTGATTGTCTATTTATTAAAGGATTACACACTGAGTTTTTGTAAACTCACCCTCCTGCTTATTTGCGCAGGTAATCCTTAGGCGGATCGGTGCTGTGAGGGACTCGAAGTTGGCCACACAACAGCTTATGATTCCATATTTATCTTTTATTTTATAAGTAGTTTAATTTGTGTATTTTTATGTAATAAGGCCTCTCTGGACTTTATCCTTAATTTGGGGATTTATATTTCTTTTACTTTAATACTGCTAGCAGTAGGAAAAAGACGCGGGTTTTCAAAAACATAAATGTTTTTCAAAAATACCACGAATACATAATCGGTTTTAAGAGCTTTCGTAAGAAACAACGTTGTAAAATAAATAACTATGTTTTAATATGATTAATTTTTGACAAACGACAAGCCTTGAAATCATCTTCAAGGTCATTCAAAAAGGTTTAATACAGAATGGGTTTTTAACAATTTCACACTTTACGAAAAACACTTCAATGCGACATCGCCAGATTCGGCGATAGCGTCCAGTCGGGTTTGGGGTGTTACAAGTTGGAATGAAACTAAGATACTGTAGTTGATAAGACTTAAATGATGATAAGTAAACTTAATCACAAAAATCAAGAGTGTTAGTGGAATAATCATATCCTTCCACTAAACTTTGTCTCCGTGCTTAAGTATATAAGGATAGGGATACTATTTTGATTTAATAAGGTACTATGCATGAATTGTTTTTATGTGATTTCTAAAATGATCAAAGAAATGTTTCAATGATTATTAGCCACTGCAAATATGGGTTTTAAAAACTAATTTATATTTTAAATCATTTTAAACTATAAAGGAACACATAACTCTAAAACGAAAAGGACAAGATCTTTTACAAAATCAAATGCTTTCAAAAAGTAAGTGAATTTTCTGTTAAAAATCATTTTAGCCATCTTCAAGGCCCATGTAATCGCTCAGATTGGACCATAACGTCTAGGCCCAATTTTAGGGGTTACATTTAGTGGTTTTAGAGCCTAGTTCAAAACTCAGAATTTGGGTAAAAATATTTTTGAAAAACTTCATGCATAAAAAAGGGTATTTTGGGAAAAAAATAATGCTACATGAGATTTTGTTATAATGAAATTTGAGACCTCCCAAAGATCGACCCGAGGTAACTATTCTTTAGTTGTGAAACAATAGACCTTGAAACTATAGGAATGTGAAAATTATAGATTGTGAAACTATAGGAAACTTTTGACTGAGACAAAACTTTAGATTGTGAGAGCGATAAATAGTGAAACTCGTATAAAAGCAATAAAGTGAAATTTTGATTGAAAAAATATTCAAGTGATAACGATAAAAAATTATCTCTTTTGACAGCGTAAAATTTAAAGATGAGTACTCCTGGTATTAGAACTAGGGGAATGAGAACATGTGCATAATCGGGTCAAGGAACCCAAATTAACTCATTCACTTCTTGGGTGCAAACCCAGAGCCTATTGTGAAGAATGCAGAGCGAGCACCTACTGTTGATGAAAGTCAGCAAGAGCCTGTGAATGAGGTTGTGAGGTTGTATCGCAGGTCATGTTACGAGTTTTGGAAGTGGCACTATTGTTGAGAGGCTCTGATCGAGTAAGGCTGAACTATTTAGGGGCATTGTTGGGACGACCCTTACTGTAGTTGAGTATTGGTTGGAGGCTACAGAGAGAATTCTCGATGATATAGAGTGCACCCCTAAACAAAACTTTAAGGGCACTATGTCATTACTGTGTGATGAGGCCTACTACTTGTGGCAAGCTATTGTGAGAGGCACATGGATTACTTTCTGGAGGCATTCCAGAAGAAATATGTGAGAGTGATATATGTGGAGGCTAGGAGGCCTGAGTTCATTAAGCTGAGGCAAGGTAATATGTCCGTAGTTGACTACGAGGCAGAGTTCTTAAGGCTTAGTCTCTATGCTCTAGGAATGGTAGATAATAAGTAAGATAAGTGTGCTCATTTGAATTTTGGCTTAGATCTGATTTGAAGATGCAAGTGGCTCCATTGCAAGAGCGAGTCTTCGAAGCTTTGATTGAGAAGACCAAGATCTGTGAAGAGGTTACATTAAGCGCGAACGGAAGGAGTGAGTGAGTGCTCCAACTAAGAGGGATTCTGGTCCTAGTGAACAAGCTCAGCATCTAGTTAAGCGAGGCAGAATGATCAACCTCGCCAGAACTTTGTTGTAGCAGGGGATAGGATCCAGAATTGTGCCACCTGTGGCAAAAGACATCTGGGTGAGTGTTGAAGAGGCATGGATGCATGCTTAAAATGTGGGTCACTGGACAATAAGATTCGAGAATGTCCTTGGCTGAATGAGTAGGTGCAAGCACAAGGCCAGAATCATGCACTGAACTAGAGAGCTGGTCAGTAGCCACAACGAGCTCAATGATAGAATAGAGGAGGTAATGTAGGTCAGAGACAGTGAGCACCGGGTCAGGGTGCTAATCGAGTTGATGTGAGCCAGCCAACACTTGTGTATGCGGCCAGGCGACAAGAGGATCGTGATGCGGCCAATGTGATAGTAGGTACCTTTACTATTAATGACATTCCTTATTTTGCATTGATAGATAATGGTTCTACTCATTCGTATGTATCATGTATGATGGTTGAGAAACTGGGTATTCGAGTAGAGGAAATAGTTAGTGATTTTACATTACTTAGTCCCTTAAGACAATCTATACAAGTGAACAAAATCTATAAGTGATGCCTTTTGCAAGTACAAGGTGAGGTGTTTCGTGCCAACCTTGTGGAACTACCATTTAGAGAATTCAATCTCATATTGGGAATGGATTGGTTGAATGTGCATCGAGTCATCTAAGAGTACGACACTAAATGAATTACTTTGAGGACTACTTCTAATAATGAGATTATTATGATTGGAAAGCATTGAAATTACCTTACAAAAGTGATTTCAGCCTTGGTAGCAGAGAAGTTGGTCCGTAAGGGGTGTGATGCCTACCTCGCATACATCTTGGACAAAAATATGGATAGTATTCCTTATAGAATATCTGAGTAGTGAAGGAATTTTGTGATATTTTTCCTGAGGAGTTGCCTTGTCTACCTCTAGAACATGAGGTCGAGTTTGGAATTAAGTTGGTGCTTGGGACAGCATCGGTGTCCATTGCACCCTATTGCATGGCACCTAAAGAACTCAAGGAGCTTAAGGCTCAGTTACAAGAATTGTTGGATTGTGGCTTTATAAGGTCAAGTTTGTCACCGTAAGGAGCTCCGATCCTTTTTGTGAAAAAGAAGGATAGATCTATGAGGCTGTGCATCGATTACCGTCAGCTAAACAAGTTTACTATGAAAAATAAGTACCATTTACCGAGGATCAATGACCTATTTGACCAATAATGAGGTATTTTGGAAGAGCATTTAACGCTTGTAGTATTTCCTTATAACAATAGTTTTCAATTGAGCATTCAGATGGCTCTGTATGAGGCACTGTATGGGTGATTGTAGGACACCTTTGTGTTGGAAAAATTTGGGAGAAAAGAAAGTGTTGGGGCCAAATTTAGTTCAAGAGATGGAGAACAATGTGAAGATTATTCAGGATCAATTGAAAGTTGCATCAAATTGCCAAAAGTCAGACTCTGACTTGAAGAGGAGGGATATTGAGTATAATGTGTATGATGAAGTCTTCTTGAAGGTTTCACCTTTGAAGAAGGTATTGAGATTTGGTCGTAAGGGAAAATTGAGTCCAAAATTCATTAGACCTTATCGCGTCATTAAGAGGGTTGGACCAGTGGCTTATTAGTTAGAGTTACCTCCAGAGTTGTATCATATTCACAATGTGTTTCATTTGTCCATGTTGCGAAGTTATCGATCCGACCCTTATCATGTGATTCTAGTAGAAGATATTGAGGTCTGTTCTGATTTGACACTTGAGAAGGAACACATACAAATCATTGACTGTGATGTTGTAGTTTTAAGAAGGAAGCAAGTTCTTCTTGTGAAAGTGTTATGGAGAAATCATGATTCAAGTGATGCAACTTGGAAACCTGAAAATGTGATGCGGCAACAATATCCTCACCTATTTCCATCAAGTAATTTTGAGGATGAGATTTCTTTTAAGGAGGGTAAAGTTGTCATGTCCCATTTTCTTAATTAATTTAATTTAGTAAAGAGGGTGAATCTACTAGCTCTTATGTCTTAAAATTATTCGTGCATTATTGAAAAAAAGGAAGTGTTGTGGTTTAGTGGTTGGAAGCTCCTTAGCTATTATTGAGGTCTCTAGTTCAAACCCCTTTATGCACATATTTTTTTATTTAATTTTTTTCGCATTTTTAGCATGTTCTAGCTAGTTTTGTCGTCCATCTATGTTACCATATAGGGAGGATTTCTTTCCTTCACTAGAAAGTCAAACTTGTCTTTTAAAAATGAAACACATCCCCAATTTCCCTTTTTCTCTCACTCCCTTGCCAAAAACTCTTCTCTTGCCATAAGCTTGTGGTGCATTGAACCTGGTCATGGTTGACCAATCTAAACTACCCCTTGTACCATCCATCACCCTCATTTCCACTCTAGTCTCCATCTTTTTCATTTTCTTCCCCTCCATTTTCTCTCTTTTTGGCTACCACAACCACCACCCATTTCTTTCCACCACTATAAGTTTATTTGCACCACCACCTCACCACCATCAACAACCAATATTCCCTCTCTTTTCCTTTCGATTTTCCCTTCCCTCTTCCACTATGTGTCACCGTGAGCCACCATGTCCACCATCGCAACCGCAGTGGGTCACCTTCTCATCTACTGATTTTCTTCTCTTCCTTCTTTTTCTCTTTTATTTCAATTAAAAGTTATCGAATCCTCATCCCTTCTTGTATATCATACCACCAGTGGGCAACCGCACCCCTATAGCTGTACCACTGTCAAGCCACCGCTGTCGGTGACCGATTTCTTCCTTTTTTGTTTTCTCTTTCTCTTGTATATTACCCTAGTAACTAAAACACATGTTTTCTTTTCTTTTATTCAATTATTTTAGATTATGCAACCATCGATTTTACTCCATTTGCATTCCTTCGATCATCTCATAACGAAATAAATGTAAGTGGAGTTTAGGATTGAAAATTCTTCATCTTAAAATTTTGTGACATGGTCGAATAGTATAGGGCCTAAATAATTTGTATTTTATTTTTTATTATTTCAAAAATATTTAGTACTAATACAATCTTATGTTAACATGAAGGACCGATTAACAATCCTCTGAGAAATCAATAGTGAATATCGTGGAGTGACAAATCCGAGCATTCGAATTGAGGGTAAGTATTGGTTAGATTTTCACATTAAATCTCATAATAAAATCCATGTTATTCAAATAGATCATGACTAAAATGGGTTAATCATGTGTTTAGATTTGCGATCAAAACTAGACCTAAACGAAACTTCTACAATGGAGCAAACAGTTTAGATTTACATTAAGGTGTGGGATTTAACTCTCGTTTTAAGTAGAGTTTAATATTACTATTTAATTAAAATGTTATTTAATTAATTAATGTGTGAGTACCTTACGTACTTGTGTGGAGTTAAAAAACTCAATTGAAGAGGAAACCAAGTAAGTGACGTAAACTATTAAGTGTTGTGAAAATCCATGATTTGTGATATGTGATATATGTAATGTTGATCTCAACTCTGTGTTATGTGATTATTGGCTAGATTATTATGTGATGATCTGAACATGTGATATATGTGTATGTGTATG
Source organism: Gossypium anomalum (assembly GCA_025698475.1). Classification (NCBI taxonomy): domain Eukaryota; kingdom Viridiplantae; phylum Streptophyta; class Magnoliopsida; order Malvales; family Malvaceae; genus Gossypium; species Gossypium anomalum. The sequence goes on from CM046956.1 coordinate 66,354,883, forward strand.
TTAAAATCCATGTTTTAATATAAATATGTATATTAAAGCATGCTAAAGTGAAAACCATGTGATATGTGAAAATGTAAGCATGATACATGCATATGTGTAAAAATTGAGAAATATAAGAGCATGAAAATGTGAAAATTGTGAAAGCTGAAACATGTGTTTAAATGGCCACATCACATGCATGGGTTGGGATTGTGAAAGGAAGAAGCTATGTGGAAATTTAACTACAATTATGTGGTTGTTATCAACAATTATGTGGAGGTTTATCCACGATGTGCTATGCGACCATTCATCGGTATCTATGTGGTGGCTTGTCCATAAAGTGGTGTGTTATTGGATGGACGAGTTTTGGGGAAACTCGATATTGGTGTGTAGCAGAGATGGGTAAGAAAACCTATATTTGTGCATTGTTCATAAGCATTACATGTTTGATGCAATAAATGAGATAATGTGTGAATTCTATGAAAAATGCCTTGTGATATTTTGATGTGCTATGTTTTAAAATAAGTGTTTGTTTTGATCTCACACTTAGCTGTGTGTCTTAGGTAATCCTCGTACTTAAGGCTCAGATTCGGATATTTGAAGGGGCTCTCGGTATAATTTGTTTTTGTGGTTAAGGATTTTGGAAATGATTTGGTGTTTTTATGGACTTTTTGAACTTCTTTTGGACTTTTATTATGGACTTTAAATTAGGTTTCTTTAAATGGTTTTGGGACTTTAAATTTTATATCATGAATTGTGGTAAGGGACAACATTTTGATTTAACAAGGTACTATACATGAATTGTTTTTAATGATTTCTAAAACGATCGAAGAAATGTTTCAATGATTTCAAATGTGGGTTTTAAAAACTAAATTACAGTTTAAATAATTTTTAATTATAAAGGAACACATAACTCTGAAATGAAAAGTACAAGATCTTTTATAAAATCAAATTTTTTCAAAAGGTAAGTGAATTTTATGTTAAAAATCATTTTGGCCATCTTCAAGGCCCAAGTAATCGCTCAGATTGGGCCGTAGCGTCTAGGCTCAATTTTAGAGGTTCTAAATTGAAAATAGTTTGTGTTGGCAAAACTAGAGATTAGGACAGAGTATACAGATTATATTGATGCATCTTTAAATGAGTTAGGATGTGTACTTATGCAGAAAGGAAAGGTTATAGTTTATGCATCATGTCAGCTTAACCTCATGAGAGAAACTATCCAACTAATCACTTAGAATTGGCAGTAGTGGTGTTAGCATTGAAGATTAGGAGACATTATTTGTACGGAGAGGTGTCCAAAATTAGCGACCCAAGTTCACCAAATTACTAGCTAATCCCTATTCTCTAGACAAACTTCGCCAATCATACTGGTGATATCAGCTTCCTAGGCCCAAACCAACATTTGTACTTCACCAGGCCTACTAGCAACCTCTCCTCACCAATCTTTTGGAAAATACATGTTCACCAATTCCTTTGGCGGACTCTTACTCGCCAAACTCCAAAATCCTAGGCCCTATCTTGGGATGTTACACAACTATTGGCTCAGTGCAATCAGTTCAGGGAATGAATGGTGTCAGACACGTCAGCCAAACAACTAAATCACCTAGAACAACCAGGGAGTTTTGATTATGTACTTCTATTCTTATTATCTAAAAACTTAGAGTCTTTTATGTCTAACACCATACAGAATCTCATTAAGTTCATCCAAACTTATGATTGAGCTGCCTTGTATGCAGAGTCAAGCAATGGCTCAGGAGTTGTATGGAAGGACAAAGCTAGACTCTTCCAGGCTCGCGCAAATGGCACCATAAATGTATCACGTATATAGAGGGGTACCCTTAGAGGTTATGCCTCAAGAAAAATTGCTTTAGTGTAACTACGTTAGAGTCTTGAGTCTCAAGTTAATGTAATTAATTATTCGTACTTAATAAGGTAGAATGATTGTAGTGACTGAATACTTGTACAGTACAAAATATACTTAAAATTTAAATTTTGAATCTATTGTTATATGTGGAAATGGGTAAGGGTTGACTAGTCATAGTGGATGTACAATTTAGTATTGATTAAATCTGTAAGTAACAGGATAGAGATCGTGTTAAGTTATCTAGGTTATTTGTAACACTTGATACCCACTCTCGGTGCCGGGTCAGGCATATTCTGTTACAAATGCATTGTCATAGTGGGAGCGTCTCTCACAGGCCTATATTCTTCCAATCTTAAAGAAATGTTTTAAACACTGAGTCTACTGAATAGGAAGATGATGACCCACTCACATTTGATGAAGCTATGTAGAATGTTGATCCTAAACTCATGGAAATAGCTATGAAAGTTGAGATGGATTCTATGAATTCCTACTCAATGTGGGAACTTGTAGACTTACCAAAAGGGATAAAACTCATAGGGTGTAAGTAGGTCTACAAGAAGAAAAGAAATACAGATGGAAAAGTGGAAACTTATAAGGCTAGACTTGTAGGAAAAGGTTATACTCAGTAAAAAGATATCGATTATGAAGAAACATTCTCTTTGATTTCCATGCTCAAGTCAATCTACATATTGTTATCGATTACGGTCGCTCTCAATTATGAAATCTAGAAAATGGATGTCAAGACAACATTCTTGAATGGTTGTCTTGAAGAAAGCATCTATATAATGTAACCCACCATAAATATAGCTTAAGCAAACGAGCCTAAAGTTTGCAAACTGCTTAGTTCCATATATGGACTTAAGCAAGCATCTCGTTCATAGAATCAAATATTTAATCAAGCAATAAAGCCTTTTAAATTTGAGCAAAGCGTAGATGAACATTGTGTTTATAAGCGTATTGAGGTTGAAAGGTGGTCTTTCTCATTCTATATGTCGATGACATTCTACTCATTGGAAATGATAGAGATATTATCATCGGTTAAGTTGTGGTTAATTTAACAGTTTAGCATGAAAAACTTGGGAGAAGCTGATTTTTTTCTAGGTATTCGACTCCTAAGGGATCGAAAAAACAAAGTGATAGCATTATCCCAAGTTTCATACATAGATAAGATATTGAAACATTATTCAATGATCGATTCTAAGAAGGGAACTCAACCTTCTATATTAAGATTTCATATTTCTTTGGAGGATTGTCCTAAGACAACGAAAGAAAGAGAAAACATGAGAATGGATCATTATGCTTCTGCAATAAGAACTCTCATGTATGTTATGTTGAGTACACATCCATATATATGTTTTGCAATAGGGTTGGTGAGCCGATATCATGCGAATCTCAGCAAAGATGGCTTTTACAATCTATTTACTCTATCGTCTCGGGTTTCCCAACAATAATGACTACCATAATATGTAAATTATGTTGGGAAACCAGGTTTGGAAAACATAGCGAAAATTAAATTTAGGGAAAACAAAGTTTTAATTTTTTTCCAAAACATGATCTTGGTTGTGATATCTAAAGTAATAAACACTTAATCAAAATTGTGCCTTTTCGATTCGTCTAAGATGAGTGCTTCGATCGAGTAGTCTTCTCTATTATCTCAAGCTCATGTCTGTCGAGTGTGGGCTCGCTTCGAATCAAAAAAAATTTCACAAAAATTAGCAGTGGGGTAATTTTGCAATTTTTCTAACCCTTTGGGTCAATATGTAAATTAGAAAAATATCTCTAGAAATTTTATGAAATCATCTTTTCAGTGAATTTTCACTCTATAACTTTCTCTTTAATTCAAGTGTGTGTAAAATAATAATCCAAGGCTCTCTTTATATAGGGAGAGTTAAGAGAGTTAAACTTCAATCTTATTAAAATAATAGAATATTTATCTACAAGATAAACATTAAATTAAATTTAATATTAAGATAATCACTTTAATATTAGATTAATAAAATACTATTAAGATAAGTATTAAATTAAATTCAATATTAAACTACTAAATAATATTATTTTTGGAATAGTTAATATGAAACCAAATTTTTTGGTAGAGTACCAGTAGGAGTGTAACTTTTCCACTGCTCAAGCACCGAAGACCAACCGCCACCAGCCACCGAGATGCTGCCGTCGCAGTCACTGACACCGTCATGTCTAGTGATGCAGGTGCGACACCCTTATGCCACCTCAAGCCGGTTCGGTTTAGGTCAGTGACAACCCGACCGGTTCGATCTACCTACCGGTTGGACCGTGAACTCAGTTTCACGTACCAAGCCTAGTTTAACCAATTTTTGAGTTTGGGTCTCGGTTTTGGGCTCCCAAGCCCAATTTACAATCTCAGGTCTAATTTTCAAGATTAATTACCCATTGGGCCAATTGTCTGGCTTGAAAATTAATTTTTAAAAATATCGTATTAATTTTAATCAATTTGATTGATTTAATTTTACTTGAACAAAATTAATTTTTCCAAAAATCATTTAGATTTTCAAAATTAATTTTTCAAACAAATTCTTTAAACAAATTCTCTAGTTCAACAATTCTTACGACCATTTAATTTAATTCCACATCGAGTAAATCGACTTAATTAAATTATTTCCAAAGTCGTAGAATTTTCTTCTAATTCAAATGCAGCCCGATCGAGCTTTTGTTGAGCTAGTGTAGGGACCAATCGGACATATACAATTAGGCTATAGTAATTGCAATTATGTCCAGAAGCAACATTCCGATAATTCACAATTGCTTAATCATGGATTCAGTCCATAAGAAGTACCATGATTGAAAACTCCTTATTGTATACTCTTAACGAAAACAATTCATCCAATTGTTTTGTCAAATGACCTCGTCATGTGTGTGTTACCCTCATACGGTATCATTGATTGCTTCAAGTTAAATCCGTTCACTCAATAGAATCTTATTTTATCTTATTGTAACCATTGTGTCTTCTTAATGATTAATATGATGACCGTCAACAAATGACTGTGACAAATTGTTCGCTCGAGAACAAGAAACTCGTGGCCACATTCCATATTTATCAATCCACACAATACCAATGTGAGGATATCATTAACTCTTTAATTGAGCTATGAATTCCACAGTTGCTAAAAAAGCCATGCCATACACAAGTCATGTACCCAACATACCTGTTATGGGCTCAATCATCTTTAGAGCATAAGTCTCCACTTATAAAAAAGCACATGAGTTGCACACGTATGGTTAGTGACTAACGCGAGATTTAGGTAAATTACACCATGAACATCACAAGTGAATTAATTCACAAATGGATTCAAAATTAATTCATCTTGGGTCTAGTCTAACGTATCATTCTACCAATGAATACACCTATGTCTCCATATAACACCACTAACCCATATCCATAGCTGAAACAGGGTTATGGAGCATTACTAAAGGTTACAAAATAGTTTCATGTAATTCTCGTCATTTACTGTTCATATCTGAAACTAATCATATTTTCCCTTATATGGACTGTAACGCCCCAAAAATCCATAATATATTTTCGTATGTTTGTGTTATACAAATGCATGTCTGCTTCAGCGGTTGAGTGTCCTGGGAAGAGTTTGAGAAGTCTTGGGTTCAAGCCTTGGCTTGTGCAAAAGTTTTGTTTTGAATGAATAAACCCCTGTCTCTAGTTAGAAGGCTTTTAAATAAATGTGGGTATTTTATGTCAGAAAAGGGCCTGCTGGTCTAAGGGATGAGTGGCGTGTTATTGCAACTTGAGGTCAGAAGTTAGAGTCCTGCTTTGTGTAGGGGGTATTTTATTTTGCTGCTAAGGTCGTGTGGGAGTTCTAGTCAACACAAACTACTGAAGAGTTGTGGTGGAATTTGAATTAGGTGGTTGAGGGAGGAGTGGACGATTTTAAGTGATTTGGGGAGGAAAATATAGGATTTTGAAAAGAGTGGGAGTGTTGGTGCTGAATGTGAACTCCTGCCTCTCAGGATTTCATCTTTGGGGTTGGTTATTCTCTCCGTTTTCAGTTTCTATCAGTCTTTTCTCACTTCTATAGGCCGAATTATGCTAGGGGATTTTGCTGGCATCTTTCATTTTTATTTTTCGACTTATCTTTTCCCTATAGTTCTCTTTTGCTTACCGATTTCCTTTACTTCCTCTACTCTTCTAGTAAACATTCTCTCCCTTTTCTCTTTAGTCGAATGCCCTTTCTCCCTCTCTCTCAATTCTTTTGGTTTTAACAATTCCCTCTCTTTCATCTTGGTTCTTTGATCGAATACTTCTTCTGTGTCCCTCTACTGTAACAGTCTGATTTTGACCCTAGTCAGATTAGTGGTTTTGGGACCACTTATTCGAGTTAAAAAAATATTTTAATATTATTTTTTGTGCTTATTATAAGTAAATTGACATGTGTGAAAGTCTCATGTGAAAATTTAACTGTTTGTGTGCTTAATTGGCAAAAATTACTTAATCGCGTAAAATGTAAAAGCTGTGTGCTAGATGTTAAAGTACCTATTTGAGTTGGCTTTCTAAATCAAGGGTCCTTATGTTGTTATTTGTCCATTGAGAATGTTAGTAGACTAAAACAACCATCCATTAAATGGTTTTATAATTGTTTATAAAAGGGCAAAATAGGATATTGGTATTAAAGTCATATTAATTAAAAGAAAAACAATCAAATTCATTTTATTTCTTTTTGTTCATTAACCAAAATTGGCAAGAAAAAGAAAAAGAAAAAAAGAGTTTTAGGGTTCAGCTAGGTTGAAGCTTGATTAAGGTATGAGTTTTGTTTGGTTTTTCATAATTTTTACGTTTTTGTAATCGTTGCTTCGTATATGTAACACCCTAAAAATATTGAAACCCAAAATCCCAAAACCCAAAAATCTTGAAATCTTAAATTTTTCTTTTTTGTGCTTAGCAATCCCAGTTAAGTGTTAATTACGCGTTGGTAGGTCTTGGCCAAGGTTTGAGTTTGAATCTAGGGGTAGAAGAAATTATAGTTTAATAATTAAAAAGGCCTTGTTGGCAAGTAGTTGGGATTTTAAATAAAGATAGGGAAAAATGGCATCAAAAAGCCTTGTGGTGGAGTGGCTAAGTGACGCCACTTAGAGTGTAGGGAGGTGGCATTAGTGGCTAGCAAGGAGATCCTAGGTTCGAATCCTAACTTAGTATTTTTAGGAGTTTAATTTTGGCCTTCTAGAAGGTTGGAAGTGGCATGAAGATGGACTCTAAGGGGAGTGTTCAGGAGAGAAAATTAAGGAAAGGATCAAGGGGTTATCAGAGAGAAAAACGAGGAGATGAGAAGGGGGAAGTGATGGAGCCAAATAGGGAATTGAGGGCTAGGAAATTCAACTATAAGAGCTATAAATAAGTGCCGAATGCAGGGTTTCCAGGCTAGTGCCGAATTTCCTTCACCCTATTACCGGAAACCCTTTTCCTTAAAAGCTAAAAACCCTTTTGTTTTACTCTCTTTACTTTTTGTCGATTTCTATTCTTTCTCTACACAGTTTTCTTTGTTTCACTTAGCCGATTCCTTTTTCTACTCTTCTTCTTTAATCTATACCACATAAACCTCATTCACCATACTAAGTTTGAAAGCCGAATCTTTCAAGGGCTAAATACTCTTCGACCGAATCTAGTGTATGTGTTTGTTCTTCCAATCAGTTTTGCTAAGAATCTATTACGTTGTTCTTTCCTCACTCTTTCTAATCAACTGTGGTAGGGAATTAGTATCGGATCTCGGATCTTAGCTATCTACCAAAATTGCTCTTTAGGTGTTTGCGATTTTGGTAAGTATTCCTCTCCCATTGGCTAAGGTGGCCGAATGTTCACATTTAGGGTAAGAGGATTTGTGTTGGATACGAGTCACCTACTATTCTGGTTTTAATAAATAAGTTTAATACAGATCTAAGGAGTACGTGATCAGGGAAAAACTATTAGGGATTCGTGTTCAAGGTAAGGTTAAAGTGAGGTTTTAGTTTTTGGAAAAGTTATGTATTAAACATGCGATTAATCGAAGAGTGATATCGATTGTAGGTTTGGGGCTAAGGAGATCACATCACGCTTGCTTACCAGGTGTGTACATACACTGCACACACACTATGAATTGGCAAAAGCTAAAATGTCAAAATGCCGAAATGTCAAAAAGCCGAAAGTGTGGGTACGGTAGTCTTGCAAATGCGCGAACACTCGTAAGGGAGAGACCAATAGGTTGCCTGAGTCCCACGAGCGATTCTGTGGACTTGGGTTGTGATTTGGCCATACAGACCAAAATGGGCTAAATGGGCCCAGTGGGCTGTTGGGCCCATAATAGGCAAAGACTGAATATTGATACTATGTGATAGGAATCTGTATGTGAGCATGAATATGAATATGACTGGGCCTAATGGGCCACATGAATATGATTGGGCTTAATGGGCCAGATACAGGTATGTGACTTTGTTTGGGCTTTGTAAGGGGTTTTGGGCCTAGCATATGATAACTACATAAGACTTCATCAATATTTTTCGACCGTGGACAGGTCAAAGGGTTAAGATGTAGCAACGGTTATATGCATGTCTAGGATTGGATCTAGGGAGAGCTTGGTACTTAAGCGGTCTTAATGACCCACCTCCTCTTCTCTGAATCCTACCTGGTGCATAGTATTTATTCATCTTAGCTCGCGGGACTTGTTAACGGGCCAAGGTAAGTGGAAACCATACTTAAGGGGAAATTACCGAAATGCCTCTAAGGGCAAAAATGACCAAAATACCCTTAGGTGTTGAATGTAAGTTTTATAGATGTGACATGCATACATATAATGTTCTGCTTAGGTTGCATATGGGGTGGGAACTACGGAACGGAGGAAGTATATGGGGATCGCATGGTTGCCTGGCAATCATGGATCCATCGACAGCTTTTAAAGCCCAATATGTAAATGAGGGTAGTACCGCAACCGGCTACCATTGGTGTGTGGGCTGGGCGGGTCGATATTTATATCCCCACATGGTGTGACGAGGGACGGAGCTAGTGTGTAGCAGATGGATAATTTGGATGGGATTGCATTGCATGTTTGATGATTCTTCTTTGAATGCTTGTTTTTCATCAAGGGTTGTACACACTGAGTTTGCAAAAACTCACCCCCTCTTTTATTTTATTTTCAGCTGATGCTCAGTAGAAGGTTCGATGTCAGGAGGGACTCTGGGTGGCCGGCTAGCATGATAATTCAAACTTGGTTTTTTTAAGCATTTAAGTTTTTATTTCTTATTAAGTATGCTCAGACCAGATTGTAATAAGGTTTTCATTATGTTATTATTACCTGAATTATTATTATTATTTTCATTGTAACTATGAGAAGTTGAACATGGATTTCTTAAATTATAGTATGTTTTCTACGCTTCCGCAACTAAATTTCTAAGTGCTTTATTTTCATCCAATCTTATGTTTGAACAAGTTTTTTTTATATAGTTGAGATTCTCTCTTATTTTAAGAAGGGTTTTCAATGAATACACAGTTTTCGCTAAAACACTTCAATGTGACACACCGGATCAGGCCGTAACATTCGGGCCAGGTTTGGAGTGTTACAGTATACTATCGAACCCATGCTTCAATTTATGATTTTGGTGATGATTTTGAAATGTTCCATTGATGAAACTATGAGCTTTGTGATGTTATTTGATGAATTATGGAAGCTTGATGTTGGGTTTAAATGTGTTGTCTTTGAATTTTTGATGAAATTGAGTAATTTGGGCTAAATTGTAAAAATATTATTTTGAGGGACTAAAATGTAAAATAAATGAAATGTATGGACTTGTATGAGAGTCATGAAAATTTGGCAAAGCTTGTGTACAAGCAAATTTTGTGTATTTTGTGATTTTGTGAATTAGGGACTAAAGTGTCAAAAAGTGAAAATGTGAGGGCTATTTTGTAAAATACCCTAATTGTGTATATATGGATTGTGTTGAATGATTTGGTGAATAAAAGGGTTAATTTTGAATACATATAGATCAAGAAAAGAGGAATTCAAACTTAGACCGAGGGAAATCGAAGATTATAGAATAAACAGTCTGAGTTGACAAATTCTGAGTACGAGGTAAGTTCGTACTTAAAATATGATGTTAAGTAGGTTTTGATGCTTTTATTATACATAGATTGTATATAATTTAATTGGATGAATATGACGATGAATCGAAAGTATTTGGCACTGAGTGTGCAATTTAAACTAGCTTCGGCTACTAAAGGCACTAAGTGTGCAATACTAACTTAGCTTCGGTTAGTTGAGATGGCACTAAGTGTGCGGAATCGTTATAGCTTCAGCTAACCTTTAAGCACTAAGTGTGTGGATAATTAAAGCATTGGTGATCTTCAGAAAGTCTTAAATTATTCGAACAAGAGGTGAGATTGAAAATGAATGAATATGAAAATGTTCCGGTAAGTATAATACCTATGTGGTAGGTGGTAAAATGCATAAAAGTTTATTGAATTTGTATAAACATATAGTTGGTGTTGGCATGGACTTGATGGATGAGTTGATAAATTATAATTACTTATGTATTGATGTTTCATATTTTATATTGTTGATGTTTTTGGTACGAGCTACTAAGCTTTTGAAAGCTTACTTTGTGTGTGTTTACATTGTTTTATAGATATCAAAGCTATTGCAAGCTCAGGGATTGTCTAGGATCGTTGCCAAACTATCGAATCTTACTTTGGTACTTTTGAAAATGCATATTTTTGAAGTATGGCATGTATAGGCTAGTAGTTTGGGAAGGATGTTTTGTGATGTATATGCTTAGCCATGTGCTTGGTTACTTTGTGCTTGAACTCATAGTTGATAATGGTTCATAGTATGTGATGGCAATGTGAAATTGTGGTAAGTTTTGATAAGATTAACTTGAGATTGAATGATGTATGGAAGAAATATTTTGGTATGATATTACCTTATGTTTGGCATGAATTAGTAAGGTTTATGAGTATGAATTTTGGTGACGATTATATGATATGAAAGGTTTATGTTTTGGTATTGAAATGGGCTGAAATGGTGGTACAAATATGCTTGTTTTCTTTGTTTGTAGGATAACCAGATTGGGGTGGCAAATTGGCTATTCAAATGGCCTATTTTTGTCCACACGGGCAAAGACGCGGGCGTGTGTCTTAGTCATGTGTGACACATGGCCATGTTGCACGGTCATGTGTCCCCTGGGGTACCCTACAATTGTAAGTCAGACTCGAGCACGGCCAATACACACGGGCATATGGCTAGCCGTGTGACCAAGTCAGGCTCGACCACGGCCAAGACACACCAACGTGTCTTGCAGCTGTGTGGGTAAGTCAGTAGTTATGCCCTGTTTTGCCATGGCTTAGACACATGGGCGTGTCTAGACCGTGTGAGGCACACGGGCGTGCGACCTTTTAAAAGTTGAAAATTTTTATAAGTTCTAGAATTTTTACATGTTGTCAATTTGGTCCTGAATGTATGTTTAAGTATTGTATACTAGTTTTTATGATCTTGCTGAATGTGATTGAATGAGAATTTCTGTAATGAGATGATATTTGATATTCAATTATTATGGATTGTGTTATGGATTAAGTAATGCCTCTTAACCTATTCTGGCGACGGATATGGGTTAGGGGTGTTACATCTACTCTTTCGATTTTTGGGAAATTCCTCCCTTTTCACTTTGTTGTTTCCTTCTGACTGTCGAATTCTTGGCTTGTAGCCAAACCCTGCCTCTTTCACTGTCTTTGTTCAGGGGTACTGTTGTTCTATCTTTTTCCTCTATTGTCCCGTGTGCGTTTGGCCTTCATTTTGGGTGTAGGCCGATTGATTCTTTCTCCTTTACTGGGTTTTCCACTTTCAGTAAGTTTGGTATGTGTTTGGTTTAAGCTATTTGTGTGAACTATAATAGTTAATAAGATTTGGTTGGAATGCAGGTAATCGCTAAGGCTAGTAAGCAGTCTCTTGCGTCAGTTTAAGTGTGCAAGCCTCAATCGATCTATCAAGGCAGGTGATAATTAATCTTTTGGATAAGTGTTTTGGCTAGGGTTCTTTGTAATTAGATTGGTAGGCGATTAACCGAGTGTTCTGATTGAATATAGGTTTGGAGTGCTCATGGGCTATTTGCGCACTTTCGCAAACAAGGTGTGTACAAACACCACCCCGACTATAGAATACGGCAAAAGTCAGAATAAGTGAACGTCGACGCCATACAGGTGTACTCGAAGCCGTGTAAGTAGACCACGGGATTAAACACAGGCGTATAGTCGACAAGGCTGACCATGAGCGATTTCATAAGCTGAGGCTTTATTGGGCCATATTGGGCATGTAAACCCCACATGGGTGAATCACACAGATGTGTGGAAATTGTTGGGACTAGTTGTGTAAACTACACGGCCAAGGCCATTTTTGGGTTATGTAGGCCACACGGGCGTGGACCCATTTTCACTGTTTGACTGCTAAGGTCGTACGGGTCACCCGAGATGGCTGTAGACCTATTGCTGGGCCGGTAAGTTTACCCAGACCCCGTATTTGATAAAATGACTATTTTACCCCTATGTGATGTATGAATCTATATTCGTATGTGATCATGTTAGCATGCTATTTTAACTGCATTAATTACATGTGTAATATTATGGTATGACATGACATGTTGCATGATGCGTTGCATGGGGATTGGTTTAATATGATTAGAGGAAGTGTACTGTACTGGCAGCTCTGCTTCAAATACTGTTTAGTGTCGCAACCAATACTACTTGGAGTGGAGGGATGAGTGGGTTGATTATAGCCCCACATGGAGTGTAGGGCTGGACAGAGATAGAATGTAGAGGCTAGTTGGGTAGGACTTCTTGATTGCATATCTGTACTGTTACTGTCACCGAGCTGGGCTCAGGCCCAAACTGATACTGATATTGTAATGGGCTAAGGCCCTAACTGAAACTGAACCATTACTGAAATGGGCTTAGGCCCAGGCTGTATTTGCTCATTGTCTAGATGTTTGATATGGGATTACACACTGAGTTTTTGTAAACTCACCCTTCTATTTGTCTGTACAGGTAATCCCCAAACTTAGGTGGATCAGTACTGCGAGGGACTCAAAAACGGCCACACAACCGCAGATATTTTCGTATTTGCTTTATAATTATAAGTAAATTTTATTTTGGCTATTTTTCTGTAATAAGGCCTTTACGAATTTTAACTTTAATTTGGGATTTTTATTTGCTTCAGTTTATTACCGTTAGTATTAGGAAACTCGAGTTTTCACAAGAAATAATGTTTTTACAAAGTAAACGCAAGTACGTAACTTTTTTAAAAAGCTTCCGCTATAAAATGTTGTTTTGAAATCAATAACATTTTTAAAGTAAATACTTTTTGATAGTAACACAAGTTTTGATATGAATGACATATCTCAGAATCACCATTAGGATCACACAAAGAGGTTAAATATATTAAGGGTTCTCATCGATATAACACTCTACGGAAAACACTTCAATGTGACATCACCAGATTCAACCATAACGTCTAGGCCGAGTTTAGGGGTGTTACATTTAGTGGTATCAGAGTCAAGTTGCAAAACTCGGCTGTGGACTTGGGTTTATTTTAAAACTTAGAATTTTTAAAAGAACTGTTTCGAATTATTTGAATTATTTTGAAATGTTTTACTGAATGTGTGGTACACCGAGTCTCCGGCGCCGATTCTATAAGTCTTCTAAAACTGTTATTTGTTTTAAACTGAAATGCTATAAATAGAAAATACTGAGACTACTGTAGGTAGTAGACTGTACTGAAACACTCTAGTTAGAATAAACTAAAAACTGTAGTGAGACTATGATCTACGAAAATGAACTCCGAATTACTAATATTGTTTTCCATAAAATATCTGTTAATAAACACTAGAACTATAAATTGATCTTCATAAAACTGTTAATACAGATAAACACGATTAGACAATGAGCACTAGAGGTACTCGCGGATGGGGTACAATAGGACGTGGGGAGGCTGCGGAGTTGCTCGAGCTGGGTCTTTGTCATCTGGCCACATACCTAATGTAGAAACTAGGGGGATGCCTGCTTCATTAGTGACTGAGACTAGGTCTCATGATCATGCGACTTGGGACAACGCACTGTCCCAAGCTATGTTACGAGTTCTAGAGAGGGTCGATGGGTCCAATACTGGTGCACAAATAGGATCATGGACGATCTCGACTGCACCTTCGAGCAGAAACTAAAAGGTGCAGTGTCACTATAAGGCTTACCAGTGGTGGCTTATGGTTAAGGAGGGCACTCAGCTCGATCGAATGTCCTGGGAGTTTTTCAAGACTACTTTTCAGGGAAAGTATGTGGGTGCTAGTTATGTGGATGCCTGGAGAAGAGAGTTTCTGAATCTGACACAGGGGGATAAATCAGTGGCTAAATATGAGGTTGAATTTTTGCGATTAAGCTGCTATGCGCGAGGGATGGTGGCAACTGAGTACGAGGGATGTGTTCGCTTTGAGGATGGCCTGAGGGATAGTTTACGGGTTCTAATATCTCCACAGAGGCAGCAAGATTTTGCTGCGTTGGTTGATAAGGCAAAGATCGTCGAGGAAGTGATGCGTGCTGAGCGCCAGAACCGGGAGAAAGAGAGAGGTAGGAATAAGAGGGATTCAGAGTCCTCGAGTTCCTTTTTGAGGCCTAAGAAAAAGGCCAGAGTTGATGGGCCGATCAGAGTTGGGGCCCCTGCTGTTGTTGTTGGACCACAGCCTTGTGCTGATTGTGGAACCCACACGGGTGAATCACACAGACGTGTGGAAATTGTTGGGCCTAGTTGTGTAAACCACACGGCCAAGGCCATTTCTGGGTTGTGTGGGCCACACGGGTGTGTAAGCCCACATGGGCACGTAATATGGGCCTAGACCCATTTTCACTGTTTGACTGCTAAGGTCGTACGGGTCGCTGGAGACGACTGTGGACCTATTGCTGGGCCGGTAAGTTTACCTAGACCCCTTATCTGATAAAATGACTGTTTTGCCCCGATGTGATGTATGAATCTATATTCATGTGTGATCATGTTCGCATGCTATTTTAACTGCATTGAGTACATATGTAATATTATGATATGACATGACATGTAGTGTAAGTGGTTGAATGTCAATGGAACTCTGATGCTAGTGGGTGGTTGGAGTGTTTGAGGGGATTGGGGATTGTGGCCAAATTTTAAGAGATTATTGAGGAATTTCGGTTGTTAGGAGGGATTTAAGGAGTGTTTTGGGGAGAAAGATTTGGATAGAAGAGGTTGTGTAGAGTTCAAATTAGTTGGTGGAGTGATGTAAGGAGATTTTAAAGGGATGGATCAAGGGAAGAGGAGTAGTGTGCCAAAATTGAACTCTTTCTCAAAAGAATTTGGGTTGCCTTTTGTCCACTCAACATTCAGTCAACTATTCTCTTTTGGTCGAAATTGCTTCTACTGCTTCCTCTCTCTTTTTCTCTCTTTTGCCATTTGAGTATTTTTTTGGTAACCTCTGCTCTCAAGTCTGTTGGTTCCCCTCTTTTCTTCTTCTTTCTGTTAAATTTTGGGAGGTGTGTTTCGGTTAGAGTCTTGCTCTTCTCGATTTTGTTTACTTTTGCTCAACAATCATTTCTTTTTTCTTCATTGCCAACTACCTTGTTCTTGTTGCTACCGAGAGCCCTATTTCCCTTCTCTTTTGTTCAAAAATCCATCCCCCTTCCTTTGTCGAATTGATACGGTTTCTTCTTCCTCTTATACATTTCGAGCCTCCACTGTGTGCAGGGGTTAATCGCATTTCTTTCGGTAAGTAGTATAATACTTGAAGTTTCAGTTTTTAAGTTGTTAAATTGGGGTTTTCGTTTAATGGTTTTTGACAGTTATAAATTGAGGGTGAGGGGCTGTGCTAGAGCCGACTTTGCTTTTTCACTAATCTCACCATTTTCATTTCACTCATTGGCCATCACGTTTGTGCTTCCATCTGTTGGGTCTCTTGATCTTTCGGTAAGTACTATAGACGAGATATTGATTTCCTTCCTTCTTCTGCTCTTAAGTGGTGGCTAATAGAGATTATTATGGCAGTTGAGGAAAGTCTAAGAACTCTTAATAAATCGCCAAGAATTAAATTCGCGGGAATCATAGTGATTCGATTGGAGGTAACTCTAGAATGTTCAATGGTTGGATTATTGGTTTCGTGTTTCTTATAATTGTAAAGTAGGACTGATCATGGGTTTGAATGGTCTAATTTAGGTTCGTGAGGGCACGGTCGACTATGCGTGACAAATCGAAACCAAGTGTGTGGGTGTATACAAGATAACTTCGGCTATCGTAAATTGGCAAAAGCCAAAACAAGTGACCGTCAATGCTACACGGGCGTGCGCTCGCTCGTGTGGTAGTCCGTATGCCTAAACCATGGGCGTATAATCGTTGAGGCCGGCCATAAGCAATTTCAAGGGCCGAGGCCATTTTGGGCCATATTGGGTCGAAATGGGCTGTGTGGGCCTCACGGGCATGTGGGCCCCACATGGGTAAACTACACAGACGCGTGGAAAATATTGGGCCAAGCTGTGTAATCCACACGGTCAAGGCCATTTCTCGTCTATGTGGGCCACACGGGCGTGTGGGCCCACATGGGCCCGCAGTGTAGGCCTTGGGCCCATTTTCACTGTTTGACTGTTAAGGTTACACAGGTTGTTTGAGACAACTGTGGACCTACTTTTGGGTCGGTAAGTTTACCTAGAGCCCTGTATATGATAAATGACTATTTTGCCCTTATATGGTAAGATAACGGTTTTGCCCCTATGTGATGTATATATATATATATTTGTGCATGTATGACCACATTTTTAGCGTGCTATTTAAACTGTAATGGATACATGTATGATTCTATGATATGTCATGTCATAATTTTATGATGCATTGCATGCGGATGGGTTTATACTGATCGGAGAAAGTGTACTGAAAGGCTTCGAGCCTAAATTACTGGCAGGCCAGCTTCATATTACTGTATAGTGACCTAGACCCCTGTATATGATAAATGACTATTTTGCCCTTATATGGTAAGATGACGGTTTTGCCCCTATGTGATATATATATATATTTGTGCATGTATGACCATATTTTTAGCGTGCTATTTAAACTGTAATGGATACATGTATGATTTTATGATATGTCATGTCATAATTTTGTGATGCATTGCATGCGATGAGTTTATACTGATCAGAGAAAGTGTACTAAAAGGCTTCGGGCCTAAATTACTAGCAGCCCAGCTGCATATTACTATATAGTGACTCAATCGGTGCTAACTCTGGAGTTTAGGGATGGATGGGTTGATTATATCCCCACATGGAGTGTAGGGTTGGACGGAGTTGGAGTGTAGAGGCTGGATGTGTAGGACTTATATACTGTTTAAACTGTTACTACACTGCTTATTATTACTGTAATGGGCCAAGGCCGAAACACATGACTGTTTCTGTATTGAGATGGGCTAAAGCCCAAACTGATATTGTCACTATTACTAAAAAGGGCTAAGGCCCAAACTGTGCTTGTTTTCTGACTGTTTGCTTATATGGGATTACACACTGAGTTTTCATAACTCACCCATCTGTTTATCTGTACAGGTAATCTCCAGCCTTCGACGGATCGGTGCTGCGAGGGACTCAAAGGTGGCCACACAACTGTAACTATTCTTATATTTGATCTTTAAATTATAAGTAATTTTATTTTGGGTAATTTTTATTGTAATAAGTCCTCTTTGGGTTTTATTTTTAATTTGGGTTTTTATTTGATTTGATTCATAGCTGCTAGCAGTAAGGTAAGACGCGAGTTTTCAAAATGATAAATGCTTTTCAAAAAATACCACGAATACACAATTGTTTTAAAAAGCTTCCGCTATAAAACTATATCTTAACATTCAAAAAGTCTTTAAAGTAAATACCTTTTGATTGGGATGCAAGTAAAATGAACGACATGTTTTAAAATCATCATTAAGTTTACACAACGAAGATAAATATGGAAAGGGTTTTTCAACAATATCACACTTTGCAGAAAACACTTCAATGTGACATCACCAAATTCGGCCATAACGTCCAGGCCAGGTTTTGGGTGTTACAAATTTGGGGAAGATGATATAAAATAAGATGATATTTCTATTCTCATCTTTTAATTATTTTAGTTTCCAATTTAATCCTTAGCCTTTTCTAATTTTTCCATGGATGAATCACCAAAAATATCTACTAACTTTTCTTTAATGGTCTAATTACCATATAAGAACCTTAAGTTTTGAATTCCATAGCTATTTGATCCTTCTAGCTACTAGAATTCAACTTTTTAATCCTATGCAATTTAGTCCTTTCCATAATTAAACACATAATCGATAAAATTTTTATTATCAGAATTTTCATATAAAAATCCTATCATAATATGGACCAAGCAATAATATTAAAATAAATTTTCTTTCTGGATCGAATTTATGGTCCCAAAACCACTATTCCGATTTCACTGAAAATGGGTTGTTACAACTCTCCCCTCTTAAGAATTTTCATCCTAGAAAATCTTACTAGTAAAAGATCCGGATATTGCTTTCTCATGGTATCCTCTGGTTCCCATGTAGCTTCTTCAATCCCATGCTGTTGTCAAAGAAATTTCACTAATGCTACCTTTTTATTTCTTAACTCTTTTGTTTCATGTGCCAGGATTTTAATCGGTTCCTCACTGTAAGTCATATCAAGCTAAATCTCAACTTCTATAGAAGAAATAACATGTGAAGGATCCGATCGATACCGTCGTAATATAGACACATGAAAAACATTATGAATTCTGTCAAGTTCTGGTGGTAATGCCAACCGATATGCAACAGGTCTAATTCTTTCCGTGATTTCATATGGCCCCAATGAATCGTGGACTCAGTTTTCCTTTACGACCAAACTGGAGAACTTTTTTCCATGGTGATACTTTTAAGAATACCTTGTTGCTGACCTAAAATTCTATTTATTTCCCTTTAAGATCAGCATAAGACTTTTGAGAATTAGAGGCTGCTTCAAACTGTCATGAATTATTTTCACCTTTTCTTCAGCTTCACGAACTAAATCAACTCTGTGTATCTTTTTCTTACTGGGCTCTGACCAATACAATGGAGTTCTACATTTTTGGCCATACAAGGCCTTGTAAGGTGTCATTTTAATGCTGTACTGATAGCTATTATTATAAGTAAATTCAGCTAAAGGCAGATACTTTTCCCAGTTACCTTCGAATTCAAGCACACAACACCGAAGCATATCTTCTAAAATCTATATAACACGTTTAGATTGTCCATCAGTTTGAGGATGGAATGCAGTACTAAAATGTAACTATGTACCCAAAGCTTTTTGCAGCTTATTCCAAAATTGGGATGTAAACTGAGGATCTCTATCAGAAATAATGGAGATTGGCAATCCATGCATTTTGAAAATCTCAGAAATATATAATTCAGCCAATCTATCAAAAGAAAAATCCATACGTACTAGACTAAAGTGTACAGACATTGTTAACCAGTTGACGATTACCCAAATGACATCTTTCTTCTTCAGAGACAGGGTTAACCTTGATACAAAGTCCATGGTAATTCTTTCCTATTTCCATTCTGATATTGTAACTGGCTGTAATAATCCCGAAAGCACCTGATGTTCATGTAACAGCCCGATTTAGACCCTATCCAGAATAGTGGTTCCGGGACCACGAATATTTTTTATGTTTTTTATGTGTGAATTTACATCAGTGAAATTTTCATATTTTAACTTTGTCGTTTGAGTGCCCAATTTAATAAAAGGGCTTAATCGTGAAAATGAAAATTTGATGGTTAAATGTGAAAGGGCTGAATTGTTGTTGTGTTTTTAATTTGAGGTATTTATAATGCAATATTACCTTAAAATAATCAACGGTTTAAGACATGGTTTATAATGGTTTATTATTTTATAACAAAGGTTAAATAGGTAAAATGATAATAATGTTATAATAATAAAACATTAAAAAAAAATCAAAACCATCTGTCCATCTTTCCTACTTGACCGAATATGAAAAAGAAAGAAAGAAAAATAAAGCTTTAAGGTTCAGCCATTGTTGAAGCTTGATTAAGGTATGTAACTAGCTCAGTTTTTGATAATTTTTATGTTTTTGAGGTCATTACAGTGTAATGTACAAAGCCCATGCTTGAATTTCTGATTTTGATGAATATTTTGAGTTATGCCATTGATGAATAATTGAGCTCTGTGATGTTAGATGATGAATTATGGAAGATATGTTTTGGATTAACATATTTTGTATTGGAATTTTTGATGAATTTGAGTAATTAGGGCTAAATTGCAAAAATAATAAATTGAGGGACTATACTGTTAAATAAATGAAATGTATAGACTTGTATGAGCACGGGTAACATTCGGCCTAAGCATGGTGTGTGCAAATTTTGCATGTTTTGTGTTTTGTGCAATTTGGACTAAATTATAAAAAGTGTAAAATGTCAGGGGCAAAATGGTAATTTTCCCATTTATGTGTTTTTGGACTAAATTGAATGAAATTATGTTTGAATGAGTTTAGTTTGAATATGTTTAGATCAAGAACCAAAGAAATCAGATTTGGATCGGGGGGAAACCAAAGTTGTAAAATAATCATTCTGTTTTGATTATCGTTGTCCAAGGTAAGTTTATAAGCAAATAGATGTTGTTAAATTTCAATATATGTGATCTATAAAAAACTGTAATGATTATTAGTAAGTTATGAATCGGCATTGAGTAATCAAAAATGTGATTGTGGTATGATTTGTGAGTTATATGATCTTATAATTCGGTTTTATAATGGTACATTTTTTAGTTGGCATCGATATGTGATTCTGATATATGTGTGTGAGTAAGACCACGTTTAATACATTGGCAATGATATGTGATTCTGATATGTGTGTGCTAGTAAGACCACATTTAATACATTGGCATCGATATGTGATTTCGATATGTGTTTGGAAGTAAGACCACGTTTAATACGTTGGCATCGATATGTGATTACGATATGTGTGTGCGAGTAAGACCACGTTTAATACGTTGGCATCGATATGTGATTCCGATATGTGTTTGCGAGTAAGACAACTTTTAATACATTAGCATCGATATGTGATTTCGGTATGTGTGTGCGAGTAAGACCACGTTTAATACGTTGGCATCGATATGTGATTCCAATATGTGTGTGCGAGTAAGACCACGTTTAATACGTTGGCATCGATATGTGATTTCAATATGTGTGTACGAGTAATACCACGTTTAATACGTTGGCATCGATATGTGATTTCAATATGTGTTTACGAGTAAGACCCTATCTGGGACAGTGGCATCGATATGTAATTACATGTAAGACCACATCTAGGACGTTGGCATTGTATGATATGTGAGACTATTTGAGTATCCTATTTAATTTTGAATGATTCAACAGGCAATGTTAAGTAAAGACCGAATGCAGAATCGAATTAAAAGGTTCATGTATGTGTTAGCTAATGTATTGAAATTAAGGTAAGTTTTGGTATTTGAAGTGATGATACGAATCATGTTATAAAGTTGGTTATATGTATATTGAATGCAAATCTATATTCGGCAAAATGATATAAGTATGTGATATTAAATCGTGAAACATGTGTATACATATATGAATGTGTATATATATTAAATGCATGATGATGATATTATGACACAAAGTAAATGATAACTTTGATAATGGATATATATGTATATTCGGCCAAGATAAAGTTTATATATGAAAGTATATGTTGTATATGAAACTGTAAGCTTGAAATTAAATGTGATTGTGATAGCATAAATTGGTTTGGTTAAATTGAGTTGATTATTTCATTGAGTTGTTTATTTGCTTATGATTTTCTAAGCTGTGATAGCTTACTTTGTGTGTATGTTTGCTTCTATTTTATAGATTTTGGAGACTAGTTACAGGCTTGGGAATCATCAACGAAGTCTATCACACTATCGTCTGTTTATCGGTATTTTTTAAAAGCTAAATTTCAAACCTATGGCATGTATAGGCTATACTACTTTTCGGATATGTTTGAAGTGTTGTATAAAATATGCCATGCGAAAATGTCTAATTTGATATATAAGTATTTGCTATCTTGATCATGGTTCTTGTGTGTGCTAAGTTTGGTTTGTATGCTATGCTCAAATGATGATTTTATTTGGTTTGGTTGAATCGGCTATGGTATATATATAAGTATTAATTATGCTTGATATGTTACCTATTTTTTAATGATTCGGCTATGTCTTGTATTTGATAGTAATGATTTAATTTGGTTGATGAGTGTATTCAATTAAATGTTGAATTTAGGTAATGAAATTATTGAATTAATGATTCGGCAATGTTATGTGTATATATATATGTGTGAAACACGTTTTATTTAGTTTTGCCATGTATTTTGGTAACAAGGTGATTCAGTTATGGCATGTGATAATACTGAGTTAATATGCTTTCATTAAGTAAAGAAATGAATATGAATTATGTTAGTAAATTAATCATGATTCGGCACTTATATATATATATAAACATATGATGTGTTGATTTGATATATATATATATTTATATGTGCTTATCCAAACATGTAATCATTGAATTGGTATTGAATATAACCTTTGTTATTTTTCAAGATAAGTGATACTAACATGTTTAGATTCGGTTTTGGTATTTTAAAGTAATAAACATGATAACATTCGGCTAAGGCTTTGTAAAATGACCAAATGAATAGTAATTTAAGTTATAAGGAATCATGATTGTTTTTATGAAACATAGGTGAATGTGAATGGTTATATGTACTTTGATGGTTAGACCATTCGGTGTTCTTTAATATATGTCTAAATTGATACAGGACCTATTAGTCTTTC
Source organism: Gossypium anomalum (assembly GCA_025698475.1). Classification (NCBI taxonomy): domain Eukaryota; kingdom Viridiplantae; phylum Streptophyta; class Magnoliopsida; order Malvales; family Malvaceae; genus Gossypium; species Gossypium anomalum. The sequence continues at coordinate 66,377,589 of CM046956.1, forward strand.
GCAAAACCACAAACATGAATTTATAAGTAGATTTGTTCATGTTTTAGTCATTTCAAATCATATGCAGTAATGTACATATGCCATGAATGATTTAATTAAATTTGATATATCCTTATTATGTCGAATGGAGTTTTGCTAAAAATGATATATATATACTTTAATATGTTTTCTTTATATGATTTATGTATGTAATAATGATTGAATTATTTGTGTTATCATTGATATGTGCATATGCTATGTGGTAAATGATATATTTGGCACTATTTGCTTATGAATTACGTTATTGGTTATATGTTTAAATAAAATGTTATGATATGATTCGTAAAGAATTTAAATTAGTTATATATGTTAATAATAGACATGTTACCATTATGAGCTTCATGTAAAATCTTCTCTACAAATTGCGATTCCCTTGGTATACATATTCTGCTTCTGAATAACAAACAACCATCAAAACCAATCTGAAATTCTGAATCAGAATTCAACTCACACTGTACCCGTTTAGCTCGTAGTATATCATCATTTTTCTGAGCTTCAAAAATCTGCTGCAAAAACGTCGGTCTAGCTTTTCACTCAGCTATGATTGAACCATCATCCGATAATGACAATCGCTATTCATTGCCCACAAAGAAAATAGGGATTTTCTGCTCAGAGCATCTGCAACCACATTGGCTTTTCCGAGATGATAATCAATAACCAGATCATAATCTTTCAATAATTCAAGCCACCTGCGTTGTCTTAAGTTCAAGTCTTTTTGTGACATTAAATACTTAAACTTTTATGATCAGTGAATGTGTAACATTTTTCACCAAATAAGTAATGCCGCCAGATTTTCAATGCAAACACAATTGCTGTCAATTCAAGATCATGTATCGGGTAATTTTTTTCATGTGGTTTTAGCTGCCTTGAAGCATAGGCTATTACTTAACCTTCTTGCATCAATACATAGCCTAAACCATTTAATGACGCATCACTGTAACTTATAAATTCTTTATCCGATTCAGCTTCTGGCAATAAGGCTTTCAACTTGTCAAAACTCTGTTGACATTTATCAGACCACTTGAATTTCACATCTTTCTACAACAATCGAGTCACCAGAGAAGCTATCATCAAGAACTCTTTAACAAACCTCCAATAATACCCTGCTAGTCCCAGGAAACTTTTGATTTCAAACACATTGTAGCACCCCTTACCCGAGACCGTCGTCGGAGTCGAGCACGAGGCATTACTAGACTTATCTTACTTGTTCGGGGCATAAAAAAATTTATTCACTCACATTAATCCAATAAATCCCTAAAAAGGGCCCTCAAGGCCCTAAAACATGCAATTGGAACTATTTGGGACCAAATCGGGAACATTAAAAATTTTTCGATTACTTACACAAATCAAAACAATTTATTTCACTATTCATAATAAAACTGTCTATCTGCGTAACAGTCACTAAACTAATTATAACTTGAGTTAAAAAACTCTAAATTTAAATCCATAAAATTTCCATGAAACTAGACTCATATATCTTCTTACATTATTTTTTCAGAATTTTTTGTTTGGCCAATTAGTACAGTTTATTCATTAAATATTCCCCTATTTTGCAGTTTAGCGGACCTGACCTCTCTTCACTAAAAATCAATTATCACATTATACAGAAATTGGATAATGCTTCCGTTTGTTTCTAATGAAAATAGACTCACTAAGGAATCTAAAAATATAAACTTTGACTTATAATTATTTTTTTAAAATTTCTAGTGATTTCCAAATTTGGAATAAGGGATCACAAAGTCACTCTGAACCAGTCTTACAGAAATTTAAATATCTCAGAAAATAGACTTTATTTGCTTGCTCTGTTTCTTTCTTATAAAAATAGACTCAATAATATTTAATTATATATCTCATTCACCATTTAATTCCATTCCTACAATTTTTAGTGATTTTTCAAAACCACATCACTGTTGTTGTTTCCTAACTATTCCATAGCCAACTCTTACTCTTTCATAGTTTCTTTGCATTAAACCTCATTTAGGCATACATAATACCAAAACATGTTCTTTTTTAGCTACATCATAAGCTAATAATTACCATGTATTCACATGCCATTCTTTAATCATATCATAAGGACATACACACAAAATAGCCAAGTCCCTATACATGCCATAACTTAAAGTATTTCTAGTCACAAAATACCGAGATAACTCGTCGATAGAGTGAGGCGATCTCCGATGTCCTTACGATTTTATGAGTTGGCTTTGCTATACTATAAAAAAGATAGAAAACAAAGGGAGTATGCATAAAGCTTAGTAAGTTTGCATGTAAATGAATAACAACATTCTAAATGAATTATCCTGATAACCTGAACCTTCCAAACATGGACTTATCTTACCTTCCCTTTGGTACACTTTTTAAATTTTCCGTTAAACCATTTGAAATAATAAGGATACATGGGTACCTTTCCTTTTTAAACTTACCATTGCCATGTCTTGACATGGTCTTACGTGGTATCCTTGCCTTATGAACTCACCATTACCATGCATTGGCATGGTCTTACATGGGATCTTTGCCTTATAGTAGTTTATCAATGCCATGTCTTGACATGGTCTTACATGATTTCCTTGCCTTGTAAAACTTACCAATGTCATGCCTTGGCATGGTCTTACTTGGTATCCTTAAACCCTAATGTCATGACATTTGTATCTTACACATTCCTAAGGTTCAACTGGAACTTTTAAGTATCATTTCTCCGTCAATTCTTACTTGAATCATTAAGGAATAAATTTACAAGATAAATATATAGGTGCTGAAAAATAACATCATTAATTATAAATAATAAAACATTGCATTTATTTACCGCAAACTTACCTCGATACAAAATACGGTCAAATATTTTGATTTAGTCCTCAACCTTTTTCTTTCCTCGGTCTAACCCCGAATTTCTTTCTTCTTGATCTATAATATAAATTTTTACTTACTTAATATTCACATTTATCAAAACAGTCCTTAACTCTAACTTTGGAAATATTACAATTTTGCCCCTAAATTTTTGCATATTTACACTTTTGCCCCAAGGCTCAGAAATGAAACTTTATCCCTAATTCTTATGTTTTATGACATGCTGATCATTTATTTACCTACGGAAACATCAAATTCCTACTCTAACATGTACTTATGACCATTAGATATTTCAAGCTTCATATTCTACCATAAAACATCAAAATAAACACATTCCACCTATGGGTATTTTTCCAAATATGAACCCTAGGTTAAATTATTGCTAGAATAAGCTAAATCAAGTTATCGGGACTTCAAAAACGTAAAGAACATTAAAAACAGGGCTTGGAATCACTTACTATGAAGCTTGGAAGCTTGACAAAACCCTAGCTATGAAGAACCCTTGAAATTCGGCCTAATGAAGAAGATGGGCACATTTTGCCATCTTTTTCCCTTTTTTTAATCTTTTAATTACCAAATGACTAAAATACCCTTCATTAAAACTTTAGTTATTTTTATCTATGTATGTCTATTTTTTTCCATGAAAACCTAATGGTATAATTACCATTTAAGGACCTCTACTTCAATTATACTCTTCAATTTAATCCTTTAGCATCTAAAACTCATATTTATCAACTTTTGCAATTAAGCCCTAGTAGGTAAATTAAGCATGCTATCTATAAAATTTTCCATCGATACTCTAACACATGCATCTAATCACTCGGTAAATTATAAAAATTAATCGGAATAAACTTTTCTATCTTGAATTCATGGTTTCGCAACCACTATTCCATTTAGGCCCTATTTTGGGATGTTACACACATTTTTTAGTGGATTCCGATTAATAATGGCTGAAATTTTATTCGAATCCACCCAAATACCTTCTGCAGATACTATATGTTTGAGAAAACCAACTTCCCATAGCCAAAATTCACATTTACTGAATTTAGCATATAATTGTTTCTCACACAGAGTTTGCAACACAATTCTCAGATGATCAGCATGTTCATTTTCATCTTAGGAGTAAACCAAAATATCATCAATAAATACTATCAAAAACCTATCTAGATAAGGTTTGAAGATTCTATTCATCAGATCCATAAATATAGCAGGTGCATTTGTCAACCCAAACGGCATCACAAGAAACTCATAGTGCCCGTACCTAGTTCTAAAAGTTATTTTTGGTACATCTAAATCTCTTTCCCGTAGCTGATAGTAACCAAAATGAATATCAATCTTTGAAAATACAGTGGCACATTTCAATTGATCAAATAGATCATCAATTCGAGGCAGTGGATACTTGTTCTTTATTGTGACTTTGTTTAATTGTCTGTTGTAACAACCCATTTTTAGTCAAATCATAACAGTGGTTTTGGGACCATAAATTTGAGGTTAAAATATTTATTTTATTATTTTAGAGTCTACAGCATGTTAATTGAGTCATATAAAAATTTCGTTAAGAAATTTAATTGTTTACATGCTCAATTCGATAAAAAGGACTAAATCGTGTAAAGTACAAAATTGGAGTTCTAATAGCTAAAGGTGTCTAATAGCTATGGAACCTTAAAGTAGAGGTCCTTATGTTGTAATTAAACCATCCACAAAGTGATTGGACTTTCATGGACGTGGTATATGTGTTTTCTAAGGTTAATATAGTAAATTAGTAATTAAACAAATTAAAATAATGAAAACAAAGGTGTTGTCTTCCTAAATGGTTTTATCCACTGAAAATTTAAGCTAAAACCCTCCATGGAAGCTTGTTAGATTTGACTAAGCTAAATTTGGTGCACGGTGAGTATTTTTCAATCTGTTTTTAATGATTTCTATATTTTTGGAGCCGTAGCTTAATCTAGCTAGCCCAGGGACTAATTTGCAAAACTGTTAAAAGTCTAGGGTTTTACCATTGATGAATGTGTATTTGTTTTGAATTTTAGTGGTAGAAAATGAATGGTTGTTGTTAGATAAACAACATTTGTTAAGTGATTTTGAATGAAATTGCAAATTAGGGATTAAAGTGAGAAATGTGATAAATTGTGTGGTAAAAGTGTGAATATATGGAAAATATAGGCTGCTATGGGTCTAAATAATATTCATCTATAATGGGTTGAAATTGAATTGCATGAATTTGCTTTTTTATGAGCTAGGGACTAAATTGTAAAGTAGTTAAATGTTTAGGGGAAAATTAGTAATTTTGCCATAATATGAATTTTGGATTGAATTGAATAGAATAAATACTAAATGAATTGAATTTGATTTATTTAGATCAAGTTAAGCCTCGTACGGATCTAGAATGAGGAAAAGATAAAGTTTTGGACTAGTCGATCCATTTCATCATTTTTGTGATCGAGGTAAGTTCGTATGTTTAATAAGTATTAAATTACGCGTATTTGAATGCTTAATTGATTTAATTATGATGATACAACACCACAAAAATTCTTGACAAGTTATTGACAATGTATAAATCTCGGTTGAACCTTAGGAATAGATAGGACACAAATGACATGTCATTAGGGGTTACTGTGTTTTGGGTGATGGTCTGGACGTTCTACCGGTGGCTGAGTTTTTTGGCATGTGTTGCAGTTACTCGTCAGCTTGTGTGAGCGGCATCATGTAGCTACATCTTGACCGTCAGCTTGTGTGAGCAAACCCGGTGATAGCTCGAGAGTGAGCATTTATATGAGATATGAGATTGAGATGGTCTTGACCATGTATTGGCACTTAGTGTGAAAGATTCCCAAGTATCTGATATTATTCCAAATGGTTCAATGGGTATATTGATGATATAAAAAAGTAAGAGATTGATATGTATTGGTACAGGTATGTTCATGAATTGTATAAGCATTGAATCTATGAGAATTATGAGTTCATGTCTAACCTTTTGATGGAATATGTGTTAGGCTTTTGGGATTCAAATTAAATTGAATATGCTATGTTTATTTCCCTAAATTATGTTTACATGGTAAGTTGTGCTTTAGTCATAAGAGCTTACTAAGCTTAATAACTTACTCTGTTTACTTTTTCGTGTTTTATAGTTATTTCAAAGCTTGCTCGGATTGGACATTGTCGAAGATCTCACCACACTATCCAGCCGTTGTTTTGGTACTTTTGAACTATGTGTATTTAGGTTATATGGCATGTATAGGTGTTTTGGCTAATGTAGCCTATATATCTCATAATGTTTTGGTTATGTGTTCAGCCATATGATTTGGCTTATTTTGGTATACTTGGTTATGTAAATATGTATAAATGGCCCTTTGATATTTAGTTTATAATTATTGTATAAATGCCTTGTTGTGAATTGGTATTTAAGGTAGAAAATGGTTGAAACTAAGAATGTATGAGCATGCTAAGCATTAGGAAAGATAATGCATAAAGAAAGTGACCATTTAGGTGAATGCTTGAAGATGAATTGGTATGTATTGAAATGGCATATTGAATGTGTGTTAGGAACAAAAAGTGTATATATACATTTGGCCATTTATGTAACTTTTTATATTGATAATGGTATGTTTTTGAATGGTTAGTTGTGATACTTATGAGCCTTGTGGTTGTTAGTATTGATATTGCATGAATTGAACTTGGTTTAGATGGGTTTGATGGCTACTGAAGATATGATCATATGCTATTTGGTATGTATAGCTTGTTACAAGTTTGGGTGAGAAAAATGGCTTGGATAATAGCCTATTTTTTGTCCACACAAGCAGAGACACGGGCGTGTGTCTCAGTCGTGTGTGGCACACGGCTAGGTGACACAGTTGTGTGTCCCCTGAAACTTATTTAAAACGAAAGTCAGTAGCTTCACACGACCTAGCACATGAGCGTGTGGCACAAGTTAGTATACCCTCCAGTTTTCACACGGCTTGGCACACGGGCGTGTGAGGCCATTGCGAATGGTACACGAGCTAGTCACACTAGTGTTTGGTTGGCCGTGTGACACAAGTCAGAGAGCTACACGGGGTCAGACACGGGCTGGGACACGGCCATGTGATCCCATTTCAAATGTCTACACAGCCTGTGACACGGGCGTGTCTCTTTGCCTTGTGAGACACACGGCCTGTCCACACGAGCTTGTGTAGAACCACTTCTAATGCTTGTTTTGGGCCTGTCCCATTTCAAATTTTCTATGTATTTTTAAAAATTTATTAAGTTTTTGATTTACTCTCAAACCACTTCTAATGCTTGTTTTGGGCCTCGAGGGCTCGTGTTAGGGACTATATGTTTGTATTTGAATCGTTTTTTAATTAGTATGAGAATTGTAATTTGAATTGTATGATTGTTTATGAGGTTAGTCTAGTAATGCTCCGTAACCCGATTTCAGCTACGAAGATGGGCTAAGGGTGTTACATCTGTAATCTATGCACAATCTTAATGATCCATCCTGCTTATTTACAAACCGAATCGGTGCACCCCAAGGTGAGAAACTGGGTCGAGCAAAACCTCTGTTAATCAATTTGTGTAACTGTGCTTTCAACTACTTCAATTCAGTAGGAGCCATTCTGTAGGGTGCTATAAATATCGATGTTGTCCCCAAAACAAGATCTATAGTTAACCTACTTCTCTAACTGGTGGTAAACCAGGTAATTCCTCCGGATATACATCAGGAAATTCACAAACAACCAACACTGACTGAATCTTCGACTCAGATACTTTAGTATCTAACACATATGCAAGATAAGCATCATAACCCTTTCTGACATATTTCTATGCTGATATTGATGAAATCACATTAGATAACCCATCCAGTTTATCAGATTCAAAATGGAGTAGCTCACCATTCTGACATTTCAACACAATATATTTCTGTTTACAATTTACCACTGCATCATGCTTAGTTAGCCAGTCCATTCCCAAAATTACATCAAATTCATCAAAGGGCAACAACATTAGATCAGCCAAAAAGCAATAACCTTTTACCATTAACGAGCAATTTTTATAAGTTTTATCCACTATAACATACTGGCCTAGGGGGTTTGAAACTTTAACCACAAATTCAGTGAATTCAATAGGTAAATTTTTAATAGAAACTAAATTTGTGCATATATATGAATGTGTGGAACCAAGATCAATCAAAGAAGTAATATCAGTATCAAGTGGAGAAAATGTACTAGTAATGACGTCTGGTACAGAAGTATCTTCTCTAGCATGAATAGCATATGTCATTTCCAGTGCTCATGCTTCAGATTTAACAGTTGAGTCCTTTGTAGCCCCTCAGCTGCCACTGACATTGCCAAGGTGAAGGGGTGGTCTGCCTCTCGAGGAGGGATTACTCGACTTTTAAGTTTGATTAATATCTTTTTCAATTCTTTCAGGGCAATCTTTAAAAAAATAATCAAGAGAACCACATCGGTAACAGGCTCCATTTTTCAAACAACATCCCTATGTAACACCTCTTACCCATATCCGACACTAGGATAGGGTTTAAGGCATTACTGGACTTAAACACAAACATTGATACAAAACCGGCCCATAAAATTTCATTCAATTTAAAACCATTCATATACATGCATAGCGTCCCTTATACAGGCCTATGAGGCCTAAAACATACATTGATGATGGTTCGGGATTAAACCAAAAACTTTCGGAACTTTTGCAACACTTAGAAAATTTTCATGTTTTGGGGAGTTACACGCCCATGTGGGTAGGCCGTGTGGTCACACACGCCTGTGTGGCTTAGGACACGCCCGTGTCCTCAGCCCGTGTAACTCTCTGACTATGATGTCATCAACCAAATAAGGTCACACGGCCAAGTCACACACCCGTATGATTAGGCCATGTGGCAAATTAAATTCCAAAAATTAAGTGCAGACTTCACATTGCCTGGGCACAAGCCCAAGTCCTAAGGCCATGTCCTTCACACGGTTGAAACACACGGCCGTGTGTTTACTACAAAGCATTCTGTTTGCAATAAATAGAGTGCAAGGGACATACGGCCGGATCACACGCCCATGGGGCAGACCGTGTGTCACACATGGCTTGGACACATGCCCGTGTGTCTAACCTTGTAGACAATTTCTAGCTACTCTCCAAGCCATTTGTCACCCTGGAACTCTCACATACTCAATCCTACTTCATAGCATGCAACATGGCACATTTGGCTATACAAGCACACACCATCATACTTCCACATGACATTCCACACCAATTTCATACTTATTCATCTTTATAATTCTTCTTTCAAGTTATTCAGTTACACCATAAATATGATCATACCTATTGGTCCTCGCTCATCCACTAAATACATATGCTATTCATCTCACATAACATCCACAAGCAACCAAAACTGCATCAAAACATAAACACATTTGCATGCATGTATAAATGATTAGGGCTACAAGCCAATAATCAATATGAGCCACTTCTCATGGCCATATACAAAATAAATCACAATACCATCATGAGCCAACACATTTGGCTAATCAATATGACATATAACAAAAAGACCAAGCCCCTACACATGCCATACTCAAATGATAAGACTAACTATACCCAAATATCTAATTGATAGTGTGATCGAGTCTCCGACGTTCTACGATCCCGAGCTAGCTTGGCGACACTATAAGAAAAGGTAAAGAAAGGAGGGTAAGCTTTAAAGCTTAGTAAGTTCACATGAAAATAAAATGCAGCTTAAACATGCATTAATCATACATTAACATTTTGAACATAATCTTATATTTTAACATCTTCTCAATCTTACTCTTCACGTAAATATACATATGCATAATCTTATCACCAGTTCATCATATTTCATGGCATTCTCATGAGATCGGTATACATACTTGTGCCACTTGCACAACATAACTTACTTTGTCGTCTTTGTCGTATTCAATAGGTTTACACATTACCCATTGGGCTTCTCTTTGGATTACCCGTTGAACACTCGGAATACTATCGGATACATCGGAATCTGGCACCTAAGTGCCCCATATGTAGCCAATGCTACTTCATATCTCATATCACATGTTGCTCACTTTCGAGCTACTCATGGGTCTGCTCATACAGGCTGTCAGGTATCCACAACACATGCCAGACTACCTTGCCATCCATAGTATGTATGAGACCAGTACCCGAGTCGCCATAACATGTGTCTCATAATCATGAACTCAGACCACAACTCAATGAGTTTAGATCACATAATTCCTGAACTCAGACCACAACTCATTGAGTTTAGATCACATAATTCCTAGTGACATGTCACTTGCATCCTAAACTATTCCTAAGGTTCAAAGGGGATTCTTCGTTACAACATTTCCGTTGAGCTTGCTCGTAATGTCGATTTCAATATCCATAGCACCATTCACATACTCATGGAATAATCAAGCATATTTCATGATAAAAGTGAAAGCATTTAAACACATGATACAACATCACATTAAATATGTATGTACTTACCATACATGCAATATTAAAGAATTTAAAGTATGGTACGTGTTGCATAATTTTCAAATGAACTTACCTCGATACAAAATGATAGAAACGATCCTAATCCTCATAAACTTTATTTTTCCCCCAATTAAGACCCGAATCATGTTTTTCTTGATCTATAATGCCAAAATTAACTTGTTCAATACATACATTGGTCAAATCGACCCATAACACATACTTTGGTAAAATTACCATTTTACCCTGAACTTTTCACTTATTTACAAATTGGTCCCTAGGCTCGTAAAATGAAATGAATGCATTTGCTTGGTTACCCAAGCCTAGTCGAACCTATACCATGCTCCTATCAGCCCATATTTTCCTCTATTTCACATTTGTACTACTCATTTTTACACCTTTTACAAATAAACCCTTTTTAGGAGTTTTCACTAAAATCCACTTAGTAAAAGATGTTCATCACACATCAAACTTTCATATTCTTTCATTAATCATCAAAATACAAACATGTCACACATGGGTCAAATTTCATACATGAACCCTAGCTTAACATATGGTTAGAAATGGATAGATCATGCTTTAAAGATCTCAAAAATGGAAAGAATATCAAAAACGGGGCTTGGGAGTACTTATAATCAAGCTTGAAATGTTCAAAACCCTAGCTACAGTGAGCATGAAACTTTCGGCACCCTTTGGAGAAGATGGACACCATTTTTGACTTGACTTTCCCATTTTATTCTTTTATTAACCAAATGACAAAATTGCCCTTAGGGCCCTTCTTTCAAATTTTTCCTATTCATGCCCATTTTTGTCCAAAATTTTAGAACTTGGTCTAATTGCTATTTAAGGACCTCTAATTAATAATGTAATGCAATTTCATGCTTGAAGCTTCTAGAACACAAGTTTTGTAACTTATTCAATTTAGTCTCTAAAGTTAAATTGGACATCTTAGGCATAGAATTTCTTCATGAAAATTTCACACAAGCATGCAATCATATCATGAATCATCAAACAACCATAAAAGAATTATTTCAATTTCAAATTTGTGGTCTCGAAACCACTGTTCTGACTAGGCCCTATTTCGGAATGTTGCACCCTAAAATGAAATTTGTTGCAATATTTACATTTCAGTTTGGGATTACCGACACTTCTAACACTAGTTACAGATAGAGACAAGGATCTCAGGTTAGAGTGTTGAGAGCCTTGCTCTTTCCCAGAAGATCCCATAAAAGTGGTAGACTGATCATGGTTCTTCTTTGATTTCTTTAATACAGATAATTGTGATTTACCCATAAATCTTTTTACCAGAAATTCGGGCTTCTTTCTCTACTTGTTTGTTTCCTTTACTTAATTCTTCAGCTTTGTGTGTTCAATCAGCTAACACCACAAATTCACTCAATTCAAGAATTCCTATCAACAACTTGATATCTTCATTTAATCCTTCTTTAAAACATTTACACATGTTAGCCTCAGTCAAAACCCATTCTCTCGCATACTTACTCAATCTAACGAATTCTCATTCATATTCAGATACAGTCATGTTTCCCTGTTGGAGCTCTAAAAGTTCTATCTTTTTTTTATATAGAAATCTCTGACTAATGTACTTCTTTCTGAATTATGTCTGAAAGAATTCCCAAGTAACATTTTCTCTTGGTACAACAGAATTTATGGTATTCCACCAATGGTAGGCTGTGCCTTTTAGTAAATATATTGCACATTTCAAACATTTAGCCGGTCTACATGATAATTCAACCAAAATTCAGTTCTTTCTAGATCATCATTAGTAGTAGCCCTAAATTCTTCTACCCTATATTTACAGATTTTATCTACTGGAGGCTTACTAGTTCTAACAGGTTCAGCACGATGTGGCATCTCAGGAATCGGTTGAGGAGCAGGAGGGGGAGGTTGTTGTATTGCAGGATTTGTTCTTATGAATTCTGTAAACCACTCATTCATCATTTGGAAGAATGCTTTTTTTGCCTTCTCACCTCTACCCTCAGATTCAGGCCTTCTACTACTAGATGCAGCTCTTTGAACTGAAGCTCGAGCCTTGCTCTAAACTTCCTCAAATTCAGCTCTAGCTTGGTTGGATGACTTTACTACATGAAAAACACATTTAAAATGGTCAGGAGATATCACACTATCACAAATTATATAATGGCATGTATAGCTAAACTCATGCTTGCTATGTTAGTCTGAGAATCGACTAAACTGTAGCTCTAATACTAATAAATGTAACACCCCTAACCCGTATTCGTCGTCGAAATGAAGTTACAAAGCATTACCAAAGTTTACAGAATAATTTTATATAATTCATGTCATATACTGTTCATATTTGAAACTAATCATATTGTCCCTTAAATGAACCTTCAAGGCCCAATTTAAACATTTGAATCAAATCGGGACTGAATCGGGAGCTCAGAAAATTTTTCGCGAATTTTTAAAATGTTTCCTAAATGCAGGGCACACACACCCGTGTGGTCAAGGGACACTCCCGTGTGACCATAGGAATCACCCTTGCTACAGGCTATGTCCAACCCCGTGTAACTCTCTAACTTGTGCCACACAGGAAGCCACATGCTCGTGTGTTAGGCCGTGTGATCATTTAATTTTTGAAAATTAGGTACAGGTTGCACACGATCAAGACACATGCTCGTGTTCTAGGCCATGTGTTACACACGACTAAGACAAACACCTGTGTTTCTACCTTTGTGCCCAATTCTAAGCATTCTGTTTCTTAAAGTTAAGATGCGGGGACCTACAGCCAAACCACATGCCCATGTGTCAGGCCGTGTGTCACACACGATCAAGACACACGGTCGTGTGTCTACCTGTGTGGATAAAATAAAGCCATTTCCTAGCTTTATTTCTCACCCAAAATTTGCCAACCTACACCAACACTTACATACATATATCAACCAATTCCAAACATTAAACTGACCAAAAGACTTGAACATGTATGATATAACATCACTTATATTCATATAGCCAAACTTACCTTTTGTTAAAGCATATAGTTTACCTTAATTTAATCTAACCATACCATACACATATATATTAATATGATATAACTTTATAGAATATACCAAATCAAACATCAATAGCCATACCAATGGTTAGATTACAAACATCCATTTACAAGCCATCATTTGGTAAAGTTAACCAATACATGCCATAATACCAAAATAAGTTTACTATTTATACCAAAACGAACTAGTGGATAGTGTGATAATACTCTGACCGATTTCAAGTGAGCTCTCGAGCACTATAAAACAGAGAAAATAAAACCTAGTAAGCAATTAATGCTTAGTAAGTTTGTATAACAAGAATCAAACTTACCAATCACATTTACTACAATAGGCATACAATAGCATGCTTACCAACAAATTGGCAATTTGTCTAATCACATACACTCAAATAAGCAAGTTAGTCACATAATTCATATGTACAACAAATAAACATGGACAAGCTCATCATGCTACAAACTTTCAAGTATTTCAGAAGCATTCGAGACATAATTCCTTTATTCTCACAATTTCTCATGTCAGGAGTTTTATCCATTGAATTATTGAAATATCGATGGATAATTAAGTAGTATACACGAGATATACAAATAAGTGATCTGTCAATTCATGTTCAGGGGTACCCATTAAGGCACATAATTAGGGTGCACACTCTCGAGCCACATATCAGAATGCTCAAATGAGCCATGTAACAGGACACTTATCCGGGCTAAACAGGAAAACTCATAAGAGTTTTAATCAGGGAGCTCATAGAGCTTATTAGGTAACTTCAAAGAGTTATTATTAGAAAGCACCAGATAAGGTAACAGGGAGTTCAAGCGAGCCATGTTAGGAAGCTAATAGGAGCCTATATCAGGATGCTCACGTAGAGCTGTGTTTGTGTCTGCTTTATATGCTGGATCATAACCGATCTAATCATGTAACAGGACGCTCACAAAGAGCTGTGGTAGTGTACAACATATGGAAGTTCACTACCGATCAAGATGCTCGCAAGAACTATTTAACAGGATGCTCAAGAGGGCTATAACAGGATTGCTCGTCCGAGCTATTTTCTGCCCGTAACATATGGAGGACCATATTCAATAAGGGAAATCACATATATCCATTAAATTTCGTAATTCAATCAAAACTTATCATTTATTCAAGTAATATCAAACATATAATTTCTTTTATACTTTAAGCACTTATATAATTCACCCAAATACAACATTCATTTTCAAACATATTAACATGCATAGTTAAGTTACACGAACTTACCTCGATACTTGTTTGTATACGGAATCTACTAATCCAAAACTTTTTCTTTTCCTCGATCTAGCTTTGAATTTATGTTGTCGAGATCTATATAAATGAATTTAAACATCAATTTAATCCATTTCATACTCAATTGGATTCAATTTACACCCTACGTAAAATTACCATTTTGCCCCTAAACTTTCTATAAATTCCAATTTCATCCCTAGGCTCAGAAAATAAAATTCATGCAATTTAATCCTTATTCCAAGCCTAACCGAAATTTTCATATAACATTTATAGCACTTGTTTTTCACAAAATTCAATTTTTTACCACTTTTCAATTTAGTCCCTAAATCATGATTTCCTCAAAATTCCCTTTGTAAAAGTTGTTTATCTATCAACAACCTTTCATTATATTCATCCGTGGAAAAACTTTGTTACTTTGATAAATTTTCAAATTAATCCCCAAAATAGATAGATTAGACTATCCCGATCTCAAAAATATAAAAATTACTAAAAACAAGACAAGAATACTTACCCAATTGAACCAATTAAGCTTGCTTGACGATGGCTGAGATTCTACATCTATCACTAATTTTCTACAGCTTGTGTGAGCAGCACCGTGAGCCGATGATTATTTTAGCAAGTACTATGTACCAGTGATACAGACCGTAACGATGGCTTGAGATCCTGCATCTGTTGCGAATTCTCTACAGTTTGTGTGAGCAGTATCATAAGCCGGTCAAAACTCTGAAATTAAACACGAATGAGAGATATCCTCTGATTACCTGAGATTAGCTCTTATTAATGAAATGATTGAGAATGTAATGTGAATTATTGCACTGTGTAATACTCACCTATTGTGAATTGTGTTTAACAAAAGGGTTAATTTGCGCGTTTCTAAATGCATAAGGACTAATTTATTTATTTTTCAGTAAAGAGTCTGAAATGTAGTCCACCCTAAATTCAATGGACTTCCACGTACTTTTACTGATAAATTATCAACTCATACACTAATAGAATGTAACTTAATAAACTTCAAGCATTAATTTATTTATATATTTTTATTAGTACTTTAATAATTTAAATATATTTTATTAATTATATATTATATCTCACGTACCAGATAAAATTAGTATTATAAAAAAAAAGACTTTCATCCTCATGCAAAGCTCGCTTAACTTTGAAACTATAGTTATATCCTAAAAATCGTCACACCAAACATATGTACATAATTTGGCAGCCTAGCGAAACCAGTCTTTTCATGATACCTTTATTATTTACTTTGCCAAATTTCACATCCCTAACCTATACATATACATATATAACAAACCTGCATAGATATATATATAGATATATAGAACACCCATCATCTATTATTCAATCTGTATTCCACCAATCTCAAGGTTTTCCAGCTTCTAGGGTCTCTCTTGTAATTCTTTAACAAGAGTGAGCAACAAACAACACTAACAGAGAGGAAGCGACCATGGCGGCCTCCAAAGAATCCATGGAGGTAAACAAAATCCAGTTGATGGAAATAGAGCCCCTGCAGATTATTGGAATCCCAAGTATATTATACCCCAATGCCCAAATATAGTTAAGGCGAATACGAGAAAATGTTTTCTGGAAAGGTGTATGGTCATGATCACATCATCTATGTTACTCTTCATCGAGAACTATATCACCGCCTCTATTGCAATATCTGCTCTCTGCACCGATTTCTATACCGACATCGGCGGCTACAAGTTCTGTGAATCATTGATGCCATCCCCTACCATTGCCACAAAGATAACCTTCCGCTTGTAACTCTTTTACTTTCTTTGCTTTTTGTTCGAGTTTAGCTTACGCAACAACGATTTCAAATGCCAATTTAACTAGCAATGGAACTTGCGGTTCCCAACTATCACCAGTCACCATGATGCTTCTTACATTCATTGACTTGAGAATGGAAATAACTTCTTGTGCATCTGGTTTCACTGGATCTGATATGGTGAGAACTCCCGTTACTTCACCGTCTATCGATACTAAAATGCCGATTTGAGCCATCGATTTGGTTTCTGTTAACATGTCTTGAGCATCAACTGGAATAACAATGTCGTTTTCCAACATTAAGCTCTTGTTTCCCACAATTACCTCATTGTTCCTAACAATGGCTTTCACTCCATGTCCTGTTATAGAGACGAAGTCACGTGCTTACGCCATGCAGGTTCTCTTCATCTCTCTCTGAACTTCTTGGCATACTCGATAATGGCTTTGGCTAAGGGATGCTCACTGTTTACCTCAGTTGTAGCAACAAGCTCATAGAATTCATGTAACACCACGTTTTTCAACAATCTTGTGTTAACAACGACTTTTTTCTTTTCTAAGGTTTCCATGTCTTAATTTGGGGAAGATGATATAAAATAAGATGATATTTCTATTATCATCTTTTAATTATTTTAGTTTCTGATTTATTCCTTAGCCTTTTTAAAATTTTCCATGGATGAATCACCAAAAATATTTACTAACTTTTTTTTAATGGTCTAATTACCATATAAGGACCTCAAGTTTTGAATTTCTTAGCTATTTGATTCTTCTAGCTACTAGAATTTAACTTTTTCATTCTATGCAATTTGGTCCTTTCCATAATTAAACACAATCGATAAAATTTTTCTTATCAGAATTTTCATATAACAATCCTATCGTAATACGGACCAAGCAATAATATTAAAATAAATTTTCTTTCCAGCTTGGATTTGTGGTTCCAAAACCACTGTTTCGATTCCACTGAAAATGGGTTGTTACACTCTACCCATTGAGTTAACTGCTCCGATAGCCAAGACTAGCCATCTCCCCAATTGGAATTGTAGACGACATAATAATCTTTTTTAGTATTTGAATCAAATCCTCACTTCAATTCTTTTACGGGATTAAGGACTTATTTAGATTGTCTACCAAAGTAAGTTTTCTTTTTCGCAATGTAAACGTGTTTACAATGCCACTTATATTCAGTTTGAA
Source organism: Gossypium anomalum (assembly GCA_025698475.1). Classification (NCBI taxonomy): domain Eukaryota; kingdom Viridiplantae; phylum Streptophyta; class Magnoliopsida; order Malvales; family Malvaceae; genus Gossypium; species Gossypium anomalum. The sequence goes on from CM046956.1 coordinate 66,395,204, forward strand.
ATTACACAATCAATGAGCTAATATTGTCTTGTCACAATTTTGATATGCATGCAAAATATAAAAGACAGAAATACAAAAGACATAATAGTAAAATGTGAAATTAACTTTATTTATTTATTCATCGTTCAAATAAATAGAAAATAGTTACATGTTTACTACAATATGGGCACATTTCCTAACACATTCTACCACCTCAGGTTGCCCGACAATAATGATTTCTATCATTATACCTAGCCTTATGGCATGCTAACTATATTTGACTCTGCCCGAACAGCTAACAAGGTAACCAATGTTTCAATTACATACTATAAACCAAATCAATATCATAGTTCCATCCCATTTTCATCAACAATTTATATCACATATAACATGTCATTTAGCAATTTGTATCATACAAGTTTCTATTATGCTGAAACCAATTCACAATCTTGACATTCAATTCATCACATGATTCAATTCAAGACAAGTAATAGTCTTACCTTAACAATTAATATGCCAAAAAAAGAAACATATGTATGTATATAAATGGAATTATCTCGAAACATAAAATTACAAACCAAAGCTTTTGGCACTTGTCTACGACTCTTCTTTTTCCCTTCTCTCATGACGGTTTGGTGTCATCTTTAGGTACGTTTGATAATACAATAATAGAAACTTCATTTTACATCTAATTAACATTCAAATACATAGCCAATGATAGTTCACATTTTATTCAATTTAGTCATTATACTTGAGAAACACATATTTTTCAATATCTAACATCGAATCAATATCTAATTTCACATTCTTTTATTAGGGACCCTATAATTTTCATATAAAGCATAATCTCATAACAATTTTCAATTCATTCAATCTAGTCTCTAGTGTTACAAAGTTTTCTAACAAGCTAAAATAGATTTTTAATTTAGTCCTTATCATGATCTAAGCTTATTAACTATCAAATTCAAGCCTAATTTATCAATTTAGTCCTTATTCTCCTATTTTGGGTAGTTTAATATATGTCTAGATGTTAGCTTTTGTAACAGCCCATTTTTAGTAAAATGAGAATAGTGGTTTCGAGACCACAAATTCAATGTCAATATATTAATTTTATTATTATTTTATTTTCTACAGCATGATAATAGTATTGTAAGAAAATTTCGTTAAGAAATTTTACCGTTTACATGCTTAATTTGATAAAAAGGACTAAATCGCAAAAAAGTAAAAAACAATGAGTTCTAGTAGCTAAAGTATTAAATAGCTATATAACCTTAAAGTTTGCATCCCTATATGGTAATTAGACCATAAATATTGATAGTGGAATATGATGGCTTGGTATTAGTGAAAATTTTAATGTTTTAAAAGGATATAATGGTAATTAGTTAAATAATATTAAATAAAATAAAAAAATTACATTATCATCTTCTTTCATTCATTCTCCACCGAAACTAGGGCTATGAATAAGCCATTGAAGAGATTTCAATTTTGAAAACTTCACCTTCCTTGTGTGGTATGTATTTTAGTTCCGCTTTTAATGATTTCTATAACACCCTGAATTTGGGCCTAGAAGTTTTGGGCCTTGAGCATGAGAGCAGTTGAAGGCAGCTTGTAATATTTTGTTGTGCATGTAAATTTAGTTAATGAAGGCTTGTTTTAGTGGTTAAGTATGCTGAGAAGTGTTAGAGAAGTCCTAGGTTCAAACCTGGACTCTAGCAAAAATTTTGGTTTAAGGTGAATCAAACCCTGGGTGTAGTAGGTAGGCCTTAAAAATAATGTTGGAGAAATTGTGCCACAAAAAACCTTGTGGTCTAGTGGCAAAGTAGTGCCACATAAGAGACAGGAAGGTGGTGTCATAGAGTTGGCAATGAGGTCCAAGGTTCGAAACTCATGGCAATTAAAGAGCATTTATTTTGCTAACAGGGGCGGCAAGAGTTGGTGTTGAATTTAAATATGGGCATGATATTCTGTTTCTGTATACGTATGCCATGACATATTATTTCTGTTGCATGGGACATGGGTTATATTGATGAAGGAAGCGTTCTGGCAGCCTCGCTGCAATCTGGTGGCCTCGCCACGTATATCTGTTCTGGTGACTTCGTCACAATATCCGCACCTCATACAATCGGTGGCCATACCATATATATATATATATATATATATATATATATTCTGGTGGCCTAGCCACAATATCTGTATCTAGTGACTTCGTCACAATATCTGGCAGCCTCGCTGCAATTTTTGTGGTGTGTAGCGGTGGGGTGGGTCAAGTAGTCTCCTCACATGGTGTAAGGCTGGTACGGGGGTGTATACGGATGGATTGGGTTGGGGTTGCATTCACATTCTGATTCTGATTCTGTTACCTGATACTGATTCTGATTTTGTCACCTAACTCTGATTCTGATTCAAATTCTATTACCTGATGCTGATTCTGATTCTGTCACCTAACTCTGATTCCGATTTTGATTCTGATTCTGTCACCTGATTCTGATTCTCATTTTTATTTTAGCTCTGATAATGTTTCTCATTCTGTAATGGGCTAAGGCCCATCTGGTACTCTCTGTTATAATGGGCTAAGGCCCAATTGATACCAAAACTGTAAGTAGGGCTGGGGCCAGACTTTTAATTCTTTTATATGACTGACTGTTCCTTTTATATAGTAGGGGATTTCACACTGATTTTTCAACTCACCCCGTTTATTAACCTTTCAGGTAATTTCCCACCTTAGACAGATCGGAGCTGCGAGGGGCTCGGAGGGAGCTACACACACTGTTTAAGTTACAATTTTGATTATTGCTTTTAAATGTCTTTATGTGAGTTGTAGTAAAGCTATTGTAATTTTTTGGATTTCTAATTTGGAATTTTATTTATTGTTCTTATAATTTCTAGTTTTAGAACACGGTTTTCCAAAGCAACTACTGTTTTCAAAACATCACGTATCCGCAATTGTTTTAAACTAAGCTTCCGCAACTGCCAAGATTTTTACAAAGTTGTTAAGAATGTTATTCATCTAAGGTTTTCTAACAAGGTTTAAAAAGGGTATAAGTTTTTAATTATTAAGAAGGGCTTTTAATGGAAACATGGTTTTTTTTAAAAAAAAAAAAACACTTTAATGTGACACGCCAGATTCGAGCCAAACTTCCAGGCCAGGTTTGGGGTGTTACAATTTCTATGTTTCCAGGGTTGTTGTAGCTTAATCTAGTTAGCGGGAGGACTAACTTTTGAAACTATTAAATTATTAGAATTTTTCCATGAGTGAATGTGTATATGTTTTTATGTTTTATGGAAGAAAATGGTTAGTTGTTGCTAGGAAAATAACTTTTGTTAAGTGATTTTGATGAAATTGTCAAATAAGGATTAAATTGAAAAATTAAAAATTATACATGGTGAAATTGTGAAATAAATGAAATATAGGGCTTGCTAGGGACCTATATTATATTTGGCTATGATGGGTTGAAGTTGAATTGCATGAATTTCTGTTTTTATGAGTTAGAGACTAAATTGAAAAAGAAATTAAAAGTATGGGGTCAAAATTATAAATTTGCTAAAATGTGAATTTGGGTTAAATTGAATAAAATAGTTATTAAATTGATAGAATTTATTTATTTAGATCAAGATGCACCACGTACAGCTCTAGATAGAGGCAAAGAAAAAGTTTCAGATTAGTCAACTCTATTTCTACGTTTATCGTCGAGGTAAATTAGTAAGTTTAAATAGTGTTTTTAAATTTATGATTTGAATGCTATTATTGTATAATATCAAATTGTGTAACACCCCAAACTCGGTACATTGAAGTGTTTTAGCGAAAATTGTGTTTTCATTAAAAACCCTTCTTAAACAAAAGAAACCTTAATTAACTTAAAAATAAACACACCTTTCAGTTGTGAAAGCCTTATTTAAAACATTTGATTTAAGAAAACTTTATTGTTTAAAAATTAAGTTGAGGAAATGTAGAAAACATACAATAATTTAAGAAATCCATGTTCAACTTCTCGTGGTTACAGTGAAAATAATAATAACAATTCGAGTAACAATAGCATAGTGAAAACCTTATTACAATCTGGTCTGAGCATACTTAAAAAGAAATAAAACTTAAATGCTTTAAAAAAAACAAGTCCGAATTATCTTGCTAGCCGGCCACCCTGAGTCCCTCCTGACATCGAACCTTCTATTGGGCATCACCTAAAAATAAAATAAAAGAGGGGGTGAGTTTTTGCAAACTCAGTATGTACAACCCTAGATGGAAACAAGCATTCAAGAAAAATCATCAAACATGCAATGCAATCCCATCCAAATTATCCATCCGTTACACACCACCTCCATCCCCTGTCACACCATGTGGGGATATGAATATTGACCCACCCAGCCCACACGCCAATGGTAGCCCGATTGCGAAACTACCCTCATTTACATATTGGGCTTTAAAAGCCGTCGGTGGATCCATGATTGCCAGGCAATCATGTGATCCTCATATACTTCCTCCGTTCCATAGTTCCCACCCCATATGCAACCTAAGCAGAACATCATATGTATGCATGGCACATCCATAAAACTTACATTCAAAACCTAGGGGTATTTTGGTCATATTCGCCCTTAGGGGCATTTCGATAATTCTTCCTTAATCATGGTTTCCACTTACCTTGGCCTGTTAACAAGTCCCGTGAGCTAAGATGAACGAGTACTATGTACCAAGTAGGATTCCAGAGAAGAGGAGGTGGGTCATTAAGACCGCTTAAGTACCAAGCTCTCCCTAGATCCAATCCTAGACATGCATATACCCGTTGCCACACCTTAACCCTTTGAGTTGTCCACGGTATCAAAATTTAATTAAGTCTTATGTAGTTGTCATATACTAGGCCCAAAACCCCTTACAAAGTTTAAACAAATTCACATACCTGTATCTGGCCCATTAAGCCCAATCATATTCATATGGCCCATTAGGCCTAAATCACTTGTATATAGCCCATTAGGCCCAAATCACATTTATATGGCCCGTTAGGCCAGACACATTTATATGGCCCATTAGGCCCAGTCACATTCATATTCATGCTCACATACAAATTCCTATCACATAGCATCAATATTCAGGTTTTGCCCATTGTGGGCCCAACAACCCATCGGGCCCATTTAGCCTATTCCGACCTGTATGGGCAAATCACAACCCAAGTCCACAGAATATCCCGTGGGTCTCAAGAAACCTATCGGTCTCTCCCTTACGAGTATTCGCGTGCTCGCAAGACCACCGTAGCCAAACTTTCAGCTTTTCGGCATTTCAACATTTTAACATTTCAGCTTTTGGCAATTCATAGTGTGTGTACAGTGTCCACACCTGGTAATCAAGTGTGATACGATCTCCTTAGCCCAAACCTACAATCGATATCACTCAAAGACTAATCTAACATACTTATCGAATACTTTACCAAAAGCAGGAATCTCACCTTAACCTTACCTGAATGCCAAGCCTTTACTAACTTTTACTTTAAATCACTAAACATGCATATTTCTCAGATCTGAAGAGCAAATCTATAGGAATCCAAAACTGAGATCTGACACTAATTCCACTAGATTCAATCAAAGAGTATTCAGCCCTTAAGAGATTCGACTTTTTGGCTTTTCAAATTTAGTATAGTGAATAAGGTTTATTTGGTACAGATTAAAGAAGAAGAGTAGAAGACGAAATCGACTAAGTGAAACAAAGAAAATTGTGTAGAGAAGAATAGAAATCGGTAGGAAGAAAAGAAAGAAAACAAAAGGGTTTTCAGGTTTTTGGATATTGAAAAGAAAAGGGTTTTCGGCTTTTGGAGAAATGGGTTTCTAGCAACAAGGTGAAGAAGAATTTCGACAGTAGCCTGGCAACCCTGTATTCGGCCTCTATTTATAGCCCTTATATCTGAATTTTCCATGCCCAATTCCCAATTCGGCTCCACCACTTCTCCCTTCTCATCTCCTCGTTTTTCTCCCTGATAACCCCTTGATCTTTTCCTTAATTTTCTCTCCTGAACACTTCCCTTGGAGTCCTCTTTCACGCCACTACCATCCTTTTAGAAGGCCAAAATCAAACTTCTTTAAAATACTAAGCTAGGATTCGAACCTTGGATCTCCTTGCTAGCTACTAATGCCACCTCCCTACTCTCTAAGTTGCATCACTTAGCCACTCCTCCAAAAGGCTTTTTGATGCTATTTTTCCCCTATTTTTATTTAAAAGCCCAACTACTTGCAAACCTTGATTCTTTTAAAATTAAACTATAATTTCATTTATTCCTAGGTTCGGACTCAAACCTTAATTAAGACCTACTATAATTATCACATGGCTAGGAACATAAAACACAATTTTTATCAAAACCGAAAATAAAGAAATTTTAGGATTTCAGGGATTTTTGGGTTTTGGGATTTTTGGGGCGTTACAAATTGTGCCTCAACGAAAAAACCCAACGGTGTGTCAACGATTACCGACCAATGAAAAGGGATAGCTTCGGCTATTGAACTATGAAAAGGGATGGTGACGACCATCAACAATGAAAAGGGATGGTGACAACCATCAAAATTATGAAAAGGGATAGCTCGGCTATTGAATCATGAAAAGGGTTAACTCTAGCTATCAAACTGTGAAAAAGAGATGGTGATGACCATCAAAATTATGAAAAAGGATAGCTTCAGCTATCAAATCATGAAAAGGGATAGCTTGTAACGCCCCAAAAATCTTTAATCTTTATTTTCGTATGTTTGTGTTACACAAATGCATGTCTAATTTAGTGGTTAAGTGTCATGGGAAGAGTCTAAGAAGTCTTGGGTTCAAGCTTTGGCTTGTGCAAAAGTTTTGTTTTTAATATGAATAAACCTCTGTCTCTAGTCATTAGGCTTTTAAATAAATGTGGGTAAAATATGACAGAAATGGCCTACAGGTCTAAGGGATACGTGGTTTGTTATGGTTACCAAAGGTCTGAAGTTCGAGTCCTGGTATGCACAATAGAGTGTTTTATTTTGCTGATAGGGCCGTGTGGGAGTTTTAGTCAACCTGAACTACTGAAGAGTTGTAGTGGAATTTGAATTAGGTGGTTGAGGGAGGAGTTGACGGTTTTGAGTGATTTGGGGAGGAAATTAGGGGATTTTGAATGGAATGAGAGTGTTGGGGCCAAATGTGAATTCTTGACTTTAGGGGTTTTGACTTTGGTAAGGCATCTTCTATCCATTTTGGGTTTCTGTAACCATTTTTGTTCTTTTCTTCATTTCTTGGTGGCCGAATTCTGCTAAGGGACCACTCGGGTACCTTTCATTTTTGTCTGTTTTGGTTTTTCTCTTCATTACAGTGCCCTTACTGATTGATTTTCTCTTTTTCCTCTACTCCTTTAACAGTTGTTCTTTTCCTTGTTCCCTTTTGTTCTTTGGCCGAAAACCCTTTCTCCCCCTCTCTCAATTCTTTTGGCTTTTAGCTCTTGGTTCTTTGGCCGAATACTTTTTCTCTCTCCATCTACTCTTTAAGTTTTTGGCAAGTTCCTCTCTTTTCATTTTGCTTGTTTCTTTCTGGCTGTCGATATCTTTGTGTAACAACCCGATTTTGGGTCTAGTTAGAGCAGTGGTTTTGGAACCACAAATCTGAGGTCAATAAATTATTTTAATATTATTTTATGTGTTATAACAGGATATATGGGTGCATGAAAATTTTGGTGAATTAATTTTAGCTTTTGTGAGCTTAATTGCGAAAAAAGACTAAATCGCATAAAGGGCAAAAGTTTTGTTTTACTTCCCAAATATGTTAAATAGCTAGAGAACCAAAATTAGAGGTCTTTAAAGTGCAAATAGGTCATTTAGGGAGTGATGATCGGCCATAGGGGACAAGAAAGTTGAAAAGTCAAATTTGGTGGACATTAGGTGACTTTTTTGGTAATAAAATAAAATAAATAAAAAGTTGTCATCTTTTTCATTTTTTTTTCTTCTTCCACCTAAAATGGCAGTAAACATGGGGGTTTTGAAGCTCAATTTTTTAGCCACTTAGTTCCCTTGCAAGTAAGTGATTTTGATTGTCATTTTTGATGATTTTTGTATTTTTGGAACCCTTATAGCTTAATCTAGCTAATGGAGGGATTATTTTGCAAAATGGTTGAAAGTCTAGGGTTTTTCCATGTGAATACTTATGTTATTTGCTAAATTTTTATGGAAGAAAATAAGTCATGGTTGTGTAATAAACAACTTTTGTGAAAGGATTTTCATGAAAAACACCTAAATGGACCTTTTTGTAAAGGTTGAGAAAAAGGTGATAAATGTGTGAAATGAATGAAAATGTGGGCTTCTATAAGCTTAAAATAAATTCAGCTAGGCTTGATTAATGAGGAGATTCGATAAAAATTGATTTACGAGCCTGGGGGTAAAATCGTAATTTATGTGAAAGTCTAGGGGCAAAATGGTCTTTTTTGCCAAAGTATAAATTATGGAATGTATTGGTTAATATGATGATTAAAGTAGTGAATTTTACCATTATAGATCAATAAAACCGATATTCGGGCTTAAATTAGAAAGTACGAGGTTGTAGACTAAAATGAAGTAATTAGCCAAAATTGCATTCGACGTAAGTCCGTGTGATTAAATAAGCATGATATCTATGTTATTGTTAATATACTTGAAATCTATTTTGCTATCATTGTATTGAATTATATGTTGATGATATTGTATATGAGAAAGTGATGTCAAATGTTAATAACATTTAGGTAATGATTGAATACATTGGAAATTTGATGGAATATGATATTTCATTGAAACGAGTAAGTTGTGTGTAAATAACGCAACTACATTATTATTATGTATGATTGAGTTGATATAGCATAAATTGCCTGGTCGTGAAAATGAGTATGCATGATGAGAATTGATATTGTGGAAACTCCCGGTTGAACCATAGGAATAAACTAGATATTCATGCCATGACATTTGGGTGATATGTGTGCTAGTGTAAGACCATGTCTGGGACATGGCATCGACATTGAGACGAGAGCTAGTATAAGACCATGTCTGGGACATGGCATCGGCCTCGAGATGTAAGCCAGTGTAAGACCATGTTTGGGACATGGCATCGGATATAAGATGTGTCAGTGTAAGACCATGTCTGGGACATGGCATCGGTACAGATAGAGGTGTCAGTGTAAGACCATGTCTGGGACATGGCATCGGCATAGATATGTAAGAGCCAGTGTAAGACCATGTTTGGGACATGGCGTCGACCTTGATCGTGATAGTCAGTGTAAGACCATGCCTAGGACATGGCATCAACTTGATGTATGAGTCAGTGTAAGGCCATGTCTGGGATGTCACATCAGCATCCTACCCTATGTTTGGGGCCTATCGAATATCCTTTTGTATTCAAAATGGTTCAACGGAGAGATTTATAGTTTAAGCTTCTTGAGAGAAGTTATGACCATGTTGTGAGTGGTACAGGTACCTACTTGAAACATATGAGATGTGATCTCGATATATGCTATATGAATTGTATTGGATAGTGATGAGTAAGTTGTGCTTATTTACATTTATGTATTATGAACGAACTATGAAATGTTATGAGCATGTTGAAAAGGTACAGGTATGTACTCGAAGCTCAAATACTATTATGAATCATGAAATGATGCATCTTTGGTAAGGATACAAATAAGTAAGTTATGCTTATGAGAATGAAATATTGATGACCTGGTGATTATGGTTCTATGCTTATGAAGTACCAATATGTATTTTTACCATGATGGTTGAAATGATTTGTAAAGGTATTATATGTTTAGTTACCACTATTTTACACTAAATAATTTTGGACAGCAGCAATAGTCCAACTTTGAAAATACACCAAAAATAGTAGGAAGTGAGTTAGAGATATAATAAAAAATGGAATTGAAGCTTATCAAGTCTAGTTTCTTATAAAGGAAATGGTGTAAGAAAAAGAATTTCATATTATGAGATATTTGAATTTGTGTGAGATAAAGTCAAAACGATTTCAAAATCCCTTGTTCCAATTTTAGAAAATAATTAAATATTATAAAAAATAGTTATGGGTTATAATTTATATGATTAGAATTATTAACGAGTCTATTTTCAAGAGAAATAGATGAGAACATCATTTGAGTCTCGTACCATGAGATAATTAATTTTTAGTGAAGAGGGGTCAGAACTGTCAGATAGCAAAATAGGGGTAACTTTAAAGAATAAACTGTACTTATTGGAAGAACAAAAAATTCTAAAAATTTTATTGTAAGAAGATACGTGAGTCTAGTTTCAGGGAAAATTAGAGTATCTTAATTTGGAGTTCCTTAGCTCAAGATATAAATGATTAAATGACTATGACTCAAGAAAATAGCTTAATCTGAACATAAGTAAAAGGGCAAATATGGTTGTATCACCTTGAGAAGCAAGTTAATAAATTGCTTATTATTTTCATACGGTCTTACTAAGATATAAAGCTTACTCACTTCCTTTCCTTTCAGGTTAGCTCAGGATTGGAGATCGTCGAAGGCAGCATCACACTACCAAGCCATCACCTTTGTAATATTGATATATGTTAAACGTTTTTAAGTGAATGGCATGTATAGGGACTTATCTTTATGTTATGTGTTATTATGATTAGCCAAATGCATTGGCTTATATTGAGTTATTTGTATATGGCCAAGAGGTGTGTCTTATTTTGATTATGGTTTGTGAACCTATCTATCTATGCTATGTTCTAATGCTTGAAATAAGGTGGTGTGATTATGCTTGTTGGCCATATATGGTTGGCATTAATGTTATGAATGTGTCTTAATATGAGATGCTAAATCATTAAATTGATGTCATGATATGTGTCCTTAGTGTGTATAAAGATGTAAAGGATTAAGGGTAACATAAAGGCTTGGAAAATGTCCTAAGTGTTAACCACACGGCAGAGACACGACTGTGTGTTTCCACACGGCCTTAGCACACGGGTGTGTGACTTGGCCGTGTGACTCTAAATATTTGCTGACATCATAAACAGAGAATTACATGGGCTGAAGACACGGGCGTGTCCAAGCCACACGGGCGTGTGAAACCCACACGAGCAACCCACACGGGCATGTGACTCTCCAAAGTGTAAAAATTTTCTAAGTGTTGCAAAAGTTTTATATGTTTACGATTTGGTCCCAAACCACCCCGATTGTATGTTTTGGGCCCCATAGGCCCATATAAGGGACAGTAAGCATATGTATGAAATTTTTTAAATAGAAAAAAATTTTATGGCTGATTTTTACATGATTGATTGTATTTAAGTCCGGTAATGCCTCGTACCCTGTACTGGCGTAGGACACGGGTAAGGGGTGTTACATTTTGTTTGTAGCCGAACCCTGCCTCTCTTCGCCGTCTCTATTTAGGTGCACACAAGTGTTTTCTTTTCTCTCTCTCCCTGTCTCTGTCGCAGTAGTCTTCCTTCTAACATATTCCTTTGCTGCCAATTATTACTAGGGATGTGGTTGTGCTAGCCTCTACCTCTATCATATCGTGTGATCATTTGGGGGTAGGTCGATTGCTTCTTTTCTCTGTAATTATTTTTTCATTTTCAGTAAGTGGTATACATTTGGTTCAAACTGTTTGTTTGAACAATAATGGTTAAGGTTAATGAGATTCGATTGAAATGCAGGTGATCTCTAAGGGCTAGTAATTAGTCTTTTGCAACGGTTGAAGTGTGCAAGTCTCAATCGTTCAATCAAGGCAAGTGATAATTAATATTTTGGATCAATGTTATAAGAGGGGTGGTTTAATCCTATTGTTAGATGATTAATGGAGTGTTTGGATTGAATATAGGTTTGCAGTGCTCGGGGGCTATTTGCACGCGTTCACAAACAAGGTGTGTACAAACACAATTCCAACTATAGAAAATAGCAAAAGCCGGAATAAGTGAATGTCGATGCCACACGAGCGTGCTCGCAGTCGTGTAGGTAGGCCATATGAGTAGACATGGGCATATAGTCGACATGGCCGGCCATGAGCGATTTCATGGGCTGAGGCCGTACTGGCCCATTTTGGGCCAAATTGGGCTGTGTGAGCCCCACGAACGTGTGGGCCCCACACGAGTAAACAACATGGACGTGTGGAAATAATTGGCTCAGGCTGTGTAATACACACGGCCAAGGCCATTATGGGCTGTGTGGGCCACACGAGCATGTGGGCCTACACGGGCCCGCAATATGGGTCGTGGGCCCATTTTCACTGTTTGACTGTTAAGGTTGCACGGGCCACCCGAGACGACCTTGGACCTACTGATGGGTCGATAATTTTACCTAGACCCTTATTTGATAAAATGACTGTTTTGCCCCTATGTGATGTATGACTATATTTTAGCATGATATTTTAACTGCATTGAGTACATGTGTAATATTATGGTATGACATGACATGTTGCATGATGCGTTGCATGGGGATGGGTTTATTATGATTGGAGGAAGTGCACTGTACTGGCAACTCTACTGCAAATACTGTTTAGTGCCGCAACCGGTACTACTTGGAGTGTAGGGAAGGGTGGGTTGATTATATCCCCACATGGAGTGTAGGGTTGGACGGAGATGGAGTATAGAGGCTGGTTGGGTAGGATTTCTTAACTGCATATCTGTATCTTACTGTCTCTGAGATGGGCTCAGGCCCAAACTGATATTGATACTTTAATGGGCTAAGGCCCTAACTGTAACTGAACCAATACTGAAACGGGCTTAGGTCCCGATTGTATTTGCTCTTTTATCTGGTTGTTTTTGTAAGGGACTACACACTAAGTTTTTGTAAACTCACCCCTCTGTTTTTATCTATACAGGTAATCCCCAAACATAGTCGGATTGGTGTTGCGAGGGACTCAAAGGTGGCCATACAATCAGATAAATTTTTATATTTTATTTAGATTATAAGTAATTTATTTTTTGTTGTAATAAGGCCTTTATGGATTTTTAAATTAATTTGGGATTTTCAATTGTTTTGGTTTATAACTGTTAGTATTAGGAAAACTCGAGTTTTCAAAAGAAGCAATGCTTTACAAAGTAAATGCAAGTAAGTAACTATTTTAAAAAGCTTCCGCTATAAAATGACATTTGAAATTAACAACATTTTTTAAAATTAAATACTTTTTTAATAGTGACGTAAGTTTTGAAATGAACAACACATTCCATAATCACCGTTAGGGTCACACAAAGAGCTTAAATATATTAAGGGTTTTCATCGATACAACACTTTACAAAAAACACTTCAATGTGACATCGCCAGATTCGACCGTAACGTCTAGGTTAGGTTTGGAGGGTTACATTTAGTGGTATTAGAGTTAGGTTGCAAAACTCAGCTGTGGATTTGGGTTTCTTTTAAAACTTGGAATTTTGGAAAGAACTGTTTCAAATGATTTGAAGTATTTTGAAATGTTTTATCGAATGTGTGGTACACTGAGTCTCCAACGCCGATTCTGTAAGTCTTCTAAAACTGTTGCTTGTTTAAACTGAAATGCTAAGACAACTATAGGTAGTAGACTGTACTGAAATACTCTAGTTAGGGTAAACTAAAAACTATAGTAAGACTGCGATCTACGAAAACGAACTCTAAAATACTGATACTATTTTCCATTAAATATCTGTTAATAAACACTAGAACTATAAACTGATGCATAAAACTGTTAATACAGATAAAACACAATTAGATAACGAGCACCAGAGGTACTCGCGAAAGGGGTATACGAGGTCGCAGCAGAGGTCGTGGAGGTGCTTGAGCTGGGTCCTCGTCATCTGGACACATGCCTAATGAAGAAACTAGGGAGGTGCCAACTTCACCTGTGACTGAGATTGGGTCTCATGATCGTGCGGCTGGGAATGATGCATTGTCCCAAGCTATTTTACAGATTTTGGAGAGGGTCGCTGGGCCCAATACTCGTGCTGTGGGCCGTGGGTCAGTTACTGACCAATTCCAGTCTAATGGAGCTGAGATTTTTAGGGGTATTACTGGAGTTGCCCCTAACGTGGCTGAGTATTGGATTGAGGCCACAGAGAGGATCATGGACGATCTTGACTGCACTCCCAGGAAAAAACTAAAGGGTGCAGTGCCACTACTGAGAGATGAGGCTTACCAGTGGTGGCTTACGGTTAAAGAGGGCACTCTGCCCGATCGACTGTCCTGGGAATTTTTCAAGACTGCTTTTCAAGGAAATTATATGGGTGCTAGTTATGTGGATGCCCAGAGGAGAGAGTTTCTGAATCTGACACAGGGGGATTAATCAATGGCCGAGTATGAGGCTAAATTTTTACGACTAAGCTGCTATACGCAAGGGATGGTGGCAACTGAATACGACTATTGTGTTCGTTTTAAGGACGGCCTCAGGGATAGTTTACATGTTCTGATAGCTTCACAGAAGGAGTGAGATTTTACTGCATTGGTTGAAAAGGTGAAGATCACTGAGAAAGTGAAGCGCGCTGAGCGACAGAATCGTGAGAAAGAGAGAGGTAGGACCAGAAGGGATTCAGAGCCCTCAAGTTCCTTTCTGAGGCCTAAGAAAAAGGCCAGAGTTGATGGGTCAATCAGAGTTGGGGCCCCTATTGTCACGCTCTTCGGGCTGCACTCACAGTCTTGATTGTAGGAGACGCCATCGTAGGCGAAATCTTGGAAAAGGATTGGGGCAAGTTTGAGATGCAGATCATTGGAGCATCGTATCAGAGACTGTCCATGAAGGCCCGATCAGGTGCAAGCTATAGGTTTGGGTATTACACAGACACTGAGGGGTGTTTAGCAGCCACCAAGAGGCCGTGGTCAGGCCAGAAGTGGTAATGGTTTGGGCCATGGTCAAAGAGCACCGGGCAGAGGTGCTGGGCATACTGAGGCGAGGCAGCCAGCTCTAGTTTATGCTGCACGTCGCCGAGAGGATGGAGATGCTCTGGATGTTATCACAGGTACGTTCTTTATATATGATGTACCTTATATTGCACTGATAGATATAGGATCTACTCATTCCTATATAGCTTGTACTGTGTCTAAGACTTTGGGTATCTTGGTTGAGAGCATTATGGGTGAGGTTACTGTATTGAGTCCATTGGGGCAGTCGGTGAGGGTAAATAAACTGTTTAGAGATGTTCCTTTGGAGGTTCAAGGGGTTATCTTTATTGCGGATTTGATGGAACTTTCTTTTAGAGAATTTGATTTAATACCGGGAATGAACAGGTTGGTTAAACATCGAGTGAGCTTGGATTGTGCTACCAAACAGATGGTACTAAGAACTGCAAAGGATGATGAGGTAGTTGTAATTGGGGAGCGTCGAAACTACTTGTCAAATGTGATCTCTACACTGAGGGTGGAAAAGTTGGTTCGTAAGGGATGTGAGGTGTTTTTTGCCTACATCAGTGTTTCAGATTATGGGGTTCCTTCTGTTAAAGATATCAGAACGGTTAAATATTTTTCAAATGTCTTTTCTGATGAGCTACCTGGGTTACCTCCAAACCGTGAAGTTGAGTTTGCGATTGAGCTCCTGCCTGGTACAGCTCCAGTGTCCATCGCCCCTTATAGAATGGCACCAAAGGAGCTTGTGGAGCTTAAAGCTCAGACTCAAGAGTTGTTAGATCGTGAGTCCATCTGCCCTAATGTGTCTCCGTGGGGAGCACCGGTTTTGTTTGTAAAAAAGAAGGATGGATCCATGCGTATGTGCATCGATTACTGGCAATTGAATAAATTGACCATTAAGAATAAGTACCTCCTACCGAGGATAGATGATTTGTTCAACCAATTTTGAGGAGCTTCGGTTTTCTCTAAGATTGATCTTTGATCATGGTACCATCAACTGAGGGTCAAAGAGACTAATGTATACAATATAGCATTTAGGGCTCGTTATGGTCATTACCAGTTCCTAGTGATGCCATTTGGGCTGACGAATGCACCAGCGACTTTTATGGATCTAATGAACCAAGTGCTCTAGCCCTATCTAGATCGGTTCGTAGTGGTTTTTATTGATGACATTCTGGTGTATTCGAGACTAAAGATGAACATGATGAACATCTCCGAGTGGTTCTACAAATTCTGAGGGAGAAATAACTGTACGCTAAGTTCAGTAAATGTGAGTTCTGGTTACGAGAGGTAACATTTCTAGACCATGTGGTATCTGCTGAAGGGATTAGGGTTGATCCTCGAATGATTGAGCCCATTTTGGATTGGTAGTCGCCTAAAACTGTATCTGAGATCTGCAGTTTTCTGGGATTGGCATGGTATTATCGATGATTTGTAGAGGAATTTTCTTTGGCCGAAGCACCTTTGACTAAGCTGTTATGTAAGGGTGTGTCATTTAACTGGATTGATGTGTAACAGGAGAGTTTTGACGAGTTCAATAAGGTACTGACTGAGGCCCCTGTCTTGATACAGCCAGAGTTTGGGAAAGAGATCACTGTCTACAGTGATGCATCACATGTTGGTTTGGGATATGTGTTGATACAAGATGGTAAGGTCATAGCATATGCGTCTCATCAACTTAAGACTCATGTGGCGAGTTATCCGACACACGATTTGGAGTTGGCCGCACTGGTTTTCGTACTAATAATTTAGAGGCATTATCTGTACGGTGAGAAGTGTATCATCTACACTGATCACAAGAGCCTCAAATATCTCCTCACTCAGAAGTAGCTAAATCTTAGGCAGCATAGATGGATTGAGCTACTTAAAGACTATGACTGTACGATCGAATACCATCCTGGGAAGGCCAATGTGGTGGCCGATGCACTGAGTCATAGAGCTATGACTAATCTGAGGATGATGTTTGCTCGCCTTAGTTTATTTAATGATGGTAGCTTATTGGCCAAGCTTCAAGTTAAATCAACGTGGATGGATCAGATTAAGGGTAAACAAATGGAAGACGAGTCGTTGGGTTTTCGTTTCTGACAGGTTGAGAGTGGGAATACTATGGATTTTGGACTAAATAGCGAAGAGGTGCTCTATTTTCGTGGAAGAATCTATGTACCGAAAGATAATGATTTGAGGCAATCTATACTGTGAGAGGTGCATATTAACCCTTATGCTATGCACCTTGGTGGAAATAAGATACACCGAGATAACTTCGTGGGTAAATGTTTAACCTGCCAGTAGGTTAAGGCTGAACATTAGTTACCTTTAAGGTTGCTTCAGCCAATTAAAATTCCACTTTGGAAGTGGGAGAGAGTGACTATGGACTTCGTTAGTGGGCTGCCCCTAACGCCTACTAGAAGGTTTCAGTATGGGTCATCGTGGATCAATTGACCAATCTGCCCATTTTATACCAGTTCGTACTGACTACTCTTTGTAGAAGCTGGCTAAACTGTATGTGTCTGAGATAGTGAGACTGCATGGGGTATCGGTTTACATAATATCTGATAGGAATCCTTACTTCACGTCCTAATTTTGGAAGAAGTTACATGAAGCCCTGGGTACGAGATTGGACTTTAGTACTGCGTTCCATCCTCAAACAGACGGTCAGCCGGAGAGGGTGATACAGATACTGGAGGACATGTTAAGGAGCTGCATGATTGATTTTCGAGGCAATTGAGAGGATTACTTGCCACTAGTAGAGTTTACTTATAAAAATAGCTATCAGTCTAGCATACAGATGGCACTTTACGAGGCATTATATGGTCATAGGCGTCGTACTCATTCATGTTGGATTGAGTTCGACGAGCGGCATGTTCTGGGCCTTGAGCTAGTTTCTGATACCGAGGATAAAGTTAGACTAATTCAAGATCGACTGAAAGCAGCATCAGACAGACAGAAGTCGTATATGGATCTAAAGCGTAAAGAGATAGAGTATTCTATGGGGGACTTTATTTTTCTCAAGGTCTCGCCATGGAAGAAGGTACTGAGGTTTGGACGTAAGGGCAAGTTGAGCCCTACGTTTATTGGGCCTTACCGCATACTGAAACGTGTGGGATCGGTTACCTATCAGTTAGAGTTACCTCTAGAAAGTGATCGAATTCACGATGTGCTCCATGTCTCTATGTTGAGGCACTACCGCTCTGATCCCACTCATGTTATTTCAGTTGAGGAGGTTGAGGTTAGGCCAGATCTTACTTTTAAGGAAAAGCCGGTTCAGATATTAGACTGTGATGTAAAGGTTTTCAGGAGGAAGTCTATCACACTGGTTAAGTTTCTTTGGCGTAATCACAGCTCTGAGGAGGCCACGTAGGAACCTAAGAAGGCGATGCGACAACAATACCCTCATTTGTTCTGATCAGGTTAAATTTCGAGGATGAAATTTTCTTTTAGGGGGTAGAGTTGTAACGCCCTAAAAATCTTAATGTTTATTTTCGTATTTTTGTGTTACACAAATGCATGTCTGCTTCAGTGGTTAACTGTCCTAGGAAGAGTCTGAGAAGTCTTGGGTTCAAGTCTTGGCTTGTGCAAAAGTTTTATTTTTAATATGAATAAACTTCTACCTCTAGTCAGTATGCTTTTAAATAAATGTGGGTAAAACATGACAAAAAGGGCCTACTGGTCTAAGGGATAAGTGGCGTGTTATGGTTACCTGAGGTTTGAAGTTCGAGTCCTGGTATGCATAATAGAGTGTTTTATTTTGCTGATAGGGCCATGTGGCAGTTTTAGTCAAACTGAACTACTGAAGAGTTGTAGTGGAATTCAAATCAAGTGGTTGAGGGAGGAGTGGATGGTTTTGAGTGATTTGGGAAGGAAATTAGGGGATTTTGAAAAGAGTGGAAGTGTTGGGGCTAAATGTGAACTCTTGACTTTTGGGATTTCGGCTTTGGTAGGGCATCTTCTATCCATTTTGTTTTTCTGTGACCTTTTTTGTTCTTTTCTTTACTTCTTGGTGGCCGAATTCTACTAAAGGATCACTCGGGCACCTTTCATTTTTGTCTATTTCAGTTTTGCTCTTCATTACAGTGCCTTTATTGATCGATTTTCTCCTCTTTCTCTACTCCTTTAACAGTCGTTCTTTTCCTTGTTCCCTTTTGTTCTTTGGTCAAATACCCTTTCTCCCTCTCTCTCAATTCTTTCGACTTTTAGCTCTTGGTTCTTTGGCTGAATACTTTTTCTCTCTCCCTCTACTCTTTCAGTTTTTGATAAATTCTTATCTTTTCATTTTGCTTGTTTCTTTCTAGCTGTCGGTTTCTTTGTTTGTAGCCGAACCCTGCCTCTCTTCACCATCTCTATTCAGGTGCACACGGGTGTTTTTTTTTTCTCTCTCCCTCTCTCTATCGTAGTAGTCTTCCTTCTAACATATTCCGTTGCTGTCGATTTTTGCTAGGGGTGTGGTTGTGCTAGCCTTTGCCTCTGTCATATCGTGCGATCATTTGAAGGTAGGCTGATTGCTTTTTTTCTCTGTAATTTGTTTTGCATTTTTGATAAGTGGTATACATTTGGTTCAAACTATTTGTGTGAACAATAATGGTTAAGGTTAATGAGGTTCGGTTGGAATGCAAGTGATCTCTAAGGGCTAGTAATCAGTCTTCTGCAACGGTTGAAGTGTGCAAGTCTCAATCATCCAATCAAGGCAAGTGATAATTAATATTTTAGATAAGTGTTATAAGAGGGGTGGTTTTATCCTATTGTTAAATGATTAATAGAGTGTCTTGATTGAATATAGGTTTGGAGTGCTCATGGCCTATTTGTGCGCGTTCGCAAACAAGGTGTGTACAAACACAACTCTGAGTATAGAAAACGAAAAAAGTCAAAATAAGTGAACGTCCACGCCACACGAGCGTGCTCGCGACCATGTAGCTAGGCCACGTGAGTAGACATGGGCGTATAGTCAACATGGTTAGCCATGAGCAATTTCATGAGCTGAGGCTGTGCTGGGCCATTTTGGGCTGAACTGGGTCGTGTGAGCCCTATGACCGTGTGGGAGCCACACGAGTAAACCACACAGACATGTGAAAATTATTGTGCCAGGCTGTGTAATACACACAGCCAAGGCCATTATGGGCCATGTGGGCCACACGAGCGTGTGGGCCCACACGGGCCCGTAATATGGGCCGTGGGCCCATTTTCACTGTTTAACTGTTAAGGTTGCGTGGGTCGCCCAAGATGACTGTAGACCTACTGATGGGTCGGTAAGTTTACCTAGACCCCTATTTGATAAAATGACTATTTTTCCCCTATGTGATGTATGACTATATTTTAGCATAATATTTTAACTGCATTGAGTACATGTGTAATATTATGATATGACATGACATGTTGCATGATGCTTTGCATGGGGATGGGTTTATTATGATTGGAGGAAGTGTATTGTACTGGCATCTCTACTGTAAATACTATTTAGTGCCGCAACCGGTACTACTTGGAGTGTAGGGATGGGCGGGTTAATTATATCCCCACATGGAGTGTAGGGTTGGATAGAGATGGAGTGCAGAGGCTGGTTGGGTAGGATTTCTTGATTGCATATCTATATCGTTACTGTCTCTGAGATGGGCTCAGGCCCAAACTGATACTGATACTTTAATAGGCTAAGGCCGTAACTGTAACTGAACTAATACTGAAATGGGCTTAGGCCCCCGATTGTATATGCTCTTTTATCTGGTTGCTTTTGTAAGGGATTACACACTGAGTTTTTGTAAACTCACCGCTCTATTTTTATTTGTATAGGTAATCCCCAAACATAGTCAGATCGGTGCTGCGAGGGACTCAAAGGTGGCCACACAACGGCATAAATTTTCTTATTTGATTTAGATTATAAGTAATTTATTTTGGCTATTTTGCTGTAATAAGGCCTTTATGGATTTTTAAATTAATTTTGGATTTTTAATTGTTTTGGTTTATAACTGTTAGTATTAGGAAAACTCGAGTTTTCAAAAGAAATAATGCTTTACAAAGTAAACACAAGTACACAACTGTTTTAAAAAGCTTCCACTATAAAATGACATTTGAAATTAATAACGTTTTTTAAAAGTACATATTTTTTTATAGTGACGCAAGCTTTGAAATGAACAACACATTTGAGAATCACTGTTAGGATCACACAAAGAGCTGAAATATATTAAGGGTTTTCATCGATACAACACTTTATGAAAAACACTTCAGTGTGACATCGCCAGATTCGGCCGTAACGTCTAGGCCAAGTTTAGGGTGTTACATAGCTTTGGCTATCGAATTATGGAAAGGGATGTGTCAAGCACCATATTATTACTTTGTGTGAGCTTCAGTAAGAGCTTTCAATGTTATTTACCTTATTATGATGAAAGGTAGGAAGTGTGTACTTTTGTGACAATGAAGAGCATAACTTCATATACCTAAGCTTATCTTTTAGCTATTATCATGTTGGCTTGATTTATATATATGCTTTGAGATTTGGTGATGTATTGATAAGCTTAGACGATATTCGATACGAACTTACTAAGCATAACATGCTTACCTTGTGTTTATTTTTCTGTGTTTGTAGTTAATCGAAAGCTCGTTCAAGTTGGAAAGTCATCAGGGACCTATCACACTATCCATCGGCTATATCGTTAGATTTTGACGTTTTTAAGTCTTGGTTATAATGGCATGTATAGGTATTTTGGTTGATATGGTAGCCATTTATTTGGCTTGTTTTTATGATTTTTGAGTAGTGATATAGAAATAGTTTTGGCATGTTAATATTTGGCCTTAAAGTGGTTAATGTTTTAGCCAATATGTTTTGGCTTGTCAATTTGCTATTTTTAATGTTTGAAATGGTTGAATGTGCTCTTATATGTATGTGACCTTATAATAGTTCAAATTGTAGTTGTAGAGATGTTTAGATGATGGATGTGAAAATAGTCATTTTGGTATGAAAATGTGGTTGGCATATATGTGCATTGATGTTAATTGTTGAATGGCACATTTGGTACCATTTGGTGTGTTTTTGATAGGTAAATCAAATGGTATGTTATGGAATAAACTTAGCTAAAAGTTAGTTGAACATTTGGCCAAATTGTGTTTATATTTGTACATGTTTTGTTATTGTGACTGAAGTGCCTTTTAGGCATATTGTTTGTATGCTTATATACCATATTGGATTGGTTATTTATGCATTGTTTTGGTGTAATTTGAATGCTTATTTATATATGCAAAAGTGATTGTAAGTTCATGCTTGAATGAGTAAGAAAAATGGCTTAGAAATGGCCTATTTTTTATCTACATGGGCACAGACACTGGCTTGTGTCTCACCCGTGTGTCCCTGTAGCATTCAAAGGATTGCAAGTAAGGCTATTACATGGCCTAGCACATGTCCTGGCATAGGGGTGTGTGAGGTTATTTCAAAGGGTACACGACCTAGCACACAGGCGTGTGGCTTAGCCGTGTGACCCACGTCAGTGAGTTACACAAGCAAGGACATGGGCTGGGACACGGTCGTGTGTCCTTACTTCAAATGTTCACACGGCCTGAGACACGGGTGTGTCCCTTGGCTGTGTGAGTCACACAGCCTGGCCACATGGCCATGTGACCCCTACAGTGTTGAAAATTTTCATTGATTTCTGAAAAATTCTATAAGTTTCTAATTTAGTCTCGAATTGTGTCTAATGCATTTTTAGGGCCCCAAAGGCTCATATAAGGGATGACATGCATGTTATGGATTTGTTTTGCTATGATTATTGATATGATTTGAATTGTTTAAATTCTTGATCATTTTAAAATGAAAACTCCGGCAACGCTCCGTAACCATAAATTGGCGACGGATACGGGTTAGGGGTGTTACAGCTTTGCAGTTGGGATGCTTGGTAGATATCAAAGTAATCCTAGAATTGATCATTGGAAGGTTGCAAAAAAAAGTTGTACGATACCTACCAGGAATAAAAAATTACATGCTCATGTATAGGCGATCTAATCAGTTAGAAGTGATTGGATACTCAAATTCAAATTTTGGTGGATGTCTTGATAGTAGAAAGTCTACTTTTGGCTATTTATTTTTTCTTTTTGAAGGAGCCATATCATGGAAAAGTGCTAAACAATCTATCATTTCATTATCTACCTTGGAAGAAAAAGTTGTCGCATCTTTTGAGGGTACTATTCATGCATGATGGATGTAAAACTTTATTTTCGGATTAGGGTAGTCGACACTATTACCAAGTTGTTGAAAATTTATTGTGATAGTTCTATAATAGTATTTTTCTCCAAAAATGACAAATATTCCAAAGGTGCAAAACATATGGAATTAATTTTTTTTGTTAAAAAGGAAGTTAAAAAACAAAGAGTGTCGATAGAGTGTATCAGAATTGATCTTGGGATTGCAAATTCGTTAACTAAAGACTTACAACCAAAGACATTTAAAGAACATGTACATAGAATGGGTGTTGGTTGTATTGATGAATGAAGTTTATGATGTTCTAACACTCTGAGTTCAATTATGGTTTTCTGAAATAAAATGGATGTATTTCCTGTTTATTATGATTGTGTGCACATAATTTTTAAATTATTTAAAATAGGAAAATCTTTATAGTTACTTAAAAAACCTATTGTATTGAGTTGTAATGTTGTAATATATGGAAGTAAGTATGTTTAAGCTATGTATAACCGCCATAACTCACATTTGCATTTCACTGTAATATGGTAATGATGATGAGTGTTATACTTTTATGAGCGCTCAACGTTTATTCTATTAAAGTTTATGTTTTACCTCATTGGATCAAGTGGAAGAATGTAAGATTTTAACCCAATTATGTGGACCCAATTAAGTTTAAAATAAGGTGGTTCAATTTAAAGGGAATAAGAGTTTTAGTTTTAATAGAAGTTATATTCTTTCCATTCATTCAGTAACTTGATGGACGTATTGGATTAAAAGTTGAACACTATAAATTTGATCCTCACTCTACCTAATAGGGTTACACAAAAAAATTGTAGCCTCCATCACCTAGGGCTTGTGTAATTAAGGGAAAATGACAAGAGGAAGAAATCAATTTATTTGGTGTTCTTTGTCAAGTCTAATGGCCAACTCCAATTTTGCATCAGGTATTTTTTTTATGTTTATGAAAATCATATTATTCCAAAGATCCTAATAATTATTTATCAATATTAGGGATTCAATTTGCATAATACTTAGATATTAAAGAATTTTACATAATGTTCCAAATTATTTCGATAATATGTTAAGTGAGGCCGATATTTTATGCTGACACTATTTCAATTATATCACTGAGGTATGATGTTATGCGCATAAAAATGTGACTATTTTTTTCACACCTAGATTTCTTTTAGGTCCCAAATTTAAAAAGGAGTCGGGGTTAATTGAATTGATAGTGAGTTGGTGGACTCTACTAAAAAGCGTGGAAAAAACTTGTGGCAAGTTTGTAATTAGTTAAGATCTATTCTGGTTTGGTTAAGTTGGAACCGGCTGGTCCCTTAGTGGAAGACAGAATGATTTTAGATGGATGGTTAATACGGACTTTGGTGACTGTATAAGAAGAGTTATATATATATAGGTGAGAGACCCCATTCATAAGAGGAATTTTCTTCTCAATTATATGTATAGTTTCTTCCCATTCACATTGTCTTCTTTGGTCACTCTGGAGAAGAGAAAATGAAGGAAAGCTCTGCATGGGGCAGTGATCTTGAGATTTGAAGTTTGGAAGTAAAGAATCTGAGAAATTGGTATGCCTTCCTATCTTTCTGTATTCGTGGATTTGAGAATACGGGGTAAGGAATTCTGAAATCATCGAAATACTTCTATAAGCTAATGGATTTTTAGGTCCTAAAGTTAAATACTTTTGGTTTGACTAGAATGGGTTGTTGTGATTAACTGTTTCCAGGATGACAGAGGCTCTGGCTTTGGGGCAAGCTAAGTTGGCGAGGTTAAAGAGTTTCAAGTTACTTTATGTACTCTACCTCTAGGGTGATGGGTGATAATGTACTGCTTAAAGAATTTGTGTTGAGTTTGTTCTGAGTTGTTGAATTCATTGATTGTGTATGAAAATAATAAATGAATATGCATAACACTGTGTAAGTATGTACACTGGTTGTCAAATGATTATGAATTGACATAGTAATCAATGGCGTAATGTATGACATAGTAATAAGTACAATGTCTTGAATGATATGCTTGTCCATTGTATGTAGAGTATTGAGGGAGATACCTTGACGGTGTCGATGAAGATAGTTAATGTGGTGAAATGGAGGAATTGGTGAATTGTTATGGGATTCAAGGGAGTTTGGCAGCATCGTGGAATGATTATCTATCGGCTCTATAGAGGGACACCATGGTAAAAGTATATAGATCCTTCGAGACAACACCCCAAAAAGGGTTTAATGATCCTTTGAAATCATAAGTCCATGATTCACTGATCTTCTGTAATTCAATGTAGAAGATTAAACTAATTTCTGCACTTTAGGAGCTTGAAAATAAGAATTATCATTAGGTTTTAATTATGTTTTAGTAAGTTTAATTAAATTCAATAAAATGTGCAATTAAAGTCTTTTATTGACCTTAGGGGCCAAATGATTCCTAAGGGAGAGCTAATGTACTTTGTGAGTGTACAGGAGACCATTAAAAGGCGTGCTAAACCAATACTGGTCACTATGTTGCAACATGGAGGATTCAATGTCGCAACATAGGGAACAAAATGGAGGAATTCTAAGATTGTCTTTGATGTTGGGACACAACCTAAGGGTGTTGCGATATACCCTTAAAGACATCTTGCAAAAAAGTATACTAACTTCTATGTCGCGACACAGGTACTAATGTGTCGCGACATAGACTCTAGACAGGAATTAATACGAGCGAAGGCTCGTTTTGGTCTACACAATCCGACTTAAAGCTCAGGAACTTCAGGTAACTTTGGGTTAAGGATGATTGCCACCTCAAATCTATAAATAAATATGCTCATTTGGCACATGTTATGAAAACAAATAACTTAACTTAGAATCTTTCTTTTGATTTTAGTTTAGTATATCTTTTTTCTTCGGTTTTAGTTTTATTTTAGTTTGTTCTATGTTTTATCTCAGGAGATCTGGTTTGTGGATGTGATTAAACTTTATGGATTAATTCTTTTTTGTAATACAATTCAGGCTTTTTCTTAAACTTTATACTTTCGATTCAATTATCATGTTTACGCTTTATATTAATTTTATACTATTTTCAAAAACCATGAGGAATTAATCCCTCTATGGGGGATTAGCAAGTGGAGGTATGATCTATTAATTGTTTTTTAGGTTTACTCAGCAGATCAACTACTTAGGAAAGGAAGAACCTAAACCCTAGGCTTAACAACCCTGGGAAGTTATAAGGTGGGAATTAACCCAAAATTGGTATAGTCTATCTGTGAACACCTTCACCACAAACCGTCTAGACTATAAGGTTAGAGGATAAGTAGTTTTTGCTAACTAATTATTCTAGTTGATGTATCAGAAGATCCTACTAGGATATCGACAAGTTGATTAACAAGGAACCCAAAGCAACAGTTCATGAAGATTACTGAAGCGAGCTAATCA
The DNA here is from genome assembly GCA_025698475.1 of Gossypium anomalum. Classification (NCBI taxonomy): domain Eukaryota; kingdom Viridiplantae; phylum Streptophyta; class Magnoliopsida; order Malvales; family Malvaceae; genus Gossypium; species Gossypium anomalum. Next base: position 66,421,519 of record CM046956.1, read on the forward strand.
CCCATAATCAGATTTAATCAATTTCACTTTTTAATTTCTTGATACTTATTTACTTTTTATTATTACTATTATTATAAAAAAACCCCAAAATCCCTATTATTTAAATTTTCTTAATATAACCTATTTCAAGTACTAATTAGATCTTTTGGTGTTTATGTTGAAATTGATCTAGTACTAGCCTCTTTTACGTACGATCCCAAGAGTACTCACCTACTTCATAGTAACTACATTACAACCTGATTCGTATACTTATGTATACCGCCTCATTTGTATTTATCTTTTATTGTAGTATTCACACTCTGGACATTAGTACGTCCGGAGGCGATTAAGTTGTTGGCGCCGTTGCCGGAGAGGCAACATCACTAGTTTGATTTTAATTTTTGCACTTCAGTTATACTAATTAGGAATTTTTTAGGTTATACATACGATTCATTTAGTAATAAATAGCTATTGAGAAAATTATACAGGTCTTAGGGACATTATTTGATGTGGACTGGCTACGGTCTAGCATTACTTGTCCCACCATTCATAGTTCACATTTTGAATTGAACCCTTCTTTATTAACATGGATTTCTAATAATGTCATATTCACCGATCATAAAACTAATGATCCCATATCATTCTTACTGATATTTGATCATATATGTAGTACTGTTATCTACGTAGATGTTCCACTAAGTACTATCAAGTTATTATTAATTCCATTTGCATTGGATAGAAAGGCAAAAATGTGGTTAGATGCACTTTCTCCAGACACCATTAATACTTGGACTGAGTTTGTGTAGCTATTTATTCGCTGATTATTATCTATGACCAAGGTACCAAGTATTTACAAACAATTATTTTATTTCAAGCAAAGTACCACTGAAACATTAAGGTAGGCATGGGAGAGGTTTAAGACAATCCTCATATCCATATTAGGAGGGGGTATACACTTTGTAGTTCAAATTCAACATTTTACTATGGGTTGGATAGTTAGAATAGACAAAAATTCAATATTATGCTAGGGAGAAGCATTTGCAAAAAAACATGGAAGCAAGTAATGGAAATATTGGAGAAATTCTACACCAATGAATCCACTTGGAAGGAATGTAGTGAAGTGGAAACCGGGAAATTGGAACAAGTTGGAAAAAAATAACAAGAATGCAACTGGTTGGAGTTAATTGTAGAAAAATTAATAGATTACAAAGCAAAAGAATAGTGGGATAGTGCTAAACAAAAGAATGATCACATGGTATCCCAACTTGATTAGTGGACGCAGAGCAAAAGGTAGCCGAAACAAATTGTCCTGAACTCAACAAAAATGGTGCCATCTATTATCAAACCTCCCGAGTTAGAATTGGAGCATCTACTTAAACATTTAAAATATAGATATATAGGGGAACAAAACACTCTGTCGATGATTATTACTACAGGCTTAGATGCAAATCACGATGAGGCTTTATTGAGTGTCCTTAAAATGCATAAAAAGTTATAGGATGGATGATTGCTGACATCAAAGCAATTAATCTTGAATTCTGTCAGCATAAGATCATATTAGAAGAAGGAGGAAAGCATGTAGTTGATGCTCAACATATACTTAATCTAGCTATGAAAGAGGTGGTAAAGAAGGAATTGCTTAAATGGCTAGACGCAAGCATTGTTTACACCATTTCTAATAGTGAATGGGTTAGCCCTACACAGTGTGTTCCAAAGAAGGGAGGTCTAACAGTAGCCGAGAATGATAAAAAGGAGTTAATTTCGACAAGAATAGTTACTGGTTAGAGCATATGTATTAATTATCAGAAATTGAATGATGCAACAAAAAAAGTATTTCACACTGCCCTTTATTGATCAAATGTTTGATCGATTAGCAAGCAAAGATTAGTATTATTTTCTTGATGGTTACGCGGGTACCATCAAATCCCAATACACCCAGATGACCAAGAGAAAACTACTTTCATGTGTCTTTTTGGCTTTTATGTTTTTAAAAGAATGTCATTTCTCTTATGCAATGCTCCAGCAACTTTTATGAGAAGCATGACAGCTATCTTCACTAATATGTTAAAGGAGGGGTTAGATGTGTTCATGGATGACTTCTCAGTTTACAGACTTTTTTCAAGAATGCTTTGGTAACCTTGAAAAAGTTTTAAAAAGATGCGAAGAGACTAATCTACTACTTAACTGGGAAAAATGTCATTTCATGGTGAAAGAAGGATCAATACTGGGACATCAAATATCAAGGTATAGAAGTCGACAAAACCAAAATTGAGGTTATAAAAAACCTCCCTAGTCCAATGAATGTCCAGGGTGCTTGAAATTTCTTAGGCCATGCTAGATTCTACTGGAGATTTATAAAAGATTTTGCACATCTCTTTAAACTATTGAATCAACTTCTTCAAAAGGAGACACCTTTCATATTTAACTAAAACTGTGTCAAAGTCTTCAAGGTAATAAAAGAGAAACTCATATCTGCACTATTAATCATTACCCTAAATTTTTTAGAACCTTTTATTGCTATGTGTGATGCTGGTGACTATGCGGTAGGCGTAGTTTTGGGACAAAAGAGGAATAACATATTTACAGCTATTCAATACGCAAGCAAAACACTCAATCCAACATAATGTAATTACACTACAACCAAAAAAGAAATGTTGGCGATAGTGTTTGCTTACAAAAAATTTTAACCTTATTTAATGGCAAACAGAGTATATGTTTATATTGATCACTCTATATTAAAATATGTCATGAAGGAGAAAAAGACAAAAACCAGGCTGATGAGATGGGTATTACTACTTCAAGAATTCGATCTATGGATAATGGATAGAAAAGGGATTGAGAATCAAATTGCAAATTATTTATCCAAAATCAAGAATAACTTAAAAGCAGAAAATACTAAAGAAATTAAAGAGACTTTCACAGATGAGCAATTATTCAAGGTAGACATCCATCAAACAAGGCCTAGGAAACACATAATGCTCTGGTATGAAGATTACATCAACTATATTACAAGAGGTGGCTTTCCACCACAAGTATCCTGGCAATAGAAGAAAAGGATAGTTCACAAATAAAAAAATTACATTTGGTAGGATCCATATATGTTTCGACAATGTACGGATCAATTAGTCCGAAGGTGTGTAGCAGAAGAAGAGATACATTAAATTTTACAAGGATTCCATACATCTTTATACGAGGGCATTTTAGCGGAAAAGGGACAGTCCAATAGGTGCTACAATTAGGATTTTATTGGCCAACTATGAACAGAGATGCCTACAAATTCGTACAAGGATGTGATAGATGCCAGTGAACTAGGAGTATATCAAAAAGGGACAAAATGCCACAAACAAGGATAATCAAGGTAAAAGTATTTGACGTCTAGAGGATTGATTTCATGAGACCATTTCAAAGTTCTTTTGGGAATCAATACATTCTTCTAGCTATCGATTATGTTTCAAAATGGGTCGAGATTGTTGCTTTGCCCACTAATGATACAAAATTAGTAGTGAGATTTCTAGGGAAAAATATATTTGCTAGGCTTGGTATACCCCGTGCATTGGTTAGTGATGAAGGATCTCATTTTTGCAGCAAGCAGTTCGAAACTACTTTGGCTAAATACAACATAAGACACCAAATGACAATGGCCTATCACCCATAAGCTAATGGGCAAGTAGAAGTGTCTAACTGTGAAATTAAGCAGATTTTAAAGAAAACAATGAACCTAAGTCGAAAGGATTGGGCACTAAAGCTAGACTATGTATTATGGGCTTACAGAACAACATATAAGACTCCTATAAGTATGTCCCCATACAAGCTAGTTTACGGAAAGAATTTTCACTTACCAATTGAATTGGAGAAGAAGGCATATTGAAAAATCAAAGAATTAAATTTGGATCCAGAATTAGATAAGAAAGAAAGATTATTCTTGTAACAACCCGATTTTGGGGCTAGTCAAAATAGTGGTTTCGAAACCACTAACCCGAGGTCGAAGAAATTATTTTTATATTATTTTATGTGTTGGGGCATTATTATAAGAGTGCATGAAAAATTTGGTGAATTAATTTTAGCAATTGCTTGCTTAATTTCGAAAAAGGACTAAATCGTATAAAGTGCAAAAGTCCTATTTTGTTAAATAAGGGTGTCAATTAGCTAAAGAACCTAAATTGAGGACCTTTAAAGAGCAATTAGACCCCCAATGCTTAGGCTAGCCGGCCATAGGGGACAAATTGATGGGAAAGTCAAAATTAGGTGGTGTTTTCACTCTTTCTTCTTCCACCAAAATTTAGCCATTAGAGGGGTCTTTGAAGCTTTAAAATTTTAGAAACTCTAAGCCTTCAAAAGTAAGTCATTTTCATGACTTTTCTCGATGATTTTTACATTTTTGGACTCCTTGAAGCAAAAGCTTTCAAATGAGGGGACTATTTTGCAAAATGAACAAGAGTCTAGGGTTTTACCATGAAAGCTTGTGTGTTGTTAACTAAAATGTTATGGAAGAATATGGGTCTTAAATGTGTATTAAACAACTTTTGTGAAGGGATTTCTCATGAAAACCCTAATAGGGACTATTTTGCACAAGTTGTAAAATAAGTGATAAATGTGTGAAATAATGGAAATTTTGGATTGCTATAAGAGTAAAAAGGGTTCGGCTAGGCATATAATAAGAAGAAATTCGATAAAAATTAATTTTCGAGTATAGGGGTAAAATGGTCATTTTGTGAAAGTCTAGGGGCAAAATAGTCATTTTGCCCAATTATGAATTTTCAAGTGCCTAAATTGATGTTGTAACATTCTGAAATAGGGCTTAAAAGGAATAGTGGTTGCGAAACCATGAATCTGAGGTCAAAAAAATTTATTTCGATTAAGTTTTAAGGTTTCTTCATTGATTGAATAATTATGTGAAAATTTCATGAAGAAATTTTATGTATAAGTGTCTAATTTGATAATTAGGACTAAATTGTAAAATTAGTAAAATGAGTGTTCTAGATAATAAAAGGGGATTTAATTGAAATGGGTTCTTAAAGTAGAGGTCCTTATTTAGAATTAGACCATTATATTTAAGTTTTGACAAACATGGGCAAGAATAGGACAAATTTGAAAGAAAAGCCTTTAAGGGCATTTTGGTCATTTAGTAATTAAAAGAATTAAAAAGGGAAAATAAAGCCAAAATTGGTCCATCTTCTTCATGGAGGCCGAATTTAGCATGGGGTGTAACACCCCTACCCGTATCCATTGCCGGAATAGGGTACGAGGCATTACCGGAGTTTATTAAATATTTTCAGACAATTCTGAGTCATTTATTATTCATATTTTGAAAATAATCATAACGCCCCTCTATTGGGCCCTCGAAACCCAAAACATACATTAGAAGCCAACCGGAATTAAATTGGGATCATAAAAAAATTTTCGTAAAATCTTAAATTATATTTTCATCTAAGTACTTACCATTTCAATGCTTCTTGCAATTAAACATGTTACCATTCAATCAATAGCTTGGCACTTGTCTAAGCGTCAAACAACAACATTGTTAATATACTTGCACATATTTCATATAAATTCAACATTGATATACTTATTTTCTCGACATGTCACACTTGAGTTTAATAATTGTCTTTATTTACATATTTTCCTTGTATCAACATATCAAAGATAACCATATTTGTACAAGTCATGAAACATATCATTCTCTTACCGATTTTTCATAAGTATATATCATTCATTTCATTATATCAATATGTCATGCTCCATCATTTTCATATATTTTATGTATATTTATTCTGGTAATGGTTTATATCAAACTTAACATAAATTATATTCCATGTACTTATACTTATTTCGTTTATCTATGTTCATAATTATTTCATATAACTATTTTGTACATATATTTTCATATGACCAGTTCTTGTAAACATTTCACACAACTATTTCATATAACCATTCGTCATCTGATACATATTACCTGAATATCAATTGTTCAATAAATGTCATAGCGTCTCCCATCTACGGTCTTATTTATCTTTGACATGATGCCATAGTGTCTTTCAACTATGGTCTTACTCATTTTCTATCATGTTGCCATGGTATCATTCAATCATGGTCTTATTCATTTCATGTCACGTTTCCATGGTATCTTTCAACCATGGTCTTATTCATTTCATGTCACGTTGCCATGGTATCTTTCAATCATGGTCTTACTCATTTCATATCAAGTTGCCATGGTATCTTTCAACCATGGTCTTACTCATTTCATATCAGGTTGCCATGGTATCTTTCAACCATGGTCTTACTCATTTCATATCAGGTTGCCATGGTATCTTTGAACCATGGTCTTACTCATTTCATATCAGGTTGCCATGGTATCTTTCAACCATGGTCTTACACATTTCATATCAGAGAGCACACTCCCACGAACCTCATCCTTACAGCGGGATTACCAGTCCAAGCTAATTCCCATGTAATATAAACTCATAGAGTATTGTCAGGATTACCAGTCCAGGCTAAATCCTCTACAACGACAATTACTCTAATGAGCTTGGATCTGAATTACCAGTCCAGGCTAAATTCAGACCCTAATTCGGATTACCCGTCCGGGCTAAATCCATTTTACACGTATTCTTCGGGAGGGCTATATTAGGATAGGACCACCCGTCTTGGCTAGATCCTTTTTACCGTCAATTCATTTTCGTTCAGCCGGGGTTTATTCCCCTTTTTATCAAATATATCAATTTTTTATCAATTTTCATACAAGGGATATTTAAATCATATTCACATTAATAACATACATTTCAAGTATTCAAGAATATAATTCAAGATATACGAACTTACCTGGCGAAATTGCAGAAATATCAAGATTCAGGTTGGTAATTTACCATTTTCCCAATTTTCACCCGATCTTAAATTGACAATTTCATTCAATTTATTAATTTAGATAATAAAACAATTCACTCCTTTCAATTTGGTCATTTTTGACATTTTAAAAAATTGCCCCTAAAGTTTTACTTTTGTTCAATTTAGTCCTTAAGCTTAAAACATGCAAATTAGCCATGCTAGCTGAATATTCATATATATTTTACTCCTCCTCCTCTCCATTCCACATCCTTAATTTATATAGCACACTTGTAAGTAACATTATCTATAATCTTTATTATTTACTTTTATGAATATTCAAGTTGTCCATCTGTGTCATAGTTACTAAATTATTTATATCTAGAGCTATAGAACTCCAAATTAAGATATTATAATTTTACCTAAAACTATACTCATATATATTCTTACCATAAAAGTTTCAGAATTTTTTGTTTAGCCAATAAGTACAGTTTATTCCTTAAATTTACCCCTGTTCTGCTATCTGACAGTTTTGACCCTTCTTCACTAAAAATTAATTATCTCCTCTTAAAGAATTCAAATGATGTTTTTGTTTATTTATCTTGAAAATAGACTCATTCAGGATTCTAAACACATAAATTTAAGCCCATAATTATTTTTATCCAATTTTTGATGATTTTACAAAGTTAGAACAGGGGAACCCATAATCATTCTGACCTTGTCTCACAAATTTATTATATCTCATGATTTACAATTCCATTTCTTACATAATTTATTCTATAAGAAACTAGACTCAATAATATTTAATTTCATGTTTTATTCATCCTATAATTCAATTTCTACAATTTTTGATGATTTTTTAAAGTTATACTACTTCTGCTGTCCAGAACTATTTTAGTGCAAGATATTAATTACCTTGTTTATAACACCCTTGTTTTCTTTTTCTACACTATTTCTCATCACTTTCTCTTATTTTCTCTTCACTAACATATCAAGAACATAGAACCATATGTAAGGAAACTCTACATTAACATTAATCCCATGCTTTTTCAATAATATCAAACTTAAAAATATATTGAAATCATGATGTTCTTACATTGTTCTATTGATTTCAATATTCATCTTGATTTTCTCTCTCCTTCAGCTTCCATTTCTTGAATCCAACTTGATATTCTAACTTCCCATAGTCTCCTTAACATTTTTCTCTCTTGGTAGCTATGGAATTTCTTTTGATTTTTGGGTGAAAATGGTGAATTTTCGGTAGAAGGACCAAATTGTAAAGAAAGCAAACTTTCTTTCTTTCTCTCTTCCTCTCACGTTAGTGCATGGGAAAGATGGATGATGGTGTGTTTGTTTTTTTTTCCACACACGCACGCATATATATAGGCTAAATAAAATAATAAAATATCTTATTAAAATATTAAATAAATAATAATTATCTAATTAAATAATTAAATAATTATTAAATATCACCAACATCATCATTACTTTCTAGATTTCTCTCTCTTCCAATTGACCATTTTTCCCTTTGTAATATTTTAAAATTTTATTCTTGAATCATCACTTAATTTGGTAAAATTGTAATTTAGTCCCTCATAATTCTTCACTTATTCAATTTGGTCCAAATTCATCCATTTCCCTTAGTTTCTAGATCATTCCACCCTTAAAATATTTACAGTATTAGTCCTTCAACTTTTTCATATTTACACTTTAATCCCTCAAATTTTGAGTATTTACTCTTGGGCCACAAAACTTTTCTCACTTTTACAATTTAGTCCTTTCTTGAATCAATATGTCATAATATACTTCCCAGTGACATAACTCAAATTTCCCTTTTTGTCACTTTATTTCCTTATTTTACTATATCACGGATAATATATTACTGTAAAAATTTTCGGGATATTACATGGGGGAAGCCATGGTTAGGGTTTCCAAGCTTTCCAAGCTCAATAGTAAGTCTGTTCTAGCCTCGTTTTTAATGTTCTTTACGTTTTTGGAGTCCCGGTAACTTGATTTACTTATTCTAGCAATAATTCATGCTAGGGTTCATATTTGGAAAAATACCCATAGGTTAAATGTGTTTATTTTGATGTTTTATGGTAGAATATGAAGCTTGAAATTATGTTAAACAACTTTTGCTAAATGATTTTAAGTGAAAACGAGTAAAACGACATAATCGGTAAAAATACCTAATGTTCATAAGTACATGATAGAGTGGGAATTTGATGTTGCCATAGGAGGGGAAAATGTTCAGCGTGTCATAAAACATAAGAAAAATGGATAAAATTTAATTTCTGAGCCTAGGGGCAAAATCATAATTCTGCAAAGGTTTAAGGGCAAAATTATAGTTTTACCAAAGTTTGAGTTAGGGAATGTTTTGAATAGTAAATTAATTAAATAATTAAAATATGATGTTTTAGATCCCGGAAAGTGAGATTTGGACCTAGAATAGGAGAAAAATTGAAAATCAAGAAAGTTGGTAAAATGGTCATTTTGGTATCGAGGTAAGTTCATATGTTTAATAAGCATTTAATTATGCATATTTGAATGATAAATTGATATTTTGGCCATAAATACTTTAGTATTGAGTTTCAGATATAATGATTAATGTTCGATAATAATTCGATATTGGAAAGAGAACTTGTGTAATTTATATGTAAGACCATATTTTGTATTATGGCTTTGTATGATAACAAGAAAGTATTGACTAGCATAGTTTGATGAGAATAAGTTAAGTTGATGATATGATGAGATTGAGAATGTAAGTATGTAAGTTGAGTAGCATTTTATTATTATGCAATTATTGTTATTAGTATTGTTATTATTGAGTTATGCGACTAACCTTGAGAATTTGAGTAAGTATGTTTCAGCTATGACCTGACAAGGCATTAATATCTCAAAGTCCATGGTTGTACCATTGCAATTAAGGAAGAATTGATGGAAAAGTCCATGTTCATAACATGGCATTTAAGGAGGAATTGACGGTTAAGGATACCATGTAAGACCATGTCAAGACATGGCATTTGTAAGGCAAGGATCCCGTGTAAGACCATGTCAAGACATGGCATCGACATTGATTAAGGACTCCATGTAAGACGACATCAGGATGTGGCATTGGAACTAAGACAAGGATACCATGTAAGACTATTTTTGGAACATGGCATTTGGTAAGATAAGGATATCATGTAAGACCATGCCAAGGCATGGCATTGATAAGTTCTATAAGGTAAGGAAATCATGTAAGACCATGTCAAGACATGGCATGTATGAGTTACTATAAGGCAAAGGTCCCATGTAAGACCATGCCAAGGCATGGCATTGGTGAGTTCATAAGGCAAGGATACCACGTAAGACCATGTCAAGACAGGGCAATGGTAAGTTCAAAAAGGAAAAGGTTCCCGAGTAATCCAAAGAGTAAGTCAAAGAAATGACAAGGTGAGAACATGAAGAAAGAGTACAGGTATGCATTTAAGGCTTATTTAATATTGAGATTTTAAGTAATTGAGATTATCAAGTATTAAGTAAGTGATGAGTTTTCAGTTATGCTTGTGACACTTTATGACATGATTGGCAATATGCCTATATTATGAAAGAGTACTCATGTGTTAAGTGAGATGTTGCAGGTATGTAAGCAAGCTATTAAGTAAGGTGCCTTTTGTATTCTGAGCCTTTGGTAAGGTTACCGATGAGTAAGATGGGAAAGTAAGAACTAAACATTATTTAAGCAAATTATGACAGCATAGTAGTAAGCTAAATTGATTGCTAATGTTTATTATTTTACATGTGAACTTACTAAGCTTTATAAGCTTACTTCTTTCACTTTCCCATGTTTCAGATGACTTAAATGCAAGCTTGGGTTAGAGTTCGTCAGAGATCACTTCACACTATCGACTATCAAGTTACCAAATGCGTATCTTCATTTACAAACGTTCTAGTTTATGGCATGTATAGGGACTTAGCCATTTCGTGTGTATGTCCTTATGATAGGCTAAAGAATGGTATGTAAATATTTGATAATGACTAGCTATTGAAATGGCTAATGAAGAACATGTTTTGGTGTTATGTATGCCTAAATGATAGTTAATACAAAGAAATCATGAAAAAGTGAAATTAGCATTAAAACACTATTGAACAGCAGTAGTGACGTGATCTTGAAAATTCACCAAGAATAGTAGAAATGGAATTAGGTGATGAATGAGATATAGAATTAAATATTATTGAGTCTATTTTGATATGAAAGAAACAAAGTAAACAAAAGAAGTGTATATTAAGAGATATTTGAATTTTAGTGAGATAGGGTCAGAGCGATTTCTGAATCCCCTATTCTGAATTTAGAAATTAACTAAAAATTGTACAAAAACAATTAGGAGTTATACTTTACATATATATATTCCTTATTGAGTATAATTTTAAGATAAATAAACAGAATGGTTATTTGAATTCTGTACAGGGAGAAAATTAATTCGTAGTGAATAGAGGTCAGAGCAGCTGAACACTAAAACAGGGGAAACTTTAGCTAATAAACTGTAGTAATTGGCTAGACCAAAAATTCTAAAACAAATTTAGTAAGAAGATATATGAGTCTAGTTTCAGAGAAAATTACAGATTTGAATTTTGAGTTTCATAGCTCGAGTTATGATTTATTTAGTGACTATGACACATATAGACAGTTTATTTATGAAAGATGAAATAAATTGTTTTTATTTGTTTAAGTGATCAGAAAATTTTTATTGATTCCGGTTTGTTCCCAAACCATTTCAATTTCATGTTTTAGGGTCTCGAGGACCCTTTTTAGGGACATATTGAATGAATGTAAATAAATTAATTTTAAAAGCAAATTTTATGCCCCGAATGAGTAAGTTAAGTCAGGTAACGCCTCGTGCTCGACTCCGGTGACGGTCTCGGGTAAGGGGTGTTACAGATGTACTGATGAAATGAATGAAATTTATTAATTTAGATTAAGAGAAGTGTGATACGGGTCTTGATCGGGGTAAGAACAAAGTTTACGATGATTAAGCTCGTCTTCATCATTTTGTGTCGAAGTAAGTACATATGTCAATAATGTGTTATTGAAGCGTACCTTGAAATATTTTGGATAATATACATGTGTAATTGATTTATTGCTGTTATGTATCTAAATTCTATTTTTTGCCACGGATGTATAAATGACAAGTTATGTGAGTAAATTACAATGTGAGCAAGAGTGATGCCATTCGGTTAGATATGAAACCCCATTGAACCTCCAACATAGCATAAGATACAAAAAGGGGTATGCCATGAAAATTATGTGGTCTGAACTCATGAGTCGAGTCTGAGTTCATAAGATAAATGTTATATGTGACGTGGGTCCAGGTACTGACTTTGTGTACAGACCCGTGAGTGGCTCAATGAGTGAATGTTACATGATAGTTATAGGGGCCAGGTCCTGACTTGATAAAAGACCCGTGACAAGTCAAATACGGGAATTTCATAGCACGAGGTAGCCCTGACTACTTAAGTGGTATTTAGATGCAAAGTTCCCGCGTATCCATATGTATTTCGAGAGTTCAACAGATAACTCAAAGATTTTGTTGCTGAATACTTTGATGAGGTATGTATACTGAACTCATGGTTAGGACCTGAGTAAGGAACAAGGTGCATTAAGTATACATGATTGAAAGGAAGAGTAAGATAAAGATGTTAAGTGATTTATATCTTTTAAGCCTGACAAGTCACTGTTTGACGAATATGATTTTCTTTTAATTACACTTTATTTGCATATATGTACTTACTAAGCTCCCACGCTTACCCTCCTTTCTTTTCTTTCCTTATAGTGCCACCAAGCTAGCATCGGGGATCCAGTGACGTCTAAAAAGCTTCGATCACACTATCACTCAAGACCTTGGTATAGCTAGTTTAATTTTTTTTGTTCTCTGGCATGTATAGGGACTCGAGTCTTTGTTTAGTGTTTTGTTAGTTAGCCATAATGCGTTGGTTCGTGTGATAAATATGATCCTCAATTTGTATAGGCCATGAATGTTGGCTAACACTAATTATTATTCAATGCAAAGGTGCAAATTTCTAATGGTTGTGGCTGTTTTAGTTATACATGTTACGTTGGTATTGATCTTGGTTGATCTTGTGTAGTTAAATGTATGTAAGAGTGGCAAAGAGGCTTTGTAAATAGCCTTATTTTGTCCACACGGGTAGACGCACGGGGGTGTGCCTAGGTTGTGTGTGAAACACGGTCAGCCGCATGGGCGTGTTGTTCAACCGTGTGTCCCCTGCACGTAAAATTTCAAGTCAGTATGCATGATAGTAAACACACGGGCAGAGACACGAGTGTGTGTCTTAGCCGTGTGAAGGGCACGGCCTAGTATACGGGCATGTGTCTTGGCCGTGTGGCCCTTCAGAATTGCTGATGTCAGAAATAGGTGTCCAAGTTTTTTGCACATGGGCTAGGGCACGGGTGTGTCATGGCCGTGTGAAGGACACGGGCCAGGGCCACGGGCGTGTGTTAGGCCGTGTGAAAACCCCTGTAGATGCGAATTTAGAATTAATTCCACACGGGTGAAGGACACGGGCGTGTCCATAGGTGCTTAGGCCGTGTAGACCACACGGGCCAACAGCACGACCATGTTGATATGGTCACACGAGCGTGTTACCCCTCCCATACGGACGTGTGCCCTTGTGTTAAGTGTTATTTTCAGAGTTCGTTTTAGGACCCGGATTGATTCCGAATGGATTCCAATGGATGTTTTGAGCCCCGTAGGCTTTTATTAAAGAGTTTATAATAAAAATTGAAAAAGTTTTTAATTTAACCACGTTTTGGTGATATGAAATTATTTGTATGCATGAATTCAAGTTAGGTAATGCCTCATATTCCGTCCCAGCGTAGGGCATGGGTTTGGGGTGTTACAATTCTAACTACAATAATTGGAAGAATTTCGCTTTATGGCCTACGAAAACACTAAAATGTAGAAGGAAAGGAGTAAACTTCAACATGATGCAAAGATCCGAAAGCATGAATTTCTACCTAGACAGGAAGTTCTATTATTCAACTCAAGATTAAAATTATTTCTTAGCAAGCTTAAATCGAGATGGACAGGCCCCTACACTATACACCGGTGACACCTCATGGGGCAATAGACCTGATCAGAAAAGGAGGGTAGCTTTTTCTTGTAAATGGCCAAAGAATAAAACATTATTTTGGGTGAATGATAAACATGGTAGTTGATAAACAATTTTTGCAATGCAACCCACTATTGGATTTAGGAAGAAATAAGGGGATATTGACAAATGAAAATGATGATAATGAAAAAAGCGACCAAACTGTTGATTCCACAACACAACCAAAATATAATAGAATTTGGCCTGCACATCGCGACATCCACAACATTCAAAATAGGGAAACTACTCTTGACGTCACGACACCCCTTCGTAACTCTGCTTTTTGAACTAACAGTAACTGTTGATGTTTTTGTAGTTTAATTATACTAGGTTTCTAGTTCATTCACATCCTACTAAGTAGAAATAAATTTTAAGTCTTAAATATATTATTGTTTTCTTCTAAAGCATAAATAGGTCACATCCATCATTTTATTTTTACCACTATCGGAAGGTAATATTAGATTGCAGGCGTAGAAGATTGTACAATGGATTTCAGCAAAAATAGATTACCAAATGGCCAATTTTAGAGTAAGAGCTTCAAGTTCATCTATTGAATTCTAGGAAAGTGACATGGATAAATACTTTCAACAACTACAGTCATGTACTTTCATCAAGAGTAAGGATTTGATCCTTTAATGCGAAATTGTAAAAGGGTATGGGAGAACACAATAGAAAGAGAATGGACTAATTTTTGTTTGTCATTTGAAAAACCTACAATAATTCCTATAGTGCAGGAATTTTATCTAGCATTGAAAAAAAGGGAAACAATCAGACCATTCTACGGGATGCGGTCTTTTGTGAAGGTTAGAGGGATCAATGTCTCGGTAAATAAGATAAGTATTTTTCAATTTTATGATACACCACATTATTATCACAACTATCTTTATAAAACATATATGAAGGAATTAAAAAATGTAGACATAGAGGAAATATTGAGATTATTGACGGAAGGGAAAGAGATGTAGACATATCGAACAGGAACAACAATACCTGAAACATTTAATCAAGAGTTAATGACTCCAAAAGCCAATATGTGGATGAAATTTGTCTGTTCAAGAATTTGACGTACAAAAAATATGTCTGAGGTTAGTCCAATCCATGCTACCATAACATATGGGATACTCCAAAAGAAGCAAATATGTATTGGTACATGGATATACAAGAATATGGTTGAATGCACAAGAAATCTGGGAAAGGGAATATTTTCCCCCCATTTAATTACATAATTAAGTAAAAGAGCAGGAGTACCTATCGAGCAGTTAGATAGGACCATGAATCCTCAAAGGAAATTGCTTGGGGATGATGTATTCAAGCATTTTATTCTTCTGCAAAAACACAAAAGGACGAAAAGAGGATTTCAAGAAGATGATGAATAACATTTTGAGTTAATTTAGTAGGATTTTAATTTTTTTTTAGGAATAAATGGATTTAGGAAAATTAAATTAGTTTCTATTATTAGGGACTTTTACTTTCTTAAATTGTTGAATTATAATGCTATATTTATTTTTATATATACCTTTGCACATAAAAAATATCCTAAGAATAAACAAGGATGAAACACCCACCAATAACCTATGGAACGATCACGATCAACAGGGTAACTGCCTTCCTTATTTTATTTTTAGGGTTACGCTTTGAGGACAATGTGTTTTCTAAATTGTGGAGGGGTAACATAGGAAATTTGTTTTGATTTTTTATGTTTTTTTTCGAGTTTTCTTGATTGGGTGCTTAAACTTGTAGAAATACGAGTGATTGGTTATGAGCATGTACATAGGTTGCTTGTGTTTACAAATAGAGTTGTAATGATGATAGGTGATTTTAAAATTTTTTATTATTAGACTACTAAGTTCTATATGTTACACTGTAAATAGGTCTTATGCAATCAATTGTACCGAATGATATAGAAAATACAAGGAAATGAGCATGTTAGTATGAATGATAAATGGTTAAAATTGAGTTTTTTTGGTTGATTAAATTTGTGCATATTGAGATATTTAGGGATGACCTAAGGCACTGTTTGGAACATATCTAGAGCAAAAAAGTTTACTTATACTTATCCACCCTTAGTACCTATTTTAAGCTTACAAACATTTCTTGATGAACCTTATTACAAAACCCAAACTAGAAACATTCATTTGTATTTGCCCTCTTTCTTTGGTCTCGAATTACACGACTATATGTTAGAGCATGCCCAAAGACCAACCATGAGATGATTGTAATAACATACTTGTTTTACCTTGTTAATATAAGGCATTGCCATTATTATTTTAGTTTTCTTTCTATGTATATAAATAAATTGTTTTATAATAATGTCCTAAGAATAATATGATTATTCTTAAAAGGACCTTAGTCGAGCATTATTATGGGCTTGGACAACAATAATGCATTAAGACTAACCCTAAAATAAAGAGAGTGAGGTCTAGCAGCTGTTATATAGTGAATTCTCTCTGAAACGTTTAAGATAGTTCTTGTAGTTCGTTGTCACACCGGGTGGATTATGTAGAGGCCAAAACTTTTTGTAGTGGCTTAGAATCAACATACAATTGCATAATCAATTTCACAATAGTTATCTTTGGATTTCCAGACGATTAAAGGTAATCGTTCATACCCTTCTCACCCTAATTTGTTCCTCACACATGGATCCCTGGATGTGATCACTAGAAATTTTTTTGTGTGCCATGGGGTGTTCCGATGTTATTAAACTATAGACGTTTGGCCATACATATTGAGGGTTAAGTAGATACATCACGGAGAATTTTGTAAAAATAGAGTGAAATAGGAAAGATCAGTGTGATATAGGAATTATAAGTTAGCCTAAAGTGCAGAATAAAAGAAAAAATCAAAAAAATCAAAACGAGTAGAAAAAGTACTTGAAAAGAAAAAGCATTTTTGAGTGAGATGTATTGAAAAAGAAAAAGGTGACAAAGTCAAAAAAATAAGAAATACTCGTTCATTAGTGCACAGAAACTTGTAGTCTAACAATAATTTTTAGATTATGTTGTGATTTCCTAAGTGGAGAAATAAAGAAGGTGAGAGAAAATAAGGTAGTCAGCAGGGAAGATTCACTAGGGGGAGAATGAGGATTAATATGATGTACCAAACTATTTTCATGTTTGCAACCATTTTGATGCTTACTGTTTTTAAATTCCATACCTATCCTAAGCCTCAGAACGTTACAAGCCAGAAAGTCTTATGTGACGTAAGTATCCTTAGGCATAAATGGACATTATACTAAACAATTACATAAGTAACTATTTGTATTCTTCTATGATAATCAAAATACTTGTATGATTTGTGAATAGATTCCTATATGTGAGACCCTTAATGTTTGTATACTTTGTAATGCACTGAACTTAGATGTTTGAGGTCAAAAATGGTAAGTCAATTATTCATCATGTCAAAATTATTTGTAAAGATGTAATGCCTAGTCATGTGCTCCAAATTCAATACTTGTATCATATTTGCTCAAGGGTCGTCTTTCCTATTTCTTGTTTTTGTCTGTGTTGCTTGAGGACAAACAGTGACTTAAGTGTGGGGGAGTTTGATCTGCCATAATTTGGTGTATCAAATTAAACTAATTTCCATACTTTAGGATCTTGAAAGTAAGCATTATCATTAGGTTTAATTTATGTTTTAGTAAGTTTAATTAAATTCAAAAAAATGTACACTTTAAGTCTTTTATTAACCATAGGGGCTGAATGAAGCCTAAGGGATAGCTAATGTATTTTATGAGTATAAATGAGACCATTAGAAGGTGTGCTAAACCGATACTGGTCACTATGTTGTAACACAGAGGATTCAATGTCACAACATGGAGAGCAGAATGGAGAAATTCTGAGACTACCTTCGATGTCGCGACACGGCCTAAGGGTGTCGCGACATACCCTTGAAGACATATTGAAGAAAAGTATATTAACTTCTATGTCACAACATAGGTCCTAATGTGCCGCGACAACGACTCTGAATGGGAATGAATATGAACTAAGGGTGTTTTGGTCCGCACAATCCAACTTAAAGCTCAATAACGTCAACTAACCTAGGATTAAGAATGACTGCCACCTCAAATCTATAAATAAGTATGCTCATTTGGAACATGTTATGGAAACCAATTACTTAACTTAGAATCTTTCTTTTTATTTTAGTTTAGTATTTCTCTTTTCTTAGGTTTTAGTTTTATTTTAGTTTGTTCTTTGTTTTATCTTAGGAGATCTGGTTTCTGGATGCGATTAAACTTTGTGGATTCATTCTTCTTCGTAATACAAATCAGGTTTTTTCTTAAACTTTATACTTTCGATTAAATTATCATGTTTACGCTTTATATTGATTTTATATTATTTTCGAAAACCATGGGAAACTAATCCCTTTATGGGGGATTAGCGAGTGGAGGTATGATCTATTAACTATTTTATAGGTTTACTCAATGGATCAGTTGCTTTGGAAAGGAAGAACCTAAACCCTAGGCTTGACAATGCTGGGAAGTTATCAATGTGGGAATTAACCCAAAATTGGTATGGCCTATATGTGAACACCTTCACACCAAATTGGTATGGACTATGAGGTCAGAGGATAAGTAGTCCTTGCTGACTCGTTATTTTAGTAGACATATTGGAAGGTCTTGCTAGGATATCAACAAGTTGATTGATTGGAATCCAAAGCTACAGTTCATGAAGATTACCGAAGCGAGCTAATCACCCACAATTAGATTTAATCAATTTCAGTTTTTAATTTCTCGATACTTATTTACTTTTTATTATTACTATTATTATAAAAAAACCCCAATATTTATATTTTCATAATATAACCTATTTCAAGTACTAATTAGATCTTTTCATGCTTTGGTTGAAATTGATCTAGTATTAGCATCCTTTGGGTACGATCCTCAGAGTACTCACCTACTTTGTTATAGCTATATTACAACCTGATTCCTATACTTGCGGATACCGCCTCATTAATATTTATCTTTTGCTACAACATGAACGTTAGTACGTCCAGAGGCAGTCATTCACCATGGCACGATCCAGTTGTGGACAAGTACACAATAAGGCCAAGAAGGGGTCTACCAGAATGGCGTACAGGGAAACCCAACAGGGTACCAAAAATGGAAACTATGTATGACTCTCACAACTAGTATGATAGTATGATTGTGGCACGTCTGAGAATGTAGGCAAACATGATATTAAGAGGATCTGCCAAAAGTGTGAAGGTAAGTGAAACTGATAGAAGCATATTAACATAGGTGTACGTGAGAGGAAGGGGGCAACTCCTTCAGCGTATTGGCAAACAAGTATCAGCCATTATGAGTCTACCAAAGTTGACGTATAAGCCATTATGGATTATAAGGTAATGAAACAATTCTTCAAAGCTTAATTCTAAGTATTTACGGGTAAAGAAATCACTAGAAAGGTGGAAGTCCGCTAAGGACCATATTGGGTAGAAAGTCAGCTGGGAATTAACTAAAGACAAGGATGCCCGTCGGGACTAAGTAACGTGGGAAAGTCCATGGGGACTATCAAAAGATGGAATCCACAAAAGTGAAAATCTGAGAAAGAGAATAGTCCACTAAAAGTTATCTGCTTTTGGGAGTGTCTTAGTAGTAAGGTCCGAGGTGGAAAAAGTCCTATAGGACTATCTTGCCAGCATGAGTTCACAAATGAAAAATGAGAGGTGTATAGATTAGCCAAATCATATATTCAAGTCAACGATAGAGGAAGTTAGATTGGGTCGTCCTTAAGGAAGGGTGTATGCCAGGGGTTAAGTCGAAGAAGTTAATTATCGAGGCAAAATGGTAATCATATGTTGAGTTTAATGTGGACGGATTAGGGTTGGGATCCGTCGATATGGTGAAGATGATTTCAAGTCTGTCAGTAGCAAAGGTAATCACCGAACCGTTTATACGCATATATAGTTATCTTAAGGAGGCAAAACCAAGGTAAAATGGGAATATGTAATGAAGCAGGACAGGATCAAGTTCCAAAAGGATTTACTATTGGAAGAGCATGCTTGTAAATAATTCATTACGTAATTCAGCCAATAGTGAAAATCAGGAATGACAATGCGTCAACCAAGCCAGAAAATCTGTGGAGTTCCCAACTATGCACAGGGAGTTGAAATTCTATTCCTTTATTCTTTTTCCCTAAAAATATAGAGTTGTTACAATGCACTGTTGTTTAAAATCTCACTAAGTTCATTTTGAACTTATGATTATGCTATCTTGTATGTAGGAACAAGGATTGTCGGGACCTTAAGGGAAGGGATAAGCCAGACTTCGCCAAATTCACACAACGGGCGTTGAAGCCTTGTCATGTGTATAGAAGGGCACCCCTAGGGGCCACGCCTCGGGGACTAATTTAGTGTAGTTTTAGTAAAGCCTTAAGTTGAAATTTGGAAATAGTTATTTGTGTTTAATAAGGACAAATAACCGCAAAAGCTTGGCACTATAAGTTATAGAATTTAATTGAAATTTTAATTTTGGAATCTGTCTCTATCCATGGAATTGATTATGGGGTGATTGGTAACATTAATAGATATATAATTTTAGTATTGTCTAAGTCTGCAAGTAAATTAGATTAGAAATTTTATTAAGTAATTAAGTTATTCAGGTTAATTATGACACTTGATATCCAATCGCAGTGATTGGGTCAAATATGGTGTTACAATTTTCATTTTATTTAAGAGTTCAAAGTTAAGCATGACACTATTTCAATTATATCATTAAAGATTCTTAATGCGTATAAAAATGTGACTCTTTTCATTTTATTTAGGAGTTTAAAGTTTGATTTATCCTCGTAAGCAATAATATTATAAGTTGATTTTATATGTATAATGTGCTAATATTGTATAACTTTAGTGTCTAATATGTTCTAGAGGTGTTTTGAGTATGAATCCATAACTTGAAAAGGTGAATTTTTTTACAATTCTAAGTTTTTTTATCTCGAAACATAACAATCTCAAAATAGATATAATATATTTTGTGAACATGCATTTTTGAATGCATATCTTGAAACATGCAAGTCAATATCTAAGATTTAATTTAAGGGATTGCAAACCCAAGACATGGACTTCGTGTCAAGAGATTTCAGACCATGTTTCAAATCTTCAGCTCAAATAAAAAGACCTAGCCTATTTTTTGATAAAATTTAACCTTGCGACTCGTAATAAAACCTATTTAAGCCAAATTTTTAAAATGGCCAACTACCATTTAGTAATTTGCATAATTATAATTTAATTTGAATCTTCAAACGATAGTCACTTACTTCGATGATTAATGTGATGTTTTATATCTAATCATCTTAATGAACTTGTGAATGTGTAAATAAATGAGAAAGTGAGGATGACCGACCCTGCTCGCTTTCGATGGCTTCATAACAACATGCAATCATCTTTCTCCTTACATAAGGAAGCACTCTGGCTGCTTGATTCGAGACATACAAAAATCCTTTGTATTATGCACAATTGAGATTATTGTTGCTCTAATGGAAAATAACAGGAGAGCTTAAGCAACAAAGAAGACACATAAAGTTGGAAATTTTCTGATGCCAGTTTCTAACTTCTAGTACACAGAAGACCTATAAAATTATTTTCTAAAAACCAAAAATTGGAAAATTTCCGAAACCAAACAACATAATTTTAAGGAATAAAGTAAACCAATAAATAGAATTAAGAGCACCATTTAGCGCGTTTAACCCGTTTAACAATTACATGGGACAACAAATACTTTTAATAAACAATTCAGTTACAAAATATGATAAAAAGAATGAGAAAAATAGGTAATTTTTCTAACCCAAATTTAAAAATAAAATCGAGTGAAAGAAACCCAAAAAATAAAGAAAGAAAGAAAAAGCAGCATTCCTAAACCTGTTTAAGAATGGTGGCAGGAAATGCAGTAGAGTCGGAAAGATAAACTCATAACATAGAATAAAACCCTTTTCTTCATCAACTTTGGTTTCCAATTTAATTTCTCTCCAAACCTAAATAGACCAAAAGACAAATGAGCATGGTTTGTTCAAAAAAAAAAAAGAAAGAAGAAAGAAATATGATAGGCAAAATAGGAACGTCTGAGCTAAATACTATTCTAGCAGTAATAGCATGTTAAGACTAATGAATTGCGTATTACATCCAACCCAGCATGGCCTACACAATTTATAGCTTCTAAACTTGGATTGCCTTCTTATTATTTTTCCCATCCTTTACTTCCTTGCAATATTCATTTAAACAAAATGAGATTCATATTACAAACGCTCCTCCAACAAAAACCTTAAAAAAATACATGTTTTCTTCAGCTCCCCCACAAAATCTAATTCGACTCAATAAAAATCCGATCAAGAAGATGATATTTCTAAACTGCTACTTTCATTGTGAAATAAATTTAAGAAAAAAAAAGTATTCTGCCTAAATTTGAACAGTGTTTGAATGTACTAATAATTGGTTACCAACTTCAATTCACCGGATGAAATGCAACCACCACTAGAAGCAACTTTGAGAACCACATCTATCATTATATTATAAACGATTAGAATTTCCGCTACTGTATGGAACACACAGAAATCAAATTGACAAGAGAGGAATGGACCTAAATGGCAAGTTAAGCCATTTACCATTATCCATACCAGCAAGTAAAGACTTGTGACATTAGGCACCAATACAGACAAGCAAATAGAGAAAAGAGGCTAGCACATTAGATGAATGGAAAACGTGGAAGA
The DNA here is from genome assembly GCA_025698475.1 of Gossypium anomalum. Lineage (NCBI taxonomy): Eukaryota > Viridiplantae > Streptophyta > Magnoliopsida > Malvales > Malvaceae > Gossypium > Gossypium anomalum. Next base: position 66,444,165 of record CM046956.1, read on the forward strand.
TGGCCAAAGACAAGATGGATGGTCACTTTCAACTAACTTACCTTTGGGGTTTTGCAGACAATCCATCACTTAGATGATCATCAAATATGTTGGTAAAGGTTGTGGCGACTTCCATGCTGAATGCAGCCTTCAAAGACATGTGGACAGAATGCAGGCATAAAAGGTTCCATGCCATCAACACCAGAAATATGTATGAACATCCTATCCATCATCAACAGGTAGTACTACACAACAATATAAAAGTAAAACTGACACCTCCCAAAATCAGCTACGCTGGAGGCAAAGGTCAAAGCTAGATCAAACTCTTTGTTGAAGACGAGATCCAAAGAAGGGCCTTGCACAATTCAAAATTTGGGCTGAACACGAAGCAATCATACAAGATGACGAAGTGCAGAGATGCTAATTACAGTAGACCCATTAACGGCTTCGTCTTAAAAATTTAGAAGCTTTGTAGCAGATGCATGCACCAGAAACAAGGTCGCAACTAAAATCCATATGTTACTACTAGCAAATTCAACCTGTCACTCAAGCTTATACAACATGCAGGAGTGGCGACAAGTAGAAGAGGTGGTGCAGAGAAGCAATAGTGAGGAAACCATGTGCACTAAGATGCAGTGAAGTGGCGAAAGCGTGCTGTTTTACTTCAAAATCACAAATCAAAACAAAACATAAAAATACTTTAGAATCATCTATCTCAGAAAGACAAAGTTACCATGGTAACTAAGTTAACATAAAGGGGTAATAGATAAATAGAAGTAGATAACAATATGAAGCAAGAAAGAAACTTCCCAGTTTTATATGCTGCTGACAGCAAGCATCACAAAATGGAGTACAAGGCACCAGTTTTAACGGCTGAAACCCTTTGCAGAGTGGAAGCCATGCAAAACCACAAGTTCTAACGACCTCATTGTCACGAAACGAACATAAGTAACATAAATCTCTTTTCCTCACTGAACCTACAGGTGCTACAATATTACAAATTGTTTCCATAGATATCATTCCAGATTTGCTCAGTTCAGGTCCCGCTTTAAGCTCTGCAAAGGAGTTTTAATAAAAGCATATCAGACTGGAACCACATTTCAAGTAATAAAAATAAAATACCTGATGATTCAAGTAATTCAGCACGAATCACTTACCCATTAGCATAAGGTGAATCACGACAAGAATGACGATATGGAGGTGACCTGCTGTAGCTGCGACACGACAAGGTGATATGCTACGGCGCTGAGGAGATCTTCTGCCATGTGGACTATAGCTCTTGCAGCAAGACATAATAATTCTATAAGCAAGGAAAAATAACAAGTACAGTTTCAGTAGTTTGCATTCATTTGTTCAGATAAACAGTCATAACAATCCACAAAAAAGCTTAACTAAAAAAATAAGCCTTCACCAGATTAATTCAAATAAACTGATAAAACAGCTCGTCATTATAACATAAACCCTATAGAACTCATAGATAAATGCAGTCTTAAAATCTTGTGCCATGCATACACGTAATAAATTGAAAGACTTATTATCCACACATAAATACATAATCTAGCACATCAAGCTTCAAAAAAGGAATAAATAAGTCAAAGGTGAATCCTAAATAAGTAGGTCACATGTGACTCAAGTCTACCTCAATACAATATAGAACATATATATCCTATGTTTATTATCTTCCTACAGTCTAATATAATATATATATATATATGTAAAAGAACCATCAACACACCTGCGCCCATACCCATAACTTGGACTTTTACGACGATGAGGACTAGGGCTTCGACGTTGCCCATTCCCCGCGCCCCAAGAGCCAATGCGCGAGCGGCATTCCCGAGCAAAGTGACCAGGTTCACCGCACTCATAACACTTCAAATCCTCACCCCCACCACGGCGCCCACCACGGCCTCCACCACCTTTAGAGTTATGAGAAAGCTCCACATGCCAACCATTCTTGCCTTCAGGGAGAAAAGGGAAATTACTAAGCAAATTTGAGGTCAATAACACGGGATAAATCAGAAACCCGTGATTGACTTTGTGGAGACATAAGAACTAAGCAGCGCCAGACAAGCAAGCTTAGATTTTATTTGTTCCTTACACAACCGCAATAACCTAAACAACAGCTGCAAACAACTAGTGGATGTACTAAAAAGAATCATAATTTCGTTAAAAATTAGGACATGAATGGATTTAACGTATATGCAGCACATAATGTAAGGAAAAACAGAAATAATCAAGCAACAACCAATTAAAATAAATTTTCATAAGGAAATTGAAACTGAACCCATATTTCAAACAGATATCAGAGATGCAATAAATGGATAAATTAAACACCAACAACATCAAGATTCATAGAAAAAGTTGGAATAAAAGAAATATACTCACCGTCCAGTTCACGGATTGCATCCATAGCACTCCTGCGGTCATCAAACTCAATAAATGCATATCCAGGTGGCCTTCGAGCTACCCCATGCACTGAATTCATTCCATCAGCAACTAATCAATCAAATTAAAATGTATATATACATACATACATATATATTTTTTAAAAAAGTAAACTTGCTTCAAGTGATTCAACAGAAAATCTGAGAAGCTTCACCGTGAACCTTTAAAACACATAATTATTCAGGTCTCTATCAAAAATAAAAAATTTCTTTCATATAGAAAAAATAAAATAACCTGCGGAGAACACCGAAAATTCTAAACTCATCTTCGAGATCCCTCTCCATGACCCGAGGATCCAAGTTGCCGACATAAACCCGGGACATTCTCACTGCACACCATAAATAATAGTAACAATTTTTTTTTTTTAAAGGCGAAAGTGAAACAAGAACGGAAAACCCAATGGTCAGGAAAAGCTATTAGGGCCGTTGAAAATTGGACAGAGAAATATTAGGGGCTTTTGTAGGAAACAATCAAAGGAATAGAGGTAACTGAGAGAGAATATAATTAGGAATTACCGGAGGAAATTTAGAGGGTCTTTGGAGAGCTAGAAAATCATTAGGGATGAACCAATTTTTGAGAGAAAAGCTTAGATTTAGATATAAGAAATTTTTATTAATGGCTTATGAAGAGGGAGGGAGGGGACAATGGGTGGTTTAAATAACTAACCGGATTTTAAAAATTGGGCATTTGCCCATTTGACCACCTACAGTTTCTTCCCTTTTTTAAATTGATCCTCGTTTTCAATTAAAGCTTATTTTCTTAATTATTTTCAAATCAAGTTTTGTTTTTAAAATTCGTTTTAAACAAATGAATTTCTAGACACTGATTTTTGGGATGTGATAAATATATTTTAAAACTATCACAATTTCTCTCTAAAACACAAATATAAAGAAATTTTTCTCCTCACATTTCCAACACGCTTAATGCAAAAGACATTTTCTGTTTTTCTCTCCAAAAGTAACCTATTTTCTTAAATTTGAAAAAAAAATTACCTAATTCTATAATTAATTTTAAAAATCGGCATTTTTCTCTAACTAAGCCAAGCTTTATTGGTATTTGTTAGTTGTTATCTTATTCAGTTGGAATTTAAAAATCCAAAAGTATATATTGTTTGTTTTAATTTCCAAAACAATAAAGCAGGATTTAGAAAATCTAAAAGTATACATTTTTTAACTTTTCAAACTTAAGGTTTCTAGAATTTTTATAATGTGTTTTGGTTAACTAATATAGTTTCTAAAAATTATAGATTTAACCCTTACACTTTTATTTGATTATTTTTAATCTTTGTAATTTTTAATTTTAAAATATCAATCCTCATTAAATAATAACTTTTAAATTAAGTAAAGCCCTACTACTTTTAAGATATGGTGCACCAAACATATTATCATATATACAATACCACGTTAACTTATTATTTCCACATATTACTCACTAAAAACTCAATAAACGGATTAACGATTACATTAAGACTAAATTAAAAAGAACTAAAAATACAAAGACTAAAATTGACCAATTTAAAAATTACGAGGACTAAATTTGATCAAATAAAAGCATAAAAACTAAATCCACAACTTTCAAAAAGTACAAAAACTAATATCAAAATTTAACCTCGACTTTTTATGTTTTAAAAAAAAAATATGTAAGTATTAAAATTAAGAACAAATTGAAACAACATGTAAATATTGTAGGTTAATTTCTTTATAATCATAACCAAAATAAAATTTGAATAATTGTTAAAGGCTAAATTTGTTAATAAACTAAATTTAGAATTGCCACATCATCTCCCCTTACTAAATCAAACCAATAAGACAAATATAATTAATTTAATAAGCATTTTGTAACTTACTTTCAATAATTGGGTGACAAAAAACTTAAAAACATAATTGAATGTATTTAAGCTTTACAAGTCCCTAATTATTAGGGCTTAACAAAGGATAAAAATATCCATCGATGTATAAAAATTATCTATAGCTTACATAAATAAAACAATATAATTTAGGGGCTTTTCTTAACATGTAGCCAAAATCTGTGCTATTAGTTGCAAACGGAGTAAATTGGCTGTATCAAGCCATAAATAGATCCAAAGATCCAATCTTAGTAGAAAATCCTTAATCAATTTACTTAAAACTATACACTATGAAAGAGCAATGAGATTCCATGAAGTGGTAGACAGAGAAGGAATACCTGAGAAAACAGTAGACACTAAGCTTGCAGCGAGCGAAGAAGTAAAAGGTAGCTGTTTTTACTTCAAAACCAACCTTCCAAAAGAAAAGACACAAAACACAACCATAAAAGTAAATAACAAAATGGTATCTAAAACATATGGTTCGTCCTTCTCAGATAAGAGAGGGTTCGTTCTCGTAAATTTGATGCTAGATCCCTGTCGTAACCATTTTTTGAAAAACGGGATCGATTTTGGTTTGAAAATAATAATTAAAACGGGAGTTGCCACCGATCTTTATTTGGTGTGATCGGAACACCTTTGTTTTAATAAAACGATTTTAATTTATTAAAATGGTATTTTGGTCTACGAAATTCAAGAGAACAAGTTCAGGAGTCGGTTATGCGCGAGGAAGGATTAACACCCTCGACACGCCCAAAAATTGGTACCAAATTGATTAGTTAGTGTCTTAATGTCGAAAATTGAAAATCGAGAATGGATTTAAAATACAATTTTTTCTATTAATATTGATTATAAAATTCTTGGATTAGCTCGAAATGATTGCTTAAAGATTTTCTCGTCTCGAGATATTGGAGTACCACATCCCGTAAGTTAGGACATGATACCGTAAACTCCCGAGCGCAAGTTTGTCTTTAATTTTAATTGGATTTCCTTGTGTTTTAAAACTCGAAAAGGATATTTGCTATTTAGAAATAATGAGAAAATTGAAACCCCGTAAGTTAGGGCACAATCCCTCGATGTTCCAAAATGCAAAACATTGCCTTATTTGGGAATTTTTCGTTTTTGAATAGTAACGAGTACGATATTTCAACGACATGTATTTGTTAGATTAAAAAAATGATTTATTGGGTAAATGTATTGGGCTTAATGTATGATATGACTTAGGCTAGATAAAACAAAGATATATCGTAGAGCATGGTATAATACAACATGAATACAATGTTATACAAGCAAATGACAATGATGAAAATACGAATAGACCAAATATAATACACGCAATGGTAATATTCACATAACATATATCACTTAGATACTAATCATTAATAATCAAAGACAAATGAAGTAAAATAATATACAAAAAGGACGATTTAAAGCAAATAGGGTAAAGGTTTAAAATAGATAACGAATGAAATAATTAGGATTTAAAACACATAATACAAAAAGAAGGTTCAAAATGAACGACATGTGAAAAAGATTTAACATAAATAAAATATAATCAATTTGCAATAAAATAATATATAAAGCAAATTTCAAATAAATAATATGTTAAATAAATTAAAATGAATAATACACAAAGTAAAATAAAAAGTACCATTTAAAATAACATATAAAAGAACTTAGAATAAATAATATGTAAATGGGAAATTTAAAATAAATTATATACAAGAATATTTTAAAATAAATATATGTATAAATATAATCCAAAGTAACACACACATATATATATATATATATATATATATATATATATATATAAAAGTTTTAAGATAAGGAGTAAATAAAAAAATTTTAAAATAAGTAATATATAGAAAGTTCAAAATAAATAATAATAAAACGAATTTAAAATGATTAACATATAGAATAATATATTTAAATAACATATAAAAATTTTAGATAGATAATATATAAAAAATAGTTTAAAATAAAAGGTATCTAAAAAATAATAATATGCATAATAATTGAAATAAATAATGTATATGAATGTTAAAATCAATAATAGTTTAAAATATGTAAAACTTAGAATACATGATAATAACACAAATTTAAAATAAATAATATAAGAAAAAAACAAGCTTAAAATAAATAAATAATAAAATAGTTTCCTAAAAAAATGAAATAATAAATAAATAGATTAAATAGATTAGGACTAGGCTGAAATTGAATTACAAATTAAGGTAAAAATTGTAAATAGTGAAAAGAAGGCCATCAAGGATCGAAATGAAGCACGCTGAAACAACGAGGGACTAGCTGGGAAATATTCCCAGCCTTTATGTGCATCATTTCGGCAGGGACTCAAATGTAATCAGAAGAAATTTATGAGGCCAGATTAAAAAAAGGTAAAAAGAAGAACAAGGACCTAATCCAATAGCAGCACAAAAGAGAAGGACTGGCCACATAAATAGCCCATTTTAGGCGCACAGACCCATTCTCCTTTGCCCAAACGACGCTGTTTCATGAAGCATTTTAATCTTTTTTTTTTTTTTTTTTTTTTTTTTTTTTTTCTCTTTGTTTTTAAAACAAACACAGGATACTCCCCCACCCCTTTTTCTCTCTTTGGCTAGGGTTCCAACACCCATCATCACCGGCGGTTCACCGTGCCGAACGGAGGGGAGAGCTCCGGCGACATGGCCACGGGATGGATCCTGTAAGACTCTCTTCTCTTCTTCCTTCTTTTATTTATTTTATGTAAAATAGATTTTTTAAAATAAAAAAATAAAAAGAAACTAAAAATTAATAGAAAACAGATAGAAGGAAAACGAGATCAACCTTTTCTCAACTTTTTCTGCTTTTTGATTAATAGTGTTCGTGAAAAAAATACAGAGAGAACAAAAATGGCTTTTATAGCCGAATACAAACTTGTTCCTATTTTTATTTTTTTGTTTTTTTCTTCGTTGTTTTTTTTCTCTTTTGTTTGTTATCATTTTTGTCTTCTTACTCGTTGTTTCCTTCTGTTTGCGTGTTGGACTCGTTGTTGCACGTGACGAACGGTCAGACACGTGTGAGGAGGCTGACGGTGGTGGCGTGGGTGGTGGCCATTGGTGAAGGGTACGACGGCTGATGTTGAAGGAGGCTAGGGTTTTGGGTTGTAGTGTTTTAAGTGGGCTAGGGTTAGTTTATTTTGGGCTTTGTAATTGGATCTGGGTTTGGGGTAGTTTAGCAATTTGGTTATTTGTAAATGGACTATACATTGGACTTTTATTATTTTATTTGGGGTTTATTGACTTGGGCCAAAAATTGGCCATTACAGCTGCCCCTCTTTGCTCATTGTCGTGTAACGAGAATGGAGCAAAGACCTTAAAATGGCCAATTTTGCCTAGTCTTGTTAAGTCTTAACCTCTTCTATTCTTCGAATAGCCTCATTCGACCCATCGCAACTTTCAAAGGTATAGGACATAGTGCTACGATTTGTTCTAGTGCAAAGGAGAAGAGATTTGTAGCTTCGATCTACTCTACTGCAACATTGTTAATGGCCTTAATCTACTCTACTGTAACTTCAGAGAGATAAGATTTGCCATGGTAGATTTGATCTGACCCACTGCAACTTCAGAGGTGTATGATTTATAGCTTTAATCTGCTCTACCGCAACTTCAGAGAGATAAGATTTGCTATCTTCAGTCTATTCCACTACAACTTTAGGGAGATAAGACTTGGTAATTTTAACCTGCCCCACTGCAACTTCAGGGGGATAAGGTTTGTTTTGATCTGCTCTACTGCAATTTCAGAAACATAAGATCTGTTTATTCATAGCTTCAATTTGCTCCACTGCAACTTCAGGGAAATAAGATTTGCTATCTTCAATCTTCTCCGCTGAAACTTCAAGGAGATCTGCTGTGGCTTTGAACCGTTCCAACGCCATTTCAGGGAGAAGATATTTGATTTCCAGCCTGTTACCCTACTGCTTAGGGGGTTAAAGCCCATCGCATTTGATCTGTTTCCCTACTGCTTAGGGGGTTAAGATCTGTAAATTCAGCTTATTACCCTACTGCTTAGGGGGTTAAGGTCTGTAAATTTAGCTTGTTACCCTACTGCTTAGGGGGTTAAAGCCCATCACCTTTGATCTGTTTCCCTACTACTTAGGGGGTTAAGATCTGTAAATTCAGCCTGTTACCCTACTGCTTAGGGGGTTAAGGCTTGTAAATTCAGCTTGTTACCCTACTGCTTAGGGGGTTAAAGCCCATCGCCTTTGATTGTTTCCCTACTGCTTAGGGGGTTAAGATCTGTAAATTCTGCCTGTTACCCTACTGCTTAGGGGTTTAAGGCTTGTGAATTCATTGATTTTAGGGACATGACCTGTAGAATCAGTTCCATGTATCTATGCTTATGCCAAATGATTAGGATGCTATGATCGAAATGAATCAAATGCTCCTAACTAGATGTGCTATGAATGGTATATGAATGAAAATGTTCCCCTTAAAAAGGCTTAAGGTATCATCGCTTGTTGTTCATCAGGACATTATCACTGACGTATTACGCTGCCATCTTGTTCGGCTGGTATTCTTGATAGAAGAGTCAGAAAAACAATCACATTTTACTCAAAGAAGCTTGCCCATTGTAATTTCGTGAGTCCCTTCCACTGTACCTTCTGGGACATAAAGTTTGTGCCTCCCACTGCAATTTCAGAGAAACAACATTTGGTTTTTTCCATCCATCCTGCTGCAACTCAAAGGTACAGGATTTGTATCATCTTCAATCGATTAATTTGTTACACCATTCCCTGGGTGTAATGACCAGATGTATATGTCTGATATCTGTATGAATGTAGAGTATCATTTTTCTTTTCCTGAGAATGATCCCCTTTTACACTTTGATTGACATTGCTCATTATTTGTCGAGGTTGCGTCACTGGCGCCATATTTTTGCTTTTTCATGCAACTGATATCTTTTAACAAAGGATCTGGAGAGATAGCCACAATTTTAAACTCGCCTCTCTCAAATATTTCCAACCCTTAGACTTGGTGAGTTCTAAATAATGGTCCTATTTCAGGTTCCTATACTATTTAGAAGCTTCTAGAGTAATATGCAAAACTTCTTTTGTAAAAGTATTATTGGTCCATTAATCATTATTTCACTGCAAAATTCTAGAAAAAGACCAAAATGATGGACAAGAAGGAAATTGATTGGGAGCATAGCTCGAAATGAATAAATTAATCAAAGATTGCGAATGCAATAAAGAGGAAATTAACTCAAAATGAATAAGTTAATCAAAGATAGCACTGCGATAAGAAGGAAATTTATCGGGGCATATCTTGAAAAGAATAAGATAATAAAAAATATCAAATTCAAAAATGGGCAAAATGAAAGCTAGGTGCCCCAGATATCGTAGCTTGAGCTTCTCTGTACCAACCTCTTGAGGACCCTTCTGAGCTCAATATGTGTTTAGGGGATCCGGAGTACATTGTCGATGCTCCAAGATGTAACATACCTCTTTATTGTTAATTCAGGTCATAACAAGACTGTTGTATGCCCCACTTTGATTAAAATTTGAGCCGCCTTTTTTGGGTTTTCAACTCAAATCCCCTTTGGTCTCAAGGCGCCCTTTGCGGGTTTTCGCCTTGGCCTCTCCTTTTCTTTTTTTTTTTTTAGGGGCCCTTTGAGGGTTTTCACCTTGGCCTCTTTCCTTTTAGGTAGAATGCTCCTTGATTGGATTTGAATTCACCGGATTGGGCAAAGCTTTGCCATTCATTTCGACTAGAATCAATGCTCCTCCAGAACAGGCATTCTTTACTATAGAAGGTCCTTCCTAGTTTGACATCCACTTTCCTCTGAAGTCCTTTTGTATAGGAGGGATATTCTTCAACATCAAGTTCCCCTCGTGGAATTCTCTAGGATAAACTTCTTTATCGTAAGCTCGTATCAGTCATTTCCTGTATATTGGACCACGACAGATAGCTTTTAACCCTCTCTCTTCAAATTCAATTGATCCTATTGGGATTGGATCCATTCTACCTTATCCAACTTCAGTAATGACAAGACTTAGAGAAAATGAATCTCATCTTCAAAACCGATTCTATTGGATCCATTCTACCTTATCCAACTTCAGTAATGACAAGACTTAGAGAAAATGAATCTCATCTTCAAAACCGATTCTATCTCATAAACCAATGAGCAATGTGTTGCCCCAGCTAAGGTCCTGGCAGACGTTTGATAAGGATAGAGGGTAAATGGTGACTTCTTATGCCAATCTTTACAAGTCTTGGTCATCTTCCCCATAATACTTAGTTTTTTTTTTTACCTTTACTGCACTGCAATATGGCGCCTAATCTTTGAACAGACTGCAAACGTTTGACATTGGGTAGTTGTGTTAGACATGATCCTTTCTGGCATTCTTTGTTGGCACATTTTCTCTTTTTTTTTCTTTTTCTTTTCTTTTTTAAGTTTGATGACTATCGACTTAGTAACATTGGCAGATGAAATAACTTTCACCCTTTTGGCGGAGTAATTGATGCCTGCTAGAAGCTTTCGACGAGATTGGCCCAAAACCTCTATGCCCCACATAGAGAAAGTCTACGAAAAAATGAAGGGGCACATGGATCTTGTCTCCATAAATTTGGCATTTACGATATATTAATGCCATCCCTTTCTACGGTGGACCAACAGAACCCAAATCTCATGATTAGCCTGGCCATCATAAAACCGTTAGCATATGCTGTTTGCAACATCCTCATCTCTTAGTAGCCAGGCGTATCTTGTGCAAAAAATCTTTAAATTCTTGGAAGTGACTCAATGACATCTCGCTTCGCCTTTGTGGTGATGCAAACTCTGATGTTTGCCTCTTTCTTTTGTCCTAGGTCTACTGTCCACTGACTTTTTGTAAGAGAGGATCTGTTTTCATTTTACTCTACCATCCTTAACAAATCAGGGAGTAGTCTACATCTCTGTCATCTTCAAAGTGTTGAGATCCCTTTAGGCCCATATTTCGCTCGAAAGGAGACTCAGAGTCAGTGCCAGCGTTACTCACATCATTGATATCTGGGGACCCGCTGAAGGCAGATTCCAAAGAGTAAATTATTCTAAGGATGATTATTTGTATGGTATGATCATGAATGAAGTATACATGATTATTTGAAAGAAAGTCCAAAGAACAAATGAATCTAAGAACAATTATTTGTACAATATGAAAAGAATATTTGCTCAAAAAGATGCATTTTATTGAAATAAATACTTAGGACACAAGCCTATTTCACAAAAAGGGTCTAATTGCTCTAGGATTAAAGCAACAAGTGTGTTTTGAATATTACTCTAGATTAACTCTAAAAATAAAGGGATCTCTTCCACAGTCCCATTGTTCAAAACACTTCCAAGTAATGCAAGGGTTTGGAAACTTTTTTTCTCGGTTCCTTCTTCGGATGAGTCATTCAGATTCCCTGATATTCCTTCCAGGCTTTTGACTTGTTTAAGGCATTGCAACTCTCTTGCCCCCACTTTCAAATCGTATTTACTGTATTGTCAGAGTGATTTGGTTATGAGGAATTGTCAAACTTCACAACTCCCATTTCAATAAACTTTTCGACCAACTTTTTAAATGTAGTGCTTTTTCGATTGAGCATTCTCATTATATCATTTCGGGAATGGAGGTTGCACAGGTTCTGAGTAAGACGGAGACACAATATGCACATCAAAGAGATTTTGATACAACTCATTATATGACATTGGGATGGGTGTAAACCAGAGCCTTTCTGTATTCGACCTTGAGTTAGATTCCTGCCTCAAAGGGCCTTGATAGTTAGTGGTTACAGTCATCGGTTGGCCTATGTTGAGCAATTTGGAAGACATGCTCACAATGTTTACTTCATTTTCGCTGTTTCTCAGGGTTGACCTTTTAGCGCTTTCTCCTACATCTATCTTCCAGCTCCTGATTGCATTTTCAATTATCTCGCCGAACATTACTATGTCTGAGAAGCTCAGGGTAGCACTTCCCAACATATGGGTAATGAACGGGGCTTTCAGAGTGTTAACGCAAAGCATCACAGTTTTTTTTCTAGAAGAGGTGGCTGGACTTGTATCACTACCTCTCTCCATCTTTGGGCATATTGCCTGAAGCTCTCACTTTGCTTCTTTTCCATATTCTACAGTGTAATTCTGTCGGGCGCCATGTCAGTCACGTGGCCATACTACTTCATGAAAGCCTGTGCTAAGTCTTTCCATGAATTGATTTTAGCACGACTTAATTTATTGTACCATTTAGATGCTGACCCGATCAGACTGTCTTGGAAGCAATGAATTAATAATTAGTCGTTATTAACATATCCTGTCATCCTTCGACAGAACATTGTGATGTGAGGTTCAGGACAACTAGTCCCATTATACTTTTCAAACTCTAGAGTCTTAAATTTTGGCGGGAGTCCTAGATCAGGGACCAAACTCAGATCTTTGGCATCAACCTCGCGATGGTAATCAGCATTCTCCATCACTCTAAGTTTTTCTTCTAACCACTTGTATCGATCTTCTAGTTGTCTTGCCAGTTCAACCTTTACTTTTCCTATTCCTTCCATTTCGTCTAGATCAGGAACTTCATGATTGGTTGGATTGTTCCTTGGATTGGAACCTGAGCCCGTCGAGTAGTTCATGGGTGCCGAAGTACCGACCTGATGTTGTTGTGATCTGATAGCAATAGGTACATCTTGCGGACATGTCTGATCGTTTATCGGGGTGAAACCCGGAAGGTATAGAGGCTCCTCATTGTCCTCCCCAGCATTGATCATGGATTTTTTTTTCCTTTTCCTAGCCCCTTAACCAGTAATTGAGACAACTGATTCATCGTATTCCTTTGGGACTCTAGCATTTGGTCCCTTATATCTTGCTGGATCTTCACCAGTTGCTCTTGCATTTGCATTTGTAGTAGGTCTTACATCTCTCTTTGAAGTTGTTCAAGTCTTTCCAATCTTTGATCCATATCTTTTATCCTTTTTCGTGTACCGTAAGGATGCCTAGTCGCTTGACTTTTGTCAGTTCCCAGTTTAACTGAAATAATTTCACCTAATTAGGGTTCTTTTTTAGGGAAGGTCTAATGCAAATAATGCAATGCAATGCAAATGCATGAATGAAAAAGAAAGGAAGGCATTGATTCTAAATTCAATTTCATTAGAACAACTTTTCTAGAAAACAAATTCCTTTACATAGAACGGATTACATAGACGGCATTTCTCTCATGTTCCAAGCGAAGACACCTATCTTCCTCTTCATATCCAGATGTTATGGTTGAGTCTTGCGAATTTTCCAAAAGATGTCTCTATTAACTCCTTTTTACTTGATCTAGGCATCTACTCATTGATCACTTATCCTCGCGATACTCATCAGCTCCTTTAAGAAAGTCGAGACGTGACGACTCTCGAATAATCTTTGTCGGCTTGAATCCTCGGGAAATGAAACAAAGTTTTGTATTACTCTATTACATATGCAGCCTTGCCCTCATATTCCAGGCGAAAACATCTATCCTCCTCTTAATATCCGGATGTTATGGTCGAGTCTTTTGAATTTTCCAAAAGATGTCTCTTTCTGCTCGATCTGGATTGCGGCCCATTGCTCACTTATCCCCGATGCTCGTTAGCTTCTTTAAGACATGACGGCTCTTGAATAATCTTTGTTAGCTTGAATCTTCAGGCGATAAAGCAAAGTCGGGTATTTCTTCATGGACTATCAATCTTCCTTCATTGTGTTTACTTGGACCATATTTAGACAACCGCGTTATAATCCACTTTATCAAGAAATTCGTTTTCTTATGACAAACTGCTCTATTTAGCAATCAAATAAGAATCAATACCTCCTTTCTATGATGATGTAATGTAATGCATTTATATATAAAAACAAAAACAACACACATTAGTACAAGAGAAATAAATAACAAATAAAGCACCTAATCGGGTGACTGCTAGGGATTCGGAGTGGCTCTACTTAGGGTAAGCTCCTAAGTCTCTATATGTGGCTCGGTTCTAGAGTAAGGGTACCCGAACCAGCAGATTCCTTGATCTTTACCCATTATAGGCTCATGTAGATCGAGTTTGGTTCAGGGAAATACATTTCCCTATGACCATGCAGAGATGAAAATCTCACGAAATCATAAGTACGGATGTATCCGGGAAGTAATCTACTAGCCCATGCGGAGGTGAAAACCTCACGAAGGCATAGTTTCTCACTCCACTTAAAAGGTGTGACCACAACGGTCATGCAATGCAATGTGTGAGGATATATACATAAGAAAACCTGAGGTAAAAAAGAAAATAGAGCTAAAACGACGAAAACCATAAGAAAAGCATATGAAATGCAATGAGGGGATCGTAAATTTAAAATGAAAAATGAATTTTAATTTTGGACAAAGGACAAAAATTAATCAATTTGTGGCCCGACTCTCGATGTCCCCAGTGGAGTCGCCAAGCTATCGTAACCATTTTTTGAAAAATGGGATTGACTTTGGTTTGAAAATGATAATTAAAACGGGAGTCGCCACCGATCTTTATTTGGTGTGATCAGATCACCTTTGTTTTAATAAAACAATTTTAATTTGTTAAAACGACATTTTGGTCTACGAAATTCAAGAGAACAAGTTCTGGAGTCGGTTACGTGCGAGGAAGGATTAACACCCTCGACACGCCCAAAAATTGGTACCAAATTGATTAGTTAGTGTCTTAATGTCGAAAATTGAAAATCGAGAATGGATTTGAAATACGATCTTTTCTATTAATATTGATTTTAAAATTCTTGGATTAGCTCGAAATGATTGCTTAAAGATTTTCTCGTCTCGAGATATTGGAGTACCATATCCCGTAAGTTAGGACACGATACCGTGAACTCCCGAACGTAAGTTTGTCTTTAATTTTAATTGGATTTCCGTGTGTTTTAAAACTCAAAAAGGATATTTGCTATTTAGAAACAATGAGAAAATCGAAACCCTGTAAGTTAGGGCACAATCCCTCGATGTTCCAAAATGTAAAACATTACCTTATTTGGGAATTTTCGTTTTTGAATAGTAACGAGTACAATATTTCAATGACATGTATTTGTTAGATTAAAAAAATGATCTATTGGGTAAATGTATTGGGCTTAATGTATGATATGACTTAGGCTAGATAAAACAAAGATATATCGTAGGGCATGGTATAATACAACATGAATACAATGTTATACAAGCAAATGACAATGATGAAAATACGAATAGACCAAATATAATACACGCAATGGTAATATTCACATAACATATATCACTTAGATACTAATCATTAATAATCAAAGACAAATGAAGTAAAATAATATACAAAAAGGACGATTTAAAGCAAATAGGGTAAAGGTTTAAAATAGATAACGAATGAAATAATTAGGATTTAAAACACATAATACAAAAGGAAGGTTCAAAATGAACGACATGTGAAAAAGATTTAACATAAATAAAATATAATCAATTTGAAATAAAATAATATATAAAGCAAATTTCAAATAAATAATATGTTAAACAAATTAAAATGAATAATACACAAAGTAAAATAAAAAGTACCATTTAAAATAACATATAAAAGAACTTAGAATAAATAATATGTAAATGGGAAATTTAAAATAAATTATATACAAGAATATTTTAAAATAAATATATGTATAAATATAATCCAAAGTAACATATATATATATATATAAGTTTTAAGATAAGGAGTATATAAAATTTTTTTAAAATAAGTAATATATAGAAATTTCAGAATAAATAATACTAAAAGGAATTTAAAATGATTAATATATAGAATAATATATTTAAATAACATATAAAAATTTTAGATAGATAATATATAAAAAATAGTTTAAAATAAAAGGTATCTAAAAAATAATAATATGCATAATAATTGAAATAAATAATGTATATGAATGTTAAAATCAATAATAGTTTAAAATATGTAAAACTTAGAATACATGATAATAACACAAATTTAAAATAAATAATATAAGAAAAAAACAAGCTTAAAATAAATAAATAATAAAATAGTTTCCTAAAAAAATGAAATAATAAATAAATAAATTAAATAGATTAGGACTAGGCTGAAATTGAATTAAAAATTAAGGTAAAAATTGTAAATAGTGAAAAGAAGGCCATCAAGGATCGAAATGAAGCACGCTATTTGAAACAACGAGGACTAGTTGGGAAATATTCCCACCTTTATGTGCATCATTTCTATAGGGACTCAAATGTAATCAGAAGAAATTTATGAGGCCAGATTAAAAAAAGGTAAAAAGAAGAACAGGGACCTAATCTAATAGCAGCGCAAAAGAGAAGGACTGGCCATATAAATAGCCCATTTTAGGCGCACAGACCCATTCTCCTTTGCCCAAACGACGCTGTTTCATGAAGCATTTTAATCTGTTTTTTTTTTTTTTTTTTTCTCTTTGTTTTTAAAACAAACATAGAATACTCCCCTACCCCCTTTTCTCTCTTTGGCTAGGGTTCCAACACCCATCATCGCCGGCGGTTCACCATGCCGAACGGAGAGGAGAGCTCCGGCGACATGGCCACGGGATGGATCCGGTAAAACTCTTTTCTCTTCTTCCTTCTTTTATTTATTTTATGTAAAATAGATTTTTTAAAATAAAAAAAAACTAAAAGAAACTAAAAATGAATAGAAAACAAATAGAACAAAAACGAGATCAACCTTTTCTCAACTTTTTCTACTTTTTGATTAATAGTGTTCGTGAAAAAAATACAGAAAGAACGAAAATGGCTTTTATAGCCGAATACAAACTTGTTCCTATTTTTATTTTTTTTTCTTCGTTATTCTTTTCTCTTTTGTTTGTTATCATTTTTGTCTTCTCGCTCGTTGTTTCCTTCCGTTTGCGTGTTGGACTGGTTGTTGCAGGTGACGAACGGTGAGACGCGTGCGAGGAGGATGACGGTGGTGGCGTGCGTGGTGGCCATTGGTGAGGGGTGCGGCGGCTGATGTTAAAGGAGGCTAGGGTTTTGGGTTGTAGTGTTTTAAGTGGGCTAGGGTTAGTTTATTTTGGGCTTTGTAATTGGATCTGGGTTTGGGGTAGTTTAGTAATTTGGTTATTGGTAAATGGACTATACATTGGACTTTTATTATTTTATTTGGGGTTTATTGAATTGGGCCAAAAATTGGCCATTACAATCCCTACCAACCAAAACAAAACAAGGCAGCACAATATGAATTGAGAAGGGTTCTCTAAAGATTTGAAACTTAAGCTATTTGTTTTTTCTTCGATACACTGAAACATAAGCGGCTTAGATCATGCAACTGGACAGGGTTCTAACTGGATCTATGAATTGGGTCGTGTTGCGGCCAATCCATGTTTATATTTACAAGTTTATAATCCCCCTAGTTTGAGGCACACCCTGTCTTTAAGGTAGAAGGGGTTGAAAACCAAATTCAAATTACCTTATTATGAAGATGCGAACATAAACATAAATCAGTGTACTCAAATAACCCTTAAAAGTATTTCAAAAACATTAATCCAGATTTGTTTGAGGTATGAGGTACTCACTTTAACCAATGCAAAGTAAAGTAAGAAAGCTAAGCATAGGAGAAAACAATGTATAAGATAACACTTTCAGCAACCAAACTACATGGCTAAGCCTTCTCGTTGCTGTTGCTGTTGCTCTTCTTCTCAGCGTTTTGATTTGGAACAGGTTGAATTCTCTGATAAGGAGTCCTAGTCAAAGTCTCTCCCCTCAAAGTAGCTACATACTGATCATTTGTATCCTCTTTCCGCTGGAGCTCCCCAAGGTATTCCGCTAATCGCTCTTGGTTCACTTTCCCCATCATCTAATCAAAAAAAGGGAGGGAAGGAGGACACGAGATAAAATTATGAACCCTTAGTTTATGATGCTTCAACGAATCAGGCAGGCAATCTGATATAAATTATGCAAAACATTCAATTACTCGATGAATTAATAATGGATGGAACTCAAGAGTAAGGAGGGTAATTACGAGGGATTAGGGGCGAGCGTTTTCGAGCAGCCGGGCCTCAAATTGAGGGTTACGGGAGTTGGTAAGTTGTATGACGCCGTAGCCAATGACACCCAGAACAATGCCGCAAAGGGTGGCAAAGGCCAAGAAGAACGGCTTCGAATCCCTTGTCCTCCTCACTAGCCACTGCCATGTCTCGCTTTTTTCCCATAGTATTGACATTTCTAATTTCTGGATCATTCTATTCTTGTTTCATTAATTAGTAAAACCGATCACCCCAACAATTGAACCCTCCCTAATTCCAAAACAAATAAATAGCCCTTTTTAACTGGGTTAAGAAAAGTTCTGTTGGCCCGTTGGCCTCTAAAAATCAACAATTTATTAATACCTTATTCCCTCAATATGTTTTTTTCAAAAGAAGATAAAAAGTTCTCAATAAAAATTTTAAAAAATTAATTAAGTTTCAAAAGAAAATTACACCAGATTGAGTCTTTCGTGTTAAAATATAATTAATTATGACTTTCTATTAAAGGAAATAGTTGTTAACCTATTTGATCGCTAATGGAAGGTAACACAATAGATATAAATTCTTAAAAATTGACACATGAAATTATATGTGTATTAATGCAGACATGGAAAAATAATTAAAATATTTAAATTAAAAAAAATCTTATGTGCAAATTCTCTTTAATTAAATTTTTTTATCTTTAAATTAAATGTTTAAAAGAAACAAAGTAGAAAAAAATAATTAAACTCTATTTGGATAAAGTGATTTTGAAACCGAAAAAGCAAAAACTAAGATAAAACTCAAATCAAACCCTTTAAAATCTCTCTCTCTATTTGGATTTTCCGTTATAGAATGTTTGTTGTATCGTAAAAGCCTTAATTCATGATTTAGTCTTTGAAATATATTTATTTTTATTTTAATATAATTAAATTATTTTCTTTAAATTTTGATACCTAAAATATTCATCTTTTATAATTTTTAGTCCAAAATTTTTCAAACGTTAAAAAAATCTCGACCCAATAAAATCATGGCACATGTCTTATTTTTATTTCATAAGATAATTTTATTAAAATTCTTTTTTGTTAAAATAATATATTATTAAAATGGTTTTTAATTAGTTAGTTATTGGTTAATTTTTTCTATTATTTTTCACAACTATTCTCTCTCATATCTGAATTTTTTCACTTTATATTACTTTTTTTCACATTCTTGGTTTCTCATTCTCCACTTCATTTTTGGATAAATTTTGAATTAATTCTGTCCAATTATAAAATTAGGACAAATTTTAAAAGTACCCAAACAAGTAAAAGACAAAAAGATTTTGGTTCTCCCATTTTTGAACAAATATGAATCCTCGGCAAGTCTTGCATTGCAATAAAGGATGGAGTTGTATTCAAGATTGTTGGAGATTACAATTCCATGACCATGTTTAGTGAATGGGGTACATGCATAGGTTTCAACGAGACTAGCCATTTATGTCTGTGTGTCAAAGAGATTGTTTTGGAGGATTTTAGTTTTTAGTTGAAAGGAAATGATAACGTTAATGGTTGGGTAAATCTTAAGCTCAAAAGATCATCTAAATTCCAATGAGTTTTTAGATGGTATCCATGTATTTATAGGTTTAGATGTTGTAATACTCCTAACCCGTATCCGTCACCGGACTAAGGTCACGAGGCATTACTGAACATAAATACAGTTTTGAACATTCTCATGCTAACATAGGTCATATTCATATATACATCTAATGCACATATAATTAATTAAATATTAAATATATATTATAAAACATATTGTATATACGAATTACAATTTCATCACTTTATTGATAAACAAATACCAAAATAAAAAAAAAAATCAATCATTATATTTCTTAATCTATACATGCGCATATTTAACCAAATAAATAATATCACAAGACATTTTATCCCTTGGCATATATGGCATTATCAACTTCACAAATGATTAAAAATATTTCATTAAACATTAAAGTCATACAAATTACACCATTCAATCTTAAAATAGAAGTGTACTAATTATAAATCTGTAAACATACATATATATATATATATATATATATATATATATTTGTTACTTATTAAATATACAATTTACTAACAAAACATATCTAATACCTACTCAACATTTATCTTCATCAATTATACCTATTATACCAACCACTTAAGCATCATTTATGCATATATATATATATATACAATCAACATCTTGCTCCGTTGTTAAGCCAACTTACTAGTCCTTTACAGAACATAAATATCATAATAATCCCTTAATACATTCAAACTTAAAATATATATATATATATATATATATATATATATATCATGAAATGTTCATTTACATATTAACACCTATATCAAACATAAAAACCAATTTCATATATATACTTTATCTATACCCAACAAAACTGAATCATCTAAACATACTTATGATAATTTATACACACCATGACCTACTCATCAACCACAATCAAGTCCACTAATCATTTTTAAGCTATTTCCAAAACGTATAACACCAATCACATATACCATTCATTCATTTCATATAACCTTATAATCAAAATGGATTAAACCATGACCAACATAACCAAATTCAAACTTTGAAGTTAAGCCATATTCGCATGGCTCAAATTATACCTATTCCAAAATCTAACAAAATACATATTAGCCTATACATGCCATAAGTTTAAAAATAGACTTTTAAAAATATCGAAGCTTGACAATTGTGTGGATGACTTCTCTGACGATCCCCGAGCTCGTAACTTACAACAAAATCTATAAAACTGAGTAACAAAAACACACATAGAGTAAGCTAACTTAGCTTAGTAAGTCATAAGCAAATTTAACCATCCAAAATAATAATCAAAAAATTTTAAACAAACCAAATTATGACATTAATGTTATACATTATCTCGAACATATCATCTCATTTATTTATTTATAACTTATACTTTTACACAAAAGAGTTACCTTGGCCGAATGCTAATATTTCACGTTTAGCATAATATCATTCAACTTTTCATTCCCAAAATAACATTATATCAAATATGCTTACATTCAAATATATACTCATTAATCAAACTCAACTTCATAAACCAACATCACTCATTTGGTCGAATATAGAAGATCAAATATAATATCACATATGTGCATACCTATATGGCCGAATATACAAGATCAAATATAACATCACATATGTACATACTATGTAGCCGAATATACAAAATCATTTAGCTCAGTTTACTTGCTCAATTATCACTTCAACATGAAGCCTTATAGGCATAGGCTTTAAAATAAATCTCCGGCACAAAACCTGCTAGGCATAAGCCTAAATCACACATCGGCACAGAACCTGCTAGACTCAAGGTCTGATTTTTTATTCACCGGCAATAAGCCTGCTAAGCATAAATCCCGGTTACATTCACCAGCATAAGGCCTGAATATCACTATTATAAAACTGTTTCGTACACAATTCATATAACAAAAACTCCAGATATTTCATAGTATTTCTATATTTAAACACATTCGGCTAGCTCTTTTATGAATCTATAGTTTCCAAAAAAGTATATTAAACTAAGTTACATTCAAGAAAAATGATGTTTAATTGCTTAAAGACTTACCTCGAATATCGACGAACGATATAAATCAACTATTCGACTATTTTTGCTTTTCCCCGATCCAAGTCCGATTTCTTTTGATCTTGATCTATACAATTTCAAATTAATCTTATTCAAACACCATTTCATTCAATTTACTCCAACAACACATAAATGGGCAAATTACCATTTTACCCTTAATATTTCATACTTTTACAAATTAGTCCTAATTGCATAAAACACAAAATACACAAAATCTCACAACAATAAACTTGGGCCGAATTTTCCATATACTCATACTAGTCCATATATTTCATCTATTTCACATTTTAGAGCCTCAATTTATTATTTTTTCAATTTAGTCCTAATTACTCAAAATCTTCAAAAACTCCAATACAAAACATGTTAATCTAAAACATATTTTTGATATTTCATCATCAAACATCACAAAACGCAAATATTAATCAATGGCATAACTCAAAATATGCATCAAAATCAGAAATTTAAGCATGAGTCAGATGGTACTCGAAGCAACAATCTCAAAAACGTAAAAATTATCAAAAACCGAAGTAAAAACATACCTTGATTTAGCTTGAGAAGTAGCTGAATGTTTGAAGCTTTATAAACCTTTATTTTCTTTAAGTTTCGGTCATAAGAAATAAAATGAAGAACTTGGCTTTAATTATTATATGTTTTATTATATACATGTTATTATATAATTTACATATTTAACCTTAAGTTAAAAATATAAAACCATTTTAAATGCATGGTCACAACCGTCCATGACATTTAACTAAGGTCAAATTTCATTTTAAATACCTCCACTTACAAAGACATATTCATTTTAGCCCTTTTACAATTAATCATCAAATTTTCATTTTACCCGATTAAGCGCTTTTATTTAATTAAGCACACAAACAATCAAATTTTCATACGAAACTTTCACACATGTAAATTCACATATAATAAACATGGAAAATAATATTTAAATATTTTTTGACTCAGATTCGTGGTCCCGAAACCACCATTCCGATTAGGGTCTAAATCAGGTTGTTACAGATGTCTTCATGTCGATTAAGAGCTATCACTTAGTTTTGAAACGTACATTAATTTTTTGATTTTGAGTTTGAAAAATCAAATTTTGATATTTTAAAGAAAATTGTGCAAGCAAAATTTTCTGGACGGAATTTACAAGTTTTAGAATTTGAGTAAAATTTTAAATCATATTGATTTTAATTTAAATGTCTAAGCCCACAATCTTTATTATTACGAAATTTATGACATAGTTATTTTATTTAAACTTTCTTTTCAGCCTAATATGTTATTGGCCCATTTAAAGAATTATTTTTAGGACTCAAGTATTTTATTTGCTTTGTAAAATTGGATCCATGCCTACATTCATAGGTTAGCCAAATTCACCTTATTAGGTGGGTTTTACACTTGGTTTTCATTCAATATGTAATTTCACAAGGGGTAAGCAAATAAAATCCATCTATGAATTTTTGTTGTTGCCTCCCATTAACTTTTAGAAGTTGTAGCTTAACTAGGACTCTTAGTTTAGGACTCAACTAAGATGTTGTTAGAGTATGTCTAAAGACCAATCTTGAGATTATTGTAATCACATACTCATTTTACCTTATTTGTTGATATAATATATTGCCATTATTATTTTAGTTTCTTTTTTTGCGTGTATCAGTAAATTGGCTAATAATAAAGTCCTGAAAATAATTTCATTATTCTTAAAATGTCTTTAGTCAAGTATTATTGTGGGTTTGAACAATGATAACGCATTAAGGCAAATGTAACAGCCCGATTTAGGGCCTAGTCGGAACAGTGGTCTCGGGACCAGAAATCCGAAGTTAGAAAAAAATTATTTTATTATTTCTATAAGGTTATAGTATGATTTTATTAGTGCATGAAAAATTTGGTGAGCTAATTTCGATGTTATCAAGCACGATTGCAAAATAGGACTAAACCGCATAAAAGGTAAAAGTTACATTTTAGTATCCAAATGTGTTAAATAGCTAGAGATTTAAAATTTAGGGTCTTTAAAGGGCAATTAGACCCTTGTGAAATAGCCTAGCTGGCCATGGAGTGAGGGGAGACAAATTTGACAAAGTTAGGTGATGATGAGGTCATCAAATTTGACTAGTTTTAAATTAAATAAAACAAAGGTCATTTCTTCTCTATTTTTCTTCTCTCCACTGATTTTTATCAGCCATTGTTGGGGTTTTGAGCTTCAAAAATTTGCAGCAACATTAAGCCTCTCAAGTAAGTGACTTTGATAGTTTCTTTTAATGATTTTTGTATTTTTGAGACCCTTGAAGCATGAGCTTTCAAATAAGGGTGATATCTTGCAAAATGGTCAATAGTTTAAGATTTTGCCATGGATGTTTTTGAGATGTTTATTGAGTTTTTATGGAAGAATATGAGTCCTAGTTGGGTTATAAACAACTTTTGTGAAAGGTGTTAGCATGAAAACACCTAAAGGGACTATTTTGCATGAGTTGTAAAATAGTTAATAAGTATGTGAAATAGTGAGATTTTAATGTTGTTATAAGAGTAAAAATAGCTCAGTTAGGCTTGAGATACAAAGAAATTCGATGAAAATTGATTTTCGGGCATAGGGGTAAAATGGTCATTTTGTCAAAGTCTAAGGGCAAAATGGTCATTTTACCAAAGATGTGAATTTATGATTGCTTAATCCTAATTAGTGACTAAATGAGTGTACATTGTCATTATAGATCAAGATTTACCAAATCTGAACCTAGATCGGGGGAAGGCCAAGCAAATCGACTGAACCGAATAGTCAAGTAATTTTTGTAAACCGAGGTAAGTTGCATGTAAATAATACAACTACACTGTTAATACTTGTACTTATATCGCCATTAAGTTGATATTGTATGAGTTGCTAAGTTATAAGTTAAGAATGTCCAGTAATATTGAGATAATAGAGATATCCCGTTGAAACATTAGGATACGAACTCGATATTCGTGCCAAGGCTTTAGGTGATTTGTAACATCTCGAAATAGGGCCTAAATGGAATAGTGGTTGCGAAACCACAAATTTGAGATAAAAAAGTTTATTTCAATTAATTTTTATGATTTATCGAGTGATTAGATGCATGTGTTAGAGTATTGATAAGAAATTTTATAGATTGCATATTTAATTTGCCTATTAGGGCTTATTTGTAGAAGTTGCTGTAACAGCCCGATTTAGGGCCTAAACGGAACGATGGTTTTAGAACCACAAATTCGAAGTTGAAAAATTTATTCCGATTAAGTTTTAAGGTTTATTTTTTGATTAAAATATTGTGTAAAAATATCGTTAAGAAATTTTACTGATAAAGTGCTTAATTGGACTTTTAAGACTAAATCGCAAAAGTTGAAAAATATGTGTTATAATTCATAAGTACTTGATTGAAATGGGAGTTTAAAGAGGAGGTCCTTAAATGGTAATTAGACCATTATATTTCGTTTGGACAGAAATGGGCATGAATAGGACAAAATTTCAAAAAAAGGCCTTAAGGGCATTTTAGTCATTTGGTAATTAAAAGAAATAAAAAGGGAAAATAATGCCAAAATTACTCATCTTTTTCATGGAGGCCGAAATTAGCATGGGGAAAGCCATGGCTAGGGGTTTCAACTTTCCAAGTTCAATAGTAAGTCCGTTCTAGCCCTGTTTTTCAAGTTCTTTACGTTTTTGGAATCCCGGTAACTTGATTAAGCTTATTCTAGCAATAATTTAAGCTAGGGTTCATATTTGGAAAAATAACCATAGGTGAAATGTGTTTATTTTGATGTTTTATGGTAGAATATGAAGGCTGAAATTATGTTAAACAACTTTTGCTAAGCGGTTTTAAGCAAAAATGAGTAAAACGGCTTAATCGGTAAAAGTTGTTATTGTTCATAACTATGTGTTAGAGTGAGAATTTGATGTTTCCATAAAAGGGAAAAATGATCAGCATGTCATAAAACATAAGAATAAGGGATGAAGTTTAATTCCCGAGCCTAGGGGCAAAAGTGTAAATATACAAAAGTTTAGGGGCGAAATTGTAATTTTTCCAAAGTTTGAGTTAAGGACTGTTTTGAATATTGCATTAATTAAATAAGTAAAATATGATGTTTTAGATCCCGGAAAATGAGATTTGAACCTAAAATGGGAGAAAAATTGAAAATCGGGAAAGTTGGTAAAATGGTCGTTTTAGTATCGAGGTAAGTTCATATGTATAATAAGCATTAATTTATGCATGTTTCAATGTAAAATTGATATATTTACTATGATTGCCGAGGTGTTGAAAGTAAGTATAATTATGATGATTTAAATGTTCAATATTAATTCGACATGGAAATGAGAAAGTATGTAAGTTTGTATGTAAATAATACATTATCTTAATTACGTTTTTATATTTCAGCATATTTTATGTATT
Organism: Gossypium anomalum; assembly: GCA_025698475.1. Lineage (NCBI taxonomy): Eukaryota > Viridiplantae > Streptophyta > Magnoliopsida > Malvales > Malvaceae > Gossypium > Gossypium anomalum. The sequence goes on from CM046956.1 coordinate 66,470,437, forward strand.
GTAGCTGATTTTTGAGTCATAATTGACTATTGGAAGAATGGAATAAAGTATTAGAAAGTGAGATACTTCCTATTTGAACCTTCGGAATCGAAAGATACAGATGGTATGTAGCTAGGTCACATGTGTAATACGGGATGTATACCACGTGTACAAGAGAGCTACGAGACATTATGAGGTAGCTAGGTCGCATGGGTGATACTATGAGTACACCATGTAGACAAGAGAGCTACGAGATAAATGTAGCTAGGTTGCATGTGTGTTCCAGGTGAAGGACACCATGTAGACAAGAGAGCTACGAGATAAACTGGCTAGGTCACATGGGTGGTACTAAGTGTTCACCATGTGTACAAGAGAGCAAAAATTATGTGTACAATAGAGCTAGGTCACATGAGTGGTGCTAAGTGAAGGCCACTATGTGTACAAGAGAGCTTCGATTTTAAAGGTGGGTCAAAAAGATACCACCGCGTGTTCATTATTATTCCGAAGCGTTCAACTGGGAAATTGATTAAATGAAATTCTGTATGACTTTGTGATGATAAGTGTAAGTATATACGTGTGTAACTTATGAGCAATATGCTCGATATGTGATTGGAAATTTGGAAAGATTGTTATGGGCAAGTGATGAATACAATTGAAGTGTGAAAGATCAAAATTGACAATAAAACTGTTCTGGATAGTTACAGTGATGTGAATCTAAAAATTTACCAAAAATAGTAGAAATTGAATCAGAGACTGAATGAGATATCAAATTAGATCTTAATGAGTCTATTTTCATATAACATAAACAGAGAAAGCAAAGGAATTCTATATTATGAGATATTTAAGTTTTTGAGAGACTGGTTCAGAATGACTACGCGATCCCCTGTTCTGAATTGGAAAAATCATTAAAAATTGTAAAAAAATAATTATGGGATATAATTTATATGCTTGAAATCCTTAATGAGTCTAGTTTCAAATAAAATAAACTATAACATTCTTTGAATTCTATACGAGGATAAAATTGATTTGTAGTGAAGAGTGGGCAGAACAGTTGAGCAGTGAAACAGGGGTAACTTCAATGAATAAACTGTACTAATTAACAAGACTAAAAATTCTGAAAATTTTATGGTAAAAATATACATGAATCTAGTTTCAAGAAAAATTAACAGTTTGTAATTTGGAGTTCTGTAGCTCCAGAAATAAATAATTTGGCTTCTGGTACTCTGCTAGACAGCTTATTTTGAACATGTTTATAATTGTAATAGTGAAAGTATGTGTGTTTGTGATGGTAATATTCCGGGAACATATTGTGACTTTGTTTAATGTATGATAATGTATTGTTTATTAATATTTACATATTTACTTACTAAGCTATAATGCTTACTCCTTCCCTTTCCTTTTTCCTATAGTGTCACGTATGTTAGCTCGAGTTGGAGGTCATTGGAGGTTAAATCACACTATCAAACTATTGATCCATATATAAAGGTTTTAAAGTATTTTTAAGTCTTTGGCATGTATGGGGACTCGTTTAATTGTTATTAAGTTGCTAGGAGTTGGCCTAAAATACTGACCTATGTTATTTGAAGGTCTCTATTGTATAAAGTCATTTAATGTAGATAGTCTTGAATATGTTTGAAAAGTTTAAAATTGATGAAATTTTATGTCTCGTTTTAAATGATTACAAGTACTCAAGTCCGGTAATACCTCGTACCCTATTCCGGTGTTGGATACGAGTAAGGGGTGTGACATGATATGTGCGCCAGTGTAAGACATGTCTGGGACATGCTTCGGTCACATTTTGAGAGCCAGTGTAAGACCATGTCTGGGACATGGCATCGGCTATAAACAAGGGCTAGTGTAAGACATGTCTGGGACATGCATCAGCCATACAGAGAGATAGCCGATGTAAGACACATGCAGGACACGCGCGACGGTACAGAGATGAGTGCCAGTGTAAGACATGTCTGGGACATGCATCGGCCTCGACAGAGATAGCCATTGTAAGACTTGTCTGGGACACGCATCGGCTAAGAGTTATGATAGTGTAAGACATGTCTGGGACATTCATCAACACGCATATATGAGAGCCAGTGTAAGACCATGTCTGGGACATGGCATCAGTAATATATCCCATGATGGAGGTTCATAGAATATCTAGTAGTATTCCAAACGTTTCATTGGTGAGAGTTATAGATCAATTTTGATAAAGAAAGAATAATCATGTTACGAGTGTTACAGGTACCTATATGGTAAGCATGAGTAACGAGCTTAATTTAGAAAATGGGACTCGAGTAGAGGATAATGAGTAAGTTCAATTATATTTATCTTTGAGTTATAAGTATGATGACTGCTGGTGAGATTATTGTTGTATATTTAGTTATATGCAACTTATTAAGCTTTATGCTTACCCTCTTTCCTTTCCCTCTTCTTTCAGTGTCGCCAAGCTAGCTTAAGGATCCCTTAAAGTCAGAGATATCGATCACACTATCGCCCGCAACACTCGGTATAGTTTGATTTGTATTTTTGAAGGTGGCATGTATAGGGCTAGACTAGGATATTACATCATGAGAAGTGTTTATGTATTTTGGCTTAAGTCAAAAGCCCTTTATTTTGTATCAAGCCTAGAATAATGGCTATTATTCATTTTGATGAATGCGTATGATGTTCTTTCTATGGATGAATTAGCGTCCATTGTGAAGAGATTTGTATATTGAAATGATCTTGTGTAGGTTGTGCAAAATGGGTGACAAAAGGGCTTGGGAAATAGCCTAGTTTGTCCACACGGGTAAGACACATGGGCGTGTGTCTACTCCGTGTGTGACACACGGTTCACACCCACGAGCGTGTGTTATGGCCGTGCATCCCCTGCACTTAAAATTTTAAAGTCATTTTAGCACACGGGCAGGTCACACGGGCGTGTGTCCATGCCGTGCCATAAAGTCAGTATGCATACTAGTAGTACACGGGCAAGAGACACGGCCATGTGTCTCAGCCGTGCGAAGGACACGGTTATAGGCACGGGTGTGTGCTTGGGCCGTGTGGTTTTGGCAGAATACCCAGGTTTTTAGGCATGGGTTCGGGACATGGGCGTGTCCTTAGCACACGGTCGTGTGCTTTATACCCACACGGGCATGTGGAATATTGGTGCATGAGATTTTCTAAGTTTTTCATGGGTTCTCAGTTGGGCTCCGAACCACTCCGGATGTATATTTTGGGTCTTATAAGCCCATGTTTGGGACACCTTTCATGTGAAAGGAAAAGTTTTTAAATTGTTTGAGATTTTATGACCCAGTTTTATATAGTTGATTGAGTTTTAGTTAGGTAATACCTCAAACCCTATTCCGGCATCGGATATGGGTGAGGGGTGTTACAGCTAATGCGTAGTTGACTGATGACAAAGTGTTTTCATTGACATAGGGATGTCAAAATCAATTCATGAGTATGTGTTCGAGAACAACATACTGGACTGACTCACTATGATTCCTTAGTTAAGTATTATTGTGGGCTTGAATAATGATAATGCATTGAGGCTAATATGTAGTTGATTGATGACAAAGTTTTTTCATTGGCATAGGGATGTCAAAATCGATACATGAGTATGTGTTAGAGAACAACATACTGGACTAACTTACTATGATTATGTTTCTTGGATTATTATGTAATAGTCATAACATTACTCATAGTGATAGCTATGCATATAATCCTCAGACTTGAGGTCATTGTTGTCCCAACATCGTGAGTCGTATATTTTGACACAGTCAAACGTCTACCATAATAGGTTATACTTTAAATATTGATATTGGGTATGCCGCAATCTATGTAGTGGGATATGATTGATCATGATAGGATTTGTCCCTCCTACATAATGGGAGCAATATCTTAGGCCTCTTGATGGAGGGAGACTAGAAATGCATGGTCATGCTCAAATAAGTTGATATGAGATATCACATTTATTTGTTTATTATTGTCTACTTAGAATATCAAGAAATAAGATATTGGACTATACAAGTGTGACTATTCAATGACTTGTGTCCAATCAAGATATTAAGGATAAAATGATATAATACATGAAAAATTATCACAGAAAGGTTATGTCGAATCATGACGTCTTGTAAACTTGGCTAGCAATAATGTATTGAGAGATGCCACTCATTGCTTGTAATACTAGAAACGTTCTACTATTACTACTAACGTTACAAGAGCCTATAGGGTCACACCCTATAGTTGAAGTGAACAGAATTCAAATACATTTGGTATTGTATTTAGCTGCCACATGAATTAAATTAATAATTGAATTAATTTAATTTGATAGTTTAATATTGAACACATTACATGTTCAAACTTGTTGTACACAAATAGAGAACGCAGATCAAATTAATATATGAATTTGAATCATACAAAATATTAATTATATATAGTTTATTGAAATTATATATAAATAATTATAATAATTAATTTTGGAGAAGACATGGAAATTGATAATTTTTAAGAAAGAATATAATTTCTTTTTCTCACTATCCATTTGTTTCTCTAATAATAAGAGAATAATCCCTTATATACTAATAATAAAGCAAATAACAAGAACTGAAATAAAATTAAAATCCAAAGTCAAGGGAAAATGTAATAGCCCTAATTTGACCCTAGTCGGAAAGTGGTTTCGGGACCACAAAATCGAGTCACAAAATTATATAAAATTCTCTTTTCTATGTTTATTATATGTAAAGTTTCATGTGTGAAAGTATCGTGTCTTAATTTTGTCATTTGAATGTGGAATTATTAAAAAAGGACTTATGTGAGAAACTTGAAAATGTGATAGGTTAATTTGTAGTGGCCAAATATTGTATGGTTTAAAATATGGGGACTTGCATGTTAAATATCCCTTCCTTAAGTTAGTGGACGACAAGGTTAGTGGATGATTGACATTTTATGCCTTTTATATTAATAAATTAAATGTTAAATGAATGAATAATATGAAATATGAACTTATATTAAAAGAAATGGGTGATAAAAACAAAGTTGGCTCATCTTTTTCTTCTTCCATTGCCGTACCTAAAGAAAGAAAAGAAGAAATTGAAGTTAAGGCATTTGGTCACCTTTAAGTTGATTAAGGTATGTTAATGCTCTTTCATTGAAAATCTTTGTATATTTGGAGTGGTCATCAAGTATAGAAGCTAGCTCATGGCAAATGTTTTTGTAAAATTATGAAGATGACATTCGGTCATGGATGTTTGTATTTCTTTGATGTTGTTTTTGATGTTTTAGTGTATTGAGGGTTGATTATAGATGAGTTGAGCTTGGTAAAATTGAATATTTGTGGCTTAATTGTTTAATGACAATCAGCTATGTTGAAATGCTAAATTAGTGCTAAATTGTAAGTATTTAATTGAGTGTTAGCCGAAATTGAGCTTATGATAGTAATTAGAATTTGTGAAATTTATGCATTTTGTGGTCCAAATGTGATAAGAACCATACGGTTATGGCATGTAAGCATGAAGATTTGTGGATGTTTTAGAATCGGCCTAAGTGTTTTAGTCATTAATATATATATATATTGCCGAATGTATGTTGTTAAATGCTTGTTGTTTTTGTATAATTGTGGCCTAGCTACTAAATGAACTTAGGGTTTTATGGATAAGTTTAAGAGTGGCATAATTGAAATGAAGTTTGCTTGTGCCGAATGTGATTTTAGTGCATGAATTAGGAGTTTAATTTCATTCGGTAACCCATACCAAATTGGGAGATAGTATTAAACATTAGTATTATTTGTTAAATAATTGAAGTGAGCTTTGAATGGTTGTTTTGCTTATAATGGCCGAATGTGAACTTAAGTTTTGAATTACAATTGAAGCTTGTTAGTTAGTTGATGATGTCCTTTGATAGCCCTTTTGATATTCGGCCATTGTTAAGGAATTTTGAATTGGTTATAAATTTCTGTGTTTTAATTAGCAAATTGAATTATTGAAGGTTGAGCTAATTATATATGTATACGTTTTATATGTACATTAATTTCTTAGTCTATGTTATTCAACTACAATTGTCATGGTAGAATTTTTTTTAATTTGTAAATTTGTTAATCATTAGCTCAAGAGCATCAAGGACAAAAGTCGAAAAAGGAAGACAAAACTAAGCTTAATAGTCAGAGAATTATAGTCGTCGACAACTCTTAAGGTAAGTTTCTAGCATATAAGTTTAGTTATAATGAAGAATGATATGGAATACGGGTAAAGATGGGACTATGAATTGGTGTAATTACCTATAGTAAAATGATAAGGAATAAGTTACTTCCATGAGCCTTAGCCGATTGGTTATTAGAAAAGTGATATTTAAATTATGATTTGTATGTGATAATAAGAAGTATTTATATATGATGATATGTTTTAAACTCAAATGGTAAGTTCTTAAGTGTTTGGACTTGGAAATTTAAGAACAAATTGTAATAATCAGCTTAGGGCAGCAGCAGTAGTGTGATTTTTGGAAATCACCATAAATTGTTGGAGTGGAATTAGAGACTGAATAAAATATGTAATCAAAGCTCAATGAGTCTAGTTTCTTATAAAATAAACAGTGAAAGCAAAGGAATTTTCTATAGAGAGATATTTAAAGTTGTGTCTGACAGTGTCAGAATGAATCTGAAATCCCCTGTTCTGTATTTAGAAAATCATTATAAATAGTACAAAAATTGTTATAAGATAAAATTTATATTCTTAGACTCCTTAATGAGTCTAGTTTCAAATGAAATAAACAAGAACATATTTTGAAATCTGTACAGTGAGAAATTTGATTCGTAGTGAAGAGTGGTCAGTATAGTCAAATAGTGAAATAGGGGAAACTTTAAGAAAATTCTGGTTTTTATTGGCCAAACCAAAAATCATGAAAATTTTATGGATAGAAGCTATATAAGTCTATTTTTGGGGAAAATTTACGGCACTTCATTTGGAGTTTCGAAACTCCAGTTACAAATAATTTAATGATTGTTGCTCAAGAAAATAGCTTGTAGTGAATCTGTGATTTTATTGTAAACATTGATGAAACTAATTGAGTTGCTTATAAGCTATTGCTGAATTGATGTACAAGATAAATATATAGGTGATGAGGCCAAAATGGCTAAAATTTAAATGTGTGCAAGTTATCCGAATGGCTATTTTATAAACGTAAGCAATGTATATGTAATATGTGTTGATAGTTTTATAAATTGAAGGTGTAGTGACTTATATGTTGTTTAGCCGAATGGTTGTCATGAGAAGAATGTAAGTCATGTGTGTATTTTCTTATTTAGTTGGAAGTTTATTGAAAGGGATATATATATATATATATAAATATGTATTAAAGTCGAATGATATTATGACATGAAGTTAAGGTACATGCTATATGCTTATATTCGAATGAGGTCAATGAATTACAATGGTGATAGTTTGTGTGAAATGTGGTAACATGTGATTAAATATACATGGAATTTGGAAAGTATCCAGGTTAAGACTTGCTGACTACGTGATGTGGCCTAATGGCTCTTGTGAAATGAGACTAGCTATATTGAGATACGAATAAGTTCGAATGAAGTGATACCTTATTAATGTGTTTCCGTGTTGGAAAAATCGAAGGTATGTGAATTGATGTGTATACAACTTTGTGAATTAACTATGATGATATATCTGGGCTTAAAGTCCCGTAGGCTTGGTACTAGTAACTGGATTCGGATTTTTCTTTTTAAAACCTAGCAGGCTATGGCTAAGTGCCTTGAATTATTTCAAACCGAAGATCATTTATGTATATGTGATAAGGAATATGTTTAGTCCTTTATATACGTATACGAAACTTTAATACTTGTCATGATTTGATTATTTGAAATATTAATGTGAATATGAACTAAAGAACTAAGCTCCTAAACACATATATACATTTATGTATGTGCACGAAATGAGTGCATATGATTAAGTGGTTAGAGGTATTGAAAGATTGAATTGGTAATTGGTAACTATGGAAACGGTAAGTGTACAAAGGTTAAGTATATGGTAAGTGATACTTACTTGCTATGTGAACTCGATTTCGTTTGTAATACAAATGTACTTGGGGAATCACTTATGAGATGGTTATAAGTTATATTCAATGGGTATTGACTCTATCAAATTGTTTATGGAATATGAAAACATGAATATGTGCTTCCAAATATGGAAACCGAATGTGATTATAATGTTATGTTTTAGTTCGACTGATTAAACTAAAATAGCATTGATGTTTTTATATGTGAAGGGGTATATACTCTTAAATTTGGATGAAATAGATGAATTACATGTGCATACATAGGGTTTAATCTATTTGACCGAATGGTGATATATCTTGACATTTCAAAACGTGATTTGTGTAAGGCCTAATCTTAAGCGACTTAGTAATAAATCAACAATTACGGATGTTCAACACATTAAGTTGGCCAGGTATGTATTATGTACTTGTGTAGGCTTATTAAGCCCATCGAGACTTCACTTGGATTTTGTGTAAGTTATAAATGTATTTAATCCAAAGAAAGTTAATTGTTTTACTTAAGACTTACTAAGCCTTGAAAGCTTACTCTGTTGTTACGTTTCTCTATTTTATAGATTATCAAATTTGACCTTTGCTCGGGGATCGTCAACAACTCGTCACACTATCACTATCCACTGTTTGGTACTGCTATGCTTTGGATTATTTTATGGCATGTATAGAATAGACTAGTAGCGGAATAATATTCAAGTTAATGTATATAAGCCATGTGAAAATGGCATCCTTTGAATGTGTACTTATAGAAGTTTAATTTTATCCCTGGCTGTATTTAGCATTTATCTAAATGAATGATCTTTATTTCAAGAAAAAGTTTAAAATTTTACTGTTCTGACATGAGTTACAAGTCTGGTAACATCCCTTTCCTATTCCGACAACGATTACGGGATAGGGGTGTTCATTTTTTTTGGTATCAGAGCCACAGTTTAGTCGATTCTAGGACTAACGTAGCACGTGCGAGTCTAGTTATACATGTCATATAATGATAAAATGATAGTGTGATGATTTCTGACAGATAAAATGTATTTTTCGTATTGTAATGAATATCCATCCCTATCGAGTTGTAAAAAGCATGATGGCTGGTAATGTGTTTCAGACTCAAAGTTCAACAGTTTGTGCCGATGGATTTGAGTTCAAAGTTATACCTAGTGGGCTGAATGTTGGAAAACTATTAAAGAGACTAGAACTATGAAGCTTATACTATACGGTATCCGAAGTCATTCACTAAATTAAGTTTGTTTAGGTATGTGAGTGTTATTTACGAAATGCGTATGGGAAATGGTGGTATATCTATGTGTTCAGTTTCCATAGAAATTTATATTCATAGAAGTGTATGTGGCACCCATGTGATTCGATCATTGAAATTATAGAAATTAAGTTGGATAGTGAAACGAAAATGTGATCTTTGTATGTGGCTATTGAACCGAAATTTGAATGGTTGATAAGCATGTAGTGCTTGTATTCGAGTAATGTAAATGATATACTAATGTATTATGTTATATATATATGTGTGTGCATTAGAATTAAGAGTTATATCTGGGCTAAGTCCCGAAGAGCATTCGTCTTTGGTGTTATATCCGGCTAAGTCCCGAAGAGCATTCGTCTTTGGTGTTACATCCGGCTAAGTCCCAAGAGCATTCGTCTTTGGTGTTACATCCGGGCTAAGTCCCGAAGAGCATTCGTGCTGGTGTTATATCCGGGCTAAGTCCCGAAGAGCATTCGTGCTGGTGTTACATCCGGGCTAAGTCCCGAAGAGCATTCGTGCTGGTGTTACATCCGGGCTAAGTCCTGAAGGGCATTCGTGTCGGTGATGTGTAATCAAGCCTTCATGCCTAGCAGGCTTAATGCCGGTGATTCGAGCAAAGTTTAAGTGTTCATTACTATATGAATTCAAAGTTAAATGAAAGGACACGTTTAAAGTGAACTTATATGATGTTTTATAGACTTGGTTAAGTTATTTCAATGTGTAATAACGAATGAATATAGGCACTATGTGTGCGAATGAATTGAGGCACTGTGTGTGTGAATTCTTTAACCGAGCACTATGTGTGCGAGATCGGTCAGTGGCCACTATGTGTGCGGATTTCGTTTCATGTAAGATCTCGTCTAGGACGACGGCATTGATTTGTGATAGTGTGTAAGACCGTGTTTAGTACACTGGCATCACTTGAGTTAAGCTTTATGCCTATTCGACTGTATATGGGTAACTTTAAATATGATTGCATGTATTGAATGAACTAAATGTTCAGGTACGTGGAAGTTGATCTTCTTTTGGAAATAAGTTAAGTTGAATATTTAGATATGATAATGTTATAAAGGATATTCATTAGGATGTTTAAGAACATGTATACTTTCGGCCATGTTATGGCTTATATATATATATATGAATGAAAATGTGGGTTATGAATATCTGAGTTGATGTTATGTATTTGTTTTAAGACAAAAGGACGTTATCCTAACGTAGTCGCTAGTAAGATTTTCAGGGACGAAAATCCCTAAAGAGGGGGGGAATTGTAATAGCCCTAATTTGACCCTAGTCGGAAAGTGGTTTCGATACCACAAAATCGAGTCACAAAATTATATAAAATTCTCTTTTCTATGTTTATTATATGTAAAGTTTCATGTGTGAAAGTATCGTGTCATAATTTTGTCATTTGAATGTGGAATTATTAAAAAAGGACTTATGTGAGAAACTTGAAAATGTGATAGGTTAATTTGTAGTGGCCAAATATTGTATGGTTTAAAATATGGGGACTTGCATGTTAAATATCCCTTCCTTAAGTTAGTGGACGGCAAGGTTAGTGGATGATTGACATTTTATGCCATTTTATATTAATAAATTAAATGTTAAATGAATAAATAATATGAAATATGAACTTATATTAAAAGAAATGGGTGATAAAAACAAAGTTGGTTCATCTTTTTCTTCTTCCATTGCCGTACCTAAAGAAAGAAAAGAAGAAATTGAAGTTAAGGCATTTGGTCACCTTTAAGTTGATTAAGGTATGTTAATGCCCTTTCATTGAAAATCTTTGTATATTTGGAGTGGTTATCAAGTATAGAAGCTAGCTCATGGCAAATGTTTTTGTAAAATTATGAAGATGACATTCGGTCATGGATGTTTGTATTTCTTTGATGTTGTTTTTGATGCTTTAGTGTATTGAGGGTTGATTATAGATGAGTTGAGCTTGGTAAAATTGAATATTTGTGGCTTAATTGTTTAATGACAATCGGCTATGTTGAAATGCTAAATTAGTGCTAAATTGTAAGTATTTAATTGAGTGTTAGCCGAAATTGAGCTTATGATAGTAATTAGAATTTGTGAAATTTATGCATTTTGTGGTCCAAGTGTGATAAGAACCATACGGTTATGGCATGTAAGCATGAAGATTTGTGGATGTTTTAGAATCGGCCTAAGTGTTTTAGTCATTAATATATATATATATATTGCCGAATGTATGCTTAAGGAATTGGTTAAGTACATTGTTGTTAAATGCTTTTTGTTTTTGTATAATTGTTGCCTAGCTACTAAATGACTTAGGGTATTATGGATAAGTTTAAGAGTGGCATAATTGAAATGAAGTTTGCTTGTGCCGAATGTGATTTTAGTGCATGAATTAGGAGTTTAATTTCATTCGGTAACTCATTCCAAATTGGGAGATAGTATTAAATATTAGTATTGTTTGTTAAATAATTGAAGTGAGCTTTGAATGGTTGTTTTGCTTATAATGGCCGAATGTGAACTTAAGTTTTGAATTACAATTGAAGCTTGTTAGTTAGTTGATGATGTCCTTTGATAGCCCTTTTGATATTCGGCCATTGTTAAGGAATTTTGAATTGGTTATAAATTTCTATGTTTTAATTAGCAAATTGAATTATTGAAGGTTGAGCTAATTATATATGTATACGTTTTATATGTACATTAATTTCTTAGTCTATGTTATTCGGCTATAATTGTCATGGTAGAATTTTTTTTAATTTGTAAATTTGTTAATCATTAGCTCAAGAGCATCAAGGACAAAAGTCGGAAAAAGGAAGACAAAACTAAGCGAGTAGCAGTCAGAGAATTATAGTCAATCGACAACTCTTAAGGTAAGTTTCTAGCATATAAGTTTAGTTATAATGAAGAATGATATGGAATACGGGTAAAGATGGGACTATGAATTGGTGTAATTACCTATAGTAAATTGATAAGGAATAAGTTACTTCTATGAGCCTTAGCCGATTGGTTATTAGAAAGTGGTATTTAAATTATGATTTGTATGTGATAATAAGAAGTATTTATATATGATGATATGTTTTAAACTCAAATGGTAAGTTCTTAAGTGTTTGGACTTGGAAATTTAAGAACAAATTGTAATAATCTGCTTAGGACAGCAGCAGTAGCGTAATTTTTGAAAATCCCCATAAATTGTTGGAGTAGAATTAGAGACAGAATAAAATATGTAATCAAAGCTCAATGAGTCTAGTTTCTTATAAAATAAACAGTGCAAGCAAAGGAATTTCCTATAGAGAGATATTTAAAGTTGTGTGTGACAAAGGTCGAAATGAATCAAAATCCCCTGTTTTGTTTTTAGAAAATCATTATAAATAGTAAAAAAATTGTTATAAGATAAAATTTATATTATTAGACTCCTTAATGAGTCTAGTTTCAAATGAAATAAACAAGAACATATTTTGAAATCTGTACAATGAGAAATTTGATTTGTAGTGAAGAGTGGTCAGTATAGTCAAACAGTGAAATAGGGGAAACTTTAGGAAAATTCTGGTTTTGATTGGCCAAACCAAAAATCATGAAAATTTTATGGATAGAAGATATATGAGTCTATTTTTGGGAAAATTTACGTCACTTCATTTGGAGTTTCGTAGCTCCAGTTACAAATAATTTAATGATTGTTGCTCAAGAAAACAGCTTGTAGTGAATCTATGATTTTTGTAAACATTGACGAAACTAATTGAGTTGCTTATAAGCTATTGCTGAATTGATGTACAAGATAAATATATAGGTGGTGAGGCCAAAATGGCTAAAATTTAAATGTGTGCAAGTTATCCGAATGGCTATTTTATAAACGTAAGCAATGTATATGTAATATGTGTTGATAGTTTTATAAATTGAAGGTGTAGTGACTTATATGTTGTTTAGCCGAATGGTTGTCATGAGAAGAATGTAAGTCATGTGTGTATTTTCTTATTTAGTTGGAAGTTTATTGAAAGGGATATACATATATAAATATGTATTAAAGTCGAATGATATTATGACATGAAGTTAAGGTACATGCTATATGCTTATATTCGAATGAGGTTAATGAATTTCAATGGTGATAGTTTGTGTGAAATGTGGTAACATGTGATTAAATATACATGGAATTTGGAAAGTATCCGGGTTAAGACTTGCTGACTACGTGATGTGGCCTAATGGCTCTTGTGAAATGAGACTAGCTATATTGAGATACGAATAAGTTTGAATGAAGTGATACCTTATTAATGTGTTTCCGTGTTGGAAAAATCGAAGGTATGTGAATTGATGTGTATACAACTTTGTGAATTAACTATGATGATATATCCGGGCTTAAAGTCCCGCAGGCTTGGTACTGGTAACTGGATTCGGATTTTTTTTTTAAAACCTAGCAAGCTATGGCTAAGTGCCTTGAATTATTTCAAACCGAAGATCATTTATGTATATGTGATAAGGAATATGTTTGGTCCTCTATATACGTATACGAAACTTTAATATTTGTCATGATTTGATTATTTGAAATATTAATGTGAATATGAACTAAAGAACTAAGCTCCTAAATACATGTATACATTTATGTATGTGCACGAAATGAGTGCATATGATTAAGTGGTGAGAGGTATTGAAAGATTGAATTGGTAATTGGTAACTATGGAAACGGTAAGTGTACAAAGGTTAAGTATATGGTAAGTGATACTTACTTGCTATGTGAACTCGATTTCATTTGTATTACAAATGTACTTGGGAATCACTTATGAGATGGTTATAAGTTATATTCAACGAGTATTGACTCTATCAAATTGTTTATGTAATATGAAAACATGAATATGTGCTTCCAAATATGGAAACCGAATGTGATTATAGTGTTATGTTTTAGTTCGATTGATTAAACTAAAATAGCATTGATGTTTTTATATGCGAAGGGGTATATACTCTTAAATTTGGATGAAATAGATGAATTACATGTGCATACATAGGGTTTAACCTATTTGACCGAATGGTGATATATCTTGACATTTCAAAACGTGATTTGTGTAAGGCCTAATCTTAAGCGACTTAGTAATAAATCAACAACTACGGATGTTCAGCACATTAAGTTGGCCTGGTATGTATTATGTACTTGTGTAGGCTTATTAAGCCCATCGAGACTTCACTTGGATTTTGTGTAAGTTATAAATGTATTTAATCCAGCAAAGTTAATTGTTTTACTTAAGACTTACTAAGCCTTGAAAGCTTACTCTGTTGTTACGTTTCTCTGTTTTATAAATTATCAAATTTGGCCTTTGCTCGGGGATCGTCAACAACTCGTCACACTATCACTATCCACTGTTTGGTACTGCTATGCTTTGGATTATTTTATGGCATGTATAGAATAGGCTAGTAGCAGAATAATATTCTGGTTAATGTATATAAGCCATGCGAAAATGGCATCCTTTGAATGTGTACTTATAGAAGTTTAATTTTATCCTCAATTGCTTTTAGCATTTATCTAAATGAATGATCTTTATTTCAAGAAAAAGTTTAAAATTTTACTGTTCTGACATGAGTTACAAGTCTGGTAACACCCCTTTCCTATTTCGACAACGGTTACGGGATAGGGGTGTTACAGAAAAACTAAAGACTAGATCTACAATACGAAAGTTGTTCATAACATGTGTTAAATGAGCCTATTTATAGACTTTAGAGTAATCATCGTCCTTAACCCTAGGTCAGTTGTCATCCTCATGCTTAACATTTGATTGTGCAGACCAAAACACCCCTAGCTCATAATTATTTCCCATACATAGGTGACGTCGCGACACATTAGGTCCTGTGTCGCGACATCAAGAGCAGTATGCTCATCCTTAAGATAACTTCAGGGGTTTGTCACGACACCCTCAAGCTGTGTCGCTCCATCGAAGGAAGTTTTACAGTTCTTCTATTATGTTCCCTATGTTGCGACATCCAATGCTCTGTGTTGGAACACAACGACCAGTATTGAGTTAGCATGCCTTCTAATGATCTTCTACATGCTTACAAAGTATATTAGCTCACCCTCAGGCCTCATTCGGCCCCTAAAGTCAATAAAAGACTCAAATTACATGCTTTAATAAACTTAACTAAACATACGAAAATGTGATTAAAACTTAACAAAAATGCTTATGTTCAAGCTTCTAAAGTGTGAAAACTAGTTTAATTTGCTACATTGAATTATGACAGATCACAGATCACGTTACAACATGTTAATCTAAATGAAAATGACATGAGGAGTTAAAGGGGAGTATGTATGTAAATGAGACTATATGACATGCTTCTGATTCTAGACTCTGGGTACGTGGCTAGCATGAAGATGAGTTGTCTGAGTTATGTTAAGTTGGCATCTAGTTTACACCTACGTGTTAAGTAAGTTGGCATACTAAGTCTGTTTGTGTTCTGTATACGCCATTAGGCATACTATGACTATTGTGTGTAAGTCCCTCTGAAAGGTTCAGTTGTATTGTAAGTAAGGATATGCATACTATCTTTTTAGAACTGACTAAGTCAGTATGAAATTACTCTGTATTTTTTTCCTTCTTAGGCTTGCTGACTAAAGGAAGACTATTTTTTTAAAGGACTACGCTACAGTGCTACTGCTATTGTGAGCTGACTGTTTTGTTTTGTATCATGCATAACTCTTAGTTGTGGCATATAATTATATTTTGGAAATGATCTGTATAAAGAACTGCCATTTTGATAAGAGACTATTTTTATAAGAACCTTATCAAATTTAAATATTTGGATTTGAGTTATCGTATTTTATTTAATGAACATTACTTATTTAAAAGCTTATATGCTAGATGATTTGAACATTACTTTGAACTGCATATGATGTCAGTGAAACCTTTGTAATGTATTAACCTTGACATATTTTATATAAATAACTTTGTAAAATTTTATAAAGCTTTTGCTAAATGTTTTAAAGTTAGTCTGGTTTAATATGTGACACATCGTACTTGGATCCAATTATCAGATCAGGTTTGGCGTGTTACAGGGTCACTTTGATGAGTTAGTGCAGATAGGAAATTGTCAGAATGGGTTATAGACTCATATGGGAGTTTGGCGGCATTGTGGAATGATTACCTACTTGTCATTTGGGGCGACACCGTGTAAATGGTATATAGGTCCTTCGAGGAAAAGATAATGCAACATCAATGGTATCGACCAATGGTGCTGGTTATCATCTCTCAAGGGAGAAATAAATGATGAATCAATGTATCAAAAACCAACTAGTAGTTCTTTTACAGTGGCGATATGGATTGTCTCAATCCTATTAAGGGACTTTTTGTTTAAATTCCTTTTAATTTTAAATTCTTAACTTTCATTTATGTATTTTTAATTATTGAGTTTAATGTTTTAATGATGGTATTTTTATGTATTTTACTAGTGGTTACTAAGCTAAGAACCGGGGAAAAATACAAACAAATTGAGAAGGTAAAATTTCGCGCAAGAGGAGGCCGAAACAAATTGTAACGTCGGGACGAGGAGTGTCACGTTGTCTTGAAAATCCCACTCCACATCTAAAAATGGCCTAGAAATGTCACAATGAGCCAACCAAACGAGTAAAAAAACAGATGGTGATGTCGAGACATGGAAGGTCACGTAGTCCCAACGAGTAATCCCACGTCACTATGAGTCATGACATAACGATATTTGAACTCGTAACATTACATGAAGTTGTGATGAGGGAGGACTTGACATCACGACATGGTGAAGATTATTTAATTGTCTCGTCATGATGTGCTCTACCTCAGTTGCCTCAAATGATTCCTTCCCTTCCCCTCCACTGTTTTCCACCCTCTCAGCATCCAAGCCACCATCCCTTTTCATTTTTCATTAGTTTAAAGATCAAACTTTCATCTCTTACTTATTTTCTCCTATTTTATTAGTTAGAAACCCTACCAAACACAACAACTTTCTCTTGTGAAGACGAACATGATGGTCGATGGGGACAAATTGGCAACTGATCAAATCATCTGCAACAATGCTTGGTGATACTCAATCTAACTTCTAATACTTTTAATATTCATGCTAGATCGATAGATTAACGAATAGGGAATTTTTTTATTGATTAATGCATGTTTATTGGTTGTTGAGTATATTCAAATTGGTTACAATGTCGTCTCAAAAGCGAATGACTTCTTGACAATCCACATAACGCAATGTTCCAAATGAGTCGATGAAAGGATTCGTCTCCAATTAAGTGGCCAAATGATTTGGTAAGTTCAATAAACCATTAAACCCCGTAATGTGGTTTCAATTTTGTCACACAATTATTCCACGACCCAATAATCACGAAGTTCGACCAGTTATGGTGGAATACATTTTACCGTAACCCTCTAAAATTGTCAATGATCTCAATCATTTAGGAATTTTATGTGAATTTTCTTGAAGCCCAAGGAAATAAAGACTTTGTAAGAGGCATGTGCATAGACGCCTCTCCAATTGTGATCGAGGTCATTCATAAAACACCATGTTATACCTCTAATTTTTTTAAAGATTTAAATGAGGACAAGGTGGATTACCATGAGATCATTATTTTTTTTTGACCGAGGGTCGAGGCCATTCGGTTCAAAAGTTGGTAACCAAGGAACCATTGCGATTTCAGCAATCAATAATGACCCTAGAACCAAAAGGTTGGTTATATATTTTTTTTGCGAGTTACCCATGATTGTGCTCTCCTTTTGTATGCCATTTTGCAGGGACAACAAATTAATGTGGACAACCATACCCTTTACAACATGAGATAGTGTGCCAGAGGGCAAACATGAGGACTTTCGTAACCATAATTAATTTTGAAGATATGCAAGATGGTTGAAATGGAGATTGACCAAGAAGAACATGTAACGCCCCCACGTCCGAGACCGTCACCGGAGTCAAGCTTGAGGTGTTACTAAACTTATCTTACCTTTTAAACAACTCTAAACCACTTATTTTAATTTTCGGAATAAACTGTTTTTCTGCGTCATAGCTGCTTAAAAATTCATTTCTCGAGTTTCAAAACTTGAAATTAAGATCTGTAAATTTTTCCTAAAACTAGACTCATATATCTATCTACTAATTTTTTTCTAGAATTTTTGACTTAACCAATTAGTACAGTTTATTAGTTAAAGTTACCCCTGTTTCAGATTTCTACTGCACTGACCTCTACTTACTACGAACCACTTTTCTCCCTATACAAAATTAATATAACTATACCGTTTGTTTCTATTAAAACTAGATTCAATAAGGATTCTAACCATTTAAATTAAACCACCTAATTATTTTTGTACAATTTATGGTGAATTTCCAAAGTTGAAACAAGGGATCTAGAATTTTCTCTGACCCTGTTTCACTAAAACTCAGATATCTCATAAAATATAATACCTTTACCTGTTTTGCTTATTCCATAAGAAAATAGACATAATAATATTTAATCTAATATATTATTCACCATCAAACCATGTCTCTACGATTTTTAGTGATTTTTCAAAATCACATTATTTCTGATACTTGAATCTGTTTTTAAGTTACTTTCACATTTTTCTTAGTTTTCATGTGATAGTTACTACTTATTCATACATACAATTAAACATGTATATCATCAGCCATTCTATTAGCTAATCACTAGCAAGTATTTACACATCATTCATTGATCATATCATATCAAAAGAAACCAAGTTCCCATACATGCCATACACAAAACTAAACGTCTAACTATACCAATGTGATTCCTTCGATAGTGTGATCGGGTCTCCGACGCTTCCTTCGATCCCCGAGTGGCTAGATAAAAACTATAAGAAAAAGAAAATAAAGAGAGTAAGCACTAGGCTTAGTAAGCTTACAAGCAAATAAATTACAACATTCAACATAATGAATAATTATACATAATGTCACCTAGCCTCATAAACTTTCTTTACTTCTCATTTTCTACCTTCTTCTTTACTTACTTACCTTCTTTCTTACCCGACCTTTCACTATTCATAAATATAATCTACCTTCCCTTTTGCTGATAATTCACTGTAATTTAACGTGTACAATGACCCATTGAACTACTCGGAATACTAAGGATACTGGGGTCGCTCTCTCGTCTATCAATATCCTCGCCAATGCCATGTCTTCGACATGGACTTACATGAATTATTCTGTCTCCAATGCCATATATATATATATCTAATATGGGCTTACATGGCTCATTCCTGTCTCCAAAGCCATATATCCGATATGGACTTACATGGCTCATTTCTCTGTCTCTGTCTGTCTCCGTCAAACCCCAATATCCTAACATTCCTAAGGTTCAAACTGGCTTCCTAATGCTTTTTCTCTCACACTTTGCCTTTAATTTGACTTTAAATATCCTCATAAAATAAGTATATAAATGCTGGAAATTAACAATAATAATGTAAAATAAAAGAACATTGCATTTATTTCATCAGAAACTTACCTCGTATGCAAAAATAGCTACTTTTACCATTTCGTCCACAACTTGGTATTTTCTCCATTTTAGCTTGAATTTCAGTTTTCCTTGCTCTATCATTTAAAATATAGTCTAATTAGGACTCAAATTATTCAAATTGACCTAAAATCATATTTTGGCAAAATTACAATTTTGCCCTAAAACTTTTGCATATTTACACTTTTGCCCCAAAGCTCAGAAATTAAACTTCAGCCTATTTTCTTATGTTTCATGACATGCTGGTCATTTTTCCCTTCTATGGCAGCATCAAATTCATACTCTAACAAGCACTTATGACTATTAGGTATTTTTACCGATTAAGTCCTTTTACTCGTTTTTGCTTAAAACCGAGTAGTACAAGTTGTCTAACATAATTTAAAACCTCATATTCTATCATAAAACACCAAAATACACAAATTTCACCTATGGGTATTTTTCCAAATATGAACCCTAACTTAAATTATTGCTAGCATAAGCTTTATCGAGCTACCGGGACTCCGAAAACGTAAAGAACATTAAAAACGGGGCTTGGAATCACTTACCATGGAGCTTGAAAGCTTGAAACAAACCCTAGCTATGGAGAACCCTTGAAATTTCGTCCTAATGAAGAAGATGGACAAAAATTGGCTTTTAATTTTGTTTTTAATTCATTTTAATAACTAAATGACCAAAATGCCCTTACTACTAAACTTTCAAAAATTCCTTTCGTGTCCTAATTTTTGTCCATAGACTTAGAAATTGGTAAAATTACTATTTAAGGACCTCTAATTAATAATCTAATTCAATTTTATGCAAAATACTTCTAGAACACAAGTTTTGCAATTTATTCAATTTAGTCCCTAATTTCAAATTAAGTACTTTATGCATAGAATTTCTTCACGAACTTTTCACACAATCATGCAAACATATCATAGACCTCAAAATAATAATAAAATAAATTTTTCTACCTCGGATTTGTGGTTTCACAACCACTGTTCCGTTTAGGCCCTATTTCGGGATGTTACAGAACAAACTTCCCACTAAAGGGCATATTAAACTATGTCATTTATGCATGGTTCTATAATCAACGCGTTGACCAGGTGGAGAATAGAAATGAGCAGGTAGCAGCACATCGGGAATACACACGAGACTGTGAGCTGCCAGAGTCAATGGAAGAACCCCAACTTGTACTACTGAGGACAACGTCGACTTTGGTAGCCCCAATGAGTGAAGAAATAGCTCAACATATAGAGGTATACCTCGAGTACTGTAACGCCCCCACGCCCGAGACCGTCGCCGGAGTCGAGTATGAGGTGTTACTAAGCTTAATTTAACATTTTTAGAACTTTGGATTATTTGTTTCTACATTCACAGCTTTTAAGCTACTTGCGCCATAGTCACAAGAAAAATCATATCTTGAGTTACGAAACTTGAAATCAAGATCTTTAAATTTTCCTTGAATCTAGACTCATATACCTATCTAATAATTTTTTTTCTATAATTTTTGGTTGAGCCAATTAGTACAGTTTATTAGTTAAAGTTACCCCTGTTTCAGGACTTGACTGGTTTGACCTATGTTTACTTCAAACCACATTTCTCTCTTTTTAAAATTCATATGACTATGAGGTTTATTTGTACTAAAACTATACTCAATAAGGATTCTGAGGATATAAAATAAACCGCCTAATTATATCTTTAAAATTTATGGAGAATTTCTAAAGTTGGAATAGGGGATTCAGAAACTGCTATGACCCTGTTTCACCAAAATTCAAATATATTTTAACATATAATTCCTTCACCAGTTTCATTTGTTTCATGTGAAACTAGACATAATAAGCTTCAATTTTATATGTACTCCATCACCAAATTCAATTTCTATGATTTTTAGTAAATTTTCAAACTCATGTCAGTGTTTCTGTAGTACTCTGTTTATGGCAAATTTCATCCCTTTTATGAGTTTTTATGCACTAAGTATCTTAATAATTTTCCTTAACATCAAACATAATCTAAACTAACCATTTTCATAATTTATCATTATCAAACATTTTCTCAACCATTCCATCACCATATCATAAGATCATTTACACAAAATAGGTATATTGCTATACATGCCATACTTAAATTTACAAGCCATTTACCAAAAGTCTTCCGGATAGTGTGATTGAGCCTTCGACCTATCCCGACTCCTGAGCTGACTTGTCCAAAACTACAATGAGTAAGAAGGAGGGAGTAAGCATAAATGCTTAGTAAGTTCATATGCAAATAATAAGTAACATAACAAACGGTCATACCAATCAACATTAGCATGCATCACTAAAACACATATCACATTTCTAATCATTTTTCATCATCTTATTACCTTATCGTGATTGTATCAATACTCAACCCGAGGGTTAAATACATACCTGTCCAAAATATCCATTTCACATCACTTACCAATACGTCTCTTTACATCTCGAATATTCCTCCATTTGAGTATAACTTTACCCGTTGAACACATCGGAATATAATTCGGATACATGGATAACTTGCACATAAGTGCCATATATGCAATCAAGCAATCATGTAACCCGCCCATAAGCGAACTCGGACTCAACTCAACAAGCTCGGGCGTTCGCATCCATAAGTGAACTCGGACTCAACTCAACGAGCTCGGATGCCTAGTTACATCTCACGAACTCGGACTCAACTCAATGAGATCGGACATTCGCATCCATAAGTGAACTCGGACTCAACTCAACGAGTTCGGATGCTCAACCATCCTAGTGACATGTCACTTGTATCCTAATCTATTCCTAAGGTTCAAACGGGATTTTCCTCGAACACATATCCTTGCCATCTTCCGTAAAATACCAAAACCAATACTCGGTAACACTTTATATTTAACAAATAATACAAATAATTTGCATTTTATTCGAAAATAACCACAAAGCATATATTTCATGATAAAAATCAGCATATCATATAATTAACATCAATAATTTTAAAAAAACAATTATACTATATTATTTACACATGAACTTACCTTGGTACCAAAATACAAAGATTTTGCAATTTAGTCCACAATCTTTTCTTTTCCTCGATTGAGGTCGATTCCACGTCTTTCTTGATCTAAAATAACACATTTAGCTTATTTAATACTCACATTATCAAATTAATCCTTAACTCAAATTTTGGCAAAATTACAATTTTACCCCTAAACTTTTACATATTTACATTTTTTCCCTAGGCTCGGGATTAAACTTTATTCCTTATTCTTATGTTTTACAACATGCTGATCACTTTTCTCTTCTATGGCAACATCAAATTCTCACTCTAACATGTACTTGTGACTATTAGGTATTTTTACCGATTAAGCCCTTTTACTCGTTTTTGCTTAAAATCGAGTAGTACAAGTTGTCTAACATAATTTAAAACTTCATATTCTATCATAAAACATCAAAATACACAAATTTAACCTATGTTTATTTTTCCAAATATAAACCCTAGGTTAAATTATTGCTAACATAAGCTCAATCGAGTTATCGGGATCTCAAAAACGTAAAGAACATTAAAAACGGGGCTTGGAATCACTTACCATGGAGCTTGGAAGCTTGAAACAAACCCTAGCTATGGAGAACCCTTGAAATTTCGGCCTAATGAAGAAGATGGACAAAAATTGGCTTTTAATTTTGTTTTTAATTCATTTTAATAACTAAATGACCAAAATGCCCTTACTACTAAACTTTCCAAAAATTCCTTCCATGTCCTAATTTTGTCCATGAACTTAAATTAGTCAAATTGCTATTTAAGACCTCCTAATTAATATTTCAATGCAATTTCATACTAAAAACTTCTAGAATGCAAATTTTGCAACTTATTCGATTTAGTCCCTACTTTCAATTTAAACACTTTAGGCATAGAATTTCTTCACGAAATTTTCACACAATCATGTAATCATATCATAAACCTCAAAATAATTATAAAATAATTATTTCTATCTCTGATTTGTGGTCACAAAACCACTATTCCGATTAGGCCCCTAATACGGATATTACAACTCTCCCCCTTTAAGGATTTTCGTCCCAGAAAATCTTACCAAGAAATGTGATGTGGGTATTGATTTCTCATAGTTTCTTCATTCCCATGTAGCTTCTTCTATTCCATGCCTTTGCCACAACACCTTCACAAGTGCAACATTTTTATTCCTTAGTTGTTTGACCTCTCGAGCTAAAATCTTAATCGGTTCTTCTTCATATGTCATATCTAGTTGTAGTTCAATTTCTGCTTGTGAAACTACATGTGAAGGATCCGAACGATACCGACGTAACATAGATACATGGAACACATCATGAATCTTCTCTAATTCAGTGGTAATGCTAGCCGATATGCTCTGAGTCCAACTTTTTCAATTACTTCATACGCCCAATAAAACGCGGACTTAATTTGCCCTTCCGTCCAAATCTAAGGACTTTCTTCCACGGGGATACTTTCAAAAACACTTTGTCACCAACTTGATATTCAATCTCTTTTCTCTTCAAATCGCATACGATTTACATTCACTCAAGCGACTTTCAAACAATCTTGAATCACTTTCACCTTTTCTTCAATTTCTTTTATTAGATCAACTCCATAAATCGATTTTCCTTGAGCTCACCCAATACAAAGTCGTTTCAAACTTACGACCATACAATGCTTCATAAGGTGCCATTTTCAAGCTCGTCGATAACTATTGTTGTAAGCAAATTCTACCAATGGCAAATATCTTTCCCAACTTCCTTGAAATTCCAATACACAACATCCGAGCATGTCTTCAAGAATCTGAATTACTCTTTCCGATTGTCCATCGGTTTGTGGATGAAAGGCGATCTTGAAATTTAACTTTGTACCTAATGCTTCTTGCAACTTTTGCCAAAACCATGAAGTAAATCTCTGATCTCTATCCTAAATGATTGACAAAGGTATTCCATGAAGTCTAACAATCTCAAGGATATACAATTTAGCCAACTTATTAAGAGAATAATCTATACATACCTAAATAAAATGAGCCGATTTAGTCGATCACAAACTATTACCCGGATGGCATTTTTCTTCCCGGAGTTAACTAACCCGATATAAAATCCATGGTAATTTGATCCCATTTCTATTCAGGAACCATGACAGTCAAGTAATCCCGAAGGCACTTGGTGTTCGACTTTCACTGTTGACAAATTAAGCATTTGGACACAAACTCGATATATCTCTTTTCATTCCGTTCCACCAATACATTTTCTTCAAGTCATTATACATTTTCGTACTACCCGATGAATCGAGAAATAACCACTATGTGCTTCCTGTAGGATCTTTTGAATCAATTCCTCATTCTTTGGTACACAAATCCGATCTTTAAACATTAAACATCCATTAGAACCAATTCAAATCGACTTTGTATCAACTTCACACTTGCTTTCTCTTGGCTTGCAAATCTTGATCATTTTTCCGAGCTTCACAAATCTCTTGTAAAAACATCGGTCTTGCTCTTAACTCTGCTAGAATCGAACCATCATCCGATACCTTTAACCGAGTGTTCATAGCTCTCAAAGCAAATGAAGTAATTTTCTCGCTCAAAGCATCAAGAACCACATTCGCTTTTCTCGGATGATAATCAATAACAAGCTCGTAATCTTTCAATAACTCCAACCATCTTCATTGTCTTAAATTCAAGTCTTTTGTTACATCAAGTACTTAAGACTTTTATGGTCGGATATATACTGGCACTTTTGACCATACTGATAATGTCGCCAAATTTTCAAAGCAAACACCACCATGCAAATTCCAAATCGTGAGTAGGATAATTCCTCTCATGAGGTTTTAATCGCCTCAAGCATATGCCACCACTTTTCCTTCTTGCATGAGCACACACCCCAAACCATTTAGAGAAGCATCACTATACACCACAAATTCTTTACTCCGATTCGGGTTGTACTAACACTCAGGTGCCTCTGTTAATAACTTTTTCAATTCTTCAAAACTCTATTGACATTCTTCCGTCCATTCAAATTTAACATCCTTTCTGAGTAATCTAGTTATAGGAGCAAAGAATTATAGAAAATCCATTTACAAATCACCGATAATACCCACTAGCCCCAAGAAACTTCTAACTTCATTACATTTTTCTGGTTTCCAATCAACAATGGCTGAAATTTTACTAGGATCAACCCGTATACCATCACTCAAACAATATGACCCAAAATCCAACTTCCCGTAGCCAAAATTTACTTTTACTAAACTTAGCATACACAAATGCTTATCTCTCAAAGTTTGTAAAACTATCCTCAAATGCTCAAATGCTCTGTATCATCTTTTGAATAAATTAAAATATCATCTATAAACACCACAACAAATTTGTCCAAGTATGGTCTAATATGCGATTCATTAAATCCATAAACATAGCAGAGCATTTGTCAACCCGAATGGCATAACTAAAAATTCATAATGACCATACCTTGTTCTAAAAGCGCTTTTAGGCACATCCGACTCTTTTACCCGCAGCTTGGTAATACCTGGATCTCAAGTCAATCTTTGAAAACCATGTCGCTCCTTTTAGCCGATCAAACAAATCATCAATTCTTGGCAACGGATATTTGTTTTTGATTGTCACCTTGTTTAATCGGCGATAATCAACACACAACCTCATAGAACCATCCTTCTTTTTCACAAATAACACGGAGCACCCCAAGGTGAAAAACTTCGGTCTCACAAAACCTTTATCACCAACTCTTGCAATCGACTTTAATTCCTTCAACTCTGCTGGTTCCATTCTATACGGAGCAATCAAAATCGGAGTTGTTCCTGTATCAAATCAATACCAAATTTTACTTCCCCGATCGAGGCAAACCCGCAATTCTTTCCGAAATACGTCCGCAAATTCACACACAACTCGTGCACCGATTCAACTTTCTTTTCAACTTCTTTTGTATTAATTACATACGCCAAATAAGCTTCATAACCCTTTCTCGGATATCTTTGAGCCGACATTGAAGAAATCACACTAGGTAATACCTCGATTTATCTGATTCAACCCGCAGAGTTTCACCATTTTCACACTTTAATTCTATAACCTTTTCTTTGCAATTTATTTTAGCATCATGCAATGTCAACCAATCCATACCCAAAATAACATCAAACTCATCAAACGACAACAACATCAAGTCGGTAGGAAAGTAATGATCCCGAATCATTAAAGGACATTTCTTACATACTTTATCAACAGTCACACATTTGCCTAACGGATTCGACACTCTAATCATAAATCCTGTGTTCTCAACAGGTATATTCATACTAGACACCAATTTCATGCATACATATGAATGAGTAGAACCGAGATCAATCAAAGCAATAACATTAACATTATAGAGAGAAATGTACCAGTAATCACATCGTGAGAAGCATCTTCACGCGCTTTAATAGCATAAGTTCTAGTTGGAGCCCTTCTTTCAGGTCTAACTGGTGCATCCCTGGCTACATTCTTACTGCTTGCTTCGCTCCCAGCTTTTCTTGGATATCTTCCTCTCGAATCCGCCCCACTTGTTTTTGTATTCTCAAATTTTCTTTTCACTCTCTCTCAGCGCTCTCTAATAAAATGATCCGGAGAACCACATCGAAAACATTCATTTTCTCTACACTGACCAAAATGATTTCTACCACACCACCGCACTCGTGTTTAACAAATCTCGAGTTCCCTACACCGTGGTTTGTCAAGTAGTCTGGGATTTAGGACCCACATTTTGCTTCTTATAATTCCCATATGATTGCCCAGCTGAAGCTTGGGAACGAGGATTCATATTCCTTGACTTTCTAGGTTGCTGTGAAAATGAACTGCTCATCGGTCTTTTCTTCCAATTTCTAGTCTCAAACCTTCTACCTTTTCTTTTCTTTAAGTAATTCTTCACCTTACAAGCTCGATCAACCAATACTACCATTTCTTTTAATTCAAGAATTCCAACAAATACCTTGATGTCTTCGTTGAGCCCGTATTCAAATCGTCGGCACATCTTGGCCTCTGTAGGAACATACTCTCTGGCATACTTACTTAATTGAACAAACTCTCTTTCATATTCTGTAACCGTCATATTACCTTGCTTCAACTCAAGAAATTCTTTACGCTTCTGATCAATAAATCTTTCACTAATATATTTCTTCCGAAACTCTTCTTGAAAGAATTCCCAAGTTATTTTCTCTTTCGGTACCACCGAAATCAAAGTCTTCCACCAATTGTAAGCTAAATCCCTCAACAAAGATATAGCACATTTCAAACATTCTTCAGATGTACAAGATAATTCATCAAATACCCGGATAGAATTTTCAAGCCAGAACTCTGCTTTCTCGGCATCATCATCAATATTTGCTTTAAATTCTTCTACCTTGCTTGTGAATTCTATCAACCGGAGTTCTGTGAAATTTCATCGATCCATACCTTGAGGCGTCTGGAGTGCAAAGTTGAGGAATTGGGGAGGTGGGGAGGTTGTACATTTGGGTTCGTGACGAACGAACTCGAGTGTACCATGCACTCATCATTTGGAGAAAGGCTTCTCGACCCTTTCTCCTCCTCCCCGACCAACGAGGAGGTGGATTTTCGGTGCCACGCTCCTTCAAAATGAGCTG
This sequence comes from Gossypium anomalum, assembly GCA_025698475.1. NCBI lineage: Eukaryota > Viridiplantae > Streptophyta > Magnoliopsida > Malvales > Malvaceae > Gossypium > Gossypium anomalum. The sequence goes on from CM046956.1 coordinate 66,498,735, forward strand.
GCGCATTACTCTCTACTTCATCCGCCACACCGGATCGGGATCTATTTACTATAAAAAAATCATTTAAATGGTCGAAGTCGTCACACTATCACAATTTATACATATGGCATGTATAGCAAAATCCGTACATACAACACGTAGTCCGAGAACCGACTAAACTCGCTCTGATACCACTTAATGTAATGCCCCACGCACGCTTCGAGACCGTCACGAGTCGAGTATGAGGTGTTACTAAGCTTAATTTAACATTTTAGAACTTTGGATTATTTGTTTCTACATTCACAGCTTTTAAGCTACTTGCGCCATAGTTACAAGAAAAATCATATCTCGAGTTACGAAACTTGAAATCAATATCTGTAGATTTTCCTTGAATTTAGACTCATATACCTATCTACTAATTTTTTTCTAGAATTTTTTGTTGAGCCAATTAGTACAGTTTATTAGTTAAAGTTACCCCTATTTTAGGACTTGACTGGTTTGACCTATGTTTACTACAAACCACATTTATCTCTGTAAAAAATTAATATAACATGAGGTTTATTTCTACAAAAACTAGATTCAATAAGTATTCTGAGGATATAAAATACATCACCTAATTATATCTTTACAATTTATGGTGAATTTCTAAAGTTGGAATAGGGGATTCAGAAACTGCTATGACCCTGTTTCACCAAAATTAAAATATCTTTTAACATATAATTTCTTTACCTGTTTCATTTGTTTCATGTGAAACTAGACATAATAAGATTCAATTTGATATGTAATTCATCACCAAATTCAATTTCTATGATTTTTAGTAAATTTTCAAACTCGTGTCAAGTGTGTTACGCTGTAGTACTACTGCTTTATGGCAAATTTCATCCCTTTTATGAGTTTTTATGCACTAAGTATCTTAATAATTTTCCTTAACATCAAACATAATCTAAACTAACCATTTTCATAATTTATCATTATCAAACATTTTCTCAACCATTCCATCACCATATCATAAGATCATTTACACAAAATCGGTATATTGCTATACATGCCATACTTAAATTTACAAGCCATTTACCAAAAGTCTTCCGGATAGTGTGATTGAGCCTTCGACCTATCCCGACTCCTGAGCTGGCTTGTCCAAAACTACAATGAGTAAGAAGGAGGGAGTAAGCATAAATGCTTAGTAAGTTCATATGCAAATAATAAGTAACATAACAAATGGTCATACCAATCAACATTAGCATGCATCACTAAAACACATATCACATTTCTAATCATTTTTCATCATCTTATTACCTTATCATGATTGTATCAATACTCAACCCGAGGGTTAAATACATACCTGTCCAAAATATCCATTTCACATCACTTACCAATACGTCTCTTTACATCTCGAATATTCCTCCATTTGAGTATAACTTTACCCGTTGAACACATCGGAATATAATTCGGATACATGGATAACTTGCACATAAGTGCCATATATGCAATCAAGCAATAATGTAACCCACCCATAAGCGAGCTCGGACTCAACTCAACGAGCTCGGGCGTTCACATCCATAAGTGAACTCGGACTCAACTCAACGAGCTCGGATGCCTAGTTACATCTCACGAACTCGGACTCAACTCAACGAGTTCGGACATTCGCATCCATAAGTGAACTCGGACTCAACTCAACGAGTTCGGATGCTCAACCATCCTAGTGACATGTCACTTGTATCCTAATCTATTCCTAAGGTTCAAACGGGATTTTCCTCGAACACATATCCTTGCCATCTTCCGTAAAATACCGAAACCAATACTCGGTAACACTTTATATTTAACAAATAATACAAATAATTTGCATTTTATTCAAAATAACCACAAAGCATATATTTCATGATAAAAATCAGCATATCATATAATTAACATCAATAATTTTAAAAACAATTATACTATATTATTTACACATGAACTTACCTTGGTACCAAAATACAAAGATTTTGCAATTTAGTCCACAATCTTTTCTTTTCCTCGATTGAGGTCGATTCCACGTCTTTCTTGATCTAAAATAACACATTTAGCTTATTTAATACTCACATTATCAAATTAATCCTTAACTCAAATTTTGGCAAAATTACAATTTTACCCTAAACTTTTACATATTTACATTTTTCCCCTAGGCTCGGGATTAAACTTTATTCCTTATTCTTATGTTTTACAACATGCTGATCACTTTTCTCTTCTATGGCAACATCAAATTCTCACTCTAACATGTACTTGTGACTATTAGGTATTTTTACCGATTAAGCCCTTTTACTCGTTTTTGCTTAAAATCGAGTAGTACAAGTTGTCTAACATAATTTAAAACTTCATATTCTATCATAAAACATCAAAATACACAAATTTAACCTATGTTTATTTTTCCAAATATAAACCCTAGGTTAAATTATTGCTAACATAAGCTTAATCGAGTTATCGGGATCTCAAAAACGTAAAGAACATTAAAAACGGGGCTTGGAATCACTTACTATGGAGCTTGGAAGCTTGAAACAAACCCTAGCTATGGAGAACCCTTGAAATCTCGGCCTAATGAAGAAGATGGACAAAAATTGGCTTTTAATTTTGTTTTTAATTCATTTTAATAACTAAATGACCAAAATGCCCTTACTACTAAACTTTCCAAAAATTCCTTCCATGTCCTAATTTTGTCCATGAACTTAAATTAGTCAAATTGCTATTTAAGACCTCCTAATTAATATTTCAATGCAATTTCATACTAAAAACTTCTAGAATGCAAATTTTCCAACTTATTCGATTTAGTCCCTACTTTCAATTTAAACACTTTAGGCATAGAATTTCTTCACGAAATTTTCACACAATCATGTAATCATATCATAAACCTCAAAATAATTATAAAATAATTATTTCTATCTCGGATTTGTGGTCACAAAACCACTATTCCGATTAGGCCCTAATTCGGGATATTACAAGTACAACATCGCATGCAAATATGAATATGGGAATGTAATGAGCCATCTAGCCAAGCAATTCAGGATAGAGTCATTCTGATGCTTGCAAACACCTGCATTTTGGAAAGCCTCATCTGACACCACCAGACCCATATAAGTCGGACCATCCACTGCTCGAGGAAAGGAGAAGATAGTCAATTCAAACGCGGGCAGCTGCACTAAGGAGTTCAATGACGATGATTTTTCTAACCTTTAAAGGATAAAAAAACTAAATGTAAAACAAAAGAAAAATGTGTTTAACCTTTGAAGGATAAAAAACTAAAAGTAAAACAAAAGAAAAATGTGTTTCTTTTATCTGTGTAGGAACTTCACACTTTGGACGACACTGTATTGTGGAACTACACTAGTAAGAAGGAGATCGACCGAAAAATTTTAGGGACTTTTCACGCAAAACCATGTAATCTCTTTCCTTTATCTTATTATTGCACATTAGGAACAATGTGCCGAATAAAGTGTGGGGGTGACATAGAAAAGTTTTTAAAAAAATTTCTTTTATTTGCTTAGTTTTTATATATTTTTAGTAGTTAATTTTTTTTCTTTTCTTTTGTGTTTTTTGTTGTGAGTGAGCTTGTAGAAATACAATTGGTTGGTTAGGAGCATGTACATAGGTTGTTTGTTTAAATTGTAAATTTAGCATGAAAATAAAATAATTTAGGTTATTTATATTTGTACTAATTAGTTTCAATTTATTAGATTGTGAATAGGAAAAAGAAGTGAAATGTAACACCTCTCACCCTTCTCCGTTACCAGATTAGGGTTACAAGTTGCTACAACAATTAACAAAATAGGATCATGCTATTTCAATTCAAATTATCTTTAAACAATCATCAATTATCAACTATTCAATAAAAACATGCTTAAAATGAGCTTATGAAAGCTCTAAAAAATAATTTAGAACTAAATAAGAACTAATTTGAAACTTTTCTAAAAATGTGGATAACATGCAAAACATGTGTCACACGGCTGTGTGGAGCTAAACCACACAACCGTATAATATAGGATCAGATCACTGTGTCACCAGGCCGTGAAAAAAACTATGGCCATGTAGACTAAATTATGAAACATTGCAAACATTCACATTGGTGTCTGGTTAGGTTGTGTGAGAGACTAAGGCCATGTCAAATCCTACACCTAATTTAACCAATGGAACACGGCCGTGTGGAAAATCATGTGTCAAAAAATATGGCCAGTGCAAAAGATATTATCCAAATCTTTAAGCAATACCTAACACATGCTTATGCAAAACATAATATTACCTAAAACATTTCAAGAATTCAGTCGAAATCATAATACAAACAACCTAAAGTGACACAAACAAGTTACCATTCATAACCAAAGCGTTCAAAAAATATAATATTATCATGGCTAATTTATAAATTTCAACCAAACATACAATAATATAATATGATTGAGCATTTTTCCATGATTTTTTATCAACCTTATCTTTAAACAAACCTAAACATACCATAATACCTAATAATATTCACCCTTTAGCTCTCAAGTAAACAACTAGTCCTAATACATGTAAAATCCATCAAAACCTTAATGCTCATTCATCTATTCTTGATTCAAGACATCACATATACCTAATAAGCAACCATTCATCAAAACATTACCATTTCACAATTCTTCATGATTCAAGAATAAACATATATTAGCATGACATACTTAATCCATTCATCCCATCAAACCAACCAAATAGTCTTATTAACACATTACATTTAAATCACTTTAACCACATCACGACATTTACCACGTAAACCCAAAATAATCTATATAAATTTCACAAAATTGGAATAAAATGAATCAAAATCTACCGAGACTAAAGCTTGTTAGTATAAGCCTTAAAGTTAATCTGATTGCCTAGTTCCATAAAATGTCAACTATAAGAAATAGAAAAATGAAACATAATAAGATTATATAGCTTATTAAATCCATATTTAAACCATAAACAAACTTACCCCATTCAAGTAAATGAAATTTAAACAATTTAGATAAAGATAACCTGCCATTCATTTTACAGGAATAGGTGAGATTTGTAGAAGATCAAATCACCAAATAATCCATGTTCATCAATAATTTAATCAAGATCATTCATGTATATTCAATGAAGATCATTATGTATATTCAGTCAAAATCATTCCTATGTATAACCATATGTCAATAAATCTTTTGATAATTAACCACAGATTCAACTAGCCTGATGAACTATAGCAACAAAATTTGAATACACGGGTAATTACACCACACCAGAAAGCATTGTAATGCTATAAAAAGGCACTGTAGTGCAAACAAAGTCATGGTTCTACAATCAAAGGCATTAGAGTGCAAACAGAGACACCGAAGTGCGAATAGAGGCACCAAAGTGCAAACTCGCACAAATGCACATTCAAACCCTATTGGCATGCCAATTGTATCCTAATCGTTTACTACGTTCAAACAGGAATTTAAGAAGGATTTGTAACGTTTAATAATCAGAGGCACTTTCATGTTATAACTACATATGCTGTAACAATTTATGTCATTCTGAAATCCATATAAATCATATTTCCCAATATTTAACAATTCTCAATTTAGTCCTTACTCACATTAGCATTTGTTTATAACATTTCAATTCCAACTCACAACATTAACAATCTATATTCTTAAAATTCAACATCAAATCATATGTATTAATAAACTATGAAATTACCTAATACAACCAGCAAGCAACTTTGTTCGTAGGGACTATTCTGTATGTAACACCCCTAACTCGTATCCGTCGCCAGAATAGGGTTATGGGGCATTACCGAACTTATTTATTAAAAAACCATACATTTCATATACATTTCTCAAATTCCAACATAAGTTATTCAAATACAATTATATAGTCCCTAACACGAGCCATCGAGGCCCAAAACAAGCATAAGAAGTGGTTCAGGACTAATTAGAATACTTAATAACTTTTTAGAAAACATAGAAAATTTTCAAAGTGTAGGGGACACACGCCCGTGTGGACAAGCCGTGTGTCTTGCACAGCCAAGAGACACGCCTGTGTCACAGGCCGTGTTGACATTCAAAATGGGATCACATGGCCGTGTCCCAGCCCGTGTCTGACCCCATGTAACTCTCTGACTTGGGTCACACGGCCAATGACACGCTCGTGTGACTAGCCCATGTACCCTTTGAAATAGCCTCACACAACTGTGTGCCAGGCCGTGTGAAGCTACTGACTTGATTTCTAAATAAGTACTAGGGGCACACAGCTGTGTCACCTGGTCGTGTGTTATACATGGCTGAGACACACGCCTGTGTGGACCAAAATAGGACATTTTCCAAGCCTTATTTCACACCCAAAGTGGCACCAACCTACACATACCAAAAAGCATATGACCATATAATCAATAGGCATTCAAACCAATCTCAACCAAGTCCAATTCATGCTATACCAATACCAAAAACCATAATGCTCATAAATATAAAAAATGTAACACCCCAAACCCAGCCTAGACGTTGTGGCCGGGTCTGATGTGCCACATCGAAGCGTTCAAAACATTTTATATTGTTGATCTAGAAAAACTTACTTAGTGTTTTAAAAGATAATTTCATTATAGGTTAAAGTGAATGGAAGCTGTGCACCAGGTAGGAAATCGGAAAAGAGGAGGTGAGTCCATCGGACTGCTTAAGTACCAAGCTCTCTTCGGATCCAATCCTAGACATGCACACCACCATTGCCACACCTTAACGTCATGTATATTTTTAGGAAACCAATTTGATTAAGTCCTCTTTAGGAAAAGTGATTAATTTTGGAAAACATTTTCATTACGGAAGCTTTGCTTGTTGTCGTTTTATTTTGAAATCACTTACTGTTTTTGAAATCGAGCCCTAAAGCTATCCAATTTCGACAGTTAAATATAAGTAATACCTATCTTAATAAAACATATTAAAATCATCAAAAATAATTAAGCGGCCTTATTACATTTAAAAACCCAAAACCTTAAATGTAAATAAAAGGATGTCCAGTTCACTAGAAGAAAAACTGAATTTACAGAACGTGTGGCCACTCCGAATCCCTCACAGCTCCAAGCCCACTATGGTTGGGGATTACCTGCGTGGATGAAAATAAAGGGGTGAGTTTAAGGAAACTAAGTGTGTAAATTAACCCAACCATAGCCTATATCGGCTCAAACCACAGAAACAGAATAAGTTGGCCTTAGCCCAGAACAGAATTCAGAATTAAGCCTATAGGCCTATAACAGAACAGAAAAGATATCACATGTATATGCAGAAACCCAACCCATATCCAACCATATGCACTCCCATACCAGCCTTACGCCATGTGGGGATACTACTCGACCTACCCAACCGCTACACGCCATTAAATTTGCGGACGGGTGCGGATATAGATAATGTGACAGAGTCACGGATCTGAATAATTATGGCGAGCCACGGAATCAAATAAATGTGACAAAGCCACCAGATCAGATAATTGTGGCATAGCCACCAGGACGCTTCCTCTATAATATAACCCATGTTCCCATGCAACAGATATACAATCATGGCATACATCATACAGAATCAGATCATCATACTTTTCAGTCAAAAGTAACCCTAGGGGTATAATGGTAATTTTGCACCTAGAGGTATAACAGTAATTTTCCATACATACGGGTATTCAAGTAATTTAACTATTCTTAAGGTTTTCAAGCATAACATAGCCATTTACGTATGATCAGAAACACTTACCATGTTTTCTTACCAAATTGGGCCCGCTGGCCCATTATCCCGATTTTGGCCCATTAAACCCAAAATATCGAAATGCATGGAATCGTGCACTCTGTAGTCTTATTACTTTATTTTACCATATACATCAAATTTCAATCCCACGAGCATTCGCGCACTCGCAAGTTCCCAAAATACTGGCTTTTCGGCATTTCGGCTTTTCAGCTTTTGTCGATCTAGTCTATGAGAGGGTGTCAGTTACACACCTGTTTGTGACGAGATCCACACACGAACTGCCTACAATTGGATTACTAACACGTTAATCTAACTATCAAAAATGAACTACGTAAAAACCCCTTACCATATTCGGCCAATAACACCTTAGGCACTAGCGATCCTACCTTTGCCGAAATTAGCGACTAGGTTTAGATCCAGTCGTTCCACTTATCCAAGCCTTTGATCAGTAGCCTCTAGATCACACTATTATCAAAATAAAGTAGTTATCACAACCCTTAGAGCTACAAGCCCAAATCGACAGCCTTCCTAACCTTTAGGGATTTCGGCTTTTTCTATAACCTGAAATAAAGAATAGGTTCAAAGACTTACCACCAGTTCCTTCGGTCAATGATTCCGGTTAAATCCTACTCGATTCTGATGCAGATCTAACCCCTCAAATGATAACAAAATTTGAGCCTTTAGTGATCTTAAAATTCAGCTATGTCCCTATGACTATGCATTTTTGGCTTTTGAAACAGTGAAGAAAAGATGAGATATGGGAGTTTTGCTGTGGTCTTGTCGACAAGAACTTGGGGTTCAGAGGATGAGAGAATCGATCAGGAAGATGAGGAAAAATAAGAGGGTTTTGGCTATAAGAAATCGGTACAAGAGAAATATAGGCTTTTGGGATTTCAGCTTTTGAGGCAATCAACTATAAGCTTAAAAAACAACTGATAAAAGATGAAGATGATCAGAATGGTAGGGAGATTCGGCAGACAGGAAGAAGAAAAGAAAGTAGATAAAGAGAGGAGAAAGGAAAAGAAGAGAAATAATGATCAGAAAACGGCACACTCACCGCTAATGCCGAATTTATATTTGGCACTTAGCCTAGCCGAAATTTGCCCCCTAAAGAAACCCTTGGCTAGCTAACTCTTGCTCCTCAAGAGTCCACCATTCGGCCAACATTGCTCTCCCTAATCAGCTCCTAAATTCTCTCCCTTATCCCCTCCTGGCTCAATCTCCAGAGCAACTCAAACTCCTCCTGACAGACTTTTACTTGAGTTCCATTACTTAACTTTCATACTCATAAAAATAATTCCCTTAATATGCTATCATTGTGACTTGAACCTCAGTTATCCCTTGCATCCACACGCAACTTTTTTAGCCTTCCCAGTGGCATTACATGCCACACCTGTTTCCTTGTGTTTTATTTGACCAATTAATACTTAAAAACCCAGTCGACCAGAACCCTCTTTTTCTTATGGAATTAAAATTAATTAAAATTACCGAGTTTTAACTTAAGCTTGGGCCTTCTAGAGGCCCACTAACATAATTAAACCTACGCCAAGCAGATAGAACACAGAAATTTTAAATTTTGCCAACATTCACAGAATTCCCGAAAACTGGGGCATTACAACAAATTTTCATTTGAAAACATACCAATATAACTTTCAAGGATTCACCTAAATGGTCAATTTCATATATGCATTATCTTGCCTAATACTTAGCATGCTAATACATTCTTAATTTCAACCATTTTCTACCTAATTACCAATTCACAACAAGGCATTCACATAGCAATTATAAACCACATATAAAAGGGCCACTTATACATATTTACATATCAAAACATATGACTACTTACAAGCCAATTCAAATGACCAAAATTCATCAAGACATAAAGGATACATTAGCCAAAAGAGCTATACATACCATATAACCTATAACACCTCTCACCCGTATTCGACGCCAGAACAAGGTTACGAGGCAGTACTGGACTTACATCGCAAACAATCATACAATTTCAAGTCATAAATTTCAACTAAATTTAAAACCATTTGCATTCAGTCATAAAGTCCTAATACGAACCTACGAGGCCCAAATCATGCTTTGGAAGTGGTTCAGGAATAAACTGAGAACCCTAGAAATTTTTACAAAACTTAGAAAATTTTTGCAAAAATAGGGGTCACACGCTCATGTGGTTTGGGACACGCCCGTGTGGGCAGGCCGTATGGTCACACACGCCTGCGTCCCTAACCCGTGTAACTCTCTATTTTGCAAGGCATGAACAAATTGAAGTCATACGGCTAAGCCACACGCCCGTGTGCTAGGTCGTGTGATTAATTAATTTTCATAAAATAGGTGCAGACTTCACACGGCCAGGACATACGCCCATGTTCGGGTAACAATTGGCATGGAAAGTAGCCTTAAATTTGTCCACACAGGTAGACACACGGGAATGTGTCTAGGCCGTGTGTGACACACGGCTTTCCCCATGGGCGTGTGGTCCGGCCGTGTGTCCCTTGCACCCTAATTAATGCAAAACAGAATGCCCAGTAGTAAACACACGGGCAGAGACACGGTCGTTTGTCTCAACCATGTGAGAGGCACAGCCTATGGACACGGGCGTGTGCCTTAACCGTGTGACCACATTTTGTGCATGACGTCATAAACAGAGAGCTCCATAGGCTAGAGACACGGGCATGTGTGACTACACAGCCTATCCACATATGCGTTTCCCAAAGTGTAACACCCCTTACCCGTACTCAAGACTGAGATAGGATACGAGGCGTTACCAGACACATACACAACCATTCATTCAAAATCGGGCTATAAAAATTTTCTTTTAAATCAATTTCATTCATACATACACAAATTGATCTAAATATGGACCTATGAGGTCCAAAACATATATTAAAAACATTCCGGTACTAAACCGAGAACTTAAGAAAAACTTGGGAAAACTTCTAGTTTAAGCCTCACACGCCCGTGTGGAGGCAATGCACACGATCGTGTCCTTTACCCGTATGGATTTATTTGAATTTATTTTCCAATTCGAACCTATAGGGGTTTTCATACGTCTAAGCACACGCCCGTGTCCAAAAATCTGGACATTTTTTTATGATGTCATCATGCATTTAGGGGCACACGGCTAAGACACACGCCCGTGTGTTATGCCGTGCCCTCTACACGGTTGAGACACACGGCCGTGTCTTCACCCGTGTGTTTACTACCATGCATACTGACTTGCAACATTAGGGTATAGGGGACACATGACCATTTGACACACCTTTGGGGCAGACCGTGTGTCGCACACGGTCTAGACACGTGCCCGTGTGTCAACCCGTGTGGACCATTTAAAGGCAATTTTCCAAGCCAATAGTCACCCTCAAGCACTCATTCAGTCAAACACATTTTATAACATGCAACATAACATATTTAAGTACTCCAATATTGTAACACCCCAAACTTGGCCTAGACGTTACGGCTGAATCTGGCGTGTCATGTTGAATTGCCTTTCAAAAATTAGACTCGTTGGTAGAAATTCATTTCTGAGTTAAAATCTCTTTTTTAAAAACTCAAAACATCTTAACCATTTATTAACCATTTACAACGTCTTTACTTTAAAAACATTGTTTGTTGCGGAAGCAATATCCAAAAATGTTGTGAGAACGCGGTGTTTTGAAAACAGTTAATCTTTTTGAAAACCAGCATTCTATCACTATCAGTTAAGTATAAAATAAATAAAGCCCAAATAAAATAACTCAAGTTTAAGAGGCTTTATTACAGAATCAACATCCAAAGTAAAATTTTAAAGTAAAATTTTAAATATAAATAAAGTTAAGCATTAAAATGCTGCGGTCGTGAGGCCACCTCCAAGTCCCTCGCAGCTCCAAATCGTCTAAGGCTGGGGATTACCTTCACAGTTAAAAATGGGGTGAGTTTTTGAAAACTCAGTGTGTAATCCCCTAAAATAAAAATAGTCAGTAAGATAACGGAATGTAGAAGCAGTCTGGGCTAGAGCCCTTTTTAGTAACAGAACAATGTGGGCCTTAGCCCAATACAGGAACAGTGTGGGCCTAAGCCCAATACAGTATCAGAATCAGAAGTAGAACACATGTGGGCCTAATCCATTACAGTGACAGTATCAGTAACAGAAATGAAACAGCTAAATAATGCAAACCATCCCAATCCAGCCAACACACCACCCGTACCAACCAACACACCATGTGGGGATAAAATCAAACCACCCAGCCAGCACACCAATATCGTACATAGCTGCCAGAAATAATAATGCAGCAAAGCTACCAGAAATATACATAGCTTACAGCCATCAATAGCGGTAATATGATTGGCACAAAGCCATCAGTAGCTGTAATATGACCGGCACACAGCCATGGGTAAATATGGTCGACACAGAGTCATCAATAAATATGATAGGCACATAGCCACAGGTAAATACGATTAGCACAAAGCCATAATCAAGATGGCACAAAGCTATGTTTAGGTTGGCACAGAGCCATAATCAGATTAAGCAGCATTAAGCTGTTCGTCGGTCCACAGTCATCTCGTGTGACCCGTGCGACTTTAACAAATCAATACTGGATCCACAGTCATCTCGTGCGACCCGTGTGACCCCATCAGAATAGTACTTCCTCCATATCAATGTCCCAACCCCATGCAATATGTCGTGTATGTCATGCTCAATCATCACATGTGTATACAGAATGGCCATGCTCAGTAACAGTCATTTAAACATATATTAAAAGCAAATCAATTTTACATCCACAGTCAAGTCAGTTAAAACATAGTCATATAATTACAGTCAAATTCATAGTCTAAGCCAATCATTCACCCACAAGGGCAAAATAGTCATTTTACCTTACAGGGGTATTTCGATAATTTTACGCTACAAAGAGTATTTCAGTAATTTTACAGTCTGAGGGTATCTCGACAATTTTACAAATTAGGGGTATTTCAATAATTTTACAAATCGGGGGTAATTTAATAATTTTACAAACTGAGGTCTGAACGACCCAACAGATGGTTCACCATCGCCTCGAGCGACTTAAGTAACCTAAACAAACATAACAGTGCAGCCACAGCTATGTAAACATCACAGTCTAAACAACACTTACCACATCACATAAATTTATCCGTGTGGGGCCCACGAGCCCATTGGGCCCACATGGCCCATTTAGCCCAACGAGGCCCAAAACAACCCAAGACCACGAGAGCGCTAGTGGTGGCCTCTACAGTCTAATGCCTATGTTCGTGGGCTTGGTCCACCACACATGCGATCGTACTCTCGTGTGGCATCATATGCCATATTTCTGGCTTTTCGGCATTTTGCCAAAAATAGTCATAGTAGTGTAAACAACACATACTTTCGGCTTTTAAATGATTATCGAATACCATGCACAAATATATACACTTTCAGCTTTTCAGCCGATCATCAAACATAGCATACAGTTACACACTTGATCACGTAGAGTACTAAGAATTCCTGAGTCCCGGAACCTTGACTCGAACGGTCAACTGTGATTTGCCTACTTAATCCAAAGTTTGGTGCAGTCACCCTTCCGTAACCTGGTGAAAAGTCCTGAACCGTCGACACCCTACGTCGCTTAAACTTAGGGGCAGAGGCTACGCGTGTGATAGCCCTAATTTGACCCTAGTCGAAAAGTGGTTTCAGAACCACAAAATTGAGTCACAAAAATAATTAACCGTTATATTCTATGCTTATAATATGTGTAAATGCATGTGTGAAAGTTTCATTCTTTGATTTTGTCATTTGTATGTGAAATTTATTAAACAGGACTTATGTGAGACATTTTTGAAATGTGATAGGTTAAATTTAAAATGGTCTATTAATGCATGTTATCAAAAAAAAAAAAAGTGGACTTGCATGTCAAATTATCCATTTTTGACAGTGGCCGGCCATGATGTTGTTTAATATATATTATATGTATTTTGTATTAACATTATTTTCTACTAAATGAATTAATGAATAAAGAGTAATAAAAATAATGGGTTAGTGGGAGGAGAAACCAAAGTTGGTTCATCTTTTCTCCTCCATTGCCGTAACTAGAAGAGAGGAAGAAGAAAATTTTTGTTAAAATTCGGCTAAGGTGATTTCTAGAATAAGGTACGTACAATGCCACTCTTGGAAAATTATGCATAATTTGGATGATTAGTTTGAATTCTGCCTATTTCATGGTTTGAATTTAGGTTATTTTGGAGGATTGATATTCGGCCAAGGAGCTTGAAATTCTTAGTAGATGCTTTGATGTCATTAGTATGGATAGTTATGTTGGATATTTTGAGTTGTTAGTTGTTTTAGCTTGAAAGTTAAGGTTAGTATTTGTTTTTAAGATTGCCAAATGTAAATTTAGGGAGAAAAAAAATATAGGTATTCGGTCATGTTATAGATTCTTGATGAATAATGTTTAATGTATTTTTTTATGTTATATAAATGTACTTGTAAGTAAATTTGAGAATTTGTAAAATTTTTGATGGGAGGTGCCGAATGTGATCTTTGGATGTGTCTTAAGGAATAATATTATTGTGGCCTGAGTTTAATAACATTTGGCCAAGGACTATATGTGCTATCAAATTTGGTATAAATGTTTAGGTGTTAATTACATTGTATTTGATGTTTTGAAAAATAAGTAGTGGTTAAAGTGAAGAAGGTTAAGTTTTGAGTTTAGTTAAGTTTGGGCATTCGGCATTACTTATATAACACTGGATATGAGTGTATGAAAGGCTAGAATTTCTTTTAAGTGAGTTATGACCTTGATTTGAGCAAGATAGACTCGGCCATAAGCAAGATTAAATGGTTCAGTATATGAATTTGTTACATTCGGTCATAAAATGGAATTAATATGAAGGCTAAGTTTGAGTAGTTAAGGCCTAATGGGTTATAGATTAATCATAAATGGATTTTATGCATATGAGTATATATGTATTTCTGTGTGTGTGGCATTGATGATAAATAGCAATTGGTAATGTGGTAAATGATTAAATTGTGATAGTCATATATAGGTATATATATATATGCCTTATGTATGTACCTTGTGCTTATAGAGACATTTGGGAATATGGTTAAATTCATGTATAAGGAAGCATGATAAGTTATGTGAATCTTTGCTTGTGTATGCGAATTTGATATAGATTAAATAAGCATGAAATCGAGTCATGGCATGTTTTATAAAATATAATACATATTGAAGTTATATATGATTGTCAAATGTGACTATTAAGAAATAAAGTTGAGTAAGTAATTAAACAAATCTATTTGTTTTAATTAAGCACAAGAGGAAAGAGGATCAAAATCAGATAAGGGAAAATAGAAAGCAATAGAGTAGCCTTTCTGCAACCGTTCAAATATATCTGAGGTAAGTTTTGAGTAGTCACCTTTAGTATATAATTGATGATGCCTTGATATGTGTATATTAGATGAATTGTGACCTTTTGGTTCTACTTGAATTAAGTTGTGTGATAAATAATTTATGTATATGACTTATAGTCGAATGGTCACTATGGGTTAAGATTAAATGGTGAAATGGATATGTGATATTTATGTATGATTTTTGAACCGAAATGTAAATGATGGTGTTCATATGGAGTTTATATCCGAATGTAGCAAATGACTACTAATGTGATATGTTGAATGAGATGTATTAATATATGATTAAATATGCATGAAATTTGATGTGTATCCGGGCTTAAAGACCCGCAGGCTATATGCTGGAATTATATCCAGGCTTAAAGACCTCCAGGCTATATGCTGGAATTATATCTGGGTTTAAACACCCGCAGGCTTCGTTCTAGAATTATATCCGGACTTAAGGTCCGCAGGCTTCGAGCTGGTATTATACCGGGTTTAAATTACCGCAGGCTTGTGCTGGTATTGATTTCAAATCCTAAGATCTGATAGGCTTAACGCCGGTAAGTTAAGTAACATTACAAATTGAATGTTCGCAGTAAACCATCGTCAAGTAGGTATTATACATTTAGGACGTTCAGTACGTATTACTTACTCATTGGTGAATTGATTTTGAAGTGAAGCTTATTAGCAAAAAAGAATATATATTATTATGATTGACGGTTATATTTGTGAAAATGAAAATGATTTGATTGATCATGGTATAATTGTATATAAGATTTTCTGATCTAGAAGCATCATATAAACTTTAAGTAAAAGAAAAATATGTGCCGAGAAATCTATGTATACATTTAAGTGTATCCGGCCATGAAACAAATTTGAATTGAGTATAAGTCTGATTAAATGCATGTTTTGATTTCCGTTAAGACTTTAATATTTTGTAATGCTTAAAAAACTTTACTAAGCTTTGAAAGCTTACTCTGTTCTTTATTTCTTTGTTTTATAGATTTTTGATTTTGGCCACTGACTCGAGGATCGTCAGCAGTTCATCACACTATCGATCTTTTTGGTACAGTTATATTTTGGACTCGATATGGCATGTATAGTTTAGGCTGATGATATCGATGTTTGTAAATATTTTGGCCATACGAAAATGGCGTATAAATTTCAATATCATTATGTATTTCAGGTCGAACTCTGTTTATCTTTATTTTCGTTGTGAATGAGTTAACTAAATGTTTAGTTCAAGAATACCCCTTAGCTTTAATCTGAAGATCATATTCGGGATATGGGTGTTACATTTTATTAGTATCAGAGCTACGGTTTAGTTGATTCTAGGACTAACGTAGCGTGCATGAGTCTAGCTATACATGCCATATAGTGTTAATATGATAGTGTGATGATTTCTGACAGTTAAAAATGTGTTTTCGTATAGAAATGGATCCCAATCCTAATCGAGCGGTAGCTGATGATGTTGAGAGTGTAGCGCCTGCTCCCGCACACGGGACAGCGCCAGTGGACTCTCAACCTATTACGAGCAATCAAAATGACGAGGCTAGACAAGCCTTTTATAATGTGATGAATGATTGGTTTAACCAATACATTCGAACTAATGTGGCTGCTCCACAACCTCCACTTCCGACCAATACAACCCCTGCACCCATGATACCTCTGGTAACTAATTAAGCCCCCAGTTGACAGAATTCTAAAGCACAGGGCTACTGAATTTAAAGCTACAGACAGTGATGATGTCAAGCAAGCTGAATTTTGGTTGGACAACACCATTCGAGTATTTGATGAACTATCTTGCACACCTGATGAATGCCTAAAATGTGCTATATCTTTGTTACGTGATTCTGCTTATTATTGGTGAAATACATTGGTTTCTGTGGTACCCAGAGAGAGGGTGACGTGGGAGTTTTTCCAAACTGAATTTCAAAAAAAGTATATTAGTCAGAGGTTCATCGATCAGAAACGGAAAGAATTTCTTGAACTTAAACAAGGTTCCATGTCAGTTACGGATTATGAATGGAAGTTCATCAGACTTAGCAGATATGCTCGAGAATGTGTATCGTCTGAGGCTATTATGTGTAAACGCTTTAAAGACGGGTTAAATGAAGATATTAAAATGTTCGTTGGTATTCTTGAAATCAGAGAATTCGTATTACTTGTTGAGCGAGCTTGCAAAGCCGAGGAGCTTAGTAAAGAAAAAAGGAAAGCTGATGATGGAGTTAGAGAGTTCCATAAAAGATCTTCAGGAAAACCTTTTCAGCAATCATCAAAGAAATTTTGAGATGATTCGGGCCGATTTAAGAACACTTCGGGTTTTTCCAGATGAGACCGTGATCGACCTCCTATGAGTACGCGAGCCACTTTAGTTGCCAGCATTAGAAATGATCGTCGGGATAGGACCAAGTGCAAGTTTTATGGAAAATGGCATTTAGGAAGTTGTAGTTTTCATGATCACTCCTGTTATAGATGCGGATTTCCCGACCACTTCATCAAAGACTGTCCAAAATTGTCAGAGCAAAATGTGAATCAGAGTAGGAAACCGGGTACTACTATAGCTCGAGGTAGACCATCTAGGAATACGAGGAATGCTAGTGGCAGTCAGAAAAGGTCTAGAGATGCTACGACTGGATCCGAGGCTCGTGCTCCTGCTAGAGCTTATGCTATGCGTGCACGTGAGGATGCTTCTTCTCCTGATGTCATTACCGGTACTTTCACTCTCTTTGATACTATTGTGATTGCATTGATTGACCCTGGTTCTACTCATTCATATGTATGTGAGACTTTAGCATCCAGTAAGACTCTACCTGTTGAGTCTACTAAGTTTGTGATTTGAGTGTCGCATCCCTTGGGTCGATATGTACTAGTCGACAAAGTGTGCAGGAAATTTCCCTTACTAATCAGAGGTTCCTGTTTTTTGGCCGATTTGATGCATTTACCATTTGATGAATTTGATGTTATTCTCAGTATGGATTGGTTGACCGTGCATGATGCAGTTGTGAATTGTAAAAGAAAGACTATTGATTTGAGATGTGCAAATGATGAGATGATACGAGTTGAGTCTACTGGCTTGAACGGGTTACCCGCAATAATATCCTCGATGTTGGCTCAGAAATGTGTAAAAAGGGGGTGTGAAGTGTAACATCCTGATTTTCGGGTTTATTTCTGGTTCTCAATATTTTGGTTAAATTGTAACATCTGTGTATTTAGATGTGAAATTGATATTTTAAGTATGATAATGGGCTTATGGAAGGCCCATGTGTTGGCCAAAACCCGTGGATTTTTTTTGAAGTTTTGGATTTAAGAGTTAGGGGTTCTGGCTAGGTGGTCTTTATTTAGAGTGATGGGTGATTTGTATCACAAAAAGAAGCTGTAGTAAAGTGGCAAGGGTGACGCCACTAAGCTCCTAAAAATGTGGCGTGTGGAGCATTGGGGGAAGGCATGGGATCGATTCCCCATGCTGGCAAATTGGTGCATTTATTTTTAGGTGCAGAAAGGGTAAGTGTTGGAGTCCAAGGGGATTCTGCCAGAGGAGTGTTTGATCAGTTCAAATGCTTGAATTAAGGAGTGATAAGGGGAGAGATTTAAGGGATTGGGTGAGAGTTTAGAGTTGGCCGAATCTAGGGAATTGAAGAGGGGAAATTCAGTAAAAGGGTTTAGGTTGATATTTTCGGCACCTAGGGCTTTTGTGGTGCCGTTTTCTTCTGCTCAGTCACCACAGAGAGTTTTCTTTTTCTTTCTTTTTCCCTCCCTAGCCGAAACCTTCATCTTTTCTATTCTTTTTCTCTACTTTCTTCTCCAAAGTGTTCACAAACTGGTAATCATCAACACCTTTGCCGAAATCACAAAAAGCCGAAATCCTGTGATCACTGCTTGTGCCGATTTCTTCAAAGTCAGGTTCTTCTATGTTCGTTTGTTTTATTTAAACTACAATCATCTTTTCTTAATTCTAAATACCTAACGGTAGTCCTACTTCAAGGTCATAGCCACACATCGTTATTTTCTTCACCACCCAAAAGCCGAAAGTGTCAGTGGTTTAGGGGCTTATAGCCGAAACTTCAAGACTTTTTGGATTTGAACTCTGTCGCTGGTTAGAAGTTAAATCTGCATCAGCTTACGTAGAAATCAAAAGGAAGTAAGGGGGTAAGTGCTTATTATCTCAGTTTTGGTTTTATTTTTCGATATTAGGAAAAGTCGAAATCCCTAAAAATAGGGAGGCTATCGATTTGGGCATAAGGCTCTAAGGGTTTGTTATTAATATTTTCTTTCAGTGATTAGAGTCTTCCTAAGCGTGGGATCGAAGGCGTAAATCACTGGAGCAATCGAATTTGGAGCAAGCTATCGGTTTTTGGCAGGAAGGATAGCATAAGGGATCTCGGTAGCAGTCGTCGCAAAACAGGTGTGTACCGAACACCCTTTCTCTGTTCAAATCGGCAAAAGCTGAAAAGCCAAAATTCGGTATTTCATGGGCTTGTGAGTACGCGAATGCTCTCAAGCCATAGACTAATGGTTAGGTACGGCATCGCAACGTGGTAAGTTGGTTGTGTGTGAAAATACGTGAACATCGGTAAGTGGGCCTCGATGGGCCAACACTGGGCCCAATGGGCTTACGGATCAATATGGGTAAGAGATGGGCAAATCAGCCTGTTAGTTAGTTGGTAGACACGAATTGCTTTTAACTATTAAAAGTTACTGAAATAACCTGTGTAGATAAGTAAGTTTACGAATGTACCTCTAAAGGGCAAAAAAATTACCGATATACCCCTAGGGTTTATATTGACTAAAATGCATGATTGATAAAAACTGTATTCTGCATGATATGCTTTCATTAATGTCTGTTGCATGGGATTGGGATATTGATGGAGGAAGTGTTTAAAGTGGTGCATCCACGTACTAGAGGCTTTGCCTTATCTTACTGATAACTGAGCAGCAATGCTGCAACTGTGGAGTGTAGGGTTGGGTGGGTTGAGATATTCCCCACATGGAGTGTAGGGCTGGTACGGGGAGTGTAGCGGTTGGTGGGTTGAGTAGTCTCCCCAACAGGATTGCATTCATTGTTATTATCATTACATGTATTCTTCGAATTGGGCCGATGGGCCACACTGTTCTGAAAAAGGGCTAAAGCCTTGTTACTGTATTCTGAAAAGGGCTTCGATCCACTGTGAACTGATATCTGGATAGGGCATAGGCCCAATGGGCTCGAGCTGATTTGGGCTTTGGATGGGTTTCTGTATACACTGAGTTTCCCCAAAACTTACCCCTTTTCTTTCCATCCTTGCAGGTGAGCCCTAATTGGTGAACTTGGAGCTGGGCGGGATTCAGAGTGGCCATGAAGAACAAATTCTGGTTTTTAAATTAGATCACACTTTCTTTACTTTTAATTATTTTCGTTTTGTTTGAAGGTTGTAATAAGGCCGCTCATTAAATTATTTCATTTATGAATTATTGAACTGGTTAGCACTAGGGCGCGTTTTAAAAAGACTATATGTTTTCAAAATGTCTCGGTGACGTGTAAGACTTCCGCAATATAAATGTTTTCAAAGAAAATAAATATCTAAACCTGACTTAAACATGATTTATTTTTCATAGACACATAACATGCT
Organism: Gossypium anomalum; assembly: GCA_025698475.1. NCBI lineage: Eukaryota > Viridiplantae > Streptophyta > Magnoliopsida > Malvales > Malvaceae > Gossypium > Gossypium anomalum. Next base: position 66,519,422 of record CM046956.1, read on the forward strand.
TTAAGTGTGGCAATGGATGTGTGCATGTCTAGGATTGGATCCGGGAAGAGCTTGGTACTTAAGCAGTCCAACAGACTCACCTCCTCTTTTCTGGCTTCCTACCTGGTGCACAGCTTCCATTCACTTAAACCTATAACATTAACGTTTTTAACCTCTAAGAGAGAAATTTTTTAATCGTAACTTTTCTCATGTGGCATGCTGAATTTGGCCATAACGTCTGGGCCGGGTTTTGGGTGTTACATGAAGCATATCTTATGTACGTAGTGGATAGTAAAGAGTCAGAAAAGAAACTTGAATCAGTGCCAGTGGTTTGCGAGTATTCGGATATTTTTCCTGAAGAGTTACCGGGATTACCACCTATTTGAGAGATAGAGTTTGGCATTGAACTTGTACCTGGGACTACACCAATTTTGATAGCTCCGTATCGTATGGCACCAACAGAATTGAAGGAATTGAAAACTCAGTTGCAAGAGTTGATGGATAGAGGTTTCGCCTGACCGAGTTTCTCACCTTGGGGTGCACCAGTACTGTTTGTGAAAAAGAAAGATGGAACCATGAGAATGTGCATTGACTATCGTCAATTAAATAAAGTGACAATAAAGAACAAATATCTATTACCCCGTATTGATGATTTGTTTGATCAGCTGAAGGGAGCATCAGTGTTTTCAAAGATAGATTTGAGATCAAGTTATTATCAGTTGAGAGTTCAAGACTCAGATGTGCCTAAGACTGCTTTCAGAACAAGATACGGTCACTACGAGTTTTTAGTGATGTCGTTTGGGCTCACTAACACCCCTGCAGTATTTATGGACTTGATGAATCGGATCTTCAGATAGTATTTAGACCGGTTTGTAGTTGTGTTTATTGATGACATCTTGATCTATTTGCGAGATGGAACTGAACATGCTGAGCACTTAAGATTAGTTTTGCAGATTTTACGGGACAAGCAGTTGTATGCTAAGTTCAGCAAATGTGAGTTCTGGTTGAGAGAAGTTAGCTTTTTGGGGTATGTAGTATCCGCATCGGGTATTCGTGTTGATCTGAGTAAAATATCAGCCATAATTGAGTTGAAGCCTCCTAGAAATGTTATGGAAGTTTGGAGCTTTTTGGGACTTGCCGGTTACTACAGATGGTTTGTAAAGGGTTTCTCGAAGATAGCCACACCAATGACGAAGCTACTTCAGAAAGATGTTTTGAATGGTCAGAAAAGTGCCAGAAATGTTTTGACTAACTGAAAACTTATTTGACTGAAGCTCTAGTGTTAGTGCAACTCAAATCCGGTAAAGAGTTTGTCATTTACAGTGATACGTCCTTACATGGGCTGGGTTGTGTATTGATGCAAGAAGGTCGAGTTGTAGCTTACACTTCGAGGCAATTGAAGCCACATGAGAAAAACTATCCAACTCATGATCTCGAATTAGCTGCCATTGTATTTGCTTTGAAAATATGGCGACACTACTTGTTTGGAGAGAGGTGTCATGTATATTCGGATCACAAAAGCCTCAAATATTTGATGACTCAAAGAGATCTGAATCTGCGACAAAGACATTAGCTTGAATTATTGAAAGATTACGAGCTTGTCATTGACTATCACCCGGGAAAGGCTAACATGGTTGCTGATGCTTTAAGTCGCAAGTCACTATTTGTTTTACGAGCGATGAATGTACACCTGTCCGTTTCATCCAATAATGTGTTAGTAGCAGAATTAAAATCCAAACCATTATTGATTCATCAAATACGTGAATCTCAGAAAGTCGACGATGAATTGGTTGCTAAACGAGCTGAATGTGTTTCGAATGTGGAATCAGAGTTTCAAATTGACGATAATGATTGTTTGAGGTTCAGAAGTTGATTGTGTGTTCCAAGAAATTTGAAACTTATTTCGATAATTTTGAGCGAGGCTCATAGTAGCCGAATGTCAGTTCACCCGGGTAGTACGAAAATGTACAATGATCTGAAACATCAGTATTTGTGGCATGGTATGAAACGAGACATTTCTGACTTTGTCTCGAAATGTTTGATATGTCAACAAGTGACAGTGAAACATTAAGTGCCTTCGGGTTTACTTCAGCCGATCATGATACCCGAGTGGAAGTGGGATCGAGTTACGATAGATTTTGTGTTTGGGTTACCTTTGTCACCGAGCAAGAAAGATGCAATATGGGTTGTTGTAGATAGATTGACTAAATCAGCAAATTTCGTTCCTGTATATATGGATTTCTCACTTGAAAAGCTGAGTTGTACATTTCTCAGATTGTCAGATTACACGGGGTACCCGTTTCAACTGTGTCAGATAGAGACCCAAGATTCACATCGTGATTTTGGAAGAAATTGCAAGAAGCATTGGGTACTAAGTTGCATTTTAGCACTGCTTTTCATCCTCATACCAATGGTCAATCCGAGCGGATAATTCAGATTCTCGAGGATATGTTGAGCTATTGCATCCTTGAGTTTAGTGGTTCATGGGAACGGTATTTACCTTTGATTGAATTCGCTTACAACAGTAGTTTACAATCAAACATTAAGATGGCACCTTACGAGGCTTTGTACGGTCCTAAATGCCGTACACCGTTGTTTTGGACTGAGCTTAGCGAAAGTAAATCTTCGAGGTTGATTTGATTAAAGATGCTTTGAATGAATGTAAAAGTGATCCGTGAAAGTCCAAGCGACTTGGATCGTCGTGGTCGTCGTATGCGGATTTAAAATGAAAACACATTGAGTATCAGGTCGGAGACAAAGTGTTTCTTAAAGTTTCACCTTGGAAAAAAGGTGCTCAGATTTGGCCGTAAGGGCAAATTGAGTCCGGGTTCATCGGGCCGTAGGAAATATCTGAACGAGTTGGGCCGATCGCATACAGATTGATTTTACCCCCTGAACTTGAAAAGATTCACAACGTTTTTCATGTTTCGATGCTTCAATGTTATAGATTCGATCCATCGCATATAATTAATCCATTAGAGGTTGAGATTCAATCTGATTTGAGTTACGAAGAAGAACCAGTTTGTCTATTGGCTCATGAAATAAAAGAACTACGAAATAAGAAAATTTCTTTAGTCAAAGTATTGTGGCTCAAACACGGGGTAGAAGAAGCTACTTGGGAGCTTGAGGACTTTATGAAAGAACGATATCCTAACTTATTCATAGGTAAGAATTTCTGGGGACGAAAATTTCTATGGAGGGGAGAGTTGTGACAACCCTAGTTTGACCCTAGTCAGAAAGTGGTTTCGGGACCACAAAATCGAGTCACAAAAATAATTAACCGTTATATTCTATGCTTATAATATGTGTAAATGCATGAGTGAAAGTTTCATGCTTTGATTTTGTCATTTGTATGTGAAATTATTAAATAGGACTTATGTGAGACATTTTTGAAATGTGATAGGTTAATTTAAAATGGTCTATTAATGCACGTTATCAAAAAAAAAAAGTTGACTTGCATGTCAAATTATCCATTTTTGATAGTGGGGCCATGATGTTGTTTAATATATATTATATGTATTTTCTATTAACATTATTTTCTACTAAATGAATTAATGAATAAAGAGTAATAAAAATAATGGGTTGGTGGGAGGAGAAACCAAAGTTGGTTCATCTTTGCTTTCCCATTGCCGTAACTAGAAGAGAGCAAGAAGAAAATTCTTGTTAAAATTCGGCTAAGGTGATAGCTAGAATAAGGTATGTACAATGCCACTCTTGGAAAATTATGCATAATTTGGATGATTAGTTTGAATTCTACCTATTTCATGGTTTGAATTTAGGTTATTTTGGAGGATTGATATTTGGCCAAGGAGCTTGAAATTCTTAGTAGATGCTTTGATGTCATTAGTATGGATAGTTATGTTGGATGTTTTGAGTTGTTAGTTGTTTTAGCTTGAAAGTTAAGGTTAGTATTTGTTTTTAGGGTTGCCGAATGTAAATTTAGGGAGAAAAAAATATAGGTATTCGGTCACGTTGTAGATTTTTGATGAATAATGTTTAATGTATTTTTTTATGTTATATAGATGTACTTGTAAGTAAATTTGAGAATTTGTAAAATTTTTGATGGGAGGTGCCGAATGTGGTCTTTGGATGTGTCTTAAGGAATAATATTATTGTGGCTTGAGTTTAATAACATTCGGCTAAGGACTATATGTGCTATCAAATTCGGATAAATGTTTAGGTGTTAATTACATTGTATTTGATGTTTTGAAAAATAAGTAGTGGTTAATTAAAGTGAAGAAGGTTAAATTTTGAGTTTAGTTAAGTTTGGGCATTCGGCATTACTTACATAACATTGGATATGAGTGTATGAAAGGCTAGAATTTCTTTTAAGTGAGTTATGACCTTGATTTGAGAAAGATAGATTTGGCCATAAGCATGATTAAATGGTGCAGTCATTGTTTGGCATAGGTGAAACCTATATGAATTTGTTACATTCGGTCATAAAATGGAATTAATATGAAGGCTAAGTTTGAGTAGTTAAGGCCGAATGGGTTATAGATTAATCATAAACCGATTTTATGCATATGAGTATGTATGTATTTCTGTGTGTGCGGCATTGATGATAAATGGCAATTGGTAATGTGGTAAATGATTGAATTTATGCCTTATGTATGTACCTTATGCTTATAGATACGTTCGGGAATATGGTTAAATTCATGTATAAGGAAGCATGATAAGTTATGTGAATCTTTGCTTGTGTATGCGAATTTGATATAGATTAAATAAGCATGAAATCGAGTCATGGCATGTTTTATAAAATATAATACATATTGAAGTTATATATGATTGTCAAATGTGACTATTAAGAAATAAAGTTGAGTAAGTAATTAAACAAACCTATTTGTTTTAATTAAGCACAAGAGCAAAGAGGATCAAAATCAGATAAGGGAAAAGAGAAAGCAATAGAGTAGCCTTTCCGCAATCGTTCAAATATATCCGAGGTAAGTTTTGAGTAGTCACCTTTAGTATATAATTGATGATGCCTTGATATGTGTATATTAGATGAATTGTGACCTTTTGGTTCTACTTGAACTAAGTTGTGTGATAAATAATTTATGTATATGACTTATAGTCGAATGGTCACTATGGATTAAGCTTGAATGGTGAAATGGATATGTGATATTTATGTATGACTTTTGAACCAAAATGTAAATGATGGTGTTCATATGGAGCTTATATCCGAATGTAGCAAATGACTACTAATGTGATATGTTGAATGAGATGTGTTAATATATGATTAAATATGCATGAAATTTGATGTGCATCCGGGCTTAAAGACCCGCAGGTTATATGCTAGAATTATATCCGGGCTTAAAGACCTGTAGGCTATATGCTGGAATTATATCCGGGCTTAAAGACCCGCAGGCTTCAGGCTGGAATTGTATCCGGACTTAAGGTCCGCAGGCTTCGAGCTGGTATTATACCGGGTTTAAATTACCGCAGGCTTGTGCTGGTATTGATTTCAAATCCTAAGATCTGATAGGCTTAACGCCGGTAAGTTAAGTAAGATTACAAATTGAATGTTCGCAGTAAACCATCGTCAAGTAGTTATTATACATTTAGGACGTTTAGGTACGTATTACTTACTCATTGGTGAATTGATTTCGAAGTAAAGCTTATTAGCAAAGAAGAATATATATTATCATGATTGACGGTTATATTTGTGAAAATGAAAATGATTTGATCGATCATGGTATAATTTTATATGAGATTATTTGATCTAAATGCATCATATAAACTTTAAGTAGAAGAAAAGTATGTGCCGAGAAATCTATGTATACATTTAAGTGTATTCGGCCATGAAACAAATTTGAATTGAGTATAAGTCTAATTAAATGCATGTTTTGATTTCCGTTAAGACTTTAATATTTTGTAATGCTTAAAAAACTTTACTAAGCTTTGAAAGCTTACTCTGTTCTTTATTTCTTTGTTTTATAGATTGTTGATTTTGGCCACCGACTCAAGGATCGTTAGCAGTTCATCACACTATCGATCTTTTTGGTACAGTTATATTTTGGACTCGATATGGCATGTATAGTTTAGGCTGATGGTATCAATGTTATGAAATTTGTAAATATTTTGGCCATACGAAAATGGCGTATAAATTTCAATATCATTATGTATTTCAGGTCGAACTCTGTTTATCTTTATTGTCGTTGTGAATAAGTTAACTAAATGTTTAGTTCGAGAATACCCCATAGCTTTAATCCGGAGATCATATTCAGGATAAGGTTGTTACAACGCGTCCACTCCTAGTCGGCACCACTATCATCACTTTATTTCTAGAACCCCTTTTGCTCATCGAGAGTTTGATTAACAGAGGTTACTTGCCAAATCGAGAAAAAAAATGGAGAGAGTAAGGGATGAAGAAGCAGAGAATCTGTTAAACCAAGGGTAAACCGAAAGGGGTTTGAAAGGGGAAAAAGAAGAAGAAGTATTCGGCCAATGATTGAAAAGGAAATATCAGAGGAGGAGGAGAGCAGAGATTCGACAATTAAGAGAAAAGATTGAGAGGAAAGTGGCCACAATTTCCCCTAGCCAAAATTCTCCCTTCCCATCATCCCAATTCGGCACAAACACTCCTCTCATGCAACTCTCCTATTTCAAATTCCCTGATTTTCTCCCCAGTTCACTCAACATCCAATTCAACTTTCCTTGAAACACTCATGACCAATTCAACCTCAGAGTCTCAGTCCAACTCCACCTCCTTCCAAGCTTAGCTAGCAAAATAAATAATTCCTTTACCTATGCCACGAATTGAACCTTAGACCTCATGCACACCACACACGCCACCTTGTCACTAGACCACAGGCTCCTTTTGTGATATATTTTTTAACCAAAAATATTTAAAAATCCTACTTTCAAGCACCAAGGGTTTTATTCACTAAAAACAAAAATTTAGCTAAAGCCCAGGTTTGAACCCAGGACTTCTCCAACACTCCCAAATATGCCCAAATACTTAGCCACTAAAGCCAACATGCAATTTTGTGATATTTCTCGCACACACAAACTTTTATGTGTTCCCACATTCAAGGCCCATTCCTTCTAGGCCCAAATTCGGGGCGTTTCAAATATTCCACACCATGAAACTCTCACATCTTCATAAAGTCATCCTATTGCACTTTTGTTTTGTTACACCATTTAGAGGCATTCCATACCAATTTCATGCATTATCAACTTGTCACCATAACTTCAAATTATGTATTCATGTCAATAGTCATTTTAAGCCATTAGATCATCCCTTGCCCTTTAGCATCTAATCCATACTTTATCATACATTCACCAAACAATAACACATCACATCATCAATGCATTAACACATGCATGCATGGGTGATTAGATTACAACCTAAATGATCAAATATGAGCGATATCACATGGCCAATACAAAATGAATCATCATTATCATATGCCTTCACAATTTGGCCAAATAGCATGATAGATATCCCAAAAAGACCAAGTCCCATATACATGCCATACTCAAAATAATAATTTCACTATACCAAATAGTCCTTTGATAGTGTGATCGAATACTCCGACAACTTCCGATCTCAGAGCTAGCTTGGCGGAACTACAAAGGATGGAAAGAGAGAGGGGAGTAAGCATTATAGCTTAGTAAGTTCACATGCAAATAATATGCAACGGTAATAAACAATCAACATGCAAAAACATAGTAACATCTTACACTTTTTTACTTACTTATCACATGTATACATAGACTTTCTCATCATGAGTCATTCTTTACCAAGGCATTATTCATAGGTTTAGCATACATACCGTACTTATCATAACATATATCATGTAACCATACCTCATTGACATGCTCTCCTTGAGACTTTCATCACATCCATTGCCTTACCCGTTGAACACTCGGAATACTATTGGATACGCGGAACTTGCACATAAGTGCCTCATATGCATACGTAGCCAAAGCTACCTCATGACATGTAATACATCCATAATGAACTTGGACCTCCCAACAAGCTCGGATGTTACATGTACCACATCCATTATGAACTCGGACCTTTCAACGAGCTCAGATGCCACATACCTCACGAACCCAAACCACTCAACGAGTTCGAAATTCTTAATTCCTAGTGACATGTCACTTATATCCTAAACTATTCCTAAAGTTCAAACGGGGTTTTTTTTCTCATTGCACATGGCATCTCTATCGTACTTGCTTGTAACCTCGTGGATAACAACCATAATATTATTCATGCTTTCACAACCATCAATGAACATATCCCCATGATAGACAATAGAAAACAACCTTTTGGTCTAAAAGACAAAAAAGCTAAACCTAAGAAAAGAAGCCAAATGAGATTCGGCTAAAGTAACCAAACCGCCGGCACTTACCAATAAATCGGAGAGATTTGGACAGCACCTCCGCTAGAAATGGTTAGAGAAGAATAGAAAAAAGGTGATTAGGCCTTAGTAGATTCGGCCCACACAAGAATTTTGAAAGTGGAGAAGAGAGGAAGAAAAAAATGACTAACAAGAGGGAGAGAAAAAGAATGAAGGTTGCCTAATCGGCACCAAACCTCCTAAAGACCCGAATGCTCAAAAACTCAATTACCAGCAACACTCAGAAGAGAAGCAAAAGAAACGAAAAGGCAGCCAAGAGAAAAACTAAAAACATTCGGCATCCAGAGTGCAAGTGTACCTATCGAATAGTAGGCAAGTGTACCTATCGGATAGTAGTATAGCTTTAGCAAGACCGTATTGTCAAACCCAAAGGAACTAAAAGTACTAGTATTAACTGTCTTTTTATTATCTAGCCTAAGAATAATGGGGTTTGTTTTAATTAACTAATTTACTAAACTAATAATTCACAGAAAATAGAATTGGGGAGTTACTTTTGGAAAAACGATTGGTTTTAAGACAATACCTAAGGAAAAATCCACCTAGACTTCACTTTTATCTGGCTCCGAATCGGACGATTTATTCATTCAACTTGTTCCGTAGAAATCCCTAAGTTATCTTATTATCCCTATTCAAGACTAATAACGTCTAACCCTAGATTGAATAATTGAAATATCTTTCTAATTAACACCCTAGGGTTGCATTAACTCGATCTATGGATCCCCTTATTAGGTTTCACCTTAATTCGGCAAAATCTTGTCACCCTATCTCTAGGCACGCAATCAACTCCGCTTAATTATGACAAAGTTACTCTTATACAGGGACTATTCATCCTCCAAATAAGAGCATTAACTTGAATCAATAGCCTGAAATACTGAAACAAGAATTAAGAGCACATAATTAAAAACAAGTTAAATATTTATCATACAATCCAGAAAATAATAACAAGATTCGTCTTAGGTTTCATTCCCCTTAGGTATTTAGAGGGTTTAGTTCATAACTAAATATGAAAACATCTCAGAAGAATAAAGAATACAAAACATAAAGAAAACCCAAAACTCCTGAAGGGAAATTGAGGAGAGATCTTCAGTCTTGATGATGAATCCAGCTTCTAAGATGGATCAATCGGCTCTCTTGGAGTAATTCCTTGCTCCCTACTCTCTGTGTCCCTTTTAGTCCTCCTCTAGGGTGTTTAAATAGGATTTTAAATGCCTAAAAGCCCTCAAACTTGCCCTTTTCCTAATAGAACTTAGCTAGGGCTCGGCAGGGACACGCCCGTGTGCGATTACTTTAGGCCGTGGTCAAGGTTGAAAAATCAACACGCCCGTGCTGAGGTTGTTTTAGGCCGTGTTCGAGCCTGTTAGAATGGCACAGACGTGTGTTCTGCCCGTTTGATGAAGTCCAGGCTGTGTTGTTTTCCCACATCGGCCCATTTTTTCTATTTTTGGCCCGTTTCTTGTTCTTTTCGCTCTCCTATGCTCACCTAAGTATAAAACATGAAATTAAAGGATTAGGAGCATCAAATTCACCAAATCTAAGGAGAAATCATTCGTAAATGTGTTAAGTATGGAATAAAAATATGTATAAATTACGGTTGATCAAATACCCCCACACTTAAGCTTTTGCTTGTCTTCAAGCAAAATCCTTAATTCAAAATTAAGAATTCCTTTTTCTCAACTTATAATTCCTATCAATAATATCTTGAACTAATTCATAAGTAATCATACATTGAGAATTCAACTAGAAGAACATTAAAGTTTCAAACATTCCAAGTTGAGTATTTAATCACGGAAAACATAAGCATCTCCCCTTATCTACGTAGTTACCATTGATTCGAAATCTCATAGAGTTTAACATCCTCACTAAAGATTCACTCAAATCACTTACAGTGTTTAAGGATAATGAAATCAGCACTTAACAGTCAATATGAAAAGTTATTACCATAGGCTTGCATGAAAATCAAATCTCCACCACTATAAATTAAGGTGATACATTAATCAAAAGGTCTTTAGAGGGTTATAATGAGGCTCGGTTAGGGGGTGTGGTCGCAAGCTGAAAGAAGAGGTTAGAATCGAGATTGAATTGTAAAATTACTTAACTAGAAAAATATTTAATCATCACTTGCGTACAACAGAGTTTCTTCTCAGAATATGGAATTTAAATACTTATGCTCAAAAACAAAAGATCACTACTACTAATATGTATACATGTATTTTTTTTTAAGAACAAGTTAAATAACATAGACTAACTACTAAGAACAAGATATAGCTAAGCAATTTATTCAAATCAAATCTCGACACAAATAGGGATCAAATTAATTGAGGAGATTTCAACAATAATGAGTTAAGGGTTAATATTAAGGGTAATACAAGGAATGGCTTGTTATGCTCAAAGGGGTTTACTAAGGGTTAATTGTGGAGGTAGGCTTTTCATGGCATGAGTGGGTTAATCCTAAGTGCCTCTATCATCTTGACATATCAAATCAAATGGTGTGGTCTTGACATGCATAATCAAGCAAGTTCTGGAATAGCAATTCGATATTGACGCACTCAAGCAATAATAAAAGTGAGCATGAAGAAAATAATAGATGCTCTTTAAAGGCTCAAAATCTCACAAAAATTATGGCTTTTTGATGTTCAAAACTGTAGATTTCAATTCAAGGTAAAACCTAAACTTGGGGAAAGCAACCTAAATTTTTTAAATTCTCAAAAATCAACTTATCATGCTTAATTCTCTAATGTCTTAAAGTTTAAATAATCAATGCATGAATGCCTATGTTTTAATTCAAGATATATCAATAAAAATTATAAATTAATAAAAATTCATCCTAAAAATGATATGAGAGATTTATAAGAGAATACGACAAAATTCAGGGAATTCTGATAGTGATATAATTTACCCCCCACACTTAAGATGTACATTGCCCTCAATGTACAAAAATAGATATACTGAAAAATCTAAATATAAGATCATAAGATAGGGAGAGAAGTGAAATTTCCTAAGTTATGAACGGATGAAATCCCTGGATTAGCGAGAGCGAGAATTGAAAATAGAGCTAGGGGGAAGGCATGATTCTGAGGAAGAATTAAGGAAATAATCTGATAATAATCATAAAGATAAACCGCGTTTTAAGAGCAAATGAGTCTTCAAAACTAAATAAAAATAGAAGTAAAAATAAAATAAGAGAAATAATCTAATTTTGCAAGTGGCACGGCCGTATTACACGCCCGTGTGGTTCATGTCCAGCCCGTATTTGTCGTGAATTAAGAGGTCGTCACATGGCCTGAAGACACGCTCGTGTGTCTAAGCCGTGTAGCTGCATGATTGTATCGCACGACCATGTGCGATATGGTTTGCTTCTCCCACGTCCGTGTACCTATGCGCACCCCCGTGTTATTTTGACAGTGTCGACCACGGGTGCTAGGCACAGGCGTGTCACACACCTGTGTCATTTTGGCAGATTTGCCCATGGCCTGCTCACACGACCGTGGCAATTTATCGCATCCCATGTTTTGGAAAATTTTTTTCTCTATTTTCACACGGCTGTATCGCATGACCGTGTCTCTTCTCGTGTTACGGGCACGGCCTAAGGCACGCCCGTGTGCATGACCTTGTGGATTTTGTGAACCTGTGTTCAAAGACTCAATCAGTGATCTATATATTAAAATTTTGAAATTTAAATAAAATTTAAATAAATGAAAACTGTTAGTACTCGAGTTGCCTCCCGAAAAATGCTTATTTATAGTCTAAGCTCAACTTTGCCTTGTTGGTGTATTCAGGGAGGTTCGTGAAGTCGTAGCTCCTCTCCATCGTCCTTAAAATTCTCACTGTTATAAAGTTTAAGATGATGGCCATTTACCTTGAAAGTTCCTTGTGATGGGTGACTTACCACTATTGTACCATATGGAAAAACAGATTGAACTACGAAGGGTCCTGACCATTGTGATTTCAGTTTCCCAGGAAACAATTTGAGTATTGAATTATATAGTAGGACAAGATCTCTAACTTTAAATTGTTTCCGTTACTTTAAACGAGCGTCATGGCACTGCTTTGTTGCTTCCTTGTATAGGCGTGAGTTTTCATACGAATTGGCTCGCCACTCATCTAGCTCGTTCAACTGTATCAACCTGTTTTCACCTGCAAGTTCGGGATCAAGGTTTAGAAATTTAATAGCCTAAAAAGCTTTATGCTCTAGTTTGAATGGTAGATGACAACTTTTTCCATAAACAAGTCTGTAAGGTGATGTTCCTATGGGAGTCTTAAAAGTAGTTCTATAAGCCCATAAAGTATCATCTACTTTCATCGCCCAATCTTTCTTGTTTGACTCTATTGTCTTTTCAAGGATCCATTTGATTTCTCGGTTTGCCACTTCAACTTGTCCACTAGTTTGAGGATGGTATGGGGTGGCTGTTCTGTGATGGACTCCGTATTTCTTAAGGGTTTTCTCAAATTGGGTGTTATAAAAATGAGTACCCCTGTCACTGATAATTGCTCTGGGTGTTCCAAATTTAGAGAAGAGTTTCTTAAGGAATCGTACTACCACTCTAGCATCATTAGTAGGTAAGGCTTGGGCCTCCACCCATTTAGACATATAATCAATTGCTACTAAGATGTATTTATTCCCAAATGAACTAGGAAATGGACCCATGAAGTCGATACACCAAACATCAAATATTTCACATGAAAGCATATAGTTTTGAGGCATTCATCACGTTTGGAGATATTACCTATCTGTTGGCATTTGTCACAAGAAGTAACGTACCTGTTAGCGTCTTTGAATAATGAAGGCCAATAGAAACCTGATTCAAGTATTTTATGTGTGGTTTTAGTTCCAGTGTAGTGTCCTCCAGTCGGTCCTGAGTGGTAATGTTCCAAGATCTTTGATGTTTCTAACCTTGTAACTCATCTTCTAATAACTTGATCTGTACATATGCGGAAAAGAAAAGGGTCGTCCCAAAAGTAGTTTTTCACATCTTTAAAGAATCGTTTCTTTTGATGGTGTGTCAACCCTTTTGAGATGATATTAGCGGCTAAAAAATTCACAATGTCTGCAAACCAAGGTACCTCAGAATCAGATATAGCAAAGAATTTTTCTTAAGGAAATGAATCATTTATTTTAGCTTCGTCTAGTTCTTTGGTATTTGAGTTCTCAAGCCTGGAAAGATGATCAGCCGCGAGATTTTCAGCTCCTTTCTTATCCTGAATCTCTAAGTAAAATTCTTGCAACAACAAAATCCATCGAATAAGTCGAGGTTTTGCATCAGTTTTAGTTAAAAGGTAGCGAAGGGTAGAATGGTCAGTATAAACGACAACTTTAGACAATATGATATATGATCAAACTTTATCAAATGCAAACACCAAGCTAGCAATTCTTTTTCTATGGTGGTGTAGTTTTCTTGTGCGGCTGTGAAAGTCTTGCTAGCATAATAGATAGGTTGAAAATGCTTGTCTCTTCGTTGTCCCAAAACTGCACCTACTGCAAAATCACTCGCATTACACATTAATTCAAAACGTAAATTCTAGTCAGGTGCAATTATGATTGGAGCATTAATTAATTTATCCTTTAAGGTATTAAATGCTTCTAAACATTCCTGATCGAAATTAAAAGGTACATCTTTTTCTAATAATTTAGTCAAGAGCTTAGCTATTTTAGAAAAATCCTTAATAAATCTTTTAGAAAAACCAGCATGTCCTAAAAAACTTCTTATAGCCTTGACCAGACTAGGAGGGGGTAATTTTTGGATTGTCTCAATTTTAGATTTGTTAACTTCAATCCTTTTACTATAAATTTTATGCCCTAATACAATACCTTCTTGAACCATGAAGTGACATTTCTCCCAGTTAAGCACAAGGTTCGTTTCCTCACATCTTATTAAAACTCGTTTTAAATTTTTAAGGCAAAGATAGAAAGAGTAATCGAATACCGAGAAGTCATCCATAAATACCTTCATGATGTCTTCCACGAGTTCGTCAAAGATTGCCATCATACAAAGTTGAAAAGTGGTAGGAGCATTACATAATCCAAAAGGCATTCTACGATAAGTAAACGTACCATATGGGCATGTAAATGTCGTCTTTTCTTAATCTTTAAGAGCTATTGGGATTTGGAAATAGCCAGGGAGTCCGTCTAGGAAACAGTAGTACATGTGCTCGGATAATCTTTCCAACATTTGGTAAATGAATGGTAAGGGAAAGTGATCTTTTCTCGTGGCATCTTTCAGCTTCCTGTAGTCAATACAAACTCTCCAACCTGTGATTGTTCTTGTTAGGATTAATTCATTCTTCTCTTTGGTCACAACCGTCATACCTCCTTTCTTAGGAACAACCTGCACTGGACTTACCCAAGAACTGTCAGAAATATGATAAATAATTCTAGCATCTAGAAGTTTAATTACCTCAGCTTTAACAACTTCTTTCATGTTGGGGTTCAGTTATCTTTGAGCTTCCACACATGACTTATATTCATCTTCCATTAAAATTTTATAGGTGCAAAAAGAAGGGCTGATCCCTTTGATGTCAGAAATTTTCCAAGCTGTGGCCCTTTTATGTTCTCTTAATACTTGGAGTAACTCCTCTTTTTCCTTGGGTTGCAAGTTAGAAGCGATAATCATTGGTAAGGTAGAATTATTTCCAAGATATGCATATTCCAAGTGATTTGGCAATTGTTTAAGTTCCAGTTTGGGAGGTTCTTCAATAGAGGGTTTTTGTTTAAGTTCATTGTTTGTCTTAATACCCTCATATTCTGCTTGTCTTAAGACTGATTTATTGGGGTTCAGTTCAATTTTTACCTTGCCTATCTTAGAATCATCATTATCTACCTCCTTACTTTGGGTAAGATACAATTCCAACGTGTCTTCATGTATGATTTCCTGAAAAGAATCTTGAGTGGCATGATCAATAGAGTCAATAAAATAACATGAGTCATCTTGCTCTCTAGAAAATCTCATAGCATCATAGATCTTAAAAATAATCTCTTCCTCACCTATTCTATGTACAAGTTTGCCATCTCCCACATCAATAACAGCCCTAGCAGTGGCTAAAAATGGACGACCCAAAATTAAAGGCACTTCAACATCCTCATCCATGTCAAGCACAACAAAATCAATAGGGAATATAAATTTATCTACTTTTACAAGTACATCCTCTATGATAACCCTATGATATTTAACAGATCTATCAGCTAATTTAATACTCATCCTAGTGAGTTTAGGTTCCCCAAGACCAAGTTGTTTAAACATCTTAGATGACATCAAATTAATTCTAGCGCCTAAATCAGCGAGTGCTTTCTCAACATTTAGATTGCCAATTAAGCAGGGGATAGTGAAACTTCCTGGGTCTTTTAGTTTGGTTGGTAGTTTATTTTGGAGTATGGCTGAACACTCCTCGTTGAGTTCTACTGTGGATAAGTCCTCAAACTTCCTTTTATTTGTTAGAAGCTCCTTCAAAAATTTTGCATATGTAGGCATCTGCGATATGGCTTCAACAAAAGGTAAGTTGATATGTAATTGTTTAAAAAGTTCAAGAAACTTACCGAATTGTGCATCCATGTGGACTTTTTTCAACTTTGCTGGGTATAGGACTGGTGGTTTAAATTCCTTTGGCATTGGTTTGTCATTATTTTTGGGTTTTTCCTCCTCTTTTTCACTCATCACGGCTTCTTGTGGTAGATTCTTCTTAGATTCGGCTAACACTTTCCCACTCCTTAGCGTAACTGCCTTCACATGCTCTTTTGAATTGGGGTTGGTGTCACTAGGTAAGTTTCCTGGTGGTCTTTCAAAAATTAATTTGGACAGCTGGCCTATCTGAGTTTTGAGCCTTTGGATCGACGCTTGTTGATTTTTAAGCACTGTCTCGGTATTCTGAAAGCGATTTTTGGACACTGCGATAAACTTTGTTAGTATCTCTTCAAGGTTCAATTTTTTCTCTTGTTGGTACGGTGGTTGTTAGAAGCCTGAGGGTGGTGGTGGTCTCTAATTTTCTTGACCTCACCATGAGAAGTTTGGGTGATTCCTCCAACCTGCGTTATAAGTATTGCTATAAGGGTTATTCTGAGATCGATGATTATTACCCATGTAATTTAATTGCTCGTTCTCTATGTTATGGCACTAGGGTGGATATTCTGAATTGCTTGATCCACCTCCACTTGCTTCACATTGCATTACTGGGTGAACCTGTGAAGAACCAAGAAAAACATCAATTTTTCTATTCAAAAGTTCTACCTGGGTTGAGAGCATGGCGACTTAATCGACGTTAAAAACGCGGCTACTTTTGTTGGCTTTGTCCATTGATAGTTATTCAGTGACATCTCCTCAATAAATTTGCAAGTCACTTCAGGTGTTTTGTTGTTGATGGTTCCACCAGCTGCTGCATCAATCATCTATCTTGTTGAGGGGTTTACACCATTGTAAAACGTTTGAACCTGTAGCCATAGAGGTAACCCATGGTGAGGGCACCTTCACTATAGGTTCTTGTATCTCTCCCATGCATCGTAAAGTGTTTCTAAATCCATCTGCACAAAAGAAGAGATATCATTACGTAATTTGGCTGTTTTAGCCGATGAAAAATACTTTAAAAAAACTTTCCGATCATTTGTTCCCAAGTAGTGATTAATCCTTGTGGTAACGAGTTCAACCACTATTTAGCTTTGTTCCTCAGTGAAAAAGGGAATAACCGAAGACGAATGGCATCATCAGAAACACCATTAATTTTAAAAGTGTCGCAGAACTCTAGAAAATTTGCCAAGTGAGTGTTAGGATTCTCATCCTGCAAACCATCAAACTGAACAAATTGTTGTATCATTTGAATCGTGTTAGGTTTCAGTTCAAAATTATATGTAGCAATAGCAGGCCTAACTATACTTGACTCGATTCCTGTTAAGGTATGTTTAGCATAATCATACATAGTACGTGAAGCTTGATTCTGATTTACTTGATCAGCGGCAATCGTAGGAGGTAGTGAATTTTCCTGATTTTTAGCCATCTCCTTGGTTGTAGTTGAGATATCGTCCTCTTGCTCTTCCTCTGTGTATCTTAGGCTTCGCCTTATTTCTCTTCGGTTTCTACGAGCTGTGCGATCGATTTCTTTGTCAAAAAGTAGTGGTCCTGACTGGTTTATTCTAGTCATAAAGTATAAAAACCTGCCTGAAGAAAGAAGAAGAAAATTTAATAAATAAAAATAAGAAAAATAAACGGCTAAAGTAATAAAAATTGAGTGTTTCTAATATCTTAGTTCCCCACAATGACGCCAAAAACTTGATCGTGATTTTTCGTGATAAGTTTTATAAATTAATAATTAATCATTCTTGAAACTAACTATTATCACGACGTAGGCAAGTGTTCCTATCGAATAGTAGTATAGCTTTAGCAAGACCAGATTGTCAAACCCAAAGGAACTAAAAGTACTAGTATTAACTGTCTTTTTATTATCTAGCCTAAGAATAATGGGGTTTGTTTTAATTAACTAATTAACTAAACTAAGAATTCACAGAAAATAGATTTGGGGAGTTACTTTTGGAAAAATGATTGATTTTAAGATAATACCTAAGGAAAAATCCACCTAGACTTTACTTGTTATCTGGCTCCGAATCGGACGATTTATTCATTCAACTTGTTCTGTAGAAATCCATAAGTATGTTATTATCCCTATTCAAGACTAATAACGTCTAACCCTAGATTTAATAATTGAAATCTCTTTCTAATTAACACCCTAGGGTTGCATTAACTCGATCTATGGATCCCCTTATTAGGTTTCACCCGAATCTGACAAAATCTTGTCACCCTATCTCTAGGTGTGCAATCAACTCTGCTTAATTATGAAAAAGTTACTCTTAGACAAGGACTATTCATCCTCCAAATAAGAGCATTAACTTGAATCAATATCCTGAAATATCGAAACAAGAATTAAGAGCACATAATTATGAATAAGTTAAATATTTATCATACAATTCAGAAAATAATAACAAGATTCGTCTTAGGTTTCATTCCCCTTAGGTATTTAGGGGGTTTAGTTCATAACTAAATAGGAAAACATCTCAGAAGAATAAAGAATACAAAACATAAAGAAAACCCAAAACTCCTGAAGGGAAATTGAGGAGAGATCTTTAGTCTTGATGATGAATCCAGCTTCTGAGATGGATCAATCAACTCACTTGGAGTAATTCCTTACTCCCTACTATCTGTGTCCCTTTTAGTCTTCCTCTAGGGTGTTTAAATAGGCTTTTGAATGCCCAAAAGCCCTCAAACTTGCCCTTTTCTGAATAGAACTTAGCTAGGGCTCGGCAGGGACATGCCCTTGCTGAGGTTGTTTTAGGCCGTGGTTGAGCCTGTTAGAGTGGTATGGGCGTGTGTTCTACCTGTGTGAGGAAGTCCAGGCCGTGTTGTTTTCCCACGTCGGCCCATTTTTTCTGTTTTTGGCCTGTTTCTTTTTCTTTTCGCTCTCCTATGCTCACCTAAGTATAAAACATGAAATTAAAGGATTAGAAGCATCAAATTTACCAAATCTAAAGAGAAATCATTCATAAATGTGTTAAGTATGGGATAAAAATATGTATTAATTACGGTTTACCACCTACACGGCCAATTGCAAAAAGGGACACTCCTGCGTGCAATACGACTCGAACTCTAATCCCTTGGTAATAGAAACACGCCACTTACCATAGTACCACAAGCTCATTTGTGTCACTTTTCATCTACAATTATTTATAAGGTCTATCTGCTAATGTCCGGATTCATTCAAGGGAAAACCAAAAATTTTGCTAAAGTCTAAGATTGAACTCAAGACTTCTTAGACACTTCCCAAAGCACTAAACCTGTAACTCCCCAAAAATCTCGAAACCCAAAAATCCCGAAATCTTAAAATTTCTTTGTTTTTGGTTTTGATAAAAATTGTGTTTTATGTTCCTAGCCATTTGATAATTATAGTATGTCTTAATTAAGGTTTGAGTTCGATCCTAGGAATAAATGAAATTATAGTTTAATTATTAAAAGAATCAGGGTTGGCAAGTAGTTGGGCTTTTAAATAAAAATAGGGGAAAGATAGCATCAAAAAGTCTTGTGGAGGAGTGGCTAAGTGACGCCACTTAGAGAGTAGGGAGGTGGCGTTAGTAGCTAGCAAGGAGATCCAAGGTTCGAATCCTAGCTTAGTATTTTTAAGAAGTTTAATTTTGGCCTTCTAGAAGGATGGTAGTGGCGTGAAAGAGGACTCCAAGGGAAGTGTTCAGGAGAGAAAATTAAGGAAAAGATCAAGGGGTTATCAGGGAGAAAAACGAGGAGATGAGAAGGGAGAAGTGATGGAGCTGAATTGAGAATTGGGCATGGAAAATTCAGCTATAAGGGCTACAAATAGGGGCTGAATACAGGGTTGCCAGGCTATTACCAAAATTCTTCTTCACCTTATTGCCAGAAACCCCTTTCTCCAAAAGCCGAAAACCCTTTTCTTTTCAAGATCTAAAAATCTGAAAACCTTTTTATTTTTCTTTCTTTTCTTCCTACCGGTTTCTATTCTTCTCTACATAATTTTCTTTGTTTCACTTAGCCGATTTCTTCTTCTACTCTTCTTCTTTAATCTGTACCAAATAAACCTTATTTATCATACTAAATTTGAAAAGCCGAAAAGTCGAATCTCTCAAGGGCTAAATACTCTTTGATTGAATCTAGTGTAAGTGTTGCTCTTCCAATCGATTTTCTTTACTAGGTATCAATTATTGTCCCTCACTCTTTCAATCAACTTTGGTAGGGAATTAGTATCAGATCTCGAATCATAGCTCTCTGCCAAATTGCTCTTTAGGTGTTTGCGATTTTGGTAAATATTCCTCATCCATTGGCTAAGGTTTGCCAAATAGCCATAGTAAGGAAAGAGGACTTGTGTTGGATACAAGCCACCTATTATTCTGGTTTTAATAGTTACGATTGGTACAGATCTAAGAGTTGTTCATGGTTAGTGAAGGGGTTGTTATACTTATCGTGCAAGGTAAGGTTAAGGTGAGATTCTGGCTTTTGGTAAGTTATTCGATAAGTATGTAAGATTAATCTTTGAGTGTTATCGATTGTAGGTTTGGGCTAAGGAGATCGTATCATGCTTGCTTACCAGGTGTGCACATACACTGCACACACACTATGAATCGGCAAAAGCCAAAATGCCGAAATACCAAAATGCCAAAAAGTCGAAAGTTTGGTTATGGTAGTCTTGCGTGTGCGCGAACACTCGTAAGGGAGAGACCGATAGGTTTCCTGAGACCCACGGGTGATTTCGTGGACTTGGGTTGTGATTTGGCCATACGAGTTAGAATGGGCTAAATGGGCCCGATGGGCTACTGGGCCCACAATAGGCAAAAACTGAATATTGATGCTATGTGATAGGAATTTGTATCTGAGCATGAATATGAATGTGACTGGGCCTAACAAGCCATATAAATGTGATTTGGGCCTAATGGGCCATATACAAGTGATTTGGGCCTAATGGGTCATATGAATATGATTGGGCTTAATGGGCCAGATACAGATATGTGAATTTTTTTGGGCTTTGTAAGGGGTTTTGGTCCTAGCATATGATAACTACATAAGACTTAATTAATATTTTGCGACCGTGGACAAGTCATAGGGTTAAGATGTGGCAACGGGTATATGAATGTCTAGGATTGGATCTAGGAAGAGCTTGGTACTTAAGCGGTCTTAATGACTCACCTCCTCTTCTCTGGAATCCTACGTGGTGTATATTATTCGTTCATCTTAGCTCTCGGGATTTGTTAACAGGCCAAGGTAAGTGGAAACCATAATTAAGAGAAAATTATTGAAATACCCTAAGGGCAAAAATGACCAAAATACCCCTAGATGTTGAATGCAAGTTTTATGGATGTGACATGCATACATATGATGTTCTGTTTAGGTTGCAAATGGGGTGGGAACTATGGAACGGAGGAAGTATATGAGGATCGCATGATTGCCTGCCAATCGTGGATCCACCGACGGCTTTTAAAGCCCAATATGTAAATGAGGGTAGTTTCGCAACCAGGCTACCATTGGTGTGTGGGCTGGGTGGGTCGATATTCATATCCCCACATGGTGTGACGGGGGACAGAGCTGGTGTGTAGCAGATGGATAATTTGGATGGGATTGCATTGCATGTTTGATGATTTTTCTTGAATGCTTGTTTCCATCAAGGGTTGTACACATTGAGTTTGCGTAAACTCACCCCCTCTTTTATTTTATTTTCAGGTGATGCCTAGTAGAAGGTTTGATGTCAGGAGGGACTCTGGGTGGCCGGCTAGCAAGATAATTCAGACTTGTTTTTTTTTTAAGCATTTAAGTTTTATTTCTTTTTAAGTATGCTCAGACTAGATTGTAATAAGGTTTTCATTATACTATTATTACTCGAATTGTTATTATTATTTTCACTGTAACCACAAGAAGTTGAACATGGATTTTTTAAATTATAGTATGTTTTCTACGTTTCCGCAACTTAATTTTTAAATGATAAAGTTTTCTTAAATCAAATGTTTTAAATAAGGCTTTCGCAACTGAAAGGTGTGTTTATTTTTAAGTTAATTAAGGTTTCTTTTGTTTAAGAAGGGTTTTCAATGAAAACATGATTTTCGCTAAAATATTTCAATTTGACATGTCAGATTCGGCCATAACGTCTGGGCCGAGTTTGGGGTGTTACATTTAGTGGTATCAGAGCCCAGGTTGTAAAACTCGGGCTGTGAATGGGGCCTTTTTACTTGGATTCTTTCTGTGTTTTTTACAATGTTTTGGAAAAGAGGAAGTCTTGCTGAGCGGCACACCGAGTCTCCGACGTTGAACCAAGTAAGTATTCTTATTCTAAAGTTTGTTTAAATTGTTAAACAGTAGATTGTTAGAGGGATACTTTAGATGATTTTGTTAGAATGGAGCCAAAGCCTGCAGGAACTTGAAACTGTTGAGGATTTTTGAAAATAATCTTCTCTTTAATTACTTTCATAAGACATCAGGTTAATTATTAAAACTAACCAAGACTTCATAAAAATTTCTAATCCAGATAATACGCGAATTGACGATGAGTGCTAGAAGAGGTGCAAGAGGCCTTGGCCGAGGTCGCGAAAGTTTTAGGGTTGAATCGTCGGCATCGGCCCATGTGCCCAATATTGGAGTAGAAGAGGCTCCGGCCTCACCTGTGGCTGAGAATGGACCGTATGATCTGGCCGGGGAAGAAGATGCATTGTCGCAGGCAATGCTGAGAATTTTGGAAAGGGTCGCTGGGCCCAATAATGGTACTGGAAATTGGGGGTCCGTTCCAGAGCCAGTTCGTTCGAACGGGGCTGAAATCTTTAAGGGTGTGGCTGGCGTGGCTCCTAATGTGGCAAAATATTGGTTGGAGGCCATTGAAAGGATAATGGAGGACCTGGACTGCTCATCCGAGCAAAAGTTAAAAGTTACTGTGTCACTACTTAGGGAAGAAGCCTACCAGTGGTGGCTGACGGTGAAAGAGGGCACCCAACAGAGTGAGTCACTTGGGAGTTTTTCAAAGTTGCATTCCAAGGGAAGTATGTGACTACAAGCTATGTGGATGCTAGAAGGAAGGAGTTCCTGAACTTGACCCAAGGAAACAAATTGGTGGCAGAGTATGAGGTGGAGTTTCTACGCCTTAGTAGGTATGCAAGAGTAATGGTGGCAACGGACTATGAGCATTGCGCTAGGTTTGAGGACGGATTAAGAGACAGCCTTAGGGTATTGATAGCTCCACAAAGGGAGCGAGTTTTCTCAGAATTGGTAGAGAAAACAAAGATAGCAGAGGAGGTTAAGTGCACTAAGCGGTTAAATCCAGAGAAAGAAAGGGGTAAGGATAAAAGGGAGGCTGAGACTCCTGGCGTTGATCAGAGGCCTAGGGCTATGGCCAGAGTTATTGGGCCAGTTAGAGCAGGGCCCCGTACTGTTAATCTAGGGGTGCCACCTTGTCCTGATTGTGGGAGAAGCCATAGAGGCGAGTGTTGGAAGAGGACAGGAGCTTATTTTTCATATGGGTCTATGGAGCATAGGATCAAGGATTGCCCTCGAATGCTAGGTTGAGAGCCAGCAGTAGGTCTTGCCGAGAGGCCGTGATCAAGCCAGAGGTGGAAACGGTTTAGTTCGTGGAGCACCGAACAGAGGTCCTGGTCATACTAAGGTAAGGTAGCCAGCTTTGGTCTATGCAGCATGTCGTCAAGAGGATGAAGACGCTCCAGAATCGAATACTGGTATGTACTTTATCCATGGGGTGCGATTTATCTATTTTAAAATTAGAAATAGAGTGCGCAGTAGAAGCGTTGTGGTGTAACCTAGGCAGTGTGACTATTGGGTAGTTGGAAATTTCGAGAATGAAAATTTTTTTAGGGGGATAGAGTTGTAACGCCCCAAAAATCCTGAAACCCAAAAATCCCAAAATCCTAAAATTTCTTTATTTTCGGTTTTGATAAAAATTGTGTTTTATGTTCCTAGCCATGTGATAATTATAGTAGGTTTTAATTAATGTTTGAGTTCAAACCTAGGAATAAATGAAATTATAGTTTAATTATTAAAAGAACCAGGGTTGGCAAGTAGTTGGGCTTTTAAATAAAAATATGGGAAAAATAGCATCAAAAATCCTTGTGGAGGAGTAGCTAAGTGACGCCACTTAGAGAGTAGGGAGGTGGCGTTAGTAGCTAGCAAGGAGATCCAAGGTTCGAATCCTAGCTTAGTATTTTTAAGAAGTTTAATTTTGGCATTCTAGAAGGATGGTAGTGGCATGAAAGAGGACTCCAAGGGAAGTGTTCAGGAGAGAAAATTAAGGAAAAGATCAAGGGGTTATCAGGGAGAAAAATAAGGAGATGAGAATGGAGAAGTGATGGAGCCGAATTGGAAATTAGACATGAAAAATTCAGCTATAAGCGCTATAAATAGGGGCCGAATACAGGGTTGCCAGGCTACTGCCGAAATTCTTCTTCACCTTATTGCCAGAAACCCCTTTCTCCAAAAGCCGAAAACCCTTTTCTTTTCAAGATCCAAAAAGCCGAAAACCTTTTTGTTTTTCTTTCTTTTCTTCCTACCGATTTCTATTCTTCTCTACACAATTTTCTTTGTTTCACTTAGCCGATTTCGTCTTCTACTCTTCTTCTTTAATCTGTACCAAATAAACCTTATTTATCATACTAAATTTGAAAAGTCGAAAAGCCAAATCTCTCAAGGGCTGAATACTCTT
This sequence comes from Gossypium anomalum, assembly GCA_025698475.1. Classification (NCBI taxonomy): domain Eukaryota; kingdom Viridiplantae; phylum Streptophyta; class Magnoliopsida; order Malvales; family Malvaceae; genus Gossypium; species Gossypium anomalum. The sequence goes on from CM046956.1 coordinate 66,543,952, forward strand.
TGACCGAATCTAGTGTAAGTGTTGCTCTTCCAATCAGTTTTCTTTGCTAGGTATCGATTATTGTCCCTCACTCTTTCAGTCAAATTTGGTAGGAAATTAGTATCAAATCTCGGATCTTAGCTCTCTGCCGAATTGCTCTTTAGGTGTTTGCGATTTTGGTAAGTATTCCTCATCCATTGGCTAAGGTTGGCCGAATAGCCATAGTAAGGTAAGGGGACTTGTGTTGGATATGAGTCACCTATTATTCTGGTTCTAATAGTTACGTTTGGTGTAGATCTAGGAGTTGATCGTGGTTAGTGAAGGGGTTGTTATACTTATCGCGCAAGGTAAGGTTAAGGTGAGATTTTGGCTTTTGGTAAAGTATTCGATAAGTATGTAAGATTATCAATTGTAGGTTTGGGCTAAGGAGATCGCATCACGCTTGCTTACCAGGTGTGTACATACACTGCACACACACTATGAATCGGCAAAAGCTGAAATGCCGAAATGCTGAAATGCCATACGTGTCGGAATGGGCTAAATGGGCCCGATGGGCCGTTGGGCCTATAATAGGCAAAAACTGAATATTGATGCTATGTGATAGGAATTTGTATCTGAGCATTAATATGAATGTGGCTGGGCCGAACAAGCCATATAAATGTGATTTGGGCCTACTGGGCCATATACAAGTGATTTGGGCCTAATGGGTCATATGAATATGATTGGGCTTAATGGGCCAGATACAGGTATGTGAATTTGTTTGGGGTTTATAAGGGGTGTTGGGCCTAGTATATGATAACTACATAAGACTTCATTAATATTTTGCGACCGTGGAGAAGTCATAGGGTTAAGATGTAGCAACGGGTATATGCATATCTAGGATTGGATCTAGGGAGAGCTTGGTACTTAAGCGGTCTTAACGACTCACCTCCTCTTCTCTGGAATCCTACCTGGTGCATAGTATTCGTTCATCTTAGCTCTCGGGATTTGTTAACAGGCCAAGGTAAGCGGAAACCATAATTAAGGGAAAATTACTAAAATGCCCCTAAGGGCAAAAATGACCAAAATACCCCTAGGTGTTGAATGCAAGTTTTATGGATGTGACATGCATACATATGATGTTCTGCTTAGGTTGCATATGGGGTGGGAACTATGGAACGGAGGAAGTATATGAGGATCGCATGATTGCCTGGCAATCATGGATCCACCGATAGCTTTTAAAGCCCAATATGTAAATGAGGGTAGTTTCGCAACCGGGCTACCATTGGCGTATGGGCTGGGTGGGTCGATATTCATATCCCTACATGGTGTGACGGGGGACGAGCTGGTGTGTAGCGGATGGATAATTTGGATGGGATTGCATTTCATGTTTGATGATTTTTCATGAATGCTTGCGTCCATCGAGGGTTGTACACACTGAGTTTACGAAAACTCACCCCCTCTTTTATTTTATTTTCAGGTGATGCCCAGTAGAAGGTTAGATGTCAGGAGGGACTCTGGGTGACCGGCTAGCAAGATAATTCGGACTTGTTTTTTTTAAGCATTTAAGTTTTATTTCTTTTTAAGTATGCTCAGACTAGATTGTAATAAGGTTTTCATTATGCTATTATTACTCGAATTGTTATTATTATTTTCACTGTAACCATGAAAAGTTGAACATGGATTTCTTAAATTATAATATGTTCTCTACGTTTCCGCAAATTAATTTTTAAATGATAAAATTTTCTTAAATCAAATGTTTTAAGCAAGGATTTCGCAACTAAAAGGTGTGTTTATTTTTAAGTTAATAAGGTTTCTTTTGTTTAAGAAGGGTTTTCAATGAAAACACAATTTTTGCTAAAACACTTCAATGTGACACGTCAGATTCGGCTGTAACGTCTGGGCCGGGTTTACTGTGTGTTACATTTAGTGGTATCAGAGCCCAGGTTACAAAAATCAGGCTGTGAATTGGGCCTTATTACTTGGATTCTTTTTGTGTTTTTTTTTTTGAAAAATTATTTTTTACAATGTTTTGGTAAAGAGGAAGACTTGCTGAGTGGCACACCGAGTCTCCGACTTCGAACCAAGTAAGTATTCTTATTCTAAAGTTTGTTTAAATTTTTAAACAGTAGATAGGTAGAGGGCTACTTTAGATGATTTTGTTAGAATGAAACCAAAGCTCGTTGGAACTTGAAACTGTACAGGATTTTCGAAAAAAAATCTTCTCTTTAATTACTTCCATAAAACATCAGGTTAATTATTAAAACTAACCAAGACTTCATAAAAATTTCTAATCCAGATAATACGAGAATCGGCAATGAGTGCTAGAAGAGGTGCAAGATGCTGTGGCCGAGGTCGCAGAATTTTTAGGGCTAAATCGTTGGCATCGAGCCATGTGCCCAATGTTGGAGTAGAAGAGGCTCTGGCCTCACCCGTGACTGAGAATGGACCCTATGATCTGGCCGAAGGAGCAGATGCATTGTCGCAGGCAATGCTGAGAATTTTGGAAAAGGTCGTTGGGCCCAATAATGGCGCTGGAAATCGGGGGTCTATTCCGGAGCAACTTTGCTCGAACGAGGCTAAAATTTTTAAAGGCGTGGCTAGCGTGGCTCCTAATGTGGTGAAGTATTGGTTGGAGGCCAATGAAAGGATAATGGAGGACCTGGACTACTCACCCGAGTAAAAGTTAAAAGGAGCCATGTCACTACTTAGGAAAGAAGCCTACCAGTGGTGGCTGACGGTGAAAGAGGGCACCCAACCGGAGCGGGTCACTTGAGATTTTTTCAAAGTTGCATTCCAAGGGAAGTATGTGAGTGTAAGCTATGTGGATGCTAGAAGGAAGGAGTTCCTAAACTTGACCCACGGAAACAAATCAGTGGCGGAGTATGAGGCGGAGTTTCTAAACCTTAGTAGGTATGCAAGAGTAATGGTTGCAACAGACTATGAGCGTTGCGTTAGGTTTGAGGACGGACTGAGAGGCAGCCTTAGGGTATTGATAGCTCCACAAAGGGAGCGAGTTTTCTCAGAATTAGTGGAGAAATCAAAGATAGAAGAGGTGGTTAAGTGTACTGAGTGCTTAAATTAAAAGAAAGAAAGGGGTAAGGATAAAAGGGAGGCTGAGACTCCTGGCGTTGATCAGAGGCCTAGGTTTAGGGCCAGAGTTATTGGGCCAGTTAGAGCACAGCCCCTTGCTGTTAATCCAGGGGAGCCACCTTAAGTTGATTGTGGGAGAAGCCATAGAGGCAAGTGTTGGAAGAGGACGGGTAAAGAATGTACCCGTATAAACATTTAGGGCGTCTCCATCCTTTAGGCTTCGTGCAGCATAAACCAGTGCTAGCTGCCTTACCTCAGTATAACCAGCACCTCTGTCCTCTACTCCACGACCACGGCTCAAACCATTTCCACCACTGGCCTGACCACGGCCTCTTGGTGGCTGCTGACCACCCCACTGAACATTACAAAAACCAGAAGCTTGCACCTGTTCGGGCCTCCATGGACAATCTTTGATACAGTGCTCCAAATATCCGCGCCTAAAACATGCCCCAATCCTTCTCCAATACTCGCCTTGATGGAGTTTCCCACAATCAACACAGAGATGCGATCCAGCAATAGCAACAGGGGCCTCAACCCTGTTTGGCCCATCAACTCTGGGTTTTTTCTTAGGCCCTGTAATGAATTTGAGGGCTCAGCATCCCTCTTACCTCTATCTTTCTCTCTATTCTGGCACTCAGCGCCCTTCATTTCCTCGGTGATTTTTGCCTTGTCAACCAATGCTGCAAAATCCCGCTTCCTCTGTGGAGCTACCAGAACCCTTAGGCCATCCTCAAATCGAACACACCGCTCGTATTCAGTTTCCACCATCCCACGCGCATAGCAACTAAGTCACAAAAATTCAGCTTCGTATTTAGCGACATATTTATCCCCTTGAGTCAAATTCAGGAATTCCCTCCTACAGGCATCCACATAGCTGGCACCCACATATTTAGCCTGGAAAGTAGTCTTGAAAAACTCCTAGGTCAATCGATCGGCTTGAGTTCCCTCTTTGACAGTAAGCCACCATTGGTAAGCCTCGTCTCTCAGGAAAGATACTGCACCTTTTAGCTTCTGCTCAGGGGTACAGTCAAGGTCATCCATGATCCTTTATGTGGCCTCAATCAAATATTCAGCTACATTAGGGGCAACTCCAGCAATTACCTTGAATATTTCTGCCCCATTGGACCTGAGTCGTTCAGAATCACCCACACTTCCCCCATTACCGATGCAGATTGTGCCCAATGACCCTTCCGTAATCCTTAACATCGCTTGGGACAGTGCATCGTCCCCAGCTGCTCGATTTTAAGACCCTGTCTTAGCCATAGGTGAAGCTGGTGCTTCTCTTGTAACATCCCGAAATAGGGCCTAAACAGAACAGTGGTTGCGAAACCACAAATCCGAGGTAGAAAAATTTATTTTATTATTATTTTGAGGTCTATGATATGTTTGCATGATTGTGTGAAAAGTTCGTGAAGAAATTCTATGCATAAAGTACTTAATTTGAAATTAGGGACTAAATTGAATAAATTGCAAAACTTGTGTTCTAGAAGTATTTTGCATAAAATTGAATTAGAATATTAATTAGGAGGTCTTAAATAGCAATTTGACCAATTTTAAGTTCATGGACAAAATTAGGACATGGAAGGAATTTTTGAAAGTTTAGTAGTAAGGGCATTTTGGTCATTTAGGGGTAAAATGAATTAAAATACAAAATTAAAAGCCAATTTTGCTCATCTTCTTCATGGAGGCCGAAATTAGCATGGAGGAAGCCATGGCTAGGGTTTTCAAGCTTTCCAAGCTCAATAGTAAGTGATTCCAAGCCCCGTTTTTAATGTTCTTTACGTTTTTGGAATCCTGGTAGCTCGATTAAGCTTATGCTAGTGATAATTCAACCTAGAGTTCATATTTGGAAAAATACCCATAGGTGAAATTTGTGTATTTTGGTGTTTTATGATAGAATATGAGGTTTTAAATTATGTTAGACAATTTGTACTACTCGGTTTTAAGCAAAAACGAGTAAAAGGACTTAATTGGTAAAAATACCTAATAGTCATAAGTGCTTGTTCGAGTATGAATTTGATGCTGCCATAGAAGGGAAAAATGACCAGCATGTCATGAAACATAAGAAAATAGGCTGAAGTTTAATTTACTGAGCTTTGGGGCAAAAGTGTAAATATGCAAAGTTTAGGGGCAAAATTGTAATTTTGCCAAAATATGATTTTGAGTCAATTTGAATAATGTGAGTCCTAATTAGACTATATTTTAAATGATAGAGCAAGGAAAACTGAAATTCGGGCTAAAATGGAGAAAATACCAAGTTGTGGACGAAATGGTAAAAGTAGCTATTTTTGCATACGAGGTAAGTTTAGTGATAAATAAATTCAATATTTTTTATTTTACATTATTATTGTAAATTTCCAGCATTTATATACTTATTTTATGAGGATATTTAAAGTCGAATTAAAGGCGAAGTGACAGAGAAAAAGCATTAGGAAGGCCCGTTTGAACCTTAGGAATATTAGGATATTGGGGTTGACAGACAGACAGAGGCGATGAAATGAGCCATGTAAGTCCATATCGCTTATATGGCTTTGGAGACAGGAATGAGCCATGTAAGCCCATATTATATATATATGGCATTGGAGACAGGAATAATTCATGTAAGTCCATGTCGAAGACATGGCATTGGCAGGATATTGATAGACAGGAACGACCCCAGTATCCTTAGTATTCCGAGTGGTTCAATGGGTCATTGTACACGTTAAATTACAGTGAATTATCAGCAAAAGGGAAGGTAGATTATATTTATGAATAGTGAAAGGTTAGGTAAGAAAGAAGGTAAGTAAGTAAAGAAGAAGGTAGAAAATGAGAAGTAAAGAAAGTTTATGAGGCTAGGTGACATTATGTATAATCATTCATTATGTTTGAATGTTGTAATTTATTTGCTTGTAAGCTTACTAAGCCTAGTGCTTACTCTCTTTATTTTCTTTTTCTTATAGTTTTTATCAAGCCACTCGGGGATCGAAGGAAACGTCGGAGACCCGATCACACTATCGAAGAAATCACATTGGTATGGTTAGACGTTTAGTTTTGTGTATGGCATGTATAGGAACTTGGTTTCTTTTGATATGATATGATCAATGAATGATGTGTAAATAATTGCTAGTGATTAGCTAATAGAATGGCTGATGATATACATGTTTAATTATATGTATGAATAAGTAGTAACTATCACATGAAAACTAAGAAAAATGTGAAAGTAACTTAAAAACAGATTCAAGTATCAGAAATAATGTGATTTTGAAAAATCACTAAAAATCGTAGAGACATGGTTTGATGGTGAATAATATATTAAATTAAAGCTTATTGTGTCTATTTTCTTATGGAATAAGCAAAATAGGCAAAGGTATTATATTTTATGAGATATCTGAGTTTTAGTAAAACAGGGTCAGAGAAAATTCTAGATCCCCTGTTTCAATTTTTGGAAATTCACCATAAATTGTAAAAAAATAATTATGTGGTGTAATTTATATGGTTAGAATCCTTATTGAATCTAGTTTTAATAGAAACAAACATTATAGTTATATTAATTTTTTATAGGGAAAAAAGTGGTTCGTAGTAAGTAGAGGTCAGTCTCAGTCAGAATTCTCAAACAGGTAACTTTAACTAATAAACTGTACTAATTGGCTAAGTCAAAAATTCTAGAAAAAAATTAGTAGATAGATATATGAGTTAGTTTCAGGAAAAATTTACAGATCTTAATTTTGAGTTTTGAAACTCAAGAAATGAATTTTTAAGCAGCTATGACGCAGAAAAATAGTTTATTCCGAAAATTAAAATAAGTGGTTTAGAGTTGTTTAAAAGGTAAGATAAGTTTAGTAACACCTCAAGCTTGACTCTGGTGATGGTTTCGGGCGTGGGGGCATTACATTTATTGGTATCAAAGCAGGTTTAGTCGGTTCTCGGAACAGTTAGTGTGAGTAAATGTCTAGCTATACATGCCATACCTGTATTTTGATAGTGTGACGACTCCTGACGATTTTTAAATATTTTGTTTTATTGTAATGGATCCCGAGTGAGCTGGTGATGATGATGTAGAAAGTAATGCTCCTGCTCCGCGGAAGGGGTAGCACCATCTGAGAATAGGCCAGTAACAGTTAATCAGGGAGGAGTGACTCGAGAAGCTCTCTTCTAAGCTTGGAATAATTGGTTTGCCGAGTTCGTTCGTACGAATCCGGTAGTTAGACCTCCACCCCCTCATGACTCTCAGGCTACCCATGTAGCTCAAGCTTCCCCAATCACAGGTACAATGATAAGAGAAAAGCCACCAGTTGATAGAATCGAGAAACAAGGGGCAGAAGAGTTCCGAGCAACAAAACATGATGATGCAGAAAGAGCAAAATTTTGGTTAGAAAATACTATCAGAGTCTTTGATGAATTATCTTGTACACCCGAGGAATGTATGAAATGTGTAATATCACTTCTTAGAGACTCAGCCTACTACTAATGGAAGACACTTGTATCAGTTGTACCAAAGGAGAGGATCACTTGGGATTTCTTTCAGGAGGAATTTCGTAAAAAGTACATCAGTCGGGGTTTATTGACCAGAAGAGAAAGGAATTCCTGGAATTGAAACAAGGGAGCTACTGTGTTCTCCAAGATAGATTTGAGATCCGGATACTATCAGTTGCGAGTTAAAGAGTCAGATGTCCTGAAGACTGTTTTCCGGACTAGGTGAAGGTATTAAGGTTGATCCGAGCAAGATTTCAGCCATTGTTGATTGGAAGCCTCCTAGAAATGTATCAGAAGTTAGAAGTTTTCTTGGTCTTGCCGGATATTGTAGAGGGATTTTCCATGATAGCTACCCCGTTGACAAGATTTCTGCGAAAGGATATCAAGTTTGAATGGACTGAGAAGTGTCAACAGAGTTTTGACAAGTTAAAAGCATCGTTGACTAAAGCTCCTGTTTTAGTACAACCGTAACCGTGTAAGGAGTTTGTGATTTACGTTGATGCGTCCATGAATGGACTTGGTTGTGTACTTATGCGGAAGGGAAGGTAATTGCTTATGCTTCTAGACACCTAAAGCCACATGAGAAGAACTATCCGACACATGATTTAGAGCTAGTTGCCATTATTTTTGCGCGTTGAAGATTTGGAGACATCATTTGTATGGTGAGAAGTGCCACATATTCACCGATCACAAAAGTTTGAAATTAAAGCAAAAAGATGGCTAGAGTTGATTAAAGATTATGAGCTAGTGATTGATTATCACCCGGTATATGTGTACCAAGAATGATGAGCTTATTCAAAAGATCTTACAGAAGCACATAGTAGTTTTTTTGTCTATTCATCCGTAGTACAAAGATGTATAATGATTTGAAGAAAATGTACTGGTGGGTAGGAATAAAAGGGACATTTCGAGTTTGTTTCTAGATGTTTGATCTGTCAGTAGTAAAGGCCGAACATCGTGTACCTTCAGTTTTATTGCACTGTGCTAGTCCCTCGAGTGGAAATGGAATCGAGTTATTATAGATTTTGTGACAGATTACCGCTTTACACCGAGAAAGAAAGATGCGACATGGGTTGTGATTGATAAGTTAACGAAGTCGGCTCATTTTATCCCGGTTCGTATGGATTTTTCACTTGACAAGTTGGCCGAGTTGTATATTTGAGAGATAGTCGACTACATGGGGTAGACGAGGCTACATGGGAACTCAAGAGGCTATGTGAAAACAGTATCTAAATCTCTTCACAGGTAAGATTTTCTGGGACGAAAATCCCAAAGGGGGAGAAATGTAACATCCCGAAATAGGGCCTAAACGGAACAGTGATTGCGAAACCACAAATTCAAGGTAGAAAAATTTATTTTATTATTATTTTGAGGTCTATGATATGTTTGCATGATTGTGTGAAAAGTTCGTGAAGAAATTCTATGCATAAAGTACTTAATTTGAAATTAGGGACTAAATTGAATAAATTGCAAAACTTGTGTTCTAGAAGTATTTTGCATAAAATTGAATTAGAATATTAATTAGGAGGTCTTAAATAGCAATTTGACCAATTTTAAGTTCATGGACAAAATTAGGACATGGAAGGAATTTTTGAAAGTTTAGTAGTAAGGGCATTTTGGTCATTTAGGGGTAAAATGAATTAAAATACAAAATTAAAAGCCAATTTTGCTCATCTTCTTCATGGAGGCCGAAATTAGCATGGGGGAAGCCATGGCTAGGGTTTTCAAGCTTTCTAGGCTCAATAGTAAGTGATTCCAAGCCCCGCTTTTAATGTTCTTTACGTTTTGGAATCCAGTGAGCTCGATTAAGCTTATGCTAGTAATAATTCAACCTAGAGTTCATATTTGGAAAAATACCCATAGGTGAAATTTGTGTATTTTGGTGTTTTATGATAGAATATGAGGTTTTAAATTATGTTAGACAATTTGTACTACTCGGTTTAAGCAAAAACGAGTAAAAGGACTTAATTGGTAAAAATACCTAATAGTCATAAGTGCTTGTTAGAGTATGAATTTGATGCTGCCATAGAAGGGAAAAATGACCAGCATGTCATGAAACATAAGAAAATAGGCTGAAGTTTAATTTACGAGCTTTGGGGCAAAAGTGTAAATATGCAAAAGTTTAGGGGCAAAATTGTAATTTTGCCAAAATATGATTTTGAGTCAATTTGAATAATGTGAGTCCTAATTAGACTATATTTTAAATGATAGAGCAAGGAAAACTGAAATTCGGGCTAAAATGGAGAAATACCAAGTTGTGGACGAAATGGTAAAAGTAGCTATTTTTGCATACGAGGTAAGTTTACAGTAAATAAATGCAATATTATTTTATTTTACATTATTATTGTAAATTTCCAGCATTTATATACTTATTTTATGAGGATATTTAAAGTCGAATTAAAGGCGAAGTGACAGAGAAAAAGCATTAGGAAGCCCCGTTTGAACCTTAGGAATATTAGGATATTGGGGTTGACAGACAGAGACAGACAGAAAATGAACCATGTAAGTCCATATCGCTTATATGGCTTTGGAGACAGGAATGAGCCATGTAAGCCCATATTATATATATATGGAATTGGAGACAGGAATAATTCTTGTAAGTCAATGTCGAAGACATGGCATTGGCAGGATATTGATAGACAGGAACGACCCCAGTATCCTTAGTATTCCGAGTGGTTCAATGGGTCATTGTACACGTTAAATTACAGTGAATTATCAGCAAAAGGGAAGGTAGATTATATTTATAAATAGTGAAAGGTCGTGTAGAAAGAAGGTAAGTAAGTAAAGAAGAAGGTAGAAAATGAGAAGTAAAGAAAGTTTATGAGGCTAGGTGACATTATGTATAATCATTCATTATGTTGAATGTTGTAATTTATTTGCTTGTCGCTTACTAAGCCTAGTGCTTACTCTCTTTATTTTCTTTTTCTTATAGTTTTTATCAAGCCACTCGGGGATCGAAGGAAACGTCGGAGACCCGATCACACTATCGAAGAAATCACATTGGTATTGTTAGACGTTTAGTTTTGTGTATGGCATGTATAGGAACTTGGTTTCTTTTGATATGATATGATCAATGAATGATGTGTAAATACTTGCTAGTGATTAGCTAATAGAATGGCTGATGATATACATGTTTAATTGTATGTATGAATAAGTAGTAACTATCACATGAAAACTAAGAAAAATGTGAAAGTAACTTAAAAACAGATTCAAGTATCAGAAATAATGTGATTTTGAAAAATCACTACAAATCGTAGAGACATGGTTTGATGGTGAATAATATATGAAATTAAAGCTTATTGTGTCTATTTTCTTATGGAATAAGAAAAACAGGTAAAGTTATTATATTTTATGAGATATCTGAGTTTTAGTGAAATAGGGTCAGAGAAAATTCTAGATCCCCTGTTTCAACTTTGGAAATTCACCATAAATTGTAAAAAAATAATTATGTGGTGTAATTTATATGGTTAGAATCCTTATTGAATCTAGTTTTAATAGAAACAAACATTATAGTTATATTAATTTTGTATAGGGAGAAAACTGGTTCGTAGTAAGTAGAGGTCAGTGCAGTCGAATTCTGAAACAGGGGTAACTTTAACTAATAAACTGTACTAATTGGCTAAGTCAAAAATTCTAGAAAAAAATTAGTAGATAGATATATGAGTCTAGTTTCAGGAAAAATTTACGGATCTTAATTTTGAGTTTTGAAACTCGAGAAATGAATTTTTAAGCAGCTATGACGCAGAAAAATAGTTTATTCCGAAAATTAAAATAAGTGGTTTAGAGTTGTTTAAAAGGTAAGATAAGTTTAGTAACACCTCAAGCTTGACTCCGGTGACTGTTTCGGGTGTGGGGGCGTTACATCTCTACCCTCCTTATTAGACTGGTGTCTAGAAGATGAAGACACAGTCCTAGCACCTCCACTGCCTCTGCCGCGGCCTCTACCACGAGTACCTCTAGTGCTCATTATCCAATCGCGCTTTTATCTGTGTTAAAAGTTTTATGCCAACCAATTCATTATTCTAGTTTTTTATTACATATATCTTATGAATATTATCTCAGAGTTTTGTTTTCGCAGTTCACAGTCTCATTACAGTCTTTGATTTGCTCTACCTAGAGAGTTTCAGTACAGTTTTACTACCTAAAGTAGTCTCAGAAATAACAGTTCAATATAATCCTTTCAGTAAAAATAGTCAGAAGACTTACAGGATTCGCACGGATACTCGGTGTACCACTCCTTCAGGAAAGCAAAATCATATCATTCACTTTAAACCTTTTACAACAATTCGGTTAAAATTTCCATGTTTTGCAAAAAACCCAATATCCACATTTGAGTTTTGCAACTGGCTCTGATACTCCTAAATGTAACACCCCAAACTCGGCCTAGACGTTATGGCCGAATCTGAGATGTCACATTGGAGTGTGTTTTGAAAAGTGTAGATCCGGTGGAAAAGCCTGTTTTATGATAAAACCTCGTTATGGTTTTCATAAGACGAGTTATTTTGTTCAATGTTAAAATTCTTGTAGGTTTAGCAAAACATAAATCATTTTATTTTGTTATTACCCTTTTCATTAAGAAAATAGAGTTCGTTGCGGAAGCTTCAAAACATGTTTCGAAAACGTGATAGTTGAAAACCATTTATCTTTTGAAAAATCGAGTCCTACTACTAGCAGGTATAAATCAATCTAGTTAAATCCCTAAATTAAAAATAAACTTAAGCGACCTTATTACATGAAACTTTCCCAAAATAAACTTTAATTATAAAATTAAAAGAAACTTCATCGAGTGGCCACCTCTGAGTCCTCCGCCGCCTCGATCCGTCTAAGTCTGGGGATTTCCTACACAGTTAACAGCTGGGTGAGTTTACGAAAACTCAGTGTGTGAAAACCCAGAAAAGCATACAGTCAGAGTAAACATAATTTGGGCCTAAGGCCTTCAGTTTCAGTTAGGGCCTTAGCCCATTTCAGAATCGAAAACAGTGTAGGCCTGAGCCCAATCCAGTAATAGTAATAGTGGCCTAAGCCCATTACAGAAACAGTACAGTATGCAATCAGAAAATCATACCCAATCCATCCTCTACACACCATCTCCGTACCAGCCTACACACCATCTGGGGATAAAATTGACCCACCCAACTCTACACACCAAGTCGTACTGATTACGGCACTAAAACAATATTGCAACAAAGCTACCAGTATAGTAGGCTTAAAGCCATCAGTAAGTCCACAATCGTCTTGCGCGACCTATGCAACCATATCAGAACAGTACACTTCCTCGAAAATCATATATCCCACCCCATGCAATGTAACATAATATCGAACATGGATGTAACATACATATAACGTGGCATGCTCAAATTCAGTCATATATATCATAGGACAAATCAGTTATTTTACCTTAAAGGGGTATTTCAGTCATTTTATCCTATGAGGGTATTTCGGTCATTTTACTCTATAAGGGGAAAATAGTTATTTTTATCGATTACTGTCCCAACAGAAGGTCACAGTCGTCTCGGGTGACCCGTGCAACCTTAACAGTCATTCGGTGATAATGGGCCTACAACCCCTATTGCGGGCCGTTGTGGGCCCACTTGCTTGTATGGCCCACATAGCCCAATTGGCCTTAGCCGTGTGGTTCACATAGCCTAGCCCAAAACTAACCACACTTTTGTGTGATTCTTTCCGTGTGGAGTCCACAGGCCCATTGGGCCTATAGGGCCCAGTACCAATTTGGCCTATGAAAACGTTCACGGCCATCTTATCGATCATATAGCCATGTTTTGTTAAACGGCCTGCCACACGAGCGCCCACACGCCCGTGTGGTGTCGACAATCCACTTTTTGATTTTTCAGCCTTTTGGCTTTTCAGCTTTTCAGCCTTTGCAGTCTCACATCTAAGGCAGTGTTGCAGACACTTGCTATGGAGTTGTGTCCAAGATGCTTCTGAAGTTGAGAGCCTATGGTTAAGCATAACCCTTCATTAGCCTAAACCATCAATAATCCATAATCAGAATATTAGAACGCTTAATCAAATGATATCTACTTACCAACAACCAATAGCAACCTTCTCTTGCTCTAACTCTTAGTACTCCTTTCAATATTTTTACCCCGAATAACAAATTTCTTGTAGAGAAAGGCAAACGGCTGTCTAAAAGACACAAAAGCCGAACCTAAGGAAAGAAGCCAAATAAGATTCGGCTAGAGTAACCAAATCGGAGAGATTTTGACAGCACCTCTGCTAGAAACGATTAGGGAAGAATAGAAGAAGGTGATTAGGACTTAGTAGATTTGGCTAACACAAGAAGATTGAAAGGGGAGAAGAGAGGAAGAAAACAAATGACTAATAAGAGGGAGAGAAAAAGAATGAAAGTTGCCTAATCGGCACCAAACCTCTAAAAGACCCAAATGGTCAAAAACTTGGTTACCAGCAACACTCAGAAGAGAAGCAAAAGAAAAGCAAAGGTAGCCGAGAGAAAAACTAAAAACATTCACCATCCAGAATGTATGCTTCTATGACCTAAATGATTCAAGGAAGACTCCTACATTCGGCCAACAACTATCTTCTTACCCACTCCTTGATCCACTCCCCCCATCTCTCCTTGAATCTCTCCCCTTTTCCCTCACTTGACTGATTCAAACTCCCTTAACAACTCCTCAGCTGTCCAGCTACTAGAGTCCCAGTACCATCCAGCTACCCACACGACCAATTGCAAAATAGGACACTCCTGCATGCAACATGACTCGAACTCCAATCCCTTGGCAATAGAAACACGCCACTTACCATAGGACCACAAGCTCATTTGTGTCACTTTTAAACTACAATTATTTATAAGGTCTACTTGCTAATGTCCAGATTCATTCAATGGAAAACCAAAAATTTTGCTAAATTCCAGGTTTGAACTCAGGACTTCTCAGACACTTCCCAAAGCACTAAACCACTAAGCCAGGCATACTTTCACGTCACAACACATAAAAATAATTTTTTTAATCGGGTTTTCAAGATTTGGAGTGCTATCACTAACTGCACCCACTCAAGACTTAAAACTCTTAGGCCTAAAATTCTTGGCGTTACAAGTACATATCAATCTCTTACTCTTTCATATCATCAATATACCCATTGAACCATTTGGAATAATATCGGATACTCAGGAATATCGCACACTAAGTGCCAATACATGGATAAAACCATCTCAAACTCATATCTTATATAAATGCTCAGTCTCGAGCTATCACTGGGTCTGCTCACACAAGCTGACGGTTAAGATGTAACTACACAGTGCTGCTCACACAAGATGGTGAGTAACCACAACACATGCCTAAAAACTCAGCCACCAGTAGAACGTACAGGACCAGCACCCAGAGCATGATAACCCTTAATGACATGTCATTTGTATCCTATCTATTCCTAAGGTTCAATTAGGATCTCATATAATGCCAAATCTTTATTGAGTATTTTTGTGAAGTTGTATTCATCAAGAATGCAATAATAAAGCATTTAAAACACAATTAATTTAATGCTTATTAACATACGAACTTACCTCGATCACAAAAATGACGAAATAGGATCGACTAGTCTAATACTTTATCTTTCCCTCATTCTAGATCCGTAAGAGGCTTAACTTGATATGCACTTCCTCTAGCTAGTCGAATTCAAAAACCTTAAAAATTGCTTTATTTCCTTTAAATTTCAGTGGTAGAGAGCTTTTGGAGAAGATGAGTAAATTATTTCCTTTATTTGTTTTTAGTTTAATTTGCTAATTATTAAACTAACCTTTGTGTTTAACTTTAAAAAGCATTTAAACTATGTCCAAATATGTCCACCAACTAAACAAATGGTATAATTATCACATAAATCCCTTAACTATTTAATTTCATAGCCATTTAGTACCTATAACTTATAGAACTCTAATTTTGTACTTTTTTCAATTTAGTCCTTTTTACGAAATTAAGCATGCAAGCGTCAAAATTTCTTAACAAAATTTTTATCGACCTTGCTAACATACCGTAAACATTAAAATAATAATAAAATAAATATTTTGACCTCAGATTTTTTGGTCGCGAAACCACTATTCTGATTTCACTAAAAACGGGCAGTTACAGATTTTGTCATGAACAAGTTTATGCATGAAGTTCAACAACATGAGTTATATGTCTGGAAATGTAAATGCATCTGTATGTTAAAGTCTATTGCAATGAGTCAGTTAAGCATAAGTCTGCATATCGAGTCTGCTTGTGTGTAAGCCCGTCAGTATAGTAAACACGAATTTTGGTATGGAAGTCCATGGCCATGGCAAGAAGACCATATAGTGTAAGGCCTAGCCATTTGCTATGGCATCATAAGGGGAAAAGAATACCATATAGTGTAAGCCCTAGCCATTTGTTGTGGCATCATATGGGGTAATGAAGACCACATTGTGTAAGACCTAGTCTGGGACTATGGTGTCATGTACAGAAAAGATGAAAATGATGGTTGGGTGAATACCAAGCAATGAGGGGAAAATCTCATGACAATGAGTTTAGGCAAATCCCTACCGTTGAAAGCACCACTACCTAAAAGTGATGCCTTTGTGGCTAAATCTATTATATATGGAAGTTTTTGTGGGTTTTATATGTTCTATGTAAACTAATGACCACGAAACTAACTAAAACTTTGACAAAGGCAAGTGCAACTATCAATTAATAGTATAGCTATGGTGAGCAAAGATATCATCCCTATGAAGACTAAAAGTACTAGTAATTACCATCTTTTTATTATTTAGTCAAATAATTCGAATGATTGATTGAAAAATAAAATTAACTAAATTAATTGCTAATGAACACAACAAAGAATATTTATGGAAAATAATCTAATAATAACCAATAAGAGAAACAATACCCATAAAAGTATTCACCTAGATTTCATCTTTCATTATCAATTAAAATTACACAATTTATTTACTTAGTAACTTGATCTGTAGAAATCCTTAAATTATGCTAATATCTCTTTCGAGAGTAAAAACAACTCACTCTAGGCTGATTAATTGAAATTTCATTCTAATTAAAACCCCTATTATCGTATTAAAATAATTTATGGATTCCCCTATTAGATTTGACTCTAATTCGATAGATTTATGTTGTCCTATTTTTAGGATTGCATGGAACTCCACTCAATTACGCGCGATCTACTCTTAAATAGGGTCTATTCCTTTTATTTAAGCACATCAAATATGGATCAATAATATAGAAATATCAAACCAAGAATTAAGCACACATAATTGAGAACAAGAAACTAAGTATTTATTGTGTAAAATAAAAGTTAAATGATAGAATCCATCATAGGGTCTATCACCCTAGGTATATAGAAAATTAGTTCATGCTTGCAAATAAAAACAACCAAAACACAATATAACCATAAGAAACAAAGAAAGTCAAGATAATCTCTTGAGAACTCAAATGGGAATCTTAAATCTTCACAGAAACTACTTCAGAATCGGCTTCAATGGTGTTTTTTGAGTTGTTTTTTTGAATATTCTATGACGGCCCACTCGTATCTTTTTATTTTTGTCATATATATGTATTAAAATGCCCCCAAAACCTAAAAATCGCATTTTTTTACTATTAAGAGTACAAATCGACCCAATCTACCACAAGGTCGTGTGGGTCACACGGCTGTGTGGTCATGTCATATGGAATGGGTCAGCCTATGTGGCTCTTGTAGCTTACTCTGATTTTTCGATTTTCACTCATTTTCATTCCTTTTGCTTCCAAATGCTCTATTAAGCATAAAAATATGAATTCAAAGTATTAGGAGCATAAAATTCACAACTAACATTGAATAATCACCCAAAAATGAATTAAGAATTAGGTTAAAACATGTTACTTTTAGCACTTATCAAATATCCCCACACTTAAGCATTTGCTTGTCCTTAAGCAAAATTCTCAACATACATTGAAGTTAACTTTTCTCAATTTATTATTTCCATTTATAATGTCTTAGGATAATTTATAGATAATCATGCATTGTAAATTCAAACAAAAATGACGTTAAAGAACACAAGCAATCCAAGAAAAAAATTATAAGGTATAAAACATAAGTGTCTCCCCTATCTCAATAATTACCTGGAATGAAAATAAAAAAAGAATTAACACCCTCGCTAAGAATCACTTAAAGCACTCAAAGTTTCTAAAGTTCAAGTAATGTTCACTTAACAATCAAAAAAGAAATGCTATTACTATAAGCTTTCTAGAAAATAAAGTTTCCACCACTATAGAATCAAATGATACACCAATCAAGAGGTAAAAGGTTGTAATGGGGCTTAGGTTAAGGGTATGGAAAATGTCGAAAAAGTTGGTTACAATCAAGAATCTAGTTGATAAGTTACCAAAATAGAAAAAAGAAGTTTTATTAAAAGAATTTACATCAACAAGGAATAAGAAAAATAGAAATGAGCTTGTTAATAAAATATGAAACTAACAATTCAAGCTTAATTTGTCGTAATTCGGTGTAGCAAATTAAACTAGTTTTAGCAATGTAACGCCCCAAAAATCTTGAAACCCAAAAATCTTGAAATCCTAAAATTTTTTTATTTTTGGTTTTGATAAAAATTATGTTTTATGTTCCTAGCCATGTGATAATTATAGTAGGTCTTAATTAAGGTTTGAGTTTGAACCTAGGAATAAATGAAATTATAGTTTAATTATTAAAAGAATCAGGGTTGGCAAGTAGTTGGGCTTTTAAATAAAAATAGGGGAAAAATAGCATCAAAAAGCCTTGTGGAGGAGTGGCTAAGTGACGCCACTTAGAGAGCAGGGAGGTGGCGTTAGTAGCTAGCAAGGAAATCCAAGGTTTGAATCCTAGCTTAGTATTTTTAGAAGCTTAATTTTGGCCTTCCAGAAGGATGGTAATGGCTTGAAAGAGGACTCCAAGGGAAGTGTTCAGGAGAGAAAATTAAAGAAAAGATCAAGGGGTTATCAGGGAGAAAATAAGGAGATGAGATGGGAGAAGTGATGGAGCTGAATTGGGAATTGGGCATGGAAAATTCTACTATAAGGGCTATAAATAGGGGTCGAATACGGGGTTGCCAGGCTACTGCCGAAATTCTTCTTCACCTTGCTGCCAGAAACCCCTTTCTTTAAAAGCCGAAAACCTTTTTCTTTTTTAAGATCCAAAAAGCGGAAAACCTTTTTATTTTTCTTTCTTTTCTTCCTGCCGATTTCTATTCTTCTCTACACAATTTTCTTTGTTTCACTTAGCCGATTTCTTCTTCTACTCTTCTTCTTTAATCTGTACCAAATAAACCTTATTTATCATACTAAATTTGAAAAGCTGAAAAGCCAAATCTCTCAAGGGCTGAATACTCTTTGACTGAATCTAGTGTAAGTGTTGCTCTTCCAATCAGCTTTCTTTGCTAGGTATCGATTATTGTCCCTCACTCTTTCAATCAATTTTGGTAGGGAATTAGTATCGGATCTCAGATCTTAGCTCTCTGCCGAATTGCTCTTTAGGTGTTTGCGATTTTGGTAAGTATTCCTCATCCATTGGCTAAGGTTGGCCGAATATCCATAGTAAGGTAAGGGGACTTGTGTTGGATACAAGTCACCTATTATTCTGGTTTTAATAGTTACGATTGGTGCAGATCTAGGAGTTGATCGTGTTTAGTGAAGGGGTTGTTATACTTATCGCGCAAGGTAATGTTAAGATGAGATTCTAGCTTTTGGTAAAGTATTTGATAAGTATGTAAGATTAATCTTTGAGTGATATCGATTGTAGGTTTGGGCTAAGGAGATCGCATCACGCTTGCTTACTAGGTGTGTACATGCACTGCACACACACTATGAATCAGCAAAAGTCAAAATGCCGAAATACCGAAAAGCCAAAAGTGTGGTTACGGTAGTCTTTCGAGTGCGCGAACACTCATAAGGGAGAGACCGATAGGTTTCCTGAGACCCATGGGCAATTCCATGGACTTGGGTTGTGATTTGGCCATACGACTCGGAATGGGCTAAATGGGCCCGATGGGCTGTTCGGCCCATGATAGGCAAAAACTGAATATTGATGCTATGTGATAGAAATCTGTATGTGAGAATGAATATGAGTGTGACTGGGCCTAACGGGCCAAATAAATGTGACTTGGGCCTAATGGGCCATATACAGGTGATTTGGGCTTAATGGGCCATATGAACATAATTAGGCTTAAGGGGCCAGATACAGGTATGTGAATTTGTTTGGACTTCGTAAGGGGTTTTTTTGGGCCTAGTATATGATAACTACATAAGACTTAATTAATATTTTGCGACCGTGGACAAGTCATAGGGTTAAGATGTGGCAACGAGTATATGCATGTCTAGGATTGGATCTAGAGAGAGCTTGGTACTTAAGCGGTCTTAATGACTCACCTCCTCTTCTCTAGAATCCTACCTGGTGCATAGTATTCGTTCATCTTAGCTCTCAGGATTTGTTAACAGGCCAAGGTAAGTGGAAACCATAATTAAGGGAAAATTATCGAAATGCCCTTAAGGGAGAAAATAACCAAAATACCCCTAGATGTTGAATGCAAGTTTTATGGATGTGACATGCATACATATGATGTTCCTGCTTAGGTTGCATATGGGGTGGGAACTATGGAACGGAGGAAGTATATGAGGATCGCATGATTGCCTAGCAATCATGGATCCACCGACGGTTTTTAAAGCCTAATATGTAAATGAAGGTAGTTCCGCAACTGGGCTACCATTGGTGTGTGGGCTGGATGGGTCGATATTTATATCCCCACATGGTGTGACGGGGGACGGAGCTGGTTTGTAACGGATGGATAATTTGGATGGGTCTGCATTGCATGTTTGATGATTCTTCTTTGAATGCTTGTTTTTTTCTTCATAGAGGGTTGTACACAATGAGTTTCCGAAAACTCACCCCCTTGTTTATTTTATTTCCAGGTGATGCTCAGTAGAAGGTTCAATGTCAGGAGGGACTCTGGGTGGCCGGCTAGCAAGATAAATCAGACTTGGTTTTTTTTAAGCATTTAAGTTTTTATTTCTTTTTAAATATGCTCAGACCAAATTGTAATAAGGTTTTCATTATTATTATTACTTGAATTATTATTATTATTTTCATTGTATCTACGAGAAGTTGAACATGGATTTCTTAAGTTATAGTATGTTTTCTACGCTTCTGCAACTAAAATTTCTAAGTGCTTTATTTTCATCAAATATTATGTTTGAACAAGTTTTTAGTTAAGATTCTCTCTTATTTTAAGAAGAGTTTTCAATGAAAACACGGTTTTCGCTAAAACACTTCAATGTGACACGCCAGATTTAGCCATAACGTCTGGGCCAGGTTTGGGGTGTTACAAGCACTTTGGGAGCTTGAACATAAGTTTTTTAGTTATGTTTTAATTACTTTTTAGAAACTTCAGTTAAGTGTAATAAAATGTGTTATTCGAGTCTTTTATTGACCTTAGGGGCCAAAAGAGGCCTAAGGGTGAGCTAATATATTTTGTGGCTGTGTAGGAGATCATTAGAAGGCATAATAACTTAATACTAGTCACTAGGTTGCAACACGAAGCATTAAATGTCGCAACATAGGGAGCAAAACTGAAGAAGTCCAAGACTACCATCGATGTTGTGACACAGCCTGAGGATGTCATGACATACCCCTGAAAATACCCTGAATTTGAACATACTACCCTGAATATCGTGAAACAAGACACGCTGTGCCGTGACATCACCTCTGTATGGAAAATTAATATGAGCCAAGGGTATTTTGGTCTATACAATCCAACTTTAAAGCTCGGGCGTTTAAAGACGATGGCCATCCTAAGTCTATAAATAGGATCAGCTAACACATGTTATAGACACCTTTTTCTTTTGTATAATTTTCTCTTTAGTTTTAGATTTTAGTTTTTCTTTTCCTTTAGGGTTTAGACTTTATTTCCACTATTATTATTTACTTTCAAAAAGAAATCACATTCTAAAACTTTTCTCAAACTATGTAAGGATTCTGTACTTTAATTTAATACAATCATGCATCTTCTACACTCTATTCTTGAAATCGTTCTTTATGTTCATTCTTTTATTCAAATTCACATTGTTTGTTAGATCCATGAGGAACTAATCTTCCTAGGGGGAATAAGCAAGTAGAGCTATGAGTAATTCACTGTTTGTAACACCCATAACCCGTATCTGTCACCAAAATAGGGTTATAGAGCATTTCCATAAAAACATAACTTTAAAACATACATCTTATACATTAACATAAACATAGCATAAATCATTCATTTACATGCATATCGCCCTTTAATAGAGCCTTCAAGGCCTTAAAAATACTTTAGAAACAACTCGAGACTAAATTGGAAACATTTGGAACATTTAGGAAAAAGTTGGAAAAATTAAACTACAGGGGTCACACGGTTGAGATACACGCCCATGTCTCAGGCCATGTAACTCTTGAAATAGCCACACATGCCCGTATGCTAGTCCTGTGCTAGGCCATGTAACAGCCTAACTTGTAAGCAATAAAATCTACAGGAGACATACGGCTAAGGCACACGCTCGTGTCTCGGGCCGTGTGGACATTAAATTGGCCAAAAATCAAGCCATTTCCATAACCAAGTCAAACATGTACCTAAAAGAATTTTGTATACAACCTCAAAGATTCAAAACCTTACCAAAACATGCATGAAATGACCAATTCAATAGACCAAAATCCATCCAACCGATATGCAAAACAAGGAACCTCAAATGCATTCATTCATATCCTTCCTAAACATATAAATATTACCACATTTCAACCATACACATCATGTCCAATAGCATTTCAAAATATACCCTATCTTGACCACATTGAACTAATTGATCACATACCACATTGGTCATTGAAACATGCATCAAACCATTGCTACATTAACACATACTAAATAGGAATCATAACTACCAAGATGTTATAGACCAATCAACAATACATAATGTCAAAGTAACATATACATACCAAATTCAACATCTAAGCATTCAACTAAACATCAAACACAAGTCCACCTATACATGCCATTATAACCTTGGCCAAAACATAAAAAACTACTGATATAATCGCTAGATAGTTTGATAGATCTTTGTTAAGCTACCAAACTAATCAAGCTTTTGATTATCTATAAAACATAGGATAGAAAACTATGTAAGCACAAAATGCTTAGTAAGTTCGTAAAACATGAACATAACTTATCTTTTCAATGTATAACATTAAGATTAAGCATAATATAATCCAACCATGAGCTTGGCACAAGCCTAAGAACCATCAACAAAACATGTTAATGCGTTAACACATAATTCACTTGATTTATCATAAGGTAAGCTAGGTGTACATGAATATACTACTTTTGAATTCATCATTTTTATGAATATAGATATACTTTCATTGAACATTTTCATTTTAAACCTTTTCATAGATTCATGACATAGTTCATTTGAACACTTACCGTTCCATTCCTTTTCATGCCTGTTGAACCATTTAGAATAACATAAAATACGCGGGAAAGCTCACACAAAGTGTGTTAAACATATAACCGTAACCTTTCCTTTTCCTTTACATCGTTGCTCACACGAGCTGTGAAATGGGCCTACTCAAACTAGTTGTGGGTCAGAATGTAAGCTATACAATGCTGCTCACACGAGTTATGGAGTATTCGCAACAAATGTAGGACCTCAGCCATCGGTAGGACATTCAAGCCCAGCACTCGAAACATGAAAACCCTAATGACATGTCATTTGTATCCTATGAATTCTTAAGGTTCAAACGGGGCTCGATAATCATCATGACATCGTTGGATATACATCATATGTTTACATGACAAATAATGCATTAACATCTAAATCATTATAACATTAAAACGGCCTTTAATCATACGAACTTATCTCGACAAACAAAGCGTAAAAACATAGTTGATCAATCTGAGGCTTTCGTTTTTCCCATATTTCATATTTTTGTAAAATTACTATGTTACCCTTAATATTTTAACTTTTTTTACAATTTAGTCCTTAAGCTCATAAATTGAAATTTAATCATTTTAATCCTCATCTTATGCTAGTCGAATTCACTAAGGACTTATATCAATTCATACAAATCATCATTTCACAATTTCACCATGAACTTTTATAATTTCTACAAATAAGTTCTTAAATGAAGTTTTCATAAAAAATCCCTTTACAAAACTTGTTTATTTAACAACAAGGACTCATAATCTTCCATCAAACATAAAAAATCATGCAAGTGTATTCACGACAAAGCACTAAATCTTTAATAGTTTTGCAAATTGACCCCCGTGGCTAGCTAAATTAAGCTACAACGACTTCAAAAACATAGAAATCATTAAAAACGAGATAAAAAATACTTACATGCAATACTTGGACAAAGTCGAACCTTTAAGATGAAAAATAGAGGTTTTTCTTTCTTAATTTCAGTGGAGAAAGATGTTTAGGAAGATGATACAATTGTTTGTATTATTTTACTTTAACTTATTTATTAATTTACCAAATTAACCTTGTTAATTAACTACATAAAACACTTAGTTCATGCCCATCTTTGCCTACTAATATTATAAATGGTCTAATTACCATCTAAGTCCTTTCACATTTAAGTTTCATAGCTGTTTGATCCTTTTTATTAATAGAACTCCACTTTTGAATATTTTACGACTTAAACATTTTTACGAAATTAAGCATGGAAATGTCAAAATTTCTTAATGAAATTTTAACATGACCTTACTAACTGGAACGATGGAAATGTGTAAGTGTACACAATCGCAATAAGTAATAAAGTGACAAGTAAATGTCGAGTTATCGTACCCACAGGGGCTGTGAAAAGAATTATTTATGAATGCAATTTAAAACCTTTGGTGAAGAAAAATATTTTGATTTGAGGAGGTGATTAAAAAACTAAGATTTTTAACTAAGTAGAGTAAATAAATAGAAAATAAAAGTCCAGTGCAAGATTTCAAAATATGATTTTATTCAAGATGACATAATTGTGTTAGATTAATTACATTTCTTAACTTAGAATTATTAAACTCATGTTCATGTTGTTACGAATAAAGTCACGACAACTCAATAATTTGCTACTTATGAACATATTTACCTACCAAAATCCATTTATTTCTTGACTCTATCTCTATGTCAATTCAACCGATTAAACAAATTTTAATAAGCAAATGTGTTAATGTACATACATGCTTATGAAATTAAAATAATCTCTTGTACATATCTCTATGCCAGTTCAAACAATTAATTCAATCTCATAGGCACATAAAAGATTACGTGAGGTAACAATTTATTTCTACCTTGAAACAATTTAATCACAACAATCTTGCAAGTTATGCCAGGCTAATGTATCGTTAGATACCATTGCTAATTTAATCCTCAGCTACCTTAGATAATTAAACATGCACTGATTAAGTATCATGTCAATTAATTACAATTTCAATCCTTTTAAATAATTAATTTATTAGTTACCTTACAATTGTAATGCAAAAATAACTTAGTCATTGTAACACCCCAAACCCGGCCTAGACGTTATGACCGGATCCGACATGCCACACCGAAACGTTCAAAACATTCCGTATTACTTAGTTTAGAAAACTTAGTTGGTGTTTTAAAAGATACCCTTTTAAATAGATTAAAGTGAATGGAAGCTGTGCACTAGGTAGGAAACCGAAAAAGAGGAGGTGAGTTCGTCGGACTACTTAAGTACCAAGCTCCCTTCGGATCCAATCCTAGACATGCACACTGCCATTGCCACACTCTAACATCACATATATTTTTAAGAAACCCATTTGATTAAGTCCATATTAGAAAAGTGATTAATTCTTGAAAAACCATCTGCTTAGCGGGAGCCTTACTTGTGATCGTGTTATTTTGAAATCATTTATTGTTTTGGAAAACGTGCCCTAGAACTAATCCACTTCGATAGTTAAAGTAAATCATTTTCATCATAATAAAATATAAAACAAAACCATAAAAATAAATAAGCGGCCTTATTACATTTAAAAACCCAAAACTGTAAACGAAAATAAAAGGACGTCCAGTTCACCAGAAAGAAACCAAGTTTGCAGAAACATGTGGCCACTCTGAATCCCTCACGGCTCCAAGCCCACTATGGTTGGGGATCACCTGCGTGGATAAAACAAAGGGGAGTGAGTTTTGGGAAACTCAATGTGTAAATAAACCCAACCATAGCCTAAATCAGTTCAAACCACAAAAAATAGAATAAATTGGCCTTAGCCCAGAACAAAATTCAGAATAAAGCCCATAGGCCCATAACAGATCAGAACAGATATTACATGCTTATGCAAAAACCCAACCCATATCCAACCATGTACACCCCCATACCATCCTTTCACCATGTGGGGAGACTACTCGACCCACCCAATCGCTACACACCACAGAAATATGTAGCATGGCTGCCAGAATAGATAATGTGACCGAGTCACTAGAAACAGATAATTGTGGCTGAGCCACCAGAACAGATATATATGTGGCAGAGCCACCAGATCAGATAATTTGTGGCATAGCCACTAGGACGCTTCCTCCATAATATAACCCATGTCCCCGTGCAACAGATATTCATTCATGGCATACGTCATACAAATTTAGATCATCATGCTTTTCAGACAAAATTAACCCTAGGGGTATAAAGGTCATTTTACACCTAGGGGTATCATGGTAATTTTCCATACAAAGGGGTATTCTAGTAATTTAGGTATCTTAGGGTTTTCATGCATATTTATACCATTTACGTGCAATCAGAAACACTTACCGCGTATACTTACCGAATTGGGCCCGTTGGCCCATTAACCGATTTTTGGCCCACTAAGCCTAAAATATCAATAATACACGAAATTGCGCATACTGCAGTTTTATCACTTCAGATTACCAGAATTATTAACCCATTTATCTTACGAGCATTCACACACTCGTAAGTTCCCAAAATATCTACTTTTTGGCATTTCGACTTTTCAGCTTTTGTCGATCTAGTCTATGAGAGGGTGTCAGTTACACACCTGTTTCGTGACGACTGCTACTGAGATCCCTTACGATGCCCTACAATGGATTACCACAATTCTTAGATTGCAAACTATAGCACTAATCTCAATATTTACTTACCCATATTCGAACCATGTCCCCAAAAGCCTTAAAAACCTTACCTTTTTGCCGAAAACCAATGACTAGATCCAAGTCTGGTTGCTCCAAAGATCCAAGCCTTCGATCCAACACTCAAGAAGACACTAATCACCAAAAAAAATCATCGGTTAAAGACCCTTAAAGCCCTATGCCCAAATCGACAGCCTCCCTAGATTTTAGGGACTTCGGCTTTTTCCTAACTTGTAAAATAAGACTAGATCTGAAGTGATGAGCACTTACCACTTATTCTTTTCTGATTTCTATGCAGATCTGATACAGATTTATCCTCTAAATGACGGTAGAACTCGAATCCAGGAGATTTGAAGTTTCGGCTATAAGCCCCTAAATCTATGGTATTTTTGGCTTTTTAGGTGATGAAGAAGGTGATGATTTGAGGCTATAACCTTGAATTAATGTTGCTGACAGCTATTAAGGGTTTAGAGAAGAGGAATGTTGATCACAAAGGAACAAAAACATTGAAGGATTTGGCTTTCGAGAAATCGGCACAAGTAGTGAATATAGCTTTCAGGATTTCGTCTTTTTATGGCAAATGACTATGAGGGTTTAGAAACGTCCGAAGAAAAAGATGGAGATGAATAGGATGGTAAGAAGATTCAACTATGGAGGAAAGAAGAAGAAAAAGAAAATGGATGAAGAGAGGAGAAAAGAAAAGATGAGGAGAATAGTCAGGAAACGGCACAAATTACCCTAAATGCCGAATTTATACTGGCACTAACCCTAGCCGAATTTTGCCTCCCAAAAGCTCCCCTTGGTCGGCCAACTCTTGCTCCTCAAGAGTCCACTACTCGGCCAACACAGATCTCCCCAATCAGCTCCTAAATCCTCTCCCTTATCCCTTCCTTACTCAATCTCCTGAGCAACTCCAACTCTTCCTAACAGTCTTTCACTTCAGTTCCATTACTTACCTTTCATACTCATAAAAATAATTCGCTTAGTATGTTGTCATTGTGACTTGAACCTGGGCCCTCCCCAACATCCACACGCCACTTATATCCTTCCTAGTGGCGTCACATGCCACTATCCTACTTGCTTCCTTGTGTTTTACTTTACACAATTAATACTTAAAAGCCCAGCTTACCAGAACCCCTTTTTCTTATGGAATTAAAATTAACTAAAACTACCGGGTTTTAACTTAAGCTTGGGCCTTCTAGAGGCCCACTAACATAATTAATCCTACGCCAAGTAGACAAAACACATAATATTAAATTTTACCAACATTTTCAGAATTCCCAAAAATTGGGGCGTTAGAGTCATAGTTTTACTTAATCAAACATCTTACTGAGGCTTATAACAACACAAACACAATTTTAATAACTCAAGTAGACGAAATGTAGTCAACCTAACACGAATTAAATTTAAGCCATATTAATTAAATTAAACATATCAAAATAAAAAATATTCATAGACATGTTCATCATAACTACAACAAAATTAAAAGGATAGGGAACAAGAATCAAATCTAGTGTTTTCTCCATGGCTTGACTAGTTTGCTCCAATCCTCCTTCTCCGCTTGTTCTTATTGAACCAAGGCTTCTACGAAAACTTGAGTGCTACTCCAAATGGTGGTTGATTGAATCTTTATCAAGAGGTGAAATCGGCAATGGAATAGGGGAAGAAAATGAAGATCAATGGAAGGGAATGAAGAGAGAAAAATGAGAGAGAAGTAAAGAGATGATAAGAGTTGAGATGTGTTTGAAGTAAGCAGCAAAGGGGGTATTTATAGGTTGAGATGACTTCTAAAATTAGCAAAAATCAGAAGCCATAGATTCCCCCCATGGCCTGCCATACATGTGGAAGTTTGAAAAATTCAAACTTGCTATTTTAAGGTAGGGCAAATTTAGAAAGGCACAAATAGTGGAGGGGTTTGAATGCAATTTGAAGGATTCTTCAAGGGCCATTTTGCAAGTTAAATAATTAGCCAATCAAGCTGATTGGGTCAGCATATAGGGTGGTTTTGGGCTGCCCAGTGCTCAGTTGGATCGGTTCTCTCGATTCAACTCAACTAAGCCACTTTTCATAATTAATTAATAATAATTTATTTAACCCAAATTAAATTGGATTAAAATTAAAATTAATTATATTATGAATTAATACACATAATTTGGACCGCCTTAGGCTGAAAAATGAATTTACCTTGATTCTTCAAAATTGCTTCTCGGTTTTGTGCTTCTAGTAGTGTCTATCGAGCCTTTTTTTCACCCTTTGTGTGAATCTGTCGAAAATGATCAAAATTAATCAAAATTTATTATAAAATTAAGTAAAATTCAACATGTTAATAATTTAAGTACAATTTAATTATTTTAAAACAATTAAATATTTTTCGACAAGAATTTTACCGAAACTGCATGAACTTGAGTTAAAAAGGGCATGAAAAAGTGTGTATATTTTCATGTTTCCACTAACATTCCGTAAACATTAAAAAATTAATAAAATAATAATCCTCTCATCCGATTTGTGGTCCCAAAACCACTATTCTGATTTTATTAAAAAGCGGGTTGTTTGTAACACCCCTTAAGTCGAATTCGTTGTTAGAACAGGGTTACAAAGTATTACCGAAGTGTACAATTTAAACGGACAAAAAAAATCAAACATTTCATATTAAAAAATATACATGTTGAAAATCAACCAAAATCATATATTTTGTCCCTTATACGAGCCCCCGAGGCCCAAAATATACATTAGAAACAAATCAGGACTAAATCAGAAACTTAGAGAATTTTTTGAAAACAATTAAAATTTTCAAAGCTGCAAGGGTCACACGGCCATGTGACTCATGGTCAAGAGACACGCCCGTGTCTTAAGCCATGTAGGCCTTTGAAATAGGGACCCACAGCCGTGTCCCAGCCTATGTTTGTGCCCGTGTAACTCACTGCCTTTGGTCACTTGGCCAAGCCACACGCCTGTGTGCCAGGCCGTGTGAGCATACTGACTTACACTCTTTAAAAGATACAGGGGACACACGGTCGTGTTACTTAGCCACGTGTGACACGTGACTGAGACACACGCCCGTGTCTCTGCCCGTGTGGACAAAAATAGGCCATTTTCCAAGCCATATTTCTCAACCAAAAATGACATCAACCTACTCCCAAAAATGCACATATATGCTAGATATAATCAAGTATCCAAAACAAACATAAACAAGCTTTAAACAAGTACTATAATCACATACAACCAATATGCCCTTAGGTACCTCAAATGACAACTTAAAAAAGTGTCAACCATGTATCCAAACTTACCTAAATGACCAAATACATATATGCAAAATTGTACCAAAACCTATCATGTAGGTCACTTATCAAGCTCAACCATTTGGTACCTAAAATACCAATTCACAAGGTAAATCATTTTGCATCATTTCATGTCACTTAACTTACTTACCAAAACATACCAATATTTCCAAATGATATCAAATATACCATTCTAACTAACATCACTATACCTATAAGTTTTCCATAACAAAGCACTAAATCACACCAAGGTATATAACATATCTTATATGCATATTCAAACCATATTTTACTTTTCATCATTCTACCATATCAAACACACATCAAATATGATAAGGCCACATATATATACACATCAAAATATACCAAACACAAGCCAAATAAGTGACTAATCTCAACAAAACACTTATATGCCAACATTGGCCAAATTAACCTATACATGCCATTGTAACTGAAATTAAATAACCAAAAGTACTAAAAGAGCCGATGGATAGTGTGATATAGCTTTGACAAGATTCCAACCCAAACGAGCTTCCAAATAACTATAAAACACAAAAAATAACACAGAGTAAACTTTTAAGCTTAGTAAGTTCATATAATAGAGAATTTAACTTACCATTTTAATCACATTTAAGGTAAGTAAACCAAAGCATATCTCAACTCAATTTGGCCAAAAGCATAACACATATTCATCAACCATGTTAGCCATGTAATCCATATAAAAACTGAGAATCATGTATGAGTTCAACAACTATTCAAACTCCATATACATGAAACATCTATTCCATGTATCCATATACCATATACAAACCATTTCCATGTAATTCATGTAAACACCTGTACTAATTCGTATCGAACTCATATAAACTCGTAACAGAACTGTGCCTGTTGAACCATTTGGAATATCATTGGATACGTGAGTAGTACACACGAGGTGTACTGAACTGTAATCCATCAATTCATGTACATGTATGCTCATACGAGTTGTAAACGGTAAGCTCATCCGAGCTGAATAACGTTAAGCTCTTTCGAGTTGAATAACGGTAAGCTCCTCTGAGTTAATGGTAAGCTCATATCAGCTGAGTATCGATAAGCTCATAATAGTTGAAATCGGTAACCCAATGACATGTCATTTGTATCCTACGAAGTATTAAGGTTCAAATGGGCCTCGATAATCGTCGTACATTATCGGATATACGATCGGTATTCATATATGACGATAATGCAAATAAAATACATCTAATTCAATCAAAGCATGTAATTAGACAATTTAATTACACGAACTTACCTTGACGACTGTTCGTAGATACGGAGGTGGCTAATTGAGATTTTCTCTTTGCCTCGATCTAACTCTGTATGAGGTCTAACCGGATCTATACGAATGAATTGAACTCAATTCAATATAATTCATATTCAATTTAGTTCAACACATATTTTTAAAAAAATTACCATTTTTTCCCTATACTTTTAATTCTTTTTAATTTAGTCCCTAGGTTCGAAAAATAAAATTCATTCAATTTAATCCTTAATTGATAATTTCATAAAAAATTCCTTTACAAAAGTTGTTTATCTAACAACAACCATTCATTTTATACCATTAAAATTCAAAATCCTAACATGTTCATCAATGGAAAAACTCAAATACTTCAACAATTTCACAATTTAGTCCCAGGCTAGCTAGATTAACAATCTCAGAAACATTGAAATTATTAAAAGCGAGACAAAAATCATTTACCAATCAAAGAAATAAGACTAGTCGAACCTTAGATCAACAATGGTTTCCTTTTGCTTTAACTTTCGGTTGAAAATAAAAAGAAAAAGATGATACTTCACTTTGGTTTTTTTAATTTAACATGTAATTACCTTTTTACTAATTTAACCTTTTAAAACATTAATAATTACACAACTGCCAAGCCATCAACATCCACGATAAAGTTAAATGGTCTAATTACCATATAAGGACTTCCACTTTAAATTTTTATAGCTATTTAATACCTTTAGCTATGAGAACATAACTTTTGCACTTTACGCGATTTAGTCCTTTTTATCAAATTGAGCAGGTGAATAGTAAAATTCTTAACAAAATTTTTATACAGTAATACTATCATGCTATAGACCATAAAATAATAATAGAATAATTTTTTTGACTTTGGATTTGTGGTCTTGAAACCACTATTGTAACGCCTTAAATCTTTAATAATTGTTTCGTATGGTTGTGACACAAATGTATGTCTGCTTCAGTGGTTATGTGTTCTGGGAGTGTCTGAGAAGTCTTGGGTTCAAGCTTGGGCTTTTGTAAAATTTTTGTTTTTAAGTAATAAACACTTTCTTTTAGTTAGTAGGCTTATAAATTAATATGAGTGTTGCATGACAGAAAGGGCCTGCTGGTCTAAGGGATAAGTGGCGTGTCATCCCTACTAAAGGTCTTGAGTTCGAGCCCTGTTGCACACAAGGTGGGTTTATTTTGCAGTTCTGCCATGTGGGAAGTTGAGGTTGACCGAAACTTTACTAGTTGAGTAGAGTTTTGAATTCAGTTGTTGAGGAGATAATGGTGGAGTGATTTTAGGAGGTTTTTGGGGGATTTGAAACTGGTAGAGTGGTGCCAATATTGGCTAGTAGATGCACAGAAATTTTAGCTGAATTAGCTATTCTCTTAATTGTTGATTTTTTCTATTCTTTTCATTTTACGATTTCTACCAAAGAGTTCTCTTTTGCTTCTTTTCCTTTCTTTGTTAAGGCTGTATGTTGTTGGACCATTCGGGTATTCTGGTGTTGTATTTTGTGCTTTTTTTTTTACCAAACACTCTTTCCTCCCTCCACTACCCATTGCTGAATACTCTTGTTTCTTTTTTCTCTCCTCAAATAGGTTTGCTTAGCTGAACCTCTTCTCTTCTTTTCTTGTTCCCCTCATTCGAGTTTTCTACAGTAACTTATCCCTACTCTTTTCCACACTATTACCTTGACCGATTGTTTCTTGCTCTTTTTCCTTCTCTTCATCTTAGTAGTGTGGCTGAATACCCTGTTATCTCCTTCAATACTTTTAGTTCTGGACTATTGATATTCGACTAATCAGGTGTGAGGGTACGTGGTTATTTCTTCTCTCTCTTTTTCTCTCTTCTGTCGTACTTATAGTTTCATCTAATATCTCACTATGCTATCGTTGTCTGAAAGGTACAAGTTTTCCATTTTGCCTCTATCAAGTACTTCTAGCTCTTGTGGGTGGGCCGAATATTCTTCCTTCTAGTCTGTACATTGCATTTTTGGTAAGTGATTGTGCAACTAGTTCAAACTGTTCAACTGCTTGATGGTTGATAAGGTTTATTGGAGTGCAAGAAACCCCTAAGGCCTTGTCGTTGAATCTTTTGCAACAGTTCTAGGGTGATCGATCAAAGCGAGTGATAAGTAATTTCTTGAGCAAGTGTTGGCTAGGCTTCTTTTCAATTCGTTGGATAAGTGTTTGACCAGAGTTCTGGTTGTGATAGGTTTGCAATACTCGTGGGCCAGTAGCACATTTTTGCAATTAGGTGTGTAATCACACTACGATAATTGTTAATTGGCAAAAGCCAAAAAATATGTCTATAGACGCTACACGAGCGTGCGCTTGCTCGTGTGGTGATCCGAATGCATAAAACGTGGGCATTTGATAGTAGAGGCCACCATGGGCGAGTTCATGGGCTTAGGTCATTTTGGGCCATGATGGGCCGAAATAGGCTATGTGGGCCTCACGGGGTCGTAGCCCTCACACGGGTAAACCACACGGACGTGTGGAGATTGTTGGGCCAGGCTGTGTAGTTTACACGGCCTAGGCCATTTTGTGTGGCCTCACATGGGCCACACAAGCATGTGGCCCCACATGGGCCGCATTATGTGTTTGGGCCCATTTTCACTATTTTATTGTTAAGGTGGGTCACCCGAGACAACTGTGGACCTACTACTGGGTTGGTAAGTATACCAAGACCCCAATATGACGAAATGACTATTATATTTCTATGAGGTAAAATGACTGATATACCCCTATAATATGTATGACTGCATCTGAGCATGACATGTTGCATACACGTATGATATTATGACATGACATATTGCATGGTGATGGGTTTGATATATTTGGAGGAAGTGCACTGTACTGGCAGCTCTTCTGCATCTATTGATTAGTGCCGCAATCGGTGCTATATTTTGGAGTGTAGGGATGGGTGGGTTGATTTTATCCCCACATAGAGTGCAGGGTTGGACAGAGTGGAGTGTAGAGGATGGATGGGTGGGATCTCTGATTGCTTTCTGTTACTGTTACTGAAATGGGCTAAGGCCCACACTGATAATGATGCTATTATAGGTTGAGGCCCTAATTGATACTGGACTATTGCTGAAGCGGGGTTAGGCCCAGACTGTATTTACCTATTGCATGACTGACTATTGTTAAGGGATTACACACTGAGTTTTCATAAACTCACCCTTCTGTTTCTTGCGCAGGTAATCCTTATGCAGATTGGTGCTGTGAGGGACTCGATGGTAGCCACACAACTACTTTTACATCTGTTTTAAACTTTTAATCTTTAAGCCATTTAATTTGGGTATTTGTTATGTAATAAGGCCTTTTAAAGTTTTACTTTTGAATTGGGATTTATTTACCTTGAATCATACCTGTTAGAAGTAGGTCGCAGTTTTTCATAAGAATAAATGATTTCAAAACACCACGCTATTGCAACGTATTTTAAAAGCTTCCGCAACAAACATTTTTTTAAAGAGTAATAACAATCTAAAATGATTAAAATTTTTGCTAAACCTACTTGAGTTTTAAATGAACAAGTTACCCTAACATTTTGTAAAAGATCACAATAAGGGTTTTAATATAGAACGGATCTTTCAAACAGAATGGTGCTTTTCAAAACACACTTCAATGTGACATCACAGATTCGACCATAACATCTGACCTAGTTTGAGGTGTTACATTTAGTGGTATCAGAGCCAGGTTACAAAACTCAGCTGTGGATTTGGGTTTCTTTTAAACTTGAAATTTTGAAAAGGAACAGTTTTAAATGATTTGAAATACTTAGAAATGCTTTACTGAATGTGTGGTACACCGAGTCTCTAGCGCCGATTCTGTAAGTTCTCTAAAACTACTATTTGTTTAATATTGAGACTACTGTAGGCAATGGACTGTACTGAAATATTCTGTTTAAGGTAACCTAAAACTGTAGTAAAATTGCGTTTTGTGAAAACAAGACAATGAATTACTGATAGTATTTTCCATAAAAAATTCTTTAATAAACACTGGAACTGTAAACTGATGCATAAAATTTATAATTTAGATAATACCGAAATTGATAATGAGCACCAGAGGTACTCATGGAAGGGGTACAAGAGGCCGAGGCAGGGGCCGTGGAGGTGCTCGAGTTGGGTTGTCGATATTGGGCCATATGCCTAACAATGAAGCTAGGGAGGCACTGGCTTCACCTGTGACTAAGACTGGGTCACACAATCGTGCAATTAGGGATGACGCACTGTCCCAAGCTATGTTGCAAATTCTGGAGAGGGTCGCTAGGCCTAATACTGGTACTGTGGGTCGTGGGTCAGTTACGAAACGACTCCAGTCTAATGGGGCTGAGATTTTTAGGGGAATTACTGGAGTTGCCCCTAATGTAGTTGAATATTGGATTGAGGCCACGGAGAGGATAACGGATAACCTCGACTGCACCCCTGAGTAGAAACTAAAAGGTACGGTGTCACTGTTGCGATATAAAGCCTATTAGTGGTGGCTTACAGTTAAAGAGGGTACCCAGCCCGGCCGGTTGACTTGGGAATTTTTCAAGACTGCATTCTAAGAAAAATATGTGGGTGCTAGTTATGTGGATGCCCAGAGGAGGGAGTTCCTGAATTTGACTCAGGGGGATAAATTAGTAGCTGAATATGAGTTTGAGTTCTTGCGACTTAGCCGCTATGCACGTGGGATGGTGGCAACTAAATATGAGCATTGTGTTCATTTCAAGCATGGTCTCAGAGATAGTTTACGAGTTTCGATAGCTCTACAGAGGGAGCTTGTTTTAATTTAGTGGATAAGGTAAAGACCACCGAGGATGTGAAGTACGCTGAGCTCCAAAACTGTGAAAAGGAAAGGGTTGGAACAAGAGGGATTTGGAGCCCTCAAATTCATTTTCGAGGCCTAAGAAAAAAGCCATAGTTGATAGGCCAGTTAGATTTTGGGCCCTCGTTGTCTTTATTCTTTGGATCGCACCTTGTGCCGATTGTGGAAGACGCTATCGTATGAAAATGGAAAAGGACTGGGGAATGTTTAAGATGCGGATCTATGGAGCACCATATTAGAGATTGTCCACAGAGGCCCAATCAGATGCAAGCTACTGGTATGGATATTATTTAGTCACCGAGGGGTGTTCAGCAGCCACCTAGAGGCCGTGGTCAGGCCAGAGGTGGAAATGGTATGGGCCGTGGTGTGGAGCACCGGGCAGAGGTGCTAGTTATATTGAGGCAAGACAACTAGCACTGGTTTATGCTGCACGTTGCCGAGAGGACGGAGATGCCCTAGATGTTGTTACGGGTACGTACTTTATCTATAATGTCTCTTATACTGCATTGAATGATGTTGGGCCTACACATTTTTATATAGCATGCACAGTGTCTAAGACTTTGGGTATTATAGTTGAACACACTACGAGTGAGGCTACTGTGTTGAGTCTATTAGGGCAGTCTGTGAGAGTGAATAAACTGTTTAAGGATGTACCTTTGGAGGTTCAAGGAGTGATCTTTTTGGCAGATTTAATAGAACTCCCTTTTGGAGAATTTTACTTATTACTGGGCATTGACTGGCTGGTTAAGCATCAAGTGAATTTGGACTGTGCTGTAAAACGGGTGCTACTAAAAACTGTAGAGGGTGATGAGGTCGTAGTAATTGGAGCCATCAAAATTATTTGTCAAATGTGATTTCTACACTTAGGGTTGTGAAATTGGTTTGTAAGGGTTGTGAGGCGTAGCTAGCCTACATTGGTGTTTCTGATTCTAAGTTTTCTTCTGTTAAAGATATCAGAACGGTTAAGGATTTTGCAGATGTTTTTCTCGATGAACTACCTAGGTTACCTTCAAACTGTGAAGTTGAGTTTGGGATTGAGCTCCTGCCTAGTATAGCTCCGGTGTTTATCGCCCATTATAGAATGGCACCGAAGGAGCTTGTGGAGCTTAAGGTTCAGATTCAAGAATTATTGGGTCGAGGGTTCATTCGCCCTAGTGTGTCTCTATGAGGAGTACCGATTTTATTTGTGAAAAAGAAGGATGGAACCATGCTTATGTGCATCGATTATCGGCAATTGAACAAATTGACTATTAAGAATAAGTATCCCCTACAAAGGATCGACGATCTATTCGACTAGTTCCGAGGAGCTTCGGTCTTCTCTAAGATTGATCTTCGATCGGGGTATCATCAATTGAGAGTCAAAGAGGTTGATGTTTACAAGACAACATTTAGGACTCCTTATGGTCATTACGAGTTCCTAGTAATGCCATTTGGACTGATAAATGGACCAACAGCTTTTATGGATTTGATGAACCGACTGTTCCAGCCCTATCTGGACTAGTTCGTAGTGGTGTTTATAGATGATATTTTGGTGTATTTGAGATCTGAAGATGATCATGATGTACATCTCTAAGTTGTTCTACAGATTCTGAGGGAGCAATAACTATACACCAAGTATAGTAAATACGAGTTCTGGTTACGAGAGGTAACATATCTGGGCCATGTGGTATCTACTGAGAGGATTAGGGCTGATCCTCAGAAAATTGAAGCTGTTCTAGATTGGAAGCCACATAAGACTGTA
Organism: Gossypium anomalum; assembly: GCA_025698475.1. Lineage (NCBI taxonomy): Eukaryota > Viridiplantae > Streptophyta > Magnoliopsida > Malvales > Malvaceae > Gossypium > Gossypium anomalum. The sequence continues at coordinate 66,581,671 of CM046956.1, forward strand.
TTTGAGATTCGAAGTTTTCTGGGTCTGGTAGGGTATTATAGACGTTTTGTTGAGAGGTTTTCATTGATTGCTGCACCTTTGACTAAGTTGTTGCATAAAGAGGTGCCATTTAACTAGACTGATAAACAGCAGAAAAGTTTGGGGAAGCTTAAGAAAGTTCTAACTGAGGCCCCTATCTTAATACAGCCAGAGTCTAGGAAAGAATTCACTGTCTACAGCGATGCATCATATGTTGGTGTAGGATGTGTGTTGATGCAAGAGGGTAAGGTAGTGGCATATGCGTCTCATCACACATGACTTAGAGTTGGCTACAGTGGTATTTGCACTAAAACTTCAGAGGCATTACTTGTACGGTGAGAAGTGTATCATTTACACGGATCACAAGAGCCTCAAGTATCTCCTCACTCAGAAGGAGCTAAACCTTAGGCAGCGTAGATGGATTGAGCTGCTTAAGGATTATGACTATTCAATTAAATACCATCCTGGTAAGGCTAATGTGTTAGCTGACGCACTGAGCCGTAGGGCTTTGACTAATCTGAGGGCGATGTTTGCTCGTCTCAGCTTATTTGATGATGGTAGTCCGTTGGCCAAACTTCAGATTAAGCGGACGTGGATTGAACAGATTAAGGGTAAACAGTTAGAGGATAAGGCACTAGGTCCTCGTTTCCATCAGATAGAAAGTAGAGAAACTTCATATTTTGGACTAAATAGCGAAAGGGTACTCTGTTTCTGTGGGAGAGTCTATGTACCGAAAGATTCTGATCTGAGGTAGTCGATACTGTAGGAGGCGCATAATAGTCCTTATGTTATGCATCCTGGTGGTAATAAGATGTATCAAGACCTTTGTGAGTTATATTGGTGGCCAAGTCTTAAATGTGAAGTTATCGATTTCGTGGGTAAATGCCTTACTTGTTAGTAGGTTAAGGCTAAACACCAGTTACCTTCAAAGTTACTTCAGCCAGTTAAGATTCTACTGTGGAAGTAGGAGAGAGTGACTATGGACTTCGTTAGTGGGTTGCCCTTAATGATTACTAAGAAGGATTTAGTATGGGTCATCGTGGATCGATTAACCAAATCTACCCATTTCATACCTATTCGTACTGATTACTAGTTGCAGAAGCTGGCTAAACTGTACGTGTCTGAGATAGTGCGACTACATGGGGTACCAGTTTCCATAATATCTGATAGAGATCCTCGCTTCACGAGGCTTTGGGTACAAGGTTGGACTTCAGTACTGCGTTCCATCCTCAGGCAGATGGTCAGTCGGAGAGGGTGATTCAGATACTAGAGGACATGTTAAAGAGTTGTGTGATTGACTTTCGAGGCAGTTGGGAGGACTATTTGTCGTCAGCAGAGTTTGCATATAACAATAGCTACTAGTCTAGCATACAGATGGCACCTTACGAGGCACTATATGGTTGTAGGTGTCGTACTCCTTCGTGTTAAACTGAGTTGGGAGAGCGGCGTGTCTTGGACCATGAATTGATTTTTGATACCGAGGATAAAGTAAGATTGATTCGGGATCGACTAAAGGTAGCATCGGATAGACAGAAGTCGTATGCAAATCTGAAATGTAAGGAAATTGAATATTCTGGGGGGGACTTCGTCTTTCTTAAGGTCTCGCTATGGAAGAAGGTACTGAGACATGGACGGTAGGGTAAGTTGAGCCCTAGGTTCATTGGGCCTTACCCATACTAAAACGTGTGGGACCGGTTGCCTATCAACTTGAGTTACCTCTACAGTTGGACCAGAATCATGATGTGTTCCACGTCTCCATGCTGAGGCGTTATCGCTCTGATCCCATGCATATTCTCTTGACTGAGGAGATTGACGTTAGACCGGATCTAACTTTCGAGGACGAATTGGTTTAGATTCTAGAGCATGATGTAAAAGTGTTAAGAAATAAGTCTATCCCATTGGTTAATGTAATTTGGCATAAACACAGCTCGGAGGAAGTCACGTGGGAACCCGAGGAGGCGATGGGACAACAATAACTTCATTAGTTTTAACCAGGTAAATTTCAAGGCCAAAATTTTCTTTTAGGGGGGTAGAGTTGTAATGCCCCAAACCTTTAATAACTGTTTCGTATGGCTGTGACACAAATGCATGTCTGCTTCAGTGGTTATGTGTTCTAGGAGTGTCTGGGAAGTCTTGGGTTCAAGCTTGTGCCTTTGCAAAAATTTTGTTTTTAAGTAATAAACCTTTTCTTTTAGTTAGTAGCCTTATAAACTAATGTGAGTGTTGCATAACAGAAAGGGCCTGCTAGTCTAAGGGATCAGTGGTGTGTCATCCCTACTAAAGGTCTTGAGTTCGAGCGCTGTTGCACACAAGGTGGGTTTATTTTGGTGCTCTGTCGTGTGAGAAGTTGAGGTTGACCGAAACTCTACTAGTTGAGTAGAGTTTAAATCCAGTTGTTGAGGAGATAATGGTGAAGTGGTTTTAGGAGGTTTGTAACGCCCCAAAAATATACGATCTTTAATTTTGCATGTTTGGTGTGGTGGGTAATTGATTTGGGCATGTTTGGGGGTGTCTGGGAAGTCCTGGGTTCAGGCTCCGGCTTTTGCAGAATTTTTGTTTTGCTCTTAAAAGAACCTGGACACTGGCACTTAGGCTTTATGAATAATCGTGTTTGATTGATGACACAAAAAGCCTTGTGGCTTGGTGGCAAGTGGCGTGATTTGGCAACTGTGAAGGCTGGGGTTCGAATTCCATGGTAGGCAAGGGATGATTAATTTCCTACTTGGGACGGTAAGAGTTTGAAGTGGTTTCAAACTCTGCTGTGTAAGAGTTTGAACTGGTCATGGTGTTTGTTATAGAGGATATCAAGGACGGATAAGGGGAGAAATTTAAGGAGATTTTCAAGGATTTTGAAGTGGGAGAGGAGTGTAGCTGAACTTAGGAGTTATGGGTACCTATTCGGTCATGCCACTTAGTGCCAAATAGGTTTTGTTCATTTGAGTTTCAGTATTTGCTCCTTCTCTTCTTTTGGTTTTGTGCAATTTTTGTAGCTGTGGCGTATTTTTACCATTCGGGTTTTTCCTTTTCAACTGTAGTTCTCGTTTGTTTTGCTGAAGACAAGAAAACAAGTGCCGAACCCTTTTGTGAAGACCTTTCCCTTTGTTCTTCATATTTTCCTCTCTGCTGAATTGGTATTCTTCTCCTCCGTTCTAAACCAATTACCTTAGATCATCAATCCTCTTCTTGGCGCTTGATCGATTATTGCTTTCTCAAATACTCCATATTGGCTTACTTCTCTTTACACTTTTCTTTGGCCGAACCCTGCTGTCAAAATTAGCATTCTCTTTGTCGAAACTTCTTCCCCCTTTCTTCCAACATTTCCCTATTTCTTTTATTCATCTTTTAAATCTCTATGTTACCAGGTTAGTTTGATTGGGTGAATTCTGTGCTTTTCTGCTAGTTGTAAGTATATCGTGTAGTGGCTGTCAACCCTATTTCTTTTATTAATTCTCTAAAGTCGAATACCCCTTTTCTCTTAATTCTCTATATTTGTCGAGTGGTGACTTCTTTTTCTATGATGCATGTTTGTGGGTTCCAGATATCACTGAGGAACGAAGGGCACAAAACGTTCTCGAGCCATCGGAACCCTGTCTTCCAACAATTGGGCAGGCCGATTATTTCTTGTTCTTAAAAGTGTTATCTTTAGGTGCGTAGATTACTTATTAATTAGTTCTATCTATTGATCTATCATGTATGCAGTTAAGTGCCAAGATCTGAGAGATCAACCCTTACTAATCTAGACACAGTTGGCCACCTTCTTTTTGATCAAGGTAAGTAGAAGAGTTGGGTTAAAGATTTGTTGTTGCGATTGATTGTAGTGGAGACTAACTGAATGTTGGATGGATTGTAGGCTTTGGATGGATTGGCTACCTTCTCTCACTTTCGCAAATCGAGGTGTGTAACCATACACCATTCTGTTACTAACCAAAAGCCAAAAGGTGTGTATTCACACCATTATGTTACTGTGAATCGGCAAAAGTCAAAATGCCTAAATTTCGACATTTAAGGACTCACGAGCGTGCGAATGCTCGTGTGGTAAACTGAGCCACAAATCATGGGCGATAGACATACAGGCCGTCAAAAGCGTTCTCATGGGCTTGGGTCATTTTGGGCCTCGTTGAACCGAGACGGGTCGTGTTGGCCCAACGGGCTCGTGGGCCCTACACGGATAAAGTTTACGATAAGTGTCAAATAATAGAATGGACTATGGGGATCACATAGTCACGACTGAAATTGGGTTGTTTGGGCCACACGAGTGTTTGGGCCCACATGGGCCGAGTAATGGGCCTTGGTCCCAATTACACTGTTTTGGCTACACGAATTATCTAAGTCGTTCGAGATGACTGTGGACCTTTTGAAGGGTCATTGCCTGTACCTCGACCCTAAAATTAGTTAAATGACCGAAATACCCTTGAGGGGTAAAAATTACTATTTTACCCCTAATGGATGGAAATGACCAATATACCCTAGAGGTAAGATGATTGATGAGTGTATGATATATGTATGACTTTATCTGAGTATGAAACCTTGCATGCACATAATATTATGACACGACATTCTGTATTGGGTTCGGAATATTAATTTGGAGGAAGTACTGTACTAGTGGCTTTGCCACGTTTTTACTGTTTTGGTGACTTTATCATGTATTCTGATATTTGTGGCTACGCCACGTTTACTATTATAAGCAGCTTTGCTGCGTTACTGTTAGCAGCTTCGCTGCGATATTGGTGTGTTGGCTGGGTGGGTCGATTTAATCCCCACATGGTGTGTTGGCTGGTACAGGTGGTGTGTTGGTTGGATTGGGATAGGTTGCATACCTGCACTGTACTAATACTGTTTTGGGCTTAGGCCCACACTGTCACCGTATAGGGCTAAGGCCCAAATTGTACTATTACTGAATAGGGCTCAGGCCCAGACCGTTATTGAATACACTATTTACTGTTTGACAGATAGGGGATTACACACTGAGTTTTTGTAAACTCACCCTTTCTTTTAACTGTGCAGGTAATCCCCAGCCTTAGACGATTTGGGGCCACGAGGGACTCAGAGGTGGCCACACGATTTCTAATGATTTGATTATGACTCAATTTATACAAAGATTTTATACTTGGGTTTTAATTATGTAATAAGGCCATTTAAGGAATTTTTAACTTTTATTGGGCTTTGATTCGTATTTTAAACTGCTAGAATAGGAACATTGAGTTTTCAAAAGAAGAACAGTTCCAAAAGAAAATTTGCATTTTTAACCTTAAGGTTTTCAACCAAAGAAGCTTCTGTGGTTTTAATCAGATTAAGTAATCAGTGTTAACAAACGTTTTGACAAGTTAATTTCAGTTGCAATAACGGTAGTTACCAAGTTTTCTCAAGCAATAAAAACTAAACGGGTTTAACTTAGAGACGGTTTTTCACCAACAAGTTCAGGATTTAGAAGGCACTTTAATGTGACACGTCAGATTTGATCGTAACGTCTAGGCCAGGTTTGGGGTGTTACAAGGTTTTTGGGGGATTTGAAAGTGGTAGAGTGGTGCCAAAATTGGCTAGTAGGTGCACAAAAATTTCGGCTAAATTAACCATTCTCTCAATTGTTGATTTTGCCTAGTTTTTTTCATTTTACGGTTTCAACCAAAGAGTTCTCTTTTGCTTCTTTACTTTGCTTTGATAAGGTTGTATGTTGCTGGACCATTCGGGTATTCTAGTGTGGCATTTTGTGCTCTATTTTTGACCAAATACTCTTTTCCTTCCTCCACTACCCATTACTGAATAATCTTGTTTCTTTTTCCTTTCCTCAAATAGGTTTGCTTAGCCGAACCTCTTCTCTTCTTTTCTTGTTCCCCTCATTCGAGTTTTCTGCATTAACTGATCCTTACTCTTTTCCACACTGTTACCTTGACCAATTGTTTCTTCCTCTTTTTCCTTCTCTTCATCTTAGTAGTGTAGCTGAATACCCTGTTCTCTCCTTCAATACTTTCAGTTCTGGACTATTGATTTTCGCAATCAGGTATGTAATCACACTACGATAACTGTTAATTGGAAAAAGCCAGAAAATATGTCTATGGACGCTACACGAGCGTGCGCTCGTTAGTGTGGTGATCTGAACGCATAAAATGTGGGTGTTTGATAGTAGAGGCCGCCATGAGCGAGCTCATGGGCTTAGGTCATTTTGGGCCACGATAGGCCGAAATGGGCCATGTGGGCCCCACGGGCTCGTGGGCCCTATACTGGTAAACCACATGGACATGTGGAGATTGTTGGGCTAGGTTGTGTAGTTTACACGGCCAATGCCATTTTTGGGCTTTGTGGGCCACACGTGCGTGTGGGCCCACATGGGCTGCATTATGGGCTTGGGCCCATTTTTACTATTTGATTGTTAAGGTTGCACGGGTCACCTGAGACGACTGTGGACCTACTGCTGGGTCGGTAAGTATACCTAGACCCTAATAGTACGAAATGACTGTTATATCTCTATGAGGTAAAATGACTACTATACCCCTATGAGGTAAAATGACTGGTATGCCCCTTATGATATGTATGATTGTATCTGAGCATGACATGTTGCATACGCGTATGATATTATGACATGACATATTGCAAGGGGATGGGTTGCTATATTTGGAGGACGTGTACTGTACTGGCAGCTCTGTTGCATCTATTGATTAGTGCCGCAACTTGTGCTATATTTTGGAGTGTAGGGATGTGTGGGTTGATTTTATCCCCACATGGAGTGCATGGTTGGACGGAGTGGAGTGTAGAGGATGGATGGGTAGGATCTCTGATTACTTTCTGTTACTGTTACTGAAATAGGCTAAGGCCCTCACTGATACTGATATTGTTATGAGCTGAGGCCCTAATTGATACTGGACTGTTACTGAAGCGGGCTTAGGCTGAGACTGTATTTGCCTACTTCATGACTGACTATTGTTAAGGGATTACACACTGAGTTTTCATAAACTCACCCCTTTGCGCAGGTAATCCTTAGGCGGATCAGTGCTGCAAGGGAGTCGATGGTGGCCACACAACTACTTTTACATCCGTTTTAAACTTTTAATCTTTAAGCCATTTAATTTGGGTATTTGTTATGTAATAAGGCCTTTTAAAGTTTTACTTTTGAATTGGGATTCATTTGCCTTGAATCATACCTGTTAGAAGTAGGTCACGGTTTATCATAAGAATAAATGATTTCAAAACACCACGCTATTGCAACATATTTTAAAAGCTTCATCAACAAACATTGTTTTTAAAGAGTAATAACAATCTAAAATGATTAAACTTTTTGCTAAACCTACTGGAGTTTTAAATGAACAAGTTACCCTAACGTTTTGTAAAAGATCACAACGAGGGTTTTAATATAGAACGGATTTTTCACACAGAATGGTGCTTTTCAAAACACATTTCAATGTGACATTGCAGATTCGACCATAACGTCTAGGCCCGATTTAGGGTGTTACAACTGTTCTGATTTCACTAAAAATGGGTTGTTCGACTGTTACACTATTTTGTAGGAATTTCTTAATGAATCAGCTATTTAGGTCAAAAAGAACCTAAACCCTAGGCCTAACAACCCTAGGAAGTCATCAAGGTAGGAAGTAACTCTGGAAATTGGTATGTCTAGAGGCAGTAAAGTTGTTGGCGCCATTGTTGGGGAGGCAACTTCACTATATTAGTTTGAATTTTTGCATATGAATAAAATAATTAGGAAATTTTTAGGTTATAGTTACGAATTTAATTTTTATTTCTACTAAACTTATCTTTTGGGGTTTAGTGTATGACTCGTAGTAGGGGAACACCTATAGAGCCAGTAATATATCTAGAGAGAATAATCCGAAGAAATTGTTGACAGCAACAACAACAGAAATATATGCAAGATCCATCACCTGCAGTAGGTAATGTACCATATGAGAATCCGTTGTTTGACAAGGCTAATAATCTAGAAGATCCACCACCACCACCATCAGCACAACTACCTATAAATATAATCATGACACATAACGAGAGGACTCTGGGAAAGTATGCGCTCCTAAATCTGGACATGGTTCAAGGGAGCATAACGAGGCCAGTTATCATGACTAATAATTTTGAAATAAAGATAACTATGACCTATACAGTTTAGAAAATTTGCAATTTTGAAGAACAATGACAGAGGATCAGAGTCAACATTGAAAATGGTTCCCCATATTTGTGATACCTTTAAATACAATAAGGTCACTGATGATGCTATCCGTCTTCGGTTGTACCCCTTTTCATTAATCAATAACACCTTTTCTTGGCTAGATTTTCAAGCACCGGGATCGATCACGACATGGGACGAACTCACATGAAAATTCCTACAAAAGTTTTCCCATCAACAAAATAGTTTAACTAGTAAGAGAAATTTTGATGTTCAAGTAATTAGAAGGAGAAAGCCTTCACGAAGCATGGGAGTGTTTCAAGATGATGATTTAGAAGGGCCCACAACACGAAGTACCTGAGTGGTTATGACTGTAAACTTTTTATAAAGGGTTGGATATACATTCGAGGTTTGAATTAGATAGAGCAGTAGGAGGAGCCTTGATGAATAGTATATACGAAGATGAATATGAGCTAATAAAAAGTACAACAATGAATTCTTGCTAGTGGCCAACTAAACATTATATATATGGCCAAAGACTTGAAGGCTGTCAAGGAAGATGACAAAGTCTAGCAATTATTGGATAGAATCAACCGAATAGAGGCTGAAATGGGTGCACCGAATATCTATGAAGGAGACAAACCACTCTTCCACTATATTAATAATCCTATCGAGGATGTGAACTACATCAGAAATAGGGTGGAAATCCCTATTCAAATACATACAATCCAAAATTGAGAGACCACTTGAACCTAAGATGGGGAGGAAACCGAGGAGTGGTAATAGTTTTAACCAAATTAATAACACTAACAATCATCCTCCTTATTTGTAGAAACCTCAGGAAAGGGCCAACCTGAATGACCATACTGCATGTGGTCAGCATCTAGATACAATCAAGGGGGAAATGTAGTTAATGAGAGCAAACGTGAAGCAGATGCAGTCTGAGTGCACCAATTCAACAAGGACATTCTGTAAACTTCAAGATCAGATGAGCCAATTGATGAGCGTGATGGGGGATATCAAAAGACAAATTGGCACAAGAATTCAAAACAATACAAAAAACAATCCTCATAGGGAAGGGAAGGAGCACATGAAAACAATAGTGCTCTGATCGAGTAAAGTACTGAGTAGCCAGAAAACCCAACTCATAAGGAAAATATGAAGAATACTGACAATCTTCAAGCGAGACCCTTAGAAGCTGATCATGAGCTTGAACTAGAGGAAGTAATTGTACCAGCAGTTGAGCCAGAGAAAGAAGCAACTAAAGATTTTGCCATTGCAAAAATACCATTCCCTTGATTGAATTAATTGAGAAAGTTCCTAAGTACGCCAAGTTTTTAAAGGAAATTATCTCTAGGTGTAGGAAAATTAAGGTAGGTGAACAAGTTAGTATAAGCGCTTCCTGTAGTGCTATTATCTCAAGGCAGGTTCCCATAAAATTGAAAGACTGGAGAAGTTTTACTATTCTCATTAAGACAGGAAGCATTCATTTTGATAGAGCTATATATGGCTTAGGAGCTAGTATTAATTTAATGCCTCTATCTATTTTTAAAAAACTCGGGTTAGGGGACCACAAAAATACTCAGATAACACTACAGTTGGCTAATAGATCCTCAATACATCTGAAAGGAGTACTATAAGATGTCTTAGTCAAAATGTGCAGCTTTATCATCTCGACAGACTTTGTGGTTCTAGACTTTAAAGAAGATGGAGGCATACCCATCCTTCTAGGTAGACCCTTCTAAGCTACTTTTAGGTCCACTATTGATTTAGAGAAAAATGAATTAACAATGAAAATCAATTGTGAGACAAAAACTTTTAACTATGGTCACCAATTAAGCGAGGAAAGTAGAAAGAAGTCAGGAGAACATTGAAATAAATTATCTATTTTTGATAATCCCAAGTCAAGAGATGTATTTCCTTTAATGTGAGCAGGTAAAAAAAATAGGTTTAACACAAGCGGGCAAAGGTGAAGTGGCACGACGGACGATGGACTAATATTGATAGAACTGAAGAATCATCCACCTGCAAATTAATAATACTGTAAGATGAATCTGACAAAAAAACTTAAATTTTTTGAATTGATTTTGAATTGTTTTGTAAATTATTGTATAATTAATTTAGCTTAAGTTTTAAGTTTTACTAATTTTACTTTTTATAGAAACTGTAACATTGTAGAATTGGAATTTTGGGTGAAGATATAGCCAGTGTCGCAACACGGTAGCCCCGTGCCGTAACACAAAAGGCAAATTCAAAAGAATTAAAGAAATCACTTTGATGTTGCGACACGAAATTTGTATGTCGTGACACCGAACCAAGTATACCTAGGACTCCAAAAAGACTAGAGTGTGTCACGACATTGAACCCTGATGTTGTGACAACAAGAAACTATCATGGGTGTCGCGACATTGCTACAATTTTATGCAAGGTTGACCCGACCCAGTTGAGCAACCCGCTTCACTAAACCTAATTTTTACCCAGTTTTTGACTCCCAAAACATTAGTTATTAACATAAAAACATTCTAATCTCGCATTCTATCTTTTCTTAAGATCCTAAACCTCTTAAAGCTCTCTCAAACCTCAAAACCCCTTTTCATTAAAATCCTAAATCTATTAAACCTCTTTTTCCATTTGGAATATTTGTAGAGACAGGATTGGCATAAACTGGTTTGGGACCAAAGCAACAAAGGCTACAACATCGAGGTTAAGGGTTCTAAACTTTTTTTTTACTGTTACATTGGAAATATTGTTTTATATCTCTTTCGTATTAGCAAAAACTGTAGATAAAATGTCACCTAAGAAGTCTAAAAGGACAATTATGCAAGAACCACTGACATATTTGAATCCTTTAAAATTGTAAAACCAAAATGTCGAGAAGTATTATCTTGAACTTCAAGGCAAAACTTTTATTCGAGAATGGGGATTCGAGCCATCAATGGTTCTTTGCAATGAAATATGGTCTTTAGTACAGTATCGTAAATGGGAGCGATTCTGTGACACTCCCAAGGAAACAGTTGTTATTCCACTTGTACAAGAATTTTATGTCACTCTTAAAAATGAGGAAACCCGATGTCCTCTTGAACAAATGTTGGAAACATTCATCGTAAGAAGAAAATACATACCATTCTCTCCAAAAAAGATTTACAAATATTATGATCCTCCATAATATGAATTTGATTATTTACAAAATATAGATTTAATAGAATTTAAAGACATAGTTATGGAGAGCATCATAAATTACCTAATTGAAAATTGAGGGGAATGGAACATCTGATAAGATATCGAACTACAAGCTAATTTCAATTAAGCGATAATGTTTCTAGCAGCTAATGTAACACCCTTAACCCGCAACCGTCACCGAAATATGGTTAAGAGGCATTACTAAACTTATAATACAATTCAACATTCATAATCATATCTCATTCAAATACGATCATTTTATCCCTTAAAAGGGACTATGAGGCCTTAAACATGCTTTAGAAATGGTTCGGGACTAAACCGATAATTTAGAACAAATTTGGGAAACTTAAAAAATTTTGCTTTAAACAGGGGACACACGCCCGTGTGGGCAGGCCGTGTGTCTCATACGGCCACTAGACATCCCGTGTCATCGGCCATGTGAAAATGGGGTGTACATATTGACTTCGGTCACACGGCCAACCACACGCCTGTGTGTCTAGCTCGTGTGCCCATTCGAAATGGCCACATACGCCCGTGTCTAGACCGTATGCTAGGCCGTGCCAAACCTGTAGGGTATACTGGCTTATGCCACACGGCCATTCAGATGCCCGTGTGTGAGGCTGTGTGGAGCATACTGACTTGCTTCCAATTGCAACACCAGGGGACACACGGTAGTATACTATGGCCGTGTGTCACACACGGTTGAGTCACATGTCCGTGTGCTCTGCTCGTATGGATGAAAATAGGCTAGTTACAAGCCACCTTTCTCACCCAAAGGAAACACACCTATACAAGTGTAAATGATACCATTTCCATACACAATTAAACAGTCAAATCAATCTCAAATCATCATGTTATTAACCATTTGAATACCAATCTGTTCAAAGCTTATATCACATTCATTTACTTAACTAAATCACATACCAAACAACATGATTCATAAGCCAAAATTCACACACATATATATATATATATATATATATATATCATATACTAAATCAACATACTTTATTAACCAATTTGGCATTCAAATACCAAACCAAAACCAAGCACATCTCAAGCTATTACACAATGCATACCAAATGGCCATTTGAATATCTTAAACCATCATTAAGCTTACTAAAATAACCCATATCAAATGGGAATATATATACTTTAAACCACATAACGTAATCATGCCATTTCAAATAGTCAAAAACTCTTCCAACAACCAAATCAAAGTAACCATAGCCTATACTTATCAAACCTTACATCACTATCAGACCAAATCTCATGGCTAAATACATATCAAGCACATATGCATCAATCACCAAAATGACTTACACTCAACAAAAAACAACAAAACCTATACATGCCATATAATCAATATCACAAAGCTTATAAGTATCAAACCATAGCTAGATAGTGTGATATGATCTCTAATAACTTCCAACCTGAGCGAGCCTTCTAATCACTATAAACATAGAAAAAAATAACAAAGTAAGCTATAAAGCTTAGTAAGCTCGTATGATAACACCTCATCTCATCAAATAAACACATTTTAAGCCATTATAAATACTATAATATAACTTGTATAATTCCACCTTTATGTCATGTATCCGTTCACATAGTTAACCAAGAATTTCACAGGTTTATTCATTTCAATGCTTATATGGTTTGAATACCTCTTATCAATCCATTCTCATTTACATAAGCATAAGCAAATAGAAATAAACTATATTCAATTCAATAGCCATCACATTTATATATATTCAATTGAACCGTATGAATTCTCATAATTTTCCACTTACTCATCATATGAAATTTACTTTTAACACTTACTTGTCGATTTCTGTCACGAGTACCTTGATTGAGTAGCACTATCACTTGTAACCATGTTTCGTCAACATTTCTCGTTGAACCATTTAGAACACTAAATGATACTCGGGAATCTTGTACACATAGTACCGTACCAATGCTATATCCCAGATATGGTCTTATATGTAATCTCGTATTGATGCCAATAGCCCAACTATGGTCTTACACGAAGTCTCATATCGATACCATATCCCATATATATAACACCCCTAGTCCGTATCTGTAACACCCCTTACCCGTGTTCGACGTCGGAATAGGGTACGAGGCATTACCGGACTTAATCACTAATCATCGTATAAAAATCGATTCATAATTTCACTCTAATTTAAAATTTCAAACACATTCAAGCTGTCCCTTAAAAAGAGCTTACAAGGCCCATATCATGCTTTAATTCAACCGCACACATAGGCAAGCATACACATTCATAAATTGCATCATTTAATTAATAACATAATCAAGACTATCTTCATTTAATGACTTTATACAATAGAGACCTTCAATTAACATAGGTCAATATTTTAGGCCAACTCCAAGAAACTTAATAACAATTAAACGAGTCCTCATACATCCCAAAGACTAAAAAAAAAAATACTTTAAAACCTTTATATATCAATCAATTGTTTGATAGTGTGATTTAACCTCCGGCGACCTCCAACTCGAGCTAACATCTGTGATACTATAGGAAAAAGGAAAGGAAGGGAGTAAGCATTACATCTTAGTAAGTAAATATGTAAATATTAATAAACAATACATTATCATACTTTAAACAAAGTCACAACATGTTCTCGGAATATTACCATCACAAACACACATACTTTCACTATTACAATCATAAATAGGTTCAAAATAAGCTATCTAGCAGAGTACCAGAAGCTAAATTATTTATTTTTGGAGCTACATAACTCCAAATTACAAACCGTTAATTTTTCTTGAAACTAGATTCACGTATATTATTATCATAAAAGTTTCAGAATTTTTTATCTAGCCAATTAGTACAGTTAATTCATTGAAGTTACCCCTGTTTCACTACTCAACTTCCCTGACCATTCTTCACTACGGATCAAGTTTCTCCTCGTATAGAATTTAAAGGATGTTCTTGTTTATTTCATTTAAAACTAGACTCATTAAGGATTTCAAAAATATAAATTATATCTTCTAATTATTTTTGTACAAATTTTAATGATTTTTCTAATTCAGAATAGGGGATCACGTAGTCATTCTGAACCAGTCTCTTAAAAACTTAAATATCTCATAATATAGAATTTCTTTGCTTGCTCTATTTCCGTTATATGAAAATAGATTAATTAAGCTCTAATTTTATATCTCATTCAGTCTCTGATTTAATTTCTACTATTTTTGGTAAATTTTTAGATTTCCGTCACTGCAACTATCACGAACAGTTTTATTGTCAATTTTGATCTTTCACACTTCAATTGTATTCATCACTTACCCATAACAATCTTTCTAATTTCCAATCACATATCGAGCATATTGCTCCTAAGTTACACACGTATATGCTTACACTTATCATCACAAAGTCATACACAATTTCATTTAATCAATTTCCCAGTTGAACATTTCGGAATAATAACAGATACGCGATGGTATCGCACACAACCCACCTTTAAAATCGAAGCTCTCTTGTACACATAGTGGCCTTCACTTAGCACCACTCATGTGACCTAGCTCGATTGTACACATAATTTTGCCTCTCTTGTACACATGGTGAGCACTTAGTACCACCCATGTGACCTAGCCAGTTTATCTCGTAGCTCTCTTGTCTACATGGTGTCCTTCACCTGGAACCACGCATGCGACCTAGCTACATATATCCCGTAGCTCTCTTGTACACATGGTATACATCCCGTATTACACATGTGACCTAGCTACATACCATCCGTATCTTTCGATTCCGAAGGTTCAAACGGGAGTTATCTCACTATCTAATACTTTATTCCATTCTTCCAATAGTTAATTATAATTCAAAAATCAGCTACAATACATAAAATATGCTGAAATATAAAAACGTAAATAAGGATAATGTAATATTTACATACAAACTTACATACTTTCTCATTTCCATGTCGAATTAGTTTTGAACATTTAATTCATCATAATTATATTTACTTTCAACACCTTGGAAATCATAGTAATTATATCAATATTACATTGAATCATGCATAACTTAATGCTTATTATACATATGAACTTACCTTGATACTAAAACGGCCATTTTACCAACTTTCCCGATTCAAATCTCATTCTTCAGGATCTAAAACATCATATTTTTGTTATTTAATTAATGTAATATTCAAAATAGTCCTTAACTCAAACTTTGGAAAAATTACAATTTTGCCCTTAAACTTTTGCATATTTACACTTTTGCCCCTAGGCTCGGCAATTAAACTTCATCCCTTATTCTTATGTTTTATGACATGCTGATCATTTTTCCCTTCTATGGCAACATCAAACTCTCACTCTAACACATAGTTATGAACAATAACAACTTTTACCGATTAAGTCATTTTACTCATTTTTGCTTAAAACCGCTTAGCAAAAGTTGTTTAACATAATTTCAGCCTTCATATTCTACCATAAAACATCAAAATAAACACATTTCACCTATGGGTATTTTTCCAAATATGAACCTAGCTTAAATTATTGCTAGAATAAGCTTAATCAAGTTACCGAGATTCCAAAAATGTAAAGAACTTGAAAAACGGGGCTAGGACGGACTTACTATTGAGCTTGGAAAGCTTGAAAACCCTAGCCATGGCTTCCCCCATGCTAATTTCGGCCTCCATGAAAAAGATGAGTCAATTTTGGCTTTATTTTCCCTTTTTATTTCTTTTAATTACCAAATGACTAAAATGCCCTTAAGGCCTTTCTTTAAAAATTTGTCCTATTCATGCCCATTTTTGTCCAAACGAAATATAATGGTCTAATTGCCATTTAAGGACCTTCTCTTTAAACTCCCATTTCAATCAAGTACTTATGAATTTGAACATATATTTTGCAACTTTTGTAATTTAGTCCTAAAAGTCCAATTAAGCACTTTATCAGTAAAATTTCTTAATGATATTTTTACACAATATTTTAATCAATAAATAAACCTTAAAACTTAATCAGAATAAATTTTTCAACTTTGAATTCGTAGTTCTAAAACCATCGTTCCGTTTAAGCCATAAATTGGGCTGTTACAACAACTTCTGCAAATAAGCCCTAATAGGCAAATTAAACATGCAATCTATAAAATTTCTTATCAATACTCTAACACATGCATCTAATCACTTGGTAAATCATAAAAATTAATTGAAATAAACTTTTCTATCTCAGATTTATGGTTTCGCAACCACTGTTCCATTTAGGCCTTATTTCGAGATGTTACAGTATCCGTCGTCAGTTCAGGGTTATGAGGCATTACCAAACATAATACAATTCATACAGATATGCATCATATATTACAGTTCAAAAATTTAATCACATCAAAGATTATAATTAAATCGTTTATCGAAACTTAAGAAAATATGTCATTCACAGCATGATATAAATTAAACATAATCCAAAATATAATTAAACAATTTATACTTATACAGAACATATAACACATCAATAATTTCTTAAATGGAATATCAACCTAATTTTGTAAATAGCCTTGTTCACATATATGTTGTACTACGAATGGAATAAATTCAATACCAACTTGTCAGTTTAATTATACAATATTACTATGTTAATCAATGTAAATTTTATATCTCGTAAATTAAACGTAAATCTAATACATCTATTCAAATACATGTATATAAATAAATAAATAAATAAAGGCATCTAATTATATATATTTGAAAATAAGCTTAAAAGTAAGTCATATTTATGGTTTGAATAAAACAACCAACATATAAAAGATGCGTCAGGTTCCACCAAACTTAAACACATATTACCACTTTTAATAAGCAAGCACATATGCAGCTTTAGTATAATTTAATATGGCCGACCATGCTATTAATGAATGTATGCATGGTGCGCATTTACCCTAAAACCAAGGCCACACTTAACATTTGAACACATTCTAAAACGATTGACCAAAGCAAACATGGAGCATTTTTCATTACTTATTATCTTACTTAGCTGAAACATATTTCTTTAAACCACATACACAACCAAAATTCCCATCACCGAAATATCAAAACTAAACTCATTAAACATTAATACTAAGAACATATTAAATCAATACTGAGCATAATGATCAAGTTCACATATATACCATATCTTAGAATAAAACACATCCATACTAAACAAACATGTTTATAGCCGATTCATTCATGCCACTTCCAAAGTCATTAACCAACTTTAATGCCCAAACTCATGTCACTACCCAACCATTTCCAAAACATATATCATCTATCACTCATGCCATTCATTCACAACACATAACATCATCACTAAAATAGTTAAAACCATAACCAAACATAATCAAAACCAAACTTAGAGATAAAGACATTTTCGCATGGCTTTAGTTATACATAACCAAAATTCAATATTTCAAAACACATTCCAGCCTATACATGCCATAATTCGAGTTCAACTATTTAAATACCGAAGCAGTAGATAGTGTGATGGATTTTGCTGGCGATCCCTGAGCTCGTACCTTGACCCAAAAATCTATAAAACAAAGTAAACATGAATAAACAGAGTAAGCTATCATAGCTTAGTAAGTCATAAGCAAATTAAAATCCCAATGATATTATCAACTTAATTAAACTAAACCAACTTATATTATCAGAACACATTTAGATCCAAACATATGAAGTTCATATTATAAATATATTCATTCATAAATGTCACCTTGACCGAATGCTCATATAGCCAAATTAGCCCATTATCATTTACCTTCCAAAGCCAAATAGTCATTAAAAATCTAGTTCACATACACATAAATACATAAGTTCATGTGTCACAATATAATTTCATATACATATATTAGTTATGTGGTCGAATACACATAATCACACATGCATATAATTAAGACTCATTCAATAATATTTACAGGGTTGAATACACTTACCTAGTTCACATATAATCCTTATTTGCATTACACATGACTTGAATAAGTATCAAGTTACTCACTTAACTTATTTTAAGTAAACAACAAGCTGATTCATACCTAGCCATTTAGCTCATTTTACATACTCGAACACAACTTATCTTTGCCCGATGAACCATTCAGAATTGGATAGGACACTTGGATAGTCGCACATATTGTACAATGCCAACGTCCCAGACGTGGTCTTACAAGTAATCACATATCGATGTCACTGTCCCAGATAGGGTCTTACACGTACACATATATCGGAATCACATATCGATACCATGGTCTTACTCACACACATATATTGGAATCCTATGTCATGAGATATGTATCCTAACTATTCCTAGGGTTCATACGGGGCTTTCGGACGTTGTAACTCGGTCGAAACGAATTTGAAAATATAGTAGCCAAGCTTATTCATATTCGACCAAAGCATATATAAATTCATATATTTCATTTCAACATATATATTTAGCATTTAATTAAAATTAAGTACGTCTATTTGCTTATAACTTACCTCGGACAATGTAAAACGGAATGGGATAGCTAGTCGACAACTTTCATTTTCCCCTGATCTAAATCTAATTTCTTTGGTTCTTGATCTAAACATATTCAAATGAAGCTCATTCAAACATATTTTCATTCAATTTAGTCCAAAAACACATAAATGGGAAAATTTAGTCCCTATTGCACAGAACACAAAATATGCAAAATTTCACTTCACTCATGTTAGGCCGAATATTCCTAGTATTCATACAAGTCCATATATTTTATTTATTTCACATTTTAGTCCCTCAAATTATTATTTTTTCAATTTAGTCCTAATTACTCAAAATCATCAAAAATTCCAATACAAAACATGTTAACCCAAAACATATCTTTCTTATTTCATCATCAAAAAAAAAAAAAATCACAAGCTCTCATCAATGGCATAACTCAAAATATTCATCAAAATCAAAAATTCAAGCATGGATCTTGTAGATTACTTAGCAACGATCTCAAAAACATAAAGATTATCAAAAACCGAGTAAAAACGAACCTTGAATCAAGCTTGGAAGGTGGCCTAACCTTTGAAGCCTTATTCTTTTCTTTTTTCTTTAGCTATTCGGTCATGGAAGAAAAAATATAAACTATGGCTTGTTAATTTATTTTTTATTATATACATATTATTATATATTTTACCATAACATGTCCATTACCGTCCACCTATAAAACCAATGGTATATTTGCATTATAAATACCCCACATTAAAAGAACAAAGCAATTAGGCACTTCAACAATTAGCATGCAAATTTTACATTTTACGCGATTAAGTCCTTTTATTTAATCGGACACTCAAACAGCAAAGTTAAATCACGAAAATTTCACACATGCTAATTCACACATGATAAACACAGAAAATAATTTTTAAATATTTTTTTGATTCAGATTCCTGGTCCCGAAACTACTGTTCTGACTAGGGTCTAAATCGAGCTGTTACAAGATATGGTCTTACATGTAATCTCAGTAACCCTAATGTCATGACATTTGTATCATATATATTCCTAAGGTTCAACCGAAACTTTCGTTGTATCGAATCTCTGTTGGTCATTTCCGTAGTATTGTACTCTCTAGCATTCACATTTCATTTCAATAATATAGCATTTACCACAATCATATCAATTAAGCATTTATACATATATAATTTAATGCTTATTAAACATATGAACTTACCTCTTTCGCTGAAACGCCGAATTAGGTTGACTAATCCGATACTTTGTTGTCCCACGTTCTAGATCCAAATATCGTTTATCTCAATCTATATATTATCAAAGTTTAATTATTTAATCATCATTTCATTCAATTTAGCACAATTTACATATTTTAGCAAAATTACATTTTTACCCTTATTATTTCACATTTTTTCAATTTAGTCCTTATCACATAAAATCACAATTCATTCAATTAAATACAAATTCATGCTGGCCGAATATTACCCATTCTCATATCAGACATATTTTTCATTTATTTTAAAATTCAACCACTAAATTTTCATATTTCACAATTTAATCCAAAATTGACATTTTCACCAAAATTCACTTTACAAAACTTATACATCTAACAAAAATGATTTATTTTCCATCATCAACTAACAAAATACTCATGCATTCAATATTTTTGATATTGGAGATACAGGCTAGCTCAATTAAGCTGCAACGATCTCAAAAATGTAGATATTATTAAAAATCGAGTAAAAATTGAACTTACAATTAAACCTTGAAATGGCCAAACCTTTGAAGCTATATCCATGGTGTTTTCTTTCTCAAAAAAATAACGGCTAGAAGATGACACCTTTTTTTATTTTATTTTTACTTTACTTAATTACCAAATTACAAATTTAACCTTAAAAATTAATTCAATTTACCACATTACCAAACCATTTTCTGCCACTATCTCATAATTGGACTAATTAACACATACGAACTTCCTCCTTTAAATTCTATAGCATTTAAACACTTTTAGCTAATAGAACTCAATTTTTACGCTTTACGCGATTTAGTCCTTTTTACTGAATTAAGCATCTAAATAGTAATTTTTTTTACGAAACTTTCACGTAATTAATATATCATGTTGTAAACCTTATTAAAATAATAAAATAAATATTTTGACTTTGGATTTATGGTCCCGAAACCACTGTTTTGATTTGACCCAAAAACAGGCTGTTACAGCTAAAATATGGATACAATTTATTTGCACTAAAATTACACCTGCCCTTAAAGTTCCTAATGTTAATACATTATGAGCTCTTTTGTTATATGGCATTTTACAGAAAAGGCATTTATGTATTAGACAATGGATCCACCAAAATATGAAGCATTGCATTAGTGGCCAGAAGGTTGGGATTTTCCTTCCCCATCTCATGACGACACTTTGCAAAAGCGCAAAGGTTCTGATGGATGAGAACAAGTAGTTCATTAAGTCAACGAGAAGTATAATTGGATATTCATTGTTTACACAATATGTTGAGCTTCACAGAAAACAAATTATCGATTAGAACCAAAGAACAAAAGAAAAGATGGACATCCCAGTATCGCTCAAAAGGAAAGAACAACTGAATGCTCCAAAGAGAGTAAGTGGAAGCACTGAAGAAAAATTCGATTGAATGATCAGATGGATGCAAGAGACTGGCTCGGATCTACAGGAATTCGCCCAACTAAATGGGTTGAGAGCACTAAACTATCCACCAAATATGTTTGATAATACACAGTATAAAGTCAAAGAAAAAGAGCTTATTTCAAAAGATCACGGCGAGGGGGATAGACACAATTTCCCAAGATAAGATGACGACTATAAGGTGACATTCCAACCACAATACTTTACACCAAAAGGGCCTATCATCCGAAGCCTAAACCAGCATGCACCTTCAATGGGTGAGAGATCCCATCAAGAATATGACTTGGGAAAGGGAAAAGCTTCGATGGAAATGAGGCACTTGGCTTGGTTTGATGATTTAGATTAAAACTAAATGTTTCTATGTTTGATTTGTATTAATTTTTTGATGATTTTAATTTGTTTTTTTAAGAGTAGGATTAATAGTAGATTATTAGTGTTTTATGTTTTGTTCTAATTTTCTATGTAGGAATCCCACATGGAGGAGGCACAACAATTAGAGCTTTCAATGACCAAAGGAAGAAGCACCAACCAATAGCCTATGGAATAATCACGATCAATCAGGTAACTTCTTTCCTTATCTTCTTAAGGGCTACACATTGAGGAAAATGTGGGCGGTAACATAGAAAAGTTTTATTTTAAATTTTTATGATTTTCTTTGATTTTTCTTGTCATTTATGTGCTGGAGCTTGTACAAATACAAGTGATTTATTAGAAGCATGTACATAGTTTGCTTGTATTTATAATAAATTTGGTACGAGGATAGGTGATTTTAAAATTTTTATTATTAAACTACTAAGTTCTGTATAATACAATGTAAATAGGCATTAAAGTAATTGAATGTACCAAATGAATTTTTGCCCGTATTAAATGGGTCTGCTCACATAAGTTGACGGTCAGAATGTAAGATACACTATGCTGCTTACACAAGTTGTTGAGTATCCACAACAAATACAGGACCTTATCCATCGGTAAGACATTCAAGACCAACACCCGAAACATGGTAACCCTAATGACATGTCATTTGTATCCTATGTATTCCTAAGGTTCACATTGGACTTGATAATCGTCGAAACATCATTGGATTTACACATTTGATTTCATGGTAAATAATACATGAATACATAATTCAATATAACATTAAAACGTTAATTAACCATATGAACTTACCTCAATTATAAAGACATAAAAACGAGATCAACTAATTTGAGGCCTTATCTTTTCCTCGATTTAGATCCATATGAGGGTTATCTTTATCTAAATAAGAAAATTCAATCCATTTAATACTCATACTATTCAATTCTGTCAAAAATTCATACTTTGACAAAATTACACTTTTGTCCCTAATATTTTAACTTCTTTACAAATTAGTCCTTAAGCTAGTAAATTAAAATTTAAGCAATTTCATCCACATTTCATGCTATCTAAATGCACTATGGACATCTACCAACCTATACAATGTAACAGTCGATTTTCAGTGAAATCGAAGCAATGGTTGTTGAAGCACAAATTCGAAGTCAAAAAAATATTTTATTATTATTTTATTACAGCATGATGGTAGTACCGTTTAAAAATTTTTTTACAAAGTTTTACCATGTACATGATCAATTTGATAAAAATGACTAAATTGTGTAAAGTGCAAAAGTTGAGTTCTAGTAGCTAAAAGTATTAAATAGCTATAAAACCCTAAAGTTTGAGTCCTTAAATGGTAATTAGACCATTAATGGTGTTAGTGGAATGTGATGGCTTGGAAATTGTGAAAATTTTAATGTTATTAAAGGTTATATATGTAAATTGGTAAATAAATGGTTAATTAAATAAAACAAATAGCAAAGTCATCATCTTTAACCTACTTTACAACCAAAAATTAAAGAGAGGATAGCCATGGAAGCTTGAAGCATTCGACAACTAATTTACAACAGAAAATTAAAGAGAGGATAGCCATGAAAGCTTGAAGCATTCGACAATCTTAACCTTGCTCATAGGTAAATGATTTTTGTCTTGTTTTTAGTAATTTCTATGTTTTGGGGATAGTTGTAGCTTAATCTAGCTAGCACGGGGACTAAATTGTGAAATTGTTAAACTATTAGGGTTTTGCCATTGATGCATGTACATGATTTTTGAAGTTTAATTTTAGAAAATGGATGGTTATTGTTAGATAAACAACTTTTGTAAAAGGATTTTTGGTAAAATTGTCAAATAGGGACTAAATTGAAAAATATAAAATATTACATAGAGAAATTGTGAAATAAATGAAATATAGGGCATGCTAGGGACCTAATGATATTCAACCATTGTCGGTTGTGGTGGAATTTCATGAATTTCCATTTTTATGAGTTAGGGACTAAATTGCAAAGAAATTAAAAGCATAAGGGCAAAATGGTAATTTTGCCAAAAATAATTTTGGGCTAAATTGAATGAATTATGTATTAAATTGAGTTAAATTTATTCGTATAGATCAAGACAAACCTCGTACAACTTTAGATCGAGGCAAAGAGAAAGTCTCAAATTAATCGTCTTCGTATCTACGTATATTTGTCGAGGTAAGTTCATCTGATTAAATTGTGTTTATATGTTATATATTGAATTATTTATGAATTGTGAATTGTTAAAAATATACATGGTTGCATATCCAACGAAGTTCGACAAATATCGAGTCTTATTTGAACCTTGGGAATTTGTAGGATACAGATGACATGTCATTAGTGTTTACATGACTTGAGTACTGGTCTTGAACGTCCTTGTAACAGTCCGGTTTAGACCCCAATTAGAATTGTGGTTTCGAGATCACAAATCCGAGTCAAAAAAATATTTAAATATTATTTTCTGTGTTTATAATATGTGAATGAGCATGTGTGGAAGTTTCGTATGAAATTTTAATCGTTTGTGTGCTTAATTTGATAAAAGGACCCAATCATGTAAAACGTAAAAGTTGTTTACTACCTATTAAAAGTTCCTATTTGACTTGGCTTTGTAAATGAGAGGTCCTTATGTGGATATTATGCCATTCACTTTGATAATGGACATAAATGACCTTATTATATGTGATTTTAAATGGTTTATTAAAGGGGTATTTTGGTCATTAGCATATTAAACATATGTTAAATAAAACAAATGCATGAAATAGGCCATTAGTTCGTCTTTTTGGCCGAAAATCACAAAGGATATTAAGGTTGGAAGAGCTTTCATATTCGACTGTGACAGCCCTAATTTGACCCTAGTCAGAAAGTGGTTTCGAGACCACAAAACTGAGTCACAAAAATAATTAACCGTTATATTCTATGCTTATTATATATGTAAGTGCATGTATGAAAGTTTCATGCTTTGATTTTGTCATTTGTGAGTGAAATTATGAAATAGGACTTATGTGAAAACTTTTGAAAATGCCATAGGTTAAATTGTAGTGGCCAAATAAATTGTAGTGTAAAATAGGTGGATTTGCATGTTAAACTTCCCACTTTAAGCTGTAGTGGCCGGCCATCATGATGGGAATAAATGGAATATACATTTTAATTTAGCACTAATAGATGTAATGGCTTTATTATCATAAAATAAAGAGTAATAAAATAACAAAATAAGGAAAAAGACAAGGCTTGTTCATCCTTGTTCTTCATAGCTGAAATTAAGAGAAAAAAGGGGGGGGAAGGCTCTTGAATATTCGGTCACTAGGGGGGAAGATAATTGAAGGTAAGTTCATGGTAGTTTGCTTATATCTTGATGTTATGAGTCCCTTTCTTGATTCTACCCTAACCCATGAAGTATATTTTGGTTTTTGGTTGTGTTGTGAGCATTCGGTCATGAATTGAAATGAAGGAAATGGTTGTTGTTTCATGTTCTTTTGATGAATAATGGAAGATAGGTGAAGTTGAGCCAAACAAATGAGCATGTATGTGCATTAGATGCTAAGTGGGAAAATCGGCTAACATGTTGTGTGTATTATGGCCGAATGTGAACTTGGATATTATTGAATAATGTTTGTGCTTTAAAATGATGAAATGGATTGGATGCTTTGGATGAGTTATACATTGTTATAAATTGAATTTAAGGTTTGTTACATTGTCTTTCTCATTACCGAATGTGTGGATAGTTGAAGAAAATTTTTTTGTTAAAATGCTTAGTAAATGGATATTAGGTTAATGTTGTGTATATAAATTACTTAAAATATAAACTTTGAATGAGTATTAAAGGTTGTATATGAATTTACCCTTGGGAGAAATATTAGTATGAAATGCAAAGAGTTGTGAAAGAGTAAATTGGTAATAAATCTGCTTGGGACAGTAGCAGTAACGTGATTTCGGAAAATCACCATAAATTGTGGGAGTTGAGTTAGAAGCTGAATAAATTATGTAATTAAATCTTAATGAGTCTAGTTTCAAATGAAATAAATGAGAACATATTTTGAATTCTGTACAATGAGAATTCGTAGTGAAGAGTGGTCAGATTAGTCAAACAGTGAAATAAGGGAAACTTTAAGAAAAATCTGGTATTGATTAGCCAAAGCAAAAATTTTGAAAATTTTATGGATAGAAGATATATGAGTCTATTTTCAGGGAAAATTAATGGCAATTGATTTGGAGTTTCATAGCTCCAGTTATAAATAATTTAGTGATCATTGCTCGGAAGACAAATTTATAGTGAAATTGTGATTATGTGGTAAACATTGATAAAAATTTGCTAATGAGTTGCATATTGTTTTCTTATAAACTTACTATGATCTGTATGTGTGAAATTTGAATATATATATATTATATTTTGAAAGTAATGCTTGAATAGTCGAATAATAACTAGCTTAAAATTGTTGAATTTAAGCTCAAGAGCATAGAGGGGCAAATTTGGATAAGGGAAAAGAGAAAGTAATCGAATAGCCGTTGTAATCGTTCGACAATATCCGAGGTAAGTTTTGAATAGTATTTAGTACGTAAATGATAATGTCTTGATATGTGTATGATAACTGTACTGCGATCTATTGGTTCTATTTGAATATAGTTGAGTGACAAATAATTTATGTTTAAGGCTCAAAGCCAAATAGATATTAGAAGTTAAGCTTGGAAAGTAAAATGGACATATATTCTTATGTATGCTATTGAGCCAAAAAGTATATGAATGGTGCCCATGTTATACTATTATTCAAATGAAAGAAACGAACTATGATTGTGAGATGTTATGTGAATTAAATTTTCTTGCGAATAAGTATGCATGACATTCAGTGATGTTTATCCGGACTTAGGGTTCGTAGGCCATGTGCTAGAATTATATCTGGACTTAGGGTCAGCAGGCTATGTGCTGGAATTATATCGGACTTAAGGTCCGCAAGCTATGTGTTGGAATTATGTCCGGGCTAAAGTCCCGCAGGCTTTGAGCTGGTATTATATCGGGTTTAAATTCCCGCAGGCTTGTGCTGGTAATTGATTTCAAGTCCTAAGACCTGACAGGCTTAATTCTAGTAAGTTAAGTAAGATTACGATATTGAATGTTCGCAGTAAACCATCATCGAGTAAGTATTATACATTTAAGATGTTCAGGTACATATTACTTACTCATCGGTGAATTGATTTCGAAGTGAATAATTAGCATCAAAGAAGAATATATATATAAATATGATTGATGGTTATATTTGCGAATGTGAGAATGATTTAATCGGTCATGGTATATTTGTATATGAATTATATGTTAAAATTTTCTTTATGTACTCATGTACATTAAGTCAATGATTTTGTGGATTATTAGTATTAAAGAATGATACTTAAGTGTAAATGATTGTTATCTCTACGAGTAAAACAATGACCTATTTGGTCAAATGTTGTTAATATATGAGATTGTTTGATTTAAATGCATTGTATGAACTTTAAGTAGAAGAAAAATATGTGCTGAGAAATCTACGTATATGTTTATGTGTATCTGGCCATGAATCAAATTGAATTGAGAATAAGTCTGTTTAAATGAATGTTTCGATTTTCAATAAGTCTTTAATTGTTTGTGATGCTTAAAACTTACTAAGCTTTGAAAGCTTACTCTGTTCTTTATTTCTCTATTTTATAGATTGTTGATTTTGGCCACCAACTCGGGGATCGTCAGCAGATCATCATACTATCGATCTATTTTTTTTGGTACAGTTATATTTTGGACTCGATGTGGCATGTATAGGTTAGGCTGATGATAATTTAAATATCAGTATGTATTTCAGTTCGATCTCTGTTTATGTTTATTAACAATGTGAATGAGATAATTAAATGTTTAGTTCGATAATACCTCTTAGCCTTAATCCGGCGATCGGATTCGGGTTAGGGGTGTTACATCGACACTTTGAGTTGGTGATTTAGGTATGTGTTTTGTTCAATTTTTGATAATTTCTACGTTTTTGTGATCGTTGTTATGTGCTCTAGCTAGCCCATGCTTAAATTCATGAAATTTTTGATGATTTGATGAGATGCCATTGATGAATTCATGAGTTTTGTGATGTTGTATGATGAAATATGAAAGTTTGGTATCGGGTTTACATGTTTTGTCTTTGGATTTTTGATGAAATTGAGTAATTTGGGCTAAATTGTAAAAATGTTATTTTGAGGGACTAAAATGTGAAATAAATAAAATGTATGGACTTGTATGAGAGCTACGAAAATTTGGCTAAGCTTGTGTACAAGCAAATTATGTGTATTTTGTGATTTTGTGATTTAGGGACTAAAGTGTCAAAATGTGAAAATGTGAGGGCAAGTTTGCAAAATGCCCTAAATATGTGTCTATGGATTGTTTTGAATGATTTAGTGAATAAAAGGGTTAATTTTGAATACATATAGATCAAGAAAAGAGGAATTCAGACTTAGACCGAGAGAAGTCGAAGATTATAAAGTAAACAGTCCGAGTTGACAATTCCAAGTACGAGGTAAGTTCGTACGTAAAGCATGATGTTAAGTGTATTATGATGTTTTGGTTATACATAGATTGTATATATATTTGGTTTAGATGAATACGATGATAAATCAATGGTATTTGGCATTAAGTGTGCGATTTAAACTAGCTTCAGCTATATGAGGCACTAAGTGTGTGATACTGAGATAGTTTTGGTTAATGGACATGGTACTAAGTGTGCGAAATTATTATAGTTTCAGCTAAACCTTAGGGCACTAAGTGTGCAGATGGTTATACCATGAATAATCTTCAGAAGGTTTAAAATATCCTAACGAGAGGTGAGAATGAAAATGAATGAATACGGGAAGGTTCGGGTACGTATAATACCTATGTGGTAGATGGTATTATGTATATAAAGTTTATTGAAATGGTATAAACATGTGGGTGGTGTTGGTATAGATTGGATATATGATTTGATAATTTATAAATACTTATGTGATGATGTTTTATATTTTATACTCTGTTGATGATTTTTAGTACGAGCTTACTAAGGTTTTGAAAGCTTACTTTGTGTGTATTTGCATTGTTTTATAGATATCAAAGCTACTGTGAGCTCGGGGATCATCAAGGATCGACACCACACTATCGAATCTCATTTTGCTACTTTTGAAAATGTATATTTTAAAGTATGACATGTATAGGTAGTAGTTGTGGAATTATGTTTTATGATGTATATACTGAGCCATGTGATTTGGCTAGTTTATGTTTGAACTTATGGTTTGATAATGGTATATAATATGTGATGCCAATGTTCAATTCTGGTATGTTTTGGTTGGTTAAAAGAGATGGTAAATGTTGATAAGTTTTGGTAAGTTTTTCCATGAGATTGAATGATGTATGGAAAGAAATGCTTTGATATGCTTTTAATATATGCTTTGACAAAGATTAGTAAGCCTTATGAGCATAGATTTGGGTGTCTATTATATTAGATGAATGGCTTATATTTTGGTTGTGAATTGGCTGAAATGGTTGTGCCAATATGCTTACTTCTTTGTTTGTAGGTTGACCTAAGTTGGGGTGGCAAATTGGCTATTCAAATTGCCTATTTTTGTCCACATGGACAGAGTCATGGGCGAGTGTCTCAGCCGTATACGACATACGGTCACGTTACACGGTCGTGTGTCCCTTGAGGTACCCTACGAATTAAAGGCATTATACCCTCTAGTTTTGACACGGCCTAGACACACGGGCGTGTCTATTGGTCGTGTGTGGCACACAAGTTGACACACAGGCGTGTGGTCGATCGTGTGGCTAAGTCAATAGCCTCTCTAATTTTCACACGGCCTGCACACGGGCGTGTCTTGTGGCCGTGTGGACAAGTCAGTATGTATGCCCTTATTTTCCAGGCTTAGACATAGGGGCGTGTCTAAGGCCGTATGAGGCACATGGCCTATTCATAAGGGCGTGTGACCTTTGAAAAGTTGAAAATTTTTATAAGTTTTGAAACTTTTATATCTTATCATTTTGGCCCCGAATGCATGTTTTAGCATCGTATGCTTGACTTTATGTTCTTAATGAATGTGAATGAATGATATTTATGGAATTAAGATGATATTTGATATTCGATTATTCTAAACTGTGTTACGAGTTTGGTAATGCCTCTTAACCTATTCCGGCGACGGTTACGGGTTAGGGGTGTTACATTTTATTGGTATCAGAGCTATAGTTTAGTCGGTTCTAGGACTACCATAGCGTATGTGAGTCTAGCTATACATGCCATATTTATGAACTGCGATAGTGTGATGAATCCTGATATGGATCCCGAAATAGCTATAGTAGATGATATCGAAAGCAATGCGCCTACTCCCGCACAAAGGACGACGCCATCTAATTCTCGACCAGCTACGAGTAGCCGAGATGGTAAGGCTAGACAAGCCTTCTATCAGAAAATGAATGATTAGTTAACCCAATATATTAGAACCAATCTGGCTGTACAACAACATCCACCCACGGTTAATTCTCCACAAACTCCTGTTATGCCACCAGTTAAACTGGTTCAGTTAAGTAGACCACCAGTCGATAAGATTAGAAAATATGGGCTGACGAGTTCTGAGCTACAACGAGTGATGATGTCAAAAAAGCCAAGTTCTGTTTAGAGAACACGATAAGAGTGTTTGATGAATTGTCCTTGAGTCTAGAAGAATGCATAAAATGTGTTGTTTCCCTTCTGAGAGATACATCGTACCATTAGTGGAAGACTTTGACATCTGTGGTTTCGAGTGAACGGTTACTTGGGATTTCTTCCAAGCTAAATTTTGGAAGAAATATATCAGTCAGAGATTTATCGATTAGAAACGCAAAGAGTTTCTCAAACTTAAACAAGGCCATATGTCTTTTACAGAATACGAGCGAGAATTTGTAAGGTTAAGTCAGTATACTTGTGAATGTGTATCTACGGAAGCAATAATGAGTAAAAGATTCTAGGATGGCTTAAAAGAAGATATTCGTCTGTTAGTCGAAATTCTAGAAATCAAAGAATTTGTTGTGCTTGTTGAACGAGCATGTAAAGCTAAAGATCTCGGGAAAGAGAAAAGAAAAGTTGATTTTGAAACTAGAGAGGTACGAAAAAGATCATTGGGCAAGTCATTTAATCCAGATCAAATAAATTTAAAGATGATAATAGCAGTTCAAAGGCTAGTGTGGGACATTCGAATAGAGATCGTGATAGATCGCAATCGAACTTCAAAACTCCAGCTACGTCTGTTGCCAGTGTTGATAATGTAAAGAAAAAAAAGCCTAAGTGTGATAAATGTGGAAGACAACATTTTGGTGAATGCTGGGGGAAGAGTAATAACTGAGCTTGTTACAGTTGTGGTTCACAAAATCATTTAATAAAAGATTGCCTAGATTTAGCTGAAAAAGATAATGTTCAAAATCCGAGGCCGAGTGGCAATGCTTCTCGTGGTAGACCTTCCAAAAATACAGGAAATGTAAGCGGTAGTCAAAGAGGAACAAAAGATACAGTTGTTAGATCCAAGGCTCGTGCACTTGTAAAATATGCTGTCCGAGCTCGTGAAGAAGCATCATCGCCAGATGTGATTACAAGTACATTTAATCTTTATGATACTTCTGTGATTGCTTTGATAGATCCTGGATCGACGCATTCATATATATGCATAAACTTAATGAACAGTAAGACTTTGCCTGTAGAGTCTACTGAATTTGTAATTAGAGTTTCGAACCCTTAGGCAAATGTGTTTTGGTTGATAAAGTCTGCAAGAATTGTCCGTTAATGTTTCGAGACACTTATTTTCTGGCTAATCTGATGCTATTACGTTTTGATGAATTTGATATAATTTTGGGTATGAATTGGTTAACTTTTCATGATGTTGTTGT
Organism: Gossypium anomalum; assembly: GCA_025698475.1. Taxonomy (NCBI): domain Eukaryota; kingdom Viridiplantae; phylum Streptophyta; class Magnoliopsida; order Malvales; family Malvaceae; genus Gossypium; species Gossypium anomalum. The sequence continues at coordinate 66,613,311 of CM046956.1, forward strand.
GAACTGCAAATGGAAAATTATTGATTTGAGATGCAAGAATGATGGAATAGTTAGAATTGAATCTAGTGATTTGAGTGGATTGCCTATAGTGATATCTTCGATGAAAGCTTTAGGTATTGTGAGAAAGGTTTGTAAAGCCTATTTTGCATATGTAATTGATTCGAGAGTATCAAAAAAGAAAGTTGAATCAGTGCCTGTTGTGTGTAAGTTCCCTGATGTGTTTCCTGAAGAACTTCTGGGATTAGCTCCGGTTAGAGAAGTAGAATTTGGCATTGAATTGGTACCTGGTACTACTCCGATTTCGATAGCTCCGTATAGAATAGCTCTAACTGAATTAAAAGAATTAAAGTCTTAGTTGCAAGAATTGACCGATTGAGTATTTACTAGACTGAGTTTCTCACCTTGGGGTGCTCCGGTTTTATTCATGAAAAAGAAAGATAGTACGATGAGAATGTGTATAGATTATCGTCAGTTGAACAAAATGACTATCAAAAATAAGTATCCTCTGCCCCGAATTGATGATTTGTTTGATCAGTTGAAAAGAGCTGCTGTGTTTTCGAAAATAGATTTGAGATTAGGTTATTATCAGTTGTCAGTGAAAGACTCAGGCATTCTAAAAACTACTTTTCGAATGAGGTACGGCCACTACGAAGTCATAGTTATGCCTTTCGGATTGACTAACGCACGTACTATCTTTATGGATTTAATGACTAGAATTTTCAAATCGTGTCTAAATCAATTTGTTGTTGTATTCATTAATGACATATTGATTTTTTCATGTGATGAATCTGAACATGCCGAGCATTTGAGATTAGTGCTACAGCTTCTGTGAGATAAATAGTTGTATACGAAGTTCAGTAAATGTGAATTCTGATTGCGAGAAGTTGGTTTTCTGGGTCATATTGTATCAGCATTTGGTATCCGAGTTGATCCGAGCAAAATTTCAGCTATTTTAGATTGGAAACCTCCGAGGAATGTCTCTGAAGTCCGTAGTTTTCTGGGACTTACTAGTTATTATAGAAGGTTTGTAAAAGACTTTTCTATGATTGTGACTCCATTAACAAAACTGCTTCAGAAAGATGTAAAGTTTGAGTGGTCTGAAAAGTGTCAAAACAGCTTTGGTCTCGGGTAAAGAATTTATGATCTACAATGATGCTTTATTGATCTGTCTGGGATGTGTTTTAATGCAAGAAGGAAAAGTCATTGCTTATGCTTCGAGACAGTTGAAGCCGCACGAAAAGAACTATCCAACACACGATCTTGAGTTAGCCGCAATTATGTTTGCTTTAAAGATTTGGCGCCATTACCTATTCGGTGAGAAATGTCATGTGTATTCTGATCATAAGAGTTTGAAATATCTGATGACTTAGAAAGATCTAAATATGTGACAGAGAAGATGATTAGAACTACTAACAGACTATGAACTTGTGATTGATTATCATCCGGGAAAAGCAAATGTTGTTGCTGATGCCTTGAGTCAAAAATCGTTGTTTGCTTTGTGTGCAATGAATGCTCATTTGGTTCTATCCAATGATGGTTCAGCTTTAGCTGAATTGAAAGCAAGAAATTTATTTTTACAACTGATAAACCGTAAATTATACATATTTATAACCCATGTTTAACGCATTTTATGAATGATTTCCCCTTATATTTGATGAATTCGATGCTCCTAATACCTTAATTTCATGTTTTATTCTCAGGTAGGCATAGGAGAATGAAAGGAATGAGAAACGGGCCGAAAATAGAGAAAATGGGCCAAAGCACAAAATTAACATGGCCTGGACCTCTTCACACGGGTAGATCACACGACCGTGTCAATTTGGCAAAATTGAAGCACGATTCACACGGGTATAACACACGGCCGTGTACCTTGAACATGGCCTGAAGTTATCGCACATGGGCGTGTCACATGGGCGTGTCCCTGCCAAGCCCAAGTTAAGTCCAATTCGAAAAGGCCATTTTTGAGGGTTCTAAGGCATTCCAAATCCTATAAATACACCCTAGAGGAGGAAGAAAAGGGATACGAAGAATAGAGAGTAAGAAATTACTCCAAGGAAGCCGATTGATCCATCTCAGAAATCGGAGCCACTATCAAGACTAAAGATCTCTCCTCAATTTCCCTTTTAAGAGTTTTGGGTTTTCTTTATGTTTTGTATCTATTATTATTCTGAGAAGTATACCTAAGGGGGATGAAACCTATGACGAAACCTTATTTTTATTTCTGAATCGTATGATAAATATTTGACTTGTTCTTAATTATGTGTTCTTAATTCTTGTTTTGGTATTTCAGGATATCACTTCAAGTTACTACTCTTAGTTGGAGGAGGAATAGATCCTGACTAGGAGTAACTTTGTCATAATTAAGCGGAGTTGATTGCGTGCCTAGAGATAGGGTAACAAGATTTTACCGGATTAGGGTGAAACCTAATAAAGGAATCCATAGATCGAGTTAATGTAACCTTAGGGTGTTAATTAGAGATAACTCTCGATTATTCAACCTAGGGATTATGTAACACCTCAAACCCGGCCTAGATGTTATGACCGGATCCGACGTGCCACATCGAAGTGTTTAAAACGTTTTATATTGTTGGTTTAGAAATCTTGCTTAGTGTTTTGAAAGATACTATCATTTTAGGTTACAGTGAATGGAAGCTGTGCACCAGGTAGGAAACCAGAAAAGAGGAGGTGAGTCCATCGGACTACTTAAGTACCAAGCTCCCTTTAGATCTAATCCTAGACATGCACACCGCCATTGCCACACCCTAACGTCACGTATATTTTTAGGCAACCCATTTGATTAGGTCCATTTTATTAAAAATGATTAATTTTGGAAAAACATTTTCATTGCGGAAGCTTTACTTGTTGTAGTGTTATTTTGAAATCAATTATTATTTTTGGAAAACGCGCCTAAAGTTAATCAATTTCGACAATTAAATATAATTAATGCCTATCTTAATAAAACATATTAAAACCATCAAAAATAATTAAGCGGCCTTATTACATTTAAAAACCCAAAACCTTAAACGTAAATAAAAGGATGTCCAGTTCACCAGAAGAAAAACCAAATTTGCAGAACATGTGGCTACTACGAATCCCTCATAGCTCCAAGCCCACTATAGTTGGGGATTACCTGCGTGGATGAAAATAAAGGGGTGAGTTTTGGGAAACTCAGTGTGTAAATTAACCCAACCATAGCCTATATCAACTCAAACCACAGAAACAGAATAAGTTGGCCTTAGCCCAGAACAGAATTCAGAATAAAGCCCAAAGGCCCATAACAGATATAGAGCAGATATTTTATGACAATGCATAAACCCAACCCATATCCAACCATATACACCCCTGTCCAACCTTACACCATGTGGGGAGACTACTCGACCCACCCAACCGCTACACGCCACAGAAATATGCAGCATAGCTGCCAAAACAGATAATGTGACAGAGTCACCAGATACAGATAATCGTGGCAGAGCCACTAGAATAGATATATGTGCCAGAGCCACCAGATCAGGTAATTTGTGGCATAGCCACCAGGATGCTTCCTCCATAATATAACCCATGTCCCCATGCAACAGATATACAGTCATGGCATACATCATACAGAATCAGATCATCATGCTTTTCAGACAAAATTAACCCTAGCCGAATTTATAGGCTTGAAAATAACTGGTAAAAGATGAAGATGAGCATAGTGGTAGGGAGATTCGGTAGACAAAAAAAGAAAAGAAGTTGACGAAGAGAGGAGAAAAGGAAAGAAGAGGAAGAATGGTCAGGAAACGACATAACTTACCCCTAATGCCAAATTTATATTTGGCACTTAACCTAGCCAAAATTTGCCCCCCAAAGAAACCCTTGGCCGGCTAACTCTTACTCCTCAAGAGTCCACAATTCGGCCAACACTGCTCTCCCTAATCAGCTCCTAAATTATCTCCCTTATCCCCTCCTTGCTCAATCTCCTGAGTAACTCAAACTCCTCTTGACAGACTTTTACTTGAGTTCCATTACTTACCTTTCATACTCATAAAAATAATTCCCTTATTATGCTGTCATTGTGACTTGAACCTCAGTTCTCCCTTGCACCCACACGCCACTTTTATAACCTTCCCAGTGGCGTCACATGCCACTTTGCCACCTGCTTCCTTGTGATTTATTTTACCCAAATAATACTTAGAAGCCCAGTTTACCAGAACCCCTTTTTCTTATGAAATTAAAATTAATTAAAATTACCGGGTTTTAACTTAAGCTTGGGCTTTCTAGAGGCCCACTAACATAATTAAACCGACGCCAAGTAGACAGAACACAGAAATTTTAAATTTTGCCAACATTCACAGAATTCCCGAAAATTGGGGTGTTACAACTCTACCCTCTTTAAAGAAATTTCGTCCTCGAAATTTACCTGATCCAAACAGATGAGGGTATTGCTGTTGCATCGCCTCTTCTGGCTCCCAAGTAGCTTCCTCTCTACCATGATTACGCCAAAGCGCCTTCACTAATGGGACTGATTTCCTTCTTAATACTTTAACATCTCAATCCAATATTTGCATAGGCTCCTCCTCAAAGTTCAAATCAGTTTGCACCTCAATTTCTGCAACCGGCACTACATGAGTAAGGTCAGAACGATAACACCTTAACATGGAGTCGTGAAAAACATCATGGATCCTGTCTAACTCTGGGGGCAATTCCAATTGATAAGCCACTGGGCCTACTCGCTTCAAAACCCGATAAGGCCCAATGAACCGCGGACTCAACTTGCCCTTCTTACCAAACCTTAGAATCTTCTTCCAAGGAGAAACCTTCAAGAAGACCATATCACCTACTGAGTATTCAATCTCCTTACGCTTCAAATCTGCATACGACTTTTTCCTATCAGTAGCTTCTTTTAACCGATCCCTAATTATTTTGACCTTATCCTCAGTATCAGCTACCAACTTTGGTCCCAGAACTTGTTGCTCTCCTAGGTCGGTCCAACAACTAGGTGTACGACACCTTCGTCCATACAGTGCTTTATACGGTGCCATTCAAATACTTGCTTGATAACTGTTGTTGTACGCAAACTCCGCCAATGGCAAGTACTCCTCCCAACTACCTCGAAAATTAATAACACATCCCCTCAACATGTCCTCCAGAATCTGAATAACGCTTTCTGACTGACCATTAGTTTGGGGATGGAAAGCCGTACTAAAGTTCAACCACGTCCCCAACGCTTCATGTAACTTTTTCCAAAACTGATATGTGAATCTAGGATCCTGGTCAGAGATAATCGAAACTGGGACACCATGAAGTCACACAATCTCTGCCACATACAACTTGGCTAATTTCTGAAGTGAAAAGTCAGTACGGACAGGTATGGAATGGGCCGATTTGGTCAACCTATCCACAATTACCCAAACTGAATCTTTCTTTGATGGCGTCAAGGGTAGCCCACTCACAAAGTCCATGGTTACCCTCTCCCACTTCCAAAGTGGTATCTTCACTGGCTGCAACAGTCCAGAAGGTAATTGATGCTCAGCTTTCACTTGCTGGCATGTTAGACATTTCCTTACAAACTCTGTTACTTCTCGCTTAAGTCCAGGCCACCAGTACAATTCTCACAAGTCGTGATACAACTTATTGCCTCCAGGATGCATGGCACAAAGTCCCCCATAAGCTTCCTTCAATATTGTCTGCCTCAAGTCAGAGTCCTTCAGAACATAAATCCTTCCTCGAAAACATAGAACTCCTTCGCTATTTAATCCAAACTTAGAAGTTTCCCCTTCCTTATCTTGTTGAAAACGAGCGACCAAAGACTCATCTTTCAACTGCTTTTCCTTAATTTGATCCACCCAGGTTGGCCTTACTTACAATTCAGCCAACAGGCTTCCATCATCATACAGACTTAGACGAGCAAACATTGCTCTCAGATCAGATACAGCCCTACGACTTAGAGCATCGGCTACCACATTAGCCTTGCCTGGGTGATACTCGATTGAACAGTCATAGTCCTTAAGCAACTCAATCCATCTCCTTTGCCTAAAGTTCAGCTCCTTTTGAGTCAGCAAATACTTAAGACTCTTATGGTCTGTATATAATACACCTTTCTCCGTACAAGTAATGCTTCCAAATCTTAAGTGCAAGGATTACTGCTGCCAACTCCAAATCATGAGTAGGATAGTTTCCTTCGTGAGGCTTAAGCTGTCCTGATGCATAAGCAACCACCTTACCCTCTTGCATCAACACACAACCCAAACTTACATGTGATGCATCACTGTACACAGTAAAATCTTTCCCAGACTCCGGCTGAATTAATACAGGTGCTTCAGTCAGAACTTTCTTCAACTTCTCAAAACCTTCCTGCTGCTTCTCTGCCCATACAAACGGTACCCCTTTCCTTATGAGTTTTGTGAAAGGTGCTTCCATCACAGAAAATCCTTCCACAAACCTTCTGTAGTAACCTGCCAACCCTAGGAAATTCTAAATTTTTGACACCGACCTTGGTGGCTTCTATACCAAAATCGCTTCAATCTTCCGAGGGTCCACCTTAATCCCCTCAACAGAGACCACATGTCCTAAGAAGGTTACCTCCCTCAACCAGAATTCACACTTGTTGAACTTCGCATAGAGTTCCTTCTCCCTTAACACTTGAAGCACAATGTGGAGATGCTCATCATGTTTCGCTTCAGTTTCTGAATATACCAGAATATCGTCAATAAAGACGACTACGAACCGATTCATGAATGGTTGGAACACACGATTCATCAGATCCATAAACGCTGCAGGAGCATTCGTCAGTCCAAATGGCATAACCAGAAACTCGTAATGACCATACCGAGTCCTGAATACCATCCGGTGCTCCTCATGGAGACACACTTGGCCTAATAAAGCCCCTATCCAAAAACTCTTGAATTTGTGCCTTTAACTCCACTAACTCTTTCGGTGCCATCCTATACGGTGCGATGGACACTGGTGCCGTTCCAGGCAACAAGTTGATTCCAAACTCGACTTCTCAGTTTGGAGGCAAACCCAGAAGCTTTTCCGGAAAAACATCTTGGAACTCCTTCACGGTTCTAACCTTATCCACTGTCAGTCCCTCATCTTCTGACTGACTTACAAATTCCAAATAGGCCTCACAACCTTTACGAATCCACTTTTTGGCCCTCAATGCTGACACCACATTGGACAAATAATCCCTTCGCTCACCTATAACCATAACCTCTTCACCCTCAGTGGTCCTTAACACCATTCGCTTAGCAGCACAATCCAAAGTTGCCCTATGCTTAACTAGCCAATCTATTCCCAGAATGAGGTCGAATTCTCCGAACGGTAACTCCATCAAATCTCTAGGAAAAATCCTACCTTGAGTTTCTAAGGGCACATCCCTATACAGTTTGTCTACCCTAATCGACTGACCCAAAAGGCTTAGCACAGATACCCCACTCACAATGTTCTCAGAATGCACACCCAACGACCCAGATATGGCACATGCAACATACAAATGAGTAGATCTAATATCCACCAAAGCAGTATACGGCATGCTAGAAACCAAAAATGTACCAGTTATAATGTCAGGTGCGTCACCCTCCTCTCAACGACGAGCTGCATAACCAATGTTGGGTGTCGAGCCTCAGCATTTTCGACACCCTTGCCAGGTGCCCCTCGACCTCGTTCATTTCCATTTCTGCCCCTATCTTGTCCACGTCCTCTCAGTGGTTGTGGTCCACCTCTCACGGGTTAAGCAACCCCCTGTTCAGCAACTTGAACCTGATTAGCTCTCTGAGGACAGTCTTTAACTCTATGCTCCATTGATCCACACCGGAAACAAGCACCGGAACGTTTCCTACATTCACCCAGATGTACCTTACCACAGTCTCTACAGATTGGTGGTCTGACAATGTTTATCGGAACCGCTCGAACTGGCTCCTCCATTCTTGCCCTTTTGACATTCTTATTTGCCCCGCTCGAAGGTCCGGAATCTGTTTCGATCCTTCTCACGGTTCTGCCTCTCAGTACGCTTCACTTTCTCAGCTATCTTAGCTTTTTCCACCAAAACTGCGAAGTCACGCTCCCTCTATGGAGCAATCAGCACCTTAAGTTCATCCTTTAGACCATCCTCGAAGCGCACGCTACGCTCATACTCTGTAGCGACTATTCTCACAACATACCGGCTTAACCTTAGAAACTCGGCCTCGTACTCCGTAATTGACTTATTTCCTTGAACCAGATTTAAGAATTCCTTCCTGCGGGCGTCCACATAACTCGCCCCAACATACTTTCCTTTAAAGGCCGTCTTAAATAGCTTCCAAGTTACCCTATCAGCTGGGGTTCCATCTCTCACGGTGAGCCACCATTGATAGGCCTCGTCTCGCAGCAGCGACACGGCTCCCTTCAGCTTCTGCTCCATAGAGCAATCCAAGTCGTCCATAATTTGTTCTGTGGCCTTCAACTAATATTCTGCCACATTCGGGGCTACACCAGATACGCCGCTAAATATCTCCACTCCGTTAGCCCGGAGTCGTTTAAAAATTGATCTTTAAATTCTGTTACCCGAACTTTCCCCGGTAACCCTTTCCAGAACATGGAGCATTACCTGTGATAGGGCGTCATCCCCGACACCACGATCATGACATTCCACTTCCGTTGCTGAAAGTACCGGTGCATCTGTCGCCGGCATATGTCCCGAAGCCGAAGATCCCGCTCGAGCACTTCCTCGGCCACGTACACGGCCTCTTCCAAAAGCGGCTCTTGTACTCATATCGTATTATCTGATTACAAATTTTATATATTAATTCAATATTCCAGTGATTATTACAGATGTTTTATGAATCAGACAGTAATTCAGAGTTTGTTTTCGCAGAATCGAAGTCTAGCTACAGTTTCAGTCTCTTATCACATTTTTCCTATGATTTCAGTATCATCTTATCTAGAGTATCCTAGTAGGGTTTCAGTGCAGACAGATAATTTAGAAAAATATTCAGAAAAGTTCAGAGTAATACTTACAAACTTGAGCCAGAGATTCGGAATTCCACTAAAGATCCAGATTTTGAAAACAAAGTTTTACAGTCTTCATAAAACTTTTATTTTCAAAAACCTTTGTTTTTCAAAACCCATTCCACAGCCGAGTTGTTGCAACCGGGCTCTAATACGATTAAATGTAACACCCCAAACTCGGCCTAGACGTTATAACCGGATCCGACGTGCCACATCGAAGTGTTCAAAACATTTTATATTATTTGTTTAGAAATCTTGCTTAGTGTTTTAAAAGATACTATCATTTTAGGTTACAGTGAATGGAAGTTGTGCACCAGGTAGGAAACCGGAAAAGAGGAGGTGAATCTATCGGACTACTTAAGTACCAAGCTCCCTTCTGATCCAATCTTAGACATGCACACCGCCATTGCCACACCCTAACGTCACGTATATTTTTAGGCAACCCATTTGATTAAGTCCATTTTAGGAAAAAAGATTAATTTTGGAAAAACATTTTCATTGCGGAAGCTTTACTTGTTGTCGTGTTATTTTGAAATCAATTATTATTTTTGGAAAACGCGCCCTAAAATTAATTAATTTTGCAGTTAAATATAATTAATGCCTATCTTAATAAAACATATTAAAACCATCAAAAATAATTAAGCGGCCTTATTACATTTAAAAACCCAAAACCTTAAACATAAATAAAAGGATGTCCAGTTCACCAGAAGAAAAACCAAATTTGCAGAACATGTGGCCACTCTGAATCCCTCACAGCTCTAAGCCCACTATGGTTGGGGATTACCTGCGTGGATGAAAATGAAGGGGTGAGTTTTGGGAAACTCAGTGTGTAAATTAACCAACCATAGCCTATATCAGCTCAAACCACAGAAACAGAATAAGTTGGCCTTAGCCTGCAATGCATCTTCGAATAAAGCCCAAAGGCCCATAACAGATACAGAACAGATATTTTATGACAATGCATAAACCCAACCCATATCCAACCATATACACCCCCGTCCAACCTTACATCATGTGGGGAGACTACTCGACCCACCCAACCGCTACACGCCACAGAAATATGCAGCATGGCTGCCAGAATAGATAATGTGACAAAGTCACCAGATACAGATAATCATGGTAGAGCCACCAGAACAGATATATGTGGCAGAGCCACTAGATCAGATAATTTGTGGCATAGCCACTAGGACGCTTCCTCCATAATATAACCCATGTCCCCATGCAACAGATATACAGTCATGGCATACATCATACAGAATCAGATCATCATGCTTTTCAGACAAAATTAACCCTAGGGTTATAATGGTCATTTTACACCTAGGGGTATAATGGTGATTTTGCATACATAGGGATGTTCTAGTAATTTTACTATTCTTAGGGTTTTCATGCATATCATAATTGTTTACGTACTAATAGAAACACTTGCCGAGTGTTCTTACCGAATTGGGCCCGTTGGCCCATTATCCTGACTTTGGCCCATTAAACCAAAATATCGAAATGCACGGAATCGTGCACTCTGCAGTCTTATTACTTTATTTTACAATATACATCAACTTTCAATCTCACGAGCATTCACACACTCGCAAGTTCCCAAAATACTGGCTTTTCAGCATTTTGATTTTTCGGCTTTTACCGATCTAGCCTATGAGAGGGTGTCAGTTACACACCTAATTTATAACGGTATGTTGGCGAGATCCACACACGAACTGCTACAATTGGACTACTAACACGTTAATCTAACTATCAAAATCAACTACGTATTTAAGCCCTTACCATATTCGACCTTTAACACTTTAGGCACTAGCAATCCTACCTTTGCCGAGATTAGCGATTATGTCTAGATGCAGTCATTCCACTTGTCCAAGCCTTTGATCAGTGGCCTCTAGAACACACTATTATCAAAATAAAATAGTTATCACAACCCTTAGAACTTCAAGCCCAAATCGACAGCCTCCCTAACCTTTAGGGGTTTCAGCTTTTTCTAAAACCCAAAATAAAGAATAGGTTTGAAAGACTTACCACGTTCTTTCGGTCAATGATTCTAGTTAACTCCTACTGGATTTTGATGCAGATCTAACCCCTCAAATGACAACAAAATTTGAGCCTTTAGTGACTTTAAAATTCGGCCATGTCCCTATGGCTATGCGTTTTCGGCTTTCTGTAATAGTGGAGAAAAGATGAGGATTTTGTAATGGCTTTGTTGACAGCAACTTGGGGTTCAGAGGACTAGAGAATCGGTCAAGAAGATGAGGAATAATAAGAGGGTTTTGACTATAAGAAATCGGCACAAAAGAAATCAGGCTTTCAGGATTTCGGCTTCTGAGTAATCGGCTATAGGCTTGAAAACAACTGGTAAAAGATGAAGATGAGCAGAGTGGTAGGGAGATTTAGTAGACAAAAGAAGAAAAGAAGTTGATGAAGAGAGGAGAAAAGGAAAGAAGAGGAAGAATGGTCAGGAAACGGCATAACTTACCCCTAATGCCGAATTTATATTTGGCACTTAACCTAGCCAAAATTTGCCCCCTAAAGAAACCCTTGGCTGGCCAACTCTTGCTCCTCAAGAGTCCACCATTCGGCCAACACTACTCTCCCTAATCAGCTCCTAAATTCTCTCCCTTATCCCCTCCATGCTCAATCTCCTGAGTAACTCAAACTCCTCCTGATAGACTTTTACTTGAGTTCTATTACTTACCTTTCATACTAATAAAAACAATTCCCTTATTATGCTATCATTGTGACTTGAACCTCAGTTATCCCTTGCATCCACATGCCACTTTTATAGCCTTCCCAGTGGCGTCACATGCCACTTTGCCACCTGCTTATTTGTGATTTATTTTACCCAAATAATACTTAAAAGCCCAGTTTACCAGAACCCCTTTTTCTTATGGAATTAAAATTAATTAAAATTACCGGGTTTTAACTTAAGCTTGGGCCTTCTAGAGGCCCACTAACATAATTAAACCTACGCCAAGCAAACAGAACACAAAAATTTTAAATTTTGCCAACATTCACAGAATTCCCGAAAAATGGGGTGTTACAGATTAGATGTTGTTAGTCTCGAGAGGGATAATAATATACATTAGGGATTTCTACGGAACAAGTTAAATGAATAAATCGTCTGGTTCGAAGCCAGAATAACAAGTAAAAGTCTAGGTGGATTTTTCCTTAGGTATTTTTTCAATCAATCGCTTCCCCCCAAAAGTAATTTCCCTAATTCTATTTTCTGCAAGTTCTTAGCTTAATTAATTAGTCAGTTAAAACAAATCTCTTTTCTACGACTAGATAATAAGAAGACAGTCATTACTAGTACTCCTAGTCCTTTGGGTTCGACAATCCGGTCTTGCTAAAACTATACTACTGTTCGATAGGTACACTTGCCTACATTGTGATAATAGTTAGTTTCAAGAACGATTCAATATAAATTTATAAAACTTATCATAGGAAGATCGACGATCAAGTTTTTAGTGCAGTAGCCGGGGACTAAGATATTAGGAACGCTCAATTTTTATTACTTTAGCCATTTATTTTCTTGCAATTTAACTTTTAATTTTTGTTTTACTAATTTTCTTTCTTTTCTCCCCGGCGAGTTCTTGTAGTTTATGACTAGAAGAAACCCGTCAGACCATTACTTTTTAACGAAAAATGATCGCGTGCATTTCGTAGAAACCGACGAGAAATCAGGCGCAGCTTAAGATACACAGAGGAAGAGCAAGAGGATGATATCTCAATACAACCGAAGAGATGGCTAAAAATCAAGACAATCCGCTACCTCCAGCCATACTCGCTGAATTAGCAAATCAGAATACTACTCCTCGTACTATGTATGATTATCCTAAACCTAATTTTACAGGAACTGAGTCAAGTATAGTTAGACATGCTATTGCTGCAAATAATTTTGAACTGAAACCTAACACAATTCAGATGATACAGTAATTTGTTCAGTTTGATGGTTTGCAGGATGAGAACCCCAACACTCACATGGCAAATTTCCTAGAACTGTGCGACACTTTCAAAATTAATGGTGTTTCTGATGAAGCCATTCACCTTTGGTTATTCCCTTTTTCACTGAGGAACAAAGCTAAACAGTGGTTGAACTCACTACCACGAGGGTCCATTACCACTTGGGAACAAATGACTGAAAAATTTTTGTTAAAATATTTTCCACCGGCCAAAATAGCTAACTTGCGTAATGATATCTCTTCTTTTGTGTAGATGGATTTAGAAACACTTTACAACGCATGGGAGAGATACAAGGACCTTTTGCAAAGGTTCCCACACCATGGATTACCTTTAAGGCTGCAAGTTCAAACATTCTACAACGGTGTGAACCCTTCGATAAGACAAATGATTGATGCAGCTGCTAGTGGGACCATCAACAACAAAACACTTGAAGAGGCTTCTGAATTTATTGAAGAGATGTCACTGAATAACTATCAGTGGCAAGTCATGAGGACTAAGCCAATGAAAATAACAGGCGTATATAAAGTTGATTCGGTCACTATGTTGTCAAATCAGGTAGAACTTCTGAATAAGAAAATTGATGATTTACTTGGTTCTACACAGGTACATCCAATGACAAGGTGCGATTCAAGTGGAGGTGGTGTGCTGACAGAATACCCACCATTCAATCCTACAACTGAAGAGGAACAAGTCAACTATATGGGTAACAAAAATTTTAGATCTCAAAATAACCCATATAGTAATACTTATAAGGCAGGTTGAAAGAACTACCCAAATTTCTCTTGGGGTGGTCAAGGAAATCAAAGGCCACAGAATCCTCAGGGGTTTTAATAGCCACCTTATCAATAGGAAAAGAAGCTGAACCTTGAAGAGGTGCTATCCAAATTCATCTCGGTGTCAGAAACTCGTTTCCAGAATACCGAGATAGCACTCAAAAATCAATAAGCATCAATTCAAGGACTCAAAACTCAGATAGGTCAGCTATCCAAATTAATTTCTGAACGACCACAAGCTAGTTTACCAAGTAATACTGAAACAAACCCAAGGGAATAGCTCAATGCAATTGATGCTCAAGAAGGATGCATTGAGACCGAGCCAGAACCAAGGCAAGAAAATATGGAAAGCAAAGGTGATGGTGAGGTAAGTCATAATAAAACGATTAAAGTAGAATATAAGCCTCGAGTGCCATACCCTAACGTGACAAGGAAAGACTGCTTAGATGAACAATTCGGTAAATTCCTTAAACTTTTGAAAAAATTACATATCAACTTACCATTTATTGAAGCTCTGTCACAGATGCCAAACGCAATGAAATTTTTGAGAGAGCTTTTAGGAAACAAGCAGAAGCTGGACTAAGCATCACATGTGGAGCTAAACGCACTTTGCTCAGCTATTCTACAGAATAAGCTACCCAACAAATGAAAGTGGTTGAACTCACTACCACGAGGGTCTATCACCACTTGGGAGCAAATGACCGAAAAATTTTTGTTAAAATATTTTCCACCGGCAAAAATAGCTAAGTTGCGTAATGATATCTCTTCTTTTTTGCAGATGGATTTAGAAACTTTGTACGATGCACGAGAGAGATACAATGACCTTTTACGAAGGTGCCCACACCATGGATTACCTCTATGGCTGCAAGTTCAAACATTCTACAACAGTGTGAACCCTTCGATAAGACAAATGATTGATGCAGCTGCTGGTGGGACCATCAATAACAAAACACCTGAAGAGGCTTCTGAATTTATTGAAGAGATGTCACTGAATAACTATCAGTGGCAAGTCATGAAGACTAAGCCAACGAAAACAGCAGGCATTTATAACGTCGATTCGGTCACTATGTTGTCAAATCAGGTAGAACTTCTGAATAAAAAAATTGATGGTTTACTTAGTTCTATGTAGGTACATCCAATGATGAGGTGTGATTCAAGTGGAGGTGGTGTGCTGACAGAATACCCACCATTCAATCCTACAACCGAAGAGGAACAAGTCAACTATATGGGTAACAATAATTTTAGATCTCAAAATTACCCATATAGTAATACTTATAATGCAGGTTGGAAGAACCACCCAAATTTCTCTTGCGGTGGTCAAGGAAATCAAAGGCCACAGAATCCTCAGGGTTTTCAACAGCCACCTTATCAACAGGAAAAGAAGCCAAACCTTGAAGAGATGCTATCCAAATTCATCTCGGTGTCAGAAACTCATTTCCAGAATATCGAGATAGCACTTAAAAATCAACAAGCATCAATTCAAGGACTCGAAACTCAGATAGGTCAACTATCCAAATTAATTTTTGAACGACCACAAGGTAGTTTGCCAAGTAATACTGAACCAAACCCAAGGGAATAGCTCAATGCAATTGATGATCAAGAAGGATGCGTTGAAACCGAGCCAGAACCAAGGCAAGAAAATGTGGAAAGAAAAGGTGATGGTGAGGTAAGTCATAATAAAATGGTGAATGTAGAATATAAGCCTCGAGTGCCATACCCTATCACGACAAGGAAAGACCGCTCAGATGAACAATTCGGTAAATTCCTTAAACTTTTGAAAAAATTACATATCAACTTACCGTTTATTGAAGCTCTGTCACAGATGCCAAACGCAATGAAATTTTTAAGAGAGCTTTTAGCAAACAAGCGGAAGCTAGACGAAGCATTGCATGTGGAGCTAAACGCAGTTTGCTCAGCTATTCTAAAGAATAAGCTACCCAACAAATTGCAAGATCCAGGGGGTTTTACAATTCCTTACTTAATTGGTAGCTTAGATGTGAATAATGCATTACCTGATTTAGGGGCAAGTATCAATGTCATGCCTTACAAAATGTTTAAACATCTTGGTCTTGGGAAACCCAAACAAACTAGGATGAGCATTCAACTGGCAGATAAAACCATAAGATTTCCTAGGGGTATTATTGAAGATGTACTAGTGAAAGTGGATAAATTTATATTTCCCGTTGATTTCGTTGTTTTAGACATAGAGGAGGATACCAGCACCCCTTTGATTTTAGGGAGGCCCTTTTTAGCAACTGCTAAAACAATTATTGATGTTGGCATAAGTGAACTTACACTTCACTTGGGAGACAGAATTATCACCCTTTAAGCTCATAATTCTAGCATCACATCGAACATGGAAGGTAATGATCCACACCATCCTACTAAAACTGATAATATGACACAATCCACTGTGCAGAAATTAAGTTTTAAAGAAGTACACGAGCCATGCTCGAACAACAATAGGGGACCCATTCATGAAGAACGAAGGCTACAGATAAAGGAGCTAGACGAATGGCGAGCACATAAACTGAGAACACCCGATAAACCAAAACTACGCCAAAACAAGATACCACTCAAAATCAACTTAAGGTTGGAGATCAAGTCTTATTAGATGCCGCAGACCTTCACATTGTCACTCCCGACCCGGATGAAGAGTCTGATTCAAAATTTAGAGTAGATAAAGATGATTGTTTGAGATTCTAAGATCAAATTTGTGTTCTGAGAAATTCAGAGTTAATTAAAATAATTTTATGTGAAGCTCAAAATAGTCAGTTATCTGTACATCCAGGTAGTACGAAAATGTATAATGATCTGAAACAACATTACTGGTGGTCTAGAATGAAAAAATATATCTCTGATTTTGTTTCTAAATGTTTGATCTGTCAGCAAGTTAAAGCTGAACATCAGGTGCCATCGGGGTTGTTACAACCGATTATGGTTTTGAAATGGAAATGGGATCGACTGACAATGGACTTTGTTTCAGGTTTACCCCTATTCTGGAGAGAGAAAGATGCAATCTGGGTTGTAGTTGATCGATTGATGAAATCAGCTCATTTTATTCTGATTTGATTCGACTACTCACTTGATAAATTAGCTGAGTTATACATTTTTTATATTATGAGGTTGCATGGTGTGCCATTGTCCATGGTGTGAGATAGAGACCCGAGATTCACATCACGATTCTAGAAGAAATTACAAGATGCTCTGGGTACTAAATTGCACTTTAGTATTACTTTTCATCCGCAAACAAACGGTCAATCTGAGCGGATTATTCAGATACTTGAGGATATGCTAAGATGTTGCATTCTTGAGTTTGAAGGTACGTGGGAACAATATCTACCTTTGATTGAATTCGCTTATAATAATAGTTTTCAGTCGAGCATTAAAATGGCACCGTACGAGGCTTTATATGGTTGGAAATGCCGTACACCTTTGTATTGGATTGAACTCAGGGAAAATAAGATTCATGGGGTGTTGATTTGATAAAAGAAACTAAACAGAAAGTGAAAGTGATCCGAGATAGTCTAAAAGTAGCTTCGGATCGTCAGGATTTGAAAAGAAAAGACATTGAGTTTGAGATTGACAATAAAGTGTTTTTGAAAGTGTCTCTATGGAAGAAAGTGCTTCGGTCCGGTAGAAAAGGCAAATTGAGTCCGAGGTTCATCGGGCCGTGTGAGATTATCCAGCGTATTGGGCTGGTAGCATAAAGATTGTTGTTGCCACCAGAGTTAGAAAAAAATCATAATGTGTTTCACGTATCGATGCTTCAATGATACAGATCTCATCCTTCGCATGTGATTCCTTCATCTAAGATAGACATTCAGTCAGATATGACTTACGAAGAAAAGCCAATTCGTGTCTTAGCTCGTGGGGTTAAAAAACTGCGAAATAAGAAAATTTTGTTAGTTAAAGTGATGTGGCATCGAAATGGTATTGAAGAGGCCATGTGGGAGCCTGAAAATGTTATAAGGCAGCAATATCCGAATCTGTTTAATGGTAACATTTTCGGGGACGAAAATCCCTAAGGGGGGAGAATTGTAACAGTCGAGTTTATAACCCAGTCAGAATAGTGGTTTCAGGATCACAAATCTGAGTCAAAAATATTTAAATATTATTTTTCGTGCTTATGATATGTGAATGAGCGTTTGTTAAATTCTCGTAAGAAAATTTAATCGTTTGTGTGCTTAATTTGATAAAAGGACCCAATCGCGTAAAACGTTAAAGTTGCTTGCTACCTATTAAAAGTGCCTATTTGACTTGGCTTTGTAAATGAGAGGTCCTTATGTGGATATTATGTCATTCACTTTGACAATGGACATAAATGAGCTTATTATATGTGATTTTAAATGGTTTATTAAAGGGGTATTTTGGTTATTAGCATATTAAACATATGTTAAATAAAACAAATGCATGAAATAGGCCATTAGTTCATGTTTTTGTCCGAAAATCACAAAGGATATTAGGGTTGGAAGAGCTTTCATATTCGGCACTTTGAGTTGGTGATTTAGGTATGTGTTTTATTCGATTTTTTATAATTTTTACATTTTTGTGATCGTTGTTATGTGCTCTAGCTAGCCCATGCTTAAATTCATGAAATTTTTGATGATTTGATGAGATTACATTGATGAATTCATGAGTTTTATGATGTCATATGATGAAATATGAAAGTTTGGTATTGGGTTTACATGTTGTCTTTAGATTTTTGATGAAATTGAGTAATTTGGGCTAAATTGTAAAAATGTTATTTTGAGGGAGTAAAATGTGAAATAAATGAAATTTATGGACTTGTATGAGAGCTATGAAAATTTGGCTAAGCTTGTGTACAAGAAAATTATGTGTATTTTGTGATTTTGTGATTTAGGGACTAAAGTGTCAAAATGTGAAAATGTGAGGGATAGTTTGTAAAATGCCCTAAATATGTGTCTATAGATTGTTTTGAATGATTTAGTGAATAAAAAGGTTAATTTTGAATACATATAGATCAAGAAAAGAGGAATTCAGACTTAGACCGAGGGAAGTCGAAGATTATAGAGTAAACAGTCAGAGTCGACAATTCCAAGTACGAGGTAAGTTCATACGTAAAGCATGATGTTAAGTATATTTTGACGTTTTGATTATACATAGATTGTATATATATTTGGTTTAGATAAATACGATGATAAATCAATGGTATTTTGCACTAAGTGTGGTTTGTTTTGTGTTTGAATAATGAAAGGTTAAATGATAGTTAAATGTGTTTTGTGATATGATGAATTTGTGGTGATTTGGTGCTAGGCATATTTCGTACCAATTGAGAAGTTTGGTAAGTAAACTAAATGGCATGAACTGATGCAAATATGCTTAGTAGTTAGTTAATTATTAGGCCAAATCAAGTACACATTTTTATATGTATTAATGTTGTCATTTGAGGTGCCCAAGAGCATATTGGTTGTATGATGTTGTATCATAGGTATATGACTTGTTTATGCTTGATTTGAATGCCTTGTTGTGGCTTATAAGTATGTGCAATATTGAGTGTAGGTACATACCAAATTGGGTGAGAAAAATGGCTTTTAAAATGGCCTATTTTCATCAATGCAAGTAGAGGCATAGGCGTGTGTCTTAGCCATGTGTTACACATGGCCAGGTGACACAGCTGTGTGTCCCCTGTAGCTTTTACAGGGTTGCAAGTCAGGCGGTTACATGGCCTAGCACACGGCCTGGCACACGGCCGTGTGAGGTTATTTTGAAGGATAGACGGCCTAGCACATGGGTGTGTGGCTTGGCCGTATGACCAAGTCAGTGAGTTACATGAACACAAACATGGGCTAGGGCCAGGCCTTGTGTCCCTATTTTGAATGCCTACACGGTTGGCCACACAACCATGTGATCCTTGAAGTTTTGTAAATTGTAAATGTTTTCTGAAAAATTCTCTGAGTTTCCAATTTAGTTCTGACTTGTTTCTAACATGTATTTTGGGCCTTGAGGGCTCGTTTAGGGTACAATATGTATGTTTTGACTTGGGTTTAAGATGTTTATTGATATGATATGAAATGTTTGAAAATTTCATCCATTTGAATTATAAACTTTGGTAATGCTCTGTAACCCTATTCCGGCGACGGATACAAGTTAGGGGGTGTTACATTTATTGGTATCAAAGCTATGATTTAGTCGATTCTTAGACTGAACGTAGTGTGTACGAGTCTAGCTATACATGTCATTTTATAACCTGTGATAGTGTGATATCTCTTGATCATTTTAAAACATGTTTTCATATAGCAATGACATCCATTAATGATGACTCTGATGAAGTTGAGAGAAATGCTCAAGCCTCCATTCACGGAGTAGCATCGAGTGATACAAGGCCCGTATCTGAGGGTCGTAAAAGAGAAGCTAAGGAAGCCTTCTTTCAGATGATGAATGAATGGTTTATCGAGTTCATACAGATGAACCCGACTGCTTAACAGCCTTTACCCCTTCCTGCCCCCCAATCGGTTCCAGTTATTCCTCAAGGTTTGGACCCAATCCGAGTTAGTAAGCCACCTGTTGATAAGATTCATAAATACGGGGTTGAAGAATTCTGAGCTACAGCTGAAGATGATCCTGAGAGAGCAGAATTCTGGTTAGAGGATACAATCAGAGTATTCGACAAATTATCTTCTTCACCGGTCGATTGTGTCAAGTGTGCGATCTCGTTATTGAAAGATTCAGCTTATTAGTGGTAGAACAAATTAATTTCTGTTGTGCTGAGAGAGTGAATCACCTGGGAGTTCTTCTAAACCAAGGTCAGATTCATCTCATTAGTGGTAGAACACGTTAATTTCTATTGTACTGAGAGAGCGAATCACCTGGGAGTTCTTCCAAACCAAGTTCCAAAAGAAATATATTAGTTTGAGGTTTTTGGATAAAAACATGAGGAATTTGTTGAGCTCAAACAGGGTCGTATGACTGTGTCAAAGTATGAGCAAGAATTTGTTAGACTGAGTAAATATGTACAGGAGTGTATTCCAACTGAGACTACTATGTATAAGAGATTTGAAGAAGGGTTAAATGAAGAAATTAAGCTTCTAGTTAGAATTCTTGAGCTAAAAGAAGTTTTTTTACTGGTCGACAGAACACATAAAGCCTAGGAGTTGAGTAAAGAAAAAAAAGACATGAAGCTAGAGACTCGAGAAAGAGATCGACTGGGGAAGTCATATTAGTCAGCATCAAAGAAATCAAAAGGGTATTACAACCGTTCTACAGCTTTTGCGGGATATTCTAGTAGAGATAGAGGTACCCGACGCTTCAGTCCAAAACCCTAGGCTATATCCGTAGCAGGTGTGGGTAGTGTCAGAGATGTTTGGCCCGAGTGCAAGCACTATAAAAGACCACATTATGGTGAATGTCGACTGAAGAACAGAGCATGTTTCAGGTGTGGTTCCTTAGATCACTATATTAGAGATTGCCTAGAGAAATCAAAGAAAGCGAAAGTTCAGACTACAAGGCTGAGCAACATAATTGTGAGAGGTAGACCACCTCGCAATCCCAAAAATGTGAGTGGTAGCCATGGTATGACGAAATACTCTACGATGAGAAGAAAAATTTCAGAGTGTGAGGCCGAGTAACTGCTAATAAAGGTAAGCCACCGAGGAATACTGAAAATGGAGCTACTAGTAAAGGTGTGACGAAAGACACTATTGTGAGATCCATAGCTCGAGCACCTGCTAAAGCCTATGCCATCTGTGCTTGCGAAGAAGCGACATTTCCCGATGTTATCACTGGTACTTTTTCTCTCTATAATACTAATATAGTTGCATTGATCAATCTTGGATCGACTCATTCTTATGTTTGTGTGAAATTGGTAGCTAATAAGAGCTTGCCTATTGAGTTTACCGAGTTTGTAATTAGAGTGTCAGACCTTTTAGGTAAACATGTGTTAGTTGATAGAGTTTGCAAGAATTTTCCCTTGATGAATCGAGGTCACTATTTTCCAACTGATTTAATGTTATTGCCATTTGATGAATTTGATGTTATTTCGGGTATGGATTGGTTGACACTGCATGATACCGTAGTAAACTGTAAAAGAAAGATTATTGAACTGAAATATGAAAATGGTGAAATTCTTTAGATTGATTCAGATGAGTCGGGTGAGCTACCTGTTGTAATCCCTTCGATGACTGCCCAAAGATATGTAAGAAAAGGCTGTGAAGCTTACCTTGCTTATCTGTTGAATACAAAAAAATCTGAATTAAAAATTGAATCAATGCCGATTGTTTGTGAATATCCAGATGTGTTCTCAGAAGAGTTGCCTGGGTTACCCCCAGTTAGAGAAGTTGAGTTTGGTACTGATTTAGTCCCTGGTACTTCACCGATATCTATTGCTCCATATAGAATGGCTCCGACTGAATTGAAATAATTGAAAGCTCTGTTGTAAGAGCTGACAGATAAGGGTTTTGCAAGACTGATTTATTCTCCCTGGGGTGCTCCAGTGTTATTTGTATAGAAGAAAGACAGATCTATGAGACTTTGTATCGATTATCGGCAGCTCAACAAGGTAACTATAAAGAACAAGTATCCTTTGCTGAGGATAGATGACCTATTTGATCAGTTGAGAGGGGCAACAGTATTCTCGAAGATTGATTTGAGATCTGGCTACTACCAGTTGAGAGTTAAAGAGTCGGATGTACTGAAAACTGCTTTCAGAATAAGGTACGGACACTATTAATTCCTTGTTATGCGTTTTGGATTAACAAATACACCTGCTACTTTTATGGACTTGATGAATAGAATTTTTCAACTGTATTTGGACAAGTTTGTGGTTGTGTTTATTGATGATATTCTGATTTATTCTCGAGATGAGTCCGAGCATGCCGAGCACTTGAGGACGGTATTGCAGAATTTGAGAGATAAGAAATTGTTCGCTAAATTCAGTAAAAGTGAGTTTTGGCTCCAAAAGGTCAGATTTTTGGGACATATCATTTCAGGTGATGGTATGCGGGTTGATCTGAGTAAAATTTGGTAATTATTGATTGGAAGCCACCAGGGAATGTATCTGAAGTCAGAAGCTTTTTGGCCTTAGCCAGTTATTACCGACGGTTTTTTAAAGGATTTTCGATGATAGCTACTCCTATAACCAAGTTGTTGCAAAAAGATGTTAAGTTTGAATGGTCTGAAAAATGTTAGCAAAATTTTGAGAAGTTGAAGGCACTATTGATTGAGGCACCAATTATAGTGCAACCTAAACCAGGAAAAGAGTTTGTGATTTATAGCGATGCGTCACTGAATGGGTTAGGATGTGTGTTGATGCAAAAGGGCAAAGTGATAACCTATGCCTCGAGATAGATGAAATCGCACGAGAAAAATTATCCGACACATGATTGGAGTTAGCCACCATTGTGTTTGCTTTAAAAGTTTGGAGACATCATTTGTACGGTGAGAAATGTCATGTCTTTTCCTATCATAAGAGTTTAAAGTACTTGATGACTCAAAAAGATTTAAACTTGTAACAACGAAAATGGCTCGAGTTACTAAAAGATTATGAGCTAGTGATTGACTATCACTTGGGGAAGGCAAATGTAGTCGCAGATGCGTTGAGTAGAAAGTCTATGTTTGCTTTGAGAGCGATGAATACACAGTTGATGTTGTCCGAAAATGGTTCAATTCTAGCCGAATTGAGGGCTAGACCATTGTTTCTCCAACAAATTTGTGAAGCTAAAAAATGTAATAGTGATTTGCAAGCCAAGAGAGTTCATTAATTGGTTAGTGATTTAGATTTTCATATCGGATCCGGCGATTTTGATGTTCCGAGGTAGAACTTGTGTGCCGAAAAATGATGAACTTATTCAAAAAATTCTTTATGAAGCGCATAATGGTTGTCTATCTGTGCATCCAAGAAGTACGAAAATGTATAATGATTTGAAGAAATTGTATTGGTGGTCTGATATGAAACGAGATGTTTCAGATTTTGTTTTGAAATATTTGATTTGTCAACAAGTGAAAGTAGAACACCAAGTGCCTTCAGGTTTACTTCAACCAGTGATGGTACTCGAGTGGAAATGAGATATGATTATGATGGATTCTGTAACGGCTTTGCCCTTGACTCTGAAAAAGAAAGATGTCGTATGGGTTGTGGTTGATAGATTGACAAAATTGGCTCATTTTATACCGGTACGTACTGATTACTGACTTGATAAACTAGCTGAACTGTACATTGCTGAGATTGTAAGATTGTACGGGGTGCCTATTTCTATTATTTTGGATAGAGATCCGAGGTTTACTTCGTGATTTTGGAAGAAGTTACAAGAAAATTTGGGTACGAAGCTAAACTTTAGTACCGTTTTTCATCCGCAACCCAATGGTCAATCCGAAAGAACGGTTCAAGTACTTGAAGATATGCTTCGATGTTGTATTCTGGAACTCGAGGGTAGTTAGGAAAAATATCTACCATTGGTCGAATTTGCTTATACAACAACTTTCAGTCGAGTATTAAAATGGCACCTTATGAGGCATTGTATGGCTATAAGTGCCGGACACCTTTGTATTGGACCGAGCTTAGTGAGAAACAGATTCACGGGGTTGATTTGGTTAGAGAAATCGAAGAAAAAGTAAAGGTAATCTGTGATTGCTTAAAAGCCGCTTCAGATTGACAAAAGTCATACGCAAATTTGAAAAGAAAAGAGATTGAGTTTCAACTTGGTGATAAAGTATTTTTGAAAGTATCACCGTGGAAGAAAATTCTCAGATTTGGTCATAAAGGCAAGTTAGGTCCACGTTTCATTGGGCCGTATGAAGTTATTGAAAGAATAGGGCCAGTGGCATATCGGTTAGCTTTACCGACAGAGTTAGAAAGAATTCATAATGTGTTTCATGTGTCTATGTTGTGACGATATCTTTTCGACCCTTCACATGTGATTTCTCCATCAGAGATTGAGATTCGACTGGATCTGACATATGGTGAAGAACCGATTAAGATTTTAGCTTGGAAAGTTAAACAATTGGGAAATAAAAGTATAGTCCTAGTGAAAGTTTTATGGCAACGACATGGGGTCGAAGAGGCTACGTGGGAACCCGAGGAGGCTATGAGAAAACAGTACCCAAACCTATTCTCTGGTAAGATTTTCGGGGACAAAAATCCCTAAAGGGGGGAGAGTTGTAACAGCCTGATTTTGGGCCTAGTCAGAACAATGGTTCCAAGACCATGAATCCGACGTAGAAAAATACGTTTTTATTACATTTTTATGGTGTACAGTTTTACGAAATAATTTCGTGAAAATTTCGTTCGAAAATTTTGACGTTTGAGCACACAATTTAGTCAAAAAGATTAAATTGTAATAAGTGCAAAAGTTGAGTTCTACATGTTAAAGGTGCCCAATTGTTATGAGATTTTAAATTAGAGGCCTTTTATATGATAATTAGGCCATTTTATAAGCTAGTGGACAAAAATGGACATGATGTAAGAGAATTTTAGTGATTTGGAAAAAGGGCATTTTGGTCATTTGGTTAATAAAAGAATAAAAAGGGAAAATAAAGCCAAAACTTGCTCATCTTTCTTCAACCTTGGCTGAAACTTGGAAGAACACCATAGCTAGGGTTTTTTCATCTTTCAAGCTTGATTGCAAGTACATCCTAACCTCATTTTTAATGCTCTTTATGTTTTTGAAGTCGTATTCACTCGATTTTTCTATTTTTACCATTGTTCTAAAGTAGGGTTCATGTTTAGCATTTTACCCATGTATGATATGCATGTGTTTTAATGTTTTATATACTTGGAATGGTGTTATGTTTTGTTGTGTAGTTTTGTGCATGGAAGGGTAACAATATGGCTTGGAAAATAGCCTTATTTTTGTCCACACGAGTAGACACGCAGGTGTGTGTCTAGGCTGTGTGTCACACACAGCTCACCTCATGGGCATGTGATCCAACCGTGTGTCCCTTACACCTTAATTGTTGCAAAATAGAATGCTCAGTATTAACCACATGGGCAGAGACATAAGCGTGTGTCTCAGCCGTATGGATGACACGGCCTCAGGCACAGGCGTGTGCCTTGGGCGTATGAAGTCTGCACTTATTTTATGAAAAAAATTATGAAAATTAAATCGACCTCACGGCCTAAGCACACAGGCGTGTGCCTTGGCCCTGTGACTTCAATTTGTTCTTGGATGACAAATAGAGAGTTACACGGGTTAGGGACACGGGCATATGTGACCACACGGCCTACCCATACGGGCGTGTCCCAAGCCACACGGGCGTTTGGCTCTTAAAACATGAAAAATTTTCTATGTATTGTGAAATTTTCCAAAGTTCTCAACTTAGTTCCGAACCGCTTCCAATGCATGTTTTGGGCCTCGTAGGCCCGTGTTAGGGACTTTATGCTCGATTTCAAAAAGTTTTAAATTTGGATGCAAATGTATGTCTCGGTTTTGTATGTTTGCTTATGTTTAAGTCCAGTAATGCCTCGTACCCTATTCTGGTGTCGAATATGGGTAAGGGGCGTTATAGCTTGTGTGAGTAGTATCGTGTAGCTATGTTTCGACCCACAGCTCCTATGAGCATACCCATCTATAGCTCGAATGAGCATATTGATCTACAGCTCAAGTGAGCATACCGATTTACAGCTCGTATGAGCATACATGTACATGAATTGACGGATTACAGTTATATGAGCTAGCACGCTATGTGTGAGCTATCCCATGTACCCAACGGTATTCTAAACGGTTCAATGGGTAATATTTTGATACGATATGGTAAGAGTTCGATACGGACTATTACAAGATCACATATGATTTTACATGAAAAATGTGGTTATATGATATATGGAAAAATGAAATGGATGATACATGTATATGGAACTTGATCAATGGTTATGTTCATCAATGGTGTATATATGCTTAGGCATTTGGCCAGATTGTATTTGGAAATTCTTGTTTACTTACCTATTGTATGACTAATCAAAGGTTAAATTCTATGTTATACGAACTTACTAAGCTTAAATGCTTACTCTGTGTCATTTTCTGTGTTTTTTAGTGAATCGAAAGCTCGTTCAGGTTGGAAGCTTGTCGAAGCTATATCACACTATCCATCGGCTCTTTTGGTACATTCAGTTGTTTAATTTCGGTTATAATGGCATGTATAGGTATTTTGGTTAATGTTGGCTTATATGTTTTGTTGTAAATATGGTCATTTGATTTGGCTTGTGTTTGGCATATCTTGGTATGCATATAAATAGCATTGACACGGTTAATGTATGGTTTGTTTTGTGTTTGAATAATGAAAGGTAAAATGATACTTAAATGTGTTTTGTGATATGATGAATTTGTGGCGATTTGGTGCTAGTTTAGAATGACATATTCCATACGAATTGAGAAATTTGGTAAGTAAACTAAATGGCATGAATTGATGCAAATATGCTTAGTACTTAGTTGATTATTTGGCCAAAAGAATACATTTTTTATATGTTTTAATGTTGTCATGGAGGTGCCTAAGAGCATATTGGTTATATGATGTTGTATCATAGGTATATGAGTTGTTTATGCTTGATTTTAATGCCTTGTTATAGCTTATAAGTATGTGCAATATTGAATGTAGGTACATACCACATTGGGTGAGAAAATTGGCTTGTAAAATAGCCTATTTTTGTCCGCATGGGCGAAGATGAGCGCGTGTGTCTCACCGTGTAACACACGCACGCCATGTGTCGCTCGTAGCTTTCACGGGGTTGCAGTCGTCGGTACATACGGCCTAGCATAGCCTGGCACACAGGCGTATGAGGTTATTTCGAAGGGTACAGGACCTAGCACACGGGCGTGTGGCTTGGTCGTGTGACCAAGTCAGTGAGTTACACTGGCGCGGACACGGGGTGGGACACGGCAATGTGTCCCTATTTTGAATGCCCACACAACTTGAGACATGGGCGTGTCTTCTGGTCATGTGAGTCAGACAGCCTGGCCACACAGTCGTGTGACCGCTGTAGTGTTAAAAATTGTAAATGTTTTTTGAAATATTCTCTAAGTTTCCAATTTAGTTCTGACTTGTTTCTAACACGTATTTTGGGCCTTTAGGGCTCGTTTAAGGGACAATATATATGTTTTGACTTAGGTTTAATATGTTTATTGATATGATATGAAATGTTTGGAATTTCTGCCCGTTTGAATTGTAAACTCTGGTAATGCTCCGGAACCCTGTTCCGGCGACAAATACGGGTTAGGGGTGGTACATACAAATCATCATTTCAAGAATTTAACATAAACTTTTATCACTTTTACAAATAGGTCCCTAAATGACAATTTCATCAAAAAATCCCTTTACAAAACTTGTTTATTTAACAACAAGGACTCAGAATCTTCCATTAAACTTCAAAAACCATACAAACATATTCAATGATAAAACCCTAAATCTTTAACAGTTTGGAAAATTATCCCTTGGGCTTGTAACATCCCAAACTCGGCCCAGATGTAATGGCCGAATTCGGCGTGTCACATTGAAGTGTTTTAGCAAAATCCTTGTTTTCATTGAAAACCCTTCCTTAAAATGATACATCTCGGTTACTTTGTAAATTCTCTTTTTAGTTGTGAAACCTTTGTTTAAAAAAATTAATTTAAGAAAACTTATCATTTAAAAATTTAGTTGTGGAAACGTAGTATATAAAAAAAAACTATGGTTTAGAAAATCCATGTTCGACTTCTCATAATTACAATGCATAAAATTAATAATCCAAATAATAACAAAAAGGGGAGGCCTTATTACAATCCAGACTAAATTACTTAATAAACTAATAACTTATATGCTTTTAAATCA
Source organism: Gossypium anomalum (assembly GCA_025698475.1). NCBI lineage: Eukaryota > Viridiplantae > Streptophyta > Magnoliopsida > Malvales > Malvaceae > Gossypium > Gossypium anomalum. The sequence continues at coordinate 66,641,765 of CM046956.1, forward strand.
AATCCAAGTTGTCCTGCTAGCTGGCCACCTAGAGTCCCTCCAGATATCGAACCTCCTACTGAGCATCACCTTAATAATCCAACCGGTACACATCATCTCCGTCCCCTGATACATATCATGTGGGGATATAAATATCAACCCACCCAACCGATACACATCAATGGTAGCCCTATTGTGGAACTACCTTCATTGCAGCAAGCTGCCAATCACATATTGGGCTTTAAAGCCATCGGTGGATCCACGGTTGTCAAGCAACCATGCGACCCTCATATACTTCCTCCGTTCCATAATTCCCAACCCATATGCAACCTAAACAAGATATCATATGAATGCATATGAATGTAATAAGTATACATGTAACATCCATAAATCTTACATTCCACATATAAGGGTGTTTTAGTCATTTTTGCCCTTAGAGGCATTTCGGTAATTTTTCTTTATTACGGGTTTTTACTTACGTTGGCCCATTAACAAATCCCGTGAGATAAGATGAACGAATACTATGCACTAAACAAGATTCTAGAGTAGATGAGGTGAGTCATTAAAACCCCTTAAGTACAAAGCTCTCCCTAGATCCAATCCTAGACATGCATATACCCGTTGCCACACCTTAACCCTATGACTTGTCCACATACCTATATATGGCCCACTAGGCCCAATCTCTTTCATATGGCACATTAGGCCCAATCACATTTATGTGACCCATTAGGCCCAAATCACATTCCTATAGCCATTAGGCCCAAATCACATTTACAGTCATGATCATATACAATTTTCGATCACATCGCAAAAATTATCAATTTTTGCCTATTACGGGCCCAAAAACCCATCGGGCCCATTTAGCCCATTCTAATCCGGTTGGCCAATTCACAGCCCAAGTCCATGGAATAGCCCATGGGGCCTCAGACAACCTATTGGTTTCCCCCTTACGAGTGTTCGTGCACTCGCAAGACTACCATAGCCAAACTTTCAGCTTTTCGGCATTTTGGCTTTTCGGCATTTCAGCATTTCTGTATTTCAAATTTTGCCGATCTACTTGTGTGTGCAGTGTATGTACACACCTAGTAATAAAGCGTGCTGCGATTTACTTAGCCTCAAACCTAAAATCGATATCACCCTTCAATTAATCGTATGCTTAATACATATCTTTACCAAAACCGAAATCTCACCTTTCACCTTACCTTGCGCGACAAGTTATAATTGTCTCTTCTTTAATCACTAACCACGATCAACTCCTAGGTCTGCACTAATCTTAATTATTAAAACCAGAATAACAGGTGACTTGTATCCAACACAAGTCCCCCTTTCCTTAACTATGGCCATTCGGCCAACTAAGATCAAGAACACTTACCAAAGTCTCTCACCTTATTCGGCCTAAGAGGTGTTCGGCCCTTGAGTTTTATATGGCATCAAAAGATTATTCGGCACCAAGGGAAGAGCGAAGAAGAAGTCAGCTAAACCAAAATTAAATCAAAGAAAATTGAGTAGAGGGAGGATGGGAAATCGACACAAGGAAAAGAAAGAAAACTAGGGTTTTCAGCTTTTAGGAAAAAGTTTTTCTAGCAACAAGGTGAAGGAGAATTCGACGTTAGCCTAGCAGCCTCCCATTTGGCACCTATATATAGCCTTTATAGCCAAATTTCCTAAGCCCAAATTTCTAATTCGGCACCACCTCTTCCTCACTCCTCATCTCCTCGTTTTTCTCCCTGATAACTTGTTAATCCCCTCATCAAATTTCTCCTCTTATCACTCCCTTCAGAGTTCATATCCAACACCACCTCTGTCCATATTTTAAGCAAAAAATAAAGCCCCTTTTTGAGTGAGGGATTTGAACCCCAGACCTCTGACACTAGCAACACGCCACTTATCCACTGGGCCAACAAGCTCTTTTCTATCCAATTCTTCCTTCATTTATTCAAAAGTCCACCTACTTGCCATCAGGGTTCTTTTAATAACTAACCCATAATTTCCTTTACCCCCTAGGTTCGAACTCAAACCTTAACTAAGACCAACTATAATTAATACTTGGGTAGGGATGTTAAGCACAAATTTTTATCAAAATCGAAAACAAAAAAAGTTCAGGATTTCGAGATTTTTGGGGTGTTACAGGGCTAGCTAGATTAAGCTACAATGATCCTGAAAACATAAAAGTCATTAAAAATGGAATTGATATACATACCATGCAAGTAAAAATGGCTTGACTAAACCCTAGCTATGTTCCTTTGAAGAATCAGTTGAAGAAGAAAACATGTGGAAGAAGATGATACTTTTTACTTATTTAATTTTGTCTTTATTTACCATATTATCAATTTGCCCTTTAAAAAATTTAATAATTTCAATGAAACCTTCTCATAATCATCCACTAACAACATAAATGGTTTAATTATCATTTAAGTCCTCCTACATTTGAGTTTCATAACTAATTGCTACCTTTAACTAAGAGAACTCTACTTTTGTACCTTTTTGCGATTTAGTACTTCCCACTTAATTAAGCATGCAAATGTCAAAATTTCTTTTCCAAATTTTTATACAACCCTACTAACATACCATAGACATTAAAATAATAATTTTTACATTAGATTTGTGGCCCCAAAACTACTATTCTATTTTCACTGAAAACAGATTGTTACAACTTTCGCCCTAAAAAAATTTTCATCCATGAAAATCTTACCATAAATGAGGTTTGGGTATTGTACTTTCATCGCTTCTTCCGGTTCGCAGGTAGCCTCTTCTATTTAGTGACATTGCCAGAGAACTTTTGTAACACCCCAAACCCAGCCTAGACGTTATGGCCCAATCTGGTGATGTCACATTAAAGTGTTTTTCGTAAGTGAGATATCTTTGAAAAACCCGCTCTACATTTAACCTCTTTGTGATCTAAACGATGATTTTAGGATGTCTCGTTCATGTTCAAAATATAAGTCATTTTCCAAGACGAAAATCATATTAAAATGTCATTAATTTCTAAAGCGTAATTTCTTGCAGAAGCTCTTAAAACAGGTTGCGTATTCGTGGTATTTTTGTAAAATATTTATCCTTTTGAAAACTTGCGTCCTACGGCTAGCAGTTATAAATCAAAATAAGTAAAACCCATTTTAAAGATTAAAAATTTAAAGAGGCCTTATTACATCAAAAATACCCAAAATCAAACTACTTATAATTTAAAATCAAATAAGAAAGTATGTGCGATTGTGTGGCCACCTTTGAGTCCCTCACAGCACCGACCCGGCTAAGCCTAGGGATTACCTCTACAGATAACAGACGGGGGAGTTTACAAAAACTCAGTGTGTAATCCCATGTAAGCAAACAGTCAATCAAACAGTGCAAAAATAGTCTAGGCCTAATCCCTTATTAAAAATAGTGACAATATCAGTTTGGCCTTTAGCCCATCTCAATACAGAAAACAGTCGTGTGTTCGGGCCTTGGCCCATTGCAAGAAGAAGTAAAAGTAAAGGTGATGCGATAATAGTAATTAGTGCGATGAGAGTAAACAGATCACGATAATGATTTAAACAAAGATGCAAGTCCTACCCAACCAGCCTCTACATTCCACTCCGTTCAGCCCTACACTCCATGTGGGGATAAAATCAACCCACCCATCCCTATACTCCAAAATAGCACCTGTTGTGACACTAAATAGTATTTGCAACAAAGCTGCCAGTATAATAGGCTTAGAGCCATCAGTGATTTGCAGCAGAGCTGCCAGTACAATACACTTTCTTCTATCATAATTAACCCATCCCCATGCAATGCATCATACACACATGTCATTTCATATCATAGAATCATACGTGTATCCATTACAGTTTAAATAGCAAGCTAAAATATAGTCATACATGTACATATTTATAAATACCTCACATAGGGGCAAAATAGTCAATTTACCACATAAGGGCAAAATAGTCATTTTACCTCATAAGGGCAAAACAATCATTTTTGTCACATATAGGGGTCTAAGTAAACTTACTGACCCAACAGTAAGTCCACAGTCGTCTCGAGTGACTCATGCAACCTTAACAGCCAAACAGTGAAAATGAGCCCATGACCCATATTGCGGCCCCATGTAGGCCCACACGCCCGTGTGGCCCATATAGCCCAGAAATGGCCTTAGTCGTGTGAACTACACCGCCTGGCCCAATGTTCTCTACACTTCTGTGTGGTTTACCTGTGTGGGGCCCACGAGTTCGTGGGGCCCACATGGCCCATTTTGGCCCAACATGGCCTAAAACGACCTAAGCCCATGAAATCGCTCATGATGGCCTCTACGATCAAACGCCCCTGGTTTTTACGGATTCGAATTACCACATGAGCGAGCGCACACTCGTGTAGCGTTAATAGTTATACTTTTTCGACTTTTACCGATCTACGTTTATAGCTGTGTGGTTATACAACAAATAGGATTCTTGGTACGTAATGCTCCTGAAATAATCACCTACAACATAAGACAAATCCATGACCAACATTAGTCATGCTTAGTACTAATAATCCCAAAACAGTCCCCAACGAAACCACTGCTATTACTTACTTCCACTGCTTCAACCGATATGGCCCATAGCTCCGCAGGTAAAGCAAGTTCGATACAATTTGTTGCTGCCCAACACAAGTCGACATAACCAAAAGTTAGGACTTACTCTAAAATAAACGAAAACTTCTCTTAAAAATAATTGAAGCATACTTTTCCCTTACAAAAAGACTTACCAAACCAACGGGATTTAGGAGTTGAGTGCAAGAGAAAGAACAGATTCGGTAAAGAACCAAAAAGGAGAATTGATTAACATTCAATCAACGAAAAGAAATAGGGAGAGAAGAGTCGTGCGCCCTAACCCAAATGATCAAAGAACACTTGCCGAACCAACAACAAGAATAGAGAGGGAGGAATGAAGATGGAGTAATCAATCAAGGAAGGTCACAAAAAGAAAAAGAAATTGAGAGAGCCCTTTGTCAAAACTGAAAGTGTTAAGAGGGAAAGAGAGTGAGAGTACGGCCAAACAATATGATTCAAAAGAGGAGGTTTGATAGACTCAAACAAATTGAGGGAGAGGGAAGGAGAGCATTTGGCTAAAGACAAGAGTGTAAATCCGAAATCAGCAACAAAAATAAAAGGTATTACCTAATCTTCCTAGCACTACTCAACTTCTAGAGAACAAAAGAAACAGAACCTGAAATGCTCACATAGCCGAAATGGAGAATAATCTTCCCAAAGCCAAATTCTGAGTGGGAAGATTACCATTTCGGCACCAACTCTCTCCCAACTTCAAATCCCTAAATTTTCTCGTAAATTCTCTCCACAACATCCTCAAACCGATCCCTCAACAACTCAACCACTTAATTTGAATTTCATTCAAACTTTTTAGTGTTTCGGTCAAACACTACTACCTACACAGCTTAGGTAGCAAAATAGAACCCCCATTGCACAAACCAGGACTCAAACTTCAGACCTCAGACAATAATAACATGCCACTTATCCCTTGGGCCACCTGGCTCTTTTCTGTCTTGTTCCTTCCCTATTTACTTAAAATGCCTAGAGACAGTGCTTATTCCTTTTAAAAAAAAAATTTTTGCACTTGCTTAGGCTTGAACCCAAGACTTCTCAGACACTTCCCAGAGCACTTAACCACTGAAATAGATACAGATTTGTGTCACTTTCCTGCATAACTAAATATTTTTGAACAGCTTCCTAACTGTACCTCTGCTCAAAACCTAACACTTCTAGGCCCCAAAATTTAGGGCGTTACAACTTCCACTAAAGCTATACTTTTATTTCTCAATTCTTTAACCTCTCGAGCTAGGATTCTTATCAATTCTTCATTGTACATCATATCTGGTTGAATCTCAACATCAATAGGTGAAATTACGAGTGAAGATTATGATTGATACTGTTGTAACATCGATATGTGGAATACATTGTGAATCTTTTCTAACTTTGGGGGCAATTCTAATTTGTAAGGTACCAACTCGATTTTCTCAATGATATTATATGACCCAATAAACCTCAGACTAAGCTTCCGTTTCTGACCAAAATGAAGAACTTTCTTCCTAAGTGATACTTTCAAAAATACTTTGTCACTGACTTGAAATTCAATGTCTTTTCTTTTCAAATTTGCATAGGTTTTATGTCAATCCGAAGCTGCTTTCAAACTATCTCATATCAATTTAACCTTTTCTTCGATTTCTCGCATTAAATCAACCCCGTAAAGCTTTTTCTCACTAAGCTCAGTCCAATACAATGGAGTTTGACACTTTCGACCATACAATGCCTTGTACGGTGCCATCATAATGCTCGATTGATAATTGTTGTTGTATGTAAATTTAACTAGTAGTAGAAATCTTTCCCAGTTACTTTCGAACTCCAAAACACAACATCGAAGCATATTCTTGAGTATTTGAATAGCTCGCTCAGATTTATTATTGGTCTGAGGATGAAATATGGTACTAAAATGGAATCGAGTACCTAGAGCCTCATGTAACTTGCTCCAAAATCAAGACGTAAACCGCAGATCACTATCGAAAATAAAAGAAACTGGCACACCATGCAATCTAATGATCTCAGCCACATATAACTCTACTAATCTCTCGAGTGAAAAATCTATATGCACTAGAATGAAATGTATGAACTTCGTCAACTGGGCAACAATGACCCAGACAACATCTTTCTTTCTCGATGATAGAGGCAATCCCGATACGAGTTCCATTGTGACTGTAATAGCCCGTTTTCAGTGAAATTGGAACAGTGATTTTGGGACCATAAGTCTGATGTGAAAATATTTAATTTATTATTATTTTAGAGTTTACGGAGTATTAGCAAGGTCGAATAAAAAATTCGTTAAGAAATTTTAACGTTTGCATGCTTAATTAAGTAAAAAAGGACTAAATTAAAAAAGGTGCAAAAGTAGAGTTCTAGTAGTTAAAGGTATCAAATGGCTATGAAACTTTAATGTGAATGGACGTAGATGGTAATTAGACCATTAATGAAGTTAGTGGATGTAGATGGTATTAATGAAATTTTGATGTTAAATGAAAGTTAAGTTAGGAAATTAATAAATTAGTTAAAGTTAAAGTAAAATAAACAAAAGCCGTAGCTAGGGTTTCATGGTTCAGTCACTTTGCTAGCTTGCATGTAAGTGAACTTTGTCCCGTTTTTAATGATTTTTATTTTTTCAGAATCATTGTAGCTTAATCTAGCTAACCGAGGGACTAATTTCCAAAACTGATAATAGGTTAGGGTTTTGCCATGAATATATTCATGTGGTTTTTTATGTTTGATGGAAGAAAATTGAATCTTTGTTGATAGATAAACAACTTTTGTAAAGTGAATTTTGTTAAAATTGTCAAATAGGGATTTATTTATAAAATGTGTAAAGTATATGGTGAAATTTGTGAAATAATGAATTGTATGAGTTGATATAGACCTGTATGAAATTCCGCTAGCTTGAGTAGTGATGAAATTGCATGAATTTCATTTTACGAGCTTAAAGACTAATTTGTAAAGAAGTTAAAATATTAGGGGTACAATTGTAATTATGTAAAAATATGTTTTGTGGATCAAATTGAATAATTAAGATTTTATTGAAACATTTAATTGAAAATACTTATTTATTTAGATCAAGATATATCTCATCCAGTTACAAACCGAGGGAAGGTGAAAGTTACGGATTAGCTCAATCGTACACCTACGGGCTAGTTGTCAATGTAAGTTCATAGTATTTAGAATGTATAATTGAATTTCCATGTATATATATTTTCATCTTATAACCATGTAATAAAATACTAATGTTAATTATATTTATTACACGTACGTGCCCCTGTTTGTACTTCGGTACCCTTTATTGCACATACATGCCCCTATTTGTACTTCGGTACCCTTAATTGCACATACGTGCCCCTGTTTGTACTTCGGTACCCCTGATTGCACATACGTTCCCCTGTTTGTACTTCAGTACCCCTGATTGCACATACGTACCATTTTTTGTACTTCAGTAATTTCAATCGAGTAAAATAAAAGTTGCATTCAATTGATGATAAGTTAAAAGATTTACTATGTTCTTACTAAGCTCTATAAGCTTTTATGTTTTTGTGTATTGTTTTGTAGATCTTTACCGCTGACTTTTGGCCAGATTGAATCTACGGCTCACACTATCCATCGACGTTGATAGTTCTTGTTCCCTTTATGGTTATGGAATGTATTTGCTATATAGGTTGTTTTGGTATAATATGTTGAATTACTAAACTAGGTGATTAAGTACTTGTCTAAGTTTGTGAATAAATATCTTTTGATACAAATAGAATGTTATGAAAGTAAACACTTATGGATAGATTTGGTTTGTTGATGAATTAAGTTGATAAGTTTGGTTTGTAAATATTGTATATTGGTTGGTGAGCTTTTAGTACTTTGGTGATTTGTGAATTGGTATGGATATGGCCAAGTAAAAGTATGTTTTGAATGACCAATTTGGTATGTTTGATTTGTGGTTAATTAGGAAATGATTTGGCATGAAGATTACCTAGTTGATACAAACCAAAAGGTATCTAATGCTCGGCTTTAACTTGCTGACAAACTAAACATCTCGATACAAACTTAGAAATCTCTTGTTTCATACCTTGCCACCAGTACAGACTATCATCGAAATCAACATGAAAATCTGAATTAGGTGTCGTCTCAATCTGTTTCTGTTTACCTATCAAAATATCATCACATTTTTGAGCTTTGCAAATCTGTTGCGAAAACGTCGGTCTAGCTTTTAATTCAACTAAAATCAAACCATCATTAATCAACATTGATCGTTTGTTCAGAGCTCCCAAAGCAAACAGAGACTTTCTACTCAAAGCATTAGCAATAGCATTAGCCTTTCTCGGATGATAATCAATGATCAAGTTGTAGTCTTTCAATAACTGGAGCCATCTACACTGTCTTAAATTCAAATCTTCCTATGACATCAAATACTTCAAACCTTTATGATCCATAAAAATATGACATTTCTCTCCATACAGATGGTGTCGCCAAATCTTCAAAGCAAACATAATAGCTGCAAGCGCTCAATCATGCGTCGGATAATTCTTTTCCTACGATTTCAACTGTCTAGAAGCATACGCTATCACTTTACCCTCTTGCATCAGAATACAACCCAAGCCATTCAACAAAGCATCATATAAATAAAAAATTATTTACCTGACTCTGGTTAAACTAATACAGGTGCCTCGGTTAACAATGCTTTCAATTGACTGAAGCTTTGCTAACATTTCTCGAACCATTCGTACTTAACATCTTTTTGAAACAATCACATAAATGGACTAGCAATCATTGAGAATCCTTTGATGAATATTCTGTAAATTCTAGATAAACCCAGAAAACTTTTGACCTCAAACACATTTCTCGAAGGCTTTCAATCTACCACAGCTAAAATTTTGCTTGAATCAACTCTAATGCCATCAAACGATACAACATGTCCCAAAAATTTGACTTCCCGAACCTAGAACTCACATTTTTTAAACTTAACGAACAATTTTTTTCGCGTAAAATTTACAAAACAATTCTCAAATATTGGGCATGTTCAATGTCATTTCGTGAATAAATCAGAATATCATCAATAACCATAACCAGAAATCTTTCTAAGTACTGTCTGGAGATTCTATTCATCAAATCCATAAATACCGCAGGTGCATTAGTCAAACCAAATGGCATCACAAGAAACTCATAATGTCCATACCTAGTTCTGAACACAATTTTTAGCACATCTGAGTCTTTAAATCGAAACTGATAATAACCAGAATGAAGATCGATCTTTGAGAATACTATCACACATTTCAACTAATCAAAAAAATCGTCAATACGTGGCAATGGATATCTTTTTTTGATCATGACTTTGCTGAGCTGTCGATAATTAATGCATAATTGCATGGATCCGTCCTTTTTCTTAACAAATAACACCAGAACACCTTAAAGAGAAAACCTGGGTCGAGCAAAACTGCTATCTGTCAACTCTTGCAACTATGTTTTCAACTCCTTTAACTCTGTAAGTGTTATTTTGTAAAGAGCTATCGATATTGGAGATGTTCCCGACATCAACTCAATAGCAAACTCAACCTCTCTGATCGGTGGTAATCTGGGTGATTCCTCTGGAAATACATTTGCATACTCGTATACCACTAGAACCGATTCTACCTTCGATTCTGAAATTCTAGAATCAAATATATAAGCAAGATACATTTCATAGCCTTTTCTAACATATTTTGGTGCTGACATAGCCGATATAACATTAGATATGCTATCCAGTCTATCAGACTCAATTGAAGCTTTTCACTATTCTAAAATTTCAACGTAATATGCTTTAGTCTACAATTCACCATAGCATCATGCAGAGTTAACAAGTCCATACCCTGAATCACGTCAAACTCATTAAAGGGTGGTAACATCAATTCAACCAAACAGGTGCAACCCCGAATCATCAAAGGATAGTTTTTACAAACTTTATCAACTAACACATACTGACCTAGGGGGTTCGTTACTTTAATCACAAACTCAATAGACTCGAAAGGCAATTTCTTATTTGACACAAAAGTCGTACATACATATGAATGTGTTGACCCTGGGTCAATCAAAGCAGTAACATCAGTATCAAAGATAGAAAATGTACCAGTGATAACATCTAGCGTTGAAACTTCCTCTCTAGCACGGATCGCATAAGCTCTAACTGGTGCTTGTGCCTCAGATCTCATAGCAGAGTCCTTCATCCCACTACGACTATTTTTTGTATTTCTAGTGTTTCGTAGTGGTCTACTTCTCGCAGCAACGTTATTTGGTTGAGTAGTCTAAACCTTTTCTTTGTCAAAACTTTCTCGGAAATCTCAGATATAATGTTCATACAAACAACATTTAAAACATGCCCTGTCTTTCAATTTTCAATCACTGAAGTATCATCGTCCACATTGCTAACATTCGGGCTTATTCTTTTTAACACTACCTACACCTCATAATCAACTTTCCTCTTTACTTTACTCAATTCTTTGGTTTTGTGAACTCTGTCAACCAGAACAACAAATTCTTTCAACTCAAGAATCCGAACTAACAACTTGGTGTCTTCATTCAATCCGTCTTCAAACCATGTGCACATAGCAACTTCTATCGGTTTACACTATCTGGCATACTTGCTAAGTCAAATAAATTCCCTCTCGTATTTATATATTGTCATTCAGCCATGTTTCATCTTAAGAAACTCTTTACATTTCTTATCAAGAAATCTTTAGCTCACATATTTCTTTTGAAATTCAGTTTGAAAGAATTCCCAATCTACCCATTCTCTCGGTACAACTAAAACCAAGGTGTTCCACCATTGATAAGTAGAATCTTTCAATAATTAAACAACATTTTTCAAGCATTCTGTCGGAGTACATGATAATTCATCGAAAACTCTAATCGTATTTTCCAACTAGAATTTGGCCCTCTCTGAATCATCTTCAGATGTACCTCTAAAATATTTAGCCCCATATTTACAGATTTTATCAACTGGAGGGTTGCTCACTCGTACTAGTTCCAAACCCTGTGGAACTACAGGGATCGATTCAGGAATAGGTAAGGGTGGAGGTCGTCGAGCAATAGGGTTCATTCATATGAACTCAGTAAACCATTCATTTATCATTTGGAAGAAGGCTTCCTTAGCCTCTCCTCCCCAGCCCTCAGATACAGGCCAACTACCACTTGACATTACTTCATGAATGGAGGCATGTGCATTACTTTTAGCCTCATCGGAATCAGCTCGGTTGGATGACGTTATATCTATATGAAAATAGTTCAACTCGAGTCAGAAGTTATCACACTATCACAGGTTATATACTGGCATGTATTTCTAGACTCATACATACTACGTTTAGTCTGAGAACCAACAAAACCATAGCTCTAATATCACTAAATACAACACCCCTAACCCGTATCTGTCGCCAGAATAGGGTTACAGAAGATTATCGTAAAAACGAAGCTTTAAAATAATAATATTAGGACTCAACATAAACATATCATAAATCATTCATATACATGCATAACGCCCCTTAATCGAGCCCTAGAGGCCTTAAAAACACTTTGGAAACAATTTGGGACTAAATTGGAATCAATTGGAAAGTTCAAGAAAAAGTTAGAATTTTTGAACTACAAGGGTGACACGGTTGTGTGGCCAGGCTGTGTGACTCACAAGGCTAAGACACATGCCCATGTCTTAGGCCGTGTAACAATTGAAATAGGGACACACGATGATGTCCTAGCTTGTGTTCGTGCCAGTGTAACTTTCGAAGTTGGGTCACACGACCAAGCCACGCACCCTTGTCCCAAGCCGTGTAACTCTCAAAATGGCCTCACACGCCCATCTACCAAGCCATCTGCTAGGCTGTGTAACAACCTAACTTGTATGCCTTAAAACCTACAGGGGACACACGGCTGTGTTGCATAGTCGTGTGTCAGACACGGCTGAGTCACATGCCTATGTCTAAGGCCTTGTGGACATGAATTTTGCCAAAATCAAGGCATTTCCAACACCAACCCAAATGTGTACCTACAAGCAATTTGCACCCATGACCAAGGCATCAAAAACATACCAAAATATGCATAAATTGACCAATTCAATAGACCATTTGTAACACCCCTAACCCACCCTAACTCGTATCCATCGTCGGAACAGGGTTGTAAAGCATTACTGAATTAGAACACAATCTCAAACAAACACATGCATATATATGTATAATTATTTACAAACGTAAGTCTCAAAGGTTAATTAAAATTAATTAAATAAATTAATACTACTTTTAATTTAAAAGTTTCACCTCATGTATATATGAACAGTCATATTATCCACATGAAACAACAATATTAAATATAATCTATATATTACATTATAACCATACACTACTTGCATTTAAATAATAAAATTAAGTGACCTTCACATGTATATAATCAATAAGCACTTGTTCTCATAAACACTTTACACATGTACTCAACATGCAAAACTTAAATAATATAGCAAGTCCAAGTGTTATTCACGCATACCATAACTTAATACAATAATAAGTTTCGAAATTAATATCATGCACACTCCATTTTCTTTTATTCAACAACTTCATGATTTTCAATAGTACACCGACTTCTATAATGAACCATTCAACTGTTTATACACATTATCAACAGTTCAAATTGTATATTATGCATTCGTACTTGACCTTGACATAGTATAAACTAGACATTTAAAACATATATTTCATTCATTATGAATGCCTACAGCCTGCGCATTTACCCAAAAGTCAAAGCTAAAATTTCTATTTAAATTTTAAATTCACATTAATTAGCCAACTAGGTTATTCATGAACTATATATATATATATATATATATTATTAAGACAATACCGCACATAATATTTACAATCACATAATAATACACAATAAACATACATTATACCTTCACCTTTTTTTTTATTTTTTTTTTTGGCCGAAACCTATTGTTTAAGATTCACATGCAAATCCAAACTTCCATCCTCAATTACTAATCAACAAGTTCATTAAACATTTGACTAAGGATATACAAGACTAAGTCTAACATAACACACAAGCTACTTTCAAAGCATATGACACTCATCACACATACTTTGCATTCAAGCAATCAATTTAATGATAGAGATTACTTAAAGCCTTACTTAACATAATCGAATACTAATATACTTAGCCATTTTCGCATGGCACTTATACATAACCAACTTTCATCATTTTCAAAATATGATCCAGCCTATACATGTCATAATTTAAGTTTAGCTAATAAATACCAAAACAGTAGATAGTGTGATGAACTTGGCTGACAGTCCCTGATACTTAAGCTTAGTAAGTCATAAGCAAATAAACAAGCCGATAATATAGTTAATTTAATTTAACCAAATTTCAATATCATTAACAAGCTTACTATCAACTTATATCTTCAATAATAATATACCAACCACATATATTTATTACTTTAGCCGAATATTCACAAGTTAAATAATAAATCCACTGCTCAATTTTCAAAAGCCAAAATGACATAATTAATCAACCACCACGCAATTATATAAGTCCAAGAACCGTAATTCAATATTATGTACATATAACTCTTATAAGACCAATTATTTATGATCACTTATAAAAATTAATTTGATAATATACTTACCATTTGTACAAATTGAATACACTTATTTGATTCATATATATATTTAACCTTACATCACATATAATTTATCAACTATCAAGTCACATACATACCTTATTATCGATAGCTAACAAGATAAATCATAGCTTGCCTTTTAGCCCATTTTACACATTCGATCACGATTTACCTTTGCCCGATGAACCATTCGGAATTAGATAGGACACTTGGATAATCACATAAATCGTAAAATGCCAACGTCCCAGACGTGGTCTTACATGTAGCCACAAATCGATGCCACTGTCTCAGACAGGGTCTTACTCGTAAACACATATCGGAACCACATATCGATGCCATGGTCTTACTCGCACACATATATCGGAATCCTATGTCATGACATATGTATCGTAGCTATTCCTAAGGTTCATACGAGGCTTTCGAACGTCGAAACTCGGTCGAATCGAACTCGGAAGTGTAGTAGCCAAGTTTAATCATGTTCGGCCATAGCATATTTAAATTCCAATATTTCATAATAGCATATAAATATAACATTAAATTTCCAAATAAACACGTCTATTTGCTTATAAACTTACCTCGGACAACGAAAAACCGATACAGATCGACTAGTCGACAACTTTTGACTTTCCCCAGTCCAAATCTGATTTCTTTAGTTCTTGATCTAAACATATTAAAATTAAGCTCATTAAAACATATTTTCATTCAATTTAGTCCAAAAACACATAAATAGGCAAATTATCATTTTTCCCCTAACATTTATAATTTTTACAATTTAGTCCCTATTGCACAAAACACAAAATACACAAAATTTCCAATTACCCATGTTTAGCCGAATCTTACCCATTACCATACAAGTCCATATATTTCATTAATTTCACATTTTAGTCCCTCAAATTATTATTTTTGCAATTAAGTCCTAATTACTCAAAAATTATCAAAAATTCCAATACAAAATATGTTAAGCTAAAACATAACTTCCATTTTTCATCATCAAACCACAAAAATCACAAACTATCAACAATGGCACAACTCAAAATATTCATCAAAATAAAAAATTTAAGCATGGGTTTTGTAGTTCTCGAAGCAACGATCTCAAAAACATAAAAATCATCAAAAACTAAGTTAAACTCTTACCTTGATTGAGCTTGAAAAACAACCGAACATAGGTTTTATTTTCTTTTTCTCTCTTGTTTTAGTTTCGGGAATGATAGAAATAAAATGGACATGGCTTTCTTTTATTATTATTTATGTTTTATGTTATAATATATTTTATTAACTTAACATTTAATTTACTTATTTATCCATGCTAAAGTTATAACAAACAATATCATATATGTCCACTACCGTTCATTTAATAATCCAACCTACTATTTACCACTTAGGGGCATCCTTTCATAAAGCCAATAACAATTCAACCCTTTATAGATTAAACTACAAATTTTTAATTTACGCGATTAAGTCCTTTTATGAAATCGGATACCTAAACGACAAAATTAAATTACGAAAATTTCATAGATATAAATTAACACAAAATAAACACAGAAAATCATTTTAAAATATTTTTCTGACCCGGATTCGTGGTCCCGAAACCACCGTTCTGATTAGGGCCTAATCGGGTTGTTACACCATTATCATACAACCAATATGCCGTACAAGGCACCTCAATCACAATCAATCAAATATATTTAAGCATATGCATAATTAACCATATTTCATTCATACCCATCTAGCTCATTTTTATCACAAAACATAACATAACTTGACCACATTGCAACTATTCCATCACATACCAATTTGGCTATTGAAACATGCATCAACTTAACCACATTAACATACATCAACAAAGTACCAAAAGTACATCATCCAAAAAATACATATACATGCCAAACTTATCAACTAACATCAAACACAAGTCCACCTATACATGCCATTTTAACCTTGCCCAAAACATTAAAAACTACCGATATAACCGCTAGATAGTGTGATAGATCTCTGATGAGCTTCCAAACTGATTGTGCTTTTGATTATCTATAAAACATAGGAATGACAACTATGTAAGCATATAATGCTTAGTAAGTTCATAAAATATGAACATAACTTACCATATCAATTTATAACCTTAAATTTAAACAGGATACAATCCAACCATAAGCTTGGCACAAGCCTAAACACCATCAACAACACATGTTAGTGCATCAATTCATAATTCACTTGAATTAAAATAAGGTAAGTCATTATACATGAATAACATTATTTGGAATCATCAATTTCATGAACATAGACATGCTTTCCTTGAACATTTCCTTTTCAATCCTTTTCATAGATTCATGACATAAGTCATTTGAACACTTACCATTCCTTTCCTTTTCATACCCGTTGAACCATTTAGAATAACATTGGATACGCAGGGAAGCTCACACAAAGTGCGCTAAACTTATAACCTTTCCTTTCCTTTTTCCTTTACATCGTTGCTCTCACGAGCCGTGAATGGGTCTACTTACATAAGCTGACGGTCAGAATGTAAGCTCCGCGATGCTGCTCACACAAGCTATTGAGTATCCACAACAAATGTAGGACCTCAACCATCGTAGGATATTTAAGACTAGAACCCAAAACATGGTAACCCTAATGACATATGATTTGTATCTTACATATTCCTAAGGTTCACACAGGACTCGATAATCGTCGAAACATTGTTGCATTTCCACATTTGATTTCATGGCAAATAATAAATGAATATATAATTCAATATAACATTTAAACATTAATTAATCATATGAACTTACCTCAATTATGAAGACATAAAAATGAGATCAACTAATTCGAGGCTTTACCTTTTCCTCGATCTAGATATGTACGAGGTTTATCTTGATCTAAATAAGCAATTTCAATCCATTTAATACTCATACTATTCAATTCGGTCCAAAATTCATACTTTTACAAAATTACACTTTTACCCCTAATAAATTGAAATTTAAGCAATTTAAGCCACATTTCATACAAGCCGAATGCACTGGGGACCTCTACCGACCCATATAAATCATCATTTTGAGAATTTAATATAAACTTTTATCACTTTTATAATTAGGCACCTAAATGACTCTTTCATCAAAAATCCCTTTACAGAACTTGATTATTTAACAACAAGGACTCAAACTCTTCCATTAAACTTCAAAAACCATACAAACATATTCATGGCAAAACCCTAAGTCTTTAACAATTTTGCAAATTAGTCCCTAGGATAGCTAGATTAAGCTGCAATAGTTCGAAAAACATAAAAATCATTAAAAACGAAATTGAAATGCATACCATGCAAGCAAAAATGGCTTGACCAAACCCTCGCTCTGTTCTTTTGAAGAATTGCTTGAAGAAGAAAACATATGGAAGAAGATGATACTTTTTGCTTATTTAATTTTGTCTTTTTTATCATATTACCATTTTGCCCTTTAAAAACATTAATAATTTCAATGAAACCTTGTCATAAGCATCCACTAAAAACATAAATGATTTAATTACCATCTAAGTCCTCTTACATTTGAGTTTCATAGCTAATTGCTACCTTAAACTAAGAGAATTCTACTTTTACACCTTTTACAATTTAGTCCTTTTCACTTAATTAAGCATGCAAACGTCAAAATTTCTTATAGAAATTTTTATACAACCCTACTAACACACTGTATACATTAAAATAATAAAATAAAAATTTTCACATCAGATTTGTGGTCCTAAAATAATTGTTCTGATTTTATTGAAAATGGGTTGTTACAACGGACATATGGTCGTGTTCCAGCCCGTGTCATATACCTTATAACCCACTGACTTGAGACACACACCATGTCTTAGCCCGTGTCTCAGACCGTGTGAAACCTGCATTAAAACTAATAATTGAGTGCAAAGGACCGTGTGGGGTGACCTTGTGTGGCACATGGCCGTGTGATTCCAAATGAAATCCCTTAAACAAGCTAAAACTTACACATCAATACACACCATTTCCACAAACATTCATAAGACTAAAACTCATTCCAAACTTACTCATAATATACCAAATCAATCATCTTATATGTTCTAACCAATGTAACAACAATAGGTACCACAATTACAATCAATTTTGAACCTATTCAACAATATATTTCCATCATTTAGCATATCGTATACATACTAAAAGGGCATATCACAAATATACCAGACAACCTTCTTCTTTCGACCTCCATGAGAGTATGCATAGCTACTATCATCTCATATGAATGCACATCATTTACAAGCCTTCATCGAAAAGACATAAACCAAAATGAACTTAGCACCAATCAAAAACAAACTAACCACCAAAACAACACTTAAAACCTTATTACATTCAAATCATACCAAAATAACACACAACCTTATACATGCCACTTATAATCAATTTAATATATTCAAAAGTTACCAAAGTGGATCGATGGATAGTGTGATCATGGTCCGACAAAGATTCAAACTGTTCAAACTTTCTAATGATCTACAAAATAAAGAAAACAACTATATAAGAAACCACTGCTTAGTAAGCTCATATAAAAGAACTTAAACTTACCAATTGTATCGAATTAAACAACCATGAGAAAACTCATTTAATCATAGGCTAAATTTCCTTTTTCTATACATCATACTTCACAAGCTTAATAAGTGAAGCAATACACATAAATCTAGCCCAAGCAAGGCATGTAATATATCAAACATTTCAATTTCACCATTCATCTATGATATGACTACCATGTATCTTCGTCTTCTTTTAACCAAGCTTATCATAAATTCTATTTTCTTACGTTAAATCAGAGATAATTTTATACAGTCATATATTCTGTAAAGCTTTAATTACATGTTCATACCATGAAATGTAACAGCCAGTTTTTCAGTGGTAATAGAACTGTGGTTTTGGGACCACAAATTTATGTCGTGTCGACTCGTAAATATTTTTTATAGAATATTTACGGAGTCATTAGGGTCGTATTAAAGTTTTGTTAAGAAATTTTAATGTTTAGATAGCTAATTAAGTAAAAAGGATAAAATTCAAAAAGGTGCAAAACTTAGTAATTATTACATTTAGATTATTAAATAGCTTAATAACAAAATTAGGAAGGACCTATTTGTACTTCAATACCCCTAAATGCACATAAGTGCCCTTGTTTGTACTTTGGTATGCCTAAATGCACATAAGTGCCCCTCTTTGTACTTCGGTGCCCCTAAATGCACATACATGCCCCTTTTTGTACTTTAATAACTCTGAATCAAATAGTATGTGAAATGTGTCTAATTTTATTTTGATTAAGTGTTATACTATATGCTTACTAAGTTATGTAAGTTTATTGGTTCTTGTGGATTGTTTTGTAGATAATTGTGGCTGAAAGTTTTGAAAGATCAAACAACCAGCTCACACTATCCACCTAAGATGATAGTTTTTGTATCTCCTAGGGTAGTGGCATTTATATATAGATAAATATGTGGTTTTGAAATGTTTATAGGTGTAGTTTATGAATGAGATGTTTGTTTCATTTAGGGTATGTTTGTATTGATGAAACAAGTATACTTATATATTACATAAATGAACGCTTTGATGTTTAGTTGTTGAATGAAGTGGTTTGAAGCATGGTTTAATGCTTATTTTCTCTATGTTTAGTATGTATATATGTTGTTCCTTTGAATGGTATATTGGTTGGATGAAATAGATTGATTGAATTTGTATATTTAGGTGTGTTGGAGTAGTGCCTATGTTTATTGAATGTGTGCATATTTGGAGTGATGTAATAGGTATGGTTGGGTCTAACAATGGCATGGTTTTTGGGTGAAATTTGGTGCACACGGCCTGGGACACGGGCTACCACACGGCTTCTTAGTTTCTCAAGTTAGTGAGTTACACGACCTAGCACATGGCCTAGCACACAAGTGTGTGTGGCAACTCAGAGAATTACATGGCTTAGCACACAGGTGTGTGGTAACTTAGTGAGTTACATAGGTGAGCACATGGGCTGGGACATAGTCGTGTGTCCCTAGTTCAAATGTTACTTGTCCTAGGGTATTTTCACACGGGCTAGCCACATGGCCGTGTGACCCCTGTTTTCCAAGTTTTTAGAACTTTTTCTTAAAACTTTTGTTTTATTTCAAATTAGTCCTGAATTGTCTCAAAGCTACTTTTAAGGCCTCAAAGGCTTCATTTGGGACAAAATGCGTATGATTGATATGTTTTTAATGTCACGTATTTATCTTAATGTTATATAAATAAATGTTTCTCGATTGTATGGTAATACTCCGTAACCCTAATTTGATGACGGCAACAGGTTACGGGTGTTACATGAAAAGAATTTCATTATATAAATCATTAATCCACATAACTCAAAGTTACCTCTTCAATCCAAATAAATCAAAACAATCTTCATTACAAAGGACTTTTTCATGCCATAAATCACATATTCTGACTGCAACAATCCATACATGTAACTAATAAACTCATTATAATATCTTTCACTTACCATTACTATGATTATGCTATAATACGTAAGCACATAAATAATTTACAATTCAACTCTTTTCATAACCCATGAGCTAGTAATTTTAACTCGAGTACTCGAATAACCACACAAATTCCATTTAACAATCCATATAATTTATTCTAAATCATTAGTAGTCGGTTCACATACTCGGTCATCATTTAATTTTCAAGGGCATCGTAGATGCAAAATAGGGACACATACATACAGTCAGGGGCACTGAAGTGCGAATGGGGGCATAGTCATGCAAACAGGGACACCGAAGTGTATACAAGGGCACTGAAGTACGAATAGGGGCACAGTCATGCAAACAGGGACATCAAAGTGTATACAGGGCACCGGAGTGCGAACAAGGGCACAGTCATGCAAACAGGCAGACCGATGTGTATACAGGAGCATAGTCGTGCAAACAGGGGCACTTCTTCATTTCCGTATACAATAGAACTCGTTATATTCACAGAGAATTTATTTCAAATCCAAGAATTACTACTAACAATCTCTTAATTTCTTATATAAAAATGTATAATACTTGCAATTCTCATTGTATATAAATAACCAAAGATATCTCATGTATAAATACAATTCCATTAACTAGAAAAAACATTATAAAACTCGAGTGAATTATATTCAATAATCGAATTACCATGAACCTTAATTAAAGTAACATTTAAATAGACAATCTATAACTCAAAATCCCTAAATACATTAGTATTAACTCTCATGTCATTTAATTTGATAATTCCTCTATTTGAACCATAATAATAATTTATCACATCTTTATCAATTAATTTTTAACATAACATAAATAACTATTTATGTTCATCCAAAATGGAAAAGATAATAATTTCCATCCTTAAACGAACTTACCTCGACAAAAACAGTTGTAAAAACGAAGCCGATAACTAATCCGACACCTTAGCCTTTCCTCGGTTTAGATCTATTTGATTCATTTCTTGATCTAATAAAAAGTTTCATTAACTTAATAGTCCAGTTAACTTAAAACCATTAGTTCTAACTTATAACCCAATTTATTGTGAAATTACAAAATTACCCTTAAACTCAAATTTCCAAATTTATCAAAATTTTTGAAATACCCAATTCTAGACGAACTTATTTCTATTCTGATACAATCCAAAATTATTCACAATTCACAATTCACAAAAATTCCATGTCAATTTTAATATTTTATCAAATTAATCCTTTAACTAAAATTAAATAAAATCACTTTACAAAATAGTCCTAAACAAAAATCAAGACTACAAAATCATCATTTAACATAAAAATATAACTAAGAATCAGCAATGGAAAAACCCAAAATCTTTAACAATTTCAAAAACAGAGATACGGGTTAGCTAGACCTAATTGCAATGATCTCAAAATATCAAAATTATAAAAAACAGGCTTAAAACACATACCATGCAAAATGAGACAAGCTTTGTCGAAAGCTTTTCAAGCTCCATGGAGCTTCGGTTCTCTAACTAAAAAGACGAAGCCATTTTTGTTCTTTTCATCTTTTGTTTTATGTTTTAATATAATTTTTATATATAATTACAAGTTTGCCCTTTAATTACATTAAAAATTCATTAAAAACAATTCCACTACCGTCCATTACAAACTAATTTGGTATAATTACACATTAATCCATTAATTTAAGATTCCTTATCCATTTAACCCTTTTTAGCTAATAGAGTTCAACATTTGCATATTTTATAATTTAGTTCTTTTTACTAATTAACTATTTAAAAGTTAAAATTTCTTAACCAAAATTTAATATAACTCTATTAACACTCCAAAAATATTTAATAAAATATTTACAGGCTCATTTTATAGAAGCGAGGTCTTGATACATCATTTTCTAAACCACTTGCGTTTAGGGATATACCAGTTGAACCTAAATATTCGTTCAAATAACATAAATTATCAAATTAAAATTTATTAAAACACTATATTTGACTCATAAATATTAAATAATAATATTTATGGACTACTCATCAAATTTGTGGCCCTGTAACCACTATTTCTGACACCATTGAAAACTGGGCTGTTACATTAGTTATGTTTTAATTAATTTTCAACAAGTTTAGTTAAGTGTAATAAAATATGTTATTTGAGTCTTTTATTGACCTTAGGGGCTGAAAGATGCCTAAGACTGAGCTAATACACTTTGTAAGTGTGCAGGAGGCCATTAGAAGACATAATAACTCAATACAGATCACTAGGTTGCAACACAAAGCATTAGATGTCACAAAATAGGGAGTAGAACTGAAAAAGTCCAAGATTGCCTTCGATGTCGCGACATAGCTTGTAGATGTTGCGACATACTCTTGAAGATACCCTGAAGTTGAACATACTGCCCTTGATGTCATTACACAGGACCTGGGTGTCGCAACATCGCCTCTGTACGGGAAATTAGTACAGGTCAGGGTATTTCCAAATTTAAACCTCGGGAACGTTAGCTAACTTACAATTAAAGACGATGACCATCCTAAGCTTATAAATAGGCTCAGCTAACACATGTTATGGACACATTTTTCTTTTGTATAATTTTCTTTTTAGTTTTAGATTTTAGTTTTTCTTTTCCTTTAGGTTTTAAACTTTATTTCTATTCTTGTTATTTACTTTCAGGAAGAAATCAAATTTTTAAACTTTTCTCAAACTCTGTGAGGATTCTACACTTTAATTTAATACAATCTGGTTTCTTGTAAACTCTATTCTTGAAATCATTATTATGTTTACTTTTTTATTCAAGTTCATATTTTTTATTACATACATGATGAACTAATCCTGCTGTGGGTAATTAGCGAGTGGAGGTATGAGTAATTAACTATTTTGTAGGGATTTTTTAACGAATCAGCTATTCAGAATAGGAAGAACCTAAACCCTAGGCCTAACAACCCTAGCAAGTAATCAAGGTTGGAATCAACCCAAAATTGGTATGACCTATCCATGAACACCTTAACCATGAATCGGTCTGTACTGTGAGGTCAAAAGATAAGTAGTTCTGGCTGACTCAGTATTTCAGTGGACGTAACAGAAGATCCTGCTGGGGTACTGACTAGTTTATTGAACAAGAGAATCTGAGATGATAGTTGATTAAGATTACCAAAGCAAGCTAATCACCCATGCCTAGATTTGATATATATTTCTTTAATTGATTTTTTACTTTTCATTCATTTAATTTTCCTTTATTTATTTTATTATTATTTTACTATAATCCAAAAAATCTTCTTTTCATTCTTCATACTATAATTTAATCAAAGTATTAGTTAGATCTATTTATGTTAAAATTAGAATGAATTTAGTGCTTGCCTCTATTGTGTACGATCCTTAGAGTACTGACCTACTTCGTTGTAACTACATTATAGCCTGACCCGTATACTTGTGGATACCGTTTTCCACATCTTTTTCTTAGGAATTCTATTCTGGACGTTGGTACGTCCGGAGGTGGTCAAAGCTCAATTAATTTTTTTTATAGTTTTATAGTTTTTCTTTTGTATAGAGAAAACTAAATTCAAAAATGCAAATGATGAATCATAGTCAAGCAACTAACCAAATCAAATCTTGACAAAAATGGAGTCAATAAGAAGGAAAATTTTATAACATTGATATGGGTTAGAGGTTAACATTAACGGTTAAAAAGAAAAAATAATTGTGTTAGGATCAACGGGGTTTACTAAGAGTTAATTTAACAAGTAAGCTTTCGAAAATGTTAGGTGGGTTAAATCATAAGTGCCTCTATCATCTTAGTATATCAAATCAATAATGTGGTCTCGACGTGTATAACTAAAGCAAGTTCTAAAACAACAAATCAAGTTGACATACTCACAACCAAAAATAAAGTGAGCACGGAACAATAAATTTATGCTTTATGGGCTCAAAAGCTCACAAAAAATTATGGTTTTGATGTCAAACATGCAAATTTAAAATTTCAATATAATGCTGAAATTTAGGGAGACAACCTAAAATAATAGTTTCTGAAAAATGGCTTATCATGCTTGACTCTGTCGCGTCTTAAAGTATAAATAAACCAATGCAAAGAAATCCATAAATTATTCTAAAACAAAATCAATAAAGAATCTAAATTAAAAAAATTAACTTTAATGATTGGTTTGAGAAAATGATTTAAACACAAATAACAATTCAAAAATTTAATTACATAAACATATAACATCCTCCTAAAACTTATGATGTACATTGACCTCAATGTACAAATAAATATAAACCAATAAACAAAATAACAAAAGCCAGGGACAGAACTGGAATTGCCCTGAATTCGGATGAATTCGCCAGAATAATAAAATCTGGAATCATAGGAGATTTTAAATGAAGTACATGTTCTGAGCACACTAATAAGAAGATAGATAAAAATAAATATGATAAAAGGATACCAAATAGAAAAACAACTAATAAAACAATAATAGTCAAGTTGCGAAAGCTTTATTTAAAGCAGATGATCTACGAAAACTTGTTATTTAAAAATTGAGTTGCGGAAACGTGGTATTTAAAAACAGTTATAGTTTAGGAAAACCATGTTCTACTTCTAATAGAAAAAAATATTAATCCTAATTTGAAATAATAACCAGAGGAAAGGCCTTATTACAATCTGGACTGAAATAACTTAAAATATTAAAAATTAAATAAAAGACTAAGTCTAAACTTTTTGCTAGTTGGCCACCTCTGAGTCCCTCCATCCGTCGAACCACCTACTAAGGATCACCTCAGAAAAATAAAAGAAAGGGTGAGGTTTTCGAAAACTCAATGTGTAGAACCCTCAGCAAATAGAATAGAATGCAATAGCAAGTCATTTTGGGCCTGAGCCCAATTCAATATCAGAACAGATGTAAGGCAATCAAATATGCATGGATCCCACCCATCCAACCGCTACACACCATCTCCATCCCCCGATACACACCATGTGGGGATATAAATATCGACCCACCCATCTGATACACTCCAATGGCAGCCCGGTTGTGGTACTACCTAATGTTGCAGCAAAGCTGCTAATCATATATTGGGCTTAAAAAGCCATCAGTGGATCTACGGTCGTCAAGCACCCATGCGATCCTCATATACTTCCTCCGTTCCATAATTCCCAACCCATATGCAACCTAAACAGAATATCATACGAATGCAGTAGGTATACATGTAACATCCACAAACCTTACATTCAACACATAGGGGTATTTTAGTCATTTTTGCCCTTAGGGGCTTTTCGGTAATTTCTCTTTATTATGGGTTATTACTTACCTTGGCCCATTAACAAGTCCTCGTTGGCTAAAGCGAACAGATACTATCCATTAGGTAAGAATCCAGAGAAGAGGAGGTGGGTCAATAAGACCGCTTAAGTACCAAGCTCTCCCTAGATCCAATCCTAAACATGCATATACCCATTGCCACACCATAACCTTATGGCTTGTCCACGGTCACAATTAATTAATTAAGTTTTATGTCTGTTTAAGCAGTTATCAGATACTAGGCCCAAAACCCCTTACAAAGCCCTAACGAGTCCACATACATGCATATGGCCCACTAGGCCCAATCTTATTTATATGGCCCATTAGGCCCAAATCACATTCATATGGCCCGTCAGGCCCAATCACATTCATAGTCACGCAATCATATGATTTTTCATCACTTAGTAACAAATTGCCAATTTTGCCTATTATGGGCCCTACAGCCCATCGGGCCCATTTAGCCCATTCCGGCCCAGTTGGCCAACACACGGTCCAAGTCCACAAAATCGCACATAGGGCCTCTGATAACTTATCGGTTTCCCCTTATGAGTGTTCGCGCACTCGCAAGTCTATTGTAGCCAAACTTTCGACTTTTCGACATTTCGGGATTTGCTGATCTACTATGTGTGTGCAGTGTATGTACACACATGGTACTAAAACGTGCTGCAATCTCCTTAGCCATAGACCTACAAATGATGTCACTCAATGATTAATCACACACTTATCAAATACGATCACCAAAAGCTAAAAATCTCACCCTTGCCTTACCTTGAACGACAAGCCTTAACAGCCCTTCCTTGATCACCAATCACGAGTATTCCTTAAATCCAAAATCCCAAAATGCGTAAGGAGGAATTCGGCACAGATCTAAAATTTGAGATTTGATACTAATTCCATAAGAATCGGCTGAAGTAGAGGGAGTAGCAGTGGCCCAGAAGGTCCTCAGCCAAAGAGGTATTCAGCTTTTAAGATTTGTATGGTAAAAGGGGTTATTCGGCACAAATAAGAAGAAGAGAAGAAGGCATCAGCTAAAACCAAAGGTGAATCAAAAGAGAATTTAAGAAGAGAAAGAATGGAAAATCGGCAAGCAAGGAACAAGGAATTCAACTTTTGAGCACTTAGAGAGAAAAGTGTTTCAACAACACAAAAATGAGGAATTCGGCTGAAGGAAGAGAAGCAATTTTGGCAATACCCTAGAATCCCCAAAATTAGTACCTATATATACTATAGTCGAATTTACCTATACCCAAATTCCCTATTCAGCTCCACTTCTCAACACCCCTCATCTCCTAACTTTTTTCCCTGATAACTCCCTAATCCCTTCCTTAAATTTCTCCTCTGATCACTCCCTTTAGATTTCATATCTAACGCAACTATTGGCCATTTATTGAGCAAAAATAAATCCTTATTTTGAGCAAGGAGGGATTCGAACCCCAAACCTCCTTGCCATGCATGTGACACCACCTCTAAGCCCCACATGTGACGCTACTTGCCATTCCAACACATGGCTCTTTGTGTCCAATTCCTCCTTTATTTATTTAAAACCCAAACTACTTGCCATTAAGGTTCTTTTAATTATAAACTATAATTTCCTTCACCCAAAGTTCGAACTCAAAACTTAACCAGGCCTATTATCACATAAATAACACTTGACTAGGAATATTAAGCACAACTTTTATCAAAACCGAAAAAGAAAAAAGTTTGAGATTTTTGGGGCGTTAGACAGTGTTTGCGGCATAGCTGTCAGTAGTAGGTGTATAGCCTTTTCGTACACTTCTTCAATATCATAAAACCCACCCCATGCAATGCAACATAATATAGATGTACATACAATAATCATTGCATGCTCATACAATCATTTATCAAATAGGGGTATTTTGGTCATTTACCTTAAAAAGGTAAAATAGTCATTTCACAAATTAGGGTTCAGATACACATACTGACCCAATTGTAGGTTCACAGTCGCCTCGCGCGACCCAGGTAACCCAGATGGTCAAACTGTGTAAATGGGCCCAAGGCTCATTACTCGGCTCAAGAGGGCCCACGTGCTCGTGTGGCTTGTTTAGCCCAAATTCAGTTACGGCCATGCGAACACCATAGCCTAGCTTGTGATTTGCCACTTACCATAGTTTATATCTGTGTGGGGCCCACAAGCCCATTGGGCCTACACGGCCCATATTTGCCCAACGTGGCCCATTACGGCCATAGCCCATGAGTTCACTCATGATGGCCTCTATTCTCGCATCAAAAACTCCACACGTGCATTCGTATGCTCGTGTGGTAACTGTTGCCATTCTTTTGGCTTTTTGGCATTTGCTGCTTTATAGAAAAAGGGGTGTGATTACATAGTTATTATAAAGTTGTAGTCGTACTACCACCGAAATCGAGAACCTATAATCAATCGTTATCTTTCATTAGTCTAACACTCTTGTTAAACCAAAACCCTAATACTATTGAACACAACCTTTAACTAAAACACTACTCATCAAGCAACAACAGCGAAGAATACAGATTGCTGAAGTAACGCACACAGAACCCGTAATGAACGATCTGAACAGTAAGGTGTTATTCGGCAATAGGACATAAGGTTAGAAGATGGATTAACAAAGTGAAACAAACTGAAAGGGAGAGAAAAGGGACTGTGCTTACCCAACAATGTTCGGCCAATCCCTAAAATACTTGAGTAGGAGAAGAGAGCAGCGCCTAACCAACCGGTCACACCACACTTGCCAAACGAAACCAAGATGAAGAAGTAAGATGGTATTCGGCCAAGATACACATTAAAGAAAGGAAAGAATAAGGAGAACCGAAGTAGAAGAAAAGAATAGTATGAAGCGAAAATACCTTAACAACAATCGACCACAGTAAATAATTAAGGGAGAGGAGAAAAAGAGTGATGGAAACAAAGCATGGTTTCGCTAAAGATAAAATAGGTATTCGGTCGAACTAGA
Organism: Gossypium anomalum; assembly: GCA_025698475.1. Classification (NCBI taxonomy): domain Eukaryota; kingdom Viridiplantae; phylum Streptophyta; class Magnoliopsida; order Malvales; family Malvaceae; genus Gossypium; species Gossypium anomalum. The sequence goes on from CM046956.1 coordinate 66,670,627, forward strand.
GAAGAGGGAAGAAGAGGGAAAAGACTTGAGATGGAGAAGGAGAATAGGGCAGAAATCTGTTAATACCAAGCAACACTCAGATGAAGCAAAACTCAAAAACCAAAACAAAAGTTGCCGAATTAGAGACCAAAAAGGGTGAAGTTATCGAATTAAGAAGCAAAAAGGGTGAAAATTACCGAAATTAGGGAGCAAAAGCATATAATTTTGGTACCAAGGGGAAAAGAAGTCCTAAGATTGAATTTGCCTACTCAAGAAACCCACATTCGGCCAACCACTCTAACACGCCTAGTTTCACTCCCCAAATCACTCCACAGCATTCAAACTGCACACTTCTCTATCCATCTCCCAAATCTTCTCCTAAAATCCCTCCAACCATCCCACTACTCAAACTTCCATTGGAACACAAACTCTAGCCGCCCAACACAGCAAAAATATCAATCCCTTTTGAGCATGCAGAGTTTCAAACTCCAGTCTTCTAGCAGCAGAAAGCACGCCACTTCCCTTTGAACCAACAAGCTTCTTATGACACCACCTAACCACTTTTATTTAAGAACCTCACCACTAGGAACCAGGGCTTATCCAACACAAAACCAAAATTTTATTCAAACCCAAGCTCGAACTCAAGACCTCTCCCACACCCCTTAGGACACCAACCCACTGAACAAGCATGCATTTATGCAACATACATACAAAAATAAATGTCTAAATCATTGGGGCATTACAGTTTTTTTTCATTTTTAAGTAATAATAAACAAATAAGTGTACTAAGCATGCAACATAAACAAAATAAAATAAAAAGCACACTCAGGTTGCGTCTCGAGGAGCGCTTATGTAACATCCCGAATTAGGGCTTAGTCAAAATAGTGGTTTTGAGACCACAAATTTGAAGTAGAAATCATTATTTTATGATTATTATAAGGTTTATGATATGATTGCATGTTTGTGTGAAAATTTCATGAAGAAATTTTATGTGAAAGATGTTCAATTTGACTTTAGAGACTAAATTGAATAAGTTGTAAAACTTGTGTTCTAGAAGCGTAAAGCATGAAATTGCCATGGATTATAAATTAGAAGGTCTTAAATAGCAATTTGACCAATTTTTGTATTTTTGGACAAAAATGGGCATGAATAAGAAAAATTAGAAACAAAGACTTTAAGGGCATTTTGGTCATTTTGTAAATAAATGAATTAAAAGGGAAAATGAAGTCAAAATCTATTCATCTTCTCCATGCTTGTGCTGAATTTGAAGAGTCACCATAACTAGGGTTTCTTCAACTTTCAAGCTTGATAGTAAGTCAATCCTAGCTCCGTTTTTAATGTTCTTTGCATTTTTGAGATCCTTGAAGCATGGTTTAGCTATTTCTACCCTTTATTTGAATTAGGGTTCAGGTTCAAAACTTCACCCATGTGTTTCGTACATGTATTTTGATGATTAATGGAGGAATATGGAAGTTTGATGTTAGATGAACATCTTTTTCTAAGTGATTTTTCATGAAAACACCTAAAAAGGACCTAACTATAAAAAGGTGTAAAATAGGTGTTAAAAATGTGATTTGATGAATAATATGGGTTGTTATAAGAGGGGATATGAATCGGCTAGGCTTGGGTAACCAGGAAAATGAACATATTTTATTTTACGAGCCCAAGGGCTAAATTGTAATTATGTGAAAGTTTAGGGGCAAAACTATAATTTTGCCAAAATATGATTTATGGGTTGTTTTGAATAATGTGATAATTAAATAATTGAAATTTGCTATTCTAGATCAAGAAAAATAGAATTTGTGCCTATACCGGGAAAATAGCAAGATCTTGGACTAAATCGAACTAATAGTCCATATTTTGTACCGTGGTAAGTTTGTGTGTAATTGATACAGCATTTTATTATGTATTTAACACTTAATGTTGCACGAATTGTATATTTGTCTTTGTGAATATTATTGATGTTGTTCGATAAAGATTTGAGGTGATGAAAGCCGGTTATACCTTAGGAATACTTAGGGTATAAATATCATGACATTTGGGTTGATGAGATCCTATATAAGACCATATCTGGGATATGGCATTGGCTTCGATATGTGATCCCATGTAAGACTATGTCTGGGACATGGCTTTGGCATTGTTATGTGATCCCATGTAAGACCATGTATGGGACATGGCATTGGCATCGATATGTGGTCCCATGTAAGACCATATCTGGGATATGGAATTGGCACCCTACCATGTGTACATGATTTCCTGAGTATCCCTTAGTATTCTAGATGGTTCAATAGGTAGTCCAAGGATTTTTCAAAGGAATGGCGAAGTATGATTATGTTGAAAGGGTACAGGTATGTACGCCAAGCTCGTAGTTATTGAGATTACGACAAGATAGAACTTTCGTAAGATGAGGATGGAGGAATTATGATCTTGAGTTCTGTTGAGCATTATGTAAATAGAATGAGATAGAATATGACTACAACAATTATTAAGGATGAGATGAATTAAATTATGTTGAGTATGTGTCTGAAAATGCATATTTTTATTGCTTATTTATTACATGCAAGCTTACTAAGCTTTATTCTTACTCCCTCTTTCTTTTCCATTTTCTTATAGTATCGCCAAGCTAGCTTGGGGATCAAAGGACGTTGGAGGGTCGCTCACACTATCAATTGGATCTTTTGGGTATAGTTAGTCTCATTATTTTGAGTATGGCATGTATAGGAAACTTGGTTATTTTGTTATGTGTCATATTGATTAGCCAAATATGTTAGCTTATGATGGTATTATGATTATTTGTAGATGGCCATGAGGGATGGCCCATATTGATTAATGGGTTGTAACCCTAACTAATTATGCATGCATGCAAGTGTGTTTATGCTTTGATGTGGTTGTGGATGATGAGTGTGATGAATAGCATATGTGCTTGATGGATAGTTTATGACCAATAGGGTGACCATATCCATAGAATACATGAATAATTCGAAAGTGGGTTAATAATGTTGATTGAATATGAAATTGATGTGGAAAGCTTTAAAGAAACATGTAAGTTTAATATGTGTTATATGTCATTATAGACATAATTTAACCATGAATGTGAATGCTTGATTATCCAAAGGTGCCATGTTGCATGCAATGAAGTGGGTTTAAGTATGTGAGTGCTTAAGGGTGACAAATGGCTTGGAAAATAGCCTAAAATTGTCCACATGATTAGGCACACGGACATGTACCTAAGCCGTGTGTGACACACGGTTTACCCCCATGGGCATGTGCTTAGGCCGTGTGTCCCCTGTACCCTAGTTAATGCAAACAGAATGACCAATAGTAAACACAAGGGCTGGGACACGGCTGTGTATCTCGGCCGTGTGAGAGACACGGCCATAGGACATAGGCATGTGAGCAGGCCATGTGAAGTCTGCACCTATTTTTTGAAAATTTATGAATTTAAATTGCCAACACGGCCTAAGCACATAGGCGTATGACTTGGCCGTGTGACTACATTTTGTGCATGACGTCACAAATAGAAAGCTGCACGGACAAGGGATACAGGCGTGACCCAAGCCACACGGGCGTGTGAGACAACATGGCCTATCCACACAGGTGTGCGACTCTCCAAATTATAAAAAAAAAAATTAAGTGTTGTAAATGCTTCAAAAGTTTCCGGTTTAGTCCCGAATCTTTTCAGATGTATGTTTTGGGCCTCGTAGGCCCTTATAAGGGACGTTAAGCATATGTTTGAATAAGCTAAAATTGGAGTGAAATTTTATGGCCCGGTTTTATGTGTTTGATTGTCTTTAAGTCCAGTAATACCTTGTACCCTGTTCTGGCATCGGATACGGGTAAGGGTGTTACATTTAGTGGTATCAAAGCTACGATTTAGTCAATTCTCAGACGAACGTAGCATGTGTACGGGTTTAGCTATACATGCCATACATATATTGTGATAGTGTGACGACTCTTGACAATTCTCAATTGTGTTTTCATATAGTAAATCAATCCCAATCTAGCTATGGTAGATGACGCAGAAAGTAACGCGCCAACTCCCACTGAAGGGGCAGTGCCAACTGGTAACCGGCTTCGCACGGTTAGCCAGGCAGGAGGAGAAGGGGCTCGAGAAGCCTTTCTCTACATGATGGACGCATGGTACATGAAGTTCGTTCGAGTGAACCCAAATGCTCAACCCCCTCCACCCCCACCTATTCCCCAGCCTTTCCCAGTGGCACCCCGTGGTATGGATTTTATGAGACTGAATAGACCTCCGGTGGATAAAATTTGAAAGTAAGGAGCTAAAGAGTTTCGAGCTAGGATTGATGATGATTTGGAACAAGTAGAGTTTTGGCTCGAAAACACCATCCGAGTTTTTGAGGAATTGTCATGTATATCAGAAGAATGCATGAAATGTGTTGTATCACTGCTTAGAGATTCAGCTTACCTCTGGTGGAAGACACTTGTCTCGGTGGTACCGAGAGAGAGGGTGACATGGGAATTTTTCCAAGAGGAGTTTCAGAAAAAGTATATCAGTCAAAGATTTATGGATCAAAAAAGGAAAGAGTTTCTTCAGTTTAAGCAAGGTAAAATGACTGTAACTGAATACGAGCGTGAGTTTGTAAGCAAGATGTTCGAGGACAGATTAAACGAAGACATTCAGATGTTTGTTGGTATGCTCAAGTTGAAAGAGTTTTTTGTACTTGTTGAAAGAGCTTGTAAGGCCGAGGAATTAGCCAAAGAGAAGAAAAAGGTCGATTCTGCGGCTAGAGACTCAAGGAAAAGGTCTATGAGCAAGTCGTTTTAGACTATATCGAAGAAGTCGAGGGATTTCTATTCCTACTCCCATGCTTTTGTTGGGCATCCAAAAAGAAATAGAGATAAACAGTATTCGGGTACTAAGCCCATACCACCTCGATTTCTAGTGTTAGTAATGCTCGACCAAGTAGGCCTGAATGTCCACAATGTGTTAGACATCACCCCAGTGAGTGTCGAGGGAGTGACAGGACCTATTTCAAGTGTGGCTCCCCGGACCACTTTATTAGAGAGTGCCCCGAGATGGGAGAAAATGAGAGATATCAAAGTTCAAGATCGGGTAACACTGCTAGTCGAGGTAGACTGCAAAAAATTCAGGTAATAGAGTGAGCACTAAGAGTGTCCCCAAGGAATCTGCTGTGAGACCCGAGGGCAGAGCTCCTGAAAGGACGTAAGCCATTTGTGCTTGCAAAGAGGCTTCATCCTCGAATGTGATTACGAGTACATTTTCTATCTATGATGCTACTATTATTGCTTTGATTGATCCGGGGTCTACCCATTCCTATATTTGTATGAAGGTGGTGTATAGTATGAGTATGCTTGTTGAATCCACATAATTTATGATAAAAGTGTCAAACCTGTTAGGCAAATATGTGTTAGTTGATAAAGTATGTAAGAATTGTCCTTGGATGATTAGAGGTCACTATTTTCCGGCTAACCTTATGCTTTTGCCGTTTGATGAGTTTGACATAATTCTTGGTATGGATTGGTTAACTGCTCATGATTTAGTAGTAAATTGTGGGAGAAAATTTATTGAACTAAAATGTGAAAATGGTGATATTCTTCGGGTTGAATCAGATGAATTGGAAAGCCTGCTTGTAGTGATTTCTTCTATGTCCGCTCAGAAGTGTATAAGAAAAGGTTACAAAGATTATCTTGCTTTTGTGTTGAGTACAAAAGAGTTAGAGTTGAAGATTGAGTCAGTACTAGAAGTTTGTGAGTATTCGGACGTGTTTCTGGAAGAGTTGCTCGGATTGCCACCAATTAGGGAAGTTGAATTTGGTATTGATCTAGTTCCAAGTACGGCACCCATTTCTATTGCTCCGTATAGGATGGCTCTGACTGATTTAAAAGAGTTGAAAGCCCAATTACAAGAATTGACGGATAAAGGTTTCGCGAGACCTAGTTATTCACCGTGGGGTGCACCGGTTTTTTTGTGAAAAAGAAAGATGGTTCGATAAGGCTATGTATTGATTACCGACAACTCAACAAGGTGACGATAAAGAATAAGTACCCCTTACCGAGGATAGATGATTTATTTGATCAACTGAAGGGAGCCACAGTATTTTCCAAGATAGATTTAAGGTTCGGTTATTATCAGTTGAGAGTTAAGGACTCGGACGTGCTGAAAACCGCATTTTGGACGAGGTATGGTCATTATGAATTTTTAGTGATGCCTTTTGGTTTAACGAATGCTCCTACGATTTTCATGGATTTAATGAATCAAATTTTTCAACCTTATTTGGATAAATTTGTTGTGGTGTTTATTGATGATATCCTGATTTATTCTCATGACGAATTTGAGCATGCCGATCACTTAAGAACTGTTTTGCAAACTTTAAGAGATAAGCAGTTGTATGCTAAGTTTAGCAAAAGTGACTTTTGGCTTAGGGAAATTGGATTTTTGGGGCACATTGTATCAGGTGATGGGATCCGAGTAGATCCAAGTAAGATTTTGGCCATCACCGATTGGAAACCTCCGAGGAATGTATCCGAGGTTAGAAGCTTTTTGGGCATGGCTGGCTATTACCAAAGGTGTAACAGCCTAGTTTAGACCCTAGTAAGAATAGTGGTTTTGAGACTAAATGTAACGCCCCCACGCCCGAGACTGTCTCCGGAGTCGAGCTTGAGGTGTTACCGAACATAATTTATCAAATTAAGAACTTCGAATCATTTGTTTCTACATTCACAGCTTTCTAACTACCTGCATCACAGTTACAAGAAAAATTATATCTCAAGTTAAGAAACTCGAAATCAAGATCCGTAAATTTTCCCTAAATCTAGACTCATATATCTATTTAGTAATTTGTTTCTAGAATTTTGGGTTAGGCCAATTAGTACAGTTTATTAGTTAAAGTTACCCCTGTTTCAGAACTTGACTGGTCTAACCTCTGTTTACTACAAACCATATTTCTCTCTGTAAAACATTTATATGACTATGTCGTTTGTTCATCCTGAAATTAGACTCAATAAGGATTCCAATAATACAAAATACACCACCTAATTATTTTTGTATGATTTATGGTGAATTTATAAATTTGAAACAGGGGATCCAGAAATCACTCTGGCAATGTTTCACTAAAACTCAAATATCTTCTAACATATAATTCCTTTTCCCGTTTTGTTTGTTTCATGTGAAACTAAACATACTAGGATTCAATTTCATATTTAATCCATCACCAAATTAAATTTCTATGATTTTTAGTAAATTTTCAAACTCACGCGATCTTCTTTTTGCAATGTTCTGTTTATGGCAAATTTCATCTTTTCATGAGTTTTTATGGACTAGATAACCTATTAACCTTCCGTGACATCAAACATGATCTAAATTAGCCATTTCCATTACTTATAATTATCAAGCATTTTCTTAACCAAATCACCACCATATAACAAAATTATTTACACAAAATAGGTATATTGCTATACATTCCATACTTAAGTTTTACAGGCCATTTACCAAGAAAAAGTCCTTCGGATAGTGTGATCGCACCTTCGACCTGTCCTGATTCCTGAGCCAGCTTGTTCAAAACTACAGTGAATGAAAAGGAAGGAGTAAGCGTAAATGCTTAGTAAGTTGATATGCAAATAACAAGTAACATAACAATACAATTATAACAAACAACCTTAGCATGGTATCACCAAAACATATTTCACATTTCTAAACATCATTCATCATCTTATCACCTTATCGTTGTTGTATCTAACTTCAACCCGAGGGTTAAGTACATACACATCCAAAGTGTCCATTTCACAAAGACTTACCAAAACGTCACTTGCATCTATGTGTTCTTCCATTTCACTAGAAATTTTTCCCGTTGAACACATCGGAATATAACTCGGATACATGGATAATTTGCACATAAGTGCCACATAACATATGTAATCAATCAATCATGTAACCCGCCCATAAGCGAACTCGGACTCAACTCAACGAGCTCGGGCGTTCGCATCCATAAGTGAACTCGGACTCAACTAAATGAGCCTAGTTACATCTCATAAACTCGGACTCAACTCAACGAGTTCGGACATTCGCATCCAGAAGTGAACTCGGACTCAACTCAACGAGTTCGGATGCTCAACCATCCTAGTGACATGTCACTTGTATCCTAATCTATTCCTAAGGTTCAAACAGGATTTTCCTCGAACACATATCCTTGCCATCTTCCGTAAAATACTGAAACCAATACTCGGTAGCATTTTATATTTAACAAATAATACAAATAATTTGCATTTTATTCGAAAATAGCCACAAAGCATATATTTCATGATAAAAATCAGCATATCATATAATTAACATCAATAATTTAAAAATAACAATTATACTACATTATTTACACATGAACTTACCTTGGTACCAAAATATCAATTTAGTCCACAATCTTTTCTTTTCCTCGATTGGGGTTCGATTCCACGTCTTTCTTGATTATGGAGCTTGGAAGCTTGAAACAAACCCTAGCTATGGAGAACCCACAAAATTCGGCCTAATGAAGAAGATGGACAAAAATTGGCTTTTAATTTTGTTTTTAATTCATTTTAATAACTAAATGTCCAAAATGCCCTTACTACTAAACTTTCCAAAAATTCCATCCATGTCCATTTTTTGTCCATAGACTTAGAAATTGGTCAAATTTCTGTTTAAGACCTCCTCATTAATATTCCAAAACAATTTCATACTAAAAACTCCTAGAATGCAAGTTTTACAAATTATTCGATTTAGTCCCTAATTTCAATCTAAGCACTTTAGGCATAGGATTTCATCATGAAATTTTCACACAATCATGCAATCATATCATAAACATCAAAATAATTATAAAATAATTATCTCTATCTCGAATTTGTGGTCACGAAACCACTATTCCGATTAGGCCCTAATTCGGGACATTACAACTCTCCCCCCCTTTTAAAGGATTTTCGTCCTTAAAAATCTTACCGGTAAACAGGTGTGGGTATTGGTTTCTTATCGTTTCTTCAGGTTCCCATGTAGTTTCTTCTACCCCGTGCTTTTGCCACAATACTTTCACGAGAGCGACACTTTTATTTCTTAGTTTTTTGACCTCTCGAGCTAAGATCTTAATCGGTTCTTCTTCGTAAGTCATATCCGGTCGTAGTTCAATTTCTGTCGGTGAGATTATATGTGAAGGATCTGAACGATACCGACGTAACATAGATACGTGGAACACATCATGAATCCTCTCTAATTCAGGTGGTAATGCTAGCCGATATGCTACCGGTCTAACTTTTTCAATTATTTCATACGGCCCAATAAAACGCGGACTTAACTTGCCCTTCCGTCCAAATCTAAGGACTTTCTTCCATGGAGACACTTTCAAAAATACCTTATCACCAACTTGAAACTCGATTTCCTTTCGTTTCAAATCCGCATAAGATTTCTGTCTATCTAAAGCAGCTTTCAAACAATCTCGAATCACTTTCACCTTTTCTTCGGTTTCTTTTATTAGATCAACTCCGTAAATCTGATTTTCCTTAAGCTCTATCCAATACAAAGGTGTGCGACATTTACGTCCATACAAAGCTTCATAAGGTGCCATCTTCAAACTCGTCTGATAACTATTATTATAAGCAAATTCTACCAATGGTAAGTACCTTTCCCAACTACCTTCAAATTCCAATACACAACATCTGAGCATGTCTTCAAGAATCTGAATCACTCTCTCTGACTGTCCATCAGTTTGTGGATGAAAGCCAGTGCTGAAATTTAACTTTGTACCTAATGCCTCTTGCAACTTTTGCCAAAACCGTGAAGTAAATCTCGGATCTCTATCCGAAATGATTGACAAAGGTGTTCCATGAAGTCTAACAATCTTACGGATATACAATTCAGCCAACTTAGTAAGAGAATAATCCGTACGTATCGGAATAAAATGAGCCGATTTAGTCGATCATCACTATTACCCAGATGGCATTTTTCTTCCCCGGAGTTAACGGCAACCCTGATATAAAATCCATAGTAATTCGATCCCATTTCCATTCAGGAACCATGATAGGCTGGAGTAATCTCGAAGGTACTTGATGTTCAGCTTTCACTTGTTGACAAATTAAGCACTTTGATACAAACTCGGAGATATCTCTTTTCATTCCATTCCACCAATACATTTTCTTCAAGTCATTATACATTTTTGTACTACCCGGGTGAACTGCTAAGCAACCATTATGTGCTTCATGCAAAATCTTTTGAATCAACTCATCATTTTTCGGTACACAAATCTGGTTTTTAAACATCAAGCAATCATCAAAACTGATTCTGAAATCTGATCCCGTATCAGCTTCACACTGTTTTCTCTTGGCTAGCAAATCTTGATCATTTTTTTGAGCTTCAGAAATCTCTTGTAAAAACATCGGTCTAGCTCTTATCTCTGCTAGAATCGAACTATCATCTGACATTTTCAACTGAGTGTTCATAACTCTCAAAGCAAACAACAACTTTCTGCTTAAAGCATTGGCAACCACATTCGCCTTTCCCGGATGATAATCAATAACAAGCTCGTAATCTTTCAATAACTCCAACCATCTTCGTTGTCTCAAATTCAAGTCTTTTTGTGACATCAAGTACTTAAGACTTTTATGGTTGGTATATACCCGGCACTTTTCACCATACAAATAATGTCGCCAAATCTTCAAAGCAAACACCACCGCAGCCAATTCCAAATCGTGAGTAGGATAATTCCTCTCATGAGGTTTTAACTGCCTCGAAGCATAAGCCACCACTTTTTCTTCTTGCATGAGTACACACCCCAAACCATTTACAGAAGCATCACTATACACCACAAATTCTTTACCTGATTCAAATTTGTACTAACACTGGTGCCTCATAATAACTTTTTCAATTCTTCAAAACTCTGTTGACATTCTTCCGTCCATTCAAACTTAACATTCTTTCGGAGTAGTCTAGTCATAGGAGAAGCAACTATGGAAAATCCATTTACAAACCGTCGATAATACCCGGCTAGCCCCAAGAAACTTCTAACTTCGGTTACATTTTTCGGTGGTTTCCAATCAACAATGGCTGAAATCTTACTAGGATCAACCCGTATACCATCACCTGAAACAATATGACCCAAAAATCCAACTTCCCGAAGCCAAAATTCACTTTTACTAAACTTGGCATATAACTGCTTATTTCTCAAAGTTTGCAAAACTATCCTCAAATGCTCAGCATGCTCTGTCTCATCTTTTGAATAAATTAAAATATCATCTATAAACACCACAACAAATTTGTCCAAGTATGGGCGAAATATGTGATTCATTAAATCCATAAACACAGCAGGAGCATTTGTCAACCCGAATGGCATAACTAAAAATTCATAATGGCCATACCTTGTTCTAAAAGCAGTTTTAGGCACATCCGACTCTTTTACTCGCAATTGGTAGTACCCAGATCTCAAATTAATCTTTGAAAACCATGTCGCTCCCTTTAGCTGATCAAATAAATCATCAATTCTTGGCAACGGATACTTGTTTTTGATTGTTACCTTGTTTAACTACCGATAGTCAACACACAACCTCATAGAACCATCCTTCTTTTTCACAAATAACACAAGAGCACCCCCAAGGTGAAAAACTCGGTCTCACAAAGCCTTTATCAGTCAATTCTTGCAACTGCGACTTTAATTTTTTTAACTCTGTTGGTGCCATTCTATATGGAGCAATTGAGATTGGAGTTGTTCCCGGTATCAAATCAATACCAAATTCTACTTCCCTGACTGGAGACAAACCCGACAATTCTTCTGGAAATACATCCGTAAATTCACACACAACCGGTACTGATTCAACTTTCTTTTCAACTTCTTTTGTATTAATTACATATGCCAAATAAGCTTCATAACCCTTTCTCAAATATCTTTGAGCCGATATTGAAGAAATCACACTAGACAATACTTTTGATTTATCTGATTCAACCAGCAGAGTTTCACCATTTTCACACTTTAATTCTATAACCTTTTCTTTGCAATTTATTATAGCATTATGCAATGTCAACCAATCCATACCCAAAATAACATCAAACTCATCAAACGGCAACAACATCAAGTCGGCCGGAAAGTAATGACCCCTAATCATTAAAGGACATTTCTTTCATACTTTATCAACTATCACACATTTGCCTAACGGATTCGACACTCTAACCATAAATTATGTGTTCTCAACAGGTATATTCATACTAGACACCAGTTTCATGCATACATATGAATAAGTAGAACCGGGATCAATCAAAGCAATAACATTAACATCATAAAGAGAAAATATACCGGTAATCACATCAGGTGAGGAAGCATCTTCACGCGCTTTAATAGCATAAGTTCTAGCCGGAGCCGTTCCTTCAGATCTAACTGCTGCATCTCTGGCTACATTCTTACTGCTTGCTTCATTCCCAGCTTTTCTTAGATACTTTCCCCTCGAATCCGCACCACTTGCTTTTGTATACTGAAATTTTTCTTTCTCAGCTCTCTCTGGCGATCTCTAATGAAATGATCCGAGAACCACATCGAAAACATTCATTTGCTCAAGACGGACCAAAATGATTTCTACCACACGCACGCACTCGGGTTTAACAAATCTCGAGTTCCCTTACACATCGTTTACTTGAAGTAGTCTAGGACTTAGGACCCATATTTTGCTTCTTAGAATTCCCATATGATTGCCCAGCTGAAACTTGGGAACGAGGATTCATATTTCTTGACTTTCCAAGTTGCTGTGAGGGTGCATTACTCATTGGTCTTTTCTTCCAATTTCGTGTCTCTCAGATTCTACCTTTTTCTTTTCCTTAAGTAGTTCTTCAGCCTTGCAAGCTCGATTGACAAGTACCACCATTTCTTTTAGTTCAAGGATCCCAACAAATACCTTGATGTCTTTGTTGAGCCCGTCTTCAAATCGTCGGAACATCTTGGCCTCTGTAGGAACATATTCTCTGGCATACTTACTCAATCGAACAAACTCTCTTTCATATTCTGTGACTGTCATATTACCTTGCTTCAGCTCAAGAAACTCTTTACGTTTCTGATCAATAAATCTTTCACTAATATATTTCTTCTGAAACTCTTCTTGAAAGAATTCCCAGGTTACCCTCTCTTTTGGTACCACCCAAATCAAAGTCTTCCACCAATTATAGGCTAAATCCCTCAACAAAGATATAGCACATTTCAAACATTCTTCAGGTGTATAAGATAATTCATCAAATACCCAGATAGAATTTTCAAGCCAGAACTCTACTTTCTCGGCATCGTCATCAATATTTGCCCTAAATTCTTCGGCCCCTTGTTTAAGAATTCTATCAACCGGAGTTCTGTGAAATTTTGCCATATCCACACCCTGAGGCATCGGGGGTATAGGTTGAGGAATTGGGGGAGGTGGGGGAGGTCGTACATTTGGGTTCGTACGAACGAACTCGCACTCATCATTTGGAGAAAGGCTTCCCGATCCCTTTCTCCTCCTCCCTGACCAACAGTAGGAGGTGAATTTTTAGTCGGTGCTGCCCCTTCAGCTGGAGCTGGCTCATTACTTTCTACTTTATCTGCCACAGCTGGATCGGGATCTATTTACTATATAAAAATCATTTAAAAAGGTCAAAAGTCGTTACACTATCACAATTTATACATATGGCATGTATAGCAAAATCCGTACATACAACACGTAGTCCGAGAACCGACTAAACCTGCTCTGATACCACTAAATGTAATGCCCCCACGCCCGAGACCGTCGCTGGAGTCGAGCTTGAGGTGTTACCAAACATAATTTATCAAATTAAGAACTTCAAATCATTTATTTCTACATTCACAGCTTTCTAACTACCTGAATCATAGTTACAAGAAAAATCATATCTCAAGTTACAAAACTTGAAATCAAGATCCGTAAATTTTCCCTAAATCTAGACTCATATATATATTTATTAATTTTTTTCTAGAATTTTTGGTTGGGCCAATTAGTACAGTTTATTAGTTAAAGTTAACCCTGTTTCAGAACTTGACTGGTCTGACCTCTGTTTACTACGAACCATATTTCTCTCTGTAAAAACTTTATCTGACTATGCTGTTTGTTCATCGTGAAAGTAGACCCAATAAGGATTCCAAGAATATAAAACACACCACCTAATTATTTTTGTATGATTTATGGTGAATTTCTAAATTTGAAACAGGGGATCCAGAAATCGCTCTGGCCCTATTTCACTAAAACTCAAATATCTTCTAACATATAATTCCTTTTCCCGTTTCGTTTGTTTCATGTGAAACTAGACATATTAGGATTCAATTTCATATTTAATCCATCACCAAATTCAATTTCTATGATTTTTAATAAATTTTCAAACTCACATCAGTGTTGCTGCAATGTTCTGTTTATGGCAAATTTCATCTTTTCATGAGTTTTTATGGACTAGATAACCTATTAACCTTCCGTGACATCAAACATGATCTAAATTAGCCATTTCCATTACTTATCATTATCAAGCATTTTCTTAACCAAATCACCACCATATAACAAAATTATTTACACAAAATAGGTATATTGCTATACATGCCATACTTAAGTTTTACAGGCCATTTACCAAGAAAAAGTCCTTCGGATAGTGTGATCGAACCTTCAACCTGTCCTGATTCCTGAGCCGGCTTGTTCAAAACTACAGTGAATGAAAAGGAGGGAGTAAGCTTAAATGCTTAGGAAGTTGATATGCAAATAACAAGTAACATGATAATACAATTATAACAAACAACCTTAGCATGGTATCACCAAAACATATTTCACATTTCTAAACATCATTCATCATCTTATCATCTTATCGTTGTTGTATCTAACTTCAACCCGAGGATTCAGTACATACCTGTCCAAAGTGTCCATTTCGCAACACTTACCAAAACGTCACTTGCATCTATGTGTTCTTCCATTTCACTAGAAATTTTTCCCGTTGAACACATCGGAATATAACTCGGATACATGGATAATTTGCACATAAGTGCCACATAACATATGTAATCAATCAATCATGTAACCCGCCCATAAGTGAACTCGGACTCAACTCAATGAGCTCGGGCGTTCGCATCCATAAGTGAACTCGGACTCAACTCAATGAGCTTGGATGCCTAGTTACATCTCACGAACTCGGACTCAACTCAACGAGTTCGGACATTCGCATCCATAAGTGAACTCAGACTCAACTCAACGAGTTCGGATGCTCAACCATCCTAGTGACATGTCACTTGTATCCTAATCTATTCCTAAGGTTCAAATGGGATTTTCCTCGAACACATATCCTTGCCATCTTCCGTAAAATACCGAAACCAATACTCGGTAGCACTTTATATTTAACAAATAATACAAATAATTTGCATTTTATTCGAAAATAACCACAAAGCATATATTTCATGATAAAAATCAGCATATCATATAATTAACATCAATAATTTAAAAATAACAATTATACTACATTATTTACACATGAACTTACCTTGGTACCAAAATATCAATTTAGTCCACAATCTTTTCTTTTCCTCGATTGGGGTCGATTCCACGTCTTTCTTGATTATGGAGCTTGGAAGCTTGAAACAAACCCTAGCTATGGAGAACCCTTGAAATTTCGGCCTAATGAAGAAGATGGACAAAAAATTGGCTTTTAATTTTGTTTTTAATTCATTTTAATAACTAAATGACCAAAATGCCCTTACAACTAAACTTTCCAAAAATTCCATCCATGTCCAATTTTTGTCCATAGACTTAGAAATTGGTCAAATTTCTATTTAAGACCTCCTCATTAATATTCCAAAACAATTTCATACTAAAAACTCCTAGAATGCAAGTTTTACAAATTATTCGATTTAGTCCCTAATTTCAATCTAAGCACTTTAGGCATAGGATTTCATCACGAAATTTTCACACAATCATGCAATCATATCATAAACATCAAAATAATTATAAAATAATTATCTCTATCTCAGATTTGTGGTCACAAAACCACTATTTTGATTAGGCCCTAATTCAGGATATTACACCACAAATCCGAGTAAAAAATATTTTAATATTATTTTCTGTGTTTAAAGTATGTGAATTGATATGTTTGAAATTTTTGTATGAAAATTTTATCGTTGTGTGCTTGATTTAATAAAAAGGACTAAATCGCGTAAAACGTAAAAGTTGCATGCTATTAGTTAAATGTGTCAATTGGCCTTGGCTTTTTAATATGATGGCCTTAAATGGTAAATAGCCCATTTATAAGATAGTGGATGATATTTGGTTTGGCATTTTTGTATATATGAATTTATTTTAATGGTAAAATGGTAAAATGTTAAAAAAAAAGTTTAATTAAATAAATCAAAAGCAATGTGTTTTTGTCTTTTTATGCTATCATCTTTCTCCATAGCCGAATGTGAAAAGAAAAAGATGAGTTTGGAAGCTTTGAATATTCGGCACTTTGAAAGCTTAATTCGGGTATGTGTTTTACTCGATTTTTTTTATAATTTTTACGTTTTTGAGATCGTTGCTTCGAGTACTAGTAAACCCATGCCTTAGTTTTTGGATTTAATGAAGAATTTGAGATTTTCCATTGTTTATTATGTGATGAAATTGTTGTTTGATGATGAATAATAAATCTTTGATGTTTGATTTTCATGTTTAATTAAGTGATTTCTTTTGATAAAAATGTGTATTAAGGACTAAATTTAGAAATTTGTAAATTGAGGGGTAAAAACGTGAAATAAATAAAAGAAATGGGTTGCTAGAGACCTAAGGTAAATTCGGCCTAACATGGGTTTGATGAAATTTTGAGTAATTTGTGTTATTTTGAAATAGGGATTAAATTGTAAAAATGTGAAATGTTAGGGGATAAAATGCAAAATGCCCAAATTATGTGTCTTTAGATAAAATTTAATGAAATGTTGAATAAGTGAGTTAATTTTGATATTAATTAGATTGGCAAAAGTGGAATTGGGATTTGGATCGGGGGGAAAATCAAAGTGGTCGGTTAGTCGTCTCGTTCCGATTATCGTTGTCCGAGGTAAGTCCTTAAGTAATTAAATTTGATTACCTGCACGCTTAAGATTATATAATATGATAAGTAATTATTTGACCTTTACAAGTTCGATTTACAATAAGTATATTGAATTTAGGCTATAAAGTCGAATATGAAATGGATGATTTATGTATATAATGTGGCCGAATGACTATTAAGTGATGATGTGAAAGTGTGTAATATGTGTATACAATTTTACTGTACTTGTTTGTATAAAGTAGAATGTGAATTGAATGGTATATATGTGGTGACCGAATAGCTATTATGAAACAAAGTCAAAGAATGGGATATTTGTATAATAGAAGAATTGTGACTATTGTTCCTACTTGATCGAGGTTGTGTGTGAAATAATTTGTGAATATGGCATATAGCCGAATGGTTATTAAAAGTGAAACTGGGATAGTGAAAAGATTATGTGTTCCTTGTGTATGATTATTGAACCGAAAGTTAAAGGGTAGGTGTACATTTTGTGCTTATATTCGAATGAAGCAATTGAATTGCTAATGTGATATGTTATGTGAAATGTGTTAACATGTGAATAAATATGCAAGACACTGGAAATGTATCCGAGCTAAAGTCCCGCAGGCTTCGTGCTAGAAATGTATCCGGGCTAAAGTCCCGTAGGCTTCGTGCGTCCCGCAGGCTTCGTGCTAGAAATGTATCCGAGCTAAAGTCCCACAGGCTTCGTGTTGGAAATGTATCCGAGCTAAAGTCCCACAAGCTTTGTGCTGGTAATATAATTTCGGGTCTTATACCTAGCAGGCCAAGTGCCGATGAATTTGATAAAAGTATACAATTACAAGATCCTACACTAAGTTGACAAATTGAAAGTGCATTCATATTAAGTTGGCCAGGTACGTATCATGTACTCGTATGCGATTTTGATTTGAATTAAATTATAAATATATAAAGTGATGCATCTGTGAATAAGTGTTATGACTATAAATGTGATCGTGATATATTCGGTAAATGTGTGAAGTTATGTGAAGTGATTCTATGTTTATATTCAAATATAAACACTTGGTCCTTGTGGAAAGGTTTGTGGAAGTATATGATTTTATTTTTAGGAGATTACGATCATGGAAAATTAAATGTGAATATGATATTGTATTTTATTCGTTTCAATTGAACTAAAGCTGATAGTGAAGCATTTTAATGCCTATGTTATATGAGTTTGATCTTGAATGACATGATATACATGTTTAGATAATTTGAATGCAAGGAATGTGTGAAAGAGCAAATTTGTAATAAATCTGCTTGGGACAGAAACAGTAGCGTGATTTTCGAAAATCACCATAAATTATGGAAATTGAATTAGAAGCTGAATAAATTATTTAATTAAAGCTTAATGAGTCTAGTTTCTTATAAAAGAAACCGGTAAGAAAAGAATTGTAGATAATGATATGTTTGAAGTGGCATGAGATAGAGTCAAAATGAATTTGAAATCCTCTGTTCTGTTTTTAGAAAATCATTGTAAATTGTACAATGATGATTATAAGATAAAATTTATATACTTAGACTCCTTAATGAGTCTAGTTTCAAATGAAATAAACGATAACATATTTTGAATTCTGTATAATGAGAAAATTGATTCGTAGTGAAGAGTGGTCAGAATAGTCAAATAGTGAAATAGGGGAAACTTCAATAAAAATCTGCTATTGATTGGTCATACAAAAAATTCTGAAAATTTGATGGATGAAAGACATATGAGTCTATTTTCAGGGAAAATTAACAGAACTTGATTTGGAGTTTCTTAGCTCCAGTTATAAATAATTTAGTGACTGTTGCTCAGGAAGACAGCTTGTGAATTTGTTATTTTGTTGCAAACATGGTTAAAACTAGTTAATGAGATGCTTTTCGAGTTCTTATGATCTTATTTGTGATTTCAATATTTGGTTTTATTTGAGTTCAGATTCAAGTGAGGTGAATTTGCTAAATATGCATTATGTTCATGGATACTTGGCCAAAATGGCAATTATCTAGGAATGATTTCTTGAAAATTTGAAATAATCGATCTATAAGTAAATTAATTGTTTGCATTGCTTAAAACTTACTAAGCATTGAAGCTTACTCCGTGTTCTCTTTTCTATTTCTTATAGGTTTATACTTTAGCTCGAGTTGGAAGAGCCGGAGATATCATCACACTATCGAGTCATTTTGTGAGTTGAGAAGATTGTATATCATCATGGTTTAAGGCATGTATAGGATAGACTATAGGTAGAATGATATTTTGACTTTGTATACATTATAGCCATGCGAAGATGGCTTGCTCATTTTGTTTAGAGAAGCCTTATAATTGAACTAATATGTTGAAATGTTTTAGTTATAACTTGATAGTAGTTAATTTGTTATTAGATATTCGGTTATGTTTTGATAGTGAGTCATTTTGGAAATTTATAAGAGCTCTTATGGAAAATCAATGAGACAGGTTTGCATTGTTGATAATTTATGTCTGGTAAGTATCTTTGACCTTATAGAAGTTTTGTTCAGTCAAGTAATACCTCATAACCTTATTTCGGCAACAGATACGGGTTAGGAGTGTTACAGAAGGTTTGTTAAAGGATTTTCCATGATTGCTACTCTAATGACGAGGTTGCTACAGAAGGATGTCAAATTCAAGTGGTTAGAAAAGTGCCAAAGGAGTTTTGAGAAACTAAAGACATTGTTAACTGAGGCCCCAGTTTTAGTTCAACCTGAACTAGGCAAAGAATTTGTAATTTATAGTGATGTGTCGTTAAATGGTCTCGGATGTGTGTTAATGCAAGAAAGCAAGGTGATAGCTTATGCCTCGAGGCAACTGAAACCGCATGAGAAAAATTATTGAACACATGATCTAGAGCTAGCTACCATTGTGTTTATGTTAAAGATTTAGAGACATCACTTGTATGGTGAGAAGTGTCGGGTATTCACCGATCACCAAAGTCTAAAGTACATGATGACTCAAAAAGATTTGAATTTACGGCAACGGAGGTGGCTAGAGTTGATAAAAGATTATGAGTTTATGATTGACTATCACCCGGGCAAGGCAAACATGGTCGCTGATACCCTGAGTAGGAAATCCTTATTTCCCTTGAGAGCTATGAACACTTAGTTGACTGTGTCCGATAATGGTTCGATACTAGCGGAGTTGAGAGCTAGACTGATGTTTCTCTAAGAGATTTGTGAAGCACAACGATTTACAAGCCAAGAGAGCTCAATGTGAGTCGAGTGTTGAATCAGATTTTCAGATCGGTTCCGATGGTTGTTTGATGTTCAGGATAGAGTCTATGTACGTAGAGATGATGAGCTTATTGGGAAAATTCTTCACAAGGTACATAGTAGTTGTATGTCAATCCATCCAGGTAGTACCAAGATGTATAATGACTTGAAGAGATTGTATTGGTGGTCGGGTATGGAAAGAGACATTTTAGAGTTTGTTTTGAAATGCTTAATATTTTAGCAAGTGAAAGCCAAGCACCATGTACCTTCGGGCTTACTTAAGCCTGTGATGGTTCTCGAGTGGAAATGGGATCAGACTACTATGGATTTTGTGACAGTATTGCCATTGACCCCGAGAATGAAAGATGTCGTTTGGGTTGTAGTTGATTGATTAACGAAATCGGCTCACTTTATTCCGATACGCACGAACTGTCACTCAATAAGTTAGCTGAGTTGTATGTTTCTGAAATTGTGAGACTTCACAGAGTGCATTTGTCGATCATCTCGGATAGGGACCCGAGACTCACCTTGCGATTTTGGAGAAAGCTACAAGAAGCTTTAGGTACAAAGTTGAATTTTAGTACCGCTTTCCATCCGCAAACTGATGGTCAGTGTGAGAGAGTAATGCAAATACTGGAAGACATGCTCCGGTGTTGTATTCTTGAATTTCAGCACAGTTGGGAACAGTACTTGCTGTTGGTGGAATTTGCCTATAATAACAGTTTTCAGTCGAGCTTGAAAATGGCGCCTTATAAGGCATTGTATGGGCGTAAGTTCCGAACACCATTATATTGGACTAAACTCAGAAAGAATCAGATTTATAGGGTTGACTTGATTCGAGATTGCTTGAAAGCTACTTCGGATAGACAGAAATCCTACGCTGATTTAAAATGAAAAGAAATTGAGTTTCAAGTCGGCGATAAGGTATTTCTAAAATTATCCCTGTGGAAGAAAGCTCTAAGATTTGGCAGGAAAGGGAAATTGAGCCCGCGTTTCATTGGACCATATGAGGTGACTGAAAGGATAGGACTGGTAGCTTACTCGTTACCCTTACCATCCAAATTGGAAAAGATTCACGATGTCTTCCATGTGTCTATGTTGCGCCATTACTGTTTTGACATTTCACACTTGATTTCACCTACAGAGGTAGAGATACGTCCAGATATGACTTATGGTAAGGAACCGATTAAAATTTTAGCTCGAGAGGTCAAACAAATAAGAAATAAAAGTATTGCCCTTGTGAAAGTGTTATGGAAATGACATGGGGTTGAAGAAACCACCTAGGAACCCGAGGAAACAATGAGAAGCCAATACCTAAATCTTTTTACTGGTAAGATTTTCAGGGACGAAAATCACTAAGTGGGGAGAGTTGTAACATCACGAAT
Organism: Gossypium anomalum; assembly: GCA_025698475.1. Lineage (NCBI taxonomy): Eukaryota > Viridiplantae > Streptophyta > Magnoliopsida > Malvales > Malvaceae > Gossypium > Gossypium anomalum. The sequence continues at coordinate 66,692,215 of CM046956.1, forward strand.
TAAGGCTTAGTCAGAACAGTGATTTTGAGACCACAACTTTCGCAGTAGAAATCATTATTTTATTATTATTATTATTATAAGTTCTATGATATGATTGCATATTTGTGTGAAAATTTCATAAAGAAATTTTATATGAAAGATGTTCAATTTGACTTTAAGGACTAAATTGAATAAGTTGCAAAACTTGTGTTCTAGAAGCTTTAAGCATGAAATTGCCATGGATTATTAATTAGAAGGTCTTAAATAGCAATTTGACTAATTTCTATATTTTTGGACAAAAATGGGCTTGAATAGGAAAAATTAAAAAGAAATACTTTAAGGGCATTTTGGTCATTTTGTAAATAAATAAATTAAAAGGGAAAATGAAGCCAAAATCTATTCATCTTCTCCATGCTTGTGCTAAATTTGAAGAGTCACCATAGCTAGGGTTTCTTCAACTTTCAAGCTTGATAGTAAGTCAATCCTAGCCCTATTTTTTAATGTTCTTTGCATTTTTGAGATCCTTGAAGCATGATTTAGCTATTTCTACCCTTTATTTGAATTAGGGTTCATCTTCAAAATTTTACCCATGTGTGTCCTACATGTATTTTGATGATTAACGGAGGAATATGGAAATTTGATGTTAGATGAACATCTTTTTCTAAGTGATTTTTCATAAAAACACTTAAAAAGGACCTAATTGTAAAAAGGTGTAAAATAAGTGTTAAAAATTTAATTTGATGAATAATATGGGCTGTTATAAGTGGGAATATGAATCGGCTAGGCTTGGGTAACCAAGAAAATGGACACATTTTATTTTACGAGCCTAGGGGCTAAATTGTAATTATGTGAAAATTTAGGCGCAAAACTAAAATTTTTCCAAAATATGATTTATGGGATGTTTTGAATAATGTGATAATTAAATAAGTGAAAATTGCTATTATAGATCAAGAAAAACGGAGTCTGGGCCTAGACCAGGGAAATAGCAAGATCTTAGACTAAATTGAACTAATTGTCCATATTTTGTACCGTGGTAAGTTTGTGTGTAATTGATATAGAATTTTATTATGTATTTAACACTTAATGTTGCATGAATTGTATATTTGTCTTTGTGAATATTATTGATGTTGTTCAACAAAGATTTGAGGTGATGAAAGCTAGTTGAACCTTAGGAATACTTAGGGTATAAATATCATGACATTTGCGTTGATGAGATCCCGTATAAGACCATATCTGGGATATGGTATCGGCATCGATATGTGATCCCATGTATGACCATGTCTGGGACATGGCTTTGGCATCATTATGTGATCCCATGTAATACCATATATGGAACATGGCATTGGCATCGATATGAGATATCGTGTAAGACCATAGCTGGGCTATTGGCTTCGATCATGACCATGTATGGTACATGGTATTGACATCGATATGTGGTCCCATGTAAGACCATATCTAGGATATGGCATTGGCACCCTACCATGTGTACATGATTTCCTGAGTATCCCTTAGTATTCCAAGTGGTTCAACAGGTAGTCCACGGATTTGTCAAAGGAATGACGAAGTATGATTATGTTGAAAGGGCACAGGTATGTACGCCAAGCTCGTAGTTATTGAGATTATGACATGATAGAAATTTGGTAAGATGAGGATGGAGGAATTATGATCTTGAGTTCTGTTGAGCATTATGTAAATCGAATGAGATAGAATATGAACCCTCTTTTTAGGTCTTCGATACTAACAGCTCCACGCGGGTACACTTGAGCTACTTCAAAGGGACCTAACCAACAAGATTTTAATTTACCAGGGAACAACTTAAGCCTAGAGTTAAACAACAACACTTGTTGGCCTAGTTCAAATTTCCTTGACATAATTCTATTATCATGCCAACGCTTGGTCTTCTCATTGTACAGTTTAGCATTTTCTTATGCTTGTGCCTTGAATTCTTCCATTTCATTAAGTTTTAACAACCTTTTATGGCTAGTAGTGACCCAATACTTGTTCAGCTTTTTAATAGCCCAAAATGCTTTATGCTCGAGCTAAACAAGTAGATGAAATGGCTGTCCATAAACAAGCTTAAAATGTGACATCCCTAACAGGATTTTAAATGAAGTATGATAGTACTAGGAAGAACAAATGTTTTGTCCCTAATTATTGGTTAATTTCTTCTCATTTAGTTATCTTTATCTCATATTTTAGCATTTTCAATTCAGTAATTTACATCTTATAACTTAGTCGATCTTAGCTTATTTATCTTTCATTTTGTCATGTTTTGGTACTGATGTCGCTGCATGAGTATTTTCAGATTGCGCCTACAATTGTCACTGCATCTGATAGCTGTCCAAATAGGAACAAAACTGAATGAGTTGTCCAGTCTGGTACAACTAACTTATATGTACAAAGGCAGCATGATTCTAACGAAAGGACACTTGGGCCATTTGAAAAAAAAATATAAATATTCACATGAAAAGAAAAAAAAGGAGAGAGGAGAGCTTTTTGGGTTTATCACCTTCTCCAACCTATCCTTTGATGCTTTCGATTATGGTGGCTTAAGCTCCAACGGGTGAACTGATGTGAAAAGGATGCAACTTAGCACTTGACGAAGAGCCCTGAGTGCGACACAAGAGGGAATAGGTAGATTCAAGTCAAGTTGTCTAGGAATAGTATTATCCACTTGTTTCCTTTATTTTTCTTTTCTAAACGCTGGTGATTACTTTCTATTTCATGTTTGTACAATAGTACACATGATTTTTGGGTTAAATGTTATTTTATTCAATCTTGTTTCTACTATTTAATCTTTGGGTTTGAATGCTTTTCTTTTAGCATGGAAGTGTTATTGCAGTCACTGACACTGGAAAGTGCAGTGACAGTTCAAGCTAATAATCATGGCAATGGAAGTTGCTTAAGGATTAGAGGAATTTAATCCGCTTGTTCTTAATAGTGTTCCATTTCATGCATCGGAAGGCGGGGTTAATGTGCATGTTTAAGTCTTAGATTAAATATAGAAGTTAAGCTTGGTAAGATATTCATTGCAGTTTAATGCATCGGCAATCACCTATCCTTTTGTACCTTGTGAGCACTTAGCATTCTGTTGAATATTCACGTTGGTAATCCCAATTTCTCACTGTCATATTTTATCTTATTATTTTCAAGTTATTGCTTCGAAACTTACTCTCACAATTTATGTTGTTTATATCCATTTGTTACATTGACATTGATAGACAAAACACAACCATCCTTGTGGGATCGATATCCGACAGACTCATATCTGTCTACTATGCTTGCATTGACAGTGTACGCTTGCATATTATTGCTATGACATGAAACAGCCGATCATGTTTTGGCGTCGTTGCTGAGCATGGCGTTTGTTTGATATTTTTTTATTTTTTTTATTTCATAATATTTAGTTACTACTATCTAGTTTTATTTTTTTTTTTGTTATTTGCACATTTTACTTTAGGTGTTGTATGACTTGAAGCAATTCAGAGTTTATTGCTGATTTTGATCCAGAAATTGAAAGAACTGTTTGAAGGAGACTTCGAGAACAAAGGAATATGTTTTTACAAAACAGGACTATACGAGACTTTGTAGTACCTATCCTGGATGACTTACAATCGAGAGTTGTTAGACTAGCAATCCAAACTGGAAATTTCGAACTCAACCAGTAATGTTTCAAATGTTGAATTCTAATTGGCAATCTACTAGACTGTCGCATGAAGATGTAAGAGAACATCTTAAATCATTTTTATTGATTTGTGCTTTATTTCGTCAACAAGACGTTCCTAATGATGTTTTTAAGATGCAATTATTTCTTTATTCCTTGTAGGGAAGAGCTCGTACTTGGTTCTTTGGGCTACCTGCCGGATCAATTACTTCTTGGAATGCACTAGCAACACAATTTGTTTTGCGATTTAACCTACCAACAATGAATGCACGTCTTTAAAATGATATTACAATGTAGCTAGATGATGAGAATCGTCACACCACATGGGAACGTTATAAATCATTGCTTCGACGTTGTCCCAAGCACGGCATTCAACAGGAAGCACAAATTGGAATCTTGTATAATGGGTTGAATTCACACACAAGGAATCTTGTCGATGCATCAGCCAATGGACCTTTGCTGGATTGTACTGTTATTGAAATTCTAGAGAGAATTGCTTAAAATGATTACTAATATCTAATCTCTAGAGCTGCACAAGCAAAAGCTACTCTAGGTGTAACACCCATAACCCATTTCTGTAGCCGGACTAGGGTTAAAGGCATGACCAGACAAACCAGAACATTTTACACATAATTCATATATATATATATCATCCATAATCATAGTCAAACATTATCATAAAGTCCCTTATATAGGTCATTGAGACCTTAAACATGCATTAGAAAGGGGTCAGGACTAAACCAAGTCCATACAAAATGTTTCGAAACTTATACATTTTTCAAAGTTGCACAGGTCACACTCGTGTGAACAGGCCATGTACCTCACACGGCTTTAGACACGCCCGTGTGTTTAGACCATGGCAAAACAGGGCATACATACTGACTTATCCACACGGCCGGAGACACGCCCGTGTGCCTTGGCCGTGGTTGAAACTGACTTGGGTCACACGGCTGACCACACGCCCATGTGTCAAGCCCGTGTACCCTTCGAAATAGCCACACACGCCTATGTGCCAAGGCTGTGTGCCTTACACAGCCACTAGACATGCCCGTGTGTCTAGGCTGTGCTCGAGATTGACTTTCTCCTAAAAGAAACGTTGAAGAACATGGTCAAGACACACGCCCATGTGCTCAACTGTGTGGGCAAATATAGGCCATTTGTAAGGCCAAATTGCCACCCAATAAGGGTCCTACCTACAAGCATAAAACCAAACATATTTTATACCAAATTCTAGCCAATTCATACACCAAAACATACACCACTCATGCCATTTCCTTATCAACAAATTTCATAAATAACATCTATACTAAAACATGCTAAATCATAAGCCAAAGACATACCAAAACATATATTTCATCATATCAATTCATTCCATTCATTCTTATGCCAAAACTAACCAATTTCACAATTAAGCATATACCAAGAACTTACCAAATTGATCAATTCTCTTGGCTATTCAAAAACACATCACATTAGCAACATTGCATCACATAATTCATACCAAAATTCATTCATATATACAATCAAAACCAAGCCATATCACATGGCTAGACATACACATTACAAAACATAATCACATACTTCTAGCCTATACATGCCATACTACAATATTTATACTTTCAAAATGTACCAAAATAGAGTTCGATAGTCTGGTGATAATCCTCGACGATCCCCATGCTCCCAGTAGCTTCTATATCTAAAAAAAATTGAAAATTGCACAGAGTGAGCTTTCAAAAGCTTAGTAAGCCATATACAAATAAACTTATCATTCGAAACATGAAAACACCATCAAATTACATATACTCCATGGCTAAATATTATCTCAAACCACATAGTTCATAAACATTTCACTTATTCCCAATTCATTTACACATATAAAGTATTTTCTCATACTTATAACACATATCATCACTTGTACATATACTTACCTTTTACACTCAAACATAGTATACATTTCGAACGTACCTGAATCGGATACATATTTCATATAATCATTCATTTCTTGGAATGCCCGTTGAACCGTTCAAAATCATAAGGATATGCGGATAGCTCAAAAAGCTCGTACAATGCCAATGTCCTAGACGTGGTCTTACATGTAATCTAATATCGATGCCACTGCCCCAAACAGGGTCTTACTCGAAATCAAATTCGATGCCAATGTCCTAGACATGGTCTTACATGTAAATCATAAGTCGAGGCCAACGTCCCAGACGTGGTCTTACATGAAAACACATATCGGATCCTATGTCATGACATATGTATCCTAACTATTCCTATGGTTCGTATGGGGCTTTTCGGGCATCAGAACTTTGTCAATAATTTCTCGAATATCTCATTCTCAACACATATAATCATTTATTATTATTCAATACATAAAAACAATAATAATTCAATTCAAAACACATTTATTTGTATATCGACTTTCCTCGTGAAGATTTGAATAAACGGAGTCAACTGTTCAACGACTTTCGACTTTCCCCAGTCTAATTCCGTTTTCTTTGGTTCTTGATCTAAATCAATTCAATTTAATTTATTCAAACTCACATTCATTCAAATCAATCCAAAAACACGTATTTAGGACATTTTACAAATTAGCCCTCACATTTTCACATTTTGACACTTTAGTCCTTAATTCAAAAAATCATAAATCTTTTTCTTTTACTTAGTATTTTTGGAAACCATATATGAAAATGAACAAAATATGACTTTTGTTTTATTTTAATTAAGCTTAATTATTCAAATACCAAGTTTGCCCGTAATGAATATGCATTAAAAATCCATCAACTATGGACATGTTTGTCCATCCATTAAACTAATGGTTTTATAACAATATAAGGACCCCACATTTAATAAGACATAACAAATAGACACTTTATCAAATAGAACACATCTTTTACATTTTCTGCGATTAGGTCCTTTTATCAAATTAAGCACACAAATGATCAAATTTTCACACGAAACTTTCACACATGTCAATTCACATATTATAAACACGAAAAATAATATTATAATATTTTTTTGACTCTAATTTGTGGTCCCAAAAGCACTATTTTGACTAGGGTCTAAATCGACCTGTTACACCAGGAGTTATTAAACTGGACGCGATATCTGCCCTTAGTGCTCAAGTTTCTTCTCATACAAATATGATAAAAAATATGAAAGGGACTAGTGATATTGCACCTATACAAGTCGTTCAACAAGTTAATGTTCCTACTTTTTTTTTTGTGAGATTTGCACTGACAAACACAACTATGAAGATTGTCCACAAGATGCAGAAAATGCCTTCTATGTCAATAACATCCACAAAAATTCTTATGGCAACTCTTTTAATAATTCTACACGCAATCAATAGTCTTGGGGAATGCAGAATACTAGACAAAATGCTATGACATTCTAATATGGGAATATATCTACTCAAGAAAATTATAATTCAAGACAAGGGAATTACAATTAACAATAGTAGAACTACAATCAACACATTCAGATACAGCCACAAAAAAGCTAAATGTACCCACACTAGAGTCAGACACAATCATAACACTCTTCAATGTTGAACCAGCATGCTTCAGAACATCGACGACAACAATACACACAAGCTTCTCCATCTGAATCATTACCTGCTCTTGAGGATTTAATGCGAGAGCATATGACTCACACAGAAGCTATTGTGTAAGGGAATTCATCTTCCATTTGGGCGTTAGAGGCATAATTAGGACAACTTACTTCGAATCTGAATACTCGACCACTGGGCACGCTCCTAGTGACATGAAAAATCTGATTCCGAGGGGGAAAGAACACTGCAAGGTTATCATGCTTAGGAGTGGTAAACAAACTAGCGGGCCGATTACAGACTCTATTGTCGCACCTCAAACTAGTGGTGAAATGACTTCTAGTGAGATGGTTGAATTTGAAAAGATTATTGAGGTATCAAATAAAGAAATTCCACAACTTGTCACTCATATGCCTAATGTCCAACCCTTGAAACTGTTTACCAACCAAAGGTGTCGGTGCAATTAGATGTATCTCCACCTTTACCTTTTCTACAAAGATTTAGGGAGAATGAGTAGGATAAGCAGTACGAATAATTCCTGAACACACTGAAGCAACTTCAGGTCAATATTCCTTTAGTAGACGCTCTTGTACAAATTTTGAATTATGGTAAATTTATGAAGGAGCTCTTGTCCAAGAGGAAGAAGCTCAGCGATAGGGAAACTATTGTACTCATAGAGGGCTGTAGTGCTCTTTTGACAAATACGTTACCCTAAAAAATGAAAGATCTTAGGAGCTTTACTATCCCTTGTTCAATTGGACACCATTATTTGGGTAAGGCTTTATGCGACTTAGGAGTTGGGAGTTGGCATCAACCTAATGCTGTTATCAACTTTCAGAAAGTTGGGAATAGGTCACATGAAACCTACTGCAGTGGCATTGCAACTAGCTGATCAATCTTTGGCTCAACTTGAAGGGCAAATCAAAAATATCTTAGTTTGTGTGGATAAATTCATTTTTTGGCTGATTTTATCATACTTGGCTGCAAGGTAGACAATGAGGTTTCCATAATCTTAGGATGACCAATTTTAGCCACCAGAAGAACTCTTATTGATGTTTACAAAGGTGAATTAACCATGCAACTTAATGATGAGCATGTTACCTTTAGTGTTTTCGAATCTATACAATGAAAGGATAAAGAAGAATGCCATACTATCAATGTGCTAGATGATTTAATTGAGGAAAAATTCAATGACCAAAGCACAATACTTTTTGAAGAGTTTGCAGTGATATATGATAATGAATTCTTAGATAATTGTGACAACAGGGTTGACGCTAATAATATTAAACTCAAGCATGGATGGCAGATTGAATCCTTAGACTTAGTTAACAGAACAACTACAATTTTCAAACCATTTATCGACGAAGCTCTAACTCTGGAATTGAAACCACTACCTACTCATCTTAAATACATCTTTCTTGGTGATAATAATACCCTCCCAGTTATTGTCTCCACAACACTGGATGTAACTCAAGAAAAGAAATTGGTCTATATTCTTCAACAGCATAAATGAGCTATTTCTTGGAGTATTATCGATATTCGAGGCATTAGTCCATCTTTTTGCAGGGACAAGATCAAGTTGGAAGAAGAAGGCAAGCAATCAATTAAGCAACAAAGAAGATTAAACGAGAAGATGAAAGAATTTGTTAAGAAAGAAATTATAAAGTGGCTTGATGCTGGAGTTATCTACTTTATTTCTGATAGTAATTGGGTAAGTCTAGTGCAATGCGTTCCTAAAAAAAGTGGCATCATAATGGTTAGCAATGACAAAGACATATTAATTCCTACACACATTCATATGGGATGACGAGTCTGTATGGATTATCGCAAGCTTAATGCTACCATAAGGAAGGACCACTTCCCACTTCCTGTCATTGACCATATATTGGACAGGCTTGCTGGAAGATCCTATTACTACTTCTTAGACAACTATTCTAGGTACAATCAAATTGCTATTGCACTAAAGGATAAAGAGAAAACAACTATCACCTGTCCCTTTGGTACTTTTGCTTTTCATCTATGCCTTTCGGTCTTTGCAACACACTAGCCACATTTCAAATGTGCATGATGGAAATATTCTTAAATATGGTTGAAGATTCTTTAGAGGTCTTTATGGATGATTTTTCAATCTATGGGAACGATTTTGATCATTGTATCAAAAATTTGGATAAAGTATTGTAGTGACGTGAAAACACACATCTTGTTCTAAATTGGGAAAAATGCCATTTCATGGCAACTAAAGGCATTGTGTTAGGCCATCGCATCTCTAGTCAAGGTATTGCAGTAGACAAAGCTAAAGGGGAAAACATTGAGAAATTATCTCCATCGACAAATGTGAAAGGTATTCACAGTTTTCTTGGCCATGCGAGGTTTTACGAAAGATTTATTAGAGATTTCTCAAAAATTGCAAAGCCCTTATGCTCATTGCTAGAATAGAATCAAAAATTCCTCTTTGACAAGACATGTTTAGAGGCATTCATTAAATTAAAGACACAGCTTGTAAATACACCTATTGTCATTGCACCATTTGGTTTCAGCCTTTTGAAGCTTTGTGCGATGCAAGCAACTTTACTGTGGGTGCTGTTCTAGGACAACGTAAGGGAAAAATATTTCACGCCATCTATTATGCTAGCAAAACTCTTACAAAGGCTCAAATCAACTATACCACTATAGAGAAAGAATTGTTGGCTATAGTCTTTTCTTTTGACAAGTTTTGTTCTTATCTTGTCGGTGCAAAGGTTACCTTTGTAACAACCTAATTTTAGGCTTAGTCAGAACAGTGGTTTTGGGACCACAAATTTGATGAGGAAAATTTTAATTTCATTATATTTTTATGGTCTACGATTTCACGGGATGATTACTTGAAAATTTCGTTCAAAAATTTTGACATTTGGGCACTTAGTTTAGTCAAAAGGACTAAATTGTAAAATGTGCAAAAGTTGAGTTCTACATGCTAGAGGTGCCCAATTGTTATCAAATTTTAAATTGGAGGTCATTATATGGTAATTAGACCATTGGATAATTTTTTGGACAAAAATGGACATGAAATAGGTGAAATAGAATATTTTTAAGTTGGGGGCATTTTGCTCATTTAGTAATTAAATGATTAAATAAACAAAATAAAAAGCCAAATTTTGCTCATCTTCATCCCTTGGCCGAATTTTTTTAATACCACAATGGCTAGGGTTTTGTTCAAGCTTTCCAACCTCCATAGTAAGTCCGTTCTTGCCCCATTTTTAATGATTTTCACGTTTTTGAAATCCTTGTAACGCGATCTAGCTATTTCTACCACTAATTTGAGATATGATGAAGGTCTAGGTTTTGACCCATGTTAGAAATTTGTGTATTTTGATGTTTAATGGTAGATTATGCATGTTTACAATTAGATAAATGACTTTTACTAAGTGATTTTTGGTGAAAATGCCTAAAAAGACTAAATTGTAAAAGTTATGAAATTTGACATAAAAGTGTGATTTAGTGGAAATTGAGGGCTGTTATAATTATGAAAATGGTTTAGCTAGGCTTGTAAGTTAAAGAAATTGAATAAGTTTCATTTTTGAGCCTAGAGGCAAAAATGTAAATATGTGAAACTTTAGGGGCAAAAATGTAACTTTGCCATAATATGATTTTTGGGTCACATTGAATAATGTGACTAATAAATAAGTTAAATGTGATGTTATAGATCGAAAAAATTGAGGTTCAGACCTAGAACAGAAGAAAAATGACAAATTGACGATTAGGTCCCTTTTTGCCATTTTGGTATCGAGGTAAGTTCATACGTAAATAATACAACCTTATGTTATGTATTTAATATTTTTATATTGTATGAATTGTATTTTTTTAATGAAATTGATTAATGACGAAGTTTTGAGAAATGAGATATCCTGATTTAACCTTAAGAGTAGGATACAATTGTCATGATATTAGAGTTACTAAGATTCCCTATAAGACCTTATATGGGATATGGCATCAGTATGTGATTTTGTATAAGACCATGTCAGGGACATGGCATCGATATGACATTTCATGTAAGACCATATCCGAGATATGGCATTGATACGATACTATATGTATGAGATCCCCGAGTATTCTTAGTATTCCAATGAGTTCAACGGGTATGCCAAAGATAAGGAAGTACGTAACTATGTTACGAAAGGTATAGGTATGTACACAGAATTCATGTGAAGTGAATTCGATATATGATGAATTCTTGGTAAGAATGTACACGATAAGTTAGGTTTGTGAGAATTTGATAGCCATGTGATCAATGACATGTTTTTATGATCAACGAATGCATGATAAGATTTGAGAATAATCATGTGATAAGCTTATGAGCCTAATTGGGTTGTGATATAGCATGATGTATATATGTAAACTGTGATTCACTGGATATGAGAAAAAGGTAAGATAAGTGTAATTGTCTATTAAAGTCATTATGAAAACTTTGAGATATATGAGTTATAGGTAAGTGAATATTTGTTAAGCTATATGTAAAATTAAGATTGTTCGTAAATGATGTGCAAGTTGTAAAAAGAGTTGAAGTGTCTTGTTAAATAATGCGATATGCTATAATGAGGAGATTATGGTAGCTAGTCTAATGCCAAGACATGTAATTTATGCTTGTAAGTTATAAGAGTAAGCAATTATGAAAGAGTAAGTGGAAATCATGAGATTTAATGCAAATTGTATTAATAATATTCTTATGGATGGGTAAAATATATGAATGTTAATAGTTGTTTACTATTTGCATATGAACTTACTAAGCTTAAATTCTTACTCCCCTTTCTTTTCTATCTCTTATAGGTTAATTTAGCTAGCTCAGGTTGGAGTACGCCGGAGACACTATCACATTATCAAGCTATCATTGCGTATAAGTGAATGCATATATTTTAAGTTTATGGCATGTATAAGGACTTGACATTTATTAATTTTGTCATCTTTAATGTGGCTGAATGTGTTGGCCTATAATTGTTTATGGTTCAAATTGTATATAGCCATGAATGATGGCTTATGTTTATTAGATGCTTATGCATATGATTATGCCTTTTGTGTATGTGAAGCAAGTATGTTCATAACAAGCTAAATATGATGATTAAGTAAGATAAATGATGATATGAGAATGACATGCTATTGACATATTTGTGGTCATTTGCTTGTCTAAGTATGTTATGTGTGATGCTATGTGATGTTGTGCAAATGTGTGCAAGTGAGGGTGACTAAATGGCTTGGAAAATAGCCTTTTATTTGTCTACACAGGTAGACACATAGGCGTGTGTCCCCTGCACCCTAATTAATGCAAAATAGAATGCCCAGTAGTAAACACATCAGTAGAGACACGGTCGTGTGTCTCAGCCGTGTGGAGGACATGCCCTAAGCACACGGGCATGTGTCTTGGCCATGTAACCTTGATTGTGTTGGTGATGTCATTAACAGAGAGTTACATGAGCTGAGGACAGAGGCGTGTCCCAAGCCACACAGGCGTGTCCCAAGCCACATAGGCGTGTGTGACCACACGGCCTACCCACACGAGCGTGTGACTCTACAAAGCATCAAAATTTTCTAAGCATTGTAAAAATTTTGAAAGTTCTCGGTTTAGTCCTAAACCACCCCCAATATAAGTTTTGGGCCTTGTAGGCCCATAATAGGGACGACATGAGTGTAAATGAAGTTTTAAATATGAATGGAAACTCATGTCTTGGTTTTGGGTGAATACTTGTATTTATGTCTAGTAATGCCTCATACCTTATTCTGGCATCAAATACGGGTAAGGGGTGTTACATTTAGTGGTATCAGAGCTATGGTTTCTCAGACTAACCTAGCGTATGTGAGTCTAGCTTTATATGCCATAATACTACTCATGATAGTGTAACACTCCCGGCTCTAACGAAATTGTTTTGTTAAGATAGAGATGGCTTCCAATGAGCTATTTTCGATAATCTTGAAAATGATATTGAGATGAATGAAATGTGCTCACGTTATGTTGAAATTCAGAAAGGTATGAATAAAAATTCGTGTTATGCATGTGTTCATGTATAGGAAGAGATGATCATAAGTTGAGAAATGTAGAAAGGTGAAATGAAATGAAAGTTTATGTTGTGATAAGCTTATCCATATATGTTGGTATTCATATGATGTTATGTGCATGACTTATTTGATTGAGTGAAGAAGATAAGTAAACTTACCCAATAGACGAAATATATGTGAATGTACACTTGTTTGAGTAATGCATAATCGGTATGTCCCTATAGTTGAATCTCATGTGTGATTGTTAAATTAGAGAATATGTAATGTTTTGTTTTATGATCTTGTTATGGAACCACAAATATTATAATAGTATGGAAGTTAAACTGGAAGATCAAATTAAGTAGAATGCAGGAGATGAGTACGATCGTTCAATGATAAATTGACGGATAAGACCATGGTTGGACCATGGCAGTGTATGTGATCCCATGTAAGACCATGTCTGGGACATGGCATTGGCATTAACATGTGTGGTCCCATGTGAGACCATGTCTGGGACATGGCATTCGCACCGATATTTATGTGATCCTATGTAAGACCATGTTTGGGACATGGCATTAGCATCGATATGTGTGATCCCATGTAAGACCATATCTAGGATATGGCATTGGCATCGATAAGTGATCCCATGTAAGACCATATCTGGGATATGGCATTGGCATCAATACGTGATCCTATGTAAGACCATGTCTGGGACATGGCATTGGAACCGATATTTATGTGATCCTATGTAAGACCATGTCTGGGAGATGTCATCAGCATCGATATGTGTGATCCCATGTAAGACCATATCTGGGATATGGCATTGGCATCAATATGGGATTTCGTGTAAGACCATGTCTAGGACATGGCATCGATATCAGACTTCGTGTAAGACCATAAATGGGCTATGACATCGTGACGACATGTAAGACCATAGCTAGGCTATGACATTGTGATATGAGTAAGACCATAGTTGGACTATGGCATCAAGTAAACGACATTCTCAAACATGGAAGACGTTCTCTAATTTAACGAATGTCGGTAACTAAAATTTAAGCTAAATGTTGGGATTTAATTAAATATTAATATTGAGCTCTAGTAAGTAAATTCATTGTTTGAAATTGTGAATGGCAAAAAACATTTGTGAAATGAATAAGTGTGTTAATTTGCTTGAAGTAAACTATATGATTATGATGATATTAAATCAATGATGAAATGCTAAGACATATGTGTGTATTTATGAGAGTCAAGTTAGAGGCTTTACGACCTCACCCGCTTACCAGTGTTGCTTTATGGTGAAAGCTCACGAGAATAATGTTGAATAAGTCCACAAATGTGAAACTAAAGAGTTTAGTGGTGAAATAACTAGTAATGTATACAGAGATGAGAATAGTTTGGAAAGTAAAAACAACTTTGGAAGAAATATCAGATTGTTTTAAAGATTATACATATTTTGTAATGTCATGGTTAAAAAAGAAGTTAGCCTTGGCTGTTCAACTCATTCAAGAATAATGATTAAAGTTAGCCTTGGCTATTCAACTCATTCAAGAATAATGATTAAAGTATGTATTTACTGAAATTTCTCCCAAATTGATGTTTATTAGTGAGTGAAATAATACGGGATTTAGGATGACAGAATTAGTCAGAGAAATGATATTTGAGTTGTAAAGATGTCTGTATATGACAGTTATAGTTGAATAAACTACGACGACTTCTTCTAAGTATTTTATCTAATTGTTATCCTCAGAGATATATGTGATTGTTTGTTTTTTTGATGAAAATCCTATCATGTGAGAGTTTTAGCTAACTCTAATACTAGATGAAAGCACTGTTGGTTTGATCGGTTTATAAGTGGTATTCCTTTTGGTTTTCTCTGAGGAACCATCAGGAATTTATTATTTTCTTATGAGTTATTGTGTTCCGATATGGTATTGTATCTTGGTTTTCCTATTATTCATACTTCATGAATTATTAATCATGGCTCAAATTTTTTGGAAGTGTGTTCATTGACTTATGATAACTATGTCCACTATGATTATGTTTCGGATTCGATCATAGAATGTGGTGATTCTAGTACCTGTATTTTTGTAATTTTCATGAAAGGAATTAGCATCGGCAATAGTATAAACAATGAAATCACAAGTTCCAATTTGTATGGACTTCTTTTCTCAGATAAGTTAATTAAATTCAATGCATTCAATTGGGACATCTTTGTTTCTTTAAACTAATGTGATTGTAAAGGGTCTTCAATAGCATGATAAGTGAATTTTGAACGATTGTGTGATTGAATTTTTTTTAATAGCATGAAGAAAAGAACATTTTGATGTGTTATTATTTGATAGTTGAGATCGACCCAGCTATTTTGTCAGAACAAGCTAGGCAGTTGAAATGTGATTTGGGTTATGCGTATTCAAGCATATCCTCAAATAAGGGAATGAATTTTGTGCATTCACGAGTATATCGATATATAGTCTGAATGAAGAATAGATATTCTAGAGAGTATGATACTGAGATATGCCAATTAGATTTGTTCTAATCGGATAATGTTATTACGAATTAAATCTATTCTGAATGATAGGATATTACATTTATGAAAGATTGAATGATCTGTGCATGTTAACAAGTTGGAAACAGTAGAAGGTATTATTAACTGAAGGTTCTAGTTCTGAATTTAGTTTGAATTGAGTAAGGAATTTGATTTTCAGCGGTGCGCTATTGAACTAATTGGTATTGCTTTAATACGAGAGTGTAAAAAGGTAGTTTGTACATTTAGACTGTGAAAGTTATATCAAATGGAATTGTTCGACTAGTAATTTAGAGACGACCACTTGTATGTCGGTATTGTGAATTCAATGATATAATGTGTTCAACGAAAAATGTTATAGGTGTCCTAGTTCTAGTGGTATAAGTATCTAATGTTACAGAAAAAGATCTGAAGGTTAAGACATTGTCAATGGATTTAGATATTGGAAGATTTCGAGGAATTATTGATTTACCTTTTGGAAAGCAAGTATATTTACCGATACTTGTATGGAAAATTTTGTTCATTTTGTGAGAGTTGGATACATGATTAACTTTATTTCAAGATGATCTAATTCTAGCTATATTAAGTGCTAAAGCGAAGTTTTCTTTGCGAACCTGAGAAGCTCAGAAATGTGATAGGGAATGGTAATCTAAATGACTTGAGAGCGAGTTTACTTTTGATGTTGAATTTCAGGTCAGACATTGTTCTTGTTATTATTGATATGTTGAGAATGAAATTGCGTATTGATGAATCTAGAACTTATACAGAAGTTTTTGTACGAGGCTCAATAGTAACACGTCTGTTCATCCAAGAGTAATAAAATGTGCAGTTATATAAAGTAGATGTGCCAGTGATTGTGTATGTTACATGATATTTTTGGATTCGTATTCAGATGGCGACATGTTAACAGATAAAAGTCGAAAATCAAGTGTATTCAGGGCTAATACAGTCAGTGATAATGCTAGTCTGTTATGAGATGGGATTGCTATAGATTCCATATCAAAACTATTATATCTCTAAAAAGGAAGATGTAAATTGAATTGAGGTTAATAATTTGACAAAGAAAGAATCCGTATGATCATTTTAGTATATACAAAATTCTTATTTGACAGATTAATTGAGGATGTGTATTCTTGAGAGAGTAACTGAGACCTTTGATGATATGCTCCTACACTGTGTATTAAAGTTCAAAGGTTATTGTGACAGTCCTAATTTGACCCCAGTCAAAAAGTGGTTTCGGGACCACAAAACTGAGTCATAAAAATAATTAATCGTCATATTCTATGTTTATTATATGTGAATATACATGTGTGAAAGTTTCATACTTTAATTTTGTCATTCGTATGTGAAATTTATTAGTTGGGACTTATGTGAGACAATTGTGAAATGTGATAGGCAAATGTAAAAGTGGTCTATTAGTGCATGTTATAAAATGCTTGGACTTGCATGTCAAATGTCCCTTTTTGTTTATAGTGGCCGGCCATGATGATGATTTTATATTAAAAATAGATATTAATATTTATTTATAATGGCTTAATAATTTTATATTATTAATAAATAAATAAAAGAAAATGGGTGATGAAAACAAAGCTTCATCTTTGTTATTCTTGGCCGAATTGTAAGAGAGGAAAGGGGAGAAAGCTCCATTCGGTTACCTTAGGCTTGAATCAAGGTAAGACTTCTAATTAATTCTTAAATTTTTTGTTAATTTTAAGTTAGTTACCAAGTTCTTTATTCAACGCATATTAAAATTTTGATTTTTGGGAAGGATTTGAGCATTCGGCCATGGGAGAAATTGAAGGGGATAAATTGTTGTTCTCATATTTTAATGAAGTTTGAGCTAGTTAATACTTAGTTGTTAGTATTTATATGTAAAATGGATGAATTTGGACTTGTTTAGTTACTTGAACAAATGTTTGGTATTTAAATGTTAAAATGTGAGCAAATGCCATTTGGGTGATAGAAATGAATGAATTAGAGGTTTGGCATTGTATATGAATTTTTAAGGGTATAATTATGCATAGGTTTCGGCTTTGATAGTATTTATATAAGTATAATTAGTTCATTTTGATAATATTGTGTAAAGTGATAAGTAAAAATACTATGATGACAAAAGTTTAATAACATTCGGCTAAGGACTATAAGTGTTAGTTAATTCGGTATAAAAGTATAGGTATTAATTACCTTGTATTTGAAGTTGTGAAGAATAGGTAGTGGTCAATTAAAGTAATGAAGGTTAAATCTTTAAGTTTGGTTAAATTGGACGTTTAGCATTACTTATGACATTGGATAAGAGTGTATGAAAGTAAGCTTGAGTAGTTAGGGCTAAATGGGTCATATAATGATCTTAAATGGATTGTATGCATATGACAGTGTAGGTATTTGTGTGTGCAGCATTAAAGATAAATGGAAATTGGTATTGTGGTAAATGTTGATAAGATGACATTCGGAGTTAGCTATATGTTTTGGAACTATACTATAATTTGAAAATAAAAGTATATAATATTAAAGCATGCATTATATATATATGCATGTGTATATGCGGTTGTGCATAATTAGGAGTAAATGATTAAATGATGATAGTCATATATAGGTACGAATATATATATATGTCTTATGCATGTACCATGTACTTATAGTGACAATCGGATGTATGGTTGAATTCATGCATATGAAAGCATGATAAGTTATGTGAATCTTTGTTTGTGTATGCGAATTAGATATTGAATAAATAAGTATGAAATCAGTTCATGACATATTTTATAAAATATAATATGTATTGGAGTTTTATTTGATTGTCAAATGTGACTACTAAGAAGTAAAGTTGAGTAAGTAATTTAAATAAATGTATTTGTTTTAATTAAGCTCAAGAGCAAAGAGGGTCTAAATCAGATAGGGGAAAGGAGAAAGTAGTCAAGTAGATTATCCACAACTGTACAAAATATCTGAGGTAAGTTTTGAGTAGTCTCCTCTAGTATATATAATTGATGATGCCTTATAAGAGTATAATAGGTGAATTATATCTTTGGTTTGCACTTGAATAAAGTCATTTATTAAATAATGCGTGTATATGACTTATAGTTTGATGGTCACTTTGAGTTTAAGCTTGAATGGTGAAATGAATGTGTGATATTAGGTATAACTTTTGAGCCAAAATGTGAATGATGATGTGCAAATTGAGCTTATATCCAAACATATTATATGACTACTAAAGTGATAGGTTGAATCAAATGTGTTAAAATATGATTAATATTCATGGTATTTGAAATATATCCGGACATGAAGTCCGCAGGCTATATGCTGGGAATATATTCGGACATGAGGTTCGCAGGCTATGTGCTAGAAATATATTCGGACTTGAAGTCCGCAGGCTATGTGCTGGAAATATATCCGGACTTGAAGTCCGCAAGCTACGTGCTGGAATGGTATCCTGGTTAAAGACCCGTGAACTTGTGTTATAAATGTGTTTCGAGTGCTAAGACTTGACCGGAACGAGGCCAGTAAGTTAAGTAAGACTACAATAATGAATGTCCGTGGTAACCATCATCGAGTAAGTAATATATATACTTTGCATGTTAAGGTACGTATTATGTGCTCATATGTAAATTGATTTCAAAATGATTTATTAGTATCAAAGAATGATGTATGTATATATATATGTGGATGAATTCGGTATTTGAGGATAAGACAATGACATACTCGGTCAATGTAAGTCATTATAGGAAAATATGTGACTAAAAGTAATTGTATAAGCCATGTAGATAATGAAACATGTGTTAGAAATCTTCTTGTGTATACATAAATACATACTCGGCCAATAGGATTTATAACTAGTGTATTTGTGTATATTCAACCAAGTATATTCAACCAAGTGAATTAAAATTGGAATACGAGGTTTGTTTACTTAATGTTTGTTTTAAATGACAAGCTTTTGCAGTATGAAATGCTTAAAACTTACTAAGCCTCAAAAGCTTACTTTGTTTCTTATTTCTCTATTTTATAAATTGTTGATTTTGGCCACCGACTCGGGGATCGTCAGCGGATCATCATACTATCGACCTTTTGGTATAGTTATATTTTGGACTTGATATGGCATGCATAGGTTAGACCGGTGTTAGTTATGTTTTGTAATTGTAAATAGTTCGGCCATGTGAAAATGGTATATATATATATAACTTAAATATCAGTATGTTTTCAGCTCGATTTCTATTTTAGTTGATAGATTATGTGAATGAAATTAAATATTTAGCTCTGTAATACCTCATAGCCTAAACCGGTGATCGGTGTAACACCCTGATTTTGGGCCTAGTCGGAATAGTGATGTCGGGACCACAAATTTGAGATAGAAATAATTATTTTATGATTATTTTGAGGTCTATGATATGATTGCATGATTGTGTGAAAGTTTCGTGAAGAAATTCAATGCATAAAGTGCTTAATTTAAAGTTAGGGACTAAATTGAATAAGTTGCAAAACTTGCATTCTAGAAGTTTTTAGTATGAAATTGCATTGAAATATTAATTAGGAGGTCTTAAATAGAATTTGACCAATTTTAAGTTCATGGACAAAATTAGGACATGGAAGGAATTTTTGAAAGTTTAGTAGTAAGGGCATTTTGGTCATTTAGGGGTAAAATGAATTAAAATACAAAATTAAAAGCCAATTTTGCTCATCTTCTTCATGGAGGCCGAAATTAGCATGGGGGAGGCCATGGCTAGGGTTTTCAAGCTTTCCAAGCTCAATAGTAAGTGATTCCAAGCCCCGCTTTTTAATGTTCTTTACGTTTTTGAATCCCTGTAGCTCAATTAAGCTTATTCTAGCAATAATTTAAGCTAGGGTTCATATTTGGAAAAATATCCATAGGTGAAATTTTTGTATTTTGATGTTTTATGATAGAATATGAGGTTTTAAATTATGTTAAACAACTTGTGCTACTCGGTTTTAATCGAAAACGAGTAAAACTAAGATATGTCGGTAAAAATACTTATTGTTCATAACTATATGTTAGAGTGAGAATTTGATGTTGTTGTAGAAGAAAAATGTTCAGCATGTCATAAAACATAGGAATAAGGGCTGAAATTAAATTTTCGAGTCTTGGGGCAAAAGTGCAAATATGCAAAAGTTTAGGGGTCAAAATGTAAATTTGTAAAAATATGATTTTGGACCCGTATGAATAATGTGACTAATTATTAGGCTAAATGTGATATTATAGATGAAGGAAATCGAGATTCGGGCTTAAATCGGGAAAAGACAAGGTTATGGATTAAAATAGTAAATTGCCGCTTTCAATCGAGGTAAGTTCGTGTGTTAATAATAATGCAATACCATGCATGAATTGTAATTCTCTATTGATATGGCATAAATTGTATGATTTAATATGTTTAAGAGAAGTTGATGGATGGTATGTATGATATAAAAAAATGTAATGCTAGTTGTGTCATGTGAAATTGAATGGAATTATTGTTACAAGAATTGAGTGTTAAATTACTATTAATCAGGTTGTATGAATTGTTGCACGGTTGTACCTGATGAGATTTTGATAAGTTTGTACGTAAATAATTTATCGATTTATTTTATTTTATTTTATTATATTTTGTTATCATATGAAATGTGGCTACCTATAGATTGACTATTTGTTGTAAATTGAAAATTGAAAAAGGACTATGAATAAATTTGTAACATATTGGAAATATGTTTGTTGGTAATTACTTGATTGGTGAAATTGTTAGAAAAGAGAGAGAAATCCCGGTTGAACCTTCGGAAAGATTGGATGATACAAATGGTATGTAGCTAGGTCACATGTATGGTGCTGAGTGCACATCATGTGTACAAGAGAGCTACGAGATATTATGATGTAGCTAGGTCACATGGGTGATACTATGTGTACACCATGTAGACAAGAGAGCTACGGGATATATGTAGCTAGGTCGCATGCGTGGTTCCGTGAAGGACACCATGTAGACAAGAGAGCTACGAGATAAATCAAGCTAGGTCACATGGGTGATACTAAGTGTTCACCATGTGTACAAGAGAGCCGAACTTTATGATGGGTAGAGCTATTTGCGGAAACCACCAAGTATCGAGGATTGATCCGAAGTGTTCAACGGGAGACTTATTATGTACTGCTTTGTGAGTTTTGTGATGAATAAGTGCAGGAATTTGGTTATGTGAATAATGTGTTCATTAAGTGATCGGGTTGTGGTAAGGTTATAAACAATTAAGTTATACATGAGGATAATTTTGTGGTGACCTTGTAATCATGGGCCTATACTTGTGATGTATGAAATGTGGTGAAAATGATTTGTGATATGTATGTTAAAATGAGGTTAATACAAAGAAAGTGTGAAAGAGTGAATTAGCAATAAAATTGTCTTGGACAGCAGCAGTTGCGTGACTTTGAAAATTCACTAAAAATCGTGGAAGTTGAATAAAAATGCAAATGATATATGAAAATAAATCTTAATGAGTCTATTTTCACATGAAAGAAACAGGGGAAGCAAAAGAATTCTATATTGTGTGATATTTGAATTATTGTGAAATAGGGTCTGAATGAATTCGAGATCCCCTGTTCTGAATTTAGAAATTCATCATAAATTTTACAAAACTTATTAAGAGTCATACCTTACATGCATGGATTCCTTATTGAGTCTATTTTTAAGGGAAACAAACGGCGTGGTCGTTGGAATTCTGTACAGAGAGAGATTTGGTTCGTAGTACACAGAGGTCAGAGTAGTCATACTCTGAAACAGGGGAGAATTTAACTAATAAACTGTACTAATTGGCCAAACCAAAAATTTTGGAAATCTTATGGGAGAAAGATATATGAATCTAGTTTCAAATAAAATTAACGAAACTAAAGTTGGAGTTTTGTAGCTTCAGATATGAATGATTTAGTAACTGTAACTCAATAACACTACTTAACTCGAATATATGTAATTGTACAATTATAGTGTTTTATCTTGAAAAGCATGGTAGTAATTGCTTATTATTTTCATATGAACTTACTAAGCGTAAAGCTTACCCATCCTCTCCATTTCTTTAGTATTGATAGGTCTGCTCAAGGGTTGGAGATCATCGGAGGCGTAATCACACTATCAAACTATCATTTTGGGAGAATTAATTCAAATATTAGAAATATCAAGTGAGTGGCATGTATAGGAAGTTGGTTTGTAATATGTATTTTTATTATGATTTTGATCGCAATGCGTATTAGTCCGCATTGAGTTATTGTATATGATTATGAGATGTGGTCCTTATCCATTATGGTTTATAAGTTTAATTAATCATGCTACGTCATATGTTTTGATGTAATGATATAGTTAGCTTTGTTTGTTATGCATGTGTTCAAAAGTTTTAAATTAAATGAAATTTTATGGCCCGATTTTTGTCTATGTGTGTTGTTAAGTCCGTAATGCCTCGTACTGCTTCCTACCTTGGATACGGGTAAGGGTGTTACATTTAGTGGTATCGTCGAGCTATGGTTTAGTCGGTTCTCGGACTAACCTAGCATGTGAAAAGTCTAGCTATATATATGCCACGGATTTATGATAGTGTGATGTCTTCCGACGCGCGTATGAGGACCGTCTTATTTAGACAGAGGTACTCTCCAACCGAGCCTGCACCGACCATGTTTAACGTGATGCAAAGGTAATTGAGTAAATTACGATTATAATAAGTTTAGATTCGAAAGGTATGAATAAAGGTTTATAATATTTTAATACGAATAAAAATGTCATTGTCCTGTTGGACATTGAATGTTGATGAATGACAATGATATTTTTTATGAGATAAAGGATTATAATGAAATGAACTTATCTATGTTAAATTGTTTGGACTGAATTATATGATTGTAATGATATGTACATGATGATGCATGAAATGAAAGTTGTAATTGTGGTACAAGTATCTATGGTTGTTTGGCCTTATATGATGTCATGAGCATGACTTAATTTAATTAAATGAATCGATAAGTAAAGCTATCTAGAAAACATAGAATGTATGCATAAGTATATTGTCTAAATGGGACAATAGGAAAAATTTGTGTAAGCCAACATGAATGTTGCATTGCCTGAATGAATGACATGATTTTGATGATGTTGCTATGATGATGGAAATTGTGTCATATGTGTATGTATAAGAAAGACGAGTTAGAGGCCCTATAACCCCTCCCTCTTATAGAAGTGGTGCTTATAATTGAATTTCATGAGATCCATACTGAATAAGTTTCCGCTTGAAAATTTAAAGAGAGTTCAGTGATAGAATAATTATAAGTATAATTAGAGATTAAGAATGAATTGATAAGTAAAGACATAAGTGATAAAAGATCGAGTCTCAATCGATATGGTGGATTACTTCTCTCAAATAAGTCAATTATAATTAATGACTTCAATTGAGATATTTTGGTTACTTGAACTAATGCAATTGAGATGGTTTTAGTTAGCGTAATGAATGAACAAAGAAAAGATTACTGGAAATGTCATTCATCGATGATTAAGATCGACTCGAGTGTTCAATCGAGTGTGAATTATTTATTTGAAATATTTCATGTGACAATTATGTCGGGATTATTTTTCAAAGTCCGATAATAGAATTTCATTTCTCATGCATATAAAAGGCAAATATTCTGAACGAGAAGTGTATATCTCTTAAAAAAATTATATGAGTAAAAACCACTACGAATGATGAGGTTTTCATTTCGTGAAAGCTGAAAAGTTTATTACATGTTGGTAAAGTTTGAAACAGATGAGAATATTGTTAACTGGAATATCCGAAATGGACTAGTCAGTATTGAGTAAAGACTTCTGATTTTTTTAGTAATGTATCACAGTATGAATTGTAATGTGTTTCAAGACAATAAGGTAATGTGATAGTATAGAGCATTCGATGCCACGAGAGAATCTAAATTGTTAATGGGGTTAAAGCCGAGCATCGAATCTACCAGATTATCTTTGCCAGATTGATATTAGGATGGAAATGAGAAATTAAAGAGATGTATTGGAAGCACTGCCTGAGTTAAGGTACTTTATTATTGAGTATGAGATTGAGGAATCTAAGTGAAGACCACTTTTTCGGTAAGATTTTCGGGGACGAAAATCCCTAAAGGGGGGAGAGTTGTAACACCCTGATTTTGGGCCTAGTCGGAATAGTGATGTCGGGACCACAAATTTGAGATAGAAATAATTATTTTATGATTATTTTGAGGTCTATGATATGATTGCATGATTGTGTGAAAGTTTCGTGAAGAAATTCAATGCATAAAGTTCTTAATTTAAAGTTAGGGACTAAATTGAATAAGTTGCAAAACTTGCATTCTAGAAGTTTTTAGTATGAAATTGGATTGAAATATTAATTAGGAGGTCTTAAATAGAATTTGACCAATTTTAAGTTCGTGGACAAAATTAGGACATGGAAGGAATTTTTGAAAGTTTAGTAGTAAGGGCATTTTGGTCATTTAGGGGTAAAATGAATTAAAATACAAAATTAAAAGCCAATTTTGCTCATTTTCTTCATGGAGGCCGAAATTAGCATGGGGGAGGCCATGGCTAGGGTTTTCAAGCTTTCCAAGCTCAATAGTAAGTGATTCCAAGCCCCGCTTTTAATGTTCTTTACGTTTTTGAATCCCTTGAGCTCGATTAAGGTTATTCTAGCAATAATTTAAGCTAGGGTTCATATTTGGAAAAATACCCATAGGTGAAATTTGTGTATTTTGATGTTTTATGATAGAATATGAGGTTTTAAATTATGTTAAACAACTTGTGCTACTCGGTTTTAATCGAAAACGAGTAAAACTAAGATAATCGGTAAAAATACTTATTGTTCATAACTATATGTTAGAGTGAGAATTTGATGTTGTTGTAGAAGAGAAAAATGTTCAGCATGTCATAAAACATAGGAATAAGGGCTGAAATTAAATTTTCGAGTCTTGGGGCAAAAGTGCAAATATGCAAAAGTTTAGGGGTCAAAATGCAAATTTGTAAAAATATGATTTTTGGACCCGTATGAATAATGTGACTAATTATTAGGCTAAATGTGATATTATAGATGAAGGAAATCGAGATTCGGGCTTAAATCGGGAAAAGACAAGGTTATGGATTAAAATAGTAAATTGCAGTTTTCAATCGAGGTAAGTTCGTGTGTTAATAATAATGCAATACCATGCATGAATTGTAATTCTATATTGATATGGCATAAATTGTATGATTTAATATGTTTAAGAGAAGTTGATGGATGGTATGTATGATATAAAAAAAAATGTAATGCTAGTTGTGTCATGTGAAATTGAATGGAATTATTGTTACAAGAATTGAGTGTTAAATTACTATTAATCAGTGTATGAATTGTTGCACGGTTGTACCTGATGAGATTTTGATAAGTTTGTACGTAAATAATTTATCGATTTATTTTATTTTATTTTATTATATTTTGTTATCATATGAAATGTGGCTACCTATAGATTGACTATTTGTTGTAAATTGAAAATTGAAAAAGGACTATGAATAAATTTGTAACATATTGGAAATATGTTTGTTGGTAATTACTTGATTGGTGAAATTGTTAGAAAAGAGAGAGAAATCCCGTTGAACCTTCTGAAAGATTGGATGATACAAATGGTATGTAGCTAGGTCACATGTATGGTGCTGAGTGCACATCATGTGTACAAGAGAGCTACGAGATATTATGATGTAGCTAGGTCACATGGGTGATACTATGTGTACACCATGTAGACAAGAGAGCTACGGGATATATGTAGCTAGGTCGCATGCGTGGTTCCGTGTGAAGGACACCATGTAGACAAGAGAGCTACGAGATAAATCGGCTAGGTCACATGGGTGATACTAAGTGTTCACCATGTGTACAAGAGAGCCGAACTTTATGATGGGTGGAGCTATTTGCGAAACCACCAAGTATCGAGGATTGATCCGAAGTGTTCAACGGGAGACTTATTATGTAATCGCTTTGTGAGTTTTGTGATGAATAAGTGCGAGGAATTTGGTTATGTGAATAATGTGTTCATTAAGTGATCAGGGTTGTGGTAAGGTTATAAACAATTAAGTTATACATGAGGATAATTTTGTGGTGACCTTGTAATCATGGGCCTATACTTGTGATGTATGAAATGTGGTGAAAATGATTTGTGATATGTATGTTAAAATGAGGTTAATACAAAGAAAGTGTGAAAGAGTGAATTAGCAATAAAATTGTCTCGGACAGCAGCAGTTGCGTGACTTTGAAAATTCACTAAAAATCGTGGAAGTTGAATAAAAATGCAAATGATATATGAAAATAAATCTTAATGAGTCTATTTTCACATGAAAGAAACAGGGGAAGCAAAAGAATTCTATATTGTGTGATATTTGAATTATTGTGAAATAGGGTCTGAATGAATTCGAGATCCCCTGTTCTGAATTTAGAAATTCATCATAAATTTTAAAAAACTTATTAAGAGTCATACCTTACATGCATGGATTCCTTATTGAGTCTATTTTTAAGGGAAACAAACGGCGTGGTCGTTGGAATTCTGTACAGAGAGAGATTTGGTTCGTAGTACACAGAGGTCAGAGTAGTCATACTCTGAAACAGGGGAGAATTTAACTAATAAACTGTACTAATTGGCCAAACCAAAAATTTTGGAAATCTTATGGGAGAAAGATATATGAATCTAGTTTCAAATAAAATTAACGAAACTAAAGTTGGAGTTTTGTAGCTTCAGATATGAATGATTTAGTAACTGTAACTCAATAACACGGCTTAACCTGAATATATGTAATTGTACAATTATAGTGTTTTATCTTGAAAAGCATGGTAGTAATTGCTTATTATTTTCATATGAACTTACTAAGCGTAAAGCTTACCCATCCTCTCCATTTCTTTAGTATTGATAGGTCCGCTCAAGGTTGGAGATCATCGGAGGCGAGAATCACACTATCAAACTATCATTTTGGGAGAATTAATTCAAATATTAGAAATATCAAGTGAGTGGCATGTATAGGAAGTTGGTTTGTAATATGTATTTTTATTATGATTTTGATCGTGCGTATTAGTCCGCATTGAGTTATTGTATATGATTATGAGATGTGGTCCTTATCCATTATGGTTTATAAGTTTAATTAATCATGCTACGTCATATGTTTTGATGTAATGATATAGTTAGCTTTGTTTGTTATGCATGTGTTCGAAAAGTTTTAAATTAAATGAAATTTTATGGCCCAGTTTTTGTCTATGTGTGTTGTTAAGTCTGGTAATGCCTCGTACTCTGTTCCGGCCTTGGATACGGGTAAGGGGTGTTACAATCAGACTCGGGCTAGAGGTGTTACAGTTATTGAAAAGAGATATACGAGGTTAAATTGATTTGTGAATCAAAAAAGTTAGTGAAACTGATTTATGAAAGTTGAAGCAACTTCAGACTGACATAAGTAATATACAAATTTGAAAGTTTAAGATTTTGGATATTAGATCCGACGACATAGTGTTTCAGGAAGTATTGCCCTCAAATGAGATTCTTCGACGTGGTAGAAGAAAATATGAGAATGATACTTTTATCTCTATTCTGGTAAGATTTTCGGGGACGAAAATCCCTAAAGAGGGGAGAGTTGTAATAGCCCGATTTTGGGCCTAGTCGAAACAATGGTTTCGGGACCACAAATTTGATGAGGAAAATTTTAGTTTCATTATATTATTATGGTTTATTATTTCACGGGATGATTTCGTGAAAATTTCGTTCTAAAATTTTGACATTTGGGCACTCAAATTAGTCAAAAGGACTAAATTGTAAAAATTGCAAAAGTTGAGTTCTACATGCTAGAGGTGTCCAATTGTTATGAAATTTTAAATTGGAGGTCCTTATATGGTAATTAGACCATTGGATAATTTGTTGGACAAAAATGTACATGAAATAGGTGAAATAGAATTTTTTTAAGTTGGGGGCATTTTAGTCATTTAATAATTAAATGATTAAATAAACAAAATAAAAGCCAAATTTTGCTCATCTTCAACCCTTGGCTGAATGTTTTGAAGACCACCATGGCTAGGGTTTTGTTCAAGCTTTCTAACCTCCATAGTAAGTCCGTTCTTGCCCCGTTTTTAATGATTTTCACGTTTTAAAATCCTTGTAATGCGATCTAGCTATTTCTACCATTAATTTATGATATGATGAAGGTCTAGGTTTTGACCCACGTTAGAAATTTGTGTATTTTGATGTTTAATGGTAGATTATGCATGTTTATCGTTAGAGAAACGACTTTTAATAAGTGATTTTCGGTGAAAATGCCTAAAAGGACTAAATTGTAAAAGTTATGAAATTCAACATAAAAGTGTGATTTAGTGGAAATTAAGGGCTGTTATAGTTATGAAAATGGTTCAGTTAGGCCTATAAGTTAGAGAAATTGAATAAATTTCATTTTTCGAGCCTAGGGGCTAAAATGTAAAATGTGAAACTTTAGGGGCAAAAACGTAGCTTTGCCATAATATGATTTTTGGGTCACATTGAATAATGTGACTAATAAATAAGTTAAATGTGATGTTATAGATCGAAGAAAACGAGGTTCAAACATAGAACGAGGGAAAACTAAGAAATTGATGGTTAGGTCCCTTTTTGCCATTTCGGTATCGAGGTAAGTTCATACGTAAATAATACAACCTTATGTTATGTATTTAATATTTCGATATTGCATGAATTGTATTTTTTTTTATGAAATTGATTAATGACGAAGTTTCGATAAATGAGATATCTTGATTTAACCTTAAGAGTAGGATACAAATGTCATGATATTAGGGTTACTGCGATACCGTATAAGACCATATCTGGGATATGGCATCAGTATGTGATTTTCTATAAGACCGTGTCAGGGACATGGCATCGATATGACATTTCATGTAAGACCATATCCGGGATATGGCATTGGTACAGTACTATATGTCTGAGATCCTTGAGTATCCTTAGTATTCCAATGTGTTCAACGGGTATGCCAAAGATAAGGAAGTATGTAACTATGTTACGAGGGGTACAGGTATGTACACAGAACTCATGTGAAGTGAATTCGATATATGACGAATTCTTGGTAAGAATGTACATGATAAGTTAGGTTTGTCAGAATTTGATAGCCATGTGATCAATGACATGTATTTATGATCAACGGATGCATGATAAGATTTGAGAATGATCATGTGATAGGCTTATAAGCCTGATTGGGTTGTGATATAGCATTATGTTTGCATGTAAACTATGATTCATTGGATATGAGAAAAAGGTAAGACAAGTGTCATTGTCGGTTAAAGTCATTATGAAAACTTTGAGATATATGAGTTATAGATAAGTGAAAGTTTGTTAAGCTATATGAAAAATTAAGATTGTTCGTAAATGATGTACATGTTGTAAAGAGAGTTAAAGTATCTTGTTAAGTAATGCGATATGCTATAATGAGAGATTATGGTCACTAGTCTAATGCCAAGACATGTAATTTATGCTTGTAAGTTATAAGAGTAAGCAATTATGAAAGAGTAAGTGGAAATCATGAGATTTAATACAAATTGTATTAATAATATTCTTATGGATGGGTAAAATATATGAATGTTAATAGTTGTTTACTATTTGCATATGAACTTACTAAGCTTAAATGCTTACTCCCCTTCCTTTTCTATCTCTTATATGTTAATTTAGCTAGCTCGGGTTTGAGTACATTGGAGATGCTATCACATTATCAAGCTATCATTGTGTATAAGCAAATGCATATATTTTAAGTTTATGACATGTATAGGGACTTGTCATTTATTAATTTTGTCATCTTTAATGTGGTCGAATGTGTTGGCCTATAATCATTTATGGTTCAAATTGTATATAGCCATGAATGATGGCTTATGTTGATTATGTAACACCCCTAACCCACATCCGTCGCCGAATTAAGGTTACAAGGTATTACCAGTCGAAAACACATTTTCAGATAATCACGTAAACGCACATATAATAGCTTAAAAAAATAAACAATCGTTAATTAATTTCAATAGTCGATTTAATTACTAATACCACAGAGCTGAATATACTTATAATTCAAATTCAAATATGTGCAGATATACAGACTTCATTACACTTTTGTCGCACACTGTAACCATACATAATTGTGTTACACAAAATGTACTACTTATGATCGTTGAATAAAAATCATATCAAATTCGGCATTCATTTAAAATTAAGTTGAACACTTATTCACTACACAAAACACATATAATTATTATAATTTATTATTGCACATGCCATTATTCATCTAGTCATTTTTCCATGCATTTAGCCAAGCCAAGTTCGTTCTAACTATTACTCACTCACAGTTCAAATCAATTAACTTACAAATCTATATACTTCAAATGTCTAAATCATTACACATATTCTATAATATAATATTAAAACATTTTATGTGCTACAGTTGGATACAAATATACTATAACTACCTATGTTAATCACATTTACCGAAATATAAAACAATATAAATTAATGATTCCATATAACCTATCCAACTTGTAATTATTAGATCAAAGCATTAATTAGCTTCCACAATCGATTTTAAACAGTTTATACCCATCCAAAAACATGCATGCATAGTTCAACTAGTTGACCGAAAATACTTAGTAACTAAAAGAGATTATTTCGATACTTTCGAAACATTAGTCACAAATATAAACATATAAAGAACGTAAATATTACGTACTCTGTATCAAATATATCAAGTCAAATTATCATATACAAAAATATTTATATAAGCAATGCTAAGCCACAAATAAATCATAATTTTCTTATTCAATTGCATCTTATAACCGAATATACCAAGGCCGAATCTGTAAGTGAAGTACATATAATTTACGTGTATCTTACCTAAAACAAATACCACATTTAACATAAAATACATACCATTTAATCCACCACAATTGTCCACGAAGCATATACGATATTTATCATCACTCAAGCTTAGTGAATATTTAATCTAACAAATAAAAACCGAATAAGTACATATCATCAACCATTTTTTAGCACATGCAATACTTAATACAAGTATCATGCATAGATGACTCGTAACTATAAAGCAAAATGGAAGATAATCAAACTTAACACAGCTAAATTTTTTTAAGATGATAGCTTAGCCATTTTCTCATGGCTTTATACACAACCAACTATTCAGCACTTCCCAAAACACATTTCAGCCTATACATGCCATAGTTCGAATTTAACTTATAAAAGTACCCAAAAAAAGTGGATAGTGTGATGAACTTCACAGGCGATCCCCGTGCTTGTAACTTGATTTCCAAAATCTATAAAACAGAAACAAATATACACATAATAAGCTATTATAGCTTAGTAAGCAATAAGAAAATAAACAATCTAATAATATAAATATGTCACAACAGATTTAACCGAATTATACTAGTATGAGTGTGCTTAGTCTCAGCCTACCCAAATTCATTCATGATATTTCATTTTTATACAAAATGCTCACCTTGGTCGAATGTCTATATAACCAACATAAGTATTTCATGTTTCATTTACAAAGCCAAGATATCATTAAACAATCAAATACACATATACTCATAATTACTACTCAAACATTATAATATATCATCACATACACATTACCCAAATGGCCAAATACACTTGATTCCATTAATTAACACATCACATATTATTTCGAAGTCAAACATAGTACATATATATATCCTTAACAAATTTGATTACTATTATATGATTACACCTTCCATACTTATTAATAAATCATTTTTATCAAACATTAATCAC
Organism: Gossypium anomalum; assembly: GCA_025698475.1. Classification (NCBI taxonomy): domain Eukaryota; kingdom Viridiplantae; phylum Streptophyta; class Magnoliopsida; order Malvales; family Malvaceae; genus Gossypium; species Gossypium anomalum. The sequence goes on from CM046956.1 coordinate 66,724,709, forward strand.
TTACTTACCTTACTTTGACTTGGTAATAATTTAATCAATACCTGGCACATAGCTCGTTTTACACATTCAAACATAGCTTATCATTGCCCGATGAACGATTCAGAATCAGATAGGACACTCGGATAATCACATAAATCGTACAATGCCAACGTCCCAGACGTGGTCTTACATGTAGCCACATATCGATGCCACTATCCCAGACAGGGTCTTACTCGTAAACACATATAGGAACCACATATCAATTCCATGGTCTTACTCGCACACAAATATCGGAATCCTATGTCATGAAATACGTATCCTAACTATTCCTAAGGTTCATACGGAGCTTTCGGACGTTGTAACTCGGTCGAAATTGACTCGATAATATAGTAACCAGGCTTAGTCACATTTGGCTATGACATATATAAAACCATATTTTTCAATTCAGCATGTATATATTACATTTAATGGAAGTTAAGCACGTTTATTTGCTTATAAACTTACCTCGGGCAACGAAAAATCGGTACGGATTGACTAGTCGACAACTTCCGCTTTCCCCTGATCCAAATCCGTTTTCTTTAGTTCTTGATCTAAATATATTCAAATTAAGCTCATTCAAACATATTTTCATTCAATTTAGTCCAAAAACACATAAATGGGCAAATTACCATTTTACCCTTGACATTTACAATTTTTACAATTTAGTCCCTATTGCATAAAGCACAAAATATGCAAAATTTCTCTATACTCATGTTGGGCCAAATTTTACCCATTACCATACAAGTCCATATATTTCATTTATTTTAGATTTTAGTCCCTCAAATTATTATTTTTGCAATTAAGTCCTAATTACTCAAAATCATCAAAAATTCCAATACAAAACATGTTAATCTAAAATATATCTTTCATTTTTCATCATCAAACAACAAAAATCACAAGTTATCAACAATGGCACAATTCAAAATATTCATCAAAATCAAACATTAAAGCTTGGGTTTTGTAGTACCCAAAGCAACGATCTCAAAAACATAGAAATTATCGAAAATCGGGCTGAATACTTACCTCAATTGAGCTTAAAACCACCCGAACCATAGCTTGGTTTCTTTCTTATTCTTTATTTTAACTTTCGGCAATGGAAGATGATGATATAATAAAATGAATTTGATACTTTAATATTAACTTATTATATGTTATTAGATAAATTACTTATATAACCTTTATGAAATAATAATAGAATTTTATAACCTATGCCTATTACTGTCCAAACATCTAACTAAAGGTATAATTACAACATAAATACATTAACTTAAAAAGCCATTAATAATTCAGCCCTTATATAAGTTACCACCAAATTTTCATTTTACGCGATTAAGTCCTTTTATTTAATCGGACACCTAAACGACGAAATTAAGTCACGAAAATTTCACAGATATAAATTCACATAAAATAAACACGGAAAATAATTTAAAAATATTTTTTGAATCAAATTCGTGGTCCCAAAATCAATGTTCCGATTAGGGTCTAAATCGGGCTATTACAGATTAGATGCTTATGCATGTGATTATGCCTTTTGTGTATGTGAAGCTAGTATGTTCATAATGACCTAAATATGATGATTAATTAAGATAGATGATGATATGAGAATGACATGCTATTGATTTATTTGTGGTCATTTGCTTGTCTAAGTATGTTATGTGTGATGCTATGTGATGTTGTGTAAATGTGTGCAAGTGAGGGTGACTAAATGGCTTAGAAAATAGCCTTGTATTCGTCCACACGGGTAGACACACGAGCATGTGTCTAAGCCGTGTATGACACACGGTCTACCCCCATGGGCGTGTGATCTGGCCGTGTGTCCCCTGCACCCTAATTAATGCAAAACAAAAAGCCCAGTAGTAAACACACGGGCAGAGACACGGCCGTGTGTCTCAGCCCTGTGGAGGACACAACCTAAGCACACGGGCGTCTGACCTTGATTGTGTTGATGACATCATAAATAGAGAGTTACACGAGCTGAAGACACGGGCGTGTCCCAAGCCACACGGGCGTGTGTGACCACACGGCCTACCTACACGGGTGTGTGACTCTCCAAAGCATTAAAATTTTCTAAGTGTTGTACAAATTTTAGATGTTCTTAGTTTTGTCCCGAACCACCCCCAATGTAAGTTTTGGGCCTTCTAGGCCCATAATAGGGATGATATGAGTGTAAATGAAAAGTTTTAAAAATGAGTGGAAACTTATGTCTTGGTTTTGGGTGAATGCGTATATTTATGTCCGGTAATGCCTCATACCCCGTTTTGGCATCCAATACGGGTAAGGGGTGTTACAACCGTATTTACTAATCACTCGGCATTGAGATATCTTTTTGTGAAGAAGGATGCAAAACCAAGATTGATACGCTGGATCTTACTATTGCAAGAATTCAACATGGAGATAAATGACCGTAAGGGTTTAGAGAATAAAGTTTTAGATCATCTGTTTCGATTGGAAGTTGGCAACTAAAATGCAAATATACTTCAAATTGTCAATGCATTCCCATATGAGAAGTTATTTGCTGTAAATGCAACCCACTAGTATGAAGATCTGGTTAATTATCTAGTGTGTGGAAAACTCCTATTGGGTGTCATAGGCCATAAAAAAGAAAGATTTCCTTGTGAAATAGTGAAGTATCATTGGATCGAGATGTATTTATTCAAGGTATGCAATGACAACATTATTCGGCGTTGTGTTCCGAAAGAGGAGATGCTTTCAATCCTGAAGCACTATAATGATGCCCCCTATGGAGGTCATTTCGGTGGCATGTGAACTGCTGCTAAGGTTCTCTAATCAAGATTCTACTGGCTTTCATTACTCAAAAATGCCCACAACTAAGTGAATCAATGCCTTAGGTGTTAGTGCACTGGTTCTATATCCTGATGCAATGAAATGTTGTAGTAGCCAATTATGGCGGTTGAATTGTTTGATTTTTGGGGTATGGATTTCATGGGACCATTTCCAAGTTCATTTGTAAATCTTTATATATTAGTAGCTATTGACTATGTCTCGAAGTGGGTTGAAGTTGTTGCAGTCCCAAAGGAAGATGCAAAGACAGTGCTTAATTTTTTTCACAAGCATATACTTACCCACTTTGGTACACCAAAGGGATTTATTAGTGATCAGGGTACACACTTTCATTTCAACCAAGTGGCAGCTGCATTGCAAAGATATGGAGTTAATCATAGAATGACTACTACTTATCATCCGCAAACTAATGGACAAGCCGAAGTATTGAATTGCGAGAAGGTTGTAAACCCTTTAAGGAAAGATTGGTCTTCCAGACTGGATGATGCTTTATGGGCATGGCAGACATCATACAAAACTGCATTAAGGATGTCACCGTATCAATTGGTTTTTGGGAAAGCATGTCACGTGCCAGTTGAACTGGAGCACACGGCAATGTGGACAATTAAGCAAGTGAACATGGACTATGAAACTGCTGGAAAGAAAAGGCTACTGGATATCACCAAACTAGAGGAGATCAGGTGAAATGCCTATGGAAACATTGTAATTTACAAAGAATAGACCAAACGATGGCATGACAGAATTATTTTGCAGCTACAGTTTCCTGCGGGTCAACAAGTTTTATTATTCAATTCTAGAATGAAATTGCACCCGGATAAATTGCGCTCTCATTGGTCTGGACCTTTCCAAGTTGTTGAAGTATTTCCTCATAAAGTAGTCACAATCAGATATTTAAATGATGGACACCAATTTAAAGTGAATGGCCAGCGATTGAAACATTATCTTGGGAATATTGATCACAAGCAGGCAGAGACCATTAAATTGGTCGAAAAATCTTTACTCTTATGAAATTTATTCTGTAATTTTCTTTTTCTTTTTATTTTTGTTCAAGTTCATTTTATTCTTTTTCTATTTTTGCAGAATAATTAGGTACCGTTTTCGACGCACTTGGGCTTTATTGTCAATGCAGTTTGTACTATTGTATGGTAACTTCTGACTCAGTAAAAATGAGGGCAAATCAGAAATTTTAGATCCCACCTTTTGAACAAAAGTCATCTAGCAGTCTGATTTATCTGGGTGGGCGCAATTCTCATTGGACGTAATTATTCCCACCAGCTTTATTTCCCTTCAGAAAAATCATGCCTTTCCATCTTCTTCTTTCACTCACTATAAACTCCTTTTTATTGTGCCGACTGTAAAACACCCAAGCAACCATTTTTATTCACTTTCTCTTCCCCAAGTTTGTACCTTTACACCTTTAAATCATCTTCACTCTACAAAGCAAACAAAATATGGTAAAAATGAGAGGATCAATCAAGAAAGGCACTAAGCCTATTGAAGAACACTTATCCTCTCCAACTACAGTTCATGAGTTGGAATCCTCCATGCCAACGGAGAAAAAAGGAACCAGTGATCTTTTTACTGAAAATGGCCAAAGACTGATTTCAAAACAACATTTTAAAGTAAAAACTCCACCCAGAATAGGGTATAATCCTTTCACAATAGTAAGACTTGGGCAAACAAGTCTCCAGAACCATATCTAAGTTGAAGTGGGAGACTTTCTGTACACATCCTAGAAGCTATTCTCCTTCATTCGTACGTGAGTTTTACGCTAACCTTTATGACCATGGTTGGAGTTAATTTTTTTCGAGAATGTTTAGTCCCATGGGATGCTACAAAAATAAATGAGCTGAACAACACTAAAGTGGTTGTCAATGAACACTCCAAGTTTATTGAGGATATCACAGACAACAAAAGGGACTTATTAGTGAAGGATTTATGTGTCGAAGGAGCATTGTGGATGGGTTCACATCAAACGAATTATTTGATGCATCACCACTTCCTGACACTGCAAAGCAAAATTTAGTTTCATTTTGTCAACTACAGGCTACTGCCTTCGACTCACAGCACCACAGTCAACCTCGATAGAATGTGCCTGATACATTCAATCGTCAAAGGTAGAAAGATTGATGTCGGTGCAGTACTTCATTAGGAAATTGCTAATTGTGCCACAAGGTAAACTGAAATTTTGGTTTTCCTGTTGTTGGTGATACTACTGTGCCAGCAAAAAGGGATCATGCCCCATGATGATGAAAAGGTCCTAAAAAATAAGGGCTCGATCAATGAAGCCTCTATTGAAAGAATGACTTGTGGTAAAGATACGCCGACTATGAGGGAGGTAGACCAGCAAGACAAGGAAAGGTAAATCCAAAGCTGAAAGCAAGGGAACAAACTTGATCATAAAACGAAGGATATCGAGAAGTTGGCCAATTCCATCAGCACTAAGCAGATCAGGCTTTTTGCTACAATAGAGGATACAGACATATCACAAAATTTATTCTATGCTTATACCAGGGCTTATAACAATTCTATTGTAGCCATATTATGTCAGTTAAGCCCAACCCCTCTCTTAAAATTTCCAATGTTCCCACTGATCATTCGAGAGTATGTACCATTTTTCGAGGAAGATGACCTAGGGGATCGAGACAGATTAGTGGAATCCCCTCTCATTGTGCATGTCTCTGATGTTGAGAAAGACGAGGACTCAAAGGATGTTGAGGATTACATGCAAAAGATTGATAGCCTAATCAAGGGTGACATAATTGTTGTTCAAGAGGTGTCCATTGTTGAAGAGGAAGTTACTGTGGAAGAGGAAGACGTCTGTGTTGAAGTTGTGAACAAGAAAGCCAAGGAAGAAAATAATGCAATAGCAGCTACTGAGAAAGAATCTGTTCAAAACATAGTCAATGCATCCGAGTTTATGGATGCAAATAATGATAATCTGGAGTGATATGGGGCTAGACAGGTAGAAGCTGCAAAGTAAAATGTGAGGAGCACCAAAATTCATTGGATATAGTGATCTATACCGGACTACTCAAGGTCACCCCTCCTACACGAAAAGCAACTAATGATGTCGGGCAAATGTGGAAATCGAGCGGCGGTCAGAGGACCTGCGTGTGCCCAAAGAAAAGAAGAGAAAGCACTTCAAAGACAAAATGTGCAAGAAAGAGGAGAAAAAGAGGAGGAAGAAGAAACATCGTGCAGCCACATTGATGGCCTAGAAAAAATGAGTTAGTTTATTTTAAGTTTTAGCTGTAGTACACATGCATTGCATATAGCTATAGTTTTCATTTTGTTAGTGCACATTGTTGTTGCATTTTTTTTTATTGCCATTGCATGTTAAAATTAGTGCATTAGGGACAATGCAAACTTTATGTTTTGGGGAATGCATATGAGGGTTGGAAATACACCCACATTTAAAATTATATATATTTTTTGGATGAAGCATGCAAGGTTTATTTGTGGTTTATGCAAATGTGTTTGAAAATTTTTGTTACATTCGATGCTTAATTCTTGAATCATGTGAACTATAAATGAATGCGTCAGATAAATTTGACTGAATGTTGTATCTTCAATTCTTTAATGAATGATTTAGGTTGCATTAGTAATGGATAACTAGTAGCATTCCTTGAATCTTGAATGAATCTACCTTTTATAGCTACTCATATATATATAGTTATGAAAAAGGGACACTACAAATTGGGTGTATTGTGAAATGTTAAAGGGGGAACACTCCAATGCAAGCGTTAGAAAAATGAATCTGGCCAAAGGCTATCGCTGGACGAGTGTGTGTCAGTGCAATTACATACTCCCTGGGGTTTGTTGAACTTCATCATTACTTCTCAGGAATAAGAGTACAGTAATTCAATGATATCCCTTATTCACAATAAAGAAAAGAAAAGAGAGAGACATATATTGTACAATAAATGTTGTACTGGTAGATAGAATTTAGGATTTGAAGCATGATGCTGGTTTTGATGAAGATGCAATATTATTTATTCATACTTATGTATTGTCAATGCAATATTCTGTCATCTGAATGTGAATCATCCATTGGGATTTTAGGCGATTCAAGTTGCTAGAATGATCATTTGCTTTAGTGAATTGTTGTGTAGCCTTGCCAGTTTCTGTTTTACTTGAGGAGTAGTAAAAATTCAAGTTTGGGGGTGTGATAGTTTTTCTCCCAACTTATTGGCTAGTTTGTTCCCATTTAGTAATCTTTTGCACATATTTTAGCATTTTTAGTTCGATAATTTACATTTCATAAATTAGTGGATCTTAGCTTATTTATCTTTTATTTTGTCACGTTTTGGTACTGATGTAGCTGCATGAGTATTTTCAGATTGTGCTCAGAATTGTTGCTGCATCTGACAGTTGCAAGGATAGGAACAAAAATGCATGAGTTGTCCACTCTCGTACAACTAACTTTTACGTACAAAGGCAGCATGATTCTGTAGAAAGGACACTTGACCCATTTGAAAAAAATATATAAATATTCACATGATAAAGAAAAAAAATAGGGGAGAGAGGAGAGCTTTTGGGGTTTATGATCTTCTCCAACCTATCCTTTGAAGCTTTAGCTATTGCAGCCTAAGCTTCGATAGGTGAATCGACTTGAAAAGAATGCAGCTTAGCATTTTCAGTGCGACACAAGAGGGAATAGATAGATTCAAGTCGAGTTGTCTAGGAATAGTATTCTCCACTTGTTTCTTTTATTTTTCTATTCTAAATGCTGGTAATTACTTTCTATTTCATGTTTGTATGGAAGTACACATGATTTCTGGGTTAAATGTTATTTTATTCAATCTTGTTTCTACTTTTTAATCTTTGGGTTTGAATGCTTTTCTTTTAGCATGGAAGTGTTATTGCAGTTAATGACACTAGAAAGTGCAGTGACAGTTCAAGCTAACAAGCATGGCAACGGAAGTTGCTTAAAGATTAGAGGAGTTTAATCTGCTTGTTCTTAATAGTGTTCCATTTCCAGCATCGGAAGGTAGGGTTAATGTACATGTTTAAGTCTTAGATTATATATAGAAGTTAAGCCTGGTAAGATATTCATTGTAATTTAATGCATCAACAATCACCTATCCTTTTATACCTTGTGAGCACTTAGCATTCTATTGAATTTTCACGTTGGGGATCCCAATTTCTCACTATCATATTTTATCTTATTATTTTCAAGTTATTTCTTCGACACCTACTCTCAGAATTTATCTCATTTTTATCCATTTATTGCATTGACATTGATAGACAAAAAACAACCATCCTCGTGAGATCAATATCTGGCAGACTCATATCTATCTACTATACTTGTATTGATAGTGTATGCTTGCACATTATTATTGTAACGTTAAACAACCGATCAAAGTACGATAAACCCACAAAGCTTCATCCAATTTGGAGGACCAATCTTTACAAATTGGGTTCTTTACTTTTTCTAGATTCTTTTTAATTTCTATGTTAGAAATCTTAGCTTGCCAATTTGTGTGGGGATGATATGCCGTGGAAATCATATTTTCATGCCATACCGATGTAAGGCATTAGCCACTCACATGCAATCAAAATGAGATCCTTCATCACTAATAATGGTTGTAGGTGAATCGAATCTTGTGAAAATATTCTTGTGTAAGAACTTACTAACTTTGCATCATTAGTAGGAAACATAATAGCTTTGACCCATTTAGAGACATAAAGTCTATTCCCCATACATCAAATAACTTAAACTCTAGAATATTTTGCCAACAGTATGTACAGGTTGCCAATTGATGGTTGAAATGGACCCATAAAGTCTATTCCCCATACATCAAATAACTCAAACTTCAGAATATTTTGTAGCAGCATTTCATGTCTCCTAGATAGATTTCTCATGCTCTAGCAATAGTTACACGGCTAACAAAATTCAAGAGCATCTCTGAATAGGCTAAACCAAGAAAATTCTAACTGAAGTCATTTGGTAGCAATTCTCATTCCTCCAAAGTGCCCTCTGTAAGGAGCTGAATGATAATGCTGCAGAATGCTATAAATTTCATCATCAGTGACACACTTTCTAATTATCTGATCAGCACAATGCTTAAATAGGAAGGGTTCATCCAAATAATAATGCTTGGCATCATGAATTTTCATATTTTTTGGCTATTGAGATTAGGTGGCATCACACCACTTACTAAAAATTTGACTATAACGGCATACCAAGGTAATGCCATGGAAACTAATAGTTACTCATCTGGAAAGTGTTCTTTAATAAGCTTGTCATTGTCGTCTTCATTTCCAGATTCTAACCATGACAAGTGATTGATCAACCACTTGATTTTCAGTCCCATTCCGATCTCTAATTTCCAAGTTTAACTTCTGCAACAATAGTATCCAACTAATCAATTTTAGCTTAGCATCTTTCTTGCTTACCAAATACTTAATAGCAGAGTGATCCTGTAGACTGTGACCTTGGTACCAACTAGATAAGAGCAGAATTTATCAAATGCAAACACCATAGCTAATAACTTCTTTTATGTGGTGGTAAACTTAAGCTATTCATCCGTAGGGTTCTACTTGCATAATATATTACACGTAGTACTTTGTCTTTCCTTTGGCCCAATTGCTCTCACAGCATTATCGCTGGCGTCACACATGAGTTCCAAAGGCAATATCCATTCTTGAGCTACTATAATTAGTGCTACTACCAACTATTTCTTCAATTCTTCGAAAGCTACCAAGAATGTTCATCAAAATTGAAAGGTTTATTTTGCTCCAGCAAAGTGCACACGAGTTTAGATATCTTTGAGAAATCCTTAAGGAATCTTCTATAAAATCCTGCATGACCTAAAAATTCTAATACCCTTGACATTGGTGAGAGGTGGCAATTTTTCTATTACTTGAATTTTTTGCTCTGTCTAGTTCAATCCCTTGTTGCGATATCCTATGCCCCAAAACAATTCCTTCATGAGCCAAGAAGTGGCATTTTTCCCAGTTCAAAATAAGACTTGTTTCTTCACAAAAGGACATAACCAATTCCATATTTTTTAAGCAATCCTAAAAATCATTGCCAAACACAGAAAAAGCATCCATGAAGACTTCAAGGAAGTTTTGCACCATGTCTGAGAAAATGGCCATCATACAACGCTGGAAGGTTGCCAAGGCATTACATAACCCGAATGACATCTGTCTAAATGCAAATGTTCTATAAGGTCATGTGAATATGGTTTTCTCTTGGTCATTAGATGCTATGGCAATCTGATTATACTCTGAATAACCATCCAAAAAATAGTAGAAAGCTTTCCCAGCTAATCTATCTAACATTTGATCAATAAATGGTAGGGGAAAATGGTCCTTCCTAGTTGCCTTGTTAAGCTTGTGATAGTCCATGAATACTTTCCATCCCGTGACAGCGTGAGTTAGAATGAGCTCATTGTTATCATTACTCACTACTATAGCACTTCCTTTCTTGGGTGCACATTGTAGAAGACTCACCCATGAGATGTCTAAAATCGGGTAAATAATGCCAGCATCAAGCCACTTGATAATCTCTTTCTTGACAACTTCTCTCCTGATCAAAGTCAACCTTCTCTACTGTTCAATAAAAATGCTGTGGCAATCCTCCAACAAAAGTTTATGCATGCAGAGAGCCGGGCTAATTCCCTTTTATATCAGTAAGGGTCTATCCTAATGCCTTCTTAGATTGCCGAAGGACTTCTAACAACTTGACCTCCTGATTGGGCATCAACTCTATATAAATTACTACTAGCAAAGTGTTGTTGTCTCCCAAATATGCATATTTTAAATGTTACGACAAAGGTTTCAACTCCAGTATGGGAGGTTCTTCTTTAGAAGTTTTAGGAGGATTAAAAGAACGATCTCATAAATCAAATGTTTCAAACTTCTTTCCTAGCCTGTCCACAAACTGCTTGGCTTGCATATGTTCACCAATGTCCTCAAAAATTACTTCATCACTCTACTCAAAGTGAGTCTTCATCACTATCAAAATTGCTATGGAAATATTTTGCAAACTCTTCCTCTAATGCTGTTTCTATCAATCCAATGGCGTGGCATTCTTTATTCTCATCATCACATTTCAAGGCATCAAATACATTGAAAGTAATCTGGTGCTCAATTATCCTCATGGTCAGTTCACCTTTCTACACATCAATTAAAGTCCTGCAAGTAGTAAGAAAAGGTCTTCCAAGAATAATTGGCACATCCTGGTCAACTTCGCATTCTAAAATAAGGAAATCTGGATGAAAAATAAATTTATCTACTCTTACTAGTACGTCTTTAATTTTACCTTCCGGATGTGCGTAGGATCAATCAACTAGTTGTAACGAAACCGTAATTGGTATTGCTTTCCCAATTCCCAACTTCCTGAAAATAGACATAGGCATTAGATTTAAAATCATTCCTAAATCACATAATACCTTATTAACATAATGATTTCCAATTGAACATGAGATAGTGAAACTCTATGGGCCCTTCAACTTTGGAGGTAATTTATTCATCAACATTGGAGAGAAACAATCTCAAATTCTCCCAATCTGCACTTCTTTGACAGTATATCTTTCATGAATTTCACATAATTAGACATTTTCTCCAAAGCTTCTACTAGCGGTATGTTGATATGGAGTTGCTTGAAAACATCCAAAAATATTTTTGAACTGAACATGCTGTTTAGAATTATGGAATCACTGAGGAAAAGGTAGAGGTGGTCATCCTTTAGGTAGCTGATATTGTTCTGTTAACATGATCTAATTTTGCTGCACCATTCTTTTGCTTACCATTTTCAGTTGCAGTATGCTTTTTAGTTGATTCTGAATTCTTTCTGTGGTTGAGTCTGGAGTTGTCGTTTTCTATAGTGGTGTCTTGAACAACATTATCCAATTGTGTCCCACTTTTGAGAGTGATGGCCTTACAATGTTCCCTTCCTTGTGCTCTCAAATTCTCGGTACCGCTTGGCAATTCTCCTTGTAGCCTTGAATTTAAAACACTCGCTATCTATCCCACTTAATTCTCAATAGGTCAAAGGGACACAACCTGGCTCTGAATTATAGCATCATTCTTTGCCATATATTCCTTCAACAAGGCTTTGAATTACAACATCATTCTTTTCCATATATTCTGTCTCGCAACATTGTTTAAATTCCCTGCACCTTGATTATTCCAGCTAAAGTTCGAATGCTGTTTCTATCCTTGATAGGTGTTGGAATAAGAGTTATTATTCCTGTTAAAATTATCAATCTAGTATACAGATGCTAGGTTTGATGGACATTCATCAAACACATGATCTTCACCATAATAAAGATACGATAGTTCGGCTAACTTCATCTCTTGGATTGTAGTAGGCCTTTTCATTGTTTTGGTCATATTAGCTAAAAAAGATGTTTGGGCTATCAACGAAGTAATTACATCACACTCTATGGTACCAACAGCTTTCTTACATGTCCCAACTCTCGTGGTAGGATATTGATAATCATTGTTGGCGATCTTTTCCAAAATCTCATATGCTTCATTATAAGATTTATCCAATAAGATACCATTGACAGAAGCATCAACTACCATCCTCGTATTCACATTCAACCTATTATAAAATATCTCTATCTGCGTCCAGTGCTAGAATCCATGCATCGGGCATTTCTGAAGTAATCCTTTAAATAGTTCCCAAGCTTCATATAGCATTTTATCCTCTAATTACTGAAAAAATGTAATGTCATTTCTAAGCTTGGTATTCATATTTTGTGGATTATATCGTAGAAAAAATCACTGGCAAAGATCATTTCATGATGCCACTATTCCCGATGGTAAAGCATTCAGCTACACTCTTGTACGATCTCTTCAAGAATAAGGGAACAATTTAAGTCCTAAAGCATCTTCAGGAACACCCTGTTGTCTAATTGAGTCACAGATTTCTAGAAAAAGTCTTAAATGCAGTCTTGGATCTCCAGTGGGTAATCCACCAAATTATCCTACTTTTTGCTACATCTGAAACATTATTGATTTCAACTCAAATTGCTAAGCTTGTATTTGTGGTCTGACTATCCCTGGATTCAAATCATCTAGAATTGGAACAACATGTTCCCAAATTGGTCTATCTCGATCATCTATCACATGATAAATAAAAGGATCAACATCTTGACCAACTGGATTATCACTGAGACCAGAATCATTCAGGCCAGGATCATTCCTTTCCTTAGCCATATTACATAATTCTTTTCGCCTCCTCCACAAAGATCTTTCAATCTCTGGGTCAAAAGGATACTTTTCGTTAATAGGAATGTTTTTTCTCATAAACTTATGGTAAACCTATAGAAATTAAATACAAATAAGTTAGATAAAACTAAGAAAACTAAAGAAAACAACAAAACCAAATTTCACCAGATTGTTGATCCCTAGCAAGGGGGTCAAAAACTTGTTGCGTGTGAAATGATACGCGAATTATGCAAGTATACACGTCGAATCAAGTAATAAAGTGATAAGTGAGACTGTATTCACTAGGATTAGTTAGGTATAAAATGGTCGAGTTATTATAATGAATATTATTAAAGTTATGACAATAATAATGATAAGAATGTAGTGGTAATTTCAAGGAATAATGATGTGTGCAATAATGTAGAATGCTATAACAAGACAAAAGTAAGAACGCAATGGTAAATTTGAGAATAATTATATCAATAATATGAAAAAGAACAAGTAAATAACTAAAAATTCTATGGCAAAGACACTACGACAAAGTATAGAGAGTCTACGATGTTGATTTGGAAGCTCAGGATTCATAAGAATCTACCCTTACTGACAGTAATGCCTCGGTAAAACCATACTCAATCTACTACTTAGAATAGTCTTAAAATGGTCTGCTTCTTTCGAGAACAAGACCTCAAGTTACCTTGCTTTGAGCGATATATGTCTATAGGCCTTTAGCATGGTACCCTGCACTATTTTATTTTCTTTTTGTATGATCGCTACTTTATGTGTAGAGGCTGCTACAAGTGTTCGATCGAACACTTGCTCATATCATTCAATTTCAATCTCATTAACCTAACCTTGTCAAAATTAGATTAATTTAATGAACATGTTGTACATCCATCTATGTCTAGAGTGTGCAAATATGTACTTTCATAAAAAAACCATTGAATGAAATAGTGTATTAAAGCGGATCTACGATTGGGTCAATAAAAAAACTAAGGGTTTCATCAAGTAATCCTAATCCTATGAGATTTAGCTCATGGGTTGACAATTAAAATTTGAATCCAAAGTATCATTCAACATTGGTTTCATCAAATCAATTCATGAAGGGTAATAAAGAAATAATGGAAGCTTATCCAGCCTACACTCCAGCGATGTAGTGTCATGTGGTGGTTGAGAGGGACTGCCTTTGTCTTTTTCTTCCCGTCTCTACCCAGTCGTTACCCTCTAGGTTTTTTTTTTTGCCACATCTAAGGTTTCATTCTTTGGCTTTTATAACGTTTTCCCTAGGGTAAATCCAGCATCCTATGATTTTCTTCCCTCCTATTAGGTACATATATTTGGTACAAGTTCAATTGGGCCTAAGACCGTACAGTCTGAGTACTAATTGGACATCTTCCCAGCATTGCCACGACATCCGTGTTGACAAGCTGTCCAACCTTTTACCCTGGCAAACCTTCACTCCTTACTTCTTGTTCCTCATCCTGCACCTATCAATCCACCACCACATACAACCCTTTTATAAGAAATTAAAAATAACTAAAATTTAAGTATAATTGTAACAGCCCGATTTAGACCCTAATCAGAACGGTGGTTTCGGGACCACGAATCTGAGTCAGAAAAATATTTAAATATTATTTTTCGTGTTTATTATGTGTGAATTTATATGTGTGAAATTTTTGCGATTTAATTTTGTTATTTGAGTGCCCGATTTAATAAAAAAGGCTCAATCGCGTAAAATGAAAATTTGGTGGTTAATATAAAAAGGGCCAAATTGATGATGTCTTTGTTGCATGAGATACCTATAATGCAATTAGGTCATGATTAATTATAATGGACGGTAGTAACCTTAATATATAATAGTTTTATATTTTAAGTTAAAGGTTAATTATGTAAAATGCATAATAAGTAATAATAATATAAAACATAAATGAAGACAAAAGTGTTCATCTTTCTTTTAGTGACCGAAACTAAAAGAAAAAAAAAAGAAAGCTTTGGTTGTGTTTTAGGTTCGGCAACTTGAAGTTCAAATTAAGGTATGGATTTTGTTCGATTTTTTGATTATTTTTACATTTTTGAGATTGTTGCTTCGAGTACTATCCGACCATACTTAAAATTTTGATTTTGATGTATATTTTGAGTTATGCCATTGATGAATATTTGTGTTTTGTGATGTTTGATGATGAAATATCAAAAATATGTTTTAGATTAACATGCTTTATTTTGGAGTTTTTGAAGATTTTGAGTAATTAGGACTAAATTGCAAAAATAATAAATTGAGGGACTAAAATGTGAAATATATGGACTAGTATGAGTATATGGAAAATTCAGCCCAACTACATTGCTGTGAGATTTTGTGTATTTTGTGTTTTATGCAATTAGGACTAATTTCTAAAAGTATGAAATATTAGGGGTAAAATGGTAATTTGCCCATTTATGTGTTGTTGGATTAAATTGAATGAAATTTTGTTTAAATTTAATTTGGAATTATATAGACCCAGAACAAAAGAAATCAGACTCAGATCAGGGAAAAGCAAAAATAGTCAAGTAGTCGATTTATAATGTTCGTCGATATCCGAGGTAAGTCTTTAAGCAATTAAACATTATTTATTTCGAATATAAAATGGTTTACTATGATGATTCAAATTTTATAGTTGTATAATAGGGTAGCCGAATGTAGTTTAGCATCGAATTAATGTGGTTGAGTTTTATTCGACTGAGTTAAAACCTCTGAAAATTGTATGAATTGTTTATTGAATGACTTTATAATAGCGATATTCGGGCTTTGAGCCTAGCAAGGCTTGTGCTGGTGAATTTGATCGGGCTTTGTGCCTAGCAGGCTTATTGCCGGTCAATAAATATCACACCTTGGGTCTAGCAGGCCTTATGCCGGTGTGTGTTTCAGGCTTATGCCTAGCAGGTTTTATACCGGTGATTTATTTTCAAGTCTACATCTATAAGATTTTCACATTGATGTGGAAATTGAGCAAGTAAGTTGTTCTAAATGACCTTGTATATTCAGCCACATAGGTATGAACATATATGATGATGTATTGAACTTGTATATTTGGCCACATGTGATGTTATATTAAACTTGAATATTTGACTACATGTGATGTTTTATTGAACTTGTATATTCGGTCATATATGATGATATATTTTACTTGTATATTCGGCCATATGTGATGATATAATGAACCATGTGTATTTGGCCATACATGTAACACCCTTCACCCGTATCCAACGGCCAGAATAGGGTTCGAGGTATTATCTGACTTAAACTCAACCACTATATAAAATTGGGCTATGAAATCTCAAACAATTTAAAAACTTTTCCTTTCTCATGTAATCTGTCCCAAACATTGGCTTACGAGACCCAAAATATACATCCGGGGTGGTTTGGAGCCCAACTGAGAACTCATTTAAAACTTAGAAAAATTTCATGCAACAAGGCTCTACACGCCCATGTGGTTATAGAGCACACGACCGTGTGCTTGGGACACGCCCATGTCCTATACCCGTGTCTGAAGACCTGGGCATTCTGCCAAAACCACACGGCCCAAGCACACACCCGTGTCCTTCACATGACTGAGACACATGGCTGTGTCTCTTGCCCGTGTACTACTAGCATGCATACTGACTTTATGACACGGCATGGACACACGCCCGTGTGGCCTGCCCGTGTGCTAAAATGACTTCAAAGTTTTAAGTGCAGGGGACGCACGACCATAACACACACCCATGGGCGTGAGCCGTGTGGACAAACTAGGCTATTTCCCAAGCCCATTTGTCACACTTTTTACACAACCTACACAATATCATTTCAATATACAAATCCCATCACAATGGACACTAATTCATCCATAGAAAGAACATCATACGCATTCATCAAAATGAATAATAGCCATTATTATAGGCTTGATACAAAATAAAGGGCTTTTGACTTAAGCCAAAATACATGAATCATTCTCTTAATTCCACATCCTAGCCTAGCCCTATACATGCCACCTTCAAAAATATAAATCAAACTATACCGAATATTGCGGCCGATAGTGTGGTCAATATCTTTGACTTTAATAGATCTTTAAACTAGTTTGGCGACACTGAAAGAAGAGGGAAAAGAAAGAGGGTAAGCATAAAGCTTAGTAAGTTGCACATAAATAAATATACAACAACAATCTCACCAGTAGTCATCATACTTATAGCTCAAAGGTGAACACAATTTAACTTACTCATTACCCTCTACTCGAGTCACATTTTCTAAATTAAGCTCGTTACTCGTGCTTACCATATAGGTACCTGTAACACTCACAACATGATTATTCTTTTTTTTATCAAAATTAATCTATAACTCTCACCGTTGAAATGTTTGGAATACTACTGGATATTCTATGAACCTTCAACATGGGATATATTGCCTATGCCATGTCCCAGACATGGTCTTACACTGGCTCTCATATATACGTGCTGATGCATGTCCCAGACATGTCTTACACTAGCACAACTCTTAGCCGATGCGTGTCCCAGACACGTCTTACACTGGCTATCTCTTATCTTACACTGGCACTCATCTCTGTGCCGATGCCATGTCCTAGACATGGTCTTACACTGGCTATCATAGTATGGCTGATGCATGTCCCAGACATGTCTTATACTAGCCCTCATCTAGAATCTGAAGCATCTCCCAAACATGTCTTACACTGGCGTACAAATCACACAATGCCTTGGCACGAATATCCCATTCGTATCCTAATTTTTCAACGGGATACTTCTATTATCTCAAATATTACTGTAACACCCCAATTTTTGGGATTTTCAGGATTTTTGTGATTTTCAGTGAATTTTAGAATTTCTGTGTTCTGACTGCTTTACGTAGGTCTAATTATGTTAGTGGGCCTCTAGAAGGCCCAAGTTTAAATTAAAATTCGGTAATTTTAACTAATTTTAAGTTTACAAGAAAAAGAGGTTCTGGTAAGTTGGGCTTTTAAATTTTAATGGGTAAAGTAAGCCACAAGGAAGCATGTGGCAAGGTGGCATGTGACGCCACTTGGGAGCTTTAAAGGTGGCGTGTGGATAACTAAGGGGAACTAAGGTTCAAGTCACAGTGAGAGCATATTAAAGGAATTATTTTTATGAGTAGGAATGGTAAGTGATGGAACTCAAGTGAAAGTCTGTCAGGAGGAGTTTGAGCTGCTCAGGAGATTGAGTAAGGAGGGGATAAAGAAGAAGGTTTAGGAGCTGATTAGGGAGTGCAGTGTTGGCCGAATGGTGGACTCTTGAGGAGCAAGAGTTGGCCAGCCAAGGGTCTCTGAAGAGGGAAAATTCGGCTAGGGCTACTGAGAGTTGTTAATTTCGGCATTTGGAAGTGTTGTGCCATTTTCTGACCATTCTTCCTCTTCTTCTTCTCTTTTCTTTTCTCTTCATCTACTTTCTCTTCATCTTTTCCTCCATAGCCGAATCCTTCTACTATTCTACTCATCTCCACTTTCTTATCATTTGTTCCTAAGCCTTATACACAAAAGCTGAAATCCCGAAAGCCTATATTTCTTCTCTGCCGATTTCTCCTAGCCAAACCCTTTGATTCTTCTCCATCTTTTGGCGATTCTTTCTTCTTCTAAACCTTAAAGTTCTGTCAACAAATCCACTACAAAACCCTCATACCTCATCTTTTTCTTCATAGTTTCAAAAAGCCAAAAACCCTATAGTCTTAGGGGCATAGCCGAATCTTTAGACCATTAAAGGCTCGATTTCTGCTAACATTTGAGGGGTTAGATATGCATCAATATCGAGTAGAAATTAAGTGGAACTGTTGGCTGAAGGGACTGGTGGTAAGTTTTCGAACCTATTTTTTATTTCGGGTTTTGGAAATGCTGAAATCCTTAAAGGTTTAGGGAGGCTATCAATTGGGCTCTACGGCTTTAAGGGTTGTGACAACTATTTTATTATGATGATAGTGTGATTCAGAGGCTGCTGATCGGAGGCTTGGACAAGGGGAAACGACTGGATCTAAACCTAGACGCTAGATTCGAAAAAGGTAGGATCTCTAGTGGCCAATGTGTTAATGGCCGAGTTTTGGGTAAAGAGTTTTCTATACAAGCTATTATGGATTCATAGTTGACATATTAGTAACTAACTATAGGCAACTCATGTGTGGAACTCGTTAGCATTTCGTCACAAATAGGTGTATAACTGACACCCTCTCATAGACTAGATCGGTAGAAGCCGAAAAGCCAAAATATCGAAAAATTGGTATTTCGTGATCTTGCGAGTGTGCGAATGCTTGTAAGATAAGTGGATTAACATATTTGATAATCTGAAGTGATAAGACTGCAGTACGCGTGATTTCGTGCATTTTGATATTTTGGGCTTAATGGGCCAAAATCGGGATAATGGGCCAACGGGCCCAATTTGGTAAGAACACTCGGTAAGCATTTCTGTTGGTGCGTAAATGGTAGAAATATGCATGAAAACCCTAAAATAGTTAAATTACTAGAATACCCCTAAGTATGGAAAATTATCGTTATACCCCTAGGTGTAAAATGACCATTATACTCCTAGGGTTAATTTTGATTGAATTGCATGATAATCTGATTCTGTATGTCATTATTTGTATATCTGTGCATGGGGACATGGGTTTTATTTATAGAGGAAGCGTCCTGGTGGCTATGCCACAATTATCTGATCTGGTGGCTCCGCCACATTTATCTGTTCTGGTGGCTCTGCCACGATTATCTATATCTTGTGACTTTGTCACATTATCTGTTTCTGGCAGCCATGCTGCAAAATCTATGGCGTGTAGCAGTTGGGTGGGTCGGGTAGTCTCGCCACATGGTGTAAGGTTGGACGGGGGTGTATATGGTTGGATATGGGTTGGATTTATGCATTATCATGGAATATCTGTTCTGTATCTGCTATGGGCCTATAGGCTTCATTCTAAAATCTGTTCTGGGCTAAGGCCAAATTAATCTGTTCCTGTGGTTGAGTTGATTTAGACTATGGTTGGGTTATTTTACACACTGAGTTTCCCCAAACTCACCCCTTATTTTTATCCACGCAGGTAATCCCCAACCATAGTGGGCTTGGAGCTGTGAGGGATTCGAAGTGGCCACACGTTCTGCAAATTTTAGATTTCTTCTGGTGAATTAGACAGATTTCCTTTTTCATAAATGTTTTGGGTTTTAAGTTTTAATAAGGCCTCTTTAATTATTTTCAAAATATCACGATAACAAAGTAAAACTTTCACAACGCAAATGTTTTCCAAAATTAATCACTTTTCCTAAAATGGACTTAATCAAATTTATTTTCTAAGGATATACACTATGTTAAGGTGTGGCAATGGTGGTGTGCATGTCTAGGATTGGAGCTTGGTACTTAAGGAGTCCGATGGACTCACCTCCTCTTTTCTAGTTTCCTACCTGGTGCACATGTTCCATTCACTTTAACCTAGAATGAGATTATACTAAGTAAGTTTTTGTATTCTAGATCAAAAGTGTTTTTAATGCTTCGATGTGGCACGTCAGATTCGGTCATAACATCTAAACCGGGTTTAAGGTGTTACATTTAGTGGTATTAGAGCCCGGTTGCAACAACTCGGCTGTGGAATGGGTTTATAAAAACAAAGATTTTCAAAAAGAAATTTTTACAAATATTGTAAAAACTCGATTTTTTTTAAAATCTAGATCGTTAGAAGGTGGCATTCTGAATCTCTGGCCCAAGCCTGTAAGTATTATTCTGAACTTTTTTGAATATTTTCTGAATTATTTGTCTATACTGAAACTCTACTAGGATACTCTAGTTAGGGTGGTACTGAAAACTGTAGGAAAATTTGATAATAGACTGAGACTGTAGCTAGACTGCGATTTTGTGAAAACAAACTTTGAATTACTGTCTGTTCATAAAACATCTGAACAAACACTGGAATATTTAATTGATGCATCAAAATTTGTAATCAGATAATACGATATAAGTACGAGAGTAGCTCGTGGAAGAGGCCATGGACGTGGTCGAGGTAGTGCTATAGCAGAAACTGCGTCTTCTGGGCATATGCCGATGGCAGAGGCACCGATACCACCGGCAACGGAAGTGGAGTCTCATGATCGTGGTGCCAGGGATGACGGCCTGTCGCAGCAATGCTTCGTGTTCTGGAAAGGGTTACCGGGGCAAGTACCGGTAATAGAATTCGAGGATCTATTTCTGAGCGACTCCAGGCTAACGGAGCGAAGATCTTTAGGGGCGTATCTGGTGTAGCCCCAAATGTGGCGTAGTATTGGCTAGAGGCCACGAAATGGATTATGGATAACTTGGACTGCTCTGCAGAGCAGAAGCTAAAGGGAGCTGTATTGTTGTTGCGAGATGAGGCTTATCAGTGGTGGCTCACTGTGAGAGATGGGACCCCAGCTGACAGGATAACTTGGGAGTTGTTTAAGATAACTTTCAAGGAAAAATATGTTGGGGCGAGTTATGTGGACGTCCGCAGGAAGGAATTCTTAAATTTGGTTCAAGGAGGCAAGACGGTTGCGGAATACAAGGCTGAGTTTCTGAGGCTAAGCCGGTATGCTGCAGGGATAGTCGCTATGGAGTATAAGCGTAGCGTGCACTTCAAGGATGGACTTAGAGATGAACTTAAGGTGCTGATTACTCCACAGAGGGAGCGTGACTTCGCGATTTTGGTGGAGAAAGCCAAGATAGCTGAGGAAGTGAAGCGTGCTGAGAGGCAGAACCGTGAGAAGGATCAAAACCGTTTCCAGAAAGATTTAGGACCTTCGGGTGGAGCAAATAAGAATGCCAAGAGGGTAAGAGTGGATGAGCCAGTTCAAGCAGTTTCGATGAACATTGTCAGACCACCAATCTGTAGGGACTGTGGTAAGGTACATCTGGGTGAGTGTAGGAAACGTTCTGGTGCTTGTTTTTGGTGCAGATCTATGGACCATAGAGTCAAAGACTGTCCTCAGAAAATAGATCAGGTTCAAGTTGTTGAACAAAGGATTGCTCAACCAGTGAGAGGTGGACCGCAACCACCAAGAGGACGTGGACAAGGAAGGGGCAGAAATGGAAATGGTCGAGGTCGAGGGGCACCTGGTAGGGGTGCCGAAAATGCTAAAGCTCGACAGCCAGCGTTGGTGTATGTAGCTCGTCGTCGAGAGGAGGGCGATGCACTCGACATCATAACTAGTACGTTTTTGGTTTCTAGCACACCGTATACTGCTTTAGTGGATATTAGATCTACTCATTCCTATGTTGCATGTGCCATATCTGGGTCACTGGGTGTGCACTTAAGAAAATTGTGAGTGGGGTATCTGTACTAAGTCCTTTGGGTCACTCAGTTAGGGTAGACAAACTGTATAAGGATGTGCCCTTAGAAACTCAAGGTAGGGTCTTTCCTGGAGACTTGATGGAGTTACCATTCGGAAAATTTGACCTCATACTGGGAATGGACTGGCTAGTCAAGCATAGGGTGACTCTAGATTGTGCTGCTAAGCGAATGGTGTTAAGGATCGCGGAGGGTGAGGAGGTTATGGTGATAGGTGAGCGAAGGGATTATCTATCCAATATGGTGTCGACATTGAGAGCTAAAAAGTGGATTCGTAAGGGTTGTGAGGCCTAGTTGGCACCTGTAAGCTAGTCGGGAGCTAAGGGACTGACAGTGGATAAGGTTAGGACCGTTAAAGAGTTCCAAGATGTTTTTCCAGAGGTGCATCTGGGATTGCCTCCAAACTGAGAAGTTGAGTTTGGATTCGACTTGCTGCCTGGAACGGCACCAGTGTCCATCGTACCATATAGGATGGCACCGAAGGAGTTAGTGGAGTTAAAAGCACAAATTCAGCAGTTGTTGGATAGGGGCTTTATTAGGCCAAGTGTGTCTCCATGGGGAGCACCGGTGCTATTCGTGAAAAAGAAGGATGGGACGATGCAGATGTGTATCGATTATTGGCAGTTGAACAAACTGACGATTAAGAATAAGTACCCACTGCCAAGGATTGACGATCTGTTCGACCAACTTAGAGGAGATTCTATATTTTCCAATATAAACCTTCGATCTGGATATCATCAGTTAAGGGTCAAAGAGACAGATATTCATAAGATAGCATTTAGGACTCGGTATGGACATTACGAGTTCTTGGTTATGCCATTTGGACTGACGAACGCTCCTACAGCGTTTATGGATCTGATGAATCGTGTATTCCAACCATTCTTGGATCTATTCGTAGTCGTCCTTATTGACGATATTCTGATATATTCTAAAACGGAAGCAAAACATGATGAGCATCTCTGCATTGTGCTGCAAGTATTAAGGGAGAAGGAACTTTATGCGAAGTTTAGCAAATGTGAATTCTGATTGAGGGAGGTAACCTTCTTAGGACATGTTGTCTCTGCTAAGGGGATCAAGGTGGACCGTCGAAAGATTGAAGCAATTTTGGAATGGAATCCACCTAGGTCGATGTCAGAAATTTGGAGTTTCCTAGGGTTGGTAGGATACTACAGAAGATTTGTGGAAGGTTTTTCTGTGATGGCAGCGCCTTTGATAAAACTCATAAGGAAAAGGAGTACCGTTTGTTTGGACTGAGAAGCAACAGGAAGCTTTTGAGAAGTTGAAGAAAGTTCTGACTGAAGCACCTATATTAATTCAGCCGGAGTCTGAAAAGGATTTTACTGTGTACAGTGATGCATCACATGTGGGTTTAGGCTGCATGTTGATGCAAGAGAATAAGGTGGTTGCTTACGCATCACGACAGCTTAAGCCTCATGAAGTGAACTATCCTACTCACAATTTGGAATTGGCAGCAGTAATCTTTTCACTTAAGATTTAGAGACACTACTTGTACGAAGAAAGGTGTGTTTTATACACGGATCACAAGAGTCTCAAGTATTTGCTGACTTAGAAGGAACTAAACCTTAGTCAAAGGAGATGGATAGAGTTGCTTAAGGATTATGATTGTTCGATTGAGTATCACCCAGGCAAGGCTAGTGTAGTAGCCGATGCTCTAAGTCGTAGAGCTGTATCTGAGTTGAGAGCAATGTTTGCTCATCTGAGCCTGTATGATGATGGGAGCCTGTTGGCTGAGTTGCAAGTAAGGCCAACCTGGGTGGATCAGATTAAGGAAAAGCAGTTGAAGGATGAGTCTTTGGTTGCTCGTTTCCAGCAAGTCAAGAAAGGGGAAACCTCTGAGTTTGGGTTGAATAGTGAAGGGGCTCTATGTTTCTGAGAAAGAATTTATGTTTCGAAGGACTCTGATTTGAGGCAGACAATATTGAAGGAAGCTCATGGTGGACTTTGTGCTATGCATCCTAGAGGGAATAAGTTGTATCACGACTTGCGAGAATTGTATTGGTGGCCTGGGCTGAAACGAGAAGTAACAGAGTTTGTGGGAAAATGTTTGACATGCCAGCAAGTGTAAGCTGAGCATCAACTACCTTCTGGACTTTTGCAGCCAGTAAAGATACCACTTTGGAAGTGGGAGAGGGTAACCATAGACTTTGTGAGTGGGTTACCCTTGACGCCATCAAAGAAAGACTCGGTTTGGGTGATTATGGATAGGTTGACCAAATCGGCCCATTTCATACCTGTTCGCACTGATTATTCACTTCAAAAGTTAGCCAAGTTGTATGTGGCGGAGATCGTGCGACTTCATGGTGTTCTAGTTTCAATTATTTCTAATCGGGATCCTAGATTCACATCTTAGTTTTGGCAAAAGTTACATGAGGCGTTGGGGATGTGATTGAACTTTAGTACGACTTTCCATCCCCAGACTGATGGTCAGTCGGAAAGGGTTATCTAGATTCTGGAGGACATGTTGAGGGGATACGTTATTGACTTCTGAGGTAGTTGGGAGGACCACTTGCTGTTGGCAGAGTTTGCATATAACAATAGTTATCAGGCGAGTATTCGAATGGCACCGTATGAAGTGCTATATGGACGAAGGTGTCGTACCCTTAGTTGTTGGACCCAACTGGGAGAACGACAGGTTCTTGGACCAGAGTTGGTAGCTGATACTGAAGATAAGGTCAAAGTAATCAAAGATCGGTTAAAAGAAGCATCTGATAGGCAAAATTCGTATGCAGATTTGAAGCGTAAGGAGATTGAGTACTCAGTAGGTGATATGGTCTTCTTCAAGGTTTCTCCTTGGAAGAAGATGTTAAGGTTTGGTAAGAAGGGCAAGTTGAGTCCGCGGTTCATTGGGCCTTATCGGGTTTTAAAATGAGTAGGACCAGTGGCATATCAATTGGAATTACCTCCAGAGTTAGACAGGATTCACGATGTTTTTCACGTTTCCATGTTAAGGCGTTATCGTTCTGACCCTACTCATGTCGTGCCGGTGGCAGAGATTGAGGTGCAAACTGATTTGACTTTTGAGGAGGAGCCGGTGCAGATATTGGACCGAGAGGTTAAGGTTCTAAGAAGGAAATATGTTCCATTAGTGAAGGTGCTTTGGCGTAATCATGGCAGAGAGGAAGCTACTTGGGAGCCAGAAGAGGAGATGCGTCAACAATACCCTCATCTGTTCGGATCAGGTAAATTTCGAGGACGAAATTTCTTTAAGGAGGGTAGAGTTGTAATGCCCCAATTTTGGGGAATTTCAGGATTTCTGTGATTTTCAGCGAATTGTAGGATTTCTGTGTTCTGACTGCTTGGCGTAGGTCTAATTATGTTAGTGGGCCTCTAGAAGGCCCAAGTTTAAATTAAAATCCAGTAATTTTAACTAATTTTAATTTTACAAGAAAAAGGGGTTCTGGTAAGTTGGGCTTTTAAATTTTAATGGGTAAAATAAGCCACAAGGAAGCATGTGGAAAGGTGGCATGTGACGCCACTTGGGAGCTTTAAAGGTGGCGTGTGGATGACTAAGGGGAACTAAGGTTCAAGTCACAGTGAGAGCATATTAAAGGAATTATTTTTATGAGTAGGAATGGTAAGTGGTGGAACTCAAGTGAAAGTCTGTCAAGAGGAGTTTGAGCTGCTCAGGAGATTGACTAAGGAGGGGATAAGGGAGAAGATTTAGGAGCTGACTAGGGAGTGCAGTGTTAGCCAAATGGTGGACTCTTGAAGAGCAAGAGTTGGCCGGCCAAGGGTCTCTGAAGAGGGAAAATTTGGCTAGGGCTAGTGAGAGTTGTTAATTTCGGCATTTAGAAGTGTTGTGCCGTTTTCTGACCATTCTTCCTCTTCTTCTTTTCTTTTCTTTTCCCTTCATCTACTTTCTCTTCTTCTTTTCCTCCATAGCCGAATCCTTCTACTATTCTACTTATCTCCACTTTCTTATTATTTGTTTCGAAGCCTTATACACAAAAGTCGAAATCCCGAAAGCTGAAATCCCGAAAGCCTATATTTCTTCTCTGTCGATTTCTCCTAACTAAACCTTTTGATTCTTCTCCATCTTTTGCCGATTCTTTCTACTTCTAAACCCTAAAGTTCTATCGATAAATCCACTACAAAACCCTTATACCTCGTCTTTTTCTTCATAGTTTCAAAAAGCCAAAAACCCCATAGTCTTAGGGGCATAGCAGAATCTTTAGACCATTAAAGGCTCGATTTCTGCTAACATTTGAGGGGTTAGATCTGCATCAGTATCAAGTAGAAATTAAGTGGAATCGTTGGCTGAAGGGATCGGTGGTAAGTTTTTGAACCTATTCTTTATTTCGGGTTTTGGAAAAGCTGAAATCCCTAAAGGTTTAGTGAGGCTGTCGATTGGGCTTTATGGCTTTAAGGGTTGTGACAACTATTTTATTATGATGATAGTGTGATTCAGAGGCTGCTGATCGGAGGCTTGGATAAGGGGAAACGACTGGATCTAAACTTAGTAGCTAGATTCGGAAAAGGTAGGATCTCTAGTGGCCAAAGTGTTAATGGCCGACTTTTGGGTAAGGAGTTTTCTATACAAGCTATTATGGATTCATAGTTGACATATTAGTAACTGACTGTAGGCAACTCGTGTGTGGAACCCATCAGCGTTTCGTCACAAACAGGTGTGTAACTGACACCCTCTTATAGACTAGATCGGTAAAAGCCGAAAAGTCAAAATGCCAGAAAATCGGTATTTCGTGATCTTGCGAGTGTGTGAATGCTTGTAAGATAAGTGGATTAACATATTCGGTAATCTGAAGTGATAAGACTACAGTACGCGCGATTTCATGCATTTTGATATTTTGGGCTTAATGGGCCAAAATCGGGATAATGGGCCAACGTGCCCAATTTGGTATGAACACTCGGTAATTGTTTCTGTTGGTGCGTAAATGGTAGAAATATGCATGAAAACCCTAAAATAGTTAAATTACTAGAATACCCTAAGTATGGAAAATTACCGTTATACCCCTAGGTGCAAAATGACCATTAAACCCCTAGGGTTAATTTTGACTGAATTGCATGATGATCTGATTCTGTATGTCATGATTTGTATATCTGTGCATGGGGACATGGGTTATATTTATGAAGGAAGCGTCCTGGTGGCTATGCCACAATTATCTGATCTGGTGGCTCCGCCACATTTCTTTGTTCTGGTGGCTCTACCACGATTATCTGTATCTTGTGACTTTGTCACATTATCTGTTTCTGGCAGCCATGCTGCAAAATCTGTGGCGTGTAACGATTGGGTGGGTCGAGTAGTCTCCCCACATGGTGTAAGGTTCGACGGGGGTGTATATTGTTGGATATGGGTTGGGTTTATGCATTATCATGGAATATCTATTCTGTATCTGCTATAGGCCTATGGGCTTCATTCTGAAATCTATTCTGGGCTAAGGCCAAATTAATCTATTCCTGTGGTTGAGTTGATTTAGGCTATGGTTGGGTTATTTTACACACTGAGTTTCCCCAAACTCACCCCTTATTTTTATCCACGCAGGTAATCCCCAACCATAGTGGGCTTGGAGCTGTGAGAGATTCGGAGTGGCCACACAGTCTGCAAATTTTAGAATTCTTCTGGTGAATTAGACAGATTTCCTTTTTCTTAAATGTTTTGGGTTTTAAGTTGTAATAAGGCCTCTTTAATTATTTTTATGGTTTTGATAGATTTTACTGGAATAGATATGTTAATATTTTTAACTATTGAAATTGAGTAACTTTAGGGCGCGTTTTTAAAAACAATAATTGATTTCAAAATATCATGATAACAAAGAAAAACTTCCGCAACTAAAATGTTTTCCAAAATTAATCACTTTTCCTAAAATGAACTTAATCAAATTGATTTTCTAAGGATATACACTAAGTTAAGGTGTGGCAATGGTGGTGTGCATGTCTAGGATTGGATCCGAAGGGAGCTTGGTACCTAAGCAGTCCGATGGACTCACCCCCTCTTTTCCGGTTTCCTACCTGGTGTACAGCTTCCATTCACTTTAACCTATAACGAAATTATACTAGATCAAAAGTGTTTTTAACGCTTCGATGTGGCACGTCAGATTCAGTCATAACATCTAGGCCGGGTTTAGGGTGTTACAATTACTATGCATTCTCAACTTATAACTTAACAACTCATACAATATCAATTCAATGGCTATATGGATACAAGTATTAACAGTGTAGTTGTATTATTTACATACAACTTACCTCGGTTTACAAAAAAAAAGTACTTGACTATTCGGTTTAGTCGGTTTACTTGGCCTTCCCTCGATCTATGTTTGGATTTGGTAAATCTTGATCTATAATGACAATGTGCACTCATTTAGTCACTAATTAGGATTAACCAATCATAAATTCACATATTCGGTAAAATGACCATTTTGCCCCTAAACTTTGACAAAATGACCATTTTACCCCTTTGCCCGAAAATCAATTTTCATTGAATTTCTTTGTATCATAAGCCTAACCGAACTATTTTTGCTCTTATAGCAACTTCAAAATATCACTATTTCATATACTTATTAACTATTTTACAACTTATGCAAAATAGTCCCTTTAGGTGTTTTCATGCTAACAACTTTTACAAAAGTTGTTTATAACCTAACTAGGACTCATATTGTTCCATAAAAACTCAATAAACATCTTAAAAACATCCATGGCAAAATCTTAAACTCTTGACCATTTTGCAAGATATCACCCTCATTTGAAACCTCATGCTTCAAGGGTCTCAAAAATACAAAAATCACTAAAAGAAACTATCAAAGTCACTTACTTGAGAGGCTTAATGTTGCTGTAAATTTTTGAAGCTCAAAATCCCAACAATGGCTGATAAAAATCGGTGGAGAGAAGAAAAATAGAGAAGAAATGGCCTTTGTTTTATTTTATTTATAACTAGTCAAATTTGATGACCTTATCTTCACCTAATTTTCACCTTCTCCTCAATTTGTCTCCCCGTGGCCGGCTATGCTATATCACAAGGGTCTAATTGCCTTTTAAAGACCCTAAATTTTGATTCTCTAGCTATTTAACACATTTGGGTACAAAAATGCAACTTTTGCCTTTTATGCGATTCAGTCCTTTTTCAAAATCGGGCTGGAAAACATTAAAATTAGCTCACCAAATTTTCATGCACAATAAAATCATACAATAACCTCATAAAAATAATAAAATAATTTTTTTTCTAACTTCAGATTTGTGGTCCCGAGACCACTGTTCTAACTAGGCCTTAAATCGGGCTGTTATAATAGAAGTAAGTAGTTGTGAGATGATATATTGGATCTTGATTATTCGACCAACTAGGTGTGTATATATGTGATATTATATTTGATTTTCTATAATCGGTCAAATGAATGATGTTGGTTTATAAAGTTGTGTTTAATTCATGAGTATATATGTTTGAATGTAAGCATAATTGAGATGGTGTTATTTTGGGAATGAAAACTTGAATAATATTATGCTAAATGAGAAATATTAGCATTCATCCAAGATAACTTATTTGTGTTAAGGTATAACATTAATGATACAATTCGACTTGTTTGAAATGTTTTAATTATTCATTTGAGTTGTTTAATTTGCTTAAGGCCTACTAAGCTAAGTTAGCTTACTCTGTGTGTTTTTATTACTCTGTTTTATAGATTTTGGTTGTAAGTAACGAGCTCGGGGATCGTCATCGAAGTAATCCACACTACCGTCAACCTCCGGTATTTTTAAAAGTCTATTTTCAAACTTATGGTAGTATAGGCTAATATATATTTTGTTCGACCTTGGATATGTATAATTTAAGCTATGCGAATATGGCTTGATTCCTAAGCTTGAATTTGGCTTTGTTTGATTATGGTTAAAGTTCATTTTGGTTATAATGTTATATGCTTGGGATAACTAGTATTTATGATATGTGTTTGTGCATTGAAATTGGTTAAAGAATTTTGGATGTGATGTTAATGAATTGGCCACAGTATATGCGTAGGTATTTTTGATTGGTTTCAATGTGATTTATATGAAAATAAAGAAAATAAATGAATTTGGTAATTTGCCTAGTTAAGGTTTATAAATGATTTGGTGTTAAAGGATATCTTGTATTAACCGAATATAGTTGGGGCTATTTTAATATATTTTCTATATGATTTAGTAACATTTGTGTATTGATATATATATATATTTGAATGAGTACATATATTTAGATGTGCATAAGTCATGAATATTAATGTAATGAATTGGCTAAGTAGAGTCAAGTAGAATATGTTATTTAACTGTATCAATATGCTTTACATGTGGTTCGGTAAATTTAATTAAATTAGGTCATTATATGTTCGTTTGTATGTTTATGTTATAAGTAAGGTATTGTATATTTACAATTAAGTATTATATGTTATTAAGGTTTGCTAATATTGATAAATGAAATGAACATTATGACACATGTTATTTATATGAAGTATAAAAATGAGTTTCGGTTATGTGTGAATGAAAATGTTTATGGTGTTACATATACAATAATAAATTATGAAAATTATATGTGTTTTATGTGATGTATAAGTGTTTAACTTAATATTAAATGAATACCAAATATGACATGATTTTTATCAAATGATTATAAGTAGTACATTTCGTGTAATCCATTTGTATTTGTTTACAGTATGCGACTAAAGTGTAATGAAGTCTGTCTATCTGCATGTATTATGAGTTTAAATTAAAAGTATATCCAGCTATGTGGTAGTACAAATTAAATCGACTATTGAAATTCAAGTATGTGTATGTAATCATTTTAATTTGTGTTTTTGACTGGTAATACCTCGTGACCCTAATTCGACGACGGATACAGGTTAAAGGTGTTACATTTTATTGGTATCAAAGCTACGGTTTAGTCGGTTCTAGGACTAACGTAGCATGTGTGAGTTTAGCTATACATGCCATAACATATACTGCGATAGTGTGATGACTTCTGACAATTGAAAATGTGTTTTCGTATAGTATATGGATGCCGATAGAGCTGTAGCTGATGATATCGAGAGTGTAGCGGCTGCTCCCGCGCATGGGATAGTGCCAGTTGAATCTCGGCTGATCTCGAGTAGTCACGAAGGGGAGGCTAAGCAAGCCTTCTATCAAATGATGAACGTATGGTTTACTCAATATATCTGGACTAATCTGGCTGTACAACAACCTCCACCCTCGAATAATCCATCTCTGATACCTGTGGTACCTCCGATGATTGTTCCGATGAGGCTTAATAGGCCTCCTATAGATAAAATCAAAAAACATGGGGCGAAAGAGTTTAAATGTAATGATGATGATGATGTTGAACGAGCTGAGTTATGGCTTGATAATACTATCCGTGTATTTGACGAGCTATCTTGTACTCCGAATGAATGTTTAAAGTGTATCATATCTTTATTATGAGACACCGTATATCACTGGTGGAATACACAAGTATCGATGGTCCCAAAAGAGACAGTGACCTGGGAATTATTTTAGACTGAATTTCATAAGAAATACATCAGCCAGAGATTTATCTACCAGAAATGCAAAGAATTTCTGGAATTGAAACAGGGTCGTATGACCGTAACCGAGTACAAGCAAAAATTTGTGAGACTTAGTCGATATGCTCGTGAATGTTTTTCAGCCAAAGCTATTATGTGTAAAAGATTCGAAGATGGTTTAAATGAAGACATTAAATTGTTGGTTGGTATACTTGAAATTAAAGAGTTCGTGGTACTTGTTGAGCGAGCTTGCAAAGCCGAAAGGCTTGGGAAAGAGAAAAGAAAAGCTGGTTTTGAAGCTAGAGATTCTCGTAAGAGATCAACGAGTAAGACTTTTCACTCAGAATCGAAGAAGTTCAGAGATGATTCTAGTCGATCTAAACCTACTTCAGATTTTTTTAGACGAGATCGAGACCGACCTCTTGTGAGTTCATGAGCCACTTCGATAGCTAGTGTTGGTAATGTTTGATAGAATAGAGTCAAGTGCAAGCATTGTGGTAAATGGCATTCTGGAGATTGCAGATTACGTGATGGGTCTTGTTTTAAATGTGGATCGAAGGATCATTTTATCCGAGATTGCCCGATGTTAGCCGAGCAAAACACTGTTCAGAACGCGAGACCGAGTAACATATCAGTACGAGGCAGACCACCTAGGCATTCGGGTAATGTGAGGGCAGTCAGAGAGGGATGAAAGATACAACAGTTCAATCTGAGGCTCGTGTACCTGCCAGATCATATGCTATATGCGCTCGTAAGGACACTTCTTCTCCAGATGTTATTACCGGTACTTTCACTCTTTATGATACTAGTGTTATTGCATTGATTAATCCTAGTTTGACTCATTCTTATGTGTGTGAAACATTAGTATTTAGTAAGACTTTGCCTGTTGAGTCTACTGAGTTTGTACTTCGAGTATCAAACCCCCTGGGACGATGTGTTCTGGCTGAGAAAGTAAGTAAAAATTGCCCGTTGATGATTCGAGATTCATGCTTTCCAGCTGATTTGATGTTTTCTACGAGTTCAATATAATTTTGGGAATGGATTGGTTAACTTTGCACAATGCTATTGTTAATTGCAAAAGAAAGACCATTGATTTTAGGTGCCATAACAACGAGATTAGTTAGATTGAATCTAATTATCTGAGTGGTTTACCAGCAGTAATATCTTCGATGTTAGCACGAAAGTATGTGAGAAAAGGTTGTGAAGCTTACCTTGCTTATGTGCTTGACAGTAAAGTATCTGAAAAGAAGATTGAATCGTACCAATTGTATGCGAGTATCCAGATGTGTTTCCTGAAGAATTGTCTGGTTTGCCACCTGTCCGAGAGGTAGAGTTTGGTATTGAGTTAGTATCGGGGATGACTCCGATTTCAATAGCTCTGTATCGGATGGCACCTACTGAATTAAAAGAGTTGAAAGCAAAGTTACAAGAGTTAACAGATGAGGTTTTGTACGACCAAGTTTCTCTCCCTGGGGTGCGCCAGTACTATTTGTGAAAAAGAAAGACGAAACTATGAGAATGTGTATTGATTATCACCAGCTTAATAAGGTGACTATAAAGAATAAATATCTCTTGCCATGGATTGACAACCTGTTCGATCAGTTGAAAGGGGCTTCAGTGTTTTCGAAGATAGATTTGAGATCTGGTTATTATCAGTTGTGAGTCAGAGACTCCGATGTGCCAAAAACTACTTTTCGAACGAGATACGAACATTATGAGTTTCTGGTTATGCCGTTCGGACTTACTAATGCACCTGCTGTTTTTATGGATTTGATGAGTCGAATCTTCAGGCAGTATTTAGATCGGTTTGTGGTTGTGTTCATTGATGATATATTGATCTACTCCCGTGATGAAACCGAACATGCCGAACATTTGAGACCTGTGTTACAGACTTTGAGAGAAAAATAGTTGTATGCGAAGTTTAGTAAATGTGAGTTTTGGTTACGCGAAGTTAGCTTTCTGGGACATGTTTTTCAGCATCAGGTATTCGAGTTGATCTGAGAAAAATTTCAGCAATACTTGATTGGTAACCTCCGAGAAACATTTCTGAAGTCCGAAGTTTTCTGAGACTTGCTGGTTACTATAGACGGTTTGTGAAAGGTTTCTCTATGATTGCAACTCCGATGACGAAGCTACTGCAGAAAGATGTTGAGTTTGAGTGGTCTAAAAAGTGCCAAAAAAGCTTTGATCAGTTGAAAGCCCTTTTAACCGAAGCTCCAATACTAGTTCAGCCAGAATCGGGTAAAGAATTTGTTATCTATAGTGATGCACCTTTAAATGGTTTGGGCTGTGTTTTAATGCAAGAAGGCTAAGTTATAGCTTATGCCTCGAGACAGTTAAAGCCGCATGAAAAGAACTATACGACGCACGATCTAGAATTGGCAGTTATTGTGTTTGCATTGAAGATTTGGTGCCACTATTTGTTCGGTGAAAAATGTCATGTTTATTCTGATCATAAAAGTCTGAAGTACCTGATGACTCAAAAAGATCTGAATTTGAGACAGCATCAATGGTTAGAGTTGTTAAAAGATTACGAGCTAGTGATTGAATATCACCTAGGAAAGGCTAATGTTGTTGCTAATGCTTTAAGCCGAAAACCAGTATTTGCTTTGCGTGCAATGAATGCGTATATGGCTATGTTTGATGATGGTTCGATAATAGCTGAATTGAAAGCAAGACTGTTATTTGTTCAACAAATTTGTTATGCCCAGAAAGTTGATAATGAGTTGATAGCAAAACGAGCTCAGTCTGATTCAAATGCTGATTTAGAGTTTCGAGTTGATGCAGATGATTGTTTGAGATTTAGAAACCGAATATATGTTCCGAGGAATTCAGATTTGATTCAAATGATTTTGGATGAAGCTCACAGTAGTCGATTATCTGTTCACCCAGGTAGTACGAAGTTGTATAATGATCTGAAACAACACTATTGGTGGCAAGGTATGAAACGAAACATTTCTGACTTTATATCGAAATGTTTAGTCTGTCAGTAAGTAAAAGTCGAGCATCAGGTACCTTCTGGATTGCTTCAGTCGATCATGATACCTGAATGGAAATGGTATAGAGTCACGATGGATTTTGTATCTGGTTTATCGTTAACACCAAGCAAGAAAGATGCAATATGGGTTATTGTGGATAGATTGACTAAATCGGCTCATTTTGTTCCGATACGTACGGACTATTCGCTTGATAAGTCGGCTGAATTGTATATTTCTCAGATTGTGAGGTTACATGGTGTGCCTATATCTATTGTTTCGGATAGAGATCTGAGGTTTACATCGCGGTTTTGGAAGAAACTGCAAGATGCGCTAGGTACGAAATTACATTTCAGTACTGCTTTCCATTCGCAAACAGATGGTCAGTCTGAGCGAATCATTTAGATACTTGAAGATATGTTGAGATGTTGCATTCTCGAGTTCGAATGTACGTGGGTACCTACCTTTGATTGAATTTGTGTACAATAATAGCTTTAAA
Source organism: Gossypium anomalum (assembly GCA_025698475.1). Classification (NCBI taxonomy): domain Eukaryota; kingdom Viridiplantae; phylum Streptophyta; class Magnoliopsida; order Malvales; family Malvaceae; genus Gossypium; species Gossypium anomalum. The sequence goes on from CM046956.1 coordinate 66,759,965, forward strand.
TTGAGTATCAAAATGACACCTTACGAGGCTTTATACGGCCGTAAATGTCGTACACCATTGTATTGGACTGAACTCAGTGAAAACAAGATACACGGGGTTGATTTGATCAAAGAAACTGAATAGAAAGTGAAAGTGATCCGTGAAAGTCAAGTAGTCGATTTATAACGTTCGTCGATATTCGATGTAACACCCTCAAAATTTCTACAGTAAGATATTACTCTTAATATAGTAAAATAAGGAAATAAAGTGACAAGAAAAGGAAAATTGAGTTATGTCACTGGGAAGTATATTATGACATATTGATTCAAGAAAGGACTAAATTGTAAAAGTGAGAAAAGTTTTGTGGCCCAAGAGTAAATACTCAAAATTTGAGAGATTAAAGTGTAAATATGAAAAAGTTAAAGAACTAATAGTGCAAATATTTTAAGGGTGGAAGGATCTAGAAACCAAGGAAAAATTGATGAATTAGGACCAAATTGAATAGGTGAAGAATTACGAGGGACTAAATTACAATTTTACCAAAATTAACTTAAGAATGGAATTTTAAAAGATCACAAAGGGCAAAATGGTCAATTGAAAGAGAGAGAAATCTAGAAAGTAATGATGATGTTGGAGATATTTTAGATTAATTAATTAAATAAATATTAGTTATTAATATTTTAATTTGATTTTTTATTATTTTATTATTATTTTATTAGTATATATAAAGAAAGAAAGATAAGGAAATTCTCATCCATTTTTCCATGCATTGGAATGAGAGATGAGAAGAAAGAAACTTTTCATTCTTTACAATTTAGTCTTTCTACCAAAAATTCACCATTTTCACCTAGAAATCAAAAGAATTTTCATAGCTACCAAGAGAGAAAAATGTTAAGGAGACTACGGGGAGTTAGAATATCAAATTGGATTCAAGGAATAGAAGCTGGAGGAAAGAGAAAATCAAATTAAAGATTGGAATCAATAGAACAAGGTAAGTACATCAATATTTCAATATATTTTTAAGTTTGTTATTATTGAGAAAACATGGAAATAATGTTATAATAGAGTCTTCTTATATAAGGTTCTATGATCTTGATGAGTTAGTGAAGGGAAATAGGAGAAAGTGATGGGAAATATTGTAGAAAAAGGGAATAAGGGTGTTATAAACATGGTAAATAATATCTTGCACTAAAATAGTTTTGGACAGCAACAGTAGGCTAAATCTAAAAAATCACCAAAAATTTTTGAAGTTGAATTAGAGGTTGACTAAAACATGAAATTAAATCTTATTGAGTTAGTTTCTTATAGAAGAAACGGTGTAAGCAATGGAATTGTAAATCATGAAATATGATAAATTGTGTGAGACAAGGTCAGAATAATTTCGGGTTCCCCTGTTTTGACTTTAGAATATCATAAAAAAATTGGATAAAAATAATTGTGGGCTTAAATTTATATTTTTAGAATCCAAAATGAGTATATTTTCAATAGAAACAAACGAGAACGTCATTTGAATCTTGTACGAGGAGATAATTAAATTTTAGTAAAGAAGGGTCAGAACTGTCAGACAGCAAAATAGTAGTGAATTTAAAGAATAAAATGTACTTATTGGCTAAGCCAAAAATTCTGAAAATTTTATGGTAAGTAGATATTTAAGTCTAGTTTCAGGGAAAATTAGCGGATCTTAATTTTGAGGTCTGTAGCTCAAGATAAAAATAATTTAGTGAATATGACGCAAATGGACAATTTTGAATATACATTTAAGTGAATAGTGAAAGTATTGATAATGTTACTTGTAGCATGTTATATAAATTAAAGATGAGGAATGGAGAGGAGGAGGAGAATATGTATGAATATTCAGCTAGCAAGGCTAATTTGTATGTTTTAGGCTCAGAGACTAAATTGAATAAAAGTAAAATTTTAGGGGCAATTTTGTAAGGATATCAAAAATGACCAATTTGAAGGAAATGAATTGAATTATTGTCTAAATTAATAAATTGAATGGAATTATCTATTTAGATCAAGATCGGATGAAAATCGGGGAAAATGAAAAATTACCAAAATGCCCCTAAATCTGGGTATTTTTGCAATTTTGTCAGGTAAATTTGTGTAACATAATTGAGCATGAAAACATGTTAAATTGTATGTTATATTGGATTGAATGTGAAATATTAGTACATTCGTATAATAGGAAATAATATGAATACGAAATCAATTATTACCATATATGCTTGAAGTATATATAATGATTTGTACATGTTATATGGACACATGGTGTGGAAAGTATGTGCATATAGAATTTGATTTATGTTAAGTTTGATATGAATTATTATAGGAATAAATATACGTGAAATATATGGAAATTATGGTACATGAAATTTTAATATAATGAAATGAATGATTTTAAACGGTAAGAGAATGATATATTTCATGACATGCACATATATGATTATCTTTGAATTATTGATACAAGGAAATTATGTAGGTGGAGACAATTATTAAACTCAAGTGTGACATGTTGAGAAAATAAGTATATAAATGTTGAATTTATATAAAATATGCGTAAGTATACTAACAATGTTGATTGATGCTAATACAAGTGCCAAGCTATTGATTGAATGATAATATATTTATTTATATGATGCATTGAATTCGTAAGTATTTCACGAAAATTTTTGCTAAATGATATGTAAATTCGAGTAATGCTTCGAAACCCTGTTCCGGTGACGGATACGGGTTAGGGGTGTTACATCCGAGGTAAGTCTTTAAGCAGTTAAACATTATTTATTTCGAATATAAAATGGTTTACTATGATGATTCAAATTTTATAGTTGTGTAATAGGGTAGCCAAATGTAGTTTAACATCGAATTAATGTGCTTGAGTTTTATTCGACTGAGTTAAAACCTTTGAAAATTGTATGGATTGTTTATTGAATGACTTTATAATAGCAATATTCGGGCTTTGAGCCTAGCAAGCCTTGTGCTGGTGAATTTGATCGGGTTTTGTGCCTAGCGGGCTTATTCCGGTGAATAAATATCAGACCTTGGGTCTTGCAGGCCATGTGCCGGTGTGTGTTTCAGGCTTATGCTAGCAGTTTTTATACTGGTGATTTATTTTCAAGTCTATGTCTATAAGATTTTCACATTGATGTGGAAATTGAGCAAGTAAGTTGTTCTAAATGACCTTGTATATTCAGCCACATAGGTATGTACATATATGATGATGTATTGAACTTGTATATTTGGCCACATGTGATGTTATATTAAACTTGAATATTTGACTACATGTGATGTTTTATTGAACCTGTATATTCAGTCATATATGATGATATATTGTACTTGAATATTCGGCCATATGTGATGATATAATGAACCATGTGTATTTGGCCATACAAGTAAGTAATTATGAGATGATATATTGGATCTTGATTATTCGGCCAAATAGGTGTGTATATATGTGATATTATATTTGATTTTCTATAATCGGTCAAATGAATGATGTTGGTTTATAAAGTTGAGTTTAATTCATGAGTATATATGTTTGAATGTAAGCATAATTGAGATATTGTTATTTTGGGAATGAAAATTTGAATAATATTATGCTAAATGAGAAATATTGGCATTCGGCCAAGATAACTTATTTGTGTTAAAGTATAACATTAATGATACAATTAGACTTGTTTGAAATGTTTTAATTATTGATTTGAGTTGTTTAATTTGCTTAAGGCTTACTAAGCTAAGTTAGCTTACTCTGTGTGTTTTTATTACTCTATTTTATAGATTTTGGTTGTACGGGGATCGTCATCGAAGTCATCCACACTATCATCAACCTTTGGTATTTTTAAAAGTCTATTTTCGAACTTATGGCATGTATAGGCTAATATATATTTTGTTCGACCTTGGATATGTATAATTTAAGCTATGTGAATATGGCTTGATTCCTAAGCTTGAATTTGGCTTTGTTTGATTATGGTTAAAGTTCATTTTGGTTATAATGTTATATGCTTGGGATAACTAGTATTTATGATATGTGTTTGTGAATTGAAATTGGTTAAAGAATTTTGGATGTGATATTAATGAATTGGCCACAGTATATACATAGGTATTTTTGATTGGTTTGAATGTGATTTATATGAAAATAAAGAAAATAAATGAATTTGTTAATTTGCTTAGTTAAGGTTTATAAATGATTTGGTGTTAAAGGATATCTTGTATTAACCGAATATGGTTGGGGCTATTTTAATATATTTTCAATATGATTTAGTAAAATTTGTGTATTGATATATATATATATATATATATATATATATATATTTTGAATGAGTACATATATTTATATGTGCATAAGTCATGAATATTAATGTAATGAATTGGCTAAGTAGAGTCAAGTAGAATATGTTATTTAATCGTATCAATATGCTTTATCTGTGGTTCAGCAAATTTAATTAAATTAGGTCATTATATGTTCTTTTGTATGTTTATGTTATAAGTAAGGTATTGTATATTTACAATTAAGTATTATATGTTATTAAGGTTTGTTAATATCGATAAGTGAAATGAACATTATGACACATGTTATTCATATGAAGTATAATGATGTGTTTCGGTTATGTGTGAATGGAAATGTTTATGGTGTTACAAATACAATAATAAATTATGAAAATTATATGTGTTTTATGTGATGTATAAGTGTTTAACTTAATATTAAATGAATACCGAATATGACATGATTTTTATCAAATGATTATAAGTAGTACATTTCGTGTAATCCATTTGTATTTGTTTACAGTATGCGACTAAAGTGTAATGAAGTCTGTTTATCTACATCTATTATGAGTTTAAATTAAAAGTATATCCAACTATGTGGTACTAGAAATTAAATCGACTATTGAAACTCAAGTATGTGTATGTAATCATTTTAATTTGTGTTTTTGACTGGTAATACCTTGTAACCCTAATTCGAGGACGGATATGGGTTAGGGGTGTTACAACAATCCAAGCTTTTATTGTAATTTTAAAACAAGAAAAATAATGGAATGTCCTAAAATGCAACTAAATGTACCTAAGTACAAGCAATTAGCTAGATCTCAAGGCATAAAATATAACTCTTTTATGGAGTTATCAACTACCATTAAAACAAGGAATAGTAAAACTCCCTAGATTTTTAAGCTTGGTGGGTAGTTTATTTTGAAGAATGGTTGAGAAATTCTCATTGAGCTCCACAGTTGACAAGTTATCTAACTTCTTTTTATTTGTTAACAGCTCCTTGAAAAATTTTGTATACTTTGGCATCTGCAAAAGGGCTCCAACAAAAGGTAATTTAATATGAATTTTTTTTAAAAGTTCAAGAGATTTACGATATTGTTCACTCATGTGGTCTTTCTTCACTTTTACTGGATATGGAATTCATGGTTGTATTATCTGATCACCAGCTTATGCTCTTTTTTTCTTTCTTGAACCCCATCATTTTTCTCAACAGCTTCCAGCTTTAGCTTCTTTTCAAGCTTAACTAACCCTTCCACGTTTTGAACAGTGATTGCATGGACTTGCTCCTTTTGCTTGGTTTCACTGTTACTAGGTAAAATCCCTTACTGTCTCTTCAAAACCAATTTAGCAAGCTATCCAATTTGATTTTCAAGCTCTTAAATCAATGCTTGATTATGTTCTAGAGCTGTCTTAGTGTTCTAAAATCTAGTTTCAGACACCGAAATAAATTTAGCTAACATTTCATCAAGGTTTGGTTTCTTTTCTTGCTGATAAGATTGTTGAAAACCTAAAAAGGGTTGTGACCTTCGATTACCTTGACCACCCGAAGAAAAATTTGGATGATTCTTCTATCATGGATTATAATTATTGGTTTAGGGGTTGTTCTAAGGTTTAGAATTATTACCCATAAAATTGACTTGCTCATGCTCATGTTCAGAGGGTGAATATTCTGAATTAATCATCCCCGCTCCAATCGCATCACACTACATTATCAGATTCACCTGCTTAGAAACATTCAAACCATCAATTTTCTTGCCAAGAGCTTCAACATGACTCAATAACATAGAAACTACATTAAGTTAAAGGCTTCGATTGCCTTATCAGGTTTTACTCTCATTACTTGCCTCAATAAATTCTTGAGCTTCCTCAGGTGTTTTGTTATTCAATGTTATGCTAGCTACTTCGTCAATCATCTTTCTAGTTGAGTGTTCAAACCATTGTAAAAAGTTTAAACATAGAGCCACAAAGGTAGTCCATGATAAGGACACCTTCTCAACAAATATTTAAGTCTCTCCCATGTATCGTGAAGAATCTCAATATCAAATTGAACAAAAGAAGAGATGTAATTCCTCAACTTAGTTGTTTTAGCTGGTGGAAAATATTTCAACCAAAACTTCTCAGTCATTTGAGCCCAAGTCATGATAGAAGCACGTGAAAGTGAATTCAACAACTATTTTACCTTGCTCCTCAAAGAAAATGGGAACAACTGTAAGCATATGGCATCATTAGTAATGCCATTAATCTTGAATGTGTCGAAGATCTCCAGAAAATTAGCTAAATGAGCATTCAGATCTTCATCTTGTAACTCATTAAACTGAACATACTGCTACACCATTTGAATTGTGTTCGGTTTAATTTCAAAATTTTTTACAACAACATTTCACCTAACGATACTTGATTCAGCCCCAATCAAAGTGGGCTTAACATAGTCATACATAGTACAAAGAGTAGGAGGTTGCTAATTATTTTGATTATCATCCATCTCCACAGTGATATCCTTTTTCTCTTGATAATCTACTAAAACCTATTAACCTTGTCTTGCTTCTCTAAATTCTCTATGATTTCTGTGAGTAGTTCTTTTGATTTCAGTATAAAAAACTATTGGTTCAAACTGGCTACCTCTAGTTATAAACAAAAAGAACCTTTAAGAATCAAACAAAAGAAAAATAAAAATGTAAAAATTAAATTAATAAAAAAATATTTAAATAAAAAAGGCTAAATGAATAAAAATAAAGTTTTCCTAATATTTTAGTCTTCGGCAACGACGCCAAAAACTTGATGTCCACGAAACTAACTAATTTTTTTTACTAAGGCAAGTGCACCTATCAATTAATTATATAGTTATGGTGAGCAAAAATATTGTTCCCACGAAGACTAAAAGTACTAGTAATTACTGTCTTTGTATTTTTTAGCCAAATAATTCAAATGATTAATTGAAAACTAAAATTAACTAAATTAATTGCTAACGAACACGACAAAGAACAACTTCAGAAAGTAATCGAATAATAACCAATAAGTGAAACAATGCCCAAGAAAGAATTCACCTAGATTTCATCTATCATTATCAATCTAAATTACACAATTTTTTTACTTAGTAACTTGATCCATAACAATCCCTAAATTATGCTAATATCTTTTTTGAAAGTAAAAACAACTCACTTTAAGTTGATTAATTGAATTTTTTTCTAATTAAAACCTCTATTATTGCATTAACTCAATCTATGGAATCCCTTATTAGATTTGACTCTAATCCAGTAGATTTTTGTTGTCCTATTTCTAGGATTGCATGTAACTCCACTTAATTGTGCAAGATCTACTCTTAAATAGTGTTTATTCCTTCTCTGACTTAACCACACCAAACACAATTCAATAATCTAGAAATTTCAAACCAAGAATTAAGCACACATAATTGAGAACAAGAAACTAAGTATTTATTCCACAAAATAAAAAGCAAATGACATAATTATAACACCGCTAACCCGTATCTGTCGTTAGAATAGGGTTATGGAGCATTACCGTAAAAATGTAACTTAAATCATTCATTTCCAAAGATTTCATAAATCATAGCATAATACATTCAAACACATGCATATCATCCTTATTTGAGCCCTCGAGGCCTCGAAAACACTTTAAAAATGATTCAGGACTAAATCAGAAACATATGGAAACTTAAGGAAAAAGTTAGAAAAAATTCACACTCCAGGGATCACACGGCCGTGTGACTCACACAGCTGAGACACTCGCCCATGTCTCAAGTCGTGTAATAATTGAAATAGGGACACATGGCTGAGACACATGCCCATGTCTTAAGCCGTGTTGACAAGAAATTGGCCAAAATAAAGCTATTTCCTTCACCCACTTCAAACATGTACCTACAAGCCATTTGCACCCTTTATCAATGCATTAAATTATACCAAAATATGCATAAAATGACCAAATATCTATACCAAAAGTCCATACAACCAATATGACAAAAGGCGCCTCAATCACAATTCATCAAACCTATCTAAATATGTGCATATTTAACCAGTCACACTTAATCTATACCAAACTTACCATATTTTTCCACAATTATACCATTACAAATAGCTCATATCTACCTCAAAGCATAACTCAACTTGGCCACATTATAATCTCAACAACACATACCAAATTGGCCAATTAAATTATACATCAAAACTTAGCCATATTGACACCTACCATCAAGACATCAAAAGTACCATAAGTACATCAACCATAATAGCATATACAAGCCAAACTATCAACCAACATTCAAACACAAGTCCACCTATACATGTCATTATAACCTTATCCAAAACATCAAAACTATCGATATAACCGTTGGATACTGTGATAAATCTCCAACGAGCTTCCAAACCGATCGAGCTTTCGATAATCTGAAAAATAAAGGAAAGACAACTACATAAGCAATGAATTCTTAGTAAGCTCATATAAACTTTATACATAACATTTAATTTCAATAATGAACATTATAAGGAAAATATAAACCTATAACAATACCACAAGATTTATCAAACCATAATCATCAACTCACAAATGAGTATGTCCATAAACACCACATATATTTAATATTCCTAGCATAGTAGGATTTTTATAAGGCATATTACACATTCATTAACCCTTTTCCTAAGACTTTGAAACCTTCCATTTACTTACTTTAGCTTAAATAACATTATCAACTCACAAATTAATGTATTTATCCACAGCCTACATAAATTCGTCCATAGCTTAAGTAAATTTCTCACATATAAATAAACCTTTTAACTTATTAATCCATTTACATTATCACATTACAACTCAATTATGAACTTACCGTTTTATTACATTCCCTTACTCGTATCATTTGCATAACACAAGACATATGCATAAACGTCAACCAATTACACAAGCTTGACATCATCAATACATAAGTTAATGCATTTATACATAACTCTTTTGGGATCAACCACATGTTAAACCATTTCATAAAAAAACACATATTTTGATTCATACCACCTTTTCATGAATATAAGCATATTTCCATTTGGACACTTACTGTTTTAATGTATAACATTACCATTAAGCATGACATAATCCAACCATAAGCGTGGCACAAGTCTAAGAGTTATCAGCTACACATGTTATTGCATATACACATAGTTCACTTGAAACATCATAAGGTAAGTCATTGAACATGAACAACTTCATTTTAAAATCATCAATTTCATGAAAATTAGTATACTTCCACTAAACATTCTTTTCCAATCATTTTCATAGGTTCATGACATAAGTCATTTGAATACTTACCGTTCCTTTTCTTTTCATGTCTGTTGAACTAGTAACTTGACTCAGATACTCCGGTAACTACACCATACCAAAGGCATCATAGAGGCATAACAGGGGCACCAAAGTGCCATCAGGAGCACGAATGTGCGATCAGGGGCACCGAAGTGCAAATAGGGGCACATATATGCATTCAGGGGTATCGAAGTACAACCAAAGGCACTGATGTGTAAACAGGGGTACCGAAGTACAATTAGGGGCACTGATGTGCAAACAGGGGTACCGAAGTACAATCAAGGGCACTGATGTACAAACATAGGCACTTCTTCATTTCTGTATACATACTTAAATTCATCTCACTTGCATATAACTTTAATACAAATCCAAGAAAAACATTACTAATAATGTTTTCTCAATTTCATATATACATAAGTATTTGCTACACTTTTTGTTATATAAATAACTAAAGTAATTCACATATATACATAAATCAATGAACTAGAGAACAACAATAAGAATCACAAGTTTATTACATTAAATAAGAAATCACTATGAACTTACCTGACTAATTTGCAGAAATAACTCTAGAGAACAACAATAAGAATCACAAGTTTATTACATTAAATAAGAAATCACTATGAACTTACCTGACTAATTTGCAGAAATAACTAAGGACATCGGCTATTTGGTAATTTTTCCTTCTCGATTTTCCACTCGTTCATGATCTAAATTAACAATTTCATTCAATTCATTAATTTACACAACAAAATCAATTCATTTTATGCATTTAGTCCTTTTTACTTTTTAAAATATTACCCTCAAATTTTCATTTTTATTCAATTTAGTCCCTATGTCCTAATCAGGCAAATAAGCCAATTTTATTGAAAATTCACACTAGCCGAATGTTAGTTGAATATTAATAGCTTTCGATTCAGCCCATTTTTGGAACAATTTCACATCAAGTCCTTATGTTTTTACTATTTCAACAATTTAGTACATAATCGGTAAATTTATCAAAATCACTTAACAAAGTACTTTTAAATAACAACTAATATTTTAAATTCATCGTTTAACATCTAAAATTACAAAGATTCATCAACAGAAATATTCAAAATCTTTAACAGTTTCAAAAATGAAGATACGAGCTAGTTGGACCTAGTTGCAACGATCTTAAAAACATAAAAATTATTAGAAACGGGTGAGAAATAGATTACCATGCATAAATTTAAACATGGCCAAACCTTGAGTATGCTTCCATAGAGCATTCGGTGATGAACTACCAAATGGAGAAGAAAACATTTTGTTTTCTTTATTTTTAACCTTTTATTTTATTATTTATTTTAATTAATTTAACATTTAGTCATGAATAAAACAAAAATTTAAAGCTCCATTGCCGCCCCACTAACTAAAAATGGTATATTTACCATTTTAATCCTTCCACTTATAATCATTAAGCCATCTAATCATTCAAATCTAATAGTGATCAAATTTTACATCCTTTACGATTTAGTCCTTTTTACTTAATTAACTATCTAAACATTAAAATTTCTTAACGAAACTTTAATACAACCTTAATAACACCCAGTAAATATTTATAAAAATATTTATGACTTAGTTTATAGAAACAAGGTCCCGATACCTCATTTTCTAAAACCACTTGACTTTAAGGTCATACCACTTGAACCTAATTATTTTTCCATTTAATACAAATCATTACATAAAAGTTTATCAATACACCATACATTAGTCATAATTATTAAACAATAATATTTTCAGACTCACACGTTGAATTTGTGGTGCCAAAACCAATATTCCAACACTTCAGAGAAATGGGCTATTACAATAATCCATCATAGGGTTCATCACCCTAGGTATTTTGAAAATTAGATCATGCTCGCAAATAATAAAAACCAAAATACCATATAACCACAAGAAATAAATAAATTCATGATAATCTTCTAAAAAATCAACTGGGAATCTTTAATCTTGACGGAAATCTACTTCAAAATCAGCTTCAATTGTATTTTTCAAATTGTTTTCTTGAATATTCTATGATAGTCCACTCCTATCTTCTTATTTTTTTTTCATATATACTTCTTAGAATGCCCAAGAAACCTAAATATCGTGTTTTTTCCTATTTAGAGTGCAAATTCGCGCAATCGACCTGACCTACCACATGGCCGTGTGGTAGCTTGTGCGGGTCACAGGGCCATGTAGAATCGGTTAGCTTGTGTGGCTCTTGTAGCTCACTTCAAATTTTCCATTTTCACTCATTTTATTCTCAAATGCTCTATTAAGTATAGAAACATGAATTTAAAGGATTAGGAGCATAAAATTCATAATTAACACTGAATAGTCACCCAAAAACACATTAAGAATAAGGTTAAAATATGTTTCTTTTAGCACTTATTAGGGATGAGCGTTTGATAGAATTGAGTGAAAAAAGTTTGACTTAATCTAGTTCACGAGTCCTATTTTATCATCCTAACTCAATATGAATTTTTTTTTTCGAATTGAGTGAAATTGCTCGTGTTAAATTAAAAAAAATTAAACATGTCAAATAAAAATATTGTTATAATATAACTAATTCCATGCTAGAGCACATAAATTTAATACCATATATATATGAATTTTTTTTCAAAGAAAAAAAAAAGATACTTGAGTATGATAAATTTGAATCGTTGATTCGGTCCCAAAATTATTAATTTAGAAATATTTTATAATTTATAAATTTTGTATTTTTTATAAATATTTTGAGTTTTAAATTTTATTTTCCATTTTTGAAAATTATTTTAATTTTTTTGGTAATTTTTGTAATATCCTAATTTTGGGCTTAGTCAGAATAGTAGTTTCGTGACCACAAAATTGAGATAGAAATAATTATTTTATGATTATTTTGATGACTATGATATGATTGCATGACTGTGTGAAAATTTCGTGATGAAATTCTATGCCTAAAGTGTTTAAATTGAAAGTAGGGACTAAATCGAATAAGTTGCAAAATTTGCATTCTAGAAGTTTTTAGTATGAAATTGCATTGAAATATTAATTAGGAGGTCTTAAATAGCAATTTGACCAATTTTAAGTTCATGGACAAAATTAGGACATGGAAGTAATTTTTGAAAGTTTAGTAGTAAGCGCATTTTGGTCATTTAGGGGTAAAATGAATTAAAATACAAAATTAAAAGCCAATTTTGCTCATCTTCTTCATGGAGGCCGAAATTAGCATGGGGGAAGCCATGGCTATGGTTTTCAAGCTTTCCAAGCTCAATAGTAAGTGATTCCAAGCCCTGTTTTTAATGTTCTTTACGTTTTTGGAATCCCGGTAGCTCGATTAAGCTTATTTTAGCAATAATTTAAGCTAGGGTTCATATTTGGAAAAATACCCATAGGTGAAATGTGTTTATTTTGATGTTTTATGGTAGAATATGAAGCTTGAAATTGTGTTAAACAACTTTTGCTAAGTGATTTTATGTAAAAACGAGTAAAACGACATAATCGGTAAAAATACCTAATGTTCATAAGTACATGTTAGAGTGAGAATTTGATGTTGCTATAGAAGGTAAAAATGATTAGAATGTCATAAAACATAAGAAAATAGGATGAAGTTTAATTTACGAGCTTTGGGGCAAAAGTGTAAATATGCAAAAGTTTAGGGGCAAAATTTTAATTTTTCCAAAATATGATTTTGGGTCAATTTGAATAATGTGAGTCCTAATTATACTATATTTTAAATGATAGAGCAAAGAAAACTGAAATTCGGGCTAAAATGGGGAAAATACCAAGTTGTGGACGAAATGGTAAAAGTAGCCATTTTCGCATACGAGGTAAGTTCATGTGTAAATAATGTAGCATAATTGTTTTTTTAAATTATTGATGTTAATTATATGATATGCTGATTTTTATCATGAAATATATGCTTTGTGGTTATTTTCGAATAAAATGCAAATTATTTGTATTATTTGTTAAATATAAAGTGTTACCGAGTATTGGTTTCGGTATTTTACGGAAGATGGCAAGGATATGTGTTCGAGGAAAATCCCGTTTGAACCTTAGGAATAGATTAGGATACAAGTGACATGTCACTAGGATGGTTGAGCATCCGAACTCGTTGAGTTGAGTCCGAGTTCACTAATGGATGCGAATGTTCGAACTCGTTGAGTTGAGTCCGAGTTCGTGAGCTGTAACTAGGCATCCGAACTCGTTGAGTTGAGTCCGAGTTCACTTATGGATGCGAACGCCCGAGCTCGTTGAGTTGAGTCCGAGTTCACTTATGGGGGGGTTACATGATTGCTTGATTACATATATGGCACTTATGTGCAAATTATCCGTGTATCCGAATTATATTCCGATGTGTTCAACGGGTAAAGTTCTACTCAAATGGAGGAATATTAGAGATGAAAGGGACATATTGGTAAGTGTTGTGAGATGGATACTTTGAACAGGTATGTACTTAACCCTCGGGTTGAAAACTCGATATATCAACAATGTGGTAAGATGATAAATGAAAATATGACATGAATGTCTTGATGATGATTATGCAAATGATATTTTATGTTTGCTTATATGGTTATGTTACTTGCTATTTTCATGTGAACTTACTAAGAATTTATGCTTACTCCCTCCTTTTCATTCCTTGTAGTTTTGACAAGTCAGCTCGAAAATCGGGAACGGTCGGAGGCTCGCTCACACTATCCGTATACCATCTTGGCATAATGGCTTGTATATTTTGAGTATGGCATGTATAGCACTATAATCATTTTGTATATATGGTCTTATGCTATGGTTATTGAGTGTTATGAAAATGCTTGGTAATGATTAGCCATTGGAATGGCTAATCATGATCATATTTGGTGTTATGTATGTCAAATTGCTAGCTAATCCATGGAAACCATGAAATAGGTAAAATTTACCATAAAATAGATTCAGACAGCAGTAGTGACGTGAATTTGAAAAAACACTAAAAATAGTAGAAATGGAATTAAATAATGAATAAGTTATGGAATCGAAGCTTGATGAGTCTATTTTCATATGGAATGAACAAAACAGACATATAAATTATATTTTATGAGATATTTAAACTTTTGTGAAACAGGGCCAGAGTGATTTCTGGATCCCCTGTTCTGACTTTAAAAATTCATAATAAATTTTAAAAAAATAATTAGAAGTTGTTCTTTATATGTACATATTCCTTATTGAGTTTAGTTTTAACAGAAACAAACCTCATAGTCATTGAAATTTTGTATAGAGAGATATCTGATTCGTAATACACAGAGGTCAAAGTAGTCAAACCCTGAAACAGGGGAGACTTTAAATAATAAACTGTACTATTTGGCTCAGCCAAAAATTCTATAAAAAAATTAGTAAATAGAAATATGAGTCTAGTTTCATATAAAATTTACGGATCTTAATTTCAAGTTTCGTAACTCGAGGTATGAATTTTTTAGTGACTATGACACAGATTTTCAGCTTGTCTGAAAATTTTAAAATTAAATTGTTTGAGCTGTTTAAGTAATGAATTAAGTTTGTTAACACCTCGTATTCGACTCCAGCGACGGTCTCGGGTACGGGGCGTTACAATTTTTGTTGAGAGAAAGACCAATTTGCTTATTTTCAAAGTTAATAGGACCAAAAGGGTATTAACACCAGTCTGTTATTCAAATTATTTGAATGGTGAAATTCAACTCGACTTGAATTCAAAACTCAAATCAAGTTATTCGAGTTGACTTGAACAACTCAATTCGGTTAACTCGAAATTCAATTTTTTCCGAATCGAATCGAGTTTTGCTCACCCCTAGCACTTATCATGAGCCCTAGTGGTGGAATCTGTTATATGTGGAAGCCTTTGTTGTTTTTCTTTGTTATATGTGAGCCCTAGTGGCAAAATCCTCAAGGAGAAGCCTTTGTGGTTGATTCTGTTAGGAGGAAAGCCTTCTTGGCTAATTACATTGTATAAGAGCCTTTGAGGTTTATTGTATTATGTGAAGAGCCTTTGTGGTTGATTCTATTAGGAGGAAAACCTTCTTGGCTAATTACATTGTATAAGAGCTTTTGAGGTTGATTCTATTATGTGAAGAGCCTTTGTGGTTGCATTTGTCTAATGTGCCTTCGTGGCGAAGTTTATTATATGTGGACACTGTTGTGGCTATCTAATGTTATATAAGAGCCTTTGTGGCTAAATCTATTATATGTGGATGCCCTTGTGGCTATCTAATGTTATATAAATGCCTTTGTGGCTAAATCTATTATATGTGGATGCCCTTGTGGCTATATAATGTTATATAAGAGCCTTTGTGGCTAAATCTATTATATGTGGATGCCCTTGTGGCTATCTAATGATATATAAAAGCCTTTGTGGCCATATCTCTTATGTGGGCACCCTTGTGGCTATCTAAGTCGTGTGGATGCCTTCGTAGCTATTTATTGATCAAGTGAGTGTCAGAAGCTTCCGAAGACAAGGGAATACCTCTGAAATCAAGAGTGTGGCTTAGTGGTACAGTCTATGAAATGACCTCGAGACAATGATTCAGTGGTGACACCAAATTGGTGAACTCTGAATGCAAGCGCATCTAATAAGCTTGTGATAATGAAAGATCAACGAATGATGTTTTATGTTGAGAAACGGATAAATTCTACCCTATACGTAGAATGAAATGTGAAATAAAAGTATTTCATGAGTTCAAGACCACAAGTAAGTCAAACGATGTCAACTAATGTAAGAATGCTTATAGCATATGAAGGAAGCTGAGGTAAGTAAATATTAAAATGTTAAATGTTTATACTAGTAAGTACTTGCCTAAGTAGGAAAGTGAAGTGCAATGTTTTAAGCATAGTATGAATTGATGAATGATTGCATAGAAGTGTCTCACTAAGTTCTTGTGAACTTATTATGGTTGCTTCTGAATGTAGGGTTTACATAGAAGAGTGCACGGAGAGCCGATGCCAATGCTACACTAGGAGGCGGTGGTCCGTGTTATCTGCATACAGAGGAAGAATAAAAGAAAGAGGAAAACATAAATAGAAAGATGTATGAAAAGTCTTAAGTCTATATGACAACAACTAAGCTATACAAAAGCCATTAGGCAAAGTTGAAATCCGCATATAAGATATTAATTAATGTTTTTATACATGTAATAGAAAAGGTGAAGCCTTAAGTAATGATCTTCATAGTTTATTTCAGAATGTAAAGGCAAGAACACAATGTAAAAAGAGTTAATCATAATATTATATACGAGATATTTGAGGAAAGTTATTACTCGTATGTTTGAGGAAGTAACACCCAATACTCAGATTCAATTGATTGGGTCGAGTGGGGGCATTACATATCTAGCCCAAATGAACGTATGATAGGATAAAATTAACATGCAAATAGGTTATTTTGCATGCTGTACGGGATTGATATGAGCTGAGACGATGACAGATGATATGTTATTATACACTTAATGTACTGGAATCCAACATTTGTTGCGGATTAATGAGTTATATTGACAGTGATTCAAGTGTGTTTTCTAGGGAGGATGTGAAGCCTATAGGATTGCCACTAGGTGCCTAAGATTGTTTGTGGAGATATGTTAGCCTTTGGGCTAGGCACTCAGTGTTTAAGTGTGGCTTAGTTGAGCATTTGGTTGTGTCTCGGGTGGATAATCGCGTAACTGTATCTATTCCTATTAGTTCATAGGCTAAATCATGATTGTTAAATGAAATAATGACTTGTATTGGTGTGTGGTAATAATGCCTTGATGAATTGTAACATCCAAAAATTTTAAAATTTGTTGTTAGCTTATTGACAAGCTATTAAAGTAGCTTAGTGGTTTAGCATCTTATGTAACTCCCTAAAGAACCAAGTTCAAGTGTTAAAAAAAGAATTGATTAAAATTTGTCAACCAAGTTATGCAACCATCCATGCATGTATGCTTGTGTAACTCCTATTTCAAATTGCTTAGTAACTCCTTACTTTAAAAATTTCTAAGAGTATCTTCCATAGTAAAGTGTTATTAATTTTTCTAACACATTTTTCCCCTCTTGAATGTTTTGTTGGAATGTTGTTCACCTTGTGTCGTCCCACCTATCATCTCACCACCTTTATTTTTTTTTTGGAATTTTCATTTATCTTTTGTAACAACCTATTTTTCAGTGGTTTATCCCTAAAGTCAAGTGGTTTTGAAAAATGAGGCATCGGGACCTCGTTTCTATAAACTAAGCCCATAAATATTTAATAAAAATATTTACGAAGTTACTATATAGGCATATTGAAGTTCGGTCCAAAAATTTTTGTGATTTATTAGTTAATTAAATAAAAAGGACCAAATTGTAAAAGTCGTAAAACTTAATCTCTATTAGTTTATTTAAGCTTAATTGCCATAAAACCATGGATGGAAGGCCTTATGTTACAATTAGACCATATTAAGTAGCTTGGATAATCAGTGGGATTGTTTTTAAATATTTTATATGTTAAAATTTTATTTAATTAAAATTAAAACATATTTTATGATAAAACAAAAGTAAAAGAAAACCATTTTATTATTTTATCATATTCCTCATTTCTTCTTTCACCGAACTTGAAAAGGAAAAAAACACCATAGCGTAAGCTTAGCTCAGCCAAGCTTTAAATCAAGTGCATGGTATGTACTTTTCATTTTTTTTTAGCGATTTTTATGTTTCTGAGATTGTTGTAACTTAATCTAGCTAACCTGGGGATTAATTCGTAAAAATATTAAATGTTTTGATTTGTTCCATTGATGAATTTATGATGTTTATTAAGTTTGATGAGAGATTTATAAGCTTGATAGATAAATATAACTATTTTGTAAAGTAGTTTTAGTTGATTTTAAGGTTAAAGGACTAAATTGCAAAAATAATAATTTACCATGAAATTCTTGTGAAATTTCAATATTTATGGGCTATAGATAAATAAATAAAAATTTGGCTAGCTGAGTTTTGGGCTTAATTGTAGTAATTGTATAAGTTTTGGGTTTATGGACTAAATTTAAGACAAGGTAAAAGTTTATGGTAAAATTGTAAAATGTTAACTGTAACACCCCAAACCCGGCTTGGACATTATGGTCGAATCTGGCGATGTCACATTGAAGTGTTTTTCATAAAGTGTGATCTTGTTTGAAAAGCCCAATCTTTATTTAGCCTCTTTGTGTGATCTAAAAGATGATTTTAAAACTTGCGTCATTATTAAAAAGTATTTACTTTAAAATGTTGTTAATTTCAAAACCTCGTTTATAGCGGAAGCTTGTTAAAACAGTTGCGTACTTGCGTTTACTTTGTAAAAACGTTGTTTCTTTTTAATACTCGAGTTCCTAATATTAGCAGTTATAACCAAAGCAAACTAAAACCCCAAATTTTAAAATTAAAATCCAAAGAGGCCTTATTACATCAAAAATACCCAAATTAAAATTACTTATAAATTAAAAATTAAATACGAAAGTACGTGAAGTTCTGTAGCCACCTTTGAGTCCCCCGCAGCACCGATCTGCCTAAGACTGGGGATTACCTGTATAGTTAAAACAAGAGGGTGAGTTTACGAAATCTCAGTGTGTAATCCTATATAAGCAAACAATCAGAAAACAAGCACAGTCTGGGCCAAAGCACTTTTTAGTAGCAGTGACAAAATCAGTTTGGGCTTTAGCCCATCTCAATACAGAAACAGTCATGTGTTTGGGCCTTAGCCCATTCAGTGACAGTAACAGTACAGATATGCAATCAAAAATCCTACCCAACCAGCCTCTACACTCCAACTCCGTCCAACCCTACACTCTATGTGGGGATACCCATCCCTACACTCCAAAGCACCGGTTGTGGCATTATACAGTAATATGCAGGTAGGCTGTGGTAATTTAGGCTCGGAGCCTTTCAGTACACTTCCTCCGATCAGTATAAAACCATCCCCATGCAACATATCATGCGTCATGTCATAGTATCATACATGTATGCAATATATATAAAATGGCATGCTCGAGTACAGCCATACATCTCATAAGGGCGTAATAGTCATTCTGTCACATAGGGGCATAATAGTCATTTTATCAATTTAGGGGTCTAGGTATATTTACCGACCCAACAGTAGGTCCACAGTCGCCTCGGGCGACCCGTACAACCTTAACATACAAACAGTGAAAATGGGCCCAAGGCCCAAAATGCAGGCTCATGTGGGCCCACACTCCCGTGTGGCCCACATAGCACAGAAATGGCCTTGGTTGTGTGGATTACACAGCCTGGCCCAATATTCTCTGCACGTCCGTTCAGTTTACCCGTGTGGGGCCTACATGCCTGTGGGCCCACACGGCCTAATTCAGCCCAATTCAGCCCAATAAGGCCCAAAACGGCCTAAGCCCATGAAATCGCTCATGGTGGCCTCCACGGTCATGCACCCATGTTTAGGCGTACGGACTACCACACGAGCGAATGCACGCCTGTGTAGCATTGTCGTCACTTATTTCGGCTTTCGCCGATTACCACAGTCAAAGTCGCGTTTCTACACACTTGATGTGATTGAAATTAACTGCACTCCAACTACTCCTATACCTGGGTTTAGTCAACAAGCCATTTAATATGTTATCTAAATCATATATCAAATGGAATCTAACGAAGTTCCAACACGATCTCAATAGACTCTTCCTTACCGAATACCAATCGAAACCGCACCCTTGGTTCTTAAAAGACTCACCAATCACTCTTGATCTTCACCTACACGAGAGTCACAACCTTCTTATTACCCATTCTTAGATTATAATACAACCTCAACAGAACCACACTTACCAATCAATACCACCCTCACACAATAACTTGTGAGTCATACAATAAGAACCTAAAACACTTACCAAGCAATGACCGAGTAAAGTGTAAATTGATGATGCAGCGAATAGAGAGCCGAAGAGTAGAATTGAAAAATATTCGACCAAGGGAATGTGCAAGCAGATGCACTACTTGCTAAAGAAAACAGAGAAGAACCAGAGAAGGGGAAAAACGGCAAGAGAGCAAGCCAAAAAGAGAAGAGCAATCTATCCAAAAAAACCTGAGAGACAAAAGAGGGAAAAGATGCAATATTCAGCCAAAGCGCAAAAGGAATGGTGACTGCCAAGAATCGATTGAGAGAGAAAAGAAGAAGCAGTTGGTCAATAAAAGAACAAACAACCTCGGAATAACAAAAGAAAGCAGAAAAACCTAAATGATCCCTAACACAAAATTAGCCCCAAGAAGAGAGAAAAAATGACAAATCAAAAAGCAGAAGAAAGGCAAAAGCAAGAATTCGGTTTACAAGGGAAAAGGGTTGATAGAAATTGAAACTAAAGAGAACAAATGCCTAGCTGAATTCTTTTGAGAAAGAATTCAATTTCGGCACACTACTCCCCTTCCCTTGATCCATTCCTTGAAAATCTCCTTACATCACTCCACCAACTAACTTGAACTCCACACAACCTCTTCTATCCAATTGTTCCTCCGCCAAATCACTCAAATCGTCCATCAATCCCTTACTCCACTCCTCAAACCTCTACTCCAATCTCTCAACCATCCAATTTGAACCCCCTTCAAACTCTTTAGAGTTTCGGCCAAGCAAGAACACTCCCACATAGTCATAGCAAAATAAAATGCTCCACTGCTCAAAGCAAGACTCGAACTTCAGTCCCCAAGCAACATCAACACGCCACCAATCCCTTAGACCTGCAAGCCTATTTTGTCATAAAATACCCACATTTATTTCAAAAGCCTACTGACTAGAGACAGGGTTTATCCACTTAAAAAACAAAATTTCACAAGCCAGGGCTTGAACCCAAGACTTCTTAGACACACCCAGAACACATAACCACTGAAGCAGATACACTGTTGTGTCACTTTCTTACACAAATAAACATTTATGTGCAGCCTCCTAACTGTTCCCATGCTCAAGACCTAATACTTCTAGGCCCTAAATTTGGAGCGTTACATTGACAAAGAGTCAAATACATGAACTTAAATATTTTATGGTATTCGAATTGGTTAATTGAGCTAAATTAATATATATAGATCAAGAAACGAATCGATTGATCTTTAACCGTGGGAAAGGAAAAGTTGACTAGCAATCATCGTTTTGGTATTGGTAGTTGCTCCAATTAGGTAAGTTCGTATTAAATAGTCTTATGTTTATTAATGTTGAAATTATAGTTGAATATATTTTCATGTGTATATATGTATAACAAACATGGTTGATCAAGGTAAGTTGCAAATGTGATCAAAAACTTGAATAGCCGAATAGGACTTTTGTATTTGTTCATTTTGAAACATGTTATGTTACAAAAGGATGGTACCAAATTGATCTTGATATATGGTTAATATCATGATAGGATAAAAGTATACAGGTTAAAGCCCTTGTGAACTTAGTAAATAGCTAGTGTAATAACCCGTTTTCAGTGAAATCAGAACAATGGTTTTGGGACCACAAATTCGAGGACAAAATATTTATTTTATTATTATTTTAATGTCTACGGCATGTTAGTAGTCTAGTATAAAAATTTCGTTATGAAATTTTACTGTTTGCATGTTTAATTCGATAAAAATGACTAAATTGCAAAAAGTGCAAAACATGAGTTCTATAAGCTAAAAGGATTTAATACCTATGAAATTAAATGATTGAAGGGTTTATGTTGTAATTAGACCATTAAAATAATGAGTGGACAAGTATGGATAACAGTTATGAAATTTTAAAGGTTAATAGTAAGGTTAATTTAGTAATTAAGTTAATAATTTAGTAAAAAACAAAAGAAATAAAACTTATCATCTTCCTAAATTGTTTATCACCACCGAAAATAAAAAAGAAGAACATCCGTGGAAGCTTGAACATTCAGCCTTCTCAATTTTGCTTGCATGTGAGTATTGTTTGTCTCGTTTTTAATGATTTTTATGTTTTTCAAGTCGTTATAGCTTAATCTAGCTAGCCCAGGGACTAAATTGCAAAATTGTTAAAAATTTTAGGGTTTTCCATGATGAGTGCATGTGATTTTTGATGTTTGAAGGAAGAAAATGAATCTTTTTTGATAAATAAACAACTTTTGCAAAGTGATTTTTGTTGAAAAATGTCAATCAAGGATTTATTTATAAAATGTGTAAAATTCATGGTGAAATGTGTGAATTAATGAAATGTGTGGGCTACTATAAACTTGTATGAAATTCAGCTAGTATGGGTGTGGATTAAATTGTATGAATTTGTATTTTTATGAGCTAGGAACAAAATTGTAAAGAAGTCAAAAGTTAAGGGGCAAAATAGTAAATATGCCATAATATGAATTTTGGATTAAATTGAATAGAATGATATTTAAATAAGTTAAATTTGATTATACAGATTAAGAAAATCAACGTACGGATTTAGATTAGTGGAAAAATAAAGTAGTGGATTAATCGCTCGATTTTCTCCATATTAATTCGAGGTAAGTTCGTACGTTTAATAAGCATTAAATTATATCTGTTTGAATGATTAATTGATATAATTGAGATGATATAACACTACGAAAATTCTCGTTGAGTTATCAACAATGCATAAATCCCAATTGAACCTTAGGAATAGATAGGATACAAATGATATGTCACTAGGGGTTACCGTGTTTTGGGTGCTGGTCCTGTACGTTCTATCGGTGACTGACTTTTTCGGCATGTGTTGTGGTTACTCGTCACCTTGTGTGAGTAGCACTGTGTAGTTACGTCTTAACCATCAACTTTTGTAAGAAGGCCAAATGATAGCTCGAGAGGGAGCATTTATGTGATATATGAGATTGAAATGCTTTCGACCATGTATTGGCACTTAGTGTGCGAGATTCTCAAGTATTCGATAATATTCCAAATTGTGCAACAGGTATATCGATGATATGAAAGAATAAGAGATTGATACGTATTAGTACAGGTATGTATGTAAATCATAAAAGCATTGAATCTATGAGATTTGTGAATTCACGACTAACCTATTGATTGAATATGACTTAGGCTTTAGGATTCAAATTGAGTTGCATTATGCTATGTTTATTTACTTAAATTGTGAATGAATGGTAAGATATATTTTTTATCCATATGAGCTTACTAAGCTTAATAGCTTACTCTGTTTATTTTTTCGTGTTTTATAGTGGCTTCGAAGCTTGCTTGAATTGGAAGTTGTCGAAGATCTCATCACATTATCTAGCTGTTCTTTTGGTACTTTTGAGCTTCATGTATTTTTGGTTGTATGGCATGTATAGGTCATTTGCTATTGGAAGCATATATGTTTTGGTTATGTAATTAGTCATTTTATATGGCTTGATTTAGTTAGTGTTGGTATGTATAAATGTGTGTTTAGCCATATGATTTGGCTTATTTTGATATACTTGGTTATATAAATATGTATAAATGATCTTTTGCTATGTGATGTATAGTTGCTTGGTGAATGCCTTAATTGTGTATTTGGTATTTTGAGTACCAAATGGTTGAATTTGAGATGTGGTATGCATGTTGATTTAGGCACCAAGTCTATTAAGTAAGTTTGATCATTTAGGTGACTTTTGAAAATGATATGTTGATGTAGGCACCAAGTCTATTAAGTAAGTTTGATCATTTAGGTGACTTTTGAAAATGATATTGGTATGATGTTGAAAGGTCAATTGTAATGTTTATGAACATTATAGTTGTTCGTATTGGTATTGCATGAATTAGACTTGGTTGAGATTGATTTGAATGTCAATTGATGTTATGGTCATATGCTATTTGATGTGTTTAGGTTGATGCAAATTTAGGTGATAAAAATGGCTTGGAAAATAGCATATTTTTGTCCACACAGGCAGAGACATGGGCATGTGTCTTAGCCATGTGTGACACAAGGTCAGGTGACATGGCCGTGCGCCCCCTAAATTTTTTTAGAAACCAAGTTAGTAGCTTCACACGGCCTAGCACACGGGCGTGTGACTTGGTCATGTGGTGCAGGTCAGTATACCCTTTAGTTTTTACACGGCCTAGCACATAACCTAGCACATGGACGTGCGAGGCCATTTCGAAGGGTACGCAGGCTAGTCACGCAGGCGTGTGGTTAGCTGTGTGACCCAAGTCAGAGAGTTACACAACATCAGACACAGGTTGGGGCACGACCAGATGATCCCATTTCAAATGTCCACACAGCCTGTGACACAGGCGTGTCTCTTAGTCGTGTGAGACACACGGCTTATCCACACAGGATTGCCTAAAATTTGAAAATTTTCTATGTTTTTCTAAAAATTTATTAAGTATTCGAATTAGTCCCGAACCACTTGTAATGCTTGTTTTGGGCCTTGAGGACTCGTGTTAGGGACTATATGATTGTATTTGAATGACTTCTATTTGGATTTGAGAAATGTGTATGAAATGTATGATTAATTAAGAAATAAGTCTCATAATGCTCTATAACCCTATTTCAGTGACAGATACGGGTTAAAGGTGTTACATTTATTAGTATCAGAGCTACAGTTTAGTCGATTCTCGAACTAACATAGCATGTGTGAGTCTAGCTATACATGCCATATTTAACCTGTGATAGTGTGATATCTCCTAATAGTTTTAAATTATGTTTTCATATAGTAATGGATCCCAATCGAGTATTTTCTTATGATGTAGAGAGTATTGAGCCAGCCTCCGTTCACGGAGTAGTGCTGTCTGAATCGAGACCTGTATTTAAGGGTCGAGGAGGAGAGGCCAAGGAAGCCTTCTTCCAAATGATGAATGAATGGTTCAATGAGTTTGTCTGAATGAATCCGGCTAGCAATCTTTACCCCCACCTATTCTCCAACCTGTTCCCATAGCTCCCCAAGGTTTGGAACCTTTACGTATGAGTAAGCCGCCTATTGATAAAATTCAGAAGTATGGGGCTGAAGAGTTTAGAGCTAAAGTTGATGATGATCCTGAGAGACCCAAGTTTTGGATTGAAAATACAATTTGGGTATTTGATGAACTGTCTTGTATGCTAGCAGAATGTGTTAAATGTGTTGTATCACTTCTGAGAGATAATGCATACCAGCGGTGGAAAAATTTAATATCTGTGGTGCTGAGAGAATGAATCACGTGGGAATTCTTTTAGACTGAGTTCAGAAAGAAATATATAAGTCAGCTATTTCTTGATGAAAAGGGCAAAGAATTTTTAGAATTAAAACAAGGTCGTATAATCGTAACCGAGTACGAAAGAGAATTTGTAAGACTGAGTAAGTATGCTCGAGAATGCGTTTCCACTGAAGAAATTAAGTGTAAACAGTTCGAAGATGGGGTTGAATGAGGATATCAAGCTTTTAGTCAGAATTTTGAAATTGAAATAATTTGTTGTTTTGGTCGATAGAGCTTGCAAAGCCGATGAGCCTAGTAAAGAAAAGAGAAGAGCCAATTCTGAGGCTAAAGACTCGAGAAAGAGGATAATGAGTAAACCCTATCATCCTTATTCAAAGAAATCAAGGGTTTCTTACAACTACTTCATTGGGGTATTCCAATAGAGATCGTGGAAAGTAACACACGAGTCCAAAAGCTCAAGCCATTTCAGTATCGAGTTTTGGTAGTGTCAAAACCAACAAACCTGAGTGTCAACAGTGTGGAAGATAGCATTTTGAAGATTTTTGGGTGAATAATAAAGCCTGTTTCAAATGTGGCTCGCAAGATCATTTTATTCGTGATTGTCCTGAGTTACCCGAGAAAGATAAATTTCTGAATACAAGGCCAAGTAATACAACTGTCAAAGGGAGACCACTTCAAAATATTGGAACTGTGACTAGTAGCAAAGGTGCAACAAAAGATTCTGCTGTGAGATCAGAGGCTCGAGTGCCAGCCAGAGCCTACGCTATTCATGTTTGCGAAGATGTGTCAGCACTAGATGTTATCACTGATACATTTTCTCTTTATAACACTGATGTAATTGCTTTGATTGATCATGGATCAACTCATTCATATGTATGTATGAATTTAGTGTCTAGTAAAAGTTTACCTATTGAGTCCATTGAATTTTTTGATTAAAGTATCGAACCCCAAAGGTCAATATGTCTTAGTTGATAAAGTTTGCAAGAATTGTCCTTTGATGACATGGAGTTACTATTTTCCTACTGATTCGATGCTTTTACCGTTTGATGAATTTGATGTGATTTTGGGTATGAATTGGTTGACTCTGCATGATGCTGTTGTAAACTGTAGACGAAAGACTATTGAGTTGAAATGTCAGAATAGTGAAATTCTTCGTATTGAATCTGATGATTCGAGTGGGTTGCCTATTGTGATATTGATGATGCTAGCACAAAAATATGTGAGAAAGGGTTGCAATGCTTACCTTGCATATGTACTTGATACAAAAGTGTCTGAATCAAAAATTGAATCAATGCCAGTGGTTTGTGAATATCTAGATGTATTTCCAGAAGAGTTACCCGGATTGCTGTCGATCAGAGAGGTTGAATTTGCTATTGAGTTGGTACTATGAACATCACCGATATCTATAGCTCCATACAAAACGGCTCCAACAGAGTTAAAAGAGTTGAAATCTCAGTTGTAAGAGTTAACAGATAGAGGATTTGCACGACCTAGTTTTTCGCCTTGGGGTACACCAGTTCTGCTTGTCAAGAAGAAAGATGGATCGATGAGACTGTGTATCGACTATCGTCAGCTTAACAAAGTTACGATTAAGAACTAACTATCCTTTACCGAGAATTGATGATTTGTTCAATCATTTGAAATGAGCAACAATATTTTCAAAGGTTGATTTGCAATATGGCTATTATTAGTTGCGGGTTAAAGATTCAAATGTACCAAAAATTGCATTCAGAACCAGGTATGGACATTATGAATTTCTTGTTATGCCGTTCGAATTAACTAACGTTCCTCCAATTTTTATGGATTTGATGAATAAAATTTTTAGACCATATTTAGACAGATTCATTGTTGTATTCATTGGTGACATTCTGATCTATTCCAGAAATGAATTTGGGCATGCTGAGCATTTGAGGATTGTGTTACAAACATTAACAAATAATCAACTATTTGCTAAATTCAGCAAATGTGAGTTTTGGCTCTGAGAAGTTGGATTTCTAGGACACATTATTTCAGCAGAAGGCATCTGAGTAAGATTTCAGCAGTTGTTGACTGAAAACCACCAAGAAATATTTTTGAGGTTAGAAGTTTCTTAGGGTTAGCTGGCTATTATCGGTGTTTTATAAAAGGGTTCTCGATGATAGCTACACTAATAACTTGTTTATTGCAAAAAGATATGAAGTTTGAGTGGTCTGAGAAATGCCAACAGAGTTTTGAATAGTTGAAAGCACTGTTAACTAAAGCACCAGTTTTATTTCAGTTTGAGTCGGGTAAAGAATTTGTGATTTTCAGTGATACGTCACTAAATGGTTTGGGATGTGTCTTGATGCAATAAGGCAAAGTGATAGCTTATGCTTCTAGACAGTTAAAATCACATGAAAAGAATTATCCAGTACACACTTAGAGTTAACCGCTATTGTATTTGAATTAAAAATTTGGCGACATCATTTGTTCGGTGAGAAATGTCACATATTTACTGACCACAGGAGCTTGAAGTATTTGATGTCTCAGAAAGATTTGAATTTGCGACAACGAAGATGGCTCGAACTGGTGAAAGTGTAACACCATAAAATATAGGTACTTATTTTTTGTGTGTTGTGTAACTCAAATGCATGCTTGTCTTGATGGTTAAGTGTCCTGGAAAGCGCCTGAGAAGTCTTGGGTTCAAGCTTTGGCCTGTACAAAAAGTTTTGTTTTTACTTGAATAAAACCCTTGACTCTAGACAGTTAGTTTTTAAATAATTGAGGGGAGATCATGTCATAAAAAGCCTATTGGTCTGAGGGATAGTGGCGTGTTACTATTGCTACGGGACTTGGGTTTGAGTCTTGTTGCGAGCAAAGTGTGTTTTATTTTGCAAGTTGCTGGGTAAGAAGTTGTAAGGCAGTGGGACTCTAATGCTTGGATGGTTAGAGTGTTTGAATGGTGTAGGGGATTATGTAGTTGAAATTTAGGAGGAGAAGGAGGGATTTGGATAGTGAATGATTGGAGGACTTTGTGGAGAGATTTTAAGAGTAGATCAAGGGAATGAGAAGTTGAGGGAGTGTTGAGGCCAATTTGGCGTTGTAGGCAACTTTTGGTTTCAGTTTTGGCATGTTTTTGCACTTCTTTTCGATAGTTGTCATTAGTTTTTGGGGACTCTTTCTTTGGAAGCCGTTTAGTGCTAGAGAATTTGGCCATATTCCTTCTTTTGGCATATTCGGGTTAGCATCTTTGAGCCTACTATTTTTTTCTTTCATTCTAATTTTCTTCTCTTTTCCTTTCGGCCGAATACCTCATCAACTCCCCTCCATTTCTTTTGTTTCGGTTGGCAAGTATTCATTGATTCTCCTTCTTTCCACTCTGAACCCCCTCGATTCTGACCTCTTGTACCTTGGCCGCGTACTGTATCTTCCCCCTCATTCAATTATTCCTCCTTTGGCCAAATATTATCTGGTAAGCCTCTGCCCTATTTTTCTCCTTTCGGCTTTTACTTGTCTGAGCTTCGTTTCCTTCTTCTACTTTTTCTTATAATTGCTACCCCCTTATTTACTGTTTTAGATCAATTCTCCCTCTTCTACCGATTTTTCTTTTTCTAAAACTGTTGGTTCTGCCCTACGTGAGTCAGAGTGATAAGTCATTTGGTAAGGGTGGAAGTCTTGCCTCAATCAGTTAGAAGTTGTTGGTTTGTATTTATCTTTCTTAATTTCTAACATTTGGTCTTATCAAATGATGTTTGGCAGTTACTAATCGTGACGAACGGGATTTATCTTCAGAGTTGTAGACTACGTCCATTTCGGAGCAGTAAGGTAAATAACACTACTGTGAATCAATTGTTTTGGTTTAGGTTCATGCGTGTCTAACATTAGTTGTGGAATGGCCAATTGTTTTAGGTGCAGTTCATCTTAAGAGGGGTTGCGTACCTAGAATCCTAACAGGTGTGTAATCACACTGCTTAAATCGTAATTTGGCAAAAGTCGAAAAATATAGCTACTATCACTACATGAGCGTGCACTAGCTCATGTGTGAACCGAGTGCACAAAATATGGGCATTCAATCGTAGAGGCCACCATGAGCGATTTCATGGGCTTTGGCTGTTTTGGGCAACGTTGGGCCGAAATGGGCCGTGTGGGCCTCACGAGCTCGTGGGCCCCACACGGGCAAACCACATAGACGTCTGGAGATTATTGGGCCAGGCTGTGTAGTTCACACGGCCAAGGTCATTTTTAGGCTTATTGGGCCACACGGGCGTGTGGGCCCACATGGGCCGTGTTATGGGCTTTAGGCCCATTTCACTGTTTGACCGTTAAGGTTGCAGGGGTCGCTTGAGATGACTGTGGGCCTACTATTGGGTCGGTAAGTACACTTAGACCTCATTCTATTGAAATGACTGATATACCCCTATGATATGTTTGATTGTATTCGAGCATGACATTTTGCATACAAGTATGATATTATGACATGACGTGTTGTATGGGGGTGGGTTTGATATATTTGGAGGAAATGTACTGTACTGGCAGCTCTGCTGCAAATACTGTTAATGCTGCAACCGGTGCTATATTTGGAGTGTAAGGTTGGGGAGGTCGATTTTATTCCCATATGGAGTGTAGGGCTGGACCGAGTGGAGTGTAAAGGATGGATGGGTAGGACTTCTATTTGCATTTATGTTACTATTACTTTAATGGGCTAAGGCCCACACTGATACTATTACTGTAATGGGCCGTGGCCCTAACTAATACTGGACTATCACTGAAACGGGCTTAGGCCCAAACTGTATTGGTTAATGGTTTGACTGATTATTGTAAAGGGAATGCACACTGAGTTTTTCATAAACTTACCCTTCTGTTTTCCTGTGCAGGTAATCCTTAGGCGGGTTGGTGCTGCGAGAGACTCGATGGAGGCCACACAACTGCTTTTGCTACTGTTTAAAACTTTTAATCTTTAAGCTATTTAATTTGGGTATTTGTTATGTAATAAGGCCTCTTTAAATTTTTACTTTAATTTAGGGTTTACTTATTTTTTATTTATACCTGCTAGTAGTAGGATGCAAATTTTCAAAAGGATAAATGTTTTCAAAACACCATGCCATTACGATATATTTCAAAAGCTTCCACAACAAACATTGTCTTTAAAGTGTAATAACAACCTAAAATGATTAAACTTTTGCTAAACCTACTTGATTTTTTAACAACGAACAAGATACTTAAAAGTTTTGCAAAAAGATCACTACGAGGGTTTTTATATGGTACGAACTTTTCAAACAGAATGATGCTTTTCAAAACACACTTCAATGTGACATCACAAATTCAGCCATAACGTCTAGGCTAGGTTTGGGGTGTTACAGAAAGACTATGAGTTAGTTATTGATTATCATCCGGGGAAAGCGAATATAGTAGCGGATGCTTTGAGTAGAAAATCTTTGTTCACTTTGAGAGCGATGAATACACGATTGACATTATTTGATGATGGTTCAATTTCAGCTGAGTTAAAAGCTAAACCGGTTTTTCTCTAGCAAATCTATGAAGCTCAGAAATATGGCAATGAATTGCAAGCTAAAAGAGAATAGTACAAATTGACCACTGATTCAAAGTATCTGATCGGATTCGATGATTTTTTACTGTTCTGTGGTAGAGTTTGTACACCGAGGAATCTTGAGCTTATATAGAAAATTTTACACAAAGCAGACAGTGATGTACAATGATTTAAAATAGTTGAATTGGTAGTCAGGTATGAAACTTGAGACATTTCAAAATTTGTGTCGAGATGCTTGGTTTGTCAATAGGTTCAAGCCGAACATCAAGTACCTTCGGGACTACTATAGCTAGTAATGATATCTGAGTGGAAGTGGGATAGAATTACGCTAGATTTTGTATCGGGATTACCCTTATATCCAAAAAAGAAAGATGTTATTTGGGTTGTTGTTGATCATTTAACGAAATCTATACATTTCATTTCGGTACGTATAGACTTTTCACTCAATAGATGATTGTCAGTCGCGAGAAGTTTTAAAATTTATAATTGATCGTAATTGAAAATAACTATTATCACGATGAAGGCAAGCGTACCTATCGAACAGTATTATAGTTTTAGCAAGACCAGATGTCGAACCAAAGGAAATAAAAGTACTAGTATTAAATTTCTTTTTTATTATCTAGCTTAAGAATAATAGGGGTTGTTTTATCTAACTAATTAACTAAACTAAGAATGCACAGAAAGTAAATTAGGGAAATACTTTTGGGAAAACTGATTGATTTGGACAATACCCAAGGAAGAATCCACCTAGACTTCACTTGTTATTCGACTCTGAACCAGATGATTTATTCACTTGACTTGATCCGTAGAAATCCCTAAGTTATATTATTATCCCTATTCAAGACTAATAACGTCTAACCCTAGGTTGATTAATTGAAATCTCTTTCTAATTAAGACCCCTAGTTTTGCATTTACTCGATCTATGGATTCCCTTATTAGATTTGACTCTAGTCCGGCAGATTTATGTCGTCCTATCTCTAGGATTGCATGCAACTTTACTTAATTATGAATGATCTACTCTTAAACAGGGTCTATTCATCCTCCGAATAAGCACATCAATACGTGAACCAATATCCTGGAAAATTCAAACAGGGGTTAAAATCATAATTAAGAACAAATTAAGTATTTATCATATAGTTCAGAAAATATTAACAAGATCCGTCTTAGGTTTCATCCTCCTTAGGTATTTAAGGGGTTTAGTTCATAGTGGTAAAAGAAAACATCTCAAAAGAATAATGACAAAACATAAGGAAAACCCAAGAAACCCCTGAAGGAAATTGAAGGGAGATCTTTAGTCTTGAAGGTGAACTCGGCTTCTGAGATGGATCAATCAGCTTTCTTCGAGTAATTCCTTGCTTTCTACTCTGTGTGTCCCTTTAATCCTCCTTTAGGGTCTTTTAAATAGGCTTGAGAATGCTTTCAAACCCTCAAAATTGCCCTTTTCGAATAGAACTCAACTTGGGCTCGACAGGGCCATGGCCGTGTGCCACGCCCGTATGCGATTTCTTCAAACCGTGTTCAAGGCTGTTAAATAGACACGGGCATGTAATCTACTCGGGTGAGGAAGTCCAGGCCGTGTTGATTTCCCACGTTGGCCCATTTTCTCTATTTTTGGTTCGTTTCTCGTTCTTTTTACTTTCCTATGCTCACCTAAGTATAAAACATGAATTTAAAAGATTAGGAGCATCAAATTCCACAAATCTAATGATAATTCATCCAAAAATGTGCTAAGCATGGGATAAAAATATGTATAAATTACGACTTATCAATAAATTAGCTGAATTGTACATCTCTGAGATTGTCAGATTGCATGGGGTGCCAATTACTATTATTTTGGATAGAGATTCGCGATTTACATTGCGATTTGGAAGAAATTGCAAGAGGCTTTGGGTAAACAGTTGAATTTTAGTATTGCATTTCATCCTAAAACCAATGGTCAATCCGAGAGAGTGATTCATATTCTCGAAGATATGCGTCATTGCTGTGTTTTAGATTTTGAGGGCAACTAGGAAAAATATTTAGCTGGTTGAGTTTGCGTATAATAATAGTTATCAATCGAGCATAAAGATGGCATCGTATGAAGCTTTATTTGGTCATAAATGTCAAAATCTGTTGTACTGGACAAAGCTTAGTGAGAAAAAGATTCACGAGGTAGATTTGATCAAAGAGACTGAAGAGAAAGTGAAAGTAATTCGCGATAGTTTGAAAGTAGCTTCAGATCGACAAAAATCATATGCAGATTTAAAACATAAAGAAATTGAATTTCAAATCAGCAATAGAGTGTTTCTAAAAGTATCACCGTGGAAGAAGATTCTTTGATTTGGTCACAAAGGAAAATTGAGTCCGTGATTTATCGAATTTTACGAGATTATCGATAGGGTTAGTAGCTTATCGACTTGAGTTACCGTCAGAGCTAGAAAAGATTCATAATGTGTTTCATGTATTAATGTTACGACGGTACCGATTGGACTCATCGCACATAATTTCTCTAGCAGAGATTGAAATTCATCCCGATATGTCGTATAGCGAAGAACTGATCAGAATTTTGGCTTGGGAGATTAATGACTTAAGAAACAAAAGTATAGCTTTGGTGAAGGTTCTTTGACAATGTCTCGGTGTTGAAAAGGCTACGTAGGAACCCGAAGAAGCTATGAGGAAACAATACCCTAACCTATTTTCTGGTAAAATTTTCAGGTACAAAAATTCCTAAGGGGGGAGAGTTGTAACAACCCGTTTTCAGTGAAATCAGAACTATGGTTTTGGGTATAGCATGTTAGTAGTCTAGTATAAAAATTTCGTTAAGAAAATTTTACTGTTTGCAAGTTTAATTCGATGAAAAGGACTAAATGGTAAAAAGTAAATAAATGGAGTTCTATAAGTTAAAAGGATTTAATAGCTATGAAATTAAATGATTGGAGGGTTTATGTTGTAATTAGACCATTAAAATATTCAGTGGACAAGCATGGACAATAGTTATTAAAATTTAAAGGTTAATAGTAAGGTTAATTTAGTAAATAAGTTAATAATTTAGTAAAAAACAAAAGAAATAAAACATGTCATCTTCCTAAATTGTTTATCACCACCGAAAATAAAAAAGAAGAACAGCCATGGAAGCTTGAACATTCGGCCTTCTCAATTTGGCTTGAATGTGAGTATTGTTTGTCCCGTTTTTAATGTTTTTATTTTTTTGAAGTCGTTATAGCTTAATCTAGCTAGCCCAAGGACTAATTTACAAAACTATTAAAAAGGTTAGGGTTTGCCATGAATGAGTGCATCTGAGTTTTGATGTTTGAAGGAAGAAAATGAATCTTTGTTGATAAATAAACAACTTTTGTAAAGTGATTTTTGTTAAAAATGTCAATTAGGGATTTATTTGTAAAATATGTAAAACTCATGGTGAAATGTGTGAATTAATGAAATGTGTGTGCTGCTATAAGCTTGTATGAAATTCGGCTAGCATGGGTGTGGATTAAATTGCAAGAATTTGCATTTTTATGAGCTATGGCCTACATTGTAAAGAAGTTAAAACTTTAGGGGCAAAATAGTAAATTTTCCATAATATGAATTTTGGATTAAATTGAATAGAATAATATTTAAATAATTTAAGTTTGATTATATAGATCAAGAATGGCAATGTATGGATTTAGATCAGGGGAAAAATAAAGTAGTGGATTAATCGCTCAATTTTCTCCATATTAATTTGAGGTAAGTTCGTACATTTAATAAGCATTAAATTATATGTGTTTGAATGATTAATTGATATAATTGAGATTATATAACACTACGAAAATTCTCATTGAGTTATCGATAATGTATAAATCCCGGTTGAACCTTAAGAAAAGATAGGATACAAATGAAATGTCATTAGGGGTTACCGTGTTTTGGGTGTTGGTCCTATACGTTCTACCGGTGGCTGAGTTTTTTGGCATGTGTTGCGGTTACTCGTCAGCTTGTGTGAGCAGGCCCAAAGATAGCTCGAGAGGGGTCATTTATACGAGAAATGAGATTGAGATGGTTTCAACCATGTATTAGCACTTAGTGTTCAAGATTCTCGAGTATTCGATAATATTCCAAATGGTTCAAAGGGTATATTGATGATATGAAAGAATAAGAGATTGATATGTACTAGTACAGGTATGTATGTGAATCATATAAGCATTGAATCTATGAGATTCGTGAATTCATGACTAACCTATTGATTGAATATGTGTTAGGCTTTTGAATTCAAATTGAGTTGTATTATGCTATGTTTATTTACTTAAATTGTGAATGAATGGTAAGATATATTTTTTTAGCCATACGAGCTTCCTAAGCTTAATAGCTTACTCTGTTTATTTTTTCGTGTTTTATAGTGATTTTGAAGCTTGCTCGAATTAGAAGTTGTCAGAGATCTCATCACACTATCTAGCCATTGTTTTGGTACTGTTGAGATTCATGTATTTTTGGTTATATGGCATGTATAGGTCATTTGGCAGTTGAAAGCATATATGTTTTGGTTATGTAATTAGTCATTTAATATGGCTTGATTTGGTTAATGTTGGCATGTATAAATATGTGTTTAGCCATGCGATTTGGCTTATTTTGATATACTTGGTTATATAAATATGTATAAATGATCTTTTGGTCTGTGAAGTATAGTCGCTTGGTGACTGCCTTAATTGTGTATTTGGTATTTTGAGTACCAAATGGTTGAACTTGAGATGTGGTAAGCATGTTAATTTAGGCACAAAGTCTATTAAGTAAGTTTGATCATTTAGGTGACTTTTTAAAATGATATTGGTATGATTTTGAATGGTCAATTGTAATGTTTATGAACATTATAGTTGTTGGTATTGGTATTGCATGAATTGGACTTGGTTGAGATTGATTTGAATGCAAATTGATGTTATGGTCATATGCTATTTGATGTGTTTAGGTTGATGCAAATTTGGGTGATAAAAATGGCTTGGAAAATAACCTATTTTTGTTCACATGGGTAGATACACAGGCGTGTTTTAGCTGTGTGTGACACACGACCAGGTGACACAGTCGTGCGTCCTCTGATATTTCTTTAGAAACCAAGTCAGTAGCTTCACATGACCTATCACACGGGCGTGTGACTTGGCCGTGTGGTGCAAGTTAGTATACCCTTCAGTTTTCACACGACCTGGTACAGGGGCGTGTGAGGCCATTTCAAAGGGTACACGGGCTAGTCACACAGGCGTATGGTTGGCCATTTTACCCAAGTCAGAGAGTTACACGGGGTCAGACATGGGTTGGGACATGGTCATGTGATCCCATTTCGAATGTCCACACGGCCTGTGACACGGACATGTCTCTTGGTCGTGTGAGACACACGGCCTGTCTACACGGACGTGTGTCCTATGAAATTTGAAAATTTTCTATGTTTTTCTAAAATTTATTAAGTATTCGAATTAGTCTCGAACCACTTCTAATGCTTATTTTGGGCCTTGAGGGTTCGTATTAGGGACTATATTATTGTATTTGAATGACTTCTATTTGGATTTGAGAAATGTATATGAAATGTATGATTAATTAAGAAATAAGTCTGGTAATGCTCTGTAAACCTATTCTGGCGACGGATATAGGTTAGGGGTGTTACAACTAGGATACAAATGTCATGTAATTAAGGCGTAGCAGGCACTTTGTGCCAATGTTTTATTTAGCAAGCACTAGTTGTCAATGATTTCAGTAGCAAGTTCTTTGTACTTGTGTTGTAATAGTAGGCATTTTATGCTTATGTTATATTTAGCAGGTATTATATACCAGTGGTGGATACTGTACCGATGGTTTGAGATCCTGCATGTGTTGCGGATTCCTTGAAGCTTGTGTGAGCAGCATCATGTATCAGTTAAAGTCCTTATGTTTTCTCGTGTGAGCATTTCCTTCTCATGTATCCAAAGACAATTTCCAACTGTTCTCCAGGGAAAACAGTTAACTATCGAAATGGAAATGAAATGAGATGATATGTTGAATTATTTTTGGTTGATTATATCTTGATATGTGAATCTTAACATGTTATATATTGATGATGTGAACGATTCAGGTTTAATCATTTCATATAATTGGAATAATGAAACAAGGCAAAGGTTTGTTGGTTTTGTGTTATAAATATGATTTGTAAATTAAATTAAGATGTATATAATGTTTTTGTTTTACGAGCGTACTAAGCTTTACGTAAGCTTACTCTATTTGGTTTTTTTCTTTGTAGATTGTCAAATTCTTGCTGTCGATTGGAACTTTATTGGAGATAACATTCTGCAGTAACTCTATTGGTAGCTAATTGTTTATTTGGCTTGGTTACAAGTGGCATGTAAATAGGGATTAGCTTATGTACTGTATAAGTACTATTGTTATATGTTTTACCCTTTGAAGAATATAGGGTATGTTTTGATGTAAATCTTAATTGGTATGTTGGTTGATTGAGGTATGTAATGGTGAATGAATGATCTTGTATCCAAATGCACTTTTAATGTTTGTTTTGTTATGTTTATGTTAATAGGCAGCTTGACATATTTTGTGTTTAGCTGAAATGGTCAAATTGGTTTGGTAAGATATGAACATCAGATGAGATATATGTGCTTGTGATAATTTGGCATATATAATTGAAAATTTTCTTTTGGCACCTAGAATTTTGGTGATGATTGAATGAGTTTAACTTGTGGTAAATGTTTTGGTTGAATGGTTGTTGTGTATGCTTGAAATTGTGGTGGCAATGAAGACATATTGGTTAGGCACATAGGTTGATTGTGAATTAGTATATTTTGAAATTATTTTGTCATATTTTTATTAGGTTTGAAAGTTGGTTAATGCACAGATTGGAGTCTATGTTTTGGTATGTGAAATGATCCTAAAATGTGGAGCGAAAGAGTTCCATGGTTAGGTGGGTGATTATCCTCCCAGAACTGAATATTGGTTAGAGCACACACAAAGGATTTTGGATGAAATGTTTTGTCCTTCGAGAGATTGTTTGAGGGTGCTGTGTCATTCTTAAAAGATGAGGCCTCTTATTGGTGGACGACTTTGATTACAACTATACCCAAAAAATAGATTTACTAAAATTTTTCAGAATTGAGTTTCGAAAGAAATACATCAACAAATGATATCTTGGTAAGAAGAAAACGAAATTCCTTGAATTAAAATAGGGAAATGGATTAGTTGCTGAGTACGAGCGTGATTTTGTTCAGCTCAGTAACTATGCTCAAGAAATTGTATCTTCCGAGGAAGAAATGTGTATTCGTTTTGGAGATTGTTTGAATGACAAGATCAAGTTGTTAGTTGGTACGATGATAATTAAGAATTTGTGGTTTTGTCTGATAGAGCTTAGAAAATGGAAGAGGTATACAATTACAAGAAGCAAAAAGAAATGAAAGCATGTGACTTCAATAAATGTAACATACCCAGAACAGTTTCTGCTTCCCCACAGAAGAAAATGAAAGAATCGAGTAGCTGATTTCAGTGCCATTAGGGTGTTTTGGTAGAGATAGAATGAAATAGAGTATCGTGAGACCATCGATGACTTTAGCAGCCAATGCGGGTAGCATCAGAAATGTAAATAGACTTAAATGTAGCAATTACGAATGGAATCATTCTAGGATATGTAAATTGAAAGACGAGTTCTATTTTGTTTGTGGATCTTTAGATCATTATAAGAAAAACTACTTAAATCAAACTAATTTGAGCAAAAAGCAGAATGTAAGACCTATTGTTACTTCTACGAGAGGCAGAGGACCAGGAATTTGAGGCACAAATAGAATCAATAGAAGTAGAAAAAATGATACAACAGTTCGATCTAATGCGTAAGCTCCTGCTAGAATTTATGGAATCAGAGTGTGTAAGGAGGCCTCATCTCCTAATGTTATTGTTGGTACCTTTTTTCTATCTTTGATGTAACGCCTCAATTTTTGGGCGTAGAAGTATTGGGTTTTGAGCATATGGTCAGTGAGAAGGTTGCACTTAAGTGGTTAGTTATGCAGTTTAGTGACAGAAAGGACCTACTGGTCTAGTGGTTGAGGGAGTGTTAGTGCACCTTGAGGTTCTGGGTTCAAGTCTTGGGGTGTATGATTTAGGGTGAATCTTTTTATTCTGTCTTGTTTTTTTTGTTAATAATTATGATTATTTACAATTATTAAATTATGTGGTTAATATATATATATATCATTTTTTATTATTATAATTATGTTTTTAAAAGAAGTTTTTATTTTTTCTTTTAGGATGTTTCCTTGTTTTTTTGTTCTCTCCGTGCTTTTCTTTTCTTATGAAAACGATCTCAGTTTGTGGATTTTTGGGATTGTCTCTCCTTTGTCGCCTATATCGATCACAAAATAGGTGTGGGAATCTAACCTTGTCTACACAGTTTTAGTTTGAAATTTTCTAATTTCGACAAGTCTTGTGTGTATGTTAACCCGAGGGATTTAAGGGTTTTTAGATGATGGAAGTGAAGGGCGATTGTTATTTTCTAATGTACTTTGATAGGGCAAAGGTTAGGGACTGTTACGGTGGCTTGAACGGTGGCTCCAGGGCTAATTTGGAGTGGTTTCGTGCCCTCCCCGACGGCCACACAACAAGGCACACAACCGTGTGGATTTGGGAATTAAGGTTCCGGGCCAAATTAGGTGCCACACAGCCTGGCCGCACGACCGCGTGGCTGATTTGGGGAAGTTGTCAATTTTCACACGGTCGTGTCCCTTGGGCACATAGGCGTGTGAGTTTGGGAATTAGGGATTTCAAATTTAGAGTCACACAGCGTGGCCACACTATTGTGTGGCTGATTTGGGGATTTAGGGATCCCACTCGGTGTGTGTTTCGGAACACACGGCTGTGTCTGGTAGGCAGATGGGTGTGTGAGACCCTCACATGGCAGTGTCTTCCTTGCACCTTATTTTAGCAATTTTGGACAGTGAGTTACACGGCCTACTCACACAGTCGTGTCCCTGCCTCACACGGGCATGTGCCTTTGACACATGGCCGTGTGCTACCCTACCCATGGGTGTTATGATCCCCACACGGATTGGTTTGTCCCACGGTTGGGGCACATGGGCGTGTGGCCCTATTTCGCCAGATTTTGGTTTTAGGACAACTGTAAATGCAACCGTGAATCTGTGTGATTCAACCCCCGACTAAGCCTTACTGAGGGTAATTATGACTCTGATTTGGGCTTGACATGTGTGTCATTTGTGATTAGTTGTGTGATAAGTTTGATATTGAGTTTGAGTTATGAGTGTGCACATGTATGATTCTGTAACTGACTGATTGGATGTGAATGTCTGCTTCTGGTTAATTATCTGAGACTGGTATTCTGATTGTGTACATCTGACTACATACATACATACATACATCTGCATAAACAATTTTGGGTAGGATTTTGAAGAGAAGGAAGATTGACTGAACTAAACTGGCAACTGATTTGTTGGTTATTAGCCCCTAATACCCAGAAGGTCATGGTCGGTCCCAATACCCTGAGGGTCGTGGATAATTTGACTGTACTATAGTCTACCGCACTGCACCGTACAGTACATACGTCAGCATCCCTACGTATCATTGACTGAACTGGTAGTTTTATTGCAACCTAACAGTGTAGCAGTTTACCGCATTGCACTGTACCGCATAGACGTTAGCTACGCTACGTACCACTATCTGATATGGCAGTTATACTACATGTCTGTACCGCAGTTTACCACATTGCACAGTATAGCTTATACGCTAGCTTTGCTGCGTAACATACGTGACTGGTAGTTTATCTGCATACTTTTAGCCTCAATAACCAGAGGGATATGGGAAGTCCAATTCCCTGAGGGTCGAAGACAATGCTGATGTCCATCGTTGCCAGGCAACTCGGGATGACACATATGGAGTGTAGGGTTGGATAGGATTTTCGAAGTCCCATATAGAGTGATTGGTTGGATGAGCTTAATAGCTCTATTGAGGAGTGATGGGGGACAGAGAGGTGTGTTGGCTAGATGGGTGGGTGATAAACCGTAATTTATACATATTTATAGCCCATTCTTAATGCATTTTATGAATGATTTCCCCTTAGATTTGATGAATTCGATGCTCCTAATGCCTTAATTTCAAGTTTTATTCTCAGGTAGGCATAGGAGAACAAAAGGAACGAGAAATGGGCCGAAAACGGAGAAAATGGGCCAAAGCACGAAATCAACACGGCCTGGACCTCTTCTTACGAGAAGATCACACGGTCGTGTCATTTTGGCAGAATTGAAGCATGATTCACACGGGTATAACACACGACCGTGTACCTCGAACACGTCCTGAAGTTATCGCACACGGGCGTGTCCCTGTCGAGCCCAAGTTAAGTCCAATTCAGAAAAGGCCACTTTTGAGGGTTCTTAGGCATTCCAAAGCCTATAAATACATCCTAGAAGAGGAAAAAAATGGAGACGGAGAATAGGGTGTAAGGAATTACTCCAAGGAAGCCGATTGATCCATCTCAGAAGTCGGAGCCACTATCAAAACTGAAGATCTCTCTTCAATTTACCCTTCAGGAGTTTTGGGTTTTCTTTATGTTTTGTATCTATTATTATTCTGAGATGTTTTCTTTTTTAGTTATGAACTAAACCCCTAAATACTTAAGGAGGATGAAACCTATGACAAAACCTTGTTATTATTTCTGAATCGTATGATAAATATTTGACTTGTTCTTAATTATGTGTTCTTAATTCTTGTTTTGGTATTTCAGGATATCACTTCAAGTTACTACTCTTAGTTGGAGGAGGACTAGACCCTAGCTAAGAGTAACTTTGTCGTAATTAAGCGGAGTTGATTGCGCGCCTAGAGATAGGGTGACGAGATTTTGTCAGATTAGGGTGAAACCTAATAAGGGAATCCATAGATCGAGTTAATGCAACCTTAGGGTGTTAATTAGAGATAACTCTCAGTTATTCAACCTAGGGATTAGACGTTTTAGTCTCAAGAGGGATAATAATATACAGTAGGGATTTCTACAGAACAAGTTAAAAGAATAAATCGTCCAGTTCGGAGCCAGAAGAACAAGTAAAAGTCTAGGTGGATTTTTCCTTAGGTATTGTCTCAATCAATCGTTTTCCCAAAAGTAATTTCCCAACTTCTATTTTCTACAAGTTCTTAGTTTAATTAATTAGTTAGTTAAAACAAATCCCTTTTCTTCAGCTAGATAATAAGAAGACAGTCATTACTAGTACTCATAGTCCTTTGGGTTCGATAATCTGGTCTTCTAAAACTATACTACTGTTCGATAGGTACACTTGCCTACGTCATGATAATAGTTAGTTTCAAGAACGATTCATTATAAATTTATAAAACTTATCATAGGAAAATCGACGATCAACTTTTTGGCGCTATTACCGAGGACTAAGATATTAGGAACGCTCAATTTTTACTACTTTAGCCATTTATTTTCTTGCAATTTAACTTCAATTTTTATTTTACTAATTTTTTTTTTCTCCTGGCAGGTTCTTATAGTTTATGACTAGAAGAAACCCGTCAAGACCATTACTTTTTGACGAGGAAATTGATCGTACAGCTCGTAGAAATCAACGAGAAATCAGGAGCAGCTTAAGATACACAGAGGAAGAGCAAGAGGACTATATCTCAACTACAACCGAGGAGATGGCTGAAAATCAAGACAATCCGCTACCACCATCCGTACCTGCTGAATTAGCAAATCAGAATCCTGCTCCTCATACTATGTATGATTATGCTAAACCTAATTTTATAGGAACTGATTCAAGTATTGTTAGGCCTGCTATTGCTGCAAATAATTTTGAACTGAAACCTAACACGATTCAGATGATACAATAATTTGTTCAGTTTGATGGTTTGCAGGATGAGAACCCCAACAATCACTTGGCAAATTTCCGATAACTGTGCGATACTTTCAAACTTAATGATGTTTTTTATGATGCCATTCACCTTTGGTTATTCCCTTTTTCACCGAGGAATAAAGCTAATTAATGGTTGAACTCACTACCACGAGGGTTCATTACCACTTGGGAACAAATGACCGAAAAATTTTTGTTAAAATATTTTCCACCGGCAAAAATAGCTAAGTTGCGTAATGATATCTCTTCTTTTGTACAGATGGATTTAGAAACTCTTTACGATGCATGGGAGAGATACAAGGACCTTTTGCGAAGGTGCCCACACCATGGATTACCTCTATGTTTGCAAGTTCAAACATTCTACAACGGTGTGAACCCTTCGACAAGATAAATGATTGATGCAGCTACTGGTGGGACCATCAATAACAAAACACCTAAAGAGGCTTCTGAATTTATTGAAGAGATGTCATTGAATATCTATCAGTGGCAAGTCATGAGGACTAAGCCAACGAAAACAATAGGCGTTTATAACGTCGATTCGGTCACTATGTTGTCAAATTAGGTAGAACTTTTGAATAAGAAAATTGATGGTTTACTTGGTTCTACTAGGTACATCCAGTGATGAGGTGTGATTCTAGTGGGGTGGTGTACTGACAGAATACCTACCATTCAATCCAACAACCGAAGAGGAACAAGTCAACTATATGGGTAACAATAATTTTAGATTTCAAAATAACTCATATAGT
The DNA here is from genome assembly GCA_025698475.1 of Gossypium anomalum. NCBI lineage: Eukaryota > Viridiplantae > Streptophyta > Magnoliopsida > Malvales > Malvaceae > Gossypium > Gossypium anomalum. The sequence goes on from CM046956.1 coordinate 66,803,587, forward strand.
AATACTTATAATGTAGGTTAGAAGAACCACCCAAATTTCTTTCAGGGTGGTCAAGGAAATCAAAGGCCACAGAATCCTCAGGGCTTTCAACAGCAACCTTATCAACAAGAAAAGAAGTCGAACCTTGAAGAGATGCTATCCAAGTTCATCTCGGTGTCAGAAACTCGTTTCCAGAATACTGAGACAACACTAAAAAATCAACAAGCATCAATTCAAGGACTCCAAACTTAGATAGGTCAGCTGTCCAAATTAATTTTTGAATGACCACAAGGTAGTTTGCCAAGTAATACTGAACCAAACCCAAGGGAACAGTTCAATGCAATTGATGCTCAAGAAAGATACATTGAGACCGAGCCAGAACCAAGGCAAGAAAATGTGGAAAGCAAAGGTGATGGTGAGGTAAGTCATAATAAAATGGTGAATATAGATTATAAGCCTCGAGTGCCATACCCTAATACGACAAGGAAAGACCGCTCAGATGAACAATTCGGTAAATTCCTTAAACTTTTGAAAAAATTACATATCAACTTACCATTTATTGAAGCTCTGTCATAGATGCCAAACGCAATCAAATTTTTAAGAGAGCTTTTAGCAAACAAGCAAAAGTTGCTCAGGAAGTTTCAATTCCCTCCCTCTCTTGTGATTTTAAATTTTTCCATATATCTAACCTTGTACATTGAGGGCAATGTACATCTTAAGTGTGGGGGGGTAATTATTTCATTATCTAAAAAACCTTGAATATTGCTTTGTTCTCTTGTGAATCTCTCATATCATGTTTAAGATGAATTTTGATTGACTGATAATTTTGATTGATATATCTTGAATTAAAACATAGGCATTCATGCATTGATTTGTTAAACTTTAAGACACAAGAAAATCAAGCATGATAAGTTGAATTTTAAGAATTTAAAATTTTAGGTTGTTTCCCCAAATTTAGGTATTATCTTGAATTGAATCCCATAGATTGAAACATCAAAAAGCCATAATTTTTGTGAGATTTTTGAGCCTTTTGAGCATTTATTAATTCTTTCATGCTCACTTTTATTATTGCTTTGAGTGTGCCAATATTGAATTGTTATTCTAGAACTTGCCTGATTATGCATGTCAAGACCACACTATTTAATTTGATATATCAAGATGATAGAGGCACTTAGGATTAACCCAATCATGCCATGAAAAGCCTACCTCCACAATTAACCCTTAGTAAACCCCTTTGAGCCTAACAAGCCATTCCTTGTACCACCATCGATATTAACCATTAACCCATTATTGTTGAAATCCCCTTAAATTAATTTGATCCCTAATTTTTGTGGAGAATTGATTTGAATAAATTTCTTAACTATGTCTTGTTCTTAATAGTAATATATGATATTTGACTTGTTCTTAAAAAAAAGCATGTCCATAAATCAGTAGTTATCTGTTGCTTGTAAGTCTCATTCCATAGTCAATGAAGAAAGCTTTGTCGTATGCAAGTGATGAATTAATATTTTCTCTAGTTAAGTAATTTTTCAAGTCAATCTCGCTTCTAACCTTTTCTTTCAGCTTGTGACCACACCCCCTAACTAAGCCTCGTTACAACCCTTTAAAGACCTTTGGATTGATGTATCATCTCGATTTATAGTGGTGAAGATTTGATTTTTATACAAGCCTGTGGTAATAACTTTTCATATTGACTGATGAGTGCTAATTTCATTTTCCTTAAACACTTCGAGTGATTTGAGTAAATCTTTAGTGAGGATGTTAAACTCTGTGAGGTTCCAAATCAATGATAACTACCTAGGGGAGGGGAGATACCTAAGTTTTTCATTATTAAAATACTTAATTTAGAATGTTTGAAGCTCTAATGTTCTTTTGGTTGAATTCTCAATGTATGATTACTTATGAGATGATTTGAGATAATATTGATCGGAATTATAAGTTGAGAAAAAGGAAATTTTAACTGTGATCTAAGGATTTTGCTTAAGGACAAGCAAACGCTTAAGTGTGGGGGTATTTGATAAACCGTAATTTATACATATTTATAATCCATGCTTAACGCATTTTATGAATGATTTCTCCTTAGATTTGATGAATTTGATGCTCCTAATGCCTTAATTTCATTCTCAGGTAGGCATAGGACAACGAAAAGAACGAGAAATGGGCCGAAAACAGAGAAAATGGGCCAAAGCACAGAATCAACACGGCCTGGACCTCTTCACACGAGCAGATCACACGGCCGTGTCAATTTGGCAGAATTGAAGCACGATTCACACGGGTATAACACACGTCCGTGTACCACGAATACGGCCTAAAGTTATCGCACATGGGCGTGTCATATGGGCGTGTCCCTGCCAAGCCCAAGTTAGGTCCAATTCAGAAAAGGCCACTTTTGAGGGTTCTTAGGCATTCCAAAGCCTATAAATACACCCTAGAATAGGAAGAAAAGGGAGACGGAGAATAGGGTTTAAGGAATTACTCCAAGGAAGCCGATTGATCCATCTCAGAAGCTAGAGCCACTATCAAGACTGAAGATCTCTCCTCAATTTCCCCTTCAGGAGTTTTGGGTTTTCTTTATGTTTTGTATCTATTATTATTCTGAGATGTTTTCTTGTTTGGTTATGAACTAAACCCCTAAATACCTAAGGGGGATGAAACCTATGACAAAACCGTGTTATTATTTCTGAATCATATGATAAATATTTAACTTGTTCTTAATTATTTGTTCTTAATTCTTGTTTTGGTATTTCAGGATATCACTTCAAGTTAGTACTGTTAGTTGGAGGAGGAATAAACCCTGGCTGAGAGTAACTTTGTCGTAAATAAGCGGAGTTGATTGCGCGCCTAGAGATAGGGTGCGAAGATTTTGCCGGATTAGGGTGAAACCTAATAAGGGAATCCATAGATTGAGTTAATGCAACCTTAGGGTGTTAATTAGAGATAACTCTCGGTTATTCAACCTAGGGATTAGATGTTGTTAGTCTCGAGAGGGATAATAATATACAGTAGGGATTTCTACAGAACAAGTTAAATGAATAAATCGTCCTGGTTGGAGCGAATAACAAGTAAAAGTCTAGGTGGATTTTTCCTTAGGTATTGTCTCAATCAATCGCTTTCCCTAAAAGTAATTTCCTAACTTCTATTTTCTACAAGTTCTTAGTTTAATTAATTAGTTAGTTAAAACAAATCTCTTTTCTTCGGCTAGATAATAAGAAGACAGTCATTACTAGTACTCATAGTCCTTTTGGTTCGACAATCCGGTCTTGCTAAAACTATACTACTGTTCGATAGGTACACTTGCCTACGTCGTGATAATAGTTAGTTTCAAAAACGATTCATTATAAATTTATAAAACTTATCATAGGAAAATCGACGATTATTTGGTTTTTCCTTAACTCAATTACATTCATATGCATCATATTGACTGTTCGACTGAAATGTCTGATTGACTGTCTAACTGAAAGGCATTTGTGCCTATAAGAGTTGTGTAGACTTTGACTGCGACTGTCTGACTAGATAGTTAGTATGACTATTTGAGGATTACTGCTGCTGTCCTTGAATGGTATGTGAGACTGTGTATGTTTGATTGACCCATATGACTGTAAAGTACATATGATATGTGTTTGATTTTGCGCAAATTCACTCAACTGTCATCTGTCTGCAAGTATGTTCTGCTTCTGAACTGCTTCTAGTTCCCTGTTTCCATTTATGTTGTTTGATTGGTTTGTTCTCACACTGAGCTTGAGTAGCTCACCCCCTCTTCTATTTCACCTTTCAGGTACAGTTCTGGATTCTGGTGATGGGCTCAGTCCGTGAAGGTTTCAGATAGTTTTGGAGGAAATGATCTATAAGTTTTATTTCAAATTTTAATTACTATTTGGTTTAAGTTGAACTATAAAGTTTTATAAGACGGAGGTACAATTTGTCGCTATATGTTTTATTCGTACATTTAGATTGGAACTTTTCCAAGCCTTTTGTCACCCTCAATAACACATGTACACTTACACATCTCAATGACATCCTACATGGCATAAATGAGCACTTACACAATCATAAACATGGTTCATGCATGTCAACTTCTTATCAATTTATACTTGCTTAAGACTTCATATTTTATGTAGACCAAGCTTACCAAATCATATGTAATACGTGAAATCAATTTACTTCCATTTCATACATTCATGCCTTAGATGTTATTATGCCATTTATTCTGAATTCCATCATCAAACATCCATGATCATATCCACAATTCATCCATGCCAAATGATTTTAACCACAACATGAGTGACCTTAGCATATGCATGCATATATGAATAGGATTACATCCTCACAATTAATATGAGCCATATCTAATGGTCATATACAAAATGAATCGCCAAATCATTATAAGCCAACACACTTGGCCAAATTAATATGACACATAAACAAAAAGACCAAGTCCCTATACATGCCATACTCAAAATGTTGAGACAAACTATACCCAATTGTCCAATTGATAGTGTGATCGGGCCTCCAACGTCCTTCGATCCCTGAGCTAGCTTGGCGATACTATAAGAAAATTGAAAAGAGAGGGGAGTAAGCATAAAGCTCAGTAATCACATGCAAATAAATAACAATATAAGCATGAATATTATGCAATTAACATAACATAATTTACATATATGTCATCATAATTTCATAGGCATAACTTACTCATTTTCAATCTTACCAAAAGTTCATCACATACCAAGCTCATTCATATCAGTTTTTCGTACATACTTGTACCAACTCGTAACACATTCTCATATTTCCTCATCATTGACTTACTTGTGGCATGTCTCATTGATTTACCCGTTGAACACTTGGAATACTATTGGTTGCACGGAAAGTTTGCACATAAGTGCCATATACGTAGCCAATGCTACCTCATATCTCATATCACACATTGCTCGCTCTCGAGCTAATCACGGGCTGCTCACACAAGCTAACAGGTACCCACAACACATGCCGGGCTACCCAGCCACTAGTAGGACGTACCTAACTGGCACCCGGATTCACATAGTCACATATACACATAATCTCATGAGCTCACAAGCACATAGTTCCTAATGATATGTCACCCGTATCCTAATCTATTCATAAGGTTCAAATGGGATTTTCTCGATGTCACATATTTGTCAAAATCATTCACAATGTCATGCTCATAGACTATAACGTCGTTCATATACTCGTCATAACAATTAAACATAGAAACTCATACATTAATAAAACATTAAAACATGATATAACATTGCATTGTTTACACATGAACTTACCTCGGTACCAAAATATGGCTAATTATTCGATTTAGTCCACAACCTTGTTCTTTCCTCGGTTTAGGTCCGGACTCTTTTTTTTATCTATAATAGCAATTTCACTTATTTAAATATCACATTGTTCGAAACAGCCCATAAATCATACTTTGGAAAAATTATAGTTTTGCCTCTAAACTTTCACATAATTACAAATTAGTCCCTAGGCCCGTAAAATGAAATGTACTCATTTTCTTTGTTACCCAAGCCTAGCTGAACTTATAACATGCTCATTACAACCCACATTTCTCATCAAATCATACATCTTACTACTCATTTCCCAAACTTTACAAATAAGTCCTATTTAGGTGTTTTCATGAAAAACCACTTAGTAAAAGATGTTTATCATACATCAAACTTCCATATTCCTCCAACATGAACCCTAACTCAAAATAAGGCTAGAAATAGGTAGATCATGCTTCAAGGATCTCAAAAAGATAGAGAACATTAATAATGGGGTTAGGGTGTACTTACAATCGAGCTTGAAAGTTGAAGAAAAACCCAAGCTACGGCTCTTCTAATTTTCGACACACACTTGAAGAAGATGAGCAAATTTTGCTTCATTTTCCCTTTTTATTCTTTTATTAACCAAATGTCCAGAATGCCCTTTAATGCCATTCTTTCAAATTTTCCTATTTCCATTTTTGTCCATAAAAATAAAAATTGGGCAAATTGCTATTTAAGGACCTCTAATTAATAATCCATGGCAATTTCATGCTTAAAGCTTCTAGAACTCACATTTTGTAACTTTTGCAATTTAGTCCTAAAAGTTAATTTGGCCACTTATTCACAAAATTTCTTCATGAAATTTTCACACAAGCATGCAATAATATCATAGACCTCATAATAATCATAAAATAATTATTTCTACTTTGAATTTCTGGTCTCAAAACCACTGTTCTGACTTGGCCCCAATTCGAGATGTTACATGGTTGGTATTTAATGGCTTCTTAATTGCTATTTTTAGTTGAAGAATGAAGAAGAAAGATGATACCTTTCTTTTTCTTAATTTAATTTTAGTTTATTTTATTAATTACTAAATTAACCTTATCATTAAACTATAAAAACCATTACAAGATGTCCATATTTGTCCACCATTAATATTAATGACATAATTACCATTTAAGGCCACTCATCTTTCAATTTCATAGTGATTTGACATCTTATACTAATAGAACACTAATTTTACACTTTATGCAATTTAGTCCTTTTTACCAAATTAAGCATGCAAACGGTAAAATTTCTTAACAAAATTTTTATACAATGCTACTCTCATGCTACAAGCATTAAAATAATAATAAAATAAATTTTTCGACGTTGAATTTGTGGTCCCAAAACTACTGTTCTGAGTTCACTGAAAATAGGCTGTTACGACTCTCCCCCTAAGAAATTTTCGTCCCCGAAAATCTTACCAAAAAGTAGATTCGGATATTGCTTTTTCATATCTTCCTTGGGTTCCTAGGTGGCTTCTTCAATCTCTTGATGTTTCCAAAGAACCTTTACTAGAGCTATGCTTTTGTTTCTTAACTCTTTAACCTCTCGTGCCAAAATTCTGATCGGTTTTTCAATGTATGACATATCAGGCTGAATTTTAATATCCGCTGGGGACATAAAATGAGAAAGGTGCGATCAGTACTGTCGTAACATGGATACATGAAACATTATGAATCATTTCCAACTCTAACAGTAAAGCTATATGATATGCCACTAGCCCTATTCTTTCAATGATCTTATACGACCCAATAAAATGCAGACTAAGCTTCCCTTTGCGACCAAAAAGAAGAATTCTTTTCTAAGGCAATACTTTCAGAAATACTATCGCTGACTTGAAATTCAATATCTTTACGTTGCAAATATATATACAATTTCTGTCGATCTAAAGTTGTTTTCAAACTGTCATAGATTACTTTCACTTTTTCTTCGGTCTTTCGAATCAAATCAACCCCGTGAATCTTTTTCTCACTGAGCTCAATCCAATACAAAGGAGTTCGACATTTACGACCATACAAAACTTCGTACGGTGCCATCTTTATACTTGACTGATAACTATTATTATATGCAAATTCAACCAACAGTAAATATTGCTCCCAATTGCCTTTGAGCTCTAGTACACAACAATAAAGCATATCTTCGAGTATCTAAATTACTCAATCATACTGTCCATCTGTCTAAGGATGAAATGCATTACTAAAATGTAACCGCATACCTAAAGCTTCCTATAACTTGCTCCAAAATAACGATGTAAATAGCGGATCTCTATTTGAATTAATAGAAACTGGCACCCCATGCAATCTGATAATCTCAGAGATGTACAACTCGGCTAGCCTCTCAAAGGAGTAATTTGTACATACCAGAATAAAATTTGATGACTTTGTTAGGCGATACAAAGTCGTAACTCGTTCCCATTTCCATTCCGGTATCGTTACTGGCTGCAACAAACCAGAAGGTACTTGATGTTCAGCTTTAACTTTTTGACATACTAAACATCTCGATACGAAATCTGAAACCTCTTGTTTCATTCCTGGCCACTAGTACATCCATTTTAAATCATTGTACATTTAGCACTACCCAGATTAATGGATAAAATACTACAATGAGCTTCATGTCAAATTTTTTGAATTAACTCTGGACCCCTCATTACACAAATTCTATCTCTAAAAGCAAGCAATCATCAGACCCAATCTGAAAATCTAAATCAGGAGTCAACTCACATAATTTCTGTAACACCCCAAACCCGGCCTGGACGTTATGGCTGAATCTGGTGATGTCACACTGAAGTGTTTTTTGTAAAGCGTGATATCGTTTGAAAAACCCAATTTTTATTTAGCCTCTTTGTGTGATTTAAAAGATAATTTTAAAACTTGCGTCACTATCAAAAAGTATTTACTTTAAAATCTTATTAATTTTAAAATCTCATTTATAGCGAAAGCTTTTTAAAATAGTTGCGTACTAGTGTTTACTTGTAAAACGTTGTTTCTTTTAAAAACTCGAGCTTTCCTAACACTAGCAGATATATACCAAAATAAAAAAAATCCCAAATTAAAGTTAAAATTCATTAAGCCCGTATTACAGTAAAAATGCCCAACATAAAATTTCTTATAAAATAAAGCAAACATAAAAGTAAATGCAGGTGTGTGGCCGCCTTTGAGTCTCTCGTAGCACCAAGCCACTTAAGCCTAGGGATTACCTGTACAGATAAACAGATGGGTGAGTTATGAAAACTTAGTGTGTAACCATATATCCAAATAAGCAAACAGTGCATATACAGTTTGGGCCTAAGCCCAGTTCAGTAATGGTTCAGTCTTAGTTAGGGCCTTAGCCTATTACAATATCAGTATCAGTTTGGGCCTGAGCCCATCTCAGTGACAGTAGCAGTACAGATATGCAATCAAGAGATCCTACCTAGCCAGCCTCTACACTCCATCTTCGGCCAACCCTACACTCCATGTGGGGATATAATTAACCCACCCATCCCTACACTCCAAATAGTACCGGTTGTGGCACTAAACAGTATTTGTAGCAGAGCTGCCAGTACTGTACACTTCCTCCAATCATAATAAAACCCCACCCTATGCAACATATCATGCATCACGTCATGTCATGTCATAATATCATATATGTACTCAATACAGTTAAGATAGCATGCTGAATATAGTCATACATCACATAGGGGCAAAACAGTCAAATAGTCAAACTATAAAAATGGGCCCACGACCCATATTCTGAGCCCATGTGGGCCTATACACCCATGTGGCCCACATAGCCCAGAAATGGCCTTGGCTGTGTGAAGTACACAGCCTAACCCAATATTTTCCACACATCCGTGTGATTTACTCGTGTGGGGCCAACGTGTTCATGAGGCCCACATGGCCTAGTTTGGCCCAATACGGCCTTGGCCATGAAATTGTCCATGGCCGGCCTCTATGATCATGTGCCTATATTTAGGCGTACAGACTACCACACGAGCGATTGCACGCCCGTGTAGCGTCGTCGTCACTTATTTTAGCTTTTGCCGATTACCATAGCCAAAGTTGCGTTTGTACACACCAGATAAGATTCTAGGTACGCAACCCCTCTTGAGATGCACCGCACCTAAAACAATGACAATTCTATAACCAACCTTAGTCACGTTTGGAACCAAACCGATAAAACAAAAACCATTGACCTATATTCGTGTTGCTTACCCTTACTGCTCCAAAAGGTATAGCTTACGATACCACTGGTAAATCGAGTTCGTTACGACCTGTTGCTGCCCACCACAATGTGACATGACCGAATGTTAGGAACTTAATAGATTAATAAATAAATAACAACATTACTCAAAACGTTTGAGGTACAACTTCTACCCTTACCAAGTGACTTACCAACCGAAAGCACTCGTGTTGGACAGAACCAACAGTTTAAGAGAAGAAAATCGATAGAAGAGGGAGGATGGGGAAGATCAAGTATTCAGCCAAGGATACTGTAACACCCCTTACCCGAGACTGTTGCCAAAATCGAGCACAAGGCATTACTAAACTTAATCTATCACTTAAATAGTTTTAAAATTTTTTTATTTAAACTTTTCGGAATGTGCTGTCATTCTGCGTTGTAGTCACCTAAAAATTCATATCTTGAGTTCCGAAACTCAAAATTTAGATCTGTAAATTTTTCCTAAAACTAGACTCATATATCTATCCACTAATTTTTTTCTAGAATTTTTGACTTAGCCAATTAGTACATTTTATTAGTTAAAGTTACCCCTATTTCAGAATTCGACTGCACAGACCTCTACTTACTGTGAACCACTTTTCTCCATATAAAAAATTTATATAACTATACCGTTTGTTTCTATTAAAACTAGATTCAATAAGGATTCTAAATATATAAATTACACCACCTAATTATTTTTGTACAATTTATGGTAAATTTCCAAAGTTGAAACAGGGGATCTAGAATTTTCTCTGACCCTATTTCACTAAAACTCAAATATCTCATAAAATATAATATCTTTACCTGTTTTGCTTATTCCATAAGAAAATAGACATAATAAGATTTAATTTCATATATTATTCATCTTAAAAACATGTTTATACAATTTTTAGTGATTTTTCAAAGTCACGTCATTTCTGTTATTTGAATCTGTTTTTAGGTTACTTTCACATTTTTCATAATTTTCATGTGATAACCACCATTCAATCATACATATTAATAAATATGCATATCATCGGTCATTTTCATTAGCTAATCTTTAGCTAGTATTTACACATCATTCATTGTTCACATTATACTAAAAGTAGGTAAGTTTCTATACATGCCATACACAAAACAAAACGTCTAATTATACCGAGTTATTTCTTTGATAGTGTGATCGGCCTCCGACGTTTCCTTCGATCCCCGAGTGGCTAGATAAGTACTATAAGAAGAAGAAAATAAAGGGATTAAGCACTAGGCTTAGTAAGCTTACAAGCAATTAAATCACAACATTCAACATAATGGATAATTATGCATAATATCATCTAACATCATAAATTTCTTTACTTCTCAATTTCTATCTTCTTCTTTATTCCTTTACCTTCTTTCTTATCTGACCTTTCCTTTTCATAAATATACTCTACTTTTCCTTTGCTGTTAATTCACAGTAATCTAACTCGTATCCCGACCCGTTGAACCACTCGGAATACTAAGGATATTAGGGTCGTTCTACGTCTATCAATATCTCACCAATGCCATGTCTTCGACATGGACTTACATGAATTATTCCTGTCTCCAATGCCATATATATATATATGGGCTTACATGGCTCATTCCTGTCTCCAAAGCCATATATCCGATATGGACTTACATGGCTCATTTCTATCCCTGTCTGTCTGTCAACCCCAATATCCTAGCATTCCTAAGGTTCAAACGGGACTTCCTAATGCCTTTTTCTCTCACTTACTTTAATTCGACTTTAAATATTCTCATAAAATAAGTATATAAATGCTAGAAATTGACAATAATAATGTAAAATAAAATAATATTGCATTTATTTACTGCAAACTTACCTCGATACAAAATGTGACTAAACTTTTCAATTTAGTCCTTTACTTTTTCTTTTCCCCGATCTACTCCCGAATTTCGCTCTTCTTGATCTATAATAGCAAATTTAACTTATTTAATATCAAAATTTATCAAAACAGTCCTTTACTCAAACTTTGCAAAAATTACATTTTTGCCCCTAAACTTTTGCATATTTACACTTTTGTCCCAAAGCTCGTAAATTAAACTTCAGCCTATTTTCTTATGTTTTATGACATTCTGGTCATTTTTCCCTTCTATGGCAGCATCAAATTCATACTCTAACATGCACTTATGACTATTAGGTATTTTTACTAGGTTAAGTCCTTTTACTCGTTTTTGCTTAAAACCGAGTAGTACAAATTGTCTAACATAATTTAAAACCTCATATTCTATCATAAAACACCAAAATACACAAATTTCACCTATGGGTATTTTTCCAAATATGAACCCTAGGTTGACTTATTACTAGCATAAGCTTAATCGAGTTCTTTGGACTCCAAAACGTAAAGAACATTAAAAACAGGGCTTAGAATCACTTACTATGAAGCTTGAAAGTTGAAGAAACCCTAGCTATGGAGAGAGGTAAGATTCGGCTGGTACTTGAAGAAGATGATACAATTTTGTCATCTTTTACCTTTTATTAATGTTAATAACCAAATGACCAAAATGCCCCTCCTTACTAAACTTTCAAAAATTCCTTCCATGCCCTAATTTTTTTTTCCATGAACTTAAAATTGGTCAAATTGTTATTTAAACCCTCCTAATTAATATTCCAAAGCAATTTCATACTAAAAACTTCTAGAATGCAAGTTTTGTAAATTATTCGATTTAGTCCCTAATCTCAACTTAAGCACTTTATGCATAGAATTTCATCACGAAATTTTCACACAATCATGCAATTATATCATGAACCTCAAAATAATAATAAAATAAATTTTTCTACCTCAGATTTGTGGTTTCGCAACCACTATTCCGTTTAGGCCCTATTTCGGGATGTTACATTTCTCCCCCCCTTTAGGGATTTTTGTCCCCGAAAATCTTACCTGTGAAAAGATTTGGGTACTGTTTTCGCATAGCCTCTTCGGGTTCCCATGTAGCCTCGTCTACCCCATGCCTATTCCATAGTACTTTCACAAGTACAATGCTTTTGTTCCTTAATTGCTTTACCTCTCGAGCTAGAATCTTTACTGGTTCTTCACCGTAAGTCATGTCTGACTGAATCTCAACCTCTGTCTGAGAAATTACATGTGACGGATCTGAACGATAGCGACGTAGCATAGACACATGAAATACATTATGAATCTTCTCTAACTCAATCGGTAAAGCTAACCGATATGCTAATGGTCCGACTCTCTCAATCACTTCAAACGGTCCAATAAAACGTGGACTTAGTTTGCCTTTCTTGCCAAATCTAAGAACTTTCTTCCACGGGGATACTTTCAAAAAAAATTTGTCACCAACTTGATACTCAATCTCTTTTCTCTTCAAATCTGCATACGACTTTTGTCTGTCTGAGGCTGCTTTTAAGCAATCTCTTATGATTTTTACTTTCTCTTCTATTTCCTTAACTAGATCAACTCCGTAAATCTGATTTTCCTTAAGCTCTGTCCAATACAAAGGTGTGCGACATTTACGTCCATACAAAGCTTCATAAGGTGCCATATTCAAACTCGACTGATAACTATTATTGTAGGCAAACTCTACTAATGGTAAATATTTTTCCCAACTGCTTTGAAATTCCAATACACAGCATCTAAGCATATCTTCAAGTACCTAAATAACTCTCTCTCGATCGATCACCGTCGGTTTGAGGATGGAAAGCCTGTACTAAAACTCAACTTCGTACCTAAAGCCTCTTGTAACTTCTTCCAGAACCGTGAAGTAAATCTTGGATCTCTATCTGAAATGATCGATAATGGCACTCCATGTAGTCTAACTATCTCTGAAATGTATAACTCAGCCAACTTGTCAAGTGAGTAATCCATACGGATTGGGATAAAATGAGTCGACTTAGTTAGCTTATCAATCACAACCCATATTGCATCTTTCTTTTTCATGTTAACGGTAACCCCATCACAAAATCCATAGTAACTCTGTCCCATTTCCATTCTCGGAACTAGCACAGTTGCAATAATCCCGAGGGTACCGATGTTCGGCCTTTACACGTTGACAAATCAAGCATCTAGAAACAAACTCAAATGTCTCTTTTCATTCCTACCCACCAATACAATTTCTTCAAATCATTATACATTTTTGTACCGCTGGATGAATAGATAAAGAACTCTATGTGCTTCCTGTAAAATCTTTCGAATAAGCTCATCATTCTTTGGTACACAAATTGTCTCTAAACATCAAACAACCATCAGAACCAATCCAGAAATCTGATTCTATGCCTGACTCGCATTGAACTCTTTTAGCTTGTAACTCATTATCATCTTTCTGAGCTTCACAAATCTCTTCAAAAAATACTGGTTTAGCTCTAAATTCAGCTAAAATAGAACCATCATTTGACATGGCTAAATTGGTATTCAAAGCTTGCAATGTAAATAAAAGTTTCCTGCTTAGAGCGTCAGCAACTACATTTGCCTTACCTGGGTGATAATCAATCACTAACTCGTAATCTTTAAGCAATTCCAACCATCTTCTTTGCCTCAAATTCAAATCTTTTTGAGTCATCAAGTATTTCAAGCTTTTATGATCGGTAAATATTCGGCACCTTTCACCATACAAATGATGTCTCCAAATTCTCAACGCAAAAATAATGGCAGCTAGCTCTAAATCATGTGTCGGATAGTTTTTCTCATGTGGCTTTAGCTGTTTAGAGGCATAAGCAATTACCTTCCCTTCCTGCATAAGTACACAACCAAGTCCATTCATGGACGCATCACTCAGAAATCACAAACTCCTTACAGTTCTCGTTGTACTAAAACAGAGCTTTAGTCAATAATGTTTTTAACTTGTCAAAACTCTGTTGACACTTCTCACCCATTCAAACTTGATATCCTTTCACAAACAATCTTGTCACGGGGTAGCTATCATGGAAAATCCTCTACAAATCGTCTATAATATCCGCAAAGACCAAGAAAACTTCTAACTTCGATACATTTCTAGGAGGCTTCCAATCAACAATGGTCAAAATCTTGCTCGAATCAACCTTAATACCTTCACTGAGACAATATGTCCAAGAAAACCAACTTCTCGTAACTGAATTCACTTTTGCTTTGAACTTGGCATACAACCGATTATCTCTCGAAATATGTAAAATCGTTTCTCAAAGGCTCTGCATGCTCACTCATCGAGAATAAATCAAGATATCATCAATGAACACAACTACAAACTTATCCAAGTGCGGTCTGAAAATTCGGTTCATTAAGTCCATAAAAATGGCGGGAGCATTAGTCAAGCCAAATGGCATCACAAGGAACTCATAATGACCATACCTAGTCCTAAGAAGCGATCTTGGGACATCCGACTCTTTAACTCGCAATTGATAGTATCCGGATCTCAAATCTATCTTGGAGAACACAGTAGCTACCTTCAATTGATCAAACAAATCATCAATTCTAGGCAATGGATACTTGTTCTTTACTGTTACCTTGTTAAGTTGTCGATAATCTATGCACAACCGCATCGATCCGTCTTTTTTTTCACAAATAGCACTTTGGTGCACCCCATGGTGAACTCTGGTCTTACAAATCCTTTATCTCACAATTCCTCAGAATCGAGCTTTCAATTCTTTCAATTCCAACGGAGCCATTCTATAAGGAGCAATAGAAATGGGCGTGGTACCTAGAATCAACTCAATACCAAACTCAACTTCTCTAACAGGGGGTAAGCCTGGTAGTTCTTCCTAAAACACATCGGAAACTCACATACCACAGCACTCGACTCAATTTTCAATTACGGGTTTTAGTGTTCAACACAAAAGCAAGATAAGCTTCATACCCTTTTCTCAAACATTTTTCGAGCGGACATAATGTAAATTATGGGAAATGAACTATCGACTCTTCCGAATTAACCCAAGAATTTCACCATTTTCACACTTCAACGCAATGAATTTCTTTCTTCAATTCACTATCACATCATGTGTAGTCAACCAATCCATGCCAAGAATCACATCAAACTCATCAAATGGCAATAGCATGAGATCGGTAGGAAAAACAGAGAACCTCTAATCATCAAAGGACAATTTCTACATACTTTATCTACTAATACATGCTTGCCTAATGGGTTCGATACTTTAATCACAAATTCAGTAGATTCTATAGGCATACTTATACTAGACATCAATTTCATACAAACATAAGAATGAGTCGAACCCGGATCAATCGAGCCATGACATTAATATTATGTAGAGAAAATGTACCCATAATCACATCGGGGAGGATACCTCTTCGCGTGCCTAATAGCATAAGTCCTTGCAAGGGCTCTAGCATCCGGTCTCACAAATAATTCTAAAGGTACCTCTCATTACTGCTCCTACTCTCGGTTGCCTCGGTGATCTCGCCTCTAGTAGGAGCATTCCGGATCTAGCACTCTGTATTACTTCTTGGCTAGCCACTTCTGGACATTCTCGTACAAAATGATCTGGAGCACCACATTTATAGCAAACATTTTCGCCTGCCCGACAAGGACCATAATGAAGTCTACCACACTGTGGACACCCTGATCTACCCTGCCTGACATTACCTACACTCGCAGTCGAGGTGGTCCGAGCCTTCTCTGATCTTTAAATCACTACCTCTATTCTCGACTAGCTTGCCTGCACGAAATGCTAGATCTGGTAGAAAACTCTTTGGGCCTCTTGGATGTAGCCTGAAATGACCTACTCATCTGTCTCTTCTTTGTATCTTGTGTCTCTGTCTCAACTTTACCTTTCCTTTTTAACAACTCCTCTGCCTTATAGGCTCTCTCAACTAAAATAACGAGCTCTTTTATTTCTAGAACACCCACTGACAGTCGGATATCATCATTTAACCTTTCCTCAAACCTTTTACACATGATAGCCTCTGTGGACACACATTCTTGAGCATATTTACTGAGCCTGACAAATTCACGCTCATAATCGGTCACCGTCATATTGCCTTGTTTCAATTCCAGGAATTCTTTTCTCTTCTGGTCAATAAACCTCTGACTGATGTACTTTTTACGAAATTCCTTCTGAAAGAAATCCCAAGTGACCCTCTCCTTTGGTACAACTGATATAAGTGTCTTCCACCAGTAGTAGGCTGAGTCTCTAAGAAGTGATACTACACATTTCATACATTCCTCGAGTGTACAAGATAATTCGTCAAAGACTCTGATAGTATTTTCTAACCAAAATTCTGCTCTTTCTGCATCATCATCTTTTGTTGCTCGAAACTCTTCTGCCCCTTGTTTCTTGATTCTATCAACTGGTGGCTTTTCTCTTATCACGGTACACTGTATTGGGGGAAGCTTGAGCTACATGGGTAGCCCGAGAATCATGAGGGGTGGAGGTCTAACTGCCGGATTCGCATGCGAATGAACTCGGCAAACCAATCATTAAAAGCTTGGAAGAGAGCTTCTCGAGTCACTCCTCCCTGATCAACGATTCTTCGGCCTATTCTCGGATGGCGCCGCCCCTTCTTCCGCGGAGCAGCGCATTACTTTCTACCTCATCATCACCAGCTCGCTCGGGATCCATTACTATAAAACAAAATATTTAAAAAATCGTCAGGAGTCGTCACACTATCAAAATACAGGTATGGCATGTATAGCTAGACTTTTACTCACACTATCTTCTTTTATTCCTTTACCTTCTTTCTTATCTGACCTTTCCTTTTCATAAATATAATCTACTTTTCCTTTGCTGTTAATTCACTGTAATCTAACTCGTATCCTGACCCGTTGAACCACTCGGAATACTAAGGATATTAGGGTCGTTTCTGTCTATCAATATCCTACCAATGCCATGTCTTCGACATGGACTTACATGAATTATTCCTGTCTCCAATGCCATATATATATAATATGGGCTTACATGGCTCATTCCTGTCTCCAAAGCCATATATCTGATATGGACTTACATGGCTCATTTCTATCCTGTCCTGTCCTGTCAACCCTAATATCCTAACATTCCTAAGGTTCAAACGGGACTTCCTAATGCCTTTTTCTCTGTCACTTTGCCTTTAATTTGACTTTAAATATTCTCATAAAATAAGTATATAAATGCTAGAAATTGACAATAATAATGTAAAATAAAATAATATTGCATTTATTTCATCAGAAACTTACCTCGATACAAAATGTGACTAAACTTTACAATTTAGTCCTTTACTTTTTCTTTTCCCCGATCTACTCCCGAATTTCGCTCTTCTTGATCTATAATAGCAAATTTAACTTATTTAATATCAAAATTTATCAAAACAGTCCTTTACTCAAACTTTGTAAAAATTACATTTTTGCCCCTAAACTTTTGCATATTTACACTTTTGCCCCAAAGCTCGTAAATTAAACTTCAGCCTATTTTCTTATGTTTTATGACATGCTGGTCATTTTTCCCTTCTATGGCAGCATCAAATTCATACTCTAACATGCACTTATGACTATTAGGTATTTTTACCGGTTAAGTCCTTTTACTCGTTTTTGCTTAAAACCGAGTAGTACAAATTGTCTAACATAATTTAAAACCTCATATTATATCATAAAACACCAAAATACACAAATTTCACCTATGGGTATTTTTCCAAATATGAACCCTAGGTTGACTTATTACTAGCATAAAGCTTAATCGAGCTAATGGGACTCCAAAACGTAAAGAACATTAAAAACTGGGGCTTAGAATCACTTACTATGAAGCTTGAAAGTTGAAGAAACCCTAGCTATGGAGAGAGGTAAGATTCGGCTGGTACTTGAAGAAGATGATACAATTTTGTCCTCTTTTTACCTTTTTATTAATGTTAATAACCAAATGACCAAAATGCCCCTCCTTACTAAACTTTCAAAAATTCCTTCCATGTCCTAATTTTTTTTTCCATGAACTTAAAATTGGTCAAATTTTTATTTAAACCCTCCTAATTAATATTCCAAAGCAATTTCATACTAAAAACTTCTAGAATGCAAGTTTTGCAAATTATTCGATTTAGTCCCTAATCTCAACTTAAGCACTTTATGCATAGAATTTCATCACGAAATTTTCACACAATCATGCAATTATATCATGAACCTCAAAATAATAATAAAATAAATTTTTCTACCTCAAATTTGTGGTTTCGCAACCACTATTCTGTTTAGGCCCTATTTCGGGATGTTACAGAGACAGAGATAAACCCATGCCAATTCCCTCCTTTCAGAGATAAATCGAAAGTCTAGAGTGAAGAAAGAATAGAGATTTGATAAGGTCTTTAGGGAAAAGAAAGAAGTTGAAGTGAATAACACTAGCCAAAGAAAGCAAAACGATAGTGCTAGGAAGTAGAAAAGAAATTGGTAGCAGAGGGAGAAGTTTTTAAAACAAAAAGAATTAAGAGATAGAGAGAAAGGTCATTCGGCCAAAGAGGAAAAACCAAATAAGAGAGGGAGAGAAGAAAGCAATCGGTCAACAAAGAACTCTAGGGAAGAGAAAACCTGAAAAAGACCAAAACGAGCAAAACCTGAAGGATCTCAAGCAGCAATCGGTCCCAGATAGAGAGAATCATGAAAGATGGAGAGGCAGCAAAACCAAAACCAAAAATTTGGCACAAGGGAGAAAAGGTGAGCTACTGACCGATTTTGGCAAAAAGAGACTCCCTAATTCGGCCTACTCCTAAACACTTCCCTTACTTGACTCATCAAAACACTCCAACCACTCCACTATTCAAACCCCCAATGTTTCCTTCTAAAATTCGGCTACACAATCCCCAGACCCCTCAAACACTACAACCGCCCACTAGCATCAAAGTTCCACTGGCATACAACCACTTACACGACATCCAGTAAAATAAAACACTCCTCTGCATCTCCAAGACTCGAACCCTAGACCTCAGGCATCAATAACACGCCACTTATCCCTTAGACCAGTAGGCCCTGTCTGTCATGAAATACCCACATTTATTTAAAAGCCTACTGACTAGATACAGAGTTTATTCCTTTAAAAACAAAATTTTTGCACATGCCCAGGCTTGAACCCAAGACTTCTCAGACACTTCCCAGTATGTCTCACAAACATACAAAAATAAATACTTTAAGATTTTGAGGCGTTACAAATCTACTCCCTAAAAGAAATTTCAGCCTTGAAATTTTACCTGATCAAAACAGATAAGGGTATTGTTGTCGCATCGCCTTCTCAGGTTACCACGTGGCCTTTTTGTAAAAGTATGCCCAAAGATCAATCACGAGACGGTTGTAATAACATACTTGGTTTATCATGTTTATTAATATAAGGCGTTGCCATTATTATTCCAGTGTCTTTTTTGTGTGCATAAATAAACTGTTTTATAATAATGTCTTGAGAATAATATGATTATTCTTAAAAGATCCTTAGTCAAGTATTGTTGTTGGCTAGAAAAATAATAATGCATTAAGACTAACATGTAGTTGATTGATGATAAAGAGTTGTCATTGATATGGAGTGTCAGAATCAATGCATGAATATGTGTGTTAGAGAACAACATATTGGACTAACCCGCTATGAGCATGTTTCTTAGATTATTATGTAATTTTCACAACATTACTCATAGTGATTAATATGTATATGATCCTCATACTTGAGATCATCTTTATCCCAACATCGTGAGTTGTATATTTTAATACAGTCAAACAAACACCGTAACTGGTTGTTCTATAAAGACTGATGTTTGATAGACCACAATCTATGTTGAGGGATATAGTTGATCAATATAGGATAAGTCCCTCCTACATAATGGGAGTAATATCTCAGGCCACTTGATTGAGTGAGGCTAGAAATTCATGGCCATGCTCAAATAAGTTGATATGAGATGTCATACTTATTTGTGTATCATAGTCTACTCAAGGTATCAAGAAACATGGGATGGACTATGCAAGTGTGACTATTCCATGACTTGTGTCCATTCCAAAGATATAGAACTTAAGGATTAATGCATGAAAGGTAAATCACAAAAGGTTATGTCGAATCATGACTTCTTGTAACTTAGGTAGCATTGATGCATTGCTAGATGCCACTCATTGTTTGTAACATTAGAATCGTTCTAATATTACTGCTAACGTTACAAGAACCTATAGGGTCACACCCTATGGTTGAAATGAACGAGGTAAAACATAGTTGGTATATTGCTTGGTTGTCATATGAATTAAATTAATTATAGAATTAATTTAATTGGGCAATCAAATTGTAAAACATACTATATGTACAAGGATGTTGTACACATAATCAGAACATAATTTTATTGATATATGAATTTAGTTTGTATATAAGTTTAAATAAATATAGTTTATCGAAATCTTTATTATAATTAATGTAATTATAATTTTTCGGTTAAACATTATTATATTTATTTGAATGATATTATTATGTTCGGATTAATTTTAATAAATTAAAATTCGTTATAAATATATACCAATTAAGAGGGAGTTATATATAGCAAGGGTAAAAACCCTAAAATGGATATATAAAAACTAGCCCGAAAATATGCAAAGTGGTCTAGCAGTCGTTTAGCAAAATACTCTCTGAAAATAGTTTTCTGGGATTTCTACCATTCATTGTCAATCGGTTGGATTACGTAGAGGCCGACATCAAAAAAGGTTGCTGCTTGGTTTGATAGTGGTTCAGCATTCCTGTTGCCTAGGCGTCACTGTCTACTCAGATTGAAGTTTCGGTAATTTCGAAATCTTTTTATCATCCCGATTCGTTCCTTACACATGGATCCTTGGTTTGGATCGCCGAAATTTTTTTTTTAATTTTTTGCTGCGCCTTGGAGGCACCGGTGTTCCAACACTCCTCAGAGCTGTGATTACGCCAAAGAACCTTCACCAGTGGAATAGACTTTTTTCTTAAAATCTTTACATCACGATCTAAAATTTGAACTGGCTCCTCCTCAAAATTTAGATCTGGCCTAACCTCAACCTCCTCAACCGAGATAACATTCGTAGGATCAAAGCGGTAGCGCCTCAGCATAGAGACATGAAATACATCGTGAATCTGATCTAACTATAGAGGTAACTCCAGCTGATATGAAACTAGTCCCACACGTTTCAGTATGCGGTAAGGCCCAATAAACCTAGGGCTCAACTTGCCCTTCCGACCAAACCTCAGTACCTTCTTCCATGGAAAGACCTTGAGAAAAATGAAGTCTCCCACAAAATACTCAATCTCCTTACGCTTCAGATCCATATATGACTTCTGTCTGTCTGATGTCACCTTCAGTCGATCCCAAATTAATTTAACTTTATCTTCGATATTAGATACTAGCTGGGGCCCAGAACATGCCGCTCGCCCAACTCAGTCTAACACGAAGGAGTATGAAACCTATGACCATATAATGCCTCATAAGGTGCCATCTGTATGCTAGACTGATAGCTATTGTTATACACAAATTTTGCTAACGACAAGTAGTCCTCCTAACTGCCTCAAAAATCTATCACACAACTCCTTAACATGTCCTCCAGTACCTGAATCACCCTCTCTGACTGACCATCTATCTGAAGATGGAACATAGTACTGAAGTCCAACCTTGTACCCAAAGCCTCGTGTAACTTCTTCTAGAATAGAGACGTGAAACGAGAATCTTTATCAGATATTAAGGAAACCGGTACCCCATGTAGTTTTACAATCTCAGACACATACAATTTTGCGAACTTCTGTAGAGAGTAATCGGTACGAACTGGTATGAAATGGGAAGATTTGGTCAATTAATCCATGATGACCAATACTGAATCCTTCTTAGTAGGCATTAGGGGCAGCCCACTGACAAAGTCCATAGTCACTCTCTCCCACTTTCAAAGTGGAATCTTAACTAGCTAAAGCAAACCTGAAGGTAATTGATGTTCAGCCTGGACTTGCTGGCAAGAAAAACATTTACTCACGAAGTCAGTAACTTCATGCTTAAGACCCGACCACCAATATAACTCATGAAGATCTCGGTGCATCTTATTTCCACTAGGATGCATGGCATAAGGTGTAACAGCCCGGTTTAGACCCTAGTCAAAATAGTGGTTTCAGGACCACATATCCGAGTCAAAAAATATTTAAAAATTATTTTCCATGCTTAATATGTGTGAATTAATAGGTGTGAAAGTTTCATGTGAAAATTTAATCGTTTGTGTGCCGATTTAATAAAAAGAACCTAATTGCGTAAAATGTAAAAGCTGTGTGCTAGATGTTAAAAGTGCCTATTTGACTTGGCTTTATAATTATGAGGTCCTTATGTGGTTATTTGACCAAATTTATGATTAAATGACAGTAGTGGACATTAGTTGATAGCATATAAATGTTTTAATGTAAGGGTAAATTGGTAATTGATATATTAATGTTTATTAAATTAAACAAAACATGAAAATAGTTCATTATATGTTCATTTTGTCAAAAATTAAAGAACAAAAGAAAGAATAAAATCTCTTAGGGTTTCAGCACATTGGAAGCTTAATTCGGGTATGTTTTCGCTTCAGTTTTTGATAATTTCTATGTTTTTTGTGATCGTTACTTAGGATACTATCAAGCCCATGTCTCAATTTCTGATTTTGTTGATGATTTTGAGTTATACCATTGATGAAACTATTAGCTTTGTGATGTTAGTTGATGAATTATGAAAGATATGTGTTGGGTTAACATATGTTGTCTTTGAATTTTTGATGAAATTGAGTAATTTGGGCTAATTTGAAAATTTTTTATTTTGAGGGACTAAAATGTGAAATAAATGAAATGTATGGACTTATATGAGAGGAAAGAAATTTCCGCTAAGCTTGTGTACAAGCAAATTTTATGTATTTTGTGATTTTGTGAATTAGGGACTAAAGGGTTGAAATGTGAAAATGTGAGGGCTAGTTTGCAAAAGGCCCTAAATATGTGTCTATGGATTGTTTTGAATGATTTGGTGGATAAAAGGGTTAATTCTGAATACATATAGATTAAGAAAAGAGGAATTTGGATTTAGACCGAAGGAAGTCGAAGATTATATAGTAGACGATCGAGTCGACAATTTCGAGTACGAGGTAAGTTATACGTAAAATATGATGTTACAAGTATGTTTTGATGCTT
Organism: Gossypium anomalum; assembly: GCA_025698475.1. Classification (NCBI taxonomy): domain Eukaryota; kingdom Viridiplantae; phylum Streptophyta; class Magnoliopsida; order Malvales; family Malvaceae; genus Gossypium; species Gossypium anomalum. The sequence goes on from CM046956.1 coordinate 66,827,104, forward strand.
TGATTATACATAGGTTATATATATATTTGGTTTGGATGAATACGATGATAAATCAATGGTACTTGGCACTAAGTGTGTGATTTAAACTAGCTTCGGCTATATGAAGCACTAAGTGTACGATTTAAACTAGCTTCGGCTATATGAGGCACTAAGTGTGCGATATCGAGATAGCTTCAGTTAATTGATATGGCAATAACTGTGCGAAATTATTATAGCTTTGACTAATCTTTAAAGCACTAAGTGTGCGGATGTTTAAAGCACTGATAATCTTCGAAAAGTCTAAAAATATCAAACAAGAGGTAAGGATGAAAATAAATGAATACGGGAATGTTCAGGTAAGTATAATACCTATGTGATAGATGGTACTATGCATATAAGGTTTATTGAATTGGTGTAAACATATGGATGATGTTGTCATGGAATTCATAGATGAGTTGAGAACTTATAAATACTTATGTGTTGATGTTTCATATTTTTTATACTGTTGATGGTTTTGGTACGAGCTTACTAAGCTTTTGAAAGCTTACTTTGTGTGTGTTTGCGTTGTTTTAAAATCTGCTCGTGCATTTATCAGTCCAAACGGCATCACTAGGAACTCGTAATGACAATAATTAGTCATAAACGCTATCTTATAAACATCAGTCTCTTTAATCCTCAATTGATGGTACCCCAATCAGAGGTCAATCTTAGAGAAGACCGATGCTCCAGGAAACTGATCAAACAGATCATCTATCCTCCGTAGGGGGTACTTATTCTTAATGGTCAATTTATTCAATTGCCAGTAATTGATGCATATACGCATGGATCCATCCTTATTTTTCACAAACAAAACCGGTACTCCTCATGGAGACACACTAGGGCTGATGAACCCATGATCCAACAACTCTTGAATTTGAGCCTTAAGCTCCACAAGCTCCTTTGGTGCCATTCTATAAGGAGCAATGGTCACCGGTGCTGTACCAGGGAGGAGCTTAATCCCAAATTCAACTTCATGGTTTAGAGGTAACCTAGGCAGCTCATCAGGAAAAATATCCGGAAAGTCTTTAACTGTTCTGATATCCTTCAAAGAAGAAACCCCAGATTCTGGAACACTAATATAGGCCAGGTATGCCTCACAACCTTTATGAACCAATTTCTCAGCCCTTAATGCATAGATCACATTTGACAAGTAATTTCGATGCTCCCTAATTACAACTACCTTATTATCCTCTGCAGTTCTCAGTATCATACGTTTAGCAGCACAATCCAAGCTTGCCCAATGTTTCACCAGCCAAGCCATTCCTAGTATTAAATCAAATTCTCTAAAAGGAAGTTCCATCAAATCCGCCAAAAAGATAACTCCTTGAACTTCCAAAGGCACATCTCTGAATAGTTTATTTACCCTCACTGACTGCCCCAATAGACTCAACACAGTAACCTCACTGTAGTGCTCTCCACTAAGATACCCAAAGTCTTAGACACATTACAAGCTATATAAGAATGAGTAGATCCTATATCTATTAGTGCAGTACAAGGTACATTATAGATAAAGAACGTACCCGTGATAACGTCTGGGGCATATCCATCCTTACAGTGATGTACAGCATAAACTAGAGTTGGCTGCCTCGCCTCAATGCGACTAGTACCTCTACCCGATGCCCTCTGACTACGACCCAAACCATTTTTACCTCTGGCTTGACCACAGCCTCTCGATGGCTGCGGAACACCCCTCGGTGGCTATACAGTACCCATACTAGTGGCTTGCATCTGATCGAGCCTCTGTGGATAATCTCTGATACGATGCTCCAATGATCCGCATCTCAAACATGCCCCAATCCTTTTCCAGCACTCGCCTTGATGGCGTCTCCCACAATTAGCACAGAGCTGCGGTCCAGTAGTAGCAACAGGGGCCCCAACTCTAACTGGCCCATAACTCTGGCCTTTTTCATAGGCTTCAAAAATGAGCTTGAGGGCTCCAAATCCCTCTTGTTCCTACCTCTCTCCTTCTCCCAATTCTGGCGCTTAGTGCGCTTCACATCCTCGGTGATTTTTGCCTTATCCACTAAAGCAGTAAAATCTCGCTCAGACACTTAAAGGGGACGTAGACACATAAGTCCCTATGAGGCGAGATATCCTTTGGGGAGGTATTTAAAGGAGATGACACTAGTGAGGCATGACCTACCGAAGTGTTAGCAATATGCCACTAGTAACACTTTAATGAGATGACTAAGGACCATGATTAAGTGGAGACTCAAGGCTAAACCATGAATGTGTTTTCACACATAGAGGACTTTACAGTTATTGTGAATCTAACTGGTGATCACATAGATTAGTACATGTGTCAAACATCCACTGGATCCAAGGAAAAATATCTGAAAACTAGGTAAGTGGAGAGAAATGTTCATTACTTCCTCAAGAAGTATTCTCTACCTATAAAAGGGTGAGTTGAGGGGGAAAATCCTTTCATCCTTTAGGATGAGCCTGGAGTGGGAGGATCAACCCTAAGATGCCCCTTGAGAGGTAAGTCTTCTGGCCTTACATGCTAAACTACTGGAGAGCAGTTATGTTTAGCTCGATAAAGCAAGCTTAGTAGAGCTTTGCTACATTTGGTGCTCAAAGTAGAAAGGGAAATGAGTTAGATATGTGGGTCTTGATGTGTTTTATCACAATCTACTCGAAGGAAGCCCAGATTTAATGCCTAAAGTTGTAACACCCCTAACCTGTACCCGTCACCGGAATAGGGTTATGAGACATTACCGATCATAAAACAATTCAGAACAAACTTTCATCTCAAAGTTAATCTTCTAGTTATATATTTTTTTTAAAAAAACAACTAACATGCTTCCATTCTATAATTCATATAATTTTCAAGATTCTATTTAATCAATACAACAAAGAATCATGAAAATCGGATATTAAATTCATAACCAAGTATATGTCATTCACATACCAATCATATATGTATACTATAACAATTATGGCACTTAGATAATTTAAATAATAAAATATCTATTATCTTACTAATTTTAGACACATACTAATTAGTAAGCAAACATACATCATTTCATCTTATAAAAAAATGATATATTCCATTATAGCATTTGGTTACCCAAATACAACACTTACATATCATAAATACATGTAAGCAATAGTCCACTTGGCATATGCCAAAATATATCAGCAACTTAACCAATTAAACCACTTAAATAAACTATTTCAAATGTTCCAATAATGTGTCATTGAAAACGATACATAATCATATTCAGCTCATGCCTATTCGGCAACCAAAATCTACTTGTGCATATTAATCAATTTTCAAATAATTATCAAATCCATCTAGTCAAACATATCATTATTTTATAACATAAGCATATCCCAATGTACCCCAATAAATGACCTACATTTTATTAACTAAGGCATTACATAGTATAACTCAGACTCAAACATCATTACTCCATAACCGAAACACCTCATTTTATCAATATACATATATATCTTGAGTTAATAAATATATCATACCATTTCATCTTCTACAAAAATATATACATATATATATGCAGGTGCCGAATTACCAATTTGACCATAACCCTTTCATATATTTTCACCGATACTAACTTCCAAATCAATTCATGTTACAATTTATACTTCACAAGAATAAATCAATAACCAAGTATAAACATATATTCAAAGCATGAATCTTACATACTGTGTAATAAACATATCAAACAAACTTATAACATGTTCGGATATAATCAAACAACCTTTAATGCCAAATCACATTTAACACATTGACCAAATACAACAATCAAATTCACATATACCTTTACCTATGCATACCATAGCCGAATTAGCCACATTTTCATCCATAATCATTAACCATTTCAACGCATATAATACCTACCACAAATATTATACATTCATAGCACGTAACATTATAACCACGATGTACATAATCCATAAGCAACATAACCAAATTCAAACATAAAAGTTAAGCCATTTTCACATGGCTTAGATTACACATAACCATAATCTGACATTTCAAAACATAATCCAGCCTATACATGCCATAGATTCGGAAATTCACTTATAAAGATACCGAAGACAGTCGATAGTGTGATAAGCTTCTCTGATGATTCCCAAGCTCGTAACTTGAATCCAAAATCTATAAAACAGAGGTAAACATGAACACGTACAGAGTAAGTTTTCTTAGCTTAGTAAGTCCTAAGCAAATAAACAACTAAACGATATAATCAAATCATTTAAACTAAACCAAATTATACCATCATAGCTACTTTAAATCTTAAACTTACAATTTCATGTATTTTATATATTTTTTCACATGTAGGTTAATCATGGCCGAATGAACATATACATATTTTAACTAGCTATTATTCAATTTCCAAGCCAAAATATCTTATTCATAATTAGTACATATACATTTATATGTATAACTTCATAAATCAAAGAATTACAATTATATACATATTCATATTATATAGTCGAATACATATTTATATATATAAGCAAAATCTCTTTCAATTTCAAAGCTAAATATCATTATGTGAACACATATACATATAGTCATGAATCAAAATATAATATCATACGCATATACATAGCAAAGGCCGAATATACTTCACAAGGCACACATGTTCACAATAGTAACTTACGTAATTTACATCGTACACATAATGGTTCATTTACCTTATTTTTCCAATAGGTAATCAACTAAATCATACCTGGTCATTTAGCTTATTTTAACCTTCGGTTATAACTTATCATTGCCCATTGAACCATTCAAAATTTTATAAGATACTCGGATTATCACACATATCATACAATGCCAACGTCCCAGACGTGGTCTTACATGTAATCACATATCGATGCCACTATCCCAGATAGGGTCTTACTCGTACACATATGTCAGAGTCACATATCGATGCCAACGTATTAAACGTGGTCTTACTCGCACACATATATCAGAGTCACATATTGATACCAACGTATTAAACGTGGTCTTACTCACACACATATATCTGAATCACATATCGATGCCATGGTCTTACCCGCACGTCACATATCGGAATCCTATGTCATGACATATGTATCCTAGCTATTCCTAAGGTTCACACGGGACTTTCTGAGTCGTAACTCAGTTGAAACGAAGCTATACACATAGTTGCCAAGCTTCCGTACTTTCAGCTAACACACATATATATTTACTTATTTCATTTCAGCATATATAGTACACATTTAATTAAAATTAACAATGTCTATTTGCTTAAAAACTTTCCTCGGACGATAAAAAACAGAATGGGACGACTAGTCGACAACTTTAGTTTTCCCCCGATCCAAATCCATTTTCTTTGGTTCTTAATTTAAACATATTCAAATTAAACTCATTCAAGCATATTTTCATCCAATTTAGTCCAAAAACACATAAATGGGAAAATTACCATTTTACCCTTGACATTTTACACTTTTTACAATTTAGTCTCTATTGCACAAAACACAAAATATACAAAATTTCAATACACTCATGTTAGGCCGAATGTTACCCATATTCATACAAGTCCATATATTTTATTTATTTCACATTTTAGTCCCTTAAATTTTTATTTTTGCAATTTAGTCCTAATTACTCAAAATCATCAAAAACTCCAATACAAACATATTAATCCAAAACATATCTTTCATATTTCATCATCAAACAACAAAAATCACAAGCTTTCAACAATGGTATAACTCAAAATATTCACCAAAATCAAAAATTCAAGCATCGGTCTTGTAGATAACTTAGCAACAATCTCAAAAACGTAAAAATTATCAAAAATCAGGCTAACTACATACCTTAATCAAGATCAACCATGGCCGAATAACCTAAACTTTTTTTTCTTTCTTATTTTGATATTCGGTGATGAAAGAATAATATAAGCTATGGCCATTAATTTTTATGTTTTATATTATTATTACTTATTAACCAAATTACAAATATAACCTTTATATTAAAATATAAAACCATTATAAACCTTGGCCATTATCGTCCACTCAATATGACAATGGCATGATTGCAATATAAAACCTCCATATTAAAATAACAACAACAATTTGGTCCTTTTACAATTAACCACCAAATTTTCATTTTACGCGATTAAGTACTTTTATTTAATCGGGCACTCAAACGATAAAATTAACGCGCGAAAATTTCACAGATATAAATTCACATAAAAAGCACAGAAAATAATTTTAAAATATTTTTTTGACTCAAATTTGTGGTCCTGAAACCACCGTTCTGATTAGGGTCTAAATCCAGCTGTTACAGAAGCTGCTAATGGTGGGCAATAGACGAGGCTCTGTGAGACCCTATAAGGATATGTGAATATCATATGGCGTAGACCACTTGTAAATGGTAAGATAAGGTGAGAAAGTTGTGTGTACCATGTGAGGGTTTGATAAGTAACCCTGTAAACTCTTTGAGTATTCTCACTGTTGATGCATGCATGTGTTTATGCATGGTTCTCTTTGTTGTGAGATCATTATTGTGTGAACTATGTGTGACATGATGATTTTTTTGAAATGTGTATATGATATGTTGCAGGTGTGGCTTGACGCCAAGACAATAATACGTCCATGTTGTGAAAGAAAGCATGAGATGAATGATATGCCTATGTTCTGTTAAGATGTAAATACTTGATGAATATGCACCTGGCAAGCATGAGTATGCCACTCGTGTAACCCCTCCGTTTAAGTAAATACATGTGGTTATGTGTCTGTCACGAGTCTCTATATGAAGAGTCATACATGAGCGAAACAAATGTGTCACATGAATAAAAGACCAAATGCGTCTCCATGTCGAAGTCTGTGTAAAGAGTCAGTCATGCATAAGTCTACATATCGAGTCTGCTTGCATTTGTGGGTCCATCAGGACAATAAACACGAATTATGATATGTGAAAGACCATGGACATGGCAAGAGAAGACCATATCATGTAAGACCTAGTCTGGGACTATGGCATCATATGGGGTATGTGAAGTCCATATAGTGTAAAGCCCAAAGGCGAAGCTAGAAAAATTTTTTAGAGGAGAGTGAAATTAAATTTTAATTTTTACGATAGTAAAAATGTAATTTCACCATTTTGATAGCCTATATATTTATAATTTTTAAAGGATTAAATTAATTTTTTATCATTTTTAGAGGGGGCGAAGTGCAATTTTACCTTTACTAATTTAAAATTTTAAAAATTTCAAATCACCTAAATAAAAATTTTTCAATTTTAAGGGGGTCGAGGCCCCTACCAGCCCCTCTGGTTTTGCCCCTGGTAAAGCCTAGTCATATTGCTATGGCATCGTATGGCAAATGAAGACCACGTTTAAGTACGTCATACAGATATCTGCAATGGATGGTTGGGTGAATACGAGGAGATGAGGGGCAAACCTCATGACGATGAATATAGGTGAATCCTTATTGTCAAAAACACCAAGTTACCTATTCTAGAAGCCTTTATGGATATTCTAATATATGTAAGCCTCTATGGTCATTTTTTGTAAGCCCTTGTAGTGGGTACTTGGTATATATGAGCCTTTATGGTTGTAATTTAACATGTAAGCCCTTGTGGCAGGAACTTGCTATATATGAGCCATTGTTGCAGGAACTGGTTACATGTAAGCCCTTTGGCAAAAATCTAGTATATGTAAGCCTTTATGGTGGAATCTGTTATATGTGGAAGCCTTATGGCTATCTCTGTTATATGTATGCCTTTGAGACAATGACTGTTTGAATGCAGGTGGATGCCTCAGTGGCTATATGATGATTTATGGACACCCTTGTGGCTATTTGTTGACAAAGTGTATGTCTTCAACTTCCAAAGACAATGGAAGATATCTAAAGTGAATTATACGCCATGGTGGCGCAGTTCGTGAAATGATCTTGAGAGAAAGAATACAAAAGCAACGCAAAAGTGGTAGACTCTGAAGGAAGAGTAAGTAGTGAGAACGATCCTGGAAGTAAGTTTAATGTTGCCAACCGAGGTAGGATAATCACTAAATGTGAAGAAGTATCAAGTAAAAAGAACGAAATACTTGTGTTGTGTCGAACTAATGAGTATTTGTCTGATTCCACGAAGTATGTTGTGACGTTTTAGATTTGATGTGTATGTATGGATGAATGTTGTGATGTTGTATGTTTGTTATATATATATACACTATTGAATGTATGTATGATAACACCTCACTAAGTTCATGGAACTTATTAAAGATGCTTCTGGTTGTAGGATTTGTTAGAATGAAGGGAGATGAGAGATGATGCCAAGGCTACACCATAGGAGCAGCAGTATGTGTTGATATGCATACAAAGAAGATGAAAGGAAAGATTGTGGTGAAAGTGTAGTCTGCACCAAAGGAAAGGCTAAGACAACCATATGAATATTGTTATCCATAATGTATAAGTATAAGATAAGCCTTAGGGAGAAGTTAAGTCTGCGCAAAAGATGTAGTACTATGATTATAGGTATTGCTTGATGAAAGGTGAAAACATTACACTGTACAAGTAGTTGAATAACAATAATAAAACGAGGTAGTTCAGCTAAAAGTAAAATTAGAAATTTTATTAAGTCATTAATATGTCTAGTAAATAGGCGAGTAGGAAAGTTTAGGAAGCGTCTAGGTTAGGACGTAACACCTTTTGCTCAGATTCGGTGGCTCGAGTCGAGTGGAGGGCATTACACGCCCATATGTTTCTTTTAGCGCATAGGTCTGGGAATATTGTAAGTGCTTTGTATGTAAGTGAAGATTTTATTTTAGGATGTTTTGTTATTTAAAGGAAAAGATAGTGTTAAGCAAAAAGGGGTAAGTATAATATGAATTATCACCAAAGGTATAGTACGCCTTGTTTGTATGAAGTACTGTGCTAGTAAAGTTGTAAAGCAACATGGCTAGGAACCAAATGGATAGACAAGTCTAATATTTATAATATGAGATTCGCATTTATATTTCTCTCAGCGTCAGAGGCCATTGAGAAGGCAAATTCTAAAATGTGACACTTTTCAATTCCACTGAGTAGGATGGTTATATATATGTGTGTGAGAAGAGTTCAGGAAAAAGTCTTTTTTCTTCCTTGAATGTTGTTCTTTGGTTCTTTTTCTTAAATCAAATGGTATCTCTTCCTCATTAACTTAGAGGCTATGAATCTGGATCTAATCAATGATTATCCTATCCCTGGGTAAGTGTTACAACACTACATGTTAAGCTCTGAATGAGTAAGTGTATATGGTATTTGAACAGTAAGTTGTAAGTATAAGGTTTTCCATGGGAGTTATTAGTGATTAAAATGATAGTATCAGATAAGAGGTATCTGCTGGCAATGCCCATTTCAATGCACGAACAGGATGTAAGCCTATTGTATAGAACAACATTTCTAACCTTCATCAATGGTAAGACAAATATGTACGAGTCATCTGTAAACTCGAGTCTAGTTTTGGTTTTCCAACAAAATGGTCCATTCCTAAGAAGAGTACTTGCATTCAATGTCAGCTAGTAGATATTAAGCTTGCTAATATTCAATACAAATTATTTGAGTAAGGGGTGCGTTCTTAACTTGGTGGAACTCATTTTAATTTGAAACATATTCCAATACTGTCTTCAGGAATTTAGCCCTAATGGTTATCAAGAAAATGATTCAATCAAGTGGCTATATGGTTTTAAGGTGCCTTCTTCTTTTTAAGCCTAGCCATACAATTCAGATGGTGACTTAGCCAACATTCTAGTAGGGCACTAAAGAGTGCCAGCCTTCTATTTTTATAGCATCTATGGCCTTTCTCCACGAAACTGGAATCTTATTTATAACCCTGTTACTGTTTTTGCCTCTAATTCTAGTCTAGCTAATTCTGTAACACCCCTAACTCGTATCCACCCTGGACTAGGGTTAAAAGCATTACTGGACAAAATAGAACATTTAACATTAAATTCATAATAGCATCATAATTTAAACATCTATATTAAGTCCCTTACATAGGTCATCAAGACCTTAAACATGTATTAGAAAGAGGTTGGGACTAAACCGAACACATACAAAATTTTTCCAAAACTTAAACAATTTCAAAGTTATATAGGTCACACACCTGTGTGAGCAGGCCATGTGCCTCACATGGCATTAGACACGCTCGTGTATCTAGGCCATGTCAAAACAGGGCATACATATTGACTTATTCACACGGCCACAAGACACGGCCGTGTGTCTTGGCCATGGTCGACACTGACTTGGGTTATACGGCTAGCCACATGCTCATGTGCCTTGGCCGTGCTCTAGCCTAACTTACAATTTTAGGGTACCCTAGGGGACACACGACCGTGCAAAATAGTCGTGTGTTAAACACGGCTAAGACACACGCCCGTGTCTCTGGCCGTGTGGACAAAAATAGGCCATTTGAATAGCCAATTTGCCACCCCAATTGGGTCGAACCTATAAGCACCAAACCAAGCATATTTGTACAACGAATTCAGCCAATTTCTATACCAAACCATACATCATTCATGCCATAACATTATTAACCATTAATAATTCATGCAAAAACATAAGACAAAAATCATATCAAAACATATGGTTATAAACCTTAATACACATCATTCAATCTCATGCTATGAACTTACCAAAACTTATTAACTTTGACCATTTCTTTTGGTCATTCAAAACATACCATATAACATTACCAACTATAAGTTTAAACACAAGCTAGCCATATCACATGGCATGATATATACATTACAAAACATATCCATACACTACTAGCCTATACATGCCATACTTTACTATATTCATTTTCAAAAGGTACCAAAATAAGATTCGATAGTGTAGTGAGGATCCTCGATGATCCCCGAGCTCACAGTAGCTTCGATATCTATAAAATAATGCAAATACACACAAAGTAAGCTTTCAAAAGTTTAGTAAGTCATATACAAGTAAACTTATCATTCAAAACATATAAACATCATCAATTTACATATTCTCTATAGCCAAAAACTAACACAAACCTCTTGCTCATATACATGCTACATAATCTTAATTCATTTACACATATAACATATGTTCACATACTTAGGTCATATATCATCATTTGCTTGTATACTTACCTTTCATTCTCAAACATAATACTCAATTCAAACGTACCTAAATCGAATACAATTTCACAAAGTCATTTGTTTTCTTGGAACGCCCATTCGAACCATTCGGAAACATAAGGATATGCGGATAGCTCAAAAAGCATATACAATGCCAATGTCCCTGTAACGTCCCAATTTTCGGGAATTTTGAAAATGTTGGTAAAATTTAAAATTTTTGTGTTCTGTCTGCTTGGCATAGGTTTAATTATGTTAGTGGGCCTCTAGAAGGACCAAGCTTAAGTTAAAACCCAGTAATTTAATTAATTTTAATTCCATAGGAAAAAGGGGTTCTGGTAAACTGGGCTTTTAAGTATTAATTGTGTAAAACAAATCACAAGGGAGCCTGTGGTAAGTGGCATGTGACGCCACTGGGAAGGCTATAAAGGTGGCGTATGGATGCTAGGGAGAACTAGGGTTCAAGTCACAATGACATCAGATTAAGGGAATTAATTTTTATGTACAGAAAATGGAAGTGATAGAACTCAAGTAAAAGTCTGTCAGGAGGAGTTTGAGTTGCTCAGGAGATTGAGCAAGGAGGGGATAAGAGCTGATTAGAGAGAGCAGAGTTGGCCGAATGGTGGACTCTTGAGGAGCAAGAGTTGGCCGGCCAAAGGTTTCATTAGAGGGCAACATTCAGCTAGGTCATTTGACAGTTATAAATTCGGCAGATGGGGTAAGTTGTGCCGTTTTCTGATCATTCATCCTCTACTTTTTCCTTTCTCCTCGCTTCATCTACTTTCTTTTTCTTCTTCTTTCCTACATAGCCAAATCTTCCTACCATCCTGTTCATCTCCATCTTTTATCAGTTGTTTCTAAACCCTCATAACCGTTCGCCATAAAAGCCGAAATCTCGAAAGCCATATTTCTCTTTGTGCCGAATTCTTATAGCCAAAACCCCTTACTTCTCTTCATCATTCTTGACCAATTCTTTAGTCCTCTAAAACCCAGGTGTCTATCGACAAAGCCATTACAAATCTTCATATTTTCTTCACTGTTACAAAAAGCCAAAAACGCATAGCCATAGGGACATAGCCGAATTCTAAAGATCATTGAAGGCTCGACTTTTGTTATCATTTGAGGGCTTAGAGCTACATCATAATCGAGTAGGAATTAAGGGGAATCATTGACTAAAGGAATCGGTGGTAAGTCTTTCCAACATTAGTCTTTCTTTCATAGTTTAAAAAAGCCGAAACCCTAAAGGTTAGGGACGCTATCGATTTGGACTTGTAGCCCTAAGGGGTTGTGGTAACTATTTTATTTGATAATGGTGTGATTTAGAGGCTGCTGATCAAGGGCTTGGACAAGTGGAACGATCAGATCTTGATCTAGTCACTACTTTCGACAAAGGTAGGATCTCTAGTGCCTAAGGAGTGGTTGGCCGAATATGGTAAGTGGTTAATATGAAGTTCATTTCGGTAATTAGAATTAACGTGGTAGTAATATAATTGTAGGTAGTTTGTGTGTGGTCCTCATCAACGAAACGTCATAAAATAGGTGTGTAACTGACACCCTCTCATAGACTAGATCGGCAAAAGCTGAAAAGCTGAAATGCCGAAAAGTCGATATTTTAGGAACTTGCGAGTGTGCAAGTGTACGTAAGATAAATGGGTTAATATTTCTGGTAACCTAAAGTGATAAAACTGCAGTACGTGCAATTTCGTGCATTTTGATATTTTGGGCTTAATGAACCAAAATCAGGAAAAAGGGCCAACGGGCCCAATTCGGTTAGAACACTCGGTAAGTGTTTCTGTTAGTACGTAAATGTCTTTGATATGCATGAAAACCCTAAAAGAAGTTAAATTACTAGGATACCCCTATGTATGTAAAAGTACTATTATACCCCTAGGTGCAAAATGACCATTATACCCCTAGGGTTAACTTTATCTGAAAAGCATTACGATATGATTCTGCATGATGTATGCCATGATTGTATATATGTTGCATGGGGACATGGGTTATATTATGGAGGAAGCGTCCTGGTGGCTATGCTACAAATTATCTGATCTGGTGGCTCTGCCACATATATCTGTTCTGGTGGCTCTGCCACGATTATCTGTTTCTGGTGACTCTGTCACACTATTTGTTCTGGAAGCCATGCTGCATATTTCTATGGCGTGTAGTGGTTGGGTGGGTCGAGTAGTCTCCCCACATGGTGAAAAGTTGGTATGGGGTGCATATGGTTGGATATGGGTTGGGTTTTGCATAAGCATGTAATATCTGTTCTGATCTGTCATGGGCTTATGGGCTGTATTCTGAATTCTGTTCTGGGCTACGGCCAACTTATTCTGTTTTTGTGGTTTGAGCTGATATAGGCTATGGTTGGGTTAATTTACACACTGAGTTTCCCCAAACTCACCCCTTTATTTTCATCTACGCAGGTAATCCCCAGCCATAGTGGGCTTGGAGCTGTGAGGGATTCGGAGTGGCCACACTTTTCTGCAAGTTCGATTTTCTTCTGGTGAACTGGACCTTCTTTTATTTACGTTTAAGGTTTCTGGGTTGTTAATTGTAATAAGGCCGCTTTAATTATTTTTAATGGTTTTGATAGGTTTTATTAAGATAGATACAATTTATACTTAACCATCGAAATTGATTAGCTTAGGACGCGTTTTCAAAAATAGCAGTTGATTTCAAAATAACACGACAACAAGCAAAGCTTCCGCAATGAAAATATTTTCCAAAATTAATCACTTTTCTTAAAATGGACTTAATCGACTTGGTTTCCTAAAAATACACTCGACGTTAAAGTGTGGCAATGGTGGTGTGCATGTCTAGGATTGGTTTCGGGGAGAGCTTGGTACTTAAGTAGTTCGATGGACTCACCTCTTCTTTTCTGGTTTCCTACCTGGTCCACAGCTTCCATTCACTTTAGCCTATAATGGAAGTATCTTTTAAAACACTAAGATAGTTTTCTAAACCAACGTTTTGAACGCTTCGATGTGGCATGTCGGATCCAGTCATACCGTCTAGGCCGGGTTTGGGATGTTACATTTAGTGGTATCAGAGCCCAGTTGCAACAACTCGGCTATGGAATGGGTTTACAAAAACAAAGGTTTTCGAAAATAAATGTTTTATAAAGACTGTAAAACTCTATTTTCAAAATCTGGATCTTTAGAAGGTGGCACCCGAATCTCCGGCTCAAGTCTGTAAGTGTTCTAAATTTTCCTGAATATGTTCTAAGCTAGCTGTCTGTACTGAAATACTACTAGAGTACTCTAGATAGGATGCTACCGAAACCATAGGAAAACTTGATAGGAGACTGAAACTGCAGCTAGACATCGATTCTGCGAAAACCAACTCTGAATTACTGAATCATAAAACATCTGTAATAATCACTGGAATGCTGAAGATAATGCATAAAATTCATAAAACAGATAATATGAGATGAGTACGCGAGCAGCTCGTGGAAGAGGCCGTAGACGAGGCCGAGGTAGTGCTCGAGTAGGAACTGCGTCTTTTGGGCATATGTCGACAGCGGAGGCACCGGTACCACCGGTAACGGAAGTAGAGTCTCATGATCGTGGAGTCGGGGATGACGCCCTGTCGCAGGCTATGCTTCGTGTTCTGGAAAGGGTGGCCGGGGCATGCGCTTCAGATCCGCATACGACTTCTGTCTATCAGATGCCTCCTTTAGTCGATCTCTTATTAACCTAACCTTACTTTCGATGATCGCGCCACCAGTCGGGTCCAAGCACTTGTCGTTCACCCACCGGCCCAACACGCCGGCGCGTATTTACATCTTCGCCCATAAAGCGCTTCATATGGAGCCATCCGAATACTTACTTGATAGCTGTTATTGTATGCAAACTCTGACAATGGCAAGTAGTCCTCCCAACTACCACGAAAATCGATGATACAACCTCTCAGCATATCCTCCAGAACTTGAATAACCCTTTCCGATCGTCCATCCGCATGCTCAGGTGAAAAGCGGTGCTAAAATCCAATCGTGTACCCAATGCTTCTTACAACTTCAGCCAAAACCGAGATGTAAACCTAGGGTCTCGATCAGAAATTATCGACACTGGCACCCCATGCAGTCGCACTATCTCCGCCACATATAACTTGGCCAACTTTTACAGTCAGTAATCGGTACGAACAGGTATGAAATGGGCTGATTTCATTAACCTATCTACAACCACCCACACCGAATCTTTCTTGGTGGGTGTCAAAGGTAACCCACTCACAAAGTCGATAGTTACTCTTTCCCACTTCCATAACGAAATTTTCACCGGTTGTAGTAATCCAGAAGGCACTTGGTGCTCAGCCTTAACCTGCTGGCACGTCAGACATTTCCCAACAAATTCAGTCACCTCTTGCTTTAATCCGGGCCACCAGTACACCTCTCGCAAGTCTCGATATAACTTATTCCCTCCAAGATGCATGGCAAAGAGTCCTCCATGAGCCTCTTTTAGAATTAACTACCTTAATTCAGGGTCCTTTGGAATACAAACTCTTTTACGAAAGCCAGAAATCCTTCTGTATTCAGTCTAAAATCCTCATTCTCACTATTCCTAACTTGTTGAAATCGAAGAGCTAATGAATCGTCCTTCAACTGTTTTTCTTTAATCTGCTCAGTCCAAGTAGGCCTCACTTGCAATTCTGCCAACAAGCTTCTATCATCGAACAGACTCAAACATGCAAACAAGGCTCTCAAATTGGTAACAACCCTTCGACTCAACGCATCCGCCACCACGTTAGCCTTTCCTGGGTGGTACTCAATCGAACAGTCATAATCCTTAAGCAACTCCACCCATCTACGATGCCTAAGGTTCAACTCCTTCTGAGTCAACAAATACTTTAGGTTCTTATGATCTGTGTATATGATACACTTTTCCCCATATAAATAGTGTCTCCAAATTTTTAACGCAAAAATCACTACTGCTAGCTCCAAATCATGCGTAGGGTAATTTACTTCATGAGTCTTAAGCTGTCGCGATGCATAAGCGACCACCTTACCCTCTTGCATCAATACGCAACCTAACCCAACATGCGACGCATCGCTGTATACAGTGAAGTCCTTCCCAGACACCGATTGAATCAACACTGGCACTTCAGTCAATACCCTTTTCAACTGGTCAAAAGCTTTTTGCTATTTCTCGGTCCAGACAAATGGTACTCCTTTCCTTATGAGTTTTGTCAAGGGTGTTGCCATCACCGAGAAACCCTCCACAAACCTTCTGTAGTAACCTGCCAACCCTAGGAAACTCTGAATTTTCGATACTGACCTAGGTGGTTTCCATTCCAAAATTGCTTCAATTTTACGAGGATCCACCTTAATGCCCTCAACAGAGACCACATGCCCTAAGAAAGTTACCTCCCTCAACCAGAATTCACACTTGCTGAATTTCGCATAGAGTTCCTTCTCCCTTAATATTTGCAGCACAATGTGAAGATGCTCATCATGTTCTGTTTCTGTTTCAGAATATACCAGGATATCGTCGATAAAGACGACCACGAACCGATCCAAGTAAGGTTGGAATAATCGATTCATCAGATCCATGAAAGCTGCAGGTGCGTTCGTCAGTCCAAACGGCATGACCAAAACTCGTAGTGTCCATACCGAGTTCTGAATGCTGTCTTATGAATATCCCCTTCCTTTACCCTTAGCTGATGGTATCCAAAACGAAGATCAATTTTGGAGAATGCTGAAGCTCCCCTAAGTTGATCGAACAGATCATCAATTCTTGGCAGTGGATACTTATTCTTAATCGTCAGTTTGTTCAACTGGCGATAATCGATGCACATGCACATCGTTCCATCCTTTTTTCTTCACAAACAGGATCGGTGCTCCCCAAGGAGACACACTTGGTCTAATGAAGCCTCTATCTAACAACTCTTGGATTTGAGCCTTCAATTCCACCAACTCCTTCGGTGCCATCCTCTAGGGTGCAATGGATACTGGAGCTGTTCCAGGCAACAAATCGATTCCAAACTCAACTTCCCGATTCGGAGGTAATCCAGGAAGCTCTTCCAGAAAAACATCCCGAAATTCCCTAACAGTTCTGATGGTCTCCACAATTAGATCCTCAGTTTCAGCTTGGCTTACCAAAGCCAAATATGCATCGCATCCCTTGGGTATCAGTTTCTCAGCCCTCAACGCCGATACTACATTGGACAAGTAATCCTTTCATTCTCCAATAATCATTACCTCTTCATCATTGACAGTCCTTAACACCATCCTCTTAGCTGCACAATCTAAAGTTACCTTATGCTTGGATAACCAATCCATCCCTAGAATCAAATCGAATTTTTCAAACGGTAACTCCATCAAATCTCTATAGAAAACCCTGCCTTGAATCTCTAATGGCACCTCCCTGAAGAGTTTCTCTACCTTAACCGAATGACCCAAAGGACTTATCATAGTTACCCCACATACAGTCTCCTCAAAGTGCACACCCAGTGCCCCAGAAATGTTATATGCAACATATGAATGAGTTGATCCCACATCAATTAGAGCAGTATAAGGTACACCATAGACCAAAAACGTACCAGTTATGACATCAGGTGCATCACCCTTCTCGCGACGACGAGCAGCATATACCAAAGCTGGCTGACGAGCATCAACATTAACAATACCTCTGCCAGGTGCCCCACGTCCACGGCCATTACCACCGCGACCTTGTCCACGACCTCTTGGCAGCGACGGTCCATCTCTCACTGGTTGAGTCGGTCGCATAGCCCCTTGTTCAGCCACTTGAGCCTGAGCTGCCCTCCTAGGACAATCCCTAATCCTATGCTCCTTTGACCCACAACGAAGACAAGCCCCAAAACGCTTCCAGCACTCTCCTTGATGTATTCTACCACAATCTCCACAAGCTTGCGGTCTAACTGTGTTCACCGAAACTGTTCGAACTGGTTCCTCCATCCTAGCTCTCTTAACATTTCGGTTTGCAGCACCAGCTGGTCCAGTATCCCTCCTGAACCGATTCTGATCCCTATCGCGGTTCTTCTGTTCGGCTTGTTTCACCTCCTCGGCTATCTTAGCCTTCTTAACCAGTGTAGCAAAATCGCGCTCTCTCTGCGGAGCTATGAGCACCCTTAGCTCATCCCTGAGGCCATCCTCAAAATGAACACTGCGTTCATATTCAGTGGAGACGATGCCACTAGCATACCGGCTTAATCGCAGAAACTCTACCTCATATTCAACAACGGTCTTACTACCTTGGGTCAGGTTCAGGAATTCCTTTCTGCGTGCATCCACATAGCTAACTCCAACATATTTTGCCTTAAAAGTCTGCTTGAACAGCTCCCATGTTACCCTCTCCGCTAAGGTACCCTCTCTCACAGTGATCCACCACTGATACGCTTCGTCCCGCAGCAACGACACCGCCCCTTTCAACTTCTGTTCCACTGAACAGTCCAGGTCATCCATAATCCGCTCTGTGGCTTCCAACCAAGATTTTTCGGCCACATTTGGGGCTACTCGGATACGCCCCTAAAAACCTCAGCTCCGTTGGCCCGAAGTCGTTCAGAAAGAGACCCCCTATTCATGGGTCCGACATTAGCTCCGGCCACCCTTTCCAAAACCCTCAACATGGCCTGGGACAAAGCGTCGTCCCCTGCGGCCCGATCATATGGCCCATTTTCATTAACCGGTGGTGGTTGTGCCCCGCCAGCTGGTAAGTGTTTAGAGGATGCAGATCCAGCTTGAGTAATACCTCGACCTCGACCACGGCCTCTTCCCCGAGCAGCCCTCGCACTTATATCGATTTATCTGATTACGAATTTTATGTCGTTAGTTTACTGTTTCCACTGTTTATTACAAAATGTCTTATGAACGGATAGAGTTTCAGAGTTATTTTCGTGCAACCGCATTTTAGCTACGGTCTCAGTTTGTAGCCTTAACACTATCTTATCTATAGTACTATATCTAAGGCTCCACACTATCTATAGTATTATTTCTAGTCCAGCTCCATATAAATACTTAAAGCAAAAAAATAATACTTACAGACTTGGTGCTGGGGATTCAGTGTGCCACTTCTTTATCAGTCCATTTTTAAAAATTCAAGAAACCATGTTTTTGGTTCACCAAAAATAAAAAATTTGATTCGAAAACACCCTCGTTTTGAAACTATTAATTTAACCCCGTTTAAAACCAGAAAAACCTGAACATCTCTTTAAAAAAACTTACCATTTCCAAAATACCCTTATTAGGCTTAAGTTTTCGAAAAGATTTTCGGACTCGATCCACAGCTGAGTTGTTGCAACTTGGCTCTAATACCACTAAATGTAACACCTTAAACCCAGCCCAGACGTTACGGCCAAATTCAGCATGTCACATGGAGAGGTTTCAAAATCATGTGTTTATCTAAAATCTTTGCTTAGTGTTCAGCAAAAATGTTCTTGTTTTAAGTTAAAGTGAATGGAAGCTGTGCACCAGGTAGGAAGCCAGGAAAGAGGAGGTGAGTCTATTGGACTGCTTAAGTACCAAGCTCTTCCCAGATCCAATCCTAGACATGCACACATCCATTGCCACACTTTAAGCATGTTATATGTCTACGATAAACAAATCAAGTTTAAGTCTGGTTTAGATATTTATTTTCTTTGAAAACATTTATATTGCGAAAGCTTTGCGCGTTATCGTGATATTTTGAAAACATATAGTCTTAATAAAACGCATCCTAGTGCTAACCAGTCTAATAATCCCCAAAACAAGTAATTATAAGAGAGCGGCCTTATTACAACTTTAAGCGAAATGAAAATAACCGAAAGTGAAATGTGAGTTTAATTAAAAACCAGAAATTAATCTTCATGGCCACTCTGAATCCCGCCCAGCTCCAAGTCCACCAATTAGGGCTCACCTGCAAGGATGGAAGAAAAAGGGGTGAGTTGGGAAACTCAGTGTCTACAAAAAACCCATCCAAAGCCCAAGTTAGCTCAAGCCCATTAGACCTAAGCCCAATCAGACAATCAGTACATAGCGGACCGAAGCCCTTTTCAGAATATAGTAGCTAGGCCTTAGCCCCTTTTAGCATAACAGTGTGGCCCATAGGCCCAATACCAGAACAGAACAGATATATATATACATGTATGCAACCCAACCAGCGTATAACCAACCGCTACACTCCACCCGATCCAGCCCTACACTCCATGTGGGGAATATTTCAACCCACCCAACCCTACACTCCACAGTTTCAGCAATGCTGCTCAAATATCAGTAAGTTGAGGCAAAGCCTCCAGTACGTGGATAAACCACTTTCAGTACTTCCTCCAACAATATCCTAGTCCCATGCAACAAATATTAATAATAACAAGACATGTAGAATACAGTATCAGTCAATCATGCATTTTAGTCTCTTTAAGCCCTAGGGGTATATCGGTAATTTTGTTCCTGGGGTAAATCCGTAAACTTCCCCACTTATAAAATATTTCAGTAATTTATCAATTTTAAGCAGCTTGAGTCCACAGTCTAACAGAACATATTTATTTGCCCATTTTTTGATTATATTACCCATATGGACCAGTAAGCCCGTTGGGCCCAATTTTTAGCCCATCGAGGCCCATTTTCCAAAATACTTGAATTATCGCATGAGACCAACTTACCACTTTGCGATGCCAGGTCTAACAATTTCTATACGTCTTGTGAGCACTCGCACACTCACAAGCCCATGAAATGCCAGAATTTTGGTATTTCGACTTTTGCCGAATTGTACTATGAAAGGGTGTTCGATACACACCTGTTTCACGATGACTGCTACTGAGATCCCTTTCGATGTCCTACAATTGATTAGCACAGTTCTTAGATTTCAAATCATAACCACTAACCCAAAACTTACTTATCAATGTTCGAACCATGTCCCTAAAAGCCTTTTCAAACCTTACATTTTTGCCAAAACCGATAGCTAGCTCCAAATTTGATCGCTCCAACGAACCACGCCTTCAATCCAACACTTAAGAAGATACTAGTAATCGAAAGAAAACACCAGTTAAAGACCCTTAGAGCCATATGCCCAAATCGACAGCCTCTCTAGATTTTAGGGACTTCGGCTTTTCCTAACTTTGTAAAATAGGACCAGATCTGAGATGATGAGCACTTACCCCTTACTCCTTTTTGATTTCCACGTAATCTGATGCAGATTTACCCTTTAACCGATGGTAAAACTTAAATCCAGGAGTTTTGAAGTTTCGGCTATAAGCCCCTAAATCTATGGTATTTTTGGCTTTTGGGTGATGAAGAAGATGATGATGTGAGGCTATAACCTTGAAGTAAAATTGCCGACAGGTATCTAAGGTTTAGAAAAGATGATTTTTGATTAATAAAAACAAAAATATTGAAGGGTTTGGCTTTGAAGAAATCGGCACAAGTAGTATGTTTTTTAGGGTTTTGGCTTTTGTGGTTTCGACAAAAGTGTTGATGAACAGCAGGATTGATGGACGGTTTTGGAGAAGAAAATAGAGAAAGAAGAATAGGGAGGATGGTGGTTTTGGCTAGAGAGGAAAAACAGAGGAAAGAACAACCCTAAGGTGTCTGAGCAGAAGAAAACGGCACCACTCAATACCCTAAGTGTCGAAATATTAACCTAAAGCCCCTCTATCGAATTCCCCTCTCCAATTCCTAAAGTTCGGCCAACTCTTAGCCTCTCTCCCAATCCCTTAAATCTCTCCCCTTATCACTCCTTAATCCATGCGTTTGACTGTCCTCCAACTCTCCCCATCAGAGTTTCACTCTGCTTCCAACTCCTGTCTGCTCAAGTCATAAAAATAACACCTCCAAATGCCAACTCCAAGAATCGAACCTTGGCCCTCCCACATCACTGACACGCCACTTTTTTAGCTCCCTAGTGGCATCACTTAGCCACTCTGCCAAAGGTTCTTTTGTGTCATAACCTACACAGTTCTTCCTAAAAGCCCACTTAACCAAGTTCCCCCTTTTCACTTAAAAACAACCTTGATATTCTGCCATGTTTAACTTGAGCTTGGGTCTTCTAAAGGCCCTCTTCCACAATTAAACATGATACCAACATTCAAAACATGAAAATTTTTTAAAAATTACTACAAACCTGAAAAAAAAACCTGAAAAATCCCAAAAATCAGGGCGTTACAGGGGTTAGAGTAGCCGAACCCTGAAACAGGGGAGACTTTAACTAATAAACTGTACTAATTGGCCAGACCAAAAATTATATAAAAAACTTGGTAAGTAGATATATGAGCCTAGTTTCAGGGAAAATTTACGGAATTGGATTTCGAGTTTCGTAACTTGAGATATGGATTTTTTAACGACTGTGATGCAGTTAGCCAGCTCATCTAGAAATTCTAAAATAAATTGTTTGAGCTGTTTAATTAATGAATTAAGTCCGTTAACACCTTGTGCTCGACTCTGGTGACGGTCTCGGGTACGGGGCGTTACATTATCGATACATCCTTTCTCTTAACGAATAAAATTGGTGCACCCGAAGGTGAAAAACTGGGTAGAGCAAAACCCCTATCTGTCAATTCTTGAAGCTATGCTTTCAACTTTTTCAACTCAGTAGAAGTCATTTTGTAACGTCCTATCAATATCGATGATGTCCCTAGTACAAGTTCAATGGCAAACTCAACCTCTCTGATTGGTAGTAATCCAAGTAACTCTTCTGGAAATACATCACGATACCCGCATACCAATGGCACTAATTCAAGCTTCAATTTAGGCACTTTAGAATCTAGTACATAAGCAAGGTAAGCATTGCAACATTTTCTAACATATTTCTGCGCTGACATAGCTGATATAACAATAGGCAACCCACTCAAATTATCTGATTCAATATGAAGCGTTTCATCGTTCTGACATTTCAATACAATAAGCTTTTGTCTATAGTTTACAACAGCATCATGCATAGTTAGCCAATCCATGCCCCATCAAATTCATAAAATGGTAAAAGCATCAAATTAGCCAGAAAACTATAACCCTGAGTCATCAAAGGACAGTTTTTGCAAACTTTATCAACTAACACATACTGACCTAGGGGGTTCAATACTTTTACCACAAATTCAATGGACTCAATAGGTAAATTCTTACTTGACACTTGTAACAGCCCGTTTTTAGGCCAAACCAAAACAGTGGTTTTGGGACCACAAATCCAAAGTCAAAATATTTATTTTATTATTTTAATAAGGTCTACAGCATGATAGATTTATTATGTGAAAGTTTCATAAAGAAATTTTACTGTTTAAATGGTTAATTCGGTAAAAAGGACTAAATCGCATAAAGCGTAAAATATGAGTTCTATAAGTAAAAGGAACCAAATAGCTATAGAAATGAATTGAATTAGCCTTGCATGGTAATTATACCATTATTAGAATGAATGGACACATTTGGACATTGTTTAAATGATTTTTATATGTTTTATTTAAGGTTAGCTTTGTAATTTAGTAAATTATGATATATTAATTAAAACAAAACCATAATTTTGGGTTACCATCTTCCCAAACCGATTTTAGAAAATAAAAATCAGCCATTGTTGTGTTCTGTATTCGGCCAAACTTGAGTGAGCAATTAAGGTAGGTTTTAACTCAATTTTTAATAATTTTTACGTTTTTGAACTCGTTGCAGCTTAATCTAGCTAGCCCATACTTTTGTTTTCAAAACTGTTATAGATTTTAAGAGATTCCATTGTTGAATACATAGGTATTTTGAAGTCTCTTGTTAGATTATTGATGGTTGTTAATAGTTATACAAGTTTTATAAAGTGATTTTTGACAAAAATGAGAATTAGGGATTAAATTGTAAAAGATAGAAATGTTGTGGTTGAAAATGTGAATAAAATGAAAATATGGGCTACTATGTGATTATGTGAAATTCGGCTATACATGGGTTAATGGTAAATTGTATAAATTTGTCATTTTGTATATAAAGGACTAAATTGGAAAGTAGTTAAAAGTCTAAGGGTAAATTTATAATTTAGCCAAAATAAGTATTTTAGGCTAAATTGAATTGAATGAAAATTTAAATGAGTTAATTTGATATCATATAGATCAAGATAAGCAAATACTGGAAATAGATCGGGGGAAACAAAATGTAAACGAGTAGACGATAGTTTTCATCCAAGCAACTCAAGGTATGTTCATATAATTAGAATCGAACTTTACTAT
This sequence comes from Gossypium anomalum, assembly GCA_025698475.1. Lineage (NCBI taxonomy): Eukaryota > Viridiplantae > Streptophyta > Magnoliopsida > Malvales > Malvaceae > Gossypium > Gossypium anomalum. The sequence goes on from CM046956.1 coordinate 66,851,304, forward strand.
ACTTGTGATGGTTGAATTGAATGTATTTAATTGAATTATTTGGAATACAAATGCATCAATTATATATCAAATTTGTTACCGAGCCTTGTTTGAACTATGTGAATTCATTGGATATGAGTGACGTGTTACTAGAATTACCGTAATGGCCGAGCTCCTGCATTTGTTGCAGGCACACCATAGTTCGTAGGAGCTTATTGTTTCAGCTCATTGGAGCTTACCGATTCAACTCGAAAGAGCTTACTGTTTAGCTCAATAGAGCTTACCGTTTCCAGTTTAATAGAGCTTACTATTTATCAGCTCAGTAAGAGCTTATCGACCATGACTCGAAAGAGCATGTGTGATGATGAATTGACGGATTATTGACATTGTTCACTCGATTATCCATTGAAGTTATAATAGATCCAACTGGCCTAAATATTGTTATATGGACAAGTTATGGTTTATGTATTAGTTAAATGACTAACATGTGATGATTATGTATGATTAGGTGATGGTTATATTGAATGGTTGGCATTTTATTATTGCTTTTATTACTTTAAATGGTAAGTTTAATTCTAAATTATACAGGCTTACTAAGCTTAGAAGCTTACTCTGTTTCTATATTTTATAATGGTTTGTTAGCTCGCTCGCTCCGGATAGGTCAGAGTTACATGTCACACTATTCAAATTTTAGTTTGGTATTTTGAACTTATGAACTTATGTAAATATGGCATGTATAGGCTAGTTTGATAGTAAAAGTTATGTTTTGGTATCATGGTTTAAGAATGAATTTGTATATAAGTTTAGCAATGTGATTTGGCTTATTTTGGTATCATTTGGATTGTATATATGTGCTTAATGATGATATGTTTTGGTATGGTAATGTCTGAATGAAATTATGCAAAATAAGTCTAAATATATGGATGTTAGATGAATGAATTGCATATGTAGTTATATAGGTATATGGACATGTAAATGGTAAATATTATTATAGCTTATAATGTGTATTGAAATGGATGATTTGGTTGCCCATTGAGTTGCTTAAATCTGGTCAATTATGAATGTCTATGCTAATGTTTTAGGGTGGTAAATTTGGCTTTTCAAATGGCCTATTTTTGTCCACACGAGCAGAGACACGGGCGTGTGTCTCAGCTGTGTGCGGCACACGGTCATTTTGCACAGTCGTCTGTCCCCTAGGGTACCCTACAATTGTAAGTCAGGCTTGAGCATGGCCAAGACAAACGGGCATGTGGCTAGCCGTGTGATCCAAGTTAGTTTAGACGACGGCCAAGGCACATAGGCGTCTCTTGTGGCCGTGTGAGCAAGTCAGTATGTATGCCCTGTTTGGCCATGGCTCAGACACACGGGCGTGTCTAATGCCGTGTGAGGTACACGGCCTGTTCACATGAGCGTGTGACACTTTAAAAGTTGAATATTTTCTAAGTTTCTAAAACTTTTATATGTTATCAAATTAGTCCCAAATGCATGATTAAAGCTTTGTATGATTGTTTTAAATACATTTGAATGTGATTGATTAATAGTTACTGAAATGAGATGGAATTTTGTCAAATGGATGTTTTGAATTGAGTTACAGGTCAGGTAATTCCTCTTAACCTGTTTCGGTGACGGTTACAGGTTATGGGTGTTACATTTTATTGGTATCAGAGCTATAGTTTAGTCTGTTCTAAGACTAACGTAGCGTGTGTGGTTCTAGCTATACATGCCATATTTAAAATGGTGATAGTGTAATGACTCCTGACCTTCTTAAATGTGTTTTTATATAGTAATAGATCCTAAACGAGGTATAGCAGATGACGTAAAAAGTAATGTCCCAGCTCCCGCTCAAGGTGCAGGGCCTACTGAATCTAGACCTGTGACGAGTAGTCACGGTGGTGAGGCTAAAGAAGCCTTCTTTCAGATATTAAATCAGTGGTTTACACAGTATATACGTACGAACCCGGCTATTTCACAACCTACCGTTATAGCATGATAGATTTATTATGTGAAAGTTTCGTAAAGAAATTTTACTGTTTAAATGGTTAATTCGGTAAAAAAAAGTAAATCGCATAAAGCGTAAAATATGAGTTCTATAAGTAAAAGAAACCAAATAGCTATAAAAATGAACTGAATTAGCCTTGCATGGTAATTATACCGTTATTAGAATGAATGGACATATTTGGATATTGTTTAAATGATTTTTATATGTTTCATTTAAGGTTAGTTTTGTAATTTAGTAAATTATGATATATTAATTACAACAAAACCATAATTTTGGGTTATCATCTTCCCAAACCGATTTGAGAAAATAAAAATTAGCCATTGTTGTGTTTTTTATTCGGCCAACCTTGAGTGAGCAATTAAGGTACGATTTTGACTCCGTTTTTAATGATTTTTATTTTTTTTAAACTCATTGCAGCTTAATCTAGCTAGCCCGTACTTTCGTTTTCAAAACTGTTATAGATTTTAAGAGATGCCATTGTTGAATACATAGGTATTTTGAAGTCTCTTGTTAGATTATTGATGGTTGTAAATAGTTATACAAGTTTTATAAAGCGATTTTTGACAAAAATGAGAATTAGGGATTAAATTGTAAAAGATAGAAATGTTGTGGTTGAAAATGTGAATAAAATGAAAATATGGGCTACTATGTGATTATGTGAAATTCAGCTATACATGGGTTAATGGTAAATTGTATAAATTTATCATTTTGTATATAAAGGACTAAATTGGAAAGTAGTTAAAAGTCTAAGGGTAAATTTGTAATTTAGCCAAAATAAGTATTTTAGGCTAAATTGAATTGAATGAAAATTTAAATGAGTTAATTTGATATCATATAGATTAAGATAAGCAAATATCGGAAAAAGATCGGGGGAAACGAAATGTAAACGAGTAGACGATAGTTTTCATCCAAGCAACTCAAAGTAAGTTCATATAATTAGAATCGAACTTTACTATACTTGTAATGGTTGAATTGAATGTATTTAACTGAATTATTTGGAATACGAATGCCTCGATTATATATCAAATTTGTTACCGAGCCTTATTTGAACTATGTGAATTCATTGGATACGAGTGACGTGTTACTAGAATTACCGTAATGGCTGAGCTCCTACATTTGTTGCGGACACACCATAGCTTGTAGGAGCTTATTGTTTCAGCTCATTGGAGCTTACCGATTCAACTCGAAAGAGCTTACTATTCAGCTCAATAGAGCTTACCATTTCCAGCTTAATAGAGCTTACTATTTATCAGCTCAGTAAGAGCTTACCGACCATGACTCGAAAGAGCATGTGTGATGATGAATTGATGGATTATTGACGTTGTTCATTCGATTATCCTTTCAAGCTCTAATATATTCAACTAGCCTAAATATTGTTATTTGGACAAGTTATGGTTTATGTATTAGTTAAATGACTAACATGTGATGATTATGTATGATTAGGTGATGGTTATATTGAATGGTTGGCATTTTATTATTGCTTTTATTACTTTAAATGGTAAGTTTAATTCAGATTTATATGGGCTTACTAAGCTTAGAAGCTTAATCTGTTTCTGTTTCTAAGTTTTATAGAGGTTTGTTAGCTCGCTCATTCCGGAGAGGTCGGAGCTGCATGTCACACTATCCAAATTTTCGTTTGGTATTTTGAACTTATGAACTTATGTAAATAAGGCATGTATAAGCTAGTTTGATAGTAAAAGTTATGTTTTGGTATCATGGTATAAGAATGAATTTGTATATAAGTTAAGCCATGTGATTTGGCTTATTTTGGTATCATTTGGATTGTATATATGTGCTTAATGATGATATGTTTTGGTATGGTGATGTTTGAATGAATTATGCAAAATAAGTCTTAATATATAGATGTTAGATGAATGAACTACATATGTAGTTATATAGGTATATGTATATGTAAATAGTAAGTTTTATTATGGCTTATAATGTGTATTGAAATGGTTGATTTGGTTGCCAATTGAGCTACTTAAACGTGGTCAAATATGAATGTATATGCTCATCTTTTAGGGTGGAAAATTTGGCTTTTCAAATGGCCTATTTTTTTCCACACGGGCAGAGACATGAGCGTGTGTCTCAGTCGTGTGCGACACACGGTCATGTTGCACGGTCGTGTGTCCCCTGGGGTACCCTACAATTGTAAGTCAGGCTTGAGGATGGCCAAGACACACGGGTGTGTGGCTAGTAGTGTGACTCGAGTCAGTTCGACTATAGCCAAGGCACACAAGCTTGTCTTGTGGCCGTGTGAGCAAGTCAGTATATATGCCCTATTTGGCCACGGCTTATACATACGGGCGTTCTAATACCGTGTGAGGCACACGGTCTGTTCACACAAGCGTGTGACACTTTAAAATTTGAAAATTTTTTAAGTTTCTGAAACTTTTATATGTTATCAAATTAGTCCCAAATGCATGATGAAAGCTTTGTATAATTGTTTTAAATACATTTGGATGTGATTGATTAATAGTTACTGAAATAAGATGGAATTTTTTCAAATGGATGTTTTGAATTGAGTTACAGGTCAAGTAATGCCTTTTAACCTATTCCGGCGACGGTTACGGGTTAGGGGTGTTATATTTTATTGGTATTAGAACTACAGTTTAGTCGGTTCTAGGACTAACGTAGCGTGTGTAAGTCTAGCTATGCCATTTTTAAAATGGTGATAGTGTGATGACTCTGGACGTTCATAAATGTGTTTTTATGTAGTAATGAATCCTAAACGAGCTGTAGCAGACAACATAGAAAGTAACATCCCAGCTCCCGCTCAAGGTCTAGCGCCTACTAAATCTAGACCTGTGACGAGTAGTCACGGGGGTGAGGCTAAAGAAGCCTTCTTTCAGATAATAAATGCGTGGTTTACACAGTATATACGTGCGAACCCAGCTGTTTCGTAACCTTCACCCCCACTTGCTCCTCAATCGATTCCAGTAGTTCCTTAAGGTATCGATCCTCTGCGATTGAATAAACCACCTATTGATAGAATTCGGAAACATGGAGCTGAGGAATTTAGATCTACTACTAATGATGACCCTGAAAAGTCTAAATTTTGGCTTGTGAACACGATTTGGGTGTTCGATGAATTGTCCTGCACACCCGAAGAATGTATGAAGTGTGTTGTATCGTTGTTGAAAGATACTGCGTATTAGTGGTGGAATACCTTGATATCCGTAGTTCCGCCAGAGCGAGTCACTTGGGATTTCTTTCAAGTTGAATTTAGAAAGAAATACATTAGCCAAAGATTCATTGATCAGAAGAGAAAAGAATTTCTTGAATTGAAGCAGGGCCGTATGTCAGTTACAGAATATGAACGAGAGTTTGTACGACTCAGCAAATATGATCATGAATGTGTTTCTTCTGAAGCTATAATGTGTAAACAATTCGAGGATGGATTGAGTGAAGAAATCAAAGTGTTGGTTGGAATTCTTGAGCTGAAAGATTTTGTTGTTCTGTATGACTGAGCCTGTAAGGCCGAAGATCTTTGTAAAGAGAAAAGAAAAGCTGATTCTGAGGCTAGAGAGGCTACAAAAAGATTTACGGTCAAACCACATCATTCAACATCAAAGAAATTTAAAAAATATCACCCTCGTTCTACAGCCTTTGCGGGAATTTCTATCAAAGACAGAAATGCGAGACAATCAAGTTCAAAATCTCAGGCAACATCTGTGACCAACGTGGGAAGTGTTAGAAATGCTGGATCTAAATGTAAACATTGTAATAAGCGACATTACGGTGGATGCAGATTAGTGAGCGGAGCTTGTTTTAAATGTGAATCTTTAGATCATTTTCTCCGTGATTGTCCAGAAAAGTTGACAGTTGAAAGAGAACAACCAGTGAAAACAAGTAACACGACTGGTAGAGGGAGACCGCCTCGAAACACTAGAAATGTGAGTGGTAATCGAGGTGCTATGAGAGATTCGACTTGTAACACCCCAAACCCAGCCTAGACGTTACGACCGGATCCGACGTGCCACATCAAAGCGTTCAAAACATTGTGTATTGCTTAGTTTAGAAAACTTACTTGGTGTTTTAAAAGATACTTTCAAAATAGGTTAAAGTGAATGGCAGCTGTGCACTAGGTAGGAAACTGGAAAAGAGGAGGTGAGTCCGTCGGACTGCTTAAGTACCAAGCTCCCTTCGGATCCAATCCTAGACATGCACACCGCCATTGCCACACTCTAACATCACGTATATTTTTAAGAAACCATAAAAATAAATAAGCGGCCTTATTACATTTAAAAAACCAAAACCGTAAACAAAAATAAAAGGACGTCCAGTTCATCAGAAACAAACCGAATTTGCAGAAACATGTGGCCACTCCGAATCCCTTACGGCTCCAAGCCCACTATGGTTGGGGTTCACCTGCATGGATAAAACAAAGGGGTGAGTTTGGGAAAACTCAGTGTGTAAATTAACCCAACCATAGCCTATATCAGCTCAAACCACAGAAACAGAATAAGTTGGCCTTAGCCCAGAATAGAATTCAGAATAAAGCCCATAGGCACATAACAGAACAAAACAGATATCACATGATTATGTAGAGACCCAACCCATATCCAACCATATGCACCCCCATACCAGCCTTACGCCATATGGGGAGACTACTTGACCCACCCAACCGCTACACGCCACAGAAATATGCAAAGATGGTCGCGAGCGAATAATGTGATTAAGTCACGAGAATGCAGATAATTGTGGTGAGCCACCGTAGCAGATATATATATATGTGCAGAGCCACGGATCGAGATAATTTGTGGCATAGCCACCGGGCGCTTCCTCCATAATATAACCCATGTCCCCATGTAACAGATATTCATACATGGCATACATCATACAGATTTAAATCATCATGCTTTTCAGACAAAATTAACCCTAGGGGTATAAAGGTCATTTTACACCTAAGGGTATCATGGTAATTTTCCATACAAAGGGGTATTCTAGTAATTTAGCTATCTTAGGGTTTTCATGTATATCATAACTGTTTATGTACTAACAGAAACACTTACCGAGTGTTCTTACTGAATTGGGCCCGTTGGCCCATTATCCCGATTTTTGGCCCAATAAGCCCAAAATGTCAATAATGCACGAAATCGCGCGTACTGTAGTCTTATCATTCAGATTACCAGAAATATTAACCCATTTATCTTACGAGCATTCGTAAACTCGCAAGTCCCCAAAATACCGGCATTTCGACATTTCGACTTTTCGACTTTTGCCGATCTAGTCTATGAGAGGCTTTCAGTTACACACCTGTTTGTGACGACTGCTACTGAGATCCCTTACGATGCCCTACAATGGATTACCACAATTCTTAGATTGCAAACTATAGCGCTGATCTCAATATTCACTTACCCATATTCGTACCATGTTTCCAAAAGCCTTTAAAACCTTACTTTTTTGCTGAAAACCAATGACTAGATCCAATTATGGTTGCTTCAAAGATCCAAGCCTTCGATCCAACACTCAAGAAGACACTAATCACCAAAACAAATCATCAGTTAAAGACCCTTAAAGCCCTATGCCCAAATCGATAGCCCCCTCAGATTTTAGGGACTTCGGCTTTTTCCTAACTTGTAAAATAAGACTAGATCTGAAGTGATGAGCGCTTACCACTTATTCCTTTCTAATTTCTATGCAGATCTGATGTAGATTTATCCTCTAAACGATGGTAGAACTCGAATCCAGGAGATTTGAAGTTTCGGCTATAAGCCCCTAAATCTATGGTATTTTGGCTTTTCAGGTGATGAAGAAGATGATGATTTGAGGCTATAACCTTGAAGTCGTGTTACCGACAGATATTAAAGGTTTAGAGAAGAGGAATGTTGATCACAAAGGAACAAAAATATTGAAGAATTTGGCTTTGGAGAAATCGGCACAAGTAGTGAGTATAGCTTTCGTGATTTCAACTTTTTATGAAAAATGACAATGAGGGTTTAAAAACGTCTAAAAAAAAAGATGGAGATGAACAGGATGGTAAGAAGGTTCGGCTATGGAGGAAAGAAGAAGAAAAAGAAAATAGATGAAGAGAGGAGAAAAGAAAAGATGAGGAGAATAGTCAGGAAATGGCACAAATTACCCTAAATGCCGAATTTATACTGGCACTAACCCTAGCTGAATTTTGCCTCCCTAAAGCTCCCCTTAGCCGGCCAACTCTTGCTCCTCGAGAGTCCACTATTCGGCCAACACAGCTCTCCCCAATCAACTCCTAAATCCTCTCCCTTATCCCTTCCTTACTCAATCTCTTGAGCAACTCCAACTCTTCCTAACAGTCTTTCACTTCAGTTCCATTACTTACCTTTCATACTCATAAAAATAATTCCCTTAATATGCTATCATTGTGACTTGAACCTGGGTCCTCCCTAATATCCACACGCCACTTATAGCCTTCCTAGTGGCGTCACATGCCACTATGCCACTTGCTTCCTTGTGTTTTATTTTACACAATTAATACTTAAAAGCCCAGCTTACCAGAACCCCTTTCTCTTATGAATTTAAAATTAATTAAAATTATCGGGTTTTAACTTAATCTTGGGCCTTCTAGAGGCCCACTAACATACTTATACCTACGCCAAGCAGACAGAACACAAAAATTTAGATTTCACCAAGATTCACAGAATTCCCGAAAATTAGGGCGTTACAACTCTACCCTCCTTAAAGAAATTTTGTCCTCAAAATTTACCTGGTCCGAACAGATGAGGGTATTATTGCTGCATCGCCTCTTCTGTCTCCCAAGTAGCTTCCTCTCTTCCATGATTATGCCAAAGCACCTTCACTAATGGGATAGATTTTCTTCTTAGAACCTTAACATCTCGATCCAATATTTGCACAGGCTCCTCCTCAAAGGTCAAATCAGTTTGCACCTCAATTTCTGCAGCCGGCACGAAATGAGTACGGTCAGAACGATAACGCCTTAACATGGAGACGTGAAAAACATCGTGAATCCTGTCTAACTTTGGAGGCAATTCCAACTGATAAGCCACTGGGCCTACTCGCTTCAAAACCCGATAAGGCCCAATGAACCGCGGACTGAACTTGCCCTTCTTACCAAACCTTAATATCTTCTTCCAAGGTGAAACCTTTAAGAAGACCATATCACCTACTGAGTATTCAATCACCTTACGCTTCAAATCTGCATACGACTTTTGCCTATCAGCTGCTTCCTTCAACCGATCTCTAATCAGCTTGACCTTATCCTCGATGATCGCCACCAACTCGGTCCAAGAACACATGCGTTTCCCCAACTCGGTCCAACAACTAGGTGTCGACATCTTCGCCATACAAGTTACTTCATACAGCCATTCGAATCATCGGCTTGATAACTGTTGTTGTACGCAAACTCTGCCAATGGCAAGTAATCTTTCCAACTACCTCAAAAGTCAATAACACATCCCCTCAACATGTCCTCCAGAATCTGAATAACCCTTTCTGACTGACCATTAGCTTGGGGATGGAAAGCCGTACTAAAGTTCAATCATGTCCCTAATGCCTCATGTAGATTCTGCCAAAATCGAGATGTGAATCTAGGATCTCGGTCAGAGATAATCGAAACTGGGACACCATGAAGTCGCACAATCTCCGCCACATACAACTTGGCTAACTTCTGAAATGAGAAGTCAGTACAAACAGGTATGAAATGAGCTGATTTGGTCAACCTATCCACAATCACCCATATCGAGTCTTTCTTCGATGGTGTTAAGGGTAGCCCATTCCCAAAGTCCATGGTTACCCTCTCCCACTTCCAAAGTGATATCTTTACTGGCTGTAACAATCTAGAAGGTAATTGATGCTCAGCTTTCACTTGCTGGCATGTCAGACATTTCCCCACGAATTCTGTTACTTCTCATTTAAGCCCAGGCCACCAATACAATTCTCGCAAGTCGTGATACAACTTATTCCCTCCAGGAAGCATGGCACAAAGTCCCCCATGAGCTTCCTTAAGTATTGACTATCTCAAGTTAGAGTCCTTTGGAACACAAATTCCTCGTCGGAAGCACAAAACTCCTTCACTATTCAACCCAAACTCAGAAGTTTCCCCTTCCTTAACTTCTTGAAAACGAGTGACCAAAGACTCATCTTTCAACTGCTTTTCCTTAATCCGATCCACCCAGGTTGGCCTTACTTGCAATTCAACCAGCAGACTTCCATCATCAAACAGACTTAGGCGAGCAAACATTGCTCTCAGATCAGATACAGCTCTACGACTTAGAGCATCGGCTACCACATTAGCCTTGCTTGGGTGATATTCGATCGAATAATCATAATCCTTAAGCAACTCGATCCATCTCCTTTGCCTATGGTTCAGTTCCTTCTGAGTCAGCAAATACTTAAGACTCTTATGATCTGTGTATATAATACACCTTTCCCCGCACAAGTAATGTCTCCAAATCTTAAGTGCAAAGATCACTGCTGCCAACTCCAAATCATGGGTAGGATAGTTTCCTTCGTGAGGCTTAAGCTGTCGTGATGCATAAGCAACCATCTTACCCTATTACATCAACACACAACCCAAACCTACGTGTGACGCATCACTGTACACAGTAAAATCCTTCCCAGACTCTGGTTGAATTAACACAGGTGCTTCAGTCAGAACTTTCTTTAACTTCTCAAAAGCTTCCTGTTGCTTCTCAGTCCATTTGTCAGAGGTGTTGCCATCACAGAAAAACCCTCCACAAACCTTTTGTAGTATCCTACCAAACCTAGTAAACTTTGAATTTCTGACACCGACCTAGGTGGCTTCCATTCCAGAATTGCTTCAATCTTACGAGGGTCCACCTTAATCCCCCCAGCAGAGACCACATGTCCTAAGAAGGTCACCTCCCTCAACCAAAATTCACACTTCCTGAACTTCGCATAGAGTTCCTTCTCCCTTAACACTTGCAGCACAATGCGAAGATGCTCATCATGTTTCACTTCTGTTTTAGAATATACCAGGATATCGTCAATAAAGACGACTACGAACCGATCCAAAAATGGTTGGAACACATGATTCATTAGATCCATGACTGCTGCAAGAGCATTTGCCAGTCCAAATGGCATAACCAGAAACTTGTAATGACCATATCAAGTCCTAAATGCCATCTTATGAATATCTACCTCTTTAACCCTTAGCTGAAGATATCCAGATCGAAGGTCGATCTTGGAAAATACAGAAGCTCCTCTAAGTTGGTCAAACAGATTATCAATCCTTGGCAGTGGATACTTATTCTTAATCGTCAGTTTGTTCAACTGGCGATAATCAATACACATTTGCATCGTCCCATCCTCCTTCTTCACTAATAGCACCAGTGCTCCCCATGGAGACACACTTGGCCTAATGAAGCCCCTATCCAACGACTCCTGAATTTGAGCTTTCAGCTTTACTAACTCCTTCGGTGCCATCCTATACGGTGCGATGGACACTGGCGCCATTCCAGGCAACAAGTTGATTCCAAACTCGACCTCTCAGTTTGGAGGCAATCCCGGAAGCTCTTCTGGAAAAACATCTTGGAACTCCTTTACAGTCCTAACCTTATCCACTGTCAGCCCCTCCTCTTTCGACTGACTTGTGAATGCCAAATAGGCCTCACAACCTTTCCGAATCCACTTTTCAGCCCTCAATGCTGACACGACATTGGACAAATAATCCCTTCGTTCACCTATCATCATAACCTCATCACCTTCTGTGGTCCTTAGCATCATTCGCTTAGCAGCATAATCCAAGGTCGCCTTATGCTTAACAAGTCAGTCCATTCCCAGAATGAGGTCAAACTCTCCGAACGGCAACTCCATCAAATTTCCAGGAAAAATCCTACCTTGAGTTTCTAAGGTACATCCCTATACAATTTGTTTACCCTAACAGAGTGACCCAAAGGACTTAGCACAGATACCCCACTCACAATCTTCTCAGAGCGCACACCCAATGACCCAGATATGGCACATACAACATAGGAATGAGTAGATCCAATATCTACCAAAGCAGTATACGGCATGCTAGAAACCAAAAACGTACCAGTTATGATGTCAGGTGCATCGCCCTCCTCTCGACGACGAGCTGCATACACCAATGCTGGCTGTCAAGCCTTGGCATTTTTGGCACCCGTTCCAGGCGCCCCTCATCCTTGACCATTTCCATTTCCTCCCCTACCTTGTCCACGTCCTCGCGGTGGTTGTGGTCCACCTCTCACGGGTTGAGCAACCCTCTGTTCGGCAATTTGAACCTGATCAGCTCTCTAAGGACAGTCTTTAACTCTATGCTTCATAGATCCGCATCGGAAACAAGTACCAAAACATTTCCTACACTTACCCAAGTGTACCTTACCACAGTCTCCACAGATTGGTGGTCTAACAACATTCACCGAAACTGCTCGAACTGGCTCCTCTACTCTCGCCCTTTTGGCATTCTTATTTGTTCCACCCGAAGGTCCAGAATCCCTTCGGAAACAGTTCTGATCTTTCTCATGGTCTGCCTCTCAGTACGTTTCACCTCCTCAGCTATCTTAGCTTTTTCCACCAAAATCGCGAAATCACGCTCCCTCTGTGGAGCAATCAGCACCTTAAGATCATCTCTAAGTCCATCCTCAAAGCGGACGCTACGCTAATATTCCGTAGCGACTATTCCCACAGCATACTGACTTAACCTCAAAAACACAGCCTTGTACTCCGCAATCGACTTATTTCCTTGAACCAGATTCAAGAATTCCTTCCTGCGGGCGTCCACATAACTTGCCCCAACATACTTCCCTTTAAAGGCCGTCTTAAACAGCTCCCAAGTGACCCTATCAGTTAGGGTTCCATCTCTCACAGTGAGCCACCACTGATAAGCCTCATCTCGCAGCAATGATACGGCCCCCTTCAGCTTCTGCTCCATAGAGCAGTCCAAGTCATCCATAATTCGTTCTATGGCCTCCAACCAATATTCTGCCACATTCAGGGCTACACCAGATACGCCCTTAAAGATCTCCGCTCCGTTAGCCCGGATTCGTTTAGAAATCGATCCTCAAATTCTGTTGCCCGAACTTGCCCCGGCAACCCTTTCCAGAACACGAAGCATAGCCTGCGACAGGGCGTCATCCCCGGTACCACGATCATGAGACTCCACTTCCATTGCCGGTGGTACCGGTGCCTCCGCTGTTGGCATATGCCCAGAAGACGCAGTTCCTACTCGAGCACTACCTCGGCCTCGTCCACGACCTCTTCCTCGAGCTGCTCTCGTACTCATATCGTATTATCTGATTACGAATTTTATGCATTAATTTCCATATTCCAGTGATTATTACAGATGTTTTATGATTCAGACAGTAATTCAGAGTTGGTTTTCATAGAATTGATGTCTAGCTACAGTTTCAGTCTTTTAGCAAGCTTTTCTAGGGTTTTAGTAGCATTCTATCTAGAGTATTCTAGAAGGGTTTTAGTACAGACAGATAATTCAGAATATATTCAGAAAAGTTCAGAATACTTACAAACTTGGGCCGAAGATTCGGAATGCCACTCAAAGATCCAGATTTTGAAAACAGAGTTTTACAATCTCTATAAAACTTTTATTTTCGAAAACCTTTATTTTTTTTGTAAACCCATTCCATAGCTGAGTTGTTGCAACTTGACTCTGATACCACTAAATGTAACACCCCAAACCCAGCCTAGACGTTACGACCGGATCCGACGTGCCACATCAAAGCGTTCAAAACATTATGTATTGCTTAGTTTAGAAAACTTACTTGGTGTTTTAAAAGATACTTTCAAAATAGGTTAAAGTGAATGGCAGCTGTGCACCAAGTAGGAAACGGGAAAAGAGGAGGTGAAGTACCAAGCTCCCTTCAGATCCAATCCTAGACATGCACACCGCCATTGCCACACTCTAACATCACGTATATTTTTAAGAAACCCATTTGATTAAGTTCATTTTAGAAAAGTGATTAATTTTTTAAAATCATTTGCTTAGCGGAAGCCTTACTTGTAATTGTGTTATTTTGAAATCAATTATTATTTTGGAAAACGTGCCCTAGAACTAATCCATTTTGATAGTTAAAGTAAATCATTTTCATCATAATAAAATATAAATCAAAACCATAAAAATAAATAAGCAGCATTATTACATTTAAAACTGAAAACCGAAAATGAAAATAAAAGGACGTCCGGTTTATCAGAAAGAAACCGAATTTGCAGGAACATGTGGCCACTCCGAATCCCTCACGGCTCCAAGCCCACTATGGTTGGGGTTCACCTACATGGATAAAACAAAGGGGTGAGTTTGGGAAAACTCAGTGTGTAAATTAACCCAACCATAGCCTATATCAGCTCAAACCATAGAAACATAATAAGTTGGCCTTAGCCCAGAATAGAATTCAAAATAAAGCCCATAGGCCCATAACAGAACAGAACAGATATCACATGATTATGTAGAAACCCAACCCATATCTAACCATTTGCACCCCCATGCCAGCCTTACGCCATCTAGGGAGACTACTCGACCCACCCAACCACTACACGCCACAGAAATATGCAGCATGGCTGCCATAACAGATAATGTGACAGAGTCACCAGAAACAGATAATTGTGGCTGAGCCACCAGAACAGATATATATGTGGTAGAGCCACCAGATCAGATAATTTGTGGCATAGCCACTAGGACGCTTCCTCCATAATATAACCCATGTCCCCATGCAACAGATATTCATACATGGCATACATCATACAGATTTAAATCATCATGCTTTTCAGACAAAATTAACCTTAAGGGTATAAAGGTCATTTTACACCTAAGGGTATCATGGTAATTTTCCATACAAAGGGGTATTCTAGTAATTTAGCTATCTTAGGGTTTTCATGCATATCATAACTGTTTACGAACTAACAGAAACACTTACCGACTATTCTTACCGAATTGGGCCCGTTGGCCCATTATCTCGATTTTTGGCCCAATAAGCCCAAAATGTCAATAATGCATGAAATCACGCGTACTGCAGATTTATCATTCAGATTACCAAAAATATTAACCGTTTATCTTACGAGCATTCGCACACTCATAAGTCCCCAAAATACTGACATTTCGGCATTTCGGCTTTTTGACTTTCGCCGATCTAGTCTATGAGAAGGTGTCAGTTACACACCTATTTGTGACGACTGCTACTGAGATCCCTTACGGTGCCCTACAATTGATTACCATAATGCTTAGATTGCAAACTATAGCGCTGATCTCAATATTTATTTACCCATATTAGAACCATGTCCCCAAAAGCCTTTAAAACCTTACCTTTTTGCCAAAAACCAATGACCAGATCCAATTCTAGTTGCTCCAAAGATCCAAGCCTTCGATCCAACACTCAAGAAGACACTAATCACCAAAAGAAATCATCAGTCAAAAACCCTTAAAGCCCTATGCCCAAATCAACAGCCCCCTTACATTTTAGGGACTTTGGCTTTTTCCTAACTTGTAAAATAAGACTAGATCTGAAGTGATGAGTGCTTACCACTTATTCCTTTCTGATTTCTGCGCAGATCTGATGTAGATTTATCCTCTAAATGATGGTAGAACTCGAATCCAAGAGATTTGAAGTTTCAGTTATAAGCCTCTAAATCTATGGTATTTTGGCTTTTTAGGTGATGAAGAAGATGATGATTTGAGGCTATAACCTTGAAGTAGTGTTGCCGACAAATATTAAGGGTTTAGAGAAGAGGAATGTTGATCACAAAGGAACAAAAATATTGAAGGATTTGACTTTGGAGAAATCGGCACAAGTAGTGAGTATAGCTTTCGGGATTTTGGCTTTTTATGGCAAATGACAATGAGGGTTTAGAAACGTCTGAAGAAAAAGATGGAGATAAACAGGATGGTAAGAAGGCTCCGCTATGGAGGAAAGAAGAAGAAAAAGAAAATAGATGAAGAGAGAAGAAAAGAAAAGATGAGGAGAATAGTCAGGAAATGGCACAAATTACTCTAAATGCCGAATTTATACTAGCACTAACCCTATCCGAATTTTGCCTCCCTAAAGCTCCCCTTGGCCGGCCAACTCTTGCTCCTCAAGAGTCCACTATTCGGCCAACACAGCTCTCCCCAATCATCTCATAAACCCTCTCCCTTATCCCTTCCTTACTCAATCTCCTGAGCAACTCCAACTCTTCCTAACAGTCTTTCACTTCAGTTCCATTACTTACCTTTCGTACTCATAAAAATAATTCCCTTAATATGCTATCATTGTGACTTGAACCTGGGTCTTCCCTAACATCCACACGCAACTTATAGCCTTCCCAGTGGCATCACATGCCACTATGCCACTTGCTTCCTTGTGTTTTATTTTATACAATTAATACTTAAAAGCCCAACTTACCAGAACCCTTTTCTCTTATGAATTTAAAATTAATTAAAATTACCGGGTTTTAACTTAAGCTTGGGCCTTCTAGAGGCCCACTAACATACTTATACCTACGCCAAGCAGACAGAACACAAAAATTTAGGTTTCACCAAGATTTAAAGAATTCCCAAAAATTGAGGCGTTACAACTCTACCCTCCTTAAAGAAATTTCGTCCTCGAAATTTACCTGGTCCGAATAAATGAGGGTATTGTTGCTGCATCGCCTCTTCTGTCTCCCAAGTAGCTTCCTCTCTGCCATGATTACGCCAAAGCACCTTCACTAATGGGACAGCTTTTCTTCTTAGAACCTTAACATCTCGATCCAATATTTGCGCAGGCTCCTTCTCAAAGGTCAAATCAGTTTGCACCTCAATTATTGCAACCGGCACGACATAAGTAGGGTCAGAACGATAACGCCTTCACATGGAAACATGAAAAACATCGTGAATCCTGTCTAACTCTGGAGGTAATTCCAACTGATAAGCCACTGGGCCTACTCGCTTCAAAACCCGATAAGGCCCAATGAACCGCGGACTCAACTTGCCCTTCTTACCAAACCTTAATATCTTCTTCCAAGGTGGAACCTTTAAGAAGACCATATCACCTACTGAGTATTCAATCTCCTTACGCTTTAAATCTGCATACGACTTTTGCCTATCAGCTGTTTCCTTCAACCGGTCTCTAATCAGCTTGACCTTATCCTCAGTATCTGCCACCAACTCAGGTCCAAGAACCTGTCGTTCCCCAACTCGGTCCAACAACTAGGTTTACGACATATTTGCCCATACAGTGCTTCATACGGAGCCATCCGAATACTCGCCTGATAACTGTTGTTGTATGCAAACTCCGCCAATGGCAAGTAATCTTCCCAACTACCTTGAAAGTCAATAACACATCCCCTCAACATGTCCTCCAGAATCTGAATAACCCTTTCTGACTGACCATCAGTTTAGGGATGGAAAGCCGTACTAAAGTTCAATCGTATCCCTAATGCCTCATGTAGCTTCTGCCAAAATGATATGTGAATCTAGGATCTCGGTCAGAGATAATCGAAACTGGGACACCATGAAGTCGCACAATCTCCACCACATACAACTTGGCGAACTTCTGAAGTGAGAAGTCAGTACGGACAAGTATGAAATGAGCTGATTTGGTCAACCTATCCACAATCACCCATATCGAGTCTTTCTTCGATGGTGTCAAGGGTAGCCCACTCAAAAAGTCCATGGTTAGCCTCTCCCACTTCCAAAGTGGTATCTTTACTGGCTGCAACAATCCAGAAGGTAATTGATGCTCAGCTTTCACTTGCTGGCATGTCAGACAGTTCCCCACAAATTCTGTTACTTCTCGTTTAAGCCCAGGCCACCAATACAATTCTTGCAAGTTGTGATACAACTCATTCCCTCCAGGAAGCATGGCATAAAGTCCCTCATGAGCTTCCTTAAGTATTGACTGTCTCAAGTCAGAGTCCTTTGGAACACAAATTCTTCGTCGGAAGCACAAAACTCCTTCTCTATTCAACCCAAACTCAGAAGTTTCCCCTTCTTTAACTTGTTGAAAATGAGCGACCAAAGACTCATCTTTCAACTGCTTTTCCTTAATCTGATCCACCCAGGTTGGCCTTACTTGCAATTCAGCCAACAGACTTCCATCATCAAACAGACTTAGGCGAGCAAACATTGCTCTCATATCAGATACAGCTCTACGACTTAGAGCATCGGCTACCACATTTGCCTTGCCTGGGTGATATTCGATCGAAAAATCATAATCCTTAAGCAACTCGACCCATCTTCTTTGCCTAAGGTTCAGTTCCTTCTGAGTTAGCAAATACTTAAGACTCTTATGTTCTGTGTGTGACAACCCGAATCAGGGCCTAATCGGAATAGTGGTTTCGTGACCATAAATTCGAGATACAAATAATTGTTTTATAATTATTTTATAATTATTTTGAGGTTTATGATATGATTTCATGATTTCGTGAAAATTTCGTGAAGAAATTCAATGCATAAAGTGCTTAATTTGAAGTTAGGGACTAAATTGAATAAGTTGCAAAACTTGCATTCTAGAAGTTTCTAGTATGAAATTGCTTTAAAATATTAATTAGGAGGTCTTAAATAGCAATTTGACCAATTTTAAGTTCATGGACAAAATTAGGACATGGAATTTTCGAAAGTTTAGTAGTAAGGGCATTTTGGTCATTTAGGGGTAAAATGAATTAAAATACAAAATTAAAAGCCAATTTTGCTCATCTTCTTCATGGAGGCCGAAATTAGCATGGGGGAGGCCATGGCTAGGGTTTTCAAGCTTTCCAAGCTCAATAGTAAGTGATTCCAAGCCCCGTTTTAATGTTCTTTACGTTTTTGGAATCCGGTAGCTCGATTAAGCTTATTCTAGCAATTATTTAAGCTAGGGTTCATATTTGGAAAAATACCCATAGGTGAAATGTGTTTATTTTGATGTTTTATGGTAGAATATGAAGCTTGAAATTGTGTTAAACAACTTTTGCTAAGTGATTTTTCGTAAAAAGCAGTAAAGCGGCATAATCGATAAAAATATCTATTGTTCATAACTATGTGTTAGAGTGAGAATTTGATGTTGCCATAGAAGGAAAAATGATCAGTATGTCATAAAACACAAGGAAATAGGATGAAGTTTAATTTTTGAGTCTTGGGGAAAAAGTGCAAATATGCAAAAGTTTAGGGGTCAAAATGAAAATTTGTAAAAATATGATTTTTAGACCCACATGAATAGTGTGATTAATTATTAGGCTAAATGTGATATTATAGATCAAGAAAGGCATGGAATCGATCTCGAGCAGGGGAAAGGAAAATGTTTTGGACTAAATTGCAAAATTTCTATATTTTGCAATCGAGGTAAGTTTGTATGTAAATAATACATTAACTTCCTTTACATTTTTATATTTCAGCCTATTATATATATTTTAGCCGATTTTGAGGCATAAATTGATTATTGGAAGAATGGAAATAAGTAATAGAGAGAAAATCCCGGTTGAACATTCTAAGAATTGAATAATATAGATGGAGTGTAGCTAGGTCACATGTATGATGCCGAGTGCACATCATGTGTACAAGAAAGCTACACGATACTATGTAGTAGCTAGGTCACATGTGTGATACGGGAAGTATCCCATGTAGACAAGAGAGCTACTGGGAGAGAGATAAATGTAGCTAGGTCACATGTGTGATACGGAAGTATCCCATGTAGACAAGAGAGCTACGGGATATATGTAGCTAGGTCGCATGCGTGGTTCAGTGAAGGACACCATGTAGACAAGAGAGCTACGAGATAAATTGGCTAGGTCACATGGGTGGTACTAAGTGTTCACCATGTGTACAAGAGAGCCGAATTATATGAAATATGATGGTGGAGTGTGTGTCTTTGAAACCATCAAGTATCGGAATTGATCCGAATTGTTCAACGGGATGGCTTTATGGTGACAATGTAAATATGGACCTATACTTGTAATGTATGAAATGTAGTGAAAATGAATTGTGATATGTATGTTAAAATGAGGTTAATACAAAGAAAGTGTGAAAGAGTGAATTAGCACTAAAACTGTTGTGGGACAGTAGCAGTGACGTGAATTTGAAAACTCACCAAAAATAGTATGAATTTAACTAGAGGCTGAATGAGATGTGACATTAAATCTTGATGAGTCTATTTTCATATAAAAGAAACGGAGCAAGTAAAGGAATTCTATATTTTGAGATATTTATAATTGTATGTGACTTGCTCAGAATGACTATGTGATCCCCTGTTCCAACTTTGAAAAATCATTAAAAAATGTACAAAACAAATTAAGAAATATAGTTTATATTCATAAATTTATTATTGAGTCTAGTTTTAAATGAAACAGGTTTCATGATTATTTGAATTGTATACTGGGAGAAATTAAATTCGTAGTGAACAGAGGTCAGATCAGTCAAGCTGTGTAATAGGGGAAATTTTAACTAATAAACTGTACTAATTGGCTTGAACAAAAATTCTAGAAAAACATTAGTGAATATATATATGAGTCTATTTTCAAGAAAAATTTACGGAATTGGATTTCGAGTTTCGTAACTCTAGTTATGATTTATTTAGTGAACATGACGCAGGAGAGACAGCTTGACCAAAGTGGAATCAATAGTGAAATTAAAAGTAGATACACTTGAGTTACTATGTAATCATACTAAATTCTTTATTCATTATTTATGTACTTGCTTACTAAGCGTAAAGCTTACTTCCTTCTTTTCATTTATTTTTAGTTTGTCAGGTCAGCTCAGGGGTTGGAGATCGTCGGAGGCAGCATCACACTATCAAGCCATTACCCTTGGAGTATTGGCTAGTATATGTTAAATGTTTTCATGTGAGTGGCATGTATAAGAAGTTTATTTCATGTCATGTATTATTATTATGATTTGGTTTACGTATTGGCCTACATTGAGCTTTTGTACATGGCCGTGAGATGTGGTCTTTATTTATTGTGGTTTGCAAGTTTTAATTTTGGGCAGAACTTTGTGACCCGATTTTATATGTTTGTGAATGTTTAAGTCCGGTAACGCCTCGAACCTTGTTCCGGAGTCGGATACGGGTGAAGGGTGTTACACTGTGTATATAATACACCTTTCTCTGTACAAGTAATGTCTCTAAATCTTAAGTGCAAATATCACTGCTGCCAACTCCAAATCATGAGTAGGATAGTTTCTTTCGTGAGGCTTAAGCTGTCGTGATGCATAAGCAACCAGCTTACCCTCTTGCATCAACACACAACCCAAACCTACGTGTGACGAATCACTGTACACAGTAATATCCTTCCCAGACTCTGGTTAAATTAACACAGGTGCTTCAGTTAGAACTTTCTTTAACTTCTCAAAAGCTTCCTGCTGCTTCTCAGTCCATACAAACGGTACTCCTTTCCTTATGAGTTTTGTCAGAGGTGCTGCCATCACAGAAAAACCTTCCACAAACCTTCTGTAGTATCCTGCCAAACCTAGGAAACTTTAAATTTCTGACACCGACCTAGGTGGCTTCCATTCCAGAATTGCTTCAATCTTACGAGGGTCCACCTTAATCCCCTCAGCAGAGACCACATGTCCTAAGAAGGTCACCTCCCTCAACCAGAATTCACACTTGCTGAACTTCGCATAGAGTTCTTCTCCCTTAACACTTGCAGCACAATGCGAAGATGCTCATCATGTTTCGCTTCTGTTTAAGAATATACCAGGATATCGTCAATAGAGACTACTACGAACCGATCCAAAAATGGTTGGAACACACGATTCATCAGATCCATGAATGCTGCAGGAGCATTTGTCAGTCGAAATGGCATAACCAGAAACTCATAATGACCATATCGAGTCCTAAATGCCGTCTTATGAATATCTACCTCTTTAACCCTTAACTGATGATATCCAAATCGAAGGTCGATCTTGGAAAATAAAGAAGCTCCTCTAAGTTGGTCAAACAGATCATCAATCTTTGGCAGTGGATACTTATTCTTAATCGTCAGTTTGTTCAACTAGCGATAATCAATACACATTCGCATCGTCCGATCCTTCTTATTCACGAATAGCACCGGTGCTCCCCATGGAGACACACTTGGCCTAATAAAGCCCCTATCCAACAACTCCTGAATTTGAGCTTTCAGCTCTACTAACTCCTTCGGTGCCATCCTATACGGTGTGATGGACACTGGCATCGTTCCAGGCAACAAGTCGATTCCAAACTCGACCTCTCGGTTTGGAGGCAATCCCGAAAGCTCTTCCAAAAAAACATATTGGAACTCCTTTATAGTCCTAACCTTATCCACTATCAGTCCCTCCTCTTCTGACTGACTTATGAATGCCAAATAGGCCTCACAACCTTTCCGAATCCACTTTTCAGCCCTCAATACCGACAACACATTGGATAAATAATCTCTTCATTCACCTATCATCATAACCTCACCACCTTCCGTGGTCCTTAGCACCACTCGCTTAGCAGCACAATCCAAGGTCGCCTTATGCTTAGCAAGCCAATCCATTCCCAGAATGAGGTCAAACTCTCCGAACGGCAACTCCATCAAATTTCCAGGAAAAATCCTACCTTGAGTTTCTAAGGGTACATCCCTATACAATTTGTTTACCCTAACAGAGTGACCCAAAGGACTTAGCACAGATACCCCACTCACAATCTTCTCAGAGCGCACACCCAACGACCCAGATATGGCACATGCAACATAGGAATGAGGAGATCCAATATCCACCAAAGCAGTATACGGCATGTTAGAAACCAAAAATGTACCAATTATGACGTCAGGTGCATCGCCCTCCTCTCGACGACGAGCTGCATACACCAATGCTGGCTATCGAGCCTCGGCATTTTCGGCACCCCTGCTAGGCGCCCCTCGTCCACGACCATTTCCATTTCCTCCCCTACGTTGTCCACGTCCTCGTGGTGGTTGTGGTCCACCTTTCACGGGTTGAGCAACCCTCTGTTCAGTAATTTGAACCTGATCAGCTCTCTGAGGAAAGTCTTTAACTCTATGCTTCATAGATCCGTATCGGAAACAAGCACCAGAACGTTTCCTACACTCACCCAAGTGTACCTTACCACAGTCTCCACAGATTGGTGGTCAACCACATTCACTGGAACTGCTCGAACCGGCTCCTCTACTCTCGCCCTTTTGGCATTCTTATTTGTTCCACCTGAAGGTCCAGAATCCCTTCGAAAACGGTTTCAATCTTTCTCATGGTTCTGCCTCTCAGTACGCTTCACCTCCTCAGCTATCTTAGCTTTTTCCACCAAAACCGCGAAATCACGCTCCCTCTGTGGAGCAATCAGCACCTTAAGATCATCTCTGAGTCCATCCTCAAAGTGAACGCTATGCTCATACTCCGTAGCGACTTTTCCCACAGCATACCGGCTTAACCTCAAAAACTCAGCCTCGTACTCCGCAGTCGACTTATTTCCTTGAACCAGATTTAAGAATTCCTTCCTGTGGGCGTCCACATAACTTGCCCTAACATACTTCCCTTTAAAGGCCGTCTTAAACAGCTCCCAAGTGACCCTATCAGCTGGGGTTCCATCTCTCACGGTGAGCCACCACTGATAAGCCTCATCTCGCAGCAATGATACAACCCCCTTCAGCTTCTGCTCTACAGAGCAGTCCAAGTCATCCATAATTTATTCTGTGGCCTCCAACCAATATTCTGCCACATTCGGGGCTACACCAGATATGCCCCTAAAGATCTCTGCTCCGTTAGCCCGGAGTCGTTTAGAAATCGATCCTCGAATTCTGTTGCCCGAACTTGCCCCGGTAACCCTTTTTAGAACATGAAGCAGAGCCTGCGACAGGGCGTCATCCCCGGCACCATGATCATGAGAGTCCACTTTCGTTGCCGGTGGTATTGGTGCCTCCGCTGTTGGCATATGCCCAGAAGACGCAGTTTCTACTCGAGCACTACCTCGGCCTCGTCCACGACCTCTTTCCCGAGCTGTTCTCGTACTCATATCGTATTATCTGATTACAAATTTTATGCATTAATTTCAGCATTCCAATGATTATTACAGATGTTTTATGATTCAGACAGTAATTCAGAGTTGGTTTTTGTAGAATCGATGTCTAGCTACAGTTTCAGTCTTTTAGCAAGCTTTTCTAGGGTTTCAGTAGCATTCTATCTAGAGTATTCTAGAAGGGTTTTAGTACAGACAGATAATTCAGAATACATTCAGAAAAGTTTAGAATACTTACAGACCTGGGACAGAGATTCAGAATGCCACTCAAAGATCCAGATTTTGAAAACAGAGTTTTACAATCTTTATAAAACTTTTATTTTCGAAAACCTTTATTTTTTTGTAAACCCATTCCACAGCCGAGTTGTTGCAACTTGGCTCTGGCACCATTAAATGTAACACCCTAAACCCGGCCTAGACGTTACGACCGAATTCGACATGCTGCATCAAAGCGTTCAAAACATTGTGTATTGCTTAGTTTAGAAAACTTACTTGGTGTTTTAAAAGATACTTTCAAAATAGGTTAAAGTGAATGGTAGCTGTGCACCAGGTAGGAAACCAGAAAACAGGAGGTGAGTTCGTCGGACTGCTTAAGTACCAAGCTCCCTTCGGATCCAATCCTAGACATGCACACCGCCATTGCCACACTCTAACATCACGTATATTTTTAAGAAACCCATTTGATTAAGTTCATTTTAGAAAACTGATTAATTTTTGAAAATCATTTGCTTAGCGGAAGCCTTACTTGTAATCGTGTTATTTTGAAATCAATTATTGTTTTGGAAAATGCGCCCTAGAACTAATTCATTTCGATAGTTAAAGTAAATCATTTTCATCATAATAAAATATAAATCAAAACCAAAAAAATAAATAAGCGACCTTATTACATTTAAAAACCCAAAACTGTAAACGAAAATAAAAGGACGTCCAGTTCATCAGAAAGAAACCAAATTTGCAGAAACATGTGGCCACTCCGAATCCCTCACGGCTCCAAGCCCACTATGGTTGGGGTTCACCTGCGTAGATAAAACAAAGGGGTGAGTTTGGGAAAAATCTGTGTGTAAATTAACCTAACCATAGCCTATATCAGCTCAAACCACAGAAACAGAATAAGTTGGCCTTAGCCCAGAACAGAATTCAGAATAAAGCCCATAGGCCCATAACAGAACAGAACAGATATCACATGATTATGTAGAAACCCAACCCATACCCAACCATATGCACCTCCATACCAGCCTTACGCCATGTGGGGAGACTACTCAACCCACCCAACCGCTACACGCCACAGAAATATGCAGCATGGCTGCCAGAACAGATAATGTGACAGAGTCACCAAAAACAGATAATTGTGGCTGAGCCACTGCGAGCAGAGATATATATGTGGCGAGCCACGGATCGAATAATTTGTGGCATAGCCACTGTGGGCGCTTCCTCCATAATATAACCCATGTCCCCATGCAATAGATATTCATACATGGCATACATCATACAGATTTAAATCATCATGCTTTTCAGACAAAATTAACCCTAGGGGTATAAAGGTCATTTTACACCTAAAGGTATCATGGTAATTTTCCATACAAAGGGATATTCTAGTAATTTAGCTATCTTAGGGTTTTCATGTAATATCCCGAATTAGGGCCTAATCGGAATAGTGGTTTCGTGACCACAAATTCGAGATAGAAATAATTATTTTATAATTATTTTGAGGTTTATGATATGATTACATGATTTTGTGAAAATTTCGTGAAGAAATTTTATGCATAAAATACTTAATTTGAAGTTAGGGACTAAATCGAATAAGTTGCAAAACTTGCATTCTAGAAGTTTTTAGTATGAAATTGCTTTGAAATATTAATTAGGAGGTCTTAAATAGAAATTTGACCAATTTTAAGTTCATGGACAAAATTAGGACATGGAAGGAATTTTTGGAAAGTTTAGTAGTAAGGGCATTTTGGTCATTTTGATATTAAATGAAATAAAATGGGAAAAATAACACAAAATAGTCATCTTCCCCATTTAGTTGCTGCTGAAACTTCACTCTCACCATAGCTAGGGTTTCTTCAACTTTCAAGCTTCATAGTAAGTGATTCTAAGCCCCGTTTTTAATGATTTTTACGTTTTTGAGATATTGATAACTCGATTAAGCTTATGTTAGCAATAATTTAACCTAGGGTTTATATTTGGAAAAATACCCATAGGTGAAATTTGTGTATTCTGATGTTTTATGATAGAATATGAAGTTTTAAATTATGTTAGACAACTTGTACTACTCGATTTTAAGCAAAAACGAGTAAAAGGGCTTAATCGGTAAAAATACCTAATAGTCATAAGCACATGTTAGAGTGTGAATTTGATGTTACCATAGAAGGGAAAAATGATCAGCATGTCATAAAACATAAGAATAAGGAATAAAGTTTAATCCCGAGCCTAGGGGCAAAAATGTAAATATGCAAAAGTTTAGGGGTAAAATTGTAATTTTGCCAAAATTTGAGTTAAGGATTAATTTGATAATGTGAGTATTAAATAAGCTAAATGTGTTATTTTAGATCAAGAAAGACGTGGAATCGACCTCAATCGAGGAAAAGAAAAGATTGTGGACTAAATTGCAAAATCTTTGTATTTTGGTACCAAGGTAAGTTCATGTGTAAATAATGTAGCATAATTGTTATTTTTAAGTTAGTGATGTTAAATATATGTGATGCTGAATTTTATTATGAAATGTATGCTTTGTGGTTAATTTCAAATAATATGTAAATTATGTGAGCTACTTGTTAAATATAATTGTTACCGAGTATTGATTTCGGCATTCTACGGATGATGGCAAGGATATGTGTTCGAGGAAAATCCCGTTTGAACCTTAGGAATATATTCGGATGCAAGTGACATGTCACTAGGATGGTTGAGCATCCGAACTCGTTGAGTTGAGTCCGAGTTCACTTATGGATGCGAATGTTTGAACTCGTTGAGTTGAGTCCGAGTTCAAGAGATGTAACTAGGCATCCGAGCTCGTTGAGTTGAGTCCGAGTTCACTTATGGATCACGAACGCCCGAGCTCGTTGAGTTGAGTCCGGAGTTCGCTTATGGGCGGGTTACATAATTGCTTGTTTGCATATATGGCACTTATGTGCAAGTTATCCATGTATCCGAATTATATTCCGATCGCGTCAACGGGTAAAGTTCTACTCAATTGGAGGAATATTCGAGATGTAAAGAGACGTATTGGTAAGTGATGTGAAATGGATATTTTGGACAGGTATGTATTTAACCCTCGGGTTGAGTATTGATACAATCACGATAAGGTAATAAGATGATGAAAAATGATTAGAAATGTGATATGTGTTTTAGTGATGCATGCTAATGTTGATTGGTATGATTGTTTGTTATGTTACTTATTATTTGCATATGAACTTACTAAGCATTTATGCTTACTCCTTCCTTCTTACTCATTGTAGTTTTGGACAAGCCAGCTCGAGAGTCGGGATAGGTCGAAGGCTCGACCACACTATCCTAAGACTTTTGGTAAATGGTTTGTAAATTTAAGTATGGCATGTATAGCAATATACCTATTTTGTGTAAATGATCTTATGATATGGTGATGGAATGGTTGAGAAAATGTTTGACAATGATAAATTATGAAAATGGTTAGTTTAGATTATGTTTGAGGTTAAGGAAAATTATTAAGATACTTAGTGCATAAAAACTCATAAAAGGGATGAAATTTGCCATAAACAGAATACTACAGCAACACTGACGCGAGTTTGAAAATTTATTAAAAATCATAGAAATTGAATCTGGTGATGGATTATATATCAAATTTAGGCTTATTATGTCTAGTTTCACATGAAACAAATGATACAGGTAAAGGAATTATATGTTAAAATATATTTGAATTTTAGTGAAACAGGGTCGTAGCAGTTTCTGAATCCCCTATTCCAACTTTAGAAATTCACCATAAATTGTAAAGATATAATTAGGTGGTTTATTTTATATCCTCAGAATCCTTATTGAGTCTAGTTTTAGTAGAAACAAACCTTATAGTCATATAAATTTTGTACAGAGAGAAATGTGGTTCGTAGTAAACATAGGTCAAGCCAGTCAAGTCCTGAAATAGGGGTAACTTTAACTAATAAACTGTACTAATTGGCTAAACCAAAAATTCTAGAAAAAAATTAGTAGATAGGTATATGAGTCTAGATTCAAGGAAAATTTTACGGATCTTGATTTCGAGTTTAAGAACTCGAGATATGATTTTTCTTGTGATTGTGGCGCAAAGTAGCTTAAAAGCTGTGAATGTAGAAACAAATAATCCAAAGTTCTAAAAATGTTAAATTAAGCTTAGTAACACCTCATGCTCGACTCGTGACGGTCTCGGGCGTGGGGCGTTACATTTAGTGGTATCAGAGCAGGTTTAGTCGGTTCTCGGACTACGTGTTGTATGTCTGATTTTGCTATACATGCCATATGTATAAATTGTGATAGTGTGACGACTTCACCTTTTAAATGATTTTTTTATAGTAAATGGATCCCGATCCAGTGTGGCGAGATGAAGTAGAGAGTAATGCGCCACTCAGCTGAAGGAGCGCGCAGCTGAAAAATCTACCTCCTCTTGTTGGTCGGGAAGAGGAGAAAGGGGTCGGAAGCCTTTCTCCAAATGATGAGTGCATGGTACACCGAGTTCGTTCAGATGCGAACCCAAATGTACAACCTCCCCCACCTCCCCAATTCCTCAACCTGTACCCCGACGCGCTCAAGGTATGGATCGATGAAATTTCACGAACTCCAGCTGATAGAATTATAAGCAAGGGCCGAAAGAATTTAAAGTAAATATCGATGATGATACCGAGAAAGCGAGTTACGGCTTGAAAATTCTATCCGGTATTTGACGAATTATCTTGTACACACAAGAATGTTTGAAATGCGCTATATCTTTGTTGAGGGATTCACTTATAATTGGTGGAAGACTTTGATTTCGGTGGTACGGAAGAAAAAAATAACTTGGGAATTCTTTCAAGAAGAGTTTGGAAGAAATATATTAGTGAAAGATTTATTGATCGAAGCGTAAAGAATTTCTTGAGTTGAAGCAAGGTAATATGACGATTCTGAGAATATGAAAGAGAGTTCGTTCGATTAAGTAAGTATGCCGAGAGTATATGTTGCTCAGAGGCCAAGATGTGCCGACGATTTGAAGACGGGCTCAACGAAGACATCAAGGTATTTGTTGGAATTCTTGAATTAAAAGAAATGGTAGTATTGGTTGATCGAGCTTGTAAGGTAGAAGAATTACTTAAAGAAAAGAAAAAGGTAGAGGCGATACTAGAAATTGGAGGAAAAGACCGATGAGCGGTTCATTTTCACACAAGAACTGGAAAGTTAAGGAATATGAATCCTCGTTCCCAAGCTTGATTGGGCAATCATATGGGAATTATAAGAAGCAAAATGTGGGTCCTAAATCCCGGACTACTTGGCAGCCAAAGTAGGGAACTCGAGATTTGTTAAACTTTGAGTGCAGGTGTGTGGTAGAAATCATTTTGGTCCGTGTAGAGCAAATGAATGTTTTCGATGTGGTTCTCCTGATCATTTTATTAGAGATCGCCAGAGAGAGTGAAAAAGAAAAATTTAGAATACAAAAACAAGTGGGGCGATTCGAGAGGAAGATATCCAAGAAAAGCTGGGAGCGAAACAAGCGGTAAGAATGTAGCCAGAGATGCACCGTTAGACTGAAGGAAGGGCTCCGGCTAGAACTTATGCTATTAAAGCGCGTGAAGATGCTTCCTCACCGATGTGATTACCGGTACATTTTCTCTCTATAATGTTAATGTTATTGCTTTGATTGATCCCGTTCTACTCATTCATATGTGTGCATGAAATCGTGTCTAGTTTGAATATACCGTTGAGAACACGAATTTATGATTAGAGTGTCGAACCCGTTAGGCAAATGTGTGATAGTTGATAAAGTAAGCAAGAAATGCCCTTTAATGATTCGGGTCATTACTTTCCTACGACTTGATGTTGCTACCGTTTGATGAATTTGATGTTATTTTGGGTATGGATTGGTTGACATTGCATGATGCTATAGTAAATTGCAAAGAAAAGGCTATAGAATTAAAGTGTGAAAACGGTGAAACTCTGCGGGTTGAATCGGATAAATCGGAGGCATTACCTAGTGTGATTTCTTCAATGTCGGCTCAAAGATATCCGAGAAAGGGTTATGAAGCTTATTTGGCATATGTAATTAATACAAAAGAAATTGAAAAGAAAGTTGAATCGAGTCTCTGCCAGTGTGTGTGAATTTGCGGACGTATTTCGGAAGAATTGCCGGGTTTGCCTCGATCGTGAAGTAGAATTTGGTATTGATTTGATACCGGGAACAAACTCCGATTTCGATTGCTCAGTATAGAATGGCACCAGCAGAGTTGAAGGAATTAAAGTCGCAGATTGCAAGAGTTGGTGATAAAGGTTTTGTGAGACCGAGTTTTTCACCTTGGGGTGCTCCTGTGTTATTTGTGAAAAAGAAGGATGGTTCTATGAGGTTGTGTGTTGATTATCGCTTGATTAAACAAGGTGACAATCAAAAACAAATATCCGTTGCCAAGAATTGATGATTTATTTGATCACTAAAAGGAGCGACATGGTTTTCAAAGATTGACTTGAGATCCGGGTATTACCAATCATGGTAAAAGAGTCGGATGTGCCTAAAATCGCTTTTAGAACAAGGTATGGTCATTATGAATTTTTAGTTATGCCATTCGGGTTGACAAATGCTCCTCATTGTGTTTATGGATTTAATGAATCGCATATTCCACCCATACTTGGACAAATTTGTTGTGGTGTTTATAGATGATATTTTAATTTATTCAAAAGATGATACAGAGCATGCTTTGAGCATTTGAGGATAGTTTTGCAAACTTTGAGAGATAAGCAATTTGTATGCTAAGTTTAGTAAAAGTGAATTTTGGCTACGGGAAGTTGGATTTTTGGGTCATATTGTTTGGTGATGGTATACTGGTTGATCCTAGTAAAATTTCAGCCATTGTTGATTGGAAACCACCAAAAATGTAACTGAAGTTAGAAGTTTCTTGGGGCTAGCTGGGTATTATCGGCGGTTTGTAAATGGATTTTCTATAATTGCTGCTCCTATAACTAGATTACTCAGAAAGGATGTTAAATTTGAATGGACGGAAGAATGTCAACGAGTTTTGAAGAATTGAAAAAGTTATTAACAGAGGCACCAGTGTTAGTACAAAATTAATCGGGTAAAGAATTTGTGGTGTATAGTGATGCTTATCTAAATGGTTTGGGGTGTGTGCTCATGCAAGAAGGAAAAGTGGTGGCATATGCTTGAGGCGATTAAAACCTCATGAGAGGAATTATCCTACTCACGATTTGGAATTGGTCTGCGATGGTGTTTGCTTTGAAAATTTGGCGACATTATTTGTATGGTGAAAAGTGCAGCGTATATACTGACTATAAAAGTCTTAAGTACTTGATGTCACAAAAGACTTGAATTTAAGACAAATGAAGATGGTTGGAATTATTGAAAGATTACGAGCTTGTTATTGATTATCATCCGGAAAAGCGAATGTAGTTGCTGATGCTTTGAGCAAGAAAGTTGTTGTTTGCTTTGAGAGTTATGAACACTCAGTTGAAAGTGTCAGATGATGGTTAGATTCTAGCAGAGCTAAGAGTAAAACCGAAGTTTTTACAAGAGATTTCTGAAGCTCAAAAAGATGATCAAGATTTGCAAGCCAAGAGAAAACAGTGTGAAGTTGATACAGTGTCAGATTTCAGAATTGGTTCTGATGGGTGCTTAATGTTTAAAGATCGGATTTGTGTACCAAAGAATGAGGAATTGATTCAAAAGATCCTACAGGAAGCACATAGTGGTTATTTCTCGATTCACCCAGGTAGTACGAAAATGTATAATGACTTGAAGAAAATGTATTGGTGGAATGGAATGAAAGGAGATATATCAGAGTTTGTGTCCAAATGCTTAATTTGTCAACGGTGAAAGTCAACACCAAGTACCTTCGGGATTACTTCACCTATTATGGTTCCCGAATGGAAATGGGATCGGATTACTATGGATTTTGTTTCGTGGATTGCCATTGACTCCGTGAAAGAAAGATGCCATCCGGGTAATAGTTGATAGATTAACTAAGTCACTCATTTTATTCCTAAGACGCGTGCGGATTATTCTCTTAACAAGTTGGCTGAACTGTATATTAGAGAAATTGTTAGATTACATGGAATACCATTATCGATTATTTCAGATAGAGATCCAAGGTTTACCTCACGCTTTTGGCAAAAATTGCAAGACGCGTTAGGTACAAAGTTAAATTCGATCTTTGCTTTTCATCCACAAACCGATGGACAATCGAGAGAATAATTCGATTCTTGAAGACATGCTCGGATGTTGTGTATTGGAATTTCAAGGAAGTTGGGAAAGATATTTGCCATTGGTAGAATTTGCTTACAACAATAGTTATCGAGACGAGCTTGAAAATGGCACCTTATGAAGCATTGTATGGTCGTAAGTGTCGAGCGCCTTTGTATTGGACTGAACTCAAAGAAAATCAGATTTATGGAGTTGATCTAATAAAAGAAATCAAGAAAAAGTGAAAGTAATTCGAGATTGTTTGAAAGTTTGCTTGAGATAGACGTAAATCTTATGCGATTTAAAACGAAAAGACATTAAATTTCAAGTTGGTGATAAAGTATTTTTAAAGGTGTCTCTCAGTGGAAGAAAGTCCTTAGATTTGGACGGAAGGGCAAATTAAGTCCTCGCTTTATTGGGCCGTATGAAGTAATTGAAAAAGTTGGACCGGTAGCATATCGGCTAGCATTACCACCGAATTAGAGAAGATTCATGATGTGTTCCACGTATCTATGTTACGCGTCGGTATCGTTCGGATCCTTCACATGTAGTTTCACCGACGAAAATTGAACTACAACCGGATATGACCTACGAAGAAGAACCGATTAAGATTTTAGCTCGAGAGGTCAAACAACTAAGGAATAAAAATGTTGCACTTGTGAAGGTGTTGTGGCAAAGGCATGGAATAGAAGAAGCTACATGGGAATCAAGAAGAAACTATGAGAAATCAATACCCACATCTCATTTATCGGAAGATTTTCGAGGACGAAAATCCTTAAAGGGGAGAGTTGTAATATCCCGAATTAGGGCCTAATCGGAATAGTGGTTTCGTGACCACAAATTCGAGATAGAAATAATTATTTTATAATTATTTTGAGGTTTATGATATGATTACATGATTGTGTGAAAATTTAGTGAAGAAATTTTATGCATAAAATACTTAATTTGAAGTTAGGGACTAAATCGAATAAGTTGCAAAACTTGCATTCTAGAAGTTTTTAGTATGAAATTGCTTTGAAATATTAATTAGGAGGTCTTAAATAGAAATTTGACCAATTTTAAGTTCATGGACAAAATTAGGACATGGAAGGAATTTTTGGAAAGTTTAGTGGTAAGGGCATTTTGGTCATTTTGATATTAAATGAAATAAAATGGGAAAAATAACACAAAATAGTCATCTTCCCCATTTAGTTGCTGCTGAAACTTCACTCTCACCATAGCTAGGGTTTCTTCAACTTTCAAGCTTCATAGTAAGTGATTCTAAGCCCCGCTTTTAATGATTTTTACGTTTTTGAGATCACGATAACTCGATTAAGCTTATGTTAGCAATAATTTAACCTAGGGTTTATATTTGGAAAAATACCCATAGGTGAAATTTGTGTATTCTGATGTTTTATGATAGAATATGAAGTTTTAAATTATGTTAGACAACTTGTACTACTCGATTTTAAGCGAAAACGAGTAAAAGGGCTTAATCGGTAAAAATACCTAATAGTCATAAGCACATGTTAGAGTGTGAATTTGATGTTACCATAGAAGGGAAAAATGATCAGCATGTCATAAAACATAAGAATAAGGAATAAAGTTTAATCCCGAGCCTAGGGGCAAAAATGTAAATATGCAAAAGTTTAGGGGTAAAATTGTAATTTTGCCAAAATTTGAGTTAAGGATTAATTTGATAATGTGAGTATTAAATAAGCTAAATGTGTTATTTTAGATCAAGAAAGACGTGGAATCGACCTCAATCGAGGAAAAGAAAAGATTGTGGACTAAATTGCAAAATCTTTGTATTTTGGTACCAAGGTAAGTTCATGTGTAAATAATGTAGCATAATTGTTATTTTTAAGTTAGTGATGTTAAATATATGTGATGCTGAATTTTATTATGAAATGTATGCTTTGTGGTTAATTTCAAATAATATGTAAATTATGTGAGCTACTTGTTAAATATAATTGTTCACGAGTATTGATTTGGCATTCTACGGAAGACGGCAAGGATATGTGTTCGAGGAAAATCCCGCTTGAACCTTAGGAATATATTCGGATGCAAGTGACATGTCACTAGGATGGTTGAGCATCCAAACTCGTTGAGTTGAGTCCGAGTTCACTTATGGATGCGAATGTTCGAACTCGTTGAGTTGAGTCCGAGTTCAAGAGATGTAACTAGGCATCCGAGCTCGTTGAGTTGAGTCCGAGTTCACTTATGGATGCGAACGCCCGAGCTCGTTGAGTTGAGTCCGAGTTCGCTATGGGCGGGTTACATAATTGCTTGTTTGCATATATGGCACTTATGTGCAAGTTATCCATGTATCCGAATTATATTCCAGATGTGTTCAACGGGTAAAGTTCTACTCAATTGGAGGAATATTCGAGATGTAAAGAGACGTATTGGTAAGTGATGTGAAATGGATATTTTGGACAGGTATGTATTTAACCCTCGGGTTGAGTATTGATACAATCACGATAAGGTAATAAGATGATGAAAAATGATTAGAAATGTGATATGTGTTTTAGTGATGCATGCTAATGTTGATTGGTATGATTTGTTTGTTATGTTACTTATTATTTGCATATGAACTTACTAAGCATTTATGCTTACTCCTTCCTTCTTACTCATTGTAGTTTTGGACAAGCCAGCTCGTGAGTCGGGATAGGTCGAAGGCTCACCACACTATCCTAAGACTTTTGGTAAATGGTTTGTAAATTTAAGTATGGCATGTATAGCAATATACCTATTTTGTGTAAATGATCTTATGATATGGTGATGGAATGGTTGAGAAAATGTTTGACAATGATAAATTATGAAAATGGTTAGTTTAGATTATGTTTGAGGTTAAGGAAAATTATTAAGATACTTAGTGCATAAAAACTCATAAAAGGGATGAAATTTGCCATAAAAGAATACTACAGAACACTCGACGCGAGTTTGAAAATTTATTAAAAATCATAGAAATTGAATCTGGTGATGGATTATATATCAAATTTAGGCTTATTATGTCTAGTTTCACATGAAACAAATGATACAGGTAAAGGAATTATATGTTAAAATATATTTGAATTTTAGTGAAACAGGGTCGTAGCAGTTTCTGAATCCCCTGTTCCAACTTTAGAAATTCACCATAAATTGTAAAGATATAATTAGGTGGTGTATTTTATATCCTCAGAATCCTTATTGAGTCTAGTTTTATTAGAAAGAAACCTCATAGTCATATAAATTTTGTACAGAGAGAAATGTGGTTCGTAGTAAACATAGGTCAAGCCAGTCAAGTCCTGAAACAGGGGTAACTTTAACTAATAAACTGTACTAATTGGCTAAACCAAAAATTCTAGAAAAAAATTAGTATTAGTAGATAGGTATATGAGTCCAGATTCAAGGAAAATTTTACGGATCTTGATTTCGAGTTTCGTAACTCGAGATATGATTTTTCTTGTGACTGTGACGCAAGTAGCTTAAAAGCTGTGAATGTAGAAACAAATAATCCAAAGTTCTAAAAATGTTAAATTAAGCTTAGTAACACCTCATGCTCGACTCCGGCGACGGTCTCGGGCGTGGGAGCGTTACATTTCATCCATATCATAACTGTTTACGTACTAATAGAAACACTTACCGAGTGTTCTCGCCGAATTAGGCTCGTTGGCCCATTATCCCGATTTTTGGCCCAATAAGCCCTAAATGTCAATAATGCACGAAATCGCGCGTACTACAGTTTTATCATTCAGATTACCAGAAATATTTACCCATTTATCTTACGAGCATTCGCACACTCGCAAGTCCCCAAAATACCGGCATTTCATCATTTCAGCTTTTCGACTTTTACCGATCTAGTCTATGAGAAGGTGTCAGTTACACACCTATTTGTGACGACTGCTACTGAGATCCCTTACGATGCCCTACAATGGATT
Organism: Gossypium anomalum; assembly: GCA_025698475.1. Classification (NCBI taxonomy): domain Eukaryota; kingdom Viridiplantae; phylum Streptophyta; class Magnoliopsida; order Malvales; family Malvaceae; genus Gossypium; species Gossypium anomalum. The sequence continues at coordinate 66,887,394 of CM046956.1, forward strand.
ACCACAATTCTTAGATTGCAAACTATAGCGCTGATCTCAATATTCACTTACCCATATTCGAACCTTGTCCCCAAAAGCCTTTAAAACCTTACCTTTTTCCCGAAAACCAATGACTAGATCCAATTCTGGTTGCTCCAATGATCCAAGCCTTCGATCCAACACTCAAGAAGACACTAATCACCAAAAAAAATCATCGGTTAAAGACCCTTAAAGCCCTATGCCCAAATCGACAGCCCCCTTAAATTTTTGGGACTTCGGCTTTTTCCTAACTTGTAAAATAAGACTAGATCTGAAGTGATGAGTGCTTACCACTTATTCCTTTCTAATTTATACGTAGATCTGATGTAGATTTATCCTCTAAACGATGGTAGAACTCGAATCCAGGAGATTTGAAGTTTCAGCTATAAGCCCCTAAATCTGTGGTATTTTGGCTTTTTAGGTGATAAAGAAGATGATGATTTGAGGCTATAACTTTGAAGTAGTGTTACCGACAGATATTAAGGGTTTAAAGAAGAGGGATGTTGATCACAAAGGAACAAAAATATTGAAGGATTTGGCTTTGGAGAAATCGGCACAAGTAGTGAGTATAGCTTTCGGGATTTCGGCTTTTTATGGCAAATGACAATGAGGGTTTAGAAACGTCTGAAGAAAAAGATGGAGATGAACAGGATGGTAAGAAGGTTTGACTATGAAGGAAAGAATAAGAAAAAGAAAATAGATGAAGAGAGGAGAAAAGAAAATATGAGGAGAATAGTTAGGAAACGACACAAATTACCCTAAATGCCGAATTTATACTGGCACTAACCCTAGCCGAATTTTGCCTCCCTAAAGCTCCCCTTGGCCGGCCAACTCTTGCTCCTCAAGAGTCCACTATTTGACCAACACAGCTCTCCCCAATCAACTCCTAAATCCTCTCCCTTATCCCTTCCTTACTCAATCTCCTGAACAACTCCAACTCTTCCTAACAGTCTTTCACTTTAGTTCCATTACTTACTTTTCATACTCATAAAAATAATTCCCTTAATATCTGTCATTGTGACTTGAACCTGGGTCCTCCCTAACATCCACATGCCACTTATAGCCTTCCCAGTGGCGTCACATACCACTATGCCACTTGCTTCCTTGTGTTTTATTTTACACAATTAATACTTAAAAGCCCAGCTTACCAGAACTCCTTTCTCTTATGAATTTAAAATTAATTAAAATTACCAGGTTTTAACTTAAGCTTGGGCCTTCTAAAGGCCCACTAACATACTTATACCTATGCCAAGCAGACAGAACACAAAAATTTAGATTTCACCAAGATTCACAGAATTCCCGAAGATTGGGGCGTTACACGACTATGAGATCCGAGGCACGAGCACCTTCTACGGCATATGCTATACGTGCACGAGAGGAAGCATCATTACCAGGCGTTATCACCTGTACTTTTTCCCTTTTTGATACTGATATAGTTGCGTTGATAGATCCTGGATCAACCTATTCACATATCTGTATGAATTTAGTATTTTAAAAGAGTTTACATGTTAAGTCTACAGAATTTGTAATTAAAGTATCGAACCCCTTAGCAAGTTTGTTTTAGTTAATAAAATTTGTAAGAATTGTCCCCTAATGATCCGGGGTTATTATTTTTGGGCTGATTTGATGCTTCTACCGTTCGATGAGTTTGATGTGATTCTAGGTATAGACTGGCTGACTATGCACGATGCAGTTGTGAATTGTAGATAGAAGATAATAGAATTGAAATGTCAAAATGGTGAGATCCTTCGGATTGATTCAAATGAATTACCTACTATAATATCGTCTATGTTAGCTCAGAAATACTTGAGAAAGGGTTATGATGCATATCTTGTATGTATATTGTATACCAAGGTGTCAGAATCAAAGATTGAATCTATACCTATTGTTTGTGAGTTCTCGAATGTATTTCCAGAATAATTACCGGGATTACCACCTATCAGAGAAGTCAAATTTAGTATTGATTTAATACCGGGAATAACTCTGATATCGATAGCTTCGTATAGAATGGCTCTAACAGAATTAGAAGATTTGAAAGTTTAGTTGCAAGAATTAACAGACAGAGGTTTTGTACAACAGAGTTATTCTCCTTGGGTTGCACCAGTACTATTTGTGAAAAAGAAAGATGGCACAATGCGCATGTGTATCGATTATTAAGATGGCACAATGCGCATGTGTATCGATTATTGATAGTTGAATAAAGTAACTATAAAGAACAAATACCCTCTACCGCAAATTGATGACTTATTTAATCAGTTGAAAGGGGCTACAGTATTCTCAAAGATTGATTTGAGATCAGGTTACTATCAGTTGCGAGTTAAAGAGATGGATGTACCGAAAACTACTTTCAGAACAAGGTATTGCCATTATGAATTCCTTGTTATGCCTTTCTGTTTAACTAATGCTCCTGCCATTTTTATGGACTTGATGAATCATATATTCATACCGTAGTTAGATAGATTTGTGGCATTATTCATTAATGATATTCTGATCTATTCACGAGATGAAATTGAACATACTGTGCACTTGAAAATTGTGTTGCAAACTCTACGTGAGAAATAGTTATTCGCAAAGTTCAGTAAATGTGAGTTCTAGCTCAAAGATGTTGGATTTTTGGGACAAATTTTTTAGCCGACGATATTAGATTTGATCCGAGCAAGATTTCTACTATTGTTGATTGGAAACCTCCAAGAAATGTGTCAGAAGTTTGTAGTTTCCTGGGATTAGCAGGTTATTATTGAAGATTTGTAAAAGGCTTCTCAATGATTGCTACACCAATGACTCGACTACTACAAAAGATGTGAAGTTTGAATGGTCAGAAAACTGTCAGTAGAGTTTTGAATAGTTGAAAACACTGTTAATAGAAGCACCAGTTTTGGTTCAACCTGAATCGGGTAAGGAATTCATGATCTATAGTGGTGCATCACTAAACAGATTGGGTTGCATTTTAATGCAAGAAGGAAAAGTTATAGCTTATGCTTCCCGACAGCTGAAACCACATGAAAAGAACTATTTGACACATGATTTAGAACTGGCTGCGATTGTTTTTGCATTAAAGATTTGGCCACACTACCTATACGGTGAAAAATGCCACATTTATATGGATCATAAGAGTTTGAAATATCTGATGTCATAGAAGAAGTTGAATTTATGAGAATGAAGATGGCTTGAGTTGTTAAAAGATTATGACTTTTTGATTAATTATCACTTGGGAAAAGCTAATGTAGTTGCTGATGCCTTGAGTAAAAAATCATTGTTTGCGTTACGAGCCATGAATACCCAGTTGATTATATTTGATGATGGGTCTATTTTAGCTGAATTGAAAGCTAAACCGGTATTTCTTCAGCAAATTTGTGAAGCTTAGAAAAATGACCGTGAACTACAAGTTAAATGAATTCAATGTGAGTCTATTTCTAATTCAGAATTTCATATTGGAACTAAAGATTATTTAATGTTATGAAATAGGATTTGTGTACTGAAATATATAAAGCTTATTCTGAAAATTCTGCATGAAGCACACAGTAGTCACTTTTCTGTTCATCCGAGTAGTACCAAGATGCTTAATGATTTGAAATAGTAGTATTGGTGGTCGGGAATGAAATGTGATATATCAAAGTTTGTATCGAAATGTTTGATTTGTTAGCAAGTACAAGCTGAACATCAAGTACCATTTAGTTTACCGCAGCTTGTATTGATTCCTAAATGGAAATGGGATAGAGTCACTATAGATTTCATATCGGGACTGCCCCTAAATCCGAAAAAGAAAGATTCTTTTTGGGCTGTCATTGATCGACTAACAAAATTTGCTCATTTCATACCGGTATGTACGAATTACTCTCTGGATAGATTAGCTGAATTGTACTTGTTTGAAATCATACGATTACATGGTGTACCACTGTCTATTATCTCCGATAGAGACCCGAGATTTACGTCAAAATTTTGGAAGAAATTACAAGAAGCTCTTGGAACGAAATTGAATTTCAGCATAACTTTTCATCCCCAGACAGAAGATTAGTCTGAAAGAGTTAGACAGATACTTGAAGATATGTTGCGTTATTGCATCCTCGAGTTTGAAGGTAACTGGGAGAAATACTTGCCTCTTATTGAATTTGCGTATAACAACAATTTTCAAATGAGTATAAAGATGGCACCGTATGAAGCTTTATATGGTTGCAAGTGTCGAACACCATTATACTAGACTGAATTGAGTGAGAAAAAGATTCATGGGGTTGAATTAATTAGAGAAACAGAAGCAAAAGTAAAAAAAATTTGTGATAGTTTAAAAGCAGCTTCAGATTGACAGAAATCTTATGCAGATTTGAAACGAAGAGAGATTGAATTTCAAGTCCGAGACAAAGTGTTTCTAAAAGTGTCACCGTGGAAAAAGGTTCTTAGATTCGATCGTAAAGGGAAGTTAAGTCCGCAATTTATCGAGCCGTATGAGATTGTTGAAAGAATAGGACCTGTAGCTTATCGACTTGCCTTATCGTTAGAACTTCAAAAAATATATAATGTTTTTCATGTTTCGATGCTACGTCAATACAGATCAGATCCGTCACATGTGATTTCTCCAGTTGATGTTGATATATAGTCTGATTTATCGTATAACGAAGAACCGATCAGGATTCTGGCTCGAGAGATTCAAAATTGAGGAATAAACATATAGCTATTGTGAAAGTTCTTTGGTATAAACACGAAATTGAGGAATCTACGTGGGAACCCAAGGAAGCTATACGAAAGCAGTACCTTAACCTCTTTACCGGTAAGATTTTCGGGGACAAAAATCCTTTTAGGGGGAGAGTTGTAATAGCCCATTTTCAGTTCAAATCGAAATAGTGGTTTTGAGACCACCAATTCGAAGTTAAAATATTTATTTTATTATTTTAATAATGTCTACAGCATGATAGACTTATTATGTGATAGTTTCGTAAAGAAATTTTACTGTTTAAATGGTTAATTCGGTAAAAATGAGTAAATTGCATAAAGCGTAAAATATGAGTTCTACAAGTAAAAGGAACCAAATAGCTATAGAAATGAATTGAATTAGCCTTGCATGGTAATTATACCATTATTAGAATGAATGGACATATTTGGACATTGCTTAAATGATTTTTATATGTTTCATTTAAGGTTAGTTTTGTAATTTAGTAAATTATGATATATTAATTAAATCAAAACCATAATTTTGGGTTCCCAAATCGATTTGTGAAAATAAAAATCAGCCATTGTTGTGTTCTTTATTCGGCCAAGCTTGAATGCGCAATTAAGGTACGGTTTTGACCAGTTTTTAATGATTTTTACGTTTTTGAACTCGTTGCAGCTTAATCTAGCTAGCCCGTACTTTCATTTTTGAAACTGCTATAGATTTTAAGAGATGCCATTGTTGAATACTTAGGTATTTTGAAGCCTCTTGTTAGATTATTGATGGTTGTTAATAATTATACAAGTTTTGTAAAGTGATTTTTAACACAAATGAGAATTAGGGATTAAATTGTAAAAGATAGAAATGTTGTGGTTGAAAATGTGAACAAAATGAAAATACGGGCTGCTATGTGATTATATGAAATTTGGCTATACATGGGTTAAGGGTAAATTGCATAAATTTTCCATTTCGTGTATAAAGGACTAAATTACAAAGTAGTTAAAGTCTAGGGTAAATTTGTAATTTAGCCAAAATGAGTGTTTTAGGCTAAATTGAATTGAATAAAAAATTAAATGAGTTAATTTGATATCATATAGATCAAGATAAGCAAATACCAGAATTAGATCGAGGGAAACGAAAGGTAGACGATAGTTTTCATCCGAGCAACTTAAGGTAAGTTCGTATAATTAGAATCAAAATTTACTATATTTGTAATGGTTGAATTGAATGTATTTAATTGAATTATTTGAAATATGAATGCCTCATGATATATCGAATTTGTTACTGAGCCTTGTTTGAACTATGTGAATTCATTGGATACGAGTGACGTGTTACTAGAATTACCGTAATGGCCGAGCTCCTACATTTGTTGCGGACTCACCATAGCTTGTAAGAGCTTACTGTTTCAGCTCATTGGAGCTTACCAATTCAGCTCGAAGAGCTTACTGTTTAGCTCAATAGTGCTTACCGTTTTCAGCTTAATAGAGCTTACTATTTATCAGTTCAGTAAGAGCTTACCGACCATGACTCGAAAGAGCATGTATGATGATGAATTGATGGATTATTGACGTTGCTCACTCTATTATCTTTTGAAGTTCTAATAGATTCAACTGGCCTAAATATTGTTATATGGACAAGTTATGGTTTATGCATTAGTTAAATGACTAATATGTGATGATTATGTATGATTAGGTGATGGTTATATTAAATGGTTGGCATTTCATTATTGCTTTGATTACTTTAAATAGTAAGTTTAATTCTGAATTATACGGGCTTACTAAGCTTAGAAGCTTACTCTGTTTTTGTTTCTAAGTTTTATTGGGTTCGTTAGCTCGCTCGTTCCAGACAGCTTGATGTTGCATGTCACACGATCCAAAATTCCGTTTGGTATTTTAAACTTATGAACTTATGTAAATATGGCATGTATAGGATAGTTTGATAGTAAAACTTATGTTTTGGTATCATGGTTTAAGAATGAACTTGTATATAAGCTAAGCCATGTGATTTGGCTTATTTTGGTATCATTTGGATTGTATATATGTGCTTAATGATGATATGTTTTGGTATGGTAATGTTTGAATGAAATTATGCAAAATAAGTCTTAATATATGGATGTTAGATGAATGAATTGCATATGTAGTTATATAGGTATATGGACATGTAAATAGTAAGTTTGATTACGGCTTATAATGTGTATTGAAATGGTTGATTTGGTTGCCAATTGAGTTGCTTAAATGTGGTCAAATATGAATGTATATGCTCATGTTTTAATGTGGCAAATTTGGCTTTTCAAATGGCCTATTTTTGTCCACATGAGCAGAGACATGAGTGTGTGTCTCAGCCGTGTAAGACACAGGGGCATGTTGCACGGCCGTGTGTCCCCTGGGGTACCCTAAAATTGTATGTCAGGCTTGAGCACGGCCAAGACACACAGGTGTGTGGTTAGCCGTGTGACCCAAGTTAATTTCGGCCACGGCCAAGGCACATAGGTGTGTTTTGTGGTTGTGTGAGCAAGTCAGTATGTAACACCTTGATTTTGGGCCTAGTCAGAATAGTGGTTTTGGGACCACAAATTTGACGATAAAAATTTTATTTTTATTATATTTTTATGGTCTATGATTTCACGGAATAATTTCGTGAAAATTTCGTTCGGAAATTTTGACATTCGGACACTTAATTTAGTCAAAAGGACTAAATCGTAAAAACTGCAAAAGTTAAATTCTACATGTTAGAAGTGTCAGATTGTTATGAGTTTTTAAATTTAAGGTCCTTAAATGGTAATTAGACCATTGGTTAATTGTTGGACAAAAATGGACATGAAATGGGTGTAATAAAATATTTTTAAGTTAGGGATATTTTGGTAAACTAATAATTAAAAGAATTAAAAAGGGAAATAAGCCAAATTACCTATCATCTTCTTCATTCAACCGTTTCTAGCAGAAGCAGCCATTGTTAGGGTTTGTTCAAACTCCCAAGCTCGATTGTAAGTGCTCCCTAGCCCCGTTTTTAAAGTTCTTTACATTTTTGAAATCCCGGTAACTTGGTTAAGCTTATTCTAGCAATAATTTAACCTAGGGTTTATATTTGAAAAAATACCCATAGGTGAAATGTGTTTATTTTGATGTTTTATGGTAGAATATGAAACTTGAAATTGTGTTAAACAACTTTTGCTAAGTGATTTTACGTGAAAACGAGTAAAATGACATAATCGATAAAAATACCTAATGTTCATAAGTACATGTTAGAGTGTGAATTTGATGTTGCTATAGAAGGGAAAAATGATTAGCATGTCATAAAACATAAGGAAATAGGATGAAGTTTATTTACGAGCCTAGGGGCAAAAATGTAATTTTGACAAAGTTTAGGGGCAAAATTGTAATTTTGTCAAAATATGATTTTGGGTTAATTTGAATGATTTGAGTCCTAATTAGGCTATATTTGAAATGATAGAGTACGAAAAATTAAAATTCAGGCTAAAATCAGAAAGTATCAGGTTGTGGACAAAATGGTAAAAATGGTCATTTTCGCATACGAGGTAAGCTCATATGATTTTTAATAATGCATTGTGTAATTTTATGTTATTTCCTTGATATTAAATGAGATGTAAACTCATAAGTAAATGTGGTAACATAATTGTCATTTTAAGTAATTTGATGTTATTTATATGATATGATGATTATTATCATGAAATATTATGCTTTGTGGTTATTGTTGAGTAATATGCAAAATTATGTGAATTACTTGATAACTATAAAATGCTACAAAGTATCGATTTCGGTATCCCGTGGAAGATGGCAGAGACTTATGATCGAGGAAAATCTCGTTTGAACCTTAGGAATAGATTAGGATACAAGTGACATGTCACTAGGATATTTGAGTTCCAAACTCGTTGAGTTGAGTTCGAGTTCACTTATGGATGCGAACACCCGAGCTCGTTGAGTTGAGTCCGAGTTTGCTTATGGGCGGGTTACATGGTAGCTTGGCTACATAATTTCCACAGGCTATTGAGTTTGTCTAGCTGCGGATATGGCACTTATATGCATGCATTCCGTGTATTCGATTATATCCCATGTGTTCAACAGGTAATTTGGCGAAGTATTCGTTGATGATCCCAATGAGATAAACCATTGGTGAGTATATCTTTGAGTTATGTTACAAGTTGTACAGGTATGTATACTAAACTTATGTGTGATGCCTTGACATGTGATGATCTATGATGTATATAGTATTTGGTGAATACTATAAAAATGACATGATTTGGAATAAGTCCTTGATACTTGATGACATTGAGATTATGGATTTATGCTTATGAAGCATAATTATGTGTTCTTACCATTATAAATGAAATGATATTGTATGGATTTGGTGAATAATAGTAGTGAATGAGTAAATTTAGCCGTGGCAGTTTTGGGTTACTGTAGTGGTGCAACTTTGGAAATTCACCATAAATTGTGAAAATTGAATTAGGTGCTGAATAAAATATGAGATTAAAGCCCAATGAGTCTAGTTTCACATTTAAATTGTTGTGGGGCAGAGTCTGAATGACTTCGTGATCCCATGTTCTGATTTGAGAAAATCATTAAAAATTTTATAAAAATAATTATGGATTGTAATTTATATTATTAAAATCCTTATTGAGTCTATTCTCTATAAAGATAGATTAGAGCATTATCCGAATTTGTTACTATGAGAAAAATATTTTTTAGTGAAGAGAGGTCAGAACTGTTGGACAGCAAAACCGGGGAAACTTTAATGAATAAACTGTACTAATTGGCTAAACCAAAAATTCTGGAAATTTTATGAAAGAAAGGTATATGAGTCTAGTTTCAATGAAAATTAGTGAAACTTAATTTGGAGTCTCATATCTCCAGATATAAATGAATTAGTAACTGTAACTCGGTAAAATAGCTTAACCTGAACAAGAGTAAATTGTACAATTATGATGTTTTACCTTAAAAAAAAACATGTGGGTAATTGCTTATTAATTTCATATGGACTTACTAAGCGTAAAGTTTACCCTTCCTCTCTACTTCTTCTGTTTTAGCAGGTCGGCTCGAGGTTGGAGATCGTCGGAGGAAAAATCACACTATCAAGCTATCATTTTTGGGAGAATTAATTCAAATATTAGAAATATCAAGTGAGTGGCATGCATAGGAAGTTGGTTTGTGATATGTATTATTATTATGACTTTGGCCATACATATCAGTCTGCATTGAGTTATCGTATAAGATCATGAGATGTGGTCCTTATCCATTATGGTTTGTAAGTTTAATTAATCATGCCATATCCTATGTTTTGATGTGATGATATAGTTAGCTTTGTTTGTTATGCATGATTGGTAATACAACAGGTAAGTTAAATGCAGGCCTGTGGATCATGAATTAAATGGAAATGAGTAATGTTGCTTGAATATGGATGTTTAATGGACAAATTGGTAACTACATTGTAATGGTATAAAATGAGAATAAGACTTAGCATGTCTAGTTCTAGTTAATGTAAGAATGTATATTATATACAGGATGATAAGCAAATATGTTTAAAGAGAATGACATGTTATTGCATGATTATGGATGTGTAAGTGCTCATTCATGCCATGTTATATATCTTTAAATATGAGTCTATGCATGTGTTCGAAAAGTTTTGAATTAAATGAAATTTTATGGCCCGGTTTTCATCTATGTGTATGGTTAAGTCTGGTAATGCCTCGTACCATGTTCCGGCCTTGGATACGGGTAAGGGGTGTTACACAGTATGTATGCCCTATTTGGCCATGGCTTAGACACTTTAAAAGTTGAAAATTTTCTAAGTTTCTAAAACTTTTATATGTTATCAAATTAGTCCCAAATGCATAATTAAAGCTTTTTATGATTGTTTTAAATACATTTGAATGTGATTGATTAATATTTACTGAAATGAGATGGAATCTCGTCAAATGGATGTTTTGAATTGAGTTACAGGTCAGGTAATGCCTCTTAACCTATTTCGGTGATGGTTACGGGTTAGGGGTGTTTCAACACTAGATTCGTGCACGCATACGAATGAGTTGATCCAAGATCAACCAAAGCAGTAACTTTAGAGTCAAAGATAGAAAAAGTACCAGTAATAACATCTGGAGTAGAAGCTTCCTCAAATGCACGGATTGCATAGGCTCTTGCTGGTGCTCGTACCTTGGACCTCACAATAGAGACCTTAGTTGCACTAAGGCTATTATCCACATTTCTAAGCTTCCTCAATGGTCTCCCTCTCACAACTGTATTACTCAGTCGAATAGTCTGAATCTTTTCTTTTTCTCGTAACTTAGGACAATCCTGAATAAAATGTCCCTATGAACCACATCTAAAATAGGTTCCGTCTTTCATCTGGCATTCTCTAAAATATCTTTGTCCACATCACTGACAGTCAGGCTTATTGACTTTAACACTGCCAATGCTCGCTACTGATGTTGCTTGAGCTTTAGAACTCACATGTTGCTTACGTCGATCTCTCGTAGGATACCCTACTGAAGCAGCAAAATGATTATGGTATTCTTTCGATCTTTTTGACGATGAATGATACGATTTTCCAACTGATTTCTTTCTTGAATCTTTAGCTTCAAAATCAACTTTTCTTTTCTCTTCACTAAGCTCCTCTGCTTTATGTGCTTTTTCAACCAAAACAACGAATTGTTTCAACTCGAGAATCCTGACTAAATGGTTTACATCCTCGCTTAGTCCATTTTTAAACTGTTTACACATAGTAACTTCGGTTGGAATGCATTCTCGGGCATGCTTCCTCAACTTGACAAATTCTCTTTCATATTCAGATACTGTCATACTACCCTGTTTAAGATCAAGAAATTCTTTGCACTTTTGATTGACTCACATATGCTAAGTTCATTCTAAGAATCGGCTAAACTATAGCTCTGATACTAATAACTGTAACACCCCTAACCCATATCCGTTGCCGGATTAGGACTACAGAGTATTACCCGAGCATAACATCATAAACTGAACATTTTATCATCATAAACAAATTACATTGTAAATCACAGCAACATCAACCAAAATCATAATTACGGTTCCTTTTACGAGCCCCCGAGGCCCTAAAAAGACATTTGAAATGAATCGAGACTAAATTAGAAACATATGAAATTTTTTGAAAAAAGGCAAAATTTTTCAAACTACAAAGGTCACATAGTCGTGTGGGCATTCGAAATAGGGACACACGACTGTGTCCCAACTCGTGCCTTTAGCTGTAATAGCCTGTTTTTAGTGAAATCAGCACAGTGGTTTTAGGACCACAAGTCCGAGCCAGAAAGAAATTTTATTTTAAATTATTGCATGGTCTACATTATGATAGGGATGTTATATGAAAATTTTGGTAAGAAAATTTTACCAATCATGTGTTTAATTAGGGAAATGACCAAATTGCATAAAATGCAAAAGTTGAGTTCTAGTAGCTAATAGGATCAAATAGCTATGGAATTCAAAATGGGAGGTCCTTATATGGTAATTAGACCATTAAAAAATAGTAAGTAGATATTTTTGATGAATATTCCATGGAAAAATTAGAAAAGGATAAGGACTAAATTGAAAATGAAAATAATTAAAAGATGATAAATAATTAAAAAGAAATATCATATTATTATTATCATCTTCATCCCCAAATTCTATCGTAACCCTAGGAAAGAGAAAGTAAGCTTTCTTGGCTTAATTATGTAACAACCCAAACCCGGCCTAGACGTTATGGCCGAATCTGGCGTGTCACATCAAAGTGTTTTTCGAAAATTGATCTTTTCAGTAGAAGTCCATTATTGAATTTAAAACCTCTTTGTTAGAACTCGAATCATCCTAAAATCCGTTATTCATTTTAAATTGTCATTACCTTTAAAACATTGTTTGTTACGGAAGCATTTCATAAGTGTTGGGAAAATGTAGTGTTTTGAAAACAATTATCGTTTTGGAAAATCGCGTTCTACTCTTAGCAGATATAAAACATAATGATCATAAGTCCCAAATTGAAAGCTAGAAAATTTAGAGAGGCCTTATTATAAAATTAAAAACCCAAACTAAAATTTTGAAATAATTAAAATCAAATCCAAAGAGCAGTAATCATGTGGCCACCTCTGAGTCCCTCGCGGCTTCAAATTGTCTAAGGCTGGGGATTACCTACACAGTTAAAAACGGGGTGAGTTTACAAAAACTCGGTGTGTAATCCCCTAAAATAAAAACAGTCAGTAAGATAACGGAATGTAGAAGCAGTCTAGGCCAAAGCCCTTTTTAGTAACAGAACAATGTGGGCCTTAGCCCAATACAGGAACAGTGTGGGCCTAAGCCGAATACAATATCAGGATCAGAAATAGAACACATGTGGGCCTTAGCCCATTATAGTGACAATATCAGAAATAGAAATGCAACAGTGCAATAATGCAATAATGCAATCCATCCCAATCCAACCAACACACTACCCGTACCAACCAACACACCATGTGGGGATAAAATCAATCGACCTAGTCAGCACACCAATATCGTAGCATAGCTGTCAAAAATAATAATGCAGCAAAGCTGCTTATAGCCATTAGTAGCAGTAATATGATCGGCACAAAGCCATCAGTAGCTGTAATATGATCAGCACATAGCCATGTGTAAATATGGTCGACACAGAGTCATCAATAAATATGACAGGCACATAGCCACAGGTAAATACGATTAGCACAAAGCCATAATCAGATTAAGCAGCATTAAGCCGTCCGTCGGTCTACAGTTGTCTTGTGTGACCTGTGCGGTCCTATCAGAACTTCCTCCATATCAATGTCCCAACCCCATGTAATATGTCGTGTATAAGCTAATGGTGATAAGAGAGGTAATGTAAATGGTTTTTTGTAATCTAGCCATTGGAATGGCTAGAGTGGTATGTTTTGGTATATAATTATAAGGCCATATCATGTTTGATGTGTTTTGAAATGGTTAAGTAGTAGATGATATATGTATCAAATGGTAAATGAATTTGAGTTAGTATAAATGATACAAATTTACTTAAGTACATAAATGAAAACTTGGTAAGCTTAATCATTTGAATATATATGCTAATATATATTACACAATACTTATATTAGGCTTGATTATAATGTCTTGAATTGGTTGGTGAATCTGTATAAGTGTTGTTGAAGGTTAATGAAAAATTTGGGTGAGAAATAAAGTTAGGAAATGACTTTATTTTGTCTACACGGGTAGACACATGGGCGTGTGTCTTGACCATATATGACACACGACCTGGCACATGGGCATGTGGTTCGGCCGTGTGTCCCCTGCATCTTAAAATTTAGAAATAGAATGCTCAAAATTAGGCACATGAGTACAGACACGGGCGTGTGTCTCACCCGTGCGTGACACATGGCCGAGAAGAAAGGCGTGTGTCTTGGTTTTGTGAATCTTACACCTAATTTTCGAAAATTAAATTGGTCACATGGCTTAGCACACGGGCATGTAGCTGGCCATGTGACCCAAGTCAGACAGTAACACGGGTAAGGACACCGACTGTGACATGGTCGTGTGCCTCACATCGAATGCCTACATGGCATAGGACATGGGCATGTCACTTGGCCGTGTGACACGGCCTACTAGTACGGGCGTTGACCCTTGTATATAAGAAATTTTTTTGAAATTTTGTGAAAAATTCTCTAAGATCCCGATTTAGTCCAGACTTGTTTCTAATGCTTAAATTGGACCTCAAGGGTCCATTCAAGGGACGATATGATTAGTTTCAGATATGAATAGTAAATGACATGACTGTAATTGTTCTTTAAACTCCGGTAATGCTCCGTAATCCTATTTCAGTGATGGATACGGGTTAGGGGTGTTACAGTAGCAATGTAACTCACTGACTTAGGTCACATAGCCAAGCCACATGCCCGTGTGCCAAGTCGTGTACCCTTTAAAATAACCCAACATGCCCGTGAGCCAGGCCGTGTGCTAGGCTGTGTAATAGCCTAACTTACAACCCTTTAAAAGCTACAAGGGTCACACAGCCGTATGTCACAAATGGCTGAGACAGAGACCCATGTCTTTGCCCGTGTGGACGAAAAATAGACCATTTCCAAGTCACTTTTCTCATCCAATCTTACACCTCATGCACAAGCCAATTGTACCTATAATCAAGCATTCAAAACACACTTTACATATGCATATTCAAGCTTATAAAACATAGAAACTATCCATTCAACCAATATGCCAAAATGGCACCTCTATTTCAACAATCAAACTTACTTAGACACCTAACCATTTCATTCATTATTTAAACTACCAATTGGACAATTTCAGTGCCACATTTATCCATATGTTCATCTACCAAAATGCATGCACAACTAATACAAAATGACCATTTTCACAACGAACATGTTTCGTACCAATTTGACCAAATGTTGATTACTTTCAAACTACCAAATCACGTCATTAGCAACATCATGGACTATCTATTTACACCATTCAACACTTCATAAAATACCATTTCCATATAATTTTCTTACCATCATTTTATCCAGCACAACATCAAAATAACAACCTCATTAAATACCATATAATTACATTATCATACCACTAGTTCATCAACCAAATCAACATATATACAAGCCACATATAATGGTCAATTTCATCAAACAAGACATGCCATTATAACCATGACTCAAAATCATCAAAATCTACCGATTTAGCTCAAGGATGGTATAATGGATCTCTGACAAGCTTCCAACCCGAACGAGATTCTGATTATCTAAAAACACAAAGGAAATAACACGAAGTAAGCATGTAATGCTTAGTAAGTTCGTAATTCATAAACAAACCTTACCCTTTCAGTATATAAGCATAAAAACAATTTGAGACAATCCAACATAACTTGGCATTAACCCAGGCAACAATAGCTTTTCAAGTTAGATAACCACATAACTTAGCGAATCATCTCAAAACATCATAGCTCCTATGCACACCACTTATAAGAATTCATACTTTCATACATATAGATAGGCATATTTAAAACATCATCAACTCTTACCTTTTAATATTTTCATAGCATCACTTATCGAAGCATTTGTCGAACCTTCCCTTTTACATACCTATTGAACCATTAGAATAATATCAGATACTCGGGAATCTCGCATACTCTGTGCTAACACGTGGTCGAAACCACAACTTTCTTATATCTCATATAAATGATCTCTCTTGAGCCATAGGTGGTCTTCTTACACAAGTCGTCCATCAGGAGGTAGGCACATGGTGCTGCTCACACAAGCTATCAAGTAACCGCAACAAATGTTGAAAACCCGTAACACGGTAACCCATAATGACATGTCATTTTTATCCTATATATTCTGAAGGTTCAAAAGGGATCCAAAACTTGCTGAAACTTCATTGGATATTTCCATAAAGTTATAATATCAATATATATAACATAAATGCATATAAATCGAACATAATTCAATGCTATTTAAATTAATGAACTTTCCTCAAACACGAACGGATAAATACGATCGATTAATCCAATACTTTTTTTTTCCCTGATCTAAATCCGTATGTTGCTTTTCTTGATCTATATAATTAAATTTAACTCGTTCAAATTTCATTATATTTCAATTTAATCAAAAAATCATGTTTTGGCAAAAATTACACGTTGCCCTATAATTTTGAATTCATTTCAATTTAGTCCCTAGCTCATAAAAATGAAATTTCATGCAATTTAGTACCAACCCACTATAGCTGAATATCACCTAAACCCTTAGCAAGCCCTAAATTTCATTTATTTCACATTTCCACCATGAACATCTTTCTATTTTTCAATTAATCCCTATTTCACAAATTCATCAAAAATCCCTTTACAAAAGTTGTTCAACTATCATCAAACATTCATTTTCATCCATCAAACATTAAAAAGAACTAACATGCATTCATGGTAAAACCCTAGACTTTTAATAGTTTTGCAAATTAGTCCCCGGGCTAGCTAGATTAAGCTACAACAACTACAAAAACATAAAAATCATTAATAACCGAACAAAAATGCACTTACATGCACTAGGATATGTTGGTAGAATGCTTGGATTGTCTTTAATGGCTTCTTAGCTGCTATTTTTGGTTGAAGAATGAAGAAGAAAGATAATACACTTCTTTTTCTTACTTTAATTTTGGATTATTTTATTAATTACTAAATTAACCTTATCATTAAACCATTAAAACCATTACAAGATTTCCATCTTTGTCCACCATTAATATTAATGGTCTACTTACCATTTAAGGTCACACATCATTCAATTTCATAGAGACTTGACATGTTATACTACTAGAACACTAATTTTACAATTTATGCAATTTAGTCCTTTTTACCAAATTAAGCATGCAAACGGTAAAATTTCCTAACAAAATTTTTATACGATGCTACTCTCATGCTGCAGGAATTAAAATAATAATAAAATAAATTTTTTGACATCGAATTTGTGGTCCCAAAACCATTTTTTTATTTCACTAAAAACGAGTTGTTGCATGCACACTTTCAAAGGGTCAAAACATCATCCAAGGACACCTATAAATGCCATTTTCAAGACCTAATTCAAATGAAAAATATTTCATTCAAGGCACTCCAATTAGCATCCAATACCTCACTTACCTAAACATGTTCGCATGCTCATTTCATGCATACAAACCTAGTAAATTTAGGTACTAAAACATTACACATTTAGCCATTTCCCAACCATTTAAAACACACCATAAGAGCTATGTTTACATGCCTTAACAAGTAACCAAAATGACAACATTTGGTAAACATAAAAATGTACCAACCAAACATAATCTTTAAGACCTAAACATACTAAAGCACCATTGCATAGCATCCTATACATTTCAACTACATTTCATCTTTATTACATGCCACTACCCTAGGAGATAAAAAAAACTACCAACTTAGATGGATAGTGTGAGTCGGTTGAGTGATCCTTCCAAAATGTTAGCAATGATTATCTACAAAAAAAAAAAAATCCATAAGAAATGATAAGCTTACAAAGCTTAGTAAGGATATAGTATATCGTTTAATCTAAATACAATTAAATATAGTTCCTGTACTATATGATTCAGAGTTACTGGAGTAGAAACAGGAGCACGTAAGTGAATTCAAGGGTAATGAAGTACAATCAGGGGCACGCATGTGCATTCAAGGGTATCAAAGTACAAACAGGGCCACATATGTTCAGTCAGGGGTGCCAAAGTACAAACAGGGGCACGTATGTGCATTCAAAGGTACCGAAGTGCAACTAAGGGCACGTGGGTGCATTCATTCAATAGTTAATTATAAACATTTAATTAAAGAACTATAATTTAAGAATACAAGTAGAAATTCATTTACATGTTGAAACACTATGAACTTACCAACTATTTAATGTCGACCAACATGCAAGGACTAATCTGCTATTTTCTATTTTCCTCGGCTATTGTCTTTTTTATCCAAGTTTTGATCTATATAATAATTAAACACGATTTATTAACCTCATACACATCTTACATTCTATTCAAGGCATATGACCCTTATCATTTCATTACTTACACATTTTTCTAAAACTTTTATAAATTTTGTAATTTAGTCCTATAACTCGAAAATCATCAAATAGATCATTTTTTAGAAATCAAATTACAGCCAAATATTCTTGGCTTTTAACTAGTCCCTATTATTCATCAAATTCACTATCAAAACTTAAAATTCTAACATATTAACAATTTAATCCTTAAATCAAAATCTAAAAAAATCACTTCACAAAATAACCAAATACCTTAATCAAAGCTTTATACATATAAATATCATCACAAACAACCAAGATTCATCAATGGTAACTTCTAAATTTTTTAACAGATTCAAAAATGAAGGTACGGACTAGATGGACCTAGTTGTAACGATATCAAAAACATAAAAAATTATAAGAAACGAAACTAGAATGAGCTTACATGCAAGCAATGAGAATGGTTGTACCTAGCTTGATAAAAATGGTGTTCTTTCATCCTCAATTTTCAGTTCCTTCACTTGTGGAAGATGACAATGTTATTTTCTTATTATTTTACTTTAGTTTTATTATTAATTTACAATTATACCTTGTTTTATTTAACATACAATTAACAAATGTAACATGTAAAATCATCCATTTGACCTTACTAAGGTCTAATTACCACATAAATCCTCCCTCTTTTTATTAATTAATCCATCTATCTCCTATAATTCGGTTATAACTAGATTTTTCCATCTTTTACGATTTAGTCCTTTTTCTCAGATAAAATTTGTAAACGATAAAATTTCTTAATCAAAATTTAATACGACCATTATGACTTCATAATTATTCTATACATAACCTTTACGAGTCCACATAATAGAAATTTGTGGTCCCGAAACCACTATTCTGTTACCACCGAAAAATAGGTTGTTACAACTCTCCCCCTTAGGAAATTTCGTCCTTGAGATTGTTACCTGAAAATAAATTCGGATATTGTAATTTCATCGATTCCTCAGTTTCCCAGGTAACCTCCTCAGTACCATGTCGATGTCACAAGACTTTCACCAACGGTACTTGTTTATTCTGAACTTCTTTGACTTCCTGAGCAAAAATTTTCACTGGTTCTTCAGAATACGTCAAGTGTAGCTATAATTTAGTTTCACTATGAGGAATCACGTGTGAAAGATTAGATCTGTACCATCTTAGCATTGAAACATGGAACAGGTTATAAATTTTCTTGAGTTTAGGAGGTAAAGCTAATCAATAAGTTACAGGACTGATTCTTTTGGTAATCTCGTACGACCTGATAAATCTCGAACTCAACTTTCCTTTCTTTCCGAATCGTAGCACTTTCTATATCTTTTCTTTTCAAATCTTGAATAATTCAAACTTTGTCTTCAGTTTCTCGAATCAATAATTCAAACTTTGTCTTCAGTTTCTCGAATCAAAACAATCACTACCATCTTAGATTGATTCAGCTCAGACCAATACAATAGCGTTTTACATTTTCTTCTATATAATGCTTCAAACGGTGTCATTTTCATACTGGAATGATAATTATTATTATAAGCGAACTCAGCTGAAGGTAGATACCTTTCCTAGCTACCCTCGAACTCAAGAATACAACATCACAGCATGTCTTCTAAAATTTGAATTACTCGTTCTAATTGTTGTCTGTCTGAGGATGAAAATTGTACTGAAATTGATTTTAGTGCCCAAAGCTTCGTAAAGTGTACTCCAAAATATCGATGTAAATCGCGGATCACGATAAAAAAATAGATGTCAGAATTTTGTGTAGTCTTACAATCTCAGACACATAATTTTGCTAGCCTCTAAGTGAGTATTATGTTTTGATTGGAATAAAATGGGCTGACTTAGTCAATCTGTCAACAATCACCTAGATCAAATCTTTCTTTACCAGAGTTACAGGAAAACCATATACAAAATCTATCGTGACTCACTCCCACTTCCACTTTGTAACATCCCAAAATAGGGCCTAAACGGAATAGTGGTTACGAAACCACGAATCCAAAATAGAAAAGTTTAGTTCGATCAAATTTTATGATTTACCGAGTGATTAGGTGAATGTGTTAGAGTACCGATCAAAAATTTCAGTGATTGCATGTTCGATTTGCATATTAGGGCCTAATTGCAAAAGTTGATAAATATGTGTTCTAAATGTTAAAAGACTAAATTGAAGTGCATAATTGAAGTAGAGGTCCTTAAATGGTAGTCAAATCATTATATTTTCATGGACAAAAAAGGATATATATAGGTAGAAATAACAAAAAAATTTTAATGAAGGGTATTTTAGTCGTATGATAATTAAAAGATTAAAAGATGGAAAAAGATGGCAAAATATGCTCATCTTCTTCCTTCAGATGAATATCAAGGGGTTCTCCATAGCTAGGGTTTGTTTCAAGCTTCCAAGCTCCATAGTAAGTGATTCAAGCCCCGTTTTTAATGTTCTTTATGTTTTTAGAGTCCCGGTAACTTGCTTAAGCTTATTCTAGCAATAATTTAACTTAGGGTTTGTATTTGGAAAAATACCCATAGGTGAAATGTGTTTATTTTGGTGTTTTATAATAGAATATGAACATTGAACTTATGTTAAACAACTTTTGCTAAGCGATTTTAAGTGAAAACGAGTAAAATGACATAATCGATAAAAATAGCTAATATTCACAAGTACATGTTAGAGTGAGAATTTGATGTTGCCATAGGAGGGAAAAATGATCAGCATGTCATAAAACATAAGAAAATAGGATGAAGTTTAATTTCCGAGCCTTGGGACAAAAGTGTAAACATGTAAAAGTTTTGGGGCAAAAGTGTAATTTTATCAAAGTTTGAGTCAAGGACTGTTTTGATAAATGTGAGTATTAAATAAGCTAAACTTATTATTAAATAAGCTAAGTTTAATTTCTTTTTGTCTATTAATGCAGTGCATATATACGAGTGAGTTGATCCAACATCAATCAATGCATATACATTAATATCAAATAGAGAAAAAGTACCCACAAAAATGTCTGGGGCAGTAGCTTCCTCACAAGCTCTGATTGCATACGCTCTAGTTGGTGTTCTTGCTTTAGATTGTTCATTCATCTCACTATTCTTCCCTCGACCAGGAGTATTATTTCTAGTGTTTCTAGATCGTCTACCTTTTTATGAGGTTGCTTCAAGCTTGTTTGATTGTATAATCACAAAGGAAATGGTCAATAGATCTACAATGGAAACAAGCTCTGAATTTGATTGACACTTACCAAAATGCCTTTTGTTGCACTCATCACAAACAGAAACGGTTCTCTCAACATTTCTTATAGTTCCAACACTAGCCGCTGGAGAATTAATAGACCAGAAATTGCTTTGCCTCGGTTCTTCTCTACCAGTGAACTCTGAAGAGGCAGCTGATTGACTTGCGTCATTTCTAAATTTCTTTGACAAAGACGTTTGAACAAGCTTGAACGACCCCCTTTTGTTAAAATTTGGAAATTCTGAATCTGACTGTCATTTACTTTTGCAAATTCCTACAACTTTAATGCCGCCACAGACATACGGATATCATTATTCAACCTACCCTCATATATAATACACATTTCTTCCTCATTTGATACTATATTACGGGCATACTTGCTTAACTATAAAAATTCCCATTCATACTCAGCTACAGTCTGATTCCCTTATTTTAACTCAAGAAATTCTTTCTTTTTCTTCTCAATAAACAACTGACTAACATACTTCTTCTTGAATTCTATTTGAAAGAAATCCCAATTAATACAATTATTTGATGTCATCGTGCTTAAAGTGTCCCACCATAAATACGCTTCATCTTTTAGTAGCAACACATCACATCTCAAATAATCTTTAGGAGTGCACATCAATTCTGCGAAGACTCTCTTTGTATTCATTAGCCAATACTCGGCTTTTGCAGGATCATCATCCACCATGCCTCTGAATTCTTTCGCTCCATATTTTCAAATTTTATCTACAAAACTCTACTCTGCTATATTAGTCCTAGAACCGACTAAACGTAGCTCTGATACCACTAAATATAACACCCCTAACCCGTCTTTATTACTAGATTAGGGTTACAGAGTATTACCATACAATCAAAAATATTTAAACATCATATCATTCAACATGTTCATAATATCATAACCATTCATTCACATGTATACTGTCCCTAAATCGAGCCTTCAAGGCCTTAAAAATAGCCTGGAAACAATTCGGGAGTAATTTGAAACAATTTGGAAAGTTGAGGAAAATGTCACAAATTTTGAAAAAATATGGGTCACACAGCAGTGTGGCCAGGCCATGTAACATGGCTCTAGGTCGTGTAATATTCAAAATAGGGACACACGACTGTGTCCAAGCCAGTGTCCTCACCCTTGTACCTTACTGGTTAGGGTCACACGTCCGTGACCCAGATCGTGTAACTCTTTGAGTTCCCCCTACGCCTGTGTGTTAGGAGGTTTTTTCGGCTATGTACCTCACTAACTTGCACCCTTTGAAATTCTTAGATGGCACATAGTCGTGTCACTAATCCCTGTCAGTCACACGTCCATGTCTGAAGCTGTGTGAACAAAAAATTTACCTAAAATCAAACCATTTCATGCATAAGCATTCAATCCAATTATGCACACTCTCAAGGGGTCAAAACATCATCCAAGGACACCTATAAATGCCATTTCCAGGACCCTAATTCAACTAACTAATATACCATTAAAAGGAACCACAATTAGCATCCAATACCTCACTTACCTAAACATGTTCACATGCCTCAACTGATGTATACAAACCTAGTCAATTTAGGTACTACAACATTCCACATTTAACCTTTTCCAAACCATTTAAAACACACCATAAGAGACATGTTTACATGCCTTAACAAGTAACCAAAATGACAACATTTGGCAAACATAAAAATGCACCAACCAAACATAATCTTTAAGACCTACACATATCAGTACACCGTTGCATAGCATCTTATACATTTCAACTACATTTTCATCTATATATGCATGCCACTACCCTAGCAGATACAAAAACTACCAACTTAGATGGATAATGTGAGCCAGTTGAGTGATCCTTCCAAAATGTTAGCAACAATTATCTACAAAACAATCCATAAGAATCAATAAGCTAATATAGCTTAGTAAGAACATAGTATATCGTTTAATTTAAATACAATTAAATACAATTCCTATACTATATGATTTGGAGTTACTGGAGTATAAAGAGGGGCACGTAAGTGTATTCAGGGGTACCAAAGTACAATCAGGGCCACGTATGTGCATTCAGGGGTACCGAAGTACAAACAGAGGCAAGTATGTGCATTCAGGGGTACTGAATTACAAATAGGGGCACGTATATGTATTCAAAGGTACCGAAGTACAAACAAGGGCACGTATGTGCATTCATTCAATAGTTAATTATAAACATTTAATTAAAGAACTATAATATAGGAATACAAGTAGAATTTATTTACATGTTGAAACACTATGAACTTACCAACTATTTAGTGTCAATCAACAATTTTTGATCTATATAATAATTAAACACAATATATTAATCTCATACATATCTCACATTCTATTCAAGTCCTTTAACATGAAAATCATCAAATTGACCATTTTCTAGAAATCAAATTACAATCGAATATTCTAGGCTTTTAAATATTCCTTATTATTCATCAAAGTCACTATCAAACCTTAAAATTTTGACATCTTAACAATTTAATCCTTAGACCAAAATCTAAGAAAAATCACTTCACAAAACAACCAAATACCATAATCAAAGCTTCATACATATAACCATCATCACACACAACCAAGATTCATTAATGGTAACTTCCAAATTTTTTAACAAATTCAAAAACAAAGGTACGGGCTAGCTGGACCTAGTTGTAACGATCTCAAAAACCAAAAAAATTACAAGAAACGGAATTGGAATGAGTTTACATGCAAGAAATGAGAATAGTCGAACCTAGCTTGATAAAAATGGTGTTCTTTCACCCTCAATTTTTGGTTCCTTCACTTGTGGAAGATGACAAAGCTATTTTCTTAATATTTTACTTTAGTTTTATTATTAATTTACAATTATACCTTGTTTTCTTTAACATATAACTAACTAATTGGAACGGTGGAAATGTGCAAGTGTACACAATCGTAAATAAAGTGACAAGTAAATGTCGAGTTATCGTACCCACAGGGATTATAAAAAGCAATATTTATGAAATTAATTAAAACACTTTGGTGAGGTAAAAATAATTTTGGTTTGAAAAGAGTGATTTATAAACTAAGATTTTAAAACTAAGCAAACAATTTAAAAAAAAATAAAAGAGTTCTAGTGCATGATTTCAATTAAGATTTAATCAAGATGATATAGTTGTGTAAGATTAATTATACCTTTTTAACTTAGAAATATTAAATTCGTGCTTATGCTGTTATGAATAAATTCACTACGCAACCCAAAGAATTTGCTAACTTATGAACATATTTACTAATTAAAAATTTCCATTTATCTCTTGGACATATCCCTATGCCAATTCAACCGACTAAACAGATTTAATAAAGTAATTATGCTATCGCACATACATACTTATTGAATTAAATTATCTCTCGCATATTCCTATGTCAATTCAACCTATTAATTCAACTTAATAAACATGTAAAAGATTATGTGAAGTAACAAAGTAGCCATACCTTGAAACAATTTAATCACAACAATCTTGCGAGTTATGCAAGGCATATGTATCGCCAAATACAATGCTAATTTAATTTTCGCTACCTTAGAAGAATTAAACATGCACCGATTAAGTATCGAGTCCATTAATTGCAATTTCAACTGTTTAAACAATTAATTGTTTAGTTATCTAAACAATTATAATGCCAGATAACCTAAGCATGATTTTACTTAATCAAGCATTTCACTGAGGCCTATAACAGCATAAACACTATTTTAACAATTCAAGTAGGCAAAATATAATCAACCCAACACGAATTAAATTCAAGCTAAATTGATTAAAATAATCATTTCAGCAACAATATTATTCATAGATATGTTCATCATAAAAATAGCAGAAATTAAAAAGAAAGGGAACAGAAAGCAAATCTAGCGTTTTTCTGCGGCTTGACTGTTGCTCTATTCTTTTGTCTCCGTTGTCTTCGCCGAGCAAGGATTCTACGAATCCTTGATTGCTGTCCAAGATGGCTGAAGAACACCTTTTTCTCAAGAGAGGAAATCGGCACAAGAGGAAGGGAAAATGGGATTAAAAAATAGAGAGGAAACTTTAAGAGAAGTGAAGAGAGGATGAGAGAATGTTGTGGAATGAGGGATGTTGAGGGATGCTTTGAAATGGGCAGCATAGGGTGGATTTTATAGCTGAAGAGGGCTGCTAAAAATAGCAAATTCAGCAGCCAATAGAGCCCTCCCATGGCTGGCCACACACATGGCAAGGTTGAAGCTTTCAACCTTGCTAAAAATAGGCTGGGGCAAATCCACAAAGCCTAAAATAAAGGTGGGGTTTGAACATAATTTGGAGATTTTTCAAGGGCCTTTTTGCAAGCATATTTTATCAGCTAATTTTTTTATTTGGGTCAGTCAATGGACGGTTCTGGTCAGCCCAATTAGTGGCTGGTTTGGCTTACTTCATTCGGTTCAACCAGTGCGGTTCACTAGGCCCTTTCTTCATAATTAATTAAAATTAATTCATTTAACCTAAATTAAATAAGAAATAAATTAAAATTAATTTAATTATGATTTAATACACATTTCTGGACTATTTTGGGCTGGAAATTAATTGGCCTCTATACTTCAAATTACTCTTGGTTTTGTTCTTCTCGCAGTGCTCACCGGGTCCTTTTTCTCCAATTGTGAAATTCTGTCAAAAAATAACCAAATTTAATCAAAATTAACTATAAAATTAATTAAAATTCATAATTTTCATATTTTTAACATAATTTAATATTTAATTATTTTTTGACAAGAATTTAACCGAATTTGCATGAATTTATGTAAGATTGGGTATGAAAAAGTATATAAATATTTGTGTTTCCACACCCCCAAACTTAATTCATTGCTCGTCCCGAGTAATGCGCAAATTTTGAAAAGAATCTCTCTAAAACACCTTTGAAAAATTCCTTCAGAACAATATTTTTCCCAAAATTATGAACTTAAAATACTTATGCTCAAAGACAAGAAATCTGTTAGTTATGCTACTTAAGTATGCATATTGTTCAAATTAAATTCAACAACTTATAATAATAGCAAAATTTAGACTAAATGCTTTTGTAATAAAGACATGTTAACCCTTACCAATTTGATTTTTATTCCTTTATTCAAGACTAAGCTGTAATCATTAAGCTTAACTTATGTCTTCATATGTTGATCGTAGCAATTTCTCTCCACTAATGTAGGTAGCATGAGGACTTTGAATCAATAGGTCTTTATCAAGGTTGTAACGTGGCTAGGCTAGGGGTAAGTGAAAGATGGATAAATTTTGGTTTAAGAAACCCTAGACTCAGTGTCAATTGAACCTTCAGAGTTTTTACCTTCGATACACCAACTTGACTTTCATATGCTCTTTTGTACATCTTTCAAATACATGTGCTCTCTTCTTTTTTTAAAAAATTAACACGAGCACTTACTTTGTGTACTGCAATTCTCGAGCAATTGATACTTCTTTTCAACTCCCCCAAACTTATTTTCAAAAAACATCTAGAATATTACTGAATCTAGTGTTTGGGACAATTTTAAGATTATTAAGCGAAAAGTAATGGCTAATTATTGTAAGGGTCGAAATAAAATCAGGCCATATAGTCTCATAGTTGGGTTTCAACGGATAAAATATACCATGGTGGGCTTGAAAGGCTCAAGCAATCTAAACAATAGTTGCCTAAATCATTTCCAACGTTCCATGCTCCCTAGGATTTTGCCTCAAGAAACTTACTAAGTCAATTATAAAGACTTAAACTTTCATGCATACCTAACTTTCCTAAAGAACTAAAAAATTTTATGGTACGAATTTGTATGCTTTATTAAAAACACATTCATGTCATTACTAAGCTAACATAATAATTTATTGAAATAATAGAACTTTATTCATACTCAAATTGAGCATCCTTAACAGAATTCAAATTTCTGAACAAAATATATCCTAATCATAATTAAAAGAAAATTTTTATTCTGAGTGGAAATAATTCAATTTCTCGGTCCCCCCAACTTAAAATGAGCAATGTCCTCATTGTTTAAAGTGAATGGATACTATACACCAGGTAGGATTTTAGAAAAGAGGAGGTGAGTCAATGTGACTGCTTAAGTACCAAGCTCTTTCGGAATCCAATCCTAGACATGTATATATCTATTGCCACACTTTATACTTTATGACTTGTCCATGTTTATTCAAGATTTCCTTCTCTTATTTTATTATGCAGAAATAAAAGTTCCTAATTTAAACTTGATCCTAAAATAACCTAAAAAAACATAAATAAAATAGAGTCAAGATCCCTCCCTTTTATTTATTTGCAGATCCTTCCAACTTGGACTCATCTTTTGCTCCATCATTATTGCCTTTGCATGAATCGCTTCGCTCCTTTTTCGAGAGTGGAGTCCATGGCTCGAATATGAAATCTGGAAATTCAGGCACAAAAATAAATGGGTCATTGTATATTCTCTGGAAAGCACTTCAAATCGAGTCATCCCTTATTTTTGAGTATCTCCAATATGCTTGTTGCTGCCATTGCATGTGTCGCATTAAGTCCATCAAATTTGACAACTCATCTCGAAAGTCTGGGCTAGGCGACTGAGCTCTAAACATTGGAGTTCCAGCATCCGATTCATCTTTTGGCTCTACTGGGTTCACCTTATCAGGGACTTCAAATGATTGCATCGTGGGATCTTCTTCTTCATCAGGTTCCTCAGTCAACTCGTTGTTGTGGAACTGAGTCTCCGGCTACTCGGTAGAGGTCCCAATCTGTAATTGTGCCTTGGGTGTACCTTGTCTTCTTGACATTAGCAAGAATTTCTACTTTCAAGCAAAAAATAGTTATTGTAAAGGGGAAGTAAGCAGGGCCAGAACGTCTAGAGGCACAGTTTCGAATTTCTTTCAGGATGATCTTTCTTACATCAATGGTCTTACCCGTTAAGATCGAGTATAGTAAGACCATTCGCTCTAATGAAATTGTAGTCCCATGTGAGCTAGGCAGAAGGCTGAAACAGATGAAATAAAACCATACCTTTCCAATAGGTGTTAAATATTCTCTTTGACACGTGTGGGTTCCTTGTTTTGACACAGTCCAACTAGAACCTTAAATGTAAGCTCCTTGAGAATTTCTTACAGAAGTTCCGGCTTGATATTGCTCATCAAAGACGAATACTCGTCGTTCTCAAAATCAGGCAATTCAAAGAACTCATTAATAGCATTCAAATTTATAGGTACCTTGATTCCGCGAATAGGAACTTCTATCATCTCGCTTGAAATTAAATTCGTGTAAAACTCACGAACTAGCTCCTCATCCACACTAGGTCTCCTTTTACAAAACAGTTCCCAGTTGAGAGCTTTAGCAATTTGACGAATACGTGCCATGAAGTCTCTGTAGTTGCTCTCCTTCAGTGTGAAGCCTTTCTCAAGATGCATATGTTGATTTTTGTAGGTACTTTCGTATCTCACTTTAGCTTCAACACAATGGAACTTGCTTTGTGTTTCATCGATTTGAGCAGAGGCGCGAGTTCTCTTGCGAGGCATAATTGAGCTTTTTGTAAAATTATAAGAACTCAAAGAAAATTAATGCAAGAAAAAGATGGCAAATTAAAAGGAGGAGGGTTGAAGAATTTTGGCTTAAGGATTGGTGTGCAAAGAGGGTGCTGCACAAGGCTAGAGAACAAGCAGCAGCACGCAAAGGTGTGCAGCAAGAAGCGCGCGACACTTCGTCGAAGGCCTGGAGCTTGTGCGGAAGCTGGGATGTGCGTATGGGGCGTGGCACGGGCAGCGATGAAGGTGCGCAGATGGGGCGCTGGCAGCGAGAATCGCGACTCGGCAAATCGCTGATCAAAACAGAGAGGCGCATGAGTGGGTGCTGGGTGTTGGTCGGGTCGTGCAGCGTGATGCTGCTGGGTGTTTGCCGGCTAGGCTGCTGGAGCTAGGGGTGTTGCGGCACAAGGTGTTTTGGTTTTTGGTTGATGCATGGATGGGAGGTATAAGGTGGTATATATAGCATAAGTAATAGGACTTAAAATAGAACTCTTAGTCTAATTTAATAATTAAAGATAAGAGTTTAATTCTAATCCTACTCAAATTTAACAATAATTAATCCTACTCAAATTTAACAATAATTAATAATTAAATATAAGCATATAGAATTATCAATTGCTATTAATTATTAAGATAAACATAAAATAAAAATTGAAATTAAATTAATCCTAATTCTAATCTAAGTTGATAAAAATTAATATATAAATTATAATTAATATAATTATATATTAAAGTTTATCAAATTATTAATAATATTAAAAAATGAAAAAAATATTTCTTCTAAATGCCTTAAAATATATATTTACAAAGAAAGGCACCTAATTTTCATTATTTACGAAAAGAGCAATCAAAATTTAAAAATAATTCAATTTAAGTCCCTAGACTCAATGAAAATTAAAAATTGAGTTGCAAATTAAAAATTGGATCAAATTGAACCTTTTATTTGAAAAACAAAAATTTATTTTGTTGATTAGGGAAAAATTTCTTGGAAAATTATGTTAAAATAAATTCCCAAGAAAGATTGGAGGGGTCACAAATGGTCCCGCTTAAGTTCCAACCTCCTAGACAGAATTTATTTAAACATACTAAACCTGAAAAATAGGCCCTAAATTATGTTTTAAACAAAACACGAAAATTATTAAATATCTAATAAAATGAACGAGACGCTATCCCGTTTAGTTTTATTCCCTCAATAGTGTTTCAAACGCTGAGCATTAACTTGAAAATTACCTCTCTTACCTTGGAGTTCAACAACTCCATATGGATAGACTCTGTGAATTGTAAATGGACTGGACCAACGTGATTTTAGCTTACCTGGAAAGAACTTCAATCTCGAGTTGAACAACAATACTTGTTGACCTGCTTCAAATTCTCGAAACCGGATGTGTTTGTCATGCCATTTCTTGAGTCTCTCTTTGAGTAATTTGGCATTTTCATATGAGAACATTCGGAATTCTTCTAACTCGTTGAGTTGGAACATCCTTCTTTCTTTTGCGAGCTTAGGATCTAAGTTGACTCGTCAAAGAGCCCAGTAATCTTTGTGCTCTAACTCTAAAGGTAGATGACATGCTTTACCAAAAACCAGCCTATAGGGTGACATCCCTAAAGGTGTCTTGTACGCTGTCCTGTAGGCCCATAAAGCGTCATCTAGTCTTTTGGACCAGTCTCGTCGGTTCGGGCAAACTACCTTCTCCAATATGCCCTTCATTTCTTTATTTGCCAGTTCAGATTGTCCATTCATCTGCGGATGGTAAGCCATTGCAACCTTGTGTTTCACCCCGTGCTTGTCTAGTAACCATTTTAACCACATGTTCACAAAGTGGGACCCTTCATCACTAATGATGGCCCTTAGGGTTCCAAACCTCATGAACACGTGTTTTTGCAAAAACTTCATCACAACCCTAGCATCGTTTGTCGGATATACCTCTGCCTCGACCCACTTGGACACATAATCTACTGCTACCAATACATACTTGTGACCAAAAGACGAAGGGAAGGGCCCAAGAAAATAAATACCCCAAACATCGAATAATTCGACCTCAATGATGTTTGTTTGAGGCATCTCATTTCTGTTGGTGACATTTCCAACTCTTTGACATCGGTCACAACTCTTTACGTATGCATATGCATCCTTCCATAGTGTTGGCCAAAAGAATTCGGCTTGCAATACTTTGGCTACAGTATGAGTTCCTCCGAAATGACCCCCACTTGGGGCTGAGTGACAGTGGTATAGAATCTGCGGTATTTCTTCTTTTGCCACGCATCTCCTAATCATCTGATCTGCACACTTCTTAAACAGATATGGTTCCTCTCAGAAATAGTACTTCACATCGTGAAGAAAATTTCTCCTTTGTTGATATGTCTTATCATACGGCATTAAACCACAAGCTAAAAATTTAGCAATATTAGCAAACCAAGGGGTATTATGGACATGACTTACCTTCAGTATATGTTCATCTGGAAATGTTTCTTGAATCGGTACAAGTGGAGAATTCCCTTCTTGCGGCTCCAATCTGGACAAGTGATCTGCTACTTGGTTTCCTACTCCCTTTCGATCTTGAATTTCTAAATCAAACTCTTGAAGTAGAAGTACCCATCGGATCAACCTCAGCTTAGCGTCTTTCTTGGCAAGTAAATATTTAATTGCCGAGTGGTCTGTATAGACAGTTACCTTGGTACCAGTGACAGCCCTAATTTGACCCTAGTCGGAAAGTGGTTTTTGGACCACAAAAACTGAGTTATAAAAATAATTATAAGTTATATTTCATGTTTATGAAGTGAGTAAATACATGTGCGAAAGTTTCAAGCTTTGATTTGGTCATTTGCATGTGAATTTATTCAATAGGACTTATGTGTGACACTTTTGAAATATGATAGGTTAATTTATAATGGTTTATTAATGCATGTGTTTAAAAGAATGGTTTTGCATGTTAAATTACCCATTTCTAGATAGTGGCCGGCCATGTTACTAGTTATAATATAAAACATGTTAAACTTTTTTTAGTTAAATGGCATAATATCATGTAATAATATTAAATAAAAAAAATACAAAGTGGGTGAAAAAAACAAAGTGTTCACCTTGTTCTCTCAAAGCCGAAAGTAAAGAGAAATTGGGGAGAAAAGAACCATTGGTCATCTTAGGTTTCCATTAAGGTAAGAAATGCATGTCAATTCTTGAAATTTTAGTTAAATTTGAGTTAGTTACCAAGTTCTTTATGTAACCCATGTTAAAAAAAATTTTGATTTTGGGATGATTAGAACTTTCAGCCATAGTAGTTTTTGAAGGTTAAGGTTGTTGTTTCATGCTAAATTGGATGAATAATGGTAGATAGGTGTTTGAACTAAACTAATGATCAAATAGATGCATAGATACTAAGTGGTAAGAATCGGCTATCATGTTTGATACTATTGCCAAATATGAAAATGTTATACTTGAGTAATGTATGTGTTTTGAGTTGATAATATGAAAAGAATGCTTAAATGTGTTATAACCAATTAGGTGTTAAATTAAAGGTTGCTAAAATTCCATTGTTTTAGCCGAATATGTGTTTGACTAAAGAAGAATTTGTTGAAGAATGTATGTGAACATGGCAAGTGTATTCGGCTTAGTGCATAAATGATATGAAAATTTTGGAATTTATTTTTGATTATGTGTATGTATGACCAAATATAATCGGCCACATGAATAATATAAGTACATGATGTTATATTATAATTATTGAGCTTAAGTATATGGGTGCATGTATATGTGGTCATATAATGACGTTTTGGTTTTGAAAGTTGAATGATGAATTGTTATTTAAATTATATGAACATTCGGCAAAGGTAGCCATGGTGTATAAAATTGTATTATTTATGAAATTTGTAAGTTTAAAATTAATTGTGGTAATGATAAATTATAATAAAATGAGTTTAATATGTGATTGCCGAATGTGATTAATAAGCAAACATTATTGGTCAAAATATTGAACACTTCTATTTGTATTCATTAAGCTCAAGAGTAAGGGGGATCAAAGTTGGATAAGGGAAAAGAGAAAGCAATAGAGTAATCAATCCGCAACCGTTCCAATATACCGAGGTAAGCTTTTAAGTAGTCTCCTCTAGTATACATAATTCATGATGCCTATAAGAATATGGTAGATGAATCGAAATTTTTGGTTTGCACTTGAATAAAACTGTTTATTAATTAATGTGAGTATGCGACTCATAGTGAGGGTCATTTTGAGTTAAGCTGTAATAGTGATATGAATATGTGATTTTGAGTATAACTTTGAAGTTGAAATGTGAATGATGATATGTATATTGAGACAAATATCCAGACATGAGGTCCGCAGGCTATATGCTAGAATCTATCCGGACATGAGGTCCGCAAGCTATATGCTAGAATCTATCCGGACTTGAGGTCTACAGGCTACGTACTGGAAAAATATCTGGGCTAAGGACCCGCAGGCCCTTGCTGGCAATGTATTCTGAGCTTTAATATTTAACAGAACCGATGCCAGTAATGTAAGTAAGATTGTAATTTCGAATGTCCGTGGTAAACATTGTTGCTTAAGTACCATATAGTTTACATGTTAATGTTTGCATTACAAACTCATATTTGAATTGATTTCTATGCAAATTACTAGTATCAAAGTACGGTATATATATATATATATGTGTGAATTAATTCGATAATTGAGGATAAGATAATGGTATAATTGGTTAGTGTTAGTTATCATATGAAAGTTTATGATTAAAGATAATAGTATAAGCTTTGTAATTAGTGAATATGTGTTAGAAATTTATATATATATATATATGTACATACATATTCGGTCAAATGGTAACCAATTTGAATATTAGTATGTGATTTTAAGCACTCGATTTAAATAATAAGTTTTAAATTGTTTGTATTACTTAAAACTTACTACGCATCAATATGCTCACTCTGCTGCCTTAATTCTTTGTTTTATAGATTCTGCTCGTCAGCTACGGTCTCAGGGATCTCAAAGTCAAAGTCGTCTACACCATCTAAACTTTTGGTACTCTAGTAGTTAAAATTTGATAATGGCATGTATAGGCTTGACTTTTTGTTGTTAAATAGTTATCTTTTTGGATGATGTCTACAGCATCAATATGGCTTGATAAGTTACTATATGTGTTCCAAATGGTTAAGCTGAATGTGTGGTTGAGATTTAATTAATGTTTTCAATGTTTGATGTGAATTGAACTTAAGAATGAATCACTATACCTAGTTATCTTGATATGACTCTTTTGTATATG
This sequence comes from Gossypium anomalum, assembly GCA_025698475.1. Taxonomy (NCBI): domain Eukaryota; kingdom Viridiplantae; phylum Streptophyta; class Magnoliopsida; order Malvales; family Malvaceae; genus Gossypium; species Gossypium anomalum. The sequence continues at coordinate 66,921,558 of CM046956.1, forward strand.
GTAATACTCTTTAACCCTCCGGCGACAGGTACGGGTTAAGGGTGTTACATTTTATTGGTATCAAAGATACGATTTAGTCAATTCTAGGACTACCGTAATACGAGTGGGTTTAGCTATACATGCCATTATGTGTTTATTTGATAGTGTGGTGATTTCTGACAGTTAAAAATGTGTTTACGTATAGTAATGGATCCCGATCCCAATCGAGCGGTAGCTGATGATGTTGAGAGTGTAGCGCCTGCTCTAGCGCATGGGACAACGCCGGTGGACTCTTAACCTATTGCTAGTAATCAGAACGATGAAGCTAGACAGGCTTTTTATAGCGTGATGAATGATTGGTTCAATCAGTATATTCGAACTAATACAGCTGTTCCACAACCCCCACTCCTGACTAATACACCCCCTGCACCCGCGATACCTCTGGTGATGATCAGGTAGGTTAAATAAGCCCCCGGTTGATAGAATTTGAAAACACGGGGCTACTGAATTTAAAGCTACAGACAGCGATGATGTGGAGCAAGCTGAATTTTGGTTGGACAACACTATTCAGGTATTTGATGAACTATCTTGCACACCCGATGAATGCCTAAAGTGTGCTATATCTTTGCTACGTGATTTTGCCTATTATTGGTGGAGTACATTGGTTTCTGTTGTACCCAGAGAGTGAGTGACGTGGGAATTCTTCTAGATCAAATTTTGAAAAAAGTATATCAGTCAGAGGTTCATCGATCAGAAACGAAAGGAATTTCTTGAGCTTAAGTAGGGTTCCATGTCAGTTACTGACTATGAACAGAAGTTTGTCAGACTTAGTAGATATGCTCGAGAATGTGTATTGTCTGAGGCTATTATGTGTAAACGTTTTGAAGATGGGCTGAATGAAGATATAAAAATGTTTGTTGGCATTCTTGAAATACGAGAGTTTGTAGTACTTGTCGAGCTAGCTTGTAAAGCTGAAGAACTTAGTAAAGAGAAAAGAAAAGCTGAAGTTGGAGCGGAAGAATTTCGTAAAATATTTTCAGGAAAGTCTTTTCAGCAATCATCAAAGAAATTTTGAGATGATTCAGACCGATCAAGGGACACTTCGAGTTTTTCCAGACGAGACCGCGATCGACCCCTAGTGAGTACGCGAGCCACTTCAGTTGCTAGTGTTGGAAACGATCGTCAGGACAGAGCAAAGTGCAAGTATTATGGTAAATGGCATTCGGGGAGTTGTAGATTTTATGACCGCTCCTATTATAAATGCGGGTCAGTCGACCACTTTATCAAAGATTGCTCGAGATTATCCGAACAAAATGTGAATTAGAGTGGGAAACCGAGTAATACTACAGCACGAGGTAGACCACCTAGGAATCCGGGGAATGCTAGTGGCGGTCAGAGAGGGTTTAAGGATGCTACCACCAGCTCTGAGGCTCGTGCTTCTACTAGAGCTTATGCTATACGTGCACGCGCGAGGATGCTTCTTCGCCTGATGTTATTATCGGTACTTTCACTCTCTTTGATACTGATGTGATTGCTTTGATTGACCCTGGTTCTACTCATTCTTATGTATGTGAGACTTTAGCATCCAGTAAGACTTTACCTGTTGAGTCTACTGAGTTCGTTATTAGAGTGTCGAATCCCTTGGGTCGTTATGTGCTTGTCGACAAGGTGTGTAAGAAATGCCCCTTAATAATCCGAAGCTCCTGTTTTTCGGCTGATTTGATGCTTTTACCGTTTGATGAATTTGATATTATTCTCGGTTTGGATTGATTGACCGTACATGATGCGGTTGTGAATTGCAAAAGTAAGACCATTGAATTGAGGTGTACAAATAATGAGATAATCCGAGTTGAGTCTACTGATTTGAATGGATTGCCAGCAATAATATCCTCGATGTTGGCTCAAAAATATGTGAGAAAGGGGTGTGAAGCGTATCTTGCATACATACTTGATAATAAAGAATCAGAAAATAAACTTGAATCGGTGCCAGTGGTTTGTGAATATCTGGATGTTTTTCTCGAAGAATTACTGGGGTTACCAACTGTTCGGGAGGTAGAGTTTGGCATCAAACTTGTACCTGGGACTACACCGATTTCGATAGCTCCGTATCGTATGGCACCAATAGAATTAAAGGAATTGAAAGCTCAATTGCAAGAGTTGACGGATAGAGGTTTCACTCAACCGAGTTTCTCACCTTGGGGTGCACCAGTTTTGTTTGTGAAAAAGAAGGACGGAACCATGAGATGTGCATTGACTATCGTCAGTTGAATAAAGTGAAAATAAAGAATAAATATCCGTTACCGTGTATTGATGATTTGTTCGATCAATTGAAAGGAGCCTCCGTATTTTCAAAGATAGATTTGAGATCGGGTTATTATCAGTTGCGAGTTCGAGACTCAGATATACCTAAAACTGCTTTTAGAACGAGATACAGTCACTACGAGTTCTTAGTGATGTCGTTTGGGCTCACTAATGCCTCTACAATATTTATGGACTTGATGAATCGAATTTTTAGACAGTATTTGGATCGGTTTGTAGTTGTGTTTATCGACGACATTTTGGTTTATTCGCGAGATGAAACCGAACATGCCGAGCACCTGAGAGTAGTGTTACAGATGTTACGGGATAAGGAGTTATACGCTAAATTCAGTAAATGTGAGTTCTGGTCGAGGGAAGTTAGCTTTTTGGGTCATGTGGTATCTGCATCAGGTATTCGAGTTGATCCGAGTAAAATTTTAGCCGTACTTAACTGGAAGCCTCCGAGAAATATTACTGAGGTTCGAAGCTTTTTGGGACTTGCCGGTTACTACAGACGATTTGTAAAGGGTTTCTCGATGATAGCCACACCAATGACGAAACTACTTGAAAAGATGTTAAGTTTGAATGGTCGAGAAATGTCGAAAAAAGTTTCGATCAATTGAAAACTTATTTGATCAAGCTCCATATTAGTACAACCCGAATCCGGTAAAGAGTTTGTCATTTACATGATGCATCCTTGCTTAGGTCAAGTTTGTGTGTTGATGCAAGAAGGCGAGTTGTAGCTTATGCATCGAGGCAATTGAAGCCGCATAAGAAAAACTATCTCGACTCATGATCTTGAATTAGCTGCCATTGTTTTCGCTTTAAAAATATGGCGACACTACTTGTTTGGTGAGAGGTGCCATGTATATTCGGATCACAAAAGTCTCAAATATTTGATGACTCAAAGAGATTTGAATCTGTGACAAAGACATTGTCTTGAGTTGTTGAAAGATTATGAGCTTGTCATTGACTATCACCCGGGAAAGGCTAATGTGGTTGCCGATTCTTTAAGTCGTAAATCACTGTTTGCTTTACGAGCGATGAATGTACATCTGTCTGTTTTATCCGATAATGTGTTAGTAGTAGAATTAAAGGCCAAACCATTGTTGATTCATCAAATTCGTGAAGCTCAAAAGGTCGATGATGAATTGGTTGCAAAACAAGCTGAATGTGTTTCGAATATGGAATCAGAGTTTCAAATTGATGATGACGATTGTTTGAGGTACAGAAGTCGATTGTGTGTTCCAAGAAATTCAGAACTTATTTCGATGATTCTGAACGAAGCTCATTGTAGCCGAATGTCAATTCACCCGGGGAGTAGGAAAATGTACAACAACCTGAGACGTCAGTTTTGGTGGCATGGTATGAAATGAGACATTTCTGATTTTGTTTCGAAGTGTTTAATATGTCAACAAGTGAAAGCGGAACACCAAGTGCCTTCAGGATTACTTCAGCCGATCATGATACCCAAATGGAAGTGGGATCGAGTCACGATGGATTTTGTATCTGGGTTGCCATTGTCATCAAGCAAGAAAGACGCGATCTGGGTTGTTGTTGATAGACTGACAAAGTCAGCTCATTTTATTCCTGTACGTACGGATTATTCCCTTGACAAGCTAGCTGGAATGTATGTACCTCAGATTGTAAGGTTACATGGAGTACCTATTTCTATTGTGTCAGATAGAGATCCGAGATTCACATCGCAATTTTGGAAGAAATTGCAAGAAGATTTGGGTATCAAGTTGCATTTTAGCACTGCTTTTCATCCCCAGACTGATGGTCAATCTGAGCGGATAATTCAGATACTCGAGGATATGTTGAGATGTTGCATCCTCGAGTTTAGTGGTTCATGGGAACGATATTTACCTTTGATTGAATTCGCTTACAACAATAGTTTTCAATCAAGCATTAAGATGGCACCTTACGAAGCTTTGTATGGTCGTAAATGCCGTACACTATTGTTTTAGACCGAGCTTAGTGAAAGAAAAATCTTTGGGGTTGATTTGATTAAAGATACCGAGCGCGTAAAGTAAAAGTAATCGCGAAAGTCCAAAGCGACTTCGATCGTCGTCGTGTCGACGCGATTTGAAACGAAAAGACATTGAATATCGGGTTGGAGACAAAGTATTTCTTAAAGTTTCACCTTGGAAAAAGTGCTCGATTTGGTCAGAAGGCAAATTGAGTCCGAGGTTTATCGGGCCGTATGAGATATCCGAATGAATTGGGCCAGTCGCTTACAGATTGATTTTACCCCCTGAACTTGAAAAGATTCACAATGTTTTTCATGTCTCGATGCTTCGACGTTATAGATCTGATCCTTTGCACATAATTAATCCATCAGAGGTTGAAATTCAATCTGATTTGAGTTATGAAGAAGAACCGATTCGTATCCTAGCTCGCGAAGTGAAAGAGTTACGAAACAAAAAGGTTCCTTGAGTAAAGGTGTTATGGCTCAAACACAGGATCAAATAAGCTACTTAGGAAACTGAGAACTCTATGAAGGAACGATACCCAAATATATTCACTGGTAAGATTTTCGGGGACGAAAATTCCTTAAGTGGGGGAGAGTTGTGACAGCCCTAATTTGACCCTAGTCGAAAAGTGGTTTCGGGACCACAAAAACCGAGTTATAAAAATAATTATAAGTTATATTTCATGTTTATGAAGTGATTAAATACATGTGTGAAATTTTCAAGCTTTGATTTGGTCATTTGCATGTGAATTTATTCAATAGGACTTATGTGTGACACTTCTGAAATGTGATAGGTTAATTTATAATGGTTTATTAATGCATGTGTTTAAAAGAATGGTTTTGCATGTTAAATTACCCATTTCTAGATAGTGGCCGGCCATGTTACTAGTTATAATATAGAACATGAATTTTCTATTAACTTTATTTTAGTTAAATGGCATAATATCATGTAATAATATTAAATAAAAAAAATACAAAGTGGGTGAAAAAAACAAAGTGTTCACCTTGTTCTCTCAAAGCCGAAAGTAAAGAGGAATTGGGGAGAAAAGAACCATTCAGTCATCTTAGGTTTTCATTAAGGTAAGAAATGCATGTCAATTCTTGAAATTTTAGTTAAATTTGAGTTAGTTACCAAGTTCTTTATGTAACCCATGTTAAAAAAATTTTTGATTTTGGGATGATTAGAACTTTCGGCCATAGTAGTTTTTGAAGGTTAAGGTTGTTGTTTCATGCTAAATTGGATGAATAATGGTAGATAGGTGTTTGAACTAAACTAATGATCAAATAGATGTTTCAAAATTTAGTGTTGGTTCATTAGAACCGTATAAACCGAGACCTAAAACTCCTATTAATAGAAAAACGAAACCCCCTGCAGTGTACAAAATAAATTTTGTAGCCGAGTACAGACGTTTCTTTCCCCCCCACATGATAGAATGTTTGATACTATTGCCGAATATGAAAATGTTATACTTGAGTAATGTATGTGTTTTGAGTTGATAATATGAAAAGAATGCTTAAATGTGTTATAACCAATTAGGTGTTAAATTAAAGGTTGCTAAAATTCCATTGTTTTAGCCGAATATGTGTTTGACTAAAGAAGAATTTGTTGAAGAATGTATGTGAACATGGCAAGTGTATTCGGCTTAGTGCATAAATGATATGAAAATTTTGGAATTTATTTTTGATTATGTGTATGTATGACCAAATATAATAGGCCACATGAGTAATATAAGTACATGATGTTATATTATATTTATTGAGCTTAATATATGGGTGCATGTATATGTGGTCATATAATGACGTTTTGGTTTTAAAAGTTGAATGATGAATTGTTATTTAAATTATATGAACATTCGGCAAAGGTAGCCATGGTGTATAAAATTGTATTATTTATGAAATTTGTAAGTTTAAAATTAATTGTGGTAATGATAAATTATAATAAAATGAGTTTAATATGTGATTGCCGAATATGATTAATAAGCAAACATTATTGGTCAAAATATTGAACACTTATATTTGTATTCATTAAGCTCAAGAGCAAGGGGGATCAAAGTTGGATAAGGGAAAAGAGAAAGCAATAGAGTAATCAATCCACAACCGTTCCAATATACCGAGGTAAGCTTTTAAGTAGTCTCCTCTAGTATACATAATTGATGATGCCTATAAGAATATGGTAGATGAATCGAAATTTTTGGTTTGCACTTGAATAAAACTGTTTATTAATTAATGTGAGTATGCGACTCATAGTGAGGGTCATTTTGAGTTAAGCTGTAATAGTGATATGAATATGTGATTTTGAGTATAACTTTGGAGTTGAAATGTGAATGATGATATGTATATTGAGACAAATATTCGGACATGAGGTCAGTAGGCTATATGCTAGAATCTATCTGGACATGAGGTCCGCAGGCTATATGCTAGAATCTATCCGGACTTAAGGTCTGCAGGCTACGTGCTGGAAAAATATCTGGGCTAAGGACCGGCAGGTCCTTGCTGGCAATGTATTCCGAGCTTTAAGATTTAACAGAACCGATGCCAGTAATGTAAGTAAGATTGTAATTTCGAATGTCCGTGGTAAACATTGTTGCTTAAGTACCATATAGTTTACATGTTAATGTTCGCATTACAAACTCATATTTGAATTGATTTCTAGGCGAATTACTAGTATCAAAGTACGGTATATATATATGTGTGAATTAATTCGATAATTGAGGATAAGATAATGGTATAATTGGTTAGTGTTAGTTATCATATGAAAGAATATGATTAAAGATAATAGTATAAGCTTTGTAATTAGTGAATATGTGTTAGAAATTTATATATATATATATATGTACATACATATTCGGTCAAATGGTAACCAATTTGAATATTAGTATGTGATTTTAAGTACTGATTTAAATAATAAGTTTTAAATTGTTTGTATTACTTAAAACTTACTAAGCATCAATATGCTCACTCTCTTTGCCTTAATTCTTTGTTTTATAGATTCGCTTTCAATCAACTACGGTCTCGTGGATCTCAAAGTCAAAGTCGTCTACACTATCTAAACTTTTGGTACTCTAGTAGTTAATATTTGATAATGGCATGTATAGGCTTGACTTTTTGTTGTTAAATAATTATCTTTTTGGATGATGTATATATGTGTAGCCATGCGAAAATGGCTTGATAAGTTACTATATGTGTTCCAAATGGTTAAGCTGAATGTGTGGTTGAGATTTAATTAATGTTTTCAATGTTTGATGTGAATTGAACTTAAGAATGAATCACTATACCTAGTTATCTTGATATGACTCTTTTGTATATGGTAATACTCTTTAACCCTCCGGCGACGGGTACGGGTTAAGGGTGTTACAGTACCTACAAGATAAGATTGAAACTTGTCGAAAGCAAATACGATAGCAAGTAACACTTTTTCTGTTACCGTATAGTTTAACTGAGCTCTTGTCAGAGTTCGGCTTGCATAGTAGATGGGATGAAAAACTTTGTTCTTTCGCTGGCCCATGACAGCTCTTATTGCGAAGTCACTTGCATCACACATCAATTCAAATGGCAAGTCCCAGTCTGGTGTGACAATTATGGGTGCTGTGACTAATTGATTCTTCAAGTCATTGAAAGCTTTTAAGCATTCCTTATTAAATTTGAATATCATGTCCTTCTCCAATAATTTGCATAAAGGTTTAGCAACTTTGGAGAAGTCCTTGATAAATCTTCGATAGAACTCGGCGTGGCCCAAAAAGCTCCTAACACCCTTTACAGATATTGGAGGTGGGAGTTTCTCAATAACATCTACTTTTGCTTTATCTACCTCGATCCCATGTCTTGTTATCTGATGCCCCAGAACAATACCTTCTCGTACCATAAAATGGCACTTTTCCCAGTTAAGGACTAGGTTTGTCTCTTCGCATCACTTTAGTACCTTAGCTAGATTGGCTAGGCAGTCATCGTACGTATCTCCAAACACTGAAAAGTCGTCCATAAAAACTTCCAAAAATTTCTCAACCATGTCAGTGAAAATAGACATCATACATCTTTGAAATGTAGCAGGTATATTACATAGACCAAATGGCATGCGTCTAAATGCAAATGTACCGTACGGGCAGGTGAATGTGGTCTTGTGTTGATCTTCCTGCTACTCTTCAGTATCTCGTTGTACCCCGAGTATCCATCGAGAAAAGCAGTAGTAATCTCGCCCGCATGATCTATCCAAAGATCCGGTCTAAGAACGGCAAAGGGAAGTGATCCTTCCTAGTTACCTTGTTCAGCTTCCGGAAATCGATGCAGATTCTCTATTCCGTGACTGTTCTAGTCAGTATCAACTCGTTATTCTCATTCTCTATGACCGTGATACCTCTTTTCTTTGGTACGTACTGGACCGGACTTACCCATGAACTGCCTGAAATGGAGTAAATGATACCCACATCTAACCACTTGATAATCTCTTTTTTCACTACGTCCTTCATGATGAGGTTTAGCCTTCGTTGTCCATCGATCATCCCTTTTTCACCATCTTCCAGGATGATCTTGTACATGCATACAGGTGGACTAATACCGCAAATATTGATTATTGTCCATCCGATAGCCTTCTTAAATTGTTTCAGAACTAAGGTAAGTTTCTCTTCTTGCTTAGAAGTTAACTCTGCTGAAACAATCACAGGCAGAGTAGAAGCGTCACCTAAATAAACATATTTTAAATGAGAAGGTAATACCTTGAGTTCTAGTTTAGGTGGCTCCTCGATTAACGCTTTTGGCTGTGTGTAATCTCTCTCCCCTAAATCCAAAGATTCAAAATGGGATTATGGATTAAATCCCTTTTGATTAGTTTCTAGCGATGCTAAGTTTTCATCCTCCTCTTCATCACTTAGAGGATTTGATGTCAAAATTCTTTCCAGAGGATCCTCAACAGAGTTGAGTTCCTTCTCCACTATTAAATCCTCTAAGTCAAATACTGCAGAACAATTATCTATTGCGTCAAGAAATCACATTGACTTGAAAACGTTAAATGTTACCTAATCGTCCTGAATGCGCATAGTAAGTTCGCCCTTCTGCACATCAATAAGTGTCCTTCCGGTTGCTAAGAACGGTCTCCCTAGGATAATTGGTACTTTTTGTCTACTTCGAAATCTAAAATTACAAAATCAGCAGGAAATATAAACTTATATACACGTACCAATACATCCTCGATTTTTCCTTCTGGATGTGCTAAAGATTGATCTGCTAGCTGAAGTGTAACCATAGTAGGTCTAGCTTTACCTATCCCCAGCTTCTTAAATATCGACATAGGCATCAAGTTTATACTTGCGCCCAAGTCACATGGTGCCTTACCACAATAAGCTGCTCCAATGTTGCATGGTATGATAAAACACCCAGGATCCTTCAGCTTAGGGGGTAATTTGTCTTGAAGATATGCACTGCATTCCTTCGTCAAAGCTAACGTCTCAAATTCTCCAAGCCTTCGCTTCTTGAATAGGATATCTTTCATGAATTTTACATAATTCGACATTTGTTCAAGTGCTTCAACCAACAGGATGTTGATATGAAGTTGCTTGAGTACGTCAAGGAACTTTTTGAATTGGACCTCCTATTTTTGCTTCTGGAGTCTTTGAGGGTAAGGTGGTGGAGGTTTATATACTGAAGTTGGTACTGGTTGATTTGTCTTTGGTGGCAATTATGCTGCTAACGGAGTGGTTGGCTGATCAGAATTGGCTGGTTCTGAGGTTACCTTTTCAGGTCTTGCACGTTTTGGTTATAGTGGAACTGGAACTTCAACACTCGGTTGAACTTCTTCCGAATCTTGAGCTTCAACATGCTCCTTCTTAGCTTCAATGATGTTGGGCTCTACCTTTTTTTTGCTCCTCAATGTTAGTGCTTTACAATGCTCCTTCCCTGGATTTCTCAGATTTTCCGTATCACTAGGTAGAGCACCTTGTGGATAGTTCCTAAGTTCAGTAGCAAGCTGGCCCACTTGATTCTCCAAATTCCTTAGAGTGGCGTCATTCTTCGCCATGTATGCCTTCAATAAATTCTCTAAGCTATTGGACGATTCAGCTTCAACTGGTCTCTAAACTTGCTGTGAAAAACTAGGCGGCTGGGTTGGTCTAGGTTGGGCGTAGTTGTTACTGCCTCCAACCCCTTGGTTACTCCAGGAAATATTGGGGTGATTTTGCCACGATGGGTTGTAAAAGTTGGATTGCAGCCTCTGCCTTCCTCGGTTCTGGTTCTGATTACCTATGTAGTACATGGATTCTGGGTTTGACGGACATTCTTCAAACACATGTCCTTCCCCACAATAGACACAGGCAATGTTCTCATATTGGTTAGGTGGTTGAGCTGCAAAACTGTTAGACCCATTAGTGGTAAGATTCTTTAACATTAAAGATATCGAAGATACCTGAGATACAAGTAATGTGAGAGCATCCACTTCATGGATTCCAGCAACTCGTCTTCCTGACGTTGCTCGATTGGTTGGCCACTAATAATTGTTACTGGCGAGCCTCTCGATGATTTCATACGCCTCATTGTAAGACTTAGGTAAGATAGCACTGTTAGCAGAAGTATCTACTACCATCCTTGTGTGAGCATTGAGACCATTGTAAAATGTCTCAAGTTGGATGCAATGTGGATTCCGTGATGAGGACATTTTCGTAATAACTCTTTGAATCTTTCCCATGCCTCATACAAGGACTCATCATCCATTTGTTGGAAAGCAGTAATCTCATTTCTCAGCTTAGCAATCTTGCTAGGCGGGAAATACTTCACAAGAAATCTCTCTACTAACTCTTGCCATGTAGAAATCGAGTTCGGAGGCAGTGAGTTTAACCAGGCTCGAGCTCTGTCCCTCAGTGAGTACGGGAACAGTTTTAATCGCAATGCATCTTCGGCTACTCCAGCTAGCTTGAAAGAGTCGCTCACCTCCACAAACAGTCTTAAATGAAGATGAGGATCTTTTGCAGGCATTCCACTAAACTGGCCCACTGTCTGAAGCATTTGGAACATGACTGGCTTCAGCTCGAATTGTTGTGCCTCAATCTCAGATCTTCTAATACCTGGATTAAGGTCATTAAAAATTGGCACAGCATATTGTCGTAAAGCTCTATCCCTATCATCAGCAATAAGGATAGGATTTTGAGCAAGGTTTGCTCCGTTTCCTTGATTGATATTCTCGAAATTCATCTCTTCGGTCCTTCTCTGGTTCGCTTGTCTTCTTCGTTAGCGAAAGGTTCGTTCTATTTCAGGGTCTAGTGGGAGTAAGTCGATAATTTGGTCAATACTCATAAACACTTAAAATAATCAGAGGAGAATTAAATAAGTAAAATTGAACAGGAAAATAAACCAAAATCTAAAACTAAAAAATTCACAAATAATGGTTTTTTAAAACAGTCCCCGGCAACGGCGTCAAAAACTTGGAACGGTGGAAATGTGCAAGTGTACACAATCGTAACAAGTAATAATGTGACAAGTAAATGTCGAGTTACCGTACCAACAGGGACTGTAAAAAGTAATATTTATGAAATTAATTAAAACACTTTGGTGAGGTAAAAATAATTTTGGTTTGAAAAGAGTGTTTATAGACTAAGATTTTAAAACTAAGCAAACAATTTAAAAAATTAAAAGAGTTCTAGTGCACGATTTCAATTAAGATTTAATCAAGATGATATAATTGTGTTGGATTAATATTAAATTCGTGCTTATGCTGCTATGAATAAATTCACAGCAATCCAGTAATTTGCTAACTTATGAACATATTTACTAATTAAAAATTTCCATTTATCTCTTGCACATATCCCTATGCCAATTCAACCGACTAAATAGATTTAATAAAGTAAACATGCTATCGCACATACATACTTATTGAATTAAATTATCTCTCGCATATTCCTATGTCGATTCAACTAATTAATTCAACTTAATAAACATGTAAAAGATTATGTGAAGTAACAAAGTAGCCATACCTTGAAACAATTTAATCACAACAATCTTGCGAGTTATGCAAGGCATATGTATCGCCAAATACAATGCTAATTTAATTTTCAGTTCCTTTAGAAGAATTAAACATGCACTAATTAAGTACTGAGTCCATTAATTGTAATTTCAATCAGTTTAAATAATTAATTCTTTAGTTATCTAAACAATTAAAATGCCAGATAACCTAAGCATGATTTTACTTAATCAAGCATTTCACTGAGGCCTATAACAACATAAACACTATTTTAACAATTCAAGTAGGAAAAATATAATCAACCCAACACAAATTAAATTCAAGATAAATTAATTAAAATAACCATTTCAGCAACAATATTATTCATAGATATGTTCATCATAAAAATATCAAAAATTAAAAAGAAAGGGAGTAGAAAGCAAATCCAGCATTTCTCTGCGGCTTGACTGTTGCTCTATTCTTTTGTCTCCGTTGTCTTCACTGAGCAAGGCTTCTATGAATCCTTGATTGCTATCCAAGATGGCTGAAGAAAACCTATTTCTCAAGAGAGGAAATCGGCACAAGAGGAAGGGAAAATGGGATGGAAAAATGGAGAGGAAACTTTAAGAGAAGTGAAGAGAGGATGAGAGAATATTGTAGAATGAGGGATGTTAAGGGATGCTTTGAAATGGGCAGTATAGGGTTGCTTTTATAGCTGAAGAGGGCTGCTAAAAATAGCAAATTCAGCAGCCAAGAGAGCCCTCCCATGGCCGGCCACACACATGGCAAGGTTGAAGCTTTCAACCTTGTTAAAAATAGGCTGGGGTAAATCCACAAAGCCTAAAATAAAGGTAGGGTTTGAACGTAATTTGGAGGTTTTTCAAGGGCCTTTTTGCAAGCATATTTTATCAACTAATTTTCTGATTTGGTTCAGCCAAGGAACGGTCCTGGTCAGCCCAATTAGTGGCTGGTTCGGCTCACTTCATTCGGTTCAACCAGTGCGGTTCACTAGGCCCTTTCTTCATAATTAATTAAAATTAATTCATTTAACCTAAATTAAATAGGAAATAAATTAAAATTAATTTAATTATGATTTAATACACATTTCTGGACCATTTTGGGCTGGAAATTAATTGGCCTCGATACCTCAAATTACTCTCGATTTTGTTCTTCTCGCAGTGTTCACCGAGCCCTTTTTCTCCAATTGTGTAATTCTGTCAAAAATAACCAAATTTAATCAAAAGTAACTATAAAATTAATTAAAATTCATAATGTTCATATTTTTAACATAATTTAATATTTAATTATTTTTTGACAAGAATTTAACCGAATTTGCATGAATTTAAGTAAGATTGGGTATGAAAAATTATATAAATTTTTGTGTTTCCACTAATGTAACATGTAAAATCGTCCATTTGACCTTACTAAGGTCTTACCACATAAATCCTCGCTCTTTGATTAGTTAATCAATCTATCTCATATAATTCAATTATAACTAGATTTATCCATCCTTTGCGATTTAGTTTTTTTTTCTCAAATTAACTAAGTAAAGGATAAAATTTCTTGATCAAAATTTAATACGACCTTAATGACTTCGTAATTACTCTATAAATAACCTTTACAAGTCAACACAATAGAAATTTGTGGTTCCAAAACCATTATTCCATTACCACTGAATAACGGTCTGTTACAAGTGAAGTACAAGTGGTTTGTCCATAAGGTCAAGTGGTTTTAGAAAACAAGGTGACAGGATTTCCCAAGCTTGGAATGCTCGAAAAATTGCTTAAAAGAAGGATCATCTTGAATAGGTTCTAAGGATAGTTGAAACCTTGACCCGAAGTACTCAAATGCTTTATGGAACCGAAGTTGTAATCAAACTTGACCCATTTAAACTTGATTGGTCTCATGAACCAAAATAAATACATGAATTCATAAGTTCCTTGAATAAGACTTGTTCATGAATTTGGCCTTAATTAAAACTCCATGTTATAATTTAATTGGCTACCTGAATGGACCTACAAAACATGTATAAAAAGAGATTATATAATTTTAAACATTCACATTTTTGAATCAGCTCATAGACACTAAAACATGGCACTTTTACAACATGACAAACTAAGTATAAACCAGACTCTCTAAATGAATAAACGACACACACACTAATACATGATAGTAAACAAACCTAAGGAAAAGTAAGTTAAACACACGATTGAAAACATGAATCAACTAAACACTTAATTGAGACATATGTTAAAACTAGACACACAAATTATCATGTAATAAAAATGGACACATTAAAGACACAAAAGACTAAAACAAACATTAATGACACCATATTTTAGGACATATTTAAAATGCAACAATCTAGACATATTTTAGACTCACCATACTAGGACACAAATAAAACATAAATAAACAATATAAAATTAAAATTAAAAAGCTATGGAATTAATTAAAATAAGATGGGCATTTTTGGGCCTTAAAAAGCCCACATGCTAACATTGCATGGGCTTTGAACGTCTTCATCTTACATTTAGGCCCTTCAAGATTGGCCCAACCTCGGGTCCTTCTTGCTGAATCACATGATGTGACTGGAATCACATCATACCCTCTCTCTTAAAAATGATTTGTCCTCAAATCAGGCCTTTTGCTTGAAAAGAATTGTTGTTGATCATGGTCCCTAAAATTGCATTTTCCTTCCATTGAGTTGATAAAAATTCTTTTAGGAACTTGAAAAAAATCTCGACAAACGAAGTCAAAATAAACTCTATTTCTCATGACATCAACTACATGAAGTTGAGATAATTTAAATATGATGCAATTTGTGTAGTCATGATGAATATCGTGGTATCCTCTCAAATTTTGTAGACAAAAACTCAACACCGAGATCAAACACCAAGTTATCCTTTACCATTTTATCACAAATCTCAAACTTTGTTTTTGATAACATAAAGTGTAACATCAAACAGTTGATCATTATTCACAAAATCATACAACATAAAAACTCGATGTTTGAATACCTTTAACAATAGTATGAAACAAAAATATTCGGGATTGAAAACTTGATTTTGAACTCCCATGTTAGAACGAAACAAATTTTTTCCTTTGAAGAATGAATCATACATGCTAAACAAAGAATTACAAACATGCAAGCACAAATGAACTTCACCCTCATCAATTCCTCAAATAGGCACATATTTACATGAAAGTTTTGCACAAAGATTTAAAGAATTCACGTAAAAATCAGAATCAAGCATATTAAGCATTTCATGTGGAAATTCTTGGTTACTCACATCAATCAAATTTATTCAACATCTATTTAATTCAACAACATCAATGGACTTATCAACTTACGATTTAATGTTGCTAGAACTAACACAAAACATGTCATGAGAAATTTGTTTGAAAACATTATTGAAAACAAACTTTTCAACAACATTCAAAAAATATCGACAATAGGGATAATGGTAAAGTGATCTTTTGGGAACAACATCATTGGCATACTTATCATCAACATTTAATGAATACCATCTTGGTGTAATCTCAAATAGCTCCTTACCTTGCTTACCTTTCAAAAATTGGGGAATAGTTTCGGTCGACAATTTTCCTTTTTCAATCAATTGAAATTACCTTGTAATAGCCGATTTTGGGCCTAGTCAAAAAGGTGGTTTCAGGACCACAAATCTGAGATCGAGAAATTTATTTTTATCATTTCTTTGGTGTTATAGCATGATTATATAGGTGCATGAAAATTTTGGTGAACTAATTTTAGCGTTTGTGAGCTTAATTACGAAAAAGGACTAAATCGCATAAAGGGTAAAAGTTTTGTTTTATTAGTTAAAGGTGTAAAATTGCTGAAGAACCATAATTGGAGGGGTTTAAAGAGTAAATAGACCCTTTAGAAGCTGATGGCCGGCCATAGGGGATAAGAAAGTCATATGGTCAAATGGGTAGGTGACTTAATATATAGTAAAATATTACCCTAGTGTCTAGCCATCATCTTTTTCATTTTTCCTTTCTCCTCCACCAAAATTTTAAGCAAAAATGGGGTTTTCAGAAGCTTGAAATTTCAGCAACTTATCATCTTTAAAAGTAAGTGATTTTCATACTCCTTGTTGATGACTTTTGTATTTTTAGGACCCTTATAACATGAACTTTCCATTAAGGGGACCATTTTGCAAAATGGTTGATGGTCTAAGGATTTTCCATGAAATGATTTGTAATGTTTGCTGAGTTTTTATGGAAGAATATGAGTTATGGTTGTGAAATAAACATCTTTTGAAAAGTGATTTTCATGGAAAACCCCAAAAAGGGTCATTTTGTAAAAGTTATAAAATAGGTTGTAATTGTGTGAAATAGTATAAATTTGGGGTTTCTATAAGAGTAATAAATGGTCGGTTAGTCTTGGCTAATAAGGAAATTCGATAAAAATTAATTTCTGAGCCTAGAGGTAAAATTGTCATTTTGTGAAATCTAGAAGCAAAATGGTCATTTTGCCCAAATTATAAATTATTGAGCGTTTAGATTTAATTGATGATTAAATGATTAAATGTTTCCATTTTAGATCAAGAAATATGAAAATCAGACTTGGACCAGGGAAAGGCCAAGCTTATGGATTAGGTCGATTAGTTGCTCACATTTTGTAAACCAAGGTAAGTTGTATGTTAATAATGCAACTATATTACCATAATGTGTAATTGAATTGATATTTCCTAAATTGTTTTGATTGTGAATATGAGTATGCATGTTGAGAAATTAATGTAATAAAGACTCCCAGTTGAACATTAGGAATAGATTTGGATATTCATGCCATGGCATTGGGTGATATATGTGCTAGTGTAAGACATGTCTAGGACATGCATCGGCCACATTATGAGAGCCAGTGTAAGACATGTCTGGGACATGCATCGGCATTGAGACGAGAGCTAGTGTAAGACATGTCTGGGACATACATTGGCCTCGAGATAAACAAGCTAGTGTAAGACCTGTCTGGGACATGGCATCGATACCGATAGATGAGTGCCAATGTAAGACCTATTTGGGACACGACATCGGTCTCGATATATGAAAGTCAGTGTAAGACCTGTCTGGGACATGGCATCGACTTTGATATGCTAGCCAGTGTAAGACCATGTCTGGGACATGGCATCGGCATCTTATTCCATGTTTGGGGATATTGAGTATCCTGTAGTATTCCAAATGGTTCAACGGGAGATTTATGGTATATATCGAAATGAGAGTACTCATGACCATGTGATGAGTGGTGCAGGTACCTAAACGAGAATTTCAAAATATGAGCTTCAATTACGTTGTATGCTTAATGAGAAAGGAAAGTGAGTAAGTTATGCTTATGGCCACTTATGTATTATACATGAAGTATGAGATGTGAGCTCAATATATGCTATGTGAATTGTATGGGATAACTGATGAGTAAGTTCTGTTTATGTTCATTTATGTATTATGAACAAATTATGAAATGTTGTGAGCATGTTGTAGTATGGTAAATTGTTGTTGTATATTTACATGAAACTTACTAAGCCTTATGCTTACTCCCTCTCTTTCCCATTTTCTTATAGTGCAGCCTGATTAGCTCGTGGATCATTGGACGTCGGAGATATCAATCACACTATCAGTCGAAGCATTTGGTATAGTTAGTCTTTTTCTATTTTAAGTATGGCATGTATAGGGACTTAGACTTTTGTGCTATTATTATATTGGCCAAATGTGTTGGCTTGGGATGAACCCTTTATTTTGTATAAAGCCTTGGATAATGGCTAATATTCATTATTGTTATATGCAAATGATGATATTTTCATGGATGGGTAAATTGCATGATTAAACTAATGCCTATTGTGGCTAATTAGACCTTGTAGTGCTATGTGGATTGGTCATGTTAGATGATGGTGTAGGTTGGTGCATGTAAGGGTGGCATAAAGGCTTGGAAAATAGCCTTGTTTTTCCCCTGCAGCTAGACACACGGGTGTGTGTCTAGGCTGTTTGTGACACACGGGCAGCCCCATTGGCATGTTGCATAACCGTGTGTCCCCTACACATTAAATTTACAAGTCAGTATGTATGGTGGTAAACACACGGGCAAAGATACAGCCGTGTGTCTCAACTGTGTGAAGGGCACGGCCTAGCACACGGGGTGTGTGCCTTGGCCGTGTGACCCTTAAGGGTTGCTGACGTCAGAAACAGAATGTTTAGGTTTTTGGACACGGGCTGAGACACGGGCGTGTCGAGGCCGTGTGAGGGACACGGGCGTGTGCCTAGCCATGTGAAAACCCCTATAGGCTTGAATTGAAAATTAAATCCACACGAGTAAGGGGCACGGGTGTGTCCCTATATGCTTAGGCCGTATGAGTCGCACGGGCCTTCAACACGACCATGGCAAGATGACCTCATAGGCGTGCCGCCCCTCTCACACGGGCGTGTGCCCCTCTTTTTGGTGTCATTTCTCAAAATTTCCTATCGGTCCCCAGGTTGGTCCCGAATGGTTTTCAATGGATGTTTTGGGCCTCGTGGGCCAATATTAAGGAGTTAGACAAAGTTTTAAAAGTTTTAAAAAAAATTAAATCAAGTCTTTTTGACTCGAGAATGTCCATATGCATATGTTTAAGTTTAGTAATGCCTCGTATTTCGTCCCAACGTAGGGTACGGGTGTGGGGTGTTACATACCTCTTATCGAGAAGTAATGAAGTTGGAACTCGTTCACTGGATCTTTAAAAACCTTAAATGAAAAGGCAAAATGAGGACAACTCACATGTTGGTTAGTAAAAACACCTCTCTCCTTTTCACTCGTTTTTTTTCTAATTTCACTTTTTTTTTCAACAGTGTCACTCGTATCAGTCACAGTTTCTTTTATTTCTTTAGTTTCAATATCTTTCCTCTCGTTCTCTTTTTTTTTTTTCTCATTTTCTTTTTCATTATCAAACTCTTTTTCAATTTTCTTTTCTTGTTCACATTTTTTTCTTTCTCTTTTCTCTCATGCTCTTTTTTCTCAATTTCTTTTCATCTCATTTCTTTTATTTTTTGCTCATTTTCTCTTATTATCAACTATTGTCATTCTTTTCTTTCAATTTCCTTTTCTCTCATTCTTTCATTACAAGATGGGGTTGGAATAAAAGAATTTGAATGAGTAGACTTTCTTCAGTCATGAGTGGATTGATTTACATACGACACACGATCACCTTTTCGTGATTGAAACTCCATGGATGAATACTTTGATGCACTCAAAGAGATAATTATGCCTTCTCGTTTGTTACCTTGAAAGGCTTCAAGCTCATAGCTCACTTTACTTCAAATTCCTTAACGAATAGGAATCACGATGTGGATCTCTTCTTAAGGAATCATAGGATGATTGGCTCCTTAATGATCTTGTTTCTAAACAATCTACTCTTTTTTGAATTTGTTCGGCTTGAGATCACATAACACTTCGCATTTCTTTTAATAAATGTTGTAAATCCAACTCGAAATAGTCTTGTAACATGATTAAACAATCGATTAGTAACAAAAGAAATATAAATGGTAGAAAGTTCCTTACCAAACAAATCCCCGCAAGTCACTCCAAAGGAAATTGCTCCACTCGTGTTTACACACAAATTTGGCTTTTTCCACTCGAATGATCTCACGCACTCTTGCCTTTTTCCACTTGTAGTTCCTCTTGTAGGGTTCTTACAAGGAGTAACAAAACTTTTTCAAACCTTTCAAAAGATTGTGGCAAAAATTCAGGTTAAAAAGTAGCAAAAAGATGGTAGGGACATTTTGGTAATTTGGTAGGTTTTTTCCCTAAATTTTTTCAAAAAAGTTAAAAAAAATGAAAAATGGGTTTTTATAAGAAATTTGGTTGTAGGGATAAAAGGTAAGTTTGGGGTTAAAAAATTTTCGATAGTGTGAATTTTTTGGAAAGGATAATATGGACTTAGAATTATGAATCGGGTAAACTTTCTTAACGGGTCTCTAGACTCTTCTTTTTTCAACATGAAAAGTAGAGATAGATACGAACCGTAATCAAGAATCTCAAGCTTTGATACCAAATGATAGATTTCCCGAGCTTGGAATGTTCAGAAAATTAATTAAATAAAGGATCGTCTTTAATAGGTTCCAAGGATGGTGGAAACCTTGACCCGAAGTACTCTAATGCTTTAAGGAACCAAAGTTATAATTGAACTCGACCTACTTAAACTTGAATGGTCTCATCAACCAAAATAAATGCATGAATTCATAAGTTCCTTGAATAAGACTTGTTCATGAATTCGACCTTAATTGAAACTCCATGTTGGAATTTAAGTGGCTAGTCGAGTGGACCTACAAAACATGTATAAATAGAGATTACATAATTTCAAACATTCACATTTTTTAATCAGCTCATAAACACTAAAAAAAGATACTTTTACAACATAACAAACTAGGTTTAAAATTGACTCTCTACATGAATAAATGACACACACACTAATACATGATAGTAAACAAACCTAAGGAAAGCAATTTAAACACATAATTGAAACATGTGATAAAACTAGACACACAAATTACCATGTGATAGAAATGGACACATTAAAGACCCAAAAGACTAAGACAAACATTAATGACACTATATGTTAGGGCATATTTAAAATGCAACAATCTAGACATATTTAAAACTCACCATACTAGGGCACAAATAAAACATAAACAAACTACATAAAATTAAAATTAAAAAGCTGTGGAATTAATTAAAATAAGATGGACACATTTTGGCCTCAAAAAGCCCACATGCAAACATTGCATCGGCTTTGAACGTCTTCATCTTGCATTTGGGCCCTTCAAGCTTGGCCCAATATCGGGTTCTTCTTCTTGATTCACATAATGTGACCGGAATTACATCACGAGGTATTGGGACCTCATTTCTGCAAACTAAACTTGTAAATATTTAATAAAAATATTTATGGAGTTACTATATAGGCATATTGAAGTTCGGTCTAGAAATTTTAGTTATTTCTTAGTCAATTAAAGAAAAAGGAGCAAATCGTAAAAGTCATAAAACTTAATCACTATTAGTTTATTTTTGCTTAATTGTCATAAAACCATGGTTGGAAGGCCTTATGTGCAATTATACCATATTAAGTAGCTTGGGAGGTTAGTGGGATTATTTTGAAGTATTTTATATGTTAAAAATTTATTTAATTAAAATTAAAACATTTTTATAATAAAAAAAAGGTAAAATAAAACCATTTTATTATTTTATCATCTTCCCCATTTCTTTTTCCACGAAAATTGAAAAGGAAAGAAACAGCATAACTTAAGCTTAGTTTAGCCAAGCTTTAAATCAAGTGCATGGTATGTATTTTTCATCCATTTTTAGTAATTTTTATATTTTTGAGACCATTGTAGCTTAATCTATCTAACTTGGGGATTAATTTGTAAAACTATTAAATATTTTAATTTGTTCCTTTGATGAATTTATGATGTTTTTGAAGTTTGATGATAAATTTATAAGTTTGATAGTTAAATAGGACTATCTTCTAAAGTAGTTTTAGTTAATTTTGAGGTTAAAGGACTAAATTTCTAAAATAATAATTCACCATGAAATTCTTGTGAATTTTCAATAATTATGGGTTGAAGATGAATATATAAAATTTTGGCTAGCTGGGTTTTGGGCTTAATTGTGGTAATTGTGTAAGTTTTGGGTTTAGGGATTAAATTGAATAAAAGGTAAAAATTTAGGATAAAACTGTAAAATATTGATAAAGAGTCAAATACTTGTATTTAAAAATTTTATGGTATTTAAATTTAATTGAGCTAAATTATTATATCTGGATAAAGAAATAAATCTATAACACCCCAAACCCGGCCTAGACGTTACGGCCGAATCTGGCGTGCTCCATTGAGTGATATTAAAACTTAAAACTTGATGGTATTAAATCAGCTTTTAAGTTTATACATTGAGTAAATTTTAGTGTTCGAGAACTTAGTGAACTGTGTTACAAAACGTATATAGTTTAACAAAACCTTGTTAAAAACCGCGGAAGCTTCACTGTTTGAAAAACCTTAAGTGTTATATTAGCGGGTTCTTTTTTATGAAAACGTTATTATTTTGAAAAGATCGATGTTTTTACTGTTGTGACTTACTTTACACAATCAAAACCCAAATAAAGCTAAAAATTTCCCAAATGGCCTTATTACAACAATAAAAACCCAAATATAAAATCTTTAAATAAAAATCGGTAGAATTTAATAATTAGCGGACATGTGGCCACCTCCGAGTCCCTCGCAGCTCCAAATCGTCTAAGGCTGGGATTACTTGCACAGTCAAACAGAAGGGTGAGTTTACGAAACTCAGCGTATAATCCTCTACCAGTCCAACAGTATTCAATGCATATAATATGGTCTGGGCCTGGGCCCTATGCAGTACAGTGTCATCTGGGCCTAAGCCCTATACAGTAGCAAAGTGGGCCAAAGCCCATATCGGCAAATGCATCACAGATGTGCAACCCAACCCAATCCATCCATCTCACCTCCCGTACCATCCAACACACCCTGTGGGGAATAGATCGACCCACCCAGCCAGCACACCAGTAACGCAGTAGAGCTGCTAGAAATAACGCAGCAGAGCTGCTAAATATAATAAACGTGGTGTAGCCATTAATGTCAGAATATGTGGCAAGGCCATTAGAACGGTAGAACATGGCAAGGCCACTAGTACAGTACTTCCTCTGTATCAAAACCCAACCCCAATGCAGAATGTCATGACATAATATTGCGTGTACGCACAGATTTCATACATAGGTACAAACATACTTATAACATCCATCAATCTATCAACCTACCTCTAGGCATAATAGTCATCTCTACCCCTCATGGGTATTTCAGTCATTTATCAATTTTAGGGGTCTCGGTACCAATAACGACCCTTAACAGGCCTACGGTTGTCTCGAATGACCCAATTACTCTATATGGCCTAAATAGTGTAATGGGCCCAAAGCCCATCACTCGGCCCAAGTGGTCCACATGAGCCATCTCGGCCTAACAAGGCCCATAACGGGCCTCTTATCCCGAAATCGCACGTCGTGGTCTTTGCAAACTGACGCCCATGACCAGCGGGCTCAGTTCTTCCCTATGAGCGATCGCACGCTTGTGAGTTTTCAAATGCTAGGGTTTCAGCTTTTCGGCTTTCGCCGATTTACACAGTCTCAGTGTAGGTTCACAGCCGTGGTTATTGTTTGACAGTGTATAAGGTTAGGTGTAAGATTACACACCTGATTGGAGAAGAAAATGACGCACTCCATGTTGGAACACCGGTACCTCCAAGGTGCAGCGAAAAATTAAAAAAAAAACCGGCTATCTAAACCAAGGATCCATGTGTAAGGAACGAATCGGGGTGATAAAAAGGTTTCAAAATTATCGAAACTTCAATCTGAGTAGACAGCGATGCCTAGGCAACAGGAATGCTGAACCACTATCGAACCAAGCCGCAACCTTTTCCGATGTCGGCCTCTACGTAGTCCACCCGATTGACAATGAACGGTAGAAATCCCAGAGAACTATTTTCAAAGAGTATTTTGCTAAACGGCTGCTAGACCACCTTGCATATTTTCGGGCTAGCTTTTATATATCCTTTTTAGGGTTTTTACCCTTCTTATATATAACTCCCTCTTAATTGGTATCTATTTATAATGAATTTTAATTCATTAAAATTAATCCGAACATAATAATTATCATTCAAATAAATATAATAATGTTTAACCGAAAAATTATAATTACATTAATTATAATAAAGATTTCGGTAAACTATATTTATTTAAACTTATATACGAACTAAATTCATATATCAATAAAATTATTGTTCGATTATGTGTACAACATCCTTGTACATATAGTATGTTCAACAATTTGATTGCCCAATTAAATTAATTCTATAATTAATTTAATTCATGTGACAACCAAGCAATATACCAACTATGTAACAGCCCTAATTTGACCTTGTCGGAAAAGTGGTTTCGGGACCACAAAACTGAGTCACAAAAATAATTAATTGATATATTTTATTCTTATTATATATGTACATGCATATGTGAAAGTTTCATGCTTTAATTTTGTCAATTGTATATGAAACTATTAAATAGGACTTATGTGAGAAAAATATGAAAGGTGATAGGTAATTTTTAAAGGTGGTATATAATGAAGGTATTAAAAGGAATGGTTTTGCATGTCAAATTACCTATTTTGTTGTTAGTGGCCGGCCATGTTGTTAGTTAGTATAAAATATATGAATTTTATATTAGCATTATTTATAATTAAATGGCTTTAAATTATAGAATAATAATAATTAAAGGTAGGAAATGGGTGAAGAAAACAAAGTATTCATCCTTGTTTCTTCCTAGCCGATTTTAAAGAAGGAAAAGAACAAGCCATTCAGTGATCTTGAACTCTAAATAAGGTAAGTAATTCATGTTAATTCTTGGATTTTAGTATATTTTGAGTTAGTTATTAAGTTCTTTGCTTAACCCATGACAAAATTTTGAGTTGGGTGATGTCTTGAGCTTTTGGCCATGGGAGAATTGAAGGAGATAGATTGTTGTTTTTATGGTTAATTGAAGTTTGAACTAGTTAATACTTAATTGTTAGTATTTATACATGAAATAGATGAATTTGGACTTGTTGAGTTACTTGAACAAATTCGGCCTTGTAAATGATTTTAAGGGTATAAATCTTGAATAATGCTATACATAGGTTTCGGCTTTGATAGTGCTTATATGAGTATAATTAGTTCAATTTTCATAATATAGTATGAAGTGATAAGTAAAAATATAATGGTAGCTTAAGATAAACAACATTCGACTATGAATTTTTGTGTTAAATTAGAAATGGATGTTAGTTGAGCTATGAACATTTGCTTAATAATGAAAAAGAACATAAGCTTAATGCTTATGTAGTATTCGACTTTGGAGTAAGTTAATTTAGTAGGGAAATAAATTTTAAGATAGTAAATTATGTGCAAGAGAGGAATTTAGGTTGTATATATATATATATATATTCGTGATTATATTCGATCTAAGAGACTATGTTAGTTATTTGGAAGTTTTGGCCATAGTATTATAGTAAATATTATTTTGAACAAGGGTTTTAACTATAATAAATTGGTGTAAATGTTTTGAGTGAGGTAAACACTAATAAGATGAATTGAGAAAAGATTTCTCAAATGTTTAAAATGACATTTGGCTTAGGTTTGTAAGTATGTCTAGTTGGTGATGAATGTTTTAAATATGGAAGGTTATAAGTTGAGTTGAGTGTTAAATGAAACATTTGATCAGATACATAGTGCCAAATGTGTTTGGATGTGAATTACCAAGTACCTAAACTTAATAATGCTATAATGGTAAACTTGGCTGGACTTTAGCATCTTGTGTGATGCATTTGATTCTTGTATCAATCTGAGATAATATGTGTATATTTTTTTATGAAATTGAGTGATGGTTAAGTGATTTGAAAATGCAAGATAATATGCTAGTAATATATTCGATTGTGCATGAGTAGAACATATGTATGATGTACAAATAGCTAGTTAACAAAATCATTTGTATTTAATGGCACGGTATACATGTATTAAATCGAATTGTTCAATTGATAAATAATTAAATAGATCTATTTGTTTGAATTAAGCTCAAGAACTAAGGGGGTCTAAATCAGATAAGGGGAAGGAGAAACCAGTCGAGTAGATAATCCGCAACTGTTCAGAATATCCGAGGTAAGTTTTGAGTAGTTTCCTTTATAATATAATTGATGATGCCTCTATATAAGTACATTAGGTGAATTGTGACCTTTTGGTTTGTACTAAAGTGATAAGTTAAATGAGACTTGTTTAAATATGACTGAGTATACATGATATGTGGAAACAGATCCGGACTTGAGGTCCGCAGGCTACGTGCTGGAAACATATCCGGACTTGAGGTCCGCAGGCTACATGCTGGAAACATATCCGGACTTGAGGTCCGCAAGCTACGTACTGGAAATATATCCGGGCTTAAAGTCTCGCAAGCTTTGTGCTAGAAATTAGACTCGGGTTTTAAAACCTAGCAGGCTTAACGCCGGTGATTTGAGTAAGATTGTGAATTCGAATATTCGAGGAAACCACTATTGATTATGTATGATACATTAAGATAGCCAGGTACGTATTACGTACTCAATGTAAATTGATGTTTTTAAAGCAAACTATTAGTATCGACGAATGATATATATATATACATATGTATATACCAATATATATATGTGGGCCTATTCGGTTGATGTTCATTGTTATATGAAAGTATATGTTTAAATTTAATTGTATGAGCTAAATAGTATAATAACATATGTGCCAAAAGTCTTGTGAGTATTCATATATGTGTTCGGCCAATAAGCTTTATAACTAGTATGCTTGTGTATAATCGGCCAAATGATTTACAATTTGAATATGAACTTTGTGATACTTAATGCTTGATTTTAATGATAAGCTTTAATTGTTTGAAATGCCTAAAACTTACTAAGCATGGTAATGCTTACTTTGTTGCCTTAATTCTCTGTTTTGTAGATTTTGTTCGTCAGCTACGGTCTCAGGGATCTCAAAGTCGAAGTTGTCCACACTATCTAAACTTTTTGCTACTCTAGTAGTTAGAATTCGATAATGGCATGTATAGGCTTGACTTTTTAATTGTTAAATAATTATCTTTTTGATGATGTATATATGTGTAGCCATGCGAAAATGGCTTGATAAGTTACTATATGTGTTCCAAATGGTTAAGCTGAATGTGTGGTTGAGATTTGATTAATGTTTTCAATGTTTGATGTGAATTGAACCTAAGAATGAATCACTATACCTAGTTATCTTGATATGACTCTTTTGTATATGGTAATACTCTTTAACCCTCCGGCGACGGGTACGGGTCAGGGGTGTTACATTTTATTGGTATCAAAGTTACGGTTTAGTCGATTCTAGGACTAACGTAGCGTGTATGAGTCTAGCTATACATGCCATATAGCGTTAAACGATAGTGTGATGATTTCTGACAGTTAAATATGTGTTTTCATATAGTAATGGATCCCGATCCCAATCGAGCGGTAGCTGATGATGTTGAGAGTGTAGCGCCTGCTCCTGCCCAAGGGACAGTGCTGATGGACTCTCAACCTATTGCAAGCAATCAGAATGACGAGGCTAGACAAGCTTTTTATAGTGTGATGAATGATTGGTTCATCCAATACATTCAAACTAATACGGCTGTTCCACAATCCCCACTTCCGAATAATACGCCTCCAGCACCTATAATACCTTCAGTAATTGATCAGACGAGGTTAAATAAGCCTCCGGTTGACAGAATTAGAAAGCACGGGGCTACCAAATTTAAAGCTATAGATAGCGATGATGCCGAGCAAGCTGAATTTTGGTTGGACAACACTATTCGGGTACTTGATAAACTATCCTGCACACCCGATGAATGCCTGAAATGTGCTATATCCTTGTTACGTGATTCTGCTTACTATTGGTGGAACACATTAGTTTCTATTGTACCTAGAGAATGGGTGACGTGGGAATTCTTCCAGACTGAGTTCAGAAAAAAATATATCAGTCAGAGGTTCATCGATCAGAAACGAAAAGAATTTCTTGAGCTTAAACAGGGTTCCATGTCCGTTACTGATTATGAACGGAAGTTTGTCAGACTTAGTAGATATGCTCGGGAATGTGTATCGTCTGAGGCTATTATGTGTAAACGTTTTGAAAACGGGCTGAATGAAGATATAAAAATGTTTGTTGGCATTCTTGAAATACGAGAGTTCGTAGTACTTGTTGAGCGAGCTTGCAAGGCCGAAGAACCTAGTAAAGAAAAAAGAAAAGCTGAGGTTGGAGCTGGAGAATTTCGTAAAAGGTCTTCAGGAAAGTCTTTTTATCAATCATCGAAGAAATTTCGGGATGATTCGGATCGATCAAAGAACACTTCGGGTTTTTCCAGACGAGATCGCGATTGATCCCTTGTGAGTACACGAGCCACTTCAGTTGCCAGTGTTGGAAATGACAGACGGGATAGGACCGAGTGCAAGTATTGTGGTAAATGGCATTCGGGGAGCTGTAGATTTCATGACCGCTCCTGTTATAAATGCGGATCAGCCGACCATTTTATTAAAGACTGCCCGAGATTATCTGAACAAAATATGAACCAGAGTGGGAAACCGAGTACAACTACAGCACGAGGTAGACCACCTAGGAATACGGGGAATGCTAGCAGCGGTCAGAGAGGGTTTAGAGATGCTACAACCAGATCTGAGGCTCGTGCTCCTGCTAGAGCTTATGCTATACGTGCACGCGAGAATGCTTCTTCGCCAGATGTTATTACTGGTACTTTCACCCTCTTTGATACTAATGTGATTGCATTGATTGATCCTGGTTCTACTCATTCATATGTATGTGAGGCTTTAGCATCCAGTAAGACTCTACCTGTTGAGTCTACTGAGTTCGTGATTCAAGTGTCGAATCCCTTGGGTCATTATGTACTAGTAGACAAAGTGTGCAGGAAATGCCCCTTAGTAATCCGAGGTTCATGTTTTCCGGCCGATTTGATGCTTTTACCGTTTAATGAATTTGATGTTATTCTCGGTATGGATTGGTTGACCGTACATGATGCAGTTGTAAATTGCAAAAGAAAGACCATTGATTTGAGGTGTACAAATAATGAGATAATTCGAATTGAGTCTACTGACTTGAATGGATTGCCAGCAATAATATCCTCAATGTTGGCTCAAGAATATGTGAGAAAGGGGTGTGAAGCGTATCTTGCATACATACTAATAGTAAAGAATCAGAAAAGAAGTTTGAATCAGTGCCAGTGGTTTGTGAATATCCAGATGTTTTTCCCGAGGAATTACCGGGGTTACCACCCGTTCGAGAGGTAGAATTCAGCATCGAACTAATACCTGGTACCACACGAATTTCGATAGCTCCGTATCGTATGGCACCAATGGAATTGAAGGAATTGAAAACCCAGTTGCAAGAATTGACGGATAGAGGTTTTGCTCGACTAAGTTTCTCACCTTGGGGTGCACCAGTATTATTTGTGAAAAGAAGGACGGAACTATGAGATTACGCATCGACTATTGTCAGTTGAATAAAGCGACAATAAAGAATAAATATCTGTTACCGTGTATTGATGATTTGTTTGATCAACTGAAGGGAGCCTCAGTGTTCTCAAAGATAGATTTGAGATCGGGTTATTATGAGTTACGAGTTCGAGAATCAGACGTACCTAAAATTGCCTTCAGAACGAGATACGGTCACTACGAGTTCTTAGTGATGCCGTTTGGACTCACTAATGCCCCTGTGGTATTTATGGACTTGATGAATCAAATTTTTAGATCGTATTTAGATCGGTTTGTAGTGGTGTTTATCGACGACATTCTGGTCTATTCACGAGATGAAACCGAACATGCTGAGCACCTGAGATTAGTGTTGCAGATTTTACGGGATAAGCAGTTATATGCTAAGTTCAGTAAATGTGAGTTCTGGTTAAGAGAAGTTGGCTTTTTAGGACATGTAATATCCGCATCAGGTATTCAAATTGATCCGAGCAAAATTTCAGCCATGCTTGATTGGAAGCCCCCGAGAAATATTACTGAAGTTTGGAGTTTTTTGGGACTTGCTGGTTACTACAAACGGTTTGTAAAAGGTTTCTCGATGATAGCCACACCAATTACGAATCTACTTCAGAAAGATATTAAGTTCGAATGGTCAGAAAAGTGCCAGAAAAGTTTCGACCAACTGAAAACGCTTTTGACAGAAGCCCCAATGTTAGTGCAGCCCGAATCCGGTAAAGAATTTGTTATTTACAGTAATGCGTCCTTACATGGGCTGGGTTGTGTGTTGATGCAGGAAGGTCGAGTTATAGCTTACGCGTCGAGGTAATTGAAGCCGCATGAGAAAAACTACCCGACCCATGATCTCGAATTAGCTGCCATCGTATTCCCTTTGAAAATATGGCAACACTACTTGTTTGGAGAGAGGTGTCATGTATATTCAGATTACAAAAGTCTCAAATATTTGATGACTCAAAGAGATTTGAATCTGCGACAAAGACGTTGGCTTGAGTTGTTGAAAGATTAAGAGCTTGTCATTGACTATCACCCGGGAAAGGCTAATGTGGTTGCCGATGCTTTAAGTCGTAAATCGCTGTTTACTTTGCGAGCAATGAATGTATACTTGTTCGTTTCATATGATAATGTGTTAGTAGCAGAATTAAAGGCCAAACCAGTAATGATTCATCAAATACGTGAGTCCCAGAAAGTCGACGATGAATTGGTTGCTAAACGAGTTGAATGTGTTTCGAATATGGAATCAGAGTTTCAAATTGACGACGACGATTGTTTGAGGTTCAGAAGTCGATTGTGTGTCCCAAGAAATTCAGAACTTATTTCGATGATTTTAAACGAGGATCATAGTAGTCGAATGTCAATCCATCCTGGTAGCACGAAAATGTATAACGATCTAAAACGCCAATTTGGTGGCCTGGTATGAAACGAGACATTTCTGACTTTGTTTTGAAGTGTTTGGTATGTCAACAAGTGAAGACGGAACATAAAGTGCCTTCATGATTACTTCAGCCGATCATGATACCCGAATGGAAATGGGATCGAGTCTCGATGGATTTTGTATCTGGGTTGCCAAGGATGCGATCTGGGTTGTTGTTGATGGACTGACAAAGTCAGCTCATTTTGTTCCCGTACGTACGGATTATTCACTTGACAAACTAGCCGAGTTGTATATTTCGCAGATTGTGAGGTTACACGGGGTACCTATTTCTATTGTGTCGAATAAAGATCTGAGATTCACATCGCGATTCTGGAAGAAATTGCAAGAAGCTTTAGGTACCAAGTTGCATTTTAGCACCGCTTTTCATCCATAGACTGATGGTCAATCCGAGCGGATCATTCAGATACTCGAGGATATGTTGAGATGTTGCATCCTTGAGTTTTGTGGTTCATGGGAACGATATTTGCCTTTGATTGAATTTGCTTACAACAATAGTTTTAAATCAAGCATTAAGATGGCACCTTACGAGGCTTTGTACGGTCGTAAATGCCGTACACCGTTGTTTTGGACTGAGCTTAGCGAAAGTAAAATCTTGGGGGTTGATTTGATTAAAGATGCTGAGCAGAGAGTAAAAGTAATCCGTGAAAGTCTGAAAGCGGCTTGAGATCGTCAGGAAGTCGTATGCAGATTTAAAGTGAAAAGACATTGAATATCAGGTCGGAGACCAAGTGTTTCTTAAAGTTTCACCTTGGAAAAAGGTGCTTAGATTTGGTCGTAAAGGCAAATTGAGTCCGAGGTTCATCGGGCCGTATGAAATATCTGAACGAGTTGGGCCGGTGGCATACAGATTGATTCTACCCCCTGAGCTTGAAAAGATTCACAACGTTTTTCATGTTTCAATGCTTCAACGTTATAGATCCGATCCATCGCATATAATTAATCCATCAGAGGTCGTGATTCAATCTGATTGGAGTTACGAAGAAGAACCGGTTCGTATTTTGGCTCGTGAGGTAAAAGAATTACAAAATAAGAAAATCCCACTAGTAAAAGTACTGTGGCTTAAACACGGGATTGAAGAAGCTACATGGGAACTTGAAGACACTATGAAGGATCGATATCCTAACTTATGCACTGGTAAGATTTTCGGGGACGAAAATTTCTTAAGTGGGGGAGAGTTGTAACAGCCCTAATTTGACCTAGTCCGAAAAGTGGTTTCGGGACCACAAAACCGAGTCACAAAAATAATTAATTGATATATTTTATTCTTATTATATATGTACATGCATATGTGAAAGTTTCATGCTTTAATTTTGTCAATTGTATATGAAATTATTAAATAGGACTTATGTGAGAAAAATGTGAAAGGTGATAGGTAATTTTTAAAGGTGGTATATAATGAAGGTATTAAAAGGAATGGTTTTGCATGTCAAATTACCCATTTTGTTGTTAGTGGCCGGCCATGTTGTTAGTTAGTATAAAATATATGAATTTTATATTAGCATTATTTATAATTAAATGGCTTTAAATTATAGAAAAATAATAATTAAAGGTAGGAAATGGGTGAAGGAAACAAAGTATTCATCCTTGTTTCTTCCTAGCCGATTTTAAAGAAGGAAAAGAACAAACCATTCGGTGATCTTGAACTCTAAATAAGGTAAGTAATTCATGTTAATTCTTGGATTTTTAGTATATTTTGAGTTAGTTATTAAGTTCTTTGCTTAACCCATGACAAAATTTTGAGTTGGGTGATGTCTTGAGCTTTCGGCCATGGGAGAATTGAAGGAGATAGATTGTTGTTTTTATGGTTAATTGAAGTTTGAACTAGTCAATACTTAATTGTTAGTATTTATACATGAAATAGATGAATTTGGACTTGTTGAGTTACTTGAACAAATTCGGCCTTGTAAATGATTTTAAGGGTATAAATCTTGAATAATGCTATACATAGGTTTCGACTTTGATAGTGCTTATATGAGTATAATTAGTTCAATTTTGATAATATAGTATGAAGTGATAAGTAAAAATATAATGGTAGCTTAAGATAAACAACATTCGGCTATGAATTTTTGTGTTAAATTGAAAATGGATGTTAGTTGAGCTATGAACATTTGCTTAATAATGAAAAGAACATAAGCTTAATGCTATGTAGCATTCGACTTTGGAGTAAGTTAATTTAGTAGGGAAATAAATTTTAAGATAGTGAATTATGTGTAAAAGAGGAATTTAGGTTGTATATATATATATTCGTGATTATATTCGATCTTAGAGACTATGTTAGTTATTTGGGAGTTTCGGCCATAGTATTATAGTAAATGTTATTTTGAACAAGGGTTTTAACTATAATAAATTGGTGTAAATGTTTTGAGTGAGGTAAACACTAATAAGATGAATTGAGAAAAGATTTCTCAAATGTTTAAAATGACATTCGGCTTAGGTTTGTAAGTACGTCTAGTCGGTGATGAATGTTTTAAATATGGAAGGTTATAAGTTGAGTTTAGTGTTAAATGAAACATTTGATCAGATACATAGTGCCGAATGTGTTTGGATGTGAATTACCAAGTACCTAAACTTAATAATGCTATAATGATAGACTTGGCTGGACTTTAGCATCTTGTGTGATACATTTGATTCTTGTATTAATCAGAGATAATATGTGTATTTTTTTTTTATGAAATTGAGTGATGGCTAAGTGATTTGAAAATGCAAGATAATACGCTAGTAATATATTCGATTGTGCATGAGTAGAACATATGTATGATGTATAAATAGCTAGTTAACAAAATCATTTGTACTTAATGGAACGGTATACATGTATTAAATCAAATTGTTCAATTGATAAATAATTAAATAGATCAATTTGTTTGAATTAAGCTCAAGAGCTAAGGGGGTCTAAATCAGATAAAGGGAAGGAGAAACCAGTCGAGTAGATAATCCGCAACTGTTTAGAATATCCGAGGTAAGTTTTGAGTAGTTTCCTTTATAATATAATTGATGATGCCTCTATATAAGTACATTAGGTGAATTGCGACCTTTTGGTTTGTACTAAAGTGATAAGTTAAATGAGACGTGTTTAAATATGACTGAGTATACATGATATGTGGAAACAGATCCGGACTTGAGGTCCGCAGGCTACGTGCTGGAAACATATTCGGACTTGAGGTCCGCAGGCTACGTGCTAGAAACATATCCGGACTTGAGGTTCGCAGGCTACGTGCTGGAAACATATCCGAACTTGAGGTCCGTAGGCTACGTGCTGGAAACATATCTGGACTTGAGGTCTGTAGGTTACGTGCTGGAAATATATCCGGGCTTAAAGTCCCGCAAGCTTTGTGCTAAAAATTGGACTCGGGTTTTAAAACCTAGCAGGCTTAATGCCGGTGATTTGAGTAAGATTGTGAATCCGAATATTCGAGGAAACCACTATTGATTTTGTATGATACATTAAGATAGCCAGGTACGTATTACGTACTCATATGTAAATTGATGTTTTTAAAGCAAACTATTAGTATCAAAGAATGATATATATATATGTATATACCAATATATATATGTGTGGATGACTACCGTATCTACGAATAAGAGAATGGCCTATTCGGTTGATGTTCATTGTTATATGAAAGTATATGTTTAAATTTAATTGTATGAACTAAATAGTATAATAACATATGTGCTAAAAGTCTTGTGAGTATTCATATATGTATTCGGCCAATAAGCCTTATAACTAGTATGCTTGTGTATAATCGGCCAAATGATTTACAATTTGAATATGAACTTTGTGATACTTAATGCTTGATTTTAATGATAAGCTTTAATTGTTTGAAATGCTTAAAACTTACTAAGCATGGTAATGCTTACTTTGTTGCCTTAATTCTCTATTTTGTAGATTTTGTTCGTCAGCTATGGTCTCAGAGATCTCAAAGTCGAAGTTGTCCACACTATCTAAACTTTTTGGTACTCTAGTAGTTAGAATTCGATAATGGCATGTATAGGCTTGACTTTTTAATTGTTAAATAATTATCTTTTTGATGATGTATATATGTGTAGCCATGCGAAAATGGCTTGATAAGTTACTATATGTGTTCCAAATGGTTAAGCTGAATGTGTGGTTGAGATTTGATTAATGTTTTCAATGTTTGATGTGAATTGAACCTAAGAATGAATCACTATACCTAGTTATCTTGATATGACTCTTTTGTATATGGTAATACTCTTTAACCCTCCGACGACGGGTATGGGTCAGGGGTGTTACAAACTATGTTTTACCTTGTTCATTTCAACGATAGGGTGTGACCCTATAGGTTCTTGTAACGTTAGCAGTAATATTAGAATGATTCTAATGTTACAAACAATGAGTGGCATCTTGCAATGTATCAATGCTACCTAAGTTACAAGAAGTCATGATTCGACATAACCTTTTGTGATTAACCTTTCATGCATTAATCCTTAAGTCCTATATCTTTTAAATGGACACAAGTCATGGAATAGTCATACTTGTATAGTCCATCCCATGTTTCTTGATACCTTGAGTAGACTATGATACACAAATAAGTATGACATCTCATATCAACTTATTTGAGCATGGCCATGCATTTCTAGCCTCACTCAATCAAGTGGCCTGAGATATTACTCCCATTATGTAGGAGGGACTTATCTTATATTGATCAACTATATCCCTCAACATAGATTGTGGTATATCCAACTTCAGATCTTTATAGAACAACCAAGATTCACGGTGTTTGTTTGATCAGTATCAAAATATACAACTCACGATGTTGGGATAAAGATGATCTCAAGTATGAGGATCATATACATATTAATCACTATGAGTAATGTTGTGACAATTACATAATAATCCAAGAAACATACTCATAGTGGGTCAGTCCAATATGTTGTTCTCTAACACACATATTCTTGCATTGATTCTGACACTCCATATCAATGACAACTCTTTATCATCAACCAACTACATGTTAGTCTTAATGCATTATTATTGTCCTAGCCAACAATAATACTTGACTAAGGATATTTTAAGAATAATCATATTATTCTCAGGACATTATTATAAAACAGTTTATTTATGCACACAGAAAAGAAACTGAAATAATAATGGCAATGCCTTATATTAATAAACATGATAAACCAAGTATGTTATTACAACCATCTCGTGATTGATCTTTAGTTATACTCTTACAATCTTCCGCTAGCACTAAGACCAATCACTTATATATCTAATACCAAGTGACTTGGTGTGACGATCATGCTTCTGCTGTGTTAGAGGCTTGGTCAGAGGATCAGCGATGTTATCATCTGTAGGTACTCTGCATATCTCTACATCCCTTTGATCGATAATCTCTCGAATAAGATGATAGCACCTAAGTATATGTTTGGATCGTTGGTGAGATCTGGGTTCTTTTGCTTGTGCAATGGCTCCATTGTTATCACATCGGAGTTCTATAGCATCTGATATGCTAGGCACAACCCCTAGTTCAGTAATGAACTTCTTTTGCTGCCTCACTAGCTGCAATATACTCAGCCTCTGTTGTAGAACCGGCTACTGTACTTTGCTTTGAACTCTTCCAGCTCACAGCACCACCATTAAGGCAAAACACAAAACCTGATTGCGATCGAGAATCATCCTTGTTGGTTTGGAAACTGGCATCAGTGTAACCTTTTACACTTAACTCTTCCTCACCTCCATATATTAGGAACGTATCCTTAGTTCTTCTTAAGTACTTAAGGATATTCTTGACTGTGGTCCAGTGACCTTCACCGGGATCTACTTGGTACCTGATCATCATACTTAAGGCATATGAGACATCTGGACGTATACATAACATGGCATACATGATAGATCCAATAGCAGAAGCAAATGGAATTTTACTCATGCGTTCTTTCTCTTGTGGAGTTGAGGGACACATTTCCTTCGAGAGTGAAATTCCATGTCTCATAGGTAGGAATCCTCTCTTAGATTCTTCCATATTGAACCTTTTCAATACTTTATCTATATATGTACCTTGACTTAGACCTAGTAGTCGTCTTGATCTATCTCTATAGATCTTGACTCCTAAGATGTAAGTGGCTTCGCCCAAGTCCTTCATAGAAAAACAACTTCCTAACCAAGTCTTAATAGACTGTAAGGTAGGTATGTCATTGCCCATGATAAGTATGTCATCCACATACAGTACAAAGAATGTGATTGTGTTCCCACTAAATTTCTTGTAAACACATGGCTCATCTTCATTTTTGATAAAACCAAACTCTTTGATTGCATCGTTAAAACGAAGATTCCAACTTCGAGAAGCTTGCTCTAATCCATAAATGGATTTTTGTAACTTACATATCTTTCCAGCATCCTTTGGATCGACAAAACCTTCAGGTTGTGTCATATACACATCCTCTTCAAGTTTCCCATTAAGGAAAGCTGTTTTGACATCCATCTGCTAGATTTCATAATCTTGAAATGCAGCTATGGCGAGTAAGATCCTGATGGATTTAAACATAGCTATAGGAGAAAAGGTTTCATCATAGTCAACACCATGAATTTGGCGAAAACCTTTAGCGACTAATCGCCCCTTGTATGTTTATACATTACCATCCATGTCGGTTTTCTTTTTGAAAACCCACTTGCACCCTATAGGTTTAACCCCTTCGGGTTGGTCAACCAAAGTCCAAACTTGGTTTTCATAAATGGAATCCATCTCAGATCTCATGGCCTCAAGCCATTTCTCAGAGTCTGGGGTCGCCACCGCTTCTTGATAAGTTCTGGCTCATCTTGATCTATAAGAAGAATGTCACCATGCGTTGTAATGAGAAATCCATATCTCTCATGTGCATGACGTTCTCTTAAAGATCTACGCGGTGGTTGTGTTTCTACAGCAGTTACTTGTTCCTCAATTTCTTGTGGAATTTGCTGTTGTTTTATCTCTGGTTCAGTGGTATCTTGTGATTCTTGAATTTCTTCAAGTTCAATCTTTCTCCCACTTCCTTTTCTAGAAACAAATTCTCTCTCTAGAAAGACACCAGTTCGAGCAACAAACACTTTGTTCTCAGTGGGATTAAAGAAATAATATCCTTTGGTTTCTTTTGGATACCCTACAATGATACACTTTTCAGATTTGGGTTCAAGCTTAATGGTTGTTTTGTTATGTTTATGTCAATAGGCAACTTGAAATTTTTTGTGTTTAGTTGAAACGGTGAAACTGGTTTTGGTAAGATGTGAACATAAGATGAGATATATGTGCTAGTGATAATTTGGCATATATAGCTCAAATTTAGCTTTTGGCATCTAAAATTTGGATGATGATTGAATGATTTTAACTTGTGATATATGTTTTGGTTGAATGGTTGTTGTTTATGTTTGATATTGTGGTGCAAATGAGGGCATATTGGTTAAGGACATAGGTTGATTGTGAATTAGTATATTTTGGCTTATTTTGGCACATTTTGAATAGGTTTGAAATTTGGTTAATGCATATCTTGCAGTCTAAGTTTTGATATGTCAAATGGCTTGTGTTTAGAGGTGTTTTTGGGTACACATGACCTGGGACACGATCTATTACACGGCCATTTGTCACACACAGTTGCATGTCACAACTGTGAGTCCTTTTTTATTTTTGATGCAGGTTTGTCCAAACGATCTCAGAGAGTTACACGACCTAGCAAGATAGTCGTGTGACCCTGAGTTACATGGACACAAGTTACTACACGGTTTAGCCACACGACTATGTTCTTGGGCCACATGGGCTGAGCCCTGTCACACGGCTGTGTGACCCTTGTTTTCACTTTTTACCTGAATTTTTGTAAAGGTTTCAGATTAGTTCAGAATTGTTCTCGAGTTGTTTTAACAGTTTTTGTAACACCCCTAACCATATCCATCACCAGATTAGGGTTACGATGTATTGCCGAACAATTCACAACATATAGCATACATTTATCAAACATAAAGCATTCATTCTCATAAATCATTCAACACAATCACATTATCCCTTATAAGGGCCTATGAGGCCTTAAACATGCTTTAGAAATGGTTCGGGACTAAACTGATAATATACAAAAAATTTTGGAAACCTAGAAAAATTTCAACCATACAGGGGTCACACGACCGTGTGAATAGGCCGTGTGCTTCACACGGCTCTAGACATGCCCATGTCTCTGGTCATGTGGAAATAGGGCATACATACTGACTTGGGTCACACGGCCAACCACACGCCCATGTGTCTTGCCCGTGTGCCCTTCGAAGTGGCCACACATGCCCGTGTGCTAGGCCGTGCCAAACTTGTAGGGTATACTGACTTATGCAACACAGCCAAGTCACACGCCCGTGTGCTAGGCTGTATGCCAATTAGGGGGTATACTGACTTATACCACACGGCCAGTTACATGCCCGTGTGTGAGAGCATGTGAAGCATACTGACTTCAATTTAATTTCAACACCAGGGGACACAAGGCCGTGTGACATGCCTGTGTGTCACACACAGCTGAGACACACGCCTGTGTCTCTGCCCGTATGGACGAAAAATAGGCCATTCGCAAGGCCAATTTTCCACCCAACATCAATTTACCTACACAAGGCAAAATGATACAATTTCATTATACAATTAGGCAACCAAATGCAGAATTCATACCATTATAATTTCATCTATTCCAATTCTCAAATCACTACCATTTACTTAGCCAAATACATGCCAAAACAATAACAAACAATATGATTCATTTATCATAATTCACATAACCATTTTAACTTCCATAATTTCTTGGTTACAACTATGCCAAAACAAACCAAAATAAGCCATCACTCATGGCTATATTTATACAAACCAAAACATATACATTTATAAGCCATTTCTAATAGCCAAACACACATCAATATTAACATCATTTACAAGCCAAATCTCATGGCTATAATCACAACCAAAATACCACATCTAGCCTATACATTCCATGTACCATAAATGTATAATTCGAAAGTACCAACTTAGATGTTTGATACTGTGATGATGTTCCCGACGACTCTTGGATCTGAGCTAGCCTTGATTAACTATAAAACATAGAAAAATAACATGAAGTAAGCTTCATAGCTTAGTAAGCTCGTATGTGAATAACTTAATTTATCAAATCAATGAAAATCAACCAATTACACATG
The DNA here is from genome assembly GCA_025698475.1 of Gossypium anomalum. Classification (NCBI taxonomy): domain Eukaryota; kingdom Viridiplantae; phylum Streptophyta; class Magnoliopsida; order Malvales; family Malvaceae; genus Gossypium; species Gossypium anomalum. Next base: position 66,961,399 of record CM046956.1, read on the forward strand.
ACAAAACCATATACACATTAACTACAAACCTTTCTCATGTTTCAAAACATGATCAAATATCATCTCATCGAACTTTCATTGTTTAATACTCGAATAGGTTCTGTACATACCTGTATCGCCTCGTACTAAACTCTTCCTCAACTACATCATTTGTTCACCCATTGAACCTTTTGGAATAGAAATCAGATACTCAGGATTCCTGTACGATAAGTACTTATACCATGGCCCGTAGCCAAATCAAGGTAACTTATCCGAAGAACTATTATCATGGCCTGAAGCCAAATCATCCGATATGCATGGCCCGAAGCCAAATCAGTAAAATATGCACAGAAGTGCTAATATCATGGCCTGAACCCAACTCAACGTATCACTTACTGACATGTCAATAGTATCCAAAACTATTTTTAAGGTTCAACTGGGCTTTCTCACTTTTCGTTTCTATCATCGAATGCATTCGTAGAGTCATTTTCACAATTCATACATTATCCATAATCCTGTTTTAACAAATTATGCAATATTAAAGCATTTTAACATACATTTATAATGTAATTATCTCATACGAACTTACCTCGTATTCGAAATTGACGGATCAGGTCACCTACTCAATAACCTTGCTTTTTCCCCGATCTAAATCCAAATTCTTTCTTTCTTGATCTATATGAAATCAAAATTAGCTTATTTATTCATCTACCCATTCAATTAATCCAAAAATACACATTTAGGCATTTTTACAGATTAGCCCCTAAAATTTCGCATTTAATCAATTTAGTCCCTATTTCACAAATACAAAATATTGACACAATTCAACAAAACCCATGCTTGGACGAATTATATATAGGTCCTTAGCAGCCCAAAACTTTCATTTATTTCACATTTCAACCACACAATTTGCACATTTCACAATTTAATCCTTATTATGCATTTTCTTCAAAAATCACTTAACAAAACATGTAAAACTATCATCAAGCTTTCATGTTTCAACATTAAACATCAAAGAACACATATATTCAACAATGGAAATTCTCAAAATCTTTAACAGTTTCGAACTTAGAGGTACGGGCTAGTTAGATTAAGTTGCAACTATCACAAAAACATAGAAATCATTAAAAATCAAGCAAAAACAGTACCTTAATGAGAAAATGAACCAAGGCCAAATAGAAAACCTAAAACTTTAGCTTTTTTTCTTTCCAAATTCAGCTAAGAAAGATGATGATAATATAAAATGGATTTTGTTTTATTATTATAACATTTATTAACTATTTTATCATTTTAACCCTAAAATTAATACAAAATTTCATTTATGCCAAACCATTAACATTCACTAATCAAATAATGGTATATTTACCACTTAAGGACCTAAAATTCAAATTTCTATAGCTATTTGACATCATTAGGTAATAGAACAACACTTTTGCAGTTTACGCGATTTAGTCCTTTTTACCGAATTAACCATTCAAGCAGTAAAATTTCTTTACAAAACTTTCACACAATAATTTTGTCATGCTTTAAACACATAAAATAATATTAAAATAATTTTTTGATATCAAATTTGTGGTTCCGAAACCACTATTCTGGTTTAGCCAAAATCGGGTTGTTATAATTTTGTATGCTCATTTTAAGGCTCGGTTATATTTGATTTTATTATCATTAAATGATTGTAATAATGTTATATTATGAAGTTTTTGATTATTTATGTTGTTATATCGGTTAAGATTGATGTTTTATAGTTTTAGTTGTAACAGCCCGTTTTTAGTTAAATCAGAACAGTGGTTTTGGAACCACAAATCTGAGATCAAAATATTTATTCTATTATTATTTTAATGTTTATAGTATGATATTACGTTAGTGTGAAAATTTTGTTAAGAAATTTTATCGTTCGAATGGTCAATTTGATAAAAAGGAATCTTAAATTAGATGTCCTTATATTGCAAATAGACCATTTTAATTATAAGTGAACATAGATGGACATCATTTGGATGATATTAATGGTTTATAATAAGGTTAATATGGTAAATGATAATTAAAATGAAAATTAAATAAAACAAAATGGATTTTTTGTATTCATCTTCTCCAACAAGAGAAAACCAAACCGATTCTTTGAGAAAAAGAGGGCTAGGGTTCGGCATTTTCATTTCTATTAATTAGGTATGTATTTTTTATTCGTTTTTAATGATTTCTATGTTTTTGTGATCGTTGCAACTAGTTCTAGCTAGTCCAGAGACTATTTTGCAAAACTGTTAACGATTTTGAAAGTTGTCGTTGATGAAAATATGTGTTCTTTGATGTTTGATGATGAAATATGAAATATTGCTGCTAGATTTACATATTTTGTAAAGTGATTTTGAGTAAAAATGCAAAATAGGGATTTATTTGTGAAAATATGAAAATGTGTGGTTAAATGTGTGAAAAGTTAATAAATGTGGATTACTAGGGGCATTATAGTAATTCGACTATCATGGGTATTAAAGAAATTTCATGAATTTGTAATTTTCTATAATAATGACTAAATTGTAAAAGTGGTGAAATTCTAGGGTAAAAGTATAAATGTGCTTAAATGTGTGTTTTGGATTAAATTGAATAGAGAGGTTATTAAATAAGTTAATTATGAATATATTTAGATCAAGAAAAGTGAAATTCGGATCTAGATCGGGGGAAAACTAAAGTTATTGACTAATCGACTTATTTCATCGTTTTTACATTTGAGGTAAGTTAGTATGTGATAAATTTCATTGTAAGTGTATTTTAAATGCTTTGATATTGTATAAGTTGTGAATATGAGACTTCGAATAAGTTCGACAATGACTCGATGGTAATTTGGCATTCGAAATCCTAATTGAACTTTAGGAATAGTTTAAAATACAAGTGACATGTCATTAGGGGATACATTGAGTTGGCTTCGGGCCATGCTATTAGCACTTCGGGTGCGAGTTATACTGATTTGGCTTTGGGCCATGAATATCGGCTAATTTGGCTTTGGGCCATGGTATAAGTACTTCGGATAAAAGTTACCTTGATTTGGCTTCGGGCCATGGTATAGGTACTTAGTGTGCAAGACTCCTGAGTATCCGACTTCTATTCCAAATGGTTCAATGGGTAAATAAATGATGTTGTTGAGAATGAGATTGGTACAAGATGGTATAGGTATGTGCATAAACCATATTAGCTTTGAATCGAAGAAATGGTGAAGAAAGTATATAGTTTTGTGAATGAGTAATTGAAAGGTTTGTCAGTTGATGTGAATTCATGTATCTATAATCAATTGCTGAATTATGTGGATATGATTATATTGAGTTTATTTCCTATGAGCTTACTAAGCTTTATAGCTTACTTTGTTTATTTTTCCCATACTTTATAGTGTTATCAAGCTAGCTCGGATTTGGGTATCGTCAGAGATCTCTTCACACTATCCACCTATCACTCGGTACTTACGAACTTTGGTATTTTAAGTATATGGCATGTATAGGGACTTTAGTCATGTTGGTTATGTTTTGGTAATGATTTTGGCCATTTGAAATGGCTTGTAAATGTATATGTCTTGGTTTGTATATAATAGCCATGAGAGTTGGCTTATGTTGAGTTAATTTGCTTGTATATATGTGTATGTGGATATAGTTTATAATATGTAAATTGGGGTTGGTTTTGGTGATGCTTATTAATAGTTGGTATTATGGAAGTTGAACGTTGATATTGGTGATGTTATTTGTTTGTGAATCAAGGTAAAGAATATATGTTTTAAGTAGTCATATTTATGATCTAAGTTTATGAGATTTTGGGTATGAATGGATTGGTATATTTTTGCAACTTGTGTGTATTGAGAAATGTGGTATAAAATATGCATGAATTAGATTTGAACCGGCTGGTTTGAATGCCTATTTATGCTATGTGATGGTGCAAATTGATGTCTTATAGGTACATTCACATTTGGATGGCAAATTGGCTTGGTAAATAGCCTATTTTTGTCCACATGGGCAAAGACACGGGCATGTGTCTCAGCAGTGTGTGGCACATGGTTATGTTAGACAGCCTGGTGTCCCCTAGTATTGAAATTGAAACCAAGTTAGTATGCTCCACACGGCCTTACGCACGGGCGTGTGACTTGGCTGTGTGGCATAAGTCAATATACCTTACAGGTTTGGCACGGCCTAGTACACGGCCTGGCGCACGGGTGTGTATGGCCATTTTTAGGGCACAAGGGCTAGCCACACGGGCGTGTGTGTTGGCTGTGTGACCCAAGTCAGAGAGTTAAAGGGGTCGGACACGGGCTGGGACACAGCCATGTGCTCCCATTTTGAATGTCCAAACAGCTTGTGACACAGGCGTGTCTGGTGCCCATCTGAGACACACAGGCGGACTATGTGTCCACTATTTTAAGAAAAAAATTTCAAGGTTTCGTGAAAGTTTCCTAAGTTATTAGTTTAGTCTTGAACCACTCCCAGAGCATGTTTAGGGCCTCGAAGGCTCGTGTTAGGGACAAATTGATTGAGATTGAATGATGAATGCATGAATTGTGAAAATGTATGCTAAATGAATGTTTAATTGTTTTATAAATTCGTTAATGCTCCGTAACATTATTCCGGCGTTGAATACGGGTGAGGGGTGTTACATAATACATTATACCTTGGGTTAGGTGACTGGATCGGGGATATGGTGTTACATCTTTTCTCTCTTTGCTCTTCCCTTTTCACCACCTTGTGCTACGTAATTTTGGTTGCTCCTTATTGATCTTCTCATTTTTTTGCTTCATTTTACTTTAACAAATTGAATCACCACCTATCAACCACCTCTATTTCATTAAATCACCACTACCAAACCACCATAACACAACCCTAGCATCACCATACTACCTCCCTTGCACCACCTTGAAACACCGTTTACTTCTATAGCTTTTCTTCTTATTTCTTTTCTTTATTTCAGGTATCAGCCATCCTCTTTTCCTTTCTTTTTTTTCCAAACAATATTACTTTTTTATTAATAATTTAAATCATTCTTCTTCTATTTTAATATCTATATTATTGTTTTTTCTCCTCATCTTGGAGTGGTTCATCACCGTTCATCATTTTTGACACCGTTGGTAATCATTGTATTTTTTATATCACCTTCTTCTATCTCTTTGAATTCATCTTATTTTTCTTTTTATATAACAATTTTAGTTGTCTAATTCTTTCTTTTCCTCAAATGATTAGATTTTCAAAACCCATTAGATCGTCAACAATAATAGTAGCTCTTTTTTATTTTTGGAAATAAGTGTGTTTAATTCAGGAATCAATGTCTTTTTCACGAATCCAAGTTGGAGTTTTTGGTGGAAGAGACTTAAGGGTAAGTGTTGTTGTCAAGTATGAAGAGTATGTTGGATATTATTTGGTTGGTGGACAATTTCTTTCGAGTTGTAAGTTATTCGAATTTTCAGTCTGATTTTGTTAAGTACTAATTTGGTTATGACTCATTTGGAACTAAAGTATTCGAGTTCAGGTTAGGATTTATTGGACAAGACTAAGGTGTGTGTTTTTATACAAGTATTATGTGTGAAGCCATGAATTTGTTTATGTTGTTTATATGATAGATTAAATATTTTTAAAGTATTATTTGGTAGCCAACATATACATGATAAGTGATTATTTGGATTTAAGGTATGTGTTTTAAACTTAAATCTTTTTGATGTGTTATGTTATATAGTGCTAATATGTGATTTTGATCTAATCTCATGGTATGTGATATCATGGTCTATATGTTCATTATGATTTATTCATATTGAAAATTTGATATGTTCATTTTGTAAAGCATGGATTACCATGGCTTTCGATATTTGATTTGTATATAATTGGATGTTTAACATGCTTAATGTTTTGATAAGAGTATGCATGCCATGTCAAATTTCATGCAGTTGGGATTATCTATAAGGAGGAAGATGTGATAATTTAACAATCTACAATATTTGGTGGTTTATCCTTGGCAGCTTGATTGCGAATTTGGCGGCTTGACCATAAATATGTGTTTCAGCAGCTTGTCCACAATTTTGGTGGCTTTGTCCACATGTGTTGTTGTGTTTTGAATGGAAAAGTTTTGAGAAATTCCTTTTGGTGTGTAGCAGAAATGTGTAAGAAATTTTAGAAAACTTTCATATATATTTTATAGAAATATTTGCATTATCATAGTCATGCACATAAAGATTGCATGTTTGATTATTATATGCTTAATAAGATTTTTGTTATATTTAAACTAATTTCTTATGGTATTTAGAGTTGATAACTCACACTAAGCTTATTAGCTTACTCTTTTCAGTTTCTTAAAATTTTTTTGATAATACTCAAGGATAGAACTTGGACGTAGTAATTGGAGGAGATTCTCAGATTTATTTTAAAATGAAGTATTTAAAACTCTTTTGGAATTGTTTTGGATTATGAACTTTAGTTTGTTTTTGCTATTTTAATTGTGCATGAGAACTCGATATGATATTTAGAATGCATGTATAAACTTTGAATTTCAAAATGCTTAAACTATTGATTTTAAAACTTAAATTAATAAATCTTAATTTCTAAAATAATTTTAAAATAAAGTTTTCAAAGTATTATTCAGTTTACTGTATTTTTGAAAATAGAAAATTTGTAAAATAAGATTTCAAAATTGATATGAAAGCCTTTTTCTTTGTACTACTAAAAGTAACAACATGATGTATTTGGAAAAACTTGCTTAAATTGAACATGTTTTATTAATTATTTTCATTTTAATAATATCTATCAAAGATAAATAATGTTTTTCTCAAAAATATTTTAAAATATATTGCCTCTCAAATCATTTCTACGAAATTGATGTAGCTTCTGAAATCTGATCATAACGTTTAGTTTGTTTGTTTATATGTAAAAGGTTTTACAGAAAATGTTTTGCACATTTTCCTGTGTTTGATTCATAGAAAACAGCTTGGTCAATGGAAAATGTCAATGGAAAATGACTTAGATGTTAATGTAAAATAAGTCATTTTTCCTGTAAAATAATTTACTCTTTCGAAATGAGTAAGTCATTTTTCAGAAAAGAGCTCATCTGTATGTAATTTTATTTATATATAAAAATTAACTTAAATCAAGCTTAATATTATTATATTGATAATAATTTTTATTTTTATTTTTAAAAATATTTAAAATTATTAAAATAATAATATATTATATTATATTTTCCAATATTATTAAACATACATATTTAATTATTTATATTTAGTCATATAATAAATTATTAATACAATTTATTATTTATATAATTTATTTAATATTAATATTTTAATAATAAACATTTATTACAATTATAAATATATTAATAATAAATGTTTCGTAGTATAAAAGTTAAAATATGTCATAAGTCTATGTACTATTCACAAATTTGCAATTTAGTCTCTCTACTTTTCAGGTTTGAAAATCAAGTCCAATTATTGAGATTATATTATTAATTTTTTTTGTCAATTTTGTTGATGTCACATTTTTAAATAAAAAATACCACTTAGTCATGTAACTAAAAAATTACATTGTAAAGAACATGAATTTAACAAAATATTTTTAATATATGCAAAAACAATCTAAAATATAAATTTTTATAAATGAAATAAACTCAATCAGACAATGAAAAGATAAGAAAATCTAAAATGTATATTTGTTTCATTGAAAACAGATTTTATGAAATATTTTCAAGAAATCAATCAATCAATAGAAAATATTTTACACAGATTTATCCAAACACCAAAATATTAACTTTTCCAAGAATATAAGTCATTTTCTAGAAATCATTTTCCAGAAATCATTTTCAGTGAAATAAAACAGACCCTTAGTGTTTATTAACAGGAAACAAATTAGAAAAAACTTTAACAAACTAAAAAACAAAATCTAGAACTTGTTTTTTAACTAAGAGAAACTATAATTTGTACGGAATAATATTCTTCTTTTATTTCTCTTAATGCACATTCTTAATTGGATTTAGTTAATCGATTGCTTGGTACCATGTACTTGTAAGTATTAATCATGATTTAAGAAAGTAATATAATAGAGCTATCAATTTTGCTTCAGGAGATCATAAAATGTTGGAAATATACTCAGAAGCTAAGCTGTGCTAGCTCGACATATCTAGAATCAAATTTTGATACGATTCCTAAACATGAAGGCAAAGACTATAGTGAAATATGATATTCTAACAATTTATAGAGTTTTTCAATAAGAAAAAAAAAAAAAGAAATGAAAATAAAAGGAGAGAGGCAAAATGTTAATGCATTGTGGTGCAATTGCTTTGATGTTTGATCATCTTGTTCTTGACCTTTTGAGTTTTTGCAAAGAAAAGAGCTTGCTCTGAGGGTGATCGTTGAGGAATTTGGTTTCCTTATAATTAATGGGATTTTCGAAATATGAATTTTCAATTGTCCACTTTAGATAGGGTGATGATCTGACATTAAAACTAGAAAACATGTTGAGAATGTTCAACCAAAAAAATAGGTAAGAATATACGCATGACAATGCTCACACATTATTACAAGATTTTTTTTTTTTTTTTTGAAGAATACTTTCTTATAAGATTAAAATGCAATATGTTTGAGCTACATAAATTATGTTGTATGAAAAAAGAAAGAAAATCTTGTTTCATTATCTATCTGCGCAACTTATATCTCTCATCAAACCTGAAGTGTATTAAACTGATCGCATCTGCGTCTTACATCCCCATCATTATTTTCCTTGACTTTATAAACGCTTAACTTCTCCATCGAACGAGCGAACATATCAAAAAATGCAGTCTCGTTTGCAGCAAACCGGTCCACAAATGGCTTAGTCCTATTGTCAGTCACCATCGCCTGGTCAGATGACAACAACCCTAATCCGTTTTGTAAATTCTTGTAATACATGTTATCAAACTTCCCTGGGGTATACACATCGTTGAAAGCTGACATTGCTGGAGATTTGGTATAATTCGCGCAAAGTTTCCTTAACCCTTGTGCGAAAACAGGATTATAGCCTGGGTCAAACTCAGAAGTCTTGCTGAAGTTGAATATACGATTGGCGAACTCTTTACAGTGGGAGAAACCAATGGTATGTGCACCCACAAGAGCAACCATTTCTTCTGCTGAGAACCCTTTGGAAGAGAAGAGAGAAATCAACTCATTCATGGGTGTTAAAGCTTTCGGAAGGTTTTTATCAACTATCGAGGGATTGGATTCCCTGCTGTCTTTTCTCCCCAAAACTACTTCATAGAACGGACCTCCTACCATTACAACAAGGTCTCTAGCTGAAACGGCGAGAATGTCTGAGCAGGAAACAACGCCAGGGCATTCAAGCTCAAGAGCAGTCTTGACACGAGTAACAAGGTCGAAGGCATCTCCAGCAACTGACAGATTAACGTTAGCGTCGCGCTCCGATTTGTTGAAGGCGTTGGAGGCGATAAGCATGGAGGAATCGCAGCCATTAACAAAACAGTCATGGAAGAAGACACGGAGGGTGGCTGCGGCGGTTGTTGGGGCACTGAGTTGCTTTTCTGCTAGGATTGTTTGCATTATGTTCTGAAACTTAGGGCATGTTTTGTTGTAGTAATCGGCGGATAGCTTTGATTGTGTTGAGCGAAACAGTAATAGGAACGAAAATAGTGTGAAAAGGAGGACAAGATTAGGGAAGGCCATATTGTTTCGAGAGATTGAAAATAATGCTTGTTTGGGGCCTCGGCAAAATGTCTAAGGGAAATAAGATGTTAATTAGTTTCTAGAGATAATGTAGGCGTTGGGGAAAGGCAGATGAAGAGGAAAGGAGTTGAGGAAGAGAGAATTTTATGGAGAAATTGGTGTCAAATGTTTCAGGTTTTGCGGTAATGAGAGAGAAAAATTAGTGTATACAGATTTTTCAGTCGTTGGGCTGATGTAACGCCAACGAGCGGTCTCAAGGAAACTTAGCAAACCGATTTTTTCTCCCCAACGCCAATACATTGAAACAAACAATTGATGGTCATTTCAAATAAGGGTGTTAGGAGCCGGGGTTTAATAATAATAAGATAAAAAAGAATGAATATATAATTGTGAAATTACATCCATAAATGTAATGGTAAGATAAATTATATTTTCAAGAAAAAATGTAAATTTAATTTTTAAAGACGAAATTATCAAGAAGGGTAATTATAACACCCTATACCCGGCCTGGTTGTTAAGCCCGAGTAAGGGGTTGCCACACCACTGTCTCATCTCACTCACAACAAGTGGAAAGTCTATTCTAAGTATAACGTCTTTTATTATAATATGATTGTAGGTTTTAGGTCACTTAATTGGTTAATTATTGTTATTGCATGCAAAACATACCATAAACAGTCCTAAAAACGAGTATTAATATGCACAAGGTCCATTAGCAAATTTATCAAAATATGTTCGTAAGTATTGATACTGACACAAGGGTATCGATAACACCTAAAAAACGATACCAAACTTGCATTCCGTTTCTCGATTAAAAATCAAAATCTCGAAAATTATTGGTACCTTTCGTGAAGTATTGATAAATTTACCCCGAGTATCAATACTCGAGAAAATGTATCGATACCAAATCTCTATTTTGACTTCCTGCATGTTTCAAAACACAGAGGTATCGATTTTAAAACCCGATTATCGATACCTCTGCTCTAGACCTAAAAAATGCAACATATATAAGTAATTAACCCATTCCAATTTAGTTCCTAAACATTATGCATCAATTACTTTGACAAATAATCATTCAACGGCCTAATTAAAATGTCAATATTGCAAAATCGTGTTCGAACAAGTAATGTCAATCCATCCTCAAGTTCATGAACCCAAGCATAACAATAACATGTAATCCTTATCAATCGAACCAAAAACCAGCATAATGTATAGAAATCAACAGGGCTATAATGAGTCTACCACATTGGCCTATTACATTGCCTTTATTCCCCAAACATAAATAAGCATATAACACATACTAATAGAAGTTAAATAATCGACTTGGATCACTCCTTTGAAGGTCACACTGCTCACACCGACACTACTTATCTGCAATGGTTAAAAAGGAATGGGTGAGTTTAACAAGCTTACTAAATGCTTAGAATAACCACTACGCAAACAAGTCGTCATGTATCAACCAAACAACATACAACATTTTTCCAAAACTTCTTTAACTTAGTGCCATAATTTACAAATTTAATCGTCTCTCACGTATCCCTTTTACACATTCATATTAGAATATTTAGGCATATATTCCGATACATAATAATCACATATAGTCACATATAATCCCATTTAGACGCAATTTATAGTAATTTGCATAGCACCCACATGCTCGTTTAGGCATAAACCATATTACACTTATATACACTTTAAGATAATTTGGCATTTGAGATATGAAACATAAAAGTGAGCTCTATCATAACTCATTAGGTACACGGATCTCTAACACACCACACATAGACTCAGAGTCAAACATATCCCATAAGTGTAGCTTATAGCTAACACTCTTCGAAACACCAAACACACATATGCCGGTGAATAGAGCATAGCTCGCATTCCCTTATCTCTCCAAAAACTATCCCTGGGTCTCAACGCCTCAAATATCACAACACATATAAGTGAGTACTCACAATCCTATGGCATGCCAACTATATCCAATGGTCTCATTAATCATAAGGCCAAAATATCCATACTGTCATCAAATATTACTTTACCAATTATTCATACATATTCTCTCCATAACCATATCATTATCACATTGTACACACTGTTACATGACATGAATAACATACCTTCATATTTACCATCACAACGGTTGTCATAACATGTTTATATTTCATCACATCATAATCCTCCTTATCACAATTCACAAGCATATTTATCACACATTTTGCATGGGTAAAAGAACACATACACTCGAAATTTAAAGAAGGGGTTTAGGCTACCTCTAAATTCTCAAATACACAATGAACCGCTTACAAGCGGCTATTCCAAAACACTCACCACAACATACGCTTTTGTCGAAAACCAAAAACTTAGACAAGCTTTTCTTTGCCTTTACATCTAGTCGTTCAAAGTCATATTGACTCCGACTGTAACACCCCTTACCCGTATTCAACGTCGAAACAGGGTACGAGGCATTACCAGACTTACATCACAAACAAACATACAATTCCAAGTCATAAATTTGCATCCAAATTAAAACCATTTTTATTCATTCATAAAGTCCTTAATACGAGCCTACGAGGCCCAAAACATGCTTTGGAAGTGGTTCGAGACTAAACCGGATACTTAAGAAAATTTTACAAAACTTAGAAAATTTTTGCTATAAATAGGGGTCACACGCCCGTGTGGTTTGGGACACACCCGTATGGGCGGGCCATGTGGTCACACACGCCCGTGTCCCTAGCCCGTGTAACTCTTTGTTTTGCAAAGCATGAACAAATTGAGATCATCTGGACGAGTCACACGCCTGTGTGCTAGGCCATGTGGTTAATTTAATTTTCATAAAATAGGTGCAGACTTCACACGGTCGGGACACACACCCGTGCCTGAGGCCATGTCCCTCATACGGCTGAGACATATGCCCGTTTCTCTGCCCATGTGCTCAATTCTTGGCATTCTGTTTCTCAAAATTAAGGTGCAGGGGACACACGGCCAAGACACATGCCCATTGGGTAGACCGTATGTCACACACGGCCTAGACACACACCTGTGTGTCTACTCGTGTGGACAAAATAAAGGCTATTTACCAAGCCATTTGTCACCCTCATTTCCACCTACACACACACAAGTTCAATGGCATAAATCATGATATACTTAGGAAACCAAACATCCCCAATCATGGCCAATACATGTCAGGGAAATGCCATCATCTATCATGCTCATGACATTTCATTATGCCAAATCAAACATACCAATTTCACATTCAAAACACCACTAAGACTACTTCCAATTTGCATTAACTTATCAAGATAATCCATCATACCAATAAACCAAACTCATCCATTTCACAACAAGTCATTAAGCCATAATCAACATTTAGCAAATCAATATAAACCACATCACCAAAGGGGCATTGGCACATACATGCATATATGTGCATATATATATATATATATATATATATATATATATATATATATATATATATAGATTACAACCAATTCAACCAAAATGAGCCAAGTTACATGGCCAAATAACTAAACAAGCCTATGACAATTACAGGCCAATACATTTGGCCAAATCAGGATGACACATATAACAAAATGACCAAGTCCCTATACATGCCATATTCTCAAAATATTTAAAATCATCGGTACCCAAAATAACAATTTGATAGTGTGATGCGAACTCCGATAATCTCCAACCCGAGCTAGCTTGGTGACACTATCAAACATGGAAAATAAAACGAAGTAAGCTATATAGCTTACTAAACTCGTATGAAAGAAATAAGCTAACCTTACTAAACATTAACATGCAAGTAATAGAACATAAGGAAATGTAATTTACCATATTCTCATGATCATAATTTATTCCATCACAATTTACCTTGAATTTGTCATTTCACGAATTAACAATCACTAGCTTTAAGTACATATCTGTACCATCTCGTAAAAATTTCATACTTAGTATCATTGTAGTTATACCCAATGAACCACTCGGAATATACCTCTATCTCATAACACATATATGCTCACTCTCAAGCCATTAACGGGCCTGCTCACACAAGTTGTCATTCAAGATGTAGCTACTCAATGCTGCTCACACAAACTGTCAAGTAACTGCAACATATACCGGTATACTCAGCCACCGGTAGGATGTATAGGACCAGCACCCGGATTACATAACATAAAACCCTAGTGACATGTCACTTGTATCCTAATCTATTCCTAAGGTTCGATTGGGATTTTTCGCTTGTCAAAACGTCGTCGGATGGGTCCATAGAGTTGTTCATACGATTCATACAATATTAAAGCAATAAAAATACAATTATAATAAAGCTTATTTAACATACGAACTTACCTCGGTTACAAAAACGACCAAAAGGATCTATTCGTCAGTTACTTTATTTTTCCCCCGATCTAGACCCAAACTTCATTTTTCTTTATCTATAATACCACATTTAACTTATTTAATCATCACATTATTCAATCCAGCCCAAAAACACATTATGGCAAAATTTACATTTTTGCCCCTAATTTTTCAACATTTTATAATTTAGTCCCTAGGCTCGTAAAATGAATTTCTTTTGATTTCATCACAACCCAAGCTTAGCCAAATATTATTTGTACTCATAACAGCCCACATTTTTCATTTATTTGCACTTTTCTACACATTTTATAGACTTTTACAAATAAGTCCCTATTTAACGTTTTTATCGAAAATAACTTTACAACTAACAATGAGCATGCATTTTCTACCATCAAATATCAAAATACAAACATATTTAACATGGTAAAATTTAGACTTTAATTTTCCTCCAAATTAATCCTTGAAATAGCTAAATCAAGTTACAAAGATCTCAAAAATATAAAAATCATAAAAAACGGGACAAGAACAAACTTACAATCGAGCTTGAAAGCTTGACCAAAACCTTAGCTATGGTTTCCCCCAAAATTTTGGCTGTAAGGGATTAAATTGAAGAAGATGACATCTTTTATTTAGATATTTTTGTCTTTTTTACCAAATTACTAAAATGCCCTTAATGCATAACCTTAAAATTTTACCTAGCCATGTCCATTTTTGTCCATATAAAAATATAATGGTCTAATTACCATTTAAGGACCTCCAATTTAAAATTTCATAGCGATTAGACACCTTTAACATATAGAACTCAAAGTTTGCACCTATTGCAATTTAGTCCTTCTAGCTAAATTCAGCACTCAATCGATAAAATTTCTTAACAAAATTTTCACACAATCATTCTATCATACTATAAACCTTAAAGAAATAATAAAATAAATATTTCTACTTCAGACTTGTGGTCCCGAAACCACTGTTTCGATTTGACCCAAAAACGGACTGTTACACCAACACTTCAATAAGACAAACCACACAAACACACATTCAACAATCAGTCATCAACTTCATTAAAATAATCACAAACATAAGCCTAAGCTACCTTATCTTTTAACCGGAACTTTCAACATAGAAAACTTTAGATTAGAATATCTCGGTCTACACTTAATCTTTTCGCATGAAACAAATTCCTTTCATCTACATATTCATATATGACTAATTATTAACTTTTGAACGATACAAAACTACATTTTTTAAGGTATTGAAATATTTCGATAAGTTTTGGCCTTTATGACAAAAATTCATTAAAACTCAAGAATTTCTTAACGAAACTTTAAAGTAACTTTAAAAAGCTTCTAATTAGGTTAAAACTAATTGAAAAACACTGCAAAACCAATTTTTAATCCACAACCCGAAATCCACCATTAATGACCAAAATTTCAGCTTTTATCTAGAACATGCATTTTAAAGGCTAGAAATTCGATTTGAAAGTCTAGATAACATTTAAAACTAATAGGAAGATGATTGGTTACCTTGAATGCAAGAAAAAGGAACTTTGGCTAAATTCCGGAAAATCCACTCTTAAAGAAGATGAGAAAATTAATGAAGTTTTTGGGTGTTTTGTTAGTTTCAATGGAGATTTATAGTTCAAGAGATGTTAGAAATTAGGAATTGGAAGTAAAAATCAATTTGGAAAGAATAGGAGAGCAAGGGATGACACAAGTATGGAGAATGAAGAAACTAACGTGAAACCAAATTAGAAAAAAGGGTTTTTAGGTTGAAATTTAAAGTTTGGTCAAATTGCTTCATAAGAATCTTAATTTTGACTCTTTTACAAATTAGTCCTATTTCAAAAATTAAATATATTTAAAACTCATTTTCAGAAATTGGTTTAATATCCTAATAATCTTTGCCAAAAACATTATTGGTTACCAAACTTACGAAATTCTGAGTACATATAGACTAAAATTCCTAAAATACCCTTAAAACTTCTAGGTCCAATTTTGAGATATGACAGTAATCATAAACCCCAAACATGCATTTTAAATCATACATAAAAAATAGAAAAACTTCTTAAACATCAATCAATAATTTTTCTATTTTAATTTATGTATAATTATTATATTGTTGAAGAATAATTAAAATTTGAAAATAAAATAAACATATTTTATTTTATGGTTTTAATCATTATTTTAAAATTTTAATAATATATTTATTTCTTTTACAGAAGAGTGAATTTGTTAATCATTTTCTTTTACAGTGTAGCGATATTTGTTATATTTTTTAATATGTTTAATATAATCAAAGTTGATATAACATAATTCAATAATTAATTGAATGTTGAATTGAAAATAACACTTAACTGTACTCTTAATCCAATGTAAGTCATTAATTAAGTCTTTGAACAACTTTCGTGTAAGTTCCTGATTATCGTTATATTCGCCACATGCCACATCAAGATTTTTCCATGTGTCAAAAGTTGGTAAAATATGTTTAAAATGTTTAGAAAATGTAAAAAAATGATAAACAAGTTTATAGAATATTTTTAAATATTAAAAAAATAGAATTTTGAAAAAAAAATAAATTATAAAACAGTTGCAAAAAATTATTTAAAAACTAATAGAAAATTATTAAAAGTTATATAAAATTTGAAAATACAACAAATTAGAAGAAATATAAAAATATTCTTAAAATATAAAGAATTTAAAATTTTAAAAAATTACAAATAAGTATAAATAAGTATAAAAAAATAAAGTAAATTGAAAAACAAATTTAAAATCAAAAGGTTTTTCCAATTGAATGTCATATTTAATATTTTGACTGAATGAGGATAACTTAGCTAAGTAAAAGAAATGGTAATCAAGACATAAAAGTATTGCAAAGTCTTGGTGGCAATGTAGTTCGGAAGAAGCCTCACGAGAAGTAATAATGCTTGTAACACCCCACACCTAATCCAATCGTCAAATCCGGGTATAGAGCGTCATAAGTTTACCGAGATAGAAAACACACCTTTCCATTTTTCCTTTAAAGAAAGACAATTATCTATTTGGCGGGCAACCTCTTTACCAAAGCGGTATTCTTTTGGGCTAAGACCACTTTTATTTGAAAGAAATATTTTAGAACAACAATCTGCCACATATTAAAAATTTAAAGTTTCGGGACTAATCTTTGGCGGCTGCTTAAGTTAACATCAATGAATCATAAATAACATTATGCCGTAAATGCTTCCACTCAACAATCGAAGTGCTTAAAATAACATTCAATAAGAATTAAAATCTCAAAAATGGTGGTTTCTAATAGTTGACCTGACACCCTCCAGAAATACATGTTACCCACGTAAATAAAAAGGCTCACAAATGGTCGCAGATCTTGTTGTATCCCTTCATTTACCACGCTAATCCTAGTAACCTGAAAGGAAAAAGAAATGGGGTAGGTTTGTAAGAACTTAGTGAGTTCCTTGGAAGAACAATCTCACCAGGATAGCAATCAGACATTAAAAGGAAAGGGGTCCGACTAGTTCACCATAGTTGGCAGATACATTACTTTGCTTTGTAGATCAACTAGAAGACAATACCACAATCGAACTCAAGCTATTGGCAAACTGTACTAGTTTTTAAACACGTATAAGACAGTCATATGTAAATATGCTCCAAAATTACTCCACTTGTATGGCTTACCACTTAAAGCTGACAAGCTCATTGTTTGTGTTTTTATGCAACATGTACTACCACATGCACCCTTTTTCCAGATACTCTTTTCCTTTTGCTAGCTTCTGATTTCAGTTCTTGAAGAGCCCATTTTAATTTTATGAACACATATGTGTTCTCTTGCATGGTCGGGTTTTCACCAATCACGGTTTGCATCTAAGTTCCATATGCTGGAAAAATTACTTTTATAGGAACTTTGAGGCATATTCTAAATAGAAAAAGGTGGAGAGTTGAATCATAAAATTATGGTTTCATAATCTACTCCATGAGACCTTTACAATGGTATATCATATGCTCAAAATGGTCGAGTGATGAATGAGAAATTGATGCTCAAAGTAAGCTACTTGGAAATATTGTTGGAAAAGTAAAAGATTAGAGCCCACATCTGTTAAATACCAAGTGCGAGATGTGTTTATATATGTGAACTCTCTTAAAAGGTAATTAAATGATTAAGCTTGGAACTTTGCCTTGCGCGTTGGGGGTTGCAGGTCTAAACTCAACGAGGTTGGGGTGCACTCGCACGACGTGGGTAACGCGAAATGTTCAGACCGGTTGGGCCCAAATAGGGTTGTGGATATTTTAAGCCCATCACTAATTTACTTTCCTCAACAGACATAATTTGCTTATATATGGACAGTATCTGATTTGATATAAATTTTAAATCAAATTAATTTTTTTGCTCCTTAATGGCAGATTTTATGGTTACTTCCAAATTTTCCACTATCCTAAATGCCTATAAAAGGTTGTGTATTTTGTAGGATTATACACACATTCCAATAATTTGTTATACCAAAATTCTGTTAATTTTAAAATTCTTCTTTTTACCTCTTCGTATTTCTAAAACATTCCGGTGATAGAAAAAGGCAAAGTTTGTTCGTTAATGGTTGTAGAGGTGCTACTACTTTGATCACTATTGTTGTTGTATCCTGGGAGACATTCGACCAACATTTCTCCAAGTACCGTAAGAGAGGCCGAATCTGGCTTAAGGAAATTGTGTTTCACAGGCCTCAACGTTTCGTAAAATCTAGATTCTCCTTTATTTCAACTGTTTATTATGGTTTTATTTGATTTTCGTATTTGATAAATTAATTATAAATCATTCTATTTATATTTTATTTCATATATGTTTATTTATATTTAACTTATTTTATTCACTAATGTGTTTTGTCTTACACTATTAAGACAGATCCGATTATTTTTTCAATTTTCTAATCTGAGACAAACAAGACACCAAGGCAAAGAAATTTTTTTTTCAAAAATCAATTTTAAAAAAAAAAAATTAAATAAACCTGTTTCAGGAGTTTTCCCGTCGTTCAACAAATTCCTTTTTCCTATATTTTTGTTTTATTTCCAAATGAATATTTAAACTAAAATCTGTTTCGGGATTTTTCTTGCCGTTTAACAAATTTTATTCGATTTTGTTTCCAAAATTAAAAGTAAATAAAATTCGTTTCACGATTTATTCCAGCTGTTCAACGAATTTTATTCCATTATTTTGATTATATTTCCAAACAGGAAATTAAAGGTAAATAAAATCTATTTCGGGATTGATTCCCTCCGTTTAATGATTTTATTCTAAATTTTGTTTTATTTCCAAAAACGAGTAAAATAAAATCCATTTTGGGATTGATTCCTGTCATTCAACGGATTTATTACATTTTGATTTTGCTACCAAAAATGAGAAATTAAATAGAATCTGTTTCATGATTTGTTCCCACCGTTTAATAATGATTTGTTTGATTTGATTTTGTTGTCAAAAATGAGAAATTAAATTAAATCAAATCTATTTTGGGATTTATTCCCGCCGTTTAACAAGATTTTATTTTATTTTATTTTGTTTCCAAATTAAAATAGAATTAAATAAATCTGTTTCGGGATTTATTCCCGCTGTTTAACAAGATTTTATTTTGTTTCCAAATTGAATTGAATGAAATAAAATCTGTTTTGGAATTTATTCCAACCGTTTAACAAGATTTTATTCGATATTGTTTTGTTTCCAAACAAAGACGTAATCAAAAAATTATGTTTCAGGATTTATTCCCGCCATTTAACAAATTTTAATTTGATTTAATGATATAATTTTGTTTCGTGATTTAATCCTGTCGTTTAACAAAACTATTTTTTGATTTCATTTCAGAATTTTTTTTCCGCCATTTAACAAATCAAAGAGAAATTTTTTTATTTATGGTGGCCTTAATTGTAGCTTTAAACTGAATTAAAAGAAATTTATCAACGGTGAATTAAAAAGATAATATGAGAATGCATGTCTAGGATTGGTTCTTTGAAAGACTTGGTATTTAAGCGTGCCGAGTGCACCACCTCTCTTTGAGGGTTACCTACCTGGTGCATTAATTTATTGTATTTTTTGTTAAATCGTATAAACTTTTGCTTTGGGTTTTATTAGATTCCTGCCGTCTAACAAAAGTTGATAAGTTTTCTAATTCTGGTTTTGTTTCTTAATAGAAAGATGGAAACTCCCACCAATTCAATCAATTCATAATCTAAAGCTTTGGTTCAAATGCAATCTTCGATCCAAAACTCAATATTGCCGATGGAAGCTGCTGTAAACCACATCAAAAAGCCTGCAAAATTCTCTGGATAGAATTTCAAGACTTGGCAACATAAAATGCTGTTTTATTTGACTATGTTGAACTTGGCCAAATTTTTGAAAGATGACCCTACTACTGTTAAAAAGGGCGAGGTAGATGAAGTTACTGCTTTCACTACTGTTGAAGCTTGGAAACATTTAGATTTCCTATGCTGAAACTACATCCTGAATGGATTGTTGGATGCATTGTACGAAGTGTATAGTGTTAAGAAAACAACTAAGAATTATGGACATCGTTGGACCATAAATATAAAGTCGAAGATGCTGGAACTAAAAAGTTCTCAGTTGCTAAATTCTTGAATTTTGTAATGGTTGATTCTAAATTAGTTGTGAATCAAGTGCAGGAACTTCAACTGATCATTCACGAAATTCTTGCTGAAGGGATGATAATAAGTGAATCCTTCCTAGTGGCAGCCATTATTGAGAAATTGCCTCCTGCTTGGAATGACTTCAAGAATTACCTAAAGCACAAAAGAAAGGAAATGCCAGTGGAAGACCTAATTGTCAGACTTTGGATTGAATAAGACAATAGAGGTACAGAAACGAGGCTCAACAAAGCATCAAATGACAATGTTTCTAGGGAAAACATCGCAGAAATCAAGAAAGACTTCAAGAATGGAAAACAACCGCATAATGGGTCTAAACTAGGACCTAAAGGTGGTTTTCCAAAAAGCAAAAATTTTAAGGAAAATACTTCAATTGCAACAAGATGGGGCACAAGTCATTTGACTGTAGGATCCCAAAGAATGTTAGAGCTAACGAGGCTAATGCTGTGGAAGAAATTTTCAAGGAAGTGTCCGAAATGGAATTATGTGCCTAACATACGCAAGAACTATGAATAAGAATGTTCTTTAAAAAATAGGGAATGTTTATGGGAAGGGGATATGTATTAAACTAAATGCTATCTTTGTAAAAGTAAAACTAAGAATAAGAATGTTGTTCTTTTTCTTTTTATATACTTAAAGTCATTTAATTATGACAAAGTAGGCTCGGACATGTTAATTATGATACTTTATGTACATAAATTAACTTAGAGTACATTCCTTTGCTTCACAATAATTACAATTATAAATGTGAAACATGTGTTGTGGAAAAACTAACAAAGGTAAAATAAAAAATAAAAAAAGCCACTTGATCTAATATATAACAATGCTTGTAAAGCTTGTTTAAATAAGAGGAAGGAATAAAATGTTTATTACTTTTATTGCTACGTATATTTGCTTAAAAGCTAAGACGAAGAGAATTTTATTCTTTATAAGCAAGAAGTTGGAAACCAACTTAATAAAAAGATTAAGTGATCGTGGTGGTGGATATGTTGAATCATTTGAATAATGTGCACAACTTAATAACACCACCATACTTTCCTCAAATAGAGTAGCTGAGCAGAAAATCAGACTCTAAAGGAAAAGATGAGAGCACAGCTAAAAAGCTCTAGGTCATCACATGAAATGTGGGGGGGAGCATTTCTATGAGTTAACTACCTTTTTAAATAAGGTATCCCACAAGAAAAGGGGAAAGACACCACATGAGTTATGGAAAGGTAGGAAACCATCCTACAACAACTTGAAAGTATGGGGGGAGTCTTTCTACCGTAACTTATAATGGTAAGTTGAGACATATGAGTTGTCAACATAATACCGTTAAACAAATGATCTCAAATGGAGTTATCTCTATTGGTTTTGAAAAATCAAAAGATAACATGGCAGATATGCTAACCAAAGGCTTAAAATGAGATAATGTTGTTAAAACATCGAAAGGAATGTGCTAAAGCCCATGAAAATAAAAGGCGCTATGTGAAGGAAAACCCCACCTAGTTGACTGAAGATCCCAAGATCTAGGTTCAAAGGGACAACCTAATTGCATAGACCTTGTGAGGTCACTGTGGAGGTACTTATCCCAAGTCCGTTCCTGTGATGTAAATAGTGACTAAAAATGGGATAGGTTAAGTAATGCTTTTAATGACCATTGTGTGTTTCAGTAAGCCGAACAACATAAGTCACCTATGTGTGAGTGAAGCGAGGCCACTTCAAGAAGACTATTGGGGCATAGTTCTCTCAAACTCTTATAGAATTAAGAGATGTTCACAGCTATATGAACATAATCAAAAGAACTAAAACCTGGCCAGTGAGGTAGTTGTGTGAGGTATATCATCATTTACACAAAAGGCAGAACAGTTCAAGGACATCACTTCTACTGGTCAGCTAGTAAATTAAATATACTTTTGCAAGGGAAGTTTCAAGGGTGGATACCTACCTATCATAGACAACCATCGATTGTAGATTTTATCACCACATCGAGTCAATGTTTTTCAATAAAACTATCAATTTTCATTTATGTGGGTATTTATGAAAAAATTGCTTTTATGGGAACTTTGAGGCATATTCTCAATAGGTAAAGGTGGAGAGTTGAATCATAAAATTATGATTTCATATTCTACTTCACGAGACCTTTACAATGGTATATCATATGCTCAAAATGGTTGAGTGATGAATGAGAAATTGATGCTCAAAGTAAGCTACTTGGAAATATTGTTGAGGAAAAGTAAAAGCTTAGATCCCACATTGCTTAAATATCAAGTGTGAGATGTGTTTATATATGTGAGCTCTCTTAAAGTGTAATTGAATGACTAAGTTTGGAACCTTGCCTCGTGCCCGGGGGGTGTAGGTCCAAAACCGACAGCGTTGGGGCATACTCGCACGACGTGGGTGACGTGGAATGTTCGGATCAGACCCAAATGGGCCTGCGGATATTTTAAGCCTAACACAAATTTATTATCCTTAGTAGACATAATCTACTTATATATGGATAGTATCTGATTTGATTTAATTTTTAAATCAAATTGATTTTTTGGCTCCTTAATGGCAGATTTTATAGTTATTCCCAAATTTCCACTATCTTAAATGCTTATAAAATGCTCTGTATTATGTATGATTATACACACATTCCAATAATTTCTTATACCAAAATTCTGTTGATTTTAAAATTCTTCTTCTTGCCTTTCCATATTTCTAAAACATTTCAGTGATAAAAAAAGAAAAAGCTTGTTCATTGGTCGTTGTAGAAGTGCTACTACTTTGATCATTGTTGTTGTTGTATCCTGGGAGACATTCGACCAACGTTTCTCCAATTACAGTAGGAGAGGCTGAATCTATCTTAAGGAAACTATGTTTCAAAAGCATCAATGTTTCGTAAAATCTCGATTCTCCTTTATTTAAACTGTTTATTATGATTTTATTTGATTTTCGTATTTAATAAATTAATTATAAATCATTCTATTTATATTTTATTTCATATGTGTTTATTTATATTTAATTTATTTTGTTCACTAATGCGTTTTGTCTAACACCATATCGAAGGCAGAACATTTTATCATGTATCTTTAGTATCATAAAATACAACACCCCTCCTGTACTTCCTTACACCCATCTAGATATGGAGCTTGTGCACCAAGGAAAAAGTACGCATAGTGTGTATATACCAAGTTTCTTAGGTTCATTTAACCATATTTAACCATGCGATAATGAGAGAGAAAAATTAGTGTATATAGATTTTTCAATTGTTGTTGGGCTAATGTAAGGCCAACCAGCGATCTCAAGGGAATTTAGCAAACCTATTTTTTCTCCCTAACACCATTGAAAAACAGTTTATGGTCATGCCAACGAGCATAGTGAATAAGGGTATTAGGAGATGGGGTTTAATAATTATAAGATAAAAAAGAATGGAATATATAATTGTCAAATTACATTGATAAGTGTTAGTGTAATGATAAGATAAATTGTATTTTCAAGAAAAAAGTTTAAATTTAAATTTTAAAGACGAAATTATCAAGAAGGGTAACCATAAACCCCAAACATGCATTCTAAAACATATATGAAAAATAGAAAACAAACATTGTTATACATCAATCAATATTTTTTCTATTTTAGTTTACGTTTAATCAATATATTATTAAAGAATAATTAAAACTTGAAAATAAAATAAAAATATTTTTCTTTTATATTTTTAATCACTACTTTCAATTTTTAATAATATATTTACAACTTTTGCAGAGGAGTGAATTTGGTAATCATTTTCTTTTACAATGTAACGATATTTGTTATATTTTAATATGTTTTAATATAACCAAAGTTGATATAAAATAATTCAATAATTAATTGAATGTTGAATTGAAAATAACACTTAGTTGTGCTCCTAACCTAATGTAAGTTATCAATTAACTCTTCGTAATTGAATGAATCATTGAATATGTGATTGAGAATAAAATGGTGAATATGATGTATTTGATATATGTGAATTTGATATGATACAATGTATTGAGTATTGAGATTGAGATAATGGATGATTACATGTACATATATGTGACTAACTTGTTGATGATTGCTTGTGATAGGTATTGGGAAAATTGAATTGAGTTTACCTTATTTAATTGCTTTGATTTGGTTTAATGGTAAGTTTAATTCTAAATTATACGGGCTTACTAAGCTATAAAGCTTACTATATTTCTTTTTCTATGTTTTATAAAGGTTCGTTAGCTCGCTCGTTTCAGACAAGTTGGAGTTGCACATCACACTATAGAATTTTCAATTGGTATTTTTGAACTTGTATATTTGTAAATATGGCATGTATAGGCTAGTTTAAATGTTGTTAGTTATGGTTACTTGAAAGAAATGCTTTTGGTATATTTTGAGTATAAGTTAAGCCATGTTATTTGGCTTATTTTGGTACTATGTTTTGGTTCAATTTTAGTGTTCAATTATGGTTTGTTTTGGTAAGAAATGATGGAATGAAAATATGCAACTGAGGTAGTGATATGTAGTTGTTATATGACTGGATTATGTATGATGTTAATAGGTATTTGGGTATTTAATTGTTAGGTTTTTATATGTCTAATAATGTGTATTAAAATGGTTATCTTGGCTACCTATTGAGTTGTAAAAATGTGGTCATTTATGCTTGTGAATGTTTGTGTTTTTAGGGTGGCAAAATGGCTTTATAAATGGCCTATTTTTTGTCCACACAGGCAGAGACACGGGTGTGTGTCTCAGCCGTGTGCGACACACAGTCATGCTGCACGGCCGTGTGTCCCTTGGGGTACCCTTTCGAATTAAGTCAGTATACCCTACAATTTTGGCACGGCCTGATACATGGGCGTGTGAGGCCATTTCGAAGGGCACACGGGCTAGACACATGGGCGTGTGGTTAGCCATGTGACCCAAATCGGTATCCTCTCCAGTTTTCATACGGTCTGGCACACGAACGTGTCCTCGGCCGTGTGACACAAGTCAGTATGTATGCCCTGTATTCACACAGACTAAGACACAGGCGTGTTTACTACCCATGTGAGGCACACGGCCTGTTCACACGGGCATGTGACACTTGAAATGTTGAATTTTTTATAAGTTTCCAAAATTTTAATATGTTACCAATTTAATCCCAAATGCATGTTTTAAGCTTCGTATGCTCGATTTAACTACATATTGAATGTGAATGAATGATAGTTACTGAAATGAGATGATAATTGATAAATGGTTGTTCTGAATTGAGTTATAGGTTCGGTAATACCTCTTAACCTATTCCGGCGATGGTTACGAGTTAAGGGTGTTACAACTTGAATACCCTAATTACTGACCTAATTAGAGATGCGATGGCCCAACACAATGCCTTCAGTTTCCATAAAATGACATTTTTCCCAATTCAAGACAAGATGAGTGTCCTCACATTGCTTTAGTACTCTGTCCAAATTGTCAATGCAATAATCAAAATCATTCCCATAAACTGAAAAGTCATCCATAAAAACCTCTAAAGCGTCTTCGATCATATCTGAGAATATTGCCATCATACACCTTAGAAATGTAGCTAGTGCATTGCAAAGACCAAATGGCATACGAAGAAAAGAAAAAGTACCAAAGGGCCAGGTGAAAGTTGTTTTCTCCTGATTCTCTGGTGTAATAGCAATTTGGTTGTACCTAGAGTAGCAGTCTAGGAAGCAATACTAAGCTTTCCAGCAAGCTGATCTAACATTTTGTCAATGAATGGAAGTGGAAAGTATTCCTTTCTTGTGGATGCATTTAATTTACGATGGTCCATACAAACTCGACACCCCGTGGGGATACGTGTTGGTAGTAATTCATCCTTATCATTATGAATCACTGTGATGCCACTTTTTTTTGGGACGCATTACATCGAACTCACCCACTTGCTATCAGAAATTAGGTAAATAATTCCTGCATCAAGTCATTTTATGATTTCTTTCTTGACCACTTCCTTGATCTTCTCATTTAACCTTTTTTGCGGTTCAACTGACTGCTGGCCTTCATCTTCTAACTTGATTTTGTGCATAGCAAAAGAAGGACTAATACGTTGAATATCCGCAATACTCCAGGCTATAGCTCATTTCTGCTGCTTAAAAATGTGAGTCAATTTCTTTTCTTGTGTTTCATCTAGTGTTGCGGAGAAAATAACTGGAAGAGTATTGTGATCACCCAAGAAGATGTATTTATGATCAAGGGATAGTGGTTTCAATTCCAGGGTGAGAGTTTCTTCAATTGATGGTTTGAAAATTGAAGTGGTTCTGTTGGTTAGCTCTAAGGATTCCATTTTCCATCTATGCTTGACTTCCACAGTACTAGCTTCAACCGTGCTATCACAATTGTCTACGGATTTGACCTCAGATGTCACTGCAATTTCTTAAGCAGGGATTGTGTTTTAGTTGTTTAATTATTCCTTAATCAAATCATCGAGCATATTGACAGTATGGCACTCTGCTTTATCCTTGTGATGAGCATACTCAAAAACACTGAAGGTAACTTGCTCATCATTCACTCGCATGGTGAGTTCTCCATTATAAACATCAATGAGAGTTCGGTTGGTGGCTAAAAATGGTCATCCCAAGATTATGGGAACCTCTTTGTCTACCTCGCAGTCAAGTATGATAAAATTAGCTGGAAAAATGAATTTATCCACATGAACTAAAACATATTTGATTTACCCTTCAAGTTGAGCTAAAGATCAATCTACCAGTTGCAATGTCACTGCAATGGGTTTCATGTGACCAATTCCCAACTTCATAAAAGCAGATAGTGGTATGAGGTTGATGTTAGCTCGCAAATTGCTTAAAGCTTTGGCCAAATATTTCCAATTGAACATGGAATGGTAAAGCTTCCAAGGTCTTTCAATTTATGGGGCAACTTGTTTGTCAAGATAGCACTACAGCCTTCTGTGACTGCAATAGTTTCAACATTAGTGAGTTTTTTCTTCTTGGAAAAGAGGTCTTTCGTAAATTTCCCATAACTCAAAATTTGTACCAGAGCATATACGCATATACAATAAGAATGTTGATTTGTAGTTGCTTCAGTGTATTCAAAAACTACTGATACTGTTTACCATTTTCATTCCTCTTGAATCATTGTGGAAAAGCTATAGGTAGAAGTACATCTGGTTGCGATGACACTTTTGGTTGCGTCCACAATTACGAGGGCCGAATATAAGGCATGTGTGCAATAGGTGGTGGTACTTCTTTGTCTGGTACATCAACAAGCTCTTCAGAATCAACCTTCCAGTCAAGGCTTATGTTACCAATATCTAGGGATACTACAGTATAATCGATAACTGACTGTAACACCCTAAACCCGACCTAGACGTTATGGCCAAATCTGGCGTGTTGTATCAAAGCGTCGTTCAAAAATAGAGTTGTTAAAATTTTATTTCTAAAATTAAAACCTTTTGTACGGGGTTAGCAAATCATCTCGTCACAAACGTTTGCCAAAATATTTTCCTTTGGAATATTAATTCAACTTAAATCACGGAAGCATTTTGAAAACCGTGAATATTTTGAAAACCCAAGTTTTCCTAGACTAGGAGTTTAATATAAGAAATCAAAAGCCCACTTAAAACTTAAACCCACTATGGCCTTATTATAGAATTAAAACCTCAAAATATAAAAATTTAAATAAATAGTCTGCGGCAGAGTATTAGCAGTCGTGTGGCCACCTCTAAGTCTTTCGCGGCTCTAAATCTTCAAAGGCTGGGGATTACCCGTACAGTTAGACAGAAGAGTGAGTTTACGAAAACTCAGTGTGTAATCCCTTATAATACGAACAGTCACACATACATTATGCAGAAACAGACTAGGCCTGAGCCCATCCAATAATAGAATCAGGTGGGCCTAAACCCAATACAAAATCAGTATCAGATGCAGATATGCAGACAGATTCCCAGCCCAGTCCAACCAACACACCACCCGTACTTACCAACACCATGTGGGGATAAAATTGACCCACCCAGCCAACACACCAAGCTTAGCATCGGTTGCGGCACTAAGTCAACAGAATGGCTCAACGCCGTTGACAAAACGGCTCAACACCGTAGACAGAACTGCTAAAGGCCGTAAATATCGTAGCAACTCTACCAGTTAACAGAACAGCTATAAATCGTAAGTATCCCAGAAAGGCTAAAAGTCTTGTACAGAACGGCTATAGGCCGTACACTTCCTCCATCAATAATAACCCAACCTATGCAGTATGTCATGTCATAAATATTACATGTATGCAAAGTCGTATCAGTACAATCATATATGTAAATCGTAAGCTCATCAGTCATACGGAACATAAGGCATAATCGTAATTCTACCATACTAGGGTACTATAGTCATTTTACCCTACAGGGGCATTATGGACATTTTACACTACAAGGGTATTTTGGTAATTCACAAACTGGGGTCTTATTGACCCAACAGAAGGTCCACCGTCACCTCGAATGACTTAAGTAACCTAACAGACATAACGGCGCAAGTGGGCTAAGGCCCATTACTCTGCCTAAGTGGGCCCACAGGCTCGTGTGGTCCATTTGGCCCAAATTCAGATACGGCTAAGTGTCCTACACAGCGCAGTCCAATATTTATCACTTATCACAGATTTAATTCGTGTGGGGCCCACGAGCCCATTGGGTCAAGGCCCTTAACAGCCTAACCCACGGGAACGCTCGTGGCGGCCTCTATTGTCAGTTGTCCATGATTTATGAGCTCGGTTTACCTCACAAGCATTCGTATCCTCGTGAGGCCTCAAATGTCGAAGTTTTGACTTTTCAACTTTTGCCGATCTATAGAAGAGAAAGGTGTGAATACACACCTGTTTATGAGAACGTATCAAAGTCCACGATCACCAACCTTGGTTAAGCAGGTATGAAATAATCCAACTGTAGAGTTCTAGTCCAACTCCACCTCCTACACAGCTCAAACAGCAAAATAAATACTCCATTGCGCATTCCAAGACTTGAACCTTAGACCTCACAGGCACATAACACGCCACCTTGCCACTCCACCACAGGCTTTTTCTGTGTCACCATTTAGCCTCAACTAATTATAAGGTCTACAGACCAAAGTCCAGGTTCCTTTGAAAGAAAAACCAAAATAAATTGCAAGATCCAAGTCTTAAACCCAGGCTCCCTTGCAACCTTAATAACGCCACAACCAGTAGACCACATGCTTTCTTGTGTCATTTATTTCCCACAATATAATAAAAGGCCTACTTCCAAGCATCCAGGGTTTTATTCACTTAAAACCAAAATTTTTGCTAAAGCTCAGGTTTGAGCCTAGGACTTTTCCAACTTCTCTCAGGACCCTTAACCACTTGAGCAGCCATTTAATTATGTCATATCCTTGCACAATTAAATACTTATATACAACCTTGTTACGGAACCAAACTCAAGGCCCAATACTTCTAGGCCCAAATTCGAAGCGTTACACTTACTCACCAGTTTGTTTACCACTCTAAGAGTGATTACTTTACAGTACTTTTTCCCCCCCTGTTTGGGGTTTTTGGTATCACTAGGTAAGGAGCCTTGTGGTCGAGTATTTAGATTTGAAGCAAGCTGTCTCAATTGTGCCTCTAACGCTCGAATGGAAGATGAATTTCATTGAACAATAACTTCTGTGTGAGTAATATGCTCCTGCATTAACGCCTCAAGAGCAGTCAATGTGTAACACCCCTAACCCGTATCCATCGCTGGAATCAGTTAAGAGGCATTACAGGACTCATAACTTATATCAGAATAACCAAACATCAAATACCATTTCAATTTAATAAATTACCATTTATTCATGTTCAGTACGAACTTAAACCGAGCATACAAGGTCTAATCCATGCATCTATGACTAAATCGATAACATACAAAAGTTTCAGAACTTATAAAAATTTTTAACTTTTCAAAGGTCACACGCCCGTGTGAACATGCCATGTGAGGCATGCTCGTGTGTCTAAGCCATGGCAAAACAGGGCATACATACTGAGTTGTCCACATGGCCACAAGACACGCTCGTGTACCAGGCTGTGTGAAAATTAGGGAGGCTACTGACTTGGCCACATGGTCGACCACATGCCCGTATGCTAACCCGTGTGCTACAAACAATCAATAGACACGTCCGTGTCAAAACTGGAGGGTATACTGCCTTTAATTCATAGGGTACCCCAGGGGACACATGGCCGGCTGAGACATACGCCGGTGTCTCTGCCCGTGTGGACAAAAATAGGCCATTTGTATAGCCAATTTTCCACCCCAAATTGGGTCAACCTATAAGTAAAGAAACAAGCATATTTGCACAACCAATTTAACCAAATTCCACACCAAAACATAAGCCATTCATCTCATATTATAGTCATCCAAATCCTTGCTCATAAGCCTTACTAATCTATGCTAAAACATATGTCAAAAACATATCAAAACATTTCTTTCCATATATCATTCAATCTCATGCTAAAACTCACCAAACTTACCTACATTTACCATCTCTTTTATCTAACTAAAACGTACAACAATTGCATATTAGCATTACATACCATAAACCATTATCAAACTATAAGTTCAAACATAAACTAGCCAAATCACATGGCTAAATATATACATCACAAAACATAATCCCATAACTACTAGCCTATACATGCCATACTTTAAAATATACATTTTCAAAGTACCAAAATGAGGTTCGATAGTGCGATGACAATCCTTGACGATCCCTGAGCTTACAGTAGCTTTGATATCTCTAAAACAATGCAAATACACATAAAGTAAGCTTTCAAAAGCTTAGTAAGCTAGTACTAAAATCATCAACAGTGTATAAAACATAAAACATCGACACATAAGTACTTATAAATTCTCAATTCATCTATCCATTTTATACCAACACCATCCACATGTTTATAACGATTCAATAAACTTTATATACATAATACCATCTACCACATAGGTATTATACGTACCTGAACCTTCCCTTATTCATTCATTTTCATTTCTCACCTCCCGTTAGGATATTTTAAACCTTCCGAAGATTATCCATACTATAACCATCCGCACACTTAGTGCCTTAAAGGTTAGCCAAAGCTATAATAATTTTGCACACTTAGTGCCATCTCAATTAATCGAAGCTATCTCGGTATCGTACACTTAGTGCCTCATATAGCCGAAGCTAGTTTAAATCGCACACTTAGTGCCAAATACCATTGATTTATCATTGTATACATCCAAACTAAATATATACATTCTATGTATAATCAAAGCATCAAAACAAACTTGTAACTTCATATTTTACGTACGACCATACCTCGTACTCGAAATTGTTGACTCAGATCGTCTACTCTATAATCTTCAACTTCCCTCAGTCTAAATTCGAATTCCTTTTTTCTTGATCTATAAGTATTCAAAATTAACCCTTTTATTCAAAAAATCATTCAAAACAGTCCAAAGACACAAATTTTGGGCATTTTTCAAATTAGCCCTCACATTTTCACATTTCGACACTTTAGTCCTTAAATCACAAAATCACAAAATACACATAATTTGCTTCTACACAAGCTTAGCCAAATTTTCATAGCTCTCATACAAGTCCATACATTCCATTTATTTCACATTTTAGTCCCTCAAAATAATATTTTTACAATTTATCCCAAATTACTCAAATTCATCAAAAATACAAAGACAAAACATGTAAACCCAACATCAAGTTTTCATATTTCAACATATAACATCACAAAGCTCATGAATTCATCCATGGCACATTTCAAAATCATCAAAAAAATCAAAAATTGAGGCATTGGTTCAGTAATATACAAAGCAACGATTACAAAAATGTAGAAATAATAAAAAATTGAGCAAAATTCATAACTTAATCACCAATCAAAGTGTCGAAACCCTAGAACCAAATTTTCTTCTTCTTTTTTCTAATATTCGGTTGATGAACCAAGAAAATAAAATGAATTTGATAGCTTTTCTTTTAATTAATATGACTATAATAACCAATTTCCTATTTTGCCCATTTATAAACAATTATAAAACCATTTACTAGATGGTTGTTTTAGTCCATTAACATTTTCAATGGACAAATAACAATATAAGGACCTTTTCTTTGGAAAGTCAAATCAAATAGGCACTTTTAACAAGTAGCAAGCAACTTTTACCTTTTACACGATTAGGTCCTTTTTTAAAATTAAGCACACAAACATTCAAAATTTGTAACACCCCAAACCCTGCCTGGAAGTTTGGCTCGAATTTGGCGTGTCACATTGAAGTGTTTTTCGAAAACCATGTTTCCATTAAAAACCCTTCTTAACAATTAAAAACTTATACCCTTTTTAAACCTTGTTAGAAAACCTTAGCTGAATAACATTATTAACAACTTTGTAAAAATCTTGGCAGTTTTGGAAGCTTAGTTTAAAACAATTGCGGATATGTGATGTTTTGAAAACAGTAGTTGCTTTGGAAAACCGTGTTCTAAAACTAGCAATTATAAGAATAATAAATAAAATTCCAAATTAGAAATCTAGAAAATTACAACAGCTTTACTACAACTCACATAAAGACATTTAAAAGCAATAATCAAAACTGTAACTTAAAAGTGTGTGTAGCTCCCTCCGAGCCCCTCGTAGCTCCGATCCGTCTAAGGCTAGAAATTGCCTGAAAGGTTAATAAACGGGGTGAGTTTACGAAAACTAAGTGCATAATCCCCTACTATATAATAGGAACAGTCAGTCATATAAAAGAATTAAAAGTCTGGCCCCAGCCCTACTTACAGTTTCGGTATCAATTGGGCCTTAGCCCATTATAACAGAGAGTACCAGATGGTCCTTAGCCCATTACAGAATAAGAAATATTATTAGAGCTAAAATCAAAATGAGAATCAGAATTAGGTGACGAATCGAATCGAATCAGAATCGAATCGAGTTAGGTTACGTAATCGAATCGGCATCGTGCAATGTGAATCGTAACTGAATTAGAGTTAGGTGATAGAATCGAGAATCGTGTCGAGTGTAGAATCGAATCGAATGTGAATGCAATCCCAACCCAATCCATCCGTATACACCCCCGTACCAACCTTACACCATGTGGGGAGACTACTCTACCCACCCAACCGCTACACACCACAGAAATTGCAGCGAGGCTGCTAGATATTGTGACGAAGTCACCAGATCTGAATATTGTGGCTAGGCCACGAGCAGAGATATATATATGTGGCGAAGCCACTAGATTGCAAATGAGGTGCGGATATTGTGACAAAGTCACGGAATCAGATATATATGTGGCGAGGCCATCAGTTGCGATGAAAGCGCGAACGCTTCCTCTATTAATATAACCCATGTCCCATGCAACAGAAATAATATGTCATCGCATACGTGTACAGAAACATAATATCATGCCCATATTTTAATCAAACAACCACAGTCAAGTCATCCATATCACCAACATATATTCACAGTCAAATTCGTCAACCACACAGTCCAAGTCAATCACTTGCCCACAAGGGCAAAACGGTCATTTAACACCCTAGGGGCAAAATGGTAATTTTACCCCACAAGGGTATCTCGGTAATTCTACCCTACAGGGGAATTTTGGTAATTCTACAAACCAGGGGTATTTTGGTAATTTTACAAACCAGGGGTATTTTGGTAATTTTACAAACTAAGGGTATTTTGGTAATTTTACAAACAAGGGGTATTTTGGTAATTTTGTAAATCGAGGGTAAAATGGTAATTCTATAAATCGGGGGTACTTTGGTAATTTTACAAGTCGAGGGTATTTTAGTAATTTGGTGAACTAAAATATTCTAAATAGGGATAACAATACGAACGGGCCTAAAGCCCATTCTCGGCCCTAATGGGCCCACACGCTCGTGTGGCCCTTTTAGCCCAAATCTAGCCACAGATATGAGATTCACCTAGCCTAGTCCAATATTTACTACACAGTCAAACAAGTTATCCAATTGGACCTGCAGGCCCATTGGCCCACATGGCCTCTTTCGGCCCATCGCGGCCCGAAGTAGCCATCCTACAGCTAGAGTAGTGAGAAATACACACCTGATAGGAGACTGGAGTTAATCCGCGCTCCGAGCACTCTTAGCTGACGCCCAACCCAAACGAGCATGCCATAAAGCAAAAAGGATCAGCCAAGAAAGGTACCTTTACTCTCCTCATGGTTCTCTCTATTTAAAGCCAGCTCTCCATTTACTCTTATGTTAGCTTCCCGATGTGGGATCCCTCCATCACCAGAGTTTAAAAGCAACACCAACTCTTGCCGTCCCAACATAGCAAAATAATCAACCTTTGCGTGCTAAGGGATTCGAACCAAAGTCTTCCCACATGCCAACTCACGCCACCACCACTAGGCCATCAACTCATTTGTGTCATAAATCTAACACATTAAACTTTAAAGCGCACCTACTTTCTTCCAGATTTATTGAAAAGAAAACCCAAAATATATTGCAAGAGCTAAGACTTGAACCTTGGACCCATTGCTTCCTCTATGGCATCACTTCCTTGTCCCCTAAGTGGCGCCACCTTGCCACTACACCACACTCCTTTTTGTGTCATTTTTTCTCCAACAATATTCTTAAGGCCTACCTACTACACCCAGGGTTTGATTCACTTTAAACCAAAATTTTTGCTAGAGTCCAGGTTTGAACCCAAGACTTCTCCAACACTTCTCAGCACACTTAACCACTAAAACAAGCCTTCATTAACGAAATTTACATGCACAACAAAATATTAAAAGCTGCCTTCAACCTCTCCCATACTCAAGGCCTAAAACTTCTAGGCCTAAATTCAGGGTGTTACAAATTTTCATATGAGACTTTCACACATGCTCATTCACTATGGGTGAGGAGTAGAAGTTTGTGTATATTTTTGTTGACTGTAACACCCCTAACCCATAACCGTTGCCGGTATAGGTTAATAGGCATTACTAAACTCATAACACAATCCAGAATAATTGAATATCAAATATCATCTCATTACAGTAATTCTCATTCAATCACATTCATTAAAATCATAAAAACGAGTATACAATACTTAAACATACATTCGAAACCAAATGGACAACATATAAAAGTTCCAGAACTTATAAAAATTTTCAACTTCTAAAAGGTTACACGTCCGTGTCAACAGGCCGTGTGCCTCACACGGTCTAGACACGCTCGTGTGTCTAAGCCGTGGTAAAACAGGGCATAGCTACTGACTTGCCCACATGGCTACAAGACACGCCCGTCTGTCTTGGCGGTGGTCGAGCCTGACTTGGCCACACGGCTAGCCATATGCCCATGTGCATTGGCCGTGCTCGAGTCTCACTTACAATTGTAGGTTACCTCAGGGGACACACGACCGTGCAACATGGCCGTGTGTCGCATATGGTTGAGGCACACGCCCATGTCTCTGCCCGTGTGGACAAGAATAGGCCATTTAAGTAGCCAAATTTCCACCCCAATTTGGTAATCCTACAAGCAATAAAAACAAGCATATTTGTATCACCATTTCAGCTAATTTCAACACCAAGACATAACCCTTTCATATCATATAATAGTCACCCAAATTCATACTCATAAACCTTACCAATTCATGCCAAACATAAGCTACTATCTTACCAAAACATTTCTTCCATACATCATTCAATCTCAAGTTAATCTTACCAAAACTTACCAACTAAAACGTACTATAATTGCATATTGCCATCACATACCATGAGCCATTATCAAGTATGAGTTCAAGCACAAATTAGCCAAGTCACATGGCTAAGCTTATACATCTGATCGTGATTTTCCATGATAAGTTTTATAAATTTATAATGAATCGTTCTTGAAACTAACTATTATCACGATGTAGGCAAGTGTACCTATCAAACAGTAGTATATCTTTAGCAAGACTGGATTGTCGAACCCAAAGGACTAGAAGTACTAGTAATGACTGTCTATTTATTATCTAGCCGAAGAAAAGAGGTCTATTTTAACAAACTAATTAAACTAAGAACTTGCAGAAAATAGAATTGGGAAATTACTTTTGGGGAAAATGATTAATTGAGACAATACCTAAGGAAAAATCCACCTAGACTTGTACTTGTTATTTTGGCTCTGAAACCGAACGATTTATTCATTTAACTTGTTCCGTAGAAATCCCTAAGTTATGTTATTATCCCTATTCAAGACTAATAACGTCTAATCCCTAGGTTGAATAACCGAGACTTTTCTCTAATTAACACCCTAGGGTTGCATTAACTCAATCTATGGATTCCTTTATTAGGTTTCACCCTAATTCGGCAAAATCTTGTCACCCTATCTCTAGGCACGCAATCAACTCCGCTTAATTATGATAAATTTACTCTTAGTCAGTGTCTATTTGTCCTCCAACTAAGAGTAGTAACTTGAGGTGATATCCAAAAATACCAAAACAAGAATTAAGAACACATAATTAAGAACAAGTCAAATATTTATTATACGGTTCATAAATAATAACAAGATTTCGTCATAGGTTTCATCCCTCTTAGGTATTTAGGGGTTTAGTTCATAACTAAACAAGAAAACATCTCAGAATAATAATAAATACAAAACATAAAGAAAACCCAAAACTCCTGAAGGGGAAATTGATGAGAGATCTTCAGTCTTGATAGTGAATCTTGGTTTTAAGATGGATCAATCGGCTTCCTCGGAGTAATTCCTTACTCCCTATTCTCCGTCCTCCCTTCTCTTCCTCTTTTGGGGTGTATTTATAGGCTTTGGAATGCCTAAGAACCCTTCTAAATTAGACCCAACATTGGTTCGGCAGGGACACGCCCGTGTGCGATTCGAGCCTGTTAGATTGGTATGGGCTGTGTTCTACCCGTGTGAGTCGTGCTTCAATTCTTCCAAATTGACACGGCCGTGTGAGCTGCCCGTGTGAGGAGGTCTAGGCTGTGTTGATTTCGTACTTTGGCCCATTTTCTCCATTTTTGGCCCGTTTCTCATTCCTTTCGCTCTCCTATGCTTACTAAGGATAAAACATGAAATTAAGGCATTAGGAGCATCGCATTCACTAATTCTAAGGAAAATTAATTTATAAAATGCGTTAAGCATGGGATATAAATATGTATAAATTACGGTTTATCAAATACCCCCACACTTAAGCGTTTGCTTGTCCTCAAGCAAAATCCTCAAATCATAATTAAAAACTCCTTTTTCTCAACTTATAATTCCTATCAATGATATCTGTAACATCCCGAAATAGGGCCTAAACGGAACAGTGGTTGTGAAACCACAAATTTGAGGTAGAAAAATTTATTTTATTATTATTTTGAGGTTCATGATACGATTGCATGATTGTGTGAAAATTTCGTGATGAAATTCTATGCATAAAGTGCTTAAGTTGAGATTAGGGACTAAATTGAATAATTTGCAAAACCTGCATTCTAGAGGTTTTTAGTATAAAATTGCTTTGGAATATTAATTAGGAGGGTTTAAATAACAATTTGACCAATTTCTAAGTTCATGGACAAAATAGGACATGGATGGAATTTTCGAAAGTTTAATAAGGAAAGGCAATTTGGTCATTTGGATATTAAATGAAATAAAAAGGGAAAAATAACACAAAATTCATCATCTTCTTCATTAGCACGAAATTTCAAGGGTTCTCCATAGCTAGGGATTGTTTCAAGCTTTCAAGCTACATAGTAAGTGATTCCAAGCCCCGTTTTTAATGTTCTTTACGTTTTCGGAGTCCCGGTAGCTCGATAAAGCTTATGCTAGAAATAATTTAAGTTAGGGTTCATATTTGGAAAAATACCCATAGGTGAAAAGTGTTTATTTTGATGTTTTATGATATAATATGAGGTCTTAGATTATGTTAGACAACTTGGGCTACTCGGTTTTAGGTAAAAACGAGTAAAAGGGCTTAATCGGTAAAAATACCAAATAGTCATAAGTATATGTTAGAGTGAGAATTTGATTTTGCTATAGAAGGGAAAAACGATCAGCATGTCATGAAACATAAAAAAATAGGCTGAAGTTCAATTTACGAGATTTGGGGCGAAAGTGTAAATATGTAAAAGTTTAGGGGCAAAAATGTAATTTTTCTAAAGTTTGAGTAAAGGATTGTTTTGATAAATGTGAATATTAAATAAGTTAAATTTGCTATTATAGATCAAGAAGAGCGAAATTTGGGAGTAGATCAGGGAAAATAAAAAGTAAAGGACTAAATTGTAAAGTTTAGTCACATTTTGTATTGAGATAAGTTTACAGTAAATAAATGCAATATTCTTTTATTTTACATTATTATTGTCAATTCCTAGCATTTATATACTTATTTGATGAGAATATTTAAAGACGAATTAAAGGCGAAGTGACAGAGAAAAAAAGCATTAAGAAGCCTCGTTTGAACCTTAGGAATGTTAGGATATTGGGGTTGATAGGACAGAACAGGACAGAAATGAGCCATGTAAGTCCATATCAGATATATGGCTTTGGAGACAGGAATGAGCCATGTAAGCCCATATTAGATATATATATGGCATTGGAGACAGGAATAATTCTTGTAAGTCCATGTCGAAGACATGACATTGGCAGGATATTGATAGACAAGAACGACCCTAGTATCCTTAGTATTCTGAGTGGTTCAACGGGTCACTGTACATGTTAAATTACAGTGAATTATCAGAAAAGGGGAAGGTAGATTATATTTATGAATAGTGAAAGGTCAGGTAAGAAAGAAGGTAAGTGAGTAAAGAAGAAGGTAGAAAATGAGAAGTAAAGAAAGTTTATGAGGCTAGGTGACATTATATAATTATTCATTATGTTGAATGTTGTAATTTATTTGCTTGTAAGCTTACTAAGCCTAGTGCTTACTCTCTTTATTTTCTTTTTCTTATCGTTTTTATCAAGCCACTCAGGGATCGAAGGAAACGTCGGAGACCCGATGACACTATCGAAGGAATCACATTGGTATAGTTAGACGTTTCGTTTTGTGTATGGCATGTATAGGAACTTGGTTTCTTTTGATATGATATGATCAATGAATGATGTGTAAATACTTGCTAATTATTAGATAATAGAATGGCTGATGATATACATGTTTAATAGTATGTATGATTAAATAGTAACTATCACATGAAAACTATGAAAAATGTGAAAGTAACTGAAAAACAGTTTCAAGTATCAGAAATAACGTGACTTTGAAAAATCACTAAAAATATTAGAGACAAGTTTTGATGGTTAATAATATATTACATTAAATCTAATTGTGTCTATTTTCATATGGAATAAGCAAAACAGGTAAAGGTTTTGTATTTTATAAGATATCTGAGTTTTAGTGAAATAGGGCCAGAGTAATTTCTGGATCCCCTATTCCAACTTTGGAAATTCACCATAAATTTTAAAAAAATAATTAGGTGGTGTACTTTATATTTTTAGAATCCTTATTGAATCTAGTTTTAAAATAAACAAACAGTATAGTCATATGAATTTTTTTACAAAGAGCAAAGTGGTTCGTAGTAAGTAGAGGTCAGTGCAGTCGAATTCTGAAACAGGTGTAACTTTAACTAATAAACTGTACTAATTGGCTAAGTCAAAAATTATAGAAAATAATTAGTAGATATATATATGAGTCTATTTTTAGGAAAAATTTACGGATCTTAATTTTGAGTTTTGGAACTCGAGAAATGAATTTGTAAGCAACCATGACGCAGAAAAATAGTTTATTCTGAAAATTAAAATAAGTGGTTTAGAGTTGTTTAAAAGGTAAGATAAGCTTAGTAACACCTCAAGCTTGACTCCAGTGACGGTTTCGGGCGTGGAGGCGTTACATTTATTGGCATCAGAGCAGGTTTAGTCGGTTCTCAGAATAGTTAGTGTGAGTAAAAGTCTAGCTATACATGCCATGCCTGTATTTTGATAGTGTGACGACACCTGACGATTTTTAAATATTTTGTTTTATAGTAATGGATCCCGAGCGAGCTAGTGATGATGATGTAGAAAGTAATGCGCCTGCTCCCATAGAAGGGGCAGCGCCATCTGAGAATAGGCCAGTAACAGTTAATTAGGGAGGAGTGACTCGAGAAGCTCTCTTCCAAGCTTT
Organism: Gossypium anomalum; assembly: GCA_025698475.1. Taxonomy (NCBI): domain Eukaryota; kingdom Viridiplantae; phylum Streptophyta; class Magnoliopsida; order Malvales; family Malvaceae; genus Gossypium; species Gossypium anomalum. Next base: position 67,002,046 of record CM046956.1, read on the forward strand.
GAATGATTGGTTTGCCGAGTTCTGCTCGCATGCGAATCCGCGATTAGACCACCACCCTCTCATGATTCTCAGGCTACCCATGTAGCTCAAGCTCCCCTAGTCATAGGTACAATGATAAGAGAAAAGCCAGCAGTTGATAGAATCAGGAAACAAGGGGCAGAAGAGTTCCGAGCAACAAAAGATGATGATGCAGAAAGAGCAGAATTTTGGTATGCTATTAGAGTCTTTGACGAATTATCTTGTACACCCGAGGAATGTATGAAATGTGTAGTGTCACTCCTTAGAGACTCAGCCTACCACTGGTGGAAGACACTTGTATCGATTATCACCCAGGGTATGCGTACCGAAGAATGATGTGCTTATTCGAAAGATCTTACAGGAAGCACATAGTAGTTCTTTGTCTATTCATCCAGGTAGTACAAAGATGTATAATGATTTGAAGAAAATGTACTGGTGGGTAGGAATGAAAAGGGACATTTTAGAGTTTGTTTCTAGATGCTTAATCTGTCAGCAGGTAAAGGCTGAACATCAGGTACCTTCAGGTTTATTGCAGCCTGTGCTAGTCCTTGAGTGGAAATGGGATCGAGTTACTATGGATTTTGTGACAGGATTGCCGTTTACACCGAGAAAGAAAGATGCAGTATGCGTTGTGATTGATAAGTTAACAAAGTCGGCTCATTTTATCCCAGTTTGTATGGATTATTCACTTGACAAGTTGGCCGAGTTGTATATTTCAGAGATAGTCAGACTATACGGGGTATCATTATCGATCATTTCAGACAGAGATCCAAGATTTACTTCACGGTTTTGGAAGAAATTATAGAAGGCTTTGGGCACAAAGTTGAGTTTTAGTATAGCTTTCCATCCTCAAACTGGCAGTCAGTCAGAGAGAGTTATTCAGGTACTTGAAGATATGCTTAGATACTGTGTACTGGAATTTCAAGGCAGTTGGGAAAAATATTTACCATTAGTAGAGTTTGCCTACAGTAATAGTTATCAGTTGAGTTTGAAGATGGCACCTTATGAAGCTTTGTATGGACGTAAATGTCGCACACCTTTGTATTAGACAGAGCTTAAGGAAAATCAGATTTACGAGGTTGATCTAGTTAAGGAAACAGAAGAGAAAGCAAAAATCATCAGAGATTGCTTGGAAGCAGCTTCAGAAAGACAAAAGTCGTATGTAGATTTGAAGAGAAAAGAGATTGAGTATCAAGTTGGTGACAAAGTTTTTTTGAAAGTATCCCCGTGGAAGAAAGTTCTCAGATTTGGCAAGAAAGGCAAACTAAGTCCACGTTTTATTGGACTGTTTGAAGTGATTGAGAGAGTCGAACCATTAGCATATCGGTTATCTTTGCCAATTGAGTTAGAGAAGATTCATAATGTATTTCATGTGTCTATGCTACGTCGCTATCGTTCGATCACATCACATGTGATTTCTCGACAGAGGTTGAGATTCAAATGACATGACTTACGGTGAAGAACCTAGTAAAGATTCTAGCTCGAGAGGTAAAGCAATTAAGGAACAAAAGTATTGCACTTGTGAAAGTACTATAGAATAGACATGGGGTAGACGAGGCTACATGGGAACCCGAAATCTCTTCACAGGTAAGATTTTCGGGGATGAAAATCCCTAAAGGGGGAGAAATGTAACATCCCGAAATAGGGCCTAAATGGATCAGTGGTTGCGAAACCACAAATCTGAGGTAGAAAAATTTATTTTATTATTATTTTGAGGTTCATGATATGCTTGCATGATTGTGTGAAAATTTCGTGATGAAATTCTATGCATAAAGTGCCTAAGTTGAGATTAGGGACTAAATCGAATAATTTGCAAAACTTGCATTCTAGAAGTTTTTAGTATGAAATTGCTTTGGAATATTAATTAGGAAGGTTTAAATAACAATTTGACCAATTTCTAAGTTCATGGACAAAATAGGACATGGATGGAATTTTTGAAAATTTAATAAGGAAGGGCATTTTGGTCATTTGGATATTAAATGAAATAAAAAGGGAAAAATAACTCAAAATTCATCATCTTCTTCATTAGCACGAAATTTCAAGGGTTCTCCATAGTTAGGGTTTGTTTCAAGCTTTCAAGCTCCATAGTAAGTGATTCGAAGCCCCGTTTTTAATGTTCTTTACGTTTTCGGAGTCCCTGTAGCTCGATAAAGCTTATGCTAGCAATAATTTAAGTTAGGGTTGTGATAGAATATGAGGTCTTAGATTATGTTAGACAACTTGTGCTACTCGATTTTAGGTAAAAACGAGTAAAAGGGCTTAATTGGTAAAAATACCTAATAGTCATAAGTATATCTTAGACTGAGAATTTGATTTTTCTATAGAAGGGAAAAACGATCAGCATGTCATAAAACATAAGAAAATAGGCTGAAGTTTAATTTACGAGATTTGGGGCAAAAGTGTAAATATGCAAAAGTTTAGGGGCAAAAATGTAATTTTTCCAACGTTTGAGTAAAGGACTGTTTTGATAAATGTGAATATTAAATAAGTTAAATTTGCTATTATAGAGCAAGAAGAGCGAAATTCGGGAGTAGAATGGGGGAAAAAAAGTAAAAAACTAAATTGTAAAGTTTAGTCACATTTTGTATCGAGGTAAGTTTACAGTAAGTAATGCAATATTCTTTTATTTTACATTATTATTGTCAATTTATAGCATTTATATACTTATTTTATGAGAATATTTAAAGTCGAATTAAAGGCGAAGTGATAAAGAAAAAAAAAGCATTAAGAAGCCCCGTTTGAGCCTTAGGAATGTTAGGATATTGAGGTTGATAGGACAGAACGGGACAGAAATGAGCCATGTAAGCCCATATCAGATATATGGCTTTGGAGACAGGAATGAGCCATGTAAGCCCATATTAGATATATATATGGCATTGGAGACAGGACTAATTCTTGTAAGTCCATGTCGAAGACATGGCATTGGAAGGATATTGATAGACAGGAACGACCCTAGTATCCTTAGTATTCCGAGTGGTTCAACGGGTCATTGTACATGTTAAATTACAGTGAATTATCAGAAAAAGGGAAGGTAGATTATATTTATGAATAGTGAAAGGTCAGGTAAGAAAGAAGGTAAGTGAGTAAAGAAGAAGGTAGAAAATGAGAAGTAAAGAAAGTTTATGAGGCTAGGTGACATTATGTAAAATTATTCATTATGTTGAATGTTGTAATTTATTTGCTTGTAAGCTTACTAAGCCTAGTGCTTACTCTCTTTATTTTCTTTTTCTTATAGTTTTTATCAAGCCACTCAGGGATCGAAGGAAACGTCGGAGACCTGATCACACTATCGAAGGAATCACATTGGTATAGTTAGACGTTTCATTTTGTGTATGGCATGTATAGGAACTTGGTTTCTTTTGATATGATATGATCAATGAATGATGTGTAAATACTTGCTAATGATTAGCTAATAGAATGGCTGATGATATACATGTTTAATAGTATGTATGATTAAGTAGTAACTATCACATGAAAACTATGAAAAATGTGAAAGTAACTTAAAAATGGATTCAAGTATCAGAAATAACGTCACTTTGAAAAATCACTAAAAATCTTAGAGACATGGTTTGATGGTGAATAATATATGAAATTAAAGCTCATTGTGTCTATTTTCATATGGAATAAGTAAAACAGGTAAAGGTTTTGTATTTTATAAGATATCTAAGTTTTAGTGAAATAGGGCCAGAGCTATTTCTGGATCCCCTATTCCAACTTTGGAAATTCACCATAAATTTTACAAAAATAATTAGGTGGTGTACTTTATATTTTTAGAATCATTATTGAATCTAGTTTTAAAATAAACAAACGATATAGTCATATGAATTTTTTTACAGAGAGAAAAGTGTTCGTAGTAAGTAGAGGTTAGTGCACTGGAATTCTGAAACAGGTGTAACTTTAACTAATAAACTGTACTAATTGGATAAGTCAAAAATTCTAGAAAAAAATTAGTAGATAGATATATGAGTCTAGTTTCAGGAAAAATTTATGCATCTTAATTTTGAGTTTTGAAACTTGAGAAATGAATTTTTAAGCAACCATGACACAGAAAAACAATTTATTCCAAAAATTAAAATAAGTGGTTTAGAGTTGTTTAAAAGGTAAGATAAGTTTAGTAACACCTCAAGCTTGACTCCGGTGACGGTTTCGGGCGTGGAGGCGTTACATTTATTGGTATCAAAGCAGGTTTAGTCAGTTCTCGAAACATTTAGTGTGAGTAAAAGTCTAGCTATACATGCCATACCTGTATTTTGATAGTGTGACGACTCCTGACGATTTTTAAATATTTTGTTTTATAGTAATGGATCCCGAGCGAGCTAGTGATGATGATGTAGAAAGTAATGCGCCTACTCCCACGGAAGGGGCAGTGCCATCTGGGAATAGGCCTGTAACAGTTGATTAGGGAGGAGTGACTCGAGAAGCTCTCTTCCAAGCTTTGAATGATTGGTTTGCCGAGTTCGTTCGTATGAATCCGGCAGTTAGACCTCCACCCCCTCATGATTCTCAGGCTACCCATGTAGCTCAAGCTCCCCTAGTTACAGGTACAGTGATAAGAGAAAAGCCAGCAGTTGATAGAATCAGGAAACAAGGGGCAGAAGATTTTCGAGCAACAAAAGATGATGATGCAGAAAGAACAGAATTTTGGTTAGAAAATACTATCAGAGTCTTTGACGAATTATCTTGTATACCCGAGGAATGTATGAAATGTGTTGTATCACTTCTTAGAGACTCAGCCTACCACTAGTGGAAGACACTTGTATCGATTATCACCCAGGGTATGCGTACCGAAGAATGATGAGCTTATTCGAAAGATCTTACAGGAAGCACATAGTAGTTCTTTGTCTATTCATCCAAGAAGTACAAAGATGTATAATGATTTGAAGAAAATGTACTGGTGGGTAGGAATGCAAAGGGACATTTCAGAGTTTGTTTCTAGATGCTTGATCTATCAGCAGGTAAAGGCTGAACATTAGGTACCTTCAGGTTTATTGCAGCCTGCGCTAGTCCCTGAGTGGAAATGGGATCGAGTTACTATAGATTTTGTGACAGGATTGCCGTTTACATCGAGAAAGAAAGATGCAGTATGGGTTGTGATTGATAAGTTAATGAAGTCGGCTCATTTTATCCCAATTCGTATGTATTATTCACTTGACAAGTTGGCCGAGTTGTATATTTCAGAGATAGTCAGACTATACGGGTACCATTATCGATTATTTCAGACAGAGATCCAAGATTTACTTCACGGTTTTGGAAGAAATTACAGAAGGCTTTGGGGACAAAGTTGAGTTTTAGTACAGCTTTCCATCCTTAAACTGGCAGTCAGTCAGGGAGAGTTATTCAGGTACTTGAAGATATGCTTAGATACTGTGTACTGGAATTTCAAGGCAGTTGGGAAAAATATTTACCATTAGTAGAGTTTGCCTACAATAATAGTTATCAGTTGAGTTTGAAGATGGCACCTTATGAAGCTTTGTATGGACGTAAATGTCGCACACCTTTGTATTGGACAGAGCTTAAGGAAAATCAGATTTACTGGTTGATCTAGTTAAGAAAAGAAGAAAGTAAAAATCATCAGAGATTGGTTGAAAGCAGCTTCAGACAGACAAAAGTCGTATGTAGATTTGAAGAGAAAAGAGATTGAGTATCAAGTTGGTGAAAAGTTTTTTTGAAAGTATCCCCGTGGAAGAAAGTTCTCAGATTTGGCAAGAAAGGCAAACTAAGTCCACGTTTTATTAGACTGTTTGAAGTGATTGAGAGAGTCGGACCATTAGCATATCGGTTAGCTTTGCCGATTGAGTTAGAGAAGATTCATAATGTATTTCATGTTTCTATGCTACGTCGCTATCGTTCAGATCCGTCACATGTGATTTCTCAGACAGAGGTTGAGATTCAGCCAGACATGACTTACGGTGAAGAACCGGGAAAGATTCTAGCTCGAGAGGTAAAACAATTAAGGAACAAAATTATTGCACTTGTGAAAGCACTATGGAATAGACATGGGGTAGACGAGGCTACATGGGAACCCGAAATCTCTTCACAGGTAAGATTTTCGGGGACGAAAATCCCTAAAGGGGGAAGAAATGTAACATCCCGAAATAAGGACTAAACGGAATAGTGGTTACGAAACCACAAATCTAAGGTATAAAAATTTATTTTATTATTATTTTGAGGTTCATGATATGATTGCACGATTGTGTGAAAATTTCGTGATGAAATTCTATGCATAAAGTGCTTAAGTTGAGATTAGGGACTAAATCGAATAATTTGCAAAACTTGCATTCTAGAAGTTTTTAGTATGAAATTGCTTTGGAATATTAATTAGGAGGGTTTAAATAACAATTTGACCAATTTCTAGGTTCATGGACAAAATAGGACATGGATGGAATTTTTGAAAGTTTAATAAGGAAGGGCATTTTGGTCATTTGGATATTAAATGAAATAAAAAGGGAAAAATAACACAAAATTCATCATCTTCTTCATTAGCACGAAATTTATAGGGTTCTCCATAGCTAGGGTCTTTTTCAAGCTTTCAAGCTCCATAGTAAGTGATTCGAAGCCCCGTTTTTAATGTTCTTTACGTTTTGAGTCCCTTAGCTCGATAAAAAGCTATGCTAGCAATAATTTAAGTTAGGGTTCATATTTGGAAAAATACCCATAGGTGAAAAGTGTTTATTTTGATGTTTTGTGATAGAATATGAGGTCTTAGATTATGTTAGACAACTTGTGCTACTCGGTTTTAGGTAAAACGAGTAAAGGGCGTGTCAGTAAAAATACCTAATAGTCATAAGTATATGTTAGAGTGAGAATTTGATTTTTCTATAGAAGGGAAAAACGATCAGCATGTCATAAAACATAAGAAAATAGGCTTAAGTTTAATTTACGAGATTTGGGGCAAAAGTGTAAATATGCAAAAGTTTAGGGGTAAAAATGTAATTTTTCCAAAGTTTGAGTAAAGGACTGTTTTGATAAATTTGAATATTAAATAAGTTAAATTTGCTATTATAGATCAAGAAGAGCGAAATTCGGGAGTAGAATGGGGGAAAGAAAAAGTAAAGGACTAAATTGTAAAGTTTAGTCACATTTTGTATCGAGGAAAGTTTACAGTAAATAAATGCAATATTCTTTTATTTTACATTATTATTGTCAATTTATAGCATTTATATACTTATTTTATGAGAATATTTAAAGTCGAATTAAAGGCTAAGTGACAGAGAGAAAAAGCATTAAGAAGCCCCGTTTGAACCTTAGGAATGTTAGGATATTGGGGTTGACAGGACAGAATAGGACTGAAATGAGCCATGTAAGTCCATATCAGATATATGGCTTTGGAGACAGGAATGAGCCATGTAAGCCCATATTAGATATATATATGGCATTGGAGACAGGAATAATTCTTGTAAGTCCATGTCGAAGACATGGCGTTGGCAGGATATTGATAGACAGGAACGACTCTAGTATCCTTAGTATTCCGAGTGGTTCAATGGGCCATTTTACATGTTAAATTACAGTGAATTCTCAGAAAAGGGGAAGGCAGATTATATTTATGAATAGTGAAAGGTCAGGTAAGAAAGAAGGTAAGTGAGTAAAGAAGAAGGTAGAAAATGAGAAGTAAAGAAAGTTTATGAGGCTAGGTGACATTATGTATAATTATTCATTATGTTGAATGTTGTAATTTATTTGCTTGTAAGCTTACTAAGCCTAGTGCTTACGCTCTTTATTTTCTTTTTCTTATAGTTTTTATCAAGCCACTCGGGGATCGAAGGAAACGTCGGAGACCCGATCACACTATCGAAGGAATCACATTGGTATAGTTAGACGTTTCGTTTTGTGTATGTCATGTATAGGAACTTGGTTTCTTTTGATATGATATGATCAATGAATGATGTGTAAATACTTGCTAATGATTAGCTAATAGAATGGCTGATGATATACATGTTTAGTAGTATGTATGATTAAGTAGTAACTATCACATGAAAACTATGAAAAATGTGAAAGTAACTTAAAAACAGATTCAAGTATCAAAAATAACGTGACTTTGAAAAATCACTAAAAATCTTAGAGACATGGTTTGATGGTGAATAATATATGAAATTAAATCTCATTGTGTCTATTTTCATATGGAATAAGCAAAATAGGTAAAGGTTTTGTATTTTATAAGATATCTGAGTTTTAGTGAAAAAGGGCCAAAGCAATTTTTGGATCCCCTGTTCCAATTTTGGAAATTCACCATAAATTTTATAAAAATAATTAGGTGGTTTACTTTATATTGTTAGAATCCTTATTGAATCTATTTTTAATATAAATAAACATTATAGTCATATGAATTTTTTACAGGGAGAAAAGTGGTTTGTAGTAAGTAGAGGTTAGTGCAGTCAAATTCTAAAATAGGGGTAACTTTAACTAATAAACTGTACTAATTGGCTAATTCAAAAATTCTAGAAAACAATTAGTAGATAGATATATGAGTCTAGTTTTAGGAAAAATTTACGGATCTTAATTTCGAGTTTTGAAACTTGAGAAATGAATTTTTAAGCAACCATGATGCAGAAAAATAGTTTATTCTAAAAATTAAAATAAGTGGTTTAGAGTTGTTTAAAAGGTAAGATAAGTTTAGTAACACCTCAAGCTTGACTCCGGTGACGGTTTCGGGCGTGGGGGCATTCCAATATCTCAAACCATCTCATAAGTAATCATACATTGAGAATTCAACTAAAAGAACATTAAAGCTTCAAACATTCCAAATTGAGTATTTAATCATGAAAAACTTAGGCATCTCCCTTCATCTAAGTAATTATCATTGATTCAGAATTTCACAGAGTTTACTATCCTTACTAAAGATTCACTCAAATCACTCGAAGTATTTAAGGACAATGAAATTAGTGCTCATCAGTTAAAATGAAAAGTTATTACCATATGCTTGCATGAAAATTAACTCTCCACCACTATAAATCGAGATGATACATCAATCAAAAGGTCTTTAAAGGGTTGTAACGAGGCTTGGTTAGGGGGTGTGATCACAAGCTGAAAGAAAAAAGGTGAGAATCAAGATTGACTTGAAAATTACTTAACTAGAAAAATATTTAATCATCACTTGAGTACAACAAAGCTTCTTCTCTGACTAATAGAATTTGAATACGGAAGTTTACAAACAAAAGATCATTACTCATATGTATACATTTTTTTTAAGAAGGCAAATAATCATAAACTAACTATTAAGAACAAGACATAGCTAAGCAATTTATTCAAATCAAATCTCGACAAAAATACGGACTAAATTAATTGAGGGGATTTGAACAATAATGGGTTAAGGGTTAATATTAAGGGTAATACAAGGAATGGCTTGTTAGGCTCAAAGGGGTTTACTAAGTGTTAATTGTGGAGGTAGACTTTTCATGGCATGAGTGGGTTAATCCTAAGTGCCTCTATCATCTTGATATATCAAATCAAATGGTGTGGTCTTGACATGCATAATCAGGCAAGTTCTAGAATAACAATTCAATATTGACACTCTCAAAGCAATAATAAAAGTGAGCATGAAAGAATTAATAGATGCTCAAAAGGCTCAAAAATCTCACAAAAATTATGGCTTTTTGATGTTTAAACCTGTGGGGTTCAATTCAAGATAATACCTAGACTTTGGGAAAGAACCTAAAATTTTAAATTCTTAAAAATCTACTTATCATGCTTGATTCTCTAACATCTTAAAGTTTAACAATCAATGCATAAATGCCTATGTTTTAATTCAAGATATATCAATCAAAATTATCAGTCAATCAAAATTCATCTTAAACATGATATGAGAGATTTACAAGAGAACAAAACAATATTCAGGGATTTTTCGGATAACGGAATGATTATCCGCCCACACTTAAGATGTACATTGCCCTCAATGTACGAAGATAGATATATGGAGAAATATAAAATCATAAGAGAGGGAGAGAATTGAAACTTCCTGAGTGTTGGAATGAATGAATTCCCTAGTTTGGCGAAAGCGAGAATTGACAATAGAACTGGAGGTAAGGCTTGATTCGGAGGAAGAAATAACCTGATAATAATCATAAAGGTAAGCCACGTGAATCAATTAAAAAGGAACTAAGAATAACAATAAAAATAAGGGAAATAGTCTAATTTTGTAGGTGGCACGGTCACCTCACACGCCCATGTGGGCTGTGTCCAGCCCGTGTTTGTCGTGAGTTGAAAGTTCGTTGCACGGCCTTATGGCGTTATGATCGTAACACACGATCGTGTGCGATGTGGCTCGCTTCACCCATGCCCTTGTACCTATGCGCACGCTCGTGTTGTTTTGGCAGTGTCGATCATGGGTGATAGGCACGGGCGTGTCACAGACCCGTGTCGATTGGACAGGTTGGCCCACGGCCTACTCACACAGCTGTGGGAATTTATTGCATCCCGTGTTTTGGAAAAATTTGTACTCTATTTTCACCCGATCGTATCACACGGCCGTGTCTATTCTCGTGTCATGAGCACGGCCTAAAGCATGCCCGTGTGGATGGCCGTGTGAGTTTTGTGGACCTGTGTTCAAAGATTTAGTTAGTGGTCTAAATATTAAAAATTTTGAAATTTAAATAAATGAAAATTGTTAGTACTCGGTTTGCATCTCGAGAAGCGTTTGTTTATAGTCTCAGCTCGACTTTTCCTTGCTGATGTATTCAGGGAGGTTCGTGGAGTTGTAGCTCCTCTCCATCGTCCTTAAAATTCTCGCCGTTATAAAGTTTGAGACGATGACCATTTACCTTGAAAGTTCCTTGTGATGGGTGACTTACCTCTACTGTGCCATATGAAAAAACAGATTGAACTACGAAAGGTCCTGACCATCATGATTTAAGTTTTCCAGGAAACAATTTGAGTCTTGAATTATAGAGCAAGACAAACTCCCTGACTTTGAATTGCTTCTGTTGCTTCAAGCGAGCGTCACGGCACCGTTTTGTTTCTTCCTTGTATAGTCGTGAATTTTCGTATGCATTGGCTCGCCATTCATCTAACTCGTTCAACTGTATCAACCTGTTTTGACCTGCAAGTTTAGGATCAAGGTTTAGAAATTTAATAGCCCAAAAAGCTTTGTGCTCAAGTTCGAATGGTAGATGACAACTTTTCCCATAAACAAGTCTGTAAGGTGATGTTCCTATGGGATTCTTAAAAGCAGTTCTATAAGCCCATAAAGCATCATCTACTTTCATCGCCCAGTCTTTCCTGTTTGATTCTACTGTCTTCTCAAGAATTCGTTTGATTTCTCGGTTTGCCACTTTGACTTGTCCACTAGTTTGAGGATGGTATGGGGTGGCTGTTCTGTGATGAACTCCGTATTTCTTAAGAGTTTTCTCAAATTGGGTGTTACAGAAATGAGTGCCCCTATCACTAATAATTGCTCTAGGTGTTCTGAATCTTGAGAAGAGTTTCTTAAGGAAATGTATTACTACTCTAGCATCATTAGTAGGTAAAGCTTGGGCTTCTACCCATTTGGACGTATAATCAACTGCTACTAAGATATAGTTATTCCCAAACGAACTAGGAAATGGACCCATGAAGTCGATACCCCAAACATCAAATACTTCAGATGGAAGCATATAGTTTTGAGGCATTTCATCACGTTTGGAGAGGTTACCTGTTCGTTGGCATTTGTCATAAGAAGTCACATACCTGTTAGCGTTTTTGAATAATGAGGGCCAGTAAAAACTTGATTCAAGTATTTTATGTGCAGTCTTAGTTCCACTATAGTGTTCTCCAGTTGGTCCTGAGTGGCAATGTTCCAGTATCTTTGATGTTTTTGACCTTGTAACGCATCTTCCAATAACTTGATCTGCACAAATGCAAAAAAGAAAAGGGTCGTCCCAAAAGTAGTTTTTCACATCACTAAAGAATCTCTTCTTTTGCTGGTGTGTCAACTCTTTTGGGATAATGTTAGCGGCCAAAAAATTCGCGATGTCTGCAAACCAAGGTACCTTAGAATCAGATATAGCAAAGAATTGTTCTTCAGGAAATGAATCATTAATTTCAGCTTCATCTAGTTCTCTGATATTTGAGTTTTTAGGCCTGGACAGATGATCCGCTGCAAGATTTTCAGCTCCTTTCTTATCCTGAATTTCTACGTCAAATTCCTGCAATAACAAAATCCATCGAATAAGTCGAGGTTTTGCATCAGTTTTAGTTAAGAGGTATCGAAGGGCAAAATGATCAGTGTAGACAACAACTTTAAACAATATGAGATATGATCGAAATTTATCAAATGCAAAAACCACAGCTAGCAATTCTTTTTACATGGTAGTGTAGTTTTCTTGTGCGGCTGTCAACGTCTTACTAACATAATAGATAGGTTGGAAGTGCTTTTCTCTTCGCTGTCCCAAAACCACACCTATTGCAAAGTCACTCACATCACACATTAATTCAAAAGGTAAATTCCAGTCAGGTGCAATTATAATTGGAGCATTAATTAATTTATCTTTTAAGGTGTTAAATGCTTCTAAGCAGTCTTGATCGAAATTAAAAGGCATATCTTTTTCTAGTAGTTTAGTCAAAGGCCTAGCTATTTTAGAGAAATCCTTAATAAATCTTCTATAAAAACCAGCATGTCCTAAAAAGCTTCTAAAAGCCTTGACCGAACTAGGAGGAGGTAATTTTTCGATTGTTTCAATTTTAGATTTGTCCACTTCAATCCCTTTACTAGAAATGTTATGCCCAAATACGATACTTTCTTGAACCATGAAGTAACATTTCTCCCAATTACGTACAAGGCTCATTTCTTCACATCTTATTAAAACTCGTTTTAAATTTTTAAGGCAAAGATAGAAAGAGTTACTGAATACTGAGAAATCATCCATAAATACCTCCTTGATGTCTTCCATGAGTTTGTCAAAGATGGCCATCATACAGCGCTGAAAAGTGGCAAGAGCATTACATAATCTAAAAGGCATTCTACGATAAGCGAACGTACCATATAGGCATGTGAATGTCATCTTTTCTTGATCTTCAGGAGCTATTGGGATTTGGAAGTAGCCAGAGAGTCTGTCTAAAAAACAGTAGTACATGTGCCCGGATAATATTTCCAACATTTGGTCAATGAATGGCAATGGAAAGTGATATTTCCTTGTGGCATCATTTAGCTTCCTGTAATCGATACAAACTCTTCAACCTGTGACTGTCCTTGTTGGGATTAATTCATTCTTCTCGTTGGTCACGACCGTCATGCCTCCTTTCTTAGGAACAACCTGCACTGGACTTACCCAAGAACTGTCAGAAATAGGATAAATAATTCCAGCATCTAGAATTTTAATTACCTCAGCTTTTACAACTTCTTTCGTATTAGGGTTCAGTCGTCTTTGAGCTTGCACATATGGCTTATATTCATCTTCCATTAAAATTTTATGGGTGCAAAAAGAGGGGCTGATTCCTTTGATGTTAGAAATTTTCCAAGCTATGGTCTTTTTATGTTCTCTTAGTACTTGGAGTAATTCCTCCTTTTCCTTGGGTTGCAGGTTAGAAGCTGTAATCACAATTAATGTAGAATTGTTTCCAAGATAAGCATATTCCAAGTGATTTGTCAATTGTTTAAGTTCCAGTCTGGGAGGTTCTTCAATAGAGGGTTTTTGCTTAAGTTCATCGTTCATCTTAATACCCTCATACTCTGCTTGTCTTGAGGAATGTTCATTAGGGTCATCATCTGCCTCTTCTCCTTGAGCTAGATACAGTTCCGTCATGTCCTCTCGTATAATTTCCTGAAAAGAGTCTTGAGTAGCATTAACGATAGAGTCAATAAAATAACATGAATCATCCTGTTCGCTAGAAAATCTCATAGCATCATAAATTTTAAAGATAATCTCCTCGTCACTTACTTTAAGTACCAATTTACCGTCACCCACATCGATTACAGCCCTAGCAGTGGCTAAAAATGGGCACCCTAAAATTAAAGGTACTTCCATGTCTTCGTCCATATCAAGCACAACAAAGTTAACAAGGAATATGAATTTATCTACTTACACAAGTACATCTTCTATAATACCCCTAGGATATTTAACAGATCTATCAGCTAGTTGAATACTCATCCTAGTGGGTTTGGGTTCCCCAAGACCAAGTTGTTTGAACATTTTATATGGCATCAAATTAATGCTAGCGCCTAAATCGGCTAGTGCTTTCTTAACATTCAAACTACCAATTAAGCAAGGGATAGTAAAACTTCATGGATCTTTCAGTTTGGTTGGTAGTTTATTTTGGAGTATAGCTGAGCACTCCTCGTTGAGTTCCACTGTAGATAAGTCCTCAAACTTCCTTTTATTTGTTAGTAGTTCCTTTAAAAATTTTGTGTATGTAGGCATTTGCGAGATAGCTTCAACAAAAGGTAAGTTGATATGTGATTATTTAAAAAGTTCAAGAAACTTACCGAATTGTGCATCCATGCGGTCTTTTTTCAATTTTACTGGGTATGGAACTGGTGGTTTATACTCCTTCGGCACTGGTTCATCACTATTTTTTTGTTTTTCCTCCCCCCTTTCGCTTATCACGGCTTCTTGTATTAGCTTCTTTTTAGATTCAGCTAATACTTTCCCACTCCTTAGTGTAACTACTTTCACATGCTCTTTTGGTTTGGTGTTACTATGTAAACCACCTTGTGGTTGTTGGGAGATTAGTTTGGACAGGTGACCTATCTGGGTCTCGAGCCCCTGGATCGATGCTTGTTGATTTTTAAGGGCTGTCTCGGTATTCTAAAAATGAGTTTCTGACACCGAGATGAATTTGGATAGCATCTCTTCAAGGTTCAGTTTCTTTTCCTGTTGATAAAGTGGCTGTTGAAAACCCTGAAGATTTTGTGGCCTTTGATTTCCTTGACCACCCCAAGAGAAATTTGGGTGGTTCTTCCAACCTGCATTATAAGAATTACTATATGGGTTATTTTGAGATCTAAAATTATTGTTACCCATATAGTTGACTTGTTCCTCTTCAGTTGTAGGATTGAACGGTTAATATTCTTTATGCACACCTCCTCCACTTGAATCACACCTCATCACTGGATGTACCTGCGTAGAACCAAGTAAACCATCAATTTTTTTATTCAGAAGTTTTACCTGATTTGACAACATAATAACCGAGTCGACGTTATAAACGCCTGCTGTTTTCGTTGGCTTAGTCCTCATGACTTGCCACTGATAGTTATTCAGTGACATCTCCTCAATAAATTCGTAAGCCTCTTCAAGTGTTTTGTTTTTGATGGTTCCACCAGCAGCTGCGTCAATCATTTATCTTGTCGAGGGATTCACACTGTTGTAGAACGTTTGAACTTGCAACCATAGAGGTAACCCATGGTGTGGGCACCTTCGTAAAAGGTCCTTATATCTCTCCCATGCATCGTAAACTATTTCTAAGTCCATCTGCACAAAAGAAGAGATATCATTACGCGACTTAGCCGTTTTAGCTGGCGAAAAATACTTCAATAAAATTTTTTCGGTCATTTGTTCCCAAGTGGTAATGGACCCTCATGGTAACGAGTTCAATCACTATTTAGCTTTGTTTCTTAGTGAAAAAGGGAATAACCGAAAGCAAATGGCATCATCAAAAAAGCCATTAATTTTGAAAGTGTCACACAGTTCTAGGAAATTCGCCAAGTGTGTGTTGGGGTTCTCATCCTGCAAACCATCAAACTGAACAAACTGCTGTATCATTTGAATCGTGCTAGGTTTCAGTTCAAAATTATTTGCAGCAATAGCAGGCCTAACTATACTTGACTTAGTTCCTGTAAAATTAGGTTTAGCATAATCATACATAGTACGAGTAGCAGGATTCTGATTTGCTAATTCAGCGGGTATGGCTGGAGGTAGCTGATTGTCTTGATTTTCAGTCATCTCCTCAATTGTAGTTGAGATATCGTCCTCTTGCTCTTCCTCTATGTACCTTAAGCTGCGCCTGATTTCTCGTCGATTTCTACGAGCTGTACGATCAATTTCTTCGTCAAAAAGCAGTGGTCCCGACAGGTTTCTTCTAATCATAAACTATAAGAACCTACCAGGAGAAAGAAAAAGAAAATTATTAAAATAAAAATAAAGTTAAATTGCAAGAAAATAAATGGCTAAAGTAATAAAACTTGAGCGTTCCTAATACCTTAGTCCCCGACAACGGCGCCAAAAACTTGATCGTGATTTTCCGTGATAAGTCTTATAAATTTATAATGAATCGTTCTTGAAACTAACTATTATCACGACATAGGCAAGTGTACCTATCGAACAGTAATATAGCTTTAGCAAGACTGGATTGTCGAACCCAAAGGACTAGGAGTACTAGTAATGACTATCTTTTTATTATCTAGCCGAAGAAAAGAGGTTTGTTTTAACTAACTAATTAAACTAAGAACTTATAGAAAATAGAATTGGGAAATTACTTTTGGGGAAAACGATTGATTGAGACAATACCTAAGGAAAAATCCACCTAGACTTGTACTTGTTATTCTGGCTCCGAACCGGACGATTTATTCATTTAACTTGTTCTGTAGAAATCCCTAAGTTATGCTATTATCCCTATTCAAGACTAATAACGTCTAATCCCTAGGTTGAATAATCGAGACTTTTCTCTAATTAACACCCTAAGGTTGCATTAACTCGATCTATGGATTCCCTTATTAGGTTTCACCCTAATTCAACAAAATCTTGTCACCCTATCTCTAGGCGCGCAATCAACTTCGCTTAATTATGACAAAGTTACTCTTAGTCAGGGACTATTCCTCCTCCAACTAAGAGTAGTAACTTGAAGTGATATCATGAAATACCAAAACAAGAATTAAGAGCACATAATTAAGAACAAGTCAAATATTTATCATACGATTCATAAATAATAACAAGATTTCGTCGTAGGTTTCATCCCCCTTAGGTATTTAGGGGTTTAGTTCATAACTAAACAAGAAAACATCTCAGAATAATAATATATACAAAACATAAAGAAAACCCAAAACTCTTGAAGGGGAAATTGATGAGAGGTTTTCAGTCTTGATAGTGAATCCAGCTTCTGAAATGGATCAATTAGCTTCCTCAGAGTAATTCCTTACTCCCTATTCTCCGTCCTCCCTTCTCTTCCTCTTCTGGGTATATTTATAGGCTTTGGAATGCCTAAGGACCCTTCCGAATTAGACTCAACTTTGGTTCGGCAGGGACACGCCCTTGTGACACACCCGTGTGCGATAACTTCAGGCCATGTTCGAGCCTGTTAGATTGGCACGGGCGTCTGTTCTACCCGTGTGAGTCGTGCTTCAATTCTGCCAAATTGACACGGCCGTGTGAACTGCCAGTGTGAAGAGGTCCAGGCCATGTTGATTTTGTACTTTGGCCCATTTTCTCCATTTTTGGCTCGTTTCTCATTCCTTTCACTCTCTTATACTTATCTAAGGATAAAACATGAAATTAAGGCATTAGGAGCATCGAATTCAGTAATTCTAAGGAAAATTCATTCGTAAAATGCGTTAAGCATGGGGTATAAATATGTATAAATTACGGTTTATCAACATCACAAAACATACTTCCCCAACTACTAGCTTATACATGCCATACTTCAAAAATATGCATTTTCAAAAGTACCAAAGTAAGGTTCGATAGTGTGGTGACGATACTAGACGATCCCCGAGCTTGTAGTAGCTTCGATATCTAAAAAAACAATGTAAACACACCCAAAGTAAGCTTTCAAAAGCTTAGTAAGCTCGTACCAAAAACATCAACAATATAAAATATGAAACATCAACATATAAGTACTTGTGATTTCTCAGCTCATCCATCAAGTCCATGCCAACACCAACAATATGTTTATACAAATTCAATAAACTTTTATGTATTTTACCACATACCACATACGTATTATACTTACCGGAACATTTTCATATTCATTCGTTTTCAATCTCACCTCTTGTTTGAATACTTTAAGATTTTCCAAAGATCACCAATGCTTTAAACATCCGCACACTTAGTGCTTAAAGGTTAGTCGAAGTTAGAACGATTTCGCACACTTAGTTCCATCTCAATTAACCGAAGCTAAGTCGGTATCGCACACTTAGTGCCTCAAGTAGCCGAAGCTAATTTAAATCACACACTTAGTGCCAAATACCATTTATTTATCATCGTATTCATCCAAATTAAATAAATATACAATCCATGTATAATAAAGGCATTAAAACCTACTTATAACATCATATTTTGCGTACGAACTTACCTTATACTCGAAATTTGTTGACTCAGACTGTTTACTCTACAATCATCGATTTCCCTCGGTCTAAGTCTGAATTCCTCTTTTCTTGATCTATAGGTATTCAAAATTAACCCTTTTATTCACCAAATCATTCAAAATAATCCATATACACATAATTAGGGTATTTTGGAAAATAGCCTTAACATTTTCACATTTCGACACTTTAGTCCCTAATTCACAAAATCACAAAATACACAAAATTTGCTTGTACACAAGTCTAGCCAAGTTCTCCTAACTCTTATACAAATCCATACATTTCATTTATTTCACATTTTAGTCCCCCAAAATGACATTTTTACAATTTAACCTAAAATACTCAATTTCATCAAAAATCCAAAGACAAAACATTTAAAACCAACATCAAGCTTCCATAATTCATCAACTAACATCACAAAGCTCATAGTTTCATAAATGGCACATTTCAAAACCATCACCAAAATAAAAAATTGAAGTATGGGTTCGATAGTATACGAAGCAACGATTACAAAAACATAGAAATTATCAAAAACCAAGTCAAAACCGTACCTTAATCAAGGATTTTCTTAGCCGAACCCTAAAAACCAAGTTTTTCTTCTTCTTTTTCCAATATTCGATTGATGAACAAAGGAATAAAATGAATTTGATATCTTTTTCTTTTAATTATAATGAATTTAATAATAATTTCCTATTTTGCCCTTTTTTAACCAATTATAAAACCTTTTAATGAATGGTTGTTTTAGTCCATTAACATTCTCAATGGACAAATAACAACATAAGGACCCTTACTTTAGAAAGCCAACTCAAATAGGCACTTTAACATCTAGCACACAACTTTTACATTTTATATAATTAAGTCCTTTTTGCAAATTAAGCACACAAACAATTAAATTTCACACGAGACTTACACACATGTCAATTCACTTATAATAGGCACAGAAAATAATATTAAAATATTTTTCTTACTCAGATTTGTGGTCCCGAAACTACTATTTCGACTCGAGTCAAAACTGGACTATTATAATTCTCCCCCTTAGGGATTTTCGTCCTCGAAAATCTTACCGTTAAACAAATCTAGATATTGCTATCTCATAGTATCTTCAGATTCCCACGTGGCCTCTTCAACACCGTGTCGATGCCATATTACTTTAACTAACGAAATTTTCTTATTTTGTAACTGTTTAACCTCTCGAGCTATGATTCGGATCGGCATTTCTTTGTAAGTCATATCAGACTGAATTTCAATCTCAGACGGAGGAATCACATGTGAAGGATTAGATCTGTATCGTCAAAGCATCGATACATGAAACACATTGTGAATCTTTTCTAACTATGGTGGCAACAACAATCTATATGCTACCGGCCCAATACGCTGTATAATCTTATACAGCCGACGAACCTCGGACTCAATTTGCCTTTTCTACCAAAGTAAAGCACTTTCTTCCACGGAGACACTTTCAAAAACACTTTATCGCTGATCTCAAACTCAATGTCTTTTCTTTTTAAATCCGCATATGATTTCTGACGATCGGAAGCTACCTTCAAACTATATTAGATCACTTTTACTTTCTGTTCAGTTTCTTTTATCAAATCAACCCCGTGAATCTTATTTTCGCTAAGCTCAGTCCAATACAAAGGTGTATGATATTTTCGACCATATGAAGCTTCGTATGGTGTCATTTTAATGCTCGACTGAAAACTATTATTATAAGCAAATTCAATCAAAGGCAAATATTGTTCCCATGTACATTCAAACTCAAGAATGCAACATCTCAACATATCCTCGAGTATCTGAATAATCCGCTCAGATTGACCATCTATTTGCGAATGAAAACCAATACTAAAGTGCAATTTAATACCTAGAGCATCTTGCAACTTCTTCCAGAATCGCGATGTAAATCTTGGGTCTCTATCTGACACTATCGACAATGGCACACCATGCAATCTCACGATATCAGAAATGTATAACTCAGCTAATTTATCGAGTGAGTAATCAGATCGAACCGAAATCAAATGAGCTGATTTCGTTAAACGATCAACTACAACCCAAATTGCGTCTTTCTTTCTCGGAGACAGGGGCAAACCCGAAACAAAATCCATGGTCACTCGATCCCATTTCCACTCCGAAACCATAATCGGTTGTAACAAACCAAATCGCACATGATGTTCAGCTTTAACTTGTTGACAGATCAAACATTTAGAAACAAAATCAAAGATATCTCTTCTCATTCTGGACCACCAATAATGCTGTTTCAGATCATTATACATTTTTGTACTACCTGGATGCACAAATAACCGACTACTGTGAGCTTCTCTCAAAATCATTTGAATTAACTCTGGATTTCTCGAAACACAAATTTGATCTCGAAATCTCAAGCAATCATCTTTATCAACTCTGAATTTTGAATCGGATTCCACATCACATTGAGTTCGTTTAGCTAAAATCTCACTATCAATCTTTTGAGCTTCAATAATCCGGTGTAAGAACAAAGGTCTTGCTTTTAATTCAGCTAAAATTGAACCATCAACGGACAAAACCAAATAAACATTCATCGTACACAGAGCAAACAATGATTTTCGACTCAAAACATCAGCAACAACATTTTCTTTTCCTCGATGATATTCAATCACAAGTTCATAGTCCTTTTGCAGTTCCAACCATCTTCTCTATCGCAAATTCAAATCTTTCTGAGTCATCAAATACTTCAAACTCTTATGATTAGAATACATGTGACATTTCTCACCAAACAAGTAATGGCACCAAATCTTTAGAGCAAACACAATCGCAACTAATTCAAGATCGTGCGTCAGATAGTTCTTTTTATGCGGCTTCAACTGTCTCGAAGCATAAGTAATAACTTTTCCTTCTTGCATTAGAAAACATCCCAGACCAACCAATGAAGCATCACTGTAGATCACAAATTCTTTACTTGATTCAGGATGTACCAATGCCGGAGCTTCAGTTAACAAGGTTTTTAACTGATCAAAGCTGTTCTGACACTTTTCGGACCACAAAAAATTTCACATCTTTTTGTAACAGTTTTGTCAACAGACTCGCAATCATCGAAAAATCTTTTACAAATCTTCTATAGTAACCAGCAAGTCCCAGAAAACTACAGACTTTAGAGACATCCTCAGAGGTTTCCAATCCAAAATAGCTAAAATTTTTCTCGGATCAACTTGAATACCAGAGGCTGATACAATATGACCTAGAAATCCAACTTCTTACAGCCAGAACTCACATTTACTAAACTTCGCATACAACTGTTTATCTCACAGAGTCTGTAATACTATTCTCAGATGCTCGGCATGTTTAGATTCATCACGTGAATAAATCAATATGTCATTGATAAATACAATAACGAATTGATCTAAATATTGTCTGAAAATTTTATTAATCAAATCCATAAAGCTAACAAGTGCGTTAGTCAATCCAAAAGGCATAACTAAAAATTCATAGTGGTCATACCTCGTTCTAAAAGCAGTCTTCAAAATATTTGAGTCTTTCACTCGTAGCTGATAATAGCCTAATCTCAAATCTATTTTCAAAAACACAACTTTTTTCAACTGATCAAACAAATCATCAATTCGAGGTAGGGGATACTTATTCTTGACAGTTACCTTGTTCAATTGACGATAATTAATACACATTCTCATCGTACCATTTTTCTTTTTTACAAATATAACCGGAGCACCCCAAGGTGAGAAACTCGGTCTAGCAAACCTTTTATTGGTCAAATCTTGCAATTGATACTTTAATCCTTGTAGTTCAGTCGAAGCCATTCTGTATGAAGCTATCGAAATCGGAGTAGTACCAGGTACCAATTCAATGCCAAATTCTAGCTCTCTAACCGGAGGTAATCCCGGAAGTTCTTCAGGAAACACATTAGGGAATTTGCATACAATAGGCACTAATTCAACTATCTTTTTTGACACTCTTGAATCAATCACATATGCAAAATAAGTTTCACAACCCTTTTTCACAATAGTAAAAGCTTTCATCGAAGATATTACAGCGGACAATCCATTCAAATCACTAGATTCAATTCTGACTATTTCATCATTTTTGCATCTCAAATCAATAGTTTTTCATTTGCAGTTTACAACAGCATCGTGCAATGTTAACCAATCCATACCCAGAATTATATCAAACTCATCAAAAGGCAATAACATTAGATTAGCAGGAAAAAAACTATCTCAAAACATTAACGGACAATTCTTGGAGACTTTATCAACCAGAACACATCTGCCTAGGGGGTTCGAAACTCTAATTACAAATTCAATAAACTCTATAGACAAAGTCTTATTGTTCATTAAGTTCATACATATATATATGAATGTGTTGATCCAGGATCTATCAAAGCAATCACATAAGTATCATAGAGAGTAAATATACCCGTAATCACATCTGGCGATGAAGCTTCCTTGCGAGCTCGAACAGCATAGGCTCTGGCAGGTGCACGAGCCTCAGATCTCACAGCTGTGTCTTTCGTTCCTCTCTGACTACCACTTACATTTCCCGAATTTCAGAGAGTTCTACCACGAGAAGCGTTACCACTCTGCCTAAGATTCTGAACATTATCTTTTTCAGCTAAATCTAGACAATCTTTTATAAAATGATTTCTTGAACCACAACTATAACAAGCTTGGTTATTACTTTTTCCCAAGCATTCACCGAAATGTCGTCTTCCACATTGATCACACTTAGGCTTTTTATTCTTTGCATTATCAACACTGGCAATAGATGTAGCTGAAGATTTGAAATTTGATTACAATATAGCACGACCTCTGTTCGAATGTCCCATACTAGTCTTTGAACGAATGCTATCATCTCTAAATTTCTTTGATCCAGATTGAAATCATTTGCCCGATGATCGCTTCCGTACCTCTCTAGCTTCAAAATCAGCTTTCCTTTTCTCTTTTCTGAGGTCTTCAGCTTTACATGCTCGTTCAACAAGCACTAGAAATTCTTTGATTTCCAGAATCCTTACTAACAGATGAATATTTTTGTTCAAACCGTCTTCAAATCTCTTGCACATTATTGCTTCTGAAGATACACATTTGCGAGCATACTAACTCAACCTTACAAATTCTCGCTCGTATTCTGTGACAGACATACTGCCTTGTTTAAGCTTAAGAAACTCTTTGTATTTCTGATCAATGAATCTTTAACTGATATATTTCTTCCGGAATTTAGCTTGGAAGAAATCCCACGTAACTCGTTCACTCAAAACCACAGATGTCAAAGTCTTCCACCAATGATACACCTTGTCTCTCAGAAGTGAAATGACGCATTTTATACATTCTTTTGGACTCAAGGATAACTAATCAAACACTATTATTGTGTTCTCTAACCAGAACTCATCTTTTTTAGCATCACCATTTGTTGTAGCTCAGAACTCTTTAGCCCTATATTTTCTAATCTTATCAAATGGTGGTCTACTCAACTGTACAAGATTCACTAGTGGCATAACAGGAGTTTAAGAAGAATTAACCGGGGGTGGAGGTTGTTGTACAGCCAGATTGGTTCTAATATATTGGGTGAACCAATCATTCATCATCTGATAGAAGGCTTGTTTAGCCTCACCATCACGACTACTCGTAACCAGTCGAGAATCAGCTTGCACCGTCCCTTGCGTGGGAGCAGGCGCATTACTTTCAACATCATCTGCTACAGCTCTTTTGGGATCCATTTTGCTATATAAAAGCACATTTCAATGTCAGGATTCAAAACACTATCGCAATTCATAATTATGGCATGTATAGCTAGACTCACAAACGCTATGGTAGTCCTAGAACCGACTAAACCATAGCTCTGATACCAATAAAATGTAACACCCCTAACCTATAACCGTCGCCATTATAGGTTAAGAGGCATTACTAAACTCACAACACAATCCAGAAAAATTAAATATCAAATATCATCTCATTACAGTAATTCTCATTCAATCACATTTATTAAGATCATAAAAATGAGTATACAATACTTAAACATACATTCGAAACCAAATGGACAACATATAAAAGTTACAGAACTTATAAAAATCTTCAACTGTTAAAAGGTCACACGCCTGTGTCAACAAGCCGTGTGCCTCACATGGTCTAGACACGCTCGTGTGTCTAAGCCGTGGCAAAATAGGGCATAGCTACTGACTTGCCCACACGACTACAAGACACGCCCATGTGTCTTGGCTGTGGTCGAGCCTAACTTGGCCACACGGCTAGCCACACGCCCGTGTGCATTGGCTGTGCTCGAGACTGATTTACAATTGTAGGGTACCCTAAGGGACACACAACCATGCAACATGGTCGTGTGTCGCACACGGCTGAGACACACGCCTGTGTCTCTGCCCGTGTGGACAAAAACAGGCCATTTGAATAGCCAATTTGCCACCCCAAGTTGGTCATCCTACAAGCAATGAAAACAAGCATATTTGTATCACCATTTCATCCGATTTCAAACCCAAGACATAACCCTTTCATATCATATAATAGTCACCCAAATTAATACTCATAAACCTTACCAATTCATGCGAAACATAAGTTATCTTACCAAAATATTTCTTCCATACATCATTCAATCTAAAGTTAATCTTACCAAAACTTACCAACTAAAACATACTATAATTGCATATTGCCATGACATACCATGAACCATTATCAACTATGAGTTCAAGTGCAAATTAGTCAAGTCAAATGGCTAAGCATATACATCACAAAACATACTTCCCCAACTACTAGCCTATACATGCCATACTTTAAAAATATGCATTTTTAAAAGTACCAAAGTAAGGTTCGATAGTGTGGTGACAATCTTAGATGATCCTCGAGCTTGCAGTAGCTTCGATATCTAAAAAAATAATGTAAACACACCCAAAGTAAGCTTTCAAAGCTTAGTAAGCTCGTACCAAAAACATCAACTGTAATGCTCCCACGCCCGAGACCATCGCCGGAGTCGAGCATGAGGTGTTACTAAGCTTAATTTAACATTTTTAGAACTTTAGATTATTTGTTTCTACATTCACAGCTTTTAAGCTACTTGCATCACAGTCACAAGAAAAATCATATCTCGAGTTACAAAACTCGAAATTAAGATCCGTAAATTTTCCCCGAATCTAGACTCATATACCTATCTACTAATTTTTTTCTATAATTTTTGGTTGAGCCAATTAGTACAGTTTATTAGTTAAAGTTACCCCTGTTTCAAGACTTGGCTGGTTTGACCTCTGTTTACTACGAACCACATTTCTCTCTGTACAAAATTCATATGACATGAGGTTTATTTGTACTAAAACTAGACTCAATAAGGATTATGAGGATATAAAATACACCACCTAATTATATCTTTAAAATGTTTAGTGAATTTCTAAAGTTGGAACAGGGGATTTAGAAACTGTTACGACCCTGTTTCACTAAAATTCAAATATCTTTTAACATATAATTCCTTTACCTATTTCATTTATTTCATGTGAAACTAGACATAATAAGCTTAAATTTGATACATAATCTATCACCAGATTCAATTTCTATGATTTTTAATAAATTTTCAAACTCGCACAGTGTTGTTGTGTAGTATTCTGTTTATGGCAAATTTCATCCCTTTTATGAGTTTTTATGCACTAAGTATCTTAATAATTTTCCTTAACCTCAAACATAATCTAAACTAACCATTTTCATAATTTATCATTGTCAAACATTTTCTCAACCATTCCATCACCATATCATAAGATCATTTACACAATATAGGTATATTGCTATACATGCCATACTTAATTTTACAAACCATTTACCAAAAGTCTTCCTGATAGTGTGGTAGGCCTTCGACCTATCCCGACTCCCGAGTTGGCTTGTCCAAAACTACAATGAGTAAGAAGGAAGGAGTAAGCATAAATGCTTAGTAAGTTCATATGCAAATAATAAGTAACATAACAAACATTCATACCAATCAACATTAGCATGCATCACTAAAACACATATCACATTTCTAATCATTTTTCATCATCTTATTACCTTATCGTGATTGTATCAATACTCAACCCGAGGGTTAAATACATACCTGTCCAAAATATCCATTTCACATCACTTACCAATACGTCTCTTTACATCTCGAATATTCCACCAATTGAGTAGAACTTCACCCGTTGAACACATCGGAATATAATTTGGATACATGGATAACTTGCACATAAGTGCCATATATGCAATCAAGCAATCATGTAACCCGCCCATAAGCGAACTCGAACTCAACTCAACGAGCTCGGGCGTTCGCATCCATAAGTGAACTCAGACTCAACTCAACGAGCTCGGATGCCTAGTTACATCTCTCGAACTCGGACTCAACTCAACGAGTTCGAACATTCGCATCCATAAGTGAACTCGGACTCAACTCAACGAGTTCGGATGCTCAACCATCCTAGTGACATGTCACTTGCATCCGAATATATTCCTAAGGTTCAAACGGGATTTTCCTCGAACACATATCCTTGCCGTCTTCCGTAGAATGCCGAAATCAATACTCGGTAACAATTATATTTAACAAGTAGCTCACATAATTTACATATTATTTGAAATTAACCACAAAGCATACATTTCATAATAAAATTCAGCATCACATATATTTAACATCACTAACTTAAAACTAACAATTATGCTACATTATTTACACATGAACTTACCTTGGTACCAAAAGACAAAGATTTTGCAATTTAGTCCACAATCTTTTCTTTTCCTCGATTGAGGTCGATTCCACGTCTTTCTTGATCTAAAATAACACATTTAGCTTATTTAATACTCACATTATCAAGTTAATCCTTAACTCAAATTTTGGCAAAATTACAATTTTACCCCTAAACTTTTGCATATTTACATTTTTGCCCCTAGGCTCGGGATTAAACTTTATTCCTTATTCTTATGTTTTATGACATGCTGATCATTTTTCCCTTCTATGGTAACATCAAATTCACACTCTAACATGTACTTATGACTATTAGGTATTTTTACCGATTAAGCCCTTTTACTCGTTTTTGCTTAAAATCGAGTAGTACAAGTTGTCTAACATAATTTAAAACTTCATATTCTATCATAAAACATCAGAATACACAAATTTCACCTATGGGTATTTTTCCAAATATAAACCCTAGGTTAAATTATTGCTAACATAAGCTTAATCGAGTTATCAGGATCTCAAAAAAGTAAAAATCATTAAAAACGGGGCTTAGAATCACTTACTATGAAGCTTGAAAGTTGAAGAAACCCTAGCTATGGTGAGAGTGAAGTTTCAACAGCAACTAAATGGGGAAGATGACTATTTTGTGTTATTTTTCCCATTTTATTTCATTTAATATCAAAATGACCAAAATGCCCTTACTACTAAACTTTCTAAAAATTCCTTCCATGTCCTAATTTTGTCCATGAACTTAAAATTGGTCAAATTGCTATTTAAGACCTCCTAATTAATATTTCAATGCAATTTCATACTAGAAACTTCTAGAATGCAAGTTTTGCAACTTATTCGATTTAGTCCCTACTTTCAAATTAAGTATTTTATGCATAGAATTTCTTCACGAAATTTTCACACAATCATGTAATCATATCATAAACCTCAAAATAATTATAAAATAATTATTTCTATCTCTGGATTTGTGGTCACGAAAACCACTATTCGATTAGGCCCTAATTCGGGATATTACAACTCTCCCCCCTTTAAGGATTTTCGTCCTCGAAAATCTTACCGGTAAACAGATGTAAGTATTGATTTCTCATAGTTTCTTCGGACTCCCATGTAGCTTCTTTTATTCCATGCCTTTGCCACAACACCTTCACAAGTGCAACATTTTTATTCCTTAGTTGTTTGACCTCTCGAGCTAAAATCTTAATCGGTTCTTCTTCGTAGGTCATATCTGGTTGTAGTTTAATTTCTGTCGGTGAAACTACATGTGAAGGATCCGAACGATACCGACGTAACATAGATACGTGGAACACATCATGAATCTTTTCTAATTCAGGTGGTAATGCTAGCCGATATGCTACCGGTCCAACTTTTTCAATTACTTCATCATCGCCCAATAAAACGCGGACTTAATTTGCCCTTCCGTCCAAATCTAAGGACTTTCTTCCACGGAGACACCTTTAAAAATACTTTATCACCAACTTGAAATTCAATGTCTTTTCGTTTTAGATCTGCATAAGATTTCTGTCTATCTGAAGCAGCTTTCAAACAATCTCGAATTACTTTCACTTTTTCTTCAGTTTCTTTTATTAGATCAACTCCATAAATCTGATTTTCCTTGAGTTCAGTCCAATACAAAGGCGTTCGACACTTACGACCATACAATGCTTCATAAGGTGCCATTTTCAAGCTCGTCGATAACTATTGTTGTAAGCAAATTCTACCAACGGCAAATATCTTTCCCAACTTCCTTGAAATTCCAATACACAACATCCGAGCATGTCTTCAAGAATCAATTACTTACTCTCGATTGTCCATCGGTTTGTGGATGAAAGGCGATCTTCGAAATTTAACTTTGTACCTAACGCGTCTTGCAATTTTTGCCAAAACCGCGAGGTAAACCTTGGATCTCTATCTGAAATAATCGACAATGGTATTCCATGTAATCTAACAATTTCTCTAATATACAGTTCAGCCAACTTGTTAAGAGAATAATCCGTGACGTCTTAGGAATAAAATGAGTGACTTAGTTAATCATCAACTATTACCCGGATGGCATCTTTCTTTCCTGGAGTCAATGGCAATCCTGAAACAAAATCCATAGTAATCCGATCCCATTTCCATTCAGGAACCATAATAGGCTGAAGTAATCCCGAAGGCACTTGGTGTTCAGCTTTCACCTATTGACAAATTAAGCATTTGGACACAAACTCCGATATATCTCTTTTCATTCCATTCCACCAATACATTTTCTTTAAGTCATTATACATTTTCGTACTACCTGGGTGAATCGAGAAATAACCACTATGTGCTTCTGTAGGATCTTTTGAATCAATTCCTCATTCTTTTTGGTACACAAATCCGATCTTTAAACATTAAGCACCCATCGAACCAATTACGAAATCGATTCTATATCAACTTCACACTTGCTTTTTCTCTTGGCTTGCAAATCTTGATCATCTTTTTGAGCTTCGAAATCTCTTGTAAAAACTTCGGTTTTACTCTTAGCTCTGCTAGAATCGAACCATCATCTGACACTTTCAACCGAGTGTTCATAACTCTCAAAGCAAACAACAACTTTCTGCTCAAAGCATCAAGAACTACATTCGCTTTTCCTGGATGATAATCAATAACAAGCTCGTAATCTTTCAATAATTCCAACCATCTCCATTGTCTTAAATTCAAGTCTTTTGTGACATCAAGTACTTAAGACTTTTATGGTCGGTATATATCGCACTTTTCACCATACAAATAATGTCGCCAAATTTTCAAAGCAAACACCACACATGACCAATTCCAAATCGTGAGTAGGATAATTCCTCTCATGAGGTTTTAATCGCCTCAAAGCATATGCCACCACTTTTCCTTCTTGCATGAGCACACACCCCAAACCATTTAGAGAAGCATCACTATACACCACAAATTCTTTACCTGATTCAGGCTGTACTAACACTGGTGCCTCTGTTAATAACTTTTTCAATTCTTCAAAACTCTGTTGACATTCTTCCGTCCATTCAAATTTAACATCCTTTCGAGATAATTTAGTTATAGGAGCAGCAATTATAGAAAATCCATTTACAAACCGCCGATAATACCCAGCTAGCCCCAAGAAACTTCTAACTTCAGTTACATTTTTCGGTGGCTTCCAATCAACAATGGCTGAAATTTTACTAGGATCAACCCGTATACCATCACTTGAAACAATATGACCCAAAAATCCAACTTCCCGTAGCCAAAATTCACTTTTACTAAACTTAGCATACAAATTTGCTTATCTCTCAAAGTTTGCAAAACTATCCTCAATTGCTCAAAGCATGCTCTGTATCATCTTTTGAATAAATTAAAATATCATCTATAAACACCACAACAAATTTGTCCAAGTATGGTCTAATATGCGATTCATTAAATCCATAAACACAATGAGAGAGCATTTGTCAACCCGAATGGCATAACTAAAAATTCATAATGACCATACCTTGTTCTAAAAGCGCTTTTAGGCACATCCGACTCTTTTACTCGCAGATTGGTAATACCCGGATCTCAAGTCAATCTTTGAAAACCATGTCGCTCCTTTTAGGTGATCAAACAAATCATCAATTCTTGGCAACGGATATTTGTTTTTGATTGTCACCTTGTTTAATCAAGATAATCAACACACAACCTCATAGAACCATCCTTCTTTTTCACAAATAACACGGAGCACCCCAAGGTGAAAAACTTCGGTCTCACAAAACCTTTATCACCAACTCTTGCAATCTGCGACTTTAATTCCTTCAACTCTGCTGGTGCCATTCTATACGAGCAATCGAAATCGAGCTGTTCCCGGTATCAAATCAATACCAAATTCTACTTCCACATTTGAGGCAAACCCGGCAATTCTTACGGAAATACGTCATAAATTCACACACAACCGCAGACTTGATTCAACTTTCTTTTCAACTTCTTTTGTATTAATTACATATGCCAAATAAGCTTCATAACCCTTTCTCAGATATCTTTGAGCCGACATTGAAGAAATCACACTAGGTAATGCCTCTGATTTATCTGATTCGACCCGCAGAGTTTCACCGTTTTCACACTTTAATTCTATAACCTTTTCTTTGCAATTTACTATAGCATCATGCAATGTCAACCAATCCATACCCAAAATAACATCAAATTCATCAAACGGCAAAGCAACATCAAGTCGTAGGAAAGTAATGATCCCGAATCATTAAAGGACATTTCTTACATACTTTATCAACAGTCACACATTTGCCTAACGGATTCGACACTCTAATCATAAATTATGTGTTCTCAACAGGTATATTCATACTAGACACCAATTTCATGCACACATATGAATGAGTAGAACCGGGATCAATCAAAGCAATAACATTAACATTATAGAGAGAAAATGTACCGGTAATCACATCAGGTGAGGAAGCATCTTCACGCGCTTTAATAGCATAAGTTCTAGCCGGAGCCCTTCCTTCCTTGAGTCTAACTGTGCATCTCTGGCTACATTCTTCTTTGCTTGCTTCGCTCCCACTTTTTTCTTGGATATCTTCCTCTCGAATCCGCCCCACTTGTTTTTGTATTCAAAATTTTTCTTTTCACTCTCTCTCTGGCGATCTCTAATAAAATGATCCGGAGAACCACATCGAAAAACATTCATTTGCTCTACACGGACCAAAATGATTTCTACCACACATCACTGCACTTTCGGGTTTAACAAATCTCGAGTTCCCTACAGCTGCTACCAAGTAGTCCGGGATTTAGGACCCACATTTTGCTTCTTATAATTCCCATATGATTGCCCAAATTGAAGCTTGGGAACGAGGATTCATATTCCTTGACTTTCCGAGTTCTTTGTGAAAATGAACCGCTCATCGGTCTTTTCTTCTAATTTCTAGTCTCACCTCTACCTTTTTATTTTCTTTAAGTAATTCTTCGGCCTTACAAGCTCGATCAACCAATACTACCATTTCTTTTAATTCAAGAATTCCAACAAATACCTTGATGTCTTCGTTGAGCCCGTCTTCAAATCGTCGGCACATCTTGGCCTCTGTAGGAACATACTCTCTGGCGTACTTACTTAATCGAACAAACTCTCTTTCATATTCTGTAACCGTCATATTACCTTGCTTCAGCTCAAGAAATTCTTTACGTTTCTGATCAATAAATCTTTCACTAATATATTTCTTCCGAAACTCTTCTTGAAAGAATTCCCAAGTTATTTTCTCTTTCGGTACCACCAAAATCAAAGTCTTCCACCAATTATAAGCTGAATCCCTCAACAAAGATATAGCGCATTTCAAACATTCTTCAGGTGTACAAGATAATTCGTCAAATACCGGATAGAATTTTCAAGCCGAACTCGCTTTCTCAAAGATCATCATCAATATTTGCTTTAAATTCTTGACCCCTTGCTTGCGAATTCTATCAACTGGAGTTCTGTGAAATTTCATCATATCCATACCTTGAGGCGTCGAGTGCAGGTTGAGGAATTGGGGAGGTGGGGAGGTTGTACATTTGGGTTACGTGCAGAACGAACTCGATGTACCATGCACTCATCATTTGGAGAAAGGCTTCGACCCCTTTCTCCTCCTCCCGACCAACAGTAGGAGGTGGATTTTCATCACGCGCTGCTCCCTTCAGCGAGTCATGCATTACTCTCTACTTCATCTGCCACACAATTTGGATCGGGATCCATTTACTATAAAAAAATCATTTAAAAAGGTCAAGTCGTCACACTATCACAATTTATACATATGGCATGTATAGCAAAATCCGTTACATACAACACGTGGTCCGAGAACCGACTAAACCTGCTCTGATATCACTAAATGTAACGCTCCCACGCCCGAGACCATCGCGGAGTTGAGCATGAGGTGTTACTAAGCTTAATTTAACATTTTTAGAACTTTAGATTATTTGTTTCTACATTCACAGCTTTTAAGCTACTTGCGTCACAGTCACAAGAAAAATCATATCTCGAGTTACAAAACTCGAAATTAAGATCCGTAAATTTTCCCAAATCTAGACTCATATACCTATCTACTACTTTTTTCTAGAATTTTTAGTTGAGCCAATTAGTACATTTTATTAGTTAAAGTTACCCCTATTTCAAGACTTGGCTGGTTTGACCTCTGTTTACTACGAACCACATTTCTCTCTGTACAAAATTCATATGACTATGAAGTTTGTTTCTAGTAAAACTAGACTCAATAAGGATTATGAGGATATAAAATACACCACCTAATTATATCTTTAAAATGTTTAGTGAATTTCTAAAGTTGGAACAGGGGATTTAGAAACTATTACGACCCTGTTTCACTAAAATTCAAATATCTTTTAACATATAATTCCTTTACCTATTTCATTTATTTCATGTGAAACTAGACATAATAAGCTTAAATTTGATACATAATCCATCACCAGATTCAATTTCTATGATTTTTAATAAATTTTCAAACTCGCGTCAGTGTTGCTGTAGTATTCTGTTTATGGCAAATTTCATCCCTTTTATGAGTTTTTATGCACTAAGTATCTTAATAATTTTCCTTAACCTCAAACATAATCTAAACTAACCATTTTCATAATTTATCATTGTCAAACATTTTATCAACCATTCCATCACCATATCATAAGATCATTTACACAATATAGGTATATTGCTATACATGCCATACTTAATTTTACAAACCATTTACCAAAAGTCTTCCTGATAGTGTGGTCGAGCCTTCGACCTATCCCGACTCCTGAGTTGGCTTGTCCAAAACTACAATGAGTAAGAAGGAAGGAGTAAGCATAAATGCTTAGTAAGTTCATATGCAAATAATAAGTAACATAACAAACATTCATACCAATCAACATTAGCATGCATCACTAAAACACATATCACATTTCTAATCATTTTTCATCATCTTATTACCTTATCGTGATTGTATCAATACTCAACCCGAGGGTTAAATACATACCTGTCCAAAATATCCACTTCACATCACTTACCAATACGTCTCTTTACATCTCGAATATTTCTCCAATTGAGTAGAACTTCACCCGTTGAACACATCGGAATATAATTTGGATACATGGATAACTTGCACATAAGTGCCATCTATGCAATCAAGCAATCATGTAACCCGCCCATAAGCGAACTCGGACTCAACTCAACGAGCTCGGGCGTTCGCATCCATAAGTGAACTCGGACTCAACTCAACGAGCTCGGATGCCTAGTTACATCTCTCGAACTCGGACTCAACTCAACGAGTTCGAACATTCGGATCCATAAGTGAACTCGGACTCAACTCAACGAGTTCGGATGCTCAACCATCCTAGTGACATGTCACTTGCATCCGAATATATTCCTAAGGTTCAAACGGGATTTTCCTCGAACACATATCCTTGCCGTCTTCCGTAGAATGCCGAAATCAATACTCGGTAACAATTATATTTAACAAGTAGCTCACATAATTTACATATTATTTGAAATTAACCACAAAGCATACATTTCATAATAAAATTCAGCATCACATATATTTAACATCACTAACTTAAAAATAACAATTATGCTACATTATTTACACATGAACTTACCTTGGTACCAAAATACAAAGATTTTGCAATTTAGTCCACAATCTTTTCTTTTCCTCGATTGAGGTCGATTCCACGTCTTTCTTGATCTAAAATAACACATTTAGCTTATTTAATACTCACATTATCAAGTTAATCCTTAACTCAAATTTTGGCAAAATTACAATTTTACCCCTAAACTTTTGCATATTTACATTTTTGCCCCTAGGCTCAAGATTAAACTTTATTCCTTATTCTTATGTTTTATGACATGCTGATCATTTTTCCTTCTATGGTAACATCAAATTCACACTCTAACATGTACTTATGACTATTAGGTATTTTTACCGATTAAGCCCTTTACTCGTTTTTGCTTAAAATCGAGTAGTACAAGTTGTCTAACATAATTTAAAACTTCATATTCTATCATAAAACATCAGAATACACAAATTTCACCTATGGGTATTTTTCCAAATATAAACCCTAGGTTAAATTATTACTAACATAAGCTTAATCGAGTTATCGGGATCTCAAAAAGTAAAAATCATTAAAAACGGGGCTTAGAATCACTTAATATGAAGCTTGAAAGTTGAAGAAACCCTAGCTATGGTGAGAGTGAAGTTTCAACAGCAACTAAATGGGGAAGATGACTATTTTGTGTTATTTTTCCCATTTTATTTCATTTAATATCAAAATGACCAAAATGCCCTTACTACTAAACTTTCCAAAAATTCCTTCCATGTCCTAATTTTGTCCATGAACTTAAAATTGGTCAAATTGCTATTTAAGACCTCCTAATTAATATTTCAATGCAATTTCATACTAGAAACTTCTAGAATGCAAGTTTTGCAACTTATTCGATTTAGTCCCTACTTTCAAATTAAGTATTTTATGCATAGAATTTCTTCACGAAATTTTCACACAATCATGTAATCATATCATAAACCTCAAAATAATTATAAAATAATTATTTCTATCTCGATTTGTGGTCACGAAACCACTATTCCGATTAGGCCCCTAATTCGGGATATTACAACTCTCCCCTTTTTAGGATTTTCGTCCTCGAAAATCTTACCAAAATGTGATGTGAGTATTGATTTCTCATAGTTTCTTCGGACTCCCATGTAGCTTCTTTTATTCCATGCCTTTGCCACAACACCTTCACAAGTGCAACATTTTTATTCCTTAGTTGTTTGACCTCTCGAGCTAAAATCTTAATCGGTTCTTCTTCGTAGGTCATATCTGGTTGTAGTTTAATTTCTGTCGGTGAAACTACATGTGAAGGATCCGAACGATACCGACGTAACATAGATACGTGGAACACATCATGAATCTTTTCTAATTCAGGTGGTAATGCTAGCCGATATGCTACCGGTCCAACTTTTTCAATTACTTCATACGCCCAATAAAACGCGGACTTAATTTGCCCTTCCGTCCAAATCTAAGGACTTTCTTCCACGAGACACCTTTAAAAATACTTTATCACCAACTTGAAATTCAATGTCTTTTCGTTTTAGATCTGCATAAGATTTCTGTCTATCTGAAGCAGCTTTCAAACAATCTCGAATTACTTTCACTTTTTCTTCAGTTTCTTTTATTAGATCAACTCCATAAATCTGATTTTCCTTGAGTTCACCCAATACAAAGGCGTTAAACACTTACGACCATACAATGCTTCATAAGGTGCCATTTTCAAGCTCGTCGATAACTATTGTTGTAAGCAAATTCTACCAACGGTAAATATCTTTCCCAACTTCCTTGAAATTCCAATACACAACATCCGAGCATGTATTCAAGAATCTGAATTACTCTCTCTCGATTGTCCATCGGTTTGTGGATGAAAGGCGATCTCGAATTTAACTTTGTACCTAACGCGTCTTGCAATTTTTGCCAAAACCGCGAGGTAAACCTTGGATCTCTATCCAAATAATCGACAATGGTATTCCATGTAATCTAACAATTTCTCTAATATACAGATTCAGCCAACTTGTTAAGAGAATAATCCGTGCGTCTTAGGAATAAAATGAGTGACTTAGTTAATCACAACTATTACCCGGATGGCATCTTTCTTTCCTGAGTCAATGGCAATCCTGAAACAAAATCCATAGTAATCCGATCCCATTTCCATTCAGGAACCATAATAGGCTGAAGTAATCCCGAAGGCACTTGGTGTTCAGCTTTCACCTATTGACAAATTAAGCATTTGGACACAAACTCCGATATATCTCTTTTCATTCCATTCCACCAATACATTTTCTTCAAGTCATTATACATTTTCGCATACTACTGGGTGAATCGAGAAATAACCACTATGTGCTTCCTGTAGGATCTTTTGAATCAATTCCTCATTCTTTGGTACACAAATCCGATCTTTAAACATTAAGCACCCATCAGAACCAATTCTGAAATCTGACTCTATATCAACTTCACACTGTTTTATCTTGGCTTGCAAATCTTGATCATCTTTTTGAGCTTCAGAAATCTCTTGTAAAAACTTCGGTTTTACTCTTAGCTCTGCTAGAATCGAACCATCATCTGACACTTTCAACTGAGTGTTCATAACTCTCAAAGCAAACAACAACTTTCTGCTCAAAGCATCAGCAACTACATTCGCTTTTCCCGGATGATAATCAATAACAAGCTCGTAATCTTTCAATAATTCCAACCATCTCCGCTGTCTTAAATTCAAGTCTTTTTGTGACATCAAGTACTTAAGACTTTTATGGTCGGTATATATCCGCACTTTTCACCATACAAATAATGTCGCCAAATTTTCAAAGCAAACACCACAGCCCAATTCCAAATCGTGAGTAGGATAATTCCTCTCATGAGGTTTTAACTGCCTCGAAGCATATGCCACCACTTTTCCTTCTTGCATGAGCACACACCCCAAACCATTTAGAGAAGCATCACTATACACCACAAATTCTTTACCCGATTCAGTTTTGTACTAACACTGGTGCCTCTGTTAATAACTTTTTCAATTCTTCAAAACTCACGTTGACATTCTTCCGTCCATCAAATTTAACATCCTTTCGGAGTAATTTAGTTATAGGAGCAGCAATTATAGAAAATCCATTTACAAACCGCCCGATAATACCCAAATAGCCCCAAGAAACTTCTAACTTCAGCTACATTTTTCGGTGGCTTCCAATCAACAATGACTGAAATTTTACTAGGATCAACCCGTATACCATCACTTGAAACAATATGACCCAAAAATCCAACTTTCCGTAGCCAAAATTCACTTTTACTAAACTTAGCATACAACTGCTTATCTCTCAAAGTTTGCAAAACTATCCTCAATTGCTCAAAGATGCTCTGTATCATCTTTTGAATAAATTAAAATATCATCTATAAACACCACAACAAATTTGTCCAAGTATGGTCGGAATATGCGATTCATTAAATCCATAAACACAGCAGGAGCATTTGTCAACCCGAATGGCATAACTAAAAATTCATAATGACCATACCTTGTTCTAAAAGCAGTTTTAGGCACATCCGACTCTTTTACTCGCAGTTGGTAATACCCAGATCTCAAGTCAATCTTTGAAAACCATGTCGCTCCTTTTAGCTGATCAAACAAATCATCAATTCTTGGCAACGGATATTTGTTTTTGATTGTCACCTTGTTTAATCAAGATAATCAACACACAACCTCATAGAACCATCCTTCTTTTTCACAAATAACACGGAGCACCCCAAGGTGAAAAACTTCGGTCTCACAAAACCTTTATCAGTCCAACTCTTGCAATCTGCGACTTTAATTCCTTCAACTCTGCTGGTGCCATTCTATACGAGCAATCGAAATCGAGCTGCTCCCGGTATCAAATCAATACCAAATTCTACTTCCCCACATTGAGGGCAAACCCGCAATTCTTCTCGAAATACGTCCGCAAATTCGCACACAACCGCCTAGACGATCGATTCAACTTTCTTTTCAACTTCTTTTGTATTAATTACATATGCCAAATAAGCTTCATAACCCTTTCTCGGATATCTTTGAGCCGACATTGAAGAAATCACACTAGGTAATGCCTCTGATTTATCCGATTCGACCACATGAGTTTCACCGTTTTCACACTTTAATTCTATAACCTTTTCTTTGCAATTTACTATAGCATCATGCAATGTCAACCAATCCATACCCAAAATAACATCAAATTCATCAAACGGCAGCAACATCAAGTCAGTAGGAAAGTAATGATCCCAATCATTAAAGGACATTTCTTACATACTTTATCAACAATCACACATTTGCCTAACGGATTCGACACTCTAATCATAAATTATGTGTTCTCAATGGTATATTCATACTAGACACCAATTTCATGCACACATATGAATGAGTAGAACCGGGATCAATCAAAGCAATAACATTAACATTATAGAGAGAAAATGTACCGTAATCACATCGGTGAGAAGCATCTTCACGCGCTTTAATAGCATAAGTTCTAGCCGAGCCCTTCCTTCAGTCTAATCGGGTGCATCTCACGGCTACATTCTTACCGCTTGCTTCGCTCCCACTTTTCTTGGATATCTTCCTCTCGAATCCGCCCCACTTGTTTTTGTATTCTCAAATTTTTCTTTTCACTCTCTCTCAGGCGATCTCTAATAAAATGATCCGGAGAACCACATCGAAAACATTCATTTGCTCTACACGGACCAAAATGATTTCTACCACACCGCGCTTTTCGGGTTTAACAAATCTCGAGTTCCCTACACTGCTACAAGTAGTCCGGGATTTAGGACCCACATTTTGCTTCTTATAATTCCCATATGATTGCCCAGCTGAAGCTTGGGAACGAGGATTCATATTCCTTGACTTTCCAAGTTGCTGTGAAAATGAACTACTCATCGGTCTTTTCTTCCAATTTCTAGTCTCAGCCTCTACCTTTTTATTTTCTTTAAGTAATTCTTCTACCTTACAAGCTCGATCAACCAATACTACCATTTCTTTTAATTCAAGAATTCCAACAAATACCTTGATGTCTTCGTTGAGCCCGTCTTCAAATCGTCGGCACATCTTGGCCTCTGTAGGAACATACTCTCTGGCGTACTTACTTAATCGAACAAACTCTCTTTCATATTCTCAGAAACCGTCATATTACCTTGCTTCACTCAAGAAATTCTTTACGTTTACGATCAATAAATCTTTCACTAATATATTTCTTCCAAACTCTTTCTTGAAAGAATTCCCAAGTTATTTTCTCTTTCAACTACCACGAAATCAAAGTCTTCCACCAATTATAAGTTTGAATCCCTCAACAAAGATATAGCGCATTTCAAACATTCTTCAGTGTACAAGATAATTCGTCAAATACCCTGATAGAATTTTCAAGCCGTAACTCTGCTTTCTCAAAGATCATCATCAATATTTGCTTTAAATTCTTGACCCCTTGCTTGCGAATTCTATCAACTGGAGTTCTGTGAAATTTCATCATATCCATACCTTGAGGCGTCGGGTGCAGGTTGAGAGGAATTGGGGAGGTGGGGAGGTTGTACATTTGGGTTCGTGCGAACGAGGCTTCTCAATGTACCATGCACTCATCATTTGGAGAAAGGCTTCTGACCCCTTTCTCCTCCTCCCCGACCAACAGTAGGAGGTGGATTTTCGATCGTGCCGCTCCTTCAGCCGAGTGGCGCATTACTCTCTACTTCATCTGCCACACTGGATCGGGATCCATTTACTATAAAAAAATCATTTAAAAAGGTCAGAAGTCGTCACACTATCACAATTTATACATATGGCATGTATAGCAAAATCCGTACATACAACACGTAGTCCGAGAACCGACTAAACCTGCTCTGATATCACTAAATGTAACGCTCCCACGCCCGAGACCATCGCCGGAGTTGAGCATGAGGTGTTACTAAGCTTAATTTAACATTTTTAGAACTTTAGATTATTTGTTTCTACATTCACAGCTTTTAAGCTACTTGCGTCACAGTCACAAGAAAAATCATATCTCGAGTTACAAAACTCGAAATTAAGATCTGTAAATTTTCCCCAAATCTAGACTCATATACCTATCTACTACTTTTTTTCTAGAATTTTTAGTTGAGCCAATTAGTACATTTTATTAGTTAAAGTTACCCCTATTTCAAGACTTGGCTGGTTTGACCTCTATTTACTACGAACCACATTTCTCTCTGTACAAAATTCATATGACTATGAAGTTTGTTTCTAGTAAAACTAGACTCAATAAGGATTATGAGGATATAAAATACACCACCTAATTATATCTTTAAAATGTTTAGTGAATTTCTAAAGTTGGAACAGGGGATTTAGAAACTGTTACGACCCTGTTTCACTAAAATTCAAATATCTTTTAACATATAATTCCTTTACCTATTTCATTTATTTCATGTGAAACTAGACATAATAAGCTTAAATTTGATACATAATCCATCACCAGATTCAATTTCTATGATTTTTAATAAATTTTCAAACTCGCGTCAGTGTTGCTGTAGTATTCTGTTTATGGCAAATTTCATCCCTTTTATGAGTTTTTATGCACTAAGTATCTTAATAATTTTCCTTAACCTCAAACATAATCTAAACTAACCATTTTCATAATTTATCATTGTCAAACATTTTATCAACCATTCCATCACCATATCATAAGATCATTTACACAATATAGGTATATTGCTATACATGCCATACTTAATTTTACAAACCATTTACCAAAAGTCTTCCGGATAGTGTGACTGAGCCTTCGACCTATCCCGACTCTCACGAGTTGGCTTGTCCAAAACTACAATGAGTAAGAAGGAAGGAGTAAGCATAAATGCTTAGTAAGTTCATA
Organism: Gossypium anomalum; assembly: GCA_025698475.1. Taxonomy (NCBI): domain Eukaryota; kingdom Viridiplantae; phylum Streptophyta; class Magnoliopsida; order Malvales; family Malvaceae; genus Gossypium; species Gossypium anomalum. The sequence continues at coordinate 67,043,308 of CM046956.1, forward strand.
TGCAAATAATAAGTAACATAACAAACATTCATACCAATCAACATTAGCATGCATCACTAAAACACATATCACATTTCTAATCATTTTTCATCATCTTATTACCTTATCGTGATTGTATCAATACTCAACCCGAGGGTTAAATACATACCTGTCCAAAATATCCACTTCACATCACTTACCAATACGTCTCTTTACATCTCGAATATTTCTCCAATTGAGTAGAACTTCACCCGTTGAACACATCGAATATAATTTGGATACATGGATAACTTGCACATAAGTGCCATCTATGCAATCAAGCAATCATGTAACCCGCCCATAAGCGAACTCGGACTCAACTCAACGAGCTCGGGCGTTCGCATCCATAAGTGAACTCGGACTCAACTCAACGAGCTCGGATGCCTAGTTACATCTCTCGAACTCGGACTCAACTCAACGAGTTCGAACATTCGGATCCATAAGTGAACTCGGACTCAACTCAACGAGTTCGGATGCTCAACCATCCTAGTGACATGTCACTTGCATCCGAATATATTCCTAAGGTTCAAACGGGATTTTCCTCGAACACATATCCTTGCCGTCTTCCGTAGAATGCCAAATCAATACTCTCATTAACAATTATATTTAACAAGTAGCTCACATAATTTACATATTATTTGAAATTAACCACAAAGCATACATTTCATAATAAAATTCAGCATCACATATATTTAACATCACTAACTTAAAAATAACAATTATGCTACATTATTTACACATGAACTTACCTTGGTACCAAAATACAAAGATTTTGCAATTTAGTCCACAATCTTTTCTTTTCCTCGATTGAGGTCGATTCCACGTCTTTCTTGATCTAAAATAACACATTTAGCTTATTTAATACTCACATTATCAAGTTAATCCTTAACTCAAATTTTGGCAAAATTACAATTTTACCCCTAAACTTTTGCATATTTACATTTTTGCCCCTAGGCTCGGGATTAAACTTTATTCCTTATTCTTATGTTTTATGACATGCTGATCATTTTTCCTTCTATGGTAACATCAAATTCACACTCTAACATGTACTTATGACTATTAGGTATTTTTACCGATTAAGCCCTTTTACTCGTTTTTGCTTAAAATCGAGTAGTACAAGTTGTCTAACATAATTTAAAACTTCATATTCTATCATAAAACATCAGAATACACAAATTTCACCTATGGGTATTTTTCCAAATATAAACCCTAGGTTAAATTATTGCTAACATAAGCTCAATCGAGTTATCGGGATCTCAAAAAGTAAAAATCATTAAAAAGCGGGGCTTAGAATCACTTACTATGAAGCTTGAAAGTTGAAGAAACCCTAGCTATGGTGAGAGTGAAGTTTCAGCAGCAACTAAATGGGGAAGATGACTATTTTGTGTTATTTTTCCCATTTTATTTCATTTAATATCAAAATGACCAAAATGCCCTTACTACTAAACTTTCCAAAATTCCTTCCATGTCCTAATTTTGTCCATGAACTTAAAATTGGTCAAATTGCTATTTAAGACCTCCTAATTAATATTTCAATGCAATTTCATACTAGAAACTTCTAGAATGCAAGTTTTGCAACTTATTCGATTTAGTCCCTACTTTCAAATTAAGTATTTTATGCATAGAATTTCTTCACGAAATTTTCACACAATCATGTAATCATATCATAAACCTCAAAATAATTATAAAATAATTATTTCTATCTCGGATTTGTGGTCACAAAACCACTATTCCGATTAGGCCCTAATTCGGGATATTACATCAACAATATAAAGTATGAAACATCAACACATAAGTACTTATAGTTTCTCAACTCGTCCATCAAGTCCATGCCAACACCAACTATATGTTTATATAAATTCAATAAACTTTTATGCATTTTACCACTTACCACATAGGTATTATACTTACCGGAACATTTTCATATTCATTTGTTTTCAATCTCACCTCTTGTTTGAATACTTTAAGACTTTTTAAAGATCACCAATGCTTTAAACATCCGTACACTTAGGGCTTAAAGGTTTGCTGAAGTTAGAATGATTTTGCACACTTGGTGCCATCTCAATTAACCGAAGCTAAGTTGGTATCGCACACTTAGTGCCTCAAGTAGCCGAAGCTAGTTTAAATCGCACACTTAGTGCCAAATACCATTGATTTATCATCGTATTCATCCGAATTAACTAAATATACAATCCATGTATAATAAAGGTATTAAAACCTACTTATAACATCATATTTTGCGTATGAACTTACCTCGCACTTGGAATTTGTCAACTCGGACTGTTTACTCTACAATCTTTGATTTCCCTCGGTCTAAGTCTGAATTCCTCTTTTCTTGATCTATAGGTATTCAAAATTAATCCTTTTATTCACCAAATCATTCAAATTATTCCATATACACACAATTAGGGTATTTTGCAAAAAAGCCCTTACATTTTTACATTTTAACACTTTAGTCCCTAATTCACAAAATCACAAAATACCCAAAATTTGCTTGTACACAAGCCTAGCCGAATTCTTCTAAATTTCATTCAAATCCATACATTTCATTTATTTCACATTTTAGTCCCCCAAAATGACATTTTTACAATTTAACCCAAAATACTCAATTTCATTAAAAATCCAAAGACAAAACATTTAAACCCAACATCAAGCTTTCATAATTCATCAACTAACATTACAAAGCTCATAGTTTCATCAATGGCACATTTCAAAACCATCACCAAAATCAAAAATTGAAGCATGGGTTGTTAGTATACGAAGCAATGATTACAAAAAAAAACGTAGAAATTATCAAAAACCAAGTCAAGACCATACTTTAATCAAGGATTTCCTTAGCCGAACCCTAAAAACCAAGTTTTTCTTCTTCTTTTTTCAATATTCAATTGATGAACAAAGGAATAAAATGAATTTGATATCTTTTTCTTTTCATTATAGTGACTTTAATAATAATTTCCTATTTTACCCTTTTTTAACCAATTATGAAACCTTTTAATGACTGGTTGATTTAGTCCATTAACATTCTCAATGAAAAAATAACAACATAAGGACCCTTACTTTAGAAATCCAACTCAAATAGGCACTTTAACATCTAGCACACAACTTTTACATTTTACTCGATTAAGTCCTTTTTGCAAATTAAGCACACAAACAGTTAAATTTCACACGAGACTTATACACATGTCAATTCACTTATAATAGGCACGAAAAATTATATTAAAATATTTTTCTTACTTGAATTTGTGGTCTCAAAATCAGTATTCTGACTAGGGTCAAAACTGGACTATTACATTGACGTTGTCCTTAGGTATTCTGATTCATTATCGAAGGATGTTATGGTTGCATCTAATTTTGATGTGATTTTGTCTGACCTTGTTGTTGATACCTTTGAAGATGCTGACTATAGTTCTGCTGTTGTTGAGTATAATTCCCTTGTTTTGGATTATAATTGCCCTGAGTAGATGCATTCCCATATCTGAATGTCGTAGCATTTTGTCCAACATTCTAAGTTCCCCAAAACTGTTGGTTGTATGCAGAGCTGTTGGAAGAGTTGCCATAAGAATTGTTGCAAATATTACTTACATAATAGGATTTTTCTTAATGTTGCCAACAATCTTCATAACTATGATTGTCACCACAAATATCACAAAAAATGGTAGAAATATCCAATTGTTGAGCAATCTGTATAGGTGCAGCGTCACTCATCCCTAGCATATTTTTAATCATGTTTGTGAGTGAAGAGACTTGGGCACTTATAGCAGATATTGCATCCAATTCAATAACTCTTGGAGTAGTCTTTGCTTGTGCAGCTCTAGAGATGGGATATTGATAATCATTTTGAACAATTCTCTCAAGAATTCTCACAGCATTATTGTAAGTATAATCCAGCAGTGGTCCATTGGCTGATGCGTCGACAAGGTTCCTTGTATGTGAATTTAGACCATTATAAAAAATGTCAATTGTTGTTTCTAGTTGAATGTTGTGCATGGGACAACGTCGAAACAAAGACTTATAATGTTTTTATATGGTGTGAAGATTTTCATCGTCCAGCTGATGGTAAGCGGTAATATCATTTTGAAGACGAGCATTCATTGTCGGTGAGTTAAATCTCAAAACAAACTGTGTGGCTAGAGCATTCCAAGAAGTAATTGATCCAACAGGTAGCCCAAGAAACCAACTCCGAGCTCTCCCTTGTAATGAATACAGAAATAATTGCATCTTTAAGGCATCATTAGGAACGCCTTGTTGACTAAAGGAAGTATAAATCAATAAAAAGGATTTAAAATGTTCTCTTGCATCTTCATGTAGCAGTCTAGCATATTGGCCATTAGAGTTCAGCATTTGAAACATCATTGGCTTTAATGGAAGTTCCCAGTTTGAATTACTGGTCTAACAACTTCTGGTTGTAGATCATCTAGAACAGGTACTACACAATCTTGTATGGTTCTATTATGGAAACAATGGGTTATGGACATTTTCCTATTGTATTGAGGGTATAGTTTCATTGTCTCCTAGTAAATCCATGTTTCTTTTTTCTCGAAGTCTTCCCCGAATAGTTCTTTCACTTTTTAGATCAAAGTCGGCAAGAAAATCCGAATTGCTTCAGGTCATAAAACACCTAAAATGAAACTTTAAAAAATAGAAACAAAGAGAAAACAAGTTAGTGAATACTAGATATTATATAAAGAAAACAAAGTATAAAGACACACAAGAACAAAAACAAACATCAAACAAACGGTATCCCCGGTAACGGCGCTAAAAACTTAATCGGCTGTAAAAATCACAGCAATAATGTGCAAGTTGTCTTTTGAGTATCAATGTCGATGCAATAACTAGATAGAAACGAGATAAATTGTAAGGATAGTTGTCAAAGCAATAACTCGAAAACAATAAGATAAAGTATGCTATGCATAAACTGGGATCCCCAACAAGAATCTTTAGCAGTATACTAAGTACTCACAAGGTATAAAAGATAAATGACTGTTGACGCAATAAAATTTAATGTATACCTTACCAAATGCCACTCTTTTATTTAATCTGGGACTTAACCATGCACATTAACCTCACCTTCCGATGATGGCAATATGACACTATTAAGAACAAGTGGACTAAATTCCTTTAGTCATTACTCAACTTCTGCTGAAGTGCTTATTAGCTCAAACTGTCATTGCACCTTCTAGTGTTAGTGACTATAAGAACACTTCCATGTTTAAAACATTCAAACCCCCAAGATTAAATAATAAAAATAAGATTTAATAATATAACATTTAATAAAGCAATCATTATACTTCCATACAATAGAAAGCATAGAGTAATCACCAACGTTTTCAAAGAAATGAGAAATAACTGAATGAAGAATACTATTCCTAGGCTACTTGATTGAATCTCTCCATTTCCCATTATTCTGCACTTAGATCTCCTTGTTAGGAGTGGATTTGAATCAGTCTTCACGTTGGCTCATCCAAAGGAGGCTCAAGCTACCATGGCCACAAGCTTTAAAATAGGGAAAGAGAATGGTGGTCCAGCAAAAAATCCTCCCTTCATTCTTCTCACGTTATCTTTTATGTTTTCCTCAACAGTACAGGTGTCCTTCCCTCAAGATTCTTCTATCCTTGTTCATACAGGGTAGTTACACCGGAGTGGACAGCTCATGCATGGTTGGCTCTTATCAAACAGCTGTCAACTGCGGCGACAATACTGGACACAATCTGGAATTAACTCATGCAACAACATTAATGCAATAAGATAGCAAAATTAAGGATAAAATAGACTAGGATTTACTGAGTTATAAAATACAACTTACTAAATTGAACATGCTAAAATGTATGCTAAGGGTAACTAAATTGGAATAAATTAACCAATAAATAGGGAGAAAAAGTATGCTCTTTCTAGTACAATTAGTGTGCTAAGGTAGGATGAATCTACCTAATAAAAGAAGGAGAGAAAAGAAGAAAAAGAGAGGAGAATTAGCATGAGAAAGATACTGGTGACAACAATTCTCACTTTATGCAAGGATGAACTCCATTGGAAAATTCTAGAGAAAGAAAGGGTAGCAGCTACAGAAAGCAGAATACAGACATGAACAAAGGGAAGAGACATCGATCCTGGATTCAAGTACAATCGAAAGATAACAGAGAAGCTGGAGTGTGGCGAGAAATCCTACATTTCTGCATTTGTTTCCCTGATTTTTATGATTCAAGTTATTTTGAGAATGTTGATGAATGATTTTATTTTGGTGTTAACTTTCCCACCCATGAACTAAATCTTATTTGGGTTGGAGTTATTTGGGTAAATGTTTTATCATCTTTAATGCTTATGATTTGAGATTGTCTATGACACTTTTTCATTCGATTTATGCTTATTTTAAATAAATGCATGCAAGCTTTAGACATAGTTGATTGTGTGTTGTGTTCTTAGATATATTTTTAATTCTGAAAAGGTAAATTACTGGATCTTGAATCGTTTGATGCAAGCGAATACTCGACAAAATATTTGTAGTTCTCTAGACATAGATGTTGCGAGTTGTGCTAAGAAGAATGTTCATTGTAGTTATTAATCCAGAGTTCTGTAGACATACAATAACATATATTTTTAGCTTAAGATCTAGCTATCGAAAGAGGCAGGTTACCATAGTGACTCTCTGAGCAATTGATTAGACAATATTTTGCCATGGCATTATTTTGATATGAGCATTTCAGCTGAATAATTCCAGCCCTATTCATTAGAAGTGTGCAAAGGCCGGGCCGGGCCGAGTTTGGGCCAAGCTCAACTAAAAATTTAGGCCCATTTGCTAGGCCCGAGCTCAGCCCAGCCTAAAAAATGGGCTTAAAATTTTGCCTAAGCCCGACCAGGATAAAAATATTAAAACTCAGGCCTGACTCGGCCTGCCCATATTAATTTTTATATTATTTTTTATATAATTTTAAAAAATATATAATACATCAAAAATACTAAAAACATCAAAATAAATATTTCCCAACAAATTGAAAATAAAATTTAAAAAAATGTATACTTAAATAACACTAAGATAGATGCAAATTAACAAGAAAATTCCTCTAAAATAATAACAAAATTAACAAATGTCTTTAAAATAATAACAAATTTAACAATAAATTAAGTTTTATACAATATCTAAACAATAACAACAAAATAGTAGCAACATAATAATAAATGGTAGCAAAATAGGGAGAAAACAATAAGAAAACAATATTTTTAAAAATAGATTTTTTTTGTCCTTTAGTTAATTTGGGTTGGGCCGTGCCTGGGCCAAAAATGCCTTACCCGAGGCTCGACGCGTTTTTTAAATGAGCCGTATTTTTTTTGTCCAAGCCCATTTTTTGGGCCTATATTTTTACCCAAACTCTCCCACATTTCGAACGGGCATTCAGGCCAGGCCAGGTGGGCCGACCCATGAACAGGTCTATTATTCATTTAACAACAGAATTACTCTTGCTTTTCTCTATAATTTGTCACTACATTTTATTTGCCATATCAATTATTTGTTTTAGAATTTGATTTCATTAATTCATTGTACAAACATACTATTCAACTTGAAAGTATTTCCTGCTATTTAGTATAGTTAATAGGATTATAATAACTTACTCAATTTCTTACCAATTTTCGATCCTTATGGAGACTATACTTACTTGAATGTACACTTGCACAATTGCATTAGTTATTTACACGCAACAAGTATATCATACAACACTTAATTATCTTTCAAACTCATTCAAGTCATTTATCATTCTAGCCATGTCAACTACTCCATTTCAAGTTCACATGCATTTTACCTATTCAAATATACTACATTTATGTAATTTGGTAGTCAAGCACTTTAATGATTGATAAATCTTGAAAAGAGTAATATTTCATACCTTCAGGCTTAGTTGCATTGGTAATTTTAGAGCATTGCAGTAAAGAGCTTGAATTGTACTTAAGTGTTATTACATATTACTTTTAATTGCCTATGGGGAGGACTTGCTTGGTGGTTGATTGGCATGTGCAGAATGTAGGAACAAGAGTAAAGGATTGAAGGTTTGTCATGATAAGTTTTGGATATTTTGCCTACGAAAATGCCTAGAAGATGCATAGTCAGCACTTAATGTGTACCGCTCTCAGCCCCAGCTATACTTGTATCAAATAAATCCACCTGAACAAGAGAAAAGATTATGCACTAGTGTACATACCCTAGAGGTCAAACTTATAAAAGCCAAAGGGGGGACCTTAGAAAAGGGGTGATCTTTGATAGAAAAGAGGAGGAGCACCTTTTGACAGAAAAGAAGGGAAGGACCAAGAATGAAGGTGACTGAAGAAGATGAAGACAGCTACATCATCTTTGGCAGCTGCAAGGCATTACGCTGCCGGTGTTGAGAGTGAGATAGGCAAAAGCTATCATTTTGGATTTTCTCCTTTGATTCTTATCGCACTTCTTTTAGAACTAATGTGTTATTGATGATGTTGGTTACTGTATTAAACTCTAACTTGATTTACCCAACTATGAGCTAAATCATTTAAGCTCAGGATTACTTTGTCGTACCCTTTAATTTCTATTTTTTTTTTACAGTGTAAGTTCGAATTATTTTGTTGTTTTATTCAATGGTATTCCACACTTTATATAGGTTGTGTATTGACAAATGTGTAGCAAGTTATTAAAGATAACTTAATTTCGACAGGATTAGGTTATTTGGATAAACATTGGATAATATGAGTGAATGAAAAATTATTTATTCATAGCAACCTCTAGACATAGAGCAATGCCTCATATGAAAGAAGGTGGAAAATATTAGTGGTAGCCAAACTCAAGTCTATAAACATATAGTACCTTAGGGGATGTAACCCAAAATTTTGCTCTCGAAAGAAGCAGACTGCTGTAGAAACCTATTGAGTAGTAGAATGTTCAAGACTTTGTTGTGGCTTAATAGTTAGAGAAGGTAGATTCATCTGTAATCCCAGTCTTCCTAATCAACATTGTAGTTCTTTAATCTTCTTTTTTGTGGTTGCTTTTTCATGACATTCTTGTTTCTTATCATCACTCTCTCATTTTGCCACTGCATTCTCACTTTTATTTTGCTTAGCATTAATCAAACTTAACATTAATAACTCAATCAAATTATACCTATCTAATCCCTGTGGAAACGATCTCACTTATCACGTTATTACTTGTTTCGACATGTATACTTCCACAATCCAAACATCATATTCATAGGTGAAAATTTATCCTAGCATGAATCAAACAAATCATGCACTAAGTTATTTCTCATACTTAACATTTAAACATACCATTCATTAACTTAGCTAGCCCAACTACCTCACTCTACAACCTTTAACATGTAAAATCTTACAAGTTTAAGATCATCACTCATGCTAGCATTAAACATCACCAATATCATGCATCAAACAAGTCATAAGGCAAACTTATTTCACAAGATCAAGCATAACAACAATTTCCACATAACCATCCATCCAAAACTAACCATTTGTACACTAAGGTGCCCTTATATACAAGCCATAATATTTAGACTCAAAATGAATATAACTCTACCATGTTGTTGATAGTGTGTGCTTGGTGTTGATTCGGCTCGGCAAGTTCCATACTATGATAATCTAAAAGTAGGGAAAATAACTAGAGTAAGCATATAAATCCTTAGTAAGTTCAAATGGAAAATACTATGCTTACTTAGATCATACACAAACATGTTAGCTACCCTAGTTTTAGCATACTTTTGGCTAGGAGATGGCACTTAAAATAACAACAAATGAGTTTAAGTATCCATGTTCATTAGAGAATATAAGAAAACTCAAAACATACCAATTCATATCACTTTCATATAACCTATCTCAATGCCATATTCTATCATTATTCTATAAGAACATACCAATTCCACATAGTTCATTTTCAATGTTATATTCCATTACAAATCTATAAGTTTATACCAATTTTATAAAATTCATTTCAATGGTATATCGAATTATTTTATCAACTCGAATTCATTACATTTTCAAGTTTCATATTTCAATTGTAATGCTTCATCCTATGGAACTGTAGTCAAATAGATTCTGATACACGGGTGAACTACACCACAACAGGTAGCTCGTAAGAGCTTAACACCACCACACTAAGGAACCGAAGTGCAAAGCCCATAGGCATGAAGTGCGTATTATAACACCCCTATCCCGTAACTGTCGTTGAAATAGGTAAAGGGCATTACCAGACAGACAGAACATTACAGATTAACACATAATCATAGATATCATATAATATTAATGCATAAGAAAATCAACAATTCATCCCTTATGGAGGTCTCCAAGACCTAAGACATACTTTTAGAAAAGGTCGGAACTAAACCGTACACATTCAGAATATTCAGAACTTAGAATTTTTTTTTCAATTCTGTTGAGGTCACACGCCCGTGTGATCCAGCCGTGCCAAAACAGAGATATATACTAACTTTTACACATGGCCAACAGACACGACCGTGTGCCATGGCCGTGTGATACTTAGCTAGCTACTGACTTAAGCCCACGGCTATATGACACTCCCATGTGTCTCAACCGTGTGACTTTAAGAGGTTACTGCTTTGCATACATGGCCACAAGGCACGCTCGTGTTCCCTGACCATGTGGCACAAAGCAGGCTTGGTTTATGCCAAATTGCCACGCCTTTTTGGGCCATTCCTACAAGCAATATTAAACAACATTTATACCAAAATTTTCAGCCAATACAATATTCAAAACATGCTCCATTATAACTAAATCATCATCATCCAATAACCCATTCAAATCCATACCAAAACACATTAAAAAAATTATTACAACAATATGCAAAATTCTCATTTCATAGCTCACTTATTGTAACACCCCAAACTCGGCCTAGACGTTATGGCCGAATCTGGCGTGTCACATTGAAGAGTTTTAGCGAAAATCGTGTTTTCATTGAAAACCCTTCTTAAACAAAAGAAACCTTAATTAACTTAAAAATAAACACACCTTTCAGTTGTGAAAGCCTTATTTAAAACATTTGATTTAAGAAAACTTTATCATTTAAAAATTAAGTTACGGAAACGTAGAAAACATACTATAATTTAAGAAATCTATGTTCAACTTCTCGTGGTTACAGTGAAAATAATAATAACAATTTGAGTAATAATAGTATAGTGAAAACCTTATTACAATCTGGTCTAAGCATACTTAAAAAGAAATAAAAACTTAAATGCTTAAAAAAAAACAAGTCTGAGTTATCTTGCTAGCCAGCCACCCAGAGTCCCTCTTGACATCGAACCTTCTACTGGGCATCACCTGAAAATAAAATAAAAAAGGGGGTGAGCTTTCGTAAACTCAGTGTGTACAACCCTCGACGGAAAACAAGCATTCAAAAAAAAACATCATTCATCAATCATGCAATGCAATCCCATCCAAATTATTCATCCGGTACACACCAGCTCCGTCCCCCGTCACTCCATGTGGGGATATAAATATCAACCCACCCAGCCCACACACCATGGTAGCCCGATTGCAGAACTACCTTCATTTACATATTGGGCTTTAAAAACCGTCGGTGGATCCACGATTGTCAAGAAAACATGCGATCCTCATATACTTCCTCCGTTCCATATTTCTCATCCCATATGCAACCTAAGCAGAATATCATATGTATGCAGCAAATAGGCAGGTCACATTCAATAAACTTGCATTTAACACATAGGGGTATTTTGGTTATTTTTTCCCTTAGGGGTATTTCAGTAATTTTCCCTTAATTACGGTTTTCACTTACCTTGGCCCGTTAACAAGTCCCACGAACAAAGATGAACGAATACTATGCACCAGGTACGATTCAAGAGAAGAGGAGGTGAGTCATTAAGACCGCTTAAGTACCAAGCTCTCCCTAAATCCAATCCTAGACATGCATATATTCGTTGCCACACCTTAACCCTTTGACCTGTCCACGGTTGCAAAATATTAATTAAGTCTTATGTAGTTATCATATACTAGGCCCAAAATCCCTTACAAAGCCCAAACAAATTCACATACCTGTATCTGGCCCATTAAGCCCAATCATATTCATATGGCCCATTAGGCCCAAATCACATTTATATGGCCCGTTAGGCCCAGTCTCATTCATATTCATGCTCACATACAAATTCCTATCACATAGCATCAATATTCAGTTTTTGCCTACTATGGGCCCAACCCATCGGGCCAATTTATCCCATTTTGGCCCGTACAGCCAAATCACAACCCATGTCCACGGAATCGCCGTGAGTCTCAGGAAACCTATCGGTCTCCCCCTTACAAGTATTTGCACACTCGCAAGACTACCGTAGCCAAACTTTCAGATTTTTAGCATTTCGACATTAGGCATTTCGGCTTTTGCCGATTCATAGTGTGTGTGCAGTGTATGTACACACTTGGTAAGAAAGCGTGATGCGATCTCCTTGTCCCAAACCTACAATTGATATCACTCAAAGATTAGTTTACATACTTATCGAATACTTTACCAAAAGCCAGAATCTCACCTTAACCTTACCTTGCGCGATAAGTATAACAACCCCTTCACTAACCATGATCAACTCCTAGATTTGAACCAATCGTAACTATTAAAACTAGAATAATAGGTGACTCGTATCCAACACAAGTCCCCTTACCTTACTACGGTTATTCGGCCAACCTTAGCCAATGGATGAGGAATACTTACCAAAACTGCAAACACCTAAAGAGAAATTTGGCGGAGAGCTAAGATCTGAGATCCGATACTAATTCCCTACCAAAGTTGATTGAAAGAGTGAGGGACAATAATCGATACCTAGCAAAGAAAACTGATTGGAATAGCAACACTTACACTAGATTCAGTCAAAGAGTATTCAGCCCTTAAGAGATTCGGCTTTTCGGCTTTTCAAATTTAGTATGGTGAAAAAGGTTTATTTGGTACAGATTAAAGAAGAAGAGTAGAAGAAGAAATCGGCTAAGTGAAACAAAGAAAATTGTGTAGAGAAGAATAGAAATCGACAGGAAGAAAAGAAAGAAAAACAAAAGGGTTTTCGACTTTTTGGATCTTGAAAAGAAAAGGGTTTTCGGCTTTTGGGGAAAGGGGCTTCTAGCAACAAGGTGAAGAATAATTTTGACAGTAGCCTGGCAACCCTGTATTCAGCCCCTATTTATAGCCCTTATAGCTAAATTTTCCATGCCCAATTCCTAATTCGGCTCCATCGCTTCTCCCTTCTTATCTCCTCGTTTTTCTCCCTGAGAACCCCTTGATCTTTTCCTTAATTTTCTCTCCTGAACACTTCCCTTGGAGTCCTCTTTCACGCCAGTACCATCTTTCTAGAAGGCGAAAATTAAACTTCTAAAAATACTAAGCTAGGATTCGAACCTTGGATCTCCTTGCTAGCTACTAACGCTACCTCCCTACTCTCTAAGTGGCGTCACTTAGCCACTCCTCCACAAGGCTTTTTGATGCTATTTTTCCTCTATTTTTATTTAAAAGCCCAACTACTTGCCAACCCTGATTCTTTTAATAATTAAACTATAATTTCATTTATTCCTAGGTTCGAACTCAAACCTTAATTAAGACCTACTATAATTATCACATGGCTAGGAACATAAAACACAATTTTTATCAAAACTGAAAACAGAGAAATTTTAGGATTTCAGGATTTTTGGGTTTCGGGATTTTTGGGACGTTACACTTATGGCACCTTCTAACTCATGCTTAAACTTACATTTCCTCAACTTGGCATATTTCAAAATGACCACCACATACAAGGCCATATAGCCATTACAAGCATACACAAATTGGCATCACAAACCATTTACCAAAACTAAACACAAACATATTATTTGCTAGCCAACTCTCATGGCATAACATATATACATATCAAAGCTTAAAACATAAACATTCTAGCCTATACATGCCTGGTACGGTGGAAATGTGCAAGTGTACACAATCGTAACATGTAATAAAGTGACAAGTAAATGTCGAGTTATCGTACCCACAGGGACTGTAAAAAGAAATATTTATGAAATTAATTAAAACACTTTGGTGAGGTAAAAGTAATTTTGGTTTGAAAAGAGTGATTTATAAACTACGATTTTAAAACTACGCAAACAATTTTTAAAAAAAATAAAAGAGTTCTAGTGCACGATTTCAATTAAGATTTAATCAAGATGATATAATTGTGTTGGATTAATATTAAATTCGTGCTTATGCTGCTATGAATAAATTCACAGCAATCCAGTAATTTGCTAACTTATGAACATATTTACTAATTAAAAAATTCCATTTATCTCTTGGACATATCCCTATGCCAATTCAACCGACTAAACAGATTTAATAAAGTAAACATGCTATCACACATACTTACTTATTGAATTAAATTATCTCTCGCATATTCTTTTGTCGATTCAACCGATTAATTCAACTTAATAAACATGTAAAAGATTATGTGAAGTAACAAAGTAGCCATACCTTGAAACAATTTAATCACAACAATCTTGCAAGCTATGAAGGCATATGTATCGCCAAATACAATGCTAATTTAATTTTCAGTTACCTTAGAAGAATTAAACATGCACTGATTAAGTACTGAGTCCATTAATTGCAATTTAAATCTGTTTAAACAATTAATTCTTTAGTTATCTAAACAATTATAATGCTAGATAACCTAAGCATGATTTTACTTAATCAAGCATTTCACAGAGGCCTATAACAGCATAAACACTATTTTAATAATCCAAGTAGGCAAAAAATAATCAATCTAACACGAATTAAATTCATGCTAAATTGATTAAAATAACCATTTCAGCAACAATACTATTCATAGATATGTTCATCATAAAAACAACAAAAATTAAAAAGAAAGGGAACATAAAGCAAATCCAGTGTTTCTCTGCAGCTTGACTGTTGCTCCGTTCTTTTGTCTCCGTTGTCTTCACTAAGCTAGGCTTCTATGAATCCTTGATTGCTGCCCAAGATGGCTGAAGAACACCTCTTTCTCAAGAGAGGAAATCGGCACAAGAGGAGGGGAAAATGGGATGGAAAAATGGAGAGGAAACTTTAAGAGAAGTGAAGAGAGGATGAGAGAATGTTGTAGAATGAGGGATGTTGAGGGATGCCTTGAATTGGGCAGCATAGGGTGGCTTTTATAGCTGAAGAGGGCTGCTAAAAATATCAAATTCAGTAGCCAAGAGAGCCCTCCCATGGCTGGCCACACACATGGCAAGGTTGAAGCTTTCAACCTTGCTAAAAATAGGCTAGGGCAAATCCACAAAGCCTAAAATAAATGTGGGGTTTGAACGAAATTTGGAGGTTTTTCAAAGGCCTTTTTGCAAGCATATTTTTATCAGCTAATTTGCTGACTTGGGTCAGCCAATGGACGATTCTGGTCAGCCCAATTAGTGGCTGGTTCAGCTCACTTCATTCGGTTCAACCAGTGCGGTTCACTAGGATATTTTTAACATGATTTAATTATTTTATAATATTGAATTAATTTTTGACAAGAATTTAACCGGATTTGCATGAATTTAAGTAAAATTGTGTATGAAAAAGTATATAAATTTTTATGTTTCCACATTCCCAAACTTAATTCACTGCTCGTCCTGAGTAATGCGCAAATTTAGAAAAGAATCTCTCGGAAACACCTTTGAAAAATTCCTTTTGAACAACATTTTTTCCAAAATTATGAACTTAAAATACTTATGCTCAAAGACAAGAAATCTGTTAGTTATGCTACTTAAGTGTGCATATTGTTCAAATTAAATTCAACAACTTACTATAATAGCAAAATTTAGACTAAATGCTTTTGTGATAAAGACATGTTAACCCTTACCAATTTGATTTTTATTCCTTTTTTCAAGACTAAGCTGCAATCATTAAGCTTAACTTATGTCTTCATATATTGATCGTAGCAATTTCTGTCCACTAATGTAGGTAGTATGAGGACTTTGAATCAATAGGTTTTTATCAAGGTTGTAATGTGGCTAGGCTAGGGGTAAGTGAAAGATGGATAAATTTTGGTTTAAGAAACCCTAAACTCAGCGTCGATTGAACCTTCAGAGTTTTTACCTTCGATACACCAACTTGACTTTCATATGCTCTTTTGTACATCTTTCAAATACATGTGCTCTTTTTTCTTTTCTTTTCTCTCTCTCTTTTTTTTTTTTTTGAAATTAACACGAGCACTTACTTTGTGTACTGCAATTCTCGAGCAATTGATACTTCTTTTCAACTCCCCCAAACTTATTTTTGAAAAACATCTAGAATATTTTCGAGTCTAGTGTTTGGGACAATTTTAAGATTATTAAGCGAAAAGTAATGGCTAATTATTGTAAGAGTCGAAATAAAATCAGGCCATATAGTCTCAAAGTTGGGTTTCAACGGATAAAATATACCATGGTGGGCTTGAAAGGATCAAACGGTCCAAACAATAGTTGACTAAATCATTTCCAACGTTCCATGCTCCCTAGGATTTCACCTCAAGAAACTTACTAAGTCAATTCTAAAGACTTAAACTTTCATGCATACCTAACTTTCCTAAAGAACTAAAAATTTTATGGTACGAATTTGCATGCTTTATTAAAAACACATTCATGTCATTATTAAGCTAACATAATAATTTATTGAAATAATAGAACTTTATTCATACTCAAGTTTAGCATACTTAACAAAATTCAAATTTATTGAACAGAAATATACCCTAATCATAATTAAAAGAAAAAATTTATTCTGGATGAAAATAATTTCAAATTTCGGTCCCCCCAACTTAAAATGAACAATGTCCTCATTGTTTAAAGTGAATAGATACTATACACCAGGTAGGAATTCAGAAAAAAGGAGGTGAGTCAATGTGACTGCTTAAGCACCAAGCTCTTTTGAAGTCCAATCCTAGACATGTATATATCCATTGCCACACTTTATACTTTATGACTTGTCCATGTTTATTCAGGATTTCCTTCTCTTGTTTTATTATGCAGAAATAAAAAGTTCCTAATTTAAAATTGATCCTAAAATAACCTAAAAAAAACATAAATAAAATAGAGTCAAGATCCCTCCATTTTATTTATTTGCAGATCCTTCCAACTTGGACTCGTCTTTTGCTCCATCATTATTGCCATTGTATGAATCGCTTCGCTCCTTTTTCGAGAGTGGAGTCCATGGCTCGAACATGAAATCTGGAAATTTAGGCACAAAAAAAATGGGTTATTGTATATTCTCTGGAAAGCACTTTGAATCAAGTCATCCCTTATTTTTTAGTATCTCCAGTATGCTTGTTGTTGCCATTGCATATGTTGCATTAAGTCCATCAAATTTGACAACTCATCTCGAAAGTCGGGGCTAGGCGACTGAGTTCTAAACATTGGAGTTCCAGCATCCGATTCATCTTTTGGCTCTACTGGGTCCACCTTATCAGGGACTTCAAATGATTGCATCGTGGGATCTTCTTCTTTATCAGGTTCCTCAGGCTCTTCACTTTCTTCAACTCGTTGCTATAGAACTGAGTCTCCAGCTAATCGGTAGAGGTCCCAATCTGTAATTGTGCCTTGGGTGTACCTGTCTTCTTGACATTAGCAAGAATTTCTACTTTCAAGCACAGAATAGTTATTGTAAAGGGGAAGTAAGCAGGGCCAGAGTGTTTAACAGCGCAATTACGTATCTCCCTCAAGATAATCTTCCCCACATCAATGGTCTTACTAGTTAGGATCGAGTACAATAAGACCATTCGCTCTAATGAGATTGTAGTCCCATGTGAGCTAGGCATAAGGCTGAATCGGATGAAGTAAAACCATACCTTTGCGAGTGGCGTCAGATATTCTTTTCGACAAGTGTGGATTCCTTGTTTTGACACAATCCATGTAGAACTTGGTACTGTCAGTTCCATAAGAATTTCTTGCAAATTTTCAGGCTTGATATTGCTCATCAATGTGGAATATTCATCGTTTTCGAGATCTGGTAATTCAAAGAACTCATTAATAGCATTTGAATTTATCGGTACCTTGATTCTGCGAACTGGAACTTCTATCATCTCGCTTGAAGTTAAATTTGCATAGAACTCATGAACTAGTTCCTCATCCACACTTGGTCTCTTTTCATAAAACAACTCCCAATTTAGGGTTTCAGCAACTTGACGAATACGTGCCATAAACTCTCGGTAGTTGCTCTCCTTTAAAGTGAAGCCTTTTTCTGGATGCATCTATTGATTTTTGAAGATACTTTCGTATCTCACTTTGGCTTCTTCACAGTGGAATTTGTTTTGTGTTTCATCAAATTGAGCAGAAGCACGAGTTCTCTTGCGAGGCATGTTTAACCTGATCATAAGATGGAAAATTTAGTTTCTCAATAAAATTTTTTTAATAATTCAATGATTTGAAAAATTAATTAATAAAAATTAAAATTAAGAGAAACTAGGTCTTACCACCTTTTTTTTCGTAAAAATATAAGAACTCTAGAAATTAATAATAATAATGAAGAAAAAGATGAGAATTTAAAAGAAGGGTTGGAGGTTTGTGGCTTAAGATGGATGGAAGGGGAATGCCGCACAAGCAACTAGGGCGTGCGGGCGTGGTACGTGTGGGAGCAGCGGTGCGCAGTAGGGCTGGTAGCAATACGGGCGTTCGGCAGCAGGTGGGACTCAGGCGTGCAGGATGGTGAGGAGAGCAGGTACCGCATGCGGGGTGAAGGCCTGGTGCGAGCTAAGGCTGGGGATGCTCGAGGCAACGTGCGCGTTGTGCGGGGACGTGCGTACGATGGAGCTGGGCGTGTGCTAGCCGACTGCTTGGAGCTGCTGTTGCTTAGGGTTTCGACACTTGGGTATTTTGGTGCTTTGGGTTTTAAGTGTTAGGTGGATGGGAAGATGGGTAGTATTTATAAGGGGAGAAATAGGAATTAGGGTAGAATTCTTAAAACAATTTAATTAATAAAAATTCTAAATTCTAATCCTATATAAAGATAACAACAATTAATAATTAGATATATGCATATATTAAACTATTAATTGCTATTTAATTTATTAAAGCAAAGATAAAATCCTAATTTCATGCTAAATTGATAAAGATTAATATATAAACATATATAATTATATATTAAAGATTATCATCTTATTATAAAAACTTATCAAACAAAATCCAAAAATTGATAATAATTAATATATATTATAATGGGTATAATTATATATTAATAATTATCATTTTTTTTACTAAAAACATTTATTCTAGAAGCCTTTTAAAAATATTTACAAAAAGAGGCATCTAGTTTTTATTATTTACGAAAAGAGCAACCAAATCTTTAAAAATGTTTCAATTAAGTCCCTAAACTTAATGAAAATTTGGAATTGAGTTGCAATTTAAGACTCGGGTCAAAATTGACCTTTTTATTTGACAAATCAAAAATTTATTTTGTTGATTAGGGAAAAATTTCTTGGAAAATTATGTTAAAATAAATTCCCAGGAAAGATTGGAGGGGTTACAAGTGGTCCCGCTTAAGTTCCGATGTCCTTGACAGAATTTATTTAAACATACTAGACCTGAAAAATAGACCCTAAATTATTTATTAAACAAAACACTAAAATTTTAAATATCTGATAAAATGAACTAGACGTTATCCCGTTTGGTTTTATTCCCCCAATAGTGTTTCAAACGTTGAGCATTAACTTGTAAATTACCTCTCTTACCTTGGAATTCAACAATTCCGTATGGATAGACTCTGTGAATTGTAAATGGACCGGAGCAACGTTGTTTTAGCTTACCTGGAAAGAACTTTAATCTCGAGTTGAACAACAATACTTGTTGACCTGCTTCAAATTCTCAAACCCGGATGTGTTTTTCATGCTATTTCTTGAGTCTCTCTTTGAGTAATTTGACAGTTTCATATGAGAACATTCGGAATTCTTCTAACTCGTTGAGTTGGAACATCCGTCTTTCTTTTGCGAGCTTAGGATCTAAGTTGAGTCGTCGAAGAGCCCAATAAACTTTGTGCTCTAACTCCAAAGGTAGATGACATGCTTTACCGAAAACTAGCCTATAGGGTGACATCCCTAAAGGTGTCTTGTACTGTCCTGTAGGCCCATAAAGTGTCATCTAGTCTTTTGGACCATTCTCGTCAGTTTGAACAAACTACCTTTTCCAATATGCCCTTGATTTCTTTATTTTCCAGTTCAGCTTGTCCATTCGTCTGCGGATGGTAAGCCGTTGCAAATTTGGGTTTCACCCCGTGCTCGTCTAGTAACCATTTTAACCACTTGTTCACAAAGTGGGACCCTTCATCACTAATGATGGCCCTCGGGGTTCCAAACCTCTTGAACACGTGTTTCTACAAAAACTTCATCACAACCCTAGCGTCGTTTGTCAGATATGCCTCTACCTCGACCCACTTGGACACATAATCTACTGCTACTAGTATATACCTGTGACTAAAAGACGAAGGGAAGGGCCCAAGAAAATCAATACCCCAAACATCGAATAATTCGACCTCAATGATGTTTGTTCGAGGCATCTCATTTCTGTTGGTGGCATTTCCAACTCTTTGACATCGGTCACAACTCTTTACGTATGCATATGTATCCTTGAATAGTGTTGGCCAAAAGAATCTGGCTTGCAATACTTTGGCTGCAGTACGAGTTCCTCCAAAATGACCCCTACTTGGGGCTAAGTGGCAGTGGTATAGAATCTACGGTATTTCTTCTTCTGCCATGCATCTCCTAATCATCTGATCTGCACACTTTTTAAACAGATATGGTTCCTCCCAGAAATAGTACTTCACATCATGAAGAAACTTTCTCCTTTGTTGATTTGTCTTATCATACGGCATTAAACCACAAGCTAAAAAGTTAGCAATATCAGCAAACCAAGGGGTATTATGGACATGACTTACCTTTAGTATATGTTCATCTGGAAATGTTTCTTGAATCGGTACAAGTGGAGAATTCCCTTCTTGCGGCTCCAATCTGGAAATGTGATCTGTACTTGGTTTTCTACTCCCTTTCGATCTTGAATTTCCAAATCGAACTCTTGAAGTAGAAGTACCCATCGTATCAACCTCGGCTTAGCGTCTTTCTTGGCAAGTAAATATTTAATTGCCGAGTGGTCTGTATAAACAGTTACCTTGGTACCTATAAGATAAGATCGAAACTTGTCAAAAGCAAATACGATAGCAAGTAACTCTTTTTCTGTTACTATATAGTTTAACTGAGCTCCTGTCAAAGTTCGGCTTGCATAATAGATGGGATGAAAGACTTTGTTCCTTCGCTGGCCCATGATAGCTCCTATTGCGAAGTCACTTACATCACACATAAATTCAAATGGCAAGTCTCAGTCTGGTGTGACAATTATGGGTGCTGTGACTAATCGATTCTTCAAGTCATTGAAAGCTTTTAAGCATTCCTCATTAAATTTGAATATCGTGTCCTTCTCCAATAATTTGCATAAAGGTTTAGCAACTTTGGAGAAGTCCTTGATAAATCTTCGATAGAACCCGGCCTGGCCTAAAAAGCTCCTAACACCCTTTATAGATGTTGGAGGTGGGAGTTTCTCAATAACATCTACTTTTGCTCTGTCTACCTCGATCCCATGTCTTGTTATCCGATGCCCCAGAACGATACCTTCTCGTACCATAAAATGGCACTTTTCCCAGTTAAGAACTATGTTTGTCTCTTCGCATCGCTTTAGTACTTTAGCTAGATTGACTAGGCAGTCATTGTACGTATCTCTAAACACTGAAAAGTTGTCCATGAAAACTTCCAAAAATTTCTCAACCATGTCAGTGAAAATAGACATCATACATCTTTGAAATATAGCAGGTGCATTACATAAACCGAATGGCATGTGTCTAAATGCAAATGTACCGTACGGGCAAGTGAATGTGGTCTTGTGTTGATCTTCTGGTGCTACCGTAATCTGGTTGTACCCTGAGTATCCATCAAGAAAACAGTAGTAATCTCGCCCTGCGAGTCTATCCAGCATGGTCTTAGAATGGCAAAGGGAAGTGATCCTTCCTAGTTGCCTTGTTCAGCTTCCAGTAATCGATGCAGATTCTCCACCCCGTAACTGTTCTAATCGGTATCAACTCATTATTCTCGTTTTCTATGACCGTGATACCTCCTTTCTTTGGTATGCACTGGACCGGACTTACCCATGAACTGTCTAAAATGGGGTAAATGATACCCGTATCTAACCACTTAATAATCTCTTTTTTCGTACTCATTGGTATAAACAATATTTATGCCTGTTGAATCTATTAGAACTTCAAAAGATACTCAGGTGATGAACATCAGTAATCCGTCAACTCATTATCATTTATGATCTTTCCAGCCATGGTCGGTAAGCTCCTCTTGAGCTGATGAACAGTAAGCTTTATTAAGCTGAAACGGTAAGCTCTACCGAGATGAATAGTAAGCTCATACGATCTGAAATAGTAAGCTCCAATCAGCTAAAAATAGTAAGCTCTTTCGAGCTAATATATCAGTAAGCTCATACGAGTTGTGGTGTGTCCGCAACAAATGCAGGAGCTCGACCAAATCGGTAACCCTAGTGACATGTCACTTGTATCCTATGAATTCGTACAGTTCAAATGAGGCTCGATAACCATTAAGCTATATCCATAAGCCATTTGTATTTCAAGTATATCAATTACTCAATCACAATCATTCATTTCAAATATTTTCAAATATATAAAAGTTCGATTCTAATTATACGAACTTACCTCGTATTGCTCGAATAAAACTATCGGCTATTCATCGATCTTTCTTTTTCCCTGATCAGAACTCGATCTCGGCTTATCTTGATCTATATATTATCAAATTCAGTACATTCAGCATTCAATCTATTCAATTTAGTCCATAATTCATATTTTGGAAAATTTACACATTTGCTCCTATGCTTTTCACATTTTTGTAATTTAGTCCTTAGCATCTAAAATTGTAAATTCATGCAATTTAATGCCAACCCATGCCTAGCCGAATTCATTATATACTACTAGCAGCCCATATCTTTCATCATTTCACATTTTTAACTATCATATTTTACATTTTCTCAATTTAGTCTCTATTTTACATTTTTGTCAAAAATCACTTTATAAAACTAGTTTAACTATCATCAAACTTCCATAATCTATTTTTGAAAATCAAAGAACTCAAGTATTCATCAATGGAACTTTGCAAAATCATGAACAAATTCAAAAATTAAGGTACGGGCTAGCTAGATTAAGCTGCAACGAGCTCAAAGTAGAAATCATTAAAAACAGATAAAAAATCGTACCTTAATTGCTCACTATAGTTTGGCTGAATGAAGAAAGAAAAAATGGTACTTCATTCACCCTAATTTTGGTTGATGATGATGAATGGAGAAGGAAATTTTGTTTTGTTTTATTATAATTAACCTTAATTAACCATTTACCATTTTAACCTTAAAATTAATTCAAAATTACACCAATTTCCATGCTATCATCCTCCACTAACCATAAATGGTCTATTTATCACTTAAAGACCTTTAATTTAACGTTCTATAGCTATTTTACACTTTTAGCTAATAGAACACAAGTTTTACGCTTTATGCGAATTAGTCCTTTTTACCAAATTAAGCATTTAAACAGTAAAATTTCTTAACAAAACTTTCACATAATTAATGTAACACCCCACACTCGTACCCTACGTCGGGACAGAATACGAGGCATTACTAACTTAAACACGTGCGTACAAAACTCTAGAGACACTCACGAGTCATAAAGACTTATTCAAGTTTAAAACTTCTTCAAACTTTATCTAAACTCCATATTGTGGACTAACGAGACCCAAAATATTCATTGGAAACCATTCGGGACGGGTTGGGGTCCTTTAAGGAACTCTTGAAAAATAATACTTTCAACAGGGGCACACGCTCGTGTGAGAGGGGCAACACGCCCGTGTGATCATTTCGACATGGTCATGTTGTAGGCCCGTGTAGCTCACAAGGCCTAAGCATATAGGGACAGGCCCGTGTCCCTTACCCATGCAGATTTATTTTTCAATTCGAACCTACAGGGGTTTTCACACGGCCTGGCACATGCCCATGTCCCCTACACGGCCTCGACATGCCCGTGTCCAAAAACCTGGATATTCTATTTCTGACGTCAGCAACACATAAGGGTCACACGGCCACGGCACACGCCCGTGTGCTAGGCCGTGCCCTTCACACGGCTGAGCCACACGGTTGTGTCTCTGCCTGTGTGTTTACTACCATGCATACTGACTTGTAAATTTAATGCATAGGGGACACAGGGCTGTGCGACACGCCTATGGGGCTGCCCGTATGTCACACACGGCCTAGACACACGCCCGTGTGTCCAACCGTGTGGGCAAAACAAGGCTAATTTCCAAGCCTTTATGCCACCCTTACATACACCAACCTACAACATCATCTAACATGACCAATCCACACAACTATATAAGGTCTAATCAGCCACAATAGGCATTATTTCAATCATGCAATTTACTCATCCATGAAAATATCATCATTTGCATATATCAATAATGAATATTAGCCATTATTCAAGGCTTTATACAAAATGAAGGGTTCATCTCAAGCCAACACATTTGGCCAAAATAACAATGACACAAAAGTCTAGATCCCTATACATGCCATACTCAAAATAGAAAAAGACTTACTATACCAAATGCTTCAAGGATAATGTGACTGGCTTCTTTGACGCAAGTCGATGACCTACGAGTTACTTTGGCATCACTATAAGAAAGTGGAAAGGAAAAGAGGTAAGCATAAAGCTTAGTAAGTACATATATGCAAATAAAGCTTAGTAAGGATATTGTCACATGACTTTATACTTTGTCAACCTCAATGGAGCATGCATTAGATTGCCATATATTATATCATGTCACAATTTGAATATAAATCACTCATTAAACAAACGTTTTTAGTTGAAAATATGGATGGAGCAAATAACTACCGTCTTAGCAATTTAGCCTCAAGATTTAGTAGAGTGTCCGAAAAATATGTACGCTTTTGATAAACAGACATATCTAAGCTCATTTTTTTGGTCAACAATATAATGGAGAAAAAAATATTACTGACCTACTCAACAGGTTCAAACATTAGAGTATTCATGTTATTTTACCATGACATAAATTATACAATATTACTATACTGAATTTAAGTCAAGAAGTACTAAATTTATTCAAAGAATGCTACTATAGCCTAATTGCATTTATATTTCAATAATTCTACTTTTAGAAAGTCATTTTCAATAATTGTCCTATGCTAAACATGCCTAAACAACTATCACACTATTTTCTAAGTTTACCAAGAAGAGTTATTATCCTCATTAAACATCATTGGTAACCATATACTCACATAAGCAGGCATTTGAATAACAATTAAATGTTATGGCAAAAGGACTATATGAACAATTAATAATGGAGCCTATACGCACAACACACCCCAAAACATAAGAGATGCATTTCCTCAATGCATGAACATGACAAAATTAAATGAATAAAAGCTACATGAATGCATGAAACATATAAAAACCAAAATGAATTATCATAAAAATATAAAAATTAAAGCTCAGAGGGAAAGAAAATAACTTCAATTGGGTTGTGTGGATTTCCTTACAACTCGTTTATAATGTTGCAACCTGTCTTGGTCATCACTATCAGCTTGACCAGTTTTACCAACAACCTTATTGAATCTTTTTCTCTTACGCTGGTTGATAGGCACCTCATCCTCATCATCATTGGTATCTAACTTTGTGATTTCATCAATTAGTTGATAAATTACACGTTCCTAGGCAATCATTAGTGCCTTGGATTGTGGTGCAGGTGAAGTAGTCTGAGTGGTATCCATTCCATCATCATTAGATTCAATGAAACAAAGAGTAAAAGAAAAAAATGAAATGGGATGAAAATGTGAGAGAAACTAAATCGGCTAGGTTAAAATGTGGGAGAGAAGAAATTGTGACGTGTGTGATAAAATTGGCCTTAATCATGGGCTGGCAAAGATATTTCCATTTAGTGGGAAAATAAATGGAATTAGCGCAAATTTGTGAGAATTAAAAGAATTTGGGCTAATGGCTTCAACTTGTACGTATTCTGGCCCAAAGAGAAATCTGTAACAAGAGAAAATAAATAATTAAATAAATTTATTAGGTAACAAATAAGAAAATGTAAAAATAAAATAAACAAAGAAATTTTTTTCAAAAGAACAATTATTAAGTATCTAGAAGAGAAATAATTTTTTTGTTGCGAATTATAGGAGCTCCAAAATAATGCTTTAGGCGTTGACCATTTAATTTGAAAGTGGATCATGTTTTTCCATCTTTAATGTTGACAGCTCTATAAGGGTATATATGCTCGACTTTGAATGGTCTAGACCATCTCGACTTTAATTTACTAGGAAATAGTTTAAGTCTAGAATTGAAAAGCAAGACTTGTTGTCCAGGTACAATTTGTCGTGGGAAAATTTTCTTGTCATGCCATCACTTTGTCTTTTCTTTGTACAGTCCCGCATTCTCATAAGCTTGAGCTAATAATTCATCCATCTCATTAAGCTCCAGTAAGTGATGAGTGGCAGCAACTGTAACACCCCTCACCCGTATTCAACGCCGGAATAGGGTTACAGAGCATTAACAAAATTATAAAACAATTAAACATTCATTTAGCATACATTTTCACAATTCATGCATTCATCATTTAATCTCAATCAATTTGTCCTTAATACAAGCCTACGAGGCCCTACACATACATTGGGAGTGGTTTGGGACTAAACTAATAACTTTGGAAACTATTTGATCACTTAAGAAATTTTCTCAAAAATAGGGGACACACGTCCGTGTGGCCCGACCATGTCTCTTACACGACCAACAGACACGCCCGTGTCATAAGCCTTGTGAACATTCGAAATGGGAGCACATGGTCGTGTCCCAACCCATGTCTGACCCCATGTAACTTTTTAACTTGGGTCACATGGCCAGCACACACGGCTGTGTGCCCTATAAATGGCCATACATGCCAGTGCGCCAGGCCGTGTGCTAGGCTATGCTAAACATGTAGGGTATACTGACTTCTGCCACACAGCCAAGTCACATGCCCATGTGTAAGGCCATGTGAAGCATACTGACTTGGTTTCAAATTCAACACCAGGGGGCACACAACCGTGTATCATGATCGTGTGTCACACACGGCTGAGACACACGCTCGTTTCTCTGCGTATGTGGACAAAAATTGTAACACTCCTAACCCGTATTCGTTACTGAAATAGGATTACGAGGCATTACTGATTAAAACACATCATTCACATGCATTTATACATTCATAATTAAAATCCATTCAACACATTTACATTTTCCCTTATGAGGTTCTACGAGACCTTAAAACATGCTTAGAAGAGGTTCGGGACTAAACTGATAACATTTAAAAACTTTGAGAAACTTAGAAAATTTTTATGCATTTAAGGTTCACACGTTCGTATGAACAGGCTGTGTACCTCACACGGCCACCAGACATGCCCGTGTCACAAGCCATGTGAAGATAGGGCATACATTCTGACTTGCACCACATGGCCGGAGACACGCCTGTGTGCCATGGCCGTGGGAAAACTGAAGGGGTTACTAACTTGGGACACACGGCCAACCACACGCCCATGTGCCAGCCTGTGTGCCACACACGGCCAGTAAACACACCCATGTATCTAGGCCGTGCTAAACCTATAGGGTATACGGACTTAATTTGAAAGGGTACTCCAAAGGACACACGGTCGTGTACCAAGGCCATGTGTCACTGTAACACCCCTAACCCGTAACCGTCGTCGAAATAGGTTAAAAGGCATTACTGGACACGTAACACAGTTCAAAACAATCAAATATCAAATATCATCTGATTTCCATAAATACCAGTCATTCATGTTCAATACGAACTTAAACCGAGCATACAAGGTCTAATCCATGCATCTATGACTAAATCGATAACATATAAAAGTTTCAAAACTTATAAAAAAATTTCAACTTTTCAAAGGTCACACACCCGTGTGAACAAGTGGAATGACGAAAATTGTGCAGGTGTACACAATCGTAACAAGTAATAATGTGACAAGTAAATGTCAAATTATCGTACCCATAGGGACTGTAAAAAGAATTATTTATGAAATTAATTCTAAAACACTTTGGTGAGGTAAAAATAGTTTGGTTTTGAAAGGTGGTCAAAAACTATTTAAAAACTAAGTAAATAATTAAAATAAAACAAAGGAGTTCTAATGCACGATTTCAAATAAGATTTAATCAAGATAACGTACTTGTGTTGGATTAATTACATTTCTTTAACTTAGAATTATCAAACTTATGTTTGTAATGTTACGAATAAATTCACGGTAACTCGGTGATTTGCTAACTACTGCTCATACATACTTATTAAATTAATCAATCTCTTGAACATTTTCAATGTCAATCCAAGCGGTTAATCAATCATCACAAGCATATAAAAGATTAAGTGAGGTAACAGGGAATTTCTACCTTGAAACAGTTTAATCACAAAAATCTTGCAAGTTATGCAAGGCATATGTATCGTTGAATACAATGCTAATTTAAACTTCAGCTACCTTAGAAGAATAAAAATGCACTAATTAAGCATTTTGTCTATTAATTATAATTTCAACATGATTTAATAATTAATTTATTAGTTATTTAAAAATTATATTGCAAGAATAACTTAGGCATGATTTTACTTAACCAAGCAATTCACCGAGGCCTATAACAGTATAAACATCATTTTAACAATTCATGCAGGCAGAATATAATCAACCCAACACAAACTTAATTTCAGCTAAATTGATTAAAATAATCATTTCAATAGTATAAATATTCATAAACACGTTCGTCAAAACAACAACAAAAATTAAAGAGATAGGGAACAAGAAGCAAATCCGGTGTTTCTCTGTGGCTTGACTAGTTGCTCCGTGCTTCGTTCTTCGTTGCCCTTGGCTATCAAGGTGGCTTATGAAAACCTAATTGCTGCTCCAAAATGGCTGATGAGAGCCTCTTTCCCAAGAGAAGAAATTGGCACTTGAACAAAAAGGGAAATGGGATGGATAAAATGGAGAGAAAAGTGAGAGAGAATAAGAGAATGTTGTGGGATTGAGGGATGGTTTGAATGATCAGCAAGGTGTGGCTTTTATAGCTGAATGTGGCTGCTAAAAATAGCAAATTATAGCATCCAAATATCCCCCCTATGGCTGGCCATCTACTTGGCACAAGTTGAGATTTTCAAATTTGCTAAAAATAGCCTGGGGCAAATCTACAATGCCACAATTAAAGGTGGGGTTTGAATGCAATTTGGAAGTCTTTCAAGGGCCTTTTTACAAGCATATTTTATCATCTAAAATTCCGATTTGGGTCAGCATATGGACGGTTCTGGGCTGCCCGATTAGTGGCTGGTCAGTTCACTCAATATGGTTCGACCAGTGTGGTTCAACAGGACCCTTTCTCTATAATTAATTAAAAATAATTTATTTAACCCAAATTAAATGGGGAATAAATTAAAATTAATTAAATTATGAATTAATACACATTTCTGGACTATCTTAGGCTAGAAATTAATGTGCCTCGATACTTCAAATTGCTTCTCGATTTTGTGCTTTCAGCAGTGTCAGCCGAGCGAATTTTTGCCCTTTGCGCGAATCTATCGAAAATAATTAAAATTAATTAAAATTAAGTATAAAATTAACTAAAATTCATCATGTTCATATTTTTAACACAATTTAATTATTTTATAATATTTAATTATTTTTCGACAAGAATTTAACCGGTTTTGCACGAATTTAAGTAAAAATAGGTATGAAGAAGTATATAAATTTTTGTGTTTCCACACCCCAAACTTAATTCATTGCTCGTCCTGAGTAATGCACAAATTTTGAAGAGAATTTCTCAAAAACACCTTTGAAAAATTCCTTCAGAACAACATTTTTCCTAAAATTATGAATTTAAAATACTTATGCTCAAAGACAAGAAATCTGATAGTTATGCTACTTAAGTATACATATTGTTCAAATTAATCTCAAAAACTACTATGATAGCAAAAATTCGACTAAATGCTTCCTAATAAAGTCATGTTAAACCTTACCAATGTAATTTTATTCCTTTTATTCAAGATTAAGCTGTAATCATTAAGTATAACTTATGTCTTCATTTGTTGTACGTAGCAATTTCTCTCCACTAATGTAGGTAGCATTAGAACTTTTGAATCAATAGATCTTTAACAAGGTTGTAACGTGGCTGGGCTTATGGGTAGGTAAAAGATAGATAATTTTAGGCTTTTAAACACTAGACTCAGCTTGTATCGAACCTTCGAAATAATTACCTTCAATACATCAACTTTCTTCGCTTTCACATGCTCTTTTGTACAACTTATTTTAAGAACTCAAAACTCTTTTCCTTTTTCTTTTTCTTCTTTTTTTTTAATCTCGAGCATTTTACTGAATGTACTAAAATTTTAGAGCATTCGATACTTCTTTTCAACTCCCCCAAACTTATTTTTAAAGAATACTTCGAATAGTACTGAGTCTAGTGTTTGGGACAATTTTAAGATCATTAAGCGAAGAGTAATGGCTAAATATTGCAAGGGTCGAAATAAAATCAGGCCATATAGTCTCAAAGTTGGGTTTCAAAGGAAAAAAATTACCATGGTGGGCTTTGAAAGGCTCAAACGGTCCAAACAATAGTTGCCTAAATCATTTCCAACGTTCCATGCTCCTAGGATTTCGCCTTAAGAAACTACTAAGTCAATTCTAAAGACTTAAAATTTCATGCATACCTAACTTTCCTAAAGAACTAAAAATTTTATGGTACGAATTTGCATGCTTTATTAAAAAATACATTCATGTCATTACTAAGGTAACATAATAATTTATTGAAATAATAGAACTTTATTCATACTTAAGTTTAGCATACTTAACAAAATTCAAAATTTTGAACAAAATATATCTTCATCATAATTAAAAGAAAAAAATTTCATTTTGAGTGGAAATTTTGATCCCCCCAACATAAAATGAACAATGTCCTCATTGTTTAAAGTGAATAAATAATATACACCAGCTAGGACTCCAAAAAAGAAGAGCTGAGTCAATTTGACTACTTAAGTACCAAACTCTCTCTGAATCCAATCTTAAACATGTATTTATCTATTGCCACACTTTATATTTTGTGTCCTGTTCATATTTACTCTTAATTTCCATCTCTTGTTTTATTATGCAAAAATAAAAATTCCTAATTAAACTTAATCCTAAAAATAATCTAAGAACAAAAATAAAGTAAAGCCAAGATCCCTCTCTTTTATTTATTTACAGATCCTTCCGAATTGGACTCATCTTTTGCTCTATCATTATTGCCTTTGCAAGAATCACTTCGCTCCTCCTTTGATAATGGGCTCCATGGTTCAAATATGTAATCCGGGAACTCAGGCACAAAAATAAACGAGTCATTGTATATTTTCTGAAAAGCACTTCTCATTGAGTCATCCCTTATTTTTTAGTATCTCCAGTAAGCTTGTTGCTGCTATTGCATATGTTGCATTAAGTCCATCAATTTTGATAGCTCATCTCGAAGGTCTGGGCTAGGCGGTTGAGCTCTAACCATTAAAGTTTCAGCATCAGGTTCAGCTTCAGGCTCCACTGATTCTACCTTATCAGGGACTTTAAATGATTACATCTTGGGATCTTCTTCTTCATCAGGGTCCTCAGGTTCCTCACTTCCTTCAACTCGTTACTATAGAACTGAGTCTCTAGCTACTCGGTAGAGGTCCCAATCTCTGATTGTGCCTTGGCTATACCCTTTCTTCCTTACATTTGAAAGAATTTTAGCTTTCAAGCTTAGAATTGTTATTGTAAAGGGGAAGTGAGCAGGGCCAGAGCGTTTAACGGCACAATTCCGTATTTCCCTCAAGATGATCTTTCCCACATCAATGGTCTTACCAGTTAGGATCGATTACAATAAGACCATTCACTCTAACGAGATTGTAGTCCCATGTGAGCTAGGCATAAGGCTGAATCGGATGAAGTAAAACCATACCTTCGCGAGTGGCGTCAAATATTCTCTTCGACAAGTGTGGATTCCTTGTTTTGACACAGTCCATGTAGAACCTAGAACTGTAAGTTCCTCAAGAATTTCTTACAAATATTTATAAAAAGAGGCATCTAATTTTTGTTATTTACGAAAAGAGCAACCAAATTTTAAAATACTTCAATTAAGTCCCTAGACTTAATGAAAATTTGAAATTGAGTTGCAATTTAAAACTTGGGTCAAAATTGACCTTTTAATTTGAAAGACTAAAAATTTATTTTTGCCATTTAGGTAGTAATTTCTCAGAAAATTATGTTAAAATCAATTCCCAAGAAAGATGAAAGGGGTCCTAAGCAGTCCCACTTAAGTTCCAATCTCCTAGACAGAATTTATTTAAACATACTAAACCCAAAAATATACCCTAAATTATTTATTCAAAAATAAAAACGAGAAATTAAGTATCCGATAAAATGAACGAGATTTTATCCCGTTCAATTTTATCTCCCCAATAATGTTTTAGGCGCTGAGCATTAACTCTAAAATTACCTCCCTTACCTTAGAGTTCAACAACTCATTATGGATAGACTTGATGAATCGTAAATAGACCGGACCAACGTGATTTTAACTTACCTGGGAAGAACCTTAATATGGAATTGAACAATAAAACTTGCTGACCTGCTTCAAATTCTCGAACTCGAATGTGTTTGTCTTGCCATTTCTTAAGTCTTTCTTTAAGTAATTTGGCATTTTCATATGAAAGCATTCAGAACTCTTCTAACTCATTAAGTTGGAACATCCATTTCTCTTTCACGAGCTTGGGATCCAAATTAAGCTGTTGGAGAGCCCAGTAAGCTTTGTGCTCTAACTCCAAGGGTAGATGACATGCTTTCCCAAAGACCAACCTATCAAGTGACATCCCTAAAGGTGTCTTATATGTTGTTATGTAAGCCCACAAAGCATCATCCAGCCTTTTGGACCAATCTTGTCGGTTCAGGCAAACAACTTTTTCAAGTATGCCTTTGATCTCCTTATTTGCCAGTTCAGCTTGCACATTCGTCTGCGGATGGCAAGCTGTTGTAACCTTGTGTTTCACTCTGTGCTTGTCTAGTAACCATTTTAACCACTTGTTCACAAAGTGTGACCTTTCATCACTAATGATAGCTCTTAGGGTTCCAAACCTTATGAACACGTGTTTCTGCAAGAACTTCATTACAACCTTTGCATCGTTTCTCGGATAAGCTTCAGCCTCGACCCACTTGGACACATAGTCTACTGCTACCAATATATAATTGTGACCAAAAGATGGAGGGAAAGGACCAAGAAACTCAATACCCCATACATCAAACAATTCTACCTCAATGATGTTTGTTTGAGGCATCTCATTCCTGTTGGTGAGATTTATGACCCTTTGATATCAGTCACAACACTTTACGTACGCGTATGCATCCTTGAATAGTGTTGGCCAAAAGAATCCAGCTTGCAATACTTTGGCCGCCATACGAGTACCTCCGAAGTGTCCCCCACTCGAAGCTGAGTGACAATGGTATAAAATCATTTGTACTTCATCTTCTGCCACGCATCTCCTAATCATCTGATTTGCACACTTTTTAAACAAATATGTCTCTTCCCAGAAATAGTACTTCACATCGTGGAGACACTTTCTCCTTTGATGATACGTCTTATCAATTGACATCAAACCACAAGCTAATAGTTAGCAATATCAGCAAACCAAGGGGTATTAAGGACATGACTTACCTTTAGTATGTGTCCATCTGGAAACGTTTCCTGAATTGGTATAATAGGAGAATTCCCTTCTTGCGGCTCCAATCTGGATAAATGATCTGCTACTTGGTTTTCTAGTCCCTTTCGATCTTGAATTTCTAGATCGAACTCTTGAAGTAGAAGCACCCATCGAATCAGTTTCGGCTTAGCATCTTTCTTGGCAAGTAAGTACTTAATTGCTGAGTGGTCCGTATAGACGGTTACTTTGGTACCTATAAGATAAGATCAAAACTTGCAACTCTTTTTCTATTACTGTATAATTCAGTTGAGCTCCTGTAAGAGTCCGATTTGCATAGTAGATGGGATGAAAAGCTTTGTTATTTCGCTGGCACATGATAGCTCCTATCACGTAGTCGCTTGCGTCACACATTAATTCAAATGGCAAATTCCAGTATGGTGTGACGATTATGGGTGCCATAACTAATCAACTCTTCAAATCCTTGAAAGCTCTTAAGCATTCATCATCAAACTTGAGCATCGTGTCCTTCTCCAGTAATTTGCATAAGGGTTTAGCAATTTTGGAGAAGTCCTTGATAAATCTTCCATAGAAATTGACATTGCCCAAAAAGCTCCTAACACCCTTTACAGATGCTGGCAGTGGAAGCTTCTCAATCCTTTGCTTTGTCTACCTTGATCCCATGTCTCGTTATCCAATGCCCTAGAACAATACCTTCTCGTACCATGAAATGGCACTTTTCCCAGTTAAGTACTAGGTTTGTTTCTTCGCATCGCCTTAGTACCTTGGCTAGATTGGCTAAGCAATCATTATACATATCACCGAATACTGAAAAATAATCCATAAAAGCTTCCAAATACTTCTCAACCATGTCAGTAAAAATAGACATCATACATCTTTAAAATGTAGCAGGTGCATTACATAAACCAAATGGCATACGTATAAATGCAAATGTATCATACGGGCAGGTGAATGTTGTCTTGTACTGATCTTTTGGTGCTACTATAATCTGATTATACCCCGAGTATCCATCGAGAAAACAATAATAGTCTCGCCCTGCGAGCCTATCCAGCATCTGGTCCAAAAAAGACAAAGTAAAGTGATCTTTCCTAGTTGTATTGTTTAGCTTCTGGTAATTGATACAAATCCTCCATCCCATAACTGTTCTAGTTGGTATCAACTCGTTATTCTCATTCTCTACGACTATGATACCTCCCTTCTTTGGTAAGCACTGGACCAGACTTACCCACGAACTGTCTGAGATAGGATAAATGATACTCGTATCTAATCACTTGATAATCTCCTTTTTCACCACGTCCTTCATGATGGGGTTCAGTCTTCATTGTCCATTAATCGTTCCTTTTTTTCCATCTTTCAGGATAATATTGTGCATGTATACAGATGGACTAATACCACGAATATCGGCTATGGTCCATCCGATAGCCTTCTTGAATTGTTTCAAGACTAAGATAAGTTTCTCTTCTTGCTCAATAGTCAATTCTGCTGAAACAATCACAGATAGAGTAGAAGCGTTACCTAAATAAATGTATCTTAAATGTGAAGGTAATACCTTCAGTTCTAATTTAGGTGGTTCCTCAATTGACGCTTTTGGTTGGGCACACTCCCTCTTTTCTATCAATTGACGCTTTTGGTTGGGCACACTCACTCTTCTCTAACTCCAAAGATTCAAAAAGGGATTGCAGATTAAATCCCCTTTGATTAGCCTCTAGCGAAGCTAACTACTCATCCTCCTCTTCATCATTTGGAAGGTTCGATGTCAAAATTCTTTCCAGTGGATCCTCAACAGACTTGAGTTCCTTTTCCACTATTAAATCCTCTAAGTTGGATACTGTAGAACAATCATCAATCGCATTAGGAAATCGCATAGTAAGCTTGCCCTTCTGCACATCAATAAGGGTCTTTCCAGTTGCTAAGAATGATTTTCCTAGGATAATTGGTACTTCTTTGTCTACTTCAAAATCTAAAATCACAAAGTCAGCAAGAAAGATAAATTTATCTACACATACCAATACATCCTCAATCTTTCCTTCTGGATGTGCTAAGGATCGATCTGCTAGTTGAAGTATAACCATAGTAGGTCTAACTTCACCTATCCCCAACTTTCTAAATATTGACATAGGCATCAAGTTTATACTTGCACCCAAGTCACATAGTGCCTTACCACAATATGTTGCCCCAATGTTGCAAGATATGGTAAAACATTCAGGATCCTTGAGCTTTGGGGGTAGTTTGTCTCTTAGATATGTGCTCCATTCTTTCGTCACAGCTACCGTCTCAAATTCTCCAAGTCTTCACTTATTGGACATGATATATTTCATAAACTTGATGTAGTTCAGCATTTGTTCAAGGGCTTCTACCAATGGGATGTTGATATGAAGTTGCTTGAGTACGCCAAGGAACTTCTTGAATTGAATTTCCTGTTTCTGCTTCTGAAGTCTTTGAGGGTAGGGTGGTGAAGGTTTCATTACTGGAACTGGTACTGGTTGATTTGTCTTTGGTGGCAATTCTTCATTTAACATAGTTGTTAGTTGATCAGAATTGGGTGGTTTTGAGGTTACTTTATCGGTTTTTGTAGATTCTAGTTCTAGTGAAACTGGGATTTCAACACTTGGTTGAACTTCCTCTAAGTCTTGAGTGTCAACTGGCTCTTTTTTAGCTTTGATAGTGTTAGGCTCTATTGTCTTTCCACTCCTCATTGTTAACGCTTTGCAATGTTCCTTCCCCAGATTTCTTGGATTCTCTTATCACTAGGTAAAGCACTTTGTGGTAGGTTCCTAAGTTCAGTTGCAAGCTGGCCCATTTGGTTTTCCAAATTCTTCAATGAAGCTACTTGGCTTTGAATTAGGGCATCATTCTTCGCCATGTATGCCTTCAGCAGATTATCCAAGCTATTGGAAGGTTCAACTTGAACTAGTTTCTAAACTTGTTGGGAAAAACTAGGCGGCTGAGTTTGACACACCCCAAACCCATCCTAGAAGTTAGGCCCGAATCTGGCATGTCACATTGAAGTGTTTTTTGAAAACCATGTTTTCATTAAAAGCTCTTCTTATTTAAAACATAGTACATTGAAAACTTATTATTATTATTCCTGAAATTCTTTTTAGGTTGGGAAGCATTTCCAAAAGTGTTGCAAAAACGTAGTGTTTTGAAAACAGTTATCGTTTTGGAAAAATCATGATATACTTTTAACAGATAGAAAATGTAATAAACTAAAAATCCAAAATTAAGAACTAGAAATTAAAAGAAGCTTTATTACAACCTAGATCAAAATATAAGTACTTATAAGTAGATAACTTAAAAGAGGCTTTATTACAACCCTCGTAGCACCGATCCAGCTAATGTTGGGGATTACCTGCACGGTTAACAAACGGGGTGAGTTTATGAAAACTCAGTGTGTAATCTCCTTACTACAGTAACAGTTAGTATACCGAAACATAAACAGAAATAGTCTGGGCTAGAGCTCTTTAACGGTAACAGTACCGTCCAATTCAAAGCATACGTGGGTCAAAGCCCATTACAATATCATTTGGGTCACAGCCCAAAACAGAATCAATTGGGCCTAGCCCATCTCAGTAATAAAATAGAATATGTGAATGCATGGATGCATGCTATCCCATCCAACCCTGCACTTGCCTCCGTCCAACCCTGCACTACCTGTGGGGAATAACTCACCCACACCATCCCTACACTTACAATGTTAGCACCGGTTGCAGCACTAACCGAAATCGCAGCAAAGCTGCTAGTACATATATAGGGCTTTAAGCCTTCAGTAGCGGTATCATGATTAGCACAGATCCATCGATAACTATAATAAGTTCAGCACGTAGCCACCAACGACGGTAATATAATCGGCACATAGCCATGGGTAAATATGATCGACACAGAGTCATCAATAAATATGATAGGCACATAGCCACGGGTAAATACGATTAGCACAAAGCCATAATCAAGATTAAGCGGTATTAAGCTGTCCATCGGTCCACAGTCGTCTCGTGTGACCAGTGCGACCATAACAGATTAATTCTGGATCCACAATCGTCTCGTGCGACCCGTGCGACCCTATCAGAACAATACTTCCTCCATATCAATGTCCTAATCTGATAAGTCATAATTTATACATATTTTTATCCCATGCTTAGCACATTTTTTGGATGAATTATCATTAGATTTGTAAAATTTGATGCTCCTAATCCTTTAATTTCATATCTTATACTTAGGTGAGCATAAGAAAGTAAAAAGAACAAGAAACGGGCCAAAAACGGAGAAAATAGGCCAACATGGGAAATCAACATGGCCTGGACTTCCTCAAATGGGTAGAACACACGCCTGTGTCTATTTCACAGCCTTGAACACGGTTTGAAGCATTTCCACACAAGCATGGCACACGACTGTATCCCTGTCGAGCCCAAGTTGAGTTCTATTAAGAAAAGGGAAATTTTGAGGGTTTGAAAGCATTCTAAAGCCTATTTAAAAGACCCTAAAGGAGGATTAGAGAGACACATAGAGTAGGAAGCAATGAATTACTCAAAGAAAGCCAATTGATCCTTCTTAGAAGCCAGATTCTCCTTTAAGACTGAAGATCTCCCTTCAATTTCCTGCAGGGGATTTTGAATTTTCTTTATTTTTTATCATTATTATTCTTTTGAGATGTTTTATTTTATAATTATGAACTAAATCCCCTAAATACCTAAGGGGGATGAAACCTAAGACGGATCTTGTAAATATTTTCTGAATTATATGATAAATACTTGATTTGTTCTTAATTATGTTCTTAACTATTGTTTTAATATTCCAGGTATTGATTCATGTATTGATGTGCTTATTTAGAGAATGAAGAGTCCCTGTCTAAGAGTAGATCATTCATAATTAAGCGGAGTTGCATGCAATCCTATAGATAGGACGACATAAATCTGCTGGATTAGAGTAAAATATTATAAGGGAATCCATAGATCGAGTTAATGCAACACTAGGGGTTTTAATTAGGAAGAGATTTTAATTAATCAACCTAGGGTTAGACATTATTAGTATTAAGAGCGATAATAATATAAATTAGGGATTTCTATGGATCAAGTCAAGTGAATAAATCATCTGGTTCAGAGTCGAATAACAAGTGAAGTCTAGGTGGATTCTTCCTTAGGTATTGTCTAAATTAATCAGTTTTCCCAAAAGTATTTTCCCAATTTACTTTCTGTGCCTTCTTAGTTTAGTTAATTAGTTTAGATAAAACATCTCTCCTTATTCTTAGTCTAGATGATAAAAAGAAGGTTAATACTAGTACTTGTAGTTCCTGTGGGTTCGACATTCGGTCTTGCTATAAACTATACTACTGTTTGATATGTACGTTTGCTTTCATCGTGATAATAGTTAGTTTCAAGTAAGATCAATTATAAATTTAAAACTTATCCCGAGTGACAATCAAGTTTTTGGCACCGTTGCCGGGGAACTAGGATATTAGGAACACCTAATTTTTATTACTTTAGCCATTAGTTTCTTATTTTTATTTAATTTTTATTTTTATTTTTTTTACTAAATTTTCTTCTATTTTCTTCTGACAGGTTTTCATAGTTTATGACTAGAAGAAACTCGTCGGGACCTTTACTTTTTGATAGTGAGATCGAAAGCATAGCTCGTATAAACCGAAAAGAAATTAGGAGAAGCCTACAATACGTAGAGGAAGGGCAAGAGGATGATATTCACACTACAACCGAGGAGATGGCTAATAATCAGAATAATCCACTACCTCCTGCGATTGTTGCTGATCTAGTAACTCAGAATCCTGCTCCTCGTACTATGTATGATTATGCTAAACCTACGTTAACAGGAACTAAATCGAGTATATTTACGCCTGCTGTTGCTGTAAAAACTTTTGAACTGGAACCTAACACGATTCAAATGATACAATAGTTTATTCAATTTTATGGTTTGAAGGACGAGGACCCAAACACTCGTTTGGTGAATTTCCTGGAACT
This sequence comes from Gossypium anomalum, assembly GCA_025698475.1. Lineage (NCBI taxonomy): Eukaryota > Viridiplantae > Streptophyta > Magnoliopsida > Malvales > Malvaceae > Gossypium > Gossypium anomalum. The sequence goes on from CM046956.1 coordinate 67,083,068, forward strand.
CTGCGACACATTTAAGATCAATGGTGTTTCTGATGATGCCATTCGCCTTCGGTTATTTCCCTTTTCATTGAGGAATAAGGGTAAATAGTGGTTGAACTCGTTACCACGAGGGTCAATCACTACTTGGGAACAAATGACCGAAAAATTTCTATTTAAATATTTTTCGCTGACTAAAACTGCTAAATTGAGAATGATATATCCTTTTTTGTGCAGATGGATTTAAAAACACTCTACGATGCATGGGAGAGATATAACGACCTACTGCGAAGGTGCCCTCACCATGGATTACCTCTATGGCTGCAAGTTCAGACTTTTTACAATGGTGCGAACCCTTCAACTAAGCAACTTATTGATGCAGCCGCTGGTGGAACTTTAAACATCAAAAAACTTGAAGCGGCTTACGAATTTATTGAAGAGATGTCACTGAATAACTATCAGTGGTAAGTCATGAGAACAAAGTTGACCAATGCAGCAGGTATTTATAACATCGACTCAGTTACTATGTTGTCAAATTAGGTAAAACTATTTAATAGAAAGATTGACGGTTTACTTGGTTCCACGCAGGTACATCCAGTGATGAGGTGTGATTCAAGTGGAGGAGGAGTACACATAGAATATTAATCCTTCAACCCTAGCACCGAGGAGGAACAAGTCCACTATATGGGTAATAATAATTCTAGACCTCAAAATAACCTATACAGTAACACTTATAATGCAGGTTGGAGGAACCACCCCAATTTCTCGTGGGGTGGCCAAGGAAATCAAAGATCACAAAATCCTTCGGGTTTTCAACAACCACCTTAGCAGCAGAAAAAAGCCGAACCTTAAAGAGATGATAATGAAATTCATCTCGGTGTCAGAAACTTGTTTCCAGAATACCGAGATAGCACTTAAGAATCAGCAAGCATCGATTCAAGGGCTCGAAACTCAGATAGGCCTGCTTGCCAAATTGATTTCTGAACGACCACAAGGTAGCTTCCCGAGTAATACTGAATTTAACCCAAGGGAACAACTCAATGCCATTAACGTTCGAGATGAAGAATGTAACGCCCCCACGCCCGAAACCGTCACCGGAGTCAAGCTTGAGGTGTTACTAAACTTATCTTACCTTTTAAACAACTCTAAACCACTGATTTTAATTTTCGGAATAAACTATTTTTCTGCGTCATGGTTGCTTAAAAATTCATTTCTTGAGTTTCAAAACTCGAAATTAAGATCAGTAAATTTTTCCTGAAACTAGACTCATATATCTATCTACTAATTTTTTTCTAGAATTTTTGACTTGGCCAATTAGTACAGTTTATTAGTTAAAGTTACCTGTTTCAGAATTCGATCAAGACTCGACTCTCTACTTACTACGAACCACTTTTCTCCCTATAAAAAATTCATATGACTATACCATTTGTTTCTATTAAAACTAGATTCAATAATGATTATAACCATTTAAATTAAAACACCTAATTATTTTTTTAAAATTTATGGTGAATTTATAAATTTGAAACAGGGGATCCAAAAATCGCTCTGGCCCTATTTCACTAAAACTCAGATATCTTATAAAATACAAAATCTTTACCTGTTTTGCTTATTCCATATGAAAATAGGCACAATGAGTTTTAATTTCATATATTATTCACCATCAAACCATGTCCTTACGATTTTTAGTGATTTTTCAAAGTCACATTATTTCTGATACTTGAATCCGTTTTTAAGTTACTTTCACATTTTTCATAGTTTTCTTGTGATAGTTACTACTTAATCATACATACTATTAAACATGTATATCATCAGCCATTCTATTAGCTAATCACTAGCAAGTATTTACACATCATTCATTGATCATATCATATCAAAAGAAACCAAGTTCCTATACATGCCATACACAAAACGAAACGTCTAACTATACCAATGTGATTCCTTCGATAGTGTGATCGGGTCTCCGACGTTTCCTTCGATCCCCGAGTGGCTTGATAAAAACTATAAGAAAAAGAAAATAAAGAGAGTAAGCACTAGGCTTAGTAAGCTTACAAGCAAATAAATTATAACATTCAATATAATGAATAATTATACATAATGTCACCTAGCCTCATAAACTTTCTTTACTTCTCATTTTCTACCTTCTTCTTTACTCACTTACCTTCTTTATTACCTGACCTTTCACTATTCATAAATATAATCTACCTTCCCTTTTGCTGATAATTCACTGTAATTTAACGTGTACAATGTCCCGTTGAACCACTCGGAATACTAAGGATACTAGAGTCGTTCTGTCTATCAATATCTCACTTAATGCCATGTCTTCGACATGGACTTACATGAATTTTTCCTGTCTCTAATGCCATATATATATATATATCTAATATGGGCTTACATGGCTCATTCCTGTCTCCAAAGCCATATATCTGATATGGACTTACATGGCTCATTTATGTCCTGTCCTGTCCTGTCAACCCCAATATCCTAACATTCCTAAGGTTCAAACGGGGTTTCCTAATGCTTTTTCTCTGTCACTTCGCCTTTAATTCGACTTCAAATATTCTCATAAAATAAGTACATAAATGCTGGAAATTTACAATAATAATGTAAAATAAAATAATATTGCATTTATTTCATCAGAAACTTACTCTCGATACAAAATGTGACTATACTTTACAATTTAGTCCTTTACTTTTCTTTTCCCGATCTACTCCCGAATTTCGCTCTTCTTGATCTATAATAGCAAATTTAATTTATTTAGTATTCACATTTATCAAAACAGTCCTTTACTCAAACTTTGGAAAAATTACATTTGTGCCCCTAAACTTTTGCATATTTACACTTTTGCCCCAAATCTCGTAAATTAAACTTCAGCCTATTTTCTTATGTTTTATGACATGCTGATCGTTTTTCTCTTCTATAGCAAAATCAAATTCTCACTCTAACATATACTTATGACTATTAGGTATTTTTACCGATTAAGCCCTTTTACTCGTTTTTACCTAAAACTGAGTAGTACAAGTTGTCTAACATAATATAAGACCTCATATTCTATCATAAAATATCAAAATAAACACTTTTCACCTATGGGTATTTTTCCAAATATGAACCCTAACTTAAATTATTGTTGGCATAAGCTTTATCGAGCTATCGAGACTCCGAAAACGTAAAGAACATTAAAAACGGGGCTTGGAATCACTTACTATGGAGCTTGAAAGCTTGAAACAAACCCTAGCTATGGAGAACCCTTGAAATTTCGTGCTAATGAAGAATATGATGAATTTTGTGTTATTTTTTTCCTTTTTATTTCATTTAATATCCAAATGACCAAAATGCCCTTCCTTATTAAACTTTCAAAAATTCCATCCATGTCCTATTTTGTCCATGAACTTAGAAATTGGTCAAATTGTTATTAAAACCCTCCTAATTAATATTCCAAAGCAATTTCATACAAAAAACTTCTAGAATGCAAGTTTTGCAAATTATTCGATTTAGTCCCTAATCTCAACTTAAGCACTTTATGCATAGAATTTCATCACGAAATTTTCACACAATCATGCAATCATATCATGAACCTCAAAATAATAATAAAATAAATTTTTCTACCTCGAATTTGTGGTTTCGCAACCACTATTCCGTTTAGGCCCTATTTCAGGATGTTACATTTCTCCCCCTTTAGGGATTTTCGTCCCTGAAAATCTTACCTGTGAAAAAATTTGGGTACTGTTTTCGCATAGCCTCTTTGGGTTCCCATGTAGCCTCGTCTACCCCATGTCTATTCCATAGTACTTTTACAAGTGCAATACTTTTGTTCCTTAATTGCTTTACCTCTCGAGCTAGAATCTTTACCGGTTCTTCACTGTAAGTCATGTCTGGCTGAATCTCAACCTCTGTCTGAGAAATCACATGTGACGGATCTAAACGATAACGACGTAGCATAGACACATGAAATACATTATGAATCTTATCTAACTCAATTGGCAAAACTAACCGATATGCTAATGGTCCGACTCTCTCAATCACTTCAAACGGTCTAATAAAACGTGGACTTAGTTTGCCTTTCTTGCCAAATCTGAGAACTTTCTTACTTTAAAAAAAACTTTGTCACCAACTTGATACTCAATCTCTTTTCTCTTCAAATCGCATCTACGACTTTTATGTCATGCAAGTCGCTTTCAAGCAATCTCTCGATGATTTTACTTTCTCTCTGTTTCCTTAACTAGATCAACCCCGTAAATTTGATTTTCCGTAAGCTCTGTCCAATACAAAGGTGTACGACATTTATGTCCATACAAAGCTTCATAAGGTGCCATCTTCAAACTCGACTGATAACTATTATTGTAGGCAAACTCTACTAATGGTAAATATTTTTCCCAATCGCCTTGAAATTCCATTACCACAAAGACATCTAAGCATATCTTCAAGTACTGAATAACTCTCTCTCGACGATCGACCGTCGGTTTGAGGATGGAAAGTCAGATACTAAAACTCAACTTTGTGCCCAAAGCCTTTTGTAATTTCTTCCAAAATCGTGAAGTAAATCTTGGATCTCTATCTGAAATGATCGATAATGGTACCCCGTGTGTCTGACTATCTCTGAAATATACAACTCGACCAACTTGTCAAGTGAATAATCCATACGAACTGGGATAAAATGAGCCGACTTCGTTAACTTATCAATCACAACACATATTGCATCTTTCTTTCTTGGTGTAAACGACAATCCTGTCACAAAATCCATAGTAACTCGATCCCATTTCCACTCAGGGACTAGCATACAGTGCAATAAACTCGAAGGTATCGATGTTCGGCCTTTACCTACCGATGATCAAGCATCTAGAAACAAACTCTGAAATGTCCCTTTTCATTCCTACCCACCAGTACATTTTCTTCAAATCATTATACATCTTTGTACTACCTGGATGAATAGACAAAAAACTACTATGTCCTTCCTGTAAGATCTTTCGAATAAGCTCATCATTCTTCGGTACACATACCCTGTCTCGGAACATCAAACAACCGTCAGAACTGATCTAAAAATCTGACTCTATATCCGACTCACACTGATCTCTTTTGGCTAACAACTCACTGTCATTTTTTTGAGCTTCAAAAATTTCTTCAAGAAACATCGGTTTAGCTCTCAACTCAGCTAAGATAAAACCATCATCTGATAAGGCTAGACTAGTGTTCAAAGCTCTTAACGCAAATAAAGATTTCCTACTCAAAGCATCAGCAACAACGTTTGCCTTACCTGGATGATAATCGATCACTAGCTCATAATCTTTAATCAACTCTAACCATCTTCTTTGCCTCAAATTCAAATCTTTTTGAGTCATCAAATATTTCAAACTTTTGTGATCAGTGAATATATGGCACTTCTCACCGTACAAATGATGTCTCCAAATCTTCAACGCAAAAATAATGGCAGCTAGCTCTAAATCATGTGTCGGATAGTTCTTCTCATGTGGCTTTAGCTGTCTAGAGGCATAAGCAATTACCTTCCCTTCCTGCATAAGTACACAGCCAAGTCCATTCATGTAACGCCCCCACGCCCGAGACCGTCGCTGGAGTCGAGTATGAGGTGTTACTAAGCTTAATTTAACATTTTTAGAACTTTGGATTATTTGTTTCTACATTCACAGCTTTTAATCTACTTGCGTCACAGTCACAAGAAAAATCATATCTCGAGTTACGAAACTCGAAATCAAGATCCGTAAATTTTATTTGAATCTAGACTCATATACCTATCTACTAATTTTTTTCTAGAATTTTTGGTTGAGCCAATTAGTACAGTTTATTAGTTAGAGTTACCCCTGTTTTAGGACTTGACTGGTTTGACCTCTGTTTACTACGAACCACATTTCTCTCTAAAAAAAATTCATATGACTATGAGGTTTATTTATACTAAAACTAGACTCAATAATGATTCTTAGGATATAAAATAAACCACCTAATTATATCTTTACAATTTATGGTGAATTTCTAAATTTCTTTACCTGTTTCATTTGTTTCATGTGAAACTAGACATAATAAGCTTCAATTTGATACATCACCAAATTCAATTTCTATGATTTTTAGTAAATTTTCAAACTCGCGCCAGTGTTGCTGCAGTATTCTGTTTATGGCAAATTTCATCCCTTTTATGAGTTTTTATGCACTAAGTATCTTAATAATTTTCCTTAACATCAAACAAAATCTAAACTAACCATTTTCATAATTTATCATTATCAAACATTTTCTCAACCATTCCATCACCATATCATAAGATCATTTACACAAAATAGGTATATTGCTATACATGCCATACTTAAATTTACAAGCCATTTACCAAAAGTCTTCCTGATAGTGTGGTGAGCCTTCGACCTATCCCGACTCCCGAAATGGCTTGTCCAAAACTACAATGAGTAAGAAGGAGGAGTAAGCATAAATGCTTAGTAAGTTCATATGCAAATAATAAGCAACATAACAAGCGGTCATACCAATCAACATTAGCATGCATCACTAAAACACATATCACATTTCTAATCATTTTTCATCATCTTATTACCTTATCGTGTTGTATCAATACTCAACCCGAGGGTTAAATACATACCATCCAAAATATCCATTTCACATCACTTACTTACCATACGTCTCTTTACATCTCGAATAGTCCTCCATTTGAGTATAACTTTACCCGTTGAACACATCGGAATATAATTCGGATACATGGATAACTTGCACATAAGTGCCATATATGCAATCAAGCAATCATGTAACCCGCCCATAAGCGAACTCGGACTCAACTCAACGAGCTCGGGCGTTCGTATCCATAAGTGAACTCGGACTCAACTCAACGAGCTCGGATGCCTAGTTACATCTCACGAACTCGGACTCAACTCAACGAGTTCGGACATTCGCATCCATAAGTGAACTCGGACTCAACTCAACGAGTTCGGATGCTCAACCATCCTAGTGACATGTCACTTGTATCCTAATCTATTCCTAAGGTTCAAACGGGATTTTCCTCGAATACATATCCTTGCCATCTTCTGTAAAATACCGAAACCAATACTCGGTAACACTTTATATTTAACAAATAATACAAATAATTTGCATTTTATTCGAAAATAACCACAAAGCATATATTTCATGATAAAAATTCAGCATATCATATAATTAACATCAATAATTTAAAAAAAAAAACAATTATATTATATTATTTACACATGAACTTACCTTGGTACCAAAATACAAAGATTTTGCAATTTAGTCCACAATCTTTTCTTTTCCTCGATTGAGGTCAATTCCACGTCTTTCTTGATCTAAAATAACACATTTAGCTTATTTAGTACTCACATTATCAAATTAATCCTTAACTCAAATTTTGGCAAAATTACAATTTTACCCCTAAACTTTTACATATTTACATTTTTGCCCCTAGTCTCGGGATTAAACTTTATTCCTTATTTTTATGTTTTACAACATGCTGATCACTTTTCTCTTCTATGGAAACATTAAATTCTCACTCTAACATGTACTTGTGACTATTAGGTATTTTTACCGATTAAGCCCTTTTACTAGTTTTTGCTTAAAATCGAGTAGTATAAGTTGTCTAACATAATTTAAAACTTCATATTCTATCATAAAACATCAAAATACACAAATTTCACCCATGGGTATTTTTCCAAATATAAACCCTAGGTTTAATTATTGCTAACATAAGCTTAATCGAGTTACCGGGATCTCAAAAACGTAAAGAACATTAAAAACGGGGCTTGGAATCACTTACTATGGAGCTTGGAAGCTTGAAACAAACCCTGGCTATGGAGAACCCTTGAAATTTCGGCCTAATGAAGAAGATGGACAAAAATTGGCTTTTAATTTTGTTTTTAATTCATTTTAATAACTAAATGACCAAAATGCCCTTACTACTAAACTTTCCAAAAATTCCTTCCATGTCCTAATTTTGTCCATGAACTTAAAATTAGTCAAATTGATATTTAAGACCTCCTAATTAATATTTCAATGCAATTTCATACTAAAAACTTCTAGAATGCAAATTTTGCAACTTATTTGATTTAGTCCCTACTTTCAATTTAAACACTTTAGGCATAGAATTTCTTCACGAAATTTTCACACAATCATGTAATCATATCATAAACCTCAAAATAATTATAAAATAATTATTTCTATCTCGGATTTGTGGTCACAAAACCACTATTCTGATTAGGCCCTAATTCGGGATATTACAACTCTCCCCCCTTTAAGGATTTTCGTCCTCGAAAATCTTACCGATAACAGATGTGTGGTATTGATTTCTCATAGTTTCTTGATTCCCATGTAGCTTCTTCTATTCCATGCCTTTGCCACAACACCTTCACAAGTGCAACATTTTTATTCCTTAGTTGTTTGACCTCTCGAGCTAAAATCTTAATCGGTTCTTCTTCGTAGGTCATATCTGGTTGTAGTTCAATTTACATCGGTGAAACTACATGTGAAGGATCCGAACGATACCGACGTAACATAGATACGTGGAACACATCATGAATCTTCTCTAATTCGGTGGTAATGCTAACCGATATGCTCTGGGTCCAACTTTTTCAATTACTTCATACGGCCCAATAAACGCGGACTTAATTTGCCCTTCCGTCCAAATCTAAGGACTTTCTTCCACGGGGATACTTTCAAAAACACTTTGTCACCAACTTGATATTCAATCTCTTTTCTCTTCAAATCACATATGATTTACATCTATCTCAAGCGACTTTCAAACAATCTTGAATCACTTTCACCTTTTCTTGATTTCTTTTATTAGATCAACTCCACAAATCTGATTTTCCTTGAGCTCACCCAATACAAAGCGTTTGACACTTACGACCATACAATGCTTCATAAGGTGCCATTTTCAAGCTCGTCGATAACTATTGCTGTAAGCAAATTCTACCAACGGCAAATATCTTTCCCAACTTCCTTGAAATTACAATACACAACATCCGAGCATGTCTTCAAGAATCGAATTACTCTTTCTACGATTGTCCATCGGTTTGTGGATGAAAGGCGATCTTTGAAATTTAACTTTGTACCTAATGCTTCTTGCAACTTTTGCCAAAACCGTGAAGTAAATCTCGGATCTCTATCCAAATGATTGACAAAGGTATTCCATGAAGTCTAACAATCTCACGGATATACAATTCATCAACTTATTAAGAGAATAATCATGACGTCACGGAATAAAATGAGCCGATTTAGTCGATCATCAACTATTACCCGGATGACATTTTTCTTTCCCGAGTTAACGGCAACCCCGATATAAAATCCATGGTAATTCGATCCCATTTCCATTCAGAACCATGATAGGTGAAGTAATCCAGGCACTTGGTGTTCAAACTTTCACTGTTGACAAATTAAGCATTTGGACACAAACTCGACGATATATCTCTTTTCATTCCATTCCACCAATACATTTTCTTCAAGTCATTATACATTTTCGTTACTACCCGATGAATCGAGAAATAACCACTATGTGCTTCCCGTAGGATCTTTTGAATCAATTCCTCATTCTTTGGTACACAAATCCGATCTTTAAACATTAAACATCCATTAGAACCAATTTTGAAATCGACTCAGTATCAACTTCACACTGCTTTTTCTCTTGGCTTGCAAATCTTGATCATTTTTCCGAGCTTCACAAATCTCTTGTAAAAACATCGGTCTTGCTCTTAACTCTACTAGAATCGAACCATCATCGATACCTTTAACCGAGTGTTCATAGCTCTCAAAGCAAAACAAAGAAACTTTCTGCTCAAAGCATCAAGCAACCACATTCACTTTTCCCGGATGATAATAAATAACAAGCTCGTAATCTTTCAATAACTCCAACCATCTTCGCTGTCTTAAATTCAAGTCTTTTTGTGACATCAAGTACTTAAGACTTTTATGGTCGGTATAGACCCGCACTTTTCACCATACAAATAATGTCGCCAAATTTTCAAAGCAAACACCACTGCAGACCAATTCCAAATCGTGAGTAGGATAATTCCTCTCATGAGGTTTTAATCGCCTCAAGCATATGCCACCACTTTTCCTTCTTGCATGAGCACACATCCAAACCATTTAGAGAAGCATCACTATACACCACAAATTCTTTACGATTCGGCCAGACTAACACTGGTGCCTCTGTTAATAACTTTTTCAATTCTTCAAAACTCATTGACATTCTTCCGTCCATTCAAATAACCTCCTTTCGAGTAATCTAGTTATAGGAGCAGCAATTATAGAAAATCCATTTACAAACCGCCGATAATACCCAGCTAGCCCCAAGAAACTTCTAACTTCATTACATTTTTTGGTGGTTTCCAATCAACAATGGCTAAAATTTTACTAGGATCAACCCATATACCATCACCTGAAACATATGACCCAAAAATCCAACTTCCCGTAGCCAAAATTCACTTTTACTAAACTTAGCATACAAATGCTTATCTCTCAAAGTTTGCAAAACTATCCTCAAATGCTCAAAGATGCTCTGTATCATCTTTTGAATAAATTAAAATATCATCTATAAACACCACAACAAATTTGTCCAAGTATGGTCGAATATGCAATTCATTAAATCCATAAACACAAAGAGAGCATTTGTCAACCCGAATGGCATAACTAAAAATTCATAATGACCATACCTTGTTCTAAAAGCGATTTTAGGCACATCCGACTCTTTTACCCGCGATTGGTAATACCTGATCTCAAGTCAATCTTTGAAAACCATGTCGCTCCTTTTAGGCTGATCAAACAAATCATCAATTCTTGGCAACGGATATTTATTTTTGATTGTCACCTTGTTTAATCAGCGATAATCAACACACAACCTCATAGAACCATCCTTCTTTTTCACAAATAACACGGAGCACCCCAAGGTGAAAAACTCGGTCTCACAAAACCTTTATCATTCAACTCTTGCAATCATGCGACTTTAATTCCTTCAACTCATGGTGCCATTCTATACTGAGCAATCGAAATCGAGTGTTCCTGTATCAAATCAATACCAAATTCTACTTCCCGATCGAGGTAAAGCTGGCAATTCTTCCGGAAATACGTCCGCAAATTCACACACAACCAACCGATTCGATTCAACTTTCTTTTCAACTTCTTTTGTATTAATTACATACGCCAAATAAGCTTTATAACCCTTTCTCAGATATCTTTGAGTCGACATTGAAGAAATCACACTAGGTAATGCCTCTGATTTATCTGATTCAACCCGCAGAGTTTCACCATTTTCACACTTTAATTCTATAACCTTTTCTTTGCAATTTATTTTAGCATCATGCAATGTCAACCAATCCATACCCAAAATAACATCAAACTCATCAAACGGCAACAACATCAAGTCGACTGGAAAGTAATGATCCCGAATCATTAAAGGACATTTCTTACATACTTTATCAACAGTCACACATTTGCCTAACGGATTCGACACTCTAATCATAAATTCTGTGTTCTCAACAGGTATATTCATACTAGACACCAATTTCATGCACACATATGAATGAGTAGAACCGGGATCAATCAAAGCAATAACATTAACATTATAGAGAGAAAATGTACCGGTAATCACATCAGGTGAGGAAGCATCTTCACGCGCTTTAATAGCATAGGTTCTAGCTGGAGCCCTTCCTTCAGGTGTAACTGGTGCATCCCTGGCTACATTCTTACTGCTTGCTTCGCTCCCAGCTTTTCTTGGATATCTTCCTCTCGAATCCGCCCCACTTGTTTTTGTATTCTGAAATTTTTCTTTTTCAGCTCTCTCTGGGTAGTCTCTAATAAAATGATTCGGAGAACCACATCGAAAACATTCATTTGCTCTACACGGACCAAAATGATTTCTACCACACTGCTGGCACTCAGGTTTAACAAATCTCGAGTTCCCTACACTGGCTGCCGAAGTAGTCTGGGATTTAGGACCCACATTTTGCTTCTTATAATTCCCATATGATTGCCCAGCTGAAGCTTGGGAACGAGGATTAATATTCCTTGACTTTCCAGGTTGCTATGAAAATGAACTGCTCATCGGTCTTTTCTTCCAATTTCTAGTCTCAGCCTCTACCTTTTTCTTTTCTTTAAGTAATTCTTCGGCCTTACAAGCTCGATCAACCAATACTACCATTTCTTTTAATTCAAGAATTCCAACAAATACCTTGATGTCTTCGTTGAGCCCGTCTTCAAATCGTCGACACATCTTGGCCTCTTTAGGAACATACTCTCTGGCATACTTACTTAATCAAACAAACTCTCTTTCATACTCTGTAACCGTCATATTATGTGACAACCCGAATTAGGGCCTAATCGGAATAGTGGTTTCGTGACCACAAATCCAAGATAGAAATAATTATTTTATATTTATTTTAAGGTTTATGATATGATTTCATGATTTCGTGAAAATTTCGTAATGAAATTCTATGCATTAAGCGCTTAAGTTGAGATTAGGGACTAAACCGAATAAATTGCAAAACTTGCATTCTAGAAGTTTTTAGTATGAAATTGCATTGAAATATTAATTAGGAGGTCTTAAATAGCAATTTGACCAATTTTAGGTTCATGGACAAAATTTGGACATGGAAGGAATTTTGAAAGTTTAGTACTAAGGGCATTTTGGTCATTTGTATATTAAATGAAATAAAATGGGAAAAATAACACAAAATTTGGTCATCTTCATCACTAGTTGCTGCCAAATTTACTCTCCTCCATAGCTAGGGTTTCTTCAACTTTCAAGCTTCATAGTAAGTGATTTCAAGCCCCGCTTTTAATGTTCTTTACATTTTGAAATCCTCGTAGCTCAATTTACCTATTTCTACTATTATTTGAGTTAGGGTTTATGTTTAAAAATTTACCCATGAATGATAGGCATGTATTTTGATGTTTGATGGTAGAATATGAATGTTTGAAGTTAGGAGAACGATCTTTTCTAAGCGATTTTTAGCGAAAACGAGCAAAACGGCATAATCGATAAAAATACCTATTGTTCATAATTATGTGTTAGAATGAGAATTTGATGATACCATAGAAGAGAAAAATGATCAGAATGTCATTAAACATAAGAATAAGGGCTGAAATTAAATTTCCGAGCCTTGGGGAAAAATCATAATTTTGTAAAAGTTAGGGGGCAAAAATGTAATTTTTGCATAATGTGATTTTTGGATTGAAATAAATAGTTCGAGTGTTAATTGAACTAAATGTGTTGTTATAGATCAAGAAAGGCGTGGAATCGACCTCGAACGGGGGAAAGAAAAAGCTTTGAACTAAACTGCAAAATTTCTATATTTTGCACCGAGGTAAGTTTGTACGTAAATAAATCATCGATTTCTTTTATGTTATTGTATTTTGATAACATGTGGAATATGGCTGCCTATCAAATGGTTATTTGATGTAAGTTATGAATTTAAATTGATTTCAGACAATCTAGTAAAATGTTGGAAAAGTGAGAAATTTCCTGTTGGACCTTCGGAATAAAAATGATACAAATGAACTATTGTGTGGTCACGTGTGTAGTACTAAGTGCAGGCTACTACGTGTACCAGATTATTGGTCGCATGTGTAGTACTAAGTGCAGGCTACTACGTGTACCAGATTATTGGTCGCATGTGTAGTACTAAGTGCATGCTACTATGCGTATCATATAGCTTCGGCTACACGTGTGGAAATGGGAAAATGTTCAAGTAGTGGTGTATCTGTTGTTATTCCGATAAGTTCAACGGGAAATTGATTTAAATGAAGATACATGTGAAAGTGATTATGTGATGAATAAGTGCAAGTATATGTTTATTTGAATTTATGAGCAATATGCTCGATAAGTGAGCGAACCTCAGTAAAATGGAAAGGATTGAGCGAAATATGTAAGAGTGAATTTTTGTAGTAAAACAATGTTGGACAGCAGCAGTTGCATAATTTTGAAAATTCACCAAAAATCATGGAAGTAGAATTAAATCTCAAATAAATTATGGAATTAAAGCTTAATGGGTCTAATTTCATATAAAAGAAACAGGGGAAACAAAAGACTTCTATATTATGTGATAATTGAATTCTTGTGAAACAGGTTCTGAATGAAATTAAGATCCCCTATTCTGATTTTATAAATTCACCATAAATTGTAAAAATATTATTAAGAGTCATACCATACATGCATGGATTCCTTATTGAGTCTATTTTTAAGGGAAATAAATTGCATGGTCGTTGGAATCTTGTACAGGGAGAAATTTTGTTCGTAATGCACAGGTGTCAGAGTAGTCATACCCTGAAATAGGGGAGACTTTAACTAATAAAATGTACTAATTGGCCCAACCAAAAATTCTAGAAAAAAATTATTAAATAGAATTATGAGTCTAGTTTCAAGGAAAATTTACAGAATTGAATTTCTAGATATGTAGCTCAAGATATGATTTTTCTTTTAACCGGGACTCTAGAAAACAGCCTGTCATCAATATATGTAACCATGTACTAGTATGATTGTTTTACTTTGATAAATTATATATCAATTTAGTACTTACTTATTAAGCTATATGCTTACCATCTTTTCTTTTTCTTGTTTTATAAAATTATTAAGCCAACTCGGGATTTTGGAGATCGTCGGAGACTCATCTACACTATCAATACTTTTGTGTATTTTGTAATCACTATTTTGGAATTATGGCATGTATAGAGAGAGATTAATCATTTTGTTATATGTCATAATTAATTTGTTTTAAAGTATCACTTTTTTTTAATTTTTAAAATCTACATGTATCTATGTATATCTGTTAATGCTATCAACTTTAGTCTAACCTAAAGTAAGTAAATTGAGTAAGGTCAGGTTAATGTGTGAATTCATGTTTTCGTGAATGGTAATGCTCCGTACCTTATTTCGGTCTAGAATATGGGTATGGGGTGTTACATTTATTGGTATCAGAGCCTGGTTTAGGCGGTTCTCGGATCTACGTACTGTGTGTGGAAGTCTATCTGTACATGCCATAATTATATTATGATAGTGGGATGACTCCTGACACTTTAAATCATGTTTTTTTATAGTAAATGGATCCCGACCGAGCTGTAGCTGATGATATAGAAAGTAATGCGCCGGCTCCCACGCAAGGGACTGCACCAGTGGAGAGTATACATGAGACACATGATCAGAGAGATAGGGCCCGGGAAGCCTTTCTCTGTATGATGAGTAATTGGTATACAGAATTTGTTCGGGCAAATCCGAACGCTCAGCCTCCTCCACCTCCTCCTATTCCTCAACCAGTTCCCGTAGTTCCTCAAGGTCTTTGAAATGGTAAGATCGAGCAAACCCCAGTTGATAAAATTTGAAAGCAAGGGGCTGAAGAATTTAGGGCTAATATAGATGATGATCCCGAAAGAGTAGAGTTACGGCTTGAAAAATTCTACCGGGGTATTCGATGAGCTTTCTTGTACTTTCAAGAATGTTTGAAGTGTGCCGTATCATTGCTAAAGGATTCGACATATCATCAACGTGGAAGACATTGATATCGATGGTTCCAAAAGAAAGGATTACATGGGATTTCTTTCAAAAGGAGTTTAGAAAGAAGTATATAAGCCATTGGTTTTATTGATCAAAAATGGAAAGAGTTCCTTGAATCAAAACAAGGCAAAATGTCCGTGGCGAGAATATGAACGTGAATTTGTCGGACTTAGCAAGTATGCTCGGGAGTGTGTGTCCACCAAGCTATTATGTGTAAGAGGTTCGAGGATGGGTTAAATGAAGACATCAAGCTACTAGTTGGGATTTTAGAATTGAAAGAGTTTATGGTATTGGTTGACCGAAATTTGGTAAAGTCAAGAACTGAACAACGAGAAGAGAAAAGGCATGAGAGAAGCCGAGACGCAAGAAAGAGGCCAATTAGTAAGTCATTCCAATCTCACCAAAGAAGTCTAAAGAAATGAATCCTCGGTTGATCGTTTCAATGAACATTAAATGACGGGATCGTGGAAGATCATATTCGAATTCTAAAGCCCAAGCTACTTGAATAGCGAGTGTAGGTAATGTGAGATCTAATAGACCCGAGTGCCAGCACTGTGGCAAACAACATTTTAAGGAGTGTTGGACGATTAGCCGGGCTTGTTTCAAATGTGGTTCTCGAGAACATTATATTAAGGATTGTTCAAAAAGGGTTGAAGAAGAAAAATTTCAGAGTACCAGACAGACTAGTGTTGCTAATAGAGGTAGACCTCCGAGAAATACTGGGAGTGGAGCTAGCACTAGAACTGTGACAAAGGAATTAACTGGGAGACCGGAAGCTAGAGTACGTGCTAGAGCTTATGCCATACGTGCTCGGGAAGAGGCGTCATCTCCTGATGTGATCACTAGTACATTTTCTCTTTATGATACTACTGTTATTGCACTGATTGATCCCGGATCTACTCATTCTTATGTTTGTGTGAATTTAGTATCTAGTAAGCGCTGCCAGTAGAATCTCATCGAATTTGTGATTAAAGTGTCAAACCCTTTAGGCAAATATGTATTAGTAGATAAGGTTTGCAAAAATTGTCCTTTGATGATTCAAAGTCACACATTTTTCCGCTAATCTAATGTTGCTACCATTTGACAAGTTTGATGTCATTTTGGGTATGGATTGGTTGATATTACATGATGCTAGAGTAAATTGCAGACATAAAACTCTTGAGTTGAAATGTGAAAATGGTGAAATTCTTCGGGTGGAAACAAATGAATCAAATAAATTGCCTATGGTGATTTCATATATATACCTTTCAAATATATATGCGAAAAGGGTGTGAAGCTTATCTTGCTTACGTATTAAATACTAAAATGTCCGAGTCGAAGCTTGAATCGAGACTTCGTAGTCTGTGAGTTCTCGGATGTATTTCCAGAAGAATTGCCGGGGTTGCCTCCGATTAGAGAGGTAGAATTTTCTATTGATCTGTTACTTGGAACTGCACCAATTTCGATCTCTCCATACAGAATGGCTCATCGAATTAAAAGAATTGAAGGCTCGATTGCAAGAGTTAACAGACACAAGGGATTTGTGAGACCGAGTTTCTTTCCTCGGGTGCTCCTGTATTGTTCGTAAAGAAGAAGGATGGTTCAATGAGACTTTGCATTGATTACCGTCAATAAGGTGACTATAAAGAACAAGTACCCGTTGCCGAGGATTGATGATTTATTCGATCAGTTAAAGGGGGCCACAGTGTTTTCAAAGATCGATTTGAGGTCCGGTTATTACCGATTAAGAGTTAAGAGTCGGATGTGCCAAAACCGCTTTCAACGAGGTATGGACACTATGAATTCCTTGTGATGCCTTTCGGTCTAACAAATGCTCCGCTATCTTTATGGATTTGATGAATCGAATCTTTCGACCATACCTAGATAGGTTTGTGGTTGTGTTCATAGATGATATCTTGATTTATTCTCGGAATGAGTCCGAACATGCTTGAACATTTAAGAATGGTATTACTGATTTTAAGAGAAAAGAATTGTTTGCAAAATTCAAGAAAAGTGAATTTTGGCTTCATGAAGTTGGATTTTTGGGACATGTAGTTTCGGGTGATGGTATTCGAGTTGATCCGAGCAAAATTTCGGCAATTTGTTAATTGGAAACGCCAAAGGATGTATCTGAGGTTAGAATGTTTTTGGGTTTAGCTGGATATTATCGACGCTTTGTCGAGGGATTTTCGATGATCGCCTCTCAATGACTAAGTCATTACAAAAGAAGTTAAAGTTTGATTGGATGAAGAATGTCAACTAAGTTTCGAGAAGTTAAAAGAGCGGTTGACCAAAGCACCCGTGTTAGTGCAACCCGAGTCGGGGAAAGAATTTGTGATCTATAGTGATGCGTCATCAATTGGTCTTGGTTGTGTTTTAATGTAAGAAGGTAAAGTAGTAGCTTATGCCTCACGGCAGTTGAAACCGCATGAGAAGAAATTACCCGACACATGATTTAGAGTTGGCGCGTTGTCTTTGCTTTGAAGATTTGGCGTCATTATTTATACAAATGAGAAGTGCCGAATCTTTCACGATCACAAAAGTTTGAAATATTTGATGGATCAAAAGATTTGAATTTACGTCAACGGAGATGGCTTGAATTGTTAAAGGATTATGAATTAATAATTGATTATCACCCAGGAAAACGAATATAGTCGCAGATGCTTTAAGTAGAAAATCTTTGTTTGCTTTGAGAGCTATGGGTGCAAATTTAACTATGTCCGATGATGGTTTGCTTTTGGCGAATTAAGAGTTAAGCCGCTATTTCTTCAACAAATTCGTGAAGCTCAGAAGAATGACAGTGAATTACGAACAAAGCGAGCTCAGTGTGAATTGGATTGTGACTCAGATTTTCGAATCGGACCAGAGGATTGCTTAATGTTTCGTGATCGAGTATGTGTACCGATAGATACTGAGTTGATTCATAAGATTTTACATGAAGCACACAGTGGTTGTTTGCAAGTTCATCTTTGGTAGTACGAAAATGTACATCGACACAAGAAAATATATTGGTGGAATGGTATGAAAAGAGATATCTCTGAGTTTGTAGCCAAATGCTTGATTTGCCAGCAAGTGAAAGCTGAACACCAGGTACCTTCAGGTTTACTTCAACCAGTGATGATTCCCGAGTGGAAATGGGACAGACTCATTACGATGGATTTTGTGACAGGTTGCCTCTAACTCCAAAAAGAAAAATGCCATCTGGGTTGTGGTTGATAGATTAACAAAATCAGCTCACTTTATACCAGTACGTACCAACGACTCCCTTGATAAGTTGGCTAAAATATATATTTCTGAAATTGTGAGATTACACGGAGTACCTATATCGATTATTTTGGATAGAGATCCGAGATTTACTTCGAGGTTTTGGAAAAAGTTGCAAGAAGATTTGGGTACAAAATTGAATTTCAGTACCGCGTTTCATCCACAAACGGACGGTTAATCTGAAAGAGTAATTCAGGTACTCGAGGATATGCTCCGATGTTGTGTTTTAGAGTTTCAAAGTAGTTGGGAGAAATATTTAGCCTTGGTTGAATTTGCCTACAACAACAACGCTTTTCGATCGAGCATACAGATGGCACCGTACGAAGCATTGTATGGTCGCAAGTGTCGAACTCCTTTGTATTGGACCGAGCTTAGTGAAAAACAGATTCACGGAGTTGACTTGATAAAAGAAACTGAAGAGAAAGTGAAAGTGATTCGTGATTGTCCAAAGTCGCTGCTTGGATCGATAAAAGTCATACGCGGATTTGAAGAGAAAAGAGATCGAGTTCCAAGTGGGTGATAAAGTTTTTCTAAAGGTATCTCCGTGGAAGAAAATTTTAAGGTTTGGCCGAAAAGGCAAGTTAAGTCCACGTTTCATTGGGCCTTATAAGATTATTGAAAGAGTTGGACCAAAGGCTTATCGGCTAGCCTTACCAACCGAGTTGGAAAAGATTCATAACGTGTTTCATGTGTCGATGTTTGCGACGTTACCGTTTCGATCCTTCACATGTAATTCCTCCGACGAAAAATTGAAATTCGAATCGGATATGACCTATGAGGAGGAACCAATAAAGATTTTGGCAGGGAAATTAAACAGTTAAGAAATAAAAATATAGCCTTAGTGAAAGTATTGTGGCACAGACATGGAATGGAAAAGGCTACGTGGGAACCTGAGGAAGCTATGAGGAAACAATATCCGAATCTCTTTCTCGGTAAGATTTTCTTGGGACGAAAATCTCTAAAGGGGGAGAATTGTGACAACCCGAATTAGGGCCTAATCGGAATAGTGGTTTCGTGACCACAAATGAGAGATAGAAATAATTATTTTATATTTATTTTGAGGTTTATGATATGATTTCATGATTTCGTGAAAATTTCGTAATGAAATTCTATGCATTAAGCGCTTAAGTTGAGATTAGGGACTAAATCGAATAAATTGCAAAACTTGCATTCTAGAAGTTTTTAGTATGAAATTGCATTGAAATATTAATTAGGAGGTCTTAAATAGCAATTTGACCAATTTTAGGTTCATGGACAAAATTTGGAGATGGAAGGAAGTTTTGAAAGTTTAGTACTAAGGGCATTTTGGTCATTTGTATATTAAATGAAATAAAATGGGAAAAATAACACAAAATTTGGTCATCTTCATCACTAGTTGCTGCTTAAAATTACTCTCCTCCATAGCTAGGGTTTCTTCAACTTTCAAGCTTCATAATAAGTGATTTCAAGCCCCGTTTTTAATGTTCTTTACATTTTTGAAATCCTCGTAGCTCAATTTACCTATTTCTACTATTATTTCGAGTTAGGGTTTATGTTTAAAAATTTACCCATGAATGATAGGCATGTATTTTGATGTTTGATGGTAGAATATGAATGTTTGAAGTTAGGAGAACGATCTTTTCTAAGCGATTTTTAGCGAAAACGAGCAAAACGGCATAATCGATAAAAATACCTATTGTTCATAATTATGTGTTAGAATGAGAATTTGATGATACCATAGAAGAGAAAAATGATCAGAATGTCATTAAACATAAGAATAAGGGCTGAAATTAAATTTCCGAGCCTTGGGGAAAAATCATAATTTTGTAAAAGTTAGGGGGCAAAAATGTAATTTTTGCATAATGTGATTTTTGGATTGAAATAAATAGTTCGAGTGTTAATTGAACTAAATGTGTTGTTATAGATCAAGAAAGGCGTGGAATCGACCTCGAGCGGGGAAAGAAAAAGCTTTGAACTAAACTGCAAAATTTCTACATTTTGCACCGAGGTAAGTTTGTACGTAAATAAATCATCGATTTCTTTTATGTTATTGTATTTTGATAACATGTGGAATATGGCTGCCTATCAAATGGTTATTTGATGTAAGTTATGAATTTAAATTGATTTCAGACAATCTAGTAAAATGTTGGAAAAGTGAGAAATTTCCTGTTGGACCTTCGGAATAAAAATGATACAAATGAACTATTGTGTGGTCACGTGTGTAGTACTAAGTGCAAAGCTACTACGTGTACCAGATTATTGGTCGCATGTGTAGTACTAAGTGCAGGCTACTACGTGTACCAGATTATTGGTCGCATGTGTAGTACTAAGTGCAGGCTACTATGCGTATCATATAGCTTCGGCTACACGTGTGGAAATGGGAAAATGTTCAAGTAGTGGTGTATCTGTTGTTATTCCGATAAGTTCAACGGGAAATTGATTTAAATGAAGATACATGTGAAAGTGATTATGTGATGAATAAGTGCAAGTATATGTTTATTTGAATTTATGAGCAATATGCTCGATAAGTGAGCGAACCTCAGTAAAATGGAAAGGATTGAGCGAAATATGTAAGAGTGAATTTTTGTAGTAAAACAATGTTGGACAGCAGCAGTTGCATAATTTTGAAAATTCACCAAAAATCATGGAAGTAGAATTAAATCTCAAATAAATTATGGAATTAAAGCTTAATGGGTCTAATTTCATATAAAAGAAACAGGGGAAACAAAAGACTTCTATATTATGTGATAATTGAATTCTTGTGAAACAGGTTCTGAATGAAATTAAGATCCCCTATTCTGATTTTATAAATTCACCATAAATTGTAAAAATATTATTAAGAGTCATACCATACATGCATGGATTCCTTATTGAGTCTATTTTTAAGGGAAATAAATTGCATGGTCGTTGGAATCTTGTACAGGGAGAAATTTTGTTCGTAATGCACAGGTGTCAGAGTAGTCATACCCTGAAATAGGGGAGACTTTAACTAATAAAATGTACTAATTGGCCCAACCAAAAATTCTAGAAAAAAATTATTAAATAGAATTATGAGTCTAGTTTCAAGGAAAATTTACAGAATTGAATTTCTAGATATGTAGCTCAAGATATGATTTTTCTTTTAACCGGGACTCTAGAAAACAGCCTGTCATCAATATATGTAACCATGTACTAGTATGATTGTTTTACTTTGATAAATTATATATCAATTTAGTACTTACTTATTAAGCTATATGCTTACCATCTTTTCTTTTTCTTGTTTTATAAAATTATTAAGCCAACTCGGGATTTTGGAGATCGTTGAGACTCATCTACACTATCAATACTTTTGTGTATTTTGTAATCACTACTTTGGAATTATGGCATGTATAGAGAGAGATTAATCATTTTGTTATATGTCATAATTAATTTGTTTTAAAGTATCACTTTTTTTTAATTTTTAAAATCTACATGTATCTATGTATATCTGTTAATGCTATCAACTTTAGTCTAACCTAAAGTAAGTAAATTGAGTAAGGTCAGGTTAATGTGTGAATTCATGTTTTCGTGAATGGTAATGCTCCGCACTTATTTTTGGTCTAGAATATGGGTATGGGGTGTTACATTTATTGGTATCGAGCCTGGTTTAGGCGGTTCTCGGATCTACGTCATCGTGTGTGGAAGTCTATCTGTACATGCCATAATTATATTATGATAGTGGGATGACTCCTGACACTTTAAATCATGTTTTTTTATAGTAAATGGATCCCGACCGAGCTGTAGCTGATGATATAGAAAGTAATGCGCCGGCTCCCACGCAAGGGACTGCACTGGAGAGTATACATGAGACACATGATCAGAGAGATAGGGCCCGGAAGCCTTTCTCTCGTATGATGAGTAAATTGGTATATAAGAATTTGTTCGGCAAATCCGAACGCTCAGCCTCCTCCACCTCCTCCTATTCCTCAACCAGTTCCCGTAGTTCCTCAAGGTGCCGAAATGGTAAGATCGAGCAAACCCCCAGTTGATAAAATTTGAAAGCAAGGGGCTGAAGAATTTAGGGCTAATATAGATGATGATCCCGAAAGAGTAGAGTTCTGGCTTGAAAATTCTACCAGGGTATTCGATGAGCTTTCTTGTACTTTCGAAGAATGTTTGAAGTGTGCCGTATCATTGCTAAAGGATTCGGCATATCACTGGTGGAAGACATTGATATCAGTGGTTCCAAAAGAAAGGATTACATGGGATTTCTTTCAAGAGGAGTTTAGAAAGAAGTATATAAGCCAGCGGTTTATTGATCAAAAATGGAAAGAGTTCCTTGAACTGAAACAAGGCAAAATGTCTGTGGCAGAATATGAACGTGAATTTGTCAGACTTAGCAAGTATGCTCAGGAGTGTGTGTCCACCGAAGCTATTATGTGTAAGAGGTTCGAGGATGGGTTAAATGAAGACATCAAGCTACTAGTTGGGATTTTAGAATTGAAAGAGTTTATGGTATTGGTTGACCGAAATGGTAAAGTCAAGAACCGAACAACGAGAAGAAAAGTCGTGAGAGAAGCCGAGACGCAAGAAAGAGGCCAATTAGTAAGTCATTCCAATCTCACCAAAGAAGTCTAAAGAAATGAATCCTCGCTTGATCTGTTTCAACCGAACATTCAATGATCGGGATCGTGGAAGATCATATTCGAATTCTAAAGCCCAAGCTACTTCAATAGCGAGTGTAGGTAATGTGAGATCTAATAGACCCGAAAAGCAAAGACTGTGGCAAACAACATTTTAAGGAGTGTTGGACGATTAGCCGGGCTTGTTTCAAATGTGGTTCTCGAGAACATTATATTAAGGATTGTTCAAAAAGGGTTGAAGAAGAAAAATTTCAGAGTACCAGACAGACTAGTGTTGCTAATAGAGGTAGACCTCCGAGAAATACTGGGAGTGGAGCTAGCACTAGAACTGTGACAAAGGAATTAACTGGGAGACCGGAAGCTAGAGTACGTGCTAGAGCTTATGCCATACGTGCTCGGGAAGAGGCGTCATCTCCTGATGTGATCACTAGTACATTTTCTCTTTATGATACTACTGTTATTGCACTGATTGATCCCGGATCTACTCATTCTTATGTTTGTGTGAATTTAGTATCTAGTAAGCGCTTGCCCGTAGAATCTACTGAATTTGTGATTAAAGTGTCAAACCCTTTAGGCAAATATGTATTAGTAGATAAGGTTTGCAAAAATTGTCCTTTGATGATTCAAAGTCACTGTTTTCCGGCTAATCTAATGTTGCTACCATTTGACAAGTTTGATGTCATTTTGGGTATGGATTGGTTGATATTACATGATGCTAGAGTAAATTGCAGACATAAAACTCTTGAGTTGAAATGTGAAAATGGTGAAATTCTTCGGGTGGAAACAAATGAATCAAATAAATTGCCTATGGTGATTTCATATATATCCTTTCGATATATATGCGAAAAGGGTGTGAAGCTTATCTTGCTTACGTATTAAATACTAAAATGTCCGAGTCGAAGCTTGAATCATCACTCAGGTAGTCCGTGAGTTCTCGGATGTATTTCCGGAAGAATTGCCGGGTTGCCTCCGATTAGAGAGGTAGAATTTTCTATTGATCTGTTACTTGAATCGCACCAATTTCGATCTCTCCATACGTAGATGGCTCCGATCGAATTAAAAGAATTGAAGGCTCGATTGCAAGAGTTAATGACATAAGGATTTGTGAGACCGAGTTTCTCTCCCCGGGTGCTCTGTATTGTTCAGTAAAGAAGAAGGATGGTTCAATGAGACTTTGCATTGATTACCGCCAATAAGGTGACTATAAAGAACAAGTACCCGCTGTTTAGGATTGATGATTTATTCGATCGCTTAAAGGGGGCCACAGTGTTTTCAAAGATCGATTTGAGGTCTGGTTATTACCAGTTAAGAGTTAAGGAGTCGGATGTGCCGAAAACCGCTTTCAGAACGAGGTATGGACACTATGAATTCCTTGTGATGCCTTTCGGTCTAACAAATGCTCCGGCTATCTTTATGGATTTGATGAATCGAATCTTTCGACCATACCTAGATAGGTTTGTGGTTGTGTTCATAGATGATATCTTGATTTATTCTCTAAATGAGTCCGAACATGCTTGAACATTTAAGAATGGTATTACAGATTTTAAGAGAAAAGAAATTGTTTGCAAAATTCAGTAAAAGTGAATTTTGGCTTCATGAAGTTGGATTTTTGGGACATGTAGTTTCGGGTGATGGTATTCGAGTTGATCCGAGCAAAATTTCGGCAATTGTTAATTGAAACCGCCAAAGGATGTATCCGAGGTTAGAATGTTTTTGGGTTTAGCCGATATTATCGACGCTTTGTCGAGGGATTTTCGATGATCGCCTCTCCAATGACTAAGTCATTACAAAAGAATGTTAAGTTTGATTGGATGAAGAATGTCAACTAAGTTTCGAGAAGTTAAAAGAGCGGTTGACCAAAGCACCCGTGTTAGTGCAACCCGAGTCGGGGAAAGAATTTGTGATCTATAGTGATGCGTCATCAATTGGTCTTGGTTGTGTTTTAATGTAAGAAGGTAAAGTAGTAGCTTATGCCTCACGACAGTTGAAACCGCATGAGAAGAATTACCCAACACATGATTTAGAGTTGGCCGCCGTTGTCTTTGCTTTGAAGATTTGGCGTCATTATTTATACAGTGAGAAGTGCCGAATCTTTACTGATCACAAAAGTTTGAAATATTTGATGGATCAAAAAGATTTGAATTTACGTCAACGGAGATGGCTTGAATTGTTAAAGGATTATGAATTAATAATTGATTATCACCCAGGAAAACGAATATAGTCGCAGATGCTTTAAGTAGAAAATCTTTGTTTGCTTTGAGAGCTATGGGTGCAAATTTAACTATGCTGATGATGGTTTGCTTTTGGCCGAATTAAGAGTTAAGCCGCTATTTCTTCAACAAATTCGTGAAGCTCGGAGAATGACAAAGTGAATTACGAACAAAGCGAGCTCGGTGTGAATTGGATTGTGACTCAGATTTTCGAATCGGACCAGAGGATTGCTTAATGTTTCGTGATCGAGTATGTGTACCGATAGATACTGAGTTGATTCATAAGATTTTACATGAAGCACACAGTGGTTGTTTGCAAGTTCATGCTGGTAGTACGAAAATGTACATCGACCTGAAGAAAATATATTGGTGGAATGGTATGAAAAGAGATATCTCTGAGTTTGTAGCCAAATGCTTGATTTGCCAGCAAGTGAAAGCTGAACACCAGGTACCTTCAGGTTTACTTCAACCAGTGATGATTCCCGAGTGGAAATGGGACAGAATTACGATGGATTTTGTGACAGGGTTGCCTCTAACTCCAAAAAGGAAAAATGCCATCTGGGTTGTGGTTGATAGATTAACAAAATCAGCTCACTTTATACCAGTACGTACCAACGACTCCCTTGATAAGTTGGCTAAAATATATATTTCAAATTGTGAGATTACACGAGTACCTATATCGATTATTTTGGATAGAGATCCGAGATTTACTTCGAGGTTTTGGAAAAAGTTGCAAGAAGATTTGGGTACAAAATTGAATTTCAGTACCGCGTTTCATCCACAAACGGACGGTTAATCTGAAAGAGTAATTCAGGTACTCGAGGATATGCTCCGATGTTGTGTTTTAGAGTTTCAAAGTAGTTGGGAGAAATATTTAGCCTTGGTTGAATTTGCCTACAACAACAGTTTTCAGTCGAGCATACAGATGGCACCGTCATTTAAGCATTGTATGGTCGCAAGTGTCGAACTCCTTTGTATTGGACCGAGCTTAGTGAAAAACAGATTCACGGAGTTGACTTGATAAAAGAAACTGAAGAGAAAGTGAAAGTGATTCGTGATTGTCTGAAAGCTGCTTCAGATCGATAAAAGTCATACGCGGATTTGAAGAGAAAAGAGATCGAGTTCCAAGTGGGTGATAAAGTTTTTCTAAAGGTATCTCCGTGGAAGAAAATTTTAAGGTTTGGCCGAAAAGGCAAGTTAAGTCCACGTTTCATTGGGCCTTATAAGATTATTGAAAGAGTTGGACCAAAGTGGCTTATCGGCTAGCCTTACCAACCGAGTTGGAAAAGATTCATAACGTGTTTCATGTGTCGATCTTTGCGACGTTACCGTTCGATCCTTCACATGTAATTCCTCCGACGAAAATTGAAATTCGACCTGGATATGACCTATGAGGAGGAACCAATAAAGATTTTGGTGGGAAATTAAACAGTTAAGAAATAAAAATATAGCCTTAGTGAAAGTATTGTGGCACAGACATGGAATGGAAAAGGCTACGTGGGAACTGAGAGAAGCTATGAGGAAACAATATCCGAATCTCTTTACTGGTAAGATTTTCGGGGACGAAAATCTCTAAAGGGGGGAGAATTGTGACAACCCGAATTAGGGCCTAATCAGAATAGTGGTTTCGTGACCACAAATCCGAGATAGAAATAATTATTTTATATTTATTTTGAGGTTTATGATATGATTTCATGATTTCGTGAAAATTTCGTAATGAAATTCTATGCATTAAGCGCTTAAGTTGAGATTAGGGACTAAATCGAATAAATTGCAAAACTTGCATTCTAGAAGTTTTTAGTATGAAATTGCATTGAAATATTAATTAGGAGGTCTTAAATAGCAATTTGACCAATTTTAGGTTCATGGACAAAATTTGGAGATGGAAGGAAGTTTTGAAAGTTTAGTAGTAAGGGCATTTTGGTCATTTGTATATTAAATGAAATAAAATGGGAAAAATAACACAAAATTTGGTCATCTTCATCACTAGTTGCTGCCGAAATTTACTCTCCTCCATAGCTAGGGTTTCTTCAACTTTCAAGCTTCATAATAAGTGATTTCAAGCCCCGTTTTTAATGTTCTTTACATTTTTGAAATCCTCGTAGCTCGATTTACCTATTTCTACTATTATTTCGAGTTAGGGTTTATGTTTAAAAATTTACCCATGAATGATAGGCATGTATTTTGATGTTTGATGGCTTGAAGTTAGGAGAACGATCTTTTCTAAGCAATTTTTAGCGAAAACGAGCAAAACGGCATAATCGATAAAAATACCTATTGTTCATAATTATGTGTTAGAATGAGAATTTGATGATACCATAGAAGAGAAAAATGATCAGCATGTCATTAAACATAAGAATAAGGGCTTAAATTAAATTTCCGAGCCTTGGGGCAAAATCATAATTTTGTAAAAGTTAGGGGGCAAAAATGTAATTTTTTCATAATGTGATTTTTGGATTGAAATAAATAGTTCGAGTGTTAATTGAACTAAATGTGTTGTTATAGATCAAGAAAGGCGTGGAATCGACCTCGAACGTGGGAAAGAAAAAGCTTTGGACTAAACTCGCAAAATTCTATATTTTGCACCGAGGTAAGTTTGTACGTAAATAAATCATCGATTTCTTTTATGTTATTGTATTTTGATAACATGTGGAATATGGCTGCCTATCAAATGGTTTTTGATGTAAGTTATGAATTTAAATTGATTTCGGACAATTTAGTAAAATGTTGGAAAAGTGAGAAATTTCTGTTGAACCTTCTAATAAAAACGATACAAATGAACTATTGTGTGGTCACGTGTGTAGTACTAAGTGCAAGCTACTACGTGTACCAGATTATTGGTCGCATGTGTAGTACTAAGTGCACGAGCTACTATGCGTGCACCAAAAATCGTGGTCACGTGTGTAGTACTAAGTGCGAAGCTACTACGTGTACCAGATTATTGGTCGCATGTGTAGTACTAAGTGCAAAGCTACTATACGTATCATATAGCTTCGGCTACGTGTGGAAATGGGAAAATGTTCAAGTAGTGGTGTATCTGTTGTTATTCGATAAGTTCAACGGAAATTGATTTAAATGAAGATACATGTGAAAGTGATTATGTGATGACTAAGTGCAAGTATATGTTTATTTGAATTTATGAGCAATATGCTCGATAAGTGAGCGAACCTCAAGAAAAATGGAAAGGATTGAGCGAAATATGTAAGAGTGAATTTTTGTAGTAAAACAATGTTGGACAAAGAAAGATTGCATAATTTTGAAAATTCACCAAAAATCATGGAAGTAGAATTAAATCTCAAATAAATTATGGAATTAAAGCTTAATGGGTCTTTCATATAAAAGAAACAGGGGAAACAAAAGACTTCTATATTATGTGATAATTGAATTCTTGTGAAACAGGTTCTGAATGAAATTAAGATCCCCTGTTCTGAATTTAGAAATTCACCATAAATTTTACAAAAATTATTAAGAGTCATACCATACATGCATGGATTCCTTATTGAGTCTATTTTTAAGGGAAATAAACAGCATGGTCGTTGGAATCTTGTACAGGGAGAAATTTTGTTCGTAATGCACAGGTGTCAGAGTAGTCATACCCTGAAATAGGGGAGACTTTAACTAATAAACTGTACTAATTGGCCCAACCAAAAATTCTAGAAAAAAATTAGTAAATATACTTATGAGTCTAGTCTCAAGGAAAATTTACGGAATTGAATTTCAAGATATGTAGCTCAAGATATGATTTTTCTTTTAACCAGGAGTCTAGAAAACAGCCTGTCATCAATATATGTAACCATGTACTAGTATGATTATTTTACTTTGATAAATTATATATCAATTTAGTACTTACTTACTAAGCTATTGCTTACCATCTTTTCTTTTTCTTGTTTTATAGAATTATTAAGCCAGCTCGGGATTTTGGAGATCGTCGGAGACTCATCTACACTATCAATACTTTTTGGTATTTTGTAATCACTACTTTGGAATTATGGCATGTATAGAGAGAGACTAATCATTTTGTTATATGTCATAATTAGTTTTAAAGTATCACTTTTTTTTAATTTTTAAAATCTACATGTATCTATGTATATCTGTTAATGCTATCAACTTTAGTCTAAGCTAAAGTAAGTAAATTGAGTAAGGTCAGGTTAATGTGTGAATTCATGTTTTCGTGAATGGTAATGCTCCGTACCTTATTTCGGTCTAGAATTTGGTATGGGGTGTTACATATTACCTTGCTTCAGCTCAAGAAATTCTTTACGCTTTTGATCAATAAATCTTTCACTAATATATTTCTTCCAAAACTCTTCTTGAAAGAATTCCCAAGTTATTTTCTCTTTCGGTACCACCGAAATCAAAGTCTTCCACCAATTATAAGCTGAATCCCTCAACGAAGATATAGCACATTTCAAACATTCTTCAGGTGTATAAGATAATTCGTCAAATACCCGGATAGAATTTTCAAGCCAGAACTCTTCTTTCTCGGCATCATCATCAATATTTGCTTTAAATTCTTCGGTCCCTTGCTTGCGAATTCTATCAACTGGAGTTCTGTGAAATTTCATCAGATCCATACCTTGAGGCGTCGGGGGTACAGGTTGAGGAATTGGGGGAGGTGGGGGAGGTTGTACATTTGGGTTCGTACGAACGAACTCAGTGTACCATGCACTCATCATTTGGAGAAAGGCTTCCTGACCCCTTTCTCCTCCTCCCTGACCAATAGTAGGAGGTGGATTTTCAGTCGGCGCTGCTCCTTCAACCGGAGCTGGTGCATTACTCTCTACTTCATCTGCCAACGCTGGATCGGGATCCATTTACTATAAAAAAAATCATTTAAATGGTCAGAAGTAGTCACACTATCACAATTTATACATATGGCATGCATAGCAAAATCCCTACATACAACACGTAGTCCGAGAACCGACTAAACCTGCTCTGATACCACTAAATGTAACGTCCCTACGCCTGAGATCGTCGCCGGAGTCGAGTATGAGGTGTTACTAAGCTTAATTTAACATTTTTAGAACTTCGGATTCTTTGTTTCTACATTCACAGCTTTTAATCTACTTGCATCACAGTCACAAGAAAAATCATATCTCGAGTTACGAAACTCAAAATCAAGATCTGTAAATTTTATTTGAATCTAGACTCATATACCTATCTACTAATTTTTTTCTAGAATTTTTGGTTGAGCCAATTAGTACAGTTTATTAGTTAGAGTTACCCCTGTTTCAGGACTTGACTGGTTTGACCTCTGTTTACTACGAACCACATTTCTCTCTAAAAAAAATTCATATGACTATGGGGTTTATTTTTAATAAAACTAGACTCAATAATGATTCTTAGGATATAAAATACACCACCTAATTATATCTTTACAATTCATGGTGAATTTCTAAAGTTGGAATAGGGGATTCAAAAACTGCTATGACCCTGTTTCACTAAAATTCAAATATCTTTTAACATATAATTCCTTTACCTGTTTCATTTGTTTCATGTGAAACTAGACATAATAAGCTTCAATTTGATATGTATTCAATTACCAAATTCAATTTCTATGATTTTTAGTAAATTTTCAAACTCGCGTCAGTGTTGCTGCAGTATTCTGTTTATGGCAAATTTCATCCCTTTTATGAGTTTTTATGCACTAAATATCTTAATAATTTTCCTTAACATCAAACATAATCTAAACTAACCATTTGCATAATTTATCATTATCAAACATTTTCTCAACCATTCCATCACCATATCATAAGATCATTTACACAAAATAGGTATATTGCTATACATGCCATACTTAAATTTACAAGCCATTTACCAAAAGTCTTCCGGATTGTGTGACTGAGCCTTCGACCTATCCCGACTCCTGAGCTGGCTTGTCCAAAACTACAATGAGTAAGAAGGAGGGAGTAAGCATAAATGCTTAGTAAGTTCATATGCAAATAATAAGCAACATAACAAACGGTCATACCAATCAACATTAGCATGCATCACTAAAACACATATCACATTTCTAATCATTTTTCATCATCTTATTACCTTATCGTGATTGTATCAATACTCAACCCGAGGGTTAAATACATACCTGTCCAAATTATCCATTTCACATCACTTACCAATACGTCTCTTTACATCTCGAATATTCCTCCATTTGAGTATAACTTTACCCGTTGAACACATCGGAATATAATTCGGATACATGGATAACTTGCACATAAGTGCCATATATGCAATCAAGCAATCATGTAACCTGCCCATAAGCGAACTCGACTCAACTCAACGAGCTCGGGCGTTCGCATCCATAAGTGAACTCCCGGACTCAACTCAACGAGCTCGGATGCCTAGTTACATCTCACGAACTCGGACTCAACTCAACGAGTTCGGACATTCGCATCCATAAGTGAACTCGGACTCAACTCAACGAGTTCGATGCTCAACCATCCTAGTGACATGTCACTTGTATCCTAATCTATTCCTAAGGTTCAAACGGGATTTTCCTCGAACACATATCCTTGCCATCTTCCGTAGTAAAATACCAAAACCAATACTCGGTAACACTTTATATTTAACAAATAATACAAATAATTTGCATTTTATTCGAAAATAACCACAAAGCATATATTTCATGATAAAAATTCAGCATATCATATAATTAACATCAATAATTTAAAAAAAAAACAATTATATTATATTATTTACACATGAACTTACCTTGGTACCAAAATACAAAGATTTTGCAATTTAGTCCACAATCTTTTCTTTTCCTTGATTGAGGTCAATTCCACGTCTTTCTTGATCTAAAATAACACATTTAGCTTATTTAATACTCACATTATCAAATTAATCCTTAACTCAAATTTTGGCAAAATTACAATTTTACCCCTAAACTTTTACATATTTACATTTTTTCCTCTAGGCTCGGGATTAAGCTTTATTCCTTATTCTTATGTTTTACAACATTCTGATCACTTTTCTCTTCTATGGAAACATCAAATTCTCACTCTAACATGTACTTGTGACTATTAGGTATTTTTACCGATTAAGCCCTTTTACTCGTTTTTGCTTAAAATCGAGTAGTACAAGTTGTCTAACATAATTTAAAACTTCATATTCTATCATAAAACATCAAAATACACAAATTTCACCTATGGGTATTTTTCCAAATATAAACCCTAGGTTTAATTATTGCTAACATAAGCTTAATCGAGTTATCGGGATCTCAAAAACGTAAAGAACATTAAAAACGGGGCTTGGAATCACTTACTATGGAGCTTGGAAGCTTGAAACAAACCCTAGCTATGGAGAACCCTTGAAATTTCGGCCTAATGAAGAAGATGGACAAAAATTGGCTTTTAATTTTGTTTTTAATTCATTTTAATAACTAAATGACCAAAATGCCCTTACTACTAAACTTTCCAAAAATTCCTTCCATGTCCTAATTTTGTCCATGAACTTAAAATTAGTCAAATTGCTATTTAAGACCTCCTAATTAATATTTCAATGCAATTTCATACTAAAAACTTCTAGAATGCAAATTTTGCAACTTATTCGATTTAGTCCCTACTTTCAATTTAAACACTTTAGGCATAGAATTTCTTCACGAAATTTTCACACAATCATGTAATCATATCATAAACCTCAAAATAATTATAAAATAATTATTTCTATCTCGGATTTGTGGTCACGAAACTACTATTCCGATTAGGCCCTAATTCGGGATATTACAATTCATGGACGCATCACTGTAAATCACAAACTCCTTACCTGGTTCTGGTTGTACTAAAACAGGAGCTTTAGTCAACAATGTTTTCAACTTGTCAAAACTCTGTTGACACTTCTCAGTCCATTCAAACTTGATATCCTTTCGCAGCAATCTTGTCAGCGGGGTAGCTATCATGGAAAATCCCTCTACAAACCGTCTATAATATCCGGTAAGACCAAGAAAACTTCTAACTTCTGATACATTTCTAGGAGGCTTCCAATCAACAATGGCTGAAATCCTGCTCGAGTCAACCTTAATACCTTCACTGAGACAATATGTCCAAGAAAACAAACTTCTCGTAACTGTAACTCACTTTTCTTTGAACTTGGCATACAACCGATTATCTCTCGAATCAGAAACTATTCTCAAATGCTCTGCATGCTCTGGTCTCATCATGAGAATAAATCAAGATATCATCAATGAACACAACTACAAACTTATCCAAGTACGGTTTGAAAATTCGGTTCATTAAGTCCATGAAAATGGCAGGAGCATTAGTCAAGCCAAATGGCATCACAAGGAACTCATAATGACCATACCTAGTCCGGAAGCGCCTTGTGACATCCGACTCTTTAACTCGCAACCGATAGTATCCGGATCTCAAATCTATCTTGGAGAACACAAGAGCTCCCTTCAATTGATCAAACAGATCATCAATTCTAGGCAATGGATACTTGTTCTTTATCATTACCTTGTTAAGTTGCCGATAATCTATGCACAATCTCATCGATCCGTCTTTCTTTTTCACAAATAGCACTGTGCACCCCATGGTGAACTACTGGGTCTTACAAAGCCTTTATCTCATTAATTCCTGCAATCGAGCTTTTCAATTCTTTCAATTTCAATGGAGCCATTCTATAAGGAGCAATAGAAATGGGCGTGGTACCGGAATCAACTCAATACCAAACTCAACTTCTCTAACAGAGGTAAACTCGTAGTTCTTCCTAAAACATCGGAAACTCACATACCACAGTGCACTCGATTCAATTTTCAATTCGGATCTTTAGTGTTCAACACAAAAGCAGATAAGCTTCATACCCTTTTCTCAAACATTTCGAGCGGATATAACAGAAATTATGGGAAATGAACTATCTCGACTCTTCCGAATTAACCCAAGAATTTCACCATTTTCACACTTCAACTCAATGAATCTCTTTCCACAATTCACTATCACATCATGTGTAGTCAACCAATCCATACCAAGAATCACATCAAACTCATCAAATGGCAATAGCATGAGATCGGCCGGAAAACAGTAACCTCTAATCATCAAAGGACAATTTCTACATACTTTATCTACTAATACATGCTTGCCTAATGGATTCGATACTTTAATCACAAATTCTGTAGATTCTATAGGCATACTTATACTAGGCATTAATTTCTTGCAAACATATGAATGAGTTGAACCCAGGTCAATCAAAGCAATGACATTAATATCATGTAGAGAAAATGTACCCGTAATCACATCGGGGAAGGATGCCTCTTCACGAGCACGGATAGCATAAGTCTTTGCAGGGGCTCTAACATCTGGTCTCACAACCGAATCTCTTGAGGTACCTCTGTTACTTGCTCCTCCCGGTTGCCTCGGTGATCTGCCTCTAATAGGAGCATTTCTGGATCTAGCACTCTGTGTTACCTCTCGGTTAGCCACCTCTGGACATTTTCGTACAAAATGATCTGGAGCACCACATTTATAACAAACATTTTCGCCTACCCGACAAGGACCATAATGAAGTCTACCACACCGTGGACACCCTGATCTACCCTGTCTAACATTACCTACACTCGCAGTCGAGATGGTCTGAGCCTTCGGATCCTTAAATCTGCTGCCTCTATTCTGACTAGAATACCCAACTGAGAAACTAGATCTGGTACAAAACTCCTTTGGCCTTTTGGATGTAGCCTGGATTGACCTGCTCATCTGTCTCTTCTTTGTATCTTGTGTCTCTGTCTCAACTTTGCCTTTTCTTTTTAACAGCTCCTCTGCCTTACAGGCTCTCTCAACTAAAATAACGAACTCTTTTATTTCTAGGACACCCACTGACAGTCGGATATTATCATTTAACCCATCCTCAAACCTTTTACACATGATAGCCTCTGTGGACACACATTCTCGAGCATATTTACTAAGCCTGACAAATTCGCGCTCATAATCAGTCACCGTCATATTACCTTGTTTCAATTCCAGGAATTCCTTTCTCTTCTGGTCAATAAACCTCTGACTAATGTACTTTTTACGAAATTCCTCCTGAAAGAAATCCTAAGTGACCCTCTCCTTTGGTATAATTGATACAAGTGTTTTCCACCGATGGTAGGTCGAGTCTCTAAGAAGTGATACTACACATTTCATACATTCCTCGGTGTACAAGATAATTCACAAAGACTCGATAGTATTTTCTAACCAAAATTCTCGCTTCTTTCTGCATCATCATCTTTTGTTGCTCGGAACTCTTCTGCCCCTTGTTTCCTGATTCTATCAATTGGTGGCTTTTCTCTTATCACTGTACCTGTGACTGGGGGAGCTTGAGCTACATGGGTAGCCTAAGAATCATGGGGGTGGAGGTCTAATCGCTGGATTCGTGATTTAACGAACTCGGCAAACCAATCATTCAAAGCTTGGAAGAGAGCTTCTCGAGTCACTCCTCCCCGATTAATCATTCGCCTATTCTCGGATGGCATCGCCGCTGCGGGAGCAGCGCGACACTTTCTACATCATTATCACCACTTCGCTCAGATCCATTACTATAAAACAAAATATTTAAAATCGCTCGAGTCGTCACTCTATCAAAATACAGGTATGGCATGTATAGCTAGACTTTTACTCACACTAACTATTTCGAGAACCAAATAAACCTGCTCTGATACCAATAAATGTAACGCCCCCATGCCCGAAACCATCACCGGAGTCAAGCTTGAGGTGTTACTAAACTTATCTTACCTTTTAAACAACTCTAAACCACTGATTTTAATTTTCGAAATAAACTATTTTTCTGCTTCATGGTTGCTTAAAAATTTATTTCTCGAGTTTCAAAACTCAAACTTAAGATCAGTAAATTTTTCCTAAAACTAGACTCATATATCTATCTACTAATGTTTCTCTAGAATTTTTGACTTAGCCAATTAGTACAGTTTATTAGTTAAAGTTACCCCTGTTTTAGAATTTGACTGCACTGACCTCTACTTACTACAAACCACTTTTCTCTCTATACAAAATTCATATGACTATAACGTTTGTTTATATTAAAAATAGATTCAATAAGTATTCTAACCATATAAATTACACCACCTAATTATTTTTTTTAAAATTTATGGTGAATTTCTAAAGTTGAAATAGGGGATCAAGAAATTGCTCTGACCCTATTTCACTAAAACTCAGATATCTTATAAAATACAAAACCTTTACCTGTTTTGCTTATTCCATATGAAAATAGACACAATGAGTTTTAATTTCATATATTATTCACCATCAAACCATGTCTCTAAGATTTTTAGTGATTTTTCAAAGTTACATTATTTCTGATACTTGAATCAGTTTTTAGGTTACTTTCACATTTTTCATAGTTTTCATGTGATAGTTACTACTTAATCATACATACTATTAAACATGTATATCATCAGCCATTCTATTAGCTAATCACTAGCAAGTATTTACACATCATTCATTGATCATATCATATCAAAAGAAACCAAGTTTCTATACATGTCATACACAAAACGAAACGTCTAACTATACCAATGTGATTCCTTCGATAGTGTGATCGGGTCTCTGACGTTTCCTTCGATCCCCGAGTGGCTTGATAAAAACTATAAGAAAAAGAAAATAAAGAGAGTAAGCACTAGGCTTAGTAAGCTTACAAGGAAATAAATTATAACATTCAATATAATGAATAATTATACATAATGTCACCTAGCCTCATAAACTTTCTTTACTTCTCATTTTCTACCTTCTTCTTTACTCACTTACCTTCTTTATTACCTGACCTTTCACTATTCATAAATATAATCTACCTTCCCTTTTGCTGATAATTCACTATAATTTAACGTGTACAATGTCCCGTTGAACCACTCGGAATACTAAGGATACTAGAGTCGTTCCTGTCTATCAATATCCTGCCAATGCCATGTCTTCGACATGGACTTACATGAATTTTTCCTGTCTCTAATGCCATATATATATATCTAATATGGGCTTACATGGCTCATTCCTGTCTCCAAAGCCATATATCTGATATGGACTTACATGGCTCATTTCTCATCTGTCTCTCATCTCTCTGTCAACCCCAATATCCTAACATTCCTAAGGTTCAAACTGGGCTTCCTAATGCTTTTTCTCTCACACTTACTTTTTTAATTCGACTTCAAATATTCTCATAAAATAAGTATATAAATGCTGAAATTTACAATAATAATGTAAAATAAAATAATATTGCATTTATTTCATCAGAACTTACCTCGATACAAAATGTGACTAAACTTTACAATTTAGTCCTTTACTTTTTTTTTCCCCCCGATCTACTCCACTTCGCTCTTCTTGATCTATAATAGCAAATTTAATTTATTTAATATTCAAATTTATCAAAACAGTCCTTTACTCAAACTTTGGAAAAATTACATTTTTTCCCTAAACTTTTGCATATTTACACTTTTGCCCCAAATCTCGTAAATTAAACTTCAGCCTATTTTCTTATGTTTTATGACATGCTGATCGTTTTTCCTTCTATAGCAAAATCAAATCCTCACTCTAACATATACTTATGACTATTAGGTATTTTTACCGATTAAGCCCTTTACTCGCTTTTACCTAAAACCGAGTAGCACAAGTTGTCTAACATAATCTAACACCTCATATTCTATCATAAAACATCAAAATAAACACTTTTCACCTATGGGTATTTTTCCAAATATGAACCCTAACTTAAATTATTGCTAGCATAAGCTTTATCGAGCTACCGAGACTCAGAAAACGTAAAGAACATTAAAAATGTGGCTTGAATCACTTACTATGGAGCTTGAAAGCTTGAAACAAACCCTAGCTATGGAGAACCCTTGAAATTTCGTGCTAATGAAGAAGATGATGAATTTTGTGTTATTTTTTTTCCTTTGTGTTTCATTTAATATCCAAATGACCAAAATGCCCTTCCTTATTAAACTTTCAAAAATTCCATCCATGTCCTATTTTGTCCATGCACTTTGAAATTGGTCAAGTTGTTATTAAAACCCTCCTAATTAATATTCTAAAGCAATTTCATACAAAAAACTTCTAGAATGTAAGTTTTGCAAATTATTCGATTTAGTCCCTAATCTCAACTTAAGCACTTTATGCATAGAATTTCATCACGAAATTTTCACACAATCATGCAATCATATCATGAACCTCAAAATAATAATAAAATAAAATTTTCTACTTCGAATTTGTGGTTTCGCAACCACTGTTCCATTTAGGCACTATTTCAGGATGTTACAAAGAAGGGTTAGTTGAACCTAAACCAGAACTGAGGTAAGGAATTGTAGTAAGTAAAGGTAAGGATGAGGTAGACTACAGTGAGAGAAAATCGGTAAGTGAAGAATACAAACCTCGAGTACCATACCCCAATGCGACAAGGAAAGACTACACTGACGAACAATTTGGTAAATTCCTTAAACTACAAAAGAAATTACATATTACCTTACCGTTTATTGAAGCTCTTTCGCAGATGCCAGACGTAATGAAATTTTTAAAGGAGCTTTTAGTGAACAAGCAGAAGTTGGATGAGGCGTCGCCTGTTGAGTTGAACACAGTTTGCTCAGCCATTCTACAGAATAAGCTACCAACATGTAACACCCTAAACTCGGCTCAGACGTTACGGTCGAATCTGGTGTGTCACATTGAAGTGTTTTAGAGAAAACCTTGTTTTCATTGAAAACCGTTCCTTAGAACAATACATCTCAATTACTTCGTAAAATCTCTTTTCAGCTGCGAAAGCTTGTTCGAAACATTTGGTATAAGAAAAACTATCATTTTAGAATTTAGTTGCGGAAACGTGGAAAACATTCTATGATTTAGAAAACCGTGTTCAACTTTTCATGATTACATCACATAAAAATACTAAACCAAATAATAGAAAAGAGGGGAGGCCTTATTACAATCTAGACTAAAGAAAAGGAAACTGCTTAATAAACTAGTAACTTAAATGTTTTTTAAACAAATTCAAGTTGTCCTGCTAGCTGGCCACCCTAAGTTCCTCCAAACATCGACCCTTCTATTGAGCATCACCTGAGAAAAGAAAAGAGGGGGTGAGTTTCGAAAACTCAGTGTGTACAACCCTCATCAAACAGCCATGCAATAGACAAATCATTTTGGGCCTAAGCCCAATTCAAATACGGTGGCCTTTGGGCCTTAGCCCATTTTGGCCTCAGTAAGGCCTGAACCCATGTCAATTTTCACATATCACATTTAGCTGGGCCAAGCCCTTTTCATAATCCAATCATGACGTATGTATGCAAATGCTTATATCCCTATCCAACCTGTACACCCCCTTTCCAACCAACACTTACTATGGGGAGATACTCGACCCACCCATCCTTATTACAACTCAGTGTGAAACTAGTGTGGCCTCACTTAACGGTGCAGCATAGTTGCTTATAAATGGTGTAGCACCAGTTCCAGCAGTATTTAACGGTACAACAAATATGCTAGGTGGCTAACAAGCCTTTGGTGGATCCATAGTCGTCGAACAACCAAGCAATCCTTATACACTTCCTCCAATCATAAACCCAGTCCATATGCAACATAATAATGTATGGATGCAACATATATCATACATAGATCATACTCATAACAAATAGGGGTATTTCAATAATTTCAACCCTACGGGGGTATTTTTGTAATTTCTTAGCAGTATGGGTCTTATTTGTGAACTTTGGCCCTTCAACAAGTCCTCGTTGGCCAAAGTGAACAGACACTATGCACCAGGTAGGATTCCAGAGAAGAGGAGGTGGGTCATTAAGACCGCTTAAGTCCCAAGCTCTCCCTAGATCCAATCCTAGGCATGCATATACCCATTGCCACACTTTACCCTTATGACTTGTCCACAGACGAATTTGATAAATTAGTTAAGTTTTATGCTACTTAAGGATTTATTAGAAACTAGGCCTACAAGTCCATGACAAAACCCTAGCAAGTCTACAGGCTTCCATACATTCATATGGCCCGTCAGGCCCAATCACATTTATATGGCCCATTAGGCTCAATCACACTTATATGGCCCATCAGGCCCAAATCCAATCCAAACCATTCAACAAACTTAATCAGCTCATCACATATTACCAAATTATCAAATTTTGCTTATTTGGGCTCACAGGCCCGTCGCGCCCATTTGGCCCATTCTGGCCCAGTTGGAGAAAATGTGACCCAAGTCCATGAGATCTCTCATGGGGTCTCTGGTATCGTATCGAATACCCTCTTACGAGTGTTCGCACAGTCGCAAGACTACCGTATCCAAACTTTTGGCTTTTCGACATTTTATAATTTGCTGGTCTACTGTGTGTGCGAAGTGTCTGTACACACCTAGTAATCGAGTGTGCTGCGATTCCCTTAGTCACAAACCTTGAACACCAATACCTAATAGCTTTTCCTTGGTCACGTATTCCCTAGATCAAAACTGCAAAACACCTAAGGAGCAATTCGGCAGAGAGCTAAAATCTGAGATCCAATACTAATTCCCTACCAAAGTCGATTAGAAAGAGTGAGGGAGAAGAGTAATCAGTATTAACAATACTAGCCGAAAAAGAGATAAGGTACTTGCAGCAAAA
Organism: Gossypium anomalum; assembly: GCA_025698475.1. Lineage (NCBI taxonomy): Eukaryota > Viridiplantae > Streptophyta > Magnoliopsida > Malvales > Malvaceae > Gossypium > Gossypium anomalum. The sequence continues at coordinate 67,124,123 of CM046956.1, forward strand.
GAGCAATCGGCCCAAGGGAGATTTGGCTTTTTGGCATTTAAACTAATATGGTGAATAAGGTTTATTCGGTACAAATTAAAGGAGAAGAGTAGAAGAAGGAATCGGCTAAGCTAAAGGGTAAATCAAAAGAGAATTGAGGAAAGAAAGAACGAAAAAAGAATCAGCTAGCAAAGATGGAAAGGCCAATCGGCACTTAAAAAAAAATGAAGAATTCGGCATTAGCCTAGGATCCCAAACCCAGCACATATTTATAGCCTATAGCCAAATTGCTTGGCCCTCAATTCCCAATTCAGCTCCATCACTTCCCCCTTCTCATCTCCTCATTTTTCTCCCTGATAACTCTTCAATCTATTTCCTAAATTTTCTCTCCTGAACACTCCCATTAGAGTTCATTTTCATGCCACTTCCAACCTTCTAGAAGGCCAAAATTAAACTCCTAAAAATACTAAGCTAGGATGCGAGCCTAGGATCTCCTTACTAACCACTAATGCCACCTCCCCACACCCTAAGTGGTGTCACTTAGCCACTCCACCACAATGCTTTTTTATGCCATTTTCCCCCTATTTTTATTTAAAAGCCCAACTACTCACAACCCTAGTTCTTTTAATAATTAAATTAAAATTCCTTCACCACAAAACTCGAACCCAGAACTTCTCCAACACACCTAGACACTCCAAATTCATTAAACCCTTAAAGCCAACATGTCATTTGTAACAGCCCTAAATTGACCCTAATCGGAAAGTGGTTTCGGGACCACAAAACCGAGTCGTAATGATAATTAACCGTCACGTTTGATATTTATTATATGTGATTATACATGTGTGAAAATTTCATGTTTGAATTTTGCTGGTTGTATGTAAATTTATCAAATAGGACTTATATAAAAAAATGTAGAAATGTGCTTGACAAAAATAAAAATGATCTAATAATGCATATTGTAAAAAGAATGGTACTTGCATGTCAAATTGGCCAAATCTATGTTAGTGGCCGGCCATGTTAAAGGTTAGAATGAATTATAATATTCTTTATGTTAATAAATTAATGTTACAAAAATGAATTAAAGAATAAAGAAATGAAAACATGAGATAGTGGGAGGAGAAACCAAGGTTGACTATGCTTTCTCCTCCATTGCCGTAGCTAGAGGAAGAAGAGAGGGGAAGCTTTAAGAATTCGGTCAATTGAAGCTAAGAAAGGTTAGTGAATGGTGTTAAATTTTCTTGAAATCTAAGCTTGTTTTAGGTAATCACCTTGTTTATTAATTAGCCCATGCAAAAATTTTAAGTTTAAAGGGTAAATGGAGCATTCTGCTATGGGGATTAAAGAAAGAATTTGATGATTTCATTCAATTGTTGATGATGGATGAGTTAAAAAAATATATATATATGTGGATATTTGATGTCATGAACAAATGTTATTAAGATGTTTTTGAATTGAGTAAATTAGACTTTGGAGCAAATGAAGATTCGGCATTCTCATAATGCTTTATTTAGAATATGATTTTTATTTTAGGATTATGATAGTTGGAATGTAAGTACATGTGTGCTTAGTCATAGAAGTTTGATATGAAATTTCATTAAGATTGAGTAAGGAATAGCCGAATAAGCTATAGGCTATACAAGGATAAATTTTGTATATAAGTTGTGTATATGGCCGAATATGGTTTTGGGATGTTTGGGAAATGTATGTGTTTTTAATGGATGGAATGAAGAGTATGCTTTAATTGTGTTAAGAAAAAAATTGTAGGTTGAAATAAGGTTTGATAAGTTAGCTATTAAAGTGAAATACAAATGTTAACAATTGATTTCTAGTGTATATATATGTATGTATTAGCCGAATTTTGAACTTGAATAATAGCTTGAACACCATGTGTTGTATTGAAAATGTTGAAGTGACTTTGTAATTAATTAATTGATGAATTCGGTTGTTAATATACATGCTTAAACAGAATGTATGCAAGGAATGTTTGAAAGAGTGAGCTAGTATTAAACTGCTTGGGGACAGCAGCAGTAAGGTGGTTTTGGAAAATCACCATTATTTGTAGGAGTTGAGTTAGAAGCTGGATAAATTATGTCTTTAAATCTTGAAGAGTCTAGTTTCTTGCTAAGGAAGCTATAGAAACGAATGAGTTACCGATTTTGAGATATTTGAAATATTGTGAGGTTGAGTCGAAATGACTAATAGATTTCATGTTCTGTTTTTATAAAATCAGTATAAATTGTACAAAAATGGCCTTAGGATAAAATTTATATGCTTAGATTCCTTAATGGGTATAGTTTCAAATGAAATAAGTGAGAACACATTTTGAATCTTGTACAATGAGAAACCTGATTCGTATCGAAAGAATGGTCAGTTTAGTCAAGCAGTGAAACAGGGTGAACTTTAAGAAAAATCTGGTAGTGATTGGCTAGACTAAAAATTATGAAAATTTTATGGCTAAAAGATAAATTAGTCTATTTTCGAGGAAAATTTACGGTCTTTGATTTGGAGTTTCGTAGCTCAAGTTATAAGTAAATTAATGACTGTTGCTCAGTAACTCAGCTTATAGGAAGTTGTGATTTACTAATGACTTGCTTATTGATTTTTATAAGCTTACTATAAGTTGTATGTGTGAAATTCAAACATATATATATGTGTGCTATATTCTGAAAGTAATACTTGAGTAATTGATTAATGGTTAGTTTAAAATTTATTGATTAAGCTCAAGAGCATAGAGGGGCAACCTCGGATAAGGGAAAAGCTAAAGTCGCGGAATAGCCAACCCTAACTTGCTCGAGAAAGATACAAGGTAAGTCTTTGAGTAATGGAATATAACTTATATTTAGACATAGAAATTATCAAATTATGATTGCGATGAATAAATTATGACATAAGGGTCTTGCTTGCATCGTATGATCGAATAAATAGGTAGAATACTTGTTTGTAATCGCATGATAATAGAAAGTTTCCTAATAATGAAAAGAGAATATGTCATTTGTTATGACTAGTGAATTAATTGTAAAATGATTAGAAAGAATGCTGAAATTGTATTCAAATATCAAAGTGTTGTTTAAATGTGTGAATGTATGATTGTTGATCAAGGTTTGAAACCGAGCTAAGTCTCGAAGGGCTATAAGCCAGTGTTAAAAACCGGACTTGGTTCCGAAGGGCTTTAAGCCATCGTTAAAGCCGGATTTAGTTCCGAAGGGCTCTGCGCTGATGTTATTGCGAGCTTAGTCTCGAAGGGCTTCGAGCCGCTTCTAAGATTCGATTTAGTTCACAAGGACGTCTTCGCCGGCCTATGAATTGGGTGGATAAACCGTAAGTATGCACAAGTGAATTTATATAATGCATGTCGAGTTAATTCCAAGCATAATGCAATTTAATGTGAAGTGATCAAGTAAGTAAATGCTTTCGTTGAAGATATGATTGATTGTTATATTTCGTGTTTCGAAAGTCGGCAATTATGCTTAAACTAGCGTTTAAAACCCTTTGAATGTTTATTATTGGATTAGGAGGTATGAGTACTAACTTAGGCGATTTCAACATCACTAGTAGGCTATATATATATATATGCATGAGAGTTGTCTAAAAATTTGGGAAGATCGTATTCGGTTATAAATTAAAGGAATAGATGAACGTATTGATTATTTTTTTTCCTTTTATGATATGATTCGATAAGGAAGCACCTTCGTTATGTTTGGGTTCGGCCCAAGGCTGATTCATATAGACTTGATATTAATATGTCAATTTCTTAGATGATTTCATTACTTAAAGCTTACTAAGCATTGAAATGCTTATTCTTTTGTTTTGCTTCTCTGTTTTATAGATTTTGCTCGTCATCCATCGGATTCGGAAGTTCCAAAGTCGAAGTCAACCACACTATCTAAGCTTTTTGGTACTTTTTGTTTAAATTTTGAAAATGGCATGTATAGGATCGACTTTGTAATTTGACCTAGTAACTTTTGGTGATGTATATACATGTACAGCCATACGCAAATGGCTTACTTAGACAACTTGCATTTTTATTTTTAAATGATGAAAGCGTTTATGAATGTGATCAATGATGCTTGAATGTTTTATTTAGATGGTTGATATTAGGAACGAAATTAAGACTTACTTAGTAACATTCTTAACTCCTCCGGCGACGGATGCGGGCTAGGGGTGTTACATCATTTGTCATTTTCTTGCTCACTTAAAAATTTTATTAGACCTAAAGCCCAAAGCCCAATTCTTCTAGGCCCAAAATTTGGGGCATTACAACTCTACCCCCTTAAAGAAATTTTTGCCCTCGAAATTTCTAACTAACCATTAATCGTAGTACCCAAGTCTCACCACTATGCTTTCACTGCGCACTCTAATTCTAAAGCCAAAATAAACACTCAGTACACTATGGTAGGGTACGCACCAATATTCGCATCTAAAGCATCTTCGTCCCCTTGGGGACGTGCTACATAGACCAAAGCTGGCTGCTTCACCTCACCATAACCTGCACCTGCGCCTGGTGCTCCATGACCGCGTTCATTACCATTTTCGCCCTTGGCCTCGTCCCCTTGGCAGCTGTTGACCGCCCCTCTGTGGTTGATCATTACTGCGCCCACAGCTTGACCCAAATTCAGCCTCCTAGGGCAATCTTTAACCTTATGATCTATAGACCCACAAGCTAAACAAGCCCCTATCCTCCTCCAGCACTCGCCCAAATGACCTTTCCCGCAGGTAGCACAAATTCACATCCCTGGATTAGCAGCAGAGGGTCCTTCTCTAACCAGCCCATTACTCTGGTCCTAGCTATATGTCTCTATCCATCACCAGGAGACTTTGCATCCTTTTTATTCTTGCCCTTTTCTTTTTCCCTGTTTAAGCGCTCAGTGAGCTTTACCTTCTCTATCTTTGCCTTCTCCACTAAAGCTGCGAAGTCTCGCTCTCTCTGCGGGGCTATTAGAACCTTGAGGCTATCCCTGAGGCCATCCTCGAACTTTACGCAACGTTCATAGTCCATTGCCACCATCACCCTTACATATCGACTAAGGCGTAAAAACTCCACCTCATATTCAGCCACAGACTTATCTCCTTGCGACAAGTTCAGAAACTCCTTCCTTCGAGCATCCATATAGCTTGCACCCACATATTTCCCCTGGAACGTGGATTTGATGAAATCCCAAGTGATTCACTCAGGTTGGGTGCCCACTTTCACCGTTAGCCACCACTGATAGGCTTCCTCCCTAAGCAGTGATACTGCCCCTTTTAACTTTTGCTCTGGCGTGCAGTCCAAATCATCCATTATCCTTTCAGTAGACTCCATCCAGTACTCAGCTACGTTCGGAGCCACACCAGCCACACCCTTAAGGATCTCGGCTCCATTAGATCGAAGTCGCTCTGAAATTGACCCACGACTTCCCGTACCATTATTGGGCCTAGCGACCCTTTCCAAAATCCTCAGCATTGCTTGTGACAATGCTTCTTCTCCAGTGGCCCGATCATACGGCCCAGTCTTAGCCACTGGTGAGGCCGGAGCCTCTTCTACTCCAACATTGGGCATATGGCCTGATGCCAACGATTCAGCTCTAACACTCCCGCAGCCTCAGCCACGGCCTCTTGCACCTCTTCTAGCACTCATCATAGATTCGCGTATTATCTGGATTAAAAATTTTATGAAGTTTTTGTTAGTTTAATAATTAAACTGATGTTTTATGAAAATATTTAAAGAGAAGATTATTTTCGAAAATCCTCTACAGTTTCAAGATCTTACGGGCTTCGGTTCCACTCTAACAAAATCATCTAAAGTAGCCCTCTAACTATCTACTTTATAACAATTTAAACAAGCTTAAACACAGAATAACTTACTTGGTTCGATGTCAGAGACTCGGTGTGCTACTCAGCAAGATTTCCCTTTTTCCAAAACAGTGTGATCCAAATTTTTTTTGTAGAAAGGAAAAGAAACCAAATAATAAGGCCCACTTCACAGCCCAAGTTTTGCAACCTAGGCTCTGATACCATTAAATGTAACACCTCACACCCGGCCCAGACGTTGTGGCTAAATCTGTTGTGTCACATTGAAGTGTTTCAGAGAAAACCTTGTTTTCATTTAAAACCCTTTCTTATAACAATACATCTAAATTACTTCGTAAAATCTCTTTTCAGTTGCGAAAGCTTATTCGAATCTGGTGTGTCACATTGAAGTGTTTTAGTGAAAACCTTGTTTTCATTGAAAACCCTTCTTTAGAACAATACATCTCAATTACTTCGTAAAATCTCTTTTTCAGTTGCAAAAGCTTGTTCGAAACATTTGATATAAGAAAAACTATCATTTTAGAATTTAGTTGCGGAAACGCGGAAAACATTCTATGATTTAGAAAACGTGTTCAACTTTCCATGATTACATCACATAAAAATACTAAACCAAATAATAGCAAAGAGGGGAGGCCTTATTACAATTTAGACTAAAGAAAAGGAAACTGCTTAATAAACTAGTAACTTAAATACTTTTTAAACAAATTCAAGTTGTCCTGCTAGCTAGCCACCTTAAGTTCCTCCAAACATCGACCCTCCTATTGAGCATCACCTGAGAAAATAAAAGAGGGGGTGAGTTTCAAAAACTCAGTGTGTATAACCCTCATCAAACAACCATGCAACAGAAAAATCATTTTGGGCCTAAGCCCAATTCAAATATGGTGGCCTTTGGGCCTTAGCCCATTTTGGCCTCAGTAGGGCTTGAACCCATGTCAATTTCCACATATCACATTTAACTGGGCCAAGCCCTTTTCATAATCCAATCATGATGTATGTATACAAATGCTTATATCCCCATCCAACCTGTACACCCCCTTTCCAACCAACACTTACTGTGGAGAGATACTCGACCCACCCATCCTTATTACAACCTGGTGTGGAACCAGTGCGGCCCCACTTAACGGTGCAGCATAGCTACTTATAAATGGTATAACACTGATTACGGTGCAGCAAAGCTGCTCGATGGCTAAAAAGCCTTCAGTGGATCCACAGTCGTCGAACAACCATGCGATCCTTATGCACTTCCTCTAATCATAAACCCAGCCTATATGCAACATAATAATGTATGGATGCAACATATATCATACATAGATCATACTCATAACACATAAGGGTATTTTAGTAATTTTTACCCTACAGGGGTATTTTGGTAATTTTTTAGTAGTATGGGTCTTATTTACAAACTTTGGCCCGTCAACAAGTCCTCGTTGGCCAAAGTGATCAGACACTATGCACTAGGTAGGATTCCAAAGAAGAGGAGGTGGGTCATTAAGACCGCTTATGTACCAAGCTCTCCCTAGATCCAATCCTAGACATGCATATGCCCATTGCCACACTTTACCCTTATGACTTGTCCACAGACGAATTTGATAAATTAGTTAAGTTTTATACTATTTAAGGATTATTAGAAACTAGGCCTACAAGTCCATGATAAAACCCTAGCAAGTCTATAGGCTTCCATACATTCATATGATAAACCGTAATTTATACATATTTTTACCCTATGCTTAGTGCATTTTATGAATGATTTTTCCCTAGATTTGGTGAATTCGATGCTCCTAATGCCTTAATTTCATGTTTTACACTTAGGTATGCATAGAAGAGCGAAAGGAACGAGAAACGGGCCAAAAACGGAGAAAATGGGCCAAAGCACGAAATGAACACGGCCTGGACCTCCTCACACGGGCAGCTCACACGGCCGTGTCAATTTGGCAGAATCGAAGTACGATTCAAACGGGTGGACCACATGCCCATGCCAATCTAACAAGCTCGAACACGACCTGAAGTAATCGCACACGGGCGTGTAACACGGGCTTGTCCCTGCTGAGCCTAAATTGAGTCCAATTCGGAAAAGGCCACTTTTGAGGGTTTTAGGCATTCCAAAGCCTATAAATACACCCAGAAGAGGAAGAAAAGAGGAGACGGAGAATAGGGAGTAAGAAATCACTTTGAAGAAGCCAATTAATCCATCTCAGAAGTCGGATTCACCATCAAGACTGGAGATCTCTCCTCAATTTCCCCTTCGGGAGTTTTGGGTTTTCTTTATGTTTTGTATTCTTTATTATTCTGAGATGTTTTCTTGTTTAGTTATGAACTAAACCCCTAAATACCTAAGGAGGATGAAACCTAAGACAAATCTTGTTATTATTTTCTGTATCATATGATAAATATTTAATTTATTCTTAACTGTGTGTTCTTAATTCTTGTTTTGATATTTCAGGATATCACTTCAAGTTACTACTCTTAGTTGGAGGAGGAATAGGCCCTGACTAAGAGTAACCTTGTCATAATTAAGCGAAGTTGATTGCGCGCCTAGAGATAGGGTGACAAGATTTTACCGGATTAGGGTGAAACCTAATAAGAGAATCCATAGATCGAGTTAATTCAACCCTAGGGTGTTAATTAGAGAAAAGTCTCGGTTATTCGACCTAGGGATTAGACGTTATTAGTCTTGAATAGGGATAATAACATAACTTAGGGATTTCTACGGAATAAGTTAAATGGATAAATCATCCGGTTCAAAGCCAGAATAACAAGTAAAAGTCTAGGTGGATTTTTCCTTAGGTATTGTCCTTAATCAATCGGTTAATCATATGGTAAATATTTAACTTGTTCTTAATTGTGTGTTCTTAATTCTTGTTTTCATATTTCAGGATATCACTTCAAGTTACTACTCTTAGTTGGAGGAGGAATAGACCCTGACTAAGAGTAATTTTGTCATAATTAAGCGAAGTTGATTGCGCACTTAGAGATAGGGTGACAAGATTTTGCTGGATTAGGGTGAAACTTAATAAGGGAATCCATAGATCGAGTTAATGCAACCCTAGGGTGTTAATTAGAGAAAAATCTCGGTTATTCAACCTAGGGATTAGACGTTATTAGTCTTGAATAGGGATAATAACATAACTTAGGGATTTCTACGGAACAAGTTAAATGGATAAATCGTCCGGTTCGGAGCCAGAATAACAAGTAAAAGTCTAGGTGGATTTTTCCTTAGGTATTGTCCTTAATCAATCGTTTTCCCAAAAGTAATTTCCCAATCCTATTTTCTACAATTTCTTAGTTTAATTAGTTAGTTAGAACAAACCTCTTTAATTCTTAGGCTAGATAATAAAAAGACAGTCATTACTAGTACTTTTAGTCCTTTGGGTTCGACAATTCGGTCTTGCTAAAGCTATACTACTGTTTGATAGGTATAGTTGCCTGCGTTGTGATAATAGTTAGTTTCAAGAGCGAGTCATTATAAATTAATAAAGCTTACCATAGAAAATCACGATTAGGCCCAATCACATTTATATGGCCCATTAAGATCAATCACACTTATATGGCCCATCAGGCCCGAATCCAATCCAAACCATTCAACAAACTTAATCAGCTCATCACATATTACAAAATTCTCAACTTTTGCTTATTTGGGCTAAGGGGCCGTTGGGCCCATTTGGCCCATTCTGGCCCAGTTGGAGAAAATGTGACCCAAGTCCATGAGATCTCTCATAGGGTCTCTGGTATCGTATCGAATACCCTCTTACGAGTGTTCGCGCACTCGCAAGACTACCGTATCCAAACTTTCAACTTTTTGACATTTCGACATTTTGACATTTTGGCATTTCGACTTTTCGGTATTTCAAAATTTGCCAATCCACTTTGTGTACGAAGTGTGTGTACACACCTGGTAATCGAGTGTGCTGCGATGCCCTTAGTCACAAACCTTGAACACCAATCCCTAATAGCTTTTCCTTGATCACGTATTCCCCAAATCAAAACTGCAAAACACTTAAGGAGCAATTCGACAGAGAGCTAAAATTTGAGATCCAATACTAATTCACTACCAAAGTCGGTTAGAAAGAGTGAGGAAGAGGGGTAATCGATATTAACAATACTAGCCGAAAAAGAGAAAGGTACTTACACCAAAAGAGCAATCAGCCCAAGGGAGATTCAGCTTTTCAGCTTTTAAACTAATATAGTGAATAAAGTTTATTTGGCACAAATTAAGGAAGAAGAGTAGAAGAAGGAATTGGCTAACCTAAAGGGTAAATCAAAAGAGAATTGAGGAGAGAAAGAATGGAAAAAGAATCAGTTAGAAAATATGGAAAAGCCAATTGACACTTAAAAAAAATGAAGAATTTGGCAATAGCCTAGGATCCCAAACTCAGCACATATTTATAGGCTATAGCCAAATTGCCTGACCCTCAATTCCCAATTCAGCTCCATCACTTGCTCCTTCTCATCTCCTCATTTTTCTCCCTGATAACTTCCCAATCTATTTCCTAAATTTTCTCTCCTGAACACTCCCCTTAGAGTCCATCTTCACGCCACTTCCAACCTTCTAGAAGGCCAAAATTAAACTTCTAAAATTACTAAGCTAGGATTCGAACCTAGGATCTCCTTGCTAGCCACTAACGCCACCTTCCTACATCCTAAGTGGCGTCACTTAGCCACTCCACCACAAGGCTTTTAGATGCCACTTTTCCCCTAATTTTATTTAAAAGCCCAACTACTCACAACCCTGGTTCTTTTAATAATTAAATTAAAATTCCTCCACCACAAAACTCGAACCCAAAACTTTTCTAACACACCTAAACACTCAAAATTCATTAAACCCTTAATGCTAAATATCATTTGTCATTTTCTTGCTCACTTAAAAATTTTATGAGACCTAAAGCCCAAAGCCCAATTCCTCTAGGCCCAAAATTCGGGGCATTACACAACAAGTTGAAAGATGTAGGGAGTTTTACGATTCCTTGTTTAATTGGGAGTTTAAATGTTAAAAATGCTTTTGCTGATTTAGTAGCTGGCATTAATGTCATGCCCTATAAAATGTTTAAACAACTAGGTCTTGGGAAACCCAAACAAACTAGGATGAGCATTCAATTGGCAGATAAACCATTAGATTTCCTAGGGGTATTATTAAAGACTTACTTGTAAAAATCGATAAATTTAAATTCCCAATTGATTTTGTTGTTCTAGACATAGAAGAGGACAGTGACGTACCTTTAATTTTAGGAAGGCCCTTTTTAGCAATAGCTAGAACCATTATTGATGATGGTACAGGTGAACTCACACTTCGTGAGGGTAATGAAACAATCACTCTTCAAGCTTGTAATTCAAGTAACATATCGAAAATCGAGGGTGGTTGTATCAACCATGCTACTGATATTGATCATGTGGTGCAACCTTCTTTGTAGGAAACACGCTCGAAGAGCATAAATGAGCAATGTTTACGTATCAACAAAGGACCTATCTATGAAGAACAAAGGCTATAGATCGAGGAACTAGATGAATGGCGGACACAGAAACCGAGAACACATGATAAACCGAAACCACGCCATGACAGACTCAATTTTTCACCTAATCAAATTAGGGTTGGAGCCAAGGTACTATTAGATGCAGCAGACCCTTGTATTGCTAATTCTGAACCGAATGAAGCAATCCCTTTTACGGTACTTACCATCTTCCCATACGGTACAGTCGAGGTAACTCATTCCAAATTCGACACTTTTAAGGTAAATAGTACTCGTCTAAAACCTTATTTTGATAAAACTGATAGCAGGAATGAGGAGTGTAAACTCCTCGCAACACCATGACCACACGAAATCGAGGTAAGTCGAGCTTAGACTATAAATAAGCGCTTATCGGGAGGCAACCCGAGCACTAACGGTGTTAATTTCTTTAAATTTTAGTGTTTAACATCTAAATCACTAACTGAGTCCTTAAAAATAGGTTTCCTACATACCCACGGCCAGGCACATTGGCGTGCTTTAGGCCATGTGAAAACAGAGCAAAATTTTCACCAAGCACGGGATGCAATACGTTGCCACATCCGTGTGACATGGCTGTGGTCAATCCTGCCAATTCAACACGGGCGTGCGACACACCTGTGCCTATAAGTCGTGGTAGGAACTGAGGAATCAACACCACACGCCCGTGGTCTCCAACCGTGGCTGATCCTATCAAATTAACATGGCCGTAGGCATATATACACAGGCGTGGGAGAAGCGAATGAAGCAGTACATGGCTATGCGACACCCCCGTGTACACAAACACGCCTAAAGAACACGGGCGTGGGCCAAATTTTAGACGGGCCCAAATTTAAAAATCACAAAAAACACGGCTTGAAATCAGGGCACACGGGCCCAATATCTATATAAACCCCTCACTATTCACCATCCCTTTCCCCAAAACCTAACCCTAGCCGCTGCACAACCCTTCCCCTCCACCGACTGACCACCTTAGCCTCTTATTTTCTTCCTTTTTCTTCCTTCCTTTACCTCCTTCCCCATCTCCTTTCACTTTCCCTCTCTTTTCTCTTCTCTTTCTCTTCTATTTTTCTGTTTTTCTCCTTCCCCATCCTTTCTCTTCTTCCCTTTCTTTCCCGTTTTTTTTCTCCCTTCCACCACCACCGCATGACTCACCTCCATGCCCGTGGACGACTGAACAGCATGCCCCTAGCTGATTCACCACCACCCATTATCGGTTCCCCTATTTTTCTCCATTTTTACTTTGTTATTTTTATGTTTATGAGTAAAAAAATTTGATTTTTGTTACTATTTTACTTGTTAGTGATTATTAATACTTAAGTTGAACTTGGTTCATCACACCATATCTATGCTCTATTTAGTCTTGAACATTAGCATTGTTTTGATTTTTAGGGTCATAATCTTCTCTTAGTCATATTATGCTTACCTATTATTTATTAGTCTACATTTAGTAGTTATTCACATTCTACTTCTTTCATTGCTTGATTGAGCCTAACTTAGATATTATTTCTTCCTCACGTGCCTGTTGTGTTAATCCCTCCAACTAAATTTTAGGATTGTTTCCCCAAGCACATTATGCCAAACCCACGAGGCAAAAAGGCTGCAGTTCTTGCATCAAAGAAGAGAAAAGGAGCATCATCCTCCTCGGGTCCTACTTCGGAGATCTGACACCTATTCTCTAATTCCCACCCAGAAATTAGGAGGAACTATTTTAGATACTCCAAGCCCGACCCTTAGAAGTGGGCCGATGTATCGATTGGGCCGCACTAGAACAAATCCATCTTGATGACGTGGTCTGAGCCCTCTTGACGACTGACCCATTGGGGCTCTTCTTCGAGATCATTGAGTCGACGTATCTCGAGCTCACATTTGAACTTTGCTCAACTTTCCATCTTCAAACCGTTATGACTAACTTCGATGATCCTGGAACGGTCCAGCTCTTTCTCGGTGATTTAGTCCGCTAGTTGAGCGTCCCCAGTTCAGTATCGCATAGGGCCTATACAGAGGAGTTCATGGATGAGAATGACCTCGACACTCTCCATCGCCACATCCACTATTCTCCTTCATGGTGCTGGAACGCCTTAGTCCCTGTCTTAGCCACCTATGACCCTAGTCGCTCTAAGAAATCGGCTCTCGCCTCATCCCTAAGGTACTTACACGCCATCTTAGCCCACACCTTGACAGGATGGCGAGAGAGCACTGGCGTCTTTAACACTAACGACGTCTACTTTTTATGGAGCATGGCGCATGGACACGTTTTTGACCTCGCCTATTTCATTACCTTAGCCATTCGCCATCAGATGGAGCGGCATAGGAAGGGGGTCATCTCCATCGGCCTTTATGTGACTCGCCTGGCAAGGTACTTTGGTCTCCTCAACATGGCTACGCAATCATCCTCCCTCACTCTCATCGACCAGATGTCCCTACAGGGCATCTCTAGTATACTTCATATGAGGATGATCGAGCAACAACGCGGCTTTGATCCTCCTCAGTATCGCCTCATCCAGTCAGCCGAGCAGGAGAACCCAGAGGACATTACTGATGATGTTCCTCTACCTCACGAGGCTCCACCATCTCAGCTACCACCTATTCACCGCCCAGTTCATGCGGATGCTTCACTTTCTGCATTTCTGAGTGCCTTACTCGATTTGAGCAGTAATGTTTTCAGTGCTTTGATCACATTGATGCGACCCTACATCAGACCTGTTAGCATTTTCACATCTCATCGCCACCCTCACCTCGCGAGCCATCTGCCAATGAAGATTTTAAAAGACTTTTCTATTTATTATCTTTATTTTTATCTTTATTTATCTTTATAACTCACTTTTAATTTTATTTCTCTTTAAAGACTGTTTTTCTTTCATCTTTAGGTTTTACAATTTTTATTAAGTAATTTATGTCTTTGGCCATTTCTTTATGAGTAATTCTACTTTTCTATATTCCTAAGGAGTTATTGATTCTATTGTTGTTATAAAGAGCTCCAAAGCTCACTATTACTTAGGAATTTGCAACTCCGCTAGAAAAGGTCCTCCACGACTGCCATGTCTTGCCCGACCACCACGACAACCTCTTCGTTGGAAATTGTGGTTGTGGAACCCAACTCTACCACCACCAGAGTATCCTCCTTGCCTTAGCCGATTACTTTCCATAACTACAATTCAAAGAATCCACTTAACATTCAGGAAGTTTCACTTCTCTCCCTATCTTATGAGCTTATATTTATATTCTTTAATAAATATATCTTTGTACATTGAGGGCAATGTACATCTTAAGTGTAGGGGGTTATTTATATCACTATCAGAAAAATCCCTGAATTTTATCTTTTTCTCTATGACTCACTCATATCACTATTAGAATGAGTTTTGATTAATTTATGATTTTTATTTATATGTCTTGAATTAAAACATAGGTATTTATGCATTGATGGTTTAAAATTTAAGTAATTAAAGAATCAAACATGATAAGTTGATTTTTGACTATTAAAATTTTAGGTTATTTCCCCAAGTTTAGGTATTATCTTGGAGTTGAAATTCACAGAGTTAACATCAAAAAGCCATAATTTTTGTGAGATCTTGAGCCTTTAGAGCATATACTATTTCTTCTATACTCACTTTTATTGTTGCTATGAGTAAGTTAATATGGATTTGTAACTCTAGAACTTGCTTCGATTATACATGTCAAGACCACACCATTGATTTGATATGTCAAGATGATAAAGGCACTTAGGTTTAACCTACTCACTCCATAAAAGCATACCTTCATAATTAACCCTTAGTGAAACCTATTGAGCCTATTAAGTCATTCATTGATTTATCCCCAATATTAACCCATAACCCATTATTGTTGAAATCCCCTAAATTAATTTGATCCCTATTTTTGTCGAGATTTGATTTGGATAAATTTATTTTTGATAGTTAGCAAAGTTCTAGGTACTTGATTTGTTCTTAAAAAAAATATGTAATGCTTGGGTTAAAATGATGTTATCCATAAAAAAGCTCAATTCTAGGTTATCTAAATTAGGAATGTAATTTGTCAGTTTTAGTATTTTTCTAGTTAAATAATTTTTCAATTCAATCTTGATTCTAACCTTCTCTTTTAGCTTGTGACCACACCCCCAAACAAAGCCACGTTACAACCCTCTAAAGACCTTTTGATTGATGTATCATCTCAATATATAGTGGTAGAGATTTGATTTTCATGCAAGCCTATGGTAATAACTTTTCATATTGACTGTTGAGTGCTACATTCATTGTCCTTAAACACCTCGAGTGATTTGAGTGAATCTTTAGTGAGGATGTTAAACTCTGTGATATTTTGAATCAAAGGTGATTACTTAGATGAGGGGAGACACCAATGTTTTTCGTGATAAAATGCTCAAATTAAAACTTTAATGTTCTTCTAGTTGACTTCTCAATGTATGATTGCTTATGGATTACTTTGAGATATTATTTATAGGAATTATAAGCTGAGAAAAATGATTTCTTAACTGTGAATTGAGAATTTTTCTTGAGGACAAGCAAACGCTTAAGTGTGGGGGTATTTGATAAGTCGTAATTTATACATATTTTTATCCCATGCTTAGCACATTTTTTGGATGAATTATCATTAGATTTGTGGAATTTGATGCTCCTAATCCTTTAATTTCATATCTTATACTTAGGTGAGCATAGGAAAGTAAAAAGAACGAGAAATAGGTCAAAAATGGAGAAAATAGGCCAACTTAGGAAATCAACACGGCCTGGACTTCCTCACATGGGTAGAATACATGCCCGTGTCTATTTCACAGCCTTGAACACGGTTCGAAACATTTGCACACGGGCGTGGCACACAGTCATGTCCCTGTCGAGCCCAAGTTGAGTTCTATTCAAAAAAGGGCAATTTTGAGGGTTTGAAAGCATTCTAAAGCCTATTTAATAGACACTAAAGGACGATTAGAAAGACACACAGAGTAGGAATCAAGGAATTACTCGAAGAAAGCCGATTGATCCAGCTCAGAAGTCAGATTCTCCTTCAAGACTAAAGATCTCCCTTCAATTTCCTGCAGGGGTTTTTGGGTTTTCTTTATGTTTTGTCATTATTATTCATCAGAGATGTTTTCTTTTATAATTATGAACTAAATCTCCTAAATACCTAAAGGGGATGAAACCTAAGACGGATCTTGTTAATATTTTCTGAATTATATGATAAATACTTGATTTGTTCTTAATTATGTTCTTAACTCTTGTTTTAATATTCCAGGATATTGATTTAAGTATTGATGTTCTTATTTAGAGGATGAAGAGCCCCTGTCTAAGAGTGGATCATTCATAATTAAGCGGAGTTGCATGCAATCCTAGAGATAGGACGACATAAACATACCGGATTAGAGTAAAATCTAATAAGGGAATCCATAGATCGAGTTAATGCAACACTAGGGTTTTTAATTAGGAAGAGATTTCAATTAATCAACCTAGGGTTAGACGTTATTAGTCTCGAGAGGGATAATAATATAAATTAGGGATTTCTATGGATCAAGTCAAGTGAATAAATCGTCTGGTTCAGAGTCGAATAACAAGTGAAGTCTAGGTGGATTCTTCCTTGGGTATTGTCTAAATCAATCAGTTTTCCCAAAAGTATTTTCCCAATTTACTTTATGTGCATTCTTACTTTAGTTAATTAGTTTAGATAAAACAACTCCCCTTATTCTTAGGCTACATAATAAAAAGAAGGTTAATACTAGTACTTTTAGTTCCTGTGGGTTTGATATCCGGTCTTGCTATAAACTATACTACTGTTGGATAGGTACGCTTGCCTTCATTGTGATAATAGTTAGTTTCAAGTACGATCAATTATAAATTTAAAACTTATCGCGAGTGACAATCACAACCCCATGTATATGTCGTTATGTCATGCTCAATCATCACATGTGTATGTAGAATGGCCATGCTTAGTAAAAGTCATTTAAACATACATTAAAAATATATCAGTTTTACAACCACAGTCAAGTCAGTTAAATCAGTCATACAATCATAGTCAAATCAGTCAAATTCACAGTCTAAGTGGATCATCTACCCATAAGGGCTAAACAGTCATTTTGCCCTGTAGGGGTATTTCGGTAATTTTACAAATCGAGGTCTTAACGACCCAACAGATTGTCCACCGTCACCTCGAGCGACTTAAGTAACCTAAACAGACATAACAGTGTAAATGGGCCTAAGGCCTATACTCGGCCCAAGTGGGCCCACACGCTCGTGTAGCCCATTTAGCCCAACTTTAGTTACGGCTATGTGACCTACATAGCCCAGTCCAATATTTATCAACTATCATGGATTTAATCTGTGTGGGGCTCACAAGCCCATTGGGCCTACACGGCCCAACGAATCCCTTAACGGCCTATCTCATGCACACGACATGACAAGCCCAACTACTTTCCCTCTAATAGTTAGATTTACATGGGCCCATTGGACCCATTCAGCCCAAAACAGCCCTACCACACGAGAACACTCATGGCGGCCTCTACTGTCTATCATCCGTGGTTTGTGGGCTCAATTTACCCTACGAGCGATCGTACGCTCGTGAGGCCTCAAATGCCAAAGTTTCAGCTTTTTGGCTTTTGCCGACTTCCATCAAAGAAGGGCGTGAATACACACTTGTTTATGAGAACACGTCAAAGTCCACGATCACCAACCTTGGTTAAGCAGGAATCCCTCCTAGTTTCAACCATTAGAAAAATTCCTTATTTTTATATGACCACTTCAACCACAGAGTTCCAGTCCAACTCCACCTCCTACAGAGCTCAAATAGCAAAATAAGTACTCCATTGCACATCCCAAGACTTGAACCTTAGACCTCACAGTTACACAACACGCCACCTTGCCACTCCACCACAGGCTTTTTTTGTGTTAATTCTTAAAGCCTACCCACTAACATCAAGGCTCCTTTAAGAGAAAAACATAAATTTTTGGTAAAGCCCAAGTTTAAACCCAGGACTTCTCTAACACTCCTAAACACTCCTAATCACTTAACCACTACAGCAAACAATCAACTGTGTCATTCAGTTGCACAACTAAATTCTAATTCCTCCGATATGCGAAGCCTATTTCTTCTAGGCCCAAAATTTGGGGCGTTACAGAGTCATCTAGGCTGGGCGTAATTGTTACTGGTTCCAGCCCCTTGGTTACTCTAGGAAAAATTTGGGTGGTTTTGCCACGATAGGTTATAGAAGTTGGATTGCAGTCCTTGCCTTCCTCGAACTTGGTTCTGGTTACCCATGTAATATACGGATTCGGGGTTCGATGTACATTCTTCGAACAAATGTCCTTCCCTACAATAAACACAGGCTATACTCTCAAATTGGTGAGGTGGTTGGGCTGCAAAACTATTAGACCAATTAGTGGTAAGATTCTTAAGCATTGAGGATATTGAAGATAACTGAGATAGGAGAGAAGTGAGAGCGTCCACTTCATGTATTCCAGCGACTCGTCTTTCTGACGCAGCTCAATTGGTTGGCCATTGATAACTGTTACTGGCGATCCTTTCGATGATTTTGTAAGCCTCATTATAAGACTTAGAAAGGAGAGCACCATTAGCAGAAGCTTCTACTACTATCCTTGTGTGTGCATTGAGACCATTATAAAATATCTCAAGTTGGATGCAATGTGAAATTCCAACAAACCGTGTGCCCCACACGGCATTAGACACACCCGTGTGTCTAAACCGTGGAAAAATAGGGCATACATACTAACTTGTCCACATGGCCACAAAACACGCCCGTGTGCCAGCCTGTGTGCTACACATGACCAATAAACACACCCATGTGTCTAGGCTGTGTCAAAACTGGAGGGTATACTGCCTTTAATTTGTAGGGTATGATCGTGTGGCACACAGGTCCTGTAGCGTGACCGTGTGTCACACACGGTTGAGACACATGCTAATGTCCCTGCCTGTGTAGACAAAAATAGGCCATTTGAATAGCCAATTTGCCACCCAATTTGGGTCAACCTTCAAGCAAAGAAACAAGTCTAATTACTGGAAACACAAAAATTTATATACTTTTTCATACCCAATTTTACTTAAATTCATGCAAATCCGGTTAAATTCTTGTCAAAAAATAATTAAATATTATAAAATAATTAAATCGTGTTAAAAATATGAACATGGTGAATTTATTTAATTTTATACTTAATTTTGATTAATTTTGACTATTTTTTTGACAGATTCGCGCAAAGGGCGAAAATTGGCTTGGCTGACACTACTGAAAGCACAAAACCGAGAAGCAATTTGAAGTATCAAGGCACGTTAATTTCCAGCCTAAGACGGTCCAAAATTGTATCTTAATTCATAATTTAATTAATTTTAATTTATTCCTCATTTAATTTGGGTTAAATAAATTATTTTTAATTAATTATGGAGAAAGGGTCCAGTTGAACCGCACCGGTCGAGCCAAATTGGGTGAACCGAACGAGCCACTAAATGGGCAGCCCAGAACCTTCCATATGCTGACCCAAATTGGCATTTTAACTTATTAAATATGCTTGCAAAAAGGCCCTCAAAAGACTTCTAAATCACATTCAAACCCCACCTTAAATTATGGCTTTGTAGATTTGCTCAAGCTTAAAATAGCAAAGTTGAAACTCTCAACTTTTCCATGTGTGTGGCCGGACAAGGGAGGTATCTTTGGCTGCTGGAATTTGCTATTTTTAGTAGCCACAATCAGCTAGAAAAGCCACCCCTTTCTGATCATTCAAAGCATCCCTCACTTCACATCATTCTCTCATTCCCTCTCTCACTTTTCTCTCATTTTTCCATTCCATTCCTTCTTGTTCAAGTGTCAATTTCTTATCTTGGGAAAGAGACTATCATCAGCCATTTGGAGCAGCAATTTAGGTGTTCATAAGCCACCTTGATAGCCAAGACCAACGAAGAACGAAGAGCGGAGCAACTAGTCAAGCCACGGAGAAACACCAGATTTGCTTCTTGTTCCCTATCTCTTTAAATTTTGTTGTTGTTTTGATGAACATGATTATGAATATTTATACTATTGAAATTGTTATTTTAATCAATTCAGCTTAAACTATGTTTGTGTTGGGTTGATTATATTCTGCCCGCTTGAATTGTTAAAATCGTGTTTATGTTGTTATAAGCGTCGGTAAGATGCATGATTAAGTAAAATCATTCCTAAGTTATTATTGCATTACGACTGTGAGGTAACTAATGAATTAATTATTTAAACTGATTGCAACTGTAGTTAATTGACACAGTACTTAATCAGTGCTTGTTTATTCTTCTAAGGTAGCTGAAGGTTAAATTAGCAATGTATCTGGCGATATTATTGCCTTGCATAACTTGCAAGATTATTGTGATTAAATTGTTTCAAGGTAGGGATGCATTGTTACTTCACATAGTCTTTTATATGCTTATTAGATTTTAATTAATCGTTTGAATTGACATAGGGATATGCAAGAGATTGGTTCAATCTAATGAGTATGTATGTGCAATAACATGTTTGCCTGCTAGAATCTGTTTAGTCGGTTGAATTGACATAGGGATATATCAAGAGATGAATGGATTTTTTGTATGTAGTTTGTTCATAAGTTAGCAAATTCCCGGGTTGCTGTGAATTTATTCGTAACAATATAAACATGAGTTTGATAATTCTAAGTTAAAGAAATATAATTAATCCAACACAAGTATGTTACCTTGATTAAATCTTATTTTGAAATCGTGCATTAGAACTCCTTTGTTTTATTTTAATTATTTACTTAGTTTTTAAATAGTTTTTGAACATCTATTAAAACCAAATTATTTTTACCTCACCAAAGTGTTTTACAATTATTTTCATAAATAATTCTTTTTACATTCCCTGTGGGTACGATAACTCGACATTTACTTGTCACTTTATTACTTGTTGCGATTGTGTACACTTGCACATTTTTTTCCATCGTCTAAGTTTTTTGCGCAGTTGCCGGGGACTATTTTAAAAAGCCATTATTTGTGAATTTGTTACTTTTACATTTTTGTTTATTTTCCTGTTTAATTTTTAACTTAATTAATTTTTCTTTGATAATTTCAGGTGTTTATGAGTATTGACCAGATCATTGACTTACTCCCTGTAGACCCTGAGATAGAATGAACCTTTCGACAGCGAAGAAGACAAGCGAATCAGAGAAAGACTGAAGGAATGAATTTCGAGAATATGAATCAAGGAAATGGAGCAAACCTTTCTCAAAATCCTATCCTTATTGCTAACGATAGGGATAGAGCCTTAAGAAAATATGTTGTGCCAGTATTTAACGATCTTAATCCAAGCATTAGGAGACCCGAAATCGAGGCACAACAATTAGAGCTGAAGCCAATTATGTTCCAGATGCTTCAGACAGTGGGGCAATTCAGTGGAATGCCTGTCGAAGACCCTCATCTCCATTTAAGACTATTTATGAAGGTGAGCGACTCATTCAAATTAGCTAGAGTTACCGAATATGCATTATAATTAAAGCTATTCCTGTACTCACTAAGGGACTGAGCTCGAGCCTGGTTGAATTCATTGCCACCAAACTCAATTTCTACATGGCAAGAGTTAGCCGAAAGATTCCTCATGAAGTATTTCCCACCTAGCAAGAATGCTAAGTTGAGGAAAGAGATCACTATCTTCCAACAAATGGATGATGAGTCCTTGTATGAGGCATGGGAACGTTACAAAGAATTATTACAGAAATGTCCTCATCACGGAATCCTACATTGCATCCAACTTGAGACATTTTATAATGGTCTCAATGCTCACACAAGGATGGTAGTGGATGCTTTTGCTAACGGTGCTCTCCTTTCTAAGTCTTATAATGAGGCTTACGAAATCACTGAGAGGATCGTCAGTAACAATTACCAATGGCTGACCAATCGAGCCGTGTCAGGAAGATGAGATGCTAGAATACATGAAGTGGACGCTTTCACTTCACTCGCATCTCAGGTATCTTCAATATCCTCAATGCTTAAGAATCTTACCACAAATGGGTCTAATAGTTTTGTAGCCCAACCACCTCACCAATTTGAGAATATAGCCTGTGTTTATTGTGGGGAGGGAAATTTGTTCAAAGAATGTCCATCAAACCCCAAATCCGTATATTAAATGTGTAACCAGAACCAAAATCAAGGAAGGCAAGGACTGCAATCCAACTTCTACAACCCATCGTGGCGAAACCACCCGAATTTTTCCTGGAGTAACCAAGGGGCTGAAACCAGTAACAACTACGCTCAACCTAGATCGACTCAGCCGCCTAGCTTTTCCCCACAAGTTCAAAACCCAGTTCAAGTTGAACCATCCAATAGTTTGGAAAATCTGCTGAAGGCATACATGGCGAAGAATGATGCCTTAATTCGAAGCCAATGAGTTACATTAAAGAATCTAGAAAACCAAATAGGCCAGCTTGCAACTGAACTTAGGAATCGACCAGAAGGTGCTTTACCTAGTGATACGGAGAATCCAAGAAATCCGGGGAAGGAACACTGCAAAGCATTAACACCAAGGAGCAGAAAGACAGTAGAGCCCAACACTATCTAAGCTGAAAGGGAGCCAGCTGATGCTCAAGACTCAGAGGAAGTTCAACCGAGTGTTGAAATTCCAGTTTCATAAGAACCAGAATCTGTAAAACTCGATATGGTAATTCCAAAACTAGCTAATTCTGATCAACTAACAACTTCGTTAGATGCAGAATTGCCGCATAAAACTAACCAACCAGTTCCAGTAAAGAAACCACCACCACCCTACCCCCAAAGACTTCAGAAGTGAAGTAGGAAATTCAATTCAAGAAATTCCTAGACGTACTCAAGCAACTTCACATCAACATCCCGTTGGTTGAAGCACTTGAACCAATGCCGAACTACGTCAAGTTCATGAAGGATATCCTGTCCAAAAAATGAAGACTCAGAGAATTTGATATGGTAGCTCTAACGAAGGAATGCAACATTGGAGCAACATATTGTGGTAAGGCATTATGTTACTTAGGTGCAAGTATAAACTTGATGCCTATGTCAATATTTAGAAAGTTGGGGATAGGTGAAGTCAGACCTACTACGGTTAAACTTCAACTAGCAGATCGATCCTTAGGACATCCAGAAGGAAAAATTGAGGACTTTTTGGTACGTGTAGATAAATTTATCTTCCCTGTTGATTTTGTTATCCTAGACTTTGAAGCAGACAAAGAAGTTCCAATTATCCTAGGAAGACCATTCTTAGCAAACGGAAGGACCCTTATTGATGTGCAGAAGAGCGAACTTACGATGCATGTTTAGGATGATCAGGTAACATTTAATGTTTTTAAGTCTATGCGATTTCCTGACACAATTGATGATTGTTCTGCAGTATCCGATTTAGAGGATTTAATAGTGGAAAAAGAGCTCAACTATGTTGAAGATCCATTGGAACAAATTTTGACATCAGATCCTCCAAATGATGAAGAGGATGAGGAATATTTAGCTTTGTTAGAAGCTAATCAAAGGGGGTTTAATCCATAATCCCACTTTGAATCTTTGGAGTTGGAGAAGAGGGATTATGCCCAACCAAAAGCGTCAACTGAGGAACCACCTAAATTATAACTTAAGGTATTACATTCACACTTAAAATACATTTATTTAGGTAACTCTTCTACTCTGCCTATGATTGTTTCAGCAGAATTAACTACTGAGCAAGAAGAGAAACTCATCTTGGTACTGAAATAATTCAAAAAGGCCATCGGATGGACCATAGCCGATATTCGCAGTACTAGCCCATCTGTATGCATGCACAAGATTATCCTAGAAGATGGACAATGGAGACTGAACCCCATCATGAAGGACGCGGTGAAAAAGGAAATTATCAAGTGGTTAGATGCGGGTATCATTTATCCCATCTCAGACAGTTCGTTTGTAAGTCCGGTCCAGTGTGTGCCAAAGAAGGGAGGTATCACCGTTATAAAAAACGAGAATAATGAATTGATACCAACTAGAACAGTTACGGGATGGAGGATTTGCATCGATTACCAGAAGCTGAACAAGGCGACTAGGAAAGATCACTTTCCTTTGCCGTTCTTGGACCAGATATTGGATAGACTCGTAGGGCGAGACTATTACTATTTTCTCGATGGATACTCAGGGTATAATCAGATTACTATAGCACCAAAAGATCAACACAAGACAACATTCACTTGCCCATACGGTACATTTGCATTTAGATGCATGCCATTTGGTTTATGTAATACACCTGCTACATTTCAAAGATGTATGATGTCTATTTTTACTGATATGGTTGAAAAATACTTGGAAGTTTTTATGAATGACTTTTCAGTGTTTGGAGATACTTACGATGATTGCTTAGCCAATCTAGCTAAGGTACTAAGATGATGCGAAGAAACAAACCTAGTACTTAACTGGGAAAAGTGCCATTTCATGGTACGAGAAGAAATTGTTCTAGGGCATCAGATAACGAGACATGGAATCAAGGTAGACAAAGCAAAGGCATATGTTATTGAGAAGCTTCCACCTCCAACATCTGTAAAGGGTGTTAGGAGCTTCTTGGTTCACGCCGGGTTCTATTGAAGATTTATCAAGGACTTCTCCAAAATTGCTAAACCCTTATGCAAATTATTGAAGAAGGACACGACGTTCAAGTTCGATGATGAATGCTTAAAGGCTTTCAAGGATTTGAAGAGTCCATTAGTTATGGCACCCATAATTGTCACACCAGACTGGGATCTACCATTTGAGTTAATATGTGACGCAATCGATTTCACGATAGGAGCTGTCATGGGCCAACGAAGGAACAAAGTTTTTCATCCCATCTACTATGCAAGCCGGACTCTTACAGGAGTTCAACTGAACTATACAGTAACAGAAAAAGAGTTACTTTCTATTGTATTTGCTTTTGACAAATTTTGATCTTATCTTGTAGGTACCAAAGTAACTATTTATACAGACCACTCGGCAATCAAGTACTTACTTGCCAAGAAAGATGCTAAGCCAAGATTGATCCGATGGGTGCTTCTACTTCAAGAGTTTGATCTTCTACTTCAAGAGTTTGATCTAGAAATTCAAGATCGGAAGGGAGTAGAAAACCAAGTAGCAGATCACTTGTCCAGATTGGACCCGCAAGAACGGGATTCTCCTAATATACCGATTCAAGAAACATTCCCAGATGAACATATACTGAAGGTAAGTCATTTCCATAATACCCCTTGGTTTGCTAATATTGCTAACTATTTAGCTTGTGGTTTGATGCCAATTAATAAGACATATCAACAAAGGAGAAAGTTTCTTCACGACGTGAAGTACTACTTCTGGGAAGAGCCATATTTGTTTAAGAGGTGTGCAGATCAGATGATCAGGAGATGTGTGGCAGAAGATGAAGTACAAAAGATTTTATACCATTGTCACTTAGCTCTGAGTAGGGGACACTTCAGAGGTACTCGTACGGAGGCCAAAGTATTGCAAGCCAGATTCTTTTGGCTGGCACTATTCAAGGATGCATATGCGTACGTAAAGAGTTGTGACCGATGTCAAAGGGTCGAAAATGTCACCAACAGAAATGAGATGCGTCGAACAAACATCATTGAGGTAGAATTGTTCAATGTATGGGGTATTGACTTTCTTGGTCCTTTCCCTCTGTCTTTTGGTCACAAGTATATATTGGTAGCAGTAGACTATGTGTCCAAGTGGGTCGAGGCTGAAGCTTATTCGACAAACGATGCTAGGGTTTGTAATTAAGTTCTTGCAGAAACACATGTTCACAAAGTTTGGAACCCTAAGAGCTATCATTAGTGATGAAGGGTCCCACTTTGTGAGCAAGTGGTTAAAATGGTTGTTAGACAAGCACGGAGTGAAACACAAGGTTGCAATAGCTTACCATCCATAGACGAATAGGCAAGCTGAACTGGCAAATAAAGAGATCAAAGGCATACTTGAGAAGGTATCGACAAGATTGGTCCAAAAGGCTGGACGATGCTTTATGGGCTTACCAAACAGCATACAAGACACCTTTAGGGATGTCACCCTATAGGTTGGTCTTTGGGAAAGCATGTCATCTACCGTTAGAGTTAGAGCACAAGGCTTACAGGGCTCTTCGATAACTCAACTTGGATCCTAATCTTGCTAAAGAGAAACAGATGTTCCAACTTAATGAGCTAGAGGAACTCTGGCTATTCTCCTACAAAAATGCCAAAATTACTCAAGGAAAGACTTAAGAAATGGCATGACAAGCACATTCGAGTTCGAGAATTTGAAGCAGGTCAGCGAGTTTTGTTATTTAATTCCAGACTAAAGTTCTTTCCAGGTAAGCTAAAATCATGTTGGTCCGGTCCATTTACTATTCATCGCGTCTATCCATATGGAGTTATCGAGCTCCAAGGTAAGAGAGGTAATTTTCAAGTTAATGTTCATCGCCTGAAACACTATTAGGGAGATAAGATTGAAAGGAATGAAATTTCATTCATTTTATCGGATGTTTAAAACTTTCTTATTTTTTGTTTTAATAAAAGATTTAGAGTATATTTTTGGGATTAATATGTTTAAATAAATTCTGTCTAGGAGATTGGAACTTAAGCGGGACCTCTTATGACCCCTCCAATCTTTCCTTGGAATTGATTTTAACATAATTTTCCTAAAAAATATTCTCTAAATAGAAATTTTACTCTTTGATTTTTCAAATAAAAAGGTCAATTTTGACCCGAGTCTTAAATTGCAACTCAATTCCAAATTTTCATTAAGTTTTGGGACTTAATTGAAACATTTTTAAAATTTGGTTGCCCTTTTCGTAAATAATAAAAACTAGAAGCCACTTTTGCAAATATTTTCAAAAGGCTTCTAGAATAAATGTTTTTAGTTTAAAAAAATTGATAATTATTAATATATAATTATACCCATAATAATATATATTAATTATTATCAATTTTTGGATTTTATTTGATAAGTTTTTATAATAAGATTATAATCTTTAATATATAATTATATCTATTATAATTTATATATTAATCTTTATCAATTTAGCATAAAATTAAGATTTTATCTTTATCTGAATAAATTAAATAGCAATTAATAACTTAATATGCTTATATCTAATTATTAATTGTTGTTATCTCTATATAGGATTAGAACTTAGAATTTTTATTAATTAAATTGTTTTAAGAATTCTACTCTAATTCTTATTTCTCCCTCTATAAATACCACCCATCTTCCCATTCATCTAATACTTAAAATCCAAAGAACCAAAATACCAAAGTGCCTAAACCCCAAGCAACAGCAGCACCAAGCTGTCGGCCAGCACACGCCCAGCTCCATCGCACGCCCATCCCACGCACAACGCGCACATTGCCTCGAGCAGCCCCACCCTCAGCTCGCGCCAGCCTTCACCCCGCGCGTGGTACCTACCCTCCGCACCATCCTGCGCATGCCCAAGTCCTACTTGCTGCCGAACACCCGTGCTGCTGATTGCTACCAGCTGCTCCCACACGCACCACGCTCGCACACCCTAGCTGCTTGTGTGACATTCCTCTCCCATCCACCCTAAGCCACAAACCCTCCAACCCTTCTTTTAAATTCCCATCTTTTTCTTCATTATTATTATTAATTTCTAGAGTTCTTATATTTTTACAAAAAGAAAGGTGGTAACACCTAGTTTCTCTTAATTTTAATTTTATTAATTAAATTTTCAATTCATTGAATTATTAATAATTTTTCTTAAATTTTATTGAGAAACTAATTTTTCCATCTTATGATCAGGTTAAACATGCCTCGTAAGAGAACTCGTGCGTCCGCTCAAATTGATGGAACACAAAACAAATTCCACTGTGAAGAAGCCAAAGTGAGATACGAAAGTATCTTAAAAAATCAACAGATGCATCCAAAAAAAGGCTTCACTTTAAAGGAGAGCAATTACCGAGACTTTATGGCACGTATTCGTCAAGTTGTTGAAACCCTCAATTGGGAGTTGTTTTGTGAAAAGAGACCTAGTGTGGATGAGGAACTAGTTCGTGAGTTCTATGCAAATTTAACTTCAAGTGAGATGACAGAAGTTCCAGTTCGCGGAATCAAGGTACCGATAAATTCAAATGCTATTAATGAGTTCTTTGAATTACCAGATTTCGAAAATGATGAATATTCCACATTGATGAGCAATATCAAGCCTGAAAATTTGCAAAAAAATCTCGAGGAACTGACAGTTCCAGGTTCTACATGGACTGTGTCAAAACAAGGAATCCACACTTGTCGAAGAGAATATTTGACGCCACTCGCAAAGGTATGGTTTTACTTTATCTGATTCAGCCTTATGCCTAACTCACATGGGACTACAATCTCATTAGAGCAAACGGTCTTATTGTACTCGATTCTAACTAGTAAGACAATTGATGTGGGGAAATTCATCTTGAGGGAGATACATAATTGTGCTGTTAAACACTCTGGCCCTGCTCATTTCCCCTTTACGATAACAATTCTATGTTTGAAGGCTGAAATTCTTGCAAATGTAAGGAAGACAGGGTATAGCCAAGGCACAATCACGGATTGGAACCTTTACCAAGTAGCTGGAGACTCAGTTCTACAGGAATGAGTTGAAGTAAGTGAGGAACTAGAAGACCCTAATAAAGAAGAAGATCCCACGATGCAATCATTTGAAGTCCCTGATAAAGTAGAATCAGTGGAGCCAGAAGCTGAACCTGATGCTAAAACTTTAATGTTTAGAGCTCAATCGTCGAGCCCAGACCTTCGAGATGAGCTATCAAAACTGATGGACTTAATGCAACATATGCAATGGCAGCAACAAGCCTATTGAGATACTAAAAAATAAGGGATGACTCGATGAGAAGTGCTTTTAAGAAAATATACAATGACCCATTTATTTTTGTGCTTGAGTTTCCAGATTTCATATTTGAACCATGTAGTTCATTATCAAAGAAGAAGCAAAGCGATTCATGCAAAGGCGATAGTGATGGAGTAAAAGATGAGTCAAATTCGGAAGGGTCTACAAATAAATAAAGGGAGGATCTTGACTTTATTTTATTTCTACTCTTAGGTCATTTTAGGATTAAGTTTAATTAGGAATTTATTTTTATTTTTTTCATAATAAAACAAGAGAGGAAAATCACTAATAAAATGTGAGCAAGTCACAAAGTATAAAGTGTGGCAATAGATATATGCATGTCTAGGATTGGATTTGGAAAGAGCTTGGTACTCAAGCAGTCAAATTGACTCACCTCCTCTTTTCTAAAATCCTACCTGGTGTATAGTATCTATTCACTTTAAACAATGAGAACATTGTTCATTTTAAGTTGGGGGACCGAAAAAATTGAATTATTTCCACTTAAAATAAAATTTTTCTTTTAATTATGATTAGGATATATTTTGTTCAGAAATTTGAATTCTGTTAAGTATGCTCAATTTGAGTATGAATAAAGTTCTATTATTTCAATAAATTATTATGTTAGCTTAATAATGACATGAATGTATTTTTAATAAAGCATGCAGATTCGTACCATAAAATTTTTAGTTCTTTAGGAATGTTAGGTATGCATGAAAGTTTAAGTCTTTAGAATTGACTTAGTAGTTTCTTGAGGAGAAATCCTAGGGAGCATGGAACGTTGGAAATGATTTAGGCAACTATTGTTTGGACCTTTTGAGCCTTTCAACCCACCATGGTAAATTTTATCCTTTGAAACCCAACTTTGAGACTATATGGCCTGATTTTATTTCGACCCTTACAATAATTAGCCATTACTTTTTGCTTAATGATCTTAAAACTGTCCCAAATGCTAGACTCAGTAATATTCTAGATATTTTTCAAAAATAAGTTTGGGGGAGTTGAAAAGAAGTATCAATTGCTCGAGAATTACAGTACATAAAGAGAGTGCTATTGTTTTTTAGCTTAAATTAAAAAAAAAGAGAGCACATGTATTTGAAAGAGATGTACAAAAGAGCATATGAAAGTCAAGTTGGTGTATCGAAGGTAAAAATTTTGAAGTTTTGATTGATGCTGAGTCTAGGGTTTTTAAACCAAAATCTATCCATCTTTCACTTACCCCTAGCCTAGCCACATTACAACCTTGATAAAGATCTATTGATTCAAAGCCCTCATGCTACCTACATTAGTGGAGAGAAATTGCTACGATCAATATATGAAGACTAAGTTAAGCTTAATGATTGCAGCTCAGTCTTGAATAAAGGAATAAAAATCAAATTGGTAAGGGTTAACATGTCTTTATTACAAAAGCATTTAGTCTAAATTTTGCTATTATAATAAGTTGTAGAATTTGATTTGAACAATATGTATGCTTAAGTAGCATAACTATCAACTTTCTTATCTTTGAGCATAAGTATTTTAAATTCATAATTTTGGGAAAAATGTTGTTCTGAAGAAATTTTTCAAAGGTGTTTCTGAGAGATTCTTTTCAAAATTTGTGCATTACTCGGGACGAGCAATGAATTAAGTTTGGGGGTGTGGAAACACAAAAATTTATATACTTTTTCTTACCCAATTTTACTTAAATTCATGCAAATTCGGTTAAATTCTTGTCGAAAAATAATTAAATATTATAAAAAAACTAAATCGTGTTAAAAATATGAACATGGTGAATTTATTTAATTTTATACTTAATTTTGATTAATTTTGACTATTTTTTGACAGATTCGCGCAAAGGGTAAAAATTGGCTCGGCTGACACTGCTGAAAGCACAAAATCAAGAAGCAGTTTGAAGTATCGAGGCACGTTAATTTCCAACCTAAGACGGTCCATAATTGTGTATTAATTCATAATTTAATTAATTTTAATTTATTCCCTATTTAATTTGGGCTAAATAAATTATTTTTCATTAATTATGGAGAAAGGGTCCAATTGAACTGCACTGGTCGAGCCAAATTGGGTGAACCGAACAAGCCACTAAATGGGCAGCCCAAAACCATCCATATGCTGACCCAAATCTGTATTTTATCTTATTAAATATGCTTGCAAAAAGGCCCTCAAAAGACTTCTAAATCGCATTCAAACCCCACCTTAAATTATGGCTTTGTAGATTTGCCCCAAGCTTAAAATAGCAAAGTTGAAACTCTCAACTTTGCCATGTGTGTGGCCGGCTAAGGGAGGTATCTTTGGCTGCTGGAATTTGCTATTTTTAGCAGCCACAATCAGCTATAAAAGCCACCCCTCGCTGATCATTCAAAGCATCCCTCACTTCACATCATTCTCTCATTCCCTCTCTCACTTTTCTCTCATTTTTCCATTCCATTCCCTCTTGTTCAAGTGCCGATTTCTTCTCTTGGGAAAGAGACTCTCATCAGCCATTTGGAGCAGCAATTTAGGTGTTCATAATCCACCTTGATAGCCAAGACCAGCGAAGAACAAAGAGCGGAACAACTAGTCAAGCCACAGAGAAACACCAGATTTGCTTCTTGTTCCCTATCTCTTTAAATTTTGTTGTTGTTTTGACGAACATGATTATGAATATTTCTACTATTGAAATGGTTATTTTAATCAATTCAGCTTAAATTATGTTTGTGTTGGGTTGATTATATTCTTCCTGCTTGAATTGTTAAAATCATGTTTATGTTGTTATAAGCCTCGATAAGATGCTTGATTAAGTAAAATCATGCCTAAGTTATTCTTGGGTAACTAATGAATTAATTATTTAAACGGATTGCAATTGTAATTAATTGACACAGTACTTAAACAGTGCATGTTTATTCTTCTAAGGTAGCTGAAGGTTAAATTAGCAATGTATCTGGCGATATTATTACCTTGCATAACTTGCAAGATTATTGTGATTAAATTGTTTCATGGTAGGGATGCCTTGTTACTTCACATAGTCTTTTATATGCTTATTAGATTTTAATTAATCGTTTGAATTGACATAGGGATATGCAAGATATTGGTTCAATCTAATGAGTATGTATGTGCAATAACATGTTTGCTTGCTAGAATCTATTTAGTCAGTTGAATTAACATAGGGATATGTCAAGAGATGAATGGATTTTTTGTATGTAGTTTGTTCATAAGTTAACAAATTCCCGGGTTGCTGTGAATTTATTCGTAACAATATAAACATGAGTTTGATAATTCTAAGTTAAAGAAATATAATTAATCCAACACAAGTATGTTACCTTGATTAAATCTTATTTTGAAATCGTGCATTAGAACTCCTTTGTTTTATTTTAATTATTTACTTAGTTTTTAAATAGTTTTTGACTATATTTTAAAACCAAATTATTTTTACCTCACCAAAGTGTTTTACAATTAATTTCATAAATAATTATTTTTACAGTCCCTGTGGATACGATAACTCGACATTTACTTGTCACTTTATTACTTGTTGTGATTGTGTACACTTGCACATTTTTTTCCATCGTTCCAATTACACAACCATTTCAGCCAATTTTTATGCCAAAACATTCATCATTCATGCTAAAACATTACCATTCTCCAATCATCACTCAATTCATACCAAAACTTAAACCAATATCATGCCTAACCAAATGATCAGTACATCATTCAAACTCAAGCTATGAGCTTACCAAACTTGCCATTCTTTTAACCATACATGAACACATTAAACACATTATATTACCTCACATTTCATATACCAAAATTATACCATAATCTCAACCATTACAAGCCATATCACATGGCTAAATATATATATCACAAAATATAATTCCACAACTTCTAGCCTATACATGCCACACTTTAATATATATACATTTTCAAAGTACCAAAATGAGGTTCGATAGTGTGGTGCGATACTCGAGCTCGCAGTAGCTGTGATATCTATAAAACAATGCAAACACCTACAAAGTAAGCTTTCAAAAGCTTAGTAAGCTCGTACCAAACATCATCAACAGTACATAAAACATAAAACATCAACACATAAGTGCTTATAAATTCTCAAATAATCTATCAATTCTATGCCAACACAATTCATATGTTCATACCAATTCAATGAACTTCACATACATAATATTATCTACCACATAGGTATGGTACATACCTGAACCTTCCTGTACTTATTCATTTTCATTCTCACTTTCCGTTCGGATATTTTAAGACTCTCCATCAATTATTCTTGCTTTAAACATCTGCACACTTAGTGATTTAAAGGTTAGCCGAAGCTGAAATGATTTCGCACACTTAGTGCCATCTTAATTAGCCGAAGCTATATCGGAATCGCACACTCAGTGCCTCATATAGTCAAAGCTAGTTTAAATTGCACACTTAGTGCCAAATACCATTGATTTATCATACTATTCATCCAAACTAAATATATATACAATCCATTTATAATCAAAGCTTCAAAACATACTTATAACATCATATTTGCGTACAAACTTACCTCGTACTCCGAATTGTCGACTCGGATCGTTTACTCTATAATCTTTGACGTCCCTCGGTCTAAGTTCAAATTCCTCTTTTCTTGATCTATATGTATTCAAAATTAACCCTTTTATTCACCAAATCATTCAAAACAATCCATAGACACATATTTGGGGCATTTTGCAAACTAGCCCTCACATTTTCACATTTCAACACTTTAGTCCCTAATTCACAAAATCACAAAATACACAAAATTTGCTTGTACACAAGCTTAGCCGAATTTTCCTAGCTCTCATACTTGTCCATGCATTTCATTTATTTCACATTTTAGCCCCTCAATTTACAATTTTCACAATTTAGTCCATTTTACTCAAAATCATCAAAAATCCAAAAACAAGATATATTATGTAACACCCTGAATTTGGGCCTAGAAGTTTTGGGCCTTAAGCATAGGAGTGGTTGAAGGTAGCTTATAATATTTTGTTGTGCATGTAAATTTTGTTAATCAAGGCTTGTTTTAGTGGTTAAGTGTGCTGAGAAGTGTTGGAGAAGTCTTGGGTTCAAACCTGGACTCTAGCAAAAATTTTGGTTTAAGGTGAATCAAACCCTCGGTGTAGTAGGTAGGCCTTAAGAATATTGTTGGAGAAGTTGTGACACAAAAAGCCTTGTGGTCTAGTGGCAAAGCAGCATCACATAAGAGGCAGGAAGGTGGCATCATGGAGTTGGCAAGGAGGTCCAGGGTTCGAAACTCATGGCAAGCAAAGAGCATTTATTTTGCTAACAGAGGGCGGCAAGAGTTGGTGTTGAATTTAAACTCTGATGATGGAGGGATCCCACATCGGGAAGCTAACATAAGAGTGGATGTGAAGCTGACTTTAAATAGAGTGAACCATGAGGAGAGTAAAGGTACCTTTCTTGGCTGATCCCTTTCGCTTTATGGCGTGCTCGTTTGGGTTGGGCGTCGGCTAAGAGTGCTCGGGCGTGTATTAACTCCAGTCTCCTATCAGGTGTGTATTTCTCACTAATCTAGCTGTAGGATGGCTACTTCGGGCCGCAATGGGCCGAAAGGGGCCATGTGGGCCCAATGGGCCTACGGGCCTAATTGGATAAGTTGTTTGATTGTGTAGTAAATATTAGACTAGGCTAGGTGAATCTCATATCTGTGGCTATATTTGTGCTAAAAGGGCCACACGAGCGTGTGGACCCATTTGGGTCGAGAATAGGCTTTAGGCCCATTCGTATTGTTATCCCTGTTTAGAATACTTTAGTTTACCAAATTACCAAAATACCCCTAGTTTGTAAAATTACCAAAATACCCCTGGTTTGTAAAATTACCGAAATACCCCTGTAGGTTAGAATTATCGAAATACCCCTGTAGGGTAGAATTACCGAGATACCCTTGTGGGTAAAATTACCATTTTGGCCTTAGGGTGTTAAATGACTATTTTGCCCTTGTGGGCAAGTGACTGACTTGGACTGTGTGGTTGACGGATTTGATTGTGAATGTATGTTGGTGATATAGACAATTTCGGAGGACCAGCAAGGCTTGGAGTATCGGTTTGGATAAACTTGGATCGAATCATCGGACCCTGCGAAGGTAAGTGATCTATAGCTATTAGGGGTTCTTTGGCCGAATATGGTAAGGTGGATGTTGGGTTTGATTAAGCATGAAATATAAACTAAGAATGATGGTGGTTAATTATAGGACATCGTAAGGGATCTCAGTAGCAGTCGTCGCGAAACAGGTGTGTATCGAACACCCTTTCATAGTTCAATTCGGCAAAAGCCGAAGTGTCGAAATTCTGGCATTTTGTGGGCTTGTGAGTGTGCGAGTGCTCACAAGACGTCTAGAAATCATTGGATCTAGAAGCGCAAAGTGGTAAGTTAGTCGTGTATGAAATTTTGTGCACATCGGTAATTGGGCCTCGTTAGGCTTAAACTGGGCCCAATGGGCTTACGGGTCTATACGGGTAAGATAATAAAAAATGAGCAATAAATATGTTCTGTTAGACTGTAAAATTAAAACTGTTTAAACCGATAGAATTACTGAAATACCTTTATGAGTGAAAATGTTTACAGATTTACCCTATGAGCAAAATTACTGATATACCCCTAGGGTTAGGGTTGACCAGAATGCATGATTTGATCATTCATTGCATTTCATCGCATACCATGTTATTGTTATTATCTGTTGCATGGGACTGGGATATTGGTGAAGGAAGTATTGAAAGTGGCTTGTCCACGTACTGGAGGCTTCGCCTCAATTTACTGATATTTGAGCAGCCATGCTGCAACGGTGGAGTGCAGGGCTGGGTGGGTTGAGATATTCCCCACATGGAGTGTAGGGCTGGTACGGGTGGAGTGTAGGGCTGGTACGGGTGGAGTGTGGGTTGAGATATTTCTAGAAGTTTTTAGTATGAAATTGCTTTGGAATATTAATTAGGAGGTCTAAATAGCAATTTGACCAATTCCTAAGTTATGGACAAAAGTTGGACATGGAGGGAATTTTTAAAAAGTTTAGTAGTAAGGGCATTTTGGTCATTTGTATATTAAATGAAATAAAATGGGAAAAATAACACAAAATTTGGTCATCTTCATCATTAGTTGCTGCCAAAATTTGCTCTTCTCCATAGCTAGGGTTTCTTCAACTTTCAAGCTTCATAGTAAGTGATTTCAAGCCCCGTTTTTAATGTTCTTTACATTTTTGAAATCCTCGTAGCTCGGTTTACCTATTTCTACTATTATTTCGAGTTAGGTTTTATGTTTAAAAATTTACCCATGAATGATAGACATGTATTTTGATGTTTGAAGGTAGAATATGAATGTTTGAAGTTAGGAGAACGATCTTTTCTAAGCGATTTTAGCGCAACGAGCAAAGCGGCATAATCGATAAAAATACCTATTGTTCATAATTATGTGTTAGAATGAGAATTTGATGATACCATAGAAGATAAAAATGATCAGCATGTCATTAAACATAAGAATAAGGGCTGAAATTAAATTTTCGAGCCTTGGGGCAAAATCGTAATTTTGTAAAAGTTAGGGGGCAAAAATGTAATTTTTGCATAATGTGATTTTTGGATTGAAACAGATAGCTCGAGTGTTAAATGAACTAAATGTGTTGTTATAGATCAAGAAAGGCATGGAATCGACCTCTCGAGCACGGGGAAAGAAAAAGCTTTGGACTAAATCAAAAATTTCTATATTTTGCACCGAGGTAAGTTTGTACATAAATAAATCATCGATTTCTTTTATGTTATTGTATTTTGATAACATGTGGAATATGGCTGCCTATCAAATGGTTATTTGATGTAAGTTATGAATTTAAATTGATTTCGGACAATTTAGTAAAATGTTGGAAAAGTGAGAAATTTCTGTTGAACCTTCGAATAAAAACAATACAAATGAACTATTGTGTGGTCACGTGTGTAGTACTAAGTGCAGGCTACTACGTGTACCAGATTATTGGTCGCATGTGTAGTACTAAGTGCAGCTACTATGCGTATCATATAGCTTCGGCTACAAGTGTGGAAATGGGAAAATGTTCAGGTAGTTGTGTATCTGTTGTTATTCCGATGAGTTCAACGGGCAATCGATTAAATGAAGATACATGTGAAAGTGATTATGTGATGAATAAGTGCAAGTATATGTTTATTTGAATTTATGAGCAATATGCTCGATATGTGAGCGAACCTCGGTAAAATGGAAAGGATTGAGCGAATTATGTAAGAGTGAATTTTTGTAGTAAAACAATGTTGGACAGCAGCAGTTACATAATTTTGAAAATTCACCAAAAATCATGAAAGTAGAATTAAATCTCAAATAAATTATGGAATTAAATCTTAATGTGTCTACTTTCATATAAAAGAAACAGGGGAAACAAAAGACTTCTATATTATGTGATAATTGAATTCTTGTGAAACAGGTTCTGAATGAATTTAAGATCCCCTGTTATGATTTTAGAAATTCACCATAAATTGTAAAAAAATTATTAAGAGTCATACCATACATGAATGGATTCCTTATTGAGTCTATTTTTACGGGAAACAAATGGCATGGTTGTTGGGATCTTGTACAGGGAGAAATTTTGTTCGTAATGCACAGGTGTCAGAGTTGTCATACCCTAAAATAGGGGAGACTTTAACTAATAAACTGTACTAATTGGCCCGACCAAAAATTCTAGAAAAAAATTAGTAAATATAATTATGAGTCTAGTTTCATGGAAAATTTACGAAATTGAATTTCGAGATATGTAGCTCAAGATATGATTTTTCTTTTAACCGGGACTCTAGAAAATAGCCTGTCATCAATATATGTAACCATATACTAGTATGATTGTTTTACTTTGATAAATTATATATCAATTTAGTACTTAATTACTAAGCTATATGCTTACCATCTTTTCTTTTTCTTGTTTTATAGAATTATTAAGCCAGCTCGGGATTTTGGAGATCGTCGGAGACTTATCTACACTATCAATACTTTTTGGTATTTTGTAATCACTACTTTGGAATTATGGCATGTATAGAGAGAGACGAATCATTTTGTTATATGTCATAATTAATTTGTTTTAAAGTATCACTTTTCTAAATTTTAAAATCTACATGTATCTATGTATATCTCATTAATGCTATCAACTTTAGTCTAAGCTAAAGTAAGTAAATTGAGTAAGGTCGAGTTAATGTGTGAATTCATGTTTTCATGAACAGTAATGCTCCGTACCTTATTTCATCTAGAATATGGGTATGGGGTGTTACATTTATTGGTATCGAGAGCCTGGTTTAGGCGGTTCTCGGATCTCCGTCTTGTGTGTGGAAGTCTATCTCGTACATGCCATAATTATATTATGATAGTGGAATGACTCGACACTTTAAATCAAGTTTTTATAGTAAATGGATCCCGACCGAGTGTGGCGATGATGTAGAAAGTAATGTGTGGCTCCGCAAGCAAGGGATCACCGATGGAGAGTAGGCATGAGACACATGATCGTGAGATAGGGCCCGGGAAGCCTTTCTCCGTATGATGAGTAATTGGTATATAGAATTTGTTCGGGTAAATCCGAGGCGCTCACCTCCTCCACCTCCTCCTATTCCTCAACCAGCCTCGTAGTTCCTCAAGGTGCCGAAATGGTAAGATCGAGCAAACCCCCAGTTGATAAAATTCGAAAGCAAGGGGCTGAAGAATTTAGAGCTAATATAGATGATGATCCCGAAAGAGCAGAGTTCTGGCTTGAAAATTCTACCAGGGTATTCGATGAGCTTTCTTGTACTCCCGAAGAATGTTTGAAGTGTGTCGTATCATTGCTAAGGCATTCGGCATATCACTGGTGGAAGACATTGATATCAGTGGTTCCGAAAGAAAGGATTACATGGGATTTCTTTGAAGAGGAGTTTAGAAAGAAGTATATAAGCCAGCGGTTCATTGATCAAAAACGGAAAGAGTTCCTTGAACTGAAACAAGGCAAAATGTCTGTGGCAGAATATGAACGTGAATTTGTCAGACTTAGCAAGTATGCTCAGGAGTGTGTGTCCACCGAAGCTATTATGTGTAAGAGGTTCGAGGATGGGTTAAATGAAGACATCAAGCTACTAGTTGGGATTTTAGAATTGAAAGAGTTTGTGGTATTGGTTGACCGAGCTGGTAAAGCTGAAGAACTGAACAACGAGAAGAGAAAAGCTGTGAGAGAAGCCAGAGACGCAAGAAAGAGGCCAATTAGTAAGCCATTCCAATCTCAGCCAAAGAAGTCTAAAGAAATGAATCCTCGGTTGATCGTTTCAACCAACATTCGTGACGGGATCGTGGAAGATCATATTCGGATTCTAAAGGCCAAGCTACTTCAATAGCGAGTGTAGGTAATGTGAGATCTAATAGACCCGAGTGCCAGAACTATGGCAAACAACATTTTGGGGAGTGTTGGACGATTAGCCGGGCTTGTTTCAGATGTGGTTCTCGAGAACATTATATTAAGGATTGTCCAAAAAGGGTTGAAGAAGAAAAATTTCAGAGTACCAGACAGACTAGTGTTGCTAATAGAGGTAGACCTCCGAGAAATGCTGGGAGTGGAGCTAGCAGTAGAAGTGTTACAAAGGAATTAACTGGGAGACCGGAAGCTAGAGTACCTACTAGAGCTTACGCCATACGTGCTCGGGAAGAGGCGTCATCTCCTGATGTGATCACT
The DNA here is from genome assembly GCA_025698475.1 of Gossypium anomalum. Lineage (NCBI taxonomy): Eukaryota > Viridiplantae > Streptophyta > Magnoliopsida > Malvales > Malvaceae > Gossypium > Gossypium anomalum. Next base: position 67,163,835 of record CM046956.1, read on the forward strand.
GGTACATTTTCTCTTTATGATACTACTGTTATTGCACTGATTGATCCCGGATCTACTCATTCTTATGTTTGTGTGAATTTAGTATCTAGTAAGAGCTTGCCCGTAGAATCTACTGAATTTGTGATTAAAGTGTCAAACCCTTTAGGCAAATATGTGTTAGTAGATAAGGTTTGCAAAAATTGTCCTTTGATGATTCAAAGTCACTGTTTTCCGGCTAATCTAATGTTGCTACCATTTGACGAGTTTGATGTCATTTTGGGTATGGATTGGTTGATATTACATGATGCTAGAGTAAATTGCGACATGAAAACTCTTGAGTTGAAATGTGAAAATGGTGAAATTCTTCGGTGGAAACAAATGAATCAAATAAATTGCCTATGGTGATTTCATATATATGCCTTTCGATATATGCGAAAAGGGTGTGAAGTTTAACTTGCTTACGTATTAAATACTAAAATGTCCGAGTCGAAGCTTGAATCAATACCTAGGTAGTCCGTGAGTTCTCGGATGTATTTCCGTAAGAATTGTCGGGGTTGCCTCCGATCGAGAGAGGTAGAGTTTTCTATTGATTTGTTACCCGAATCGCACCAATTTCGATCTCTCCATACTGAATGGCTCAGATGAATTAAAAGAATTGAAGGCTCAGGTTGCAAGAGTTAATGAGACAAGGGATTTGTGAGACCGAGTTTCTCTCCTAGGGTGCTCTGTATTGTTCGTAAAGAAGAAGGATGGTTCAATGAGACTTTGCATTGATTACCGTCACTCAATAAGGTGACTATAAAGAACAAGTACCGTTGCTTAGAGATTGATGATTTGTTCGATCGCTTAAAGGGGGCCAAGTGTTTTCAAAGATCGATTTGAGGTCTAGTTATTACCAGTTGAGAGTTAAGGAGTCGGATGTGCCGAAAACCGCTTTCAGAACGAGGTATGGACACTATGAATTCCTTGTGATGCCTTTCGGTCTAACAAATGCTCCGGCTATCTTTATGGATTTGATGAATCTAATCTTTCGACCATACCTGGATAGGTTTGTGGTTGTGTTCATAGATGATATCTTGATTTATTCTCGGAATGAGTCCGAACATGCTAAACATTTAAGAATGGTATTACAGATTTTAAGAGAAAAGAAATTATTTGCAAAATTCAGTAAAAGTGAATTTTGGCTTCATGAAGTTGGATTTTTGGGACATGTAGTTTCGGGTGATGGTATTCGAGTTGATCCGAGTAAAATTTCAGCAATTGTTAATTGGAAACCGCCAAAGGATGTATCTGAGGTTAGAAGCTTTTTGGGCTTAGCTGGATATTATCGACGCTTTGTCAAGGGATTTTCGATGATCGCCTCTCCAATGACTAAGCTGTTACAACAGAATGTTAAGTTTGATTGGACTGAAGAATGTCAACTAAGTTTCGAGAAGTTAAAAAAGCGGTTGACCAAAGCACCCGTGTTAGTGCAACCCGAGTCGGGGAAAGAATTTGTGATCTATAGTGATGCGTCATCAATTGGTCTTGGTTGTGTTTTAATGCAAGAAGGTAAAGTAGTAGCTTGTGCCTCACGGCAGTTGAAACCGCATGAGAAGAATTACCCGACACATGATTTAGAGTTAGCGCCATTGTCTTTGCTTTGAAGATTTGGCATCATTATTTATCACGGTGAGAAGTGCCGAATCTTTACTCGATCACAAAAGTTTGAAATATTTGATGGATCAAAAGATTTGAATTTACGTCAACGGAGATGGCTTGAATTATTAAAGGATTATGAATTAATAATTGATTATCACCCCGAAAGCGAATATAGTCGCAGATGCTTTAAGTAGAAAATCTTTGTTTGCTTTGAGAGTCGTGGGTACAAATTTAACTATGTCTCGATGATGGTTTGCTTTTGGCCGAATTAAGAGTTAAGCCGCTATTTCTTCAACAAATTCGTGAAGCTCGAGAATAATGACAATGAATTACGAACAAAGCGAGCGAGCTCGGTGTGAATTGGATTGTGACTCGATTTTCGAATCGGACGGAGGATTGCTTAATGTTTCGTGATCGAGTATGTGTGCCGAAAGATACTGAGTTGATTCAGAAGATTTTACATGAAGCACACAGTGGTTGTTTGCAAGTTCATCCTGGTAGTACGAAAATGTACAACGACCTGAAGAAAATATATTGGTGGAACAGTATGAAAAGAGATATCTCTGAGTTTGTAGCCAAATGCTTGATTTGCCAGCAAGTGAAAGCTGAACACCAGGTACCTTCAGGTTTACTTCAACCAGTGATGATTCCCGAGTGGAAATGGGACAGAATTACGATGGATTTTGTGACAGGGTTGCCTCTAACTCCAAAAAGGAAAAATGTCATCTGGGTTGTGGTTGATAGATTAACAAAATCAGCTCACTTTATACCAGTACGTACCGATGACTCCCTTGATAAGTTGGCTAAAATATATATTTCTGAAAATGTGAGATTACACGGAGTACCTATATCTATTATTTCAGATAGAGATCCGAGATTTACTTCGAGGTTTTGGAAAAAGTTGCAAGAAGCTTTGGGTACAAAATTGAATTTCAGTACCGCGTTTCATCCACAAGCGGACGGTCAATCTGAAAGAGTAATTCAGGTACTCGAGGATATGCTCCGATGTTGTGTTTTAGAGTTTCAAGGTAGTTGGGAGAAATATTTAGCCTTGGTTGAATTTGCCTACAACAACGATTTTTCAATCGAGCATACAGATGGCACCGTCATTTAAGCATTGTATGGTCTCAAGTGTCGAACTCCTTTGCATTGGACCGAGCTTAGTGAAAAACGGATTCACGGAGTTGACTTGATAAAAGAAATCAAGAGAAAGTGAAAGTGATTCGTGATTGTCCAAAGTCGCCTGGATCGACAAAAGTCATACGCGGATTTGAAGAGAAAAGAGATCGAGTTCAAGTGGGTGATAAAGTTTTTCTAAAGGTATCTCCGTGGAAGAAAATTTTAAGGTTTGGCCGAAAAGGCAAGTTAAGTCCACGTTTCATTGGGCCTTATAAGATTATTGGAAGAGTTGGACCAGTGGCTTATCGGCTAGCCTTACCAACTGAGTTAGAAAAGATTCATAACGTGTTTCATGTGTCGATGTTTGCGACGCTACCGCTTCGATCCTTCACATGTAATTCCTCCGACTTGGAAATTGAAATTCACCGATATGACCTATGAGGAGGAACCAATAAAGATTTTGGCTCTGGAAATTAAACAATTAAGAAATAAAAATATAGCCTTAGTGAAAGTATTATGGCACAGACATGGAATGGAAGAGGCTACGTGGGAACTCCGAGGAAGCTATGAGGAAACAATACCCAAATCTCTTTCTCGGTAAGATTTTCTGGGACGAAAATCTCTAAAGGGGGGAGAATTGTGACAACCCGAATTAGGGCCTAATCAGAATAGTGGTTTCGTGACCACAAATCCGAGATAGAAATAATTATTTTATATTTATTTTGAGGTTTATGATATTATTTCATGATTTCGTGAAAATTTCGTAATGAAATTCTATGCATTAAGCGCTTAAGTTGAGATTAGGGACTAAACCGAATAAATTGCAAAACTTGTGTTCTAGAAGTTTTTAGTATGAAATTGCTTTGGAATATTAATTAGGAGGTATTAAATAGCAATTTGACCAATTCCTAGGTTATGGACAAAAGTTGGACATGGAGGGAATTTTTAGAAAGTTTAGTAGTAAGGGCATTTTGGTCATTTGTATATTAAATGAAATAAAATGGGAAAAATAACACAAAATTTGGTCATCTTCATCATTAGTTGCTGCCAAAATTTGCTCTCCTCCATAGCTAGGGTTTCTTCAACTTTCAAGCTTCATAGTAAGTGATTTCAAGCCCTGCTTTTAATGTTCTTTACATTTTGAAATCCTCGTAGCTTCTGGTTTACCTATTTCTACTATTATTTTGAGCTAGGGTTTATGTTTAAAAATTTACCCATGAATGATAGACATGTATTTTGATGTTTGATGGTAGAATATGAATGTTTGAAGTTAGGAGAATGATCTTTTCTAAGCGATTTTTAGCGAAAACGAGCAAAACTAAGCATAATCGATAAAAATACCTATTGTTCATAATTATGTGTTAGAATGAGAATTTGATGATACCATAGAAGAGAAAAATGATCAGCATGTCATTAAACATAAGAATAAGGGCTAAAATTAAATTTTCGAGCCTTGGGGCAAAATCGTAATTTTGTAAAAGTTAGGGGGCAAAAATGTAATTTTTGCATAATGTGATTTTTGGATTGAAACAGATAGTTCGAGTGTTAAATGAACTAAATGTGTTGTTATAGATCAAGAAAGGCGTGGAATCGACTCCTCGAACGGGGGAAAGAAAAAGCTTTGGACTAAAATCGCAAAATTTATATATTTTGCACCGAGGTAAGTTTGTACGTAAATAAATCATCGATTTCTTTTATGTTATTGTATTTTGATAACATGTGGAATATGGCTACCTATCAAATGGTTATTTGATGTAAGTTATGAATTTAAATTCATTTCGGACAATTTAGTAAAATGTTGGAAAAGTGAGAAATTTCCTGTTGAACCTTCGGAATAAAAACAATACAAATGAACTATTGTGTGGTCACATGTGTAGTACTAAGTGCAAAGCTACTACGTGTACCAGATTATTGGTCGCATGTGTAGTACTAAGTGAGTAGCTACTATGCGTGCTCGAAACTGTGGTCACGTGTGTAGTACTAAGTGCAGGCTACTACGTGTACCAGATTATTGGTCGCATGTGTAGTACTAAGTGCAGGCTACTATGTGTATCATATAGCTTCGGCTACAAGTGTGGAAATGGGAAAAATGTTTAGGTAGTTGTGTATCTGTTGTTATTCCGATGAGTTCAACGGGCAATCGATTAAATGAAGATACATGTGAAAGTGATTATGTGATGAATAAGTGCAAGTATATGTTTATTTGAATTTATGAGCAATATGCTCGATATGTGAGCGAACCTCGGTAAAATGGAAAGGATTGAGCGAATTATGTAAGAGTGAATTTTTGTAGTAAAACAATGTTGGACAGCAGCAGTTGGATAATTTTGAAAATTCACCAAAAATCATGGAAGTAGAATTAAATCTCAAATAAATTATGGAATTAAAGGTTAATGGGTCTAATTTCATATAAAAGAAACAGGGGAAACAAAAGACTTCTATATTATGTGATAATTCAATTCTTGTGAAACAGGTTCTGAATGAATTTAAGATCCCCTGTTCTGATTTAGAAATTCACCATAAATTGTACAAAAATTATTAAGAGTCATACCATACATGCATGGATTCCTTATTGACTCTATTTTTAAGGGAAATAAATGGAATGGTCGTTGGAATCTTGTACAGGGAGAAATTTTGTTCGTAATGCACAGGTGTCAGAGTAGTCATACCCTGAAACAGGGGAGACTTTAACTAATAAGTTGTACTAATTGGCCTAACCAAAAATTCTAGAATAAAATTAGTAAATATAATTATGTGTTTAGTTTCAAGGAAAATTTACGGAATTGAATTTCGAGATATGTAGCTCAAGATATGATTTTTCTTTTAACTGGGACTCTAGAAAACAGCCTGTCATTAATATATGTAACCATATACTAGTATGATTGTTTTACTTTGATAAATTATATATCAATTTAGTACTTACTTACTAAGCTATATGCTTACCATCTTTTCTTTTTCTTGTTTTATAGAATTATTAAGCCAGCTCGGGATTTTGGAGATCGTCGGAGACTCATCTACACTATCAATACTTTTTGGTATTTTGTAATCACTACTTTGGAATTATGGCATGTATAGAGAGAGACGAATTATTTTGTTATATGTCATAATTAATTTGTTTTAAAGTATCAGTTTTCTAAATTTTAAAATCTACATGTATCTATGTATATCTGTTAATGCTATCAACTTTAGTCTAAGCTAAAGTAAGTAAATTGAGTAAGGTCAGGTTAATGTGTGAATTCATGTTTTCGTGAACGGTAATGCTCCGTACCTTATTTTGGTCTAGAATATGGGTATGGGGTGTTACAGGCGGGATTCGAAGTGGCCACAAAGATTAAATTCTGGCTTTTGCTTTTAAACAAGTTCGCGTTTTACTTTTGATTACTTTATTTTGCTTAAAGTTGTAATGAGGCCGCTCTTTTAATTATTTTTATTTTGGATTATTAAACTGGTTAGCACTAGGGTGCGTTTTATAAAAGTTACTTATTTTCAAAATATCACGATAACCAAACAATGCTTCTGCAATGTGATTGTTTTAAAAAAGGAAATAAATATTTTAAATAGACCTAAGCTAAAGTTGATGTTCGTGAACAAGTAAACATGCTTTAAGTGTGGTAATGGATGTGTGCATGTCTAGGATTGGATCTAGGAAAAGCTTGGTACTTAAGCAGTCCAATAGACTCACCTCCTCTTTTCTGGTTTCCTACCTGGCACAGCTTCCATTCACTTAAGCCTAAAACAGAAATATTATTTAAACCCTAAGAGTGATTTTTAGATAAAACGTAACTTCTTTAGTAACAGTTCCATGTGGCACGCTAAATTCGGCCGTAACGTCTGGGCCAGGTTTGGGGTGTTACATATTAACCCAAAACATATCTTTCATAATTCATCAAATAACATCACAAAGCTCATAGTTTCATCAATGGCATCTCATCAAATTATCAACAATTTCATGAATTTAAACATGGGCTATCTAAAGCACTTAACCACAATCACAAAAACGTAGAAATTATCAAAAATGGATCAAAACTCACTTACCAATTAACCAAAGTGAGTGCCGAATGCTTAAAGACTTAGAACCCTAATTTTGTTTCTTCAATTTCAGCTAGATGGTGAATATGATAGCAAATTTTAATGTTTTGTTTTATTAGTATTTGTTTAATAAACCATTTACCAAATTATCCTTTACTAAACCATTATAAAACCATTTAATGGATGGTTATTTAAGTCCATTAACATTATCAATGGACAAATAACAACATAAGGACCCTTGCTTTAGAAAGCCAAATCAAATAGGCGCTTTTAACATCTAGCACACAACTTTTACATTTTACGCGATCAGATCATTTTATCAAATTGAGCACACATACGATTAAATTTTAATACGAAATTTTCACACATGCTAATTCACATATCATAAGGACAAAAAATAATATTTGAATATTTTTTGGACTCAAATATGTGGTCCTGAAACCACTATTCCTACTAGGGTCTAAACCGGACTTTTACAATTCTCCCCCCTTAGGGATTTTCGTCCCCAAAAATCTTACCTTTAAACAGAGTCAGATATTGTTGTCTCATAGTATTTTCAAGCTCCCACGTGGTCTCTTCAATACTGTGTCGATGGTACATTACTTTAACTAACAAAATTTTCTTATTTCACAATTCTCTAACCTCGCGAGCTAAGATACGGATCAACTTTTTTTTTGTAAGTCATATCAGACTGAATTTCAATCTCAGATGGAGGAATCACATGCGAAGGATCGGATATGTATCGTCAAAGCATCAATACGTGAAACACATTATGAATCTTTTCTAGCTCTGGTGGCAACAACAATCTATATGCTACCAGTCCAATATGCTCGATAATTTCATACGGCCAAACGAACCTTGGGCTCAATTTGCCTTTTCTACAGAACCGAAGCACTTTCTTCCACAGAGATACCTTTAAAAACACTTTGTCGCCGATCTCAAACTCAATGTCTTTTCTTTTCAAATCTGCATATGATTTCTGACGATCGGAAGCTACTTTCAAACTATCTCGAATCATTTTTACTTTTTGTTTGATTTCTTTTATCAAATCAACCCCGTGAATCTTATTTTCTCATAGCTTCGTCCAATACAGAGGTGTACGGTATTTACGACCATATAAAACTTCATATGGTGCCATTTTAATGCTTGACCGAAAACTGTTATAAGCAAATTCAATCAAAGGTAGATATTGTTCCCACGTACCTTCAAACTTAAGAGTACAACATCTCAACATATCCTCAAGTATCTGAATAATCTGCTTGGATTGACCGTCCGTTTGCGGATAAAAAGCAGTACTGAAGTGCAGTTTAGTACCCAGAGCAAGTTGCACCTTCTTCCAGAATCGTGATGTGAATCTCGGATCTCTGTCTGATACTAGAGACAATGGCACACCATGCAGTCTCACAATATTAGAAATGTATAACTCAGCGAATTTATCAAGTGAGTAATCGGATCGAATTGGAATAAAATGAGCTGATTTCGTCAATCGATCAACTATAACCCAGATAGCATCTTTCTTTCTCGGAGACAGGGGCAAACCCAAAACAAAATCCATTGTCACTCGATCCCATTTACACTCTAGAACCATAGCCGGTTGTAACAACCCCGATGGCACCTGATGTTTAGCTTTAACTTGTTGACAGATCAAACATTTATAAACAAAATCAGAGATATCTCTTTTCATTTCGGACCACCAGTAATGCTGTTTCAGGTCATTATACATTTTCGTACTACCCGGATTCACAAATAACCGACTATTGTGAGCTTCACTTAGAATCATCTGAATTAACTTTGGATTTCCCAGAACACAAATTTGATCTCGAAACCTCAAACAATTATCTTTATCAACTCTGAATTCAGAATCAGTCTCTACATCACACTGAGCTTGTTTAGCTAAAATCTCATTATCAATCTTCTGAGCTTCGATAATTTGCTGTAAGAACAAGGGTCTTGCTTTTAATTCAGCTAAAACTAAACCATCATCAGACAGAATTAAATGAGCATTCATCGCACGCAAAGCAAACAACTATTTTTGACTCAAGGCATTAGCAACAACATTTGCTTTTCCCAGATGATAATCAATCACGAGTTCGTAGTCTTTTAGCAGTTCAAGCCATCTTCTCTGACATAGATTCAAATCTTTCTGAGTCATCAAATACTTCAAAATCTAATGATCAAAATACACGTGACATTTCTCACCGAATAGGTAATGGCGCCAAATCTTTAGAGCAAACCCAATCGCAGCTAACTCAAGATCGTGTGTCAAATAGTTCTTTTCGTGCGGCTTCAACTATCTCAAAGCATAAGCAATGACTTTTCCTTCTTGCATTAAAACACATCCCAGACCAATCAACGAAGCATCACTATAGATTACAAATTCTTTACCCGATTTGAGTTGTACTAAAATCGGGGCTTCAGTTAACAAAGTTTTCAACTGATCAAAACTGTTCTGACACCTTTCAGACCAATCAAACTTCACATCTTTTTGAAGTAGTTTTGTCAACGGAGTCGCAATCATAGAAAAGCCTTTTACGAACCTTCTATAATAACCAGCAAGTCCAAGAAAACTGCAGACTTCACATTTACTGAACTTCGCATACAATTTTTTATCTCATAGAAACTGCAGCACTAATCTCAAATGCTCAGCATGTTCAGATTCATAACGTGAATAAATCAATATGTCATCAATGAATAAAACACTAAATTAATCTAAATACGGTCTGAAAATTCTATTCATCAAATCCATAAAGATAGTAGGTGCATTAGTCAATCCGAAAGGCATAACTAAAAATTCATAGTGGCCGTACCTTGTTCAGAAAGTAGTTTTCGGAATGTTTGAGTCTTTCACTCGCAACTGATAATAGCCTGATCGCAAATCTATTTTCGAAAAGACTGTAACTCCTTTCAACTAATCAAACAAATCATCAATTCAGGGCAGGGGATACTTATTCTTGATAGTCACTTTGTTCAGCTAATGATAATCTATACACATTCTCATCATACCGTCTTTCGTTTTCACGAATAGAACCGAAGCACCCCAAGGTGAGAAACTCAGTCTAGCAAATCCTCTATCTGTCAATTTTTGTTACTGAGATTTTAATTCTTTTAATTCGGTTAGAGCTATTCTATACGGAGTTATCGAAATCGGAGTAGTAGCAGATACCAATTCAATGCCAAATTCAACTTCTCTAACCGGAGGTAATCCCAGAAGTTCTTCAGGAAATACATCAGGGAACTCACACACAACAGGCATTGATTCAACTTTCTTTTCTAACATTCTCAAATCAATCACATATGCAAAATAGGCTTCACAACCCTTTCTTACAATACTTAAAGCTTTCATCGAAGATATCACTGTAGGCAATCCACTCAAATCACTAGATTCCATTCTAACTATTTTATCATTCTTGTATCTCAAATCAATAGTTTTCCGTTTGCAGTTCACAATAGCTTCATGCAAAGTTAACCAATCCATACCTAGAATTATATCAAACTTATCAAAAGGCAATAACATCAGATCAGCCGGAAAACAAATGTCTCGAAACATTAACGGATAATTCTTGCAGACTTTATCAACCAGAACACATCTGCCTAGGGGGTTCGAAACTCTAATTACAAATTCAGTAGACTCTACAGGCAAAGTCTTACGATTCACTGAATTCATGCATATATACAAATGTGTTGATCTAGGATCTATCAAAGCAATCACAGAAGTATCATAAAGAGTAAATATACCAGTAATCACGTCCAGCGATGAAGCTTCCTCACGAGCTTGGATAGCATAAGCTCTGGTAGGTGCACGAGCCTTGAATCTAATAACTGTATCTTTTGTCCATCTCTGACTGTCGCTCGCATTTCCCGTATTTCTGGAAGGTTTACCACGAGAAGCATTTCCACTCAGCCTTAGATTCTAAACATTATCTTTTTCATCTAAATTTGGGCAATCTTTTATAAAGTGATTTCTTGAACCACAACTGTAACAAGCTCGGTTATTACTTTTCCCCAGCATTCTCTAAAATGTCATCTTCCAAACTAATTACACTCACGCTTTTCATTCTTTGCATTATCAACACTAGAAACAGACGTAGCTAGAGCTTTAAATTTTTATTGTGATCTAGCACGATCTCTATTCGAATGTCCCACACTAGTCTTTGAATGACTACTATCATCTTTAAACTTTTTTGATCCAGATTGAAATGATTTACCCGATGATCTCTTTTGTACCTCTCTAGCTTTAAAATTAGCTTTTCTTTTCTCTTTCCTAAGATCTTTAGTTTTACATGCTCGTTCAACAAGCACAACAAATTCTTTGATTTCTAGAATCCCGAATAACAAACGAATGTCCTCGTTCAAACCATCTTCAAATCTTTTTCACATTATTGCTTTCGTAGATACACATTCACGAGAATATTGACTTAGCCTTAGAAATTCCCACTCGTATTCTGTGACAGACATACGACCTTATTTAAGCTCGAGAAACTCTTTACATTTCTGATCAATGAATCTCTAACTAATGTATTTCTTTCGGAATTCAGCTTGGAAGAAATCCCAAGTCACCCGTTCACTCGGAACCACAGATGTCAAAGTCTTCCACAAATGGTACGTCGTATCTCTCAGAAGGGAAACATCACATTCTATGCATTCTTCAGGATTTAATGATAATTCATCGAACACACTTATTGTGTTCTCTAACCAAAACTCAGCTTTTTTAGCATCACCGCTCACTGTAGCTCGGAACTTTTCAGCTCCATACTTTCCAATCTTATCTACTGATTGCTTACTTGACTGATTCGGAGTCACTGATGGCATAACAGGAGCTTGAGAAGGATTAATCGGGGGTGGAGGTTGTTGTACAGCTAGATTGGTTCTAATATATTGGGTGAACCAATCATTCACCATTTGATAGAAGGCTTGTCTAGCCTCACCGTCACGACTGTTCGTAGCTGGTCTAGAATCAGCTTGCACCATCCCTTGCGCGAGAGCAGGCGCATTGCTTTCAACATCGTCTGCTATGGCTTTTTCGAGATCCATTCGTTATATAAAAGCACATTTCAATGTCAGGATTCATTACACTATCGCAGTTCATAAATATGGCATGTATAGCTAGACTCACAAACGCTACGGTAGTCCTAGAACTGACTAAACCATAGCTCTGATACCAATAAAATGTAACACTCGTAACCGTCGCCAAAAAAGGTTAAGAGGCATTACTGGACTCGTAACATGCCTGGACTCATAACATAGTTTAGAATAATCAAATATCAAATATCATCTCATTTCCATAAATACTAGTCATTCATGTTCAATATGAACTTAAACCGAGTATACAAGGTCTAATCCATGCATCTATGACTAAATCGATGACATATAAAAGTATCAAAACATATAAAAAAATTTCAACTGTTCAAAGGTCACACGCCCGTGTGAACAAGCCGTGTGCCTCACACGGCATTAGACACCCCCGTGTATCTAAACGATGGCAAAACAGGGCATATATACTGACTTGTCCACACGGCCAAAAAACACGCCAGTGTGCCACACAGACCAATAGACACGCCCTTGTGTCTAGGCTGTGTCAAAACCAGAGGGTATACTGCCTTTAATTCGTAGGGTACCCCAGGGGACACACGGCCGTGTAGCGTGACCGAGTGTCGCAAAAATAGGCCATTGGAATAGCCAATTTGCCACCCCAATTTAGGTCAACCTACAAGCAAAGAAACAAGTCTAATTACACAACCATTTCGGCCAATTTTTATGCCAAAACATTCATCATTCATGCTAAAACATTACCATTCTTAAATCAACACTCAATTCATACCAAAACTTAAACCAACATCATGCCTAACCAAATGATCAATACATCATTCAAACTCAAGCTATGAGCTTGCCAAACTTGCCATTCTTTTAACCATACATGAACACATTAAACACATTATATTACCTCACATTTCATATACCAAAATTATACCATAATCACAACCATTACAAGCCATATCACATGGCTAAATATATATATCACAAAACATAATTCCACAACTTCTAGCCTATATATGCCACACTTTAATATATACATTTTCAAAGTACCAAAATGAGGTTCGATAGTGTGGTGACGATCCTTGAGATCCCCGAGCTCATAGTAGCTTTCATATCTATAAAACAATGCAAACACCCACAAAGTAAGCTTTCAAAAGCTTAGTAAGCTCGTACCAAACATCATCAACAATATATAAAACATAAAACATCAACAAATAAGTGCTTATAAATTCTTGAATAATCTATCAATTCCATGCCAACACAATTCATATGTTCATACCAATTCAATGAAATTCACATACATAATATTATCTACCACATAGGTATCGTACATACCTGAACCTTCCCGTAGTTATTCATTTTTATTCTCACTTTTCGTTCGGATATTTTAAGACTCTCCATAAATTATTCTTGCTTTAAAAATCCACACACTTAGTGCTTTAAAGGTTAGCCAAAGCTAGAATGATTCCACACACTTAGTGCCATCTCAATTAACTAAAGCTATATCGGTATCACACAATTAGTGCCTCATATAGCCGAAGCTAGTTTAAATCGCAAACTTAGTGCCAAATACCATTGATGTATCATTGTATTCATCCAAACTAAATATATATACAATCCATGTATAATCAAAGCTTCAAAACATACTTATAACATCATATTTGCGTACGAACTTACCTCGTACTCTAAATTGTCGACTCGGATCGTTTACTCTATAATCTTCGACTTCCCTCAGTCTAAGTCCAAATTCCTCTTTTCTTGATCTATATGTATTCAAAATTAACCCTTTTATTCACCAAATCATTCAAAACAATCCATAGACACATATTTGGGGCATTTTGCAAACTAGCCCTCACATTTTAACATTTCGACACTTTAGTTCCTAATTCAAAAAATCACAAAATACACAAAATTTGCTTGTACACAAGCTTAGCCAAATTTTCATAGCTTTCATACTAGTCCATACATTTCATTTATTTCACATTTTGTCCCTCAATTTACAATTTTCACAATTTAGCCCATTTTACTCAAAATCATCAAAAATCCAAAGACAAGATATATTAACCCAAAACATATCTTTCATAATTCATAAACTAACATCACAAATCTAATAGTTTTATCAATGGCAACTCATTAAATTATCAACAATTTCATGAATTTAAGCATGGGCTAGCTACAACACTTAACAACGATCACAAAAACGTAGAAATTATGAAAAACAGATCAAAAATCACTTACCAATTAACCAAAGTGAGTGCCGAATGCTTAAACACTTATAACCCTAATTTTCTTTCTTCAATTTTGGCTAGATGGTGATTATGATAGCAAATTTTAATGTTTTGTTTTATTAGTATTTGTTTAATAAACCATTTACGAAATTATCCTTTACTAAACCATTATAAAACCATTTAATGGATGGCTATTTCAGTCCATTAACATTATCAAAGGACAAATAACAATATAAGGACCCTTGCTTTAGAAATCCAAATCGAATAGGCACTTTTAACATCTAGCACACAGCTTTTACATTTTACGCGATTAGGTCCTTTTATCGAATTGAGCACAGATACGATTAAATTTTAATACGAAATTTTCACACATGCTAATTCACATATCATAAGCACAGAAAATAATATTTAAATATTTTTCGGACTCAGATATGTGGTCCCAAAACTACTACTCCGACTAGGGTCTAAACTGGACTGTTACAGTCATACACGGTCAAGCCACATGTCTGTGTGCTCGGTCGTGTGGAGTGAAAATCGGCTTGGTTAAAGCCACATTTCTCACCCTCCTCATGCCTTCCTACAATAATACATTTTATACCATTTCAATACATTTATAGGCATCCAAAACATCATCAACTCATGCACAATTCATGCCATAATAACACTAGCCAATTTGAATACACATTTACTACTCCAATCATATTGATTTCATTTGCCAAATTCACAAGGCATACCATTCACATCACATAGCATATATAAACACATTCTATAAGCAAAATTCACATTCCAAAACTTTACCAAATACAAGCCAAATCATATGGCTATAATTCCATAACACAAAATATACCATAATGACACTAGCCTATACATGCCATATACCATATATACAAGGCTTCAAAAGTACCAACAAAATGATCAATAGTGTGATGACGATTCCTGATGATCCCCGAGTCTAAGCTAGCTTTGATTATCTATAAAACATAGACAAATAACACACAGTAAGCTTCATAGCTTAGTATGTCCGTAAGTGATTATTTCAATCCATCAAATAAATGTAATTCAACTATTTACACATTACCAAATCGAAATCCCATTAACCGCAAACCTTTCTCATGTCTCAAAACATGATCCAATACCATCTCATTAAACTTTCTCAATGTAATAATCGAATAGGTTTCATACGTGCCTGTACCACCTCGTACTAACCTCTTTCTCAACTACATCATTATTTTCCCGTTGAACCATTTGGAATAGAAATCGGGTACTCAATATCTCAATCGATAAGTACCTATACCATGGCCCGTAGCCAAATCAAGGTAACTTATCCTAGAGTACCTATACCATGGCCTATAGCCAAATTAAGGTAACTCTGCTCTGAATACCTATACCATGGCCCGTAGCCAAATCAAGGTATTATTCGAACCCGAAGTGTTGATATCATGGCCCGAAGCCAATACATGAACCTAATGACATTTCACTAGCATCCTAACTATTCCTAAGGTTCAATCGAGAAGTTTCATTTGTCGATTTCATCGTCGAACACTTCCGTGGAGTCGTAATCACAATTTAAGCATTATCCAAAATCTCATAATCATAGTTTATGTGATATCAAAGCATTTAACATGCATTTCTAATGAAATTACCACATACAGCCTCGAAATTGACGAATCGGATCGATTACTCGATAACCTTCGATTTTTCTTGATCTAAATCCGATTTCTTTCTTTCTTGATCTATATAAACTCAAAATTAACTCATTTAATCACCTATTCATTCAATTTCATCCAAAAATACCTATTTGGGAATTTTTACACTTTAGCCCCTAAAGTTCCACATTTTAACAATTTAGTCCCTATTTCACAAATAATATTTAAAACCAAGCCTAGACGAATTTCATATAGGTCCATAGCAGCCTAAAATTTCACATTTTAACCCTTCAATTTGCATATTTCACAATTTAATCCTTATTTGAGATTTTTGTCAAAAATTACTTTACAAAACATTAAAATCTATCAACAATTATTCATTTTTCATCATCATCTATCACAAAGCTCAAGCATTCATCAATGGCACTTCACAAAATCATCAAAAAATTCAAAAAGTGAGACATGGGCTAGATAGAACACAAAGCAACGATCACAAAAACATAGAAATCATAAAAAATCGAGCTCAAAACGTACCTTGATCAAGAACAACAATGGTTGAACCTTAAAACCACATTTTCCTCTTCTTTCTCTTTTAATTTCGGCTAGGATGAACTAAAGATGATGACAATTTCACTTGGTTTTATTTAATATAACATTAATTAACCAATTACCATTTTAACCTTATCTTATATCATTAAAAATCACTTAATGGATGACTATATTTGTCCATCCCATTAATCAAAGTTCAAATAACCACATAAGGACTTGCACATTTAAGTTTCATAGCAATTAAACACAAACATATAGAATGCCACTTTTGCATTTTACACGATTTAGTCCGTTTTCTCAAATTGAGTTATTAAACGAAAAAATTAGCTCACAAAATTTTCACACATATATTATCACATGCTGTAAACACCAAAAATAATATTAAAATAATTTTATAACCTCAAATTTGTGGTTGTAAAACCACTGTTTTGATTTGGCTAAAATCGGTCTGTTACAACTCTCCCCCCTTAGAGATCCGAAAATCTTACCAGTGAATAGGTTTGGATATTGCTTTCTCATAGCATCCTCAGGTTCCCATGTAGCTTCTTCAACCCCATGACGATGCCATAATACTTTCACTAATGCTATTCTTTTATTTCTCAACTCTTTGATCTCATGAGCTAAAATTTGGATTGGTTCTTCACTGTACAATAAATCAGACTGAATCTCAACTTTGGTTGGGGAAATGACATGTGAAGGGTCAGATCGGTATCGTCAAAGAATCGACACATGAAATACATTATGTATCTTTTCTAACTCAGACGGCAATGGTAGCTGATAAGCAACTGATCTGACTCGATCTATGATCTCATACGGTTCAATGAATCTCGGACTTAATTTGCATTTCTGACTAAATCGAAGTATTTTCTTCCACGAAGATACTTTTAAAAGCACTTTATCCCCGATCTGAAACTCAATATCTTTCTGTTTCAAATCTACGTAAGATTTCTATAAATTTGAAGTAGCTTTTAAACTATCGCGAATTACATTCACTTTCTCTTCTGTTTCTCTGACCAGATCAACCCCGTGAATCTTATTCTCGCTTAGCTTAGTCCAGTACAATGGTGTTCTACATTTATGACCGTATAGAGCTTCGTATGGTGCCATTTTAATACTCGATTGAAAACTATTGTTATATTTGAATTCAATCAACGGTAAATACTTTTCCCACGTACCTTCAAACTCAAGAATGCAACATCTCAACATATCCTTGGGTATTTGTATTACTTGCTTGGATTGATCATCTATCTGCGGGTGAAATGCGGTACTAAAATGTAGTTTTGTACCTAGTGCATCTTGTAGTTTTTTCCAAAAGCTCGATGTGAACCTCAAATCTCTATCTGAAACAATAGAAACAGGTACTCTGTGTAATCTCACAACCTTGGATATATACAACTCAGCTAACTTTTCAAGCGAATAATCCGTTCATACATAACATAAACTATAAGCACATACACATATACACAAGCAATTTAACTTAAAATAAGCCAACTCTCAAGGCTATTATATACAAACAAAGACATATGCATTTACAAGCCAATTTAAATGGACAAAATTCATTACCAAAACATAGCCAACATGACCAAGGTCCCTATACATGCCATATACTCAAAACAAAAGCTTAAAGGTACCAAATCATTTGTAGGATAGTGTGATGAAATCTCTGACGGTCCCAGAATCCGAGCTAGCTTTGAATTCACTATAAAACATAAAAAAATAAATGATGTAAGCTATAAATCTTAGTAAGCTCGTATGAAATAAACTCAATATAATCATAACCATAGTTCAACAATTGATTATAGATATATGAATTCACATCAACTAACAAACCTTTCAATTACTCATTCACAAAACTATATACTTTCTTCACCATTTCTTTGATTCAAAGCTAATATGGTGCACATACCTGTACCATCTCGTACCAATCTCATTCTTAACCACATCATTCATTTACCCATTGAACCATTTAGAATAAAAGTCAGATACTTAGGAGTCTTGTACACTAATTACCTATTCCATGGCCCGAAGCCAAATGAAGGTAACTTATATCCAAAGTACTGATATCATGGCCCAAAGCCAAATTGGTATAACTCGCACCCAAAGTTTTAATATCAAGGCCCGAAGCCAACTCAATGTATCCCCTAATGACATGTCACTAGTATCCTAAACTATTCCTAAGGTTCAATTGGGATTTCGAATGCCGAATTACCATCAAGTCATTATTAATCTTATTAGAAGTCTCGTATCCACAACTTATTCAATATCAAAGCATTTAAAATACACTTATAATGAAATTTATCACATACGAACTTACCTCGGATGTGAAAACCATCGAATAAGTCGATTAGTCGATTACTTTAGTTTTCCCCCAATCTAGATTCAGATTCCACTTTTCTTGATCTAAATATATTCAAAGTTAACTTATTTAATAATATCTCCATTAAATTTAATCCAAAACACACATTTAAGCACATTTACACTTTTACCCCTAGAATTTCACCACTTTTACAATTTAGCCCTTATTACACAAAATCACAAATTCATGAAATTTCTTTACTACCCATGATAGTCGACTTACTATAATTCCCCTAGAAGCCCACATTTCTCAACTTTTCACACATTTAACCACACATTTCACATTTTCACAAATAAATCCCTATTTTGCATTTTTATTCAAAATCACTTTACAGAATATGTAAATCTAGCAACATGATTTCATATTTCATCATCAAATATCAAAGAACACATATTTTCATCAATGGAAACTTTCAAATTCTTTAACAGTTTTGCAAAATAGTCCCTGGGCTAGCTAAAACTAGTTGCAATGATCACAAAAACATAAAAATTATTAAAAACGGGACAAAAATATACTTACAGTTGACAAAATAAGGTCGGTCAAACCTAGCTCAACAATGGCTTATTTTTCTTCTTTCAATTTTGATTGTAGATGAAAGATGGACACCATTTTGTGATTTTGATTTTATTTATTTTATGTTTATTAACATTTTACTTAATTAACCTTAATAATAAAGCATCAAAATCATATTATACATGTCCAATATTCTCCACTCACCATAATAAATTTCTAATTACTACTTAATAACCTTTAGTTTAAAGTTCTATAGCTATTTGACACATTTAGCTAATAGAACAACACTTTTGCACTTTATGCGATTTAGTCCTTTTTATCAAATTGAGCAATCAAACGATAAAATTTCTTAACAAAACTTTCATACAATCACTAAATCATGTTGTAAACATTGAAATAATAACAAAATTAATATTTTTACTTCAAATTTTTGGTCCCGAAACCACTTTTCTGATTTGACTAAAAACGGGTTGTTACAACAGCACCCTAGTCCATGTTTATTTTCTTAATTGCCTAAAATACTTTGTGTTCTAGCTCAACTGGAAAATGGCATGGTTTACCATGGACAAGATTGAAAGGTGACAGTCCTAATGATGTCTTGAAAGTTTTGCGATAAGCCTACAAGGCTTCATCCAATCTCGCTGAGCAATCCTTACAGTTGAGGTTGGCAACTTTCTCTAGAATTTGCTTGATTTCTCTATTGGAAAATTCAGCTTGTCCATTTTTCTGTGGGTGATATGCTATGGGAATTTTATGTTTAACCCCATATATGTTCAGAGCATTAGAAACTAATCTATAGTCAAAATGTAAACCTGGATCACTAATTAATGCACGAGGGTTACCAAACCTGGTAAAAATATTTGTATGCAGGAATGTTAGAACTGATTGGGCATCATTTGTAGGTAAAGCCACAGCTTCAACCCATTTAGAGACATAATCCACAGTGACAAGAATGTATATTTTTCCATAGGATGGTGGTAGGGGCCCACGAAATCAATTCCCCATACATCAAATAATTCCACCTCTAAAACATTTTGCAGCAGCATTTTGCGTCTTCTTGATAAGTTACCAGTTCTTTGGTAGTGATCACATCTTTGATAGAACTCATGAGCATCTTTAAACATGGTGGGCCAATAGAAAATAGGTTGTAGAACCTTTGCAGTAGTTCTCATGCTTCCAAAATGTCCACCATAAGGTGCAGAATGACAGTGATGCAGGATACTTTGAATTTCATAATCCAGAATACATTTTCAAATTACTTGATATACACACTGCATAAATAAAAATGGCTTTTCTTAGTAATATTGCTTGACATCATGAAGGAATATCATTTGTCCTTGATGATTGAGCGTAGGTGGCAGCAACCCACTGACTATAAAGTTAACAATATCAGCATACCTTGGCAATGTCATAGCCAACAATCACTGCTCATCAGGGAATTTGTGTTTATTCATTTGACTATCACCATAATTATTCCCTGCTTCGAGTCGTGAAAGTGATCAGCCACTTGATTTTCAGTGCCTTTCCTATATTTGGTCTCCAAATGAAATTCCTGCAACAACAATATCCATCTAATGGGTCTGGGTTTGGCCTATTTTTTTGTCACCAAGTATTTAATAGTAGAATAGGTTGTATAAACTGTGACTTTGGTGTGCACTAAATAAACTCTAAACATTTCAAAGGCAAGTATCATCACTAGCAATTGTTTCTCTGTAGTGGTATAATTGAGCAGTGAATATGTCAACATACGACTGGCATAATATATAGCATGAAACATCTTGGCTTTTCTTTGCCCCAGCACTGCTCCAAAAGTAAAGTCACTTGCATCACACATCGATTCAAATGATAAAGTCCAATCTGGTGTAGTGACTATAGGTGATTTAATTAATCACTCATTTAACTCTTCGAATGTTTTTGAGCATAACTCATCAACATGAAATGATCCATTTTGCTCAAACAATTGGCATAGAGGCTTGGATATCTTAGTAAAATCTTTCATAAAGCAACGGTAAAATCCAACATAACCAAGAAAGCTTCTGATTCCTTTTACTGAAGTGGGTGGTGGCAACTTTTCAATGACTTATATTTTTTCCTTGCTGTTAAATCTTATGGCCTAAAATAATGCCTTCACGAACCATAAAGTGGCATTTTTCCCAATTCAGCACAACGTTATTCCTTAACATCGGCAAAGTACTAACTCCAAATTTCTCAAGCAGTCTTCAAAAGTGTAGCCAAACACTGAGAAGTTATCCATGAATACTTCAAGGAATTTCTCCACCATGTCGAAAAATATTGGCATCATGCAACGCTAGAATGTTGTCAGGGCATTACATAACCCAAATTGCATTCTTCTCAAAGCAAATGTTCCATAAAAACAGGTGAATGTAGTCTTTTCTTAATCACTAGGAGATATGGAAATTTGGTTGTACCCTGAGTAGCCATCTAAAAAATAGTAGAAGGTTTTCCCTGCTAGTCTGTCCAACATCTGATCTGTAAAAGGTTAAGGGAAATGGTCCTTCTTCATTGCTTTATTGAGCTTTTGATAATCTATACAAACTCTCCAACCCGTGACAGTATGTGTGGGAATGTGTTCGTTGTTATCATTGCTGACTACAATGACTCCTCCTTTCTTGGGTACACACTGAATATGGCTCACCAAAGAGCTATCAGAAAGTGGGTATATAATTCTAGTATCCAACCATTTGATAATCTCCAAGGTAGATTGTTGCGCTAATTCCTTTGATATCCACAATTGACCATCCTAAAGCTTTCTTCAATTTTTTTTAAGACTTCTAGTAATTGCATCTCCTGGTCTGTTGTAAGTTTGGTAGAAATAACAACAGGCAGTGTATTGTTACCTCCCAAATAAGTGTAGTTCAAATGCATTGGTAATGGCTTCAACTCCAGCACAAGTGGGTCTTCTATTGACGATCGAGGGTTCAAAAATTTACTTGGTAAGTTTAATGATTCAAAGCTCCTCCTGAATCCATTTCCAAATTGTTGAATTTCCATTAGTTCTCCAAATTCTTCAGTCAATTTTGTTTTAGTTAATTCAATTGAGTCTGCATCAAAATTGTTGTGCGTATGTCCTGCAAATTCTTCCTGAATTACAATGTCAACCAATTCAACAGCATGACATTCTTTATTTGGGTCTGCACATTTTAAAGCATCAAACACGTTAAATGTCAACTACTAATCATTAATTCTCATGGTTAACTCACCTTTTTGTACATTAATCAATGTTCTACCAGTTGTTAAGAAAGGTCATTCAAGTATTATAGGTACCTCTTTATCTGCTTCACATTCGAAAAAAATAAAATCTGCTAGAAAGATGAACTTGTCAACTCTTTCCAGTACATTTTCAATTTTACCTTCTAGATGGACGTATGATCTATCAACTAGTTGTAGTCTGAATGTAGTAGGTCATGCCTTTCCTATCTTGAGTTTCCTGAAAATAGACATAGGCATTAGATTGATACTTGCACCTAAATCGCATAATGCTTTGCCTACATAATGATTTCCAATCGAGCAAGGTATAGTGAAACTCCCTGGATCTTTTAATTTTGGTAGCAGTTTGTTTTTTAGCATTGCTATGCACCATTCAGTAAGTACAATAGTTTCGAACTCCCCTAACCTTCTTTTCTTGGATAGGATAACTTTCATAAATTTCACATAGTTGGGCATTTGTTCTAATGCTTCCACCAAAGGCATGTTAATGTGTAATTATTTCAAGACCTCTAGAAATTTCTTGAATTGAGCATCTTACTTCAACTTTTGGAAATGCTGGGGGAAAGGTGGCGATGGCCTTCCTTCCATTTGTTAAGGTTGCTTTGCCATGGCTTTTGTATAGGCTTTACAAGATGAATTTGCTTTTGTATGCTTTTTTTTACTCCCATCTTTTGTAGTTTGTTCCACTAATGATTTGAAAGTTAACTTTTTGGAAAATTTGAACTTTTCGCCTCAGTAAAGGCATCAGTTACAACTCCTGGTAGTTGAGTGCCAGTTCAGAGTGTTATGGCCTTACATTGTTCCTTTCTTTAAGATCAAGAACTTTCTCTGTCACTAGGCAATGCTCCTTGTTGTCTGGAACTTAATGTTGTAGCAATTTGTCCCACTTAATTTTCTAGAGCTATTAAGGAAGCTGTCTAGCTCTAGATAATCGCATCATTCTAAGCCATGTACTCTTTCAATAGAGCTTCCATAGTTGATGTTGAAGATGATGAACTTTGTTGCGCACTTTGCCGGAGCATTGATTGACTGTAACTAGGTCGTACACCAGCCACACTCTGTCAATTAACATTGCTTCCATTTCTCATTCCTTGATTATTGCAGCTGAAATTTGGATGTTGTTCCCACCTTGGATTGTATTTGTTGGAGTAGAGGTTGTTATTACTACGATTAAAATTGTCCGTGGAATACGTAGAGGCGGGATTGGATGGGCATTTATCAAAAACATGATCTTCTCCATAGTATACATAAGCCAATTCAGTAATCTTCATCTCTTGCACTGCAGAAGGTCTTTTTAGAGTTTTAATCATATTTGTTAAAAATGATACCTGAGCTGTTAAAGATGTAATCATATCAAGTTTCATTGCTCCAGTAACTCTTCTACCGGTACCAACTCTGGTAGTGGGGTACTGGTAATCATTGTTTGCAACATCTTATTAGCAGATGCATCCACCACCATTCGTATATGAGCATTTAATCCATTGTAAAACATTTTCATCTGTGTCCAATGCTGAAAACCATGCATCAGTCATTTTCTAATTAGTTCCTTGAAATGCTCCCATGCTTCATATAATGTCTCATCTTTAGATTGCCTAAATGATATATTGTTGTTCCTAAGCTTGGCATTCATGTTAGGAGGATTGTACGTAAGTAGAAATCTCTAACACAGTTCATTCCAAGATGCCACCGTACCTGATGGTAATGGATTCAACCATGATTTGGCACAATCACGTAATGAATAAGAGAATAATTTTAATCTAAGGGCATCTTCAGGAACACCATGCTACATGAATAAGTTACAAACTTCAAGAAAAAGTCTCAAGTGCAATATGTGATCTTCAATAGGTAAACTATTAAATTGCCCTACCATTTGCAGTATCAGAAACATTACTGATTTTAATTCAAAATGTTAAGCTTTATTCTGTGACCTAACAATTCCTAGACTTAGATCATCCAAAATAGGCACTACATGTTCTTTGACTCTGTCATATATAATTCGAGGAATATCAGCATTCTTTTCATTCTGAAGTACCTGATCTTCTCTGATTGGATCATTTCTAATTCCCTTTATTTCTTTTAACTCTTTTCTTTTTTGCCTTAATGCCATTTCTATTTGAAGATGAAAACAATGTTTTGTATTCTCTTGAATACTTCTCCTCATGCACTAATACAAACTTGAAAACAAAACAAAATACTAATTAACTTTTCTAACAAAAATAACAAGAATAATAACAAATCAACTTTTCACCAATGTTGCCGATCCCCAGCAACGATGCCAAAAACTTTTTGCGTGTAAATAACTAACGCAATTATGCAAGTGTACACATCATTCAATTAATAAACTGATAAATAATTATTGTCTCCATAAGGATTAAAAATTTGTAAGAAATTGAGTAAGTTATTATAATCCTATTAACTATACTAAATAGTAGGAAATACTTTCAAATTGAATACGATGTTTTTACAATGAATTAATGAAATCAAATGTTAAAACAAAGAATTGATATGGCAAATAAAATGTAGTGTCAAATTACAGAGAAAAAGAAGAGTAATTTTGTTGTGAATGAATAATGCTGGAATTATTCAAGTGAAATGCTCATATCAAAATAATGCCATGGCAAAATATTGTCTAATCAACTACTCAGAGAGTCACTATGGTAACCTGCCTCTGTCAATAGCTAGATCTTAAGCTAAAATTGTAACGCCCCGTACCTGAGACTGTTACCGGAGTCAAACACAAGGTATTAACGGGCTTCATTCTTTTCTTTACACAGTTCATAAAAAAAAATTTCCAGACACGCTGGCTAACTGCGTCACAGTTACCTCAAAAATCATATCTCGAGTTTGGAAACTCGAAAACTGATTCCGTAAATTTCTCCTAAAACTAGACTCATATATCTATCTACAAATTATTTTCTAGAATTTTTGGTCAGGCCAATTAGTACAGTTTATTATCTAAAATCTCCCCTGTTTCAGGGTTCGACTACACTGACCTTTATGCATTACGACCTATATATCTTCCTGTACAGGGCTCCAATATGTATGCTGTTTGTTTCTAATGAAACTAGACTCATAAAGGATTCTACACATATAAGGCATGATTTCTAATTATCTTTGGTTAGTTTATGGTAAATTTTCAAAGTCAGAACAGGGGATCCAATAATCGTTCTGGCCCAGTCTCACGAAAACTTAAAAATCTCATAAAATACGGCTCATATGGTCGTTTCGCTTCTTCCATATGAAAATAGACTCATCAAGATTCAATTATATATTTTATTCATTAATTAGTTACATTTCTACAATTTTTAGTGGTTTTTCAAACTCACCCCACTGCTGTTATCAACATCTATTTTAAGGCCAATTCCATCTATTTCCTAGTTTTCCATAATACAACTAGCTATTTGACATACATAGCATCAATTAAGATCGGGATTAACCATTGCCAACATTTCCACACCTCTCTATATAAGCATGTATAAACAAAATGATTATAACACTATGCTCAAAATATATAAGCCATTTTTTCGCATGGCCTCACCGAATATATATATACATTACCCAAAAGGGACTTAATTAACAACAAAGTTAATCCTATACATGCCGCTTTCAAAATAGAACCAAGAGAGTACCAAAAAGTGGCTTAGATAGTGTGAGTGACTTCACCTTGACCCTCCCAAATTCGATAGTGACGAACAAAATCTATAAAACAGAGAATCAAAGTAACAAAGTAAGCATTTAAATGCTTAGTAAGTTCAAGTAATAAAACTTATTTACGATTATAGTATAACATTCATATAACTAAATGAATATTTGCATATACGATCATTCCCGAAATCATGCTTACCTCACACACCAACCAAGATAATCATACATATGGGATTAAACCTAGCTAAAGGCCTAAGTTGTTAATCAATCAAGTAAGTACTATCAAAAAGGAATTTACCTTCTTGATACATATTCAAACATACCTTATCATTGGATTTGTATGAACGTATAAGTTACAAATTTTACAGCAAGATTGATCATTTCCAAATTCAAGTACCTTCGGGATTTAGCCGGATGTAGCAACTCGCATAAAAGCCTTCGGGTCTTAGCCTGGATGTAGCAACTCGCATATAAGCCTTCGGGTCTTAGCCCGGATGTAGCAACTCGCATATAAGCCTTCGGGTCTTAGCCCGGATGTAATCACTAGCACAAATGCCATCGAGCCTTAGCCCGGATAAAATCACTATCACAATTGCCTTCGGGTCTTAGCCCGGTTATCATTCGATTAATCGTACACATATATCATTTAATTGTGATACATCCACATTTAATTGTTCATTACTAAAACTCAAACACAAAACATTTATCAAACCTTACTAATTCGGTTAAATAGTCACATACAAGACCATGATTTTATTTGACTTTATAACATGGTTTCTATACACATTTGGATACCCGTCATAGGTATAAACTAATCTCCTCATTAAATAATTCAAAAAGAATCATTATGTCACTATTTATTTAATATGCTTATATGTTATAACTTAATCAAGTCATAACTAAGTTTCATTGCTCAAAAACTTACCTTATACTTTTCTGAACAATCTCGGTTTAGCTATTCCGCGACTTTAGCTTTTCCTCTATCCGATGTTGTCCCTTTATGCTCTTGAGCTATGTTAAATAAGTTTAGTCATATTAGACCTTATCAATATTTATTTAAGCATCATATAACAAACTCCTTGATTATTAAACACTCATTCGGCAAGAACATAGGTAGCTCATGCTACAGAAATTTTAATCCATTAGCCGAATACTCAAGTATCTAATAAGCTCATATGACATCTTCTTCAAGACACATTCGGCTATGGCCTAATTTCTTCTTAAAACCCTTAATCAAACTACCATCATATGTATCATTACAAAGTTCCACACTTAGCATGCTAATGACATTAAAACAATTCACCTTAACCAGAACTTAACTCATACACAACCTATATTCTAACCATAAAATGAGTAGAATTTTGATCAATCATCCAAGCACATTCATACTTAAACATCATTCCAACCTACTCTCATTTTACATCTATAAAACTACAAAAGCCGAATATGCCTATACTTACAACATGTAACATCAACCCTAAATTCCTTTGACAAAGCACACTTCCGAAAATGATAAGGCAATATAACAACCCTTAAACAAACTTATAATTCATACATATCACATTCCAAGTATTGACCCTATTCTATCATTTAATATACAAACCTTACTCAATAACTTTATAGCTCAAATTTGGCATTTACACCAATTTACTAGATGCATTATTATTATTATTATTCATTGATTCAAACTACATACAAATAATAACCACTTGCAACTTAGTTATTAACATGAAAACAACTATTTATCTCATCCATTTTCTACTATAGCCGAAGGTTCAAGACATCACCCCATTCCAATTTGGTCATGGGTTAAGTAAGAAAACTAAATGACAACTCAAAAATGTTAAAAATCCATGAATTATCAATGAACTTACCTCAATCTAGAGAACCACCATAGCCGAATTTCTCCAAGTTCTTTCTCTTCTAGCTACGGCAATGAGAATCAAGGATGGAGAAACTTTGGTTTCTCCTCCCACTAATTCAATATTCTATTATTATCCATCTTTTATTTTATTATTATTATTTTAACACTAACATATAAATCACAAATAATTATTATGTGTTTTAATCCATGACATGGCCGGCCACTATCCATAATTTGGCTAATTTGACATGCAAATACACTTTTTTGACATTATGCACTATTAGGTCCTTATACATTAACCTATCGCATTTCAAAAGTGTCACACCTAAGTCCTATTGAATAAATTCACATGCAAATGACCAAATCAAAGCTTGGAAACTTTCACACTTGTATTTAATCACTTCATAAACATGAAATATAACTTATAATTATTTTTATAGCTCGGTTCTGTGGTCCCGAAACCACTTCCCAACTAAGGTCAAATTAGGGCCGTCACAAAAAATCTAAGTTACTATATGTCTACATAACTATGGATTAATAACTACAATGAGTGTTCTTCTTTGCACAACTCACAACATCTATGTCGAAAGTGTTACAAATATTATGTCTAGTATTCGCTTGCATCAAATGATTCAAAATCCAGTATATTTAACCTTTTCAGAATTAAAAATACATCTACGAACAACACACAATCAACTATGTACAGAGCTTACATGCATGTGTTTAAAATAAGCAAAAATCAAATGAACCAATGTCATAGAAAATCTCAAATCATGAGCATCAAAGATGATAAAACATTCACCCAAATAACTCCAACCCATATAAGTTTTAGCTCATGGGTGGGAAAGTTAACACCAAAATAAAATCATTCATCAACATTCTCAAGATAAGTTTGAATCACAGGAATCAGGGAAACAAAGGTAGAAATGTAGAATTTCTCGCCACACTCCAGCTTCTTTTTTATCTTACGATTATACGTGAATCTAGGATCAATGTCTCTTCCCCTTGTTCGTGTCTGTATTTTACTCTCTGTAGCTACTACCCTTTCTTTCTCTAGAATTTCCCAATGGTGTTCTTCTTTACCCAGAAAGAGAATTGTTGTCACCAGTCTCTTTCTCATGCTTATTCTCCTCTATTTTTCTTTTTCTCTATCCTTCTTTTATTAGGTATATTTGTCCCACCTCAGTACACCTTTTTCATCCCTCTTTTCAAGTTGGTTTTTCTAGTACACGCACAATTGGCTGAGAGTGACATGGATAGAGTGCTGAGTCATCTTCCTAAAATAGCCATGTCAATGCTGCTGGCAATCAATCTTACTAATTGCCACGATAATGTTTCATTTTCCTTATTTTTCTTCTTCATCTTTTTCTTCTTCCTACACCTGTATTCACACAAAACCGCACATTTCCTCCTTAAGTAATAGAAGTAACAAATAATGACCATTATATAGTAATCCAAGCTTTGTTATGGAATGTTCTAAAAAAATCCTAAAAAGGCAAATGTATTCACTTAATTACAAACAATTAATTCCATTTAGAGGCCTAAAATATAAATTTTTTCAAGAGTTATCAATACTAAATGCTTAGTTCCAAATGCTCATGTTTTTGGATTGGTGTAGGTGGATATAAAGTGATATTGCATTGTTTATGACTTAATATTATAGAAATGCTTGATTGTTTGTTAGGAAGCATGTAGACATACCAAGGTGTTCTTAGCCAAAATAAGGCAACATCGCGACATAGGTTGATAGTGAGTGACGTTGTGATGTCGAGGGGTCTAAAGTCACGATGTAACTCACTGATTGGTAATGTCACGATGTGGAAGCCATAATGTCACGATGACGACCTGAAAGTTTGAAAACTTTAAAATTTGGTCCCAGTTTGACCATCGATTAGCAAAAGAACTTCCGTAAGCTCATATAAGATTTGGAAATGCTTATGTAGTATAGTTTGAATGTGTAATATTCTTAATTGCATGTGTAAATGGTTGTATATTGTATATTTAAATGTAGTTGCTTTGGAAATAGATTTGACAATCCCATAGCTTGGACCTAGCGAACAGGTCAAGTATAGGGTGTTACATTTAGTGGTATCTGAGCTACAATTTAGTCAGTTCTAAAACTAATTTGTGGTGTATGTCTAATCTAGAAATATATGTCACTTATGTCTAATCTAGAAATACATGTCACAATAGTCCATGATAGTGTGATGCATTCGAATATGAATTAGCTTTGATTTTCAATATATATTAACCATGTCAGTTGATTGAAATCAAGTCGTGAATGATGAAGTTGAAAGTAATGCCCTTGTCTCTGTTCAGAGAGCTCAAAGTTTTCCTATTTCGTAAGGGCTAGGAGGTGAGGCTAGAGACACTTTCATTCAAATGATGAACTACAGGTTCACTTAGTTTATGGGGACCCATCCCTTCAACTCCCAAGCAACAAATGCCACCTCCTCCACTTGTAATGCCTCTGATGGGACCACGTTGACTATAACAGCCCATTTTCAAGGTGTCAAAAATAACTGGTTCGGGACCACAATTCCGACTAGTGAGTTAATATTTTATTATTTATTTAATATTTATAAGGTTACTACAGTGTTGCACTAAATTTTGGTTAGGAAATTTTAACATTTAGATAGTTAATTAAGTAAAAAGGTCTAAATCATAAAAGCTACAAAAGTTAATTGTTATAGGTGTATTTGTGATAAATTAATATAAAGGCATGAATTGAGGGTTTTAAATGGTAATTAAACCATAAATTTTAGTATTAGATGATTTGGTTTGGTGTGATAGGAATTTTTTATTAAGTTTATGGTTAAAATGATAATTAGGTAAAAAAGTAAAAGTTAAATAAAAGATGAAACCATCTCTTCTTCCTTTTTTTTCTTGCCAAAATTGAGCCCTCCATGGATGGATAAGAGAAGCTTTTGTCCAAGCTTAATCTACCTTGTATGGTATGTGTTTTAAGTTCATTTTTAGTGACTTTTTATGTTTTTGAGATTATTGTAGCTTAATTTAGGCAACCCATGGACTAATTCATAAAACTGTTAATTGTTTTGATTTATGTCATTGATGAATTTGTGATGTTTTTAAAGTTTGATGATATATTTATAAGCTTGATAGTTAAATAAGACTATTTTGTAAAGTGGTTTTGGTTGATTTTAACATTTTAAGACTAAGAAATAGCAAAGTGGTAAAAAATTCTTGTGAAAATGTGATAAATATGGGTTGTATAGGGACTACAGAAAATTTGGATAACATGGTTTAGGGTTAAATGTAATTAATTTGAAAGTTTTGAGTTTAGGGACTAAATTGCATAAAGTGTGAAATTTTGGGATACTTTCATAAAATAATAAAAGGGCTTATAGGCATAAGTTTAATTGATTAAGTTATTTTAAATAGGTAATTGAGTTAAAATTATTGTCTAGATCAAGAAACAAATCTACTGGACACAAATTGTGGAAAAATGAATTTAGTAGAATAGTTATGAAAATCATGTTTGTAATCATTTTTAAGTAGGTAAGTTCGTATGTTGATTAAACTAGTTAATTGATGTTTTTGATGATTTATTTGTTGTTGTACATGATGTGAATGAGTTAATTGCTTGATATATGGTAAACTGTGAATTGGTTTAAATTGCAGTATTAGTTAAGTTGATAATTATGTCTGAAAATGGGAAATTATATGGATGAGATATTGTAAAGATATAATTTGAATATAGTTCAATGATATGGATTTGAATAATGGCTGGTATGAACCTCATGGATGCTTAGGATACAAATCACATGTCATTAGGGTTATTACCGTTTTGGTTCCTAGTCTTGGATGTCCTACCGATGGCCAAGATCATGCATTTGTTGAGGATTCTTCACAGCTGGTGTGAGTGTAAACTCAAAATTATATAGGTTTTTTTTTATTTTTACCAACTTTTTACTTAATAAATATTTTTATCTTGAGTAATTGTTATTAAAATAAGTGAATTTTACTTAATTAGTAATATTGGGCATGAATTTATAAAGTGTGTGAAATTGTACTTTGTTATATGATTTTTGTACATATTTTATATTATTTCATGTTAATTTATTAGTATGTTATTTTTCACTATGTAGGAGGACCATTGAAGATGTGATTAATGTGAATGAAACATGGACATGCATAAATTAATTCATGCAGACGGCAAGACCACACAATATGGGCCATGAGGTTGATAGTTTGACCCCGTAAAAGAGGTGCTAAAAGATGGACATATTTGCTACATTATTGGACTGAGAAACCATCCAAAAATGGGGAACTAAAGCCCAGTTTCAGCACAAGTAGGTGGCAGCCCAAAAGCAAGCATTGTGGTATTTAATTGAAGGTCCTTACAGTTGAAAAATAATAAAAAACCAGCCCAACTATTTTGCTGTTGAAACCGTCCACCCTATTGTTATTAATAGCCTTGGTTTGAATTCAAATTGATGAGACTTAGTCATCCCCTTTTCCTTGAAATATGGCCTGCCATGTATTGTAGAAAAAGAATGAATTTGAATTCTCTTTTTAGCTAACTCTACCCTTACCTTCACCTATAAATACCATTCACCTATCACTTCTCAAATCATCCCTCATTCATAACACATCCCTCATAACTCATTTCTCTTCTCTCATTTTCTCTACATTCCATTTCCCTTTTTCTTCCCTTGCATAGCGGCCCATCTCCTTCCCATCCTTTAGCCACAAAATCTTTATCAAAAGCATTCTTTAGCCGACCACCATAGGAATTCTTTAGCAAAGAAGCAATGAGCAGAACGAAGGAGCGCATCAGTCAGAATAGATCTGAAAGGCTGCTGAACTAAGTCAGTCGAAAGGCTCCTAAACTGAATAGATTTTACTCTTTCCTCTTGTTATTTATTTTAATTATATTTTCTTTGAGTTTTTATTTTTACATCAATAATGATATTTTAAATCATATTTGCTAGGATGATTATGTTAATTCAATAAAATCTATTTTATTCATGTTTAACATGTTTAGGTCTTAGTCAATCATGTTTTCAATTAATATCATGATGCATTTCATTCATACGTGATTGGGTGCACTTAGATTAGCTGAACGATTCTAACCAAACGATGGCTAGTAGACACATAATTGAAAAGTGCAACGCTCAATTTATATTCTTAAACCCAACTAAACCTTGCATAGTTTTTAGGTTTATTTAATTAAACTATTGCAAACATAAATGTCACTGTGACCTTACATAAATACTAAGAAACCTTTAGTTAATATGATTAGTAAAATGCATATTTAACTAAGTAAAATACTCCAAAAGGACTTAATTTGGTTTCCAAACTCATGAAAGATCAAGTTGCTATGGAAGTATTTTCAAACATTGTTAAGCATGATAAAGTAAATTGAATTGATTAATATAATTATCCTAGCCCATTTAATGATAATTGTTTTTGTTGCTAAGGCTATTCATTAGTACATTTAGCTAAATTGCATCTAGATTAGAATTGCATAGGGATCAATCTTTGCATCTAGTTAGTTTTACTTAGTTTAATCATCACCATCCAAATTACTTAGGTTAATTATAATTTTGCAATTAATTGGTTGAGTTATACACTCCCTGTGGAGACAATAACTTATTTTACTTACTTATTGCTTGACCAATCATGTACACTTGTAGAAACCCTGTTAAAATGAGCAACATTGTGTAGCCTAACATCGCAACCCATAGCTCGTGTGAGCAGACCCAATTCATAGTTTGTGTGAGCAATATATAGTCACAGGTTGTGTGAGCATCACTCTCACATATCCGATATTATATCATTTGATTCATCGGGTGATAAATGTGTAAATTTAAAATTGGATGTATGGAAATGTTACTTGGAATTAAATATATGAATGGAGATGTTTGACATGGATAATTGAAATGAAATGTGAAATACTAAAGGACCAAGTAATGGATGGATTGAGTTATAAATGTTTATACTTGTGTATAATTCATGTCATGATAAGTTTGCATGTTTCATATTTATGATCTCACTAACGTTGTGAGATTTGTTGTATGTATAGGAGTTAAATGACAATTAAATCATCAAAAGCTTTGTTTCCTTGTAGATCATCAAAAGCTTTGGTTGGTTTGAAGTTCAAGTTGGACCTCACACTATCCATGCAATGATCAGTTAGATAATTAAATCATTTGGAGTGGTTATAAATGCATGTACTAGGAGTTTTAAAGTTCACTTATTTATAATCGTGTTGTTTCATACTTTGGTTTTGTAAGAATGGTGGTTGTGTTCTTTTGGTTTTGATATATCTTAACCATATGTACATATAAGAATGTTGAACTATGTTTGGTAAGTTAGCTGTGAATGAAATAGATGGAATAGTATTTTTAATAAGCTTATGAACTTGTGAATGATGTATGTGAATTGGTTTGTGTTTGAATTATGGTTCCATTGAGGGCATATTGGTTTAACACTTAGGTTGAATGTTAATTGGTATGATTTGGTGTGTTTTCAATAGGTAAAAATGGTTGGAAATGGTATGGCTTGGAACCTAAGAAATGGTGGATAAAATGGCTTAGTCTTGAAGTTATTTTAGACATGGCCTACCACATGGCCATGTGTCACACACGGTCTTCCCACATGGCCATGTGGCTTATTTGATTTTGGTATAGGTTTGTCCACATGGTCTTAGAGAGTTACATGGCCTGACGACACGACTATGTGACCCTGAGTTACACAAACACAGGTTGTTACACGATTTGGCCACACAACTGTGTGACTCCTGTTTTCAGTTTTTCTACATTTTTCTATTTTGTTTCATATTAGTCCCTACTTGTTTCAAAACTAATTTTTAGGTTCCATAGGCTCGATTTAAGTTCCATTTTTGTATAATGGTTATTGATTTATGATATTTAAACCGATCTTTGAATTATTTTAAGAAATTATTAAACTTGTTAACTGTTGTAATATCTTGTAACCCTAATTCGGTGACAGGTTAGGGATGTTACCTTTAGTGGTATCAAAGCTATGATTTATTCAGTTCTTGGACCGAATGTAGCATGTATTGAGTCTAGAAAAAAATACCACTTTATAACCTGTGATAGTATGTAACAGCCCAGTTTAGACCCTGTCGGAATAGTGGTTTCGAGACCACATATCCGAGTCTAAAAAAATATTTTAACATTATTTTTCATGCCTTTTATAAGTGAATTGACATGTGTGAAAGTCTCGTGTGAAAATTTAACTGTTTGTGTGCTTAATTTTGAAAAAGGACCTAATCACGTAAAATGTAAAAGCTATGTGCTATATGTTAAAAGTGTCTATTTGATTTGGCTTTCTAAAGAAAGGGTCCTTATGTTGTTATTTGTCCATTGAAAATGTTAATGGACTTAAATAACCATCCATTAAATGGTTTTATAATGGTTTATTAAAGGGTAATTTGGTAAATGGTTTATTAAACATATATTAACAAAACAAAACATAAATTTGGTGTTATATTATCATCTTGTTGCCAAAAATTAGAAAAGAAATAGGGTTTGGAAAGCTTTGTTCATTCGGCCATGATTGAAGCTTGATTCAAGGTTCATTTTTGATCGATTTTTGATAATTTCTACGTTTTTGTAATCGTTGCTTAGTATATTATCGAACCCATGCCTCAATTTCTAATTTTGGTGATGATTTTGAAATGTGCCATTGATGAAACTATGAGCTTTGTTATTTTAGTTGATAAATTATAAAAGCTTGATGTTGGGTTTACATGTTTTGTCTTTGAATTTTTGATGAAATTGAGTAATTTGGGCTAAATTATGAAAATGTTATTTTGAAGGACTAAAATGTGAAATAAATTAAATGTGTGGACTAGTATGAGTACTAGGAGAATTCGACCAAGCATGAGTATATTCAAATTATATGTATTTTGTGATTTTGTGAATTAGGGACTAAAGTGTCGAAATGTGAAAATGTGAGGGCTAGTTTGCAAAATGCCCTAAATATGTGTTTATGGATTATTTTGAATGATTTGGTGAATAAAAGAGTTAATTTTGAATACATATAGATCAAGAAAAGAGGAATTCGAATTTAGACCGAGGGAAGTCAAAGATTATAGAGTAGAAGATCGAGTCGACAATTCTGCGTACGAGGTAAGTTCGTATGCAAAATATGATGTTATAAGCATTTTTTGATATTTTGATTATAAATTGTATATATGTTTGGTTTGGATGAATACGATGATAAATCAATGGTATTTGGCACTAAGTTGGCGATTTAAACTAGCTTCAGCTATATGAGGCACTAAGTGTGCAATACTGATATAGTTTTGGTTAATTGGGATGGCACTAAGCGTGCGGAATCATTCTAGCTTAGGTTAACCTTTAACGCACTAAGTTTGTTGATGTTTAAAGTAAGAATAATTTATGGAGAGACTTAAAATATCCGAACGGAAGGTGAGGATGAAAATGAATAAGCATGGGAAGGTTCAGGTATGTACGATACCTATGTGGTAGATGATATTATGTATGTGAAGTTCATTGAATTAGTATGAACATATGAGTTGTGTTGGCATAGAATGGATTGATGATTTGAGAATTTATAAGCACTTATGTGTTGATGTTTTATGTTTTATATACCGCTAATGATGTTTGGTACGAGCTTACTAAGCTTTCGAAAGCTTACTTTGTGTGTGTGTTTGTATTATTTTATAGATATCTAAGCTACTGTGAGCTCGGGGATAGTCAAGGATCATCACCACACTATCGAACCTCATTTTGGTACTTTGAAAATGTATATTTTGAAGTACGGCATATATAGGCTAGTAGTTGTAAAATTATGTTTTGTGATGTATATTTTTAGCCATGTGATTTGGCTAGTTTATGTTTGAAATTATAACTTGATAATGGTATATGTTATGTTATGCCAATGTTCAATTGTGGTATGTGTTTAGTTGGTCAAAAGAAATGGTAAATGTTGGTAAGTTATGGTGAGTTTTGGTATGAGATTGAATGATGTATGGAAAGAAATGCTTCAATATGCTTTTGATATATGTTTCTACAAAGATTAGTAAGGCTTATGAGTATGGATTTGGGTGACCATTATATGAGATGAATAGCTTATGTTTTGGTGTTGCATTTGGCTGAATTGGTTATGCAAATATGCTTATTTCTTTGGTTGTAGGTTGACCCAATTTGGGGTGGCAAATTGGCTATTAAAATGGCCTATTTTTGTCTACACGGGCAGAGACACGGGCGTGTGTCTAAGTTGTATGTGACACACGGTCACATTGCACGGCCTTGTGTCCCTTCGGTACCCTACAATTGTAAGTCAGGCTCGAGCATGGCCAAGGCACACGGGCGTGTGGCTAATCGTGTGGCCCAAGTCAGACTCGACCACAGCCAAGGCACACGGGCGTGTCTAAGGCCATGTGAGGCAACAGCCTGTTCACGCGGGCATGTGACCTTTGAAAAGTTGAAAATTTTTATAAGTTATGAAACTTTTATATGCTATCAATTTAGTCCCAAATGCACGTTTAAGTATCATATGCTCGATTTTATGTTCTTAATGAATGTGAAGGAATGACATTTACTGTAATGAGTTGATATTTGTTATTTGA
The DNA here is from genome assembly GCA_025698475.1 of Gossypium anomalum. Taxonomy (NCBI): domain Eukaryota; kingdom Viridiplantae; phylum Streptophyta; class Magnoliopsida; order Malvales; family Malvaceae; genus Gossypium; species Gossypium anomalum. Next base: position 67,201,255 of record CM046956.1, read on the forward strand.
TTATTCTAAATTGTGTTATGGGTTAAATAATGCCTCTTAACCTATTCCGGTGGCAGTTATGGGTTAAGGGTGTTACACAGTGTGATGTCTCCTAGCTCGAATTGATTCAGTTTTCTTGTCACATCCCATTTTCTTAATTAGTTTAATTTATTAAAGAGGGTGAATCTGCTAGCTCTTATGTCTTAAAGTTATTCGTGCATTATTGAAAACAAGGAAGTTATGGCTTAGTGGTAGGAAGTTCCCTAGCTATCTTTGAGGTATCTAGTTTAAACCCCTTTATGCACATATTTTTTTATTTAATATTTGCACATTTTAGCATGTGCTAGCTAGCCTTGCCATCCACCTATGTTACCATATAGGGAGGATTCCTTTCCTCCATTAACAAGTCAAATTAAAATGAAATACATCCTTTTTTTCCCTCATTGTCTCACTCTCTTGCCATAAGCTTGTGGTGTAGTGAACCTGGTCATGGTTGACTAAACTACACCACCCTTATTTGCAGCTTAGTCTCCATTTTCTTTTCACTTTCTTCCCCTAATTTTTCTCTTTTTTGGCCACCACAACCACCACCCTTTTCTTTCCACCATCGTGAGTTTATTTGCACCACCACCTCAACACTGTCCACAACCAACATTCCCTCTCTTTTCCTTTTGGTTTCCCCTCCCCTCTTCCACCGTACACCGTTGTGAGCCACCATGTCCATCGTTGCAACCACTGCAGGTCACCTTCTTCTCCACTGATTTTCTTCTCTTCTATTGTTTTCTCCTCTCTTTTAATTAAAAGTGTCCAAACGCTTATCCCAACTTGTATTCTGCACCACCACTGGAGAATTACACCCCCGTAGTCAAACCACTGCTGAGTCACCGCCAACGTTGGACTATGATCACCACCGCCACCAGTGACCAATTTCTTCCTTTTTGTTTTCTCTTTCTCTTGCTAATTACCCTAGTGACTAAAACACATATTTTATTTTCTTTTATTCAATTATTTTACATTATCCAACCATCGATTTCACTCCATTTTCATTCCATCGATCATCTCATAACGAAATAAGTGTAAGTGATGTTTTGGGATTGAAACTCATTCGTCTTAAAATTTTGTGACATGGTCGAATGGTACAGGGCCTAAATAATTTGTATTTTATTTTTATTATTTCGAAAATCATTAGTACTAATACGGTCTTGTGTTAACATGAAGGACCGATTAACAATCCTCCGATAAATCAACGTGAAACATCGCGAGTGACGAATCCGAGCATTCGAATGAAGGGTAAGTATTGGTGAGATTTTCACATTAAATATCGCAATAAAAGCCTTGTTATTTGAATAGATCATGACTAAAATGGGTTAATTGTGTGTTTAGATTAACAATTAAGACTAGACCTAAACAAAACTTCTACAATGGAGCAAATGGTTTAGAATACACTAAGGTGTGGGATTTAACTCTCGTTTTACGTGAAGTTTAATATTACTATTTAATTAATTAATGTGTGAGTACCTTACCTACTCATGTCGAGTTGAAAAACTCAATTGAAGAGGAAACCAAGTAAGTGACCTAAACTATTAAGTGTTATGAAAATCCACGGTTTGTGATATGTGATGTATGTAGTGTTGATCTCAACTCTATATTATGTGATTTATGGCTAGATTGATATGTGATGATCTCAATGTGCATTATATGTGTATGAGTATGCTAAGATCCATGTTTTAAGATAATTATGTATATCACTTGTAACACCTCTAACTCATATCTGTCACTGGAATAGAGTTATGAGGCATTACCAGATAATACACATCATTCACAAGCTTTTATGCATTCATAATTTAAATCCATTCAACTCATTCACATTGTCCCTCATAAGCTCCTACGAGACCTTGAAACATGCTTAAAAGAGGTTCGAGACTAAACCGATAACATTTAAAAACTTTGAGAAACTTAGAAAAATTTCATGCATTTAGGGGTCACACACCCGTGTGAACAGGCCGTCTACCTCACACGGCCACCAAACATGCCCGTGTCACAGACCGTATGAAAATAGGGCATACATACACACGGCCAGGGACACGCCTGTGTGCCACACACGGCCAGTAGACACGCCCGTGTGTTTAGGCTGTAACAGTCTGATTTAGACTCTAATCGGAACGGTGGTTTCGGGACCCCAATCTGAGTTAGAAAAATATTTTAAAATTATTTTTTGTGTTTATTTCATGTGAATTTATATCTGTGAAATTTTTGTAATTTAATTTTGCCGTTTAGGTGTCTGATTAAATAAAAGGATTTAATCGCGTAAAATGAAAATTAGGTGGTTATTTCTAAAAAGGGCTAAATTGCACTTGGCTTTTTAAATGGAAGCCTATATGAGATAAATAAGCCATTATTAAAATAAGTGGACGGCTAAGGACATTAAAATGTGATAATATTAAGTTTTAAACTAAGGTTAATTTGGTAAACTAATAAAACAAGTTAATATAACATACACTTATCATAAAATAAGTCATATTCACGTTATTTTCTATGTTCTTGCACCGAAACTAAAAGTAAAAGAAAAGAAAAAGAAAAACATAGGGTTCGGCTTTATTTAAGCTCAATCAAGTTAAGAGTTTAGCTCGATTTTTGATAATTTCTATGTTTTTGAGGTCGTTGCTTCGAGTACTACACAAGCCATGCTTTAATTTTTTATTTTGATGAATATTTTGAGTTGTGCCATTTTTGATAGTTTGTGATTTTTGTTGTTTGATGATGAAAAATGAAAGATATGTTTCAGATTAACATGTTTTGTATTGGAGTTTTTGATGATTTTGAGTAATTACGACTAAATTGCAAAAATTATAGTTTAAGGGACTAAAATGTGAAATAAATGAAATATATGGACTTGTACGGTAATGGGTAAGATTCGGCCAAACATGAGTACTTTGAAATTTTGCATATTTTTTGTTTCCTGCAATAGGGACTAAATTGTAAAAATTATAAATGTCAGGGTAAAATGGTAATTTGCTCATTTATGTGTTTTTGGACTAAATTGAATGAAAATATGTTTGAATGAGCTTAATTTGAATATGTTTAGATCAAGAACCAAAGAAATGGATTTGGATTGGGGGAAAACGAAAGTTGTCGACTAGCTGCCCTGTTCCGTTTTGTATCGTCCGAAGTAAGTTTATAAGCAAATAGACATGTTTAATTGTAGTTTAATATTAAATATGTATGCTGGAACGAAATATATGAAATTATATACACTATGTCCGAATATTAATAAGCTTAGTTACTACATTCCGAGTTCGTTTTGACTGAGTTACGATGTCAGAAAGCCCCGTATGAACATTACGAATAGTTAGGATACATATGTCATGACATAAGATTCCGACATATGTGTGCGAGTAAGACCACGGCATCGATATGTGATTCTGATATATGTGTATGAGCAAGACCTTATCTAGGATAGTGGCATCGATATGTGATTACATGTAAGACCACGTCTGGGACGTTGGCATTGTATGATACATGTGTGAATATCTGAGTGTCATACCCAATTCCAAATGGTTCATCGGGCATCGATAAGTGGGGAACAAATATGTAAAATTAGCTAAGTGATCAGGTATGTATTAGTTTAGTATTTATTTGCAACAAGGTAAGTGAGTGTTATGATATTAGTTACAAGCATATATAACATGAATGAAAAGTATATGTGTAAATATGTCATGTGTATTCGGCCTTATGGGCAAGAAGTATGATCCTTGTTGGTGTGATTTTATTTTTGCATATATATAATGATCTAGCATATTTGGTTACTTAGTTATTGTGTGTATATAAATTTTATCTTGATTTAAAAGCTTATTTATACAAAGGTATGTATATTAGGTTTTATATTGATAATTTGGCTTTTGAAAATTGAATAATGATTTGATGACTTAATCTTGTGAACATTCGGCCAAGGTAATGGATATATGTGTTCAGGTATATTATTATTGAAGTTGAAAGTTGTGAATAAGCTTAATATTGATATTGTAATTTGGTAGGTTAAAATAAGTTGATTATGTTATCGGCTTGTTTGTTTGCGTATGACTTAGTAAGCTTAAATAGCTTATTGTGTATATATTTGTCTTTGTTTTATAGATTTTGAAATCGAGTTACAAGCTCGGGGATCATCAGCAAAGTCTATCACACTATCTATAGCTTCAATTTTTTAATATTCAAACTCGGATTATGGCATGTATAGGCTAGAGTGTGCTTTTGTAAGCTGGATTTTCGGTTATGTGTAATCTAAGCCATGTGAAAATGGCTAAGTAATTATATTAGAATTTGGTTATGTTAGTTAAGGTTTATATTAATTTTGGTTACTAAGTTGCGTGCCTTGAAGGTATAATTTATGTGGTAAGCATTATATGTTTGGGAATGGCTTGCTGATTATGTTTGAACTTGGTATGGTAAGATCATAGTCAAAATATTTAATGAGCATGTTTGTTGGTATTGATGATGAAGATATGTATATGATTTCAAATAGAAAATTCGGCTATGAAGGAATAATAGTACAATATGCATTTGGTATGTTAGTTAGTTGAGATGGAAAAATATGCAATGCATATGTTTCATGAATATTTGGTCGATTGTTTGGAAAGTTTTCAATGCTAAGTGTGATCATTATTTTTTTTAAGGTAAACTGCTTATCATGTACATGTGCATTAATATTATGTTCGGCCAAGGTATAATGTACCAAATATACATATGTAACTACTTATTAAGTTATGTAATTGATCGTGATTTTTCGTGATAAGTTTTATAAATTTATAATTCATCGTTCTTGAAACTAACTATTATCACGATGTAGGCAAGTGTACCTATCAAACAGTAGTATAGCTTTAGCAAGACCGGATTGTCAAACCCAAAGGACTAAAAGTACTAGTAATGACCGTCTTTTTATTATCTAGCCTAAGAATAAAGGGGTTTGTTTTAACTAACTAATTATCTAAACTAAGAAATTGCAGAAAATAGAATTGGGGAATTACTTTTGGGAAAAACGATTGATTTAGGACAATACCTAAGGAAAAATCCACCTAGACTTTACTTGTTATTCTCGCTCTGAACCGGACGATTTATTCATTTAACTTGTTCCGTAGAGATCCCTAGGTTATGTTATTATCCCTATTCAAGACTAATAACGTCTATTCCCTAGGTTGAATAATTGAGACTTTTCTCTAATTAACACCCTAAGGTTGCATTAACTCGATCTATGAATCCCCTTATAAGGTTTCACCCTAATCCGGCAAAATCTTGTCACCCTATCTCTAGGAGCGCAATCAACTCCGCTTAATTACGACAAAGTCACTCTTAGCCAGGGACTATTCATCCTCCAACTAAGAGCATTAACTTGAATTGATATCCTGAAATACCAAAACAAGAATTAAGAACACATAATTAAGAACAAGTCAAATATTTATCATACGATTCAGAAAATAATAACAAGATTCATCTTAGGTTTCATCCCCCTTAGGTATTTAGGGGTTTTAGTTCATAACTAAATAAGAAAACATATCAGAATAATAAAGAATACAAAACATAAAGAAAACCAAAACAACTCCTGAAGGGAAATTTAGGAGACATCTTCAGTCTTGATGATGAATCCGGCTTCTGAAATGGATCAATCGACTTTCTTGGAGTAATTCTTTACTCCCTATTCTCCTCTCCCTTTTAGTCTTCCTCTAGGGTGTTTAAATAGGCTTTAGAATGCCTAAAAGCCCTAAAACTTGCCCTTTTTCAAATGAAACTTAGATTGGGTTCGATGGGGACACGTCCGTGTGACACAGCCATGTGCGATTACTTCAGGTCGTGGTCGAGGCTGAGATATCAACACGCCCGTAATGAGGTTGATTTGGGCCGTGGTCGAGCCTGTTAGATTGGCACGGGCGTGTGTTCTGCCCGTGTGAGGAAGTCCAGGCCATGTTGTTTTCCCCTGTCGACCCGTTTTCTCTATTTTTGGTCCATTTCTCGTTCTTTTCATCCTCCTATGCTCACCTAAGTATAAAACATGAAATTAAAGGATTAGGAGTATCAAATTCACAAAATCTAAGGAGAAATCATTCATAAATGTGTTAAGCGGGGGATAAAAATATGTATAAATTACGGTTTATCAAATACCCCCACACTTAAGCGTTTGCTTATCCTCAACCAAAATCCTCAATTCACAATTAAGAATTTCTTTTTCTCAACTTATAATTCCTATCAGTAATATCTCAAACTAACTCATAAGTAATCATACATAGAGAATCTAACTAAAAGAACATTAAAGCTTCAAACATTACAAGTTGAGTATTTAATCATGAAAAACTTAGGCATCTCCCTTCATCTAAGTAGTTACTATTGATTCGAAATCTCACAGAGTTTATCATCCTCACTAAAGATTCATTCAAATCACTCGACGTGTTTAAGCACAATAAAATCAGCACTCATCAGTCAACATGAAAAGTTATTACCATAGGCTTGCATGAAAATCAAATCTCCACCACTATAAATTGAGATGATACATCAATCAAAAGGTCTTTAGAAGGTTTTAACAAGGCTTGGTTAGGGGGTGTGGTCACAAGCTGAAAGAAAAAGGTTAGAATCGAGATTGAGTTAAAAAATTACTGAACTAGAAAAATATTTAATCATTACTTGCGTACAACACGGCTTCTTCTCAAAGAATTTACATACTTTAACTTTAAGATAAAAGACTTCTACTACTAATATGTATATAAAAATAATATCTTTTTTTTATTTTTTTAAGAGCAAGTCAAATAACATACGTTACTATTAAGAACAAGACATAGCTAAGCATTTTATTCAAACCAACTCTCGACAAAAATATGGATCAAATTAAATGAGGGGATCTGAACAATAATGGGTTAAGGGTTAATATTAAGGGTAATACAAAGGATGGCTTGTTAGGCTCAAAGGAGTTTACTAAGGGTTAATCGTGGAGGTAGGCTTTTCATGGCATGAGTGGGTTAATCCTAAGTGCCTCTATCATCTTGACATATCAAATCAAATGGTGTGGTCTTGACATGCATAATCAGGCAAGTTCTAGAATAGCAATTTGATATTGACACTCTCAAAGCAATAATAAAAGTGAGCATGAAAGAATTAATAGATGCTCTTGAAGGCTCAAAATCTCACAAAAATTATGGCTTTTTGATGTTTAAACTTGTGAATTTCAATTCAAGATAATACCTAAACTTGGGGAAGCAACCTAAAATTTTAAATTCTTAAAAATCAACTTATCATGCTTAATTTTCTAATGTCTTAAAGTTTAAATAATCAATGCATGAATGCCTATGTTTTAATTCAAGATATATCAATAAAAATCATAAATCAATCAAAATTCATTCTAAACATGATATGAGAGATTTACAAGAGAACAAAGCAACATTTAGGGATTTTTCTGATAGTGAAATGAATGCCCCCCATTTCCCTCAATGTACAAAGATAGATATATAGAGAAATATAGATATAAGATCATAAGATAGGGAGAGAATTGAAACTTTCTGAGTGTTAAATGAATGAATTCCCTAGTTTGGCGAAAGCGAGAATTGACAATAGAGCTAGATGTAAAGCATTATTCTAAGGAAGAAATAATCTGATATTAATCATAAAGGTAAGTCACGTTTAAAGAATACGTGTATAAAAAAATTAAGAATAAAAGTAAAAATAAAGAAATAATCTAATTTTGTAAGTGGCACTGCCGTCTCACACGCCCGTATGGTTCGTGTCCAGCCTGTGTTTGTCGCGAACTGATAGTTCATCACGCGGCCTTAAGACACGCCCGTGTGTCTTGGCCGTGTGGCTGCATGATCGTAATGCATGACCGTGTGCGATGTGGTTCGCTTCTCCCACGCCCATGTACCTATGCGCATGCCCGTGTTATTTTGGCAGTGTCGACCACAGGCGCTAGGCACGAGCGTGTCGCACACTAGTGTCATTTTGGCAGTGTCGACCACGACCCGCTCACACGGTCGTGGGAATTTATCACATCCTGTGTTTTAGGAAAACTTTTACTCTATTTTCACATAGCCGTATCGCACGGTCGTGTCTATTCTCGTGTTACAGGCACGGCTTAGAACACGCCCGTGTGTATGGCCATGTGGATTTTGTGGACCTGTGTTCAAAGATTCAGTTAGTGAAAAAAAGTTAAAATTAAAATAAATTTTAGGTAAATGAAAATTGTTAGTACTCGGGTTGCCTCCCAAAAGCGCTTGTTTATAGTCTCAGCTTGACTTTCCTTTCCATCAAATGGTCATGGTGGTTTGAGAAGTTTATACTTCTCATTCCTACTATCAATCTCATCAAAATAAGGTTTTAGACTGGTGTTGTTTACATTAAAAGTGCCGAACTTGAGATAACATACCTTGACTATACCGAATGGGAAAATACGAAGTACCGTAAGAGAGATTTCTTCATTCCGGTTGGTAGTGACAATTTGAGGATCTGTGGCATCTAGTGAGACTTTATCTCCAACCTTAAGTTGATTTGGAGAAGTATTGAGCTTGTTCTGGCGTAGTTTTGGTTTATCGTGTGTTCTCGGTTCATGTGTCTGCCATTCATCTAGCTCCTCGATTTGTAGCCTTCGTTCTTCATGAATGGGTCCTTAATTATTGCTTGAACATGGCTCATGTACATCCTTCGCACTCATTTCCTACAAAGTAAAATGCACCAAATTGTTAGTTTTATTAGAATGGTTTATACAATCACCTTCAATTTTCGGTGTGTTGCTAGAATGGCGAGATTGAAGGGTGATTGTTTCGTCTCCCACACGAAATGTGAGTTCACCTGTGCCAACATCAATAATTGTTCTAGCAGTTACTAAAAAGGGCCTTCCTAAAATCAAAGGAGTGTTGCTATCCTCCTCTATGTCTAGAACAACGAAGTCAACAGGAAATATAAACTTATCGATTTTAACTAGCACATCCTTAATAATACCCCTAGGAAATCTGATAGTTTTATTTTCTAATTGAATACTCATCCTAGTTTATTTAAGTTTCCCAAGACCTAGTTGCTTAAACATTTTGTAAGGCATGGCGTTAATGCTTGCCCCTAAATCAACTAATGCACTATTAACATCTAAACTACCAATTAAGCAAGGAATTGTAAAACTCCCTGGATCTTTTAATTTGTTGGGTAGCTTATTCTGTAGAATAGCTGAGCAAACTGTGTTTAACTCTACATGCGACGCCTCGTCCAATTTTCTCTTGTTTGCTAAAAGCTCTTTTAAAAATTTCATTGCATTTGGCATCTGCGATAGAGCTTCAACAACCGGTAAGTTAATATGTAATTTTTTTAAAAGTATAAGGAATTTACCAAATTTTTCATCTGAGCGGTCTTTTCTTGTCACATTAGGGTATGGCACTCGAGGTTTAAATTATACACTCACCATTTTGTTTTCATTATGACTTACCTCACATTTACCTTTACTCACCATAGTTTCTTGCCTTGGTTCTGGCTCAGGTTCAACGAATTCTTCTTCATCTTGAACATTAATTGCATTGAGCTATTCCCTTGGGTTAGTGATCGCATGATTCGTAACAAGTAATAAATATTTATAATGAAGATCAAACCTAGACTAACTATTATCACGACGAAAAGGCAAGCGAACCTATCGAACAATAGTATAGTAATGGTAAGACCAGGATATCGTAACTAGGGAAGCCAAAAGTACTAGTAATAACTATCTTTTTATTATCTAGCCTAAGAATAAAAAGGGTTTGTTTATTAAACTAATTAACTAAACTAATTAACTAATTTAATTAAAGCGAAGAGAAGATTTGGAAAAGACTTGAAGAAAAGCAATTGTTAAAGACGACACCCAAGGGACGCAATTGAATTAATTGAAATCTCTTTCTAATTAAAACCCCTGGGGAAACAGTAAATCGATCTATGGACTCCCATATTAGGTTTCACCCTAATTTGGCAAAATCTCATAACCCTATCTCTAGGCGTTCGATCAACTCTGCTTAATTATGCCAAATCTACTCTTAGGCAGGGTCTATTCCTCCTCTGCATAAGCACATTAAATCATGAGTCAATACTCGAAATATTAACTCAAGCATTAGAAACACATAATTAAGAACAAATCAAATATTTATCATATGGTTTAGATAATAATAACAAGATTCATCATAGGTTTCATCCCCCTAAGGTATCTAAAGGGTTTAGTTCATAATGAATTAAGAGTACATCTCAAAAGTATAAAAATAGCAAAACATGAAGAAAACTCTCAAAAACTCCTAAAGGGATTCCGAGAGAGATCTTCAGTCTTGGAGTAGCTCTGGCTTTTGGGATGGATCATCTGGCTTCCTTCAAGTAATTCCTGGCATGTGGTTCTGTGTTCCAGAAAAGTTCTAGAAGCCCCCGGAAAAGTCCCCCTTAGTAGGTCATACTTAGGGTGTTTATATAGGCTTTGGATTGGCTTTCTTCTTCCCTAAGTATCCTTTTTTCGTGTAAAATATAACTCTTTAAAAAAGGGACACGCCCGTGTGCTAGGACCGTGTGACATGTTTGCCAGGCCATGTTTGTACCGCTAAATTTCACACGGCCGTGTGGGTCAATGGCCAGGCAGTGTGAATCGTGAAATCCTTGGACGACACCCTCGATAGACACGGGCGTGTGAGCAGCCCGTGTGGTAAGGCTTAGGCCTTACGATCTTCTTCATTTGGTAATTTTTATCTCTTTTACGCTCGTTTTTGGCTCCTTGTGACTCTTGGTGCTTTCCTGAGTACAAAACACGAAATAACCGGATTAAGAGTACCAAAATCCACAAATCTAATAGTAAACATCCATAACTATGCTAAGTATTTGGGGTAACAATATGTATAATTTGGAGTTTATCAAATACCCCCACAGTTAAGCATTTGCTTGTCCTCAAGCAAAACTCTCATTTACTGCTAGAATTCATTCCTTTCAATCATATAATCATTACCGATAATGTTACAAATTATTCCACGGAGAATCATACAGTGAGAATTCAACCATAGTGATATTAAAAACCTCAAACAATCTAAATCGAATATTTTGATAATAAAATTATAGGTAATCTCCTTCCTCTAAGTAATTAAATTTAGTCCTAAGTATACAAGAGATGACATCCTCACTAAGGATTCACTCAAATCACTCAAAGTGTTTAAGGTTCAAAATTAAGCTCTCGATTGTCTAACATGAGATGTTATCACTATAGGCTTGCATGAAAATCAAATCTCCACCACTTGTAAATGATATGATACACAAATCAAAACGTATTTGCATGGTTGTAATGGGGTTTAGATTACGAGTATGGATACAAGCTGAAGAGACAAAGATTAGAATCGAGATGATTTCAATATATCAGCCCACTATAAAAAACTTAATTACTGAATGACAACAAATATCTAGAACTATATTACATGAGCTCTTTTTTTCATGACAACTTTAGCTTGCTAAGAATTACAATAATAATACTGAGGTTAGTTTTTTTTTTAAGAACAAATCAAGTTAATACAATATAGTAGTTATACCCTATGATTCAGTAACAAAAAGGTGATCATAGTGAGGTAGCAATATTAAATTCAATCTCGATAAAAAGGGTCAAATTAAGTACGGGGATTTTAATAATAATGGGTTAATGGGTTAATGATGAGGGTTAATCAATAAGGAAAAAGGGTTAGTAGGCTCACAGGGGGTTCATTAAGGGTTTAATTATGTGGAAAGGCTTTTTATGGAGTAAGTGGGTTAAATCCTAAATGCCTTTATCATCGCAGTATATCAAATCATACGTGTGATCTCGACATGTATAATCGAAGCAAGTTCTAGAATAACAGTTCAATGTTGACATGCTCAAAAAAAGCTCAAAAAAATCTCACCAAAAATTTAGGTTTTTGATGTCATTCCTGTATACTTAAAATTTCAAGATAATACCTCAATTCAGGAAAAAAAATCTAAAAATTTTAGTTCTCAAAATATCAACTTATCATGCTTGATTCTTTAAGGTTGTACAATCAAATACTCATGCATAATCCCCTTGGTCTAATTCATGACATATCAACGATAATTATGGATTAATTAGAATTCATTCTATCAATATTATGAGAAAATTAGTTAAGCACAAGACTACATTCAGGGATTTGAGAATAATGCAAAAAGTTAGGTTTCATGTTTATGTTCACCCCCCACACTTAAGATGTACATTGCCCTCAATGTACAAAGATAGACTATTCAAAATAAAGAAAATCATAAGAGGGAAGGAGGTGAAACTCCCTGTTATATGGATACGGAGCTTGATTCTGAGGCTGTAGTGTTTGGGGAAAGTAGTAGCTACCATTGTTCTTAGCTAGATGAAGAAATTGGGTCGTTGAACATGGCATTCGTTTGGTATTGTTCCTTGTTTGTTTCCTCATTCCGTAAAATATTCCTAGCAGCTTGCTTGGAAATCTGTAGAATCATGAAAAGCTTATTAAGAGTTGGTGTAGAAGAGAGTGTAGTGGGATTACTTGTTAGAAATACCAAAAAGAAAAAAAAAATGAAGAAAGTAAAATTTACTAATATAGATATGTCTTTCATAAAAAAATAATAAAATTGAAATAAAATTAAAAATTAAGAATAAAAATAAAACGAAAGTTAAAAATAAAAAGATAGGAGGATTTAATGATCCTCGTCAGTGGGGGCCTCAGGTGGTGGTGCTGGACTGGCGATGTGAAAGTGCTGGCACAACTGCTGCATCATGGCCTGCATGTCGTCCATCATCTATCGCGTCGCCGATCTCACTCGTGGATCATCTCGAACTGTGTAGTGCAATACTGCTCGAAGTGAGCGAGTCGATCGGAAAGGTGTGCCAATGAAGCAGCAGCATGAACTGGTCGTTCCCTAGGTGATGTAGTCGAAGCCTCCTCGTGCTGTGGGGGAACATCATCAGGAATGTACTCAAGATCCTCCTCATCAATGGCATGAGAAAGACGGTACTGAGGCAGATCGGTCTCGCGTCGGCACTCGATCATCCGCATGTGTAACATAGTCGTGGTGCCCTGTGGGGACATCTGACTTATCAGTGTAAGCGCCGATGACTAAGCCACTGTGTTGAGGAGGCCGAAGTGTTTGGCGAGGCATGTCACGTAGGGGCAGATAGAGATCACTCCCTTCTTATGCCGCTCGGTCGGATGGCGAATGGTGAAGGCGATGAAGTATGCCAAGTCAGTCACGTGTGCATTCGCCAAGCACTATAAATAGTAGGCATCATGTGTATTGACTATGTCGGTGCTCTCTCTCCTTTCGGTCAAGGTGTGTATCAATATGGCATGGAGGTAGCGTAGGGAAGGGGCAAGAGCTGAGGCCTTCGAGCAGCTGAGGTCGTATGTGGAAGAGAGCGGTGCCAAAGCCTTCCAGCATAAGGATGGAAAAATATGGATATTGCGTGGTAGTGCATTCATGTCCTCCTCCTTCATAAATTCATCAGTGTAAAGTCCCAGAGCGACTCCAAATTCTGGGACACTCATCGCTCGAACTAGACTGCCTAATCGGAAGTGAATGGTTTCTGGGTCGTCATTGTTCGTCATCACCACCTGTAATTGAAAAGTAGATCATAATTCTAAAGTTAGCTCTAATAAGTGGGCTCGGTAATAGTGAAGAACCGTTCCTATGGGCCTGTGGATAAGAGGGCGCAGATGGCATCAGCTAGTTGGACTTGCTCTACGGCGGCCCAGTCAATGCAGTGACCTGTAGTGAAGGGTCGCGCGCGTAGCATTTGAAATAGCTCCTCCTGTGAAGCTTGCTAAAACTCGAGGAATGGGTGCCAAACTTTGGTTGTAGCACGTACCGAGGAAGGACCCGGTCCCTTACGTCTCTTTGAGGGAGGGACTGCGGCCTTCTTGCCTCTCGATGAAGACATAATGGACCTGAAAATGTATAAACAATGATATAGTAGGTCCAAAATATGTTAACATTAAATGATATGAAGCGAGAGGTGAAAAACATATATGGTTAGTCAGAAACATTTACTAAAATCAAAGATGCATCATTAGTTAAGCAAGAATCCTAAAACTAGTATATGCTATTTAGTAGTTTAAACAATTTAAATATAGAAAAAATTAGAGCAAATTCCTAACTTGAATTAGAACAAGTACTAATATAGCAACACAAATTGGAAAAACAAAGCTGAGAAAGTGAACCGAAAGCTACTGTAAGGGCCGCACGGGCGTATTGGTAGCAAGCACAGGCGTGTGGCACGAGAATACAGCCGCGTGGAGGAAAATTGGACGGGAAAGAGAGGAGAAAGTGGGGATAATACATGGGGAATGGATTTTTAGAGTGGTTTGAGGGTTTGGTAAGTAAGAATCTGGGGAAATGGTGGCCGGAATAGAGATTAGGGAGTAGGGGAGGGGAGATTTCGGCTAGGGTTTTGAAAAGAGGAAGAAGACGAACAGTGGTTTGCTTATATAGGGGAGGGTCACACGGCCTAGGGCACGCACGTGTACTCTGAGAGTGAGCCCGTATTTTTTAAAATTTTCAATTCGGGTCGTGCCCGACTACTATCCCATGCCCGTGTGTCTTGGGCGTGTGTGGTATACGACCATATCGCATGGCCATGCTTAGCTTCGTTCACTTCTCCCACGCCCGTGTATATGGTACCACACTCGTGTATTGTTGTCCACAGTTCAATGGCACGGGCGTGTCTCATGCCCATGTTAGAGAAACAGAATCGAGCCTTGCCCCTGGCACGCCTGTGTTTTTCCATTCCCACGCCCGTGTTCATCTATTAACCTCACCCACGGTCATGTCGCACGGCCGCGGGGATTTATCACATTCCGTGTTTTGGGGAAATCTTTGCCCTATTTCCACACGGCCGTTTCGCTTCGCCTGTTTTACCACGGCTTTAGGCACGCCAGTGTGGGTGGCCGTATGTTCTAAAAAACTTTGTAATTCAAAGACTAAATTAATTGATTTGAAGTGTGAGAATTTAAAGTTAAAGAAATTAAAATATGTTAGTGCTCGGGTTACCTCCCGAGAAGCGCTTGTTTATAGTCTAAGCTCGACTTTCCTCTCTGCTGATTTATCATGGTGGTTTGAGGAGTTCATACTCCTTGTTCTTGCTGTCAATCTTAAAATAAGGTTTTAATCGGGTGTTGTTTACCTTAAAAGTGCCAAATTTGGGATGACTCACCTCAACCGTACCGAATGGGAAAATACTAAGTACCGTAAGAGGGATCTCCTCATTTGGTGTGGCAATGACAATATGGGGATCTGTGGCATCTAGTAAGAATTTATCGCCTACCTTAAGTTAATTAAGAGAGGTATCAAGCTTGTTTTGGTAAAGTTTCGGTTTATCATGTGTTCTCAGTTTGTGTTCTCGCAATTCATCTAGCTCCTTTATCCGTAACCTTCGCTCTTTATGGACGTCTTTATTTTCTTCATGATAGTAGCGCACTTTCTCTGTTGTCTTGGTTCGAGGAGGTTCCTGCAAAGGCGATTGAATATTAGTTTTATCATCAACAGGTTTTATAGCATCGTCCTGAGTCTTAGAGGTTTTGACTGAGTTCCGTGCTTGAAGTGTTACTGCGTCGTCACCTGCACGAAGTGTTAGCTCTCCTGTGCCGACATTAATAATTGTTCTGGCAGCTGCTAAAAAGGGTCATCCTAAAATTAAAGGTACCTCGTTATCCTCATCCATATCTAGGACGACAAAGTCTACTGGGTAAATAAACTTATCAATTTTAATGAGAAAATCTTCAATAATACCCTTAGGAAATCTAATTGTTTTGTCAGCCAATTGTATGCTCATCCTAGTCTGTTTAGGTTTACCGAAACCTAGTCGTTTAAACATTTTATAAGGCATAACATTTATACTTGCCCCTAAATCAGCTAAAGCATTATTCACAGATAAACTACCAATTAAGCAAGGAATTGTAAAAATCCCTGGATCTTTCAATTTGTTAGGTAGCTTATTCTTTAGAATAGCTGAGGAGACTGCATTGAGTTCCACGTGCGATGTAGCGTCTAATTTTCTTTTATTGGCCAGAAGTTCCTTTAAGAATTTTGCTGAGTTGGGCATCTGCGAAAGAACTTCAATAAAAGGTAAGTTAATATGTAATTTCTTTAAGACTTTGATGAACTTAACGAATTGTTCTTCTGTTCTGTCTTTCGTCATCGCTTTAGGATATGGCACACGAGATTTATAATTCGTACTTACCGTTTTATTATGACTTATCTCACCATCACCTTTGCTTTCCACATTTTTTTGCCTTGGTTCTGGCTCAGTCTCATCGCATCCTTCTTGAATATCAATTGCATTGAGTTGTTCCCTTGGGTTTCGTTCAGTATTACTTGGTAGGCTACCTTGTGGTCGTTCGGAGATTAGTTTGGATAGCTAGCCTATCTAAGTTTCGAGTCCTTGAATTGATGCTTGTTGATTTTTTAGTGCTGTCTTAATATCCTGGAAATGAGTTTCTGACACTGAGATGAATTTGGATAACATCTCCTCAAGGTTCAACACACTCTTCTGTGATACGGTGGTTGTTGAAAATTTTGAGGATTCTGTGGCCTCTCGATTCTCGCTGACCACCTCAAGAGAAATTTGGGTGGTTCTTCCAACTCGCATTATAAGTATTACTATATGGGTTATTTTGAGATCTAAAATTATTGTTACCCATATAGTTGACTTGTTTCTCTTTGGTTGTAGGATTGAATGGTGGGTATTCTGTAGGCATACCTCCTCCACTTGAATCGCACCTCATCGCTGGATGTACCTGTGTAGAACCAAGTAAACCATCAATTTTCTTATTTAAAAACCTAATT
This sequence comes from Gossypium anomalum, assembly GCA_025698475.1. Classification (NCBI taxonomy): domain Eukaryota; kingdom Viridiplantae; phylum Streptophyta; class Magnoliopsida; order Malvales; family Malvaceae; genus Gossypium; species Gossypium anomalum. The sequence continues at coordinate 67,218,034 of CM046956.1, forward strand.
AGAGAGCATGGTGACCAGATCGATGTTATAAACGCCGGATGTTTTTGTTGGCTTTGCCACTGATAGTTATTCAGTGACATCTCCTCTATAAATTCATAGGCATCTTTCGGTGTTTTATTGTTGATGGTTCCACCAGCAGCTGCGTCAATCATTTGTCTTGTCGAGGGATTCACACCATTGTAGAACGTTTGAACTTGAAGCCATAGAGGTAACCCATGGTGAGGGCACCTTCTTAATAGATCCTTGTATCTCTCCCATGCACCATAAAGTGTCTCTAAGTCCATCTGCACAAAAGAAGAAATATCATTATGTAACTTAGCTAATTTTGCTGGTGGAAAATATTTTAATAGAAATTTTTTGGTCATTTGCTCCCAATTGGTAATGGATCCTCTTGGTAGTGAGCTCAACCACTGTTTAGCTTTATTTCTCAGTGAAAAAGGGAATAATTGAAGGCAAATGGCATCATCAGAAACGCCATTGATTTTGAAAGTGTCGCACAGTTCTAGGAAATTTGCCAAGTGCGTGTTGGCATTCTCATCCTGCAAACCATCAAACTGAACAAATTACTGTACCATCTGAATCATGTTAGGTTTCAGTTCAAAATTGTTAGCAGCAACAGCAGGTCTAACTATACTTGACTCAGTTCCTATAAAATTAGGTTTAGCATAATCATACATAGTACGAAGAGTAGGATTCTGATTTGCTAATTCAGCGGGTATGGCTGGCGGTAGCGGATTGTCTTGATTTCTAGCCATCTCTTCAGTAGTAATTGAGATATCATCCTCTTACTCTTCCTTTGTATATCTTAAGCTGTGTTTGATTTCTCATCAGTTTTTATGAGCTGTACGATCAATTTCCTCGTAAAAAAGCAACGGTCCTGACGGGTTTCTTCTAGTCATACACTACAAGAACCTGCCAGGAGAAAGAAGAAGAAAGTTAGTAAAATAAAAATAGAAATAAAGTTAAATTGCAAGGAAAATAAATGGCTAAAGTAATAAAAATTAAGTGTTCCTAATATTTCAGTTTCCCCGACAACGGCGCCAAAAACTTGATCGCGTGATTCGTAACAAGTAATAAATATTTATAATGAAGATCAAACCTAGACTAACTATTATCACGATGAAAAGGCAAGCGCACCTATCGAACAATAGTATCGTAATGGCAAGACCGGGATATTATACCCAAAGAAACCAAAAGCAGTAGTAATAACTATCTTTTTATTATCTAGCCTAGGAATAAAAAAGGTTTGTTTATTAAACTAATTATCCAAAATAATTAACTAATTTAATTAAAGCGAACAGAAGATTTGGAAAAGACTTGAAGAAAAGCAATTGTTAAAGACGACACCCAAGGAGGAATCCACCTAGATTTCACTTGTTATCCGACTCTGAACCAGACGATTTATTCACTTGACTTGATTCATGAGACTCCCTAACTTACATTATTATCTCTTTCGAGACTAATAATGCCTAACCCTCAGTTGAATTAATTGAAATCTCTTTCTGATTAAAACCTCTAGGGAAGCAGTAAATCGATCTATGGACTCCCATATTAGGTTTCACCCTAATTCGGCAAAATCTCGTAACCCTATCTCTAGGCGTTCGATCAACTCTGCTTAATTATGCCAAATCTACTCTTAGGCAGGGTCTATTCCTCCTCTGTATAAGCACATTAAATCATGAGTCAATACCGGGAATATTAACTCAAGCATTAGAAACACATAATTAAGAACAAATCAAGTATTTATCATATAGTTTAGATAATAATAACAAGATTCATCATAGGCTTCATCCCCCTTAGGTATCTAAGGGGTTTAGTTCATAATGAAATAAGAGTACATCTCAAAAGTATAAAAATAGCAAAACATGAAGAAAAATCTTAAAAACTCCTGAAGGGATTTTGAGAGAGATCTTCAGTCTTGGAGTAGCTCCGGCTTTTAGGATGGATCATCTGGCTTCCTTCAAGTGATTCCTGGCATGTGGTTCTGTGCTCTAGAAAAGTTCTAGAAGCCCCTAGAAAAGACCCCTTAGTAGGTCATACTTAGGGTGTTTATATAGGCTTTGGATTGACTTTCTTCTTCCCTAAGTATCGTTTTTCCATGTAAAATACAACTCTTTGAAAAAGGGACATGCCCTGTGCCACGACCGTGTGACGTGTTTTCTAGGCCGTGTTCGTTCCGTTAAACTTCACATGGCTGTGTGGGTCAATGGCCAGGCAATGTGAATCGTGAACCCTCGACAGACACGGGCGTGTGAGCAGCCCGTGTGGCAAGTCTTAGGCCGTGTGATCTTCTTGATTTGGTCCTTTTTGTCTCTTTTACGCTCGTTTTTGGCTCATTTTGACTCTTGGTGCTTTCCTGAGCACAAAACACAAAATAACCAGATTAAGAGCACCAAAATCCACAAATCTAGTAGTAAACATCCATAAACATGCTAAGTATTTGGGGTAACAATATGTATAATTTGGCATTTATCAGTTAGGTTCAGTATTACTTGGCAAGCTACCTTGTGGTCGTTCAGAAATTAGTTTGGATAACTGGCCTATTTGAGTTTTTAGCCCTTGGATTGATGCTTGTTGATTTTTAATTGCTGTCTCGGTATTCTGGAAATGAGTTTCTAACACCGCGATAAATTTGGACAGCATCTCCTCAAGGTTTGGCTTTTCCTCTTGTTGGTAAGGTGGTTTTTGGAAGCTTGAGGGTGGTGGTGGTCTTTGATTTCCTTGACTTCCCCATGAGAAGTTTGGGCGATTCCTCCATCCTGCGTTATAGGTATTATTGTAAGGATTATTTTGAGATCGAGGAGTATTACCCATTTAATTTAATTGCTCGTTTTTCATGTTGTGGCCATAGGGTTGATATTCTGGATTGCTCGATCCACCTCGATTTGCTTCACATTGCATTACTGGATGAACCTACGTAGAACCAAGTAAACCATTAATCTTTTTATTTAGAAGTTCTACCTCATTTGACAGCATAGTAACTAAATCGACGTTATAAACGCCTGCTGTTTTAGTTGGCATAGTCCTCATGACTTGCCACTAATAGTTATTCAGTGACATCTCCTCAATAAATTTGTAAGCCTCTTCAGGTGTTTTGTTGTTGATGGTTCCACCAGTGGCTGCATCAATCATCTATCTTGTCGAGGGATTCACACCATTGTAGAACGTTTGAACTTGCAGCCATAGAGGTAACCCATGGTGAGGGCAACTTCGCAGTAGGTCCTTGTATCTCTCCCATGCATCGTAAAGTGTTTCTAAATCCATCTGCATAAAAGAAGAGATATCATTACGTAACTTAGCCGTTTTAGCCGGTGGAAAATATTTTAATAAAAACTTTTCGATCATTTGTTCCCAAGTAGTGATGGACCCTCGTGGCAACGAGTTCAACTACTATTTTAGCCTTATTCCTTAGTGAAAAAGACACTAACCGAAGACAAATGGCTTCATCAGAGACGCCATTAATTTTAAAAGTATCGTAGATTTCTAGAAAATTTGCCAAGTGAGTGTTAGGGTTCTCATCCTGCAAACCATCAAACTGAGCAAATTGCTGTATCATTTGAATCGTGTTAGGTTTCAGTTCAAAATTATTTACAACAATAGCAGGCCTAACTATACTTGACTCAGTTCCTGTTAATTAGGTTTAGCATAATCATACATAGTACGAGGAGCAGGATCTAATTTGCTAATTCAGCGGGTATCGCAGGAGGTAGCTGATTGTCTTGATTTTCAGCCATCTCCTCAGTTGTAGTTGAGATATCATCCTCTTGCTCTTCTTTTGTGTATCTTAGGCTTCGCCTTATTTCTTATTGGTTTCTACGAGCGGTGCGATCAATTTCTTCATCAAAGAGCAATGGTCTCGACGGGTTTCTTCTAGTCATAAACTAAAAGAACCTGCCAGAAAGAAAAATAAAATTAGTAAATAAAATTAAAAATTAAATTAAATTAAATTGCAAGAATAATAAATGGCTAAAGTAATTAAAATTGAGTGTTCCTAATATTTTAGTCCCCAGCAATGGTGCCAAAAACTTGATCGTGATTTTTTGTGATAAGTTTTAAAAATTTATAATTAATCGTTCTTGAAACTAACTATTATCACGATGTAGGCAAGTGTACCTATCGAACAGTTGTATAGCTTTAGCAAGACTGGATTATCGAACCCAAAGGACTAAAAGTACTAGTAATGATCGTCTTTTTATTATCTAGCCTAAGAATAAAAGGGTTTGTTGTAACTAATTAATTATCTAAACTAACAAATTACAGAAAATAGAATTGGGGAATTACTTTTGGGAAAAACTATTGATTTAGGACAATACCTAAGGAAAAATCCATCTAGACTTTATTTGTTATTCTGGCTCTGAACCGGACGATTTATTCATTTAACTTGTTCCGTAGAGATCCCTAAGTTATGTTATTATCCCTATTCAAGACTAATAACATCTAATCCCTAGGTTGAATAATTGAGACTTTTCTCTAATTAACACCCTAAGGTTGCATTAACTCGATCTATGGATCCCCTTATTAGGTTTTACCCTAATCTGACAAAATCTTGTCACCCTATCTCTAGGCGCACAATCAACTCTGATTAATTACGATAAAGTTACTCTTAGCCAGGGACTATTCATCCTCCAACTAAGAGCATTAACTTGAATTGATATCCTGAAATACCAAAATAAGAATTAAGAACACATAATTAAGAACACGTTAAATATTTATCATACGATTTAGAAAATAATAACAAGATTCATCTTAGGCTTCATCCCCCTTAGGTATTTAGGGGTTTTAGTTCATAACTAAATAAGAAAACATCTCAAAACAATAAATAATACAAAACATAAAGAAAACCCAAAACTCCTGATGGGAAATTGAGAAGAGATCTTCAGTCTTGATGATGAATTCGGCTTCTAAGATAGATCAATCATCTTTCTTGGAGTAATTCCTTACTCTCTATTCTCCTCTCCCTTTTAGTCTTCCTCTAGGGTGTTTAAATAGGCTTTAGAATGCCTAAAAGCCCTAAAACTTGCCCTTTTCCAAATGGAACTTAGCTAGGGTTCAGAGGGACACGCTCGTGTGACACGGCCGTGTGCGATTACTTCAGGCCGTGGTCGAGGCTGAGATATCAACACGCCCGTTCTGAGGTTGATTTGAGCTGTGTTCGAGCCTGTTAGATTGGCACGGGCATGTGTTCTGCCCGTGTGAGGAAGTCCAGGTCGTGTTTTTCCCTTGTCGGCCTATTTTCTCCGTTTTTGGCCCGTTTCTCATTCTTTTCATCTTCCTATGCTCACCTAAGTATAAAAAATGAAATTAGAGGATTAGGAGCATCAAATTCACAAAATCTAAAGAGAAATCATTCATAAATGTGTTAAGCGAGGGATAAAAATATGTATAAATTACGGTTTATCAGTAATATAATTGTATGCTTAAATGTGGTTATTAAGAATTTATTGTTAAAGTAAAACCATGAGTGACATTAAGTGATCAATAATTTAAGATGTTCGAACATTGACTATTACTTTGTTATTGAAAATGAAATATTGGATACATTAACAAATATATCTAATCAGTGTATTTCTTGGTGGTGTGCGCATGAAATGATTAAAATTCACTAAGGCCAATTGCGTGTTACTTAATGACTAAAGTAGGTATGTATAGTTTTATTCTAATAATTAATAGTCTAAATGAAATATATGAAAATGTGTGAATAAAATCGTGCGATTGTTTCAATTTGAGGTAAAGTGTAAAGTATGCAAAATTCAAATTGATTATTACCTAAGTCATATATGCAGTGATTTAAGATGGGTTTTATGGCTTAGTGGGATAAGAATGTATATGTAATTTTGGTGGCTATATGTATAATTACATAAGTGGTAATGGAAGTATATTTAACCATGTTGGTATTTAATAAAGCTGTGTAACTAATTACATTATATGCTGTTAGTAATAAGTTGAAATTTGTTGTGATCTGTATATGCTAGGTATAAATCGATGTATTAATTAAAGGTGAATTAATTATATTTTATTTATAAATGAGTTTGATTTGAATGATTATATATACATATGAATGCTTTGAAATTGTGTTTTGATCGGTAATGCCCCGTAACCCTAATTCGGCGACGGATATGGGCTAGAGGTGTTATATTTTATTGGTATCAGAGCTACGATTTAGTTAGTTCTAGGACTAATGTAGCACATGTGAGTTTAGCTATACATGCCATATTATATATTGCGATAGTGTGATGACTTCTGACATTTGAAATGTGTTTTCATATAGTAAATGGATCCCGAAAAAGCTGTAACTGATGATGTCGAGAGTGTAGCGCCTGCTCCCGCGCAAGGGACAGCGCCGGTTGATTCTCGACTGATTTTGAGTAATCTAGAAAGTGAGGCTAAACAAGCCTTCATCAAATGATGAATGACTGATTTACTCAATATATTCAGACTAACATAGTTGCACAACAACCTCCACCCCTGATTGATCCATCTTCGATGCCTGTTGTACCTCAAGTAAGTGATCCGTTGAGATTGTATAAACCACTTGTTGATAAAATCAAAAAACATGGGGCTAAAGAGTTTAAAGCTACTGATGATGATGATGCTGAGCGGGCTGAGTTTTGGCTTGATAATACTATCCGTATGTTTGATGAGCTGTCCTGTACCCCAGATGAGTGTTTGAAGTGTGCTATATCTTTACTTCGAGACACAGCATACCATTGGTGGAATACCCTAGTATCAGTGGTTCCGAGAGGGAATTCTTTTAGATTGAGTTTCATAAGAAGTATATCAGCCAGAATTTATTTGTCAGAAGCAAAAATAATTTTTGGAGTTGAAACAGGGTCAGATGACCGTGATAGAGTATGAGCGGAAATTTGTGAGACTCAGTCGGTATGCCCGAGAGTGTGTTTCCACTGAAGCCATAATGTGTAAAAGATTCGAAGATGGGCTGAATGAAGAAAATAAACTATTAGTTGGCATACTTTAGATAAAATAGTTCGTGGTGCTAGTTGAATGAGCCTGCAAAGCTGAAGAGCTCGGGAAAGAGAAGAAAAAAGTTGATTTTGAAGCTAGAGACTCGCGTAAGAGATCATTCAGTAAGTCAGTCCAGTCAACACCAAAGAAGTTCTGAGATGATTTCAGTCATTCTAGAGCCACTTCAGGTTACTCCAAATGGGATTAGAATAGACCACCTGTGAGTTCGAGAGTTACCTCAGTAGCCAGTGTGGGTAATGTCAGATCTAATCAACCTGAGTGTGAGCATTGTGGTAAATGACATCCTGGTAGTTGCAGATTGCATGATCGGGCTTGTTTTAAATGCGGATCGACAGATCACTATATTTGAGATTGCCCAGGGCTAGCTGAAGAGAATCCAGTGCAGAACTTGAGATCGGGTAATACTGCGGTGCGGGGTAGACCACCAGGAAATGAAGGTAATGCGAGCGATAGTTAAAGAGGAACTAAAGATACAACAAAAAGATCTAAGACTCGTGCACCTACCAGAGCCTATGCTATTTGTTAACGTGAAGAGGCTTCATCCCCAGATGTCATTATTGGTATATTTACTCTTTATGATACTAATGTAATTGCATTGATTGATCCTGGTTCTACTCATTCTTATGTAAGTGAGACATTAGTATTCAGCAAGACTCTACCTATTGAGTCTATTGAGTTTGTGATTAGAGTCTCAAACCCCTTGAGCCGGTGTGTTATGGTTGACAAAGTATGTAAGAATTGTCCCTTGAAGGTTCGAGATATGTGCTTTCCAGCTAATTCGATGTTGTTGCCATTTGATGAGTTTGATATAATTCTGGGTATGGACTGGTTGACATTACATGATGCTATTGTAAGCTGCAAGAGGAAGACTATTGATATATGGAGCTTGAATGATGAGATTATTCGGATTGAATCTAGTGATTTGTATGGTTTACCAGTAGTAATTTCTTTGATGCTAGCTCAGAAATATGTTAGAAAAGGGTGTGAAGCTTATTTTTCTTATATACTTGATACTAAAGTGGCCGAAAGAAACATTGAATCAGTACCTGTTGTATGTGAGTATCTAGATGTGTATCCTGACGAATTACCGGGTTTGCCACCTATTCGGGAAGTAGAGTTTGGTATTGAGTTAATGCATAGGATGACTCTGATAACTATACCTCCGTAAAGAATGGCACCTACAGAATTGAAAGAATTAAAAGCTCAGTTGCAAGAATTGATAGATAGAGGTTTTACGCGACTGAGTTTCTCTCCTTGGGGTGCACCAGTACTGTTTGTGAAAAAGAAGGATGGAACTATGAGAATGTGCATTGATTATAGACAGCTCAATAAAGTGACTATAAAGAATAAGTATCTGTTGCCATGGATTAACGATCTATTTAATCAACTAAAAAGGGCTACAGTATTTTCAAAGATAGATTTGAGGTCAAGCTACTATCATCTGCGAGTTAAATACTCCGATATACCAAAGACTATTTTCTGAACAAGGTATGGACACTACTAATTTTTGGCTATGCCTTTCGGACTTACTAATGCACTTGTTGTTTTCATGGATTTGATGAATCAGATCTTCAGACCGTATCTGGACCGGTTTGTAGTTGTGTTTATAGATGACATTTTGATCTACTCTCGTGATAAAATTGAACATGCTAAACACTTGAGACTTGTGTTACAGACATTGCGAGATAAGCAGTTGTATGCGAAGTTCAGTAAATGTGAGTTTTCGTTAAGTGAAGTCAGTTTTTTAGGTCATGTAGTATCAGCATCGGGTATTCGGGTTGATCCAAGTAAAATCTCAGCTATACTTGATTGGAAACCTCCGAAGAATGTCTCTGAAGTTCAAAGCTTTCTGAGACTTGTTGGTTATTATAGATGGTTTATGAAAGGTTTCTCTATGATTGTAGCTCGGATGACGAAGCTATTGTAGAAGGATGTTAAGTTCAAGTGGTCAGAAAAGTGCTAGAAAAGCTTTGATCAGTTGAAAGCCCTTTTGACCAAAGCCCAGTGCTAGTTCAGCTAGAATCGGGTAAAGAATTTGTTGTTTATAGTGATGCATCTTTAAATGATTTGGGTTGTGTTTTGATGAAGGAAGGCAAAGTTATAGCTTATGCCTCGAGACAGTTGAAGCCACATGAAAAGAACTATCTGACACACGACCTAGAATTGGCAGCTATTGTATTTACATTAAAGATATGGTGCCACTATTTGTTTGGTGAGAAATGTCATGTTTATTCTGATCACAAAAGCCTGAAATACTTGATGACTTAGAAAGATCTGAATTTGAGACAACGTCAATGGTTAGAATTGCTAAAAGACCATGAACTTGTAATTGACTATCATCCGGGAAAGGCTAATGTTGTTGCTGATGCTTTAAGTCAAAAATCACTATTTACTTTACGTGCAATGAATGCGCATATGGCCATGTCTGATGATGGTTCGATAGTAGCTGAATTGAAGTAAATTTTGATGCCCAAAAGGTTGATAATGAGTTGATCACAAAATGAGCTCAGTGTGAGATGGATGCGGATTCAGAATTCAAAGTTGATACTAATGACTATTTGAGATTTAGAGACTGAATATGCGTTTCGAGGAATTCAGAGTTGGTTCAAATGATTTTGAATGAAGCTCATAGCAGTCGGTTATCCGTTCATCCAGGTAGTACAAAGATGTATAATGATCTGAAACATCTATACTGGTGGCATGGTATGAAACGAGACATTTCTGACTTTGTTGCAAGATGTTTAGTCTGTCAACAAGTAAAAGCTGAACGTCAGGTGCCTTCAGGATTACTTCAGCCTATCATGATACTTGAGTGGATGTGGGATGGAGTCACGATGGATTTTGTATCTGGTTTACCGTTGACACTGAGCAAGAAAGATGCAAATTTAGTTGTTGTTGATAGATTGACTAAATCGGCTCATTTTGTTCCGGTACGTACAGACTACTTACTTGATAAGCTGGCTGAATTGTATGTTTCTCAGATTGTGAGACTACACGGTGTGCCTATATCTATTGTTTCGATTAGAGATCTGAGGTTTACATCATGGTTTTATAAGAAACGACAAGATGCACTAGGTACGAAATTACATTTTAGTACTACTTTCCATTCGCAAACAGGTGGCCAATCTGAGTGAATCATTCAGATACTTGAGGATATGTTGAGATGTTGCATTCTCGAGTTCGAAGGTACGTGGGAACGATATCTACATTTGATTGAATTTGTGTATAATAGCAGTTTTCAATCGAGTATCAAACTAGCACCTTATGAGGCATTGTACGGTCGTAAGTGTCGTACACCGTTATACAGGACTGAGCTCAGTGAAAATAAGATACACGGGGTCGACTTGATCTATAACACCCTGATTTTTTATATTTTCGTAATTTTTGAGAATTTGGTAAAATTTTTAAAATTAGGTATTTAGTGGTGAAATTCATAATTGGAGTAATGGGTCTATGAAAGGCCCATGTGTTGGCCAAAACCCGGTAGAATTTTTGAGTTTTGGACTTAAGGAGTTAGTGGCATTGGATAGGTGGCCTTCTTAAAAGATGTGGGTAAAAAATAATGCAAGAGAGCCCCTGGCAAAGTGGCTAAGTGACACCACTAAGGAGCTAAAAAAGTGGCGTGTAAGTGGTTGGGGGAAGGCCAAGGTTCGATTCACTAAGCTGGCAATTGTGTTGTTATTTTTATGTCTTGGGCATGCAGGAGTTGGAAGTCGAATGGAACTCTGTTGGAGAGAGTTTGAATCAGTCAAATGCATGAATTAAAGAGTGATAAGGGGAGAGATTTTGGGATTTGAAGGGAGGCTTAGAGTTGGCCGAATAGTGGGAATTAGGGAGGAGAAATCGACTTAGGGGTTTTAGGTTAGTATTTCGGCATTAGGGGCTTTAGTTGTGCCATTTTTTCTTCTGTTTAAACATCATAAGGTTATTCTTTTCTTCCCTTTTCTTCTCTAGCTGAAATCACCACTCTTTTCATCCAGTATTCTTTCTTTTTTATTGCCAAAACCTAACCACTACTCCCTTTCTTTTCATCTACTACTTCCTTTCTTTGCTTCACCCTTGCCGAATAGCCACAAGAGCCGAAACCTTTGAAAATTGGTTGTGCCGATTGCATTTAGACTAGCACCTTTCCTGTTCTCTTTATTTGTGGTGACCGATCCCTTCATCTGGTAAGTACTCGTTTTTCCAAATCGATTCAGTAGTGTAAATATTAAGTGAAGCCGAACCCCTTATAGTTTAGGGAGGGTATCAATTTATGGTTTAGGCCTCACTAGGCCTTTTTCTTTCGACTTTTATGATTTGTGTAGTGATATAGACAAGTTTGGAGGAGCAGCAAGGCTTAGAGTATCAGTTTTGGATAAACTTGGATCGAATCGTCGGACCCTGTAAAGGTAAGTGATCTATGGCTATTAAGGTTCTTTGGCCGATTATGGTAAGATGGACTTTGGGTTTGATTAGCATGAACTGTAAACTAAGAATGGTGGTGATTAATTGTAGGTTGTCGTGGGAGACTTTGTTAGTGAAGTCACAAAACAAGTGTGTAACAACCCTCATAGTAGCTTAGGCTATTATTCGCTGAAAAGCCAAAATGCTAAAATTTTGTCATTTCGGGAACTTGAGATTTTGCTTGTGGTTTAGATGCGATAAATACGATATGATCGGTGTTTGGATCGATGGAACAGGTAAGAGCGCAATTTTGTGCACGATGGTAAGTTGGGCCTCAATGGGCTGGAATCGGGCCCATTTGGGTAAAATTGATAGAAAATGGAACTTGGAAAAGTTGCATGTTAACACGGTTAGTACTGTTGTAAAATTTGGGTTAAGTGGGTTAATGGGCTAAATCGGCATTCGTAGGGCCCTTTGGGGTTTTGGGCCCAAAAGCCCAAATTTGTTAAAGTGCGTTAAAATCATTGTTTAGACACTTGGAAATATTGATACTTGTTAATGAATGTGGAAAACCCATAATATTTGGTAAATTTACGAAATTACCCTTAAAATATGAAAAATAACGATTTTGCCCCTAGGTAAAAATGACCGTTATACCCCCAGGGTTTAATTATGAATGTAAAGCATGAGATTTTGATATACAGGATATGACATGATATGCACATGATATGTTATGAGATGCACATGATATACTCATTATATGCATGGGTTGGGTTTGATACAATGGAGGAAGTGCAAAAAGGGCTTTGCCCCAGTTATTAAAAGAGGCTAGGCCTCCAACTATATGACAAAGTAGCTATACTGCCAGTGGAGAGTTTGGTTGGGTGGGTTGAGTTATTCCCCACATGGAGAGCTTGGTTGGTATGGGTGGAGAGTAGCGGATAGTGGGTTGAGTAGTCTCCCCAAATGGGTTTGCATACATCCATTGATATTGCATGGGATATCGAAATGGGTGTGACAGCCCTAAATTGACCCTAGCTGAAAAGTGGTTTCGGGACCATGAAACCGAGTCATAAAAATAATTAACAGTCATATTTGATGCTTATTATATATGAATATGCATGTGTGAAAAATTCATGCTTAAATTTTGTATATAGTATGTGAAATTTATTAAATAGGACTTGTATGCGAAAATTTAGAAATGTGCTAGGCAAATGCTAAAGTGGCCTATTAATATATGTTGGAAAGTGCTTGTACTTGCATGTCAAATTAGCCAAACTATAGGTAGTGGTAGCCATGCTACAAATTATATAATAAAATATGAATTTTCTATTAACTTTAATTAGCTAAATGGCATAATATCATGAATTAATGAAAAAAAAATATAGAAAGTGGGTGAAAACAACAAAGTGTTCACCTTGTTCTTTCCAAAAGGCCGAAAGTCAAGGGGAGTTGGGAGCAAAAGGAGCCATTCGGCCATTTCAAGTCTTCATTAAGGTATGAAATTCATGTTTATTCTTGAAATTTTAGATAAAATTGAACTAGTTACCAAGTTCTTTAGGTAACCCATGTTAGGAATTTTGATTTTGTGAAGACTAAAACTTTCGGCCATAGTAGCTATTGAGGATTTAGGTTTTTGTTTCATGTTTAATTGGATGAATCTTGGTGTATGGGTGTTTGAACTAAACTAATGATCAAATAGGTGCATAGATACAAAGTGGGAAGAATCAGCTACTAAGTTTGATACTATTGCCGAATATGAAATGTTATGCTTGAGTAATGCATGTGGTTAGAGTTGGTAAAATGAAAAGAATGCTTAGAGGTGTTATAATTGATTAGGTGTTAAATTAAAAGTCGCTAAAATTTTCATTGTTTTAGCCGAATATGTGTTTGTTCAAAGAAGGAATTATTGAAGAATGTATATGAACTTGGCAAGTGAATTCGGCTTAGTATATAAATGATGTGAAAATGTTGGAATTTATTTTTGATTATGTGTATGTATGATCAAGTATAATCGGCCACATGAGTAAAATGGGTTGATAATGTTTGTTTGTTAATTGATGTTTGCACCATTGTCGAATGTGCTTAACATTAAGGCATAATTTAGTTAAATGCAAACTAATGGAAGAATGGAATTTAGCTTTGCTGCACACAATGTTAAAATGATGGAATTAGTAGGAAATGGGTATGAGCTTGTCAAATTTTTGAAATTAGGACCTTGTGAACTAAATGATATTCGGCAATGGTACTTTTTACATGAGGAATTCGGTGTTAATTGTATTAAGTAAGGTTGAGGTAGTTGCCAAATGTGTTTATAATTAAGTAAGGTTAATAATAGAGCAATGAGTGGCTAGCAGAATCTAGTTAGTCTTCTTGTTGTATTCGGCCATGAGTTTGTATAATTGGTTTGTAATAGATTAAATTTGTTTATTCAAGCTCAAGAGCTTAGGGAGTCTAATTCGGATAAGAGAAAAAGCTACCTAACCGAATAGTCGATTTGTAATCGTTCAACAACTTCCGAGGTAAGTTCTTAAGTAATTGAGTCTGATTCCTTTGTAAGTTTTAAGTTTTAAAACGGGATGAATATGAATTATGTATATACATTAAGGTCAATGACTTTTCTAAATGACGGCATATATGATATTATGTTTTTATATGTGAATGAGAACTTTACAGAGTAAATTGTATAAATCAGCTAGGGACAGTAGCAGTAGCGTGTTTTGGAAAAATTACCATAAATTGTGGGAGTTGAGTTAAAGGCTGAATAAATTATGTAATTAAAGCTTGATGCGTCTAGTTTCGTATAAAAGAAATTCTGTAAGTAAAGGGGTTGCCGATAATGAGATTTTCAAAGTTGTGTGAGACAGAGTCTGAATGGCCCCGAAATCCCCTGTTCAGTATTTGGAAAATCATTATAAATCGTACAAAAATGATTATAAGATAAAATTTTGTGCTTAGACTCCTTAATGAGTCTAGTTTCAAACAAAATGAACGAAAACATATTTCGAATTCTGTACAATGAGGAATTAAATCCTTAGTGAAGAGTAGTCAGAGTAGTCAAGCAGTAAAATAGGGGAAACTTTAAGAAAAATCTGGTATTGATTGGCCAAACCAAAAATTCTGAAAATTTTGTGGATAGAGGATATACGAGTCTATTTCCATTGAAAATTAACGGCACATAAATTGGAATTTCGTAGCCCCATTTACAAATAATTTAACGACTGTTACTTAGGAAAACAGCTTGTAGAGAATTTGTGGTTACGTTGTAAACATGGATAAAACTTGTTTTAGTTGCTCATAAGCTATTGATTAAACCCATATGTGAATTCTAAATTGTGATATTATAAAATGATATATGAGTGTTAGATGGATCTTTGATATTAAAATTTGTGAAATTGTAAGTTTATAAGTATTCGAATATGAAATGATAGTATGGCTTGAAATTGAATTATTCATTGGAAAATGATAGATGTAGATGCAGTCAAGACAAAGTGTATACATGAAAGTATATCTGGTATGTGAAGTATATTTGGATAATTGTGATGTGAATACATGAAAATTTATATTTTGATTTAGGATTTAATGTGATGAATGTGTATTTATGAGATAAGGCCGAATGGCCAATGTGATGAATGTGAACATGCATATATGTGTTAAGGCAGAATGGCCAATGTGATGAACGTGGAAGTGTATATACGTGGCAAAGCTGAATGGCTAATGCGAAATGTGTATGAGATGGATATGTGGTAAAGCCAAATGGCTGATGTGGGAGATGTATGAGATATATATATATATATATATATATTGTGGCCAAATGATAAATGGTTGAAGGTATGTTCTATTAGATATTTGATGAGGTAAATGAATTACAAATATGATAGTCGATGTGAATGTTGAAACATGTGAATAAATATGCATGAAACTCTGTGATGTAAACCCGGGATTAAAGACCAGATGACTATATGTGGTGACTATGTCTGGGTTAAAACCCGCTGACTTTGTGTAGAGATTTCATCTGAGCTAAAGGTCTCGCCGACAACCCGAGTAGAGTTTAAAGCTATAAGACTTCGCAATAAGAATTGCTTATAAATATATTCAATGCGAAAGGTTAAACAGGTATGTACTCCTAGTTTATATGTGAGCTTGATTTGAACTAAATCATAAGGTAGTTATGTGATGCATACGTGAGCAATCTATGAGACTATTCCTATGATTATGTGGCGTAGGATCAGTGTGAAAGGTTATGTGGAACTATACAATATATCTATGCCACATGAGCTCACTTTTATGTGAAAGTTTATCTGCCTATTGTATATGATGATATGTGCATATTCGGTAAAGGGATGGTATGCCCGAAGGAAGAGTGAAATAAAAATACGAACAACTATGTTATAATTTTATTGTTATCTATTGACACTGCTTAAAACTTACTAAGCATTGTAATGCTTACTCCGTTTACTTTGTTTCCTCTATTTTATAGATCTCATTTGGAAGTTACAGACTCGGGGATCGTCAGCAACTAGTCACACTATCACTATCCACGGCTTGTTATTGTTATGTTTTGGATTATTGTATGGCATGTATAGAATAGACCATTGGCCGAAGAATATTTTGGTTAATGTATTTATAAGCCATGCGAAAATGGCATCTTTTGAATGTGTACTTATAGAAGTTTAAATTTGTATCCCTGGCTGTCTTTAGTATTTATCTAAAGGAATGTTCAAAAAAAAATTTACTGTTCTGATATGAGTTTCAAGTCTGGTAATGCCCCTTCACCTATTCTGGCGACGGATACGGGATAGGGGTGTTACATTTTGTTGGTAACAGAGCCACGATTTAGTCATTTTAGGACTAACGTAGCATGCGTGAGTCTATTTATACATGCCATAAAGGGATAAAATGATAGTGTGATGATTTTTGAATATTAAAATGTGTTTGTTGTATTGTAATGAATCTTGATTCCGATCGACCTGTAGCAAGCTTCTGACTATGAAAGTTTGCGATATAACTTTACTTGGACATGCTCGAATTATTAAGTTGATCAGGTACGTATCATGTACTCCTATTTGAATTTTGATTTGGATTGAATTATAAGGGTATAAGTGATGCAATTTTGAAAGAGTGTTATGACTATAAATGTGATCTTTGTATGTGGCTATGGAACTGAAAGTTGAATGGTCGACAAGCATGTTGTGTTTGTATTCAAGTAATGTAAATGATATAATAATGTGTATTGTTATATATGTATATATACATGAGAATTGAGAGTTATATATATCCGGTCTATGTCCCGAAGAGCATTCGTGCTAGTGATATATCCGGGCTATGTCCCGAAGAGCATTCGTGCTAGTGATATATCCGGGCTAAGTCCCGAAGAGCATTCGTGCTAGTGATATATCCGGGCTAAGTCCGAAGAGCATTCGTGCTAGTGATATATCCGGGCTATGTCCCAAGAGCATTCGTGCTAGTGATATATCCGGCTATGTCCCAAGAGCATTCGTGCTAGTGATATATCCGGGCTAAGTCCCGAAGAGCATTCGTGCTAGTGATATATCCGGGCTATGTCTCGAAGAGCATTCGTGCTAGTGATATATCCGGGCTATGTCCCGAAGAGCATTCGTGCTAGTGATATATCCGGGCTAAGTCCCGAAGAGCATTCATGCTAGTGATATATCCGGCTAAGTCCCAAGAGCATTCGTGCTAGTGATATATCCGGGCTAAGTCCCAAGAGCATTCGTGCTAGTGATATATCCGGTCTATTTCCCGAAGAGCATTCGTGCTAGTGATATATCCGGGCTAAGTCCCGAAGAGCATTCGTGCTAGTGATATATCCGGGCTAAGTCCCATTCGTGCTAGTGATATATCTGGGCTAAGTCCCGAAGAGCATTCGTGCTGGTGTTATATCCGGGCTAAGTCCCGAAGAGCATTCGTGCTAGTGATATATCCGGGCTAAACCTCAAAGGCATTCGTGCTGGAATTATGAGGCACTGTGTGTACAAGCTCTTCAACCGAGCACTATGTGTGCCAGATCAGTAGTTGAGGCACTATGTGTGCGAGTTCTTTAATCGAGCACTATGTGTGCGAAAATCGATCGATGGGCACTTGTGTATCACGAAGTGTGTTTCATGTATGACCTCGTGTGGGACGATGGCATTGATTTGTAATAGTAAGTAAGACTTAAAGAGAAAATTCGTTAAATGGACTAAACACAGGTGAACTAATTAGAGTCGGAGATTATACAACATTGTGCTAAATTGGTAATGAAATAAGTTCGAGACATTAAATTGACAAGGTATGTGATATTATATACATTATAAATATGAAATTCTCGGTATATGCAGTTGTATGTGCTATTGTGAATAAACACTATTTTGTTAATCATGTTCAAGAAATTATTTCGATTAAGTTTCGACATTTGAAAGTTGGTAAGAATTTCTGATGATTGGTGATAATTTTGGATATATGAGTTATGTGCTAGAATAAATCTCATGCCAGTATATTATATTAGGCTTTATGCTTATTCGACTGTATACGAGTAGCGTTAACTATGAAAGAATGTGCTAAATGAAATAAATGTTCAGGTACGTGGAAGTTGATTTTTTCTTTGGAAATAAGTTAAGTTAAATATTGATGCAAGATGTTAACATAATCTTGTATCAGCTTATATATGTTGCTGAATTGAGAATTTAAAACCTTCAGCTACTGTATCAGTGGTTACTTGAAATAGCCGAAGATAAAGCATAGTATTAAATTCTTATTGATAGTGCTTTATTGATGAATGGGGGTGTGAAAGATTATCTAAGTTACATGTATAAAAAAAAAAATTTAAGATGTTAAATGAGGGTTGTCATGAACCAAATGAATATATATATATATATTTGAGTTATTCAGGCCTTGTGCCTAGTAGGTTTGGGACCGGTAAATTGTATACTAGGCTAATAGCCAAATTAGTTGATGGCTGTCAAGTTTATTCGAACTTTGGGTTAAGTAGGCTTAGAACCTGTGTGTGGGGTTCGAGCCTATACCTAGTAGATTCAGACCGGTGGGTTAAATTGTGTTATACCTATGTGCGTTATTACCAAAATGAAAAGTAAGTGAGTAAATGTCAATTCTGTGGATCTCTGTGATTTATTATGAGCAAACTAAGAAAGTTTTGTTAGTTAAAGCACTGAAGCGTAAGTTCGGAGTTGAAGAAACTAGGTGGGATCTAGAGAACTCAACGAGAGAAAGTTACCCTATCCTATTTGCCGGTAAGATTTTCGAGGACGAAAATCCCTAAAGGGAGGGAGAATTGTGACAGCCCTAAATTGACCCTAGTCGAAAAGTGGTTTCGGGACCACGAAACCGAGTCATAAAAATAATTAACAGTCATATTTGATGCTTATTATATATGAATATGCATGTGTGAAAAATTCATGCTTAAATTTTGTATATAGTATGTGAAATTTATTAAATAGGACTTGTATGCGAAAATTTAGAAATGTGCTAGGCAAATGCAAAAGTGGCCTATTAATATATGTTGGAAAGTGCTTGTACTTGCATGTCAAATTAGCCAAACTATAGGTAGTGGCCGGCCATGCTACAAATTATATAATAAAATATGAATTTTCTATTAACTTTAATTAGCTAAATGGCATAATATCATGAATTAATGAAAAAAAAAATATAGAAAGTGGGTGAAAACAACAAAGTGTTCACCTTGTTCTTTCCAAAAGGCCGAAAGTCAAGGGGAGTTGGGAGGAAAAGAGCCATTCGGCCATTTCAAGTCTTCATTAAGGTATGAAATTCATGTTTATTCTTGAAATTTTAGATAAAATTGAACTAGTTACCAAGTTCTTTAGGTAACCCATGTTAGGAATTTTGATTTTGTGAAGACTAGAACTTTTTACCATAGTAGCTATTGAGGATTTAGGTTTTTGTTTCATGTTTAATTGGATGAATCTTGGTGTATGGGTGTTTGAACTAAACTAATGATCAAATAGGTGCATAGATACAAAGTGGGAAGAATCGGCTACTAAGTTTGATACTATTGCCGAATATGAAATGTTATGCTTGAGTAATGCATGTGGTTAGAGTTGGTAAAATGAAAAGAATGCTTAGAGGTGTTATAATTGATTAGGTGTTAAATTAAAAGCTGCTAAAATTTTCATTATTTTAGCCGAATATATGTTTGTTCAAAGAAGGAATTATTGAAGAATGTATATGAACTTGGCAAGTGAATTCGGCTTAGTATATAAATGATGTGAAAATGTTGGAATTTATTTTTGATTATGTGTATGTATGATCAAGTATAATCTGCCACATGAGTAAAATGGGTTGATAATGTTTGTTTGTTAATTGATGTTTGCACCATTGTCGAATGTGCTTAACATTAAGTCATAATTTAGTTAAATGCAAACTAATGGAAGAATGGAATTTAGCTTTGCCGTACCTGTGTTAAAATGATGGAATTAGTAGGAAATGGGTATGAGCTTGTCAAATTTTTGAAATTAGGACCTTGTGAACTAAATGATATTCGGCAATGGTACTTTTCACATGAGGAATTCGGTGTTAATTGTATTAAATAAGGTTGAGGTAGTTGCCAAATGTGTTTATAATTAAGGTTAATAATAGAGCAATGAGTGGCTAGCAGAATCTAGTTAGTCTTCTTGTTGTATTCGGCCATGAGTTTGTATAATTGGTTTTTAATAGATTAAATTTGTTTATTCAAGCTCAAGAGCTTAGGGAGCCTAATTCGGATAAGAGAAAAAGCTACCTAACCAAATAGTCGATCGGTAATCGTTTGACAACTTCCGAGGTAAGTTCTTAAGTAATTGAGTTTGATTCCTTTGTAAGTTTTAAGTTTTAAAACGGGATGAATATGAATTATGTATATACATTAAGGTCAATGACTTTTCTAAATGACGGCATATATGATATTATGTTTTTATATGTGAATGAGAACTTTACAGAGTAAATTGTATAAATCACTAGGGACGATGAGCAGATGAGCGTGTTTTGGAAAAATTACCATAAATTGTGCGAGTTGAGTTAAAGGCTGAATAGATTCTGTAATTAAAGCTTGATGCGTCTAGTTTCGTATAAAAGAAATTCTGTAAGTAAAGCGGTTGCCGATAATGAGATTTTCAAAGTTGTGTGAGACAGAGTATGAATGGCCCCAAATCCCTGTCGAGTATTGGAAAATCATTATAAATCGTACAAAAATGATTATAAGATAAAATTTTGTGCTTAGACTACTTAATGAGTCTAGTTTCAAACAAAATAAACGAAAACATATGTCGAATTCTGTACAATGAGGAGTTAAATTCTTAGTGAAGAGTAGTCAGAGTAGTCAAGCAGTAAAATAGGGGAAAGTTTAAGAAAAATCTGGTATTGATTGGCCAAACCAAAAATTCTGATAATTTTGTGGATAGAGGATATACGAGTCTGTTTCCATGGAAAATTAACGGCACATAAATTGGAATTTCAGTAGCCCCATTTACAAATAATTTAACGATCATTACTCAGAAAAACAGCTTGTAGAGAATTTGTGGTTACGTTGTAAACATGGATAAAACTTGTTTTAGTTGCTCATAAGCTATTGATTAAACCCATATGTGAATTCTAAATTGTGATATTATAAAATGATATATGAGTGTTAGATGGATCTTTGATATTAAAATTTGTGAAATTGTAAGTTTATAAGTATTCGAATATGAAATGATAGTATGGCTTGAAATTGAATTATTCATTGGAAAATGATAGATGTAGATGCAGTCAAGACAAAGTGTATACATGAAAGTATATGTAATATGTGAAGTATATTTGGATAATTGTGATGTGAATACATGAAAATTTATATTTTGATTTAGGATTTAATGTGATGAATGTGTATATATGAGATAAGGCCAAATGGCCAATGTGATGAATGTGAACATGCATATATGTGTTAAGGCAGAATGGCCAATGTGATGAACGTGGAAGTGTATATACGTGGCAAAGCTGAATGGCTAATGCGAAATGTGTATGAGATGGATATGTGGTAAAGCCAAATGGCTGATGTGGGAGATGTATGATATATATATATATATATATATATATATATATATTGTGGCCAAATGATAAATGGTTGAAGGTATGTTCTATTAGATATTTGATGAGGTAAATGAATTACAAATATGATAGTCGATGTGAATGTTGAAACATGTGAATAAATATGCATGAAACTCGTGATGTAAACCCGGATTAAAGACCAGGATGACTATATGTGGTGACTATGTCTGGGTTAAAACCCGCTGACTTTGTGTAGAGATTTCATCTGAGCTAAAGGTCTCGCCGACAACCCGAGTAGAGTTTAAAGCTATAAGACTTCGCAATAAGAATTGCTTATAAATATATTCAATGCGAAAGGTTAAACAGTATGTACTCTAGTTTATATGTGAGCTTGATTTGAACTAAATCATAAGGTAGTTATGTGATGCATACGTGAGCAATCTATGAGACTATTCCTATGATTATGTGGCGTCGGATCGGTGTGAAAGGTTATGTGAAACTATACAATATATCTATGCCACATGAGCTCACTTTTATGTGAAAGTTTATCTCGCCTATTGTATATGATGATATGTGCATATTCGGTAAAGGGATGGTATGTCTAGAAGGAAGAGTGAAATAAAAATACGAACAACTATGTTATAATTTGATTGTTATCTATTGACACCTTTAAAAAAACTTACTAAGCATTGTAATGCTTACTCCGCTTTACTTTGTTTCCTCTGTTTTATAGATCTCATTTGGAAGTTACTGAGACTCGGGATCGTCAAACAACTAGTCACACTATCACTATCCATGGCTTGTTATTGTTATGTTTTGGATTATTGTATGGCATGTATAGAATAGACCATTGGCCGAAGAATATTTTGGTTAATGTATTTATAAGCCATGCGAAAATGGCATCTTTTGAATGTGTACTTATAGAAGTTTAAATTTGTATCCCTGGCTGTCTTTAGTATTTATCTAAAGGAATGTTCAAAAAAAATTTACTGTTCTGATATGAGTTTCAAGTCTGGTAATGCCCCTTCACCTATTCTGGCGACGGATACGGGATAGGGGTGTTACAATGGGCCTATGGGCCATACTGTTTATAGTAAAGGCTTCGGCCCAGTGATATGATTTATGAAATGGCTTCAGCCTAGTATGCTGATATTAGTTGGGCTCCGAAAGGCTTATTGCACACAGAGTTTCTAAACTCACCCCCTTCCCTTAACCTTGCAGGTGAGCCTTGATGTGGAGACTTAGAGCCGGAGGAGATTCAGAGTGGCTGTGGTGATTGCTTTCGAACTTTACAATAAGTAACCAGTTTTTTTAATTATTATTACTATTTGGTTTTGGGTTGTAATAAGGCCATTTTAATTATTTTTCTGGAATTATATTAATTTATCTTATACTCTATATTTTTCTGATAATAATTCAAAATGGGCTAGACTTAGGGTGCGTTTTCAAAATGATACTCGTTTTCAAAATAACGCAACGATACAATTAATCGGTTTATCAAAGGTATCTACTTAAATGAATTTCAACTCGTTTACCAAAGTGTGGCAATGGTTGTGGGCATGTCAAGGATTGGATCCATTCGAGAGCTTGGTACTTAAGCAGCCTTCATGGTTCACCTCCTCTGTTTCAGATACCTACCTGGTGCACCACTTTGTTTTTTTTAGCAAAGACTATCTATTAAAACATTAAGAAGGATTTTGAGAAAGGCATGAGTTTTCTTAAAAACTCCATTGTGACACGTCAAATCCGGCCATAACGTCTGGGCTGGGTTTGGGGTGTTACATGATCAGAGAAACTGAACAGAAAGTGAAAGTAATCCGTGAAAGTCTGAAAGCAACATCGGATAGTCAGAAATCTTAAGCGGACTTGAAACACAAGGATATAGAGTTTCAGATCAGAGATAAAGTTTTCTTGAAAGTCTCACTGTGGAAGAACATACTCAGATTTGGTCGCAAAGGCAAATTTAGTCTGAGGTTTATTGGGCCGTATTAGGTAATAGAGCGTATGGGACCAGTTGCTTACAGATTATCGTTGCCACCTGAGTTAGAAAGATCCACAATGTATTCTATGTTTCGATGCTCCGTAGATATCAGTCTGACCCTTCACATGTGATTAATCCGTCTGAGATCGAGATTAAGCCCGATATGACGTACGAAGAAGAACCGATTCGCATTCTGACTCGTGAGATTAAAGACTTACGAAATAAGAAAATTTCGTTAGTTAAAGTATTATGGCATAAACACGGGGTTGAAGAAACAACATGGGAACCATAAGATGCAATGAAAGAACGCTATCCGAACCTTTTCACCGGTAAGATTTTCGGGGACGAAAATCCCTAAGGGGGGAGAGTTGTAACAACCCGATTTAGACCCTAATCGAAATGGTGGTTTCGCGACCACGAATCTGGGTTAGAAAAGTATTTTAAAATTATTTTTTGTGTTTATTTCATGTGAATTTATATCTATGAATTTTTCATAATTTAATTTTGTTGTTTAGGTGTCTGATTAAATAAAAGGATTTAATCGCGTAAAATGAAAATTAGGTGGTTATTTCTAAAAGGGGCTAAATTGCACTTGGCTTTTTAAATGGAAGCCTAGATGAGATAAATAAGCCATTAGTAAAATAAGTGGACGGCTAAGGACATTAAAATGTGATAATATTAAGTTTTAAACTAAGGTTAATTTGGTAAACTAATAAAACAAGTTAATATAACATAAACTTATCATAAAATAAGCCATATTCATGTTATTTTCTATGTTCTAGCACTGAAACTAAAAAAAAAAAGAAAAGAAAAAGAGAAACGTAGGGTTCGGCTTCATTCAAGCTCAATCAAGGTAAGAGTTCAGCTCGGTTTTTGATAATTTCTACGTTTTGAGGTCTTTGCTTCGAGTACTACAAAACCCATGCTTTAATTTTTTATTTTGATGAATATTTTGAGTTGTGCCATTGTTGATAGTTTGTGATTTTTGTTGTTTGATGATGAAAAATGAAAGATATGTTTTAGATTAACATGTTTTGTATTGGAGTTTTTGATGATTTTGAGTAATTAGGACTAAATTGAAAAAATAATAATTTAAGGGAATAAAATGTGAAATAAATGAAATATATGGACTTGTATGGTAATGGGTAAGATTCGGCCAAACATGAGTACTTTGAAATTTTGCATATTTTGTGTTTTGTGTAATAGGGACTAAATTGTAAAAATTGTAAATGTCAAGGGTAAAATGCTAATTTACTCATTTATGTGTTTTTGAACTAAATTGAATGAAAATATGTTTGAATGAGCTTAATTTGAATATGTTTAGATCAAGAACCAAAGAAATCGGATTTGGATCGGGGGAAAACAAAAGTTGTCAACTAGCTGCCCTGTTCCGTTTTGTATCGTCCGAGGTAAGTTTATAAGCAAATAGGCATTAATTGTAGTTTAATATTAAATATGTATGCTGGAACGAAATGTATGAAATTATATACACTATGGCCGAATATGAATAAGCTTAGTTACTACATTCCGAGTTCGTTTCGACTGAGTTACGATGTTAGAAAGCCCGTACGAACATTAGGAATAGTTAGGATACAAATGTCATGACATAGGATTCCGATATACGTGGGCGAGTAAGACCATGGCATCTATATGTGATTTTGATATATGTGTACGAGTAAGACCCTGTCCGAGATAGTGGCATCGATATCTGATTACATATAAGACCATGTCTGGGACATTGGCATTGTACCATACATGTATGAATATCCGAGTGTCCTACCCAATTTCGAATGGTTCATCGGGCATCGATAAGTGGGGAACAAATATGTAAAATTAGCTAAGTGATCAGGTATGTATTAGTTTAGTATTTATTTGCAACAAGGTAAGTGAGTGTTATGATATTAGTTACAAGCATATGTAACATGAATGAAAAGTATATGTGTAAATTTGTCATGTGTATTCGGCCTTATGGGCAATAAGTATGATCCTTGTTGGTGTGATTTTATTTTTGCATATATATAATGATCTTGCATATTCGGTTACTTAGTTATTATGTGTATATAAATTTTATATTGATTTAAAAGCTTATTTATACAAAGGTATGTATATTAGGTTTTATATTAATAATTTGGCTTTTGAAAATTGAATAATGATTAGATGACTTAATCTTGTGAACATCCGGCCAAGGTAATGGATATATGTGTTCAAGTATATTATTATTGAAGTTTAAAGTTGAGAATAAGCTTGATATTGATATTGTAATTTGGTAGGTTAAAATAAGTTGATTATGTTATCAGCTTGTTTGTTTGCGTATGAATTACTAAGCTTAAATAGCTTATTGTGTATATATTTGTCTTTGCTTTATAGATTTTTGAATCGAGTTACAAGCTCGGGGATCGTCAGCAAAGTCTATCACATTATCTACAGCTTCGGTATTTTAATATTCAAACTCGGATTATGGCATGTATAGGCTAGAGTGTGCTTTTGTAAGCTAGATTTTCAGTTATGTGTAATCTAAGCCATACGAAAATGGATAAGTAATTATATTAGAATTTGGTTATGTTAGTTAAGGTTTATATTAATTTTGGTTACTAAGTTGCATGCCATGAAGGTATAATATATGTGGTAAGCATTAAATGTTTGGGAATGGCTTGCTGATTATGTTTGAACTTGGTATGGTAAGATCATAGTCAAAATATTTAATGAGCATGTTTGTTGGTATTGATGATGAAAGTTTTGGGATATGTATATGATTTCAAATAGAAGATTCGGCTATGAAGGAATAATAGTACAATATGCATTTGGTATGTTAGTTAGTTGAAATGGAAAAATATGCAATGCATGTGTTTCATGAATATTTGGTCGATTGTTTGGTAAGTTTTCAATGCTAAGTGTGATCGTTATTTCTTTAGGGTGAACTGCTTATCATGTACATGTGCGTTAATATTATGTTCGGCCAAGGTATAATGTACCAATTATACATATGTAACTACTTATTAAATTATGTAATATAATTGTATGCTTAAATGTGGTTATTAAGAATTTGCTGTTAAAGTAAAACCATGAGTGACATTAAGTGATCAATAATTTAAGATGTCCAAACATTGACTATTACTTTGTTATTGAAAATGAAATTTTGGATACATTAACTATTATATATAATCGGTGTATTTCTTGGTGGTGTGCGCATGAAATGATTAAAATTCACTAAGGCCAATTGCGTGTAATTTAATGACTAAAGTAGGTATGTATAGTTTTATTCTAATAATTAATAGTCTAAATAAATTATATAGAAATGCGTGAATAATATTGCGTTGTTGTTTTAATTTGAGGTAAAGTGTAAAGTATGCAAAATTCAAATTGATTATTACCTAAGTCGTATATGCAGTGGTTTAAGATGGGTTTTATGGCTTATTGGCTTATAAGAATGTATATGTAATTTTGGTGGCTATATGTATAATTACATAGGTGGTAATGGAAGTATATTTAACCATGTTGGTATTTAATAAAGCTGTGTAATTAAATGAATTATATGCTGTTAGTAATAAGTTGAAATTTGTTGTGATCTATATATGCTAGGTATAAATTGATGTATGTACTGAAAGGTGAATTAATTATATTTTATTTATAAATGAGTTTGATTTGAATGATTGTATATACATATGAATGCTTTAAAATTGTGTTTTGATCGGTAATGCCTCGTAACCCTAATCCGGTGACAGACATGGGCTAGAGGTGTTGCATAGGCCGTGCAAAACTTGTAGGGTATACTAACTTAATTTGAAAGGGTACCCCAGGGGACACACGATCATGTAGCATGACTGTGTGTTGCACACGGCTAAGACACACACCCGTGTCTTTACCCGTGTGGACAAAAATAGGCTATTTGCAAATCCAATTTGCCACCCTTTTTGTATATACCTATATAAGCTCATATGGTACCACTTGAAGTCACAAATATGCAACCAAAACTCATCAATCAATACACAAATATACCAAATCCAACATTTCAAGCATATCATTTCACCATTTCTATCTATTAGCAAAACATGCCGTTGATAAACAACCAATCTTATAATCATCAAATCATCTCAATTTCCATATTAAACTTACCAATCACATAACCAACTATATATATTCCACAAGCACATATATGAACACATATCATAAGCTAAATTCATATTCAATATTACCAACATTCACAAGCCAACATATATGGCCAAACACACACCAACATTTACAAGCCAAATCTCATGGCTAATATCACAACTCAAAACATATCAAGATGATACTAGCCTATACATGCCATATACCATATTTACAAGGCTTTAAAAGTACCAACAAAGTAATCGATTGTGTGATGACTTTTCCCAACGATCCTCGAGTCAGAGCTAGCTTTGATTATCTGTAAAACATAGACAAATAACACATAGTAAGCTTCACAGCTTAGTAAGTTCGTAAGTGAATAACTGAATTCATCAAATAAATGTAATTTAATTATTTTCACATTACCAAATCAAAATCACATTAACCACAAACCTTTCTCATGTCTCAAAACATGATCAAATACCATCTCATTGAACTTTCTCAATCTAATACTAAAGTAGGTTCCATACGTACTTGTATCACCTCATACTACCCTCTTTCTCAAACATGTCATTTTTTTTACCCGTTGAACAATTTGGAATAGAAATCGGATACTCAAGATCACAATTGATAAGTACCTATACCATGGCCTGTACCCAAATCAAGGTATTATTCACACCTGAACTGCTGATATCATGGACGGAAGTCAATACATTAACCTAATGACATGTCACTAGCATTCTAAACTATACCTAAGGTTCAACCGGGAGTTTTACTTATTGATTTTATCGTAAAACACATCCGTGTAGTCGTATTCACCATTCAAACATTATCCATAATCTCATAATCACATTTTATGCAATACCAAAGCATATAACATACATTTATAATGAAATTACCACATACGAGCTTACCTCGTACTCGGAATTGACGAATCAGATCGATTACTCGATCACTTTCGATTTCCCCCGATCTAAATCTGAATTCTTTCTTTCTTGATCTATATGCATTCAAAATTAACCCATTTAATCACCAACTCCATCAATTTAGTCTTTAAACACATATTTAAGCCAATTTGCACTTTGGCCCTAAACTTTTACATTTCTTACAATTTAGCCCCTAATTCATAAAAACACAATTTACAACAATTTCAATTAAACCCAAGCTAGCCAAATTTCGATAGGCTCCTTAATAGCCCATATTTATCAATATTTTACACATTTAACCACACATTTTCATCTTTTCACAAATTAACCCTTTTTTTGCAATTTCACTAAAAATCACTTTACAAAACATGGTAATCTATCATCAAAAATTCATATTTCATCATCAAATACCAAAAAACACAATAACTCATCAATGGCAACTCTCACAATCTTTAACAATTTTGAAAATTAATACACGGGCTAGCTAGTACTCAAAGCAACGATCACAAAAACATAAAAATCATCAAAAGTCGAGCTCAAAATATACCTCACTCAAGCTATGTAAGTGTCGAATATCAAAGCCCTATTTTAGCTTTCTTCTTTGTTTCATTCAGCCATAAAAGATGATAAAATGGCCACCATTATGTTTGTTTTAATTAATTATACATTAATTCTATTATTACCATTTTAACCTTTAGTGATAACTTTTAAAATCACTTAATATAAGGCCATTTATGTCCATTCCCACTATCAATGGTCTAATATCAACATAAGGACCTTTCATTTAACAAGCCGTAGCAATTAGACACCTTTATCAAATAGAATGCAACTTTTGCATTTTACACGATTTAGTCCTTTTTCTCAAATTGAGCTATTAAACGATAAAATTAGCTCACGAAATTTTCACGCATATATAATCACATGTTGTAAACACATAAAATAATATTAAAAATAATTTACTGAACTAGAATTCATGGTTTTGAAACCACTGTTCCTAATTTATCTAAAATAGGCTGTTACAAATCTCCCCTTAGGGATTTTCGTCCCCAAAAATCTTACCAATGAATAGGTTTGGATATTGTTTTCTCATAGCATCCTCAGGTTCCCACGTAGCTTCTTCTACCCCGTGTCGATGCCACAAGACTTTCATTAATGATATTCCTTTATTTCTTAGCTCTTTGATCTCACGAGCTAGAATTCGGATCGGTTCTTCATTGTACAACAAATCTTACTGAATTTCAACCTCAGAAGGAGAAATAACATGTGACGGATCAGATTGGTATCGTCAAAACATTGATACGTGAAACACATTATAAATCTTCTCTAACTCGCTTGGTAAAGCTAACCGATATGCCACTAGACCTATTCTTTCAATTATTTCATATGACCCGATGAATCCCGGACTCAATTTGCCTTTACGACTGAATCGAAGTATTTTCTTCCACGAGATACTTTTAAAAACACTTTCTCCCCGATCTGAAATTCAATATCTTTTCGTTTCAAGTCTGCGTATGATTTCTGTCGATCAGACCCTACTTTCAAACTATCACAAATTACTTTTACTTTCTCTTCTGACTCTCTGACCAGATCAACCCCGTGAATCTTATTCTCGCTAAGTTTAGTCCAATACAACGGTGGTCGGTATTTACAATCGTATAGAGCGTCGTACGGTGCCATTTTAATACTCCATTGAAAATTGTTGTTATACGCAAATTCAATCAACGGCAAATATTTTTCCCTCGTACCTTCGAACTCAAGAATACAACATCTCAACATATCTTCAAGTATCTGAATAACACGCCCGGATTGACCATCCGTCTGCGGGTGAAATGCGGTACTAAAATGTAGTTTTGTACCTAGTTCATCTTGGAGTTTCTTCTAAAACCTCGATGTGAACCTCGGATCTCTATCCAAAACAATAGATACAGGTACTCCATTTAATCTCACAACCTCAGAAACATACAACTCAGCTAACTTTTCAAGTGAATAGCCAGTTTGTACCAGAATAAAATGAGCTGATTTTGTTAATCTGTCAACTATAACCCAGCTTGCATCCTTCTTTCTCAAAAATAGAGGCAATCTCGACACAAAATCTATAGTCACTCTATCCCATTTCCACTCGGGAATCATGATAGGCTGTAATAAACATGACGACACTTGATGTTCAGCTTTGACTTGCTGAAAAATTAAACATTTAGAAACGAACTCTGAAATATCACGTTTCATGCCATGCCACCAATAAAGCTGTTTCAAATCATTATGCATTTTTGTACTTCTCGGATGAACAGATAAACGACTATTATATGCTTCGCTCAAAATCATCTGAATCAATTCTGAATTTCTCAGAACATATATTCAGCCTCTGAATCTTAAACAATCATCAGCGTCAACTTGAAATTCTGAATCAGGGTTTGAATCACATTGAGCTCGTTTTGCTAACATTTCATTATCAAACATTTGAGCCTCATAAATCTATTGTAAAAACAACGATCTCGCTTTCATCTCGGCTACAATTGAACTATCAATACACAAAAATATTTGAGTGTTCATCGCACGTAGAGCAAATAAGGCTTTTCGGCTCAAAGCATTAGCAACGACATTAGCCTTTCCCAGATGATAATCAATCACTAGCTCGTAATCTTTTAGCAGTTCTAGCCATCTTCGCTGTCACAAAGTCAAATCTTTCTGAGTCATCAGATATTTCAAACTTTTGTGATTAAAATAAACATGGCATTTTTCTCCAAATAGATAATGGCGTCAAATCTTCAACGCAAACAAAATGGCTACTAACTCTAAATCGTGCGTCATATAATTTTTTTCATGCGGCTTCAACTATCTCAAGGCATAAGCTATGACTTTGCCTTCCTGTATCAAAACGCAGCCCAAACCATTCAACGATGCATACTATAGATCACAAATTCTTTACCCAATTCTAGCTGTACTAACACTGGAGCTTTAGTCAAAAGAGCTTTTAGCTGATCAAAACTTTTCTAACATTTCTCAGACCATTCAAACTTTATATCTTTCTGAAGCAATCTCATCAACGGAGTCGCAATCATTGAAAAGCCTTTCACAAATTGTTTATAATATCCCACTAGTCCTAGAAAACTGTAGACCTTAGAAACATTTCTCGGAGACTTCCAATCTATAATCGCAGATATCTTACTTGGATCGACTTCGATACCTGATGCTGACACAATATGCCTTAGAAAACCAACCTCGCACAACCAGAATTTACATTTGCTGAACTTTGCAAATAACTGCTTATCTCGCAGAGTTCGTAATACAATTCTTAGTTGCTCAGCATGCTCGACTTAATTTCATGAATATATCAATATATCATCAATGAACATAACAACAAATCGATCTAGGTATAGTCTGAAAATTCAGTTCATTAAATACATAAAGACTGCAGAAGCATTCGTTAGTTCGAAAGGCATAACTAAAAATTCATAATGTCCACACCTCATTCAAAAAATCGTCTTTGGCACATCAAAGTCTCTAACTCACAACTGGTAATAACCCGATCTCAAATCTATCTTTGGCACATTCTCTAAAATGTCATCATCTACAGTGCTGACATTCGGCTTTATTATCTCTTACATTGCCAGCACTAGCTATTGATGTAGCTTGAGCTTTAGAACCAGAGTATTGTTTAGCACGATCCTTGTTCGGATATCCAATCAAATCATTCGGGTGAGTATACAAATCATTGGAATTCTTTGATGAAGATTAATATGGCTTTCTCATTTATCTCTTTCTCGAGTCTCTAACTTCTAAGTCCGCTTTTCTCTTTTCTTTGCTAAGATCCTTAGCTTTACAAGCCCTTTCAATTAAAATAATGAATTCTTTGATGTCCAGAATCCCAACTAGAAGTTTTATATCTTTATTCAACCCATCAACGAACCACTTACACATAATCTCTTCGATAGAAACATAATCCTAATCATATTTACTTAATCATACAAATTCTCTTTCGTACTCAGTCACAGTTATTTGACCCTGTTTTAATTATAGAAATTCTTTATGCTTTTGATCAAGAAATCTTTGACTTATGTATTTCTTTTGAAACTCAAATTGGAAGAACTCCCAGGTAATTTGTTCTCTAGAAACCATAGATGTCAACGTTTTCCACCAATGATATGCATTGTCTCTAAGTAAAGATACCACACACTTGATACATTCTTTAGAAGTGCAAGACAATTCTTCAAATACTTTGATTGTGTTCTCGAGCCAAAACTCAGCTCTCCCAGCATCATCATCAACGGTAGCCCGAAAGTCCTCAGCTTTGTGTTTTCGAATCTTATCAACCGGTGGTTTATTTAATCACAGAAGTCAATATCTTGAGTAACTACAGGGGTTTGTTAAGGAATAGGCAGGGGTGGAGGTTGTTGAGCAGCTGAATTTGTTTGAATGAACTCCGTAAACCACTTACTCATCATCTAGAAGAAGCCTTGTTTAGCCTCTCCCCCTTGACTACTAGAAATCGGCCTAGAATCAGCCGGCGCTGCCCCTTGAGAGCAAGTGCATTACTTTCCACATCATTATCTATTACTCGTTCGGGATCCATTTACTATACAAAAACACAATTTAAGCTGTCAGGAATCATCACACTATCACAGTTTATATATATGACATGTATAGCTAGACTATCACCCGCTAAGTTAGTCCTAGAATAAACTAAACTGTAGCTCTGATACCAATAAAATATAACACCCCTAACCTGTATCCGTCACCAGAATAAGGTTACAAGGCATTACCGAATAATACACATCATTCACAAACTTTTATGAATTCATAATTTAAATCCATTCAACTCATTCCCATTGTCCCTCATAAGGTCCTACGAGACCTTAAAACATACTTAAAAGAGGTTCAAGACTAAATCGATAACATTTAAAAACTTTGAAAAACTTAGAAAAATTTCATGCATTCAGGGGTCACACGACAGTGTGAACAGGCGTGTGCCTCACATGACAATTAGACACGCCCCGTGTCACAGGCTGTGTGAAAACAGGGCATACATATTGACTTGCACCAGACGGCCAAGGACACGCACGTGTGTCAACCCTGTGCCACACACGGCCAGTAGACACACCCATGTGTCTAAGCCGTGCTAAACTTGTAGGGTTATTGACTTAATTCGAAAGGGTACTCTAGGGGACACACGACCTTGTAGCATGACCGTGTTTCACACACGGCTGAGACACACGCCCGTGTCTCTCCCGTGTTGACAAAAATAGGCTATTTGCAAAGCCAATTTGCCACCCTTTTTGCATACCCTACATAAGCTCATATGGTACCACTTTAAGTCACAAATATGCAACCAAAACTCATCAATCAATACACAAATATACCAAATCCAATATTTCAAGCATATTATTTCACCATTTCTATCCATTAGCAAAACATGCCATTGATAAACAACCAATCTCATAATCATCACACCATCTCAATTTCCATATTAAACTTACCAATCACATAACCAAATATATATATTCCACAAGAACATTTATGAACACATATCATAAGCCAAATTCACATTCAATATTACCAACATTCACAAGCCAACTTATATGGCCAAACACACACCAACATTTACAAGCCAAATCTCATGGCTAATATCACAACTCAAAAACTATCAAGATGATACTAGCCTATACATGCCATATACCATATTTATAAGGCTCCAAAAGTACCAACAAAGTAATCGATAGTGTGATGACGTTTCCCGACGATCCCCGAGCCAGAGCTAGCTTTGATTATCTATAAAATATATGGACAAATAACACACAGTAAACTTCATAGCTTAGTAAGTTCGTAAGTGAATAACTCAATTCATCAAATAAATGTAATTTAATTATTTTCACATTACCACATCAAAATCTCATTAACCACAAACCTTTTTCATTTCTCAAAACATGATCAAATACGACCTAATTGAACTTTCTCAATGTAATACTCAAGTAGGTTCCATACGTACCTGTATCACCTCATACTAACCTCTTTCTCAACCACGTCATTTCTTTTTACTCGTTGAACCATTTGAAATAGAAATCAGATAATCAAGATCACAATCAATATGTACATATACCATGGCCCGTAGCCAAATCAAGGTAACTTATCCCGGAGTACCTATACCATGGCCCGTAGCCAAATCAAGGTATTATTTACACCCGAAGTGTCGATATCATAGCCAGAAGCCAATACAATAACCTAATGACATGTCACTAGCATCCTAAACTATTCCTAAGGTTCAATCGGGAGTTTTACTTGTAGATTTCATCCTCAAACACATTCATATAGTCGTATTCACCATTCAACATTATCCATAATCTCATAATCACATTTTTTACAATACCAAAGCATATAACATACATTTATAATGAAATTACCACATACAAACTTACCTCGTACTCAAAATGGACGAATCAGATCAATTACTCGATAACTTTCGATTTCCCCCGATCTAAATCTGAATTCTTTCTTTATTGATTATATGTATTCAAAACTAACCCATTTAATCACTAAATTCATCAATTTAGTGTTTAAACACATATTTAAGCCAATTTGCATTGTGGCCCTAAACTTTCACATTTCTTACAATTTAGCCCCTATTTCATAAAAACACAATTTACAACAATTTCAATTAAACCCAAGCTAGCCAAATTTCTATAGGCTCCTTAACAGCCCATATTTATCAATATTTTACACATTTAACCCCTTTTTTGCAATTTCACTAAAAATCATTCTATAAAACATGACAATCTATCATCAAAAATTCATATTTCATCATGAAATACCAAAGAACACAATAACTCATCAATGGCAACTCTCACAATCTTTAACAGTTTCAAAAATTAAGACACATGCTAGCTAGTACTCAAAGCAACGATCACAAAAACATAAAAATCATCAAAAATCGAGCTCAAAATATACCTCAATCAAGCTATGTAAGTGTTGAATATCAATGCCCTATTTTAGCTTTCTTCTTTGCTTCATTTGGCCATAAAAGATGATAAAATGGCCACCATTATGTTTGTTTTAATTAATTATACATTAATTCTATTATTACCATTTTAACCTTTAGTGAAACTTTTAAATTCACTTAATATAAGGCCATTTATGTCCATTCCCACTATCAATGGTCTAATGTCAACATAAGGACCTTTCATTTAATAAGCCATAACAATTAGACACCTTTATCAAATAGAATGCAACTTTTGCATTTTATGCGATTTAGTCCTTTTTCTCAAATTGAGCTATTAAATGATAAAATTAGCTCACGAAATTTTCACACATATATAATCACATGTTGTAAACACATAAAATAATATTAAAAATAATTTTCTGACCTCAGATTCATGGTTCTAAAACCACTGTTCCTGATTTAACTAAAACCAGGTTGTTACATCATTTTTACTCAAACTCACCTCTCTAGTGAACAGCACGACGGAACAAACAAACTAGTGCTGACCTCAACAATTCTAAGCATTGGAATATTTTATGCCATTTTTTAAAATTTTTTAAAGAACTTTCTTAGACATTGTCACTTTATTCATTATTTATTTCCATATTACTGAATATAGCTTCAAGAGTCTCTAAGTTTATCAAAGAAACTTACTATGGATCAATTATAATCAGAAGTAGGACATCCTAACTTTTGGGATCAATTTACTAGCAAACTATTCTAAGCTAAAATCTCCTAATCCACTATCACAACTTTCTAAGTTTATCGATGAATTAAGCTCCTCATCAAACATCACAGACAAAAATACACTCACCACAGTCTAAACAATTCTTGGCAGTCATGCGTGTCATGGAAAAATGAATGAAAAATGAAAAAAAAAAATTAAAACAACATGCTCAATTTAATATCTAATGCAATGTTAAATGCCCAACGCACCTTCAAACCTAAGGGATGCATTGTTCTCAATGCATGAATAGATATATGCAAACTATCTATATACAGACAATGTCATGGCAAAATATATGTAATGCAATATGTATGAAAGAAAAATAAAACTTTCCTTACTTGGACTGTATTGTAGATACTTCATTCTGTCCAACGGGTTGATTGACAAGTAGCAATCCTGCACCTCTCCTTCCTCTTCGTCATCACAGTCAGTCTCAACGCTGATAGACTCTGTTTTCTCTAGTTCTTCCTCTAGTGCTTTAGGTGCATTCTCTTTATAGGTAAGATTCGTCTGAACAGGCTCTACGTCACTGACCCCTTCCCCTCTTGTAGTTTATTAAAAAAAAGAAATAAAATAACTAAGAGAAATTTTAATCGACAAAACAAAATAAAAAGAAAAAGAATTTCAAGATTTTAAGTTAAAAATCTCGAAGATCAATGGATTGTTTATCTCACTTTACATGAGCACCCCGGTAGTTCTTCAAGTGTTGTTCATTAACTTTAAATGTGTCCCCCGTTTTCATATCCTTGACATCAATAACTCTATGTGGATATATATGAGCTACCAAGCATTGTTCATCAAAATTGAAAGGTTTATTTTGCTCCAGCAAAGTGCACAAGGGTCTCTGCTCAAGTGAATCTTCATCACTATCAGAATTGTTGTGGCAAAAGCTCTTGAACTCTTACCCCACTGTTGTTTCTATCAAGTCAATGGCACGACATTCTTTATTCTCATCAGCATATTTCAGCACATTAAATAAATTGAACATGACCTGCTAATCATTCATCCTTATGGCCAGTTCACATTTCTGTACATCAATTAAAGTTCTACCTATAGCAAGAAAAGGTCTTCCAAAGATAATCGATACATCTTTATCAGCTTCACATTCTAAAATAATGAAATTAGTTGGAAAAATAAACTTCTATACTCTTACCAGCATGTCTTCAATTTTACTTTCCAGATGTACATAAGACCGATCAACTAGTTGTAGGGTGACTATTATGGGTCTTGCCTTCCCAATTCCCAGCTTCTTAAAAATAAACAGAGACATTAGATTTATACTTGCTCCTAAATCACATAATGTCTTACCAACATAATGATTTCCAATTGAACATGGGATAGTGAAACTCCTTGGGTCCTTCAACTTTTGAGGTAGTTTGTTTATCGACATTTCCATGCACACTTCACTAAGAGCAATAATCTCAAATTATTCCAATCTGTACTTCTTTGACAATATATCTTTCATAAATTTCACATACTTCGGCATTTGCTCTAAAGCTTCTACTAGTGGTATTTTGATATGGAGCTGCTTCAAGACCATTAAAAATCTTTTGAACTGAACACCTTGTTTAGAATTATGGAATCGCTGATGAAAAGGTAGAGGTTGTCTTCCTTCATGTTCTTGATATTGTTTTGCTGTGGCATTCTTGTTGGTAGCCTAATCTGGTTCTACCACAACATTCTTCTGCTTACCCTTTCCAACTGTAGTGTGTTTTTCAGATGGCTCGAAGATCTTTACATGTTGTTTTTCGAGTTATCCTCTCCTATAGTGGCATCTTGAACAATGTCATTCAACTGAGTTCTACTTATGAGAGTGATCACTTTTCACTGTTCTTTCCCTTTTGTTCTCTAATTCTTGGTATCACTTGACAATGCTCCTTGTAGCTTCGAATTTAAAACATTTGCTATTTTCCCCACTTGATTTTCCAAAGCTCAGAGAGATGTAGCCTGACTCTAAATCACATCATTTTTTGCCATAAATGCCTTCAACAAAGATTCAATAGAATTAGAAGATGACACCTAACCTTGTTGAGCATTTTACCTCGGTATAAGATGATTATAATTGAGCGGTGCATTGTGGATATTTTGTCTTGCAACATTGTGTGAACTCCCCGCACCTTGATTATTCCAACTAAAATTTGAATGTTGCTTCCACCCTGAATTGTAGGTGATAAAATAAGGGTTATTATTCCAGTTAAAATTACCCATGTAGTACAATGATGCTGGGTTTGATGGGCAATCGTCAAACACATGATTTTCATCAAAATAAACACATGACAGCTTGGCTGATTTCATCTCTTGGACTGTAGTTGGATTTTTCATTGTTTTAATCATATTAGCTAGAAAAGATACCTAGGTTGTCAACAAAGTAATTGCATCGAGCTCTATGATACCAATAGTGTAGCTCCCCTCACCCGTATTCATTACTGGAATAGGGTTAAGGAGCATTACCGAACTTACAACACAATTACACATATTTTTAACATTCATTTTCATAATTCACACATTCATCATTCAATCTCATTCAATATGCCCTAATACAAGCCTACAAGGCCTTAAACATGCATTGGGATTGGTTTGGGACTAAACCGATAACTTTTTAAAATAATTGGAATACATAGAAAATTTTTCTCAAAGTAGGGGGCACACGCCTGTGTGGCCAGGCTGTGTGACCAAACACGCCTGTGTCATAGGCCGTGTGGACATTCGAAATGGCAGCACATAGACGTGTCCTAGTCCATGTCCTACCCCGTGTAACTCTGTGACTTGGGTCACACAACCAACACACACGCCTGTGTGCCCTAAAAATGGCCACATACGCCCGTGTCCCAGGTCGTGCCAACCTGTAGGGTATACTGACTTATACCACACGGCCAAGTCACACGCCCGTGTGTAAGGCCGTGTAGAGCATATTGACTTGTTTTCAATTTCAACACCAGGGGACTCACAGCCGTGTAATAAGACCATGTGTCACACACGGCTGAGACACACGCCCGTGTAGACAAAAATAGGCTATTTACCAAGCCAATTTGCCACCCACACTTATGTTCACCTAAACAACCAAAATGACACCAATTCATAGTATAAATAAACATCCAATTTAGCCGCAAACAAGGCTAATTCATAGCATTTCCAATACTAGCAACCAATATGCTTATACCTTAAGTTTTATCCAATCAAAACATACCAAAATACATATACAAATCATCTAATTAAACTTTTACCTAACATACATCATTTTTGCACCAATCCACAAGCATGATATCAATTCCACAAACCATATTATAAGTCATTCACATATCCATTTATGGACTCAAAATATCAACCATATGTGCACATAATCAAATCTTCCAAATTAAGCCAACATTCATGGCCATATTTACAAACCAAAACATATGCTATTACAAGTTATTACAATTGACCAAAATCACTATCAATCCATAATCAAAATGACTGTAAACACCTATACATGCCATATACTTAATATACCAAAGTTCAAAGGTACCAAGTGATAAGTGGTAATGTGAAACGATCTCCAACGATCCATGAATCTGAGCTAGCTTCGATATCACTATAAAACATATGAAAAGTACACAAAGTAAGCTAATAAGCTTAGTAAGCTCGTATTATATAAACTTAACTAATCATAAACACACCATTCATCAATTTAAACATATTAACATGTAATTTATGATAACAAACAAACCTTCCTTATACCCATTCATACAATTATATACAATTTCATAACTTCTTCTATTTAAAGTTCATACTTTCCATGTACATACCTGTACAAATTCATAAAGAGTTCATACCTATTCAAAATACTGTCAAATACTCAATATCATGCACACTAAGTTCTAATACATAGCTGAAGCTATTTTAATCTCGCACACTGAGTGTTTTACATAGACGAAGCTATCTCAATCTCGCACACTAAGTGCCATATATAGCCGAAGCTATTCCAAATCGCACAGTAAGTGCCATACATAGCTGAATTGTCGTCAAATATGATTGTAGTATCGTATACACAATTTATGTAATATCAAAGATTTTAAAGCATAATTATAACAATGCTTATTACATACGAACTTACCTCGAGTTACTCGGATGGAAATTATTGACTATTCGTCCACTTTTCCTTTTCCCTGATCTAATCCCGACCTCAGCTTTTCTTGATCTAAATATTATCAAATTTAACACATTCAGCATTCTTCTATTCAATTTAGCCTATAATTTAAAATTTGGCAAATTTACACATTTGTCCCTAATGTTTCACATTTTCACAATTTAGTCCTTATCACATAAAATTGAAAATTCATGCAATTTAGTACAAACCCATGCTTAACCAAATTCAATACATGTTACTAGAAGCCCATATTTTCAATTTATTCACACTTTTAACCACCACATTTCACATTTTCTCAATTTAATCCCTTTTTGACATTTTTGTCAAAAATCACTTTACAAAAGCTATTAATCTAACATTAAACCTTCCAAATCTATGATAAATCATCAAAAATCACACATATTCATCAATAGAAACATCCAAAATCTTTAACAGTTTTACAAATTAGTCCTTGGGCTAGCTAAACTAAGTTGCAATAATGTCAAAAACATAGAAATCATTAAAAACCGAGTCAAAATCACTTACCAATTTAACTTTGCAAGTTTCAAACCCTAAAAAAACTTCTATGGCTTCTTCTTCTTTGTATTCCCAGCTAATGAAGATGAATGAATTAAATTTTATGCTTTTGTTTTATTAAAATATAACTTAATTGCTCATTTAATATTTTAACCTTATTATAAACCATTTACTAACATCCATTTAATGTCCATCTATGTCTACTTATACTTTTAATGGTCTACTTATACTTTTAATGGTCTAATTACAACATAAGGACCTTTAATTTAAGG
The DNA here is from genome assembly GCA_025698475.1 of Gossypium anomalum. NCBI lineage: Eukaryota > Viridiplantae > Streptophyta > Magnoliopsida > Malvales > Malvaceae > Gossypium > Gossypium anomalum. Next base: position 67,259,040 of record CM046956.1, read on the forward strand.
TTCTATAGCTATTAGATACTTTTAGCTAATAGAACTCCACTTTTGCACTTTACGCGATTTAGTCCTTTTTATCAAATTGACTAACCAAACGATAAAATTTTTTAACGAGATTTTCACACAAACATAACATCATGCTGTAAACATTAGAATAATACTAAAATAATTATTTCAACTTCAAATTTGTGGTTTCAAAACCACTATTCTGATTTGACTAAAAATGGGCTGTTACAAATAGCCCTCTTGTACATCCCAACTCTTATGGTAGGGTACTAATAGTCATTGTTGGCAATCTTTTCCAAAATCTCATATGCTTCATTGTAAGATTTATCCAAAAATGTACCACTGGCAGATGCATCAACTACCATTTGTGTATGTGCATTCAACCCATTATAGAATATTTCCATTTGAGTTCAGTGCTGAAATCCATGCATCAGACACTTTCGAATTAAATTTTTAAATCATTCCCAAGCTTCATATAATGTTTCCTCATCTAACTATCAAAAAGATATGATGTCATTTCTAAGCTTGGCATTCATGTTTGTTGGATTATATCATAGCAAATAACTCTAGCAAAGATCATTCCATGATGCCACTATTCTTGACGACAAAGCATTCAGCCATGCTCTCGCATGATCTCTTAAAGAATATGGAAACAACTTAAGTCCCAAGGCATCTTCAAGAACACCATGTTGTCTAAATGAGTCATAAACCTCTAGAAACAGTCTTAAATGCAGTATTGGATCTTCAGTAGGTAATCCACTAAATTTTTCTACTGTTTTTAACATCTGAAACATTACCAATTTTAGTTCAAACTGTTGAGCCTGTATTTGTGGTCTGACTATTCCTTGATTCAGGTCATCCAAAATTGGCACAACATGCTCTCGAATTGGTCTGTCTCGGTCATCTATCACTTGATGCATAGGATGATTAGCATCCCGACCAATTGGATTTTCGTTGAGTCCAGGACCATTTAAATTCTCATTGGGACTAGGATCATTCTCGTTTCTAGCCATTTTTCAGTTCTTTTGACCTTATTCTCAAAGTTCTATCAATCTTTAGGCCAAAAGGATATTCCTTCTTAACAGAAATGCCTCTTCTCATGCACTAATAGAAAACCTATAGAAATTAAATATAACTAAGTTAAACTAAACTAATGGAACTAAGTAAAATAAAAAATCAAAATTTCACCAAATTGTTGATCCCCAATAGCGGCGCCAAAAACTTGTCGCGTGTGAATATGATATGCGATTTGTGCGAGTATACACGTCAAATAAAGTAATAAAGTGATGAGTGAGTATAGTTCCTACAAGGATCAGATTGAGGAACAAAAGTGGTCATGTTATTATAATAAAATACGATTAATGCTATGGTAAAGCTATGGTAAGTATTTAGCGTCAATTAAAAGGAATAATGATGTATGCAATATGTGGAATTAATGAATACTTGGAAATGCTATGGCAAAACAAGAGTAAAAATGCAATGGAAATTATGACAATTACTACGAGAATATTTTGTAAATGAACCAATAAATAACTAAGAATGATATGGTAAAGTTACGGCAAAGAAAAAAGGATATATGATGTTGATTTGGAAGGCCGAATTATTAAGAATCTACCCTTAGTGTCAATAATGCCTCGAAAAAATCATACTTAGTTTATTGCTTAAAAGAGTTCTAAAATGGTCTACTTCTTTTGAGAGAAAAAACCTCAAGTTACCTTGCTCGTGTCCATAGCATTAATATGGTACCATGCATTGTTTTCCTTCTGTATGAACAATGCTCTATGTCTAGAGTCTACTACAAGTATCGGTCGAGTACTTGCTCATATCATTTAATATCAATCCAACTAATCCATCTTTTTCAAAATTAGACTTAGTTTATGGGCATGCTGAACAGTCATGTATGTCCAAGGATTGCACGCATACAACTTAGAAACAACACAATTGAATGAAACAATAAATTGATTCAGATATATGCTTCAACCATTAAAGAAAATAAAAGTTTCATCACTTAATTCAACCCTATCAAATTTAGCTCATGGGTTGGCACATAAAATTCAAAACCAAAATAACATCCAACACCATTTTCATCAAATTAATTCACGGAGAAATAGTTAAGAAATAACAGAGTAATGATGAGAAGGCAACTTTCGTGTGTCTAGATCACACTCCAACGGCACAATGTCCTGTAGTGGCTGAGAGGGACTGCCATTGTCTTTCTCTTTCCATCTCTACTCAACCGCTACCCTCTAGTTTTGTCTATGGAGATCCACCTTTTTATTCGTCGTTTAAGTTTTCCTCCTTTGTCTTTTTATAGCTTTTTCCCTAGGGTAAATCCAACAACCCATGTTTATCTTCTGCTCTTTTTAAATTCTTTTTTTTTCTAGGATAAAAACCAACATCCCAAGATTATCCTTTCCTCATTTTTTGGTAGATTTTTTTGATAGAAGTACAGTTGGGCTAAAACTAGTATACGTTGAATGTTAACTCGGTCTTCTTGGAATTTCCACGGCATTTATGGTGACAAAATGTCCAAAATTTTGTCCTGGCAAACCTTCACTCATTTATTTCTCATTTCTCAACCTACACTTGTCAAACCACCAAACACAACCCTTCCAAATACAATTAAAAGTAACAAATAATAATATTTAAGCATCATCCAAGCTTCTTATGCAATGTTCTAAAAATGTTAAAATAATATCCTAAAATGCAACTAAGTTCACTTAAGTACAGACAATTAACCCAGTCTAAAAGCATGAATTATAACTCTTTTCAAGAGTTATCACCATAAAAGTTTGAAATATCTAATGTCCCAGAAAGAAATGAACTTGCGACAACGTAAATGGTTAGAGTTGATAAAAGACTACGACTCAATTATCAACTATTATCAAAGAAAAGCTAATATTGTTGTGGATAATTTAAGTCAAATATCATTATCTGCTTTGAAAGTGTTGAATGCTTGATTAACACTTATTGATGACGGTTCCATTTTGGCTGAGTTAAAGGCTAAACTGATTTTTTTACAGCAAATTTGTACAGCAAAAAGAAAAAACTTTGAATTGGTTGCCAAACGGGATCAAATCGGATAACTACAAAATACAGAATTTCATATTGTTGTTGATGCTAATCTATATTTTTGAAATAGATTATGTGTTTCAAAGAATTTTGAAGTTAAACGAGAGATTTTAGAGGAAGCTCACTACTGCAGCGTGTACTCAATTCACCCTAGTAGTAATAAATTGTAATGTGATTTGAAACAAATGTACTAGTGGCTAGGTATGAAACGTGAGATCTCAAAATTTATATTGAAATGTTTCATTTTTTAGTAGGTTAAAGCCAAGCATCAAGTACCCTTAGGATTGGTACAGCCCGTTATGATTCCAAAATGGAAATAAGAATGAGTTACTATAGACTTCGTGTCAGGGTTATCATTGTCTCTAAGAAAAAAAGATGCAGTCTGGTTTGCTGTTGACAAACTGACTAAATCTGCAAATTTCATTCTCGTTTACATGTATTTTTCACTAGAAAGATTGACAAAGTTATATGTTTTTGAAATCATCAGATTACACAGTGTGCCATTGTCGATTATTTTTTACTGGGATCTGCAGTTCACCTCTAGATTTTGGGATAAATTACAAAAGGCTTTGGGCACCAAATTGACTTTGAGCACAACGTTTCATCCATAGACCAATAGCCAATCTGATAGAGTAATTCAGATACTCGAGGACATGTTTCAATGATATATTTTTGAATTCAAAGGTAATTGGGAAAAACTTCTTCCATTGGTTGAGTTTTCCTATAATAACAATTACTAGTCCAGTATTAAAATGGCCCCGTATGAAGCTTTGTATGGTTGTAAGTGCAGGACTCCATTATACTAGACCGAGTTGAGTGATAAAAAGCTTTTGGGTACTAACTTGATTCGTAAAAGTGAAGAAAAAGTAAAGGTAATAAGAGATTGTTTAAAAGCTGCTTCAAATCATCATAAATCATATTCTGGTTTGAAAAGAAAAGACATTGAGTTTTATATTGGCTATAAAGTGTTTTTGAAAGTGTCATCTTAGAAGAAAGTTCACTATTTTAGTTGAAAAGGGAAACTTAGTCTGTAGCTTATCGATCTCTAGAAGTTATTTAGAGAATTGAGCTAGTAGCTTATCATTTATCTTTACCGTCAGAACTAAAGAAAATTCACAATGTTTTTAACGTATCGATCTTGAGACAATATAGGTCTGCTCCCTCACATGTAATTTTACCTATTGAAGTACAAATATAGTTTAATATGCCGTATACTGAGGAACCGGTTAGCATTCTGGCTCAAGAAATCATATAATTGAGAAATAACATGTAACACCCCTAACCCGTATTCATCGTCGGAATAAGGTTACGGAGCATCACTGGAGCTAATATTTCAAAACTATCAAAAATTTAGTTCATTTACTTCATAACATCAATAATAGCAATCTTCATCAATAACATACATATTGTCTCTTATACGATCCCTCGAGACCCTAAAAATACATTAGAAATAAATAGAGACTAAATCAGAAACATATAAAATTTTTAGGGAAAAAATAAAAATTTTCAAACTGTAGGGGTCACACGGCCATGTGGCCAGGCCATGTGACTCACACGGCTGAGACGCATGCCCATGTCTCAAGCTGTGTGGGCATTCAAAATAGGGACACACGGCCGTCTCCCAGCCCATTTTCGTACCTGTGTAACTCTTTGACTTGAGTCACATGGCCAAGTTACACGCTCATGTAACTCTCAAAATACAACCTTTGAAAACTTTCAAGGGACACACGGCCGTGTCGCCTGGTTATGTGTCACACACGGTTGAGACACACGCCCGTGTCTCTGGCCGTGTGGACGAAAAATATGCCATTTTCAAGCCAATTTTCTCACCTAAACATGTACCCACCTACAACCAATTGTCCACATGTGACCAAGCATCTCAAAGTGCACCAAAACATGAAACAACAAGCTAACCAAATTGGTACATATTCATACAGCCAATATGCCTAAAAAGGTACCTCAATCACAACAATTAATCACGTGTACACATATGCATAGTTTAACCAAAACTTACCACTTTGTTCAGATATCAAATTCACATCCAAATGTACCAAATTTACCATTTAACAATTAGCATCAATATTCATATATGACAACTACATTTTTCATACCAATATAACCATGTTTAACTTCCATCATAAAACCACATACATATATCAACATATTAATTGTCCAAAGTACCAAATCTACAAGCCAAAACATAATGGCTAAAACACCAACCAAAACACCTATACATGTGCATACTTAACCACTTATCACTTAACCTATTTTCATGCCAAAACATAACATAATTGATAAATAACAACCATGCCAATTTTGGTCATTTCAAAACAGACACCAATTTGACCATATTAACCACAACCAACAAGTTATCAATAGTACCTTAAGCAACTCAAATCCAATGCAACATTTTATGCCATAATCATCAACCAAAATGACATATATACCAAACTAATCAATTAAACATTAGACATAGTCCACCTATACATGCCATTATAACCTTAACCAAGACATCAAAATCTACTGATATAATCACTGGATAGTGTCATAAATCTCTGACAGACTTCCAACCCGATCAAGCTTCTGATAATTTGAAAAGTAAAGGAAAACAACTACGTAAGTAATGAATGCTTAGTAAGCTCGTATAAACTTTAATCATATCAATCCATTTCAAATATGAAATTTATACATATCAAGAATAATCGTACACCAATACCGCAAGATTCATGAAACCATATTCAACAACTCTCAACGATGCTAAATCCACAGCATCGCAATACATATCATCCCTAGCATAGTAAGATTTTATAAAACTTTAAACCCTTTGAAATTTTCTTATTTTTATTTGCATTTCATTACTTTTCATTGCATTTACTATCTTTAACTTAAATAACAACATCAATTCAATTCTTCATTCCCTTTTTCATCATTTTAGACTTCAGGTATGAGTTTACTATTTCATCACCTTTCCACACCCGTTTTATAAGCATAACACACAAGACATAAGCATATCATCAACCATAGCCACAAACTAATGCATTTAAACATAGCTATTTTAGAATTAACCACATGATAAACCATTTCAATAGAAATTACATAATTTAAATCTTACCACTCTTACATGATCACAAACATATTTCCATTTAGACACTTAACATTTCAATGCATAACTTATAAATTTAACATGACATAATCCAACAACAACTTGGACAAATCCTAAGCATTTACAACAAACATGTTAGCATACAAGATATAAATCAATGGCACATTAACATAAATAGCTATTTAGTCATAACATGTATCTCATGAGTTTATAACTCATCTCAACCTATATAATTTTCATGTATCATCATATCAAGGATGTTCATATATGTACATGTCATGAAACATATCGTTCTCTTATCATTTCTTATCCAAATAATGCCTGTTGAACCATTTAGAATACCGTTGGATACCTGGGATAGTTCATACATAGTGTGCTAACTCATATAACTGTAACCCGTCAATTCATTTACATATATACTCACACGAGCTTTGAAAATGGGCCTACGCACACAAGCTGTGGGTCAAAACGTAGCTATACGATGCTGCTCACACTAGTTGTGGAGTATTTGCAACACATGCCAAACCTCATCCATCGGTAGGACGTTCAGGACCAGCACCCAAATTATTTAAACCATAATGACATGTCATTTGTATCCTACAAATTCCTAAGGTTCAAACGCGGCTCGATAATCGTCGTATGTCGTTTGATTTACGTCATTTTATAACACGGTAAATTGCAAACTAACATATATATATTGATTTAATCACAATATAATCACATATTAACAATCAATTTAATCAAAATTATATAGAACATAGTTCATACGAACTTACCTGGCTAAATTGCAGAAAAACCAAAGTTCAGGGGTATTTTGGTAATTTTCTATTTTCCTCGATTTTCCACTTGATCTTGATCTAAAGCAATAATTTCATTCAATTTAGCAATTTACACAGTAAAAAATGTATTTCTTGCAATTTGGTTATATTTGACATGTTTACAAAATTACCCCTAAAGTTTTACTTTTATTCAATTTAGTACATGAGCCCAAAACACGCAAATTAACCATTTTTAATGCCAATTTATAACAAAAAATATTCATGTCATCCATATCAACCCATATTTGAAATAATTTCATATCAAATCCGTGTACTTTTACTATTTTAACAATTTAGTCCCTTATGGGCAAATTCATCAAAAATCACTTAACAACATACTTTTAAATATCAACCAACACTTCAAATTCATCATTTAACATGTAAAATCACAAGGTTTATCAATGGAAACATTCAAAAATCTTTAACAGTTTCAAAATCGAAGGTAAGGCTAGTTGGACCTAATTGCAACGATCTCAAAAACATAAAAATGATTAGAAATGGGGCTAAAATGGACTAACAAGAAACAAATGAAACATGGCCGAAAGCTTCATCTCAACATCCATGGTGTTTTCTGTTGTTGAATAAGAAACCAAATAGATGATATCAAATTAACCTTTTGTTTTTATTTTATTTTAATTTATTTATTAAATTACCATTTTAATCTTGGTTAATAAACAAATAAAACATCAATTTCATGACCATAATTGTCTTTCACATAAATATATGGCATAATTACCATCAAAGGAAGGTTTAATTTCACAATTGATCCTTCAATTAAATTAAATTCTAACTAAATAAACTTATTTACAATTTAATCCTAAACTAATTAGGACTTCAAAAGCTAGTGGATTCAACCATGACATCATCGCTTGGAAACTTTGACCATGGTATGTGTTTTGAGTCCATTTTCTTATAATTTTTTATGTTTTTGATATTGTTGTAGCTTAATCTAAATAACCTAGGGATTAATTCGTAAATTGCCAAATCTTCTTTTTATTCCATTAATGAATTTGTGATGTTTTTGAAGTTTGATGATAGATTTATAAGCTTGATAGTTTGATCGCCTCTGGATGTATCAATGTCCAGAGTAGAAATCCTGCACAAAATATGTTAAAAAGGTAGTGTCCGCAAGTAAATGGGTCAAGTTGTAATATAGTAACAACGAAGTTAGTGAGTACCCGAGGATCGTACCCAAGGGAGCCGAACACTAAATTATTCCTAATCTAAACCCAAATAGATTTAATTATTATTTAAAATACGAATAAACATAAATATAGATTTTTAGGATTTTTATAATAATAAAGACAATAACATAAATAAAGAAACGTTGGGAAATCAATGAGTAAACAATATCAATTCTAAGCATGGGTGATTAGCTCGCTTTACTGAACATAACCAACTTTTGCTTTAGGATTCTTGTTCAGTTAACTAGTTGTTACCCTAACAAGATCTTTCGGTCTTCCATTAGAGTAACGAGTCGGCAAGAACTACTTATTTCTCGACCTCACAGTCCAGACCGGTTCGGGGCTAAGGTGTTCAAGGATTGGCCATACCAATTTTAGGTTAATTCCCACCTAAATGACTTCTTAGGGTCGTCAATCCTAGACTTTATGTTCTTCCTCTCCTGAACAACTGATCCATTAAAAGAATCCAACAAAATAGTTAATTAATCATACATCCACTCGTTAATCCCCCATAAAAGGATTAGCTTCTCATAAATCTCATAAACATGATAAACTTGATATAGAAAATAGACATGAATAACAAATCAAGAAAATAAAGTTTAGGAGAAGCCTGAATTGTATCGAAGATAGTGTTGAATTTGTACAAAATTGATAGAGTTCCACAAATCGGATCTCCCAACAAATGCAAATAACGAAACTGAAAATAATCCTAAAGCTTAAGAAAATAGAAAACTAAATACTGAAACTATGGAAGAAATTATACAATATCAAAAGCTTTTTGTAGCATATGATAATAAGCCTATTTATAGAGTGAAAGTGATCGTTGTCCATAACCCTAGGTCAATTGTTGCTCTCATGCTTAATGTTTGATGTGCGGACCAAATTACCCCTATCTCGTAATTATTTCCTGTACAAAGTCGATGTCGCAACATCGAAGGCAGTATGCTCATCTTCAAGGTATCTTCAGAGGTGTGTCACGACATCCAGAATCTGTATCGCGACACCGAAGGCAATCCTGAAATTCTTCTATTCTCTCCCTATGTTGCGACATCTAACTTTTTGTGTTGTAACACAGTGACTAGTATCGAGTTAGCACACCTTCTAATGGTCTCCTACACACTCACAAAGCATATTATCTTACCCTTAGGCCTCATTTGGCCCTAAAAGTTAATAAAGACTCAAATTACACAATTTATTGAATTTAAATAAAGTAATGAAAACTTAATTAAAACCTAACTAAAGTGTTTGTATTCAAGCTCCTCAAATGCAAAAACTAGTTTAATCTTCTACACCGAATTACGGTAAATCAAAATCCCCCATACTTAAGTCATTGCTTGTCCTTAAGTAAGGTAATCAAAAGCAGTAAATGAAAAGCCGACCCTTGAGCAAGTATAGTACAAATATTAATTTTTGGAGCACATGACTAGGTATTTCATACTTTACATGTAATATTGGCATGATATATAACTGACTTACCACTTTTAATATCAAACACCTAAGTTCAGTATATTACAAGGCATAAAAATATTAAAGGTTTCAAATGTAGGGATCCATCAATAATTTATACATGTAATTTGATGACCCTAGCAGAGTACAAATAGTCGTAAAAGTAATTATTTAGTGTGATGTCAATTCATAAATAAGTCTACCTAGATCACATAGGGCTTTTTGACTTATAACATTCTGAGGCTTAGGACAGGTATGGAATTCAAGAATAGTAAGCATCAAATAGTTTCAAGCACGAAAATAGCTTGGCACATTGTATTGTTCCTTATTCTCCCCCCTTAGCGACACTTACCCACTCATCACCTTATTTCTTCTTCTCTCACATTCTTTATTTCTCCATAGGAAATCATAGCATAATATAACAACTATGGCTAGCTCATGAGTTTGTGTGTAGTAATGGAAGAGTCTCTCTATTTCTGGTGGCATTGTCACTTTTCTTTCTTCTTTTTCAATACATTTCTCATTCACGAATGATTTTACTTTTAAGAACTCTTTCTACTTGTTTTTTAATCTCTTTTTGAATTTCTCTTTTGCTGCACATATTGGCTAACCTATAATTACTCTATCACACTTATCTCTCCTATTTCACTCTATTTTTACAAAATTTTACCGTAATGTATCTACTTAACCCTCAATATGTATGGCCAGATGTCTATAGTCGTGTAGTTCAGTACTAAGGAAAGAGGGAAAATCCAAATTAATGTTTTTGGCTCGGATTTTGCATGAAGGTTAATCAAGAAGTTTCTTTTGGCTCAAATATAGTACTAAGGATTGATAAATAATGTTAGCTTTTTGGCTCTGGGTGTATACCAAAGAATGTCTTAGGACATCCCTAGGTATCTCAATATTCACAAATTTAATCCACCAAATAATCACAAATTCAACAATTTATCATACATACTAGTATGCTTGTTTCCCTGTATTTCCTATATCATATGGTATATTCAATTGCTCAATGTCTATTTACAGTGTAATATATAAAACTTAGTAGTCTAATAATAAAAAATTTTAAACTCACCTATCATCATGCCAAATTTATAGGAAATATTGTTTGGACCACCGGTTTGCCCTGTGGGCAACAAAAAAATTATTCCAGCGATCCACAGCCAAGGGATCCATGTACGATGAACGAATTTGGTTGAAATAAATTTGAAAAATATACCTCCTTTACTGAAAATGTTGAAAGAATGCAGTTGATTCGATGTCGATTCCAAGCCACAATGAAAATGTCCAAGTCTTTATGTAGTCCACCCTGTAAAAAACGAACAATCACTTTCTCTCTTGAACTTTTTAAAGAGAATTAAAACGGCTGCTAGACCTTTTAAATTATTAAGTTGGTAAACTTAACACATTAAGGGATTATCTTCCTTTTATCCTCTTTGATATCACGTATTAGAAAGGAAAACTAGGATTATTCCCTTATTAATAGAGAAAACAAATGAAAAGTTAGAAGATTATATTCTTTCCAAAAGAATATTAATTTCCTTATTTTTTATATTTTGATCGAAATTAATTAGTATAACTATTTATATTAATAAATTCGATCAAATATATACAATTAATATTTTGTATGAATCAAATTCATATATTAATTATATTCATTCCAAAAGAAAATTAATTTCCATGTCTTTTATATATTGACCAAAATTAATTAATATAACTATTTATATTAATAAATTTAGTAAAATATATACAATTAATATTTTGTATGAATCAAATTCATATACTAATTATATTCTTTCCAAAAGAATATTAATTTTCATGTCTTTTATATTTTTACTTAAATTAATTAATGTAATTTTTTATATTAATAGATTCATTAAAATAAATACAATTAATATTTTGTATGAATCAAATTCATATATTAATTAAATTATTTCCAAAAGAATATTAATTTTCATGTCTTTTATATCTTGATCGAAATTAATTAACATAACTATTTATATTAATAAATTTGGTAAAATATATACAATTAATCTTTATAAATCAAATTAATATATTAATTTTATCTATGTTCTCTATTTGTGTACAACAAGTTTGTACATATAATATGTCTAATATTTAACTATGAAATTAAATTAATTCAACAATTAATTTAATTCATGTGATAACTAAATACAATACCAAATGTATTTGGATTATGTTCTTTTCAACTATAAGGTGTGACCCTGTAGGCTATTGTAATGTTGGTAGTAATATTAGAACGTTTCTAACATTACAAGCAATGAGTGGCATCTAGCAATGCATCATTGCCACCAAATTCAAAAGCAGTCATGATTCGACATAACCTTTTTGTGATAATTTTTTCATGTACTATATCTGTAACGCCCAAAAAATCCAGAAATCCTGAACTTTCTTTTTTTTCAGTTTCGATAAAAATTGTGCTTAACATTCTTAATCAAGTGTTAATTATGTGATAGTAGGTCTTGGTTAAGGGTTGAGTTCGAACTTAAGGGTGAAGGAAATTATAGGTTAATAAATAAAAGAACCTTGATGGCAAGTAGATGGGTTTTTGAATAAATGAAGGAAGAATTGGACACAAGAAAGCCTGATGGTGGAGTGGCAAGTGGCGTCACATGCAAGGCAATGAGGTTTGGGGTTTGAATCCCTCTTTGCCCAAAAGAAGGATTTATTTTTTTACTTAAGAGATGAACAGTGGTGGCGTTGGATATGAACTCTATAGGGAGTGATAACAGTAGAAATTTGAGGAGGAGATTAAGGAGTTATCAGGGAGAAAAATTAGGAGATGAGGAGTGTAAAAAGGTGGAGCCGAATTGGGAATTAGGGGATAGGAAATTCAGCTAGAGGCTATATATAGGTGCTGAATGTGAGGTTTCCAGGAGAATGTCAAATTCTCCCTCACCTTGTTGCCAGAAAACACTTTGTTCTCCAAAGATCTAAAAGCTGAAATCCCTTGTTCTTCCTTCTTTTTCTTTGTGCTGATTTTCTATCCTTCCCTACTCAAGTTCTCTTTTTGATTCACCTCTGGTTTTTAATGATTTCTACTTCTCTTTGTGTCGAATAAACTCTTTTACCATACAAGTCTTAAGAGCTGAATATCCTCTGTGCCGCCACTACACTTTCCACCTGGCCAAATCTAGTGTAAGTGGCTTTTTCTCTCAATGGGTTTTGCTAGTATCGATTACTTTGTCCCTCACTTCTTCTAATCAGTTTTGGTAGGATTAGTTTCGAATACCAGTCTTTTAGATCCCTGCCGATTTGCTCCTTAGGTGTGAGATTTTGGTAAGTGTTCTTTACTTCGGTAAGGGTGGGCCGAATAGGCTTTAGTAGAAAAGGGTGACATATGTTGGATACAAGTAACCCATTATGTTTTTAACAATAAAAGTTAATGCAGATCTGGAAAGTACTCGTGATTAGTGATCAAGGAAAAGCTATTGAGGCTTGGTGTTTCAGGTAAGGTTAAGGTAAGACTTCGGCTTTTAGGTAAAGTATTCGATAAGTATGTGAGATTAATCCTTGAGTGATATCCATTGTAGTTTCGTGGCTAAGGGGTTCGCAGCACACTTTATTACCAGTTGTGTACATACACTGCACACACACAAGTAGATCGGCAAATCCTGAAATACCAAAAAGTCGAATGTCGAAAAGCTGAAAGTTTGGCTACGGTAGTCTTGCAAGTGCGCGAACACTCGTAAGGGGGAAACTGATATGTTATCTGAGGCCCATGGGTGATTCCATGGACTTGGGCTTTGAGTTGGCCAATCGGGCCAGCTTGGGCTATAGGGCCCATAATAGGCAAAATTGGTAATTGATGCTATGTCATGGAAAATAGTATGAAAGCGAGACTATGAAAGTGATTGGGCCTAATGGGTCATACGAATATTATTTGGGCCTAATGGGCCATATGGATGAGATTGGGCCTAGTGAGCCATATGCATGTATGTAGATTTGTTAGGGCTTTGTAAGGGGTTTTAGGCCTAGTATTCGATAACTGGTTAAACAGACATAAAACTTAATTAATTTATTGAGATCGTGAACAAGTCATAGGGTTAAGGTGTGGCAACAGGTATATGCATGTCTAGGATTGGATCTAGAGAGAGCTTGGTACTTAAGCAGTCTTAATGACTATTATATAATATCCAAGAAACATACTCATAGCGGGTCAGCCTAATTTGTTGTTCTCTAACACATGCACATGTATTGATTATCAATTACACATTATTCTCAATGAATTATTATTGTCCAAGCCCACAATTAACTAAAATAAAGGAGTAAATAGAAATGGATAAATAAATAGTGGGTTCCATCGTTTCTATGGTTACTTCTTACACTGGAGCTCATTCCTTCATTTAATTGGTAACTTGTACAGTTCACACTCTTCGGCTCTACTCATAAATTTTCCAGTAATATATCTTTCACACTGAGTTGACTAAGGACCTTTTAAGAATAATCATATTTTCTTAGGACTTTATTACAATTTAGTTTATTTATATACATAGAAAAAGAAATTGAAATAATAATGGCAATGTCTTATATTTAAAAACAAGGTAAAAATGAGTATGTGATTACAATCATATTATGGTTGGTCTTTGGGCATACTCTAACAATCTCCCACTAGCATTAAGACCAATCAATCATATGTCTAATACCGAGTGATTTAGTGTGATGATCATGCTTTTGCTGTGTTAGAGGCTTTGTTAGTGGATCAATGATGTTTTCATCTGTTGGCACTTTGCATATTTCCACATCTCCCCGATCAATAATTTCTCAAATGAGATGAAAGCAGATAAGTAAATGTTTAGATCATTGGTGAGATATGGGTTCCTTTGGATTACAATAGCTCTGTTGTTGTCATAATGAAGTTTTATAGCATCTGATATGTTAGGCACAACCCCTAGTTCAGATATGAACTTTATCCAAATATTCTCTTTTGCAGCCTCTCTAGCTACAATATACTCAGTCACAATTGTAGAATCAGCTACTATATCTTGCTTTGAACCTTTCCAGCTCATAACGCCACCATTAAGGCGAAACACAAAACCCAATTACAATCATGAATCATCCTTGTCTGCTTGGAAACTAGTGTTAGTGTAACCTTTTACACCCAGATCTTCCTCACCTCTATATATAAGGAATGTATCCTTAGTCCTTCTCTACTACTTAAGGATATTTTTAACTATGACCCAAGACTTTCACCGGGATCTACTTTGTAAAGACTCATCATGCTTAAAGCATAGGATACATTTGGACAAGTACATAACATGACATAAATGATAGATCCAATAGCTGAAACATATGGAATTTTACTCATATGTTCTCTCTCTTGTAAAGTTGAAGGACACATTTCCTTTGAGAGTGAAATACCATGTCCCATAGGTAGAAATCCTCTTTTGGATTCTTCCACACTAAACGTTTTCATTACTTTATCTCTGTATGTACTTTAGCTTAGACCTAGGAGTCTTCTTGATCTATCTCTATTTTGACTCCTAATATGTATGTAGCCTCACCTAAGTCCTTCATAGATAAACAACTTCCTAACCAAGTCTTAACAGACTGTAGGGTAGGTATGTTATCTATATACAGTACCAAGAATACAATAGTGCCCTTACTAATTTTCTTGTAAACACAAGGCTTATATTTACTTTTTATAAAACCAAACTCTTTGATCGCATCATTAAAATGAAGATTCCAACTTTGAGAAGCTTGTTTTAATCCATAAATGGATATTTGTAGCTTACATATCTTATCAGCATCTTTTGGATCGACAAAACCTTCAGGTTGTGTCATGTACACATCCTCTTCCAATTTCCCATTAAAGAAAGTTGTTTTGATATCCATCTGCATAATCATGAAATACAATTATTGCAAGTAAGATCCAGATGGATTTAAACATAGTAATAGGAGAAAAGGTTTCACCATAGTCTACACCATAAACTTGTTGAAAACCTTTAGCGACTAACCACCCTTTGTATGCTTGTACATTACCGTCCATGTCAATTTTCTTTTTGAAAACCAACTTGCACCCTATGGGTTTCCTTCAGGTGGATCAACTAAGATCTATACTTGGTTTTCTGACATAGAATCCATCTTAGACTTCATGGCCTCAAGCCATTTCTCAAAATCTGGGCTCGCCACCACTTTTTGATAACTCCTAGGCTCATCTTGATCCATAAGTAGAATATATAACCATGTGTTGTAATGAGAAAACCATATCTCTCAAGTACATGGTGTTCTCCTACAGATCTTCACAATAGTTGTGTTTCCAAAATAGTCGATTGTTCTGCAACAACTTGTTGAACATGTTGTTATTCAATCTATAGTTCAGTGATTTGTTGTTGCTCTCAAATTTCTTTAAGTTCTATTCTTATACCACTTCACTTTTTAGAGACAAACTCTCTTTCAAAGAAGAATCATGTTCGAGCAATAAACACTTTGTTCTCGGTAAGATTGGAGAAATAATATTCTTTAGTTTCCTTAGGATATCCCACAAACATGCACTTTTGAAATTTGGGTTGGAGCATAGTAGACACCTGACGTTTAACATAAGCTTCACAACCCCAAATTTTCATAAAAGATATACTAGGACACTTCCCAATCCACATCTCATATGGAATCTTTTGAACTGATTTAAATGGAACATGATTTAGTGTGAAAGCAGTTGTTTCAAGTACATGCCCCCAAAAGGAAGTAGGAAGATCAGCATGACTAATCATTGATCGAACCATGACTAACAGTGTTTGATTTCTCCTTTCTGATGCTCCATTCCATTATGGAGTACCAGGAGGTCTAATTTGGGAGACAATCTCACATTCTTTCAAAAACTCAACAAACTCTAAACTTAAGTATTCTCCTCCTCGATCTGATCGAAGTGCCTTAATACTTTTACCTAGTTGGTTGTGTACTTCATCTTTAAATTCCTTGAACTTTTCAAAGGCTTCAGATTTATAGTGCATAAGATAAATATACTCGTATCTATTGAAGTCATCAGTGAAAGTAATAAAGCATTGAAAACCTCCTCTGGCTAGTGTGTTCATTGGTCCACATACATCACTATGTATTAAGCCTAATAAATCACTAGCTCGCTCATTTTTACTATTAAAAGGAGTTTTAGTCATTTTACCCAATAAGCAAGACTCACATATATCCAAATGTTCGAAAACAAATGAATCCCAAATCCTATCTTTATGAAGCTTTGATATGCACTTTTCACTTATATGGCCCAAACGACAGTGCTAAAGATATGTTCAATTAGAGTCATTTATTTTTGATATTTTAGTATTTATGTTATAAATGATTCTATCTTAATCTACAATGTAAAGGTAATTTACTAATTGTGTTGAACCATAGAAAACATTATTGAGATAAAATGAACAACAATTATTCTTAATAATCATCTCAAAACCAATTTTGTCTAAACAAGAAATTGAAATAATGTTTCTAGTCAACTGGGCACAAAATAACAATCCTCCAAAATTAAATCAAGTCTACTAGGCAATGATAAAACATGTGTTCCTATAGCTAATGCAGCAACTCTTGCTCCATTACCAACTCGTAGTCCATATCTCCTTTAACCAGATTCCTACTCCTCTGTAGTCCCTGTACAAAGGTACAGATATGAGAATTACATCCATCATCTAATACCCAATAAGTAGATGTTGATAATTTAATATCAATAGCATAAGTACCAAGTGGGCGTTCCATTTTCCTTTGCCTTCTTGACTTCTTCAAGATAGGCAGGGTAGTTCCTCTTCTAGCATCTAGTCTTACCATAATGGAAACATTTTTCTTCTATATCAATTTCTCCTTTAGGTTTCAATGTAGCTTTTCTTTTGTTGGGTTTGGCCTTGCCACTGTCCTTAGGCTTAGCCTTAGCCCTTCCTTTGCCCTTGTCCTTGCGGACCATCAGAATAGGCTTAAGCCCAACCTTTTTCATTTTACTTTCAGCAGTTCTTAACATGCTGAGCAATTGTGGCAAAGTTTAATTAATTTCATTCATGTTGAAATTAAGGAAAATTTGGCTAAAACTATCTGGAAATGATTGTAGGATAACATTAATTGCTAATTCTTCACCTAGAGGGAATCCTAGTTTTTCAAGGCTTTCAATAAAGCTTATCATCTTGAGAATGTGAGTTCCCACAAGAGTTTCCTCCACCATTTTACATCAAAATAGTGCTTTAGAGGTCTCATATCTCTCTTGACATGCTTACTCGTCATACAATTCCTTGAGGCGTTGAATCATATCATAGGCAACCATATTCTCATGTTGCTTTTGAGGCTCAGGAGTCATGGTGGCAAGCATTAGACATCCTATGTCTAACATGTCACTAAGATGCTTCTTATAAGCACCCTTTTCAGCTTTAGAGGCATTAGATGATGGTTCATTAGGAACGAGTTATTCAATGATATATAATTTTCATTCTTGTTTGAGGACAATCCTCAAGTTACGGAACCAGTCAAGGAGTTCAAGCCATTCAACTTGTCCTTTTCAAGGACTAGTCCCAATGATAAAGAACTTGTGTTGTTTGTCATAATTAACCTACAATAATAATACATGCTCATGAGTACATTTACCAAGTTTATTATAATCATTAAAAGGATTTTATTAAATGATGCGCCCACTATTTTATTCAAAATTAATAACCCTTGTATTTTAATTTTGAAAAGACTTTCTCTAAAGTTTTCTGTGGGTAAGGATCCATATTTCACCTCTTCTTAAGTAAGCAACATTTGCTAGTTACATCACATATAACTCCTCTATTTATTTTTCAGTCATCTCATGATTTATTCAAATCTCTTGCCCCTAGGTATATAATCCTATTAGAGTAACCTAGTTAAGTTAATAACTATATCATAACTAACGAATATCAGTTGCTTATTCTTTGCATATGACCAAGATAGATACATGTACTTCGCTTTAGCAGAACCCACATTGTATCGATCGAGGCTTTAATGAAGATAAATATTGGAGGCAATCTTAAATTAATATTTTATTGAGGGGTTTTTAAATTAAATTAAGCTTGTTTTCCAATTTAGGTGGCCCAGCCTTCTTTTCCTCTAGTTCATATTAACTCATACAATTTACAATTATAGAAACTCATTTTAGATACAAGGGAATGAGATGAGAAGAGAAGTACAAAAGAAATATATAAAGGCAGGACACGTAGGTCGTATTTATAAAATTACAACCTTTGCAAATAATAAATTAAATGGGTTATCAGGCTATAACCATGCATTTCCAAACATCGTGCTTATCAAACATAATACATAACATGTATCTACCCTATGTACATAGGAGGGTTAAGAACCTTACCCGCTTACTATTTTCTCTACTTTCTCAGCTTCATCCTTATGATGTCTGCTCCATGCAGAACCTTCCATGGTTGCTCCTTGTTTGAACAACCGAAGAAGAAAAAGAATAAGAGAAATTAAGATAGGGTCGGGAAGAAAACCATTCCTGAGAGACATCTTCCAGCTATTTATAGCCCTTCTTGCGCTAATTCCAATCCTATGAGAGTCTTCCATGGCTAATTATGACATCTAAGGAATTGGATCTCAACCATGTACAATTTGATTTCTAGCTTTCTTGTTTCTTCTAATATAGGCCACCAACTTGTAGTCTCTTTCAATTTAGTCCCTTAATTATCCTTAATTTTGTATTATTACAAATCCAGGTGTTAAAACTACTTTAAAATAAAATTGTAATGTTAAATAATTTTTTAAAATAATAAATTGTATTATTAATTTATTATATTATGCAATATAAATAATTAAATGTATGTTTAATAATGTTGCAAATTATAATATTTGATTATAATATTTTTAAATTAAAATTAAAATTAAAAAATTGTTATAATAATAATAATATTAGGTTTGATTTCAGTTAATTTTTATATAAAATAAAATTACTAATAAAGAATCTCTTTTGCGAAAAATAACTTACGCAATAAAGAAACTCTTTTTCGAAAAATGACTTACGCTTTTCAAAAGGGTAATCAATTTACAAGAAAAAATGACTTATTTTCAATTGACTTGTAAGTTATTTTTTTGTTGACCAAGCTATTTTTCATGAAACAAACTCAGGAAAATGCAAAAAAACATTTTCCATAATTCATTTTTCGTGAAACAAATGCACCCTTAGTTTCAATTAAATTATATTTTCGTAAGTATTCAAGATTCAAATTTCTAAGATTATAATTGCAACTTGGAAATTATAATTGAAAATTTTCATTACAAATTTTCAGTTTTGGTTTCCCCTGAAAGAAAAGTTAGCATTCCTCATTGGAAAGTTATGGTTTTTATTCTGTGTTTTGTTATTGATAAGAGCCCACTCACTTAGCTTGTAAGAGTTTAAGAATAGCGGAGAAGATCATTTGGTCAAAAGTTAGAAGGATTTAATCACTAGATCAAGAATTCGACAATACTCTCTAGCTTGGAAACACATGTACTTGATTTGATGAGATTTATTACTAAAGATATTAGAACCAAAGATCCAGCTTTATGAAGAAAAAAGTTTGAACTTCCATCGTGCCATAAAATTGCTTTTCATAAAAAAATTTCCAACAAATGAAACAACATAGTCAAATAAGGAGGACAAGGCTACTAATTACAACTCAAAGGTCTTGAATGCTATTTTCAATGGTGTAAATCCTAAAGACTTCAATTGTATCTCCATTAAACTTGAAATATATTGGAAAACACACATGAATGAACCATTGGTGTGAAGTTGCCAAAGCTTCAAATGGTAACTAACTGATTAAAATTTTGAGAATGTTTAAGGATGAAACTCTTTCAACATACGACAAAGAGTATTTTAATGTAAAGTTGTTGTGAATGTTTTGAGATGTCTCCCTAAAAGGTTCCCCATCAAAGTAATAGAAATTAAAGAGGCTAATAACATAAACACTATGAGGGTAAAAAAATTAACTAGTTCATTTCATACCTTTGAATTTGATTTGGAAGAAGTCAGAAGGGACTGTAACACCCCTAACTCGTATCCGCCGCTGGAATAGGGTTATGGAGTATTACCAAAAACTTTTAACTTTAAAACATTTGATTACAATCAATTATAAAACACATCATATTTCATTCAAACACGTGCATAACGTCCCTTTTTTCGAGCCCTTAAGGCCTTAGAAACACTTTAGAAACGATTCAGGACTAAATCAAAAATATTTAGAACTTTATGGCAAAAGATAGAAAAAATTTCATACTACAGGGGTCAACGGTCATGTAGCCAGGCCATGTGACTCACACGGCTGAGGTACAGGCCCATGTGGGTATTCAAAGTAGGGACACACAGCCATGTCCCAGCCCATTTCCGTGCCCGTGTAACTCTCTAACTTGGTTCACACGGCCAAGCCACACACCCATGTGCCGGGCCATGTAACTTTCGAAATGCAACCTTTAAAAACCTATAGGGGACACACTACCATGTCGCGTGGCTGTGTATCAGACACGACTGAGACATACACTCATGTCTTAGGTCGTGTGGTCAAGAAATGGGCCAATTTCAAGATATTCCTTTCCCTGATTTTAAACTCACATCTACAAGACATTTACACATACAATCAAGCTTTCAAACATACCTAAAATATGCATAATAAGACCATTTCAATAGGTCATTCATCCATACAACCAATACGCCAAAAGGCACATCAAACACAATCATCAATCAACCTAAACATGTGCACATTTACCATTTATCAACTATTTTGTTTCCAAGCCAAAAAATATCACAATTGATACATAACAACCATACTATATCCGATTCATGCCATATCAAAATAACCCTACCATTTGGACCATTCCTTTATTGCTTCATAACCACCTTAATGACATAAACCAACCATTTCCAAATGGTACCAAACAACCCACATTTATATACCATATTTACATCATGCACATCTAGTTCAAAACCTTTCCTAAGTAAACTATATCTTGACCATGTCTAGATCAATTGATCACATACCATTTTTTCCATTTAAAGATACATTAACACATACCAATTTTGGTTATTTCAGAACATGCATTAATTTGACCATATTAACCAGAACCAATAAGATATCAATAGTACTTTAAATACCTCAAGTCCAAGGCAACATTTCATGCCATAATCATCAACCAAAAATGGCATATACATACCAAATTCATCAATTAAACATTAGACATAGTCCACTTATACATGCTATTATAACCATGACCAAAGTATCAAAATCTACCGATAAAATTGACTGATAGTGTGATGGATCTCCGGCTAGCTTCCAACTCGAATGAGCTTCCAGTAATATGAAAAGTAAAGGAAAAATAACCACGTAAGAAATGAATGCTTAGTAAGCTCGTATAAACCATAAGCATAATATTACATTTCAATAATGAAATTTATAGGTTAAATACAAGCCTATACCAATGCCTCAAGATTTATCCAACCATAATTATCAACTCACAATTGAATAAGTTCATTAATGTCACATTATTATTAACCATTCATAACATGATAAGATTTCATCAGACATTATATATAATCATTAACTTTGCTATAAGATTATATAAATTTCTATTTACTTTCTTTTCATTTCATTCCCAATGCTTATCATAAGCCTAAATAACATTACCATTTCTTGACTTAGTGTATTTATCCATGATACAGTATTGTAACAGCCCGATTTTGGGCCTAGTCGGAACAGTGGTTTCGGGACCACTATTCTGAGGCTGGAGAAAATTATTTTAGTATTATTCCATGTGTTATAATATAATTTTATAATTGCATGTAAATTTTGGTAAGTTAATTTTAGCGATTTTTAGTCCAATTTCGCAAAATGACTAAATTGCGTAAAATGTAAAAGTCATGTTTTGATATCTAAAGGTGTTAAATTGCCTTGTTTCTTAAATTTTGGGTTTTTAATGTGAAATTAGGCCATTGAAAGAGTGATGGCGGGCCATGAGATAAGAAATTTCAAATGGTCAATGTAGTTGGTAAGGGGATGTCATATTAAGTGATAAAATGGTACCCTAAGGGCTTAGCTTCAACTTTTTCATTTTCTTCCTTCTTCTTTGACCGAAAATGGAAGCAAAGAAAGGGTTTAGAAGCTGGAAACTTTCAGCAAAGAAACTCCCTTTATAGTAAGTGATTTTAATGCTTTTTCTTAAAGATTTTTACATTTTTGTAACCCCTAAAGCATGAGCTTTCATAAGAGGGGACTATTTTGCAAAATGATAAAGAGTCTAGGGTTTTGCCATGAATGTATATGTGTTGTTTGCTGAGTTTTTATGGAAGAATATGAGTTGTAGTTGTCTAATAAATAACTTTTGTGAAGGAAATTTGCATAAAAATACCTTAAAAAGGTTATTATGCAAAGTTGTAAAATGGGTTGTTAATCTGTGTAATAATGATTTTTGTGAATTTCCATAGTTATGTAAATGGTTTATCTAGGCGTAAGGAGTTAAGAAATTGAATAAAAATCTTGTTTCGAGCCTAGGGGCAATTTGGTAATTTTGGCAAAATAGAGGGGTAAAATTGTAAATTTTTCCAAAGTGTGTCAATGGACTAATTTGATTAGTACATTATTTTAATTAGCTAAATGTGATGTTTTAGATGTTGAAAAATGCGAATTGGGCCTAGAACGGGTAAAATCGATTTATGGACAATTATGTCTTTTTCACCTTTGTGGTATCGAGGTAAGTTCGTATGTAAACAATACCATGCTATACATGTGTTTTAAATGTTATCATTACATGAATTGTACAAATATTAATGTGTATGTGATTAATAGAAATATGATAAGACAAAGCCTTGATAGGCGAGGAAAAATCTCGTTTGAGCCTTAGGAATAAAATAGAATATGAGTGACATGTCACTAGGAATTATGAGTCTAGATGACTAGCTCGAGAGTGAGCATTTAAATGTCATGAGATATGAGGTATCTTTAGCTACAGTTGAGGCACTTATGTGCAAAGGTTGTTCCGAGTATTCAATTAGTATCCCAAGTGTTCAACGGGTAATCTGAGGAAAGAGTTGATGATGGTCCCAATGAGGTAAG
Organism: Gossypium anomalum; assembly: GCA_025698475.1. NCBI lineage: Eukaryota > Viridiplantae > Streptophyta > Magnoliopsida > Malvales > Malvaceae > Gossypium > Gossypium anomalum. The sequence continues at coordinate 67,282,720 of CM046956.1, forward strand.
TTATTGGTGAGTATGCACTTGAGTTATGTTATGAGTTGTGCAAGTATGTACACTAAGCCTATGAGAATTCCTTGATATGTGATGATCTATGATGCATAAATATGTGTTCTTACCATGATGGATGAAATGATGTTGTATTAATTTAATGAACAATGATCATGAATGAGTAACTTAGCCTTGACAGATTTGAGTTACTGCAGTAGTGTAACTTTGAAAATACACTACAAATAGTGAAATATGAGTTAGAGGCTAAAAAAAATATGGAATTAAATATTAATGAGTCTAGTTTCTTATAAGAGCAAAATAATTTCCTATAATGAGATATTTGAAGTTGCGTGGGACAGAGTCAGAATGACTTCGAGATCCCCTGTTCTGATTTGAGAAAATCATTATAAATTGTAAAAAATGGTTATGAGTTATGATTTATGTTATTAGAATCCTCAATGAGTCTAGTTTCAAGAGAAATAGACTAGAACATTATTTGAGTCTTGTGCTATGAGATAATTGAACTTTAGTGCAGAAGGGTTGAAACTGTCAGACAGTGAATCAGGGGTAACTTTGAGGAATAAACTGTACTAATTGGCTAATCCAAAAATTCTGGAAATTTTATGGTAGAAAGGTACATGAGTCTAGTTTCAGTAAAAATTAACAGAACTTAATTCAGAGTTTCGTATCTCCAGATATAATTAATTTAGTGACTATTACCCAGGAAGATAGCTTGTTGTGAACTTGAGAATATGTTGTAAACATTGATAAAACATGTTAATGAGTTGCTTATTGTTTTCATATGAACTTACTAAGCGTAAAGCTTACCCCCCCTTTTTTTCCCATGTTCCCTAGGGTTGCCAGGTTAGCTCAGGTTGGAGGCCGTCAGAGATATTATCACACTGTTGAGTTAACGCTATCGGCGTAAGTAAATCCTAGTGTTTCAAGTCTATGGCATGTATAGGGTTTTAATGTTGATTATGTAATATTATGATTTAGCCAAAGGCATTGGCTTGTTATTAATGTAGTATGTAGTCATGTAAATTGGCCTATGTCGGCTAATGACGTTATGGGCCTATATGATTATTCTTATGCATGTATGTTATTATCTCTTGTGATGTGGCTTACAACATGTATGCCTAGAGATTGAATTGAGATTCATTGATGAGTTAGTAACTGATGCAAGATTAAGTGATTGGTAAATAGTTAATAACGCCTCATGAATGGTTTGTGAATATGATTATGCATGCCTAGTGATGGACATGAGGTTTGTGACATAATGATAGTTATGACAAGTATGGGGTAATGATGTGAGTAAATTCTATGATATTTATTGCATAAGAAATTGACATGAGCATAACATGTTTGTAGATGTTTAAGAGCTTATTTATGCCATGTTGTATGTTGTTGGATAAGTATGTGTGCATATGTTGTGAGGGTGACAAATGGCTTGGAAAATAGCCTTGTTATTGTCTACACGGGTAGACACACGGGCGTGTGTCTAGACCGTGTGTGACATACGGTCTGTCCCTATCGACGTGTATCATGGCTGCGTTTTAAAGTTAATGTTACACACGGGCTAAGGGCAGGGACGTGTCCCAAGCCACACGGGAGTGAGTGACCACACGGTCTATATCCACACGGGCGTGTGGAGCCTTAAAGCATGAAATTTTTAAAGTTTTTCTAAAGTCCTCGGTTTAGTCCTGAGCCGCCTCAAATGCATGTTTTGGGCCTCGTGAGCCCGTTTAAGGGAAAAATTGCATGTGAAAGGAAAAGTTTTAAATTGATCAAAATTTCACGGCTTGGTTTTATATAGTCGATTGAGTTTACGTCAGGTAACACCTCGAACCCTGTCCTAGCGTCGGATACGGGCGAAGGGTGTTACAGGTATATTCATCCATAGCATAAGCAATTTGCTCACATATAAGTACATCATTTATCATATTAGACCTTTTATAACATCATAATACATTCCAATTACGTATTTACCATTTCATTTCCTTTTCTTACCCATTTCATATGCATAGTAAGAGTGTAATTATAAACATCAGTAATATCCACAAGCTTGGCATAAGTGTAACAGTCTAGTTTTAGCTAAATGAGAACAGTGGTTTCAAAACCACTAATCTGAGGTTAAAAAATTATTTTAATATTATTTTTTTGTTTATAGCATGTGATTACGTATGTGTGAAAATTTCGTGAGCTAATTTTAGCGTTTGAGTGCTTAATTTGATAAAAGGACTAAATCGCGTAAAATGTAAAATTTGCATTCTAATTGATAAAGGTGTTTAATTGCTATGGTTGATTTAATGTGAGGTCCTTATGATGCTATTAATCCATTTGAATAATGGATGGACAATTATGCCTATAGTTAGTGGAATTTTAATGTTTAATCATTAAGGGTAATTATGTAATTTTGTAATTAAGTTATATTAATTAAAATAAAAACAATTTGAAGCTTAATTGTCATCTTCCTCAATCGAAATAAGAAAGAAAATAAGGGTTTTGGAAGCTTTGAAGGTTCAACCATTGTTGTTCTTGATTAAGGTATGTTTTGAGCTCGATTTTTGATGATTCCTATGTTTTTATGATCGTTGTTTCGTGTTCTAGCTAGCACGTGTCTTAATTTTTGAATTGGTTGATAATTTTGTGATGGTTGATGATGAAAAATGGAAGATAAATGTTAGATTAATATGTTTTGTTAAGTGATTTTGGCTAAAAATGCATTTTAGGGATTTAATTGTGAAAAATATAAATTATGTGGTTGAAATGTGAAATAAATGTGAACTATGGGCTACTAGGGGCACTATGGTAATTTTGCCAAGCATGATTTTTGTTAAATTTAGTGTAATTTGTATTTTTGTGAAATAAGGACTAAATTGAATAAATGTGAAACTTTAGGGGCTGAATTGCAAAAATGCTCAAATAGGTATTTTTGGATTAAATTGAATGCGTGGTTGAATAAACAAGTTGAATTTGATATTATATAGATCAAGAAAAGAGGAACTCAGACTTAAATCGAGGCAAGAACAAAGTACTCGATTAATCGGCTAGTTTCGTTGTTTCTACAACTGAGGTAAGTTTGTATGTGGTAATTTCGTTATAAATGTATGTTATATGCGTTGGTATTGCATAAAATGTGATTATGAGATTACGAACAATGTTTGAATGGTGAATACGACTATACGAATGTGTTCGACGATGAAATCGACAAGTGAAACTTCTCGGTTAAACCTTAGGAATAGTTAGGATGCTAATGACATGTCATTAGGTTAATGTATTGGCTTCAGGCCATGATGCCGGCACTTCGGGTGTGAATAACACCTTGATTTGGTTACGGGCCATGGTATAAGTGGTCAAAGAGGAGTTACCTTAATTTGGCTACAGGCCATGGTATAGGTACTCTGGGATAAGTTACCTTGATTTAACTACGGGCCATGGTATAGGAACTTATTAATTGTAATCCTTGAGTATTCAATTTCTATTCTGAATGGTTCAACGGGTAAAAAATGATGTAGTTGAGAAAGAGGTTAGTACGAGGTGGTACAGGTATGTACAGAACTTATTTGAGTATTACATTGAGAAAGTTCAATGAAATGGTATTTAATCATGTTATGAGACATGATAAAGGTTTATGGTCAATATGATTTGATTCGGTAATGTGAAAATAGTTAATTTACATTTATTTGATGAATTGAGATATTCACTTATGAACTTACTAAGCTATGAAGCTTACTGTGTGTTATTTGTCTATGTTTTATAGATAATCAAAGCTAGTTCAGACTCGAGGATTGTCAAGAACCGTCATCACACTATCAATCATTTTATTGGTACATTTGAAGCCTTATATATTTGGTATATGGCATGTATAGGCTAGTGTCATTATGGTACATTTTGTGTTATGGAATTATAGCTATGTGATTTGGCTTGTATTTGGTAAAGTTGTGGGATGTGAATTTTCCTTATAGAATGTGTTTATATATGCTATGTGATATAAATGATATGCCTTGTGAATTTGGTATAGTATAGTATGAGATTAAGGTATTGAGTTGGTGTTATTTTGAGTTTTGAGTTAGTTATTTTGAAGGATGAATAAATGTATATTGAAATTAGGTGGAATAGATGAATTTGGCATATGAAATTTATATGATTGGAGTAGTAAATGTGTATTAAATTGGCTAGTGTTACTATGGCATGAATTGTGCATGAGTTGATGATGTTTTGGATGCCTATAAATGTGTTGAAATGGTATAAAAAGTTTTGTTGTAGGAAGGCATGAAGAGGGTGAGAAATGTGGCTTTCATCAATCCTATTTTCACTCCACACGGCCGAGCACACGGGTGTGTGGCTTGTCCGTGTGTGACACATGACCTTGGTACACGGCCATGTGTCCCCTGGGTACCCTTTCGAATTAATTTAGTGTATCCTATAGGTTTGTCACGGCCTAGACACACGGGCGTGTCTACTGGCCGTGTGTGGCACACGGGTTGGCACACGAGCGTGTGGCTGACCGTGTGACCCAAGTCACTAACCCCTCTAGATTTCACACGGCCTGGCACATGGGTGTGTCCGCGGCCGTGTGGTGCAAGTCAGTATGTATGCCCTATTTTCACATGGTCTTTCAGAATACTTATAGGATCGGCGCCGGAGACTCGATGTACCATATTTTTAGTCAAATCATTTTATATTATTTGAAAATCAGTTCTTATAAACCAAGTTTTAAAACCCAAAACCACGGTCGTGTTTTTCAACTTGACTCTAATACCACTAAATATAACACCTCAAACCCAGCCAAGACATTATGGCCGAATCTGGCGATGTCACATGGAATGGAATTTGAAACCGAATTTTTCAAGTTAAAACAGTGTCCGTTTATTAGTTTCTATTTATCTCTCGTCAACTTCAAAATTATTTTCTCGTTAATTTGGTTCGTTTAAAAACATGTTCTGTAGCGGAAGTTTTTAAAATTGTGATATTTAAAGAAAATTGTTCACATTTAGGGAAAATGATATTTTTAATTAAACTGAGTATTCATCGAGTTTGCAGTTTAAAAATCCATGAAAACCGTTAAAAATCTAAAGTAAAAGCAAATAGTCCAAAAGTCCAAATTACATAAAAAAATACCCGCAAAATAATAGAAATTAAAAACCTTAAATGGAATTAAATCAGTTCAATAGTCATGTGGTCACCGTTAAGTCTTTCGCCACACTGATCCGTCTAAGTCTGGGGATTACCTGTACAGATAAAACAGAGAGGGTGAGTTTACGTAAACTCAGTGTATAATCCCCACAGAAGGCATGCATATAGTCAAACAACAGTTATCAATCAAATGCAGCCTGGGGCCTAAGCCCATTACAAGTTCAGATATAGTTTAGGCCTTAGCCCATTCAGATATAGTTTGCACATAGCAATAGAAATCAGTATCCTACCCACCATCTCTGACCATCCTTACACACCATATGGTGTTTAAAACACCCACCCAGCCCTACACACCAAGTCATACCGAATGCTGCACATATCAATAATGTTGCAGTTGAGCTGCCAGATAATAGGCATGAAAGCCTTTCAATACACTTCCTCCAATAATCAATCATTCCACCGCAATGCAGATGCAACTAAACATGCTCAAGACAGATATACAGAAATACATGCTTACATGTTATTATTCAATTATCAGTCATACACACAAATTAGTAACATGCATAAATTTACCATGCTCAATACATACATTATATGTTCAGATCACACAATTTAGGGTCTAAGTAGCGCTTACCGACCCTACAGTAGGTTCACAATCGACTTGGGTGACCCGTGCAACCTTCAAAAACATTTTAGCTAAATGGGACCACACATCCATGTGGTTTGCCCGTGTGGGCCCACACGCCTAGATTGGCCTTGGCCCGTGTGGATCACATGGCTTGGCCCAAATTCCATACGCCCGTGTGGACTACCTGTGTGGCCTACACGCCTAGTTCGATTTAGCCCATGTGGCCTACACGACCACCCTCAGCCATCGCACGACTGTATCTTACGCACGGCCTAGCCTTCATCGATCACACACCCGTGTTGTCACACACGGCCTACCACATGGTCGTGTGGCATCTACAGTAAGGTTTTTGGCTTTTGTTGAAAACTCATTTTTTTGCATTTCGGGTACACACCTGTTACGGATTCGATCCAAAAACACTTCTAAGCCTTTCTGAACACCAACTATCCCAAATAATTGGCTGCGATTCCGTAAGAGGAGAATCACGATCAAGACACCTCGCTGGGAGCATAAAAACACCTTGCTAAAATAAATAAAGAAGAACAATCATTTTTGAAACGGAAAAGAAGAGAAAAGATTTTTGTTTAAAAAGGAAAGGAAAAAAATGGAGGAGCAAGAAAGGTGGATGTCAGTTTTCTGCAGAGAATTTTTTTCGGGAAAATAGGTTTACCCAAATCCCTGAAGTCACTCATCCACTCACCCACTACTTAGAATTCCAACAGCACTGAAACACTTGTGCAACACCCAACAAAAATAAACTCTCATGCTTGCGCAGGGATTCGAACTCCAGCCCTCTAACACAACAACACACATCTTAACCACCAGAGCAGCAGGCCTATTCTGATATGGTTTTACAGATAATTAAATATAAGCCCGCTGAGGAAGATATAGACTTAAGTCAGAAAAATACCAAAATTTGTCAAATGAAAAGCTTGAACTTGGGACCTCTCACACACACCCAGAACACTTAACCATTGAAGCAGACAGATATTTTCTGTCACATTTTCACAAAAGCTGAAATAAGAATTTTGGGGCGTTACAATGATCACATACAGGTTGAGTGTGTAAAAACGCTCAAGAAAAAAAAAACCTTTAGTGTATCATAGAGTGATGTAGACTTAACAAGTTAGAAGGGTGAAGATAATGAGCACTTAAGCTATTATGTTGTTGCTATCAAGGTTGTTAAAGTTGCAACTAACTCAGACACTAATATTAATAATGAAGCAAGATCAATAGAGGACTTTATGGACACATACAAGGCAATGTTAGACAACGGGATCTAGTATGTAGAATTAATGAATTGTTGAATGATGAAAATTACTTTCTAAGGAAAAATCAAAAGCTATTAAAAGATTTTGATGAGAGAATTTTTATTAAAAAAAAAAGAAGACAAACCTAGTGATGCCCTAAATAAGCTTGTAGTAGCCCATCTATTTTGAAAGAGATGGGTTTGAGAACTGAGAAGTTGGAAAAGAGTCTTGTTGTTGGTAGGTGATATGATATCGGGTCCCTCAATTACTCGAAGTTTCCATTTAGGTCTAAAATGTGGGCTATGGATGAGAAACTTAAAGAGGTGGTTTAGGGCTCTTAAGGCCCAAACTGTTCGATTTTAGTTAGTCTATAAATTTCCACAACTTTTTTTATGTTTTATTCTAATAGCATTTCAATATATCTTAAATATTATGTCATCATTAAGTATTTGTGAGTACACCTTATAAATGAGTCTTAAGCATGTTTAATGTGTCTTAAAAGTGTGTTAAATTCTGTCCAAGTCTACTATAGCTTTATTATTGCATTAGTGTGTCCTACTGCATGTGCTAATTTGTCCTAGGGTAATCTAATAGCCAGCCACCTAATTAAAGCTTCAAAAGGTTTTTCGGGTTTGCCCAAGCTCAAAGGTTGCATTTTTATTCACAGGCTATTCGATTTTAGCATGGAAAGTGACCATTTGTGAAACCAATGTCTCAATTAATTGCTCTGTCTAAGTGGGGGATGAACAAGGCTTTGAAAAGCTTTCTAGAAGGAGCCTTTTGTGTTTTCCATGCACATTAAAAAGCGCCCGTCATCATAGGAGCTAAATGTGACTTTTGGAGATTGCTTAAACATTAAGTATGCATGTATAGCCAAAATTTGAAAGAAGATGATAATTCAAATATGCTTGAATTGAAGTAAATGCATGAAGGGCCTTAAAGGAGGGGAATAGACATCCACCTAGGAAGATGACTAGATTCGGTTGAACCATTTTAATCCTTGAAGACACATGAAACACATGGGATTTTAGATCATTCTAGTGTTTACATTTATGGCCAAATTTTGGCAATTTAGCTACCTAGTTGAGTCTTATAAATACTTTGGTTTTAAGCTTTGTAAATGTTAGATGATCCATTTTAAGTTAATTCTCTTTATTTTTCAATAACTTTTGAACTTCTCAAGAATTCATTCTCGTGGCGTTCAACAAACTGATTTTATTACTTGCCCAAAGTGTGGCGATCAAAACCTTATACCTCTTTTTCCTATCTCCTTATAGATAGCAAGTCAGGGTCTCTATGATTTTCCAAACTTTTGTACTATAAAAAACCGTATAGAAATCAAGTCGCAATGTGCCATAACGTTGGTTCATTTCTAGTTCGTTTATTATTCATAAGTTATATTCAATATCTATCTTTTGCTTATCTTACCTTTCATAATTCACCCAATTTTGAGCAAGTACCTATTTAAATGATCAGGACATTAAAATCTTTAATCAACTCATAATCGGGTTCACGTTAGTTGGTATCAGAGCTTCAGAATACTAAATCAGGTATGTTTCGCTATCCCGAGTTTCCCAAAAAACAATTCGAAAAAAATAATTTTCATAAAGAAAAAAAGGAAAGAAAAGGAAAATAACTAGTGGAAACTCCAAAAAAAAAATCTGAGAACCCTCTCGTAGAAATTTTATACAATTCATAATTTGGAACCTATTTTACGCTTCTTCGTGAAATTTAGTGAAGACAATTTTTTTCCAAACCCAAAAATTCCCATTTTACCCTTATACCTGAAACACCCCTAAAAAACCATTTTAACCCATTTTACATCTTTTGTGGTAGCAAAGTGGAACGACAGAAATGTGCAAGTGTACACAATTGTATCAAGTAATAAAGTGATGAATAATGTCGAGTTATCATACCCACAGGGACTGTGCAATAAATTATTTATGCAATGCAAAATTAAACAATTTGGTGTTGGAAAATATATTGGTTTGAAGAGGTTTTGTAAAAGGTACAGATCAACTAAGTAAACTAACTAAGAAAAATTAAAAGTAAAAAAAATTTAGTGCACGATTTTTAAAATATGAGTTAAACCAATATACCATAAATTTGTTAGATCAATTTTATTCTTTAACTTAGAATAATTAAAGATATGTTCATGTTGTTACAAATAAATTCATGGCAACTCGGTAAATTTCTAACTAATGCACATACTTACCTACTAAAACCCATTAATCTCTTGAACATATTTCTATGCCAATACAAAAAATTAATAAAATTTTAATGAGTAAGTATAAGATTAAGTGAGGTAACAATATATCGCTCTATTGAAATAATTTAATCACAATAATCTTACAAGTTATGCAACGCCAATATACTATTTAATATTGTTGCTAATTTAACATTCAATTACCTTAGAATATTAAACATGTATCAATTAAATGCAAGGCCAATTTACTATTTAATACTATTGCTAATTTAACATTAAACATGCATAAATTAACTATTATTTCAATTAATTGTAATTTCAATTATTTAATAATTAATTCAATTACTATTGTACAATTAAAATGTAAGAATAACATAAGCATTGTTTTATTTAATTGAACAATTTACTGAGACCTAATGACAATACGAACACATTTTTAATAATTTAAGTGGAAAAAATGCAATTAATCTAACACGAAAAAAATTGAAGTCATTTTAATTAATTGAAGAACAACAACAACACAAATATTCATTTTCATGATCAAAACAAAATTAAAACAAAGATTAAGAGAAGGGAACTAGAGAAACAAATCTTGGTGGTTTTCCGAAGCTAGACTAGTGCGCTTCTATTCTTCTCTACTCATTCTGCCGATCCAAGGCCTTCACAAGCACTCGATTGCTGCTACTCCAAGAGGTGTGCAAGCTCTTTTTCAATAGGGGAATACTGCAAGGGAAGAAAGCAATTTAAAGGCAACAAAAAAAAAGTGAAAGAGAGAAAGTGAGTGAGTGAGAGATGTATGAAGTGAGGGATGTGAGGGATGAGAAATGAAGGACTGAAAAGGGGTTTTTATAGGTGAATATCGCTACTAAAAATAGCAAAAAAATATCATCCTCTCCCCCATCCTTTACTGGTGCTTGGTGCAAAGTTTGAATCGATTCATACTTCATATTTTTAGCATGAGGCTAAAAATAGAAAGTATGAAAAGAGGAGGTGTTTAAATGGAATTAAAGGAAACTTCAAGGGTAGTTTTGAAATTATAAAAATCAGCTAAATAAGCTAATTGGGTCAGCTATATGGGACGGTTTGGCCTTCCAAATACTTGATGGATCAGTCCTCTTCTCTTAACATAATTTGGCCATTTTTCTTCTTTAGGCTTATAATTAATTTTTAACCCAATTTTTGTTGGATTAAAATTAATTATAAAGTATGTTCAATAAATATTTTTGGACCATACATAGATGGAAAATTAAGTAGCCATTCTCTTGATTCACTCAAAAAAATTATCGCAACAATTCAAGTCTCTCGAAGTGAATGTTGAGTCGATTTTCACCCTTTGTGCAAAACTATCGAAAATAAATCAAAATTATATAAATTTATTATAAAAATAATTAAAATTCAATATTTTAATCATTTGATTTCAAATTAATTATTTTATAATTAAATTTTTAATTTTGACAAAAATTACTACAAAACTGCATGAATTAGAGCTCAAAAGGTGCTGAAAAAGTCTATATATTTTTGTGTTTCCATACCCCCAAACTTAATTCATTGCTTATCTCAAGTAATGCGCTAATTGTAAAAGAAGTATCTTGAAATAACCTTTGAAAATTTTCTTCAGAAAGCATTTGCCCCACAATTATAAGTTTAGTGTAATTATGCTCAAGAATAAGAATTTTGAAATTATGCAACTCAAGTATTCCTATTGTTCGAATTATTCTCAATTATTATCATGATAGCAAGAACAGACTAAATGTTTTCTCAAATAAAGATATGCTAAATTCTTACCAATTAATTTTTATTCCCTCATTCAAGACTAAATTGCGATCACTAAGTTTAATTTGTGTCTTCATATGTTGAACTTAGCAATTTCTCTCCACTAATGTAGTCAGCACAGAAATCTGAATCAATAAGTATTTATAGGTTATAACATGGCTTGGCTAGGGGTAGGTAAAAGATAGATAATTTTTAAGCAAAAACTCTAGACTCATCTTGCATCGGACCTTCGGAATAAATACCTTCAAATTCACAAACTCATTTTGCATTTGAGTTTACATGCTCCTTATACATCTATTTTTTTCGAGTAAATATACTTTTTTTTAACACGAGCATATTACTGCATGTACTACAACTTTTGAGCATTTAATACTTTTTCTCAACTCCCCCAAACTTATTTTTAGATAATATTCTAGATATACTGAGTCTAGTGCTTGGGACAATTTAAAGATAATTATAAAAGAAGGGATGGCTTACTATTGCAATGGTTCAAACAAATTCAAGCCACATAATCTCAAAGTTGGGTTTCAAGGGATAATATTTGTTGTGGTTGGCTTGAAAAGCTCAAACGGTTCAAACAAAAGTTTGTCTAATTCATTTTCAAAATTCCATGCTTCCTAGGATTTCACCTCAAGAAATTACTAAGTCAATTCTAGAGACTTAAACTTCACATATTATTTGCTTTCCTAAGCACATGCTTAGCTTTCCTAAGGAATTAAAAACTTTATGGCTCGATTTACATACTTTATTAAGAGTAACATTTATGTCATAATTCAACTAACATAGCAATTATTAAGATAATAGAACTTTATTTTCACTAAATTTTAGTATAATTAACAAAAATTCAAATTTTTGAACAAAATATAACTTAATCATAATTATAAGAAAAATATATTCTGAAAAATTTTTGGCCCCCTACTTAAGATGAAGAATGTTCTCATTGCTAGAAACAATAGAAAGAACGAAAATATAGAAGTGAATAGATATTGTACACCAGGTTGGACCCTAGGAAAAGGAGGTGAGTCAAGTTTGACTGCTTAAATACCATGCTTTTCCTAGACGAATCCAATCCTAGACATGTACATATCCATTACCACACTTTTTATTTTGCAACTTGTTCAATTTTATTGATGACTTCCACCTCTTGTTTTATTATGCGAGAAATAAAAATTTCCTACAAGAACGTAAGCTTAAAAAAATTAAATATCCTAAGAAATAAAATAAATTAAATTAAAGACAAGATCCCCCCCTTTTATTTATTTGCAAACCCCTCAGAATCTGACAGATCTTTTGCTTTATCGCCCTTATTTTTTCTTGAATCGCCTCGTTCCCTCGTCGACATTGGAGTCTATGGTTCAAATATAAAGTCTGGAATTTAGGCACAAAAACAAACGTATCATGAAATATTTTCGTAAAATAACCTCTCAATGAGTTGTCCTATACTTTTTATTATCTCCAGTAAGCTTTTTGCTGCCACTGCATATGTTGCACTATGTCCATCAACTTTGATAGTTTATCACAAAGATCTGGGCGAGGTTAACAATTTCTGAGCGTTGGGGTAGTCATGCCAGGTTTAGATATTAGTTTAGTTAGCTCTATCAAATTAGGAATTTCAACTAATTGTATTGGTTTTGTCTCTGTAGAAACTTCTTCTTCTTCGAGTTCATCATTCGATTCAGCTTGCTATTACAGAACAAAATTTCCTTCTACTCGAAAGAGGCCTCAATCTTTGATTGTGCCTTGGCTCTACCTTGTCTTCTTTACGTTTGCAAAGTTTGAATTTATTACTACCTTGATTCCTCAGACAGAAACCTCTATTAACTCGTTTGAGGTGAAATTTGCATAAAATTGATAGACTAACTCTTCATTTGCACTCAGTCTTTTTCTCACAAAACTATAAGATTTTCTAGGGGTATTATTGAAGATGCACTAGTTAAAATCAATAAATTTATATTCCCCGTTGACTTTGTTGTTCTAGACATAAAGCAGTATAATAACACCCCTTTGATTTTAGGGAGGCCCTTTTTAGCAACTACTAAAACAATTATTGATGTTGGCACAGCTGAGCTCACACTTCATGTGGGAGACGAAACGATCACCCTTCAAGCTCGTAATTCTAGCAACACATCAAATATTGAAGGTAATTGTCCACACCAGTCCACTAAAATTGACAATATGACGCAACCTACTTTGTAAGAATTGAGTTTGAAAGAAGTTCACGAGCCATGTTCCAGCAATAATAGGGGACCCATTCATGAAGAACGAACGCTACTAATAGAGGAGCTAGACGAATTGTAACACCCCAATTTTTGAGAATTTTAAAAATGTTGGAAAATTTTAAAATTCTATGTTCTGTTTGTTTGTCGTAGGATTAAGTACGTTAGTGGGCCTCTAGAAGGCCCAAGCTTAAGGTAAAACCCGGTAGTTTAAATTAATTTTAATTCCATAAGAAAAAGGGGTTCTGGTTAATTGGGCTTTTAGGTATTAATTGTGTAAAATAAATCACAAGGAAGCATGTGGTAAAGTGGCTGAGTGACGCCACTGGGAATGCTATAACTGGCGTATGGATGATTGGGAAGACCCAGGTTCAAGTCACAATGACAGCAAATTAAGGGATTAATTTTTATGAACGGAAAAGGTAAGTAATGGAACCGAAGTGAAAGACTGTTAGGAAGAGTTGGAGTTGCTCAGGAGATTTAGTAAGGAGGGGATAAGGGAGAGAATTTAGGAGCTAATTAGGGAGAGCTGTGTTGGCTGAATAATGGACTCTTGAGGAGCAAGAGTTGGCCGGCCAATAGGAGCTTTAGGGAGGCAAAATTCGGCTAGGCCTCTCTTCATCAACCTTTTTCTTATTCTCCTTTTTCCTTCATAGCCGAACCCTTCTAACCTCTTGTTCATCTCCATCCTTCCCTTCAGACGTTTCAAAACCTTCATAGCTTTTGGCCATAAAAAGCCGAAATCCCGAAAGCTACACTTTCTTCCGTGCCGATTTCTCCTAGCAAAATTCTCTTATTTTGCTTATCATCTTTGGCTGATTCTTTCCTCCTTTAAACCTCAAGATTTTGTCGACAAGACCACAGTAAAACCCTATTAATTCATCTTTTTCTACACAGTTGAAAAAAAAGCCAAAAACCCCACTTTCATAGGGACTTAGCCGAATATTGAAAACACTGAAGGCTTGACTTTGGTGATCGTTTGAGGGTAGAGCGGCATCAGATTTAAGTAGACATCAATTGGAAACATTGATCGAAGGAATCGGTGGTAAGTAGTTTCAAAACTTAGTCTTTCTTTCATATTTTAGGAAAAGCCGAAATCCCTAAATGTTAGGGAGGCTGTCGATTTGGACTTGTAGCCCTAAGGGGTTTTGATAACTGTTCCGCTTTGGTAAATGGTGTGATTTAGAGGCTGCTGATCAAGGGCTTGGACAAGTGGAACGATCAGATCTTTGGATTTAAGACATAGTTCGGCAACAAGGTAAGAGCAAGAAGGTTCTAAGCATGTTTGGCCGAATATGGTAAGGGGCTATTTACTCAGTGTTAATTCGATATCTAGAGTAATGTGTTAGTAATTTAATTGTAGGCAGGTCGTGCGTGGATATCGACATCGAATCATCGTAAAACAGGTGTGTAACTGACACCCTCCTATAGACTAGATCGGCAAAAGCCGAAAAGCCAAAATACCGAAAAACTGGTATTTTGGGAACTTATGAGTGTGCGAATGCTCGTAAGATAAATGGGTTAATAATTCTGGTAATCCGTGGAGGTAAGACGGCAAAGTGCACTATTCCGTGCGTTTCAACGTTTTTGGGCTTAGTGGACCTAAATTAGGAAAAATGGGCTAATGGGCCCAATTCGGTAAGTACGCACGGAAAGTGTTTTTGATAGTACGTAATGGTAGAATATGCATAAAAACTCTAAGACAGTTGATTTACTAGAATACCCCTATGTATGAAAATTATCGTTATACCCTAGTTGTAAAATGACCATTATACCCCTAGTGTTAATTTTGTCTGAAAAGTATGATGATTTAAATCTGTATGATGTATGACATGAATGAATATCTATTGCATGGGGTTATGGGTTATATTATGGAGGAAGCGTCCTGGTGGCTATACCACAAATTATCTGTTCTGGTGGCTCTGCCACATATATATATATATATCTGTTCTGGTGGCTCAGCCACAATTATCTGTTTCTGGTGACTTGGTCACATTATCTATTCTGTCAGCCATGCTGCATATTTCTGTGGCGTGTAGCAGTTGGGTGGGCCGAGCAGTCTCCCCACATGGTGAAAGGATGGTAAGGGGGTGTACATGGTTAGATATGGGTTGGGTTTTTGCATCAGCATATAATAATTGTTCTGATCTGTTATGGGCCTATGGGCTTTGTTCCGATATCTGTTCTGGGCTAAGGCCAACTTATTCTGCTTCTGTGGTTTGAACTGGTTTAGGCTATGGTTGGGTTAAATTACACACTGAGTTTCCCTAAACTCATCCCTTTATTTTCATCCTCGCAGGTAATCCCCAACCATAGTGGGCTTGGAGGTGTGAGGGATTCGGAGTGGCCACATGTTTCTGCAAACTTGGTTTCTTTCTGGTGAACTGGACGTCCTTTTATTTTCGTTTACGGTTTTGGGTTTTTAAGTGTAATAAGGCCGCTCAATTATTTTTATGGTTTTTATTATTTTATTCTAATTATGATAAAAATGAACTATGATAACTATTGAAATGGATTAGCTCTAGGACGCATTTTCAAAAACATTAAGTGATTTCAAAATACAACGACTACAAGTAAGGCTTCAGCTAAGCAAACGTTTTCAAACTTAATCATTTTCTTAAGATGGACTTAATCAACTGGTTTTCTCACAATTATACGAGATGTTAGAGTGTAGCAATGGCGGTATGCATGTCTAGGATTGGATCCGGAGGGAGCTTGGTACTTAAGCAGTCTGACGGACTCACCTCCTCTTTTTCGGTTTCCTACTTGGTGCACAACTTCCATTCACTTTAACCTATTTTAAAGGTATCTTCTACAACACCAACTACGTTTTCCAAATTAAGCAATACGGGATGTTTTGAACACTTCGATGTAGCGCGTCGAATTCGATCGTAACATCTAGGCCGGGTTTAGGGTGTTACATTTGGTGGTATCAGAGCTAGGTTACAACAACTCGGCTGTAGAATGGGTTTACAAAAACAAGAATTTTCAAAAAAATAAGATTTTATAAGATTACAAAAATAGTTTTCGAAAGTTAGATCTTTAGAAGGTGGCATTCCGAATCTCCGATCCAAGTCTGTAAGTATTTTGAATTTTTCTGAATATATTCTGAATTATCTGTCTGTACTGAAACCTTACTAGAATACTCTAGATAAGATGCTACTAAAACCCTAGAAAAGCTTGCTAAAAGACTGAAACTGTAGCTCTGAATTACTGTCTGAATCATAAAACATCTGTAATAATCACTGGAATGCTAAAATTAATGCATAAAATTCATAAAACAGATAATACGATCTGAGTACGCGAGCAGCTCGTGGAAGAGGCCGTGGACGAGGCCGAAGTAGTGCTTGGGTAGGAACTGCGTCTTCTGGGCATATGCCGACAGCAGAGGCACCGGTACCACTGGCAACTGAAGTAGAATCTCATGATCATGGTGCCGGGGATGACGCCCTGTCGCAGGATATGCTTCGAGTTCTGGAAAGGGTTACCGGGGCAAGTTCAGGCAACAAAATTCGAGGATCGATTTCTGAACGACTCCGGGCTAACGGAGTGGAGATCTTTAGGGGCATATCTAGTGTAGCCCTGAATGTGGCAGAATATTGGTTGGAGGCCACAGAACGAATTATGGATGACTGGGACTGCTCGGTGGAGCAGAAGCTGAAAGGGGCCGTATCGCTGCTGCGAGATGAGGCTTATTAGTGGTGGCTCATCGTGAGGGATGGAACCCCAGCTGATAGGGTTACTCGGGAGCTGTTTAAGACAGCCTTTAAAGGAAAGTACGTAGTGGCAAGTTATGTGAATGCCCGCAGGAAGGAATTCCTGAATCTGGTCCAAGGAGGTAAAACTGTTGCTGAGTATGAGGCTGAGTTTCTGAGGCTGAGCCGGTATGCTATGGGGATAGTCGCTACGGAGTATGAGCGTAGCGTTCACTTTGAGGATGGACTCAGAGATGACCTCAAGGTGCTGATTGCTCTGCAGAGGGAGCGGGATTTCACGGTTCTGGTGGAAAAAGCTAAGATAGCTGAGGAGGTAAAGCGTACTGAGAGGCAGAACCGTGAGAAAGATCGAAATCATTTTCGGAGGGATTCTGGACCTTCGGGTGGAGCAAATAAGAATGTCAAAAGGGAGAGAATGGAGGAGCCAGTTCGAGCAGTTCCGGTGAATGTGGTTAGACCGCCAATTTGTGGAGACTGTGGTAAGGTACACTTGGGTGAGTGTAGGAAACGTTTTGGTGCTTGTTTCCGATGCGGATCTATAGAGCACAGAGTTAAGGACTGTCCTCAAAGAGCTGATCAGGTTCAGGTTGCTGAACAGAGAGTGGCTCAACCCGTGAGAGGTGGACCACAACCACCGAAAGGACGTCGACAAGGTAGGGGCAGAAATAGAAATGGAAATGGTCGAGGTCGAGGGGCACCTAGCAGGGGTACCAAAAATGCTGAGGCTCGACAGCCAGCACTGGTGTATGCAGCTCGTCGTTGAGAGGAGAGCGACGCACCTGACGTCATAACTGATACGTTTTTGGTTTCTAGCATGCCGTATACTGTTTTGGTGGATATTGGATCTACTCATTCCTATGTTGCATGTGCCATATCTGGGTCATTGGGAGTGCATTCTGAAAAGATAGTGAGTAGGGTATCTGTGTTAAGTCCTTTGGGCCACTCGGTTAGGGTAGACAAACTGTATAGGGATGTACCCCTAGAAACTCAATGTAGGATCTTTCCTGGAGATCTAATGGAGTTGCCGTTCGGAGAGTTTGGCCTCATTCTAGGAATGGACTGGCTTGTTAAGCATAAGGCGACTTTGGGTTGTGCTGCTAAGCAGATGGTGCTAAGGACCACAGAAGGGGATGAGGTTATGAAGATAGGTCAACGAAGGGACTATTTGTCTAATGTGGTATCGGCATTGAGGGCTGAAAAGTGGATTCAGAAAGGTTGTGAGGCCTATTTGGCATTTGTGAGTCAAAAGGAAGCTGAGGGATTGACAGTAGGTAAAGTCAGGACCGTTAAAGAGTTCCAAGATGTTTTTCTAGAGGAGCTTCCAGGATTGCCTCCAAATCGAGAAGTTGAGTTTGGAATCGATTTGTTGCCTGGGACAGCACCAGTGTAACGCCCCCATGCCCGAGACCGACGCCGGAATCGAGCTTGAGGTGTTACCGAACATAATTTATCAATTTAAGTACTTCGAATCATTTGTTTCTACATTCACAGCTTTCTAGCTATCTGCGTCACAGTTACAAGAAAAATCATATCTCGAGTTAAAAAACTCAAAATCAAGATCCTTAAATTTTCCCTAAATTTAGACTCATATATATATTTACTAATTTTTTTCTAGAATTTTTGGTGGGGCCAATTAGTACATTTTATTAGTTAAAGTCTCCCCTGTTTCAGGGTTCAACTGCTCCAACCTCTGTGTATTACGAATCAGATATCTCTCTATAAAAACTTTCAATGACTATGGGGTTTGTTTCTATTAAAATTAGACTCAATAAGGAATCTTTAAATGTAAATAAAAACGTCTAATTATTTTTGTAAAATTTATTATGAATTTTTAAAGTCAGAACAGAGGATCCAGAAATCATTCTAGCCCTGTCTCACAAAAGTTTAAATATCTCATAAAATATAATTTATATGCCTGTTTTGTTCAATCCAAATGAAAACAGACTCATTAAGCTTCAATTTCATAATTTACTCATCATTTATTTTCACTTATACTATTTTTAGTGATTTTTCAAATTCATGTCATTGCTGCAACAATATTCTGTTTTAAGGCAAGTTTCATCTTTCAAAGAATTTTTTTATGAACTAGATAACCTATTAAACTTCCATGATATCAAACATGATCTAATTAGCCATCACCATGACTTATCAATATCAAAAATTTTCTTAACCAAACATGGCCATATCATAAAATTATTTACACAAAATAGGTACATTGCTATACATGCCATACTTAAGTTTTACAAGCCATTTACCAATAGAAATCCTTCGGATAGTGTGATCGAAACTTCGACCTGTCCCGATTCCCGAGCTGACTTGTTCAAAACTACAATGAATGAAAAGGAGGGAGTAAGCATAAATGCTTAGTAAGTTCATATGCAAATAACAAGTAACATAACAATACAATTATACCAAACAGCCTTAGCATGGCATCACCAAAACATATATCACATTTCTAAACATCATTCATCATCTTATCACTTTATCGTTGTTGTATCTATTTTTAACCCGAGGGTTAAGTACATACCTGTCCAAAGTGCCTATTTCACAACACTTACCAAAACATCACTTGCATCTTAAGTGATCTTCCATTTCATAGAAATTTTCACCCGTTGAACACATCGGAATATAACTCAGATACTCGGATAATTTGCACATAAGTGCCACATATGTAATCAAGCAATCATGTAACCCGCCCATAAGTGAACTCGGACTCAACTCAACGAGCTCAGGTGTTCTCATCCATAAGTGAACTCGGACTCAACTCAACGAGTTCGGATGCCTAGTTACATCTCACGAACTCGGACTCAACTCAACGAGTTCGAACATTCGCATCCATAAGTGAACTCGGACTCAACTCAACGAGTTCGGATGCTCAACCATCCTAGTGACATGTCAATTGTATCCTAATCTATTCCTAAGGTTCAAACGGGCTTTTCCCCTCGATCTGACATTTGCCGTCTTCCACGGAATATCGGAACCGATACTCGATAGCAATTCATATTTATCAAGTAGTAAACATAATTTGCATATTACTCAACATTAACCACAAAGCATAATATTTCACGATAAAAATCAGCATATCATATAATTAACATCAATAACTTAAAAATAACAGTTATGCTACATTATTTACACATGAACTTACCTTGGTACCGAAATATAAAGATTTTGCAATTTAGTCCACAATCTTTTCTTTTCCTCGATCGCGACTTGATTCCTATTTCTCTTGATCTATAATACCAAATTAATCTTATTTAATACATACATTCATCAAAACAGCATTGAATGTGAACTTTGGAAAATTACACTTTTGCCCCTAAACTTTTGCATAATTACACTTTTGCCCCTAGGCTCGAGAATTAAACTTTATTCCTGATTCTTATGTTTTATAACATGCTGATCACTTTTCCCTTCTATGGCAACATCAAACTCACACTCCAACATGTACTTATGACTATTAAGTATTTTTACCGATTAAGCCCTTTTTACTCGTTTTCACTCAAAACCGAGTAGCACAAGTTGTCTAACATAATTTAAAACCACATTTTCTATCATAAAACACCAAAATACACAAATTTCACCTATGGGTATTTTTCCAAATATGAACCCTAGGTTGAATTATTGCTAGCATAAGCTTAATCGAGCTTCCAGGATTCCAAAAACGTAAAGAACATTAAAAACGGGGCTTGGAATCACTTACTATGGAGCTTGGAAGCTTGAAACAAACCCTAGATATGGAGAACCCTTGAAATTTCGGCCTAATAAAGAAGATGGACAAAAATTGGCTTTTAATTTTGTTTTTTAATTCATTTTAATAACTAAATGACCAAAATGCCCTTACTACTAAACTTTTCAAAAATTCCTTCCATGTCCTAATCGTGTCCATGAACTTAAAATTGGTCAAATTGCTATTTAAGACCTCCTAATTAATATTTCAATGCAATTTCATACTAAAAACTTCTAGAATGCAAACTTTGCAACTTATTCGATTTAATCCCTACTTTCAATTTAAACACTTTAGGCATAGAATTTCATCACGAAATTTTTACACAATCATGAAATCATATCATAATCATCAAAATAATTATAAAATAATTATTTCTATCTCGAATTTGTGGTCACGAAACCATTATTCCGATTAAGCCCTAATTCAGGATATTACAACTCTCCCCCCTTTTAAGGATTTTCGTCCTCGAAAATCTTACCGGTAAACAGGTGTGGGTATTGGTTTCTCATAGTTTCTTCAGGTTCCCATGTAGTCTCTCCTACCCCATACTTTTGCCACAATACTTTCACGAGAGAGACACTTTTATTTCTTAGTTTCTTGACCTCTCGAGCTAAGATCTTAATCGGTTCTTTTTCGTAAGTCATATCCGGCCGTAGTTCAATTTTTGTCGGTGAAATTAT
The DNA here is from genome assembly GCA_025698475.1 of Gossypium anomalum. Lineage (NCBI taxonomy): Eukaryota > Viridiplantae > Streptophyta > Magnoliopsida > Malvales > Malvaceae > Gossypium > Gossypium anomalum. Next base: position 67,304,043 of record CM046956.1, read on the forward strand.
ATGTGAAGGATCCGAATGATACCGACGTAACATAGATACATGGAACACATCATGAATCCTCTCTAATTCAGGTGGTAATGCTAGCTGATATGATACCGGTCCAACTTTTTCAATTATTTCATACGGCCCAATAAAACGCGGACTTAACTTGCCTTTCCGTCCAAATTTAAGGACTTTCTTCCATGGAGACACTTTCAAAAATACCTTATCACCAACTTGAAACTCGATTTCCTTTCGTTTCAAATCCGCATAAGATTTCTCGCTTCTCTCAAGAAATTTTCAAACAATCTTGAACCACTTTCACCTTTTCTTCGATTTCTTTTATTAGATCAACTCCATAAATCTGATTTTCCTTGAGTTCACCCAATACAAAGCGTTCGACACTTACAACCATATAATGCTTCATAAGGTGCCATTTTCAAACTCGTCGATAACTATTATTATAAGCAAATTCTACCAACGGTAAGTACCTTTCCCACTACCTTGAAATTCCAATACGCAACATCTGAGCATATCTTCAAGAATCTGAATTACTCTCTCTGATTGTCCATCGGTTTGTGGATGAAAGGCAGTGCTAAAATTTAACTTTGTACCTAATGCTTCTTGCAACTTTTGCCAAAACTGTGAAGTAAATCTCGGATCTCTATCCGAATTGATTGACAAAGGTATTCCATGAAGTCTAACAATCTCACGGATATACAATTTAGCCAACTTATTAAGAGAATAATCTGTATGTACCGGAATAAAATGAGCCGATTTAGTCAGTCTGTCAACTATTACCCAGATGGCGTTTTTCTTCCCCGGAGTTAACGGCAACCCTGATATAAAATCCATGGTAATTCGATCCCATTTCCATTCAGGAACCATGATAGGCTGAAGTAATCCCGAAGGCACTTGGTGCTCGGCTTTCACTTGTTGACAAACTAAGCACTTTGATACAAACTTGGAAATATCTCTTTTCATTCCACTCCACCATTACATTTTCTTCAAGTCATTATACATCTTCGTACTACCCGGATAAACCGCCAAACAGCCATTATGTGCTTCATACAAAATCTTTTGAATCAACTCATCATTTTTCGGTACACAAATCTGATTTTTAAACATCAAACAACCATCGAATCGATTCTCAAATCGATCCCGTGATCGCCTTCACATCGCTTTCTTTTAAGCTAGCAAGTCTTGATCATTTTTCTCGAGCTTGAAAATCTCTTGTAAAACATCGATCTTGCTCTTAACTCGCTAGAATCAAACCGTCATCCAAATTTTCAACTGTGTGTTCATAACTCTCAAAGAAAACAACAACTTTCTGCTTAAAGCATCGGCAACCACATTCGCTTTTCCCAGATGATAATCAATAACAAGCTCATAATCTTTCAATAACTCCAACCATCTACACTGCCTCAAATTTAAGTCTTTTTGTGACATCAAGTATTTAAGACTTTTGTGATCGTGATATACTCTGCACTTTTCACCATACAAATAATGTCGCCAAATCTTCAAAGCAAATACCACCGCACCAATTCCAAATCGTGAGTAGGATAATTCCTCTCATGAGGTTTTAATCGCCTCAAGCATAAGCCACCACTTTTCCTTCTTGCATGAGTACACACCCCAAGCCATTTAGAGAAGCATCACTATACACCACAAATTCTTTACTCGATTCGGGTTGTACTAACACTGGTGCTTCGATTAATAACTTTTTCAATTCTTCGAAACTTTGTTGACATTCTTCCGTCTATTCAAATTTAACATCCTTTCGGAGTAGTCTAGTCATAGGAGTAGCAATTATAGAAAATCCATTTACAAACCGCCGATAATACCCAGCTAGCCCCAAGAAAATTCTAACTTCAGTTACGTTCTTCGGTGGTTTCCAATCAATAATGGCTGAAATTTTACTAGAATCAACCCGTATACCATCACCTGAAACAATATGACCCAAAAATCCAACTTCCCGGAGCCAAAATTCACTTTTACTAAACTTAGCATACAGCTGTTTATCTCTCAAAGTTTGCAGCATGCTCTGTCTCATCTTTTGAATAAATTAAAATATCATCTATAAACACTACAACAAATCTGTCCAAGTATGGCTGAAATATGCGATTCATTAAAACCATAAACGCAGCAGGAGCATTTGTCAACCCGAATGGCATAACTAAAAATTCATAATGACCGTACCTTGTTCTAAAAGCAGTTTTAGGCACATTTGACTCTTTTACTCGCAGCTGATAATACCCAGATCTCAAGTCAATCTTTGAAAACCATGTCGCTCCTTTTAGCTGATCAAACAAATCATCAATTTTCGGCAATGGATACTTGTTTTTGATTGTCACCTTGTTTAACTGTCGATAATCAACACATAATCTCATAGAACCATCCTTATTTTTCACAAATAACACAGGAGCACCCCAAGGTGAAAAACTCGGTCTTACAAAGCCTTTATCAGTCAACTCTTGCAACTGCGACTTTAATTCTTTCAAATCTGTTGGTGCCATTCTATATGGAGCAATTGAGATCGGAGCTGTTCCCGGTATCAAATCAATACCAAATTCTACTTCCCTGACTGGAGGCAAACCCGGCAATTCTTCTGGAAATACATCCACAAATTCACACACAACCGGCACTGATTCAACTTTCTTTTCAACTTCTTTTGTATTAATTACATACGCCAAATAAGCTTTATAACCCTTTCTCAAATATCTCTGAGCCAACATCGAAGAAATCACACTAGACAATGCCTCTGATTTATCTGATTCAACCCGTAGAGTTTCACCGTTTTCACACTTTAATTCTATAACCTTTTCTTTGCAATTTACTATAGCATCATTCAATGTCAACCAATCCATACCCAAAATAACATCAAATTCATCAAACGGCAGCAACATCAAGTCAGCCGGAAAGTAATGACCCCGAATCATTAAAGGGCATTTCTTGCTTACTTTATCAACTCGACACTCTAATCATAAATTTTGTGTTCTCAACAGGTATATTCATACTAGACACCGCCATGCATACATATGAATGAGTAGAACCAGATCAATCAAAGCAATAACATTAATATCATAAAGAGAAAATGTACCAATAATCACATCGGGTGAGGAAGCATCTTCACGCTTTTAATAGCATAAGTTCTAGCCAGAGCTCTTCCTTCGAATCTAATCTGCTGCATCTCTGGCTACATTCTTACTTTGCTTGTTTCACTTCCACTTTTCTCGGATACCTTCCCTCAAGTCTACACCACTAGCTTTTACATTCTGAAATTTTTCTTTCTCACTCTCTCTCAAGCGCTCTAATAAAATGATTCGGAGAACCACATCGAAAACATTCATTTGCTCTGCACGGACCAAAATGATTTCTACCACACTCTTGCACTTTCGGGTTTAACAAATCTCGAGTTCCGCAGACATCGGGTCAGAGAAGTAGTCCGAGATTTAGGACCCACATTCTCGCTTCTTAAAATTTCCATATGATTGCCCAGCTGAAACTTGGGAACGAGGATTCATATTTCTTGACTCTCCGAGTTGCTGTGAAGGTGTCTTACTCATTGGCCTTTTCTTCCAATTTCATGTCTCAGCCTCTACCTTTCTCTTCTCTTTAAGTAGTTCTTCAGCCTTGCAAGCTCGATCAATCAGTACTACCATTTCTTTTAGTTCAAGGATCCCGACAAATACCTTAATGTCTTCGTTGAGCCTGTAACGCCCCCAAGCCCGAAACCGTCACCGGAGTCAAGCTTGAGGTGTTACTAAACTTATCTTACCTTTTAAACAACTCTAAACCACTTATTTTAATTTTCGGAATAAACTATTTTTCTGCGTCATAGCTGCTTAAAAATTCATTTCTTGAGTTTCAAAACTCAAAATTAAGATCCGTAAATTTTTCCTGAAACTAGACTCATATATCTATCTACTAATTTTTTTCTAGAATTTTTGACTTAGCCAATTAGTACAGTTTATTAGTTAAAGTTACCCCTATTTCAGAATTCGACTGCACTGACCTCTACTTACTTCAAACCACTTTTCTCCCTATAAAAAATTAATATAACTATACCATTCATTTCTATTAAAACTAGATTCAATAAGGATTCTAACCATATAAACTAAACCACCTAATTATTTTTGTACAATTTATGGTGAATTTCCAAAGTTGAAACAGGGGATCTAGAATTTTCTCTGACCCTGTTTCACTAAAACTCAGATATCTCATAAAATATAATACCTTTACCTGTTTTGCTTTTTCCATAAGAAAATAGACATAATAAGCTTTAATTTCATATATTATTAACCATCAAAACATGTCTCTACGATTTTTAGTGATTTTTCAAAATCACATTATTTCTGATACTTGAATCTGTTTTTAAGTTACTTTCACATTTTTCTTAGTTTTCATGTGATAGTTACTACTTATTCATACATACAATTAAACATGTATATCATCAGCCATTCTATTAGCTAATCACTAGCAAGTATTTACACATCATTCATTGATCATATCATATCAAAAGAAACCAAGTTCCTATACATGCCATACACAAAACTAAACGTCTAACTATACAAATGTGATTCCTTCGATAGTGTGATCGGGTCTCCGACGTTTCCTTCGATCCCCGAGTGGCTAGATAAAAACTATAAGAAAAAGAAAATAAAGAGAGTAAGCACTAGGCTCAGTAAGCTTACAAGCAAATAAATTACAACATTCAACATAATGAATAATTATACATAATGTCACCTAGCCTCATAAACTTTCTTTACTTCTCATTTTCTACCTTCTTCTTTACTTACTTACCTTCTTTCTTACCTGACCTTTCACTATTCATAAATATAATCTACCTTCCCTTTTGCTGATAATTCACTGTAATTTAACGTGTACAATGACCCATTGAACCACTCGGAATACTAAGGATACTTTGGGTCGTTCCTGTCTATCAATATCCTGCCAATGCCATGTCTTCGACGTGGACTTACATGAATTATTCCTGTCTCCAATGCCATATATATATATATATATCTAATATGGGCTTACATGGCTCATTCCTGTCTCCAAAGCCATATATCTGATATGGACTTACATGGCTCATTCCTGTCTGTCCCCGTCCTGTCAACCCCAATATCCTAACATTCCTAAGGTTCAAACGGGCTTCCTAATGCTTTTTCTCTCTCCACTTACTTTTTAATTCGACTTCAAATATTCTCATAAAATAAGTATATAAATGCTGAAATTTACAATAATAATTTGAAATAAAAGAATATTTCATTTATTTCTTCAGAACTTACCTCGTATGCAAAAATAGCTATTTTTACCATTTCGTCCACAACTTGGTATTTTCTCCATTTTAGCCTGAATTTCAGTTTTCCTTGCTCTATCATTTAAAATATAGTCTAATTAGGACTCACATTATTCAAATTGACTCAAAATCATATTTTGGAAAAATTACAATTTTGCCCCTAAACTTTTGCATATTTACACTTTTGCCCCAAAGCTCGTAAATTAAACTTCAGCCTATTTTCTTATGTTTCATGACATGCTGGTCATTTTTCCCTTCTATGGAAGCATCAAATTCATACTCTAACAAGCACTTATGACTATTAGGTATTTTTACCAATTAAGTCCTTTTACTCGTTTTTGCTTAAAACCGAGTAGTACAAGTTGTCTAACATAATTTAAAACCTCATATTCTATCATAAAACATCAAAATAAACACATTTCACCTATGGGTATTTTTCCAAATATGAACCCTAGGTTGAATTATTACTAGCATAAGCTTAATCGAGCTACCGGGACTCCGAAAACGTAAAGAACATTAAAAACGGGGCTTGGAATCACTTACCATGGAGCTTGAAAGCTTGAAACAAACCCTAGCTATGGAGAACCCTTGAAATTTCGTCCTAATGAAGAAGATGGAAAAAAATTGGCTTTTAATTTTGTTTTTAATTCATTTTAATAACTAAATGACCAAAATGCCCTTACTACTAAACATTCAAAAATTCCTTCCATGTCCTAATTTTTGTCCATAGACTTAGAAATTGGTAAAATTGCTCTTTAAGGACCTCTAATTAATAATCTAATTAAATTTTATGCAAAATACTTCTAGAACACAAGTTTTGCAATTTATTCAATTTAGTCCCTAATTTCAAATTAAGTACTTTATGCATAGAATTTCTTCACGAACTTTTCACACAATCATGCAAACATATCATTAGACCTCAAAATAATAATAAAATAAATTTTTCTACCTCAGATTATGGTTTCGCAACCATTGCTTTCTTTAGGCCCTATTTCGGATGTTACATTTCTCCCCCTTTAGGGATTTTCGTCCCAAAATCTTACAATGAAGAGATTTGGGTACTGTTTTCACATAGCCTCTTCGAGTTCCCATGTAGCCTCGTCTACCCCATGTAGTCTGACTATCTCTGAAATATACAACTCGGCCAACTTGTCAAGTGAAAAATCCATACGAACTGGGATAAAATGAGCCGACTTCGTTAACTTATCAATCACAACCCATACTGCATCTTTCTTTCTCGATGTAAATGGCAATCCTGCTGACAGATCAAGCATCTATTAACAAACTCTGAAATGTCCCTTTTCATTCCTACCCACCAGTACATTTCTTCAAATCATTATACATCTTTGTACTACCTGGATGAATAGACAAAAAACTACTATGTGCTTCCTGTAAGATCTTTCGAATAAGCTCATCATTCTTCGGTACACATACCCTAGGTGATAATCGATCACTAGCTCATAGTCTTTAATCAACTCTAGCCATCTTCTTTGCTTCAATTTCAAACTTTTGTGATCAGTGAATATGTGGCACTTCTCACCGTGCAAATGATGTCTCCAAATCTTCAACGCAAAAATAATGGCAACTAGCTCTCTAAATCATGTATCGGATAGTTCTTCTCATGTGGCTTTAGCTGTCTAAAGGCATAAGCAATTACCTTCCCTTCCTACATAAGTACACAACCAAGTCCATTCATGGACGCATCACCAGTAAATCACAAACTCCTTACCCGGTTCTAGTTGTATGCGAAAATAGGAGCTTTAGTCAATAATGCTTTAAACTTGTCAAAACTCGTTCACACTTCTCAAATCCGCTCAAACTTGTTATCCTTTCGCAGATAATTTTATCGATGGGGTAGCTATCATGGAAAATCCTCTACAAATCGCCTATAATATCCGGCAAGACCAAGAAAACTTCTAACTTCGATACATTTCTAGGAGGTTTCCAATTAACAATGGCTGAAATCTTGCTCGAATCAACCTTAATTCCTTCACCTGAGACAATATGTCCTAGAAAACCAACTTCTCGTAACTAGAATTCACTTTTACTGAACTTGGCATACAACCGATTATCTCTCGAATATGTAAAATGTTCTCAAATGCTCTCATATGCTCGGTCTCATCATGAGAATAAATCAAGATATCATCAATGAACACAACTACAAACTTATCCAAGTACGGTCTAAAAATTCGGTTCATTAAGTCCATGAAAATGGCAGGAGCATTAGTCAAGTCAAATGGCATCACAAGGAACTCATAATGACCATACCTAGTCCGGAAAGCGCCTTGGGACATCTAACTCTTTAACTCGCAACCCGATAGTATCCTGATCTCAAATCTATCTTGGAGAACACAGTAGCTCCCTTCAATTGATCAAACAGATCATCAATTCTAGGCAATGGATACTTGTTCTTTCTTTATCGTTACCTTGTTAAGTTGCTGATAATTTATGCACAATCTCATCGATTCGTCATATTACCTTGTTTCAATTCCAGAATTCCTTTCTCTTACGGTCAATAAACCCTCGATCGATGTACTTTTACTGAAATTCCTCCCGAAAGAAATCCCAAGTGATCCTCTCCTTTGGTACAAGCTGATACAAGTGTCTTCCACCAGTAGTAGGTTTGAGTCTCTAAGAAGTGATATTACACATTTCATACATTCCTCGGGTGTACAAGATAATTCATCAAAGACTCGATAGTATTTTCTAACCAAAATTTTGCTCTTTCTGCATCATCATGTTTTGTTGCTCTAACTCTTACGCCCTTTGTTTCCAGATTCTATCAATCGTGGCTTTTCTCTTATCATTGTACTGTGATCAGGGAAGCTTGAGCTACATGGGTAGCTCGAGAGTCATGAGGGGGTGGAGGTCTAACTCTTTGGATTCGCATTTAACGAACTCGGCAAACCAATTATTCAAAGCTTGGAAGAGAGCTTCTCGAGTCACTCCTCCCGATTAATCGCATCGCCTATTCTCGGATAGCGCTACCCCTTCGCGGGAGCAGCGCATTACTTTCATCATCATCACCACCGCTCGGGATCCATTACAATAAAACAAAATATTTAAAAATCGTCGAGTCGTCACACTATCAAAATACAGGTATGGCATTTATAGCTAGACATTTACTCACACTAACTGTTCCGAGAACCGACTAAACCTACTTTGATACCAATTAATGTAACCCCCCCACGCCCGAAACCGTCACCGGAGTCAAGCTTGAGGTGTTACTAAACTTATCTTACCTTTTAAACAACTCTAAACCACTTATTTTAATTTTCGGAATAAACTGTTTTTCTGCGTCATAGCTGCTTAAAAATTCATTTCTTGAGTTTCAAAACTCAAAGTTAAGATCCGTAAATTTTTCCTGAAACTATACTCATATATCTATCTACTAATTTTTTTCTAGAATTTTTGACTTAGCCAATTAGTACAGTTTATTAGTTAAAGTTACCCTGTTTCAGAATTCGACTCCACTGACCTCTACTTACTACGAACCAGTTTTCTCCCTATAAAAAATTAATATAACTATACCATTTGTTTATATTAAAACTATATTCAGTAAGGATTCTAACCATATAAATTAAACCACCTAATTATTTTTGTACAATTTATGGTGAATTTCCAAAGTTGAAACAGGGGATCTAGAATTTCTCTGACCCTATTTCACTAAAACTCAGATATCTCATAAAATATAATACCTTTACCTGTTTTTCTTATTCCATAAGAAAATAGACATAATAAGCTTTAATTTCATATATTATTCACCATCAAACCATGTCTCTACGATTTTTAGTGATTTTTAAAAATCACATTATTTCTGATACTTGAATCTGTTTTTAAGTTACTTTCACATTTTTCTTAGTTTTCATGTGATAGTTACTACTTATTCATGCATACAATTAAACATGTATATCATCAGCCATTCTATTAGCTAATCACTAGCAAGTATTTACACATCATTCATTGATCATATCATATCAAAAGAAACCAAGTTCCTATACATGCCATACACAAAACTAAACGTCTAACTATACCAATGTGATTCCTTCGATAGTGTGATCGGGTCTCCGACGTTTCCTTCGATCCCCGAGTGGCTAGATAAAAACTATAAGAAAAAGAAAATAAAGAGAGTAAGCACTAGGCTCAGTAAGCTTACAAGCAAATAAATTACAACATTCAACATAATGAATAATTATACATAATGTCACCTAGCCTCATAAACTTTCTTTACTTCTCATTTTCTACCTTCTTCTTTACTTACTTACCTTCTTTCTTACCTGACCTTTCACTATTCATAAATATAATCTACCTTCCCTTTTGCTGATAATTCACTGTAATTTAACGTGTACAATGACCCATTGAACCACTCGGAATACTAAGGATACTGGGGTCGTTCTCGCTCTATCAATATCTCGCCTAATGCCATGTCTTCGACATGGACTTACATGAATTATTCCTGTCTCCAATGCCATATATATATATATATCTAATATGGGCTTACATGGCTCATTCCTGTCTCCAAAGCCATATATCTGATATGGACTTACATGGCTCAGATCCTATCCCGCTCATCTGTCTGTCAACCCCAATATCCTAACATTCCTAAGGTTCAAACGGGGCTTCCTAATGCTTTTTCTCTGTCACTTCGCCTTTAATTCGACTTCAAATATTCTCATAAAATAAGTATATAAATGCTGGAAATTTACAATAATAATGTAAAATAAAAGAATATTGCATTTATTTATCAGAACTTACCTCGTATGCAAAAATAGCTACTTTTACCATTTCGTTCACAACTTGGTATTTTCTCCATTTTAGCCTGAATTTCAGTTTTCCTTGCTCTATCATTTAAAATATAGTCTATTAGGACTCACATTATTCAAATTGACTCAAAATCATATTTTGGAAAAATTACAATTTTGCCCCTAAACTTTTGCATATTTACACTTTTGCCCCAAAGCTCGTAAATTAAACTTCAGCCTATTTTCTTATGTTTCATGACATGCTGGTCATTTTTCCCTTCTATGGAAGCATCAAATTCATACTCTAACAAGCACTTATGACTATTAGGTATTTTTACCAATTAAGTCCTTTTACTCGTTTTTGCTTAAAACCGAGTAGTACAAGTTGTCTAACATAATTTAAAACCTCATATTCTATCATAAAACATCAAAATAAACACATTTCACCTATGGGTATTTTTCCAAATATGAACCCTAGGTTGAATTATTACTAGCATAAGCTTAATCGAGCTCACAGGGACTCAAAAACGTAAAGAACATTAAAACGGGCTTGGAATCACTTACCATGGAGCTTGAAAGCTTGAAACAAACCCTAGCTATGGAGAACCCTTGAAATTTCGTCCTAATGAAGAAGATGGAAAAAAATTGGCTTTTAATTTTGTTTTTAATTCATTTTAATAACTAAATGACCAAAATGCCCTTACTACTAAACATTCAAAAATTCCTTCCATGTCCTAATTTTTGTCCATAGACTTAGAAATTGGTAAAATTACTCTTTAAGGACCTCTAATTAATAATCTAATTAAATTTTATGCAAAATACTTCTAGAACACAAGTTTTGCAATTTATTCAATTTAGTCCCTAATTTCAAATTAAGTACTTTATGCATAGAATTTCTTCACGAACTTTTCACACAATCATGCAAACATATCATAGACCTCAAAATAATAATAAAATAAAATTTTCTACCTCGAATTTATGGTTTCGCAACCACTGTTCCGTTTAGGCCCTATTTCGAGATGTTACATTTCTCCCCCTTTAGGGATTTTAGTCCCTAAAATCTTACACGTGAAGAGATTTGGGTACTATTTTCACATAGCCTCTTCGAGTTCCCATGTAGCCTCGTCTACCCCATGTAGTCCGACTATCTCTCCGAAATATACAACTCGGCCAACTTGTCAAGTGAAAAATCCATACTGACCCGGGATAAAATGAGCCGACTTCGTTAACTTATCAATCACAACCCATACTACATCTTTCTTTCTTGATGTAAATGGCAATCCTGTTGACAGATAAAGCATCTAGAAACAAACTCAAAATGTCCTTTTCATTCCTACCCACCAAGACATTTCTTCAAATCATTATACATCTTTGTACTACCTGGATGAATAGACAAAAACTACTATGTGCTTCTGTAAGATCTTTCGAATAAGCTCATCATTCTACGGTACACATACCACAGGTGATAATCGATCACTAGCTCATAATCTTTAATCAACTCTAGCCATCTTCTTTGCTTCAATTTCAAACTTTTGTGATCAGTGAATATGTGGCACTTCTCACCGTGCAAATGATGTCTCCAAATCTTCAACGCAAAAATAATGACAACTAGCTCTAAATCATGTATCGAATAGTTCTTCTCATGTGGCTTTAGCCGTCTAAAGGCATAAGCAATTACCTTCCCTTCCCGCATAAGTACACAACCAAGTCCATTCATGGACGCATCATTTGTAAATCACAAACTCCTTACCTGGTTCTAGTTGTACTAAAATAGGAGCTTTAGTCAATAATGCTTTTAACTTTGTCAAAACTCTGTTCACACTTCTCAGTCCATTCAAACTTGATATCCTTTCGCAGTAATTTTATCAGTGGGGTAGCTATCATGGAAAATCCCTCTACAAATCGCCTATAATATCCGGCAAGACCAAGAAAACTTCTAACTTCTGATACATTTCTAGGAGGCTTCCAATTAACAATGGCTGAAATCTTGCTCGAATCAACCTTAATACCTTCACCTGAGACAATATGTCCTAGAAAACCAACTTCTCGTAACCAGAATTCACTTTTACTGAACTTGGCATACAACTGATTATCTCTCAGAATATGTAAAACTGTTCTCAAATGCTCTGCATGCTCAGTCTCATCATGAGAATAAATCAAGATATCATCAATGAACACAACTACAAACTTATCCAAGTACGGTCTAAAAATTTGGTTCATTAAGTGCATGAAAGTGGCAGGAGCATTAGTCAAGTCAAATGGCATCACAAGGAACTCATAATGACCATACCTAGTCCGGAAAGCGATCTTAAGGACATCTAACTCTTTAACTTCATAATCGATAGTATCCGGATCTCAAATCTATCTTGGAGAACACAAGTAGCTCCTTCAATTGATCAAACAGATCATCAATTCTAGGCAATGGATACTTGTTCTTTCTTCATTACCTTGTTAAGTTGCTTGATAATTTATGCACAATCTCATCGATTCGTCATATTACCTTGTTTCAATTCCAGAATTCCTTTCTCTTACGGTCAATAAACCCACATCGATACTTTTTTTACTGAAATTCCTCTGAAAGAAATCACAAGTGATCCTCTCCTTTGGTACAAGCGATACAAGTGTCTTCCACCATAGTAGGTGAGTCTCTAAGAAGTGGTATTACACATTTCATACATTCCTCGGGTGTACAAGATAATTCATCAAAGACTCGATAGTATTTTCTAACCAAAATTTTGCTCTTTCTGCATCATCATGTTTTGTTGCTCGAACTCTTACGCCTTTGTTTCCGATTCTATCAACTGGTGGCTTTTCTCTTATCATTGTACTGTGGTCGGGGAAGCTTGAGCTACATGGGTAGCTTTGAGAGTCATGAGGGTGGAGGTCTAACTACAGGATTCGTGCGAACGAACTCGGCAAACCAATTATTCAAAGCTTGGAAGAGAGCTTCTCGAGTCACTCCTCCACGATTAATCATTCATCGGCCTATTCTCGGATGGCGCTACCCCTTCCGCGAGAGTAGGCGCACTTTCTACATCATCATCACCACTCGCTCGGGATCCATTACAATAAAACAAAATATTTAAAAATCATCGAGAGTCGTCACACTATCAAAATACAGGTATGGCACTTATAGCTAGACATTTACTCACACTAACTGTTCCGAGAACCGACTAAACCTGCTCTGATACCAATAAATGTAACGCCCCCACGCCCGAAACCGTCACCGGAGTCAAGCTTGAGGTGTTACTAAACTTATCTTACCTTTTAAACAACTCTAAACCACTTATTTTAATTTTCGGAATAAACTGTTTTTCTGCGTCATAGCTGCTTAAAAATTCATTTCTTGAGTTTCAAAACTCAAAATTAAGATCCGTAAATTTTTCCTGAAACTAGACTCATATATCTATCTACTAATTTTTTTCTAGAATTTTTGAATTAGCCAATTAGTACAGTTTATTAGTTAAAGTTACCCTATTTCAGAATTCGACTGCACTGACCTCTACTTACTACGAAACACTTTTCTCCCTATAAAAAATTAATATAACTATACCGTTTGTTTATATTAAAACTATATTCAATAAGGATTCTAACCATATAAATTAAACCACCTAATTATTTTTGTACAATTTATGGTGAATTTCCAAAGTTGAAACAGGGGATCTAGAATTTTCTCGACTGCTTTCACTAAAACTCAGATATCTCATAAAATATAATACCTTTACTGTTTTGCTTATTCCATAAGAAAATAGACATAATAAGATTTAATTTCATATATTATTCACCATCAAACCATGTCTCTACGATTTTTAGTGATTTTTCAAAATCATATTATTTCTGATACTTGAATCTGTTTTTAAGTTACTTTCACATTTTTCTTAGTTTTCATGTGATAGTTACTACTTATTCATACATACAATTAAACATGTATATCATCAGCCATTCTATTAGCTAATCACTAGCAAGTATTTACACATCATTCATTGATCATATCATATCAAAAGAAACCAAGTTCCTATACATGCCATACACAAAACTAAACGTCTAACTATACCAATGTGATTCTTTCGATAGTGTGATCGGGTCTCCGACGTTTCCTTCAATCCCGAGTGGCTAGATAAAACTATAAGAAAAAGAAAATAAAGAGAGTAAGCACTAGGCTTAGTAAGCTTACAAGCAAATAAATTACAACATTCAACATAATGAATAATTATACATAATGTCACCTAGCCTCATAAACTTTCTTTACTTCTCATTTTCTACCTTCTTCTTTACTTACGTACCTTCTTTCTTACCCGACCTTTCACTATTCATAAATATAATCTACCTTCCCTTTTGCTGATAATTCACTGTAATTTAACGTGTACAATGACCCATTGAACCACTCGGAATACTAAGGATACTTGGTGCGTTCTGTCTATCAATATCCTGCCAATGCCATGTCTTCGACATGGACTTACATGAATTATTCCTGTCTCCAATGCCATATATATATATATATCTAATATGGGCTTACATGGCTCATTCCTGTCTCCAAAGCCATATATCTCGATATGGACTTACATGGCTCATTCTGTCTGTCTGTCCTGTCAACCCCAATATCCTAACATTCCTAAGGTTCAAATGGGGCTTCCTAATGCTTTTTCTCTCACTTCGCCTTTAATTCGACTTCAAATATTCTCATAAAATAAGTATATAAATGCTGGAAATTTACAATAATAATGTAAAATAAAAGAATATTGCATTTATTTCTTGTAAACTTACCTCGTATGCAAAAATAGCTACTTTTACCATTTCGTCCACAACTTGGTATTTTCTCTATTTTAGCTTTGAATTTCAGTTTTCCTTGCTCTATCATTTAAAATATAGTCTAATTAGGACTCACATTATTCAAATTGACTCAAAACCATATTTTGGCAAAATTACAATTTTGCCCCTAAACTTGCATATTTACACTTTTGCCCCAAAGCTCGTAAATTAAACTTCAGCCTATTTTCTTATGTTTCATGACATGCTGGTCATTTTTCCCTTCTATGGCAGCATCAAATTCATACTCTAACAAGCACTTATGACTATTAGGTATTTTTACCAATTAAGTCCTTTTACTCGTTTTTGCTTAAAACCGAGTAGTACAAGTTGTCTAACGTAATTTAAAACCTCATATTCTATCATAAAACATCAAAATAAACACATTTCACCTATGGGTATTTTTCCAAATATGAATCCTAGGTTGAATTATTACTAGCATAAGCTTAATTGAGCTACCGGGACTCCGAAAACGTAAAGAACATTAAAAACGGGGCTTGGAATCACTTACCATGGAGCTTGAAAGCTTGAAACAAACCCTAGCTATGGAGAACCCTTGAAATTTCGTCCTAATGAAGAAGATGGACAAAAATTGGCTTTTAATTTTGTTTTTAATTCATTTTAATAACTAAATGACCAAAATGCCCTTACTACTAAACTTTCAAAAATTCCTTCCATGTCCTAATTTTTGTCCATAGACTTAGAAATTGGTAAAATTACTCTTTAAGGACCTCTAATTAATAATCTAATTAAATTTTATGCAAAATCCTTCTAGAACACAAGTTTTGCAATTTATTCAATTTAGTCCCTAATTTCAAATTAAGTACTTTATGCATAGAATTTCTTCACGAACTTTTCACACAATCATGCAAACATATCATAGACCTCAAAATAATAATAAAATAAATTTTTCTACCTCGGATTTGTGGTTTCGCAACCACTGTTCCGTTTAGGCCCTATTTCGGGATGTTACAGAGCCCGTCTTCAAATCGTCGGCACATCTTGGCTTCTGTAGGAACATATTCCCTGGCATACTTACTCAATCGAACAAACTCTCTTTCATATTACGAGATCACATATTACCTTGCTTCACTCAAGAAACTCTTTACATTTCTCGATCAATAAATCTTTCACTAATATATTTCTTCCGAAACTCTTCTTGAAAGAATTCCCAGGTTACCCTCTCTTTCGGTACCACCGAAATTAAAGTCTTCCACCAATTATAGGATGAATATCTCAACAAAGATGTAGCACATTTCAAACATTCTTTAGGTGTACAAGATAATTCATCAAATACCCGGATAGAATTTTCAAGCCAGAACTCTGCTTTCTCTGCATCATCATCAATATTTGCTCTAAATTCTTTAGCCCCTTGTTTACGAATTCTATCAACAGGGTTTCTGTGAAATTTTATCATATCCACTCTTTGAGGTATCGGAGGCATAGGTTAAGGAATTGGAGGAGGTGGGGGAGGTCGTACATTTGGGTTCGTACGAACGAACTCAGTATACCAGGCACTCATCATCTGGAGAAAGGCTTCTCGAGCCCCTTCTCCTCCTTAACCGATAGTAGGAGGTGGATTTTCAGTTGGCACCGCCCCTTCAGCCGGAGCTGGTGCATTACTCTCTACATCATCAGCCGCAACTGGATCGGGATCCATTACTATAAAAAAAAATCATTTAAAAGGTCAAAAGTCGTCACACTATCACAATTTATATATGGCATGTATAGCAAAACCCGTACATACAACACATTAGTCTGAGAACCGACTAAACCTGCTCTGATACCACCAAATGTAACGCCCCCACACCCGAGACCGACGCCGGAATTGTGCTTGAGGTGTTACCGAACATAATTTATCAATTTAAGTACTTAGAATCATTTGTTTCTACATTTACAGCTTTCTAGCTATCTGCGTCACAGTTACAAGAAAAATCATATCTCAAGTTACGAAACTCAAAATCAAGATCCATAAATTTTCCCTAAATCTAGACTCATATATCTATTTACTAATTGTTTTATAGAATTTTTGGTTGGGCCAATTAGTACAGTTTATTAGTTAAAGTCTCCCCTATTTCAGGGTTTGACTGCTCTGACCTCTGTGTATTTCGAATCAGATATCTCTCTATAAAAAATTTCAATGACTATGGGATTTGTTTATCTTAAAACTATACTCAATAAGGAATCTTTAAATGTAAATAAAAACTTCTAATTATGTTTTTAAAATTTATTATGAATTTTTAAATTCAGAACAGGGGATCCAGAAATCATTCTAGCACTGTCTCACAAAAGTTTAAATATCTCATAAAATATAATTTATATGCCTGTTTTGTTCAATCCACATGAAAATAGACTCATTAAGATTCAATTTCATAATTTACTCATCATTTAGTTCCACTTATACTACTTTTAGTGATTTTTCAAATTCATGTCATTGCTGCAACAATATTCTATTTTAAGGCAAGTTTCATCTTTCCATGAATTTTTTTATGAACTAGATAACCTATTAAACTTCCATGATATCAAACATGATCTAATTAGCCATCACCATGACTTATCAATATCAAACATTTTCTCAACCAAACATGGCCATATCATAAAATTATTTACACAAAATAGGTACATTGCTATACATGCCATACTTAAGTTTTACAAGCCATTTACCAATAGAAATCCTTCGGATAGTGTGATCGAAACTTTGACCTGTCCCGATTCTCGAGCTGACTTGTTCAAAACTACAATGAATGAAAAGGAGGGAGTAAGCATAAATGCTTAGTAAGTTCATATGCAAATAACAAGTAACATAACAATACAATTATACCAAACAGCCTTAGCATGGCCTCACCAAAACATATATCACATTTCTAAACATCATTCATCATCTTACCACTTTATTGTTGTTGTATCTATTTTTAACCCGAGGGTTAAGTACATACCTGTCCAAAGTGCCCATTTCACAACACTTACCAAAACGTCACTTGCATCTTAAGTGTTCTTCCATTTCATAGAAATTTTCACCCGTTGAACACATCGGAATATAACTCGGATACACGGATAATTTGCACATAAGTGCCACATATGTAATCAAGCAATCATGTAACCCGCCCATAAGTGAACTCAGACTCAACTCAACGAGCTCGGGCGTTCACATCCATAAGTGAACTCAGAATCAACTCAATGAGTTCGGATGCCTAGTTACATCTCACGAACTCGGACTCAACTCAACGAGTTCGAACATTCGCATCCATAAGTGAACTCGGACTCAACTCAACGAGTTCGGATGCTTAACCATCCTAGTGACATGTCACTTGTATCCTAATTTATTCCTAAGGTTCAAACGGGCTTTTTCCCTTGATCTGACATTTGCCGTCTTCCACGAAATATCGGAACCGATACTCGGTAGCAATTTATATTTATCAAGTACTAAACATAATTTGCATATTACTCAACATTAACCACAAAGCATAATATTTCACGATAAAAATCAGCATATCATATAATTAACATCAATAACTTAAAAATAACAGTTATGCTACATTATTTACACATGAACTTACCTTGGTACCAAAATATAAAGATTTTGCAATTTAGTCCACAATCTTTTCTTTTCCTCGATCGCGACTTGATTCCCGTTTCTCTTGATCTATAATACCAAATTAATCTTATTTAATACATACATTCATCAAAACAGCATTTAATACGAACTTTGGAAAATTACACTTTTGCCCCTAAACTTTTGCAGAATTACACTTTTGCCCCTAGGCTCGAGAATTAAACTTTATTCCTTATTCTTATGTTTTATAACATGCTGATCACTTTTCCCTTCTATGGAAACATCAAACTCACACTCCAACATGTACTTATGACTATTAAGTATTTTTACCGATTAAACCCTTTTTACTCGTTTTCACTCAAAACTGAGTAGCACAAGTTGTCTAACATAATTTAAAACCTCATTTTCTATCATAAAACACCAAAATACACAAATTTCACCTATGGGTATTTTTCCAAATATGAACCCTAGGTTGAATTATTGCTAGCATAAGCTTAATCGAGCTTCCGGGATTCCAAAAACGTAAAGAACATTAAAAACGGGGCTTGGAATCACTTACTATAGAGCTTGTAAGCTTGAAACAAACCCTAGCTATGGAGAACCCTTGAAATTTCGGCCTAATGAAGAAGATGGACAAAAATTGGCTTTTAATTTTGTTTTTAATTCATTTTAATAACTAAATGACCAAAATGCCCTTACTACTAAACTTTCCAAAAATTCCTTCCATGTCCTAATCTTGTCCATGAACTTAAAATTGGTCAAATTGCTATTTAAGACCTCCTAATTAATATTTCAATGCAATTTCATACTAAAAACTTCTAGAATGCAAATTTTGTAACTTATTCGATTTAGTCCCTACTTTCAATTTAAACACTTTAGGCATAGAATTTCATCACGAAATTTTTACACAATCATGCAATCATATCATAATCATCAAAATAATTATAAAATAATTATTTCTATCTCAAATTTGTGGTCACGAAACCACTATTCCGATTAAGCCCTAATTCAGGATATTACAACCAGTGTCCATTGCACCGTATAGGATGGCACCGAAAGAGTTAGTGGAGTTAAAGGCACAAATTGAAGAGTTGTTGGATAGGGGCTTAATTAGGCCAAGTGCGTCTCCATGGGGAGCACCGGTGCTATTCGTAAAGAAGAAGGATGGGACGATGCGCATGTGCATTGATTATCGCCAGTTAAACAAACTGACGATTAAGAATAAGTATCCACTACCGAGGATTGACGATCTATTCAACCAGCTTAGAGGAGCTTCTGTATTTTCCAAGATCAATCTTCGATCTGGATATCATCAGTTAAGGGTCAAAGGGGTAGATATCCATAAGACGGCATTCGGGACTCGGTATGGTCATTACGAGTTTCTGGTTATGCCTTTTGGACTAACGAATGCTCCTGCAGCGTTTATGGATCTGATGAATCGTGTGTTCCAACCATTCTTGGATAGGTTCATAGTCGTCTTTATTGACGATATCCTGGTATATTCTGAAATAGAAGCTAAACATGATGAGCATCTTCGCATTGTGCTACAAGTGTTAAGGGAGAAGGAACTCTATGCGAAGTTTAGCAAGTGTGAATTCTGGTTGAGAGAGGTAACTTTCTTAGGACATGTTGTCTCTACTGAGGGGATTAAGGTGGACCCTCGAAAGATTGAAGCAATTCTGGAATGGAAGCCACCTAGGTCGGTGTCGGAAATTTGAAGTTTCCTAGGCTTGGCAGGATACTATAGGAGGTTTGTGGAAGGTTTTTCTGTGACGGCAGCACCTTTGACAAAACTTATAAGGAAAGGAGTACCGTTTGTATGGACTCAGAAGTAGCAGGAAGCCTTTAAGAAGTTGAAGAAAGTTCTGACGGAAGCACCTGTATTAATTCAACCGAAATCTGGGAAGGATTTTACTGTGTACAGTGATGCATCACATGTAGGTTAGGGTTGTGTGTTGATGCAAGAAGGTAAGGTGGTTGCTTATGCATCACGACAGCTTAAGCCTCACGAAGGAAACTATCCTACTCATGATTTGGAGTTAGCAGCAGTGATTTTCGCACTTAAGATTTGGAGACATTACTTGTACGGAGAAAGGTGTATTATATACACAGATCATAAGAGTCTTAAATATTTGCTAACTCAGAAGGAGCTGAACCTTAGGCAAAGGAGATGGATTGAGTTGCTTAAGGATTATAACTGTTCAATCGAGTATCACCCAGGCAAGGCTAATGTGGTAGCTGATGCCCTAAGTCGTAGAGCTGTTTCTGATCTGAGAGTAATGTTTGCTCGCCTAAGCCTGTATGATGATGGAAGTCTGTTGGCAGAATTGCAAGTAAGGCCAACCTGGGTGGATCAAATTACGGAAAAATAGTTGAAAGATGAGTCTTTGGTTGCTCGTTTCCAACAAATTAAAGAAGGGGAAACTTCTGAGTTTGGGTTAAATAATGAAGGAGTTCTGTGTTTTCGAGGAAGAATTTGTGTTCCGAAAGACTCTGACTTGAGACAGTCAATATTGAAGGAAGCTCATGGGGGACTTTGTGCCATGCATCCTAGAGGAAATAAGTTGTATCATGACTTGCGGGAACTGTACTGGTGGCTTGGACTTAAATGAGAAGTAACGGAATTCGTGGGGAAATGTCTGACATGTCAACAAGTGAAAGTTGAGCATCAATTACCTTCTGGATTGTTGCAACCAGTGAAAATACCACTTTGGAAGTGGAAGAGGGTAACCATGGACTTTGTGAGTGGGCTACCCTTGACACCGTCGAAAAAGGACTCAATATGGGTGATTGTTGATAGGTTGACGAAATCAGCTCATTTTATACCAGTTCGCACTGACTTTTCACTTCAGAAGTTAGCCAAGTTGTATGTGGTGGAGATTATGCGAGTTCATGGAGTTCCAGTTTCAATTATCTCTGATCGAGATCCTAGATTCACATCTTAGTTTTGGCAAAAGCTATATGAGGCGTTGGGAACGCGATTAAACTTTAGTATGGCTTTTCATCCCCAAACTGATGGTCAGTCAGAAAGAGTTATCCAAATTCTGGAGGACATGTTGAGGGGATTTGTTATCGACTTCCGAGGTAGTTGGGAGGGTTACTTGCCATTGGCAGAATTTGCGTATAATAATAGTTATCAGGTGAGTATTTGAATGGCACCATATGAAGCACTGTATGGGCGAAGGTGTCAAACACCTAGTTGTTGGACCGAACTAGGAGAGCGACAAGCACTTGGACCAGAGTTGATAGCGGATACTAAGGAAAAGGTCAGAATAATTAGAGATCGATTAAAAGAAGCGTCTGATAGGAAAAATTCGTATGCAAATTTGAAGCGTAAAGAGATTGAATACTCAGTGGGTGATATGGTCTTCTTGAAGGTCTCTCCTTGGAAGAAGATATTAAGGTTTGGCAAAAAGGGTAAGTTGAGTCCGCGGTTCATTGGGCCTTATCGGGTTTTGAAGTGAGTAGGCCCAGTAGCTTATCAGTTGGAATTGCCTCCAAAGTTAGACAGGATTCACGATGTTTTTCACGTCTCCATGTTAAGGCGTTATCGTTCTGACCCTACTCATGTCGTGCGGCTTCCGTAAATTGAGGTGCAAACCGATTTGACCTTTGAGGAGGAGCTGTGCAAATCTTTGGATCGAGAGGTTAAAGTTCTAAGAAGAAAATCATCCCATTAGTAAAGGTGCTTTGGCGTAATCATGGCAGAGAGGAAGCTACTTCGGAGCGAGAGGAGGCGATGCAGCAACAATACCCTCATCTGTTCGGACCAGGTAAATTTCGAGGACGAAATTTCTTTAAGGGGGTAAAGTTGTAACCCCCCAATTTTTGAGAATTTTAAAAATGTTGGAAAAATTTAAAATTTTGTGTTCTGTTTGTTTGTCATAGGATTAAGTACGTTAGTGGGCCTCTAGAACGCCCAAGCTTAAGGTAAAACCTGGTAGTTTTAATTAATTTTAATTCCATAAGAAAAAGGGGTTCTGGTTAATTGGGCTTTTAGGTATTAATTGTGTAAAATAAATCACAAGGAAGCATGTGGTAAAGTGGCTGAGTGATGCCATTGGGAATGCTATAAGTGGCGTGTCGATGATTGGGAGGACTTTGGTTCAAGTCACAATGACACCAAATTAAGGGATTAGTTTTTATGAACGGAAAAGGTAAGTAATGGAACTGAAGTGAAAGACTGTTAGGAAGAGTTGGAGTTGCTCAAGAGATTGAGTAAGGAGGGGATAAGGGAGATAATTTAGGAGCTGATTAGGGAGAGCTGTGTTGGCCGAATAATGGACTCTTGAGGAGCAAGAGTTGGCCAGCCAAGGGGAGCTTTAGGGAGGTAAAATTCGGCTAGGGTTAAGGTCAGTATAAATTCGGCATTAAGGGGGAAGTTGTGCCGTTTGCTGGCCATTCCCCTCTTCATTCTTCTCCCCTCTCTTCATTAACTTTTTTCTTATTCTCCTTTTTCCTTCATATCCGAACCCTTCTAACCTCTTGTTCATCTCCATCCTTCCCTTCAGACGTTTCAAAACCTTTATAGCTTTTGGCTATAAAAAGCAGAAATCCCGAAAGCTACACTTTCTTCCGTGCCAATTTCTCCTAGCAAAATTCTCTTATTTTGCTTATCATCTTTGGCCGATTCTTTCCTCTTTTAAACCTCAAGATTTTGTCGACAAGCCCACAGTAAAACCTTATTAATTCATCTTTTTTCTACACAGTTGAAAAAAAGTCAAAAACCGCACTTTCATAGGGACTTAGCCGAAATTGAAAACACTGAAGGCTTGAATTTGGTGATCGTTTGAGGGTAGAGCGGCATCAGATTAAAGTAGGCATCAATTGGAAACATTGATCGAAGGAATCGGTGGTAAGTAATTTCAAAACTTAGTCTTTCTTTCGTATTTTAGGAAAAGCCGAAATCCCTAAATGTTAGGGAGGTTATCGATTTGGACTTGTAGCCCTAAGGGGTTGTGATAACTGTTCTGCTTTGGTAAATGGTGTGATTTAGAGGCTGCTGATCAAGGGCTTGGACAAGTGGAACGATCAGATCTTTGGATTTAAGACATAGTTCGGCAACAAGGTAAGAGCAAGAAGGTTCTAAGCATGTTTGGCCGAATATGGTAAGGGGCTATTTACTCAGTGTTAATTCGATATCTAGAGTAATGTGTTAGAAATTTAATTGTAGGCAGTTCGTGCGTGGATCTCGACATCGAATCGTCGTAAAACAGGTGTGTAACTGACACCCTCCTATAGACTAGATCGGCAAAAGCTGAAAAGCCAAAATACCAAAAAACTGGTATTTTGGGAACTTATGAGTGTGCGAATGCTCGTAAGATAAATAGGTTAATAATTCTGGTAATCCGTGGAGGTAAGACTGCAAAGTGCACTATTCCATGCGTTTCGACATTTTTGGGCTTAGTGGGCCTAAATTGGGAAAAATGGGCTAATGGGCCCAATTCGGTAAGTACGCGCGGTAAGTGTTTTTGATAGTACGTAATGGTAGAATATGCATAAAAACTATAAGACAATTAATTTACTAGAATACCCCTATGTATGAAAATTACTGTTATACCCTAGGTGTAAAATGACCATTATACCCCTAGTGTTAATTTTGTCTGAAAAGTATGATGATTTAAATATGTATGATGTATGACATGAATGAATATCTGTTGCATGGGGACATGGGCTATATTATAGAGGAAGCGTCCTGGTGGCTATGCCACAAATTATCTATTCTGGTGGCTCTGCCACATATATATATCTGTTCTGGTGGCTCAGCCACAATTATCTGTTTCTGTTAACTTGGTCACATTATTCTGCTCACAGCGCCATGCATATTATTTACGTGGCGTGTAGCGGTTGGGTGGGTCGAGTAGTCTCCCACATGGTGAAAGGATGGTAAGGGGGTGTACATGGTTGGATATGGGTTGGGTTTTTGCATCAGCATATAATAATTGTTCTGATCTGTTATGGGCCTATGGGCTTTGTTCCGTTATCTGTTCTGGGCTAAGGCCAACTTATTCTCTTACGTGGTTTGAACTGGTTTAGGCTATGGTTGGGTTAAATTACACACCGAGTTTCCCCAAACTCATCCTTTATTTTCATCCTCGCAGTAATCCCCAACCATAGTGGGTTTGGGCCGTGAGGATTCGGAGTGGCCACATGTTTCTGCAAACTTGGTTTCTTTCTGGTGAACTGGACGTCCTTTTATTTTCGTTTACGGTTTTGGGTTTTTAAGTGTAATAAGGCCGCTTAATTATTTTTATGGTTTTTATTATTTTATTCTAATTATAATAAAAATGAACTATGATAACTATTGAAATGGATTAGCTCTAGGACGCGTTTTCAAAAACATTAAGTGATTTCAAAATAACACAACTACAAGTAAGGCTTCCGCTAAGCAAACGTTTTCAAACTTAATCATTTTCTTAGGATGGACTTAATCAACTGGTTTTCTCACAATTATACGAGATGTTAGAGTGCGGCAATGGCGGTGTGCATGTCTAGGATTGGATCCGGAGGGAGCTTGGTACTTAAGCAGTCCGACTGACTTACCTCTTCTTTTTCGGTTTCCTACCTGGTGCACAGCTTCCATTCACTTTAACCTATTTTAAAGGTATCTTCTACAACACCAACTACGTTTTCCAAATTAAGTAATACGGGATGTTTTGAACACTTCGATGTGGCACGTCGGATCCAGTCGTAACGTCTAGGCCAGGTTTAGGGTGTTACACGAATGGCGAGCACATAAACCAAGAACACACTATAAACTAAAACTACACCAGAACGAGCTCGATACCTCTCCAAATCAACTTAAGGTTGGAGATAAAGTCTTTCTGGATGCCGTAGATCCTCACATTGTCACTACCAATCCAAATAAAGAAATCCCTCTTACGGTACTTAGTATTTTTCCATTCAGTACAGTCGAGGTCAGTCACCCCAAGTTCGGCACTTTTAAGGTAAACAACACCCGTCTAAAACCTTATTTTAATGAGATTGATAGCAGGAATGAGGAGTATGAACTCCTCAAACCACCATGACCATTCAATGGAGAGGTAAGTCGAGCTTAGACTATAAATAAGCGCTTCTCGGGAGGCAACCTGAGCACTAATTATATTAACTTCTTTAAATTTTAGTATTTAAACACCTAACCTACTAACGAAGCTCTTGAAAATAGGTTCACCACAGAGACACGACCAAGCACATGGGCGTGCTTAGGATCGTATCAAAATAGGGTAAAGATTTCCCCAAAACACGGGCTGTGATAAATTGCCACGGCCGTGCGACATAGTCGTGGGCGAACCTGTCAAAACAACACGGGCGTGTGACACGCCCGTGCCCTAGGCCCATGGTTGAAACTGAGAAACTAGCACGGGCATGTCCTAGCACCTATGGTCAAACCTGTCAAATTAACACCGGCGTGGGGCTTTCATACACGGGCGCAGGAGAAGCGAACGAAGCTAGACACAGTCGTGCGACACGACCATGTGCACCAACACGCCCGAGGTACACGGGCATGTGTCGATTTTCAGAAGCGCTAAAATAGGAAAAACTACAAACACACGGGCAAAAATTAAGGCACATGGGCGTGTCCCCTGGCCGTGTGCCCAAAAAACTATAAATACCTTGCACTATTCATTATCTTCCCCACTCAAAAAACCCTAACCCTAGTCGCTGCAAGTCTACTCGGCCTCCCTGCCACGCCCGTGGGCTGCCTCCAACTCTATTTTTTGACGCTCAATCCTCTCTTCTTAGCATTTATTTACTTCTTCCTTGTCTATTTTACTGATTTCTAAGGATATTTATCATAATAATATGCAAGTTTTCATGTTTTTTTCATATTTTTATCACTTAAATGTCATAATTTAGAATAACTATCATCCTTTTCATGTTAAAGTTCTTACCCATTGTATAATTCCTTTACTCCATTTGATTAGTTAGAAGTGAGTATTCATGTTTAGGATAGTTGAAATATTCATGCTTTTTATGTTGACATTTTTCATCCATATATCATGTTGTATTCCCTAAAATCTTTCGCCATTCTTACTCATACTGCCATGCAATGCCACAAAAGCATGCTATTGAACTTATTATTTTCATTTTTGTGGCTGAACATATTTATGACTTTTCCCTCTTAAAATTTAGTTTTATTTTACCGTGTCTACTTAACAAGACGAATTTATGATTCTAATTGTAGGTTCACCATGTCGTCTTCACGAGGAAAGAAAATCGCCATCCTCGCCTCGAAGAAACAAAAGGGTGCGTTATTTTCCTCAGGCCGTACCGCGAAAATTAGCCACCCTTTCCTAAAATTCTCCAACGGGCCCCAAGAAGAACTTTTCCAAATACTACGGGCCCGACCTTTAACTGCGGGCCACTACATTGACTGGGCTGCAGTAGAATAAGTTCAGTTGGCTGATACGATCCTGGCTCTCTTAACTACCGATCCTTGGGAGCTTCTCTTTGGAACCATTGAGCCGCCATGCCTGAAGCTCATGCTGGAACTATGTTCAACGTTCCATATTCAAACAATAATGACAAACTACGATGATCCCGGTATAGTCCAGTTTCACTTAGGCGAATTAGTCCGCCAACTAAGCGTCCCAGAATTCGGCACTGCATTGGGCTTATATACCGAGGAGTTTAGAAAGGAGAATGACTTACATGCTCTCGACTGCCACATCTATCATTCTCCCTCACGTTGCTGGGACACACTCGTTCCACGTTCAGCTAGCTACGATCCTAGTTGCACCAAGGCATCATCTCTCCCTCCGTCCTTAAGGTATATACATTCTATTTTATCTCACACTTTGACAGAGCAGAGAGAAAGCACCGGTGTTGTCACTACCCACGACGTCTACTACTTATGGTGTATGTCAAACAGGCATGTCTTCGATCTCGTATACTTTATAGCCCTTGCCATTCGCCACTAGACGAAGCAGAGGGGGGTCATCTCCATTGGCCCCTACGTGACTCGACTGGCGCGACACTTCGGACTCCTCAACACCGCGGCCCAAGAATCATCCCTTACCCTCATCGGCCAAATGTCTTCACAAGGCATCTCGAGCATGCTTAGCATGAGGATGATCGAGAGGCGCTGAGGAATCTACCCTCCCCATTATCGTCTTGCCCAATCTATGAAGAGGAGGCTCCAGAGGACATTACTGATGATGTCCCTACCCAGCACGAGAACCTACCTTCCCGGCCACCATGCTCCCATCATTCAGTTCATATGGCGGCTTCATATGCTAACATATCTAAGCGCCTCAACTGATTCGAGCAACAGTGTTTTCAATGATTTGACAATATTGATGCTACTCTCCAGCAGATCTGTCAGCACTTACACATCTCATCGCCACCACCACCTCGCGAACCATCCGACGATGATAATGATGTTTAATTTAATTTTTATCTTTATTTTTATTTTTATTTTTATTTTTAAGTTTTATTTCTATTTTCTATTTTTAAGTCTTTATTAATTTCACTTATTACATTTAAATATTATTTCCCTTTTTGATACTATCTTTATATCTTTTATTTCAGTTTTATTAATTAATATTAATCTCGGCTATTTGTTTATGAGTAATTATTCCTTCTAATGTTCCTTAAAAAGTTCCTGATTTCCTCACAGTTATAAAGAGCTCCAAAGCTCACAATCACTTAGGAACTTCAAATTCCATTGGAAAGGGTTCCCCACGACTGCCATGCCTTACTTGATAACGAGATATAATATTCTTTTGGCACAGCACTTGTGGCACCCAACCTCTACCACCACCAGAGTATCCTCCCCCACTCTACATAACTCCAAACTAGAGAGTTCATTCATTCAACACTCAGGAAGTTTCACTTCTCTCCCTGTCTTATAATTTTATATTTTTCTATATATCTATCTTTCTACATTGAGGGCAATGTACATCTTAAGTGTGGGGGGGGGTAATCATTTCATTATCTGAAAAATCCCTGAATGTTGCCTTGTTCTCTTGTAAATCTCTCATATCATGTTTAGAATGAATTTTGATTGATTTATAATTTTTATTGATATATCTTGAATTAAAACATAGGCATTCATGCATTGATTATTTAAACATTAAGACTGTAACGCTCCGATTTTTGGGGCCTAGAAGAGTTGGGCTTTGAGTCTGGGATTCAGATAGAAGAAAACCTGAATAATTAAGAAGTTTTAAATATTAGTGTTTAAGAAAAAAAATTTGAATTAAATTACTACTAGAAAATTTTTACTATAGTTATTATTATGGATATTTTAAATTTTTACGAAATTTTAATTAGTATTATGAGATAAAATTATTATTCTTAGAAAAATATTACTGTATGTATGTTTGAAAATTTTTATTATTATTTACTGCATTATTGATTTTTGAAATTTTTATTATTAGATATATTTATAAAAAAATTATTATTATTATAATTATTATTATTAGATAGGAAAAAATAATAAAATATATATTTATAAAAGTATTGTTGTTTTGGTGTTTAAACTCTAGGAAAAAAATTGTTTTAATTTGGCCTCTTAAGGGAATCTGGGAAGTAGGCTTCATTAAAAAATTAGGGCTGCGTTTTAGCACAAGCAGGCGTCTGGCCCAGTGGCTAAGGGCGCTAGGAAGGTGTGGGAGGAGCCTGGGTTCAAGGCACGGCGTGCGCAATTTGGGTGTTTTTTTTAATATGCAGATCGCGACTAGAATAAGGGTTAAGAGGAGTTGCGAGTATAATTTAACACAAAAAGAGCTTATGGCGCGGTGGCAGTAGGGTGCTAGGAGTTTCACAAGGGTACGGGTTTGAGTCCAGGTGAAGGTATGTTTTAATGTTATATTTTTAAAATGAACGGGACTTCAGCAGGTAACCTTTAAGATAAAATGTGACGGTATATTATTGAAAACAAATGCGCGTCCCAGTCGGCCAAGCAGTGGAGAGTTTGAATTAAATTCAAACTTAGAATTTGGCCATGGATTAAGGAGATAAGGAAGGAATTAAAATTGGAAAAGGACCTTATTTTATTCTAATCTTATCTTATTTCTTTTGCTAATATTCTTTTCTATTTTTCCTAAAAGCTGAACAATTCTCTCCTTTTCTATTTTCTTTCCTCGAAGCCAAATTCTTTCTAAAATAACTTTTTCTTCTCAAATATTGGTTGCTGATTACTCCTTTGGTTGAAACCATATCTCCTTTCCTTTTAATCTTTCAAAAGACCGAACCTCTAATCTTACATCTCTTCCTCTACTAATTGTCTCTTCGATGGTGAACTTATCGTCACCTATTTTTTTCTTTTAGATCGCAATAGCCATCTTCTAGGATAGATCCAAAAGCTGAAAAGCTTCATATTTTAGTGATTTAGGAATCAATATTTAGATCTATTTTCTACGCACGTTTAAGTTGGATTCACAACAGAACTGGGTTAGAAAGGTATTTGGAACGTTCTTCAACAAGTAGATCTCTTGGTAAGTATTCGAACCTCTTTTCCATTTGTGTCTTGTGGTTTAAGAAAAAGCTAAAAACCCTTATATACATAGGATGGCTGTCGACTAAGGCTGAAAGGGGTTTTTTAGTGTTATTTGATTTGTTGGTGCTAGTGAGGATTAAAGGCTACCCATTGAGGAGTGTGTGAAAAGCTTAGATCATCAGAGTGACTAGATCTAGTCATCAACTTCGGCAAAGGTACGGATTCTAAGGCCATTATGGATGGTGGCCGAATGTGTAAGTGTTGATAGTAGATGGTTTTCGTTTTGGTTTAATTATTGTGGGCTGATCTATAAGTGGTTGATTATAGGAGAAATTGTGTAGGAGATCTCGTCAAGGAATATCGCAAATCAGGTGTGTATCGAACACCCTTTCATAGTACAATTCGGTAAAAGCCGAAATACTAAAATTCCAGCATTTCATGGGCTTGTGAGTGTGCGAGTGCTCACAAGACGTGTAGAAATTATTAGATCTGGCATCGTAAAGTCGTAAGCTAGACGCATGTGAAATTTTGTGAACTTCGGTAACTGGGCCTCGATAGACTAAAAGTGGGCCCAATGGGCTTACGGGTCCATATGGGTAAGATAACAAAAAAAGGGGCAAATAAATATGTTCTATTAGACTGTGGATTCAAACTGCTTAAAACTGATAAAATTACTGAAATACCTTCAAAGGTGGGAAAGTTTACGGATTTACCCTTAGGAGCAAAATTACTGATATACCCCTAGGGTTAAAGTTGACCAAAATGCATGATTGATCATTATTTCACATCGCATGTCATGTTATTATTAATATCTATTGCATGGGACTAGGATATTGATGGAGGAAGTACTGAAAGTGGCTTGTCCACGTACTGGAGGCTTTGCCTCACCTTACCGATAATCGAGCAACAATCTTTGCAATCGTGGAGTGTAGAAGTGGGTGGGTTGAGATATTCCCCATATGGAGTGTAGGGCTGGTACGGGTGCAGTGTAGCGGTTGGTGGGTTTAGTAGTCTCCCCAGATGGGCTTGCATTCATTATTACTATTGTTACATGTGTTATTGAGTTGGGCCTATGGGCCACACTGTTATCTTAAAAGGGGCTATGGCCTAGTTTACTGTATTCTGAAAAGGGCTTCGGTCCGCTATACACTGTTATCTGATTGGGGCTTAGGCCCAATGGGCTTGAGCTAACTTGGGCTTTGGATGGGTTTTTGTACACACTGAGTTTCCCAAACTCACCCTTTTCTCTTCTATCCTTGCAGGTGAGCCCTAATTGGTGGACTTGGAGCTGGGCGGGATTCAGAGTGGCCATGAAGATTGATTTCTGGTTTTTAAATAAGTTTGCATTTTTTTAACTTTTGATTATTTTCATTTTGCTTAAAGTTGTAATAAGGCCGCTCTTTTAATTATTTTTATTTTGGGATTATTAAACAGGTTAGCACTAGGATGCGTATTATAAAAACTACTTGCTTTCAAAATATCACGATGATCGAGCTAAGCTTCCGCAAAGTAAATGTTTAAAAAGGCAAATATTTGTTTTAAATAGATCTAACTAAATTTAATGTTCGTAAACAAGTAACATGCTTTAAGTGTGGCAATAGATGTGTGCATGTCTAGGATTGGATCCGGGAAGAGCTTGGTACTTAAGCAGTCCAACAGACTCATCTCCTCTTTTCTGGCTTCCTACTTGGTGCACAGCTTCCATTCACTTAAACTTAAAACATTAACATTCTTTAAACCCTAATAAAGAGATTTTTGATAAAACGTTAACAACATTTCCATGTGGCATGCTGAATTCGGCCGTAACGTCTAGGCTGGGTTTGGGGTGTTACAAAGACATTAGAAAATTAAGCATGATAAGTTGATTTTTAAGAATCTAAAATCTTAGGTTGTTTCCCCAAGTTTAGGTATTATCTTGAATTGAATTCCACAGGTTTAAACATCAAAAAGCCATAATTCTTTGTGAGATTTTGAGCCTTCAAGAGCATCTATTAATTCTTTCATGCTCACTTTTATTATTGCTTTGAGAGTGTCAGTATCGAATTGTTATTCTAGAACTTGTCTGATTATGCATGTTAAGACCACACCATTTGATCTGATATGTCAAGATGATAGAGGCACTTAGGATTAACCCACTCATGCTATGAAAAGCCTACCTCCACGATTAACTCTTAGTAAACCCCTTTGAGCCTAACAAGCCATTCCTTGTATTACCCTTAATATTAACCCTTAACCCATTATTGTTGAAATCCCCTCAGTTAATTTGATCCCTATTTTTGTCGAGATTTGATTTGAATAAATTGCTTAGCTATGTATTGTTCTTAATAGTTAGTTTGTATTATTTGACTTGTTCTTCAAAAAAAATGTATACATTTTAGTAGTAGAAGTCTTCTATCTTTTAGTTCAAGTGTGTAAATTCCTTATTCTGAGAAGAAGCTCTGTTGTACGCAATTAATGGTTAAATATTTTTCTAGTTAAGTAATTTTTCGACTCAATCTCGATTCTAACCCTTTCTTTCAGCTTGTGACCACACCCCCTAACCAAGCCTCATTACAACCCTCTAAAGACCTTTTGATTGATGTATCATCTCGATTTATAGTGGTGGAGATTTGATTTTCATGCAAGCCTATGGTAATAACTTTTCATATTGACTGATAAGTGCTAATTTCATTATCCTTAAACACTTTGAGTGATTTAAGTGAATCTTTAGTAAGGATGTTAAACTCTGTAAGATTTCAAATCGATGGTAACTACTTAGATGAGGGGAGATGCCTAAGTTTTTCATGATTAAACACTCAACTTGAAATTTTTGAAGCTTTAATGTTCTTTTAGTTGAATTCTCAATATATGATTACTTATGGATTTAGTTTGAGATATTATTGATAGGAATTATAAGTTGAGAAAAAGGAATTCTTAATTATGAAGATAGGATTTTGCTTGAGGACAAGCAAACGCTTAAGTGTGGGGGTATTTGATAAACCATAATTTATACATATTTTTACCCGTCGCTTATCACATTTATGAATGGTTTCTTCTTACATTTGGTGAATTTGATGCTCCTAATCCTTTAAATTCATGTTTTATACTTAGGTGAGCATAGGAGGACGAAAAGAATGAGAAGCAGGCAAAAAACGGAGAAAATGGGTAGACAAGGGAAAACAACACGGCCTAAACTTCCTCACACGCCAGTGCCAATCTAACAGGCTCGACCATGGCCCAAACCAACCTCAGCACGGGCGTGTTGATATCTCAACCTCGACCACGGCCTGAAGTAATCGCACACGGCCGTGCCACACGGGCGTGTCCCTACCGAACCCTAGCTAAGTTTCATTAGGAAAAGGGCAAATTTTAGGGCTTTTAGGCATTCTAAAGACTATTTAAACACCCTATAGGAAGACTAAAAGGGAGACGGAGAATAGAGGAGTAAGAAATTACTCCAAGGAAGCTGATTGATCCATCTCAGAAGTCAGATTCATCATCAGGACTGAAGATTTCTCCTCAATTTCCCTTCAGGAGTTTTGGGTTTTCTTTATGTTTTGTATTTTTTATTATTCTGAGATGTTTTCTTATTTAGTTATGAATTAAAACCCCTAAATACCTAAGGGGGATGAAACCTAAGACGAATCTTGTTATTAATTTTTGAATCGTATGATAAATATTTGACTTGTTCTTGACTATGTGTTCTTAATTCTTGTTTTGGTATTTCAGGATATCACTGCAAGTTAATGCTCTTAGTTGGAGGATGAATAGTCCCTGGCTAAGAGTAACTTTGTCATAATTAAGTAGAGTTGATTGCGCGCCTAGAGATAGGGTGACAAGATTTTACCGGATTAGGGTGAAACCTAATAAGGGAATCCATAGATCGAGTTAATGCAACCCTAGGGTGTTAATTAGAGAAAAGTCTCGGTTATTCAACCTAAGGATTAGACGTTATTAGTCTTGAATAGGGATCTTAGGGATTTCTACGGAACAAGTTAAATGAATAAATCGTCTGATTCAGAGCCGAAATAACAAGTAAAAGTTTAGGTGGATTTTTCCTTAGGTATTGTCCTAAATCAATCGTTTTTCCCAAAAGTAATTTCTCAATTCTATTTTCTGCAACTTCTTAGTTTAATTAATTAGTTAGTTAAAAAAAACCCCTTATTTCTTAGGCTAGATAATAAAAATACAGTCAATACTAGTACTTTTAGTCATTTGGCTTCGACAATCCGGTCTTGCTAAAGCTATACTACTGTTCGATAGGTACACTTGCCTACATCGTGATAATAGTTAGTCTCAAGAACGTTTAATTATAAATTTATAAAACTTATCACGAAAAATCACAATCAGTACTCCAGGTGAAGTGCACTAACTACGTATAAATGTAGACATGATATGTTGGCAGTACTCCACGAGACTCCTCCATCAACCACAAATAACCCACCCCAATGCAAATGCAATATGTCAGGCAATCTCATACATAGTCATAAATCATACTTTCACATTTTATTTGCATTTTCAATATATGCCCTCAATTATAAAATACTTTCAGTGAATGGAAATAATATTCCAACTTTCAATTTACCAATAAAATGGTATCATTCAATAAATCACAATTTCATGTTCATTTATAACTTTTCTTTGTGTGCATGTATAACAGTCTTTCAAACATATCATAACAAATCACTTGTACGAATATATCATGCATAAGTCTTATCTTATTCATAATCATGCCATACATATCAAACTAACCAAACATTCATGACAATGTCAATCAATCAATCATTCAGTCAAACTAGCAACTATGCTACCATGCCAAATAGTTAGGGCTCGTAACGTACCTATTAAGTCAAGCCCAATCAATAATCTAAATCATCTACTCAATCATAATAAATATAATTACCAATTAAGTTTTTATAGTGTCAGCCCCACACCTTATTTACTCTCTTTTATAACATACTAGTGAAGCTTGCGGTTTGATCCAATCATCATAATCACCATTATTTTTTGAATCCAAACTAGTTAGATTTTTTACATTGTTTTAATGTAAATCATACACGCGAATGTCTTTAAGCTTTGCTATTGATTTGGAGTGTTTGGGTCAGAATCTAACACATTTAAATACTATAAAATCAGTAGCTAATCTTGATTAAATTCTTTCATTTAATCAATCCAAAACTTTTTCCCAAAATCTATGTCGAAATAACTAACTAGTTTGCGATTACCTACACTTACGCTTCCGATTTGCTAATTGGTCAAGAATGATTTTTCCTAATTAAAAAAATGTTTCAAGGCTGATTAGGAGGGGTTCAAGAACCAAAATCATGCTGGAAAATATGGGAAAGAATTATAGAATAACAACCCCATTTCTTGCCCATAGGCACACGCACCAACACCCGCGGTGGCCAATTTTGGGGCTAATCTAAAACCACTTTTGGAATTGATTAAAAAGCTGGAAATACCCATTAAATCTTTAAAAATCCATGGTTAGTTGTTAAGATTTTAGATTTGGGATTGATTTGATTAGAGAAAAATGGCAGCAATATGATGGAGGAGATTATGCAAACTCTTATAGAAAAAAGAAAATAAAATAGTTGATAAAACTAGGTGTTATAGGCAATGGCAACAATGGAGGAAGAAAGAAAAATTGAAGATAAAGGAAGAGATGAGAGGGGACAGACAGCTAAGGTGAGAGGAAAAAGAATAGAAGGTGATTATTTTGTGTAAAATTAACATTTATACATAGCTTACAAGGGAATTCACAGCAAACACAATAAAAACAAAGGATTTTTTCAAAATTTAATTATTTTGTAAGGGAAGGGGTTTCAACTTGGGACCTCAAATTAAATGTCATGCTTTCACATGTAACAATTAACCATTTAGCTAACTCCTTATTTTTTATATAATTCTACATTCTCATTAAGCTAAATTTTGGGATGTTACAGCTCTACCCCCTTAAAGAAATTTTATCCTCAAAATTACCTAATTTGAAAAGATGAGGATACTGAAGCTGAATCAGGCCTTTTGGCTCCCAAGTAGCCTCCTCAACTCCGTGATTTCTCAAAAGCACTTTAACTAATGGAATTTACTTTCATCTTAGAACTTTGATTTATGATCTAATATCCGAACTAGTTCCTCTTCAAATGTCAAATCCGGTCTAACCTTAATCTCCTCAACTAGTACAAAATGTGAGGGATCCAATCGATACCATCTCAACATCAAGACATGAAACACTTGTGAATATGATCCAATTTAGAAGGCAATACTAGTTGGTAAGCCATCGAACCAACTCTTTTCAGCACTCAATCAGGACCAATAAACCCAGGGCTTAACTTGCCCTTTCAACCGAACCTCATAACTTTCTTCCATGGGGAGACTTTAAGTAATACCAAATCCCCCACATTGAATTCAATGTCCTTGTGCTTTAAATTGGCATACGACTTCTGTTTGTTAGAAGCTATCTTGAATTAACCGAATTTGATCCTCAGTCTCCGTGAGTAATTTTGGACCAATCAACCTTATCTTGCCCACTTTAGTCCAACATAAAGGTGAGCGACACTTACGACCACAAAGAGCTTCATAAGGTGCCATTGGGATACTTGACTGATAACAGTTATTGTATGCAAACTCTGCCATCAGTAGATGTTCTTCCCAACTACCTTGAAACTCAATTACACAACTCCTCAATATATCTTCCAGAACCTGAATAACCCTCTTCAGTTGAATATCGAATTGTGAATGAAAAGTTGTACTGAAATCCAACCGAGTACCTAGAAACACAAAAATATATAGACTTTTTCATCACCTTTTAAGCTCTAATTTGTACAGTTTCATAGTAAATTTTGTCAAAATTCATAATTTAATTATAAAATAATTAACTTGTACTTAAATTATTAACATATTGATTTATTATTGACAGTTTTTGCACAAAAGGTGAAAATTGGCTCGGCAGTTACCTCGAAAGGCATGAACCGTTAGGGCAATTTTATGCATCAAGTGAATCAAGAGTAAGGCTAATTAATTTTCCAACCATGGAAGCTCCAAAAATATTTATTAGACATACTTTACATACAATTTTGATCCAACATTAACTGGGTTAAAAATTAATATAAAGTCTGAAGGAGAAAGGAGGCTCTATTGTGCTAAGTAAAGAAAATTGATCCACCAAGCAAATAGGTAGCCCAAAACCATCCCTGTAGTTGATGCAATCAGCTTATTTAGTTGATTTTATTAGTTTCAAAATAACCCTTGAAGTTTCCTTAAATTTTGTTCAAGCCCTTCCACTTTTCATGCCTTCCACCTTTTACCTCAAGCTAAAAATAGCAAGTTGGAGCCATTCAAACTTGCACCATGCATGGTTGGCCAAGGGAAGAGGAGTGGATGAAATTTATTTTTTATTTTTAGCAGTTATTCCCACCTATAAATACCCTTCTTCCCTTCCTTATTTCACATACCATTCATTCCCGCACATCTCTCACTTTTACTCACTTTCTTTCTTCCATTCCCTTCTTTTTTTCCCATTTTCCTTTGTTTCATTCCCTTGTCAATTTCCCTCTTGAAAAAGACCTTTCATCCACCTTCCAGTATTAGTATTAAAGTGTTCATGAAGGCCTCAGATCAATAGAACAAGCAGAGAAAAGAGAGAAGCCCAC
Organism: Gossypium anomalum; assembly: GCA_025698475.1. Taxonomy (NCBI): domain Eukaryota; kingdom Viridiplantae; phylum Streptophyta; class Magnoliopsida; order Malvales; family Malvaceae; genus Gossypium; species Gossypium anomalum. The sequence goes on from CM046956.1 coordinate 67,341,499, forward strand.
TAGTTGGCTTTAGAGAAATACTAGATTTGCTTCCTAGTTCCCTTTTCTTTAATTTTCTTGTTTATGTTGTGATCATGAACATGGATTTTTTTATGTTGTTATTCTTGATTTATTTAAAATGACTGAAATTTAATTCGGGTTAGATTCATTGCATTCTGTCCACTTAAATTATTATAATCGTGTTCGTGTTGTTATTAGGCCTTGGCAGTTTGTTCAATTAAATAAAATCATGCCTATGTTATACTTGCACTATAATTGTAAGGTAACAAATGAATTAATTATTAATCGTATTGAAATTGTAATTAATTGAAACATTATTTAATTGATGCATGTTTAATCTTCTAAGGTAGTTGAAGGTTAATTAGCGATGGTATTAAACGGTACATTAGCCTTGCATAACTTGCAAGAGTATTGTAATTAATTTTTTTCATTATAGGACTATGTTGTTACTTCACTTAATCTTACACTTGCTTATGAAAATTGATTAATTGTTTGAATTGACATAGTAATATGTTCAAGAGATTAATTGGTTTAGTAAGTTTGTATGTGCATTAGTTAGCAAAATACCAAGTTGCCGTGAAATTATTCGTAACAGTATGAACATTAGTTTAGTATTTAATGTAATTGATCTAACATATTTATGTCATCTTGAATTAAACCCATCTTTTAGAAATTGTGCATTGGATTATTTTACTTTTTATTTACTTAGTTAAATTAGTTTTAGTTTTTAGATCACTTCTTCAAATCAACAACTGTTTTCATCACCAAAGTGTTTAACTTTACATTTCATGAATATTTTTCTTTCATAGTCCTTGTGGGTATGATAACTCGACATTTATTTGTCACTTTATTACTTGTTGCGATTGTGTACACTTGCACATTTTCTTCATTCCAAGTTTTTGACGACGTTGCTGGAGACTGTTTTAAAAAGCCACTATTTGTGAAATTGTTAATTTTGCATTTTAGTTTATTTTTCTGTTTAATTCTAATTTAATTATTTTTCTATGATTGTTTCAGGTGTTTATGGTTATTGATCAAATTATCGACTTACTCCCTATAGACCCTGAGATTGAAAGGACTTTTCGACAATGAAAAAGGCATGCAATTCAAAGAAGGACCAAAGAGATGATCTTTGAAAATCAGAATCAAGGAAGCGGAGCAAATCATGCTCAAATTCCCATTATTATTGCTGATGATAGGGATAGAGCTCTAAGGTAGTATGTTGTGCCATTGTTTCATGAGCTTAATTCAGGTATTAGGAGACACGAAATCGAGGCACAATAATTCGAGCTGAAGCTAGTCATGTTCCAAATGCTTTAGACAGTAGGTCAATTCAGTGGAATGCCTACCGAGGCTCCACACCTTCACTTAATACTGTTTATGGAGGTGAGTGATTTTTTCAAGTTAGTCGGAGTACCCGAAAATGCATTACTATTAAATTTTTTCCCATATTCACTAAAGGAAAGAGCTCGATCCTGGTTAAACTCATTACCACCAAATTTCATAACCACATGGCAAGATTCAGTAGAAAGATTCCTTATGAAGTACTTCCTACCTAGCAAGAATGTTAAGTTGCTGAACGAGACCACTACCTTCCAATAGATGGATGACGAGTCCTTGTATGAGGTGTAGGAAAGATTTAAATGACTATTACAAAGATGCCCTCATCATGGAATCCCGCATTGCATCCAATGAGAGACTTTTTATAACAGTCTCAATGCTCACACGAAAATGGTAGTAGACGCTTTTGCTAATGGTACTCTCCTTTCTAAACCTTATAATAAGGCTTATGAAATCATTGAGAGAATTGTTAGCAACAATTACCATGGCCAACCAATCGAGCAGCGTCAGGAAGACGAGTCATAAAAAACTTTACTACTAATGGGTTTAATAATTTTGTAGATCAGCCATCAAATCAATTCGAAAATGTAGCCTGTGTTTATTGTGAGGAAGGGCACTTGCTCAAAGAATGTCCATCAAACCAAAAATATGTTTGTTACATGGGTAATTAGAACCAAAACCGAGGAAGGCAAGGACTACAATCCAATTTTTTATAATACATCTTGGCAAAACCACCCTAATCTTACTTGGAGTAACCAAAGGGCTGGACCCAGTAACACTTATGCATAACCTAAACCGACCCAGGCACCTGTATTTACCCAAAAAGTTTAGAAAAACCCTTAAGCTGAACCTTCCAATGGTTTGATAATGTGAAAACATATTTCACACTCGTTGCCACATCAATAGCAAAGTGTGTAGTATGATTATCAATGGTGGGAGTTGCACTAACATGGCTAGTTCACTTTTGGTCGAGAAGCTGGATTTGTGAACTACGAAGCATCCATAACCATGTAAGCTTCAATGGCTTAATAATGAAGAAAAAATTAAAGTGACAAAACAAGCGTTAATTACATTTTCGATTGGTAAATATACCAAAAAGATCTTGTGTGATGTTGTTTCGATGCATGCCAGGCCCATTTTGCTTAGAAGACTGTGGCAATATGATTGGAAGGTGATGAATGATGGTTATACCAATCAATATACCTTTAATTTTGATGGCAAGTCTATTACACTTGCACCAATGACGTTAAAGCAAGTGTATGAAGACCAGATTCGAATAAAGGATGAACGGACGAGAAATACTTCAGAAGAAAGTGAGATGTTGAAAATGAGTGAGAAAAGTGTGAGCGAGAAATAAAATGAGAGAGGAGTCAAAACTTCTAAAAATAAGGTGGTTAAAATTAGAGAGAAAGAGAATGGCAAAAATATTGAGAGAGAAAAAGAGAAAACGTCCAAACAGAAGTTGAATTTTTTATCAAAAAGAGTCAAATGTGTGAGAGATTTAAGAATAGTTTCAACAATGAGAAAAAAAGAATGTGAGGCGTATTATGATTTTTCTAACCCATTTCACCATTCTTCTGTTTTATGTTAGGTTTCTAATACTCACTCTCGTGGAAGCATGTTAACTTTTGATAAGGAAGGATTTGAGGGAAGAAATTATGATGTGTGTAATCACTTGGTTGATGTGTTATTGAAAGATTTTGAAGCCTTAAACTCCGAGAAGAAAGATTTGGTTTTTGAAACTCTATTTGATAATTGTTTTTAGCATTTGAGTTTTGATTACTCGTTTTCATATGATGTAGATATCGGTTTGAGGACAAATCACTTCAAAGAGGGAAGGAATGATGTGATAGTGGGTCCCTTAGTTGGGCTAAGGCCAAAGCTTTCACTTGGGCCTAAAACGCAGGGCTATAGATGAGAAACTTAAAGAGGCGATTGAGGGCTCTTAATGTAACAGTTCGACTTAGACCCTAGTCGAAATAGTGGTTTCAAGACCACAAATCTGAGTTAGAAAAATATTTAAATATTATTTTTTGTGCTTATGATATGTGAATTAGTATGTGTGAAAGTTTCGTATGAAAATTTAATCGTTTGTGTGCATAATTTGATGAAAGGACCTAATCGCGTAAAATGTAAAAGTTGTCTGCTACTTGTTAAAAGTGTTTATTTGATATGGCCTTGTATATGAGAGGTCTTTATGTGGTTATTTGACCATTGGAAGTTTTAATGGACATTAATAATCATCCATTAAGTGATTTTATAATGGTTTATAAAAGGGCAAACTGGTAAACTAATTATTAAGTGAACTATAATTAAAATAAGATATGAAATAAGTCATTTGGTGTTCTTCCTTACCGAAATTCAAAAGAAAATAAAAAAGAAAAGCTCATCTAGGGTTCGGCCTTGGTTTCCTTTGATTTAGGTATGTATTTTGATCAATTTTTGATAATTTCTATGTTTTTGTAATCGTTGCTTTGTATACTATCAAGCCCATGTCTCAATTTTTGATTTTGATGATGATTTTGAAATGTGCCATGGATGAATTCATGAGCTTTATGTTGTTAATCGATGAAATACGGAAGTTTAATTTTGGGATATATATTTTGTCTTTGGAGTTTTGATGATTTTGAGTAAAATGGGCTAAATTGTGAAAATTATAAATTGAAGGACTAAAATGTGAAATAAAAGAAATGTGTGGACTTGTATGAATGCTATGAATATTCGACCAAGCATGAGTATATGCAAATTTATTGATTATGTTAAGTTATGAATAATGTATGTTTTGGTATTGAGATTGGCTGAAATTGGTATGCAATTATGCTTGCTTCGTTTATTGTAGGATTGACCCAATTGGGGTGGCAAGTTGGCTATTCAAATGGCCTATTTTTGTCCACACGGGCAGAGACACAGGCGTGTGTCTTAGCCGTGTGTGACACACGGTCATGTTACACGGTCGTGTGTCCCCTAGGGTACCCTACAAATTAAAATCAGTATACCATCCAGTTTTGACACGACCTAGACACACGAGTGTGTCTATTTGTCATGTGTAGCACACGGGCTGGCACACGGACGTGTGGTTAGCCGTGTGGCCAAGTCAGTAGCCTCCTTAATTTTCATACGGCCTAGTACACGGGCCTGTCTTATGGCCGTGTGGACAAGTCAGTATGGATGCCCTGTTTCGCCACGGCTTAGAAACACGGGCGTTTCTAATGCCGTGTGAGGCACACGGCCTGCTCACATGGGCGTGTGACCTTTGAAAAGTTGAAAAAAAATTCTAAGTCCTGAAACTTTCATATGTTATCGATTTGATCCTGAATGCATGATTTAGACTTTGTATGCTCAGTTTAAGTTCATATTGAATATGAATGATTTTTATTTATTAAAATGATACGATATTTGATATTTGATTATTCTGATCTGTGTTACGAGTCCGGTAATGCCTCTTAACCTATTTCGATGACGGTTACGGGTTAGGGGTGTTGCATTTTATTGGTATCAAAGCTATGGTTTAGTAAGTTCTAGGACTACCATAGCGTATGTGAGTCTAGTTATACATGCCAATTTATGAACTGCAATAGTGTGATGAATCCTGACATTGAAATGTGCTTTTTTATAGCTAATGGATCCCGAAAGAGCTGTAGCAAACAATGTTGAGAGCAATGCACCTGCTCCTGCGTAAGGGATGGCGCCATCTGATTCTAAACTGGCTACGACTAGTCGTGATGGTGAGGCTAGACAAGCCTTCTATCGGATGATAAATGATTGGTTTAGCTAATATATTAGAACCAATCCAATTGTACAACAACCTCCACCCCCCGTCAATTCTCCACAAGCTCCTACTATACCATCAGCGAATCCGGTTTAGTTAAGTAAGCCTTCAGTAGATAAGATTTGAAAGTATGGGGCCGAAGAGTTTCAAGCTACAATGAACGATGATGCTAAAAGAGCTGAGCTCTAGTTAGAGAACACAATACGAGTATTTGATGAATTGTCATTGAATCCCGTGGAATGCATAAAATGTGTTGTTTCACTTCTGAGGGACACAGCGTACCACTGGTGGAAGACTTTGATAACCATGGTTCCAAGTGAGCGAGTCACTTGGGATTCATTCCAAGCTAAATTCTGGAAGAAATATATTAGTCAGAGATTCATCGACCAAAAACGTAAAGAGTTTCTCGAGCTTAAACAAGGTCGTATGTCTGTTACAGAATACGAGCAAGAATTTGTAAGACTGAGTCAGTATGCTCGTAAATGTGTATCTACAGAAGCAATAATGTGCAAAAGATTTGAAGATGGTTTGAACGAGGATATCCGTTTCCTAGTTCAGATTCTTGAGATTAAAGAATTTGTTGTGCTTGTTGAACGAGCATGTAAAGCCAGAGATCTCGTGAAAGAGAAAAGAAAAGCCAATTCTGAAGCAAGAGAAGTGCGAAAGAGATCATCGAGCAAGTCATTTCAATTTGCATCAAAGAAGTTTAGAGATGATAATAGCAGTTCAAAGGCTAATGTGGGACATTCGAATAGAGATCATGCTAGATCACTTCGAACTTCAAAGCTACAGCTACATCTGTTGTTAGTGTTGGAAATGCTAAATACGACCGCCCTGAATGCAAGCATTGTGGTAAAAGACATCTCGATAATTATAGACTATATGATCGGGATTGTTTCAGATGTAGATTGTTAGAACATTTTATCTGTGATTGCCCTGAATCTATCAAGCAAGAAGTTGTGTAAAATCTGAAACAGAGTGGAAATGCATCTCGTGGTAGACCTCCTAGAAATACGGGAAATGTGAGTAGCAATCAGAAGGGGACAAAAGACACAGCTATTAGATCTGAAGCTCATGCACCTGCCAGAGCCTATGCTATTCGAGCTCGTGAGGAAGCTTCGTCGCCAAATGTGATTACGGGTACATTTACTCTTTATGATACTTTTGTTATTGTTTTGATAGATCCTGGATTGATACATTCATATATATGCATGAACTTAGTAAACAGTAAGACTTTGCCTATAGAGTCTACTGAATTTGTAATTAGAGTTTCAAACCCCCTAGGCAGATGTGTTTTGGTTGATAAAGTCTGCAAAGATTGTCCGTTAATGTTTCGAGACATTTGTTTTTTGACTGATCTGATGTTGTTACCTTTTGATGAGTTTGATATAATTCTGGGTATGGATTGGTTAACTTTGCATGATGCTGTTGTGAACGGCAAATGGAAAACTATTGATTTGAGATGCAAGAATTATGAAATAGTCTGAATTGAATCTAGAGATTTGAATGGATTGCATGCTACGATATCTTTGATGAAAGCTTCGAGTATTGTGAGAAAGGGTTGTGAAGCCTATTTTGTTTATGTGATTGATTCGAGAGTATCGGAAAAGAAAGTTGAATCAGTGCCTGTTGTGTGTGAGTTCCTTGATGTGTTTCCTGAAGAACTTCTGGGATTACCTCCGGTTAGAGAAGTTGAATTTGGCATTGAATTAGTGCCTGAAACTACTCCGATTTCGAAAGCTCCGTATAGAATGGCTCCGACCGAACTAAAAGAATTAAAGTCTCAGTTGCAAGAGTTGACCGATAGAGGATTTGCTAGACCGAGTTTCTCACCTTGGGGTGCTCCGGTTCTATTTGTGAAAAAGAAAGACAGAACGATGAGAATATGTATAGATTATCGGCAGTTGAACAAAGTGACTATCAAGAATAAGTATCCTCTACCCCGAATTGATGATTTGTTTGATCAGTTAAAAGGAGCTGCTGTGTTTTCGAAGATGGATTTGAGATTAGGCTATTATCAGTTGCGAGTGAAAGACTCAGACATTCCAAAAACTGCTTTTCGGACGAGGTATGGCCACTATGAATTCTTAGTTATGCGTTTCGGATTGACTAGCGCACCTGCTATCTTTATGGATTTGATGAATAGAATTTTTAGACCGTATCTAGATCAATTTGTTGTTGTATTCATTGATGACATATTGATTTATTCATGAGATGAAACTGAACATGCTGAACATCTAAGAATTGTGCTACAGACTCTAAGAGATAAGCAATTGTATGCGAAGTTTAGTAAATGTGAATTCTGGTTGCACGAAGTTAGTTTTCTGGGTCATATTGTATCAACATCTAGTATCCGAGTTGATCCGAGCAAAATTTCTGCTATTTTGGATTGGAAACCTCCGAGAAATGTCTCTAAAATACGTAGTTTTTTGGGACTGGCTGGATATTATAGACGGTTCATAAAAGGCTTTTCAATGATTACGACTCTGTTAACAAAGCTGCTTCAGAAAGATGTTAAGCTTGAATGGTCTAAAAAGTGTCAGAACAGCTTTGATCAATTGAAAACTTTGTTGACCGAAGCTCTGATATTGGTACAACCTATATCGGGTAAAAAATTCATGATCTACAGTGATGCTTCGTTGATCGGTCTGGGATGTGTTTTAATGCAAGAAGGCAAAGTCATTACTTATGCTTCGAGGCAGTTGAAGCCGCACGAAAAGAATTATCCGACACACGATCTTGAGTTAGCTGTGATAGTGTTTGCTCTAAAAATATGGCACCACTACCCATTCGGTGAGAAATGTCACGTATATTCTGATTATAAGAGTTTGAAATATCTGATGACTCAGAAAGATTTGAATCAGCGACAGAGAAGGTGGCTTGAATTGTTAAAAGACTATGAACTTGTGATAGATTATCATCCGGGTAAGGAAAATGTTGTTGCTGATACTTTGAGTCAAAAATCATTATTTGCTCTGTGTGCAATGAATGCTCATTTAGTTCTGTCCGATGATGGTTCCGTTTTGGCTAAATTAAAAGCAAGACCTTTGCTCTCACAACAAATTATCGAAGCTCAGAAGATTGATAATGAGATTTTAACAAAGCGAGCTCAATGTGATTTAGAGCCTGATTTAGAATTCAGAGTTGATAAAGATGATTGTTTGAGATTTCGAGATCGAATTTGTGTTCCAAGAAATCCAGAGTTAATTCAGATGATTTTGAGTGAAGCTCACAATAGTTGGTTATCTGTAAATCTGGTAGTACGGAAATGTATAATGATCTGAAACAACATTACTAGTGGTCTGGAATGAAAAGAGATATCTCCAATTTTGTTTCAAAATGTTTGATCTGTCAGCAAGTTAAAGCTGAACATCAGGTACCATCTGGTTTGTTACAACCAATTATGGTTTCGGAGTGGAAATGAGATAGAGTGACAATGGACTTTGTTTCGTGTTTGCCCCTATCTCGAAGAAAGAAAGATGCAATATGGGTTGTAGTTGATCGATTGATAAAATTAGCTCATTTTATTCTGGTACGATCTAATTACTCACTTGATAAGTTAGCTGAGTTATACATTTTTAATATTGTGAGATTGCATGGTGTGCCATTATCTATTGTGTCAAACAAAGATCCGAGATTCACATCGCGATTCTGGAAGAAGTTGCAAGATGCTCTGGCTACGAAATTACATTTTAGTACTGCTTTTCATCCACAAACGAATAGTCAATTCGAGTGGATTATTCAGATACTTGAGGATATGTTAAGATGTCGTGTTCTTGAGTTTGAAGGTACGTGGGAATAGTATCTGCCTTTGATTGAATTCGCTTACAATAATAGTTTTCAATCGAGTATCAAAATGACACCATACGAGGCTTTATATGGTCGCAAATGCCGTACACCTTTGTATTGGACTAAGCTCAGCGAAAATAAGATTCACGGGGTTGATTTGATAAAAGAAACTGAACAAAATGTGAAAGTGATCCAAGATAGTTTGAAAGTAGCTTCTTACCGTCAGAAATCATAAGCAAATTTGAAAAGAAAAGACATTGAGTTTGAGATTGGCAACAAAGTGTTTTTGAAAGTATCTCCATGGAAGAAAGTACTTCGGTTCGATAGAAAAGACAAATTGAGTCCGAGGCTTATTGGGCCGTATGAGATTACCGAACGAATTAGGCCGGTAGCATATAGATTGTTGTTGCCACCAGAGCTAGAAAATATTCATAACGTGTTTCATGTATCGATGCTTCGACGATACAGATCCAATCCCTCGCATGTGATTCCTCTGTTTGAGATTGAAATTCAGTCTGATATGACTTACGAAGAAGAACCAATCCATATCTTAGCTCGCGAAGTTAAGGAACTACGCACTAAGAAAATTTCATTAGTAAAAGTGATGTGGCATCGACACGGTATTGAAGAAGTCACGTGGGAGCCGAATCTGTTCAATAGTAAGATTTTCGGGGACGAAAATCCCTAAAGGGGGAGAATTGTAACAGTCCGATTTACACCCTAGTTGGAATAGTGGTTTCAGGACCACAAATCTGAGTTATAAAAATATTTAAATATTATTTTTTGTGCTTATGATATGTGAATTAGTATGTGTGAAAGTTTCGTATGAAAATTTAATCGTTTGTGTGCATAATTTGATAAAAAGACCTAATTGCGTAAAATGTAAAAGTTGTCTGCTACTTGTTAAAAGTGTTTATTTGATATGGCTTTGTATTTGAGAGGTCTTTATGTCGTTATTTGGCCATTCGAAGTTTGAATGGACATTAATAACCATCCATTAAGTGATTTTATAATGATTTATAAAAGGGCAAAATGGTAAACTAATTATTAAGTGAATTATAATTAAAATAAGATATGAAATAAGTCATTTGGTGTTCTTCCTATCTGAAATTCAAAAGAAAATAAAAGAGAAAAGCTCACCTAGGGTTCGGCCTTGGTTTCCTTTGATTTAGGTATGTATTTTGATCGATTTTCGATAATTTCTATGTTTTTGTAATTGTTGCTTTGTATACTATCAAGCCCATGTCTCAATTTTTTATTTTGATGATGACTTTGAAATGTGCCATGGATGAATTCATGAGCTTTATGTTGTTAATTGATGAAATATGAAAGTTTGATGTTGGGTTTATATATTTTGTCTTTGGATTTTTGATGATTTTGAGTAAAATAGGCTAAATTGTGAAAATTGTAAATTGAGGGAATGTGAAATAAATGAAATGTGTGGACTTGTATGAATGCTATGAATATTCGGCCAAGCTTGAGGATATGCAAATTATGTGTATTTTGTGATTTTGTGAATTAGGGACTAAAGTGTCAAAATGTGAAAATATGAGGGCTAGTTTGTAAAAAGCCCTAACTATGTGAATATGGATTGACTTAAATGATTTGGTGAATAAAATGGTTAATTTTGAATTTATATAAATCGTGAATTAAAAAAAAGAAGAATTAGATCGGGGAAAGTTGAAAGTTGTCGAGTAACCGATTTCATCCATCCGAATCCGTACAAGGTAAGTCTATATACATTTAAATGTATTTGAAATGGTTTATTTATGCTTATTTGCTATTGAACTATGATGAATGAATATATGAGTTGAGAAAAATGAGACACCCGAGAAAGTATCAACAAAGTTCTGACATTCGAAAAGCCCTGTACAAACCTTAGGAATAGTTGGGATACAAATGTCATGACATAGGATTCTGATATGTGTTATCGAGTAAGACCACGTCTGGGATGTTGGCATCGACTTCTGTGTTACGTGTAAGACCATGTCTGGGATATCGGCATTGTATTTGATTTCGTGTAAGACCCTGTCTAGGACAGTGGCATCGATATTTAATTACATGTAAGACCACGTCTGGGACGTTGGCATTGTATGTGTTTTCTAAGCTATCCGTGTATCCTTATGTCTCCATACGGTTCAAACGGGCATTCTGAGAAGATGAATGATTGAAATTGTATCCGATTCAGGTACGTTCGAATTATGCACTATATTTGAAAGTGAAAGGTAAGTATATGTATTTTTGAGAACATATGAATTATAGGTGAACGATGTGATATATGTTAGTACTTTGGTCATAAAGTACATGTATTCTTGATGTTTATATGCTTATGTTGATAAGTTTATTTGTATATAGCTGACTAACCTTTTGAAAGCTTACTCTATGTATGTTTGCATTGTCTTATAGATTTCGAAGCTACTGTGAGCTCAGGGATCATCGAGGATCGTCACCACACTATCGAACCTTATTTTGGTACTTTTGGAGATGTATATATTAAAGTATGGCATGTATAGGCTAGAAGTGGTTGAATTATGTTTTGTGATGTATATATTTAGCCATGTGTATGGCTAGTTTGTGTTTGAACTTATAGTTTGATAAGGTATATGATAGGTGATGCTAAAGTGCAATTGTGGTATGTTTTTGGTTGGCCAAAAGAAATGGTAAATGTTGAGAAGTTTTGGTAAGTTTGAGCATGAGATTGAATGATGTATTGAACATATATTTAGGTATGATTTTAGTTTAAGTTTTGATATGATTTGATTAATAAATTGAGATTGGAATTTGTTGATTATGTTAAGTCATGAATAATGTATGTTTTGGTATTGAGATTGACTGAAATTGGTAGGCAATTATACTTGTTTCATTGATTGTAGGATTGACCCAATTGGGGTGGCAAGTTGGCTATTAAAATGGCCTATTTCTGTCCACAAGAGCATGTGTCTCAGCTGTGTGTGACACACGGTCACGTTACACGGTCGTGTGTCCCCTGGGGTACCTTACGAATTAAAGTTAGTATACCCTCCAGTTTTGACACGGCCTAGACATACGGGTGTGTCTATTGGTCGTGTGTGGCACACGGGCGTGTGTTTAGCTGTGTGGCCAAGTCAATAGCCTCCCCAATTTTCACACGGCCTGGTACACGAGCGTGTCTTGTGGCCGTGTGGACAAGTTAGTATGTATGCCCTGTTTCACCACGGCTTAGACACACAAGCGTGTCTAATGCCGTGTGAGGCACATGGCCTGCTCACACGGGCATGTGACCTTTGAAAATTTGAAATCTTTTTCTAAGTTTTGTAACTTTTATATGTTATCGATTTGATCCTGAATGCATGGTTTAGACTTTGTATGCTTAGTTTAAGTTCATATTGAATATGAATGATTTGTATTTATTGAAATGAGACGATATTTGATATTTGATTATTTTGATCTTGTTACGAGTCCGTTAATGCCTCTTAACCTATTCCGCGACGGTTACGGGTTAAGGGTGTTACACTTAAGGCTAAAACTATTCGATTTTAATTAGTCTATAAATTTCTACATCTTGTTTTATGTTTTGCTCTTGCAGCATTTTAGCATGTCTTAAATATTATGTCATTATTACTACATGTTTAATATATGTGTTTAAATTGTGTCTTTGTTATTACACCTTTTAAATGTATCTTAAGCATGTTATTGTGTCTGAAAAATGTGCTAAATTCTATCCAATTCTACTACAACTTTATTGTTGCATTGAGTGTGTCCTAATGCATGTGTTAATTTGTCTTAGGGTAATCCAATGGCCAGCTACCTAACTAAAGCTTCAAAAGGGTTGTTCGGGTTTGCCAAAGGTCAAATGTTGCTTCATTATTCAAAGACTATTTGGTTTTAGCATGAGAAGTGACCATTTGTGAGACAAATGTCTCAATTAATTGTTGTTGTCCAAGTGGGGGATGAACAAGGCATTGAAAAGCTTTCTAGAAGAAGCCTTTTGTGTTTTTCATGCACATTAAAAAGCACTAGCTATCATAGGAGCTAAATGTGACTTTTGGAGATTGCTTCAATGTTAATTATGCATGTATAGCCAAAAGTTGAAAGAAGGTGATGATTTAAATATGCTTGAATTGAAGAAAATGCATGAAGAGCCTTAAAGCAGGGGAATGGACGTACGAATGCTTTTTTCTTCTTCTTCTTCTTTTTTTTGAAAAAAAAGAACCTATGGAGATGACCAAATTTGGTTGAACCATTTTAATCCTTAAAAACACATGAAACACATAGGCTTTAGAACATTCTAGTGTTTACTTTATGGCCAAATTTTGGCTATTAAGCTACCTAGTTAATTCTTATAAATACTTTGGTTTTAAGCTTTGTAAAGGTTAGACGATCTTTAAAATAAAATCCATTTTAAGTTAATTCTCTTTATTTTTCAAAAACTTCTGAACTTATCAAGAATTAATTCTTGTGGCGTTCAACAAACCGATCTTATCACTTTCCCAAAGTGTGGAAATCAAAACCTTATATGTAACACCCCTCGCCCGCATCCGACACCAGGACGGGGTTCGAGGTGCTACTTGACTTTAACTCAATCAACTATGAAAAACTGGGCCATGAAATCTCAAACAATTTCAAAACCTTTCCTTTCCCATGTAATATGTCCCTTATGCGGGCTTACGAGGCCCTAAACATACATTTAGGGTGGTTCAGGACCCAACCCGGAACTCATTTAAAACGTAGAAAAATCTCTTGCATCAAAGCTCCACACACCCATGTGGGTATTGAGCAAACGCCCGTGCGCTAGGGACACGCCCGTGTCGTGAGCCCTGTCTAAAAACCTGGGCATTCTATCGAAACAATACGGCCCAAGCACACGCCCGTGCCCTGCAATCGTGTCCTTCACACGGCTGAGACACATGGCTGTGTCTCTTGCCTATGCGCTACTAGCTTACATACTGACTTTATGGCACGGTATGGACACACGCCCGTGTGGCCTGCCCGTGTGCTAGAATGACTTTAAAGTTTTAGGTGCAGGGGACACATGACCATAATACACACCCGTGGGTGTAAATCGTGTGTCACACACGGCCTAGACACACGCCCGTGTGTCTTACCCGTGTGGACAATTTAGGCTATTTTCCAAGCCTTTTGTCACCCATCTTACACAACCTACACAAGATTATTTCAATATACCGATCTCATCACAATGAACATTAAGTCAACCATAGAAAGAACATCGTATGCATTCATCAAAATGAATAATCGCCATTATTTTAGGCTCAATACAAAATAAAGGGCTTTCGACTTAGGCCAAAATACATAAACAATTCTCATGATGAATATCCTAGTCTAGCCCTATACATACCACCTCCAAAAATATAAATCAAACTATACCGAATGTTGCGGACGATAGAGTGATCGATATCTCTGACTTTAAGGGATCCTCGAGCTAGTTAGATAACACTGAAAGAAGAGGGAAAGGAAAGAGGGTAAGCACAAAGCTCAGTAAGTTGCATATAAATAAATATACAACAACAATCTCACCACTAGATATCATGCTCAAATGTAAACATAATTCAACTTAATCTTTGTCATCTACTCGAGTAACATTTTCTAAATTAAGCTCATTACTCATGCTTACCATATAGGTACCTGTAACACTTATAACATGATTATTCCTTCTTTATCAAGATTGATCTATAACTCTCATCATTGAAACGTTTGGAATACTACTGGATATTCACTGAACCTTTAACATGGGATATATTACAGATGCGTGTCCTAGACACGTCTTACACTGGCTATCTCTGTCGAGGTCGATGCATGTCCCAGACATGTTTTACACTGGCACTCATATGTGTGTGCCGATGCATATCCCAGACACGTCTTACACTGGCTATCTCTGTGCCGATGCCCTGTCCCAGACATGGTCTTACACTGGCTCTCATAGTATGGCTAATGCATGTCCCAAACATGTCTTACACTAGCCCTCGCCTGGATGCCGATGCCATGTCCCAGACATGGTCTTACACTGGCTCTTAGTATGTGGCCGAAGCATGTCCCAGACATGTCTTACACTGGCTCACAAACCACCCAATGCCTTGGCACGAATATCCAGTTCGTATCCTAATGTTTCAATGGGATACTTCTATTATCTTAAATATTACTATGCATTCTCAATTCATAACTCAACAATTCATACAATATCAGTACAATGGCGATATGAATACGAGTATTAACAATGTAGTTGTATTATTTACATACAACTTACCCCGGTTTACAAAAAGTTCTCGACTACTCAGTTTAGTTAGTCTGCTTGGCCTTCCCCCGGTCTAAGTTTGGATTTGCTAAATCTTGATCTATAATGACAATATGCACTCATTTAGTCACTAATTAAGATTAAACAATCATAAATTCACACCTTTGGTAAAATGACCATTTTGCCCTTAGACTTTGACAAAATGATTGTTTTGTCCCTATGCTCGAAAATTGATTTTTATCAAATTTATTTGTATTTCCAGCCTAGATAAACTCTTTTTACTACTATAGCAATCACAAATTCTCAATATTTTACACACTTATCATCTATTTTGCTATTTATACAAAATAGCCCCTTTAAGTGTTTTCATGCCAACACCTTTCACAAAAGTTGTTCATAACTCATCTAGGACTCATATTTTTCCATAAAAACTCAATAAAAATCACAAATGTATCCATGGAAAAACTCTAAACTCTTAACCATTTTGCAAGATTTTACTCTCATTTGAAAGCCCATGCTTCAAGGGTCTCAAAAATGCAAAAATCATCAACAAAGGGTGTGAGAATCACTTACTTGTGAGGGCCTTAAGTTGCAGAACGTTTTTAGCCTTCAAACACCATTTTCTTGCTGATATTTTCGGTGGTAGATAAGAAGATGAGAAGGTGATATCATCTTTTCTTATTTTATTTCTATTTTAGTCAAATTAGCCACCTAACCCAACCAACTTGGACTTTTTGACCAATTTTGTCTCCCATGGCCGACCAAGCATCCTAAAAAGGGTCCAGTTGCCCTTTAAAGACCCTCAATTTAAGTTCTCTAAGCTAATTAACACATTTGGTACTAAAATACAACTTTTTCCTTTTATGCGATTTAGTCTTTTTTCAAAATTGGACTAGAAAACATTAAAATTAGCTCACCAAATTTTTCATGCACCAATAAAATCATACTATAACCTCATTAAAAATAATAAAATAATTTTTCTAACTTCGAATTTGTGGTCCTGAGACCACTATTCCTACTAGGCCCTAAATCAGGCTGTTACATTTCTCCCCCCTTAGGGATTTTCGTCCTCGAAAATCTTACCAGTAAATAAGTTTGGGTATTGTTCTCTCAGAGATTCTTCGGGTTCTCATGTAGCTTCCTTGACTCCATGTCTATGCCACAAAACTTTCACAAGTGGTATATTCTTATTTCTTAACTGTTTAACCTCTCGAGCTAAGATCCTAACTGGTTCTTCCCCATAAGACATATCTGGAAGAATTTCAACTTCAGTAGGCGCAATTACGTGCAAAGAGTCAGATCTGTATCCGTGTAACATAGACACGTGAAACACGTCGTGAATTTTCTCTAACTCTGGCGGCAAATTCAATCTATAGGCAACAGGTCCTATTCTCTCGATAATTTCATAAGGTCCTATGAAATGAGGACTTAGCTTGCCTTTGCTACTAAACCTGAGGACTTTCCTCCAAGGGGAAGCTTTCAAGAATACTCTATCACCAACCTCAAACTCGATCTCCTTTTGTTTCAAATCCGCGTAGAATTTCTGCCTATCTAAAGTGGCTCTTAGGCATTCTCGAATTCTTTTAACTTTTTCCTTAGCCTTTCTGACTAATTCAACCCCGTGAATCTGACTCTCTTTCAACTCTGTCCAGTATAAGGGCGTTCAGCACTTTCACCCGTATAAGGCCTCATAAGGTACCATTTTCAGACTTGACTGATAGCTGCTTTTGTAGGCGAATTCAACCAATGGTAAGTATTTTTCCCAGCTTCCTTGCAATCCGAGAACACAACATCTTAGCATGTCTTCTAAGATCTGTATCACTCTTTCTGATTGCCCGTCCGTCTGTGGATGAAAAGCCTTACTGAAACTTAACTTGGTTCCTAGAGCCTCTTGTAACCTTTTTCAAAACCTCGAGGTGAATCTCAGGTCTCGATCTAAAAAAATCAACAATGGTACACCATGAAGCCTCACAATCTCAGAAACATACAAGTCAGCTAATTTCTCGAGAGAGTAGTCTGCACGTACTGGTATAAAGTGGACTGACTTAGTTAATCTGTCGACAATAACTCATACAGCATCTTTCTTTTTCAGGGTTAATGGCAAACTGGTCACGAAGTCCATGGTGATACGATACCATTTACACTTTGGAACCATAATAGGCTGAAGTAGCCCAGAACGTACTTGGTTTTCAGCCTTTACTTGCTGACACACTAAGCATTGGAAACAAACTCTGAAATATCCCTTTTCATTCCCGACCACCAATACATTTTCTTCAGGTCGTTATACATCTTTACGCTACCGGGGTGGACGGATAACCTACAATTATGTGCTTCTCATAAAATCTTCTGGATGAGCTCACTATCTTTAGGCACACGAATTTTATTTCTGAACATCAAACATCCGTCGATACCAACTTGAAAATCTGATTCAACACCCGACTCACACTGATTTTTCCTGACTTGAAACTTCTCATCATTATACTGAGCTTCTTGAATTTCATGAAGAAAAGTTGGTCTAACTCTCAGTTTTGCTAAGATCGAGCGATCCTCAAACACGGTCAACTGGGTATTCAAAGCTCACAAGCCAAACAACGATTTTCTACTCAAGGCATCAGCGACTGCATTCGCCTTTCCCGGATGGTAATCAATGATCAACTCATAATCTTTTAATAGTTCTAACCATCGATGTTGCCTCAAATTCAATTCTTTTTGAGTCATCAAGTACTTTAAACTCTTGTGGTTGGTAAATACTCTACATCTCTCTCCGTACAAATGGTGTCGCCAAATCTTCAAGGCGAACACTACAGCTGCTAGCTCTAAATCGTAGGTCAGATAATTCTTCTCATGTGGTTTTAGCTGTCTCGAGGCATAGGCTACAACCTTACCTTCTTGCATGAGTACACACCCCAAACCATTTAAGGAGGCGTCACTATAAATTACAAATTCTTTACCTGACTTCGATTGCACTAAAATTGGGGCTTCAGTCAACAAAGCCTTTAACTTCTCGAAACTCTGCTAACATTCTTTTTTCCATTCAAACTAGACTTCTTTCTGTAATAATCTCGTTATTAGAGTAGCTATCATAGAAAATCCATTTACAAAGCGTCTGTAATACCCCGCTAGCCCCAGAAAACTACAAACCTCTGTTACATTACTCGGCGGTTTCCACTCCAGAATAGCTGAAATCTTATTTGGGTCAACTCTGATCCCATCTCCCGACACAATCTGTCCTAGGAATCCAACTTCATTAAGCCAAAACTCACTCTTACTAAACTTAGCATAAAGCTGTTTATCTCTCAGAATCTGTAACACAGTCCTCAAATGTTCCGCATGCTCACTCTCATCTTGCGAATAAATCAGTATGTCATCTATGAAAACAATGACGAACCTATCCAAGTATGGCCTGAAGATGCAGTTCATTAAATCCATAAACACTGCCAGGGCATTCGTTAATCCAAAAGGCATAACAAGGAACTCATAATGCCCATATCTCGTTCGAAAAGTAGTCTTCGACACATCTTGTTCCTTGACCCTTAACTGGTAGTAACCTGATCTCAAGTCTATCTTGAAGAATACCGTAGCTCCCATCAGTTGATCGAAGAGATCATTGATCCTCAGCAAAGGTACTTGTTCTTTACTGTCACCTTGTTAAGCTACTTGTAGTCGACACATAACCTTATCGATCCATCCTTCTTTTTCACAAAAAGTACTGGAGCACCCCATGGTGAAAAAATCGGTCTAGCAAAACCTTTATCTGTTAACTCTTGCAACTGTACTTTCAACTCCATTAACTCAGTGGGGGCTATCCTATACGGTGCAATCGAGATTGGCATTGTACCTGGAGCCAACTCGATACCAAACTCAACTTCTCTCTCTGGAGGTAACCCTGGTAACTCCTCTGGAAAGACATCTATGAACTCACAAACCACCGGTACTGACTTAATCTTCGACTCGGATACTTGAGTATTTAGCACAAAAGCTAAATAAGTTTCATAACCT
Source organism: Gossypium anomalum (assembly GCA_025698475.1). Taxonomy (NCBI): domain Eukaryota; kingdom Viridiplantae; phylum Streptophyta; class Magnoliopsida; order Malvales; family Malvaceae; genus Gossypium; species Gossypium anomalum. The sequence goes on from CM046956.1 coordinate 67,360,626, forward strand.
TTTCTCAAATATTTTTCGGCAGTCAAAGACGATATTACTACAGGCAGATTATCCAACTTATCTGTCCCAACTCGCATAACACTACCATTCTCACATCTTAACTGAATTTCTTTTCTTCCACAATCTATTACAACGCTACGGGAAGTCAGCCAATCCATCCCAAGAATTACATCGAATTCATTAAACGGCAACAACATCAAGTTGGCCAGAAAACAACGGCCTCTAATCGACAAAGGATAATTTCTACATACTTGGTCCACTAATACATGCTTGCCTAACGGGTTAGACACTTTCATAACAAACTCGGTGGACTCTATAGGCATGTCTATACGAGGTATTAAATCCATAAATATGTAAGAGTGGGTAGATCCTGGGTCAATTAAAGTGACAACATTTATATCATGAATAGAAAAGGTACCCATGATCACATCTGGAGACTTTGCCTCTTCTTGTGCTCGTATAGCATAGGTCCTCGCTGGCGCCTTGCCTTCAAACCTCATCGCAATATCTCTAGGTGCACCTTTACTACCAGTCCCACTCCCGGGGTTCCTTTGAGGCCTACCTCTCAAGGGGCACTACTTGCTTTCGCATCTTGTTTTCTCTCTCTCGTCCATCTCTGGACACTCGCGGATAAAGTGGTCAAGTGACCCACACTTGAAACAGCCCCTCTTATTTACTCGGCATTCGCCCAAGTGATGTCTTCCACATTGTGAACACTCTGGCCTATTTGGCCGAGCGCTACCAACACTTGCAACTGAAGTAGTTTGGGCTCTAAATGCCACGTTCTACTAATTCTTATTTCTCTTTGAATACCCTACCAAAGTATTCGATTGGGTAGTAAATTCTTTTGACCTCTTAGAGGAGGACTGATACGCTTTCCCTATTTGTCTTTTCTTTAAATCTCGTGACTCGCTAGCCACTTTCCTTTTTTCTTTCACTAACTCTTCTACTTTACATGCTCTTTCAACGAGCACTACAAACTCACTTAACTCTAGGATGCCCAAAAATATCCAAATGTCTTCATTGAGGCCATCCTCAAACCTCTTACACAGGGTAGCTTCAGTGGATACACATTCTCGCGCGTACTTGATAAGTTTTACGAATTCCCGTTCATACTCTGTCACAGTCTTATTACCTTGCTTCAGCTCTAGAAATTCCTTCCTTTTCTGATCTATAAACATCTGGCTAATGTACTTCTTTCGGAACTCTCCTTGGAAGAATTTCGAAGTTACTCTTTCTCTCGGTACTACCGACACGAGAGTGTTCCACCACTGATAAGCTGAGTCTTGTAAAAATGACACGGCATACTTCACGCACTCTTCAGGCGTGCATGACAGCTCATCGAATACTCTCAGGGTATTCTCTAGAAAAAACTCCACTCTCTCTGGGTCATCATCTACACTTGCCCAAAATTCCTCGGCCCTTTGCTTTCGGATCTTATCTACCAGAGGCTTATCTCGCTTGAACACATCCGCACCTTGCGGAGCCACCAGGGCATATTGAGGAATCAGAGAAGGTAGGAGAGGTAGAGTGTTCGGGTTTGCACGAAAAAACTCCATATACCAGGCATATATCATTCAGAGATAGGCTTTCCTAGCCCCTCCGCCTTAGCCCATACTTACGGGCTCACTCTCTACTGGCGCAGTCTCTTCTGTGGGACTCAGTGCATTACTTTCCACGTCATCCGCTGTGGTTCTATCAAGATCCATTACTATAAAAACACAATTTATAACTGTCAGGAATCGTCACACTATCAATATGTATATATATGGCATGTATTGCTAGACTCGTAATCTAATTAGTTTAGTCTTAGAATCAACTAAACCATGCTTTAATACCACCAAATGTAACACCCTCGCCCACATCCGAGGTCAGGACGGGGTTCGAGGTGCTACATGACTTTAACTCAACCAACTATGTAAAACAGGGCCATGAAATCTCAAACAATTTAAAACCTTTCCTTTCCCATGTAATAGGTCCCTTATGCGGGCTTATGAGGCCCTAAACATAAATTCAGGGTGGTTCAAGACCCAACCTGGAACTCATTTAAAACTTAGAAAAATATCTTGCATCAAAGCTTCACACGCCCGTGTGGGTATTGAGCACACGCCTGTGTTCCGAGCCCGTGTCTGAAAACATGGGCATTCTACTGAAACAACACGGCCCAAGCACACGCCCGTGCCCTGCAACCGTGTCCTTCACACGACCGAGACACATGGCCGTGTCTCTTGCCCGTGTGCTACTAGCTTACATACTGACTTTATGGCATGGTACGGACACACGCCCGTGTGGCCTGCCCGTGTGCTAGAATGACTTTAAAGTTTTAGGTGCAGGGGACACACGACCATAACACACACCCGTAGGCGTGAACCGTGTGTCACACACGACCTAGACACATGCCCGTGTGTCTTACCCGTGTGGAAAATTTAGGCTATTTTTTAAGCCCTTTGTCACCCATCTTGTACAACCTACACAAGATCATTTCAATATACCCATCTCATCACAATGAACATTAACTCAACCATAGAAAGAACATCATATGCATTCATCAAAATGAATAATCGCCATTATTCTAGGCTTAATACAAAATAATGGGCTTTTGACTTAGGCCAAAATACATAAACAATTCTCATGATGAATATCTTAGTCTAGCCCTATACATGCCACCTCCAAAAATATAAATCAAACTATACCGAATGCTGTGGATGATAGTGTGATCGACATCTCTGACTTTAAGCGATCCTCGAGCTAGCTAGATAATGCTGAAAGAAAAGGGAAGGAAAGAGGGTAAGTACAAAGCTTAGTAAGTTGTATATAGATAAATATACAACAACAATCTCACCACTAGATATCATGCTCAAATGTAAACATAATTCAACTTACTCTTTGCCATCTACTCGAGTCACATTTTCTAAATTAAGCTCGTTACTCATGCTTACCATATAGGAACCTGTAACACTCACATCATGATTATTCCTTCTTTATCAAGACTGATCTATACCTCTCATCATTGAAACGTTTGGAATACTACTGGATATTCACTGAACCTTTAACATGGGATATATTACCGATGCGTGTCCGAGACACATCTTACACTGGCTATCTCTGTCGAGGTCGATGCATGTCCCAGACATGTCTTACACTGGCACTCATATGTGCGTGCTGATGCATGACCCAGACATGTCTTACACTAGCACAACTCTTAGCCAATGCGTGTCCCAGACATGTCTTACACTGGCTATCTCTATGCAGATGCCATGTCCTAGACGTGGTCTTACACTGGCTCTCATAGTATGGCTGATGCATGTCCCAGACATGTCTTACACTAGCCCTCGCCTGGATGCCGATGCCATGTCCCAGACATTGTCTTACACTAGCTCTTAGTATGTGGCCGAAGCATGTCCCAGAAATGTCTTACACTGGTGCACAAACCACCCAATGCCTTGGCACGAATATCCAGTTCGTATCCTAATGTTTCAACGGGATACTTCTATTATCTCAAATATTACTATGCATTCTCAATTCATAACTCAACAATTCATACAATATCTGTAAAATGGCGATATGAATACGAGTATTAATAGTGTAGTTGTATTATTTACATACAACTTACCTCAGTTTACAAAAAGTACTCGACTACTCGATTTAGTCAGTTTGCTTGGCCTTCCCCTGGTCTAGGTTCGAATTTGGTGAATCTTGATCTATAATGACAATATGCACTCATTTAGTCACTAATTAGGATTAAACAATCATAAATTCACACCTTTGGTAAAATGACCATTTTGCCCTTAGACTTTGACAAAATGACCGTTTTGCCCCTATGCTCGAAAATTAATTTTTATCAAATTTATTTGTATTTCAAGCCTAGATAAACTCTTTTTACTACTATATCAATCCCAAATTCTCAATATTTTATACACTTATCATTTATTTTGAAATTCATGCAAAATTGCCCCTTTAGGTGTTTTCATGCCAACACCTTTCACAAAAGTTGTTCATAACCCATCTAGGACTCATATTCTTCCACAAAAACTCAATAAACATCACAAATGCATCCATGGAAAAACTCTAAACTCTTAACCATTTTGCAAGATTTTACTCTCATTTGAAAGCCCATGCTTCAAGGGTCTCAAAAAAATGCAAAAATCATCAACAAAGGGTGTAAGAATCACTTACTTGTGAGGGCCCTAAGTTGCAGAAAGTTTTCAACCTTCAAACACCATTTTCGTGCTGATATTTTCGGTGGTAGAGAAGAAGATGAGAAGGTTATATCATATTTTCTTATTTTATTTCTATTTTAGTCAAATTAGCCACCTAACCCAACCAACTTGGACTTTTTGACCAATTTTGTCTCCCATGGCCGGTCAAGCATCCTAAAAAGGGTTCAATTGCCCTTTAAAAACCCTCAATTTAAATTCTATAAGCTAATTAACACATTTGGATACTAAAATACAACTTTTACCTTTTATACGATTTAGTCCTTTTTCAAAATTAGACTAGAAAACTTTAAAATTAGCTCACCAAATTTTTCATGCACCAATAAAATCATACTATAACCTCATTAAAAATAATAAAATAATTTTTCTAACTTTGAATTTGTGGTCCCGAGACCACTATTCTGACTAGGCCCTAAATCGGGCTGTTACATTATACCTCTGATTCCTATCTCTTTATAGATAGCGGGCCAAGGTCTCTATCATTTTCCAAACTTTTCAGCTATAAACAATTGTATAGAAATCGGGCCGCGATGTCCTATAGCATTGGTTTATTTCTGGTTCATTTATTCTTCGTAAGTTATATCCAAAATCTATCTTTTGTTTATATTACCTTTCATAATTCACCCAATTTCGAGCAAGTACCAATTTAGATGATCGAGACATTAAAATCGTGAATCAAATCATAATCGGGTTCACATCAGTAGCCATGAATCAAGATATGAAGGACTTGGTTATGTTGACCAGGAAAGAAGACTGCCAATTCCATAGTATTTGTCAAAGTAAAGAATTACTCTAAAAAAACTAGAGAATTCTATTAAAGGAGCACATGTCCATACTAGAAAAGATTCAAAAGTACAAAAAGAGACCAATGTGCCATTACTGTAGAGTTCCAAGGCATATGACACTCAAATTCTACAAACCATTGAATAATCCTAGGAGAAGACATCTGGTTGTATATTCAAACTCAGTCCATAACTTCCACAAGATATAATAAAAAATAAGTCTAGAGAAGGAAGGATCAAAAGCATTATTTGGTTTCTCAAAACTTTCTAAAAGCATCAATTGATAATATTCGGTATTTTGATATTTAATGTTCTAAACACAACTAGAAATAAAAGCTACCCTAAGGACTTTCAAGAAAACCAAGAGGGGGAGTTACTTTCAATGATGGTAAAAAGCTCAAGATCCTAATAAAAGGGGGTGCCCAACATTGATGGAAGTCCAAAATTTAAAAATGTACTTCTTATGGAGGGCTTAAAGGCAAATATGATCAATATAATTTAATAATGTGATCAAGGCATGTTATTCATTTCACAATGGAGAATAGCAATGTGACAAATCAGTCCAATCAATTTATCTTGAAGGGTGTTGAAACATTTGATAATTTGCTATAGATTGGTGAAACTTCTTAATTGAAACAAAGTACACAAGACCTTGAATTATGGCATGAAAATCTTGGGCATGTGTAATTCATAGGCTTATAGAGGTTGATTATATACAGTGTATGGTTTGCCCAAGCTATGTGGGGGGAAACCCTAAGCTTTATGCTGAATGATTGAAAGGGAAACTAAAACATGAATAACATCCTTAGTTGTAGTATGCCTAGAAGGCAGGTCCTTTGGAAATTTTAAATATGGATTTGATAGGTCCAATGCAAACTAAAAACCTTAAAGCTAAATGATGTTTTTTTTGTTCTTGTAAATGATTACTCATGGAACAAATGGGTTAAGTTTTGATGTGAAAAATCCAAAACTTTTGATGTTTTTAGAAAACTACGTAAAATGCTTATAAATGAAAAAAGACAAGTGACTTAAAAGATTAATAGGATCAAGAGTGACCATAGGAAAGAATTTAAGAATGAACAAAACCAACAAGGACATGGCTCCTGTGATGATCAATGCAAAAGGGATTTCTTGTAGGTTTTAGGTTGAAGTTGTGCACATCTTATTACATGATTAATCATGCATTACTAAGGCTTAAAACCATATCGACACCTTATAAAATATGGTGAGAAAGGAAGCCAACAATGGTTACTTCCATGTGTTTAGAAGTACATATTACACTTCTTGAATAAGGAGTAAAAATGAAAATTCAACCTTAAAAATTATGAACACATATTCCTTAACTATTCCACAAATAGCAAGGCCTAAAAAATAAAAAAAAATTATCCAAATATATGATAAGGTCCATTAATATTGTGATCGATGATGAACTAATAAGCTCCCTTGCTACCAGGTTTACTATGGATGAACCAATTCAACCAGTCATTGAAGAAATTACATCTAGACAAGGAACTAAGAAGGAAGTGATGAATAACTTTGGTGATCTATTTTAGCCTCAACCATCATCAAGGGTACATAAAAATCACCCATCAGAGTGAAAATTAGGGATAGACCTAAACTAATTATTGATACATTATTAGGCTACCATGTTACATTTCTTCTAATAAGTAAAAAAATGAAAAAAGCCATTAAATAATTAACATTAGGCTATGCAAGACGAATTGAACTAATACATGAGAAATTATATATGCAAATTAGTTCCTAGACCTAATGATTACAATATGATTAGGATTAAACTATATTTAAGGAAAAAAATTAGCATAAGAACATTACAAAAAAAAAAAGAAGAAAGACTTGTAGCTCAAGGCTACACAAAGGTGGAGGGAGAAAACTTTGACTAGACCTTTGCACTTGTAACTCGTTTGAAGGCATTTAATTTCTTGTGCTAGTTGCAAGCTACCTAAATATGAAGCTATTTCAAATGGACGTAAAGAGCACCTTTTTGAATGGTTTCATTAGTGAATAATCTTTATATAGTAGCCCAAAATGAGTTATTAATCCAATGCATCCTAACCATGTACTTAAACTCACTAAAGCCTTGTATGGCTTGAAACAAGGTCTATATGCATGGTATGAGAGGATTTAAAAGTTTTTGTTGGATAAAAGCACATGAAAACTTTGTTTGTCAAGAATGCAAAAGGGGAGATCACAGTTGTCTAGATTTGCGTTGGTGACATTATATTTTGGTCAACATCTCAATAAGTATGATGGGTGAGTTGTCTTATTTCTTGGAATTTCAAATCAAGCAACTTAGAGATGATATATTTATTTGCCAAGAAAAGTATATTAAAAGCTTGGTGTAACAGCCCGATTTAGGGCCTAGTTAGAATACTAGTTTCGAGACCACAAATTTGAAATTGAAAAAATTATTTTATTATTACTTTGAAGTCATAGCATGGTTATATTAGTGCATGAAAAATTTGGTAAAGTAATTTTAACGTTTATGAGCTCAATTGCGAAAAAGGACTAAAATGCATAAAGTGTAAAAGTCTTATTTTGATAGTTAAAGGTGTTATTTTGTTAGAGAATAAAAATTTAGGGATTTTAAAGGGCAATTAGACCCTTTTAAAGGAGCTTGGCCGGCCATGAGACAAGGAAGGTTAAATGGTCAAAGGGTTAGGTTTTTTATGATATAATGTGTAATTTAATAATACCCAAAAGCCTAGCATTCATCTTCTTCATCCATTTTTCTTCTCTTTGACTGAAAATCAGCCATAGGAGGGCTTGAAAGATTTAAAAAAATTCTAGCCACTTATTCCTCTTGCAAGTAAATGATTTAGATGTATATTTTTGATAATTTTTGTACTTTTGAGACCCTTGAAGCATGAGCTCTCAAATGAGGGGTCTATTTTGCAAAATGGTTAAAAGTTTAGGGTTTTACCATGAAAGGATTTGTAATGTTTGTTGAGTTTTTATGGAAAAATATGAGTTAGGGTTGTATAATAAACAAATTTTGTGAAGAAGTTTTCATGGAAAACACCTAATATGACCATTTTGTAAAGTTTGTAAAATAGATGATAAAATGTGTGAAATAGTGAGAATTTGGAGTTTCCATAAGAGCAAAAAGGTTCGGCTAGGCTTGAGATACGAAGAAATTCAAGAAAAATTGATTTTCGAGCATAGGGGTAAAATGGTCATTTTATCAAAGTCTAGGGGCAAAATGGTCAATTTACCAAAGATGTGAATTTTTAATTGCTTAATTTTATTTAGTGACTAAATGAGTGCATTTTTCTATTATAGATCAAGATTTGCCGAATCTGAACTTAGACTGAGGGAAAGCTAAGCAAATCGACTAAACCGACTAGTCGTGTACATTTTGTAATCCGAGGTAAGTTGTATGTAAATAATACGACTACATTGTTACTATATGTGTTTGAATTATCATTGAATCGATATAGCATGAATTGCTTGATTGTGGAATTGAGATTGTATAATGATAATTGAGATAATAGAATTCCCATTGGAACCTTAGGAAGTAAATCGAATATTCATGCCATGACATATGGGTCACTTGTGTGAGCTAGTGTAAGACATATCTGGGACATGCATCGGCCACATTATGAGAGACAGTGTAAGACCATGTCTGGGACATGGCATCGCCACATTATGAGAGCCAGTGTAAAACCATGTCTGGGACATGGCATCAGTATTGAGACGAGTGCCAATGCAAGACATGTCTGGGACATGCATTAGCCTCGAGATGTAAGCTAGTGTAAGACATGTCTGGGACATGGCATCGGCACGAATGTGCGAGAGCTAGTGTAAGACCATGTCTGGGACATGGCATTGGCCTCGATGATGATAGCCAGTGTAAGACCATGTCTGGGACATGGCATCGGTATCTTACCCCATGTTTGAGGCTTATGGAATATCCGATAGTGTTCGTAATGGTTCAACGATGAGAGTTATGATTTTGAGTAATGAGGAATGTATAGCCGTGTTGTGAGTGGTACAGGTATCAAAATGATATGCATGAGATGTGAGTTCAATAAGTATATGCTATGTGATTTGTATGGGTAGTGATAAGTGAAGCTTATACCCACTTTGTATTATGAGCTTGTTGATGAATGGTAAAGTAGTTGTATATTTATTTATGTGCAACTTACTAAGCTATATGCTTACTCCCTTTTCTTTCCATTTCCTTATAGTGCCGCCTAACTAGCTCAAGGATGACCAGAAGTCAGAGATATCGATCACACTATCAACCGAAGCATTCAGTATAGTTGGATTTATAATTTTGAATATGGTATGTATAGGGCCTAGACATTATTATTTTTGTGTCATTGAGAATTGGCCAAATGTGTTGGCTTGGGTTGGAAACCCTTCATTTTGTATTAAGCCTTGAATGATGGCTAACAATCATTTTGATTCTATAAAAGATGCATTTTTCATGGTTGTATTAATATCTATTGCGGCTGGTTTCGTTATATGAATTGTGCTTGTTTCAGTATTGGTTGGTTTTGTATGGTGTTATGTATGTAAGGGTGGCAATGAGGCTTGGTAAATAGCCTTATATTGTCCACACGGTAGCCAAACGAGAGTGTGTCTAGGCCGTGTGTGACACACAGTCTGCCCCATGGGTGTGTAGTTTGGCTGTGTGTCCCCTGCATGTAAAAGTTACAAGTCAGTATGCATGGTAATAAACACATGGGCAAAGACACGGCCGTGTGTCTTAGCCGTGTGAAGGACATGGCCTAGTACAAGGGCGTGTGCCTTGGCCGTGTGACATTTAGGGATACTAACGTCGGAAACAGAATACCCAGGTTTTTGCACACGGGCCATTGACACGGGCATGTGTATGGCCGTGTGAAAACCCCTATAGGTTCGAATTAGAATTTAATTTTGCACGGGTAAGGGACACGGGTGTGTCCCTATGTGCTACCATGTGAGCTATATGGGCCATCAGCACAACCATGTCGAAATGGTCACACAGGCGTGTTTTCCTTCCACACGAGCGTGTGCCCTGTTTTAAAGGCAAAATTTTAATAAGTGGTTTAAGGACCCGGAACGGTCCCGAATAGTTTCCAATGGTCGATTTGGGATTCTTAGACCAATATTGAGGAGTTTAAAGTAGAAATCGAAAAAGTTTTAATTTGGACCGAGGCTCAGTGACTTGAGTTTGGTTGTGTGCATGAGATCAAGTTAGGTAATGCCTTGCACTCCGCCTTGGCGTGGATTACGGGTATGGGGTGTTACACTTGGCAAAAAAATTTGGCTTAGATGGTTCAAAGCCAATGCAAACACCTATAAAAGTTTTGGAAAAAAAAATACAAATTAAAGATGCAAGGAGAGTTGAAATTGACCCTAACCAATTAACAAATAGAGGAGTATGATAGGAGGTATCTTTCACCTAACAATCATAGAGCAGATATGTAACAGCCCAATTTTGGTGAAATCAGAATAGTGGTCTCGGGACCACAAATTCAAGCTAAAAAATAAAATTTATTTTTATTTTATTATATGATCCATATTATACTAGAAATGTCGTGTGAAAATTTTAAAAAGAAACTTTTACCGATTATGTGCTTAATTACAAGAAGGACCAAATCGCATAAAATGCAAAAGTTAGATTCTAGTAGCTAGAAGGATTAAATAGCTATGGAATTCAAAATTTAAGGTCCTTATATGATAATAAGACCATTAGTAAAAAGTATGTAGATATTTTTGGATGATTCATCCATGGAAAATGAGAAAAAGTCTAGGGACTAAATTGGAAAGTGAAAATATTAATTAATTAAAAAGATGAAAAGAAAATAAAAATCATATTTTCTCATATTTTTCCCCAAAATAAACATGAAAACCCTAGGAGAGGGAGAAGTGACTTTCATGGCCAAATTGGGTAAGTTTCCTTATCCTATTTTTAGTAATTTTGATATTTTTAAAACCAGGATAACCTAAACTATGTATTTGGGGGATCAATTTGAAAAACTGTCAAGGTATAAAAAATGGGTCAAGGATGTATATGCTGGAAATTTGAAATTTATGGTAGAAAATGAAAGATTGATGATAGATAAACAACTTTTACAAAGTGATTTTTCATGAAAACTTGATTTAGGGACTAAAATGAATAGTTATAAAATTTGATGAAAAACTCTGAAATTTTATGAATACATGTGCTGGGAAATTTGTAATGGGGCTTTGGTTAGGCTTGGAATAGGGAGTAATTTGTATAAGTTTCATTTTCCGGGCCTAGGGACAAAATTGAAATTTATGGAAAAGTTAGGGGCAAAACGGTAATTTTTCCTAGAACGTAAATTGAGTTCATTTAGTTATGAAATATGATAAATTGATGTTAAATTTACTCGTATAGATCCGGATAGACCAAATTCGGAGTTAGAGCGAGGAATGAGGAAAATGTCGAATTAGTAGATTTTATGTACACAAACCTTTGTCGAGGTAAGTTCGAGTAACTAAATTATATATGTTTTTATGATTGATTTAAATGTTGTGTTTGTGAATTTTATCAATGTCATAAATATGTGAAATGATCATCTACTCGATATAGCCGATAAATGAAAAATGCCTGATAAAATGGTAAATGAATAAAATGTTACTTGTATGCTTGACATGAATGTGGAATGTGTTTTACTCGAATTACATAAATGTTACGGAGGTATGAAATAATCAAATGCTCAATAACACTTGAAAAGTGATTAAATCTCGGTTGAATAAATAGAAAATCGATGGATATGTGATTTCCCGAAACGAAAGAGGTCCTGCATTTGTTGCGGATAGGATTTAGCTCGGATGAGTAATCCTTTAACCTAAATTCTGATAGGATTTAACCCAGACAGGTAATCCTAATATAAGTCCTCTCGAGCATATATTATGGATTGGATTTAGCCCGGACAGGTAATCCAGATCAAGCTCTTTAGAGCATATGTCATAAAAAGGATTTAGCCTAAACTGGTAATCCTGTAGTGTATATATATATGTGGCTCGAGAGTGTACTCTCTGAATTAGTACCTTATGGGTACCATTGAATATGAATTGACGGATCCTGATTCATACGCCTCGAGTGTTCTACTTATGTATCCATCGATAATTCAAATAAATTCAACAGGCAAGGTTCTGACAGGGGCAAATATAAATTTAAGACAAATTGACATGGAATGGTGTGTATGATATGGAAATATGACATGAAAGAATATTACATGAAATGCAAGAAAATAATTATATACGACAACTGATATATGAAATATGAGATGATATTTGAACATGGAAACTATTTGATGAGAATGTTCATTCTTGATTATGGACTTGTACAACTAGAGTGTACTAATTGTGACTTTGACATTTCGAGAATATGCGTAAAGTTCTGATGTGAAATGATCTAAACTCGAAATGAACTATTGTAACAGTCCGGTTTAACCCTACTCGAAATAGTGGTTTCGAGACCACAAATTTGAGTGTGAAAAACATTTTAATATTATTTTCTGTGTCTGTGATATATGAATTTACATCTATGAAATTTCTGTGATTTAATTTGTCTGTTTCTGTGCTTAATTATGAAAAAGGATTAAATCGCGTAAAATGTAAAAGTTGAGTGCTAGATGATAAAACACTTATTTGTCCTGGCTTTTAAAATAAAGGTCCTTAAGATGCAAATAGACCATTGCTATATTTAAATGGACAATTTGGACAAGTATTAGGTGAATGGATAATTATATAACAAAGGGCAAAACGGGAAAAATGATTATTTAAGTTATAATAATAAAATGAAAATATGAAAGTGGATATACTTTCACCTTGTTCAACCGAAATTGGGACAAAGAAGAAGCCATTGAAGCTTCAAAACTTTTGGCCCTTGCATGAGTAAATAGGTTAGTCCATTTCGCTCGGTTTTTGATAATTTCTGCGTTTTTGTGATCGTTGCTTTGTGTTCTTCAAAACCCATGTCTAAATTTCTATTTTTGTTGAAGATTATGAAATGTGCCATTGATGAGTATATGAGCTTTGTAGTGCTCTTATATGAATTATGAAAGATATATGTTAGATTATCATGTTTTGTTCTTGAATTTTTGATGAAATGAGCTATTTGGGCTAATTTGTGAAAATGAGATTTTGAAGGACTAAATTGTGAATTAAACATGTTGTATGGGCTTATATAGAAGCCATGAAAATTCGGCTAGCCTTTGTTACAAAAAAATTTTACATATTGATGATTTTGTTAAAAATAGACTAAATTGTCAAAGTGTGAAAATGTAAGGGCTAAACTGAAAAGTGCCCAAAATATGTGAATATGGATAAAATTGAATGAAATGATTGAGTGAATGGTTGAATTTGTATTGTATTAGATCAAGAACAAAGAAAATCAGATTTAGATCAAGGGAAGTCTAAAGTAGTTGAATAGTTGACTCGGTTCGTCTGAAATCTGTACGAGGTAAGTCAAATTACAGTTACATGTTAATTGAATAAATTTTGTGTATCTAAACTGTAATCTGTATTAGATAGCCTTGAGAGCCTGATGATTAGATTTTGAGTAAACTCTGATAATATGATTATATCTGAAAAGCTCTATATGCTTCTGAGAAAAGTCGACATCTGTCGGAGACATCGTGTAAGACCGTGTCTGCGACACAGGCCTCGATGGAGATTTACGTATAAGACCATGTCTGGGACATCGACATCGTAATTGATTTCGTGTAAGACCCTGTCTGGGACAGAGGCATCGATAATGAATTACATGTAAGACCACGTCCGGGACGTTGGCATTGTACTTGTTTATGAGCATCTGTATCGTTTTTGACCCGCCTGATGATAGCATACAAAATCTGAGATTGAGTTTATGAAATGTATAACTTATAGGTACAATTGTATCGTACTTAATTTCTGAATATGAAAGACTCTATTTCTGCGAAATAGCGAATGCGAAGTTGGTTCGAAATCATGGAAATGAATATGATATGAATACAAACAAATGAGCATGGTTAATTTTATGAACTACTCTAAGAAATGGCTATGAATTCTTACTATTGTTTTGTACTATATATGCTTTAGTAATTAGATCCATTGTATTTGGCTTACTAAGCTCTTTGTAGCTTACTCTGTGTGATTTCTGTCTGTTTTACAGTTATCGTAGCTACTGAAGGCTCAGGATAGTCAAGGGTTGTCATCACACCATCGAACTCTTTTTGGTACTTTTGGAAATGTACATATTCTTAAGTATGGCATGTATAGGCTAGAATGGGTTAGTTGATATGTTTGTGCATAGTTTTGATGTATGTTTTGAAATGTGTTATATTCTAAGGTGTTTTGGTCATCTTTAAGCATGGAATTGGCTAGAAATGTTGGTATAATTGTTGCTTATTAATGCTTGTAGGATTGGACCCTTAATGGGTGGCAAATTGGCTTAAACCAAGCCTGCATTGTGCCACACGATCAAGGAACACGGGCGTGCCCAGTGGCTGTGTGAAAAAGTCAGTAGCTAGCTAAATTTTACACGGCCATGGCACACGGCCGTGTTTGTTGGATGTGTTAAAAAGTCAGTATAGGACCTCTTTTTGGCACGGTTTGACCACATGGGCGTGCCCTGTACCCGTGTGAGTCACATGGCCTAGCCGCCGGGTGTGTGATTTTGTCAGTTTTGAAAAGTTTGATTAAGTTCTGAAAATCTTGAACGGGTTCGGTTTAGTCCCGACCTTCCCTAAATGTATGTTTTAGGTCTCGTAGATCATCTTAATGGATAAATTGAGGATGAATGCAAATGTATTAATGTTATATGATATCTGTGAATCTGTGTTGTTCTGTAATGCTTTGTCTGTCCGGTGACTCCCCTTACCTATTCCGATGTCGGTTACGAGATAGGGGTGTTACATTTTATTGGTATCAGAGCTATGGTTTAGCCTGTTCTAGGACTACTATAGCGTGTGTGAGTCTAGCTATACATGCCATATATCTGAAACTATGATAGTCTGATGAATCCTAACATTGGAAATGTGCTTTTATATAGCAATGGATCCCAATAAAGCTGTAGCTGATGATGTTGAGAGTAATGCGCCTGCTCCCGCGCAAGGGACGGTACAAGATGATTCTCAACCGGCTACGAGTAGCCGTGATAACGAGGCTAAGCAAGACTTCTATCAAATGATGAATGATTGGTTCACCCAATATATTAGAACCAATCCGGCTGTTCAACAACCTCCACCCCCTATTAATCCTTCTCAAGTTCCTGTCATGACTTCTGTGAATCCAATTCAGTTAAGTAAACCACTAGTTGATAAGATTAGAAAGTGTGCGGCTGAAGAGTTCCGAGCTACAACGAATGATGATGCTGAAAGAGCCAAATTCTGGTTAGAAAATACGATACGGGTATTTGATGAAATGTCTCTGAATCTAGAAGAATGTGTTAAATGCGCTGTTTCACTTTTAAGAGATAAAGCGTACCATTGGTGGAAACCCTTAATATCTGTGGTTCCAAGTGAACGGGTTACTTGGGATTTCTTCCAAGCTAAATTTCAGAAAAAAATACATGAGTCAGAGATTTATTGATCAGAAACGTAAAGAGTTTCTCGAGCTTAAACAGGACCGTATGTCTGTTACTGAATATAAGCGGGAATTTGTGAGATTGAGCCAGTATGCTCGGGAATGTGTATCTAATGAAGCAATAATGTGTAAAAGGTTTGAGGATGGACTAAATGAAGATATTCGTCTGCTAGTCAGGATTTTAGAGATTAAAGAAATGGTGGTGCTCGTTGAGCGAGCTTGTAAGGTTGAAGAATTAAGTAAAGAGAAAAGCAAAGCTGATTTTGAAGCTCGAGATGCTAGAAAGAGATCATCGAGTAAATCATTTCAGTCTGGGTCAAAGAAATTTTGAGATGATCAGAACCGTTCAAATACTAATGTGGGACATTCAAACTGAGATCGAGCTAAATTGTATTCGAACACCAGAGCTCCTGTTACTTCTGTTGCAAGTGTTGGAGATGTCCGATCTGAGAAACCTGAATGTAAACACTGTGGTAAAAGACATCTGGGAAATTGTAGATTGAATGATCGAGTTTGTTTCCGATGTGGATCTCTGGATCATTTTGTAAGAGATTGTTCTGAACCCGCCGAGCATTTGAGAATAGTGTTACAGACATTGCGAGATAAACAGTTGTATGCCAAGTTCAGTAAATGTGAATTCTGGTTGGGAGAAGTTAGTTTTTTGGGCCATATTGTGTCAGCCTCTAGAATCCGAGTTGATCCGAGCAAAATTTCAGCTATTATGGATTGGAAACCTCTGGGAAATGTATCTGAAGTCCGTAGTTTTCTGGGACTTGCTGGTTACTGTATGAGGTTTGTAAAAGGTTTCTCGATGATTGTGACTCCGTTAACAAAGTTACTTCAGAAAGATATGAAGTTTGAATGGTCAGAAAAGTGTCAAAACAGTTTCGATCAGTTGAAAGCTTTGTTGATCGAAGCTCCGGTATTAGTACAACCTGAATCAGGAAAATAATTTGTAATTTACAGCGATGCTTCGTTGATTGGTCTGGGATGTGTTCTGATGCAAAAAGGTAAAGTCATTGCTTATGCTTCGAGACTTGAAAAGAACTATCCGACACACGATCTTGAGTTGGCTGCTATTGTGTTTGCCTGGAAAATTTGGTGTCACTACCTGTTTGGTGAGAAATTCCATGTGTTTTCTGATCATAAAAGTCTGAAGTATTTAATGACGCAAAAAGATTTGAATCTGAGACAGAGAAGATGGTTAGAATTGTTAAAAGACTAAGAGCTAGTTATTGATTATCATCCGGGCAAAGCAAATGTAGTAGCGGATGCTTTGAGTCAGAAATATTTGTCTGCATTACGTGTGATGAATGCTCATTTAGCATTGTCTGATAATACTTTGGTTTGTGCTGAACTAAAAGCAAAACCCTTGTTTATACAACAAATCTGCGAGGCTCAGAAATCTGACAATGAATTGATAGCAAAACAAGCTCTATATGATTCTAAATTCCGGGTTGATAATAATGATTGTTTGAGATTCAGAAATAGACTTTGTGTTCCGAGGAATCCAGAGTTAATTCAGATGATTTTGAGTGAGGCTCACAGTAGTAAATTTTCAGTACATCCGGGGAGCACGAAAATGTACAATGACTTGAAACAACTATACTGGTAGCCGGGAATGAAAAGAGATATTTCTAATTTTGTTTCTAAATGTTTGGTCTGTCAACAAATTAAAGCTGAACATCAAGTACAATCAGGTCTATTGCAACCGATTATGATTCTGGAGTTGAAATGGGATCGTGTGACTATAGATTTTGTTTCGGGTTTGCCCCTGTCTACAAGAAAGAAAGATTCGATCTCGGTTGTAGTTGACAGATTAACGAAATCAACTCACTTTATTCCGGTACGATCTGATTTCTCACTTGATAAGTTAGCTGAGCTTTATATTTCTGATATTGTTAGCCTACATGGTGTACCACTGTCGATTGTGCCAGACATAGATCCGAGATTTACATCGCGATTCTGGAAGAGTTTGCAAGATGCTTTAGGTACTAAATTGCATTTCAGCACTTTTCATCCGCAAATAAATGGTCAATCTGAGCGGATTATTCAGATACTCGAGGATATGTTGAGATGTTGCATTCTTGAGTTCGAAGGTACGTGGGAACAATATCTACCTTTGATTGAATTCGCTTATAATAATAGTTTTTAGTCGAGCATTAAAATGGTACCATATGAAGCCTTATAGGTAGAAAGTGTAGAACTCCGTTATACTGGTCTGAGCTCAGTGAGAATAAGATTTACGGTGTTGATCTGATAAAAGAAATAGAATAGAAAGTGAGAATAATCTGAGATAGTTTGAAAGCTGCCTCTGATCATCAGAAATCTTATGCGGAATTAAAATGAAAGGATATCGAATATGAGATCGGTGATAAAGTATTTTTGAAGGTATCTCCGTGGAAAAAACTGTTCCGATTTGGTAAAAAGAACAAGTTGAGCCCGAGGTTCATCGGACCGTATGAAATCATTGAGCTAGTTGGGCCAGTTTCTTATAGATTGAGACTACCATTTGAGTTAGAAAAGATTCACAATGTATTTCACGTATCGATGCTTCGACGATGCAGATCTGATCCTTCGCATGTAATTTCTCCGTCTGATATTGAAATCCATTCAGATATGACTTATCAAGAAAAGCCGATTTGTATTCTGTCTCGTGAGATTAAAGAGTTACGAAATAAGAGAATTTTGTTAGTCAAAGTACTGTGGCATAGACACGGAGTAGAAGAGGCTACGTGGGAGCCTGAGAATGCAATGAAATAGCAATATCCGAATCTGTTAATGGTAAGATTTTCGGGGACGAAAATCTCTAAGGGGGGAGAATTGTAACAGCCCGGTTTTGACCCTAGTTGGAATAGTGGTTTCGAGACCACAAATCTGAGTGTGAAAAATATTTTAATATTATTTTCTATGTCTATGATATGTTAATTTACATCTGTGAAATTTCTGTGATTTAATTTGTCTGTTTCTGTGCTTAATTATGAAAAAGGATTAAATCGCGTAAAATGTAAAAGTTGAGTGCTAGATGATAAAGCAGTTATTTGTCTTGGCTTTTAAAATAAAGGTCCTTAAGATGCAAATAGACCATTTCTATATTTAAATGGACAATGTTGGACATGTATTAGGTGAATGGATAATTATATAACAAATGGCAAAATGGGAAAAATTATTATTTAAGTTATAATAATAAAATGAAAACATGAAAGTGGATATACTTTCACCTTGTTCAGCCGAAATTGGGACAAAGAAGAAGCCATTGAAGCTTCAAAACTTTCGGCCCTTGCATGAGTAAATAGGTTAGTCCATTTCGCTCGGTTTTTGATAATTTCTGTGTTTCTGTGATCGTTGCTTTGTGTTCTTCAAAACCCATGTCTAAATTTCTATTTTTGTTGAAGATTATGAAATGTGCCATTGATGAGTATATGAGCTTTGTAGTGCTCTTATATGGATTATGAAAGATATATGTTAGATTATCATGTTTTGTTCTTGAATTTTTGATGAAATGAGCTATTTGGGCTAATTTGTGAAAATGAGATTTTGAAGGACTAAATTGTGAATTAAACATGTTGTATGGGCTTATATAGAAGCCATGAAAATTTGGCTAGCCTTTGTTACAAAGAAATTTTACATATTGATGATTTTGTGAAAAATGGACTAAATTGTCAAAGTGTGAAAATGTAAGGGCTAAAGTGAAAAGTGCCCAAAATATGTGAATATGGATTAAATTGAATGAAATGATTGATTGAATGGTTGAATTTATATTGTATTAGATCAAGAACAAAGAAAATCGGATTTAGATCGAGGGAAGTCTAAAGTAGTTGAATAGTTGACTCGGTTCGTTCGAAATCTGTACGAGGTAAGTCAAATTACAGTTACATGTTAATTGAATAAATTCTATGTATATAAATTGTAATCTATATTGGACGGCCTTGAGAGCCTGATGATTAGATTTTGAGTAAACTCTGATAATATGATTATATCTGAAAAGCTCTATATGCTTCTGAGAAAAGTTGACATTTGTCAGAGACATTGTGTAAGACCGTGTCTGGGATACAGGCCTCGATGGAGATTTACGTATAAGACCATGTCTGGGACATCGACATCGTAATTGATTTCGTGTAAGACCCTGTCAGGACAGAGGCATCGATAATGAATTACAAGTAAGACCATATCCGGGACGTTGGCATTGTACTTGTTTATGAGCATCTGTATCGTTTTTGACCCGCCTGATGATAGCATACAAAATCTGAGATTGAGTTTATGAAATGTATAACTTATACAGGTACAATTGTATCGTACTTAATTTCTGAATATGAAAGACTCTGTTTCTGCGAAATAGCGAATGCAAAGTTGGTTCGAAATCATGGAAATGATATGATATGAATACAAACAAATGAGCATGGTTAATTTTATAAACTACTCTAAGAAATGGCTATGAATTCTTACTGTTGTTTTGTACTATATATGCTTTAGTAATTAGATCCATTGTATTTTGCTTACTAAGCTCTTTGTAGCTTACTCTGTGTGATTTCTGTCTGTTTTAAAGTTATCGTAGCTACTAAAGGCTCGGGATAGTCAAGGGTTGTCATCACACCATCGAACTCTTTTTGGTACTTTTGGAAATGTACATATTCTTAAGTATGGCATGTATAGGCTAGAATGGGTTAGTTGATATGTTTGTGCATAGTTTTGATGTATGTTTTGAAATGTGTTATATTCTAAGGTGTTTTGGTCATCTTTGAGCATGGAATTGGCTAGAAATGTTGGTATAATTGTTGCTTATTAATGCTTGTGGGATTGGACCCTTAATGGGTGGCAAATTGGCTTAAACCAAGCCTGCATTGTGCCACACGGTCAAAGAACACGGGCGTGCCCTGTGGCCGTGTGAAAAAGTCAGTAGCTAGGTAAATTTTACACGGCCATGGCACACGGCCGTGTCTATTGGACTAAAAAGTCAGTATAGGACCTCTTTTTGGCACGGTTGGGCCACATGTGCGTGCCTTGTGCCCGTGTGAGTCACACGGCCTAGCCGCACGGGCGTGTGATTTTGTCAGTTTTGAAAAGTTTGATTAAGTTCTGAAAATCTTGAACGGGTTTGGTTTAGTCCTGACCTTCCCTAAATGTATGATTTAGGTCTCGTAGATCATCTTAATGGATGAATTGAGGATGAATGCAAATGTATTAATGTTATATGATATCTGTGAATCTGTGTTGTTCTATAATGCTTTGTCTGTCCGGTGACTCCCCTTACCTATTCCGACAATGGTTACGGGATACGGGTGTTACAACTATAGTGAAATTATACTCAAAATAACGAGATGAATTATGTATGTTGAATAAATACAGAATGTGGAAAGCATATGTGCTTGGAAACTTGATTATTATTAAGCCCATACATGTCTTGATATTATTATGGAATATATGACTAACAAGGGTAATGAGGATGTGTGTAGGGCTTGAAATCAAAGTGGTTGATTATACCTTACTTAGTTACCTCAAATAGGATGAATGGTAAGTTAAGTACCGTGTTATACGAACTTAATAAGCATTTTATGCTTACTCTGTTTTATTTCCCCCTGTTTTAGAGTAATCGGAAGCTCCTTAGATTGGAAGCTTGGCGGAGATCACTCACACTATCCATTAGCCATGTCGGTATTATATGGTAAAGCAATTATGGTTGTAATGGCATGTATAGGATATGTTGGCCATATTGGCATGTAAATGTAAACGATGCTTGTAATCTAGCCATTGGATAACACCATGTCTAAAATGGACATTTTATTTCTCAAAATTATTTTTTGACAGCAATACTAAATATTTAAATCTTAAACTAAAATTTTCAAAAATACTTTTAAAAGCACTTCTCAAAAGTAATACTAAACTAGCCCTAAGTTTCTCGTATACATATTTTAAGAAATAACATTTTTTTTATTTTTCTATATTATAATTAAAAAATCAAGTAAAAATATATATAATAATTAAATATTAGATAAAAAATTCTAATTTTAAAAAAAATAATATGAGTGTACTATCTTGAATCATTTATAAGCTTCAACAGTATTTGAAAATTATTTTTCAGAGAGCAACTATTTATAACCGGATACGTCGATGATACTGGATAGATACAGCAAGGAAAAACTATACCAAAAAGCCAACGGAAACAATTTTTCTTTTTAAACAAAACCATGCGGAAGACCTTAGCCATCCAGAAATTGCAAGCGTCGAAAACTCAACAAGTACATATACCATATATTCTATCTTCTTTGTCGTTGTGATCATCATCATCTTCTTCATCACTATCTTTCGTATTTCAAATTCATCTAGTCATCGGACTCGTTTTCGCTGTATTACTTTATAATCGTGTTCATGATTGAATCTGGTGATACTTGAATTCTGTATAACTGATAAAGCTTGGTTGTTGGGTCTAATACTGTAATTCTCATTTGTCATTTAAAATGATTTTGGTTTGAGTGAATGTTATATGAATTCAGTTGCTCCTTCATCTGCAAAAAAAAAAAAAAAAAATCATCTCCTTCATTTACTTGATTGATATTTGTGGGTTGTTTTGGCAGAAGACTTGCTCAGTGGTGCCGCCATGGCTAATTGTTATGTATAACAGCACATTCTTCAGAAACTATGTTACTCATCCAAACGCAAAGAAGAACGAGTTGGATCGGTCTTGCATCCATTGTCTTCAGTCTTTTTGTTCTCATTGCCTTCCCGCTCATGCTTTTCACAAGCAGCTTAAGGTCTCTTTCTTCTTTTGTTTTTTGTTTTTTGTTTTTTCAATCTCCTCTTATTCCTTGATAACCAAATTAATTAACAAGGTGAATTTTTCACTTATTAACTATTAATTGTAATGAAATTATATATGTTGAAGATCCGAAGATATGTCTACAGCGACGTGATCAATAGATAAGATTTGTGTAAGCTCTTCAATTGTGCTGGCATTCAGGTCAGATTTTTCTACTTTATTAGTTTTGCTGACAGGGGTGAAATTAGAACAATTTTTTAAGGGAGGCCGATGAAATTTTAATTTTTTATAGTTTATATTTTTATAATTTGTAAATAATTAAATCGAATTTTTATAATTTTAGGGGGAGTCAAAGTGCAATTTTTCTTTTATTAATTTAAAATTTTTAAAAAAATTTAAGGGCCTAAATAATAATTTTACATTTTAGGGGGGGCCAGGTCCCATGCCAGCCCCCCTAGCTTCCCCCCTATTTGCTACTAACTAATTTAATCAATCTTTTTTTTTAATGTCTCGTGTTAAAAAATATTCTTTACTTGGGTATTAAAAAAATAGGTAAACTGCAGAGCAAATCACCCTAAATTAGGTTGTTTTTATTTTGTTTATTATAAATAATTTTTGTCAATTTAGTCACTAATTTAATTAAAATAATTAATCGAATTGATCATTGTCATTAAAAATTTTATTGATCCACCAACAAATTGTTGACGTGACATTATTTTTTTATTTTTGATTAAATTGAGGATATCTATAATTAGTCAAAAAAATTTAAATTATTTGCAATATGAAAAATTCAATCATGACATCATCAATATTTGAATCCTTTTTAAGAAAAGAAAATCTAATGATGTTGACGACAAACCATGACCTCTCTCTTTCCGATGAAAACACCTCCTTGCATAACACCAACAACCACCCTATCGCTACCAACTATTATAACTAAGTTAAAGTTTGTTCCATTAAAAGCTTAATATATCTTGTTATTAAATAAATATATATATTTACCAAAGTTAAATTATTTAAACAAATAAGGTCTTTTTTCAAATTATTAGAAAATTTTTACTTAGAAAAAGTTAAAAATATATTGTATAAAATAATATAAATAAATATAATATGTATAAATAATATAAATACATTGTATAAATATGTATGTGCATCCTACATGATAAGAACATATGCAAAATAATATAAATACAAATTATATAAAAACAAATTATTAATCCGTAAAAAATTTTAAATTAAAAAAAGTAAAACACATTAAATATTTTTCCTCTTTCTTTCCTTCCTTCCATCCTTCCCTTTCTCTTTCTTTCCTTTTCTTTCTTTCCCACCCCAGCCCAAAGAAAATACTGAACAGATACCATACCCTGAGTTAGACATCTACAATGTCAGGCTAGAATGTTCATGTATAATATTTTTAATGTGTTTTATTGATATATATTATTGATTTTTGTTTTTGAAGTTAAAATAAATTCAATAGGGTTATTTTTGAACTTAAAATTTTAAAGTTGTTTATGCCTCCACTTTATTATTGAACTAATATTATATACGGGAGTAAAGTCAAAGAAATTTTAAAGAATCGAAATTGAATTATATAATTTTTAAGAGATTAGAATGCAATTTTATCATGTATTAATTTATAATATTATTATTATTATTGAAAGAATTAAATAAAATTCATTTTTCATATTAAGAGAGGTTAAAATAAAATTTTACTGTAATTTAATTTATAATTTTATAATTTTTAAAGATTTTGAATTAAAAATTTTATTTTTAGGGACTATCCCCTGCCAGGCCATATGCTCGCCTCTGATTGATTATATATATATTATTTTTTTATTAATAAGAATGAAAAAATTTATTACTAAAAGTTGTTAAGCAAAAATTTATTACTAAAAGTTGTTCAGCTGAGAATGTTAATGGTCCAGCTATACTGTCATTGTACACCGATTCTCAGTGAAATGAAATTATTAAGTTTACAATAAATATATACGATGGTGTCGCAATTCTTCATTTCCTCAGCTTAACTTGGAAGGTAGTTTGGGGGTGGCAGATGCCCGGATATCTAAAAATGAAAAAAAAAAAAAAAATTAAGTTTAAAAAAAATTAAATTAATAAAAGTAAAATTATATTTTTAGTCCCTTAAAAATTATAAAATTTTAATTTAATTCTTTAAAAATTATAAAGATATAGATAATTAAAATGATAAAATTATATTTTTACTATTGTAAGAATTATAATTTAATTTCGACCCCTAAATTTTTTTTGACTTCACCTCTAAAATAACCTTGATTTACAAAAATTAAAAATATAAATCCAAAAATGATAAAAGTAGGACATGAGAAAATATAAATTCATTATAAATACACAATGTTCCAAAATGTATATACTACGAAATATTAACCTATTATAATTAATTTATATAAAAATAAGATACTTTAAAATTTTATCACAAAAAATTTATAAGAATCCTTAAAAAAACTCTACATGAATACTAATTAATATCTTAGTGCTATAACTTTCTAAGCCAAATTAGCGTTTGCATGTATATTTAATAGCATTTGGTACATTAAATCAATAAGGAATGTCAGTATATGACAACTTTTATAAGGCATAGGGCAAGCAAGGAGCAAAGGAATTGCCTGTGTCTATCATCTACTTACTTATTGTTGGCAATGGCAGACTTATCATACAAATAAAGCCAAAGTGGTATTCTTGAAGCAAAGGTCTCGTCATCAACAACAAAGCAATTCAATGGATTATTGCTGCACCATTTGTAACAAAAGTCTGCAAGATAATTTATGGACAAAAATGGATTATTTTTATGGACAAAAATGGGCATGAATAGTAAAAATTTGAAAGAAATTAAGGGCATTTTTGTCATTTGGTTAATAAAAGAATAAAAAGGGAAAAATAAGTCAAAATTGTGTTCATCTTATTCATATCTGTGCTGAAAATTTGAAGAGCCATAGCTAGGGTTTTTCTTCAACTTTCAAGCTCGATTGTAAGTACTCTCTAGCCCCGTTTTTAATGTTCTTTATGTTTTTGAGATCCGTAAAGCATGAACTAACTATTTCTACCATTATTTTAAGCTAGGGTTCATGTTCAAAAACTTACCCATGTGTGACATGCTTGTATTTTGGTGTTTAATGGAGGAATATGAAAGTTTGATGCATGATAAAGATCTTTTACTAAATGGTTTTTCATGAAAGCACCTAAAAAGGACCTTTTTGTGAAAGTTGTAAAATAGGTGGTTAAAAATTTGATTTGGAAGAAAATGTGGGCTGATATAAGTATGATATAAGTTCGACTAGGCTTGGGTAGCAAAATAAATGAACACATTTCATTTTACGAGCCTAGGGGCTAATTTGTAATTATATGAAAGTTTAGGGGCAAATTTTAATTTTTCTAAAGTATGATTTATGGACTATTTTGAACAATGTGATAATTAAATAAGCGAAATTTGCTATTATAGATCAAGAAAAATGGCGTCCGGACCTAAACCGAGGAAAGAACAAGGTTGTGGACTAAATCGAATAGTAGCCATATTTTGAGTACTGAGGTAAGTTCGTGTGTAAATAATGCAATGTTACATTATTATGTATTTAATGCTTTAAAATTGCATGAATTGTATAATTGTTTTTGTGGAATTTGTATAACCCCTAACCCGTATCTGTCATCGGACTAGGGTTAAGAGGCATTACCGGACATTTCAGAACATTTTACGATCAATTCACAAACATCATTCATATATCATCCTTTCATAGCAATTCATACACATATAGTCCCTTTAGGAGGTCTATGAGAACTTAAAAATGCTTTAGAAAGGATTCGAGACTAAACCGATAACATAAAAAAGTTTTTGGACACTTAGAAAAATTTTGCAATCACAAGTCACACGCCCGTATGAACAGGCTGTGTGACTCACACGGTTATCAGACACGCCCGTGTCATGGACCATGTGAAAACAGGGCATACGTACTGACTTGTACCACATGCCTAGAGACAGGCCCGTGTGCCTTGGCCGTGGTCGAAATTGACTTGGGTCACATTGCTGACCACACGCCCGTGTGTTTAGACCGTGCTCGAGACTGACTTTAAATTGTAGGACTACCCAGGGGAAACACGGCCATGTAACATGACCGTGTGTCGCACACGGCCGTGTAACATGACCGTGTGTCGCACACGGCTGAGACACACGCCCATGTCTCCACACGTGTGGACAAAAAAAATTAGGTCATTTAAAAAGCCAATTTACCACCCTTATCTCTTGTTCACCTAGCCATCAAAATAGAAACATTTTAACTCATATATAGGCAGGCAAAACATACCAATTCAATCACATATCATGCTATCAATTCACAACCATTTCAACCACTCAATTCTATATTCAAAACATACCAAAACAGCATTTCAAAACAATCCACAATATGCCAACTTCCAAGCATTAATACTTCAATTAACTACTAACCAAATTACTATCACAACTATACCAAATAGGCTAACATATAAAGCACTATATACATCATATATATATAACACTTACCAAACACAATACATAGGCCAACTCAAATGACCATTCACATCAACATTTACAAGCCAAATCTCATGGCTAACATCATAGCTCAAAACATACCAAAATGACACTAGCTTATACATGTCATATACCATATATATATACAAAGGTCCCAAAAGTACTAACGAAATGATCGATAGTGTGATGACGGTTCCCGATGATCCCCGATGTCTGAGCTAGCTTCGACGATCTATAAAACATAGGAAGAACACATAAAGTAAGCTTTTAAAGCTTAGTAAGTCATAAGCAAATAAATTATCAAATTAACATTAGCATGATTATTTCAACATGGCAAAACATGAACAATCTTATGAACATAATGATCACACCTTCAACATACATAGTTCATACCATCATCTCAAGTACTATACTTACCTTATTTTCATGAACATTTAACTTCACACGTACCTGAACCATTTAGCTCGATTTCACATTCAATCTTAACTCAACATTGCCCATTGAACCATTCAAAATCAATAAGGATACTCGGATAGCGCGAAAAGCTCATATAATGCCAACATCCTAGACGAGGTCTAACATGTAATAAAATATCGATGCCACTGTCCCAGACAGGGTCTTACATGAAATCATATACGATGCCAATGTCTCAAACATGGTCTTATATGTAAATCTCAAATCGGTGCCAACGTCCCCAATGTGGTCTTTCACGAAATCACATATCGAAATCCTATGTCATGACATATGTATCCTAAATATTCCTATGGTTCGTACGGGGCTTTTGGACACCATAATTCGATTGATTCATGCTCGTAACAAATCATTCCATGCTAAATTCAATTTGGCTGTAACACCCCTAACCCGAGTCCGATCGCCGATTTAGGCTAAGAGGTATTACTGAGCTAAGCATTTATTTCCATTCATATAATTTAGCTACTAAAAACATCAAAAACATATAGATCTTTTAGTTATAAATATATACGCCATTTTCACATGGCCAAAATATTTACAAATACAAAACATAACTATTACTGATCTAACCTATACATGCCATATCAGGGCCAAAATGCAACTATACCAAAAGAGTCGATAGTATGATGAACTGCAATGATCACCGAGTTGGTGGCCAATATCGACAATCTATAAAACAAAGAAATAAAGAACAGAGTAAGCTTTCGTGGCTTAGTAAGTTTTAAGCATTTCAACAATTAAAGCATGTCATTTAAAACGAAAAACAAATATCACACAACTCATATTCAATTTAAAATCACTAGGCCGAATATATGAATATACACGAAAAATTCTTCAATATAAGCTTCACTTAACTTTATAGCTCAAACAACTGATTCAATTCACATATTTTCGTAAAATGACAGAAATCTACCGAACAGGTCATACTCTTATTCATAGATATAATAACCTTTCACACAATTATATCGTTATTTGAAACTATTCATTCACCTAGAATTCAATTCACATATAAGTACGTAATATGTACCTGGACATTACCATATATCATACCTAATCAATAATAGTTTGCTTTGAACATTTGAATTTGTAATCCCTCTCGAATCACCAGCGTTAAGCCTGCTAGGTTTACAAACCCGAATCCAGTTTCTAGCACAAAGCCTGTGGGACTTTAAGCCCGGATATAGTACCAGTACGAAGCCTACGGGATTTAACCCGGATATATATATTACCAGCACGAAGCTTGCGGGATTTAACCCGGATATATATATTACCAGTACGAAGCTTGCGGGATTTAACCCGGATATATATATATTACCAGCACGAAGCCTGCAGGATTTAACCCGGATATATATTTTACATATCGAGCGCTAAGCATATTTACTCACATGATAATTCGGCTCACATAGCATATTACATTTGTACTTCATTTGAATATAAACACACAAAGAAAACACACCTTCGATATAACCTCGGTTCAACACTTATATGTAATAACACATAACCATTTATTTGTCTCAGCTTAACTCCTACTATTCATTCAGTCATATGCCATATACTCAATTTATTTATCATACCTATTTCATTATATCAATTATCTAATAACTGTAATTACTCAAAACTTACCTCGTATTTTCGAACAGTTGCGGATAGGCTATTCGATCGCTTTCTCCTTTCCCTTATCAGATCTGGTTCCTCTTTGCTCTTGAGCTTATTTAAAGTTCAAGATCACTGAATGGTTTACTCTTTTCCTTCTTTAAAATCGGCTAAGAAGAAACAAGGATGAATACTTTATTTTCTTCACCCATTTTCTACTTTTAATTATTATTTCTCTATATTATAAAGCCATTTAATTAAAATAATACTATTAGAAAATTCATATATTTTATACTAACTAACAACATGGTCGGCCACTATCAAAAATGGGGAATTTGACATGCAAGACCATTCTTTCCAATACATGCATTATTAGACCACCTTTAAAATTATCTATCACCTTTCACATTTTTCTCACATAAGTCCTATTTAATAATTTCACATATAAATGACAAAATTAAAGCATGAAACTTTCACATATGCATGTACACATATAATAAGCATAGAATATAACAATTAATTATTTTTATGACTCGATTTTGTGGTCCCGAAACCACTTCTCGATTAGGGTCAAAATAGGGCTGTCACAACTCTCCCCCACTTAAGAAATTTTCGTCCCCAAAAATCTTACCAGTAAATAGATTTGGGTATCATTCTTTCATAGAGTTCTCGGGTTCCCAAGTAGCTTCTTCAATCCCGTGCTTGAGCCATAACACATTTACTAACTGAACCTTTTTGCTTCGCAACTCTTTCACCTCGCGAGCTAGGATACGAATCTGTTCTTCTTCATAACTCAAATCAGATTGCATTTCAACCTCTGATGGATTAATTATGTGCGATGGATCAGATATATAACGTCGAAGCATCAAGACATGAAAAACGTTTTGAATCTTTTCAAGTTCAGGGGCAAAATCAATCTATATGCGACTAGCCCAATTCGTTCAGATATTTCATACGGCCCGATGAACCTCGGACTCAATTTGCCTTTACGACCAAATCTGAGCACCTTTTTCCAAGGTGAAACTTTAAGAAACACTTTGTCTCCGACCTGATATTCAATGTCTCTTCGTTTTAAATCCGCATACGACTTCTGACGGTCTGAAGCTACTTTTAGACTTTCACGGATTACTTTTACTTTCTGCTCAGCATCTTTAATCAAATCAACTCCGAAAATTTTACTTTCACTAAGCTCGGTCCAAAACAATGGTGTACGGCATTTACGACTGTATAAAGCCTCGTAAGGTGCCATCTTAATGCTAGATTGAAAACTATTGTTGTAAACGAATTCAATCAAAGGCAAATACCGTTCCCATGAACCACTAAACTCAAGGATGCAACATCTTAACATATCTTCGAGTATCTGAATTATCCGCTCAGATTAACCATCAGTCTGGGGATGAAAAGAGGTGCTAAAATGCAATTTGGTACCCAAAGCTTCTTGCAATTTCTTCCAAAATCGTGATGTGAATCTCGGATTTCTATCTGACACAATAGAAATAGGTACCCCGTGTAACCTTACAATCTGAGAAATATACAATTCAGCTAGTTTGTCTAGTGAATAATCCGTACGTACAAGAATAAAATGAGTCGACTTTATTAGTCTATCAACAACAACCCAAATCGCATCTTTCTTACTTGACGACAATGGCAACCGAGATACAAAATCCATCGTGATTCGATCCTATTTCCATTCGGGTATCATGATTTGTTGCAGTATTCCCGAAGGCACTTGATGTTCTACTTTCACTTGTTGACATATCAAACACTTCGAAACAAAGTCAGAAATGTCTCGTTTCATACCCGGCCACCAAAACTGACGTTTTAGATCGTTATACATTTTCGTACTACCCAGGTGAACTGACATTCGGCTACTATGAGCCTCGCTCAAAATCATCATAATAAGTTTCGAATTTCTTGGAACACACAATCGACTTCTAAACCTCAAACAATCGTTGTCATCAATTTGAAACTCTGTTTCCACACTTGAGACACATTCGGTTCGTTTAGCAACCAATTCATCATCGACTTTCTGAGCTTCACGAATTTGATGAATCAATAATGGTTTAGCTTTCAACTCTGCTACTAACACATTATCGGATGAAAATGACAGGTGTACATTCATCGCTCGCAAAGTAAATAGTGATTTACGACTTAAAGCATCGGCAACCACGTTAGCCTTTCCTGGGTGATAGTCAATGACGAGCTTATAATCTTTCAACAACTCAAGCCAAAGTCTTTGTCGCAGATTCAAATCTCTTTGAGTCATCAAATATTTGAGGCTTTTGTGATCTGAATATATATGACACTTTTCCCCAAACAAGTAGTGTCGCCATATTTTCAAAGCGAATACGATGGCGGCTAATTCGAGATCATGGATCGGATAGTTTTCTCATGCGGCTTTAATTGCCTCGACGCGTAAGCTACAACTCGACCTTCTTGCATCAACACACAACCCAACCCAAGTAAGGATGCATCACTGTAAATGACAAACTCTTTACCGGATTCAGGTTGCACTAGTACTGGAGCTTCAGTCAAATAAGTTTTCAATTGATCGAAACTTTTCTGACATTTCTCTGACCATTCAAACTTAACATCTTTTTGAAGTAGTTTCGTCATTGGTGTGGCTATCATCGAAAAACCCTTTACAAAACGCCTGTAATAACCGGCAAGTCCCAAAAAACTTTGAACTTCAGTAACATTTCTTGAAGGCTTCCAGTTAAGTACGACTGAAATTTTGCTCGGATCAACTCGAATACCCGATGCGGATACCACATGACCCAAAAAGCTAACTTCTCTCAACCAGAACTCACATTTACTGAACTTAGCATATAACTGCTTATCCCGTAAAATCTGTAACACTAATCTCAAGTGCTAAGCATGTTCGGTTTCATCTCGCAAATAGACCAAAATGTCGTCGATAAACACAACTACAAATCGGTCCAAATACGATCTGAAGATCCGATTCATCAAGTCCATAAATACTGCAGGGGCATTAGTGAGCTCAAACGGCATCACTAAGAACTCGTAGTGACCGTATCTCATTCTGAAAGCAGTTTTAGGTATATTTGAGTCTCGAACTCGCAACTGATAATAACCCGATCTCAAATCTATCTTTGAAAACACTGAGGCTCCTATCAGTTGATCAAACAAATCATCAATACGCGGTAACGAATATTTATTCTTCATTGTCACTTTATTCAACTGACGATAGTCGATGCACAATCTCATGGTTCCGTCTTTCTTTTTCACAAACAACACTGGTGCACCCCAAGGTGAGAAACTCAGTCGAACGAAACCTCTATCTGTCAACTCTTGCAACTGAGCTTTCAATTCCTTTAATTTGGCTGGTGCTATACGATACGGAGCTATCAAAATCGGTGTAGTCCTAGGTACAAGTTCAATGCCAAACTCTACCTCCCGAACAGGTGGTAACCCCGGTAATTCTTCCGGAAAAACATCCGGATATTCACAAACCACTGGCACTGATTCAAGCTTCTTTTCTGATTCTTTATTATCAAGTACGTATGCAAGATACGCTTCACACCCCTTTCTCACATATTTTTGAGCCAACATCGAGGATATTATTATTGCTGACAATCTGTTCAAATCAGTAGACTCAACTCGGATTATCTCATTATTTGCACATCTCAAATCAATGGTCTTACTTTTGCAATTCACAACTGCATCATGTACTGTCAACCAATCCATACCGAGAATAACATCAAATTCATCAAACGGTAAAAGCATCAAGTCGGTCGGAAAACAGGAACCTCAGATTATTAAGGGGCATTTCTTACACACCTTGTCTACAAGCACATATCGACCCAAGGGATTCGACACTCTAATAACAAACTCAGTAGACTCAACAGGTAAAGTCTTACTGGATGCTAAAGTCTCACATACATAAGAATGAGTAGAACCAGGGTCAATTAAAGCAATCACATCAGTGTCAAAGAGAGTAAATATACCGGTAATAACATCTGGTGATGAAGTATCCTCACGTGCACGTATAGCATAAGCTCTAGTAGGAGCATGAGCCTCGGATCTGGTTGTAGCATCTTTAGACCCTCTCTGACTGCTGCTAGCATTCCTCGTATTCCTAGGTGGTCTACCTCGTGCTGTAGTGTTACTCGGTTTCCCACTCTGATTCACATTTTTTCGGATAATCTCGGGCAAGCTTTGATAAAGTGGTCGGCTGACCCGCATCTATAACAGGAGCGGTCATGAAATCTACAACTCCCCGAATGCCATTTACCACAATACTTGCATTCTGTCCTGTCTCGACGATCATTTCCAACACTGGCAACCGAAGTGACTCGCGTACTCAGAGGGGGTCGATCACGGTCTCATCTGGAAAAGCCCGAAGTGTCTTTAGATCGACCTGAATCATCTCTAAATTTCTTCAATGATTGTTGAAAGGGCTTTCCCGAAGATCTCTTACGGAACTCTCTTGCTCCCATTTCAGCTTTACTTTTCTCCTTACTGAGCTCTTCAGCTTTGCAAGCTCGCTCGACAAGTACTACAAATTCTCTGATTTCTAGAATGCCAACATATAGTTTTATATTTTCGTTCAATCCATCTTCGAAACGTTTACACATTATAGCTTCTGAAGAAACACATTCTCGAGCATACCGGTTAAGCCTCACAAACTTTCGTTCATAATCAATAACCGACATGGAACCTTGTTTAAGTTCAAGAAATTATTTCTGTTTCTGATCAATGAATCTCTAGCTGATATACTTTTTTTGAAACTCAGCCTGGAAGAATTCCCACGTCACCCGCTCTCTAGGTACAACAGAAACCAAAGTATTCCACCAATAATAGGCAGAATCACGTAGCAAAGATATAGCACACTTCAAGCATTCATCGGGTGTGCAAGATAGTTCATCAAGCACTCGGATAGTGTTGTCCAACCAAAATTCAGCTTGCTCAGTGTCATCATTATCTGTAGCCTTAAATTCAGTAGCCCCGTGTTTTCGGATTCTATCAACCAAGGGCTTTTTTAACCTTGTCTGATCAATTACCAGAGGCATCATAGGTGCAGGGGGTGCACTATTCGAGAGTGGGGGTTGTGGAACAGCGGTATTAGCTCGAATGTATTGGTTGAACCAATCATTCATCACACTATAAAAAGCCTGTCTAGCCTCATTGTTCTGATTGCCTACGATAGGTTGAGAGTCCATCGGTGCTGTCCCATGCGTGGGAGCAGGCGCTACACTCTCAACATCATCAGCTACCGCTCGATTGGGATCAGGATCCATTACTATACGAAAACATATTTTTAACTGTCAGAATTCATCATACTATCGTTTTAATACTATATGGCATGTATACCTAGACTCAAACACTCTACGTTAGTCCTAGAATCGGCTAAACCGTAGCTCTGATACCAATAAAATATAACACCCCTAACCCGAGTCCGATCACCGGTTTAGGCTAAGAGGTATTACTGAGCTAAGCATTTATTTCCATTCATATAATTTAGCTACTAAAAATATCAATCGAGCTGAAAACATATAGATCTTTTGGTTATAAATATATACGCCATTTTCACATGGCCAAAATATTTACAAATACAAAACATAACTATTACCGATCTAACCTATACATGCCATATTAGGGCCAAAATGCAACTATACCAAAAGAGTCGATAGTATGATGAACTGCAATGATCCCCGAGTCTGTGGCCAATATCAACAATCTATAAAACAAAGAAATAAAGAACAGAGTAGCTTTCGTGGCTTAGTAAGTTTTAAGCATTTCAACAATTAAAGCATGTCATTTAAAACGAAAAACAAATATCACACAACTCATATTCAATTTAAAATCACTCGGCCGAATATATGAATATACACGAAAAATTCTTCAATATAAGCTTCACTTAACTTTATAGCTCAAACAACTGATTCAATTCACATATTTTCGTAAAATGACAGAAATCAACCGAACATGTCATACTCTTATTCATAGATATAATAACCTTTCACACAATTATATCGTTCTTTGATACTATTCATTCACCTAGAATTCAATTCACATATAAGTACGTAATACGTACCTGGACATTACCATATATCATACCTAATCAATAATATTTTGCTTTGAACATTCAAATTTGTAATCCCTTTCGAATCACCAGCGTTAAGCCTGCTAGGTTTACAAACCCGAATCCAGTTTCTAGCATGAAGCCTGTGGGACTTTAAGCCCTAATATAGTACTAGCACGAAGCCTGCGAGATTTAACCCGGATATATATTTTACATATCGAGCGCTAAGCATATTTACTCACATGATAATTCGGCTCACATAACATATTACATTTGTACTTCATTTGAATATAAACACATAAAGAAAACACACCTTCGATATAACCTCGGTTCAACACTTATACGTAATAACACATAACCATTTATTTGTCTCAGCTTAACTCCCACTATTCATTCAGTCATTTGCCATATACTCAATTTATTTATCATACTTATTTCATTATATCAATTATCTAATAACTGTAATTACTCAAAACTTACCTCATATTTTCGAACAGTTGCGAATAGGCTACTCGATCGCTTTCTCCTTTCCCTTATCAGATCTGGTTCCTCTTTGCTCTTAAGCTTATTTAAAGTTCAAGATCACCGAATGGTTTGCTCTTTTCCTTCTTTAAAATCGGCTAAGAAGAAACAAGGATGAATACTTTGTTTTCTTCACCCATTTTCTACTTTTAATTATTATTTCTCTATATTATAAAGCCATTTAATTAAAATAATACTACTAGAAAATTCATATATTTTATACTAACTAACAACATGGCCGGCCACTATCAAAAATGGGGAATTTGACATGCAAGACCATTCTTTCCAATACATGCATTATTAGACCACCTTTAAAATTATCTATCACCTTTCATATTTTTCTCACATAAGTCCTATTTAATAATTTCACATACAAATGACAAAATTAAAGCATGAAATTTTCACATATGCATGTACACATATAATAAGCATAGAATATAACAATTAATTATTTTTATGACTCGATTTTGTGGTCCCGAAACCACTTCCCGATTAGGGTCAAAATAGGGTTGTCACATCGGCAATGTAGTTATATATACCTACAATTCAATTCGGCTATGTACAAAATAAATACCTTCAATTTAACATCATTTATTCACTTATGAACTTACCTCATATGAGGATGAACAGAAACGATCAGCTATTCAACTACTTTTGTTTTCCCCCCATCTAATTTCGTTTTCTTTGGTTCTTGATCTAAACACATTCAAATTTTATTTATTCAATCTCACATTCATTCAAATCAATCCATAAACACATATTTAGGGCATTTTACATATTAGCTTTCACATTTTCACATTTTGACACTTAAGTCTCTATTTCATAAAATCACAAAATATGCATAATTTCATTACACACATGCCTAGTCGAATTTTCCTTTAGCTCATATGAGTCCACATATTACATTTATTTCACACTTTAGCCCCTCAATTTTTCATTTTCACAATTTAGCTCAATATACTCAAATTCATCAAAAATCCATACACAAAACATATTAATCTAACACATATCTTTCAATTTTCATCAACTATCATCACAAAGCTCACAAAAGCATCAATGGCATAATTCAACATCATCATCAAATTCTGAAATTGAGATATGGGCTTGATAAATTTCTAAGCAATAATCTCATAAACATAAAAATTATCAAAAAACCGAGCAAATTACATACCTCAGTTAGCCAATATGAGTGCTGAATGCTTCTAAACACATAAACCCTTTTTTCTTTCTTGTATTTTTGGCAAACAAGATGAATAATGCACTAATCTCATGTTTTGTAATAAATTAATAATCATTAATAAGCCATTTACTAATTTAACCTTACTATTTTCATTTAAAAACCATTAAGTAATGTCCAACTTTGTCTATGCATAATTCCAATGGTCCATTTACATCTTAAGGTCCTCACATTTAATATGACACTTCAATTCGGCACTTAATCAATTAGAATGCCACTTTTGCATTTTCTGTGATTTAGTCCTTTTCGTAAATTAAGCACACAAACTATCAAATTTTCATACGAAACTTTCACACATGCTTAACCACATACTGCAAACACAAAAAATAATATTGAAATATTTTTTTGACTCAGATTTGTGGTCCCAAAACCACTATACTAGGGTCTAAATCGGGCTGTTACAACTCTCCCCCTTAGGAATTTTCATCCCTGAAAATCTTACCGTTGAACAGATTTGGATATTACTATCTCATAGCATCTTCGGGTTCCCACGTAATTTCTTCGACCCCGTGTTTGTGCCATAACACTTTCACTAAAGAAATTTTCTTATTTCATAATTCTTTAACCTCGCGAGCCAAAATACGGATCGGTTCTTCTTTATATGTCATATCAGATTGAATTTCTATTTCTAACTGGGAAATCACATGCGAGGGATCAAATCTATATCATCGAAGCATCGATACATGAAACACACTATGGATCTTTTCTAGCTCAGATGGTAATAACAATCTATATGCAACTGGCCCGATACGCTCAATAATCTTAAACGGTCCAATGAACCTCAGCCCGATACTTTCAAAAACACTTTATCCCCGATTTCAAACTCAATATCTTTTTGTTTCAAACCTGCATATGATTTCTGACAATCTGATGCTGCTTTCAAACTATTTCGAATCACTTTTACTTTCTATTCAGTCTCTTTGATCACATCAACCTCGTGAATCTTATTCTCACTAAGCTTAGACCAGTATAACCGTGTTCGACATTTACGACTGTATAAAGCTTCGTACGATGCCATTTTAATGCTCGATTGAAACCTATTATTATACGCGAATTCAATTAATGGTAAATACTGTTCCCACAAACCTTCAAACTCAATAATGTAACATCTCAACATATCCTCGAGTATCTAAATAATCTGCTCGAATTGACCATCCGTCTACAGGTGAAAAGCATTACTGAAATATAATTTCGTACCTAAAGCATCTTGGAGTTTCTTTCAAAACCTCCAAGTGAATCTCGGATCTCTATTTGACACAATAGACAGTGGCACCCCATGCAATCTCACAATTTCAGAAATGTATAATTCAGATAACTTATCAAGTGAGTAATATGTTTGAACCGGAATGAAATAAGATTTCGTCAGTCTATCAACTACAACCCAAATTTCATCCTTCTTTCTCTGAGATAGGGTAAACCCGAAACAAAATCAATCGTCACTCTATCCCATTTCCACTCGGGAATCATAATAGGCTGTAACAAACTAGAAGGCACCTGATGTTCAGCTTTAACTTGCTGACAGATGAAACATTTTGAAACAAAATCAGAGATATCTCTTTTCATGCCATGCCACTAGTATAGCTATTTCAAATCATTATACATTTTCGTACTTCTCGGATGTACAGATAAACAACTGTTATGGGCTTCTTTCAAAATCATCTGAATTAACTCTAAATTTTTTAGAAAGAAAATTCGATCTCAAAATTTCCGATGATCATCATTATCAACTCAAAATTCTGAATCAGAATTCAAATCATACTGAGCTCGTTTCGCTATTATCTCATTACCAACTTTCTGTGCATCATAAATCTGCTATAAGAACAAAGGTCTCCTTTGTAATTGGCTAAAACTAAACCATCATCAGATAAAACTAAATGAGCGTTCATCACACGTAGCACAAACAACGATTTCTGACTCAAAGCATCAGCAACAATATTTTCTTTTCTTTGATGGTAATCCATAACTAGCTTGTAGTCTTTTAACAGTTCTAGCCATCTTCTCTTCGCAGATTCAAACCTTTCTGAGTCACTAAATATTTCAAGCTTTTATGATCTAAAAACACGTGACATTTCTCACCAAACAGATAGTGACACCAAATATTCAAAGTGAACATAATCGCAGCTAACTTGAGGTCGTGTGTCGGATAATTCTTTTAATACGGCTTTAATTGTCTCGAGGCATAGACTATAACTTTGTCTTCCTGCATCAAAATGCATCCCAAACTGTTCAACAAAGCATCACTATATATCACAAATTCTTTACCGAATTCTGGTTGTACTAACACTAGAGCTTCAGTCAAAAGGGCTTTCAATTGATCGAAACTTTTCTGACATTTATCTGACCACTCGAACTTAACATCTTTCTATAGCAATCTCGTTAATGAAGTTGTAATCATCGAAAAGCCTTTCCGTATGTAATAACCAGCCAGTCCTAGAAAACTGTGGACTTCAGAACATTTCTCGGAGGCTTCCAATCTAAAATCGTGGAAATTTTGCTCGAATCAACTCGTATACCAGATGCTGACACAATATGGCCCAGAAAATTGCCTTCACGTAACTAGAGCTTACATTTACTGAACTTTGCGAACAGTTGCTTATCACGCAAAGCCTGTAGCACTACTCTCAAATGCTCGACATGCTCATTTTCATCACGCGAATAAATAAAAATGTCATCCATGAATATGACAACAAATCGATCTAAATACTGTTTAAAAATTCTGTTCATTAAATCCATAAAAATAGTAGGAGCATTCGTTAGTCTGAAAGGCATAACTAAAAACTCATAATGTTACACCCCAAACCCGGCCCGGACATTATGGCCGAATCTGGCGCATCACACTGAAGTGTTTTAGTGAAAACTGTATTTTCATTGACAACCCTTCTCATAGTAAAAGAAACCTTATAATTTAGTTGCGAAAACATAGAAAACATACTATAATTTAAGAAATCCATGTTCAAATTCTCGTAGTTACAATGAAAATAATGATAATAATTCAAGTAATAATAACATAATGGAAACCTTATTACCATCTGGTCTGAACATACTTAAAAAGAAATAAAAACTTGAATGCTTAAAAAAAAACAAGTCCGAATTAACTTGGTAGCTGGCCACCAGAGTCCCTCCAAACATCGAACCTTCTACTGAGCATCACCTGAAGATAAAATAAAAGAGGGGTTGAGTTTTCGCAAACTCAGTGTGTACAACCTTCGATGGAAAACAAGCATTTAAAGAAGAATCATTACACATGCAATGCAATACCATCCAAATTATCCGTCCGCTACACACCAGGTCCGTCCCCCGTCACGCCACGTGGGGATATGAATATTGACCCACCCAGCCCATACACCAATGGTAGCCCGGTTGCGGAGCTACCTTCATTTACATATTGGGCTTTAAAAACCGTCGGTGGATCCAGATTGTCACGCAACCATGCGATCTTCATATACTTCCTTCGTTCCATAGTTCCCACCCTATATGCAACCTAAGCAGAACATCATATGTATGCATGCCATATCCATAAAACTTACATCCAGCACCTAGGGGTATTTCAGTTATTTTTACCTTTAGGGGTATTTCAGTAATTTTCCCTTAAGTATGGTTTCCACTTACCTTGGCCTGTTAACAAGTCCCGCAAGCTAAGATGAACGAATACTATGCACCAGGTAGGATTCCAGAGAAGAGGTAGGTCATTAACACCGCTTAGGTACCAAGCTCTCCCTAGATCTAATCCTAGACATGCATATACCCGTTGCCACACCTTAACCCTTTGACATGTCCATGGTCACAAAATATTAATTAAGTCTTATGTAGTTATCATATGCTAGGCCCAAAACCCCTTACAAAGCCCAAATAAAGTCACATCCCTGTATCTGGCCCATTAAGCCCAATCGTATTCATATGGCCCATTAGGCCCAAATCACCTATATATGGCCCATTAGGCCCAATCACATTCATATTCATGCTTACATACAAATTCCTATCACATAGCATCAATATTTAGTCTTTGCCTATTATGGGCCTAACAGCCCACCGGGCCCATTTAGCCCATTTCAGCTCATATGGCCAAATCACAACCCAAGTCCACAGAACCGCCCGTGGGTCTTAAGCAACCTATCAGTCTCTCCCTTACGAGTGTTCGCGCACTCGCAAGACTACTGTAGCCACATTTTTTACTTTGGCATTTCGACATTTCGACATTTCGGCATTTTGGCATTTCGGCTTTTGCCGATTCATAGTGTGTGTGCAGTGTATATACACACCTGGTAAGCAAATGTGATACGATCTCCTTCGGCCCAAACCTTGCACGATAAGTATAACAGCCCCTTCTTAAATCCCTAACCACGATTAACTCCTAGATCTGCAACAATCTTAACTATTAAAACAGAATAATAGGTGACTCGTATCCAACACAAGTCCCCTTACCTTAACTATGAACATTCGGCCACCTTAGCCAATGGGAGAGGAATACTTACCAAAATCGCAAACACCTAAAGAGCAATTTTGGCAGAGAGCTAAGATCCGAGATCTCATACTAATTCCCTACCATAGTCGATTAAAAAGAGTGAGGAAAGAATAGCGTAATAGATTCTTAGCAAAACCAATTGGAAAAACAACACTTACACTAGATTTGACCGAAGTAGAAGGAGTAGTGATTACACCAAGGGTATTCGACCAAAGAAGTTCGGCCCTTTACAATTTTGTATGGCAAAAGAGAGTTATTTGGCTTTAAGGAAAAAGAAAGAAAAGTAAAAAATGAGGTAGAGGAAGAATAGAATTTGGCACAAGGAAGAAGGAAAAAGAAAATAAAAGCAAAGGGTTTTCGGCTTTTAGAGAAAAGGGTTTCCGATAATAGGGCGAAAAAAATTTAGAATTAGCCTGACAACCCTGCATTCGACACTTATTTATAGCCCTATAGCCGAATTGCCTAGCCCTCAGTTCCCCATTCGGCTCCATTACTTCCCCCTCTCATCTCCTCGTTTTCTCCCTGATAACCCCTTGATCCTTTCCTTAATTTTCTCTCCTGAACACTCCTCTTAGAGTCCATCTTCACGCCACTTCCAACCTTCTAGAAGGCCAAAATTAAACTCCCAAAAATACTAGGCTAAGATTTGAACCTTGGATCTCCTTGCTAGCTACTTACCGCCACCTCCCCACACCCTAAGTGGGCTCACTTATCCACTCCACCACAAGGCTTTTTGATGCCATTTTCCCTTATCTTTATTTAAAAGCCCAACTACTTGCCAACAAGGTCCTTTTACTTATTAAACTATAATTTCTTCTACCCCTAGATTCGAACTCAAAACTTGACCAAGACCTACTAACGCGTAATTAACACTTAACCGGAATTGCTAAGCACAAACAGGAAAAATTTAAGATTTCTTGGGGTGTTACAACTCTACCCCCTAAAAGAAATTTCATCCTCAAAATTTTACCTGATTCAAACAGTTGAGGATATTGATGTTTCATCGTTTCCTCAGGTTCCCAAGTAGCCTCCTCAGCTTTGTGATTCCGCTAAAGTACTTTGACTAATGGAACGGACTTCTTTCGTAATACCTTTACATCTCAACCACTTATTTGTATGGGCTTTTCCTCGAAAGTTAGGTCTGGCCTGACCTTTATTTCCTCCATCACCACGACATGTGAAGGATCTGAGCGATACCGCCTTAGCATGGAAACATGAAACACGTCGTGGATCTGGCTTAGTTCAGGAGGTAACTCCAGCTGGTAAGCGACTGGCCCAATCCACCTTACAACCTGATATGACCCAATGAACCTTGGGCTTAGCTTCCCCTTTCTTCCAAACCTTAATACCTTCTTCTATGGAGAGACCTTAAGAAAAACTAAGTCTCCTACTGCATACTCTATCTCTCGTCGTTTAAGGTTAGCATACGACTTCTGCCTATCTGAGGCTTCCTTTAACCGATCCTGAATCAATTTTACCTTATCCTCAGTATCGGCTACTAACTCAGGCCCCAAAACTCTTTGTTTGCCCAACTCCATCCAACATGTTGGAGTTTGACACTTTCACCTATACAGTGCCTCATATGGAGCCATCCTAATGCTTGCCTGATAGCTATTATTGTATGCGAATTCGGCTAACGGTAAATAGTCCTCCCGGCTACCTCGGAACTTAATTACACATCCCCTCAACATATCTTCCAATACTTGAATCACCCTTTCCGACTGTCCATCAGTTTGAGGGTGGCATGCCATACTAAAGTTCAACCTAGTACCCAACGCCTCATGCAGCTTGTTCCAAAACCGCGAGGTGAAACGTGGGTCCCTATCAGATATTATGGATACTGGCACTCCATGCAATCTCACAATCTCCGCCACATACAGCCTAACCAGCTTTTGTAACAAGTAATCGGTGCGAACCGGTGCAAAATGGGCAGACTTGGTTAACCGATCCACTATAACCCAAATCGAGTCTTTTGTAGTAGGCATTAAGGGTAGCCCACTAACAAAGTCCATAGTGATCCTTTCCCACTTCCAAAGTGGAATATTCACGAGCTGAGGCAATCCCGAAGGCAACTGATGTTCCGCCTTCGCCTTTTGACAGACCAAGCATTTACCTACGAACTCCATAACCTCACGCTTAAGTCCAGGCCACCAATAAAGCTCACGTAAATTTCAATACATCTTGTTTCCACCAGGATGCATAGCATAGAGACCGCTATGTGCTTCCCGCAGAATGGATTGCCTTAGATCATTATCCTTTGGTATACACATTCTTCCATGGAAACACAATACTGCTTCACTATTTATCCCAAAATTCGATGTCTCTCCACTCTCCACTTGTTTAAAACGAGCACTCAAGGTTTCATCCACTAATTACTTACTCATTATCTGCTCGACCCACACCAGCTTTACTTGAAGCTCAGCTATCAAGCTACCATCATCCAACAAGCTTAAACGGGCGAGCATAGCTCTCAAGTCTGACTTAGCCCTACGACTCAATGCGTCGGCTACCACATTTTCTTTGCCAGGGTGGTATTCAATCGTACAATCATAATCCTTCAATAATTCCACCCACCTACGCTGCCTAAGGTTTAGCTCTTTTTGGGTAATGAGGTACTTCAAACTCTTGTGGTCCGAATAAATTACGCACTTCTCCCCGTATAAGTAATGCCTCCATTTCTTAAGCGTGAACACCATCGTAACTAGCTCCAAATCATGTGTTGGGTAATTCACCTCGTGAGTCTTAAGTTGCCATGACGCATACGCAACCACCTTTCCTTCTTGCATCAATACACAACCTAAGCCCACATGAGACGCGTCGCTATAAACTGTAAACTTCTTTCTAGGCATTGGCTGAATCAGCACAGGAGCCTTAGTTAAAACTTTCTTAAGTTTTCCAAAACTCTCCTGTTGCTTGTCCATCCAAACAAACGGTACCCTATTCCTCAACAACTTAGTTAAGGGTGCAGCAATTACTGAAAAGTCCTCAACAAACTGCCTATAGTATCCTGCCAAGCCTAGAAAACTTCGAAGTTCCAATACTAACTTGGGTGTTTTACAGTCTAACACCGCTTTAACTTTTCGAGGATCCACCTTAATCCCCTCGGCTGACACCACATGTCCAAGAAAAGTAACCTCCCTTAGCCAAAATTCACACTTACTGAATTTGGCATACAACTGCTTCTCCCTCAAAGCCTGGAACACAATCCTTAAGTGTGCATCATGCTCATCCTCATCTCTTGAGTACACCAAAATGTCATCTATGAAAACTACCACGAACTGATCCAGATAGGTTGGAAAACCTGAGTCATGAGATCCATGAAAGTGGCAGGTGCATTCGTCAGCCCGAATGGCATCACCAAGAACTCGTAGTGCCCATAATGAGTTTTGAAAGCCGTCTTATGAACATCCGCCTCCTTCACCCTCAATTGGTGATATGTCGAACGCAGGTCAATCTTCGAGAAAACAGAAGCTCCCCTAAACTGATCAAAAAGGTCATTGATTCTCGGTAGAGGGTACTTGTTTTTAACAGTTAACTTGTTTAACTATCGATAGTCGATGCACATTTGCAAGGTTCCATCCTTCTTCTTCACGAATAACACCGGTGCTCCCCATAGACACACTTGGTCGGATGAACCCTCGATCCAAGAAT
The DNA here is from genome assembly GCA_025698475.1 of Gossypium anomalum. Lineage (NCBI taxonomy): Eukaryota > Viridiplantae > Streptophyta > Magnoliopsida > Malvales > Malvaceae > Gossypium > Gossypium anomalum. The sequence goes on from CM046956.1 coordinate 67,405,437, forward strand.
TCCTGAATCTGTACCTTAAGTTCCACCAACTTCTTTGGTGGCATCCGGTAAGGAGCGATAGGCACCGGAGCCGTCCCAGGTAACAACTCGATTCCAAATTCTACCTCCCTGTTGGGTAGCAACCTAGGCAGCTCCTCGGGAAAAATCTGAAAATTCCCTAACTATTCTCAACTCCTTAATAGTAGGGCTCCTAGCCTCTGTATTACTAATATAAGCTAAAAAGGCTTCACATCCCTTTCATACTAACTTCTCAGCCCATAATGCCGAAATCACGTTCGACAGATAATTTCGGTGCTCCCCAATTACCACTACTTCCTTATACTCTGCCATTCTTAACGCCATTTGCTGTGCAGTGCAATCTAAGGTGGTTCGGTGCTTCACCAGCCAATCCATACCCAAGATTAAGTCAAACTCGCTAAACGGTAGCTCCATCAAAAAAGGTAACCCCTTGGACTACTAAGGGTACCTCCCTAAATAACTTATTCACTCCTATGGACTGCCCTAACGGACTTATCACAGTCATCTCATTCGTAGTAATTTCAAACATACTAGCCAAAGATTCAGTCATATTGTATGCAACATATGAATGCGTCGATCCAATATCAATCAATACCGTGTAAGGTAACTCACAGATAAAGAACATACCCGTTATCACATCTAGGGCATCTCCGTCTTCTCGGGAACGAGTAGCATAAACCAAAGCGGGTTGTCTCGCCTCAGCATGGCCTGCATTTTCGCCTGGTGCTCCACGTCCACATCCATTGCTGTTACTGTAACGCCCCCACGCCTGAAATCGTCACCGGAGTCAAGCTTGAGGTGTTACTAAACTTATTTTACCTTTTAAACAACTCTAAACCACTAATTTTAATTTTTGGAATAAACTATTTTTCTGCGTCATGGTTGCTTAAAAATTCATTTCTGATACTTGAATCCGTTTTTAAGTTACTTTCACATTTTTCATAGTTTTCATGTGATAGTTACTACTTAATCATACATACTATTAAACATGTATATCATCAGCCATTCTATTAGCTAATCACTAGCAAGTATTTACACATCATTCATTGATCATATCATATCAAAAGAAACCAAGTTCCTATACATGACATACACAAAACGAAACGTCTAACTATACCAATGTGATTCCTTCGATAGTGTGATCGGGTCTCCGACGTTTCCTTCGATCCCCGAGTGGCTTGATAAAAACTATAAGAAAAATAAAATAAAGAGAGTAAGCACTAGGCTTAGTAAGCTTACAAGCAAATAAATTACAACATTCAACATAATGTATAATTATACATAATGTCACCTAGCCTCATAAACTTTCTTTACTTCTCATTTTCTATCTTCTTCTTTACTCACTTACCTTCTTTCTTACCTGACCTTTCACTATTCATAAATATAATCTACCTTCCCTTTTGCTGATAATTCACTGTAATTTAACATGTACAATGACCCGTTGAACCACTCAGAATACTAAGGATACTAGGGTCATTCCTGTATATCAATATCCTGCCAATGCCATGTCTTCGACATGGACTTACATGAATTATTCCTGTCTCCAATGCCATTTATATATATCTAATATGGGCTTACATGGCTCATTCCTGTCTCCAAAGCCATATATCTGATATGGACTTACATGGCTCATTTCTGTCCTGTCCTATCCTGTCAACTCCAATATCCTAACATTCCTAAGGTTCAAACGGGGCTTCTTTGCCTTTAATTCGACTTCAAATATTCTCATAAAATAAGTATATAAATGCTGGAAATTTTCAATAATAATGTAAAATAAAAGAATATTGCATTTATTTACTGTAAACTTACCTCGATACAAAATGTGACTAAACTTTACAATTTAGTCCTTCACTTTTTCTTTTCCCCGATCTACTCCCGAATTTCGCTCTTCTTGATCTATAATAGCATATTTAATTTATTTAATATTCAAATTTATCAAAACAGTCCTTTACTCAAACTTTGGAAAATTACATTTTTGCCCCTAAACTTTTGCATATTTACACTTTTGCCCCAAATCTCGTAAATTAAACTTCAGCCTATTTTCTTATGTTTTATGACATTCTGATCGTTTTTCCCTTTTATAGCAAAACCAAATTCTCACTCTAACATATACTTATGACTATTAGGTATTTTTACCGATTAAGCCCTTTTACTCGTTTTTACCTAAAACCGAGTACCACAAGTTGTCTAACATAATCTAAGACCTCATATTCTATCATAAAACATCAAAATAAACACTTTTCACCTATGGGTATTTTTCCAAATATGAACCCTAACTTAAATTATTGCTAGCATAAGCTTTATCGAGCTACCGGACTCAAACGTAAAGAACATTAAAAACGGGGCTTGGAATCGGTTACTATGGAGCTTGAAAGCTTGAAACAAACCCTAGCTATGGAGAACCCTTGTAATTTCGTGCTAATGAAGAAGATGATGAATTTTGTGTTATTTTTTCCCTTTTATTTCATTTAATATCCAAATGACCAAAATGCCCTTCCTTATTAAACTTTCAAAATTCCATCCATGTCCTATTTTGTCCATGAACTTAGAAATTGGTCAAATTGTTATTTAAACCCTCCTAATTAATATTCCAAAGCAATTTCATACTAAAAACTTCTAGAATGCAAGTTTTGCAAATTATTCGATTTAGTCCCTAATCTCAACTTAAGCACTTTATGCATAAAATTTCATCACGAAATTTTCACACAATCATGCAATCATATCATGAACCTCAAAATAATAATAAAATAAATTTTTCTACCTTGAATTTATGGTTTCGCAACCACTGTTCCGTTTAGGCCCTATTTCGGGATGTTACATTTCTCCCTCCTTTAGGGATTTTCGTCCCTGAAAATCTTACCTATGAAAAGATTTGGCTACTGTTTTCGCATAGCCTCTTCGGGTTCCCATGTAGCCTCGTCTACCCCATGTCTATTCCATAGTACTTTCACAAGTGCAATACTTTTGTTCCTTAATTGCTTTACCTCTCGAGCTAGAATCTTTACCGGTTCTTCACCGTAAGTCATGTCTGGCTGAATCTCAACCTCTGTCTGAGAAATCACATGTGACAGATCTGAACGATAACGACATAGCATAGACACATGAAATACATTATGAATCTTCTCTAACTCAATCGGCAAAGCTAACCGATATGCTAATGGTCCGACTCTCTCAATCACTTCAAACGGTCCAATAAAACGTGGACTTAGTTTGCCTTTCTTGCCAAATCGAGAACTTTCTTCCACGGGATACTTTCAAAAAACTTTTTCACCAACTTGATACTCAATCTCTTTTCTCTTCAAATCAGCATACGACTTTTGTCCGTGCTCAAGCCGCTTTCAAGCAATCTCGATGATTTTTACTTTCTCTTCGCTTCCTTAACTAGATCAACCTCAGAATCGATTTTCCTTAAGCTCATCCAATACAAAGGTGTGCGACATTTACGTCCATACAAAGCTTCATAAGGTGCCATCTTCAAACTCGATCGATAACTATTATTGTAGGCAAACTCTACTAATGTTAAATATTTTTCCCAATCGCCTTGAAATTCCAAAGACACAAAGATCTAAGCATATCTTCAAGTACTGAATAACTCTCTCTGACTGACCATCGGTTTGAGGATGGAAAGATGTACTAAAACTCAACTTTGTGCCCAAAGCCTTCAGTAATTTCTTCCAAAATCGTGAAGTAAATCTTGGATCTCTATCTGAAATGATCGATAATGGTACCCCGTGTGGTCGACTATCTCGAAATATACAACTCGCCAACTTGTCAAGTGAATAATCCATACGAACTGGGATAAAATGAGCCGACTTCATTAACTTATCAATCACAACCCATAATGCATCTTTCTTTCTCGTAAACGGCAATCTGTCACAAAATCCATAGTAACTCGATCCCATTTCCACTCGTGGACTAGCACAGTCGCAATAAACTCAAGGGTACCGATGTTCGGCCTTTACTGTTGACGGATCAAGCATCTAGAAACAAACTCAAATGTCCCTTTTCATTCCTACCCACCAAGACATTTTCTTCAAATCATTATACATCTTTGTACTACTGGATGAATAGACAAAAACTACTATGTGCTTCCTGTAAGATCTTTTGAATAAGCTTATCATTCTTTGATACACATACCCTGTCTCGGAACATCAAACAACCATCAGAACTGATTTGAAAATCTGACTCTATATCCGACTCACACTGATCTCTTTTGGCTAACAACTCACTGTCATTTTTTTGAGCTTCAAAAATTTCTTCAAGAAACATCGGTTTAGCTCTCAACTCAGCTAAGATAAAACCATCATCTGATAAGGCTAGACTAGTGTTCAAAGCTCTTAATGCAAATAAAGATTTCCTACTCAAAGCATCAACAACAATGTTTGCCTTACCTGGGTGATAATCGATCACTAGCTCATAATCTTTAATCAACTCTAACCATCTTCTTTGCCTCAAATTCAAATCTTTTTGAGTCATCAAATATTTCAAACTTTTGTCATCAGTGAATATATGGCACTTCTCACCGTACAAATGATGTCTCCAAATCTTCAACGCAAAAATAATGGAAGCTAGCTCTAAATCATGTGTCGGATAGTTCTTCTCATGTGGCTTTAGCTGTCTAGAGGCATAAGCAATTACCTTCCCTTCCTGCATAAGTACACAACCAAGTCCATTCATGGACGCATCACTGTAAATCACAAACTTCTTACCTGGTTCTGGTTGTACTAAAACAGGAGCTTTAGTCAACAATGTTTTTAACTTGTCAAAACTCTGTTGACACTTCTCAGTCCATTCAAACTTGATATCCTTTCACAGCAATCTTGTCAACAGGGTAGCTATCATGGAAAATCCCTCTACAAATCGTCTATAATATCCAGTAAGACCAAGAAAACTTCTAAATTTTGATACATTTCTAGGAGGCTTCCAATCAACAATGGCTGAAATCTTGCTCGAATCAACCTTAATACCTTCACTTGAGACAATATGTCCAAGAAAACCAACTTCTCGTAACCAGAACTCACTTTTGCTGAACTTAGCATACAACTGATTATCTCTCAGAATCTGTAAAACTGTTCTCAAAGAACTTATCCAAGTACGGTCTGAAAATTCGGTTCATTAAGTCCATGAAAATGGCAGGAGCATTAGTCAAGCCAAATGGCATCACAAAGAACTCATAATGACCATACCTAGTCCTAAAGCGCGTCTTGGGACATCCGACTCTTTAACTCATGAATCGATAGTATCCTCGATCTCAAATCTATCTTGGAGAACACAGTAGCTCCCTTCAATTGATCAAACAGATCATCAATTCTAGGCAATGGATACTTGTTCTTTATTGTTGCCTTGTTAAGTTGCCGATAATCTATGCACAATCTCATTGACCCGTCTTTCTTTTTCACAAATAGCACTGGTGCACCCCATGGTGAACTACTGGGTCTTACAAAGCCTTTATCTCATTAATTCTGCAATCGAGCTTTCAATTCTTTCAATTCCAACGGAGCCATTTTATAAGGAGCAATAGAAATGGGCGTGGTACCTGGAATCAACTCAATACCAAACTCAACTTCTATAACAGGAGGTAAACCTGGTAGTTCTTCCGGAAACACATCGGGAAACTCACATACCACAAGCACTGATTCAATTTTCAATTCTGGATCTTTAGTGTTCAACAAAAAAGCAAGATAAGCTTCATACCCTTTTCTCAAACATTTCTGAACAGACATAATAGAAATTATGGGAAATGACCTATCTGACTCTTCTGAATTAACCCGAAGAATTTCACCATTTTCACACTTCAACTCAATGAATTTCTTTCCACAATTCACTATCACATCATGTGTAGTCAACCAATCCATACCAAGAATCACATCAAACTCATCAAATGGCAATAGCATGAGATTGGCTTTGAAAAATGATAGCCTCTAATCATCAAAGGACAATTTCTACATACTTTATCTACTAACACATGCTTGCCTAACGGATTCGATACTTTAATCACAAATTCTGTAGATTCTATAGGCATACTTATACTAGGCATTAATTTTTTACAAACATATGAATGAGTTGAACCCGGATCAATCAAAGCAATGACATTAATATCATGTAGAGAAAATGTACCCGTAATCACATCGGGAAAGGATGCCTCTTCGCGAGCACGGATAGCATAAGTCCTTCCAGGGGCTCTAACATTTGGTCTCATAGCCGAATCTCTTGAGGTACCTCTGTTACTTGCTCCTACTCCCGGTTGCCTCGGTGATCTCGCCTCTAGTAAGAGCATTTACGGATCTAGCACTCTGTCTTACCTCTCGCTTAGCCACCTCTGACATTCTCGTACAAAATGATCAGGGCACCACATTTATAACAAACATTTTCACCGCCCCCCGACAAGGACCATAATGAAGTCTACCACACTTTGTGGACACCATGATCTACCCCGTCCAACATTACCTACACTGCAATCGAGATGGTCTGAGCCTTCTGATCCTTAAATCTGCTTTGCCTCTATTCGACTAGAATACCCAAATAAGAAACTAGATCTGTAGAAAACTCCTTTGGCCTTTTGGATGTAGCACTGAATGACTCGCTCATCTGTCTCTTCTTTGTATCTTGTGTCTCTGTCTCAACTTTGCCTTTTCTTTTAATGCTCTCCTCTGCCTATATAGGCTCTCTCAACTAAAATAACAAACTCTTTTATTTCTAGGACACCCACTGACAGTCGGATATTATCATTTAACCCATCCTCAAACCTTTTACACATGATAACCTCTGTGGACACACATTCTCGAGCATATTTACTAAGCCTAACAAATTCGCACTCATAATCGATCCACATCATATTACCTTGTTTCAATTCCAGAATTCCTTTCTCTTACGGTCAATAAACCTCTCGACTAATGTACTTTTTACGAAATTCCTCCCGAAAGAAATCCCAAGTGACCCTCTCCTTTGGTACAATTGATACAAGTGTCTTCCACCAGTGGTAGGCTGAGTCTCTAAGAAGTGATACTACACATTTCATACATTCCTCGAGTGTACAAGATAATTCGTCAAAGACTCTGATAGTATTTTCTAACCAAAATTCTGCTCTTTCTGCATTATCATCTTTTGTTGCTCTAACTCTTACGCCCCTTGTTTCTGATTCTATCACCGGTGGCTTTTCTCTTATCACTGTACACATGGATCGGGGAGCTTGAGCTACATGGGTAGCCTAAGAATCATGAGGGGTGGAGGCCTAATCTGCTGGATTCGTGCGAACGAACTCGGCAAACCAATCATTCAAAGCTTGGAAGAGAGCTTCTCGAGTCACTCCTCCTCGATCAATCATTCATCGGCCTATTCTCAGATGGCGCTGCCCCTTTCGCGGGAGCAGGTGCATTACTTTCTACATTATCATCACCAGCTCGCTCGGGGATCCATTATTATAAAACAAAATATTTAAAAATCGTCAGGAGTCGTTACACTATCAAAATACAGGTATGGCATGTATAGCTAGACTTTTACTCACACTAACTATCCCAAGAACCGACTAAACGTACTCTGATACCAATAAATGTAACGCTCCCACGCCCGAAACCGTCACCGGAGGCAAGCTTGAGGTGTTACTAAACTTATTTTACCTTTTAAACAACTCTAAACCACTAATTTTAATTTTCGGAATAAACTATTTTTCTGCGTCATGGTTGCTTAAAAATTCATTTCTTGAGTTTCAAAACTCAAAATTAAGATCTGTAAATTTTTCCTGAAACTAGACTCATATACCTATATAATAATTTTTTTCTATAATTTTTTACTTAGCCAATTAGTACAGTTTATTAGTTAAAATTACCCCTGTTTTAGAATTGGACTGCACTGACCTCTACTTACTACGAACCACTTTTCTCCCTCTACAAAATTCATATGACTATACAGTTTGTTTCTATTAAAACTAGATTAAATAAGGATTCTAACCATATAAATTACACCACCTAATTATTTTTTTAAAAATTATGCCAAATTTCTAAAGTTTAAATAGGGGATCTAGAAATTGCTCTAGCCCTATTTCACTAAAACTCAGATATCTTATAAAATACAAAACCTTTACGTGTTTTGCTTATTCCATATGAAAATAGACACAATGAGTTTTAATTTCATATATTATTCACCATCAAACCATGTCTCTACAATTTTTAGTAATTTTTCAAAGTCACATTATTTCTGATACTTGAATCCATTTTTAAGTTACTTTCACATTTTTCATAGTTTTCATGTGATAGTTACTACTTAATCATACATACTATTAAACATGTATATCATCAGCCATTCTATTAACAAATCACTAGCAAGTATTTACACATCATTCATTGATCATATCATATCAAAAGAAACCAAGTTCCTATACATGCCATACACAAAACGAAACGTCTAACTATACTAATGTGATTCCTTCGATAGTGTGATCGGGTCTCCGACGTTTCCTTCGATCCCCGAGTGGCTTGATAAAAACTATAAGAAAAAGAAAATAAAGAGAGTAAGCACCAGGCTTAGTAAGCTTACAAGCAAATAAATTACAACATTCAACATAATGAATAATTATACATAATGTCACCTAGCCTCATAAACTTTCTTTACTTCTCATTTTCTACCTTCTTCTTTACTCACTTACTTTCTTTCTTACCTGACCTTTCACTATTCATAAATCTAATCTACCTTCCCTTTTGCTGATAATTCACTGTAATTTAACATGTACAATGACCCGTTGAACCACTCGGAATACTAAGGATACTAGGGTCGTTCCTGTCTATCAATATCCTGCCAATGCCATGTCTTCGACATGGACTTACATGAATTATTCCTGTCTCCAATGTCATATATATATCTAATATGGGCTTACATGGCTCATTCCTGTCTCCAAAGCCATATATCTGATATGGACTTACATGGCTCATTTTTGTCCTGTCCTATCCTGTCAACCCCAATATCCTAACATTCCTAAGGTTCAAACGGGGCTTCTTCACTTTTTAATTCGACTTCAAATATTCTCATAAAATAAGTATATAAATTCTAGAAATTTACAATAATAATGTAAAATAAAAGAATATTGCATTTATTTCTCAGAACTTACCTCGATACAAAATGTGACTAAATTTTACAATTTAGTCCTTTACTTTTCTTTTCCCCGATCTACTCTCGAATTTCACTCTTCTTGATCTATAATAACAAATTTAATTTATTTAATATTCACATTTATCAAAACAGTCCTTTACTCAAACTTTGGAAAAATTACATTTTTGCCCCTAAACTTTTGCATATTTACACTTTTTATGCAAAAAATCTAAGTAAATTAAACTTCACCCTATTTTTATGTTTTATGACATTCGATCGTTTTTCCTTCTATAGAAAAATCAAATTCTCACTCTAACATATACTTATGACTATTAGGTATTTTTACCGATTAAGCCCTTTACTCGTTTTTACTTAAAACCGAAGCGGCACAAGTTGTCTAACATAATCTAAGACCTCATATTCTATCATAAAACATCAAAATAAACACTTTTCACCTATGGGTATTTTTCCAAATATGAACCCTAACTTAAATTATTGCTAGCATAAGCTTTATCGAGCTACTGGGACTCAGAAAACGTAAAGAACATTAAAAAATCGCGGGCTTGGAATCACTTACTATGGAGCTTGAATGCTTGAAACAAACCCTAGCTATGGAGAACCCTTGAAATTTCGTGCTAATGAAGAAGATGATGAATTTTGTGTTATTTTTTCCCTTTTTATTTCATTTAATATCCAAATGACCAAAATGCCCTTCCTTATTAAACTTTCAAAAATTCCATCCATGTCCTATTTTGTCCATGAACTTAGAAATTGGTCAAATTGTTATTTAAACCCTCCTAATTAATATTCCAAAGCAATTTCATACTAAAAACTTCTAGAATGCAAGTTTTGCAAATTATTCGATTTAGTCCCTAATCTCAACTTAAGCACTTTATGCATAGAATTTCATCACGAAATTTTCACAAAATCATGCAATCATATCATGAACCTCAAAATAGTAATAAAATAAATTTTTCTACCTCGAATTTGTGGTTTTGCAACCACTGTTCCGTTTAGGCCCTATTTCGGGATGTTACAGTTACCGCCCCGGGCCTGCCCACGACCCCTTGCGGCAGCTGACCACCCCTTGGTGGTTGAGCACCACCTTGGCCCACTACGTGCTCTCGACCTATCACTCGGGGGCAATCCTTGATCCTATGCTCCATTGACCCACAAGCAAAACAAGCTCCCATTCTCTTCCAACACTCGCCTTCATGCCTTCTCCCACAATCAGCATAAGGTGGCACCCCTAGATTGGCAGCAGAGGGCCCTGCTCTGACTGGCCCTAGCCCTAGGCCTCTGTTTAACACTCGGGGCCTCAGCCTCCCTCTTATTCTTACCCCTTTCTTTTTCTCGATTTAAGCGCTCAGTGCGCTGAACCTCCTCCGCTATCTTTGTTTTCTCCACCAATTTCGAGAAAACTTGTTCCCTTTGTGGAGCTATCAATACCCTAAGGCTATCTCTAAGTCCATCCTCAATCATCATGCAACGCTCATACTCCATTGCCACCATTACTCTCGCATACCTACCAAGGCGTAGAAACTCCGCCTCACACTCCGCCACCGATTTGTTCCGTTGGGTCAAATTTAGGAACTCCTTACTTCTAGCATCCACATAGCTTCCACCCATATACTTCCCTTGGAATGCAACTTTGAAAAACTCCCAAGTGATCGGCTCTGGTTGGGTGCCCTCTTTCACTGTCAGCCACCACTGGTAGGCTTATTCCCTAAGCAGTGACACTGCTCCTTTCAACTTTTGCTTAGGTGAGAAGTCCAGGTCCTCCATTATCCTATCAGTGGCCTCCAACCAATATTCTGCCATGTTAGGAGCCACACTGGCCACGCCCTTAAAGATCTCAGCCTCGTTCAATTGAAGTCGCTCCGGAATAGACCCCCGATTTCTAGTGCCATTGTTGGGCCTAATGACCCTTTCCAAAATCCTCAACATTGCCTGTGACAATGCATCTTCTCCCGCGGCCCGATCATACGGTCCATTCCCAGCCACAGGTTAGGCTGGAGCCTCTTCTACTCCAACATCGAGACTATGGCCCGATGTTGACGATCCAGCCCTAACACTTCCGCGGCCTCGGCCACGGCCTCTTGCACCTCTTCTAGCACTCATCGTCGATCCACATATTATCTGGATTAGAAATTTTTATGAAGTTTTAGTTAGTTTCAATAATTAACCTAATGTTCTATAGAAGTAATTAAAGAGAAGATTGTTTTCGAAAATCCTCTACAGTTTCAAGTTCCCGCGGGCTTTGGTTCAATTCTAACAAGATCATCTAAAGTAGCCCTCTAACTATCTACTGCATAACAATTTAAACAAACTTTAGAATAAGAATACTTACTTGGTTCGACGTCGGAGGCTCAGTGTGCCGCTTAGCAAGACTTCCTCTTTTCTAAAACATTGTAAAAAAAATAAATTTTTTAAAAAAAACACAAAAGGAATCCAAGTAATAAGGCCCAATTCACAGCCTGAGTTTTGTAACCTCGGCTCTGATACCACTAAAAATAACACCCTAAACCCGGCCAGACGTTATGGCCGAATCTAGCGCATCACACTGAAGTGTTTTAGCGAAAACCGTAATTTCATTGAAAACCCTTCTTATAATAAAAGAAACCTAATCATTTAGTTGCGAAAACGTAGAAAACATACTATAATTTAAGAAATCCATGTTCAACTTCTCGTAGTTACAATGAAAATAATGATAATAATTCAGGTAATAATAACATAATGGATACCTTATTACAATCTGGTCTGAACATACTTAAGAAGAAATAAAAACTTGAATGCTTAAAAAAAACCAAGTCCGAATTATCTTGCTAGCTGGCCACCCAGAGTCCCTCCAAACATCGAACCTTCTACTAAGCATCACCTGAAAATAAAATAAAAGAGGGGGTGAGTTTTCGCAAACTCAGTGTGTACAACCCTCGATAGAAAACAAGCATTCAAAAAAGAATAATTACACATGCAATGCAATCCCATCCAAATTATCCATCCACTACACACTAGCTCTGTCCCTCGTCACACCATGTAGGGATATCAATATCGACCCACCCAGCCCACACACCAATTGTAGCCCGATTGCGGAACTACCTACATTTACATATTGGGCTTTAAAAGCCATCGGTGGATCCACAATTTTCAGGCAACCATGCGATCCTCATATACTTCCTCCGTTCCATAGTTCCTACCCCATATACAACCTAAGCAGAACATCATATCCATAAAACTTACATTCAGCACCTAGGGGAATTTTGGTCATTTTCGCCCTTAGGGGTTTTTCGATAACTTTCCCTTAAGTCTGGTTTCCACTTACCTTTGCCTGTTAACAAGTCCTGCGAGCTAAGATGAATGAATACTATGCACCAGGTAGGATTCCAGAGAAGAGGAGGTGGGTCATTAAGACCGCTTAAGTACCAAGCTCTCTCTAGATCGAATTCTAGACATGCATATACCCATTGCCACACCTTAACCATTTGACCTGTCCACAGTCATAAAATATTAATTAAGTCTTATGTAGTTATCATATGCTAGGCGCAAAACCCCTTACAAAGCCCAAACAAAGTCACATACCTATACCTAACCCATTAAGCCCAATCATATTCATATGGCCCATTAGGCCCAAATCACCTGTATATGGCCCATTAGGCCCAGTCACATTCATATTCATTCTTACATACAGATTCCTATCACATAGCATCAATATTCATTCTTTGCCTATTATGGGCCCAATAGCCCACCGGGCCCACTTAGCCCATTCTGGCCGTATGGCCAAATCAAAACCCAAGTCCGCAGAATCGCCCGTGGGTCTCAGGCAACCTATCGGCCTCTCTTTTACGAGTGTTCGCGCACTCACAACACTATCGTAACCAAACTTTTGACTTTTTGGCATTTTGGCATTTCAACATTTTGGCATTTCGTCTTTTGCCGATTCATAGTGTGTGTGCAGTGTATGTACACAGCTAGTAACCAAGCGTGATGCAATCTCCTTAGCCCCAAACATTGCGCAATAAGTATAACAACCCCTTCTTAAATCCCTAACCACGATCAACTCCTAGATCTGCACCAATCTTAACTATTAAAATAGAATAATAGGTGACTCGTATCCAACACAAGTCCCCTTACCTTAACTATGAACATTCGGCCACCTTAACCAATGGGAGAGGAATACTTACCAAAATCGCAGTAGAGAGCTAAGATCCGAGATTCGATACTAATTCCCTATCACAGTCGATTAGAAGGAGTGAGGAAAGAATAGCGTAATAGATTCTTAGCAAAACTGATTGGAAGAACAACACTTACACTAGATTTGACTGAAGTAGAAGGAGTAGTGATTGCACCAAGGGTATTCAGCCAAAGAAGTTCGGCCCTTTGCAATTTTGTATGGAAAAAGAGAGTTATTTGGATCCAAGGAAAAAAAAGGAAAAGTTAACAATGAGGTAGAGGAAGAATATAATTTGGCATAAGGAAGAAGGAAAAAGAAAAAAAAAGCAGAGGGTTTCTGGCTTTTAGAGAAAAAGGTTTCCGGTAACAGGGTGAAGAAAATTTGGCATTACCTGACAACCCTGTATTCGGCACTTATTTATAGCCCTAGAGCCGAATTTTTTGGCCCTCAGTTCCCCATTCGGCTCTATTACTTCCCCCTCTCATCTTCTTGTTTTTCTCCCTGATAACCCCTTGATCCTTTCCTTAATTTTCTCTCCTGAACACTCCCCTTAGAGTCCATCTTCACGCCACTTCCAACCTTCTAGAAGGCCAAAATTAAACTCCCAAAAATACTAGGCTAAGATTTGAACCTTGGATCTCCTTGCTAGCTACTTACCGCCACCTCCCCACACCCTAAGTGGGCTCACTTATCCACTCCACCACAAGGCTTTTTGATGCCATTTTCCCTTATCTTTATTTAAAAGCCCAACTACTTGCCAACAAGGTCCTTTTACTTATTAAACTATAATTTATTCTACCCCTAGATTCGAACTCAAACCTTGACCAAGACCTACCAACGCGTAATTAATACTTAAATAGAATTACTAAGCACAAAAAGGAAAAATTCAAGATTTCGAGATTTTTGGGTTTCGAGATTTTTGAGGCGTTACACATAATGCCCGTACCTCGTTCGGAAAGCAATTCTCAGAATGACTGAATCTTTTACTCGCAACTGATAGTATCTCAATCTCAGATCTATCTTTGAAAATACAGAAGCTCCTTTCAACTGATTGAACAAATCATCAATTTGTAGTAGAGGATACTTGTTCTTAATAGTCACTTTATTTAATAGACGATAATCAATGCACATTCTCATCGTGCCATCTTTCTTTTTCACAAACAGAATGGGAGCACCTTAGGGAGAAAACTCAGTCGTGTGAAACCTCTGTCTGTCAATTCTTGCAAATGAGACTTCAATTCTTTCAATTTTGTCGTAGCCATCCTATACGAAGCTATTGAGATTGGGGTCGTCCCCGGCACTAACTCAATGCCAAACTCAACTTCTCGAATCATAGGTAATCTTGGAGTTCTTCAGGAAACACGTCAGGAAACTCACAAACAACAGGCACTGATTCTATTTTCCTTTTTGTCACTTTCGTATCAATCACATACGCGAAATAAGCTTCACATATCTTTTTCACAAAATTTAGAACTTTCATCAAAGATATCACAACCGGTATACCATTCAAATCACTGGATTCAATTCAGACTATATCATCATTCTGACTTTTCAATTCAATAGTTTTCTATTTGCAATTCACAATAGCATTATGCAAAGTTAACCAATCCATACCCAGAATTATATCAAACTCATCAAAAGGTAACAATATCAGATCGGCCGGAAAACAAACATCTCGAAACATCAACAGACAACTCTTGCATACTTTGTCAACCAAAACACTCTAGCTTAATGGGTTCGATACTCTAATTATAAATTTAGTAGACTCTACAGGAAAAGTCTTACTAGATACTAAATCTATACATACATACGAATGTGTCAATCTTGGATCTATAAATGTAATCACAGAAGTATCATAAAGAGTAAATGTACTAGTAATGAGATTTGGAGGCGAAGCTTCCTCGCGAGCCCGAATAGCATAAGCTCTGGTAGGTGCTCTAGTTTCAGATCTCACAACGGCGTCTTTCTTCATTCTCTGACTACCACTCACATTACTTGTGTTTTTGGGTGGTCTACCTCTAGCAGCAGTGTTACTCGACCTCATATTCTGTACTGTATCTTGCTCGGTCAACTCAGGCATTCACAAATGAAATGATCTATTGATCCACATTTGAAACAAGCCCGATCATTCAATCTACAACTGCTGGGATGTCATTTACCATAATATTTGCACTCAGGTGGTGTTGGTTTGACATTTCCAACACTAGCTACTGAAGTAGCTTTTGAATTCACAGGTGGCCTGTCTCGATCTCTCTCGAATAACCCGTAGTAGCCTTTGAACGAATAGAACCATCTCGAAATCTCTTTGATGCTGACTGAAATGACTTATTCAATGATCTTTTTCATACCTCTCTAGCTTCTGAGTCGGCTTTTCTTTTCTTTTTCCTGAGTTCTTCAGCTTTACACACTCGTTCACTAAGCACAATGAACTCTTTTATATCTAGAATCCCGACTAACAAATAGATATCTTCATTCAAACCATCATCAAGTCTATTACACATAATTGGTTCAGTCAAAACACATTCTCGTGCATATTGACTTAATCTCACAAATTCCCGTTCATAATCCGTAATAGACATATGACCATGCTTTAGCTCAGAAGCTCTTTGCATTTCTGATCTATAAATCTCTGACTGATATACTTCTTTCTAAACTCAGCCTGAAAGAACTCCCACGTGACTTGTTCTTTTGGAACCACAGATATTAATGTTTTCCACCAATGATACGCCGTATCTCTCAGGAGTGAAACAACACATTTAAGACATTCATCAAGATTACATGACATTTCATCAAACATGCGTATTGTATTCTTGAGCCAAAATTTAGCTTTCTCAGCATCATCATCAGTAGTAGCATGAAACTCTTCAGCTCCATATTTTCTAATTTTATCCACTAGAGGCTTACTCAATTGAATTAGATTTATAGCTTTTGGCATAATAGGGACTTGTGGAGGACTAGACGGG
This sequence comes from Gossypium anomalum, assembly GCA_025698475.1. Lineage (NCBI taxonomy): Eukaryota > Viridiplantae > Streptophyta > Magnoliopsida > Malvales > Malvaceae > Gossypium > Gossypium anomalum. The sequence continues at coordinate 67,421,670 of CM046956.1, forward strand.
GGTGCAGGTTGCGAAGCAGCCGTATTGGTTCTAATATACTGAGTGAGCCATTCATTCATCATTTGGAAGAAGGCTTGCTTAGCCTCTCATTCGTGGCTTCTCAGAATCAACCTAGACTTAGCCGGCACTGCCCTTTGAGCAGGAGCAGGTGCATTACTTTCAACATTGTCAGCAATTATTCGTTCGAGATCCATTTGCTATACGAAAAACATATTTTAACTATCAGGAATCATCACACTATCACAATTTATATATATATGGCATGTATAGCTAGACTCTCATACGCTACGTTAGTCCTAGAATAGACTAAACCATAGCTCTGATACCAATAAAATGTAACACCCCTAACCCATATCTGTCGCCAGACTAGGGTTAAGAGGCGTTACAGAACATTTCAGAACATTTTAGGATCAATTCACAAACATCAATCATATATCATCCTTTTATAGCAATTCATACACATATAGTCCCTTTAGGAGGTCTATGAGACCTTAAACATGCTTTAGAAAGGTTTGGGACTAAACCTATCACATATTAAAGTTTCCAGACACTTTAAAAATTTTTTGCTATCACAAGTCACACGCCTGTGTAAACAGGACATGTGACTCACACGGTTATCAGACACGCCCGTGTTATACACCGTGTGAAAATAGGGCATACATATTGACTTGTACCACACGGCCGGAGACACGCCCATGTGCCTTGGCCTTGGTCGAAACTAACTTGGGTCACACGGTTGACCACACGCCTATGTGTCTAAACCGTGCTCAAGACTGACTTTAAATTGTAGGACTACCCCAAGGGACACACGGTCATGCAACATGACCGTGTATCGCACATGGCTAAGACACACACCCGTGTGGACAAAAAAATAGGTCATTTAAAAAGCCAATTTGCCACCCTTATCTCTTGTTCACCTAGCCATCAAAATAGAAGCATTTTAACTCATATATAGGCAGCCAAAACATACCAATTCAATCACATATCATACTATCAATTCATAACCATTTCAACCACTCAATTTTATATTCAAAACATACCAAAAGATCATTTCAAAACAATCTACAATATGCCAACTTCCAAGCATTAATACTTCAATTAACTACTAACCAAATTACTATCACAACCATACCAAATAAGCCAACATATAAAGCACTATATACATCACGTATATATATATAACACTTACCAAACACAATACTTAGGCCAACTCAAATGACCATACATATCAACATTTACAAGCCAAATCTCATGGCTAACATCATAGCTTAAAACATACTAAAATGACACTAGCTCATACCTGCCATATACCTTATATATATACATAAAGGTCTCGAAAGTGCTAACAAAATGATTGATAATGTGATGACGGTTCTCGATGATCCCCGATTCTGAGCTAGCTTTGACGATCTATAAAACATAGGAAGAACACACAAAGTAAGCTTTTAAAGCTTAGTAAGTCATAAGCAAATAAATTATCAAATTAACATTAGCACGATTATTTCAACATGGCCAAATATGAAAAATCTCATGAACATAGTGATCACACCTTCAACATACATAGTTCATATCATCATCTCAAGTACTATACTTACCTTATTTTCAAGAACATTTAACTTCACACATACCTGAACCATTTAGCTCGATTTCACATTTGATCTTAACTCAACATTGCCCATTGAACCATTCAGAATCAATACGGATACTCGAAAAGCTCGAAAAGCTTGTACAATGCCAACGTCCCAGACGAGGTCCTACATGTAATCAAATATCGCTGCCTACATAAAATCATATACGATGCCACTGTCCTAGACATGGTCTTACACGTAAATCTCAAATCAAAGCCAACGTCCCTGACGTGGTCTTTCACGAAATCACGTATCGAAATCCTATGTCATGACATATGTATCTTAACTATTCTTATGGTTCGTACGGAGCTTTCGGACACCATAATTCGATCGATTCATGCTCGTAACAAATCATTCAATGCTAAATTCAATTCGGCAATGTAGTTATACATACCTACAATTCAATTCGGCTATGTACAAAATAAATACATTCAATTTAACATTATTTATTCACTTATGAACTTACATCGTACGAGAATGAACGGAAATGAACGACTATTTAACTACTTCCGTTTTTTCCCGATCTAATTCCGTTTTCTTTGGTTCTTGATCTAAACACATTCAAATTTGACTTATTCAATCTCACATTCATTCAAATCAACCCATAAACACATATTTAGGGAATTTTACATATTAACTCTCACATTTTCACATTTTGACACTTAAGTCCCTAATTCATAAAATCACAAAATATGCATAATTTCATTACACACATGCCTAGCCGAATTTTCCTTTAGCTGATATAACCCACATATTACATTTATTTCACGTTTTAGCCCCTCAATTTTTCATTTTCGCAATTTAGCTCAATATACTCAAAGTCATCAAAAATCCAAACACAAAACATATTAATCCAGCACATATCTTTCATTTTTCATCAACTATCATCACAAAGCTCACAAAAGCATCAATGGCATAATTCAAAATCATCATCAAATTCTAAAATTGAGATGTGGGCTTGATAGATTTCTAAGCAACAATATCAAAAACATAAAAATATCAAAAGTCGAGCAAATTACATACCTCAATTAGCCAATATGAGTGTCGAATGCTTATAAACACATAAACCCTATTTTCTTTCTTGTATTTTTGGCAAACAAGATGATTAATGCACTAATCTCATGTTTTGTTATAAATTAATAATCATTAATAAGCCATTTATTAATTTAACCTTACTATTTTCATGTAAAAACCATTAAGTAATATCCAACTTTGTCCATGCATAATTCCAATGGTCCATTTAGATCTTAAGGTTCTCACATTTAATAAGACACATCAATTTGGCACTTAATCAAATAAAAGGCCACTTTTGCATTTTCTGCGATTTAGTCCTTTTCACAAATTAAGCACACAAACTATCAAATTTTCATATGAAACTTTAACACATGCTTAGCCACATACTGCAAACACAAAAAATACTATTAAAATATTTTTTTAACTCAGATTTGTGGTCCTGAAACTACTGTTCTGACTAGGGTCTAAATCGGGCTGTTACAGAATTAATTAATGATGACTCAATGACGATTCGATGAAGTTCGATGACTCACAACCACGGCTAGGAATAGTTAGGATACAAATGTCATGACATTAGGGTTACGTGCGATCCCATGTAAGACCACGTCTAGGACATGGCATTGGCATCGATATGTAATTTCATGTAAGACCATAGCTGGGCTATTGGCATCGATATGTGATCCCATGTAAGACCATGTCTGGGACATGGCATTGGCATCAATATGTGATCCCATGTAAGACCATGTCTGGGACATGACATTGGCATTGATATGTGATTCCATGTAAGACCATATCCGAGATATGGCATTGGAATCCTACCATGTGTATGAGAATTCCCGAGTATCTTTTAGTAGTTTCAAATGGTTTAATGGGTAATCCAAAGATTATATCAAAGAGATGACAAGGTATGATCATGTTGAAAGAATACAGGTACGTACACAAAGCTCATAAATATTGAGATTATGAATCGAAAAGACCTCGAAAGAAGTGAATGAATGAATTATGATCATGAGTTTTATTGTACTTTATGTAAATGGCATGACTTAAAATGTACCATGACACTTGATGACATTGTGATAAATATTATTGTGTTATGTGTATAATATTACATGGTTAATGTTGGTAATTATTTACATGTAAACTTACTAAGCTTTATGCTTACTCCCCTTTCCTTTTCATTTTCTTATAGTATCGCCAAGCTAGCTCGGGGATCGAAGGACATCAAAGCTCGATTCACACTATCAAACTAATCTTTTGGGTATAGTGAATTTAAGTATTTTGAGTATGGCATGTATAGGGACTTGGTTTTTTTTGGTTATATGTCATATTTGTGTAGCCAAATGTGTTGGCTTATAATGATTTGATGATTCATTTTGTATGTGGCCATGAGATTAATTATGGGGATGTAATCCTATTCAGACATGCATACATGTTCTATGGTCACTCATGTTGTTGTTAAATTCATTTGGCATGGATGAATTGTGGATATTGTAACACCCCTTACCCGTACCCATGCCTAGGGACAAGTACGAGGCGTTACCAGACAGACATAAAGGCAGAACCAGAAACTACGGGTCATAAAATTTTTTTTCAACCTTAAGTTGATTTATTTGTATGGGCCTACGAGGCCTTTATTTAATGCCAAGAATAAATCAAAACAAAATCGGATCTTCGACATGAATTCCTTGAACAATACCCCACACGCCCGTGGGTAGGGCAACAGGCTCATGGCCCCAAGCCGTGGGGCTATACTGACTTATGGACACGGCCATGGCACACGCCCGTGGGTTCACCCCGTGTCCATAACTTGAGCATCTTGTTAAATTAACACGACCAAGACACACATCCGTGTCTCTAGCCCGTGCTTGATGCTAACTTAGAATTTTAGGTGCAGGGGACGCACGGCCATACCACACGCCCATGTGAGTGGCCCGTGTACACACGCCCGTGTGTCTCACCATATGGATCATATTAGGCTATTTTTCAAACCCTAGGTCACCCTTTTTATCACACTTATACTTATTGGATGTCAATTAACAAGCAATATTCACTTAATACTTATGAATGGTCTCCATAAAACCTTATTGCATGGAAACCTCATATCATTGGTTTACGCATGCCATAACATTCCTTAGTAGTCTGAAGGATGATAGCAATATGTGCTTGAACATTGGATTTTGGCTCATTATTTACTCATTGCCAATTATGATCCTCCCAATTTTGATGAATTGGTCACATTACACAAATATGTCTATATTATGACATATGTATAAACATTTAACAATTCATTTAGCATGATGGTAGGATAACATACCACAAAAGACCATATATCAAAGCCATTACAAAATGTATAAAAAAGGCACCCAAGCCTTTACATTGGTTAGCCAAATGACTTTTAACAAAATAACTCAAAAGCACCTATACATGCCAAATGAACAAAATAAAAGTATTCATATACCAAAGCGGACCTAGTTGATAGTGTGTTGTAATCTCTAACCGTCATCCAAGCCTTATGAGTCCACAAGCTCTGAAAAGTAGGAGAAAAGAGAGGAGTAAGCATTTACATGCTTAGTAAGCTTGATTAACTGGAAAGAAAACTTACCAGATAATTTAGCATTCAACCATATTTGATTAGTAAACTCAATTACCATGAAAAGCTTTTCCTAATCATGCACTCAATCATTGTGTTAGATACATATATATATATATATATCAATAACACCATGGAATTTAACTTAGATAAGCTCATCACTTTACAATTCATCTTATACAGGTGTATCATATTAGTCTCATTGAGTTTATAGGCAATCTCGATTAAAATACCCATTATCAGTCAATTCGTGTGAATAATCATATCAGATATGCACTCTCGTGAACCTCACATTCTTATGGTGGGATTACCAGTCCAGGCTAAATCCTCCATTCAGAAAACTCATAAGGTGATGCTGAGATTACCAGTCCAGGCTAAATCTCATTCATGGCAAACATCCTTAATGAGCTAGGATCTGAATTACCAGTCCAGGCTAAATTCAGACCCTATTTGGATTACCCATCCTGGCTAAATCCATAGCGCACACTTATTCTTCGGGAGGCTCAATCATTCGGAAGGAACACTCGTCCAAGATAGATCCTTTTTAGAGATGAGATCAATGGATTACCCGTCCGGGCTAAATCCTTACTGCAACACATGCAGGATCTCATTTTTCATGTAAATTAGGGTTCCTCTATCGGATTTCCCATTCAACCTCAACCGAGATGTTTTTCATCATTTCATTGTACAATTGTATTTTATACAATTACGTATTTTGAATAAATGCAATTCAGCATCATACATTTATTAACGTATACAATTTAGCATAATATATGTTTACTTAGGGTTATCTGAACTTACCTGGTATTCGTTGGTTTAATGTTTCGGTCACTCCGAAACCTTCTATTTCCTCGATCGACCTCTGAAATTTGTTCTTCAGGGTCTATAACAATAAGAATAGATTATTAACCATTCATTTAATCCATTTCAAGTCTAAATTCCACCCTTGGTCAAAATGACCGTTTTGCCCCTAGCCTTTCACGTTTTTACGATTTAGTCCCTATGCTCGTATAATGTAACTCATGCAATTTCTACCTTACCCAAGCCTAGTCAAACATTTTTCTCTCCTATGATAACTCTCATTTTCCATTAATTTCACATTTCTACCACACATTTTATAACTTTCACAAAATAGTCTCTATAAGGGTTTTTCATGAAAATCACCTAGAAAAAGATGTTTAACATACAACATCCTTTCATATTCCGCCATAAACTCTCAAAATACAAGCATGTCATGCATGGGTAAATTTTTAAATATAAACCCTAGCATGAAATATGGGTAGAAATGGAAAGAACAAGTTACCGGGATCTCAAAAATACGAAAAACATTAAAAACGGGGCTTGAGAGCACTTACTATTGAGCTTGGAAATTGAAGAAACCCTAACTATGGAGAGCTCAAAATTTTGGCAGCTATGAGGAAAGAAGATGGCTGATTTTTCCTTCTTTTTCCCTCTTTTAATTCATTAAAATGGTAAATGACCAAAATGCCCTTAGACTCTTTCTTTGAAATTCATCCATGCAAGCCTATTTTTTTGTCCAAATTTCTAGAACTTGGTCAAATTACTATTTAAGGACCTCTAATTCATAATCCAATACAAATTGGTTCTAAAATCCATGTTTTGAAACTTATTCAATTTGGTCCTTAATTCTCAGTTGAAGATCTTATACTTAAAATTTCTTCATGAAACTCTAATGTAAATATATTATAATATTCTAAACCCCATAACAATCATAAAATAAATATTTTACATCAGATTTGTGGTCTGAAAACCATTATTCTGACTAAGCCCTATTTTGGGATGGTACAGATATGATCATGGATGCTTGATGATGGAAATGTGAGTAAATGACATAATAAGAACTAAGGCATGAATGTATGAAATGAAATTAAATTGATGTTTCATATTGCATGTGATTTGGTAAGCTTGGTCAAAATAAAATATGAAGTCTTAAGCAAGTATAAATTGATAAGAAGTTGATGTGTATGAGCCATATTTATGAATGTGTAAGTGCTTCATTTATGCCATGTAGGATGTCATTGAGATGTGTAAGTGTGCAGGTGTTATTAAGGGTGACAAAAGGCTTGGAAAGTAGCCTCAAAGTTGTCCGCACAAATAGGCACACGGACGTGTGTCTAGACCGTGTGTCACACACACGGTCTGCCCCATGGGCGTGTTATCCAACTGTGTGTCCCCTACACCCTAATTAGGTAAAACAGAATGGCCAGTAGTAAACACACAGGTAGAGACACGACCGTGTGTCTTAGCCGTGTGAAGGATACGGCCTCAGGACATAGGCGTGTGCCCAGACCGTGTGAAGTCTGCATTTGATTTTTGGAATTTAATTCACCACACGGCCTAAGCGCACGGGCATGTGACCCTAATTGTGTTGTTGACATCATAAACAGAGGGTTACACGGGTTGAGGACAGGGGCGTGTCCCAAGCCACATGGGCATGTGACCCTGTTTCATGAAAATTTCCTAAGTTTTCCCAAAGTTTTTCTAAAGTTCTCAGTTTAGCCCCGAACTACCCTCGATGTATGTTTTGGGCCTCGTAGGCCCATATAAAGGAAAATTTGTATATGTATGAATGACTTTAATTTGAACGAAATTTTATGGCTCAATTTTATATATTTCTCATGTTTAAGTCTGGTAATGCCTCGTATCCAGTCCCGGTGTCAGACACGGGTAAGGGGTGTTACATCGTAGGCTCATAATAGAGACTTTATGATTAATTTCAAAAAGTTTGAATTTGATGCCAAATTTTTTGGCTCGGAAGTGTATGTTTGCTTGTGTTTAAGTCTGGTAATGTCTTATACCTTATTTTGGCATCGAATACGAGTAAGGGGTGTTACATTTAGTGGTATCAGAGCTATGGTTTAGTCGATTCTCGGACTAACCTAGCATGTGTGAGAGTCTAGCTATACATGCCGTATATAACTTGTGATAGTGTGATATCTCCCAACTCTGATGAAATTGTTTTGTTGAGACAGAGATGTTTTCCAACCGAGCTATTTTCAAAAATGCTGAAAGTGATACTAAGATATTTGAAAATGTGTTTGTGATGAGTCGAAACATGAAAAGGTATGCATAAGAGTTCATGATATGTATGTGATAACGTACAAAATGAAATAATCATAAGTTGAGAAATATGGGTAAAATGTCATTGTTCTGGTTGAATGTTGTGTTTCAATGGGTTATGGTGATTTTATGAAACGAAATAAAAGTTTATATTATGATAAGCTCATCCATGTTTATTTGTCATTCATATGATGTTATGTGCCTAACTTGTTTGATTAAGTGAATGCAATAAGTAAATTTACTCAAAAGTTATAGAATGTATGTATAAGTGCACTTGTTTGAATAATATACTCGAAAAGTTCGTGTAACATAAATATGTATGTTAATTTGCCTAAAGTGAATTATATAACTGTGATGATATTATGATGATGATGAATGTTAAGTCACATGTGTGCATATATGAGAGTCGAGTTAGAGGCTTTACGACCTCACCCCCTTACCAATGTGGTATTTTATAATGAAATTTCATGAGATTTATGTTGAATGGGTTCACAAGTGAGAGACTAAAGAGTTCAGTAGTGGAATAACTAATAATGTGGTCAAAGTTGAGAATAGTTTGGCAAGTGAATATAGTTTTGGAAAAGATGTCAGGTTATTCTAAATATTACTTGGATTTTGCAATGTCACGGTTAAAGAAAAAGTTAATCTCAGCTAATCGACTCATTCAGGTATGATGTTTAAGGTATGTATTTGCTGGAATTTCTTTTGGATTGATTTTCGTTAGTGAATGGAATAATATGGGATTAGGGATGACAGAATTAGTCAAAGAAATGATATTGAATCGTAAAGATGTTTGACTGTAACAGTTGAAATTGAATAGATTATGATGATCTCTCTTGGGTATTTTATATATTCATTTATCCTTAGAGATATATGTGATTGTTCATTTTCTGATGAAATTCTTATCGTATGAGAATGCTAGTTGATTAAAATGTTAGACGAAAACACTGTTGGTCTGGTTGGTTGATGATCAGCTTATCTTGTCTCTCTCACTTTGGGGTTCTATAATATTATGTTTGGAATAAAACTTGATAGTGAAAATTTATGTGAAGCTATTCTTCTGTTTCTATTGGATGATGTTTTGTTTTACATATATATATTTGGAAAATATATTATCTCTGTTACAATTGATTCCAAAGTGTGTAAGCATTATTTTTCTTCTGATTTTCTCCGAGGAATCATCAATATCTTTATTATTTCTTATGAGTTATGTTCTCAGACTTCCAGTATGGTATTCGCATATTAGATTTCTTTATCTCGATTTTATTATCATCCTTATTTCGTAAATTATCAATCATGGCTCATATTTAAAGTGCGTTCTTTGGCGTATAATAACTATGTCTATTATGGGTGTATTTCTTGTTCGATCATAAGAACGTGGTGATTCTGGTATCAGGATTTCTCTAATTTTCGTGAAAAAATTGACATCGGCAAAGGTATAGATAGTGGAAGCTCAAGCTCCAACTGTATGATGGTTTCCTTTTCTCAGGTAAGTTTGATTAAGGTCAATGAGTTCAATTAGGATATTTTGTTTTCTTGAGCTAATGCAGTTGTAAAGATATTTGATTAGCATGTTAAGGGAATTATAAAAGATTGTATGTTTGAGTCCTTTAACAGCATGAAGAAAGGAGCATTTTGATATGTTATTATTTGATAGTTGAGAATGATCGTGATTTTTCGTGATAAGTTTTATAAATTTATAATTAATCATTCTTGAAACTAACTATTATCACGACGTAGGAAAGTGTACCTATCGAATAGTAGTATAGCTTTAACAAGACCGAATTGTTGAACCCAAGGGAACTAAAAGTACTAGTAATGACTGTCTTTTATTATCTAGCCTAAGAATAATGGAGTTTGTTTTAATTAATTAATTAACTAAACTAAGAGATCACAGAAAATAGAATTGAGGAATTACTTTTGGACAAATGATTAAATTAAGACAATACCTAAAGAAAAATCCACCTAGACTTCACTTGTTATTTCGGCTCTGAATCAGACGATTTATTCATTTAACTTGTTTCGTAGAAATCCCTAAGTTATGTTATTATCCCTATTCAAGACTAATAACGTCTAACCCTAGAATTTCTTTCTAATTAACACCCTAGGGTTGCATTAACTCGACCTATGGATCCTCTTATTAGGTTTCACCCTAATTCGGCAAAATCTTGTCACCCTATCCCTAGGCGCGCAATCAACTCCGCTTAATTATGACAAAGTCACTCTTAGACAGGGGCTATTCATCCTCCAACTAAGAGCATTAACTTGAATCAATATCCTGAAATACTGAAACAAGAATTAAGAACACATAATTAAGAACAAGTCAAATATTTCTCATACAAATCAAAAAATAATAACAAGATTCGTCTTAGGTTTCATTCCCTTAGGTATTTAGGGGATTTAGTTCATAACTAAATAGGAAAACATCTAAGAAGAATAATGACTACAAAACATAAAGAAAACCCAAAACTCTTTAAGGGAAATTGAGGAGAGATCTTTAGTCTTGATCATGAATCCGACTTCTAAGATAGATCAATCAGCTTTCTTGGAGTAATTCCTTGCTCCCCACTCTCCGTCTCCTTTAGTCCTCCTCTAGGGTGTTTAAATAGGCTTTAGAATGCCTAAAAGCCCTCAAAATCGTCCTTTTTCAAATAGATCTTAACTAGGGCTCGGCAGGGGCACCCCGTGTGCGATTACTTCAGGCCGTGGTCGAGGCTGAGAGATCAACATGCCCCTGCTGAGTTGTTTTAGGCCGTGGTCGAGCCTGTTAGAATGGCACGGGTGTGTGTTCTGCCCATGTGAGGAAGCCCAGGCCGTGTTGTTTTCCCACTTCGGCCTATTTTCTCCGTTTTTAGCCCGTTTCTTGTTCTTTTTGCTCTCCTATGCTCACCTAAGTATAAAATATGAAATTAAAGGATTAGAAGCATCAAATTCACCAAATCTAAGGAGAAATCATTCATAAATGTGTTAAGAAGGGGATAAAAATATGTATAAATTATGGTTTATCAAATACCCCCACACTTAAGCGTTTGCTTGTCCTCAAGAAAAATTCTCAATTCACAATTAAGAATTCCTTTGTCTTAATTTATAATTCCTATCAATAAAATCTCAAACTAATTCATAAGTAATCATACATTGAGAATTCAACTAGAAAAGCATTAAAGTTTCAAACATTACAAGTTGAGTATTTAATCACGGAAAACATAGGCATCTCCCCTTATCTAAATAGTTACTATTACTTCGAGATCTCACAGAGTTTAACAACTTTACTAAAGATTCACTCAAATCACTCACGGTGTTTAAGGATAATGAAATTAGCACTCAACAGTCAATATAAAAAGTTATTACCATAGGCTTGCATGAAAATCAAATGTCCACCACTATATATTGAGGTGATACATCAATCAAAAGGTCTTTAGAGGGTAGTAATGAGGCTCGGTTAGGGGGTGTGGTCACATGCTGAAAGAAAAGGTTAGAATCAAGATTGAATTGAAAAATTACTCAACTATAAAAATATTTAATCATCACTTGCGTACAACAGAGCTTCTTCTCAGAAAATGGAATTTAAAAACTTAAGCTCAAAAACAAAAGATTACTACTACTAATATGTATACATGTTTTTTTTTTAAGAACAAGTCAAATAACATAGACTAACTACTAAGAACAATACATACCTAAGCAATTTATTCAAATCAAATCTCGATAAAAATAGGGATCAAATTAATTGAGGGGATTTCAACAATAATGAGTTAAGGGTTAATATTAAGGGTAATACAAGGAATGGCTTGTTATGCTCAACGAGGTTTACTAAGGGTTAATTGTGGAGGTAGGCTTTTCATGGCATGAGTGGGTTAATCCTAAGTGCCTCTATCATTTTGACATATCAAATCAAATGATGTGGTCTTGACATGCATAATTATGCAAGTTCTAGAATAACAATTCGATATTGACGCACTCAAGAAATAATAAAAGTGAGCATGAAGGGAATAATAGATGCTCTTTAAAGGCTCAAAATCTCACAAAAATTATGACTTTTTGATTTTCAAAACTGTATATTTCAATTCAAGGTAATACCTAAACTTGGGGAAAGCAACCTAAAATTTTAAATTCTCAAAAATCAACTTATCATGCTTAATTCTCTAACGTCTTAAAGTTTAAATAATCAATGTGTGACTGCCTATGTTTTAATTCAAGATATATCAATAAAAATCATAAATTAATCAAAATTCATCCTAAAAATAATATGATAGATTTGCAAGAGAACAAGGCAATATTCAGGGATTTTTCTGATAATGAAATGAATACCCCCCACACTTAAGATGTACATTGCCCTCAATGTACAAAGATAAATATACTGAAAAATCTAAATATAAGATCATAAGATAGGGAGAGAAGTGAAACTTCTTGAATGGATGGAATCCCTGGATTAGCAAGAGCGAGAATTGAAAATAGAGCTGGAGGGAAGGCATGATTCTGAGGAAGAATGAAGGAAATAATCTGATAATAATCATAAAGATAAGCCGCGTTTTAAGAAAAAAAGAATCTTTAGAAATAACAAAAAGTAAAAATAAAAATAAAATAAGAGAAATAATATAATTTTGCAAGTGGCACGGCCGTATCATATGCCCGTGTTTGTCGCAAATTGGGAGTTCGTCGTACGGCCTAAGGACACGCCTGTGTGTCTAGGCCGTGTGGCTGCATGATCGTATCGTACGACCATTTGCGATGTGGTTTGCTTCTCCCACGCCCATGTACTTATACGCACGCCCGTCTTATTTTGGCAATGTCGACCACAGGTGCTAGGCACGGGCGTGTCGTACACCCATGTCATTTAACAGATTTGCCCACGGCCTGCTCACACGATCATGGAAATTTATCGCATCCCGTGTTTTGGGAAAAAATTTACTCTATTTTTACATGGTCGTATCGTACGGCCGTGTCTTTTCTCGTGTTACGGGCATGGCCTAAGGCACGCCCGTGTGCATGGCCGTGTGGATTTTGTGAACCTGTGTTTAAAGATTCAGTTAGTGATCTAGGTATTTAAATTTTGAAATTTAAATAAAATTTAAATAAATAAAAACTTTTAGTACTCGGGTTGCCTCCCGAGAAGCGCTTGTTTATAGTCTAAGCTCGACTTTCCCTTGTTGGTGTATTCAGGGAGGTTTATGGAGTCATAACTCCTCTCCATCGTCCTAAAAATTCTCACCGTTATAAAGTTTGAGACGATGGCCGTTTACCTTGAAAGTTCCCTGTGATGGGTGACGTACCTCTACTGTGCCATATGGAAAAATAGATTGAACTACGAAAGGTCCTAACCATCGTGATTTAAGTTTTCTAGGAAACAATTTGAGTCTCAAATTATAGAGCAAGACAAAATCTCTGACTTTAAATTGTTTCTGTTGCTTTAAACGAGCGGCATGGCGCCGCTTTGTTGCTTCCTTGTATAGGCGTGAGTTTTCATATGCATTGGCTCGCCACTCATCTAGCTCATTCAACTGCATCAACCTATTTTTACCTGAAAGTTCAAGATCAAGGTTTAGAAATTTAATAGGCCAAAAAGCTTTATGCTCTAGTTCAAACGGTAGATGACAACTTCTTCCATAAACAAGTCTGTAAGGTGATGTTCCTATGGGAGTCTTAAAAGCAGTTCTATAAGCCCATAAAGCATTATCTACTTTCATCGCCCAATCTTTCCTATTTGATTCTGCTGTCTTTTCAAGAATCCATTTGATTTCTCGGTTTGCCACTTCGAATGGTATGGGGTGGCTGTTCTGTGATGGACTCTGTAACACTCCTAATCCCGTACCCGTCGCCGGAAGGATTTAAGAAGTATTACCATACAAGCATGAAGTTTCTTTTAATTATAATCAGATAATTCCATTTGAATACCAATAGAACCGAATTCCATTTATACAACAGACAAGGAGTCATCTTAAGTTAATAATTATCTCGATTCATTCATAAGTTCAATTCGATCAAAACATTTAAAACATTAAGTACATATCAACTACACATACATACTAACTAGGTGGAACTCATATAATAACTTAACAAGCCATTTTCGCATGGCTATATATATATATATACATCACCAAAAAGATACTTAATTAACATCAAAAGTCAATCCTATACATGCCATTTTTAAAGTTCAACTACAAGGTACCAAATGGGCTTAGATAGTGTAGATGACTTGGCTTTGAAATCCCTTTAGATCGATAGCTAACGACGAGATCTATAAAACAGAGAATTTAAGCGACAGAGTAAGCATTTCGATGCTTAGTAAGTTTAAGTAATGAAATCATTTACAACTAAAGCATAACATTCATAAGCTAAATAAATACATAAACGCAAAACTCCATGATCATGTTACCTCACACTTCAATCATTATATTCACACGCTCAGAGTCAAACCTGACTAAATTTCATTTAAGTCAAAAATTATGTACCCTGAATAAGCTAAATATTTCATACAACCCTAAGATATGACCCGGAGTTCACTATTCAATTAAACGAATACATTTTAAACCAAATCAACCTTTACAATGTATATATATATGAAACATACCTTATCATCTTAGAAATTTGAGCGCATTTATTTGGAATTATTATAGCCGTATCACCAATTCCGAATCAGCACGAATGTCTTCGGGGCTTAGCCCGGATATAACAACTAGCACGGATGCCTTCGGGACTTAGCCCGGATATAACAACCAGCATAAATGCCTTTACTAACGGAACCTTTTTGTTTCGTAACTCTTTTACTTCACGAGCTAGGATACGAATCGGTTCTTCTTCATAACTCAAATCGGATTGAATTTCAACCTCTGTTGGATTAATTATGTGCGACGGATTGGATCTATACCGTCGAAGCATCGAGACATGAAAAACGTTGTGAATCTTTTCAAATTCAGGGGGTAATATTAATCTGTATGTGACTGGTCCAATTCGTTCAGATATTTCATACGGCCCGATGAACCTCGGACTCAATTTGCCTTTACGACCAAATCTGAGCATTTTTTTCCAAGGTGAAACTTTAAGAAAAACTTTGTCTCCGACCTGATACTCGATGTCCTTTCGTTTTAAATCCGCATATGACTTCTGATGATCTGAAGCTGCTTTCAGACTTTCACGGATTACTTTTACTTTCTGTTTAGCATCTTTAATCAAATCAACCCCGAAGATTTTACTTTCACTGAGCTCGGTCCAAAACAACGGTGTACGGTATTTACGACCATACAAAGCTTCGTAAGGTACCATCTTAATTCTATATTGAAAACTATTGTTATAAGCAAATTCAATCAAAGGTAAATACCGTTCCCATGAACCACTAAACTCTAGAATGCAACACCTCAACATATCTTCGAGTATCTGAATTATCCGCTCAGATTGGCCATCAGTCTGAGGATGAAAAGCGGTGCTAAAATGCAGCTTGGTACCCAAAGCTTCTTGTAATTTCTTCCAAAATCACGATGTGAATCTCGGATCTCTATCTGACACAATAGAAATAGGTACTCCATGTAACCTTACAATCTGAGATACATACATTTCAAATTAGCTTGTCAAGGAATAATCCGTGCGTCTGAGAATAAAATGAGCTGACTTCGTTAGTCTATCAACAACAACCCAGATCGCATCTTTCTTGCTTGATGACAATGGCAACCCCGATACAAAATCCATCGTGACTCGATCCCACTTCCATTCTGGTATCATGATCGGCTGAAGTAATCCCGAGGGCACTTGGTGTTCCGCTTTTTACTTGTTGACATATCAAGCACTTTGAAACAAACTCGAAAATGTCTCTTTTCATACCACGCCACCAAAACTGATGTTTCAGGTCATTGTACATTTTCGTACTCCCCGGGTGAATTGACATTCGGCTACAGTGAGCTTCGTTTAGAATCATCGAAATAAGTTCTGAATTTCTTGGAACGCACAATCGACTTCTGAACCTCAAACAATCGTCATCATCTATTTGAAATTCAGATTCCATATTCGAAACACATTCAGCCCGTTTTGCCACCAATTCATCATCGACTTTCTGAGCTTCACAAATTTGATGAATCAACAATAGTTTGGCCCTTAATTCTGCTACTAACACGTTATCGAATAAAACAGACAGGTGTACATTCATCGCTCATAAAGCAAACAGTGATTTACGACTTAAAGCATCTACAACCACATTAGCCTTTCCCGGGTGATAATCAATGACAAGCTCATAATCTTTTAACAACTCAAGCCAATGTCTTTGTCGCAGATTCAAATCTCTTTGAGTCATCAAATATTTGAGACTTTTGTGATCCGAATATATATGGCACTTCTCACCAAACAAGTAGTGACGCCATATTTTTAAAGCAAAAACAATGGCAGCTAACTCGAGATCATGAGTCGGATAGTTTTTCTCATGCGGCTTCAATTGTCTTGATGCATAAGCTACCACTCGACCTTCTTGCATCAATACACAACCCAGCCCAAGCAAGGATGCATCATCAGAATGACAAATTCTTTCTGGGATACGGGTTGTACTAATATCAAGGCTTCATCAAATAAGTTTTCAATTGATCAAAACTTTTCTGACATTTCTCTGACCAATCGAACTTAACATCTTTCTGAAGTAATCTCGTCATTGGTGTGGCTATCATCGAGAAACCTTTTACAAAGCGTTTGTAGTAACCGGCAAGTCCCAAAAAGCTCCGGACTTCAGTAATATTCCTTGGGGGCTTCCAATCGAGTATGGTTGAAATTTTGCTCGGATCAACTCTAATACCCGATGCAGATACCACGTGTCCCAAAAAGCTAACTTTTCTTAATCAGAACTCACATTTACCGAACTTAGCATACAACTGTTTATCCCGTAAAATCTGCAACACTAATCTCAGGTGCTCGGCATGTTCGATTTCATCGCGTGAATAAATCAAGATGTCGTCTATAAACACAACTACAAACTGGTCCAAATATTGTCTGAAAATTCGATTCATCAAATCCATAAATACCGCAGGGGCATTTGTAAGCCCAAACGGCATCACTAAGAACTCATAGTGACCGTATCTCGTTCTGAAAGCAGTTTTGGGTATATCTGAGTCTCGAACTCACAATTGATAATAACCCGATCTCAAATCTATCTTTGAAAACACCGAGGCTCCCTTCAACTGATCAAACAAATCATCAATACGTGGTAACGGATATTTATTCTTTATGGTCACTTTATTCAATTGACGATAGTCGATGCACATTCTCAAGGTTCCGTCCTTCTTTTTCACAAACAAAACTGGTACACCCCAAGGTGAAAAACTCGGTCGAGCAAAACCTCTATCCGTCAACTCTTTCAACTGAGTTTTCAATTCTTTCAATTCCGTTGGTGCCATACGATACGGGGCCATCGAAATTGGTGTGGTACCAGGTACTAGTTCGATACCGAATTCAACCTCTCGAACGGGTGGTAATCCTGGTAACTCCTCAGGAAAAAACATCTGAATACTGACAAACCACTGGCACTGATTCAAGCTTCTTTTTTGGTTCTTTACTATCAAGTACGTATGCAAGATATGCCTCACACCCCTTTTTAACATATTTTTGGGCCAGCATCGAAGATATAACTGCTGGCAACCCGTTCATATCAGTAGACTCAACTCGGATTATCTCATTGTTTGCGCATCTCAAATCAATAGTCTTTCTTTTGCAATTCACAACTGCATCATGGAAGGTCAACCAATCCATACTGAGGATAACATCAAATTCATCAAATGGTAAAAGCATCAAATCGGCCAGAAAATAGGAACCTCGGATTGCTAGGGGACTTTCTTACACACCTTATCAACAAATACATAATGACCCAAGAGATTTGACACTCGGATTACGAACTCAGTAGACTCAATAGGTAGAGTCTTACTGGATGCTAAAGTCTCACATACATATGAATGAGTAGAATCGGGGTCTATCAAAGCAATCACATCAGTATCAAAGAGAGTAAAAGTACCCGTAATAACATCTGGCGAAGAAGCATCCTCACGTGCACGTATAGCATAAGCTCTAGCAGGAGCACGAGCCTCAGATCTGGTTGTAGCATCTCTAGATCCTCTCTGACTGCCGCTAGCATTCCCCGCATTTCTAGATGGTCTACCTCGAGTAGTGTAGCACCCGGTTTCCCTCTCTGATTTACATTCTGCTCAGACAGTCTCGGACAATCCTTGATAAAGTGGTCAGCTGATCCACACTTATAGCAGGAGCGGTCATGGAATCTACAACTCCCCGAATGCCATTTACCACAATACTGACACTCTGTCCTGTCTCGACGATCATTTCCCACACTGGCAACCGAAGTGACTCGCGTACTCACACGGGGTCAATCGCGATCTCGTCTGGAAAAACCCGAAGTGTCTTTGGATCAGCCAGAATCATCTCTAAATTTCTTCGATGACTGTTGAAAGGGCTTTCCCGAAGATCTCTTACGAAACTCTTTGGCTCCCATTTCACTTTTCTTTTCTCCTTCATCGAGCTCTTTCGCTTTGCAAGCTCGCTCGACAAGTACTACGAACTCTCGATTTCTAGAATGCCAACATACGACTTTATATCTTCGTTCAAACCATCTTCAAAACGTTTACACATTACAGCTTCTGAAGAAACGCATTCTCGAGCATACCGGCTAAGCCTCACAAACTTTCGTTCATAATCAGTAACCATCATGGAACCTTGTTTAAGTTCGAGAAATTCTTTTCGTTTTTGATCAATGAATCTCTGGTGATATACTTTTTTTTGAAACTCGGTTTGGAAAAACTCCCAAGTTACCCGCTCTCTGGCTACAACAGAAATCAACGTATTCCACCAATAGTAGGCAGAATCATGTAGCAAAGAGATAGTACACTTTAAGCATTCCTCGGGTGTGCAAGAAAGTTCATCAAGTACCGGATAGTGTTGTCCAACCAAAATTCACTTGCTCGGCATCATTCATTATCAGCGTAGCTTTAAATTCGTGAGCCCCATGCTTTCGATTCTCATCAACCGGGGCTTGTTTAACCTCATCCGGTCGATTCACGAGATCTGCGGCGGGTGCGTGGGGATGTATTAGTCGGGAGTGGGGTTGTGGAATGAAGTAGTATTAGTTCGGATGTATTGGTTAAACCAATCATTCATCACATTATAAAAGGCTTGTCTAGCCTCGTCATTTTGATTGCTCGCAATGTGTTGAGAGTCCATTGGTGCCGCCCCGTCTTGCGAGTAGGCGCTATACTCTCCACATCGTTAGCTATCGCTCGATTGGGATCGGGATCCATTACTAACAAAAACACACATTTTTAACTGTTAGAAATCATCACACTATCGTATTAACACTTAATGGCATGTACAGCTAGACTCACACATGCTACGTTAGTCCTAGAATCGACTAAACTGTAGCTCTCGATACCAATAAAATGTAACACTCCTAATCCTGCATCGTCGCGGGAAGGATTTAAGAAGTATTACCATACAAGCATGAAGTTTCTTTTAATTATAATCAGATAATTCCATTTGAATACCAATAGAACCGAATTCCATTTATAGAACAGACAAGGAGTCATCTTAAGTTAATAATTATCTCGATTCATTCATAAGTTCAATTTGATCAAAACATTTAAAACATTAATTAAATATCAACTACACATACATACTAACTAGGTGGAACTCATATAATAACTTAACAAGCCATTTTCGCATGGCTATATATATATATACATCACCAAAAAGATACTTAATTAACATCAAAAGTCAATCCTATACATGCCATTTTTAAAGTTCAACTACAAGGTACCAAATGGGCTTAGATAGTGTGGATGACTTCGGCTTTGAAATCCCCGAGATCGATAGCTAACGAACGAGATCTATAAAACAGAGAATTTAAGCGACAGAGTAAGCATTTCGATGCTTAGTAAGTTTAAGTAATGAAATCATTTACAACTAAAGCATAACATTCATAAGCTAAATAAATACATAAACGCAAAAACTCCATGATCATGTTACCTCACACTTCAATCATTATATTCACACGCTCAGAGTCAAACCTGACTAAATTTCATTTAAGTCAAAAATTATGTACCCCGAATAAGCTAAATATTTCATACAACCCTAAGATATGACCCGGAGTTTACTATTCAATTGAACGAATACATTTTAAACCAAATCAACCTTTACAATGTATATATATATATGAAACATACCTTATCATCTTAGAAATTTGAGCGCATTTATTTGGAATTATTACAATTAGTATCACCAATTCGAATCAAGACGAATGTCTTGGGGGCTTAGCCCTGATATAACAACTAGCACGAATGCCTTCTGACTTAGCCCGATATAACAACCAGCATAAATGCCTTCGAATTAACCCGATATAACACTCACACAAGGCTGCGGGTCTTAGCCCTGAGTTATAATCCCAATTTATCATGCACATGTCTTATTATCATAACACGTCGGTATTTCATTCACATTACTAGAACACAAGCACAACATGCTTATCAACCATTCCACTTTCGGCTCAATAGACACATATAAGGAGCACGATTTCGATTTGCTATTCAACATGATTTCTATAACTATTCAATTACAAGTCATAAGTACAAGCTATTTATCTCACTACATAAATCAAGTAGAACCATTATGTCATAGACTATTTGTTATGCTTATGTATCATGATTTTATCAACTCATAGACTAAGTTCCAATACTCGAAGACTTACCTCGGATAAACTTGAACGGTTGCGAAGTGGCTACTCGGCTACTTTCTCTTTTCCCTTATCTAAAACTGCCCCCCTATGCTCTTGAGCTTATTCAAGACTGGGAGTGGCCGAATGCTTGTTTCCCCTTCCCCTTTCTTCTTAGAGTTTTCGGCCAAGGATGTTAAAAAATGAACACTTATTTCTTTTCTTTGTTTTATTCACTTAATTAGTTTAACACCTTTTTTTGTTTTTTTTTTCTTTTTTATTATGCCATTAATACATTATTTTATTATTATTACACACCACATATTGCTTATCATCATTGTCATGGCCGGCCACTATTATTAAAGTGGGGAAATTGACATGCAAGTCCACCCTTTTGATTACATGCATTATTGAACCACTTCTAGGATTACTTATCACATTTCACATTTGTCTCACATAAGTCCTATTAAATAGATTCACATTCAAATGAATAAATTAAAGATTGAAATTTTCACACATGCATGTTCATGCACATTAAACATAGAAAATAACGGTTCTTTATTTTTATAACTCGGTTTTGTGGTCCCGAAACCAGTTTTCGACTAGGGTCAATTTAGGGCTGTCACAGAGTCCGTATTTCTTAAGGGTTTTCTCAAATTGGATGTTACAAAAATGAGTACCCCTGTCGCTGATAATTGCTCTAGATGTTCCAAATCTAGAGAAAAGTTTCTTAAGGAATCGTACTACAAATCTAGCATCATTAGTAGGTAAGGCTTGGGCCTCCACCCATTTAGACATATAATCAACTACTACTAAGATGTATTTATTCCCAAATGAACTAGGAAATGGACCCATGAAGTCGATACCCCAAACATCAAATATTTCACATGAAAGATATAGTTTTGAGGCATTTCATCACGTTTGGAGATGTTACCTGTCCGTTGGCATTTGTCACAAGAAGTAACGTACCTGCTAGCATCTTTGAATAATGAGGGTCAAGAAAAACCTGATTCAAGTATTTTATGTGCGGTTTTAGTTCCACTATAGTGTCCTCCAGTCGGTCTTGAGTGGTAATGTTCCAAGATCTTTAATGTTTCTAACCTTGTAACGCATCTTCTAATGACTTGATCTGCACATATGCGGAAAAAAAAGGGTCATCCCGAAAATAGTTTTTCACATTATTAAAGAATCGCTTCTTTTGCTGGTATGTCAACCCTTTTGGGATAATGTTAGTGGCTAAAAAATTCACAATGTCTGTAAACCAAGGTACCTCAGAATCAGAAATAGCAAAGAATTTTTCTTCAAGAAACGAATCATTTATTTCAGCTTTATCTAGTTCTTTGGTATTTGAGTTCTCAAGCCTGGAAAGATGATCAGCCGCGAGATTTTCAACTCCTTTCTTATACTGAATTTCTAAGTCAAATTCCTGCAACAACAAAATCCATCGAATGAGTTGAGGTTTTGCATCAGTTTTAGTTAAAAGGTAGAAAAGTTCAGAATGGTCAGTGTAAACGACAACTTTAGACAATATGAGATATGATCAAAATTTATCAAATGCAAACACCACAGCTAGCAATTCTTTTTCCGTAGTGGTGTAGTTTTATTGTTCGGATGTCAAAGTCTTGCTAGCATAATAGATAGGTTGAAAGTGCTTGTCTCTTCGTTGTCCTAAAACCGTACCTACTGCAAAATCACTCGCATCACACATTAATTCAAAAGGTAAATTCTAGTCAGGTGCAATTATGATTGGAGCATTAATTAATTTATCCTTTAAGGTATTAAATACTTCTAAACATTCTGATCAAAATTAAAATGTACATCTTTTTCTAGTAATTTAGTCAAAGGCTTAACTATTTTAGAAAAATCCTTAATAAATCTTCTATAAAAACCAGTATACCCTAAGAAGCTTCTAATAGCCTTAACCGAACTAGGAGGGGGTAATTTTTTGATTGTCTTAATTTTAGATTTGTCAACTTCAATCCCTTTACTAGAAATTTTATGCCCTAATATAATACCTTCTTGAACCATGAAGTGGCCATTTCTCCCAGTTAAGCACAAGGTTCGTTTCTTCACATCCTATTAAAACTCGTTTTAAATTTTTGAGGCAAAGATGGGAAGAGTTACCGAATACCGAGAAGTCATCCATAAATACCTCCATTATATCCTCCACGAATTCATCAAAGATGACCATCATACAGTGCTGAAAAGTGGCAGGAGCATTACATAATCCAAAAGGCATTCTACGATAAGCAAACATACCATATGGGTTTGTAAATGTCGTCTTTCTTGATCTTCAGGAGCTATTGGAATTTGGAAATAGCTAGAGAGTCCGTCTAGAAAACAGTAGTACATGTGGCCAAATAATCTTTCCAACATTTGGTCAATGAATGGCAAGGGAAAGTGATCTTTTCTTGTGGCATCATTCAGCTTCCTGTAGTCAATACAAACTCTCCAACCTGTGACTGTTCTTGTCAGAATTAATTCATTCTTCTCGTTGGTCACAACCATCATGCCTCCTTTCTTAGGAACAACTTGCACTGGACTTACCCAAGAACTGTCAGAAATAGGATAAATAATTCCAGCATCTAGAAGTTTAATTACCTCAGCTTTAACAACTTTTTTCATGTTGGAGTTCAATCGTCTTTGAGCTTGCACACATGGCTCATATTCATCTTCCATTAAAATTTTATGGGTGTAAAAAGAGGGGCTGATCCCTTTGATGTCAGAAATTTTCCAAGCTATGACCCTTTTATGTTCTCTTAATACTTGGAGTAATTCCTCTTTTTCCTTGGGTTGTAAGTTAGAAGCAATAATCACTGGTAAGGTAGAATTATTTCCAAGGAATGCATATTCCAAGTGATTTGGCAATTGTTTAAGTTCTAGTTTGGGAGGTTCTTCAATAGAGGGTTTTTTCTTAAGTTCATCGTTTGTCTTGATACTCTCATGTTCTTCTTGTCTTAAGACTGGTTTATCAGAGTTCTGTTCAGTTTTTACCTTACCTATCTCAAAATCATTATTATCTACCTCCTCGCTTTGGGCAAGACACAGTTCCAGCATGTCCTCATGTATGATCTCCTAAAAAGAATCTTGAGTGGCATGGTCAATAGAGTCAATAAAGTAACATGAGTCTTCTTACTGCCTAGAAAATCTCATGGCATCATAGATCTTAAAAATAATCTCTTCATCACCTACTCTAAGTACAAGTTTACCATCCCCCACATCGATAATAGCCTTAGCAGTGGCTAAAAATGGACGACCTAAAATTAAAGGCACTTCAACATCCTCATCCATGTCAAGTACAATAAAATCAACAGGGAATATAAATTTATCTACTTTTACAAGTACATCCTCTATGATACCCCTGGGATATTTAACAGATCTTTCAGTCAATTGAATACTCATCCTAGTGGGTTTAGGTTCCCCAAGACCAAGTTGTTTAAACATCTTATATGGCATCAAATTAATGCTAGCGCCTAAGTCAGCTAGTGCTTTCTCAACATTTAGATTACCAATTAAACAAGGGATAGTAAAACTTCCTGGGTCTTTTAGTTTAGTCAGTAGTTTATTTTGGAGTATGGCCGAGCACTCTTCATTGAGTTCCACTGTAGATAATTCCTCAAACTTTCTTTTATTTGTTAGAAGCTCCTTCAAAAATTTTCCATATGTAGGCATCTGCGAGATGGCTTCAAAAAAAGGTAAGTTGATATGTAATTGCTTAAAAAGTTCAAGAAACATACTAAATTGTGCATCCATGCGGTCCTTTTTCAACTTTGCTGGGTACGGGACTGGTGGTTTATATTCCTTTGGCATTGGTTTGTCATTATCTTCGGGTTTTTCCTCCTCTCTTTTGCTCATCACGGTTTCTTATGGTAGCTTCTTTTTAGATTCAACTAATACCTTTCCACTCCTTAGTGTAACTGCCTTTACATGCTCCTTTGGATTGGGTTCGGTGTTATTAAGTAAACTCCTTGATGGCCTTTCAAAAATTAATTTAGACAACTGGCCTATTTGAATTTTGAGCCCTTGGATCGATGCTTGTTGATTTTTAAGTGTCGTCTCGGTATTCTGGAGGCGAGTTTCTGACACTACGATAAATTTCATTAGCATCTCCTCAAGGTTTTTCTTTTTCTCTTGTTGGTAAGGTGGTTGTTGAAAACCCGGAGGATTTTGTTGCCTTTGATTTTCTTGACCACCCCATGAGAAATTTGGGTGGTTCCTCCAACCTGCATTATAGGCATTACTGTATGGGTTATTTTGAAATCTATAGTTATTGTTACCCATATAGTGGATTTGTTCCTTATCGGTTGTAGGATTGAAGGGTTGATAATCTGTGTGCACACCTCCTCCACTTGAATCACACCTCATCACTGGATGTACCTGCGTAGAACCAAGTAAACCATCAATCTTTTTATTTAGAAGTTCTACCTGATTTGATAACATGTTAACCGCATCGACGTTATAAACGCCCACTGTTTTGGTTGGCTTAGTCCTCATAACTTGCCACTGATAGTTATTCAGTGACATCTCCTCAATAAATTCATAAGCTGCTTCAGGTGTTTTGTTGTTGATGGTTCCACTAGCAGCTGCCTCAACCATTTGTCTAGTCGAGGGATTCAAGCCATTGTGGAATGTTTGAACTTGCAACCATAAAGGTAATCAATGGTGAGGGCACCTTCGCAGTAGGTCCTTGTATCTCTCCCATGCATTGTAAAGTGTTTCTAAATCCATCTACACAAAAGAAGAGATATCATTACGTAATTTGGTCGTCTTAGCCGGCGGAAAATACTTTAATAAAAACTTTTCGGTCATTTGTTCTCAAGTAGTGATTGACCCTCGTGGTAATGAGTTTAACCACTGTTTAGCTTTGTTCCTCAATGAAAAAGGGAATAACTGAAGATGAATAGCATCGTCAGAAATGCCATTAATTTTAAATGTGTCGCAAAACTCCAGAAAATTTGCCAAGTGAGTGTTGGGGTCCTCGTCCTGCAAACCATCAAACTGAACAAATTGCTGTATCATTGGAATTGTGTTAGGTTTCAGTTCAAAATTATTTGTAGCCATAGCAGGCCTAACTATACTTCACTCAGTTCCTATTAAATTAGGTTTAGCATAATCATACATAGTACGAGGAGCAGGATTCTGATTTACTAGAACAGCGGGTATCGCAGGAGGTAGTGGATTTTCTTAATTTTTAGCCATCTCCTCGATTGTAGTTGAGATATCGTCCTCTTACTCTTCCTCTGTGTATCTTAGGCTTCGCCTTATTTCTCGTCAATTTTTACGAGCGGTGCGATCGATTTCTTCATTAACAAGTAATAGTCCCTACGGGTTTCTTCTAGTCATAAACTATAAGAACCTGCCAGAAGGAAGGAAATAAAATTTACTAAATAAAAATAAAAAACAAAAACAAAATTAAATTGCAGTAAAAGTAAATGGCTAAAGTAATAAAAATTGAGTGTTCCTAATATTCTAGTTCCTCAGCAACGGCACCAAAAACTTGATTGTGATTTTCTGTGATAAGTTTTATAAATTTATAATTAATCATTCTTGAAACTAACTATTATTACGACGTAGGAAAGTGTACCTATCGAACAGTAGTATAGCTTCAGCAAGACCGAATTGTCAAACCCAAAGGAACTAAAAGTACTAGTAATGACTGTCTTTTTATTATCTAGCCTAAGAATAATAGGGTTTGTTCTAATTAACTAAACTAAGAGATCACAGAAAATAAAATTGGGGAATTATTGTGGACAAACGATTGAATTAAGACAATACATAAGGAGAAATCCACCTAGACTTCACTAGTTATTTTGGCTCCGAATCAAACGATTTATTCATTTAACTTGTTCCGTAGAAATCCCTAAGTTATGTTATTATCCCTATTCAAGACTAATAACGTCTAACCCTAGATTGAATTTGAAATTTCTTTCTAATTAACACCTTAGGGTTGCATTAACTCGTTCTATGGATCCCTTTATTAGGTTTCACCCTAATCTGGCAAAATCTTGTCACCCTATCTCTAGGCGCGCAATCAAATCCGCTTAATTATGACAAAGTCACTCTTAGACAGGGACTATTCATCCTCCAACTAAGAGCATTAACTTGAATCAATATCCTGAAATACCAAAACAAGAATTAAGAACACATAATTAAGAACAAGTCAAATATTTATTATACAATTTAAAAAATAATAACAAGATTCGTATTAGGTTTCATTCCTATTAGGTATTTAGGGGTTTTATTTCATAACTAAATAGGAAAACATCTCAGAAGAATAATGAATACAAACATAAAGAAAACCCAAAACTCCTGAAGGGAAATTGAGGAGAGATATCCAGTCTTGATGATGAATCCGGCTTTTAAGATGGATCAATCGGCTTTCTTGGAGTAATTCCTTGCTTCCCATTCTTTGTCTCCTTTAGTCCTCCTCTAGGGTGTTTAAATAGGCTTTACAATGCCTAAAAGCCCTCAAAATCGTTCTTTTCCGAATAGAACTTAACTAGGGCTCAGCAGGGACATGCCCGTGTACGATTACTTCAGGCCGTGGTCGAGGCTGAGAGATCAACACGCCCGTGCTGAGGTTTTTTAGGCCGTGATCGAGCCTATTAGAATGGCACGAGCATGTGTTCTGCCCGTGTGAAGAAGTCTAGGCCGTGTTGTTTTCCCACTTCGGCCCATTTTCTCCGTTTTTGGCCCGTTTCTTGTTCTTTTCGCTCTCCTATGCTCACCTAAGTATAAAATATGAAATTAAAGGATTAGGAGCATCAAATTCACCAAATCTAAGGAGAAATCATTCATAAATGTGTTAATCAGGGGATAAAAATATGTATAAATTACGGTTTATCAGAGAACGACTCAGTTGTTTTTATCTGAGCAAGCTGGCTAGTTGAAAGGTAATTTGAGTTATATGCATTTAAGTTTATCCACAGGTAAGAAAATAAAATCTTGTACATTTATGGGTGAATAGACGGACAGTTTGAAGGAAGAGTTCATATTCTAGAAAGTATGACACAGAGGTGTACCTATTAGATTTGTTCTAATTGAATGATGTTGTTATGAGTTAAAGCTGTTCCGATTGATAAAATTATCACATTTGTGAAAGTTTGAATAGTCTGTTGCATGTTAGTAAAGTTGAAAATAGTTGAAGGTGTTATTAACCAAAGCACTGGTTCTAGGTTCTGTTTGAATTGAGTAAAGAATTCGTGATTTTTCAGTAATGCACTATCAAACGGGTTGGAATGTGTTTTAATACAAGAATGTAAAGTGTTAGTTTATGTTTTTAGATGGTTAAAGTCTCATTAAAAGAATTGTTCGAAGAGTGAATTAGAGTCGGCCGTTAGTATGTCTATGTTGAGAAATTGATGACATCGCTTGTTTGACGAAAAATGTCATGTGCTTCTTGATTCCAAGAGTATAAAGTATCTAATGTTACAGAAAAATATGAAAATTAAGACAACGTTGATGGCTTGAAGTATTGAAAGATTGTGAATAGTGAACGGTTAACCTTTGGGGAAGTAGATATAGTTGTAGATGCTTTAGTAGGTGTTGGTTTCATGATTAATCTTATTTGATGGAAGTCTAAATTTAGCTAAATTAAAAAGCTAAACCGATGTTTTCTTTGCAAGATTGAGAACCTCAGAAATGTGATAGTGAGTGGTAAACTAAACGAGTATAGTGTTAGACGACTTTTGATTTTGATTTCTATTATTATTACTTCGAGATAGAATTGGTGCAATGAATTATCCAGAGCTTATGCAAAAAATGTCGTACAAAACCCAGTAGTAGCTCGTTTGTTCATTCAGGGAGTAATAAATATGCAGTTCATTGAAGAAGATGTCCTGATGATCGGGAATATAATCTGAGTCCGCAGTTGCATTTTGGAAATAGTTCAAAGGTGATTGGACAGAGATATGCGTGGTGGAATTGACTTGTGATTCTGAGGAAAAAGGTAAAAGTGATTCATGAAAGTTGAAAGTAACTTCAGACTGACATGAATGGTATACAGATTTGAAAATTTAAGATATTGGATTCCAGATCGATAACAAAGTGTTTCTGGAAGCATTGCCCTCGAAGAGGACTCTTTGATGAGATAGAGAAAAATATGAGAACATTACCCTAATCTCTTTTCTAGTAAGATTTTTGGGGACGAAAATCCCTAAAGCGAGAGAGTTGTAACAGCCAGACTTTGGGCCCAGTCGGAATAGTGGTTTTGGGACCACGAATATGACTTAAAAGAATTTATCTTTATTATATTTTTATGGTCTACAGTTTTATGGAATGATTTCATGAAAATTTCATTTGAAAATTTTGACGTTTGGGCACTCAATTTAGTTAGAAGGACTAAATTGTAAAAAGTGTAAAAGTTGAGTTCTACATGCTAGAGGTGTCCAATTGTTATGAAATTTTAAATTGGAGGTCCTTAAATGGAATTAGACCATTGGTTAAGTTGTTGGAAAAAAATGGACATGGTTAGGTATGTTTCTAAAGTTTTTCATTAAGGGCATTTTAGTAATTTGGTAAATAAATGAATTAAAAAGCCAAATTAAAAGCCAATTTTTGTCCATCTTCCTCCCATGGCCAAATTTTACAAGAAGAAACCATGACTAGGGTTTTCCAAGCTTCCAAGCTCGATTGTAAGCCCGTTCTAGCCCCATTTTTAATGATTTTTATGTTTTTAAAATCCTCATAATATGATCTATTTCTACCACTAATTTAAGAAATAATCAAGGTCTAAAATTTTACCCATGATGAATATTTGTGTATTTTGATGTCTAATGGTAGGAAATGTATGTTTGGTGTATGATAAACGACTTTTGCTAAGTGATTTTCGATGAAAATGCCTAAAAAGGACTTATTTGTAAAAAGTTGTAAAGTAGGTGTTAAAATGTGAATTAAAGAAAAATATGGGTTGCTATAAGTATGTATAAGGTTCAGATAGGCATGGGAATTGAAGAAATTGAGTACATTTCATTTTACAAGCCTAGGGACTAAATTGTTAAAATGTCAAACTTTAGGGTAAAAATGTAATTTTTGCCATAATGTGATTTTGGGTTGATTTGAATATTATAATGATTAAATAAGTTAAATGTGATATTATAGATCAAGAAAAACGAGGTTAGAAATTAGAACGGGGGAAAAATGAGTATTTGATGGTTAGGTCCTTTTCGCCATTTTTATGTCGAGGTAAGTTCATATGTTTAATAAGCATTAAATTATATATGTATAAATGCTTAATTGATATAATTGTGGTAAATGCTATATTATTGAAATGAAACGTGAATGCTATTGAGTACGATACTACGGAAATGACCGATATAGAGATTTGAAACAGCGAAAGTCTTGGTTGAACCTTAGGAATAGATAGGATGCAAATGTCATGACATTACGGTTACTGAGGTTACGTGTAAGACCATATCTAGGATATGGCATTGATATGAGACTTCGTGTAAGACCATAGCTGGGCTATTGGCATCTATACGAGATTACATGTAAGACCATATCTGGGATATGACATTGGTACAGTATTGTGAGTACGAGATTTCTGAGTATCCCTTAGTATTCCAAGTGGTTCAACGGGTAATTTAATGGGTATGTCAAAGAAGAGAAAGAGCATGTAAGTATTACAAATTAGTACAGGTATGTACATAAGTTTATAAGCATTGACTTCATGATATTGTGAGTTCATGGTTTCTACGAGAATGTTTTTGTGAAAGCCTTGTAATATATGAAATACATGGTAAATTCGGTTCACGTTTGGGTAATTGGCTTTCAGGCCATATTGAGTTATGATCTAGCATGTTTGGTTCACACAAATTGTGATTTATCGGATATGAGAAAAAGAAAAGATTGGCATAATTGCCTATTAAAATGATTATGAGAATATATGGGCTATAAACAATTGAAAGATGTTAGAATATATGCTTGAAAAGAGATTTCAGTTATAAGGGCTTTCAGGCCAAATTGAGTTATGATCTAGCATGTTTGATTCACACAAATTGTGATTTATCGGATATGAGAAAAAGGAAAGATTGGCATAATTTCCTATTACAATGATTATGGGAAGATATGGGCTTTAAACAATTGAAAGATGTTAGAATATATGCTTGAAAAGTGAACACTCATAATTAATGTGCATGTTTATTATGAGGTTTGAAATGATTGGTTGATTGTGGTAAACGGTTATAATGGAGATATTTCGGTTATAAGGCTAACGTCAAGACATGTTAAATTATGCTTGCAAATTGATAGAACAAACAATGTGACTGAATAAGTTATAATTGTGAGTTTTAATGCAATTTATATTATCTTGTGTTTATATCACTTGATTTGGTAAATGATTGGCAAGAGTGGCTCATTATGTTCATACGGACTTATTAAGCCATATAGCTTACCCCCTTCCTTTCCCATGTTTTATAGTGCCGTCAAGCTAGCTCGGGTTGGAGATCGTCGGAGAACCTATCACGCTATCAAGCTATCATTTTGGGTATTTATGTATTCAAGTATTTTAAGTTATGGCATGTATAAGGACTCGGTCTTTTGGTCAAATGTATTGGTTTGTAAAGATTCATGGTTCATTTTCTATATAGCCTTGGAAGTTGGCTAATGTTGGTTATGAGTATATTTGTATTAATGTCATTTGTGAATGTGGAAACTTGCATAATTTGATGTGGAAAGGTTGATGTTTTAAGCATGTCTAAAAATGGTATGAGAATGACATGTTATTGTCTTGGTTGTGATTATTTGGTTGCTCTTCATGATTGAGTTTGTCCATGTGATGTTGAATAGATATGTGCAAGTGAGGGTGGAAAAATGGCTTGGTAAATAACCTTGTTTTTGTTCACATGGGTAGACACACGGGCGTGTGTCTAGGTCGTGTGTGACACACGGTCAGCCCCGTGGGCGTGTGTCCGCTGCACCTAAATTGTTTCAAAATAGAATGCTCAATATCGAGCACACAGGCATGAGACACGGCCGTGTGTCTCAGTCGTATGGAGAACACGACCTCAGGACACGGGCGTGTGTCTTGGCCATGTGAATTCAATTTGTTCTTGGATGACAAACAGAGAGTTACACAGGTTAGAGACACAGGCATGTATGACCACACAGGCGTGTCCCAAGCCACATGAGTGTGTGACTCTTAAAACATGAAAAATTTTCTAAGTGTTGTAAAATTTTCCTAAGTTTTCGGTTTAGTCCCAAACCACCTCCAATGCATGTTTTGGGCCTCGTAGGCTCGTAATAGGGACTTTATGATTAACTGCAAAAAGTTTGAATTTGATGCCAAATTTTATGGCTCGAAAGTGTATGTTTGCTTGTGTTTAAGTCTGGTAATGGCTCGTACCTTGTTCCAGTGTCGAATACGGGTAAGGGATGTTACAGGTTTCGGAACCACAAATCTGACGAGAGAGTTTGTAAATATTATTATTTAATATCTACGAGACAAATTTAGTATTATATTAAATTTTGATTTGATAATTTTTATGATTTGAATGAATATTTAAGTCTAAGTGGTTTGTCCCTAAAGTCAGGTGGTTTTAGAAAATGAGGTATTGGGACCTCATTTCTATAAAATGAGCCAATAATTATTTTTATTAAATATTTACAGAGCAATTATATAGGTATATTGAAAATTGGTCCAGAAATTTTGATGTTTAGATAGTTAATTTAGGAAAAATGACTAAATCGTAAAAGTTACAAAAGTCAACCGTTATAGATTTTTTAGTTAAATGGCTTAAAATTTTAATGTGCAACGGTTTGAAAGGAAGTTTAACCTTAATTAAATAAAGTGGATGGTTAATGGCTAATGTTATGTATTTTACATGTTAAAAATATGTTTATTTATTAATAATTAAAAGTTAAATGATAAATAAAAGAAAGGAATTATCATCTTCTTTTAGCTACACCCGAAATTTCTATGTAAGTGATTTTCCTATTTGTTTCTCCTAAATTTTATATTTTTGAGATTGTTGCAATTTAATCTAGTTAACAAACTGTTAAAGATTTCTAAAGTTCCCATTGATGAATTTATAATGTTTTTGAAGTTTGATGATAGATTTATAAGCTTGATAGTTAACTAGAAATATTTTATAAAGTAATTTTGGTTAATTTTAAAGTTTAAGAACTAAATTGCATTAGTTACATTTTCGATATTTATTAGCAGATATTTTATACAAGGAAGTATCAGAAGTTCAGAATTTGTTATCACGAATCGCAGTTTTACTACAGTTTTCAATTTACACTACCTAGAGTGTTTTCACTATAGCATACTACCTAAAGTTGCTTCAAAGCATACCAGTAGTATTTTTAGATAAATATTAACAAAGTTTCAGAACACTTACTAGATTGGCACCGGAGACTCACTCGATGTACCACATCCTCAGTCAAAAATATTTTAACCCATTGAAAATCAAAAACCAAATTTAAAACCCAATCTACAGCTGAGTTTTGCAACTTGACTCTGATACCACTAAATGTAACACCCCAAACCTGGCCAGAACATTATGGTCGAATCTGGCGATGTCATATGGCAGTGTTTTTAAAAATGCATTGATACTTTAAAATCGTTCCAGTTATTATCTTTTACTTAGTTTAGGAAAACATGTACTATTTAATTTGCTTTAAATCATTTCTTTTACGCGGAAGCTTTCGAAACCAAATAATTTTCGAAACCGTTTTTATTTATGAAAAATCTTAGTTTATTTTAGGAAATCTATACTCTGTTGCGTTGTAGTTTATAAAACCATAAAAGAAAACAGTTCAAAACTCCCAAGTTAAAACCAAACAGTCCCAAAGTCCAACATTGCATGAAATACATAAAAAAATGAGTAGCGATGTAAAAGCAGAAACCGTAAATAAATAATTCAGTAGTGATGGTCACCGTTGAGCCCTCCGCTGCACCAATCCGTCTACTGCTAGGGATTACCTGAATAGATTAAACAAAAAAAAAGGGTGAGTTTTTGCAAACTCAGTGTGTAATCCCGAAAGGAAATATACACCCCCACAATATCTTAAATCAGTCATATATTCATATATAGTTTGGGCCTGAGCCCTTTATAGAATTGGTGTGGGCCTTAGCTGTAACACCTCTAGCCTGTATCCGTCGCCGGATTAAAGTTATGAGGCATTATCAATCAAAAACACAATTCCAATTATGTTTCAATTTCCACCCAAGTCAAAACCCATTTATATAAAATGAATAACATAGTCTACTTTCCAAACTTACATTTCGAAATATATATTATTATGCACACTGTAAACAAATATCATATCAAATTCTAATTTAGCATTTACTGCATATTAAACATATATACTCAACTTATCAATTAACAATATGGTCAAACATATTATTAAGTCACTAATGAAATTATGCATAACCATCAAGTATCACAAGCTTACTCATATAATATAACAAGTCATAATATACATAAATAAAATTTCTTATGCATACAACTTAAGTCAAATTCAATTTTATACTTGCATGCTTTGAACTTATATATGAAATGATACAATCATTTGGCACCAACCATACATTTTATAAAAAAATAATCAAAAAGAACTTAAGTCATAGTCTAGCAAAACCAAAATTAGACATAGATTTTAAGCCATTTTCTCATGGCCTTTTTGTACAATGCGATTAATACAACAAAATCTTCCAAAATATTATCCTATACATGCCATAATGTTAACTTAGGATTAACTAAAAAGAAGTACCAAAACGTTGTAGGCTGGTGTGATGACTTCGACGACGGTCCCGAGCACACAAAATGGATTAAAGAAATCTAAATAGGAGACAAGTAAACACACCAAATGAGTATTCAACTCAGTAAGTCATAAGCAATATGATACAGACTATAATTATAAGATTATAAGAAAAATAATGTAAGATCAACTACTACTGCTATACCGATCTATGTTATAGCTACCTAAATTATCGGTCCAGCCACAAGCCAAATCCTACTATCTATTCAAAAATCATAACAACCAATTGATTTAAATCCATTCTCAAAGTATGAAACAATGGTGAACTAGACGAGTCCATGCATATAGGTTTCACGTCTCAAATTCGATATATCCGTTAATAGTTCTATCACTACCTTCTTTTCCTGCACATATTATATTATCAACCGAATTCGCACACATAGTGCTAATCAAATTCGCACACTTAGTGCCATACTAAACCGCACACATAGTGCCTGGAAATTTCCCTCATATATTGCCATCCGAATCAGCACACCAAGCGCCATTCAATTCCGCACACTTAGTGCCAAAGTTGACTCATTATAGTATGGCTATTTACTTAATTCATATAGCATATACGACCACATTAATAAATATGAATATCACCCAAAAGAATACCTAAATCAAGAAATTCTTTCATGATTCCCTAGTATTATTTATGTACAAACTAATCAGCTTTCAAATGCTTAAAGACTTACCTTAGGTCGGATAAAGTGATTCCCAATCAACTACTCAATATTCTTTGCTTTGCCTTTGCTTGATTCCCCTCCTTTGGATTCTTGAGCTTGATTAAACAAATAAGTTTAGTAATTTAATTTACCTTGCAAGATACTTATATATATATATATATATTTAATAATTCCATTTTTTTCTTACAATCATCCTTGTTCAAGACATCCAAGTCTCAACTAATGTTCATATTATATCTCAAAGCCGAATGTATTATCCCTTCCAAAATAATATTATGCCAAATATGGTTACATTCAAATATACATAATTATGAATCAAACTCAACTTTGTAAACCAACCTCCTCATTTGGTCGATTGTATAGAATCAAAGAAATTTCACCAGTGTGTATACTATATAGCCGAATATGCAAGATCAATCTAACATCACCTATGTACTTAATTTTAAATGTCGAATATACAATTTCAATGCAATATCATTTTTTTTTTCATTTCATTTAAGCACATAGTTCCTCCACATAATAATTTGGCCGAATGTTTCTACTACCAAAAACTCCACATCTATCCATAATATCATACCAAGGTTCATATATCTATTAGCTATTTCGTTACTCATCTTTCTAATATTCCATTCAAAAGCATCAAACACTATCCTCTTAACATCTAACAATCACAACCGAATGCCCATTTTTTTTCACCAAATAGAGAAATCAACCTATGGGTTATAATATGGATTTGTCTATTAACTAAATTTAACAAAATTGAATGAAAAATAACATGCAATCTTACCTTGATTAATCCCTTAAGTTGACCGAATGCTTTTAACCATTTTTCTCTCCTTCTTCCTTTAGGTTCGGTTTTGCAAGGAGAAGATGACACTCTCCCACCTTCCATTTCTTATTTTATTCATCTTTTTTTTCTTATTAATTTATTTTTCTATTTAGATTATTTTATCATTTACCATTATAAAATTGTATTTAACTTGACTTAGTGGAGGATCATCATCACATGGCCGGCCACTTCATGAATTAAGGGCATTTTGACATGCAAATCCATACTTTCTCACCTTGTTATTATTTAATCCTTTCAATTTACCTATCATCTTTTCTAAATTTCTCAACTAAGTCCTTTCATGAAAATTCACATTCCTAAGGCTAATTTTAAACATTTATTATTTTCACACATACACTACCACATTTAATATATGCAATTAAAATTAAAATAAATTTTTGTGACTCGGTTTTGTGGTCCCGAAACCACATTCCGACTAGGGTCTGATTAAGACTGTCACAGCTCTCCCCCACATAAGGAATTTTTTTCCCTGAAAATCTTACCAGCGAATAAGTTAGGATATCGATCCTTCATAGTGTCTTCAAGTTCCCAAGTAGCTTCTTCGACCCTATGTTTAAGCCACAGTACTTTCACTAATGAGATTTCCTTATTTCGTAGTTCCTTTACCTCACGGGCCAAAATACGAACTGGTTCTTCTTCGTAACTCGAATCATATCGAATTTTAACCTTTGATGGATTAATTATATGCGATGGATCGGATCTATAACGTCGAAGCATCGAAACATGAAAAACGTTGTAAATCTTTGCAAGTTCAGGGGGTAAAATCAATCGGTATGCAATTGGCCCAATTCGTTCAGATATTTCATACGGCCCGATGACCCTCGGACTCAATTTGCCCTTACGGCCAAATCTGAGCACTTTTTTCCAAGGTGAGACTTTAAGAAACACTTTGTCTCCAACCTGATATTCAATGTCTTTTCTTTTTAAATCCGCATACGACTTCTGACGATCAGAAGCTGCTTTCAAACTTTCACGGATCACTTTTACTTTCCGCTCAGCATCTTTAATCAAATCAACCCCGAAGATTTTACTTTCACTAAGTTCGGTCGAAAACAACGGTGTATGGCATTTACAACCGTACAAAGCCTCATAAGGTGCCATCTTAATGCTTGATTGAAAACTGTTGTTTTAAGTGAATTCAATCAAAGGCAAATACCTTTCCCATGAACCACAAAACTCTAGGATACAACATCTCAACAAGTCCTCGAGTATCTGAATTATCCGCTCGGATTGACCATCAGTCTGGGGATGAAAAGCGGTGCTAAAATGCAACTTGGTACCCAATGCTTCTTGCAATTTCTTCCAAAATCGTAATGTGAATCTTGGGTCTCTATCCGACACAATAGAAATAGGTACTCCATGTAATCGAACAATTTGGGAGACATATAATTCTGCCAATTTATCGAGCGGGAAATTTGTACGGACAGGGATAAAATGGGCAGATTTTGTCAATCTATCAACAATAACCCAGATTGAGGCTTTCTTACCTTGCGTTAATGGTAAACCAGATACAAAATCCATCGTGACTCGATCCCATTTCCATTTAGGTATCATGATAGGCTGAAGTAATCCCGATGGCACTTGATGTTTCGCTTTCACTTGTTGACATATCAAACACTTCGAAACAAAGTCAGAAATGTCTCGTTTCATACCAGGCCACCAAAATTGACGTTTCAGATCGTTGTACATTTTCGTACTACCCGGGTGAACTGACATTCGACTACTATGAGCCTTGCTCAAAATCATCGAAATAAGTTCCGAATTTCTTGGAACACATAATCGACTCTTGAATGTCAAGCAATCATTATCGTCAATCTGAAACTCTAATTCCACATTTGAAACACATTCAGCTCCTTTAGCAGCCAATTCATCGTCGATTTTCTGGGATTCAAGTATTTGATAAATTAATAATGGTTTGGCCTTTAATTCTGCTACTAACATATTATCGGATGAAACGGATAGGTGAACATTCATCGCTCTCAAAGCAAATAGCGATTTACGACTTAAAGCATCGGCAACCACGTTAGCCTTTCCCGGGTGATAATCAATGACGAGCTCATAATCTTTCAACAACTCAAGCCAACGTCTTTGTCGTAGATTCAAATCTCTTTGAGTCATCAAATATTTGAGGCTTTTGTGGTCCGAATAAACATGACACCTCTCTCCAAACAAGTAGTGTCGCCATATTTTCAAAGCGAATACAATGGCCGCTAATTCAAGATCATGGGTCGGATAGTTTTTCTCATGTGGCTTTAATTGCCTCGACGCGTAAGCCACAACTTGACCTTCTTGCATTAACACACAACCTAGCCCAAGTAAGGATGCATCACTGTAAATAACAAACTCTTTACCGGATTCTAGCTGTACTAGTACTGGAGCTTCAGTTAAATAGGTTTTTAATCGGTCGAAACTTTTCTGACATTTTTCTGACCATTCAAACTTAACATCTTTTTGAAGTAGTTTCGTCATCGGTGTGGCTATCATCGAGAAACCCTTTACAAATCGTCTGTAATAACTGGCAAGTCGCAAAAAGCTCCTAACTTCAGTAACATTCCTCGGAGGCTTCCAATCAATTATGGCCGAAATTTTGTTCGGATAAACTCGAATACCCGATGTGGATACCACATGTCCCAAAAAGCTAACTTCTTTCAACCAGAACTCACATTTACTGAATTTCGCATATAACTGCTTGTCTCGTAAAATCTGTAATACCAATTTCAGGTGCTCAGCATGTTCAGATTCATCGTGCGAATAAATCAAGATGTCATCTATAAACACCACCACAAACCGATCCAAATACTGTCTAAATATTCGATTCATCAAGTCTATAAATACCGCAGGGGCATTAGTGAGCCCAAACGGCATCACTAAGAACTCGTAGTGACCATATCTCGCTCAAGGCGCTTTTAGGTATGTCTGATTCTCGAACACGCAACTGATAGTAACCCGATCTCAAATCTATCTTTGAAAATACTGAGGCTCCCTTTAGCTGATCAAACAAATCATCAATACGTGGTAACGGATATTTATTCTTTATTGTCACTTTGTTCAATTGACGATAGTCGATGCACATTCTCATGGTTCCGTCTTTCTTTTTCACAAACAATACTGGTGCACCCCAAGGTGAGAAACTCGATCGAGCGAAACCTCTATTCGTCAACTCTTGCAACTGAGTTTTCAATTCCTTCAATTCTGTTGGTGCCATACGATATGGAGCTATCGAAATTAGTGTGGTACTAGGTACAAGCTTGATGCCGAATTCTACTTCTCGAACGGGTGGTAATCCCGGTAACTCCTCAGGAAAAACATCTGAATACTCACAAACCACTGGTACTGATTTAATTTCCTTTTCTGACTCTTTGTTATCAAGTACGTACGCAAGATATGCTTCACTCCTCTTTCTCATATATTTCTGAGCGATCATCGAGGATGTTATTGCTGGCACTCCGTTCAAGTCAGTAGACTCAACTCGGACTATCTCATTATTTGCACACCTCAAATCAATGGTCTTTCTTTTGCAATTTACAACTGCATCATGTACGGTTAACCAATCCATACCGAGGATAACATCAAATTCATCAAACAGTAAAACCATCAAATCGGCCAAAAAACAGGAATCTCGGATTATAGGGGGCATTTCTTACACACTTTGTCAACAAATACATATGACCCAGGGGATTCGACACTCGAATTATTTAACTCGATGAACTCAACGGTAGAGTCTTCATCAATGCTAAAGTCTCACATACATAAGAATGAGTAGAGCTGTGGTCAATCAATGCAATCACATCGATATTAAAAGTGAAAGTACCAGTGATAACATCAGGGGAGGATGCCTCCTCTCGTGCGCAGATGGCATAAGCTCTGGCAGGAGCACGAGTCTCAGATCGAACAGCCGTATCAGGAGTCCCTCTCTGACTACCACCCCTACCTCCTGTGTTTCTCAGTGATCTACCTTTAGTCGTTGTACCACTTGATCTCGTACCTTGTATCTTATTTTTCTAGTTAAATTCTGTACAATCTCGAATGAAATGGTCCCTCGAACCGCATCTATAACAGGCTCTGTTGATAGACTTACCCCAACATTCACCTACATGTCGTCTTCCACATTGTGGACATTCAGGTTTTTCTTGTCGATTGTTACCAACACTAGCAATCGAAGTAGCTTGAGAGTTCGTTGATGGTCACTCCCTAATAGAAATTCCTGCAGTCGTCTTCGATTTATTAGTATCGTCTCTAAATGTCTTTCCAGCTGAGAAAGAAGTTTTACCCGCCGATCTTTTACGAAAGTCTTTGGCTTCAGAGTCAGCTTTCTTTTTCTCCTTTCCAAGCTCTTCAGCCTTGCAAGCCCGTTCAACTAGTGTTACAAATTCTTTTATTTCTAAAATACCCACTAGTAGCTTTAAATCTTCATTCAATCCTTCTTCGAATCTTTTACACATGGCGACTTCATCAGCTACACACTCTCGAGCATATCGACTCAGTCTTACAAACTCCTGTTCGTATTCAGATACTGTCAAACGACCTTGTTTGAGCTCCAAAAATTCTTTACACTTTTGATCTATGAATCGTTGACTAATATAATTCTTACGAAACTCTGCCTGAAAGAAATCCCAAGTAACTCGTTCCTTCGGAACAATAGAAATCAGGGTTCTTCACCAATAGTAGGCCGAGTCCCGTAGTAAGGATATGGCACACTTTAAACATTCATCAGGTGTGCAAGACAGTTCTTCAAAAACACGAATAGTGTTATCAAGCCAAAACTCAGCCCTTTCAGCATCATCAGTAGTTGTGGCTCAGAATTCCTCTGCCCCGCGCTTTCTAATCAAATCCACAGGAGGTTTACTCGGCCTCAACGGATCAGTATTTGCTGGTATTATAGGCACCTGAGGTGGATTATTTAAATTCGGGAATAGTCGACCAGCCGGGTTAATTCGGGCATATTGTGCGACCCACTCATTCATCATGGTAAAGAAGGCTTGTTTTGCCCCATCATCTTGATGATTCGCAGATGATTGAGGTTCAACAGGCGATGTCTCTTGCGCAGGAGCAGCCGCTACACTCTCGACGTCATCCGCTAAGGCTCTCTCTAAATTGGGTTCCATTTATTAATCAAAACAATAATTTCAACCGTCAGAAGTCATCACACTATCGTATACTAACATTAAGGCATGTATAGCTAGAGTCATACGCTTTACGGTAGTCCTAGAACCAACTAAATCGTAGCTCTGATACCAATAAAATGTAACACCTCTAGCCTGTATCCGTCGCCAGATTAAAGTTATGAGGCATTATCAATCAAAAACACAATTCCAATTATGTTTCAATTTCCACCCAAGTCAAAACCCATTTATATAAAATGAATAACATAGTCAACTTTCCAAACTTACATTTCAAAACATATATTATTATGCACACTGTAAACAAATATCATATCAAATTCTAATTTAGCATTTACTGCATATTAAACATATATACTCAACTTAACAATTAACAATATGGTCAAACATATTATTAAGTCACTAATGAAATTATGCATAACCATCAAGTATCACAAGCTTACTCATATAATATAACAAGTCATAATATACATAAATAAAATTTCTTACGCATACAACTTAAGTCAAATTCAATTTTATACTTGTATGCTTTGAACTTGTATATGAAATGATACAATCATTCGGCACCAACCATACATTTTATAAAAAAATAATCAAAAAGAACTTAAGTCATAGTCTAGCAAAACCAAAATTAAACATAGATTTTAAGCCATTTTCTCATGGCCTTTATGTACAATGCGATTAATACAACAAAATCTTCCGAAATATTATCATATGCATGCCATAATGTTAACTTAGGATTAACTAAGAAGAAGTACCAAAATGTTGTAGGCTGGTGTGAAGACTTCGACGACGGTCCCGAGCACACAAAATGGATTAAAGAACTCTAAATAGGAGACAAGTAAACACACCAAATAAGTATTCAACTCAGTAAGTCATAAGCAATATAATACAGACTATAATTATAAGATTATAAGAAAAATAATGTAAGATCAACTACTACTGCTATACCGATCTATGTTATAGCTACTTAAATTATCGGTCCAGCCACAAGCCAAATCCTACTATCCATTCAAAAATCATAACAACCAATTGATTTAAATCCATTCTCAAAGTATGAAACAATGGTGAACTAGACGAGTCCATGCATATAGGTTTCACGTCTCAAATTCGATATATCCGTTAATAGTTCTATCACTACCTTCTTTTCCTGCACATATTATATTATCAAACGAATCCGCACACATAGTGCTAATCAAATTCGTACACTTAGTGCCATACTAAACCGCACACATAGTGCCTAGAAATTTCCCTCATATATCGCCATCCGAATCAGCACACCTAACGCCATTCAATTCGGCACACTTAGTGCCAAAGTTGACTCATTATAGTATGGCTATTTACTTAATTCATATAGCATATACGGCCACATTAATAAAAGTGAATATCACCCAAAAGAATACCTAAATCAAGAAATTCTTTCATGATTCCCTAGTATTATTTATGTACAAACTAATCAACTTTCAAATGCTTAAAGACTTACCTTAGGTCGGATGAAGTGATTCCCAATCAACTACTCAATATTCTTTGCTTTGCCTTTGCTTGATTCCCCTCCTTTGGATTCTTGAGCTTGATTAAATAAATAAGTTTCGTAATTTAATTTACCTTGCAAGATACTTATATATATATATAAATTTAATAATTCCATTTTTTTG
Source organism: Gossypium anomalum (assembly GCA_025698475.1). Taxonomy (NCBI): domain Eukaryota; kingdom Viridiplantae; phylum Streptophyta; class Magnoliopsida; order Malvales; family Malvaceae; genus Gossypium; species Gossypium anomalum. Next base: position 67,464,707 of record CM046956.1, read on the forward strand.
TTACAATCATCCTTGTTCAAGACATCCAAGTCTCAACTAATGTTCATATTATATCTCAAAGCTGAATGTATTATCCCTTCCAAAATAATATTATGCCAAATATGGTTACATTCAAATATACATAATTATGAATCAAACTCAACTTTGTAAACCAACCTCCTCATTTGGTCGATTGTATAGAATCAAAGAAATTTCACCAATGTGCATACTATATAGCCGAATATGCAAGATCAATCTAACATCACCTATGTACTTAATTTTAAATGCCGAATATACAATTTAAATGCAATATCATTTTTTTTTCATTTCATTTAAGCACATAGTTCCTCCACATAATAATTTGGCCGAATGTTTCTACTACCAAAAACTCCACATCTATCCATAATATCATACCAAGGTTCATATATCTATTAGCTATTTCATTACCCATCTTTCTAATATTCCATTCAAAAGCATCAAACACTATCCTCTTAACATCTAACCATCACAACCGAATGCCCATTTTTTTTTCACCAAATAGAGAAATCAACCTATAGGTTATAATATGGATTTGTCTATTAACTAAATTTAACAAAATTGAATGAAAAATAACATGCAATCTTACCTTGATTAATCCCTTAAGTTGACCGAATGCTTTTAACCATTTTTCTCTCCTTCTTCCTTTAGGTTCGGTTTTGCAAGGAGAAGATGACACTCTCCCACCTTCCATTTCTTATTTTATTCATTTTTTTTTCTTATTAATTTATTTTTCTATTTAGATTATTTTATCATTTACCATTATAAAATTGTATTTAACTTGACTTAGTGGAGGATCATCATCACATGGCCGGCCACTTCATGCATTAAGGGCATTTTGACATGCAAATCCATACTTTCTCACCTTGTTATTATTTAATCCTTTCAATTTACCTATCATCTTTTCTAAATTTCTCAACTAAGTCCTTTCATGAAAATTCACATTCCTAAGGCTAATTTTAAACATTTATTATTTTCACACATACACTACCACATTTAATATATGCAATTAAAATTAAAATAAATTTTTGTGACTCGATTTTGTGGTCCCGAAACCCCATTCCGACTAGGGTCTGATTAAGACTGTCACATTAGCCCACTCAGATACAAAACCAGATATGAGTTAGGGCCTTAATCCATCTCAGATATAACATGCAAAACAGAACAGAATAATAGAGTCCTACCCACCAGCCTCTACACACCAACTCCATCCAACCCTACACACCATGTAGGGATAAAATCGACCCACCCATCCCTACACACCATGCTGTACTGAAATGCGGCACATAATCAGATAATTACAGCTGAGTGGCTAGATATTAAGCTTAAGAGCCTTTCAGAATACTTCCTCCAAAACATCAACCCAACCCCGATGCAATGCAAAATACAAATATGACATGCTAATATACAATTTATCAGATTATACAGTCAATTCAGATATCTCAGCTCATGCTCAGTACAGAAATCAAAGAGTCAGAATACTCCTTCAGGGGTCTAAGTAGCGCTTATCGACCCTACAGTAGGCCCACAGTTGACTTGGGCAACTCGTGTAACCTATCAGAACTTTTCAAAAAATAGGCTCACACGCCAATGTGGTCTGTCTGTATGGATCACATGGCCTTGCCTAGAATTCCACACGCCCATGTGGTTCACTTGTGTGGGCCCACACACTCGTGTGGCCTACACGGCCTAATTGATCGAGCTCGTGTCTCACACATGGCCATGTCACGCACCCGTTTCTTGCGCGCACGGCCTGGCTCGTCGATCACACGCCCGCGTACTGCCACACGGCCTACCACACGGGCGACCATATGCCTGATATGTTTTTCGCCGAAACACTTCTGAAACCAGAATAACCTATAATCGTCAATTTAAACTTCATAGTCAAAACAATAATACCCAAATCTAACAAGACTTAACTGAAACGAAAACCTTAAACAACTTTATTCGAACTCGAAACTTACCGTTAACAAATAAGAACCTTGAACCGTTACGTCGCTGTAGGAAATCGCAGTCAGAACTATTCCACGCCTAACGAGATTATTAACAAAAATAATCCCTTGTCAAAACTTAGTCCAAAAGCGTAAAGATGTAAATAAAATGAAGCTTACCGAACATGAAGGTTGAAAATTGTGCGAATGGAGGCGAATTAAGAATAATAAGGAGGAAAAGCAGACAAAAGAAAACGTATAGAGGATCAAGAAGCAGAACACGTCCAAGAAGGGGGAGAGTTTTTGGGAAAAGAAAAATAAAATCCAAAGAAATTATATTTGATAACATCCCAATCCCATAAATCACTCCACTACCTCTCCCTTAATAGCTAACTACTCAGATTTCCAGTACAACACAAACTCTAGCCGAATATAGGAGTAAAAATAATACCCACATCAACACTCGAACACAAGACCTCCTTCTCCCCAACACTTCTCCTATCCACTAGACCAGTAGGCCCATTTTGATATTAACTTACAAGCAATTGAACTTAAGCCTACTGAACAAGAGTAAGGTTTTATTCATAAAAATGCTAAATTTTACTCAAGTTAAGGCTTGAACCCACGACTCCTCAGACACCCCCAGAACACATAACCATTTAAGTAGAAAGATATTCGTGTAACAAATTTACAAAAGCCAGAATTAAAAAAATTTAGGGCTTTACACGTTCCACCAACTCTTGCCATATAGTTATGGAATCGAACGATAGAGAGTTCAGTCACGCTCTTTCTCTATCTCTTACAGAGCATGGAAATAATTTTAGTCTTAAGGCATCTTTTATCACCTCAGACATTTTGAATGATTCGCTTACTTCCATGAATAACCGAAGACTAAGATGTGGATCCTCAGTATGTATCCCACTAAATTGATCCATATTTTGCAACATTTGGAACATGTCTGCTTTAGTTTGAATTGCAGTACCTCAATTTTGGGTCTCACAATACCCGGATTGAGCTTGTTGAAGAGAGGAATGAAATATTATCGAATGAAGCAATTTATGTCATCATTAACAATGATCAAACTATGAGCATTATAAGAAAATACTCCTCCTTAAACATGTTGTAGAGGATCCATTTTCACCTAAATAATAATGAAAAATGATTAAAGTAATAAAAAAATTGAACCAAATTGCAAAATAATTAATTTCACAAAAAATTGACTAAAGTAATGTTCCCGGCAATGACACCAAAAACTTGGAACGAAGAAAATGTGCAAGTGAACACAATCGTAACAAGTAATAAAGTGACAAGTATGTCGAGCTATCGTACCCACAGGGATTGTACAAGCAAGTATTTATGAAATGTAAATTTAAGCAAATTGGTAGACGAAAATATATTAATTTGAAAGAGGTGATTTAAAAACTAAAAATTAACTAAGTAATCAACAAAAATAAAAAGTAAAATTTCAATGCACGATTTCTAAACAAGGTTTTAGTCAATATGACATAAGTGTGTGGGAGTAATTTCAGTTTTTAAACTTAAAATTATTAAAACTATGTGCATGTTGTTACGAATAATTTCATGGCAACTTGATATTTTGTTAACATACAAGCTTGTTAAATTAATCAATCTTTCAAACATATTCATATGCTAGATTAATTTATCAATTTTCATAAGCAGGTATAAGACAGAGTAAATTAAATATAATTCTATATTATAAACACAACAATCTTACAAGTTATGCAAGATGATTATATTGTTTAATATATCTTCTAATTTTAACCCTCAATTACCTTAGAAGATTAAACGTGTATCAATTAAATAATGTGTCAATTAATTATAATTTCAATCTGATTATTATTAATTCATCTATTACCCTACAATTATAATGCAAGTGTAACATAGACATGATTTTATTTAATTGAACAACTTACCAATGACCCTTTGTAAGGCCCCTAACAAAGCCTGTGTTACCGAATCATCCCCATCATGCTCATTATCATAATTCCAATTATCCATATTCTCACCCTCAGTAGTGGGTTCACTAATGGACTCATTAGGTTCATTATTCTGTACAGGCTTTTGAGACGTACAAGATTCAGCCGAATACATCGGAGGTCACCCTCTATAGCCCCTCCTACCATGAGTTATCATTCCACAAGTATTCATTTTGATGTGTTATGAAATCTAAAATTTAGAGGTAAGAATGTCTTTATTATTTTGTTTAGTCTTTATCGCATTTTAACTAAGTTCTTTTGTTTAAATTTTTATGCAATAATTTTTAATGTCTTTCTAGAGTTTCAGTATTATTTCTATGGGCACGACATCGAACCTTCAAACTTTGTCTTTTCCTTGAAAGAAATATATTTCAAAATACTACGGTTTGTTGTTCCCAAAATTTCCCCTTTTTCATGAATGCATGTACGCAGTTTTTTTTTAAAAGAACAAAATTTAGTCAAAAGTTTTAAAATTTGGCTCTGATACTAGTAATGTAACACCCCAAACCCAACCTAAATGTTACAATCAGATTTTGGAGGTCACATTGACCACCGAAATGGACAAGTGAAAATGATCAAACCTTTAAAATTTTATTTTTAAAGTGTTTGCTTATTTTCAAAAAATCGTAGTGGCTTTTATTTTATAAAAACGTTAATGTTACCAAGTTTAAAATAAGATCCAATTAAACAAGAGTTCTTATTAAATTTGGAAACATATTTGACTTATAATTTACTTTTCAAAAATTCAAGTATGGATTTTGTAGCGAAAAAATACTATGACTTTAATCTAAGTCGAATAACATGCATTGTCTTGTTTCAAAATAAGCATCTAAATCCACTCAATCAGATGTGTATGCATGCATAAAAACCCCAAAACTAAGAGAAAAACTCAAACCATAGACCAAATAACTTTATAGCCCAAAAACCAAATAAATTTAGGAAAAACATCAGCTGAATAATTTATAAGTTCGAAGTTTGTCCTATGTCTGCATGCCACGTCTGGTCCTAGTCTTGATCATTACCTGAGATGGTTGAGACTAACTAGCTTAGTGTGAGTCTAAACTATAAAAACATTCAAATATTCATTTAAATATCATTCACCATTAATAACATTGTAACACAAACATAGCATAAACATTACCATTCAAACGTGTCATGGACATAACATAATGCATAATGAATTCCTACCCCAACCATCAGCTACACACCACGAGTTTCTAAGAACTCATTTTCCAAACTCCATACATTACGAACTGAGCTCAATGTGGTTAAACCACCATTCTACGTAATACAAATATACTTTTATTCAAAATAAATATGATATAATCACCATTCTCCTTATTACTCCTGGTGTAGTGCACTAACAACATATATACAAACTTAATATGCCACCATTATTCCACGAAACTCCTCTATCATCCACATAATCCTACCCCATGCACATGCGAAATATCATACAAGTTTCTATTAAAATCATGTTTTCATTACATTTCCATTTCAATAGCATGTTTTAGATGCTCTTATAATAGCATTAACTTTTGTTCGGTAATAACATTTACCAATCATTCAGTTTCACCATCAATACAGTGACATTCCAACATGCCATAGTTTCATTATCATTCATAAGTAATTTTCCAGTGTATGTGTAGTAATCTTTCATTCAGTACATTTCAAAGCATTTTACCCGAACTTACATTTCATTTTCATTCTAATACATGCTACTCATACAACTAGCATACATTATATCAGAAAACAATTCATATTAATTGATACCAATACCAGACATTCAGACGTTCAATTACACATGCAACCTTGCAAACATGCCATTTAACTAGGGCTCGAAACGTACCTGATTCAACCACCTTAAAGTCACTTACTTAGCCATTTAACTAAGTCCGACCAGGAAGCTTAATCATCATTTTAAGTATTAAAAATATTATTCAATATTTAAATTTTATAGGTTAGAACCCACACCTTATTTTTGTACAATTGTAGCACTACTTGTGAAACCCAATTGCTATTTTACTCTTAAACTGAACCTAAATTAAAATACAATATTTATCAAGTTAAAATGATGTCAAATCATTCCTAAAACAACCTCTTAATGGTTTAATCAAATCAGATTTACCATAACAAATTTCATATCCAAATTGACTAGGCTACTTACATTAATTTGATGCGAAACGTACTCGTGAATGAGATCTGCAGTCACCGCTGATTCATGACGTTTAAATCAACACCTAAATATAATTAATCACAAAAAATTAGTAAATAAAAACCCTCATTTAGAATTTAAAGAAAGACCAAAGTAGAAATTATTAACAAAGCAAAATAGTGCAAGATCTCACATAAGTTTTCAATTTACACTATCCATTACCCAGATCTGAGTTGTCGGATGAACGTCTTAGTTAATTACCCAATTAAGAATGTCTAAATCAAATCCAAATAGAGGTAAAAATCTAAAAACTTATAATAGTGGCAACTGAAGATAAATGACAGTCCCAAAACAATGGTGTTCTAAAGGGTGGCAACACCACTTGAGGTGACAAAAATGGCAGATCTGGGGTAGGACAAGGAGGGATCTTTGAACAGCCAAAAAGAATAGTTTTAAAGAATGGAATGATAATTTATTGGCTATAAGAATAGTGGCTAAAAATTTGCACACAAAGCACAACAACAAAAAAATAAAAATATGACTTATAGTTACTTATACGAACAAAGGACAAGAGGCGACAACGGACAATAAAGGTGGCTACTAGGAGTGGGAAAAATTGGATGTTTAGGGTAGAAAATAGGGCTGGTTTATGAGGTTCAGACATTCAATAGGGTTTTTGGAAAAAAAAAGTAAAAACTCTAACAATGAGGCGACACAACTATGATGAAATCCTAGAGAAAGGAAGAAACTATGAAAGGAAAAATAAGTGAGGGGAGGAGAAAGGCTAAGGTAGGAGAAAATTTGACTTAAGGCTAAATAGGTTAAAAGTCATGGGCGACACAAAAATAGGGGGCAAGAGAAAAATTAGCAAAATTAAGCTATTTTGCAAGGGAAAGGAATCAAACTCAGGTTTCTAAGTGAATTGCATTGTCTCCTTGTTTTCTCTTAACCACTAGGACAATTACTCATTATTGAAATAATTTTATCAAATTTAAACAAAAAATTTAGGATGTTATAGGTTTGAAGCAAAATTTGCAAAATATTAAGAATGGGGCAAGGGAAGGAATTTGAACTTGGGTTTTAAAGACAATTTCAGCAATACTTAAACAGCAGACCAATAACTTTTTTTCCCTAAAAATGCACAGATAATCTCTAAAATTCTCTTGGTTCACAAACCTGATTTTACTAACCCCTGATTTTTGGGATGTGACAATATATGTGCAACTAAATGAGATCAAAATGTTGATATGTTACATAATTTGATATGTTAAACTAGATGGAAATACCTTGAGGTTGCATCAAAAACTATATCGAGTAGTTGAGTAAAGCATTGGTGTGAATTAGTGAAATGATAAATGAATTATTCGTATATACATATCTTTGATGTTAATGTGAAATGGTTAGTTACTTAACTTGGGTTATCATGTCACTTGTGTTTATTTGATTTTGTTATTTTTATAATTGAATTTGAATTTTGTTAGCACTACCGAGTAACCATTACTCCATATATGGATTTGTTTATTTCCATGCATAGGTTACAGATAAAAGCTATAAAAGTTTCGCGATCAAGCATCAAACTCTCAGTCTCAACTCAAAACCCATTAAGATCCTATATGGCATGTACTTAAGTTGGTAGGCTTGTTTCCTAAGTTAATTTTGGCACTTTTGGTAATTGACCTATAATGTTAAATTAGTTGAATTTTATCTTTTGATTTCTAGTTAATTATCTTGATTATGTGAGCTTGATCATGCAAATCGGTTGGTTTAGTAATGATGTATTGAAGGTTATGATTTTGTAATGTTTGAACATGTTTAGATAGGTTAATTGAATGAATATGTTTTGGGGTAAGTTTTAGGTACGTTTAGGTTTATTTGGTTAAGGCTTTGGATACTTAAAAGTGTAAAATTTTGACCATTTGGTCACTGAGTCTCTGACAGGAAGAACATGTCTCGCGATTATTAGAATAAATTCACTTAATTTTTGCATTCAAAATCCTAATGTTTCAAGACAATTGTTTCTAAATCTTGAGACAAATGACCTTTGTCTCAAGATTGAAGTACATCGAAGATAAATAGACTTTTCCCTACTCCAGGACTTGAGACAGGAACTCCTTGTCTCAATACATTCAAACATCAAAGCAATAATAGGAAAACTAAGGGAGGTTGGTCTCGAGATGTAAAAGACCTTGTAATGTCTCAAGACATGTTAACTTCAGGGGCAGAGCTAGGGACTAGTAGGGACCCTGACCCCCTATAATGGAATATTTTCCATTTAGGTCCCTTTATAATTTATAAAATTTTTAATTAGTAATGGTTTAGAGGCGGAGCTAGGGGCTGGCAAGGGCCTTGACCCCCCTAAAATGGAAAAGTTTCCATTTATGTCCCTTTATAATTGATAAATTTTCAATTAGTAACAGTAAAATTACACTTTGGCCCCCAAAATGATAAAATTTTGATTTAATATTTTAAAAATTATAAAGATATAGGCTATTAACATTGTGAAATTGCATTTTTAGTATTCTAAAAATATATAATTTAATTTTGGCCCCCCAAAAAAATTCTAAAGTAATTTATAACCTACCTCGAGACATAGAGACTCCTATCTCGAGACCTAAATTTCAAATTTGACATTTGAGTTTGGATTTAAGTCCTAAGTTTGAAATTAATCTGTATAACCTCGTAAATTGATATAATAAAATCAATAAGTGTATAAATGTATGCATATGAATTACTTTGATGATTGAATTGAAAGTATTTGTGTTATAATAGCTCGAGTTGCTTTGGCGACATAATGTGGCATCACACATTTGGATCAGACATTTAGGACGGGTGTAGGATGTTAAATTTAGTGGTATTATAGTTAGAGTTTAACTGATTCTGTAACAACCCGATTTGGAGGCACAAGAAGAATTATCTCACTCATGATTTGAAACTTGTAGTTGTGATATTTAATTTAAAGATTTGGAGGAACTACCTATACGTGGAAAGGTTTCACATTTTCACTGCTCATAAAATTGTAAAACCCTCTACCTGACCTGAATCACCAAGTTTGGATATCGGATGTTTCAACATACAAACACTTAGCATAAATGTTTAAACAATCTCTTTTTTGTATTATTAAATATTTTCTGGATAAAAGAAATAAAGAAGAAATCCAAGAATACAACAAACTTTTAAAATAATGTAAGACATTACAATACAAAAGTTCATTAAAGACAGACTAATCTTGGCATAGTATATTATATGCCTTACTTCTAAGATATCCACTGTATCCATAATAACCCAACTCGCCGTCTTGGTGCATTCCTAGCTTAGTCCCTCCTAGCATATTTACTCTTATAACAAGACATGAACGTGAACTTAGTGAGTTTTTAGCGTAGAATACCTTGGAACCTTTCTAGTTGAATTCTTTATCTTGCAAATTTTGAATCACATCTCTACCTTTGGTAGATACTTTCATAATATATGATATATACCTATACACCATCTACCACATTTAGTGTACCATCTCTTACTTCACTTCTTGGCTAACTCCAAATCTTACCAGACGATACATATTTTATTCCTTCTTAGTATAAGAAAGGTATCTCTCAGAAGATTATCTATACAAAACCTACCATTGACAAAATCTACTTCAAATAAACATAGAATACTTTTATCTAGAATAGGTACTCACAAATACTTCTTTTGATGGGTAGAAAAACTAATGGATCTTTTAAGTTGAACTCCATACTCATCTTAATTCTGGTGAATTCTTATACTATTTCTGGTAGTTATCATATTACCACTCAGATCATATCTTGAATCAACCCTAAATTATAACTTTTCTTGATAATGAGACGTAATAGATTATTATAGGAATTCCAATGACTACGTTCCATAACTCAAGAATGCACAACTTGAAAAATGACATAGATTTTAGATGGCCTCTGAACAAGACATGAAGACCTTTCATAAATATGAATACTCCAATTTACTGTACTGAAGGATTACTATGGCAGATACACCCTTTAGATAATATCGCTAGAAACTCTTTCAGAAGTTTTACTTTCAAAAGTTTTTGATCATATTTGTTAAACTAAGCTTTGTTTGATAAAGGACTTTGTTATAACAAATTAAAAGTGTTTTTGAATGTAAGCTAAAAATGATAAAATATTATTTAAATTTGAATTCTAAGAAATAAAATTTTGAATATTTACAATAAACTCTTAGAAAATTTTGAAACAATTTTAAAATCAAGTGAAAATGATTTTAACCAAGTCAAAATGATCTCAATTAAGTTAAAATCTTTTTAACACATCAAAATGATTTTCAAACAAGTCAGATTTGCTTTAGCCCAAAAAGTACCGATACCATTTTTCCAAGTATTGATAATTTTTGAAATATCGATACCCTTAAAAAAATTGAGACCAAAAAGGCATTCTGTCAAAACCTTAAATATTATCGATACCATATTTTTGGTGTCAATACATTTTGAAAATAATTGATACCTTTCTAAAAAATGATACCAAAATTGTATTATGTTTTTTATAAACCCTAAAAAGTATCGATCCGGTATCGATACCTATTCCAGGAAGTATCGATAAAATATTTTTGAAGTGTCGATTATTTTATCCCAACGGTCACTGAATTAGCATTTATGACAAAAAAATATTGATACCCTTTTAGAAGGTATCGATACTCGCAGTTGCAAGTGAAATAAATGTTCTGGTTTTACATCCCCAATTGCCATATTAGCTTCACCAACAACCTCAACGGCTGGAAACCTATTAGGGGGTATAAATACCATATTTTAAAGTCCTACAACATCTAAGAAATTACTTTCAAGAAAAAATCATCAATCAAAACACCTTAGAGCGTAAATTTTCATATTCTTCTTACACACACTTGTGAGTTTTATCTCTATTCTTTCGCTCAAGTGTATCTCATTGTATTTGTGCTTTAATTTGAAAACAATTTTATCTTGTAAGGATTGTTTCTTTGTTTGCTCATTTGTATCTCTTTGAGAGGGTTTGAAACTTAAGGTTTAGGGTAGAAATCTTAAGGATTTGTAAGGTTAAACCTTGTCCTCAAAGGTTGAACAAATTAATGAATTTGGGGAAATTCTTAGTAGTGGAAAGCTAATGTAACGCCCAAAAAATCCCAAACTTTCTTTCTTTTTTGCTTTTCATAAAATATGTGCTTAATACTCCTAGTCAAGTGTTGTTTATGCGATAATAGGCCTAGTTAAGTTTTGATTTCGAACTTTGGGGTGAAGGAAATTATAGTTTAATAATTAAAAGAACCTTAATGGCAAGTAGTTTGGTTTTTAAATAAATGAAGGAGTAATTGGACATAAGGAGCCTTGTGTTGGAATGGCAAGTAACGTCACATGTGGGGCTTAGAGGTGGCATCACATGCATGGCAAGGAGGTTTGGGGTTTGAATCCCTCCTTGCTAAAAAAAAGGATTTATTTTTACTCAATAAATGGCCAGTAGTGGCGTTGGCTGTGAACTCTGAAGGGAGTGATCAGAAGAGAAATTTAAGGAAGGGATTAAGGAGTTATCAGAGAGAAAAGTTAGGAGATGAGGGGTGTGTAGAAGTGGAGCCGAATAGGGAATTTGAGGATAGGTAAATTCAGCTATAGTATATATAGGTGCCAATTTTGGAATTCTAGGGTATTACCGAAATTGCTTCTCTTCCTTTAGCTAAATTCCTCATTTTTGTGTTACCGAAACACTTTTCTCTCTAAGTGCTCAGAAGTCGAATTCCTTGTTCCTTGCTTGCCGATTTTCCATTCTTTCTCTTCTCAAATTCTTTTTTGATTCACCTTTGGTTTTAGCCGATTCTTTTTTCTCTTCTTCTTATTTGTGCCGAATAACCCTTTCACCATACAAATCTCAAAAGCTGAATACCTCTTTGGCTGAAGACCCTCTGTGCCGTCGCTACTCCCTCTACTTCGGCCGATTCTTGAGGGAGTAGTATCGAATCTCAGATTCTAGATCTCTGTCGAATTGCTCTTAGGGGTTTTGAGGTTTTACCTCTTTTATTGGTTAAGGTTGGCCGAATGGCCATGGAACATTTAAGAGTGACTTAAGAAGATTGTGAGTCATTTGCTGTACATACACTGTACACACACAGTAGATCTACAAATCTCGAAATGCCAAAAAGCCGGAGGTTTGGCTACAATAGACTTGCGAGTGCGCGAACACTCGTAAGGGGAAATCGATAGGTTACCAGAGGCCCCATGAGTGATTCCGTGGACTTGGGCCGTGTATTGGCCAACCGAGCCAGAATGGGCTAAATGGGTCCGATGGGTTGTAGGGCCCATAATAGGCAAAATTGGCAATTTGTTACTAAGTGATGAAAAATCATATGATTGCATGACTATGAATGTGATTGGGCCTGACAGGCCATATGAATGTGATTAGGCCTGATGGGCCATATGAATGTGATTGGGCTGATGGGCCATATGTATAGGATTGGGCCTAAAGGGGCCAAATGAATAAGTGTGGATCTATTCGTGATTAGTAAGGGGTTGTGGACCTAGTTTTTGGTAACTACTCAATTAGACATAAAACTTAATTAATTAATTAATTGTGACCATGGACAAGCCATAAGGTTAAGGTGTGGCAATGGGTATATGCATGTCTAGGATTGGATCTAGGGAGAGCGTGGTACTTAAGCGGTCTTATTGACCCACCTTATCTTCCATGGATTCCTACCTGGTGCATAGTATCTATTCGCTTTAACCAACGAGGACTTGTTAATGGGGCAAGGTAAGTAATAACCCATAACAAAGAAAAATTACCAAAAAGCCCCTAAGGGCAAAAATGACTAAAATACCCTTATTTGTTGAATGTAAGATTTATGGATGTTACATGTATACCTGCTGCATTCATATGATATTCTGTTTAGGTTGCATGTGGGTTGGGAATTATGGAACGAAGGAAGTATATGAGGATCGCATGGTTGCTTGACGACCGCGGATCCACCGATGGCTTTTTAAGCCCAATATATGATTAGCAGCTTTGCTGCAACGTTAGGTAGTACCACAACTGGGCTATCATTGGAATGTATCAGATGGGTGGGTCGATATTTATATCCCCATATGGTGTGTATAGGGGGATGGAGATGGTGTGTAGTGGTTGGATGGGTGGGATCCGTGCATATTTGATTGCCTTACATCTTTTCTAATATTGAATTGGGCTCAGGCCCAAAAAAACTTGCTATTGCATGATTTTCTATTTGCCAAGGGTTGTACACACTAATTTTTCGAAAACTCACCCCCTCTTTTATTTTTCTCAAGTGATCCTCAGTAGGTGGTTCAACGGTTGGAGGGACTCCGAGGTGGCCAGCTAGTAAGACGGCTTGGACTGGTTTCTTAAGCCTATAATTTCTAGTATTTTAAATTATTTTAGTCTGGATTGTAATAAGGCCTTTCCTCTGGTTATCATTTCAAATTAGGATTATTATTATTTTCATGTTTTATATTTATTAGAAGTAGAACAAGGTTTTCCAAATCCATAACTGTTTTCAAATACTACGTTTTCGCAACTCAGTCTTTAAATGACAAGTTTTCACAGATCATCTGTTTTAAATAAAGCTTCCGCAACTGAAAAGAGATTTTACAAAGTAATTATTATCATACAAGAAGGAATAGTTTTTTTAAATACACCTCGCTTTGAAAGCAACAAATACAAGATGGGATTTTACTCAATATTTTTATTTTAAAGAAGGGTTTTCAATGAAAACATGGTTTTTGAAAAACACTTCAATGTGACACGCCAGATTCGGCCATAACGTCTGGGCTGGGTTTGGGGTGTTACAGCTAAGGTAGTGGAGTAGGCAATTGTGGCTGAACCACTCTAAATTCTTTTTGTTCATTTGTTTCATTCTTACCTTTCATCAAATTTTTTAAAAGGCTAATTCACCCCCTATTGGCGTTTTTGATTTGCTTCATCGAGCTATTAATTGGTATCAGAGTTAGAACTCTAGACTTTTCTACCACTAAGAGAGAAGATCCTCAAGGTATTCAAGATAAAAGCTATAAGTCAAGAAATTTCCTTCATGGTATCAGAGCAAAATTCCACTATATTGGGAGAAGGGCATTCCACCATGAGGCCTCCTCTATTCAATGGCACCAACTACTCATATTGGGGAACAAGAATAGAGTTATTCATCCAAGCTAACGACTATGAAGTTTGGAGGATAGTTACTAATGGCTTATTCATTCCAATAAAGAGGGTCGAAGGTGTTGTTGTCCCAAATGAAGAGAGTGAATTAGATGAAAATGATATTAAGAATGTGTAATTAAATGCGAAGGCTATGCACACTTTATTTTGTGCTCTTGGTCCAAATGAGTACAATAGAGTCTCCTTGTATGGCAATGCAAAAGAAATACGAGACAAACTTGAAGTTACTCATGAAGGAGAAAATAGAGTTAAAGAGTCCAAGATAAGTCTTCTCACCCTTGATTATGAATTGTTTAAGGAAAAATCAGAAGAAGGAATCAAGTAGATGTCTGATCACTTCACATATATCATTAATGGTCTCAAAGCTCTTGGGAAGACATATCCCAACATGGAGATGGTAAAGAAGATGTTGAATAGTCTCCAACATCTTGGGAACCTAAAGTGACGGTAATAGAAGAGTCAAAAGATCTCAACTCACTCTCCCTTGATGAGCTTATTGGTTCCTTGTTGATGTATGAAATGAAGATCAACTACAATGCAAAGGAAATCAAAGAAGTTCCAAAGAAAGTGGTAGTTTTATTCAAATCAACAACTTGTGAAAAGGATAAAGACTCTAGAAATAATGATGATGATAATGATGAAATAACAATGTTTGCAAAAAGATTCAAGAGGTTTATGAGGTTTAACAAAGGAAGACAATTCCAAAAGAAAGAAGGATTCAAGAATGAATCTACTAAAGAGAAGAACCCTATCATTTGCTATGAATGCAAGAAGCTGAGACACATCAAGTTTGAGTGTCCTCAATAGAAGAAAAGAGTGTCAAGCAAACAAAAGCTTAAGGCTCATGTTGCTACTTGGAGTTATGAGGATTTATCAGACAATGAAAATCAAGAAGTAGCCAATCTTTGCACTATGGCCATCGATGATATTAAGGTAAGTTTTTAACTCATCTACTTTAAATAATTATTCTTTTGATGAGTTGCATGATGCCTGTTATGAATTGGGTTTGGAATTTGAAGCCATGATGTCAAAACATAAGAAAAATGTTTCAAAATTGAAAAATGAAAATGAATTACTTTCTAAAACCAATCATGAACTTGAAGAGAAAGTAAATAAAATATAAGAAATTATTAATGACCTTGAAAAGAAAAAACTATACTTTCGTAATTTACTTTCAAAAGCTCATGAGGATCATAAAAAGCAACTTGAGTTGCTTAAGAGTGAAAAAACTCACTCTAATAAAGTTTTAGAAAAAGGAGAAAATTTAAAACAAAATTTTGTTAAAAATATCTTTAATTTCTATAAACATAGAGGTCCCCAAAATTTTTACAAGAGAAAAATCATTAAAAGTATATGGGTCCCTAAAGGACTCATAACTTCTCAAATTTCAAAATGGATACCCAAAAGGACTAAAATTATAGGAACTAATGCTTATGGACCCAAAAGAATTTGGGTACCAAAAATCAAATCTTAATTTTATGTTTGTAGGAAAAGGAACATTGCTTGGAGGTGGGTTATTCAAAGAAAAACTTATGGTACCTCGATAGTGGATGCTTAAGACACATGACTGGTGACAAGAGTCACTTATCGATTTGAAGCCAAAAAGTGGAAGAGAAGTTACATTTAGTGACAAATGTACAAAACAAATTGAAGGAATAGGCTTTATTAATAAAAACTATTCTATCATTATTGAAAATGTCTTGTATGTCAACGGTCTTAAGCATAATCTTCTAAGTATTGATCAATTATGTGATAAAGGTTTCAATGTCATATTTGAGTCTAAAGGTTGTAAATTTATTGGCAGTGCTTCTAATAAGATTATGCTTGTAGGACATAGGCTAGAATATATATATATATATAGTGCATTTAGATGATATGCATAACTCTAGCTTATGTCCTATTGCTAAAAATAAAAATAGCTTTTTGTTATGGCATAGAAAACTAGGACATACTAACATGAGCATATTGCATAAATTAGTTTAAAATGACTTAGTAAGAGGATTACCTAAAATTGACTTTGATGTGAATAATGTTTGTGATGCTTGTATTAAGGGTAAACATAAAAGAGTTTCTTTTAAACCTATTAATGATGTATCAACTAGTAAAGTTCTTCAACTAATTCACATAGACTTATTTGGTCCAATTAGGACATCTAGCTTGGGTGGAAAACAATATGTTTTTGTACTTGTTGATGACTATTTTAGATTTACTTGGGTTTTTTTTCTTAAGTACTAAAGATGAAGCTTTAGAAAAATTCATCACATTTTTAAAAATGAACAAAAATGAAAAGGGTTACTCCGTCTCTAGTATTAGAAGTGATCATGGAACCAAATTTCAAAATCATGGTAAAAGGGGGAGAGTTGTAACAGCCCGTTCTTTAGTGGTGTCGAAAATAGTGGTTTTGGAGCCACAAATCTGATGAGTAAGTTCGTAAATATTATTATTTCATATTTACGAGACAAATATGGTATTAAAATAAATTTTGAATTGACAATTTATGCTATTTGAATGAACAATTAGGTTCAAGTGGTATGACCCTAAGTCAAGTGGTTTTAAAAAATGAGGTATCGGGATCTTATTTCTATAAATCGAGCCGAAAATATTTTATTAAATATTCATGGAGTGTATATTAAGGTTGTATTAAAGTTTCGTTAAGAAATTTTAATTTTCAATGGTTAATTAAGTGAAAAGGACTAAATCATAATAGTTCAAAAAGTCAATCGCTTTTAGGTTAAAAGTGTTAATTGATTAAAGAAACATAATTGGAAGGCCTTAATGGATAAATTACGCATTCTTAAGACGGTGGGCAGTTTAAGCTTTAAATTCTTTTAATTTTATATGTTTTATATGTTATTTTTTATTATTAAAATAAAGTAAAAAGGTTAAAAAAATAAATAAACAAAAGCCATCTTCTTCAATTTTCTTTCAAACTGAAACCAAGACATGAAAACCCCCATTTTTGAGCTTAAAGGTTTGGCCAAACTTCAACTGGTGCATGTAAGTCCATTTGAATTTTGTTTTTCGTAATTTTTATATTTTTGAGATCGTTGCAGCTTAATCTAGCTAACTCATACCTTTGTTTTCAAAATTATCAAAATGATTTAGAATGTGCCATGGATGAATTTGGGGTGTTTGTGAAAGTTTATGATATATTGTTAAGCTTAGTTGTTAAATAGACATATTTTATTAAGTAATTTTCGGTACTTTTAATGTTAAGGACTAAAATGTGAAATTAGTAAAAGTATAAGGACTTGCTGTGAAATAATAGCAAATATGGGTTTTAAAGGAGTTCCAAACCATACAGCTAAGCTTGAAATTTAATAAAAATGGTTAATTTGCATGTTTTAGGCTTAGAGACTAAATTGAATAAAAGTAAATTTGGGGGTAATTTTGTAAAATGTCAAAAAAGACTTAATTGCATGTAATGAGATGGTTTTACTGTTTGAATTAATGAATTGAGTGAAATTATTAATTTAGATTAAGAACGAGTAGAAAATCGAGGAAAAGAGAAAATTACCAAATAGCCCTTATACTTAGTCATTGCTGCAATTTAGCTAGGTAAGTTCGTATGAACATTTACTGTGTTATTGTTAATTAAATTAAATGTTTATTATGTTGTTTTAATGTAAATGAATCAATATATATATATGAATATATCCATATTATGACGAATTGACAGTTATCGAATCCCGATTGAACCTTAGGAATCGTAGGATACAAATGACATGTCATTAAGGATTTCATCTTTCGAGTGCTGGTCTTGAATGTCCTACCGATGACTGAGGTCCTACATTTTTTTTGGATACTCTACAACTTTGTGAGCAGCATCGTGTAGCTTACGTTCCGACCCACAGCTTGTGTGAGTAGGCCCATTTCATAGCTCGTGTGAGCAATAATGTAAAGGAAAAAGAAAAGTTACAATTATATGTTTATCACACTTCGTGTGAGCTTTCCCGCATATCCGATGTTATTCCAAATGGTTCAACGGGCATGAAAAGGAAAGCAACAGTAAGTGTTCAAATGAACTATGTCATGAATCTATGAAAAGGATTGAAAAGGTAAGCTTTCATTTGGCAATATGCATATGTTCATGGAAAGGTTAAATGATTCAAATGAAATATGTTCACATGGAAATGGATCATCATATGTTTAATCCAAATGAATTATGTATGTATACACTAACTTGTGTATTGATGATGATGTTTAGGCTTGTACCAAGCTTGTGGTTATGGTTGATTTTTATGCTTATGCTTTGTACTATGCAAATGAAACGGGTAAGAAATGGGAAAGAAATGGTAAGTTCATAAATGGGATATAATATGATGATATAAACGGATTGATGAGTTAAATGATGTACCTATATATGAGAAATCTACTTATGTTATGGATGCACTAACTCGTGAGTTGGTAATGTTGTATAGGCTTATGCTATGCATTAGGTAAGAAATAGAAAGTAAGTAAATGAAATGGTTCATAAACTTACGGAAAGGTTGATAATTATATAATATGTTCTATAAAATCCTATTATGTTATGAATGAAATTATATATGATGTTGATGAACCTACTCAATTGTGAGTTGATTGGTGTTCAATAGGCTTATATCGAGTTTAAAGTATTGGTGTTGAATCATGTTTAAGATATGTATTATAGCATTGAAGTGATAAGTTATGTTTAAATTTTGTAAGAGCATAGTAGCATCCATTGCTTACATAGTTATTTTCCTTTACTTAATAGATTATCGGAAACTCAATCGGTTGGAATTTTGTCAGAGATCTATCACATTATCCAGTGGAAAATTCGGTAGTTTTGAGTAACTTGGTTACAGTTTATAATGACATATATAGGACGATTGCAATGGTATTATAGGGCATGTGTTATTGATGTTTTGTTATGTGTAAGCTTTGAAAAGCTATATTGGTTTGGTACATCTTGACACTTTACCAAATTATGAGATGTTGATTACTTTAAAGTGTTGGTTGATATGATGCACTTGGCATATTGATGATAGATTGAAAATGGTTACTTCTGACATGTTTTAGTTCATAATTGAATAAGGTTATTATCTTAGAAAATGGTTTGAAGGTGATTTGGTAAGTATACATTATGTAATGTAATTATGTTGGTACATTTGATGCCTCGTTAGTTTGTTCAATTATAGCTATATCATGTTGTATGTTTTGAATGGTTCAAATGACATGTTTTGTAATGGAATTGTAATGGTCATATTTGTGGTTAAATTTGTTAGAAGTTGAATTAGGTTTGATGATGGAAATGTGATCAAATAAATGAATGTTTAGGTAAGTTTAAATGTTTGCATTTGAGGAGCCTTGATTGCCATATTGGTTGATTGATTTGGGATCATTAAATTGGTTATTATATGTATGTTTGGTAAGGTTTTGATGCCTTTATTATATGCTCAAAATGTTTCTAGGTACATGCTTGATTTGATGATGGAAATGACTTGATTTTGGCCAATTTCATTTCCACACGGCTGAGACACGGGTGTCTGACTCAGCCGTGTGACACACACAGTCAAGCAACACGGTTGTGTGGAGCTATTTCGAGAGTTACACGGGTGAGGCCATGAGCTGGGACACAGTCGTGTGTCCCTATTTTGATTGTTATATGGCCTGAGACACGGGTGTGTGTCTCAGCCGTGTGACCCCTGTAGTTCAAATTTTCTAACTTTTATTGAACTTTCCAAATGTTTCCAATTTAGTCCTGATTTCTTTCTAAAATGTTTTTAAGGCCTCGAGGGCTTTATTAAGGGACAATAAGCATGTGAATGAATGATTTAATTCATGATTTTATTAATGTGTGAAATGTATGTTTTATGCTATTTTTTACGGTAATATTTCGTAACCCTATTCTGACGACGGATATGAAAGATAATCTTGGTAAATTTGATGCAAAAAGTGATGAAGGAATTTTTCTTGGTTATTCTTTAAATTGTAAAGCTTATCGAGTCTTTAACAAAAGAACTTTAGTAGTAGAAGAGTCTATACATGTTATTTTTTATGACTCTAATCCTCCTTCTAGAAAGGATTTTTGTGTTGATGATGATGATGCAGAATTTTTCCATAAAAAAAGATCAATCATCAAATGAAAAATTTCAAGAACAAATAAAAAATGCTCTAGAAGAACTTTCAATTGAGAAAAAGGAAGTTACTCATCCAAGAGAGTTCAACTATGTGAAGGATTGTATGGTTTTTGGAGATCCATCCCTATGGGTAATTACTAGATTTTCTCTTAGAAATACTTGTAAGTATGTTGCATTTATCTCATGCATTAGCCTAAAAATATCAAAGAAGCATTAAATGATGAATATTGGATATTGGCCATGCAAGAAGAATTAAATCAATTTAAAAGAAGTGAAGTATGGACCCCAGTTGATGGACCTAGTAATAAATCTACTATAAGTACTAAATGGGCTTTTAGGAACAAACTAGATGAGAATGGTAACATAGTGAGAAAAAAGTCTAGACTTGTTGCTTAAGGTTACACTCAAGAGGAAGGAATAGATTATGATGAAACATATGCTTGATTAAGGAATAGATTATGAAATTAATCAAATGGATGTAAAAAGTGCTTTTTTAAATGGTTTTATAAATGAAGAAGTGTATGTTGAACAACCACTCAATTTTGAAGATCCAAAATTTCCAAACCATGTTTTCAAACTTTCAAAAGTATTATATGGTTTGAAACAAACTCTTAGAGCTTCATATGAAAGATTATCAAATTTTCTTATTGAAAAAGATTTTTTTAAAGGGAAGGTTGACACAACCTTATTTGATTATTTTATTGCAAAAAGCTTGTTGAGTATGGATTTCATGGCTTTTATATGGAAAAGGTAGGGGGAGTTTCTTGTGAAAAATTGTTCTCTTTTGATTTCATTTCCTTTTACATTTTAGAGAAGTGGTATTAACTCAGTCATTTTTTTAACATTTTTTGCTTCATGAATTTCATGCATTTTACTCACACTACAAATCTTTATGCATATGAAATGTTTAGGAACATTTTTGGAGTCATTTTAGGAAAAATACAACCTAGAAATCTTGTTCTTGCTATTTTACTGCACTTGGAAAACATAATGCTAATTTGGTATCGAAACCAACTTAAAAATATCAATACTTTTATAAAATTATCAATACTTGTGGAAAAATATTGATACCACGAGGGTTTTAAATGTGCCTGTAGCTGTTTTAAACACAAAGAACCCTAAAATTATTTTCCCTCCATTGAAAAACCTCTCATCTCCTTTCCAAATTTTTTCAAATTTCTTCAATTTTTTAGCAAATCTTGGTCCTTTTCCATCTTCAAACATATTTTTCACAAGATTTGATCCTTGCTTGAATATTTTTCCTTTTTCAACAATTTTGAGGTAAATTTTTAAAACTTTCAACTTGTTGATTTTGACAAGTGTAGGTTGAAATCTTGTTTGCTGAAGGTTATCAAGATATTTTTGAACAATATATATCATGTTTTATTGCAAGAGGTCACCTATTCCTAAATATCTTTGTTAAATTCTTTTTTCAAACCTTAACCCACCAAGTGTTTGACAAAATCCTCAAAGAGATTTTTTTTTAGTTTTATTGTTTTTCTAAGTGGTTAATAGCTAGTATGGCCCTAAAGAAGTGTTCTAGGACTAGTACATCCTCTTCTAATCCATCTAGTAAGTTAGAGTCATCATTTAGCACTTATTTGCAAGACTCACACACTCGGTATATTTTTAACTCCTATTTGGCATCAAAACATATATAGAAGGCTAGGAAAATTGATATAGCCATGTTAGAAGCTATTAGCTTTGCTTATCTCCCTATTTTACAAAATTAGGGGTGGATGAATTTTTTAAATCTTTCTTCGCCAGCTTATTTAAATCTTATTCGAGCTTTCTTTTCAAATGCCAAACTTGAACATGATGAGTCTAGTGATACTGTTACTGCCATCACCTCATTTTTAATGGGAACTCCTATTCGCCTCACTCTCAAAGAGTTTGACGATTATCTTCAGTTACCCTCCGGAGGTTCCTCCAATGAAAAAGGGCATTTTGATCCCTCCCTTTTTATCCAATCCGGATCGGCATCCAAACTCAATCTCTATGATTGCGTCTTCCATTTAATTCTCACTTGGAATCTAAGACCTACCAAAAAGCATGCCAAGCTTTGAAACACCAATTATTGGTGGCTCGATTTTTTTAAATCCGATAGGCATCCTGACCTTGCACTTATCTTGTTTAATGACATTACGAAAACTATTGGAAGGGGGATGAATACAAATATCACTCTTTCTCATGGTACGTATTTTTCATACGTTTTTAGGCAATTAGGCATTAGCACCTATGGAGACACCCTCGTTTCTTCTAATCAACCTATTAGTTATAGGGCCCTACATCATGCGGGATATCATTTTGATGCTACCACCAACACTTGGATGAAACTTGACCATCCGACGAATAATGAACATGATGACATCAACGCTGCCTTTTATGATATTTCGGTCCCAAGCCTATTACTGCCTAGCTTCTTTGTCGCATGCTGCTCAACCCTCCTTCGAGGTTAATAGTGCTATCCTTATTCCTATCCATTCCTTGAGCAACAACATTTGAGGTCTTAGGGAAGATGTTAACTCTCGTCTCTCGACTTTAGAGACATAAATGACATCTCTCTTAGCCTGTTTCCCTTTGACACCTCCTTTCTCCCTTCATCATGATGATTAGACTAGCTCTAGGCCATACATTTCATTTTCATAACATTTGCACCTTCATTTTTATGTTTATGCCTATATCTTATTATTGCACTTTATTGCTTTATTTGTATCTTAAGATACCTTTTAGATTCTCATTTAACTTTATCTATCTTTTGATAAGCTAACTTCTTTTCTCTTTAAGCTTTATTTGCCTTTTGATATAAAAAAATGGGGAGAAGAAAAGGTAAGTTGATTGATTGCTCTTTGATGATAACTAAATGCAAATTGTTGTGACCAAAAAAATTTTTTTAAGTAAAAATGAATGCCAACTTGAATGAAAAATTTTATTTTGGCCTCAAATTTATAATGTCTTTTATTAAGGGGGAGCAATTATTCAAAAACAAATTTACCAAATGTTTTGTTATATTCTAAAGGGGGAGATTGTTAAACTAAACTTTATTTGATAAAGGATTTTGATATAAAAAATTAAAAGTGTTTTTGAATGTAAGCTAAAAATGATAAAATATTATTTAAATTTGAATTCTAAGAAATAAAATTTTGAATATTTACAATAAACTCTTAGAAAATTTTGAAACAATTTTAAAATCAAATGAAAATGATTTTAACCAAGTCAAAATGATCTCAATTAAGTTAAAATCATTTTAACACATCAAAATGATTTTCAAACAAGTCAGAATTCCCCCAAGCCAAAAAGTACTGATACAATTTGGCCAAGTATTGATAATTTTTTTTAAATGTCGATACCCTTAGAAAAATTAGGACCAAAAAGGTGTCAAAACCCTAATAATTATCAATACCATGTTTTTGGTATTGATACTTCTTGAAAATAATCTATACCTTTCTTAAAACTGCTACCAAAATTGTATTATGTTTCTCATAAACCCTACAAAGTATTGATCCGGTATTGATACCTATTCCTGGAAGTACCGATAAAATATTTTTGAAGGATCGATTATTTCATTCCAACGGTCATTGAATTAACATTTATGACAAAAAAATATCGAGACCTTTTTTGGAGGTATCGATACTTGTAGTTGCAAGTGAAATAAATATTTTGGTTTTACATCACCAACGGCCATATTAACTTCACCAACAACCTCAATGGCTGGAAATCTATTAGGGGGTATAAATACCATTTTCTAAAGTCCTACAACATCCAAGAAAGTACTTTCAAGCAAAAAATCATCAATCAAACAACCTTAGAGCTGAAATTTTCATATTCTTCTTACGCACACTTGTGAGATTTATCTCTATTCTTTTGCTCAAATGTATCTCATTGTATTTGTGCTTCAATTTGCAAACAATTTTATATTGTAAGGATTGTTTCTTTGTTTGATCATTTGTATCTCTTTGAGAGCGTTTGAAACTTAAGATTAGGGGTAGAAATCTTAAGGAGTTGTAAGGTTAAACCTTGTCCCCAAAGTTTGTACAAATTAGTGAATTTGGAAAAAAATTTAGTGGTGGAAAGCTAAGGTAGTGGAGTATGCAATTGGGGTCGAACCACTCTAAATTATTTGTGTTCATTGCTTCATTCTTGCCTTTTTTTTCACCAAATTTTTTAAACGGCCAATTTACCCCCTCTTGGCATTTTCGATTTGCTTCATCGAGCTATCAATATTCAACTTCTTCTATAAGACTAACCAAACAAATATATCATTAAACTTACCAATTCTCTATCATCACATTAATTAGAAGATAAGTCTCGAAGTTTACCCTGATCACGACACCAAAGCGTTTGACTAGACTTCACCACTACGGCGTTACAGAATACGTAACATAAACATCACATAATACGCCATGAAGGTTGGAACGATGGAAAAATGTGCAAGTGTACACAATTGCAACAAGTAATAAAGTGACAAGTAAATGTCGAGTTATCGTACCCACAGGGACTGTAAAAAGAGTTATTTATGAAATTAATTGTAAAACACTTTCGCAAGGTAAGAATAATTTGATTTTGAAAGATGGTCAAAAACTACTTAGAAACTAAGTAAGTAATAAAAATAAAACAAAAGAGTTCTAGTGCACGATTTCAAATAAGATTTAATCAATGTAACATACTTGTGTTGGATTAATTATATTTCTTTAACTTAGAATTATTAAACTCATGTTTACATTGTTACAAATAAATTCACAGCAACCTGGTAATTTTCTAACTTATGAACAAACATACATACAAAAATCCATTCATCTCTTGACATATCCCTATGTCAATTTAACCGACTAAACGGATTCTAGCAAGCAAACATGTTATTGCACATACATACTCATTAAGTTGAACCAATCTCTTGCATATCCCAATGTCAATTCAAACGATTAATTAAATCTAATGAGCATATAAAAGGCTATGTGAAGTAACAAGGCATCCCTACCTTGAAACAATTTAATCACAATAATCTTGCAAGTTATGCAAGGCAATAATATCGCCAGATACAATGCTAATTTAACCTTCAGCTACCTTAGAAGAATAAACATGCACTAATTAAGTACTGTGTTAATTAATTACAATTGTAATCCATTTAAATAATTAATTCATTAGTTACTCACATTCGCAACGCAAGAATAACTTAGGCATGATTTTACTTAATCAAGCATCTTACCGAGGCTTATAACAATATAAACACAATTTTAACAATTTAAGCAGGCAGAATATAATCAACCCAACACAAACATAGTTTAAGCTGAATTGATTAAAACAACCATTTTAATAGCATAAGTATTCATAATCATGTTCGTCAAAACAACAACAAAATTTAAAGAGATAGGGAACAAGAAGCAAATCCGGTGTTTCTCCGTGGCTTGACTAGTTGCTCTGCTCTTCGTTCTTCGTTGGCCTTGGCTATCAAGGTGGTTTCTGAACACCTAAATTGCTGCTCCAAATGGCTGATGAGAGTCTCTTTCCCAAGAGAATAAATCAGCACTTGAACAAGAGGGAATGGAATGGAAAAATGAGAGAAAAGTAAGAGAGGGAATGAGAGAATGATGTGAAGTGAGGGATGCTTTGAATGATCAGCAAGGGGTGGCTTTTATAGCTGATTGTGGCTGCAAAAAATAGAAAATTCCAGCAGCCAAATAGCCCTCCCTTTGCTGGCCACACAATTGGCAAAATTGAGAGTTTCAACCTTGCTATTTTAGGCTTGGGGCAAATCTACAAAGCCATAAATTAAGGTCGGGTTTGAATGCAATTTAGAAGTCTTTTGAGGGCCATTTTGCAAGCATATTTAATCAGCTAAAATGCTGATTTGGGTCAGCATATGGACGGTTTTGGGCTACCCATTTATTGGCTGGTTCGGTTCACCCAGTTTGGCTCGACCAGTGCGGTTCAACTGGACCCTTTCTCCATAATTAATTAAAAATAATTTATTTAACCCAAATTAAATGGGGAATAAATTAAAATTAATTAAATTATGAATTAATACAAATTTCTAGACCATCTTAGGCTGGAAATTAACGTGCCTCGATACTTCTAACTGCTTCTCTGTTTTGTGCTTTCAGCAGTGTCAGCGGAGCCAATTTTCGCCCTTTGCGTGAATCTGTCAAAAAATAGTCAAAATTAATCAAAATTAAGTATAAAATTAAATAAATTCACCATGTTCATATTTTTAACACGATTTAATTATTTTATAATATTTAATTATTTTTTGACAAGAATTTAACCGGATTTGCATGAATTTAAGTAAAATTGGGTATGAAAAAGTATATAAATTTTTGTGTTTCCACACCCACAAACTTAATTCATTGCTTGTCCCGAGTAATGCACAAATTTTGAAAAGAATCTCTCGGAAACACCTTTGAAAAATTCCTTCAGAATAACATTTTTCCCAAAATTATGAATTTAAAATACTTATGCTCAAAGACAAGAAATCTGATGGTTATGCTACTTAAGCATTTCTTATTATTCAAATTAAATTCAACAACTTATTATAATAGCAAAATTTAGACTAAATGCTTTTGTAATAAATACATGTCAACCCTTACTAATTTGATTTTTATTCCTTTATTCAAGACTAAGCTGCAATCATTAAGCTTAACTTATGTCTTCATATGTTGATCGTAGCACTTTCTCTCCACTAATGTAGGTAGCATGAGGGCTTTGAATCAATAGGTCTTTATCAAGGTTGTAACGTGGCTAGGCTAGGGGTAGGTGAAAGATGGATAAATTTTGGTTTAAGAAACCCTAGACTCAGCGTCAATTGAACCTTCGGATTTTTTACCTTCGATACACCAACTTGACTTTCATATGCTCTTTTGTACATCTCTTTCAAATAAATGTGCTCTCTTTTCTTTTCTTTTCTTTTCTTTTTTTAACACGAGCACTTACTTTGTGTACTACAATTCTCGATCAATTGATACTTCTTTTCAACTCCCCCAAACTTATTTTCGAAGTACATCTTGAATATTACTGAGTCTAGTGTTTGGGACAATTTTAAGATCATTAAGCGAAAGGTAATGGCTATTTATTGTAAGGGTTGAAATAAGATTAAGCCATATAGTCTCAAAGTTGGGTTTCAAAGGATAAAATTTTACCATGGTGGGCTTGAAAGGCTCAAACGGTCCAAACAATAGTTGCCTAAATAATTTCCAACGTTCCATGCTCCCTAGGATTTCGCCTCAAGAAACTACTAAGTCAATTCTAAAGACTTAAACTTTCATACATACCTAACTTTTCTAAAGAACTAAAAATTTTATGGTACAAATTTGCATGCTTTATTAAAAATACACTCATGTCATTATTAAGCTAACATAATAATTTATTGAAATAATAGAACTTTATTCATACTCAAATTAAGCATACTTAACAGAATTCAAATTTCTGAACAAAATATATCCTAATCATAATTAAAAGAAAAATTTTATTCTGAGTGGAAATAATTCAATTTTTCGGTCCCCCCAACTTAAAATGAACAATGTCCTCATTGTTTAAAGTGAATAAATACTATACACTAAGTAGGATTTTAGAAAAGAGGAGGTGAGTCAATTTGACTGCTTCAGTATCATGCTCTTTCTAAATCCAATCCTAGACATGTATATATCTATTGCCACACTTTAAATTTTGTGACTTGCTCACATTTTTTTAGTGATTTTCCTCTCTTGTTTTATTATGCAAAAAAAAAAAAATTCCTAATTAAACTTAATCCTAAAATGACCTAAGAATAGAAATAAAATAAAGTCAAGATCCTCCCTTTATTTATTCGTAGACCCTTCCGAGTTTGACTCATCCTTTGCTCCATCACTATCGCCTTTGCATGAATCGCTTCGCTCCTTCTTTGATAATGAACTCCATGGTTCAAATATGAAATCTGGAAACTCAGGCACAAAAATAAATGGGTCATTGCGTATTTTCTTAAAAGCACTTCTCATCGAGTCATCCCTTATTTTTGAGTATCTCTAGTAGGCTTGTTGCTGCCATTGCATATGTTGCATTAAGTCCATCAATTTTGATAGCTCATCTCGAAGGTCTGCGCTCGGTGATTGAGCTCTAAACATTTAAGTTTCAGCATCAGGTTCAGCTTCTGGCTCCACTGATTCTACTTTATCAGGGACTTCAAATGATTGCATCGTGGGATCTTCTTCTTCATTAGGGTCCTCTAGTTCCTCACTTAGTTCAATTCATTGCTCTAGAATTGAGTCTCCAGATACTCGGTAAAGGTCCCAATCCATGATTGTGCCTTGGTTATATCCTGTCTTCCTTACATTTGCAAGAATTTCAGCCTTCAAGCATAAAATTGTTATCATAAAGGGGAAATGAGCAGGGCCAGAGTGTTTAACAGCACAATTACGTATATCCCTCAAGATGATCTTCCCCACATCAATGGTCTTACCAGTTAGGACCGAGTGCAATAAGACCATTCACTCTAATGAGATTGTAGTCCTATGTGAGCTAGGCATAAAGCTGAATCGGATGAAGTAAAACCATACCTTTGCGAGTGGCGTCAAATATTCTCTTCAACAAGTGTGGATTCCTTACTTTGACACAGTCCATGTAGAACCTGGAACTGTCAGTTCCTCAAGAATTTCATGCAAATTTTCAGTCTTGATATTGCTCATCAATGTGGAAGATTCACCGTTTTCAAAATCTGGTAATTCAAAGAACTCATTAATATCATTTGAATTCATTGGTACCTTGATTCCGCGAACTAGAACTTCTGTCATCTCGCTTGAAGTTAAATTTGCATAAAACTCACGAACTGGTTCCTCATCCACACTAGGTTTCTTTTCACAAAACAACTCCCAATTTAGGGTTTCAGCAACTTGACGAATACGTTTCATAAAGTCTCGGTAATTGCTCTCCTTTAAAGTGAAGCCTTTTTCTGGATGCATCTGTTGATTTTTGAAGATACTTTCGTATCTCACTTTGGCTTCTTCATAGTGGAATTTGTTTTGTGTTTCATCAATTTGAGCGGAAGCACGAGTTCTCTTACGAGGCATGTTTAATCTGATCACAAGATGGAAAAATTAGTTTCTCAATAAAATTTAATAAAAATTATTAATGATTCAATGAATTGAAAAATTAATTAATAAAATTAAAATTAAAAATTAAGAGAAACTAGGTCTTACCACCTTTTTTTTGTAAAAATATAAGAACTCTAGAAATTAATAATAATAATGAAGAAAAAGATGGGAATTTAAAAAGAAGGGTTGGAGGGTTTGTGGCTTAGGATGGATGAAAAAGTAGTGCCACACAAGCAGCTAGGGTGTGCGGGCGTAGTGCATGTGGGGGCAGTGCGCAGCAGGGCTGGTGGCAATCAGCAACACGGGCGTTCGGTAGCAGGTGGGATTCGAGCATGCGCAGGATGGTGCAGAGGACAAGTACTACTCGCGGGGTGAAGGTCTGGCGCGAGCTGAGGCTGGGATCGCTCAAGGCAACACACGCGTTGTGCACGGGATGTGCGTGCGATGGAGCTGGCGTATGTTGGCCGACTGCTTGGTGCTGCTGTGGCTTAGGGGTTTCGGCACTTGGGTATTTTGGTGCTTTGGGTTTTGAGTGTTAGATGAATGGGAAGATGGGTGGTACTTATAGAGGGAGAAATGGGAATTAGAGTAGAATTCTTAAACAAATTAAAAAATTCTAAGTTCTAATCCTATATAAAGATAACAACAATTAATAATTACATATACACATATATTAAACTATTAATTGTTGTTTAATTTATTAAAACAAAGATAAAATCCTAATTTCATGCTAAATTGATAAAGATTAATACATAAATTATAATTATATATTAAAGATTATCATCTTATTATAAAAACTTATCAAATAAAATCCAAAAATTGATAATAATTAATATGTATTGTAATGGGTATAATTATGTATTAATAATTATCATTTTTTTAACTAAAAACATTTATTTACGAAAATATTTACAAAAAGAGGCTTCTAGTTTTTATTATTTACGAAAAGAGCAACCAAATTTTAAAAATGTTTCAATTGAGTCCCTAGAGTTAATAAAAATTTGGAATTGAGTTGCAATTTAAGACTCGGATCAAAATTGATTTTTTTATTTGAAAAATCAAAGATTAAAATTTCTATTTAAAGAATAATTTTTAGGAAAATTATGTTAAAATCAATTCCCATGAAAGATTGGAGGGGTCACAAGTAGTCCCACTTAAGTTCCAATCTCCTAGACAAAATTTATTTAAACATATTAATGCCGAAAATATACTCTAAATCTTTTATTAAAACAGAAAATAAGAAAGTTTTAAACATCCGATAAAATGAACGAAATTGCATTCCGTTCAATCTTATCTCCCAATAGTGTTTCAGGCACTGAGCATTAACTTGAAAATTACCTCCCTTACCTTGGAGCTCGACAACTCTGTATGGATAGACACGATGAATCGTAAATGGACCGAACCAACATGATTTTAGCTTACCTGGAAAGAGCTTTAGTCTGGAATTAAATAACAAAACTCTCTAACCTGCTTCAAATTCTCAAACTCGAATGTGCTTGTCACGCCATTTTTTAAGTCTCTCCTTGAGTAATTCGGCATTTTCGTAGGAGAATAACCGGAATTCCTCTAGCTCATTGAGTTGGAGCATCTGTTTCTCTTTAGCAAGCTTAGGATCTAAGTTGAGTTGCCAAAAAGCCCAGTAAGCCTTGTGCTCTAACTCTAAGGGTAGATGACATGCTTTCCCAAAGACCAACCTGTAGGGTGACATCCCTAAAGGTGTCTTGTATGCTGTTCGGTAAGCCCATAAGGCATCATCCAGCCTTTTGGACCAATCTCGTCGGTTTGGGCAAACTACCTTCTCAAGTATGCCTTTGATCTCTTTATTTTCCAGTTCAGCTTGCCCATTCGTCTGCGGATGGTAAGCTGTTGCAACCTTGTGTTTCACTCCGTGCTTGTCTAATAACCATTTTAACCACTTGTTCACAAAGTGGGATCCTTCATCAATAATGATAGCACTTGGGGTTCCAAACCTTGTGAACACGTGTTTCTACAAGAACCTAATTACAACCTTAGCATCGTTTGTCGGATAAGCTTCAGCCTCGACCCATTTCGACACATAGTCTACTGCTACCAATATATACTTGTGACCAAAAGATGGAGGGAAAGGACCAAGCACATCGAACAATTCTACGTCAATGATGTTTGTTCGAGGCATCTCATTTCTGTTGGTGACATTTCCAACCCTTTGACATCGGTCGCAACTCTTTACGTATGCATATGCATCCTTGAATAGTGTCGGCCAAAAGAATCCGGCTTGTAATACTTTGGCCGCTGTACGAGTACCTTCAAAGTGTCTCCCACTCGGAGCTGAGTGACAATGGTATAAAATCTTTTTTACTTCATCTTCTGCCATACATCTCCTGATCATCTGATTTGCACACCTCTTAAACAAATATGGCTCTTCCCAAAAGTAGTACTTCACATCGTGAATAAACTTTCTCCTTTGTTGATATGTCTTATTAATTGGCATCAAACCACAAGCTAAATAGTTAGCAATATCAGCAAACCAAGGTGTATTATGACTTACCTTCAGTATTTGTTCATCTGGGAATGTTTCCTAAATCGGTATATTAGGAGAATTCCCTTCTTGCGGCTCCAATCTGGACAAGTGATCTGCTACTTGGTTTTCTACTCCCTTCCGATCTTGAATTTCTAGATAGAACTCTTGAAGTAAAAGCACCCACCGGATCAATCTCGACTTAGCATCCTTCTTAGCAAGTAAGTACTTGATTGTCGAGTGGTCCATATACACAGTTACTTTGGAACCTACAAGATAAGATCGAAATTTGTCACAAGTAAATACAATAGAAAGTAACTCTTTCTCTGTTACCGTATAGTTCAGTTGAGCTCATGTAAGAGTCCATTTTGCATAGTAGATAGGATGAAAACTTTGTTCCTTCGTTGGCCCATGACAACTCCTATCGCAAAATCGCTTGTGTCACACATCAATTCAAATGGTAGATCCCAGTCTTGTGTGAAAATTATGGGTGCCGTAACTAATCGACTCTTCAAATCCTTGAAAGCCTCTAAGCATTCATCATCGAACTTGAACGTCGTGTCCTTCTCCAATAGTTTGCATAAGGGTTTAGCAATTTTGGAGAAGTCCTTGATAAATCTTCGATAGAACCTGGCGTGACCCAAGAAGCTCCTAACACTCTTTACAGATGTTGGAGGTGGAAGCTTCTCAATAACATCTACCTTTGCTTTGTCTACCTCGATTCTATATCTTATTATCCGATGCCCTAGAACAATTCCTTCTCGTACCATGAAATGGCACTTTTCCAAGTTAAGTACTAGGTTTGTTTCTTCGCATCGTCTTAGTTACTTAGCTAGATTGGCTAAGCAATCATTGTAAGTATCTCCTAACACTAAAAAGTCATCCATAAAAACTTCCAAGTACTTGTCAACCATGTCAGTAAAAATAGACATCATACATCTTTGAGATGTAGCAGATGCATTACATAAACCAAATGGCATGCATCTAAATGCAAATGTACCGTACGGGCAGGTGAACATTGTCTTGTGCTGATCTTCTAGTGCTACCGTAATCTGATTATACCCTGAGTATCCATCGAGAAAATAGTAATAGTCTCGCCTCGCGAGTCTATCCAGCATCTGGTCCAAGAACGACAAAGGAAAGTGATCTTTCCTAGTTGCCTTATTCAGCTTCCGGTAATCGATGCAAATCCTCCATCCCGTAACTGTTCTTGTTGGTATCAACTCATTATTCTCATTTTTTACGATGGTGATACCTCCCTTCTTTGGCACACACTGGATCGGACTTACCCACGAACTGTCTAAGATAGGATAAATGATACCCGCATCTAACCACTTAATAATTTCCTTTTTCACCACGTCTTTTATGATGGGGTTCAGTCTCCATTGTCCATCAATCATCCCTTTTTCGCCATCTTCCAGGATAATCTTGTGCATGCATACAGATGGACTAATACCATGGATATCGGCTATGGTCCATCCGATAGCCTTTTTGAATTGTTTCAACACTAAAATGAGTTTCTCTTCTTGCTCAGTAGTTAATTCTACTTAAACAATCACAGGTAAAGTAGAAGAGTTACCTAAATAAACGTATTTTAAATGTGAAAGTAATACCTTGAGTTCTAATTTAGGTAGTTCTTTAATTGACGCTTTTGGTTGGGCATACTCCCTTTTCTCTAACTCCAAAGATTCAAAGTGGGTTTGCAGATTAAATCCCCTTTGATTAGCTTCTAACAAAGCTAAGCGTTCATCCTCCTCTTCATCATTTGGAGGATCTGATGTCAAAATTTGCTCCAACGGATCTTCAACATTATTGAGCTTCCTTTCCACTATTAAATCCTCTAAATCAGATACTGCAGAACAATCATCAATTGTGTCAGGAAATCGTATAGACTTAAAAACATTGAATGCTACCTGGTCGTCCTGAACACGCATCGTAAGCTCACCCTTCTGCACAACAATAAGGGTCCTTCCGATTGCTAAGAATGGTCTTCCTAGGATAATCGGCACTTCTTTGTCTGCTTCAAAATCTAGGATAACAAAATCAGCAAGAAAGATAAATTTATCTACACGTACCAATACGTCCTCGATTTTTCCTTCTGGATGTGCTAAGGATTGATCTGCTAGTTGAAGTGTAACCGTAGTAGGTCTGACTTCACCTATCCCCAACTTTCTAAATATTGACATTGGCATCAAGTTTATACTTGCACCCAAGTCACATAATGCCTTACCACAATATGTTGCTCCAATATTGCAAGGCATGGTAAAACATCCAAGGTCCTTCAGCTTTGGGGGTAGTTTGTCTTGAAGATATGAGCTGCATTCCTTCGTTAGAGCTACCGTCTCAAATTCTCCGAGTCTTCTTTTTTGGATAGGATATCCTTCATTAACTTGACGTAGTTCGGCATTTGTTCAAGTGCTTCAACCAACAGGATGTTGATGTAAAGTTGCTTGAGTACGTCTAGGAATTTCTTGAATTGAATTTCCTGTTTCTGCTTCTGAAGTCTTTGGGGGTAGGGTGGTGATGATTTCTTTACTGGAACTGGTTGATTCATTTTTGATGGTAATTCTGCATCTAACAGAGTTGTTAGTTGATCAGAATTAGCTGGTTCTGAAATTACCTTATCGGATTTTGCAGATTCTGGTAGTTGTGAGACTAGAATTTCAACACTTGGTTAAACTTCCTCTGAGTCTTGAGCATCAACTGGCTCCTTTTCAGCTTCGATAGTGTTGGGCTCTACTGTCTTTCCACTCTTCAGTGTTAACGCTTTGTAATGTTTCTTCCCTAGATTTCTTGGATTCTCCGTATCACTAGGTAAAGCACCTTGTGGTCGGTTCCTAAGTTCAGTTGCAAGCTAGCCCATTTGGTTTTCCAGATTCTTCAATGTAACTGCTTGGCTTTGAATTAAGGCACCATTATTTGACATGTATGCCTTTAGTAGATTCTCTAAACTATTGGATGGTTCAGCTTGAACTGAGTTCTGAACTTGTTGGGAAAAACTAGGCAGCTGAGTCGGTCTAGGTTGAGCGTAGTTATTACTGGTTCCAGCCCCTTGGTTACTCCAAGAAAAATTCAAGTGGTTTTGCCACGATGGGTTGTAGAAGTTGGATTGCAGTCCTTGCCTTCCTTGATTTTGGTTCTGGTTACCCATGTAATATACGGATTCGAGATTTGATGGACATTCTTCAAACAAATGTCCCTCCCTACAATAAACACAGGCTATACTCTCAATTTGGTGAGGTGGTTGGGCTGCAAAACTGTTAGACCCATTAGTGGTAGGATTCTTAAGCATTGAGGATATTGAAGATACCTGAGATGCGAGTGAAGTGAGAGTGTCCACTTTATGTATTCCAGCAACTCATCTTCCTGACACGGCTCGATTGGTCAGCCATTGATAATTGTTACTGGCGATCCTCTCGATGATTTCATAAGCCTCATTATAAAACTTAGAAAGGAGAGCACCATTAGCAGAAGCGTCCACTACCATCCTTGTGTGAGCATTGAGACCATTATAAAATGTCTCAAGTTGGATGCAATGTGGGATTCCGTGATGAGGGCATTTTCGTAATAGTTCTTTGTATCGTTCCCATACCCCATACAAGGACTCATCATCCATTTCTTGGAAGGCAGTGATCTCGTTCCTCAACTTAGCATTCTTGCTAGGCGGGAAATATTTCATGAGGAATCTTTTGGCTAACTCTTGCCATGTAGAGATTGAGTTTGATGGCAATGAATTCAACCAGGCTTGAGCTCTGTCCCTTAGTGAGTATGGAAACAGCTTCAATCGTAGTGCATCTTTGGTAACTCCAGCTAATTTGAAAGAGCCGCTCACCTCTACAAATAGTCTTAAATGAAGATGAGGATCTTAAGTAGGCATTCCACTAAATTGGCCATAGTCTGAAGCATTTGGAACATAACTGGCTTCAGCTTGAATTGTTGTGCCTCGATTTTGGGTCTATTAATGCCCGAATTAAGATCGTTAAATACTGGCACAACATATTGTCTTAAGGCTCTATCCCTATTGCCAGCAATAAGGATAGGATTTTGAGCAAGGTTTGCTCCATTTCCTTGATTCATATTCTCAAAATTCATTCCTTCAGTCCTTCTCTGATTCACTTGTCTTCTTCACTGTCGAAAGGTCAGTTCTATCTCAGAGACTACAGGGAGTAAGTCAATCATCTGGTCAATACTCATAAACACCTGAAATTATCAAAGAAAAATTAATTAAGTTGAAAATTAAATAGGAAAATAAACCAAAATGTAAAACTAACAAATTCACAAATAATGGCTTTTTAAAACAGCCCCCGGCAGCGGCGCCAAAAACTTGGAACGATGGAAAAATGTGTAAGTGTACACAATCGCAACAAGTAATAAAGTGACAAGTAAATGTCGAGTTATCGTACCCACAAGGACTGTAAAAAGAGTTATTTATGAAATTAATTGTAAAACACTTTGGCAAGGTAAAAATAATTTGATTCTAAAAGATGGTCAAAAACTATTTAGAACCTAAGTAAGTAATAAAAATAAAACAAAAGAGTTCTAGTGCACGATTTCAAATAAGATTTAATCAATGTAACATACTTGTGTTGGATTAATTATATTTCTTTAACTTAGAATTATTAAACTCATGCTTACATTGTTACGAATAAATTCACAGCAACCCGGTAATTTGCTAACATATGAACAAACTTACATACAAAAATCCATTCATCTCTTAACATATCTCTATGTCAATTCAACTGACTAAACAGATTCTAGCAAGCAAACATGTTATTGCACATACATACTCATTAACCTGAACCAGTCTTTTGCATATCCCAATGTCAATTCAAATGATTAATTAAATCTAATGAGCATATAAAAGGCTATGTGAAGTAACAAGGCATCCCTACCTTGAAACAATTTAATCACAATAATCTTTCAAGTTATGCAAGGCAATAATATCGCTTGATATACATTGCTAATTTAACCTTCACTACCTTAGAAGAATAAACATGCACTCGATTAAGTCATCGTGTCAATTAATTACAATTGCAATCCGTTTAAATAATTAATTCATTAGTTACCTCACAGTCGTAACGCAAGAATAGCTTAGGCATGATTGTACTTAATCAAGCATCTTATCGAAGCTTAGAACAACATAAACACGATTTTAACAATTTAAGCAGGCAGAATATAATCAACCCAACACAAACATAATTTAAACTGAATTGATTAAAATAACCATTTCAATAGCATAAGTATTCATAATCATGTTCGTCAAAACAACAACAAAATTTAAAGAGATAGGGAACAAGAAGCAAATCCGGTGTTTCTCCGTGGCTTGACTAGTTGCTCCGCTCTTCATTCTTCGTTGGCCTTGGCTATCAAGGTGGCTTATGAACACCTAAATTGCTGCTCCAAATGGCTGATGAGAGTATCTTTCCCAAGAGAAGAAATCGGCACTTGAACAAGAGGGAATGGAACGGAAAAATGAGAGAAAAGTGAGAGAGGGAATGAGAGAATGATGTGAAGTGAGGGATGCTTTGAATGATCAGCAAGGGGTGGCTTTTATAGCTGATTGTGGCTGCCAAAAATAGCAAATTCCAGCAGCCAAATAGCCCTCCCTTGGCCGGCCACACAAATGGCAAATTTGAGAGTTTCAACTTTGCTATTTTAGGCTTGGGGCAAATCTACAAAGCCATGAATTAAGGTCGGGTTTGAATGCAATTTAGAAGTCTTTTGAGGGCCTTTTTGCAAGCATATTTAATCAGCTAAAATGCTGATTTGGGTCAGCATATGGACGGTTTTGGGCTGCCCATTTATTGGCTGGTTCGGTTCACCCAATTTGGCTCGACCGGTGCGGTTCAACTGGACCCTTTCTCCATAATTAATTAAAAATAATTTATTTAACCCAAATTAAATGGGGAATAAATTAAAATTAATTAAATTATGAATTAATACAAATTTCTAGACCATCTTAGGCTGGAAATTAACGTGCCTCGATACTTCTAATTGCTTCTCTATTTTGTGCTTTCAGCAGTGTCAGCGGAGCCAATTTTCGCCCTTTGCGTGAATCTGTCAAAAAATAGTCAAAATTAATCAAAATTAAGTATAAAATTAAATAAATTCACCATTTTCATATTTTTAACACGATTTAATTATTTTATAATATATAATTATTTTTTGACAAGAATTTAACCGGATTTGCATGAATTTAAGTAAAATTGCGTATGAAAAAGTATATAATTTTTTGTGTTTCCAAAGGTCTTATAGAATACACCACTAAGGCGTCATAGAGAATTACGTGTTTACTATACCATCAGACTTCATCAAAAGGTAACATGGGTTTTCTCCCACATGGTCTTATACATACCTTTATGTCGTTATCTACTAGTCTAGTCCATATTTTTTTGGAGGCATCACCATGAATATTCTCATAATCATATTATGCCATAGGTCTCAGCCACATGGATTTACACATCTTCATGTCGTGATCTGCCAGTCCAGTCTTCGTCTTACTGAAGGCATCACCATGAGTGTTTTCGTTATCATATAAAGCCATGGGTGTCTACCACATGGACTTTCACATATTTTCATATCGTGATCTTCCAGTCTGGTTAGCAATATAACTGCCCTACCAAAGGCATCCCAAAGGGATGTTTTACTCAGAAGTTACTTAGCTAGATTTGTTCATATACTTGACTGACTTTTACTTTCTCATATTATATTTCACATGCATACTTACCATTTAACTTCTTATTCGAACAGTACCTCACACATATCATCCTTACCCATGTAGAATCTATATATTACTTCGTATACACACTTACTAGTTATCCAAGATGTTATCATCACACATATCTCTACTTTAACAGTTCAAATGTAAGAGCCAGTATAGAGACGTAATTGATACTGACCTATACTGTAGCTTGGAGTCACAAACTCATACATCATTCACGAACTAGTAGTAGCAACTGCTTAAAGAACATGAAACCATCATTAAAAACCCATTAATAGACAATTTGCTATCACCTTAACTACAGACGACCCCCATGCAGGGCCTCTTATTCATAACTTATTACTTATATGCTTCTTAACAACCTTATTCGTTCAAAAACTTAACATGCAAAGCTGTCAGACTTACCAGGAGATGGAATACTTGTAACACCCCAAACCCGGCCTGGACGTTATGGCTGAATCTGGCAATGTCACATGAAAGAACTTTCGAAACTAAGTTGTTGTTAAAACCATTTAAATAATCTTTTTACCTTATTGCGTTTTTGATCAAATCACATCATTTGTATCCAAAAGTTATTCATTTTCAAAACGTTATTTAATTTCAAATCGTTATACTTTGCGAAAGCTTTTGAAACAGTTTTATGTATTCGTGGTATTTTGGTAAATCAGGCTTATCTTTTGGAAACCCTTGTCCTACTACTAGCTGATATAAATCAATATAAATAAAACCCCAAATTAAAAATTTAAAGAGGCCTTATTACATAAAAAATACCCAAATTTAAATTACTAATAAATTAAAAGGTAACTACAGAAGCATAAGTTATTGTGTGGCCACCTTCGAGTCCCTTGCAGCACTGATCCACCTAAGGATTACCTGCACAGATAAGTAGAAGGGTGAGTTTACGAAAAATCAGTGTGTAATCCCTTACTAACAGACAGTCAGACCTACAGTAAGCAATTATTGTCTAGGCTTAAGCCCTTTTTAGTGACTAGCAATATCAGTTTGGGCTTTAGCCCATCACAATACGTATCATATATTCTGCCTTGCCCATTACATGCTGATAAGAAATAGTATGCAATTCCTGCCCATCCAGCCTCTACACACCATCTCTGTCCAACCCTACACTCTATGTTCGGATATAATCAACCCACCCATCCCTACACACTAGAATTAGCACTAGTTGCGGCACTAAACAGTATTTGCAATAGAGCTGCCAGTATAATAGGCTTAGAGCCATCAGTGATTTGCAACAGAGCTGCCAATACAGTACACTTCCTCCAATCATATAAAAGCCCACCCCCATGCAATACATCATGCCACATGTCATGTCATAGCATAATATTAAACATCTACTCAACACAGTTACAATAGCATGCTAAACTATAAACATATATTACATAGGGGCAAAGCAGTCAATTTACCCTGTAGAGATATTTCAATTATTTTACCATATAAGGGAAAAATTGTCATTTTCATCAAATTGGGGTCTAGGTATACTTACCAACCCAACAGTAGGCTCACGGTCGTCTCGGGCGACCCGCGTAACCTTAATAATCATACAGGGAAAAATGGGCCCAAGGCCCATTGTGCGGCCTATGTGGGCCCACACGCCCATGTGGCCCACAAAGCCCAAAAATGGCCTTGGCTGTGTGGACTACACAACCTGGCCCAATAATCTCCACAAGTCCGTGTGGTTTACCCGTGTGGGGCCCACTAGCTCGTGAGGCCCACACGACCCAACTCAGCCTAACGTGGCCCAGAACGACCTAAGCCCATGAAATCGCCCATGGTGGCCTCTACTATCAAACGCCCATGTTTTATGCATTTGGATCACCACACGAGCAATCGCACACTCGTGTGGCGTCAATAGTCATATTTTTCGGCTTTCACCGTTTAACAATTTTTGCAATGTGATTACACACCTGGTTATGAACCGCATACCCAGTCCTCGAGCCCTCCAATTCTAAGTTCAATCATAACAAATGATTAACTAAATGTCTAATGAATTTAAACCTACTCTACATGAAATACTTTATCTCTTCACCGCATTCACTTACCACGTTTGAACAACCGTAACCTTCCCACTTAAACTGTT
Source organism: Gossypium anomalum (assembly GCA_025698475.1). NCBI lineage: Eukaryota > Viridiplantae > Streptophyta > Magnoliopsida > Malvales > Malvaceae > Gossypium > Gossypium anomalum. Next base: position 67,505,452 of record CM046956.1, read on the forward strand.
GCAACTGAATAACTGTTAACCTGGGCCAGTCTGCTCTCTTCTGTCATGTTCTTCCCTTATTTACTTAAAAAGCCTACAGTCTCAAGACAAAGGTTTAACTAATTAAAACAAAATTTTTGCACATGTCCAGGCTTGAACCCAAGACTTCTCAGAGACTTCCCAGAGCACTTAACCACTAAAGCAAACATATATTTATGTCACTTTCTTGCACAACTAAACATTTATGTGCTGCCTCCTAACTGTTCCCGTGCTCAAGACCTAATACTTCTAGGCCCAAAATTTGAGGCGTTACAATATCAACCTTAACTTCCAACTTAATAAAGAAGAAGAGAACATTTAAGTTTAAGAATAATAACTAGGAGTAATGTTGAAGGAAGAAAAATCATCCAGACAATCCCTTCTTACCATACATATACACCTAGTAACTCTTAATGGATTTTGACGAGTGTCAAATGCATATAGAAGTGGTTCCCTTAATGTCCTACAAAATCAGAGGAAATATAGAATAAAATCCAATGTCGATGTTATTTGACCAGTCAAATCATTCAATTGACCCTCAACCAATCTTGTTACAAAACCTCGCATACACATCGTTCGAACAAACTGGGCATACCATCACTGTGGCGATAACTCATATATGTTGTGTTATACTCAACCAAAACTTCCAAGGTGTACTCTTAGCTTGTCGTACTCTTTTTTCAATTGAAGAATACTATAAGAATAAATCCTTAAATACTTTTATGGGCAGATACTCTATGTGCCGAACGTTAGTTTTCCAAAATTCTATTAATTGGCGAACTACACTACTATAATATGCTAAACAGTTAACGTTAAAACTATACGTCTTCTTCTCGGATCTGCTAGATTTTGGGATGTGACGAAAAGTTTGAAGTACTTGCTTACTGACTACCTCCAGATGTACCAACCTTCAGAGTAGAAATCCCTCACAAAAGATGTGAAAAGCGGTATCCGCAAATATACGGGTCAAATTTTAATATAGTTACAATGGGGTAGGTAAGTACTCCGGTGATCATATCTAAGGGAGGCGAGCACTAAATTAATTCTAACCTAAGTATAAATAGATCTAAAAAGTACTTTAAAGGAATTAAAGTATGAAGAATCAAAGAAAGGGTTTGGTAAACTATACTAAAAATAATAATAAAAGTAAGTAAATAAATAAATTAAACACAAGAAATCAAAGAGTACAATGTATCAAATTTGATCATGAGTGATTATCTCACTTTAGTAGTCATAATCAACTATCATCTTAAGTTTTCTTGTTCAATCAACCAGTCAATACCCCAATAGGATCTTCCAATTCGTCCACTAGAATATTGAGTCGGCAAGAACTACTTTATCTTCCGACCTCACAATCTAGACCGATTCAAGGTTAAGGTGTTCACGGATAGGCCATACCAAGTTTGGGTTAATTCCCACCTTGATTAATTCCTAGGGTTGTCAGGTTTAGGGTTTAGATTTTTCCTTTCTTGAACAATTGATTCGTTAAGAAATCTCTATAAAGTAGTTAATTAATCATACCTTCACTTGCTAATCCACCACATAAGGATTAGTTCCTCATTGATCTAATAAACAATATAAACTTGATAAAGAGAGCAAACATAAAGTGCAATTCAAGAGAATAAAGTTTAGAAGAAGCCTGATTTGTATTAAAATTAAGTGCAGAATCCTCAAAAAGTTTGATTGTACTTCACAAGTCAAGTTTTTCAAAGAACACATAAAAAGAACTTGAAAAGAACATCTAAAAGTTGTCATTTAAGAGGTTTTTAAAAGCCTATTTATAAAGTTAGGGTTGTTGTCATCCTCAACCTAGTTCAACTAGCGCTCTTGTATTTAACTTTTGATTTTGCAGACCAAAACATCCATGGCTCATAAGTGTTTTCTATACAGGACCGATAATGTGACACCCTAGTACCTACGTCACGACATCGAAGGTAGTATGATCAGGTTTAGGGCACCTTCAGGGGTGTGTTGCAGCATCCAATGGCTATGTCACGACACCGAAGGCAATCTCAAGATTCTTACATTCTACTTCTTATGTTGCGACATCAAACTTCCTATGTTGTAACACAGCAACCAATATTGAGTTTGTATGCCTGTTGATGGTCTTCTGTACAGTCACTAAGTACATTAGCTCCCTTTTCATTCAGCCCCTAAGCTCAGTAAAAGACTCCAAATACAATTTTTATTGGATTTAAAATAAGTTACAAAAACTTAACTAAAACATAATGAAAATGCTTATATTCAAGCTCCTTAAGTGCAAAAAATAGTTTAATCTAGTGAAGGTAATCACTCAAGGGACAATGGTTGGATGGTTCACTTTTGTACTTGCATGGGCCGCGAGCCAATTATTAGAAATCGGTATTCCAATCTTCACCTCAATTGCAGCAAATATCTTCGGGTGAGGAGGAAACTAGAAAGAGATTTTGGCTTCCCAACCTTGTGGTCCATTCAACGGGAGTCCACCTACCTTTAGAAATAGTCAATTGATATTGAATCATCGTTGAGTAGTATAATCAATTAAAGAAGGGCTACTCCTTGGTACTTGAATAGCTTTTAATGGTTAGGAATATCATCCACTTTTATTTAGGAGGAAAAAGCCTTAAAAATTGTACGGCGATTGATTTGATATTGGGTGCGGGTCCTAGAATAATACAATCCACAATGAAATATGGTCATATAGATTCAATAATAAATTAACCCGAATACTAGTGGGGAGGAAGGAAGATCTCATTAACTACTTCTACTTAGTTTGCAAGATGCATCCTCGATGTTGGTCCCTTATGCCAACAATTGATCAAGGTGAATCAGCTAGTAGGGCCTTAATTCCCCATGGAGCTAATACTACTCTTGTTGCTATAGGCTCCTCTAGTTCTTCAAGTTCATCTTGATCTTCTCAACACATTAACATGGATGTGGAAGTTTAATAGATAGTGTGCGAGAGGACGAAGAAGTTGCTGCTCCACGAGCACAAGCTAGTAGCATTGGTTGCAAGAGGTCAAGGGTGGAGGAGAGATCATAGATAACCGAAAATAGTAGTGGTGGAAGGCTGGTCCACTACAAACAAGTAAAAGAATTGGTTGTTCCCAAAAGGGAAGTATTACATCTACTATCCCTTCCATTCTTGAGGTACAAATAGAATCCGCCACTCCTGCGGACTTGCTCACTTAATCTGTAAAACCTCCTTCCACGGAACCCAGCTTTGGCATTATCCACTCCTTTCCATGCTCTTCTCTTGTTGGCTCTTTACACTTCACTGCTCCCTTTAGCTAGGTATCCACTTTCTTCAGATAGAGAGATCACATCAACACCGATCAATATCCCTTCTGCCCTTATGAGGTCAAACAAAAGTGGGAAATAGACCTACCTCTAGAGCTAGAAGAACATACCTTCCCTTCCCCTTCTGGAATAAGTGTCTACTAGCCTTCTTTGGTAGAACTACTAAGCTCTTTCCAAATGATGGTGGAGGAGTACGGACTACTTAGCTGGGCTCTTCAAAAATTGTGGTGTAAATGAAGCCAAACAAGCTGAGTTTGAGAGGGCCTTACACTCCAATGAGCAAACACTACCAATTAAATGAGGCGATTGTCTGCCAAAACCAGGAGCTTACTAATTCTGTCTCCACCTGAAGGCCAAATACAAGTCTTTGGATACCAGGGAGAAGGAGTTAGCAGAGAGAGCCCTCCAATCAGAGAGAAAAAATAAAACTTTAGAGGAGCAACATCTGGCTTATATGGAGCACTTGTGAAAAGAGAGCGACGAAACACTAGAGAAATACAAAAAAGAAACCACAACTAGTATGAGGGACTATCTGCCCAAATTGAGGTCAAAGCTCATGTTGCAAGCCCAAGTAGTCGTGGGACCTTTTTATGTAAGGCAAGTAAACTTTAACTACATACGTAAGCTCACCAATGCTGATCTGGGCTTTGATGTACTCTGTCTCTCAGGCGATGAGTGGGAAGAGTTTCAACAGAAATGAAAAGGGTCTGAAAATTTCTTCTTTTCTAGAGAACCTAAGGTGACCAGTCTTGCTCCTACTAAAAAAAAGTCAGAAGGGAAAAGAGGATTCAGAGAATGCTGCTAATGTTGACCAACCAACTTAGGGAGTGAATTAATTTTCTTGTTGTAATTGTATATGTCTACCTTGCATTGACTTAATCAAAACTAGTTGAAACTTATCTTATTTTCAAAATTTATTTTCATTTGTTGCTTACCATCTTATCATTGAGATACTTTCATATTTTGTACTCAATTCAGCAATTTAGGGATTCTCCTCCTCATCTTATACTTTACATAATTATCCGCCAACAGGAACCTATCTATGCAACACACAATATAGAAACAATTCAACGGATTAAGCCAAAATTTATGTAACATGCATACATGGGCTAACTTTCAAAATCCTATTTTCTAAGTACCAACTAAACCAGAGCTTTGGTACCACTAAAATTGTAACACCCCATACCCAACCCAATCGCCGGATATAGACTACAAGGTGCTACACTCTAAATCCTATTTTAACTAACACATTCAATAAAACATTTCGCAGATTATATTCACTTAATATGAATATTATCTAACACAGTTAGCTAAATGACTTCGCCACATAAATGAATTTATTTCAATTATATACTTTTTAATTTTAGTTACAAGAATTTACAAGGTTAACTTTACTATATAGAAATATTTACTTAGTTCTTAAAATAATAACCTGACCACTTGATTACAAATATGACTATGACCTTGAGGCTCTGCCTTTAGGTCACCCGCTGTATGCATATTTCAACTAAAAAGTATGTCTATTTGAACATGATAGATTCTGGCCTGGTCCCTCCTCAAATCCATGAATTTCCTTTTTACCTGCAATACATAATAACATAAGCTGAACTTAGCGAGTTATCCATACCTCATATCCTTACAAAACTTTTATTTGCATAGACTTCATGGTTCTAAGTTCATATTGATTTTACCCATACTAGGATAGTTCGCCAATATAACTGGCCCAAACTTGTCACCACACATATTAGAGCATCTCGTAAGTTGACATATTTTCTTCTATAACACTAACTTCTTTTTCCTCGCTTTTTTTATGGAACCCCTTGTGGATTATTTCCTCTTGTCTATTTTCAGCAATTGGATAACTGATGTCGTATTACTAGCTCGTCATTAGCACAACTACGAAATACCTTCATTGACCATTATATGGTGAATTAGAGCTTGACAGATAAATCCTGCGAACACTCTTTTGATGGATAGCTTATGTGTCTTTCATTTGAAAGATAAACCATCATTCTTAGAAGGCAATATATATATGGATTCTAACTTACGGATTCATATATGTAGATACATATTTATAAGAAAAGATCTTTATATAGAAATGGATTCCAATATGCCAACGGTTCCATGAATCATTCATAAGATGGAATTCAATGTATAACTTTGACACTAAGTTTAAAGAACAAACCTGGTAGACAGTCATGATTTGCATTTGTCAAGCAATAACAAATAGCCCATACATAGTGGCCTACTCTTAGAAATAGATTACATGTAGGAAGATTCATAAGAGCGGATCCTTTATTTGTGGATTCATACTTGTAAGATAGTCTTAACGGACTCCCACTTGCAAGATTTCCCCTTTGTAAGATGGTGACGGACTGTCATATCGTTCATATGACTCGCATACATGGATAGTTACCTTTGGATTTATGCATAGTAATAGATTATAAGTAAACAAACTCATTCCCGGTGGACTTATAAAAGTGGATCCAACATGTGTAGAACATGGGTATGAACATATTCATGGATTCACATACGTGAATTATCTCATAGACCTGAACCAGATTATGTCATCTAGGCAAGTCTGGCATATTCATAAACGTAAACTATTTTGCGAACCTCCCTAGATCATACCATAGCCAAGGACTTGCATTTCACATATATGGCTTAAAGCCTTCAACTTCATTGAGTCTTTTACCACCCTTAAAAGGCTTTCATATATTAGTGTGCACCTTTATCTATGCAGTCTACCCAAACCTCCACAAACCAATTATCATTAATATTCATTTTCTATATAGTTCGCCCAAACCTTCACAAATCCTCCTTATTAATTTGATCACATAAGTGTTCCCTTACAAGGTTGGGGTCATTCACCAATCTCGGTTTGCAGTCATATGCCATACCGGAGGCAAAACTTATAACATGTTGTATTTTCCTTCTTACTTACTCCTCTTATCATAAACACTATTCGTCAAACATCCATAACTCCGCATAATTTATACACATGCATTTCATACACAAGCAGTCAACCAATACTATTGTTCATGCACAAGACACATTATGCCAAATATTTCATCTATTCAACATAGTTAAACTTACAACTAGCATCGCATTTTCATTTCTACACCACATGTATCACAATACATCAAATATTTAGATGTAGAGTAACTCATTATTTACACAGCATTCACTTAGACTTATTCAACACACAATACTGAAAATACACCATGTAAGACCTAAGTTTTGGAACTCACTTGGAAGTTGACACCAAATCTATCTACATTGATTTTCCCTTAATTCTCGAGCCTCTTTAGCCAAAAAATGCAACAATCATTTTAAAAATCCCACGAATATAATTTATAATAATAAGAATCATACTTTGTTAGCATGCAAAGGCCATTTAAATAATTATCCGTAACTTTGCCCATAATAGAACAGACTCGACGGATAACTGAAATCTTTAACTTTCTTCCCTTTTCTTAATTCCTTTAATATAGAAAGGTTAGGAAGCTTACCAGCTACGGAATTTTCAATTTCTTAGATTCAAATCTCTACCTTCCATGCATAATGCTTCATAACCCTTCGTTCTTCTAGTACAGACCAAAGAAAAATAGTAAAGAAGATCAAAAAAATGAAAGAACTGCATTGGAGAACGTCTCTCCCTTATATAATACTTTCACACTTCCTTAACTAATATCAATTCAATAGGCAAGTGTAAATATCCCTAATTATCAAGTCTCCCACTAAGAAAATCTCTTGTTCAAATGTAACCAAACTGCGATTGAAATATAATCTTTTATCAACTAGTCTACCAATTTCTCTTATTTAAGCTAGAGCTTGCCCAAAAAGAAAACATTTCAAATTAACCTAAAGGCTACCATCACATTTCTGAGTTGTAACATAATTTGGGAAAAGCAAATATTGTGGAATAGTACCTAAAGAGTTTACTCGTTTTGTGTTTTGAAAAGGTAAGTTCATTTGGAACTTACTACCTTTCCTTGTGTTATGTGTATGCTTGTGCTTATTTCATTATATTTATGTTTAAACATAATTTAAATATTGATGAATTTGACATACAAGGTTAGTAATGGGATTGCGTTGAAATGAAATGAGATAAGAGATTATTATGTTACAATATAGTGTACAAGGTATGAAAATACAAATTTGAATGATTAGAGGGTGTGATATGTGAATATGAATAATTACAATGTATGACAAGTTAAATACGAATATTTGATACCCAAGTGAACTTAGTAAAATGTTAGGACACGATTGACTTGCCAATAGGGTCTTATGTGCACTTGTATCGAATATGTGATGATATGGAGGTTATATTGAGATCCAACATTTGTTGCAAATCATCAAGTATTATCGTCTCTATGGAGACTTTGGTGTGGTGGAGGAATGTAATTGAAATATTTAAACATTTGATGCCTACAGGCTTTGCAATTCGATGCCTTGGTATGGTGTACTTTAAGATCGTACAAGTTATCTAGTGTGTTGTAGCTCACCCGTGTATCTAAGTCCGTTTTAGTGGGTTCCATTGGGCAAAACATTGAAATTGCATATTGAAATCAAAAAAACAAAATGAACCAAATTTGGTATGATATTATGAAATGTAACTTAAAATGTGATCTGTCAGAGCAAATCATGTTATTTATATCCCTTTTCACATAATTTTAGCTTGTTTAATAGCTAAATTAAGTCAATTTAGTAATAAATTATGTTTTTATAGTTTACGTAGTCAATTTATGCTTTTTAGTAGTTTTTATAGTATTTGATGTTTAAATAAGGTAATACGTTTATGTAGGACGGATTGAGAGCTAAAGATGCAACTTCGGGCCTAAATTGTTGTCAATGTCGTGACCACAAAGTATGGAAGTCGTGACATCATAAATAAACACAAAAACAACTTCATGAATAAACTAGTGCGAATGTCGTGACATTCAGCTTTGAAAGTCACGACGTTATGATTAGACGCAAGGAAGAGCCACAAACCGACTCGACATCACGATGAGCAAGGTGCTCAACATCGTGGCATCGTGACAATTATCTAACACGATCAGCTATAATTTCAAGGGCAACTCGATATATTTTTCCCATATAAAGGCTTAGTTGCTATTATAAATGATGGGGCATCTTAGTCTTTAGATTTTAACCTATATAATTAAATTTGTAACCAGAATTAGATGCTTTTCGACATAGACTTCAAACTTAGCCATTATTCAGTTTTTAGTTTTTACTTAGCTTAGGATTTTATGTTTACTTAATCAGAACTCTCTATTCCAAAGTTAGACATTACGAGCGGAGAATGCTCCGAACATGGGCTATTATCTCAATTTAATCAATGAGCATTCTTTTTTCTATTCTCTTATTTATATCTCTCTGGTAAATTTAATTAATTGACTGTTTGTATAAATATGAGAATAAAACCTGCGCTTCATAAGTATCTTGCATTATTTGATTGTTTAGCTATTTATTTAATTAAGTGATTATTTATCTGAAAGTTGGGTATTTATTTTAGTCTGCTAAAGATCTCAATATACTAGTATTGAGGACCCTAGTATAATAACTAGCCAGGTGAGACCAAAAGGGTATTTTGTTATGCAAGCCTTTGTCTTAAACTAAGCTTTATTTGATAATCTATTTTGATATAACAAATTGAAGTATTTTTCAATAAAAGTTAAAATTAAACCAAATTGACAAAATGATTGTTCAATTGAAGTCTAAGAGACAAAATTTTAAATTTTTGCTTTGAACACTTAGAATATTTTTGACAAAGTTCAAAAATGAATTTACACTCTTGAACTTGATTGAAACAATTTTAAAACAATTGAAAAACTACTGCCCACAAAAAGTATAGATATTTTCTAAAAAGTATCGTTACTAAAATTGCTTTCTGACTTTAATCAAAAAAATTGAACAAAAATAATAAGTATCAATACTTTTAAAATTATAAAGATACCTATTAAATTTTATCAATACCAGAATTTTATATTAGTATCAATTTTGCATTCTCTTTTTATGATCTTTCAAACAATTGACAAAAGTATCGATACCCATAAAATTATATCGATACCTTTTATTAGGTATCGATAAATCATCCTTGCTATCGTTGGAAACTAACTTTAACGGTCATTGAATCAGACATTAAATGCTACTAGTATTGATACTTGTAGAAAAAGTATTGACACTTTTTATTGCAAGTGAATTTAATAATCTAGTATTTTCATCCTTAATGACTTTATTTATTTTCTCAACAACCATAATAGTTGGAAACGAATTAGATGATATAAATAACAGCTTCTAAAGGTCTTACAACAACAAGAAAGACATTCAAGCAAAATCATCAATCAAACAACCTTTGTGTCAAATATTTCCTTACTTTTCTTTCATACACTTGTGAGCTTTAATTCTATTATATTTGCTCAAGTGTTTTTCATTTTAATTGAGTTTAATTTGCAAACACTCAGATCTTGTAAGAATTATTTCTTTATTTGCTTCTTTGTATCTCTTTGAGAGGGTTTGTGTCATAAGATTTGGGTAGAAATATTAAGAGAGTTGTCAGGTTAAACATTGTCCTCAAAGGTTGATCAAATTAGTGAATTTGAGAAAATCCTTAGAAGTGGGAAGCTAAGGTAGTGGAGTAGGCAATTGGGGCCAAACCATTCTAAATTCTTGTGTTCAATTTTCTATCCTTTCTCTTTAGCTTTCACGAAATAATTCACCCCCTCTTGGAAATTTTAGTTTGACCTTTTGAGCTAACAATTGGTATCAGATCTAGTCCCTAAATGATTGTCTATCAACCAAGAGAAGATCCTCGAGGTAGCTCAACTTTCGACAATTTAAACCACACGAGATGACGTCAACTTTCGACTCTATTTTTCTTGGTGAGTCTCAATATATTTTTAAGCCTCCTTACATCAATGGTGGTAATTATTCTTATTGGAAGACAAGGATGATATTTTTCATACAAGAAAATGATGTTGTCATATGGGACATCATCATGGATGGTCCATCCATACCACTCAAGCAAGAAAGAGAGCTCTTAGTTCCTGAGAGGAAGAAGAAATGGAATGAAAAAGATAAAAAAAAGCATTCAACTTAATTTCAAAGGTATGCACACTTACTTTTGTGCACTTATTCCAGACAATTGTAGTAAAGTATCTTCATATTCTAATGCCAATGAAATTTGGGACAAATTAGAGTTCACTCATGTTAGTACGAACCAAGTCATGATATCAAAGGTGAAAATTTTTACCCTTAATTTTGAGACATTAAAGATAAAGCCCAATGAGGACATCAAAGCTACGTCCAATAGATTCACGATCATCATCAATGGGCTCAACTCCTATGAAGACCTATCCCGATGAAGAAGTAGTGTGAAAAAGGCTTAGGAGCTTGCTAATATCTTGGAAGCCAAAGTTACAGCCAAAGAGAAAGCAAAAAATTTTGAGACTCTTTCATTAGACAATTTGGTCAATTCTTTACTCATTCGTAAAATGAGACTCAAAGAAAGGAATGAAAAAAAAAAAGTCAAAAAGAAGGAAGTAGCTCTAAAATCCACCAATTAAAAATATAGCGATTCAAGTGATGAGGTGGATGAAGAGAAAGAGATGACAATGTTTGCTAGATGATTCAAGAGGTTTATAAGATCCAATAAAGGTAAAAAGTTTGAAAAGAAAGGGGGACTCAAACTTGAATCTTCCAAGGAGAAGGAACAGACAATTTGCTATGAGTGTAAGAAATTGGGACACATTAAGTTTGATTGTCCTCAATGGAAAATGAGATCAAACAAACAAAAAATTAAGGCTCATGTTACTACTTGGAGTGATAAGGACTCATCTGAAATGATGATCAAGAAGTAGTCAATCTTTGTCTTATGGCCATCGATGAAACAGAGGTAAATTCTAACTCATCTATTTCAATTTTCTATTCCTTTGATGAGTTACAAGATGCCTATGGTGAACTAGGCTTGTAGTTTGAAACTATGGTTTCAAAATATAAGAAAACTATTTCAAAAATAAAAGATGAAAATAGTTCACTCTCTAAGGCCAATCATCAACTCGAAAGTAAAATTCATGATATCAAAGCAATAATAAATGATTTTGGGAAAAAAGAACCAAGACTTGCACAATTTGCTTTCAATGGTTCATAATGATCATCAAAAGCAACTTGAGTTGCTTAAGAGTGAAAAAGCTCACCCTAACAAAGTTTACCAAAAAGGTTTTTAAGAGGAGAAAGCTCAAAATAAAACTTTTTCAAAACTAGCTTTAATTTCTATAAACATAAAGGTCCTCCAAGATTTCGGTTAGTGCTGCAACTAGTGCTAACATTGTAAGTGTAGGAATGGTGTGGGTGAGTTATTCTGCATAGGTAGTGCAGGGTTGGACGGAGGCAAGTGTAGGGTTGGATGGGATAGCATGCATCCATGCATTCACACATTTTGTTTTATTACTGAGATGGGCTAGGCCCAATTGAATCTGTTATGGGCTGTGACCCAAAGGATAATGTATTGGGCTTTGGCCTACTTATGCTCTGAACTAGATTGTATTGTTACTGTTAAAGGGCTCTGGCCCAGACTGTTTCTATTTTTGTATACTGACTGTTACTCTAGTAAGGGGATTACACATTGAGTTTTCGTAAACTCACCCCGTTTATTAACTGTGCAGGTAATCCCCAGCATTAGAAGGATCAGTGCTACGAGGGACTCGGAGATGGCCACACTACTATTTCTGTTTTATTCTATTTGGCGTTTATTTGCTATTAGAATTTATTTTGGGTTTAAATTATGTAATAAGGCCTCTCTAATTTTCTTGTTTTTAAATTTGGGTTTTTGTTTATTATGATATATATATCTGTTGAACGTAGAACGCGATTTTTCAAAACGATAACTATTTTCAAAACACTACGTTTTCACAACACTTTTGAAATGCTTCCGCAATAAATAATGTTTTTAAAGTAAAGACATTTTTAAATGGTTAATAAATAGTTATGATGATTGAAGTATTTAACAAAGAGATTTCAACTCAGACACGATTTTCACCAACAAGTCCAATTTTCGAAAGACACTTCAATGTGACACGCCTGATTCGGGCCTAACTTTTAGGCCAGGTTTGGGGTGTTACATTTAGTGTTATCAGAGCCAAGTTGCAAAACTCGACTGTGGAGTGGGCTTTCAAAATTTGAATTTCAAAAAGTTATTTCCACATATGTGATATGTTTGAGATAGTTCTTCTAAAAAGTGTGGGACACTGAGTCTCCGGTGCTGAATCTGTAATTTTCTGAAACTAATGTTTTTTCTCATTGAAAAGCAATAGATAGAAATACTGTGATTTCTTAGAAATTAGACTGCATTGTTACATTTAAAGTTAGGGTTTGTATTTATTCTGTGTGTGTTCTGAAAATGGTATACATGTGATATCTATCTGCTCTGATGGATAGATGGTTTGGTGCGTGCTTGTATTGCTAGGGGTAGAGTGTGCAGTGAGAGCATAGTGTGGTAGGATAAGATGTACGACTGTTCTGATAGTTAGAAATTTCGAGGACGAAATTTTTTAAAAGGGGTAGAGTTGTAACGCCCCGAATTTAGGCCTAGAAGTATTGGATTTTGAGCATGGGAACAGTTAGGAGACAACACATAAATAATTAATTTTTACAAGGAGTGACGCAAATGCATGTCTGTCTCAGTGGTTAAGTGTTCTGGGAAGTGCCTGAGAAGTCTTGGATTCAAGTCTAAGCAGGTGCAAAAAAGTTTTGTTTTTAAAAGATTAAGCACTGTCTCTAGGCAATAGGCTTTTAAATAATTGTGGGGATAACATGTCATAAAAATCCTGCTAGCCTAGTGGTAAGTGACATGTGGAGTATGCTAGTGGTTTGAGGTTCGAATCCCTGCTTGTGCAAATAGAGATTATTTTTAGTGTTGGCTATGGAAGGTGGTAGAGTTTGAATTGGTCATGGAGGGATTGTAGGAGGGAGTTCAGGAGAGATATGAGGAGAGATTATAGGAGGAAATCAAGGGGATTTAAAGTGGAAAGGAGTTGGTGCCGAATTTGAATTTTGGCACAAGAAGAATTCGGCTTTGGTACTCCCTTTCCCTATTTTTTTTGGTTCCTATCAATTGTTGGGGGATCCTTTCACTCGAGGTTTTGGATGGTCGAATATTGCTTTTCTTTCCCTCTCTATCTTATGGTTTTGGGCAATTCCTTTTATGTCTTTTCTTATTCTTTGCTCCTCTCTCTTCTTCTGGCACTTTTGCTCTTTTCCCTCCACTCCCCTCTCTCATATTCTTCAGCTTTTAACTCCTAGTGCTTGACCGATTCTCTTCTTATCTTCTCTCTCTCTCTCAATCTTGATACATGGCTAAATACTCTTGCCTCTCTTACCCTCACTGTGTCGACTTTTCCTTCGTCGCTATCCGCCATTTCTGTGGTCATTCTTTACACCAATTTTGCATGGGTAACTCTGGCTCATGTTTTAAGTGTGCATCGTTAATCTTTCCTTTTTGTTTTGCTACCGTGTTGATAGTCCCCATCTAATGTATGCTTTGCTACCGATTCTTGCTAAGGGTGGTTTGTGCTAAGCCTCTACCTCTGTCGTATGGGGTGATCGTTGTGGAAATAGAACGACTACTTTCCTTCTTTAGAGATGATTTTACGATTCGGTAAGTGGTTTACGCTTGGTTCAATCGGTTGTGCGAACAGTATGATCAAGGTTAATAGATTTGGTTGATATGCATATAATAACTGAATAAGGGGGAAAAATCATTCGTGATCAACAGTTTAGGTGTGTAGAGGCTTGGGGGTTCGGAGCAAGGTATGTGATAAGTGATCTTTGGATTGGTAGTTTGGAAAGGAGTAGTATTAATTTATTTAGCTTGAGATTAATAGAATGGTTGTGGTTTGGATCAAGGTTTGGAATGCTCAAGGGGTTACGTGCGATTATAAACAAGTGTGTATTCACACACTAAATAGACTGTTGATCAGCAAAATGCCAAAAAGCCAGAAATAGGGCGTATAATGCCACACGAGCATGCGATTGCACGTATGGTGAATCGAGCCCACGAGCATGGGTGTTAGATTATAGAGGTCACCACGAGCACTTTCGTGGTCTTGGGTTATTCTGGGCCTCGTTGGGTCAAAATGGGCCGTGTGGGCCCAATTGGCTTGTGGGCCCCACACGAATAAAATGTATGTGATACGGTAAGTGTTGTTTGGACTGTGACGTTCGCATAGCTGTGGCTGTTTCGGGACTAAATAAGCCACACGAGTGTGTGGGCCCACTTGGGCTGAGAATGGGCCTTAAGCCCATTTACACCGTTATGTATGTTTAGGTTACTTAAGTCGCTCAAGGCGACGATGGGTTGTCTGTTAGGTCATTAAGACCCCGATTTGTAAAATTATCGAACCACCCCTGTAGGGTGAAATGACTGACTTGGACTATGGATTTGACTGATTTGACAATGATTGTATGACTGTGTTTTAACTGATTTGGCTGTAGTTGTATGACTAACATACTTTTAATATATGTTTAAATGTCTGTTACTGAGCATGGCCATTGTGCATACACGTGTGATGATTGAGCATGACATACACGACATATTGCATGGGGTTGGGATACTATTACGGAGGAAGTGTACTGATATGGTCGCACGGGTTGCACAAGACGACTGTGGACCTACTGATTGCCTTAAGCCTACTATACTGTACTGGTGGCATTGCCACATATTCTGTTACTGGCAGCAGTGCTGCACTATTGATGGCTTTGTGCCACTATTGATGGCTTTGTGCCGCTACTCATGGCTTTGTGCCACTATTGATGGTTTCGTGCCGCTACTAATGGTTGTGTGTCGATCAGATTACCGTAGCTGATGGCTTTGTGCCGAACTTATTACAATTACCGATGGCTTTGTGCCAATTATAATATCGTTACTGAAGGCTTAAAGCCGTATATATTCTAGCAGCTTTGTTGTGATTTCAGTTAGTGCTGCAACCGGTGCTAACATTGTAAGTGTAGGGATGGCATCGGTGAGTTATTCCCCACAGGTAGTGCAGGGTTGGACGGAGGCAAGTGCAAGGTTGGATGGGATAGCATGCATCCATGCATTCACACATTCTGTTTTATTACTGAGATGGGCTAGGCCCAATTGAATCTGTTATGGGCTTGACCCAAAGGATAACATATTGTGCTTTGGCTCACTTATGCTCTGAACTGGACTGTATTGTTACTATTAAAGGGCTCTGGCCCAAACTGCTTCTATTTCTGTATACTAACTGTTAGTCTAGTAAGGGGATTACACATTGAGTTTTTGTAAACTCACCCCGTTTATTAAATGTACAGGTAATCCCCAACATTAGGTGGATCGGTACTGCGAGGGACTCAGAGATGGCCACACTACTGTTTCTGTTTTATTCTATTTGGCATTTATTTGCTATTAGAATTTATTTTGGGTTTAAATTATGTAATAAGGCCGCTCTAATTTTCTTGTTTTTAAACTTGGGTTTTTGTTTATTATGATATATATATATCCATTGAACGTAAAACGTGGTTTTTCAAAATGATAACTGTTTTCAAAACACTACGTTTTCGCAACACTTTTGAAATGCTTCCGCAACAAACAATGTTTTTAAAGTAAAGACACTTTTAAATGGTTAATAAATGGTTATGATGATTGAAGTATTTAACAAAGAGATTTTAACTCAGACACGATTTTCTACCAACAAGTCCAATTTTCGAAAGACACTTCAATGTGACATGCCAGATTCGGGCCTAACTTCTAGGCCGGGTTAGGGGTGTTACAATTATGATGTAGAAATTTTTAATAATAATGATAAATTGTATCAACCATCAACTGAGAAGATATAAGAACAAGCACAATATGCTCTAAAGGAGCTTACAACAGAGGAGAGGGAAGTCACTCATCCAAGAGAATTCAACTATGTGAAGGATGGTAAGATTTTGGGAGATCCATCCAAAAAGGTAACTACCAGATCTTCTCCTAGAAATACTTATAATTATGTTGCATTTATCTCATGAATTAAGCCTAAAAATATCAAAGAATCACTAAATGATGAATATTGGATGTTGGCTATACAATAAGAGTTAAATCAATTTGAGAGAAGTAAAGTATGGAACTTAGTTGAAGGACCTTGTGATAAATCTACTATAGGTACTAAATGAGTTTTTAGGAACAAGTTAGAGGAGAGTGGTAACATAGTGAAGAACAAAGCTAGACTTGTTGCTTAAGGTTACACTCAATAAAAAGGATTAGATTATGATGAAATTTATGCTCCCGTAGCTAGGATGGAAGCTATTAGAATACTTTTAGCTTTTGCATGCTTTAATGATTTTAAATAATATCAAATGGATGTTAAAAGTTATTTCTAAATGGTTTTATAAATGAAGAAGTGTATGTCGAACAACCACCTGGTTTTGAATATTTAAAATTTCTAAATCATGTTTTCAAACTTTCAAAAGCCTTATATGGTTTAAAACAAACTCCTAGAGCTTGGTATGAAAGATTATCAAATTTTCTTATTGGAAAATGTTTTTGTAAAGGGAAGGTTGACACAATATTTTTTTTATCAAAAGAAAAGATAATGATTTATTAATAGTTCAAATACATGTTGATGATATTTTTTTTAGAGCTATTAATTATATTCTTTGTTAAGAATTTTTCAAGTTAATGCAAGGTGAATTTGAGATGAGCATGATGGGAGAACTAAATTTCATTTTAGGACTTTAAATTAAATAAAGAAATGATGACATCCTCATCAATCAAGCTAAGTACACAAAGGAAATGCTCAAGAAGTTTAGGATGGATACTCTTAAAACCACAAGCTACTCCCATGAGCCCTTTTACAAAGCTTAACAAATATGAGGAATGTAAATGTGTTGATTTAAAGTTTTATAGGTCTATAATTGGTTCTTTGCTTTATCTTACCGCAAGTAGACTCAATATTATGTTTAGTGTTTACTTGTGTGCTAGGTTTCAATCATGCCCTAAAATCAAGTAACCAATTTTGTTTTTAAATCCTTGTTCCCAAATTTCATAAAAATTAAGTCATTTATTCAAATTGAACATTAAAAATGGGAGTAACAAATTCAAATTCAAAAACAAATTTACCAAAATATTTTAATATATCAAAAAAGGGGAGATTGTTAAACTAAACTTTATTTGATAATATGTTTTGATATAATAAATTGAAGTGTTTTTGATTAAAAGTTAAAATTGAACAAAATTGAAAAAAATGATTTTTCAATTCAAGACTAAGAGATTAAAATTTAAATCTTTGCTTTGAACACTTAGAATATTTTTTACTAAGTTCAAAAAATGAATTTAAACTCTTAAACTTAATTGAAACAAGTTTAAAACAATTGAAAAAATGCGCCCTACAAAAAGTATCGATATGTTCCAAAAAGTATTGATACCAATATGATTTTTCTAGATACCTTATATTTTATCGATACCAAAATTGCTCTTTGACTTTAATAAAAAAAAAATTGAACAAAAACAACAAGCATCAATACTTTTAAAATTATATCGATACCTATTGAATTTTATCAATACCTACATGAAATTGTATCAATATAAATTTTGTACTCTCTTTTTATGATCTTTCAAACAATTGACAAAAAAGTATCGACACTCATAAAATTATATCGATTGTAACAGCCCGTTTTTGGTAAAATCGGAACAGTGGTTTTAGGACCACAAATTCGATTCCGAAAAGGAAATTTATTTTAATATTATTTTATGATCTACAGTATGATAAAAATGTCATATAAAAATTTCGTAAAGAAATTTTACCGATTACATGTTTAATTTGATAAAGGACCAAATTGCACAAAGTGCAAAAGTTGATTCTAATAGCTAAAGGGATTAAATAGCTATGGAATTCAAAATTTGAGGTCCTTATTTGGAAAATAGACCATTAAAAAATACTTAGTTGCTGAGGATGATGAATCATCCATGGAAAATAAAATAAAGAAAATGACAAAATTGGAAAGATGAAAAATAAAGATGATAAATAATAAAATAAAGAAAATATCATCATTTTTATTATCATATTTCCCAAATAAATATGGAAACCCTAGTCATGGAGAATGGAAGAAAGAGAAAACTTATGGCCAAATTAGGTAAGTATTCCAGTCCCGTTTTTAGTAATTTTTATATTTTTGAGATCGGGATAACCTAATCTAGCTATTTTGGGGATTAATTTGAAAAGTTATCAAATTGTAGAAATTTTTCCATGGGTGAATGTAGAAAATGAAAGGTTGTTGATAGATAAACAACTTTTGTAAAGTGGATTTTGATGAAAATGTGAATTAGGGACTAAATTGTAAAATTGTAAAATTTATGGAAAAATTATAAATTTTGTGAAATACATGGGCTGTAAATGTTACTTGTAAAATTTGGCTAGGCTTGGAATAAGGATTAAATTGCATGAATTCCATTTTTTGAGCCTAGAGACGAAATCATCATTAATTAAAAGTTTAGGGGCAAAACGATAATTTTGCCTAAAATGTGAATTGGACTGAATTGAGTATGAATTGTATTAAATTGATGTTAAATTTACTCATATAGATCTGAATAGACCAAATTCGAAGTTAGAACGAGGAAAAGAGAAAATTCTCGGATTAGTAGATTTTACAAACACGAACATTTGTCGAGGTAAGTTCGTGTAACTAAATTATGTATAATTGTATACTTGAATTGAATGTTGTGCATGTGAATTGTATAAATATCATATATATATATATTTATATTGTAACACTCCAAACCCGGCCTGGACGTTATGGTCGAATCTGGCACATCAAATTGAAGTGTTTTAGCGAAAACCGTGTTTTCATTAAAAACCCTTCTTAAAATAAAAGAAACCTTAACTATCCTTAAAAAAAACTCCTTTTAATCACTTGCTTAAAATATATGATTTTATGAAAATATGTCTTTTTAAAATGTAGTTGCGGAAACATAGAAAAGCCATACTATAGTTTAAGAAACCATGTTCAACTTCTTATAATTACATCACATAAAAATAATAATCCAAATAAAAACAAAGTGGAAGCCCTATTACAATCTGATTTGAAAAGTACTTAATAACATAGAAACTGATAAGCTTTAGAAAGAAAAACAAGTCCAAATTATCTTGCTAGCTGGCCACCCAGAGTCCCTCTAAACATCGAGCCTTCTACTGAGCATCACCTGAAAATAAAATAAAAGAGGGGGTGAGTTTTCGTAAACTCAGTGTGTACAACCCTCGATGAAATCAGGCATTCAAAAGTCATCATACATCAAACATGCAATGCAATGCAGTGCAACCTACCCCAATAATCCAACCGGTACACTTCTGCTCTGTCCCCCTATTCACAACCTATGGGGATATAAATATCGACCCCCCCAATCGATACACATCAATGGTACCTCGGTTGTGGAACTACCCAAGTTGCAGCAAGCTGCCAATCACGTATTGGGCTTAAAAGCCGTCGGTGGATCCACGGTTGTCAAGCAACCATACGACCCTCATATACTCCCTCTGTTCCATAATTCCCAACCCATATGCAACCTAAACAGGATATCATATGAATACATATGGATGCATGTAGCAAACATAAATCTTACACTCAACACATAGGGGTATTTTAGTCATTTCCGCCCTTAGGGGCATTTTGATAATTTTCTTTTATTACGGGTTTTTACTTACCTTGGCCCTTTAACAAATCCCGTGAGCTAAGATGAACGAATACTATGTACCAGGTAGGATTCCAGAGAAGATGAGGTGGGTCATTAAGACCGCTTAAGCACCAAGCTCTCCCTAGATCCAATCCTAGACATGTATATACCCGTTGCCACACCTTAACTCTACGACTTGTCCACGGTCATAATATACTAATTAAGTTTTATGTGGTTATCATATACTAGGCCCAAAACCCCTACATACATGCATAGGCCCACTTGGCCCAATCTCATACATATGGCCCATCAGGCCCAATTCACATTTATATGGTCCATCAGGCCCAATTCACATTCATATGGCCCATCAGGCCCAATTCACGTTCATATGGCCCATTCGGCCCAATCTCATTTATATGGCCCATCCAGCCCAAATCACATTATATTCATGCTCACATACAAAAATCCTATCACAGCATCGCTTATCAAATTTTGCCTATTATGGGCCCAACAACCTATCGGGCCCATTTAGCCCATTCTGACCCACTTGGCCTATTCACGACCCAAGTCCATGGAATTGCCCATGGGCCTCAGGCAACCTATCGGTCTCTCCCTTACGAGTATTTGCGCACTCGTAAGACTACCGTAGCCATACTTTCAGCTTTTCGGCATTTCAGCATTTCGATATTTTGGCATTTCGGCATTTGCCGATTCATAGTATGTTTGCAGTGTATGTACACACCTGGTAAGCAAGCGTGATGCGATCTCTTTAGCCCCAAACCTTGCGCGATAAGTATAACAACCCTTTCTTAAATCCCTAACCACTATCAACTCCCAGATCTACACCAATCTTAACTATTAAAACAGAATAATAGGTGACTCGTATCCAACACAAGTCCCCTTACCTTAACTATGAACAATCGGCCACTTTAGCCAATGGGAGAGGAATACTTACCAAGATCGCAAACATCTAAAGAGCAATTTCGGCAGAGAGCTAAGATCCAAGATCCGATACTAATTCCCTACCACAGTCAATTAGAAAGAGTAAGGAACAATATTCGATACTTAGCAAAGAAAACCGATTGGAAGAGTAACACTTACACTAGATTTGGTCAAAGAGTATTCGGCTCTAGAGATCTGAATGGCACAATTGCTTATTCGACACTAAGGGAGAGAGGAAGAAGAATCGGCTAAACCCAAAAGTGAAACAAAGAAATTGGCACAAGAAAAATAAAAGGAGAACAAGGGTTTTAGGCTTTTGGAGAAATCGACAGAAAGAAAAGGAAGAAAACAAAAGGGTTTTCGGCTTTTAGAGAAAAGGGTTTTCGGTAACAGGGTGAAGGAAATTCGGCACTAGCCTGGCAACCCTGCATTCGGTACTTATTTATAGCCCTTATAGCCGAATTACCTGGCCCTCAGTTCCCCATTTGGCTCCATCACTTCCCCCTTCTCATCTCCTTGTCTTTCTCCCTGATAACCCCTTGATCATTTCCTTAATTTTCTCTCCTGAACACTCCCCTTAGAGTCCATCTTCACGCCACTTCCAACCTTCTAGAAGGCAAGCTAGGATCCAAACCTTGGACCTCCTTGCTAGCTATTAACGCCACCTCCCTACACTTTAAGTGGTGTCACTTAGTCATTTCTCCACAAGGCTTTTTAATGTTATTTTCCCCTTTCTTTATTTAAAATCCCAACTACTTGTCAACCTTGATTCTTTTAATAATTAAATTATAATTTCTTCTACCTCCTAATTTGAACTCAAACTTTTTCCAAGACCTACCTTTGCGTAATTAACACTTAATCAGAATTTCTAAGCACAAAAAAAAAAATTCATGATTTTGAGATTTTTGGGTTTCGAGATTTTTGGGTTTCAGGATTTTGGGGCGTTACATATATGAAATTGAAGACATATCTGACAAAGCCTAATAAATGATAAAGACTGATAAATGTAAAGTCCCATTTGAATAAATGAAAAATTGATGGATAGAATTTGCCCGTATTGATAATAATCTTGTATATGTTACGGATAGAGTATAGCTCAGATGAGCAATCCTGTTATAAGCCCTCTCAAGCATCCTGTTATATAGTTCCTACAAGCATCCTGATCGGTAGTGATTTTGCATGTGTTGCACACTACCGCAGCTCTGTGTGAGTGTCCTGTTACATGATTCGATCAATTGTGATCCAGCATATGATGTAGACACAAACACAGCTTTATGTGAGCATCCTGAGATGAGCTTTTATGAGCTTCCTAACATGGCTAGCTTGAACTTTCTATTACCTTATCCGGTGCTCTCTGATAATAACTCTTTGAAGTTATCTATAAAGCTCTATGAGCTCCCTGATTAAAGCTCTTATGAGTTTCCTGTTTAGCCCGGATAAGTGTCCTGTTACATGTCTCATCTAACATCCTGATATGTGGCTCGAGAGTGTGCTCTTTGATTTTGTGTCCTAATGGGTACCCCTGAATATGAATTAACAGTTTTTAATTTGTACACTTCGAGTGTACTACAGATGTATCCATCGATATTTCAAATAAGTTCAACGGGAAAAATCCTAATATGAGAAAATATGAGCACAAAATAAATTATTACAAGTATTTGCCTGAAATACATGAAAATGATCATACATGATATATGGAAGTATGAGATGGTGATATATGAAAATGGAACTTGTTTGATGAATATGTTCATCTAAGATTATGGATTTGTACACTTCGAGTGTATTTTCCCGGGTTTTCATTAATATTTTAATTGATTTTATGAGTAAAATCCTGACATGAAATAATCTGGACTTGAAACAAAATATTATGAAAATGTACTTGAAATGCATAGGTATGATTTGTATATGTTATATGAATTCATGATGTGGAAAGTATATGTTTATGAGAATTTGGTTATTATTGAGCCAATACATGTTTCTTGATGTTTATATAAGATAGTATGACCTAGAAACGAACTATTACTCGTATGTACATAAAGTACATAGAAATGACATTACCTGATATAATGATGCATGAATTGGTTGTTACATGAATGTGGATCATGCTTGATGACTTTGTTCATCCATGATTAAGGATTATTATATATGATTACTTGGCTAGCATGATGAGGATATATGTGTTTAGGGCTTGTGATAAAATTGGTTGATAGTGCCTTACATGTTTATTTTGAACATAAATATATGGTAAGTTATTTACCATGTTATACGAACTTACTAAGCATTTTATGCTTACTCTGTTTTATTTTTCCCTTGTTTTATAGTAATTCAGAAGCTCATTGAATTGGAAGCATCAGTAGAGATCACTCACACTATCCATCAGCCCATCTTGGTATATATGGTAAATTAATTATGGCTATAATGGCATGTATAGGTTAATTAACAAATATTGGCATGTAAGTATTAAATGTTTGGGTTATAACTAGCCATTGGAATGGCTTGTAATGAACATGTTTTGATATGTATAAATGAAGATATAACATGATTGGTGTGTGCTTAAATGGTTGAAGGATAGAAATCATGTTGGCATATTGATGATTAATTTTAGCATATAAGTTTTGTATATTTGGTTATATGATGGTAAAGTGTCATCTGAGGTGCTTAAGAGCACATTGGTTGTATGTGATGACATGTCATGCATGAGACTTGATTTTAACTTGAATTTGTTTTAAAATGGTTTATGAATATGTTAAATTATTGGTGTAAGAGGAAGTCAAAATGGGTAAGAAATATAGTTTAGAAAATAGCATATTTTTGTCCACACGGGCAGAGACACGGTGTGTGTCTCAGCCGTGTGTCCCGTGCATCTTTAAAATGTCAAAACAAAATGCTTAGAATTGATCACACGGCCTAGCACACGGGCGTGTTACTTGGCCGTATGACCCTTGCACCTACACCCGGTCTAGCATACGGGTGTGTGACTTGACCATGTGACCCAAGTCAAAGAGTTACACGGCCTGTGACACGGACGTGTCCCTGGCCGTGTGAACCACACGGGCGTGTGACCTCTACACCTAGGAAAAATTTTGAGATTTTATGAAAAATTCTCTGAGCACCCAGTTTAGTCCCGACATGATTCTAATACATGATTTGGGCCTCGAGGGCCCATGTAAGGGACTATATGATGAAATTTGATTGAAATTAGATATGAATACCAAATAATTATGAAATGTTTGTTATTTGTTCTGTAAACTTTGGTAATGCTCCGTAACCCTGTTCAGGCGACAGATTTGGGTTAAGAGTGTTACATCGATTCCTTTTATCAGGTATCGATAAATCATCCCTGGTATCATTGGAAATTAATTTTAATGGTCGCTGAATCAAGCAATAAATGCTACTAGTATCAATACTCGTAGAAAAAAGTATCAACACTTTTTGTTGCAGGTGAATTTATGTAACGCCTTAAATTTTGGGCCTAAAAGTATTGGGCCTTGAGCAAGGGAACGGTTAGGAAACTGTGCGTAAAATTTTATGTGAGCTAGGAAGTGAAACAATTAAATGTCTACTAAAATGGTTAAGGGTCCTGAGAGGAGTTGGAAAAGTCCTGAATTCAAACTTGGGCTTTAGCAAAAATTTTGGTTTTAAGTGAATAAAACTCTAGATGCTTGGATGAAGGCCTTTTAAATTATTGTGGTAAATAAATGACACAAGGAAGCATATGGTCTAGTGGTTGTAACGTCATTAAGGTTGCAAGGGAGCCTGGGCTCAAGTTTTGGCCCTTTCCAATTTATTTTGGTTTTTCTTTTAAAGGAACCTGGACTTTGGCCT
Source organism: Gossypium anomalum (assembly GCA_025698475.1). NCBI lineage: Eukaryota > Viridiplantae > Streptophyta > Magnoliopsida > Malvales > Malvaceae > Gossypium > Gossypium anomalum. Next base: position 67,530,185 of record CM046956.1, read on the forward strand.
ATAGACCTTATAAATAATTGTGGATGATTTATGACATAGAAAAAGCTTGTGGTGGAGTGGCAAGGTGGCATGTTGTGTAACTGTGAGGTTAGAGGTTCAAGTCTTGGGATGCGCAATGGGGTATTTATTTTTCTGTTTGAGCTGTGTAGGAGGTGGAGTTGGACTGAAACTCTGTGGTTGAATTGGTCATAAGAATTTGAATTGAATTTGAATGGGAAGTTGGAGTGATTTGTAGAGGAAATCAAGGAGAGGATTATGGAGGAATTTTAGGAGAGCAAAGAGGAGTTTGAGTTGTAGAAAGTTGATGCCGAATTTGCTAAGGGAATGAATTCGGTTTTGGTCATTGTGGCTTTGGGGAGAGTTTTCTTTTGTTGATTTGTTTTAGACTTCTAGTGTCAAAATCAATCTTGGTCATTTGGGGTATTTCATTTGTGTCATTTTTGCTCTCTTCTTGATTTCCTTTTGCTTTTCATTCTGCCGAAACCCCTGTTGGTAGAGTGCCAAAATTTTGTGTTGCTTTTCCTAAGTTTTTCTCTTCTTTCCGGTATTCTAATCTTTGTCGAAGCACATTTTCCTAGTTCTCCCTTCTACGTTTTTCTTTGGCCGAATAATGATAAACCCTTACTTTGGTTTCTTTCGGTTTTCTCCCTAGCCGATTGCTCCTTTTTCTATTCTTTCCTTCTCTCATTCCTTATTTCTAGATCGATTACTCACGGTCTTTCTCCCCTTCCTAATTATTGACCGATCATTCTGTACTCTTCTGTTAGTGTTGAGATTTTAGTTTTGAAAGAATTTCTGACAATCGATGGGTATGCTTATGTTTCTCTATTGTTCCGATATATGCTTTTCAATCTATTCTTTTTATCCTTTTCTGAAAGCCGAAGTTTATTCTACCTATATTCTCTAATTGCATTATTCACTCCATCTCCACGATGTGATTTGGGTTCTAGGCATTTTAGTAGGGTAAAGGGGTGCAAGCGTTTTGGAGGCAATCAACTCTTTCTCTCATTATTCAATTAAGGTGAGATGTTACTTTAGTTTTGGGGTATTAGCCAAATATTCCCTATGTCTCTGTAAGATTAATTTTTGTGGGTTAGGCCACATAGATGATTAATCCTGATTATTGAAGATCTATGTTCATAATACAGATAATCGGTAAGAGCGTGTGATCATTTCTAGTCAGCAATTTTGAAGGATTAAGTCGCCCTCATTCGGTCAAGGTAAGTAGGAGTATTGATTTGGGGATTTAGTGTTCATGAACACTAATAGTTGAAGGATTGATGGTATGTGGGAATGTTTGTAGGTTGGGTGCTTGAGGAACTTGGAGCGGTTGCGTAAACAGGTGTGTGTGGGTACTAACACCGTTTAAACTGTAGAACGACAAAAGCTGAAAAGTCAAAATGTCAAAACCTCAGCTTTCGGGCCTCACAAGCGTGCGAACGCACGTGGGGCAAACCGAGCCCAAATCGTGGGTTGTAAACTGCAGAGGCCACCACGTGCATTTCACGTGCATTTTCGTGGACTGAGGCTGTTATGGGCCTTGATGGGCCAAAATGGGCCACGTGGGCCCAATAGGCTTGTGGGCCCACACGAGTAAAATCCTCGATAAGTGATCATTGATAGGTTAGTTAATGAGGCTCACGATGTCGCATGTGAATTTGGACTAAATGGGCCACACGAGCTTGTGGACCCACTTGGGCCCAATAGCGGGCTTTGGGCCCATATACATTGTTCTAGCCATGTAGGTTATCTGAGTCGCTCGAAGTGAAGATAGACCTTCTAGGAGGTTGTAATAAGTATCGAGACCCCAATATTGGTAAAATAACCAAAATACCCCTAGAGGGTAAAATCACCGTTTTACCCCTGACTGACGAGATGTCCGTTACACCTCTAGTGGTAGGTTGACTCATGTATGTATGATAGTTATATGTTTGATACCCAGCCTGACATCCTGCATTCACATATGTTACTGTGACATGTCATCCTGCATGGGGTTGGGTTAATTTTGACGGAGGAAGTGTACGGCTCGTAACCGTTCTGTATGGCTTATAGTCGTTCTGTTATCTGACAGCGTTGTTGCGATATTTATGGCCTTTAGCCGTTTTGTCTACGACGTTGAGCCGTTCTATTGACTTAGTGCCGCAACCAGTGCTAAGCTTGGTGTGTTGGCTGGGTGGGTCGATTTGGAGCCGCGAGGAACTCGAAGGTGGCCACACGACCGCTGATGCTCTGTTGTAGTCTTTTTATTTGAATTTTATATATTGGGTTGTAATAAGTCCTCTATAATTTCTGGGTATTAAATTTTGGAATTTTATTTATTGTTTTATAATTGCTAGAAGTAGAACACGATTTTTCCAAAACAACAACTACTTTTCAAAATATCACGTTTTCACAACTGTTTTAAATTAAGCTTCTGCAACAAATTAGGTTTTAAGAGTAATAACATTTTACAAGAGATTGACTTTTAATAAACCATGTTTTAAAAATAAGCAAATGAAATCAAGGGTTTTTAAAGGCAGAAAGTCCTAAATGGTAAGAAGGGTTTTCAATGAAAACACGATTTTCGAAAAATACTTCAATGTGACACGCTAGATTCAGTCATAACGTCTAGGCCGGGTTTGGGGTATTACAATTTAATAATTTGGTATTTTCATCCCCAACAACTCTATTTTTTTCTTAACAACCACAACGGTTGGAAATGAATTAGAGGGTATAAATACTAGCTTCTAAAGATCCTACAAAAATAAGAAAGAACTTTTAAGCAAAATCATCAATCAAATAAACTTTGTGTCTGATATTTCCTTACTTTTCTTTCATACACTTGTGAGATTTTATTTTATTCTATTTGCTCAAGTGTGTTTCATTATAATCGAGCTTAATTCGCAAATATTCAAATCTTGAAAGGATTATTTCTTTATTTGCTTCTTTGCATCTCTTTAAGAGGGTTTGTGTCATAAGATTTGGATAGAAATCTTAAAGGAGTTGTAAGGTTAAACCCTGTCCTCAAAGATTGATCAAATTAGTGAATTTGTAAAAATCCTTAGTAATGTAAATTTAAGGTAGTGGAGTAGGCAATTAGGGTCGAACCACTCTAAATTCTTATGATCACTTTTTTATCATTTCTCTTTAACTTTCACAAAATTTTTAAAAGCTAATTCACCTCTTTCTCTTGGCAAATACGATTTAATCTTTTGAGCTAACAATTGATATCAAAGCTAGTCTCTAAAAGTTGATCTATCAACCAAGAGAATATCCTCAAGGTAGCTCAACTTTCGACAATTCAAACCACATAATATGACGTCTACTTTCAGCTCCATTTTTCGTGGTGAGTCTCGATATATTTCTAAGCCTCCTTACTTCAATAGTGCTAATTATTTCTATTGGAAGGCAAGGATGATGTTCTTCATACAAGCAAATGATCTTGTTGTATGGGGCATCATCATGGATGGTTCATCCATACCATTCAAGCAAGAAGGAGAGCTCTTAGTTCCTAAAAAGAAGAAAGAATGGAATGAAGAAGATAAAAAAAAATACAACTTAATTTCAAATCTATACACACTCTCTTTTGTGTACTTATTCTGGATGAGTATAGTAAAGTATCTTCATGTTCTAATGCCAATGAAATTTGGGACAACCTGGAGGTCACTCATGAAAGTACAAGCCAAGTCAGTAAATCCAAGGTGGGAATTCTTACCCTCAATTATGAGATGTTGGAGATAAAGCCTAAGGAGGGCATCAAAACTATGTTCGATAGATCCACCATCATAATCAATGGGCTCAAATCCTATGGAAAGACCTATTCCAATGAAGAAGTAGTGTGGAAAATGCTTAGAAGCTTGCCGAAGCCTTGGAAAACAAAGTTACAGCCAAAGAGGAAGCAACTTAACAATCCCTTGGGTACGATCCTCGGAATACTTCCTAGTGTTTTGTTGTAAAACTAACTATATTATAATTTAACCTATACACTTACAAACACTGCATTTAATTCTAAATCCAATTGCATATTTATAAGCTCTAGTGCATGCACGTCAGGGCGGAATCAAAATGAAATAGTATGATTTTGTTAATTGATGATAATATATGAAAGTGTAATGATATATTATGAATTGGAATGACTTGGTGATGTTTTTGAATATGTTATTACGTCTAACCCATTTGAATACATTATGTTCTTATACATCTAGTTGTGACATTATGTGTCAAGTTATAGTCAAATGTATGCCAATACTATGGTAGTTTGCAAGCTCGTTTAGGTGAAAAGTAAGTATTGTAATTTTCATTTCAACTTACTAAGCATTTAAATACTTATTATCATTGTTTCTCCCATTTGTAGATCTCCAACTTGCGGAACTCACTAAGTAAGATCAATGCAGATCACACACTATCAACAAGATAGTAGAATTATGTTCATTTTGAGTCCAAGTATTGTGGCATGTTTATAAGGCTTTATTAATGTAAATGGTCATTCCCTAAATGTTAAAATTTTATTTTTTTATTCCAAATTTTAAGATATTTTTAGGTATTTTAAGTTGTTTAGGAATTTTATATTTCTTATAGTTCCACTAAAACTACTTTTTGTTTAAATTAATTAGAATTTCATCCTAATTAGAAATTTTATTTTGATTTAATTAGTTATCTTATATAAACACATAGCCGACCACCCTGTTATCATTATGCTTTGATTAATAATAAAAAAACTCATTTGAGTTTCTTTGCAAGATTTCTTCTTGTTTGATTTTAGAAGTTGCTTGTTACAATTTTTTAGATTGTTGGGATCATATTCAAACTTCGACTTTCCAAGTTTCCATTCTTGGAAGGGAGATTAGAACCGTTTAAAGGGAATTATTCAATCTTTTGATTCAAAGTCTTTTTAGGGCATTATTCATCTATATAATCTTCATTTTTCCATCTTTTACATTTAGCCATGTCCATCTTTCCATCTTGTTTTCTTTTCTTTTTAATTTTATTCGATTTCTTTTATTAATTCTATTCGATTTGTTATTTGTTCAATTTTTAGACCAAGAATCATTCAAGATATCGATTCTCATTATATTTCATCAAGATTACATAATTTGATGAGTTCTCTTATCTTTTTTTTCTTTGATCAATTGCTTTTGCTATTCTGGTTTATTGTTTTTGCTTAAATTCCATTCATTTAACAATTCATTTTGGTGTTTTAATTTTATATATAATTTTGGTTTTTTTTATTGTTCAAGATTGGTTTCTTTTGCTTCAAGAAACTTTAATTCTCGACGTTCTTCATTCCTTCTCCATAACCAAACCTTTCTCTTCCATTTCACTTTTATTTTCGTTTATTTTAAGTGGTTTCTAATCTGTTTTGTTTTTTTGTTTTTATTTCAGATCTATTCAATAGCCAACTTTTCCATCAATAATCAATATTAGGGTTCACAAAACCCTCGGTTCATGTATTTCCTTGTTAGCCAACTATTCATTAATTTTTTCCCTTTATTTTTCATTCGTTTTTAATTTTTTTATTACCTAATCTTTTGTTAATAAATTTTTTTAAATTTTGGCAACCTTGATTTTATCGAGAACTCATAAAGAATGGATCTTTCTTCCAAGTGTCAATCCTTGCACATTTAAAAACCATTGGGATCTTAGTTAATTCATTCCTTGTTTCATTGTTTGTTTACATTAAGTTGCTGCTAAATTATTTATTCTCTCACTTGGCTATCTTGTAACACCCCTAACCTCTCTCTGTCGTCAGATTACGGTCACGAGCATTACTAACCATTCAGAACATTTAGTTACATCAGAAGCAGTAGTACAAGCTAACTAATGTCGTCATAATATACAAGGGTAGATCATGTCAATCTAATACTTGCATAGTAGTGTCTTATATAATCGAACAGTATATCATGCTATGCAATGCTAAATTTGGTTTTTCACTGTCTACACTCTTATCACTATTTATCCCTTCTTGAATGCTAGAAGTCGAATACATAACAAGACAATTCTAATTATTAGCATCAGAGTATTGGTCCATATTACGACTATTATTACCTTCGATGATATTAGTAGAACGCATTTAATTCAAGTTTGCTAATTCATTCTAATTCAGAGTAAAAATTACTCTTACAGTCCCTATTTCGAGCCTACGAGAGCCTAAGAATAGTCTAAAAATAGGTAGGGACTAATTTGGAACAATTCTGAAAGTTTAGGGTTATTTTTTTTAAAATACCTAAAAAAAGGGGACACGCGGAAGTGTAAAATGCCCCAAACCGTGTGACTCTGGAAGTTGGGACACAGGCCGTGTCCCAGCCTGAGTCTCCGCCTGTGTAACTTATTGATTTGAAACACACGGTCGTGTCCCAGCCCGTGTAACTCACTGACTTGGGTTACACAACCATGTCCTAAGCCGTGTGTCAGCCCGTGTGGAAACTACACCTATACTATTGTTCAACACGGTCGTGTGACAGACCATGTCTTAGGCCATGTGCACCTATAAGTACCTTAAAACTCAAGTTTACCATTTCCTACTTACTTGGGCACTAAGCAACTCAATTACCAGTCATTTAACCTGTTCAAAACACGATTAAGCAAGCTTAAAACAAACCAAATAAACCATCTTAAGTGCCTAGCCAATGTACCCTCATTGATGCCACATTTTATATCATCAAACACATCAACCATTCAAAGACTTTCATTCATACCAAATTAACTAATATTGAACTAACCTTTAGCTACTTAGGCTACCAAGTTTTAAGCTACAACACATACCAACACATTAATTAGACTACATACAAAAACATAGCTTAAACCACAATTATATATACAAGTAACCATCAATTCACCTTAAACCAAAATAACATCACATTGACAAACCAACTATCAACCAAAGACTTTTTAAGTACATGCCATTTCAAAATAAGATATCACCACACTTGAGCTCGGGATTTATTGTTTGATGCTGAGTCGATGATAAGTTGAAAAGTACCTAGCTTGCGCACAGAAAACAAAACCGCGCGCTAAGTACAACTTAGTGGTATTTCTATAATCCGAATAGTTTAAAATTGATATGAATGGATAAGATATAAAGATGCAATAAGTAATGTTATAAAACATATGTATCAAATCAATAATGCCAACTTACTCATTCTTTATTCACATTCAATAAAGTTCACAAAATTTAGCACATGGTAATAATATTTCATATGTTCAAGCACATATCAATGATATTCCATATATATAGCATTCAGTAGTCCAACTCATGCAATGGCATGATTAATCATTTTGATCAATACTTGAATTCATTTCAAGATTCACATCTCATTTCATCATTTCATATTTCTTTTTCTCATCTCATATTCATTTCTCAACATTGTCATCTCAATATCAAACATATAAATTTATTATTTAATTTCCCCTATTAACATGACTCGGACTCGGACAGATACACAGATCCAACCAACACACTAATTTGACACCTAGTGCCTGGATAATTCCAAAGTAAAAACTGCATCCAATGCTATATAAATTGACATCCAATGTCTCATCGGTTAAACCAAAGCAAATTGACACCCAATGCCTCATCAACTCGAGGTCGAAGAAATCCTTGAACTCTTCCTATCTTATGGCATGCCATCTATATCTAATTCAACCCGATACAATTAATAGAGTTTTATTTCACTTTTCAATACAACCAATGTCTCAATTTCACATATATGCACATGATCACATATAGTCAATTCAATATTCATATAATCAACATATTTCATAATACAAAAAATCAATCCCTTTCAAATTCCCTATGAATTCAATTCAATTCAATTCAATTCAATCCTAAAGTACCAAAGTACTCACCTCAAATGCTTACCATATGCAAACAATTAATTATACAACAATCTACTATTTAATTAGGATTATAGAAACACAAACCGTGAATTCTGAGCTATTCGACGTCGATTTTATCCTTCTCCTTTTTACTCAAGGATTCCGGTACGACGTTAGCTACGGAATAAAACAATTAAAATACATTAATATTACATAATTTAATTTTATATTAAATTTTAAATTTTACACTATATTTGTTTAAACTTCAATTTAGTCCCTAAACTGAGACTAATTTTTAACCTTCACATTTAACTTTATATTTTTATACTAAGTTCACTCTAAACTAAATTTAGCTCCTTTTCCAATTCAACCCCTTAATTTTAAGATTTTCTCAATTTAGTCCCTATTACTCAAAATCAATAATTAATTTCACAATTTAATCATTTTCCACTTCTAGCTTAAAAATCTATCTATTTAATTCCTAATACTTAAACTATTCAACAATAGCAACATCTAAAATCTTAAACAATACTAAAAATTAGAACCTAGGTACTGGGATTCCAAAAATATGAAAATTATAAGAAAATGGGGCTAAATTGACTAACCAATTGAAATTTGAAAGTTTGAAGCCCTTAGTGTCGTCGGCCTCTTTTCTTTCTTTCTTTTCTTTTCTTTTAATTTGCATGTGTCCTCTCATTCTACTTCACTTTTTTCTTTTAATTTTGTTTTCATTTTATTTATTACTATTATTATTATAACTTAATATATAACATATATATAATATATACATGCACATTACACTTAACCCATGACCTGGCAGCTATACACAGCCATTTATTAAATGGAATAATTATTACTTTAGCCCTTTTAGTTTATTTCAATTTATAATTGACTTTTTAACTTTTATGCAATTTAGTTCTTAAACCATAATAGCTCCTAATTCATGTAAATTATCTATCCAAAATTTAATTAACTAAATAACTAACTTCGAGTCCGGTTTACGGGAACAGAGTCCCTGATATACACTTTTCGACACCCCTGACTATCGAGTTGTTACATTTCTTATGTGTTTTAGGTTGCTCACATGCCAAGTCCCTTCAATTTAGTCTAAAGTCCTAGGTCAAATCCACAACTTGAGGACTTTTCAATCTTGATCCCTACCTCTATAACAAGCCAAAAAAAAAAAAACTTTCATGATCTGAAAGTTTAAATGAACAATTGCAAATCTTTAATGGTTGAAAATGAATAGTGAGGAATGAGAAAAAAAAGTTCAAAAAATTGATTCAATTGATTAAGGTTTCATTCTTACAGAATTGCAAAACTAAATTTTATTTCTCTAGTAATTTATGTTTGGAAAAAAGCTTAGACAAATTTGTTTAAAATAACAATATATATATTATTTGTTTATTTGCAAAAATTTGCTAAATAGAAGTGATGACTCAATTTTTCCATTAAAATAACTAGATGGTGTTTGTAACACCTCGTTTTGATGGGTTTTAAGTTCTAGTGAGTAGACTGAGAGTAATTTGTGAGGCATAGCCTATCTACCCAATTATTGTTTTGGTGTACAATTTGAGCGCATAGTAGATATTGGAATATTATATAAGGATCAAACTTATAATGTGTTGTGCTGTAAGGAAAGGGAGTATGTATAATTGGTATGGAATATGATAAGTTCAAGCATATGATGAATGGTGATTAAATAATGTAATGCTGAGGTATGGTTATATGTATGCCCAGAATGTGTATTATGAGTCGGGAATGTATGTGGTTATATGTTGATGCAATAAAAGGTTAGGTTTAAACTGTATAACAGCATGAAGAGTTTATGTTTGTTCACCGCGGTGATGTTCAAAAGGGTCCGCCAGGACTTTCAATAAGAACCCTAAATGGAAAGTCCATGGTCATGACACCCTTTGTAAGGGACTAAAAGATGGTTATAGCCTAATGAATTTTTTTTTTTTGCGTGTCTCAGGATAATGATAAGCAAATCTCACGAAATGTGAGTCTAGACAAATCCATATCACAAACACATCAAGAAAGAAAATGCCCTCATGGCGAACCCTAAAGGAACACCTTTGTAGGGCAATGTAACGCCCCCACGCCCGAGACCGTCGCCGGAGTCGAGTATGAGGTGTTACTAAGCTTAATTTAACATTTTTAGAACTTTGGATTATTTGTTTCTACATTCACAGCTTTTAAGCTACTTGCGTCACAGTCACAAGAAAAATCATATCTCGAGTTACGAAACTCGAAATCAAGATCCGTAAATTTTCCTTGAATCTAGACTCATATATCTATCTACTAATTTTTTTTCTATAATTTTTGGTTGAGCCAATTAGTACAGTTTATTAGTTAAAGTTACCCCTGTTTCAGGACTTGACTGGTTTGCCCTCTATTTACTACGAACCACATTTCTCTCTGTACAAAATTCATATGACTATGAGGTTTATTTCTACTAAAACTAGACTCAATAAGGATCCTGAGGATATAAAATACACCACCTAATTATATCTTTACAATTTATGGTGAATTTCTAAAGTTGGAATAGGGGATTCAGAAACTGCTATGACCCTGTTTCACTAAAATTCAAATATCTTTTAACATATAATTCCTTTATCTGTTTCATTTGTTTCATGTGAAACTAGACATAATAAGCTTCAATTTGATATGTACTCCATCACCAAATTCAATTTCTATGATTTTTAGTAAATTTTCAAACTCGTGTCAGTGTTGCTGCAGTATTCTGTTTATGGCAAATTTCATCCCTTTTATGAGTTTTTATGCACTAAGTATCTTAATAATTTTCCTTAACATCAAACATAATCTAAACTAACCATTTTCATATTTTATCATTATCAAACATTTTATCAACCATTCCATCACCATATCATAAGATCATTTACACAAAATAGGTATATTGCTATACATGCCATACTTAAATTTACAAGCCATTTACCAAAAGTCTTCCGGATAGTGTGATTGAGCCTTCGACCTATCCCGACTCTCGAGTGGCTTGTCCAAAACTACAATGAGTAAGAAGGAGGGAGTAAGCATAAATGCTTAGTAAGTTCATATGCAAATAATAAGTAACATAACAAACGGTCATACCAATCAACATTAGCATGCATCACTAAAACACATATCACATTTTTAATCATTTTTCATCATCTTATTACCTTATCGTGATTGTATCAATACTCAACCCGAGGGTTAAATACATACCTGTCTAAAATATCCATTTCACATCACTTACCAATACGTCTCTTTACATCTCGAATATTCCTCCATTTGAGTATAACTTTACTCGTTGAACACATCGGAATATAATTCGGATACATGGATAACTTGCACATAAGTGCCATATATGCAATCAAGCAATCATGTAACCCGCCCATAAGCGAACTCGGACTCAACTCAATGAGCTCGGGCGTTCGCATCTATAAGTGAACTCGGACTCAACTCAACGAGCTCGGATGCCTAGTTACATCTCACGAACTCGGACTCAACTCAACGAGTTCGGACATTCGCATCCATAAGTGAACTCGGACTCAACTCAACGAGTTCGGATGCTCAACCATCCTAGTGACATGTCACTTGTATCCTAATCTATTCCTAAGGTTCGAATGGGATTTTCCTCGAACACTTATCCTTGCTGTCTTCCATAGAATACCGAAATCAATACTCGGTAACAATTATATTTAACAAATAATACAAATAATTTGCATTTTATTCGAAAATAACCACAAAGCATATATTTCATGATAAAAATTAGCATATCATATAATTAACATCAATAATTTAAAAAAACAATTATACTACATTATTTACACATGAACTTACCTTGGTACCAAAATACAAAGATTTTACAATTTAGTCCACAATCTTTTCTTTTCCTCGATTGAGGTCGATTCCACGTCTTTCTTGATCTAAAATAACACATTTAGCTTATTTAATACTCACATTATCAATTTAATCCTTAACTCAAATTTTGACAAAATTACAATTTTACCCCTAAACTTTTACATATTTACATTTTTGCCCCTAGGCTCGGGATTAAACTTTATTCCTTATTCTTATGTTTTACAACATGCTGATCACTTTTCTCTTCTATGGCAACATCAAATTCTCACTCTAACATGTACTTGTGACTATTAGGTATTTTTACCGATTAAGCCCTTTTACTCGTTTTTGCTTAAAATCGAGTAGTACAAGTTGTCTAACATAATTTCAGCCTTCATATTCTACCATAAAACATCAAAATAAACACATTTCACCTATGGGTATTTTTCCAAATATGAACCCTAGCTTAAATTATTGCTAGAATAAGCTTAATCAAGTTACATGGATTCCAAAAACGTAAAGAACTTGAAAAAACGGGCTAGAACGGACTTACAATCGAGCTTGGAAGCTTGAAAACCCTAGCCATGGTTTCTCCTTGCTATATTCGGCCATGGGGTTGAAGATGAGCAAAATTGGCTTTTAATTTTGTATTTTAATTCATTTTACCCCTAAATGACCAAAATGCCCTTACTACTAAACTTTCCAAAAATTCCATCCATGTTCAATTTTTGTCCATAGACTTAAAAATTGGTAAAATTGCTATTTTAGACCTCCTAATTAATATTTCAAAACAACTTCATACTAGAAACTTCTAGAATGTAAGTTTTGCAAATTATTCGATTTAGTCCCTAATTTCAATTTAAGCACTTTATGCATAAAATTTCTTCACGAAATTTTTACACAATCATGCAATCATATCATAGACCTCAAAATAATCATAAAATAATTATTTCTATCTTAGATTTTGTGGTCACGAAACCTCTATTTCGACTAGGCCCAAAATTAGGATATTACACGCAATATGAAAGGAACGCTTTCGTAGCGCAATATGAAAAAGTATCATTCATGACGAACTCTAGAAGAAATGTCCTTATGATACGTCAAAATAAAGTTCTCAGTAACATATCGAAAAGAATGTTCTTGTGGCAAGTTCTATAATAAATCGATTAGGTGTATTCAACATGACTCTTAAGTGAAATCAGTAAGATAAAAAAGGTTTCATGTCTATAGTAAAAAAAAGTTATATAAGGCTATGACTCGTCTAAAAATAAGACTGTATAATTTTTATGTTCGAAGGAGGTATCTGTCATCTGTGCACACACTCTTTTGAATTGTAATGATTTGATGGCTCAGAAGTAAGTTTGCAAGCGTAATGTTGTTACTGATTGTATTAATCTTTGAAAAGAAAATGGATAAAGATTTATAATTGTTTTGATTGAAAGAAGCAAATGATGTATTGAATACTTCGATAAGAGGAAGTGATTTCAAAGTAAGGTATGATATCTAATGTGAATATGGAAACAAAACTTGAAGAAGTATTTGTCAGAGACAAAGTTGAAAGTTTAAGGACGATGGGATCGTCTATCTAAACTATCAATTGCAATGTGCAAATATGACTCATGTAAATGATGTTTTCCTCACTAAATTCTTATAAACTTATCTGTATGTGTCATGTTACAAGAGATATGATGTAAGTTTGCGTTGAAAGGGACGATGTTAGGACTATCCCAAAAAGTGACATATCAAGTTATTGTGCATACAGAGCAAGATTGGCGACGTATTCCAAGACTGAATTATTACTTAGAAGTCCCTACTTAGGGCATCTGTATTGTATTAGAGTTTCAAATTAAATATTGTTGTATTTTAATTACCACGAGTTGTAATTATATTTACTTCTTGTACATGTTTATCTATTCAAATTAGAAATTTTGTAATTAAGTAAAACGTAATTGATCGTAATTTATAAAAGTAGATTGAGTTTTTATTTGTATTAACGTGATAATACCTAATATTCGGATCCAATCAATCAAATCGAGTCGAGGGTGTTACAATGTTAGTATAAATGACTTAATTTATTAGTAGTTAAAGTTGAATATGTAACTTGATTAAATTAAATATTTACGACTTATCTATCTATAATATATAAAAGTATGAATTTTAAATAACTTTTGATTAGCAGTTAAAGTTGAATTTTTTCAAGTCATCAAAATTAATATTAAGTGATAAATTTTAACTAAAAATTAAAGTTGATGGAAATTTTTTTTAAAAAAAATTTAAAGTTTAGTGGTAAAATTCAATTGGCAAATTTATACAATTTCAAAATATAATGGCAAAAATTAAAGAAAACAAAATATAGCCTATTATATATAAGTGCTTTCATTGAAGATGTAAAATCGTTAAAAGATGATTTCCATACCTATTTGTTCTCCCACACAGGGGAGAGGAACGACCAAGCGCATGTTTTAGCAACGGAAGGATTAAAACGAAGGGAGCAAGCTTACCAGGTAGGGGAAGTGCCGGAGTTCGCGGTGGGAAAACTGGAGGAGGATAGAAAATCGGACGGCCAACGAGGTTAACTGACTCAAGGAATGGCCACAAGGGTCCACTCCGAGGAATGGCGATAGATCTTTTGAGAGGAAAAAGGAAACGGAAGGGTGAAATTTTGGAAGAGTGAGAAGAGCCTCCCCTCTGATCAACTGGGTTGCAATCTGGGGAGGATTAAGGTCCTAAGAAAGCCAACGGACCACTTTTATTTCTACTTCGTTTATTTTATTGTCTATTTGCTATTCTTTTGTTATGTTGCTGTTGCTTAGTTCTTTTCAAACTAGGGTTATAAACTTCAATTCCTTTATAATTAATGAATCCAGTTAGTTACGTCAAAAAAAAAAAAAAGTATAATGTCAAATAATTTTTTAATATATATTCCACACTTATAAAATTTAATAATAAAAATTTATCATTTAACTTTTTGCAATTTATCAAACACAATCTAAATTGAATAATCTAAATCATCATTTTATAATTACTTTACTATTTAATTTTTTTATTAAACAGAAAATAACAAATAAAATTTTAAAAAGAACACTTAAAATAAAACATAACAGAGTTACAGATAATTAAATAATTTTTATTCACTGTAAATAAGAAAAGGCTTCTACTTTTTTTATTTAATTGCTTTCTCCTAACAACCTTGCCTTGCCTGACCACGATAAACAGCAGTAGTGGACCACTCATCGTCAGTTTTGAACAGTGGTTGTTGATTTTTTTATTTTAGATTCCAAACTTTCTCTTTTAACATTTCTCCTTCTACATCTTTCTTTCTTTTTTTTTTGGGGTGGGGGTTTGGTTCTCTCTTTTGAATCAAAGAAACCATAACTGTTTGTTCTTTTTTTCTCCCTTTGAATTGAAACGATTGAAAGAAGAAATGGGTTCAGAAGGATCATGTGTTGTTGGTAAGTTTTCGATTTTCAAAGCCCCAGATTTGTCGCTTTTGTTACTCAAAGTTCCCATTTTTATTTGTTATACGTGAAATTTTGTTATCATTCCGTTGTTGATAGAGCTTCGAAAGTATATGCATCTTGTGCATTTTGGGTGTGATATCCCTTGGATTTGGTACAAAATAGGGTTTAGTTTTGATATTGGTGTTCTTTTGTTTAGTCTAAAGTACTTGTTTTCATATATGCTTGAGAGTGGATTTTCAATATTTTTATAATATTAATGGGTTTAATTCCCGGTTTCAGTTTGGGCTTTAATAATAGAGATATTTATGATTATGAATTTATAGCCTTGTATTTGGTTAATCTGATATTGTAGGAATAAATGAAGGAAGCCAGTTTTTCTATTTCTTTGAGTTCTTGTCCTTTTCCTTGGTATTGGACTGGTAATGGATAAAGCCCTTATTCGAATTTGCATTAAGGTAGTTCTGTTATTTTTAATCGGTTTTCCTTCACTTTCTGTTCTGAGGTACTCTTTTGAGTTTAATTATTTATACTTATAAGTGTAACGGAGCCATTGCATTATATTATTACTAATTACATCTGGCAACATTTGTTTAATGTACCTTGTTTCAAGTAAAGAATATTAATGCTGTCTGGCTACATTCAGAAAGAAGAAGAAATAACCTTTAAAATGGTATCCATCTCTTCTAATTTTTTCCATGCCTAGGGCTTGTAGCCTATGACAACTATAAATAATGCTAAAATGGCCGTTTGACTATGATGCATGGGCTGTGCTAGCTCTGAATTTACTTTATTTTAACTCATTTCACATGACCATTGATCCACTTCTGAAGGAATCTGTTGAGATTAATTAATAGCACTTGTGACATGGGACGCATATGCAACTGTAAATGGAGTGCTAGCAATCTTAATTGAACATTCAAAATAGAGGTATCAAGTTTAGCTTGTAATGGAATGGCAATGATTTGTTTAAGCTGAAAGAAGACAACGACCTATAGAATCCATCATAATATCCTTGAGTCAATGGTTGTCCAAATCATGACTGCTGACCTTGAGGCTTCGAGAACTCATCTTGGTGAGCATGTGATGGATAATCCAGACAAGAGACACAAAGCGGATCAGAAAGTTTCTTATACACTTTTTCTGTCCTTGAAACCTGTGATTTCCTAATATTTGGTTTGTGTTGATGAAATGCGACTGTATGTTTCAGGACTAGTAGTATCTGCTTTCTAATTGATTGATGAAATTCTGGTCAAGCATGCAATGAATGAACAAATGAAATAAGTGCAAATCAGGATGCTAGTTTGTGTGGTCGAGTATACAGTGTATGAAAATAAATGCATATAATAATCCCAATTAAACTAGCCAATCCTTTTGCATTAGGCTTCAACTTCAACCAAGTAAAAGATGTTATGACAATCAGATTGGACGATGCTTTCCTGTTAGTATTAGGATAGATGACTTTTTTTTATCTGGGATACCCATAATTTCTTGCTCGCCTTCATAGCTTTTTAGGTCTGAAGACCATTTGCGTGCAGGCATGTATATTGAATCAAAACCAAGGATGCGGAAAAGTAACATTTTTTGGTACATGTGAGAATGATTTTATGCCATCAGCAGATGACTTGATTTTTTTTCTGTTTATTTGGTGAGTGATGCTTGATGGAGGTGCCTGTCAATAGTTGTTTAATCTAAAATAAAGACATTTGATTTTATTCCTAGGGGAAACTAAGACTGCTGTCAATGAATTGAGGAAACTTCCTTGACCTCTTTTTCTGGCCTTAAAAGTTTCCTTCTATGGTTCTCAAATCAAATCCTTCTTTTTGTCTGAGCCATCTCATGGCATACCCTTTGGCCATTGATGATCACCTCTTGGTTATTGAGAAGTGAACTTTCTTGGTATCAATGCCTTACAGACACTTAAAGCTGTGAAGTGGCATTTGATTTTGGAAGGCTTTGGGTGCAATCTGTTTTGTGAAACGAACTTGAATGTTGGGTGGATATTCCTTCAACTGCTGACCTTACAGTAAAAAAACTGTCGTTTGAATGACAATATTGGACAAATGTCTTTGAAAAATGGAGCCAAACATATGCTATTTATGAGGGAAAGTGGTAGGTCTCTTTTTATATCTGGTGTTTGTGCTCATTCATTGTTCATGAGTGATTAATCGTGGCATATGCTATTGCATACTATTGGGATTATGGTTGTTTCTGGGATTGTATTGGCTGTTTTGCATTATTTGACATAACATGCAAGCATTTCATTTTTGTCTTAGGTTTTACCTTTTTTTATTGAAGAAACTTTTGTTTTTAATAGTTTTGGAGCTGCATTTGGGATGGACTTCATACAAACTTCACGTGTGATTTGTTTCAATCCTGACCTAAGGAAAAAATATCTGATTTTTGCAGTACCCAGGAGTTTCAGATTGCTAGAAGAGCTTGAGAGGGGTGAAAAGGGAATTGGAGATGGAACTGTTAGCTATGGGATGGACGATGCTGATGATATATACATGCAGTCATGGACTGGGACTATTATTGGCCCTCCAAACGTGAGTCTCTCTTACTCTCTCTGTATGGCAGTCGGTGCACATCTTTCTGAAATTTAGTGGAGAGGTGCAATGATGAGTCTGAGCCCAACTTAGAAGTTGACATGTACCTGTAGCTAAGCACATTTTCACAACTTGGTGCAATCCTTGAGATATTCCAGATGATTGACTAATTACTAGTGAGAACTAGAAAATGTTTTTATTAAAAAAAAAAAAAAAAACTTGTGTGGATACTGAAAACATGAGAAGAAGTAAGGCTCGAGGCAAATTAGGCTGTAGCCAGAGTTGGAAGGCTGCTTTACTGATTTTAGTTAAACTACCTGGTGGGTCCCTGTACTATTGGCTGAAGAGCAACTTAGTCCTACTATAAAAGAGAGCGATTTAGTTCTTGCAATTTTAATTTTATAGCAAATATGCTAAATTGTAAATGGTGGTAAGGTTGAACGTTAAAAGATGCTGACTTGTGCTTTAAAGTGACGTGGAAAAAAAAGTGAGCAATTTAGGGCTAGTTTGGCAATGCTTTTGAAAAGTGCTTTTGAGAAGTGTTGTGGAAAAGTGCTTTTGAGAAATGCTTTTGAAAAGTTTGGTTTAAAATTTGAGTGTTTAGTATTGCTGTCAAAAAGTGCTTTTGAGAAATAAAATGTCCATTTTAGACATGTTATTATCAAGTAACAAATATGCATTTAAATAATATTTAAATTAGTTAATATTATTATATTTTAGTAAGAATATAAAAAATTTATTAAAACTTCTTGTTAATATTTTAATATATAAAATATAAATTTTAAATATTTTAAGCAATAAATATTAATTATTTATAAAATTTAATTAGAATATATAAACTATATTTTAAATATTTAAATATAACTATTAAATATTTGTAATTAGTATTTTAAAAAATATTTTTTATTTTTAATTAATGATTTTAACATATTTGTAATTAAGTATCAAGAAAAAAAAACGGAAAGTACTATGTTATTGGAGAGGTGAAAAAGTAATTAATCACTAAAAGTGCTTTTTGGAGAGAAAAAGTTAAAAATTTTAGCTTCTCCTTTTCAGAAGTGCTTTTGAAAAGCACTTCTGAAAAGCTAAAAATTTCAGTCAAAAGCAGCTTGTTCTGCACAGCTTTTCTTCCAGAAGTACTTTTGGAGCCAGAAGTGCTTTTGAAAAGCAATGCAGAACTGGCCCTTAGTCGTTGTCATGTTTTTAGAAATGCTTCAAACTTGAATGTACAGGGACTAAGTTGCTCACTTTTATAGTAGAGAGACTAATTTACTTTCAATAACTTATAGTACAGAGACTTGGTAGCTAGTTTAACCATTCTTTTTGACTGACTGACTGACTGACTGATAGGTGGCATTGTAGCTTGTTATTAACATTTACGATTATATATATATATACACGAAGAAGGTACTTTCCAGTGAAAGTTGATTAATGAGTTTCTACTTTCTACTGTCCAAACTTGATGGTTTTTAATCCCTATTTTATCACAAAATTTACCTGCTTTATTCCAAGCTGTGTCTGAAAATTTAACCAATTACCTGCAAATGCATTGAGCTTCCTTAGAACTGTTTCACCTAGAAGTTTAACATACAAGCTTTATGATCGTAATCCTTCCTGCAACTCACTTTAGTTGCAGCTTTGAACATTTAACATAAACTTCAGCTTCTGAAAAATTATATTCTGATTCTATTTAACGATGTCACAACTTTCAACTAAAATAAGAACTCTATTAAAATTCTTCATTTTGAGAATGTCATACGTTTTCATTGAAATTCACCACCAATTAGAAATTACTCTGTTCGTCATGAATCAATCATGCTATATGTCATCATCATTTCATATTTGTCCCCCTAAAATGTCATCGTTATTGCCGCTTCATGAAATTCCTGCTCACTCTTAAAACAGTCTCAATTCTAGGTAATTCATTTAGGTCTAGTTTGGTGCAAAGGATAGGATTAGATCTAGGTCATTAGGTTTTTATTGGAGGATGGGATGGTTTGATTTAGTTATCCTACATGGGTTGTATTGGACAATCTTATGGAGGGGAAAAGGATTATCATACATGGATACGATTCGTAAAACATAATGGTACCATTTTAGGTCTGTATGCACTATAAGATGAACCTTGTTATTCTGTCCTTTGCATAATTGCATACTCGCAACTGAAATGAAGTTATCGTTGCTTGCCAAACCGTGAAGCAAGTGAGTTAAGTTTTGCTACTTTTTGTTGCATGTCAGACTGTTCACGAAGGATGCATATATCAGTTGAAACTGTTCTGTGGCAAGGATTATCCAGATAATCCACCTAGTGTGAGGTTTCAAACCCGGATAAACATGACCTGTGTCAATCAGGAAACTGGAGTGGTAGGTGATGTTATTCTCAGGACCTTTTATGCCACAATATGTACTTATAGCTGCTAAAATTGCCAGGTTGAGCCTAGCCTTTTCCCTATGCTTGCTAATTGGCAGAGGGAGTACACAATGGAGGATATATTGACTCAGTTGAAGAAAGAAATGATGTCTCCACAAAACAGGAAGCTTGCTCAGCCTCCTGAAGGTGTGTAGATCCTATAATCTCTTTATATTCATGGAGAAATGTTGGTTGTATTGGATTGGTAGATTATGGCGATTTGCATATAGATGAACTAATGCTATTATTTGTGATATATTTAATTCTTCAGTGCATAAATATTCTCTCTTTGATGCATGTTACGTAAAAATTTAAATGGTGATAATATATTACCAGGCAATGAGGAGGCAAGGCTCGATCAAAAGGGCTTACAACTGAAGTGTTGCATCTTTTGAAGTCCACCAGAGTTATATATGAACATAATGTATATAAAAAAATATATGGTAATTCCAGCAACCGGCTTAGCACCAAATTCCAATGGTGGCCAAATAAATCGAAACTTACCGATGACATTCAAAACTTTGAGTTATGCTAAAATCGAATCTTAGTTGGTGAGTGCGTTTCCTTCTCTTATTTCCTTGTTTTCGTTCCCATTTGATGTAATTTAGAAGTTATCCGAGGAGCATGAATTGGAATCTTTACCAGTTTGAGAAAATTGTTGTATTCCTTGTATTTGCTTTCTCTTTGTCATGTATAATATAATTTATATCATATACAATTTGATTTTATATGCGTAATAACATTATGCAAACTTTAAACCCTAGTTTCAAAATTAATCAAATTGTTGAAGATTAACATACCATCACTATTTTTCAATAATCCTTCTTGCTTCCTATGCTTTTTCTGTACAATATTTTCTTATGGGTTGAAACATGGATTCAGTAAGACTCATTCGTTTATTTCTCACTTCAGTTAATTGATGCTAACAACTCTCTCCTTAGTTTGCTCCTCCTTTTCTTTTCTCAAGCCATTAAGAGTTACTTTCGGCTAAAATGCATCCTCGATCTCTTCAAAAGTTTTAACTTTTCTTATTTATTTTTAATTATG
The DNA here is from genome assembly GCA_025698475.1 of Gossypium anomalum. Classification (NCBI taxonomy): domain Eukaryota; kingdom Viridiplantae; phylum Streptophyta; class Magnoliopsida; order Malvales; family Malvaceae; genus Gossypium; species Gossypium anomalum. The sequence continues at coordinate 67,551,286 of CM046956.1, forward strand.
AACCTTTATCTTCTTGAGTTAGTCAATGGCTGTTTGCTCTATTAATTCTAACTTCATTATTTTTATTTCATTTTTTAAGACTTTGATCATTACCTTATTAGTTGCAATAGCCCTCAAAGAATTTAGGCCACATAAAATAAATAAGCTTGTGAATTATCATTGTACAATGCTAGTGTACTAATAATAGACTTTCTATGCCTCCTCTACATTTTTGCATAAAATTCTCCTATAGTCTAAATATCAAAATCAGTAAAAGATTTGTCTGTGTATTTCTCACTTCTTCTAAACGGTGATTGCAACTCTCTCCTATGTTTGCTCTTTTTCTTCTTTTTTTTCCAAGTTTTTAACAATCACTTTCAGTGCATTTTTTATCTCTTTAAGAATCTTCACTTTCATTGATTTAAATTGTGACATATTATCTTCTTTAATTCTTCTTTGAGTCAACCATTACTATTTTATCTATTAATTCCAAAACCATTATATCTATTTTCATTCTCCAAGGGTTCAATCATGACCCCATTAATTGCATTGGTCCTCAAAGAATTTAGACAACGTAAATTAAAGAAGACCATGAATTATCATGGTCCAATGTTGGTGTATTAATCCATCCTCCATGACTCTTTTACATTTTTTCACAAAATTCTTTTATGGTTTGAATATCGAAATTAATAAAGGAACTCATTCGTGTATTTCTCACTTTTGGTAATAGGTGGCTGTAAATCTCTCCTCCATATGTTCTTTTCTTTCTTTTTTCTCAAGTTTTTAATAGTTAATTTTGACCAAAGTGTATTCTCAATCTTTCCAAGAGTTTCATTTTGAATTTAATTATGGACCATTATCCTCTTCGATTCTTCAGTGAGTCAGCTCATCATTATTTCTCCCATTAATGTTGGGTTCATTATATCTGTTTTCATTCTTTAAGAGTTTGATTATGATCTCATTGGTTGCATTAACCCTTTGGGCACGTAAATTGAAAAAAAAAAAACCTTATGAATTATCATGATTCAATCTTGATGTACTAATAACACTCCACTACTTTATGCTGTTGCACAAAATTCATCTAAGGTTTGAATATCAAAATCAATGAGTGACTCATTCATGCACGTTCATTTTTGTAATTGGTGATTACAACTCTCTCCTCCATTTACTCTTTTTTTTTTCCTTATGTTTTTTACAATCACTTTTGATGAAAGTGGATCCTCTATCTATTCAATAATATTTAGTTTTCTTGGTTTTAATTATGAACCCTTATTTCTCTCCAATTCTTCATAAAGCCAACCCATCCTAATTTTCGAACAATTATATTTATTTTCATTCTCCAAAGGTTCACTCATAATCTCACCGGTTATATTAACCATTAAACAATTTGGGCTACATTAAGTAAAGTAGCCTATGAATTATTACGGTCTAATATTGATGTGCTAAGCTCTCCTTCATCTTTATTGGTCATTTCACTTATTATGGTTTCTTGACATCTATCTCCATGCGAATCATTAACATCTACTCCTTTGTTGATATATACCTTACCACACTCTATACTATTGTCCTTTCTTTATTGTTATATTTGACATTTAAAATTTCTAAAGTTAATTTATTAAATGCGTCTCCTTTTTTTTTTTTTTTTTTTATCTCCACCTTTAACATGAATTTGTTCTATAACCTTTCCTAACTTCTTTCTCTAATCAATAGAGACATCTGATTTAGTGCCCGATGGAATTGAAGAATGGCTTGGTTAAAATTTAAAATTGCCAAATAGGTCAAAATTTAAAATTTTAGCAATTTTTTAAATGAAAATCAATTACTTATATATCATTGAAAACATATATGTCCTTGATAATTTTTAATCAACTATTATGTCTTATTTTTTTTATTGAAATGAAATATTAGTTATTTTATTTTTATTGTCATTAATATTAAAATCTTTATTAAATTTAAGTTGCTTAATTGATTCTTAAACAAAAGTTCTTTATTTGAATATTTTTATTAGATTTAATATCGATTAATTTTTTATTTTTTAAAAAATAATTTAATTTATGTTAAATTAAATATTGGCTAAATTTGTCCTTGGTAACTTTTAAAATCAATTGCTAAATTCTATTCTTTTATTAAAATAAAATATTAATTTTTTTAATTACCATTAACATTTAAGTGCTTATTAAAGTTAGGGTAAATTATCTCATTAATCACTTTAAATCGGGTTATTTATATTTTGGTTACTGCAAAATATTTTTTGTTTATTTGGTCACCAAAAAAAAAAAAAGAAAAGAAATTGATCAAATTAATTACTTTGCCATTAACTGGTAACGAAAGTCTAACGGTGCATTTCCAAGTTAGTCACTCTAAAATTAGGGTAAACTACACATTAGTCACTCTAATTAAATAGGGATTGGTCCTATTTTGATCATCCAAATTTTATTTTTACAAATGCATTGTTAGTCTTTAGTTATCATTTAACAGTACAGTAATCACTTTATTCAATTTCTTTTTTGAGTGACGAAATTAATGAAAAAACCTAAAGTGACCAAAATAGTAATGACTCTATTTAGAGTAACTGACGGTGTAGTTTACCCTTAAAGTAAACTTTCTTAATTACTTATTTTTATTACATTAAATATTGACTACATTTTTTCTATTTAAATTAATATATTGTTAATTACTTCAAGTGTAAGGGCTAGTTTAACATTTCTTCTAAGAAGTACTTTTGAGGCAAAAAAAAAACACTTTTGAGATAAAACTATTACTAAACAAGATGCTTTTGAGATAAAAAATGAGTTACAAAAATACCTTTTTAGCCAAAAACAGAAACAGAAAATTTCAATTTTGCTCAAAAGTATTTTTTGGCCCCAAAACATTTTGAGAAACAATACTAAATTAGAGTTAAAAACTAAAATATTTAATTAAAATTTATAACTATTATGAAAAATATTTTATTAGGAGTTCTTTATATTCGTTTTACGGTTTATGTTTGGGACTACCCCTTCCAATAATATTATTTCTAATGTTTCAATTTATGTTCTCCTAAAAGAAGTGCAATATGTCTTATCATTGCATTCAAATCACTTATTGGTATGAAAAATATTTTATTAAAAAAATTTGAATCTATTTTAAAGTAAAATTCTTAATTTTTGTTAAATTAAATATTGGTTAAATATTTGGACAGTCTTTGATAATTTCTAAAGTTAATTATTCAATTATATTTTTATTACAATAAAATATTAATTAATTGGATAATGAGTTTGCAGGTAATAAAGAAAAGGTTAGCTTTTGTACTATCTGGATTTGATGTTTCATGTGAATTGTATTATCCAAATTTGCCGTTCTATTTTCACTCAGAAGCTTCCTTTTTTAGACAGTTTATGTGCTTTTGCTTGTTTATGCGTAGTTTCGTCCATAATTTCTGATCTTCAGATCTATTTTTTCTTTATGCAGACACAAACACATGTAGTTGTTAACATCCTCTTATTTTAGATGCCCCCAAAACAAAACATTAGCTTAAATGGAGGTTTATTTTGTTTGAATTAGGTTGAAATGGAAACCCAATTTTATTATTTAAAATTTATTTTAAGAAACAAAATTTATATGCTTCACATTTAAATTTGAATAAAAATATTTTATTATGTGAACAGTAATTTAAACCAATTAGAAATATATAAAAAATCAAATTCGATTTATTGAGTAGACCCCGCACAAAGTGTGATGTGACTTGCAGGAGAAACACTTTGTCGCTTGAAGAAAGAGGAATCCAAGTTTGGGTTCTAATCAAAGTTGATTTCTGTTCTAAGTTATACATTTACAAATGCCATGTGATCATTAAAACATGCAACCATAGAATATAAATAGTGGCGGAGCTAGAAAAATATCTTTTGGGAGGAAGAATTAAATTATATGTTTTTACGATAATAAAAATATAATTTTATTATTTTAATAAACTATATCTTTATAATTTTTAAATGATTAAATCAATTTTTATTATTTTTGAGGGGGGCAAAGTACAATTTTATTATTACTAATTTAAAATTTTATAAATTATAAAATGCTTAAATAGAAAATTTTCTATTTTAGGGGGGCCTGCCTGACCACCTTGGCTCCGCCACTGACTATAAAAAATTAAATTAGAATAAAATATCCAACATATTATATGAATATTATATCAATTAGGTCACTTTGTTACTAAATTGTTAAATACCATGTTGCATCTTTTGTGGCTAAATTTAAAATGAAAAATTTTAAAAATAAAACGTTGTCGCATACTTTTTAAAAGTAAAAAATAAATAAAAGTAAAGCAAAACTAAAAAAGAGGGAAAGAAAGAGTAAATGATACACTTTTTGTAAAAGCTTTGGAAACCTTAAAAATAATATTTTTAAAACATTCATTTCTATAATATTATTTTTTTCTTAAATTTTTCATTTTAAATAATGTTAAATAAGATTTGATGTGTCAATTAACAATTAAATTAACAATTTTAGTAATAGAAGGACCTAATTGACATAAGCTTGATAGTTTGGGGATGTAATTAGAATGATTTGTAGTTTAAGGACCAATTTGGATCAAAGGTCACAATTTGAGAATGGTTAGTGCAATTAAATCTTGTCATAAAAATGCATGCAAGAAAAATAAGGCAAGCAGAAACCATAATTTGAAATGCATTAGAATTGTTCAAGCAGTTTGGTGCACACACCTACATTAGCGAGGCATCGCCCAAAAAAAGATCAAGTTTGATTCCTCTTGTTTGTACATCTTAAGTATCAATCTTGAGTATGTACACTCCTAAGTAGACTCTCACGAGAACTTGCTCTCAAATGCCTTTCTATTAAAGGCAGGAAATGCTTCTTACAAGAAGAAAGTAGACACGTAATTGCATTAAGAAAAACAATACCTATAAAGTAGATTCGATGCTCTCAAGTATGTATCATTCATGGAAGATTATAGCTCCTTTTTATATGTTCGATTTAGTTGGTTACACTCAACAAGATAATCTACCAAATCTTCAAGATAAAGATTGCAACATTATAATCCCTTCAATTTAGGAATCTCACTACAAGTAAACTATATTTATCCATAAATGGGAAAATATCATATATCACTAATGAAATGCATACTATAATCTAGTTTTCCATTATAAATAAAATCATTATATTTGTTGCAACTAAATCATGAAATAAGTATAAGTAATAAGGATGACTAGGGGTCAAAATTTTCAACTCAAATTCTATCAGTAATAATGTTATGTGTTTTTGCAACATGCTTTATAACATTTAGCACAACAATATTTTTGCACTAAAAATATTCCTAATTGGCACTTTTGACAAAACCCCGCATCATAAATACATCAAATAACAAAGGAAACTAGATAATCACATCAATTCATTAAATGAACTCAAATAAGCAAAATCAAATAAACTCTTTTAAAGTGTTACATCATCCAATCATCAAGCAACACAAATGAAAATAGGTTTAGTAGCATAGTAACGGAATAAGATAGTCTTAACAACAATCATCATCAATAAGAAAGAAACACAAAGACCAAAATTGGTTTAATAATAGAGTAGCAATTAACCATACTCCCTCTTTTTGTTAAAATGTCCAAAGTGAAAGCTTTTCCTCATCACTAAAAACCTACACAATAAAGTAACTTAAACACTAAATAAAAAGTATAAACAAAGTAATATATATCCAACTACATATACTAGTTATGGAGTATGCCTCGCATTTTAGACAAAATAGTAAGTGATGTCCTAACGAGATAAAGCTTGATGTGTAACACCCCGAATTTTGGGCCTAGAGGAATTAGGCTTTGGGCTTTAGGTCTCATAAATTTTTTAAGTGAGCAAGAAAATGACAAATGATATGTTGGCTTTAAGGGTTTAATGAATTTGGAGTGTCTAGGTGTGTTGGAGAAGTTCTGGGTTTGAGTTTTGTGGTGGAAGAATTTTAATTTAATTATTAAAAGAACCAGGGTTATGAGTAGTTGGGCTTTTAAATAAAAATAGGGGAAAAATGGCATAAAAAAGCCTTGTGGTGGAGTGGCTAAGTGATGCCACTTAGGGTGTGGGGAGGTGGCGTTAGTGGCTAGCAAGGAGATCCTAGGTTCAAATCCTAGCTTAGTATTTTTAGGAGTTTAATTTTGGCCTTCTAGAAGGTTGGAAGTGGCATGAAGATGGACTCTAAGGGGAGTGTTCAGGAGAGAAAATTTAGGAAATAGATTGGGGAGTTATTAGGGAGAAAAACGAAGAGATGAGAAGGGGGAAGTGATGGAGCTGAATTAGGAATTGAGGGTCAGGCAATTTGGCTATAGGCTATAAATATATGCTGAGTTTGGGATCCTAGGCTAATGCCAAATTCTTCATTTTTTTTTAAGTGCCGATTGGCTTTTCCATCCTTACTAGCTGATTCATTTTCCATTCTTTCTCTCCTCAATTCTCTTTTGATTTACCCTTTAAGTTAGCCGATTCCTTCTTCTACTCTTCTTCTTTAATTTGTGCCGAATAAACCTTATTCACCATATTAGTTTAAAAGCCGAAAAGCTGAATCTCCCTTGGGCCAATTGCTCTTTTGGTGTTAGTACCTTATCTCTTTTTCAGCTAGTATTGTTAATACCGATTACTCCTCTCCCTCACTCTTTCTAATCAACTTTGGTAGGGAATTAGTGTTGGATCTCAGATTTTAGCTCTCTGCCGAATTGCTCCTTAGGTGTTTTGCGGTTTTGATCTAGAGAATACGTGATCAAGGAAAAGCTATTAGGAATTAGTGTTCAAGGATTGTGACTAAGGGAACCGCAACACGCTCGATTACCAGGAGTGTACACACACTTCACACACAGAGTAGATCGACAAATTCTGAAATGTCGAAAAGTCGAAATGCCAAAATGCCAAAATGCTGAAATGCCGAAATGTCGAAATGCTGAAAAGTTGAAAGTTTGGATACAGTAGTCTTGCGAGTGCGTGAACACTCGTAAGAGGGTATTCGATACGATACTAGAGACCCCATAAGAGATCTCATGGACTTGGGTCACGTTTTGGCCAACTTGGCCAAATGGGCTCAACGAGCCCGTGACCCCAAATAAGCAAAAGTTGATAATTTGGTAATATGTGATGAGCTGATTAAGTTTGTTGAATGGTTTGGATTGGATTCGGGCCTGATGGGCCATATAAGTGTGATTGAGCCTAATGGGCCATATAAATGTGATTGGGCCTGATGGGTCATATGAATGTATGGAAGCTTGTAGACTTGCTAGGGTTTTGTCATGGACTTATAGGCCTAGTTTCTAATAAATCCTTAAGCAACATAAAACTTAACTAATTTATCAAATTCGTCTGTGGACAAGTCATAAGGGTAAAGTGTGGCAATGGGCATATGCATGTCTAGGATTGGATCTAGGGAGAGCTTGGTACTTAAGCGGTCTTAATGACCCACCTCCTCTTCTTTGGAATCCTACCTGGTGCATAGTGTCTATTCACTTTGGCCAACGAGGACTTGTTGTCGGGCCAAAGTTCGTAATTAAGACCCATACTACTAAGAAATTACCAAAATACCCCTATAGGGTAGAAATTATTGAAATACCCCTATGTGTTATGAGTATGATCTATGTATGATATATACTGCATCCGTATATTATTATGTTGCATATAGGCTGGGTTTATGATAGGAGGAAGTGTATAAGGATCGCATGGTTGCTCGATGATTGTGGATCCACCGAAGGCTTTTTAGCCACTGAGCAGCTTTGCTGCACCGTTAAGTAGTGCCGTAACCGGTGCTACACCATTTATAAGTAGTTATGCTACACCTTTAAGTGGGGTCGCACTGGTTCCACACCGGTTTGTAATAAGGATAGGTGGCTCGAGTATCTCCCCACTATAAGTGTTGGTTGGAAAGGGGGTGTACAGGTTGGATGGGGATATAAGCATTTGCATACATACGTCATGATTGGATTATGAAAAAGGCTTGGACCAGTTAAATGTGATATGTGGAAATTGACATGGGTTCAGGCCCTACTGAGGCCAAGATGGGCTAAGGCCCAAAGGCCACCGTATTGGAATTAGGCTTAGGCCCAAAATGATTTGTTTATTGCATGTTTGTTTGATGAGGGTTATACACACTGAGTTTTTGAAAACTCACCCCCTCTTTTATTTTATTTTCAGGTGATGCTCAGGAGAAGGTTCGATGTTTGGAGGGACTCTGGGTGGCCAGCTAGCAAGACAATTTAGATTTGTTTTTTTTCATTTTAAAGCACATAATTTTCTGATTATTAAGTGATTTCAGACTGGATTGTAATAAGGCCTTCCATTTTGTTATTATTTGGATTATTATTTTTATGTGATGTAATTATAAGAAGTTGAACATGGTTTCTTAAACTATAGTATGACTTTTCTACGTTTCCGTAACTAAATTTTAAAATGACATGTTTTCATAAAATCATATACTTTAAACAAGTGATTGAAAGGGGTTTTTTTAGGATAGTTAATGTTTCTTTTATTTTAAGAAGGGTTTTCAAAAAAAATACGGTTTTTGCTAAAACACTTCAATGGGATGCGCCAGATTAGGCCATAACGTCCAGGCCGAGTTTGGGGTGTTAGACGATGTCACGACGAGCAATAGATATCACAATGAGAAGATAATCTTCATCTCGACGATGTGATCATTCTTCGTCTTGATGGTGCAAGTCACTTTACAACATATTCCTCAAGTTTCTCGATTTTCTTATCTTAGTTAAACACTATTTTAGTTTCCTACTTAAAATCTGATTAACCTAGGGATATTCTAGTCATAAGAGCTACAAATTTTAGCCTATAAATAGGCCTTAGTTGCCCTAGGTTTATATAACAGAAAATATACAGATTGAGAGAATTCTATGATATTTTAGTTTGAAGGGTTTTTTATTTTAGGGTTTCAAGTTTTTCCTTTCTTTGATTCTCTCTATATTTGCACTTATTTTATATTAGTGAAATATCCTTTTTCTTGTAGTTTTTTCATCCTCTTTTGAGGAGTTTTCCACATAAAATTTGTGTGTTTGATCTTTTTAATTTTTTCGTTATTATTCTTGTTCGTTGCATACACAAGTTTATCTCCAACAAATTGGTATCATGGCTTGGTTCAATTTTCACATTCAAACTGTGTAGAGATGGTAAGAACAAGGTTCAACATTAAGAAGTTCGATAGAATTGCAAATTTCAATATATGGCAAGTTCAGATGAATGTAATACTGGTTCAAAATAGTATGAAAAAAGTCGCTATAGAGAAGAAGCCCGCTAATATAGATTAGTTAGAATGGGAAGAGCTTGATGAAAAAGCTCTATTTTCAATTCAACTATGCCTTATAACTAATGAGTTATAGGAGGTTCTGATGGAGCAAACAACATCCGCACTACGGAGGAAACTGAAAGCCTTATATATGACAAAATCTTTAGCCAACAGGTTAGTTCTAAAACAACATTTATACACATTTAGAATGATCGAATGTGAGTATATTAGGGCTCATATCAGTGAGTTCGTTACCCTTCCAAATGACCTAAAGAATCTCAAAGTAGATATTAACGATGAGGAGTAGGCTATGTTTTTGTTTTGTTCTTTGCCCTCTTTTTACAAAACTTTTAAGGAAACCTTAATTTATGGGAGAGATAATCCCTCGTTCGAGGACATGAAAGGAAATATACTGAGCAAAGATAAAATCAATAACAATTTAGGCCTAAATAAGAAGTCACACGGGCAGGTCTCAGTCCTTATGGCAAAAGGTAAACAATAATCTAGAAAGTTAGATTAAAGTAGGTCTAAGCCAAGATCAAAATCCAGAAACAGAGACAAACAATCTGGCTATTGCAAGAATATGGGTTACATTAAGGTAGAATGTTACAAACTTCATAATCAGAATAAAAGGGATGCCGAAAATGACAAGAAAGGTAAGCAAAAAGCTAAAGTTACTAATGTTAGTGTAGTCAACGGTAGAGGTGATGATTTCATGTTGGTGTTGATGAGTGAAAAGTCCAAGCTTATGTCTGAATAGATTCTAGATTTAAGGTGCTCCTATCACATGTGTCCCAATAAGGACTGGTTCTCCACGTACAATTCAGTTAAAGGTGGAGTTATGCTGATGGGGAATAATTCTCCATGTAAGATAACTAGAATAGGAACAGTAAAAATTAGGATGCATGCCAAAATTATTCAGACACTTTCAAATGTCAAGTATGTACTCGATTTAAATAAAAATCTCATCTCATTAGGAATTTTAAACTCTAATGGTTGTAGGATTATTACCGAGTCAAACGACTTAAAGGTTTCTCGTGGAGCTCTCGTTGTGATGAGAGGACAAAAAAAGGGCAACTTGTACATTCTGTAAAGGTCAAAGGTAACTGGTGCGGTTGCATTTATCGAAGAAGAGTCAAAATTGTCGACACATCGCGATAAGGACCACTATGACATCACAATGATGCGATCTGATTCTTTCTCCATAGATTCTGGTTCAACCAAACTATGACAATACGACTTGGTCATATGAGCAAGAAAGGTATGATAACATTGTGTAAAATAGGTTTTCTAAAAGACAATAAAGTTGGAAAGTTAGTTTTCTGTGAGCACTGCACTTACAGAAAGCACACACAAGTAACTTTTGATTCAACAGTGCACAAAACAAAAGGAATTCTTTACTATATCCATTCTGATTTATGGAGTCCAACTTGTAACATCTCAAAAGGAGATAATAAATATTTTCTAACTTTTATTTATGACCACTCTAGAAAGGTTTGGGTTTATGTTTTGAAATAGAAGAGCGAAGTCTTTGGGATCTTCAAGCAGTGGAAAACAAAATAGGCTGAAAAGTTCATGAAGCGATTGAGAACAGACAATGGTCTCAAATTTTTTTCATCAGAGTTTAATGATTATTACAAATGGGAAGGAATAGAAAGACATCGCACTATTATAGGTATTCCATAACATAATGGAGTTACTGAAAGGATGAATAGAACTTTTCTTGAAAAGGCCCAATGTATGCTTTCTAACGCAGGTTTAGGGAAGGAGTTCTGGCTTAAGCCATAAACCTGGCAAGTTATTTGGTAAACCGATCCCCCTATCGAGCTTTGAATGGTAAAGTTCTAGAGAAGATATGGTCAAATAATCCTTCCAATTATTCTAACCTTAGAATTTTTGTTAGTCCTGCTTATGTAAAAGTTAGTCACAGAAATCTCGAACTAAGGGCCGTGAAGTGTATATTTTTAGGATTCTCTACCGATACGAAAGGTTTCAAGTTGTGGTTCCTAGAAACAAACAAAACCATTGTTAATAGAGATGTTTCGGTTAATGAATCTACTATGTTTCATTCAGAAAATAGGTCACCTTTATTTAAAGGCACAACAAACCAAAGTGTCTCAAGCAAGGTGAAGTTTAAGAAAGAAACAGTGGGTGATGTCACGATGAGAGAAAACACGACGTTGCAACATCATAACGAACATGGATGACATCCGAATGAGGAAACACGAGACGTCGCAACGTCACAGCGAAATTCCTTTATTCACGATCAAAATCCTACTTCGGATCATTTTGGAACTTCATCCGACACACAGGTACCCTCACCATCTCAATTAATGAATTATAAGTTGGCTCATAATAGGAAAAGGCAAGAATCCGACCACAAAAAAATACTGTGAAGGAAACCTAGTGGAATATGCTCTAAGTGTTGCTGAAAGCATTGATTCAGTCTATCCATCATGTTATCCTGAGGCAGTTCAGGCCTCAAATTCTAGCAAATGGTTCATTGCAATAGAATAAGAGATGGAATAACTTCAAAAGAATGGGACTTGGTGGCTAATAAAATCACCTATCAAAAAAAGGATAGCTTGCTACAAATGGGTGTTTTAGAAAAAGGAAGGTTCGGGTTCTAGTGACACTAGCTACAAGGTAAAATTGGTCGCAAAGGGCTACAATCAAGTGGATAGAGTTTATTTTCATGATGTTTTCTCTCTAGTTGTAAAACATAAGTCTATTCAGGCACTTTTGGCCCTTATTGCATTAAACAATCTTGAGTTAGAGTAGTTAGATGTAAAGACTACTTTCCTTCATGGTGACCTTGAGGAAGACATCTACATGTAGCAACTAGAAGGCTTTAGAACTAAAGGTAAGGAAGATCACGTTTGCTTTCTACAAAAATCTTTATATGGTCTGGAGCAGTCTCCCCAAAAGTGGTACAAAAAGTTTGAGTTCTTCATGTTGAATATTGGTTTTGCACGAAGTAAGTATGGTAGTTGTGTTTATTTACAACATTGAGATGACAATTCGTTCATATATTTACTGCTTTATGTTGATGATATGTTGATAGCAACTAATGATTTGTTAGAAATTGAACGAATTAATTTCACACCTCAAAAATAGAGGATCCAAAAAGGTGAGTTAGGTATGTATGTAAATTGATTTGGCACAGTGGTAGGATAATTCGCCACCCTATCGGCTTGATGGCAAGTTAGAGTATTGGCGCATACTAGTGTTAAAGTATCCACTTGCTAGCGGTATCTAATGATTTAATTACATGGTATCTTCAAGCAAAGAAAGATTATGCCCAAGGAAGAGTATGCCTAGAGTATTGGATGGGCTTGAAGAGCCTATCAAGTGTATGATAAACTTGTAAGAGATTTGATTGTCTTTAAGACCACGCTGTACGTGATTCACCACCATGATATAGTACGATCGATTTACACGAGTGCTGTTTTAGTTGGTTTTCGTAACGGGATTAGTTGAGAGTCAATTGGATTTATTAGACCATCTTCGTGACTGGTCAAACAGTAATGAATATCTTCACCAAATTCTCTTTACCTTCCCCTGGATTTTTTTGGGAAATTAGGAAGTGCCACACCTCAAGTCTAGCGGATCTGAGATTAAGGCGTATAGTAGTTAAATTATCTGTTTGGCAAAGTGTAAGCCGCCCATGTACTTCTTTTGGGTGAATATGTGTGTGCGTATAGTAACCGCCATGTAAGTAGGTGAAAATCTTATTTCAGGTTTCTCTGTTAGTTAAAGAAAAAAAAAAGAATGTGTAAGCAAAAAGGGAATTATAATATGAGTTACTATAAAATGTATAGTACACCTTGTTTGTCTGAATACTGTGCTAGTTGGGTTGTAAAGTAACCTGGTTGGGAACCAACTGGATTGATTGGTCTAACATATATTACGCAAGACTTTCATTTATGTTTCTCTCGAAATCTATAGGCTATTATACAAGGAAATATTACTGCATTAGAGTTCAAAGAGTGGACAAAATAAACTGAATAGGAAAAAAATATTCGAATTGACTACACCCTGCAAAAATAAATACTATATTCGTATATACATTTTGATGGAGATATATATTTAATTTTCTTTAACTTTTTTACTTTATAATTTATTGAACTAACTGTTTAGGTGTAAATAATTGTAAATTTTTTAAATTTCTAGCTAGAGTTATATATTTAAGAAAATTTTCCTAGTGTCAGTTCTTCGATCTAATCTTGTGTATCAAGTTGGCTCAAATACATTGTTTAGTTATAGATTTTATTTATTTTCTTTTGTTTGCTTGAGAACAAGTAAAGACTTAAGTTTGGGGGTATTTGACCTGACGTCAAATGTAGTCGTTATTTTAGGTCATTTCACATTTAACGAGCTTGTTTTCTTGGCACTTTATAATTATCATATCTTTAGTATTAGTATGGTAGGAACTAAAAGTTAATAAAATAAGCGTTTTTACACTTTTTTTGCTATTTCGATGACTCGTAAGGTCGAATTGGGCCTCGTGAGTGACTAATGAGCTAATTAAGTGTGTAGGATGTCAATTTAGGTCTAAGAATACTGGGGATGATTATCGGGCCGCGAGGCAAGGGAGCTCGAAAGCACAATGAAGCAGCCAAGGCCTGGAATACACTTGACATCATAACGAGGAACTTCTTCTCCTCATGACGATACGACGTAAATAGGAGGGCATTCACGATGGCAACGTCATGACGTGAAGCATCCCTATGTCCCGACGACGCGATGAAGGCAGGCTAATATATTGTTGATTCCTTGGATGACACTTTTGGGATATTTTTATATTTGGACCCTAGATTTTAGAAAAATATTTTATTTATTGGTATCTAAGTGTATCTAGGTTTGAGTGGTCACTAAGTAGCCCATTACCTACATCAACAACCTTAGGGTCATTGGAATTGTGAGTAGACTTAGACAGACAACCTTAGGGTCATCGAAATTGCTCCGAGTCTGAGCTTCAATATATATTCATGGGCATTCTCCTATCTCTTCTCTTCTCTTCTTTTATTTATCTTTTGTTAACTTGGTCGATTATTCGTTGTATAAAAGATTATTGTGATTATTTTATATCTTGTATGATTCTATTAATAAACTAATTTATTTGTTAAGTAATTATTTATTTGAAATTGGTTATTTATTCAAGAGTACTTAGAATATTAGGGAGTCACATCCCTGATAGAATATCGAGACAGGTGAGACCGGAAGGGTATCTTGTCGTGTATAAGTTATGGTAAGTGGAGAAACCGAAAGAGAATCTTGTCGTGTATAACTTGTGCAAGCTGAGAGACCGAAAGGGTATTCGTATGCCTAGAAAGATTCTAGAAGGGTAACTTAGGTGGTAATACTTAGTGATGATGAACCAGGAGGGTAGTCTTAGCTAAGAGAGATAAAGAACTCAATCTAGGATAATTAATTATTTAATTAGATAATCAGGGATTTAATCAATCATAGGGTAGAGGCTCACATTGCCGGCACTAGGAATATGAAAGTCCATTATGTTAATTTAGGTTAGTTAGTTTAATTAATATTTTTATTTGGATTAACACTACTAATTCGAGACTGGAAACACAAAAATGTACACACTTTTTCATACCCTTTTTAACTTAAAATCATGCGAATTTAGTTAAATTCTTCTCGAAAAATAATTAATTTTTATAAAATAATTAAAGTGCACTTAAAATATGAACATGTTGAATTTTAGTTAATTTTATAATTATTTTTGATGAATTTTGGTTATTTTTGATAGATTTGCACAAAGGGCAAAAAATGGCTCGGTAGACACTGCTAAAAACACAAAATCGAGAAGCAATTTAAAGTATCGAGGTGAACTAAATTTCAGCCTAAGATGGTCCAAAATTATTTGTATTTATTCATAATTTAATTAGTTTTAATTTATATCCAATTTAATTTGGGTTAATAAATTATTATTAATTAATTATGAAAAAATGGTCCGATTAAACCGAACCGATTGAACCGAGCTGGCCAAGAAAAGGACAACCCAAAACCGTCCAAGTGCTGACCCAATTCAGCTCATTCGCTGATTATTTAAGCTACAAAGAATCCCTTGAAGACTTGTTCAAATTGTAATTCAGCCCCTCCACAGTTGATGGCTTTGAAGATTTGCCCCAAGCCATATTTAGCAAAGTTGAAGCCATCAACTTTGCCACATAGATGGCCGGCCAAGGGGTGGCTCTTTGGCTGCTATGTTTAGCAAATTTTAGCTGTCACATTCAGCTATAAAAACCCTCCTTTTCTGATCATTCAAAGCATCCCTCATTCATTCACATCTCTCCTCTCCTCTCCCACTTTTTCTCTTAGTTTTCCACTCAAAGTTCCTTGCTCTTTTGCAGATTTCCTCCGTTGAAAAAGGGGTGTTCTTCAGCCATTTTGGAGCAGCAATTGAGTGTTCATAGCAGCCTTGATCAGTGAGGACGACAAAGAAGGAA
This sequence comes from Gossypium anomalum, assembly GCA_025698475.1. Classification (NCBI taxonomy): domain Eukaryota; kingdom Viridiplantae; phylum Streptophyta; class Magnoliopsida; order Malvales; family Malvaceae; genus Gossypium; species Gossypium anomalum. The sequence goes on from CM046956.1 coordinate 67,566,991, forward strand.
GAACAGAGCTACCTAGTCAAGCCACAGAAAAACACTGGATTTCATTCTTGTTCCCTATCTCTTTAATTTTTGTTGTTTCTGTGATGAACATATATATGAATATTTATGTTGTTGGCATGGTTAATTTAATCAGCTTAGCTTGAACTTAATTTGTGTTGGTTTGATTGTATTTTGTCCTCTTAAATTATTAAAATTGTGTTTATGTTGTTATAGGCCTCGGTAAAATGCTTGATTAAGTAAAATCATGACTAAGTTTTTCTTGCATTACAATTGTTAGGTAACTAATGAATTAATTATTTAAATGGATTGAAATTGAAATTGTAATTAACTGACACAATACTTAATTAGTGCATGTTTATTCTTCTAAGGTAGCTGAAGGTTAAATTAGCAATGTATCTGGCGATACACTTGCCTTGCATAACTTACAAGATTATTGTGGTTAAACTGTTTCAAGGTAAGGATACCTTGTTACCTCACATAGTCTTTTATGTGCTTATTAGATTTAATTAATAGTTTGAATTGACATAGGGATATGGAAGAGATTCGTTCAATTTAATGATTATGTATGTGTAATAACATGTTTGATTGTTAAAATCTGTTTAATCGTTTGAATTAACATAGGGATATGTTAAGAGATGAATGGATTTGTGTGGGTGAATATGTTCATAAGTTAGCAAATTACTGAGTTGCCGTGAATTTATTCATAACAACATAAGCATGAGTTTAATAATTCTAAGTTAAAGAAATGTAATTAATCCAACACAATTATATCATCTTGATTAAATCATATTTTGAAATTGTGCATTAGAACTTTTATTTTTATTTAGTTTTGAATTTTATATTTCTTAATCAACCTTTTCAAAACAAAATATTTTCCTCACCAAAGTGTTTTAAATTGCATTCATATATAATTCTTTTCACAGTCCTTGTGGGTACGATAACTCGACATTTACTTGTCACTTTATTACTTGTTGCGATTGTGTACACTTGCACATTTTCGTCGTTCCAAGTTTTTGGCGCCGTTACCGGGGACTGTTTTAAAAAGTCATTATTTGTGAATTTGTTAGTTTTTCATTTTGGTTTATTTTTCTATCTAAATTTTTACTTAATTAATTTTTCTGTGATTATTTCAGGTGTTTATGAGTATTGACCAAATTATTGACCTATTCCCGATAGACCCTGAGATGGAGAGAACTTTTTGAGAGCGAAGAAGACAAGCAAGTTAGAGAAGGACTGAAGAAATGAACTTTGAAAATCCGAATCAAGGAAACGTAAGAAACACTACTCAAAATCCTATCCTTATTACTGATGATAAGGATTAAGGTTTAAGACAGTATGCTATGCCAGTATTTCATGATCTTAATTCGGGTATTAGGAGACCCGAAATCAAGGCACAACAGTTTGAGCTAAAGCCAGTCATGTTTCAGATGCTTCAAACAGTGGGCCAATTCAGTGGAATGCCTACCGAAGATCCTCACCTACATTTAAGACTATTTATGGAGGTGAGCGATTCTTTTAAGTTAGCCGGAGTACTCGAAGATGCATTACGATTGAAGCTGTTCCCATATTCACTAAGGGGCAGAGCTCGAGCCTGGTTGAACTCATTGCCACCAAACTCAATTTCTACATGGCAAGAGTTAGCAAAAAGATTCCTTATGAAGTATTTCCCACCTAGAAAGAATGCTAAGTTGAGGAACGAGATCACTGCCTTCCAACAAATGGATGATGAGTCCTTGTATGAGGTATGGGAAAGGTACAAAGAGTTATTACGAAAGTGCCCTTATCATGGAATCCTACATTGCATCCAACTTGAGACATTTTATAATGGTCTCAATGCTCACACGAGGATGGCAGTAGACGCTTCTACTAATGGTGCTCTCCTTTCCAAGTCTTACAATGAGGCTTATGAAATCATTGAGAGGATTGCTAGCAACAAATATCAATGGCCAACCAATCGAGCAACGTCAGGAAGACGAGTTGCTAGAATACATGAAGTAGACGCTCTTACTTCACTCGCATCTCAGGTATCATCAATATCCTCAATGCTTAAAAATCTTACTACTAATGGGTCTAATAGTTTTACAGCACAGCCACCTAACCAATTTGAAAATATAGCATGTGTTTATTGTGGGGAAGGACATTTGTTTGAAGAATGTCCATTGAAACAAGAATCTGTGTATTATATGGGTAACCAGACCCAAAATCGAGGAAGGCAAGGACTGCAACCTAATTTTTATAACCCATCGTAGCAAAATCACCCGAATTTTTCTTGGAGTAACCAAGGGGTTGGAACCAGTAACACTTACGCCCAACCTAGATCGACCTAGCCACCTAGTTTTCCCCAAGTTAAGAAACCAACCCAAGCTGAACCATCCAATGGCTTAGAAAATTTGTTGAAGGCATACATGGCCAAGAATGATGCCTTAATCCAAAGCCAAACAGCTACATTGAAAAACCTAAAAAAACAAATGGGCCAGCTTGCAACTAAACTCAGGAACCGACCACAAGGTGCTTGAATCCAGGGAAGGAGCATTGTAAAGCATTGAAATTGAGGAGCGGAAAGACATTAGAGCCCAACGTCGTCGAAGTTCAAAAGGAGCAAGCTGACGCTCTAGAATCAGACGAAGATCAATCGAGTGTTGAGATTCCAGTTTCATCAGAATCAGAATCTGCAAAACTCGACAAGAGAGTTTTAGAACCAGCTAATTCTGATCAACTAATAACTCCATTAGATGCAGAATTGCCACAAAAGATGAATCATCCAGTTCTAGTAAAGCAACCACCACCACCCTACCCTCAAAGACTTCAAAAGCAGAAGCAGGAGGTTCAATTCAAAAAGTTCCTAGACGTACTCAAACAACTTCATATCAACATCCCGTTGGTTGAAGCACTTGAGAAAATGCCGAACTACGTCAAATTCATGAAGGATATCCTATCCAAAAAATGAAGGCTTGGAGAATTTGAGACGGTAGCTCTGAAGAAGGAATGCAGTACATATCTTCAAGGCAAACTACCCCCAAAGTTAAAGGATCCTGGATGTTTTACCATCCTTTGCAACATTGGAGCAACATATTGTGGTAAGGCATTATGTGATTTGGGTGCAAGTATCAACTTGATGCCCATGTCAATATTTAGGAAGTTTTGGGATAGGTGATGTTAGACCTACTACGGTTACACTTCAATTAGCAGATCAATCCTTAGCACATTCAGAAGGAAAAATCGAGGATGTATTGGTACGTGTAGATAAACTTATCTTCCCTGTTGGTTTTGTTATTCTAGACTTTGAAGCAGACAAAGAAGTATAAATTTTCTTAGGCAGACCGTTTTTATCAACCCAAAGGACCCTTATTGATGTGCAGAAGGGCGAGCTTACTATGCGTGTTCAGGATGATCAGGTAACATTTAACGTTTTTAAGTCTATGTGATTTCCAGACACAATTGATGATTGTTCTACAGTATCCGATTTAGAGGATTTAATAGTGGAGAAGGAGCTCAACTATGTTAAGGATACATTGGAACAAGTTTTGACATCAGATCCTCCAAATGATGAAGAGGAGGATGAATACTTAGCATTGTTAGAAACTAATCAAAAGGGATTTAATCTGCAATCCCGTTTTGAATCTTTGGAATTAGAAAAAAGGGATTATGCCCAACCAAAAGCGTCAATCGAGGAGCCACCTAAATTAGAACTCAAGGTGCTATCTTCACATCTAAAATATGTTTATTTAGGTAAATCTTCTACTGTGCCTGTGATTGTTTCAGTACAATTAACTACTGAGGAAGAAGAGAAACTCATCCTGGTGTTGAAACAATTCAAGAAGGCTATCGGATGGACCATAGCCGATATCCGCGGTATTAGTCCATCTGTATGCATGCACAAGATTATCCTGGAAGATGGTGAAAAAGGGACGGTTGATGGACAACGAAGACTAAACCCCATCATGAAGGACGTAGTAAAGAAAGAAATCATCAAGTGGTTAGATGCGAGTATAATTTACCCCATCTCAGATAGTTCATGGGTAAGTCCGGTCCAGTACGTGCCAAAGAAAGGAGGTACCGCGGTCATTGAAAATAAGAATAACGAGTTGATACTAGCTAGAATAGTTATGGGATGGAGAATTTGCATCGATTACTGGAAGTTGAACAAGGCGACTAGGAAAGATCACTTTCCTTTGTCATTTTTGGACCAGATACTGGATAGACTCGCAAGGCGAGACTATTACTGTTTTCTTGATGGATACTCGGGGTATAATCAGATTATAGTAACATCGGAAGATCAGCACAAGACAACATTCACCTACCCGTACGGTACATTTGCATTTAGATGCATGCCATTTGGTTTATGTAATGCACCTGCTACATTTCAAAGATGTCTGATGTCAATTTTTACTGACATGGTTGAGAAGTATTTGGAAGTTTTTATGGATGATTTTTTAGTATTCAGAGATACATATTGTCGAAACCATTTTTTAGGGAGATTTTGACAACGGGAGTCGCCACCAACCTTTTTAGGTGTGATTGGATTACCTTATAAAACATTTTGGTCTACGAAAATGAGAGAAAACAGGTTCGGGAGTCAGTTACGTACGAGGAAGGGTTAGCACCCTCGCAACGCTCAAAATTGGTACCAAATTGAATAGTTTTCTGTCTTAATGTCAAAAGTTTGAAATAATTTTTATGTAACGCCCCCACGCCCGAGACCGTCGCCGGAGTCGAGTATGAGGTGTTACTAAGCTTAATTTAACATTTTTAGAACTTTGGATTATTTGTTTCTACATTCACAGCTTTTAAGCTACTTGCGTCACAGTTACAAGAAAAATCATATCTCGAGTTACGAAACTCAAAATCAAGATCCATAAATTTTCCTTGAATCTAGACTCATATACCTATCTACTAATTTTTTTCTAGAATTTTTGGTTGAGCCAGTTAGTACAGTTTATTAGTTAAAGTTACCCCTATTTCAGGACTTGACTGGTTTGACCTCTGTTTACTACGAACCACATTTCTCTCTGTAAAAAATTCATATGACTATAAGGTTTATTTCTACTAAAACTAGACTCAATAAGGATTCTTATTATATAAAATACACCACCTAATTATATCTTTAAAATTTATGGTGAATTTCTAAAGTTGGAATAGGGGATTCAGAAACTGCTATGACCCTGTTTCACCAAAATTAAAATATCTTTTAACATATAATTCATTTACCTGTTTCATTTGTTTCATGTGAAGCTAGACATAATAAGCTTCAATTTTATATGTACTCCATCACCAAATTCAATTTCTATGATTTTTAGTAAATTTTCAAACTCGTGTCAGTGTTGCTGCAGTACTCTATTTATGGCAAATTTCATCCCTTTTATGAGTTCTTATGCACTAAGTATCTTAATAATTTTCCTTAACATCAAACATAATCTAAACTAACCATTTTCATAATTTATCATTATCAAACATTTTCTCAACCATTCCATCACCATATCATAAGATCATTTACACAAAATAGGTATATTGCTATACATGCCATACTTAAATTTACAAGCCATTTACCAAAAGTCTTCCGGGATAGTGTGATTGAGCCTTCGACCTATCCCGCTCCTGAGCTGGCTTGTCCAAAACTACAATGAGTAAGAAGGAGGAGTAAGCATAAATGCTTAGTAAGTTCATATGCAAATAATAAGTAACATAACAAACGGTCATACCAATCAACATTAGCATGCATCACTAAAACACATATCACATTTCTAATCATTTTTCATCATCTTATTACCTCATCGTGATTGTATCAATACTCAACCCGAGGGTTAAATACATACCTGTCCAAAATATCCATTTCACATCACTTACCAATATGTCTCTTTACATCTCGAATATTCCTCCATTTGAGTATAACTTTACCCGTTGAACACATCGGAATATAATTCGGATACATGGATAACTTGCACATAAGTGCCATATATGCAATCAAGCAATCATGTAACCCGCCCATAAGCGAACTCGGACTCAACTCAACGAGCTCGGGCGTTCGCATCCATAAGTGAACTCGGACTCAACTTAACGAGCTCGGATGCCTAGTTACATCTCACGAACTCGGACTCAACTCAACGAGTTCGGACATTCGCATCCATAAGTGAACTCGGACTCAACTCAACGAGCTCGGATGCTCAACCATCCTAGTGACATGTCACTTGTATCCTAATCTATTCCTAAGGTTCAAACGGGATTTTCCTCGAACACATATCCTTGCCATCTTCCGTAAAATACCGAAACCAATACTTGGTAACACTTTATATTTAACAAATAATACAAATAATTTGCATTTTATTCGAAAATAACCACAAAGCATATATTTCATGATAAAAATCAGCATATCATATAATTAACATCAATAATTTAAAAAAAAACAATTATACTATATTATTTACACATGAACTTACCTTGGTACCAAAATACAAAGATTTTGCAATTTAGTCAACAATCTTTTCTTTTCCTCGATTGAGGTCGATTCCACGTCTTTCTTGATCTAAAATAACACATTTAGCTTATTTAATGCTCACATTATCAAATTAATCCTTAACTCAAATTTTGGAAAAATTACAATTTTACCCCTAAACTTTTACATATTTACATTTTTTCCCCTAGGCTCGGGATTAAACTTTATTCCTTATTCTTATGTTTTACAACATGCTGATCACTTTTCTCTTCTATGGCAACATCAAATTCTCACTCTAACATGTACTTGTGACTATTAGGTATTTTTACCGATTAAGCCCATTTACTCGTTTTTGCTTAAAATCGAGTAGTACAAGTTGTCTAACATAATTTAAAACTTCATATTCTATCATAAAACATCAAAATACACAAATTTCACCTATGGGTATTTTTCCAAATATAAACCCTAGGTTAAATTATTGCTAACATAAGCTTAATCGAGTTATCGGGATCTCAAAAACGTAAAGAACATTAAAAACGAGGCTTGGAATCACTTAATATGGAGCTTGGAAGCTTGAAACAAACCCTAGCTATGGAGAACCCTTGAAATTTCGGCCTAATGAAGAAGATGGACAAAAATTGGCTTTTAATTTTGTTTTTAATTCATTTTAATAACTAAATGACCAAAATGCCCTTACTACTAAACTTTCCAAAAATTCCTTCCATGTCCTAATTTTGTCCATTAACTTAAATTAGTCAAATTGCTATTTAAGACCTCCTAATTAATATTTCAATGCAATTTCATACTAAAAACTTCTTGAATGCAAATTTTGCAACTTATTCGATTTAGTCCCTACTTTCAATTTAAACACTTTAGGCATAGAATTTCTTCACGAAATTTTCACACAATCATGTAATCATATCATAAACCTCAAAATAATTATAAAATAATTATTTCTATCTCAGATTTGTGGTCACGAAACCACTATTCTGATTAGGCCCTAATTCGGGATATTATATTTTAAATAGGATCCCTTTTAAAAAACCAGAATAATTTGAGTTGAAAATTGAGATTCATTCGTTCCAAAAAAGTACAAACATCACATCCAACATGATTGGACACGATATTCTTAAACTTTCATACCTGAAATCATCTCATGATTTACAAAATCTATTTTGAAGGATACTTTAGACATTTAGACAAACGGGAAATCGCAACCCAGCATGTTAGGGTACCACTTCCCGAATTCCTAAATACAAAAAAAAACATTGCCTCATTTTTAAAATTCTTTTGGATTAAATGAAATATAATTTTTTTAAAACAATGATGCATTTAACATATTACAATATATCAATACTAAATATAAACTACATGATACATACTTTAACATTTCATGCAAATATAATATAAAAAATGATAAATAACGACATAAATTACATAATATACATTAACAATTCATGCAGATATAATCATAAATAACATAAATATACATACATTAACATTTCATGCAAAATACAACATAGAAAACAATGAATATAACAATATAAATTACATAATATATATACAATAATATTTCATGCAAATATAACTTAAAATAACAACATAAATAATAAATTTTCGTGCAAATATATAAAAACAATAAATAACATAAAAATAACAAATAATTTATGAGATAAAATTAACATACTCAATAAATACTAAATAAATACAAAAAAGATACAAAAATAAATAAACAAATTATGAACATATAAAAAAAATAAGTCAAAAAAAAGAGATAAAAACTAAATACAATTAAAAAAATAAAATATTTAAAACAATATATAAATAATAAAGGAGATTTTTTTTAAAAAAAAAATGGTTAATATATATATATATACTATATGATATAATAACTTAATATATATTTATAAAAATAATATGTTAAATAGGAACAAAATTTTATAGTAAATTTTAGAATATTACATACTAAATATTTAATAATGATATATAAAAATGTAATATTTAATAATAATTTACAAATTTTAAAATTATACATAATATAATAAATAATATACAATAAAATATAAATAATATAATAAATAATACATAAAAAATAATAAAATAAATATTTTTTACATATAAATAAGGTTTAAAGTAAAATAAATAATATACAAAATATTTAAAATAAATAAATTATATATAAATATATATATATATACATATAAAAAGGATTAAAATTGAATTTAAATAAAACTCTAGGGTTAATTTTAAAATAATAAAATGAATTTTGGACCCAATTGAAACACGTGCTAAAAGCTGAGGGACTCACTGGGCAATTTGACCCTAATCCCAAAACGACGTCGTTCCCGAAATAGGCCTTATAATAGTAGCCAGGACTAAATTGAAACAAAAATAAAAGGTCAGGGCCAAATTAAAATAAAATAAAATTTGAATTGAACGAAATTATAAATGCTGAAAATGCGGAAGGACCAATTAGGCAATTAGCCCTTTAAACAAAAAAAAACACGCAGATCGTTCCTGGGTCAGGGGTCAACACGCGGATCCTAGCCCTAAACGACGTCGTTTTGGTACTTATTGAATCAAGTAAAAATGACGTCGTTTTCATATCATAAGTTATTTTTTATTAAAAAAAACATTTAAACTTAGTCCTTTAAAAAAAACTTCTGAAAATCCTCTGAAACCTCCTCTTTTCCAGTTTAACATCCGGCCATCGGCCCTACGAGCATCCGTCGCACGCGCCCTATGCGCCACCATCAGCGCGGCCACACACGGTGGCCTAAAAGCCAAAAACACTCCTTTTCGAGTCAAATCGTAGGTAATCTATTCCTTTTTCCCCTTTTAAGGATAGTTTGTATAAAAAATTCAAAAGAAACAAAAACGTTGGGTTTCCTTTCGATAAATAATAAAAAAATTGATTTTCGATAGTGTATTTCACTATTAGCATAGAAAGACTAAGAAGAAATTATCAAAACTAAAGCAAAGATTAAACAAGGTTTGTAGATGTAAATCACCTTTGTATTTTTCTGATTTTTATTGTATATGTGCCTGTAAAAAAACGTAGTCCATTACATCGTTCCGATTCGGGCTTTTATAGCCACTGAAAATCAACATAAAGTAATATTTACAATATTTGATTTTATTTCTTGCTATATTTGTATTGTCTCTGCTGTTTCTTTCCTTTTGCAGGCGAGTGAAGACTCGGTGACGAGGGATTGGCACGCCGATTGCGGTGTGAGATGAGGCCTGGTGTCGGGGTGCTTACGGTGCCTAGGGTTTCAGAAAACCCTAAGTCCTCTGATTCTGTTAATGGTTTGGGCCTTTGGGCCGTGTTTATTTGTTGGGTTAGGAGGTTTAATGGGTGTAACCGGGTAGTTGCTTAGGTCACGAGTGAAAAAAAAAAAGGTATTGGGTTAATGGGTATTTTGGTTTAGACTAATTGGGCTGTAAAATGTAACTGAGTTTTGGGTTATCAGGCCTTTAGGCCTGTTTATTGTAAATTGGAAATGAACAAGGACACTTTATTTATTTATTTTGGTTTATAAATTTTTGTTTATTTCACTTCACAGGCCCGGGCAAAAATGGGTTCCCACAGCTGCCCCTTTTTACTCATTGCCGTGTAACGGAAATAGAGCAAAGACTGTAAAAGGACCAATTTTGCCCGGCCTAGCCAAGCCTCAAAATCTTGATCCTCATCTTCTCCAAAGGTATTCTGATAGCATCAAACTGCTTCATTATAACTCAGGAATGTCAAATCTGCTATCTTCAACTTGCTCCTTGAAAACTCTGGGACGCCATGCTGAAATCTTTGATCTGCTCCCCGCCTAATACAGAGATGCCAAATCTATCATCTTCGATCTGCTTCGAGGTAAACACATAAATGTCAGATCTGCTATCTTCGATCTGCTCCCCGTCTAATACAGAGACACCAAATCTGTCATCTTCGATCTGCTTAGAGGTAAACACATAAATGTCAGATCTGCTATCTTCGATCTGCTCCCCGTCTAATACAAAGACGCCAAATTTGTCATCTTCGATCTGCTTCGATGTAAACACACAAATGTTAGATCTGCTATCTTCGATCTGCTCCCTGTCTAATACAGAGACACCAAATCTGTCATCTTCAATTTACTTCGATGTAAACACACGAATGTCAGATCTGCTATATTCGATCTGCTCCCCGTCTAATACAGAGACGCCAAATCTTTCATCTTCGATCTGCTTCTTCGATTTGTTCCCCGTCAATACAGAGATGGCAAATCTGCTATCGGTGATCTACATTGTCCCCTAAAGGATATAACCTGTAGAATGCGTATGTGCTCATGCCAAATAATTAGGATGTCATGATCGAAATGAGTCAAATGCTCCTAAATAGACATATTATGATGCAAAATGTTATGAAAATGACTCCTATTTAGGACATCTTTACTCATTCATCCATCAAAGTTTCATCTTTATTTTACTCGAAGTATCAATCATACTCTGCTCATATGCTTTGAATCAAATTGGTCCTATTGTACCATTCTTTGAATGTTACGACCTGCTGAAAATGATCTTCTCCTAGGATTGAATCGTTTGAATTGTCTAATCATCTTTTGGACTGAAGAAGAAATTTTCTCGAGTACCTCCGACCTTCACTCATGGGAATTCTTCAAACAATTATTCTGTTTTAGTTTCTCGTATTATCTAGAGATTTCCAGAGTAATATGCAAAACTTCGTTTGTAAAAATATTTAGTTCATCAATCATTATTTCAATGCAACACACTTTATGAATAACGGAAGACGAATAATTTGATCTTGAGAATAGTTAGATAAACCATCAAAAATACAAAAGGAAATTAATCTGAAAACATATCTTTGAGAAGAAAAAGAATCCAAAGATAGTAAACAGGACAAAAATCAGATGCCCTACATATCACAGCTTGGACTTCTGTATACAAACTCCATGAAGACTGTTTTGAGTTTAACATGTGTTTAGAAGATCCAAAGTACTTTGTTGATGCCCCGGTATGTAACACACTCCACTTTTCGTCGAATCTGGTATAGCAAGGTCACTGCATGCTTTTCAAAATTTGAGCTGCCCTTTCAGGTTTTCAACTCAAAACCCCTTTGGTCTCAAGGCGCCCTTTGCGGGTTTTCACCTTGGCCTCTCCATTTTTTTTAGAAGTCTCAAAGCGCCCTTTGCGAGTTTTCACCTTGGCTTCTCTTCTCTTTAGACAAAGTACCTCTTGACTGAGTCTGAATTCATTGGATTGGGTAAACTCTTTCCATCCATTTCTATCAAAATCAGTGCACCACCAGAGAAAGCCTTCTTCACAACATATGGCCCTTCCCAATTCGGCATCCATTTTCCTCTAAAGTCTTTCTGTATGGGAAGAATCTTTTTCAGTTCAAGGTCCCCTTCGTGAAATTCTCTTGGGTGAACTTTCTTGTCATAAGCTCGCATCATTCACTTCTAATACATCTGACCATGACGAATAGCCCTTAGCCTCTTTTCTTCAATCAAGTTCAATTGATCATACCGCGGTTGAATCCATTTTACTTCATCCAGCTTTATCTCTGACAAAATTCGAAGAGAAGGTATTTCCACTTCAATGGGTAGCATTGCCTCCATCCCATAAACCAACGAGAAAGGAGTTGCCCCAGTAGAGGTTCTGACGGATGTTCGATAGGCCAAGAGTGCAAATGGTAATTTCTCATATCAATCTCTGTAGGTCTCAATCATTTTCCCCACTATCTTCTTGATGTTTTTGTTGGCAGCTTCCACTGCCCCATTCATTTTTGGGTGATATGGAGATGAATTATGATGTTTGATCTTGAATTGGTTGCAGACTTCCGTAATCATGCTGTTGTTCAAGTTCAATGCATTGTCTGATATGATCCTCTTAGGCATTCCATACTGACAAATGATCTCTTTTTTCAAGAATCGACTTACTGCCGACTTGGTAACACTAGCATATGAAGCTGCCTCTACCCATTTCGTGAAGTAGTCAATGACCACAAAAATGAAATGATGCCCATTCGAAACTTTTGGTGATATTGGCCCAATGACATCCATGCCCCACATGGAAAAGGGCTATGGAGAAGTTATAACATGCAAAAGTGAAAGTGGTACATGAATCTTGTCCCCATATATCTACCATTTATGACACTTCTGGGCATAGCTGATACAATCTCTTTCCATAGTAGACCAATAGTATCCAAACCTTATGATTTGCCTTGCCATTCTAAAGCCATTAGCATTTGTCCCATAAACACCTTCATGTACTTCTTCTAAGATTTTCCTGGCTTCTACAGCGTCGACACATCTCAAAAGCATCTGGTCTTTCCTTCTTTTATAAAGGATGTCCCCATCTAGTACATATTCATAGGCTAACCTCCTCAAGGTTCTTTTGTCATTCTCAGTTGCTTGCTCAGGATATTCACAATTTCTCACATACCGTAATATATCTTGATACCAAGGATGGTTATCCTTTTCCTCTTCTTTGATGTTACAACAATGAGCTGGAACCTCAGAAATACTCATCTGAATTGGTCTCACATCCTCTTTTTTATTTGCTTTAATCATGGAAGCCAATGTTGCTAAAGCATCTGCCATCTGGTTTTCGTCCCGTGGGAGATAATTGAAGGTGATGTTATCAAACTCCTCAAGTAGCCCTAAAACTACCCTTCGATAATTAATTAATTTAGGGTCTCTTGTCTCCCATTCACCCCTAAGTTGGTAAATTACCAATGCAGAGTCTCCATATACTTCCAAGGTTCTAATTTTTCGCTCTTTGGCCGCTCGAATTCCCATGATGCATGCTTCATACTCAGCCATATTGTTCGTGCAGTCAAAATCCAATATATGTAAATGGATAATGATCACCATTTGGGGATACCAAGATTGCCCCAATTCCATTTCCTACCGCATTGGATGTGCCGTCAAAGTTTAGCTTCCATGGATATTCTTCAGTAGTTGCCATATACATCAACTCCTCATTAGGGAAATCAAAGCTCAATGGCTCATAATCTTATAGAGCTCTGCTAGCCAGAAATTCTGCTATCGTACTTCCTTTTATAGCCTTTTGACTCACATAGACTATATCAAACTCTGAAAGCAATACTTGCCACCTTTCTATTCTTCCATTTAGAGCTGTTGACTCCATCATGTACTTTAATGGATCAAGTTTCGAAATTAGCCATGTCGTATAATATAGCATATATTGCCTCAACCTTCGAGTCGTCTAGATCAAAGCACAACACAACTTCTCAATTGTCAAATATCTCATCTCACACTCAGTGAATTTCTTACTGAGGTAATATATTGCCTTCTCTTTTCTTCCTAACTCATCATGTTGACCAAGCACACATCCCATAGAATTACTAAATACTGATAAGTATAGAATTAATGGTCTATCTGGACTGGGCGGAGATAACACTGGAGCGTTTAACAAGTATTGCTTGACTTTATTAAAACCATTCTGGCATTCCTCATCCCAAATGTCTTGGTTGTGTTTTCTAAGGAGGCGAAATATAGGATCACATTTCTCGGTTAATTGTGAAATAAACTGAGCGATATAATTCAACCTTTCAAGAAAACCTCGAACTTCCTTCTGAGTACGTGGTGGAGGTAGTTCTCGTATGGCTCTAACCTTGTCTGAGTCAACTTCTATTCCTTTTTCGCTGACCACAAAGCCCAATAATTTCCCTGACCTAGCTCCAAAGGTGCACTTTGCTGGATTAAGCTTCAACTAAAATTTCCTCAATCTCAGGAACAACTTCCTCAAGACTTCAATATGCTTCTTCTTTGTTCGAGATTTGGCAATCATGTTATCAACATACACCTCAATCTCCTTGTGCATCATATCGTGGAATAAGGTCACCATAGCCCTTTGGTATGTTGCCCCTGCATTCTTCAACCCAAAGGGCATTACCTTGTAACAAAAGGTGCCCCACAATGTTATGAAGGTGGTTTTATCCATGTCCTCAAGATGCATCTTTACCTGATTGTACCCTGAGAAGCCATCCATAAAGGAAAACAATGGATATCCCGCTGTATTGTCCACCAAAGTGTCGATGTGTGGTAAAGGAAAGTTCTCCTTTGGGCTAGCTTTGTTCAAATCTCTGTAATCAACACACATTCGTACCTTCCCATCCTTCTTAGGGGCAGGCACAATGTTAGCCACCCATTCTGAGTACTTAACCTCTTGTAGGAATCCAGCATCAAACTGTTTCTTGACATTATCTTTTATTTTCGGCACAATATCAGGCCTTATCCTTCGCAATTTTTGTTGGACTAGCTTACAATCTTGTCTTTTGGGGAGACAATGTACCACGATATCAGTATTCAACCCTGGCATATCCTGATATGACCATGCAAAGATATCTTTGAATTCACGTAGTAGCTCCACAAGACCTTGTCTCATTTCCTTAGCAATGTGTGTCCTAATTTTCACCTCTTTTCCTTCCTCCAAGGCTACATTCTCTATTGCCTCTTCCTCACAGGGTAGGATTTGTTTCTCCTCTTTTTTCATCATTCTCAACAGATCTGGAGATACATCACAATCCCTGTCATCTTCAAAATCCTGAGGTTCTTCTAAACACATGTCTTGCTCAAAAGAGAATTTAGGATTTGTAGTATCAATGCTCATGTTGTTGATATCTAGGGACCTGCGGGCTACGAAAGAATGTACAAAGAATGAATGAATTTTAAGAAAGTTTATTTATGTGTTATGAATGAAATGAAAGAATTTTAAAAAGGCCAAAAGAATATCGATCGGCATAAAAGAATATTTACTCGAATTGATAACAAAAGTTGTGTTTTATTGAAACGCAAATATCCGAACATGAGCCTATTTTACAAATGAAATCTTATTACTCCTAGACTCTAGAGCAACCAGAGTGTTCTGAAAATTACTCTGAAAAGTCTTTAAAAATTACAGGAAGTTCTTTTGCAGTCCAATTGCTTAAAGAGCTTCCCGGTTCGTAAGGGCGAATGCCCTCAAGGTTTCTTCGTTCAGACTCTTCATTATGTACGACATTGATGTGATGACTTCCTTTTTCGAGCAACCATTTCTTAGAGTGAATCATCCCTCCTGATATAAAGGTCTGAGATATATGAGGGAATGTCATCGATTCCTACTCTTCTTCTCTTCCACTTAAACGCGCCCTTCTTTTTTCTTGACGCTTTTCTATTTCCTTCCTCCTATACCTGTGATCTAGCCTGAAACCCAAGCCAAAATGGTCTCTCTTCTCTTTTAGTTCTGGAACTTGAATCCCTCCTTGGAGATATCTTCTCAATCCTTTTCGTGGCAAGGCTCCTTTCCCCACTGTCATCTGCAAACCCATTCTTGTGGTTCTGGATATCCTAGGCACCGGCACCTTATTCCTCTCTGAAATAAATGTTGCATTAACGAATTCTAAGGAATGAAAAGAACACTCAACGGCCTCCACGTTTTCCTCTAAATAGGGTGCGTCACTGGTAACTGCTGCTATGATGTCTTCCTCTGCATTTATGGTGACCTGTCATCCGTCTGTTACTAGCTTCAATTTCTAGTTCAAAGATGAGGGCACCGCTCCTGCCGAATGTATCCAAGGCCTCCCCAACAAGCAATTATAAGAGGGCTTGATGTCCATCACTAAAAAATCTACCTCATACGTGTTTGGCCCAATCATTAAAGGGATATCAATTCTTCCCATGACCTTTCTCTCCGTGCCATCAAATGCTCTCACTACATTATGGCATGTTTTCATGTGAGAACTGTCTATGGGCAATCTATTCAATGTGGACAATGGCAGGACATTTAAGGCTGACCCATTATCAATAAGCACACTCGGCAATATATATCCTTTGTAGCGAGTGGTGATGTGCTAAGCCTTAGCTGATCCTATGCCACCAGGTGGGATTTCATCATCATTGAAATAAATGAAGTTGTCAGTGCTTATGTTACTAACCAAATGATCCAACTTGTTGACAGATATATCATTAGTAACGTACGTCTCGTTGAGCACCTTCATTAATGCTTCACGATGTACCTTTGAACTCAGAAGCAAAGCCAACACTGATATGCGAGCTGGTTATTTGCACAATTGTTCAACCACAGTATACTCACTGTGTTTTAGGAATTTTAGAAACTCTCTAGCTTCTTCTTCCTTCACTGGCTCATTAACAAGTACCTCAACCCCCCTCTCCTTGTCAAAGGCTTTTACTTTCGTGGGCTCAACTCTGACACCTTCTGCATCATAACGCTTTCCACTACGTGTGGAGGAACCTTCAACTTGAGCCTCTTTAGAAGTACTATCTATATCTTCTTTCTCCGGCATTGTCACATTGTAGTCATAATTCCAAGGTGCCCTCTTGTTATCCTTATAAGGAAAGGAAACGGGTTTGTCAATAATGACTTTCGACGCTGTTTGTGTTTTAGCTTTATTATTCCTTGGTAGAGAAATAATGATCCTTGGTCGGTTGATTCTTTGATTCTTTAGTTTACTTTCCAATGTGCATACGTGTCCCTCATTTGAGCCAGCTTCATAAAATTCCAGCTCCTTATTATCCATAAGGCTTTGTACCAAAGCCTTAAACTCGTCACATTCCTGGATCTCGTGTCTCTCTTCCACATGGAACTCGCAGTAGTCCCTCACTCTTTTATTTCCTTCTTCAGAGATTATCATCTTTCTTTTCATCATTTCTTTCTAGATTACTTTCATCGACATTCTCACCTCGGCCACAACCTCTTTAATCCTTCTCATACTAGTTTCCCCAATTGTGTTTACCCCTTGATCACCATGGTTCAATAACGGGTTCTCTGTACTAGGGGTGTCGTCAAATTTTACGACCCCTATTTTGATAAGTCTTTCCACTGCTTTTTTAAAACCAGTGTAATTTTTGATCGAATGCCCCGATATCCCTGCGTGGTATTCACATTTGGCCTTTACATCGTACCATTTGGGATATGGGGGTTGCAGTGGTTTCAAATAAAAAGGAGCTATTGCATGCCCATCAAATAAACTTTGATAAAGTTGTCGGTACCTCACCGAGATAGGCGTGAATGGGACCTTTTCAGAGTTTTGTCTCGTACCAGATCCCTACTTTTGGGAACCCTATTCCCCAACTGTAGTTGTTCTGGGCTGACTAACTGTAGTCGCTTTTGAGTTATAATTAATCGTATTGTTCACCTCATTATCTTTCTTTCTTGGGGCCGATCTTTTAGCAATTTCCCTCTCTATCTTACCACCCCTTATGGCGTTCTCAATCATTTTACCTACCATAACTATATCAGCAAAGCTCTTGGTGGTAGTTCTAATCATATGAGTAATGAATGGGGCCTTCAATGTGTTAATGAACAGCATGGTAGTTTCTTTCTCCAAGAGTGGTGGTTGAACTTGCATGGCAATCTCCCTCCACCTCTGTGCATATTGCCTAAAGCTCTCATTAGGCTTCTTTTCCATATTTTACAGAGTGATTCTATCAGGAGTCATGCCAGTCACATGATTATATTGCTGCATGAAGACTTGCGCTAAGTCTCTCCAAGAACCAATCCTATCGCAGCTCAATTGATTGTACCACCTAGCCGCTGCCCCAACCAAACTATCCTGGAAATAATGGATTAATAGTTGATCATTGTTTACATAGCCAGTCATCCGCCTACAGAACATGGTGATATGGGCCTCAGGGCAAGTAGTCCCATTGTACTTCTCAAATTCTGACATCTTGAACTTATAAGGAAGCACCAAATCTGGGACCAAACTCAAGTCTTTGGCATCAATTCCCTGACAATTATTAGCGTTTTCCAATGTCTTAAATTTCTCCTCTAACCATCTACAATGTTCCTCTAATTGCCTTGATGATTTGAGTCTCATCTCTTCCCTCTCAGCTACATCTAAATTAGGGATGACTAGATTGGTAGGGTTATCTCCCAGGTTGGATCCCGAGCCAGTTTAAAAGCTCATGGGTATTCCAGCATCGACTTGCCCATGTTGCGGCCTTATTGTGATGGACGGCCTTCGGGGATATGCCTCAGGTTCAGTTTGCACATGAGGTGGGTAAAACCTAGAGGATGATCCTCATTATCCTCTTCAGTGATAGTCATAGGGGCCTTTCCTTTATCTGTTGCCCCCTTCAGTAGCTGAGCCATTTCAGCCATCATATTCCTTTGGGCCTCCAACATTTGATCCTTCATCTCCTGTTGGATTTTTGCCAATTGTTCCTGCAATTGCTCTTGCATTTCTCTCTAGAACTGCTCAAGTCTTTGATCCATATTCTTTGTCTTGGTGCGTGTACCGTAAGGATGTGTTGTTTCCAGGTTTTCTCTTTCTTTCACACTCTCTCTTTCTCTCTGTAATTTTAACTAATTAAGGTCTTTCTATAAATTTGAATGCATATGATGCGATGAGATGAAAATGTATGAATGTAAAAAGATATCGATTCTGATTCAGTTTCTTTTAGAAAATGTTATTTAAGAAACAGAAATCTTTACACAAAACAGACTACAAATACGCTTTCGCCCTCAGGCCCAGAGTTTTAACCCTATCCAATAACAAAGCTAACTCTCGACCCTCTATCTGACACTGACTCATACTTTGCACTCAATACATTAGCTTGCGCTGCCAGGTCTTGCAAATGATCAGCCACCTCTCGAATCTGGACTATAGCTTCTCCCATGAGGTATCCCTATCTCTAACTTGATCCTGAGAATGATGAAGCTCTCCCTTTCAATGTCCTTCTCTTGCCTCAAGCTGCTTAATATGGAGTTCACAGTTCCGCAATACTGCTTCTAACCCTCCAATCTTGTGCTTCATTTCCTCGATCTTGTTCAAACTTGTCTTTAACTCGACCGCAAAGTTACGACTTCGGTGAAGATGAAGAGACTGTCCGAGTTCAGTCACTTTAGCTTTTAATCCTTGATTCTCCTTCTGACTTTCTGCCAAGCTTCTCTCTAGGGCCTGATCCTGTGCCTGTATTTCTTGAAACTTCTTCTCCCAATGTTCGGCTTTAGCTCTTTCTTCTTGAACCTTTTGTTGTCACTGCTCTAAAGACTCCCCCAATCCAGCTCTTTTCATTGATAGCTGTACCCTATTGTATTGCGTCTTCAAGTCATCTCGGTCTTCCTTAATCTTTTTCTTTTCTTTCCTCACTTTCTTGACCTCAATTTTTTGAACATCGACATCTAAGCTTGGGTACATCTTCTCTTCCTCTAGCTTCTCTATCCTTTTCCCGAGCTCCAAACTCTTTCTTTTGAACTCTTGTTTTATGACTTCTAACTCTGATGGAACCATTTGTAAATTCTCCTCTATTGATCGAGCAGCCCCCAAACTCGGCCTAGGGATGTTATCATTGATCCTCTTGCTAAACCACCCTTTGTACTCAAGGGTTGTCGTCGGACCTTCAGTCAAAATCTTCACACAGCAAATCTTCTTCCAAGCCTCAGAAATCTCTCGCATTTTTTTCTTAAAATGATCCCCCTTATATGAAAAATCACTCTGAGCCAACCCTTGTGCTGCTAGTATAAACTGCCCCGCTTTGTATTGCTTTAGGACAAGTAATGGTGCATAACCAACAACTCCCCAAATTCCAAGGAGAGGTACCCAATCAAAACTTCCACAATGATAAAGGACTTCATTAGAAGCCATCCAAGGGGCTTTCCACATAACATCTTCCTCTTGGAGATTCTGAAGTATTTCCATCCACCTTTCCTTCGTAATGTTGTCCCTCCTCAGCGTAGCTACTGCTTCCTTTAAGGGAGAATAACCCTCAAAGAACACTCGGCAAGGAACCTTATCAACCTTCCAAAAGTGACTGTGGAACCATACTAACAACAACTATGCACATCCAATGAATCTACCTTCACCAGCTCTCCGACATGCACTCAAGGATCTGAACGTCTCAGCTAAGATTGCAAGCACAGGTGTGTTCTGTTTACCAAGCCGATCGAACAAATTCGAAACTGCCTCATCTATGTGCCCCATAGCTTTTGGGATAATCACCAAACCATAAATACTTAAGGCCAATACATCAACCCTCTTCTTCACATCTGGGTGCGCCAATATCAGATCCCTCAAACTTGCCCACGGAATGCATTTACCATCACCCTTTTGTTGGATTCGAGCTGCGGCCCACTGTTCACTCATCCCTATGATCATGATTAATTTTTTTTACGAAAGTTGGGAGATTAGTAGCCCTAACATAAGCTTTGTTACCTTGAATTCTTGGACAGCGAAGCAAGGTCTTATACTCCTCCAAAGTAGGTACTAAGTCTACCTCTCCAAATGTAAAACAACTATAAGCAGGAGTCCAAAACTGTACCATAGCTCGAAACAGATGCTTATCCACCTTGATGTCTAGCAAATAGGGAAGATCTCTATAATTCTGGTAGAACAACTGCTTAGCCTCGTCATCCCATTGGGCCCAAATGTCCTTCAACTCCTGAAACTCATTCTGTGTCGAACTGATACGAGTGAAATCCCATAACTCTGACGTATACCCCTCGGTGACACTATCTCCTTTTTCTAACTGGGTTTTCTCTGACCACGCACAGACAAAAGCGTTGTCCTCCATTTTATCAAGATATTCATTCCTCATTATAAAACTTTCTAATATAGAAATTGAACCATGAATCGACACCTTTAAATGTTGAATGACATACAATGATAACAAAATAAAATAGATCAGTGTCATAGATAAAAGGTATAATAAACAAGCACCTATAAGGGTAGTTTACTAAAGGCTATCACTGTATTACCCAGGCTAAGCACTTAAATTTCACTATATGTGTTTCAGTTCTAAAGCGAGGGTACCTGAACCAGCAGATTCCTCGATCCTCACCCATTATAGGCTCATATGGATCAAGTTTGGTTCAGGGGAACATATTTCTCTATGGCCATGCAGAGATGAAAATCCAACGAAGACATAGGTATGGATGTATCCCGAAAGCAATCCACTAGCCCATGCAGAGGTGAAAACCTCACAAAGCGTAGCTTCTCACCTCACTTAAGGGTGTGACCACAACGGTCATGCAAATGCAATGAAAATAAAATAACAAACATATGCAGTCAAACACCTATAAAAAGATCGATATTTTTTTAAAATTTTCCAAATTTCTGACATTAAGATAGAAAATAATCAATTTCCTGGTTTGACTCTCTTATTTTTCCCCAGTGGAGTCGCCAAGCTGTTGAAACCATTTTTTAGGGAGATTTTGACAAAGAGAGTCGCCAACCTTTTTAGGTGTGATTGGATCACCTTATAAAACATTTTGGCCTACAAAAATGTGAGAAAACAAGTTCGGGAGTTAGTTACGTATGAGGAAGGGTTAGCACCCTCGCAACGCCCAAAATTGGTACCAAATTGAATAGTTTTCTGTCTTAATGTCAAAAGCTTGAAAGAATTTTTAAATAGGATCCCTTTTAAAAAATCGGAATAATTTGAGTTGAAAATTGAGATTCATTCGTTCCAAAAGAGTACAAACATCACATCCAGCATGATTGGACACGATATTCTTAAACTTTCGTACCTGAAATCATCTCGTGATTTACAAAATCTATTTAGAAGGATACTTTAGACATTTAGACAAACGGGAAATCACAACCCAGCATGTTAAGGTACTACTTCCCGAATTCCTAAATACCAAAAAAAAAAAAAAAAACATTGCCTCATTTTTAAAATTCTTTTGGATTAAATGAAATATATATTTTTTAAAACAATGATGCATTTAACATATTACAAGATATCAATACTAAATATAAACTACATTATACATACTTTAACATTTCATGCATATATAATATAAAAAAATGATAAATAACGACATAAATTACATAATATACATTAACAATTCATGCAGATATAATCATAAATAACATAAATATACATACATTAACATTTCATGCAAAATACAACATAGAAAATAATGAATATAACAATATAAATTACATAATATATATACAATAATATTTCATGCAAATATAACATAAAATAACAACATAAATAATAAATTTTCGTGCAAATATATAAAAACAATAAATAACATAAAAATAACAAATAATTTATGAGATAAAATTAACATACTAAATAAATACTAAATAAATACAAAAAAAATACAAAAATAAATAAACAAATTATGAACATATAAAAACAAAGTAAAAAAAAAAGAAGATAAAAACTAAATACAATTAAAAAATAAAATATTTAAAACAATATATAAATAATAAAGGAGAATTTTTTTAAAAAATGGTTAATGTATATATATATATATATATATATATATATATATAAATATTCTATATGATATAATAACTTAATATATATTTATAAAAATAATATGTTAAATAGGAATAAAATTTTATAATAAATTTTAGAATATTACATACTAAATATTTAATAATGATATATAAAAATGAAATATTTAATAATAATTTATAAATTTTAAAATTATACATAATATAATAAATAATATACAATAAAATATAAATAATATAATAAATAATACATAAAAAATAATAAAATAAATATTTTTTACATATAAATAAGGTTTAAAGTAAAATAAATAATATACAAAATATTTAAAATAAATAAATTATATATAAAAATATATAAAATTAAATTTAAATAAAACTCTAGGGTTAATTTTAAAATAATAAAATGAATTTTGGACCCAATTGAAACACGCGCTAAAAGCTGAGGGACTCACTGGGCAATTTGACCCTAATCCCAAAACGACGTCGTTCCCGAAATAGGCCTTATAATAGCAGCTAGGACTAAATTGAAACAAAAATAAAAGGTCAGGGCCAAATTAAAATAAAATAAAATTTGAATTGAACAAAATTATAAATGCTGAAAATACGGAAGGACCAATTGGGCAATTAGCCCTTTAAACAAAAAAAAACATGCAGATCCTTCCCGGGTCCTGGGTCAACACGTGGATCCTAGCCCTAAACGACGTCGTTTTGGTACTTATTGAATCAAGTAAAAACGACGTCGTTTTCATGTCATTATATAAGTTATTTTTTATTAAAAAAAACATTTGAACTTAGTCCTTTAAAAAAACTTCTGAAAATCCTCTAAAACCTCCTCTTTTCCAGTTTAACATCTGGCCATCGGCCCCACGAGCATCCGCAGCACGCGCCCCATGCGCCACCATCGGCGCAGCCACACACGGTGGCCTGAAAGCCAAAAACACTCCTTTTCGAGTCAAATCGTAGGTAATCTATTCCTTTTTCCCTTTATGACGATAGTTTGTATAAAAAATTCAAAAGAAACAAAAACGTTGGGTTTCCTTTCGATAAATAATAAAAAAATGATTTTCGATAGCGTATTTCACTGTTAGCATAGAAAGACCAAGAAGAAATTATCAAAACTAAAGCAAAGATTAAACAGGGTTTGTATATGTAAATCACCTCTGTATTTTTCTAATTTTTATTGTATATGTGCCTGTAAAAATACGTAGTCTATTACATCGTTTTGATTCGGGCTTTTATAGCCACTGAAAATCAACATAAAGTAATATTTACAATATTTGATTTTATTTCTTGCTATATTTGTGTTGACTCTGCTGTTTCTTTCCTTTTGCAGGCGAATGAAGACCCGGTGATGAGGGATTGGCACACCGATTGCGGCATGAGATGAGGCCTGGTGTCGGGGTGCTTGCGGCGCCTAGGGTTTCAGAAAACCCTAGGTCCTCTGATTCTGTTAATGGTTTGGGCCCTTTGGGCCGTGTTTATTTGTTGGGTTAAGAGGTTTAATGGGTGTAACCGGGTAGTTGCTTAGGTCATGAGTGAAAAAAAAGGTATTGGGTTAATGGGTATTTTGGTTTAGACTAATTGGGCTGTAAAATATAACCGAGTTTTGGGTTATCATGCTTTAGGCCTGTTTATTGTAAATTGGACATTAACAAGGACACTTTATTTATTTAATTTGGTTTATAAATTTTTGTTTATTTCATTTCACTGGCCCGGGCAAAAATGGGTTCCTACACATATGATGATTGCCTAGCCAATCTAGCCAAGGTACTAAGGCGATGCGAAAAAACAAACCTAGTACTCAACTATGAAAAGTGCCATTTCATGGTACGAGAAGGTATTGTTCTAGGGCATCGGATAACGAGACATGGAATTGAGGAAGATAAAGAAAAGGTAGATGTTATTGAGAAACTCCCACCTCCAACATCTATAAAGGGTGTTAGGAGCTTTTTAGGCCACGCCGGTTTCTATCGAAGATTCATAAAAGACTTCTCCAAAATTGCTAAACCCTTATGCAGATTATTGGAGAAGGATGTGACATTCAAATTTGATGAGGAATGCTTAAAGGCTTTCAAAGATTTGAAGAGTCGGTTAGTTACGGCACCCATGATCATTACACCAGACTGGGATTTGCCATTTGAATTGATGTGTGACGCACGTGACTTTGCGATAGGAGCTGTTATGGGCCAGCGAAGGAACAAAATTTTTCATCCCATCTACTATGCAAGTTGAACTCTGACAGGAGCTCAACTGAATTATACGGTAATAGAGAAAGAATTAGTTGCTATTGTGTTTGCTTTTAATAAGTTTCGATCTTATCTTGTAGGTACCAAAGTAATTGTCTATACGGACCACTCGACAATTAAGTACTTACTTTCCAAAAAAGGTGCTAAGCCGAGGCTGATCCGATGGGTACTTCTACTCTAAGAGTTTGATCTAGAAATTCAAGATCAAAAGGGAGTAGAGAACCAAGTAGCAGACCACTTGTCTAGATTGGAGCCGCAAGAAGGGAACTCTCCTCTTATACCAATTCGAAAGACGTTTCCAGATGAACACATGTTGAAGGTAAATCATGTCCATAATACCCATTGGTTTGTTGATATTGCTAACTTTTTAGCTTGTGGTTTGATGCTGATTGATAAGACGTATCATCAAAGGAAAAAGTTTCTTCATGATGTGGAGTACTATTTCTGGGAAGAACCATACTTGTTTAAGAAGTGTGCAGATCAAATGATCGGGAGATGCATGGTAGAAGATGAAGTACATGAGATTTTATACCATTGTCACTCAGCTCCACGTGGGGGACACTTCGAAGGTACACGTACTGCAGCCAAGGTATTGCAAGCTAGATTCTTTTGGTCAACACTATATAAAGATGCATACGCTTAGTAAACAGTTGTGATCGATGTCAAAGGGTCAAAAATGTCACCAGCAAAAATGAGATGCCTCGAACAAACATCATTGAGGTAGAATTATTCAATTTTTAGGGTATTAACTTTTTTAGTCATTTTCCTTCGTCTTTTGGTCACAAGTACATCTTGGTAGCTATAGACTACGTGTCTAAGTGGGTTGAGGCAGAGGCATATCCGACAAACGATGTTGAGGTTGTGATGAGATTTTTGTAGGAACATGTGTTTACAAGGTTTGGAACCCCAAAAGCTATTATCAGCGATGAAGGGTCCCATTTTGTGAAGAAGTGGTTGAAATGGTTATTAGATAAACATGGAGTGAAACACAAGGTCTACAGCTTACCATCCGCAGACGAATGGACAAGCTGAACTGGCAAACAAGGAGATCAAAGGCATACTTGAGAAGGTAATTTGCCCGAATCGACGAGATTGGTCCAAAAGATTGGATGATGCTTTAAGGGCCTACAGGACAGCATACAAGTCACCTTTAGGGATGTCACCCTACAGGTTGGTCTTTGGGAAAACCTGTCATCTGCCTTTGGAGTTAGAGCACAAAGCTTACTGGGCCCTTTAACGACTCAACTTGGATCTTAAGCTTGCTAAAGAGAAACGGATGCTCCAGCTCAATGAGCTAGAGGAATTTCGAGTGTTCTCATACAAAAATGCCAAATTACTCAAGAAGAGACTTAAGAAATGGCATGACAAGCACATTCGAGTTCAAGAATTTGAAACAGGTCAGCAAGTCTTGTTATTTAATTCCAGACTAAAGTTCTTTCCAGGTAAACTAAAAAGTTCTTTCCAGGTAAACTAAAATCATGTTGGTCCGGTCCATTTACGATTCATCGCATCTATCCATACGGAGTTGTTGAACTCCAAGGTAAGGGAGGTAATTTTCAAGTTAATGCTCAGCGTCTGAAACATTAGTGGGGAGATAAGACTGAACGTAATCAAATTTCGTTCATTTTATCAGATGTTTAAATTTTCTTATGTTCCTTTTTAATAAATGATTTAGGGTATATTTTCGGGATTAGTATGTTTAAATAAATTCTGTCGAGGAGATTGGAACTTAAGAGGGACCACTTGTGACCCTTCCAATCTTTCCTGGGAATTGATTTTAACATAATTTTTCGAGAAATTATTCCCTAAATGGCAAAATAAATTTTTAGTTTTTCAAATAAAAGGACAATTTTGACCCAATTTTTGTTTGCCAACTTATTCTTATTTGCCAACTTTTGTTTCATAATTATTTTGCTTAGGAGGTTTTAATTTTTACGAAAAAGGTGGTAAGACTGAATTTTCTCTTAAATTTAATTTTATTCTAATAATTAACTTTTCAATTTATTGAATCATTAATAATTTTTATTAATTAAATTTTTGAGAAAATAATTTTTCCCATTTTTTACCACTCGCAAAGGTATGGTTCTATTTCATCTGATTCAGCCTTATGCCTAGTTCACATGGAACTACAATTTCATTAGAGTGAATTGTCTTATTATACTTGATTTTAACTTCAAAGACCATTGATGTGGGAAAAATCATCCTCTGAGAAATGTGGAATTGTGTTGTTAGACGTTCTGGCCCGGCCTACTTTCCCTTTACGACAACAATCCTGTGCTTGAAAGCTAAAATTCTTGCAAGCGTAAAGAAGACAGGCTATAGCTAGGACACAATCACAGATTGGATAGCTAGGACACAATCACAGATTGGGACCTCTACCGAATAGCTAGAGATTCTGTTCTACAGCAGCGAATTGAAGAAAGTGAGGATCCCGAAGAAGAGGAAGAAGATCCCACAGAGATTGAGCCAATGCAATCGGCTGAAGTCCTTAATAAGGTGGAACCAATGGAACCAGAAGTTGAACCTGATGACGAAACTTCAATATTCAGAGCTCAACTGCCTAGCCCAGATCTTCGAGATGAGCTATCAAAGTTGATGGGCATAATGCAGCATATGCAATGGCAGCAACAAGCTTACTGGAGATACTCAAAAATAAGGGATGACTCGATGAGAAGTGCCCTTAGGATGATTTACAATGACCCATTTACTTTTGTGCCTGAATTTCCAAATTTTATATTTGAACCATGGAGTCCATTATCGAAGAAGGAGTGAAGCGATTCATGCAAAGGCAATAATGATAGACCGAAAGATGAGTCAAATTCGGAAGAACCTGCAAATAAATAAAAGGGGGATCTGGACTTTCTTTTATTTCTGTTCTTAGGTCACTTTAGGATTAAATTTAATTAGGAATTTTTATTTTCGCATAATAAAGCAAGAGATGGAAATCATGAATAATGAACAAGTCACAAAGTATAAAGTGTGGCAATAGATATATACATGTTTAGGATTTGATTTAGAGAGAGCTTGGTACTTAAGCAGTCAAATTGACTCACCTCCTCTTTTCTAGAATCCTACCTAGTGTATAGTATCTATTCACTTTAAACAATGAGGACATTGTTCATCTTAAGTAGGGGGGACTGAAAAATTGAATTATTTCCACTTAGAATAAAATTTTCTTTTAATTATGATTAGGATATATTTTGTTCAATAATTTGAAATTTTGTTAAGTATGCCAAACTTCAGTATAAATAAAGTTCTATTATGTCAATAAATTCTTATGTTAGCTTAATAATGATATGAATGTATTTCTAATAAAGTATGCAAATCGTACCATAAATTTTTAGTTCCTTACGAAAGTTAGGCATGCATGAAAGTTTAAGTCTTTAGAATTGACTTAGTAGTTTCATGAGGCGAAATCCTAAGAAGCATGGAACATTGAAAATGATTTAGACAATTTTTGTTTGGAACATTTGAGCCTTTCAAGCCAACCATGATGAAATTTTTATCCGTTGAAACCCAACTTTGAGTCTATATGGCCTAATTTTGTTTGAACCCTTGCAAATTTAGCCATCACTTCTCTCTTAACTATCTTAAAATTGTCCCAAACACTAGACTCAGTACTATTCAAAGTATTCTTTAAAAATAAGTTTGGGGGAGTTGAAAAGAAATATCAAATTCTCTAAAATTGTAGTACATTCAATAAAATGCTCGTGTAAAAAAAAAAAGAGAGAGAGCATGAGTTCTTATGTACAAAAGAGCACGTGAAAGCAAAGAAAGTTGATGTATTAAAGGTAATTTTTTTTTCAAAGGTCCAAATGAAGCTGATTCTAGGGTTTAAAAGCCTAAATTTATCTACCTTTTACCTACCCCTAAGCCCAGCCACGTTACAACCTTGTTAAAGACCTATTGAATCAAAGTTCCAATGCTACCTACATTAGTGGAGAGAAATTGCTACGTTCAACATATGAAGGCATAAGTTAAACTTAATGATTGTAGGTTAATCTTGATTAAGGGAATAAAATTATATTGGTAAGGTTTAACATGACTTTATTAGGAAGCATTTAGTCTAATTTTTGCTATCATAATAGTTGTCGAGATTAATTTGAACGATATGTATACTTAAGTAGCATAGTTATCAAATTTCTTGTCTTTTAGCATAAGTATATTAAATTAATAAATTTGAGAAAAATGTTGTTCTGAAGGAATTTTTCAAAGGTGTTTCTGAGGAATTCTTTTCAAAATTTGTGCATTACTCGGGACGAGCAATGAATTAAGTTTGGGGGTGTGGAAACACAAAAATTTACACATTTTTTCATACCCTTTTTAACTTAAATTCATGCGAATTCGGTTAAATTGTTGTCGAAAAATAATTAATTTTTATAAAATAATTCAAGTGCACTTAAAATATGAACATGTTGAATTTTAGTTAATTTTATAATTATTTTTGATTAATTTTGGTTATTTTCGACAGATTTGCACAAAGGGCGAAAAATGGCTTGGCAAACACTACTAGAAGCACAAAACCGAGAAGTAATTTGATGTATCGAGGAAAACTAAATTTCAGCGTAAGACGGTAAAAAATTATATGTATTTATTCATAATTTAATTAATTTTAATTTATATCCAATTTAATTTGGGTTAATAAATTATTATTAATTAATTATGAAAAAATGGTCCGATTAAATCGAACTGATTGAACCGAGCAGGCCAAGAAAAGGACAACCCAAAACCATCCAATGCTGACCCGATTCAGTTCATTTTCTGATTATTTAAGCAACAAAGAAGCCCTTGAAGACTTGTTCAAATTGCAATTCAGCCCCTCCACAATTGACGGATTTGAATATTTGCCCCAAGCCATATTTAGCAAAGTTGAAGCCATCAACTTTGCCACATAGATGGCCGGACAAGGGGTGGGTCTTTGGCTGCTATTTTTAGCAAATTTTAGCTGCCACATTCAGCTATAAAAACCCCCCTTGGCTGATCATTCAAAGCATCCCTCATTCATTCACATCTCTCCTCTCCTCTCTCACTTTTTCTCTCATTTTTCCACTCAAAGTTCCTTGCTCTATTGCCGATTTCCTCCCTTGAAATAAGGGTGCTCTTAAGCCATTTTGGAGCAGCAATTGAGTGTTCATAGCAGTCTTGATTAGTGAGGACAACAAAAAAGGAAGAACGGAGCAACCTAGTCAAGCCACGGAAAAACACCGGATTTGATTCTTGTTCACTATCTCTTTAATTTTTGTTATTTTTGTGATGAATATATCTATGAATATTTATGTTGTTGGAATGGTTAATTTAATCAGCTTAGCTTGAATTTAATTTGTGTTGGTTTGATTGCATTTTGTCGTCTTAAATTATTAAAATTGTGTTTATGCTGTTATAGGCCTCGGCAAAATGTTTGATTAGGTAAAATCATGACCAAGTTATTCTTGCATTACAATTGTTAGGTAACTAATGAATTAATTATTTAAACGGATTGAAATTGTAATTAATTGACACAATACTTAATCAGTGCATGTTTATTCTTCTAAGGTAGCTGAAGGTTAAATTAGCAATGTATTTGGTGACACACTTGCCTTGCATAACTTGCAAGATTATTGTGATTAAACTGTTTCAAGATAAGGATACCTTGTTACCTGACATAGTCTTTTATGTGCTTATTAGATTTAATTAATCGTTTGAATTGACATAGGGATATACAAGAGGTTAGTTCAATTTAATGAGTATGTATGTGCAATAACATGTTTGCTTGTTAAAATCTGTTTAATCATTTGAATTAACAAAGGGATATGTTAAGAGATGAATGTATTTGTATAGGTGAATATGTTCATAAGTTAGCAAATTACCGAGTTGCCATGAATTTATTCGTAACAACATAAGCATGAGTTTAATAATTCTAAGTTAAAGAAATGTAATTAATCCAACACAATTATGTCATCTTGATTAAATCATATTTTGAAATCGTGCATCAGAACTTTTTTTTTATTTATTTTTGAATTTTATATTTCTTAATCACCGTTTTCAAAACAAAATATTTTCCTCACCAAAGTGTTTTAAATTGCATTCATAAATAATTCTTTTCATAGTCCCTGTGGGTACGATAACTCGACATTTACTTGTCACTTTATTACTTGTTGCAATTGTGTACACTTGCACATTTCTGTCGTTCCAAGTTTTTGGCGTCGCTGCCGGGGAGTGTTTTAAAAAGTCATTATTTGTGAATTTGTTAGTTTTTCATTTTGGTTTATTTTTCTATTTAAATTTTTACTTAATTAAATTTTCTGTGATTATTTCAGGTGTTTACAAGTATTAACCGAATTATTGACCTACTCCCTATAGACCCTAAGATAGAGAGAACTTTTCAAGAGTGAAGAAGACAAGCAAGCCAGAGAAGGACCGAAGAAATGAACTTTGAAAATCTGAATTAAGGAAACAGAGCAAACCCTGCTCAAATTCCTATCCTTATTGCTGATGATAAGGATAGAGCTTTAAGACAGTATGCCGTAGATGTATTTCATGATCTTAATCCAGGTATTAGGAGACCTGAAATTGAGGCACAACAGTTCGAGCTGAAACCAGTCATGTTTCAGATGCTTCAGACAGTCGGCCAATTCAGTGGAATGCCTACCGAAGATCCTCACTTACATTTAAGACTATTTATGTAGGTAAGCGATTCTTTTAAGTTAGCCAGAGTACTCGAAGATGCATTACAATTGAAGCTGTTCCCATATTCACTAAGGGACAGAGCTCGAGTCTAGTTCAACTCATTGCCACCAAACTCAATTTCCACATGGAAAGAGTTAGTAGAAAGATTCCTTATGAAGTATTTCCCGCCTAGCAAGAATTATAAGTTAAGGAATGAGATCACTGCCTTCCAACAAATGGATGATGAGTCCTTGTATCAGGCATGAGAAAGGCACAAAGAGTTATTACGAAAGTGCCCTCATTATGGAATCCCACATTGCATCCAACTTGAGACATTTTATAATGGTCTCAAGGCTCACACGAGGATGGTAGTGGATGCTTCTGCTAATGGTGCTCTCATTTCTAAGTCTTACAATGAGGCTTATGAAATCATTGAGAGGATTGTCAGGAACAACTATCAATGGCCAACCAATTGAGCAGTGTCAGGAAGACGAGTTGCTGGAATACATGAAGTAGACGTTTTTACTTCACTCGCATCTCAGGTATCATCAATATCCTGAAGGCTTAAAAATCTTACTACTAATGGGTCTAATAGTTTTGCAGCACAACCACCTAACCAATTTGAAAATATTGCATCTATTTATTGTGGGGAAGGACATTTGTTTGAAGAATTTCCATCGAACCCATAATCCGTGTATTACATGGGTTACCAAACCCAAAATCGAGGAAGGCAAGGATTGCAATCTAATTTCTATAACCCATCGTGGCGAAATCATCCGAATTTTTCCTTGAGTAACAGAGGGGTTGGAAGCAGTAATACTTACGCCCAACCTAGTTCTACCCAGCCACCTAGTTTTCCCCAACAAGTTTAGAAACCGACCCTTTACTACGGACTACCACCATCAATATGCCTCATTCCTCAATAGTGACAGTATGCCCTTCAACTTCTATTCTAGGGTAAAATCCATATCATTGAGAATCCTCTCTTTAGCCTCCATCCAATACTCGGCTATAGTAGGGTTGTTTCAGCCACACCCCTAAATAACTCAGCTCCATTAGCCCGAAGCTTCTCAATCACTGATCCACGACCATCAGTTCCAGACATGATTTCAGCAACCCTCTGAAGAACCCTCAGCATATCATGAGACAATGTATCATCTCTCTTTTGCTGATCATCTCCAATAGAGGCAAATGAGTCATCTCTAAGATTAGCCTCAGGAATTGGAGTATCGTCCTGATGCACAGGCACCTCAACTTGAGCAGCTCAACATGGCCTACCATGGGTGCTTATAGTGAATTCCTAAATGTCTAAATTCTAACGTGTATCCACTGTTTTAGAAAATACAGTAGTTATTTAGGGATGACATCAGAGTTTTGGAATTATTTTGAAAAAAATCATCAAAGTTTTTGTGGCATGGTACCTGTATACCCTATTTAAAAAAATATGTATGTAGACCTTACTAATCCCATAGTCCAAGTTTTAAAAACATTGTTCTGATACCACCAAATTTAACCTTCCCAACCTAACCTAGATGTTGCGGCCAAATTATGAAGGTCACATTAGCCACTGAAATGGCCCAGAAAAATATTCAATTTCAGTACACATCTAAACACATTATTGTTTTGATGAACTTGTCTATCGATCAAAAATTAGAATTTGCTTTTATCGTGTTTTTAACAAAATATGTTATCTTTTTATATCGAAAATTAAAAGTTGCTAAGTTTAAATCTATTTAAAATTTGAATTTATTTTTTAGTTAAAATTAAAATTTTATTCTATCTCATATTTTATTATTGAAAATTTAAGACCAAAGTTTTATTCATTAATTAAAAAAAATACCTTTTCATGATTAAAAACAAATAATAAATATTATCTGATTTTTATGATATAATGTAATATACAAAGCCCAAACCAATGAAATAACCAAGCCCATGCCACAGTTAATTTATACAAAGAAAACCCATGTAGAAATTGTGAAATAAGTTGAAAATAAAAATACATTTTTGTTCTGTTTTTGGTAAAATCTAACGACGGTCCTCCAAATGTCGAGTCCGAGCCCTAATCTCATGGGTTACCGAAAAAGATGGGAAACTAAGGAGTGAGCTATAAAGCTCAATATGGTCTTAACATGTGAGCAATAATAATATTAAGCAGTACACAATAGCATACAAGCACGCCGTATACAGTATGTATCAATTTCACAATATTCACAGAAAACATAGTAAATAGCAGCATGCTTATGAAAGTCAGTGCAGTACACTACCCAATCCAACCCTAACATCACAGTAAAAGTTTCCCAAAACTTGTCCAACCCTACACATCAAAACAATATTTACGGATGAGCCACTAGTATAACAGTAAATTTGATCGGTGAACCAATTCAGCTTTTAAAGCATGTACTTCCACCTTCAATAACCCAAGACCCAATGCAATACTATGGCATGTTATCAAAGTAAGAAAACAGTAACGGTGACAGTGTTGACATGCTATTATCATTCGAATGGTAAGATTTTGTTGTTTAGCCAGTAACAGTAGGCATGCAAGAGTAAAATATGAAAAATTAACACAAACAACATCAATCACATATTCAACACAAACAATTCAGAAAATAAATGGCAACACTATAACTAGATCTACCATAAACGGTTCCATTTCCAAGTGTTGATCCGTTGGTTTCTCAGTACCTCATCAAAAGTTTTTTTCTAACTAGATCTGATGTTATTTGCCACAATCAAAATCATTACAATAACATAACTAACATTATTAGACAAAATCATCAACCCTAACTATACTGCCCTGAACCTGATCTGATTCACCGAATCCGAATCTCGAGTGTTACAACACTAATATAGTCATACAAATTTTCAACCATTACATTTTATTTAAAATAATCTTCCAACCAAAATATAAATGAATATGCAACAGAAAACTACGATCATTGTACAAGAGATTTCAGTTACAAGCACTTATAGTTGGATCTCATAACTTACGTTATTTCTATTTGTTAAATTAAACTCGATCATGCCAACCTAAGCTCCTTTAGTATGCATAATAGCCTATCTCGTCACTCCTTTGGCGTAGCCCTAGCATCGTCCCTTTCGGTGTAGACCCAAATCAGCTTACTTGTAACATAAAACAGAGAGGTAAGTTCATTAGAACTTAGCGAGTTAAACACCAGTTACCTTAATCATGTTTGTACATCACATCTGGTCACTCAAATAACCCTCTTCTTGTACCTAATGTTCAACCTGTCTCTAGGGAAAACCATTCTAGAATTTCATTTTTTATACCATAGATGTCATACCTTACCCCTCGCCTCTTCGAAACCTTACTCATATTCTTCACTTTGCCCTTTCCTGATTCTTTAACCATTCTCATTCCACGATCCATACAAACAAAATACTATTATTCTTACATACATACTCTAGGTCATCGTTTCTTCACAATCCATGAATGATTTCGTACTTAGATAGAAGATACATTCTTTAATTATACGATTTGATCCTTTCTGGAAAATACCATTTTTCTTCCAATAACTAGAGACAAATAACATTCTTCAATTTACCAAACACAACCCTCACTCAAACTTGTTCTTCAAATCTAATTAGCCCATACTTTGAATTCGCCTCATGCTCTGGCACATTCTAGTTTCTCTATTCTTATCTTAAGACTATGCAGGATACGCTATAACATTTCATACGAAGCTCACCATAAGGGAAGCTCATTAGAATTACTCATCTAATGTATAATATGATACACCATAAGGGCTTCTCCTTTTGAATTCATTACCACTATTGTTCCTTTAGAGTTTACTATGAATGCCATTCTTAAGGGTGCACCACAAGGACATTTTTTTCATATATTGTCACGAAGGCTTCCTTTTCATAGATTAGCCACAAAGCCTTCCTGCATTTTTATGATAGGGATTCGCCTAGACTCACATTTCATGAAGTTTGCCCTTTATTTCCTTTAGTCACTCAGAGAACCCCTTTAGGTAATAACCTTCCTTTAATTCTTTTCGTATGATGTCATAACCCACCAACTATGGTCTCACTCAATATGGTGTCATGTTCATGGACTTTCCTTTTAGAGGTCGTGTTTAAAGTCTCGATGGACCCCTTAAGATGACTCTCTATAGACAGACACAAACTCGTTAGCAGACCTTTCATGCATTGACACCATTTAAATTCAACACACTATTCGCCTCAAACATTCAAAACATACCCATACAGTTAAGCTTTAAATTCAGATTATTTATCACGTGCTCTATACCTGTAAGATTCATACGAGTCATACATGCAACCTGTAACTAATATTAACACATCAGCATATTCATCATAATATCATTTTTTTTCTAACTTTCAAGATTCAAACCACTTACTCACTCCTCAGATTTCCTACATACTACACATAAAAAATCCATCAAACACACATGCAATAGTATCATTAACATTCCATACTTTTCCATTTGATTACATAGTTGAATCACCATTCATAGAAACATTCACATGAACAACATACAAGTAAAAGTACTTAGGGACTTACTTGACCACCACATATAGCAGTTTTAACTTCAGATCCAACCTTCATCAAGATACTACAACAACTACTGCTTTAGAACATGGAAAAGCATCATCAAAACTCATTCAAATAACCTTGTCATCATCTCTAACCCAGATAACCCACATATAAAGCCTTACTTCTTCATTCTATGGTTTATGCATTCTTAGAGGCCTAATCTTTCATAACACACGAAGTCATAAAACTTACCTTGACATTGAGAATCATCCTTATAATCCTTGACTTTATCTTCAACTCAAAAAAATACCCCTTTTTGCTTCTTAAGCCTCAAATAACAATATTCTAGAAGAAGAAAGAAGAGAACTCCCTTATCCAAATCTTGAATATCCATTAATATAATCTAAGTCCCTATTGGAACTTGACAAGCTTTACATTTTACTATATTAACTTATCTAAAAGTCCACAACTTCTGAGAAACCTACTTGATTACCCTTTTATCTTTTAACTATTCCAGTTCACATTCAATTGGTTCCTAACCAACTTACTTTGCAACATAAGTTGCACAGTACTACGATTAAATGTGCACCATTATTCTGATGTGAACTCACATTCTCATTACCCTTCCACTTGGTCACTACCTTATTCCAATTGACATAGCCATTTAACATAGAGTTTTCATTAACTAAAACACATAGCTATATCTGCCCACTCTATACGCCCAAAATGTACCTGGGCGAATACCACTCTGCCAATCAAAATACCTTAGTATTATTCGCTAAACCTTGTACCCACCAGAGCTCAGGCATTCAAATAACACATGAATACACACTCACACATTTGGCCAAACACTTTCAGACACATGACAACATAAGACATTAAGGCACACACCTCACTGTACACATTCGTGCGGCACCCTCATTCATTCGATGCACTCCTACAGTTTAAATTTGATCCATTTCCATCTTGGTTTGGTTCTTCAATTGACATACACACAAAATACTCAAAGCTAGAATCGACATTAGCCAGATCTAGGAACTGAAGAAAATTGATTAACAAAGACAAAAGAGAGCAAAACCAAAACTCAATTACAAATTCGAGATCAAAGTTTTACCCGATAGAAGAGAGTTTTGCTTACAAATCTATCGCAAATAGAAATGATTCTATCATCAACAGTCCCAAACGTCAATGGGATTCGGATGAATAGGAGATAATTTGACAAGAAGAAGAAAATTGACGATTTAAAGGGGTACAAGGTGTGGTGACTAGGAAGAAAAGAAAGGAAGAGGATAAAAAGAAAAGAGAAGAGAAAAGAGGGGGATAATGCAAGAGAGAAAAGGGAAAAGAAAAGAAAAGAGAAGTGAAAAATGATGCTAGAGAGGAAGGAAGAGAGAAACCAAAAATGCTAGGGTTAGGGGCGGCACAAAACAAGGGAATAATGAAGAGAGGGAGGCTGACCACAATAAAGTATGCTTAAATACATAGGGTTTTTTGCACATTAGTGTTATGGCACTAGGAATATACAACACCTAGGGAAAATATAAGGAGGGAAAGATAGGGTTTTCTAAACCTCTTAACAAGCTAGTCTTAAACAATGGCCCAATTACAAGCCCATACAGAAAATAAAATAAACTTAACATTAACAAATATATCTTAGAAATTTAAACCACACTTCGGGGTGTGACAACATAGGTCTTCTTCATATAAGAGTCCTTACCGACTATCTTTCAAGCAAGTGTCTGCATAGACTATTTTCAAGCAATAGTTTGCATGGGCTATCTTTCAAAAAAGAGTTTGCAAAGACTATTCTTCAAGCAAGTGCCCGTATGAACTATCTATAACACCCCTTACCCATCACCATTACCGAATTAGGGTTACAAAAAGTTACAATAATTAACAGAACATAAGTAGAACACTTCATTTAAAAAAATATATATTTGAAACAATAAAAAATAATTCATTTAATAAACATGTCATTCAATCATATATAAAGCTTAACTTGAGCCTACAAGGCCTTAAAAATTATTTAGAAACAATCAGGGATTAAATCGAATCAAAATAAGAAAAGAAGGTAAAAATTAAAAACAATGGTCACACGGTCATGTGGCCAAGCCATATGAAAGAGACCAGTCTGTGTGGCCTCAGACACAGCCGGGTGACCTTTTCACATGCCCATGTCCTTAGACTGTCTACAAATTAAAATAGGTTCACACGGTTGTGTCGCCAGGCAGTGTAACAAACTAAACCTGTGTGGAAAATCCTCGACCTAAAAATCAATAAGACACACGATCGTGTGGGGGTGACCGTGTGTGGCACACGGCCATGCGACAACCTGTGC
The DNA here is from genome assembly GCA_025698475.1 of Gossypium anomalum. Lineage (NCBI taxonomy): Eukaryota > Viridiplantae > Streptophyta > Magnoliopsida > Malvales > Malvaceae > Gossypium > Gossypium anomalum. The sequence continues at coordinate 67,605,382 of CM046956.1, forward strand.
CTTAGGTCGTGTTCAACCAAATGACTTCACATTCAAGCCAATTCATCAACCATTTCTTAGGTATCAAGCCAAACCATTTTCAACCACTTTCACCCTATTCAAAACACATATGAACTCATTTAAAACATACCAAAACCATACAACCTAAGTGCCTAACCAATATGCTCTCATTGGCACCACAATTTATACATATACGAACAAGTAATATAACCAAAAACATAACCATTTAATGAATATTACTCAAACATCATCAAAGCTCTAAATACCAAATGCTAAGCTCATTCATTTATACCACATATTAAGGACCAACATATTTATCCAAAACTACAATCTTAAACCATAATGTCCATTTCACATTTATGCACGAATAATACCTCAAAGCTACTGCCATATCAATGTAACAAACATCAATTCATGCTTGCCATATTAATGACACAAAACATTTCTCCACCCATTATAGCCATAAAGACTATTCTATTAGACTTTTCCACCAACATCACAAATTAAACACAAAACATGATATTACTATTATATATCATTATGAACCAAATTTACAAATCCAAATAAAAGTCTAAACTCATTAACTTCAAAGCCCTATATACATGCCACAAAAAAAAATCAAGTATAAAACTACAGAACACAGGATGGATAGTGTGAGCTCTGAAGTTGACCCGTCTGACCAGTTTCGCAAAACGTAATCTACAAAAAACAATAAATGTAACATAGTAAGCTTATATAGCTTAGTAAGTTCATAAATACTTATACAAAATTCTTACTTTAGTTTACAATTAAGTAAACAAATATAACTAATTTAATACGAATTCATGTCAAGACATTTACAATAATAAGGTGAGTGTTTCACATATCACTCGTATAATCTGTCAATCAATCGATACGACATAATTCCTTGCCATTCAATAGGAAAGGTTCAACAATAGATGAATAAATAAAAATCTTATTAACTAATTGATCATGTCAAATCATATTCATATTCCATTTCTTTTAAACACATAACTTTGTCACCAATATTGCATTTACAAAGCGATCGTTTCATACATATAACTATAAACTTTCTAGTCATTTCAATATCATTTCAAACAACTTTTAAACACAACCATTAATTATTCAAATTCCATCACTTAAAATTTCAATATTCATATAAACATATCATATCCAAATAATTCATAAATTCAATACATATGTTTTCTTTCAACATATGGCTCGATGAACTATAGTAACATGACTTAGATACTTGGGTACCCAAAAACTGGAGAGCATCAAAATACAAATAGAGGCACTGAAGTCCAACATACGAGCGCACATTGTAACCATATTAGCATGCCAACCGTATCCTAATTGTTTACTACGTTCAAACAAGCATTTTAACAAAATTATCACATTTAACATAAAGGGGCATTTCAAAAACATCCGTACACATGCTGGAAATCAATTATGTTCTTTCCGAAATCATATACTATTGTGTTTCACATATGTTTGTCAAATTTTGAATAGGTACTTACTCACCTTGTACTTAACTATAAACAATTCATAACTTCAATATTGCATTAGCGTTTCAATCGCAATTTAATTAATAAATTCTTAACAACATAAATCATAAATATATACATATGTATATACAATGAACTTACCTAAAATGTGCTATCAGTTGACTCGTAGGGATTAATCTGTAATTTTCCCGTTTCCCTATTTATCCTCCGTACGATTCTATTCTTGATCTATATAATGATTAAATTTAATATATCAAATTCTAATACAATTTTTTTCCTAAACTTTTACATTAAATTCATTTTAATCTTTAAAATCAAAACTATTTAAAATTTCACTTTTAACCCCTAATACTTTCAACCGAATTCAATATCATCCCAAATCAGCTTTCAAACACTTAAAATTTTTCTAAATTTACATGCTAAATTTTACTTTATTTCATAATTTTAAGAAACCATTTTTTAGTGGTGTCGAAAATAGTGGTTTTGGGGCCACCAAATTTGACGAGTAAGTTCGTAAATATAAATATGATTTTAAAAAAAGTTTTTGAATTTGATAATTTATGTTATTTAAGCAATTTATTAAGTTCGAGTAGTAAGACCCTAAGGTCAAGTGCTTTTAGAAAATGAGGTATCGGGACCTCATTTCTATAAACTGAGCCATAAATATTTTTTTATAAATATTTATGAAATTTCATTAAGGTGGTATTAAAGTTAAGTTGAAAAATTTTAACGTTTCGATAGTTAATTAAGAAAAAAGGACTAAACAGTAAAACTTGAAAAAGTTAATCGCTATTAGTTTAATTGTTTTAAAGGGTTAAAGAACCTTGAATTTAGGGTTTTAAAAGGTAATTATACCTTATTTTTATTAATGGACGATTTCAAGGTGTAATTTTTAAACAATTTTAGTTTATAAGCAAGGGTAATATGGTGATTAAATAAATATTTTAACATAAACAAAAAGAATTAGTGGCCATCTTCTTCATTCTTGGTTTTTCATGACCGAAGGGGGAGGAAGAAACACGATATTTGTTTCTAAGGTTCGGCTAGCATATATTCTAATGCATGGTAAGTAATTCTTACCTGTTTTTAATAATTTTGATATTTTTGAGATCGTTGCATCTAAGTCAACTAGCCTAACCTTCGATTTTGAAACTGTTAAAGAATTTAATTTTTTTCATTGATGAACTTTGTGATTTTAGTTGTTAAATGATGAATTTGAAGTGTTAGTTGGCATTTAAAAGTATTTTATTAAGTGATTTTTGATGAATTTATCAATTAGGGACTAAATTATTGAAATGGTAAAAATATAAGATTTGATATGAAATTATTGTAATAATGGGCTATATTGGATGCCATAAGTATTCGACTAGGCTCAATTTTGGGTAAAAATGGTTAAATTGCATGTTTTAGGCTCAGGGATTATAACGCGTAGGTTTGTGCAAGTGTATACAGTCGTTATTAAGTAATAAGTAAGTATCTAGTTATCGTCTCCATAGGGATTGTATTTGTGCTAAGTCACTTAATTTGTAAAATTATATTAACAATTTGGTAAATAAAAACACAATATAGTTGAAAAGTGATGATTAAAATATATTAAACTAAATGCAATGATCCCTAATACAAATTATCCTAAGTATGCAAACTATATGAATGAAATAGATTTTAGCAAAATTAAACACAATTTGCAACAATTATAACATAAATAAATTAGGACAATTGCCTTAATTAAACTCAACTTATTATCAACATGCTTTATAACATTCGGAAAAACATTCCATGACAACTCAATCTTTCATGAGTTTGGAAACCATATTAGGTCATTTCGGAATCCTTTACTTAGTAAATACACATTTTACTAATCCTTATTTACTAAGGGTTTCTTAGCATTTGTGTGAGGTAACAGGGACGTGTTAGGTGTGAAACAGTTTAATGACACAAATCTAAAAACTATGTAGATAACAGAGCTTGGTAAGAGTTGTTATGCAACCTGCAATTTAATCGGGTTAGGATCTAAATTGGGCATGCACATTTCAATTATGCATCCATTAGTCGTCGTCTGGTTAGGACCGTTCAGCTAATTTAAGGCATTTCAATCACGTATGAATGAAATACTGACTTGATTTTAATTGAAAACAAGATCGATTTATGCACAAACATTATAAGCATGAATCAAATAAATATTATTTAATCAAAATAATCATCCTAGCTTAAATAAAATTAAGCTAATATTTTTGTAAACAAGAATAAAGACCACATAGTAAACATTTTCAGATTAAATTAAAGAAAGGAAATATTAAACCCAGATCAAAGTGGTTGTCACCCAAGACTCTGACCGACGAGGCTTCTTTGCTTCCCTTGCTTTGCTCCTTTGCTGATTGCTCTCCAAGATGGCCGACCAAGGGCTCTTTAAGAGGCTTAATAGCTAAAATATCTATAAGAAGATGATACTAGGTGTGGGGAATGGAAAAGGCTAAGAGAATTTGGAGAGAAAAGAGAATGATGAATGATGAGGGATGATGAATTAGGCAATGATGGGGTCATATTTATAGGTGAAGGGAGGAGGATAGTTTGCTAAAAATAGGAGGTTTCATCTCTTCAAGCATCTTTAATGGATGGCCAACCATGAATTGAGGAAATTGAGCTAATTTTTACTTGATTTTTGTTCAATTTAAGTGCCACAACAGCTCAGGACTAAGACTCGATCAAGTGTAAATCTTCAGCCAAATCTCAAATTTCTTCAACATTGCAAGGACCTTGTGCAATTAAACCAAAAAGTGGTTTATGTGGACAGCCAAGTGTAGCCGAAAATTGGGTTGACTTGGTCTCCAATTTGGACGGTTTTGTAATCCAACAAAGCTATCAGACCTGTCCAAAAGAAATCAATAAATTAGAGGACCAAAGAATAAAATTTATCTAATTTAATTAATTAATTAAAACCCAAATTATTAATGAAATATTTTAAAATGAATTATTAAATATAATTTTATATTTTATTATTTAATTTAATCATGCATGGCCCACTTTATGTCTTAAAAATATAATATGTTCAAATTAATATAAAATAAGCCATTTATTGTATGGAAACTATATAATAAGGCATAAAATCACATTTTAATAATTTCTATGTCCTAATTTCATATTTTCACATATTTCATTAATTTATTAAACAATTACTTAGTTTTAACAACGAATTTAAGTAAAAAGGTGATAAATTACATAGGAAAAGTCCTATATATTTTTCAATTTACACACCCCCAAACTTAAATCATTGCTCGTCCTGAGTAATGTTTATGCACAGCAAAAGGTCTTGCTAAGGCAAAATTGCTAATAGTGGAAGCAACATCAATCTTTTTCCCATAATCATGCATTAATAACTTCATGCTCATCAATTTTTTTATTAACAAGTAATTCATATGCAAACAATTCGAGAATTTCATGCTAAGTTTCAAAATATGCCAACATGAATCATAGTTTGTATGTATGTCACAACCACAAATAACATTCTTCATTCAACAAAATTTCTTATCAATCAAGCAAACAATCATAAGGCTTATTTATGATCTTCATATGTTGAACTTAGGAATTCCTCTCCACTAATATAGGTGACATAATCATCAAATCAATAGGTGTTTTATAAGGTTGTAATGGGGCTAGGTTAAAGGTAGGGATTTTAAGAGATGAGACATTTCAATTTTAAAAATGTTAACCTTTAACTTTGTCTTGGTTTTCTCGTAATACAACCTTTTTATTTAAGTGAACCTTTGGAACACCCCCAAACTTATTTTGAACTCAAGCTCATACATTTTTCCTTTTTGGAGACTGACCAAACTTTTCTATGATATTCCTTCATTTTTTTATAAGCACGAGCACATACATCTTTTTTGAAAATTTCCTCCAATATTGATTACCAAGACAACTTTAGTTAAGATGGGTGCACAAAGTTATGGTAACTTAAAAAGATGGTAATTGGCTTATAATATAGGTTCATTGCAATAAACAGACCTGTAAGCTCAAAATTACAGTTCCAAGGGTCTAATATCATAGGGTTGGCTGGAAAAGGCTCAAACGATCCAAAGAAATAGTGCCTATATCATTTTAGATTTTTATGTCCCCTAGGATTTCGCCTCAAGAAATTTACTAAGTCAATTCTAAAGATATAAACCTTCATGCATGTCCAATATCAAAAGAAACTAAGTTTTCATGGTAAACATTACTAAGGCTAAGATCATACAAGCATTCCATTCTTCATGATAACATACTTTCACTCAGATAAAATCATCATTCATACTTGCATACAAACTATCTCATTAATAAAAAAATATCTCTAAACATTCATTTATTAAAACATACTTATGAAAGAAATGATTGAAACATACTTGAAAAAAATTAAAAATTTGAGCAATTTATTTGCCTTACCCCCCTTTAAAAAGAAGCAATGTCCTCATTGCAAGAACAAAGTAATGAATGAAAACTGAACACCAGGTAGGGTTGTAAAGAAAGAGAGGTGAGTCATTAAGATTGCTTAAATAGCAAGTCTTTCCTAATAACCCAATCTTAGACATGTTCATTCCTATTACCACATCACTTAGTCTTTTTCTTTCTAAAGAAGTGTTAAGTTTATTTATGCTTGCTATGTTTTTTAATGCAGAAATTAAATCCTAATTATGAAAGAAATAAATTCCTAAAGACCTAAAAATAATTAAATAAATAACAAGATAAGAATCCCCCATTTTATTTTTCTAACTTGTTCCCCTTGTCTTTTTCAGCTCCATCTCCGCTTGCATAGTCAGTATCTTCCGTCCATGTCTCAACGATAGCATCTGGGAACTTAGGAACAAAAGTATTTAAGATATTCTTAAAAGTATTTCGAATTGAGTCATCTTTAATTTTTGCATATTTCCAGTAAGTTTGTTGTTGATTGTGCATGAACTTGCACATATCCATCAAAATTGACAACTCCGATTTCTTTGAAGTACTTACAAAAGTCGGCATAGAAGTTGTAGATTCAGGTTCAACACTTAGCCTGACTGGTTCTTTTTCTGGCTTAACCCTTGGTTCAAGGTTTTCAGATCCTTCAACTGGTTTAGGACTGTTAGGCTCCTTATCAGATTCTTCCTCTTCAATGTCTGTAACTGAATTAGCTTCAGTCTCAATTCCATCTGTTGACTCCTTAGTATCTGGCTCAGTTGGCTCTTCTTGCTCGCCTTGATTCAGCTCATGCACCCTCTCTACTAGTCTTTTAAGATCATAATTTGTAATGCATCCTTGAACATATTGTCCCTTCAGGTTTTCTTGTATTTTAACACGGGCCTTTAAGCAAAGTGAAGTGATTAATGATGGGAAATAAACACTTCCTGCCTTCTTTTTAACACAATCATGAATCTCTTTTGGAATAATTTTCTCAACATAAATGGACTTTTCTATCAAGATTGCATATAATAAAAGCATTCGTTCCATCGAGATAGTGGAACTATGTGAGATAGGTATAAAACTGTAGCGAATGAAATAAAACCATACCTTTGCTACTAGTTTTAAGTATTTCCTTTGACAAGAATGGCTCCCATACTTTCTTATAATCCATTGGGATCCTAGATTTGTCACAACATGAAGCACTTGTTGAAGAAAGTCCCAATTGATGTTGTTTATCATAGGGTAGTACTCATCTTCTTCAACATCAGGTAAGTTAAACAAACCATTGATGGACTTAGAAGTAAGAGGTACCTTTTCTTTTGAACAATGACTTCAGTAGCACCTTGTGTAGTCAAACTAGCATAAAATTCTTGAACTAGTTCATCATCGAGAATTGAACGAGCATCATAAAATTGTTCTCACTTAAGAGCATTGATTTTCTTTCTAATCGGTATAGGAACAACCATCAAATCATTACTCTTCAAGTTAAAACCTTTTTTTCGGCATTATAGGTTGATGCTTGAAGATTGAATCAAATCTCTCTTTCACTTCTTCATCGATCAAAATTGGGTTTTCAGGAGTAGTCTTTGAAGATCTAGTTCTTTTGCGAGACATGATATCTTTTCCCAAAATTTTGGCAAAATTTCTGCTCAAAGGGGGGAAAGAGAAATTGGCAAGGTGGTGAAGACTTGCTATGGCAACAATCTTGCAACGGCAAGAATAGTACGACGGCAATGACGACGTGCGATAGCAACTGTGGCACTTCTACAATCTACTTGCGAAGGCAATAGGTGATTTCAGCAAAAAAGAAAGAAAACTAGGGTTTCTTTCGGGATTTGAGGTTGACGACACAAAAGGGAGATTTAGGGATTTTTAGGGTGTAAGCAAATTGCTTTGAGGGATATGAAAAATAATAGAATGGAAAGGGGTTTATATAGGGAAAAATTAGGGCAACGTGTAGCAAAAATTTAGCTACATTAGGCTTACTTAGGCAAAAAGTAATAGGAGTGGTGGCAAAGTGTGGATTTTTCCCTCCTTTTTGCTATCTTAGGCGTCAAACTCAAACTATATTTATAAACTTACTAAAAAAAACTAATTAGTACTTGGGCCAAATTTGACCCCCTTTATTACCATAAAAATTTAAAATTTAAACAAAACAAATGAAACTTAAAATTTTTAAATCTTAATTAGAAAATTTCTTCTTAAAAAATGATATTAAATTAATTCCCAAGAAAAGTTGGAGGGGTCACAGCAGTCCCGCTTAAGTTCCAGTCTCCTTAGACAGAATTAATTAAATGTACTAAGTAAAGAAAATAAGTTCTAATTATTTATTTATTTACAAAATGAGTTCATGAAAAATCAAGGGTCTGTTAATTTGAACGAAGATTCAACTCGCTCAACTTCACCATCTCAGTAGTGTTTGAGACGTTGACCATTAACTTTAAACGTACTCCGTAATTGTCGTATAATTCAATAGCTCCATAAGGATAAACTCAGTATATGGTATAGGGTCCTTTCCATCGGGATTTAAGCTTCCTAGGAAATAACTTCAACCTTGAATTAAACAACTAAACCTTCTGACCTTCTTTAAACTCACGAGGTTGTATATGACTATCATGCTATCTCTTTGATCTTTCTTTACACATTTTGGCATTCTCATAGGAAAACAACCTGAGCTCTTCCAACTCATCAAGCTGTAACATCCTTCTCTCATCGGTTTGTTTAAAATCAAAGTTCAACCACTTCAAAGCCCAATGAGCTCTATTCTCCAACTATAATGGCAAATGACATGCCTTTCCAAAGACTAACCAATAAGGAGTCATTCCTAATGATGTCTTAAATGTTGTTCAATAGGCCCATAATGCATCATTGAGCCTTCGAGACCAATCGTTTCTGCTAGGGCATACTACTCTTTCAAAGATACCTTTGATTTCACGGTTCACTCTTTCAACTTTCCCATTAGACTGGGGGTGATAAGCAGTAGCAATCTTGTGCTTCACATCATATTTGTCAAGCAACCGGTTAAGTCATTTGTTCACAAAGTGAGAACCTTCATCACTAATAATAGCTCTTGGTGTCCCAAATCGTGTAAACAGATGCTTATGTAGGAATTGCATGACTACATTAACATCATTTGTAGAGTTTCAGCTTCAACCCACTTGGATATATAGTCCACAGCAACTAAGATGTATTTGTTCCCATATGAAGAAGGAAACAGGCCTAAGAAGTCAATGCCCCATATGTCAAATAATTCAATCTCAAAAATGTTTATCAAGGGCATCACATTCCTCTTTGATATATTTCCAGTCTTTTGGCATTTATACACAGTTCTTCACATAAGCATAAGCATCTTTAAATAGTGTAGGCCAAAAAAAACCTGCTTGCAAAATCTTTGTTGTAGTCCGTGTAGCACCAAAGTGTCCCCCACTTGGAGATGAATGGCAATGATACAAGATCTCAGCAATCTCACTTTCAGCTACACACTTCCAGATTATATTATCTGCACACTATTTAAACAAGAACAGATCCTCCCAAAAATAATACCGAGTATCATGAAGGAATTTTTTCCTTTGTTGGCATGTCATTTCTCGAGAAATTATTCCACATGCAAGATAATTGGCAAAATCAGCAAACCAAGGTGTTTTATGAATTCGACTTACCTTAAATAGGTGTTCATCTGGGAAATTCTCGTTGATAGGAATACATGATCGAGTTACCTTATCTTGCTCCAACCTCGATAGAAGATCAGCTATCTGATTTTCGACAGCTTTTCTGTCTTGGATCTCAAGGTTAAATTCTTGGAGTAACAATATCCAACAAATTAGCCTCGATTTTGCATCTTTCTTCGTGAGTAAGTATTTAATGGCCACATGGTCAGTAAATACTGTAACTTTGGTACCTATAAGATATGAGCGAAATTTGTCAAAAGCAAAAACTATAGCAAAGAGTTCCTTTTCGCCATCAGTATAATTGAGTTGGGCTCCCGTCAAAGTTCTACTTGCATAGTAAATAGGGTGAAACACTTTGTTTCTTTTTTGACCCATCATAGCTCCAACAACATAATCACTTGCATCGCACATTAACTCAAAAGGTGAGCTCCAATCAGGTGTAACGATTATTGGGGTTGAGATTAACCATTTTTTCATTTCTTCAAAAGCTTCCAAACATGTTTTTTTTGAAACCAAACATTGCATCTTTCTCTAACAACAAACACAATGGTTTAGAAATTTTTGAGAAATCTTTGATAAACCTTCGGTAAAAACTGGCATGGCCTAAGAAACTTCTGACTCCTTTGACATTAATTGGGGCTGGTAATCTTTCAAATATGTTCACCTTTGCTTTATCGACTTCAATTCCTCTCTTTGAGATTTTATGCCCTAAAACAATCCCTTCCTTAACCATAAAATGGCATTTTTCCTAGTTAAGAACAAGATTCGTCTCTTCGCATCTCTTTAGTACCTTAGCCAAATTACTCAAACAAATATCATAAGTGTTACCAAAAATAGAAAATTCATCCATGAAAACCTCAACAAAGTTTTCAATCATATCAGTGAATATTGCCATCATGCATCGTTGAAATGTTGCAGGTGCATTACATAAACCAAAAGGCATTCGTCTAAAAGCAAACGTACCATATAGACAGTAAAGGTTGTTTTATGTTAGTCTTCCAGAGCTACAACTATTTGGTTATATCCCAAATAGCCATCTAAAAAATAATATAATTCATTACTTGTTAGTCAATCTAACATCTGATCCATAAAAGGCAACGAAAAATGGTCCTTCTGAGGGGCTTTAATCAATTTTCTGTAATCAATACAGATTCTCCAACCAGTAACAGTTCTCGTTGGAATCAACTCATTACGCTTATTTTCAACAATCGTGATTCCACCTTTCTTCGGTACACACTGCACCGGACTTACCCATGAACTATCTAAAATAAGATAAATGATTCCTGCATCTAACCATTTGATCACTTCCTTTCTCACAACTTCTTTCATAATCGGATTAAGCCTCATTTTCCCATCAATTCGAGCTCGTTCACCTTCTTCTAAAATAATTTTATGTATGCAAAAAGAAGGGCTTACACCTCGAATATCAGCTATGGTCCAACCAATTACTTTCTTATATTTCTTTAGAACAACAATTAGTTGCTCCTCTTAATCTTTCGTCAGTTCTGCTGAAATAATCATAGGCAAAATGGAACAGTCACTTAAATAAACGTATTTCAAATGGGAAAGAAGTACCTTTAGTTTGAGTTTAGGTGGTTCTTTAATTGACAACTTGGGTTGCACAAATTCTCTGATTTCTAACTCTAACGGATCAAATCGTGTGGATTGAATAAAATTCCTCAGATTGGCTTCCATCAAAGCCATGTTTTCTTCACCTTCTTCATCCTCTAAAGGGTTAAGATCTAAGGCTTTCTCCAATAGATCTTCAAAATTGCTTTCCATAGAAACCAAGGTTTCTATTTCTTCCATAATTGAACACTCTACTACCGGATCGGGAAATTTCATCACTTTAAGAATGTTAAAGGTGACCTGATCATCTTGAACTCGCATGGTGAGTTCACCTTTCTGCACATCAATTAATGTTCTTCCCATGGCTAAGAAAGCTCCCCCAAGGATGATCGACACTTCCTTATCTACTTCAAAATCTAAGATAATGAAATTAGCAGGAAAAATAAATTTTTCGGCTCTTGCTAAAACATCTTTGATCTTTCCCTCGAGGTATGCTAAAGATCGATCCGGTAGTTGAAGCATTACAGTTGTAGGTCTTACTTTACCTATCCCTAGCATCTTGAAAATAGACTTAGGCATCAAGTTGATAATCGCTCCAAAATCACACAAAGCTTTACCACAATAAGATTCACCAATGTTATAGGGTATAGTAAAGCTTCTTGGGTCTTTCAATTTCGGTGGCAGTTTGTTCTGTAGGAACGCACTGCACTCTTTTGTCAAAGCGATAGTCCCATACTTAATCATTTCTTCTTGGACAATATATTCTTCATAAACTTCACATAATTCGACATTTGTTCTAAAGCCTCCACCAACAGAATATTGATGTGTAAATGCTTCAGAACATCCAAAAACTTCTTAAATTACACCTCATGTTTCTGCTTGTGTTGCTGCAATCTGTGCAGATATGGAGGTGATGGAACTTTTGGTTGAACTGGATAACTCTTCTGAGTAGGTAAATCTACATCCAAAAAAGATGTTAAAGTATCTGAATTCACTAAGTTAGGATTTACCATGTCAGTCTTTACAGATTCTGATTCCTTTGGTGTAGGAATTTCAATAGCTGGTTGATTCTTCTCAATGGGTTTATCTTCGACATCAATCAATCGGGGTTCCAGAATTTTACCACTTCGCAATGCCATTGCCTTGATATCTTCTTTACCAAATTTCTTAGATTCTCAATATCGCTCGGTAAGGTTCCTTGCAGTCTATTACAAAGCTCTGTAGCTAACTGACCCATTTGGTTTTCCAAATTTTTCAATGTTACTGCTTGGCTTTGGATCAAAGCACCATTCTTTACCATGTACGCTTTCAACAAGTTCTCCAAACTGTTTGATGTCTCAGCTTGAGGTGGTTTTGGAGCTTGCTAATTAAACCCTTGAGATTGGTTGAGTCTATGTTGCAAGAAGTTGTTGTTCGGTCCATTTCCTTGGTTACTCCAAGAAAAGTTAGGATGATTACGCCATGAAGGATTGTAGAAGTTGGACTGAGGTCCTTGTCCACTCCTATTTTGATGTTGGCTCCCCACATAGTACACTAAATTGAGATTTGATGGTCAATTCTTAAAAGAATGAGCTTCCCCACAGTACACACAGGAAACTACTTAAAACGGACTTGGTGGCTAAGCTGCAAAATTATTAGCACTATTAATGGTAAACTATTTTAACATAGAGGAAATAGACGATACCTAAGCTAATAACGAAGTGAGGGCGTCAGCTTCATGAACTCTGGCTACACGTCTTCCTAAAGCTATTCGATTTGTTAGCCATTGATAGTTATTACTCGCGATCCTCTCAATGATCTCATAAGCCTCATTATAAGACTTAGACAAAATTGCACCAATCGCAGAAGCATCTACCACCAATCTTGTATGTGCATTAAGACCATTATAGAATGTCTCTAACTGGATACAATGAGGAATCCCATGATGAGGACCCTTACGAAGTAACTCCTTGAATCCTTCCCAAGCCTCACACAAAGACTCATCATCCAATTGTTGGAAAGTTGTGATCTCGTTTCTCAACTTAGCATTTTTGCTAGGCAGGAAATACTTAACCAAAAATCTCTCTGCTAATTCTTGCATTGTAGATATGAAACTTGGTGGCAATGAATTGAGCCATGCTCGTGCTCGATCTTGCAACGAGTACGGAAATAACTTCAACCTCAGTGCGTCTTCAGTCACACTGGCTATCTTGAATGAAACTCACCTACATAAACAATTGAAGGTGGAGATGTGGATCTTTCGTGGGCATACCACTGATTTGGCCCACCGTTTGGAGCATTTGAAACATCATTGGTTTTAATTCAAATTAGGTTGCCTCAATATCTGGCGTTCTAATTCCTGGATTTAACTCACTAAAAAGTGGCACATCATATTGTCTGATGCATTGATCCCTATCATCGGCAATGAGGATGGGGTTTCTACATGATCAGCTTCATTACCTTGGTCTTGATTCTGATTTCCAAGGTCCATCTCAACTTGTCTTTGAGCTGTTGGTTCACATCTTCATTTTCTGAAAGTTCACTCAATTTCAGGGTCTACAGGGAGTAAATCAATAATCCGATCTATGCTCATAAACACCTGAGAAGAAAATCACAAAATTAAAAAGAATAAGTTAGTAATGTTAGAAATAAACCAAATTGGAAGTAAATAATTTCACAAAAAAATAACTATGGCAACAGTTAACAATCCCCGACAACGGCGCCAAAAACTTGTAACGCGTAGGTTTGTGCAAGTGTACATAGTCGTTATTAAGTAATAAGTAAGTATCGAGTTATCGTCTTCATAGGGATTGTATTTGTGCTAAGTCACTTAATTTGTAAAATTATATTAACAATTTGGTAAATAAAAACACAATATAGTTGAAAAGTGATGATTAAAATATATTAAACTAAATGCAATGATCACTAATGTAAATTATCCTAAGTATGCAAAGTATATGAATGAAATAGATTTTAGCAAAATAAACACAATTTGCAACAATTATAACATAAATAAACTAGAACAATTACTTTAATTAAACTCAACTTATTATCAACATGTTTTATAACATTCGGAAAAACATTCCATGGCAACTCGATCTTTCATGAGTTTGGAAACCACAGTAGGTCCTTTCGGAATACTTTACTTAGTAAATACACATTTTACTAATCTTTATTTACTAAGGGTTTCTTACCATTCGTGTGAGGTAACAGGGACACGTTAGGTGTGTAACAGTTTAATCACACAAATCTAAAAACTATGCAGATAACAGAGCTTGGTAAGAGTTGTTATGCAACCTGCAATTTAATTGAGTTAGGATCTAAATTGAGCATGCACATTTCAATTATGCGTCCATTAGCCGTCGTCTGGTTAGGACCGCCTAGCTAATTCAGGTGTATTTCAATCACATATGAACGAAATACAGACTTGATTTTAATTGAAAACATGATCGATTGAGGCACAAACATTATTAGCATGAATCAAATAAATATTATTTAATCAAAATAATCATCCTAGCTTAAATAAAATTAAGCTAACATGGGTTGTAAACCAGAACAAAGAACACATAGCAAACATTTTCAGATTAAATTAAAGAAAGGAAAGATCAAAACCAGATCAAAGTGGCTGTCACCCAAGACTCTGACTGACGAGGCTCCTTTGCTTCCTTCGTTTTGCTCTTTTTCTGATGGCTTACCAAGATGGCTGACCAAGGGCTCTTTAAGAGGCTTAATAGCTAAAATATCTATGAAGAGATGATGCTAGGCGTTGGGAATGGAAAAGGCTAAAAGAATTTGGAGAGAAGAGAGAATGATGAATGAAGGAGTAAAGGTGTAACAGCCCGATTTTAGGCCTAATCAGAAAGGTGGTTTCGAGACCACAAACCTGATGCATTGAAACTTGTTTTTATTACATTTTCATGGTCTACAATTTTATGGAATGAATTTGTGAAAATTTCGTTTGCAAATTTTGACGTTTAAGCACTCAATTTAGCAAAAAGGACTAAATTGTAAAAAGTGGAAATGTTGAGTTTTACATGCTAGAGGTGTCAAATTGCTATGAAATTTTAAATTTAAGGTCCTTAGATGGCAACTAGACCATTTTACTTTAATTTGGACAAAAATATACATGAGGTAAGAGAATTTTAGTATTTTAAGAAAATGGAATTTTGGTCATTTAGTAATTAAATGAATTAAAAAGAAAAAATCAAGCCAAAATCTTTTCCATCTTCTTCTTTCTTGTGCCAAAATTTAGAAGGGAAGCCATAGCTAGGGTTTGGCCACTTTCAAGCTCGACTGTAAGTTTGTTCTTGCCCCATTTTTAATGATCTTTACATTTTTGAAGTCGTTATCTATCTATTTCTACCATTAATTTGAGAAATTATTAAGGTCTAGGGTTTGACCCATATTAGATATGTATGTATTTTGATGTCTAATTGTAGAAAATATGTGTTTGGTGTATGATAAACAACTTTTGTTAGGTATTTTTGATGAAAATGTCAAAAGGACCAATTTGTAGAAAGGTTATAAAATGTGTGTAAAAGTGTGATTAAATGAAAAATGTGGTCTTCTATAAGCATAAAAGAGGTTCGGTTAGGCTTGGGAATCGAAGAAATTGAATCTATTTCATATTATAAGCCTAAGGACCAAAACGTAAAAATGTTAAAGTTTAGGGGCAAAAACATAATTTTTCCATAATGTGATTTTTGAATTGAATTAAGTAATGTGAGTAATAAATGAGTTAAATTTTCTATTATAGATCATGAGAAATGAGGTTCGAACCTAGATTGGGTGAAAAACAAAGTGTTTGACGATTAGGTCCCATTTCTACTATTTTTGTACCAAGGTAAGTTCTTATGTAAATAATGCATTGTTTTAACTATGTTTTAAATGCTTTACTATTGAATGAATTATGATTGACCATTGAGCGTGTTCAAAAAATTTATGACAAGCTTGAAATCCCGGTTGAACCTTAGGAATAGATAGGATACAAATGTCATGACATTAGGGTTACTAAGTTTACGTGTAAGACCATATCTAGGATATGACATCGATATAAGATTTCATGTAAGACCACATCTGGGATGTGGCATCAATATGAGATTTCGTGTAAGACCATAGCTGGGCTATTGGCATCGATACGAGATTACATGTAAGACCATATCTGGGATATGGCATTGGTATGGTACTTTGTGTACGGGATTCCCGAGTATCCTTTAGTATTCCAAGTGGTTCAACGGGTAACTTAACGAGTATGACAAAGATGAATTGTGTGTAAATCCAAGTTCTAGATGATTCAGGTATGTACGTAAAACTTATATGTAATGAGCTTGTTATGTGATGAAACCTCGGTAAGGTTATGATTGAGTAAGTTTGACTATGAGATTTATAATAACATTTATGTTAATTTACCTCATGTAATTGTAAGTTAAATGTGTGTTTATGATGCTTATTATTTGCATGGGAACTTACTAAGCTATATAGCTTACACCCTTTTTCTTTCCCTTATCTTATAGTGTCACCAAGCTAGCTCGGGGATCGGAGACTGTCGAAGATCCACTCACACTATCAACTGATTTTTTTGGGTACCAATGAATTTGGTATTTTGAGTTATGGCATGTACAGGGACTTGGTTATTTTGTTATGTGCCATAATTGATTTGCCCAAATGTATTGGCTTATGTTGGTTGATAATTCATTTTGTAAATGGCCATTGAAATTGGCTAATATTGGTTTAAGTATATATGCATATGATGATGTTTTCATGGATGTGGAAATTTGCATGGTTTAAGTTGATAAGTATGTGATCTTAATATGTGGTAAATGGTAGCATGTGAATGATGTGTGGATGTCTTGATTATGGTTTGATTGGTTGAATGTAATTACTTAGATTAGTGTTATGTTTTGTTGTGTAGGTGTGTGCATTAAAGGGTGACAAAATGGCTTGGTAAATAGCCTTGTTTTTGTCCACAAGGGTAGACACACGGGCGTGTGTCCAGGCCATGTGTGACACACGGCTTGCCCTATGGGCATGTGTTCCGGCCGTGTATCCCCTACATCTTAATTGCTGTAAAACAAAATGCTCAGAATTGAGCACACAGGCAGAGACACGAGCATGTGTCTCATCCGTGTGGATGATACGGCCTCAGGCATGGGCGTGTGAAGTTTGCACCTATTTTATGAAAACTTATGAAAATTAAATCAACCACATGGCTTAACACACGGGAGTGTGACTTGGTTGTGTGTCTTCAATTTGTTCTTGGGTGAGAAATAGAGAGTTACACGGGGTTGGAACACGTGCGTGTGTGGACTTGTAACATCCCTCGCCTGCATCCAACGCCAGGACGGGGTTTGAGGTGCTACCTGACTTTAACTTAATCAACTATGTAATACAGGGCCATGAAATCTCAAACAATTTAAAACTTTTCTTTTCCCATGTAATATGTCCCTTATGTGGGCTTACGAGGCCATAAACATACATTTGGGGTGGTTCGGGACCCAACTGGGAACTCATTTAAAACTTAGAAAAATCTCTTGCATCAAAGCTTCACACGCCCGTGTGGGTATAGAGCACATGCCCATGCGCGAGGGACACACCCGTGTCCCGAGCCCATGTCTGAAAACCTGGGCATTCTGCCAAAACAACACAGCCCAAGCACACATCTGTACCCTGCAACCGTGTCCTTCACACAGCCGAGACACATGGCCGTGTCTCTTGCCCGTGTTCTACTAGTATACATACTGACTTCATGGCACAGCATGGACACACGCCCGTGTGGCCTGCCCGTGTACTAGAACGACTTTAAAGTTTTAGGTGCAGGGGACACACGACCATAGCACACACCCGTGGGCGTGAACTGTGTGTCACACACGGCCTAGACACACGCCTGTATGTCTTACCCGTGTGGACAAATTAGGCTATTTTCCAAGCCCTTTATCACCCATCTTGCACAACCTACACAAGATCATTTCAATATACCCATCTCATCACAATGAACATTAATTCAACCATAGAAAGAACATCGTATGCATTCATCAAAATGAATAATAGCCATTATTCTAGGCTTAATACAAAATAAAGGGCTTTTGACTTAGGCCAAAATACATAAACAATTCTCATGATGAATATATTACTCTAGCCCTATACATGCCACCTTCAAAAATATAAATCAAACTATACCAAATGCTGTGGACGATAGTGTGATCGATATCTCTGACTTTAAGGGATCCTCGAGCTAGCTAGATAATGCTGAAGGAAGAGGGAAAGGAAAGTGGGTAAGCATAAAGCTTAGTAAGTTGCATATAAATAAATATACAACAACAATCTCACCATTACTTATCATGCTCAAATGTAAACATAACTAAACTTACTCTTTGTCATCTATTTGAGTCACATTTTCTAAATTAAGCTCGATACTCATGCTTACCATATAGGTCCCTGTAACACTCACAACATGATTATTCTTTCTTTATCAAGATTGATCTAGAACTCTCACCATTGAAATGTTTGGAATACTACTGGATATTCACTGAACCTTTAACATGGGATATATTGCCGATGCATGTCCCAGACACGTCTTACACTGACTATCTCTATCGAGGCCGATGCATGTCCCAGACATGTCTTACACTGGCACTCATATGTGCATGCTGATGCATGTCCCAGACATGTCTTACACTAGCACACTTAGCTGACGCGTGTCCCAGACACGTCTTACACTGGCTATCTCTGTGCCGATGCCATGTCCCAGACATGGTCTTACACTAGCCCTCGTCTAGAAGCTGATGCCATGTCCCAGACATGGTCTTACACTAGCCCTCGTCTAGAAGCTGATGCCATGTCCCAGACATGGTCTTACACTGGCTCTCAGAATATGGCCGAAGCATGTCCCAGACATGTCTTACACTGGCGCACAATTCACCCAATGCCTTGGCATGAATATCCAGTTCGTACTCTAATATTTCAATGGGATTCTTCTATTATCTCAAATATTACTAGGCATTCTCGATTCATAACTTAGTAACTCATTCAATATCAATTCAAAGGCAATATGAATGCAAGTATTAACAGTGTAGTTGTATTATTTACATACAACTTACCTCGGTTTACAAAAAGTACTTAACTACTTGGTTTAATCGGTTTGCTTGGCCTTCCCCCGATCTAGGTTTGGATGTGGTAAGTCTTGATCTATAATGACTATATGCACTCATTTAGTCACTAATTAGGATTAAACAATCATAAATTCACACCTTTGGTAAAATAACCATTTTGCCCTTAGACTTTGACAAAATGACCATTTTGCCCTTATGCTCGAAAATTGATTTTTATTGAATTTCTTTGTATTTCAAGCCTAGATAAACTCTTTTTAATACTATAGTAATCCCAAATTCTCAATATTTTACACACTTATCATCTATTTTGCAATTTATGCAAAATAGCCCCTTTAGGTGTTTTCATGCCAACACCTTTCACAAAAGGTGTTTATAACATAACTAAAACTCATATTATTCCATAAAAACTCAATAAAAATCTCAAAATCATCCTGGAAAAATCTTAAACTATTGACCATTTTGCAAGATGTCACCCTCATTTGAAAGCTCATGCTTCAAGGGTTTCAAAAATGTGAAAATCTTGAAGGAAACTCATTAAAATCACTTACTTGTGAGGCTTATTGTTGTTGTAAGTTTTTGAAGCTCTTAAACCCAACAATGGCTGATATTTTTGGTGGAGATAAGGAAAAAATGAAGAAGAAATGGCTTTTGTTTTATTTAATCAAAAACTAGTCAAATTTGATGACCTCATCCACACCTAAATATGTCAATTTTGTCTCCCCTCACACCATGGTCGGCTAGGCTATTCAAAAGGGTCTAATTGCCCTTTAAAGACCCTAAATTTAAGTTCTCTAACTATTTAAAACATTTGGGTACTAAAATATAACTTTTACCTTTTATGCGATTTAGTCCTTTTTCGCAATCAGGCTTGAAAACATTAAAATTAGCTCACCAAATTTTTTCATGCACTAATCAAATCATACTATAGCCTCATAAAAATGATAAAAATAATTTTCTAACTTTAGATTTGTGGTCTCGAGACCACTGTTTCGACTAAACCCTAAATCGGGCTATTACAGGACCACACAGCCTGCCCACACAAGCGTGTCCCAAGCCACACGGGTGTGTGGCTCTTAAAACATGAAAAATTTTCTAAATGTTGTGAAATTTTCTAAAGTTCTCGGTTTAATCCCAAACCAATTCCAATGCATGTTTTAGGCCTCGTAGGCTCGTTTTAGGGACGATGTAAATGTATGTGAAAAGTTTTAAATTTGGACAGAAAATGTACATCTCGATTTTGTATGATTGCTTGTGTATAAGCCCAGTAATGCCTCGTACCCTATTCTAGTGTTGGATACGAGTAAGGGGTGTTACATTTAGTGGTATCAGAGCTACAATTTAGTCGATTCTTGAACTAACGTAGCGTGTGTAAGAGTCTAGCTATACATGCCATAAATGAATTGTGATAGTGTGATGACTCCTGACAATTTTAAATTGTATTTTCGTATAGTAAATGGATCCCAATCGAGCTAAGGCTGATGATGTTGAAAGTAATACGCCGGCACCCGCTCAACGGGCAGCGCCGTCTGATAGTAGACCCCCAACAGTTGGTTAGGGAGAAGGGGTAGGGAAGCCTTTCTCCATAAGATGAATGAGTGGTATACAAAGTTTGTTCGAACAGACCCAAATGCCCAACCTCCTCTACCCTTACCTATTCCTCAATCGATTCCCGTAGCTCCACAAGGTATGGAATTCGTAAGAATGAATAAGCCCCCAGTTGATAAGATTCAAAAGTAAAGGGCTGAAGATTTCAGAGCTAATGCGGATGATGATCCCGAGAGAGTCGAGTTTTGGCTTGAAAACTCCATTAGGGTATTTGATGAGCTGCCTTGCACACCGGATGAATGTTTAAAGTGTGTCGTCTCACTACTGAGAAATTCTGCATATCACTAGTGGAATACACTAGTATCAATGGTACTGAGAGAGAGGGTTATGTGGGAATTCTTTCAAGAAGGGTTCCGAAAGAAATATATTAGTCAACGATTCATCGATCAAAAACGTAAAGAATTTCTTGAGCTGAAACAAAGTCGAATGTCAGTGACAGAGTATGAGAGAGAATTTGTCAGGCTTAGCAAATATGCTCGAGAGTGTGTTTCTACCGAGGCTATCATGAGCAAGAGATTTGAGGATGGATTGAATGAGAATATTCGTGTGTTTGTTGGGATCTTAGAACTGAAAGAATTTGTAGTATTGGTCGAGCGAGCCTGTAAGGCCAAAGAGTTGAATAAAGAAAAGAGGAAAGTTGAATGTGAAACTAAAGATTTGAGGAAAAGACCGATAAGCAGGTCATTTTTAGCTCATTCAAAGAAATCTAAAGAAATGTATTCCTGTTCAAATGTATCAGCTGGGTATTCCCACAGAAACCGCGAGAAGCAATACTCGAGTTTTAAATCTCAAGCCACTTCAATGGCAAGTGTGGGTAATGTAAGGCCTAACAGACCCAAATGTCAACATTGTGGAAGAAGGCATCCCTACAAGTGTAGGATGAATGACCGGGCTTGTTTCAAGTGTGGTTCTCAAGAGTATTTTATCCAAGATTGCCCCAAAATGGCTGAGAAAGAAAAATTTTAGAGTGCAATGCCAAGCAATACTACTAATAAGGGTAGGCCACCGAGGAATACCAGGAATACTACTTAATTTATTAAAATTGTGTTTATGTTGTTATAGGCCTCGGTAAGATGTTTGATTAAGTAAAACCATGACTAAGTTATTCTTACATTACAATTGTAAGGTAACTAATGAATTTGTAATTAATTGACATGATACTTAATCAATGCATGTTTAATCATCTAAGATAGCTGAGGGTTAAATTAGCAATGGTATCTAACGATAAATTAGCCTTGCATAACTTGCAATATTATTGTGATTAAATGGTTTCAGGTAGAAATACATTGTTACCTCACATGATCTTTTATGCGCTTATGATATTGAATTAATTGCTTGAATTGGTATAGAGATATGTACAAGAGATTATTTTGATTTCATAATTATGTATGTGCATTAACACATTTGCTTATTAAAATTTGTTTAATCAGTTGAATTGACATAAAGATATAGTCAAGAGATAAATGGATTTTGGTAAGTAAGTATGTTCATAAGTTAACAAATTACCGAGTTGCCGTGAATTTATTCGTAACAACATAAACAATGAGTTTAATAATTCTAAGTTAAGAAATGTAATTAATCTAACACAATTATGTCATCTTGATTAAAATCATCTTTTGAAATCGTGCATTGGAACTTTTTTTTTATTTTTATTTATTTTACTTAGTTAAAATCCTAGTTTTTAATCACCTCCTCAAATCAAAATATTTTTCTTCACCAAAATGTTTTTAAAATTGCATTCATAAGTAATTCTTTTCACAATACCTGTGGGTACAATAACTCAACATTTACTTATCACTTTATTACTTGTTACGATTGTGTACACTTGCATATTTCTGTCGTTCCAGGCCACTCCAGAAGGCATAAAACCTCTGGTGAGCAATTTCGTCCCATATTAGATGATTTGTAAGGAAAACTGGTTAAGAACTAACCAAGTGTGAACTAGAAGAGTTAAAGACTAAAAGGGTAACATGTAAGTTCTCAGACGTGGCAAATTCTGATAAGCCACTCAGTCTTGACGTGACGTTCACCAAGTCCTTATAAAAACCTAGGTTAGGTTAAAAAGGACACTTAGGTTAAGTTAAGGAGGGTCGTCTCCCTTCTTAAGGATGGAGGGGCTAAGCAGATGAAAGCTTTCTCCCAAAAATACAAGTTTGGAATTCTGGTTTTCTGCTAGTAAGCTCCCTCTCAACAAGGTATGTTTCATGACCCTGTCTACTAAGGAAATGCAGATATGTGAGTACTCTTGAAGAAATAAAGCTTAGTGATATGTCTGAGTTAAAGTAGAGGCAAAATGTTACCCGAATGAGTTTTGATAAAGTCTTTGTTTGCTGAGGCGAGGAATCTACAGCATCTGGCTGATTGAAGGATCTGGAGCTCAAATAGTTGCCTAAAAGAAGAAAAGGTTATATCTAATGTTTAAGCTGCCGTTGAAGTTATAAGGTGAGTCTCTAGACTGACTCTTACATGTATGTTTGTAATCTAGTTACTTATGTGCTTAGTAACCAGAATGTGAAACTTACACTAACAAAAGATAAAAATGAAACTAGTAAAGCATGACTCTATGACTCTGAGAAGGAAAAAATTGGTATGCATGCATACATGTCTAAAAGCATGAACATGTCTATCATGAGCTAGTCACGATTTGAAAGAGTCTGATTTGAAGAGCTTTGTAGTTGTAAGCATGAATGCATATGTCATGAAGAAGTCTGAAAGGAATAAGTCTATCGAGTATGAGTTTGCATAAAGTGTTTGTGTTTGTTTCTAGAGTCGTCTAAAGGGGTTGTCGAGACTAAAAACACGAATCTCTAAAAGGAAAAATCCATGGCACTCTAAAGACCATATGGTGTAAGATCATGGCTGGGCCATGGCATCATATGGAAAAGATTTAAAAGACGATTGGGTGAGTACCAAAAAATGAGGGAAAACCTAACGACAGTGAGTTTAGGCGAATCATTATCATATAAACACCAATTTTTGTAAAAGTGAGCATTGTGGCTATCTCTATTACATAGAAACCTTTGTGGCAATCCCTGTTAAAAGAAAGCCTTTATAGTTATCTCTGTTAAAAGGAAGCATTTCTCGCTATCTCTATTAAATGAAATATTTTACTATGATATCTACTAAATGGAATCCTTTGTGGTAATCTCTTTTAAAAGGAATACCTGTGTGGTGATACTCTGAAGGGAAAGCCTTTGTGGTGAGTACTTAATGTTAAAGGAATACTTTTATGGCTATCTCTATTAAAAAGCATTTGTGGCTATCTATGTGAAAAGGGCATCTTTGTGGCTATCTATATTAAAAGACGCCTTTGTGGTTGTCTTTGTTAAATGGATGCCTTCGTGGTTAGACTCTGAAAGGAAAGCCTCTTTGGCTATCTTTGGAAAGAAAAGCCTCTGTGGCGAATTTTGAAGAACGGATCTCGTAATGACCATCTGAAGACAATGTCTTTGGATAGACACCAAATGAATGGCGAGCCACATATACTTGCAAGGGATGAATAGAAAGGCTAGTGTGCATCAAAGTATGTGGCGAGGCAAAGTTATGTGTTGAAAGTGTGTATAGAAAGTATATTAAAGTAAGGAAGAGATCGGCAAAATCTTAGATAAGTATTGGGCGTAGTCTACCCTACCTAAGGAAAATGATAAGACTAGTAAGTATGAGAAAAAAAAATATTAAGTCTGATTATAAAAACCCATTTTCAATAAAATCAGAATAGTGATTTTGAGACCACAAATTTGATAAGTAAATTATTAGTTTATTATTATTTTAATATCTATAGGATATTATTAAGGTCGTAGTAAAATTTCGTTAAGAAATTTTGACGTTTGCATGAGTAATTAAGTAAAATAGATTAAATCGTAAAAAGAGTAAAAATAGAGTTCTATTAATTAAAAGGGTCAAATGGCTATAGAACTTTAAAGTGAGAAGACCTAAATGGTAATTAAATCATTTTTATAGACATTCATGGCAAGGTTTTGTTGCAAATTATAATAAGTAATAAGCCTAAAATGGTAATTTGGGAATTAAAAGAAAATTAAGAAAAGAAAAGATGAATTAAAGTTATCATCTTTCATTCTTTCTCTTAGCTTGGCCGAATACACTATTGAAAGGGGGAAGCTTGATTTTGAATTTCACTTGCATGGTATGATTTTTAAGCTCGTTTTAATATTTTTAAGTTTTCGGGATCATTGTAGCTTAACCTAGCTAGCCGGGGGATCAATTTGCAAAATTGTTAAAGATTTAGAGTTGTACCAGGAATGCTCTTGTGTGATTCTTAATGTTTTATGATAGGTTACGAGTCATTGTTGATAAATAAACAAGTTTTGTTAAGTGATTTTGATAAAAATTATATTTAGGGACTTATTTGCAAAAATAATAAAAGTTTATTGTAAATTTGTGAAATGATGGTTTGTATGGATTGGTTGAGGTACCTAGAGAATCTGACTAGCTTGAGAAAATGATTAAAATGCTTAAATTTAAATTTATGAGATTAAGGACTAAATTGTGAGAAGTTAAAATGCTAGGGGAAAAATTGTAATTTTTGCATAAAATGAATTATGGATTAAATTGATGTTTTGAAGTACTCAATTGAATGAAACTATTGTTTTAGATCACGAACGAGGTGACGATCGTGGAAAAGGAAAGATTTTGGAGCAATTCCTATGCTTTGCAATTTCTACAATCTAGTTCAGTAAATTCGTTATATGTTTATTTATAGTTGAATTGAGTACCTTATTAGTGATTAATCTTTGAATTATGTTAAGAATGATGCTTAAATGTGGAACTATATTGATATTCGGGCTTTGTGCCTAGCAGGCTTTGTGCCTGTGTTATTCAGGCTTTGTTCCTAGTAGGCTTAGTGTCGGTGTTATTCAAGCTTTGTGCCTAGTAGGCTTTGTGTCAATGTTATTCAGGCTTTTTGCCTAGCAGGCTTAGTGCCAGTGTATTAAAAAGTTAACATCCATTTGGAAATTTGTAGTTGATATCAAATGAATCTATTATTGAACTTATTATGCTCCTTTGTGCTTATTAGTTTGATTTGTTTTTTAAGACTCTTGGAATCGTTACTCTGATTTGATCGACTCAGAAGCTGACAGACTATCATTATCATCTCGGTAGTCATTTTGGTTCTTGTTGTCGTTGGTTAAAGTGGCATGTATTAGGAAAAGTCCTTAGTAATATGATATTTTGATGAATATGTAATTATTAAACGTTGATATGTTTGTGCTTGTTGATATTAAATGGTATTTAGACTTGTGTTGCATAACTAGGTAAGCCTTTTGGAACACTTACATGTAGTAGATGTATAAAGCTTTTTGGTGCAAAGTGTTGGAGTAAGAATGCTTTAATTGTGTTATGTGTTTTAGCTTAGTAAGTAATGAGATATGATGCTTGAATTGTAATAGGTTTTCGGCATGTTTAGGTAAGTTGAAAATAAATGTATTTGAGGTATCTTGTATGCCATATTGGTTGTATGAGAATGGTCAGTTGAATTGGTCATTTTATACATGTTTTGGTAAGGTATTGAAGCCTTGAGATTGTGCACAAAATGCTTTTAGGTACATACTTGATTTGGGTGATGGAAATGGCTTGATTTTGGCCAATTTCATGTCCACATTGTAACACCCCTTACCTGTATCCGACGTCGGGACAGGGTTCGAGGCATTATCGAATTTAAACATAAACAAACATACAAAACTGAACCATAAAATTTCATCCAAATTTAAAACTATTCAAGCACATGCAAATTGTCCCTTATAAGGGCCTACGAGGCCCAAAACATACATCAAAATCGGTTTGGGACTAAACTGAGAACTTTTAGAACCTTTTTGACACTTAGTAAATTTTCTTGTTTTGGAAAGCCACACTCCCGTGTGGCCATACACGCCCATGTGACTTGGGACACACCCCTGTGCTCAGCCCGTGTAACTCTCTGACTATAACGTCATAACCTAAATAAGATCACACGACCAAGTCACAAGCCCGTGTGATTAAGCCATGTGGAAAATTAAATTCAAAAACATAAGTGCGGACCTCACATAGCCTGGGCACATGCCCATGTCCTGAGGTCATGTCCTCCACGCGACTGAGACACACGACCGTGTCTCTGCCCGTGTGTTTACTACTGGGCATTCTATTTTGCATTAATTAGGGTGCAAGTGACGCACGGCCGAGCCACACGCCTATGGGGCAGATCGTGTGTCGTATATGGTCTAGACACATGCCCATGTGTCCAACAGTGTTGACAATTTCTAGGCTATTTTCCAAGCCATTTGCCACCTTTAAGCACTCACACACTTAAACCCACTTCATGGCATACAACATGGCACATTTATCATATAAAGCATAGACATTTATGTTCTTAATAAATCAATGTATAACATATTCAAGTTAGTAGGTTTACCCAAGGAATTCCACACCAATTTCATGGATAATCATCTTTGCTATCCTACTCCCAAGTCATACATTTGTAACACATTTATTGCCATCCACCACACTCATTATCCCAAACAATCACAAGCTTCATCAAACATATACCTTTAGCATGTAAACCACATCTCATCACACATCCATCAAACAACCACAACAAGCATAAACACATTTGCATGCATGCATAACTAATAGGGTTACAGCCCAAATAATCAATATGAGCCACTTCTCATGGCCATATACAAAATGTATAACAATACCATCAAGAGCCAACACATTTGACTAATCAATATGACACATAACAAAAAGACCAAGTCCCTATACATGCCATGTTCAAAATGTTGAATCTAACTATACTAAATTTTCCAATTGATAGTGTGATCGAAAACTCCGACATCCTCTGATCTCCGAGCTAGATTGGCGACACTATAAGAAAAAGGAAAAGGAAGGGGGTAAGCTTTAAAGCTTAGTAAGTTCACCTGCAAATAATAAGCAACATAAATTATACAATCTACATAAGGCAAAGTTCATAAATAATCATCAAGTCTCATAAGCATAACTTTTTCATATACATTCTTACCACACGTTCTTAGCATAGCAGGTCATTTATTCATGGGTTTTATGTACGTACCTATACCAACTTGCACATAATGCTTACTTTCTTTTCTTTAACGTATTCATCAAGATTACTGTGACAGCCCTAATTTGACCCTAGTCGGGAAGTGGTTTCGGGACCACTAAATCGAGTCGTGAAAATAATTGAATGTTAATTTCGTGCTTAATTTGTATGAAAATGCATATGTGAATTTGTGGTGCTTTGATTTTTGCCATTTAAGGTGAAATTTATTGAAAGGGACTTGTGTGAGAATTTTTGAAAATGTGCTAGGTACTTATGTGATGGCTTATTACTATATGCTTTAAAAATCATAAGGATGTGCATGTCAAATTGCCATATTTTTCTATAGTGGCCGGCCATGTGGTTTAGTAGTTGAAAAAGTATAAATTTTATATGTATTTATATATATAAATGTATTATAATAGGTAATAACAATTTTATATTATAATAAAATAAGTAAATGGGTGAAAAGAACAAGGTTAATTACTTTTGTTCTTCACTGCCGATTTCTTAAAAAAAAAAAAGAGGGGATAGGAGAGATCAAACTTTCGGCTATTTTAGCATCAAAATTAAGGCATGTTTCATGTTCTATCTTCAAATTCTTGTGAAAATTTAGTTAATTACATAGTTTCCTACGTAGCCCATGTTAAAACTTTAGTTTTGGTTGAGGATATAGCATTCGGCCATTTACCTGAGTTTTGCTAAATTATTGATAGTTGAATGTTAGTTTTAAGGAATGAATAATTGTGATTGTAGTGGAGTTTCATGTTGCTTAGGTGATGAATTAAGCAATTTTTGCATTTGGACTTATTGACGAGATGCAAGGATTTTGTTTTATTATAAATGCAAATTCAGTCATGGAATTTGTTGTATTTCTTATTAAATTTTCATGAATTTCATTATAGGAAAAATTAAGGATGAATTTGAGTTGGCTATTAGTGATTTGTGTGAATCACTTAGCTAAGTGAGGTATTCGACTAGGTCCATTTGAACAAATGTTTTGGTGTTGGCTGTTTAAATGATATTATTTTTGTATTAAGTTGAATTGGAAGATTGATAAATGTGTTAAAGATGACTCAAGACTTATATAAGCATTCGGCAATAGCCAAGGAGTGGGAATTTTTGATAGTTGATGTATATGTGTAATGAGTAGTGTTATATATATGTGATTTATTTGGTAATAGAAAATTTGGCTAAAATGATTAGGGTGTTTCTTGATAAAATATTTGCGATGGTTAAATTTGTGTATAAGAAAGCAAGATAAGCTATGTGAGTTTTGCTTGTGTATGCGAGCTAGGCATAAGTTGAATAATCTGTCATTAGGGTTATATGATCATTTTGAGTTTGAGCTATAAGTGATTTTCATGGTTTGATAAGTTCTTGCCATTTTTGGTTATAAATAAATATGAAATTTGAATCATGGCATATTTTTATAAATTATAATACATATTGAATTTGATATGTGATTGCCGAATGTGATTAATAAGTAAATAATATTGGTTAAGTAATTAAACAAATCTATTTGCTTTAATTAAGCTCAAGAGCAAGGAAGATTAAAGTTGGATAGGGGAAAAGAGAAAGTAATAGAGTAGCCAATCCGCAACCGTTCGAATATACCGAGGTAAGTTTTGAGTAATCACATTTATTATATAATTGATGATGTAATGAGATAAGTATGATAGATGAATTGCGACCTATTGTCTCTACTTGAATGAGGTTGTTTGATAAATAAATTGAGTATATGGCATGTAACCGAATGGTTATTAGGAGTTAAGTTGGGATAGTGAAATGGTTATATGTTCTTGTGTATGAATATTAAACCGAAAGTTATGTTGAAGGTGAATTTTTTTTGTGTGCTTATATTCGAGTGAAGAAATTGAATTACTAATGTGATATGTTATGTGAATTGAGTTATCATGTGAGTAAATATGCTTGGCACTCGATATATATGTCCGGGTTAAGTCCCGCAGGCTTAGTGCTGGTAATATATCCGGGTTAAAGTCCCGCAGGCTTAGTGCTGGTACTATATCCGGGATTAAAGTCCCGCAGGCTTTGTGGTAGTGACTGGATTCAGGTTTTAAACCTAGCAAGCTTAACGCCGGTGATTCGAGTAAGATTATGAATTCGAATGTTTAAGGTAAACTACTATTGATTATGTATGATACATTATGATGGCCAGGTATGTATTATGTACTCATATGTGAATTGATTTTAAAGTGAATTATTAGTATCAAAGAATGATATATGTGTGTGGATGATTACTATATCTACGAATAAGAGAATGACCTATTCGGTCGATGTCTGTCATTATATGAAAGTATGTGACTTAAATTAATTGTATGAGCTATAAAGTAAAGTAAAGTATATGCTGAAAATTTCTTTGTGTATTCATAAATATATATATTCGGCCAAGAGGCTTTATAATTGGTGTACTTGTGTATATTCGGCCAAGTGATTTGTAATTAGAATACGAGTTTTGTGATACTTAATGTTCGATTTAAATGACAAGTTTTAATTGTTTGTATTGCTTAAAACTTACTAAGCTTATGAAAGCTTACTCTACTGTTTGTTCCTCTTTTTTTTTTTTTTTAGATTGTCGATTTTGGCCACCGACTTGGTAGATCGTCAGCAGTTCATCACACTATCGATCATTTTGGTACTATTATATTTTGGTGTTGATGTGGCATGTATAGGTTAGACTGTTGAGAACGATGTTTTGTAAATGTAAATATTTAGCCATACGAATATGGCATATGATCTTGAATGTTTGTATAGATTTCAGCTTGATTTTGGATTGTGTTTAATGACTATGTGAATGTGATAATTAAATGTTTAGTTCGGTAATACCTCTTAACCTTAATCCGGTGATTAGATATGGGTTAGGGGTGTTACAATTACTCATTGAATTTCTCTTAGAACTACTCGTTGAACACTTGGAATACTATTGGATACATCGGAATTTCGCACCTAAGTGCCCCATATGTAGCCAACGCTGCTTTCGAGCTACTCACGGGTCTGTCAACAGCAGCTGTCAGGTATCCGCAACACATGCCAGATTACCCAGCCATCGGTAAAACATACCAAACTAGAACTCGGAACACCATAACATGTGTCACATATATCATGAACTCAAACCACAACTCATGAGTTCAGATTACACAGTTCCTAGTGACATGTCATGTAATACCCCCTAACCCCATACTGTCGCCGGTACAAGATTACGAGACATTACCGGTCATTACAGAACATTTTCAGATAATTCATGATAAGTTGTCCTCTTGTACAACACCCCATAAAATATTTATATTTGGAGCTAAAAATCTCCAAATTAAGTTCCGTTAATTTTCCTTGAAACTAGACTCATGTACCTTTCTACAATAAAATTTCCAAAATTTTTGATTTATCCAAATAGTATATTTTATTCTTCAAAGTTACCCTTGATTCACTATATGACAGTTCCGACCCTTCTGCACTAAAGTTCAATTATCTCATATCACAGGACTCGAATAATGTTCTCATCTATTTCTATTAAAAATAGACTCATTAACGATTCTAAAATATAAATTATAGCTCATAAATATTCTTGTAAAATTTATGGTGAATTTCTAAAGTCAAAACAGGGGATTTCGAAATTCATTCTGACTCTGTTTCACATCAATTTAAAAATCTCATAACATACAGCTCATTTACCTATTTTGTTTCTTCCATATGAAAATAGACTCAAATAAATTCAATTCCATATTTTATTCCTCATCTAATTCTATCTCTAATATTTTTGGTGTATTTTCAAAGTTGGAATACTGCTACTGTCCAAATCTATTTTAGTAAAAAAAAAATGTTGATAACTAAGTTTATAACATCTTCATTTCTTCTCTCTACAATATTTGCCAACACTTCCTCTTATTTCTCTTCAATAACATATCAGAAACATACCATACTTAAGGTTTTAGTAACATTTACATAACATACCAAAATATCACTTAACAACTTAGGTACTTTCAAAATGACCAAAAGACATCCTAGGTACAATGCCATTTTCCAAAAAGATAGAAACTTCACCAATTTGAGTTCGGGGATCGACTTGTATGCTGAGTCCTTATACTTTCGTATCTAGCCTGCGCATGGAAACAAACCGTAGGCTGAGAATACTCTCAGAGGTATTTATACAAATAATAGCTTAATCAACTTTAAAACATGGTAATTCAAACACATTATTGTTATTATTCAATATCAATCATCATTTCAATAACAGTCAAACAATCAGTAATTTAATAATCTTTACTTTATTTACCCTTATTAACATAACTCGGACACTGACGGATACATGGATCCAACCCACACTCCAGGATAAGCACATAGTGCTTCATTGGAACAAATCTGAAACTTTAACATTATAGTACACAAAGTACTTCATCGGAACAAATCCGGAACTTTAACAGTAGTCGACACATAGTGTCTCATCACCTCAAGGTCGGAATATCCCAATACTTCCAATTCCTATGACATGT
Source organism: Gossypium anomalum (assembly GCA_025698475.1). Classification (NCBI taxonomy): domain Eukaryota; kingdom Viridiplantae; phylum Streptophyta; class Magnoliopsida; order Malvales; family Malvaceae; genus Gossypium; species Gossypium anomalum. Next base: position 67,637,785 of record CM046956.1, read on the forward strand.
CAACTATATCTGACTAGCCCGACACTGTTAATAGGTTGTTCAAAATCACATTCATTTCAATATGGTAAGAATACTTACCTTATTCACATTTTCATACAATATAAATATCAAATATAGCAATAACGATTAAGCTCGGTTTATAGAAATACAAACCACTATTTATCGAATTTAATCTATATCTTCGTTCACTTTCTCTTTTCCCTTCTTTGATGACATATCCGGTGCTACGTTAACTACGGACAGTTCTACAATTGAAAATCATCAAAATACTAATCAAAAAATCACATTTTCACTTTCTATCAAACTTTTACAAAAATTCCAATTTTGTCCTTTTCCCATTACTAATCTTTTTTTTTCTTTAACTAAATCATCATATTTTCATTTAATCAACTCATTAACAATTTCAAGCTCATAAAAAAAATCATCATAAAACATAAATTTTGAGCTCTATACAACTTAGTCCCAAGTTAAACCTAACTTAAAAATTCCTTTAACAAATCACTTCTAACTTCACTTTCTATCAATTTAACCCATAAAACCTCAATTTATTCAACTAAATCAATATCTAAAAATTCTCTATTTTTCTTCATTTAAACCTCATACATGTAGAACTTTCAATTAGGCATCCATAAACATAAAAATCACAAGAAAATGAGCTAAAACAACTTACCAATCAAGCTTTAGGGCCTTAATCCTCAAATTTTCCCTTTTCTTTTTCTTTCTTTCTTTCTCACGTTTACTCTCTGTAACTCTTTCTATCTTTTTTTTTTCTTCTATTTCATTTCCTTTATTCATAAATCTATATTCAATATAATATTATTAATAATATAATATTATTCTAATAAAATAACTTAATCTATAAGAAAAACTACTTTAACACATTTAATATTTTTACCAACTATTACACATGTTATACAATATTAACACACACATGTCACTTAGGGTCTAATTGCTAGATTAGTCCCTTTACTAATCTTTAATATATACTTAAACTTTTATACCTTATGCAATTTAGTCCTTATTCTAAATTCAAGCTATTTAACTTAATCAAACATTAATCAACCACTCAACTATAATTCATAAATATTTCTAATAAATATTCATGAATTAATTTCACGGAAACAGTACTCAAGACTCTATTTTCGATACCGTAACTTTCGATTCATTACAATTCTCTCCCCCTTAATAAATTTTGTCCTCGAAATTTACCTGAAAGGAGATGGGGGTACTGAGATTTCATCATTTCTTCCGGTTCCCACGTAGCTTCTTCAACACTGTGACTTCGCCATAGCACTTTCACTAAAGGAATACGTTTATTATGCAATTCCTTTACCTCTCGTGCTAATATTTCAACTGGTTCTTCTTCATACGATAAATCAGGGCGAATCTCTACATTCTCAGTCGTAATAACATGTGAAGGATCCGATCGATATCTTCTTAGCATAGAAACATGGAAGACATCGTGCATTTTCTGTAGTTCGGGAGGTAAAGCTAATCAATAAGCTACCGGTCCAATTCTTTCAATAACTTCGTAAGGCCCAATAAAACGAGGACTTAACTTTCTTTTTTGACCAAATCTTAGTATTTTCTTCCAAGGTGAAACTTTCAGAAACACTTTATCACTGATAAACCTTAATTTATACATATTTATAACTCATGCTTAACGCATTTTATGAATGATTTCTCCTTATATTTGGTGAATTCGATGCTCCTAATGCCTTAATTTCATTTTTTATCCTTAGGTAAGCATAGGAGAATGAAAGGAACGAGAAACGGGCCAAAAACGAAAAAATTGGGCCAAAGCACGAAATCAACATAGCATGGACCTCCTCACACGAGCAAATCCGGCCGTGTCAATCTGGCAGAATTGAAGCACGATTCACACGGGCAGCTCACACGCCCATGCCAATCTAATAGGCTCGAACATGGCCTGAAGTAATCGCACACGGCCCTGTCACATGGGCGTGTCCCTGCCGAACCCTAATTAAGCTTCATTCGAAACAGGCTAAATTTTAGGTCTTCTTAGGCATTCTAAAGCCTATAAATACACCCTAAAGGAGGAAGAAAAGGGAGACGGAGAATAGGGAGTAAGGAATTACTCCAGGGAAGCCGATTGATCCATCTCAGAAGCTGGAGCCACCATCAAGACTGAAGATCTCTCCTCAACCTCCCCTTCAGGAGTTTTGGGTTTTCTTTATGTTTTGTAATTTTTATTATTCTGAGATGTGTTCTTGTTTAGTTATGAACTAAACCCCTAAATACCTAAGGGGGATAAAACCTATGACTAAACCTTGTCATTATTTCTGAATCGTATGATAAATATTTAACTTGTTCTTAATTATGTGTTCTTAATTCTTGTTTTGGTATTTCAGGATATCACTTCAAGTTACTACTCTTAGTTGGAGGAGGGATAGACCTTGACTAAGAGTAACTTTGTCGTAATTAAGCAAAGTTGATTGCGCGTATAGAGATAGGGTGACAAGATTTTGCCAGATTAGGGTGAAACCTAATAAGGGAATCCATAGATCAAGTTAATGCAACCTTAGGGTGTTAATTAGAGATAACTCTCAGTTATTCAACCTAGGGATTAGACCTTGTTAGTCTTGAAAGGGATAATAATATACATTAGGGATTTCTACGGAACAAGTTGAATGAATAAATCGTCTGGTTCAGAGCCAGAATAATAAGTAAGAGTCTAGGTGGATTTTTCCTTAGGTATTGTCTCAATCAATCGTTTTCCACAACAGTAATTTCCCAATTTCTATTTTATGCAAGCTCTTAGTTTAATTAGTTAGTCAAAACAATCCTCTTTTATTCGACTAGATAATAAAAAGACGGACATTACTAGTACTCATAGTCCTTTGGGTTCAACAATTCGGTCTTCCTAAAGCTGTACTACTGTTCGATAGGTACACTTGCCTACGTCATGATCATAGTTAGTTTCAAAAATGAGTCATTACAAATTTATAAAACTTATCACACGAAAAATCGACGATCAAGTTTTTGGCGCCGTTGCCGGGGACTAAGATATTAGGAACGCTAAACTTTTATTACTTTAGCCATTTATTTTCTTGCAATTTAACTTTAATTTTTACTTTACTAATTTTCTTTCTTTTTCTCCTGGCAGGCTCTTATAGTTTATGACTAGAAGAAACCCGTCAGGACCATTGCTTTTCGACGAGGAAATTGATCGTACAGCTCGTAGAAATCGACGAGAAATTAGGTGTAGCTTAAGATACACAGTAGAAGAGCAAGAGGACGATATCTCAACTACTACTAAAGAGATGGCTGAAAATCAAGACAATCTGCTACCTCCAGCCATACCCGCTGAATTAGTAAATTAGAATCCTACTCCTCGTACTATGTATGATTATGCTAAACCTAATTTTACAGAAATTGAGTCAAGTATAGTTAGACCTGCTATTGCTGCAAATAATTTTGAGCTGAAACCTAACACGATCCAGATGATACTGCAATTTGTTCAGTTTGATGGTTTACAGGATGAGAACCCCAACACGCACTTGGCAAATTTCCTAGAACTGTGCAACACTTTCAAAATTAATGGTGTTTCTGATGATGCCATTCGTCTTCGGTTATTCCCTTTTTCACTATGGAATAAAGCTAAACAGTGGTTGAACTTACTACCGCGAGGGTCCATTACCACTTGGGAGCAAATGACCGAAAAATTTCTATTAAAATATATTCCACTGGTAAAAATAGCTAAGTTGCGTAATGATATTTATTTTTTTGTGCAGATGGACTTAGAAACGCTTTACGATGCATGGGAGTGATTCAATGACCTTTTGTGAAGGTGCCCACACCATGGGTTACCTCTATGGCTGCAAGTTCAAACGTTCTACAACGGTGTGAACCCTTCGACAAGACAAATGATCGATGCAGCTGCCTGTGGAACCATCAATAACAAGACACCTGAAGAGGATTTTAAATTCATTGAGGAGATGTCACTGAATAACTATCAGTGGCAAGTCATGAGGACTAAGCCAACGAAAATAGTAGGCATTTATAACGTCGATTCGGTCACCATGTTGTCAAATCAGGTAGAACTTTTGAATAAAAAAATTGATGGTTTACTTGGTTCTACGCAGGTACATTCAGCGATGAGGTACGATTCAAGTGGAGGAAGTGTGCCTACAGTATACCCACCATTCAATCCTACAATTGAAGAGGAACAAGTCAACCATATGGGTAACAATAATTTCAGATCTCAAAATAACCCACATAGTAATACTTACAATGTAGGTTGGAAGAACCACCCAAATTTCTCTTGGGGCGGTCAAGGAAATCAAAGACCACAGAATCCTCAGGGTTTCGAACAGCCACCTTATCAATAAGAAAAGAAGCTGAACCTTGAGGAGATGCTATCCAAATTCATCTCGGTGTCAGAAACTCGTTTCTAGAATACCGAGACAGCACTCAAAAATCAACAAGCATCAATTCAAGGGCTCGAGACACAGATAGGTCAGCTGTCCAAGTTAATATCCGAACGACCACAAGGTAGTTTGCTAAGTAATACTGAACCAAACCCAAGGGAACAGCTCAATGCAATTGATGCTCAAGAAGGATACGTTGAGACTGAGCCAGAACCAAGGCAAGAAAATGTGGAAAGCAAAGGTGATAGTGAGGTAAGTCATAATAAAATGGTGAATGTAGAATACAAACCTCATGTGCCATACCCTAAAGCAACAAGGAAAGACCGCTCAGATGAACAATTCGATAAATTCCTTAAACTTTTGAAAAAATTACATGTTAACTTACCATTTATTGAAGCTTTGTCACAGATGCCAAATGCAATGAAATTTCTAAAAGAGCTTCTTGCAAACAAGCGGAGGTTGGACGAAGCGTCACACGTGGAGCTAAACGTAGTGTGCTCAGCTATTCTACAGAATAAGCTACCTAATAAATTGAAAGATCCAGGGAGTTTTATAATTCCTTGCTTAATTGGTAATTTAGATGTGAATAATGCATTAGCCAATTTATGGGCAAGTATTAATGTCATGCCTTACAAAATGTTTAAACAACTAGGTCTTGGGAAACCTAAACAAACTAGAATGAGCATCCAATTGGCAGATAAAACTATAAGATTTCGTAGGGGTATCATTGAAGATGTACTAGTAAAAGTGGATAAATTCATATTTCCCGTTGATTTCGCTGTTTTAGACATAGAGGAGGAAACCAACACCCCTTTGATTTTAGGGAGGCCCTTTTTAGCAACTGCTAAAACAATTATTGATGTTGGCACAGGTGAACTCACCCTTCGTGTAGGAGACGAAACGATCACCCTTCAAGCTTGTAATTCTAGCATCACATCGAATATGGAAATTAATGATCCACATCATCTTACTAAAACTAACAATACGACGCAACCTACTGTTGCAGCTCAATGTTGCAGAGATAGAGCCCGAAAGAAGTATACGAGCCATGTTCCAACAACACTAGAAGACCCATTCATGAAGAACGAAGGCTACAGATAGAGGAGCTAGACGAATGGCGAGCACATAAACAGAGAACACCCGATAAACTGAAACTATGCCAAAATAATCTCGATACCTCTCCATATCAACTTAAGGTTGGAGATAAAGTCTTATTAGATGCCACAGACTCTTACATTGTCACTCCCAAATCGGATGAGAAAACCCCTCTTACGGTACTTAGTATTTTCCCGTTCGGTACAGTGGAGGTAAGTCATCCGAAGATCAGCACCTTTAAGGTAAACAATTCCCGGCTCAAACTTTATTTTGATAAGAGTGATAGCAGGAATAAGGAGTACGAACTCCTTAAACCACCTTGACCATTCAACAGAGAGGTAATTCGAGCTTAGACTATAAATAAGCACTTCTCGGGAGGCAACCCGAGCACTAACTGTATTAACTTATTTAAAATTTAGTGTTTAACACTTCCCATGACTAACGTTGCTCTTGAAAACAATTTACCACAAGGACATGGCCAAGCACACTGGCGTGTGTAAGACCGTGTGGAAACGATGAAAGATTTTCCCAAAACACGGGCGATGATAAAATGCCACGGCCGTGCGACATGACCGTGGGTGAACCTGCCAAAACAACACGGGCGTGCGACACGCCCGTGCCTGAGGGCCATGGTCAAAACTGAGAAACTAGCACCGGCATGAGACACGCCCGTGTAGACCACCCGTGGGCGAACTTGTCAAATTAACACGGGCTTGGGGATTGCATACACAGGCGTGGGAGAAGCGAACAAGGCAAAACACAGTCGTGCAACACGGCCGTGTTAAACAACATGCCCAAGGAACACGGGCGTGTGCGTATTTTAGACACGCCAAAAAGGGAAAAACGCGAAACACACGACCTGAAATTGGGACACACGGGCTTGTCCCCTAGCCATGTGCCCCAAAATCTATAAATACCCTGCACTATTCATTGTCTTCCCCACTCAAAAACCCTAACCCTAGCCGCTGCAACTCCATACGGCCTCCACGCCACGCCCATGTGCCACCTCCAATTTTGTTTTTGATTCATTTTCTCCTCTTCATAGCGTTTGTTTACTTCCTTTTCTATTTTATTGATTTTTAGGCTTATTTAGCATGACTATATGCAAGTTTTTGATTATTTTTCTATATTTCCATCATTCAAATATCATAATCTAGAATATTCATCATTTGTTTTGAGTTATTGCATGCTTTCTTTACTCCATTCATTTAGTTAGATGTAAAAATTTCATGATAAAAGTAATTGACATTGTTCATGCATTCTTGGTGTGTGGCCATTTTCTCATCCATTTAATTTATTACTTTACATTCCTTGTTATCTCTGCTTCATGCCACAATGCCCAAAGAATGTGTTAATGAACTCTAAATTATTGTGGCTGAAATACTTATGAGGATTGTTAGGAAAGTTTCATTCTTTTGTCATTCACATGCCATTCATATGCTCATCCACATGTCCTCACATTGATAAATGGCATAAAAATATGCTGTTAAAAGAAATGGGGTTGGTTATGCTTGGTTCATTTTTGGCTGAATTTATTTGTTCAAAATTATGACTCTTCAATGTATATACCTATTGTTATTTCTTTTTTCAATTATAGGTACAATGTCTTCACGAGGAAAGAAAATAGCCGTCACTGCTCAAAGAAAAGGAAGGGAGCGCCATCTTCCTCGGGTCCTACCGCGGAAGTCCGCCACCTGTTCCTCCAATTCCCCAACGGGCCTCAAGAGGAACTCTTTCAGATACTACGGGCTTGACCTTTAGCAGTAGGCCGCTGCATAGACTGGGCTGCCATCGAACAAGTCCAGTTGGCTGACGCAATCTGGGCCCTCTTTACTACCGATCCACGGGAATTATTTTTTGGGATTATCGAGCCAACATATTTAGAGCTGACGATGGAGCTATGTTCCACGTTTCATCTTCAAACCGTGATGACACACTATGATGATCCCTGTATTGTACAGTTTCACTTAGGCCGATTAATTCGCCAACTAAGCATTTTCAAGTTTAGTACTGCCTTCGGTCTCTATACCGAGGAGTTTAGAAAGGAGAATGACTTACATGCCCTTGACCGCCACATCCATCGTTCTCCCTCACGGTGTTGGGACGCCCTCGTCCCACGATCAGCTACCTACGACCCTAGTCGTACAAAGGCATCGTCTCTCCCTCCATCTCTAAGGTACCTCTATTCTCTTTTATCCCACACTTTGACAGGACAGAGGGAAAGCACCGGCGTCGTCACTACTCACGACGTTTACTACTTATGGTGTATGTCCAATAGGCATGTCATCGACCTCACCTACTTTATCGCCCTTGCCATACGCCACCAAACAGAGCGACATCGGAGGGGGGTCATCTCTATTGGCCCCTACGTGACTCGATTCGCGTGACACTTCGGACTCCTCGACAACGCGGCCTAAGAATCATCCTTGACCTTCATTCACCAGATGTCTCCACAAGGCATCTCAAACATGCTTAGTATGAGGATGATCGAGAGGCACTGAGGAACCTACCCTTCCCAATATCATCTCGCTCAATCCACCGAAGAGGAGGTTCTCGAGAACATTACTGATGATGCCTCTACCCAACACGAGGACCCGTTTCACTGCCCACCACCACCACCTTCTCGGCCAGTTCATGCGGCAGTTTCATATGCTGACATCTCTGAGCGCCTCAACCGATTCAAGCAGTAATGTTTTCAATGATTTGACAACATTGATGCTACTCTACAGCAGATTTGTCAGCACCTCCACATCTCATTGCCAGCCGCACCTCGCGAACCATCTAGCGATGAAGATGTTTAGAAATTTTTATTTTATGTTTTTATTTTTATTTAAAGACATCTTTTCATTTTTCTTTCATTTTATTAGGACTTATAATATTTATCTAATAATTTTTACTATCGGCTAATCTTTTACGAGTAAATCACTCTTCCTAATATCCCCTAAATAGTTCTTATTTTTATCACAGTTTTCACAGAGCTCCAAAGCTCGCAATCATTTAGGGACTTTCAACTCTGATGGAAAAGGTTCGCCACGGTTACCATGCCCTGCTCAATAAAGAGATATAATATTCTTTTGGCACAGCACCTGTGGTACCCAACCTCTACCACCACTGGAGTATCCTCCTCCGCCTCTATTTCGCCAAACTAGAGAACTCATTCATTCAAAACTCAGGAAGTTTCAATTCTCTCCCTATCTTATGATCTTATATTTTTCTTATATATCTAACCTTGTACATTAAGGGCAATGTACATCTTAAGTGCGGGGAGGTATTTATTTCATTATCTGAAAAATCCCTAAATATTACTTTGTTCTCTTGTGAATTTCTCATATCATGTTTAAAATAAATTTTGATTGACTGATAATTTTGATTGATATATCTTAAATTAAAACATAGGCATTCATGCATTGATTGTTAAACTTTAAGGCACTAGAAAATCAAGCATGATAAGATGATGTTTAAGAATTTAAAATTTTAGGTTGTTTCCCCAAATGTAGGTATTATCTTGAATTGAATCCCAAAAATTTAAACATCAAAAAGCCATAATTTTTGTGAGATTTTTGAGCCTTTTGAGCATCTATTAATTCTTTCATGCTCACTTCTATTATTGCTTTGAGTGTACCAATATTGAACTGTTGTTCTAGAACTTGCCTGATTATGCATGTTGAGACCACACTATTTGATTTGATATATCAAAATGATAGAGGCACTTAGGATTAACCTACTCATGCCATGAAAAGCCTACCTCCACAATTAACCCTTAGTAAACCTCTTTGAGCCTAACAAACCATTCCTTATATTACCCTCAATATTAACCCTTAACCCATTATTGTTAAAATCTCCTAAATTAATTCGATCCCCATTTTTTTGTCGAGAATTGAGTTAGATAAATTGCTTAGTTATGTCTTGTTCTTAATAATTAGTTATGATTATTTAACTTGTTCTTAAAAAAATGTATACATATTAGCAGTTATCTTTTGTTATAAGCTTCATTATTCAAATTCCATAGTCAGAAAAGAAGCTATGTTGTATGCAAGTGGTGATTTAATATTTTTCTAGTTAAGTAATTTTTCAGTTCAATCTCGGTTCTAACCTTTTCTTTTAGCTTGTGACCACACCCCCTAACCAAGCCTCATTACAAGCCTTTAAAGACCTTTTAATTGATGTATCATCTCGATTTATAGTGGTGGAGATTTGATTTTCATGCAAGCCTATGGTAATAACTTTTCATATTGACTAATGAGTGCTAATTTCATTGTCCTTAAATACTTCGAGTGAATCTTTAGTGAGGATGTTAAACTCTATGAGGTTCCAAATCAATGATAACTACTTAGATGAAGGGAGATGCCTAAGTTTTTCATGATTAAATATTCAACTTGGAATGTTTGATGCATTAATGTTCTTATAGTTGAGTTCTCAATGTATGATTACTTATGAGATGATTTGAGATAATATTGGTCGGAATTATAAGTTGAGAAAAAGGAGATTTTAACTATGATCCGAGGATTTTGCTTGAGGACAAGCAAATGCTTAAGTGTGGGGGTATTTGATAAACCGTAATTTATACATATTTATAACCCATGCTCAACGCATTTTATGAATGATTTCTCCTTAGATTTGGTGAATTCGATGCTCCTAATGCCTTAATTTCATGTTTTATCCTTAGGTAAGCATAGAAGAAGGAAAGGAACGAGAAACGGGCCAAAAATGGAGAAATTGGGCCATAGCACAAAATCAACACGGCCTAGACCTCCTCACACGGGCAGATCACATGGCTGTGTCAATCTGGCAGAATTGAAGTGTGATTCACACGGGCAGCTCACACACCTGTGCCAATCTAACAGGCTCGAACAGGCCTGAAGTAATCGCACACGGTCCTGCCATATGGGCGTGTCCCTGTCGAACCCTAGTTAAGCTTCATTCAGAAAAGGCCAAATTTTAGGGCTTCTTAGGCATTCCAAAGCCTATAAATACACCCTAAAGGAGGAAGAAAACAGAGATGGAGAATAGGGAGTAAGGAATTACTTCGAGGAAGCTTATTGATCCATCTCAGAAGCTGGAGCCACCATCAAGACTGAAGATCTCTCCTCAACCTCCCCTTCAGGAGTTTTGGGTTTTCTTTATGTGTTGTAATTTTTATTATTCTGAGATGTGTTCTTGTTTAGTTATGAACTAAACCCTTAAATACCTAAGGGGGATAAAACCTATGACTAAACCTTGTTATTATTTCTGAATCGTATGATAAATATTTAACTTGTTCTTAATTATGTGTTCTTAATTCTTGTTTTGGTATTTCAGGATATCATTGTTCTTAATTATGTGTTCTTAATTCTTGTTTTGGTATTTCAGAATATCATTTCAAGTTACTACTCTTAGTTGGAGGAGGAATAGACCCTGACTAAGGTAACTTTGTCGTAATTAAGCGAAGTTGATGGCGCGCCAAGAGATAGGGTGACAAGATTTTACCAGATTAGGGTGAAACCTAATAAGGAAATACATAGATCGAGTTAATGCAACCTTAGGGTGTTAATTAGAGATAAATTCGGTTATTCAACCTAGGGATTAGACGTTGTTAGTCTCGAAAGGGATAATAATATACATTAGGAATTTCTACGGAACAAGTTGAATGAATAAATCGTCCGTTTCGGAGCCAGAAAAACAAGTAAGAGTCTAGGTGGATATTTCCTTAGGTATTGTCTCAATCAATCATTTTCCACAACAGTAATTTCCCAATTTCTATTTTCTGCAAGCTCTTAGTTTAATTAGTTAGTCAAAACAATCCTCTTTTATTCGGCTAGATAATAAAAAGACGGTCATTACTAGTACTCATAGTCCTTTGGGTTCGACAATCCAGTCTTGCTAAAGCTATACTACTATTCGACAGGTACACTTGCCTACGTCGTGATCATAGTTAGTTTCAAGAATGAGTCATTACAAATTTATAAAACTTATCATACGAAAAATCAACGATCAATCCCTGACCGAGTATTCAATATCCTGTCATTTCAAATTTGCGTACGATTTCTGTCTGTCAAAAGTAGTCTTCAATCTTTCTCAAATCTTCTTAACTATACCTTCCATTTCTTGAACCAATTCAAGCTCAATCATCTTCTTCTCATTCAGTTCTGTCCAACATGCGGGTGATCGGCATCTTCATCCATACAAAGCCTCATACTGTACCATCTGTATACTTGACTGGAAACTATTATTATACACAAATTCGGCTAATGACAAATAATATTCCCAGTTAGACTCAAAATCAATCATACAGGCTCAAAGCATATCTTCTAAAATCTGTATTACCCGTTCAGATTAACCGTCAGTCTGTGGATGAAAAGCTAAACGAAAGTGAAGTCGAGTACCGAAAGATTCATGCAATTGCTTCCAAAACCTCGACATAAACCTTGGATCTCAGTCAAAAAATAGATTTCGGAATACCATGCAATCTAATGATTTCCTGAACATAAACCTCAACAAGTTTCTTTAACAACCAATCGGTCCTCACAGCTAAGAAATGAGCTGACTTCGTAAGTCGATCAACTATTACCCAAATAGCATTCTTTTTACTTGCAGACGTCGGTAATCCCGTCACAAAGTCCATCGTTATTCGGTCCCATTTCCATTCAGGAATATTGATAGGCTGAAGTAATCCTGATGGAACTTGATGTTTTACCTTCACTCATTGACAAGTCAAACACTTTGCCACATATTCAGTTATGTCCTTTTTCATATCCGGCAACCAATAAAATTCTCGTAAATCCCTATACATTTTCATACCTCCAGGATGAAATGCAAATAGACTATTATGAGCTTCTCAAAGAATTAACTCCTTCAAGTCATAATTAGTCGGAATGCAAAGTCAATTCTGAAATCTTAGACAGTCATTTCCATCAATGCTAAAATTGTCTATCGTACCATTCCGAATCATCTCTCTTTTCTTTAACAACTTGTCATCTTCTAACTGTGCTGATCTAATTCGATCAAACATTACTGGCTTTATTCTTAATTCAATCAAAAGACTTCCATCATCAGTGATACTAAGCCGTGCAAACATTGCTCGTAATTCAATCGCAGCCTTTCTACTCAGTGCGTCTGCTACTACATTAGCCTTTCCTGGGTGATAGTCTATGACACAATCATAGTCTTTCAGAAGCTCTATCCAACATCTTTGCCTCAGATTCAACTCTTTTTGTGAAAGTAGATACTTCAAACTTTTATGATCCGTATAAACATAGCACTTTTCACCATAAAGATAGTGCCTCCAAATCTTCAAGGCAAAAATCACAGTTGCTAATTCTAAATCATGAGGCAGATAATTATGTTCATGCGGTTTTAGTTGCCGTGAAGCGTAAGCAATGACTTTCCCGTTCTGCATCAGTACACATCTAAGTCCACTCAATGAAGCATCACTATACACTACAAAATCTCTTTCTGACTCTGGCAAAGTCAACACCGGTGCCTCCGTTAACATTCGTTTTAATGCTTCAAAACTTTTCTGACATTGCTCATTCAAAACAAATGGAATATTCTTCTATAGTAGCTTGGTCATCGGTAAGGCTATCTTTGAAAATCCATTGACAAATCTTCGATAGTAACTAGCCAATCTGAGAAAACTTCGTACCTCTGACACATTCTTAGGAACTTTCCACTAAATAACTGCTTCAATCTTCTTTGGGTCCACTCTTATTCCATTCGCTGATATGACATGACCAAGAAGCACAACTCCTGATAACCAGAATTCACACTTACTCAATTTTCCGTACAATTGCTTTTCTCGTAGTATTTGTAAAACAATCCGAAGATGTTGTTCATGATCTTTTTTTGACTTGGAAAACACCAAAATATCGTCGATAAAAACTACTACGAACTGATCCAAGTACGGCTGAAAAATTTGATTCATAAGATCCATAAAAATAGTAGGGGCATTTTCAGTCCAAATGGCATCACTAGAAATTCATAATGCCCATACCTCGTATGGAATGTCGTCTTCAATATGTCACACTCTTTTATTTTCAACTGATAGTACCCCGACCTCAGATCAATCTTTGAAAATATGGAAGTTCCTTTCAGTTGGTCAAACAAATCATCTATTCGGGGAAGTGGATACTTGTTCTTAACAATCACCTTGTTGAGTTATCGATAATCAATGAACAACCGCATCGACCCATCTTTCTTCTTAACAAATAACACTGGAGCTCCCCATGGCGATGTAGTAGGTCGTATAAAACCTCTGTCCAATAAGTCTTGCAACTGTACTTTTAATTCCTTCAGTTCAGTAGGTGCCATACGGTATGGAGGTATCGATACCGGATCTGTACCTAGGTAAACTTCAATCACAAATTCTACCTCTTGATCAGGGTGTAATCCAGGTAATTCCTCAGGGAATACATCAGAAAACTCTTTTACAATCTGAATCTTTCTACATTGACTTTCAACCAAATCTGAATTAATCACATATGCTAAGAAAGCATTACAACCTCGATGAAGAAGCTTGCTAGCTTTAATGGCCGAAGTAATACAAATTGATCCACTAGTCCGAATACCATTTACTTTAATCCTATCTTCACTTTCATTCTGAATTGTAAACTTCTTCTTATAGCAGTCTAAAATCACTCAATGTTCTGATAACCAGTCCATTCCCAAAATAACATCAAAGTCACCAAATGGAATAATCAACAGATCAACAGGAAATATTCTATCTTGAATCATTAACGGACATCTTCGACATATATGGTTCACTAAAGTAGTTTGTCCCAATGGGCTAGACACTTCTATCATAACTTTAGACAGTTCAGAATCTAATTTTTCTGTCTCAACTACTTTTGTATTAACATATGAATGTGATGACCCAGGGTCTATTAAAGCATAAATAGGTGCTGAATTCAATAAGAATATACCTGTCACCACATCATAAGCATCTTTCTCTTCTCGAGTCCTCACAACATACACTCGAGCTGGAGCTCTAGCTTCAAATTGTTGTGTAGCACTCTCGCTAGCTCTTCTAGCACCACCTCTAGTAAACAAGCCACTTCGGCCTGATCCTCAGCCTCTGGAAGCAGATTCAGATCGTTGCACTACCGTTGGTGTTGTTCCAGAAATCTTCGGGCAGTCTTTAATAAAATGGTTGGTACCTCCACAACGGAAACAACCTCCAGTCAACTTTCTACACTCCTCTTTGTGCCGGTTTCCACAATGCTCACATATTGAAATTTTAGTATTCTAAACTGGACTTCGGATACTGCCAGTAGACACAGTAGCCTATCTTTTCCAACCTCGATCACTTCTTTCTGATCGAGAACTAAATCTCCAATTACTTCGTGATTCCTTTAACCGCTTGCTGCGGACTTGAACTAGCCATTTCGAGACGTTTTTCAGTCGAACGAGCAACTTCAAACTTTTTATCTCTTCTCAAAATTTGTTTAATTATCTTAGCTCTTTCCATTAAATCCGTAAACTCAGTGATTCTAAGAGGCATCAACTGTAGTCTAAATTCATCACGTAATCCTCTTAAAAATCTCTTACATCGGTCAGCTTCAGTCGGTACAAACTCGGTGGCATATCTGCTCAATCTCAGAAATTCTCGTTCATAATCAACTATGAGCATCTCACCTTGTTTCAGTGTTAAGAACTCTTTTCTTTTATCCTCTATGTACATTTCTCCCAAATACTTTTTCTGAAACTCTTTCTGAAAAAAGTCCCAACTTATCCTTTCCTCGCGTACATTCTGAATTACTGATTCCCACTGTACAAAAGCTTCCTCTTATAGTAATGAGACAACACACGCTAAGCCCTCTTGTAGTGTACATTCAAGTTGCTTCAGAACTCTCTTCGTAGTCTCCAACCAATTTTTAGCAGAAGTAGAATCAATTTCCTTTGAACCTAAAAATTCTGTAGCTCCATACTTTCTCAATTCTTTAATTGGAGCTCTTCAGGTAGTAGGGGTAGAGGACGTAGTAGGCATAGTTCCTACCACTCTTTGAAAGGCATCGGCGATCATTCTGAAGATTTCAGTATTATCCCTTCCGACATTCGGTTGATTTCCTACCGGATTCACACTTGGAGTTGCAGACTCCGATTCCTTCACATTATACGGTTCATCATCTTTACTATACATCTCTTGATCAGTATCCTCAATGCTTTTATCAGACATTCTTAATGCTATAGAACAAAAATATTCAATAAACATATCAGTATCCAATCCCAACTCAAATTTGACTCAGTAACGGCATGTACCTCTAGACTCACGTTCACATTCGATTTAGTCCTAGAACAGACTAAACCTAATTAGCTCTGATACCAATCAAATTCGTAATACCTTCTAACCCTATACCATTGTCAGTACAAGATTACGAGACATTACCGGTCATTACAGATCATTTTCAGATAATTCATGATAAGCTATCCTCTTGTACAACAGTCAATAAAATATTTATATTTGGAGATAAAAAAACTCCAAATTAAGTTCCGTTAATTTTCCTTGAAACTAAACTCATGTACCTTTCTACATAAAATTTCCAAAATTTTTTATTTATCCAAATAGTAAAGTTTATTCTTCAAAGTTACCTTTGATTCACTATTTGACAGTTCTGACCCTTCTGTACTAAAGTTCAATTATCTCAAAGCATAGGACTCGAATAATGTTCTCGTCTATTTCTCTTAAAAATAGACTTATTATGGATTCTAAAAATATAAATTATACCTCATAAATATTCTTGTACAATTTATTGTGAATTTCTAAAGTCAAAACAGGGGATTTCAAAATTCATTCTGACTCTGTTTCACATCAATTTAAAAATCTCATAACATACAGCTCATTTACCTATTTTGTTTCTTCCATATGAAAATAGACTCAAATAAATTAAATTCCATATTTTATTCATCATCTAATTCTATCTCTACTATTTTTGGTGTATTTTCAAAGTTGGACTACTACTACTGTCCAAATTTGTTTTAGTAAAAAAAATGTTGATAACTAAGTTTATAACATCTTCATTTCTTCTCTCTACAATATTTACCAACACTTCCTCTTATTTCTCTTCAATAACATATCAAAAACATACCATACTTAAGGTTTTAGTAACATTTACATAACATACCAAAATATCACTTAACAACTTAGGTACTTTCAAAATGACCAAAAGACATCCTAGGTACAATGCCATTTTCCAAAAAGATAGAAACTTCACCAATTTGAGTTCGGGAATCAACTTGTATGCTGAGTCCTTATACTTTCGTACCTAGCCTGCGCACAGAAACAAACCGTACACTGAGAATACTCTCAGAGGTATTTCTATAAACAATAGCTTAATCAACTTTAAAACATGGTAATTCAAACACATTATTGCTATTATTCAATATCAATCATCATTTCAATAACAGTCAATCAATCAGCACTTTAATAATCTTTACTTTATTTACCCTTATTAACATAACTCGAACACTGACGGATACACGGATCCAAACCACACTCCAGGATAAGCACATAGTGCTTCATCAGAACAAATCCAGAACTTTAACATTATAGTACACAAAGTACTTTATCGGAACAAATCTGGAACTTTAACAGTAGTCGACACATAGTGTCTCATCAACTCAGGGTCGGAATATCTCAATACTTCCACTTCCTATGACATGTCAACTATATCCGACTAGCCCGACACTGTTAATAGGGTATTCAAAATCACATTCATTTCAATATGGTAAGAATACTTACCTCATTCACGTTTTCATACAATATAAATATCAAATATAGCAATAACGATTAAGCTCGGTTTATAGAAATACAAACCACTATTTATCGAATTTAATCGATATCTTCGTTCACTTTCTCTTTTCCCTTCTTTGATGACATATTCAGCGCTACGTTAACTACGGACAGTTATACAATTGAAAATCATCAAAATACTAAAAAAAAAATCACATTTTCACTTTCTATCAAACTTTTACAAAAATTCCAATTTTGTCCTTTTCCTATTACTAATCTTTTTTTTCTTTAACTAAATCATCATATTTTCATTTAATCAACTCATTAACAATTTCAAGCTCATAAAAAAAATCATCATAAAACATAAATCTTGAGCTCTATACAACTTAGTCCTTAGTTAAACCTAACTTAAAAATTCCTTTAACAAATCACTTCTAACTTCACTTTCTATCAATTTAACCCATAAAACCTCAATTTATTCAACTAAATCAATATCTAAAAATTCTCTATTTTTCTTCATTTTAACCTCATACATGTAGAACTTTGAATTAGGCATCCATAAACATAAAAATCACAAGAAAATGAGCTAAAACAACTTACCAATCAAGCTTTAGAGCCTTAATCCTCAAATTTTCCCTTTTCTTTTTCTTTCTTTCTTTCTCACGTTTACTCTCTGTAACTCTTTCTAGCTTTTTTTTTCTAGTTCATTTCCTTTATTCGTAAATCTATATTCAATATAATAATATTAATAATATAATATTATTCTAATAAAATAACTTAATCTATAAGAAAAACTACTTTAACACATTTATATTTTTACCAACTATTACACATGTTATACAATATTAACACACATGTGACTTAGGGTCTAATTGCTAGATTAGTCCCTTTACTAATCTTTAATCTATAATTAAACTTTTATGCCTTATGCAATTTAGTCCTTATTCTAAATTCAAGCTACTTAACTTAATCAAACATTAATCAACCACTCAACTATAATTCATAAATATTTCTAATAAATATTCATGAATTAATTTCACGGAAACAGTACTCAAGACTCGATTTTTGATACCGTAACTTTCGGTTCATTACATGTCACTTGTATCCTAAACAATTCCTAAGGTTCAAACGGGATTTCATACTTATCGCATCATTGTCGGACTCGCTCGTAATATTGGCCTCAATGTACATAGTATCAATCATTTTCTCATGGAAGGAAACAAGGCTTGCTCTTATCAACAGTATAGTATTTAAATTGACAAAATAACAAAGTATTATACATGATACATATTGCATTATTCACATATGAACTTACCTCGGTACAAAACGATAGAAACGAGCCTAATCCTCGTAAACCTTATTTTTCCCTCGATCAAGACCCGAATCATGTTTTTCTTGATCTATAATGCCAAATTTAACTTGTTTAATACATACATTGGTAAAATCGACCCATAACACATACTTTGGTAAAATTACATTTTTACCCCTAACTTTTCACTTATTTACACTTTAGTCCCTAGGCTCGTAAAATGAAATACATGCATTTTCTTGGTTACCCAAGCCTATTCGATTCATATTCTAACTCATATCAGCCCAAATTTCTCTTTAAATCACATTTCTACTATCCATTTTTACATCTTTTACAAATAGGTCCTTTCAAAGGTTTCCATGAAAAATCACTTAGTAAAATATGTTTATTACACATCAAACTCTCATATTCCTCCATTAAACATCAAAATACATGCATGTCACACATGGGTAAGTTTTTGAACATGAACCCTAGCTTAAAATAATGATAGAAATAGCTAGATCATGCTTCAAAGATCTAAAAAACATAAAGAACATTAAAAACGGCGCTAGGAAGCACTTACAATTAAGCTTGAAATGTTCAAAACCCTAGCTATGGAGAGCATGAAATTTTCGGCACCCCTTGGAGAAGATGGACATCATTTTTGACTTTATTTTCCCATATTATTCTTTTATTAACCAAATGACTAAATGCCCTTTTAGCCTTTCTTTCAATTTTTTTCCTATTCATGCCCATTTTTGTCCAAAATTTTAGAACTTAATCTAATTGCTATTTAAGGACCTCTAATTAATAATCCAATGAAATTTCATGCTTGAAGCTTCTAGAACACAATTTTTGCAACTTATTCAATTTAGTCCCTAAAGTCAAATTGGACATCTTAAGCATAGAATTTCTTTATGAAAATTTCACACAAACATGCAATCTAATCATGGACCATCATATAATCATAAAATAATTATTTCTATTTCAAATTTGTGGTCTCAAAACCACTGTTTGGACTAGACCTTAATTCTGGATGTTACAACTCCTCCCCCTTTTAGGGATTTTTGTCCCCAAAAATCTTACCTGTAAAGAGGTTTGGGTAATGGTTTCTCATGGCCTCCTCAGGTTTCCATGTAGCCTCTTAAACCCCATGTATTTGCCATAACACTTTCACAAGGGCAATATTTTTATTCCTCAATTGCTTGACTTCCCAAGCCAAAATCTTAACCGATTCCTCACCGTAAGTCATATCCGGTCGAAACTCAACTTCTGTCGGTGAAATCACATGTGAAGGATCAGACTGGTAACAGCGCAACATAGACACATGAAACACATCACGAATCTTTTCCAATTTAGATGGTAGGGCTAACCGATAGGTAACCGACCCTACTCTTTCAGTGATCTTATACGGTCCAATAAAACAAGGACTCAATTTGCCCTTTCTACCAAATCCCAAAACCTTTTTCCATGGAGGCACTCTAATAAACACCTTATCACTGACTTGAAATTCAATCTCCTTCCGTTTCAAATCTGTATAGGACTTTTGTCTATTCGAAGTAGCTTTCAAACAACCTCGAATTACCTTTACTTTTTTTCAGTTTCCTTGACTAAGTCAACCCCGTGAATCTGGTTTTCTCTGAGTTCTGTCCAATATAATGGTGTTCAGTACTTACAACAATGCCTCATAAGGCGCCATTTTTGAACTCGACTGATAACTGTTGTTGTAGGCAAATTCTAACAGCGGTAAGTACTTTTCCCAACTTTCTTGAAATTCCAATACACAACATCGGGGCATGTCTTCAAGTATGTGAATTATTCTCTCTGACTGACCATCGATTTGCAGATGGAAAGTGATACTAAAGTTTAACTTCGTTCCTAAAGCTTCTTGTAACTTTTTCCAAAACTATGAAGTAAACCTCAGATCTCTATCCGAAATAATCGATAAAGGTACTCCATGCAATCTCACAATTTCAGAAACATATAACTCGGCTAGTTTATCAAGTGAGTAATTGGTACTACCGAAATAAAGTGAGTCGATTTAGTCAATCTATCAACAATAACCCACACAACATCTTTTTTTTTTGGAGTCATTGGCAGACCGATTACAAAATCCATAGTAATCTGGTCCCATTTCCACTCGAGAACCATGATGGGTTGTAGTAAACCTGATGGTACTTGGTATTTAGCCATTACCTACTGACAAATTAGACACTTTGATACAAACTCTGAGATATCTCTCTTCATACCATTTTACCAATACAGTTTCTTCAAGTCATTATACATTTTTGTATTGCCCGGGTGAACTGACAAGCAACCGTTGTGCACCTCATGTAAAATATTCCAAATTAAATCAAGGTCCTTTGGAACACAAATCCTACCACGGAATCTCAAACAACCATCAAAGTCATTCAGAAAATCTGGTTCACTACTGGACTTACACTGAATTCTCTTGGCTTGTAACTCTTTATCAACTTTTTGAGTATCACAAATCTGTTGAACAAAAGTCAGTTTAGCTCTCAACTCGGCTAGGATTGAACCATCATCTGACAAAGTCAGCCATGTATTCATAGCCCTCAAGGCAAATAACGACTTCCTACTCAAGGCATCGACGACCACATTCGCCTTACCCAAATGGTAATCAATCACAAGCTCATAATCTTTTAATAGCTCCAACCACCTTTGTTGCCGCAAGTTCAAATCCTTTTGAGTCATCTTAAGACTTCTGTGATCGGTATAGACATGGAATTTCTCACCAAATAAATAATGTTGCCAAATCTTCAAAGCGAACACTATGGCGGCCAACTCTAAATCGTGTGTCATATAGTTTTTCTCGTGAGGCTTCAACTGCCTCGAAGCGTAAGCTACGAGTTTACCCTCTTGCATAAGTACACATCCAAAACCACTTAAGGAAGCATCACTATAAATCTCAAACTTTTTACCCGTCTCGAGTTACACCAAAATCGGTGCTTCGGTCAATAACATCTTCAATTTCTCGAAGCTTTGCTGACACTTTTTTGACAATTCAAACTTAACGTCCTTTTAAAGCAATCTTGTCATAGGATGGAAATCATAAAAAATCCTTTCACAAACCATCGGTAGTAACCGGCTAGACCTAAAAAGCTTCTAACCTCGGATACATTCCTTGGCGATTTCCATTCGATGATAGCATAAGTCTTACTAGGATCAACTCGAATACCATCACCTGAAACAATGTGACCCAATAATCCACCTTCTCGAAGCCAAAACTCACTTTTATTGAACTTAGCATACAACTGCTTGTCTCATAAAGTCTGCAAAATAGTTCTCAAGTGCTCGACATACTCTGTCTCATTCCTCGAATAAATCAAAATATTGTCAATAAACACGACAACAAACTTGTCCAAATATGGCCGAAATATTCGGTTCATTAAATCCATAAACACAGTAGGAGTATTCCTCAACCCAAATGGCATGACAAGAAATTCATAGTGGCCATACCTCGTCTGAAAAGCAGTTTTCCTTGGCTTTTCTCTTTTCCTTGGTCAGTTCCTCAGCTTTGCAAGCCCGATCAACGAGTACCACAAATCCATTCAATTTAAGAATACCCACTAACACTCTAATATCCTCATTAATTCTATCTTCAAACTTTCGACACATTTTAGCCTCGGAGGACACACACTCCTAAGCATATTTCCTGAGCCAGACAAACACTCTTTCGTACTCAGTAATCGTCATGTGGCCTTGTTTCAAGTTAAAAAATTCCTTGCATTTTTTATCAATGAATCTCCCACTAATGTATTTCTTTGGAAACTTCTCTTAGAAAAATTCCCATGTGGCCCTCTCTTTAGGTACCACAGAAATTAGTGTTTTCCACCAGTGGTATGATGCGTCTCTCAACAGAGAAATAGCACACTTCAAACATTCTTCGGGTGTGCAAGGTAGCTCATCGAATACCTGAATAAAATTCTCAAGCCAAAATTTTACTTTCTCGGGGTCATCATCAGCATTGGCCCTAAATTTTTCAGCTCTTTATTTTTGGATCTTGTTAACCAGGGTTCTATGAAATCTCATAAAGTTCATACCTTGAGGCGTTGGGGGTACAGGTTGAGGAATAGGTGGGGGTGGAGGGGGTTGAGCGTTCGGGTTCATGCGAACAAACTCCGTGTATCATGCATTCATGATATGGAGAAAGGCTTCCCAAGCCCTTTCTCCTCCTCCCTGACTAATTGTGAGAGGTCAAATTTCAGACGACACCGCCCCTTCAGCGGGAGCCGGTGCATTACTTTCCACATCATCTGCCATAGCTCGATCGGGATTCATTACTATATGAAAACATGATTTTAAAAGGTCAAGAGTCATTACACTATCACAATTTACTTATGGCATGTATAGTTAGACTCGTACACACGCTATGTTAGTCTGAGACTTGACTAAACTATAGCTCTGATACCACTAAATATAACACCCCTTACCCGCATCTGACGTTGGGGCAGGGTTCGAGACATTACGGGACTTAAACTTAAATAAACATACAAAATCGAGCCATAAAATTTTATCCAAATTAAAACTATTCAAGCACATGCAAATTGTCCTTTATAAGGGCCTACGAGGCCTAAAACATACACCAGAAGCGGTTTGGGACTAAATCGAGAACTTTTGGAACCTTTCTGACACTTAAAAAATTTTCTTGTTTTGGAGAGTCATATGCCCGTGCGGGTAGGCTGTGTGGTCACACACACCCATGTGACTTGGGACACGCTCGTGTCCTCAGCCCATGTAACTCTTTAACTATGACATCATCAACCAAATAAGATCACACGGCCAAATCACACGCCCGTGTGATTAGGCCATGTGGCGAATTAAAATCCAAAAAATTAAGTGCAAACTTCACATGGCCTGGGCACATGCCCATGTCCTGTGGTCGTGTCCTCCACACGGCTGAGACACATAGCCGTGTCTCTGCCCATGTGTTTACTATTGTGCATTCTATTTTGCATTAATTAGGGTGCAGGGGACACACGGTCAAACCAGACGCCCATGGGGCAAACTGTGTTGACAATTTCTAGGCTATTTTCCAAGCCATTTGCCACCTTGAAGCACTCACACACTTAAACCCACTTCATGGCATACAACATGACACATTTATCATATGAAGCATAGGCATTTATGTTCTTAATAAATCAATGTATAACATATTCAAGTTAGTAGTAAACACATACCTTTAACATGTAAACCACATCTCATCACACATCCATCAAACAACCACAACAAGCATAAACACATTTGCATGCATGTATAACTAATTAGGGTTACAGCCCAAATAATCAATATAAGCCACTTCTCATGGCGATATACAAAATATACCATCAAGAGCCAACACATTTTGCTAATCAATATGACACATAACAAAAAGACCAAGTCCCTATACATGCCATGTTCAAAATGTTGAATCTAATTATACCAAATTTTTTAATTGATAGTGTGATCGAAAACTCTGACGTCCTCCGATCCCCGAGTTAGCTTGGTGACACTATAAGAAAAAGGGAAAGGAAGGGGGTAAGCTTTAAAGCTTAGTAAGTAAGCTTTAAAGCTTAGTAAGTTCACATGCAAATAATAAGCAACATAAATCATAGAATTTACATAAGGCAAAGTTCATAAATAATCATCAAGTCTCATAAGCATAACTTTCTTATATACATTCTTACCACACGTTCTTAGCATACCAAGTCCTTTATTCATGGGTTTTACGTACGTACCTATACCAACTTGCACATAATGCTTACTTTCTCGTCTTTGACATATTCATCAAGATTACTCATTGAATTTCTCTTAGAACTACCCGTTGAACACTTGAAATACTATTGGATATATCAGAATTTCATACCTAAGTGCCTTATATGTAGCCAACGCTACCTCATATCTCATATCACATGTTGCTCGCTTTCGAGCTACTCACAGGTCTATCCACAACAGTTGTTAGGTATCCACAACACATGCCATATTACCCAGCCATCGATAAAACATACCAAACCAGAACCCAGAACGCCATAACATGTGTCACATATATCATGAACTTAGACCACAACTCATGAGTTTAGATCACATAACTCCCAGTGACATGTCACTTGTATCCTAAACTATTCCTAAGGTTCAAACGAGATTTCATACTTATCGTATCACTATTGGACTCGCTCGTAATATTGGCCTCAATGTACATAGTATCAATCATTTTCTCATGGAAGGAATCAAGGCTTGCTCATATCAACAATATAGTATTTAAATTTACAAGATAACAAAGTATTATACATGATACATATTGCATTATTCACATATGAACTTACCTCGGTACAAAATGATAGAAACGAGCTTAATCCTCGTAAACCTTATTTTTCCCTAATCAAGACCCGAATCACGTTTTTCTTGATCTATAATGCCAAATTTAACTTGTTCAATACATATATTAGTCAAATCGACCCATAACACATACTTTGGTAAAATTATATTTTTACCCTTAACTTTTCACTTATTTACACTTTAGTCACTAGGCTCGTAAATTGAAATGCATGCATTTTCTTGGTTACCCAAGCCTATCTGATTCATATTCTAACTCATATCAGCCCACGTTTCTCTTTAAATCACATTTCTACTATCCCTTTTTACATCTTTTACAAATAGGTCCTTTTAGAGGTTTCCATGAAAAATCACTTAGTAAAAGATGTTTATTACACATCAAACTCTCATATTCCTCCATTAAACATCAAAATACATGCATGTCACACATGGTTAAGTTTTTGAACATGAACCCTAGCTTAAAATAATGGTAGAAATAGCTAGATCATGCTTCAAAGATCTCAAAAACATAAAGAACATTAAAAAGGGGCTAGGAAGCACTTACAATCAAGCTTGAAATGTCCAAAACCCTAGCTATGGAGAGCACGAAATTTTTGGACCCCCTTGGAGAAGATGGACACCATTTTTTACTTTATTTTCCCATTTGATTCTTTTATTAACCAAATGACTAAATGCCCTTTTAGCCTTTCTTTCAAATTTTTCCTATTTATGCCCATTTTTTTCCAAAATTTTATAACTTAGTCTAATTGCTATTTAAAGACCTCTAATTAATAATCCAATGGAATTTCATGCTTGAAGCTTCTAGAACACAAGTTTTGTAACTTATTCAATTTAGTCCCTAAAGTCAAATTGGACATCTTAAGCATAGAATTTCTTTATGGAAACTTCACACAAACATGCAATCTTATCATGGACCATCAAATAATCATAAAATAATTATTTCTATTTCAAATTTGTGGTCTCAAAACCACTATTTTGACTAGACCTTAATTCAGGATGTTACACACACGGCCTGAGACATGAGCGTGTGACTCAATCGTGTGCAACACACGGCCCTGCGACATGGCCGTGTGTCCTCTGTAGGTTTTAGAGTTAGCAAGTTAAGCAGTTACATGGCCTAGCACACGACCTAGCACACGAACATGTGTGGCCATTTCAAGAGTTGCACAGCCTGGCACACGGGCGTGTGGCTTAGCCTTGTAACCCAACTTCGAAAGTTACACAGGCTGGGACCCTACCATGTGTCCCTATTTCGATTGTTACACGGCCTGAGACATGAGCATGTGTCTCAACCGTGTGAGTTACACAGCTGTGTAACCCCTACAGTCTAAATTTTTTAACTTTTTCTTAAACTTTCCAAATGTCATCAATTTAGTCTCAGATTGTTTCTTAAGTACTTTAAGGCCTCGTTGGCTCGATTAAGGGACGTCATGTATATGATTGATCGTAATTAGATTATGTTTACATTGATGTATGAAATTAATGATTTAATGTTCTGTTTGTACGAAAATGTTTCGTAACTCTATTCCGACAACGGATATGGGTTAGGGGTGTTTCACTAATAATAAGGTAAGAGTTAAGAAATGATGTAGAAGGTAAAGAGATGTTAAATATAGTATGCTCCAGATAAAGTGAATGGACCTGAAGAAAAAAAATATGGTAGCCTCAATATTGTACCCACCAAAGAAGGAAGAAAGGTCACAAAATACCCAAGGATGTGCAAAATAGCATATGCAATAAGGTATTTTAAGGTTTAGCTTACTAAGTTCTTACGAACTTACAAAATTTGTTTCTGTTTTCATGTCTGTAAATGAATATGTTCTAAGAGACGATGTTAGGGCTACGCCAAAGGAGTGGCGCGCTAAAGTTCATTAAGTAATACCCCAAAGTATATCCAATAGACTAAGATAAAGTAGGAAAGTCTGAAGTTTTACTGAGTCAAAATAACCACAATACATTTTATTCTTACAATAAACTTTGTTGGAGCCATAGATAGTAGTTTGTACATAGCAAAACGTAAATGTAACTATACAATGCACGTCGTAAGTGATTCTGTTATACTCATTGATAGACGTTTAGATCAATGAAAATGAAAGAAAATTTTTAAGTTACATCTATAAGAAGGACTTAACACCCAAAATTCGGATATGGTAGATCAGGTCGGGTCGAGGGCGTTACAATCACCACGTATGTTTGGTGGTAGGTTTCTATACTAATTGAAAATGTCTGGTTGAGAAGTTGTAGTACAAGATTATGGTTTTGGCTGTTATAATAGTGTGTGTCACAAAAAAAAAAAAAAAAAAAAAGAAAGAAAGAAAGAAGAAGACAACATGCAAATAGAAGAAACTGAAATGCACTAGAGTTGATTACACAATTCGGTGCATACATCTACATTTGCAAAGCCTTCACCTAGGAAATAATCCAATATTTAGTCAATATTACAACTACCAATTTAAGCTCAATCAATCCTAAGCGTATTGCAGCCTTAAGGACTTACACTCTTAAATGGACTCTCACAAGAACTTTTTGCTCTCAAACACCTTCCTACTTATGTAGCAAACATTTCTTATAAGAAGAAAATGGTCATAGAATTTCATCTAGCAAAATAGCTACTATAGACCCTTTATTTTTAAGCTAATTGGTTAAAGTTAGCAATATGATGAAAATCTTAGGATAAAAATGCCACCATAATAATCCCCTTAATTCATCAATCTCCAAGGGAAAAGTTTTAAAAAATTTTCTCAAGGGGAATTAAGTTATATTTGTTTTAAGAGTTAAAATACAATTTCACCATTTTAATTGTTTTTGTCTTTTTAATTTTTAAAGGACTAAATTAAAATTTTATTATTTTGAGAGCCAAAGTATAATTTCACCATGTACTAACTTAAATTTTTTTATAAATTTTAAAGAATCAACCCATCCAATCCCCTTCACGTTGCCCTTGTTAATCTAACTATAAATTAGCAGTATATTTATTCATAAAAGGATTAAGAATTTTTATATTTAGTTTCACATTACAAATAAATAGATTTCTATATTTAATGTAACGAAATCTCAAAATAAATATTAACAACAAGGATGATTACACATCAGATTATCAACTCAATCATGTCCCTGATATATTATTCATAATGTTGTTTGTACTGTTGCAACATACTGTGCAACATTTAGCATAACCATAGTTTTAAACTAGAATATAGTGTTTTTATATTGTTTTAATATTTTCCATATTAATTAATTATGGACAACGAAAAGTTGATTGGAGAAATGTGAAGCCAAAGGACAACAGCGCGTGTGGATTTTTTTGGGGAAGAGCATTTGTTTTGGGCACTGTAAAGCAATGGCACTAATGAAGCCTTCCATTTTCTTTCCTGTGTTTACATACGAGTAACTTCCTTAGTTGTCGCTTCATATCAATATCTATGTCGTTTTATATCCGGAGACGGATTTAGGGGCTCACAGGGCCTGCCTCTAAAATGGAAATTTTATAATTTTAATTTTTTTAAATTTTTAATTTTAAAGTAATAAAAATTAAATTATCCTTTTAACTCTTCTAAAATTAATAAAATTTTAATTTAATTTTCTAAAAATTATAAAGATATAAATAATTTAATTTCGGTCCCTAAAATTTTTTGCTACTTCACGACTGTTTATCTCAATGATTCGCTTTCTCTTTCGTGTTATATCCACATGTATATAGAAAATGTTTAATTACACAAAAAAAAAAAAAAAAAACCTCATGCAGGGGCTTCCGGAACATATTGTTTTGTTGTTTTCCAAGACTTAATATTTAGATTTTGAATTAATACAATTTTTTTCTTTGTGCTTACTAATGGAAATTTATATAGAGAGAGTAAAACTTGCTTATGTAGTTTTTTTTTTTTTTCATTGAAGTCTTATGCTAAATGCATTCAGTATTTGAAATTAATAGTTTAGAGTGACACTTATAATAAGATACTAAATAATCCTATATATAGCACTATTAATTTACAAATTAAACTTTAACTGTTACTATTAAGCAATTGAAAGGACGTGGGTTTTAGTATTTTTTTTTTTGTATTTTTTTTTATTTAAAGATAGATGAGAGATGATAAATAAAAGTAAACATCCTATAAAAAAAAGAATTATTAATTTTTGTTTGTGAATTTTCTAAATTCATTATTGATAAATATGATAATAATTTATAACAAAGAATATTATTGTATAAGTAAATCATATATGAAATTAAAAAATATATATTAATGAAATCATGGAATGAAAAATATTTTTATAATATTTTTCTTTCGATTTGGGAAAAAGATTATAAAATTTGGTCTTTGAGCGTGAACAATTGTAATATTCTTGATAAACGAAAGAAATCATTCTAACCGAAGAAAACACCCATTTTTTTGGGGATTATTAAGTTGCAAACAAAACAGAAGTCATCCCAAAAAACATGGGTAAAGGAAAATAAATTGTAGCGTGCACGAACCTGCATTAGATAGATTTCACAACCAAGATTAGATAATTTTGAAGGCAATCAAGCCACAATTTTTTTTATACATGTAAGTATTTCATATATTGGTGGTGAACTTTTTAGATTATGTAAATGGGTTTAATATGAATGTTTGGATTACGTCTGCTTTGATTGTGGTACTTACAGGAAAAATCAGTTTAAAAATAGTTATTGCAAGTATGGAAAGATTTTAAATTTCTCTTAAAAATTGAATCGTTGTGATATTTATAATAATAATAAATTTTTTATCTAAATTATATATGTATTTTCAAATTAGAAGGATTTTTTCATTTTTGGTTTTCAACCATTCAATCTTCTTTGTTAATCTCGACACTAGTTTGCTAAAGTGTGGGCTCTATTTGCAACTCAATGAAAACTATTTGAACTTTCAAAGGCTAGAAAATGAAGATTTTAATAGGAAAACTGACTCTCACTAGGAGAGTACATGCTAGGGCGGCATCACACCCTCTCGCGAACTAGGGTTTGCCGCCTCTACTTCTAAAGTCGGGCTTATTTGGATCTCGTTATGTATTGGGTCAATTATATGTGTTATCTAATCTTCAAACTAACTCATATAATTTATCCAACCCAATAAATACATTTCATATGCCCAAAAATATTATTTATTCATTTAATTAATTAAAGTAATTAAATTATTTTCTCAACCCAATTCTTATTTCGTTAAAGCCATGTCGATTTTACTGTACTAGGATTTATGAGTAAATTAATTTAATTAACTTGTGCTCACGAAACTATGATGACTTAATTAATTTAATTTTCACTTCGAACTTCAATTATTTAATTACAAAATAATTAAATAAAAATTTGAAGAAATTAATTTAATTCTCTAGTCTTCGTTTATATATGGTGAGAAAATCAATTCAGTATGGATAATGGTACATGCAATCTATTTCTCTAGTTCGTCGTTTCATAATTTTATATCACTAATTCTATTGCAAACCATCAAGGTTATACTAAGCTAGCGGAGAGACCTATTGAGCATATATAATCAGGGATTAAATAATTTGTAATTAAGTTCTAACTCTTCGTCTATTAATTACAATATTATTTAGTCATGGAGTCATTCTACTAAAGTACTATGACTTAGTTGTCCCTGTTATATATCTTTACAAAAGCTACTATATCATGTCCTCATCCAATGACCTTGTCATATTTATGCTATTTTCACAAGACATCCTTAGTCTATTTGGAAGAAAACTCATTCTCCAAATATGGTCATATTTTATCTCATAGTAACCATTACATATTCCTTATGAAAAATTTAACTACTAACGTATACTAATTAAGTCATTCGTCTTATCAAAAATGACTCTTGACCACATTACTTTTTTATCTATCATGTAAGTCCAACAAGAGGATATCATTTATCCTTTATTATATGAATTATATTATTGTAAGTGAAGTTATGTCATGCAAAATTTGTATACCCAACTTACTAGCTTTCAACTCTATCACCAATTGAACTCAAACTTTTAATAAATTAAAGCATATAAATTACACCCACACATTCTATCACTTACTCAAGATTGAGATAAGTCACACTATGAATGTCACATGTAAACAAATCGATAAACGGATTTAGGATTTGCTTAATTTCGATTAGACTATGGACCTTTTAGATTATCCATCTAGTTAGTCACATTTATGTCTCTATCTTCTAGAAGTCATTCGCTTCGATACCAAGATAATGTATCTCCCTAATTGGCCCTGAAAGACAACATGACAGTCTTTTAATTGATTTCCTTATTTTCGATTAGACTATGAACCTTTTAGATTATCTAATAATATAAGTTGTCTTCTCACATTATGATTTGACCACATAATGAAACTTATTATTAGTTAAATGCTAGATAATTAATGAGCTAATATTTGTTTTGTATGCAAAATTTGTTGAAGACATTATATAATAGTTAGTAATGATGATGAAATTTTATTAAACCATTTTTTTCAAAAAATTACAAGTACATATAACACATAGAAAATATTATTGCACTAAGGCCACTGGATTCTAACTCTACTTATGACTATACTAAGGATATAAGCCCTAAGAATATTGTGTTGATTCCTGAGCCGGGTGATTAAAGCTTTGGAAATTCTGGCAATGATCTTGCAAGAGAAAATGTTGAAGTGATGCCTAACAATGATTTTCAATTGGGTCCATAGAAGATGGTTGTGCATAGAAGGAAGGGCAATACTATAATACTAACACTTAGAATGGACTAACAATTGCAAAGAATGGAACAAGTGGTGAAGGCTCGTGGTTCATTGTGTTACTAGTGGAAGAATTGAAAGAATCTGATGATGTTGTTGAGCCTAAGTCAAATAACGATGTTGGTTCGGTGTTTAAGTCATCTTTGCTAGTGAAAATGGCTTTAAAGGGATGGCAAAGTGTTCTAGCCAAGGACAAGTGTTTTGTGATGTTACTAATCTTAGCCTAAATACTGGTATGCTTTCTTCACATTTCAATTCTATTAGAGTTGATAAGGTGTCCTTTATTTTTAAGAAATTGGGTGCTCCTAACCCTACTCTTAATAAAGTAAACATAATAGTATTGTTAACTCGATAACAGTTGAGTGTATCAAGCCACCTCTAGAATTGACCATCCGCTGGATGTGATGTTAATAATCAAGGGTAATACCAAGTTAGGGGTTGAGTTGTCTTATGACTTTCCTACTAACTTAGTTATGGTTCCAGCTGATAAAGGTCTAAGTTTTGCTGGTGCAACTAGCTTATGTGTTGGGACGACATGTTGATAGTATGGACGTGCGTGACTTACCTTCTAACATTGCATACATGCAAAATGTAATGAAAATGACCTTTGTAGTTTCTATTACAGAGAAAGCTAATTAATGTTTTCTTTTTTTTCATGCTTTTTATCATGAAGATTGTATTATGGAATGTGAGAGGTGCGAGTAGGATCAATTTTCTAAGGAATGTTAGGGAATTAGTCGGGCTTCATAAACTAGATATTGTTGGTATTCTAGAAACATGTGTTTGTAAAGACAAAGTAGATTGCTTGATTCCTTATATTGGCTTACTTAGATGGGAAATCAGTGAGGGTTCTAGCTTTGGAGGAGGCATTTGTGTGTTATGGAATGAACAAACTGTTAATGTAAGTGTAGAAGAAAATTTGTCTCAATTTTTTTTTTCATATACAGTAATGTGCTGAGGTGTGCATTTTACTTTCGTTGTTGTATATGAGAGCCCCGCCTTGACCCAGAGGGAACAACTTTGGAATGAGCTAAATGAAGTGTGCATCCATCACTTAGGGCCATAGTTAATTAAAGCTAACTTCAATGAAATTGTCTCTTCTTCTAAGAAGTTGAACTTTAGAAACTCTGAATGTTGTGATGGACGAAAATGCATGAATTTTCACTAGCTTGTGAATTTATTGACCTTGGTTTCATTGGACCGTGATTCACTTAGTGTAAATCCCCAAATAATATGACTTCTATGAAAAAGAAATTAGATAAGATGTATAGTAACTCTTGCTAGAAGGTTTTCTTTCCTAATTCCATTGTCAAGCATCTCCCTTGAATGCAGTTGAACCACTTCCTTATTTTGCTTGATTTGGATGACATTGCTTTTGCACCCCATAGTCATCAGCCTTTTTTATTTTAAATTGTTTGACTTCACTATTCGAATTTCAAGAATACTATTAGTGGAAGTTGGAATGCTTCGCACAACTCGACGAAGGAGAGGTAAAAAATGCTTGCAAACGAATTTTTGCATTTGAATCATAGTGTTTTAGTAATATTTTCTACAAGAAAAAAAAACTATTCTTGCTCATTTGGCGAAAAAAAACTATTCTTGCTCATTTGGCGGGATCCAATAGGCAAGGGATTGTAAGAATAACTCTTTCTCTATCTACTAGATTTCAAATTACAACATGATTACAAGGATGTGTTAGGTCAGTAGTTCAGAAGGAGTTTCTTTGGTTTTAGAAAGCAAGAATAGAGCAAATGTAATCAAGTGATAGGAACACATCTTACTTTCACACATTGCTTTTGTTAAAAGGAATTAGAGGAAATTTGGGCTTTTAAAAATAATAATAGCAATTAGATCAACTTCTAAGAGGAATTGAAGTGAATGGATGTATTACATTTTGAATCTTTATATATTGATGCTTTATCTATTAGTAGAAAGTCTAATATTTCTATCTTATTTTCATGCATTGGCTAAAGTGATATTGAAAAGATGTATCAATTTGTTAGTATTGATTAACTGCAATGTGCAGTCTTCAGCATGGATGCATACAAGCTCTGGGTTCAGATGGGTTTCAGGTTGTGTTTTTACAAAAGAATTGGGAGATCATCAAGGAAGATGTTGCGGGTATGGTTTGAAGCTCTTTTGCTAATAGGGAGATGCCTAGTGATATTAATGAGACTATTATTATTATTCATAAGGTAATCAACTATGTCGAATTATTTTGTGCAATGTAATTTATAAAATTATTTCTAAGTTTATTGTGAGCAAACTAAAAAAAGTTTTACCTTTTCTTAATAACACCAAATCAGAGTAGCTTTGTTTTAGGTGGTCAAATTTGGGATAATATCGTGATTGTTTACAAGATATTACATTCCTTTAGAAACAAAAGTGGGTGACTGGAGCTATGATATAGAAAATAGATATTGAAAAGCCTATGATAAGATGAATTGGAATTTTCTATTGGAGACACTTATGGAAATTAAGCTCAATAGTATTTTCTTTTCCTTGATTATGAGTTGTATTCGCTTCACATATTTTAAGGTTCTATGGAATGGGGAGATGTCGAATTCTTTTCAACCATTTTGAGTTATCTATCAAGGTAATCCCCTCTTTTCATATTTATTTATACTAGGCATAGAAAGATTGTTGCATCTAATTCAAAGTCGAATTGCCTCTAAAGCCTGAAAGTCCATTAAGTTGAGCCATCAAGGTTCATTAATATCTTATTTATTCTTTTTTTGATGACCTTGTGTTATTTACTTTTATTGGTGAAAACAAAAACGTGATTCTGAAGAATTTCCTTAAGTATTTCATTCAATGGTCAAGACAAACGGTCAACCTCAATAAATAAAAAATCTGGCTCAAAAAATGTAATTGATCAATAGGCTAAGGATATTAGCACTCTTTTAGGCATTCCATTAACGAGATACTTGGTAGAGTATCTCAGTGTGCCTCTCATTTATAAGCGTGTGACGAAAAAGATGTATCAGTATCTTGTGGAGAAGATGCAAGATAGATTCACCAGTTGGAAGATTAATCTTTTGTCTTTGGCAGGTGTAGCTTGCTTATTAAGACTTTGGCTAATTTGATATGCTTATACACTATACAGATATGTGAGTGTAAGAATAAGTTATGTTGTAGTTTATTGTGGGGTTTTACTATGCATAAACGAAAGATTCATTTGGTTAATTAAAGACTGTTTAGAAGATGAAGTATGTTGAGGGACCAGGATTTCATATGATGTGGGATTAAAGCTTTCTTTTCCTTGTCGAGTTACAATAGAGATTATTGACCAATGATTTTAGTCTATGGATGTGAATACTTTGTACTAAATATATCTTGAATACAGTGTTTAGGTCTTATGCTTCCAAAGGAAATATATCACACACCTAGCATAATATCCTTGTGGGTCGTGAGTTACTTGAGTGAGGTATGCGTTGGAGGATTGGAAATGGCCAAGTCGCTTACTTTTGGATTGATAATTGGCTTGAGATTGGTCCTCTTATTTTCTTATGTAACTAAGACCTTCCCCAAACAAAGATAGAACATTGTATCATGAGTATTTGCACAATAATAACTAGGACTTTCAACATCTAAGTCTTTGTATAAATAAAGATGTATTAAAAATCTTGAATGAATCACTCTCTTCTTATATAGTTCTTATCATGATAAATTGATCTAGGGTATGTCTTCTAATGGTGCTTTCACTCTTAACTTGGGTTATGAGTTCTTATTAACAATGATAATAACATCTGCAAACTTGTCAAGCTTATTTGGAAGCTTCCATGCTCGCCTAAGATACAACACATTCTTTGGTTAGCTTGGAAAAATAAGCTTATGGCCAATGAAATCTATAAGTTTCTACAGTTCACAACTGATGAGAATTTTCACATATGTGGTGTAGTTGTGGAGAATATCATGTACACCTTAAGGGATTTTCATACAACTAGAGGTTTGGGAGTTTTTTCTTAGGGGGAATCGAACCCAATCTTGTTTATGAATGATTATGCATATTGGTTGTTTATTAATATTGGAATGCATGGGAAGATGACACTGAAGGCATGGATTGTTCTATACTATTCTCATATGTCTGTTGGCATTTATGGAAATAAAAAAATGAGTTTCAATTCATTGGGAAAATTTTCTGTATTAATATGAAATTTGCTAATATTTATCATTACTTGCATAAGCTAGATAGGGTGATTATGCTTCCTTACATGAATCCAAAAACCGAAATTATCTTAGGATGGAAGAAGGCAACTAATCAGGTAGTAAATTTAAACATTGATGGTAGTTGTAATGTTTAAGAGTGACTTGCTGGCACATAGGGGGTCCTCAGGGATACCTTTGGTCATTGGGTTGGTGGCTTTCAAGACTTTTGTGGCAAATGCTCCATTGAATTTGCTTAGCTTTTAGGGACTTTTTTAGGGAATCAGATGACTTGGGTAAAGGGATATATGGATGTGATTGTTGAAACTGATTCTCTAACATCAATAATATGATCGAAAATGGAGTTGTATTGCTATTATTATAAAAGATTTCTTATAGTGTGATTGGCATTGTGAGTTGTGCTCTGCTCCTCGATAGAGGAATTATATGGTTTACTAGACCACAAAGGCAAGCTAGAGAATTAGGGAAAGAATATGACTCCTGGGCCATCTTCCTCAAGATGCTTTACAATTGTTGAAAGTTGATATGGAAAGCATTGCCTTCTAAGAATGGTTCATACAATTTAAGTTCTAAGGTTGTTGGCCTATTTTGTAACCAAAAAAAAAAACCTTATTAACAATGTATTAAATTATCTTCTTTTTTTATTTTCTGTAAAAATTCTTTTTGTTCAATATAAATATAAAACATGATAAAAAAACACATTAAATATATTTAATAGGAAATGTTTAAGACATATATCACATATTGGTATCAACCATGCCCCAACTTAAGAAATTACCAAATACCTAATTGTTGGGGATAAGCCCGAATAAATGACGAACAAGAAAAGTAAAGAAGATCAAACACACAAATATTTACATAGAAAAAATCCTCCAATAAATAGGATAAAAAACCATGGGGAAAAAGAGACTTCACTAATGAGCAAACAAACGAAGAGTACAAGATGGAGAGATTCAGAACAAACCTTAACCCTAAAACAAAACTCTCTAGCTAAAACATAAAATTCCCTTAAAGCTTTCTCAAAACTCTCTCTTAATCTTGTCTCAAAATATGATTTTATGAAGATGTATACTCTAAGGTTACTAGGACTCTTTTTATAAGCTAATATTATAATTCTAATTATACTAAAATATCTATGGTATAATCAAAGTTTAATTGGAAAAAGTAACCCTATTGAGAGTCTAATTACGTGGTTGCTTTAAGTTAGATTTCGTCGCATTGTCGTGACGTCCCAAGCTCCTCGTCATAACGTCGTCTCTTATTTGCCATTGTTTTGAACATTGTCGCATCATTACGACATCGCGTGATTTCTCGTCGCAAAGACGTCGCCTTTACTTTGACTTTGGTTTGACTAAAAAATGTGAGACATACTCCACAAATCTCCACCTTGACTCATATTTTAACATTACTCATTTGTCAGGCTCGATCATGAGCCTAACTCGATCTTTACAAGATACTAACCAAGTCCAAACAGTTCTTGAACTTGAAAACTAGAAGTCTCTTTTTCAAAACGTCATAACTTTCTTGCCCATATGACCAAGTTACATATGCGACAACCGAGTTGACTCTAACTCCATAATAAACGAGGAAATTGTTGCTGCACTAGTCACTGTTTAACCCTACAGAATATATAGACTGTCAATTTTATGACCTTTCATCAAAATGAGAGCTCTATAAGATATCTCAATTTTGCTTGATTCGATGACGATTCTAAAATCCTTTGAGTCTAACTTACCCAGGGAGTTGAGGTTTTTCTTTAAATCAAGCACATGCCTGAAATTTGACCATGTCTTGATAATCTCATTGTGCATCTTGATCTAAACAGTACCAATACCGATTATTTTACAAGGTGAATTATTCCCCATGAGCACAACTCCACCTTCAACTGGACTATATATGGAGAACCAGTCCTTGTTGGGACACATATGGTAACAACACCCTGAATCTAGGATCTACTTGAACGCAAGCTTAGACTTTTTGGTCATGGACACTCACAACCAATCATCACCTTTCTCTTCGACCACACTAGCATCGATTACCGCTCTGTCGTTGCTTTCAATAGCCCGCTTGTTCTTATTTTGCAACTTATAACACTCTACCTTAATGTGACCTAACTTCTCGCAGTAGCTACATGTCTTGTCTCGATTCCTCGACTTCGATCAAGTATTACTTCTCGAAACAAAAACTGAAGCTTGCTCATCTGACTTGCTATTTGAACCTAACTCATTGTCAAGTTTGTCTTTGTTCAACAAGTTTTCCTTCATATCCTCTAACGAGAGCTTTTCTCTACCATAAATCAAAGTCTCTTTAAAAGACTTATATGAAAGGGGCAAAGAGCAAAATAATAGCATAGCCTGATCATCATCATTTATATTAGCATCAACATTCTTCATATGATTTAATAGAGAAACAAATTCACTTATGTGAGCCCTAATAGACGCACCTTCAGCTATACGGAACGTGTATAGGTGTTATTTTAACATCAATCCAATAGCTAGAGACTTTGTAATGTAAAGGGTTTCTAACTTCTTCCATAAGGCAAATGTCGTTTTCTCCATAAGCACCTCCTGCAACACATTGTTCGTGCGACACAACTGGATTGCAAACAAAGCCTTCTCATCAAGCTCATCCCATTTCGATTTATTTGAATTTGTAGGCTTTCGCTCTATAAGAACCTTCTTTAGGCCGTTCTGAAATAGTATTGCAGGCATCCAAACTTGTCATAAACTAAAATTTGTGATCCCATTAAACCTCTCAATCTCGAATCTCATTGTCACCATCTCAACGGGTTGATTGTGGATTTCTAACCAATCTTTGATACTAGTTTGTTAGGGATAAACCCGAATAAATGACAAATAAGAAAAGTAGAGAAGATCAAACACACAAATATTTACGTAGAAAATCCCCTCAAATAAAAAGGATAAAAAAACCATTGGCAAAAGGAGATTTCACTAATGAGCAAACAAACAAAGAGTACATGATGTAGAAATTCTAAACAAACCCTAACCCTAAAAACAAAAGCTCTCTGGCTAAAACACAAAATTCCCTTAAAGCTTTCTCAAAACTCTCTTTTGATCTTCTCTCAAAATCTGATGTTATGAAGATGTATATTCTAAGGTTACTAAAGCCCTTTTTATAGACTAATATTAGAGCTCTAATCATACTAAAATATCTTTGGTATAATCAGAGTTTAACTAGAAAAATGAACCCTACCGAGAGTCTAATTACGTGGTTGCTTTAAGTTAGAATTCATCTCGTCATCACACATCCCAGGCTCCTCATCATGACGTTGTCTTTGCTTTGCCTCTGTTTCAAACGTTGTCACGTCGTTGTGACGTCACGTGATTCCTCTTCACAACATCACCTTTGCTTTTACTATGGTTTGACCGAAAAATGCGAGACACACTCCACACTAATCATTTTACAAAATAATAAATATATTATGAGTTTTCTTATAATTCTATATAAAATTTAAAATATATAATAATATTTAAACTCAATACACTATAATTTTTGATATTATAACATTCATTTCAACCAAAACCTCATTTATTTTTTTATATAATTTTTTTCATAAATATATTTGTTAGATTAAAAAAATTTCACCCATACGATAGTGACATAAGTTAATTTATATTTAAAATTTTGATGCCTTTAATAATTTTAATCCATTTATATACCTAAATATTAAAGAAAAATTTCAAGAAACTTTAAAAAAAGGCTGAGGGCATTTTGCTTTTGTTTATTTATTTATTTATTTTTCTTTTGACCCAATAACCAATCTTGATCATAGGTCATCCATTCAAGTATAAATATCCGTTAGGCCTAACTTGAGCTTTCATTATAATGCATCAACAAACAATAAAAGCAGTGCAATTTATTCTACAGTTGAAAGGGGGTTCTTCCTTTCGTATATTATTTCTTTTGAAAAGTTGTGTTATCACTTCTTATCGTTTTTTTTTCTCTTCATATCTTCCAAATATCTGCCATCTCCTAACCCTATTGTTGATTTGATCCAAATGGCTTCTTCTATGCCACCAGAAGCTCTTCTAGAAGGTATGTTTATATATATATTCAGCTCTTTTTCTTCATGAAATTGGCAGATTTTTTTTAATGGTAAGAAAATGTGAATACACACACATATATAGGAGTTGGTGATGCAGGGGCAGCTAAGCCTAGTGG
Source organism: Gossypium anomalum (assembly GCA_025698475.1). NCBI lineage: Eukaryota > Viridiplantae > Streptophyta > Magnoliopsida > Malvales > Malvaceae > Gossypium > Gossypium anomalum. The sequence goes on from CM046956.1 coordinate 67,677,672, forward strand.
TTCTGAACAAAGCGTTCTGGAAAAGCATGTTGCATTCTTTGACAGAAACCATGATGGCATCGTTTATCCATGGGAGACTTTTGAAGGTTCCTTCTTTTTTAATTTTCATGGGGTTTATTAGTTTTATGTGGGTTGTTTTTGTTTTCTTTATTTAACGAATAATTAAAGTTAAACAGGTTTTCGAGCAATCGGGGCAGGTTATCTCCTGTCCATGACCGGTGCTTTCCTCATTCACTTTGCTCTCAGTAGCAAAACTCGCCCTGTAAACTCCTCTTCCACCTATTCTTTTATTCCTCGTCTTTTCTGTTTTTCCCCCTTAATTAAATGTAGTAAGAAGCTTATAAATTAACAAAATTTTTATTTGTTTTGATTTGCATATTAAACTCTGTTTAGTGCTTGAAGAAATAGGTGCCTTGCATGTCTCAAACAGGCATTTATTAGAAGGAAAACGAACAAAGACACATACATCATGTCTTTGTCGTTGGTGAAACGGATGATAATTCGTTAGTTTTGTTAGCATTAAAAGGACCAACTTCCTTTTTTATTTTTATTTTTTTTCAAGAAATGAGAAGACAAACAAGGATGTTAAGTAATAAGTTGTTCGCAATCTAATATATGCAGGGGAAATATCCTTCTCCTTTCTTTCCAATTGAGGTTAAAAACATCCACCTGGCTAAACATGGCAGTGACTCTGGTGTATATGACAGTGATGGAAGGTAAATCAACCCATTTGAATGACAGATTTAAGCTATCTTAATTAATGGATGATGTAATCATATAAAAATTTGGGTTGATATGGTAGATTTGTATCATTGAAGTTTGAAGAAATCTTCAGAAAGTTCGCCCGTACCCATGGCAATGCCTTAACATCTGGTGAACTCATGGCAATGCTCAAGGCCAACAGGGAACCACAAGATTACAAAGGATGGTAATCATTTTAAATATTTCCTTTCTTCTAATAGTGTTAGTGTATACATGTTGCCAAAAAGGGGTATAAATTTCGAATCTCAATATACACATTGCAGGATTGGTAGTTGGACGGAATGGATGACATTATACAATCTTTGCAAGGACAACAATGGATTATTGAGGAAAGAAATAGTTAAAGGCGTTTATGACGGAAGCTTGTTCGAACGCATGGAGAGGGACAGAAAACCTCACAGAAAATAAACCGTAATGATGCTAGCTACCCTTTTTACATTTCATTCACATTCTTTAATTTATTGCTCATCTCTTTTTAGGGATGGGAACCGGACCGGTGGATTTCTGCTCCTTCCGCGCTACCCTAACTTTTTTCTTTTTGCAAAGAAAACCCCGTCCTGATCCGTTCCAGAATTTAATTAGAGGACCTTACCTCCACCTGATCTAATCTGAAATTTATTTCATTTTAAACTTAATTTTAGAGAAATAAGATTATATATTTTTAGTTAAAAAACAAGTCACATAACAAATTAATTTCGTGGTAGAGTAAACACAGTTCTGGAGCCAAATTTTAAACTATTTGCAAATAGAAAATAGGTTTGCTTCAGCCATTTTTAAAACTAACGCAGTGGGAGAAATTATGAGGAAAAGAGAGTTGAGTGAGAAGGAAAGAAATTCTATATAAATATAGGGCTGTAGAATTAAATAGTAAAACTTTAATTTTACAAATATTTTAACAATTTAACCGTTGAATTTATCGATATAATTTGTATTTGTCATGCATATAAATTTTTGAACCGATCTGATATCTTTATCATATTGATCTAAAAAATGTATATACTAATATTTATTCAACAATTAAAAGTTTCTTTTATATAAAATAAATAATTAAAAATTTTTAACTTACATCAAAATTGGTATGCATGATCGATATGAATGATATATGAAATATGACGGTTGGATAGTTAAAATATTAATCATACAAAAATATATGAACACCAGTGTAAGTAAATTCCTCAATATAAATATATATATATATATATATAAAGAATACTTTTATAAATATCTTCGGACAAATCTACCCTAAACTATTTTTTCAATTTAACCCTCCCCACCTTGAAACCGATTTCAAAAACAAAAATTTAACTTAATGGATAGAGATTTCGGAGTTTTTTTTTTTTTTTTGCCATCCCTATCTCCTTTTGATTTAATTAATTATTTATTTTTGAGAATCAAAATATGTAAATTAAGGGTTTGAAGCAAATTGTTTGAAGAATAAGTTATAGTTGTATTACTGCTTGTGATGCAGTTGGATATAAAGGAGTGCTTCATTCAGATGTTGCGTCTGATCGGGTTCAGTTGGGTTTGATTGGTTGAGCCTCGTTGGGAAGATTTGATTTGTGAACTTATAATTGAATTTTAATTTGTGTTCATGGTTTCGAATGTATAATGGTAGAAACAAATGTATCTGCCTATTCATTCATGTTTCACATATTTATTCTATTTCTTATAAAAATAAGTATGAATTACAATAGTCAAATTTACACTTTTAGCTATGCTTTAATACTTTGTTGGTTTGGGTTGGATTAGGTGTATTCTACTACTCGAAATTTGAAATTTCACTCAACATCTAAAAGAATTTGAAGTAAAAAAACAGTGCGGATAGGAAAAGACATAATGTTTTATTTGGTTTTCTAATTTTATAAAAAAATTATTTTAATTTTTTATTTAGGTTTTTGTCCTTTTTAACTATTCAACTTGGGTTGTTTGTCAATTTGCCCAAAATGAATGAAAAATTAATATTTCTTAACTTTTTTTAATGTGATAACATGTAGATTGCTACGCCAATGCTAAACAGGTAATTAATTTTTAAAAATTTTAAAAATTCAAAAAATATATATAAAAAATATTTTAAAAAATTAAAATTATTTAAAAACTAAAAATTATAAATATATATTTTAAAATTTTAAAAATTAATTAATTGTTAACAAAGCATACATTTGGCAATCCACGTGTATGCCACAGCAGTAAAATTAACAAATGTTAATTTTTTCCATCTATTTTGGGGTGATTTAAAAAAATAATGTAAGTTCAATGGCTAAAAGAGACGAAAAACTAAATAAAGTTCTAAAATGACTCTTTTTTTATAAAATTGAAAGGTCAAATAAGCCATTATGGTTAAAAATATTATATTTATTAAAAACATGGATTGAGCTTTGACTCCAACTTTCTGGCTTGTGCTCAACTTAACTTGTTTCCTAATTATGTAATATGTTATTTTATTTTATTTTTACGTATTAGGTACTTACATAAAAATTAAATTTATAATAATATATTTACTATAATGTAAGCATTAAAAAATATATTAAGTTGTCTATATTTAATTTTTTTAAAAATATTAAATATTAATTAAAAATGGCATAAAGTTTTGTAAATATATATCAGCCAAACTAAAATGAGTACGGATTAATCATTTACAATTATGAGTGGGCCTAAAACAAACTTGGATTAGTCATTTAAAAATATGGGCAGATTAGGGCAAATTTTGAGACCATATTTTAAACTGAGGTTGTGTTTGTTTCACTAAAAATAACTTTTGAAAAATGATTTCTGGAAAGGTTATATTTTTTGATATTTGAATGATTCTGCGTAAAATATTTTTCGTTATTTAGAAAAATTTCCTGAAATTCATTTTTTAAAAGTTGTTCTTGGTGAAACAAACACAATATAAATTTATTTGATACAAAATATTAGAGTAGCATATCTATTAGATCGATAGATCAACTTGAAATTACCAAGAGAGGGGATGAATTGACCTTAAGAAAATTTGTTGAAGCAACGAACAAATATGTAACAATGAACACAACAATTTATAGTGGCTCGACCCCAATTACCTACTCCATTACCTTAGCTTTCCACAACTAAGGATTTTCTCAAATTTACTAATTTGACATCTTTTGAGGACAAGGTTTAACCTTATAATATCCCTTAAGATTTCTACCCTTTCAAAGAGAAAAACAAATAGAAAACTAAGAAGTAATCCTTACAATATTGATGTGTTTGCCAATTAAGCACAAATACAAAGAATAACACTTGAGTTGAATAAATACAATGAAAGCTCACAAGTGTTTACAAAAAGAATATGAAAGAATTAAGCATTAAGGTTTCGATTAATCTTTAAGCTTGATGATCTCTCTTCTTGTTGTAAGACCTTTGGAACATGATATTTATACCCTCTAATGCATTTCCAACCGTTGGGGTTGTTGTAAAAGTTAATAGAGCCATTAAGGATGAAAATACCAGATCATTAAATTCACTTGCAACAAAAGGTATCAATACTTTTTCTACAAGTATCGATACTATTAGCATTTAATACCTGATTCAGTGACCGTTGAAATTAGTTTACAGCGATAGCAAAGACAAATTATCGATACCTGGTAAAATGTATTGATACTTTTTGTGAAATTCAAAACAAAATATCAATTTGGTATCGATTTTAGAATAGATATCGATATCTTGAAAACTATCGATACTTGGTCAAAAAGTATCGATATTTTTTGGCCTAGAGCAATACTGACTTGTTTAAAAACAATTTTAACATGATTGAAAATGTTTAACTCAATTGAAACTATTTTAACTTGATTTTATCAATTTCACCCAATTTTGTTCAACTTTAACTTTTATTTAAAAAAACTTTAATTTTTTATATCAAAACATATTATCAAATAAAACTTAGTTTAACAATATCCTTTTGACAATAAAAAATTATTTGATAATAAGAGAATATTTTATTATATTTAATATCTTATATAAACTTAATAATAAATAATATCTAATAAAATTTTAATTTAAATTACATATCTGAGGGTGGATAGCCCCATATTAGAGTCGAAATGTATAAATAAAGCTAAGCATAATTTTTAAAAAAACTCATATTTATATTATTAAAATATTCATATTTTATAATATAGAACATTTATTACTAAATATTTATAAATTGTAATATATATTTATCATTAAAATATTAAAATAAATATTTTCCAAGAATAGTATTTAAAAATTGAAATTATTATTGTTAATATTTATTATTAAAATAAAATTGTAATATTAAATAATTTATTTATAATAATAAATTATATTAATTATATTAATAATTTGTTATATTATCAAATATAAATAATTAAATATGTATGTTTAATATTATTGAACATTATAATATTTGATATTAATATTTTAATATTTTTAAAAATTTATTATTAGTATAATAATATTAAGCTTGTTTCAAGTTGTTAGGCCTGAAAATACCAAGTGGGGGTGAATTGGTATTTTAAAATTCTTTGCAAACTTTTTTACATAATGAGAAGACGAAAGAAAAGCTTAGACAATTTGATTTATAGGGGTTTGGTCTCAATTGCTTACCTCCATTACCTTGGTATACCTCAACAAAAAATTTACCAATTCATTATATTTAAATTATTACTGTCGAAACCATTTTTTAATTTTGAAAAATGGGGATCGACTTTAAAACGAGGTATGGAGTCGCCACCAATCCTTTTTGTTTAGGTGTGATCGGGTCACCTTGTGATCGATCATTTTAATAAAGCATTTTGGTTTATTAAAATAACGTTTTTGATCTACGAAAAACTAAAAAACAGATTCGGGAGTCGGTTACGCACGAGGAAGGATTAGCACCCTCGCAACGCCTAAAATTGGTACCGTATTGATCAATTAATGTACTAATGTTGAAAATTTGAAAAAGATTTTAAAATACAATTCTTTTAAAAATGTTTAGATACCTTGAATTGGATATTGAGATTCTCTTGTTCAGAAGGAATAAAATATCATATCCAACACGGTAGGATACAATGTTTCGAACCCTCGATACAAGATCATCTCATGATTTCCAAAACTCATGCATTTGAAATTTCAAAAGGATATTTGGCTATTTGGTCAAACGGTAAATCGAAACCCAGCACGATTGGGCACGATTTCTCGAATTTTCAAACATGAAATATTGCCTCATTTTTCAGAAAAGAAAACATAGATGTAATTTCAAAAGGATATTCTGTATTTTAGTTGGACGAAAAATCGAAACCCAGCACGATAGGGCATGATTTCTCAAACTTCCTAACACGAAACATTGCCTTTGTTTTGAGAAGATTCAAGTAAGCAATTATAAAAACCAAATCAAAATATACTTGTTTGGTTGAAACATTGGAATTTGAGTCACGATGCAACAATGTAAAAACAAAGTTCCAAACAGGGAACATGAATAGAATATTATAAAAATGAATGGCCATAATATGAGATTTGAAAAGAACGAATTTGGGTACATGCAATGGCGATATATCATACATTATACCAGTACTAATAGCAACATTTGAGGGCCAATGAATTAAAAGCCAATACCAAGCAAATTAACACAAATAATATGTAATGAGCATATTAAAACATACAAACAAACGAATGATACAAAGGAAATGCTATTCAGAATTATGAAATAAGTAACTTGCATGAAAGTTTGAAATAAACCAAGAAAATGAAAAAACAATAAATAATATGTAAAGTAATAATGTATAAATGAAATTTTAAAATAAATAATGTATATAAAGAAAAGGAAGTGAAATACAAAATAATATATATCAATTTAAATAAATAATACATATTAAATAAAAACCTAATATAAACAATATATATATTAATAGCATATGAAAGTAGTTTGAAAAAATGTATGTGTATATATATCAACGTACGAAAATAAATATCATATAAATCTCTAAAAATATAGAATTATATAAGAAAAATTTAAAATCAATGAATCATATCGTAAATCAATGTAGGAAAAAACAAAAGGTAATAAAAAGCTAAACAATATGTAATTGATTAAAATAGAACAAAACAATATGTTAAATAATATATGGAAAAAGATGAATAGTAAATAATTATAAAGAATATAAAATATGAATTAAAACCTTAATTGAAAAAAAAAAGTTAAAATCAAAAGGATAATTTGCAAATAAAAAGAACCTGTAAGACCAAAATGTGAGGCGCATAAACTAACAAGGACTAAAAACTAAATAAACCAAACGCCCTAAATGAAACATTTAAGTGCGAACTGATTTGAAACGACACGCAAATTCCAAGGACAATTTTAAAGAACAAGGAAAATACAAACAGGTTTTAATTGCAGGTCAGTGCAAAAAGGGAGGGACCAAACGCGCAATAACCCCTTTTAAAATAAAAACGTCCGGACGCTCCCCTGCGGGTCGGGTCAATGCGCGAGTCTAGCCCCCCCACTAAACGGCGTCGTTTCACCTTTATGATTTAAACCAATTTTTTGCAAGGAATTCATTTGCTCACTGTTTTTTTTAACAAAAAAGGTGAACTCTCCCCCATTCCCCTGCTAGGGTTTCGACCTTGCTTTGGGGAGTCACACAGGAGGGTCATCGGCGCTGCAACGCCTCCACCTCCAACGTTGAACCACGGGGTAAACCCAGCTAAGCCTCTTTTCCTTCGGTTTTTGTTTAAAATCCGTTTAAAAAAGTAACAAGGAGATACGACTATGAAAAGGGAAAAAAAAGGAAAAACAACCTTTCTAAAACCTCGAATCTGATCTTTGATTGCTGTTTGACTTTTGTTTTTATTTTTGTTTCTTTTCTTGTATTCGTGTCTTTTCTCCAAAAAATGGTCTCCCTTTTACAAAATTATCTATTGGCTTTTATAGGCTACTTTTACAACTTATTTACATGTTTGCAGGTACGTGTGCGGGCGTGCCACTGATGTGGCGTGGTGGAGCGACGCACGACGCAGAGGGATGTGCGATGTGCGGTGCCTGGAGGCTCACTGTTTGTTGAAACGGCACAAAAGGGGCTATTGATGGTGTTGGCTAGGGTTTCGAATCTGCTAAAGTTGTTCTAGGCTTGTGAGCCAATTGGGCCATAGGTTTTAAGCTGGGTCTGGGTCTGTCTTTGTTTTATTTTTGGTATTGGTTTGGGGTTGGGCTTGTTTGGGTTTAATTTTTAGGGGTTTGTTTTTGTTTGTATTTGGTTTTTTATTGGTCTGGGCCACGGGCTGAAATTGGGCCCTACAATTACCTTTCAAGGGAAATGTATAACATTTACAATCCTTATATTTTTCACAAGACAGAGATAAAACATTTTCCTTAGTTTTTGTAGCTAAACTAGAACCCTCTAAATTTTACAATGCTCAATCGTAACCTTTTACAAATTACTTAAGGTTATATATATGAGTTATGGCGTTTATATATAAATTAAGTTATGTACTTTCTTCCATATACTACAACATTACATCTCAATATAATAGGTCTTTTAAGTAACATACATATCACATCATTGTCACAATTATATCTATAATTTTTTTATTGTTTTAAACAATTTCAAATACCTTATCTACATACAATCATAATAAACAAGAAATATGTCTATTTCATATAAAAAAACAAAGTAATTGAGCTCAAAGTGTAATATCATCATAATATAATATTCATCACTACAAGTGAGACCCATTTTTATGTACATGTTTTTTAAATGCTTTGACGTAAGCCTTTAGTTAACAGATCTACAATCATGAGACAAGTTCTAATTTGATTTACAAACACTCTTTGTTTCTAAACTTCATCCTTAATGGCACAAATATTTTAATTTCCTATGTTTTGCACCTTTGAAATATTTGTTGTTTCTGGAGAAAAATACTTTTGGTGAATTATCACAATTAATTGTCAACGACTTGGTAATGGTGTCGACTACCTCAAGTCATAAAATATAGTTCCACAACAATGATGTTTGAATAGTAGCCTCAATACATGTCATAAAATTTGCTTCCATCTTAGATAATGCAATGACAAACTATTTAGTACTTTTTCATGGTACGAAATAAATAGCCAAAATTGTGTTTTCTACTGTCAAGGCATCCAAAAAAAATTAAATTTGAAATTACTTTCAACTGATTGGATCTTCTATACATGAACATGTAATCCTTTTAATCAAACCACCCACAATAAAGCCTAAAAAATTTATTCTTTTTTGTAGAAGGAGAAATTTTGGACTAATCAAAATTTATCACCTATCATTATTGTTTTTATCTCTAATTAAATTAAATTTAATTAATAAAAAGATAAATAAAGACATTAAATCATCTTCGAACTCTTTTATAAAGAAATCATATTATTTAAGAATTATTTTATCTCCAATTAATTAAATTAATATGAGATAAATAATAAATAGAATAATTCAATTCTTATAGAACACTCAAATGAAGAAGTTAAAATTTACAAGAACTCTTTTACTTGATTGACTGACACTATAAAAGGGGTCACATTCAAGCTATTCAATACACATTCACAAGCTCAAGAAGTCCAAAAATTCTCTGCAAAAATCTCTGAAAAAACTCAATAACTTGAAGAAATTCTGATGAACATTATATTCATTTTGAAGAAAAGCTGCCTTCCGATCCAGTTTAACTGAGAAGAATAATAACTCTAATATCTTAGTGTTATTTGTATTTTACTCTTGTAGGATTTTAGGTTTATTTGTAGGTTAATTTTAGAACATCTGAGGTATTTTATTTTATTTCATTTATGTTTTTAATAAATTATATATTCTTAGTGTTAAACCAAACTCATTTTCAAGTGTTTTCTTACCCAATGTAGGTCCAACAAAGCATGGAGAAAGGATAGCTTCACATAGGCAATTAAGGTAGACTTTCACTCTAGCGAAATATTTTTTCTACCCCAACAAACACAGGCAGGCAACTCTCCGCTCCAGCAGAAAGTTTGTTCTCTAGAGCGGTGTGAGTACCTGATCAATTTTCAAGAGTTGTAATTTTTAGGGAATATAAAATGGGAAAATATACCTAAATTCGAAATAGGAGTGGAGAAAAAGAGGAGAAGCCACCAAAGCCTTCATGCATCAAGAACTAATAGATTTCATTAAGAAAATTGAGTTTCACTGTAATATCCTGATTTTGGGCCTAGTCAGAACAGTGGTTTCGGGACCACAAATTTGACATAATAAAATTCATTTTTATGGTCTAAAATTTCATGGAATAATTTCATGAAAATCTCGTTCGAAAATTTTGACGTTTGGGCAGTCAATTTAGTAAAAAGGACTAAATTATAAAAAGTGCAAAACTTGAGTTCTAGAAGCTAGAGGTGTCTAATTGCTATGAAATTTTATATTGGAGGTCCTTAAATGGTAATTAGACCATTGGATAATTTGTTGGACAAAAATGGACATGAAATAGGTGAAACAGAATATTTTTAAGTTAGGGGCATTTTGGTCATTTAGTAATTAAAATGAATTAAAAACAAAATTAAAGCCAATTTTTGTCCATCTTCAAGCTATGGCTGAAACATGCATGGAGAAACCATGTCTAGGGCTTTCCAAGCTTCCAAGCTCGATTGTAAGTCCGTTCTTGCCCCGTTTTTAATGATTTTTACGTTTTTGAAATCCTTGTAACAAGATCTAACTATTTCTACCATTTATTTGAGCTAGGGTTGATGTTTAAAAATTTAACCATGTGATACATGTGTGTCTTTTGATGTCTAATGGTAGAAAATGAATATTGGGTGTTAAATAAACGACTTTTACTAAGTGATTTTCGGTGAAAAAGTCTAAAATGACCATTTTGTAAAAGATTATAAAAGTGTCATAAAAGTGTGATTTAGTGGCAATTGTGGGCTGCTATAGTTATGAAAATGATTCGTCTAGGCTTAAAGTACAAATAAATTGAATGAAAATCATTTTACGAGCTTAAGGGCAAAAGTGTAAATATGATAAAATTTAGGGGCAAAAATGTAATTTTTCCATAGTATGATTTTTGGATCACATTGACTAATGTGACTAATAAATAGACCAAATGTGATATTATAGATCAAAGAAAACGAGGTTCGGACCTAGAACGGGGGAAAAATGAGAAATTGATGGTTAAGTCCTTTTTTACCATTTTTGGTATCGAGGTAAGTTCGTGTGATAATAATAATGAAATATTATACTTGAATTTTATTGTTTTATATTAAATGAATTGTAAGTTTGTGTGTAAGTAATTCAACAATTCCATTATTATGTGTTTAACATTTGATATCATATGATACATGTAAGTATGCCCTAATGAAATTGGGTTGTGATGATTCAATGGTATCTTGATAATAGCATTGTATCTCAGAAATCTCAGGGGACCCTGAGGAATGCTTTGGATTCGGATACCATGACACCATGGTTAATGAGATCCCATGTAAGACCATGTCTGGGACATGACATCGGCGTTGATATGTATGCCAATGTAAGACCATGTCTCGGACATGGCATCAGCAATGATATGTGTGCTAGTGTAAGACCATGTCTGGGATATGGCATCGGCACTGACATGAGACTTCGTATAAGACCATATCTGGGATATGGCATCGATATGCAGACCCATGTAAGACCATGTCTGGGACATGGATTTGGCACTCTATTTGGTGTATGATAATCCCGAATGCCCTTCAGTATTCCGGGTGGTCCAATAGGTCATTCAAGATTATGGTTAAGAAGTGGAGTAATATGTGAAAAGTGTTGAAAGGGTACAAGTATGTACAGTAAGATTATGGTTATTGAGAATTTGAAATGTCGAGACCTCGGTGAGCTAAGATGTATGAATTATGATTTTGAACTTTATTGCAATATCATGATAACTTACATTGTGTAATTAGACATGGAATCCATGAAATGATGGGTTCATGATTAGTTGAAAATGAACTTATGATAACTTACATTGTGTAATTAGACATGGAATCCATGAAATGGTGGGTTCATGATTAGTTGAAAATGAACTTATGATAGTTATCATCATATTGCACTAAAATAGTTTCAGATAGTAGTAATAGTCTGAATTTAAAAATCCACTAAAAATTGTGGAAATCGAGTTAGAGACTGAATAAGATATGAAATTAAAACTTATTGAGTCTAGTTTTACATAGAGGAAACAGAATAAGTAAAAGAATTTTATATTACAAGATATTTGAATTTTTGTGAGATAGGGTTAGAGTGATTTCGGGCTCCCCTGTCTTAACTTTGGAAAATCACTAAAAATTGTACAAGAATAATTATGGGTTATAACTAATATTAGTTAGTTACTAATAAGTATATTTTCAAGAGAAATAGACAGGAACATCATCTAGAACCCGTACTAAGAGATAAATAAATTTTAGTGAAGAAATGTCAAAGCTGATAAATAGCAAAACATGGGTAAATTTGATGAATAAACTGTACTTATTGAACAATCCATAAATTTTGAAAATTTCATGGTAGAAAGATATATAAGTCTAGTTTTGAATTATTTTAACGGATCTAAATTTAGAATTCTGCAGCTCAAGTTATAAATAATTTAGTGACTATGACTCAAGTAGACAGCTTGATTGGAATATGAGCAAATAGTGGAATTATGTGCAATTTCGATTGTGTTACCATGAGAACATGTTGTAAGAATTTGGAAAAAGCACTTTAGTAAATTGCTTATTATTATTTTCATACGGGCTTACTAAGCTATAAAGCTTACCTCCTCCTTTCCATTTCTTTAGTATTGTCAGGTTAGCTCGGGGTTGGAGATCGTTGGAGGCAGCATCACACTATCAAATTATCTAGTTGGGGTATTAATAAACTTAAGTGTTTTCAAGTGAGTGGCATTTATAGAGACTTAGTTCTTTGTGATATGTGTTTTATGATTTGGCCAAATGTATTGGCTTATAATGATTCAATTGTATATAGCCATGAAATGTGGCTTATATTGATTTTTGGGTTGTATCCCTATTATATGTGCATGCACAAGCTTAAAAGTTTCATGTGATGTGAGAATGTGACCTGATATGGTGTGCAATATCTTAGACAAGCATGTTATTCTACGTATGTACAATATGTTGGTATTTTATAAAGTCATGAGTTAGCCTCGAGTATGAATGTTTGATGATTAAGTTGAAATCTTTCGGTATGATAGTAACCATAGTATGAAAGTATAAATGATAACATAATAGACAAGGCCAAATGAGTGTCAATTGGTGTGTTTAACTTAGTCTAAAATGAGTATGTAAAACACATGTATCATGACATGCAAATGATATGTTTGTGGCCTAATTGTAGATGTTTAATCATTAAATGGTTGTCATGTTATAAGTCCTTGATGTTGTATAAATGTGTGAGGGTTTATGGTTGACCAAGGCTTGGAAAATAGCCTAAGTGTTGACCACACAGGCAGAGACATGGCTATGTGTCTTAGCCGTGTGGGGGACACGGGCTTAGCGCACGAGCGTGTGACTTGGCCGCGTGACCTCATTGTGTTGATGATGTTATAAACAAAGAGTTACATGGGCTAAGGACACGGGCGCCACACGATTGTGTGTGACTCTCTAAACATGGAAAATTTCTCTAAGTGTGGTAAAAAATTTAGAAGTTAGCGGTTTAGTCCCGAACCACCCCCGATGTATGTTTTGGGCCTCGTAGGCCCGTATAAGGGATGATATGCATGTGTTTGAATGTTTTTGATTTGGACCAAATTTTATGGCCCCATTTTACATGTAAGTGTATGTTTAACTCTGGTAATGCCCCGTATCCTGTCCCAGCATCGGACACGAGTAAGGGGTGTTACATTCTCCATTGATTTTATTATTGTGTTCCTTTTCTATGACTAGTTATTGTTTTTATTTCAAGATGTTTTTCAATTCCTCCATGACCTAAGTTCTCTTTCTAGGATTGCAATGGTTTCCTTGTTTAGTTAATTAAACATTTTTCTATTTCCAGCTCTTTTATTCTTGATAGAGATTTGATTATTTATTCATTCTTGTTCTTTATTGATAATACTCTAGCCAACTATTAATCTGAAAAAACCTATAGAAATTAGAAAAGGACTTTCTGTTTTAGGTCTAGAATGAGTAACTCTTAGTTTAAATTAGACGGGTAAATTTGTGATTTGTATTTAGGATAGAATTATACCTAATTACATTGGGTAGTCATAATTGAGCTTTGTTTTTAATCAATTTGGTCTAAATTATTGGCATAGAAATATAGCTTAATAGTTAGAATAAATTAGTTCTTTAATTTTTTGGAAAAGAATTAAGGGAAATTTAGTACCCAGGTTAATAATCAACTCTATTAGGGTAAACTAGGTGAAGATAGAACAATTAACTAATCCACTGGATGAAATTGTAATCCTAAGTTTTTATTATTGATTGATTATTTTGTTTTAATTTGCTTTGCCTACTTTTGTTTATTAGACTTAGTTGAGAAATTCTATTATAGATTTTTTTATAGGTATTGGAGTAATATTTGGTGATTAGTGTCATAATTAGTAATAGCTATTTGTGGGATCGATTTTTTATACTAGTTTTTGCAATACGTATACTTGCATGTGTGATATTTGACCAATAGAAAGGAAGCCAAAAGTCGTTTTCGAAGAAAGCCGCCTTTTGATCCAATTCAATTGAAGAAAGGAGGTCCAAATCTATTTTCAAGATCAGGTCTCGACAATCCTTGAAGCAAATCGCATCTTTCCAAGATCAAGTCTAGACATCCCTTGAATTGAAGCTCAACCGAAGAGAAACATCAAAGGAATTTTCTTTGTATTCAAGAAATATCCAAAGATTGTAACTTTTTTTAAGTTATAATAAAATTTGCTCCAAATTTTCAAGTCAATATGTGACTCGAAATTTGTGTGTATACCTTTCCTTTATATTCTATATCATTCTTTGGATATTACATAATATTGAATTTGCCCCCTTTTTGTATAAGAATAATTCTTGTTAAATAACTACGCTTATTAAATCTCTTTAGAATTTTTTTTATGTAAGTTTTTTGATACAATGCTAACAATTATTTTTGTCTATCATGAAATATTTCAATTTCTATCACATAGAATGCATTTAAAATTTACGTGAATAAAAGAGAACTTAGAATAACTAAATAAGTAACTATAAAACAATCCATTTAAAACCACACATTTACATTGCATAGAATGCATTTAAAACTAAATAATTAACTATAATCAGAATAAATTTTAAAAAAAATCCACACATTTACGTGAATTTAAAATTTGAAAGTTACTAAAATTAAAACCTAACATTGAACCAAATTCACATCGCAATAACACATTTCTTTTAATATGAAATGAATAAAAACTTATAGGATATGAACTTATAAAATAATGGTGCTAAAAAAATTGCATTAAACAAATAAAAGAAAACAGCCAAGAATTGTGCTTTCTAGTGCTTTTTCACTAGGCCTAACCTAAGGATTATTTTTGAAAAGTCCATTATCAACCCAAGTACATATTTTATATAGAAGGCTTATAAAATAAGTCGTAGAAAGGAGACCTACAAATTTGGAATATCAATACGTACATGTCCTTAAAAACCATAATCTCATCGATGCCATTAAGACCTTGTTCTTGTCATCAAGATTATTAAACTTAATCTGATATAAGTTTGGTCGTAAACATATCTTTCCTTTCATTTTCCAAACCCTCTTGATATTATGCTTCAACGCATATTACTTATGATCCAAAAAGAGAGAGACCATCATCCTATCCCACATCCAAATTTAACACTCAACCTATCAATTTTTAAATTGAATTATTCAATATTGAATTTTTAATAATAATTATTATCTAAAAATAATATTTTTATTTAGATTTGTTGGGGATCGACCCGTATATGCAACGAGAAAATAAAAGTAAAAGTAGAGTATAAGAAACACATAAATATTTACGTGAAAAAGTTTTTCCGAAGAAGATGAAAAAAAAAACCACAAGCAAATGAGACTTCACTAAATAAGAAAAATATTGAAAGAGTATAGGATGAAGATAATCTCAACAAACAAACCCTAAACCCAGAAAGAACAAAGTACTCTGGCTTAAACCCAAAATCCCCTAAAATTTATGAGATCGTTGGATATAGTTGGCATGCTATAGGATTGTGAGTACTCACCTATATGTATTTTGTGATTTGGGCGTTGAGACTCTAGGACATGTTGGAGAGATAAAGGAATGTGAGCTAAACTCCATTCAACAAGACATGTTTGGTGTGTTGGAGAGTGTTAGCTTTATGCTTCACTTTTGGGATATGTTCGACTCTATGAGTCATTTGATGTATTGGAGATCCGTGTATTCGATGTGTAGTGATAGAGCCCACTTTTATGTTTCATAGCCTTAAGTGTCAAATTATCTTAAAATGTATATATGTGTAATGTGATGTATGCCTAAATGAGTATGTGGTTGCTATGATAATTATCGTTTAAATGTGATCTTATTTGTTTTGGTAAGACAATGTGAGATGGATGCTTAAACATGTGAATAATATGCCGAATGAGTTGATTTAAGTTTCATGAAAATGTTATTATGTTCTCATAATAAATTGTGTATGTAATTGTAGTTTGGATCATTTCCATTTAACTTATGAATGCATGTGAATATATCAGTTAGAGTTGTGGTTTATTAGAGCATGTATACGTTGTTTAGTCCTGATGAATTATTGTTAAATGAATTATATATAAGCGAGTTAAGTGTAATTGCATGTAGCAGTATATGTTAGTTTTACGATTTAATGAAACGTGAATATGAAACGTGAATATGATATTTTCACTTGATTAGAATATGGTTGTGAACGTGTTGTACATTGTGGTTATTTTGAATATTCACTGAGCTTGTTAAGCTTACCCATTCCTTTCTTAAAACCCTTGCAGAGTAGTTAAGTGGCAGTGTGACCGGTATGGTTCTAAGGAGGTGATATAAGCAATGGTTCCAAGGAGGTGATATAAGCAAGTCAATTTCTATTTTTGTAAGTGTTTATTGTTTATTTGTTTTCGTTTTTGGAATAAGGCAATGTGGTAGGCTTTTAATGATATTTGTCATGATATTTTGGAAGTTTCGTAGCTTAATTGCTTTTAGGATTTTGAGAATTGAATCGTATTATGTTGATTATCATTTGAACTTATTTTTGATATTTGAGACTACTGTTACGGCTGTTTTGATGTTTATTTGATGATGATATGATAGCATGATGAACTGGTACAAGTTAGAATTATTTTTATGCTTATTTATGTTATATTGTAACATCCTGAATTTGGGGCCTAGAAGAGTTGGGCTTTGATCTGGGATTTGGATAGAAGAAATCCTGAATATTGAGAAGTTTTAAATATTACTAGTGTTTAAAAATATATATATATATATATTGATAAAATATTTCTGTTATTATTACTGATATTTTTATGAAAATTATAATTATTAGAGACAAATATATTTATAAAATTATTGTTTTTAATTTAGTGTTTAAATTAAATTATTATTAGAAAATTTTACTGTATCTATTTTTATTGATTTATGGAAATTATAATTATTATTATTAGGAAAAAATATATATTATTGTCATTGTTATGGTTATTATTACTATTTAAAAATATAGAAGATATTATTATTAATGTGGTGTTTAAATTTATTTTTTAAATAAATTTAAAAATGTTTAAAGTGTGGGAAAAATTCGATCCAAGACTCTAGCAAAAATAATTATTTATGCCTCTTAAGGGAATCAGGCGAGGGCCTTATTAATAAATTGGGCTGAGTTTTAGCATAAAGGAGAACCTGGTCTAGTGGCTAAGCATGCTAGGTAGTGGGCGGGAGAGTTGGGGTTCAACTCCCAACATGTGCAAAAGAGTTTTCTTTTTTCTTTATATCAGGAACACGCAGGGAAGTGTTATATAAAGTTTGGGTTAAGAGGTAACATAAAAGGGAAGCTTGGCCCAGTGGCAGAGGCGCTGGGAGTGTGGTATGGTGCTTAGGTTCGAGGGTTGGCATACGCAAATGCTTGTTTTTATTTTAATAAGCCAGATCGCACTAAAGTAAGGTTTAAGTATAGTTGCGACCGAGTTATGCCACTAAGAGGCTTGTGGCGCAGCGGCAACAGTGTGTTAGGAGTCCTAGGGTGGCACGGGTTCGAGTCCAGGCGCAGGTATATTTTGTTTTATTTTTAAAAGAACTCAGGACGTTAGCAGATAAGGTTTAAAGGTAACCACGACTCTATTATGTCAAAGAAGCAGACCTGTCCCGGTGGCTAGCAGCGTGCTGGGCAACCTTGGGGTCCCAGGGTTCGAACAGCATTATGCGCAAAAGGAAACTTCTTTTTGCTGTACGCGCGTGGGAAGGACCAGCAGCAGGAGGAGTCGGCTGAGCGGTGGACTGCTGCTCAACAGTGGAGAGTTTGAATTAAATTCAAACTTTGAATTTGGCCATGAATTAAGGAGATAAGGAAGGAATTAAAATTGGAAAAGGATTTTATTTTATTCTAATCTTATCTTATTTCTTTTGCTCATATTTTTTTCTATTTTTTTTAAAAGCTGAACAATTCTCTCCTTTTCTATTTTCTTTCTTTCTCTCATCTTTTCCCCTCTTCTCTTTTCTTTCTCTTGCCGATTCTAATCCTATCATTCTTTTCATTGCTAACCGAATAGCAACAAGCCAAATCCCGAAGTAGGCAAAGGAAGTCGATTTCTCCATAGAGGTATGCACTTGTTTTTTTCTTTTAGCCAATTCATGTTATGTCAGAAGCCTTTCAACTCTTTTGTCAACACCCTTTTTGGTCCATAACCACTTCTTCTTCGATGATCCGTGGCCGAAAGCACAAAGATCCTTGGGTAACTTGGTGGCCGATTTTTAGAATCCTTGTGGTGCGATTTTTGCTAGTGTTTTGAAGCTGAGACTGTGTTGAATCGGAATTGACACGGGATTAAAATCGTTTGGGTAGGTGAACCTTGGTAAGTGCTCGTAGCTTTAATCAATTCGGTATTATGGAGGTTAAGAAAAGTCGAAACCCCTCTAGTTTAGGGAGGTGGCTGAATATGGGTATAGACTTTATGGGGTTCTTCTTTTAATATTTTTATGGTTTCTATAGTGGAGGAGCAGCAAGGCGTAGTGTCGATTTGGATTAGCTTGGATCACCGGGGTGGCTAGATCTCGTCATAAATCACGGCAAAGGTAAGATTCCTAAGGCCATTACGGATGGTGGCTAAATGTGTAAGTATTAGTATTAGATGATTTTTGGTTTGGTTCAATTATGGGAAGCTAATTATTAACGATGGATTATAGGAGAAATCGTGTAGGAGATCTCGTCGAGGAATATCGCAAAACAGGTGTGTAAACGACACCCACTCATAGACTAGATCGGCAAAAGCCGAAAAGCCGGCATGTGTGAACTCGCGAGCGTGCGAGCGCTTATGAGGTGGTTTGGTTGTTAATTTTGATAATTGCAAGCAGTATGATTGCAGAATGCGCAATTTCGTGCACTTCGGTACATTTAGGCTTAATGGGCCGAAAACGGGTTAGTGGGCCAACGGGCCCAATTCGGTAAAAACGCTCGGTAAGTGCTTCTGTTAATGTGTTAATGGTTAGAATATGTATGTAAACTCCAGAATAGTAAATTTTGTTAAACTACCCCTAAGTATTAAAATTACCATTTTACCCCTAGGTGCAAAATGACCGTTATACCCCCAGGGTTAATTTTAACTGAAATACATGATATTGTGATTCTGTTTGTTATATGCCATGACATGTATATCTGTTGCATGGGGTTGGGTTTTGTTATGGAGGAAGAACCCGTTCTGGTGGCTATGCCACATATTCTGATATAAACAGCTTTGCTGCAGATTATAATTAGTGCCGCAATCGGTGCTAACACTGTAAGTGTAGGGATGGCGTGGGTGATTTATTCCCCACAGGAAGTGTAGGGATGGAAGGAGGCAAGTGCAGGGTTGGATGGGGTTATCATGCATTAATCATATGATATTATTTTGTTATGGGCCAATCAGATTGAAATGGGCCCAATCTGTGTTGATATGGGCAAGGCCCAATATATCTCGACTGCGTAATAGGGCTACGGCCCGATCGACATCGATATGGGCTAAGCCCAAAGATACTCTGTTACATGTAAGGGGCTATGGCCCAGACAATATTGATATGGGCTAAGGCCCGCTTAACTTTGATTTACGAATAGGGCTTAGGCCCGATAAAGCTTGAACCGATTTGGGCTCTGGTTGGGATACTTTACACACTCGAAGTTTTCCAAACTCATCCCCTTTTTCCATCTTTGCGGGGAGCCTTAGATCGATGGACTTGGAGTCAAGGGATTCAGAGTGGCCACGAAGATTAAGTTTTGTTTTCTTTAAAATAAGTTTCGCATTTATTATTTTGATTATTTTTATTCTGGTTAAAGTTGTAATAAGGCCGCTCTTTTTATTATTCTTAATATTTTGGGTCATTAAATTGGTTAGCTCTAGGTGCGCGTTTATAAAAGTTACTTATTTTTAAAATATCATGATAACCAAGGAAAGCTTCCGCAACGTAAATGTTTTCAAAGGAAATAAATATTTTAAATAGACTTAGACTTAATTTGTTGTTCGTGGACAAGTAATAAGCTTAAAGTGTAGCAATGGATGTGTGCATGTCTAGGATTGGATCATGGAAGAGCTAGGTACTTAAGCAGTCTAATTGACTCACCTCCTCTTTTCTTGAATCCTACATGGTGCGCAGCTTCCATTCACTTTAACCTATAACGAAACTATCTTTTAAAGCACTAAGTAAGTTTTTCTAGATCAACAATATAAAATGTTTTGAACGCTTCGATGTGGCACGTTGGATTCGGCCATAACGTCTAGGCCGAGTTTGGGGTGTTACATATATTTTCTGGTCTAAAGCAGATGTATTGATATTCGTATTGTAAAAATGATACTTTTGTGATTTTCAAATGTATAGGAAGTTAAAATCATAATTTAGTATCGATACCCTATAACGAGTATCATACTAGAGGCAAAATTATTGATATTTTTCGAAAGGTACAGATATTTTCTCATGTTTTGATTTTAGACGAGAAACAAAATGTTGATTTGGTATCGATTTTCCAAACGGTATCAATACCGTACGAAGAAAATATCGATACCCATATTCTAGTATCGATACCTACGTGACTTGTTTTTAAATTTTGCTAAGTGATCTTAATGCATGTTTAATTATTATTATAATTTTATTTAAAGTATGTTTGACATGTTCTAATGATGTTTGATATATGTTTGACTAAAAATTTATAAGATCACTGATAAAGAGGATGATTTCTTAGTAATGTGACAATTTATTATGAGTATGACATAAGACAATGGTGTGACATCCTAATATTCGGGCTTGACAACTAGGTCGGGTATAGGGTGTTACAAATCTCCACCTTGAATCGTATTTTCTCATACCTCCTTTTCTAAGCCAATCATGGGCCTATATAAACCTTTGCAGGTTACCCATCAAGTTGAAATTGGTGTTTGAACTTGAAAACTGAACGACCCTTAATAGCAGATCCACTGCTTAACATAAAAGAGTCAAATTTCTTAGATTGTCATTGAGTTGACTATGAATCCATAATTTTTGAAGAAATTGCTGCTACAATAGTCACGGTTGAACCTTGACGAACATATAGACTGCCAACCTTTTGACCTCTCATCAAAACAAGAGCTCCATGGGATACCTTAATGTCCCTTGACTCGATAATGATTCTGCACTTTTTTTAGTCTAACATACTCAAGGAGATGAGGTTTTTCTCTACGTTAGGCACATGCTTGACACCCGACAGTGTCCATATAATTTCGTTGTGCATCTTAGTCTGAACAATGCCAATACCAGTTACCTTACGAAGTGAACCATTTCCCATACACACAACTCCACCTTCAACTAAACTATATGTGGAGTACCAGTCCTTATTGGGACACGTGGAAAGAACACCTTGAATTGAGGATCTATTTGGACATAAACTTGGACCTTTCAGTTGTAGATACCAACAACCAATCATCACCCTTGTCTTCGATCGCATTATCATCAACTACTTCATCATCGTTGCTCTTAGTAGCCCTCCTGTTCTTATTTTGCAGTTTGTAACAATCTGCCTTAATGTGACCTTTCTTCTTGCAGTTGCCACATATCTTTTTCTCGATTCCTCATGTCACACCCCAAAATTGGGCTAGAAGTTTCGAGGATAAAATTGGGATTTTAGCTCTAGTGAGCTGAAGAATCTCGTTAGCATGGTATCTGGAACTATTTTTGTCTATGGAATTTTTGAAATTAATTTTTTTTTTGAAAATAATGTTCAAAAGGCTTTCAATTTTGAAATAAGGACTGATTTTTAAAAGGGTCTAAATTATGAGTTTTTAAAAGGTGTGAAAAATAAAATAAAATAAAGAACACACAGATTTTACGTGGAAACCCTTTCGGGAAAAAACCACGGGCAGAGGAGAAGAAAATTCACTATGTCGAATTCAAATTGATTACAAGAGGAATAGATTATGTCTATTTATAAGCTTGTAAAGCCATATTCTAGTAAAACTGAAACACCTTATTCTAATCAATATCAAATAGATGGAATTTAATAAGGTTTAAAAAAACTTAGTCTAAAATAAAATAAAAGAAGTGTAATTCTATATGGATTCTTCTTTTATTTTATTTTACCACTGTATTTTATTTAAATAAGGATTCGGGTCACTTAATTCTAACAAAAGGTAATTAAACTAAAATTTAAATTTCACCCTATTTTCCCCCTTCATCTTTATTTAAAACACATGTTAGTCTCTTCTCCACATTTTTGTTTTATCGTCCATTGCATTCCAAAGCTCCTCTCTTTTAATTTTAATTTCCAAACTTAATTCCTTAGATTTTTATCATTCCTCAAGCCATAAATCCCCATAGTATTTTAAGAAAAACATCTAAGAATACCATAGATTTCTCTAGTGTTGAATTTTTAGGTCTTTCGGGTTTTTGATCAAACGTTCAGTTTTTCGATCAAACATTCGATTTTTAATCATCTAAGGTAACAATTTGATTCCTTATTAGTTTTTGATGTTATTTGATCCTTTAAATTGAGTTTTAGCCGTTAAATTACATGTTTTAAATAAAAATAAAAAATTGGGTTGTTAATGGTGGATATCGAGATTTTGGGTAAAAATATGGTTTCAAAGTGTTTTAATTATTTTTGACATGATTATAATATTTCTAAACTTATTTTAAATTTTCGTTGAAGATTTCCAACGTTTTAACGAATTTTTGTGAAAATTGCCATAAATATGTTAAAAATTTTGATACCATGAATTGGGTAGTTTTGAATGATTTAAAAGCTAAAAATCAATTATAGGTGAATAATTAGGTGAACGGAATCAGTTTTAGCAAAAAATATTAAATATAGACCGAGATATTTGAGTTTCAAGTTTGTTAGTCAAAATTTCAATTTCATGAGGAATATAGCTTAGGCTTGCATTTTTAGTTGATTTGGGTGAGTCTTTGGCTGAATATTAATTTTGTTTATTATGTGACTTAATTTAGTGAAGCTTTGAAATCATTAGGACCCTCTTCGAGTAAGGCAAAAGGCAAAAAAAAAGCTAGTTTAAGCTTTTGACAATTAGGCAAAAGCGTGAACGGTGAGTGTTTGGAATTGCTACTTGTAGACACAATTCATAGTGTTAATTGGGAGCTTAGGCATAGCCTAAACCCCTCTCCTAAGTTCCGAGTGTAAGCTTTCTATTTCCATTGCTTTATTTTGGCAAATTATGTGATTATGTGAATAATTGTGGATTGATTATTATGATACAATATTGTGATATGAGACATTTTTGATGACTATTGTGAATTGTGTTGTGTTGTGGGCATGATATACATGCCAAATGACAGTGATAATGATATGCTAATAATGCAAATATGTAGCGAAAACGAGCAGACTTCCGGTAAGTATATATGTGTTGAGTTGTGGAATGTGATATTATTATGATAGGTAATATGCGTGAATACTTTTATATTATATATGATGTACTGATTTTAATGCACATCTATGTGGTCGAATATGTGATGGCTCAATGAGCATTATTGTGCCACTTAAAGTGTAATTAAATGTGGATTCGATAAGCATGCAATATATACAAGTCTGTAATGGAAATTGATGAATATGAATAGAGATGATGTGCATTAAATTAGTAATTAAAAGTGTATAATTGTGGATATTTTGTCCTTGTGATCTCTTGAAACCGTTGGATATAGTTGGCATTCCATAGGGTTGTGAGTACTCACCTTTGCATTTTGTGATTTGGGCATTGAGGCCCTGGGACAGTTTGGAGAGGTAAAAGAATGTGAGATAAGCTCCATTCACTAGGATATGTTAGTGTGTTGGAGAGTGTTAGCTAAATGCTATGCTTTTTGGATGTGTTCGACTCAATAAGTCAATTGGTGTGCTGGATATCCGTGTATCCGATGTATAGTGATAGAGCCCACTTTTATGTTTTATAGCCTCAAGTGTCAAATTATCGTTTATATGTGATCTTATATATTGTGATAATACAATATGAGATGGATGCCTAAACATGTGAATAATAGTCTAAATGAGTTGATTTAAGTTTCATGAAAATGTTAGTATGTTATAATGATAAATTGTGTATGTAATTGTAGTTTGGATTGTTTTCTTTTAACTTGTGAATGCATGTGAATATATAAGCTAGACTTGTGAATTATTAAAGCATTTATACGTTGTTAGTCTTGATGAATTATTGTAAATTGAATTATTTTTATATAAGTTAAGTGTAGTTATACGTAAGAGTATATGCTAGTTTTATGGTTTAATGAAGCGTGAATATGTTATTATGCCTTGGTTAGAATATGGTTGTGAATGTGTTATAACATGCTCTTGTTTAACCTTTGATCTTGTGTATACATTGTGGTTACTCTAAAATTCACTGAGCTTGTTTAAGCTCACCCACTCTCTCTAACCATTGCAGATATTTAGCATTTGCGGTGTGAGCGGTGTGGGGATACCAAAGAAGCAATCCAAATTTGGCTTTAGTATTTGCATAGGTAGTATTAATATTATTCTTTGAACTGTGGGGATAAAGCAATGTGGTTAGACTTTGATCGATTATTATTGTGGTCTTCATGATATTTTATGGGTTTAGTTTTCAAGCAGTTTTGATGCATATTATAATTATTTCATTGGTATTCGTTTGGTTTGAATATTTGCTATGTTGAAGTGCCATGAACTGTACGTATGGTTAATAGATGTTGAATAATGTGGTCGATTTGTTGCATAAATATTGCCATGATGTTTTGGATGTTTTCATAGCTTATTTGTTCTTTGGATTTAAGGACTTGGACCTTGATATGTTAATTCTTGCTTGGACATGTTTTCAATGTTTTGAACTGTTATTATGGTCGTTTCGACGATTGTTTGATAATGTAAAAGTTGCATGTTGATTGGATTTAAGATAGGTTGAACTAATTGCTTTTATATCTTGTATTTTTGCTGTCTGGAGGAGGGGTATCAATATTCGGGTTTTAAAAACGATACCTCCATGATATTTTGATGTGCAGAAAGCTAGTATTGTAATTTGGTATCAATACCATACCATGAGTATCAATACTCGGGGTAATTAAATCGATACTTTTTGAAATGCACCGATATTTTTCTTGTGTTTTGGGTTTAAGTGAGAAACAAAATGCTATTTTGGTATTGATTTTCGAAGCGGTATCGATACCATATAAGAAAATTATCGATAGCCCAATTTCAGTATCGATACCTATGTGAATTGTATTGAAATTTTGCTGAATGATTCATATACATGTTGTAATTGTGTAATAAGCTCGATTGATGTTTGTATGGCTTAATATAATGCTGCTTTGAGTATTCGTGACTTAGGAACTCTATATATGTTTAAGATTAATAATGTGACATGAATCGCATGTTTGATGAGATGTTTGGCTATGATTGTTGATGGGACGGTGGTGTGACATCCTAATATTTGAGCTCAACGTCTAGGCCAGGTATAGGGTGTTACACCTTGACCTCGAACTAGTCATGCTTCTCGCAACAAATGTCGAGAGTTTCCAACCTGAATTGCTACCTGAACCAAACTCATTGTCGAGTTTTCCTTTGTTCAACAAGTTTCCCTTCACTTCCTCGAATGAGAGCTTATCTCTCTTATAAATTAGGGTTTCCCTGAAAGACTTATATGAAGGGGGCAAAGAGCACAATAATAGCATGACCTGATCTTCATCATCAATCTGAACCTTGATGTTATTTAAATCATTCAGAGAAACAAACTCACTGATGTGAGCCCTAATGAAGTCATCTTCTCCCAACAGAATGTATACAAGTGTTGTTTCAATACCAAATGATTAGCCAGAAACTTTGTCATATATAGGGTTTCTATCTTCCTCCATAAGCTTGCTACTGTTTTCTCTAAAAGCACCTATTGCAACACATCATTCGTGAGGCAGAGCTGAATTGCAAACAGAGCCTTCTCATTAAGCTCATCCCATTTTGACTGATCTAGATTTTCGAGCTTTTTCCCAATAACGACCTTTTTCAGGCCATTCTGAACTAGAATTGTCGTCATCCGAACTTGGCATAAACTAAATTCATGTAGTCATTGAACCTTTTGATATCGAACTTCATTGCCATCTTTGAACGTGTCAGTCTATAGAAGTTGAACTAGTCTCTTATACTAGTTTGCTAGGTATCGACCGTATATGCAAGAGAATATAAAAGTAAAAGTAAAGAAGAACAAACACACAAGTATTTAACTAGAAAAATTCCTTCAAAAAAGAGGACTAAAAACCATGGGTAAATGAGACTTTACAAAATGAGCAAAAATCGAAAAAGTACAGGATGAAGATAATCTCAACAAATAAACCCTAAACCCAAAAAGAACAAAGTATTTTAGCTGAAACTCAAAATTTCCTAAAACTTACAAAACTCTCTCAATCTCAAATATGACGAAGATGATTAATCCAGGTTACAACAACCCTTTTTATATGTTAAATTCGTAAGGTTAAAAACAACTAAAATGTAACACCCCAAACCCGACCTAGATGTTATGGTCGAATCTGGCAATGTCACATGGAATGACATTTGAAATCGAATTTATTAAGTTAAAACCGTCCCCATTTATTAGTTTCTATTTATCTCTCGTCTACTTCAAAATCATTTTCTCATTAATTTGGTTCGTTTAAAAACATATTCTGTAACAAAAGTTTTTAAAACCATGATATTTAAAGAAAATCATTCATGTTTAGGGAAAACGACGTTTTTAATTAAACCGAGTTTTTATCAAGTTTGCAGTTTAAAAATCCATGAAAACGGTTAAAATCCAAAGTAAAATCAAACAGTACAAAAGTCCAAATTACATAAAAAATACCCCAAAGATAATAGAAATTAAAAACCTTAAATGGAATTAAATCAATTCAATAGTCATGTGGTCACCGTTGAGTCCTCTGCCACACCGATCCGTCTAAGTCTTGGAATTACCTGTACAGATAAGATAGAGAGGGGTGAGTTTACATAAACTCAGTGTGTAATCCCCACAAAAGGCATGCATATAGTCAAACAATAGTTATCAATCAAATGCAGCCTGGGGCCTAAGCCCATTACAGGTTCAGATACAGTTTAGGCTTTAGCCTATTCAGATACAATTTGCACATAGCAATAGAAATCAGTATCCTACCCACTAGCCTTTACACACCATCTCCGACCATCCCTACATATCATGTGGGGTTTAAAACACCCACCTAGCCCTACACACGAAGTCGTACTGAGTGCGACACATATCAGTAATATTGCAGCTGAGCTGCCAGATAATAGGCATGAAAGCCTTTCAGTACACTTCCTCAAATAATCAATAATCCCACCCCAATGCAGATGCAACTAAACATGCTCAACGCAGATATACAAAAATACATGCTTACATGCTATTATTCAATTATCAGTCATACATACAGATTAGTAACATGCATAAATTTACCATGCTCAATACATACATTGTATGTTCAAATCACACAATTTAGGGTTTAAGTAGTGCTTACTAACCCTACAGTAGGTTTACAGTTGACTTGGGCAACCTGTACAACCCTAGGAAACATTTTAGCTAAATGGGCCCATACACCCATGTGGTTTGCCTATAGGGGCCTACATATCCGTGTGGCCCACACGCTTAGATTGGCCTTGGCCTGTGTGGATCATATGGTCTGTCCCAAAATCCACATGTCTATGTTGACTACCTGTATGGGCCTACACGCCCAATTCAGTTTAGCTCGTGTGGCCCCGGCTATTACACGGTCGTGTCTTGCACACGACCTGACTTTCGTCGATCACACGCCAGTGTTGTCGCACAGGGCCTACCACACGGCCATATGGCGTTGGCAGTAAGTTTTTTGCTTGTTGAAATGGAAAAGAAGAGAAATGATTTTTGTTTAAAAAGAAAAGGAAAAAAAAGAGGAGTAAGAAAGGTAGACGTCAGTTTTCTGCAGAGAATTTCTTTTTGGGGAAAATAGGTTTACCCAAATCCCTAAATTTACTCATCCACTCACCCACTACTTAGAATTACAACAGCATTGAAACGCTTGTGCAACACCCAGCAAAAATGAACTCTCACGCTTGCTTGGGGATTCGAACTCCAAACCTCCAACACACCAACACACATCTTAACCACCAGACCAGTAGGCCCATTTTGATATGGTTTTACAAATAATTAAATATAAGCCCGCTGAACAAGATAAAGGCTTAAGTTAGAAAAATACCAAAATTTGCCAAATCCAAAGCTTGAACTTGGGACCTCACACACACACCCAAAACACTTAACCACTGAAGTAGACAAATATTTGTGTCACATTTTCAGAAAAGCTGAAATAAAAATTTTAGGGCGTTACAACTCTACCCCCTAAAAGAAATTTCGACCTTGAAATTTACTTGATCAGAAAAAATGAGGATACTGCTGACGCATCGCATCATTAGGCTCCTACGTGGCCTTCTCAGTGCTATGATTCCGCCACAGCACCTTCACTAATGGGATAGATTTCTTCTGAAGAACCTTGACATCACGATCCAGAATTTGAACCGGGTCTTCCTCGAACGTCAAATTTGGCCTAACCTCAACTCCTCAACAGGGACCATATGAGTGGGATTAGAGCGGTAATGCCTCAACATCGAGACATGGAATACGTCATAAATACAGTCTAGCTCTGGAGGTAACTCCAACTGATAAGCGTCCGGCCCTACACGTTTCAGAATTTGGCAAGGCCCAATAAACCTCAGGCTCAATTTGCCTTTGCGACCGAACCTCAGATCCTTCTTCCATGGCGAAACCTTGAGAAACACAAAGTCCCCCACAAAATACTCAATCTCACGCTTATACAAATCTGCATAGGACTTTTGTCTATCTAAAGTAGCCTTTAGACGATTCCAAATCAGTTGAACCATATCCTCAATCTCAGAAACCAATTCAGGACCAAAAACTCGACGTTCACCCAACTCAATCCAACACAAAGGAGTACGACACTTACGACCATATAGAGCCTCGTAAGGTGCCATCTTAATACTTGACTAGAAACTATTATTGTAGGTGAACTCAGCTAATGACAGATAATCCTCCCAACTGCCTCGAAAATCGATAACACAACTCCTCAACATATCTTTCAGTATCTCAATCACCCTCTCAGATTGACCATCGGTCTGAGGATGAAACGCAGTACTAAAGTCCAATCTCGAAACCAGAGCCTCATGTAACTTTTTCCGGAACCGAGATGTGAAGCGAGAATCCCTATCATAAATGATTGAGACCAGTACCCCATGCAGTCTCATTATCTAAGAAATGTAGAGTTTCGCCAATTTCTGAAGAGAATAGTCAGTCCTAACCGGAATGAAGTGTGCAGACTTAGTCAATCGATCCCTGATGACCCAAATAGAATATTTTTTTGTGGGTGTTAGAGGCAACCTACTAACGAAGTCCATTGTTACGCGCTCCCACTTCCATAGCGGAATCTTAACTGGCTACAGTAAACCTAAAGGTAACTGATGCTCAACCTTAACCTGCTAGCACCTTAGACATCGTGCAACAAAATTAGTAACCTTTCGTTTCAACCCTAGCCACTAGTACAGTTCTCGAAGATCTTGGTACATTTTATTCCCACCAAGATGTATAACATAAGGGATACTATGCGCCTCTGTCAGAATAGTCTGCCTCAGATTAGTATCATTCGGTACATAAATCTAACCACGAAAACAGAGTACCCCATCATTATTTAGGCCAAATTCCTTAGTATTGCCACTCTCAACCTAATGGAACTGAAGACCTAATGATTCATCCTCTAATTGTCTATCCTGAATCTGTTCTATCCAAGTTGATTAAACCTGCAGCTCAGCCAACAAACTTCCATTGTCAAACAAACTAAGTCAAGCGAACATCGTTCTCAAATCAGTAATAGCGCTATGGCTCAACGTATCGGCCACCATATTGGCCTTGCCAGGATGGTACTCAATAGTACAGTTATAGTCCTTAAGCAACCTAATCCATCTATGCTGCCTAAGATTCAACTCCTTCTGAGTCAAGAGGTACTTAAGGCTTTTATGATCAGTGTAGATAATGCACTTCTCACTGTACAGATAGTGCCTCCAAATTTTCAAAGCAAAGACTATGGCGGCCAATTCCAAATTATGCGTCGGATAGTTTGCCTCATGCGTCTTAAGCTGACGAGACGCATATGCCACAACCTTACCATCCTACATCAGAACACAACCCAAACCTGCATACGATGCATTACTGTAAACCACAAACTCTTTCCCAAGTTCAGGCTGTATCAGAATAGGAGCCTCAGTCAGAACAGTTTTAAGCTTCTTGAAGCTCTCCTACTATACATCAGTCTGAAAACAGTAAACCCTTATGAGGTAGCTTAGTTAAGTACGCTACAATCAGTGAGAAACCTTCCAAAAATCACCGATAATAACCTGCCAAACCCAAAAAACTGCGAATCTCTAACACATTCTTAGGTTGTTCCCAATCCAGCACAGCTTCAATCTTTCGAGGATCAACTCGAATCCTCTCAGTAGAAACTACGTGCCCTAGAAAAGTGACTTCACGAAGCCAGAGCTCACACTTACTGAATTTAGCATAGAGTTGTTTCTCACACAAAATCTGAAGCACAACTCTAAGATACTCGTTATGCTCATCCTCAGTCTTAGAGTATACCAGGATGTTGTTGATAAAGGCCATGACAAACTAATCTAGATAAGGCTGGAACACTCAGTTCATCAGGTCTATAAACGTGGCCAGTACATTAGTCAACCCAAAAAGGCATGACTAGGAATTCGTAATGCCCATACTGAGTCCTAAATGCCGTCTTATGCACATCCAATTCCTTAACCTTCAACTAATGATACCCTGAATAAATATCGATCTTAGAGAATACAGAAGACCCTCGGAACTGATCAAACAGGTCGCCAATCCTAGGAAGTGGATACTTGTTCTTAATGTCAGCTTGTTCAACTACCGATAATCTATGCATATCCTTATGGTCCCATCCTTCTTCTTAACAAATAGAACCGATGCTCCCTATGGAGACATATTAGGACGGATGAAACCACAATTCAAAAGTTTCTACAGTTGAGCTTTAACCTCTGTAAGCTTTTTCAGTGCCATACGGTAGGGGATGATAGACATCAGAGCTGTATCAGGAAGAAGCTCAATCCTAAATTTCACTTGTCGATTCAGAGGTAAACCCAACAGCTCCTCATGAAAGACGTTTAAAAAATCCCTTACAGTTCGAATGTCCTTTACAGTAGAGTCCCCAGAAACGGAAACATTAATATAGGCCAAGAACACCTCACATCCCTTACGAACCAATTTCTCAGCCACTAGCGTAGAGATCACATTAGTCAAATAATTTCGATGTTCTCCAATCATAACTACCTCATTATCCCCCTCAGTTCTTAAGACAACCCTCTTAGTGGCATAGTCCAGACTGACACAGTGTTTAACCAACCAGTCCATACCCAGAATCAGGTCGAACTCCCCTAACGGAAGCTTCATCAGATTAGCCAAAAATACTGCCCTTTAAACCTCTAGCAAAACGTCTCTATGCAGTTTGCTAACCCGAAATGACTGCCCTAATGGGCTCAGTACAGTCACCTCACTAGGAGTACTCTCAACCAAAATCCCTAAGTTTCCAAACACAATGCTAGCTACATAGGAATGTGTGGAACCTATGTCTATCAAAGCAAAGTAAGGTACATCATAAATTAAGAATGTACCGGTAATGACGTCTGGAGCATCTCTGTTCTCTCAGTGACGAGTAGCATAAACAAGAGTAGACTGCCTCACCTCAGTTTGTCCAACACCTCTACCAGCTGCTCTCTATCTACGGCCCATACTGTTACCACCCCTAGCCTAACTACGACCTCCCGGTGGCTGCTAAACCACCCTCTGTGGCTATGAAGTACTAGAACCCAGAGCTTGCATCTGATTGGCCCTCAGCGGACACTCCCGAATGTAGTTCTCTAATGACTCACACCTCAAACACGCCTTAGTCCTCCTCCAACACTCGCCTTGATGGCGTCTACCATAATCTCCACATGACTGCAATCTAGTAGGAGCAACAAGGGCCCAGCTCTCACCGGCCCAACAGTCTTGACCTTTTTCTTAGGCTTCTGCACCGAACTCGAGGGCTCTAAATCCCTCTTGTTCTTACCCCTCTCACGATCTCTGTTTTGGCGCTCAGCACGCTTAACCTCTACGGCGATCTTTGCCTTCTCCACCAGAATGAAAAACTCTCGCTCCCTTTGTGGAACGATCAATACCCTTAGACTATCCCTAAGGCTATCCTTAAAATGGATACATCTCTCATATTCAAACACTACCATACCTCGTGCATAGCGGCTCAGTCTCAGACACTCGGCCTTATACTCAGCCACTGATCAGTCTCCCTAAGTGAGGTTTAGGAATTCACGCCTACGAGCATCGATATAACTTGCTCCCACATACTTCTCTTGGAAGGCAGACTTAAAGAACTCCCAAGATAGATGATCGGGCTGAGTGCCCTCCTTAACATTCAGCTACCATTGGTAGGCTTCATTGTGAAGCAACGAGACTGCACTCTTCAATTTTTGCTCAGGGGTACAGTCTAAATCATCCATTATCCTCTCAGTAGCCTTTATCCAGTACTCAGTCACATTAGGGGTGACTCCAGTGACACCCTTAAAAAGTTTGGCTCCATTGGATCGGAGTCGTTCCGTAACCGACCCTCGGTCCCCAAATCTAATGTTGGGCCCAGTGACCCTCTCCAGTATCCTTAACATAGCTTGGGACAATGCGTTGTCCCTAGCCATGCGATCTTGAGACTCAGTCTCAGTAGCAAGTAACACCGGCATCTCACTCGTATCCAGGTTTGGCATGTTGTCTAGAGAAAAGGACTCAGCTCGAGTCTCCCACGACCTCTACCTCGGCCTCTAGTACCACGTCCATAGATACCTCGTGCGCTCATGTTTATTCAGATTTATATGTATTACGAATTTTATGAATCACTTACAGTTCCATTATTTATTAACAAATATTTTATGTAGAGCAATATCATAAATTCAGAGTTTGTTTTTCGCAAGCATAGTCTGTTTTTCGCAAGCATAGTCTCTATCAATTTCAGTTTCACTACAGTTTTGGTATACGCTAACTAGAGTGTTTTCGAAACAGACTATCTCTAACATCATAATAGTTTATCAGAATACTTATAGGATCAGCATTGGAGACTCGGTGTACCATATTCTCAGTCAAATCATTTTAGATTATTTGAAAATAAGTTCTTAAACACCAAGTTTTAAAACCCAAAATCTATGACCGAGTTTTGCAACCTGGCTCTGATACCACTAAATGTAACACCCCAAACCCAGCCTAGACGTTATGGCCGAATCTGGCGATGTCACATGGAATAGAATTTGAAACCAAATTTATCAAGTTAAAACCGTTCCCGTTTATTAGTTTCTATTTATCTCTCGTCAACTTCAAAATTATTTTCTTGTTAATTTGGTTCGTTTAAAAACATACTTTGTAGCGGAAGCTTTTAAAATCGTGATATTTAAATAAAATCATTCGCGTTTATGGAAAATGATGTTTTTAATTAAACTGAGTTTTCATTGAGTTTGCAGTTTAAAAATCCATGAAAATGGTTAAAATCCAAAGTAAAAGCAAACAGTACAAAAGTCCAAATTACATTAAATAAATACTCCAAAGGTAATAGAAATTAAAAGCCTTAAATAGAGTTAAATCAGTTTAATAGTCATGTGGTCACCGTTGAGTCCTCTGCCGTACTGATCCATCTAAATATGGGGATTACCTGTACAGATAAAATAGAAAGGGGTGAGTTTACGTAAACTCAGTGTGTAATCCCTACAGAAGGCATGTATACAGTCAAACAACAGTTATCAATCAAATGCAGCCTGGGACCTAAGCCCATTACAAGTTCAGATACAGTTTAGGCCTTAGCCCATTCAGATACAGTTTGCACATAGCAATAGAAATCAGTATCCTACCCACCAGTCCTACACACCATATCCGACCATCCCTACACATCATGTGGGGTTTAAAACACATAGCTAGCCCTACACAGCAAGTCTTATCGAGTGCGACACATATCAGTAATATTGCAGCTGAGCTGCCAAATAATAGGAATAAAAGCCTTTCAGTACACTTCCTCCAATAATCAATCATCCCACCCTAATACAAATGCAACTAAACATGCTCAACGCAGATATACAGAAATACATGCTTACGTGCTATTATTTAATTATCACTCATACATACAGATCAGTAACATGCATAAATTTACCATGCTCAATACATACATTGTATGTTCAAATCACACAATTTAGGGTCTAAGTAGCGTTTACCGACCCTACAGTAGGTTCACAGTCTACTTGGGCAACCCGTGCAACCTTAGGAAACATTTTAGCTAAATGGCCCACACGCCCATTTGGTTTGCTCGTGTGGGCCCACATGTCTAGTTCGGTTTAGCCCATGTGGCCCACATGTCCATACCCCAACCATCACACGATCGTGCCTTGCGCACGACCTGGACTTCATCGATCACATGTTTGTGTTGTCGCACACGGCCTACGAGACGGTCGTGTGGTGTCGATAGTAAGGTTTTTGACTTTTGCTGAAAAATCGTTTTCTTACGTTTCGGTTACACACCTATTACAGATTCGATGCAGAAACACCTTCGAGCCTTCTAGAACCTATAATTGACATACAACGCTCCAAAATTAATCACAATTCTCTATTAAACCGAAAACCCACATCGACAATAGTTCAAAAAGAACGTTCAGCACTTACACCAACTATCCCGAATGATTGGCTACGATTCCGTAAGAGGAGAATCACGATCAGGATGCCTCGCTGCCATTAAAAACACGAGTTCAATCATCAATGGGAAAAATTCCACATCACTCAAACGGATTAAAAGAACAACTCTAAATTCGAACGAAAACCTCTTACTTACCGAGCATAAAAACACAATATCTAAATAAATAAAGAAGAACAATCCTTGTTGAAACGAAAAAGAAGAGAAAAGATTTTTGTTTAAAAAGGAAAGGAAAAAAACGGAGGAGCAAGAAAGGTGGACGTTAGTTTTCTGCAGAGAATTTCTTTTTAGGGAAAACAGATTTACCCAAATCCCTAAATTCACTCATCCACTCACCCACTACTTAGAATTACAATAGCACTAAAACACTTGTGCAACACCCAGCAAAAATAAACTCTCACGCTTGCTTAGGGATTCAAACTCCAAACCTCTAACACATCAACATACATCTTAACCACCAGACCAGCAAGTCCATTTTGATATGATTTTACAAATAATTAAATATAAGCCCGCTGAACAAGATAAAGACTTAAGTTAGAAAAATACCAAAATTTTCCAAATGTAGAGCTTGAACTTGGGATCTCTCACACACACCCAGAACATTTAACCACTGAAGCAGACAAATATTTTGTGTCACATTTTCACAAAAGCTGAAATAAGAATTTTGGGGCATTACATAAAATAACCCTAGACTAATCAAAGTTTAACTAGGAAACAATACCGAATTTAACAAGGAGAAGAAAATTCGACTGAATTGGGAAATACGTTGCCACATCGTAATGTCGTATGTCCCTTGTCAGGACGTCATTCTTCGCATCGTCGGGACGTTGACTCTTCCTTGTTGCAACATCGATTAGTAAATATAAGGCACACTCCACAAAATTATTGAATATAATAAGAATATATTAACTTATCAATTCAAATATTACAATAAAAAATTTTCAAATAATAATTAGAATATTTTTTTACATATTTAACATAGAATATAATTTTACTTTATGTAATTAAGAAAAAGTAACCTTATTCCAAATAATAGTAATTAACATAATTAGTTTTAATATTAATTAAGTGATAACTAAGATGCTTAAAATTCTATTTAAGTAATAACTCTTTTTTACATTAATAAAATTAGCACAACTTTTGTAAGAAAATTTGATATCGTATGTAGTATTAATATGTCAGTAACAATGATAATGCAATAGAATGCAGTAGCAGTAACACAACAGAATACCTGTAATAGGAAAAAGCTAAAAATTAGAAGAAGAATTTTGTTGAGGCCTGTATAAACAGTTTGCATAAGACAGATTTGTCCTCTCCTCGGTGCTTTGAGTAATGTTGGACGTCTATCTCCCAGGATACAACAATAAACAATCACAGTAGTAGCACAACAACAGTGATCAATCAAACACAATCTTGGCTTTCTCTATTATCAGGAGAAATGAATTTAGAAGGAATTTTTGATATTGATAGTTTTAATGATATGTTTTTGAAATCTTCTAACATTGCTTTATATAGAGGAGAGGAAATGAATGAAGAGATTTGTTGAAAAATTAATAGACATGAGTGAATAGAGAAAATGAATTAAAAAAATTCAATGTTAAACCAAGAGATACATTTTTTTTTAAAAGATACAACTATATGGAAAAATGCACTATTAAACCAAGAGATTCAATTATTATTTATTACTCAATAATTATTTTCCAACAACTTTTGTTTGCGTATAAAATTTTTGAACTAATAATTGTAAATTATAATTATCACTACTTTTTCCTATACTTAGAGTTCTATTCAAGTAATAAATCTATTTTGAAATTATCACAACTCCTTTTAACTAATAATTTTAATTTAAATTCTAATTTTTTAATGTGTAATTATCGCAACTTCTATTAAATTATAGTTATTTTTGAATGTGTTATCACAACTTCTATTTTATTTCAATTTTTTAAACTAATAATCCTAAATTAAGTATTATAATTATTTTTAAATGTGAATTTAGCAATAGGATGAAAAATTAAAGGTATTCTCAAAATTTTTTCCAAACTCATGCTTTTATATATACTGGTTTTTAAGTCACATGCAATAGTTTTATGTGGTTATTTTTTTTAAAGTAATGAAAATTACAAAAAGAGTGAGAAATAACCGATAGTAAAATATGGATATTTTATTTATATAAATCTGACATATTTTAATCTAGTATAAAATTATGAATATTTTATTTATATAAATATGACATATTTTAATCTAGTATAAAATTATGAATATTTTAATTATATAAATCTGAATATTTGTTTAAATAATGTTTAGTTTCATTTATCCCTTACAACTCTAATGTGTCAACATATGCTCTCATATATGTAAATTAAATTAATTTTTAATTAAACATTATTTATTATCAAGTTTATATATGACATTGATTATTACAAAATATTTTCTTATTATAAAATAAATTTCAATTGTTAAAAGAAAATTGCACTATAATATTTTATAACAAATATATTTATGTCGTGTTGTTTTACAAAGAACAATGTTAAATATAAATTTATAAATATAAAGTAAACTTAATCAAATAATGAAATGTTAAGAAAATCTCAAATATATGTTTGTTTCATTGAAAACAACTTTTATGAAATATTTTTAGGAAACCTGCCAAACAATAAAAAATATTTTATACAGATTTACCCAAACACAAAAAAATAGCTTTTCCAAAAAAGTAAATTATTTTCGATAAATTACTTTTCGAAAGTCATTTTCAGTGAAACAAACGGAGCTTAATATATTATCATATTAATTAATATTACTTTTATTATTATCACATAATAATATTAATAAATTATTATCCTAATGTAAATTTAATAATATAATTAACAGTAAATGATATTTTCCTTAATTCAATTTTTTTTTCAAATTCGTACTTTTATATATTATACGTTATATATATATATATATATATATATATATATTATATTCATGCATTTATCATTATATTTCCATGTGTAAATAAATAAATAAAACTTTTAATAACACATTTCTTTTAATATGGAATGGATCAAACTTATGTGGTCCAAACTTAATTTAAACTGATAAAACAATTGCCTTCAGAAAATTGCATAAAAGAAGAAATAAATTAAAAAGAAATGAGGAAAAATTTCAAGAATTGCCTTCGTATGCGTTTTCACTAGGCCCAAGAATTATTGTTTGAGAAGTCCATTATCAAACACTTTCATCATTTACTTAACTTAGAATTGTTGATGGGTTGGATGGAATTGAACTACGAGTTGTTAGTAGGCTTGTTTTTATCTCAATTTGATAATATAAATTTACTAATAATTTAATATTAAAATTTTTAAAAGAATTGTAAATATTTATATAAGTTTATAAAATTTGAATAAAAATGCATTTTAATTAATAGATACTAATAACATTGATTGAGTTGGATTAAACGAGTTCGAGTCTAAATTTATCAAGTTAGAAAAGTTTTTCAGCCCATAAATATGTCTAACTTTACTTCTTAAATTTTAAATTAAAGTATGAATTTTGATCTAGCATTATCTAAAATTATTGTCATTTAAATTTTAAATTTATATTATAATAAATAGTTAGAGTTTATTTTCATTTTAATTGGACAAAATTGATAACTTTCTTTGAGTTCTTTGGTTAACAATCTTAATTTTCGTTAACTGCCGTTGAAAGATACTTAAAAAAATAAAGGTGAAGTGCTGCAATTCCAATCTCATTAGAACTTTGTTTATTATGGCGTTTGTTGTGACAAAAAGGTCTTTATGACTGTAAAATAAATTTATGGCCCTATAATATAAGTGAAAGAATGGATAAGTCTTGTCAATATTCTATGTATTTTTGTCTTTGAATTACTAATCAAATTCCATCATTTCTTTTAATAAAGTTAACTTTTGCTTAAACATTTTTCCTCACATGCACATCTTGTCTGATTTTGATTCAAGAATTGAAAAAAAAAATCAACAACCATTTGAGCAACATAATTTAAAGCCAATTAGAATATGATTTTATTAATACTAATATTAATACTAATACTAATACTAATACTAATACTAATAATTATATTATATTATATTTATATATTATTATATTATATAAAGAGATGAATAAAAAATGTCATAGTCTTAACTTGAATGAAGTGATGATTAAAGTTCTTGTCAGATATTCATTTGGTATATGTTTAAATTGTATTGTCCTCATCTTCTACCCTTAATATTGGGTCAAAAATAAAGGACATACTCTAATTACAATTTCTAATTAGCAGTGACTCCGCCCCCTTCAATTTTGTTAAATTTCATTTAAGTCCCTTTAGGTTTTTAAAACTTTTATTTTTATCTTATAATTAGTGTTTAAGATTAGGATAAAGTTTTGGTTGCTAAAGTTTTTTTTTCAAATTTTATTTCGTTTATAGAATTTATAATTTTTATGATAAATTTAAAAACATTTTTAGTTCAAATTGATAAATTAATACAAAATAGTATCTAAATATTAATTGGGTAAAAATAAAGTTAAATAATTCCAATATCTAAGTATGAATAGTATATAAATAGTACCTAAATAAAAAAATAAACTTAAATAATTACAAATCTAATACAAATTGAGAAATAAACTTATTTTGTTTTTCCTAAATTTTGGTGATTATGATTATACCGATTTTAAAAATACATTGTTGAAATTAGGTCTAGCCCGTCATCTCGAAATTAAAAATAGCTTATTAAAGCGGGTTGGGCATACTTTGAACATGTTTGTTTTATTTAAATACCCACCCTTCCCCATCAATATTTCTGGCTCCACCCTTGATTGCCATGACCTAATTTAGCTCACGGGGCATAAGCCATGTCGTGAATACATAAGTTGGAATAATTCTCTTTGGTGCTCACAACTTTCTTAAAATTTTACCATCTTAAGTGTGTTTTCATATATTTGAACCCACATCATATCACAAACTAATTAGTACTCATTTCTATAGGTTACACTTAATTGTATGTTATGACATGTGAATATCTAAAAATAATAATTCTAACATATCTACTCACAGCACGACTCATGCCTCACTAGTTGGATCGTATGTAGGGGCGAAGTCAAATTTTTTTTAAGGGGTCGAAATTAGGTTGCAATTTTTACGATAGTAAAAATATAATTTCACCATTTTAATAACCTATATCTTTATAATTTTTAAAAATACTAAATCAAATTTTTATCATTTTTAGAATGGCCAAAAGTACAATTTTATCTTTACTAATTTAAAATCTTAAAAGATTTAAAAGATCTAAATGAAAATTTTTCTGTTTTAGTCGGGTGGGCCCTATCAGCCATTAGCTACGCACCTAATTGTATGACCACAAATATTGTACTGACCAAAGTTTATTTTTTTTAAAAATGCAATAATGATAGTTAAAACATTTTGGAAAGTTGTCTCTGAAATTTTAATTTCGAAGTGAAGAAAAAAAGCATAAAAATTGCAGCGTAAGAAATGAGAGACAGAGACTCCAATCATAATTGATAACTTATCCTCTACTCATCAAACCTAATAATTTGGTTCCAAAAGAGATCCATGCATGATTGGCAACAACAATGTAGTGAGGCAAGGGACAATATAACCGTGGCACAAATGCAGTTATGTATTTATAAAACAAAGGGTATATTATGGTTTAGTATTATTAATTGCCAGCTCCAAAGTCGAGAGACATTTCATGATCCAACCCAAAATCAAAGGGCATTATAGAAAGGGCAATTGGGGGGAGGGGGGTGGGGGGTGGGGGTGGGGGTGATGCAACTGCTCTTAAATCTTATCTAATATAGCAAAATGACAACAGTTTGGTCGGAGGTTAAACCATAGACCTAAAAGTGCTGTGGGCACCTAATAAAAGCAATGACAAAACATTCATCGCTTTGATAAATGTACATATATGGACATTTGATTTAATTATTGAATGTGACCTTCCCTTTCCTTCATCTCTCCATTGTTTCCCTTTCCTGCCCTCCATTATTTTGCTTTGATGGAACTTCCCATTCTTGCTCCTCCACAATCCTTGACCAACGATACCCCTCATTGCCAAATTCTGCCGAGCAACTTAAATGGCCGGTCCATATCGAAATTGCAATAAAAACAAGAAATTGCATGACTATGTTACCATGTTTAAGTCATAAGTTTTTAAGGAAATGACAAAAGGAATTTTGAGGAAGTTTTAATCGAATTAGTCTAAAGTTTTTTTTTTATTAGGGGTAGGGATAGTATAACACGTGTCGAACTCATGCCAAATAAATTGTCTGATGAAAGTTTTAACTATTGTTCCATTTAAATCAAAACAAGCTAAAATTATTTACATAGATATAGATATCTATTCTGTTGATAACTTAAATCATATAAGGAGGCATGAGTTCCTCACTTGATCAATCTTTCGGCAATGAAAAACTCGAGAGATCTATCATTAATTCTAAGAAAAACATTGACCTTTCATGACAATGAACCAAAGATTTAGAAAATAATACTGGCATTTTGAAGCAACTATAAATTTTTTAATGAAATATAAGAAAATACGGGAAAAGGAAGCTTCTTGGTATTGACATGTTATGGTCATTTTCATGAGAACATAATTAATCTTTGTTAAAACTACAGAAATCTACCTAAATTTTATGTAATTCCAGAGTAAAAGGTTGAGAAGAAAATAGTGACTTATTGGAAAGAAATTTCCTTTTTAAAATGTAGTACTAGTATATATTAAAAAGTTTGCATCACTTTCTCCCAAACATATCCTTTTAATTATATAAATCTAAAATAAATAGTGATCATTCACAAATGTGGATTATAGGAAAGAATTGGATATTTTGTTAGAGAAATAATATTTGTTGATTCATGCATCATTAATAAATAATAATATAACATCTTATTATTGACTAAAATAAAAATAATAAAGAATTTAAAAATAAATAATAATTTTATTTAAAACATAATTGACTTTTTTTAATTACAATAATTATAAATAAATACTAATAACTCTCAATTTTAGGATTCAAGGTCTCAAGTTTAGACTTTAATATCATGTTTAAGGTTGAGGGTCTCAAATTTAGATTTTTGTGTCATTTTAATCATAAAATGATTCGGCATCAAATATTCTCTCTTTATT
This sequence comes from Gossypium anomalum, assembly GCA_025698475.1. NCBI lineage: Eukaryota > Viridiplantae > Streptophyta > Magnoliopsida > Malvales > Malvaceae > Gossypium > Gossypium anomalum. The sequence continues at coordinate 67,719,947 of CM046956.1, forward strand.
AAAAGGGAAAGGAAACTTTGGATAACAAACTTTTACTAATTATAAAATATTTTGACAAGCTAAATAAAAATATAGATATATATATATATATATATATATATAAAATTTATGATGTCACTTGTAACACCCCTCACACGTATTCAACACCTTACTGAACTTATCACACAATTAAACATACATTTCACATACAATTTAATCAATTCAAATACAATTCGATCACAACCAATCATATTGTCCCTAGTATGAGCCTACGAGGCCCAAAACATGCATTCAAGATAGTTCGGGACTAAACCGATAACTTTGAAAACTCTTAGAACACTTAGAAAATTTTCTCAAAAATAGGGGTCACACGCCCGTGTGGCCCGACCGTGTGTCTTACATGGCCAAAGACACGCCCGTGTCACAGGCCATGTGGACATTCGAAATGGGAGCACATGGCCATGTCCCAGCCTGTGTCTGACCCCATGTAACCCTCTAACTTTGGTCACATGGCCAACACACATGCCCGTGTGGCTAGCTCGTGTACCCTAAAAATGGCCTTACACGCGCCATGTGTCGGGTCGTGTTTTAGGCCGTGCCAAACCTGTAGGGTATACTGACTTATGCCACACTGCCAAGTCACACGCCCTTGTGTGAGCTGTGTGTAGCACACTGAATTGATTTTAATTTCAACACTAGGGGACACACGGCCGTGTAATGTTACTGTGTGTCAACACGGCTGAGACACACGCCCGTGTCTCTGCTTGTGTGGACAAAAATAGGCTATTTACCAAGCCATTTTGCCACCAAATCTTTGTATACCTACCATAACCCAATTGGCACAAAACATGGCATGTATAAGCATTCAACTACTCTTAATCAAACATCATTTAAACCATTTCAAACACCAACCCATACAAAAACATATCAATACCATAATATACCATTCCATTCATACTAAACTTCACTTATACAATTCAACTATGTAAGCATTTCTAATCATGCATCTTTATGCTCAATTTTACAAGCATATATCATCTCAAATTTCTATCATTTGACTACCACAATATCTACAATCCATAAACATTTCAAAGCCAATCTCATGTTCATAACATAAGCCACATATATATATATATTTATATACATTTTCAAACCAACCAAAATAAGCCAACTCTCATGGCTATATATATACAAACCAAAGCATAAGTATTTACAAACCATTTCAAATGGTACAACACATTACCAAATATACCAAAATAACCAAAGTCCCTATACATGCCATATACTTAAAACATAAGCTCAAAAAGTACCACAATGATAGTAGGATAGTGTGATGATGTCCCTGACGATTCCCGAGTCCGAGCTAGCATTAAATTCACTATAAAACATAGAAAATTAAATAAAGTAAGCTTTATAGCTTAGTAAGCTTGTATGAAATGGACTTAATATATCCATAAACATATAATTCATCAATTGAACATAAACACATATAATTCATATTAACTAACAAACCTTTCAAATACTCATTCACAAAACTTTATGCATTCCTCACCGTTTCTTTGATTTAAAGCTTATATGATTTGTGTACATACCTATACCATAACTTATCAATCTCATACTCAACCACATCATTCATTTACCTGTTGAACCATTCGAAATAAATTTAGGATACTCAGGAGTCTCGCACTCTAAGTGCCAATATCATGGCCCGAAGCCAAATCAATGAAACTCCCACCCAAAGTGCCGATATTATGCCTCGAAGCCAAATCAATGTAATTCGCACCCGAAGTGCCTATATCATGGCCTGAAGCCAAATCAATGAAGCCCGTACACGAAGTTTCGATATCATGGCCCGAAGCCAAATCAGTGAATTCCCTAATGACATGTCATTAGTATCCTAATCTATTCCTAAGGTTCAACCAAGATTTCATATGCCGAATCGTTGTCGAATTACTATTGAACATATTCGTAGTCTCGTATTCACAATTTATACAATATTAAAGCATATAAAATACATTTGTAATGAAACTTATTACACACGAACTTACCTCGGACATAAAAACGGCTAAATTGATTGATTAGTCAAGAACTTTGTCTTTCCCTTGATCTAGATCCGAGTTTCACTTTTCTTGATCTATATGTAATCATCCTCTATTCAATTAAGTCCAAAATTCACTTTAAGGTACTTTTACATATTTGCCCCTAAATTTCATAACTTTTACAATTTAATCCTTATTTCATAAAAACACAAATTAATGAAATTTAAGACTAACCCATGTTAGCCGAATTTCTCTAGCACTCATATCAGCCCATATTTTTCATTTATTTCGCATTTCAACCATAAAGTTTTCATATTTCACAATTTAATCCCTAATTTACATTTTCACTAAAAATCACTTAACAAAACTTGTATAACTATCGTCAACTATTCATAATCTATCATCAAACGTCAAAACACATGCTTATTCATCAATGGAAACATTCAAAATCTTTAACAATTTTGCAGAATAGTCCCTGGTCTAGCTAGACCTAGTTACAATGATCTCAAAAACGTAGAAATCATTAAAAATAAAGTCAAAATACATATCATACAAGAGGAGGAGCCTAGTCGAACCTTGAATATCTTTTAATGGAGTTTTTATTTGCTTAATTTCAATTATATGATGAAGAAAAAAGATGATATCTTGTTTTTCTTTAATTTAATTTACTTTAATACTAATTTACTTATTTAACTTTATTTATTAACCATCAAAATCACTTAATATATGCCCAAAATTGTCCACTCACAATTAAAATGGTCTAATTACCACTTAAGGACCTTAACTTTAAGGTTCTATAGCTATTAAACATCTTTAGCTAATAGAACACAACTTTTACACTTTACGCGATTTAGTCCTTTTTATCAAATTAAGCATTTAAACGATAAAGTTTCTTAACAAAAATTTCAAAAAATCATATTACCATGCTGTAGACATTAAAATAATAATAAAATAAATATTTCAATGTCATATTTGTGGTCCAAAAACCACTGCTTCGATTTAACTAAAAACAGACTGTTACAACTCTCCCCCCTTAGGGATTTTCGTCCCAGAAAATCTTACCAGCAAAAAGGTTAGGGTACTATTTTCTCATAGCTTCCTCAGGCTCCCATGTAGCCTCTTTGATCCCGTGACATTGCCACAACACTTTCACTAAAGCTATGCATTTATTTCACAACTCTTTAACCTCTCAAGCTAAAATTCAGATTAGTTCTTCGTTGTACGCCATGTCGGGTTGAATTTCAATCTCTGCTGAGCAATTATGTATGATGGATTTGATCTATATCTACGTAACATCGATACATGAAATACATTGTGGATCTTTTCTAATTCTGATGGTAATGCTAACCGATATGCCACTGGTTATAATAGCCTATTTTTGGATCAATCAGAACAGTGGTTTCGGGACCACAAATCTAAAGTAAAAATACTTGTTTTATTATTTCTTTAAGGTATACAGCATGATAGAATAATTGTGTAAAAACTTCGTGAAGAAATTTTATCGATTGAGTGCCCAATTTGACTAGAAGGGCTAAATTGCAATAGGTGCAAAATTTGAGTTCTACAAGCTAAATGTGTCTAATTGCTATGAAATTTTAAACTGGAGGTCCTTAAATGGAAATTAGACCATTATACCCTAGGATGGACAAAAATGGACATGGTTAGGTGAAATTTCAAAGTTATGCATTCAGGGTATTTTAGTAATTTGGCTAATAAGGATAAAATTAACAAATAAAAGATGTCCATCTTCTCAATTTCATCCCCCCATAGCCGAAAATTGCAAGGGAAGACATAGCTATGGTTTGGCCAAGCTTTCAAGCTCAATTGTAAGTCCGTTCTTGTCTCGTTTTCAATGATTTTTATATTTTTGAGATCGTTGTAACTTGATTTAGCTATTTCAAGGACTAATTTGAAAGGAAGTCCAAGTCTAAAATTTTACCCATATTGAATTTTTTTTTATTTTGGTGTTTGATGGTAGAAAATGCATGTTTGTTGTTAGTTAAACAACGTTTGTAAAATGATTTTCGATAAAAAAGATAAATAAGGACTTATTTGTAAAAGTCTATAAAATGTGTAGCAAAGTATGAATAAATGAAAAATGTGGGGCTGTTATAAGTACAAATAATATTCGGGTAGGCTTGGGTTGTGATGAAATTGAAAGAAATTCATTTTACGAGCCTAGGGACTAAATTGTAAAATGTTGAAAAGTTAGGGGCAAAAATATAATTTTTCCATAATGTGTTTTTGGGCTGAATTGAATAATGTGATGATTAAATAAGTTAAATGTGGTATTATAGATCAAGAAAAATGAAGTTCGGGTCTAGATCAGGGAAAAACAAAGTAATTGACAATAAATCCTTTTGGCCATTTTTGTAACCGAGGTAAGTTCATATGTTAAATAAACTTTATTATAATTGTATTTTAAATGCTTTAATTTATGCATGAATTGTGTAATAGGCTTTATGAACACATTTGGTGACGTTCTGGCAAGCGAGAAATCCTAATCGAACCTTAGGAATAGATTAGGATACAAGTGACATATCAATAGGGTTTTATGTTATGTGATCGAGGTGCTGGTCCTATACGTCTAACCGGTGGCTGAGTATACCAGCATATGTTGCGGTTACTTAACAACTTGTGTGAGCAGTACCGAGTATATATGTCTTGACTGACAGCTTGTGTGAGCAAGCCCGTTGATGGCTCGAGAGCAAGCATATATGTGTTACGGGATAGAGGTAGCAATGGCTACATATGTGATACCTTGTGTGTATGATTTCCCGAGTATTTGACATTATTATTCCAAGTGGTTCATTGGGTATGATAAAGACGAGAATGAATATGAAGTTATTACGAGATGGTACATGTATGTACTTAAAGCTTATGATTATTAATTTGTGAAGTGACGATTTCAAGGTAAGTTTGTGATGGAAGTGAATTATGATCATGAGATTATGGTAAATTATATTATCTTATGTTATATTACTTGCATCTTAATGTATGGTAAGGTTTGCTTATTTCTTTCATACGAGCTTACTGAGCTATATAGCTTACTCCGTTTTATTTTCTATGTTTTATAGTGTCACCAAGCTAGCTCGGATTGAAGACCATCGTTGATCGCATCACACTATCAAACTGTCATTTTGGGGTATCGATGATCTTAACATTTTGAGTGAATGGCATGTATAGGGACTTGGTCATTTTGTTATATGTGTCGTTATGAATTTGGCCAAATGTATTGGCTTGTAGTTGTCAAAGGCTTGATGTGGTATTTGGCCAAGAACTTGGCTCATTTTGGTTTAATTGGTTGTAAGCTTATATATATTTATATATGCATGCATGTGCAATTATCTCTTATGTGATATGGTTTATAAATGCTTGGTAAATGGTTGAATGTGACTTAATGGTTTTGTTGTTGAATGGTTAAGATTGGCTCATTGGTGTGCTAGGAAAAATAAGTAAAATCATGCATGTTATTGGTAACCATATTAGAACTTGTAGAATGTGAGTTTGGTATGATTTGGTTTGACAAAATATGATGTTGTAAATATGTTGAGTGTGGATGATGAAATGATATGTTCTAACCTTGATTATGGATGTTTTGGTTGCCTAAATATGCCATGATTTATGCCATTAAGATTGTGGGTGTGTATGTGCAAATGAGGGTGACAAATGGCTTGGTAAATAATCTTTATTTTGTCCACACGGGTAGACACACGGGCGTGTGGCTAGACCGTGTATGACCCATGGCCTACCCCATGGGCATGTGTTTTGGTCGTGTGTCCCCTGCACCTTAATTTTGAGAAATAGAATGCTCATAATTAAGCACAAGGATAGAGACATGGGCGTGTATCTCAGTCGTGTGAGGGACACAGCCTCAAGCACAGGCATGTGTCCCTACTGTGTGAAGTTTACACCTATTTTAAGAAATTTAATTAACCACACGGCCTAGCATACTGGCATGTGGTTTGGCCGTGTGACTTCAATTTGTTCATGCTTTGCAAAGCAGAGAGTTACATGGGTTAGGGACACGGGTGTGTGTGACCACATGGCCTGCCCACACGGGCGTGTCCCAAACCACACAGGCATGTGACCCCTATTCATAGTAAATTTTTTTTAAATTTTGTAAAAATTTCCTAAGTGCTCAGTTTAGTCTTGAACCTCTTCTAAAGCATGTTTTGGGCCTCGTAGGCTCGTATTAAGGACTTTATGATTGAATACAAATGGTTTTAATTTGGATGCTAAATTTATGACTCGATTTGTATGTTTACTTGCGATATAAGTCCGATAATGCCTCGTATCTTGTTCCGATTTTGAATATGGGTAAGGGGTGTTACACTGGTCCTATTCTTTCAATAATTTCATATGGCCTGATGAATCGCGGACTCAGCTTGCCTTTGCGACCAAATCTAAGGATTTACTTCCACGGAGAAACTTTCAGAAATACTCTGTCACCTATCTGAAATTCAATGTCATTTTGTTTCAAATCCGTGTACGACTTCTGTCAATCTGAAGCTGCTATTAGACTGTCACGAGTTACTTTCACTTATTCTTCGGTCTCTCGAATCGAATCAACCCCGTGAATCTTTTTCTCATTTAGCTTGGTCCAATACAATGGAGTTTGACATTTGCTTTGTACGGTGCCATATTTATGCTCGATTGAAAACTATTATTGTACGGGAATTCAACCAATGGAAAATATTTCTCCCAGTTGCTTTCGAACTCTAAAACACAACAACGAAGCATATCTTTGAGAATTTGTATTACTCTCTCAGATTGATAGTCTGTTTGCAGATGAAAAGCTGTACTAAAATTCAACCTCGTACCAAGAGCTTCTTGTAGTTTCTTCCAAAACCGCGATGTAAACCTCAGGTCTATATCTGAAATAATCAAAATTGGCACCCCGTGCAATCTAACAATCTCTGAAATATACAATTCAGGCAATTTATAAAGTGAATACGTACCGAAATGAAATGCACAGGCTTTGTTAATCGATCTACAACAACCCAGATAGCATCTTTCTTTTTCAAAGACAGAGACAAACTCGATATGAAATTCATCGTAACTCTATCCCACTTCCACTTTGGTATCATCACAGACTGTAGTAATCCCGAAGGTACTTGATGTTTAGCTTTATCTTGTTGACACACTAAACATCTCGATACAAATTCTGAAATATCTTGTTTCATACCCGACCACCAATACAATTGTTTCAAATCATTGTACATTTTGGTACTTCCAGGGTGAACAGATAAACAACCACTATGTGCCTCATGTAAAATTTTCTGAATGAGCTTGGAATTCTTTGGTATGCAAATTCTGTTCGGAACATTAAACAATCATTAGCTCTGTTCTGATAGTCTGAATCACTATTCGACTCACATTACACTCTTTTAGCTTGTAACTCATTATCACACTTTTGAGCTTCACAAATTTGTCGAAGAAAAACCAGTTTAGCTTTCAACTCTGCTAGAATAAAACCATCATCGGACAAAGTCAGTCTTGTATTCATCGCTTTCAAAGCAAATAGAGATTTTTTACTCAAAGCATTTGCGACTACATATGCTTTCCCCAGATGATAATCAATTACTAACTCGTAATCTTTCAATAGCTCGAGCCATCTCCGTTGTCGCAAATTCAAATATTTCTGAGTCATTATTTACTTTAAACTTTTGTGATCGGTAAAGATGTGGCATTTTTCACCTTACAAATGATGTCACCAAATTTTCAATGTGAAAATAATAGCGGCTAACTCTAAATTGTGCGTCGAATAATTTTTTTCATGCGACTTCAACTGTCTAGAGGCATATGCTATAACTTTTCCTTCTTGCATTAAAACGCAACCCAAACCATTCATTAGCGCGTCGCTATAAATCAAGAATTCTTTACCTGACTCAGGTTGAACCAACACTGGTGCCTCAGTTAACAATGTTTTCAACTGATCAAAACTCTGTTGACATTTCTCAGATCACTTGAATTTCACATCTCTTTGTAGCGATCTAGTCATAGGTGTAGCAATCATCGAGCACCCTTTAACAAAACATCGATAATAACCAGCTAACCCCGGAAAGCTTCTGACTTCAGATACATTTCTCAATGGTTTCCAATCAACAACTGCAAAAATTTTGCTCGGATCAACTCTTATTCCTTCCGCTGAAACAATGTGCCCCAAAAAATCTGACTTCTAGGAGCCCAAATTCACAGTTTCTAAATTTAGCGAACAGTTGCTTATCTCTCAAGGTTTGCAGTACAATTCTTAAATGCTCGGCATGCTCAGACTCATCTCGTGAATAGATCAGAATGTTGTCAATGAACACAACAATGAATTTGTCTAAATACAGTCTAAAAATCCTGTTCATCAAATCCATAAAGATTGCAGGAGCATTAGTCAATCCGAAAGGCATAACAAGGAATTCATAATGTCCGTACCTCATTTTGAAAGCAGTTTTTGGCACATTCAAATCTCTAACTTGCAAATGATAAGAACCAGACCACAAATCAATCTTTGAAAACATTGTTATGCCTTTCAACTAATCAAATAAATCATCTATTCTTAGATATTTTTTCTTTATTGTAACCTTGTTGAGCTGTTAATAGTCAATACAATTCTCATTGACCCATCTTTCTTCTTTACAAACAATACTGGCGCACCCTAGGGCAAAAAACTAGGTCGTGCAAAACCTCTATCTATTAACTCTTGCAACTGAGATTTCAACTCTTTCAATTCTGTTGGAGCCATTCTGTACGAAGCTAAATGTAACAAACCTTACCCGTATTTGATGCCGGGACAAGGTATGAGGCATTACTAGACTTAAACACAAACAAACATACAGTTCCGAGTCATAAATTTTTGTCCAAATTAAAACCATTCATATACAATCACAATGTCCCTAATACGAGCCTACGAGGCCCAAAACATACTTTGGAGGTGGTTCGGGACTAAACCGAGAACTTTATAAAATTTCACATCACTCAAAAAATTTTCCACTAAACAAGGGTTACACGCCCGTGTGGATATGGGACACGCTCGTGTGGGCAAGCCATGTGGTTACACACGCTCGTGTTCCAACCCCGTGTAACTCTCTGTTTGTCACCTAAGAACAAATTGAAGACACATGGCCAGGTCAACACACCCATGTGCTAGGTCATGTGGTTGAATTAAAAATTATGATTTTTCATAAAATAGGTGTAGACTTCACACACCCAGAACACACGCCCGTGCCTAAGGCCATGTCATCCCCACGGCTGAGACACACGCTCGTGTCTCTATCCGTGTGCTTAATTCTGAGCATTCTGTTTTGTAAAAATTAGGGTGCAGGGGACACACGGCCTAACACATGCCCGTGGGGCAAACCATGTGTCACACACGGCCTAGACACACGCCCGTGTGTCTACCCGTGTGGATAAAAATAAGACTATTTACCAAGCTATTTTGCCACCCTTTGATGTACTACACAACACAACATAGCACGAATTCAAGCATTTACATACAACCAAATCAACCACAATCAAGACATCCACACATCAGTTACATGTTACCATCTATTATACACAAACATCACATACTCATCAACTCAAATTATGCAAGTTTCCACATTCATGAAGGGCATCATCATATAAATTACTTATACCAATGGTAGACAATTTCAAATGGCCTTATACAAAATGAACTTTCAACCAATATAAGCCAACACATTTGGCCAAATCAATTATGACACATAAAAAAATGACCAAGTCCCCTATACATGCCATAATTCAACATGTTGAAATCATTGGTACCAAAATAATTGTTGATAGTCTGAGTGGATCTCTGACAGTCTTCGATCCCCGAGCTAGCTTGGTGACACTATAAGATAAGGGAAAGAAAAAGGGAGTAAGCTTTATAGCTTAGTAAGTTCCTATGCAAATAATAAGCATCATAACCACACATTTAACATACAATTAGCATGATAAAAATTAACATGAATGATATCAAAATCTTTAGTCTTAACTTACTCAATCATAACCTTACCAAGGGTTCATCACATATCGAGCTCATTACATATGATTTTTACGTACATACTTGTACCAACTCATAACATACTGTAACATCTCAGTTTAGACCCTAGTCGAAATAGTGGTTTTGATACCGCAAATCTGAGTCAGAAAAGTATTTTAATATTATTTTTCGTGCTTATAATATGTGAATTGATATCTGTGAAAATTTCGTATGAAAATTTTATCGTTTGCGTGTCTGAATTGTGAAAAGGGACCTAATCGCGTAATTTGTAAAAGTGGCTTTCTATATTGTAAAGGTGCCTATTTACTATGGCTTTCTAAAGAAAAGGTCCTTATGTTGTTATTAACCCATTTATAATGTTAATGGACATTAATGGTCATCCATTAATTGATTTTATATGTTTATAAACAAGGTTAAAATTGTAAATAGGTTAATTAAGTCATATTAAATAAAAGAAAACCCAAAAAATCATTTTATTTCTTCCATCCATGACCGAATATTAAAATAAAAAGAAGAAGAAAAGTTTGTTCTAGGGTTCGGCTATGTTCAAGCTTGATTAAGGTATGAGTTTTGTTCAGTTTTTGATAATTTCTACGTTTTTGTGATCGTTACTTTGTGTTCTATCAAGCCCATGCCCTAATTTAAGAAATTGATGAAGAATTTGAGTTATGCCATTGTTGATTTTGTGAGTTTTGTGATGTTAATTGATGAAATATGGTAGCTTGATGATAGATAAATATGTTTTGTATTAAAATTTTTGATGAATTTGATTATTATGGGCTAAATTGTGAAAACGATATTTTGAGGGATTAAAATGTGAAATAAATGAAATATGTAAACTTATATGAGCTAAAGGAAAATTTGGCTAGGCAAGTATGTAATGAAAATATGCATATTTTGTGATTTTATGAAATAGGGACTTAAATGTTAAAATGTGAAAATATAAGAGCTAATGTGTAAAATGCCCTAAATATGTGTATATGGATTGAATTGAATGATTTTTTGAATAAAAGTGTTAAATTTGAATGTGTTTAGATCAAGAACCAAAGAAAACGAAATTAGATCGGGGAAAGTCAAAAGTCATTGAATAGTTGTTCGTTTCCATTCATTTCCTACGAGGTAAGTCGATATACAAATAAATGTGTTTGAATTGAATTATTATTGCTTATATGTTAATGAATTGTGATGAATGGCTATTTGAGTTAAATATGAGAAATTCGAGAAAATTTTGATAATGTGGTGACGTCCGAAAAGTCCCATATGAACTATTGGAATAGTTAGGGTACATATGTCATGACATAGGATTTTCGATATGTGATTTCGTGTAAGACCACATTTGGGACGTTGGCAATGATTTGAGATTTATGTGAAAGACCATGTCTAGGACATCGGTATTATATTTAATTTCGTGTAAGACCCCGTCTGGGACAGTGGCATCGATATTTGATTACATGTAAGACCACGTCTGGGACGTTGGCATTGTATGAGTCTTTCAAGCTATTAGAGTATCCTTAATGATTCTGAACGGTTCAACGTATCTTATGTTTAAGAATGAAAGGTAAGTATATGTACATTTGTGAACATATGATATATGTAAGTGAATTATAATCAAAAGAGCTATATGAGACATAAGGATATGAGATTGTATTTAGCCATGAGCTATGTGAATGAATTGGTCTTGAATAGTGTCATATGATAAGTTTATTTGTATATGGCTTACTAAGCTTTTGAAAGCTTACTTTGTGTGTTTTTCAACTGTTCTTTAGATATCGAAGCTATTAGGAGCTCGGGAATTGTCGAGGACCATCATCACACTATTGAACTCTTTTTGGTACCTTTTGAAAATGTGAATATTGAAGTATGGCATGTAAAGGCTAGAAGTATTTGAATATGTTTTTGAGTTATGTATATGTAGCTATATGTTATGGCTTAGTTTTGGTTGTGTCTATGAATGACTTTTGAGTATAAACTATGTGATGCAATATTGCCAATATGGTGTATTCATGGATGGCCAAAAGGGAATTGATCAATTTGGTAAGATTTTGGTATGTGCTTATTTGAGAAATTGGTAATATTATGGCATGAGATTGAATGAAGTAAATTGAGGTTATGAAACATATATTTTAGTATGACTTTGGCTTATGATTTGGAATGATTTGGTATGGATTATAAGCATGAAATTGGTTGATAATAATATGATATGAATGATGTATGTTTTGGGATTGAAATTGGTTGAAATTCTGGTGCACATGTGCTTGGTTTGATGCTTGCAAAGATGACCCAAAATGGGTGGCATATTGGCCTTGTAAATAGCCTATTTTTGCCCACACGGTTAGGGACACGGGCGTGTGTCTCAGCCGTATTGCTCAAGGGCCATTTCAAAATGAGCCTGGACAGACCATATGGTTGCACACACACAGGTGTGTGCCAAGCCGTATGGCCAAGTCAGTTTCGACCACGGCCAAGGCACATGGGCGTGTTTCGAGCTATGTGGATAAGTCAGTCGTATGCTTTGTTTCGCCATGGCCTAGACACATGGGCGTGTTTAATGCCGTATGAGGCACACGGCCTGCTTACACGGGCATGCGACCTTTGTAACTTAGAAAATTGTTAAGTTTCAAGAAAATTTTGTATGTGGTCGGTTTAGTCCTAACATCTTCCTAATGCATGTTTAAGGTCTCGTTGACCTAAGAAAGGGACTTATGTTGATATTTGATTACGATATGATCATGCGTGATTTTTTATTGTGAAATGATTTTGAAATGTTACGATATGTCCGGTAATGCTTCTTAACCCTAGTCCGCGATAGATACGGGTTAAGGGTGTTATATTTGGTTGGTATCAGAGCTGCAGTTTAGTCAATTCTAAGACTAATATAGCATATGTGAGTCTAGCTATACATACCATATATACGAACTGTGATAGTGTAATGAATCCTGACAAACAAAATGTGTTTTTTGTATAGCAATAGATCCCGAATGAGCTGTAGCTGATGATGTCGAAAGTAATGCGCCTGCTCCCACCCAAAGGGCAGGGCTATCTAATTTAGACCTGCTACTAGTAGCTATAGGGGAGAGGCTAAGCAAGCCTTTTACCAAATGATGAATGATTGGTTTACTCAGTATATTAGAACCAATCCGACTGTGCCACAACCTTCACACCCACCTAATCCTTCACAAGTCCCAATTGTTCCAGAAGCTGTAGATCTGATTCGTCTAAATAAGCCTCCAGTTGATAAAATTAGAAAATATGGGGCTAAAGAGTTCCGTGCTACTACTAATGAAGATGCTGAGAGAGCTGAATTTTGGTTAGAGAATACGATACGAGTGTTCGATGAAATGTCATGTACTCCAGATGAATGTCTTAAATATGCCATTTTACTTCTGAGAGATATGACATATCATTGGTGGAGGACATTGATATCTGTGGTTCCGAAGGAACGAGTCACCTGGGATTTCTTTGAAGTCGAATTTTGAAAGAAATATATAAGTGAAAGATTTATAGATTAGAAACGCAAAGAGTTTCTTGAGTTGAAACAAGGTCGTATGTCTGTTACAGAACACGAGAGAGAATTTGTGAGATTAAGCCAGTATGCACGAGAATAATGTGCAATAATGAAGACATCAAGTTGTTAGTCGGGATTCTAGAAATAAAAGAATTTGTAGTACTTGTTGAACAAGCCTGTAAAGCTGAAGAACTTGAGAAAGAGAAAAGAAAAGCTGATTTAGAAGCTAGAAAAGTGCAAAAAAGATCATCAAACAAGTCATTTCATTTGGCAACAAAGAAATTTCGAGATGATTATAGCAGTTCAAAGGCTAATGTGGGACATAAAGTAGAGATCGTACTAAATCGCATTTGAGTTTCAGAGCTCCAGCTACTTCTGTTGCAAGTGTTGGAAATGTTCAATCCGATCAACCCGAGTGTAGACACTGTGGTAAAAGATATCTGAGAAGTTGTTGACTGAATAATCGAACTTGCTTTAGATGTGGATCTTTAGATCACTTTATCCGTGAATGTCTTGAGTCTGTAGAGCTAGAGATTATGCAAAATCCAAGGCCGAGTGGCAATACAACTTGAGGTAGACCGCCCAGAAATACATGTAATGTGAGTAGCAGCCAGAGGGGAACTAAAGATATGACTGTTAGATCTGAGGCTCGCGCACCTTCCAGAGCCTATGCCATCTGAGCTCGTGAGGAAGCTTTGTCTTCCGATGTTATAATTGGTACTTTCACACTTTACGATACTTTTGTTATTGCATTGATAGATCCCGGATCAACGCATTCTTATATATGCATGAATTTATTATCCAGTAAGACTTTTCCTGTAGAGTCTACTGAATTTGTAATTTGAGTATCGAACCCCTTAGGCCGGTGTGTTTTGGTTGACAAAGTCTGTAAGAATTGTCTGTTGATGATTCGAGATTTATGTTTTCTGGCTGATTTGATGTTTTTACCATTTGACGAATTTTATATAATTCTAGGTATGGATTGGTTAACTTTTCATGATGCTATTGTAAATTGCAAACGGAAGACTATTGATTTGCGATGTCAGAATGATGAGATTATTTGGATTGAGTCTAATGATCTGAATAGTTTACCAGTAATGATTTCTTTGATATTAGCTTTGAAATATGTGAGAAAGGGTTGTAAAGCCTATTTTTCCTATGTGATTGATTTGAAAGTGACTGAAAAGAAAATTGAATCAGTGCCTATTGTCTGTGAATTTTCTGATGTGTTTCCTGAAGAACTTTCGGGTTTACCTCCGATTCGAGAAGTTGAGTTTGGCATTGATTTAGTACCAGAAAGTAATCCGATTTCAATAGCTCCATATAGAATGGCTTCGAACGAATTGAAAGAATTGAATTCTCAGTTTCAAGAATTAATCGATAGAGGATTTGCACGATCGAGTTTTTCTCCCTGGGGTGCTCCGATTCTGTTTGTGAAAAGAAAGACGGCACGATGAGAATGTGTATTGATTATCCTCAGTTAAATAAAGTGACTATCAAGAAAAAATATCCTCTTCAAAAATTGACGATTTATTTGATCAGTTGAAAGGTGCTACTGTGTTTTCAAAGATAGATCTGAGATCGGGCTATTATCAGTTGAGAGTAAAAGATTCAGCCATTCCAAAAATAGCTTTTCGAACGAGGTACAGACACTATGAGTTTTTAGTTATGCCATTTGGATTAACAAATGCACCTGCTATTTTTATGGATCTAATGAACAAAATTTTCAGACCGTATTTAGACCAATTTGTTGTCGTATTTATTGATGACATTTTGATTTATTCACGTGATGAAAATAAGCATGCCGAGCATTTGAAAGTAGTGTTATAGACTCTGCGTAATAAGCAACTATTTGCAAAGTTTAGTAAATGTGAGTTCTGGTTACGCGAAGTCAGTTTTCTAGGCCATATTGTGTCAGCATCTGGTATACGAGTTGATTCGAGCAAAATTTTAGCTATTTTGGATTGGAAGCCTCCGAGAAATATTTTTGAAGTCCGCGGTTTTTTGGGACATGCTGGTTATTATAGATGATTTGTGAAAGACTTTTCTATTATTGATATTCCGTTGATGAAATTGCTACAAAAAGATGTGAAATTTGAATGGTTTCAAAAATGTCAGAAAAGTTTTGATCAATTGAAAGCCTTATTGACTGAAGCTCCAGTGTTAGTACAACCAAAATCCGGGAAAGAATTTGTGATATATAGTGATGCTTCATTGAACGGTCTGGGATGCATTTTGATGTAGGAAGGCAAAGTTATAGCCTATGCCTCGAGACAATTAAAGCCACATGAAAAGAATTATTCGACGCACGACCTTGAGTTAACTGTGATTGTGTTCGCTTTGAAGATTTGGCGTCACTATCTATTTGGGGAGAAATGTCACATATTTTCAGATTATAAAAGTTTGAAGTATCTGATGAGTCAGAAAGATTTGAATCTGCAACAGAGAAGATGGCTATAGTTGCTAAAAGATTACGAGCTTGTTATTAATTATCATCCAAGAAAAACAAATGTTGTTGCTAATGCTTTGAGTTAGAAATCATTATTTGCATTAAATGCTATGAATGCTCAGTTGTGTATGTCTGAAGATGGTTCGGTTTTAGCAGAATTGAAAGCGAGACCTTTGTTCTTACAGCAAATTTATAATGCACAAAAAGTTGATAATGAGATAATAACAAAACGAGCTCAGTGTGATTTGGATTATGATTCTGAATATTGAATTGATAATGATAATTGTCTGAGATTCTGAGATTGGGTTTGTGTTCCAAGAAATCCAGAGTTGATACAAATGATTTTGAATGAAGCTCACAATGGTCGTTTATCTGTTCATCCGGGTAGTACAAAAATGTATAATGATTTGAAACAACATTATTGGTGGTCCAGTATGAAAAGAGATATCTCTGACTTTGTTTGGAAATGTTTAATCTGGTAGCAAGTTAAAGCTAAACATCAAGTGCCATCTGGTTCGTTACAACCGATTATGATTTCAGAGTGGAAATGGGATAGAGTAACGATGGATTTTGTTTTGGGTTTGCCCTTATCTTCGAGAAAGAAAGATGCGATTTGGGTTGTGGTTGACCGATTTATGAAATCAGCTCATTTTCACATACAATTTAATCAATTCAAATACAATTAAATCATAACTAATCATATTGTCCCTAGTATGAGCCTACGAGGCCTAAAACATACATTTGGGATGATTCGAGACTAAACTAATAACTTTGGAAACTCTTAGAATGCTTAGAAAATTTTCTCAAAAACAGGGGACACAGGCCCGTGTGGCCTGATCGTGTATCTCACACAGCCTAAGACATGCTCGTGTCATAGGTCATGTGGACATTCAAAATGGGAGCACATGGCCATCTTTTAGGCCGTGTTTGACCCCGTGTAACTCTCTGACTTGGGTCACACCGGCCAACACAGACGCCCATGTGCCCTAAAAATGGCCATACACACTTGTGTGCCAGGCTATGTTTTAGGCCGTGCCAAACCTATAGTGTATACTGCCTTATTCCACACGGCCAAGTCACACGCCCATGTCTGAGGCCGTGTGTAGCATACTGACTTGATTTTAATTTCAACACTAGAGGACACATGCAGTGTGACTGTAACTGTGTGTCATACATGACTGAGACACAAGCTTGTGTCTCTGCCCGTGTGGACAAAAATAGGTTATTTACCAAGCTATTTTGCCACCAAATCTTCATATACCTACCATAACCCAATTGACACAAAACATGGCATATATAAGCATTCAACTACTCTCAATCAAACATCATTTAAACCATTTCAAACACTAACCAATACAAAATCATATCAATACCATAATATACGATTCCATTCATACTAAACTTCACTTATACAATTCAACTATGTAAGCATTTTTAATCATGCATCTTTATGCTCAATTTCACAAGCATATATATCTCAAATGTCTATTATTTGACAACTACAATATCTACAATCCATAAACATTTCAAAGCCAATCTCATGTTCATAACATGAGCCGCATATATATATTTATATACATTTTCAAACCAACCAAAATAAGCCAACTCTCATGGCTATACATATACAAACCAAAGCATAAGTATTTACAAACCATTTCAAATGGCACAACACATTACCAAATATACCAGAATAACCAAAGTCCCTATACATGCCATATAGTTAAAAGATAAGCTCAAAAAGTACCAAAATGATAGTAGGATAGTGTGATGATATCTCCAACGATTCCTGAGTCCGAGCTAGCTTTAAATTCACTATAAAACATGTAAAATTAAACAAAGTAAGCTTTATAGCTTAGTAAGCTCGTATGAAATGGACTTAATATATCCATAAACACATAATTCATCAATTGAACATAAACACATATAATTCATATTAACTAACAAACTTTTCAAATACTCATTCACAAAACTTTATGTGTTCCTCACCGTTTCTTTGATTTAAAGCTTATATGATTTGTGTACATACCTGTACCATAACGTATCAATCTTATACGCAACCATATAATTCATTTACCCGTTGAACCATTAAGAATAAATTTTGAATACTTGGGAGCCTTGCACCATAAGTGCCAATATCATGGCCCGAAGCCAAATCAATGAAACTCGCACCCAAAGTGCTAATATCATGCCTCGAAGCCAAATTAATGTAACTCGCATCCGAAGTGTCAATATCATGGCCTGAAGCCAAATCAATGAAGCTTGCACACGAAGTGCCAATATCATGGCCCGAAGCCAAATCAATGAATTCCCTAATGACATGTCACTAGTATCCTAATCTATTCCTAAGGTTCAACCGGGATTTTGTATATTGAATCATTTTCGAATGACTATTGAACATATCCGTAGTCTCATATTCATAGTTTATACAATATCAAAGCATCTAAAATACATTTTTAATGAAACTTATTACATACGAACTTACTTCGGACGTAAAAACAGCTAAATTGATCGATTAGTTGAGAACTTTGTCTTTCCCTCGATCTAGATCCGAGTTTCCCTTTTCTTGATCTATATGTAATCAAAATTAACTTATTTAATCATCCCTCTATTCAATTTAGTCCAAAATTCACTTTAAGGTACTTTTACACATTTGCCCCTAATATTTCACAACTTTTACAATTTAATCCTTATTTCATGAAAACACAAATTAATGAAATTTAAGACTAATCCATGTTAGCCAAATGTCTCTAGTACTCATATCAGCCCATATTTTTCATTTATTTCACATTTCAACCACAAAGTTTTCATATTTCACATTTTAATCCCTAATTTGCATTTTCACTAAAAATCACTTAATAAAACTTGTATAACTATCATCAAATATTCATAATCTATCATCAAACATCAAAACACATGCTTATTCATCAATGGAAACATTCAAAATCTTTAACAGTTTTGCAGAATAGTCCCTAGACTAGCTAGACCTAGTTGAAATGATCTCAAAAACGTAGAAATCATTAAAAATCGAGTCAAAATACATACCATGAAAGAGGAGGAGCATAGCTGAACCTTGAAGATCTTTTAATGGAGTTTTTCTTAGCTTAATTCTGGTTAGATGACAAAGAAACAAGATGATATCTTATTTTTCTGTAATTTAATTTACTTTAATACTAATTTACTTATTTAACCTTATTTATTAACCATCAAAATCACTTAATATATGCCCAAAATTGTCCACTCAAAATTCAAATGGTCTAATTACCGGTTAAGGACCTTAACATTAAGGTTCTATAGTTATTAAACACCTTTAGCTAATAGAACACAACTTTTACACTTTACGCGATTTAGTACTTTTTATCAAATTAAGCATTTAAACGATAAAATTTCTTAACGAAAATTTCACACAATCATATTATCATGCTGTAGAAATTAAAATAATAAAAAGATAAATATTTCAAATTTAGATTTATGGTCCCGAAACCACTGTTCTGATTTGACTAAAAACAAACTGTTACATCACTAGTCAATTGTACACCAACTTTAAATTATTTATTTCGTGTAAGCTCTTAACTAAGTTGATCTCTTTAACATTTGGAAGAACACACAGAACTAAGATGCATGTTTAATAATTCAAGTAAAAAAAAGGTAAACTAGACTATAGGTCACCCAACTAAAAGTTTACAAAAGGTTTAGAAGAAATAACACTATTATGTTTTTAGTCTTGGTAGGATGATAAAATCAAAATCATTTGAAGGTGAAGAATAGAGAGGGGCTTCTAATGTCAATGAAAACATCCAATATGTTGGAAAGTTTTTGTTAATAATGTTCTAATAAGATTGCAATGGAGGGAATTGGGAAGGTGAAATAGCCCGCCCAACGTATGTGACACCCTACCCGATGAAGCCTTGATATTTGAATATTGCAAGAATTTTGAAACAGGTCCTACAAAAGTGAGCTATTAGATTCGACTAAGAGTTGAAGTTCACAAGTATACCCTTGGGCAAAGTCTCTGAAGAGAATAGGTTGACGTGGTTCTATCTGCCCAAATTATGATTTTGGTAGAAAAAGGTAAGGTGGATAGTTAGCTCAAGAGTAATGAGAGATTTCCAAGAAAGGAAGTTATTGAGTTGTTAAGGAATTGTGAGTGGTAAGGGATGTCACCAAGGTTAAGGTGTGCCCAGTTAGTTTGGCTAATGCCTAGGTTATACACTAATGAGATAGTTAGCAATGAATGATCAGTCAAATCAAAAGTATGAAAATATTCTTGGATTCTCATACATGTTTCTTTATAGCTGTGAAACACCCATACGACAACTTGATTAGGATTTAACATGTGTCAAGTTATCATTTAGACAAGGGTTGTATAAATCTGGGTGACCAGACTAAAATGAGGAGTTTCTCTTCCTTCTCCAGTAAGTATTTTTAGATTGAGTCTAAAGAAAAACAGAACATACCCTTTCTTTCTTTTCAAAACTCCTACTATTTTCAGGTTGGGAGAACGAAGAGAAAGTAATCATTATACTATAGTAGAAATCCTAAGCTTTATTGATGGTTTCTTCATACCAAGGCAGTGGTCGCTGCAATCTCTAAGAAGAACTTTAGAGCTAAAGCCCAAGCAACTATTAGGGTTAATAGGTGAATCTCTAGACTGACTCTTACAGGTATGTTTGTACTCTATATATTTCTATCCTAGGTGACTAAAGCATGAAATTAAAACTAGTAAAGCATGCCTCTATGACTTTGGTAAGGAAAGGAACGATATGCGTGTATATGTCTAAAAGCATGAATATGTCTGTCATGAGTTAGTCACTATTTGAATGAGTCTGATGTGAAATGCATTGCATCTATAAACATGATGCATCCGTTATGAATAAGTCTGAATGGACTAAGCCTTTCAAGTATGAGTCTGCATGGTGAGCACGTGTGTAACACCCCTATCCTGTATCTGTTGCTGGAATTGGGTTACGGAGCATTACTAGAGTTTACAGATCAAATAGACAGAAATTTCAACATTTCAGAAACATAACAATATTCATATAAAAAACCAATTAAAATCATTCATATTGTCCCGTATACGAGCCCTTGAAGCCCAAAATATACATTAGAAACAAGTTGGGACAAAATCAAAAACTCACAAAATTTTTCGAAAAACATTGAAAATTTTCAAAGCGATAGGGGTTACACAGCCGTGTAAGTTACATGGCCAAGAGACATGCCCGTTTCTTAGGATGTGTGGGCATTCGAAATAGGGACACACGGCTGTGTCCCAACCTATGTCCGTACTCGTGTAACTCACTGACTTGGGCCGTACGGCCAAGCGACACGCTTGTATGCTAGGTCGTGTACCCTTCGAAGTAACCTCACATGCCATTGTGCCATGCCATATGCTAGGCCGTGTAACAGCCTGACTTGCAGCCTTTTGAAAGCTACAGGGGACACATGGTTGTGTGTCACACATAGCTGAGGCACATGCTCGTGTGGACAAAAATAGGCCATTTTACAAGCCATATTTCTCACCCAATTTGATATAACCCTACACTAAAAAATGCACATATACACAAGCTATAATAAGGCATCCAAAACTAGTATAATCAAGCCTTATACAAATGGCATGATCACATACAACCAATATGCCCTTAGGCACCTCAAATGACAATTTATAAACATGTGCAAATATAAACACAATTTGATCATTTAACCAACAAAATATTAACCAAAACTAAGCTATATTATGCCACTTGATTTACCCTTTAAAAACATACCAAAATGTACCATATATGACATACAAAAACACCAAATAAGTCATTCAAACAAGTACCAATTCACAACTATTCAAGGCTTACACAAAATGTATATTCAAACCACTATTTTACCTTTCATCATTCCACCATACCAAGCCATACTTCAACCATATAATCCAACTTATATACACATCAAAATATACCATTCCACTAACATAAGGCCAAAATACAAACCAAATAAATGGTCATTTCCACAACCAAAACACATAGGCTAACATTAGCCAAATAACCTATAAATGTAACACCCCAAGCCTGAATCTGATCGCCGGTTTAGGCTATAAGGTATTATTGAGCTAAACATTTAATTTTCCATTCACAAAATTTAGAAATAAAAACAGAAATTTAGCTGAATACATACTGAACCTTGAGTTATAAATGCCATTTTCATATGGCCAAAACATTTATGATTACAAAACATACTTGTCAACAGCCTAATCTATACATGCCATATCGAGTCCAAAATATAACTGTACCAAAAAGATTGATAGTATGAAGAACTACTGACGATCCCCGAGTCGGCGGCCAAAGTCAACAATCTATAAAACAGAGAAATAAGAAACGGAGTAAGCTTTCGAGGCTTAGTAAGTTTTAAGCAATTTATACTATTAAAACTTGTAATTAAAATTGAACATTGAGTATCACCAAACTTGTATTCTAATTGTAATTCACCTGACAAAATATACACCCGTACATTAGTTACAAAACCCATTGGTTGAATATGTATGTATGTATACACAAGAAAACTTCTTGCACATACTTCACTATTTACGACGATTATACTAATACTTTTAATTACATTCTTTCATATGATGAATCACATTAACCAATTATATCGTTGTATTATCCTCAAATACCGAATTCATTCACACACACACATATATATACCGTACTTTGATACTAGTAATTCACATAGAAATCAATTCAAATATGAGTACGTAACGCGAACATTAACATGTAAAATATATAATACTGACGCAACGATGTTTACCACTGACGTTCGAAGTTGAAATCTTACTTACATTACTGGCATCGGTTTTGTCAAATCTTAGAGCTTGGACTACATTACTAGCATAAGCCTGCGGGTCCTTAGCCCGGATATTTTTCCAGCATATAGCTTGCGAACCTCAAGTCTGGATATATTTCTAGCATATAGCCTGCGAATCTCATATCTGGATATTTTTCCAGCATATAGCCTGCGGACCTCATGTCCGGATATATTTTCAGTCTCATACATTTTTTATCATATTTTAACACATCTCAGTCTTCATATCATTTAATAGTCGTATATTACATTCGAATACAAACTTGATACACACTTCATCATTCACATTCAGCTCAATGGTTATATCTCATATTACTCATTCTCTTTGCCATTAAATCTTAAACTCAAAGTGACTATCCAACTAAAAGTCATATACATGCATTATCTATTATACATCTTAATTCAAATGCAAGCCAAAGATTGCAATTTACATACTATACTCTTATAATGGCATCATCAATTATATACTAAAGGAAGATACTTAAAGCTTACCTCGGGTATATTTGAATAGTTACGGATAGGCTACTCGATTGCTTTCTCCTTCCCTTTATCTGATTTAGGTCCTCTTTGCTATTGAGCTTAATTTAAACAAATGAATTGATTTAATCATTTTGAGCATCAAGGCAAATGTAAGGTACTTAACCTTTATACTCAATAATGAAACCAAACCATATACCTAATTATTTAATCACACACATAACACATAAAGTTAACTAAAGCTACATTCACTTATAAGGTATTATCCCTACTGTGCTCTTACCATGACTATACTTAACTGAATTCAAGTAGAGAATTTAATACAACCACATATACACTAATATATAATTATAGCATGCTTTAATATCTTATAATCCCAATTCGGCCCTAACCACTCAACTTAGCTTTCATATATAAATTCCATCTCATGATTAAAAGTAGCAAAATACACTTAGGTTACAATATTTCCCAACAATGATTGAACCACTCAATCACATTTATAGCCAACTTTTTTTTATCTTGCTCATATTAAGGTCATAATTCACTTAAAATAATCTCTAGTCTTTCACGCTCTCATAGCCAATATTATAATTAATGCCGAATGCTTAAACATAACTAACTAAAAATTTACCTAACATCATTTTAATTTGCCCTTTCCTATACTTCAAAACATCGAATACAAGGTGATTTACATCCATACATTAAACCAAACTTGCTAGCACACAAAATTCCTTAACCGAATGTTATTAACCTAAGCCACACATATTGTTCATTAAAACACGTTCAATGACCACATTCGGCACCTCCCTATAAACACATTAATCTCAACTTTCAAGTTAAAAACAATTAACAACTCCTCATACATTACATTACCATCCATTTTAATGACATAAAAAGAATCTACTAAGAGTTTCAAGCTACTTGGCCGAATATCAAATCTCCAAACAACCAAAATTTAATCCATGGAATGGGTAGAATTTGAACTAAACATCTTAATTATACATAAATTTTCAAGAATCTCAAAGTACTTACCTCTTTCTAACCATCATCCAAGCCGAATATCAAACAAAAATTTTTTTCTTCTTCCTCACTTCAAGTTTCGGTAATGGAGGAGCAAGGATGAACCAACTTTGGTTTCTCCTCCCACTCACCCAATATTTTATTACTCTTTATTTATTAGTATTATAAAAATTATAAAGTCATTTAGTTGCCTTAAAACTAATAAATAATACATATATATTGTCATAAACAACAACATGGCCGGCCACTTTGAACAAAAAGGAACATTTGACATGCAAGTCCTACCTCTTTAAAACATGCATTTTTAAACCACTTATAAATTTACCTATCACATTTCAAAATTTTCTCACATAAGTCCTATTTAATAATTTCACATACAATTGACAAAATTATAATATGAAACTTTCACACATGCACGTTCACATATAATAAGCATCGAATATGACGGTTAATTATTTTTACAACTCAGTTTTGTGGTCCCGAAACCACTTTCCGACTAAGGTCAAATTAGGGCTGTCACAATAAATGCCACTATAACCTAAATTAAACTAACCAAAAGTACCAAAAGAGTCGATGGATAGTGTGATATAACTCTGACAAGCTTCCAACCCAAACGAGCTTCCAATTCACAATAAAACACGGAAAATACACAAAGTAAGCATTTAAGCTTAGTAAGTTCGTATAACATAGAATTTAACTTACCATTTATTCACATATAAGGTAAGTAATCAAAGCATATCCCAACATAAATAGACCAAATGCCTAAGCACACATACCTTAACCATATTAGTCATGTATATAAACCAAGTCATGGATGAGCTCAACAATTAATCAAATTGCATATACATTTATCATCCATTTCATATACCCATATACCATGTAATGTCATTTTCCGTGAAATTCATATCTATACTTGTAATAGTTCATATCGAACTCATGTCACATCGTATCAGAACATTGCCTGTTGAACCATTTAGAATATCATTAGATATGCAGGATAGCTCACACATAGTGTGCTAAACTGTAATCTATCAATTCTTGTACATGTATGCTAATATGAGCTATGAATCGGTATGCTCTCACGAGCTGGAAATCGGTAAGCTCATACGAGTTGAAAATCGGTAAGCTCATACGATTTGAAAATCAATAAGCTTTTATGAGCTGAAATCAGTAAGCTCATACAAGATATGGTGTGTCCATAACACATGCAGGACCACAACCAAATCGGTAACCCTAATGACATGTCATTTATATCCTACGAATTCTTAAGGTTCGAATGGGGCTCGATAATCGTCATACATCATCGCGGTATTTATACATAGAAATTATATAATTCACACACATATAATTCAATTAAAACATATAAATACTCAATTTAATTACACGAACTTACCTCGACGAGTACACATAGATACGAAGGCAATTAATCCGAGATTTTCTCTTTGCCTTGATCTGACTCTATACGAGGTCTGACTGGATCTATACGGATAAATTTAACTCAATTTAATATATTTATCAATCAATTTAGTCCAAAACATATTTTCAAAAAAATTACCGTTTTGGCCTTGTACTTTTAATTTCTTTGCAATTTAGTCTCTAGGCTCGAAAAATGAAATTCATGCAATTTAACCCTTACTCAAGCCTAGCTAATTTTTATGCACATTGACAACAGCCCATATATTTCATAAATTCACAATTTCACCACATAATATTTTCTATTTTTTAACTTAGTCCCTATTTGACAATTTTACTAAAAAGTCCTTTAAAAGTTTTTTTTATCTAACAATAACCATTCATTTTCTATCATAAAACTTCAAAAATCAAGCATGATCATTAATGGTAAAACCCTAAAGTTTAACACTTTCACAAATTAATCCCCGGGCTAGCTAGATAAAGCTACAACGATACCGAAAACGTATAAATCATTAAAAAATAGACAAAAATGACTTACCAATTAAGCAAAATAAGCTTGGCCGAACCTAGCTTCAAGTAAAATGGTTTATCATCCTTGATATTCGATTGGGAAAGATGAAAGAAAAGATGATACTAATTTGGTTTTATTTTAATTATCATTTATTTACTTAATTACCTAATTAACCTCTATAAACTTTAATAATTACACAAAATGCCAATCTATTATCATCCAATAACAAACTAATGGTCTAATTATCATATAAGGACCTCCAATTTAAATTCCTATAGCTATTTAATACCTTTAGCTATTAGAACTCAACTTTTGCACTTTACACGATTAAGTCCTTTTTATCAAATTAAGCATGTAAACGGTAAAATTGCTTAACAAAATTTTTATATGATATTTATATCATGTTGTAGACCATAAAATAATAATAAAATAAATTTTTTGACTTCAAATTTGTGGTTCTAAATCACTGTTTTGATTTCACTGTAAACGGGCTATTACAACGTGTCTGTCTCTAGAGTCGTCTAAAAGGGTCCGTCGGAACTAAAAAAATGAATCTTTAATAAGGACAAGCCCATGGACATGACACTTTGAAGACCATATAGTGTAAGACCATGGTTAGACTATGACGTCGTATGGAAAATATTTAAAAGACGATTCGATGAGCACCAAATGGTAAGGGGCAAAACTCATGACAGTGAGTTTAGGCGAATCCCTATTATCAAAAACATAAAATTTTATAAATGTGAACCCTTGTGGTTGTTTCTCTTAAGGGAATGCATTTGTGGTAAATTTTTGATAAGAAATACCTTTGTGGTAATCTATAAGGGGATGCCTTTGTGGTACAATGTAAAGTTCCTTTATGTCAATTTTCATAAAATGACGCCTTTGTGGCAATCTCTATTAAAAGGAATCCTTTGTAACTATCTCTGTTAAAAGGAAGCCTTTGTGATAATCTCTGTTAAAAGGAAGCCTTTGTGGTAATCTCTTTTAAAAGAAAGCCTTTGTGCCAATCTTTGTCAAATGATGCCTCTGTGGTAAGACTCTAAGAGGAAAGCCTTTATGGCTATCTTGCAAAAGAACGCCTTCGCGGCGTAATAGGAAGAACGATTATCATGATGACTATCTGAAGACAACACCTATGGGTGGACTCTGAATGAATGGCAGACACAGTATTCTGAGAATTGACAAGTACGGATTAACCCTAAAGGAAAAGTCAATATGGAAAGTTATGGTGAAGTTTGTACAATTGATAGGGCCAAAGTTATGAACCATAAACAAATGATGAAATTATTGAATAAGGGCTCAGGTAAAAGAGGGTTCTCACATTAAGTTCTATCAAACTTACCCTCTATGTTTTATCTCTTACGTAAATGAGGCGCTAGGAGGGACGACGACAAGGTTACGCCAAATGAGTGGCGAAGTAGGTACTTATGCATACAGAGCAGTGCTTGCACGAATATGTTTAAGTTTGATAGAAACATTTTGAACAAGTCTTAAAAATTTTTCGTAAGCATTATAGATTGTGTTAGCCAATAAGTAAAGTCAGTAATATTATTTAAAGGTTGAATAAGGGGGACAGTATAAGCTAATGTAATGTGTAATTATATTTCTAAGTTCTGTACACATTATTCTCCCAGACGCAACTTTCTTGGGTACTATTACTAATAAGATGTATTTCTTTAAAATTTTATGTCTTATGTATGTATAAGTTTGTAATAATAATGTAACAACCAAGATCCAAAACTAGTAAATCGGGTCGGGTTGAGGGCGTCACAGTGTAAACTGTATCGATGTGCTATTTGGTATATATTTGAATAAGCCAGGGTAGAAGAGGGTGAGATTAGTGAGCTATCCGTTATAAGGCTAGTTGGAATAATGCGTGGATTCGAGAGTACACCTATTTGCAAAATGCCTTGCTAGAATTTTCAAGGGTTTGATGGACTCTTTTGTGTGATAATTTGCCAACCCCAAATACTTGGGGCTAACTCGTTAGTTCATGGATTGATAGACTTGATTTTCGTGTTTTAGCATAAAAATGATAACTCGATGAGTATCATTAGAGTTTAGTTGAGACCTAGTTGAAATTAAACTAGAGTACTGTAGATGACAACTTAATGTGTTTAGGTAGCTAAGTGACATGTTTAGTTGGCTTGTTTTAGACAAGTAACATTTTGCTACTCACAAAATTGATTAGTGGCAGTAGTTAAGTGTGGTAGATGTTTAGGCAAGTTTACTATCGGGCTTCAAGGGCTATAGTGGGATTTTTTTACCCTCCCACTAAGTCTTGTCCCCGTTGTCTATGCTATATAAGGATGTCAATAACTGGTATGCTTCACTTTTTTTTTCTTTATGTTCTTTTGAAGTCTCTAGAAAGCTTTAAGATATCTTCATTAGAGAAGTTGAGGATGGTTTCTAAGTACCAGCTTGTTGCTAAGTTTTGGAAAGCCTTTAGGTTGTTGTCGAAGGGATTTACGTTTTTCATTAGACATGCATGATTAAATTAAATAAATGGTTTAATGGTTTTAAATGTTTCTTATTTAGCTCAAGAAGCTAGTGAAAGTCTGAGCAATCGAGGCAAATGACTAGCAGAGTAGATTCTATTATGAAGTTGCTAGTGAGTTTCTTCTTACCTCCTTTAAGTTATGAAACTTCCATGATATGTGAGTTACTTGTGGTAAGTTTCTCTTATTATAAATGATTCGATGTGTGGTGTCATGACGTGTGTGTGAGTATGGCCATTATAATAACACCCTCCTTGTTGCATGAGCCCAATACTAGAAATTTATGATATGTGAAAATTTGTGGAAAGGAAAATCTGTATGTGATGCCTCCGGTAGGGCAGTTATATTGCAAACTAGATTGGCAGATCACTGCCAGACCTTGCGGGAGAACATGTGTTCGATTTAACAAGGACATGAAATGAAAAAAAATATGACTAATATATGATTCTAATTTCTGAGTTATGGGTCCGAGGATAAAACAAGGATAGGTTGTTGATAACCATGTAGGTTTGTGGGAGATGTGTATAAGTCGGCAGAATGTGCTTGGTTGAGTACACTATGTTTTGTGATAAATTAACATAGTTTTTCCACTAAGGAACCGTGGATGTCAATTAGCATATTATGTTTGTAAAACAGAGTCTCACAAAAAAGATGTGGTTCCTTTCTTATGAGTATTGTTACTTGTTGATTTTTGGAGTTCTTGTAAATCTAATTGTATCTATTTTGGAACTTACTAAGTTCAAATGAACTTATTCCATTACTCTTTATTTTCAGGCATTTTGATAGTAGAAGAAGGATCTATCGAAGGGGACTACACCAGATTTGCAGTTGCGAGAGAGCTACTTAATTATTTTTATATCATGTATGGTTATATGGCAGATGGCATATACACATGTTTTGGGTTTAACTTTTGCAATTAACTATGTCGTTGTGTTGTTTTATCCTAAACTAGAATTGTCCCTTCTTTGAAAGTGTACGCTGAACCCTCTTGATTTGTTGATCCTGAATTTTATGATTTTGATATATATATATACGCCTTAACTAGGTAGTAGTTGAATAACATATTTTTCTTTTATAACTCCTAATATTTTCTCTAAACTGGTGATATCAAATAAAGGAAGAGAAATGAATTTTACACTAAGGAAAATCTTCATAATTGTTTTTTCCTGAAAATTTTAAATTAAGCTGAAGGATTTGAATCCATCAGTAATGCCTCAAACCATCAGGTGGTCTGTCTGGCTAATTGATAAGCTAAAGGATTTGAATCCATCAGTAATGCCTCAAACCATCAGGCAGTCTGTCTGGCTAATTGATACACGCCATGTCTTCCTGATGGGCTAAAGGGTTTTTCAAGTTTTGGTATCAGAGTTTAGGTTGAGTCAATGCTTGAAAAATTGAAAGCTAAGTCACGCCTCTCCATGCTTTATATATCTCTGGCTTAGTCCTTATAATTTTGATTAAATTAAGTTGTACAGCAACCAAGAATAATATTTGAAAGCTCAAAAGAAGCGATGAGAGAGGAAATTGAAAGTCATGTACCTCTAGCATAAGGACAGGGTCCTATAATTGATTCGACCATGACCAAAAATGATTTTCATAATGCTTTTGTCACAATGATGGTTTAATTATTTGATCAGTTCATGGGAACAACTCAGGTACCTCAACCACCACAACAACCTCGGCTTGAAGTGGTACAACCTATACCTCCAACACCTCAGGGATCGACTGCAACCCAATTCAAAGGAGATCATGTGAGAGAGATACGTAAACGTGGTGCTAAAGGGTTTTTAAGGGATAAGAATAATGACCCTATGGCAGTAGAGCAATGACTATCTCGTGTATGTAGAGTAATTTCAGAGCTAAAGTGCACTCTGCTGGATAGCCTTTTATGTGTTGTTTCTTTGTTGGAAGGGGAAGCGTATTAATGGTGGGAAATACTAATAAGTGTGATCCCAGAAGAGCTGATAGATTGTGAATTTTTCTTAACAAAATTTAGAGAAAATTATGTTAATCAGATGTATGTTAAGCACATGAATAAAAAGTTTCTATATCTCAGACAGGGACAAATGTTAATAATAGAATATGAGCACGAATTTTTCAGACTTAGTTGCTACGTGAGAGACATGTTTCAGACTAAAAGGCTTTGTGTGTAAAGTTTGAGTGGGCTTTAATTGATGAAATCCATGCCTTGGTGGCGACATAGGGGTGCAGAATCTAAAGGCCATGACAATCAAGGCTTAGAAGATTGAAACAATTATTTAAGAAATAAGTAGAGGGCAAGATAGAGACAGAATGAAGCGTGGGATTTCAAGTCCACCACCCTCCACAAATTTTAAGAAGTCAAAAGATAGAAGTTTCTCTACACCAGGTAGAGATTTTTAGCCCTCGAGTTTACAACAAGGAGGAGGTGGACAACAAGCTACCTTAATAACAAGTGTAGCGCCCTAAATTTTGGGCCTAGAAGTATTAGGTCTTGAGCATGGGAGCAGTTAGGAGGCTGCACATAAATGTTTAGTCGTACAACAAAATGACACACATCTGTATCTGCTTCAGTGGTTATGTGTTCTGGGAAGAGTCTGAGAAGTCTTGGGTTCAAGCCTTGGCTTGTGCAAAAGTTTTGTTTTTAAAGGAATAAACCCTGTCTCTAGGCAGGAGGCTTTTAAATAAATGTGGGTATTTTATGTCAAAAAGAGCTAGTTGGTCTAGGGGATAAGTGGCGTGTTACTGTAACCTGAGGTCTGAGGGTCGAGTCCTGGTATGTGTAGGAGTTTTATTTTGCTTGTAACACCCCAAACTCGGCCTAAACGTTATGACCGAATCTGACGTGCCACAACGATGCGTTTAAAACATTTTGTAATATTGCTCTAGAAAAACCTACTTAGTGTTCTAAAGGTTAATCTCATTATAGATTAAAGTGAATGGAAGCCGTGCACCAAGTACGAAACCGGAGAAGAGAAGGTGAGTCCATCGGACTGCTTAAGTACCAAGCTCCCTTCGGATCCAATCCTAGACATGCACACCACCATTGCCACACTTTAACTTAGGGTATATTCTTAGAAAACCAATTCGATTAAGTCTATTTTAGAAAAAAGTGATTAATTTTGGAAAATGTTTTCGTTGCGAAAGTATTGCTTTGTTGTCGTGTTATTTTGAAATCAATTACTGCTTTTAAAAAAAATGCGCTCTAAAGTTACTCAATTTCAACAGTTAAAAATAATAACATATCTACCCTAGCAAATCCTATCAAAGCCATAAAAATTATTAGAGAGGCCTTATTACAACTTAAAACCCAAAACATTTAAGAAAAAGGAAATTTGTCTAATTCACCAGAAGAAAATTGAAATCTGCAGAACGTATGGCCACTCCGAATCCCTCGCAGCACCAAGCCCACTATGGTTGGGGATTACCTGCATGGATGTAAATAAGGGGTGAGTTTGGGGAAACTCAGTGTGTAGAATAACCCAACCATAGTCTAAATCAACTCAACCATGAAAAATAGATTAATTTGGCCCTAGCCCAGAACAGATTTTAGAATGAAGCCTATAGGCCCATAGCAGATACAAAACAGATATTCCATGATAATGCATAAACCCAACCCATATCCAACCATATACACCCCCGTCCAACCTTACACCATGTGGGGAGACTACTCAACCCACCCAACCGCTACACGCCACAGATTTTGCAGCATGGCTGCCAGAAACAGATAATGTGACAAAGTCACCATATATAGATAATCGTGGCAGAGCCACCAGAACAGATAAATGTGGCGAGCCACCAGATCAGATAATTGTGGCATAGCCACCAGGACGCTTCCTCCATAAATATAACCCATGTCCCTATGCACAGATATACAAATCATGACATACAGAATCAGATCATCATGCAATTCAGTCAAAATTAACCCTAGGGGTATAATGGTCATTTTGTACCTAGGGGTATAACGGTAATTTTCCATATATAGGGGTATTCTAGTAATTTAACTATTTTAGGGTTTTCATGCATATTTCTACCATTTACGCACTAACAGAAACACTTACCGAGTGTTCTTACCAAATTAGGTCCGTTGGCCCATTATCCCGATTTTGGCCCATTAAGCCCAAATTATCGAAATGCACGAAATCGTGCATACTGTAGTCTTATCACTTAACATTACCGAATATGTTAATCCACTTATCTTACAAGCATTCGCACACTCGCAAGTTCACGAAATACCAGTTTTTCAGTATTTCAGCTTTTCGGCTTTTATCGATGTAGTCTATGAGAGGGTGTCAATTACACACCTATTTGTGACGAAACGCTGACGAGTTCCACACATGAGTTGCCTACAGTTATTTACTAATATGTCAATTATGAATCCATAATAGCTTGTATAGAAAACTCCTTACCCAAAAGTCGGCCATTAACACTTTGGCCACTAGAGATCCTACCTTGTCCAAATCTAACGACTAGGTTTAGATCCAGTCGTTTCCCCTCATCCAAGCCTTCGATCAGCAGCCTCTGAATCACACTATCATCATAATAAAATAGTTGTCACAACCCTTAAAGCCATAGAGCCCAATCGACAGCCTCCCTAAACCTTTAGGGATTTTAGCTTTTCCAAAACCCGAAATAAAGAATAGGTTCAAAGCTTACCACCTGTCCCTTCAGCCAACGGTTCCACTTAATTTCTACTCGATACTGATGCAGATTTAACCCCTCAAATGTTAGCAAAAATCGAGCCTTTAATGGTCTAGAGATTCGGCTATGCCCCTAAGACTATGGGGTTTTCGGCTTTTTGAAACAATGAAGAAAAAGATGAGGTATGAGGGTTTTATAGTGGCTTTGTCGATAGAACTTTAAGGTTTAGAAGAAGAAAGAATCGGCCAAAAGATGGAGAAGAATCAAAGGGTTCGGCTAGGAGAAATCGGCACAGAAGAAATATAAGCTTTAGGGATTTCGGCTTTTGTGTATAAACCTTAGGAACAAATGATAAGAAAGTGGAGATAAGTAGAATAGCAGAAGGATTCGGCTATGGACGAAAAGAAGAAGAGAAAGTAGATGAAGAGAAAAGAAAAGAAAAGAAGAAGAGGAAGAATGGTCACAAAACGGCACAACACTTCCAAATGCCGAAATTAACAACTCTCAGTAGCCCTAGCCGAATTTTCCCTCTACAGAAACCCTTGGCCGGCCAATATTGCTCCTCAAGAGTCCACCATTCAGCCAACACTGCACTTCCTAATCAGCTCCTAAATCTTCTCCTTTATCCCCTCCTTACTAAATCTCCTGAACAGCTCAAACTCCTCCTGTCAGACTTTCACTTGAGTTCCATCACTTACCATTCCTACTCATAAAAATAATTCCTTTAATATGCTCTCACTGTGACTTGAACCTTAGTTCCCTTTAGTCATCCACAAGCCACCTTTAAAGCTCCCAAGTGGCGTCACATGCCACCTTGCCACATGCTTCCCTGTGGCTTATTTTACCCATTAAAATTTAAAAGCCCAACATGCCAGAACCCCCTTTCCTTGTAAAATTAAAATAAATTAAAATTATCAGATTTTAATTTAAACTTGGGTCTTCTAGGGCCCACTAACATAATTAGACCTACGCCAAGCAGTCAGAACACAGAAATCCTAAAATTCGTTAAGTTTTTAGAAATCCCAAAAATTGGGACGTTACATTGCTGCTAGTATCGTGAGAGTGTCCTAGCTCAACCGAATTATCGAAGAGTTGGATTGGAATTTGAAATTGGTGGTTGAGGAAGCGGTGGACATTTTTAGGGAGTGGATTCAGGAATTTGGGTAGAAAAATAAGGATAGGAGAGTTTGAAGGTAACCAAAATAGGTGGTGGTAAATTCGGTTGCTCAATTCATTCTCTCAGTTCCTTTTTCTACTTTTGGTCTTCTCTACCAATTTCTACATTCTTTTTCCCCCATGTGCTACCGTGTTTCTCCTCTCACTCTCCTAAAATCAGTGCTTTGGCTTCGTTTATTTTCTTTTTATCCAATTTTGCTACCTCACGCACCTTCTTTGCTCTCTTAGCTGAATTTCAACATTATGCTCTCCCTTTCTGATGCTTTCCTTTATCCCTATCATTCTGTTCTCCCTTTTCTTTGGTGCTACCGATTTGGCCATTGAATCTTTCTCATCTTAGTGCATCCTTTTCGTTTGTTCAAGGCAAGGAGTGCATTCGTCCTCTACTGGTTATACGTCGGTAAGTGAAGGGTAGGTAATAATGATTTGGTGTAGTCGTTGCTTAGTGATAAACTATTTCTTTTTATTTCTTATGTTTCTGTTAGTGACTACGCTTTGTTTTCAGCAGCAAATCATGTGGATTGGGACCCTTCCCATACCTCTTCGTAAGCAAATAGAGTTGAGGCGTTAGGGGTATGTTTTGATCACTCGTAAATTGAGTAAGTTGTTGGGTTGGTTTTATTCGACCATTAAGGTGATTAATGGGGTGTGTATTGATCAATCTTTAGGTTTGGGATTCTTCTGAAGTGTTTGCGAGCCATAGTCGATACAGGTGTGTTCAATCACAACTCCAACTATAGAAACTGAAAAAAACTGAAATGAGTGAATGTCGATGCCACACGGGCATGTGCTCGCTCGTGTGGTGGTCCGTGTGACTAAACATGGGCATTTGATCAATAAGACTGGCCATGAACGATTTCATGGGCCGAGGCCATCTTTGGCCATCTTGGGCAAAACTGGGCCGTGTGGGCCCCACGAACTTGTGGGCCTTACATGGGTGAAACACATGGATGTATGGAAATATTTTGGCAAGGCTGCGTAATCCACACGGCCAGGGCCATTTTTGGGCTAAGTGGGCCACACGGGCTTGTGGGCCCACATGGGGCTGCACTATTGGCCTTGGGCCCATTTTTACAGTTTGACTGTTAAGGTTACACGGGTCACCTGAGACGACTATGGACCTACTGAGCCCCTAATTGATAAAATGACTAAAATGCCCCTACATGGTAAAATGACAGTTTTGCCCCTATGTGATGTATATATGTTTATACGTACATGTCTGACCGTATTTTAGCATGTTATTTAAACTGTAATGGATACATGTATGATTCTATGATATGACATGACATGATTGTATGATGCATTGCATGGGGATGGGTTTATTTTGATTAGAGGAACTGTACTATACTGGCAGCTCCGCTGTAAATCACTGATTGCTCTAAGCCTATTATACTGGTAGCTCTACTGCAAATACTGTTTAGTACCGCAACTGGTGCTACTTAGGGTGTAGGGATGGGTGGGCTGATTATATCCCCACATGGAGTGTAGGGTTGGACGGTGTTGGATTGTAGAGGCTAGATGGGTAGGACATATACTATTTAAATTGTTAATGAACTACTTATTGTTACTGTAATGGGCCAAGGCCCAAACACATGACTATTTCTGTATTGAGATGGGTTAAAGCCCAAAATGATATTGTCACTGTTATTGAAAAGGGCTTAGGCCCAGACTGTGCTTGTTCTCTGACTGTTTGCTTATATGGGATTACACAAAGTTTTCGTAAACTCACCCTCCTGTTTTAACTATACAGGAAGACCCTAGTCTTTGGCGGATCAGTGCTGCGAGGGACCCAAAGGTGGCCACACAACCACGTATGTACTTTCGTATTTATTGTTTTTAAATTATAAGTAATCTAATTATTGGTTAATTTTATTGTAATAAGGCATTTTCAGATTTTATTTTTAATTTGGGTCTTTATTTGTTTTGATTTATAACTGCTAACAGTAGAAAAAGACGTAGATTTTCAAAAAGATAAATTTTTTTGAAAAATACCACATATACATAATCGATTTTAAGAGCTTCCGCAAGAAACAATGTTTTAAAATAAATAACGACGTTTTAATATGATTAATTTTTGACAAACGACTTACATTTCGAAAATAAACGACAAGCCTTGAAATCATCTTCAAGGTCATTCAAAAAGGTTTAATAGAGAATGGGTTTTTAACAATTTCGCACTTTAAGAAAAACACTTCAATGTGACATTGTCAGATTCGGCCCTAACGTCTAGGCCGGGTTTGGGGTGTTACAGCAAGCACAGGTGGAACCAAAATGATTAGGGACCCTGTATGTGAACACTATGAAAAGAATAACAGAGAAAATTTTAGAGACATGCATGAGCTTATTATGCATGTGGATCATTGGACCATCAGCTTAGGCCACTCAAAAGTTGAAGCCATCTCAAAACAATTTGTACATGGGGCACAAAGCACACAACAGGAGATGAGATTCAAAATAGCTGTGAAATCAAGATCAAGTTAGGGGACCCCAGAAAAATTATACCAAGCCCAATTCGGGAGTGTCTGCCATTCATGCATTAATAGACCCTGGGTCAACTCATTCATATACATTCACAAAGGTCGTAGAAGGTAAAGAGTCAAGAGGTCGTTTCTTCAAAGACAAATGTGTGAGTGACCAATCCCCTTGGTCAAAGTACTATGGTTAGCAGAGTAATAAAAAATTGCCCATTGACTTTTTGGGAATAATTTTTTTTTTGCGGACTTATTGTTGCTAAGTTTTCATGAATTTGATGCTATTCTTGGGCTAATTGGTTAACTAGACATAGTGTCGTGGTAGATTACCCAGCCAAAGCATGTGGTTATTAATTGTAGAAGGGAAAAAAGTGTTACTACTTAGAGTACAAACCAGTGTGGCGGGTAAAATAATTTCAGTAGTTAAGGTCGCAAACGCCTACCTGACATATATTTTGGATTTAGCTAAGTCTAGGAAGGACATCATCCAAGTTTCGATTTTGAAGGAGTTTCTCAATGTGTTTCAAGAAGAACTCCTAAGCATGCCACTAAACAGAGAGGTGGAGTTCTCGATTGAAGTATCGTCTGGTATTGCACCCATATCTTGTACCTCATACAGGATGGCGTCATTGGAGCTAAAGGAGCTAGAGAAGCAACTACAAGATCTTCTACACAAAGGATTTATTTGATCAAGTGTTTCAACTGGGGGTGTGCCAATCTTGTTTGTGAAAAGGAAGGATGAGACTCTCCATTTATGCATCGAATAGCGTCAACTAAACAAGTTAACAGTGAAGAATAAGTGCTTGCTACCTCAGATAGAAGACTTATTTGATCTGCTAAGTGGAGCTACAGTTTTCCCGAAAATTAACTTGAGGTCGAACTACTACCAAGTGAAAATTAAGGGTGATGATGTTCTGAAAATCGTGTTTTGCTCACGCTATGGACAGTATGAGTTCCTATGAATCTGATGAATAGAGTCTTTCAACCTTACTTCGACCATTTCATAGTTGTCTTTTGATTTTTCACAAATTGATGTGGCAAATTAAGCTCTTTTAATGTCCTTAATGAGATTGTTCTCGAGCAAAATATCGTCTTTAGCGTAGTTTTTTTCTTTTTGTTATTTTTTAGATTTTTAGTTAATAAGTGAAAATGTCTCATTAGTGCCCATTTTGTGACCTAAATTGGCCAATAGAGCCATTGGAAGGCCTAACATGTGATTGAGTGGTCTAGGGACGTGTTGGAGGTCGAAAATGAGCAATAAAGACATTAAGGGAAAGGGTATCATGATATCTCCAACAGTATGGAAGATTGAAGACTCTCTTCAGTGGTATCACAATATCCTCTTTAGGTATCGCAATATCTACCCTTCAAAGGAAAACCCAAAGCTCAACACTACCCGAGGTATCGCGATATCCACTTCTAGTATCGCGACATCGCCTCATTCAGGGGGCTAAACTTGGACAAAAATGGTAGTCTTTGTCCACCTGGTCCGGTAATCACCCAAGACTTGTGTTGGGGCAGTTTTGGTAAAAAAAAATAATCAGAAGATAATTTAAAACAACCAAAATTCGTTGACTAGGAGAGATACACATTAACTTAGTTTTAGACTTAGCTTTCTCTAGGTTTCTCTTAGTTTCTTTTGCACTTTTTCTATGGCTTTAATTTTCTCTTCTTATTCTTTAGATTAGAATTTATTTTTCTGCATTTATTTTTCTACATTTACTTCTTGTTCCTTATGATCTTTATACTTTCAGTCCCTCTACCTTGGTTTCAAGACACTTTAAACTTTAGTTAAATGCATTTAGGCTTCTTTTACTTTAAATCTTTCAAAGCTTGTTCATTTTATGTTAATTGCTTTAGATTTTCTTGTTAAATGCTTTTAATTTCATGTTATTTAAGTTTTCTTGCATAAAAATCTCAAATTTCATATCTTTCTTAAGTTTTACTTTCATGACTGTTTTGTTTTACTTCTCTATGTTCATTTCTTTTAGTTTCAGCATGACTAGGTAAAATTGAGACAAAAAGATAAAATGGAGCTACTTAGTAATTCACGTGATTTAATTCCATTGTTAAAGGATCAGTGAACCACATCGAAATCAACCAACCACCATTATTTATTTACTGAATATTCTCTTAGTTTTATATTCTTTGCAATTTAGCCCTTAGAGTAACATTTAATTTTCTTGCAATGTTTTCATGATATGAATTGTCGTACTATAAAATAGTATTAGTAGTCACTAATACTGTATAGTGTATGCAAGCTATCACTCAACCGCCACCTCCCTTGGGTTTGATCATTGGAATACTCTGGTGTTTCATTGTAACACCATAAATATTACAAATGACCTGTATGCTTGTAGTAAAATCGAGCTTTAAAAATTGTTTTTTTAAATTCATTGGTTTATTGCACATGTATGATGTTGGTCATCTTTATTGATGATTTTTTGGTTTACTTTAAAAGTGTGGTAGACCATGAAGAACACTTAGCAATTGTGTTAAGAACCCTACGAGAGAACAAGTTGTATGCCAAATTCAGTAAGTGCGAATTTTGGTTGAGGGAAGTCTATTTTCTAGGTCACGTTATCTTTACAGAAGGGATCAAGGTAGACCTTGATAAAATCAAAGTTATGCTTAATTGGAATCTGCTAAGAAACGTCAGTAATGTACGTAGTTTCCTAGGTCTGGGGGGTTACTACAGATGATTTGTAAAAGGATTCGCCATGTGAGCAACACCTCTCATGCGACTATTAAGGAAGAAAGAAAAGTTTGAGTGGACAGAGGCATGTCAGAGGAGCTTTGATAAGTTGAAGGCAATTTTAACAGAGGCCTTGATTCAGCTAAAGTTTGGGGTGGAGTACATTGTGTTTAATACATCTTAAAATCGACTAGGAACGCCTAGGATTTATGGTCATGCAATAAGGAAAGGTTGTGATGTATGCATCTCACTAGCTCAAGTTGCATGAGAAAAACTATCCAACTCATGACTTGGAACTAGCAGCTGTGGTAATAGCACTAGAAATATAGAGACACTATTTCTATGGGGAAAAGTGTCACGTATTCTCAAATCATAATAGCTTAAGCTACTTGATGTCACAGAATGATTTGAGTCTACACCAATGACGGTGGATAGAACTCCTAAAGGACTATGACTTGACAATCGAGTACCATCTTGGAAAGGCTAACATAGTGGTAGATGCTTTAAGTAGAAAAACTGTCGCAACTTTGGTAAGACAGACAATGATCGTTGCTTGTAGAATTGACTTGCCAACCTATTTTCCTTTCTCATATTTTTGAAGAATAATTAAAGGATACAAAGTGTGGTGAATACAAGAGGCAAATGATGTCAGCGAAGCAACGAACTTCTCCTTGGGAAAAGATGGCAAACTCCGATTTATAGGTAGAATGTATATGCCAACAGGAAGTGATTTGAGGCAATAATTATTGAAGGAGGCTCACCAAAGGCCCTTCTCACTTCATCTATGAAGCATTAAGATGTATCTTGATTTAAAAAGTTTTTATTGGTGGCTTGGAATGAAGGACGAGATATCAAAGTATGTTTGAACTTGTCTGACATGCCAGCTAGTGAAGGCAGAACATCAAGTTTCCTTAGGGATGATGTATTCTCTAGAAACCCTGAGTGGAAGTGCGGCAATATCACCATGGATTTTGTTTTGGGTTTTCCTCTCAGTCCTATTAAAAAGAATTTAGTTTGGTAGATTGTAGATCACATTACTAAGTCACTTATTTACTACCAGTATGTACAGACTATTCATTGGAAAAATTGGCGGAACTCTACATATCTAAAATTGTATGCCTCCATAGTATACCATATCAGCAATTCAATTTGCTAAAGGAGTACGTAGAGAGGACTACTTTTTGGCTATCTTGAAGATTGAGGAAACCGTTAAATCTGTTGGTAAGATCCTGAAAGAAGTGTGCCAATTATTGTTGTCTTTTTAGGATGTGATGCCCACTCAGTTGCCCAAAAGCTTGCCACCCAAGAGGTAGGTGGACCACAAATCGAGTTAGTATCCAACATGGTGCCACCAGTAAGGGCCTCTTATCATATGTCTTCGTCAAAATTAAAAGAGTTACGGAAACAATTGAAGGAGCTTCTAGATGTGAGATTCATTAGGCCATCTAATTCTCCATATGGTGCGCCAGTGTTGTTTCAAAAGAAACATGATGGGTCATTGAGAATGTGTATCGATTATCAAGCTCTAAATAAGATCACTGTGAAGAATAGGCACCCTATTCCTCTTATTGAGGATCTGTTTGATTAACTTGGTGGTGCGAGATGGTTTACCAAGTTGGATTTGAGATCGGGGTATCATCAAGTTTGAATAGCCGAAGAGGACACACCAAAGATAGCTTGTGTGACGCGGTATGGCTTGTATGAGTTCCTTGTGATACCTTTTGGACTTACAAATGCCCCAGCTACATTCTGCATCTGAAAGAATAAGGTACTTCATCCTTTCTTTGATCGTTTTGTGGTTGTTTACCTTGATGATATTGTGGTGTATAGTAAGACTCTCGGGGAGCATGTGGGACACTTGAGGGAGGTGTTCCAAACTTTGAGGGAAAATGAGTTGTTCATCAAAGAGGAAATGTGCTCATTTGCCCAACAAGAAGTGCCATTTCTAGGACACATTGTGGAAGGTGGCAAGATCCAAATGGATGAAAGTAAGATTCAGGCTATTGTTGAGTGGGAACCTCCAATTAAGGTGACAAAGTTGAGATCTTTCCTTGGTTTAGAAAATTACTATCGACGCTTCATCGAATGATACTCTAGAATTACCACACCCTTAATGGACATGCTGAAAAAGGGGAACATACGGGATTGGAATCTGTAATGTGAGAGGGCTTTTAATCAATTGTAGCAAGCGATGACTAGGGATCCTGTACTTGCTTTACCGGATTATTCGAAGCCTTATGAGGTACGCATGGATGCATTAGATTATGCCATTGTGGGAGTACTGTTGCAAGATAGACATCCAATTGCTATCGAGAGTCAGAAGCTTAATGAGATGGAGTGGAGGTACACAGTCCAAGAAAAGGAGATGGCCACTGTAGTGCACTGCTTGCACACATGGAGACATTATTTATTGGGTTTCAGGTTCGTGGTCTTTACCAATAATGTGGCCAACAGTTATTTTCTAACCTAGAAAAAGTTGTCTCCCAAACAGGCTCGTTGGCAGGTTTTCCTAGTTGAGTTTGATTTCATAATAGAATATAAGCCAGGGAGTGCCAACATTGTGGCTGATGCACTTAGCAAAAAGATGGAGGTTGCGACAATCAGCCAACCTGATGGTTCCTTATTAAAACAAATTCGAGAGGGATTGACCCATGATCCCACAGCCAAAAATTTGATTGAGCTTGCCAAAGAGGGGAAAATAAGGAGATTTTGGCTTGCTAGGGAGCTGCTATACACTCATGGGCACTGTCTCTAGGTGCCTCATTATGAGAAATTGCGTAAGGAAGTCATGAAAGAGTGTCATGATTCGAAATGGGCAGGCGATCCAGGGATGCACCGTACCTTGGCCCTTTTGGAGGATCGTTACTATTGGCCTCACATGGGTGATGGTGTGGAGACCTATGTGAAAACTTGTCTAGTATGACAACAAGGCAAAGTCGAGTTAAAGGCTCCAGCCGGTTTGCTACAACCTTGCCCATTCCAAAAAGACCATGGGAGAATGTATCTATGGATTTTATTATTGGCTTGCCTAAGTCTGATGGGGTTGCAAGTATTCCTGTTGTGGTGGATAGGTTTTCAAAGTACGCAACATTTATTCCAGCTACCAAGGAGTGCCCTGATGAGAAGGCAGCTTGTTTATTCCTTAGAAACATGGTGAAATATTGGAG
Source organism: Gossypium anomalum (assembly GCA_025698475.1). Taxonomy (NCBI): domain Eukaryota; kingdom Viridiplantae; phylum Streptophyta; class Magnoliopsida; order Malvales; family Malvaceae; genus Gossypium; species Gossypium anomalum. The sequence goes on from CM046956.1 coordinate 67,762,809, forward strand.
AATGCCATTGTTTATTACCAGTGATCGAGATGGAAGATTCATGGGTTGGTTCTGGACGGAGTTGTTGAAGTCAATGGGCTCAGACTTGAACTTTTCAACGAGCATGCATCTGCAAATAGATGGGCAAACTGAACGAGTGAATGCATTGTTGGAGACATATCATCGGCACTATGTGAGTGTCACACAAAAGTATTGGCCAAAGTTGATGGATGTGGCCCAATTTTCATACAACTTGCAACGAAGTGGGGCGACGAATCAAAGTCCATTCGAGATAGTGAGGGGCCAAAAACAACTCACACCTAACGCTGTTGTGACCCGTTATACAGGACCAAATCCGACAGCTTATCGATTTGCAAAGGATTGGTAAAAGAAGAATGACTTGGCTAGAGCTTGTTTACACAAGGCAAGTAAGCGCAACAAGAAGTGGGCTGATCAGAATCAAAGAGATGTGCAATTTCAGGTGGTTGACTCAGTTCTTGCCAAACTACACTTGATTTTGCGATATATGGGTTTGCACAAGGCGCTTGTGTGAAGGTATGAGGGGCTGTTTAGAGTTGTGAAGAGAGTAGGCAATGTGCCTACAAGCTTGAGTTGCCAACAAAGCTCAAAGTCCACCTAGTGTTTCATGTAAGCTTACTTAAGCCATTCTATGGGGATTAAGAGGATTCAAATCGAGGCAAGTCTGAACAAGCACTAATAGGGGTAAAGGTCTCTTATGACTGTAAACTTGAAAACATTGAGGTAGATCGTGTGATTAGATGAATGTACCATCGACCACGGCATGAGTACTTGGTTCGATGGAAAGGACTATCCAACAGCTAAGCAAGTTGGAAACCTGTCGAGGCATTGTAGTAGTTCCAAGGAAAGATAGACCAGTTCTATGAGAAGGACACAACGAGGGCGTTACTAGAACAAATGGGTAAGAATGTCATGGGTTGCACATGGGAACCCGCAACCATGGTGAACTTTCACGATCCATCGCATTCGAGGGAGGTCATTTGGCCCCATCAGACTAATCCATTGCTTGGAGAGATTAAAAGCCTATCTCCAAAGCTTGGTAAATATGGAAAGTGATCTTTAAAGATATGCTCAGTAAATATGGAAGGTGATCTTCAAAGATATGTGATCCTAGACATTAAATGTAATATTTAGAAGATATGATTCTGTAATCTTAGAGATTTGATATCTAGATAGCTTTTAATCTTAGCCATTGATGTATTTCGATCTGTACCATTGATTTTGGGAAGGCTCAACTATAAATAGAAGGCTCTCCACCTAATTGTAGATTGATTCAGTTATTAATAGAATTTTGAGAGTATTCACTCAAACTTTTCTCTCAAGTGTTCTTGCTTTCCTGTGGCTTTTGTTCATCATTCAAGTTTGTTCTTACTTTGTTCTCCTGCTATTCTTCGTGGGTGCCTTAGAGGAGTTCTATTGATCATCGATTTTCGTGTGTGATAAGTTTTATAAATTTATAATGACTCATTCTTGAAACTAACTATGCTTACGACATAGGCAAGTGTACCTATCGAACAGTGGTATAGCTTTAGCAAGACCAGATTGTCGAACCCAAAGGACTATAAGTACTAGTAATGACTATCTTTTTATTATATAGCCGAATAACAGAGGATTGTTTTAACTAACTAATTAAACTAAGATTTGCAGACAATAGAAATTGGGAAATTACTTTTGGGGAAAATGATTGATTGAGACAATATCTAAGGAAAAATCCAGCTAGACTCTTACTTGTTATTCTGGCTCTGAACCGGACGATTTATTCATTCAACTTGTTCCGTAGAAATCCCTAATGTATATTATTATCCCTATAGTTGCTCTTGATTTGGTATGGAAAATGGAAGAGAAAGTTTTGTTCATACGAACCCTTTTAAAGGCTGGCCAGGATCGAAAAAAGGATTATGCTGATAGAAAAAGGAATAATATTTCATTTGAAGTAGGAAACAAGATATTTTTGAAAGTTTCTCCTTGGAAGAAGGTTATAAGATTTGGACTAAAAGGAAGTTAAGCCCACGGTTCATAGGACCATACAAAGTCTTGAAGTGAGTTGGTATAGTGGCATATAGATCAACAGTCCCTTCGAACCTGTTAAAGATTCATAACATATTTCACGTGTCCATGCTAAGAAGATATCGATCGAATCCAGACTATATAGTGAAAGTAGAGACACAGGAGGTGGAATCCAACTTATCATATGATGAGGAGCCTATTCGTATTTTAGCAAGAGAAGTGAGATAGTTGAGAAATAAAATAATTCCACTCGTAAAAGTATTATGGAGGAACCATAATACAGAGGAAACCACTTGGGAGAGAAGGATCCTCAACAATTCGCAGGTTAGAATTTTGACGATGAAATTTTTTAAATGGGGGAGAGTTGTAACATCTCGCCCGATGTAGACCGTATTGATGTGTTGTTTAGTGTATTGTTGAATAAGCTAGGGCAGCAAGGGGTAAGATTGGTGAGCTATACATTATAAGTCTTTGTGGTGTATTGCATGGATTCAACAATACACCCATTTGTGGAACGCCTTGCTGGAATTTGCCATTAGTGAACTCTAGGGTTTCGTGAACTCTTTTGTATGACAATCTGCCAACCCCAAATACTTGGGTGAATTTGTTAGTTCGTGGTTTGATAGACTTGATTTCCATGTTTTAACGTGAAAATAATAGCTCGATCAGTATCGTTAGATTTAGTTGAGACCTTGTTAAAATTGAACTAGAGTACTGCAGATGACAACTTGGTATGTTTAGGTAGTTGAGTGACTTGTTTAGTTGGCTTGATTTATAGTAGAAGCATTATTTTTATACTCACTAAATTGATTAGTGGTAGTAGTTAAGTTTGGTAGATGTTTAGGCAAGCCTATTATCTAGCTTCAAGGGCTCCAATGGGGTTTTCTGACCCTCCCACTAAGTCTTGTCCCTATTGTCTGTGCTATATAAGGATGTCGATTGCCGGTATGTTTCACTTTTTTTTTCTCTGCATTCTTTCTAAGTCTCTAGAAAGCTTTAAGTTATCTTTATTAGAGAAGAAGATGAAGGTTTCCAATAGCTAGCCAAAATACCTTTGTTAAGTACCAGCTTGTTGGTAAGTTTCGGAAAGCCCTTAGACATGAATGATTAAATTATATAAATGGTCTGATGGTTATAACCATTTCTTCTTTAGTTTAAAAATCTAATAAAGGTCTTAGCAATTGAGGCAAAATACCAGTAAAATAGATTTTATTCTGAAGTTGCTGGTGAGTTCCTTCTTACTTCCTTTGAGTTATGAAACTTCTATGATATGTAGGTTACTTACGATAAGTTGCTCTTACTGTAAATGAGTCAATGGCCATTGTAACAACATCCTCATTGTTGCATGAGCCCAGTATTAGAAATTCATGATATGTGAAAATTTATGGAAAGGAAAATCTATATGTGATGCATTCGATAGGGCAGCTATATTGCAAACCAGTGTGAAAGATCACGACCTGACCTTGTAGGAGAACACGTGTTAGACTTAACAAGGATATGAATTGAAAATAAATATGACTGATATGTGATTCTAATTTCTAAGGTATGGGTTCGAGACTGGAAAAAGGATGGGTTGTTGGTAACCATATAGGTTTGTGGGAGATGTGTATAAGTTGGCGAAATGTGTCTGCTTGAGTACACTATATTTTGTGATAGATTAACATATTTTTTCCACCAAGGAACTGTGGATGTCAATTAGCGTATTATGTTTGTATAATAGAGTCTCACGAAAAAGATGTGGTTCTTTTCTTTTGAGTATTGTTACTTGTTGATTTTCAGAGTTCTTATAATTCTAATTGTGTCTATTTTGGAACTTACTAAGTTTAATTGAACTTAGTCCTTTACTTTTCATTCTTAGGCATTTTGATAGTATAAGAAGGATCTATCGAAGGGCACTACGCCAGGGTTGCAATTGCGAGTGAGCTACTTAATTATTTTTATATCATGCATGGTTATATAGCGGATGGCATATACATATGTTTTGGGTTTAACTTTTGCAATTAACTATGTCGTTGTGTTGTTTTATCTTAAACTAGAATTGTCCCTTCTTTAAAAGTGTACGCCGAACCCTCTTGATTTGTTGTTCCTGAATTTTATGATTTTGATAGATATATATATATATATATATATATATACGCCTTTAACTAGGTGGTAATTGAATAACAAATTTTTCTTTTATAACTCCTAATATTTTCTCTAAAGTGGCGATATCAAATGAAAGAAGAGAATTAAATTTTACACTAAGGAAAATCTTCATAATTGTTTTTCTTAAAAAATTTAAATTAAGCCGAAGGATTTGAATCCCTAAGTAATGCCCCTATTTGTCGGGCAGTCTGTTCGGCTGATTGATACACCATGTCTTCTTGATGTGCTTGATATGAAAGTGATTGAAAAGAAGATCGAATCAGTGCCAGTTGTGTACGAGCATCCGGATTTGTTTCTCGAAGACTTACCAGGTTTACCACCAATCCGAGAGGTGGAGTTTGGCATTGAGTTAGTGTTGGGAACTACGCCGATATCGATAGCTTCATACAGAATGACTCCAAAAGAGTTAAAAGAATTAAAATCTCAGTTGCAAGAGTTGACTGATAGAGGATTTGAGCGAATGAGTTTCTCGTCCTGGGGTGCTACCGTATTGTTTGTGAAAAAGAAATACGACACTATAAGAATGTGTATGGATTATAAATAGCTTAACAAAGTGACGATCAAGAACAAGTACCCTTTGCCCAGAATAGATGATTTGTTTGATAAGTTGAAAAGGGCTATAGTGTTTTGGAAGATAGATTTGAGATCAAGTTATTACCAATTGAGAGATAAAGACTCTGATGTGCTGAAGACTGCATTCAGAATGAGGTATGGTCACTATGAATTTTTGGTTGTGCCTTTTGGACTAACGAATGCACCTGCTATCTTTATGGACTTAATAAACCCGATTTTCAAACCGTACCTAGATCAATTTTTTGTTGTATTCATTGATGACATTTTGATTTACTCACATGATGAATCTGAGCATGCCGAGCATCTGATAATTGTACTACAGACACTGCGAGATAAGCAGTTATTTGCAAAGTTCAGTAAATGTGAATTCTGGTTGCACGAGGTTGGTTTTCTGGGGCATATTGTGTCAACATCAGGTATTCGAGTCGATCCGAGCAAGATTTCTACAATAACAGATTGGAAGCCTCTGAGAAATGTATCTGAAGTCCGTAGCTTCCTGGGACTCACCGGCTATTATAGACGATTTGTGAAAGGCTTTTCGATGATTGTGACATCGATGATGAAATTGCTTCAAAAAGATGTTAAGTTCGAGTGGTCAGATAAATGTCAGAAAAGTTTCATTCAGTTGAAAGCTTTATTGACAGAGGCACCAGTGTTAGTTTAGCCTGAATCGGGTAAAGAGTTTGTAGTGTTCAGTGATGCATCGTTGAATGGTCTGGGTTGTGTTTTGATGCAGGAAGGCAAAGTTATAGCTTATGCCTCGCGACAGTTGAAACCGCATGAAAAGAATTACCTGATGCATGATTTGGAGTTAGCAGCTATTGTGTTTGCGTTGAAAATTTGGCATCACCATTTGTTTGGTGAGAAATGACACATCTATACTGATCATAAAAGTCTGAAGTATTTGATGACTCAGAAAGATCTGAACTTACGACAATGAAGATGGCTTGAGTTGTTAAAAGATTGATTTGAGATCGGGTTATTATCAGTTGCGAGTAAAAGAGTCAGATGTGCCGAAAACCATGTTCAGAATGAGGTACAGACATTATGAATTCCTAGTTATGCCTTTTGGATTAACTAATACTCCTGTAGTTTTTATGGACTTGATGAACCGAATATTCAGACCATATTTAGATAGATTCGTTGTTGTATTCACTGATGACATTCTGATCTATTCGCGAGATGAATCTAAACATATCGACCACTTGAGAATTGTGTTACAAACTCTACGTGATAATCAATTATTTGCAAAGTTTAACAAATGTGAGTTTTGGCTTCTAAAGGTTGGATTTCTGGGGCATATTGTTTTAGTTGAAGGTATTAGAGTTGACCCGAGAAAGATTTTTGCTATTGTTGACTGGAAACCTCCGAGAAATGTGTTTGAAGTCTGTAGTTTTCTGGGCTTAGCGGGCTATCACCGAAGATTGTGAAATGATTTTTGATGATTGCGACACCGATGACACGACTGCTTCAGAAAGATGTGAAATTCGAATGGTCAGAAAAATGTCAGCAGAGTTTCGAACAATTGAAAGTAATGTTAACTGAAGCACCAGTTCTGGTCAACTTGGATCGGGGAAAGAGTTTATGATTTATAGTGACGCATCACTAAACGGTCTAGGATGTGTTCTGATGCAAGAAGGAAAAGTTATAGCTTATGCTTCCCGACAATTGAAACCGCATGAAAAGAACTATTCGACACACAACTTGGAGTTGGCTGCAATTGTGTTCGCATTGAAAATTTGGCGACACTACTTATACAGTGAAAAATGCCACATTTATACGGATCACAAAAGCTTAAAACATCTGATGCCACAGAAATATTTTAATCTGTGACAACGAAGATGGCTTGAGTTATTGAAAGATTATGAATTTGTGATTGATTAGCACCCGGGAAAAGCTAATGTTGTTACTGATGCCTTGAGCCAAAAATCTTTGTTTGCATTATGAGCAATGAATACCTAGTTGATGATTTGTGATGATGGGTCTATTTTAGCTGAATTAAAAGCTAAACCAATATTTCTTCAACAAATTTGTGAAGCTCAGAAAGATGACCGTGAATTGCAAGTTAAATGAATTCAATGTGAGACTATCCCTAATTTAGAGTTTCAGATTAGAATCGATGATTGTTTAAGGTTCCAGAATAGAATTTGCATACCAAGAAATTCAAAACTCATTTAAAAGATTTTGCATAAAGCACACAATAGCTACTTATCTGTTCATCTGGAGAGTACCAAAATGTACAATGATTTGAAACAATTTTATTGGTGGCAAGGCATGAAACGAGATATCTCAGAGTTTGTTTCTAAATGTTTAATTTGTCAGCAAGTCAAAGCTGAACATCAAGTGCCATTGGGTTTACTATAGCCTGTGATGATTCCCGGATAAAATGGGATAGAGTTACAATGGATTTTGTGTCAGGATTTCCCCTAACACTAAAAAAAGAAAGATGCTATTTAGGTTGTCATTGATCGAATAATGAAATCTGGTCATTCCATACCGGTATGTATAGATTACTCACTTGGTAGAATAGTTGAATTGTACATTTCTGAGATTGTTTGATTGCACGGGGTGACACTATCTATTATTTCTGATAGAGATCCGAAATTCACGTCGCGATTCTAAAAGAAACTGTAAAAAGCTCTGGGAACACAATTGAATTTTAGTACTACTTTTCATCCTCAAGCTGACGGTCAGACTGGGAGAGTTATTCAGATTCTCGAAGACATATTGAGATGTTGTATTTTAGAGTTTGAGGTCAACTGGGAAAAATACTTACCGTTGATTGAGTTCGTGTATAACAACAGTTTCCAGACGAGTATAAAGATGGCATTGTACGAAGCTTTATATGGTCGCAAATGTCGAACTCCGTTATACTGGACTGAACTAAGTGAGAAAAAGATTCACGGGGCTGAATTGATCAGAGAAACTGAAGAAAAAGTGAAAACTATTCTCGAAAGTTTAAAAGCAGCTTTAGATCGACAAAAATCATACACGGATTTGAAACGTAAAGAAATTGAGTTTCAGGTCGGGGACCGAGTGTTTCTACAGGTGTCACCATGGAAAAAAGTTCTTCGATTCGGTCTTAAAGGAAAACTGAGTCCATGATTTATCGGACCGTATGAGATAATCGAAAGAATAGGGCCTGTAGTGTATCGACTAGCTTTACCATCAGAACTTGAAAAGATTCATAATGTCTTTCACATTTGTATGCTACTTCGATGCAAATCCAATCCGTCACATGTGATTTCTCTGGTAGATGTTGAGATACAGACTAATTTGACGTATAGCAAAGAATCGATCAGGATTTTAGCTCGTGAAATCAAAGAATTGAGAAATAAACACATAGCCCTTGTGAAGATTCTTTGGCATGAACACTGGATCGAGGAAGCTACATGGGAGCCCGAGAAAGCTATACGGAAACATTACCCTAACCTATTTACGGGTAAGATTTTTAGGGACAAAAAGGAGGGAGAGTTGTAACAACCCATTTTTGGTCAAATCGAAAAGTGGTTTCGGGACCACAATTCTGAAGTCAATATTTATTTTATTATTTATTAAGGTATACAGCATGATAGAATTATTGGGTGAAATTTTCGTAAAGAAATTTTATCGTATGAGTGTTTAATTCAATAAAAAGGACTAAATCGCGTAAAGTGCAAAATTTATGTTCTATTAGTTAAATGTGTCTATTAGCTATGGAACATTAAAGTAAAAGTCCTTAAGTAGTAATTAAACCATCCTTAATGTGAGTAGACATTTATGGACATAAATTAAATGTTTTATAATGTTTTTATTAAAGGCTAATTTAGTAATTTATGTATTAAGGTTAATAAAATAAAACAAATAAAATTTTTGGTGCTTTCATCTTCTTCCTTAGTCGAATTTTGAGGAGAGGAAAAAATAAACTTAGGTTTCCATTCAGCCATGTTTGTATAGCTAATTAAGATCAAGATAAGTTGAGATCGGGAAAAGGAAAAGTGGATGAATAGTCGATAATTTCCATCCGAGCAACTCGAGGTAAGTTCGTATAATTAGAACCGAATTTTTAAATACTTGTAAATTATTTGAAATGAATGTATAATTAAGTAAATGATATTACTGATTTCGAATGCCTAATTGATGAGAATTATTGAATACCAAGTCTTATTTGAACTGTAGAAAGTCGTAGGATACGAGTGACATGTCACTAGGGTTACCATTTTGGTCAAAATCCTGCATGTGTTGCAGACTCACCACAGCTCGTATAAGCTTACCGGTATATCAGCTCTTAAGAGCTTACTATTTCCAGCTCGTCATAGTTTGCCATTTCATCTCAATAGAGCTTACTGTCTATCAGCTCAGGAGGAGCTTACTGATCATAGCTCGAAAGAGCGAAAATGATAATGGATGATTACATGCACTTATGTGACTAACTTGTTGATGAATGCTTTTGTTTAGGCATTTGGTAATTGAATTGAGTATACTTTATTTATTGTCTTGATTATGTATAAATGGTAAGTTTAATTCTAAATTATATGGGCTTACTAAGCTATAAAGCTTACTCTGTTTCTTTTCATGTTTTATAGAGGTTCGATAGCTCGTTCGATTCAGATAAAGTCAGAGATACGCATCACACTATCCAGTTGCCGATTAGTACCTTTGAACTCATGGATATATGTAAATATGGTATGTATAGGCTAGTTATAAAGATGATAGTTATGGTTACTTGAACTAGTGATTTTGGTACATGTTGTGGTATAAGATAAAGCCATGTGATTTGGCTTAACTTGGTATAATATGTGTATGAAATGTTATGGATTAGCTGCCTATTGAGTTATAAAATGTTGCAAATTATGCTTGTGTAGGTATTTAAAAATAGGGTGGCAAATTGGCTTAGTAAATAGCCTATTTTTGTCCACACGGGCAAAGACATAGGTGTATGTCTCAATCGTGTATGACACACGATTATGTTACACGGCCGTGTGTCCCTCAGTGTTGAAATTAAAATCAAGTCAGTATGCTCCACACGACCTCACACATGGGCGTGTGACTTGGCCATGTGGCATAAGTCAGTATACCCTATAGGTTTGACATGGCTTAGTACACGGCCTGGCACACGGGCGTGTATGGTCATTTTTAGGGCACACGAGCTAGCCACACAAGTGTGTGCGTTGGCTGTGTGACCCAACTCAGAGAGTTACACGGGATCGAACACAGGTTGAGACACGGCCATGTGCTCCCATTTTGAGTGTCCACATGACCTGTGACATGGGCATGTCTGGTGGTCGTGTGAGACACACGACCTAGCCACACGGGCGTGTGTCCCCTATTTTGAGTAAAATTTTCAAACTTTTGTGAAAGTTTCTTAAGTTACCGGTTTAGTCTTGAATCACTCCTAAAGCATGTTTAGGGCCTCGTAGGCTCGTATAATGGAAAATTTGATTGAGAATTAATGATGAATGCTTGAATTGAGAAAATGTATGCTAAATGGATGTTTAATTGTTTTGTAAGTCTATTAATGCTTCGTAACCCTATTCCACCATTAAATACGGGTGAGGGTGTTACAGTAAATATGATGCAATGCATGAAATCTACTTTTGTTATGCAACTAAATGCAATATTTTCTTAAAATCTCACATAAATTTATGTGAAAAGAGTACAATTACATCTATATGATAAGAAGTGATCAATTTTTCATTGAGTTGAGCAAACTATTCACACATTGCCCATTGTTAAAAGGTTAGAAGCTCAAATGAGTACTATTAAGACCTTTCCTATTGCTGAAGGATTGGTCAGTCAAACAAAAAAGAAGAAGATGAGGAAGAAGGATTTTGAGAAGCCTTTTCCTTGGTGTAAGCACGTGTTTAATGATATGTTTCCTTTTGATCTTACTTATGTTTTTAACTTCCATCAAACATTTATGAGGAAGCGAATCCTAAGGCATTTCAATCATCAATATAAGAAGGCTTCAATGAGATTTTTTTATTGTCTAAAATAATGATGGTGCTCTTACCAATGGACCATTATTGTCTAAAATCAGAGACTACCTTTGAAGAATAAGAGAGGGAAATTGTCAATATTTAGAAAGATTTCATTGCTTCAAAGGAAAAAGTAAAGAGTTTAAAGAAAGAGTTATTTAATTTCACCATTTTAAAAAAAAGAGCCAAAAGCTAAGAGCACAACAGTGGCGAAGCTAAAGATAAACCTAGCTATTTTGTAGGAGGAAGTCGAGGCTTTGCATTAGTCGAAGAAAGCTGCTGAGCAAAAGGTGGTGACATTAGAGGGGTAGGTAGGTGTGTCTTCTCAAAATGTTGATCAGCTTAAGAATATGATCTATTCATCAAAGAAAGAGGAGGAGGGCCTTCAAGTCAAGCTCGAGAACACTAAGAAGGTAAACAAGTAGAAAGCCTCAAAGTTAATAAAAGCCCATCATTGAGCTATCAATGCCAATTCTAAAGAATCGCTAAACGAGTTTATGAATAACATAATTTATGTTTTGGTTGTAACTTAGGATTTTGTTAAAATGTTGAACAGGACCTTCAACCATCCGCTTAGTAGCAACTTAGCTGTGATTGAAGTTGTTTGAAAATCCATTGATATAAGGAATCTTAATAGCAATAATTAGAGTATTAGAAAAAAAAAGGCTAAAATTTGAAATCCTAGATCTTGCTCTTCCACTTACACATGTTTGTGAAGATCCATTTCCTAAAAGCGGTGCCAAAGTTGATGAAATTGTAGCTAATCATGCTCTTGTTGATGGGACTAATGCTTTGACTACTCCTCTAACAATAAGCCCTCTTACTTTTACTTCCTAGTGTTTTTTTTAAGGTTTTCTGCATTGTAACCCTTCCTCCTTGTACTCGAACTTATTGTCATTAATAAGGGTTTATTTTCCAGTGTTAACCTTTGTGCCTTAGGCTTGCTCCTCATTTTACCTCTAGTTTACTTTCCTTCTTTTTATTTGTGTGGCTTTGTTTTTCTTTAGGTAGATAGACTTATGTTAGTAATAGGAACAAAAATAGGATGAATATCAATAGTTTTTGAATTATTCGAATCCGAATCCTCAGGTATATCTAAAAATGTAATTCTATTTATTATCCATAATTATTTGAGTATCATTATCTAAATTTATTCATCTTTCAGATATTTGAATCTGCAAAAATCAAAACATGAATTTGTTAAATTTTAAAACCAATCATTTTTTATTTCTATTAGATATTTGAATATGAAACTACATTCCTCATGTGAATATAGATTTTGGATTTAGATATTCGAACATATTATTCAAATAAGTAAATGGGAGTCTGATACTGGATATTTGTAGATGTTTATCTACATCCATTCTAAATCTATAGTGAATAGTAACTTTAACATCTAAACTTGAATATTATATGAATCCAAAATATCCAAATCCAAAAAGAAAACAAGGATTGAATATCCATGGATATCCAAATTTGTACTACCACATATATCCCTTTTTGCCTATTGGTGCCATTTTTTTATCAATCTTGTATTTCTTCCAAACCTATTTACAAATAGCTTTCATATTTCTCTTTCTAGTGTTGTTCATGTCGGGATTCAGTGTCATTAGTGCAGTATATTTATCTATATGTACTTGTATTTTTCGAACAATCTAGTTTAAAAAAATATGCTCCAGTTTCATTAATATCTATGTATCTTGTCCTCAACATTTTTTTCACGCAAAGTAAATGAAAGTAAATATTTGCTCACTAATTACAGAACATTGAAACTAATATTAAGATGCATTACATAGTCAGATCGTGATATAGAAATACAACTTATATTAGTAGATAATCTAAACGAGTCCTTAGTCTAATCAGAATTGAGAAAATTGACTAAAAGATTAATATATCATCTATCAAGTCTAATTGGGGAGCTACCTTGTCGTAGGTAACAGAGTGAATGACTCCAAGAAGATAAACACATATATGTGATTGTCTGGGCTGATAGTACATCAGAAAAAAGCCAAGTAGAATAGATCCTAAATCCGTAGTGAACACCTTATACCCAACTCAATTTATCGAATCCGAATGTAGGATGTCAAAATACTTACATACTTAAAAGAAATTTCAACTAACAAAAAACCATACTGGATGTATTTATTATTTAAAAATCTTTTCAAAGTCAAAAGATTTGAATGATACATTTATCATTTATAATAGACTCTTAAAAGTAGTACAAAGACTTGCAACTTAAATCTTTGATAACATAGACATATTTATGATGTGTATTACTTTTCTCCATTTGAAAACATATTCCAAAAAATGTCCCTCTATATGCATAACATTGCACACGAGCAACCACCTTGATGAATTCCTGGCTTGGTCCCTTCTGGCAAACTGATTCAACACAAGAACTTGCATTACAAATAAACACCCATAAGGTCAATGGAACTTAATCAGTCTCGACTAGTTTTACCTTTAAACGATGATGTTGAATTCCTCGACTTAAGAATTTTAGACTTCCTTTTAGATTTTGGAGGATAGTTTTCTGATTCCTCGTTGATAACTTTACACCAACCTCTAACTCGACCCTTTGTACAAGTTCCACTCGATTGGCAGATTATAGACTTCCCACCTTATAGTTGATACTGTTTAGCAATTGCTTGAAAATAGAAATTAGATATGTTTCTAAAAATGATATACCTACGAACACTAGTTTCGGCGGGTTCATATACTGGTTTTGACGACTGTTGAAAAACTAGTCACGTTATATCTTCATGTCGATCCAAATAATGGATTTGGTTAAATGGAGGTAATATTTTAAATCACCCAACGGAAGTTCAGAAAACTTCCGATGCAAAAGTGAAAAACTTCCTAATTTGGCGAACACTTACACCACCTATAATTACTTATATGTCAAGCTCTCTTTCTGAGCTAATGAGTTACTTTGGTGGTTTCATCAATCGAGTATTTTGCTGAGGCCACCTCCAGAAAATTCCTCAAAGGCATACCTAGTTCTCATCACAGAGGCAAACTAATAACTCACCACTTAGGCTATACAGAATTCACTTTACAAACTTTTCAAATAATACGTCACAAAGGCACGTACAGGTAATACATCACATACGCTTTCCAGATAATGCACCACATGGGCTTTTCGAATAATTTACCACAAGGGTACTTCAAATAATTCACCACAGAGGCTCTTCAGATAATTTTCCACAAAGGCTTGATTTAGTTTGCCATCTGGGCACCACACCAAAAGTTGTGTTTGACAATATGGATTTACCTAAACTTAGCATAGCCTGAGATTTACCCATCATTTCCCCCTGGACATACAAAAACCTTAGTAGAAAAATTCAACTCATTCATGATTTCCAGGATATACAATGGTCATGGTCTTTCACGTAGTTGCCATACTGGCCTTTTCTCGTGTTTACTATCTCGACAAACTACATGCTCACCATATTGGCCTTCGTGTTTATTGTCTTTGTAGATATCATCAAAGCCCCACTACAGGGTCCTTCATCATATCAAATATGTCACATAATTTCTCGACACTCTACCCAAACCCTCTTATCTCTAACCATACTTTGTCATGCAGTAACAACCCATTTTTAGTAAAATTAGAATAGTGGTTTCGAGACAACAAATCTGACATAGAAATATTTATTTTATTATTATTTTAATGTCTACAGCATGTTAGCATTATCATATAAAATATTCGTTAAGAAATTTCACCGTTTGCATGCTTAATTTGATAAAAAGCTCTAAACCGCATAAAGTGGAAAAGTAGAGTTCTAGCAACTAAAGGTGTTAAATGGCTGTAGAACATTCAAGTATGAGTCTTATGTAGTAATTGGACCATTAATGAAGTTAGTGGATGTACATGGCTTGGTATTAGTGAAAATTTTAATGTTTTAAAATGTTATAAAGGTAAATAAGTAAATAAAGATAAATAAAATAAAATAAAATAAGGTTATCATCTTTTTTTTCTTCATCTTCAACCGAAAATCAAAGAAACATAAGCCATGGAAGCTTGATAGGTTCCTCCATGGAGTTTTTGTGTGCATGGTATGCATTTTAGTCTCATTTTTAATGATTTTTATTTTTTGGGATCATTATAGCTTAGTCTAGTTAGCTCGGGAACTAATTTATAAAACTGTTAAAAGATTAAAATTTTGCCAAATAGGGATTAAATTTGAAAATAGTGAATATTCATGGTAAATTTGTGAAATAAATGAAGTATAGGGCTTGCTAGGGACCTATATGAAATTCGACTATGGTGGGTTTTGGGAAAAATTACATGATTTTTTATTTTATAAGCTAGGGACTAAATTGAAATGAAATCAATATTATAGGGCAAAATGTAATTTTGCTAAAATGATTTTGGAATAATCGCCTTCATATCTACGTTTAATCATCGAGGTAAGTTCGTGTAATTAGATTGTATTTATGTGCCTTTAATTAAAGTATACATGTATTGTGGATTGCCATATATATCTATACTGATTGCATATCCAATGATGTTACGTTGACTACTGAGCCCCGTTTGAACTTTAGAATTCGTAGGATACAAATGACATGTCATTAAGGTTTACATGATTTCGGGTGTTGGTCTTGAATGTCCTACCGATGGCTGAGGTTAAGCATACGTTGCGGATACTCCACAGCTCATGTGAGCAGCATCGTGTAGCTACGTTTTGTCCTATAGCTCATGTGAGCAGGCCCATTTTCACATCTCATGTAAGCATTCTGATTCACAGCTCATGTGAGCATTCTGATTCACAACTTGTGTGAGCATACATGTACAGGAATTGATGGATTACAGTTATATAAGCTAGCACACTATGTGTGAGCTATCCCGGGTATCCAA
This sequence comes from Gossypium anomalum, assembly GCA_025698475.1. Lineage (NCBI taxonomy): Eukaryota > Viridiplantae > Streptophyta > Magnoliopsida > Malvales > Malvaceae > Gossypium > Gossypium anomalum. The sequence goes on from CM046956.1 coordinate 67,778,370, forward strand.
CAATATTTGAAATGGTTCAAAGGGCATGATTTGAAATAGAATGGTAAGAGTTTGATATGAACTAAGACATGAAAATATATGAATTACATTGAATTGGTGATACATGGTATAATGAAAGTTGAGATGGATGATATATGCATATGATACATGATTAAATGTTGTGATCATCCATGATTAATAGCATATGTTATATGCTTATATGACTAACATGTTTGGTGTAAATGCTTAGGCTTTGGCCAAGTTGTGGTTGGATTATGCCATGTCTAACTTACTTATTATGTGATGAAATGGTAAGTTGAGTTTTACATTATGGGAACTTACTAAGCATTTATGCTTACTCTATGTTATTTTCCATGTTCTATAGTGAATCGAAAGCTCGTTCGGGTTGGAAGCTTGTCAGAGTTATATCACACTATCCATCGGCTAATCAGTAGATTTTTGGTGTTCTTAAGTTTTGGTTATAATGGCATGTATAGGTGTTTTTGTTTGATGTTTTAGCCGTTTGTTTTTGGCTTGTGTTTATGGCATTTTGGATGCTGAAATAGTGCTAATTTTGTCATGTATATATTTGGCCTTAAAATGGTTGATGTCATGGCTTATGATGCTTGAATGATTGAGTATGGAATGGTAGTATAATTGTATGTTATAAATGGTCTTTTGATATGTTTGAATGTGGTGATTTGGTATATTTGTTATAGATGACATATATGGCTATTGGTGCTAGATGTTAAATGGCATATTTTTTACTTTTGGTGTGAAATTTGATAGGTAAGCAAAGTGGTAAGTTTTGACATAAACTTAGTTATAAATTAGTTAAACTTTTTACCAAATTTTGCATATGGTTGTACATGTTTAATTGTTGAAATTGAAATGCCTTTTGGGCATATTGGTTGTATGAATATGTACCTTACTGGGATAGCTCGATTATGCATGTTGTTAGTGCAATTTGAAGGCTTGTTCATATATAAAAATTTTATTGTAGGTATGTGCTTGAATGGGTGAGAAAAATGGCTTGGAAATTCTCTATTTTTCGTCCACATGGGTAGAGCCACAAGTGTGTGTCTCAGCCGTGTGTGACACATGGCCATGCAACATGGCCGTGTGTCCCCTACAGCTTTCAAAGGGTTGCAAGTTAGGCAGTTACACGGCCTGGCACACGGGCGTATGAGGCCATTTCAAAGGGTACACGACTTGACATGCGGGCGTGTGGCTTGGCCTTGTGACCCAAGTTTGTGATTTACACAGGCATGGACACGGGTTGGGACTGTAACACCCCTAACCTGTATCCGTCACTGGATTAGGGTTACAAGGTATGACCTGACAAAACACAGTTAGCATGCTCATATAAATCATTACAAGCTCAAAAACATATCAAATTCCTTCACAATAATTTTCAATCAAATAGGAACCATCTAGTCATTCATATAAACTAATTTCGCACATAAGGAACAGTTAACCAAATATAATCAATCATGCTTTATTATTTCAATACATAAACGAACCATGCTGCAAAGCTTCAATCATATCAATATCATTTTTAATCACATATTCAAACTACCTAATATGTAACAAAACCATATTGCATGCATTCTACAAATATAATATTTGAAGTACAAAGGCATCAAATACTTGGTATTCGAATACCTAAATTAAAAACAAGCATATTTCCTTATTTCATATACCAAACGTATATATCACAACATTTATTTGTTTATAACTATTTATTTTATTAGCTAATTATCAAACATGCCAGTTTAACAACACATTTCATTATTATTTACCTCATTCAAGTGAACAGCTAAAACAAATCCAAACTATGCCCAATTCGGGCCATAATAATGCAAATATTTCTAAATGCATATTTTTAAATAAAACCAATTTACCAAAATCGGACAGCACATATATACCAGGCATCAACTAACACATAAATTCCAGCCAAAAACATACTAATTCATGTGCATTTTATACTTTACAAAAATATTACCCAATATTATGCTAACTTTCATTCATCACATAATTAATCACCTAATCAACAGACAACCATATTAATTTGGCTAAATACCTACGGCATCACAAAACATATATATATTCTATCTGTTATTAGCTGAATGTAAGTATACATCTTATACCATGTTTTATCTCACAAATGACCTAAGCAATTTTATTATTAACAATCTATCGAATACACAATCAACCATTTATCAAAATTATTCATTCAAACAATTTCAAATCATAAAACATTATAATCACATCATAAACCATGTAACATATTTCCCAAAATAAGTTAAGTAACAAGGCCGAATATAGAACAACCTAAACACCATTTTTAAACCAACTCACAAGCCAAATTATAAATCAAAACATAGGTCGTTAGTAAACCATGTCGAATAGCCAAATTCAAAGGCATAACTTAGCTTACTCATACCATGGCAATTATAAACATATATCATGAGTTAATTACACTTCCATTAACTACATCATACATAAGCCAATTCACATGGCTATTAACACAATTCAAAACATTCCATTTGATTACTAGCCTATATATGATCGAAAATCACTATCATAAGCATCATTAACAATCCACAACCAAAACACATCCATCATCCATATATCAAGTTTATCACACACCTATACCATGACAAAAATTACTTAAACATTAGACCATTAACATTAAGATCAAGCCATTTTCGCATGGCTAAATATATACAAATTTCATGTAACACCCCAAACTCGACCTGGATGTTAAGGCTGAATCTGGCGATGTCACATTAAAGTGTTTTTCGAAACCATAATTTCAACAGAAAGCCCCTTATATATTAAGGCCTTATTATATCATTAACGAAAATTTGTAAATCATATTGGATTCGTATTACACTTTAAAACTATGTTTGTTACGGAAGCTTTTTAAAACAAGTTGCGTAGCGTGGTAGTTGAAAAATCATTTATCTTTTAAAAACCTGAGTCCTACTGCTAACAAATATAAACCAATATAAATAAATCCCCAAATAAACTAAAAACTTAAAGTGGCCTTATTACATAATAAAACCCAAAATAAAATCTCAATTATAATATTAAAAGAAAACTTCGTTGAGTGGCCACCTCTGAGTCCTCCGTCGCCTCGATCCGTTTAAGCTTAGGGATTTCTTGCACAGTTAACAGATGGGTTAGTTTGTGAAAACTCAGTGTTTGAAATCCCTTAAAAGCATACAGTCAGAGTAAACACAATTTGGGCCTAAGTCCTTAGTATTAGTTAGGGGCCTTAGCCCCTTTTTCAGTAGCAGTAACAGTCTGGGCTTAAGCCAATTTCAGTATTAGTGGCAGTCTGGGCCTTAGCCCATTTCAATACAGTATGCAAACAAAGAATCCTACCCAATCCATCCGCTACACACTATCTCCATACAATTCCTACACACCATGTGGGGATAAAATCGACCCACCCAACCTTACACACAAGTCGTGTCGCACTTGCACGGTACTAAATAGTATTTGCGATGAGAGTCGCGTAAATAGGCTAATATCCTTTCAGCACACTTCCTCCAAAATCATGTATCCCACCCCGTGCAATGCAACATAATATAAATGTATATAAAGTAAAAATGGCATGCTCAAACAGTCATACATCACATAGGGGTATATCAGTCATTTACCTTATAAGGGTATAACGGTAATTTAATCAATTTGAGTTTTGGGTATACTTACCGACCCAATACCGGCTACGACCTAAGCTCATGAAAGCGCTCATGGTAGCTTTTACGCACGAACGCCTACGTTTACGCATTTGGACTACCACATGAGCAAGCGCACGCTCGTGTAGTGCCAAAAGTCACACTTTTTGGCTTTTACCGATCTATGATAAGAGCAGTGTGGTTACACATCTATTCAAAAAAACGTGCGAAGAATTCGTAAGTAGTCCAACCTACATTAATTCACAAGATTTAGCTAAACACACATTAATCAACCTATCCAAAAACCTCCACCAAAATAACTCGCCCAAAAATTACCCCCTTACTAGCACAAATCAACCGTTAATGGCTTACTCGATGAATCTGTTGTAAAAGACAAACCAAAAGGCTTTAGGGTTTATCTGGGATCCAACTACACTTATCAACCACCAACAATAAAATAGTTTGTACTAGATGAACCATTACTTACCAAAATTTAATGCCCAAACTAGGAGGAGGAATATTCTGCCCACACCCATAAAAGCCGAAAGTGCACTGCTGCAGGGATAAAGTAGTATAATCGTACTCCTAGCAGCAACTGACACAGAAGAGGAGATATTAACCAAAGATCGTAACGGTAGAGGGAACAAAAGAGAAACTTACGAGTACTTACCGCTTGTCAGCGATTCCTCACAAACCCAACGACAGAATGAAGGTAAAAGAGTAGAGGGAGGAGTATTCGACCAAGCTACTAGATTGATAGATGTGGTAGGAAAATCAATCAAGAGAGAAAGGACAATCGCCCACATATTTAGCCTAGAAAGTAGTCTTGAAAAACTCCTAGGTCAAACAATCGGCTTGAGTGCCCTCTTTGACAGTAAGCCACCACTGGTAAGCCTCGTCTCTCAGTAGTGATATTGCACCCTTTAGTTTCTGTTCAGGGGTGCAATCAAGGTCATCCATGATCCTCTCTGTGGCCTCGATCCAATATTCAACCACACTATGGGCCACTCCAGCAATACCCCTGAATATCTCAGCCCTATTAGACCCGAGTCGTTCCGTAATCGACCCATAGCCCACAGTACCTATACTTGGCCCAATGACCCTTTCTAGAATCCTCAACATCACTTGGGATAGTGCGTCATCCCAGCCACTTGATTTTGAGACCCCATCTCAGTCATAGGTGAAGCTAGTGCCTCTCTAGCTTCCTCGTTAGGCTGGTGTCCAGCTGACAAAGACTTAGCCCGAGCACTCCCACGGCCTCTGCCATGGCCTCTTCCACGAGTACCTCTGGTGCTCATTATTGAATGTGCTTATTCTGTATTAACAGTTTTATGCCAGTTAATTTATTGTTTCAGTATTTATTATAGATATCTTATGAACAATATTATCTCAGAGTTTATTTTCGTAGTTCGCAGTCTTGTTACGGTTTGTAGTCTAACTAGAGAGTTTTGGTACAGTTTTTACTAACCTAAGTAGTCTCAGTAATAACATTTCAGTATAAATAGTCAAAAAATCTACAGGATCAGCACGGAGACTCGGTGTACCACTCCTTCAATAAAATATTTCCAAATTTTATCAATCACTTTAAACCATTTGAAGCAATTCTGTTAAAATTTCAACTTTTTTTTCTAAAAGCCCAAAATCTACAGCTGAGTTTTGTAACTTGGCTCTGATACCACTAAATGTAACACCCCAAACCCGGCTTGGACGTTATGGCCGAATCTGGCGATGTTACATTGAATGTTTTTTGAAACCATAATTTTATTGGAAAGCCCGTTATATATTAAAGTCTTATTATACCATTAACGAAAATTTGTAAATCATATTGGATTGGTATTACACTTTAAAACTATGTTTGTTGCGGAAGCTTTTTAAAACAAGTTGCGTAGCGTGGTAGTTGAAAAATTATTTATCTTTTGAAAACCTGAGTCCTACTGCTAACAGATATTAACCAATATAAATAAATCCCCAAATAAACTAAAAACTTAAAGTGGCCTTATTACATAATAAAACCCAAAATAAAATCTAAATTATAATATTAAAAGAAAACTTCGTTGAGTGGCCACCTCTGAGTCCTCCGTCGCCTCAATCCGTCTAAGTATGGGGATTTCCTACACAGTTAACAGATGGGTGAGTTTGGGAAAACTCAGTGTGTGAAATCCCTTAAAAGCATATAGTCAGAGTAAACACAATTTGGGCCTAAGCCCTCAGTATCAGTTAGGGGCCTTAGCCCCTCTTTCAGTAGCAGTAATAGTCTGGGCTTGAGCCCATTTGAGTATCAGTGGCAGTCTGGGCCTTAGCGCATTTCAGTACAGTATGCAAACAAATAATCCTACCCAATCCATCTGATACACACCATCTCCGTACTAGCCCTACACAGCATGTGGGGATAAAATCTACCCATCTAACCCTACATACCAAGTCGTACCGGTTACGACACTAAACAGTATTTGCAGCCAGAAATAGGCATATAGCCTTTTAGTACACTTCCTCCAAAACCATATATCTCACCCCATGCAATGTAATATAATATCAATGTATATAAAGTAAAAATGGCATGCTTAAACAATCATGCATCACATAGGGGTATATCAGTCATTTACCTTATAAGAGTGTAACAGTAATTTCTTTAATTTGGGGTCTAGGTATACTTACCGACCCAACAGTAGGTCCACAGTCGTCTTGGGCGACCTGTGCAACCTTGACAATCATACAGTGAAAATGGACCCAAAGCCCATGTTGTGGCCCATATGGGCCCACACGCCTGTGTGGCCCAATAAGCGCAAAATTGGCCTTGATTGTGCGAACTACACAGCCTAGCCCAATAATCTCCACACGTCTGTATGGTTTACACGTGTGGGGTCCACGAGCCCGTGAGGCCCACACGGCCCTATTCGGTCTAACATGGCCCAAAGCAGCCTAAGCACATGAAAGCACTCATAGTAGCCTCTACGCACAAACACCCACGTTTATGCATTCGGACTACTAGACGAGTGAGCACACACTCGTGTAGTGCCAAAAGTCACACTTTCTGGCTTTTGTCGGTCTACGATAAGAGCAGTGTGGTTACACACCTGTTCACAAAAACGTACGAAGAATCCGCGAGCACTCCAACCTACATTCATTCACAAGATTCAGTTAAACACACGTTAATCAACCTATCCAAAAACGTCTACCAAAATAACTCACCCAAAACTTACCCCCTTACTAGTACAAATCAACCGTTAATGGCTTACTCGATGAATCCATTTGAAAAGACCAACCAAAAGGTATTAGGGTTTATCTGCGATCCAACCACACTTATCAACCACCAACAATAAAACAGTTTGTACTAGATGAACCATTACTTACCGAAATTTAATGCCCAAACTAGGTGGAGGAATATTCAGCCCACACCCACAAAAGTCGAAAGTGTACTGATGCAGGGATAAAGTAGTACAATCGTACTCCTAGTAGCAAACAGCAGATAAGAGGAGATATTAACCAAAGATCATAACGGTAGAGGGAACAAAAGAGAAACTTACGAGTACTTACTGTTTGTCAGTGATTCCTCCCAAACCCGACAACAGAACAAAGGCAAAAGAGTAGAGGGTGGAGTATTCGGCCAAGCTACTAGATTGATAGGTGTCATAGGAAAATCAACCAAAAGAGATAGGAGAAACGCCTAACCACTGAGGAAACGAAAGAAAAAGATGAGGGGAAAGTAGGGGGTTCGATTTTAGTAATGCAAGAAGGAACGCTTGAAGAAAATCGAAGGAATAGAGATGAGGAGGGAAAAAGTATTCAGCTGAGGCTCAAAAGTAAAAGAAAAAATACCAAATGCACAATGAGAAAAATACCCGAATGGCCACTCCTAAAATTCAGCTCCCAAAACAAAACCTCTACCCGACGAAAGAAAAGAAGTAGAAAAGAGAGCAAACTACACAGTTCCGACACTAAGAATCTATGACCGATTTTGCCTAATGGAGACCACCACAAGCCGAATCCCTAGAGTCCTCATGCGACACCACCACTCTTACACCAACTCATCTCCTTGATTTCCTCCTAAAACCTCTTCATCACATTCTCAAACCGATCACTATCCTAATCCCCCTTTTTCCTCCTAACTTTTGGCTACATGATCCCTCAACCACTCAAACACTTCAACTGTCCAAGCATTAGAGTCCCATTGAATAAAACACCATTGTACACGACAAGACTCAAACTAAAGACCCTTGAGCATCCTAACACACCACTTACCACTAGACTAACAGGCTTTTCATACCATACAACACTCACATTAATTTAAGATTTTACTAGCTGAAGACAAGGGTTAATTCAAGTAGAACCAAAATTTTGCTTAAGCCAAGGCTTGAACCCATGACTCCCCAAACACTCCCAGGGCACTAAACCACTAAGCCAGACATACTTTCACGTCACAACATACGAAAATAATTTTAACCGGGTTTTCAGGATTTAGGGCGTTACAGCTAGTTACACCCACTCAAAACTTAAAACTTCTAAGCATAAAATTCAGGGCGTTAAATTTGAAGACCAACCAAAACAAATGCTAGCCTATACATGCCATAGGTTCGAAATTCAAGCTTTTAAAAATACTGAAATAACGATCGATAGTGTGACAAACTTCCTTGACGGTCCCTGAGCTTGTAACTAGCTTCCAAAATCTATAAAACATCAATCGAACACACACCGAGTAAGCTGGGATAGCTTAGTAAGTCATAAGCAAATAAATCATTAAATGAACATTACCATTATAATTTTAACTTGGCCGAATATAAACTATCTCATGCACACATAAATCACACTTTTAACATGCATAATTATATCATCATCTCAAGTACTATACTTACCTTATTTTCATGAACATTTAACTTCACACGAACCTGAACCACTTAGCTCGATTTCACATTCGATCTTAACTCGACATTGCCCGTTGAACCATTTGGAAATCAATAAGGATACTCGGATAGCTCAAAAAGCTCGTACAATGCCAACGTTCCAAACGAGGACTTACATGTATTTACATATCGATGTCACTGTCTCAGACAGGGTCTTACACATAAATCTCACATCGATTCCAACGTCCCAAATGTGGTCTTACACGAAATCACATACCAGAATCCTATGTCATGACATATGTATCCTAACTATTCCTATGGTTCGTACGAGACTTTCGGACATTGTATTAGATCATTCCAAGGTCAGAGTTACTTCTTCCATACTTATATCAATTCGGCATACACATATATAGTTATTAAAATTCAATTTGGTACAATTAAATACATTTTCATATGACTGGAATGACTATTCAACAACTTTCGACTTCCCTCGATACAAATCTGATCTCTTCCTTTCTTGATCTAAATTAATATAAAATCCTCAACCAATTTGAAAATTTAAGCATAGGCTAGCTAGTATATGAAGCAACAATCTCAAAAACATAAAAATTATCAAAAATCGAACAAAAAACATACCTAAATTAAGCCTCCTAATTTTCGAACTCAAAAGCTTGAAGATGGTTTCTTTCTTCTCAATATTTGGCCATGAATAAAAGGGATGAACATGCATGTGTTTTTCTTTATGTTTTGTTTTATTAATCATTATTATTAAATTACAAAATTAACCTTTAAAACATAATATGAAAACCTTAGAATATATGCCCAACCGTCCATCGCATTGTTTAATGGTCAAATAACCATATAAGGACCTCATCTTTAATTAATCAAATCAATTAAGCACTTTAACAAATAGCTAGCCACTTTTACATTTTACGCGATTAAGTCCTTTTTATAAAATTGAACACACAAACGATAAAATTTTCACACATATCACATATCATACTGTAAACACAAAAAATAATATTCAAAACCACTATTCTGACTAGGGTCTACACTAGGCTGTTATAGGGACACGACCGTGTATCCCTAGTTCGAATGTCCACATAGCCTGAGACATGGGCGTGTCTCTTGGCTGTGTGAGTCACACGGCCTAGCCATATGGCCGTGTGACCTCAACAATTTGAAAATTTTCATCTTTTTCTAAAAAATTCTATATGTTTTCGATTTAGCCCCGACTTGTTTCTAATGTGTTTTTAGAGCCTCGGGGCTCATTTAAGGGATAGTATATATGTTATTGATTTATTTTGCTATGATTAATTATATGAATTAAAATGTTTAAATTTTTTTTAAATGAAAACTTCAGTAATGCTCTGTAACCCTATTCTGGCGACAGATACGGGTTAGGGGTGTTACACATGCATTACACATACAACATAGCAAACACATATACAAATATTTGACTCTTAATATTAACAAAATCATACTTACTAATACATAATTTCCCATGCATGCTTACCACACATCTTCATATTCATGTAGTGTATCATACACTTTAGTACATAGATACAAATGCTTTACAAAGAATACGCACAACCATACATACATACAACAACTTCTAAAAAAGATATGCGTATCTATATGAAAATCGGTCATACAAGGAATCATTATAATATGTCATACAAAAGTCGAGTCTAGAGACTTACAAAAGACCTACCTTTACCTCGACCTGGAGTTTCTGTTTCAATTGTTCTTCCCAATCCAACAGTAGGAACTGCTTACGAGATCAAAAAAATTCCATTAGAATCCTCATTTACATATAGTTAACTAATGTTTCAACTATGCGCAACTCCCAAGCAGAGCCTTTCACTCACACCCTACTATTCTTATACTTTTTAACATCTTTACTCATCAATAATGATAATATACAAGGCTATAATACTTACCAGAAGATTGAATCTTCCATTGATTAAATGAGGTCTTAGTTATATCTTATTGAAGAAGAAAAGAGCATTTAGGTTAGAAAAAAGAACTAGAACGTAAACTAGAAAAAGAATATTTGGAAGGTCTTCCCCCTTCACTAGCTATAAACTCATTATCCCCGTACCATGGACTTTAACAAGTGACGATGCTTACCTAACCCAAATCTTTTGGTTTCCCACAAAAACTTTAGAGGAAGGTAAAGAGAATCCTATAAAGATATTCGTTACTATTTGATCTGTCATAGGGATAGTCAAATCAATTTAACTGACTCCCAACTAATCTCGTCATGAGAACCAACTTGAACAGTGCTCAAGCAAACTGAGTGTAATATGCTTTGATAGTGACTCGCGTATGGTGAGGTCTTAAAGACAATCAAATCTCATACGACTTTCTCATAAACTTGGTAGGATTTTAATGCTCAACCAAAATTCTAGGGCACACTCTTTCCTCATTTGAAGATACCCTGTAACTAAATCATTAGATAACACTAACGGGCAAAAACTTTAACGCTAATATGTTCTAATACTCTAACTCGCCATCAAGCCAACATGGTGGCGAATTATGCTACCAGGGTGTGCCAAACTGTTAACATACATACTTTACTCACTTTTTAAGGTTTGTCATTTTTAGGGTGTGACAACTTTTTCCTCATTCAAGATATTTCATCCTCAAAATTTTATCAACCTGGTAACCTCATTATCAAAGTTGCATGGTAAACTTCTTAAGTCAGGTGTAGTATACTATTTCGAAATTCCCAAACATATATCTCAACTATGATGTGCACCCTAGATATTCCAACAGGTGCGAATGTTAATAGATAGTCTAGATTGGTGGATTCCAAACTCTAGGGTATAGTTGGCAAGTACTCCCATGTTTTTAAACATCTCATAGACTTAGCTTTGACAAGTGTTGAGCTATGGCTAAAGAATTCTAACAATTTGTTTAAATTTGAAACTTCTCACAGACGCTTGGTTTTTATAAATATTGGGTGTCCAACACTCCCCCTTAAAAAAATTTCACTGCAACATTAAAACGATAATTTTTGACTATGTCAAAGTCAATTTACTTCCTTTTTCCTTCAGTTCACACTTTCTTTAAAGGTAATCCCCATTCACTTTTCTTTACTATTATACAAAATGGTCAAAATAACTACCCGTGGAAGAAGTCGTAGTGGTCCTGCTCAAAGTAGCAAAGGTGACAATCCTAGAAACACTGTTGTGATCAGGCTAATGAAGTAGTGGTGCCAATGGTACTCGTTGTGTACTTTCTCCCATGTACAAATGCAAGAATACCTAAAAGAAACTTAATAGATATCTAGTGGCCAGAGCCATCCTCTGACCAAACTTTGTTTAAGACTTCTATTTAGTCCAAGGAGGGTGTCACCAGGGTGACAACACCAAGGGATTTCATTTGCCCCTACACTTTTTCTTTTGCTCAATGCTTAATGAATATGGTGTTGCACTAGGGAAACTCTTTGCCCTTTCTTGGCATTTTCCAAAAGATCTATTAGCTGAAGACTAAAAGGCAGGGTGCCTTACCTAGGATAACCCACTTTAGTAGCCAGGGATACGAGCCCATCATCCAGAATTGGGCCTCCAACCTCCATCTCCTAAAAGACAAGTTTGTGACGGTCACATGTAGGCTTAAAACTAGTTTTGGTTTTCCTACTTTATGGTCCATACCCCAGGAAGATATCTTCTTATAGAGCCAACACATCAATTATGAAATTTTTTGGAAGCAATTTAAACGATTAAGGAAGAGGCATATCGTAGAATTGGGGGAGAATGTTGTTGTCCAACACTTCTTCTAGTACTACCTAAAATGGCTAGGTGGAAACGATTGTTCGACGAATGATTTTTTTACTTTGGGTGGATTCCCACAATGTTCCTTTTAGAAAGGAGGCCTGGCCTTACAGTGCCAATGATGATTTGGGTTAGATTTTATAGGAGAGGAAAATGAAACCTCCCTAATATTTTTATGAAACATGTGGACTACGTCCATGTAATAGCTCGTTTTCAGTGAAATTGGAATAGTGGTTTCGGGACCACAAATTTGATGTAAAAATATTTATTTTATTATTATTTTAAGGTCTATAGCATGCTGATATTACCATATAAAAATTTCATTAAGAAATCCTACCCTTTGCATGCTTAATTTTATAAAAAGAACTAAATCGCATAAAGTGCAAAAGTTAATTTCTAGTAGCTAAAGGTGTTAAATTGCTATAGAACCTTAAAGTTTGAGTCCTTATGTGGTAATTAGACCATTAATGAAGTTAGTGGATGTACATGGCTTGGTATTAGTGAAAATTTTAATGTTTTAAAAGGTTATAAAAGTAATTTGGTAAATAATAATTAACAAAATAAAATAAAACAAGGTTATCATCTTTTTTCTTCATCATCAACCAATTATTCAAAGAAAAAAAAGCCATGGAAGCTTACTAGGTTTGGCCTTGGTATTTTTATGTGCATGGTATGTATTTAGTCTCGTTTTTAATGATTTATATGTTTTCAGGATCATTGTAGCTTAATCTAGCTAGCCCAATGACTACTTTGTAAAACTGTTAAAAGATTAAGGTTTTTGCATGACTAAATATAGGTTGTTTTTTATGTTTTATGGAAGAAAATGGTCAGTTGTTGATAGATAAGCAACTTTTGTTAAGTGATTTTTGATGAAATCGTCATTTAGAGATTAAATTGAAAAATAGAAAAATATACATGATGAAATTATGAAATAAATGAAATGTAGGGCTTGCTAGGGACCCATATGAAATTTGGCTATGGTGGGTTAATGGTGAATTGTATGAATTTTCATTTTATGAGCTAGGGACTAAATTGTAATGAAATCAAAATTATAAGGGCAAAAATGTAATTTTTCTAAAATATGAGTTTGTATTGAATTGAGTTGAATTTATTCATTTAGATCAAGACAGACCTCATAAGGCTTGAGATTGGGGCAAAGATAAAGTTACAGAATAATCGCTTCCGTATGTACGTTTAATCGTCGAGGTAAGTTGGTGTAATTATATTGAATTTATATGCCTTGTGTTGAAATATATATGTATCATGGACTGTTATTTATTAATCTGTTGCATATCCAATGGAATTCATAAGATAGAAATGACATGTCATTAATGAAACACCCCTAACCCGTATCCGTCGTCAGAACAGGGTTTTGGAGCATTACCAGAACTTCCAGAATATTTTTCAAATAATTTATGTAAATTACTTTTCATTAACCGAGATCATTAAAAACATCCCGTGTGGTCCAAGGGACACGTCCGTGTGACCCTAGGACACACCTGTGCTATAGGCCCTATTCGACCCTGTGTAACTCTCTGACTTGTGCACACGGCCATGCCACACGCCCGTGTACTAGGCTGTGTGGTTAATTAATTCATTTCAAAATTAGGTGCAAGTTTCACACGCCCGTCTTCTAGGCCGTATAGCACACACGGCTGAGACACAAGCCTGTGTCTCTGCCCGTGTGCTCAATTCTGAGCATTTTGTTTTCTCAAATTTAAGAAGCAGGGGACACACGGCCTAACCACACGGCCATGTACCAAGCCGTGTGTTACACATGGTCTAGATACACGCCCTTATGTCTGCCCGTGTGGACAAAATGAAGCTATTTTTGTAACAGCTTGATTTAGACCCTAATCGGAACGGTGGTTTCGGAACCGTGAATCCGAGTTAGAAAAATATTTTAAAATTATATTTTGTGTTTATTATGTGTGAATTTATATGTGTGAAATTTTCGTGATTTAATTTTTTCGTTTTAGTGTCCGATTAAATAAAAGGGCTTAATTGCGTAAAATGAAAACATGATTGTTTAATGTGTAAGGGCCAAATTGTTGTTGTATTTTTAAATGGAGGCATTTAAGTTGCAAATAGACCATTGGAGTTAGTAATGGACAGTTGTATCCTTGATATATATGTTTTAGCTATTTAATTATAAAGGCTATATTTGTAAATTAAATAATATGTTAATATATGTTATAATATAACATAAAATAAAAGCCATAGGTGTTTATGTTCTTTTTGACCGAAACATAAAAAAAAGAAAGAAGAAATAAACAAGTTTAGGGTTTGGCCATTAGTAAAGCTCAATCAAGGTATGTAACTAACTCGGTTTTTGATAATTTTTACGTTTTTAAGATCGTTGCTATGTTATCTACAAAGCCCGTGCTTGAATTTTTGATTTTGATGAATATTTTGAGTTATTCCATTGATGAATATTTGAGCTATGTGATGTTAGTTGATGAAGTATGAAAGATATGTTTTGGATTAACATGTTTTGTATTGGAATTTTTGATGATTTTGAGTAATTAGGACTAAATTGCAAAAATAATAAATTGAGGGACTAAAATTTGAAATAAATAAAATATATGGACTTATATGAACACAAGGAAGATTCGGCCTAAGCATGGTATACTCAAATTTTGCATGTTTTGTGTTTTGTACAATTTGGACTAAATTATAAAAAGTGTAAAATATCAGGGGTAAAATGGTAATTTATCTATTTATGTGTTTTTGGACAAAATTGAGTGAAAATATGTTTGAATGAGTTTAATTTTAATATGTTTACATCAAGAACAAAAGAAATCAGATTTGGATTGGGGGAAAACTAAAGTTGTCGACTAGTTGTCCCGTTTTGATTTTCATCATCCGAGGTAAGTTTATAAGCAAATAAGTTTTAATAATTTTGAATAAATATATGTTTTAAATGCTAAATTGAATTTTATGATTATATATACTTAATGACCGAATGTGTATATGCTTGAGAATTATGTTTACGAGTTTGATTCGACCGAGTTATGACGATCGAAAGCCCCGGATGAACCTTAGGAATAGCTAGGATACATAAGTCATGGCATAGGATTCTGATATGTGATGTGTGAGAAATACCATGGCATCGATATATGTGTGCAAGTAAGACCACGTTTTATACGTTGACATCGACATGTGACTCCGTTATATGTGTGCGAGTAAGACCCTGTAATAGTCCGCTTTAGATCATAGTCGGAACAGTGGTTTTGGGACCACATATCCGAGTCTAAAAAATGTTTAAATATTATTTTCCGTGTTTATTATATGTGAATTAGTATGTGTGAAAGTTTCATATTAAAATTTGATCATTTGTGTGCTTAATTTGATAAAAGGACTTAATCGCGTAAAATGTAAAAGTTGTGTGCTAGTAGTTAAAGTGCTTAATTACCATGATTTATTAATTATAAAGTTCTTATAATGTTATAAAACCATTTGAAGAATGGATGGACCATTATGCCTAGAGTTAGTGGAATTTTAATATTAATTCATTAAGCCTAAAATGGTAATTGTATTATTAAATCAATTATAATAAAACATAGTGGAAATAATGGCCATTTTATCATCTTCATGGCTGAATGAAGCAGGGAAAAGAACTAAAAATAGGGTTTTTATATTTGGTTCTTGTGTGGCAAAGTTGAGGTATGTGTTTCCCTTGGTTTTTGATGATTTTTACGTTTTTGTGATCGTTGTTAAATGTTCTAACTAGCCCATGCTTAAATTCATGAAATTGTTGATGATTTGATGAGATGCCATTGATGAATTCATGAGTTTTGTGATGTTAAATGATGAATTATGGAAGCTTAGTGCTTGATGTACATGTTTTGTAAAGTGATTTTGAGTAAAAATGCATATTAGGGATTAAATTGTAAAAATGTTATTTTAAGGGACTAAAATGTGAAATAAATGAAACGTATTGACTTGTATGAGAACTAGGAAAATTCGGCTAAGCTTGTGTACAAGTAAATTTTATGTATTTTACGATTTTGTGAATTAGGGACTAAAGTGCCGAAATGTGAAAATGTGAGGGTTATTTTACAAAATGCCCTAATTGTGTGTATATGGATTGGTTTGAATGATTTAGTGAAAAAAATGGTTAATTTTGAATACATATAGATCAAGAAAAGAGGAATTTGGACTTAGACCGAGGGAAGTCGAAGATTGTAGAGCAAACAGTCCGAGTTGACAATTCTGAGTATGAGTTAAGTTTGCACGTAAAATATGATGTTACAAGTATGTTTTGATGCATTGATTATACATATATTGTATATATATTTAGTTTGGATGAATACAATGATAAACCAATGGTATTTGGCACTAAGTGTGGGATTTAAACTAGCTTTGGCTATATGAAGCACTAATCGTGCGATATCGAAATAGCTTCAGTTAATTGAGATGGCACTAAGTGTGCGGAATTATTATAGCTTCAGCTAATCTTTAAAGCATTAAGTTTGCGGATATTTAAAGCATTGGTGATCTTCGAAAAGTCTTAAAATATCCAAACAAGAGGTGAGAATGAAAACAAAGGAATACGGGAATGTTCAGGTAAGTATAATACCTATGTGGTAGATGGTAAAATGCATAAAAAGTTTATTGAATTGGTATAAAGATATGGATGATGTTGGCATGGACTTGATGGATTTGTTGAGAAATTAATAGTACTTATTTGTTGATGTTTCATATCTTATATTATTGATTTTTTTGGTACGAACTTACTAAGCTTTTGAAAGCTTCATGTGTGTTTGTGTTGTTTTACTACTGTGAGCTCGGGGATCGTCAAGGATCATCACCACACTATCAGACCTTATTTTGGTACTTTGAAAACATATATTTTGAAGTATGGCATGTATAGGCTAGTAGTTGTAAGATTATGGTTTGTGATGTATATATTTAGCCATGTGATTTGGCTAGTTTATGTTGAATTTATAACTTGATAATGCTATATGTTATGTTATGCCAATGATCAATTGTGGTATGTGTTTGTTGCTCAAAAGAAATGGTAAATGTTGGTAAGTTATGGTGAGTTTTGGCATGAGATTGAATGATGTATGGAAAGAAATGCTTTGATATCCTTTTGATATATGTTTCTACAAAGATTAGTGAGGCTTATGAGTATGGATTTGGGTGACCATTATACGAGATGAATAGCTTATGTTTTGGTGTGGAATTTGGCTGAATTGATTATGCAAATATGCTTATTTCTTTGCTTGTAAGTTGACCCAATTTGAGGTGGCGAATTGGCTATTCAAATGGACTATTTTTGTCCACATGGGCAGATACACGAGCGTGTGTCTCAGTCGTGTGCAACACACGGTCACATTGCACGATCATGTGTCCCCTAGGGTACCCTACAATTGTAAGTCAGGCTCGAGGACGGCCAAGGCACACGGGCGTATGGCTAGTTGTGTGGCCCAAGTTAGACTCGACCACGGCCAAGGCACACGGGCGTGTCTTGTGGCTGTGTGGTCAAGTTAGTATGTATGCCCTTTTTTGCCACAGCTTAGACGCACAGGTGTGTCTAAGGCCGTGTGAGGCACATGGCCTGTTCACACTGGCGTGTGACCTTTGAAAATTTGAAAATTTTTATAAGTTATGAAACTTTTATATGTTTTCAATTTAGTCCAAAATGCACGTTTAAGTATTGTATGCTCGATTTTATGTTCTTAATGAATGTGAAGGAATGACATTTACTGTAATGAGTTGATATTTGTTATTCGATTATTCTGAATTGTGTTATGGGTTAAGTAATGCCTCTTAACCTCTTCCAGCGACGGTTATGGGTTAGGGGTGTTACATTTTATTGGTATCACAGCTATGATTTAGTCAGTTCTAGGACTACCATAGCGTTTATGAGTCTAGCTATACATTCCATATTTATGAACTGCAATAGTGTGATGAATTCTGACGTTAAAATGTGCTTTTATATAGGAAATGGATCCCGAAAGAGCCGTAGCAGACGATGTTGAAAGCAATGCGCCTACTCTCGTGCAAGGGACGGTGCAAGCTGATTCTCGACCGGCTACGAGTAGCCGTGATGGTGAGGCTAAGCAAGCCTTCTATTAGATGATGAATGATTGGTTTACCCAATATATTAGAACTAATCTGGCTGTACAACAACCTCCACCCCTGGTTAATCCTCTTCAAACTCCTGTTATGCCACCAGTGAATCCTGTATAGTTAAGTAGACCACCAGTCGATAAGATTAGAAAATATGGGGCTGAAGAGTTTCGAGCTACAACGAGTGATAATGCTGAAAAAGTCGAGTTTTGGTTAGAGAACAAGATAAGAGTGTTTGACGAATTATCATTAAATTTTGAAGAAAGTATAAAATATGTTGTTTCTCTTCTGAAAGATACAGCGTACCACTGGTGGAAGACTTTGACATCTATGGTCCTAAATGAACGGGTTACTTGGGATTTCTTCCAAGCTGAATTCTGAAAGAAATACATTAGCTAGAGATTCATTGATAAAAAATGTAAAGAATTTCTCGAGCTTAAACAAGCTCGCATGTCTGTCATAGAATACGAGTGAGAATTCGTAAAATTAAGTCAATATACTCGTGAATGTGTATCTACAGAAGCAATAATGTGCAAAAGATTTGAAGATGGTTTGAACGAGGATATTCGTTTGCTAGTTGGGATTCTGAAAATCAAAGAATTTGTATTCTATGACAGACATACGAGCTTGTTTTGAAGCTCCCGGGAAAGAGAAAAGAAAAGCTAATTTTGAAGCTAGAGAAGTACGAAAGAGATCATCAGACAAGTCATTTCAATCTGGATCAAAGAAGTTTAGAGATGATAATAGCCGTTCAAAGGCTAGTATGGGATATTCGAATAGAGATCGTAATAGATCGCAATCGAACTTCAAAGCTCCAGCTACGTCTGTTGCCAGTGTTGATAATAAAAAGAGAAAAAAGCCTGAATGTGATTAATGTGAAAGACGATATTTTGGTGAATGCTAGGGAAAGAGTAATAACCGAGCTTGTTACAGTTGTGGTTCACGAAATCACTTTATAAAAGACTACCCAGATTTAGCTGAAAAAGATAACGTTCAGAATCCAAGAGAAAGTGGTAACGCTTCTCGTGGTAGACCTTTCAGAAATACGAGAAATGTAAGCGATAGTCAAAGAAGAACAAAAGATACAGCTGCTAGATTCGAGGCTCGTACACCTACCAGAGCTTATGCTATCCGAGCTCGCGAGGAAGCTTCATTGCTAGATGTGATTACGGGTACATTTACTCTCTATGATAATTTTGTGATTGCTTTGATAGATCCTAGATTGACATATTCGTATATATGCATGAACTTAGTGAACAGTAAGACTTTGCCTGTAGAGTCTACTGAATTTGTAATTAGAGTTTCAAACCCTCTAGGCAAATGTGTTATGGTTGATAAAATTTGCAAGAATTGTCCGTTAATGTTTCGAGACATTTGTTTTCCGGATGATCTGATGTTATTGTCTTTTGATGAGTTTGATATGATTCTGGGTATGGATTGGTTAACTTTGCATGATGCTGTTGTGAACTGCAAATGGAAAACTATTGATTTGAGATGCAATAATGATGAAATAGGTAGAATTGAATCTAGTGATTTGAATGGATTGCCTGCTGTGATATCTTCAATGAAAGCTTTGAGTATTGTGAGAAAGGGTTGTGAAGCCTATTTTTCTTATGTGATTGAATCGAGAGTGTTAGAAAAGAAAGTTGAATCTGTGCCTATTGTTTGTGAGTTCCCTGATGTGCTTCCTGAAGAACTTTCGGGATTACCTCCGGTTAGAGAAGTTGAATTTGGTATTGAATTGGTACCTGGTTCTACTCCAATTTCGATAGCTCTGTATGGAATGGCTCCAACCGAACTAAAAGAATTAAAGTCTCAATTGCAAAAATTGACCGATAGAGGATTTCCTAGACCGAGTTTCTCACCTTGGGGTGCTCCGGTTCTATTCGTGAAAAAGAAAGATGGTACGATGGGAATGTGTATAGATTATCGTCAGTTGAATAAAGTGACTATCAAGAATAAGTATCCCCTACCCTGAATTGATGATTTGTTTGATCAGTTGAAAGAAGCTGCTGTGTTTTCTAAAATAGATTTGAGATCAGGTTATTATCAGTTACGAGTGAAAGACTCAGACATTCTGAAAACTGCTTTCCGAACGAGGTATGGTCATTATGAATTCTTAGTTATGTCTTTCAGATTGACTAGCGTACTTGCTATCTTTATAGATTTGATGAATAGAATTTTCAGACTGTATTTAGATCAATTTGTTGTGGTATTCATTGATGACATATTGATTTATTCACATGATGAATCTGAACATCCCGAGCATTTGAGATTAGTGCTACAAATTCTACGAGATAAACAGTTGTATGCGAAGTTTAGTAAATGTGAGTTTTGGTTGCGAGAAGTTGGTTTTCTGGGTCATATTGTATTAGCCTCTGGTATCCGAGTTGATCCGACCAAAATTTTAGCTATTTTGGATTGGAAACCTCCGAGGAATGTCTCTGAAGTTTGCAGTTTTCTGGGACTTGCTTATTATTATAGAAGGTTCATAAAAGGTATTTCTATGATTGCGGCTTCGTTAACAAAACTGCTTCAGAAAGATGTGAAGTTTAAGTGGTCTGAAAAGTGTCAGAACAACTTTGATTAGTTGAAAACTTTGTTGACTGAAGCTCTAGTATTGGTACAAGCTGAATCGGGTAAAGAATTTGTGATCTACAGTGATGCCTCGTTAATCGGTCTAGGATGTATTTTAATGTAAGAAGGAAAAACCATTGCTTATGCTTCGAGATAGTTGAAGCCGCACAAAAAGAACTATCTGACACACGATCTTGAGTTAGCTGCGATTGTGTTTGCTCTAAAGATTTAGCGTCACTACTTGTTTGATGAGAAATGTCACGTGTATTCTGATCATAAGAGTTTGAAATATCTAATGACACAGAAAGATCTGAATTTGTGACAAAAAAGATGGTTAGAACTGCTAAAAGACTACAAACTTGTGATTGATTATCATCCGGGTAAAGCAAATGTTGTTGCTGATGCTTTGAGTCGAAAATCATTATTTGCTCTGCATGTGATGAATTCTCATTTGGTTCTATCTGATGATGGTTTAGGTTTAGCTGAATTAAAAGCAAGACCTTTTTTCTTACAGTAGATTATAGAAGCTCAGAAGATTGATAATGAGATTTTAGCTAAACGAGCTCAGTATGATGTACAGACTGGTTCAGAATCTAGAGTTGATAAAGACGATTGTTTAAGATTTTGAGATAGAATTTGTGTTCCAAGAAATCTAGAGTTAATTCAGATGATTCTGAGTGAAACAGTAGTCGTTTATCTGTGTATAATGATCTGAAATAGCATTATTGGTGGTCCAGAATGAAAAGACATATCTCTGAATTTGTTTCTAAATGTTTGATCTGTCAAGAAGTTAAAGCTGAACATTACGCACCATCAGGTTTGTTACAACTGATTATGGTTCCGGAGTTGAAATGGTATCGAGTGACCATAGACTTTGTTTCGGGTTTGCCTCTGTCTCCGAGAAAGAAATATGCAATCTGGGTTGTAGTTGATCGTTTGACGAAATTAGCTCATTTTATTTCAGTTTGATCTGATTACTCGCTTGATAAATTATCTGAGTTATACATTTCTGATATCGTGAGATTGCATGGTGTGCCATTATCTATAGTGTCAGACAGAGATCCGAGATTCACATCACGATTCTGGAAGAAGTTGCAAGATGCGCTAGGTACTAAATTGCACTTTAGTACTACTTTTCGTCCGCAAACGGACGGTCAATCCGAATAGATTATTCAGATACTCGAGGATATGTTGAGATGTTGCATTCTTGAGTTTGAAGGTATGTGGGAACAGTATTTACCTTTGATTGAATTCGCTTATAATAACAGCTTTTAGTTGAGCATTAAAATGGCACTCTATGAAGCTTTATATAGTCGCAAAATGCTGTACACCTTTGTATTGGACTGAGCTCAGCGAAAATAATATTCACGAGGTTGATTTGATAAAAGAAACTGAATGAAAAGTGAAAGTGATCCGAGATAGTCTAAAAACAGCTTCTGATCGTCAGAAATTTTTTGCGGATTTGAAAAGAAAAGACTTTGAGTTTGAGATCGGCAACAAAGTGTTTTTAAAGGTATCTCTGTGGAAGAAAGTGCTTCGATTTGGTAGAAAAGGCAAATTGAGTCCAAGGTTCATTGGGCCGTATGAAATTATCGAGCATATTGGGCCGGTAGCGTATAGATTTTTATTACAACCAGAGCTAGAAAAGATTCATAATGTCTTTCATGTATCGATGCTTCGACGATACAAATCCAATCCTTCACATGTGATTTCTCTATCTAAAATCGAGATTCAGTCTGATATGACTTACGAAGAAAAGTCGATTCGTATTTTAGCTCGTGAGGATAAAGAACTGTGAAATAAGAAAATTCCATTAGTAAAAGTGATGTGGCATCGACACGATATTAAAGAGGCCACGTGGGAGCCTGAAGATGTTATGAGGCAGCAATATTCGAATTTGTTCAATGGTAAGATTTTCGGGGATGAAAATCCCTAAGGGGGGAGAACTGTAACAGTCTGCTTTAGATCCTAGTCGGAACAGTGGTTTTGGAACCACATATCCGAGTCTAAAAAATTTTTAAATATTGTTTTTCGTATTTATTATATGTGAATTAGTACGTGTGAAAGTTTCATATTAAAATTTGATCATTTGTGTGCTCAATTTGATAAAAGGACTTAATCGCGTAAAATATAAAAGCTGTGTGCTAGTAGTTAAAGTGCTTAATTGCCATGACTTATTAATTATAAAGTCCTTATAATGTTATAAAACCATTTGAAGAATGGATGAACCATTATGCACAGAGTTAGTGGAATTTTAATATTAATTCATTAAGCCTAAAATGGTAATTTTATTATTAAATCAATTATAGTAAAAAATAGTGGAAATAATAGCCATTTTATCATCTTCATTGCCAAATGAAGCAAGGAAAAGAACTAAAAATAGGGTTTTGATATTCGATTCTTGTGTGGCCAAGTTGAGGTATGTGTTTTGCTTGGTTGTTGATGATTTTTACGACTTTGTGATCGTTGTTAGGTGTTCTAACTAGCCCATGCTTAAATTCATAAAATTGTTGATGATTTGATGAGATTCGATTAATGAATTCATGAGTTTTGTGATGTTAATGATGAATTATGAAAGCTTAGTGTTTGATATACATGTTTTGTAAAGTGATTTTGAGTAAAAATGCATATTAGGGATTAAATTATAAAAATGTTATTTTGAGGGACTAAAATGTGAAATAAATGAAATGTATGGACTTCTATGGGAACTAGGAAATTTTGGCTAAGCTTGTTAATCGTGATTTTCCGTGATAAGTTTTATAAATTTATAATTAATCGTTCTTGAAACTAACTATTATCACAATATAGGCAAGTGTACCTATCGAATAGTAATATAGCTTTAGGAAAATCGGATTGTCGAACCCAAAGGAACTAAAAGTACTAGTAAAGATTGTCTTTTTATTATCTATCCTAAGAATAAAGGGGTTTGTTTTAATTAACTAATTAACTAAACTAAGAAATTGCAAAAAATAGGATCAAGAAATTACTTTTGGAAGAACGATTGATTTAGGACAATACCTAAGGAAAAATCCACCTAGACTTCACTTGTTATTTTGGCTCCGAATCGGACGATTTATTCATTTAACTTATTTCGTAGAAATCCCTAAGTTATGTTATTATCCCTATTCAAGACTAATAACGTCTAATCCCTAGATTGAATAATTGAGACTTTTCTCTAATTAACACCCCAAGGTTGCATTAACTCAATTTATGAATCCCCTTATTACGTTTCACCTTAATCCAGTAAAATCTTGTCACCTTATCTCTAGGCACGCAATCATTTTCGCTTAATTATGACAAAGTTACTCTTAGATAGGGACTATTCATCCTCCAACTAAAAGTATTAACTTGAATCGATATCCTGAAATATGAAAACAAGAATTAAGAATACATAATTAAGAACAAGTCAAATATTTATCATACAATTCAGAAAATAATAACAAGATTCATCTTAGGTTTCATCCCCCTTAGGTATTAGGGGTTTTAGTTCATAACTAAATAGGAAAACATCTTAGAAGAATAAAGAATACAAAACATAAAGAAAACCCAAAACTCCTGAAGGGAAATTGAGGAGAGATCTTCAGTCTTGATGATGAATCCAGCTTCTGAGATGGATTAATCATCTTTCTTGGAGTAATTCCTTGCTCCCTACTCTCCGTCTCCCTTTAGTCTTCCTCTAGGGTGTTTAAATAGGCTTTAGAATGCCTAAAAGCCCTCAAACTTGCCCTTTTCCAAATGGAACTTGGCTAAGGCTCGGTAGGGACACGCCCATGTGACACACTCGTGCGCGATTACTTCAGGCCGTGGTCGAGGCTGAGAATTCTACACGCCCATGCTTGGATTGTTTTAGGCCGTGGTCAAGCTTGTTAGAATGGCACGAGCGTATGTTCTGCCCGTGTGAGGAAGTCCAGGCCATGTTGTTTTCCCATGTTGGCCTATTTTCTCCATTCTTGGCCCGTTTCTCGTTCTTTTCGCTCTCTTATGCTCACCTAAATATAAAACATGAAATTAATGGATTAGGAGCATCAAATTTACCAAATCTAAGGAGAAATCATTCATAAACGTGTTAAGCGAGGGATAAAAATATGTACAAATTACTATGTATCACTTGTGTACAAGTAAATTTTGTGTATTTTACGATTTTGTGAATTAGGGACTAAAGTGTCAAAATGTGAAAATGTGAGGGCTATTTTGCAAAATGTCCTAATTATGTGTATATGGATTGCTTTGAATGATTTATTGAATAAAAGGGTTAATTTTGAATACATATAGATCAAGAAAAGAGGAAATCAGACTTAGACCGAGGGAAGTTGAAGATTTTAGAGTAAATAGTCTGATTCGACAATTCCGAGTATGAGGTAAATTCGTACGTAAAATATGATGTTACAAGTATATTTTGATGCTTTGATTATACATAGATTGTATGCATATTTAGTTTGGATGAATACGATGATAAACCAATGGTATTTGGCTCTAAGTGTGGGATTTAAACTAGCTTCGGCTATATGAAGCACTAAGCGTGCGATACCGAAATAGCTTCGGTTAATTGAGATAGCACTAAGTGTGCGAAATTATTATAGCTTTGGCCAATCTTTAAAGAACTAAGTGTGTGGATATTTAAAGCATTGGTGATCTTTGGAAAGTCTTAAAATATCTAAACAAGAGGTGAGAATAAAAATGAAGGAATACGAGAATGTTAAGGTAAGTATAATACCTATGTGGTAGATGCTAAAATGCATAAAAAGTTTATTGAATTGGTATAAAGATATGGATGATGTTGGCATGGACTTGATAGATGAGTTGAGAATTTATAGTACTTATGTGTTGATGTTTCATATCTTATACTGTTGATGTTTTTGGTATGAACTTACTAAGCTTTTGAAAGCTTACTTTGTGTGTGTTTGCATTGTTTTATAGATATCGAATCAACTGTGAGCTCGGGGATCGTCAAGGATCGTCATCACACTACCAGACCTTATTTTGGTATTTTGAAAACGTATATTTTGAAGTATGGCATGTATAGGCTAATAGTTGTAAGATCATGGTTTGTGATGGATATATTTAGCCATGTGATTTGGCTAGTTTATGTTTGAATTTATAACTTGATAATGCTATATGTTATGTTATGCCAATGTTCAATTGTGGAAAGTGTTTAGTTGATTAAAAGAAATGGTAAATGTTGGTAAGTTTTGGTGAGTTTTGGCATGAAATTGAATGATGTAAGGAACGAAATGCTTTGTTATGCTTTTGATATATGATTCTACAAAGATTAGTGAGGCTTATGAGTATAGATTTGGGTGACCATTATACGAGATGAATAGCTTATGTTTTGGTGTGGAATGTGGCTAAATTGATTATGCAAATATGCTTGTTTCTTTGCTTGTAAGTTAACCCAATTTGGGGTGGCAAATTGGCTATTCAAATGGCCTATTTTTTTCCACATAGGCAGATACATAGGTGTGTGTCTCAGTCGTGTGTGACACACGATCACGTTGCACGGTCGTGTGTCCCCTAGGGTACCTTACAATTGTAAGTTAGCCTCGAGCATGGCCAAGGCACACGAGCGTATGGCTAGCCGTGTGGCCCAAGTTAGACTCGACCACGGCCAAGGCACACGGGCGTGTCTTGTGGCTGTGTGGTCAAGTTAGTATGTATGCCATTTTTTGCCACAGCTTAGACACACGGGTGTGTCTCACATGGCCTGTTCACATGGGCGTGTAACCTTTGAAATGTTGAAAATTTTTATAAGTTATGAAACTTTTATATGTTATCAATTTAGTCTCGAATGCACGTTTAAGTATTGTATGCTCGATTTTATGTTCTTAATGAATGTGAAGGAATGACATTTACTGCAATGAGTTGATATTTGTTATTAGATTATTCTGAATTTTGTTATGGGTTAAGTAATGCCTCTTAACCTATTCTAGTGACGGTTAGGGGTTAGGGGTGTTACAGACCCTGTCTGGGACAGTTGCATTGATATGTGATTACATGTAAGACCACGTCTGAGACGTTGGAATTGTACGATATATGTGATTATCCGAGTGTCCTATCCAATTCCAAATGGTTCATCGGGCAACGATAAGTTGTGAACAAATGTGCAAAATGAGTTAAAGTGGTCAGGTATGTGATAGTTATTTACCTATTTGAATTAAGGTAAGTAAGTTACTTGATTTGGGTTGTAAATCATGTATTCTATAAATGAAAAATAAGTGTGCATATGGAAAATGAATTCGGCCTTTTGATTATATCATGTAAATATTACGAATTCATGAATATATGTATATGGGTTAATTTATATTCGGCTATATAATAGTATTAAGGTTTTGAAATTGAATGTTACATTGATAATGGATACATGTATATATTCGGCTAAGGTAACTATGTATATGGAAGTATATGTTTTATATGAAATTATGATCTTGAAAATAAATGTGATTATAGTAGCATAAATTTCGTTTGGTTTAAATGAGTTGATTATGTTGTTAAGTTGTTTATTTGCTTATGACTTCTAAGCTATGATAGCTTACTGTACGTATATGTTTGCCTTTGTTTTATAGATTTTGGATCAAGTTACGAGCTCGGGGATCGTCAACACAGTCCATCACACTATCTACTATTTCGGTACTTTATAAGTTGAACTCGAACTTATGGCATGTGTAACACCCCTAGCCCGTATCCGTCGCCGGAGGGGTAAGGAATATTACCAAACAAACACTAATCATATTCAGGTAATTTCCGAGGGCATATTTAAGAAAGCAAAATTCCTTTATACTAAGTACAAAGGAGTCATCACAATCTAATAAGTATATTAATTCATTTCTAAGTTTCATTCACATTAAAACATTTCAAGTATTTATCGATTATCATCCACACATACACATTACTTATGAGAAACACATATGGTAACTTAACAAGCCATTTTCGCATGGCTAAACATATATACATCACCAAAAGATACTAAATTAACATCCAAAGTCAATCCTATACATGCCATTATCAAAATTTCAACTAAAAGTGTACCAAAAGGGTTAGATAGTGTGGACGACTTCGACTTTGACACTCCCGAATCCGATGGTGACGAACAAATCTATAAAAGAGAATTAAAGCAAATGTAATAAGCATTTTGATGCTTAGTAAGTTTTAAGTAATGAAATCATTTACAACTAAAGCATAACATTCATAAGACTAAATAATTAATTGCATATACGCATATTCCCATAATCATACTTACTTCACGCTTCAATCAATATATTCATACACTCAGAATCAAACCTAACTAAAGGCCGGAAGCTCACTATTCAATTGAACGAATACAATTTAAAACGAATCAACTTTTCCAATGCATATATGAAACATACCTTATCGTTTTGGATTTATGAGCGCATTAATTGGAATTATTACAGCAAGATTGCTCATTTCCAAACCCAAATGCCTTCGGGACTTAGCCCAGATTTAGCAACTAGCAAGAATGCCTTCGGGTCTTAGCCTGGATATAGCAACTAGCACGAATGCCTTCGGGACTTAGCCTGGATATAGCAACTAGCACGAATGCCTTCGGGACTTAGCCCGGATATAGCAACTAGCATGAATGCCTTCGGGACTTGGCCTAGATATAGCAACTAGCACAAATGCCTTCAGACCTTAGTCCGGTTATAGCAACTAGCACGAATGCCTTCGGACCTTAGTCCGGTTATAATCCCGAATTATCATGCACATATATCATTATATCATAACACATCAGTATTTCATTTTCATTACTAGAATTCAAGCACAAGACACTTATCAACCATTCCACTTTCGGCTCAATAGCCACATACAAAGAGCACGATTTCGATTTACTATATAACATGATCTCTATACACATTCGGCTACCAGTCATAAGTACAAACTAATTATCTCGCTACATAATTCAAGTAGAATCATTATATCACCGTTTATTTGTTATGCTTATATATCATGATTTAATCAAATCATAAACTAAGTTCCATTACTCAAAGACTTACCTCGGATGTTGTCGAACGATTTCAACGGCTATTCGATCACTTTTTCCTTTCCCCTATCCAACTTTGATCCTCTAAGCTCTTGAGCTCTTTCTAACCATAATCTAAACCAAAAAAATCAACAAGAAATTTATTCTCCCTCACTTCAAGCTACGGCAATGGAGGACAAGGATGAACCAACTTTGGTTTCTCCTCCCACTAACTAGTATTTCATTTCTCCTTATTATTATTTTAATTCATTTGTATTATAAAATGTTAAATAAAAATGCATATTATAATTAAAACAATCTCATGGCCGGCCACTATCCCAAAAATGGGTATTTTGACATGCAAGTCCACTTCTTTGAATACATGCATTAATAGATCACTTTATAATTACCTATCCTATTTCACAAATGTCTCACATAAGTCCCCTTATCAAAATTTCACATACAAATGACAAAATTAACGCATGAAACTTTCACACATTCATATTCACATAAAATAAACATAGAATATGACGGTTAATTATTTTTATGACTCGGTTTTGTGGTCCCAAAACCACTTTCTGACTAGGGTCAAATTAGGGCTGTCACAGCATGTATAGGCTAGTCTTTGTGTTAGTTTATTTTGATTGAGTATGTATATAAAGCCATGCAAATATGGCTAAGTATAATGTTTAAGTTAAAGAAAATTTCGGTTTTGGTATATATATATATATATATATATATATATATGAGTAAGGTGTTTGATATATATTTGTTAATGGTTGAGTAATATGTCTTATGAATGGTTTTAGTTGATCCTGTCCAAAGGTAATGTGTATATTATTGTTATAAGATACGTGTATCAAATGCATGATATTATGGATGGTTGTATTCGGCATTTAAGATTGAAAATGGATTAATATGTGATATGCAGTACATGTGGATATTGATGATATAGTCATGTGGATTGATAGGATTAAAAAGGTGAAAAGCTTATATATATGTAAATGACCATGATTTGAAGTGTGGATATTCGGTTTTGGAATGGAATAGATATAGATATAAGTTTATTATCTTTGTTCATTTATTATAAATGAAATGTTAAGTATAATGAATAGTTTGTGAAATGACTATGATTAGATTGGCAAACAAGGTGAATAAATTTTCGGTGGATGTATAATAATTGAGGTGTTATTTATCTGATGAATAAATTGGATTTCTTTGGCTATAGGGAATTATATATAGATTTAGCCGAATATGTAGCTATCAAATTAGTTTTGAGTATGGCTTTTGTTTATTTAATTAATATGTGATAGTAACATGTTAAAACAAATTTGAGTTGATATGCTATATATGCTGAATGAATAGCTAATATGTATCATATATTTATATATAATTGATATGTTGGTGTGAAAGGTAAAATAATAGATTTGAATATTCAGTTTGGTTATTGAAATGTTTTATAATTGTAAAGTGATTGAGCATAGTAGAAGTAGACAATAAATAAGGCATATGTGTTTGTATGTTATATATATATTCGGTTCAAGATTTAGCAAATGACCATGTGAATAGTAATTTCAATTTTGAATAATTAAATTGGTTTTAATTTAAATAATAATAAGTTTGCATGTATGTTTGATTTTAAGTAATGAATAATGAGATGTTTATATCCATATGCTTGTACCTGGTCATTTAATAATGATTATGGTTGTATGTTATTTAATTTATGTGTAACTTGTAATAATTAGTTTGAATTTGTATATAATCAGTTGTAATATTTTAAGATGTTTAATTTCTATATGTATCTATGATTATCTGAAAGTTATGTTTAGTTTGGTAATACCTCGTAACCCCTTTCTAGCAATGGATACAGGTTAGGGGTCTAGCTTTAGTTCTCACCCAAAATCTCACCAATGACCTGTACTTCAACTCACATCTAAATACTAACCATTTCCAGCATTCAAATTAAGCTAACACTATCATTTCACATGGCATATCATTACATGCATACATGTTTATAATCTTACCTTGGCATATTCCATATGTTAGGCATTATTTGAATAACCATTAACATGTATGTAGCTACCATAGAATAAACTTAATACATGTCTACATATACCAAAACATAATCACTAGCCATTCCAAAGGCTAGATTGCAATAATCATTTACATTTACATGCCAATATGGCCAATCTAACCTATACATGCCATTATAACCATAATTGATTTACGATATTGTACCGAGATGGGCTGATGGATAGTATGAGTGATATCCCGCATGCTTCCAATCCAACGAGGTTCTGATTTACTATAAAATAGGGAAATAGTATAACATGGTATTTAACTTACCATTCATTCTATTTTGAGGTAACTATGTAAGGCATATTCAATCAATTTGCCTCAAGCCCTACACATATCCTTATTGCCCTTGTTAGTCATATAATCCATAATAACATCACAAACATGTATGGGCTCAACAACAATCAAGTTTCCATGCACATATGCTTTCCACAACATGTATTCATTTAACATGTATAAATCATCTCTTTATATTACAAGTATAATTTCATAATAGTTCATCTCGACTTTGGACCCTTTCACATCAGAACTTTACCTATATTACTCAGAATATCAAAGGTCACGATTAGTACACTCAAGGTGTACAAGTCTAGAATCAAAGATGTACATACTCATCAAGTAAATTCTATGTACAATATCATCATTTCATATTTCCATATATCCATTATCACGTATCGTCATTTTCATGTATTTCAAGCCGATATGTCTAATAGCTCATTTCTTATTCATATCTTCTCATGTCAAGAACTTTTACTTGTTGAATTTATCAGTAATATCGATGGATATGCATGTAACACCCCTTACCTGTATTCGATGCTGAAATAGGGTATGAGGCATTACCAGACTTATACATAAGTAATCAAGTAGAACTGAGACATAAATTTCCATCCAAATTTAAACTTTTCATATACATTCATATTGTCCCTATTACGAGCCTACGAGGCCCAAAACATACATTGGGAGTGGTTCAGGACTAAATCAAAACCTTTTAAAATTGTTACGACAGTTAGAAAATTTTCATGTTTTTGACGGTCACACGTCCGTGTGGGAAGGCCGTGTGGCCTCACAAACCCGTGGGGCTTGGGGCACGCCCGTGTCCTCAGCCCGTGTAACTCTCTATTTATGATGCCATCAACAAATTAGGGTCACACAACCAATTCGCACACCTGTGTAATTTTTTATAAATTAGGTGCAGACTTCACACGCACTGCGCATACACTTATGTCCTTGGGCCGTGCCCTTCACATGGCTAAGACACACGGTCGTGTCTATGCCCATGTGGCCAATTTGAAGCTAAAATTGAGAAATACAAGGGACACACGGCTGACCACACACCCAATGGGTAAGCCGTGTGTCACACACGGCCTAGATAAGCGCCCGTTGATAAACCGTAATTTATACATATTTATAACCCATGCTTAACGCATTTTATGAATGATTTCTCCTTATATTTGGTGAATTCGATGTTCCTAATCCTTAATTTCATTTTTTATCCTTAGGTAAGCATAGAAGAGAGAAAGGAATGAGAAACGGGCCAAAAACGGAGAAAATAGGCCAAAGCACGAAATCAACACGGCCTGGACCTCCTCACACGGGCAGCTCACACGGCCGTGTCAAGTTGGCAGAATTGAAGCACGACTCATACGGGGAGATCACACGTCTGTGCCAATCCAACAGGCTCGAACACGACCTGAAATAGTCGAACACGACCTGAAATAGTCACACACGGCCGTGCCACACGGGCGTGTCCCTACCGAACCCTTGCTAAGTTCAATTCGGAAAAGACCAAATTTTAGGGCTTCTTAGGCATTTCAAAGCCTATAAATACACCCTAAAGGAGGAAGAAAAAAAGACGGAGAATAGGGAGTAAGGAATTACTCCGAGGAAGCCGATTGATCCATCTAAGAAGCCGGAGCCACCATCAAGACTGAAGATCTCTCCTCAACCTCCCCTTCAGGAGTTTTGGGTTTTCCTTATGTTTTGTAATTTTTATTATTCTGAGCTGTGTTCTTGTTTAGTTATGAGTTAAACCCCTAAATACCTAAGGGGGATGAAACCTATGACTAAACCTTGTTATTATTTCTGAATCGTATGATAAATATTTAACTTGTTCTTAATTACGTGTTCTTAATTCTTGTTTTGGTATTTCAGGATATCACTTCAAGTTACTACTCTTAGTTGGAAGAGGAATAGACCCTAAATAAGAGTATCTTTGTTGTAATTAAGTGGAGTTGATTGCGAACCTAGAGATAGGGTGACAAGATTTTGCCAGATTAGGGTGAAACCTAATAAGGGAATCCATAGATGGAGTTAATGCAACATTAGGGTGTTAATTAGAGATAACTCTCGGCTATTCAACCTAGGGATTAGTCATTGTTAGTCTCGAAAAGGATAATAATATACATTAGGGATTTCTACGAAACAAGTTGAATGAATCAATCGTTCGGTTCAGAGCCAGAATAACAAGTAAGAGTCTAGGTGGATTTTTCCTTAGGTATTGTTTCAATCAATCGTTTTCCACAACAATAATTTCCCAATTTCTATTTTCTGCAAGCTCTTAGTTTAATTAGTTAGTCAAAACAATCCTCTTTTATTCAACTAGATAATAGAAAGACAGTCATTACTAGTACTCATAGTTCTTTGGGTTCGACAATCCGGTCTTGCTAAAGCTATACTACTGTTCGATAGGTACACTTGCCTACGTCGTGATCATAGTTAGTTTCAAGAACGAGTCATTATAAATTTATAAAAATTATCAGACGGAAAATCAACGATCAAGTTTTTGGCGCCGTTGCTGGGGACTAAGATATTAGGAACGCTTAATTTTTATTACTTTAGCCATTTAGTTTCTTGCAATTTAACTTTTATTTTTACTTTACTAATTTTCTTTCTTTTTTTTTCTCCTGGCAGGTTCTTATAGTTTATGACTAGAAGAAACCCGTCAGGACCATTGCTTTTTGACGAGGAAATTGATCGTACAGCTCGTAGAAACCAACAAGAAATCAGGCGCAGATTAAGATACACAGAAGGAGAGCAAGAGGATGATATCTTAACTACTACTAAAGAGATGGCTGAAAATCAAGACAATCCGCTACCTCCAGCCATACCCGCTAAATTAGCAAATCAGAATCCTACTCCTCGCACTATGTATTATTATGTTAAACCTAATTTTACATGAACTGAGTCAAGTATAGTTAGGCTGCTATTGCTGCAAATAATTTTGAACTGAAACCTAACACGTTTCAGATGACACAGCAATTTGTTCCGTTTGATGGTTTG
This sequence comes from Gossypium anomalum, assembly GCA_025698475.1. Taxonomy (NCBI): domain Eukaryota; kingdom Viridiplantae; phylum Streptophyta; class Magnoliopsida; order Malvales; family Malvaceae; genus Gossypium; species Gossypium anomalum. Next base: position 67,812,643 of record CM046956.1, read on the forward strand.
CAGGATGAGAATCCCAACACTCACTTGGCAAATTCCCTAGAATTGTGCGACACTTTCAAAATTAATGGCATTTCTGATGATGCCATTCGCCTTCAGTTATTCCCTTTTTCACTGAGGAATAAAGCTAAACAGTGGTTGAACTCACTACCACGAGGATTCATTACCACTTGGGAGCAAATGACCAAAAACTTTCTATTAAAATATTTTCCACCGGAAAAAATAGCTAAGTTGCGTAATGATATTTCTTCTTTTGTGTAGATGGACTTAAAAACGCTTTACGATGCATGGGAGAGATTCAAGGACCTTTTGCGAAGGTGCCCACACCATGGGTTACCTTTATGGCTGCAAATTCAAACGTTCTACAACAGTGTGAACCCTTCAACAAGACAAATGATTGATGCAGCTGCTGGTGGAACCATCAATAACAAGACACCTGAAGAGGCTTCTGAATTCATTGAAGAGATGTCACTGAATAAATATTAGTGGCAAGTCATGAGGACTGAGCCAGTGAAAATAGTAGGCGTTTATTCGGTCACTATGTTGACAAATCAGGTGGAATTTCTGAATAAAAAAATTGATGGTTTACTTGGTTCTACGCAGGTACATCCACTAATGAGGTGTGATTCAAGTGGAGGAGGTGTGCCTACAGAATACCCACCATTCAATCTTACAACCGAAGAGGAACAAGTCAAATATATGGGTAACAATAATTTTAGATCTCAAAATAACCCATATAGTAATACTTATAATGCAGGTTGGAAGAACCACCCAAATTTCTCTTGGGGCGGTCAAGGAAATCAAAGGCCATAGAATCTTTAGGGTTTTCAACAACCATCTTATCAATAGGAAAAGAAGTCGAACCTTAAGGAGATGCTATCCAAATTTATCTCGGTGTCAGAAACTCGTTTCTCGAATACCGAGACAGCACTTAAAAATCAACAAGCATCAATTCAAGGGCTCAAAAATCAGATAAGGCAACCGTCCAAACTGCTCTCCGAACAACCACGAGGTGGTTTACATAGTAACAGCAAGCCAAGCAAGCATATGAAAGTAGTTATACTAAGAAGTGGGAAAGTATTAGTTGAATCTGAAAAGAAACTAACACAAAAAGCCGTGACAAGCAAAAGGGAGGAGGAAAAACCCAAAAGTAGTGACGAACCAGTACTGAAGGAGTATAAACCACCAGTTCCATATCCAGCAAAATTGAAAAAAGACCATATGGATGCACAATTCGGTAAGTTTCTTGAACTTTTTAAACAATTACATATCAACTTACCTTTTGTTGAAGTTATCTTACAGATGCCTACATACGCAAAATTTTTGAAGGAGCTCCTAACAGATAAAAGGAAGTTTGAAGACTTATCTACAGTGGAACTCAACGAGGAATGTTCAGCTATACTCCAAAATAAACTGCCAACCAAACTGAAAGATCCAGGAAGTTTCACTATCCCTTGCTTAATTGGTAGTTTGAATGTTGAGAAAGCACTTGCCGATTTAGGCGCTAGCATTAATTTGATGCCATATAAAATGTTCAAACAACTTGGTCTTGAGGAACCCAAACCCACTAGGATGAGTATTCAACTAGCTGATAGATCTGTTAAATATCCTAGGGGTATTATAGAAGATGTACTTGTGAAAGTAGATAAATTCATATTCCTTGTTGACTTCGTTGTGCTTGATATGGACGAAGACGTGGAAGTACTTTTAATCTTAGGGCGTCCATTTTTAGCCACTGCTAGGGCTGTGATCGATGTAGGTGATGGTAAATTAGTACTTAGAGTAGGTGACGAGGAGCTTATATTTAAAATTTATGATGCTATAAGATTTTCTAGGGAACAAGATGATTCATGTTATTTTATTGACTCTATTGGTCATGCTACTCAAGACTCTTTTCAGGAAATTATACAAAATGACACAACGAAACTGTGTCTAGCTCAAGGGGAGGAGGCAGATGATGACCCTAATGAATGCTCCTTAAGACAAGCAGAAAATGAGGGTATTAAGATGAATGATGAACTTAAACAATTGCCAGATCACTTGGAATATGCATACCTTGGAAATAATTCTACATTACCAGTGATTATTGCTTCTAACCTGCAACCCAAGGAAAAGGAGGAATTAATCTGAGTACTAAAAGAACATAAAAAGGCCATAGCTTGGAAAATTTCTGACATCAAAGGGATCAACCCCTCTTTTTACACCCATAAAATTTTAATGGAAGATGAATATAAGCCTTGTGTGTAAGCTCAAAGACGACTGAACCCCAATATGAAAGAAGTTGTTAAAGCTGAGGTAATTAAAATTCTAGATGCTAGAATTATTTATCCTATTTTTGACAATTCTTGGGTAAGCCCAGTGCAGGTTGTTCTTAAGAAAGGAGGCATGACGGTCGTGGCTAACGAGAAGAATGAATTAATCCCAACAAGGACATCCACGGTTGGAGAGTTTGTGCGATTACATGGAAGTTGAATGATGCCACAAGGAAACATCACTTTCCATTGCCATTCATTGACCAAATGTTGGAAAGATTATCCCACACATGTACTCATTGCTTTTTAGACGGACTCTCGGCTACATCCAAATTCCAATAGCTCCTGAAGATTAAGAAAAGACAACATTCACATGCCCATACGGTACGTTTGCTTATCATAGAATGCCTTTTGGCTTATGTAATGCCCCTGCCACTTTTCAGCGCTGCATGATGGCCATCTTTGATAAACTCGTGAAAGACATCATGGAGGTATTTATGGATGATTTCTCGGTATTCGGTAACTCTTTCCATATTTGCCTTAAAAATTTAAAATGAGTTTTAATAAGATGTGAAGAAACGAACCTTGTACTTAATTTGGAAAAGTGTCACTTCATGGTTTAAGAAGGTACAGTATTAGGGAATAAAATTTCTAGTGAAGGGATTGAAGTGGATAAATCTAAAATTGAAACAATCGAAAAATTACCACCTCCTAGTTTGGTCAAGGCTATAAGAAGCTTATTAGGACATGCCGATTTTTATAGAAGATTTATTAAAGATTTTTTTTTAAAATAGCTAAGCCTTTGACTAAATTACTAGAAAAAGATATGCCTTTTAATTTCGATCAGGAATGCTTGGAAGCATTTAACACCTTAAAAGATAAATTAATTGATGCTCCAATTATAATTGCACCTGACTGGAACTTACCTTTTGAACTAATGTGTGATGCGAGTGACTATGCAGTAGGTGCAGTTTTGGGATAGCGAAGAGACAAGCACTTCCAACCTATCTATTATGCTAGCAAGACATTGACAGCCGCACAAGAAAACTACACCACCACCGAAAAGGAATTGCTAGCTTTGGTTTTTGCATTTGACAAATTTCGATCATATCTCATATTGTCTAAAGTTGTTTTCTGCACTGATCATTCTGCCCTTCGATACCTCCTAACTAAAACTGATGCAAAACCTCGACTTATTCGATGGATTTTGTTATTGCAGGAATTCGACTTAGAAATTCAGGATATCATCTGTCCAGGCTTGAAAACTCAAATATCAGAAAACTAGATGAAGACGAAATTAATGATTCATTTCTTGACGAACAGTTCTTCACTATATCTGATTCTGAGGTACCTTGGTTTGCAGACAATGCAAATTTTTTGGCCGCTAATATTATCCCAAAAGGGTTGACACACCAGCAAAAGAAGATATTCTTTAGTGATGTGAAACACTACTTTTGGGATGAGCCTTTTCTTTTTCGCATATGTGCAGATCAAATCATTCGAAGATGTGTTACAAGGTCAGAAACATCAAAGATACTGGAACATTGCCACTTAGGACCAACTAGAGGACACTATAGTGGAACTAAGACCGCGCATAAAATACTTGAATCTAGTTTTTATTGGCCCTCGTTATTCAAAGACACCAACAGGTATGTAACTTCTTGCGACAAATGCCAACGAACAGGTAACCTCTCCAAACGTGATGAAATGCCTTAAAACTATATGTTTCCATGTGAAATATTTGACGTTTGGGGTATTGACTTCATGGGTCCATTCCCAAGTTCGTTTGGGAATAACTACATCTTAGTAGCGGTTGATTATACGTCCAAATGGGTAGAAGCCCCAGCTTTACCTACTAATGATGCTAGAGTAGTAGTACGCTTCCTTAAGAAACTCTTCTCAAGATTCAGAACACTTAGAGCAATTATTAGTGACAGGGCCACTCATTTCTGTAACACCCAATTTGAGAAAACTCTTAAGAAATACTTAGTTTACCACAGAACAGCCACCCCATATCATCCTCAAACCAGTGGACAAGTCGAAGTGGCAAATCGAGAAATCAAACAAATTCTCCAAAAGACAGTAGAATCAAACAGGAAAGACTGAGCGATAAAAGTAGATGATGTTTTATGGGCTTATAAAACTACTTTTAAGACTCCCATAGGAACATCACCGTACAGACTCGTTTCTGGGAAAAGCTGCCATCTACTATTCGAACTAGAGCACAAAGCTTTTCGGGCAATTAAATTTCTGAATCTTGATCCTAAACTTGTACGCCAAAATAGGTTGATATAGCTGAACGAGTTAGATGAGTGGCGAGCCAATGCATACGAAAATTCACGGCTATACAAGGAAGCAACAAAACGACGCCATGACACTCGTTTGAAGCAGCAAAAGCAATTCGAAGTCAGAGATTTTGTCTTGCTCTATAATTCAAGACTCAAATTATTTCCTAGAAAACTTAAATCACGATGGTCAGGACCTTTCGTAGTTCAATCTGTCTTTCCATATGGCAGAGTAGAGGTAAGTCACCCATCACAAGGAACTTTCAAGGTAAATGGTCATTGTCTCAAACTTTATAATGGCGAGAATTTTAAGGACGATGGAGAGGAGCTACGACTCCACGAACCTCCCTGAGTACATCAGTAAGGGGAGTCGAGCTAAGATTATAAACAAGCGCTTCTCGGGAGGCAACTCGAGTACTAACAGTTTTCATTTATTCAAAATTTTTTTAAAATTTCAAAATTTTTAATATTTAGATCACTAACTGAATCTTTGAACATAGGTTTACCACAGGGACACAGCCACGCACACGGGTATGTGTAAAATCGTGTGGAAACAGGGCAAGATTTTCCAAAAACATGGACAACGATAAACCGCCACGGCCGTGCAACATGGCTGTGGGTGAACCTGCCAAAACAACACAGGCGTTTAACACACCCGTGCTTGAGGATCGTGGTCGAAACTGAGAAACTAACACGGGCATGAGACACGTCCGTGTCTAACACCCGTGGTCGACACTACAAAAATAACACAGGCGTGTGCATAGGAACATGGGCGTGGAAAAAATGAACCATATCGCACACGGGCGTGTCTGAAGGCCATGTGACGAACTCCCAATTCACGACCCACACGGGCGTGTGCGATGATTGTGCCACTTACAAAATTACATTATTTCTTTTACTTCCACTTTTATTCTTAATTCTTTTTTTTATAATTCATGTATTCTCTAACCACGACTTCTCTTTATGATTACTACCAGCTTATTTCTTCCTCAACATCATGCCCTACTCTATTGTCAATCATCGTTCTCGCCAAACTAGAGAGTTAATTCATTCAAAACTCAGGAAGTTTCAATTCTCTCCCTCTTTTATGATTTTCTAATTTTTCATATATCTATCTTTGTACATTGAGGGCAATGTACATCTTCAGTGTAGGGGGTATTTTTTTCATTACCTGAAAATACCTGAATATTGCTTTGTTCACTTGTGAATTTCTCATATCATGTTTAAGATGAATTTTGATTGACTATTTGGATTGATATATCTTGAATTAGAACACAGGCATTCATGCATTGATTGTTTAACTTTAAGACACTAGAAAATCAAGCATGATAAGTTGATTTTTAAGAATTTAAAATTTTAGGTTGTTTCCCCAAGTCTAGGTATTATCTTGAATTGAATCCTATAGTTGTAAACATCAAAAAGCAATAATTTTTGTGAGATTTTTGAGCCTTTTTAGCATCTATTAATTCTTTCATGCTCACTTCTATTATTGCTTTGAGTGTGTCAATATTGGATTTTTATTCTAGAACTTGCCTGATTATGCATGTCGAGACCATACTATTTGATTTGATATGTCAAGATGATAGAGGCACTTAGGATTAACCCACTCATTCCATGAAAAGCCTACCTCCACAATTAACCCTTAGTAAACCCCGTTGAGCCTAACAAACCATTCCTTGTATTACCCTCAATATTAACCCTGAACCCATTATTGTTGAAATCCCCTAAATTAACTCGATCCGTATTTTTTTGTCGAGAATTGAGTTGGATAAATTGCTTAGCTATGTCTTGTTCTTAATAATTAGCTATTATTATTTGATTTGTTCTTAAAAAAATGTGTGTATACATATTAGTAGTTTTCTTTATTCAAATTCCATAGTCAGAAAAGGAGCTATGTTGTATGTAAGTGATGATTAAATATTTTTCTAGTTAAGTAATTTTTCAAGTCAATCTTGATTCTAACCTTTTCTTTCAGCTTGTGACCACACCCCCTAACTAAACCTCATTACAACCTTTCAAAGACCTTTTGATTGATGTATCATCTCGAATTATAGTGGTGGAGATCTGATTTTCATGCAAGCCTATGGTAATAACTTTTCATGTTGACCAATGAGTTCTAATTTCATTGTCCTTAAACACTTCGAGTGATTTGAGTGAATCTTTAGTGAGGATGTTAAATTCTGTGAGGTTCTGAATCAATGATAACTACTTAGATGAAGGGAGATACCTAAGATTTTCAGGATTAAATATTCAACTTGGAATGTCTGAGGCTTTAATGTTCTTTTAGTTGAATTTTCAATGTATGATTACTTATAAGATGATTTGAGATAATATTAATCAGAATTATAAGTTGAGAAAAAGGAAATTTTAACTGTGATCCGAGGATTTTGCTTGAGGACAAGTAAACGCTTAAGTGTGGGGGTATTTGATAAACCGTATACATATTTATAACCCATGCTTAACGCATTTTATGAATGATTTCTCCTTAGATTTGGTGAATTCGATGCTCCTAATGCCTTAATTTCATGTTTTATCCTTAGGTAAGCATAGGAGAGCAAAAGGAACGAGAAACGGGCCAAAAATAGAGAAAATGGGCCAAAGCACGAAATCAATACGGCCTGGACCTCCTCACACGGGTAGCTCACATGGCCGTGTCAATCTGGCAGAATTGAAGCACGACTCACACTGGCAGATCACACGCTCGTGCCAATCTAACAGGCTCAAACACGGCCTGAAGTAGTCGCACACGACCGTGCCACACGGGCGTGTCCCTGCCGAACCTTAGCTAAGTTCAATTTGGAAAAGAACAAATTTTAAGGCTTCTTAGGCATTCCAAAGCCTATAAATACACCCTAAAGGAGGAAGAAAAAAAAGACGGAGAATAGGGAGTAAGGAATTACTCTGAGGAAGCCAATTGATCCATCTCAGAAGCCGGAGCCACCATCAAGACTGAAGATCTCTCCTCAACCTCCCCTTCAGGAGTTTTGGGTTTTCTTTATGTTTTGTAATTTTTATTATACTGAGATGTGTTCTTGTTTGGTTATGAACTAAACCCCTAAATACCTAAGGGGGATGAAACCTATGACTAAACCTTGTTATTATTTCTGAATCGTATGATAAATATTTAACTTGTTCTTAATTACGTGTTCTTAATTCTTGTTTAGGTATTTCAGGATATCACTTCAAGTTACTACTCTTAGTTGGAGGAGGAATAGACCCTGACTAAGAGTAACTTTATCGTAATTAAGTGGAGTTGATTGCGCGCCTAGAGATAGGGTGACAAGATTTTACCGAATTAGGGTGAAACCTAATAAGGGAATCCATAGATCGAGTTAATGTAACCTTAGGACGTTAATTAGAGATAACTCTCGGTTATTCAACCTAGGGATTAGACGTTGTTAGTCTCGAAAAGGATAATAATATACATTAGGGATTTCTACGAAACAAGTTGAATGAATAAATCATCTGGTTCGGAGCCAGAATAACAAGTAAGAGTCTAGGTGGAATTTGTCCTTAGGTATTGTTTCAATCAATCGTTTTCCATAACAGTAATTTCCCAATTTCTATTTTCTGCAAGCTCTTAGTTTAATTAGTTAGTCAAAACAATCCTCTTTTATTCAGCTAGATAATAAAAAGACGGTCAGGGTTCGACAATCCGGTCTTGCTCAAGCTATACTACTGTTTGATAGGTACACTTGCCTACGTCGTGATCATAGTTAGTTTCAAGAACGAGTCATTATAAATTTATAAAACTTATCACACGAAAAATCGACGATCACCCGTGTGGACAAAAATGAGCCTATTTACCAAGCCTTTTTGCCACCCTTACTTGCACCAACCTACACAACATCAAAAAACCCCAATCCAAGCATATACACACAACTAAGACATCCACACATCAATTACATGCTATTTTCTATCACATACAACATTCCATAATTATCATCTCAAACCATGAAATAACTCCATCCATGAAAGGCATCTCTATATGCATAGATACTTAACCAATATTAGCCAAGACCAAATGGCCATTTACAAAATGAATCAAATACCATTACAATCGAAAACATTTGGCTAAATCAATAATTACACATATCACAAAAAGACCAAGTCCCTATACATGTCATATTCAAAATATCTAAACCAATTATACCCAAATGATCAAATTGATAGTGTGATCGATGCTCCAACTACTTCTGATCCCCGAGCTAGCTTGGCGACACTATAAGAAAATGGAAAGAAAGGGGAGTAAGCATAAGTCTTAGTAAGTTCACATGTAATAATAAACAATATTAAGCAACATTTAGCATGACTATCATACTATTTAACTTAACATAAATCACATATTTATCATTATAGTTTCATAAGCATAACTTTATCATTCTTAGTCTTACCAAAAGCTCATCACTTAACAAGCTCATTCTTATGAGTTTTTCGTACATACCTATACCAACTCATGACTTAACACACTCTTTTTCATTCTTGACATACCCATTGAACACTTGGAATACTAAACGGATACACGAAAGGTCTTTGCACACAAGTGCCTCATATGTAGCCAAAGCTACCTCATTTTTCATATCACATAAAGGCTCTCTCTCGAGCTAATCACGGGTCTGCTCACACAAGCTGATGATCAAGACGTAGCTATAAGGGCTGCTCATACAAGCTATCAGGTATCCGCAACACATGCCGAACTACCTAGCCACCAGTAGGACGTACATGACTACCACCTGGATTCACATAAAAATATATATCACATGGGGTCCTAGTGACATGTCATTTGTATCCTATCCTATTCTTAAGGTTCAAACGAGATTTTCTATCTCTTATCGGAACTTGTTGAATGTATTCATTGAATCAATTATACAATTCATACAATACCAATGCATTAAAAATATGATTATAATATTGCATTATTTACATATGAACCAACCTCAGTACAAAAAATGGCTAATTAATTCGATTTAGTCCACAACCTTGTTCTTTCCTCGGTCTAGGTTCGGACTCTTTTTTTCTTGATCTATAATAGAAAATTTAGCTCCTTTAATTATCGTATTGCTCAAACCAATGCAAGAACCATACTTTCACAAAATTACAGTTTTGCCTTTAAACTTTCACATATTTACAAATTAGTCCTTAGGCTCGTAAAGTGAAATGTACTCATTTTCTTCATTACCCAAGCCTAGCTGATCCTATATCATGCTTATACAAGCCAACATTTTTCATCAAATCACATTTCTACCACCCATTTTTACCACTTTTACAAATGAACCCTTTTTAGGTGTTTTCATAAAAAATCACTTAGTAAAATTTTTTTATCACACATCAAACTTTCAAAATCTACCATGAAACATCAAAATACATGCATGTCACACATGGGTCAAACCCTGGACATCAACCCTAGCTTAAATAAATAGTAGAAATGGCTATAACGGTTGATAACAACTTCAAAAATGTAAAGAACATTAAAAATGGGGCTAGGATGCAGTTACTATCAAGCTTGGAAAGTGAAGAAACCCTAGCTATGGCTCCTTAGAAATTTAGGTACTTGATGGAGAAGATGGACAAGATTTTTACTTCATTTTTCCCTTTTAATTCTTTTATTAACCAAATGACAAAAATGCCCTTTTTGCTAAACTTTCAAATTTTACCAATTCATGCCCATTTTTGTCCATAAAAATAGAAATTGGTCAGATTGCTATTTAAGGACCTCTAATTAACAACCATAGCTATTTCATGCTTAAAGCTTCTAGAATCACATATTTCGTAACTTCTGCAATTTACTCCTACATGTCAAATTGGACACTTTATCAATAAAATTTCTTCATGAAATTTTCACACAATCATGGAAACATTTCATAGGCCTCATCACCTTAATAAAACAATTATTTCTACTTCATATTTGTGGTATCTTAACCACTATTCTGACTTGTAATAGCTCAATTTGGGCCTAGTCGGAACAGTGGTTTCAGGACCACAAATCTAACACAGTAAAAGTCACTTTTATTATATTTTTATGTTCTACAATTTTATGGATTTCTTTTGTGAAAATTACGTTCGAAAATTTTAACGTATGGGCACTCAATTTAGTCAAAAGGACTAAATTATAAAAAGTACAAAACTTGAGTTCTAGAAGCTAGAGGTGTCTACTTGCTATGAAATTTTAAATTGGGGGTCCTTAAATGGTAATTAGACCATTGGTTAATTTTTTAGACAAGAATGGACATGAAATAGGTCATATAAGATATTTTTAAGTTAGGGTCATTTTGGTCATTTAGTAATTAAATGATTAAATAAACAAAATAAAAGCTAAATTTTGCTCATCTTCAACCATTTGGCCGAATTTCTGAAGACCACCATGGCTAGGGTTTTGTTCAAGCTTCCCAAGCTCCATAGTAAGTCGTTCTAGCCCCGTTTTTAATGATTTTTACGTTTTTAAAATCCTCGTAACAAGATCTACCTATTTCTACCATTAATTTGAAGAGATGTCAAAGTTTAAATTTTTACCCATGTTGAATATTTGTGTATTTTGATGTTTTATGGTAGAAAATGCATGTTAGTTGTTTGTTAAACGACTTTTGCTAAGTGATTTTCGGTCAAAATGCCTAAAAGGACTAATTTGTAAAAGTTATAAAATATGTAGTAAAAGTGTGTTTTAATGGAAATTATGGACTGTTATAGTTATGAAAATGATTTGGCTAGGCTTGCGTGTTAAAGAAATTGAATAAATTTCATTTTTCGAGCCTAGCGGTAAAATGTAAATATGTCAAACTTTAGGGGCAAAAACATAAAATTTCCATAATATGATTTTTGGATTACATTTAATAATGTGACTAATAAATAAGCTAAATTTGATATTATAGATTAATAAAAATGAGATTCTGGCCTAGAACGGGGGAAAACAAAGTATTAGACAGTTAGGTGATTTTCTCCATTGCCGTATTCGAGATAAGTTTGTATGTAAATATAAGTGTTATTTTTATTATTGCATTGTTATTTGTATACTTTAATATTTTATGAATTATATGAATAACATTATGGACAAGTTCGGCAATGATGCGACAAGTGACAAAATCCCAGTTGAACCTTAGGAATAGAATAGGATACGAGTGACATGTCACTAGGACCCTACGTGATATATATGATTATGTGATTCGGGTGCTGGTCAAGTACGTCCTACCGGTGGCTAGGTAGTCTGGCTTGTGTTGTGGATACCTAACAGCTTGTGTGAGTAGCACGTGTAGTTACGTCTTGATCGTCAGCTTGTGTGAGTAGGCCCGTGATTAGCTCAAGAGCGAGCATTTATGTGGTATGAAATATGAGGCAGCTTTGGTTACATATGTGCCACTTGTGTGCAAAGACTTTCTGTGTATCCGATTAGTATTCTAGGTGTTCAACAAGTAATATAAAGATTATGTCAGATGTGAAAGGATATGATTATGTTACGAAATAGTATAGGTATGTACAGAAATTCAATTGAGTATAGAATTCATGAATGGTGAGTTCATGAGCATTGTGACAATGTTATTGTGTTAACCTTATTAATAATGGTATATGTATATATATGTATGGTAAGAATTGTTAATAGCTTATGAATCAGGCTTTTAAGCCAAATTGAATTGAAATGTGGTATGTTGTATTTCACTTGAAAATGATTCATCGGATATGAGCAAAAATAAAAGATTGGCATGATTATTCACTAAAGATGGCTATGTTAGTATGAGAAGTTAAGAGCTTAGAAAATTGAAAAATGATAAGTTATATGTTTGAAATTTTGTATATATATAATTAATGTGCATGTTTACCATGAAATTTGAAATGATTTGTTAATTGGTGTAACATTTTATAATGGGAAAGATTACGGTTGCTAGGCTAATGCCAAGACATTTTGAATTATGGTCATAAATTGAAAAGGGTAATCAATGTTATTGAATAAATTATGATTACGAGACTTAAGGAAATTTATACTATCTGGAAATCATATTATTGAAATGGTAAATTTATGGTATAAGTTGCTTATTATTTTCGTATGAACTTACTAAGCTATATCGCTTACCCCCTTCCTTTCCCATATCTAATATGGTTAATAAGCTAGCTCGGGTTGGAGATCGCCGGAGATCTTATCACATTATCAAGCTATCACTTCGGGTATTGATGAATTCAAGTATTTTGAGTCTATGGCATGTATAGGGACTTAGTCTTTTGGTTATATGTGTCATTATTAATGTGGCCAAATATGTTCGCCTATAATGGATTATTGTTCAAATTGTACATAGCCACAAATGATGGCTTATGTTGATTACAAGTTTATTCATGTGTTAATGCCCTCTTGTGAATGTGATGTTAATATGTTTTAATGGCCTAAGTATGATATGTTTTGTGCCTTTTGAATTGATATGAGTGCATGTGTCAATAAGAGTGGCAAATGGCTTGGTAAATAGCCTTGTTTTTGTCCACACGAGTAGATACATGGGCATCGTGTGTCTAGGCCGTGTGTGACACACAGTCCGCCTCATAGGTGTGTGATTCGACCGTGTGTCCTTTTCACCTTAATTGTTGCAAAATAGAATGCTCAGTATCGAGCACATAGGAAGAGACATGAGCATGTGTCACAGATGTGTGAAGGACACAGCCTAGCACACAGGCGTGTGACCCTAATTTGTTGCTGACGTCATAAACAGAGAGTTACACAGGTTAGGGACACGGGCATGTGTGACCACACAACCTACCGACACAGGCGTGTCCCAAGCCACACGGGCATGTGACCCCTATTTTTATGCAAAAGTTACTAAGTGTTGGGAAAGTTTCCAAAGTTCTTGGTTTAGTCTCGAACCACTCCCAATGTGTGTTTTGAGCTTCGTAAGCTCGTTTAAGGGACGGTATGAATGTTTATGAAAAGTGATAAATTTGAGTGGAAATTTATGCCACAGATTTGAATGTTTGATTGAGTTTAAGTTCAATAATGCCTCGTACCCTGTTTCGGTGTCGAATACGGGTAAGGAGTGTTATATGACTTGGCCCAAAATCAGGATGTTACAGCTCTCCCCCCTTAGGGATTTTTGTCCCTAAAAATCTTACCAGTAAAAAGGTTTGGGTATTGTTTTCTCATGGTTTCCTCAGGTTCCCATGTAGCCTCTTTAACCCCATGTCTTTGCCACAAAACTTTCATAAGTGCAATACTTTTATTCTTCAACTGTTTGACTTCCCAAGCCAAAATCTTAACTAGCTCTTCACCATATGTCATATCCGGTTGAATCTCAACCTCTGTCAATAAAATCAAATGTGAAGGGTCTGATCGGTATCAGCGCAACATAAACACTTGGAACACATAGTGAATCCTTTCCAGTTCAGATGGCAAAGCCAACTGATATGCTACTAGCCCTATTCTTTCAGTAATCTCATACAATCTAATAAAATGCAGACTCAACTTGCCCTTCCGGCCAAATCTGAGAACTTTCTTCCATGGTGACACTTTCAAGAATACCTTATCACCGACCTAAAACTCAATCTCTTTCCATTTCAAATCCGTGTAGGATTTCTATCTATCTGAAGTAGTTTTCAAGTAATCAAGAATTACCTTTACCTTTTCTTCGATTTCTCTGCCTAAATCAACCCAGTGAATCTTATTCTCTCTGAGTTGAGTCCAATACAATAGTGTTCGGCACTTGTGGCCATACAATGCCTCATAAGGTGCCATCTTAATATTTGACTGAAAACTGTTGTTATAAGCAAATTCTACCAAAGGTAGATATTTTTCCCAACTACCCTCGAATTCAAGAATACAACACCGGAGCATATCCTCAAAATTCTAAATTACTCGTTCAGACTGACCGTCAGTTTGCAGATGAGAAACGGTACTAAAGTTCAAATTTGTACCTAAAGCTTCTTGCAACTTTTTCCAAAACCATGAAGTGAACCTTGGATCTCTATCCAATATAATCAAGATAGGCACTCCATGCATTCTAACAATTTCACCAATGTACAATTCAGCTAACTTATCAAGTGAGTAATCGGTACGTACCAAAATAAAATGACCTAACTTCGTTAGCCTATCAACCACAACCCAAATGGCATCTTTCTTTTTCGGTTTCAAGGTCAAACCCATCACAAAATCCATAGTAATTCTATCCCATTTCCACTTAGGAACCATCACAGGCTGAAGTTAACCCGAAGGCACTTAGTGTTCAGCTTTTACTTGCTGACAAATCAGACATCTTGAAACAAACTCAAAAATATCTCTTTTCATACCCTGCCACCAATACAATTTCTTCAAGTCGTTATACATTTTTGTGCTTCATGCAAAATCTTCTGAATCAACTCGGTATCTTTAGAAACAAAAATCCTATTTCGGAACATCAAACACTCATTGAAACCAACCCGAAAATCTGATTCAATAACTGATTCACACTGGATTCTTCTAGCTTGTAAATCACTATCGTATTTTTGAGCTTCATAAATTTGCTGAAGAAATGTCAGTCTAGCTCTCAACTCAACTAAAATCAAACCATCATCGGTTAGAGTCAACTGGGTGTTCATAGCCCTTAAAGCAAATAAGAACTTCCTACTCAAAGCATCAGCGGCCACATTCACCTTTCTCGGATGGTAGTTAATCACTAACTCGTAATCTTTTAACAATTTCAACCATCTCCTCTACCATAAATTCAAATCCTTTTGAGTCATTAAGTACTTGAAACTTTTATGATCAGTATAAACATGACATTTCTCACCATACAAATGATGTCTCCAAATCTTCAACGCAAACACAATGGCGGCTAGCTCCAAACCATGTGTCGGATAATTTTTCTCATGTGGTTTCAATTGCCTCAAGGCATAAGCTATCACTTTGCCTTATTGCATAAGCACACAGCCCAATCCATTCAAGGATGCATCACTATAGATCACAAATTCTTGTCCCGACTCAGGTTGTACTAAAACCAGTGTCTCAGTCAACAATGCCTTCAAGTTCTCAAAACTCTATAAATCACAAATATGCCTTCAACTTTTTCATCGGAGTAGCAATCAAGGAAAATCCTTTAACAAACCACGGTAGTAACTGGCTAAGCCCAAAAAGCTTCTAACCTCAGATACATTCCTCAGCTATTTCTAATCAACAATCGCTGAGATCTTACTCAGGTCAACTTGAATACCTTCGCCTAAAATAATGTGCCCTAAGAATCTGACTTCTCGAAGCCAAAACTCACTTTTACTAAACTCAGCATACAACTGTTCATCTTTCAAATTTTGTAAAACAGTTTTCAAATGCTCAGCATGCTCGGACTCATTTCAAGAATAAATCACTATATCATCAATAAAAACAACTACAAACTTATCCAAATATGGTCAAAAAATCCAGTTCATCAAGCCCATAAAAACAACAGGAGCATTTGTTAACCCAAATGGCATAACAAGGAATTCATAGTGCCCATACCTCGTCCGAAATGCAATTTTCGGCATATCTGACTCCTTAACCCTCAATTGGTAATAACCAGACCTTAAGTCTATCTTTGAAAACCATGTGGCCCCTTTCAATTGGTCAAAAAAATCATCTATTCTCGAAAAAGGATACTTGTTCTTTATGGTCACCTTATTAAGTTATTGGTAATCAATGCACAGTCTCATAGAGCCATCTTTCTTTTTCACAAATAATACTGGTGCACCCCACGGAGAAAAACTAGGTCTCACAAAACCTTTATCCATCAACTCTTGCAACTGAGCTTTCAACTCTTTTAATTTTGTTGGAGCCATTCTATACGGAGCAATCAAAACAGGTGCAATGCTAGGGACTAACTCAATACCAAATTCAACTTCTCTAACTAGAGGCAATCCGGGCAACTCTTTTGGAAACACATCCGTATACTCACATACTACCAACACTGACTCAATCTTTAACTTAGACACTTTGGTATTCAACACAAAGGTAAGATAAGATTCGCAACCCTTTCTCATATACCTCTGAGCTGTCATAGAAGAGATCACAACTGGCAATCCATTCGATTTATCTGACTTAACCCGAAGAATATCACCACTTTCACATTTCAACTCAATAATTTTTCTTCCATAATTTACTACCACATCATGAATGGTCAACCAATCCATACCAAGAATTACATCAAATTTATCAAATGGAAAAATCATAAGATTAGCCGGAAAACAATGACCTCTAATTATCAAAGGATAATTCTTAGATACTTTATCAACTAACACATGCTTGCCTAGAGTGTTCGACACTTTTATCACAAATTCTATAGACTCAACAGGCATATTCATACTAGATACCAATTTCATACAAACATATGAATGGGTTGATCCTGGACCAATCAAAGTAACAACATGAGTATCATACAGAGAAAAAGTACCTGTAATTACATTAGGAGATAAAGCCTCTTCGCAAGCGCAAATGGCATAAGTCCATCGTAGGTGTTCTACCCACGGTTCTCACAGCTAAATCTCTAGATGCACTCTTGCTACTTGCTCCATTTCCCGGATTTCTCTGAGGCCTCCCTCTAGAAGTAGTATTACCAGATTTTGCACTCTGAAGTTTTTCTTTCTCAACCATACCAGGGCAATCTTTGATAAAGTGATCATGTGAACCGCACTTGAAACATGCTCAGTTATTCATCCAACACTCACTGGGGTGACGTCTACCACAATGCTGACATTTCACTCTATTTGGTCGAGCATTGCCAACAAGAGCAATCGAAATGGTTTGAGCTTTCGAACCCGAGTACTGTTTATTTCGATTTCTGTTTGAGAGCCCAACAGAAGCATTGGAACGAGAATAGAAACCCCTTGACTTCTTTGATGAAGACTGAAATGACTTAACTCATAAGTCTCTTCTTTGAGTCCCTAGCTTCGATCTCGGCCTTTCTTTTCTCTTTAACCAATTCCTCAGCCTTGCAAGCTCTCTCTACAAGTATCACAAATTCTTTCAGTTCAAGAATACCAACCAACAATCAGATATCTTCATTCAATCCGTCTTCAAATCTCTTACACATAATGGCCTTAGTCGATACATATTCCCGAGTGTACTTGCTAAGTCTTACAAACTCCCGAGTGTACTTGCTAAGTCTTACAAACTCACGCTCGTACTCTGTTACTATCATTCAGCCCTGTTTTAACTTAAAAAATTCCTTTCTTTTCTGATCGATAAACCTCTGGCTAATGTACTTCTTACGAAACTCTTCTTGGAATAATTCCTAATTAACTTTCTCCATGGTACAACTGACACAAGGGTGTTCCACCACTGATAAACCGAGTCTCTCGGGAGTCACACAACACATTCCATACATTCTTTAGGTGTGCAAGACAACTCATCAAATACTCTGATGGTGTTCTCGAGCCAGAACTCTACCCTTTCGGGACCATCATGTATATTAGCTCAGAATTCGTCGGTTCCTTGTTTAAGAATTCTGTCAACCGGGGGCTTGTTCATTCTCACCATTTCCACAACCTGGAGGGCTACAGGGATAGGTTGAAGATTTGGTGGGGGTGGAGGAGGTCGAGCATTCGGGTTCGTTCGGACGAACTCTGTATACCATGCATTCATCATATGGAGAAAGGCTTCCCTATCCCCTTCTTCTCCTCCCTGACTTACAGTTATGGGTCTACTTTCAACTGGCGCTGCCCCTTGAGCAGGAGCCGGCGCATTACTTTCTACATCATCTGCCATGGCTCAATCAGGATCCATTTACTATAAGAAAACACAATTTTATAAATGTAAGGAGTCGTCACATTATCACAATATATATATGGCATGTATAGCTAGAGTCGTACACACGCTACGTTAGTTCGAGAATCGACTAAATCGTAGTTTTGATACCACTAAATGTAACACCCCTTACCTGCATTCGACTCCAGAATAGGGTATGATGCATTACCGGACTTATACACAAGTAATCATGTAGAACTGAGACATAAATTTCTATCCAAATTTAAAATTTTCATATACGTTCATATTGTCCCTATTACGAGCCTACGAGGCCCAGAACATACATTGGGAGTGGTTCGAGAATAAACCCAGGCCTTTCAAAATTGTTACAACACTTAGAAAATTTTCATGCCTTGAAGGGTCACACGCCCGTGTAGGTAAGCCGTATGGTCTCACACGCCCGTGGGGCTTGGGACACGCTCGTGTCCTCAGCCCGTGTAACTCTTTATTTATGATATCATCAACAAATTAGGGTCACACGGCCAAGGCACACGCCCGTATACTAGGTCGTGTGGGTGATTTTATATTCATCATTTTTCATAAATTAGCTGCAGACTTCACATGCACTGTGCATATGCCCGTGTCCCTAGGCCATGCCATTCACACGGTTGAGACACACGGCCGTGTCTTTGCCCGTGTGGCCAATTCGAAGCTAAAATTCAAAAATGCAGGGGACACATGTTCGGATCACACACCTAAAGGGCAAGCAGTGTGTCACACACGGCCTAGACACACGCCCATATGCCTACCCGCGTGGCAAAAATGTGGCCATTTACCAAGTCTTTTTGCCACCAGTACTTGCACCAACCTACATAACATCAAACCACCCCAATCCAAGCATATGCACACAACCAAGACATCCACACATCAATTACATGCTATTTTCTATCACATACAATATTTTATAATTATCGTCACAAACCATGCAATAACTCCATCCATGAAAGGCATCTCTATATGTATAAATACTTAACCAATATTAGCCAATACCAAATGACCATTTACAAAATGAATCAAATACCATTACAAGCCAAAGCATTTCGCCAAATCAATAATGACACAAATCATAAAAAGACCAAGTCCCTATACATGTCATATTCAAAACATCTAAACCAATTATACTCAAATGATCAAATTGATAGTATGATCGATGCTCCGACTACTTCCGATCCCCGAGCTAGCTTGGCAACAGGAAGGGGAGTAAGCATAAGGCTTTGTAAGTTCACATGCAATAATAAACAATATTAAGCAACATTTAGCATGAGTATCATACTATTTAACTTAACATAAATCACATATTTATCATCATAGTTTCATATGCATAACTTTATCATTATTAATCTTACCAAAAGCTAATCACTTGACAAGCTCATTCCTATGAGTTTTTCGTACATACCTGTACCATCTCGTGACTTAACATACTCTTTCTCATTCTTGACATACCCGTTGAACACTTGGAATACTAAACGGATACATGGAAGGTCTTTGCACACAAGTGCCACATATGTAGCCAAAGCTACCTCATTTTTCATATCACATAAAGGCTCTCTCTCGAGCTAATCACGGGTCTGCTCATACAAGCTGACGGTCAAAACGTAGCTACACGGGCTGCTCACACAAGCTGTCAGGTATTCGCAACACATGCTAAACTACCTAGCCACCAGTAGGACATACATGACCAGCACCCGGATTCACATAAACATATATATCACATGGGGTCCTAGTGACATGTCACTTGTATCATATCCTATTCCCAAGGTTCTAACGAGATTTTCTCTCTGTTGTCGGAACTTGTCGAATGTATTCATCGAATCAATTATACAATTCATACAATATCAATGCATTAAAAATATGATCAAAATATAGCATTATTTACATATGAACTTACCTCGGTACAAAATATGGCTAATTAATTCGATTTAGTCTACAACCTTGTTCTTTCCCCAGTCTAGGTCTAAACTCTATTTTTCTTGATCTATAATAGCAAATTTAGCTCATTTAATTATCAAATTGTTAAAAACAATCCAAAAACCATACTTTGGCAAAATTACTATTTTACCCCTAAACCTTTATGTATTTACAAATTAGTCCTTAGGGTCATAAAATAAAATGTACTCATTTTCTTTGTCACCCAACCCTAGTCGAGCCTATATCATGCTTATACCAGCCTACATTTTTCATCAAATCACATTTCTACCACCTATTTTTACCACTTTTACAATTGAGCCCTTTTTAGATGTTTTCATCAAAAATCACTTAGTAAAAGATGCTTATCACACATCAAACTTTCATAATCTACCATAAAACATAAAAATACATGCATGTCACACATGGATCACACCCTAGACATCAACCCGAGCTCAAATAAATAGTAAAAATGGCTAGATCGGTTGATAACAACTACAAAAATGTAAAGAACATTAAGAACAGGGCCAGGATGCACTTACTATCAAGCTTGGAAAGTGAAGAAACCCTAGCTATGGCTCCTTACAAATTTTGACACTTGATGGAGAAGATGGACAAGATTTTTACTTCATTTTTCCCTTTTAATTCTTTTATTAACCAAATGACAAAAATGCACTTTTTGCTAAGCTCTCAAAATTTACCAATTCATGCCCATTTTTATCCATAAAAATAGAAATTGGTCAGATTGCTATTTAAGGACCTTTAATTAATAATCCATAGCTATTTCATGCTTAAATCTTCTAGAATCACATATTTTGCAACTTTTGCAATTTAGTGCTACATGTCAAATTAGACACTTTATTAATAAAATTTCTTCATGAAATTTTCACACAATCATGAAAACATATCATAGGCCTCAACACATTCATAAAATAATTGTTTCTACTTTGGATTTGTGGTCTCAAAACCACTATTTTGACTAGACCCAAAATTGGGATGTTACAATGCAGGTAGTACACTCGAGGTGTATAAATCAGAATCTGTCAATTCATGTCCAATGGTACCCATAGGGTACTACATCAGAGAGTACACACTCAAGCCACACATGTATACAACAGGATTACCAGTCTAGGCTAAATCCTTTTTATGACATATGCTCTAAAGTACTTGATCTGGCTTACCCGTCTAGGCTAAATCCTTTCTATCATAAGGTCAATAGGATTACTCGTCCCAGCTAAATCCCGTCCACAACAAATGCAGGACCTCATTCATTTCGGGAAATCACATATCCATCGAATTTTCCATTTATTCAAATGGAATTTAGCATCTTTCAAGAATTATCAAGCATGTGGTCAATCTGATATATTTATGCATTTATGTAATTCAAATGTTCACATTCAACTCAAGCATAAAATTAACATTTTTATCATTTATCATTTTTCGGGCATTATAATTGATCGGGCACTTTCATTTATTGGGCTTTAACGAGTATGTTATCATTTCACACATTTATGGCATTTATACAATTTACATACACAACATTCAATTCGAGCATATAAACATATACAGTTTAGTTATACGAACTTACCTCGACAATGTTCATGTACATAAAATCTACTAATCTGACATTTTCCTATTTCATCGTTCTAGCTCCGAATTTGGTCTATCCAGATTTATACGAGTAAATTTGACATTAATTTACTGTATTTCACATTAAGTGGACTTAATTTTATCCTAGGCAAAATTACCATTTTTCCCCTAACTTTTTCCATAAATTCCCATTTTGTCATTAGGCTCAAAAAATATAATTTGTGCAATTTACTCCCTATTCCAAGCCTAACCAAAATTTCATTACAAAATTTACAGCACATGTATTCATAAAAATTTAGCATTTTTCATCAAATTTCACAACTTTACATTTTATTACCTAAATCACGTTCTCATCAAAAATCACTTTGTAAAAATTGTTTATCTAACAACAACCTTTCATTTTCTACCATAAATTTCTAATTTTCAGCATATTCATCCATGACCCAAATTTCATTCCTTGATAACTTTTCAAATTAATCCCCCAAATAGATAGATTAAGCTATCCCGATTTCAAAAATATCAAAATTACTAGAAACGGAACAAGAAAACTTACCCAATTTGCCCAAGTAAGCTTGCTTTCTCTTTCCTAGGGTTTTCATGTATTATTTTGGGGAAGAAGATGATATCAATGATTTTTATTTCTATTTAATTAATTTATCATCTTTAATTATTTTGATTTCTAATTTAATCCTTAGCCTTTTTCTAATTTTCCATAGATGAATCATCTAAAAAAATCTACAAAATTTTTATTAATGGTCCAATTACCATATAAGGACCTCAAGTTTTGAATTCCCTAGCTATTTAATCCTTATAGCTACTAGAATTTATCTTTTACATTTTATGCTATTTAGTCCTTTCCCTAATTAAACACATAATCGATAAAATTTTCGTATCAAAATTTTCACATGACATTTGTAACATAATACAGACCATATAATAAAATAAAAATTAATTTATTTTTGACTTGGATTTGTGGTCCCCAAACCACTATTCAGATTTTACCAAAATTGGTCTATTACAATTAGGGTTTACATGATTTGGGTACTGGTCTTGAAATGTCCTACCAATGGCTGAGGTTCGGCATTTGTTGTGGATACTCCACAGCTCATGTGAGCAGCATCATGTAGTTACATTCTGACCCACAACTCGTGTGAGCATACATGTACAAGAATTTACGGATTATAGTTATATGAGTTAGCGCACTTTGTTTGAGCTATCCCGAGTATCCAACAGTGTTCTAAACGGTTCAACGAGCATTATTCGAAAAGGAAATGATAAGAGAATAACATGAACTAAGACATGTTCATATATGAACTGATTTGATATGGTGATACATGGAAAAATGTAAGTTGAGATGAATGATATATTCTTATGTTACATGGTTAGATGTTGTCGTCATCCAAGATAAATTACCTATGTCTTATGCTTATATTGCTAACATGTTTGGTGTGAATGCTTAGGCTTTTCCCAAGCTTTGGTTGGATTATGCCATGTTAAACTTACTTATTATGTGATAAAATGGTAAGTTGAGTTTTACATTATATGAACTTACTAAGCATTTATGCTCAATATGTGTTATTTTCCATATTTTATAGTGTATCAAAAGCTCATTCGGGTTGGAAGCTTGTCAGAGTTATATCACACTATCCATCGGCTAAATCGATAGATTTTGGTTTCTCTAAGTTGTGGTTATAATGGCATGTATAGGTGTTTCGGTTGATGTTGAATCCATTATGTTTTGGCTTGTAAATTTGGTATTCTGTATGAATTGGTGTTAAGTTGGCATGTATATATATTTGGCCTTGTAATGGTTATTATTTTGGTGTTTATGGTAACTAAATGATGGAAGTTAAAATGGTAGTTAAAAATGTTTGTATAAATTATCTTTCGATATGTTTGAATGTGGTGATTTGGTATATGGGTTATAGATGATAAATATAGCTAACAGTGTTAGGTGTTAAACGGCATAATAGGTACTGTTGGTGTGAATTTGTTAGGTAAACAAAATGGTATGTTATGGTATAAACTTAGTTATAAGTTGGTTGAACTTTTGGCTAAATTATGCGTATGGTTATACATGTTTAACTGTTGCGATTGATGTGCCTTTTGGGCATATTGGTTGTATGCACATGTACCTTATTTGGATAGCTTGTTATGGCATGGTTTGGTGCACTTTGTAGTGCTTGATTATAGGTGGAAAATTGGTTGTAGGTATGTGTATGTTTGGGTGAGAAAAATGGCTTGGAAATGGCCTATTTTTATCCATATGGCCAGAGACACGGACGTGTGTCTCAGCCGTGTGTGACACACAACCAGACGAAATGGCCGTGTCTCCCCTGTAGCTTACAAAAGGTTACAGGTTAGCCAGTTACATGGCCTAGCACATAGCCTGGCACATAGGAGTGTAGCTTGGTCATGTGACCTAAGTCAGATAGTTACATGGGTATGGACACAGGCTAGGACACGACTGTGTGTCCCTAATTCGAATGTCCACACAGCATAAGACACGAGCTTGTGTCTTAGCTGTGTGAGTCACATGACCTTGTGAACCTTGTAGTTTGAAATTTAGTCCCGATTTGTTTCTAATGTGTTTTTTTTAGGGGGTTCAAAGGCTCATATAAGGGACAATGTGTAAGTTATTAATGGACTTTGCTATGATTTATGTTGTGAAGTATATGATTTATAGTCTGTAACCTTATTTCAGCGACGGATATGAGTTAGGGGTGTTACAATCCACGCCACTGGAATATCATTAATTATGATACATCTTCTACTCATTCTCCTAATCGGGCTAACTCTCTGATTGTTGCTACTGTGAGGTCTTCTTCTCGTACATCCAATACTTCTTTGCCGACTCCAACAAATAATATGGACGTCTTAGCCTTGTTAGACGAAGTTTGTAGAAATGAAAGAGTTACTGTCGCACTTTCAAACACATTGACGAGTCGAACTTAGGAAAAGGCCTGCTCCCTTGAGAGCACTCAAGGAATGAAGCAGCCAGAATATCGAAGGTAATAACCGCCCCTAATTTTTACGTCGTAGACTTAGGCAAGGGCCTACTCCCATGAGAGCAATCACCCTTTTTTCTCCTGCGCTTCCTCATGTTGTTACCTTGCCAATAGAGTCTGCCAACTCCACAGGCTCTGTAGTCCATCCGTTGATCCTCCTGCAGTTATAATCCCACCAGAAAAAATATGCCAAACCAACAAAAGGCACATTTTGGTTCCTCACTTGACAATGCTCTGACTAGCGAAGCATATGCTCTTTTCCCATGGCAGGATCTCTTGAGGGCAAGGAAAAATCCTTTCTGACTACATGCCATCCAGCAGCAATAAAATAACAGTTTGCCATAGTAGGTGAAAGAGGCTTTCCTCTCTTCTCTTTCCTCAAATCCTCAACTATCCCCACACTCTGTACTGGAGAGATCCTTATAAGCTTTATCAGCTGAATATGGGCTTATGAGCGGCCTTTTAAGAGACTTGTAATCAAAACAACATTAAACTAGCAAGCTTGGAAGAAACTTTTCACTCTGGCGAGCAGTCCTTAGCTCAACTACGCAAGACTCATAAGGTAGCTCTCAACCGAATCAATGATCATGACTTTTGTGTTCTCACTTGGAAAATGAAATATATGATTTTGGAAAGTCAGGTGTAATAGCCCAAAATTGGGTCTAGTTGCAACAGAGGTTTCGGGACCACAAAATCAGAGATAGAAATAATTATTTTATGATTATTCTAAGGTCTATGATATGATTGCATGATTATGTGAAAATTTCGTGAAGAAATTCTATGCATAAAGTGCTCAATTTGAAGTTAGGGACTAAATTGAATAAGTTGCAAAACTTGCACTCTAGAAGTTTCTAGTATGAAATTGCTTTGAAATATTAATTAGGAGGTCTTAAATAGGAATTTGACCAATTTCTAAGTTATGGACAAAAATTGGACATGGAATTTTTGAAAGTTTAGTAAGGAAGGGCATTTTGGTAATTTGGTAATTAAAAGAAATAAAAAGGGAAAATAAAGCCAAAATTTACTCATTTTCTTCATGGAGGCCGAAATTAGAATGGGGGAAGCCATGGCTAGGGTTTTCAAGCTTTCCAAGCTCAATAGTAAGTCCGTTCTAGCCCTGTTTTTCAAGTTCTTTACGTTTTTGGAATCCCGGTAATTTGATTAAGCTTATTCTAGCAATAATTTAAGCTAGGGTTCATATTTGGAAAAATACCCATAGGTGAAATGTGTTTATTTTGATGTTTTATGATAGAATATGAGGTTTTAAATTATGTTAAACAACTTGTGCTACTCGGTTTTGAGTGAAAATGAGTAAAAGGCTTAATCTCCAAAAATACCTAATAGTTATAAGTATATGTTAGAGTGAGAATTTGATGTTTCCATAGAAGGGAAAAGTGATCAGCATGTCATAAAACATAAGAATAAGGGATGAAGTTTAATTCCCGAGCCTAGGGGCAAAAGTGTAAATATGCAAAAGTTTAGGGGCAAAATTGTAATTTTTCCAAAGTTTGAGTTAAGGACTGTTTTGAATAGTACATTAGTTAAATAAGTGAAATATGATGTTTTAGATCCCAAAAATGAGATTTGAACCTAGAATGAGAGAAAAATTAAAAATTTGAGAAAGTTGGTAAAATGGCCGTTTTAGTATCGAGGTAAGTTAATATGTATAATAAGCATTAATTTATGCATGTTTCAATGTAAAATTGATATATTTACTATGATATCCGAGGTGTTGAAAGTATGTAAGTTGGTATGATAATAATAAAGCAATAATGTTTGTAATTTATATTTGAAAGTTAAATTTAGTGAATTAATTGAATTATATTAAATTAAATGATTATAGTGCCAAGTTTATGAATTGATTTAAAAATATGTCTATGGTACATGAAGTGCATTGAATTATCATACATAAATGTGATTTCTATGATTATGGATATTATGCGAAATTGTAAGTTCATACGATTTTTAATAAGGCAATGTGTAATTTAATGTTATTGCCTTGATATTAAATGAGATGTAAGTTTATATGTAAGTAATACATCAATATTACTTGTATTATGATATTTTATAATAATATTGGAAATATGTTTGTGGATAATTATTTGATTGGTGAAATTGTTGGAAAAGAGAGAAAATCCCGTTGAACCTTCTGGAAAGATTGGATGATACAGAGATGGTATGTAGCTAGGTCACATGTTTGGTCTTGAGTGCACATCATGTGTACAAGAGAGCTACGAGACATTATGATGTAGCTAGGTCACATGGGTGATACTATGTGTACACCATGTAGACAAGAGAGCTACGGGATATATGTAGCTAGGTCGCATGCGTGGTTCTAGGTGAAGGACACCATGTAGACAAGAGAGCTACGAGATAAACCGGCTGGGTCACATCGGTGGTACTAAGTGTTCATCATGTGTACAAGAGAGCCGAACTTTATGATGGGTGGAGCTATGTGCTTGAAACCACCAAGTATCGAGGATTGATCCAAGTGTTCAACGGAGACTTACTATGTACTTTGCTTTGTGAGTTTTGTGATGAAATAGTGTAGGTATATGTTTATGAAAATTATGAGCAATGTGCTCGATAGTTTGGTGAACTTTGATAAGACAAAACGGATTAAGTGGAATTATGTAAGAATGAATTTTAGTAGTAAAAATAGTGTTGGACAGCAGCAGTTGCGTGACTTTGAAAATTCACTAAAAATTGTGGAAATTGAATAAAAATGCAAATGATATATGAAAATAAATCTTAATGAGTCTATTTTTACATGAATGAAACAGGGGAAGCAAAAAAATTCTATATTGTGTGATATTTGAATTCTTGTGAAATAGGGTCTGAATGAATTCGAGATCCCCTATTCTGACTTTATAAATTCACCATAAATTGTACAAAAATTATGAAGACTCATACCTTACATGCATGGATTCCTTATTGAGTCTGCTTTTAAGGGAAATAAATGGCATGGTCGTTGGAATTCTGTACAGGGAGAAATTTGGTTCGTAGTACACAGAGGTCAGAGTAGTCGTACTCTGAAACAGGGGAGGCTTTAACTAATAAACTGTTACTAATTGACTAAACAAAAAATTATGAAAATTTTATGGTGGAAAGATATGTGAGTCTAGTTGCAGAGAAAATTGATGGATCTTAATTTCGAGCTCTGTAGCTCGAATTATAAATAAGTAAGTGACTATGACTCGTGTGGACAGTTTGATGTGAGCATTTATTGGTAAATTGTGAAATCGTACTTACAAGAATGCTCTATACATTAAGGATGTGGAATGGAGAGGAGGAGGAGGAAAATAAATATATGTGGAATACATGGAAACTATGGTATATGAAATATTGATATAATGAAATAAATGATATGTGTTTATAAGAAAATAGAAAGAGAATGATATGTGTCATGACATGTATACATATATAAATATATGACTAGTCTTAATGTAATGCTTGTTGGGTATGGAGTTGAATTGAAATGTTTCAGCAAACATGTTATTCTGCACAGATCCAATTGTGGTATTTTATAAAGATATGATCTAGCTTTAAATATGAATGCTTGATGATTAAGTGAAGTGGTAAGATGATAATCTTGGTGTAAATGTATAAGTGGTACTATAATAGACAAGGTAAAATAACTATGAGAGACACATGTATGATGACATACAAATGCTATGTTTGTGGTTTAAATTGAGATTTTTAATCATTAAATGAATACCATGTTATATGCTTTTGATTTTGTATAAGTGGGTAAGAGATTAAGGTTGACCAAAGCTTGGAAAATAGCCTAGGTATATTCCACACAAAGCAGATTACACGACCATGTGTCTCGTAGTGTATGGAACACGACTTGGGACACGGGCATGTGGAGCCTTAAAGCATGAAATTTCCAAGATTTTCGTAAGTTCTGGTTTAATCCCAACCCTTTCTAAAGTATGTTTTGGGCCTCGTAGGTTTGTATTAGGGACCTTATGATTAAATGCAAAAGTTTGAATTTGATACAAATTTTATGGCCCGTATTTTAGTTTAATGTTTTTATCTTTGTCCGGTAATGCCTCGTACCTTATCCCGGCCTTAGGTACGGGTAAGGGGTGTTACATTTAGTTGTATCAGAGCAGGTTTAGTCGATTCTCAGACTAACATAGAAAGTGTGAGAGTTTAGTTATACATGCCGCAAATATGTGATAATGTGATGTCTCCCGACACTAATGAGGACCATTTTGTTGAAAATGAAGTATTCTCCAACCGAGCTACATCTGACCATTTGATAGCGATATTGAAGTATTTGAATAAAGTGTAGCTATGATGTGTTAAACTCGGAAAGGTATGAATAAGAATTCGTGATATATGTATATGTGATAATATGTGAGATGAAAGTTTATATAGTGATATATTTATTCATATTTGTTTGGCCTTCATATGTTGTTGCATGCTTGAGTAAATTAATGAGTAAATGTGATGAGTAAAGTTATTCAAAATTCATAGAATGTATGAGTGAGTGCACTTGTTTAAAATGAGATAATTGGAAATTTTATGTAAGACAGATATGAATAATAAATTGTTTGAAGTGGATAGTATGATTATAATGATATATGTGGATAATGGAAAAAAAAAAAAAAGAGAATGTGTCATATAGATATATGTCAGAATCGAGTTAGAGACTATACGACCTCACCCCCTTACCGATGAGGTGTAAATAACGGAAATTCATGAGAATTATGTTGGCTAAGTTCCTAAGTGTGGAATCAAAGAGTTCAAAGATAAAATAATTATAGATATGACCGGAGACTCGAGAATGGTTGACAAGTGAAGGACAGAGTTAGAGAAATATCGTAGACTCGAGTTATCTTGGGATTCAAATTGATGACACAAAGAGCCTTGAAAGTATCGTCTTGAAAAAAAATTAGTTAGTAATACTGGAAATTATGAGAAAGATACTAAACCTCACTCCATAAAGATTTTCGAGGATGAAAATCTCTAAAGGGGGGAGAGTTGTAATAGCCCAAAATTGGGTCTAGTTGGAACAGAGACCACAAAATCAGAGATAGAAATAATTATTTTATGATTATTCTGAGGTCTATGATATGATTGCATGATTCTGTGAAAATTTCGTGAAGAAATTCTATGCATAAAGTGCTCAATTTGAAGTTAGGGACTAAATTGAATAAGTTGCAAAACTTGCACTCCAGAAGTTTCTAGTATGAAATTGCTTTGAAATATTAATTAGGAGGTCTTAAATAGAAATTTGACCAATTTCTAAGTTATGGACAAAAATGGGACATGGGTGGAATTTTTGAAAGTTTAGTAAGGAAGGGCATTTTGGTCATTTGGTAATTAAAAGAAATAAAAAGGGAAAATAAAGCCAAAATTTACTCATATTTTTCATGGAGGCCGAAATTAGCATGGGGGAAGTCATGGCTAGGGTTTTCAAGCTTTCCAAGCTCAATAGTAAGTCCGTTCTAGCCCCGTTTTTCAAGTTCTTTACGTTTTTGGAATCTCGGTAATTTGATTAAGCTTATTCTAGCAATAATTTAAGCTAGGGTTCATATTTGGAAAAATACCCATAGGTGAAATGTGTTTATTTTGATGTTTTATGATAGAATATGAGGTTTTAAATTATGTTAAACAACTTGTGCTACTCGGTTTTGGGTGAAAATGAGTAAAAGGGCTTAATCGGTAAAAATACCTAATAGTTATAAGTATATGTTAGAGTGAGAATTTGATGTTTCCATAGAAGGGAAAAGTGATCAGCATGTCATAAAACATAAGAATAAGGGATGAAGTTTAATTCCCTGAGCCTAGGGGCAAAAGTGTAAATATGCAAAAGTTTAGGGGCAAAATTGTAATTTTTCCAAAGTTTGAGTTAAGGACTGTTTTGAATAGTACATTAGTTAAATAAGTGAAATATGATGTTTTAGATCCCGGAAAATGAGATTTGAACCTAGAATGAGAGAAAATTAAAAATTGAGAAAGTTGGTAAAATGGCGCTTTTAGTATCGAGGTAAGTTAATATGTATAATAAGCATTAATTTATGCATGTTTCAATGTAAAATTGATATATTTACTATGATATCCGAGGTGTTGAAAGTATGTAAGTTGGTATGATAATAATAAAGCAATAATGTCAGAATTTATATTTGAAAGTTAAATTTAGTGAATTAATTGAATTATATTAAATTAAATGATTATGGTGCCAAGTTTATGAATTGATTTAAAAATATGTCTATGGTACATGAAGTGCATTGAATTATCATACATAAATGTGATTTCTATGATTATGGATATTATGCGAAATTGTAAGTTCATATGATTTTTAATAAGGCAATGTGTAATTTAATGTTATTGCCTTGATATTAAATGAGATGTAAGTTTATATGTAAGTAATACATCAATATTACTTTTATTATGATATTTTATAATAATATTGGAAATATGTTTGTGGATAATTATTTGATTGGTGAAATTGTTGGAAAAGAGAGAGAAATCCCCGTTGAACCTTCGGAAAGATTGGATGATACAGATGGTATGTAGCTAGGTCACATGTATGGTGCTGAGTGCACATCATGTGTACAAGAGAGCTACGAGACATTATGATGTAGCTAGGTCACATGGGTGATACTATGTGTACACCATGTAGACAAGAGAGCTACGGGATATATGTAGCTAGGTCGCATGCGTGGTTCTAGGTGAAGGACACCATGTAGACAAGAGAGCTACGAGATAAACTGGCTAGGTCACATCGGTGGTACTAAGTGTTCACCATGTGTACAAGAGAGCCGAACTTTTATGATGGGTGGAGCTATGTGCTTTGAAACCACCAAGTATCGAGGATTGATCCAAGTGTTCAACAGAGACTTACTATGTAATTGCTTTGTGAGTTTTGTGATGAAATAGTGTAGGTATATGTTTATGAAAATTATGAGCAATGTGCTCGATAGTTTGGTGAACTTTGATAAGACAAAACGGATTAAGTGGAGTTATGTAAGAATGAATTTTAGTAGTAAAATAGTGTTGGACAGCAGCAGTTGCGTGACTTTAAAAATTCACTAAAAATTGTGGAAGTTGAATAAAAATGCAAATGATATATGAAAATAAAGCTTAATGAGTCTATTTTCACATGAAAGAAACAGGGGAAGCAAAAGAATTCTATATTGTGTGATATTTGAATTCTTGTGAAACAAGGTCTGAATGAATTCGAGATCCCCTATTCTGATTTTATAAATTCACCATAAATTGTAGAAAAATTATTAAGAGTCATACCTTACATGAATGGATTCCTTATTGAGTCTATTTTTACGGGAAATAAATGGCATGGTCATTGGAATTCTGTACAGGGAGAAATTTGGTTCGTAGTACACAGAGGTCAGAGTAGTCATACTCTAAAACAGGGGAGGTTTTAACTAATAAACTGTACTAATTGGCTAAACCAAAAATTATGAAAATTTTATGGTGGAAAGATACGTGAGTCTAGTTTCAGAGAAATTTATGGATCTTAATTTCGAGCTCTGTAGCTCGAATTATAAATAAGTAAGTGACTATGACTCGTGTGGATAGTTTGATGTGAGCATTTATTAGTAAATTGTGAAATCGTACTTACAAGAATGCTCTATACATTAAGGATGTGGAATGGAGAGGAGGAGGAGGAAAATAAATATATGTGGAATACATGGAAACTATGGTATATGAAATATTGATATAATGAAATAAATGATATGTGTTTATAAGAAAATAGAAAGAGAATGATATGTGTCATGACATGTATATATATATATAAATATATGACTAGTCTTAATGTAATGCTTGTTGGGTATGGAGTTGAATTGAAATGTTTCAGGCAAACATGTTATTCTCACAGATCCTGAATTGTGGTATTTTATAAAGATATGATCTAGCTTTAAATATGAATGCTTGATGATTAAGTTTGAAGTGGTAAGATGATAATCTTGGTGTAAATGTATAAGTGGTACTATAATAGACAAGGTAAAATAACTATGAGAGACACATGTATGATGACATACAAATGCTATGTTTGTGGTTTAAATTGAGATTGTTTAATCATTAAATGAATACCATGTTATATGCTTTTGATTTTGTATAAGTGGGTAAGAGATTAAGGTTGACCAAAGCTTGGAAAATAGCCTAGGTATATTCCACACAGCAGACACGACCATGTGTCTCTCACGTGTATGGAACACGACTTGGGACACGGCATGTGGAGCCTTAAAGCATGAAATTTCCAAGATTTTCGTAAGTTCCTGGTTTAGTCCCGAACCCTTTCTAAAGTATTTTTGGCCCTCGTAGGTTTGTATTAGGGACCTTATGATTAAATGCAAAAAGTTTGAATTTGATACAAATTTTATGGCCTGTATTTTAGTTTAATGTTTTTATCTTTGTCCGGTAATGCCTCGTACCTTATCCCGGCCTCGGGTACGAGTAAGGGGTGTTACATCAGGCCAAATAAATGGAGGAAGAGATCAATTAGCTAAAGGCCAAAGAGTTCTCTTAGGAGGAGAAGTTCAAGTATCAAGGCCATCAATGCTTATCAGAGTTGGAGCATCTAAGCCAATCCAATGAAGAGGCCTTGAAAAAGTACCAGGAGGACAACAAAAAAAAAATCTAGCTAAGGCTTTGCCTATACTATGTTTCAATCTAGTCCTTCACACCTAAGTTGTTACAGGTCTCCTCAACTTGAGTCAAGTGAACTTCAACTGCCTACAAAAGGACACTACTGAATCCCCAAACATGAATGTTATAATCTTAAGGGCAATGATTGGGAGAAGTTACAAAGGGAATGGAAGCAATCGACCAACTTCTTTGTAACACCCTATACCCAGCTTGGTCGCCAAGCCCGAACACCAGGATGCCACATCATTGTCTCATATCACACTCATAGTAAATTGTCACATTTAGTATACAAGTATCTTTATTTTCTTTTGTTACTAAAGCAATCATGCGAATATTAAGACATGCAAACTTAAATTAATGTTTAACCATGCTAACATATGACAAATAAACATAAAATGGACATACATCGAGCATTTGGACCATTTAGCAAATTTTTCCCAAAAATGTTACGTAGTTACCGATACAACCTCCATGGTATCTATATTTTCTTTAGGTGGTATCGATACCACTTGAAAAATCGATACCAAACTAGCATTCAGTTTCTCGCCAAATTTTAAAACATTGAAAATTATTGGTACCCTTCGTAAGGTATCGATAAACTTAGCTCGAGTATCGATACTCAGGCTAAAGTATCGAAACCAAATCAATATTCTATTTCCCTACACCATCAAAAATGCAGAGGTACCATTTTTAAAAATCAAATATCGATATGTCTGCTACAGACTAAAAAATCTCAGCATTCTTCAACATTAAAACCATTCAAACTTAATCTCAAACAACATGATTCATTCACCTAGTTAAAAAAAACATCAAAATATCCGAAACAACAGTCCTAATATCATATTCAAGTCCATATACTTCCAAACATAAATAGCATACAAACAACCCAAAAATTGACTTAGCAAAATCGATATAAAGTCTACCATATTGGCCTATCACATTGCCTTTATTCCCCAAACATTTACAAGCATATAACTCCCACTAATGGAAACTAAATAGTCAGCTTAGATCAATCCCTCGAAAGCCACACCGCTCACACAGGCACTATGTATTTGCAATGGTTAAGGAGTCAGAATAACGACTAGGTAAACAAGTTATCATGCATCAATGGAACAAACATACATCATATTCATATCATCTTTTACTGTTATGACATATTTTACACATTAATCATCTTTCTTGAATTCATTCACACTTTAGCCACATGAATATTTAAGCATATGTTAATAACATTTAATCACATTCAGTCACTTTTTATGATAATTTGTCTCTTGAAATTATGAAACATGAAGTGGACTCTATCACCACCCATCAAATACGCGGATCTCTATAAGACCATAATGACTCAAAGGGTCGAACATGTCCCGTAAGTGAAGCATATAGCTAACACTTTCCAACACACCACAAATACATATCCCGATGAATGGAGCTTATCTCACATCCCTTATCTCTCAAAACTGTCCTTGGGCCTCAACACCCAACATATATCACAAGAAAAAGGTGTGTACTCACAATCCTATTGCATGCCAACTATATCTAAAGGTCTCATAAAGTCACAAGGCCAAAATATCCACATTATTTTCACATATTTACTTACCAATTTTTGCACATATTCACTGCATATTCACATTAGTAGCACAATATAATCTCTGTCATATGGACTAAAAACATATCCATATATTTCCTATCACATGGCATGAATAACATACCCATATATTCACTTTCACAATGGTCATCACAAGCTTTTAGCATATATTATAGCATCTCATATATGTTCATGATTTCACAATTTTACAAATTCACAAGCAAACATTTTCACATTTAACCATAGGTGTGAGAAAACTTACACTCAGAATTTAGAGTATGGGTTTAGGCTACCTCTAAATTCCCAATTACACAACAAATTATCTGCAAGTATCCCAAAATGCTCACCAAAAATATGATTTTGCCTAAAAGATGAAAGCTTAGACAAGCTTTTCTTTGCCTTTGTCTCTATTCGTTGAAGGTCCTATTGATTCCTACACTTCAACAAGACAAACCACACAAACACGCAATCAACAATCAATAATCGACTCACCTTAAACAATTAAAAAACAAAGCCTAGGCTACGTTCACTATTAACCAAAACCTTCGACATGAAAACTTTAAATTCAAATATCTCAACCTACACTTAATCTTTTCGCATAGAATGAATTTTGTTCATCTACATAATCATCTACAACTAATTCCTAACCTTTAAACTACACAAAACTACATGTTTTAAGGTATCGACATTTTTCGATAAATTTTTTGCCATTATGACGAAAATTCATTAAAACTTGAGAATTCATTAATGAAACTTCAAAGTAGCTTTAGAAACCTTCTAATTATGTTAAAACAAGTTGAAAAACACTTTAAAACCTAGTTTTAATCCACAAACCTGAAATCCACCACTAATGACCAAAATTTTGGCTTTTATCTTACACATGCGTTTTAATGGCTAGAAATTTGATTTAAAAGTCTAAGTAACATTTAAAACTAATAGGAAGATTATTTATTACCTTGAAAGAAAGAAAAATGAACTTTTTTGAAATTCTAGAAAAATCCACTTTTGGAGAAGATGAAATTAATTAAGTTTTTGGGGGTTTTTTTGGTTTCAATGGAGATTTATAGTTCAAGGGATGTTGGAAATCAAGAGGAATTAGGAATTGGATATCAAAAGCAATTGAAAGAACAAAATGAGAGTAAGGGACAGCATAACTAGCAAAGAAGAAAGAAATAATGTGAAACATGTTGTAGATTTGGGGTTTTAGGTTAATTTTAAAATTCTAAGTACATTTCTTCATAAAACCTCTAAGTTTTGAATCTTTTACAAATCAGTACTATTTTCAAAACTAAAGATATTTAAAACTCATTCTAAAAAATTGGTTTAATATCCTAATAGCCTTTATTGAAAACATTATCGATTACCAAACTTACGAAATTTCGAGTACATAAAGGCTGAAATTCCTAAAATACACTAAAAACTTCTAGGCCTAATTTTGGGGTGCGAAATTATTCATTCTTAGTAAGCCAAACTTAGAGGATAATTTGGAAGATTCAATTGACCATGAAGAAGTCCCCAGAGAACACCCCTAGAAAGAAGAAGCCCCTACTAACCCAACTGATTAGCTTGCAAATAAGGGAAACTGAAGGCCTTTTTTCCTTTCTTATTTTAATTTTTTTTTTGTTTAGTTCGTATTCTTCTCCTTCTTTTAGCAATGAAACCATCATCTTTTTTTCCAACTGTCTCATTTACCATAATATTAACAGTGTGCTAGAGTATTTTTCTAACAGAAATCTTCAACTCACCCTAGGGACTAAGTTAAGTCTAACGTATTATGCATACAAGGCTGCATACAAGGCTGACTCTAACTCAACTTCTAGAGGGTCGGCTAAACCAAAATCCCTGATACCAATTAACTTGTAACACCCTATACTTGACCCGATTTACCGGATGTGAATGTAATGTCACAATGCTCACATACTTAACAAAATTTTACAGCTAAAGAAAAACCATACTAGATGTACTTCTTATTTATTTAAAAATATTTTCTACGTCAAAATATTTGAATGATACATTTATCATTTATAACAGACTATTAAAACTAGTATAAAGCATTACATCTTAAATCATTGATAAAATAGACATATTCATAGCATGTATCATTATTCACTATTTGAAAATATATTCTGAAAAATGTCCCTCTGTATGCATAACATCGTACTATGATCAACCACATTGGCGCATTCTTGGCTTGGCCCCATCTTGCAAATTGATTCAACTCAAGAACCGGCATTACAAATAAACACCCATAAGTTCAATGGAACATAATGAGTCTCGACCAGTTTTAACTTTAAACGATGATGTTGGATTCCTTGACTTAAGAATTTTTTACTTCCTTTCAGATATTGGAGAATATTTTTCTAATTC
Organism: Gossypium anomalum; assembly: GCA_025698475.1. NCBI lineage: Eukaryota > Viridiplantae > Streptophyta > Magnoliopsida > Malvales > Malvaceae > Gossypium > Gossypium anomalum. The sequence goes on from CM046956.1 coordinate 67,849,968, forward strand.
TCTGCAGATAACTATATGCCAACCTCTAACTCAACCCTGTGTACATGTACCACTCGATTGGAAGATTACAGACTTCTCACCTTATAGCAGACACTATTTTGCAATAGCTTGAAGATAAAAATTGGATATGTTACTCAAAATGATATACCTATAGACAATACTCTCGGTAGGTTTATATATTGGTTCTGGCGGTTGTCTGAATACCAGTCATGTCGTATCTTCACATCAATCCAAACAACGAATTTGGTCCAATGGAGGTAATATTTTAAATCACCTAATAAAAGTTAAGATAACTTCATATACAAAAGGGAAAAACTTTCAAATTTGGCAGGCACTTACACCACCCATAATTGTTTATATCCAAGTTGACGTGAGGAGGTGAGCCCTGGGTACAGATGAGGTGGGGATGTGAGCGGTGCTGACATGGTTTCCCTACCATGTTATAGAAGGTGCCGCAGTGAGCTGGGTGCAAGGAAGGAACCTCTCTAGTTCTTGAAAAGGGCCCTTACTACACTTCTGGTTAATTGGAAATAAATAAATGAAGGGAAAATGGATTTCCTTAGGGAGACTGGTACACCACCATGTTATATTTAGTGGGTGTGCCCCCATAAAATAGGAATAGTCGCCATGTCTAAGTCTTCTATAGAGGATGTAGTTAGTAGACAGGCAAAAAAGGGTGGAAAGTAAAGGAATTAGATTTGGAGAGAAATTATGTGTTGGGAGTGGCAAGGGAATTGCACTCCAGTATTGTATTTAAGTGAGAAAAAAAAGATAGGAAAAGAGTCTGAAAGATAAATTGAAGGTAGATCGATAAGAAGGCTTGGAAAAGTATGAACTTCCCCACAATATCCAAGTTATTTATAATCAAACGGGGAGCGCGGAAAGTTATGAAAAATTAATGAGTGATAAGAAATCGTTCATACTTACCAATGATGATATGTTACTTGCTAGAATCCGGAGAAGAAAGCATCTTTTGGCAGTCCCAAGTTGGGAATAGTTTCTAACTATTACCCAGTAGAGTGTAACCTTCAAATAAGGAACCAGTAATAGGACTATTTAGTAACAACCCTCTTTGAGTAAGGTAGAAAGCCTTTGTCACTATTATTGTAGGATTTCAAAGCCAAAGTACTGGTTCTGATACTCCACTAAAACTGTATTAAGGGATGAGTCATGATTAAGCTTAGCTGCCCTATGATAAGAAATAATTGACCCACATATGGGTAATGCTAGAGAACGAGTAAGCCAAAAATTTTAAACCATTCCATCAACAATAGAATAAGAATTAGTTAAGCAGTACTCATTACTGGAGAAAGGGTTATACATTAGAGTAACGCAATGGAAGGATTGAAATTCACCAACAATTTGTGAACTGAGATTTGCAAAAGTTAAGGATCCGCAAGATGGGCGGAGTTAGAGCATAAGAAAATTTTGGATTTACGGAGGCATCCGCCAATAATAAGGTTGAAGAATTGGCAGACAGGAGGTATTCACCATTGAATGCTTGGCAATTTAAGATAATAATAGGACATTACGGGACTGAAGGTGCCCAATAGATAAAATGATTTGGTGATCGCTAAGGAGTCAGTACATTTATTTCGCTGGGTATAAACAATTGGGCAGAGCTAAAAGGAAGTGAGAATGTACAAAAGGGAACCAAGGTAGAAGAACTTGAAAGAAAGATGGGTGAATATGTAACACACCAAGCCCGGCCTAGACATTATGGCCGAATCTGGCGATGTCACATTGAAGCGTTTTCCACAAAGTGCGAAATTGTTAAAAACCCATTCTCCATTAACCTTTTTTGAACGACGTTGAAGATGATTTCAAGGCTTGCTATTTATCTTTAAAATGTAAGTCGTTTGTCAAAAATTAATCATATTAAAACGTCGTTATCTATTTAAAAATGATGTTTCTTACGGAAGCTTTTGAAACATGTTGCATAGCCGTGATGTTTTGAAAAGCATTTATCTTTTGAAAACCCGTGTCCTACTGCTAGCAGATATAAATCAATATAATAAAACCCTAAATTAAACGTTAAAAATTTAAAGAGGCCTTATTACAGAAAATACCCAAATTAAAATACTTATAATTTAAAAGTTAAAAATAGAAGCATGCGCGGTTGTGTAGCCACCTTTGAGTCCCTTGCAGCACCGATCTGCCTAAGGATTACCTGCGCAGATAAACAAAAGAGTGAGTTTACGAAAACACAGTGTGTAATCCCTTAATAAATAGACAATCAAACATATAGTGAGCAAATACAGTCTGGGCCAAAGCCCTTTTTAGCAACAGTGGCAATATCAGTTTGGGCTTTAGCCCATCTCAATACAAAATTGACATATTTTCGGGCCTTGGCCTATTGTAGTAACAGTAAACAGTGTAGCAACAGTAAATAGTAAATAATGCAAAAATAGTAAACAGTATACAAGTCCTACCCATTCAGCCTCTATACTCCATCTCCGTCCAACCCTACACTCCATGTAAGGATATAATCAACCCACCCATCCTTACACTCCAAAATTAGAACTAGTTGCGGCATTAAACAGTAATATGCAACAGAGTTGCCAGTACAGTACACTTCCTCCAATCATATATAAACCCATCCCCATGCAATGCATCATGCGACGTGACATGTCATATCATAATATTATACAAGTAGTCAATATAGTTACAAATAGCATGCTAAAATATAAACATACATCACATAGGGGCAAAACAATCATCTTACCATATAAGAGCAAAATAGTCATTTTACGACATAAGGGCAAAACAGTTATTTTACCACACAAGGGCAAAACAGTCATTCTATCACATGAGGGCAAAATAATTATTTTACCACATAAGGCCAAAGTAGTCATTTTACCACATAAGGGAAAAATAATATTTTTACGATATAAGGGCAAAACAGTCATTCTACCATATAAGGGCAAAATAGTCATTTTACCACATAAGGGAAAAATAGTCATTTTACCGATTAAGGGTCCAGGTACGCTTATCGACCCAATAGAGGGTCCACAGTCGTTTTGGGTGACCTGTGCAACCTTAACAGTCAAACAGTAAAAATGGGCCTAAGGCCCATATTACGGGCCCATGTGGGCCCATACGCCCGTGTGGCCCACATAGACCATAAATGGCCTTGGCCATATAGATTACACAGCCTGGCCCAATATTCTCCACACGTTCGTATGGTTTACCCGTGAAGGGCCCACGTGCACATGGGGCCCACAAGGCCTAGTTCGGCCCAAAATAGCCCAATACGGCCTCGGCCCATAAAATCGCTCATGGCTGGCCTCGTCGATCATCTGCCCAGGTTTAGTCACACGAGTTACCACACGGTAGCTACACACCCGTGTGGTGTCAACTATTCACACCTTTCGGCTTTTCGTTAATTTACGATCAAAGGTAGTTTTTACACACTTGATGTGATCCGAAAATAACCGCGTTCCAAATATTCTTATACCTGGATTCAGTCAAAAAGACATTTACTTAGTTGCATATTTCTTAGAACAAATGGAACTTAGCGGACTTCCAAAGCAATCGAAATAGTTACTTCTCCTTACCGATAGCCAATCGAAATCGCACCCTTGATTCCTAGGAGGCACACCAATCAACTTGATCTCCATCTACACGAAGGTCATAACCCCCTTATTAAACCTGAACTTGGATAAAAATAATATTGACTAATCCCTACTTACCAAATAATGGCAGTACAAAGTATTATTAGGTGATGTAATGAACTAAGACCGAAGAGAAACTGAACTGAAACAGTAAGCAGAGGGGGTAACGATAGAAAGGAAAAAGAAATAGTGCTCAAGAAGGAGAGAAGCCAAAAGGAGCAGAAGTGAAACAGAAACTTACTTACCAATATTTGGCCAAGGATAAGCACTAGGGAAAAAGAATGAGGAGAACTGTAACGCCTCAATTTTTTAGGTTTTTGGGATTTCCGTAATTTTTGATGAATTTTAAATTTCTGTGTTTTGACTATATAATGTAGGTCTGAGTATGTTAGTGGGCCTTTAGAAGGCCCAAGAGTAAATTTAACTAGAAGCAATTTCAAAATTTTCAATTTTAGAGAGAGAGGGTTCTGGCATTATGGGCTTTCAAAATAAAGGTGGTAAAATAAGCCACTAGAAGGATTGTGGTAAAGTGGCATGTGACATCACATAGGTGCTTGGGGAGTGGCATGTAGATGTTTAGGGGGAGCCAAGGTTCAAGTCACAAGGTAAGTTAATTAGGGTATTTATTTTTGTGAACAGGAAAGGTAGGTATTGGAACATAGGTGGAACTTTGTTAGGAAGAGTTTGAGCTGTTCAGGAGATTGGGTAAATGAGAGATAAGGGAAGAAATTTCAGATCTGATCAAGGAGCTTGGTGTTGGCCAAATGTGGGACTCTTGAGGAGCAAGAGTTGGTCGGCCAAGGGTCTCTTGTATAAGCAAATTCTACTAGGTCTCTGAAGTAGCAATTTTAGCATTAAAGAAGTTTTGTGCCGTTTCTTTGTAGCTTTTCCTTTGGGTTTTAGTTTAGTCTTCTTTTGGCTTGCCGAAACAAGGTATCGGGCTTAGGGTTTTTCTCTTTTCCCTTCCATTTTGCTAGTATTAAAAACATGGAACACCTCATAACTCTCTGTGCCATTTTCCCTTGCCATAACCGAATACTACTTTCCTTTCTCACCTTTGTTTCTTTCATCTTTTCCTTTTCCCCATAGTCGAACCTATACTCTCCTCTCTTTTGTCTCTTTCATCATTTTCTTTTCTCTATTGTTCCTTAATTGGCCGAATCTACCATCCCTTTCCTTCTCTTCTTCTCTTCATTTCTTCCCCTCACATCTAGGAGGCCGAATCTCACTATAGCCAAACCTCTTTCCCTTTTTCTTTAAAAAGCTGAAACCTTCATACCTGTGGTATAGGAAGCCGAAAATTTAGCTACTTGAACCTGTTCCTTCTTGTAACTACGGTAGATCGGGGTTAATATCATAGATTGGAACACTCTTTTGGGCAAAACAACGATTGGTAAGTATTCGAGCAACTTTCGTTAGTTACTTATGCTTAAAGGAAAAGCTGAAACCCCTTAAAGGTGGCTAATGTTTGGACTAAGGGCATATTGGTCTCTTTCTTTTGGTTTTGTGTGCGCTAGTGTGGACAAGGGGGCATACAGCAAAGGGCTTTGAAGGCTAACACGGTTGGACATCTAGATCTAGTCCATATTTGGGCAGAAAGGTAAGAACTTTAAGGACTAAGGCAACTCATGTGTGAATCTTGCCAACGTATCGTTACAGATCAGGTGTGCAAACGACACCCACTTATAGACTAGATCGGCAAAAGCCGAAAAGCCAAAATGCCGAAGAGCCGACATTTTGTAGACTTACGAGCGTGCGAGTGCTCGTGAGATAGTTGTTTGTTAATATTGGTAATCTCAAGCGGTAAGATTGCAGAGTGCGCAATTTTGTGCAGTTTGGTATATTTGGGCTTAATGGGCCGAAATCGAGTTAATGGGCCAATGGGCCCAATTTGGTAACAACGCTTGAAAAGTGTTTCTGTTAATACATTAATGGTTGTAATATGCATGAAAACCCTATAATAGTAAATTTAATAAAATACCCCTAAGTACGAAAATTACCATTATACCCGTAGGTGCAAAGTGACCGTTATACCCCTAGGGTTAACTTTGACTGAAATGAATGATATTTTGATTCTGTATGTTGTATGCCATGACATATATATCCGTTGCATAGGATATGGGTTATATTGATGGAGGAAGCGTTCTAGTGGCTATGCCATAAATATCTGTTCTAGTGGCTCTGCCACAATATCTGTATCTGGTGACTCTGTCACAATATTTGTTCTGGCAGCCATGCTGCAAATTCTGTTGTGTGTAGCTGATGGGTGGGTCGAGTTGTCTCCCCACATGGTGTAAGGTTGGTACGGGGGTGTATGGGGATGGATATGGGTTGGGTTTTCTGCATACATGAAATATCTGTTCTATCTTTGTTATGGGCCTATGGACTTCATTCTGAATTCTGTATAGGGCTAAGGCCCAACTTAATCTGTTTCTGTGGTTTGATTTGATTTGGACTATGGTTGGGTTATTTTACACACTGAGTTTCCCAAACTCACCCCTTAATTTCATCCATGCAGGAAATCCCTAACCATAGTGGAATTGGAGCTGTGAGGGATTCGGAGTGGCCACATGTTCTGGAAATTCAGGTTTCTTCATGTGATTTGACCAGCCTTTACTTACTTTAAATGTTTTGGGGTTTAAGTTGTAATAAGGCCGCTAGTAAATTTTATGGTTTTATTTATTATTTCACGTATACTCGATTTAAACTGTTAGATTCAGGCTGTGTGGGTTTTTGTTCAAAATTAACAAACGATTTCAAAACACACGAGCGTAACAAATGGATAACCTAAAGATTTAATTAATCGGTGTTTTTCTTTCTTAGTCAATAATCAACCATCGTTTTACAAAATCACCCTGATTACCATAAACAAAGAACACAATCAACCGTAAGTCAATGTGACACGCCATACTTGGCCATAACGTCTAGGCTGGGTTTGGGGTGTTACATTTAGTGGTATCAGAGCTAGGTTGCAACAACTCGGCTGTGGAATAGGTCTAAAAAATAACAAAGATTTTCGAAAATTACTTTGGGAATTCATATTTTTAAGATTTTCTTTCTACAATAAATGATTTCAAAGATTGCAAATTCGGTTTTTTAAAATTTGGATTCTGAGAAGTGGCACACCGAATCTCCGGCCCAAGTCTGTAAGTATTATTCTGAATTTTTTTGAATATTTCTGAATTATCAGCTATATGCCTGTACTGAAACCCTATTATGAGACTCTAGTTAGGGTGATACTAAAACTGTAGGAATTTTGATAGACTAAGACTGTAGCTAGGCTACGATTCCGTGAAAAACAAACTCTGAATTAATACCTGTTCATAAAACATCTGTAGTAAACACTGAAATATTTAATTGACGCATAAAATTCGTAATCAGATAATACAATATGAGCATGAGAGTAGCTCGTGAAAGAGGCCGTGGACATGGCCGAGGTAGTGTACGAGCTGAATCTTCGTCTTCAAGACATATGCCGTTGGCAGATGCACCAGTACCACTAGCAACAGAAGGGGAGTCTCATAATCAAGGTACTGGGGATGACGCTCTATCTCAGGCAATGCTTCGTGTTCTGGAAAGGGTTGTCGGGGCAAGTACGGGTAACAGAATTCAAGGATCTATGTCTGAGCGACTCTAGGCTAATAGAGCAGAGAAACTTTAGGGGCGTATCTGGTGTAGCCCCAAATGTGGCTGAATATTGGTTAGAGGCCACGGAACGGATTATGGATGATTTGGACTATTTCGTGGAGCAGAAGCTGAAGGGAGCCATATCATTGCTACGAGATGAGGCTTATCAGTGGTGGCTCACTGTGAGAGATGGGACCCCAGCTGACAGGGTGACTTGGGAGCTGTTTAAGAAAGCCTTCAAGGGAAAATATGTTGGGGCGATTTATGTGGACGCCCGCAGGAAAGAATTTTTAAATCTGGTTCAAAGGGGTAAGACAGTTGCTGAGTACGAGGCTGAGTTTCTGAGGTTGAGCCGGTATGCCATTGGGATAGTCGCTATAGAGTATGAATGTAGTGTGCGCTTCGAGGATGGTCTTAGAGATGAAATTAGGGTGCTGATTACTCCACAGAGGGAGCGTGGCTTCAATGCTTTGGTGGAGAAAGCTAAGATAGCTGAGGAGGTGAAGTGTACTGAAAGGCAAAATCGTGAGAAGGATTAAAACCGTTTTCAGAGGGATTCAGGACCTTCGGGTGGTACAAATAGGAATGTTAAAAGAGCAAGAGTGGAAGAGCCAGTTCGAGCAGTTTCGATGGATGTTATTAGACCGCAAGGCTGTAGGGACTATGGTAAGGTACATCTGAGCGAGTGTAGGAGACGTTCTAGTGCTTGCTTCTGGTACGGATCTATGGAGCATAAAGTCAAGGACTGTCCTCAGAAAATAGATCAGGTTCAAGTTACAGAACAAAGGGTTGCTCAATTAGTGAGAGGTGGACCGCAACCACCGAGAGGACGTGGACAAGGTAGGGGCGGTAATGGAAATGGTCGGGGTTGAGGAGCACCTGGCAGGGGTGCCAGAAATGCTGAGGCTCGTCAGCCAGTGTTGGAGTATGCAGCTCATCGTCGAGAGGAGGGTGGTGTACTTGACGTCATAACTGGTACATTCTTGATTTCTAACATGCCGTACACTACTTTAATAGATATTGGATCTACTCATTCGTATGTTGAATGTGCCATATCTGGGTCGTTGGGTGTGCACTCTGAGGAGACTGTGAGTGGTGTATCGATACTAAGTCCTTTGGACCACTCGGTTAGGGTAGACAAACTATATAGAGACGTGCCTTTAGAAACTCAAGGTAAGATTTTCTCTGAAGACTTGATGGAGTTACCGTTCGAAGAATTTGACCTCATTCTGGGAATGGACTAGCTTGTTAAGCATAGGGCAACTCTGGATTGTTCTGCTAAGCGAATGGTGTTAAAGAACGCGGAGGGTGAGGAGCTTATGGTGATAGGTGAGGGAAGGGATTATTTGTCCAATGTGGTATCAGCGTTGAGAGCCGAGAAGTGGATTCGTAAGGGTTGTAAAGCTTATTTGGCATTTGTAAGTCAGTCGGAGGCTGAGGGACTGACGGTGGATAAGGTTAGAACCGTTAAGGAATTCCAAAATGTTTTTCCAGAAGAACTTCCGGGATTTTCTCCGAACTGAAAAGTCGAGTTTGGAATCGACTTGTTGCCTGGAACTGCACCTGTGTCAATCACACCGTACAGGATGGCACCGAAGGAGTTGGTGGAGTTGCAAGCACAGATTCAAGAGTTGTTGGATAGAGGCTTTATTAGGCCGAGTGTGTCTTCGTGGGAAGTATCAGTGTTGTTTGTGAAAAAGAAGGATGGGACGATGCGGATGTGCATTGATTATCGGCAGTTGAACAAACTGACGATTAAGAATAAGTACCCTCTGCCAAGAATCGACGATCTGTTTGACCAACTTAGAGGAGCTTCAGTATTCTCCAAGATCGATCTTTGATCTGGATATCATCAGTTAAGGGTCAAGGAGGCAGATATTCATAAGACGGTATTCAAGACTCAGTTTGGTCATTACGAGTTTCTGGTTATGCCATTTGGATTGACGAATGCTCCTGCAGCATTCATGGATCTGATGAATCGTGTATTCCAACCATTTTTGGATCGATTCTTAGTTATTTTTATTGACGATATTCTGGTATATTCTGAAACTGAAGAGAAGCATATAAAGCATCTCCGCATTGTGCTGCAAGTGTTGAGGGAGAAGGAACTTTATGCGAAATTCAGTAAGTGTGAATTCTGGTTGAGGGAGGTAACCTTCTTAGGTCATGTTGTCTCTACTGAAGGGATCAAGGTGGACCCTCGAAAGATTGAAGCGATTCTGGAGTGGAAGCCACCTAGGTCGGTGTCCAAAATTCAGAGTTTTCTGGGTTTGCCAAGGTACTACAGAAGGTTTGTAGAAGGTTTTTCTGTGTTGGCAGCACCATTGACAAAGCTTATAAGGAAAGGAGCACCGTTTGTTTGGACCGAGAAGTAGCAGGAAGCTTTTGAGAAATTGAAGAAAGTTCTGACCGAGGCACCTGTATTAATTCAGCCAGAGTCTGAAAGGATTTTACTGTATGCAGTGACGCATCACATGTGGGTTTGGGCTGTGTGTTGATGCAAGAGGGTAAGGTGGTTGCTTATGCATTGCGACAACTTAAGCCTTACAAAGTAAACTATCCTACTCACGATTTAGAATTGGCAGTAGTAATCTTTGCACTTAAGATTTGGAGACACTACTTGTACGGAGAAAGGTGTGTCATATACACGGATCGTAAGAGTCTTAAGTACTTGCTGACTCAGAAGGAACTGAACCTTAGGCAATGAAGATGGATAGAGTTGCTTAAGAATTATGACTGTTTGATTGAGTATCACCCAGGCAAGGCTAATGTGGTAGCCGATGCCCTAAGCCGTAAAGCTGTATCTAATCTAAGAGCAATGTTTTCTCGTCTGATTCTATATGATGATGGTAGTTTGTTGGCTAAGTTACAAGTAAAGCCAACCTGGGTGGATCAAATTAGGGAAAACCAGTTGAGGGATGAGTCTTTAGTTTCTCGATTCCAACAAGTTAAGAAAGGGGAAACTTCTGTGTTTGGGTTGAATAGTGAAGGAGTTCTATGTTTCCGAGGAAGAGTTTGCATTTCGAAGGACTCTGACTTAAGGCAGTCAATACTGAAAGAAGCTCATGGAGGACTTTGTGCTATGCATCCTGGAGGGAATAAGTTGTATCGCGACTTGCGAGAATTGTATTGGTGGCCTGGGCTTAAACGAGAAGTAACGGAGTTTGTGGGGAAATGTTTGACATGCCAACAAGTGAAAGCTGAGCATCAACTACCTTCTGGACTTTTACAGCTAGTGAAGATACCACTTTGGAAGTGGTAGAGGGTAACCATTGATTTTGTGAGTGGGCTACCCTTGACACCGACGAAGAAGGACTTGGTTTGGGTGATTGTGGATAGGTTGACCAAGTCTACTCATTTCATACCTGTCCGCACTGATTATTCACTTCAGAAGTTAGCTAAGTTGTATGTGGCAGAGATCGTTTGACTTCATGGAATCTCAGTCTCAATTATTTCTGACCGGAATCCTAGGTTCACATCTCGGTTCTAGAAAAAGTTGCATGAGGCATTGGGAATGCGATTGAACTTTAGCACGACTTTTCATCCTCAGACTGATGGTCAGTCGAAAATGGTTATTTAGATTTTGGAAGACATGTTGAGGGGATGCGTTATTGACTTCCGAGGTAATTGGGAGGATTACTTGCCATTGGCAGAGTTTGCGTATAATGACAGTTATCAGGCGAGTATCCGAATGGCACCATATGAAGCGATATATAGACGTAGGTGTCATACACCTAGTTGTTAGGTCCTTGGACCTGAGTTGGTAGCGAATATTGAAGATAAGGTTAGAATAATCAGAGATCAGTTAAAAGAAGCATCTGATAGGCAAAAGCCGTATGCAGATTTGAAGCGTAAGGAGATTGAGTACTCAGTGGGTGATATGGTCTTCTTGAAAGTTTCTCCTTGGAAGAAGGTATTAAGGTTGGAAAGAAGGGCAAGTTAAGTTCGCAGTTCATCGGACCTTATCAAGTTCTTAAGCAAGTAGGTCCAGCGGCTTACCAATTGGAATTATCTCTAGAGTTAGATAGGATTCACGATGTTTTTCACGTCTCCATGTTAAGGCGATATCGTTCTGACCCAACTCATGTCGTGCCGGTTGCAGAGTTTGAAGTGCAGCCTGATTTGACTTTTGAGGAAGAGCTTGTGCAGATATTGGATCGAGATGTTAATGTTCTAAGAAGGAAGTCAGTTCCATTGGTAAAAGTGCTTTGGCGTAATCATGGCAGAAAGGAAGCTACTTGAGAGCCAGAAGAGGCAATGCGACAACAATACCCTCATCTGTTTGAATCAGGTAAATTTCGAGGACGAAATTTCTTTAAGAAGGGCAGAGTTGTAACGCCCTAATTTTTGGGATTTTTGGGATTTTCGTAATTTTTGATGAATTTTAGAATTTCTATGTTTTGACTATATAATGCAGGTCTGAGTATGTTAGTGGGACTTTAGAAGGCCCAAGAGTAAATTTAACCCGAAGCAATTTCAGAATTTCCAATTTTAGAGAGAGAGGGTTCTGGCGTTATGGGCTTTCAAAATAAGCCACAAGAAGGTTTGTGGTAAAGTGGCATGTGACGTCACATAGGTGCTTGGGGAATGGCGTGTGGATGTTTAAGGGGAGCCAAGGTTCAAGTCGCAAGGTAAGTTAATTAGGGTATTTATTTTTGTGAATAGGAAAGGTAGGTATTAGAACATAGGTAGAACTCTGTTAGGAAGAGTTTGAGTTATTCAGGAGATTGGGTAAGGAAGAGATAAGGGAGGAAATTTAGGAGCTGATCAAGGAGCTTGGTCTTGGCTAAATGTGGGACTCTTGAAGAGCAAGAGTTGGCCGGCCAAGGGTCTCTTGTATAGGCAAATTTGGCTAGGTCTCTGAAGTAGCAATTTCAGCATTAGGGAAGTTTTGTGCCGTTTCTTTGTAGCTTTTCCTTTAGGTTTCGATTTAGTCTTCTTTTGGCTTGCCGAAATAAGGTATTGTGCTTAGGGTTTTTCTCTTTTCCCTTCCATTTTGCTAGTATCCAAAACTTGGAACACCTCATAACTCTCTGTGCCGTTTTCCCTTGCCATAACAGAATACTACTTTCCTTTCTCACCTTTCTTTCTTTCATCTTTTCCTTTTCCCCATAGTCGAACCTATACTCTCCTCTCTTTTGTCTCTTTCATCATTTTCTTTTCTCCATTGTTCCTTAATTGGCCGAATCTACCATCCCTTTCCTTCTCTTCTTCTCTTCATTTATTCCCCTCACATCTAGGAGTCCAAATCTTACTATAGCTGAACCTCTTTCCTTTTTTCTTTAAAAAGCCGAAACCTTCATACTTGTGGTATAGGAAGCCAAATATTTGGCTACTTGAACCTGTTCCTTCTCATAACTATGGTAGATCGGGGTTAATATCATAGATAGGAACACTCTTTTGGGCAGAACAACGATTAGTAAGTATTCGAACAATTTTTGTTAGTTACTTATGCTTAAAGGAAAAGCCGAAACCCCTTAAGGGTGGCTAATGGTTGGACTAAAGGCATATTGGTCTCTTTCTTTTGGTTTTGTGTGCACTAGTATGGACAAGGGGGCATACAGCAAAAGGCTTTGAAGGCTAACACGGTTGGACATCTAGATCTAGTCCACATATCGGCAGAAAGATAAGAACTTTAGGGACTAAGGCAATGTTGGCCAAATATGGAAAGGAGATTAGTATGTATTTTGTTTTTGATATGTAGTCTGACGTTTTAGTAGCTTGATTTTAGGCAACTCGTGTGTGGATCTCGCCAACATGTCGTTACAGATCAGGTGTGTAAATAACACCCACTTATAGACTAGATCGGTAAAAGCCAAAATGCCGAAGAGCTGGCATTTTGTAGACTTGCGAATGTGCGAGCGCTCGTGAGATAGTTGTTTGTTAATCTTGGTAATCTCAAGCGGTAAGATTGCAGAGTGAGCAATTTTATGCACTTCGGTATATTTAGGCTTAATGGGCCGAAATCAGGTTAATGGGCTAATGGGCCCAATTCGGTAACAATGCTTGGTAAGTGTTTCTGTTAATACATTAATGGTTGTAATATGCATGAAAACCCTATAATAGTAAATTTACTAAAATACCCCTAATTACGAAAATTACCATTATACCCCTAGGTGCAAAATGACCGTTATACCCCTAGGGTTAACTTTGACTGAAATGCATGATATTCTGATTCTGTATGTTGTATGCCATGACATGTATATCCATCGCATGGGATATGGTTTATATTGATAGAGGAAGAGTTCTGGTGGTTATGCCACAAATATCTGTTCTGGTGGCTCTGCCACAATATCTGTATCTGGTGACTCTGTCACAATATCTGTTCTGGCAGCCATGCTGCAAATTCTGTGGTGTGTAACGGATGGGTGGGTCGAGTTGTCTCCCCACATGGTGTAAGGTTGGTATGGGGGTGTAGACGGATGGATATGGGTTGGGTTTTCTGCATACATGAAATATCTGTTCTGTCTTTGTTATGGCCTATGGGCTTCATTCTGAATTTTGTATAGGGCTAAGGCCCAACTTAATCAGTTTCTGTTGTTTGATCTGATTTGGACTATGGTTGGGTTATTTTACACATTGAGTTTCCCAAAATCACCCCTTAATTTCATCCATGCAGGAAATCCCTAACCATAGTGGACATGGAGCTGTGAGGGATTCGGAGTGGCCACATGTTCTTCAAATTCGATTTTCTTCATGTGATTTGACCAGCCTTTACTTACTTTAAATGTTTTGGGGTTTAAGTTGTAATAGGGCCGCTCGTAAATTTTATGGTTTTATTTATTGTTTCACGTATACTCGATTTAAACTGTAAGATTCAAGCTATGTGGGTTTTTGTTCAAAATTAACAAACGATTTCAAAACACAAGAGCGTATCAAATGGATAACCTAAAGATTTATTTAATCCGTGTTTTTCTTTCTTAGTCAACAATTTACCATCGTTTTACAAAATCACCCTGATTACCATAAACAAAGAACATAATCAACCGTAAGTTAATGTGACACGTCAGACTTAGCCATAACGTCCAGGCTAGGTTTGGGGTGTTACATGAACGGTGCGCCCGAACCCAATTGATCGAAGAATGCTTGCCAAGAGGGGTTGCCCAAAACCAAAAGACAAGAAAGGGGAGAAGAGAAATATTCGGCCAACACACAAAGGGTATTAGGTCAAACAAAGATGATATAAAGAGAGGGCAATAGAGGGGAAAGAACAATTGCAAAAGGAGTAAGGAAGAAGAGCAAAACTAAAATTGGCCTAGAATGCAAAATACCCGAGAGGTCAGCAGGATTATTTGGATATCAATACAAAGTGTAAAAAAAACCTAAAGGCAAGAAACTGAAAATGAGAAGAGCAATCCAGCCAGGCTGAATTCGAAATGATAGAGTTCAAATTCGGTACTACCTTCCCTTGACCAATTCCTTGAAAATCTCTTTACATCACTCCACCCACCAAATTGAATTCCACACAACTTCTATCCAAATTTTCCTCCACAAAACACTGCCCAAATCCCTCTAACAACTGAAATTCCATAATAATCTCCTAAAATTTTGCCACAACTCCCTACACTCTTCAAACACACAAGTTTCGGTCAAACTAGAACTCTCCCATGGCCAACAACAAAATAAAACACCTCCATGTGCCTACCAGCATTCGAACCTCAGACCTCAAGTAAATACCACACGCCACTTATCCTCTAGACCAGCAGGCCCATTCTGTCATGTTTTTCCCACATTTATTTAAAAGCCTACTGCCTAGAGACAGTGCTTATTCCTTTAAAAAACAAAACTTTTTGCACCTGCCTAGGCTTGAACCCAAGACTTATCAGACACTTCCCAGACCACTTAACCACTAAATCAGACATGCAATTGTGTCACTTTCTTGCACAAATAAATATTTATGTGCAGCCTCCTAACTGTTCCCATGCTCAAGACCTAATACCTCTAGGCCTAAAATTTGGGGCGTTACAACTCACTCCTCCTCAAAGAAATTTCATCCCTAAAATTTCCAACCATCAGATCAGACGTATAACACAGATTACACTACTACACTATTGCTGTGTACTCTAGATCCAAGGCACTACCACATTTAACTTGAGTGTCTTCTGTACAGTCTATAGGTAGACTGGGACAGTGCGTCGCTCCAATACTCAGCCACATTAGGGGCCATTCCAGTAATACCCCTAAAAATCTCAGCTCTACTAGACCAGAGTCATTCCGTAATAGATCCATGGCCCACAGCACCAGTATTGGGTCCAGCGACCCTCTCCAGAATCCGCAAAAACGTTTGTGATAGTGCATCGTCCCCAGTCATACGATCATGAGACTCAGCTCAAGCACCTCCATGGCCTTTGTTGCGGCCTCTTGTACCCTTTCCGCGAGTACCTCTGGTGTTCATTGTCGAATTACATTTTATCTTATTAATAGTTTATGCATCAGTTTACAGTTCCAGTGTTTATTAACGGATGTTTTATGGAGATAGTAGTAATACAGAGTTCATTTTCGCAGATCGCAGCCTTATTACAGTTTTTTAGTTTACCCTAAATAGAGTATTTCAGTGCAGTCTTACTACCTACAGTAGTCTCAGTAATCCTACCTATGACAGTTTCAGTCAAAATCAAAATACAGTTTCTAGAGAGAATTTACAAGATCGGTGCAGAGACTCAGTGTACCACACATTCAGGAAAAACATTTCAAACTACTTTTAAATAATTTAGAACAATCTTTTTTTAAAAAATTCTAAGTTTTAGAAGAAACCCAAATCTACAGCCGAGTTTTGTAACTTGACTCTGATACCACTACATATAACACCCCAAATCCAGCCTAGACGTTATGGCCAAATCTGGTGATGTCACATTGAAGTGTTTTTCACAAAGTACGAAATTGTTAAAAACCCATTCTCCATTAACCCTTTTCGAATGACCTTGAAGATGATTTCATGGCTTGCCATTTATCTTCAAAATGTAAGTCGTTTGTTGAAAATTAATCATATTAAAACATCATTATCTATTTAAAAATTATGTTTCTTGCGGAAGCTTTTGAAACGTGTTGCGTAGCCGTGATGTTTTGAAAAGCATTTATCTTTTGAAAACCCGTGTCTTTCTGCTAGCAGATATAAATCAATATAATAAAATCCCAAATTAAATGTTAAAAATTTAAAGAGGCCTTATTACAAAAAATACCCAAATTAAAATACTTATGATTTAAAAGTCAAAAATAGAAGCACGCGTAGTTGTGTGGCCACTTTTGAGTCCTTCGCAGCACCGATTCGCCTAAGGACTACCTGCGCAGATAAACAGAGGGGTGAGTTTACGAAAACTTAGTGTGTAATCCCTTAATAAATAGACAATCAAACATACAGTGAGCAAATACAGCCTGGGCCTAAGCCCTTTTTAGTAACAGTGACAATATCAGTTTGGGCTTTAGCCTATCTAAGTACAGAAACAGTCATATGTTCGGGCCTTGGCCCATTGCGATGCGATAAACAATGCAAGAATAGTAAACAATCAGTAAAAAGAAAAAATGTATGCAAGTCCTACCCATCCAACCTCTACACTCCATCTTCGTTCAACCCTACACTCCATGTGGGGATATAATCAACCCACCCATCCCTACACTCCAGAATTAGCACTGGTTGCGGCACTAAACAGTAATATGCAGCAAAGCTGCCAGTATAATAGGCTTAGAGCCATCAGTGATTTGCAGTAGAGCTGCCAGTACAGTACACTTCCTCCAATCATATATAAACCTATCCCCATGCAATGCATCATGTTACGTGACATGTCATATCATAATATTATACATATACTCAATACAGTTACAAATAGCATGCTAAAATATAAACATACATCACATAGGGGCAAAATGGTCATCTTACCACGTAAGGGCAAAATAGTCATTTTACCATATATGGGCAAAATAATAATTTTACCACATAAGGGCAAAACAGTTATTCTACCACATAAGGGCAAAACAGCTATTTTACCACATAAGGGCAAAATAGTCATTTTATCGATTAAGGGTCCAGGTACGCTTACCGACCCAATAGAGGGTCCACAGTCGTATTGGGCGACTCGTGCAACCTTAACAGTCAAACAGTGAAAATGGGCCCAAGGCCCATATTACGGGCCCATACGCCCGTGTGGCCCACATAGACCAGAAATGGCCTTGGCCATATAGATTACACAGCCTGGCCCAATATTCGCTACACGTTCCTGTGGTTTACCTGTATGGGGCCCACATGCATGTGGGGCCCACACGGCCTATTAGGCCCAAAATAGCCCAATACGGCCTCGGCCCATGAAATCGCTCATTGCCAGCCTCGTCGATCATCTGCCCATGTTTAGTCACACGGGTAGCTACACACCCATGTGGCGTTGACTATTCACACCTTCCAGCTTTTCACCGATTTACGAACAAAGGTAGTGCTTACACACCTGATGTGATCCGAAGATAACCGCGTTCCAAATATTCTTATACCTGAATTTAGTCAAAAAGACATTTACTCAGTTGCACATTTCATAGAATAAATGGAACTTAAAGGAGTTCCAAACCGATCCAAATAGTTACTTCTCCTTACTGAAGGCCAATCGAAATCGCACCCTTGATTTTTAGGAGGCACACTAATCACCTTGATCTCCACTTACACGAAGGTTATAACCCCTTTATTAAACCTGTACTTAGATAAAAACTATCTTGACTAATCCCTAATTACCAAATAACAATAGTACAAAGTATAATTCGGTGATGTAGTGAACTAAGACCAAAGAGAAACTAAACAGAAACAGTAAGCAGAGCGGGTTACGATAGGAAGGAAAAAGAAATAATGCTAAGAAAGCAGTGAAGCCAAAAGGGGCAAAAGTGAAACAAAAACTTACTTACCAATATTCAACCAAGGATGAGCACTAGGGAGAAAGAATGAGGAGAACCGTGTGCTTGAAACCAATTGATCGAAGAATGCTTGCCAAGAGTGGTTGCCCAAAGTCGAAAGACAAGAAAGGGGAGAAGAGAAATATTCGACCAACACACAAAGGGTATTTAGTCAAACAAAAATGAGATAAAGACAGGGAAATAGAGGGGAAAGAACAATTGCAAAAGGAGTAAGGGAGAAGAGCAAAACTGAAATAAGCCTAGAATTCAAAATACCCAAGAGGTCAGCAGCAGTATTCGGCTATCAAAACAAAGTGTAAAAAGAACCTGAAGGCAATCATCAGAAACCGAAAATAAGAAGAGCAATCCAGCCAAGGCTGAATTTTGAATAACAGGGTTCAAATTTGGCACTACCTTCCCTTGATCCATTCCTTGAAAATCTCCTTACATCACTCCATCCACCAATTTGAATTCCACACAACTTCTTCTATCCAAATTTTCCTCCATAAAACACTCCCCAAATCCCCCTAACAACCAAAATTCCACAATAATCTCCTAAAATTTGGCCACAACTCCCTACACTCTTCAAACACACAAGTTTCGATCAAACTAGAGCTCTCCCATGGCCAATAGCAAAATAAAACACCTCCATGTGCCTACCAGCATTCGGACCTCAGACCTCAAGTAACTAGCACACACCACTTATCCCCTAGACCAACAGGCCCATTCTGTCATGTTTTTCCCACATTAATTTAAAAGCCTACTGCCTAGAGACAGTGCTTATTCCTTTAAAAACAAAACTTTTTGCACCTGCCTAGGCTTGAACCCAAGACTTCTCAAACACTTCCCAAAGCACTTAACCACTGAATCAGACATGCAATTATGTCGCTTTCTTGCACAACTAAATATTTATGTGCAGCCTCTTAAATATTCCTATGCTCAAGACCTAATACTTCTAAGCCTAAAATTTGGGGCGTTACAGAATATGTACACAAACCCTATGAAGGTAAGAATAAAGAAGGGATTTCTAAGTCCGCCTCTGAGGTTGGCGTGATGGAAAAATTTCGGGGACAAAATTTCTTTTTAGGCGGGAGGAGTTGTGACACCCGAATTTATAACGACCTAAAAATTTGAAATAAATTGAGGACCAAATTGAAAGAGATCGCAAGTTGGTGGCATCTATTGAAAGATACAAAATGCTGGAAATCAAATTGGACATGGTTAAGATCAAATTTTGGTTTGGATAGAATGGAACCTGTCTATTCCTTACGGGGAGACATAATAATTAGCTATGGACAGTTCTCATGAGTTTGGAAATAATGGGGAAACTGTAATAAATAGTTGGAAATGGCTTCCCAGGGATGATTTTTCTTCCAAACTTTGTTTCATTTTCTTGTCTTCACCTTCTTCGGTAACTTGAAAAAGAAATGGTCATGGAAAGTTCTGCATTGAGCAGACTTATCCTCTCTATGTATGTAAGAATAGGTAAATAAAGGTCTGAACTTCAGAACCATTTTGTGGGTTTTGTATGTGTGGGGTTATGCTGAGAATATTGACTTTAACCAATGATTTTTGGTTGATATGCTTAACTGCTAGGAGAATGGGAGCTTTAGAGTTCGAAGAAGCTAAGTTGTTGAAATGATGAAGCTTCAAATGACTTCTAGACTCCAACTTGTTATTGTAATTTATGTCGTCTAAGTATGTCATGTTGCATAAATATGGAAATTGATGATATGTGCATGCACTGCATGGAACTATAGGGAAAACCTTTATAGGATAGTTGAAGTTTGTAGTGACCCTATTTGTTGCCACTTCGGGCGAAGCTCTAGCCTTGTGGAAGGAACATTATGGTGTTTGAGCATCAAGGATAGGTTGTGTAAAGGAGGTAATCAGAGGATGATTCGAGAAATGAAATCATGGAAGGTACTTACCGCGACGACGATATCTATTAGTCCTTCAGGGCGACACCATGGTAACGGTATATGGTGTAAGACCATAGATGAAAAACGATATGGCAGTTTGGTATAAGGTACATAGAGTAAGAGCATGTATGAAATATGCAATGGTATCATAGTACAAGGTAAATGATATATGGTGTAAAACCATGGATGAAAGACACCATGACAGCATGGTACAAGCTATAAGGTATACAGCATAAGACTATAGATGAAAGATGTTGTGGCAGCCAGGTATGATGAGCAATACCATGGATGAAAGACTCCATGGCATCATAATATAGTACGCTAGGATGGCAAATCGATATAAGACCATTGATGGAAGACTCCATGGCATCAACAGAGATAGTCCGCTGGGACAGTAAACACAGAACAGAGAAAGTCTACTGGGATAGTAAAGAAAGAACAGAGAAAGTTTGTCAGGACAGTAAACAAGGGGTAAGTTTGACAGGACAAAGGAGACATGGTAAGAAGGGTGTAAGACCATAGCTCAGCTATGATAACCCATAAAGTCTACTAGGACCACAAGTGTGGGGTATACTTCCAGTGCACCAGACAAGAGAAACCACACATATTAAAGAAGAGTTAAGAGAAATTGTATGTATGGCAATCGGATAATGTGGAATCCGCTAAAAATGATGAAAGTGGTAGGGATAACTATGAAATCTGAGAAAGAATGGGCAAGAACCTAAAATGAATTAAAAGGAGATAGGTCATGCAAGAGCTAGCCTAACGATGGGAAGTGGGGAAAAGTATACAAGGATCACAAGCAAAGATCTGTCATGAAGAGCCACTAAAGATAGCTCAATGAAGTTGTAAACAATAAGAAAATCTCATGAGAAGGATGGGGATTTCCACTCCCAAGAAAAGGATTCTATCAAGGGATAGTGTGTTTGTCAAGACTATTCTTCTTTGATGATAGTTCTTTACGGAAACATACCATGAAGCTTGCTCTGAAGGGAGAACTTACATAAGAGGGGAGGCAGACTCGTATAGTTTGATGAGTGATGGCCTGTCAAGACGATAAGTGAGCTAATCATGATATAGGAAAAGAAAGGTCCTATGTTTGTCTTGTACATAAGGTGGATTACTACAAGTAATCATGCCACTGGTATTAGTAGGATGGAACGAGTATAGGTTCGACAAAGAAGTGAAGTCCACTGTAAGACAATACAAGCCAGAAATGTCAATGAGTCCTTTGAGGGAGAGAGGGAGTTTGTCAAGCTCACTAAGATGGCAAGGTGTCTGGATCACTATCAAGTAAAGAGATCAACCAGAGGAAGGTCTCTTAATGACTCGAGTAGCTGAGAGGATCAGGTAGAGTTTTTACATTATCAAATAAAGAATATTCCTCTTGTGCGAGCAGGGAATATATTTATGTTTAAATTATTTTACATTTTTTACCATCGTGTGATAGTTTTTCAATATGATACAGTGAAGGAACTGACTAAGTTCATTTGAACTTACAGCATTATAGTTCATGTCTGCAAGATTTGAGAGGTTGATCAAGGATTCAGAGTAAGGACTCAGACAGACAAAGACTAGATCAGGGATCACAGGTAGCTAAAGTCATGCACATAGGAAGGGAGTATTATAAGAGGCTTCGCATCAGTAAAATTTATTGCTAAAATTAGATAAAACCCTTAGAATTTGGGAAAAGGGATAGTTATCCTTTGAAAAATGTTGTAAGAGTTTTATTGTAAATAAATAATCAAATTAGAGATAGACATTCTAGAGATTAAGTATTCAAAGGCTTAAGGCCTTTACTATAGGAATTATTATTAATATTAATTTTTGACTGATTTTATAACAGTTTAGTCAATAAGAAATTAAGGTTAAAGGAACCTGGTCTATTGTGACACTTATTACCCAAATCAATTGGACGAGTCGAGCGTGGTGTGTTACACAAATGGTTTATAATTAAGTTCTATTTATTTACCTATTAATTATAAACTCATTTAGTCACAAAGTCACTCCACTAGAGTATCATAACTAAGCTCTTCCCAACGATATACCATTACGAAAGCACTTCGATAAGTGTGTTACCCTCATAGGATACTTTTAATCTATTAAAGATAAATCTGCTCTCCTAATATGATCCTATTTTATCTCATGGTAACCATTACATCTTTCTTCATGAAAAGTCAATTACTATTAAATAGTAATCAAGTCATTCCTCACAAAGACGAATGACCCATGACCATGTTTACACTTCATCAACCATGTAATGCCAATGAGAGGATATCATTTGCCCATATTTCGGGCTACGAATACCACTATTCTGAATGGCGCTACATGCTGTAGAAGTCATATACCCAATGCACCAGTTTTCAGTTCCTTATCTATTTAAACTTAGGCTTTTACTTGCGTCAAAATATACGAGTCACGTATATTGACCTATCATCAAATATAGTAGCCAATTGGGGTCAATTATACACTTAAGGAGTTTGTTTTCTAAGTAATTAGACCTTAGGAATAAAAGCTTAAAAAATAAGTGTTTTAAAAACATTTTGTACGTGTTGTCATCCAATAGACCGACACGGGCTTTAGGTTGTCCTAATTGGTTCAATTGAGCGTGTAGGATGGAGATATACAGACCTAATTAATGTGGAAGAAAAGGTCATGTGATGCATAAGATTCACAGGATGTCAAAGCACCAAAAGTATGACATAAGGCTGTATGAGGGGGTTGTTTCACGCCATGCAAGAGGTGTGGCACGACACAAGGTTGACATGCTTGTCACACACCCAGAAGTGGCAGATCCAAAAAAGGTATGTATGTAAATTGTTTTTGTAACACCTTAACCCGTGCCCATCACCAAAATAAGGTTTCAGAGCATTACCAGAACATTTAGAAAAATTTTCAATTAATTCACACAAGTCACTATTCTTTAACTGAGATTATTCATAACGTTCTTTAATTGGACTCTCGAGATCCAAAACAAGCATTAGAATCGAATCGGGACTTAATCAAGACCTCTAAGAATTTTTTGCGAAATTACAAAATTTTTCTAAGGTGTAGGGCTCACACGCCCATGTGGTCCAAGAGACACGCCCGTGTGGTCCAAGGGACACGTCCGTGTGACCCTAGGACATGCCCGTGCTAGAGGCTATGTTTGACCTCGCGTAACTCTCTGAATTGCACACACGGCCATGCAACACTCCCGTGTGCTACGTCATGTGGTTAATTAATTTAATTTAAATTAGGTGCAGGTTTCACATGGCCAGGAAATACGCCCATGTTCTATACCATGTGGCACACACGGCTGAGACACACGCCCGTGTCTTTGCCAGTGTGCTCAATTCTGAGCATTTTGTTTCTCAAAATTAGGGAGTAAGAGACACACGGCCTAACCACATGCCCATGTTACCAGGCTGTGTGTCACACATAGCCTAGACACGCGCCTGTGTGGACAAAATGAAGCCATTTCCCAGATTTATTTCTCACCCAAAATCACCCAAAAACCTGCACATAAAACACTCAACCAATCCCAACCAATTCAAGTATTTAAAGTAAGCAATTTCATCATTAACAAGGCATACCATTTCATGCATACATGATTACCAACTCACCTTATCTTAACTTACGCATTAATAACATTTGATCACATGAACTTAGCATAACACATGTGGAAATATATATATGTACCATAATAACTTACTAAATCATATCCCAAAATGAGCCATCATTAGCCATTCCAATGGCTAGGTTACAAAATGACATTTCAAGCCACTATTGGCCAAGTTTCCCTATACATGCCATTACACCAAAATGATTTCACTAAGTATACCCAAAATGCTAGGTTGATAGTGTGATGATGCTCCAACGATCTTCCAACCTTTACGAGCTTCCGAGCACTATAAAATAGGAGAAAAATAAAAGGAGTAAGCATTACATGCTTCGTAAGTTCATATAACAGAAACTAAACTTACCAATCTTGTTTAATAAATCTAAGCATACATAACATGTTTTCCATCCATTTGGCTAAATTGCCTAAACACATACAATCAATCAAACATGTTAGTCACTAAAATCTTCATATCAATCAAGTAACATAGATGAGCTCATTAAGTAATGTTATTTCAAGTCGTTATCATTTATCTCAAGATTTTCATGCCAAGTCAAGAGTTATATGTCTTTTGAATCATTGAAATTCCAATAAAGGCTCAAGTAGTACACTCGAGGTGTACGATTCATTAATCCGTCAATTTTTAACGTGGGTAACCCTTAAGGTACTTAACCAAGGAACACTCCCTTAAGCCACAGGTCGTATGATAGGATTACCAGTCCAGGCTAAATCCTTTATATAGCAGATGCTCAATACACTTGATTAGGATTACCAGTCCAGGCTAAATCCTTTATATAGTGTATGCTCAAAAAGCTTGATTAGGATTACCAGTCCAGGCTAAACCCTAATCTTAATGCATAGTTGAAAGGTATTGTATTAGGATTACCCATCCGGGCTAAATCCTTTATATAACAAGGTCATTGGGATTACTCGCCTAACCTAAATCCCGTCTGCAACAAATACAGGACCTTATTAATTTCGGGAAAGCATATACATTCATCAGAACTCAATGTTTAATCGAGACTTAACCCTTTTATCACCATTTCAAGCATGTATAAATTTTTCCATCATAACATACAAGTAAGGCACATTAACATAAATCACATTACATACAATACAACATTCAGTTTACATAATTACATATCCAGTTAAGTTACACGAACTTACCTCAACACTTGTTCGCGTAATAATATACTAATCCGAAATCTTTTAATTTCCTCGATCTAACCTCGAGTTTGTTTTTTTTTTGGATTTATATAAATGAATTTAATCATTAACTTCATACATTTCACACTTAGACGGACTCAATTTATGTCCTAGGCAAAATTACCATTTTGCCCCTAACTTTTCCAAAAATTTTGATTTTGTCCCTAGGCCCGGAAAATGAAACTTGTGCAAATTACTCCCTATTCCAAGCCTAACCAAAGCTCCATTACAAAATTTCCAGCATATGTTTACATAAAATTTCAGAATTTTTCCTTCAATTTCACAAGTTTACATTTTAGTCCCTAAATCAAGTTTTCATCAAAAATTACTTTGTAAAAGTTGTTTATCTATCAATAATCTTTCATTTTCTACCATAAATATCTAGTTTCCAGCAAAATACATCCATGACCCATTTTCATACCTTGATAACTTTTCAAATTAATCCCTCAAATAGAGAAATTAAGTTATCCAAGTTCCAAAAATACCAAAATTACTAAAAATGGGAGAAGGAACCTTACCCAATTAGGCCTTGAAAGCTTCTTTTCTCTCTCCTAAGGTTTCTATGTGTTTTTAGGTTGAAGATGATGAAAATAAGATGATACAATTTCTTTTCATCTTTTAATTAATCATGTATTTTTGTATTTCAGATTTAGTCCCTTGTCTTTTTCTATAACTCCATGGATGACTCACCACAAAAATCTACATACTTTTATTAATGGTCTAATTACCATATAAGGAACTTAAGTTTTGAATTCCGTAGCTAGTTGATCCTTATAGCTACTAGAATTCAACTTCTGCATTTTATGCGATTTAATCCTTCTCGTAATTAGGCACAAAATCGATTAAATTTTCATATCAAAATTTTTAACATTATTTCTATCATATTACAGGTCATATGGTTAAATGAAATTAAAATATATTTTGGATCGGATTTGTGGTCCAATTTCACTAAAAAATGGGCTATTATAGTTTTGGCACACTATAGTAGTATAATCTACCACCTTGTCTTGCCAACGAATTAGAGTATTGGCACATATTAGCGTCTAAGTACCCGCCCGCTAGTGGTGTCTAAGGATTTAATTACACGGTATCTTCAAGTGAATAAAGAATATGCACAAGAAAGATTACACCCCAGAGTTTTTGGCTGAGCATGAGGAGTCTACGAAGTTAATGAGAAATTTGTAAAAGACTTAATTGTCTTTAACACCCTGCCATAAGCGAGTCACCGTCAAGGTATAATACACTTGATTTGCATAAGCAGTGTTCAAGTTGGTTATTGTAACTAGATTAGTTGGGAGCCAATTGGATTGATTTAACCCTCCACATTAATGGTCAACAATAAAGTAGATATTCTCTAGATTTTCTTTTACCATGTAACACCCCTAACCTGTATCCGTCGTTGGAACAGGGTTACAGAGCATTATCGAGGTTTACGAATCAAACAGACAAAAATTTCAAACGTTTCATAACATATCAATATTCATAATAAAACCAATCAAAATCATATATACAGTCCCTTATACGAACCCTCGAGGCCCTAAATATGCATTAAAAACAAGTCGGGACAACATCCAAAACTTAGAGAATTTTTTCGAAAGCATAGAAAAATTTCAAAGCTGCAGGGGTCATATGGCTTGACTCACACGGTCAGGAGACATGCCCGTGTCTCAAGCCATGTGGGCATTCAAAATAAGGACACACGGCTGTTTCCCAGCCCATATCCATGCCCGTGTAACTCTCTGACTTGGTCACACGCCTGTGTGCTAGGCCGTATGTTAGCCGTGACACAACCTGACTTGTAACCCTTTAAAAACTACAGGGGACACACGGTTGTGTCAGCTGGCCGTGTGTCACACATGGCTAAGACATACGCCCGTGTCTTTGCCTGCGTGGATGAAAATAGGTCATTTTACAAGCCATATTTCTCACCCAATTTGGCATCCACTTACGCTTAACATTGTGCATATAAACAAGCCATATTACGGCTCCAGAACAAGAAAAATCAATCCTTAAACATGTAGTATATTCACAAACAACCAATATGCCTTTAGACACCTCAAATGACAATTATAAACATGTTTAACCATGTATTCAATATAACCAAATGTTTAACTAAATTATATGCAAATGTTTAACTAAATTATATGCATAATTGCATCATTACATATCATGTAGATCACTTTACCAAAACATATCAATTAATGTTAAACATGCCTTTCAATTTCTAACATAATTAGACATATTTTTCTTACACAACAAGGTACCAATTCACAACCAATTCATCAACTTACAAAACACTTACACAAAATGCACATATAACTATCATTTTACCTTTCATCATTCAACCACCGATCAAGCCACACCTTAACCAAATTAAGGCCACATATATCCATAACAAAATATACCAAAACACAAGCCAACTCAAATGGCTATAATCACAACAAAACATATAGGCCAACATTAGTCAAAATAACCTATACATGCCATTATAACCAAACTTAAACCAACCGAAAGTACTGAGTGAGCTGATGGATAGTGCAATGGATATCTAACTAGCTTCCAACCCGATCGAGCTTCTGATAATCTGACAAGTAAAGGAAAAAAACTACGTAAGCAATGAATGCTTAGTAAGCTCGTATAAAATTTAATCATATCAATTCATTTCAAATATGAAACTTATACATATCAAGAAAAGTCCAATACTAATACTGCAAGATTTATGAAGCTATATTCAACAACTCAAAAGGGGAATGAATCCACAGCATCACTTATACATATCATCCCTAGCATAGTAGGATTTTAAATAACTTTAAACCCTTAAAAACTTTTCTTATTTTCATTTTCATTTCATTACTTTCCATTGCATTTACTCTCATTAACTCAAATAAAATCAATTTAATTCATCATTCCCTCTTTTATCGATCTACACTTCAGGTATGAACTTACTATTTCATTACCTTTCCACACTTGTTTTATATGCATAACACACAAGGCATAAGCATATCATTCAATCATAGCCACAAGCTAGTGCATTTAAACATAATTCTTTTTAGAGCTAACCACATGGTAAACCATTTTAACAGGAATTACATAATTTAAACCTTACCACCCTTTCATGATCACAAGCATATTTCCATTTAGGCATTTACCATTTCAATGCATAACTTATCAGTTTAACGTGGTATAATCCAACCACAACTTGGCCAAAGCATAAGTACATATACACCAACCATGTCAGTCATGTAAATTATTATATGAATCAATAATCAAGGATGAACTCAACAATTAATCAAATTTCCATATACATGTAACATCCATATCATGTATCAATACATCATGTAAAATTATTTCCATGGATTTCATGTAAATACCTATAATAGTTCTTATCAAACTCATATCATCTCGTAACAGAACATTGCCTATTGAACCATTTAGAATATCATTAGATACTCGAGATAGCTCACACATAGTGTGCTAAACTGTAATCCGTCAATTCCTATATATGTATGCTCATACGAGCTATGAATCGATATGCTCTCACGAGCTGTGAATTGGTAAGCTCATACGAGCTGAGAATAGATAAGCTCATACGAGCTAAGAATCGGTAAAATCATAAAAGCTGTGGTGTGTCCACAACACGTGTAAGGCCTCAACCAAATTGGTAACCCTAATGACATGACATTTGTATCCTACAAATTTCTACGATTCAAACGTGACTCGATAATCATCGTACGTCGTTGGATTTACGTCATTTCATAACACGGTAAATTGCATACTAACATATATATTGATTTAATTACAATATAATCACATATTAACATTCAATTTAATCCAAATTATAAAAAATACAATTCATACGAACATACCTGGCTAAATTACAGAAATACGAAAGTTCAGGGGCATTTTGGTAATTTTTCATTTTCCCTGATTTTCCACCGAATCTTGATTTACACTAATAATTTCATACAATATATTAATTTATACAATAAAAAATTCATTTTATGAAATTTGGTCTTTTTGATATTTTTACAAAATTACCCCTAAATTTTTACTTTTATTCAATTTAGTCATTGAGCCCAAAACATGCAAGTTAATCATTTTTACCCAAAATTGAGCTTAGCCAACTATTCATAGCTCCCAATACAGCCCATATTTATGAAAATTTCACATCAAATCCTTGCACTTTTATTAATTTAATAATTTAGTCCCTAATCGATAAATGCATCAAAAATCACATAACAAAATACTTTTAAATACCAACTAATAATTCAAATTCATCATTTAACATAAAATATCACAATATTCATCAATGTAAACATTCAAAATCTTTAACAGTTTCAAAATCGAAAGCAAGGGCTAGCTGGACCTAGTTGCAAAGATCTCAAAAACATAAAAATTACAAGAAACTGGGCTAAATCGGACTTACATGCACACAATGAAGTTTTTCTAAAGCTTCAAAGCCTTTAACAATGGCTTTCTTCTCCATAATTTGGTGAAAGAAATGGAAAAGAAAACATATTAACAAATTACCATATTAACCTTAGTTAATAATTAAATAAAACATCAAATTCATGTCCATTATTTTCCAATAACAAATTGAATGGTCCAATTACCATTTAATTCTCTTTTTCTTTATTCAATAATCCATTTCATCACTCAAATCATGTAGTGATCAAATTTTGCATCTTTTACGATTTCGTCCTTTTTAATTAATTAACCATTGAAACTTTAAAATTTTTCAACAAAACTTTAATACCACCTTAATGAAACTCCGTAAAAATTTATAAAAATATTTACGGCTCAGTTTATAGAAACGAGGTCCTGATACCTCATTATCTAAAACCACTTGCCCTAAGGGTCAAACCACTTGAACTTAATAAATCGCTTATATAACAAGAACCTTTTAAAAACCATGTTTGACTCATAAATATTAAATAATAATATTTATGACCCTATTCATCAAATTTGGTGGGCCCGAAACCACTGTTTCTAACACCACTAAAATGGACTATTACACGCCAATCCCTGGATTTTGTAAGCAAATTAAGGGGACCGAGAGTATATATATAAGGGATGGGGGCATTTTAGATGCCTTTTCTTGCTACTCAACATTCGAGTTCTTCTTTCTAACCAAAAAATTATCTTCTTCTTCGTTATGATGGATCTAATACCTGATTTAATCAATGGATGATTCAACCTTCTGGTAAGTCTTATAGCCATGTATGTTACAGCTGTTGAAGAGTATGGATGTTAAATGGTGTAAAAATAATAAGGTGTGAGTGGAAGACCCTGCATGGGGGTTGCACATAGTTGAAATGTTAGTAAATTATCTATAGATGGCGATTCTAATGGAAATTCCATGATTTTTTAAGCAGTTCTAGCCACTGGATTAGGAAGGACAATTGAAGCAAAAGCTCTAGGCCGAGGTAAAGCTATGTCTCTAGTGAATCTTTAAACCCGTCTTCTGCACTTTATCTTATAATGATTCTTTTCGTAGTTAATGTCCACATAGATGATCATATCTTTTTTAGTAGTTACAATATGTATGTATGTATGTATGTAGGTGTGTATGTTTTCAGAGGAGCATTTGTATGTACATATTGAAGCGTACAATGTGCTGCATGAAAATAATGATGTGTGGTAACATGTATGGGAACTATGATTCTGTTAAGGGTACAAGTGAAATATATGTAAATGTGTCCAAATTTTTATTCAAGTGATGCATGTCAAATTATGATTGGTGATAAGGGGGTTCTGGGAAACTATTGAGAAAATATGTGATGTGGTAATGAACCATGCAGTAGCTCTTTGATGATGTCCACCAAAACCAAACAGGAAGGTCGGTATGGTTAAAATGTAGTTTGTTACGACCAAAAATACGAGAAAAGGCTAGTGTGGCAATTACGTAGAAAGACCATCTTCGTGGCACATTCTGGAAATGGCAGATGAGCCACTTTTGTCTTCTTGGGTTTTTGCGTGTCCTAGGGGCGATGATGGGAAAACCTTAGGAAATGTCGAGTTTAGGCAAATTCATATCTTTAAACATGATAGTTTGTGTGGTGTCTTAGTGGCACGCCAATTTGAGCCTTTGTGACGAGGTTACTTTGAAAGCATTTGTGGAGAATGATCTGAAAAGCCTATGTGGCGTATTGTTTGGGAAACCTTAGAAGCGAGGTTATCTGGAAAGCCTTTGTGGCATGTAGCAGCCCATTTTTCAGTAAATTCAGGACAGTGGTTTCGGGACCACAAATCTGATTCAAAAATAAAGTTTATTTTTATTTTATTATATGGTCTGTATTATGATAGATAAGTCATGTGAAAATTTTGATACAAAAATTTTATCGATTAAGTTTTTAACTACGAGAAGGACTAAATCGCATAAAATGCTAAAGTTGAATTCTAGTAGCTATAAGGAATAAATAGCTATGGAATTCAAAAACTAGAGGTCCTTATATGGTAATTAGACCATTAAAGAAAAGTATGTAGATTTTTGGGTGACTCATCCATGGAAAAATTAGAAAAGAGTAGGGACTAATTGGAAATCACAAAAATTAAAAGATGATAATTAATAAAAAGAAATTATCATCTTATTTTCATGTTTTCTTCCCCAAAATTTCTATGGAAACCCTAGGAGAGAGGAATAAAACTTTCCAAGCTTAAAAAGGTATAAAATCAAGTCCCGCTTTTAGTAATTTTTATATTTTTGGAATCGAGATAGTCCAATCTATCTATTTGGGGGATTAATTTGAAAAGTTATCAAGGTATGAAATTTGGGTCCTGGATGAATATGCTGAAAATTAGAAATTTATGGTAGAAAATGAAAGGTTGTTGATAGATAAACAACTTTTACAAAGTGATTTTTGATGAAAACATGATTTAGGGATTAAAAT
Source organism: Gossypium anomalum (assembly GCA_025698475.1). Taxonomy (NCBI): domain Eukaryota; kingdom Viridiplantae; phylum Streptophyta; class Magnoliopsida; order Malvales; family Malvaceae; genus Gossypium; species Gossypium anomalum. Next base: position 67,881,694 of record CM046956.1, read on the forward strand.
GTAAAGTTGTGAAATTTGATTAAAAATTCTAAATTTTTATGAATACACGTGCTGTAAATTTTGTAATGGGATTTTGGTTAGGCTTGGAAAAGGGAGTAAATTGCACAAGTTTCATTTTCCGAGCCTAGGGACTAAATTTGAATTTATGGAAAAGTTAGGGGCAAAATGGTAAATTTTCCTAGAACGCAAATTGAGTCCAAATGAGTATGAAATATGAAAAATTGATGATTAAAGCTATTTATATAGATCCAGACAACACGAATTTAAGGTTAGATCGAGGAAATGAAAAAGTTTCGAGTTAGTAGGTTTTATACGCAAACTACTGTCGAGGTAAGTTCGTGTAACTTAATTGAACATGTAAATATGTTAAATTGAATGTTGTGTTTGTATGGAATGTGACTTATATTGATGTGAATTATTTGATTGTTATGAAGAAGAATTGAATGCATGTTCGAAAATGCTGGAAAAAGGGTAAAGTCTCATTTGAATATTGAACTCTGATGAATATATGCACATTCCCAAAATGAATAAGGTTCTGCACTTGTTGCTGACAGGATTTAGCTCAGAAGAGTAATCCTATTGACTTTGTTATGGAAAGAATTTAGCCCGGACGGGTAATCCTGATATACTCCCACTCGAGCATATGTTACAATTAGGGTTTAGCCTGGACTGGTAATCCTAATTGAGCTCTTCTGAGCATACTTTACATAAAGGATTTAGCTTGGACTGCTAATCTTGTAATATGATATGTGGCTCGAGAGTGTGTTCTTTTGTTAAATGCCCTATTGGGTACTCTTGAATAAGGATTGACGGGTTATTGAATCGTACGCCTCGAGTGTACCATTCAAACATCCATCGGGATTTCAATGATTCAAAGGACATAAAACTCTTGACATGGTATGAGAATTTTGAGATGAAATGATAATGACTTGAAAGAATATTGCATGATGAGCTCATCTATATTTACTTGATTGATATGAAAATTTTGGTGACTAACATGTTTGATTGAATGCATGTGTTTAGGCAATTTTGCTAATGGATAGAAAACATGATATTGTATGCTTAGATTTAATAAATGAGAATGGTAAGTTTAGTTTCCGTTATATAAACTTACTAAGCATGTAATGCTTACTCCATGTTATTTTCCCTATTTTGTAGTGCTCGGAAGCTCGTGAAGGTTGGAGATCATTGGAGCATCATCACACTATCAACTAACTTATTTTGGGTATACATAGAAAAATCATTTTGGTATAATGGCATGTATAGGACAACTTGGCCTTTAGTGGCTTGATAATGAAGTTTGTAATCTAGCCATTGGAATGGCTAGTAATAGTTGTTTTGATATTCTTGTAATGTCATGGTATGGTAGCTATATATATATATATATGTTAAGTAGTTCATCAAATTATGTCTAGCATATGGAATATACCAAGGTAAAATTATAAACTTGTATGCATGCAATGATATGCCTTATTGAATGATGGAATTTGCTTAATTTGAATGCTTGAATTGGTTGGTATTTGGATGTCAGTTTAAGTGCAGGTCAGTGGCATGATTTTGGGTGAGAAAGGAAGCTAGAAATTACTTTATTTTGTCCACACGGGTAGACACACAAGCGTGTGTCTAGACCATGTGTGACACACGGCCTGGTAACATGGGCATGTGGTCAGGCCGTGTGTCCCCTGCACCTTAAATTTGAGAAATAAAATGCTCAGAATTTAGCATACGGACAGGGACACGGGCGTGTCTCTCAACCATTTGTGCTACACAGCCTAGAACACGAGCGTGTGGCATAGTTGTGTGCACAGGTCAGAAAGCTACACGGGGTCGAACACAACCTATAGTATGGACGTGTCCCTTGGACCACAGGGGCATGTAACGCCCTAAAATTGGGCCTAGAAGTATTGGGCCTTGAGCATGGGAGCGGTTAGGAGACTGCTCATAAATATTTTAGTTAAGCAAGAAAGTGACACAAATTACATGTTTGCTATACTGGCTTAGCGATTTGGGTGTGTTTGGGAGTGTTTGAGAAGCTTGGGTTCAAGTCTGGGCTTTTGCAAAAATTTTAGTTTTTCCCCTTAAGTGAACCTTGGCTTTAGCTTGTAGGCCTTATCAATAATAATGCCAGTATTATGTCACAAAAGGCCTTTTAGTGTGGTGGCAAGTGGCGTGACTTGGTAAGTGGGAGAACTTGGGTTCGAATCCCATAACAAGCAAGGAGTATTTATTTTGTTAATGGAGCGGTAAGTGTTTGAATTGGATGCAAACTCTGCTAGAGTGGTTGTGGAAATGGTCAAAGGGAGGAAATCAAGGAATTTGAATGGGGCAACCCAAATCGTCCATATAGCGGACCCAATCAGCTGATTTTAGCTCATTTTCACACTAACTATTTTTAGCAGCCATTCTCACCTATAAATTAACCTCTTCCCTTCTTCATTTCTCAAAACTCATTTCACACACATCTCTTCATTTCTCTCTTTCATTTCCTTCATTTTTTTCCCATTTCCTTTGTCCTCTTCCCTTGTTGATTTTCACTCTTGAAAGAAAGCTTGAATCCCCCTTAGAGTAGCAACATTGAAGTGTTCATGAAGGCCTTGAATTGACCAAATTAGTATAGAAGAAGATGAGCGTACTAGTCTGGCTTCGGAGAAACACCAGGATTTGTTTCCTAGTTCTCTTCTCTTTAATTTTTCTTGTTTATGTTGTGATTATGAACATGAATATTTTTTGTGTTGTTATTCTTGATTTAATTAAAATGGCTTAAATCTAACTCGTGTTAGATTGATTGCATTATGTTTGCTTAAATTACTAAAATCATGTTTGTGTTGTTATTAGGCCTTGGTAGATTGTTCAATTAAATAAAATCATACTTAGGTTATACTTGCATTACAATTGTAAGGTAATGAATGAATGAATTAGTAATTGTATTGAAATTTTAATTAATTGACACAATATTTAATTGGTGCATGTTTAATCTTCTAAGGTAGTTGAAGGTTAAATTAGCAACAGTATTAAACGGTACACTAGGCTTGCATAACGTGCAAGATTATTGTGATTAAAATGTTTCAATGTAGGAATATGTTGTTACTTCACTTAATCTTATACTTATGAAAATTGATTAATTATTTGAATTAACAATAGAATATGTTCAAGAGATTAATTGATCTAGTAAGTATGTATGTGCATTAGTTAACAAATTATCAAGTTGCCATCAAAATATTTGTAACAACATGATCATGGGTAGAGTAATTCTAAGTTAAGGAATGTAATTGATCTAACACATTTATGTAATATTGATTAAACTTGTTTTTAGAAGTCGCGCATTGGAAATTTTTACTTCATATTTTCCTTAGATTACTTAGTTGGTTTTTAGTTTTTAAATCACTTCTTCAAATCAACATATTTTCCCTTCACCAAATTGTTTAAAGTTGCATTTCATAAATATTTTTCTTTCACAGTCACTATCGGTACGATAACTCGACATTTACTTGTCACTTTATTACTTGTTGTGATTGTGTACACTTGTACATTTCTGTCGTTCCAGTATGCCACTGTAATACCCTTAGCTCGTCTCCGTCGCTGGAGTAGGGCTACGGAGAATTACCAGAAGATAACATCTTACAATGAACATTTATTCACCATATATAAAACACAAAAAGAAACATAGAAATGTTATTCAAACTCATATATATAGTCCCTTTTACAAGCCCTCGAGGCCCTAAAAAGGCATTAGAAATTAGTCGAGACTATATTAGACACGTTTAGAATTTTTTGGGAAAAGATGAAAATTTTCAAACTGCAGGGCTTACACGGCTGAGAGGCACGCCCGTGTCTTAGGCTGTGTGGACATTCAAAGTAGGGACACACAACCGTGTCCCAACCTGTGTCCGTGCCCGTGTAACTCTCTGGACCAAGCCACACACCCGTGTGCCAGGCCATGTGACAGCCTGACTTGCAACCTTTTTTAAGCTATAGGGGACATACAACCGTGTCACCTAGCCGTGTGTCACACACGACTGAGATGCACACCCGTGTCTTTGGCCGTGTTGACAAAAAATAGGCCATTTCCAAGCCATTTTTCTCACCCAAAGTCTAGCTACTTGCCCAACCCAAATCTACTATAATGATGCATTCAAAACACATTTAACATATGCATATAAAAGCTTAAACAATATAGGACCTAACCATTCAACCAATATGCCAAAATGGCACCTCAATCTGAACAATCAAACTTAATTAAACACTTACTAAATCCATCCATAATTAAGTCAACTAATTGAAAAAATTAATACTACATTGACCATAATGATCACATACCATTCTCATTTACCACAAATACCATTATGACCATTTCTACATCTACCATTTACCTTAATAGGTTTACTAAATGCCAAGTACATTCAAGGATACCAAAACTAGCCACTAACAACTCAAGACACTAACTATTTCATACCAAATAAACATCTCATAGCGTACCTTAATATTCATCAATTCAACTAACATCACCAAGTACTTAGATGCCAAAATAACAACAATTTAAAGTACCATATATACATGATATCATATCAACTATATCATCAAAAAAAAAAATATACCCAAGCCACACATAATGGCTAAATTTCACCAAACAAGGACACCTATAAATGTGCATATTTATCCAATTATCAGCTAACTTGTTTCCATACCAAAACATAACATAATTGATACATAACAACCATACCTATTTTGGTCATCTCAAAACATACACCAATTTAACCATACTAACCACAACCAACAAGCTATCATTAGTACCTTAAGTACCTCAAATCCAAGGCAACATTTCATGCCATAATCATCAATCAAGAGGACATATATATACGAAACTCATCAATTAAACATTAGAAACAGTCCACCTATACATGCCATTATAACCACGATCAAAGCATTAAACTCTACCGATAAAATCGATGGATAGTGTGATAAATCTTAGACTAGCTTGCAACCCGATCGAGCGTCCAATAATTTAAAAAGTAAAGGAGAAACAACTATGTAAGCAATGTATGCTTAATAAGCTCGTATAAATTTATTAGAGTAGACATAAACCTATGCCAATGCCAATAATTCATAAATATATATGTTTATCGACTTACAAATGAGTAAACTCATTAATATCACATATATCTATCATTCCTAACGTGATAGAATTTTAGGGGACATAAGATTATACATCTTTTTATTTAGTTACTTTCCATTTCATTCCTAATGCTTATCATAAGCCTAAACGACATTATCAATTCCCGACTTAGTATATTTATCCCTAATATAGATATATTCATTCATAGCATACACAATTTGCTCCTTTGTTCCTTTTCCTGTTACCCGTTTCATATTCATACTACAAGCATAATCATAAACATTAATCATATCCACAAGCTTAGCATAAGCCTAAGCACATCAACAACACATGTTAGTTCATTTAAACATGATTCATATGATTTTACGTGGATAACCATTATACTTGAGCACAACTCAATTGAATTTATCATCCATCTCATAACATATCATGTTTTTCATGTATCACCATTTCAATGAGTTTCATGCATACATATCTTAATTCATATAGAATACTTAAAATTTCATTTGCATAACACATATGACATAAATATAGCATTAACCATAATCATAAGTTAGTGAATAAACACGTAATTTAGCATAAATCACCACATGATAAAATAACTTTCATGAATATAGCATATAAGCATTCATACTTTTCATGAACATGGCTATACATACTTTAATTAACAACAACTCATGCCTTTCCATACTTTCATGACATTGCCAGTCGAAACACTTACCATTTCTTCCCTTTGTACGCCTGTTGAACCACTTAGAATAATACCAAATACACGGGAAAGCTCACACAAAGTGTGCTAAACATATAGTCGTAGCTCACACGAGCTGTAAAATAGGTCTACTTACACAAGCTGTCGATCAGAATGTAAGCACACAAGATGTCGAGTATCCGCAAATAATGTCAGACCTCAGCCATCGGAAGGACATTCAAGACCAGCACCCGAAACATAGTCACATGGGTCTGCTTACGCAAGCTGTCGGTCGAAACGTAGCTACACGGTACTACTCACACAAGCTGTCAAGTATCAACAACACATGCCAGAACTTAGCCACCAGTAGGACATTCAAGACCCGCACCTAAAACACGATAACCCCTAATGACATATTATTTGTATCCTATATATTCCTAAGGTTCAAACGGGGCTCGATAGTCGTTGTACGTCGTTGAATTTCCATCGTTTCTTTAATCAATAAATTGTATAATTAACATATATATTGATAAATTTACAATAAAATCATATAATAACATTCAATTTAGTCAAAATTATACATAGTACAGTTCATACGAACTTACCTGGCTATTTTGCAAAAATGTCAAAGTATAGGGGCATTTTGGTAATTTTCTATTTTCCTCGATTTTCCACCCGATCTTGATCTAAATTAATAATTTCATTCAATTTATTAATTTAGACAGTTAGACAATGTATTTTATGCAATTTATCCATTTTAAATTTTTTACAAAATTACCCCTAAAGTTTTACTTTTATTCAATTTAGTCCCTGAGCCCAAAACATGCAAATTAACCATTTTTACCCAAAATTGAGCCTAGAAGAATACTCATGGTATCAAAAATAGCCCATTCATGGAACAATTTCACATTAAATCCTTTCATTTTACTATTTTAACAATTTAGTCCCTAATCAAATTCATCATTTAACATCTAAAATCATAAGGTTCATCAATGGCAACATTCAAAATATTTAACAGTTTCAAAATCAAAGCTACGGACTAGTTGGACCTAGTTGCAATGATCTCAAAAATATAAAAATTATTAAAAACGGGCAAGAATTGCTTACCATGCATGAGAAAATTACCATGGCCGAACCAAGCTTAAGGTTTTCCATGGACATTTGGGTTGTTGAAGATGAAAACAAAAAGATGATAAGAATTTAGCCTTTTGTTTTTATTTTATTTTATTTTAATATACCAAATTACCATTTTAATCTTGGTTAATAATTAAATAAAACACCAAATCCATGCCCATAATTGTCCACTCACTCATTGAATGGTCTAATTTAGTCCTTTTTAATTAATTAAATATCGAAACGTTAAATTTTTTCAACAAAAATTTAATACCACCTTGATGACACTCCATAAATATTTATAAAAATATTTACGGGTTGGTTTATAGAAACGAGATCCCGATACCTTATTTTCTAAAACCACTTGACCTTAGGGTCATACCACTTGACCTTAGGGTCATACCACTTGAACAAATCGCTTATATACAAAAATCATCACATTAAAAACCTTTTAAAAACCATATTTTTCTCGTAAATATTAAATAAAAATATTTACTAACTTATTCGTTGAATTTGGTGGCCTCAAAACTACTATTTTTGACACCACTAAAAAACGGGCTATTACAGCCAAGATGGTTTTACGGAGAGTTCGCCACAAGAGTATTCGCCAAAAACACTTTCTAGAGAATTTGCCACAAAGGATTTCCAAAGAATTCGTGTTTGTTGTCTTGGTAGAGCATCTTTTGGATGTCATGGAGCTTCTCCCACATGGTCTTATACCTTCACACCCTATTGGCATATTATCATATGATTCAATGGCCACGGACTTTATAAAAATAGTTTCAATGGTCTGCCCTATCGGAGGCTACACAATAAATCTTTGTTTTCACAGTGGTTTACATGTTCGAGCAGCAATATTTCTACCCTATTGAAGGCTACACAAACAGATCTTTTTCTCACCTTTTTACATAACCCAGATTTGTCAGTTACTGGAATCATATACTAGGAAAGTATTAGGCAATGACCACACATATGCTAGCAACTACATCTCATATCACACGTCATATCATGTCACAAATTTTTCACCACATATATGTATTTGTAGATACCTCTCAGAAAATAAACATACAAATAATTACATAATATGCAGGAGTCAGGTTTAGGGACTCACCAGAGACCTACCTTTACCTTGACTTGAAGTTTTTGTTTCAATTGTCTTTCCCAATCCAATAGAAGCAATTGCTTAAAATATCATAAGATTTCCATTAGAATCCCTATTACATCCATTTTACTAACATTTCAACTACATGCGACCCCTAAGTTGGGCCTTCCTATAACATTCTTCTCTTCTATAATCGTAACGTGCAAAGATGTAAGACTTACTACAAGGTTGAATCATCTACTTATTAAACGATATCTTAGTTCAATCCTAACAAAGAAGAAAAAGAAGGGAATGCTAAGGTTAGAAAGAAAAACCTGAATACCAAGTAGATAGAAAACCATATGAAATGTCCCCTTCCTATAAATATACTCTCGGCTCCCTTTATTTCCTTACCAAATCCATGGTAGGTAAAATAAAATTTGGTGAAGCTTTAACTTACTATTGACCAGTCATGGGGTGGATCAAATCAATCCAATTGACTCATGTTGAAAAGTGGTCAATCATGCTACTATAAAGATTTCTTTAGTTGGCTTGTTTTAGTGTACAAGCAATCTTTTATATATCTTGTTACTCTGCTCTTTACTTTGATATCTACTTTTGTTGTTGTAGAATCCCAAAAACTCCAAACTAAACCTAATACAAGATCCTGTAGAATAGTATTCATGTAGATCAAGCGTACTATATCTTGGCAGTGTTTCACATTCGACATGGTCTTAAAGACAATTAAGCCTCCTACAGCTTCTTCATACACTTAATAGGCTCTTAGTGCTCAAACAAAACTCTGGTTGTACTCTTTTTAGGCACGCACTTTCTTAGGCATAATATATCTTCACTAGAAAACATCTTGGAATTAATTCCTTAGATACCACTAATAGGTGAATACCGTAACACTAGTATGCACCAAATAGTTTAAATACAAGCTTTACACATCATTTCTGATTTGCATATTTTAAGGGTGTGACACGAATTCTCTAATGCCTGAATGGCGAGTTGTTAGTCCACCTTTGTGGTGGGATTTGAGTATACCTTTAAGCCATTCTCTGAAAGATTGGTTAGTAGTGTACTCGACTGGTGAATCCTATAGTAACTCTTTAGGTCAAAGAACCTGGCATATATGTAGTTATGGGTGATGTAAGTTTTTGGCTAACTTGGAAGTTTTCATATTTTGAATCGAAGTCACCTGGGTTTCTATTAGATGATCTAAAATGTTACCTTTGTAGAATCAATTTCGTTGTCTAGATCGACTTGAAGATACAGTGTGTCTAGCATTTTGATAGTCGCTAGAGCCAATATAAGAATCTACTGAGAGTAGTGTCTATATGCATATCATTCTGAGCAATGTACCAAACTTCTATCTCCGAGCAATTGCGAAATAGGATCCATCATAAGAGGGGAAGTCTGTGATCCATCAATCGAGTGGAATGTGTGTAAGGTGGTAAAGTTAGAGGTTGGCTTACAGTTGTCCACTAGGAATCAAAAAAATATCCTTCAAAGTCTATAAGGAAGTCTAAAATTCTTAAGTCAAGGAATTCAACAAAACCTTTTAAAGGTAGTAATGCTTGAGATTCACTAAGTTCTATTGAACTTACAAGTGTCTATTTGTTATGCAAGATCTTGGAATTAAACTTGTGCACCAATAAAGACTAAGCCAAGAATGGGCCAGGGTGACATTTCAAGAGAGATATTATGCATACATAGGGGAATTTTTGGATATATGGCAAATAGTATTCTACGCCATGATTAAGTTTGGTTTAACAAATATCTAAGTAGTAATGTCTTAAACTACTTTTGAGAATCTATAGTAATTAATAAATTTTCCTTCAAGAATTTTGACTTAGAAAAGAATTTAAATAAATAAGAAGCACATCTATTATGACTTTTGTCAGTTACAAAATTTTTGTTAAGTATTTAATTATTATGACATCCTATATCCAAGTTCAATAAATTGGGTCCGGTATAGGGCGTTATAGTGTTACCCAAGTATTTTGGAGTTAATTTTATCTGTGCAATCAAACTTATTCAAAGACCTAGGACATGTCAAACACCTCTATAAATAAGACATTAGGGATGAATGTAACCAAATCGTTATAGACGCCTTCAAAAACCCTTGTAGTTTAGAAGTACTTGTAGTTTATTTTCCTTTTATCTTTTTATAACTATTTTTTTGTCTTAAATCAATTTTGATTCAAGAGCTTGTTTACTTAATTAAAGTATTCAATTTATATTTTCCTTTGCATTTGTTTTATTTCTTTGTCCTGATCAAGAGATTTGCTACTCCATTCCCAATTCGATATTCAATCCAAGATTATTCAAATCTCCTTTCTTCCCTAAATCGACCATGTTCTGAACATGATTTGTTCAATCAAAGTTTAGGTTATGAATAACATGAGTGGCTAAATCCCTTAGGGGAGATTAACAAGTGGATGAGAATATGATTAACAGATGATTTGGGGTTTTCCAAGAGGGATTAGTTTGTATATATTAAGCATTCTTAAACTATTAGGCTTGACAACCCTAATAAGTTATTATAGGCTAGATGAGGTCGGGAGATAAGTCAAACTGAGTAAATTGTAATTTATTTTGGTTGAGAAAGTGAGGTCGAGAGATAAACTAGTATCAACCAACTGATTAGTTAATTAGAGGTTAAGAGGTAATCATTAGTCAATTGATTGCTAATCTGCTCTAAAACCCTAATCCAAAGTTAGTTACAAACCCTGAAGTGAGTTAATCTTCCTAATTGGTCTATCAATTTATTTCGTTTGTTTATTTTTCTTTATTTATTTCTTTCCACTATTTATTTATTTTTCTCCCTTAATCTATTTTATGGTTCATCATAATATAGTAAATAATTACTACTACTTAGACTTATTATTGTAAAAAAGTGTTTTCATTATTATTCTATTTTCCCTTGGGTATTGTCCACGAAATATTTCTAATCATTTTGTTGTACTACACTTTATTACAATTTGACCCGTTCACTAGCTCTCTAGAGATGAAGAAGTTGGTCAATCACCTCCATCCCTTCTAGAACTTCTCCCAATCTTCACCCTCAAAGTTATAGACATCAAAGTTCAGGGACACAATAGTGACCTTTTATAAGCAGTTGAAGTTCACCTAACTTAGATTGAGAGGACCCGCAACTACTTTAGTGTGAAGGACCAGGTTGGATCATAGTATGGGCAAGTCCTTTGCCAGAATTTTCTTACTGTCTTCTTGGTATTTCCTTAAAGCTTTCTCGTTGGAATGGTGTAGGTGCTCCAATTTAGATAAATTTTGTTGGTCTTGGGATTTGAATTTCTCCTCCCAAGAAGACTCCCTTACCCTTAGTCAGTCGACTTCTTCCTCTATTTGCTTGGCTTAGATTTCTAAATCATCGTATTTGACCTTCCAAGAAGAAACAAATGAGTTAAGCTCTTTAATATGGCTGATAGCTTCCTCGTGACTCGAGAGTAGTTGAACTAAGGGCTATTCACTAAAAGGCACAGATTCTTCTAAGCATACTAATTTCTTGTTGTTTTGATTGCAAGCCTCTTGAACGGCCTAGCTCATATGCCCATATTTAGCTGCCAAAACTTGACAAAACCTCACCAGCATCGAGAGTGAGGGAAGATGAGGATTTGAGGAAAGAGAATGGAGGAAAGCCTCCTTCATATGTCGAGGTAAGATTTTATTTTTCTACTATTGCATGGCTTCAATAAAAAAGGGAGATTGCCCAGACCTTATGAGATCCTACCATGGGAAGAGTTTATCCGCTTCGCCGGATGAACTGTGAATGTGTTAGGAACTAATAGTGGCCTTTGGCTAGCTTTCACATGTTGCCTCTGGCTTGGATATAGCCGTAGGTGAATCCGAGGCATAGACTATAAAGTCTATAAAGTTGTCGGTCTCTACTGGCGTAAGAAGAGTAAGAGGCAGGGCAAGCCAGGAGTAGGAGTGATAGCTCTTATAGGAGCAGGCCCTCTCCTAAATCTACAATGAGTCAGTTGTGGGTGATCACTGCACTTTGCATCTTGGGTGCTTCCGTTCACCCTTGGCCTTTTCTGTGTTCTATCAGCCAATGATGTTATTGGTGTGGCAGCGACAACTTCTTCATTCTCGCAAACAATGTAAATAATATTGAAGTGTCCATGTTGGATGCTAGAGTAGGCAGGAAAGTATTAGATATACGAGAAGAAGAAGAAGACCTCGCAGTAGCAACCAGAGAGTTAGCCTAGTTAGGAGGAGCAGAAGACGTGCCATAACTAATAATATTCCAATGGCGTGTATGTAGTCCACATGTCTGATAAAAGAAGAAGGGAGGCTACCTTATCCTTTCCATTAGAATCTGTTCCAAATCATCATTGGTGTTGTAAGGCCAAGTTATCTTAGCAAAAGAAAACATTATGGGAATCCGCCCATAGTAAAAGGTCATTTGCCCGATGACCATTTGAATTCAACAATCAATGAAATAGTGCACCAATTTCCACCAAGAAAGGGTGGATAGTTACCTTGGTCCAATACTATATTTGTTGAGCAATGAACAGAAGCAAGCGTGAAGAGGCAAGTGAAAGCCAACCTCTAGTAGGAAGAAAGGAAGAATAAAGCCCTTAGTGTTGTCGCTTTGGTAACACTCCTATTGGATGAAATTAAAATTGTAGGTGAAGTTCGGATGAAGAATACCTCTAGCCCCAAGTTATTGAGATAGTTTTTCCTCGGTAGTATTACATTTATACATGGGAGCGAGTACGCGTCGGGTACCATCAATACCTCTGGGTCCGATCCTGACAGTGTCTTTAGGGTTATCACTTGTGCTACTTTGGGCAAGGTCTCTTCCACGAGATGTAGTTCTAACCATTTTAAATAATGGAAAGAGAAATAGAGCTACCTCTGAAGAAAGATGCAAACTAAAGTTGAAAAAAGAAAAGAGACTCTAGAAGAAAAAAAATTAGGGCTACAAAAATGTAGGGAAAAATGTTGGGGGAAAGTGTTGGACACTTAGATTTCATCCCCTTAGGTATTTAGGGGATTTAGTTCATAATGGTAAAAGAAAACATCTCAGAAGAATAATAATGACAAAACATAAAGAAAACCCAAAAACCTCTGAAGGAAATTGAAGGGAGATCTTCAGTCTTGAAGGAGAATCCGGCTTCTGAGATAGATCAATCGACTTTCATCAAGTAATTCCTTACTTCCTACTCTGCGTGTCTTTTCAATCCTCCTCTAGGGTGTTTTAAATAGGCTTTAGAATGCCTAAAATAGTCCAAAGGTAGCCTTTTCCGAGTAAACTAGACTTGGGCTCGTCAGGGACACGGCCGTGTGCCACGCCCGTGTTAGGGTGGCTTTAGGCTGTGTTCAAGACTGCTAAAAAGACACGGGCGTGTGGTCTACCCGTGTGAGGAAGTCCAGGCCATGTTGATTTCCCGCGTTGGCCCATTTTCTCTGTTTTTGGCTTGTTTCTCGCTCTTTTTACTTTTCTATGCTCACCTAAGTATAAGATGTGAAAATAAAGGATTAGAAGCATCAAATTCCACAAATCTAATGATAATTCATCCAAAAATGTGCTAAGCATTGGATAAAAATATGTATAAATTATGACTTATCAAATACCCCCACACTTAAGTGTTTGCTTATCCTTAAGTAAAATCCTCAATTCACAATTAGGAAATCATTTTTCTCAACTTATAATTCCTATCAATAATATCTTAAAATAATCCATAAGAAATCCTACATTGAGAAGCCAACTAAAAGAATATTAAAGTTTCAAACATTCCAAGTTGAGCATTTTATCATGAAAAACATAGGTGTCTCCCCTCATCTAAGTAATCACCTTTGATTCAAAATATCACAGAGTTTAACATCCTTACTAAAGATTCACTCAAATCACTCGAGGTGTTTAAGGACAATAAAGTTAGCACTCAACAATCAATATGAAAAGTTATTACCATAGGCTTATGTGAAAATCAAACCTCCACCACTATATATTGAGATGATACATCAATCAAAAGGTCTTTAGAGGGTTATAACGTGGCTTCAGTTAAGGTTTGTGGTCACAAACTAAAAGAGAAGGTTAGAATCGAGATTGAATTGAAAAATTACTTAACTATAAAAATACTAAAACTGACAAATTACATTCCTAATTTAGATAAACTAAATTTGAGCTTTTCTTCATGGATAACATCATTTTAACCCAAGCATTACATAAATTTTTTTAATTATTATTATTATTATTATTTTAAGAATAAATCATGTACATAGAACTTTGCTAACTATCAAAAATAAAACATAGATAAGCAATTTATCCAAATCAAATCTCGACAAAAATAGGGATCAAATTAATTTAGGGGATTTCAACAATAATGGGTTATGGGTTAATATTGAGGGTATATCAAAGAATGGCTTGTTAGGCTCAAGGGGGTTCACTAAGGGTTAATTATGAAGGTAGGCTTTTATGGAGTGAGTGGGTTAAACCTAAGTGCCTTTATCATCTTGACACATCAATTCAATGGTGTGGTTTTGACATGCATAATCGAAGCAAGTTCTAGAATAACAAATCAATATTAACTTACTCATAGCAACAATAAAAGTGAGCATCAAAGAAATAATATATGCTTTAAAGGCTCAAGATCTCACAAAAATTATGGCTTTTTGATGTTAACTCTGTGAATTTCAATTCCAAGATAATACCTAAACTTGGGGAAATAACCTAAAAATTTTAATATTTCAAAAAAAATCAACTTATCATGCTTGATTCTCTAATTACTTAAAGTTTAAACCATCAATGCATAAATACCTATGTTTTAATTCAATACAAATCAATAAAAATCATAAATTAATCAAAATTCATTCTAATAGTGATTAAGTGATTTAAGAAAGAATAAGACAAAATTCAGGGATTTTTCTGGTAGTGCTATAAATAACCCCCCCACACTTAAGATGTACATTGTCCTAAATGGACAAAGATAAAGTTAATGGAAAATATAAATATAAGATCATAAGATAGAGAGAGAAATGAAACTTCCTGAATGTTAAATGGATTCCTTGAATAGTAGTTATGGGAAGTGATTGGCTAAGGCAAGTAGGAGGATACTCCGGTGGTGGTAGAGGTTGGGTTCCACAACCATGGTGTCTAGCGAAGAGGTTATCGTGGTGGTCGGGTAGGACATGGCAGTCGTGAAGGACCTTTTCCAGTGGAGTTGTAACTTCATAAGTAATAGTGAGCTTTGGAGCTCTTTATAACTGTGATAAAATCAATAATTCTTTAAGAATATAGAGAAGTAGGATTACTCATAAAGAAATAGCCAAAGACATAAATTACTGAATAAAAATTGTAAAACCTAAAATGAAATAAAATTAGTCTTAAAGAAAAATAAAATTAAAATAAAGTTAAAGAAATAAATAAAAATAAAAGCAAAAGTAATAAATAAATAAAAATCTTTAAAAATCGTCATTGCCAGAAGTTTCGCGAGGTGGGGGTGGCGATGAGATGTGAAAATGCTAACAGATCTGCTGTAGGGTCGCATCAATGTGATCAAAGCGCTGAAAACATTGCAGTTCAAATCGAGTAAGGCGCTCAGAAATGTCAAAAAGTGAAGCAACCGCATGACCTGGATGGTGAGTAGGTGCTGGCTGAGATGGTGGAGGAACATCATCAGTAATATCCTCGGGGTTGTCCTACTCGGTTGATTGGACGAGGCAGTACTGAGGAGGGTCAAAGCTGCGTCGTCGCTCAATCATCCTCATATGAAACATACTAGAGATGCCCTGTCGGGACATCTGACTGATGAGAGTGAGGGAGGATGATTGCTCTGCCGTGTTGAGGAGACCGAAGTACCTTGCCAGGCGAGTCACAAAAGGGCCGATGGATATGACCCCTTTCTTATGCCGCTCCGTCTGATGGCGTATGGCTAGGGCAATAAAATAGGCAAGGTCGAAGACGTGCCCATGCGCCATACTCTACAAAAAGTAGGCATCATGAGTGTTGACGACGCTGGTGCTCTCTCGTCGTCCTGTCAAAGTGTGGGCTAAGATGGCGTATAAGTACCTCAAGGATGGGGCGAGAGCCGATGCCTTGGAGTGGCTAGAGTCATAGGTGGCCAAGATAGGGACTAAGGCACTCCAGCACCGTGAAAGAGAATAGTGGGTGTGGCGATGGAGAGTGTCGAGGTTGTTCTCATCCATGAACTCTTCCGTGTATAGGCCCAATGCGATGCCGAACTTGGGAATGCTCAACTGGCGAACTAAACCGTCGAGACAGAACTGGACCATTTCAGAATCATCGAAGTTAGTAATAACGGTCTGAATATGGAATGTTGAGCAGAGTTCCAATGTGAGCTCGAGTTACGTCGGCTCGATGATCTCAAAGAAGAGCCCCCATGGGTCAGTCGTCAAGAGGGCCCAGACTGTGTCATCAAGATGGATCTATTCTAGTGCAGCCCAATTGATACATCAGCCTACTTCTAAGGGTCGGGCCTATAGTATTTGGAAAAGTTCCTCATGACTGCCTAGTGGAAACTGGAGGAATGGGTGGCAAATCTTGATGGTAGGACCCAAGGATGATGCTGCTCCTTTTCGCTTCTTCGAGGTGGGGACAGTGGTTTTCTTGCCACGTGGATTTGACATGGTATCTGCAATGGCAAGACGAAGTTATAAAATACCCCCAAAGAATAGCATGGAAAAAGTATGCAAGCATGTTAAAACTAAATAACAATGCTTCATGGGGATCACAGGCTAAAGGAAAGATGTACTAAAAAATAACCAAATCCTAATGGAAAGATATATCAAATCACTATTAGCAATAGGAACATGAGAAAAGTGCTAAATGGAATACCTAGTGAATGAATGCATGTGGGAATGACAATATGAAATATGGTATGGGTAAGTATGAAATCCTTGGAAACAAAAGAAAGGATGAATTTATCATAATGCATTGACCAAAATGGTAAATTTCTAACAAAGAGCATAAGCATGACTATCATTAGAACCATGAATATTAATAAAAAATAGTTAAATAAAACAAGAAAAATCATACTATTAGTAAAAGAAATTAAAAGAATAGAGAGAAAAGAATGGACACACGCAATAGCTTGGTAGAGGGAGGAGGTTGGTCGTCGATGGTGGTGCTGTAGGTTGGCCACGGGCCTGGGTAGTGAGCTATGTGGTGGTGGTGGAAAGGGAAAAATGAGGGGAAGGAAAGTGGAAAAAGAAAAGATGTGTAAGAAAGGAGAAAAAGAGGAAAAGAGGAAAAGAAAAGAGAAAGAAAAGAAAAAAAGAAGAAAAGAGAGGGGGAAAGTGAAAAGAGATAGGAAAAGAGGTAAAAGAAGGAAGAAAAGGGGAGAAAATAAGGAGTTTAGCGTGGTTGGTCAGTCATCCACAGGCGTGGGGGAGGCGTGTGCGGGGTTAGGGTTAGGTTTTGGGGAAGGTGATGATGAATAGTGAGGGGTTTATATAGATATTGGGGCAAACGACCGTGGGGCACGCCTATGTGCCCTGATTTTAGCCCGTGTTTTTCATGATTTTTGAATTTGGGCGCGTCTGAGATTCGGCCCACGCACTTGTTCTTTGTGCGTGTTGGTGCACACGGCCGTATCACATAGCCGTGTGCTGCATCGTTCACTTCTCCCACGCTCGTGTTAATTTGACAGGATCAGGCACGGTTGGAGACCAAGGGTGTGTCACACGCTCGTGTTGGTTTCTCAGTTCCTACCACGACTTATAGGCACGGGCATGTCGCACGCCCGTGTTAATTTGGTAGGATTGGCCAAGGCCATATTACACGACCGTAGCAACATATCGCATCCCGTGTTGGGGAAATTTTTTGCTCTGTTTTCACACGGCCTAAGGCACACCCGTGTGCTTGGCCGCGTGGGTTTGGAAAACCTATGTTCAAGAGCTCAGTTAGTGATTTAGATGTCAAACACTAAAATTTAAAAAAGTTAATACCGTTAGTGCTCGGGTTGCGTTCCGAGAAGTGTTTATTTATAGTCTAAGCTCGATTTACCTCAATTTCAGTTGGTCATGGTGGTACGAAGAGTTTACATTCCTTATTCTTGCTATCAGTTTTATCAAAACAAGGTTCTAAATGAGTACTATTTAGCTTAAAAGTGCCAAATTAGGAATAAGTTACCTAGACCGTACTGTATGGGAATATGTTAAGTACCGTAAATGGAATTGCTCCATTCAGTTCAGAAGTGGCAATACGAGGGTCTGCTGCATCTAATAGTACCTTAACTCCAACCTTAAGTTGATTAGGTGAAAAATCGAGTCCATCATGGCGTGGTTTCCGTTTATCATGTGTTCTCGATTTCTATATCCGCCATTCATCTAGTTCCTTGATCTGTAGCCTTCGTTCTTCATAGATAGGTCCTTTGTTATTACATAAACTTGGCTCATTTATGCTCTTCGAACGTGTTTCCTGCAAAGAAGGTTGCACCACGTGGCTAGTATCAGTCGCATAATTTATACAACCACCCTCGATTTTTGGTATGTTATTCGAATTACGATCTTGAAGAGTGATTGTTTCGTCACTCACATGAAGTGTTAGTTCACCTGTACTAACATCAATAATGGTTCTAGCAGTTGCTAAAAAGGGCCTTCGTAAAATTAAAGGCACGTCACTATCCTCTTCAATATCTAGAACAACAAAATCAATTGGGAATATAAATTTAATGGTTTTATCTACCAGTTGAATGCTCATCCTAGTTTTTTTAGGTTTCCTAAGACCTAGTTGTTTAAATATTTTATAGAGCATGACATTAATACTAGCCTTTAAATCAGCCAAAGCATTTTTAACGTTTAAACTACCAATTAAACAAGGAATCGTAAAACTCCCTAGATCTTTCAACTTGTTGGGTAGCTTATTCTATAGAATGGCTGAGCAAACTACATTCAACTCCACATGCGACGCCTCATCCAGCTTTCGCTTATTCACTAAAAGCACCTTTAAAAACTTCATTGCGTTCAGCATCTGCGAAAGAGCTTCAATAAACGGTAAGTTAATATATAATTTCTTTAGCAGTTTAAAGAATTTACCAAATTGTTTGTTAGTGCGGTCTTTCTTTGTCGCATTGGGGTATGGTACTCGATCGTGATTTTTCGTGATAAGTTTTACAAATTTATAATTAATCATTCTTGAAACTAACAATTATCACGATGTAGGCAAGTGTACCTATCGAAGAGTAGTATAGCTTTAGCAAAACCAGATTGTCGAACCTAAAGGAACTAAAAGTACTAGTAATGACTGTCTTTTTATTATCTACCTAAGAATAAATGGGTTTGTTTTAATTAAGAAATCACAGAAAATAGAATTTGGGAATTACTTTTGGAACAATGATCGAATTAAGACAATACCTAAGGAAAAATCCACCTAGACTTAACTTATTATTTTGGCTCCGAATCGGACGATTTATTCATTTAAGTTGTTCCGTAGAAATCCCTAAGTTGTGTTATTATCGCTATTCAAGACTAATAATGTCTAACCCTAGATTGAATAATTGAAATTTCTTTTTAATTAACACCCTAAGGTTGCATTAGCTCGATCTATGGTTCCCCTTATTAGGTTTCACCCTAATCTGGCAAAATCTTGTCACCCTATCTCTAGGCGCGAAATCAACTCTGCTTAATTATGACAAATTCACTCTTAGACAGGGACTATTCATCCTCTAACTAAGAGCATTAACTTGAATCAATATCCTGAAATACCAAAACAAGAATTAAGAACACATAACTAAGAACAAGTCAAATATTTATCATACAATTCAGAAAATAATAACGAAATTCGTCTTAGGTTTCATTCCCCTTAGGTGTTTAGGGGTTTTAATTCATAACTAAATAGGAAAACATCTCAGAAGAATAATGAATACAAAACATAAAAAAAACCTAAAACTCCTGAAGGGAAATTGAGGAGAGATCTTCAGTCTTGATGATGAATTCGGCTTCTGAGATGGATCACTCGGCTTTCTTGGAGTAATTCCTCGCTCCCTACACTCCGTCTCCCCTTTTAGTCCTCCTATAGGGTGTTTACATAGGCTTTAGAATGCCTAAAAGGCCTTCAAATCATCCTTTTCCGAATAGAACTTAACTAGGGCTCGGCAAGGACACGCCCCGTGTACGATTACTTCAGGCTTTGGTTGAGGCTGAGAGATCAACATGCCTGTGCTAAGGTTGTTTTAGGCTGTGGTCGAGCCTGTTAGAATGGCACAGGCGTGTGTTCTTCCTGTGTGAGGAAGTCCAGGCCGTGTTCTTTTCCCACTTCGGCCCATTTTCTCTGTTTTTGGCCCGTTTCTTGTTCTTTTCACTCTCCTATGCTCACCTAAGTATAAAACATGAAATTAAAGGATTAGAAGCATCAAATTCACCAAGTCTAAGGAGAAATCATTCATAAATGTGTTAATCAAGGGATAAAAATATGTATAATTTACAGTTCATCAAATACCCCCACACTTAAGCGTTTGCTTGTCCTCAAGCAAAATCCTCAATTCATAATTAAGAATTCCTTTATCTTAACTTATAATTCCTATCAATAATATCTCAAACTAATTCATAAGTAATCATACATTGAGAATTCAACTAGAAGAGCGTTAAAGTTTCAAACATTCCAAGTTGAGTATGTAAACATGAAAAACATAGGTATCTCCCCTCATCTAAGTAGTTACCATCGATTCAAAATCTCACAGAGTTTAACATCCTCACTAAAGATTCACTCAAATCACTCGAACTGTTTAAGGACAATAAAATTAGCACTCATTGGTCAATATGAAAAGTTATTACCATAGGCTTGCATGAAAATCAAATCTCCACCATTACAAAATTGAGATGATACATCAATTAAAAGGTCTTTAGAGGGTTGTAACGAGGCTTGGTTAGGGGGTGTGGTCACAAGCTAAAAGAAAAGGTTAGAATCGAGATTGAATTGAAAAATTACTTAACTAGAAAAATATTTAATCATCACTTGCGTACAACAGAACTTCTTCTCAAAATATGGAATTTAAATACTTAAGCTCAAAAACAAAAGATCACTATGACTAATATGTATGCATGTATATTTTATTTTTATTTTTTTTATTAAGAACAATTCAAATAACATAGACTAAATACTAAGAACCAGGCATAGCTAAGCAATTTATTCAAATCAAATCTCGACAAAAATAGGAATCAAATTAATTTAGGGGATTTCAACAATAATGAGTTAAGGGTTAATATTAAAGGTAATACAAGGAATGGCTTGTTATGCTCAAAGGGGTTTACTAAGGGTTAATCGTGGAGGTAGGCTTTTCATGGCACGAGTGGGTTAATCCTAAGTGCCTCCATCATTTTGACATATCAAATCAAACGGTGTGGTCTTGACATGCATAATCAAGCAAGTTCTAGAATAACAATTCGATATTGATGCACTCAAGCAATAATAAAAGTGAGCATGAAGGGAATAATAGATGCTCTTTAAAGGCTCAAAATCTCACGAAAATTATGGCTTTTTGATGTTCAAAACTGTAGATTTCATTTCAAGGTAATACCTAAATTTGGGGAAATAACCTAAAATTTTAAATTCTCAAAAATCAACTTATCATGCTTAATTCTCTAATGTCTTAAAGTTTAAATAATCAATGCGTGACTGTCTATGTTTTAATTCAAGATATATCAATAAAAATCATAAACTAATCAAAATTTATCCTAAAAATGATATGATAGATTTGCAAGAGAACAAGGCAATATTCAGGGATTTTTTTGATAATGAAATGAATACCCCCCCACACTTAAGATGTACATTGCCTTCAATGTACAAAGATAAAGTTAGTGGCAAATAGAGATATAATATCATAAAATAGGGAGAGAAATGAAACTTCCTGAGTGCTAAATGAGCGAACTCCCTAGTTTGGAGTTATGTAGAACAGAGGAGGATACTCCGGTGGTGGTACAGGTTAGGTTCCACAAGTGCTGCGCCAAAAGAATATTATATCTCATTATCGAGTAGGGCATAACAGTCATGCAGAACCTTTTTCCAATGGAGTTTGAAGTTCCTAGTAATTGTGAGCTATGTAGCTCTTTATAACTGTGATAATATCAGGAACTTTTTTAGGGGATATAAGGAAGAATAATTACTCATAAAGAATTAGCCGAGATTAAAATTTGTTTATAAAACCTAAATATAAAATAGTAGCAAAAAGAAAATAACATTAAAAGTTAAAAGTGAAATTAATAAATACATTGATAAATAAAAAAAATAAAGATAAGATAAAATTAAATATCATCATCGCCGGATGGTTCGCGAGGTGTGGTGGCGATGAGTGTGGAAGTGCTGACAAATCTGCTATAGAGTAGCATCAATGTTATCAAATCGCTGAAAACACTGCTGCTCGAATCGAGTAAGGTGCTTAGAAATGTCAGCATATGAAGTCGCCGCATGAACTGAGTGATGGGAGTGTGGTGGCTGAGATAGTTGGTCCTCATGCTGTGGAGGGACATCATCAGTAATGTCTTTGGGGGCCTCCTCCTCAATTCATTGTGTGAGACGACCCAAAATGCTGGGCCAGTCGAGTCACGTAGGGGCCAATGGAGATGACCCCCTTCCGATGTCACTCCTTCTGATGGCAAATGGCAAGGGCGACGAAATAGGCGAGGTCAAAGACGTGCCCGTGTGACATACACCATAAGAAATAGACGTCATGAGTGTTGACGATGTCGGTGCTCTCTCTCCTCCCTATCAAAGTATGAGCTAAGCTAGAGTGTAAGTACCTCAAGGAAGGAGGAAGAGTTGATGCCTTGGAGTGACTTGGGTCGTAGGTGGCCGAACGAGGGACGAGGGCGCTCCAGCACTTCGAGAGAGAGTAATGGATGTGGCAGTTGAGGGTATCGAGGTTGTTCTCCTCCTAGAACTCCTCCGTGTGAAGGCCTAGTACTGAACCAAACTTTGGAACGCTCAACTAGCGAACTAGACCACCAAGGCGAAATTGGACAGTGCCAAGATCATCATAGTTGGTCATTACGGTCTGAAGATGGAATGTTGAGCATAGTTCCATTGTAAGCTCGAAATACATCGGCTCGACGATCTCAAAGAAGATGGTGAGGAGGGCCCAAATCGTATCAACCAATTGGACCTGTTCTACAATAGCCTAGTCGATGCAGCGGCTCGCAATTAAAGGTTGGGCCCAGAGTATTTGGAAAAGTTCTTCTTGGGGCCCAATGGGGAACTGCAGAAGGGGTGGCAAATTTCAGCGGTGGGACCCGAGGAGGATGACACTCCCTTCCTTTTCTTCAAAGCGGTGACGGCGGCTTTCTTTACTTATGAAGACGAAATGGTATACCTGCAAGCAAAACCATTATTTCTTCTTGATGAATGGTCAAGGTAAAATGAAAACAAATTCAAAAAGGAAAAAGTCATAAATAATTTTAGCCACAACTACTAACACTAACAAATTTAACCAAACTAATCAATTTTATGACATACTTTTGTGGCATTGGCATGGTAGTAGCATGAATATAAAAGTGGCAAAGAACTTTATGGAAACATAAAAAGCATGGATGTATCAAAATGCATGGGTTGAAATGACAAAGAATAGTAAGTAAGTGAGACCTACGAATATTAACTTAGAATAGGTAAATAGAGCTTAAGAAATCATGGAATAAGTGAAAACTTCAACATGAAATAGATGATAACTACCCTAGACATGGAATTTGAGTGATAGAAAAATAAAAATAATATGAAAAAAAATGTAGATTATTATGATAAATAGCATTAGAAGTAAGTAAAATAAAAGAGAAAAGAGTAAACAAACGCTAGAAAGGGGAGAATGAACGTCAAAAATAGAGTTGGAAGCGGTGCACGGGCATGGCAGGGAAGGCATGTAGACTTGCAGCAGCTAGGGTAAGGGATTTTGGGTGAAGAAGACAATGAATAGTGCAGGGTATTTATAGATTTTGGGGCACACGGCAAGGGGACACGCCCGTGTGCCCCAATTTTAGCACGTGTGTTTCGCATTTTTTTGATTTTTGGTGCATCTGACATTCGCCCCACGCCCGTGTACCTTGAGAGTGTTGATGCACATGGCTGTGTCGCACAGCTGTGTCTGGCTTTGTTCACTTTTCCCAAGCCTGTGTATGTAGGTCCACGCCCGTGTTAACTTGATAGGTTCGACCACGGGTGCTAGACACGGGCGTGTAACACCCCTGTGCCATTTTCTGAGGTTCATCCACAGTTCTATGACACGGGCATATCACACGCCCGTGTTGTTTTGGCAGGATCGTCCACGGCCATGTCGCACAGTCGTGGTCATTTATCGCAGCCTGTGTTTGGGAAAAATCTTTGTCCTGTTTCCATACGGTCCTAAGCACACCCGTGTGCTTGGCCATGTGAGTGTGGTAAACCTGTATTCAAGAACTCCGTTAGTAAGTTAGGTGTTAAATAGTAAAATTTAAAGAAGTTAAGACCGTTAGTGCTTGGGTTGCTTCCCGAGAAGTGCTTATTTATAGTCTAAGCTCGACTTACCTCTCCATTGAATGGTCATGGTGGTTCGAGGTGTTTATACTTCTCATTTCTACTATCAATCTCATCAAAATAAGGTTTTAGGCGGGTATTGTTTATCTTAAAAGTGCCGAATTTGGGATGACTTACCTCGATTGCACT
This sequence comes from Gossypium anomalum, assembly GCA_025698475.1. Lineage (NCBI taxonomy): Eukaryota > Viridiplantae > Streptophyta > Magnoliopsida > Malvales > Malvaceae > Gossypium > Gossypium anomalum. The sequence continues at coordinate 67,906,304 of CM046956.1, forward strand.
GAATGGGAAAATGCTAACTATCATAAGAGGAATTTCTTCATTCGGTTTGGCAGTGGCGATATGAGGATCTGCGGCATCTAATAGACCTTTATATCCAACCTTAAGTTGATTTGGTGAGGTGTTGAGCTCGTTCTTGCATAGTTTTAGTTTATCGTATGTTCTCAGTTTATGTGTTCGCCATTCATCTAGCTCCTCGATTTGTATCCTACGTTCTTCAAGAATAGGTTCTCTACCATTGCTTGAACATGGCTCATGTATATCATTCGAATTCATTTCCTATAACACCCCTTACCCGTATCTAAGACCGAAACAGAGTACGAGGCATTACCAGACTTAACAATTCACATAGACAAAAAACCGGGCCATAAAATTTCATTTAATTCAAAACTTTTCGAACATATGCATAACAAACAAAGTTAACTATATCATTACATCAAAAGATAGGACATCGCACGATTAATTAAACTTATAAACCATAATGGATAAGGACAACATCTCATAATCATATACGATAACTCAATGTAGACTGATACGTATGGTCAAAATTATAATAAAAATACATATCACAAACCAACTTCCTATACATGCCACTCACTCGATATTTCTAATATTTGAATTAATTCTCCCAAAAATGATAGTTTGATAGTGTGATTTTGCCTCCGACGATGTCTAACCCCGAGCCGACCTGCCAATACTAAAGAAATGGAGAGGATGGGTAAACTTTACGCTTAGTAATTTCATATGAAAATAATAAGCAATTACTACCATGCTTTTCAAAATAAAACACTATAATTGTACAATTACACATATTCAGGTTAAGCTGTGTTATCGAGTTACAGTTACTAAATCATTCATATCTGAAGCTAAAAAACTCCAAATTTAGTTTCGTTAATTTTCCTTGAAACTAGATTCATATATCTTTCTCCCATAAAATTTCCAGAATTTTTGGTTCAGCCAATTAGTACAGTTTATTAGTTAAAGTCTCCCCTGTTTCAGAGTATGACTACTCTGACCTCTGTGCACTACGAACCAAATTTCTCCCTGTACAGAATTCCATCGACCATGCCGTTTGTTTCCCTTAAAACTAGACTCAATAAGAAATCCATTAATATAAAATATGACTCTTAATAATTATTTTACAATTTATGGTGAATTTCTAAATTCAGAATAGGGGATCTCGAATTCATTCGGGCCCTGTTTCACAAGAATTCAAATATCACACAATATAGAATTCTTTTGCTTCCCTGTTTCTTTCATGTGAAAATAGACTCATTAAGCTTTATTTTCATATATCATTTGTATTTTTTTTCAACTTCCACAATGTTTAGTGAATTTTCAAAGTCACGTCACTGCTGCTGTCCAAAATAATTTTATTGCTAATTCACTCTTTCACACTTTCTTTGTATTAACCTCATTTTAACATACATATCACAAATCATTTTCACCACATTTCATACATCACAAGTATAGGCCCATGATTACAATGTCACCATAAAATCATCCTCATGTATAACTTACTTGTTTATAACCTTACCACATCCCGGTCACTTAATGAACACATCATTCACATAAGCAAATTCCTGCACTTATTCATCACAAAACTCACAAAGCAGTACATAGTAAGTCTCCCGTTGAACACTTCGGATCGATCCTCGATACTTGGTGGTTTCCGAACATAGCTCCACCCATCATAAAGTTCGGCTCTCGCATACATGGTGAACACTTAGTATCACCCATGTGACCTAGCCAGTTTATCTCATAGCCCTCTTGTCTACATGGTGTCCTTCACCCGGAACCACGCATGCGACCTAGCCACATATATCCCGCAGCTCTCTTGTCTACATGGTGTACACATAGTATCACCCATGCGACCTAGCTACATCATAATGTCTCATAGCTTTCTTGTACACATGATGTGCACTCAGCACCATACATGTGACCTAGCTACATACCATATGTATCATCCAATCTTTCCGAAGGTTCAACCGGGATTTCTCTCTTTTCCAACAATTTCACCAATCAAGTAATTATCAACAAACAAATTTCCAATATTATTATAAAATATCATAATACAAGTAAAAATGATATATTACTTACATCTCATTTAATATCAAGGCAATAACATTAAATTACACATTGCATTATTAGAAATCATATGAAGTTACAATTGCTCATAATATCCATAATCATAGAAATCACATTTATGTATGATAATTCAATTGACTTCATGTACCATAGACATATTTTTAAATCAATTCATAAACTTAGCACCATAACATTTAATTTAACATAAGTCAGTTAATTCACTAAATTTAACTTTCAAATATAAATTACAACATTATTGCAAAGATATTATCATACCAACTTACCTCGATCCAGAAACGGCAATTTACTATTTTAGTCCATAACCTTGTATTTTCCCGATTTAAGCCCGAATCTCGATTTCCTTCATTATTGAGCTTGGAAAGCTTGAAAACCCTAGCCATGGCTTCCCCCATGCTAATTTCGGCCTCCATGAGAAAGATGAGTCAATTTTGGCTTTATTTTCCCTTTTTATTTCTTTTAATTACCAAATGACTAAAATGTCCTTACTACTAAACTTTCCAAAAATTCCATCCATGTCCAATTTTTGTCCATAGACTTAGAAATTGGTCAAATTTCTATTTAAGACCTCCTCATTAATATTCCAAAGCAATTTCATACTAAAAACTTCTAGAATGCAAGTTTTACAAATTATTCAATTTAGTCCCTAATTTCAATTTAAGCACTTTATGCATAAAATTTCTTCACGAAATTTTCACACAATCATGCAATCATGTCATAGACCTCAAAATAATCATAAAATAATTATTTCTATCTTAGATTTGTGGTCACAAAACTAGTATTCCGATTAGACCCTTATTCGGGATATTACAACTCTTCCCCCCTTTAGGGATTTTCGTCCCCGAAAATCTTACCGAAAAAGTGGTCTTCACTTAGATTCCTAAATTTGACTTTTGGTGCTGAAGAAATTTCACTCAGGCAGTGCCTCCAATATTTCTCTTTAATTTTCTCGTATTTTCTGAAAGCTTACGGACTCATCTCTCAATTGTTCTTAAATTTTCAACCCTTCTCCGTTTCCCTTGTCATTTCGACATAAAACCAGATCTCAATTTGGTTAAAGGAGACTAGAATTCCAAGAAATCCAGCAATCAAAGGGACCTGCACTCTTCCGAAATAATCATATAGATTTTCATCATCAGTAAATCACAATCCAATAACATCTGAATCAAATTACAGTACACGTCATTACTCTCTGAATGAATAGGCAAATTTACACTGTGAGCTTCATACAATTCTTTCAGTAAGCCTCGGAATAATAATACCATGAATCGATCCAATCAAATTCAACATCAGAAGTCGATCCTCACTGTACTCTTTTATTTTACTACTCACTATCACATTTTCCTCTTTCCGCTATGGAAATAATTCTGATATAGCCTCGAAAATAATCATTTCTTCTAGTTACAAAACAATTCATCATGCCATCCTTTACTATTCATTCCTTACGTTAATCAAAATTGTCTCAATTGCATTAGCTCAAGTAACCAAAATATCTCAATTGAAGACATTAACTATAATTGACTTACTTGAGAGAAGTAATCCACCATACCAATTGAAACTCGCACTTTTATCACTTATGCTTTTACTGTTGTCAAACCTTACACGAAAATTAGAAAAATCCAATGCAGAAATCACCACATTACCCAAATCAAATCAGAAGTATAGTCATACTTGACATGATTATCACGAGCTGAAGAATGCACTCCAAACATGAGTCATAATTGACAAATTACGGAATAAAGATAACAAGAAAACCAAATAAAGAAATCTAGTAGAAAACATCATTTAATCTCACTGGAATCAGATGCAACAAGAACAATGTATCTTCCCATATATACATATCAAATGGAGCATCAAGTAGAAGAAACAAAATCATAGTATCATACATATTCTCTTATCTCTTTTTTTTTTTATCGTGTAGAATATAATAGAATGCCCAGAAGGAATAGAGCAATACAAATTATAAACCAGTCAAAGCTACCAATGCTTTCTGTCTAACATCGAGATTAGAAAACATCCCCATATAATAAGAATTTCTTCAAAAGATCAATAACCATAGAAATATTTCTGGGAACGGATAAACACATAGAACATCTTAGAAGAAACTGCTAAAATTTATCTAGCCGTAACTGTTACACTCAGATATTACACATTTCAGATATCATTTCCCCAACTATTTCTGTCATCACAAATTTCATATTACTTTTCACTAAAGAAGACTAGTTCTGAATAAATTTTGATTTGCACTTTTCTCGACCTTGTACCTTAGTAATTCGATTTATCAAAATAAATTTCTTCTCTAACTGGAATAGTGCATAACTCCAATAATCCTTATGCCAATCTGATACTTTTCTAGCTTTAACTTTACTTATCAACTCATTCTTCAATCTCTAATCATATTTATAATTATTCTAGCACTGAACTCTTTGGTTTCTCAACCGGAAACTTATTCAGTACAAATCTCATGAAATTCCATTATAAAACACCACTTTGATAAGGGGGAGGGGTCGTAGGGCCTATGACTCAACTCTCATATACATATACATGTAACACGCTTTTCATCATAGCAATCATATCTCACCATGTCATTCATTTCGAGTAACTAACATTCATATTGGTTTAATGCCCACTTTCCAGTTATCTTATTTAGTCAAGTATAATTATGCATGCATCCTATGTTTTTTGGATAGCTTGACTTATCCATTCATCTACTCGAACAAATCATGCTCATGACATCATGTAAGGGTTAAATAAACATAGATATTTGCATCACAATCGCAACCTTCATTTCGTGCATCATTATATACATATTATTACAATCACATAATTCAGTCCAAACAATTTAACATAGATAAATTTATTTCATTATAATTATTTATCTCATAAAAAATATCATTGACATTCATCAACATTCAATGTTCAATCAAGGCAATGACATTTTTATTCATATCATAATATTAGGAACTTTTACTCATACCTCTACGAATTTCTATTTATCCCATTCATCTTATCAAGTAAATCAAATACACTACATCATATGAGCATCAAGCATGTATGGATATTTATTACAACATGACCTTTCATCTGACGTGTTGTCACTTATATATATATCATAAATTTTTATTCATATTTTTCTAAATCGAGACTCATCATAATCGTAATTTTATTCAAACACCTTCGCATCACATTGAACATGGTCGGTGCGCAATCGGTTGAGAGTACCTCTGTCTAAACAAGACGGTGTTCATACGCGTCGGGAGACATCACACTATCACGGATCGGTGGCATGTATAGTGGACTTTTACACATGCTAGGTTAGTTCGAGAACCGACTAAACCATAGCTCTGATACCACTAAATGTAACACCCCTTACCCGTATCTAAGACCGAAACAGAGTACGAGGCATTACCAGACTTAACAATTCACCTAGACAAAAAAACCGGGCCATAAAATTTCATTTAATTCAAAACTTTTCAAACATATGCATAACAAACAAAGTTAACTATATCATTACATCAAAAGATAGGACATAGCACGATTAATTAAACTTATAAACCATAATGGATAAGGACAACATCTCATAATCATATACGATAACTCAATGCAGACTGATACGTATGGTCAAAATTATAATAAAAATACATATCACAAACCAACTTCCTATACATGCCACTCACTTGATCTTTCTAATATTTGAATTAATTCTCCCAAAAACGATAGTTTGATAGTGTGATTTTGCCTCCGACGATGTCTAACCCCGAGCCGACCTGCCAATACTAAAGAAATGGAGAGGATGGGTAAACTTTATGCTTAGTAATTTCATATGAAAATAATAAGCAATTACTACCATGCTTTTCAAGATAAAACACTATAATTGTACAATTACACATATTCAGGTTAAGCTGTGTTATCGAGTTACAGTTACTAAATCATTCATATCTGAAGCTAAAAAACTCCAAATTTAGTTTCGTTAATTTTCTTTGAAACTATATTCATATATCTTTCTCCCATAAAATTTCCAGAATTTTTGGTTTAGCCAATTAGTATAGTTTATTAGTTAAAGTCTCCCCTATTTCAGAGTACGACTACTCTGACCTCTGTGCACTACGAACCAAATTTATCCCTGTACAGAATTCCAACGACCATGCCGTTTGTTTCCCTTAAAACTAGACTCAATAAGGAATCCATTAATATAAAATATGACTCTTAATAATTATTTTACAATTTATGGTGAATTTCTAAATTCAGAATAGGGGATCTCGAATTCATTCAGACCCTGTTTCACAAGAATTCAAATATCACACAATATAGAATTCTTTTGCTTCCCTGTTTCTTTCATGTGAAAATAGACTCATTAAGATTTATTTTCATATATCATTTGCATTTTTTTTCAACTTCCACAATGTTTAGTGAATTTTCAAAGTCACGTCACTGTTGCTGTCCAAAACAATTTTATTGCTAATTCACTCTTTCACACTTTCTTTGTATTAACCTCATTTTAACATACATATCACAAATCATTTTCACCACATTTCATACATCACAAGTATAGGCCCATGATTACAATGTCACCATAAAATCATCCTCATGTATAACTTACTTGTTTATAACCTTACCACATCCCGGTCACTTAATGAACACATCATTCACATAAGCAAATTCCTACACTTATTCATCACAAAACTCACAAAGCAGTACATAGTAAGTCTCCCGTTGAACACTTCGGATCGATCCTCGATACTTGGTGGTTTCAGAACATAGCTCCACCCATCATAAAGTTCGGCTCTCTCGTACACATGGTGAACACTTAGTATCACCCATGTGACCTAGCCAGTTTATCTCATAGCTCTCTTGTCTACATGGTGTCCTTCACCCAGAACCACGCATGCGACCTAGCCACATATATCCCGCAGCTCTCTTGTCTACATGGTGTACACATAGTATCACCCATGCGACCTAGCTACATCATAATGTCTCATAGCTCTCTTGTACACATGATGTGCACTCAGCACCATACATTGTGACCTAGCTACATACCATATGTATCATCCAATCTTTCCGAAGGTTCAACCGAGATTTCTCTCTTTTCTAACAATTTCACCAATCAAGTAATTATCAACAAACAAATTTCCAATATTATTATAAAATATCATAATACAAGTAAAATTGATATATTACTTACATCTCATTTAATATCAAGGCAATAACATTAAATTACACATTGCATTATTAGAAATCATATGAAGTTACAATTGCTCATAATATCCATAATCATAGAAATCACATTTATGTATGATAATTCAATGCACTTCATGTACCATAGACATATTTTTAAATCAATTCATAAACTTAGCACCATAACATTTAATTTAACATATGTCAGCTAATTCACTAAATTTAACTTTCAAATATAAATTACAACATTATTGCAGTATTATTATCATACCAACTTACCTCGATCCAGAAACGGCAATTTACTATTTTAGTCCATAACCTTGTATTTTCCCGATTTAAGCCCGAATCTCGATTTCCTTCATTATTGAGCTTAGAAAGCTTGAAAACCCTAGCCATGGCTTCCCCCATGCTAATTTCGGCCTCCATGAGAAAGATGAGTCAATTTTGGCTTTATTTTCCCTTTTTATTTCTTTTAATTACCAAATGACTAAAATGCCCTTACTACTAAACTTTCCAAAAATTCCATCCATGTCCAATTTTTGTCCATAGACTTAGAAATTGGTCAAATTTCTATTTAAGACCTCCTCATTAATATTCCAAAGCAATTTCATACTAAAAACTTCTAGAATGCAAGTTTTACAAATTATTCGATTTAGTCCCTAATTTCAATTTAAGCACTTTATGCATAAAATTTCTTCACGAAATTTTCACACAATCATGCAATCATGTCATAGACCTCAAAATAATCATAAAATAATTATTTCTATCTTAGATTTGTGGTCACAAAACTAGTATTCCGATTAGGCCCTTATTCGGGATATTACATTTCCTGCAAAGCAGGTTGCACCATATTGTCAGTTTTAGTAGAATGGTTTATACAATCACCTTCAATTTTTGATGTGTTGCCAGAATTGCAAGCTTGAAGGGTGATTGTTTCGTCTCCCACACGAAGTGTGAGTTCACCTGTGCCAACTTCAATAATCATTTTAGCGGTTGCTAAAAAGGGCCTTCCTAAAATTAAAGGAGTGTTGCTATCCTCCTCTATGTCTGGAACAACGAAGTCAACGGGAAATATAAATTTATCGATTTTAACTAGCACATCTTCAATAATACCCTTAGGAAATCTGATAGTTTTATCTGCTAATTGAATGCTCATCCTAGTCTGTTTGGCTTTCCCAAGACTTAGTTGCTTAAACATTTTGTAAGGCATGACGTTAATGCTAGCCCCTAAATCGGCTAGTGCATTATTAACCTCTAAACTACCAATTAAGCAAGGAATTGTAAAACTCCCTGGATCTTTTAATTTGTTGGGTAGCTTATTCTAAAGAATAGCAGAGCAAACTACGTTTAGCACCACATGCGACGCCTCGTCTAATTTCTGCTTACTTCCTAAAAGCTCCTTTAAAAATTTCATTGCTTCCGCATCTGCGAGAGAGCTTCAAAAAACGATAAGTTGATATGTAATTTTTTTAAGAGTTTAAGGAATTTACCAAATTGTTCATCTAAGTGGTCTTTCCTTGTCGCTTTGGGATATGGCACACGAGGTTTATATCCTACTCTTACCGTTTTGTTTTCATTGTGACCTACCTCACCTTTACCTTTGCTTACTACAGTTTCTTGCCTTGGTTCTGGCTCAGGCTCAACGAATCCTTCTTTATCTTGAACACTAATCGCGTTGAGCTATTCCCTCGGGTTAGGTTTAGTGTTACTTGGCAAGCTACCTTGTGGTCGTTTGGAAATTAGTTTGGACAATTGGCCTATCTGAGTTTCAAGCCCTTGGATCGATGCTTATTGATTTTTAAGTGTTGTCTTTGTATTCTGGAAGCGAGTTTCTGATACTGCGATAAATTTCGTTAGCAGCTCTTCAAGGTTTGGATTTTTCTCTTATTGGTAAGGTGGTTGTTGAAAACCCAAAGGATTTTGTTGCCTTTGATTTCCTTGACCACCCTATAAGAAATTTGGGTGGTTCCTCCAACCTATATTATATGTATTACTGTATGGGTTATTTTGAGATCTAGAGTTATTGTTACCCATATAGTAGACTTGTTCCTCATCGGTTGTAGGATTGAAGGTTTGATAACCTGTATGTACGCCTCCTCCACTTGAATCACACCTCATAACTGGATGTACCTGCGTAGAACCAAGTAAACCATCAATCTTTTTATTTAGAAGTTCTACCTGATTTGATAACATGTTAATCGCATCAACGTTATAAACACCTACTATTTTGGTTGGCTTAGTCCTCATAACTTGCCACTGATAGTTATTCAGTGACATCTCCTCAATAAAATTGTAAGTGTCTTCAGGTGTTTTGTTGTTGATGGTTCCACTAGCAGCTGCGTCAACCATTTGTCTAGTCGAGGGATTCAGGCCATTGTGGAATGTTTGAACTTCCAACCATAGAGGTAACCCATGGTGAGGGCACTTTCGCAGTAGGTCCTTGTATCTCTCCCATGCATCGTAAAGTGTCTCTAAATTCATCTGCATAAAAGAAGAGATATCATTACGTAATTTGGCCGTTTTAGCTGGCGAAAAATACTTTAATAAAAACTTTTTGGTCATTTGTTCCCAAGTAGTGATTGACCCTCGTAGTAACGACTTCAACCACTGTTTAGCTTTGTTCCTCAACAAAAAAGGGAATAACCGAAGACAAATGGCATCATCAGAAATGCCATTAATTTTAAATGTGTCGTAAAACTCCAGAAAATTTGCAAAGTGAGTGTTGGGGTCCTCGTCCTGCAAACCATCAAACTGAACAAATTGCTGTATCATTTGAATTATGTTAGGTTTTAGTTCAAAATTATTTGCAGCGATAGCAGGCCTAACTATACTTGACTCAACTCCTGTTAAATTAGGTTTAGCATAATCATATAGTACGAGGAGCACGATTCTGATTTACTAGAACAGCGGGTATCACATGAGGTAGTGGATTTTCCTGATTTTCAGCCATCTCCTCGGTTGTAGTTGCAATATCATCTTCTTGCTCTTCCTCTGTGTATCTTAGGCTTCGCCTTATTTCTCATCGATTTCTACGAGCAGTGCGATCGATTTCTTCGTCAAAAACTAATGGTCCTGATGGGTTTCTTCTAGTCATAAAGTATAAGAACCTGCCAGAAGGAAGGAAAAGAAAATTTAGAAAATAAAAATAAAGACAAAAACAAAATTAAATTGCAGTAAAAGTAAATGGCTAAAGTAATAAAAGTTGAGTGTCCTAATATTTTAGTTCCCCGGCAACGGCGGCAAAAACTTGATCGTGATTTTCTGTGATAAGTTTTACAAATTTATAATTAATCGTTCTTGAAACTAACTATTATCACGACGTAGGCAAGTGTACCTATGAACAGTAGTATAGCTTTAGAAAGACCGGATTGTCGAACCCAAAGGAACTAAAAGTACTAGTAATGACTGTCTTTTTATTATCTAGCCTAAGAATAAAGGGGTTTGTTTTAATTAACTAATTAATTAAACTAAGAAATCACAGAAAATAGAATTGGGGAATTACTTTTGGAAAAGCAATCGAATTAAGACAATACCAAAGGAAAAATCCACCTAGACTTCACTTGTTATTTTGACTCCGAATCAGACGATTTATTCATTTCACTTGTTCCGTAAAAATCCCTAAGTTGTGTTATTATCCCTATTCAAGACTAATAACATCTAACCCTAGATTGAATAATTGAAATTTCTTTCTAATTAACACCCTAAGGTTGCATTAACTCGATTTATGGATCCCCTTATTAGGTTTCACCCTAATCTGACAAAATCTTGTCACCCTATCTCTAGGCGCACAATCAACTCCGCTTAATTATGATAAAGTCACTCTTAGATAGGGACTATTTATCCTCCAACTAAGAGCATTAACTTGAATCAATATCCTGAAATACCGAAACAAGAACTAAGAACAAATAATTAAGAACAAGTCAAATATTTATCATACAATTCAAAAAATAATAACAAGATTCGTCTCAGGTTTCGTTCCCCTTAGGTATTTAGGGGTATTAGTTCATAACTAAATAGGAAAACATCTCAAAAGAATAATGAATACAAAACATAATGAAAACCCAAAACTCCTGAAGGGAAATTAAGGAGAGATCTTCAGTCTTGGTGATGATCCGGCTTCTGAGATGGATCACTCGGCTTTCTTGGAGTAATTCCTTGCTCCCTACTCTCCGTCTCCACTTTTAGTCCTCTTCTAGGGTGTTTAAATAGGCTTTAGAATGCCTAAAAGGCCTCCAAATCATCCTTTTCCAAATAAAACATAACTAGGGCTCTGTAGGGACACGCCCGTGTAACATGCCCGTGTGCGATTACTTCAGGCCGTGGTCGAGGCTGAAAGATCAACATGCCCGTGCTGAGGTTATTTTAGGCCGTGGTCGAGCCTGTTAGAATGGAACGGGCTTGCGTTCTGCCCGTGTGAGGAAATCCATGCCGTGTTGTTTTCCCACTTTGGCCCATTTTCTCTGTTTTTGGCCCGTTTCTTTTTTCTTTTCGCTCTCCTATGCTCATCTAAGTATAAAACATGAAATTAAAGGACTAGGAGAATCAAATTCACCAAATCTAAGGAGAAATCATTCATAAATGTGTTAAGAAAAGGATAAAAATATGTATCAATTACGATTTATCAGTACTCAAGGTTTGCATTCTTCACTTACCAATTTTTGCTTACTGAGGTCTACCTCACCTTTACCTTTACTTACCACAATTCCTTGCCTCGGTTCTGGTTTAGGTTCAATTTACCCTTCTTCATCTCGAACGTTAATCGCATTGAGCTATTCCCTTGGGTTAGGTTCAGTATTAATTGGCAAGGTACCTTGTGATCGTTCAGAAATTAATTTGGCAAGCTGGCCTATCTGAGTTTCGAGCCCTTGGATCGACGCTTGTTGATTTTTAAGTGCTGTCCCGGTATTTTGGAAACGAGTTTCTGACATCGAGATGAATTTTGTTAGCATCTCCTCAAGGTCCAGCTTCTTTTCCTGCTGGTAAGGTGGTTGTTGGAAACCCGAAAAATTTTGTGGCCTTTGATGTCCTTGGCCACCCCACGAGAAATTAGGGTGGTTCCTCCAACCTGCATTATAAGTGTTACTATACGGGTTATTTTAAGGTCTAGAGTTATTATTACCCATATAGTGGACTTGTTCCTCCTCGGTGCCAGGGTTAAAGGATTGATATTCTGTGTGTACTCTTCCTCCACTTGAATCACACCTCATCACTGGATGTACTTGCGTGGAACCAAGTAAATCATCAATCTTTTTATTCAATAATTCTACCTGATTTGACAGCATATGAACCGAGTCGACGTTATATGATAAACCGTAATTTATACATATTTTTATCCCTCGCTTAACACGTTTATGAATGATTTCTCCTAAGAGTTGGTGAATCTGATGCTTCTAATCCTTTAATTTCATGTTTTATACTTAGGTGAGCATAGGAGAGCGAAAAGAATGAGAAATGGGCCAAAAACAGAGAAAATTGGCCGACGTGGGAAAACAATACAGCCTGGACTTCCTCAAACGGGCAGAACACACGCCCGTGCCATTCTAAAAGGCTCGACCACCGCTAAAAAAATCCAAGCATGGGCATGTTGAATTCTCAGCCTCGACCATGGCTTGAAGTAATAGCACACGGGTGTGTCACACGGGCGTGTCCCTACCGAGCCCTTGCTAAGTTCCTTTCAGAAAAGGGCAAGTTTAAGGGTTTTAGGCATTCTAAAGCCTATTTAAACACCCTAGAGGAAGACTAAAGAGAGACGGAGAGTAGGGAGCAAGGAATTACTCCAAGAAAGCCGATTGATCCATCTCAGAATTCATCATCAAGACTGAAGATCTCTCCTCAATTTCCCTTCAGGAGTTTTGGATTTTCTTTATGTTTTGTATTCTTTATTCTTCTGAGATGTTTTCCTATTTAGTTATGAACTAAAACCCCTAAATACCTAAGGGGGATGAAACCTAAGACGAATCTTGTTATTATTTTCTAAATTGTATGATAAATATTTGACTTGTTCTTAATTATGTGTTCTTAATTCTTGTTTTGATATTTCAGGATATCGATTCAAGTTAATGCTTTTAGTTGGAGGATGAGTAGTCCCTATCTAAGAGTGACTTTGTCATAATTAAGTGGAGTTAATTGCACGCCTATAGATAGGGTGACAAGATTTTGCCAGATTAGGGTGAAACCTAATAAGGAGATCCATAGATCGAGTTAATGCAACCCTAGGGTGTTAATTAGAGAAAAGTCTCAATTATTCAATCTAAGGATTAGACGTTATTAGTCTTGAATAGGGATAATAACATAACTTACGGATTTCTACGGAACAAGTTAAATAAATAAATTGTCCGATTCAGAGCCAAAATAACAAGTGAAGTCTAGGTGGATTTTTCCTTAGGTATTGTCCTAAATCAATTGTTTTTCCAAAAGTAATTTCCCAATTGTATTTTCTGGAATTTTATTAGTTTAGTTAATTAGTTAATTAAAACAAACCCTTTTATTCTTAGTCTAGATAATAAAAAGACAGTTATTGCTAGTACTTTTAGTTCCTTTGGGTTCGACAATCCGGTCTTGCTAAAGATATACTACTGTTCGATAGGTATACTTGCCTACATCGTAATAATAGTTAGTTTCAAGAATGATTAATTATAAATTTATAAAACCTATCAACAAAAATCACGATCAAGTTTTTGGCGCCATTGCTGGGGAACTAAAATATTAGGAAAACTCAATTTTTATTACTTAGCCATTTATTTTTATTACAGTTTAATTTAATTTTAATTATTATTTTACTAATTTTCTTTTTCTTCTAGCAGGTGCTTATAGTTTATGACTAGAAGAAACCCGTCGGGACCATTACTGTTTGACGAAGAAATCGATCACACAGCTCGTAGAAACCGACGAGAAATAAGGCGCAGCCTAAGATACATAAAGGAAGAGCAAGAGGACAATATCTCAACTACAACCGAGGAGATGGTTGAAAATCAGGAAAATCAGTTACCTCCTATGATACCCACTGACCTAGCAAATCGGAATCCTGCTCTTCGTACTATGTATGATTATGCTAAACCTACATTAACAGGAACTGAGTCAAGTATAGTTAGGCATGCTATTGCTGCAAATAATTTTGAACTAAAACTTAACACGATTCAAATGATACAGCAATTTGTTCAGTTTGATGGTTTGCAGGATGAGGATCCCAACACTCACTTGGCGAATTTTCTAGAGTTCTGCAACACTTTTAAAATTAATGGCTTTTTTGATGATGCCATTTATCTTCGTTTATTCCCTTTTTCATTGAGGAACAAAGCTAAACAGTGGTTGAACTTATTACCACAAGGGTCCATCACTACTTGGTAACAAATGACTGAAAAGTTTTTATTAAACTATTTTCCGCCAGCTAAGACAGCTAAATTTCATAATGATATCTCTTCTTTTGTGCAGATGGATCTAGAAGCACTTTACGATGCATGGGAGAGATACAAGGACCTACTACGAAGGTGCCCTCACCATGGGTTACCTCTGTGGCTGCAAGTTCAAATGTTCTACAATGGTGTGAATCCCTCAACAAGACAGATGATTGACGCAGTCGCTGGTGGAACCATCAACAACAAAACACCTGAACAGGCTTACGAATTCATTGAGGAGATGTCACTGAATAACTATCAGTGGCAAGTCATGAGGACTAAACCAACTAAAACAGCAGGCGTTTATAACGTTGATTCAGTTACTATATTGTCAAATCAGGTAGAACTTTTAAATAAAAAGATTGATGGTTTACTTGGTTCTACACAGGTCCATCCAGTAATACAATGTGAAGCAAGCAGAAGTGGATCGAGCATTTCAGAATATCAACCCTATGGCCACAACATGGAGAACGAGCAATTAAATTACATGGGTAATAATCCTCAATCTCAAAATAATCCTTAGAGTAATACTTATAATGCAGGTTGAAGGAACCACCCAAATTTCTCTTGGGGTGGTCAAGAGAATCAAAGGCCACAGAATCCTCTGGGTTTTCAAAAGCCACCTTCTCAACAAGAAAAGAAACCAAACCTTGAGGAGATGCTGTCTAAATTCATCTCGGTGTCAGAAACTCGTTTCTAGAATACCGAGATAGCACTTAAAAATCAACAAGCATCAATCCAAGGGCTCAAATCTCAGATAGGCCAGCTGTCAAAACTAATTTTCGAATGACCACAAGGTAGCTTGCCAAGTAACACTGAGCCTAAGCCAAGGGAACAGCTTAACGAGATTAATGTTCAAGGTGAAGAAGGATCAGTTGAGCCTGAGCCAGGACCGAGGCAAGAAACTGTGGTAAGCAAAGGTAAAGGTGAGGTAGGTCATAATGAAAATAAAATGGTAAGCGTAGAATACAAACCTCGTGTGCCATACCCTAATCTGACAAGGAAAGACCACTCAGATGAACAATTTGGTAAATTCATTAAACTCCTAAAAAAATTACATATTAACTTACCGTTTATTGAAGCTCTCTTGTAAATGCCGAACGCAATGAAATTTTTAAAGAAAGTTTTAGCAAATAAGTGGAAGTTGGACGAGGCATCGCATGTAGAGCTAAACGTAGTTTGCTCAGCTATTCTATAGAATAAGCTACCCAAAAAATTAAAAGATCCAGGGAGTTTTACAGTTCCTTGCTTAATTGGTAGTTTAGATGTTAATAATGCATTAGCTGATTTAGGGGCTAGTATCAACGTCATGCCTTACAAAATGTTTAAGCAACTAGGTCTTGGGAAACCTAAACAGACTAGGATGATCATTCAATTAGCAGATAAAACCATCAGATTTCCCAGGGGTATTATTGAGGATGTGCTAGTTAAAATTGATAAGTTTATATTTTGACTTCATTATTCTAGACATAGAGGAGGATAGCAGCACTCCTTTGATTTTAGGAAGGCCCCTTTTAGCAACTGCTAGAACGATTATTAATGTTGGCACAGGTGAACTCACACTTCGTGTGGGAGAAAAACCATCACCCTTCAAGCTTGAAATTTGGGCAACACATCAAAAATTGAAGGTGATTGTATAAACCATTCTGCTAAAACTGACAATATGGTGCAACCTACTTTGCAGGAAATGAGTTTGAAAGAAGTACATGAACCATATTCCAGCAACAATATAAGACCTATTCATGAAGAACAAAGGCTACAAATAGATGAGCTAGATGAATGGTAGACACATAAACCGAGAACACACGATAAACCAAAATTACTCCAGAACGAGCTCAATACCTCACCGAATCAACTTAAAGTTGGAGATAAAGTTTTATTAGATGTCGCAGATCCTCACATTGTCATTACCAACCCGAATAAAGAAATCCCTCTTACGGTACTTAGTATTTTCCCATTCGGTACAGTCGAGGTAAGTCATCCCAAGTTCGGCACTTTTAAGGTAAACAACACCCGTCTAAAACCTTATTTTGATAAGATTGATAGCAGGAATGAGAAGTTAAACTCCTCGAACCACCATGACCATTTAATGGAGAGGTAAGTCGAGCTTAGACTATAAATAAGCACTTCCCGGGAGGTAACCCGAGCACTAACTATATTCACTTGTTTAAATTTTAGCGGTTAAACACCTAACTTACTAATGGAGCTCTTGAAAATAGGTTAACTACACAGACACAGCCAAGCACACGGGCGTGCTTAGGATCGTGTGGAAATAGGGAAAAGATTTTTCCCAAACACGGGTTGCGATAACACGCCATGGCCGTGCGACATGGCCATGGGTGAACCTGGCAAAACAACACGGGTGTGCGACACGTCTGTGCCTGAGAACCGTGGTTGAACCTGAGAAAATAGCATAGGCATACGACACACCCGTGTCTAGCAGCTGTGGTCGAACTTGTCAAATTAACACAGGCGTGGGCATTCATACACAGGCGTGGGAGAAGCGAATGATGCTAGACACCATCGTGCGACACGACCGTGTGCACCAACACGCCCAAGGTACACAGGCGTGGGACAAATGTTAGATGCACCAAAATAGGAAAAACGCGAAAAACACGGGCTAAAATTGGGGCACATGGGCGTGTCCCCTGGCCGTGTGACCTAAAATCTATAAATACCCCGCACTATTCATTGTCTTCTTCCCTTAAAATCCCTAACCCTAGCCGCTGTAAGTCCAGACGGCCTCCCTGCCACGCCCGTGCGCCGTCTCCAACTCTATTTTTGACGCTCATTCTTCACTTTTTAGTGTTTGTTTACTCTTTTCCCTTTTATTTTACTTATTTCTAATGATATTTATCATAACAAACTACATTGTTCATATTATTTTTATTTTTCTATCACTCAAATCCCATGTCTAGGGTAGTTATTAATTATTTAATGTTGAAGTTTTCACTTATTTCATGATTTCTCATGCCTTATTCACCTATTCTAAGTCAATATTCATAGTTTCACTTGCTTCTTATTCTTTTTCATTATAACCCTTGCAATATGCTAAATTTATGCTTTTTAGATTTCCATAGAATTTATTGCTATCTTGATATTCATGCTAAGGCCACGACATTATGCCATAGAATTTATTATTTTAGTTAGATTTATTAGTGTTAGTAGTTGTAGCTGAACTTATTTATTGCTTTTTCCTCTTTGAATTTAGTTATATTTTACCTTGTCCATTCATCAAGACAGAATAATGGTTTTGCTTATAGGTATACCATGTCATCTTCACGAGGAAAGAAAGTTGTCGTCCTCACTTCAAAGAAAATGAAGGGAGCGTCATCTTCCTTGGGTCCCACCGCAGAAATTCGTCACCCTTTCTTGCAGTTCCCCATTGGGCCTCAAGAAGAACTTTTCCAAATACTCCGGGTCCGACCTTTAATTGCGGGCCACTGCATCAACTGGGCTGCAGTAGAACAAGTCCAGTTGGCTGATGCGATTCGGGCACTTCTCACCACTGACCCATGGAACCTCATCTTTAAGATCGTTGAGCTGACATATCTCGAGCTCACGATGGAACTGTGCTCGACATTCTATCTTCAGACCGTAATGACCAACCATGATGATCCCAGCACGGTCTAATTCTGACTTAGCGGCCTAGTCTAACAGTTGAGCATTCTAGAGTTTGGTTCGGCACTGGGTCTTTACACAGAGGAGTTTCAAGAGGAGAACGATCTTGATACCCTCAACCGCCACATCCATTACTCTCCTTTAAAGTGCTGGAACGCCCTTGTCCCACGTTCGTCCAGCTACGACCCCAGTCGCTCCAAGGTATCAGCTCTCCCTCCATCCTTGAGGTACTTACATTCTATTTTATCTCACACTTTGGCAGGGTGAAGAGAGAGCACCGGCGTCGTCACTACTCATGACGTCTACTACTTATGGTGTATGTCGCACGGGCATGTCTTCGACCTCGCCTACTTTATCACCCTTGCCATCCGCCATTAGACGGAGCGACATCGGAAGGGGGTCATCTCCATTGGCCCCTACGTGACTCGACTGGCATGACACTTCGAACTCCTCAACACCGCGGCCCAAGAATCATCCCTTACACTCATTGGCTAGATGTCCCCCCAAGGCATCTCGAGCATGCTAAGCATGAGGATGATCAAGAAGCGCTGAGGAACCTACCCTCCCCAATATCGTCTCGCCCAATCTACCGAGGAGGAGGCCCTAGAGGACATTACTAATGATATCCCTCCACAGCACGAGGACCCACAGTCTCAGCCACCACGCTCCCATCGTCAAGTTCATGCGGCTGCTTCATATGCTAACATCTCTGAATGCCTCAATCGATTCGAACAGCAGTGTTTTCAATGATTTGATAACATTGATGCTACTCTCCAGCAAATTTGTCAGCACTTCCAGATCTTATCGCCACCACCACTTCGCGAACCATTTGGCGATGATGATGTTTAATTTAACTTTATCTTTATTTTTATTTTTATTTCTAATTTTATTTTTATTTTTATTTTATGTTTTTATTAATTTCACTTTTAACTTTTAAATATTATTTCCTTTTTGATACTATTTTATATTTAGGTTTTATAAATTAATTTTAATCTCAGCTATTTCTTTATGAGTAATTATTCTTCCTAATATCCCTTAAAAAGTTCCTAATTTTCTCACAGTTATAAAGAGCTCCAAAGCTCACAATCACGTAAGAACTTCAAACTCCATTGGAAAAGGTTCTCCACGACTGCCATGCCCTGCTCAATCACGAGATATAATATTCTTTTGGCGAAACACTTGTGGAACCTAACCTCTACCACCACTAGAGTATCCTCCTCCACTCTACAGAACTTCAAACTAGGGAGTTCATTCATTTAACACTCAGAAAGTTTCAATTCTCTCCCTATCTTATGATCTTATATTTATATTTTTCTATATATCTTTGTACATTGAATACAATGTACATCTTAAGTGTGGGGGGATATTCATTTCATTATTAGAAAAATCCCTGAATGTTGCCTTGTTCTCTTATAAATCTCCTATATCATGATTAGGATAAATTTTGATTGATTTATGATTTTTATTGAAATATCCTGATTTAAAACATAGGCATTCATGCATTGATTATTTAAACTTTAAGACGTTAGAGAATTAAGCATGATAAGTTGATTTTTAAGAATTTTAAAATGTTAGGTTGTTTCTCCAAGTTTAGGTATTATCTTGAATTGAAATCCACAAGTTTAAACATCAAAAAGCCATAATTTTTGTGAGATTATTGAGCCTTTAAGAGCATCTATTAATTCTTTCATGCTCACTTTTGTTATTTCTTTGAGTGTGTCAATATCGAATTATTATTCTAGAACTTGCTTGATTATGCATGTTAAGACCACACCATTTGATTTGATATGTCAAGATGATAGAGGCACTTAGGATTAACCCACTCATGCCATGAAAAGCCTACCTCCACGATTAACCCCTAGTAAACCCTTTTGAGCTTAACAAGCCATTCCTTTTATTACCCTTAATATTAACCCTTAACCCATTATTGTTGAAATCCCCTAAATTAATTTGATACCTATTTTTGTCGAGATTTGATTTGAATAAATTACTTAGCTATGTATTGTTCTTAATAGTTAGTCTATGTTATTTGACTTGTTCTTAAAAAAAATGTGTATACATATTAGTAGTAGAAATCTTCTGTTCAAGTATTTAAATTTCATATTCTGATAAGAAGCTCTGTTGTACGCAAGTGACAATTAAATATTTTTCTAGTTAAGTAATTTTTCAACTCAATCTCCATTTTAACCTTTTCTTTCAGCTTGTGACCACACCCCCTAACCAAGCCTTGTTACAACTCTCTAAAGACCTTTTGATTGATGTATCATATCAATTTATAATGGTGGAGATTTGATTTTCATGCAAGCCTATGATAATAACTTTTCATATTGACTAACTAGTGCTACTTTCATTGTCCTTAAACACTGTGAGTGATTTGAGTGAATCGTTAGTGAGGATGTTAAACTCTGTGAGATTTCGAATCGATGGTAGCTACTTAAATGAGAGGAGATGCCTAAGTTTTTCGTGATTAAATACTCAACTTGGAATGTTTGAAGCTTTAATGTTATTTTAGTTGAATTCTCAATGTATGATTACTCATGGATTAGTTTGAGATATTATTGATAGGAATTATAAGTTGAGCAAAAGGAATTCTTAATTGTGAATTGAGAATTCTACTTGAGGACAAGCAAACGCTTAAGTGTGGGGGTATTTGATAAACCGTAATTTATACATATTTTTATCCCTCGCTTAACACATGTATGAATGATTTTTGATCGTCAATTTTTCTTGGGATAAGTTTTATAAATTTGTAATGACTCATTCTTGAAACTAAATATGATCACAACGTAGGCAAGTGTACCTATCGAACAGTAGTATAGCTTTAGCAAGACTGGATTGTCGAACCCAAAGGACTATGAGTACTAGTAATGACCATCTTTTTATTATCTAGCCGAATAAAAGAGGATTGTTTTGACTAGCTAATAAAACTATGAGCTTAAAGAAAGTAGAAATTGGGAAATTACTGTTGTGGAAAACGATTGATTAAGACAATACCTAATGAAAAAACCAGCTAGACTCTTACTTGTTATTCTGGCTCTGAACCGGACGATTTATTCATTCAACTTCTTTCGTAGAAATACCTAATGTATATTATTATCCTTTTCGAGACTAACAACGTCTAATCCCTAGGTTGAATAATCAAGAGTTATCTCTAATTAACACCCTAAGGTTGCATTAACTCGATCTATGGATTCCCTTATTAGGTTTCACCCTAATTCGGAAAAATCTTATCACCCTATCTCTAGGCGCGCAATCAACTCCGCTTAATTACGACAAAGTTACTCTTAGTCAGGGTCTATTCCTCCTCCAACTAAGAGTAGTAACTTGAAGTGATATCCTGAAATACCAAAACAAGAATTAAGAACACGTAATTAAGAACAAGTTAAATATTTATCATACGATTTAAAAATAATAACAAGGTTTAGTCATAGGTTTCATCCCCCTTAGGTATTTAGGGGTTTAGTTCATAATTAAACAAGAACACATCTTAGAATAATAAAAATTACAAAACATAAAGAAAACTCAAAACTCCTGAAGGGGAGGTTGAGGAGAGATCTTCAGTCTTGATGGTGTCTCCGACTTCTGAGATGGATCAATCGACTTCCTCGGAGTAATTCCTTACTCCCTATTCTCCGTCTCCCTTTTCTTCCTCCTTTAGGGTGTATTTATAGGATTTGGAATGCCTAAGAAGCCCTAAAATTTGGCCTTTTCCAAATGAAGCTTAACTAGGGTTCGGCAGGGACACGCCCGTGTGGCACGGCCGTGTGCTATTACTTCAGGCCGTGTTCAAGCCTGTTAGATTGGCACGGACGTGTGATTTTCCCATGTGAGGAGGTCCAGGCTGTGTTGATTTTGTGCTTTGGCCCATTTTCTCTGTTTTTGGCCCGTTTCTCATTCCTTTTGTTCTCCTATACTTTTCTAAGGATAAAACATGAAATTAAGGCATTAGAAGCATCAAATTCACCAAATCTAAGGAGAAATCATTCATAAAATGCGTTAAGCATGGGTTATAAATATGTATAAATTACGGTTTATCAAATACCCCCACACTTAAGCGTTTTCTTATCCTCAAGCAAAATCCTCGAATCATAGTTAAAATCTTCTTTTTCTCAACTTATAATTCCGATCAATATTATCTCAAATCATCTCATAAGTAATCATACATTGAGGACTCAACTATAAGAACATTAATGCCTCAAACATTCCAAGTTGAATATTTAATCATGAAAAACTTAGGCATCTCCCTTCATCTAAGTAGTTATCATTGATTCAGAACCTCACAGAGTTTAACATCCTCACTAAAGATTCACTCAAATCACTCGAAGTGTTTAAGTACAATGAAATTGGCACTCATTAGTCAATATGAAAAGTCATTACCATAGGCTTGCATGAAAATCAAATCTCCACCACTATAAATCGAGATGATACATCAATCAAAAGGTCTTTAAAGGGTTGTAATGAGGCTTGGTTAGGGGGTGTGGTTACAAGCTAAAACAAAAGGTTAGAATCGAGATTGAACTGAAAAATTACTTAACTAGAAAAATATTTAATCACCACTTGCGTACAACATAGCTTCTTTTCTGACTATGGAATTTGAATAATGAAGCTTATAACAAAAGATAACTGCTAATATGTATACATGTTTTTTTTTTTTAAGAACAAGCTAAATAATCATAACTAATTATTAAGAACAAGACATAGCTACGCAATTTATCCAACTCAATTCTCGACGAAAAATGAGGATCGAATTAATTTAGGGGATTTCAACAATAATGGGTTAAGGGTTAATATTGAGGGTAATAAAATGAATGGTTTGTTAGGCTCAAAGGGGTTTATTAAAGGTTAATTGTGGAGGTAGGCTTTTCATGGTATGAGTGGGTTAATCCTAAGTGCCTCTATCATTTTGATATATCAAATCAAATAGTATGGACTCAACATGCATAATCAAGCAAGTTCTAGAATAACAGTTCAATATTGGTACACTCAAAGCAATAATAGAAGTGAGCAAGAAAGAATTAATAGATGCTCAAAAGGCTCAAAAATCTCAAAAAAATTATGGCTTTTTGATGTTTAAATCTGTGGGATTCAATTCAAGATAATACCTAAATTTGGGGAAACAACCTAAAATTTTAAATTCTTAAACATCATCTTATCATGCTTGATTTTCTAGTCTCTTAAAGTTTAACAATCAATGCATAAATGCCTATGTTTTAATTTAAGATATATCAATCAAAATTATCAGTCAATCAAAATTCATTTTAAACATGATATGAGAGATTTACAAGAAAATAAAGTAATATTCAGGGATTTTTCAGATAATGAAATAAATACCCCCCCACACTTAAGATGTACATTGCCCTCAATGTACAAGGTTAGATATATAAGAAAAATATAAGATCATAAGATAGGGAGAGAATTGAAACTTCCTGAGTTTTGAATGAATGAGATCTCTAGTTTGGCGAAATGGAGGTGGAGTAGGATACTCCGGTGGTGGTAGAGGTTGGGTACCACAGGTGCTATGCCAAAAGAATATTATATCTCCTTATTGAGTAGGGCATGGTAACCGTGGCGAACCTTTTCCATCAGAGTTGGAAGTTCCTAAATGATTGCGAGCTTTGAAGCTCTGTGATAACTGTGATAACAGTAGGAACTATTTAGGGGATATTAGGAAGAGTGATTTACTAGTAAAAGATTTACCAATAGTAAAAATTGTTAGATAAATATTATAAGTCCTAATAAAATGAAATAAAAATGAAAAGATGTCTTTAAATCAAAATAAAAACATAAAATAAAAATTTCTAAACATCTTCATCGCTAGATGGTTTGCGAGGTGGGGCTGGCGATGAGATGTGGAGGTGCTGACAAATCTACTGTTGAGTAGCATCAATGTTGTCAAATCATTGAAAATATTGTTACTCAAATCAGTTGAGGCACTGAGAGATGTCAGCATATGAAGCTACCACATGAACTAGCCAAGAAGGTGGTGGTGGTGGGCGGTGAAGCGGGCCCTCGTGTTGGGTAGGGACATCATCAATAATGTCCTCGGGAACCTCCTCTTCAGTGGATTGAGCGAGACGATATTGGGGAGGGTAGGTTCCTCGACACCTCTCAATCATCCTAATACTAAGCATGCTCAAGATGCCTTATGGAGACATCTAGCCAATGAGAGTCAAGGATGATTCTTTTGCCACGTTGTCGAGGAGTCCGAAGAGTCACATAGGGGCCAATAGAGATGACCCCCCTCTGATGTCACTCCGTTTGGTGACATATGGCAAGGGCGATAAAGTAGGCGAGGTCGATGACATGCCTGTTGGACATACACCACAAGTAGTAGACGTCGTGAGTAGTGACGACGCCGGTGCTCTCCCTCCGTCTTATCAAAGTGTGAGATAAAAGAGAATGGAGGGAGAGACGATGCTTTTGTACGATTGGGGTAGTAGGTAGCCGATCGTGGGATAAGGGCGTCCCAACACCGTGAGGGAGAACGATGGATGTGGCGGTCAAGGGCGTGCAAGTCATTCTCCTCTCTAAACTCCTCAGTATAGAGACCCAAGGCGGTACCGAACTCGGGAACGCTTAGTTGGTGGATTAATCCGCCTAAGTGAAACTGTACAGTGCCGAGATCATCATAGTTTGTCATCACGGTTTGAAGATGAAATGTGGAACATAGCTCCATCGTCAGCTCTAAATATGTTGGCTCGATGATCCCAAAAAATAATTCCCATGGATTGGTAGTAAGGAGGGCCCAGATTGCGTCAGCCAACTGGACTTGTTCAATGGCAGCCCAGTCTATACAGTGATCCGCTGCTAAAAGTCTGGCCCGTAGTATCTGAAAGAGTTCCTCTTGCGGCTCATTGGGAAATTAGAGGAACGGGTGGCGCACTTTCGCGGGAGGACCCGAGGAGGATGATGCTCCCTTCCTTTTCTTTGAGACAGGGACGGCTGTTTTCTTTCCTCGTGAAGACATTGTACCTATAATTGAAGAAAGAAATAACAATAGGTATATACATTGAAAAGCCATAATTTTGAACAAATAAATTCAGCCAGAAATGAACCAAGCATAACCAACACCATTTCTTTTAACAACATATTTTTGTGCCATTTATCAATGTGAAGTCATGTGGATGAGCATATGAATGGCATGTGAATGACAAAAGAATGAAACTTTCTTAACAATCCTCATAAGTATTTTAGCCACAATAATTTAGAGTTCATTAACACATTCTTTGGACATTGTGGCATGAAGCAGAGATAATAAGGAATGTAAAGAAATAAATTAAATGGATGAGAAAATGGCCACACATCAAGAATGCATGAACAATGTCAACTACTTTTATCATGAAATTTTTACATCTAACTAAATGAATGGAGTAAAGAAAGCATGCAATAACTCAAAAAAATGATGAATATTCTAGATTATGATATTTGAATGATGAAAATATAGAAAAAGAATAAAAAACTTGCATATAGTCATGATAAATAAGCCTAAAAATCAATAAAATAGAAAAGGAAGAAGTAAACAAACGCTATGAAGAGGAGAAAATGCGTCAAAAATGAAGATAGAGGCGGTGCACGGGCGTGGCGTGGAGGCCGTGTGGAGTTGCAGTGGCTAGGGTTAGGGTTTTTGAGTGGGGAAGACAATGAATAGTGTAGGGTATTTATAGATTTTAGGGCACACGGCCAGGGGACACGCCCGTGTGTCCCAATTTCAGGCCGTGTGTTTCACGTTTTTCCCTTTTTGGAGCGTCTAAAATTCGGCACACGCCCATGTTCCTTGGGCGTGTTATTTAACACGGCCGTGTCGCACAACCGTGTTTTGCCTTGTTCGCTTCTCCCACGCCCGTGTATGCAATCCCCACGCCCGTGTTAATTTGACAGGTTCGCCCACAGCCGTGTCACTCGACCGTGGCATTTTATCGCCGCCCGTGTTTTGGGAAAATCTTGCCATGTTTCCACACGATCTTGCACACGCCCGTGTGCTTGGCCGTGTGTAATATCCTAGTTTTAGGCCTAGTCGGAATAGTGGTTTTGAGACCACAAATCTGAGATAGAAATAATTTTTTTTTATAATTATTTTGAGGTCTATGATATGATTGCATGATTGTGTGAAAATTTCGTGAAGAAATTCTATGCATAAAGTGTTTAATTTGAAATTAGGGACTAAATTGAATAAATTGCAAAACTTGTGTTCTAGAAGCATTTTGCATAAAATTGAATTAGATTATTAATTAGAGGTCCTTAAAGAGTAATTTTACCAATTTCTAAAAAAAATTGGACAAAAATGGGCTTGGAAGGGTAAAAATTTAAAGAATAGTAAAAAGGGCATTTTGGTCATTTAGGGGTAAAATGAATTAAAAGACAAATTTTAAAACCCAAATGTGTCCATCTTCAACCCCATGGCCGAATATAGCAAGGAGAAACCATGGCTAGGGTTTTTCAAGCTTCCAAGTTCGATTGTAAGTCCATTCTAGCCCCGTTTTTCAAGTTCTTTACGTTTTTGGAATCCTAATAGCTCGATTTAGCTTATGCTAGCAATAATTTAACCTAGGGTTTATATTTGGAAAAATACCCATAGGTGAAATTTGTGTATTTTGGTGTTTTATGATAGAATATGAGGTTTTAAATTATGTTAGACAACTTGTGCTACTCGGTTTTAAGTGAAAACGAGTAAAAGGGCTTAATCGGTAAAAATACCTAATAGTCATAAGTACATGTTAGAGTGAGAATTTGATGTTGCCATAGAAGGGAAAAATGATCAGCATGTCATAAAACATAAGAAAATAGGCTGAATTTTAATTTACGAGCTTTTGGGTAAAAGTGTAAATATGTGAAAGTTTAGGGGTAAAACTGTAATTTTGCCAAAATATAATTTTGGGTCAATTTGAATAATGTGAGTCCTAATTAAACTATATTTTAAATGATAGAGCAAGGAAAACTAAAATTCGGGCTAAAATGGGTAAAATACCAAGTTGTGGATGAAATGGTAAAAGTAGTCATTTTCGCATACGAGGTAGGTTCATATGTAAATGTTGGTAACATAGTTATTATTTTAAATGTTTTTATATTATTTAAATGATATGATAATTATTATGAAATATTATACTCGTGATAATTGTTTGATAATATGTCAAATTATGTGATATACTTGGAAAATGTGAAATACTACCGAGTATCGGTATCGGCAATCCGTAAGAGATGGTTGAGACACATGATTGTGAAAATGGTCCCGTTGTACCTTAGGAATGGATTAGGATACAAGTGACATGTCACTAGGATATTTGGGCATCCGAACTCGTTGAGTTGAGTCCGAGTTCACTTATGGATGCGAATGTCCGAACTCGTTGAGTTCAGTCCGAGTTTGAGAGATGTAACTAGGCATCCGAGCTCGTTGAGTTGAGTCCAAGTTCAGTTATGGGCGGGTTACATGGTAGCTTGGCTACATATGTGGCACTTATGTGCAAACTTTCCATGTATCCGAATTATATTCCGATGTGTTCAACGGGTAAAATTCTACTCAAATGGAGGAATACTCGAGATGAAAGGGACATATTGGTACGTGTTGTGAAATGGATACTTTGAACAGGTATGTACTTAACCCTCGGGTTGAAAACTCGATATAACAACAATATGGTAAGATGATAAATGAAAATGTGATATGAATGTCTCGGTGATGATTATGCAAATGATGTTTTATGTTTGCTTATATAGTTGTGTTACTTGCTATTTGCATGTGAACTTACTAAGCTTTTTATGCTTACTCCCTCCTTTTCATTCCTTGTAGTTTTGATAAGCCAGCTCAGAAATCGGGAATGGTCGGAGGCTCGCTCACACTATCCGTGTATCATCTTGGCATAATGGCTTGTATATTTCAAGCATGTCATGTATAGCATTATAATCATTTTGTGTATATGGTCTTATGATATGGTTATTGAGTGGTATGGAAATGCTTGGTAATGATTAGCCATTGGAATGGCTAATCATGATCATATTTGGTGTTAGGTATGCTAAATTGCTAGCTAATCCATGGAAACCATGAAATAGGTAAAATTTACCATAAAATAAATTCAAACAGCAGCAGTGATGTGAATTTGAAAAATCATTAAAAATAGTAGAGATGTAATTATATGATGAATAAAATATGGAATTGAATAATTATGAGTCTATTTTCATATGGATGGAACAAAACAGGTATATGAGTTATATTTTATGAGATGTTTAAATTTATGTGAAACAGGGCCAGAGCTATTTCTGGATCCCCTATTTTGGATTTGGAAATTCACCATAAATTTTACAAAGATAATTACACATCATTCTTTATATTTACAGATTCCTTATTGAGTCTAGTTTTACTAGAAACAAACAGCATAGTCATTGGAACTCTGTACAGGGAGATATCTAATTTGTAATTTACAGAGGTCAGAGAAGTCAAACCCTAAAATAGGGGATAATTTAACTAAAAACTTTACTAATTTGTCTAACAAAAAAATTCTAGAAAAAAATTAGTAGATAGATATATGAGTCTAGTTTCAGGGAAAATTTACGGATCTTGATTTCGAGTTTTGAAATTCAAGATATGAATTTTTAAGTGACTATGACGCAGTTAGCCAGCTTGTCTGGAAATTTTAAAATAAGTTGTTTGAGCTGTTTAAGTAATGAATTAAGTTTAGTAACACCTCAAGCTCGACTCTGGCGATGGTCTCGGGCGTGAGGGTGTTACACCGTGTCCCTATGGTAAATTGTTTTCAAGAGCAACGTTAGTCATGGAAAGTGTTAAACATTAAAATTTAAATAAGTTAATACGAGCTTAGTGCTCTGCTGCCTGCTCTCGAGAAGCGCTTATTTATAGTCTAAGCTCGACTTACCTCTCTGTTGAATGGTCAAGGTGGTTTAAGGAGTTTTTACTCCTCATTCTTGCTATCACTCTTATCAAAATAAATTTGAGCTGGCAATTGTTTACCTTAAAGGTGCCGAACTTGGGATGACTTACCTCCACTGTACCGAACGGGAAAATACTAAGTACAGTAAGAGGGGTTTCCTCATCCGGTTTGGGAGTGACAATGTAAGGGTCTGCGGCATCTAATAAGACTTGATCTCCAACCTTAAGTTGATGTGGAGAAGGATCGAGCTTATTTTGGCATAGTTTTGGTTTATCGGGTCTTCTAGTGTTGTTGGAACATGGCTCGTGTACTTCTTTCAAGCTCAATCTCTGCACAGTAGGTTACGTCGTATTGTCAGTTTTAGTAAGATGATGTGGATCATTACCTTCCATATTCGATGTGATGCTAGAATTATGAGCTTGAAAGGTGATCGTCTCGTCTCCTACATGAAGGGTGAGTTCACCTGTGCCAACATCAATAATTGTTTTAGCAGTTGCTAAAAAGGGCCTCACTAAAATCAAAGGGGTGTTGGTTTCCTCCTCTATGTCTAAAACAACAAAATCAACGGGAAATATGAATTTATCCACTTTTACTAGTACAACTTCAATGATACCCCTAGGAAATCTTATAGTTTTATTTGCCAATTGGATGCTCATCCTAGTTTGTTTAGGTTTCCCAAGACCTAGTTGTTTAAACATTTTGTAAGGCATTACATTGATACTTGCCCCTAAATCGACTAATGCATTATTCACATCTAAACTACCAACTAAGCAAGGAATTGTAAAACTCCCTGGATCTTTCAATTTATTGGGTAGCTTATTCTATAGAATAGCCGAGCACACTGTGTTTAGCTCCACGTGTGACACTTCATCCAACTTCCACTTGTTTGCTAGAAGCTCTTTTAGAAATTTCATTGCATTTGGCATTTGTGACAGAGCTTCAATAAACGGTAAGTTAACATGTAATTTTTTCAAAATTTTAAGGAATTTACCAAATTGTTCATCTGAGCGGTCTTTTCTTGTTGCTTTAGGGTATGGCACACGAGGTTTGTATTCTACGTTCACCGTTTTATTATGACTTACCTCACCATCACCTTTGCTTTCCACATTTTCTTACCTTGGTTCTGGCTTCGTCTCAACGCATCCTTCTTCAGCATCAATTACATTGAGCTGTTCCCTTGGGTTTGGTTCAGTATTACTTGGCAAACTACCTTGTGGTCATTCGAATATTAACTTGGACAGCTGACCTATCTGTGTCTCGAGCCCTTGAATTGATGCTTGTTGATTTTTGAGTGCTGTCTCTATATTCTGGAAACGAGTTTCTGACACCGAGATGAATTTGGATAGCATCTCCTCAAGGTTTGGCTTCTTTTCCTATTGATAAGGTGGCTGTTGGAAACCCTGAGGATTCTCTGGTCTTTGATTTCCTTGACCGCCCCAAGAGAAATTTGGGTGGTTCTTCCAACCTGCATTGTAAGTATTACTATATGGGTTATTTTGAGATCTAAAATTATTGTTACCCATATAGTTGACTTGTTCCTCTTCAGTTGTAGGATTGAATGGTGGGTATTCGGTAAGCACACCTCCTCCACTTGAATCACACCTCATCACTGGATGTACCTGTGTAGAGCCAATAAACCATCAATTTTCTTATTCAGAAGTTCTACCTGATTTGACAACATGGTGACCGAATCGATGTTATAAATGCCTGTTGTTTTCGTTGGCTTAGTCCTCATGACTTGCCATTGATAGTTATTCAGTGACATCTCCTCAATGAATTCAGAAGCCTCTTCAGGTGTCTTGTTATTGATGGTTCCATCGGTAGCTGCATCAATCATTTGTCTTGTCGAAGGGTTCACAACGTTGTAGAACATTTGAACTTGCAGCCATAGAGGTAACCCATGGTGTGGGCACCTTCGCAAAAGGTCATTGAATCTCTCCCATGCATCGTAAAGCGTTTCTAAGTCCATCTGCACAAAAGAAGAAATATCATTACATAACTTAGCTGTTTTTGCCGGTGGAAAATATTTTAATAGAAATTTTTCGGTCATTTGCTCCCAAGTGGTAATGGACCCTCGTGGTAGTGAGTTCAACCACTATTTAGCTTTATTCCTCAGTGAAAAAGGGAATAACCAAAGGCGAATGGTATCATCAGAAACACCATTAATTTTGAAAGTGTTGCACAGTTCTAGAAAATTTGCCAAGTGCGTGTTGGAGTTCTCATCCTGCAAACCATCAAACTAAACAAATTGATGTATCATATGGATCATGTTAGGTTTCAGTTCAAATTTGCAGCAATATCAGGTCTAACTATACTTGACTCAGTTCCTGTAAAATTAGGTTTAGCATAATCATACATAGTACAAGAAGCAGGATTCTGATTTTCTAATTCAGCGGGTATGGCTGGAGGTAGCGGATTGTCTTGATTTTCAGCCATCTCTTCAGTAGTAGTTGACATATCGTCCTCTTACTCTTCTTCTGTGTATCTTAAGCTGCGCCTAATTTCTCGTCAGTTTCTACGAGCTGTATGATCAATTTCCTCGTCGACAAGCAATGGTCCTGAGGGTTTCTTCTAGTAACAAACTATAAGAACCTGCTAGGAGAAAAAGAAAGAAAATTAGTAAAGTAAAAATTAAAGTTAAATTGCAAGAAAATAAATGGCTAAAGTAATAAAAATTGAGCGTTCCTAATATCTTAGTCCCCGGCAACAGCGCCAAAAACTTGATCGTCGATTTTCCATGTGATAAGTTTTATAAATTTGTAATGACTCGTTCTTAAAACTAACTATGATCACGATGTAGGCAAGTGTACCTATTGAACAGTAGTACAGCTTTAGCAAGACCGGATTGTCGAACCCAAAGGACTATGAGTACTAGTAATGACCGTCTTTTTATTATCTAACCAAATAAAAGAGGATTGTTTTGACTAACTAGTTAAACTAAGAGCTTGCAGAAAATAAAAATTGGGAAATTACTATTGTGGAAAATGATTGATTGAGACAATACCTAAGGAAAAATCCACCTAGACTCTGGACGATTTATTCATTCAACTTGTTCCGTAGAAATCCCTAATATATATTATTATCCCTTTCGAGACTAACAACGTCTAATCCCTAGGTTGAATAACCGAGAGTTATCTCTAAAACACCCTAAGGTTGCATTAACTCGATCTATGGAATCCCTTATTAGGTTTCACCTTAATTCGACAAAATCTTGTCACCCTATCTCTAGGTGCGCAATCAACTCCGCTTAATTACGATAAAGTTACTCTTAGTCAGGGTCTATTCCTCCTCCAACTAAGAATAGTAACTTGAATTGACATCCTGAAATACCAAAACAAGAATTAAGAACACGTAATTAAGAACAAGTTAAATATTTATCATACGATTCAAAAATAATAACAAGGTTTAGTTATAGGTTTCATCCCCCTTAGGTATTTAAGGGTTTAGTTCATAACTAAACAAGAACACATCTTAGAATAATAAAAATTACAAAACATAAAGAAAACCCAAAACTCCTGAAGGGGAGGTTGAAGAGAGATCTTCATTCTTGATGGTGGCTCCGGCTTCTGAGATGGATCAATCGGCTTCCTCAGAGTAATTCCTTACTCCCTATTCTCTGTCTCCCTTTTCTTCCTCCTTTAGGGTGTATTTATAGGCTTTGGAATGCCTAAGAAGCCCTAAAATTTGGCCTTTTTTTGAATGAAGCTTAACGAGGGTTCTGCAGGGACACGCCCGTGTGCCACGGTCGTGTACGATTACTTCAGGCCGTGTTCGAGCCTGTTAGATTGGCACAGGCTTGTCATCTGCCCGTGTGAGGAGGTCCAAGCCGTGTTAATTTTGTGCT
Organism: Gossypium anomalum; assembly: GCA_025698475.1. NCBI lineage: Eukaryota > Viridiplantae > Streptophyta > Magnoliopsida > Malvales > Malvaceae > Gossypium > Gossypium anomalum. The sequence goes on from CM046956.1 coordinate 67,939,318, forward strand.
TTGGCCAATTTCCTCCGTTTTTGGCCTGTTTCTCGTTCCTTTCGTTCTTCTATTCTTACCTAAGGATAAAACATGAAATTAAGGCATTAGGAGCATTGAATTCACCAAATCTAAGGAGAAATCATTCATAAAATGCGTTAAGCATGGGTTATAAATATGTATAAATTACGGTTTATCAATTTCTCCTTATATTTTGTGAATTTGATGCTCCTAATCCTTTAATTTCATGTTTTATACTTAGGTGAGCATAGGAGAGCGAAAAGAACGACAAACGGGCCAAAAACGGAGAAAATGGCCCAACGTGGGAAAACAACACGGCCTGAACTTCCTCACATGGGCAGAACACACGCCTGTGCCATTCTAACAGGCTTGACCACGGCCTAAAACAATCTAAGCATGGGCATGTTGAATTCTCAGCCTCGACCACGGCCTGAAGTAATCGTACATGGGCATGTCACACGGGCGTATCCCTGCCGAGCCCTAGCTAAGTTCCATTCGGAAAAAGGCAAGTTTGAGGGCTTTTAGGCATTCTAAAGCCTATTTAAACACCCTAGAGGAAGACTAAAGAGAGACAGAGAGTAGGGAGCAAGGAATTACTCCAAGAAAGTCGATTGATCCATCTCAGAAGCCGGATTCATCATCAAGACTGAAGATCTCTCCTCAATTTCCCTTCAGGAGTTTTGGGTTTTCTTTATGTTTTGTATTCTTTATTCTTCTGAGATTTTTTCCTATTTAGTTATGAACTAAAACCCCTAAATACCTAAGGGGGATGAAACCTAAGATGAATCTTGTTATTATTTTCTGAATTGTATGATAAATATTTGACTTGTTCTTAATTATGGGTTCTTAATTCTTGTTTTGACATTTCAGGATATCGATTCAAGTTAATTCTTTTAGTTGGAGGATGAATAGTCCCAGTCTAAGAGTGACTTTTTCATAATTAAGCGGAGTTGATTGCGCGCCCAGAGATAGGGTGACAAGATTTTGCTGGATTAGGGTGAAACCTAATAAGGGGATCCATAGATCGAGTTAATGCAACCCTAGGGTGTTAATTAGAGAAAAGTCTCAATTATTCAATCTAGGGATTAGACGTTATTAGTCTTAAATAGGGATAATAACATAACTTAGGGATTTCTACGGAACAAGTTAAATGAATAAATCGTCCGATTCAAAGCCAAAATAACAAGTGAAGTCTAGGTGGATTTTTCCCTAGGTATTGTCCTAAATCAATCATTTTTCAAAAAGTAATTTCCCAATCCTATTTTTTACAATTTCTTAGTTTAGTTAATTAGTTAATTAAAACAAACCCCTTTATTCTTAGGCTAGATAATAAAAAGATAGCCATTACTAGTACTTTGAGTTCCTTTAGGTTCGACAATCCAGTCTTGCTAAAGTTATACTACAGTTTGATAGGTACACTTGCCTACATCGTGATAATAGTTAGTTTCAAGAACGATTAATTATAAATTTATAAAACTTATCACAAAAAATCACGATCATTATAAACATCTGCTGCTTTGGTCGGCTTAGTCTTCATGACTTGCCACTGATAGTTATTCAGTGACTTCTCTTCAATAAATTTGTAAACCTTTTCAGGTGTTTTGTTATTGATGGTTCCACCAGCGGCTGCATCAATCATTTGTCTTGTCGAAGGGTTGACACCATTGTAAAAAGTTTGAACCTGCAGCCATAGTGGTGATCCATAGGGAAGGCACCTTCGCAATAGATCCTTATATCTATCCCATACATCATAGAGTGTTTCTAAATTCATCTGCACAAAAGAAGATCTATCATTTCTCAATTTAGCTATTTTAGCTGGCGAAAAATATTGAAGTAAAAATTTTTCGGTCATTTGTTCCCAAGTAGTGATTGACCCACTTGGTAACGAGTTCAACCACTGTTTAGCCTTATTCCGCAGTGAAAAGGGAAATAACCGAAGCTAAATAGAATCATCAGAAATGCCATTGATCTTAAACATGTCACAAAGTTCTAGAAAATTTGCCAATTGAGTATTTGGGGCCTCGTCCTACAAACCATCAAACTAAACAAATTGTTGTATTATTTGAATTGTGTTAGGTTTTAGTTCAAAATTATTTGCAGCAATAGCAGGCCTAACTTACTTGATTCAGTTCTTGTTAAAGTTGGTTTAGCATAATCATACATAGTATGAGGAGCAGGATTTTGATTTACTAGATCAGCAACAATCGAAGGAGGTAGCGGATTATTCTGATTATCAGCCATCTCCTCAGTTGTAGTTCGAATATCATCCTCTTGCCCTTCCTCTATGTATTGTAGGCTTCTCCTAATTTCTCCTCGGTTTCTGTGACCTGTGCTTTCGATCTCACTTTCAAAAATTAATGGTCTTGACGGGTTTTGTGACAGCCTATTTTGACCCTAATCGGGAAGTGGTTTCGGGACCACAAAATTGAGTCATAAAAATAATTAATTGTTATATTCTATGCTTATTATATGTGTACATGCATATGTGAAAGTTTCATGCTTTAATTTTGTCATTTGTATGTGAAATTATTAAATAGGACTTATGTGAGAAAAATGTGAAAGGTGATAGATAATTTTAAAGGTGGTCTAATAATGCATGTATTGGAAAGAATGGTCTTGCATGTCAAATTCCCCATTTTTGATAGTGGCCAGCCATGTTGTTAGTTAGTATAAAATATATGAATTTTCTAGTAGTATTATTTTAATTAAATGGCTTTATAATATAGAGAAATAATAATTAAAAGTAGAAAATGGGTGAAGAAAACAAAGTATTCATCCTTGTTTCTTCTTAGCCATTTTTAAAGAAGGAAAAGAGAAAACCATTCGGTGATCTTGAACTTTAAATAAGGTAAGTAATTCATGTTAGTTTTTGGATTTTTAGCATATTTTGAGTTAGGTATTAAGTTCTTTATTTAACCCATGACAAAATTTTGAGTTGTGAGGTGTCTTGAGCATTCAGCCATGGGAGAAATTGAAGGGGATAGATTGTTGTTCTTACACTTTAATGAAGTTTGAGCTAGTTAATACTTAGTTGTTGGTATTTATATGTGAAATGGAATTGTTTAGTTACTTGAACACATGTTTGGTATTTAATTGTTAAAATTTGAGCAAATGTCGTTTGGGTGTTAGAAAAGAATGAATTAGAAGTTTGGCTTTGTATATAAATTTTTAAGGGTATAACTTTGAATAATGTGAGTAGTGTTATGCATAGGTTTCGGCATTGATAGTATTTATATAAGTATATGTGTGTTCGGCCAAATGAAATTTAATTGAAGTTTTGATAGGTTGAGGAATGAATGGCTGAGTGAGCTATAGGCTATGCAAAGATGAATTTTGTTTATAAGCTATGTGTGTGTGTGTGTGTCTAGCTTTAATTGTTAATGACATTCGCCATTAATTTTGTTTATTCATATACAAGTGCATTCGGTCTTTGGAAGTAAATAGATGAAGTAAAATGATAAAGAATGTTTCTAATTAGACTTGTTAAGTCATTGTGGCTATGGTCGAATGTATGCTTTGTTAAAGGAAATTTTCAAATCATTTATGCATGTGTATGTAAGCTGAATATTTAATGAAAACTCGACAAAATGGGGTTAAAGGTTAAGTCATAAGAATTTTTGAGTGGTATACATATTTGGACACTAAAGTTATATGTACTTTGGCTATGTGAGTTAGGTGTTAAGTAACCTAATTATTTGATATGCATATTCGGTCATTGTTTGGCAATAATGTAACCTATGTGTAATTTGCTACATTGGATCATGAGATGGAATTTGTATATGAGAGCTAAGTTTGAATGGTGTACATAAGGTATTAAAGTATGCTATAATTATATGTTGGTGTATACGTGGTTGTAACTAATTCTCTACTTGAATTCGGTTAAGTATGGTCATGGTATGAGCTCATTAGGGTTAATACCTTATAAGTGAATGGAGTTTTAAACCTTATGTGTTATGTTCGTTAAAATGGTTGATGATTTGGGTGTTACTAAATGCATTTAAGCTAATGATTTTTCAGCTATGTTTTATATCTATGAAATAATCAAAATGGATAATATGTAAGAGTAAATTCGGTTTGTTAATTATGCAATTTGTGTATGGCAAATTGTATAAGCATAATGCATTGAAGTTACCCTATAAGATAGAAATGGGGAATGAAATTATTGGTGTGTATGTATTTCTATTCATTTAACTTGGCATGTGAGATGGGTGTATGATAGTTAATATGTGTGCTTATGATGATGTGTTAAAATAATTAGGTATATGGTTCGGTTTCATTATTGGTATAAGGATTATGTACTTTAAAATTTCCTTTGATGTTCGAAATAATTAAAACAAATTCAATTGTTTGAATTAAAGCTCAAGAGCAAATAGGAACCATATCTGATTAGGGAAAGAAGAAAGCGATCGAATAGCCTATCCGTAACTTTTTGGAAATATGAGGTAAGTTTTGAGTAATTACAGTTATTAGATAATTGATATAATGGAATAAGTATGATAAATAAATTGAGTATATGGCATATGACTGAATGAATAGTAGGAGTTAAGCTGAGACAAATAAATGGTTATGTGTTATTATGTATAAGTGTTGAACCGAGGTTATATCGAAGGTGTGTTTTCTTTGTGTGTTTATATTCAAATGAAGTATAAATGTAATATGTTATGTGAGCCGAATTATCATGTGAGTAACTATGCTTAGCGCTCGATATGTAAAATATATATCCGGGTAAAATCCCATGAGCTTCATCTTTGTAATATATATACAGGTTAAATCCCGCAGCTTCGTCTTTGTAATATATATCCAGGTTAAATCCATGCAGCTTCGTCTTTGGTACTATATCCGGGCTTAAAGCCCCGCAGGCTTTGCGCTAGAAACTGGATTCAGGTTTGTAAACCTAGCAGGCTTAACGCTAGTGATTCGAGAGGGATTACAAATTCGAATGTTCAAAGCAAACTATTATTGATTAGGTATGGTATATGGTAATGTCCAGGTACGTATTACGTACTTATATGTGAATTGAATTCTAGGTGAATGAATAGTATCAAATAACGATATAATTGTGTGAAAGGTTATTATATCTATGAATAAGAGTATGACCTGTTCGGTCGATTTTTGTCATTTTACGAAAATATGTGAATTGAATCAGTTGTTTGAGCTATAAAGTTAAGTGAAGCTTATATTGAAGAATTTTTCATGTACATTTATATATTCGGCCTAGTGATTGTAAATTGAATACGAGTTGTGTAATATTTTTTTTTGTTTTAAATGACATGCTTTAATTGTTGAAATGCTTAAAACTTATTAAGCCACGAAAGCTTACTCTGTTCTTTATTTCTTTGTTTTATAGATTGTCGATATTGGCCACCGACTCGGGGATCATTGCAGTTCATCATACTATCGACTCTTTTGGTATAGTTGCATTTTGGCCCTGATATGGCATGTACAGGTTAGATCGGTAATAGTTATGTTTTGTATTTATAAATATTTTGGCCATGTGAAAATGGCGTATATATTTATAACTAAAAGATCTATATGTTTTCAGCTCCATTGATGTTTTTAGTAGCTAAATTATATTAATGGAAATAAATGCTTAGCTCAGTAATACCTTTTAGCCTAAACCGGCGATCGGACTCGGGTTAGAGGTATTACATTTTTTTAGTATCAGAGCTACGGTTTAGCCAATTCTAGGACTAACGTAGAGTGTTTGAGTCTAGCTATACATGCCAATAGTATTAAGACGATAGTATGATGAATTCTGACAGTTAAAAATGTGTTTTCATATAGTAATGGATACCGATCCCAATCGAGCGGTAGCTGATGATGTTGAGAGTGTAGCACCTGCTCCCGCGCATGGACAGTGCCGATGGACTCTCAACCTATCGCAAGCAATCAGAACGATGAGGCTAGACAGGGTTTTTATAGTGTTATGAATGATTGGTTCAACTAATACATTCGAGCTAATACCGCTGTTCCACAACCCCCACTCTCGAATAATGCACCCTCTACACCTACGATGCCTCCGATAATTGATCATACAAGGTTAAATAAGCCCCCGGTTGATAGAATTCGAAAACACGAGGCTACTAAATTTAAGGCTACAGATAATGATGATGCTGAGCAAGCTGAATTTTGGTTGGACAACACTATCCGAGTGCTTGATGAACTATCTTGCACACCCGATGAATGCTTGAAGTGTGCTATATCTTTGCTACGTGATTCTACCTATTATTGGTGGAATACTTTGGTTTCTGTTGTACCCAGAGAGCGGGTGACGTGGGAATTCTTCCAGGCTGAGTTTCGAAAAAAGTATATCAGCCAGAGATTCATTAATCAGAAACGGAAAGAATTTCTTGAACTTAAATAAGGTTCCATGTCAGTTACTGATTATGAACGAATGTTTGTGACGCTTAGCCGGTATGCTCGAGAATGTGTTTCTTCAGAAGCTATAATGTGTAAACGTTTTGAAGATGGATTGAACGAAGATATAAGACTATATGTTGGCATTCTAGAAATCAGAGAATTTGTAGTACTTGTCGAACGAGCTTGCAAAGCTGAAGAGCTCACTAAGGAGAAAAGAAAAGCTGAAATGGGAGCAAGAGAGTTCCGTAAGAGATCTTCGGGAAAGCCCTTTCAACAATCATTGAAGAAATTTAGAGATGATTCAAGTCAATCTAAAGACACTTCGGGCTTTTTCAGACGAGACTGTGATCGACCCCTTGTGAGTACGCGAGTCACTTCAGTTGCCAGTGTTGGAAATGATCGTCGGGACAGGATAGAGTGCAAGTATTGTGGTAAATGGCATTCGGGGAGTTGTAGATTTCATGACTGCTCCTGTTATAGATGCGGGTCAGCCGACCACTTTATCAAAGATTGCCCGAGATTATTCGAACAAAATGTGAATCAGAGTGGGAAATTGAGTAACACTACAGCACGAGGTAGACCACCTAGGAATACGGGGAATGCTAGCAGCAGTCAGAGAGGGTCTAAAAATGCTACAACCAGATCCGAGGCTCGTGCTCCTGCTAGAGCTTATGCTACACGTGCACGCGAGGATGCTTCATCACTAGATGTTATTACTGGTATATTTACTCTCTTTGATACTGATGTGATTACTTTAATTGACCCTGGTTCTACTCATTCTTATGTATGTGAGACTTTAGCATCTAGTAAGACTTTACCTGTTGAGTCTACTGAGTTTGTTATTAGAGTGTCGAATCCCTTAGGTCGATATGTGCTTGTCGACAAGGTGTGTAAGAAATGCCCCTTAATAATCTGAGGTTTCTATTTTCTGGCCGACTTGATGCTTTTACCGTTTGATGAATTTGATGTTATTCTCGGTATGGATTGTTGACCGTACATGATGCAGTTGTGAATTGCAAAAGTAAGACCATTGATTTGAGATGTGCAAATAATGAGATAATCCGAGTTTAGTCTACTGATTTGAACGGATTGTCAGCAATAATAATATCCTCGATGTTGGCTCAAAAATATGTGAGAAAGGGGTGTGAAGCGTATCTTGCATACGTACTTGATAATAAAGAATCAGAAAAGAAGCTTGAATCAGTGCCAATGGTTTGTGAATATCCGGATGTTTTTCCCGAAGAATTACCGGGGTTACCACCAGCTCAAGAGGTAGAGTTTGGCATTGAACTTGTACCAAGGACTACACCAATTTCGATAGCTCTGTATTTTATGGCACCAGCCGAATTAAAGGAATTGAAAGCTCAGTTGCAAGAGTTGACAGATAGAGGTTTCGCTTGACCGAGTTTTTCACCTTGGGGTGCACCAGTATTGTTTGTGAAAAAAGAAGGACGGAACCATGAGATTGTGCATCGACTATCATCAGTTGAATAAAGTGACAATAAAGAATAAATATCCGTTACCGCGTATTGATGATTTGTTTGATCAACTGAAGGGAGCCTCAGTGTTTTCAAAGATATATTTAAGATCGGGTTTTTATCAGTTATGAGTTCGAGACTCAGATATACCTAAAACTACTTTTAGAACGAGATACGGTCACTACGAGTTCTTAGTGATGCCGTTTGGGCTTACTAATGCCCCTGCAGTATTTATGGACTTGATGAATCAGATCCTCAGACTGTATTTGGACCGATTTGTAGTTGTGTTTATCGACGACATTTTGGTCTATTCGCGAGATGAAACCGAACATGCTGAGCACCTGAGATTAGTGTTACAGATTTTACGGGATAAGCAGTTATATGCTAAGTTCGATGAAATGCGAGTTCGTTGAGAGAAGTTAGCTTTTTGGGTCATGTGGTATCCGCATCGGGTATTCGATTTGATCCGAGCAAAATTTCGGCCGTACTTAACTGGAAGCCTCCAAGAAATGTTACTGAAGTTCGAAGTTTTTTGGGACTTGCCGGTTGTTACAGATGTTTTGTAAAGGGTTTTTCGATGATAGCCACACCAATGACGAAACTACTTCAGAAAGATGTTAAGTTTGAATGGTCAGAGAAATGTCAGAAAAGTTTCGATCAATTGAAAACTTATTTGACTGAAGCTCCAGTACTAGTGCAACCTGAATCTGGTAAAGAGTTTGTCATTTACAGTGATGCATCCTTACTTGGGCTGGGTTGTGTGTTGATGCAAGAAGGTCGAGTTGTAGCTTACGCGTCGAGGCAATTAAAGCCGCATGAGAAAAACTATCCGATCCATGATCTCGAATTAGCTGCCATCGTATTCGCTTCGAAAATATGGTAACACTACTTGTTTGGGGAAAAGTGTCATGTATATTCGGATCACAAAAGCCTCAAATATTTGATGACTCAAAGAGATTTGAATCTGCGACAAAGACGTTGGCTTGAGTTGTTGAAAGATTATGAGCTCGTCATTGACTATCACCTGGGAAAGGCTAACGTGGTTGCCAATGCTTTAAGTCTTAAATCACTGTTTACTTTGCGAGTGATGAATGTACACCTGTCCGTTTCATCCGATAATATGTTAGTAGTAGAGTTGAAAGCTAAACCATTATTGATTCATCGAATTCATGAAGCTCAGAAAGTAGATGATGAATTGGTTGCTAAACAAACCGAATGTGTCTCAAGTGTGGAAACAGAGTTTCAAATTGACGACAATGATTGTTTGAGGTTTAGAAGTCGATTGTGTGTTCCAAGAAATTCAAAACTTATTATGATGATTTTGAGCGAGGCTCATAGTAGCCGAATGTCAGTTCACCAGGGTAGTACGAAAATATATAACGATCTAAAACGTCAGTTTTGGTGGCCGAGTATGAAACGAGACATTTCTAACTTTGTTTCGAAGTGTTTGATATGTCAACAAGTGAAAGAAAAACATCAAGTGCCTTCGGGATTACTGCAACCAATCATGATACCCGAATGGAAATGGGATCGAATCATGATGGATTTTGTATCTGGGTTGCCATTGTCGCCAAGTAAGAAAGATACGATTTGGCTTGTTGTTGATAGACTGACAAAGTCGGCTCATTTTATTCCTGTACGTACGGATTATTCACTGGACAAACTAGCTGAATTGTATGTTTCTCAGATTGTAAGGTTACACGGGGTACCTATTTCTATTGTGTCAGATAGAGATTCGAGATTCACATCACGATTTTGGAAGAAATTGCAAGAAGCTTTGGGTACCAAATTGCATTTTAGCACCTCTTTTCATCCCCAGACTGATTGTCAATCCGAGCGGATAATTCAGATACTCGAAGATATGTTAAGATGTTGCATCCTTGAGTTTAGTGGTTCATAGGAACGTATTTGCCTTTGATTGAATTCGCTTACAACAATAGTTTTCAATCAAGCATTAAGATGGCACCTTACGAGGCTTTATACGGTCGCAAATGTCATACACCATTGTTTTGGACCGAGCTTAGTGAAAGTAAAATTTTCGGACTTGATTTGATTAAAGATGCTGAGCAGAAAGTAAAAGTAACCCGTGAAAGTCTAAAAGCAGCTTCAGATCGTCAGAAGTCGTATGCAGATTTAAAACGAAGAGACATTGAATATCAGGTCAGAGACAAAGTGTTTCTTAAAGTTTCACCTTGGAAAAAGGTGCTCAGATTTGGTTGTAAAGGCAAATTGAGTCCGAGGTTCATCGGGCCGTATGAAATATTCGAACGAATTGGGCCAGTCGCATACAGTTTGATTTTGCCCCCTGAACTTGAAAAGATTCACAGCGTTTTTCATGTCTCGATGCTTCGATGTTATAGATCTGATCCATCGCACATAATTAATCCATCAGAGGTTGAAATACAATCTGATTTGAGCTATGAAGAAGAACCGATTCGTATCCTAACTTGCGAGGTGAAAGAGTTGCGAAGCAAAAATGTTTCGTTAGTAAAAGTGTTATGGCTCAAGCACGGGATTGAAGAAGCTACTTGGGAACCCGAGAACTCTATGAAAGAACAATACCCAAATCTATTTACTGGTAAGATTTTCGGGGACGAAAATTTCTTAAGTGGGGGAGAGTTGTGACAGCCCTATTTTGACCCTAATCGGGAAGTGGTTTTGGGACCACAAAACCGAGTCATAAAAATAATTAATTGTCATATTCTATGCTTATTATATGTGTACATGCATATGTGAAAGTTTCATCCTTTAATTTTTTCATTTGTATGTGAAATTATTAAATAGGACTTATGTGAGAAAAATGTGAAAGGTGATAGATAATTTTAAAGGTGGTCTAATAATGCATGTATTGGAAAGAATGGTCTTGCATGTCAAATTCCCATTTTGATAGTGGCGTACCATGTTGTTAGTTAGTATAAAATATATGAATTTTCTAGTAGTATTATTTTAATTAAATGGCTTTATAATATAGAGAAATAATAATTAAAAGTAGAAAATGGGTGAAGAAAACAAAGTATTCATCCTTGTTTCTTCTTAGCCATTTTTAAAGAAGGAAAAGAGCAAACCATTCGGTGATCTTGAACTTTAAATAAGGTAAGTAATTCATGTTAGTTTTTGGATTTTTCGCATATTTTGAGTTAGGTATTAAGTTCTTTATTTAACCCATGACAAAATTTTGAGTTGTGAGGTGTCTTGAGCATTCGGCCATGGGAAAAATTGAAGGGGATAGATTGTTTTTCTTACATTTTAATGACGTTTGAGCTAGTTAATACTTAGCTGTTGGTATTTATATGTGAAATGGAATTGTTTAGTTACTTGAACACCTGTTTGGTATTTAACTGTTAAAATTTGAGCAAATGTCATTTGAGTGTTAGAAAAGAATGAATTAGAGGTTTGGCTTTGTATATAAATTTTTAAGGGTATAACTTTGAATAATGTGAGTAGTGTTATGCATAGGTTTCGGCATTGATAGTATTTATATAAGTATATGTGTGTTCGGCCAAATGAAATTTAATTGAAGTTTTGATAGGTTGAGGAATGAATGGTCGAGTGAGCTATAGGCTATGCAAAGATGAATTTTGTTTATAAGTTATGTGTGTGTGTGTGTGTAGCTTTAATTGTTAATGACATTCGGCATTAATTTTATTTATTCATATACAAGTGCATTCGGTCTTTGGAAATAAATAGATGAAGTAAAATGATAAAGAATGTTTCTAATTAGACTTGTTAAGTCATTGTGGCTATGGTCGAATGTATGCTTTGTTAAAGGAAATTTTCAAATCATTTATGCATGTGTATGTGAGCTGAATATTTAATGAAAACTCGGCAAAATGGGGTTAAAGGTTAAGTCATAAGAATTTTTGAGTGGTATACATATTTGGACGCTAAAGTTATATGTACTTTGGCTATGTGAGTTAGGTGTTAAGTAACCTAATTATTTGATATGCATATTCGGTCATTGTTTGGCAATAATGTAACCTATGTGTAATTTGCTACATTGGATCATGAGATGGAATTTGTATATGAGAGCTAAGTTTGAATGGTGTATATAAGGTATTAAAGTATGCTATAATTATATGTTGGTGTATACGTGGTTGTAACTAATTCTCTACTTGAATTCGGTTAAGTATGGTCATGGTATGAGCTCATTAGGGTTAATACCTTATAAGTGAAAGGAGTTTTAAACCTTATGTGTTATGTTCGTTAAAATGGTTGATGATTTGGCTGTTACTAAATGCATTTAAGCTAATGATTTTTCAGCTATGTTTTATATCTGTGAAATAATCGAAATGGATAATATGTAAGAGTAAATTCGGTTTGTTAATTATGTGGTTTGTGTATGGCAAATTGTATAAGCATAATGCATTGAAGTTACCCTATAAGATAGAAATGGGGAATGAAATTATTGGTGTGTATGTATTTCTATTCATTGTAACTTGGCATGTGAGATGGGTGTATGATAGTTAATATGTGTGCTTATGATGATGTGTTAAAATAATTAGGTATATGGTTCAGTTTCATTATTGGTATAAGGATTAGGTACTTTAAAATTTCCTTTGATGTCCGAAATAATTAAAACAAATTCAATTGTTTGAATTAAAGCTCAAGAGCAAAGAGGAACCAGATCTGGTAAGGGAAAGGAGAAAGCGATCGAATAGCCTATCCGCAACTTTTCAAAAATACGAGGTAAGTTTTGAGTAATTACAGTTATTAGATAATTGATATAATGAAATAAGTATGATAAATAAATTGAGTATATGGCATATGATTGAATGAATAGTAGAAGTTAAGCTGAGACAAATAAATGGTTATGTGTTATTACGTATAAGTGTTGAACCGAGGTTATATCGAAGGTGTGTTTTCTTTGTGTGTTTATATTCAAATGAAGTACAAATGTAATATGTTATGTGAGCCAAATTATCATGTGAGTAAATATGCTTAGCGCTCGATATGTAAAATATATATCCGGGTTAAATCCCGCAGGCTTCATTCTGGTAATATATATATCCGGGTTAAATCCCGCAGGCTTCGTGCTGGTAATATATATATCCGGGTTAAATCCCGCAGGCTTTGTGCTGGTACTATATCCGGGCTTGCTAGAAACTGGATTCGGGTTTGTAAACCTAGCAGGCTTAACGCTGGTGATTCGAGAGGGATTACAAATTCGAATGTTCAAAGCAAATTATTATTGTTTAGGTATGATATATGGTAATGTCCAGGTACGTATTACGTACTTATATGTGAATTGAATTCTAGGTGAATGAATAGTATCAAATAACGATATAATTGTGTGAAAGGTTATTATATCTATGAACAAGAGTATGACCTATTTGGTCGATTTCTGTCATTTTACAAAAATATATGAATTGAACCAGTTGTTTGAGCTATAAAGTTAAGTGAAGCTTATATTGAAGAATTTTTCGTGTATATTCATATATTCGGCCTAGTGATTGTAAATTGAATACGAGTTTTGTAATATTTGTTTTTCATTTTAAATGACATGCTTTAATTGTTGAAATGCTTAAAACTTACTAAGCCACGAAAGCTTACTCTGTTCTTTATTTCTTTTTTTTATAGATTGTCGATATTGGCCACCGACTCGGGGATCATTGCAGTTCATCATACTATCGACTCTTTTGGAATAGTTGCATTTTGGCCCTGATATGGCATGTATAGGTTAGATCGATAATAGTTATATTTGTATTTGTAAATATTTTGGCCATGTGAAAATGGCGTATATATTTATAACTAAAAGATCTATATGTTTTCAGCTCGATTGATGTTTTTAGTAGCTAAATTATATGAATGGAAATAAATGCTTAGCTCAGTAATACCTCTTAGCCTAAACCGGCGATCGGACTCAGGTTAGGGGTGTTAGAGGTTTCTTCTAGTCATAAACTATTGATCGTGATTTCCCCGTGATAAGTTTCATAAATTTATAATGAATTGTTCTTGAAACTAACAATGATCACGACGTAGGCAAGTGTACCTATCAAACAGTCGTATAGCTTTAGCAAGACTAGATTGTCGAACCCAAAGGACTAGGAGTACTAGTAATGACTGTCTTCTTATTATTTAGCCGAAGAAAAGAGATTTTGTTTTAACTAACTACTTAATTAAACTAAGAACTTGCAGAAAATAGAATTTGGGAAATTACTTTTAGGGAAAGCGATTGATTGAGACAATACCTAAGGAAAAATCCACCTAGACTTTTACTTGTTATTCTGGCTCCAAACCGGATGATTTATTCATTTAACTTGTTCCGTAAAAATCCCTAATGTATATTATTATCCCTTTCGAGACTAACAACATCTAATCCCTAGGTTGAATAACCGAGAGTTATCTCTAATTAACACCCTAAGGTTGCATTAACTCGATCTATAGATTCCCTTATTAGGTTTCACCCTAATCCGGCAAAATCTTGTCACCCTATCTCTAGGCGCGCAATCAACTCCGCTTAATTATGACAAAGCTACTCTTAGTTAGGGTCTATTCCCCCTCCAACTAAGAGTAGTAACTTGAAGTGATATCCTGAAATACTAAAACAAGAATTAAGAACAAATAATTAAAAACAAGTCAAATATTTATCATACGATTCAGAAATAGTAACAAGGTTTCATCATAGGTTTCATCCTCCTAAGGTATTTAGGGGTTCAGTTCATAACTAAACAAGAAATCATTTCAGAATAATAATAGATACAAAACATAAAGAAAACCCAAAACTCTTGAATGGGAAATTGAGGAGAAATCTTCAGTCTTGATCGTAGATCCGGCTTCTGAGATGGATCAATCGGCTTCCTTGGAGTAATTCCTTACTCCCTATTCTCTGTCCCCCTTTTCTTCCTCTTCTGGGGTGTATTTATAGGCTTTGGAATGCCTTGGACCCTAAAAAGTGGCCTTTTTCGAATTGGACTCAACTTGGTCCCGGTAGGGACACTCCCGTGTGACACGCCCGTGTACGATAGCTTTAGGCCGTGTTCTAGGTAAACGGGCGTGTGTTATACCCGTGTAAGTCGTGCTTCAATTCTGCCAAATTGACACGGCTGTGTGAGCTGCCCGTGTGAAGAGTTCCACGCCATGTTGATTCCGTGCTTTGGCCCATTTTATCCATTTTTGGCCCGTTTCTCATTCCTTTCACTCTCTTATGCTTTCCTGAGAATAAAACATGAAATTAAGGCATTAGGAGCATCGAATTCACCAAATCTAAGGAGAAATCATTCATAAAAGGCATTAAGCATGGGTTATAAATATGTATAAATTACGATTTATCAACTATGAAAACCTATCAGAAGAAAATAAAAAAAATTTAATAAGTAAAAATAAAAACAAAATTAAATAAGAAAATAATGGCTAAAGTAATAAAAATTGAGTGTTCCTAATATCTTAGTTCCCCGGCAACGGCGCCAAAAACTTGATTGCAACTCGCGATAAGTCTTAAATTTATAATTGATCGTACTTGAAACTAAATAGTATAGTTTATAGCAAGACCGGATGTCGAACCCAAAGAAACTAAAAGTACTAGTATTAACTTTTTTTTATTATCTAGCCTAAAAATAAGGGAAGTTGTTTTATCTAAACTAATTAACTAAACTAAGAATGCACAGAGAGTAAATTGGGGAAATACTTTTGGGAAAACTGATTGATTTAGACAATACCCAAGGAAGAATCCACCTAGACTTCACTTGTTATTCGGCTCTAAACCAAACGATTTATTCATTTGACTTGATCCGTAGAAACCCCTAGTGTTGTATTAACTCGATCGATGGATTCCCTTATTAGATTTAACTCTAATCTGGCAGATTTATGTCGTCCTATCTCTAAGATTGTATGCAACTCCGCTTAATTATAAATTATCTACTCTTAGATAGGGACTATTCATCCTGTGAATAAGCACATCAATACTTGAATCAATATCCTGGAATATTCAAACAAAAGTTAAAAACTTAATTAAGAACAAATCAAGTATTTATCATATAGTTCAGAAAATATTAACAAGATCCATCTTAGGTTTCATCCCCCTTAGGCATTTAGGGGATTCAGTTCATAATGGTAAAAGAAAACATCTCAAAAGAATAATAATGACAAAACATAAAGAAAACCCAAAAACCCCTGAAGGAAATTGAAGGGAGATCTTCAGTCTTGAAAAAGAGTCTGACTTCTGAGATGGATCAATTGGATTTCTTCGAGTAATTTCTTGCTTCCTACTGTGCATGTCTTTTCAATCCTCCTCTAAGGTGTTTTAAATAGGCTTTAGAAAGCCCAAAATAGTCTAAAAGTAGCCTTTTCTGAGTAGAACTAGACTTGGGCTCGTCAGGGACACGACTGTATGCCACGCCCATGTTAGGGTGGCTTTAGGCCGAGTTCAAGACTGCTAAAAATACAAGGACGTGTGGTCTACCCGTGTGAGGAGTCCAGGCTGTGTTGATTTCCCGCGTTGGCCTATTTTCTCCGTTTTTGGCCCGTTTCTCGCTCTTTTTACTTTCCTATGCTCACCTAAGTATAAGATGTGAAATAAAGGATTGGGAGCATCAAATTCCACAAATCTAATGATAATTCATCCAAAAATGTGCTAAGCATGGGATAAAAAATGTATAAATTACGATTTATCAAGCGCATATTAGCGTTTAAGTACCTATCTGCTAGCACTATCTAAGGATTTAATTATAGGGTATCTTCAAGTGAAAAAAGAATGTGCACAAGAAAAATTATACCCCAAAGTTTTTTGTTAAGCATGAAGAGTCTACCAAGTGAATGAGAAATTTGTTAGAGACTTAACTGTCTTTAAGACCATGCCATATGCGAGTCACCACCAAGGTATAGTACACTCGATTTACGTGAGCACTATTCAAGTTAGTTCTTCTAATGGGATTAGTTTGTAGTCAATTGGATTGATTTGACCCTCCACATGACTGTTCAACTTTAAAATTCATTTTCGCCTAATTTTCATTTACTTACGCCTAGATTTGGTAAGAAAATTAAGAGGACCGAGAGTATATATATACCGGAGGGGGACATTCACGATGTTTTTTTTTCTACTCAACTTTCAGGTTCTTCTTTCTAACCTAAACATTCTCTTCTAATTTGATAAGATGGAGCTAAGACCTCATTTAGTTAGTGGATGATTTAACATTATCGTAAGCCTTATACCTTTGTATATTACGATTGTTAAAGAGTAAGGATGTTAAAAGGTTAAGAACTATAAAGTGTGAGTGGAAGACCCTACATGGGGTTCATACATAGTTGAAATGTTAGCAAACTATCCGTAAATGGGGATTCTAATGGAAATCCCATGATCTTTTAAGCAGTTGCAGTCACTGGATTGGGATGGACAATTAAAGCAGAAGCTTCAAGCCGAGATAAAGGTAAGTCTTTGGTGAGTCTCTAGACTCATCTCTTACACATTATCTTATAATGATTCTTTGCATAGTTGATGTCCACATAGATGAGAATATCTTCTTGAGGAGTTGCATTATGTATGTGTGTGTGTGTTTTTAGAGAAGTATTTGTATGTATGTAATGAAGCGTATGATATGCTGCATGAAAATAATAATGTGTGCTAAGCATGTATGGGAAGAATGATTCCATTAAGGGTACAAGTGAAATATATGTTAATGTGTCCATATTGTTATTCAAGTGATGCATGACAAATTATGTTCACGATAAGAAGGTTCAGACGAAGTGTCGAGAAAATATGTGATGTGATAATGGACCCCGCAATGATGCTTTGGTGGCATCCGCGAGGAAAATAAACATGAAGGCTAGTAAGGCAAGAATGTAGTCTACTGAGACCGTAAACACGAGGTCCTCTTGGACAGTAAACACAAGAAAAGGCCAGTAAGGTAGTTATATGGAAAGACCATGGTCGTGGCACATTCTAAAAATTGCAGATGAGCCAGTTTTTTCTTTTAGGTTTTTTGCTTCTCCCAAGGGCAATGATAGGAAAACCTCAAGCGATGCTAAGTTTAGATAAATCCATATAATCAAACACGACAATTTGTGTGGTACCTTGTTGGCTTGCCAATCCAAGCCTTTATGGCAAGTTATCTATAAAGCTTTTGTGGCTAGGTTATCTAGGAAGCCTTTATGGTAAATTATCTTAAAATCCTATGTGGTGTTTGTTTGGGAAGACTTAGTAGTAAGGTTATCTAGGAAGCCTTTGTGGCGAGTTACCTGCAAAGCCTGTAAGACGAATTTTGTACCGCCTGAATGGCAAGTTGTCAGTCCACCTTTGTGGTGAGATCCGGGTATGCCTTTAAGGCATTGTCTGAAAAAGTTTTTTGTAGTGTACCCGACTGATAAATCTGTTATAGTAACTCTCTATGTCAGAGAACTTGGCAAATATATAGTTATCTGCCAAACCTGGAAGTTTTCACATTTTTGAATCAAAGTCATCTGAGTTTCTATTAGATGATCTAAAATGTTGAATTCATTGAATCAAGTTCGTTGTCTGGATAGACTTAAAGATACGGCGTGTCTAGCATTCTAACTGCCACTGGATCCAGTATAAGAATCCACTGATATAAGTGTCCATATGCATATCATTCTCAGGAATGTACCCAACCTCTATCTCCAAGGGATCGTGAAATAGGATCCACCATAATGAGGGAATTCTGTGATATGCCAATCGAGTGGAATGCATATAAGGTGGTCAAGTTAAAGGTTGGCATATAGTTATATGTCAGGAATCAGAAAAATATCCTCTAAAGTCTTAAAGGAAGTCCAAATTTGTTAAGTCAAGAAATTCAACAACACCGTTTAAAGGTAATAATGGTTGAGATTCACTAAGTTCTATTGAACTTACAAGTGTTTATTTATTATGCAAGATCTTGGAATTGAACTTGAATGCCAAGAGGGACTAAGATATGAATGCGTCAAGGTGGCTTTGATGAGAGATATTATGCATACAGAAGGGCATTTTTGGATATATAGTGAATTGTACTCTACACCATTATTAAGTCTGGTTTATCAAAGAGCTAAGTTGTAATGTCTTAAACTACTTTAAAGGTTCTTTCATAATTAATAAATATTTCCTTCAAAACTTTTAACTTAGAAAAGAATTTAAATAAATAAGAAGTACATCTAGTGTGGATTTCGCCAGTTGCAAAAATCTAGACCTAAATTTGGCTGTCAACACCTCTGATTGATTCTATATAAATAGATATAAAATAAAAAATTTTAAATAAGACATTAGGGGTTGAATGTAATCAAGTTGTCCTAAACGCCTTCAAAAACCCTCGTATTTTAGGAGTAGTTGTAGTTTACTTTCTTGTTGGCTGTTTATAACTTTTTTTTCTTGAATTAGTTTTCATTCAAGACCTTTTTTCTTTAATTAAAATATTCAGTTTATATTTTCCTTTCCGTTCATTTTATTTTTTTGCTCCAATCGAGAGGTTTGCTACTCCGTTCCCCACTCTATATTCAATCCATAATTATTCAAATCTCATTTCTTCCCCTAATGGATCGTGTTCTTTACATGATTTTTTCAGTCGGAGTTGAGGTTATGAATAACATGAGTGGCTAAATCGCTTAAGGGAGACTAATGAGTGGATGGGAATGCGATTAACAGATGATTTGTGGTTCCCTGAGAGGAGTTAGTTGACATAAATTATGTTTTCTTAAATGGTTAGGCTTGATAACCCTAATAAGTTATCATAGGCTAAATAAGGTCAAGATATAAGTCAAACCAAGTAAATCATAATTTATCCTGGTTGAGAAAGTGAGATCAAGAGATAAGTGAGTATAAAATAATTTATTAGTTAATTGGTCAGGGGTAGTAATTAGTTAATTGATTACTAATCCACTATAAAACCCTAATCCGAAGTTAGTAAAAAACCCTGAAGTGAGTTAATCTTCCTAATTGGTTTATCAATTTATTTCATTTGTTTATTTTTATTTATTTATTTATTTTCATTAGTTATTTATTTATTTTTATTCCCTTAATTTATTTTATGGTTCATTGTAATATAGGAAATAATTACTACTACTTAGACCTATTATTGTAAAAAGCATTTTCATTATTTATTCCATCATTCCTTGAGTACGATCCTCAAAAGACTTTCAAGTATTTCGTTATACTAAATTATGTTATAATTTGACCCATGCTCTTGCAAACACCGCCATTCTCAATTCTTATATTTTTGTGTTATATTTATTCTATAAATGATAGTGCATTTATAGGTGGTCACATACATAGCTCGACATCCACTCAGGATTTAACTATGTCACACTATGGATGTCATTTATTCTTCTTGGGTTCAGTTCAATATACTATCAGTCCAGTCAGTCACATCTATGTCTTTATCTTCTAAGAGTCATTCGCTTTGAAACCCTAGACAAGGTATCTCCCTAATTGGACTTGATTGATGGCATATAAGTCTTTCAATTAGTTTACTCATTTCCGATCATTTCTGATTAGGCTTAGGACATGTTTAGATTCTTCTAGTAATACAAGTTGTCTTTTCATATTACTGTTCAAACACGTAATACCACTTTGTATTAGTTTAAACATTAGACAATCAGTGAGTTGATATTTGCTTCTATTTTTCTTTTCATGAAAAAACCACATGAGGACATTGTAAAAAGTGCATTAATGTAATACATGAATTATTTTATTAACCAATCTATTCGAAAAAATTACAAGTGTACATAGACGATAATACTACACTTATGGCACTAGATCCAACATTCTCCCACTTGCCCTAGTAAAATAGATGAGTCATGTTTCACATTCATATACCCTTCATATGTTTCCCAAAGAACTCTCTAGCTAGTAGAGTCTTGGTAAAACAAATCCCCAAGGTTTGTCGTTAGATGCGACCACTATTTTGTCAAACATTACTATCTTCGTTATGATACTTTCTATCAATATGTTTTATCCATATATGATATATTTGGGGTTGAGCTATATCCACACTTTTTAAAGTGTCATAAATTTTTTATACCTCACATTCGGCCCTCATAGTGAAGTTAGCAATGCAACCTTGCTTGGCACTTAGTCACAAGTTGGGCTTTCCATTTAAGACAAAAACATATCCTGATCTCAATGTCCTCAAATCCCAACACATTAGGAAGTCAAAATCAGTATATCTGATAAGAGAAAGATCTCCTCCAGAATACAGAAGCATAGAATCCCTCATTCTTCATAAATACTTGAGTATATGCTTAAATGTTTGTCAGTGTCTTGGTTCTAGATTCATCTAATATCAACTCACTAACCCTACTACGAAATAGGTATTTGGACATGTGCGCACCATAGCATACATTAGACTTCCTACTACCAAAGCATAAGAAACCTTTCTCATGTATTTTTATTAGCGACACCAGAATATGGCATTATATGCTGAAGGTTAGTTAACCACAAAGAATTCCATCATTCATGTAATCACACATTCTCATCCCCAATGGTTACTAAGAGCATGATCGACTCTTTCACTTCAATGTATCGATTAGTAAACCCATAAATAGGGCTAACTTATTTAGATTGACATTTATCTAGTCCATTTGCTAAAATGCATCCTAGGGTAATGCATCCACAACAACTATCCCCTAATATTCTCTTTTCTTTATGGTTGGTGGTGGTTGCAGTTATCACCGAAGGATCATTTCCTCCATCATCAGCCACAATCTTTTAATCAGATTCATTAAAACTTACTTTTAATATATCTCTTTCCCTATGGCTTTTAAAGGGTTTTTTCTACTAATGCTCCTACATTGGGCTTTCCTTCATGTATTCGAGGTAAGTCATTCTTTCATCTTACCCACTATAACATGCATCTATTTCTTATCCCCTATCTCTTTTCCCTAGGCCTTTCTTTTTCATGTTTCCCACTCTATCTAAGGTTCCTTTTCCACAAATTGTCCCAACTTACATCGTATTACACCTTTTTCTATGGCATTCATCAAGTCCCTACAGTCTTTCGTGCTATTCCTTAATACTTACACCTTTCCCTCAGTCACCATTATTTGGGAAAAAGTTTCATAGGTGTTGCGGCTCTTAATACCCTTTCTTTAATGAATATGATTTAAAATATGTACGCAGGATACATTCAAGTTAATGCACCATTAGAATTTATAATAAGGGGCCCATTCTTTCAGTGAAACTTTTTACTCACCTCGATTGTTTCCTCCTTAGCAGAGAATGTCTAAAGAAAGTTTTCTTTTACATAATGACTCCAAGACAATGTTATTTCTCTAATCCTTTGAGTAAGCTTACCTCGGCACCTCTGTCCTTTTCGTTGAATATTGATTCCTGTCTTGGGTTGAGGTCACGTGCACGTGGCTTAAACCACTCAACTCTTCGGTATCAACATAGCAGTCTACCTTCTCATGCAATGCGTATTTCATATGTTGATAGATTATTCCAATCATGAAAGCTTGAATTTCCTAATCAGCCATTAGACCTTTAATTCTCTTTGTGGCAGTATTAAACCACTAGATGTATTCTTACAAGACTTCACCTTTCTCTTGTCAAGTATTGTAAAGCATTATGGGGTTTTTTGCTGTAACAATATTGGCAGAGTGTTAGCCTTCAAATTAAAAACTCAATTCATTAAAACTACCAATAGACCTACTTGAGAGTGTTAAATACCAACTCCTAGTGTGATCTTGTAATGTTAAAGAAAACAACAAACTTTTAAGTATCAGAAGCTCCTATACTTATATAAATTTTATATTGATGTTGATGGTTCCTTGGATCCTCTATTCCCTTATATGTTTCATTCAACAATTTGAAAGAATCTAGGATTGGTTTTGCTGCAACTTGGGTAGTTAATGGGCCATCTATATATTAGACCAATGAAATCTCTTCTAGTCTTGCCAATACTTTTAGAAAATCTATTTCTCTTTTTAAAGGCTCTATTCGCTACTCAATTGGGGAGTTGATTGGCACTACACCCACCCTTTCTAGACCACACTCACATCTTGCATTTCCAACTGTGATTAGATTGTGTCCTGTTTTTTTAATGTTACACTTTTTGTCTTTGGATGGTCTTGCTTTACCTTTGACTTGTGGATAATTTTAGTTTTTTGTTATATCATTTATTGTAGCTAGTTATACTTTCTAAAAAACGTCAAAGTTGCTCCTAAAGCTTAGTATATTCTTACACAGTAAGGGCTATTGTTCTGCATGGTAAGATTTTCTACCCTTTGGTGTTGTAATTATTGGTTTGTTCCCGCAAGATTTAGTTGATTTGGGCAACTTTGATAGTACCTAGTCAACTTCTCCTATCGAGGTAGTTAGTAATAGTCTCCATGGTCACCTAGCTAGCCACACTAGTTGTAATCGGTGTAATCCTAGTATTTTACTCCTATTTGTTACTAATAATGTTTTTCTTGATCGTAGTTGTATTGATAATAATCGTCTTGACTATATTGGTTTTTTCCATAATCATACTAGTTGAAATATTTGTTTTAATAACACTAGTCACCCTATTCATAGTTAACCTTATTAACTTCTCCTGGGATGTTCTAGGTCAGTTAAACCATAGCTCCTTTTCTAACTCCCACAACAGGTGCCAATTGTTATAATAATTAAGTCATACTAGTTGATAATTGATAAACTATAAAATATACATATTTTTACCCCATGCTTGGCATATTTATGGATGATTTCTCCTTGATTTTGTTGAATTCGATGCTCCTAATCCTTTAAATTCATGTTCTATACTCAAAAAAGCTTAGGAGAGCAAAAAGAGCGAGACACGGGGCCAAAAATAGACCAAATAGGCCTAAAACAGTGTTTCACACGGCCTAAGCACTTCCACACGGGTGATCCACACGCCCGTGTGTGACACACGGGTACACCACACGCCTATGTGTCATGGCTGTGTCGACACTAATCCAAGTCAGAATTGCACATGGCCTGAGCCCCTTCACATGGGCATGGCACACGGCCATGTCCCTGTCAAGCCCAAGTCTAATTCTACTCAGAAAAGGCTAATTTTGGGCTATTTTGGGCATTCAAAAGTCTATATAAACACCCTAAAAGAGGATTAGGGGGACACACAGAGTTGGAAGCAGAAAATACCTAAGGACAGCCATCAGAATCATCTCAGAAGCAAGGATCTACATCAATCTTGAAGATTTCCATCCAATTTCCTAGAAGTTCTTTGGGTTTCTTTATGTTTTATTGTTCTCTTTATTTTGATATGTTTTCCATGGTTATGAACTAAATTCCCTAAATACCTAAGGGAGATGAAACCTAAGACGGATCTTATTACTATTTGAGTTATATGATGAATACTTATTCTTATTCTTAATTGTGAGTTCTAAATTCTTGTTTTAATATTCCAGGGTATTAGTTCAGGTTTTGATATGCTTATTCAATGGAGCAAAAGTCCCATCATTCATAATTAAGCGGAGCTACATGCAATCCTAGAGATAGGACAACATAAATCTGCCAGATTAGACTCAAATCTAATAAGGAATCCATAGATCGAGTTAATGCGACAATAGGGGTTTTAATTAGAAAGAGATTTCAATTAATCAACCTAAAGTCAGTTGTTCTTAGTCTCAAGAGAGATATTAACATAAATCAGGGATTTCTACGGAATAAGCCAAGTGAATAAATCGTCTAATTCAAAGGTAATAAGTAAAGTCTAGGTGGATTCTTTCTTGGGTATTGTCTTCTCAATCGGTTTTCCTAAAGTATTTTCCAATTTTCATCTTTGTCGTAATCTTAGTTAATTAAGTAATTATTTTTAGTTTAAAAACACCATTTAATTCTTAGGCTAGATAATAAAAAGATAGTAATTACTAGTACTTTTAGTCCTTGTGGATACGATATTTTCAGACTCACCAGAACTATACTACTATTCGATAGGTGCGCTTTCCTTCATCAAATTTTTAGTTAGTTTCACGACCATCAATAATGATGACGGTTTACACCATATAAAGTGCAAAGAGTCATTGGAATCGCTAGTTTTAAGGAGTTGAGGCATGTTTAAGCAAAGTGTAGGCATTGTATGATTACTTGCTCTTCTTCTTTTAGAAGAGGGAGTATAACGGGTCCCTTATCCCATGACTGCCTTCTTGATAGAGTCCAACCTAGACCCAAATTAAGGTATGGTCCAAATATGAATTTTTTTATTAGTGAGCCTTGAAAGTTAGAAACATTAATGAAATTGGATCTAATATGATGGTTATGATTCATGGCAACACAGTAATGCTCTTTCCATATGGTGTGGGGTGTTCATGTATAGGAGGCATAATGAGCCCTAAAACATGTGGTATAATAAGGGTATTTTCATCTTTTTGTCTTTTTATATAAATTGTTTTCTTATAAAATGTTACTATGGTGAGATTTTAATGCAAGACATTATGATCTTTAACGAAAGCCTCATTTGATGTTTATATATTTTTTAATGAATATATTTTTTGCTTAATATATAATTTGGTACTATTATGGAAAGATTAGTATATGAGATCATTTATTTTAGGAGTAGTTTTCTATATTATAGGAAGTTCAAGGTGAATAGGAGTAATGTACACCCCAAAATAGGGCCAAGGAGTTTTACGGTATTTTAGGAATTTTGGCCTATATGAACTCAGAATTTCGTAAGGTTGGTACTTAGTAATGTTTTCGACTATGGCATCTTAACTGTAAAATCAATTTTTTGAAAACGTGTTTTAAAAACCCTTAATTTTAAAGAAAGGACAAATTTGTAACAAAGCCAATCAGTGAGCATTTATATGACAATTTAACCAATTTATAAAATTGAACCTATTTCTTCCCCATCAACATGTTTTCACGTCAGTTTCTTTTCCCCTTCATTGTGCTTGTCGTCCCTTGCTATTTCTTTCAATTTTTTTATTCTTGAACTATAATACATTGATTTCACATCATTCCCAAGACATTACCATCATAAATCTTCAAGAAAAACACTCAAAACTTCATAGATTTCATCATCTTCTCCAAACATGGGTTTTTTCAGATTTACATCAAAACTCCTTCATTCTTTCGAAAATGGTAATCATTCATGTATCCATTAGTTTTTAATGTTATTTAGACTCTAAAACTGAATTATTAGCCCTCAAATCGCATGTTTTAAATAAAAGTAAAAAATCGAGCCATTAATGGTTGATTTCAGGATTTTGCATAAAAACTTGGTTTCAATGTGATTTTCAACTTTTTTAAGCATGATTAGAAGGTTTTTAAACTTACCCTGAAGTTTTGTTAAGGATTTCTAACGTTTTAATGAATTTTGTAAAAATTTCTTAAAAGATGTCAAAAAATGTTGATACCATGAATTGACTAGATTTGTATAGTTTGAAGGTTGTGAATTAGGCGTAGATGATTAATTAGATATTAGTGTTTAAAGTTTGTTATTCTAATAGTTTAGGTTACGTGGGAACTTAGCTTAAAGCTTGTGTTCTAGTTGATTTGAGTGAATTTTTGGTTGTTACTTGACTGTGGTTATTGTATGATTTTTGTGTGTAAAGCCCCAGATTCGTTAGAGCTTGCTACGAGCTAGGGAAGAATTAGTTGAGCATTCAGATTTTTGACAAAAGCATAAAGTGGTGAGTGTATTGAATTGCTACCCGTAAACACGAGTAATGTGTTATTTGGGAATTTTGATGTTGCCTAAGCCCTTACTCTAAGTTTCGAGTGTACGTTTTCTTGAATGTCTAATTATCTTATGGTTGTGTATTGTGCATGAAATGTGATAAGTGAGAATATTGATTATTGTGTAAAGTGTAATTATATATATTGAAATTAATGTATACTATATATGTTCTATGACTATGCTAGTGTTTTGCAAAACATGTTAATATGCAATGATAGTGCACGGATAATCGGTAAGTAATATGTGTTATTTTTTGAATATTTTGGCCTTGTGATCTTGGAACCATTGGATATAGTTGGCATGCCATAGGATTGTGAGTATTCACTTATATGTATAGTAGTTTTGGGCGTTGAGGCCCTGGGACATGTTTGGAAGGCTAAGGGAATGAGAGCTAAGCTCCATTCAACAGGACATGTGAAGGGAAATAAGGACAGTGTTAGCTATATGCTTCACTTTTGGGACATATTTGACTTTATGAGTCTATGTGGTGTAATGGAGATCCGTGTATCCGACGTGTGATGATAAAGCTCACTATATGTTTCATATCCCAAGTGTCATCTTATCATATTTTATGTAATCATGTGGAATATGTTCTATGCTTGAATGAGTATGTATGTGTTGTGAGCATGAACTATTAGAGGATGCATGATTTAATACTACAAGATGTTAGACTTAAGAATAAAGTACTTGTAAGTAAATGACTGGTTGTGTTGCATGATGACATGTTCACGCTGTGGAAATTCTTTGCATTCACTAAGCTTGTAGAATCTCACCCACTCATTTCAACCTATGTAGATTAGTAACGACACGGTGTGGGCAGTGTGGTTTTCGAGGGAGTGATCCGAGGAAGACTGATCATTCATCGTAGGTGCTTTATTATGTTATTCGTATTAGGGAGACAGGCAATGTGGTAGAATTGTTATGGCTATGTTGAGTTTTAAACATTTTGGTTTGGTTTATAAGGTCTTCATGTTATTATTATGCTCGAATAATAGACATTGATGTTGGCATGATGATTCTTGTTTGGATGATTTGACATTTTGGACTGATAAATTTAGCCGTTGAATGATAAAACAAATAAAGTACTTGCAGCATGTTGCCTAGGGACTATAACAATTGAATTATTTTCTCTTCTATGATGTATTTCTAACTTCAGTAGTAGAGGTATCAATAGTTGGCTTTAAAAATCGATACCTCTGTGAATTAAAACAAACAGGAAAATAGAATAGGGATTTGGTATCGATACCTTATCTCGAGTATCAATACTCGAGACTAAAGTATCGATAATTTTTAGCAAGTACTGATAATTTTTGACAAACGAGAATTTGGTCGAGAAATAGTATACTCATTTGGTATCATTTTTCTAAGTGGTATCGATACCACTTAAGAAAATATCGATACCTTAATGATAGTATCGATACCTACGGACTTTTTATGAAAGTTTGCTAATTAGCCCTTATGCATGATTCTGATTACATGTATGACCAATTAACGAATGGTTTGCATATAACAATGTTAATTAACTATTTGGAAAACTTAAAACTTATACGGGTTAACAAAAGAAGACTGCTTTACTTGAATCTAGTTTCCTACTGACGTGCATGAGATAAGGCAGTGGTGTGGCATCCTGTATTTGGGCTTGGCGACCAAGCCGGGTATCGAGTGTTACAAGTAGTTTTCCTATATTATAGGAAGTTTAGGGTGAATAGGAGTAGTTTTCTTATTTCGATTCTAACTGTGATATGGCATGTATTTTTTCACTCTAAAGTTATTTGTTTTGTGATAATTAGTCTGCTCTGCATTTTGCTTATAATCATGTTAGTCACGAACGTACGAAGCATATTAAGCTGGATTGTCATTTTATTCAGGATGCAATTCAGGAGGGTCTTATTTCTCTGTTATATGTCTCTACTACAGATCAACTAGTAGATTTATTTACAAAGGCTTTGGGAAAGAAACAACTTGATTATTTTCTTAGAAAGTTGGGTATTTACAATTCCCATGCTCCAACTTGATGGCGATATTACAGAAAGATTAGTATATGAAATAATTTATTTTAGGAGTAGTTTTCTATATTATAGGAAGTTGAAGGCGAATAGGAATAGTTTTCCTATATTATAGGGAGTTAAGGGTTGTAATGACCCAAAAGTCAGTGGTGTCAAAAAACGGCGATTTCGAAACCCTACTCTTCGATGATCAAGCCCACAAATATTGTTAATTAATATTTATGAGTCGATTATAATATTATATTAAATTTTTTATAGATAATTTTGTCAAGTTGGTGACAAATTAAGGTACAAGAACTAAATTATAAAAGCAGTCAAAGTTAATTGCTATAGATTTTTATTTGTTAAAAGGCTTATTTAATAATTAGAACTAGGTGTGAAATGGCAATATAACCACTTTATTATTATGATAAGCGGTTTGGTTATATATATAATAATTTTATAATTTATAATAAACAAATTGTAATGTATAATTTATAAATAAAAACAAATTAAGTGGAAAAAATGAGATTAAACATCATCTTCCTTATCCCACCATTTTCCATAGCCAAAAAAACCAAGCTTTCGGCCTAAGGGTTTCCAGATTTACATCTTCAATTGGTTAGGTCAATTTAGTTCTTTTCTTCTAATTTCTATATTTTTGAGATCTCGAGAGCTTGATTTTGTCACACCCCCAACATCGGTGAATCTGAAAAGATGAGTAAAGTATGTATGTAAACTATTTGGCGCACTGTGTAACATAATCTGCCACCCTGTTGGCCTGATGACGAGTAAGAGTATTGGTGCATACTAACAAAGAACCCACCTATTGGCGGTATCTAAGGATTAAATTGTAGAATAACTTCAAATGAAGAAAGAGTACACTCCAAAGTTTTGATTGATCACTAAAAACCTATCAAGTGTATGGGAAAATAGTATGTGACTTAATTGGCCTTAAAACCACACCATACGTGGGTCACCGCCAAGATATGGTACTCCTGATCTAGATAAATACTGTTCAAGTAGATTTATATAGGTTTAATTGGGAGTTGGTGGGATTTTGTAGTATCAGAAGCAGAGATCAGAGTAAAGAGTAGAGTAGCAACATGTATGAAAGGTTGCTTGAACACTAAAACAAGCAAACAAAACAAATCATCATAGCATCATGGTTGGCCACTTCTCATCAGAAGTCAATTGGATTAATTTAACCCTTCTCATGGCTGGTCAACAATAAGTTAAACCTTCGCCAGATTGTCTTTTACCTACCCTGGATTTGGAAGGGAAATTTAGGGGGTTCGAGAGTATATTTATGGGTAGAAGAGATTTCAATAGTTTTTCTATCTACTTAATGTCCAAGTTCTCCTTTCTAACTTCAACATTCTTTTCTTCTTCTTCTTTGTTAAGTTCAAACTAAGATCTCGTTTAATGAGTAGATGATCCAGTCTTTTCATAAGTCTTACAGCTTTGCACGTTATGATTATAGAAGAAAAGGGTGTTACAGGAAGGCTTTGCTTGAGGGTCCCATATAGTTGAAATGTTAGTAAAATGTCTATAGCGGGGATTCTAATAGAAATCTTATGATCTTTTAAGTAGTTTCTGTTGTTGGCTTAGGACGAATATTTGAAACAAAAGCCTTAGGCCGAGGTTAAGGTAGGTCTCTAGTGAGTCTCTAAACCTGACTTTTGCACACTATTATAATGATTCCTTGTATGGTAGATGCGCATATCTTCTTGAGAAGTTGTTGTGTGTATGCATGGTTGTTTATTCTCTATGAAGCATTCGTATGTATACTCTGAAGTGTATGATGCACTGTATGAATATGACAATGTGCGATAAGTATGCATGGGAACTTATATGTTAAGAAGTATGGCTCTGTTAAAAGTATGAGTGAAATCTATGTAGATGCGTCCATTATGTCATTTGAGTGATGCATGATAATCTATGTTGGCATTAAGAGGGTTCGAGTTGAGTGTTGGGAAATTATGTGATACAATAACGAACCCTGCAATGGTACTTTGATGACGTCCATTAGTACAGTAAATATGAAAGCCATTATGGTGAGTATGTTTTTCGTTGGGATAGTAAACATAAAGGTTAGTGAGATAATTATGTAAAAAGACCATGGCCATGGAATATTATGGAAATGGCAGATGAGTCGCATTTTGCCTACTAAGGTTTCTACATGTCTAAGGGGCGATGATGGACAAACCTCAGGTTATGCTGAGTTTAGGCAAATCCATATCGTCAAACATGACAATTGGTGTGGTGCCTTGATGGCAAACCAAACCAAGCCTTTACGGTGAATATTCTGTAAAGCCTTTATAGCGAATACTCTGAAAAGCCTTTGTGGCAAATATTTTGTAAAGCATTTGTGGCAAACTCCTTATAAAGCCTTTCTGGTGAATATTATATAAAGCTTCAGTGGCAGAGTAATCTAGGGAATACTTGTGGCACATTTTCTAGAAGGTTTGTATTGTGAATTTTGTACCGTCTAAACGATGAGTTGATATTCCACCCTTATAGCAAGACCTAGGCATGTCTATTAGGCATTATTTGAAAGATTCCATGGCAGTAAACCCGTTTAATGATTCCACCATAGTGATCTGCCATGTCAAGGAACTTTGTGTATTAGGAATATTGGTGGCCAAACTTTGAATTTCTTAGGTCTTGTATTGAACTCAACTAGGATTCTGTTGCTTGAATTTCAACTTTGTATTCTTCTAAGCAAGTATGTTTCTCTGGACTGATTTGAAGATGCGATGTAGCTGGTGTGCTGATAATCATTGGGTACCCTAAAGGAATCTGTCAAAAGTAGTATCCGTTGAGTTTTGTTCCGGGAAGTGTATCCAACTACTATCTGCAAAGAAATTATGTAATGGGATTCGAAATATATTGTGAAGTTTGAGATCTGCCAATCAGATGAAATATGTATAAGACGGTTAAGTGTAGAAATTGGTGCATGGTTATTCGCCAACTAGGAATCAAAAAGTATCTGCCAAGGTCTAAAAAGAAATCCAAAACCCTTGAGTTGAAAAATTCTACAACACCGCTTAAAGGTATTAATGAATGAGGATCACGAAGTTCCACTGAACCCAAGACTTCTCCAAGACTTCTCAGCACACTTAACCACTAAAACAAGCCTTCATTAATGAAATTTACATGCAAAACAAAATATTAAAAGCTGCCTTCAACCTCTCCCATGCTCAAGGCCCAAAACTTCTAGGCCCAAATTCAGGGTGTTACAACTCTACCTCCTTTAAAGAAATTTCGTCCCGAAATTTCCATCTAACAGGGTAATCGTGTAACATCTACCCTACTACGCTACCGCTGCGCACTCTGATCCTACTATCACTATCACACTTCAACTAGAACTTGAAACATCTCTTACATACAACACTTATTTACTGAAGCAAACACATATTTATCACACATATATACAATTTCTATATCCAAACATCACATCCACATAAAGTAAATACAAAATTTAAATTCAGACCAATATCTAAGGAATCTATAGTATTTCAATTTCTAAACAGGCAAAAGTATTCAGAAGACTTACGGATTCGGCGCCGGAGACTCGGTGTGCCACATTTAAGAGAAATATTTCAAACAGACCACGTGGTTGAAAATAATTTTATGAAATTCAACCTTGTGAAAATCCAATCCACGGCAGAGCTTTTACAACCCAAGCTCTGATACCACTAAATGTAACACCCCAAATCCTGCCTGGAAGTTTGGCTCGAATTTGGCGTGTCACATTGAAGAATTTTTTGAAAACCATGTTTCCATTAAAAGCCCTTCTTAACAATTAAAAACTTATACCCTTTTTAAACCTTGTTAGAAAACCTCAGCTGAATAACATTCTTAACAACTTTGTAAAAATCTTGGCAGTTGCGGAAGCTTAGTTTAAAACAATTGTGGATATGTGATGTTTTGAAAACAGTAGTTGCTTTTGAAAACCATGTTCTAAAACTAGCAATTATAAGAACAATAAATAAAATTCCAAATTAGAAATCTAAAAAATTACAACAGCTTTACTACAACTCGCATAAAGACATTTAAAAGCAATAATCAAAACTGTAACTTAAAAGTGTGTGTAGCTCCCTCCGAGCCCCTCGCAGCTCCGATCCGTCTAAGGCTAGAAATTGCCTGAAAGGTTAATAAACGGTGTGAGTTTACGAAAACTCAGTGCGCAATCCCCTACTATATAAAAGGAACAGCCAGTCATATACAAGAATTAAAAGTCTAGCCCCAGCCCTACTTACAGTTTCGGTATCAATTGGGCCTTAGCCCATTATAACAGAGAGTACCATATGGGCCTTAGCCCATTACAGAATAAGAAACATTATCAGAGCTAAAATCAAAATGAGAATCAGAATCAGGTGATAGAATCAAAATCAGAATCAGAATCATAGTTAGGTGACAAAATCGAGAATCGATCGTGCAATGTGAATCGTAACCAGAATCGAGTTAGGTGACGAATCGTAATCGATGTCGTTACGTAATCGTAATCGAAATGTGAATGCAATCCCAATCCAATCCATCCGTATACACCCCCGTACCAACCTTACACCATGTAGGGAGACTATTCGACCCACCCAACCGCTACACACCACAAAAATTGTAGCAAGGCTGCCAGATATTGTAACGAAGTCACTAGATACAGATATTGTGGCTAGGCCACCAGAACAGATAGATATATATATACGTGGCGAAGCCACCAGATTGCAGCGACGCTGCCAGATATTGTAACGAAGTCACCAGAACAGATATATGTGGCGAGGCCACCAAATTGCAGCGAGGCTGCCAGAACGTTACCTCTATTAATATAACCCATGTCCCATGCAACAAAAATAATATGTCATGGCATACGTATACAGAAACAGAATATCATGCCCATATTTGAATCAAACAACCACAGTCAAGTCATCCATATCACCAATATATATTCACAATCAAATCACAACCACACAAATTAAGTCACCACTTGCCCATAAGGGCAAAACGGTCATTTAACACCCTAGGGGCAAAATGGTAATTTTACCCCATAAGGGTATCTCGGTAATTCTACCCTATAGGGGAATTTTGGTAATTCTACAAACCAGGGGTATTTTGGTAATTTTACAAACTAGAGGTATTTTGGTAATTTTACAAACTAAGGGTATTTTGGTAATTTTACAAATAACGGGTATTTTGGTAATTTTGTAAATCGAGGGTAAAACGATAATTCTATAAATCGGGGGTACTTTGGTAATTTTACAAGTCGAGGGTATTTCAGTAATTTGGTGAACTAAAGTATTCTAAACAGAGATAACAATACGAATGGGCCTAAAGCCCATTCTTGGCGCAAATGGGCCCATGCGCTCGTGTGGCCTTTTAGTCCAAATCTAGCCACAGATATGAGATTCACCTAGCCTAGTTCAATATTTACTACACAGTCAAACAAGTTATCCAATTGGACCCGTAGGCCCATTGGCCCACATGGCCTCTTTCGGCCCATCGCGACCCGAAGTAGCCATCCTACAGCTAGAGTAGTGAGAAATACACACCTGATAGGAGGCTGGAGTTAATCCGTGCTCCGAGCACTCTTAGCCGACGCCCAACCCAATCGAGCACGCCATAAAGCAAAAGGGATCAACCAAGAAAGGTACCTTTACTCTCCTCATGGTTCTCTCCATTTAAAGCCAGCTCTCCATCTACTCTTATGTTAGCTTCCCGATGTGGGATCCCTCCATCACCAGAGTTTAAAATCGAGACCAACTCTTGCCGTCCCAACATAGCAAAATAATCAACCTTTGCATGCTAAGGGATTCGAACCAAAGTCCTCCCACATGCCAACTCATGCCGCCACCACTAGGCCATCAACTCATTTGTATCATAAATCCAACACATTAAACTTTAAAGCGCACCTACTTGCTTCCAGATTTGTTGAAAACAAAACGCAAAATATATTGCAAGAGCCAAGACTTGAAGCTTGGACCCCTTGCTTCCTCTATGGCGTCACTTCCGTGTCCTCTAAGTGGCGGCACCTTGCCACTACACCACACTCCTTTTTGTGTCATCTTTTCTCCAACAATATTCTTAAGGCCTACCTACTACACCCAGGTTTTGATTCACTTTAAACCAAAATTTTTGCTAGAGTCTAGGTTTGAACCCAAGACTTCTTCAACACTTCTCAGCACACTTAACCACTAAAACAAGCCTTCATTAATGAAATTTACATGCAAAACAAAATATTAAAAGCTGCCTTCAACCTCTCCCATGCTCAAGGCCCAAAACATCTATGCCCAAATTCAGGGTGTTACAACTCTACCTCCCTTAAAGAAATTTCATCCCGAAATTTCCATCTAACAGGGTAATCGTGTAACATCTACCCCACTACGCTACATGCACACTCTCGATCCTACTATCACTATCACACTTCAACTAGAACTTGAAACATCTCTTACATACAAAGACTTATTATTTACCAAGGCATAAATATTTATCACACATATGTACAGCTTTCTATATCCAAACATCACATCCACATAAAATAAATACAAAATTTAAATTCGCACCAATATCTAAGGAATCTATAGTATTTCAATTTCTAAACAGCAAAAGTATTCGAAAGACTTACGGATTCTGCCAGGAGACTCGGTGTGCCACACTTAAGAGAAATATTTCAAACAGGACCACGTGGTTGAAAATAATTTTATGAAATTCAACCTTTGAAAATCCAATCCACGGTAGAGTTTTTGCAACCCAGGCTCTGATACCACTAAATGTAACACCCCCCAACCACGCCTGGAAGTTTGGCTCGAATTTGGCGTGTCACATTGAAGTGTTTTTCAAAACCATGTTTCCATTAAAAACCCTTCTTAACAATTAAAAACTTATACCCTTTTTAAACCTTGTTAGAAAACCTCAGCTGAATAACATTCTTAACAACTTTGTAAAAATCTTGGCAGTTGCGGAAGCTTAGTTTAAAACAATTGTGGATATGTGATGTTTTGAAAACAGCAGTTGCTTTGGAAAACCGTGTTCTAAAACTAGCAATTATAAGAACAATAAATAAAATTCCAAATTAGAAATCCAAAAAATTACAACAGCTTTACTACAACTCACATAAAGACATTTAAAAGCAATAATCAAAACTGTAACTTAAAAGTGTGTGTAGCTCCCTCCGAGCCCCTCGCAGCTCCGATCCGTCTAAGGCTAGAAATTGACTGAAAGGTTAATAAACGGTGTGAGTTTACGAAAACTCAGTGCGTAATCCCCTACTATATAAAAGGAACAGTCAGTCATATACAAGAATTAAAAGTCTAGCCCCAGCCCTACTTACAGTTTCGGTATCAATTGGGCCTTAGCCCATTATAACAGAGAGTACCAGATGGGCCTTAGCCCATTACAGAATAAGAAACATTATCAGAGCTAAAATCAAAATGAGATTCAGAATCAGAATCAGAGTTAGGTGACAAAATCAGAATCAGCATCAGGTAACAGAATCAAAACCAGAATCAGAGTTAGGTGACAGAATCAGAATCAGTATCAGGTTACAGAATCAGAACCAGAATGTGAATGCAATCCCAATCCAATCCATCCGTATACACCCCCGTACCAACCTTACACCATGTGGGGAGACTATTCGACCCACCCAACCACTACACACCACAAAAATTGCAGCAAGGTTGCCAGATATTGTGACGAAGTCACCAGATACAGATATTGTGGCTAGGCCACCAGAACAGATAGATATATATATATATGTGGCGAAGCCACGGATTGCAAAGAGGTCGCGGATTTTGTAACGAAATCACGAATCGGATATATGTGGCGAGGCCACCAAATTGCAAAATGAGGTCGCGCGAGCGCTTCCTCTATTAATATAACCTATGTCCCATGCAATGAAATAATATGTCATGGCATCGTTATACGTAAACGTAATATCATGCCCATATTTGAATCAAACAACCACAGTCAAGTCATCCATATCACCAACATATATTCACAATCAAATCCGTCAACCATACAGTCCAAGTCAGTCACTTGCCCATAAGGGCAAAACGGTCATTTAACACCCTAGGGGCAAAATGGTAATTTTACCCCATAAGGGTATCTCGGTAATTCTACCCTATATGGGAATTTTGGTAATTCTACAAACAAGGGGTATTTTGTAATTTTACAAACTAGAGGTATTTTGGTAATTTTACAAACTAAGGGTATTTTGGTAATTTTACAAACAAGGGGTATTTTGGTAATTTTGTAAATCGAGGGTAAAACGATAATTCTATAAATCGGGGGTACTTTGGTAATTTTACAAGTCGAGGGTATTTTAGTAATTTGGTAAACTAAAGT
Source organism: Gossypium anomalum (assembly GCA_025698475.1). Lineage (NCBI taxonomy): Eukaryota > Viridiplantae > Streptophyta > Magnoliopsida > Malvales > Malvaceae > Gossypium > Gossypium anomalum. Next base: position 67,976,044 of record CM046956.1, read on the forward strand.
ATTCTAAACAGAGATAACAATACGAATGGGCCTAAAGCCCATTCTCGGCCCAAATGGGCCCACACGCTCGTGTGGCCTTTTAGCCCAAATCTAGCCACAGATATGAGATTCACCTAGCCTAGTCCAATATTTACAACACAGTCAAACAAGTTATCCAATTGGACCCGTAGGCCCATTGGCCCACACGGCCTCTTTCGGCCCATCGCGACCCGAAGTAGCCATCCTACAGCTAGAGTAGTGAGAAATACACACTTGATCGGTGACTGGAGTTAATCCGCGCTCTGAGCACTCTTAGCCGAGGCCCAACCCAAACGAGCATGCCATAAAGCAAAAAGGATCAGCCAAGAAAGGTACCTTTACTCTCCTCATGGTTCTCTCTATTTAAAGCCAGCTCTCCATCTACTCTTATGTTAGCTTCCCGATGTGGGATCCCTCCATCACCAGAGTTTAAAACCAACACCAACTCTTGCCATCCCAACATAGCAAAATAATCAACCTTTGCATGCTAAGGGATTCGAACCAAAGTCCTCCCACATGCCAACTCATGCCGCCACTACTAGGCCATCAACTCATTTGTGTAATAAATCCAACACATTAAACTTTAAAGCGCACCTACTTGCTTCCAGATTTGTTCAAAACAAAACCCAAAATATATTGCAAGAGCCAAGACTTGAACCTTGGACCCCTTGCTTCCTCTATGGCGTCACTTCCTTGTCCTCTAAGTGGCGCCACCTTGCCACTACACCACACTCCTTTTTGTGTCATCTTTTCTCCAACAATATTCTTAAGGCCTACCTACTACACCCAGGGTTTGATTCACTTTAAACCAAAATTTTTGCTAGAGTCCAGGTTTGAACCCAAGACTTCTTCAACACTTCTCAGCACACTTAACCACTAAAACAAGCCTTCATTAATGAAATTTACATGCAAAAAAAATATTAAAAGCTGCTTTCAACCTCTCCCATGCTCCAGGCCCAAAACTTCTAGGCCCAAATTCAGGGTGTTACAACTCTACCTCCCTTAAAGAAATTTCGTCCCGAAATTTCCATCTAACAGGGTAATCGTGTAACATCTACCCTACTACGCTACCGCTGTGCACTCTGATCCTACTATCACTATCACACTTCAACTAGAACTTGAAACATCTCTTACATACAACACTTATTTACTGAAGCAGACACATATTTATCACACATATGTACAGTTTCTATATCCAAACATCACATCCACATAAAATAAATACAAAATTTAAATTCAGACCAATATCTAAGGAATCTATAGTATTTCAATTTCTAAACAGGCAAAAGTATTCAGAAGACTTACGGATTCGGCGCCGGAGACTCGGTGTGCCACACTTAAGAGAAATATTTTAAACAGACCACGTGGTTGAAAATAATTTTATGAAATTCAACCTTTGAAAATCCAATCCACGGCAGAGTTTTTGCAACCCAGGCTCTGATACCACTAAATGTAACACCCCAAACCCTGCCTGGAAGTTTGGCTCGAATTTGGCGTGTCACATTGAAGTGTTTTTTGAAAACCATGTTTCTATTAAAAACCCTTCTTAACAATTAAAAACTTATACCCTTTTTAAACCTTGTTAGAAAACCTCAGCTGAATAACATTCTTAACAACTTTGTAAAAATCTTGGTAGTTGCGGAAGCTTAGTTTAAAACAATTGTGGATATGTGATTGTTTGAAAACAGTAGTTGCTTTGGAAAATCGTGTTCTAAAACTAGCAATTATAAGAACAATAAATAAAATTCCAAATTAGAAATCCAAAAAATTACAACAGCTTTACTACAACTCACATAAAGACATTTAAAAGCAATAATCAAAACTGTAACTTAAAAGTGTGTGTAGCTCCCTCCGAGCCCCTCGCAGCTCCGATCCGTCTAAGGCTAGAAATTGCCTGAAAGGTTAATAAACGGTGTGAGTTTACGAAAAACTCAGTCATGTAATCCCCTACTATATAAAAGTAACAATCGGTACCATATACAAGAATTAAAAGTCTAGCCCACCCTACTTACGCTTTAGGTATCAATTGGGCCTTAGCCCATTATAACAGAGAGTACCAGATGGGCCGTAGCCCATTACAGAATAAGAAACATTATCAGAGCTAAAATCAAAATGAGAATCTGAATCAGGTGATAGAATCAGAATCAGAATCAGAATCATAGTTAGGTGACAAAATCGAGAATCGACATCGTGTAATGTAATCAAAACTAGAATCGAGTTAGGTGACGTAATCGAAATCGATGATCGTTACTGAATCGAACCGAATGTGAATGCAATCCCAATCCAATCCATCCGTATACACCCCCGTACCAACCTTACACCATGTAGGGAGACTATTCGACCCACCCAACCGCTACACACCACAAAAATTACAGCAAGGCTGCCAGATATTGTGACGAAGTCACCAGATACAGATATTGTGGCTAGGCCACCAGAACAGATAGATATATATATATGTGGCGAAGCCACGGATGCAAATGAGGTCGCGGATATTGTGACGAAGTCACGGAATCGATATATATGTGGCGAGGCCACCAAATTGCAGCGAGGCTGTCAGAACGTTTCCTCTATTAATATAACCCATGTCCCATGCAACAGAAATAATTTGTCATGGCATACGTATACAGAAACAGAATATCATGCACATATTTGAATCAAACAACCACAGTCAAGTCATCCATATCACCAACATATATTCACAATCAAATCCGTCAACCACACAGTCCAAGTCAGTCACTTGCCCATAAAGGCAAAACGGTCATTTAACACCCTACGGGCAAAATGGTAATTTTACCCCATAAAGGTATCTCGGTAATTCTACCCTATAGGGGAATTTTGGTAATTCTACAAACAAGGGGTATTTTGGTAGTTTTACAAACTAGAGGTATTTTGGTAATTTTATAAACTAAGGGTATTTTGGTAATTTTACAAACAAGGGGTATTTTGGTAATTTTTTAAATCGAGGGTAAAACGATAATTCTATAAATCGGGGGTACTTTGGTAATTTTACAAGTCGAGGGTATTTCAGTAATTTGGTGAACTAAAGTATTCTAAACAGAGATAACAATACGAATGGGCCTAAAGCCCATTCTCGGCCCAAATGGGCCCACACGCTCGTGTGGCCTTTTAGCCCAAATCTAGCCACAGATATGAGATTCACCTAGCCTAGTCCAATATTTACTACACAGTCAAACAAGTTATCCAATTGGACCCGTAGGACCATTGGCCCACATGGCCTCTTTCGGCCCATCGCGACCCGAAGTAGCCATCCTACAGCTAGAGTAGTGAGAAATACACATCTGATAGGAGACTGGAGTTAATCCGCGCCCCGAGTACTCTTAGCCGACGCCCAGCCCAATCGAGCACGCCATAAAGCAAAAGGGATCAACCAAGAAAGGTACCTTTACTCTCCTCATGGTTCTCTCCATTTAAAGCCAGCTCTCCATCTACTCTTATGTTAGCTTCCCGATGTGGGATCCCTCCATCACCAGAGTTTAAATCCGACACCAACTCTTGCCGTCCCAACATAGCAAAATAATCAACCTTTGCATGCTAAGGGATTCGAACCAAAGTCCTCCCACATGCCAACTCATGCCGCCACCACTAGGCCATCAACTCATTTGTGTAATAAATCCAACACATTAAACTTTAAAGCGCACCTACTTGCTTCCAGATTTGTTCAAAACAAAACCCAAAATATATTGCAAGAGCCAAGATTTGAACCTTGGACCCTTGCTTCCTCTATGGCGTCACTTCCTTGTCCTCTAAGTGGCGCCACCTTGCCACTACACCACACTCCTTTTTGTGTCATCTTTTCTCCAACAATATTCTTAAGGCCTACCTACTACACCCAGGGTTTGATTCACTTTAAACCAAAATTTTTGCTAGAGTCTAGGTTTGAACCCAAGACTTCTTCAACACTTCTCAGCACACTTAACCACTAAAACAAGCCTTCATTAATGAAATTTACATGCAAAACAAAATATTAAAAGCTGTCTCCAACCTCTCCCATGCTCAAGGCCCAAAACTTCTATGCCCAAATTCAGGGTGTTACAACTCTACCTCCCTTAAAGAAATTTCGTCCCGAAATTTCCATCTAACAGGGTAATCGTGTAACATCTACCCCACTACGCTACCGCTGCGCACTCTGATCCTACTATCACTATCACACTTCAACTAGAACTTGAAACATCTCTTACATACAGCACTTATTTACCCAAGCAGACAAATATTTATCACACATATGTACAGTTTCTATATCCAAACATCACATCCACATAAAATAAATACAAAATTTAAATTCAGACCAATATCTAAGGAATCTATAGTATTTCAATTTCTAAACAGGCAAAAGTATTCAGAAGACTTACGGATTCGGCGCCGGAGACTCGGTGTGCCACACTTAAGAGAAATATTTCAAACAGACCACGTGGTTGAAAATAATTTTATGAAATTCAACCTTTGAAAATCCAATCCACGGCAGAGTTTTTGCAACCCAGGCTCTGATACCACTAAATGTAACACCCCAAACCCTGCCTGGAAGTTTGGCTCGAATTTGGCGTGTCACATTGAAGTGTTTTTCGAAAACCATGTTTCCATTAAAAACCCTTCTTAACAATTAAAAACTTATACCCTTTTTAAACCTTGTTAGAAAACCTCAGCTGAATAACATTATTAACAACTTTGTAAAAATCTTGGCAGTTGCAGAAGCTTAGTTTAAAACAATTGTGGATATGTGATGTTTTCAAAATAGTAGTTGCTTTGGAAAACCGTGTTCGAAAACTAGCAATTATAAGAACAATAAATAAAATTCCAAATTAGAAATCCAAAAAATTACAACAGCTTTACTACAACTCATATAAATTCATTTAAAAGCAATAATCAAAACTGTAACTTAAAAGTGTGTGTAGCTCCCTCCGAGCCCCTCGCAGCTCCGATCCATCTAAGGCTAGAAATTGACTGAAAGGTTAATAAACGGGGTGATTTTACGAAAACTCAGTGCGTAATCCCCTACTATATAAAAGGAACAGTCAGTCATATACAAGAATTAAAAGTCTAGCCCCAGCCCTACTTACAGTTTTGGTATCAATTGGGCCTTAGCCTATTATAACAGAGAGTACCAGATGGGCCTTAGCCCATTACAGAATAAGAAACATTATCAGAGCTAAAATCAAAATGAGAATCAGAATCAGGTGATAGAATCAGAATCAGAATCAGAATCATAGTTAGGTGACAAAATCGAAATCGGCATCGTGTGAGAATCGTAACTGAATCGAGTTAGGTGACGTAATCGAAATCGATGTCGTTACGAAATCGAAACTAATGTGAATGCAATCCCAATCCAATCCATCCGTATACACCCCGTACCAACCTTACACCATGTGGGAGACTATTCGACCCACCCAACCGCTACACACCACAAAAATTACAGCAAGGCTGCGAGATATTGTGACGAAGTCACCAGATCGAATATTGTGGCTAGGCCACGAGCAGATAGTTATATATATGTGGCGAAGCCACTCGGATTGCAATGAGTAGTGCGGATATTGTGACGAAGTCACCAGAACAGATATATGTGGCGAGGCCACCAAATTACAGCGAGGCTGCCAGAACGTTTCCTCTATTAATATAACCCATGTCCCACGCAACAGAAATAATATGTCATGGCATACGTATACAGAAACAGAATATCATGCCCATATTTGAATCAAACAACCACAGTCAAGTCATCCATATCACCAATATATATTCACAATCAAATCCACAACCACACAAATCCAGTCAACACTTGCCCATAAGGGCAAAATAGTCATTTAACACCCTACGGGCAAAATGGTAATTTTACCCCATAAAGGTATCTCAGTAATTCTACCCTATAGGGAATTTTGGTAATTCTACAAACAAGGGGTATTTTGGTAGTTTTACAAACTAGAGGTATTTTGGTAATTTTTAAACTAAAGGGTTTTGGTAATTTTACAAACAAGGGGTATTTTGGTAATTTTGTTAATCGAGGGTAAAACGATAATTCTATAAATCGGGGGTACTTTGGTAATTTTACAAGTCGAGGGTATTTCAGTAATTTGGTGAACCAAAGTATTCTAAACAGAGATAACAATACGAATGGGCCTAAAGCCCATTCTCGGCCCAAATGGGCCCACACGCTCGTGTGGCCTTTTAGCCCAAATCTAGCCACAGATATGAGATTCACCTAGCCTAGTCCAATATTTACTACACAGTCAAACAAGTTATCCAATTGGACCCGTAGGACCACTGGCCCACATGGCCTCTTTCGGCCCATCGCGACCCGAAGTAGCCATCCTACAGCTAGAGTAGTGAGAAATACACACCTGATAGGAGACTGGAGTTAATCCGCGCTCCGAGTACTCTTAGCCGACGCCCAACCCAATCGAGCACGCCATAAAGTAAAAGGGATCAACCAAGAAAGGTACCTTTACTCTCCTCATGGTTCTCTCCATTTAAAGCCAGCTCTCCATCTACTCTTATGTTAGCTTCCCGATGTGGGATCCCTCCATCACCAGAGTTTAGAACCGACACCAACTCTTGCCGTCCCAACATAGCAAAATAATCAACCTTTGCATGCTAAGGGATTCGAACCAAAGTCCTCCCACATGCCGACTCATGCCGCCACCACTAGGCCATCAACTCATTTGTGTCATAAATCCAACACATTAAACTTTAAAGCGCACCTACTTGCTTCCAGATTTGTTCAAAACAAAACCCAAAATATATTGCAAGAGCCAAGACTTGAACCTTGGACCCCTTGCTTCCTCTATGGCGTCACTTCCGTGTCCTCTAAGTGGCGCCACCTTGCCACTACACCACACTCCTTTTTGTGTCATCTTTTCTCCAACAATGTTCTTAAGGCCAACCTACTACACCCACGGTTTGATTCACTTTAAACCAAAATTTTTGCTAGAGTCTAGGTTTGAACCCAAGACTTCTTTAACACTTCTCAGCACACTTAACCACTAAAACAAGCCTTCATTAATGAAATTTACATGCAAAACAAAATATTAAAAGCTGCCTTCAACCTCTCCCATGCTCAAGGCCCAAAACTTCTATGCCCAAATTTAGGGTGTTACAACTCTACCTCCCTTAAAGAAATTTCGTCCCGAAATTTCCATCTAACAGGGTAATCGTGTAACATCTACCCCACAACGCTACCGCTGCGCACTTTGATCCTACTATCACTATCACACTTCAACTAGAACTTGAAGCATCTCTTACATACAGCACTTATTTACCGAAACAGACACATATTTATCACACATATATACAATTTCTATATCCAAACATCACATCCACATAAAATAAATACAAAATTTAAATTCAGACCAATATCTAAGGAATCTATAGTATTTCAATTTCTAAACAGGCAAAAGTATTCAAAAGACTTACGGATTCGGCGCCGGAGACTCGGTGTGCCACACTTAAGAGAAATATTTCAAACAGACCACGTGGTTGAAAATAATTTTATGAAATTCAACCTTTGAAAATCCAATCCACGGCAGAGTTTTTGCAACCCAGGCTCTGATACCACTAAATGTAACACCCCAAACCCTGCCTCGAAGTTTGGCTCAAATTTGGCGTGTCACATTGAAGTGTTTTTTGAAAACCATGTTTCCATTAAAAACCCTTCTTAATAATTAAAAACTTATACCCTTTTTAAACCTTGTTAGAAAACCTCAGCTGAATAACATTCTTAACAACTTTGTAAAAATCTTGGCAGTTGCGGAAGCTTAGTTTAAAACAATTGTGGATATGTGATGTTTTGAAAACAGTAGTTGCTTTGGAAAATCGTGTTCTAAAACTAGCAATTATAAGAACAATAAATAAAATTCCAAATTAGAAATCCAAAAAATTACAACAGCTTTACTACAACTCACATAAAGACATTTAAAAGCAATAATCAAAACTGTAACTTAAAAGTGTGTGTAGCTCCCTCCGAGCACCTCGCAGCCCCGATCCGTCTAAGGCTAGAAATTGACTGAAAGGTTAATAAACGGGGTGATTTTATGAAAACTCAGTGCGTAATCCCCTACTATATAAAAGGAACAGTCAGTCATATACAAGAATTAAAAGTCTAGCCCCAGCCCTACTTACAGTTTCGGTATCAATTGGGCCTTAGCCTATTATAACAGAGAGTACCAGATGGGCCTTAGCCCATTACAGAATAAGAAACATTATCAGAGCTAAAATCAAAATGAGAATCAAAATCGGTGTGAGAATCGAATCGAAATCGTAATCGAGTTAGGTGACAAAATCGGAATCGAAGATCGTGCAATGAATCGTAACCAAAATCGAGTTCGATGATGAGTAATCGAATCGATGTCAGTTACGTGAATCGAAATCGAATGTGAATGCAATCCCAATCCAATCCATCCGTATACACCCCCGTACCAACCTTACACCATGTGAGGAGACTATTCGACCCACCCAACCGCTACACACCACAAAAATTGCAGCAAGGCTGCCAGATATTGTGACGAAGTCACCAGATATAGATATTGTGGCTAGGCCACCAGAACAGATAGATATATATATGTGGCGAAGCCACCAGATTGCAGCGAGGCTCCCAGATATTGTGACAAAGTCACCAGAACAGATATATGTGGCGAGGCCACCAAATTGCAGCGAGGCTGCCAGAACGTTTCCTCTATTAATATAACCCATGTCCCATGCAACAGAAATAATATGTCATGGCATACGTATACAGAAACAGAATATCATGCCCATATTTGAATCAAACAACCATAGTCAAGTCATCCATATCACCAACATATATTCACAATCAAATCCGTCAACCACATAGTCCAAGTCAGTCACTTGCCCATAAGGGCAAAACGGTCATTTAACACCCTTCGGGCAAAATGGTAATTTTACCCCATAAGGGTATCTCGGTAATTCTACCCTATAGGGGAATTTTGGTAATTCTACAAACCAGGGTATTTTGGTAATTTTACAAACTAGAGGTATTTTGGTAATCTTACAAACTAAGGGTATTTTGCTAATTTTACAAACAAGAGGTATTTTGGTAATTTTGTAAATTGAGGGTAAAACGATAATTCTATAAATCGGGGGTACTTTGGTAATTTTACAAGTTGAGGGTATTTTAGTAATTTGGTGAACTAAAGTATTCTAAATAGAGATAACATTACGAATGGGCCTAAAGCCCATTCTCGGCCCAAATGGGCCCACACGCTCGTGTGGCCTTTTAGCCCAAATCTAGCCACAGATATGAGATTCACCTAGCCTAGTCCAATATTTACTACACAGTCAAACAAGTTATCCAATTAGACCCGTAGGCCCATTGGCCCACATGGCCTCTTTCGGCCCATCGCGACCCGAAGTAGCCATCCTACAGCTAGAGTAGTGAGAAATACACACCTGATAGGAGGCTGGAGTTAATCCGTGCTCCGAGCACTCTTAGCCGACGCCCAACCCAAACGAGCATGCCATAAAGCAAAAGGGATCAGCCAAGAAAGGTACCTTTACTCTCCTCATCGTTCTCTCTATTTAAAGCCAGCTCTCCATCTACTCTTATGTTAGCTTCCCGATGTGGGATCCCTCCATCACCAGAGTTTAAAACCAACACCAACTCCTTCCGTCCCAACATAGCAAAATAATCAACCTTTGTGTGCTAAGGGATTCGAACCAACGTCCTCCCACATGCCAACTCATGCCACCACCACTAGGCCATCAACTTATTTGTGTCATAAATGCAACACATTAAACTTTAAAGCGCACCTAATTTGCTTCCAGATTTATTGAAAAGAAAAACCAAAATATATTGCAAGAGCCAAGACTTGAACCTTGGACCCCTTGCTTCCTCTATGGTGTCACTTCCTTGTCCCCTAAATGGCGCCACCTTGCCACTACACCACACTCCTTTTTGTGTCATATTTTCTCCAACAATATTCTTAAGGCCTACCTACTACACCCAGGGATTGATTCACCTTAAACCAAAATTTTTGCTAGAGTCCAGGTTTGAACCCAAGACTTCTCCAACACTTCTCAGACACTTAACCACTAAAACAAGCCTTTATTAATGAAATTTACATGCACAACAAAATATTAAAAGCTGCCTTCAACCGCTCCCATGCTCAAGGCCCAAAACTTCTAGGCCCAAATTCATGGTGTTACATATTTGGTTAATATGTTAATTAAAATAAAATTAAGGCATGAAATTAAGCCATTCATGTTCATGTTGGCCGATTATATCAAACAAAAAGAAGAAGAAAAACACAACTAGGGTTCGGCAGTTGTAATTGTTGATTAAGGTATGTATTTTGCTTATTATGATTTTTACGTCTTTGTGATCGTTGTTACGAGTTCTAGCTAGCCCATGTTTAAATTCATGAAATTGTTGATGATTTGATGAGATGCCATTGATGAATTCATGAATTTTGTGATGTTAAATGGTGAATTATGAAAGTTTAGTGCTTGACATACATGTTTTGTAAAGAGATTTTGAGTAAAAGTGCATATTAGGGATTAAAGTGAGAAAAGTATAAATTGAGGGACTAAATTGAGAAATAAATGATAAATATGAGCTAATAGGGATCATAGGAAAATTCTATTAAGGCATGGTTTTAATGAATTTTGTATATTTGGTGTTTTGTGTAATAAGGACTAAAATGTCAAAATGTGTAATTTTAGGGGCTAAAGTTCAAAAATGCCCAAAGATGTGTTTGTGTGTTAAATTGAATGTGTTGGTGATTAAATGAGTTAATTTTGAATACATATAGATCAAGAAATGAGAAATTCAGACCTAGATTGATGCAAAAACAAAATTCTCGACTGATCGACTAATATCATTATTTTTATGTTTGAGGTAAGTTCGTGTATAATACATATTGTTTGTATAATGTGTAAGAGTATGCGCAAATATCAATCATGAGATGGTTGTAATAACATACTTGATTTACCATGTTTATTAATATAAGGCGTTGCCATTATTATTTCAGTTTCTTTTCTGTGTGTATAAATAAACTGTTTTATAATAATGTCCTGAGAATAATATGATTATTCTTAAAAGGACCTTAGTCAAGTATTATTATTGACTAGGACAAAAATACTGCATTAAGACTAACATGTAGTTGATTGATGATAAAGATTTGCCATTGATATGGAATGTCAGAATCAATGCATGAATATGTGTGTTCAAGAACAATATATTGGACTCACCCGCTATGAGTATGTTTCTTGGATTATTATGTAATTGTCACAATATTACTCATAGTGATTAATATGTATATGATCCTCAGACTTGAGATCATCATTATCCCAACATCGTGAGCTGTATATTTTGATACTGATCAAACATACAATCGTGAATCGTTTGTTTTATAAAGGCTGATGTTGGATATACCACAATCTATGTAGAGAGATATGGTTGATCAATATAGGATAAGTCCCTCCTACATAATGGGAGCAATATCTTAGGCCACTTGATTGAGTGAGACTAGAAATGCATGGCCATACTCAAATAAGTTGATATGAGATGTCATACTTATTTGTGTATCATAGTCTACTCAAGGTATCAAGAAACATGGGATGGACTATGCAAGTGTGACTATTCCATGACTTGTGTCCATTCCAGGGATAAAGGACTTAAGGATTAATGCATGAAAGGTTAATCACAAAAGGTTATGTCGAATCATGACTTCTTGTAACTTCGGTAGCAATGATGCATTGCTAGATGCCACTCATTGTTTGTAACATTAGAATCATTCTTGTATTACTGCTAACGTTAGAAGAGCCTACAGAGTCACACCCTATGGTTGAAATGAACGGAATAAAACATAGTTGGTATTGTGTTTGGTTGTCACATGAATTAAATTAATTATAGAGTTAATTTAATTGGGAAATCAAATATCGAACATATTATATGTACAAGGATGTTGTACACATAAGAAGAACATAATTCTATTAATATATGAATTTGGTTCGTATATAAATTTAAATAAATATAGTTTACCAAAATCTTTATTATAATTAATGTAATTATAATTTTCAGTTAAAAAATTATTATATTTATTTTAATTATGATTATTATGTTTGGATTAAAATTTAATAAATTAAGAATTTGTTATATACATACCAATTATAAGGATAGTTATATATAGAAAGGGAGAAAAACCCTAAAAAGTGAATATATATACAAACCCGAAGCTTTGCTATTAGGTCTAGCAGCCGTCAAGCAAAATATCTCTGAAAATAGTTTTGAGGATTTCTCCCGTTCATTGTCAACTGGGTGGATTACGTAGAGGTCGAGATCATAAAGATTACAGCTTGGATTCGAAAGCAAAACAGTATTCTCATTGCCGAGGCTACACTTTCTACTCAGATTGAAGTTTCGGTAATTTTGAAACCTTTTTCACCCCGATTCGTTCCTCGCACATGGATCCATGGTTTGGATCGCCGAAATTTTTTTTCGCTGTGCCATAGGGGTACCGACGTTCCAACTATGGTATCAGAGCCACTTGTGTGATATGGACTCGGGTTTGAATACTTGGGTGATGCAATTGTATGAGATGCATGCTTTAATTTTATTACGATTTTTGACTGTTTATATTGTCTAAGCATAAACTGATTACTGTTCCTTTTGATAATTGATTAAATGTTAATCATGGTGTTATGGCCTATTTGGTTTTATGTTATTACTGTTAACTTTAAAATGTGTAATGATGCGACGGTGGTATTTACATTTTCCAGTAAGAGTTAACTGGCTAGTGGAACAAGGGTTGTTCCGATATGAAACCTCAAGGATTCAAATCCTGAAAACACGATTCTGTTGATAAAAGTTATCAAATTGTGAGGTTTCATTTGACTGGGCTCAGATCCCCATCATCTTTTAGTATGTTTTGTAATAAAAAAACTTGATGGGCCATAAAAGGTTGAAAGTATATTTTATAATTCATTTAGCAAAACGTCGAATGATGTATGCTATTTTTGAAATGTATAGTTATAGCCCGATGACCCATTTGATAAAAGGTTGTAATTTTATAAATACGGCCTGCGTGTCGTGCCTTACTACTATTCTCTTGTATTTCTCTTCTCATCTTACTCCCTCGTATGTAAAACGAGTTTCTGAATATTGTAATTTGCAAAAGTTGCTGTGGACTAGACGAGAAGGAAGATGGGCCAACTAATGTGGACTGACAGCTTGTGAAACGGCTTACACCTTTAGGTTTCCTTTTGGTTCTCCCATTGGCTTGGGTTAAACCACCATAGTTTATGGGCTATAACTATTGCATTTATTTATTGCTTTATCTATTCATGTATGAGATGCTATGGATGTCTAAAGCATGCAAATTTGGTAATAATAAACCCTATTAACTGATGAGATCAATTAAAAGATTAAATAGACTGAAGTAGACCATAATTGGTGAGATACAACAACTTTAATAAAACCCCTCTATTAAAATATTAAGTCACCATGGCCTTCCAATTTTTGCCCTCGTTAAGGCCTCGATCAATACTATGTAGGTTCTGCCAAAGTGAAGTACTAGTATTTATCTTGGTTAAACGCGAAGAATAAACAAGTGATATTCGCTAGTTAAAAATTGGTTAATGACTTAATTAGGTTGCTCTAATAGGACTAGAAACCTAGAGGCAAGTAATTTGGATAAATCATAAGTTGATTAGAACAAGAGTTGTTCACCAAATTGTAAGAGTTACATATGATGTAATTAGCAAGTGTTGCTTACCTAAATAACCATAATCTTGAGAGTAAAGCCAAAGTTGACTTAAGAGGACGTGAAATATGGATCCTTAACCCACTAGAAATACTTTCAAGAAAGTCTTTCCGAAATTAATATATAAGGGTTATTAATTTTGAAATAAAATAGTGGGAACATCATATAATAAAGTCCTTTTAATGATTGATATAAACTTGGTAAATTTATTCACATGCATATTTTATTTTTGTAGATATATTATGGCTGCAAACACTAATACACTCTCATTACGATCGATCCTTAAGAAGGACAAATTGAATGGTTTAAACTTTCTTGACTGGTTCCGTAACTTGAGGATTATCCTCAAACAAGAACGGAGATTATATGTCATTGAACAACCACTCCCTAATGAACCACCCGCTAATACCTCGAGGGCTGATAGAGATGCTTACAAGAAACATCTCGATGACATGGTAGACGTTGGATGCCTTATGCTTGCTACTATGAATCCTGAGCTTCAGAAGCAACATGAGGACATGGTTGCTTATGATATGATCGAGCACCTGAAAAAAATTTATCAGAGGCAAGCACGGCAAGAGAGGTTCAATGTCTCTAAGGCCCTATTCCAATGTAAGTTGGCTGAAGGAAGCCCATAGGACCTCATGTCCTTAAGATGATTGGTTATATTGAAAGCCTGTCTAAGCTTGGGTTTCCATTGAGCCAAGAGTTGGTCACTAATGTTATTCTGCAATCGTTGCCAGATAGCTACAACCAGTTTGTCCTCAATTTCAATATGAATAAAATTGACAAGACTCTGCCACAGTTGCTCAGTATGTTGCGAACTACTGAAGGCAACATGAAAAAGGTTGGACCCAAGCCCATACTAACGGTCCGTAACAACAAGGGCAAGGTAAAGGCCAAAGTTCAGAAAAAGCCTAAGGGCAAAGGTAGGCCCAATCCTGGAAAAGGAAAGGCTGCACTGAAACATAAAGGTGGGGTGTCTAAGGAAGGAAACTATTTTCATTGTGGTGTGATTTGGACATTGAAGCGGAATCGCCTGTCTATCTTGAGGAAATCAAGAAGGCCAAGGCAAGCGGAATGTCTGCTTCAGGTATTTATGTTATTGATATTAATTTATCAACTACTACTTCTTGGGTATTAGATACTGGTTGTGGTTCTTATATTTGTACTTCTATACAGGGACTACAAAGGAGTATGAATTTGGCTAGAGTAGATGTGGACCTGCGAGTTGGAAATGGAGCAAGAGTTGTTGCATTAGTTGTGGGAACATATACTTTATCTTGCCTAATGGACTTGATTTATGTTTAGAGGATTGTTATTTTGTGCCCAGTTTGACTAAAAACATTATTTTAATTTCTTGGTTTCGAGATAATTATTAAGAATAATTGTTGTTCCTTTTATCTCAATAATGTTTTCTATGGTTCGGCACAATTGATTAATGGCCTCTATATTTTAGATCAAATGAATCCCATTTAAAACATAAATAATAAAATATCTAAAATAAATGACTCAAATCAAACTTATCTTTGGCATTGTCGTTTGGGCCACATAAGTGAGAAACGCATATCCAAACTCCATAAAGATGGTCTCTTGGATTCATTTGTTTTTGAACAATTTGAAGTATGTGAATCTTGCTTATTGGGAAAAATGCTAAATCTCCTTTTACTAGTAAAAGTGAACGAGCTAGTGATTTATTGGGTTTAATACATTCTGATGTATGTGGACCAATAAATACACAGGCCAGAGGTGGATTTCACTACTTCATTACTTTCACTGATGATTTCAGTAGATATGGGTATGTTTATCTCATGCGCCATAAGTCAGAGGCCCTTGAAAAGTTCAAGGAATTCAAAAATGAAGTACAAAATCAACTAGGCAAAACTATCAAGACACTTCGATCTAATCGAGGTGGAGAGTATTTGAGCCTAGAGTTTGATGATCTTCTGAAGGAATGTGGGATTGTCTCAAAACTTACTCCTCCTGGTACTCCTCAATGGAATGGAGATTCTGAGAGAAGAAATTGAACTCTATTAGACATGGTTCGATCCATAATGAGTCATGCTGATCTACCGACTTCTTTTTGGGGACATGCACTTGAAACAGCTGCTTTCACACTAAATCGTGTTCCATCTAAATCAGTTCAAAAGACACAATATGAGATGTGGACTGAGAAACGTCCCAGTATGTCTTTTATGAAAATTTAGGGTTGCGAAGCTTATGTTAAATGCCAAACGTCTACTAACCTTGAACCCTAATCTAAAAGGTGTATTTTTGTGGGGTATCCAAAAGAAACTAAAGGATATTATTTCTTTAATCCCACTGAGAACAAAATGTTTGTTGCTCAGATTGGTGTCTTCCTAGAAAGAGAATTTGTTTCTAGAAAAAGAAGTGGGAGAAAGATTAAACTTGAAGAAATTCGAGAATCACAAGATACCACTGAACCAGAGATAGAACAACAGCAAATTCCACAAGAAATTGAGGAACAAGTAATTGCTGTAGAAACACAACCACCGTGCAGATCTTTAAGAGAACGCCATACACCTGAGAGATATGGATTTCTCATGACAACTTATGGTGACGTTCTTCTTATAGATTAAGATGAGCCTAGAACTTATCAAGAAGCGGTGATGAGCCTATGTAAGAGTATGCCCAAAGATCAATCACGAGATGGTTGTAATAACATACTTGGTTTATCATGTTTACTAATATAAGGCGTTGCCATTATTATTTCAGTTTCTTTTCTGTGTGCATAAATAAACTGTTTTATAATAATGTCCTGAGAATAATATGATTATTCTTAAAAGATCCTTAGTCAGGTATTATTGTTGGCTAGGACAATAATAATGCATTAAGGCTAACATGTAGTTGATTGATGATAAAGAGTTGTCATTGATATGGAGTGTCAGAATCAATGCATGAATATGTGTGTTAGAGAATAACATATTGGACTCACCCGCTATGAGTATGTTTCTTAGATTATTATGTAATTGTCACAACATTACTCATAGTGATTAATATGTATATGATCCTCATACTTGAGATCATCTTTATCCCAACATCATGAGTTGTATATTTTGATACAGTTAAACAAACACCGTAACTGGTTGTTCTATAAAGACTGATGTTGGATATACCACAATCTATGTTAAGGGATATAGTTGATCAATATAGGATAAGTCCCTTCTACATAATAGGAGTAATACCTCGAGCCACTTGATTGAGTGAGGCTAGAAATGCGTGGCCATGCTCAAATAAGTTGATATGAGATGTCATACTTATTTGTGTATCATAGTCTACTCAAGGTATCAAGAAACATGGGATGGACTATACAACTGTGACTACTCCATGACTTGTGTCCATTTAAAAGATATAGGACTTAAGGATTTATGCATGAAAGGTTAATCACAAAAGGTTATGTCGAATCATGACTTCTTGTAACTTAGGTAGCATTGATGCGTTGCTAGATGCCACTCATTGTTTGTAACATTAGAATTGTTCTAATATTACTGCTAACGTTACAAGAACCTATAGGGTCACACCCTATGGTTGAAATGAACGAGGTAAAACATAGTTGGTATATTGCTTGGTTGTCACATGAATTAAATTAATTATAGAATTAATTTAATTGGGCAATCAAATTGTTGAACATACTATATGTACAAGGATGTTGTACACATAATCAGAACATAATTTTATTGATATATGAATTTAGTTCGTATATAAGTTTAAATAAATATAGTTTACCGAAATCTTTATTATAATTAATGTAATTATAATTTTTCGGTTAAACATTATTATATTTATTTGAATGATAATTATTATGTTTGGATTAATTTTAATGAATTAAAATTCGTTATAAATATATACCAATTAAGAGGGAGTTATATATAGCAAGGGTAAAAACCCTAAAAAGGATATATAAAAACTAGCCCAAAAATATACAAGGTGGTCTAGCAGCCATTTAGCAAAATACTCTCTGAAAATAGTTTTCTGGGATTTCTACCGCTCATTGTCAATCGGGTGGACTACGTAGAGGCCGACATCAGAAAAGGTTGCAGCTTGGTTCGATAGTGGTTCAGCATTCCTATTGCCTAGGTGTCGCTGTCTACTCAGATTGAAGTTTCTGTAATTTCGAAACCTTTTTATCACACCGATTCGTTCCTTACACATGGATCCTTGGTTTGGATCACCGATTTTTTTTTAATTTTTCACTGCGCCTTGGAGGCACCGGTGTTCCAACAGCCTAGACTCTGAAAAATGGCTTGAGGCCATGAGATCTGAGATGGATTCCTTGTATGAAAACCAATTATGGACTTTGATTGACCCACCCGAAGGGCTTAAACCCATAGGGTGCAAATGGGCTTTCAAAAAAAAATCGACATGGATGGTAATGTACAAACATATAAGGGGTGATTAGTCACTAAAGGTTTTTGCGAAATTCATGGTGTTGACTATGATGAAACACTTTCTCCTGTAGCTATGTTTAAATCCATCAGGATCTTGCTTGCCATAGCTGCATTTCATGATTATGAAATCTGGCAGATGGACGTCAAAACAGCTTTTCTTAACGGGGAACTTGAAGAGGATGTGTACATGACACAACTTGAAGGTTTTGTCAATCCAAAAGATGCTAGAAAGATATGTAAGCTACAAAGATCCATTTATGGATTAAAGCAAGCTTCTCAAAGTTGGAATCTTCGTTTTAACGATGCAATCAAAGAGTTTGGTTTTATCAAAAATGAATGTGAGCCATGTGTTTACAAAAAAGTTAGTGGGAGCACTATAACATTCTTGGTACCGTATGTGGATGACATACTTATCATGGGAAATAACATACCTACCTTGTAGTCTATTAAGACTTGGTTAGGAAGTTGTTTTTCTATGAAGGACTTGGGCAAAACCACTTACATATTAGGAGTCAAGATCTATAGAGATAGATCAAGACGACTACTAGGTCTAAGACAAAGTACATACATATATAAAGTATTGAAAAGGTTCAATATGGAAGAATCTAAGAGAGGATTCCTACCTATGAGACATGGTATTTCACTCTCGAAGGAAATGTGTCCTTCAACTCCACAAGAGAGAGAATGCATGAGTAAAATTCCATATGCTTCTGCTATTAGATCTATCATGTATGCCATGTTATGTATGACAAGTAGGTATCAAGTAGATCCCGGTGAAGGTTACTAGACCACAATCAAGAGTATCCTTAAGTACTTGAGAAGAACTAAAGATACGTTCCTAATATATGGAAGTGAGGAAGATTTAACTATAATAGGTTACAGTGATGCCATCTTCCAAGCACACATGGATGATTCTCGATCACAATCAGGTTTTGTGTTTTGCCTTAATGGTGATGCTGTGAGTTGGAAGAGTTCAAAGCAAAGTACAGTAGCCGATTCTACAACAGAGGCCGAGTATATTGCAGCCAGTGAGGCAGCAAAAGAAGCGGTTTGGATCAAGAATTTCATCACTGGACTAGGGGTTATGCCTAGCATATCAAATGCTATAGAACTTCGATGTGATAAAAATAGAGCCATTGCACAAGCTAAAGAACCCAGATCTCACCAGCAATCCAAACATATACTTAGGCGCTACCATCTTATTTGAGAGATTATCGATCGAGGGGATGTAGAGATATGCAGAGTACCTACATATGATAACATTACTGATCCCCTGACCAAGCCTCTGACACAGCAGAAGCATGCTCATCACACTAAGTCACTTGATATTAGAAATATGAATGATTGGTCTTAGTGCTACTGGGAGATTGTAAGAGTATGCCCAAAAATCAATTAGGAGATCGTTGTAATAACATACTTGATTTACCATGTTTATTAATATAAGGCGTTGCCATTATTATTTTAGTTTCTTTTCTGTGTGTATAAATAAACTATTTTATAATAATGTCCTGAGAATAATATGATTATTCTTAAAAGGTCCTTAGTCAAATATTATTGTTGACTAGGACAATAATAATGCATTAAGACTAACATGTAATTGATTGATGATAAAGAGTTGTCATTGATATGGAGTGTTAGAATCAATGCATGAATATGTGTGTTAGAGAACAACATATTGGACTGACCCGCTATGAGTATGTTTCTTGGATTATTATGTAATTGTCACAACATTACTCATAGTGATTAAAATGTATATGATCCTCAAACTTGAGATCATCATTATCCCAACATCATGAGCTGTATATTTTGATACAGTCAAACATACACCGTAACTAGTTGTTTTATAAAGGCTGATGTTGGATATACCACAATCTATGTAGAGGGATATGGTTGATCAATATAGGATAAGTCCCTCCTACATAATGGGAGTAATATCTTAGGCCACTTGATTAAGTGAGACTAGAAATGCATGGCCATGATCAAATAAGTTGATATGAGATGTCATACTTATTTGTGTATCATAGTCAACTCAAGTTATCAAGAAACATGGGATGGACTATGCAAGTGTGACTATTCCATGACTTGTGTCCATTCTAGAGATAAAGGACTTAAGGATTAATGCATGAAAGGTTAATTAGAAAAGGTTATGTCGAATCATGACTTCTTATAACTTAGGTAGCAATGATACATTGCTAGATGCCACTCACTATTTGTAACATTAGAATCGTTCTAGTATTACTGCTAACGTTACAAGAACTTACAGGGTCACCCCCTATGGTTGAAATGAACGGAATAAAACATAGTTGGTATTGTGTTTGGTTGTCACATGAATTAAATTAATTATAGAACTAATTTAATTGGGCAATCAAATATCAAACATATTATATGTACAAGGATGTTGTACACATAAGGAGAACATAATTCTATTAATATATGAATATGGTTCGTATATAAATTTAAATAAATATAGTTTGCCGAAATCTTTATTATAATTAATGTAATTATAATTTTCGGTTAAAACATTATTATATTTATTTTAATTATGATTATTATGTTCGGATTAAAATTTAATAAATTAAGAATTTGTTATATACATACCAATTATAAGGGGAGTTATATCTAGAAAGGGAGAAAAACCCTAAAAGGTGAATCTATATACAAACCCGAAGCTTTGCTACTAGATCTACCAGCTATCAAGCAAAATATCTCAGAAAATAGTTTTGGGGATTTCTCTCGTTCATTGTCAACTAGGTGGGTTACGTAAAGGTCGGGATCATAAAGATTGCGGCTTGGATTCGAAAGCAAAATAATATTCTCATTGTCGAGGCTACACTATCTACTCAGATTGAAGTTTTGGTAATTTCGAAACTTTTTTCACCCCGATTCGTTCCTCGCACATGGATCCATGGTTTGGATCGCTGAAATATTTTTTTCGTTGTGCTATGGGGTACCGGTGTTCCAACATAATGTTTGTATGTGATGAAATAAATAGAAATGAGATTGAGAAGTTGGAGTATGTGAAATGTGAATCGAATTTGAGGCACTAAGTGTGCGAGAAATGAAATAGCTATGGCTATTAAAAATGGCACTGAGTGTGCGAGAATATAACAGCAATGGTTGAATAAATGGCACTATGTGTGCGATACCAATATAAGTTCAGTTTAATGAAATGGCACTAAGTGTGCGATATTATTATAGCTTCGGCTAATTAATTGGCACTAAGTGTGCGAGTTCATTGAATGTTCAAGTATGATCAAATGAAATAGTGCATCGAGCAACGAAGTGATAAATGTGATAGATAAGAACGTGATGATACAGGTATGTACGGAACCTATGTGGTTGAAGATATTGAGTATAAAGTAGATAAATGGTTATGTAAATGAAGGATAAGATGAGTTGCATTAAGAGTTAGCTAATTGATAGCATTTTTTAATTGATGAGTTAAATGTGTTATATCATGAACTTACTAAGTTTTAAAGCTTACTGTGTGAAATGTTCTCTATTTTACAGTGTTATAAAGCTAGCTCAGATTTAGGGATCGTCAACGACTCACTCACACTATCGGACATATATTTTGGTGCCATTTTGAGAATTGTGTATATGGTATATGGCATGTATAGGTTAGAGGTATTTTGGTATATTTTGTGATTTGAATATCTAGCCATGAGATTTGGCTTATAAATATTAGTATGTATGGCCTTTTAAATTGGCCTAAATGATGTGTTTGATAAGTAACTTATATGATGTATATAATGCTTATGTGATGGTTTGAATATGGAATGTTGAATAGGTAAGTTTTGTGGTATGAAGTATGTGACAAAATGATGAGTTTATGCACTTGGAATTTATGTAAGTTATAATGATTTTAGTATGCTTTGGTTGTGAAATTGAGTAATGAATTGGATGGTATTTGAATAGCATGGAATATGTACAAATTGGTTGATTTGCTTGCCTATAAATGTATACAAATGATGATATAATGTTGTGGTTTTAATGCTTGTAGGTATGACCGAAAATGGGTGGCAAATTGGCTTTTCAAATGGCCTATTTTTGTGCACAAGGGCGTGTGTCTCAGCCGTGTGTGACACATGGTTTACACGGCTGTTTGTCCCTCGGGGTAGTCCTACAATTTAAAGTCAGTCTCGAGCACGGCCAAGTCACACGGGCGTATGGCTAACCGTGTGTCCCAAGTTAGTTTTGACCACAGCCTAGCACACGGGCGTGTCATGTGGCCGTGTGGACAAGTTAGTAAGTATGCCCTGTTTTGGCACGACCTAGACACACGGACGTGTCTAAAGCTGTGTGAGGCACACGACCTATTCACAAGGGCGTGTGACCTGTTCAACTTTGAAAAAAAAATGTTTAAGTTTTGAAAAAAAATTTTATGAGCTCGGTTTAATCCCGACCTCTTTCGCAAGCGTGTTTAAGGTCTCGTAAACCTATATAAGGGACAATTATGTATGATTATTATATGTTTTGATTATGTTATGCTTAAGTATATGTGAATGTTTTGATATGTACGGTAACGCCTTTTACCTTATTTCGATAATAGATACGGGTTAGGGGTGTTACATTTTATTGGTATCAGAGCTACAATTTAGTCAGTTCTAGGACTACCATAACGTATGTGAGTCTAGCTATACAAGCCATATGCATATGAATTTCAATAGTGTGATGATTCTTGATAGTTAAAATGTGTTTTTCATATAGCAAATGGATCCCGAACGAGCAATAACTGATGATGTTGAGAGTAATACACCTGCTCTAGTTCAAGGGGCAGCGCCAGCCGAATCTAGGTCGATCTCTAGTAGTCAGGGAGGAGAGGCTAAGCAAGCCTTCTTCCAAATGATGACTAAGGGGTTCATGGAATTTGTATGAACGAATCCGCCTGCTCAACAACCTCCACCCCAACCTATTCCTCAACAAGTCCCTGTGGTGCCACAAGTAATAAATCTTATTTGATTGAGTAAGTCACCTGTTGATAAGATTCGTAAACATAGGGCTGAAGAGTTTCAGGCTACAATTGATGATGATGCCGAGAGGGCTGAGTTTTGGCTTGAGAACACTAGTGGCAAACGTTGACATCGGTGGTTCCTAGGGAACAGGTCACCTGGGAATTCTTTCAGATTGAGTTCCAAAAAAAGTACATAAGATAGAGATTCCTTGATCACATACATAAAGAGTTTCTGGAATTGAAATAAGGCCGGATGATCGTTACTGAGTATGAAAGAGAATTTTTACGTTTAAGCAAATATGCCTGGGAATATGTGTCTACTGAAGAGATCATGTGTAAAAGATTTGTTGATGGACTGAATAAAGACATAAAACTGTTATTCGAGATACTTGAATTGAAAGAATTTATAGTATTGGTTGAGAGGGCCTATAAAGCCGAAGATCTCAGTAAAGAAAAGAGAAATGTTGATTCAGAGGCTAGACTCAAGGAAGCTATCGATGAATAAATCTTATCATTCCTCGTCTAAGAAATCTAGAGATTTTAATGATCGATCGATAGCTTCATCGGGATATCAGAATAGAGATCGTCGAAAGCAATATACCAATCCTAAAGCTCAAACTACCTCAGTATCGATTGTTGGTAATGCAAAGGATGTAAAGCCTGAGTGTAAACAATGTGGAAGATGACATTTTAGAGATTGCTGGGGAAAAATTAATAACCGAGCTTGTTACAGTTGTGGTTCACAAGATCACTTTATAAAAGATTTCCCAGAGTTAGCTGAAAAAATGCTCAAAACATGACGTCGAGTAATACTGTAGCTAGAGGTAGACCACCGA
This sequence comes from Gossypium anomalum, assembly GCA_025698475.1. NCBI lineage: Eukaryota > Viridiplantae > Streptophyta > Magnoliopsida > Malvales > Malvaceae > Gossypium > Gossypium anomalum. Next base: position 67,999,982 of record CM046956.1, read on the forward strand.
GAAACACGGGAAATGTGAGTGGTGGTAAAGGTGTGACGCGAGACACTGCAGCGAGATTTGATGCTAGAGCACCTGCACGAGCTTATTCTATTCGAGCACGAGAAGAAGCATCATCTCCAGATGTTATTATCTGTACTTTTACTCCCTATGATACTAAAGTTATTGCATTGAGAGATCCAGGGTCTACTCATTCGTAGATATGTTTGAATTTAGTATCCAGTAAGACTTTGCCGGTAGAGTCTACTGAATTTGTAATTAGAGTATCAAACCCCTTAGGCAAGTGTTTGTTGGTTGATAAAATATGCAAGAATTGTCCATTGATGATACAGGATAATTACTTATTGGCCAATTTGATGTTGTTATCATTTGACGAGTTTGACATAATCTTGGGTATGGATTGGCTAATGATGCATGATACTATTGTGAATTGCAAACGGAAGATTATTGATTTGAGGTGTCAGAATAATGAGATTATCCGTATTGAATCAGATGATTTGAATGGATTGCCAACAATGATTTTAGTGATGTTAGCTCAGAAATATGTGAGAAAAGGTTGTGAAGCTTATTTAGCTTATGAGCTTGATACAAAAGTGACTGAAAAGAAGATTGAATTAGTGCCAGTTTTTTATGAATATCCAGACGTGTTTCCTGATGAGTTATCGGGATTACCACCGATTCGAGAAGTTGAATTTGGCATTGAGTTAGTACCAGGAACTACTCCAATTTTGATAGCTCCGTATAGAATGGCTCCGACTGAGTTAAAAGAATTAAAGTTTCAGTTACAAGAGTTAACAGATAGAGGATTCGCAAGACCGAGTTTATCACCTTGGGGTGTACCTATTCTGTTTGTGAAAAAGAAAGACGGCACAATGAGAATGTGCATTGATTATCGTTAGTTGAACAAAGTGACTATCAAGAACAAATATCCTCTACCCCGAATTGATGATTTGTTTGATCAGTTAAAAGGAGCTACTGTATTTTAAAAGATAGATCTGAGATTGGGTTATTATCAGTTGTGAGTAAAAGATTCAGATATTCCAAAAACTACTTTTTGAAAGAGGTACGGACATTATGAGTTTTTGGTTATGCCTTTCGGATTAACAAATGCACCTGCTATTTTTATAGATTTGATGAACAGAATTTTCAGACCGTATTTAGATCAATTTTCATTATATTCATTGATGACATTTTGATTTATTCGCGTGATGAAACTGAACATGCCAAACATTTGTGAATAGTACTACAGACTTTGCGAGATAAACAGTTATATGCAAAGTTTAGTAAATGTGAATTTTGGTTATGAGAAGTCGATTTTTTGGCACTTGTTGTGTCGGCATCTGGTATCCAAGTTGGTCTGAGTAAGTTTTTGGCTATTTTAGATTGGAATCCTCCGAAAAATGTTTCTGAAGTCCGTAGTTTTCTGGAACTTGCTGGTTATTATCGACGGTTTGTAAAAGGCTTTTCTATGATCACAACTCCGTTGACGAAATTGCTTCAAAAAGATGTGAAATTTGATTGGTCTGAATTGTGTCAAAAAATCTTTGATCAGTTGAAAACTATATTGACTGAAGCTCCAGTGTTAGTACAACCAGAATCGGGTAAAGAATTTGTAATTTACAGTGATGCTTCGTTGAATGGTCTAGGTTGTGTTTTAATGCAAGAAGGCAAAGTCATAGCTTATGCCTCGAGACAGTTGAAGCCTCGCGAAAAGAATTATTCGACACATGACCTTGAGTTAGCTGCGATTGTATTTTCTTTGAAAATTTAGCGCCACTATCTATTTGGTGAGAAATGTCACGTTTATTCCGATCATAAAAGTTTGAAATATCTGATGACCCAGAAAGATTTGAACTTGCAACAGAAAAGATGGTTAGAATTGCTAAAAGAATACGAGCTTATTATTGATTATCATCCAGGAAAAGCAAATGTTGTTGCTGATGCTTTAAGCCGGAAATCATTGTTTACATTATGTGCCATGAATGCTCATTTAGCTTTGTCTGATAATGGTTCAGTTTTAGCGAAATTGAAATTGAGACCTTTGTTCTTACAGGAGATTATTAATGCTCAAAAGATTAATAATGAGATTTTAGCAAAATGAGCTCAGTGTGATTTAAATTCTGATTCTGAATTTTGAGTTGATAATAATGATTGTTTGAGATTTTGAGGTCGGGTTTGTGTTCCTAGAAATTTAGAGTTAATTCAAATGATTTTGAATAAAGCTCATAGTAGTCGGCTATCTGTGCATCCAGGTAGTACGAAAATGTATAATGATCTGAAACAGCTTTATTGGTGGCATGGTATCAAAAGAGATATTTCAGAATTTGTTTCAAAATGTTTGATCTATCAGCAAGTTAAAGCTGAACATCAGGTGCCATCCAGTTTGTTACAGCCGATTATGATTCCGATGTTGAAATGGGATAAAGTGACGATGGATTTTGTTTTGGGTTTGCCCCTATCTCCAAGAAAGAAAGATGCGATCTGCGTTGTAGTTGATCGATTAACGAAATCAGCTCATTTTATTTTGGTACGATCTAATTCTTGCTTGATAAATTAGCTGAGTTGTACATTTTGGATATTGTGAGATTGCACGGGGTGCCATTGCCTATTGTGTCAGACAGAGATCCGAGATTTACTTCACGATTTTAGAAGAAACTGCAAGAGGCTTTAGATACGAAATTGCATTTCAGTACTACTTTTTACCCACATATGAATGGTTAATCTGAACGGATTATTCAGATACTCGAGGATATGTTAAGATGTTTAATTCTTGAGTTTGAAGGTACGTGGGAATAGTATTGGCCATTGATTGAATTAGCATACAATAATAGTTTTCAATCAAGCATCAAAATGGCACGTACGAAGCCTTATATAGTAGAAAATGTCGTACAGCTTCGAATTGGACTGAGCTTAGCGAGAATAAGATTCACGGGGTTGATTGAATAAAAGAGACTGAACAGAAAGTAAAAGTGATCTGAGAAAGTTTGAAAACAGCTTCCGATCGTCAGAAATCTTTCGCAAATTTGAAACGAAAAGATATTGAATTTGAAATTTTCAACAAAGTGTTTCTGAAAGTGTCTCTATGGAAGAAAATGCTTCAATTTGGCAGAAAAGGCAAATTGAGTCCGAGGTTCATCGGGCCATATGAGATTATCGAGCATATCGGGCCGGTTGCTTACATATTGTTATTGCCACCAGAGCTAGAAAAGATGCATAATGTGTTTCACGTATCGATGCTTCGGCGATACAGAACTGATCCCTCGCATGTGATTTCTCCATCTAAGATTGAGATTCAGTCTGATATGTCTTATGAAAAAGAACCGATCCGTATATTAGCTCGCGAGGTTAAAGAACCGCAAAACAAGAAAATTCTGTTAGTAAAAGTAATGTGGTATCGTCACGGTGTTGAAGAGCCTGATGTTTAATGATTAAATGGTTTTATAACAAAGGGTAAATTTGGTATTTGGTTAATATGTTAATTAAAATAAAATTAAGGCATGAAATTAAGCCATTTATGTTCATGTTGGCCGATTATATCAAACAAAAAAAGAAGAAAAACACAACTAGGGTTCGGCACTTGTAATTGTTGATTAAGGTATGTATGTTGCTCGATTTTTTATGATTTTTATGTTTTTGTGATCGTTGTTAAGTGTTCTAGCTAGCCCATGTTTAAATTCATGAAATTGTTGATGATTTGATGAGATGCCGATGAATTCATGATTTTTGTGATGTTAAATGGTGAATTATGAAAGCTTAGTGCTTGATATACATGTTTTGTAAAGAGATTTTGAGTAAAAGTGCATATTAGGGAACAAATTGAGAAAAGTGTAAATTGAAGGACTAAAGTGTAAAATAAATGATAAATATGGGTTGATAGGGACCATAGGAAAATTTGGTTAAGGCATGGTTTTGATGAATTTTGTATATTTGGTGTTTTGTGTAATAAGGACTAAAATGTCAAAATGTGTAATTTTAGGGGCTAAAGTGCAAAATGCCCAAAGATGTGTTTGTGTATTAAATTGACTATGTTGGTGATAAATAAGTTAATTTTGAATACATATAGATCAAGAAAGGAGAAATTTGAACCTAGATCGAGGGAAAAACAAAGTGCTTGATTGATCGACTAATATCATCATTTTTACGTCCAAGGTAAGTTTGTGTATAAAAAATTTTGTTTGTATAATGTTTGTATGTGATGAAATAAATAGAAATGAGATTGAGAAATTGGAGTATGTGAAATGTGAATCGAATTTGAGGCACTAAGTGTGCGAGAAATGAAATAGCTACGGCTATTAAAAATAGCACTGAGTGTGCGAGAATATAACAGCGATTATAACGCCCGAATTTTTGGGATTTCTGAAAATTTTGCAAATTTTAGGATTTATGTGTTTGGACTGCTTGTTGTACGTCTAGGTATGTTAGTGGGCCTCTAGAAGGCCCAAGTCTAAGTTAAAAAAACCGGTAAATTTAACTAATTTTAATTCTACAAGGAAAAGGGGTTCTGGTAATTTGGGCTTTTTAATTTAATGGGTAAAATAAGCCACAAGGAAGCATGTGGAAAGGTCGCATGTGACGCCACTTGGGAGCTTTAGAAGTGGCGTGTGGATGACTAAGGAGGGTTGAGGTTCAAGTCACAAGGTAAGCAGATTGTGGTATTATTTTTATGAACAAAAAAGGGATGTAATGGAACTCAAGTGAAACTCTGTTAGGAAGAGTTTGAGTTGCTCAGGAGATTGAGTAAGGAGGGGATAAGGGAGAAGATTTAGGAGCTGATTAGGGAGAGCAGTATTGGCCGAATGGTGGACTTTTGAGGAGTAAGAGTTGGCCAGCCAAGGGTCTCTAGTATAGGGTTTCGGCTAGGTCTTTGAAGAGGGAAATTTCGGCAGTTGGGATGAGTGGTGCCGTCCCTAGCAATTCCTTTTTCTTCATATTTATTTCCTTTGGTTTGCCGAAATAGGTTTGGCTTAGGGTTTCTTCTTCTTTTTGTTAATAGCCGAATCTAGAGGTCTCATTGTGCCATTTTCTCCATAGCCGAATATTACTTCTCCTCTCATCTTTTTCTTTCTTCTATCTTTTCTTTTCCATAATCAAACCTATACTCTTCTCTTTTCTTTCTTCTGTTTCTGTGCAAGGCTTTTATCTTTTCTTCATTGCTCCTCAGTAAGCCGAAAGTTGTTATAGCCGAACCACATCCTTTTCTTCCTTAAAAGTCGAAACTCTTAAACCGGTGACATAGAAAGCCGATCCTTTGGCTATCGAAATCTGTTTCTTCTCATAAATACGGTGGATCGGAGTTAGAATCGTGGATAGGCACACTCTTCTAGGCCGAACAATGATAGGTAAGTTGCTGAGCAACTTGCGTTAATTATTCATGTTTTTAGGGAAAATTTGAAACCCTTAAAGGTGGCTAGCGTTTTGGACTAAGGGTGTTGAGATTTTTTCTGTTTGGTTATGTATGCGTTAGCGTGGACAAGGGGACATACAGCAAAGGGCTTGAAGTCTTATTCGGTTGGCTCTCCAGATTTAACCTAGATTTCGGAAAAAGGTAAAGAACTCTAGGGTCTAAGGATTTGTTGGCCGAATATGGGAAAGGGATAAATGCATAGTTTGTTTTTGATACTTCGATTGACGTGTTAGTAATCCAATTGTAGGCAGCTCGTGTGTGTAACTGACACCCTCTCATCGACTAGATTGGCAAAAGCTGAAAAGCCGAAATACCGAAAAGCCAGTATTTCTGTGAACTTACGAGTGTGTGAATGCTCGTAAGATAAGCGGGTTAACATATTCAGTAATCTAAAGTGATAAACTACAGTACGCACAATTTCGTGCATTTCGATATTTTGGGCTTAATGGGCCAAAACCGGGTTAATGGGCCAACGGGCCCAATGCGGTAAGTATGACCGGTAAGTGTTCCTGTTAGTACGTAAATGGTTATGATATGCATGAAAACCTTAAGAATAGTTAAATTACTAGAATACCCCCATATATATGGAAAATTACCACTATACCCCTAAGTGCAAAATGACCATTATACCCCTAAGGTTAATTTTGACTAAAAAGTATGATGATCTGATTCTGTATGTTGTATGCCATGATTTGTTTATTTGTTGCATGGGGACATGGGTTATATTATGGTGAAAGCGTCCTGGTGGCTATGCCACATTTATCTGATCTGGTGGCTCTGCCACAAATATCTGTTCTGGTGGCTCTACCACAAATATCTGTATTTGGTGACTCACACATTACACATTTCGCGCACCATCTTGCAAAAATCTGTGGCGTGTAGCGGTTGGGTGGGTCGAGTAGTCTCCCCACATGGTGTAAGGTTGGACGGGGGTGTATATGGTTGGATTTGGGTTGGGTTTCTGCATAAGCATGTAATATCTGTTCTGCTCTGTCATGGGCCTATGGGCCTCATTCTGAAACCTGTTCTGGGCTAAGGCCAAACTAATTTGTTTCTACAGTTGAGTTGATTTAGACTATGGTTGGGTTATTTTACACACTGAGTTTCCCCAAAGTCACCCCTTATTTTCATCCATGCAGGTAATCCCCAACCATAGTGGGCTTGGTGCTGCGAGGGGTTCGGAGTGGCCACATGTTCTGCAAATTTCGGTTTTCTTCTGGTGACTTAGATAGATTTCTTTTTTTTTCTTAAATGATTTGGGTTTTAAGTTGTAATAAGGCCTCTCTAATTATTTTTATGGTTTTGATAGATTTTGCTAGAATAGACATGTTGTTATTTTTAACTGTTGAAAATTGAGTAACTTTAGGGCGCTCTTTTAAAACAGTAATTGATTTCAAAATATCACGACAACAAAGCAAAACTTCCGCAATGAAACGTTTTCCAAAATTAATCTTTTTTTCTAAAATGGACTTAATCGAATTGGTTTTCTAAAAATATACACTAATTTAAGGTGTGGCAATGGTGGTGTGCATGTCTAGGATTGGATCCGAAGGGAGCTTGGTACTTAAGCAGTCCGATGGACTCACCTCCTCTTCTCCGGTTTCCTACCTGGTGCACAGCCTGCATTCACTTTAATTTATAATGAGATTAACCTTTAGAACACTAGGTTTTTCTAGAGCAATAATACAAAATGTTTTAAACGCATAGTTGTGGCACGTCGGATTCAGTCATAATGTCTAGGTCGGGTTTGGGGTGTTATAGTGATGGTTGAATAAATGCCACTATGTGTGCGTTACCGATATAAATTATGTTTAATGAAATGGCACTAAGTGTGCGATATTATTATAGCTGTGGCTAATTAAATGGCACTAAGTGTGCGAGTTCATTAAATGTTCAAATATGATCGAATGAAGTAGTGCATCGAGCATCAAAGTGATAAATGTAATAGATAAGAACGTGATGATATAGGTATGTAACGAACCTATGTGGTTGATGATATTGGGTATGAAGTAGATAAAAGATTATGTAAATGTAAGATGAGATGAGTTGCATTAAGAGTTAGCTAATTCATAGAATTATATTTTAATTGATAAGTTAAATGTGTTATATCATGAACTTACTAAGCTTTAAAGCTTACTGTGTGAAATGTTCTTTGTTTTACAGTGTTATAAAGCTAGCTTAGATTCAGGGATCATCAGCGACCCACTCACACTATCGAACATCTATTTTGGTACCATTTTGAGAATTATGTATATGGTATATGGCATGTATAGGCTAGAGTTATTTTGGTATATTTTGTGATTTGAATATCAAGCCATGAGATTTGGCTTATAAATATTGGTATGTATGGCCTTTTAAATTGTCTTAAATGATGTGTTTGATAAGTATGTTATTGATGTATATAATGTTTATGTGATGGTTTGAATATGGAATGTTGAATAGTGTGGTATGAAGTATGTGACAAAATGATGAGTTTATGCACTTGGAATTTATGTAAGTTATAATGATTTTGGTATGCTTTGGTTGTGAAATTGAGTAGTGAATTGGATGCTATTTGAATAGCATGAAATATGTACCAATTGGTTGATTTGGTTGCCTATGAATGTATGCAAATGATGATATAGTGTTGTGGCTTTAATGCTTGTAGGTATGACCCAAAATAGGTGGCAAATTGGCTTTTCAAATGGCCTATTTTTGTGCACACGGACGTCTGTCTCAGCTGAGAGTGACACATGGTCATGTTACACGGGGGTGTGTTCCCTAGTGTAGTCCTACAATTTAAAGTTAGTCTCAAGCACAGCCAAGGCACACGGATGTGCGGCTAGCCGTGTGTCCCAAGTCAGTTTCGACCATGGCCTGACACACGGGCGTGTCATGTGGTTGTGTGGACAAGTCAGTATGTATGCCCTATTTTGCCACGGCCTAGACACATGGGCGTGTCTAAAGCCGTGTGAGGCACACGGCCTGTGCACACAGGCATGTGACCTGTTCAACTTTGAAAAAAAATGTTTAAGTTTTGAAAAAAAAAATTGTATAAGCTCGGTTTAGTCCCAACCTCTTTCTAAAGCATGTTTAAGGTCTCGTAAACCTATATAAGGGACAATTGTGTATGATTATTATATGTTTTGATTATGTTATACTTAAGTATATGTGAATGTTCTGATATGTACGGTAATGCCTTTAACCCTATTCTGGTGATGGATATGAGTTAGGGGTGTTACACATTATCTTATTATGCTTTGTTTGGTTGGGAACATAGTTGATATTGAGCCTATAATGTACTTGGAAAATGTTTAATATGCACAAGTTTATTATCATGTTATGGTATATATATGTTGATTTATAAACTACATGACTGAGGATGAATGAATTCAAGAATTGGATGGTTAATTAATTAAAATTGGATTTTTATTAGTTGGATGGTTTGAGGTCTCAGTACTTTACCAAATAAACTATTTTAAAAATAACAAAATGTCAATTTGGTATCGATATCTGGCCTTAGTATCGATACAGACACCTGAATTTTGAAAAGTTTTCAGTTTGGTCCTCCTACAAGCTCGTGATAACTCTAGAGCCCTCATAAGCTCGTTTAAAGCCTAGTTTTAATTGAATATTAATTTATACATGAATTTATACCATGAATCAATGATGGAATAAAATGTTTCTACATTGTATGTACCTTGAGGGTGTTACATGAACTGGGTTTACATGCGAATTGACTCAATGTGTGGACTGTGTAAATGTGCTAATTGTGTCAAGCCGTGAACTATCACTATAACGTAAGTGTGAATTGATTCTGTAAGTAGTAATGCGCTAACTATTTTTTTGTCATGTATACGAGAACTGGCTTTGTCAAGTGTTTGCAAACTAATTCACTAAAGTTTTTATATGTGAACTAACTTGGTATGATGTGTAGATACAAGTTGAACCGTTGAAGTATCCTATAGCTCAGGTCCAGTGACCGAATTAGGCAAGGGGTGTTACAAGTTTTGTTTACCTAACATGTTTATATCGAGATTGTTAAGCTTGGGAACTTCAAGTTAAAAGTAAATGGTAGATATGTGAATAAAGATATACATATTTACTTAGATTAGAACTGTTAATGCTAATATTATCTTTTTAAATTATAAAAATACCAATGAATGCTTTACCCAGCATATGGATTGTTTTTCTCATGCACATGTTAGATTTAATGCAAGGTTTTCATGCATTAACCTTAGCATCCAATCCGCAGTCCTGGTTTCAGAAATGTTGGTTGTTTCAAACGTTATTTATGGTTGGAATGTACCTAATAGATTAAGTTTTGGGGTAGCTAGATGATGTTTTAATTAAATGTTATACCTTATATCAAGTAGAAAAATATATATATTGGATTTATTGTAAATTATTAGGTCCTTTTATAAAACAAATATCAATTTTCTTTAGTATGACTAGGAAATGTTTATTGTCAAATAATTATCATATAAATTGTATAATTAAATTGTCAATTCATCACAGTTAATCCGGCGATGAATGTGACACTCTGTAGCTCAGACCCGATGATCAGATCAAGTTTAAGGGTGTTACAAGGGAAAATAGGAGTAGTTTTCCTATTTCAATTCTAAGTGTGATATGGCATGTATATAAATATTTTCTAATGGAAAAAATAGATTTTTGGAAGCTTTAAGGCATATTCTCGTTTGGTAAAAGTGGAGATTTAAATCATAAAATTATGGTTTTATATTCTACCCCATGAGACCTTTACAATAGTATATAATATACTCAAAATGATTGAGTGACGAATAAGAAATTAATGCTAAAAGTAAGAAACTTGTGAATTATGTTGATGAAAATGGAAATCCAAACCCGCCAGGGTTAGGGGCGCACCCGCACAACATGGGCAACACGAAATGTCTGGACCGATCGAACCCTTCTAAGCTTGATCCGAATATTCTTTCATTTTGAATATTTTATTTAAACCGAAATAATTTGGAGGAGAAAAACACACTGAATTTTCCTCTATTTTTCCTGGAAAAAAATTTCAAGATCTTTTTCCTGCATATTCAAAGCTTGTTTTCAGTGATAGAAGAAAGCTAGGCCACAGTTCATTGATCACTGCAGTCGTGCTACTGTCATGCTCATCTTGTTTTTGTATCCTAGGAGATGGTCGCCCAACGTTTCTCCAGAACCAAAGGAGCGGCCGAATCTGTCTTAAGGAAACTGTGAAAATAGGCCTTAACTACTATTCGAATTTCTGCCTACCTACAAGTACAAAATTTCGATCCAGTTTTATTTCCAATTTCAATTTTTCAAGTTTTTTATTTATATATCTATATTATTCTGGTTCAATCTTGTGATTTAAATTAATATTTTACATTACTATTTATTTCACTAACGTATTTGCAACAATCTTAAAAACCAATTCTCTTCCATTTTCTAATCCGAGATGAATAGGACACCAAGGTAAATTTGTATTCTATTTGTAAATAGAAACCAATTGAACAATTCTATTTCAAGGTTTTATACATATCATTCAACAAAATTTGTTCAATTTTCTGTTTCGAAACAGAAATCACCTGAACAATTTTGTTTCTGAATTTTAATCCTGTCGTTCAACAGAATTTATTCAATTTTTCTTGTTAACATTAATCGTTGGAGAATAACAATTCTGTTACTAGAAATTAGTTATTGATTTTGTTTCAGAATTTTTAGTTCCTAACTAAATTATGTTGTTTAATAGAATTGAAGGGTAGTATAAATTGGAAATTAAATTTTTTGTTTATTATTGTTACTAATTCTGGTTCTATTTCTGAAATCTTAACAAAAAATGGAAACTCCCACCAATTAACCCAATTCACGATCTGGAGTGTTCATTCTAACTCAGCCTTCAAATAAAATTTCAATGTTGCTGGTGGTTGTAACCTACAACGAGAAGCCTGCGAAATTCTCTAGATAGAATTTCAAGATACGATAATAGAAGACCTTATTCTACTTGACCATGTTGAACTTGGCCAAATTTTTGAAGGATGACCTTCCTAATGTTAAAGAGAGTAAGGTAGATGATGTTATCGCCTTCATAGCTGTTGAAGCTTGAAAGCATTCTGATTTCCTATAACAAAATTACATTCTGAATGGGTTATCAGATGCACAGTACGAAGTATACAGTGTCAAGAAGACGGCTAAGGAATTATGGACATCATTGGACCATAAATACAAAACCGAAGATGCTGGAGCTAAAATTTTTTAGTTGTCAAATTCTTGAATTTTGTGATGGTTGATTCTAAACTAGTTGTGAATCAAGTACAAGAACTTTAAATGATCATTCACAGAATTCTTACTGAAGGGATGGTCATAAGTGAATCCTTCCAGGTGGCAGCCATTATTAAGAAGCTACCCCCTGCTTAGAATGACTTCAAGAACTACCTAAAGCACTAAAGAAAAGAAATATCAGTGGAAGACCTAATTGCCAGACTTCGGATTGAAGTACTGGTAAAAAACTCAACAAAGTAGTAAATGTCAATGGTGTTAAGGCAAACGTGGTAGAAGTCAAAAAGGAAAAACAACCTCAAAATGGGACTAAACTAGGACCAAAAAGTGGCATTTCCAAGAAGAAAAAATTTCAAGGGAAATGCCTCAATTGCAAAAAGATGGCATACAAGTCATATGACTATAGGCTTCCAAAGAAAGTCAGAGCTAACAAGGTTAGTGTTATAGAAGAAATTTCTAAGGAAATGTCTGATATGGACCTATGTGTTGTGATTTTTGAAGTGAACATGGTTGACACAAATCTAAGAGAATGGTGGCTTGATACTGGTGCCACACATCATATCTACTACGAAAAAGACTCTTTTTTCTGAGGCGGTACCTTGTGACAAAAGAGAGGATCTCTATATGGGTAATGCCACGACTTTCAAGATCAAGGGGAGGGGTAATTATAACGCCCCAAAAATCTCGAAACCCAAAAATCCTGAAATCATGAATTATTCTTTTTGTGCTTAGCAATCCCGGTTAAATGTTATTTACGCGTTTGTAGGTCTTGGTCAATGTTTGAGTTCGAATCTAAGGGTAGAAGAAATTAAATTTTAATAATTAAAAGGGCCTTGTTGGCAAGTAGTTGGGCTTTTAAATAAAGATAGGGGAAAATGGCATCAAAAAGCCTTCTGGTGGAGTGGCTAAATGACGCCACTTAAAGTGTAGGGAGGTGGCATTAGTGGCTAGCAAGGAGATCCTAGGTTCGAATCCTAGCTTAGTAGTTTTAGGAGTTTAATTTTGGCCTTCTAGAAGGTTGGAAGTGGCGTGACGATGGGCTCTAAGGGGAGTATTCAGGAGAGAAAATTATGGAAAGGATCAAGGGGTTATCAGAGAGAAAAACGAGGAGATGAGAAGGGGAAGTGATGGAGCCAAATGGGGAACTGAGGGCCAGGTAATTCGGCTATAAGGGTTATAAATAAGTGCCAAATGTAGGGTTTCCATGCTAGTGTCAAATTTCCTTCACCCTGTTACCGAAAACCCTTTTCCCTAAAAGTCAAAAACCCTTTTGTTTTCTTCCTTTTCTTTCTACCGATTTCTCCAAAAGCCAAAAATGGTTGCTCTCCTTTTATTTTTCTTGTGCCGATTTCTTTGTTTCACTTTTGGGTTTAGCCGATTCTTCTTTCTCTCTCCCTTGGTGCCAAATAAGCAATTGTGCCATTCAGATCTCTAGAGCCGAATACTCTTTGACCAAATCTAGTGTAAATGTTACTCTTCCAATCGGTTACTCTTTCTAATCGACTGTGGTAGGGAATCAGTATCAGATCTTGGATCTTAGCTCTCTGCTGAAACTGCTTTTTAAGTGTTCGCGATCTTGGTAAGTATTCCTCTCCCATTGGCTAAGGTGGCCGATTGTTTATAGTTAAGGTAAGGGGACTTGTGTTGGATACGAGTCACCTATTATTCTATTTTAATAGTTAAGATTGGTGCAAATCTGGGAGTTGATCGTGGTTAGGGATTTAAGAAGGGGTTGTTATACTTATCATGCAAGGTTTGAGGCTAAGGAGATCGCATCGCGCTTACTTACCAGGTGTGTACTTACACTACACACACTAGTAGATCGACAAAAGTCGAAATGCCAAAAACCCAAAATACCGAAAAGTCGAAATGTTAAAAAGCCAAAATTTTGGCTATGGTAGTCTTGGGAGTGCGCGAATACTCGTAAGGGGAAACCGATAGGTTGCCTGAGGCTCATGGGCAATTCCATAGACTTGGGTTGTGAATAGGCCAAGTGGACCGGAATGGGCTAAATGGGCCCGAAGGGCTGTTGGGCCCATAATACACAAAATTTGATCAGCAATGCTATGTGATAGGAAATTTGTATGAGAGCATGAATATAATGTGAGTTGGGCCGGATGGGCCTTATAAATGAGATTGGGTCGAATGGGCCATATGAACATGAATTGGGCTTGATGGGCCATATGAATATGAATTGGGCCAAGTGGGCCATATGCATGTATGTAGGGGTTTTGGGCCTAGTATATGATAACCACATAAAACTTAATTAATATATTGCAACCGTGGACAAGTCATAGAGTTAAGGTGTGGCAACGGGTATATACATGTCTAGGATTGGATCTAAGGAGAGCTTGGTACTTAAGCAGTCTTAATGACTCACCTCCTCTTCTCTGGACTCCTACCTGGTGCATAGTGTTCATTCATCTTAGCTCATGGGATTTGTTAACTGGCCAAGGTAAGTAAAAACCCGTAATAAAAGAAAATTACCAAAATTCCCCTAAGGGCAAAATTGACTAAAATACCCCTAAGTGTTGTGTGTAAGATTTATGATTGCTACATGCATTCATATGTATTCATATGATATCCTGTTTAGGTTGCATATGGGTTGGGAATTATGGAACGGAGGGAGTATATGAGGGTCGCATGGTTACTTGACAATCGTGGATCCACCGACGGCTTTTAAGCCCAATATGTGATTGGCAGCTTGCTGCAACTTGGGTAGTTCTGCAACCGGGCTACAATTGATGTGTATCGGTTGGGTGGGTCGATATTTATATCCCCACAGGTTGTGAAAAGGGGGACGGAGTAGAAGTGTATCGGTTGGATTATTGGGGTGGGTTGCACTGTATTGCATTGCATGTTTGATGTGTGATGACTTTTGAATGCTTGTTTTTGTCGAGGGCTGTACACACTGATTTTGCAAAAACTCACCCCCTCTTTTATTTTGTTTTCAGGTGATGCTTAGTAGAAGGTTCGATGTTTAGAGGGACTCTGGGTGGCCAGCTAGCAAGATAATTTGGACTTGTTTTTCTTTCTAAAGCTTATCAGTTTCTATGTTATTAAGTACTTTTCATATCATATTGTAATAGGGCTTCCACGTTATTATTATTTGGATTATTATTTTTATGTGATGTAAATATAAGAAGTTGACCATGGTTTCTTAAACTATAGTATGACTTTCTATGTTTCCGCAACTACATTTTAAAATGACATGTTTTCATAAAATCATATATTTTAAACAAGTGATTGAAAGGAGTTTTTTTTAAAGGATAGTTAAGGTTTCTTTTATTTTAAGAAGGGTTTTAAATGAAAACACGATTTTCGCTAAAACACTTCAATGTGATGCACCAGATTTGGCAATAACGTCCAGGCCGGGTTTGGGGTGTTACAATATTGTAGGCTTGAAGATAACTTTTGGAAAAAAACTCAAGCTTAAAAATGTGTTGTGTAACACCCCTTAACCCTTATCCATCGCCAGAATAGGGTTACGGAGTATTATCGAAACTTTTAGAACATGTAACAGCCTGATTTTGGGTCTAGTTGGAATAGTGGTTTCAGGACCACAAATTCGACGCAAAAAAATTATTTTTATTATACTTTATGGTCTACAATTCTATGGAATGATTTCGTGAAAATTTCGTTTGAAAATTTTTGCGTTTGGGCACTCAATTTAGTCAAAAGGACTAAATTGTTAAAAGTACAAAAGTTGAGTTCTATATGCTAGAGGTGTCTAATTGCTATGAAATTTTAAATTGGAGGTCCTTAAATGGTATTTAAACCATTGGTTAAGTTGTTGGACAAAAATAGACATGGTTAGGTATGTTTCTAATTTTTTTTATTGAGGGCATTTTAGTAATTTGGTAATTAAATGAATTAAAAAGCCAAATTAAAAGCCAATTTTTGTCCATCTTCCTTCCATGGCCAAATTTTACAAGGATAAACCATGGCTAGGGTTTTTCAAGCTTCCAAGCTTGATTGTAAGTCTATTCTAGCCCCGTTTTTAATGATTTTTAATGTTTTTGAAATCCTTGTAACATGATCTATCTATTTCTACAACTAATTTATGACATCATCAAAGTCTCAAATTTTACCCATGATAGATATTTGTGTATTTTGATGTTTAATGGTAGAAAATGCATGTTATTTGTTTGATAAACGACTTTTGCTAAGTGATTTTCGGTGAAAATGCCTAAAACGGACTTATTTGTCAAAAGTTGTAAAGTAGGTGTTAAAATGTGAATTAAAGAAAAATGTGGGTTTCTATAAGCATGTATAAGGTTCGGTTAGGCATGGGTATTGAAGAAATTGAGTACATTTCATTTTACGAGCCTAGGGACTAAATTATAAAAATGTGAAACTTTAAGGGCAAAAATGTAAAATTTTCCAATGTGATTTTGGGTTGATTTGAATAGTATAATGATTAAATAAGTTAAATGTGATACTATAGATCAAGAAAATGAGATTCGGAACTAAAACAGGGGAAAACAAGTATTTGACGATTAGGTATTTTTCGTCATTTTTATGCCGAGGTAAGTTCGTGCGTTTAATAAGCATTAATTTATATATGTATAAATGCTTAATTGATATGATTGTGGCAAATGCTATATTATTGGAATGAAATGTGAATGCTATTGAGTACGATACTACGGAAATGATCAATAGAGATTCGATACAGCGAAAATCCCGGTTGAACCTTAGGAATAGATAGGATACAAATGTCATGACATTAGGGTTACTGAGATTACGTGTAAGACCATACCTGGGATATGGCATCGATATGAGACTTCATGTAAGACCATAGCTGGGCTATTGGCATCGATACTAGATGACATGTAAAACCATATCTGGGATATGGCATTGGTACGGTACTGTGAGTACGAGATTCCTGAGTATCCTTTAGTATTCCAAGTGGTTCAATAGGTAATTTAATGGGTATGTCAAATAAGATAAAGAGCATGTAAGTATTACAAATTTGTACAGGTATGTACATAAAGTTTATAAGCATTGACTTCATGATATTGTGAGTTCATGGTTTCCATGAGAATGTTTTTGCGAAAGCCTTGTGATTATTGATCTATACTTGTGATGTACGAAATATATGCTAAATTCGGTTGGCGATCGTGTAATTGGCTTTCGGGCCAAATTGAGTTATGATCTAGCATGTTTATTTCACACAAATTGTGATTTATCGAATATGAGAAAAGGAAAGATTGGCATAATTGCCTATTAAAATGACTATGGAAGTATGGGAAGATATGAGCTTTAAACAATTGAAAGATGTTAAAATATATGTTTGAAATGTGAATACTCGTAACTAATGTGTATGTTTATTATGAGGTTTGAAATGATTGGTTGATTGTGGCTATCTGTTATAATGGAGAGATTATGGTTGTTAGGCTAATGTCAAGAAATGTTAAATTATGCTTGTGAATTTATACAGCAAATAATATGATTGAATAAGTTGTAACTGTGAAATTCGTAGAATTTGTACTACCTTGTGTTTAAATTATTGGACTTAATAAAAGACTAATAAGAGTTGCTTCTTATTTTCGTACGGACTTACTAAGCTATATAGCTTACTCCCTTCCTTTCCATGTTTTACAGTGCTGTCAAGCTAGCTCGGGTTGGAGATCGCCGGAGATCCTATCACACTATTAAGCTATCATTTTCGGTATTGATGAATTCAAGTATTTTGAGTTTAGGGACTCAGTCTTTTGGTCATATGTATTGGTTTGTAAAGATTCATGGTTCATTTTGTACATTGTCTTGGAAGTTGGCTAATGTTGGTTGTAAGTATATTCATATATATATGTCAATGCCTTTGGTGATATGATCATGGTATGCTTGGTGAATGTGAATTGTTTGGAAATGCGATTTATGACATGAACCTAAAATGTTTGGTAATGTGGTCTATTGATGAGATGATAAATTTGTGTGTACAATAAGATAACTAGATAGCAGTTAAATGAAGCCTAATGAAGGTGAAATTGACATGAATGATTTATGGCATGATAGATGTTGTGTGTGTGATAAATGTTGATATGGTATTGGTACGTGATGTTCATAATTGTAAATGTTTTGGTTAATCTTACATGTTTGAATTTGTACGGTGGCAAAATGGCTTGGTAGATAGCCTTGCTTTTGTCCACACGGGTAGACACACGGGTGTGTGTCTAGGCCGTGTGAGACACACGGTCAGCCCCATGGGCGTGTGATCTGGCCGTGTGTCCCCTGCACCTAAATTGTTACAAAATAGAATGCTCAGTATCGAGCACACGACCCAAGCAAACAGGCGTGTGTCTTAGCCGTGTGATTTCAATTTGTTCTTGGGTGACAAACAGAGAGTTACAAGGGTTAGGGACACGGGAGTATGTGACCACACAGCCCACCCTCACGGGGGTGTCCCATGCCACACGGACGTGTGACCCCTGTTTAGTGAAAAATGTTCTAAGTGTTGTTAAATTTTCTAAAGTTCTCGTTTAGTCTCGAACCGCTTCCAATGTATGTTTTGGGCCTCGTAGGCTCGTAATAGGGACATTGTGATTGAATACAAAAAGTTTTAAATTTGAACACAAATTTATAACCCAAAAGTGTATGTTTGCTTGTGTTTAAGTTCGGTAATGCCTCGTACCCTGTTCCGATGTCGGATACGGGTAAGTGGTGTTATAGAACATTTTCAGATAATTCATGTAAATTACTATTCATTAACTAAGATTATTCATATTGTCCCTTAAATGGACCTTCGAGGCCCAAAATGAGCATTAGAATAAAGTCGAGACTTAATCGGAAACTCTAAGAATTTTTCACGACATTTCAAAAAATTTCTAAGTTACAGGGTTCACACATTTGCATGGTCCAAGGGACACGCCCGTGCTGCAGGCCGTGTTTGACCTTGTGTAATTCTCTAACTTGTGCACACGGCCACGCCACAAGCCCATATGCTAGGCCATGTGGTTAATTTTATTTTTTGAATTTAGGTGCAGGTTCCACACGGCCAAGACACACGCCTGTGCTCTAAGCCATGTAGCATACACGACTGAGAACACGCCCTTGTCTCTACCCGTATGCTTAATTCTGAGCATTTTGTTTCTCAAATTTAAGGTGCAGTAGACACACGGCCTAACCATGCACCTATGTATCATGCCTGTGTGACTACCCTGTGTACAAAATGGAGTCATTTCTAACTTCATTTTTCACCCAAAAACACACCAATAACCTGCACTTAAACTCACATCCAAATATCAACCATTTTAAGCATTCAAATTAAAAAAACTCTATCTGTCAACATGGCATATCATTACATGCATACATTTTTATATCTTACCTTGGTATATTCCATATGTTAGATATAATTTGTACAACCATTTAACATGTATGTAGCTACCATAATATGACATTACAAGTATATCAAAAATAACCATTACTAGCCATTCCAATGTCTAGATTACAAACCACATAGTTAAGCCATCTATGGCCAAGTTAGCCTATACATGCTATTATACCAAATTGATTTTACTATAAATACCCAAAATAAGCTAGTGGATAGTCTGATGATGCTCCAATGCCCTCTAACCTTCGCGAGCTTCCGAGCACTATAAAATAGGGGAAAAAAATGGAGTAAGCATCACATGCTTAGTAAGTTCGTATAACAGAAACTAAACTAACCAATCCCGTTTATTAAATCTAAGCATACAAAGTCATGTTTTCCATCAACTTGGCAAATTTACCTAAACACATGCATCACAAAACTTTCATATACACCAAGTAATCATAGATGAGCTCATCATGCAATATTATTTCAAGACATTATCATATCATCTCATAATTCCCTCATCATGCCAAGAGTTTTGTCCGTTGAATTATTGAAATTTCGATGGATACTCAGGTAGTACACTCAAGGTGTACAATTCAATAACCCATCAATTCTTATTCAAGAGTCCCCTTTAGGGCATTTAATCAAAAAACCACTCTCGAGCCACATATCGTATTTTAGGATTACCAGTCTAGGCTAAATCCTTTATGTAACCTATGCTCAGAAGGGCTCAATTAGGATTACCAGTCCAAGCTAAATGTAACAGCCCGATTTAGACCCTAATGGGAACGGTGGTTTTGGGACCACGAATCCGTGTCAAAAAATATTTTAAAATATTTTTTTGTGTTTATTTTGTGTGAATTCATATCTGTGAAATTTTTGTGATTTAATTTTATCGTTTGAGTGTTCGATTAAATAAAAGGATTTAATCGCGTAAATTAAAAAATTGGTAGTTTAATGTATAAAAGGTTGAATTGCTATTGGCTTTATAAATGGAAGCCTTTAAGTGGTAAATAGCCCATTGACTTATTAAATGGACAGTAGTGGACATATATTATATGGTTTTGTTCTAATTTTAGTAAGGTTAAATAAGTAAATTAAATCATAAGTTAATAAAATAAATATTATAACATAAAACATAAATAAAAAAAGAAAGCCATGTTCATATTATTTATTCATTGCCGAAACTAGACAAAAGAAATAAAAAAAAAAAAAAAGCTAGGGTTCGGTTGATTCTAAGCTCAATCAAGGTAAGTGTTTAGCTCGGTTTTTTATAATTTCTACGTTTTTGAGATCGTTGCTTCAAGTACTACAAAACCCATGCTTGAATTTTTTATTTTGATGAATATTTTGAGCTATGTCATTGATGAGAGCTTGTGATTTTTGTTGTTTGATGATGAAATATGAAAGATATGTTTTAGATTAACATGTTTTGTATTGGAGTTTTTGATGATTTTGAGTAATTAGGACTAAATTGCAAAAATAATAATTTAAGGGACTAAAATGTGAAATAAATGAATTATATGGGCTTGTATGGATATGGGTAATATTCGGCCTAGCTCGGGTATGGAGAAATTTTATGTATTTTGTGTTTTGTGTAATAGGGGCTAAATTGTAAAAATTATAAATGTCAGGGTTAAAATGGTAATTTACCCATTTATGTGTTTTTGGACTAAATTGAATGAAAATATGTTTGAATGAGCTTAATTTGAATATGTTTAGATCAAGAACCAAAGACTGGATTTGGATCGGGGAAAAACAAAAGTTGTCGACTAGCCACTCCATTCCATTTTACAACATCCGAGGTAAGTTTATAAGCAAATAGACGTGTTTAATTGTAGTTAATGCTAGATATATATGTTGTTATGAAATGTATGAATTTATATTTGTTATGGCCAAATATGAAAAGGCTTGACTACTACATTTTTTAATTTGTTTCGACCGAGTTACGACGTCTGAAAGCCCCATATGAAAAGGCTTGACTACTACATTTTTGAATTTGTTTCGACCGAGTTACGACATCTGAAAGCCCCGTATGAACCTTAGGAATAGTTAGGCTACATATGTCATGACATAGGATTCCGATTTATGTGTGCGAGTAAGACCATGGCATCGATATGTGATTTCGATATATGTGTGCGAGTAAGACCCTGTCTGGGACAGTGGCATCGGTATGTGATTACATGTAAGACCACGTCTGGGACGTTGGCAATGTACGATATATGTGTGATTATCTGAGTGTCCTACCCAATTCCAAATGTTCATCGGGCAAAGGTAAATTGAGTTCGAATGTGTAAAACGAGCTATATGCCAAGTATGAATTAACTAGTTACATATTTGAGAAAAGGTAAGTAAACACCTTGGCTATTTGTTACAAATCTTGTAAAGTGAAAATAAAGAAAATATGTGTATGTGATATGTGTATTTGGTTTTGTGAATGACTAGTAAGTATGTTATGAATAGTTCTTATATATTTGTATATATGATGAGATATATTCGGTTATATGATTAGTATGTGTATATGAAACTATATTGTGACACATGAGCTTATGTGTTTATGGTATGTGAACTAGGTTTGTGATGATTATTTGGTTGTGAAAATTAAATGGTGAAATGATAATTTAGTTACATGAGCATTCGACCAAAGTGATATTTAAGAATGAAGGTATAAATAATATGAACTTTATATGTTTGGATTCTAATGTGTTATAATATTATAAGTTGTCTTGGTTTAATTTGGTTGATGATGTTATTGAGTTGTTTATTTTCTTATGACTTACTAAGCTTCAAAAGCTTACTCTGTGTTTTTATGTGTGTTTTTATTTTATAGATTTTGGATTCAAGTTACAAGCTCGGGGATCGTCAGCAAAGTCTATCACACTATCTACAACTTCGATATTTAAATAATAAAACTCAAATTATGGCATGTATAGGCTGGAATGTGTTTTGAAATGTTGGGTTTTGGTTTTGTATAATTTAAGCCATGGGAAAATGGCTTAATTTCCATGTTAATTTCGGTTACGTTTGTTCATGTTTTGAGTATATTTTGGCTATGGTATCTTATGCTATGGATGAATAATATTTGTGATATGTGTTTTGTGGTGCATTGAAGTTGATTAGTAATTTGGATGTGTTTTGAAATATTCGACTATAGTATACCTATAAGTATGAACTATATTTACTATGTTACTCTTGATTAAAATGATTTGGCTATGACTTGTAATAATAATAATAATTCAATTTGGTTGACAAGTACATTCGGTTGATTGTTGAAATGAGATAATGAATATATGTTTGTATATTAGTTTGGTATATATATATATATACTTGTGAAATGTGGTTGATTATAATGCTAATGGTTGTTTGTACAATTGGTCAAGTTAATTTTGGTATTCGGTTATTATTTTCATGTGATATATGCTTTGGAGTTGGTTGATGATTACGGGTATATATATAAATATTTGTAGATGAAAAATCGGCTGTGGTATACATATATGCATATTCATAGGTGTATTTAATTGACTCAACCATGTTTCATGATAACATAAATTATATATATGTGTACTTATAATATGGATGATATGTTTTCAGGTTTAGCTATATAAATTTGTTGGTTACTTGTAAGATTTATGTTTTGAATATATGACAACTTGTGATTCGGTATTTGTTTATATAAATATTATGCACATGATGAATGGATTTTATATATATAACTCACCTTAAGGTATATATTTATATAAGTAAATTTTGTTATCCGAATAAACAAAAGATAAATATGGTTTTTATATCGATCTCTAATGGCATATTATTTTAAAATTCTAGTTAGGTTATTTGAGTAGTATAATTTGGTTGGTAAGTACATTCAATGGAATGTGAATTTAGGAAATGAAAATGTTGATTGATGATTTGGTGTAAGTACATTCAATGGAATGTGAATTTAGGAAATGAAAATGTTGATTGATGATTTGGCTTTTGCACTTATGTAATTAAGTATATAAAGTTTCGGTTTGATATATGTAAGTGTATAAATATGATGTTGAATATATGTATTTAGTTTTAGTGAATAAAATATGGTTGTCCGAGGTATTTTAGTTGAGGTTCATTATTGACTTATATTTTAATATGATTTGTAAAATCATGCTTAATATTTTAATTGAACTTATGTTTTATATATATATATTAATATGACTTGTATAAATATATGGTTGTTTGAAAATGTGTTTTTGTTCGTTAATGCCTCGTAATCCTAATCCGAGACGGATAAGGGTTAGGGGTGTTAAACTAAACCCAAATTGTAACATATGCTCGAGGGGAATTATATCAGGATTACCCGTCCGAGCTAAATCCTTTCTATAATGAGATCCATAGGATTACTCGTCCAAGCTAAATCCTGTTAGCAACAAATGCAGGACCTCATTTTATTAGGCAATCACATTTATCCATCGAAATTCAATATTCCAAAGAGACTTTACCCTTTTTTCAACATTCTCGAACATGTAATCATTTCACACATTTATAATATTCACATAAATACAAATCATATTGCATACAATCATAACATTCAAGTTAACATATTTACATGCTTGATTAAGTTACACGAACTTACCTTGACACTGGTTCGCGTATAAAATCTACTAATTCGAAGCCTTTTCTTTTCCTCGATCTAACCTCAAATTTGTGTTGTCCCGAACTATGTAAATAACTTTAATCATCAATTTCACACATTTCATATTCATTTGGACTCAATTTACATCATAGGCAAAATAACCATTTTACCCCTAACTTTTCCATAAATTCTAATTTCTTCCCTAGGCTCGGAAAATGAAATTTATGCAAATTTACTCCCTATTCCAAGCCTAACCGAAATTTCAACATAAAATTTACAGCACATATTTTCTATAAAATTTAGAATTTTTCATCAATTTTCACAACTTTACATTTTAGTCCCTAAATCATGTTTCCATCAAAAATCAATTTGTAAAAGTTCTTTATCTATCAACTACCTTTCATTTTCTACCATAATTTTCTAATTTTCAGTATATACATCCATGACATAATTTCCATACTTTGATAACTCTTCAAATTGATCCCCAAATAGATAGATTA
Source organism: Gossypium anomalum (assembly GCA_025698475.1). Classification (NCBI taxonomy): domain Eukaryota; kingdom Viridiplantae; phylum Streptophyta; class Magnoliopsida; order Malvales; family Malvaceae; genus Gossypium; species Gossypium anomalum. The sequence goes on from CM046956.1 coordinate 68,024,047, forward strand.
AGCTATCCCAGTTTTAAAAATATCAAAATTACTAAAAACGAGACAAGGAAACTTACCCAATTAAGCCATGACAGTTTCTTCTCTCTCTCCTAGGGTTTCCATAGAATTTTGGGGAAGAAGATGAGAAAAATAACATAATATCTTTTATCATCTTTTTAATTAATTAAATTATTTCAAATTCTAATTTAGTCCTTGCCCTTTTTCTAAATTTTCATGGATGAGTCACCAAAATATCTACATACTTTTTGTAACAGCCCGTTTTTAGGTCAAATCAGAACAATGATTTTGAGACCACAAATCTGAAGTCAAAATAATTATTTTATTATTTTAATAAGGTCTACAGCATGACAGGTTAATTATGTGAAAGTTTTGTTAAGAAATTTTACTGTTCAAATGCTTAATTCGGTAAAAAGGACTAAATCGCATAATGCGTAAAAGTTGAGTTCTATTGTTTAAAAGTATTAAATAGCTATGGTTTATTAATATGGAAGTCCTTATTATGTAACTAGTCTATTTATAATGTAAATGGACATTCTTGGACATTGTTTAAATGATGTTTAAGATATATTAATAAGGTTATTTAGGTAATTTGGAAATTAAAGGTTAATAAAATAAAACAAAACAAATTAAAGTCTTATTCTCATCTGCATGCACCAAAAATTTGAGGAAGAAGAAGCTAAACATAGGGTTTTGCATTCGGCATTGATAAATTCTTCAACTAGGTATGGTTTTTGCTCGATTTTTAATGATTTCTATGTTTTTAAGATCGTTGCTAAGCATTCTAGCTAGCTTGTACCCTAATTTTTGAATTTATTCATGATTTTGAAAAATTCCATTATCGAATACTTGAGTACTTTGATGTTTAATGATAGATTATGAAAGTTTGATGATAGTTTTGCATGTTTTGTAAAGTGATTTTTGACAAAAATGTAAAATAGGGACTAAATTATAAAAATGTAAAATGTGGTAGTTAAAAGTGTGCAATTAATGAAAGAAATGGACTGTTATAAGTCCCTATGAAATCTGACTACCATGGGATTAGGGTTTAATTGTGTAATTTTGCATTTTTATATATTCAGGATGAAATTGCAAAGTAGTCAAAATTCTAGGAGTAAAATTGTAATTTAGCCAAAATGAATGATTTAGGCTAAATTGAATTGAATGAAAGTTTGAATGGGTTAATTTGATAATATATAGATCAAGATGAGCCGAGATCGAGTTTAGATCGGGGAAAAGGAAAGATCAACAAATAGCCGATAGTTTTATTCGAGGATACGAGGTAAGTTCGTATAATTAGAATCAAACTTCTATATATTTGAAAATATTTAAAATGAATATTTTTGATTGAATAATTGATGTACTTGAAATATAAATGTCTTATTAATATATTATATTTGTTATCGAGCCCCGCTTGAACTATATGAATTCATAGGATACGAGTGACTTGTTACTAGGGTTACCGATTTGGCCGAGCTCCTGCATTTTTTGCGGACTCACCACAACTCGTATGAGCTTACCGATATATCAGCTCGTAAGAACTTGCTATTTTCAGCTCATTGGAGCTTACCGTTTCAGCTCATATGAGCTTACTGTTTAGATCAATAAGGCATAACGTTTCAGCTTAATAGAGCTTATTGTTTATCAGCTCAGGAGGAGCTTACCGATTCTGGCTCAAAAGAGCATAAATCATAATGAATTGATGGGTTACTGATGTTATTCACCCCAGTATCCTTTGAATTTCTAATAGATTCAACGGGCACAATTACTGTTTATACGGATGAGTTACAGTTTATTGATGTTATTAATGTTATATATGACATATGAATTTGGAATGATGCAAAGTATTGTATTAATGGATGGTTTTCTGTATTTTTAAATGACTAACATGTGATGAATACTTGTGATTAGGTATTTGTTAATTGAATTGGTTGCACTTATGTATTACTTTGATTATGTATAAAGTGTCAGTTTAATTCTGAATTATACGGGCTTACTAAGCTGTAAAGCTTACTCTGTTTCTTTTTCTATGTTTTATAGAGGTTCGTTAGCTCGCTCGTTTCGGACAAGTCAAAGTTGCACATCACACTATCCAATTTCCAATTTGTACTTTTGAGCTTGTGGATATTTGTAAATATGGCATGTATAGGCTAGTTTAAGAGATGATAGTTATGTTGCTTAATATCATGACTTTGGTATGTTTTTTTTGTATAAGTTAAGCCATATGATTTGGCTTATTTTGGTACAATGTTTTGGTTGAATTTAATGTTCAATTATGGTATGTTTTGGCAAGGTATTGATAGAAGGAAAATATGCAAATGAAGTCTTGATATGTAGTTGTTAAATAAATAAATTATGCATGATGTTAAATAGGTATTTGGGTATGAAATTGTTAGGTTTTGATATGGCAAATGATGTGTATTGAAAAGGTTATTTTGGTTTCCTATTGAGTTGTAAAAATGTGGTTATTTATCCTTGTGAAAGTTTATGTTGTAGTCTGGCAAAATGCCTTTGCAAATAGCCTATTTTGTCCACACGGGCAGAGACACAAGCGTGTGTTTCAGTCATGTGCGACACGCAGTCATGCTGCACGGTCGTGTGACCACTAGGGTACCCTTTCGAATTAAGTCAGTATACCTTAAATTTTTGGCACGGCTTGTTCGCACAAGCGTGTGTGGCCATTTTGAAGGGCACACAGGCTAGACACACGGGCGTGTGGTTGGCCGTGTGACCTAAGTCAGTATCCTCTCCAGTTTTTGCACGGCCTGGCACACGAGTGTGTTCTCGACTGTGTGACACAAGTTAGTATGTATGCCCTATTTTCACACGGTTTAAGACATGGGCGTGTCTACTAGCCGTATGAGGCACACAGCCTGTTCACACGGGCGTGTGATATTTGAAATGCTAAAATTTTTCTAACTTTCCAAAATTTTAATATATTATTGATTTAGTCCCGAATGCATATTTAAAGCTTTGTAAGCTATATTTAAGTACATATTGAATGTGAATGAATGTTATTGACTAAAATAAGATGTTTTTTGGAAAAATGATTATTCTAAATTGAATTACAAGTCTAGTAATGCCTCTTAACCTATTCCAGTGATGGTTATGGGTTAGGGGTTTTTACATTTGTTGGTATCAGAGCTACGGTTTAGTCGATTCTAGGACTAACGTAGCGTATGCGAGTCTAGCTATACATGCCATTTATAAAATTGTGGTTGTATGATGACTCTTAACATTTTCAAATGTGTTTTTATATAGTAATAAATCTCGAACGAGCTGTAACGGATGACATAGAAAGTAACTCGCCAGCTCTCGCTCAAGGGACTGTGCCTACTGAATCTAGACCCGTGTCTAGTAGCCACGAGAGTGAGGCTAAAAAAGCCTTCTTTCAAATATTGAATGAGTGGTTTACACAGTACATTCTTTCAAATAAAGAAGCCTTCTTTCAAATATTGATCCTCTGCGATTAAATAAACCACTTCTTGACAAGATACGAAAACACGGAGCTGAGGAAATCAGAGCTATTGTTAATGATGACCTTAAGAGGGCCGAGTTTTGGCTTAAGAACACGATCTAGGTATTCAACGAATTATCTTGCACACCTAAAGAATGTTTAAAGTGTGTTGTATCCCTGTTGAGAGACACTATATATCAGTGGCAGAATACCTTGATATCTGTAATTCCGCAAGAAAGAGTCACTTGGGATTTCTTTCAAGTTGAATTTAGAAAGAAATACATTAGCCAAAGATTCATCGATCAGAAAAGAAAAGAATTCCTTAAGTCCAAGCAGGGTCGTATGTCAGTTACTGAATATGAAAGAGAGTTTGTACGACTCATCAAATATGCCCGTGAATGTGTATCTTCTGAAGCTATAAGGTGTAAAAGATTCGAGCATGGATTGAATAAAGAAATCAGAGTGTTAGTTGGAATTCTTGAGTTGAAAGAGTTTTTTTTTTGTTTGACCGAGCTTGTAAAGCCGAAGAGCTTTGCAAAAAGAAAAAAAAGTCGATTCTGAGGCTAGGGATTCTAGAAAAGGATTTGCAGGTAAATCACATCAGCCGGCATCAATGAAATTTAGAGAATATCATCCTCATTCTACTGCTTCTACGAGAATTTCAATTAGACATAGAAATGCAAGAGAATTTAGTTTTAAACATCAAGCAACATCCGTTGTTAGTGTGGGAAGCGTTAGAAATGCTGGATCTAAATGTAAACATTGCAATAAGAAGCATTATGGTGAATGTAGATTAGTGAGCGGAGCTTACTTTAAATTTGGATCGCTTGATCATTATCTCTAAGATTGTCCAGAAAAGTTTACAGCTAAAAGAGAACAACCAGCGAAAACAAGTAACACGGCTACTAGAGGGAGACCGCCCCGAAATACTAGAAATGTGCGTGGTAACCGAGGTGCAACGAGAGATTCGATTGTTAGATATGAGGGACGAGAACCTACCAGAGCTTATGCTATACGTGCACGGGAGGAGGCATCATCGCCAGACGTTGTTACTGGTACTTTTTCTCTTTTTGATACTGATATAGTTGCGTTGATAGATCCTAGATCAACCCATTCTTATATCTGTATGAATTTAGTGTTTAAAAAGAGTTTACATGTTGAGTCTACAGAATTTGTAATTAAAGTATCAAATCTTTTAGGCAAATCTGTTTTAGTTGATACAATTTGTAATAATTGTCCTCTGATGATTCGAGGTTACTATTTTCGGGCTAACTTGATGCTTCTACCATTCGATGAGTTTGATGTGATTCTTGGTATGGACTAGTTAACTATGCACGATGCAGTTGTGAATTGTAGACAAAAGATTATTGAATTGAAATGCCAAAATGGTGAGAATCTTCGGATTAAGTCTGGTGATTCGAATGAATTACCTATTATGATATCGTTTGTGTTAGCTCTGAAGTATTTGAAAAAGGATTATGATGTATATCTTGCCTACGTACTGAATATAAAGGTGTTTGAATCAAAGCTTGAATCTGTACCTATTTTTTGTGAGTTTTCAGATGTATTTCCAGAAGAATTACCAGGTTTACCTCTGATCAGAGAATTTGAATTTGGTATTGAATTAGTACCAGGAACAACACCGATATCGATAGCTCCATACAGAATGGCTCCAACAAAATTAAAAGAGTTGAAAGCTCAGTTTTAAGAATTGACAGATAGAGGTTTTGTACAACCGAGTTATTCTCCCTGGGGTGCACCAGCATTGTTTGTGAAAAAGAAAGATGGCACTATAAGGATGTGTATCGACTACAAACAATTGAATAAAGTGACTATAAAGAACAAATGCCCTCTGTAACATCCCAAAATAAGGCTTAAACGAAACAGCGGTTGTGAAACCGTTAATATGAGATAGAAAAGTTTATTCTAATTAATTTTTATAATTTACCGAGTGATTAGATGCATGTGTTAGAGTATCGATGGAAAATTTTATAGATACCATGCTTAATTTGCCTACTAGGGCTTAATTGCAAAAGTTTATAAATATAGGTTTTAGATGCTAAAGGATTAAATGAAGAGTATAATTGAAGTAGAGGTTCTTAAATGGTAATTAGACCATTAGGTTTTCATGGACAAAAATGGACATACATAGATAAAAATAACTAAAGTTTTAATGAAGGGTATTTTAGTCATTTGGTAATTAAAAGATTAAAAAAGGGAAAAAGATGGCAAAATGTGCCCATCTTCTTCATTAGGCCGAAATTTCAAGGGTTCTTTATATCTAGGGTTTTTTCAAGCTTTCAAGCTTCATAGTAAGTGATTCCAAGCCTCGTTTTTAATGTTCTTTATGTTTTTGAAGTCCCGGTAACTTGATTTAGCTTATTCTAGCAATAATTTAACCTAGGGTTCATATTTGGAAAAATACCCATAGGTGAAATGTGTTTATTTTGATGTTTTATGGTAGAATATGAAGTTTGAAATTATGTTAAACGACTTGAGCTAAGCGATTTTAAGCGAAAACGAGTAAAATGGCATAATCGGTAAAAATACCTAATGGTCATAAGTACATGTTAGAGCAGGAATTTGATGTTGCCGTAGGTAAATAAATGATCAGCATGTCATAAAACATAAGAATTAGGGATAAAGTTTCATTTCCGAGCCTTGGGGCAAAAGTGTAAATATGCAAAAGTTTAGGGGCAAATTTGTAATTTTTCTAAAGTTAGAGTTAAGGACTGTTTTGATAAATGTGAATATTAAATAAGTTAAATTTGCTATTATAGATCAAGAAGAATGAAATTCAGGGTTAGACCGAGGAAAGAAAAAGGTTGAGGACTAAATCAAAATATTTGATCGTATTTTGTATCGACGTAAGTTTGCGGTAAATAAATGCAATGTTTTATTATTTATAATTAATGATGTTATTTTTCAGCATCTATATATTTATTTTGTAAATTTATTCCTTGATGATTCAAGTAAGAATTGACGGAGAAATGATACTTAAAAGTTCTGGTTGAACCTTAAGAATGTGTAGGATACAAATGTCATGACATTAGGGTTTAAGGATACCAAGTAAGACCATGCCAAGGCATGGCATTTGTAAGTTTTACAAGGCAAGGAAATCAAGTAAGACCATGTCAAGACATGGCATTGATAAACTACTATAAGGCAAAGATCCCATGTAAGACCATGCTAAGGCATGGCAATGGTGAGTTCATAAGGCAAGGATACCACGTAAGACCATGTCAAGACATGGAAATGGTAAGTTTAAAAAGGAAAGGTACACGTGTATCCTTAGTATTCCAACTGGTTCAACGGAAAATTCAAAGAGTGTACCAAAGGGAAGGTAAGATAAGTCCATGTTCGAAAGGCTTAAGTTATCTTGATAATTCACTTAAAATGTTGTTATTTATTTACATGCAAACTTAATAAGCTTTATGCTTACTCCCTTTCTTTTCTCTCTTTTTTATAGTATCGCAAAGCCAAATCAGAAAATCGTAAGGACGTCAGAGATCGCCTCTTACTATCAACGAGTTATCTCGGTATTTTGTGACTAGAAATACTTTAAGTTATGGCATGTATAGGGACTTGGCTATTTTGTTTGTATGTCCTTATGATATGATTAAAGAATGGCATGTGAATACTTGGTAATTATTAGCCTATGATATAACTAATTAAGAACATTTTTTGATATTATGTATGCCTAAATGAGGTTTGATGCAAAGAAACTATGAAAGAGTAAGAGTTGGTCATGGATCAGTTAGGAAACAACAGTAGTGATGTGGTTTTGAAAAATCACTAAAAATTTTAGAAACGTAATTAAATTGTGAATGAGATATATAATTTAATCTTATTGAGTCTATTTTTATAGGAAAGAAACAGAGCAAGCAAAGGAAGTCTATATTCTGAGATATTTAAATTTTTGTAAGGCTGGTTCAGAGTGACTTTGTGATCCCCTGTTTCAACTTTGAAAAATCACTAAAAATTGTCAAAAAATAATTATAAGTAAAATTTTATATTTTTATATTCCTTAGTGAGTCTATTTTCATTAGAAACAAACAGAAACATTATCCTATTTCTTTATAATGAGATAATCTATTTTTAGTGAAGAGAGCTCATGTCTGCTGAACTGCAAAATAGGGGAACCTTTAATGAATAAACCGTACTAATTGGCCAAACCAAAAATCTTGAAAAAATTATGGTAAGAATATATATGAGTCTAGTTTTAAATAAAATTTACAGATTTAAATTTTGAGTTTCTTAACTCGAGTTATAGTTAATTTCGTGACTATTACGCAGATGGACAATTTTATTATAAATAGTGAAATAAATTGTTTTGATTTGTGTTAGTAATCGAAAAATTTTTAATGTTCCCAGTTTGGTCCTGAACCGTTCCAATTGCATGTTTTAGGTCCTCGAGGGCCCTTTTTAGGGATTTATTGGATGAATGTGAGTGAATTAATTTTTTTTAAAGTAAATTTTTTTATGCCCTGAACAAGTAAGATAAGTCTGGTAACGCCTCGTGCTCGACTCCAGCGACGGTCTCGAGTAAGGGGTGTTACACCTTCTACTGTGAATTGGTGATTTATTTGATCAGTTGAAAGGGGCTACAGTGTTTTCAAAGATTGATCTAAGATCGGGTTATTATCAGTTGTGAGTCAAAGAGTCAGATGTGCCGAAAATCGCGTTCAGAACGAGGTATGGACATTATGAATTCCTTGTTATGTCTTTCGATTTAACTAATGCTCCTGTCATTTTTATGGACTTGATGAATCGAATATTCAGACCGTATTTAGATAGATTTGTTGTTGTATTCATTGATGACATTCTGATCTATTCACGAGATGAAGCTGAGCATACCGAGCACTTGAGAGTTGTGTTACAAACTCTACGTGATAAGCAGTTATTTGTGAAGTTTAGTAAATGTGAGTTTTGGCTCAAAGAGGTTGTATTTTTAGGGCATATTGTTTCAGGTGACGGTATTAGAGTTAATCCGAACAAGATTTCTGCTATTGTTGATTGGAAACCTCCAAGAAATGTATCTAAAGTCTGTAGTTTTCTGGGCTTAGTGGGATATTACCAAAGATTTGTGAAAGGAATCTTGATGATTGCAACACCAATGACACGACTGCTACAAAAAGATGTGAAGTTCGAATGATAAGAAAAATGTCAGCAGAGTTTTGAACAATTGAAAGTACTATCAACTGAAGCACCAATTTTAGTACAACCTGAATCGGGTAAAGAGTTTGTGATCTATAGTGATGCGTTGTTAAACGGCCTAGGATGTGTTTTGATGCAAGAAGGAAAGGTTGAAATAATTTAGTACAACCCGACAGATGAAACCACACGAAAAGAACTATCCGACGCATGATTTAGAGCTGGCTGCGTTATATTCGCGTTGAAGATTTCGCAACACTAATTATATGGAGAAAAATGTCACATTTATACAGATCATAAAAGCTTGAAATAATTGATTTCAAAGAAAGATTTGAATTTGCGACAATGAAGATGGCTCGAGTTATTGAAAGATTATGACTTTGTAATTAATTATCACCCGAGAAAAGCTAATGTTGTTGCTGATGCCTTGAGCCGAAAATCTTTGTTTGCATTATGAGCAATGAATACACAGTTGATGATTTGTGATGATGGATTAATATTAGCTGAGTTAAGAGCTAAACCGGTATTTCTTCAGCAAATCTTTTAAGCTCAGAAAGTAGACTGTGAATTGCAAGCTAAACGAATTCAATATGAGCCTAAATCTGATTCAGAATTTCATATTGGAAATGATGATTGTTTAATGTTTTGAAATAGAATTTGTGTGCTGAAAAACACAGAGCTTGTTCAAAAAATTCTGCGCGAAGCACACAGTAGTCACTTTTCTATTCATTCGGGTATTACTAAAATGTATAACGATCTGAAACAGCTATGCTGGTGGTCAGGTGTGAAACGGGATATATCAGAGTTTGTATCAAAATGTTTGATTTGTCAATAAGTCAAAGCTAAACATCAAGTACCATCGGGTTTACTACAGCCTGTAATGATTCTCGAGCGGAAATGGGATAGAGTTTCAATGGATTTTGTATCGGGATTGCCTTTAACTTCAAAAAAAAGATGCTATTTGGGTCGTCGTTGATCGACTAACGAAGTCTGCTCATTTCATACCGATACGTACAGATTACTCACTTGATAGATTAGCAGAATTGTACATTTCTGAAATTGTTTGGTTACACGGAGTGTCACTATCTATTATTTCTGATAGAGATCCAAGATTTACGTCGCGATTTTGGAAGAAACTGCAAGAGGCTCTGGGAACAAAGTTGAATTTTTGTATTACTTTTCATCCTCAGACTGACAGTCAAACCGAGAGAGTTATTTAGATTCTTGAAGATATGTTGAGATGTTGTATTCTAGAGTTTGAGGGTAGTTGGGAAAAATACTTCCATTGATTGAATTCGCATACAACAACAGTTTTCAAACGAGTATAATGATGGAACCATACGAAGCTTTGTATGGTCGCAAATGTCAAACTCCACTATACTAGACTGAATTGAGTGAGAAAAAGATTCACGGGGTTGAATTGATCAGAGAAATTGAAGAAAAAGTGAAAACGATTTGTGACAGTTTAAAAGCAACTCCAGATCGATAGAAATCCTATGCAAGTTTGAAATGTAGAGAGAGTCGGGGATCGAGTGTTTTTAAAAGTGTCACTGTGGAAAAATGATATTTGATTCGGCTATAAAGGAAAGTTAAATCCGCGATTCATCGGGCCGTATAAGATCATTGAAAGAATAGGGCCTGCAGCATATCGATTGTCGTTACCATTAGAACTTGAAAAGATCCATAATTTTTTTCATGTTTCTATGCTACGTAGATACAAATCCGATCCATCATATGTGATCTCTCCAAAAGATGTTGAAATTCAACCCGATATGTCATATAATGAAGAACCGATCTGGATTCTGGCTCGGAAAATCAAAGAGTTAAGAAATAAACACATAGCTCTAGTAAAAGTTCTCTGGAGTAAACATGGGATAGAGGAAGCTACGTGGGAACCTAAGGAAGCTATGCAAAAATAGTACCCTAACTTATTTACCAGTAAGATGTTCAAGGACAAAAATCAATAAGGGGGAGAGTTATAGCAGCCCGTTTTTAGGTCAAATCAGAATAGTGGTTTTGAGACCACAAATACTAAGTTAAAATATTTATTTTATTATTTTAATAAGGTCTACAGCATGATAGATTAATTATGTGAAAGTTTTGTTAAGAAATTTTATTGTTTAAATGCTTAATTCGGTAAAAAGGACTAAATCACGTAACGCGTAAAAGTTGAGTTCTATGTGTAAAAGTATTAAATAGCTATATTTTATTAATATAGAAGCTATTATTATGTAGTTAGTCCATCTATAATGTAAGAGGACATTCTTGGACATTATTTAAATGATGTTTAAGATATATTAATAAGGTTATTTAGGTAATTTGGAAATTAAAGATTAATAAAATAAAACAAAACAAATTAAAGTCTTATTCTCATCTACATGGACTGAAAATTTGAGGAGAAGAAGATAAACATAGGGTTTTGCATTCGGCATTGATAAATTCTTCAATTAGGTATGATTTTTGCTCGATTTTTAATGATTTCTACGTTTTTGAGATCGTTGCTGAGCATTCCAGCTAGCCTGTACCCTAATTTTTGAATTTATTCATGATTTTGAAAAATGCCATTGTTGAATACTTGAGTTCTTTGACGTTTAACGATAGATTATGGAAGTTTGATGATAGTTTTGCATGTTTTGTAAAGTGATTTATGATAAAAATGCAAAATGGGGACTAAATTGTGAAAATGTAAAATATGGAGTTAAAGTGTGTAATTAATGAAACAAATGGGCTGTTAGAAGTCCCTATGAAATTTGACTACCGTGGGATTAGGGTTTAATTATGTAATTTTGCATTTTTATGTATTAAGGACTAAACTGCAAAGTAGTCAAAAGTATAGGGGTAAAATTGTAATTTAGCCAAAATGAATGTTTAGGCTAAATTGAATTGAATGAAAGTTTGAATGAGTTAATTTGATAATATATAGATCAAGATAAGGCGAGATCGAGTTTAGATCGGGGAAAAGGAAAGATCGATAAATAGCATATAGTTTTATCCGAGGATACGAGGTAAGTTCGTATAATTAGAATCGAACTTCTATATATTTCAAAATATTTGAAATGAATATTTTTGATTGAATAATTGATGTACTTGAAATATAAATGTTTTATTAATATATTATATTTTTTTATCGAGCCCCATTTGAACTATATGAATTCATAGGATACGAGTGACTTGTCACTACGGTTACCGATTAAGTCGAGCTCCTGCATTTGTTGTGGACTCACCACAGCTTGTATGAGCTTACTGATATACCAGCTCATAAGAGCTTATTGTTTTCAACTCATCGGAGCTTACCATTTCATCTCGTATGAGCTTACTGTTCAGCTCGATAAAGCTTACCATTTTAGCTCAATAGAGCTTACTATTTATCAGCTCAGGAGGAGCTTATCGATTCTGGCTCGAAAGAGAATAAATGAAAATGAATTGATGGATTACTGATGCTATTCACCCGAGTATCCTTTGAATTTCAAATAGATTCAACAGGCACAATTACTGTTTATACGGAGGAGTTACGGTTTATTGATGTTACTAATGTTATATATGACATATGAATTTGGAATGATGCAAAGTATTGTATTAATGGATGGTTTCATGTATTTTTAAATGACTAACATGTGATGAATACTTGTGATTAGGTATTTGTTAATTGAATTGGTTGCACTTATGTATTACTTTGATTATGTATAAATAGTAAGTTTAATTTTGAATTATGCGAGCTTACTAAGCTGTAAAGCTTACTCTGTTTCTTTTTCTATGTTTTATAGAGGTTTGTTAGCCCGTTCGTTTTGGACAAGTCGAAGTTGCACATCACACTATTCAATTTCCAATTTGTACTTTTGAGCTTGTGGATATTTGTAAATATGGCATGTATAGGCTAGTTTAAGAGATGATAGTTATGTTGCTTAATATCATGACTTTGTTATGTTTTTGTGTATAAGTTAAGCCATATGATTTGGCTTATTTTGGTACAATGTTTTGGTTGAATTCAATGTTCAATTATGGTATGTTTTGGAAAGGTATTGGTGGAATGAAATATACAAATGAAGTCTTGATATGTAGTTGTTAAATAAATAAATTATGCATGATGTTAAATAGGTATTTGGGTATGAAATTGTTAGGTTTTGATATGGCAAATGATGTGTATTGAAATGGTTATCTTGGCTGCCTATTGAGTTGTAAAAATGTGGTTATTTATGCTTGTGAAAGTTTGTGTTGTATGGTGGCAAAATGGCTTTGCAAATAGCCTATTTTTGTCCACATAGGTAGAGACACGGGCGTGTGTTTCATCCGTGTGTGACACACGGTCATGCTGCACGGCCGTGCGTCCCCTAGGGTACCCTGTTGTGTGACGGCCCTAAATTGACCCTAGTCGAAAAGTGGTTTCGGGACCACAAAACCGAAGCATAAAAATAAAGAACCGTTAGTTTCTATGTTTAATGTGCATGAATATGCATGTGTGAAAATTTCAATCTTTAATTTATTCACTTGAGTGTGAATCTTTTTAATAGGACTTATATGAGACAAATGTGAAATATGATAGGTAATTCTAGAAGTGATTCAATAATGCATGAAATAAAAAGGGTGGACTTGCATGTCAATTTCCCCACTTAATTAATAGTGGCCGGCCATGACATGATGATAAGCAATATGTGTTTGTAATAATAATAAAATAATGTATTAATGGCATAAAATAATAATAATAATAATAATAAAAGGGGTTAAACTAATTAGATGAATAAAACAAAGAAAAGAAAATTTGTGTTCATCTTTTAGCAATCCTTGGCAGAAACTCTAAGAAGAAAGGGAAGGGGAAACAAGCATTTGGTCACTCCTAGCCTTGATTAAGGTATGAAATTCATAATAGCTTTTGAAATTGTTGAATGTATTGAGTTAGTTACTAAGTCCCTTAGTTAGCCCATGTCCAAATCTTGAATTTTTGTTGGTATCATGAGTAATTGGTTAAGAGAAAATGTTCAAGAAATGGTTGTTGTTCATGTTATTTGGATGAAAATGGTACATAGGTGAATTAGAGTCTAACAAATGAGCACATTTGGGCATTAGTTGCTAAATGGAAAAGAATCGGCTAACAAGTTGTGTTCTTTGGCCGAATATGGTTTTAGGTATTTGGGTAATGTATGCATTTTTTAATTGATGGAATGAAGAGGATGCTTTAATTGTGTTAAGGACAATTGTAGGTTAAAATAAGGTTTGCTAAGCTAGCTATTAAGGTGAAATACAAATGTTAACAATTGATTTCTAGTGTATATATATGTGTGTATTAGCTGAATTTTGAACTTGAATAATGGTTTGAACACCATGTATTGTATTGAGAATGTTGAAGTGAATTTTATAGATAATTGTTTGATAAATTCGATTGTTAATATACATACTTGAATAAAATGTATACTAGGAATGTTTGAAAGAGTGATTTAGTATTAAACTGTTTGAGGACAGCTGCAGTAAGGTGATTTTGGAAAATCACCATAATTTGTAGGAGTTGAGTTAGAAGCTGGATAAATTATGTAAGTAAAGATTGAAGAGTCTAGTTTCTTACAAAAGAAACTATAGAAACAAAAGATTACCTATCTTGAGATATTTGCAGTATTGTGGGGTTGAGTCGAAATGACTACTAGATGTCCTGTTCCGTTTTTATAAAATCAGTATAAATTGTACAAAAATGGCCTTAAGATAAAATTTATATGCTTAGATTCCTTAATGAGTCTAGTTTCAAATGAAATAAGTGAGAACACATTTTGAATTCTGTACAATGAGAAATTTGATTCGTAGTGAAGAGTGGTCAGTTTAGTCAAGCAGTGAAACAAGGTGAAATTTAAGAAAAATATGGTATTGTTGGGCTAAACTAAAAATTATGAAAATTTTATGGATAATAGATAAATGAGTTTTCTGTCAAGAAAAATTTACGGCAATCGATTTGGAGTTTCATAACTCCAATTATAAATACTTTACTGGCTGTTGCTCAGGAAGTTAGTTTATAGGGAAATTGTAATTATATTGTAAACATTAAAGAAAATTTGTTAATAAATAAATTTTCAATTTTTATAAAGCTTACTATAATCTATATGTGTGAAAGCCGAATCTATATGTAGTACATTCTTAAAGTAATGCTTTAATAGTCGATTAATGACTAGTTTAAATTTGTTGAACTTAAGCTCAAGAGCATAGGGGACAATTTACGATAAGGGAAAAAGAAAGTAGCCGAGTAGCCACTTTGCCACCGTTCAAGTATATCCGAGGTAAGTCTTGAGTAATGGAACTTAGTCTATGAATTGATAAATCTTGATCATATTTAAGCATAACAATTAGTCTATAACATAATGGTTCTACTTGATTTATGTAGTGAGATAAATAGCTTGTACTTATGAATTGTAATTGAATAGTTATTGAAATTGTGTTGAATGGCAAATCGAAATCGTGCCCTCATATGGGTCTATTGAGCCGAAAGTGGAATGGTTATTAAGCTTGTTGTGCTTGTGTTCTAGTAATGTGAATGAAATACCAATGTATTAAGATGATAAGACATATGCATGATAAATTGAGATTATATCCGGGTCAATTCCTGAAGGCATACGTGCTGGTCGATTATATCCGAGTCAATTCCCGAAGGCATACGTGCTGGTCGATTATATCCGGGTTAAGTCCCGAAGGCATACGTGCTAATTTTCATATCCGGGCTAAGTCCCGAAGGCATTCGTGCTAGTTGCTATATCCGGGTTAAATCCCAAAGACATTCGTGTTGATTCGGAATTGGTGATACAAATTGTAATAATTCCAATAAAATACGTTCAAATTCTAAGATGATAAGGTATGTTTTATATATATACATTGTAAAGGTTGATTTGGTTTTAAATGTATTCGTTCAATTGAATAGAGAACTCCGAGTCGAATCTTAGGGTTGCATGAAATATTTAGCTTATTCGAGGTACGAAATTTTTGACTACAATGAAATTTAGTCAGGTTTGACTCTGTGCGTATGAATATAATGATTGAAGTGTGAGGTAACATAATCATGGAGTTTTATGTTATGTATTTATTTATCTTATAAACGTTATGTTTTAGTTGTAAATGATCTCATTACTTAAACTTACTAAGCATCGAAATGCTTACTCTGTACAGCTTAAATTCTCTGTTTTTTTATCTCGTTCGTTAGCTATCGATCTCGGGATTTCAAAGACGAAGTCATTCACACTATCCAAGCCCACTTGGTACCTTGTAGTTGAACTTTAAAAATGGCATGTATAGGATGGACTTTTGATGTTAATACGTATCTTTTGGTGTGTATATATATATAGCCATGCGAAAATGGCTTGTTAAGTTATTATATAATTTCCACTTAGTTAATATGTATGTGTAGTTGATATATAATTAATCTTTTAAATATTTTGATCGAATTGAACTTATGAATGAATCAAGATAATTATTAAATTAATGTGACTCCTTGTCTGTTGTATGAATGGAATTATCCGATTATAATTAAAAGAAACTTCTTGCATATTTGGTAATACTTCTTAAATCCTTCCGGCGACAAATGCGGGATTAGGGGTGTTACATGTTGAATTAAGTCAATACCTTACAGTTTTGGCACGGCTTGATCGCATGGGCGTGTGTGGCCATTTCGGAGGGCACACAGACTAGACACATGGGCGTGTGGTTGGCCATGTGACCCAAGTCAATATCCTCTCCAGTTTTCGCAGGGCCTGGCACACAGGCGTGTCCTCGGCTGTGTGACACAAGTCAGTATGTATGCCCTGTTTTGACACGGTTTAAGACACGAACATGTCTACTAGCCATGTGAGCCACACGGCCTGTTCACACTGGCGTGTGATATTTGAAATGTTGAAATTTTTCTAAGTTTCCAAAATTTTAATATACTATTGGTGTAGTCTCGAATGCATGTTTCAAGCTTTGTAAGCTAGATTTAAGTACATATTGAATGTGAATGAATGTTATTGACTGAAATAAGATGTTTTTGGGATAAATGATTGTTCTGAATTGAATTACAAGTCTGGTAATGCCTCTTAACCTATTCCGGTGACGGTTACAAGTTAGGGGTGTTACACTTTTCTTTAATGGTCTAATTACTATATAAGGACCTCAAGTTTTGACTTCCATAGCTATTTTATACTTCTAGCTACTAGAATTTGACTTTTGCATTTTATGCGATTTAGTCCATCCCATAATTAAGTACTAAATCGATAAAATTTTATTATCAAAATTTTCACATGACATTTCTAGCATATTACGGATCATATAACAAAATAAAAATAAATTTTATTTTAGGATCAGATTTATGGTCTCGAAACCACTGTTCCGATTTCAGTAGAAAATGGGCTGTTACATGTTGTATATGCCTAACATATGCAAGAACTTTGTTTTTTGGACACTCCTAAGTGTACATGGCTTTAGAATGGTGTTTGAATCCCAAAAGCTAATTTTGTCTAAAGGGGGAATGTTTGTGGGAAGGATATATGTATTAAATGACAAGTGGAAACTTAATGCAATCTCTGTAAAAGTAAAGATAATGAATTAAAATATCATTTCTTCTTTTGTTTATATGTTTGAGTCATTTAATTTATGTCATGGTAGGCTCAGACATGTTAATTATGATACTTTACGTAGATGAATTAATTTAGAGCACATTCCTTCATTTCACATTAATTATAATCACAAATATGAAACTTGTGTTGAGGTGAAATTAACATGGTCTTCATTTCAAACTGTTGAAAGAAGTACAAAACCACTTGATCTAATATATAGCGATGTTTGGACTTAAAGTTTATTCAAACTAGAGGAGGGAATAAGTATTTTATTACCTTCGTTGAGGATAGCACAAAATATTGCTACGTATATTTGCTTAAGAATAAAGATGAAACTATAGAGAAATTTATTCTTTATAAACAGGAAGTTGAAACCCAACTTAATAAAAAGATTAAGATGGTGAGAAGTGATCGTGGCCATGAATATGTTGAATCATTTGGTGAATACTGTTCACAACATGGTATTATTCATGAAGAGAGGCCACCATACTCTCCTTAATTAAATGGAGTAGTCAAACAGAAAAATTAGACTCTAAAAGAAATGATGAATGCATTGCTAGGAAGCTCTAGGTTATCACAAAACATGTGGGGGGAAGCTATTCTATCAGCTAATTATCTTGTAAATAAGGTTTCCCTCAATAAAAGGGACAAGAAACCATATGAGTTATGGAAATGTAAAAAAACCTTCCTACAATTACTTGAAAGTGTGAGGGTGTCTTGTGAAGGTAATGGCTCTGTTACCAAAGCAAATGAAAATAGGTCCTAAAACAATGGATTGTATTTTCAGTGGCTATGTAGATCATAGCAATGGATATCGGTTTCTTGTGTATGAATCAAAGAATCTTGACATTCACAAGAACACTATATTGAAATCATAGAATATCTCATTCTTTGGAAATATCTTCCCTTGTAAAACTAGGGAAGTTGATTCAAGCTCAATGAAACGAACTTCAGAGACTAGATGAAAATAGTCAAGACGTTCAACAAGAAGTTGAAACTGAGATAGAGCCAAGAAGAAGTATGTAACAGCCCATTTTAGGTAAAATCGAAACAGTGGTTTCGGGACCACAAATCCGATTCTGGAAGGGAAATTTATTTTTATATTATTTTATGGTCTATAGTATGATGTAATGTCGCATAAAAATTTCATAAAGAAATTTTACCGATTACATGTTTAATTTGATAAAGGACCAAATTGCAACAAAATGAAAAAGTTGAGTTCTAATAGCTAAAGGGATTAAATATCTATGGAATTTAAAGTTTGAGGTCCTTATATGGCAAATAGACCATTAAAAATGCTTAGTGGTTAAGGATGATGATTCATACATGGAAAATAAAATAAAATAAAGGATGAAATTGGAAAGTGAAAAAAATAAAAGATGATAATTGATTAAATAATGAAAATATCATCTTTTTCATCATCTTTCGCAAATTATTTCCATGAAAACCCTAGCTAAGAGAAAGTACCTCAAGCAAGCTTACTTTGATCAATTAGGTATGTTTTCTTGTCCCATTTTTAATGATTTTTAGATTTCTGAGATTGTAATAGCTTAATCTAGCTATCTCAGGGATTAATTTACAAAGCTATCAAGGTACTAAGGTTTTGCCATGGATGACCATAGTTGAATTATGAAGTTTTATGATAGAAAATAAAAGGTTGTTGATAGATAAATAACCTTTGTAAAGTGAATTTTGATGAAAATTGATTTAGCGTGTAACACCCCTAACTCGTGTTCGTCGTCAGAATAAGGTTTTAGAGTATTATCAGAACTTTTAAAATAATTTTAGATAATTCTCGTAAATTACTATTCATTAATGGAGATCATTCAAAGCGTCCCTTGATTGGACCCTTGAGGCCCAATACAAGCATTAGAATTGATTTGGGACTTAATTGGGAGCTCTAAGAATTTTTCTCGAGATTTTAAAAAATTTCCAAGGTGTAGGGCTCACACGCCCGTGTGGTCCAAGGGACACACCCGTGTGACCTTGGGATACGCCCGTGCTACAAGTCGTGTTCGACCCCGTGTAACTCTCTGACTTGTGCACACGGCCATGCCACACGCCCGTGTGCTAGGTCGTGTGGTTAATTAATTCAATTCGAAATTAGGTGTAGGTTTCACATGGCCAAGAGACATGCCCATGTTCTAGGTCGTGTAGCACACACGACTGAGACACACACCCGTGTCTGTAACAGTTTGGTTTAGACCCTAGTCGGAATAGTGGTTTTGGGACCACATATTCGAGCCAGAAAAATAATTAAATATTATTTTTCGTGCTTATGATGTGTGAATTAGCATGTGTGAAAGTTTCGTCTGAAAATTTAATCGTTTGTGCGTTTAATTTGATAAAAGGACCTAATCGCATAAAATGTAAAAGTTACCTATTGTTTGTTAAAAGTGCTTATTTGATTTGGCTTTGTAAATGAAAGGTTCTTATTATGTTATTAAACCATTAGTATGTTAAATGAACACTAATGGCCTTGTGTTTATTGATTTATTAGTTTTATAACAAAGGGCAAAATGGTAAATTAATTATAAATGAATTATAATTAAAATAAAGACATGAAATAAACCATTTCATGATCATCTTTGACCAAAAATACAAGGAAAGAAAAGGAAAAAAGAATAGCTAGGGTTCGGCTAAGGAAATCCTTGATTAAGATCAAGAAAAGAGGAATTTGGATTTAGACCGAGGGAAGTCGAAGGTTATAGAGTAGACGATTCGAGTCGACAATTTCGAGTATGAGGTAAGTTCGTATGCAAAATATGATGTTATAAGTATGTTTTGATGCTTTGATTATACATGAATTGTATATATATTTTTTGTTTGGATGAATACGATGATAAATCAATGGTATTTGGCACTAAGTGTGCGATTTAAACTAGCTTCTGCTATATGAGGCACTAAATGTGCGATACCGAGATAGCTGCAGTTAATTGAGATGGCACTAAGTGTGCGAAATTATTGTAGCTTCAGCTAACCTTTAAGGCACTAAGTGTGCGGATGGTTATAGCATGAAACATCTTCGAAAAGTTTTAAAATATCCTAGTGAGAGGTGAGAATGAAAATGAACGAAGGGAAGGTTCAGGTACATAAAATACCTATGTGGTAGATGGTATTATGTATATAAAGTTCATTGAATTGGTATAAACATATGGATGGTGTTGGTATAAAATGGATAGATGAATTGAGAATTTATAAATACTTATGTGTTAATGTTTTATATTTTATACACTATTGATGATTTTTAGTACGAGCTTACTAAGCTTTTGGAAGCTTACTTTGTATGTGTTTGCATTATTTTATAGATATCGAAGCTACTATGAGCTCAGGGATCGTCAAGGATCGTCACCACACTATCGAACTTCATTTTGGTACTTTTGAAAATGTATATTTTGAAGTATGGCATGTATAGGCTAGTAGTAGTGGAATTATGTTTTGTGATGTATATATATTTTTAGCCATGTGATATGGCTAGTTGGTGTTTGAACTCATAGTTGATAATGGCTTATGGTATGTTACGTTAATATGCAACTGTGGTATGTTATAGTTGGACAAAAGAAATGGTAAATGTTGGTAAGTTTGGTAAGTTTTAGCGTAAGATTGAATGATGTATGGAAAGAAATGCTTTGATATGCTTTTGGACATATGTTGTGACATAGATTAGTAAGGCTTATGAGTATGGATATGGGTAACTATTATATGAGATGAATGACTTATGTTGTGGTTTGGAATTAGCTGTATTTGGTTGTGCAAACAGACATGTTTCTTTGCTTGTATGTTGACCCAAATTGGGGTGGCAAATTGGGTATTCAAATGGCCTATTTTTGTCCACACGGGCAGAGACACAGGCGTGTGTCTCAGCCGTGTGTGACACACGATCATGTTACACGGTCGTGTGTCCCCTAGGGTACCCTACGAATTAAAAGCAGCATACCCTCCAGTTTTGACACGGCCTAGAGACACGGGCTTGTCTATTGGTCGTGTGTGGCACAAGGGTTGACACACGATCGTGTGCTCGACCGTGTGGCCAAGTCAGTAGCCTCCCTAATTTTCACATGGCCTGGCAAATGGGCATGTCTTGTAGCCGTGTAGACAAGTCAGTATTTATGCCCTGTTTTGCCACGGCTTAGACAAACGGGCATGTCTAAGGCCGTGTGAGGCACACGGCCTATTCACACGGGCGTGTGACCTTTGAAAAGTTGAAAATTTTTATAAGTTCTGAAAAGTTCACATGTTATCGATTTAGTCCTAGATGCACGGATTAGCCCTTGTATGCTCGGTTTAAGTTTGTATTGAACATGATTGAATGGTATTTATTAAATTGAGATGATATTTGGTATTTGGTTGTTCTGATATAAATTACGAGTCCGGTAATGCCACTTAACCTATTCCGACAACGGTTACAGGTTAGGGGTGTTATAGTGTCTCTACCCGTGTGCTCAATTTTGAGCATTTTGTTTCTCAAAATTAAGGTGCAGGGGACACATGGCCTAACCACATGCCTATGTTACCAGGCCATGTGTCATGCATAGTCTAGACACACGCCCGTGTGAACAAAATAAAGTCATTTCTAGCTTCATTTCTTACCCAAAATTTCACCCATGACCTGCACTTGAAACATACATCCAATACCAAACAATCCAAGCATTCAAATTAAACAATTTCATCATTCATCATGGCATACCATTACATGCATATGTGTTTATAAAGTTACCTTGGATTAACTTAGGCATTAACATCTTTTGATCACATATACTTAACATATATTTAACCACCATAACATGACATTACAAGTATATCAAAACAACCATTACTAGCCATTCCAATGGCTAGATTACAAGCATCATTATTAAGCCACTAATGGTCAAGTTGTCCTATTCATGTCATTAGACCAAAATGATTTTGCCATATATATACCCAAAATAACTAGTTGATAGTGTTACGATGCTCATGATCTCTAACCTTCGCCAGCTTCCGAGCACTATAAAACAGGGGAAAAATAAACGAGGTAAGCATTACATGCTTAGTAAGTTCGTATAATGGAAACAAAACTTACCAATCTCGTTTATTAAATCCAAGCATACAATATCATGTTCTCCATCCATTTGCCTAAATTACCTAAACATATACAGTCAATCAAACATGTTAGTCACAAGGTTTACATATACATCAAGTAAGGATAGATGAGCTCATCATGCTATACTCTTTCAAGACATTATCATTTCATCTCATAATTCTCATGCCATGTCAAGAGTTTTATGTCCGTTGAATCATTGAAATTCCGATGGATACTCAAGTAGTACACTTGGGGTGTACGATTCAATAATCCATCAATTCTTATTCAAGGATACCCATTAGGGCACTTAATCAAGGAACACACTCTCGAGCCATATATCGTATAACAGGATTACCAGTCCAGGCTAAATTCTTTATATAACGTAAGCTCAAAAGAGCTCAATTAGGATTAGCAATCTAGGCTAAACCCTAATCGTAACGTATACTCGAGAGGTATTATATCTGAATTACTCGTCCGGGCTAAATACTTTCTATAACAAGTTCAATAGGATTACTCGTCCGAGCTAAATCCCATCTGTAACAAATGCAGGACCTTATTCATTTTGGGAAAGCACATATATTCATCGGAATTTAATATTCAATCAGGACTTAACCATTTTTCACCATATCAAGCATGTATTAAATCTCTCATTATAGCATTCAAGTAAACATATTTACATGCCCGATTGAGTTACACAAACTTACCTCGACACTTGTTCGCGTATAAAATCTACTAATTCGAAACCTTTTTTTTTTCCTCAATCTAACCTCAAACTTGTGTTGTTTGAATCTATATAAATAGCTTTAATCATTAATTTCACATATTTCACATTTATTTGGACTCAATTTATGTCCTAGGCTAGCAGCTATAAGGATCAAATAGCTATGGAATTCAAATCTAGAGGTCCTTATATGATAATTAGACCATTAAAGGAAAGTATATAGATTCTTAGTGACTCATCCATGGAAAAATTAGAAAAGGTCAAGCACTAAATTGGAATTTAAAATAATTAAATTAATTAAAAGACGATAAAAGAAAATATCATCTTATTATTGTCATCTTCAACCTAAAATTCTATGGAAACCCTAGGAGAGAGAGGGGAAACTTTCAAGGCTTAATTGGATTTGGACAACACTAATCCGAGGTTAGATCGAGGAAAAGAAAATATTTCGGATTAGTAGTCTTTTTATGCGATCAAGTGTCGAGGTAAGTTCGTGTAACTTAATCTGGCTTGTAAATATGTTTAATTGAATGTTGTGTCATATGGAATGTGACTTATATTTATGAAAATTACTTGAATGCTAAAACGAGAAATTGAATACATGGTTGAAATGATGAAAAAGGGGTAAGTCTCGATTGAATGTTGAATTTTGATGATTATATGCGCTTTCCCGAAATTAATAAAGTCCTGCATTTGTTACGAACGAGATCTAGCTCGGACAAGTAATCCCATTGAACTTGATATATAAAGGATTTAGCTTGGACTGGTAATCCTGTTATACGATATGTGGCTCGAGAGAGTGTTTCTTGGTTAAGTGCCCTAATGGGTACCCTTGAATATGAAATTGATGGATTATTAAAACGTACACTTCGAGTGTACTACTTAAGCATCCATTGGAATTCAATGATTCAACGGACATAAAACCCTTAACATGGCATGAAAATATTGAGATGAAATAATAATGACTTGAAAGAATATTGCTTGATGAGCTCACCTATGTTACCTAATTGATATGAAGATTTTGGTGACTAACATGTTTGATTGAATGTATGTGAATAGGAAATTTAGCCAAATGGGTGGAAACATAGCATTGTATGCTTAGATTTAATAAACAAGATTGGTAAGTTTAGTTTCCGTTATACGAACTTACTAAGCATGTAATGCTTACTCCATTTAATTTTCCCTTGTTTTATAGTGCTCGGAAGCTCGTGAAGGTTGGAGATCACTGTATCATCGTCACACTATCAACTAGTCATTTTGGGTATACTTAGTAAAATCATTTTGGCATAATGGCATGTATAGGACAACTTGGCCAATAGTGGCTTGAAATGCTCTTTTGTAATCTAGACATTGGAATGGCTAGTAATGTTTCATTTTGGTATGACTAAGTAGATTATGATGATATATATATACATATGTGTGATGTTAAGAATATGTGATTAATGTTGTGAATGCCTAAGTTAACTAAGGTAAGGTGGTATCATGTATGCTTGTAATGATATGTCATGTTAAATGAAATTGTCTATTTTAAATGCTTGGAATGGTTGGTATGGGTTGTGTGTTTCAAGTGCAGGTATTGGGTGAAATTTTGGGTGAGAAATGAAGCTAGAAATGGCTTCATTTGTCCACACGGGTAGACACACGGGCGTGTGTCTAGACTGTGTGTGACACATGGCCTGGTAATATGGGCATGTGGTTAGGCCGTGTGTCCCCTGCACCTAAATTTTGAGAAACAAAATGCTCAAAATTGAGCATATAGGCAGAGACACAGGCGTGTATCTTAGCCGTGTGGTGTGTTCTGGGCCGTGTGAAACCTGTACCTAATTTCGAATTGAATTAATTAACCACATGGCCTAGCACACGGGCGTGTAGCATGGCCGTGTGTGCAAGTCAAAGAGTTACAAGTAGTCAAACACGGCCTTTAGCACAGGCGTGTCCCTTGGACCACATGGGTGTGTGAGCCCTGCACATTGAAAAAAAAATTGAAAAGTCACAAAAAACTTCTTAAAGTTCCCGATTAAGTCTCGACTAGATTCTAATGCTCGTTTTGGGCCTCGAGGGCCTGATCAAGGGACGTTATGAATGATCTCGGTAAATGAATAGTAATTTACATGAATTATTTGTAAATTTTCTTGAAAATTTTGATAATGCTCCAAAACCCTGTTTTGACGACGGATACGGGTTAGGGGTGTTACAAAGTATTTTCGTATTTTTTTTCATTTCTTGTTTGCAACTGGCGGTATCTCAATCACTACTAAAGGATTTTGCGATTTCGAGCACATTAAGTTGATCAAATGGAGCAATTTCTATCCTTCTCTCATTTTAATTTATTTGTGTGTTTGTACATGATTAACTTAATTTTAAAGAATATGGAAGTTGTGTTCATGAGTGGCTAGATCCTTAGGGAGATTGAAAAGCGAATGTGAGAGTGATTAACAAAAGAATTAGGGTTTTTTGATAGAGTTAGTTGGTATAAATTCATGTGTGTTTAAACCTTAAGATTGACGACTCTAGAAAGTGATCTAGGATAAATGAGGTCGAGAGACACGTTTATCGAGTAAATTGTGGATTTATCTTGGTCAGAAAAGTGAGGTCGAGAGATAAGCGTGTATTGGTCGATTAGTTAAGTAGTAGAGGCCGAGAGGTAAGACTGTTTAATTAACAACTAATTCCCTAATAAAAACCCGAATTCTGAAGTTAATTACAACCACTGAAGTGAGTTAATGTTCTTCATGTTAATTGAGAGATCTTTGTTGTTATCTTTGTTTTTAGTAGATAGTTTTTTCTACAATTTTAATTCTCAATTTTAATTATCGTAATATGATTTTTGGCGATTATTGTTTAGACCTAATAGTGTAGATAATATTTTTAGATTTAATTCAACCTCCCTTGGGTACGATCCTCGGAATACTTCCTTGTGTTTCGTTGTAACTCTAAATTATATTACAATTTGACTTGTTCGCTTGAAGATATCACATTGATTTTATATGCTTTATTTATACGAGTTTTACTCTAAACGTTTGCATATTTGGAGGCGGTCAGAAAACCTAAGATTTATATGACATTAAGCATAGAAGAGGATTCTATTCGCATTCACATTGCCATAAGGAGCCTTTTTGGTGGCAAGAGGTTGTGCAATAAAATTAGAAGCCTTGTTCAACAAAAATATTTGGGCATTGGTGACATTGCCAAAGTATAAGAAATTTTTAGATTAATGTAGATGGTTATTCAAGGTGAAGAAACATTCTGATGGAAAAGTCCCTTGTTATAAAGCTAGATTAACATTGAAATTTTAATTCATACTAGAGTTTCACATATGCAACGATTATGTTATTTAGAAATTGATATTTCATTTGATTATAAAAAAAAAATATTGTTTGCAATATTAATTTCTTATATCATATTTAAAATTAATTTTTTATATTAAATTATTTATCGTTAGATGAAATCAAATTTGAATCACAAAATATTTAATTTATTCAAAACACGATCTAATTAGTAAAACCTTTAAAACATTTTTTTAGTATCTTAAAAATTACTATGTTATATTATATATAATTTATACTATATTTGGATTGGAGTAAGGAGAATGAAAGGAAAAGAAGAATCTTTCCCTTATTTTGATTGATATTTTTATTGAAGGGAAATTGAGTATTCACTACTTTCCTTTGGTTTTATTTACCCCAATTTGGGTTAAGGAAAGAAACGAAAAAAGATTTTTAAGATGTGAATTATTTTTTTATTCTCTTCATTTTCCATATAAATTATTTTATAAAAAGGACATTGTAAAAAATCATCCTAACCAACTTTTTCCTTTCCTTTTCACCAGTTAACCAAACAAACATTGTTAAAATTATTTTCCTTTTCTTTAATAATTTTTAATTATCTAAACAAAATAATTGGTAATTCTTTTCTCTCCTTACTTTTTTCCTTACTTATCTTTCCTTTCTTTTTTCTTTAATCTTGTTAATTCAAACATAGAGTTAAGTAAAATTTAACAAATTTCAAGTTCTTTGTAACAATCTATTCGAGGTGTGCTCTTTGACGACTATTATTATTATTATTATTATTATTATTATTATTATTATTATTATTATTATTATATAAGGCATGAGAAAATGAGTGACATAATTTGAACTTGTTGTCAATCTACCCACATTAGATAACTGATGTTAGTATTTAAAATAATATTTTATAAATAAATTTAAATAAAATATTTTAAAATTATTTAATTTAAATTTGAGTCTAACTAACCGTGGGCAAAAGTAGTAGTAAGCATCCCAACTTATTTTTAATTTTAGCAAACATACATAAATAATTTTAATTTGATTGATTTGTTTTCCTATAGCTTAGGCATTGTAATCATCGTCAACTTGTGGGGGCTTTCTATAAAGCTATATAGTCTTTTGAAACAAAGCAAAAGTAGCATGGGATTTACTTATTACAACTGTAAAGTACTAAAATGGATTTAATTTAATACTCTTGAATTAATTTGAACCTCTTGTCAAGCAATAGGTTTTATTTCTATTTCTACAAGTCACCTAACTTTATTGACCTAAGACTCATAAAATAGTTGTTCGTGGCAAAGGGATTGACTATTGACTTCCATACCTATTTTATTACAATGTATACAAATTAACTTGGACCAACGCTGTTTACAGGTAGAAACTTTTAGACAGAAAACCTGTATGTGCATTTTACAATATCCTTTCTTTTTTTCTAAAAAGATCTGATTGGCAAATAAATTTAAATAAAAAATCATTATTAAATAGTAATTCACGTCAATCATAATAAAATTTATAAAATTCATTTTCTAAATTTAATCTAATTCGTATTAATGGAATCAGCCAAATCACGTAAGTAATTTGAGTCTAAATAGGCGGTAAGGTAAGTTGATGATGGGTAGTTTTTTTTTTTTTTTCTATTAAGGTATTTATTAAAGTAAATTTAGTGATTAATTTTTTATGTTCTGTAAGAACATTGAGGAATAGATATAGATCATAAATTTTAAAACTATTCGATATTCAAAATAAAAATTAAATCTACAATCATTGATTAAAACACACAAAACTATTATTATATCACCTAACCCTATAATTGAAAAGTAGTTTTCCATTGAAGAATGGAACCTCCGTGTTTGTTACACTAATGCTTCCATATTTATGAAAGTGCTAGGAAAATCAGCTAAACTCTTTTTGTGACAAAGACTCTGACGGTACAATATTTATATGGATAGGGCATATACCTTATAGACTGGGGTCACCAAAATTGACGCATCACCCTATTTTATTTTTCACAATAACATTCGAATCACATAATTAAACTAAGATAATATAAAGAAATTATCTCATATGTTGCTACATTAAAACTAGATTAACAGTCCTCGGATTATCATGTAAAGGGGAAAGAATCCTATTAAAAGAATTAATTGAAAAAACGAAACATAAGGTGACCCCTAATTATGTTTATGAAATTTAGAGAGTATTTCAACAAGCACTTTTATTTAAATAATAGAAATCGGATTTTCTATCAAGTAACTTTGAACTCCAGTTTTCATTTTCTATATTTTCCCCCAAAAGTCTAACTTGAAGGCTACAAAGAAGTGGAAGAGTAAGTAGGTTCTAGAAATAGTCCAGCTTTTATGGCATTGGGGAAAAATTATATAATATATAAGTTATACATAATTTAGTATTTAAGTTTATTTTTTTAATATGATCATGTTATATTTTGATTTAATATGGTATTTATATTTGATAAAAATTATATATTTTGATATTTAAGAATAACAATGTTAACTTTTTAGTATTGAATTTGGGTTTTAGAAATTACTTGAAGAAAATTCATAATTAACTAATAATATTAGGAATTAACTTTCATCAATTCAATCATATACCCAAATTAAATCATATCTTTCAGACTATATTCGACAAATTAAATGAAAAATTAAATAAATTCACAATTAACACAAAATTTATTCTATTAATAAAATCATAAAAAATCAAACATAATGATATTAGCAATTAATTTTCATCAAATCAATCTTAAAACTTGAATTAAATACTAAAAAGTTAACATTGTTACCTTTGGGTACCAAAATATATAACTTTGGTCAAATACATGTACTAGACTAGAAAAAAAAACACAGGTATTGTATTAAAAAAAAAGTCAAACTTAGGTACATAGTAGGATAAAAGTCCCAAAAATCATTTATTAACATAAGAGAATGTTGGAAATACGTTAGTGAAATAAACAATAATGTAAAATATTGATTTAAATCACAAGATCGAGCCAGAACAATATAGATATATAAATAAAAAAAATCTAAAAAATAGAAATTGGAAATAAAACTGGATCGAAATTTTGTATTCGTAGGTAGGCATAAATTCGACAGGTAGTTTAGGCCTATTTTCACAGTTTCCTTAAGATAGATTCGGCTACTCCTTTGGTGCTGGAGATGCTTTGGTCGACTGTCTCCCAGGATACAACAACGAGATGAGCACGACAGTAACACGACTGCAGTGATCAATGAACTGTAGCCTAGCTTTCTTTTATAAATGAAAACAGGCTCAAAATATGCAAGGAAAAGATCTTGAATTTTTTTCCAAGAAAAATAAAGGAAAATTCAGTGCGTTTTTCTCCTCCAAATTATTTCGGTTTAAATAAAATAATCAAAATGAAAGAATTTTTGGAAATTTCTTTTGACTAATGGAGCCATTAACGTCCGTGAATTAAGGAGCCGTTAAAAACTTAGGGTCCGTTTGGAAGCTAGCAAATGTTTTACAGTGTTTGGAAGCTGGAAAACATTTTCCAAAGGGAAAATATTTTACTAGACACGGGTAAAATGGCTTCAATTTGGGGAAAATGTCTTACTGATTTCATTTCTGTAAGACATTTTCCATTTCCTCTTCATCCAGGTAAGCCTTTTTTTCTTCAGTTCTTCAACTTTAAGCTTTCTTTTTCTTCCATTCTTCAACTTTTTCCATCTCCTTCTTCATCCAGGTAATCTTCTTCTTCTTTCATTCTTCAAATCTCTTCTTTAATTCTGCATTTTCATTTTGTTTTGGTGATGGGTTTTGTGATGTGGGGTTGTGATTTTGGTGCAGGAACTGATATCAGTCGACTGATATCACTGGTGTCAAGAAGAAAGGCTTCCCTGGCCTTAGAGGTATGCATTTCATGAACCCTAAAATACTAAAAACTCTGCTGTTAATTTTTTTACCTCCAATACAATCACTCTTTGACATGGATATAATTCCTTGCCTGTTTTCAACAAAGTGTTTCCCAACTGCCTACCTATCTGTCTCTTGTTTTGGCTAATTAGTATTTCTCATAATACCCATTGATGTCATTGCAAAGTATTTTTATTTACAGAGTCATTGCAGAGTATTTTTATTTCTCATAATATGTAAAGAGTATTTTGTGATTGCCCAGGTAAAATTTTCATTAAAGCTATGTTCTTCCCACTGAGTTGATCAATATAGATAAATGAAATCTCTTCCTCAATCCTCCTATCTTTGGCTTTACCCCATGAAACCTTGATGGTCTAAGACAGGTTCTACGCATGGATATTTAAATTGAAAATTATGTTTTTTTTGAAGGATTTAACTAAGTGATAAGTCATTTAGGTTTGTGGTAGCAAATCAAACTAGCACAAAATCTGGTTTCAATTCTGAAATCTCAATTAAAGCTGTAGAAATTTTAATAAAGAAGAAAAAACTAAGATTCATGTTACAGGCCAATTTTGGCCCAAATACATTACAATACACCAAGCCCAATTTGCGGGCCCAATACCTAAACATAACCCTAACCCAAATCACCCCAAAACCCACTAACCCAATAAACAAAATAAAAACCCAAAACCCCAACAGCAGCCCAATCAAAACCAAAATTAAAAAAACAAACCCTAGCCTAAACCACTTGCCCTGCCGCCTCTGACTCCCACCGCCTCAGTCACATCGATAGCGCAAGTGCCTCTGCTCCACCGCCCATTTTTCTGCAGAGAAAGGACAACAAATAATAAAAAAGGATTGTAAAGGCTTTATAAAAGCCGAATGGATGATTTTGTAAAAGGGGGGGATTCATTTTTTTTCTCTGGCAAGTCAAGCAAAATATAACACATACATTAGCTTTTAAAAAAAAACGATAGATCAGGAGAGGAGTGTGCAAATCAAAGATCGAAATAAAAAGA
Organism: Gossypium anomalum; assembly: GCA_025698475.1. Classification (NCBI taxonomy): domain Eukaryota; kingdom Viridiplantae; phylum Streptophyta; class Magnoliopsida; order Malvales; family Malvaceae; genus Gossypium; species Gossypium anomalum. The sequence continues at coordinate 68,055,178 of CM046956.1, forward strand.
GGTGATTAATTTTTTTTTTCCCTTCCTTTCGAATCTGTTTCTTTCTTCTGTTTCCTATTCAAATACAAACCCAAATACATATATATATATATATATATTATATATTTAACTAAAAAACAACACTTAAAAAATATATACAAAAATTTAAAAAAAATAGGAAAAAATACCTCTCCCACATGGTAGTATGCAGCGGCACACGTAGCCAAGACGATGGTGGTCCGGCGACCGGACCGACGATCGGACCCTGACCAGATCCCCTCCTCTCCCCTTTCCTTTCTCCCCTCTCCTTTTCTCTCTTTTTTTTTTTTTTCTCTCCCCCAACACAAATGAATTTTTAAAAATTTTTTGACTTTTATAGGGGACCAAAACGCACCGTTTTGGTCCCCTCCGTTTAATGATAAAAACGACGTCGTTTCATGTTGGGGCGGACCGACCCGACCCGCCCCAGGTTAGGATCCGCGTGTTTTTTATGGGAGGGGCTAATTGCGCTTTCAGCCCTTCCGCTTTCTTTTGGGTCTACAATTAGGTTTCTTGTGTTCGTAATCTAGCCCGCTAATTTTTCATGTTTTCAATTTGGTCCCCTTACCTACGCAGCTTTAAATGGCTCGGAAAATTGCTCTTTTGGTCCCCACTACTTGCACGCGTGTTCGAATAAGTCCCCTTCTTACATTATTATTTTAAATTCATACTGAAAATTTTGATTTTAATTCTATTTCGTCCTTTTCTTTATTTCTCTTTAAAATTGCCCTGAATTTTGTTTCGGTCCGAAATTTAGTCCTTTTTTATTTTAGTTTATTTTCATATTATTTTCGTTGTTTTATTTCATTTTAAGTATTATTTGATTATCATTATTATTATATTAGTGTATATTTTATTTACACACGTATATGTATTTATATTTACATAGTATTTCTTTTTTAAATTATTTTATTTTGACATTATATTATGTTTACTTTTTCGAATTTCTATGTTATTATTATTAGTTCATGTTTAGTTATATATTTATATATTTATAATAAGTGTACATATTTAATATATTTGTGTATACTTAAGTAATATTATTGCTGGTCTTTTTATGTGTATATATAAATATTTATGTAATATATTAATAGTTTTTACTACGTATATGTTTCCGTAATATTACGTATTTTCAACATCATTATGCATTTTTATACATTACATATATACCTTTAGTATTATATTTTTATATATTATGTATACATACACTTTGTACATATGATATTATTTGTATATATATCATTATATACCATTACATTTATTATCTTCACTATTATAATTTATTATTTTATCTTAATACTATATTATGTATGTATTATTATACGTTATATATGTACGTTTTAATATATTATGTTTACATATATTATGTATATTTCAATATCGAAGTTATATATTTTCATACAATCTTATGCACATATATTTACATACATATATATTTTTTATTTATTATATTATATGTTTATACTATACTATTTAGGTCTTAGAATTATCTTATGAGTACATTTTTTATTGATATACTATGTATATATTTTAAGCACTACATTTTACCTATATATTATACGCATATTTCAATATTATTATTATCTTTAATGTATATACGTATAGGTATATGTGGTATTATTAATATTTTTAATGTTACATTTTCTGCTACCTTACACACTATTATTGTATACACATAGTTTCATACATATTCTTAATATCATTATTATATATTTATATATATATTCGCTATTTTTTCATGTTTAATATCACGCATTGTCATTGTAATATTCTTGTTGTATGTATTATATGCCTTGATGTATTTCCGACTATTATCTTTCGTTTCCCGTCCATTTTTATATATTTCCCCGTTGTTCATCATTTTAAAATATTTATTTGTGTTTTATTCACTTCAATACATAAGGCAATATATCGATTTAACATTAAGTCATCGAGTTCATCGCTATGTTGGGTGAATGTCAATTGACTCGTGTTAAAGCGATATACCCTTCTCAAAAGCCGGAATAAACCAAAATTTCTCTTCTTTTAATCAGATCACGACTAACTGTTACATTGAACCCGTATCTTTGAAAATCAAGATAACACATGTTTATGAGATACCAATTTTTGGGCGTCGCGAGGGTGCTAATACCTTCCTCGCGCGGAACCGACTCCCGAACCCTAATTTTTCTCTGGCTTTTAAACGTAGACCTAAATTTAGCCTTCCTTTTGTTTTAAAAATGAATCTAATAGGTGTCCGATCACACCTAGGAAAAAGGATCGGTGGCGACTCCCGGTTTATTTTAAAACCAAATTTCAATTTCCAATTTTCTAATAAATCGCCACAATTAGCGACCCGAAACCAAAAATTTTACGTCGCTACAGCTGGCGACTACACTGGGGACGATTTTGAGAGTCGAGTCGAATTAAACACGTTTTGTCCAAGTTTTCAAATTTCATTGTTCAAAGTAAATATTTGGTCGAGATCCGAAAATCTCGTTTTCAAAATTCATGCATTTGCATCGTGTTGTATAACTCGTTTTTGCCCTTTTGTTTTTCAGCTTTAAAATTTTTATGGTTATTTTTGGTTTAATTTAAATAAAAATGTTTATGAGTTTTTCCCCACACACCGTGCACTTGCATTTTGCATAACATGAGCTCTATGCCCGGCTCATGCATTTTAAGTGAAAGTAAACGCTACGCCTTCGTGAGTTAACTTGTCCCTCCGCACAGGCTAGTGAATACTTTCGGGTTACATATGACTTATGCTTTCGTGAGTTAACTTGTCCCTCCGCATAGGCATAAGTAAATGTAATCCCTCGAATTGAACTCGTGAGCTTGTGATGAGCTACGACCGAGGCTTCGTACTAGTCTTAGTAGATGACGGTACGAACGATTCGAGTACCTGTCTAGAATTGAAACTGCATATAGTGAACCGTACGAGCCATCCAATTAGAGCCATGCCGAACCTCTGTCCGCTTATAGTCACCAAAATAAGTACACGGGGAAAATATCTTTTGCCTTTCATTTACACTGTTTATGTAAAAAAAGTGGATTGGGTAGTTTAATTTGTTTCTCAAATGTTTGTTGTATTCACTAACCAAGTTTGTTTGTTTTTATTTTTATTCATCATGCATCATAGGCATCACATTAGGAAGGTGTTGATTAAAGGTTAGTTGCCAAAGAACGGGTTTCTGATGGAGGAGTCAATTACACAAATAACTAAGAAGAATGCCGTGGTTCGGGACTGGTCTCTAAAGACTCAGAGAGACAAGGGGGACAGTCTAGTGGAAGGGTGTGTTGCCAATTTGCCCGAACAAATAACTGTGAATGTTCATCAAAATAACCTAGAGGATTTGGTGCGAATTTGGAATCAGTGGGATTCAGACATTAAGGGCATTTTCACAGAAAGGTATGGAGATATAGCTCACTTGATCACCATCCGTGTAGACGAACAGTTGATTCAAGCCATGGTTCGATTTTGGGACCCAGCTTATCAATGCTTCACTTTTAATCAAAAGGACATGACTCCAACCATAGAAGAGTATGCTGCTTTACTCCGCATCAACAATGTGCAATTCGGCAAGATATACGTGAAGGAGCCTAAGCCAATGACCTTCAAGAAGAAATTAGTAAGACTGACAGACATGACTAATGCATGGGCCGAAAAATAGATAAAAAAGAAGAATGAAACCATTTGCATTCCATGGTCTTCCTTACGAGAATTGGTTCTGAATCATCCTGACATATTGAAGAAAGTAAATCTATTCGCCTTGGCCATTTACGGTTTGGTCATTTTCCCGAAAGTTCTCGGACATCTTGAAGTCGCAGTATTTGATTTCTTCGAAAGGCTAAAACAAGGAGTCAACCCTGTCCCGACTATCTTAGCCGAGACATTCGAGTCCTCAATGACTTGTCGAAGGGTTGGAAAGGGTCGATTTATCGGATGTGCACAGCTGCTCAATGTCTGAATTTTGAGTCATTTTTGGAAAGTAGAGCGCACTCCATTCCACATGTTTTCAAAAACATTCGCCCCACTAGAAGCTTACCTCAAGAAAGAATGGCCGAAAGAAGTCACCGAGCAACATTGGGTATCAGTTTTTCAGAATCTTCGCGCCGAGGATATAACGGGAAGAGCACCCTGGATCCGTCCTTCAGTCTTGCTATACAAATGTGGAAGCCAAGATTGGGTACCTTTGCTCGGGTTATGGGGAGGAGTTGGATATGCTCCGCTATTAGTCCAAAGGCAATTTTCTTCGCGACAATTTATACCCGTGGCGGAGGATTAGCACAATTCGAGTTAAGCTTTTCGCGTGAGGATATATGAAGAGAGTCCGAGATATTGCAAAGTCTTGGAAGGAAATTCATTTCATGGAATTAGCCTTGTATGCTGATACCCTTACCCAAGACTATGACATATGGAGAAAGCAACGGGTAAGTAGTCAGCAAATCTCATCAACAAATTACACTGTCCAGAATCCCTTTTTGGAGGAAATGCCATCCGAATTGGAAATGGCTAGACAAGAGCTCATAGAGAACGCCGTTAAGAGCGGTAGAATGGAAGGTTCAGAAGTTTCGAAAAGGGCAGCGCCTATGAAAAAGAAGGAACCAGAAACCCACATGGTCAGGATGGGAAATCGCTATGCCTCTAATTCATATCCTAACCAACCCCGACCCCGAAATTTTCCACCTCCAAATTTCTATTATCCTCCTAAAACCCCTTACTACCAAACACCACCTCCTTCCTACCCCGTATACGCCATGAACAACTAAAGACCCGTCACCACTTTTTCACAAAACACTGCACCCGTTCAAAACCAACCCAGAAATTAGCTAAGACCAGCAAGGCCTAATCCCGAGAGACCGCAGTTTACTCCCATCCCTGTGTCATATGGGGAATTGTACCCAAAACTTTTGGAGAAACAACTGATTTCCCCTCATTACATGGCACCCCTTAAACCTCCATACCCAAAATGGTACGATCCAAGTGCTAGTTGTGCATACCATGCGGGGAACCAGGGGCATTCTACTGAGAACTGTCTGGCTTTCAAAAGAAGAGTTCAAGGGCTCATCGATGCGGGCATTTTGCGATTTGATGGTACTGGCGGTACGGCTGGGAATCCATTCCCAAACCACACCGAAGGTAATGTGAGCGTAGTAGGAGAGAAAGATAAACGACAAAGTAGAAGATGGGTTTCTGAAGTGAGAACACCTCTGCAGAGAATCTGGGAGGTACTAGTTGAAAAAGGGTTGCTTTGTCGTTTTAACGGAGTATTCGAAGGAAAGGATGCAAAGAGTCACAATTTTTGTGAGTTCCATGGCATCGAAGGGCACGACATTCAGTCCTGTGATGAATTCAGAAGATTATTGCAAAGTATGATGGATAACAAGGAGATCGAGATTTTTTGTAAAGCCGAAGAGGCCGATAGTGGAGAAATATGTGCCTCTGACAATCGATCATCAGGTCCCCCTTATAGCGCTGATCGACCATTGGTGATTTATTATGACGTGAAGAAGGAGTCGGTGAAACCAAAAATGATAATCGAAGTACCATCTCCTTTCCCTTATAAGGACAATAAAACAGTACCGTGGAGATATGATGTCAATATCGTCACGCCGGAAGTTGGAAAGTCCAAAGCCATAATTGAAGATGTTGGGGAGGTAGGTCATTTTACCCGAAGTGGACGGTGCTATTCTAAAAAAGTTGAACCGGTAAAGAAAAGTAGCGACTTGAAGCAAAAAGGGAAAGCAGTAATGCACGAAGTCGAAGTCAAACAAGAAATTCCACCTGTGTAAGAAACTAAAATGCCTGTGAATGAGGAAGAAGCTCAAGAATTCTTGAAATTTATCAAGCACAGCGAATATAGTGTGGTGGAACAATTGAGCAAGCAAGCGACGGTAGCGAATCTCGATTCTATCTCTACTATTAAATTCGAGAGCCACACCTAATGCTTTATTGAAGGTGTTAAATCAAGCTTATGTGGCCAACAACATATCCGTTGAAAAGCTTGATAGGTGGGTAAACAATTTGAATGCGGACAATTTCATCTCTTTTAGTGATGATGAGATACCGCCAAACGGTAGAGGTTCGGTGAAAGCGCTGCATATTACGACGACTTGCCGCAAGGGGCTATATAATACCTAACGTACTCATCGACAATGGGTCAAAGACTCAACGTCATGCCTTTGGCCACGCTTTCTAGGATTCCGATGGATTTGTCCTACTTAAGGCCCCGTCATTCCACGATAAGAGCATTCGACGGAACGAGGCGCGAAGTCATGGGAAGATTGAGATTCCTCTAGAAGTGGGCCCTTACATTTATGATGTCGAGTTCCAAGTCATGGACATTACACCGTCATATAACTGCCTTTTGGGGAGACCCTGGATCTATTCTGCTGGAGCGATCCCATCATCCCTCCACCAAAAAATGAAATTTATCATGGATGGCTGTCTGGTCACAGTTGAGGGAGAAGAAGACATCGTCGCATCTATCTCTGCAGATGCGCCATATCTTGAAATAAGCAAAGACGCAGTGGAATGTTCCTTCCGATCCTCGAATTTGTCAATGCCACTTTCGTTCTTTGAGGAAACAAAATTCCAGATCTTTGGCGTCGAGAAATACCGTAATGGGTGTCAAATTGACCGTGGGAAGAGGAGCTCGAGCAAGAAGAGGTTTAGGCAGACATCTGCAAGGAATAGCTAGGGCTTTAAAGCCAGTGCACCACAAAGCCCGATGCGGTTTGGGGTTCCACTGATATCGTCAAAGAAGAAGACAATGGAAGAAAGATCGGGAAAGAAGGATCGCAAGAACTTTGGGTGAGAACCGAATGGGAGCCCATAGAATACCCTCCTTTGTCAAAAACATTTACATCTGCGGAATGATATACCACTGGACAAGACGATCCACGAAACATGCTGAAGATAATTGAAAGGGGTTTTGAAATGTCGAAGATAAATGTCATTGACAAAGGGGCTGGTACAAGTAAAGATGTCTCGAGGATACGCCCTTGCCCTCCTGGTTTCATGTTGAATAATTGGACTTCCGAGGAGCTTCTTGTAGTTTATAAGTCTTCAGAGTAATGCCAAACATTAACCTTCTATTATGTCTTTAGATATAATAGAATTTTTTTGTAAGAGCGTGCATTCGCTCTTTATCATTCAAATGAATATCAATGAAGATGCATTTTGTCACAATTTTTTCGCATTATCGCTAATTTCATGAACATTTTCTCATTTCATAGCCTATACTCACATTTGCCACATTCCATGCCATAACATTTTTGTCTGTTGTTTCCCATACTCGGATACCCCTCTATAGCTTCCTTTTCCATTCAACTTTCAGGTGCTCAGATATCGATGACATGAACAAACCCGTTACGAATCTTGAAATTGATTTTGAGAAGGCTGTTTGTTTAGGAGAATTTGAAGCCGAAGACAATGCTGAAGATTATGTCTCGTCTCCTGAATTGTTAAGAATGGTGGAATAAGAGGATAAACAGATTTTGCCTCATGAAGAATCTGTGGAAACAATAAACTTGGGCACTGAAGAAAGGAAACAAGAAGTAAAGATTGGGACTTCTATTTCACAGAGCACCAGGCATAATTTGATCGCTCTACTTCGTGAGTACAAAGATGTTTTCCCATGGTCATACCAGGATATGCCAGGGCTAGATGAAGATTTAGTGGTTCATAAGCTCCCATTAAAGCCAGAATGCAAGCCCATCCAGCAAAAATTAAGACGGATGAGACCCGAAATGCTGTTGAAAATAAAAGAAGAAGTCAAGAAGCAATTTGATGCTGGATTCCTACAAGCCTCCAAACATCCAAAATGGGTGGCTAACATAGTCCCGGTACCAAAGAAAGATGGCAAAGTATGAATGTGCGTAGATTACCGCGACCTAAATCGAGCAAGCCCAAAAGATAATTTCCCCTTACCACATATTGATACGTTGGTAGACAACACAACAAAACATTCATTTTTCTCTTTCATGGATGGATTCTCGGGGTATAATCAGATCAAGATGGCCCCTGAGGATATGGAGAAAATTACCTTCATAACAATGTGGGGAACGTTCTGCTACAAGGTGATGCCATTCGGGTTAAAGAATCTTTGGGGCAAACATATCGAGAGGGCTATGGTGACATTATTCCATGACATGATGCATAAAGAAATAGAGGTCTACGTCGACGATATGATTGCTAAATCCCGAGGGGAAGAAGAGCATGTAGTAAACTTGAAGAAGTTGTTCAACAGGCTGAGAAAGTTCCAGTTAAAGCTCAATCCAGCCAAATGTACATTTGGGGCCACCTCAGGGAAGTTGCTAGGCTTCATTGTCAGTGAAAGAGGTATCGAGGTTGATCCAGACAAAATAAAAGCCATTCAAGAGTTACCACCTCCGCGCACGCAAAAGGAAGTTAGAAGATTTTTAGGGAGATTAAACTACATCGCCCGATTCATCGCTCAACTTACCAACCAATGCGATCCAATCTTTCGACTTCTTCGAAAACATAACCCTGGAGAATGGAATGAGGAATGCCAGATGGCCTTTGATAAGATAAAGCAATACTTGTCTAGTCCTCCAGTGTTAGTACCGCCAACTTCAGGAAGACCGTTAATTTTGTATTTGACTGTGTTCGAAAATTCAATGGGTTGCGTACTGGGGCAACATGACGAGACGTGAAAGAAAGAAAAGGCGATCTACTACCTCAGCAAAAAGTTCACTGAATATGAGGTAAAGTATTCGTCCATTGAAAAATTTTGTTGCGCTCTAGTTTGGGTAGCTCGGAGACTCAGACAATACATGTTGTACCATACGACATGGTTGATTTCAAAGCTGGACCCGATAAAATACATGATGGAATCGCCGGTACTATCAGGGAGAATGGCACGATGGCAGATTCTCCTTTCGGAATATGACATTGCCTATGTGAGCCAGAAGTCGATAAAAGGAAGTGCAATAGTTGATTTCCTAGCTACTCGAACGATAGAGGAATATGAGCCTTTAAGATTCGATTTTCCAGACGAAGACTTAATGTGCATCACAGAACTGGAATCCGAGTCCTCAAAAGAGAAGTCATGGAAGATGTGTTTTGATGGTGCGTCGAACGCTTTGGGGCATGGAATCGGAGCCATCCTGGTATCACCAGAGAGGAATCATTATCCGTTTTTGCAAGACCGAATTTCTTTCTGTACCAATAATATCGCAGAATATGAGGCCTGTATCATGGGGCTTCATGCAGCTATTGATCGAGACATCAAAATCCTAGAGGTATACGGAGACTCAGCTCTAGTGGTTTACCAGATCCGTGGAGAGTGGGAAGTGAGGGATCCAAAATTGATCAAGTCACGATGATTTAGTGGCGAATTGATCAAGGAATTCAAAGAAATAACTTTTCATTACTTCCCACGAGTAGAAAACCAATTAGCTGATGCCCTGGCCACTTTGGCTTCAATGTTCAAAGCAAGTAAAGAAGCAGAAATAATGCCCCTCAAAATGAGCATATACGAGGTTCCTGCGCACTGCTGTAGCATTAAAAAAGAAGTAGACGGACGTCCATGGTTCCATGATATATTAGAATACATCAAGAATCAAAGGTATCCCGAACAAGCGAATGAGAATGACAAAAGAACAATCAGAAGAATGACAACGGGATTTGTTCTTGATGGGGACATCTTGTACAAGAGAGGAAAAGATCAGATGCTCTTGAGATGCGTGGATGATGTTGAAGCTAGGAAAATACTCGCAGAGGTCCATGAGGGAATCTGCGGAACACATGCCAATGGTTTCAATATGGCCAGAAAGATCATGAGACTCGGTTATTATTGGCTGACAATGGAAAGTGACTGCATCAATTTTGCCAGAAAATGCCACAAATGTCAAATCTATGGCGATAAAATTCATGTAGCCCCTTCGCCCCTCCATGTCATGACTTCTCCGTGGCCTTTTTCTATGTGGGGCATGGATGTTATAGGGCCAATTTCTCCAAAAGCATCAAATGGACATCGATTCATTTTTGTGGTCATCGATTACTTCACAAAATGGATAGAAGCCGCTTCGTTTGCCAATGTGACGAGGACTGCAGTTTGCAGGTTTTTGAAAAAGGAAATCATTTGCTTGATGCGGCTTACTCGAAAGAATCATTTCAGATAATGCCACGAATCTGAATAATAAGATGATGAAAGAAGTGTGCGAACAGTTCCAAATAAAGCATCATAATTCTTTGCCCTATCGCCCAAAGATGAACGGGGCTGTTGAAGCAGCTAACAAGAATATTAAGAGGATCATTGGGAAAATGACTGAGACGTATAAAGATTGGCACGAGAAACTTCCATTTGCTTTGTTTGCATATCGCACATCTGTGCGAACATCTACGGGAGCAACTCTTTTCTCTCTAGTCTATGGAATGGAAGCTGTGCTACCTATCGAGGTTGAGATCCCCTCTATGCGAGTCTTAATGGAATCAAAGTTAGAAGAAGCGAGAATGGGTTCGAGCTCCATATGATCGATTGAACCTCATCGAAGAAAACGTCTAAGAGCAATTTGTCACGGGCGGATGTACCAAAAGAGAATGATCGCGCCCATAATAAGAAGAATGCGACCAAGAAATTCCATGAAGGAGAACTTGTGTTGAGGAAAATTCTCCGATACAAAAAGACCTGCGGAAAATGGGCACCAAGCTGGAAGGACCATACGTCGTGAAGAAGGCATTTTCAGGTGGAGCTTTGATCCTTACAGAGATGGATGGGAAAGAGTTAGCAAATCCAGGTGAACTCGGATCACGGTGAAGAAGTACTACGCTTGAAAAAGAAAGTCAAGATGAAAACCCGAAAAGGGCATCTAAAAAAAAAAAGGATCAGAGCGAAAACCCGAAAAGGGCGCTTTGATTAAACACAAAAGATTAGGATGAAAACCCGAAAGGGCATTCTAATGAAGCAAACATTAACTTACAAGGCAAGGTGTTTTAAACCGTGCGATAAGCAAAGAGACTACAATACTCGAAGCATATCTGAAAACTCGAAATCTTCTACGCAAGGAGCCAGACTCGAAAAGATTCTTGATTGAGGAACGTGGAAGAGTTCACGTGTCGAATATCTAGAGCATTTGTATCCGTTGAATACGATCCTTTCTTTCTTTTTGACATTTTTTACTCTCATTGGTTAACTTTCTTTGTTTGCCACACTTGAAATAAATGAATATGAGATATCATTTTTGCCCCTACTTGACCTTCTTCATGCATTTCATTATGTGTTTATTTACATGATAAACGATGAAATGACATGCTCTAAACAAAAGAAATGTTAAACATTACTTGGATGAAAATTTGATAAGCACAAGAGCTTCAAGGCAAGAACGGAGTTCAACCAGAGGCAAAAGGGTGATATCCGAGAAACGTCGATTACTTGTAAAGCTTGAAAACGGGTACATGGCTTAAAAAGGAAGTCAAGAGCCAAAGCAACGAATGCAGATCATCACAAGAATCGTGACGAAAAAAGACATACGACAAACATGCTTAAGGAGCACTGCATAATCATGTAGACATAAAGGCATTTAAGACAAACATGTGCATATCATGATAACCTCATGCATGGCATATCTGAGTACTCCAACGAGAGCGAGAAATCTGGAATGAGAGTCGCATTGAATCAAGTGAAAAGACACCTGAGTTCTACCAAAGGACAGGTTTTGGTATTTTGATGTTTTTAATTCATGCCTTTCAAGGAAAATCAACTCATATTGCGGGAAATGAGTTGAGCCTCAGGACACGCTGAGGTAATTTCAATTCTGCTTTTCCAATGCTTTTTCAAAAAATCAACTCATATTGCGAGAGGTGAGTTGAGCCTTAGGCCACACACTGAGGTATTTTTAGTTTAGGTTTCAAAAATTGACTCATATTGCGAGAGGTGAGTCAAGCCTCGGGGCATGCTGAGGTACTTTTAATTTTTGCGTTTTAAATCAACTCATATTGCGAGAGGTGAGTTGAGCCTCAAGACGCGTTGAGGTAATTTTAATTTATGTTTTTTTAGAAAATCAACTCATAATGCGAGAGATGAGTTGAGCCTCAAGACACGTTGAGGTAATTTTAATTTACGTTTGTCAAACAAATCAACTCATATTGCGAGAGGTGAGTTGAGCCTCAAGACACGTTGAGGTAATTTCAAATTATGCTTTTCAAAAAAGTCAACTCATATGGCAAGAGGTGAGTTGAGCCTCAGGACACGCTGAGGTAATTTCAATTTCTAGTTTTCAAAATTCAACTCATATTGCGAGAGGTGAGTTGAGCCTCAAGGCACGTTGAGATGATTTCAAATTCTGTTTTTCAAATCTCGTTTTTCAAAGATCAACTCATATTGCGAGAGGTGAGTAGAGCCTTTAATTTCTGTTTTTCGAAATCTGCTTTTCAAATTAAGTTTCAAAAGACCAGGTCATGTTGTAAGAGTTGAGTTGAGCTTTGGCTTACGTGCTAAGTTATCTTCAATTTCTGTTTTTAATGTCCATTTTTAAAGAGTCAATTCATATTGCGAGAAATGAGTTGAGCTCAGGATCACATGCCAAGCAAAGGTTAAAGATTAGAGCTGATTGGAAGATAGCAGATTTGATACCCTGAAGTCCAACGAAGCAGGCCAAAGTTGTAAGCCTCGTCACCTTAAAGTACAATGGAGCTGATCGAGGATATCAGATCTTGCCTTTCTGAAGTTACAGAAGAAAAGACCACAAACCCTATCTCACTGAAGCAATAGAAGAGCAGATTGAAGATGCATATATTATCTTCCTAAAAGTTGCAGTGAAGCAGATCGAAATCACAAACTTCATATCCTCGAAGTTACATTGGAGAAGATCGAAGCTGCAAGGCATATGTCAGGAGATGCTGTGGATTGAACCAAAGCTACAAGACACAGTGGATTGGATAGAGCCTACCTGAACAAAAGAGCACCAAAGAAGTCAGGACTCAGCAAGACTAGGCAAAATTGGCCTTTCTTTGTATCTTTGCTCTATTCCCGTTACACGACAATGAGCAAAGAGGGGCAGCTGTTACAGGCCAATTTTGGCCCAAATACATTACAATACACCAAGCCCAATTTGTGGGCCCAATACCTAAACATAACCCTAACCCAAATCACCCCAAAACCCACTAACCCAATAAACAAAATAAAAACCCAAAACCCCAACAGCAGCCCAATCAAAACCAAAATTAAAAAAACAAACCCTAGCCTAAACCACTTGCCCCGCCGCCTCTGACTCCCTCCGCCTCAGTCACGTCGATAGCGCAAGTGCCTCTGCTTCACCGCCCATTTTTCTGCAGAGAAAGGACAACAAATAATAAAAAAGGATTGTAAAGGCTTTATAAAAGCCGAATGGATGATTTTGTAAAATGGGGGGATTCATTTTTTTTCTCTGGCAAGTCAAGCAAAATATAACACATACATTAGCTTTTAAAAAAAAACGATAGATCAAGAGAGGAGTGTGCAAATCAAAGATCGAAATAAAAAGAGGTAATTAATTTTTTTTCCCTTCCTTTCGAATCTGTTTCTTTCTTCTGTTTCCTATTCAAATACAAGCCCAAATACATATATATATATATTATATATTATATATTTAACTAAAAAACAACACTTAAAAAATATATACAAAAATTTAAAAAAAAAAGGGCGACGGTGGTCCGGCGACCGGACCGACGATCGGACCCTGACCGGATCCCCTCCTCTCCCCTCTCCTTTCTCCCCTCTCCTTTTCTCTCTTCTTTTTTTTTTTTCTCTCCCCCAACACAAATGAATTTTTAAAATTTTTTTGACTTTTATAGGGGACCAAAACGCACCGTTTTGGTCCCCTCCGTTTAATGATAAAAACGACGTCGTTTCATGTTGGGGCGGACCGACCCGACCCGCCCCAGGTTAGGATCCGCGTGTTTTTTATGGGAGGGGCTAATTGCGCTTTCAGCCCCTCCGCTTTCTTTTGGGTCTACAATTAGGTTTACTGTGTTCTGTAATCTAGCCCGCTAATTTTTCAGTGTTTTCAATTTGGTCCCCTTACCTACGCAGCGTTTTAAATGGCTCAGAAAATTGCTCTTTTGGTCCCCACTACTTGTACGCGTGTTCGAATAAGTCCCCTTCTTCTGTTATTATTTTAAATTCGCCCTGAAAATTTTGATTTTAATTCTATTTCGTCCTTTTTCTTTATTTCTCTTTAAAATTGCCCCAGAATTTTGTTTCGGTCCGAAATTTAGTCCTTTTTTATTTTAGTTTATTTTCATATTATTTTCGTTGTTTTATTTCATTTTAAGTATTATTTGATTATCATTATTATTATATTAGTGTATATTTTATTTACACACGTATATGTATTTATATTTACATAGTATTTCTTTTTTAAATTATTTTATTTTGACATTATATTATGTTTACTTTTTCGAATTTCTATGTTATTATTATTAGTTCATGTTTAGTTATATATTTATATATTTATAATAAGTGTACATATTTAATATATTTGTGTATACTTAAGTAATATTATTGCTGGTCTTTTTATGTGTATATATAAATATTTATGTAATATATTAATAGTTTTTACTACGTATATGTTTCCGTAATATTACGTATTTTCAACATCATTATGCATTTTTATACATTACATATATACCTTTAGTATTATATTTTTATATATTATGTATACATACACTTTGTACATATGATATTATTTGTATATATATCATTATATACCATTACATTTATTATCTTCACTATTATAATTTATTATTTTATCTTAATACTATATTATGTATGTATTATTATATACGTTATATATGTACGTTTTAATATATTATGTTTACATATATTATGTATATTTCAATATCGAAGTTATATATTTTCATACAATCTTATGCACATATATTTACATACATATATATTTTTTATTTATTATATTATATGTTTATACTATACTATTTAGGTCTTAGAATTATCTTATGAGTACATTTTTTATTGATATACTATGTATATATTTTAAGCACTACATTTTACCTATATATTATACGCATATTTCAATATTATTATTATCTTTAATGTATATACGTATATAGTATATGTGGTATTATTAATATTTTTAATGTTACATTTTCTGCTACCTTACACACTATTATTGTATACACATAGTTTCATACATATTCTTAATATCATTATTATATATTTATATATATATTCGCTGTTTTTTCATGTTTAATATCACGCATTGTCATTGTAATATTCTTGTTGTATGTATTATATGCCTTGATGTATTTCCGACTATTATCTTTCGTTTCCCGTCCATTTTTATATATTTCCCCGTTGTTCATCATTTTAAAATATTTATTTGTGTTTTATTCACTTCAATACATAAGGCAATATATCGATTTAACATTAAGTCATCGAGTTCATCGCTATGTTGGGTGAATGTCAATTGACTCGTGTTAAAGCGATATACCCTTCTCAAAAGCCGGAATAAACCAAAATTTCTCTTCTTTTAATCCAGATCACGACTAATCACACATTGAACCCGTATCTTTGAAAATCAAGATAACACATGTTTATGAGATACCAATTTTTGGGCGTCGCGAGGGTGCTAATACCTTCCTCGCGCGGAACCGACTCCCGAACCCTAATTTTTCTCTGGCTTTTAAACGTAGACCTAAATTTAGCCTTCCTTTTGTTTTAAAAATGAATCTAATAGGTGTCTGATCACACCTAGGAAAAAGGATCGGTGGCGACTCCCGGTTTATTTTAAAACCAAATTTCAATTTCCAATTTTCTAATAAATCGCCACAATTAGCGACCCGAAACCAAAAATTTTACGTCACTACAATTCATTGCTAGCTTTTCATCAGAGTCATAGGACTCATTTCTGAGGTTTACTGATTAGAGTCAGAAGTGCATACTGCTGGAAAATCACAAGAAATAGTGCCCTTTTTGTGAAATAAGTTGTTATGCTATATTTTAGATCCTAGGTTATACTTTGAGTCATATGACTTATCTCAACATTTGTATGTATGAACCGTAATGAGGTTGTTCGAGATAGCCCTTGTAACGAGTCGATAGGCACGCCAACTACAAGAAAGCTAGCATTGAAAAACAAGATTGTGTTTGGAACTAGTGATTACTTGGCATGCCCCAACTTTGACTGCAAATATGGCATTCGTGAGAGCAATGAGTAGCATAGGCGGGATGTCTTTATTTACTATTGAGTATAGTCCACTTGGCTTTAACCTGTAACTAGTCGCACTAACCAAATCGGACATGCCGGTGTAAGAAGAGATCCATTTTTGGTTAAAGCACTCTTGGGCTATGTTTATTGTTGTTACCTATAACTTGTATACTGATTAACTGACTTTCTGTTTTACTAACATTTTGGCTGTTTCAATTAATGAAAGACATAGTTAGAGAATATTTTAAAGGAAGATGGCCACTTTTGCCCATTAGATAGAGATAGATATATATAATAATTTAACCAAGTAGGCTTAAGCTTAAGAGACATTAGCCTTTATGCTTGATTATATCATATTATGTTTAACTAGCTACCCTAGAAGCTCTAAAGTTGCAGTAATAATTTGCTGATCCTCTTCAGTTAGAAGCTTGCCCATTATTTCGCAAACTTTATTTTATGTCCTTATCACTAGGGCTGAAGAGAAGATTGTAAAAACCAAAATGAACTGCACTGTTGAGTTTGCTTATGTATGGCTTTCAGCTTGTTTTCTTTTTTTTTTTTATAAAAAGATTCACAATACTGCATATTAACTAGATTTTTACTCTAAAAGAACAGAGTAAAACCGTGATTGCTCTTATTCTTCACTTTTGCTTGATAGAGTAACAAAGTTTGAGTTGTTTAGATGTTGTGAGAACCAACCCATAGAATAATGGAATTGGTATGATGTGCAACATTAAGGCTTTATCATTTCAGTTTGGAATGATTTTTTTTTTATGTATTAAAGGTAGAAAATGGCTATCTCTTTCATCTCATTTTTCAAAGAAAATTATGTAAAATCTATGTTTATAAAAAAAATTCATGTAAAAAATCAATAATTAGGCTTTAATTGAAAGGGTAGAGTTGAGGTTTATGAAAATCTTATTGCCTTAGGTTCAAATCTAAGATTTATTTTGGGTTTAATTTGTTTTTTTATATAAATTTTATATAAAAAGACACAAATACGTTTATAGTAATATTTTTTTTTAAAATGTCTTTTAAATTTTTTTATAACTAAATTGGTGTTCAATTAACTCATGAAATTAACTCAGTCAAAATAATAATATAGATAAAAAATACAATAGGAAAAGGTTACAAAACATAATACATATACAAATATTAAAATTTGTATAAAATAGAAATAAAGTACACGAATTGCCCCAAGTCAGGGAGATTCCCACATTTATTGATACAATCCCATAAATGGAAAACTAATTTGGCATGTGAATGACACACTACAAGCATTTTCCTTCTCTCATCAGAGTGAAAGCATTGTTGATGTCCTCAAATGGCAGATTATGTGTGATAAACTCATCAACCTGTATTTCCTGTGAAAACAATGATAAATTTATATATAGATAGATAGGTAGATGTAATGATGCATGCATGTATGTATGAGATAAAATAACATTCACAGACATGCATGGTTGCCACCTTCAAGCTTGCTGAATGTTCTACAAATTTACAACCATGGAAAATCAAGGCTTATTGTGAAGCACCTAAGTCTTGCCTTTTTCTTCTCAAGATTTTTCCTTTTATGTTTTCGTCCATATATTATACTCACTTTGATGATTTACTCTTTATACTTTAATTTGACATGATTTGATCCGACTATTATTAATGTTTATGTCATAGTTCAAATCACCAATATCATTACGAAGTTCCATTAATCGAGTGATGTGGAATTAACCCCCCTAAAATTTTTGTTATAAAAATAAGTTATTTTTTCATTAATTTATCAATGAAGTAATAAGTACGAATCAATCTAACAAGATGTTATGGAAAATCTTACCCGGTTCATGTAATTGTTTACTAATGAAGGAAGATCAGATTTAGGTTTCCATCCCCCAAATAAGGACCCTTTCAATGTTTTCCCAGAAAGAAATGCTGAATAATGAGATGCTATTTTCGGGTTCGTTTTTGGTACACCGAGCGTAATTGTTAAACCCCATCCCTACTAAATGGATGGAAAAGAAACTGGTGAGTTTCAGTTTTGATGATTAAGAATCTTCTTTAAAACAGAGAAGGATTATCAAATCATAAGTTAAGGAAATTACGTCACAGCACGATTGCAATGCAGTTGTTACCATTCTGGTGTTGCCTATGCATTCAAAGGAGTAATCCGTCCCTCCACCGGATATTCGCTTAATAACCTCTTTTAAAATATAAATTTATTAATATATATAAAAACAACTTTTCCGAAAAATATTTTCAGAAAATCTGCCAAACAACAGAAAATGTTTTACACAGATTCATCCAAACACCAGAAAAGTAAATCATTTCCAGAAAAGTAAATCATTTTCTAGAAATCATTTTCTGAAAAACATTTTACTGCCAAACAAATGGAGCCTTAAATTAACGTCTGAATTAAAGGAGCCATTTAACTCAATTTAATATTTTTCCTTTTAATTGCAAATAGATTTTGAAGAGATAAGCTCTGCTAAGGAAAATAAAATTACGTATTAGGCTAAAATATCCGTAGGACTAGAAGGGCTCGATCGATCCCAACATTTCGTGTCGCCCACGTCGTGCGGGTGCACCCCCAACCCCAACGGGTTTAGATTTGTACCCCTACACGTGAGAGAGAGCATTAGCTTAGTCATTCAATAACCACCAAGTTGATTCATATATATAAACATATTCCACACTTGATATCTAACCAATGTGGAACTAAGCTTTCCATTTTCCTTAACATAATTCACAAGTGGCTTACTTTGAGCATAAATTTCTCATTCAATGCTTAATCATTTTGAGCATATGATATACCGTTGTAAATGTATCATGGGGTAGAATATAAAACCATAATTTTATGATTCAAATCTCCACCTTTACCAATTGAGAATATGCCTTAAAGCTTCCAAAATCTATTTTTTCCAACAATCCTCCACGTGAATGAAATTGATAGTTTTAACGAAAAACATTGACTCAATATGGTGATAGAATCTACGATTAATAGTTGCATAGGATAGGTGTCTCATCAACCCCTGAACCTTTCCTTGTGAAAATATATTTACTTTACTAGCTGACCAATAGATGCGATGTCCTTGAACTGTTCTGCCATTTGTGTAAACGATGATATACGTCACACAATTACCTCCCTATCAAGGTTTTAGTTCTCATGGGTATGTTCATGTGGCCATGAACATCTCTTGGTTTGCAAAAGTTGAGAGAACTATACCCTAGTAGTCTCTTCAAAGCGACCCCACTTTACTCTCACATAGGTGATTTATGTTGCTCGGCTCACCGAAACACACAACGGTCATTAAAAGCATTATTTAACCTATCTCACTTTTAATCATTATTTATCATAGGAATGGACTTGGGATAATAATCCCCACAGTGACCTCACAAGGTCTATGCAAGCGAGTTGTCCCTTTAAACCTAGATCTTGGGATCTCCAGTCAACTAGGTTGGGTTTTCCTTCACATAGTGCCCTTAATTTTCATGGGCTTTAGTCTCATTCTTTTTGATGTTTTTTCAACCTGATCTCGATTTAAGCCTTTAGTTAGCGGATCCACAATGTTATCTTTTGATTTTACAAAATCAATAGTGATAATTCGATTTGAGATCAGTTGTCTAACGATATTGTGTCGACGATACATATGTCTCGACTTACCATTATACATTACGTTCTGTGCTCTACCAATTGTTACTTGGTTATTATAATATATGCATATTGTGGGCATAAGTTTTGGCTAGTCAAGAATGTCCTACAAGAAGTTTCGAAGCCATTCAGCCTCTTCTCCAGATTTGTCTAGAACTACAAACTCAGATTTCATTGCGGATCTAGTTTTAATTGTTTGTCTTGAGGATTTTCATGACACAGCTTATTCTCCCAATCTAAAAACATATCCACTTGTACTTTTGGTATCTTGAATATCAAATATCCAACTGGGATCAGAGAATCCTTCTAAAATAGTAGGATCTTTGGAATAACGCAGTCCATAGTCCTGAGTGTATCTGAGATATCTCAGTACCCTCATAATTGCTTTCTAGTGGTTTTCCCTCGATTGCTTGTGAATCTGCTTAAACTGCTCATAGTGAAAGCAATATCTGGTATAGTACAACTCATAAGGTACATTAGGTTGCCTATGACCCTTGCATATTCCATTTGGTCAAACACTCTCTCCTTTGTTTTTGGACAAATGTTGGCTCGTTTCTATTGGAGTTCTGGCTATACCAGAATCATCCTTGCTAAATTTTCCAAGAATCTTTTCCACATAGTGTGACTGAGTCAATATGAGACCTTTAGATGACCTCTTGATTTGGATGCCCAAAATCACATCAACTAGTCCTATATCTTTCATGTCAAATCTTGAATTTAACATGTCTTTGGTACGTTTTACCATTTCATTGTTACTTCCAACAAGTCCTATATCTTTCATGTCAATCTTGAATTTAACATGTCTTTGGTATATTTTACCATTTCATTGTTACTTCCAACAATGAGTATGTCATCAACATATAAGTATAAGATTACATATCCAATGTCGGTAGTTTTGACATACACACATTTGTCACACTCATTAATCTTAAAGCCATTTATCATCATGACATTATTGAACTTTTCATGCCATTGCTTTGGTGCTTGCTTAAATGACATTATTGAACTTTTCATGCCATTGCTTTGGTGCTTGCTTAAGTCCATACAAAGACTTCACCAATTTACAAACTTTCCTTTATTGTCCTATAAGTACATGACCCTCAAGTTGTTCTGTGTAAAACTCTTCATCAAGATCTCCATTTAGGAAAGTTGTTTTCATATCCATTTGATACACTTCTAGATTCCGTAAGGCGGCAATTGCAAGTATCATCCTTATAGAAGATATCCTGGATACTGGAGAAAAAAGTATCAAAGTAGTCAATGCCTTCCTTTTGTCTATAACCTTTTATAACCAATATGACCTTGTACTTATCAATTATTCCATCAGCTTTCATTTTCTGTTTGAAAATCCACTTAGAAGTTAATGGTTTAATTCCCAGAAGAAGATCCACTAATTTCCACGTATGATTTTGCATGATGGAGTCAATTTCACTTTTAATAGCATTTTTTCATAAAATGCTTTCGGATGACCGTATAACATCATTATATGCTTGAGGTTCGACCTTTAGCATAAAGATTAGAAAATTTGATCCAAAAGATCTTCCAACTCTTGTTTACTCTGTAACACTCTAAACTCGTATCCGTCATCGAAACAGGGTTACTTAGCATTACCGAAATATAAAAATCAAGTAAACTGATATTTCATTTTATATAGTATTCATGTCAGAAATCAAACATAAAGTCCCTTATATAAACCCTCGAGGTCCAAAACATGCATTTGAAACGAGTTGGGACTAAACTGGGTACTTAGAGAATTTTTTGCAAAATCTCAAAATTTTTCCTAAGTGAAAGGGTCACACGCCCATGTGGTCAGGCTGTGTGGTTCACACGGCCAAGGGACACGCCCGTGTCTCAGGCCGTGTAACTCTCTGACTTGGGTCACACGGCCAAGCCGCACGCCCGTGTGCTAGGCCGTGTGTCAATACCTGGGCATTCTATTTTGAAATTTTAAAGATGCAGGGGACACATGGCCAGGTCATACGACACACGGCTGAGACACACGCCCGTGTCTCTCCCCGTGTTGACGAAAATAGGCTATTTTCCAAGCCATATTTCTCATCCCATTTTGTCATCCTCCTACACCAACACTTTAACACATTCACAAGCTATTATAGGTCATTTAACCCAACTCAAAATCAAGTCCTATACATGATATAATACCTCATATAATCAAGTATACACACTTACTTAAATTACCAAATTCACATATATGCATATCTTATCAAATATGCTAACTTAATTCAATCATCAATATGCCAATATAATTTCTATCAATCAACCATTTCAAACACATACCAAACATATCCATCACAAGCCATTCCAACGGCCAGTTACGCTTAAAGCATTTATATGCCGATATTGGCCAATTAACCTATACATACCATTATAATCATAATTTATTTACCATATATATACTGAAATGGACTGATGAACAGTGTGAGTAATCTTCGCCAAGCTTCCAATCCAACGAGCCCCAAATTACTATAAAATAGGGGAAAATAAAACAGAGTAAGTATGAAATGCTTAGTAAGTTCGTATAACACGGTAATTAACTTACCTCTCATTCATGTTCAAGATAAACATGAAAGACACATTCAACCAATTTGATCACAAGCCCTAGCACATATCTTCATCATCCTTGTTAGTCATATATTTCATTCAAATATCAAGAAATATGTATAGGTTCAATAGTAATCAGATTTCCTTATAAATATGCTTTCCACATCTTGTATTCATATAACATATACAAATCATATCCATGTATTTCAAGTACATTTTCATAATAATTCATCTCGAGTTCAGACTGTTTCATGTCGAAACTTTGCCCATTAAATCATTTGAAATGTTAGTGTCACAGGGATAATACACTCAAGGTGTACAAATTTATAATCATGGATGAACATATTCATCAAACAAATTCCATGTTCATATATTATCATCTCGTATTTCCATATATCATGTATCATCGTTTCATGTATTTCAGGCAGATAATTGTATTAATTCATTTCATGTTCATATTTTCTCATGTCAGGATTTTGCCCGTCAAATCAGAAATCCGTCAAATCATATTCAGGAGTGCTTTTTAAAGCATATAATCAGGGAATCCTCTCTCAAGCCATATAACAGGAAGCTCACAAATAGCCATTAATTAGGAAGCTTACAAAGAGCCTATCAGGAAGCTTATCCGAGCTATATAACAAGAAACTCATAAGAGCCATAATAGGGAAGTTCACAAAGAAATTTTAACCAGGAAGCTCACGAAGAGCCTTTAATCATGAGCTTCGAATAACCATATATCAAGAAGTTCAAGCGAGCCATATCAGGATGCTCACAAAGAGCTACATTTATGTTTGCAATATATGCAGGAGCATAACCGAACATATAACAGGACGCTCACAAAGAGCTACGGTAGTTCGCAACACATGCAGGATCATTACTGATTAGGATGCTCGTAGGAACCATGTAACTGGAAGCTCGAGAGGTCTTATAAAAAAATGCTCGTAAGAGCTATGGTGTATTTGCAACATATACAGGACCACAACCAATCGGGAAATCCTGTATCCATCGAATTCCATTATTTAAACGAGATTTAATATTTATCGGGCTTTGTCAGATATGTAACCAATTTCATGTATATGGAATTTATACAATTCACATACACAACATTCAATTCAAGCATATAAATATACATAATTTAGTTACACGAACTTACTTTGACAAATATTTGTGTACGTAAAATCCACTAATTCAACATTTTCTCTTTTCGTCGCTCTAACTCTGAATTTGGTCTATCCAAATCTATATGAATGAATTTAAAATTAATTCATGTTCATTTCGATTCAATTCACATCTTAGGAAAAATTACAATTTTGCCCCTAAAATTTTAATTAATGATTATTTCGTCCCTAGGCTTGAAAAATGAAATTCATGCAATTTAATCCTTATTTCAAGTCTGGCTGATTTTTACATGTAAATTTACAGCCCATGTATTTCATAAAATTTAGAATTTTCCATGAATTTTACATCTTTTCAATTTAGTCCCTATGTAATAGCCCATTTTCAGTGAAATCGGAATAGTTGTTTCGGGACCAAAAATCTGACCCGAAAACAAAGTTTATTTTTATTTTATTATATGGTCCGTATTATGATAGATATGTCGTGTGAAAATTTTGATACGAAAATTTTATCGATTAAGTGTTTAATTACGAGAAGAACTAAATCGCATAAAATATGAAAGTTGAATTCTAATAGCTGTAAGGATTAAATAGCTATGGAATTCAAAACTTAAGGTCCTTATATGGTAATTAGACCATTAAAGAAAATTATGTAGATTTTTGGTGACTCATCCATGGAAAAATTAGAAAAGAGTAAGGACTAAATTGGAAATTGAAACAATTAATTAATTACAAGGTGATAAAAAGAAAATATCATCTTATTTTGTCATCTTCAACCCTAAAATTATATGGAAACCCTAGGAGAGAGAGAAGAAACTTTCAAGGCTTAATTGGGTAAGTTCCTTGTCCTGTTTTCAATAATTTTGATATTTTTGAAATCGGGATAGGTTAAACTATCTATTGGGGGATTAATTTGAAAATTTATCAAAGTATGGAAATGGGTCATGGATGTATATGTTGAAAATTATAAATTTATGGTATAAAATAAAAGGTTGTTGATAGATAAACAACTTTTACAAAGTAATTTTTTTATGAAAACATGATTTAGGGACTAAAATGTAAACTTGTGAAATTGAAGAAAAATTCTAAATTTTTATGAATACATGTGCTGTAAATTTAGTAATGAGATTTTGGTTAGGCTTGGAATAGGGAGTAAATTGCACAAGTTTCATTTTTCGAGCCTAAGGATGAAATTAAAATTTATGGAAAATTTAGGGGCAAAATGGTAATTTTACTCAACTTTCACATTTTATGCGATTTAGTCCTTCTTGTAATTAAACACTTAATCAATAAAATTTTCATATCAAAATTTTCATACGACATATCTACCATACTACGGACCATATAATAAAATAAAAATAAATTATATTTTTGGGTCGGATTTGTAGTCCCGAAACTACTGTTTCGATTTCACTGAAAAATAGGTTGTTACATACTTAATAACGAAGACTTGGATTCAAATAACAAGAAAATATGTTGTCTTTGAAAATAAAATAAAACTAAATAAAAACCTAAAACTACTATCTAAAACCCTAAAATGACTTGGCAAAAATTCCCTAAGCTTTGCCTCAACTTAACTATTTATAGACAGAGTTTAGCAACCTTAATTAGGTCAATTACAAGCCTTAATGACATAAAATTTGAGTTGTGCGAGCAGAAACACCCTCGCTTAATTTCTTCCCATCGTCGTACCATTGTCGCAACACACAACTTCGAGTGTAATATTCTAAATTTGCTCGGTTATGTTGCGACTCCGAAAGCTTGTGTTACAACCTGACTGTCATTCCTAATGCTTTTGGGCTTCCAAATGGGTATCTTGCACACTCAAATAAATCATTAAAACCACGTTAAGACTGGTATTGGCCCATTAGGTCAACTAACTCGAAATAGTGTGTAAAAATGCTTATTTAGCAATATTTTGAATCTAAACTAAGAAATGCAAAAATGCAAAAAAAAAATATTAAAATGACTAGAAATCAAACTTGTAAAGTGCTGAGAAGTACTTAATCTGTCACTACGATTTACGACAGATCACTTTCCAATAACAACATTACTACAACTAGCCATATGATTAGTGTTTCTTACTTCATACTTTGCATCTTTTATTTGAAAAGTTATCTTCGTTCTCGGTACACATGAAGACTCTTCAAGACTAAGAATGCATAGCATGTGTTGAACCAATGGAGTGATTGGATGACACAAGTTGTAATTGTGCTAAGTGAGGTACTAGTGAATCACACTTAAAGGAGATGATTGGAAGCTACATGAACATAATTGGTACTCAATTTGAAGCTTTAACTTTCAATGTTAGAGACTACTGGAAAGGGAATGCATGCTCTTCAAATCAAACATGCCTTGAAATATAAACATTTTCTACGGAATCCATAAATCATGCCTTGAAATATAAACATTTTCTATAGAATTCATAAATCACGGTTTGCTTCCAACGATCCTGGATGGTGGAATCTTAATAAAATTCCAATTTCTCTATTCCTCCACCCATTCCTCCATTTTGTCACTCCTAACATTGATGCGTGAACACCGCAATGTCCATTCCGAAAGGCCCAGAGCTTCATTCATCACGGTGCACTCAACACCATCGTATAGCGGTATCTAACAAAATAACCCTTTTTCCTATCCTAGCTTCATCTAACCCATCAATAATTCTCTTTCGTATTCCATAATAAATAAAAAGACATTACAAGAAATTCATAACATCTTTTCATCATGACATACTGGCAGATACTCATAAACCTATTCAACCTTATGCAATAAAGCATTCTCAAGCAACAGAGATAATACATCATCATAGAACTCATTCTGAAATTAACCCATACACATGTTAAACACACAGCATCTCATAGAATGAGTATAAAGATTTACATGTTGCTTGTTCGTCTTATCAGCTTAGCTCTTCCAAATGTCAGAGCTTTCAATCTCTAGGTAGCTAAGATGACAACCAAAATCATGGGCTAAACTCAACATTTTTAACTTAAATCTCACTTTTTGATAAACATGTAGAACCCTTAATATGATTTCTGTAAATCATTATCTTCATTTTCTTAACCTTACGTATATAGAAAGATGGAGAGCCTTACCAGCTTAATAGATTTTCCACTTTTCTAACTTAAACCTCATGATTTTAGCTCCATGTAGAGCTTCCCATAACTATCTTTTCTTCAAAACAACCAAGGCAGAACATGAGGAAGAGGAGAAAATGAAATAGAATCGAGATGAATCCACTCCTAGAAGTCACCTTTCAGCTATTCATAGCCCTTCTCGGACGATCTTCAATAGTGTAAAATCCACCCATTAACAATCATTGTGTCTCCCACTAAGGAATTTGCTAGTTCTAATCCAACCGAACTAGACTTGGATCTAATCTACACGGTCTCTTTCAATTTAACCTCTAAATTGTTCCTAATTTTTTATTTATAGGAAACTGGGTGTGATAACTTACGCGCATCAAATCTTTATACTTGTGATAACATGAGTTATTCATCAATAGTTAATGTAATAAATTTCACTAAGTTTGTTTTAACTTATTAGTGGTTTCATTTGATGCAGGATCAAAGATTGACAAGGTCGTATGAGAAGGGACCAAGCTAGACACCGCCAAGCTCACACGAAAGGCCTAATAGTTGTTTAATGTATATAGAGAGACACCCTAGAGGCTACGCCTCAAGAGTTGATTAAGTGTATTTATAATGAATTCTTAAGTTTCAAGTCTATGCAAATAATTTTTGATGAGTAGTAAGGCAAAATGATTGTAAGAATCTTAGTGATTATAGAAGGTTTTATTTAAAGTTAGAAATATGTTGATAAGTAAGAGGTCAGAATAATGTTATGTGATAAATGTGGATTAAAATTGGAGTTGAATAAGTTTTTAGATAAAACAAATTAAAAATTGATGTTAAGTAACTCGGGTTAGTTGTGACACTTGATATCCGAACTTGACAATCGGTTCGAATAAAGGGTGTTACAATTTAGTGGTATCAGAGCTTAAGTTTAATTGATCCTCTAAATATAAAAATTAAGGAATAGCCCTTATATGCATGATACATTAGATCTGACTTAGCCCTTTGATGAAAATAAGTGTAACAGCCCGATTTTGGGACTAGTTGGAATAGTAGTTTCGAGAGCACAAATTTGACATAGAAAAATTCATTTTTATTATATTTTAATAGTTTACATTTTTATTGAACTATTCTGTGAAAATATCGTACAAAAATTTTGACGTTTGGGCACTCAATTTAGTCAAAAGGACTAAATCGTAAAGAGTGCAAAAGTTGAGTTCTACTTGTTAAAGGTGTCAAATTGTTATGAGATTTTAAATTATATATCATTAGTTGGTAATTAGACCATTAGATAAGTTAGTGGACAAAAATGGACATGAATAGGTAAAATTTCAAAGTTATGCATTAAGGGCATTTTGGTCATTTAGTAAATAAAAGAATAAAAAGGGAAAATCAAGTCAAAATTGGTGTCTGTCTTCTTCACCTTGGCCAAATTTTTCAAGGAGACCGTAGCTAGGGTTTCTTCAACTTTCAAGCTTGATTGTAAGTACACCCTAGCCCCATTTTTAATGCTTTTTATACTTTTGGAGTCCTTGTAACCCAATTTACCTATTTCTACCATTATTTTGAAGTAGGGTTCATATTTAAAAATTTACCCATATGTGACATACATGTATTATGATGTTTGATGAAAGATATTGGATGTTTAAGGTGTGATAAACAACTTTCACTAAGTGATTTTTTAGTGAAAATGCACAAAAAGGACTTATTTATAAAATTTATAAAAATGGGTAGTAAAAATGTGATTTGATGAAAAATGTGGACTGTTATGAGCATGATTTAGGTTTGGTTAGGTTGGGGTAACAAAGAAAACAGGTACATTTCATTTTACGAGCCTAAAGACTAAAATGTAAATATGTCAAAGTCTAGGGGCAAAAATATAATTTTTCCATAAGTTGATTTTTGGACTGCATTGAGTAATGTGATAATTAAATAAGTTAAATTTGTTATTATAGATCAAGAGAAACGAAGTTCGGACCTTGATCAGGGGAAAAACAAGGTTATTGACGATTAGGTCCAATTCTACTATTTTGTACTGAGGTAAGTTTGTGTGTAAATAATGCAATGTTATATTATGTATTTAATGCTTAATATTGCATAAATTTTACGATTGTTTCTATGGAAATATTCAACGAAGTTTCCACGATGAGAAAAATCCCAGTTGAACCTTAAGAATAGTTTAGGATACAAGTGACATGTCACTAGGAAACCATGAGTTATGTGATTTATGTGAATCCAGGTACTGGTCATGTACGTCCTACCGGTGGCTAGGTAGTCCGACATGTGTTGCGGATATCTGACAGCTTGTGTGAGCAACCCGTGTAGCTACATCTTGTCTGACAGCTTGTTTGAGTAGGACCGTGATTAGCTCGTGTGTGAGCCTTATGTATTATGATACATGAGGTAGTATTGGCTAAATATGTGGCACTAATGTGCAAGACTTTCTGTGTATCCAATAATATTCCAAGTGTCCAACAGGTAACCCGAAGAGTATGTCAAAGTTGGCAATGTATGCAACTATGTTATGAATTGGTACAGGTATGTATGTAAAACTCATGAGTATGGATTTTAGTATGAGATGAACTCTTGGTAAGAATGCTAATGAGTAAGTTAAGCCTAAGATACTTGATGATAATTATTTTGACTTATGTTGAGTAGTTATATGATTAATGAATGATTTATGTTACTTACTATTTGCATGCAAACTTACTAAGCTTTAAAAGCTTACTCCCCTTTTCTTTCTATTCCTTATAGTGTCGCCAAGCTAGCTCGGAGATCGAAGAACATCGGAGCTCGATTCACACTATCAAAAGATTGTTTTGGGTATACTTGGTTTCAATATTTTGAGTATGGCATGTATAAGGACTTGGTCATTTCGTTACGTGTCATATTGGTTTAGCCAAATGTGTTGGCACTGTAATGGTCAATGATTCATTTTGTATATGGCCATTGGAAGTTGGCTAATATTATTCTTATTGGTCATTAGTATATTTGTGTGATGATATTTATCATGAAGATGAATTTGGCATGAATGGAAAAGAAAGTATGTGATGTTTATGCATGATAGATGTTAGTAAGTGCAAATGATGTATTGATATCTTATTTGTGGTTGATTTGGTTGTATGTATATGCTTGGATTGGTGTTACTTGTTGTGGTGTAGGTTGGTGCAAGTAAGGGTGATAAAATGGCTTGGTAAATAGCCTTATTTTGTCCACACGGGCAGAGACACGGTCGTGTGTCTCAGCCGTGTGAAGGACACAGCCCAGGGACATGGGCATGTGCCCAGGGCTTGTGAAGTTTGCACCTATTTTATGAAAAATTATGAAAATTAAATCATCCACACAGCCTAAGTACACGGGCATGTGACTTCAATTTGTTGATGACGTCATAAACAGAGAGTTACATGGGTTAGGGACACGGGTGTGTGTGTCCACACGGCCTACCCGCACAGGCGTGTCCGAAAGCCACACGGGCATATGACCCCTGTTTTGGTGAAAAATTTTCTAAGTGTTGGGAAGTTTTCTAAAGTTCTTGGTTTAGTCCCAAACCATTCCTAATGCATGTTTTGGGCCTCGTAGGGTCATTTAAGGGACGATATGAATGTTTTCAAAAAGTTTTAAATTTGAGTGGAAATTTATGTCCCGGTTTTGAATGCTTGTTTGAGTTTAAGTCCGGTAATGCCTCGTACTCGGTTTCGACGTTGAATACGGGTAAGGGGTGTTACAATAAGGGTATCATGTGTTATGTGATTGTGTACAGGTTGGAGAATCGTTACGAGTTGGTAATAAACAATTTAAGAACAACAGAAAGAAAGGTAAGTACAATGCAAATAAGAGACAATAGAAGAAAAGTAGAAATTTTTATTAAAATAGGGAGACAAGTACAAGAACAGTTAAACATTATCCTCAGCTAGCTAGTCAATGGTCTCCTCTACGTATTCCTCCCCCTCATCACCGGCTTCCTCAATAGAATCAAGAATGGTTGGCTCTGGTTCTAGGGAGAAGAAGTGATTGTCAGATTCCTTCCACTTCTTCTGAAATTCTTCCCACTCAACCCCTAAAAAGTTGAGTGCATTAAAGCCCAGATTGATGTTGGTAAGCTTACGCATACAACTGAAGTTTACTTTACTCATATCAAAAGGTCCCATGACGACTTTGGTGTGTAGAATGTGGTTGGATCTCAGCTTTGGAAGGTAACCTTGTATCCCTGCCTTGGTTTCTACCTTGTAACACTTCAGGGCTCCATTGTTTTCTTTTTGCATCCTCTCTAAGTGTGCCAAACGTTATTCATCTAAGGAATGGATTTAGCTCTTCAGTTGGTGTATTCTTTCCTCAAACTCTTTCTTCATAGAATTGTATTTAGTCTCCTACCTGAAGACAGATTTGGTTAGCACCTAGTGTTGGCGGACTGAAGCCTTATGTGATTGGCAAAGTTGGGCTAGTGCTTGGTTGCTAAAAGCCAAGTCTTTTCTAACTCAATTTGTTTAGCTTTACTTCCACTACAGTACTTGCGAAGGCCCAACTAAGAAGTCTGCATTCTTCCACCATCACTTGGTAATAATCTATCAATTCTGGTAAGGTTGGTTGGCGGGCTAAATATTAGTTACTTTAGATAATTAATATCGTTAATTGTTTGATTAAAATATTGATATGAAATTTTATTAAAAAAAATTATTATAAGAAAAAAGGTTCTATTTGGCATTATGAGTTAGAATAAAGTGTTTTAAAAAACTCTGTTTAGCTACTGAAATCATTAAAGGATGTTAATTGTTTAGACTAACTAATGATATTATCATGATAGATTAGGCAAATTTGGTCAAATAAAAAATTTTAATTAATCACAAATTTAAGCATACTAGAATGATCAATACCATGACTTAAGACAATATATGGCTAACACAATCGCCATTTATATATACATATACAAATATATATTACATATTTGGACATTAGATTTATTTAGTATTAATTCATTTCGCATATGAATACGAGGCAACAAAATCATTCACTAAATTAATTTTAATGTAAATATTTTAAATATTTGAATTCTTAACTAAAATTTGAGTTACTCGTAAGCGTAAAGATTTTAGATATTTAAATTAACTATTCATTTTATTTTCAAAAAATAATTTAATAAATTTTAATATTTTTAAAAATATAATTAATGTATTTTATTTTAATTATATAAAAACATAAATAAACCAACAAAAATATCATCTATTGTTTTCAACTATTTCTATTCTTATTTTTCTTACATTATGTATTTATATATTTTGAGTAAAAAGATAGTTGTAGAACTAAGCGGTCAACTTTCATTCCCACAAATTAAGAAAGCGAAAGCTTAATAATGAAAAACTTAAAGTTAACTTTTAATTTTATGAATTTGTAATTTAATTTAATAATAAAATAAATTTTTCTAAAGAAACTGCTTTTATTAATCTTTTGGATGTTTTCTTTTACTTTTTTTCAACAGTTTTATCTTATAAAACTAAAGAGTTTAGTATTTAAAAATAAATCTTTAAAAAGATTTTAAGCTATGGTTAAATTCCCTGTGCAAAGGAAGGGATACACACAAGTGAAAATAAAAGTGGGGTATTCTTGTAAATATACTGGGACAAGACAGGGGAAGATGGGTTTTACCTAAATTGTAATTTTAATGAAAAAACTAACTAATCCGACCTGAAAGCAATTAAAAAAAAAATCTCTACAGGGACGGGACAGGTTGAAATCCAACGGTTTTGAGATTTTTTAACATCCTACCTACTAAGTAAAAGAAAATTCATAAATAATAAGATATTTTAATATAAAAAATATGTTCGTAGATGGTTACATTTAAGATAATTTATTATACGAAATTTGAGATATTCAGATAGGGTTCCGGAATCTCATGATTGAAAGTCTATTATTAATACGGATGAGGAAAGAGGCTACGGTGGTTCCCGGAATTAAGAAACCTTGTTGGAAGCCGTTGGGAAACAGTGCTTGCAGATTTTATGGCATAGCTAAATGATAAATTGATTATGATTATGATTGTAATAGCTAAGGCTGTTTAAGCCTTGTTATTTTACCAATAAAAAGAAAATCCTTTGGATAAATATATTTTTATTTACTATAAATATTATTTTAGCCGTACAAACTTAGGTACCCATCTCACCCCACACCTCATCTTCTAATTAAAACTTTCTACAAATTGCAAATGTTTTTCTCCTACGATACTTGATTTCTAGAAGTAGCTAGAAAAATCCCTTTCCGTATCTTTGATCATTAAATCAACTAAAATAATATTAATACTTGTACCTATCACTTTCTACTGCAATCTCCTCCCTCCAACCATCCAAAATCTTGCTTCGCCCACTAACTCCATATTAAAGGCCTCATGTGATACGTATATAAAAACTATACTGAATAAATATATTTCCAATCTCACTAAACTAAACTGATAGCACACCGAACCAAATGATTTTTGTAAATGAAAGATGGAATTGATTTTGATGGATGAATTATAATGTAGGAGTCCCGGACCATCTTTGATGTAATACGGGTCAACCGTTACCGGTCCCTCAACCACAACCACATCTGACTTTTAACCTCACCATCACTCAAAACCCTATACCATATTTACTTCATTTCTCAATCCCCACCGCTCCTCATCTCTCACTAATGTCATTTTCCAACTAATTAAATATAAAAAATATTCATTCATGCAATTAATTCTTAGTAATATTATTACTATATGGTGATTTGTCACGTTTTTCAAATTTTAATTTACATGGGTATCGAAAATTTTCAGTTGCAATAATTTATCACTTATTATTGTTAGGCTTAATACAATCAAATTATTGTTTTTGGATTTAATTGGCCAAATCTTCAATTTAACACTACTGAAATAAAAATAAAATATTTAATTCAACTGTGGATTATATATCATTAGTTAAATGATTCGTATTTTTAAATATTTTATTTAAACAACCAATTATGGAAACACTAAATATAATAATAAGTCAATAATATTTTCTAGAACTTTTAGAGGAAAAGAAAAAAAAAAATTGTCTTGAACCCCTAATGTCCAAAAGGAACAATGGGTCGAACAAATTCTCCCACTTCGATATAATTTCTCCTAACATTTTTTTTTACATTACTCCTCATTAATCAACTCAAAAAGTATCCATAGTAAATCATTCTTAAAATGTTAATAGGGTAAATTACACCAACAGTCACTCAACTTTGAGGTAACTGACAAAACAGTCACCTAGGTTTCATTCCAGTCACTCAACTTTCGAAAAGTCACAAAATAGTCCTTTTTTGCTGTTTTCCGTCACAGACGTCACGAAAAAGTGACGTGGCATGTGACGGCGTCTTTGGTGTTAAAAAATCGTCCAGCTGGCCGATTACTCTCAATTTGACAGCCCTACCAGCCCTATCTTTGCTAAACATTCTTCTTCTGCTACTCATCCCTCTTCCTCAAATTTCAGTGGAAGTATTTCAGATAGTTCTAGCTTCAATGGTCACTGGAATGGTCCATTTGTACCTAGTGAGATACATCCATCTTATGCTTTTCCTGCAATGAATCTCCATTATCAAAGTTTGGAGCACCATTCCCCTCCATTCTCTACATCTAACCGTCGTTAATGTGGGTTTTCGAACATTCTTCTTCGCACTTGCTGCAGCAGTTAATATGGCAAGCCTTCTGCTTTTTCTTCTTAGTAGGCTTCTTTTGAGGGCATTTAGACGGATAAACAAGGGTCTTTTGGTAACAAGCATTTTTCCCTTTGCAGTAGGCTCTTTCTTGCCCGGTCTTTGATGACGACATGTCATAATTCACTTTATCATCGTCTTTCTTATTCTTCTTCTTATCTCCATTACCCTTGTTTTTGCCTTTGCCCTCGTCGTTGTCGCCCTTGCCCTTACCATATTGCTGTTGCCATATCCGTTACCATTGTTGTTCCCATTCCCACTGTTACCCTTACCTTCACCATGCACAATGGCGGCTTCAGTGGATAGTAGTACGATAACGAGAACCACCAGAATATTATACGACATCATCTCGTAATCGAATTGACACACTAATTATATGTTTGTTTCTCTTCTTTATAGGTTATAATTATTATTAGTGGTAGAGTCGATCAATGGATGAGAGTTTTCAAGAGCACCATTATCAAAGGTGGGAGCACCATTTCCCTCGAAGCCTCTTCATCAGGTACTTTCAAGTGCATTGGGGCGCCTTTTCTTCAAGCATTGCATTTGATGTTTTGACTGCTACTTATTTCAGTTTCTAAACCCATGTTGCAATGCTTCAATAATCCTGTATGTTGCTACACTTTCTGCAAAGGTTAGGAATACATTTCTGTAACTACACCATTGCCCCTATTTCAAATATAAGAATCCATGCTCCCATTCTGATGCTTATAGTGTAAGTGCCTTTTGCTGGCATAACATTGATGGAAATTTCCATGCTTGATTCTTGATATGTAAAGTTCAGGGCTCAAATGGGTGACTTAAGACTAGGTCACTAAGAGGTTCTCAGAAATTAAAAAGTTTCCATGCAGGTGGAGGTTCTCAGCTTGATTCTTTTTCTGCTGCTGTTGCTTCTTCTTCTTCTTCTTCTTCTTCTCCTCCTCCTCCTTCTTCTTCTTCTTCTCTGTTAAATGGGTTTTTTTGGTTTTTTTTTTCAATTTCTTCATCCAACGTGGCAAGTTAATTGGCCACATCAGCTAGTTAACTTGCCACATCAGCGATTCTGTTAAGACAGTAACGGAAACTGTTAGTCAGTGACTGTTTTATCACTTTCTTATAACGTTAGTGACTGTTTTGTTATTTTTTAAAAGTTGGGTGACTGAAATGAAACCTAGGTTACTAGTTTGTTAGCTACCCTAAAGTTGAGTGACTGTTGGTGTAATTTACCCATGTTAATAATACTATAAATGATTTGTCGCAAACTTTTTAACACGATACCAAAACCCTTTTATCTACTTTAAGAATTTAAAAAAAAAAAAAGTGTCCGAATTCTTCGATTAGTTAAAGCAGTTGGTAAAAACATGATTTAATAATCATTATAAAAACAACATATGAGAAAAAAATCATTTATGGAAATTCATGTGAAAATACGAAGCTAGTTTCCTCCTTACGTAAATTCCCCTCAAAGCAACAATCCTCTTCTTTTCTCTCACACAAAACAGTGTCATCCATCAGTTTTTAATGCTTTGATAGCCTCTTCTTTAAGCCATCCTTCACTCCCCTTTCTATATTCTCTTTCAAACCCTTCTTTTTCTCACACACCCCCATGGCTTTAGCTACGAAAATAACGTCGCTGTTTCTTCTTCTTCTCGCTGTATGGTGTTTCTTCATAACACCATCAAATTCAGCCACCGATTCCTTCGTTTTCGGTGGCTGTTCGCAGCTTAAATACACGTCTGGCTCACCTTATGAGTCCAACGTCAACTCCATACTTACTTCCCTGGTCAACTCAGCCATGTACACCTCTTACAGTAACTTTACCCTTCCAGGAGCCAGCAATCAGGACACTGTCTACGGCCTATTCCAGTGCCGTGGTAACCTCAACAGCGGTGATTGTGGCCGCTGTGTGGCGAAAGCCGTCAGTCAACTCGGCACTCTTTGCCTTGACTCTACGGGTGGCGCGTTGCAACTCGACGGGTGTTTCGTTAAATATGATAACACGACTTTCCTGGGGGTGGAGGACAAGACGGTGGTGGTGAAAAAATGTGGGCCGTCGATTTCGTCTTACTCGGAAGCATTGGGTCGGCGTGATGCGGTGTTGGGTTACTTGGGAGCAAGTGATGGTACCTACAAGCCGTTCCGGGTTAGCGGTTCAGGGGATGTACAAGGTGTAGCTCAGTGTGTAGGGGATTTGAGTCCGAGCGAGTGCCAAGATTGCTTATCAGACGCGATCGGACGGCTCAAAACCGACTGTGGGGCTGCCAAATGGGGTGACATGTACTTAGCCAAGTGCTACGCGCGGTACTCAGAAGGTGGAGACCACTCCCACGGCCAAAAAGGTGAGCAGTAAGCTCCTTCACCAATCTCCACCCCCCTTTGGTGGTGGTGGTGGCGGTGGTTAATATTTTGTGTGATTTGCAAAATTATTCAAAATATTGTAAATTGTAAACTTTTTTTTTCTCTCTTGTGTGAGATAGAGATTATGTGTTTCTTTTCTAATTTTCAGGTCAAATATTTTTTTTTGCGGTACCAAAAAACTTAAAAGTAACTTTATGGTTAAAATATTTCATTAGTTCATATAGTATTCAAAAATTTAAATTTTAGTCCTCATTTTTTTTTAGAAATTTTTTTTTTTTTGCTTTTTAGACTTTAAAAATAAAATCCAACTGTTAACACTATTATTTTTTTTTATTAAATTCTGGTTAATTACATCATTTTTTTAATTATATTACTATCAAACAAGTATTTTATAATTTTAAAATATCACACAAATAAAATTAATAAAAAATTTAATAGTGTTAATCGTTAGATGTAAATTATAAATCTAAAAATTATAAATACTAAATTTCTATAAATAAAACTACACAATTATATTCAAAATTTTTAAAGAATACAAATGTTTACAACATATTTCAACTTATTACTTGTGAATATGTCATAGTTCTAAACACCTTACTATTACTTTTTCATTTTTG
Source organism: Gossypium anomalum (assembly GCA_025698475.1). Classification (NCBI taxonomy): domain Eukaryota; kingdom Viridiplantae; phylum Streptophyta; class Magnoliopsida; order Malvales; family Malvaceae; genus Gossypium; species Gossypium anomalum. Next base: position 68,092,388 of record CM046956.1, read on the forward strand.
GTCATTCATTAATGTATATATCATTTCATTATAAAATGTAGTGCTATTTCCATCTACCCTTTAATGGAATTGGAAGTTGAAAAAGTTTAATGATTAAAAATTTGAGATAATTCGATTTTAAATTTAATTGGAATTTCTAAATATATATATATGGCATAGGGAACAACAAATTGGTACAATTTTGCATGAAATTGAGGTCCACTGTTGAATTAATGCCCCATTAAATCAAAGAAGAATCCAATGCCACCCAACATCCCCTCCTTAGGGAAAAAAGGTCATAGATTTTCAAGTTGTAATTGTTAATTAAACAATTTCTATTCTACACAGATTTTGGAGTAATAGGTTCAAACTTTTGTGAATGTTGTAGATACAAATAACAATGATGATGAGATTGAGAAGACCCTGGCAATTCTAATTGGACTCATTGCTGCAGTTGCTTTGATCATACTCTTTTTATCATTCTTATCAAAACTGTGTGACAATGGCAAAGGTAATTCCATATCTCACTTTCACTTTAATTTGAGCTTTTCTTTCTCCCTTTTGCTTTTGAATCATTTTCATTCCCTATTTTTGAAAAAAAATTGCAGGTGGTAAATAAAACAATCAATTCAGGGATCTCACTAAAAACCCTTTTCTTCTTCTGGTAATTAAATTCTTTAATGCCCCTTTTAGCTACACTTTTGGATGACCTCTTCCATAATTTTTTTTTTCAATTGAGATCTCCAAAGGTAATTGATAGGAAATATATGTTTATGGAAACAGGGGCTTTGAATCAAGTGAAAAGAAAGTTGCAGTATAGGATGGAAAAAGCCTAAAGATCACTTCCACTTGAGCTTTTCAACCATGCCTAAACCCCTTTTTCTTTTTCTGAGTGTATAATTAAGTAGTGAACACTTTAGTGAAAATACAAGTGTTATTTGTAGTGGGTGAATTTGTTGGCTGTAATTACAGCATTTGCTAACTTTTTAGTATATTTGGTTGGCAAAAGCTTGAATTCATCATCTATAATTTTAGATTAAATTTACTTGTTTAATTCTATCATCCCCCAGACTTAATGCTTAATGATCTCACTTATACAGTGATTAAGATATTAGGTGTTGGTATTCACGTTCCAATTGTACTTAAACAAAAATAATTTTTCAATGTTACAAGATTATTTGCTATAACGTTCTTATGATTCTAATATAATTTATATTGGAATTGCCAATACAATACATCAGATCGAATTAAGATATAAATTTTATAGCTACATCAAAACAAAGTTATTTTTAGCAACCATATGTCCACTAATGTCTAACCAACCTATTTATACATGTTGTCTACATTCCAAGCATCAACAAGTTATTATCAAAAAAGGACAACCTATTTAAATTTATGATTTAACTTTTACAATTTAACATAATTTAATCTTCTATTTTTTATAACAGTTAAATAATTAATCTCAATTAAACCTTCCCCCCTTCATGTTTGGCAAATATTTCTTTTGTGTTAAAAGAGGTGTTAAAAAAAGATAAAAGTAATATTTAGTCCTTGAATTTGGTAATTTTTTTTAATTTGGTCTCTAAATTTTGTTTGGTCTAAATTAGTCTTAAAACTTGATAACTTTTGTCAATTTAGTTCCTAGACTTGGATTCCGTTAAGATTGTGCCATGTCATTAATTGATTTCTTTTAAAAAATTATATAAAATATAAAATAAAATAAAAAATTTAAAAATTATAAATTTCAGGCAACAATTTCATACCTTAAGGGAATCTAAGTTTAGAAACTAAATTGGGAAAAACTGTCAAATTTTGAGATTAATTTGGAAAAAAAGTTTAGGAACCAAAATTAAAAAATTGCCAAGTTGAAGAAGTAAATGTTACTTTATCCTTGAAAAATCAGACACATGTTTAAATTTTAACCAGAATAATTTAACCTTGTTTTGGTATAATAAATATTACAAATTTTTTTATCACAAACTTATTATATATCAGCCTTGGAGATAATTATATAATCTAATTCAACTAAGCTTTTGAATGTTTAAATACATAATAATCCTCACTCAAGAATGATTAAGACAATATTCCCTGTGTTTGAAGGCCAATAATTTATGGTTAAAATTCATGAATCAGCTAAGAATCTTCTCTCTCTTCAATTATCCAACTAATTGGCTTTGCTTTTTATCACAAGGGTTTTAATCTCTGTCCCATTCTAAAACAAACAATCCCTTTGTCACCATGTAATTTCTCTTTTAGTTTTTTTTTCCCCTCAATTCATTCCCTTTATTTTTGTTTTCATAATCAGAAAATTAGATAGGTAAAAATTCAATATTTTTTAAATAAGATTTTAAATTCTAATAATGTGAATAGAAAAAATAACACGAAAAAACTAATTATTCATCAAAAAGTGTGACTTTTTCATTTATCTTCAAATTTAATTAAAATCTAATATCGAGAGAAAAATAAAAAGGTAGGGTCAAAGGAATGATGGGGTTGGATTATAATGGGTGTCGCTAATGCAATTCTAAATCCCCCTTTATACAAATATTCCTAGACAAAGAGATGGAGAAAAGAAGAAATTAGATAATGACTAGCTTTTAATAAAGGCAAACAAAAAATATAAAAGGATATAATCAATTAGACAAATTGAGGATTGCAGATTTGGAAGTAAAAGAAAAGGTGTTGGAAATCAAAATATAAAACTAAAGAATCTGCTAAGCATCATTTTCATCTCTTGCTTTTGGCTACACATATAAATCTGTCCATATAATCATTCACCACTTTATGTACACGTGGCAAGCTGCCATGAATTTATTCCTTTTTTTCAGCCCCCCACAAATTTTATGCTTTTAGAGGGAAATTGTTTGAGTGTGCGGAAAAATCATTTTGGAAATTGGAGTAATATTTTAAGATTAGTCCATTGTACCTCACTCAAATCCCTAAATGGCCTATTTTGTAGATTAGTATAACAAAAATTTATTCAAATTAATTCAGAGGGCCATTTCTTCTTGTATTCTACGCTTTAAAACATACATCCAACACTCAACATTGGGTTTTAATATGAAGTATTAGTTGATTAAAAGCATGATGAGTTATTTGGGTTGAATTTTATGAAAATAATATTTTAATTCTATATTTATTTTTTTAATTTTAAATTTATATTTTTTTATCAAATTACTTTAAAATAAAAGAAAAATTATTTTTTTTAAATTTTATTGGCATGGTATATATTTGGATGACACATCAATATTTAATTAATTTTTTAAAAATTAAAAATTCAAAAAATTATTTTTAAATGTTAAAAAAATTAAAAATTTTTAAAAAAAATAAAAAATATTTTGAATATTTTTAAATTTTAAAAAAATAATTAAATATTGGCATGTCATTTATGTATATGCCACGTCAATAAAATTAACAAGGGCTAAAGAAATAATAAATTAAATGGATAATTAAAATGATTTTTTTATAAGAGGGAAGACTAAACAAGTTGTTATATCTTAGTTAAAAGTAGTAATAATGAGAATGAAAAAGAAACGACTTTGTTAGTAATTAAGAACTGGGGGTAAGTAGGGGGATCAAACTTTCTAAGACGACTTTTGTTGAAGGGGGGATTAGAAAAAAAAGTAAAGTGGGTAAAGCCTAGACAAAGGAAGTTGGAACTCTAGTGTTTGTGAAAATGCAACAAAGAATCTCCGCATTTGCATAAATATATATGTAAGAAGTGTAAACGTGGCACATATAATAACTCAGATGAACCTTCTGGTTAATGTAAAATAATTTATATGTATTGATGAAGGAGGTGTAGGGATGTTGACCATCCAAGTGAATATATGGCTTTTCTGATAAGCCAACCTAGTCCTTACACATGATCCAGGTTGGTTGGGTTCTAACTTTTAAACTACTTCTTCATTTACAGCAATTTTCTGTCTAAGATTAAGTTGGGAAGATCTTGATCCTTTGGGTAGACCATAATTTACTAAAATAAAATTAGATTAAATCCATGAATGGTACTCTATGGTTTTTAGATTCTCTTTTTCATCATTAACCACTTCTCTGTCTTTTGAATGAGCCATGATTAGAACCCTAATCCACGAAATTAGCAAAGGATTGAAATGAAAATTTGTAACGCTGTAAAATTGATTTCAAAACTTATTGTAACGACCATAGTATGATATAATTCTCCTATAAATACCTCAGAACCATTATTTCAATATTAACAAAAACAAAGGAGCATAATTTCAGGCCCAATGTTCATCGCCCACAGCATGTAATGGCAACAAATATTTGTATGTGGAAAATTTTAAGCCCAACCTTTCAAGGGAAAAAGTATTGTGCACGGAAAGAAATTTAAGCCCATACAAGGTCCACACCCAATTAGACTCGAACAAAGCTCACCATGACTGCCAAAATTTTAAAATGAACACCACATATTTAATAAATATTAAATTATATCACACTCAATACGACTGGAAATATTTTTATACGACTGGAAATATTTTTATAAATTATTTATTTCATAATTAAATTATAGGTGGATTGGTAAAATATTGTGCATACCAATTTCGGATTTGATTCCTAGAGATTTTATGTTTTTAGTTGTTTTATTTTAATATTTCATATAAAATAATAAAAGACAAAAATATCATTATAATAATATTTATTATTTTCTTAAAAAATTATTTTTAATAATTTTTTTATCGAATTAATATCAAATTAATTTGTGACATCAAACTTAAAAGAGATTTTATTATAATATATAAACTAATATCAAAATAATATAATAAACATGATATATTTAAATATCTTTACTAATTATAATGTTTTTGACTAAGTTTAATGTTACTTGATCCGGTGGCACTAACACTAAAATGATTCAAAATATTAATTTTTAATAAATGAGTAAATAATGTAATAAAAATATATTTTAATTTTTTTATAAAATACATATTTTTATCTAAAAAAACATTCTTTTAAATACCACCAAACAAAAAAAATTACTACTTACCCTTAAAAAAACCTCATTTTCTTATCACATATTATTAAAAACTACCATTGATTTCGAATATATTCATACTATTATTTAAATATTGGACTGAATTGATATCACAAGTCAACCAAGCACAAACTCAATTGAAAAATCAGTATACTACCTTTTTATATTTGGAAATAAGTTATATACTTACAAAAATACTTTTGGTCTTTTTAAATATTTTTAATAAAAATAACAATAAAATTTTCATATGTTCATATTTGAACGTATGGTATCGAGATCTATAAATTTTTTTACCACCTCAACCAAAGCTTTATTTTGATATTTTTATACATATTAATGTTATTACACAAATTGTTTCACAATTAAATGATAATAATAAATTATCATTTTATCTCTAATTAATTAAATTATTATGAGATAAATAATAAATAAAAGAGTTTAAATATTCTAGATCACTTAAATATATAATTTATATTTCATATAAAAGGGGTCACCTCAAAACCATTTTACACATTCACAAATTTAGAAATCTAAAAGTTCTCTGAAAGGAAGATTTTGCAGACTCAAATTTTTTTCCAAAATTTCAAAAAAGTTCTAAAAACAATAGAATAACTTGAAAAAATCATGAGGAATGCCATATCAATTAGGAAGAAAGTTACCTTTCAATCTTATTCAACTGAATAAAGGAGGTGCAAACCCTAAATGCAACACCTTACACTTAACTCAAAAGACGATGAAATGCATGATGCCACATTGGTTACAAAGTAACCTTAAACAAAACCAAAATAATCAAATTCGCTTGCACACAACATGTTTGAATCACATTTACAAAAATGTCATGGGTCATTAATAATAATTAAACAAAATAATAGCAAAAATGGGCTTTAGAACAACATTCAGGGCCCAAAGCATAAAAAATAGAGGACAAGTACCAATTCTTAGTCCCATGTATTAAAAATTCAAAATAGTTCAGCTCCAAGGGTCCATATACAAATTAAAAAATATATATCAATACATGTGAACAAATATCTATACCTTGGGTCATGTATAAATACCTTATAAAGGAGTACATATACCTAGGTGCGAGGTTTTGATACCTTATCCCAGAAACCTAGAAAATTTGCAAAATTTGATAGTTTAGGCCATTCAATCAAATCCCAAAATATATCCAAATATTCACCAAAGCTATAAACACATACTTAATAGACTGAATTAAATTCGAGACACCAAATTTCATGTTTACAGACACATTAAATCAAAATTAAACTACCTAGGAAAAATTCATGCACTTTAACAATTAACTTAACATCAATTTTGATCTCAAAGTTCACTTATAGACATAAAACCAACACATCACATATGCATTAACAAGTATTGACCAACATAGAAATTTGACATTTAAGTATCATGAGAAAATATCCACTCAAGGGTCTTATCACATGACCAAACTAAACAAAAGTGCAAAATTCATTACAATTCAAAGAATTTAGTCAGAGTTCCCCTTTCTCGACATTTCTTGAGCTCCAAGAAATCCAAAACCTCAAAAACTTGTAAACGAAAAACAAATCGACACATTGAGCATAAAAAAGCTCAATGGTGCCAACAAATCCAATTTCATAATAAAACATCATTATGTAACAAAATATGCTAAAACAAATATGACACTTATCAATCAAACTCCTTATGATTAGTAACTTCACTTGCCAACATTTAATAAGTCTCCATGATAACAATTCATTTATAGAATCGAGCACAGATACACAAATTAACCTCTGCCACTCTACAAAAGTGCACATAAACGTCAAATGAGCATAAATGCTTCGATGTGTGTAAAATGCACCTTTCTCTAACCTTTCAATATTGGACACAAGTGCCAAGTGTATATGTGCACAACCACCAATGTAATGCGCACATGTGTCAAAAGTATCCTCCAACATGAAAACAAATCCTATAGCATGCTACCTACAGACGAACCATTTTCAACATTGTTGAATAAGACATTTTATATTAGAACATGCTTTAGAATTATTTAGCATTACCAATATTACAATATACCAGTCCTATAATCATTGCATCAATTTCAAACAAGGGAAACTCATGCATTCTCACAATTTTACTTTAAATACTCACTAAACATAAACCCGACATAATATAAATGTAACACCCATTAACCCGTTAAGAAGACATGGTGTATATCAAATAGTCAATAGTCCGCCTAATGAACTGGGGTATTACTGACAGATTTAAAACCCTGAACTTGTTTCAAAGTTTGAAAAAAATAGTTGTAAGGATTTCCCTTCACGTTAAAAACGTTAATCCTTTCTAGTTTGGTATTACATCTGTAAGGAGAGTAATGAGAATTACTAAACTACTCATTAATTAGGCTCCGCCATCAAAGGTGAATATACATAGGAAAAGAAAGTTTTGAAAATTTCAAATCAAGGAAATTTGGCGACCATAAATATATACAAACAAGCTCAATTACATTTCATAAGACAAAACAATACATTCGTGAAGTGAAAACACAAGTTAAACACAAAAACGTTTGAATATGCCTTTCACCGAACAACCATGCATGATACAAAATGAATAAGTGGCTCACTTATAGTCGCAACTCTGGCACAGTCCCCTTCTACGAATCTTCTTCTAATACTCAATTGCCTTAGAAAGAAAGGTAAAAGAGTAAGTTCATTTGAACTTAGTGAGTTCTTTATAAACATGACATGATTATGAGGTTACTCTTAATCAAATCAAAGATAAAGACATTTTTCAAATTCGCCCTACCGTAACACTACGCCAATATGCTAGTACAACTCATTGGCGCACACATCACAATTATAACACAAAGTATCCTTAGTGGACACGTACCAGTAATTCATACAAACTCTCAATCATATATGTTTACTTGTGACCCAACCTTGTGCGAGCTTCAGCTCTATAATTCAACGATCAGAATCGCATATCTTTATTCATATTCCTTGTCATATTGAACACGTGTTCTCCAATAAGGTCGGGTCGTGATCTACAAGTCCGGTTTGTAATAAAGCTACCCTATTGGAGACATCACAAATAAAGTTTCTTTCCACATTTTCACATATCGTAGATGGTTTCGTACTGGGCTAGCATACAAGGTGGGCATTAATCGTGACCATGGCCATGTATGTACAATACTGACTCATTAATACACAACACATCGGCATATATTCAATGGAGACAACTTACCTTACACGACTCCATATCATAGATTTTTAAAACCCAAAGAAAACAAAAGAAACTCACTAGAACCTTCAGGATAGTATCTACTCTATTGGTCATTTGCCTTAGTCTCTCAGATATTCTATAACTTCTTGAGCTAAATAAGAAATAGTCATAATTATCAGACCCTTTATTTACTATAAATTAATCATGCATGTACTAGAGCAAAGACGTAAATCTCCTCAACAAAATCCCAAGGGTTTCCCAAAAATTATTAGTCTGTTGGTACATATCAATGGCGTTTGACAAGCTTCTGAATATTTTCCCTGTCTCCTCTAGAGAAGATGACTTAAAAGAAATTTCTTAAGGGCATAGGAGAGAACACAGAGAGAAAAGTAAAAAGTAAAACATGTTGGTTATAGACACCCTTTTATAGTATAGACAGCAGAAATAAGCTTAGTGGGAAGGTCTAAGACTCCACTATCAACCTTGAATTAAAAGACTAAGCTTACCTAATAGGATTTGAAATCTAACCCTTTCAAAATGTAACTACTACTACTAATCAGAGTGGAAAAACATTGCTTGCACACTTAGGCAACCAACTAAACAAGTCATTCGGTTACCTAAACATATCAACTTGTCATCTACAATACTATAGTTCAATTCCAACTAGGTCTGACCTAAATTCTAACGATGTTCACTGACTATCATTTCCATATAAGGTGATCTTACTACTCTGGGAACTAGTAAGTTCGCCCAAAACATCTAGGGTTGATGGATCGTCTTATAAAAGAGCTCGTCAAACCTTAGAGTTTTCCAAATAGTGAATTCCACCAAGGCGAACCTCATGATGGTGTACTAAAGAATTCATGAAACACACCAACCCAAAGCTTAAGCTGATAATTCACCTTAATACTACTCTGTCTTACTTAATTATGCGCCAATAGAATATTTGTATGATATGCGTCGGGCTAGTTGTTACAATAAATCCTTCATAAATAAACATATAATCAAAAACATATCATCATCAACCAATCCTAATCTAGGTTACTTAATCGAATCTATACTACAAAATTGAATTAAGCTAGCATAAATAAAAAACTGCTACGCTTCACAATCTTTTCCTTCCCTTTGGCCTTTGACGATTCAACTAGTTCCTTCGTTGCAAAATCAACTTCAAAACAACAAATCAAGTTTGAACAAAAAGAATCAACAATTAAAACCTCTAAATTCCAGCAAAAAAATGCAATGCGATCAAGCGACACACTTTCCCGCTTCAATGTACACTTTTGGAAACTTTAACCAGAACCTACCGTACATGAAATCTAACATTAGATTCACTCTTAAAAACTTAAAACTAACCCCAAAACATCAAAAACATTGTTGAAAACTCATCAATGAAAATTCTTAGGAATTAAGTCTAAGCTCCATTCTAAACTAGTTTCTAGCATTCTAATTGTAACAACCCATTTTTCAATGGTGTTAGAAACAGTTGTTTTGGGACCATAATTTCGACGAGTAAGTCAATACTTATTATTATTTATTATTTATGATTCAAGTATATTGAAATAGTGAATTTTGATATGATAATTTTTATTAATTGAATAATTAGTTAAGTACAAGTGGTTCAATCCTAAAGTCAAGTAGTTTTGAAATATGATGTATTGAGATCTCATTTCCATAATTTGAGGTCGTAAATAAAAATATTTATGGAGTCATATTATAGGTGAATTGAATTTTGGTTAAAAAATTTTAGTGATTGGATAGTTAATTAAAGTATAAGGACTAATTTATAAAAGTGATAAAAGTTAATCGCTATAGATTTTAAATAGCTAAGGGGTTAAAATGGTGAATAGACCATTTTCAAAAGTCCAAGTAGTGGTGGATGTCATTAAATATCATTAACTTTTGGGTCAATTACTATTAGGCCCTAATTAATTAAGGTTTAATTGAAATAAAGCTTGATTAATTCATTAAAGGACCAATTGAGCAATTAGACCTTTTGTATAAGTCTAAGAAGTGGTGGATGCCAATTGTATCCCACCAATTTTGCTAATCATGTTTAAAGGTTAATTAGTAATAGATTGATTAAAGTTTAATTAGTAATATTTTCAATTTTACTAAGCTATATAAGTTAATTAAAGAAAAAGAAAGATCACATTTTATCATCATCTTTTTCAACTCATTGATTGGTAAGTCAAATCTAGTCCATTTCTTGTAATTTTTATGTTTTTGAGATCGTTGCAACTAGACCCAGGTAACCCATATCTCCGTTTTCAAAATTGTTAAAGATTTCTAAATTTACCATTGATGTTAATTAAATTTTTGAATGTTTATGGTAGAGTTTGAAGCTTTGATGGAAAATAGGACTATTCTATAAATTGTTTTTTTGTTTGTTTTGAATATAAGGACTAAATTGTTAATATCTTAAAATTGGCATGTAATTTCTATAATTTTTTTTATAATAGGAGGCTGTAATTGGATATATTTGAAGTTGGTTTAAAATTTGGAGTAAAAAATTGGAAGTTATGATAAGTTTGATTTTAGGGACTAAATTAAATAAAACGTAAAATTTGAAGAAATAAATGAAAGATGACATTGAGCTTACATATATTTATAACAAGTTGTTATATGTCATTTGAGTGATTAAATTGAAATAAATTTATATCATAGATTAAGGTTTGAACAAGACGATTGATAGTCGAGGAAAAAATGATATTTACAAACTAGTTCCTGACATTTCTGCTTTTGCTGTTAGCCCTGGTAAGTTCATACAATATAAATATGTTTAAATTATTGTTGAGTTTCATCTGTATGTTCATTAATGTTTTATTGATATCTTGAATTGGCAATGAATTAGTACCTAAATTGAGAATTGAATCAGATTGAAATGGATTGTTGTGAAATGGTATAATGTGAGACTAAACCCCGATGAAATTAGTAAAAGTATTGTATACGAGGTTACGAGTTATTGCCCCTAGGTTTCGAGCTCTAGCATGTGTTGCGAAAATGAGAATACATGTATATTGGGCCCTTGCGGGACTATTTGTTGTGTAGGTTTAACCCTAACGGGTGACCAGACACTATTATTTTATTTATGTAGGTTGAACCCTAATGGGTGACCAAACACTATAATTCGATTTGTGTAGGTTTAACCTAAATAGGTAACCAGACACTATTACTTTCACCTGTGTACAAAGTTCTTTTACGAAGCTTTATCGGGTAATATTGTGAATGAAAATGTGATGATATGCCATTAAATATTGGCAAAGTAATATATATGATTTGGAAATAAGATATAATTTGGTTTTGAAAAGAAAAATGTGAACAAATGAGATTATATATGTGTTTGAGCTCAACACCTTATGTGTTAATGATGTTATTTGAATTCTTGATAGCTATATTTATATTACATGATAATTTTTTATGTGATAAGAAATTGAGTAAGTAAATGTTTATATTGTATAAGCTTACTAAGTATTATAAATACTTGCTCGTGTTACTACTTTTCTATAGATTTTAGACGTCTAGAATGTGTCGATCGGATCATCGAGAAGCACACATCTATAGTCTCTCAATTTAGTATACTTTTGATGTTTTGAACTTGGTTACTTATGGCATATACATAGGATGTTTTGGCTTGTTAAGTGAGGGTATATGTTTTGGTATGTGACATTTGGTTTGATATCAAATTTTGTACTTTGAAGCTTAAAAGAAGTGAAAAATTTTGAATGATGTTATGCATATGAATTAGTAAGTGCTTGTGTTTTGGCATTGTTGAGTTTGAATATATGTTGGTGCCAATGATCCCTGTTTTGCATTTTTACCATTCTTTTTGTAAAAGTTTCAAAATAGTCTTGAATTGATTCCAAGTCAGTTTAAGAGCTTTCGTAAGCTTGATTGAGACTTGATTTTGTTTTTTATACATGTTTAACATAAACTTAATTTGTATATATTGATTTAGAAAATAATATTGTTTAATTTTCATGTGAATGTTTCTGTTCACTGTTGTAACATACCGTAGCTTGGGTCCGGTGATTAGACTGGGTATCATGTGTTACATTTAGTGGTATCAGATTTATGATTTAGTCGATTCTAGGACTTAACATAGCGTGTAATGATTTTAATCGTGCCGTACATGATGAATTGGACAATAACGTTTTGACTTCCAAACAGGGAGCAATTTAAAAATTCTCACATTAGGTATAAAAGAATTATAGATTAAATGAGTACCGTTAGTGAAATTTTTTTGGCATTGATACAATATTGATAAAGCTATTTGGGAAACAAATGAATCAATGAGATTTCAATACCCGAGCTTATTCTCAAGTAAGAAATTTCAGGGATGAAATTTCCTAATGGGGGAGAGTTGTAATAGCTTATTTTTCAATAGTGCCAGAAATAGTGGTTTCGAGACCACTATTTCAATGATTAAGTAAATAAATATTATTATTTATTATTTACGAGTCAAGTATATTGAAGTGAATTTTGATTTGATAATTTTTATTAATTGGATAATTAGTTAAGTACAAGTGGTTTGTGTAACACCCCAAACTCGGCATGGACATTATGGCTGAATCTGGCCATGTCACATTGAAGTGTTTTTCGAAAAATATAATTTCGTTGAAAAGCCCATTCTATGTTAAACCTCTTTGTGATCTTAACGAAAATTTAGGATGTCTCGTTTGTTGTCAAAATGTAAGTCGTTTAGCAGAGAGTTAATCATATTAAATCGCCATTTATCTTAAAACATTACTTATCCATTGCGGAAGCTTTTAAAACTTGTTGCATAAACGTGGTGTTTGAAAAAACCTTTATATATTTTAAAAACCCGCATCCTACTACTAGCAGTGTTAAGCAAAACAAATATAAATCCCCAAATTAAAACTAAAATCCAAAAAGGCCACATTACATAAAAAATACCCAAAATAAAATTACTTATAATTTAAAAATTAAATATGGAAGTACGTGCAGTTGTGTAGCCACCTTTGAGTCCCTCGCAGCACCGATCTTCCTAAGACTGGGGATTACCTGTACAGTTAAAACAGACGGGTGAGTTTACGAAAACTCAGTTTGTAATCCCATATGAGCAAACAGTCAATCAAACAGTGCAATTACAGTCTTGGCCTAAGCCATTATTAAAAACAAGGACAATATCAGTTTGGGCTTTAGCCCATCTCAATACAGAAACAGTCATATATTCAGGCCTTGGCCATTCTACAAATAATAGTAAATAGCAGCAATTGCAATAACAGAAAACAAAGATGCAAGTCCTACCCATCCAGCCTCTACACACTATATCCATCCAACCCTACACTCCATGTGGGGATATAATCAACCCACCCATCCCTACACACCAGAATTAGCACCGGTTGTGACACTAAACAGTATTTGTAGTGGAGCTGCCAGTATAATAGGCTTAGAGCCATCAGTGATTTGCAACAGAGCTGCCAGTACAGTGCACTTCCTCCAATCATATAAAAACCCACCCCCATACAATGCATCATGCCACATGTCATGTCATAGCATAATATTAAACATGTACTCAACACAGTTACAATAGCATGCTAAAATATAAACATATATCACATAAGGGAAAAACAATCAATTTACCATGTAGGGGCATTTTAGTCATTTTACCACATAAGGGCAAAACAGTCATTTTACCACATAAGGGCAAAAGAGTTATTTTACCGATTAAGGGTCCAAGTATGCTTACTGACCCAATAGAAGGTCCACAGTCGTCTCGGGCGGCCCTTGCAACCTTAACAGTCAAACAGTAAAAATGGGCCCAAGGCCCATATTACGGGCCCATGTGGGCCCACACGCTCGTGTGGCCCACAAAGCCCTAAAATGGCCTTGGCCGTGTGAATTACATAGCCTGGCCCAATAATCCCTACATGTCCGTGTGGTTTACCTGTGTAAGGCCCACGAGCCTGTGGGGCCCACACGGTCCAACTCAGCCCAACTTGGCCCAAAACGGCCCTAGCCCATGAAATTGCTCATGGTGGCCTCTACAATACAACGCCCACATCTATGCGTTCGATTTACGACACAAGCGAGCGCATGCCCATGTAGCATCAATGATTACATTTTTCGACTTTTTGCCGATCTAAAGTTTGGGCAGTGTTTACACACCTGATAGGATTCTAGGTTAACAACCCCTCCTGAGATGAACCATATCTAAAACAAATGACAAAACCCTGACCAACGTTAGTCATGCTTAATACTAAAATAGTCCCAAACGAACTTGTTACCTTCACTTACTTCCACTACTTTAACTGATGTAGCCTTACAACTCCATAGCTAAACCAAGTCCAACACGATTAGATACTGCCAAAATAACATTATTAGAGCCTTAACATAGTTTAACCAAAATAGACTCAATCCCTAATCAATTGGGCATAACTTCCCCCCTTACCAAAAGACTTACCGAGCCCATGTGGCAAGAGTTGATCACAAGAGAAGAATAGATTTGGTAGAGAACTGAAAAGGAAGATTGAACTGCAACAAAAAATAGAGGAGGGTGTAATGACAAGTACAGACAAAGAAGAGAAAAGCTGAAAGAGCAGAAGCCAAGCAGGGACCTACCGAAAATGCAAAACTAGATTCAGAGAAAGGAGTAGTCAGCCTACACTCCACACGAAAGTCGGACGCACTTGCTTGACAGAGGCAACAATGGAATAGTTACCCCTCCTAACAGAAATTGGCAGCACAAGAAGATGGAAAGAAGAGATGAGAATCGGCAATGGTGAACAAGGGAAAGATTGATGGAATAAAAAAAATATTTGGATACAAGGGAAAGAGGTATTCGGCTACACAAAACCGAGTGTGAGCAATGGGAAAGCAACGAGAATAATCGAGAGATGAAAAGTAAGGGAGAGAGGTATTCGGCCTAAAGCATAACCGATTTGAGAGAGGGGAAGAAGCAATGAGATTTGGTCCAAGTAACTAAATGTAAAAGAGAGGGATTGGTTAGACCCAAACGAAACGAGAGAGGAAACAGTAGAAGCAATTTCCACCAAAAGGGAATAGTTGACCGAATGCTGAGTCGACAAAAAGCCAAGCCGAATTTTCTTGACAAAGAGTTCAATTTTGGCACACTACTCCCCTTCCCTTGATCCATTCCTTGAAAATCTCCTTACATCACTCCACCAACGAATTTGAACTCCACACAACCTCTTCTATCCAAATTTTCCTCCCCAAAACACTCCCCAAATCCCCCTAACAACCGAAATTCCACAATAATCTCCTAAAATTTGGCCACAACTCCCCACACTCTTCAAACACACAAGTTTCGATCAAACTAGAACTCTCCCATGGCCAACAGTAAAATAAAACACCTCCATGTGCCTACCAGCATTCGAACCTCAGACCTCAAGTAACTACCACACGCCACTTATCCCCTAGACCAGCAGGCCCATTCTGTCATGTTTTTCCCACATTAATTTATAAGTCTACTGACTAGAGACAGTGCTTATTTCTTTAAAAACAAAACTTTTTGCACATGCCCAGGCTTGAACCCAAGACTTCTCAGACACTTCCCAAAACACTTAGCCACTGAAACAGATACAGATCTGTGTCATTTTCTTGCACCACTAAACATTTATGTGCAGCTTCTAACTGTCCCTATGCTCAAGACCTAATACTTCCAGGCCCAAAATTTAGGGCGTTACAGTTCGATCCTTAAGTTAAGGAGTTTTGAAAAATGAGGTATTAGGACCTCTTTTCCATAATTTGAAGCAATAAATATTTTTATTAAATATTTATGGAGTTGTATTATAGGTGAATTGAATTTTGGTCTGAAAATTTTAGTGATTGGATAGTTAATTAAAGTATAATAACTAAATCGTAAAAGTGGTTAAAGTTAATCGCTATAAATTTTAAATAGCTAAAGGGTCAAAAAGGTGAATAGACCATTTTCAGAAGTCCAAACCGTGATGGATATCATTAAATCCCATTAAATTTTGGGTTAACTACTATTAGGCCCTAATTAATTAAGGTTTAATAGAAATAAAACTTGATTAATTACTTACAGGACCAATGGAGCAATTGGACCATTTGTATAAGTCTAAGAAGTGGTGGATACCAATTGTATCCCACCAATTTTGCTAATCATATTTAAAGTTGAAATTGTAATAGATTAATTAAAGTTTAATTTAAACGATCTCAATATTTACAATTTTACCAAGCTATATAAGTTAATTAAAGGAAAAAAAAGATGACATTTTATCATCATCTTCTTTAACTTTCTCTTCCATAGCCGAATGTGAGAAACAAAAACAAGGGTTTGGGTATCAAGCTTTAACTCATTGACTGGTAAGTCAATTTTAGTATATTTCTTATAATTTTCATATTTTTAACATCATTGCAACTAGGCCCAGCTAACCTGTATCTCCGTTTTCAAATCTGTTAAAGTTGTCATTGATGTTAATTGAAGTTTTTGAATTTTTATGGTAACGTTTGAAGCTTTGATGGAAAATAGGACTATTTTATAAAGTGATTTTTGTTAGTTTTGAACATAAGGACTAAATTGTTAATAACTTTAAATTGACATGTAATTTCTATAATTTTTTATAATAGGAGGTTGTAATTGGATATATTTGAAGTTGGTTTAAAATTTGGAGTCAAAATTTGAAATTTTAACACCTTATACCTTGTCCAATCACCCGACCCAAGCTATAAAGTATTACAACTATTAAACTTTAAAACTATTCATTATCTTGCCACAAATAATCAAATAATTCAATTCATAATAAAATTATAATAATTTCCAAGATATTCAATTATATCCAAACTTAAATCGAGCATTTGAAACACAACCCGGGAGAAAATTTGGACTAAATTGAAACTTTTACAGAAATTCAAGTAAAAAGTGAAAATATTGCAAACTATGCCAAAACATTTAAACCATGTACTCTAGGGTCATACGGCCATGTCCCAGGCTGCGTAACTCTCTGTGATCGTGTGGACAAACCTGCACCAAAATTTAACAGGCCACATGGCCGTGTCATCTAACCGTGTGTGTCACACGATTGTGTGGCAGACCATGTGCACCTAAAAGTATCTTCAAAATCAAGTCATTTCACCTACAATTCCTTAAGTCTCAAGCCATGCAAATAGAATCACTTAAACCTATTCAAAATGTACCAAAACATGTCAAATAACATTCAACTTAAATGCCTAACCAATATGCCCTCATTAGCACCACAATTCAAATATAAACATTAACCATTCAAACTAAAATATAATTAACTTATCATTCAACAACTAAACTACAAATACCAAATCATCCATTCATACCAAGTTTCAAAGGCTAACATACCCACCCAAAGTTTCATAAGTTACCAAAACAAAATGACCATTTTGTAGCAAATTATCAAAATAGACATCAAGTAAAAATCTGCCAATTCAAGTTGCCAAAACAACCATATACATATTTACATCTCAATTGGCACAAAACATCACAAATATATCTATTAACATAAACATACCAAAACCCTATTTACATGCCACTTATAACCAAGCCAAAATAAACATATAACTATCGAAAGAGTTGCTGGATAGTATGATCTCCAACGATGTTCCAATCGACAAAAAAAGTCCGACAATCTACAAAGAAGACAACCAAATATGTTAAGCTGACATAAAGCTTAGTAAGTTCAAAAAACATAAAATATCACATGCCTGTTAATTTAAGTTTACGACTCATACATAACATAGAATTAATATTCCTTTTCCTTGATTCATAATTCCTACCATATTAAATAGTTAGGCATAAATAAATCATATAATTAAAACATAGCATACCAAAATTCACATACCAATTTAACCAATATAACATAGTTCATCATGTCATCTTATTTTATTTCCATTTCATTTATCAACTATTTTGCCTAGAGAACAATAGTAAATTGACTTTTGATACGCGATAGGGTAATGCTCATACAAACTAACAAATGAGTAATTAACCAATAAGCAATGCTACTTACACAAGCTTCAGAGAATCCGTAAAACATGCAAGATGTCAAGCCATTGGTATGGTATTCACCACCAGTACATAGTACCTGGAACTTTAATCACTGACAACTAGTTCCTGGAACGCCCTAATGACATGTCATTTGTGTCCAATCTATTCATTAAGTTCACATAAGCTTTATCCTATTTTTTGATATCATCATATATTCAAATATTAATCATGATCATGTACATTTCGTATACTAACTTATATCAACGTAACCATATACCATGCAATACTTTACATTTCAATCCAATACTTTTCCATTTCAAAACTACTTCAATTAATCACACTAGTTATAAATATACATATATATGATCACATACATAATTAAATTCAACAATCATCAAACATATTAAACTCAGTACGAATTTACCAAACACAGTAGCTACGGACACCTTGATGACGACGACTATTCAACGACTTTTCCTTTCCCGCGATTATCAACCAATTAATTTGTTTCTTAATCTAAATACAATAATTTACTTCAATTAACCAATTCAAATATCTTAAAACACTTAAATTCACATATTTGACCCTTAATCAATATTTTACACTTTTACCTTCTATTCAATTTAGTCCTTAAACTCGAAACATTCAAATCTATCACAAATTAACCAAATAAATGCTAGTCGATTTTTATAGTCCCTATACAACCCATATTTATCAAATTTTGACAAGAATTTCATGTAACTTTATTATTTTAACAAATTAATCCTTAAACTTTAAAATCAACCAAAATCACTTTACAAAATAGTCCTATTTAAGTATCAAACTTATAAATCTATCATCGAACTTCAAAAATATAAAAAGAAATCATCAATGAAATAACTCAAAACATTTAATAGTTTTACAAATTAGTCCATGTGTAAAAAACATAAAAATTACTAAAAAATAGATTAAAAATACATATCATGCAATTGAAATAAACCTTGGCCGAACCTCCTTTAAAGCTCTAATGGTGTTTCGATGAACCACGATGAAAAATGAAGAAGATGATACTTGTTTAATTATTTTATTTTAGTTTATCTTTTTTTATTTACCAAAATGCCATTAATTCTTACATATTTTTAATTAAAACATATATACTATAACACCCAGATTTAACGAGTCCTGAGTCTGGACGAGTGGCCCAAAAAAAATCTGATGGGCGCGATCCTATCCGCCAAGATGACATTTTTGGTGCACAAGTAGGGCACATAGACAATGATAGGATGTAAGGAGAGGAATAATCTCTGAAAAGTGTATGATTGGGAAAAAAGAGAGATTGGCAAAGGTATTAAGGATTTTTGAGTTATAGGAAGACTTCACCAAGTTAAGGTATGCCCAATTTGTCCAGTTAAAGTATAAGTTACTTACTAATACGATAGTTAGGATGGAACGATGGGTCAAATCAAAGATATGAAAAGATTTTGGATTCTAGAATATGCTTCTCTACAACGGTAAGCCACTAATAAGAGCAGCCTTGAAAACTAATGACACATGTCATGCTTTACCAAGAGAGCATGTGTTTCTCTAGAAAATATTGTAACTTAGTTTAGAAAGAAGTAAGTTATCTTTACCCCTTGATTTGATAACAACCATTGATGTTTGGCTCCCGAAGTTAATCAAGAGTTTCTTGCTAAGCTAAAACTAAGGATCGAAGTTAATGTATAGGATGGTTTCCTCACCCGAGGTAATTATTATAGACTGGCATATGGTTTTTGATGACAGTAAGCTAGCTTATGTTTGTACATGAAAAGATATAATGATAACTATTGGCATGGAGGTTGATTAGGTTTCAGACGAAATAAAGGCTATGCGAATGAAGTTTTGATGGTATTCCTACGTCTCATGGGTAGTGATTTCTGAGAGTTTGTGAATGGATGTGTGAGCCTAGAGATCAAACTGCAATACGTGAGTGTTAAGTGAGCCCCTAGACTGACTCTTGCTTGTAGTATGTATGTTCTAGGAACTTCTATGTTAAGTGACTAAATAGTGAAAAATGGAAGGTTCATGATCATGCATGTATGAAATGTATGAAGTTTGATGGTTTAAGTACGAGGCATGAGCTCGAATGATTATGGTGTGCATATGAGTTTGAGAGAAAGAATATATCTGTAACAGCCCATTTTTCAATGAAATCAGAACAGTGGTTTCGGGACCACAAATCTGACTCAAAGATAAGGTTTATTTTTATTTCATTATATGGTCCGTATTATAATAGGCATGTTGTGTGAAAATTTTGATACGGAAATTTTGTCGATTAAGTGCTTAATTACGAGAAGACTAAATCACATAAAATGTGAAAGTTGAATTCTAGTAGCTATAAGAATTACATAGCTATGGAATTCAAATTTAGAGGTCCTTATATGGTAATTAGACCATTAAAGAAATGTATGTAGATTCTTGGTGACTTATCCATGGAAAAATTAGAAAAGGTCAAGGAATAAATTGAAATTTGAAATAATTAAATTAATTAAAAAAATGATAAAAGAAAATATCATCTTATTTTCATTATCTTCAACCTAAAAATACATGGAAACCCTAGGTGAGAGAAAAGAAACTTTCAAGGCCTAATTGGGTAAGTTTCCTTGTCCCGTTTTTAGTAATTTTGGTATTTTCGAAACCAGGATTGTAACACCCCTAACCCATAACCGTCGCCGGAATAGGTTAAGAGGCATTACTTAACCCGTAACACAATTCAGAATAATCGAATATCAAATATCAATTCCTTATAGTAAATGTCATTCATTCACATTCATTAAGAACATAAAATCAAGCATATGATACTTAAACGTGCATTCGGCACTAAATTGATAACATATAAAAGTTACAAAACTTATAAAAATTTTCAAATCTTCAAAGGTCACACGCCCGTGTGAATAGGCCGTGTGCCTCACATGGCCTTAGACATGTCCGTGTGTCTAAGCCGTGGTAAAACATGGCATACATACTGACTTGTCTACATGGCCACAAGACACGCCCATGTGCCTTGGCCGTGGTCAAGTCTGACTTACAATTGTAGGGTACCCTAGGGGACACACGACCGTGCAACGTGATCGTGTGTCACACACGACTGAGACACACGCCCGTGTCTCTGCCTGTGTGGACAAAAATAGGCCATTTGAATAGCCAATTTGCCACCCCAAATTGGGTCAACCTAAAAGCAAAGAAACAAGCATATTTTCACAACCAATTCAGCCAAATTCCATACCAAAACATAAGCTATTCATCTCATATAATAGTCGCCCAAATCCATACTCATAAGCCTTACTAATCTTTGTAGAAACATATATCAAAAGCATATCAAAGCATTTCTTTCCATACATCATTCAATCTCATGCTAAAACTCACCATAACTTACCAATATTTACCATTTCTTTTGACCAACTAAACACATACCATAATAGAACATTGGCATAACATATCATATACCATTATCAAGCTATAGTTTCAAATATAAACTAGCCAAATCACATGGCTAAATATATACATCACAAAACATAATCTTACAACTACTACCCTATACATGTCATACTTCAAAATATACATTTTCAAAAGTACCAAAATGTGGTTCGATAGTGTGGTGACGATCCTTGATGATCCCCGAGCTCACAGTAGCTCCGATATCTAAAAAATAATGCAAACATGCACAAAGTAAGCTTTCAAAAGCTTAGTAAGCTCGTACCAAAAACATCAACAGTATATAAAATATGAAACATTAACACATAAGTACTTATAAAATTCTCAACTCATCCATCAAGTCTATGCCAACATCATCCATATGTTTATACCAATTTAATAAACTTTTTATGTATTTTACGATCTACCACATAGGTATTATACTTACCTGAATATTCCCGTATTCATTCGTTTTCATTCCCACCTCTTGTTTGGATATTTTGAGACTTTTTGAAGATCACCAATGCTTTAAACATCTGCACACTTGGTGCTTTAAAGATTAGCCGAAGCTATAATAATTCTGCACACTTAGTGCCATTTCAATTAACCGAAGCTATTTTGGTATCACACACTTAGTGCCTCATATAGCCGAAGCTAATTTAACTCGCACACTTAGTGCCAAATACCATTAATTTATCATTGAATTCATCCATCTCAATTATATATATACATCTATGCATAATCAAAATAGCAACATATACTTATAGCATCATGTTTTACGTACGAACTTACCTCGTACTTCGAATTGTCGACTCGGATCGTTTACTCTATAATCTTCGACTTCCTCGGTCTAAGTCTGAATTCCTCTTTTCTTGATCTATATGTATTCAAAATTAACCCTTTTATTCACCAAATAATTCAAAACAATCCAAATACACGCAATTAGGGCCTTTTGCAAACTAGCCCTCACATTTTCACATTTCGACACTTTAGTCCCTAAATCACAAAATCACAAAATACACATAATTTGCTTGTACACAAGCTTAGCCGGATTTTCATAGTTCTCATACAAGTCCATACATTTCATTTATTTCACATTTTAGTCCCTCAAAATAACATTTTTACAATTTAGCCCAAATTGTTCAAATTCATTAAAAATCCAAAGACAAAACATGTAAACCCAACATCAAGCTTCCATAATTCAACATATAACATCAAAAAGCTCATGAATTCATCCATGGCACATTTCTAAATCATCAAAAAAATCAGAAATTGAGGCATGGGTTCGATAATATACGAAGCAACGATTACAAAAACATAGAAATTATCAAAAACCTAAACAAAAACAATTCTCAATTAAGCTTTAAACTAGCCGAACCCTAGCTATTCTTTTTCTTTCTTTGTATTTTTCGGCCAAGATGAACATTAAATGATCCATTTTCATGCATTTTTTTTATTATTAACTTATTAATTAAATTCCCATTTTACCCTTTGTTAATTAAACATATATCTCATATTCATTAAGGCCATATATGTATATTAACCATGTAAATGTTATAATAATAATATAAGGACCTCTCAATTATAAATCCAAGTCAAATATGCACTTTTAACATCTAGCACACAACTTTTACATTTTACGCGATTAGGTCCTTTTTGCAAATTAAGCACACAAACTGTTAAATTTTCACACGAGACTTTCACACATGTCAATTCACTTATAAAAGAAATAGAAAATAATATTAAAATATTTTTCTAACTCAAATATGTGGTCCCGAAATTACTATTTCGACTAGGGTCTAAACCGGACTATTACAAGGATAGCTTAATCTATGTTACTTAATTGATATGAAGATTTTGGTGACTAACATGTTTGATTGAATGTATATGATTAGACAATTTAGCCAAATGAATGGAAAAATAACATTGTATGCCTAGATTTAATAAGCAAGATTGCTAAGTTTAGTTTCCGTTGTACGAACTTACTAAGTATGTAATGCTTAATCCGTTTTATTTTCCCCTGTTTTATAGTGCTCGAAAACTTGTGAGGGTCAGAAATCATTAGAGCATCGTCACACTATCAACTAGTCATTTTGGGTATACTTAGTAAAAATTATTTTGGTATAATGGCATGTAGAGGACAACTTGACCATTAGTGGCTTGAGAATGATGTTTTGTAACCTAGCCATTGGAATGGCTAGTAATGGTTCATTTTGGTATTTCTAAGTAGGTTATTATGATATATATATATATATATACACCAAAGTGTTAATTTGAGTACATGTGATCAAATGTTATTATTGCCTAAGTTAAACCAAGGTAAGTTTACAAACACATATGTATGTAATGGTATGCCAATGTGTTAAGTTGAGTACATTTGATCAAATGTTATTATTGCCTAAGTTAAACCAAGTTAAGTTTACAAACACATATGTATGTAATGGTATGCCATGATGAATGATAGAATTGTCTATTTTGAATGCTTGGATTGGTTGGTATTGGATGTGTGTTTCAAGTACAGGTCTTGGGTAAAATTTTAGGTGAGAAATGAAGCTAGAAATGGCTTCATTTTGTCCACATGGGCAGACACACATGTGTGTGTCTAGACCGTGTGTGATACACGACATGGTAACATGGGCATGTGGTTAGGCCGTGTGTCCCCTGTTCCTTAATTTTGAGAAATAGAATGCTCAGAATTGATCATACTGGCAGAGACATGGGCGTGTGTCTCAGCTGTGTGAAACCTACACCTAATTTCGAATTGAATTAATTGACCACACGGCCTAGCACACGGGCGTGTGGCATGGCTGTGTGTGCAAGTTAGAGAGTTACACAGGGTCAAACACGGCCTCTAGCACGGGCGTGTCCTAGGGTCACACCAGCGTGTGAGCCCTACACCTTGGAAAAAATTTGTAATTTTGCGAAAAATTCTTAGAGGTCTCGATTAAATCCCGACTCGATTCTAATGCTCATATTGGGCCTCGAGGGCCTAATCAAGGGACGTTATGAATGATCTCGATATATGTATAGTAATTTATTTAAGTTATTCTTAAATGTTTTTGAATGTTTTGGTAATGGTCTGAAACCCTAATCCGACCACGGATACGGGTTAGGGGTGTTACAATATCTATCATAAGTAAGTCATTATATGATGATTCAATGCATGATGAGTCTATGTCTATCTCCGTATTCGTCAAAGGGGTTCATCGGGACTAAAAACACGAATCTTTGAAAGGACAAGTCCATGGCCATGGCACTAAAGGACCGTATTGTGTAAGACCATGACTGGTGGGTTATGGTATCATATGGGAAAATTTAAGGAATGTTATTACCTAACGTAGTTTTCTGTATGACCTGGAATGATGAAGGGCAAATCTCACTAAGTGTGAGTTTAGGCAAATCCTTATCGTTTAAAACACCAGTTAAAGAACAACCTTTGTGGAAAAACTCTTGAAAGGAAAGCCTTTGTGGTGATTACTTAATGAAAATGATGCCTTTGTGGAAATCTCTGGATAAGGAAGCCTTTATGGTTATCTCTGAAAAGGAATGCCTTCATGGCTCCATCTAAAGAGTGACCCTTGCGGTAACTATTTGAAAGAAATATCTATGTGGCAGACTCTGAACAAAAAGAAAGGAACCTATGATGAATTTTGATAAAATGACGTTTAAAGTCTTTTGAAAGAAATGATAAGTATGGGGAACTCTGAAAGAAAATCTCCATAAGAAGTGTTATGGCCAACCTAGTATAGTAACATGGTAAGAATGAGACGAAAGTGCACCAACGTGAGTGGCGAACCAAATGTATTTTTTCTATAAGGCCCTTTTGTAACATGAGTGGTTAAGAAATCATGGAAGAACAAAATGAAGAGTGTTGATGAGATATCGAAGTTGTGAAAAGTAAGTTATGATCTCAGAACGAAGCGTGACTCCAATGGTGCAATGAATGGAATTTAAGAGACGTATTCGATAGAGTTAAGCTAAAAAATAAGAACAAAGAAATATATATTTTTGAATGAGACTCAAGTGAAAAGGGATTTACTCACTAAGTTCTATCGAATTTACTTCTGTGTCTTTGTCATAGGTAGGCGGTTTAGGGGGCTACGCTAAGGCTACACCAAGGAGTGACGAGAATGGGCTATTATGCATATAGAGCAAGAGGAGTGGCGTATTATTGTCTGATAGAAGTACTGTTAATAAGTTACGAAAATTGTTTATAAGTCTTTTGGAGGGTACATAGTGTGTTAGTATTATAAATATTGACAGTAATATTGCTTAGAGGCAAAATAAGTGGAGTAATGTAAATAAGCTGGATATATGTACTTGTAAGTCCTCGCTGAGTAAAAAGTCTTTTTTAATGGTTGTAAGTACACTTTGTATGCCCATACGTAAATTACCTAGGTAATGTTATTAAATTGGATGTATTGTTGAAAGTTGTATGTTTTTATTAAGTATAAGTTTGTGTTAGATTGGTAACACCCGAGATCCAAATCTGGCGAATTGGATCCGGTTGAGGGCGTTACATGTGCATACCATCCAACATTTTAAATATGGTTAACTTACCATATAAAGCCATTCAATTATGCATTCATAACTATTTAGCTCAAATAAACTAATAACTTTTATAACTTTTATGATTTAGTCCTTTTGACTAAATTAACTACCTAAACATTAAAATTTTCTAACCAAATTTTAATTTGACATTGTAATAACCATTTAAATATTAAATAAATAATCAAATACTAACTTATCAATCAGAGTTGTGGTCCCAAAATCACTATTTCTGACACCACTAATCTAACAACTTTTTCGGTAGCTATATGTTTATTTTGACCCAATTATAAGTAGCTTGTAAATAGGGTTTTGGTGATGTTTTGTGCCAATTGATATGTAAAAACATATATGGTTGTTTTGGTAACTCGAATTGGTAGATTTCTACTTGATGCCTATTTTGATAATTTGTTGTGAAATGGTCATTTTGTTTTGGTAACTTATGAAACTTTGGTTGGGCTATGTTAACCTTTGAAAACTTGGTATGTATGGATGATTGTAGCATTTGGTATTTTTGGTTTAGTTTTTGAATGAATAAGCTTGATAAGTTAATTATGTTTTAGTTTGAATGGTTAATGTTTATATTTGAATTGTGGTGCTAATAAGGGCATATTGGTTAGGCACTTAGGTTGAATGTTATTTGGCATGTTTTGACATGTTTTGGTACATTTTGAATAAGTTTAAGTGATACTATTTGCATGGTTTGAGACTTAAGGAATTGTAAGTGAAATTACTTGATTTTAAAGGTACTTTTAGGTGCACATGGCTTGTGACATGATCTGCCACACAACTGTGTGACAGACACAGTTGGATGACACAGCTATGTCGCCTATTAAATTTTGGTGTAGGTTTGTCCACATGGTCATAGAAAGTTGCATGGCCTGGGACACAGCCGTGGGATCCTGGACTACACAGTTTAAATATTATGACATGGTTTGACACACGAAAATGTTTTAGGACCACACATGTAACACCCATAACCCGTACCCTTCATCAAAACAGGGTTTCAAAACATTACCAAAACATTTAGAACATTTTTCCATTAATCTACGTAAATTACTATTCATTTATTGAGATCATCCATAACGACCCTTGATCAGGCCCTCGAGGCCCACTACGGGCATTAGGATCGAGTTGGGACTTAATCGAAACCTCTAAGAATTTTTCGTGAAATTACAAATTTTTTTCAAGGTGCAAGACTCACACGTCCGTGTAGTCTAAGGGACATGCCCATGTGACCCTGGGATACGCTCGTGTTGGAGGCCGTGTTCAACCCCGTGTAGCTCTTTGACTTGCACACACAGCCTTGCCACATGCACATGTGCTAGCCCGTGTGGTTAATTAATTTAATTCGAAATTAGGTACAGGTTTCATACGGCCAAGACACATGCCTGTGTTCTAGGTCGTGTGACACACACGGCTGAGACACACGCCCACGGCTCTTCCCGTGTGCCCAATTCTGAGCATTCTGTTTCTCAAAATTAAGGTGCAGGGGACACACGACCTAACCACATGCCCATGTTACCAGGCCGTGTGTCACACACGGTCTAGACACATGCCTGTGTGTCTGCCCGTATGGACAAAATAAAGCCATTTCTAGCTCCATTTCTCACCCAAATTTTCATCCAAGACCTGCACTTGAAGCATACAACCAATACCAACCAATTCAAGCATTAAAAATAGACAATTCTATCATTCATCATAGCATACCATTACATGCATATGTGGTTGTAAACTTACCTTGGATGAACGTAGGCATTACGCAACATTGATCACATATTCTTAGCATATCTCATTTGTAAATATATATCATGATAATCTACTTAGTAATACCAAAATGAACCATTACTAGCCATTCCAATGGCTAGGTTACAAAATAACATTTCAAGACACTAATACTTAAGTTGCCCTATCCATGCCATTATACCAAAATGATTTCACTATGTATACCCAAAATGCTAGTTGATAGCGTAACGATGCTCCAATGATCTTCCAACCTTCACGAGCTTCTGAGCACTATAAAACAAGGGAAAATAAAACGGAATAAACATTACATGCTTAGTAAGTTCATATAATGGAAACTAAACTTACCAATCTTATTAAAACTAGGCATACAATGTTATATTTCCATCCATTTGGCTAAATTTGCCTAATCACGTACATTCAATCAAACATATTAGTCAGCAAAATCTTCATATCTATTCATCACCAACTCTCTCTTGCCAAATCACTTTGAGCTTATAAATGCTTATGATTCAAAAACTTCAATTTTACAATGCCATAGTCCAATTATGGTCTTACACATACATTGCCAAGGCCTTGCCATGGTCTTACATTCACATGCCATAACCTGGTTATGGTCTTATTATCCGATTTGCCATAGCCCAGTTATGGTCTTATTCAGCATCTCGTTTACTTTAACCGTACATTAAATTTAATATCTTGACATTTATCTATTATAATAAATACTATCTCAATTTCATCCATCAAATAAATAGATACACATTTAAATTCAATTATACGAACTTACTTCGTATACGGAAACAAAATAACGGACCGACTATTCAATTACTTTGCTTTTTCCCCGATCTAAGTCTGAATTCCTCTTTTCTTGATCTATAAATAATCAAAATTAACTTATTTAATCAATTATTCATTCGATTTAGTCCAAAACCTACTTTAAGACATTTTTACACTTTTGCCTCACATATTTCACATTTTTTACAATTTAGTCCTTATTTCATAAAATTACAAATTAATGAAAATTCACAATAGACCCAAATTACCATAATGCCCCTTGCAGCCCATAATTTTCATTTATTTCACATTTTAACCACTAACTGTACATTTTTATCAATTTAATCCCTATTTTGCATTTTAAATAAAAATCACTTAACAAAACTTGTATATCTATTAACAAGCATTCATAATCTATCAAGAAATTTCAAAATATACATGTATTCATTCATCATTCAAAATCTTTAACAGTTTTGCAAAGTAGGCCCTGGGCTAGCTAGTACTAGTTGCAATGATCTCAAAAACTTAGAAATCATTAAAAATAGAACAAAAACCATACCTTAATTAGCAATCCAAGCTTGGCCGAATTTGAAAGCTTAAAAATGGTGTTTCTTTGCCCTAGAATTTTGGCTAGAAGATGATGAATGAAATAATTTGGTTTTGTTTTACCTATTTTAATCATTTACTAATTAAATTACTTATATAACCTTACGTAGGGCTAGTTTGGATGGGCGATTGGCTGCGGTGCTGTGCGTTTAGCTTACTTTTTGTCTCACGCTACAGTATTGCTACAGTATCTAATCTCACCGCCACCGCTGTTTTTACACTAACTGCAATCCAACGCACCACCCATCCAAACCCACCCTTAGTCACATTAATGATGTCCATATTTGTCCATTACCTATATTAATGGAATAATTACAAAATAAGGACCTTAAATTTATGTTTCTATAGCTATTGAATACATTTAACTAATAGAACAACACTTTTGCATTTTACGCGATTTAGTCCTTTTTCTCAAATTGAACAATTAAACGATAAAATTTATTAACGAAATTTTCACACCAACATGATATCATACTGTAAAAATTAAAATAATAATAAAATAATTATTTTAACCTCAAATTTGTGATTCTAAAACCAGTGTTTTGATTTGACTAATAACGGGTTGTTACAACTCTCCCCCCTTAGGGATTTTCATCCCCGAAAATCTTACCAGTGAATAGGTTCAGGTATTGTTTTCTCATAGCATCCTCGGGTTCCCATGTAGCTTCTTCAACCCTGTGTCAATGCCATAATACTTTCACTAATGTGATTCTCTTATTTCTCAGTTCTTTGATTTCACGAGCTAAAATTTGAATCGGTTCTTCAGCATATGACATATCAGATGAATTTCAACCTTGGTTGGGGACATGACATGTGAAGGGTTAGATCGGTATCTTCGTAGCATCGATACGTGAAACACATTTTTTATTTTCTCTAACTCAGGCGGTAAAGATAGTCGATATGCCACTGGCTTGACTCGCTCAGTAATCTCATACAGTTCGATGAATCGTGGACTCAATTTTCTCTTTCTGACCAAACTGCAATATCCTTTTCCATGGTGACACGTTCAAAAACACTTTATCCCCGATCTGGAGCTCAATATCTTTAAGTTTCTAGTCTGCGTATGATTTCTATTGATCCGAAGCTGCTTTTAAACTATCGCGAATTACTTTCACTTTTTCTCCAGTCTCTCTGATCAGATCAACCTCGTGAATCTTATTTTCACTGAGTTCACTTCAGTACAACGGTGTTCAACATTTACAACCGTATAGAGCTTCGTAAGGTGCCATCTTTATACTCGATTGGAAGCTATTATTGTAAGCAAATTTAATCAGTGGTAGATATTTCTCTCAGCTACCTTCAAACTCAAGAATACAACAATGTAACATATCCTCAAGTATCTGAATAACTCGTTCGAATTAACCATCCGATTGCAGGTGAAACGCGGTGCTGAAATGTAGCTTTGTACCTAAAGTTCTTGCAATTTCTTCCAAAATCGCGAAGTGAATCTCGGATCTCTATCTAAAACAATAGATAGGGAAACACCATGTAATCTCACAATTTCAAAAATATACAACCCAGCTAATTTATCAAGCGAGAAATCTGTATGTACCGGAATAAAATTTCTGACTTCATCAATCTATCAACAACAACCCAGATCGCATCTTTCTTTTTCGGAGATAAGGGCGAACCCGATACGAAATCCATTGCTACTCTATCCCATTTCCACTCAGGAATCATAATAGGCTGTAACAAACCTGACAATACTTGATGCTTAACTTTGACTTGCTGACAAATCAAATATTTTGAAACAAATTCTGATATATCTCTTTTCATGCCGTGCCACCAATAAAGTTGTTTCAAATCGTTATACACTTTCATGCTTTTCGGATGTATTGATAAACAACTACTGTGTGCTTCATTTAGAATCTTTCGAGTGAGCTCAAAATTTCTTGGTACACATATTCTATCACGAAAAATCAAATAGTCATCAGGCCTTATTTGAAACTCTGAATCAGAAGTCGACTTACACTAAGCCCGTTTTGCTTGCAATTCATTATCAAATTTTTGAGCCTCACAAATCTGCTGTAGAAATAATGGTCTTGCTTTCAACTCGTCTACTATCAAACCGTCATTAGGCAAAGCTAATTGTGTTTTCAAAGCACACAAAGCAAGTAAGGACTTTCGACTCAAAGCATCAGCAACTACGTTCACTTTCCTCGGATGATAGTCAATCACTAAGTCATAGTCTTTTAGCAATTCTAACCATCTCCACTGTCGTAGATTTAAATCTTTCTGAGTCATTAGATATTTCAAGCTTTTGTGGTCGGTATAAATATGGCATTTCTCACCAAACAAGTAATGGCGCCAAATTTTCAATGCGAACACTATCGCGGCTAACTCTAGATCAAGCCTCGAATAATTCTTTTCATGCGGCTTCAACTGTCTTGAGGCATAAGCTACAACTTTACCTTCCTGCATCAAAACACAACCCAGGCCATTTAACGATGCATCACTATAAACTACGAATTCTTTACCCGACTTAGGCTGAACTAACACTGGTGCCTCTGTCAATAATGCTTTCAACTGCTCGAAGCTTGGCTGACACTTTTCTAACCACTCAAATTTAACATCTTTTTGAAGCAATCGTGTCATCAGAGTCGCAATCATCGAAAAGCCTTTCAGAAATCGTCTATAATAGCTAGTTAGTCCCAGAAAACTATGGACTTTAGATACATTTCTCGGAGGCTTCTAATCTATAATCGTAGAAATTTTTCTCGGGTCAACTTGAATACCCTCGGCTGAAACTATATGTCCTAGAAAACTAACCTCTCGTAGCCAAAACTCACATTTGCTGAACTTTGCAAACAACTGCATATCTCTCAAATTTTGTAACAAGATTCTCAAATGCTCGGCATGCTCAGATTTATCATAAGAGTAAATCATAATATCATCAATAAATACAACCACGAATTTGTCTAAATACGGTTTGAAAATTTGATTGATCAAATCCATAAAAATGGCAGGAGCATTAGTCAATCCAAAAGGCATAACAAGGAATTCATAATGTCCGTACCTCATTCTGAACACTGTCTTCGGCACATTTGAGTCTTTAACTCGCAACTGATAATAGTTAGATCTCAAATCAATCTTTGAAAACACTGTTGTACCTTTCAACTGATCAAATAAATCGTCAATTCTCGGTAGAGGATATTTATTCTTGATTGTCACTTTGTTGAGTTGTCGATAGTCTATGTACATTCTCATAGAACCATCCTTTTTCTTTACAAACAACACTGGTGCACCCTAGGGAGAGAAACTCGGTCTTGTGAATCCTTTATCAGTTAATTCTTGCAACTGAGCTTTCAACTCTTTTAACTTTGTCGGAGCCATTCTGTACGGAGCTATCAATATTGGTGAAGTTGCCAGTACTAAATCAATAGCAAATTCAACCTCTCTGATTGGTGGCAAACCCGGTAACTCTTCTGAAAACATATCTGGATACTTGCAAACAACTAGTACTAATTCAATCTTTGTTTCTGGCATTTTTGTATCTAGTACATATGCAAGATATGCATTGCATACCTTTTTCACATATTTCAGAGCTAACATCGATAAGATTATAGCTGGTAAACCGTTCAAATCATTTGATTCAATTTAGAGAGTTTCATTATTCTAACATTTCAACTCAATTGTCTTTCGTCTACAATTTACTACTGCATCATACAACGTCAACTAGTTCATACCTAGAATAACATCAAACTCATCAAACGATAACATCATCAAATCAACCATAAAACAGTAACCCCGATCATTAATGAACAATTCTTGCAAACTTTGTCAACCAGGATATATTTGCCTGAGGGGTTCGACACCTTTACAACAAACTCAATAGAATCAACAAGTAAATTCTTACTAGACACTAAGTTCACACATATATATGAATGAGTTGATCCGGGATCTATCAATGCAATTACATCAGTGTCATAAAGTGAGAATGTACCGGTACTAACATCTAGAGATGACGCTTCTTCGCGAGGGTGAATAGCATAAGTTTTGGTAGGTGCTCTAACCTCTGATCTCTCAACAGCATCTCATGTTGCACCTTTACCACCACTCACATTTCCAGCATTACAGAATGGTCTTCCTCTCGTAGTCGTGTTGCTTTGTCTTGTACTCTGAGATTTATTTTTCTCATCTAACTCAGGACAATCTCGAATGAAGTGTTCGTGCGAACCACATCTAAAACAGGCTTTATCATTCAGTCTACACTCTCTAAAATGTCATTTTCCATATCGTCCACATTCAAGTTTATTTGGTCTAGCATTACGTACACTTGCCATTGATACGGTTGGAGTTTTTGAACCCATAAATTGCTTCCTACGATCTCTATTAGAGTACTCCACAGATGCATTTGATTGACTATATGAATCTTGGAATTTCTTTGATGAAGAGTGATAGGGTTTATTCATTGATCTCTTTCTCAAATATCTAGCTTCAGAATCAGCCTTTTTCTTTTCTTTGCCTAATTCTTCAACTTTCCAAGCACGCTCAACTAATACAACGAATTTCTTTAAATCCAATATTTCGACCAGAAGTTTAATATCTTCATTCAGCCCGTCAACAAACGCTTGCACATTATCCCTTCAGTCGAAACATACTCTCGAGTATATTTACTTAACCGTTCAAATTCTCTCTCATACTCAGTTACTGTCATGCGGCCTTATTTCAGTTCTGAAAACTCTTTATGCTTTTGATGCAGAAACCGTCGATTGCTGTACTTTTTCCAGAACTTGGTCTGAAAGAACTCCCATGTGACTCTCTCTCTCGGTGCCACAAATATTAATGTATTCCACCATTGGTATGCAGTGTCTCTTAAAAGAGATATAGCACACTTTAAACATTTAGTCGGCGTGCAAGAAAGTTCATCAAACACTCGAATCATATTTTTAAGCCAAAACTCAGCTTTCTCAAGATCATCATCAACATTAGCCCTGAACTCTTCAACCCCATGCTTACGAATTTTATTGACTGGTGGCTTATTCAATCGTATTGGATCAATAACTTGAGGAACTACGGGGATTGATTGAGGATTTGGCGGGGGTGGAGGTTGTTGAGTAGTCGGATTTGTCTAGACATATTGAGTAAAACACTCGTTCATTAACTAGAAAAAGGCTTTTTTAGCCTCACCTCCATGACTACTCGACACAGGTCTAGATTTAGAAGGTGTTGTCCCTTGAGCGGGAGCTGGCGCATTACTCTCAACATCATCTGCTACAACTCGTTCGAAATCCATTACTATACAAACACATAGTTTATAATGTCAAGATTCATCACACTATCACAGGTTATATATGACATATATAGCTAGACTCTCACATACGCTATGTTAGTCCTAGAATCTACTAAACCGTAGCCTTGATACCAATAAATGTAACACTCCAAACATATAGCATTCGTTCTCATAAATCATTTCACAACATATAGCATATATTTATCAAACATATAGCATTCATTCTCATAAATCATTCAACACAATCATATTGTCCCTTATAAGGGCCTACGAAGCCTTAAATATGCTTTAGAAGTGTTCGGAACTAAACCGATAACATATGAAAATTTTTGAAAACTTAAAAAAATTTCAGTCATATAGGGGTCACACGCCTGTGTGAATAGGCCGTGTGCCTCACACAGCTCCAGACACGCCCGTGTCTCAGGCCGTGTGGAAATAGGGCATACATGCTAACTTGTATCACACGGCCGAGGACACGCTTGTGTACTAGGCCATGTGAAAACTAGAGGGTATATTGACTTGTACCACACGGCTAGTCACATGCCCGTATGTGAGACCGTGGGGAGTATACTGACTTCAATTCAATTTCAATACCAGGGGACACACGACCGTGTAACATGACTGTGTGTCACGCACGGCTGAGACACACGCCCGTGTCTCTGCCCGTGTGGACAAAAATAGGCCATTTACCAAGCCATTTTGCCACCCATTTTGCACATACCTATACAAGATCAATTGGTACCATTTTAAAACACAAATATGCGGCCAAAAGTCATCAAACTATATCCATTTCAACCAATTCAATACTCAATTCACTGCCATTTACCTATTCAAATACCTTTTAAATCAA
Organism: Gossypium anomalum; assembly: GCA_025698475.1. Taxonomy (NCBI): domain Eukaryota; kingdom Viridiplantae; phylum Streptophyta; class Magnoliopsida; order Malvales; family Malvaceae; genus Gossypium; species Gossypium anomalum. Next base: position 68,127,711 of record CM046956.1, read on the forward strand.
CTTGCCTTACTAGACATAATTCACATATATATTTTATTTAGTTAAACCATTCCAAACATGCATTATTAATTCAACCTCATTTACTCAGTATAGGTAAATTACCTAACTCAAAACAAAGCCATTTTCACATCTTTATACATTAACAAATTCATCATCACAAGCCAACTCAAATGGCCTAATTACATGTTCATCAAACATACCAAAATGACACAAGCCTATATATGCCATATACTATATTTACACAACTTAAAAGTACCAAATAGATGCTCGATAGTGTGATGAAGTCTCTGACGATCCACGGATCCGAGCTAGCTTCGTAAAACTATAAAACATTGAAAATTAAACAAAGTAAGCTATAAAGCTTAGTAAGTTCGTATGTAAATATGAAATAATCACAACATTCATTAACATTTCAAAATGGATAACATAATTAATATTTAAAACATCAATCAATGAGCTAACATAAAGTTTAACCATATCGTAACTCATAAATCCTCACTTCTTCTATCTCGTTACATGTATAGTTTTCAGTACATACCTGTACCGATACATATCTATTTATCACCAACTCTCTCTTGCCAAATCACTATGAGCTTATAAATGCTTACGATTCAAATACTTCGATTTTTCGATACCATAGTCCAACTATGGTATTACACATACATTGCCAAGGCCTTGCTGTGGTCTTAGATTCACATGCCATAACCCGGTTATGGTCTTATTATCCGATTTGCCATAGCCTAGCTATGGTCTTATTTAGAATCTCGTTTACTTTAACCGCACACTAAAGTTAATATCTCCACATTTATCTATTATAATAAGTACTATCTCAATTTCATCCATCAAATAAATAGATACACATTTAAGTTCAATTATACGAACTTACCTCGTATACTGAAATAACGAAACGGACTGACTATTTAATTACTTTGCTTTTTCCCTGATCTAAGTTCGAGTTCCTCTTTTCTTGATCTATAAATAATCAAAATTAACTTATTTAATCAATTATTCATTCGATTTAATCCAAAACATACTTTAAGGCATTTTTACTCTTTTGCCCTACATATTTCACATTTTTTACAATTTAGTCCTTATTTCATAGAATCACAAATTAATGAAAATTCACAATAGACCCATGCTAGTCGAATTACCATAATGCCCCTAGCAGCCCATAATTTTCATTTATTTCACATTTTAACCACTAACTTTACACTTTTCTCAATTTAATCCCTATTTTTGCATTTTTACTAAAAATCACTTAACAAAACTTGTATATCTATCAACAAGCATTCATAATCTATCAAGAAACTTCAAAATGTACATGTATTCATCAATGGCATCATTCAAAATCTTTAACAATTTTACAAAATAGTCCCTGGGCTAGCTAGTACTAGTTGTAACGATCTCAAAAACTTATAAATTATTAAAAACGGAACAAAAACCGTACCTTAATTAGCAATCCAAGCTTGGACGAATTTGAATGCTTAAAAATGGTGTTTCTTTGCCCTAGAATTTTGGCTAGAAGATGATGAATGAAATAATTTGGTTTTGTTTTACCTATTTTAATTATTTACTAATTAAATTACTTATATAACCTTACTTAGTCACATTAATGACGTCCATATTTGTCCATTACCTTTATTAATGGAATAATTACAACATAAGGACCTTAAATTTATGGTTCTATAGCTATTGAATACCTTTAACTAATAGAACAACACTTTTGCATTTTACGCGATTTAGTCCTTTTTCTCAAATTAGACAATTAAATGATAAAATTTCTTAACGAAATTTTCACACCAACATGATATTATATTGTAAACATTAAAACAATAATAAAATAATTATTTTGGCCTCAAATTTGTGGTCCCAAAACCACTGTTTCGATTTGACTAAAAACGGGTTGTGACATTCAAGATTTTATATTTGGGGCTGATTTAGATGAGGGTAAATATCAAGAATAGAGCAAAGAAGATGGTGCACAATCTTCATGAAAAAAGAAGACGAAAGATATGGTCAAATGGGAGGTGTAGGCGATGACAACAATGGGAGAAAGAAAGAAAATTGAAGAGAAAAGAAGAGAAGAAGAGGGTGACCGGCTAGGGTAGGGAGAAATTGAATTAAAGGCTGAAAAATACAATAAAAATTTGTATTTATACTTAGGGTTCAAGGGTATGGATGGCACACACATTAAAAAAAGAAGGGATTTTGCAAAATTTAATTATTTTGCAAGGAAATGAATCAAACTTGGGACCTCATTAAATTTCCTTGCTTTCTCATATTTCTTTTAACAATTAGGATTCTTCCTCATTCTTGAAATAATTTTGCAATATTTATTTTAACAACAAGGCATGCCATATACTAAGGTTTAATGCAAAATTTGCAAAATAATAAAAATGGTGAGAGAGAAAGGATTTGAACTTGGGTTTCAAGGACCGTTTCACTAACACTTAACCAGCAAACCAATACCTAATTTATTTTCTAAAAATGCATAGATAATCTAAAAAATTAGGGCATGAACACTCTTTCTTGATTCTCAAACCTAATTCTACTAACCATTGATTTTTGGGATGTAATATGACATATCTAGAGTGATTGCAAGCACCTAATACGATAAGGAAATCAGCCCAGATGGTTCAAAGTAGCGAGTGAAAATCAACAAAAGAATCGAGCATTCACCAAACTAGAGAGGACACCAACAAAATCATCTCTAAAATCACTTGTAAAACCATGCATAAGCAAGACTAAAAAATGTGCTACAAAAGTAGACAAAAACTTCTAAAACTGAATACTTATTAAACAATGAAAAAACAAACAAAAAACATATAAAACTTAAGACAACACAACTTGTGAAATCATTTATTTTTCTGAAGTACTCTCAAATATATTAAGAAGTTTATGAAAACTCACCAACTTTCCAAGAAAAACTACTGGTGGCCGGTGGAGTTTTAACGAATGACAGGCACTGTCATATGTCCATCACAACTTGTGAAGACAACAAAGATACCCATAAAATAGAATTGCAAACTGAAAAGAGAGAAGACATGTGTAATAAATGAGAAGAATAAATAAAGAAAGGGTTGATAGGAAGGGAAAAAGGCGGGTGATAAGCAGCCTGAAGGCTAACACCGCTGTTGGGCAGAATAAAAGATATGAAACAAGCAACTTGAAAAAAAAAACAGAAATTTTTTTAGGGTTTTTTAATAATTTTAGGATTTTTTTTCTTTTTACCTATAAAGTGGGTAAACATTTTTCCGAACGATTTAAAATTTTACATATTGATTCTTGGCATTCTCTTAGAATATAAAAAAATATTTCCCACATAAAAAGTATCAAAAAAGTGAAAAAAATTAAAAAAAAAGAAAAATAAAAAATATTTTGTGGGTTGAATCTTTCCAGATCAGATCTACATTATTTGAGGAGACTCCAGTTTAAAGTTTGTGAATTTTGGAAATCAGGAACACCTCAAATGAAAAATTCTAAGTTGTTTTCTATTGTTTCAAGTTTTCGGTTGGGTAGTTTATTTTCTTTGATTCTAGCTTTTCTTATTCTATTACACATTCTAACACATTTTCGTTTCTTTTGTTAATAGGTACGAAAAGAGTTGCCTCTCCTTTCTTTATGTAACTTATTTCCTTTGGAGTTAAGTTTTTCTTTGACTTTTTAGAGCCTTAGGTCAACTTTTTTTTAGAGTGGTCCCACATCTTTTTCAATATTATTCAGTTTTATGATTCTTTAAAAGTTAAAAGTGAAAAAAATCTTAATTTTTTTCCTCTTAGAGTTGTTTATTTTTATTGCAAGTGTTTAACAGTGAGGTTTAATTTTCTTTGATCAATTTCTTTGAATTTTTTTATTTCAGCCTCTGATGATGGTACATACGCGTAGTAAGGATGAGGAGCATAACCAATCCATAGTTACTATGGACCAATTTACAGTTCTACTCGATGAACTTTGGAAAGATTTCAAAGAGGCGCAAGAGTGTTTGGAAAAAAGTTTGACACATTGCAAGCTCAAGTCCTTCATCACTATGCGGTTCAACAAAATTTCAGTCAAACTTTGGCTTGAATAGAAACTAACAATGATAAACCTCTGGAAAGACATAGACGTCACATTTGTAAAAAACCTACACGGACATGTTCCCAATGTTGTTCAACCTTTTATTGTTCATGGACTTGTCAAGAAAGACATTGGTACAAAAAACTTAACATTTTTTGCGAGCTTAAACAACTTATGGCAGAACAAAGAGAACGAGCTAGCAAGTGCATGTGGTGTAATGTAAAGGATCAGAAAGCCTCTAAATGTCCAACATATTCATTTAAGAAAACATCCTTCCAAGCCGAGGAACGTATGTATGACACAGAGCCTATTAAGAAGTCTTCGTCTACTGCTATCATTGACGATGATGATATAAATGCGCAAGAAAATTCGAGTGACACCATTTGTAAAGACGGCCTGGCCACATTGTCGTGTGACCCCTGCAGTTAAAATTTTTGTAATTATTTCCTAAACTTTTAGAATTGTTTCAAATTAGTCCCTGCTTATTTTTACTTTTAGGGCCCCGTAGACTCGTAATAGGGGCTGTAAGAGTAACTTTTACTCTAAATTGGGGTGGATTAGCAAACCTAAATTAAGTGCATTCCACTAACATCATCGAAGATAAATTAAAAAGATAATCGTAGATGGAGTATGGACTAATACTTTGATGCTAATAATTGGAATAGTCTTTTATGTATCCGAATTCTGACATTTTAGAAGGGATAAATAGTGATAAGAGTGTAGACAGTGGAATACCAAGTTTAGAAATGCATAAACATGATTTATTATTCGAATGTATAAGAATCTAGCATGAAAGTATTAGATTGTCGTGACTTTCCCTACATATTATAATGTTATTAGTTAGTTTATATGTTGATTATGATTGAATTAATTGTTTGATTCATTAGTAATGCTTGTGGCATTAAACCGTCGGCGGAGAGGGGTTAGGGGTGTTACACATCACAGATCTGAAGTTTCGAAATCACTTACCTGGAATCCTCCTTTTTATTTGATTTTATTAATCCATGTGAACATTTAACGTATTCGCCCATTTTCACTTTTCAAAAATTTTATTAAAAAATTATTTAATCCTTTTATATATATTTATCTCGAATAAAAACAATATCATATATTTTATTATGGTAAATCCTTTCACCTGATTTCATAAATTCGATGGCAGTGACTTCGTTTCCAACTTCTAAAGGAAGAGATCGAATCTTGAATCCTTACATATAAACAATTCATACCGTATTAGAGCAAGTTATTTTAATGAATAACCCTCAATTTACGATATGGTGAAATACTTACGTAATCGATTGTACAATTGTACGTTTCCAAAAGTGGGGGTACGGATCCAGGATTTTCGAATAGCACTTCATAATATCCAATAAATCAAATGGTTAGTATTGTCCTTATCGAATATATATATAAAAATAAAAAAAAGAATATCGTAGATAGGGGATTGTCCAAACTTACATATTATCGAAGGAATAGGGGCTCAACAATTTCCCATGGATAGTTGATTAGGGAGGAGAATTCAAAACTAGACAGAAAATATCAGAAATTTAGGGATTAGAGAAATCAGTTATGAGAAGAGGAGAAAAGAAGAAGAATTAGAGAATTTAGTTGTGGTTGATGGTGCGGCGACGGTGGTGAGGTGGTGGTTTAGTGGCCTTTAGAGGTGGTGGAATGGAGGAGAAATGAAGAGAAGGGGTGGTGAAAATAAAAGAAAATAGGAGAAAATGGAGGAGCAATAAGGAGGGGTGGCTAAAGGGAGAGGAGGAGAGAAACTATGAGAAATAAAAATGAACATAAAAGTTTGTCTAGGTGCATGGCTGGCCAAGGTATGGTAAGGGAGGGAAAAAGGCAGTAGGGAGACAAAGGCATCAAAAGTGGATCATGGGAGTGAAAAGGGGGCTTTGTAAGGTAAGTTGACTAGAAAGAAAAGGAAAGGAACCCTTTCCCACAAGGCAAGTAAGGTGGACAGCAAAAGGGGTTTGACCCACTTGGAATTGTCAAAAATTAAATACAAAATGTGGGAGTGTGGGGGCTTGAACATGGGACATTTTGGAAATAATTCACACACTTAACCACTAGGCCATTTAATTCCTTCTGTCATAAACTAACGAAATAAAATAAATAAAATATGGGGCGTGACATACATATTATAAAAGTTTGAAATACCTGATGACTCAAAAAGAGTTGAATCTACAACAACGGACGTGGCTTGAATTGCTAAAAGACTATGATATGATAATAGACTATCATCTGGGTAAAGCAAACGTCATTGTCGATGCTTTGAGTCAGAAATTGTTTTTATCTCTTCATTCAATGAATGCTCAGCCTTTGTTTTTATAGAAAATTTGGGAGTTAAGTTTGATGATCCGAATTTGTTGGCTAAACGAGAAATGGTTATGTAATACCCTAGTTCTAGCAGATTATATGTTATGGCGTGTAGTCTTAATATGGTCAGTGTGGCGAAGTGGTATCTGCCCAAATATTTTTGGATGGATAGAGTATTATGCAAACTATTTAGGCACTGTGATAGTAATTTTCCACCATGTTGACTTGCTGGAAAAATAGAGTATTAACACTAAAGTATCTACGTGTTGATGGTATCTAAAAATATGCCTCAGAATGTTGTAGGAGGCTTAGTTGCCTTTAAGGCCACACCATAAATGAGTCACCACCAAGGTATAGTATGCTCGGTTATACGAGCAACGTTTTAGTTAATTCTTGTAATAGGATTATTTAGGAGTCAATGGGATTGATTAGACCTTCCCCATGTTTGGTTAGACAGTAACAAAGATCTTCTTGGATTCTTTTCACCTACCCCATATTTTAGGGAAAATCAGGAGATTTAGGTTAGGTAAGTATCCTCACTTGTCAAAGTCTACAATAAGAGGGGCAAAAAGTTTATATCTAATGAAGGGGAAGACTCTTGAGATGACTTTTACTTTATGTTCTGGTTTTTCCTTCCTTTAAAAAGTGTTGCTATCTAAATCTTAAGGAACAAAAACAATACTTCTTTCCCCTTCAAGATGAAAATGAAATTATAGATATTTATCAGTAATCACTCCATGTCAAGTAGTGCTACGTTCCTTGTTAGATATCGGATCGAAAGTTCAAATTGATTTTCGTGGTTGTTTGGTGAGTCTCTAAACTAACTATTGTGTGATACTATTCATACCTTGATGTTTATGGTATTAATCAAAAGGTGATGTCAAGATCATGAAAGGTTAGTAGATAACGTAAGTGATTTCTAAAATATATCTATAATTGAGTGAATATTATTGAGAATAATATGTAAATCTAATACAGAGTCTGATGAGTTCAAGCATGCGTTGAAAGATGCATGAGTAATGTAAGGTGAAGCATGATCGTACCTGAATCTCTAAAATAAATGTTATGAGAGGTGATATATTGGTTGCTTATTGTGGATTAAGAGGATCAGGCTTAGTTTGTTTCGATATATGAAGTATCTATGAGTAAATATGTTTTGAAATCAAGCTCCAGCATTTGTTGCGGACTCGAATATACATGTGACACAGATTTAGCTTGAATTGGTAATCTGTTGTCGTTTTAAAGGTTTAGCCTAGACTAGTAACCATACATGTATATTAAGCCATGACAATGACACCTTCCAAAAAGAACCAAAGGATGGTGATTTCCCAATGGGGTTCTCAGCGTGTCCGAAGACAGTGATGGGCAAACCTCACATATTGTAAGTTTAGCCAAATCCATATTGTAAACACATCAGGAAAGAATAACTTTTGTGGTGAACTCTGAAAGAATAACCTTTGTGGAGAAAATTGATGGTGAAATAGAGGTTTTCAAATGTGGTCATGATTCCCAAGATAAGGGATTAAAAAAACAATTAGGGAACGATTGTTTTTCTTTATTTTATGTAACGACTAATAGCTTTTGTCACACATGATTTCTATCAAGGTCTAAAATTAAAGAAGATTCGAGGGTAAATTGAAAAAGATAGTATGTCTGGCAGACTATACCAAAAAATCTAGAAATTTTAGTGGTTGAAAGGTAAATCGTTGTCTCCCAATTATGGTTCAGTTAAGTTTGAATCGGTGGTTCCTTAATGGGAGGCAAAATGATTATCAATGGATGGTTATTTAGGGATTTGGTGACTGTATGTGAAAGGTTATATTATTTGTATAAGAAGCATTATTCTGTAGATAGAATTCTTCTCAATTTTGTTTATATTTTCTTCTCTTATACATTTTCTTCTTTAAGTGCTTTGAAAAAGAGAGTGATGAGTAAAGCTCTGCATGGGGTAGTGATCAGGAGGTTTAATTTGGAAAGTAGAGAATCTGGTGAGCTGGTAAGCTTCTTAATCTCTCTATATCTGTGAAAATGAGAAAAAGAGAAGTTAAGGATTTCTGAAATTTTTGAAAACTATTGCATGTTACTAGATTTTGGGTTTTAAAACTTGAATACTTTCGATTTAATTGATATACTAGTTGTTTTTCTTAGCTACCAGGATGAAGGAGGCTCTTGCGTTTGGAAAAGCTAAGTTGGCGAGGACGAAGGATAGTAGGTGAGTTTCTGTACTCCACTATTTGGGTGTTGTTTTGGTTGTTGTGTTGCTTGCGTGTTCTGTATTGAGTTTGGTTTGAGTTATGGTTCTGTATTAGTGTTATTGTCTGGGATTGTATGGAGAATATATACATGCATAGGTCTATGCAAATATGAGAGTTGCAAGAATGTTTCTGTTAAATAAGTATAGTTGTGTTTTGATTGAAATGTGGCGTACTCCATGATATGCTACGAATAAATTGCACTGATTGTAGTAATGTACGTGATATGCATGTTTATAAAATGTGGAGTACGAAGGGAAGTATTGGCGAGTTAGTTGAAGATAGGAAAATTGGCATATTAAGGGAGATGGATGGATTGAAGGGGGAATTAGAGACATTGAAATGTAAAATGGTCTACTGGCTCTTCGGAGTGGCATTACAAAAACGGTCTACTGACTCTATGGAGCAACATCATAGATAAATGATTAACTAACTTTATAAAGCGACACCAAGAATAATTTACTAAAATGGTTTTCTGACTCCTCGAAGTCAAAATTCCATGGCTAGCCATGGCATGATCTAGTGAACGACAGGTTTGCCTTATGAAAAAATGGAGTCTGCCAGGGTAGTAAACAGGGAAGCTTGTCAAGGCATAAAAGTGGAAGTCACTGTATGACTCACGTGGTAAAAAGCCTGACATAATCGTTATGGCGTAACACTCCAAACCTGATCCATAAGGAGGATCCAGGAATGACACGTCATCGCTTTAAAATCATTATCTTTGGAATTGTATTTGGCATAAACCAATTTAAACAACAGTTTAAGTTAGAATGAAATATAAACTATTTGTCATTCAAGGATAAATAAGATAACACACTTTGAAAATTATAAATACTTTACTAAAATTTCATTTGAAATCATAGTTCCATGAGAACAAGTTTAAATACAAAATTCATTCTTCGATTGTGGACGTTTTGACACCACCCTCATGTCATGCATGATACAAAATATTAAAAGTCTCACGGCGACGATTGTCCTCTAGCATAGTCTTCAAAATTCCTTTACTTCGTCAGAAGGCTAGGCACTATTCCTTTAGCGTGTGCACTACGCCCATGCAATCATACAAACCATCATATTCGTGTTAGCCACAAACCCTAATCCATATTTAGAACCATATCATTCGTTCATTCATTTTCCCCTATCATGATTTTTCAATCTGGTTTGCAATAATACCTACCCTACCAAAGGCTACATGACCATTTTCATGTATCGTAATTTGCCAGTTCAATGCTCATTTCATTGAAGGCAACGCAATGAATTCATTTCATTATTCATTGTTTCAGATAATATTTTTCATTCCAGAAGCGAGGGGTGGTGGCTTAAACTCGAATAAAGTTTCTTACATCTTTTACACGGACAGACCAAACCAGACTAATAACAACAAGCATCCATCACTCTTGCACAAATATTTCATCTTCACATAATATATATATCTAAACCAAACATAAACAAAGATATTACCCACACATGGGGTAAGAAGGAACGCACTAGAAAACATAGCAAGATTAAATTGCAAGACCTTTTCCCTTATCATGAGACTTGAGCTATAATATAAATTGTTAAACTTATTGTAACACCCCTATCCTGTAACCATCGCCAGAATAGGTAAGGGGCATTACCAGACAGACAGAACATTACAGATCAATACAGAATCACGGATATCACACAATAATAATAATACATAAGCAAATCAACAATTTATTCCTTATGGAGGTTTTAAAGACCTAAGACTTACTTTTAGAAAAGGGTCGGAACTAAACCGAACACATTCATAATTTTTAGAACTTAGAAAAAGTCTTTTAGTTCAATTGAGGTCACACGCCTGTGTAACCAGGCCGTGTGACACACACGGGTATCAGACACACCCATGTGATCCAACCGTGCCAAAATAGAGTGCATATACTGACTTTTTTACACAGCCAATAGACACGACCGTGTGCCATGGCCGTGTGATACTTAGCTGGTTACTGACTTAAGCCCACGGCCATATGACACACCCATGTGTCTTAACCGTGTGATCTTAAAAGGTTACTGCTTAACATACACGGCCACAATGCACGCCTGTGGTCCCTGACCGTATGGCACAATGCAGGCTTGGTTTAAGCCAATTTGCCACCCCTTTTAGGGCCATTCCTACAAGCAATATTAAACAACATTCATGCCAAAATTTTCAGCCAATGCATTGCTCAAAACATGCTTCATTATAACTAAATCATTGTCATTCAATAACCTATTCAAATCCATCCCAAAACACATTAAGAATCTTATTTCAACAACATACCAAAATGCTCATTTCATAACTCAATTATGGCACCTTCTAACTCATGTTTAAATTTACCATTTCTTCAATTTGGTGTAACACCCCTTACCCGAGACTGTTGCCAAAATCGAGCACGAGGCATTACTAAACTTAATCTATCACTTAAATAGTTTTAAAATTTTTTTTATTTAAACTTTTTGGAATGTGCTGTCATTCTGCGTCGTAGTCGCCTAAAAATTCATATCTTGAGTTCCAAAACTCAAAATTTAGATCCGTAAATTTTTTCTGAAACTAGACTCATATATCTATCCACAAATTTTTTTCTAGAATTTTTGACTTAGCCAATTAGTACAGTTTATTAGTTAAAGTTACCCCTGTTTCAGAAGTTGACTGTACTGACCTCTACTTACTACAAACCACTTTTCTCCATATAAAAAATTAATACAACTATAGTGTTTGTTTTTATTAAAACTAGATTCAATAAGGATTCTAACCATATAAATTAAACCACCTAATTATTTTTGTACAATTTATGGTGAATTTCCAAAGTTGAAACAGAGGATCTAGAAATTGCTATGACCCTATTTCACTAAAACTCAGATATCTCATAAAATATAATACCTTTACCTGTTTTGATTATTCCATAAGAAAATAGACATAATAAGCTTTAATTTCATATATTATTTATCTTAAAAATATGTTTACACAATTTTTAGTGATTTTTCAAAGTCACATCATTTCTGTTATTTGAATCTATTTTTAGGTTACTTTCACATTTTTCATAATTTTCATGTGATAACCACCATTCAATCATACATATTAATAAACATGCATATCATCGGCCATTTTTATTAGCTAGTCCCTAGCAAGCATTTACACATCATTCATTGTTCATATTATACTAAAGATAGCTAAGTTTCTATACATGCCATACACAAAACAAAACGTCTAATTATACCGAGTTATTTCTTGGATAGTGTGATCGGCCTCCGACGTTTCCTTCGATCCCCGAGTGGCTAGATAAGTACTATAAGAAGAAGAAAATAAAGAGATTAAGCACTAGGCTTAGTAAGCTTACACAAGCAAATAAATTACAACATTCAACATAATGAATAATTATACATAATGTCACCTAGCCTCATAAACTTTCTTTACTTCTCATTTTCTACCTTCTTCTTTACTCACTTACTTTCTTTCTTACCTGACCTTTCACTATTCATAAATATAATCTACCTTCCCTTTTGCTGATAATTCACTGTAATTTAAAGTGTACAATGACCCATTGAACCACTCGGAATACTAAGGATACTGGGGTCATTCCTGTCTATCAATATCTCGCTTAATGCCATGTCTTCGACATGGACTTTCATGAATTATTCCTGTCTCCAATGCCATATATATATCTAATATGGGCTTACATGGCTCATTCCTGTCTCCAAAGCCATATATCTGATATGGACTTACATGGCTCATTTCTCTCTCCCTGTCTGTCCTCACAACCCCAATATCCTAACATTCCTAAGGTTCAAACGGGGCATCCTAATGCTTTTTCTCTGTCACTTCGCCTTTAATTTGACTTTAAATATTCTCATAAAATAAGTATATAAATGCTGAAAATTGACAATAATAATGTAAAATAAAAGAATATTGCATTTATTTACTGTAAACTTACTCGATACAAAATGTGACTAAACTTTACAATTTAATCCTTTACTTTTTCTTTTCCCCGATCTACTCCCGAATTTTGCTCTTCTTGATCTATAATAGCAAATTTAACTTATTTAATATCAAAATTTATCAAAACAGTCCTTTACTCAGACTTTGGAAAAATTACATTTTTGCCCCTAAACTTTTGCATATTTACACTTTTGCCCCAAAGCTCGTAAATTAAACTTCAGCTTATTTTCTTATGTTTTATGACATGCTGGTCATTTTTCCCTTCTATGACAGCATCAAATTCATACTCTAACATGCACTTATGACTATTAGGTATTTTTACCGATTAAGTCCTTTTACTCGTTTTTGCTTAAAACCGAGTAGTACAAATTGTCTAACATAATTTAAAATCTCATATTCTATAATAAAACACCAAAATACACAAATTTCACCTATGGGTATTTTTCCAAATATGAACCCTAACTTAAATTATTGCTAGCATAAGCTTTATCGAGCTACCGGGACTCCGAAAACGTAAAGAACATTAAAAACGGGGCTTGAAATCACTTACTATGGAGCTTGAAAGCTTGAAACAAACCCTAGCTATGGAGAACCCTTGAAATTTCGTGCTAATGAAGAAGATGATACAATTTTGTCATCTTTTTACCTTTTTATTAATGTTAATAACCAAATGACCAAAATGCCCCTCCTTACTAAACTTTCAAAAATTCCTTCCATGTCTTAATTTTTTTCCATGAACTTAAAATAGGTCAAATCACCCTTTAAGGACCTCTAATTAATAATCTAATTCAATTTTATGCAAAATACTTCTAGAACACAAGTTTTACAATTTATTCAATTTAGTCCCTAATTTCAAATTAAGCACTTTATGCATAGAATTTCTTCACGAACTTTTCACACAATCATGCAAACATATCATAGACTTCAAAATAATAATAAAATAATTTTTTATACCTTGGATTTGTGGTTTTGCAACCACTATTCCGTTTAGGCCCTATTTCGGGATGTTACATTTCTCCCCCCTTTAGGGATTTTCGTCCCCGAAAATCTTACACGTGAAAAAAGATTTGGGTCTTGTTTTCGCATAGCCTCTTCGGGTTCCCATGTAGCCTCGTCTACCCCATGTCTATTCCATAGTACTTTCACAAGTGCAATACTTTTGTTCCTTAATTGCTTTACCTCTCGAGCTAGAATCTTTACCGGTTCTTCACCGTAAGTCATGTCTGGCTGAATTTCAACCTCTGTCTGAGAAATCACATGTGACGGATCTGAACGATAACGACGTAGCATAGACACATGAAATACATTATGAATCTTCTCTAACTCAATCGGCAAAGCTAACCAATATGCTAATGGTCCGACTCTCTCAATCACTTCAAACGGTCCAATAAAACGTGGACTTAGTTTGCCTTTCTTGCCAAATCTGAGAAATTTCTTCCACGGGGATACTTTCAAAAAAACTTTGTCACCAACTTGATACTCAATCTCTTTTCTCTTCAAATCGTGATACGACGACTTTTGTCTGCATGAAAGGTCGCTTTTAAGCAATCTCTCGATGATTTTACTTTCTCTTCTGTTTCCTTAACTAGATCAACTCCGTAAATCTGATTTTCCTTAAGCTCTGTCCAATACAAAGGTGTGCGACATTTACGTCCATACAAAACTTCATAAGGTGCCATCTTCAAACTCGACTGATAACTATTATTGTAGTCAAACTCTACTAATGGTAAATATTTTTCCCAACTGCCTTGAAATTCCAATACACAGCATCTAAGCATATCTTCAAGTACCTAAATAACTCTCTCTGACTGACCGTCAGTTTGAGGATGGAAAGCTGTACTAAAACTCAATTTCGTACCTAAAGCCTCTTGTAACTTCTTCCAGAACCGTGAAGTAAATCTTGGATCTCTGTCTGAAATGATCGATAATGGCACTCCATGTAGTCTAACTATCTCTGAAATGTATAACTCAGCCAACTTGTCAAGTGAGTAATCCATACGGATTGGGATAAAATGAGCCGACTTAGTTAGCTTATCAATCACAACCTATATTGCATCTTTCTTTTTCAGTGTTAACGGCAACCTGTCACAAAATCCATAGTAACTCTGTCCCATTTCCATTCCTAAACTATACAAAGTTGCAATAATCCCGAGGGTACCTGATGTTCGGCCTTTACTGTTGACAAATCAAGCATCTAGAAACAAACTCAAAATGTCTCTTTTCATTCCTACCCACTAATACAATTTCTTCAAATCATTATACATTTTTGTATCTTTGCTGATGAATAGATAAAGAACTGCTATGTGCTTCTGTAAAATCTTTCGAATAAGCTCATCATTCTTTGGTACACAAATTACGTCTCTAAACATCAAACAACCATCGAACCAATCCGTAAATCGATTCTATGCCCGACTCGCATTGAACTCTTTTAGCTTGTAACTCATTATCATCTTTCTGAGCTTCACAAATCTCTTCAAAAAATACTGGTTTAGCTCTAAATTCAGCTAAAATAGAACCATCATTTGACATGGCTAAATTGGTATTCAAAGCTCGCAAAGTAAATAAAAGTTTCCTGCTTAGAGCGTCAGCAACTACATTTGCCTTACCTGGGTGATAATCAATCACTAACTCGTAATCTTTAAGCAATTCCAACCATCTTCTTTGCCTCAAATTCAAATCTTTTTGAGTCATCAAGTATTTCAAGTTTTTATGATCGGTAAATATTTGGCACCTTTCACCATACAAATGATGTCTCCAAATTTTCAACGCAAAAATAATGGCAGCTAACTCTAAATCATGTGTCGGATAGTTCTTCTCATGTGGCTTTAGCTGTCTAGAGGCATAAGCAATTACCTTCCCTTCTGTATAAGTACACAACCAAGTCCATTCATGGACGCATCACCAGTAAATCACAAACTCCTTACAGTTGCGGTTGTACTAAAATAGGAGCTTTAGTCAATGATGCTTTTAACTTGTCAAAACTTTGTTGACACTTCTCAGTCCATTCAAACTTGACATCCTTTCGCAGCAATCTTGTCAGCGGGGTAGCTATCATGGAAAATCCCTCTACAAATCGTCTAAAATATCCGGCAAGACCAAGAAAACTTCTAACTTCGATACATTTCTAGGAGGCTTCCAATCAACAATGGCTGAAATCTTGCTCGAATCAACCTTAATACCTTCACTGAGACAATATGTCCAAGAAAACCAACTTCTCGTAACTGAATTCACTTTTGCTTTGAACTTGGCATACAACCGATTATCTCTCGAATATGTAAAATCGTTCTCAAATGCTCTGCATGCTCAGTCTCATCATGAGAATAAATCAAGATATCATCAATAAACACAACTACAAACTTATCCAAGTACGGTCTGAAAATTCGGTTCATTAAGTCCATAAAAATGGCAGGAGCATTAGTCAAGCCAAATGGCATCACAAGGAACTCATAATGACCATACCTAGTCCGAAAGCGCCTTGGGACATCCGACTCTTTAACTCGCAACTGATAGTATCCGGATCTCAAATCTATCTTGGAGAACACAGTAGCTCCCTTCAATTGATCAAACAAATCATCAATTCTAGGCAATGGATACTTGTTCTTTACTGTTACCTTGTTAAGTTGCCGATAATCTATGTACAACCGCATCGATCCGTCTTTTTTTTCACAAATAGCACTGGTGCACCCCATGGTGAACTCTTTGGGTCTTACAAATCCTTTATCTGTCAATTCCTGCATCGAGATTTCAATTCTTTCAATTCCAACGGAGCCATTCTATAAGGAGTAATAGAAATGGGCGTGGTACACGAATCAACTCAATACCAAACTCAACTTCTCTAACGAGAGGTAAGCCCGGTAGTTCTTCCTAAAACACATCGGAAACTCACATACCACAGTGCACTCGACTCAATTTTCAATTCTGGTTTTTAGTGTTCAACACAAAAGCAAGATAAGCTTCATACCCTTTTCTCAAACATTTACGAAAGCGGATATAAGAAATTATGGGAAATGAACTATCGACTCTTCCGAATTAACCCAAGAATTTCACCATTTTCACACTTCAACTCAATGAATTTCTTTCTACAATTCACTATCACATCATGTGTAGTCAACCAATCCATACCAAGAATCACATCAAACTCATCAAATGGCAATAGCATGAGATCGGCCGGAAAACAGTAACCTCTAATCATCAAAGGACAATTTCTACATACTTTATCTACTAATACATGCTTGCCTAATGGGTTCGATACTTTAATCACAAATTCTGTAGATTCTATAGGCATACTTATACTAGACATCAATTTCATACAAACATAAGAATGAGTCGAACCCGGATCAATCAGAGCCATGACATTAATATTATGTAGAGAAAATGTACCCATAATCACATCGGGGGAGGATGCCTCTTCGCGTGCACAAATAGCATAAGTCCTTGCAGGGGCTCTAGCATCTTGTCTCACAGCCGAATCTCTAAAGGTACCTCTGTTACCTGCTCCTACTCTCGGTTGCCTCGGTGATCTGCCTCTAGTAGGAGCATTTCCGGATCTAGCACTCTGTATTACTTCTCGGCTAGCCACTTCTGGACATTCTCGTACAAAATGATCTGGAGCACCACATTTATAGCAAACATTTTCGCCTGCCCGACAAGGACCATAATGAAGTCTACCACACTGTGGACACCCTGATCTACCCTGTCTGACATTACCTACACTCGCAGTCGAGGTGGTCTGAGCCTTCGGATCTTTAAATCTGCTACCTCTATTCTGACTAGCTTGCCCTGCCGAAAAGCTAGATCTGGTAGAAAACTCTTTGGGCCTCTTGGATGTAGCCCAAAAATGACCTACTCATCTGTCTCTTCTTTGTATCTTGTGTCTCTGTCTCAACTTTACCTTTCCTTTTTAACAACTCCTCTGCCTTACAGGCTCTCTCAACTAAAATAACGAGCTCTTTTATTTCTAGAACACCCACTGACAGTCGGATATCATCATTTAACCCATCCTCAAATCTTTTACACATGATAGCCTCTGTGGACACACATTCTTGAGCATATTTACTGAGCCTGACAAATTCACGCTCATAATCGGTCACCGTCATATTGCCTTGTTTCAATTCCAGGAATTCTTTTCTTTTCTGGTCAATAAACCTCTGACTGATGTACTTTTTACGAAATTCCTCCTGAAAGAAATCCCAAGTGACCCTCTCCTTTGGTACAACTGATATAAGTGTCTTCCACCAGTAGTAGGCTGAGTCTCTAAGAAGTGATACTACACATTTCATACATTCCTCGGGTGTACAAGATAATTCATCAAAGACTCTGATAGTATTTTCTAACCAAAATTCTGCTCTTTCTGCATCATCATCTTTTGTTGCTCGAAACTCTTCTGCCCCTTGTTTCCTGATTCTATCAACTGGTGGCTTTTCTCTTATCACGGTACCTGTGACTGGGGAAGCTTGAGCTACATGGGTAGCCTGAGAATCATGAGGGGGTGGAGGTCTAACTGTCGGATTCGTACGAATGAACTCGGCAAACCAATCATTCAAAGCTTGGAAGAGAGCTTCTCGAGTCACTCCTCCCGATCAACGATTCATCGGCCTATTTTGGATGGCGCCCGCTCTTCCGCGGGAGCAGGCGCATTACTTTCTACATCATCATTACCAGCTCGCTCGGGATCCATTACTATAAAACAAAATATTTAAAAATCGTCAGCATTACTTTCTACATCATCATTACCAGCTCGCTCGGGATCCATTACAATAAAACAAAATATTTAAAAATCGTCAGGAGTCGTCACACTATCAAAATACAGGTATGGCATGTATAGCTAGACTTTTACTCACACTAACTGTTCCGAGAACCGACTAAACCTGCTCTGATACCAATAAATGTAACACCCCTTACCCGATACTGTTGCCAAAATCGAGCACGAGGCATTACTAAACTTAATCTATCACTTAAATAGTTTTAAAAATTTTTTTATTTAAACTTTTCGGAATGTGCTGTCATTCTGCGTCGTAGTCGCCTAAAAATTCATATCTTGAGTTCCGAAACTCAAAATTTAGATACGTAAATTTTTCCTGAAACTAGACTCATATATCTATCCAAAAATTTTTTTCTAGAATTTTTGACTTAGCCAATTAGTACATTTTATTAGTTAAAGTTACCCCTGTTTCAGAAGTTGACTGTACTGACCTCTACTTACTTCGAACCACTTTTCTCCCTATAAAAAATTAATACAACTATACCGTTTGTTTCTATTAAAACTAGATTCAATAAGGATTCTAACCATATAAATTAAACCACCTAATTATTTTTTTACAATTTATGGTGAATTTCCAAAGTTGAAACAGGGGATCTAGAAATTGCTCTGACCCTATTTCACTAAAACTCAGATATCTCATAAAATATAAACTTTTACCTATTTTGATTATTCCATAAGAAAATAGACATAATAAGCTTTAATTTCATATATTATTCATCTTAAAAAAATGTTTACACAATTTTTAGTGATTTTTCAAAGTCACGTCATTTCTGTTATTTGAATCTGTTTTTAGGTTACTTTCACATTTTTCATAATTTTCATGTGATAACCACCATTCAATCATACATATTAATAAACATGCATATCATCGGCCATTTTTATTAGCTAGTCCCTAGCAAGCATTTACACATCATTCATTGTTCATATTATACTAAAGATAGCTAAGTTTCTATACATGCCATACACAAAACAAAACGTCTAATTATACCGAGTTATTTCTTGGATAGTGTGATCGGCCTCCGACGTTTCCTTCGATCCCCGAGTGGCTAGATAAGTACTATAAGAAGAAGAAAATAAAGAGATTAAGCACTAGGCTTAGTAAGCTTACAAGCAAATAAATTACAACATTCAACATAATGAATAATTATACATAATGTCACCTAGCCTCATAAACTTTCTTTACTTCTCATTTTCTACCTTCTTCTTTACTCACTTGCTTTCTTTCTTACTCCGACCTTTCACTATTCATAAATATAATCTACCTTCCCTTTTGCTGATAATTCACTGTAATTTAAAGTGTACAATGACCCATTGAACCACTCGGAATACTAAGGATACTGGGGTCATTCCTGTCTATCAATATCCTGCCAATGCCATGTCTTCGACATGGACTTTCATGAATTATTCCTGTCTCCAATGCCATATATATATCTAATATGGGTTTACATGGCTCATTCCTGTCTCCAAAGCCATATATCTGATATGGACTTACATGGCTCATTTCTGTCTGTCTGTCTCACAACAACCCCAATATCCTAACATTCCTAAGGTTCAAACGGGGCATCCTAATGCTTTTTCTCTGTCACTTAGCCTTTAATTTGACTTTAAATATTCTCATAAAATAAGTATATAAATGCTGAAATTGACAATAATAATGTAAAATAAAAGAATATTGCATTTATTTCATCAGAAACTTACCTCGATACAAAATGTGACTAAACTTTACAATTTAATCCTTTACTTTTTCTTTTCCCCGATCTACTCCCGAATTTCGCTCTTCTTGATCTATAATAGCAAATTTAACTTATTTAATATCAAAATTTATCAAAACAGTCCTTTACTCGGACTTTGGAAAAATTACATTTTGCCCCTAAACTTTTGCATATTTACACTTTTGCCCCAAAGCTCGTAAATTAAACTTCAGCCTATTTTCTTATGTTTTATGACATGCTGGTCATTTTTCCTTCTATGGCAGCATCAAATTCATACTCTAACATGCACTTATGACTATTAGGTATTTTTACCGATTAAGTCCTTTTACTCGCTTTTTGCTTAAAACCGAGTAGTACAAATTGTCTAACATAATTTAAAACCTCATATTCTATCATAAAACACCAAAATACACAAATTTCACCTATGGGTATTTTTCCAAATATGAACCCTAACTTAAATTATTGCTAGCATAAGCTTTATCGAGCTACCGGACTCAAAACGTAAAGAACATTAAAAACAGGGCTTGAAATCACTTACTATGGAGCTTGAAAGCTTGAAACAAACCCTAGCTATGGAGAACCCTTGAAATTTCATGCTAATGAAGAAGATGATACAATTTTGTCATCTTTTACCTTTTATTAATGTTAATAACCAAATGACCAAAATGCCCTCCTTACTAAACTTTCAAAAATTCCTTCCATGTCCTAATTTTTTTCCATGAACTTAAAATTGGTCAAATTACCCTTTAAGGACCTCTAATTAATAATCTAATTCAATTTTATGCAAAATACTTCTAGAGCACAAGTTTTACAATTTATTCAATTTAGTCCCTAATTTCAAATTAAGCACTTTATGCATAGAATTTCTTCACGAACTTTTCACACAATCATGCAAACATATCATAGACCTCAAAATAATAATAAAATAAATTTTTCTACCTTGGATTTGTGGTTTCGCAACCACTATTCCGTTTAGGCCCTATTTCGGGATGTTACATTTGGCATATTTCAAAAATGACCACTACATACAAGGCCATATAACCATTACAAGCATATACACACTTTGGCATCACAAACCATTCACTAAAACTAAGTACAAACATAGCATTTGCTAACCAACTCTCATGGCATAACATATATACATACCAAAGCTTAAACATAAACATTCTAGCCTATACATGCCATTCTTTAAAATATTTACACTTTCAAAAGTACCAAAATGAGTTCGATAGTATAGTGACAACCCTCGACTATCCCCAAGCCTTCAGTAGCTACGATAACTATAAAATAGATAGAAATCACACAGAGTAAGCCACAAAGAACTTAGTAAGCCAAATACAACTATCTTAGCTATTTAAGTATATGAAGTAAAAGTCCATAGCAAGAATTCACAACTATCTCACAAAGTATTTCATTATTTCACCGAAATAGAGTCTTTCATAGTCATGAATCTAGTACGATACAAATGTACCTGTATAGATTATACATTTCATATATTCATTTCCATATCTCATACTCTATCATCAGACGGCTCAGAAACAATACAGATATTCATAGACGGGTATAATATCAACGTCCCAGACGTGGTCTTACATGTAATTCGGTATCGATGCCTCTGTCCTAGACAGGGTCCTACACGAAATCTCAAATCAAGGCTTGTGTCCTAGACACGGTCTTACACGATGTCTCAAATCAATGTCAACGTTCTTTTATAAACATACAGAGCTTTTCAGATACTAACATATTATCGGAGTTTACTCAAAATTCATTCATCAGGCTCTCAAAGCCGTCCAATACATATTTCAATTTATATACGTAGAATTTAGTTAATTAACCATGTAATGGTAATTTGACTTGCCTCATACGGATTTTAGGCAGAAACGAGTGGACTATTCAACTATTTTGGACTTCCCTCTATGTAAGTCCGATTTTCTTTGTTCTTGATCTAATACAATTCAAATTCAACCATTCAATCATTCATTTTATTCAAAATAATCCATGAACTCATATTTAGGGCAGTTTGCATTTTAGTCCTTACATTTTCACATTTTCACAATTTAGTCCATTTTTCACAAAATCACAAATATACAAAATTCACCAAGACTATAGCTTGGCCAAATATACATAGCTTCCATACAAGCCAAAATAACATATTTAATTCATAATTTAGTCCCTCAAAACCTCATTTTCACAAATTAACCCAAATAGCTCTATTCCATAAAAAAATTCAAGAACAGAACATGATAATCTCACATATATCTTTCATAATCCATATAAAAACATTACAAAACTCATAAAATCATTAATGGCACATTTCATAATCTTCAACAGAAACAGAAATTCAAACATGGGTTTTGAAGAACACGAAGCAACGATCACAGAAATATAGAAATTATCAAAAACAGACCAAAGTACATACCTTAATCAACCAAATCAATGACCGAACCCTAGGATGGTCTTCTTCTTTCTATTTCCTTTGATTTTCGGCAAAAATAATGTGTTTATGGCCATTTTCATGTTATGTTTTATGTATTTTAACTTAATAACTCATTTACCATTTTACCCATGCATTATAAACCTTTAAAACATTAATAACAAGGCCATTTATGTCCACTCATATAATCAATGGTCAAATAACAACATAAAGACCTCTCCTTTAATAAGCCAAGTCACATTCATACATTAAACATGTAGTATGCTAATTTCACCTTTTATGCGATTTAGTCCTTTTTGTAAAATCGAGTACAGAAACAAACAAATTAAATCACAGAAACTTCACAGATATAAATTCACTTATCACAGACACAGAAAATAATATTAAAATATTTTTTAGACTCGAATTTGTGGTCTCGTAACCACTATTTTGACTAGAGTCTAAACCAGACTGTTACACTTATCAGATCACTGTACCAGAAAACTAAACAAGCATACAAGAAACATCATCACGAAAAACTCAGATTCAGGAAGTTTCCTCCTTTACACTCTAAACTGACGCTAAAGCGTGCAACTCTAAGGTCATGTAAATAACCATGAAAATAACCTAAATTTCATCGATATTTACCATGTGCTAAACGACGAATGAGTTGGCTGAGTACAACGAACCCAATCTTCAAGCGGTCTCTAGTCTTAGGTTTTCTGAAAGAAAAGTGTAGAACAAAATTGAGAAAAAAGTATGGATGAAAAGGAAGACGTGAAACTTGATTAAGAAGCCTATACTAACTTTATACAACTATCCACGGAAGCTAGATTTAGTGGGTAAGTCTGATTATCCCACTAAACCCCCTTGATTCCTGTGACTAAGCTTTTTCCCTCTCATCATAAATGTGATCTTATTGATTATAGTAACTTAGTTCTATTCTAACCAATTCTCATTTGTCTATGTAACGCCCTCCACTCAATCCAATTCACCGGATTCGTATCTTGAGTGTTACATTTCCATTGCAAACTTTTACTTAACTTATATAAATTTTCATTAAGCTTTGCATCTTATTAAGCAATACTATGCCAACTAACTTACAACTTAGTGTATCATAGATAATTACAATCTTTGTGGTAGATTTTACAATTACGAGGGCCTACGAGTGAATATCATTATTTAATTATAGTACTCTATTTATTTTCACCCTTAAGAGATATTATTGACTACAAGTGTACTATCATTATGTTTTGTTTACGTTACAAGGACTTATAAATGAGCCTCATGTCTTAATTTGCTTATTCTTATCAATCTCGATCACACCCACTCAAGCTCACTCTGTATGCATAATAGCCCACCTTGCCATTCCTTGGCGTAGCCTAGGCATCATACCTCATGGCTTATCTCATTAGCTTACTTATGACATAAAAACACTAAGGAAAGCTTGACAAAACTTAGTGAGTAAACCCTCAATTACCTGAGTCGTAATCAGGGACTCCATTGTCTATCCTCTTGTTCTTATCCTTGACTCTGGTGAATACATCGTTAAGGTTCCATTCCTTAACCCACAGAAGCTATATCTTGCCCTGAGATAATCACTTATCTCTCACATATCAATTACCTCATTCATGTACTTCCTTGGCCTTACCTAGTTCCTTAATCATTCTTGTTTAGAGGACCATACAAACATAATACTCTTGATTTGACGTGTATTCTGGCACATTCCAGCTTCATTGTTCATACCTTATTACTATGTAGGATTCGCCTTAACATTCCATATGGGGCCTTACTTTTAGAGTTCACCATACAGATTATTCCTTTAGAATACTGTATACGCCATTCCTTCAAATATCACCATGAATTCCTTTCATTTCATTCAGGGTCCGCCACGGAGGCATTCCTTTTAGATGGTTGCCACCAGGGTCATTGTTTTAGACTGCACCAAAAAGGCGTTTCTTTTTAGAGATAGCCATACAGACTTCCTTTTAGAAAGATCGCCACAAATGCTTTCCTTTAACAGAGATCACCATAAAAGCTTTCCTTAACAGAGGCCACCACAAAGGTTTCCTTTACAGAGATCACCACAAAGGCATTTCTTTCCATAAGATTGCCACGAAGGCATCCATTTTCATTCATTACTCACCACAAAGGCTTTTCTTTCAGAGATTTGCCATAAAGGCATTCTTTACTCTAAATATTCGCCACAAAGGCTTTCCCATCTAGAGATTTCCCATGAAGACGTTCCTTTCACTAATGTTTTAGACAATAGGGATTTTCCTAGACTTATATTTTGTAAGGTTTCCCCTCATTGTCCTGGGACACACAGAGAACCATGCTAGGTAATAACCTTCATTTAGTTTTTCCCTATGACGTCATAGCCCAGCTATTGTAACACCCCTAACCCATATCCGTCACTAGAATAAGGTTATGGAGCATTATCGAAGTTTACAGTTCAATTACAGTTAATTCATGTCATTTACTTTTCATTTCTAAAAATCAATCACAATCAATCATAATGTCCCTCATATGGGTCCTCGAGTCCCAAAATACATATTAGAATCGAGTCGGGACTAAACTAGGGTCACAAAAAATTTTTCGCGAAATCTCAAAATTTTTCTTAGGTGTAGGGGACACACGCTCGTGTGGCCAGGCCATGTGGCTCACACGGCCAAGTGACACATCCATATTCTAGGCCGTATGGGAATTCAATGTGAGGCACACTGCTGTGTCCCTACCCGTGTCCTTACCCTTGTAACTCTCTGATCTGGGTCACATGACCAGCTAGACGTCCGTGTGCTACACCATGTGGACAATTTAATTTTTGAAAATTAGGTGAAGGGGTTACACTGCCAGGACACACGCTCGTGTCTCTACCCGTGTGCTCAATTCTGAGCATTCTGTTTCTCTAACTTTAAGATAAAGAGGACACATGGCCAAACTACACGCCCATGCGTATGGCCGTGTGTCACACATAGCTGAGACACACGCTCGTGTGTCTACCCGTGTGGATAGAATAAGGCCATTTTCCAAGCCTTATTTCTCACCCTTTTTACCTTGCACCTACATCAACACTTCAATATATTCACCAACCAATTCAAGGCATATAAATCAATCTAATGATCAAGTTTTATACATGACATATTTACTCATGCTTTCAAGTATTATCTTTACATTTCTATAATCTTACCATCAATTTACCATGTTAATACATATCAACCAACACAATGCCATGTTTACACATACCAAAATACATCAAATATTAGCCATTCCAATGGCTAATCACAAACCAACATTTACATGCCAACATTGGTTAATAAACCTATACATGCCATTATAACTGGAATTAATTTACCTTTTATACCGACTAAGCCAATGGATAGTGTATAGTATCTTCGCCAAGCTTTTAATCCAATGAGCTTTCGAATTCCTCTAAAACAGGGAAATTAAAATAGAGTAAGCTTTTAAGCTTAGTAAGTTTGCATAACTAGGAATTTAACCAAGTGCCTAAACACATATTTTATATACATAAGGTAAACCTACAATTCATTCCCAAGTCGTGTTGACCAAGTGCCTAAACACATATCCTCATCAACCATGTTAGTCACCGTATTCCATATGGTTCATAATTATAAATTTATACTCTCATTAAACGAGATTCATTCACATATATTTTCATCACATATTTCAATATATCATAGATAAACAAAGTCATCAAGTATGTTCCACATTCAAGTATCAAGTACATCATGCCTCAATATCAAGTGATATCATTTATATATTCAAATACTTCTCTCATCATGTATCCATGTAGCATGTACAAAACATGTTAGTCATATATATATATATCTCTTAAGAATATCAATAAACTTGTATGAGCTCAATAGTAATAATCCTTTTTCCATATGCACATTCTTTCCACATTAAATATTCAAATATCATATATAATTCATGTCCATGTAATTCAAGTATATGCTTGTAATAATTCATCTCAAATTCACATTGCCTTATATTAGGATTTTTTACCTGTTGAATTTATTTGAAATATCGATGGATACACATGTAGTACACTAGAAGTGTACAAAACTGTAATCCGTCAACTTATATTCAGGCGTACCTATAAGGGCACATAATCAGGAAGCACACTCTCGAGCCATATATCAGGATGCTCAGATGAGCTAAACAGGAAACTCCGAAGAGTTAGTAACAGGAAGCTCTAGATAGCATAACAGGGAGTTCAAGCGAGCCATGTCCGGAAGCTCATAAGAGCCTATATCAAGACGCTCACGAAGAGCTACGTTTGTGTCTGCAATAAATGCTAGATCACAATCGATTGAATCATGTAACAGGACGCTCACAAAGAGCTGCGGTAGTGCGTAACACATGCAGGATCACTACCGATCAAGATGCACGCAAGAACCATGCAATAGGAATGCTCGAGAAGGTTTTTCACAGGATGCTTGTCCTAGCTATAATGTCTGCAACATATGCAGGACTATAATCAATACGGGAAAATCCTGTATCCATCAAATTTCTTTTATTCAAACGAGACTTAACACTTGTTAGACATTTTCGGATATGTGATTTATGTTTGTACATGACAATCATAACATTCAATTTAAACATATAAATATATAATTTAGTTACACGAACTTACCTCGACAATGTTTGTGTTCACAAATACTACTAATCTGATATTTTCCTTTTTCCTCGATCTAACTTTGTACGAGGTCTAACCGGATCTATACAAGTAAATTTAACTCAATTTAATACATTTGATACTCAATTGAAATCAATTCACTTCCTAGGAAAAATTACCATTTTGCCCCTATACTTTTCATAAATGATAATTTTGTCCCTAAGCTTGGAAAATAAAATTCATGCAATCTAATCATTATTCCAAGCCTAATCAATTTTTACATGTTTTAATAACAGCCCATGAATTTCACAAAAATCAAAATTTTTCCATGGGTATTACCATTTTTCAATTTAGTCCCTAAATCATAATTTTATCAAAATTCTCTTTGTAAAAGTTGTTTATCTATCAACAATCTTTCACTTTCTACCATAAGTTTCAAAATTTTAGCATTTACATCCATGAAAAAATTTCTATACTTTGATATCTTTACAAATTAATCTCCAAAATAGATAGACTAAGCTATTCCGATCTCGAAAATATAAAAAATTACTAAAAATGGGACAAGAATGCTTACCCAATTAAGCCAAAAAAGCTTATTTTCTCTTTCCTAGGGTTTCAATGTATTTTTGAGGAAGAAGATGATAATAATAATATGATATTTTTATTTAATTTATTATCATCCATTAATTTTTCAACATTCCAATTTTGTCCTTTTCTTTTTCTAATTTTCCATGGATGATTCATCAAAAATATCTACTAACATTTCTTAATGGTCTAATTATCATATAAGGACCTCAAGTTTTGAATTCCATAGCTAATTAATCCTTATAGCTACTAGAATTCAACTTTTGCATTTTATGCAATTTGGTCCTCTCATCAAATTAGACATATAACCGGTAAAATTTATTAATGAAATTTTTGCACGATATTTCTATAATTCTGTAGATCATAAAATAATATTAAAATAAATTTCTCTTTCGGGATCGGATTTGTGGTCCCAAAACCACTGTTCCGATTACATTGAAAATGGGCTGTTACAACTATGGTCTTACACGATATAGTCTTTTGGGTGCCATGGCCATGTGCTTGTCCTTTTAGAAATTCGTGTTTTTAATCTTGATGGACTCCTTTAGATGACTTTGGAGATAAACACAGACTCATTACACATACAGACTCATTCATAACAGACGCATTCCATAATATGTTTTTAAGACACATACATTTTACTTTTCAGTCATTCATATATAAGCATCCTTCTACTTCAAGATTTGTATTACACAACACACATATAAACATAATTCACTAAATTGATTACCTATACACAAATTACCATGCATTCAGACTCATCTGACATTTTGTCAAATATGCAAACAATCTTCATTAATCATAATCTATGTACCTCCATCCTTTTATCAGATCATAGCTCATAATACACTTACCTAGAAGGATTGTAGTCTTTCATTTTAGGAACTCACCAGGAAAATTCATACCTTTCTATAGACAGATTTCACCTGCTACTCATCAGTCCACTTCTAAATCATGAAAATTTCTGCATATACTTTCTTTGTTCTTGCATCATTTCTCCTTTGTTTTACTTGTCTACTAGACATTTCAAATTTATCCTATGTAATCTATTAACAGTTAGGAGTCGGAGTAAAGACTTACCTGAAGATCACTTACCACAGCCTAAACACCATATCTGAACATTTGACACATAATTAGCAACAACCACTGCTCACAAAACATAAAAGCGTCATCAAAACCCATTCACATACATTTTACCATCATCATAAGCATATACAAACCCCTTTTCCTTTTGTAACACCTCTAACCCATAACCGTCACCGGAATATGTTAAGAGGCATTACCGGACTCATAACACAGTTCAGAATAATTGATTATCAAATATCATTTCAATTCCAGAAATACCAGTCATTCATGTTCAATACGAACTTAAATCGAGCATACAAGGTCTAATCCATGCATCTAGGACTAAATCGATAACATGTGAACTTTTCAGAACTTAGAAAAATTTTTAACTTTTCAAAGGTCACACGCCCATGTGAATCGGCTGTGTGCCTCACACAGCCTTAGACACGGCCATTTGTCCAAGCCATGGTGAAACAGGGTATACATACTGACTTGTCCACATGGCCACAAGACACGTCCATGTGCCAGGTCGTGTGAAAATTAGAGAGGTTACTGACTTGGCCACACGGATGACCACATGCCCGTGTGCCAACCCGTGTGCCGCACACGACCAATAGACCGCCCATGTGTCTAGGCCGTGCCAAAACTGGAGGGTATACTGCCATTAATTCGTAGGGTACCCTAGGGGACACACGGCCGTGTAATGTGACCGTGTGTCACACACAGCTAAGACACATGCCTGTGTGGACAAAAATAGGCCATTTGAATAGCCAATTTGCCACCACAATTTGGGTCAACCTACAAGCAAAGAAGCAAGCATATTGGCACAACCATTTCAGCTAATTCACAACCAAACTATAAGTCACTTATGACATATCAATTCCAACCAAATACATACTCATAAGCCTTACTAATTTATATCAAAACATAAAACAAAGGTTTGTCAAAACATTTCTTTCAATACATCCTTTAACTTTATGCTCAAACTTACCTAAACTCATCAATCTTACCATCTCTTTTAGCCAACCAAAACATACCACAATTGAACATTGGCATCACATATCATATACCACTATCAAACTATAAGTTCAAACATAAACTAGCCAAATCACATGGCTAAGTATATACATCACAAAACATAATCCCACAACTACTAGCCTATACATGCCATACTTTAAAATATACATTTTAAAAGTACCAAAATGAGGTTTGATAGTGAGGTGACAATCCTCGACGATCCCCGAGCTCACAGTAGCTTCGATATATAAAAAAAACAATGAAAACACACATAAAGTAAGCTTTCAAAAGCTTAGTAAGCTCGTACTAAAATCATCAACAGTGTTCAAAATATAAAACATCAACACATAAGTACTTATAAATTCTCAATTCATCTATCCATTTTATACCAACACCATCCACATGTTTATACCAATTAAATGAACTTTATATACATTATACCATCTACCACATAGGTATTATATGTACCTGAACCTTCCCGTATTCATTCATTTTCATTCTCACTTCTCATTAGGATATTTTAAAACTGTCCAAAGATTTTTCATGCTATAACCATCCGCACACTTAGTGCCTTAAGGGTTAGCTGAAGCTATAATAATTCCGCACACTTAGTGCCATTTGAATTTACCGAAGCTATATCAGTATCGCACACTTAGTGCCTCATGAAGCCGAAGCTAGTTTGAATCACACACTTAGTGCCAGATATAATTGATTTATCATCGTATTCATCCAAACCAAATATTTACATAATCTATGTATAATCAAAGCATCAAAATATACTTGTATCATCATATTTTACGTACAAACTTACCTCGTACTCAAAATTGTCAACTCAGATTGTTTACTCTATAATCTTCGACTTTCCTCGGTCTAAATCTGAATTCCTCTTTTCTTGTCACCAATTCAAAGTGCCAAACCCTAGGTGATCTTTCTCTTTTCTTTTTCTTTGTATTTTTGGTGGAGTAGCATGAACAAATGGCTAATTTCATGCTTTTCTTTTATTTTAATTCATTTTATAATTAGTTTACCATTTTGCCCTTTGTTATAAAACTAATAAATCAATAAACACAAGGCCATTAGTGTCCATTTAACATATTAATGGTCTAATAACATAATAAGGACCTTCCATTTATAAAGCCAAGTCAAATAAGCACTTTTAACAAGTAGCAGGCAACTTTTACAATTTACGCGATTAAGTTCTTTTTCAAAATTAAGCACACAAACATTCAAATTTTCATACGAGACTTTCACATATACTCATTCACATATCATAAACACAAAAAATAATATTTAATTATTTTTTTGACTAGGATATGTGGTCCCAAAACTACTATTTCAACTAGGGTCTAAATCGGACTGTTACAATTCTCCCATTTAGGGATTTTCGTCCCCGAAAATCTTACCATTAAACATATTCAGATATTGCTACCTCATAACATCTTTAGGCTCCCAAGTGGCCTCTTCAATACCATGTCGATGCCACATCACTTTAACTAACAAAATTTTCTTATTTCGTAACTCTTTAACTTCTCGAGCTAAGATACGGGTCGGCTTTTCTTCGTAAGTCATATCAGACTGAATCTCTATTTCAGACAGAGAAATCACATGTGAAGGATCAGATCTGTATCGTTGATGCATCGATACATGAAACACATTATGAATCCTTTCTAACTCTGGTGGAAACAACAATCCATATGCTACCAGCCCAATACGCTCGATAATTTCATACGGCCCGATAAACCTCGGACTCAATTTACCTTTTCTACCGAACCGAAGCACTTTCTTCCACGAAGATACCTTTAAAAAAACTTTGTCACTGATCTCAAACTCAATGTCTTTTCTTTTCAAATTTGCATATGATTTTTGACGATCGGCAGCTACTTTCAAACTATCTCGGATCACCTTTACTTTCTGCTCAGTCTCTTTTATCAAATCAACCCCATGAATCCAATTTTCACTAATCTCCATCTAATACAAAGGTGTACGGGATTCGCAACCATATAAAGCTTCGTATGGTGCCATTTTAATGCTCAATTGAAAACTATTATTATAAGCAAATTCAATCAAAGGTAGATATTGTTCCCATGTACCTTCAAACTCAAGAATGCAACATCTTAACATATCCTCGAGTATCTAAATAATCCGCTCAGATTGACCATCTGTTTGCGGATGAAAAACAGTACTGAAGTGCAATTTAGTACCCAGAGCATCTTGCAACTTCTTCCAGAATCGTGATGTGAATCTCAGATCTCTGTCTGACACTATAGACAATGGCACACCATGCAATCTCACGATATCCGAAATGTATAACTCAACTAATTTATCAGGTGAGTAATCGGAATGAATCGGAATAAAATGAGCTGATTTCGTCAATCGATCAACTACAACCCAAATTGCATCTTTCTTTCTCAGAGACAGGGGCAAATCCGATACAAAGTCCATGGTCACTTGATCCTATTTCCACTCTGGCACCATAATCGGTTGTAACAACCCTGATGGCACCTGGTGTTCCGCTTTAACTTGCTGACAGATCAAACATTTAGAAACAAATTCAGAGATATCTCCTTTTATTTTAGACCACTAGTAATGCTGTTTCAAATCATTATACATTTTTGTACTACCCAGATGCACAAATAACTGACCACCGTGAGCTTCATTCAAAATCATCTGAATTAACTCTGGATTTCTCAGGACACAAATTCGATCTCAAAATCTCAAACAATCATCTTTATCAATTCTAAATTCTGAATCAAAATCTACATCACACTGAACTCGTTTAGCTAAAATCTCATTATCAATCTTCTGAGCTTCGATAATTTGCTATAAGAACAAATGTCTTGATTTCAATCTAGCTAAAACTGAACCATCATCAGACAGAACCAAATGAGCATTCATCACACGCAAAGCAAACAATGATTTTTGACTCAAGGCATCAGTAACAACATTTGCTTTTCCCGGATGATAATCAATCACAAGTTCGTAGTCTTTTAGTAGTTCTTACCATCTTCTCTATCGCAAATTCAGATCTTTTTGAGTCATCAAATACTTCAAACTCTTATGATCAAAATACACGTAACATTTCTTACTAAACAGGTAATGGCGCCAAATCTTTATAGCAAACACAATCGCAGCTAACTCAAGTGTGCGTCGGATAGTTCTTTTCATACGGCTTTAACTGTCTCGAAGCATAAGCAATGACTTTGCCCTCTTGCATTAAAACACATCCCAGACCAATTAACGAAGCATTACTGTAAATCACAAATTCTTTACCCGATTCAGGTTGTACTAAAACTGGAGCTTTAGTCAACAAAGTTTTCAACTGATCGAAACTATTTTGACACTTTTTTGACCACTCAAATTTCACATCTTTCTGAAGCAGTTCTGTCAAAGGAGTCACAATCATTGAAAAGCCTTTTACGAATCTTCTATAATAACCAGCAAGTCCCAAAAAACTATGAACTTCAGAGACATTCCTTAGAGGTTTCCAATCCAAAATAGCTAAAATTTTTCTCGAATCAACTCGGATTCCAGATGCTGATACAATATGACCAGAAAACCAACTTCTGGCAACCAGAATTCGCATTTATTGAACTTTACATACAACTGTTTATCTTGCAAAATCTGTAGCACTAATCTCAGATGCTCGGCATGTTTAGATTCATTACGTGAATAAATCAATATGTCATCAATGAAAACAATAACAAATTGATCTAAATATGGTTTAAAAATTCTATTCATCAAATCTATAAAGATAGGTGCGTTAGTCAATCCAGAAGGCATAACTAAGAATTCATAGTGGCCGTACCTCGTTCGAAAAGCAGTTTTTGGAATGTCTGAGTCTTTCACTCACAACTGATAATAGCCTGATCTCAAATCTATTTTCGAAAACACAGTAGCTCCTTTCAACTGATCAAACAAATCATCAATTCAGGGCAGGGGATACTTATTCTTGATAGTCACTTTGTTTAGCTGACAGTAATCTATACACATTCTCATCGTACCATCTTTCTTTTTCACGAATAGGACCGGAGCACCCTAAAGTGAGAAACTCGGTCTAGCAAACCCTCTATCGGTCAATTCTTACAATTGAGACTTTAATTCTTTTACTTCAGTTGGAGCCATTCTGTACGAAGTTATCAAAATCATAATAGTACCAGGTACCAATTTAATGCCAAATTCAACTTCTCTAACCGGAGGTAATGTAACAGCCCAATTTTGGGGCAAGTTAGAATGGTGGCCTCGAGACCACAAATCCAAAGTTAGAGAAATTATTTTATTATTATTTTGATGTTATAGCATGTTATTAAGAGTACATGAAGATTTTGGTGAGTTAAATTTAATGTTTCTGAGCCCAATTGCGGAAAAGGACTAAATCACATAAAGTGCAAAAGTCTTGAATTGAAAGCTAAGGGTGTTAAATTTCCATGAAGCATAAATTGGGGGCCTTTAAAGGGAAAATAGACCCTTTTTAAATGAAGTAGCCGGCCATAGGGGACAATAGTGGTCAAATTGTCAAAATTTGGTAGGTTAGGTGGCTTATTTCAATTAAAATAGAAATAAAATAAAAGAGAAAAGATATCATCGTTTCTCACTTTCTTCTTGATCAAAAATATCATCCATTGTAGGGGTTTGAAAGCTTCAAAAATTTTAGCAACTTTAAGCCCTCACAAGTATGTGATTTTCCTACCCTTTGTTGATGATTTTTGCATTTTTGAGAACCTTGAAGCATAAGCTTTCAAATGAGGGGACTATTTTGCAAAATGGTGGTAAGACTAGGGTTTTTCTATGAGAGCATTTAGGGTGTTTTCTGAAATTTTATGGAAGACAATAAGTCTT
Source organism: Gossypium anomalum (assembly GCA_025698475.1). Classification (NCBI taxonomy): domain Eukaryota; kingdom Viridiplantae; phylum Streptophyta; class Magnoliopsida; order Malvales; family Malvaceae; genus Gossypium; species Gossypium anomalum. Next base: position 68,162,306 of record CM046956.1, read on the forward strand.
GAGTGTGTTATAAAAAAGTTTTGTGAAAGGTGTTAGCATGAAAACACCTAAAAGGACCATTTTGCATAAGTTTTAAAGTAGATGATAAATGTGTGATGTAGTGAGATTTTGGAGTTACTATAAGAATAAAAAGGGTCTAGCTAGGCTTAAGATGCAAAGAAATTTGATAAAAATCAATTTTCGAGTTTAGGCGTAAAATGGTCATTTTGTAAAAGTCTAGGGGCAAATTGGTCATTTTACCCAATTATGAATCGTTGAGTGCCTAGTTTGATAAAAGTGGCTAAATAAGTGCCCTTTTGTTATTATAGATCAAGAAATACCGAATCCAAACCTAGACCGGGGGAAAGCTAAGTAAATCGACTAGTCGCCATATTTTGTAATCCGAGATAAGTTGTATGTAAATAATACAACTACTTTGCTATTGTATGTGTTGAATTGTATTTGAATTTAATATAACATGAATTACTTGATTGTGGAATTGAGAAAGTATGATGATAATAGAGATAGTGATGTTCCCGTTCAAACCTAGGAAATAAATTGGATATTCATGCCATGACATATGGGTTATTGTGGGCTAGTGTAAGACATGTTTGGGACATGCATCGACCACATTATGAGAGCTAGTGTAAGACCATGTCTGGGACATGGCATCAGCATTGAGACGAGTGCTAGTGTAAGACATGTCTGGGACATGCATCGGCCTCGAGATGTAAGCCAGTGTAAGACATGTCTGGGACATGCATTAGCTACGAGATGATAGTTAGTGTAAGACCATGCCTAGGACACGGCATTGACTTGAGATATGAGCCAGTGTAAGACCGTTTTGGGACATGGCATCGGCACCTTACCCACGTTTGAGGCTTAATGAATATCCGGTAAAGTTCTTAATGGCTCAACAGTGAGTGTTATGACTTTAAATTAATAAGGAAAATATAACTGTGTTGTGAGTGGTACAGGTACCTAATTGAAATGTATGAGATATGAGCTCGATATATGCTGTGAGATTTATATGGGTAAAGATGAGTAAGTTATGCTTATGCCTACCTTTGTTTTATGAGCATGTTCATGAATGGTAAAATTATTGTGTATATTTATTTATGTGCAACTTACTAAGCTTTATGCTTACTCTCTCTCCCTTCTTTTTTCTTGTAGTGTCGTCTAACTAGCTCGAAGATCATGGGACGTTAGGGGCAATGATCACACTATCAGTCGAAGCACTCGGTATAGTTAGATCCCTTATTTTTGAGTATGGCATGTATAGGGCTTAGACTTTAATACTTTGTGTCATTAAGAAATCAGCCAAATGTGTTGACTTGGGATAAATCCCTTTATTTTGTATAAGGCCATGGATAATGGTCAATATTCATTTTAAATTTATGAATAGAAGATGATATTTTCATGTATGAGTGAATTGCACAAATGAAATGTTGTCCATTGTGGTTACTTTGGTTATGTGATGTGCCCATGTTTTGGCATAGAGTGATTTTTATGCAGGTTATGTAAGTAAGGGTGGCAAAGAGGCTTCATAAATAGCCTTATTTTGTCCATACGGGTAGGCACGCGAGTGTGTTTAGGCCATGTGTGACACACGGTCAACCCCATGGGCGTGTTGTCCAACCGTGTGTTCCCTGAACGTAAAAATTTCAAGTCAGTATGCTTGGTAGTAAACACATGGGCAGAGACACGACTGTGTGTCTCAACCGTGTGAAGGACACGGCCTAGCACACCGGCGTGTGCCTTGAACGTGTGACATTTTGGGGTTACTAACGTCAGAAATAGAATGTTCATGTTTTTGTACACGGGCTAGGACACGGGTGTGTCATGGCCGTGTGAAGGACATGGGCCAGGGATAGGGGCGTGTACCAGGCCGTGTGAAAACCCCTGTATGTGTGCATTTAGAATTAATTCCATACGGGTGGTGGACACGGGCGTGCCCCTGTATTACTTAGGCCGTGTGAGACACACGGGCTATCAGCACGACCATGTCGAAATGGTCACACGGGCGTGTTGCTCCTCCCATATGGGTGTGTGCCCTATGTCAAGTGTCATTTTGTTTTCAAAGTTGGCTAAAGGACCGAAATTTTGGGCCTCATAGATCCATATTAAGGATGTGTTGATAAGTTTGAGAAAGTTTTAAATTTGTCCAAGTTTTGGGGACTTGAAAATAGTTGTAAGCACAAGTTTAAGTTAGGTAACGCCTCGTATTCCGTCCCGGCATAGGATACGGGTATGGGGTGTTACATTTAGTGGTATCAGAGCTATGGTTTAGTCAGTATTAGGACTAACCTAGCATGAGTACGAGTCTAGCTATACATGCCACAACTGTATATTGATAGTGTGATGATACCTGACGATTATCAATTGTATTCTCATATAGTAAATGGATCCTGATAGAGCTATGGTGGATGACGTGAAGAGTAATATGTCAGCTCCCGCAGAAGGGATCGCGCTACTTGAAAGTGAGCCTGTGACTATGGGCCAAGGCGAAGGGCTAGAGAAGCCTATCTTTGAATGATGGATGCTTAGTGTTTAGAGTTTGCTCGCGTGAATCTGAACGCTCCACCTCCCCCACTTCCTCCGATTCCTCAGTATGCCCTGGTAGCTCTGTAAGGCACAAATATGGTCAGAAGGGAGAAACCACCAGTAGGCAAGATTCGGAAGCAAGGGGCCGAGGAATTTTGGGCTAATATTAATGATGACCTGGAGAGGGTAGAGTTTTGGCTAGAAAATACCCTTAGGGTATTTGATGAACTATCGTATACACCTGAGGACTGCGTAAAGTGTGCAATGTCACTTTTTCGAGACTCGACTTACCAGTGGTGGAATACTCTCGTGTCTGTTGTACCAAGAGAGAGGATCACTTGGGAATTCTGCCAAGAAGAGTTTCGAATAAAGTATATTAGCCAGAGGTTCATAGATCAAAAGAGGAAGTAATTTCTAGAGTTAAAGCAAGCCGTATGACAGTGACGGAATATGAACGTGAATTTATGAGGCTCAGCAAGTATACGCGGGAGTACGTGTCTACAGAAACCACCATGTGTAAGAGGTTTGAGGATGGCCTCAATGAAGATATCCAAGTATTTGTTGGTATTTTAGAGATAAGGGAATTTGTAGTGCTCGTTGAGAGAGCATGCAAGGCAGAGGAGCTGGTAAAAGAAAGGAGGAAAGTGGCTATTGAGCCGCCGGATTCAAAGAAGAGACAGATGGGGAAATCACATCAGTCCTCATCTAAAAGATCAAAGAGTTTAAGACTTGATTGAATGCTTTGGTAGGGTTCTCGAATAGAAACAAAAACAAGCAGAACTCGGCATCTAGAGCCCAGACAGCTTCTATCACAAGTGTCGGTAGTGCTCAGCCAAATAGGCCAGAATGTTCACAATGTGGTATACGCTATTTTGAAAAGTGCCAAGGTAAAGAAAGAGAGTGCTTCAAATGTGGGTTCATCCAAGACTGTCCCGAAATGGAATAGAGAGAGAAAAAACAAGAAGTGAAGGCAAGTAGTTCTCCTTTGAAGGGTAGACCATAAAAGAACCCCAAAATTGGGACTAGCGGTAAAGGTGCACCAAGAGATGTTGCAGTGAGGTTCGAGGGCAGAGCGCCTACAAGGACTTACGCTATTCGTGCTCGTGAAGAGGCAGAGTCTCCTGATGTGATCACAGGTACCTTTTCTATCCATGATGTATCTGTTGTTTCTTTTATTGATCCGGGGTCTACCTACTCTTATATTTGTATAGAACTGATACCCCGTATGAACATTCTAGTAGAGTCCACTGACTTTTTGATAAAACTGTCCAATGTTCTAGGCAGACATGTGCTAGTTGACCAAGTGTGTAGAAATTGTCCTTTGACAATTAGAGGTTATTATTTTCTGGCTAACTTGATGTTATTGTCGTTTAATGAATTTGTCTCATAGTCTTGTAGTGGATTGTGGGAGAAAAGTTATTGAGTTGAAATGTGAAGACGGGAATGTTCTTCGGGTTAGACCAGATGAACCAAATAAATGGCCTGTACTGATATCGTCTATGTCGACTGAGAAATATTTGAGAAAAGGATATGAGGCATATCTCGCCTTTGTGCTGAAAACTCAAGCATCTGAGTTGAAGATTGAATCGGTACCAGTGGTTGGTGAGTTTATAGATGTGTTTCCGGAAGTGTTGCCCGGATTACCTCCAACTAGGAAAGTTGAATTTGGTATCGAGTTGGTCCCTGGTAAAGCACCTATCTCGATCGCTTCGTATCGTATGGCTCCAGTGGAATTGAAAGAGTTGAAGGTACATGATTGTCACTCGCGATAACTTTTAAAATTTATAATTGATCATACTTGAACTAACTATTATCACGATGAAGGCAAGCGTACCTATCGAACAGTAATATAGTTTTAGCAAGACCGGATTTCGAACCCAAAGGAACTAAGAGTACTAGTATTAACTTTCTTTTTATTATCTAGCCTAATAATAATGAAGGTTGTTTTATCTAACTAATTAAATAATCTAAGAATGCACAAAAAGTAAATTGGGGAAATACTTTTGGGAAAACTGATTGATTTAGACAACACCCAAGGAAGAATCCACCTAGACTTCTCTTGTTAATTGACTCTGAACCAGACGATTTATTCACTTGACTTGATCCATAGAAATCCCTAAGTTATGATATTATCCTTATTCAAGACTAATAACGTCTAACCCTAGGTTGATTAATTGAAACCTCTTTCTAATTAAAACCACTAGTTTTGCATTAACTCGATCTATAGTTTCCCTGTAACAGTCCAGTTTTGACCTTAGTCAGAATAGTGGTTTTGGGACCACAAATCTGAGTTTGAAATATATTTTAATATTAATTTCTGTGTATATGATATGTGAATTTGCATCTGTGAAATTTCTGTGATTTAATTTGTCTGTTTCTGTGCTTAATTATGAGAAAGGATTTAATCGCGTAAAGTGTAAAGGTTGAGTGCTAGATGTTAAAACACCTAATTGGCTTGGCTTTTTAAAATAAAGGTCCTTGCATGTAAATTGTACCATTTGTTTAAATAGTGGACAATTATGAACATTAGTAGGTGAAAATTCACATGTATTAATAAGGGCAAAATTGGTAATAGCATATAATGTTTATTATAAAAAAACATATCATGAAAATGAAGCCATTTCATGCATGTATTGCTAAAAATACAAAAGAAAAAGAGAGAAAAAGAACAAGCTAGGTTTCGGCACTTTGATCCTTGATTAAGGTATGGATTTTTGTCTGTTTTTGATAATTTCTGCGTTTCTGTGATTGTTGCTTTGTGTTCTTCAAAACCCATGTTTAAATTTTTATTTTTATTGAAGATTATAAAAGGTGCCAGCGATGATTATATGAGCTTTGTAGTGTTCTCATATGGATTATGAAAGATATATGTGAAATTAGTATGTGTTGTTCTTGAATTTTTGATGAAATGAGCTTTGGGCTAATTTGTGAAAATAAGATTCTGAAGGACTAAATTGTGAATTACATGTGTTATTTGGGCTTGTATGGAAGCCATGGATATTTGGCTAAGCTATAGTTTTGGTGAGTTTTTGCATATTTGTGATTTGGTGAAAAATGGACTAAATTTCAAAGTTTGAAATTATAAGGGCTAAAATGCAAAATGCCCTAATTATGGGTTCATGGATTATTTTGAATGAAATAAATCATTGAATGGTTGAATTTGGATTTAAATAGATCAAGAACAAAGAAAATCAGACTTAGATAGAGGGAAGTCCAAAGTAGTCGAATAGTCGACTCATTTTCATCCGAAATCCGAACAAGGTAAGTCAAACTACACTTACGTGTTAAGTTAATTGAAATTCTACATGTATAGACTATGATCTATATTGGGCGGCCTTGAGAGCCTGATGAATAAATTCTGATAATGTGCCGGTGTACGAGAAACTCTGTATGTTTCTGAAAGAATGTTGAAATTTAATCTGAGATATCGTGTAAGACCGTGTCTGGGACACAGGCCCCGATTTGAGATTTCGTATAAGACCCTGTCTGGGACAAAGGCTTCGATATCGAGTTACATGTAAGACTACGTCTAGGACATCGACATTGTACCTGTCTGTGAATATCTATTTTGTTTCTAGATTGTCCGATGATAAAGTATGGATATGAAATGTATAATTCATATAGGTACATTTGTATCGTGCTAGATTTTTGAATAGAAAAGACTATGTTTCTATGAAGTAAGGAAATATTCTATGAGACGGTTGTGATTTCTGTCATTAACTATTACTTATATGCTAGTTGAGTAATTGTGTTGACTTATTAAGCTCTTTGTAGCTTACTCTATGTAAATTTCTGTTTGTTTTACAGTTATCGTAGCTACGGAAGGCTCGGGATAGTCAAGGATTGTTACCACACTGTCAAACCTTTTTTGGTACTTTTAGATATGTACATATTTATAAGTATGGCACGTATAGGCTAGATGGTCCAAGATTATAAGTTTTGAATTGTATATATATATCATGCCATGTCAATTGGCTAGCAAATGACATGTTTGTGCATTGTTTTGGTGTATGTTGTAAGGTGCCATGTTCTAATGTGAAATGGTCATCTTTTTGTATGAAATTGGTTGAAAATGATGATATGAATGTGTATATTATTGCTTATAGGTTTGGACTCAAAAAAGGGGTGGCAAATTGGCTTAAATCAAGCCTGCATTGTGCCGCACAGTCAAAGAACACGGGCGTGCCTTATAGCCGTGTGAAAAAGTCAGTAGCTAGCTAAATTTTACACAGTCATGGCACACGGCCGTGCCTATTGGCCGTGTTAAAAAGTCAGTATATGACCTCTTTTTGGCAGGGTTGGATCATACGAGCGTGGCTTATGCCCGTGTGTGTCACACCGTTTAGTTACACGGGCGTGTGGCTTTGTCAGTTTTGTAAAGTTTGATTAAGTTCTGTAAATTTTGAATGGGTTCGGTTTAGTCTCGACCTTCCTTAAATGTATGTTTTAGGTCTCGTAGACCATCTTAATGGATGAATTGTTGATGAATGCATATGTACTAATGTTATCTGATATCTGTGGATTTGTGTTACTATGAAATGCTCTGTCCGTCTGGTGATGCCTCTTACCTATTCCAGCAACAGTTACAGGATAGGGGTGTTACATTTTATTGTTATCAGAGCTATGGTTTAGTCGGTCCTAGGGCTACCATAACCTGTGTGAGTCTAGCTATACATGCCGTATGTCTGAAACTGTGATAGTGTGATGAATCCTGACATTAAAATGTGCTTCTATATAGCAATGGATCCCAATAGAGCCGTAGCTGGCGATGTTGAAAGTAATGCGCCAACGCCAGTGCAAGGGACAGTGTAAGATGGTTCTCGACCAGCTACAAGTAGCCGTGATAGTGAGGCTAAATAAGCCTTCTATCGAATGATGAATGATTGGTTCACCCAATACATTAGAACCAATTCGACTGTACAACAAACTCCACCCCTGGTTAATCCTTCTCAAATTCCTGTTATGCCCTCGGTGACTCCAGTTCAGCTAAGTAGACCACCTATTGATAAGATTAGAAAGTATGGGGCTGAAGAGTTCCGGTCTACAACGAATGATGATGCTGAAAGAGCCGAATTCTGGTTAGAAAATACGATACGAGTATTTGATGAAATGTCTATAAATCTAGAGGAATGTGTTAAATGTGCCGTTTCACTTCTGAGAGATACGACGTATCATTGGTGGAAAACTTTAATATCTGTGATTCTGAGTGAACAGGTTACATGAGATTTCTTCCAAGCTGAATTTCAAAAGAAATGCAGTAGTCAGATATTTATTGATCAGAAACATAAAGAGTTTCTCGAGCTTAAATAGGACCGAATGTCTGTTACTGAATATAAACAGAAATTTGTGAGATTGAGCCAGTATGCTCGGGAATGTGTATCAAATGAGGCGATAATGTGTAAAAGGTTTGAGGATGGATTAAATGAAGATATTCGTCTGCTAGTCGGGATTTTGGAGATTAAAGAAATGGTGGTGCTCGTTGAGCGAGCTTGTAAGGCTGAAGAATTAAGTAAAGAGAAAAGAAAAGCAGATTTTGAAGTTAGAGATGCTAGAAAGAGATCCTCGAGTAAATCATTTCAGTCTGGGTCAAAGAAATTCTGAGATGACCAGAATCATTTAAATACTAATGTGGGACATTTGAACCAAGATCGAATTAGATCGTATTCGAACACTAGAGCTCCTGTTACTTCTGTTGCAAGTGTTGGAAATGTCTGATCTGAGAAACCTGAATGTAAACACTATGGTAAAAGACATCCGGGAAATTGTAGATTGAATGACCGAGCTTGTTTCTGATGTGGATCCCTGGATCATTTTGTAAGAAATTGTTCTAAACCTGCTGAGTAAGAGAATGTGCAGAATCTAAGACCGAGTAACACCTCAGCTAGAGGTAGACCTTCCAGAAATACAAGAAATGCAAGTGGGGGTCAAAGAGCTACTGGGGACACTGCTGTTAGATCTGAGGCCAGAGCACTTGCTAGAGCCTATGCTATCCGATCTCGTGAGGAAGCTTCGTCACTAGACGTGATTACTGGTACTTTCACTCTTTATGATACTTTTGTGATTGCATTGATAAACCCTGGTTCAACGCATTCTTATATCTGTATGAATTTAGTGCACAGTAAGACTTTGTCTGTAGAGTCTACTGAATTTGTAGTTAAAGTATTGAACCCCTTAGGCAAAAGTGTTTTGGTTGATAAAGTCTGCAAGAGTCACCCGTTATTGATTTGAGATATCTGTTTTCCTGCTGATCTGATGCTATTGCATTTTGACGAATTTGATATCATTTTGGGAATGGACTGGTTAACTTTGCACGATGCTATTGTGAACTGTAAATGAAAAGTCATTGACTTAAGATGTAAGAATGAGAAGATAATTCGAATTAAGTCTAGCGATCTGAATGGGCTACCAGCTATGATATCTGCAATGAAAGCATGAAATTATGTAAAGAAAGGTTGTGAAGCCTCCTTAGCTTATGCGTTAGACTCGAAAGTGGATGATAAGGAAATTGAATCAGAGCCTGTTGTCTGTGAATTCTCTGATGTGTTTCCCGAATAACTACCTAGTTTACCTCTGATTCGAGAAGTCGACTATAAAGAACAAATACCCTCTGCCCAGGATCGATGATTTATTCGATCAGTTGAAAGGTGCTACTGTGTTTTCAAAGATAGATCTGAGATGGGATTACTATCAGTTGTGAGTAAAGGATTCTGATATTTTGAAAACTGCTTTTAGAACGAGGTATAGGCATTATGAATTTTTAGTTATGCATTTTGGATTAACGAACGCACCTGCTATTTTTATGGATTTGATGAATAGGATTTTCAGACTATATTTAGATCAATTTGTTGTTTATTCATTGACGACTTATTGATTTATTCACGTAATGAATCAGAACATACCGAGCATTTGAGAATAGTGCTACAGACACTACGAGATAAACAGTTGTATGCGAAGTTAAGTAAGTGTGAATTCTGGTTGCAAGAAGTTGGTTTTCTGGGTCATATTGTATCAGCCTCTGGAATCTGAGTTGATCCAAGCAAAATTTTAGCTATTATGGATTAGAAACCACCGAGAAATGTATCTAAAGTCCGTAGTTTTCTGGGACTTGCTGGTTACTATAGAAGATTTGTGAAAGGTTTTTGGATGATTGCGACTCCGTTGACAAAACTACTACAGAAAGATGTGAAGTTTGATTAGTCTGAAAAGTGCTAGAATAGTTTTGATCAGTTGAAAGCTCTGTTGATTGAAGCTCCGGTATTAGTACAACCTGAATTGGGTAAAAAATTTGTAATTTACAGCGATGCTTCGTTGATTGGTTTGGGTTGTGTCTTAATGTAAGAAGGTAAAGTCATTGCTTATGCTTCGAGACAGTTGAAGCCACATGAAAAGAACTATCCGACACACGATCTTGAGTTGGCTGCTATTGTGTTTACCTTAAAAATCTGGCGTCACTATCTGTTTGGTGAGAAATGTCACGTATTTTTTTATCATAAAAGCCTGAAGTATTTAATGACACAAAAAGATTTGAATTTGAGACAAAGAAGATGGTTAGAATTGTTAAAAGATTACGAGCTAGTTATTGATTATCATTCGGGTAAAGCAAATATGGTAGCAGGTGCTTTGAATCAGAAATCTTTATCTGTATTGCACGCGATGAATGCTCATTTAGCACTGTCTGATGATACTTTGGTTTATGCCGAACTAAAAGCAAAACCCTTGTTTATACAACAGATCTGCGAGGCTCAAAAATCTGACAATGAATTGATAGCTAAACGAACTCTATATGATTCTGAATTTCGAGTTGACGTTAATGATTGTTTGCGATTTAGAAATAGACTCTGTGTTCTGAGAAATCCAGAATTAATTCAGTTGATTTTGAGTGAGGCTCACAGTAGTAGATTTTCTGTACATCCGTAGGAGTACGAAAATGTATAACGACTTGAAACAACTATATTGGTGGCCGGGAATGAAAAGAGATATTTCTGAGTTTGTTTCTAAGTGTTTAATCTGTCAGCAAGTTAAAGCTGAACATCAGGTGCCATCAGGTTTGTTGCAACCGATTATGATTCCAAAATGGAAATAGGATCGAGTGACTAAGGATTTTGTATCGGATTTACCTTTGTCTCTAAGAAAGAAAGATTCAATTTGGGTTGTAGTTGACAGATTGACGAAATCAGCTCATTTTATTCCAGTACGATCTAATTTCTCACTTGATAAGTTAGCTGAGCTTTATATTTCTGATATTGTAAAACTGCATAGTGTACCATTGTCGATTGTGTGAGATAGAGACCCGAGATTTACATCGCGATTCTAGAAGAAATTGCAAGATGCTCTGGATACTAAATTGCATTTTAGCACTGCTTTCCATCCGCAAACAGATGGTCAATCTGAGCGGATTATTCAAAAACTTGAGGATATGTGAGATGTTGCGTTCTTCAGTTCGAAGGTACGTGGGAACAATATCTACCTTTGATTGAATTCACTTATAATAATAGTTTTCAGTCGAGCATTAAAATGGCACCGTACGAAGTATTATACGGTAGAAAGTGTAGAACTCTGTTATACCGGTCTGAGCTCAGTAAGAATAAGATTTATGGTGTTGATCTGATAAAAGAAACAAAACGGAAAGTGAAAATAATTCGAGATAGTCTGAAATCTACCTCTGACCGTTAGAAGTCTTATGCAGATTTAAAACGAAAGGATATCGAATATGAGGTCGATGACAAAGTGTTTCTGAAGGTATCTCCATGGAAGAAACTATTCCGATTTGGTAAAAAGGGCAAGTTGAGTCCGAAGTTCATCGGACTGTATGAAATAATTGAGTGAGTTGGGCCGGTTGCTTATAAATTAAGGTTACCGTCTGAGTTAGAAAGGATTCATAATGTATTTCACGTATCGATGCTTCGACGATACAGATCTGATCCTTCGCATGCAATTCCTCTTTTTGGCATTGAAATTCATTCTGATATGACTTGTGAAGAAAAGCCGATTCGTATTCTGTCATGTGAGATTAAAGAATTGCGTAATAAGAGAATTCCGTTAGTCAAAGTACTGTGGCATAGACACGAGGTAGAAGAGGCTACGTGGGAGCCTGAGGATGCAATGAAACAGCAATATCTGAATCTGTTTGACGGTAAGATTTTCGGGGACGAAAATCCCTAAAGGGGGAGAATTGTAACAGTCCAGTTTTGACCTTAGTCGAAATAGTAGTTTCGGGACCACAAATTTGAGTCTAAAAAATATTTTAATATTATTTTTTGTGTCTGTGATATGTGAATTTGCATCTGTGAAATTTCTGTGATTTAATTTGTCTATTTCTGTGCTTAATTATGAGAAAGGATTTAATCGCATAAAGTGTAAAGGTTGAGTGCTAGATGTTAAAGCACCTAATTGGCTTGGCTTTTTTAAATAAATGTCCTTGCATGTCAATTGTACCATTTTTTTAAATGGTGGACAATTATGGACAGTAGTAGGTGAAAATTCACATGTATTGATAAGGGCAAAATTGGTAATAGCATATAAGGTTTATTATAATTAAACATATCATGAAAATGAAGCCAATTCATGCATGTATTGCCGAAAATACAAAAGAAAAAGAGAGAAAAAGAACAAGCTAGGTTTTGGCACTTTGATCATTGATTAAGGTATGGATTTTTGTCCGTTTTTGATAATTTTTGCGTTTCTGTGATCGTTGTTTTGTGTTCTTCAAAACCCATGTTTAAATTTCTATTTTTATTGAAGATTATAAAAGGTGCCATTGATGATTATATGAGCTTTGTAGTGTTCTCATATAGATTATGAAAGATATATGTGAAATTAGTATGTGTTGTTCTTAAATTTTTGATGAAATGAGCTTTGGGCTAATTTGTGAAAATAAGATTTTAAAGGACTAAATTGTGAATTACATGTGTTATTTGGGCTTGTATGGAAGCCATGGATATTTGGCTAAGCTATAGTTTTGGTGAATTTTTGCATATTTGTGATTTGGTGAAAAATGGACTAAACTGTCAAAGTTTGAAATTATAAGGGCTAAAATGCAAAGTGCCCTAAATATGTGTTCATGGATTATTTTGAATGAAATAAATGATTGAATGGTTGAATTTGGATTTAAATAGATCAAGAACAAAGAAAATCAGACTTAGATCGAGGGAAGTCCAAAGTAGTCGAATATTCGACTCATTTTCGTCCGAAATCCGAACGCGGTAAGTCAAACTACACTTACGTGTTAAGTTGATTTAAATTCTGCATGTATAAACTATGATCTGCATTGGATAGCCTTGAGAGCCTGATGAATAAATTTTGATAATGTGCTGGTGTACGAGAAGCTCTGTATGTTTCTGAAAGAATGTTGAAATTTTATCTGAGATATCGCGTAAGACCGTGTCTGGGTCATAGGCCCCGATTTGAGATTTTGTGTAAGACCCTGTTTGGGACAGAGGCTTCTATATCAAATTTCATGTAAGACCGTGTCTGGGACGTCGACATTGTACCTGTCTGTGAATATCTATTTCGTTTCTAGATTGTCTGATGATAAAGTATGGGATATGAAATGTATAATTCATACAGGTACGTTTGTATCGTGCTAGATTTCTGAATAGAAAAGACTATGTTTCTATGAAGTAAGGAAATATTCTATGAGACGGTTGTGAATTCTGTCATTAACTATTACTTATATGCTAGTTGAGTAATTGTGTTGACTTACTAAGCTCTTTGTATCTTACTCTGTGTAAATTTCTATTTTTTTTACAGTTATCGTAGCTACGGAAGGCTCAGGATAGTTAAGGATTGTTACCACACTGTCAAACCCTTTTTGGTACTTTTGGAAATGTACATATTTATAAGTATGGCATGTATAGGCTAGATGGTCCAAGATTATAAGTTTTGAATTGTATATATATATATCATGCCATGTCAATTGGCTAGCAAATGATATGTTTGTGCATTGTTTTGGTGTATGTTGTAAGGTGCCATGTTCTAATGTGAAATGGTTATCTTTATGTATGAAATTGGTTGAAAATGATGATATAAATGTGTATATTATTGCTTGTAGGTTTGGACTCAAAAAGGGGGTGGCAAATTGGCTTAAATCAAGCCTGCATTGTGCCACAAGGTCAGGGAACACGGGCGTGCCTTATAGTCGTGTGAGAAAGTCAGTAGCTAGCTAAATTTTACACGGTCATGGCACACGACCGTGCCTGTTGGCCGTGTTAAAAATTCAATATAGGACCTCTTTTTGGCACGATTGGATCCTATGGGCGTGGCTTATGCCCGTGTGTGTCACACGGTTTAGTTACACGAGCGTGTGACTTTGCCAGTTTTGTAAAGTTTGATTAAGTTCTGAAAATTTTGAATGGGTTCAGTTTAGTCCCGACCTTCCTTAAATGTATGTTTTAGGTCTCGTAGACCATCTTAATGGATGAATTGTTGATGAATGCATATGTACTAATGTTATCTGATATCTGTGGATCTATGTTGTTATGAAATGCTCTGTCCGTCAGGTGATGCCCCTTACCTATTCCGGCGACGATTACAGGATAGGGGTGTTACATTCCCTTATTAGATTTGACTCTAATCCGGCAGATTTATGTCATCCTATCTCTAGGATTGAATGTAACTTCGCTTAATTATGAATGATCTACTCTTAGACAGGGACTATTCATCCTCCGAATAAGCACATCAATACTTGAATCAATATCCTCGAATATTCAAACAAGAGTTAAAGTCATAATTAAGAACAAATCAAGTATTTATCATACAGTTCTGAAAATATTAACAAGATCTATCTTAGGTGTCATCCCCCTTAGATATTTGGGGGATTTAGTTCATAATTATAAAAGAAAACATCTCAAAAGACTAATGACAAAACATAAAGAAATCCTAAAAACCCTGAAGGAAATTGAAGGGAGATCTTCAGTCTTGGAGGTGTATCCGACTTTCGAGATGGATCAATCGGCTTTTTTCGAGTAATTCCTTGCTTTCTACTCTCCGTCCCCTTTCTCTCCTCCTTTAGGGTCTTTTAAATAGGCTTTAAAATGCTTTCCAACCCTTAAAATTGCCCCTTTCCAAATAAAACTCAACTTGGGCTCGACAGGGACACACCCGTGTGACACGCCTGTGTGTGATTACTTCAGGCCGTGGTGAAGGCTGAGAAATAGACACGCCCATGTTGAGGTTGTTTTAAGCCGTGTTCAAGCCTGCTAGAATGGCACAGGCGTGTGTTCTACCCGTGTGAGGAAGTCCAGGCCGTGTTGATTTCCCATGTCGGCCCATTTTCTCTATTTTGCCCCTTTTCTTGTTCTTTTTACTTTCCTATGCTGACCTAAGTATAAGATATGAAATTAAAGGATTAGGAGCATCAAATTCCATAAATCTAATGTTAATTCATCCAAAAATATGTTAAGCATGGGATAAAAATATGTATAAATTACGACTTATCAGTATAGTTGCAAGAGTTAACGAATAAGGGCTTTGCGAGACTGAGTTTTTCACCGTGGAGTGCTCCAGTACTTTCTGTGAAAAATAAAGACGGGTCGATGAGGTTATGTATTGACTATAGGCAACTAAATAAGGTAACAGTGAAGAACAAGTATCTTTTACCAAGGATCAATGACTTGTTTGATTAGCTAAAGGGAGCCACTGTGTTTTCCAAGATTGACCTGAGGTCAGGATATTACCAATTAAGGGTTAAGGAGCAAGATGTACCGAAGACTGTGTTTCTGAAAAGATACGGGCATTATGAGTTTCTCATCATGCCCTTTGGTTTGACTAATGCCCCGATAGTGTTTATGGATTTGATGAGCCGCATTTTTTGTCCGTATTTGGATAAGTTCGTAGTGGTCTTTATTGACGACATACTGATTTATTCGCGTGATGAGGGTGAACACGCAGAGCATTTGAAAGATAAGCAGTTTTATACCAAGTTCAGTAAGAGTGAATTTTGGCTTAAAGAGGTCAGATTTCTAGGACACATAGTGTCGGGTGACGGGATTAGAGTTGACCCGAGAAAGATCTCTGCCATTGTTGAGTGGAAACCGCCAAGGAATGTGACAGAGGTTAAAAGCTTTTTGGGTTTGGCCGGATATTATAGACAATTTGTAAATGAATTTTCCATGATAGCTACACTAATGACAAGGCTGCTGCAAAAAGATGTCAAGTTCGAATGGATAGAAAAGTGCCAATAGAGTTTCGAGAAATTAAAGGCTTTCTTGACCGAAGCCTCAGTTTTAGTACAACCGGAGTCGGAAAAGGAGTTTGTGATATATACCGACACCTCCTTGAATGGTTTGGGGTGTGTGCTCATGCAAGAAGGCAAGGTTATAGCCTATGCCTCAAGACAATTAAAGCCACACGAGAGAAATTACACGACCCATGACTTGGAGCTAGCAGCTATAGTGTTTGCATTAAAGATTTGGAGGCACCATTTGTATGGTGAGAAATGCCGAGTATTCACCGATCACAAGAGTCTTAAGTACTTGATGACTCAGAAGGAATTGAATTTACGGGAACGAAGGTGGCTAGAGCTGATAAAGGACTACGAGTTGGTGATTGACTATCACCTGGGCAAGGCGAACGTGGTCACCGATGCCTTGAGTAGAAAATCATTATTTGTGTTGAGAGCAATGGATGCTCAATTGACTTTATTAGATGATGGTTTGGTTCTAGTAGAGTTGAGAGCTAAGCCGACGTTTCTGCAAGAAATCTGTGAAGCTCAGAACAATGACAAAGATTTGTAGGCCAAGAGAACTCAATGCGAGTCAGGGGCCGAATCAGACTTTCAGATTAGTACCGATGGGTGTTTGATGTTTAAGGATAGAGTTTGTATACCCAAAGACAGTAAGTTTATTCAGAAGATTCTACGAGAGGCGCATAGTGGTTGTTTGTTCATTCACCTGGGTAGTGTGAAAATGTACAACGACCTAAAAAAATGTACTAGTGTTCGAGAATGAAAAGAGACATTTTAGAGTTCGTTTCCAAGTGTCTTATGTGTCAGCAAGTAAAGGCTGAACACCAAGTACCTTTAGGTCTACTTTAGCCTATAATGGTCCCAGAGTGGAAGTGGGATCGAATTACTATGGACTTTGTGATGGGTTTGCCATTAACCCCAAAGAAAAGAGATGCCGTTTGGGTTATTGTGGATAGGCTAACAAAATCGACACACATCATACCAGCGCGTACCGACTACTCCCTTGAGAGATTGGCTGACTTGTATGTTTCTGAGATTGTGAAACTAGACGAGGTGCCCTTGTCGATTGTTTCAGAAAAGGTTACAAGAGGCATTGGGAACAAATTTGAGTTTCAGCACAGCATTTCACCCACAAACCAACAGTCAGTCAGAAAGAGTGATTCAGATTTTAGAAGACATGTTACGGTGTTTGTTGTCGAATTTCGAGGTAGTTGGGAAAGGTACTTTCCATTGGTTGAATTTTCCTACAACAATAGCTATCAGTCAAGTTTGAAGATGGCACCTTATGAGGCTTTATATGGGTGAAAGTATTGAACGCCTTTATATTGGACCAAGCTCAAAAAGAGTTAGATTGACAGGGTCGATTTAGTCAAGGAGACTAAAGAGAAAGTTAAAGTGATTCGCGACTATTTGAAGGCTGCCTCGGATAGGCAGAAGTCTTATGCGGATTTGAAATGGAAAGAGATCAAATTTCAAGTCGGTGATCAAGTATTTTTGAAAGTATCCCCGTAGAAGAAAGTACTCAGATTTGGTAGAAGAGGCAAGTTGAGTCCTCGTTTCATAGGACCTTATGAAGTTATCGAGAGAGTAGGACCAGATGCCTATCGATTGGCTTTGCCACCGAAATTGGAAAAGATTCATGACGTGTTTCATGTGTCCATGCTACGCCGATATAGATCAGACCATTCGCATGTGATTGCGCCAATGGAAGTTGAGATTCATACGGATATGACTTATGGCGAAGAACCGGTTAAGATTTTGGCTCGGGAGGTCAAACAGTTGAGAAATAAAAATATAGAAGTCGTGAAAGTTTTATGGCATAGACATGGAGTCGAAGAAGCCACATGGGAAACTGAGTAGACTATGAGAGATCAATACCCGAACTTATTCACCGATAAAATTTTCGGGGACGAAAATCCCTAAGGGTGGAGAATTGTAACAGCCCAATTTTCGGGCTAGTCAGAATGGTGGTCTCGGGACCACAAGTCCAAATTCAAAGAAATTTTTTATTATTATTTTGATGTTATAGCATGTTATTAAGAGTACATGAAGATTTTGGTAAGTTAAATTTAACATTTGTGAGCCAAATTGCGGAAAATGGCTAAATCACATAAAGTGCAAAAGTCTTGAATTGAAAACTAAGGGTGTTAAATTTCCATGAAGCATAAATTAGGGGTCTTTAAAGGGTGAATAGACCCTTTTTAAATGAAGTAGCCGGCCATAGGGGACAATAGTGGTCAAATTGTCAAAATTTGGTAGCTTAGGTGGCTTATTTTGACTAAAATAGAAATAAAATAAAAGAGAAAAGATATCATCTTTTCTCACTTTCTTCTTGACCGAAAATATCAGCCATTGTAGCAGTTTGAAAGCTACAAAAATTTCAGCAACTTTAAACCCTCACAAGTATGTGATTTTCCTACCCTTTGTTGATTATTTTTGCATTTTTTAGACCCTTGAAGCATAAGCATTCAAATGAGGGGACTATTTTGCAAAATGGTGGTAAGACTAGGGTTTTCCATGAGAGCATTTAGGGTGTTTTTTGAAATTTTATGGAAGAAAATAAGCCTTGAGTGTGTTATAAACAACTTTTGTGAAAGGTGTTAGTATGAAAACACCTAAAATGACCATTTTGCATAAGTTGTAAAATAGATGATAAATGTGTGAACTAGTGATATTTTGGAGCTACTATAAGAATAAAAAGGTTTCGGCTATGCTTAAGATGCAAAGAAATTCGATACAAATCGATTTTCAGGGTTAGGGGTAAAATGGTCATTTTGAAAAAGTCTAGGGGCAAATTGGCCATTTTCCCAATTATGAATCGTTGAGTGCCTAGTTTGATAAAGTGACTAAATAACTGCCTTTTTGTTATTATAGATCAAGAAATACCGAATCCAAACATAGACCGAGGGAAAGCCAAGCAAATCGACTAAATCGACTAGTCGCCACATTTTGTAATCCGAGGTAAGTTGTATTATTACTTTGCTATTGTATGTGCTGAATTGTATTTGAATTTAATATAGCATGAATTTATTGATTGTGGAATTGAGAAAGTATGATGATAATAGAGATAGTGATGCTCCGTTCGAACATAGGAAATAAATCGGATATTCATGCTATGACATATGGGTTATTGTGGGCTATTGTAAGACATGTTTGGGACATGCATCGGCCACATTATGAGAGCTAGTGTAAGACCATGTCTGGGACATGGCATTGGCATCGAGACAAGTGCTAGTGTAAGACATGTCTAGGACATGTATCGGCCTCGAGATGTAAGCCAGTGTAAGACATGTCTAGGACATGCATCAACTACGAGATGATAGTCAGTGTAAGACCATGCTTGGGACATGGCATCGACTTGAGATATGAGCTAGTGTAAGACCGTGTCTGGGACATGGCATCGGCACCATACCCATGTTTGAGGCTTAATAAATATTCGATAGGATTTCGAATAGTTCAACGGTGAGTGTTATGACTTTAAATTAATAAGGAAAGTATAACCGTGTTGTGAGTGGTACAGGTACCTAATTGAAATGTATGAGATATGAGCTCAATATATGCTATGAGATTTATATGGGTAGAAATGAGTAAGTTATGCTTATGCCTACCTTTGTGTTAGGTGCATGTTGATGAATGGTAAAATTATTGTGTATATTTATTTATATGCAACTTACTAAGCTTTATGCTTACTCCCTCTCCCTTCCTTTTTCTTATAGTGCCGCCTAACTAGCTCGAGGATCATCGGACGTTAGGGGCAATAATCACACTATCAGTCGAAGCACTTGGAATAGTTAGATCCCTTGTTTTTGAGTATGACATGTATAGGGCTCAGACTTTAATATTTTGTGTCATTAAGAAATCAGCCAAATGTGTTGACTTGGGATAAATCCCTTTATTTTGTATAAGGCCATGGATAATGGTCAATACTCATTTTAAATTTATGAATAGAAGATGATATTTTCATGTATGAGTGAATTGCACAAATGAAATGTTGTCCATTGTGGTTATTTGGTTATGTGATGTGCCCATGTTTTGGCATAGAGTGATTTTTATGCAGGTTATGTAAGTAAGGGTGGAAAAGAGGCTTGGTAAATAGCCTTATTTTGTCCACACAGGTAGGCACACGGGCTTGTGTCTAGGCCGTGTGTGACACATGGCCAGCCCCATCGGCATGTTGTCCAGCCGTGTGTCCCCTGGACGTAAAAATTTCAAGTCAGCATGCATGGTAGTAAACACACGGGCAGAGACACGATCGTGTGTCTCAACCGTGTGAAGGACATAGCCTAGCACAAGGGTGTGTGCCTTGGCCGTGTGACATTTTGGGGTTACTGACGTTAGAAACAGAATGTCCATGTTTTTGCACATGGGCTAGGACACGGGTGTGTCATGGCCATGTGAAGGACACAGGCCAGGGACACGGGCGTGTGCCAGGCTGTGTGAAAACCCCTATAGGTGTGCATTTAGAATTAATTCCATACGGGTGGAGGACACGGGCGCGACCCTGTATTGCTTAGGCCGTGTGAGACACACGGGCCATCAGCACGACCATGTCAAAATGGTCACACGGGCATGTTGCCTCTCCCACACGGGCATGTGCCCTTATGTCAAGTGTCATTTTTTTCAAAGTTGGGTAAATGACCCAAATTGGTCCCAAATAATTTTTGATGTGTACTTTGGGCCTCGTAGGCCCATATTAAGGATGTGTTGATAAATTTGAGAAAGTTTTAAATTTGTCCAAGTTTTGTGGACTCGGAAATGGTTGTAAGCACAAATTTAAGTTAGGTAACGCCTTATATTCCATCCCGGCGTAGGATACGGGTATGAGGTGTTACTGGTAATCCTAGAAGTTCTTCAGGAAACACATCAGGGAACTCACAGACAACAGGCACAGTTTCAACTTTCTTTTCTGACACTCTCGAATCAATCACATATGCAAAATAAGCTTCACAATCCTTTCTCACAATACTTAAAGCTTTCATCGAAGATATCACTGTAGAGAATCCACTCAAATCACTAGATTCAATTCTAACTATTTCATCATTCTTGCATCTCAAATCAATAGTTTTTCATTTGCAGTTCACAACAGCATCATGCAAAGTTAACCAATCCATACCCAAAATTATATCAAATTCATCAAAGGGTAATAGCATCAGATTAGCTCGAAAACAAGTGTCTCGAAACATTAGTAGACATTTCTTGTAGACTTTATCAACAAGAACACATCTACCTAATGGGTTCAAAACTCTAATTACAAATTCAGTAGACTCTACAGGCAAAGTCTTACTGTTCACTAAGTTCATGTATATATACGAATGTGTTGATCCAAGATCTACCAAAGCAATCACAGAAGTATAATAAAGAGTAAAGTTTCTCGTAATCACATCTGGTGATGAATCTTCCTTGCAAGCTTGAATAGCATAAGCTCTGGCAAGTGCACGAACCTTAGATCTAACAACTGTGTCTTTTGTTCCTCTTTGACTACTACTTACATTTCCTATATTTCTGGGAGGTCAACAACGAGAAGCGTTGCCACTCGGCCTCAGATTCTGAACATTATCTTTTTTAGCTATATCTGGGCAATCTTTTATAGAATGATTTCGTGAACCACAATTGTAACAAGCTTGATTAGTACTCTTTTCCCAGCATTCATCAAAATGTTGTCTTCCACATTGATCACACTCAGGCTTTTCTTTCTTTACATTATCAACACTGGCAACAGACGTAGCTGGAGTTTTGAAGTTCGATTGCGATCTATAACAATCTATGTTCGAATGTCCCACACTAGCCTTTGAACTGCTATTATCATCTTTGAATTTCTTTGATCCAGATTGAAATTACTTGACCGATTATGTCTTTCGTGCTTCTCTAGCTTCAAAATCAGCTTTTCTTTTCTCTTTCCTGATATCTTCGGCTTTACATGCTCGTTCAACAAGCACAACAAATTCTTTGATTTCTAGAATCCCGACTAATAGATGAATATCTTTGTTTAAGCCATCCTGGAATCTTTTACACATTATTGTTTCCGTAGATACACATTCACGAGCATACTGACTTAGTCTTACAAATTCCCACTCGTATTCTGTAACAGACATACGGTATTGTTTAAGTTTAAGAAACTCTTTGTGTTTCTGGTCGATGAATCTCTAACTGATATATTTCTTCCGAAATTCAACTTGGAAGAAATCCCAAGTAACCTGTTCACTCGGAACCACAGATGTCAAAGTCTTCCACTAATGGTATGTCGTATCTCTCAGAAGGGAAACGACACATTTTATGCATTATTCTGGACTCAAGGATAATTCATCAAACACTCTTCTCGTGTTCTCTAACCATAACTTGGCTTTTTCGGCATCATCACTCATTGTAGCTCAGAACTCTTCAGCCCCATATTTTCTAATCTTATCGACTGGTGGTCTACTTAACTGAACCGGATTCATTGGTGCAATAACAGGAGTTTGCGGAGAATTAAACAGGGGTGGAGGTTGTTGTACAGCTGGATTGGTTCTAATATGTTGAGTGAACCAATCATTCATCACCTGGTAAAAGGCTTATCTAGCCTTACCATCATGGCTACTCGTAGTCGGTCGAGACTCAGATGGCGTCATCCCTTGCGTGGGAGCAGGCACATTGCATTCGACATCGACTGCTACAGCTCTTTCGGGATCCATTTGCTATATAAAAGCACATTTCAATGTCAGGATTCATCACACTATCACAGTTCATAAATATGGCATGTATAGCTAGACTCACGTACGCTATGGTAGTCTTAGAACTGACTAAGCCATAGCTCTAATACCAATAAAATGTAACACCCCTAACCCGTAACCGTCGCCGGAATAGGTTAAGAGGCATTACCAGACTCCTAACACAATTTAGAACAATCGAATATCAAATATCATTTCAATTCCATAAATACCAGTCATTCATGTCCAATATGAACTTAAACCGAGCATATAAGGTCTAATCCATGCATCTAGGACTAAATCGATAACATGTAAACTTTTTAGAACTTAGAAAAAATTTTAACTTTTCAAAGGTTACACGCCCATGTGAACAGGCACACGGCCTTAGATACGCCCATGTGTCCAAGCTGTGGCAAAACAGGGAATACATACTGACTTGTCCACACGGCCATACGCTAGGCCGTGTGAAAATTAAGGAGGTTACTGACTTGACCATACGGCCGTATGCCAACCCGTGTGCCACACACAACCAACAGACACACCCGTGTGTCTAGGCTATGTAAAAACTGGAGGGTATATTGCTATTAATTCGTAGGGTACCCCAGGGGACACACGACCGTGTAACATGACTGTGTGCCGTACACGGCTGAGACACACGCCTGTGTCTCTATCCGTGTGGACAAAAATAGGCCATTTGAATAGCCAATTTTCCACCCTAATTTGGGTCAACCTACAAGCAAAGAAGCAAGTATATTGGCACAACCATTTCAGCCAATTCACAACCAAAATATAGGTCACTCATGACATATCAATTCCAACTAAATACATACTCATAAGCCTTACTAATTTATATCAAAACATAAAACAAAGGTTTGTCAAAACATTTCTTTCAATACATCATTTAACCTCATGCTCAAACTTACCTAAACTTATCAATCTTACCATCTCTTTTAACCGGCCAAAACATACCACTATTGAAAATTGGCATCACATATCATATACCATTATCAAACTATAAGTTCAAACATAAACTAGCCAAATCACATGGCTAAGTATATACATCACAAAACATAATCCCACAACTACTAGCCTATACATGTCATACTTTAAAATATACATTTTCAAAGTACCAAAATAAGGTTCGATAGTGCGGTGACAATCCTCGACGATCCCCGAGCTCGCACTAGCTCCGATATCTAAAAAAAACAATGCAAACACACATAAAGTAAGCTTTCAAAAGCTTAGTAAGCTCGTACTAAAATCATCAACAGTGTATAAAATATAAAACATCAACACATAAGTACTTATAAATTCTCAATTCATCTATCCATTTTATACCAACACTATCCACATGTTTATACCAATTTAATGAACTTTATATACATTATACCATCTACCACATAGGTATTATACGTACCTAAACCTTCCCATATTCATTCATTTTTATTCTCACCTCTGGTTAGGATACTTTAAAACTTTCCGAAGATTTTTCTTGCTATAACCAACTACACACTTAGTGCCTTAAGGGTTAGCCGAAGCTATAATAATTTCGCATACTTAGTGCCATCTGAATTAACTGAAGCTATATCGATATCGCACACTTAGTGCCTCATGAAGCCGAAGCTAGTTTGAATCGCACACTTAGTGCTAGATATAATTGATTTATCATCGTATTCATCCAAACCAAATATTTACATAATCTATGTATAACCAAAGCTTCAAAATATACTTGTAACATCATATTTTACGTATGAACTTACCTCGTACTCAAAATTGTCAACTCAGATTGTTTACTCTATAATCTTCGACTTCCCTCGGTCTAAATCTGAATTCCTCTTTTCTTGATCTAATTCACCAATTCAAAGTGCTGAAACCTAGGTGAGTTTTCTCTTTTCTTTTTCTTTGTATTTTTGTTGGAATAGCATGAATAAATGGTTAATTTCATGCTTTTCTTTTATTTTAATTCATTTTATAATTAGTTAACCATTTTTCCCTTTGTTATAAAACTAATAAATCAATAAACACAAGGCCATTAGTGTCCATTTAACATACTAATGGTCTAATAACATAATAAGAACCTTCCATTTATAAAGCCAAGTCAAATAAGCACTTTTAACAAGTAGCCAGCAACTTTTACAATTTACGCGACTAAGTCCTTTTTCAAAATTAAGCACACAAACATTCAAATTTTCATACGAGACTTTCACATATACTCATTCACATATCATAAACACGAAAAATAATATTTAAATATTTTTTTGACTCAGATATGTAGTCCTAAAACCACTATTCCTACTATGGTCTAAACTGAACTGTTACACTTTTAATCTTTTTGTTCAACCATAGTTAATAGACTTTCTCTTACAGATTTCCACATGCATAACTGTAATACTTACCCATGATATGAAATAATCTTCTACTTAAGGTCAGATCTGTAGTTCTAGCTTAGCAATAGAAAGCTTCAGTCAGCATCTAAAGAGAACCACAATAACATTTTTAATGGAAGAAGAATGAAGGAAGAAGAAAATCACCTTTTCTTAAGTTCATAAATAAGTATATATACAAGAATTATGTCCTCAAAGTATAACCAGACGTGTCATGTTCCTACAAGATTACCTTTATTAATGGTCTACAGCTGTAAATGAAAATCCAATATTTTATTTACCCGGTTATTCATCCCGTTGATTCTTAACCAGCTTACCTTGTAACTTGTATAGTGCTCTAGACAAGTAAAGCGCACTACACCTCTGACATGCACTCATTTCATACTTACCCTTTCACTAGGCTTACATCTTATTTCAAATAACATAGAAGTATGACTATAACAACCCATTTTTCAGTGAAATCGGAACAGTGGTTTCGGGACCACAAATTCGACCCAAAAATATAAATTTTTTTTATTTCATTATATGGTCTGTAATATGGTAGATATGTCGTGTGAAAATTTTGATATGAAAATTTTATCGATTTAGTCCTTAATTACGAGAAGGACTAAATCACATAAAATGCGAAAGTTAACTTCTAGTAGCTATAAGGATCAAATAGCTATGAAATTCAAAACTTAAGGTCCTTATATGGTAATTAGACCATTAAGAAAATTATGTAGATTTTTGTTGATGACTCATCCATGGAAATATAGAAAAAGGGGTAAGGACTAAATTAGAAATACCAAAATACTTTATTAATTAAAAGATGATAAAAGAAAATATCATCTTATTATTGTCATCTTTAACCTAAAACACATGGAAACCCTAAGAGAGAGAAAAGAAACTTTCAAGGGCTAATTAGGTAAGTCCTCTTGTCCCGTTTTTAGTAATTTTGGTATTTTTGAAACCGGGATAGCTTAATCTTTCTATTTGAGCGATTAATTTGAAAAGTTATAAAGGTATGAAAATGGGTCAAGGATGTATATGCTGGAAATTAGAAATTTATGGTAGAAAATGAAAGATTATTGAAAGATAAACAACTTCTACAAAGTGATTTTTGATGAAAACATGATTTATGGACTAAAATGAAAAGTTATAAAATTTGATGAAAAACTCTAAAATTTTATGAATACATATGCTGGAAAATTTTTAATGGGGCTTTGGTTAGGCTTGGAATAGGGAGTAATTTGCACAAGTTTCATTTTTCGAGCCTAGGGATAAAATCAGAATTTATGAAAAAGTTAGGGGCAAAATGGTAATTTTGCCTAGGATGTAAATTGAGTCCATTTAAATATGAAATGGGTGAAATTGATGATTAAATTCATTTATATAGATCCGAATAGCACTAATTCAAGGTTAGATCGAGAAAAAGAAGAAATTTCAGATTAGTAGACTTTTACGCGAACAAGTGTCGAGGTAAGTTCGTGTAACTTAATCTGACATGTAAATATGTTTAATTGAATGTTGTGTTCTATGTAATGTGATTATATTTCTGTACATTAGTTGAAATGATGAAAAAATGGTTAAGTCCTAATTGAATATTGAATTATGATTATTACATACGCTTTCCCAAAATTAATAAGGTCTTGCATTTGTTGCGGATGGGATTTAGCTCGGATGAGTAATCCTATTAACCTTTTCATAGAAAGGATTTAGCCCGGACGGGTAATCCTGATACAATACCTATTGAGCATACGTTGTAACAACCCGATTTTGGGGATAGTCAAAGTAGTGGTTTCGAAACCACAAACTCGAGGTCAAAGAAATTATTTTTTATATTATTTTATGTGTTTGGGGCATTATTGCAAGAGTGCATGAAAAAATTTGGTGAATTAATTTTAGCGATTGCTTGCTTAATTTCGAAAAAAGACTAAATCGCATAAAGTGCAAAAGTCCTATTTTGTTAGATAAGGGTGTCAATTAGCTAAAGAACCTAAATTGGGGGCCTTTAAAGAGCAATTAGACCCCCAATGCTTAGGCTAGCCGGCCATAGGGGACAAATTGATGGGAAAGTCAAAATTATGTGGTGTTTGGTCACCAATTTTGACTAGTTTTAAATAAAAAAAACAACAAAAGGTTTCATCTTTTTCACTCTTTCTCCTTCCACTGAAATTTAGCCATTAGAGGGGTCTTTGAAGATTTAAAATTTCAACAACTCTAAGCTTTCACAAGTAAGTGATTTTCATGACTTTTCTTGATAATTTTTACACTTTTGGACTCCTTGAAGCAAGAGCTTTCAAATGAGGGGACTATTTTGCAGAATGAACAAGAGTCTAGGGTTTTGCCATGAAATATTGTGTGCTGTTAACTGAAATCTTATGGAAGAATATGGTCTTAGATGTGTATTAAACAACTTTTGTGAAGGGATTTCTCATGAAAACCCTAATAGGGACTATTTTGCACAAGTTGTAAACTATGTGATAAATGTGTGAAATAGTGGAAATTTTGGATTGCTATAAGAGTAAAAAGGGTTCGGCTAGGCTTATAATATGAAAAAATTTGATAAAGATCGAATTTCGAGTATAGGGGTAAAATGGTCATTTTGTGAAAGTCTAGGGGCAAAATAGTCATTTTGTCCAATTATGAATTTTCGAGTGCCTAAATTGATGTGCTGATGAAGTGAATGAATTTTATTAATTTAGATCAAGAGAAGTGTGATTCGAGTCTTGATCGGGGTAAGAACAAAGTTTACGAAGATTAAGCTCGTCTTCATCATTTTGTGTCGAGGTAAGTACATATGTGAATAATGTGTTATTGAAGCTTACTTTGAAATATTTTGGATAATATACATGTGTAATTGGTTTATTGTTGTTATGTATCTAAATTCTATTTGTTGCCATGGATGTATAAATGACATGTTATGTGAGTAAATTACAATGTGAGCAAGAGTGATGCCATATGGTTTGATATGAAACCCCGTTGGACCTCTAACATAGCATAGGATACAAAAAGGGGTATGTCATGAAAATTATTTGGTCTGAACTCATGAGTTGAGTTTGAGTTCATGAGATAAATGTTATATGTGACGTGGGTCCGGGTACTAACTTTGTGTACAGACCTGTGAGTGGCTCAATGAGTGAACGTTACATGATAGCTATGGGGTCCGGATCTTGACTTGATAAAAGACCTATGAGTAGCTCAAATATGAACGTTTCATAGCACGAGGTAGCCCTGAGTACTTATGTGGTATTTAGATACAAAGTTCCCACGTATCCATATGTATTTCCAGAGTTCAACGGGTAACTCGAAGATTTAGTTGGTGAATACTTTGATGAGGTATGTATACTGAACTCATGGTTAGGACCCGAGTAAGGAATGAGGTACATTAAGTATACATGAATGAAAGGAAGAGTAAGATAGAGATGTTAAGTGATTTATATCTTTTAAGCATGACAAGTTACCGTTTGACGAATATGACTTTCTTTTAATTACACTTTATTTGCATATATGTACTTACTAAGCTCCCACGCTTACCCTCCTTTCTTTTCTTTCCTTATAGTGCCGCCAAGCTAGCATTGGGGATCCAGTGACGTCTAAAAAGCTTTGATCACACTATCACTCAAGACCTTGGTATAGCTAGTTTAATTGTTTTGTTTTCTGGCATGTATAGGGACTCCAGTCTTTGTTTAGTGTTTTGTTAGTTAGCCATAATGTCTTGGCTCATGTGATAAATATGATACTCATTGTGTATAGGCCATGAATGTTGGCTAACACTTATTATTATTCAATGCAAAGATGCAAATTTCTAATGGTTGTGGCTGTTTTACTTATACATGTTATGTTGGTATTGATCTTGGTTGATCTTGTGTAGTTAAGTGTATGTAAGGGTGGCAAAGAGGCTTTGTAAATAGCCTTATTTTGTCTATACAGGCATGTTTCTAGGCCATGTGTGATACACGGTCAACCCCATGGGCGTGTTGTTCAGCCGTGTGTCCCCTGCATGTAAACATTTCAAGTCAGTATGCATGACAGTAAACACACAGGGAGAGACACAACCATGTCTCTCAGCCGCATGAAGGGCACAGCCTAGTACACGGGCGTGTGTCTTGGCCTTGTAGCCCTTAAGAGTTGCTGACGTCAGAAACAGAATGTCTATATTTTTGCACACGGGCGTGTCATGGCCGTGTGAAGGACACGGGCCAGAGACACAAGCGTGTGTCAGGCCGTGTGAAAACCCCTGTAGGTGTGAATTTAGAATTAATTCCACGCAGATGGAGGACAGGGCGTGTTCATAGGTGCTTAGGCCGTGTGGACCACACGGGCCAACAACACGACCATGCTGATATGGTCACACGGGCATGTTGCCCCTCCCACACGGGCGTGTGCCCCTATGTTAAGTGTTATTTTCAAAGTTCATTTTAGGACCCGGATTGATTTCGAATGGGTTCCAATGGATGTTTTGAGCCCCGTAGGCTCTTATTAAAGAGTTTATAATAAAAATTGGAAAAGTTTTTAACTTAACCATGTTTTGGTGATAAAAAAATGTTTGTATGCATGAATTCAAGTTAGGTAATGCCTCATATTCCGTCTCGGCGTAGGGCACGAGTGTAGGGTGTTACATACATTATGATTTGGGTTTAGCCTAGATTGGTAACCGTAATTGAGCTCTTCTAAGCATACGCTATATGAAGAGATTTAGCCTGGACTGGTAATCCTATTATACGACATGTGGCTTGAGAGTGTGTTCCTTAGTTAAGTACCCTAAAGGGTAATGTAACACCCCAAACCCGGCCCAAAAGTTAGACCCGAATCTGGCGTGTCACATTGAAGTGTTTTTTTCGAAAACCATGTTTCCATTAAAAAAACCCTTTTTAATAATTAAAAACTTATACCCTTTTTAAACCTTGTTAGAAAACCTTAGCTGAATAACATTCTTAATAACTTTGTAAAAAATCTTGGCAGTTGCGGAAGCTTAATTTAAAACAATTACAGATACGTGATGTTTTGAAAAACAGTAGTTGCTTTGGAAAATCGTTTTCTAATACTAGCAATTAGAAGAACAATAAATAAAATTCCAAATTTGAAATCTAGAAAATTACAACAGCTTACTACAACCCACAAAAAAACATTTAAAAGTAATAATCAAAATTGTAACATAAATAGTGTGTGACGTTTCCTCTGAGCCTCTCATAGCTCCGATCCGTGTAAGGCTGGAAATTACCTGAAAGGTTAATAAACAGGGTGAGTTTATGAAAACTCAATGTGCAACAAGCCCCTTTCAGAGCCCAACTAATATCCGCATACTGGGCCGAAGCCTTTCGTTTAACAGTTACTGGGCCGAAGCCTTTTCATAAATCATATCATTGGGCCGAAGCCTTTTCATAAATCATATCACTAGGCCGAAGCCTTTACTGAAAATGGTATGGCCCATAGGCCCATTTCAATTTCACATGAAATATCAATGAATGTATGCAAGCCCATTTGGGGAGACTACTCAACCCACCATTCGCTACTCTTCACCCGTAGCAGCCAAGCTCTCCATGTGGGGAATAACTCAACCCACCCAACCAAACTCTCCACTGGCAGCATAGCTGCATTATCATATAACTGGAGGCCTAGCCTTTTTTAATAACTGGGGCAAAGCCCTTTTCGGACTTCCTCCATCTATATAAAACCCAACCCATGCATATAATGAGTATATCATAGCATATCATGTGCATCTTATAACATATCATATGCATATCATGTCATATCATGTATATCAATATCTCATGCAACAGATATACATGTCATGGCATACAACATACAAAATCAGAATACCATGCCCATATTTGAATCAAACAATCACAGTCAAGTCATCCATATATTCACAATCAAATCCGTCAACCACACAGTCCAAGTCAGTCACTTGCCCACAAGGGCAAAACAGTCATTTAACACCCTAGGGGCAAAATTGTAATCTTACCCTACAAGGGTATCTCGATAATTCCACCCTACAGGGGTATTTTGGTAATTCTACCCTACAGGGGTATTTCAGTAATTTTACCCTATAGGGGTATTTTAGTAATTTTACAAACCAGGGGTATTTTGGTAATTTTGTAAACCAGGGGTATTTTGGTAATTTTACAAACTAGGGGTATTTTGGTAATTTTACAAACCAGGGGTATTTTGGTAATTTTGTAAATTGAGGGTAAAACGGTAATTCTATAAATCGAGGGTACTTTGGTAATTTTACAAGTCGAGGGTATTTCAGTAATTTGGTAACTAAAGAATTCTAAACAGGGATAACAATACGAATGGGCCTAAAGCCTATTCTCGGCCCAAATGGGCCCACACGCTCGTGTAGCCCTTTTAGCCAAAATCTAGCCACAAATATTTGATTCACCTTCCCGATGTGGGATCCCTCCATCATCAGAGTTTAAATTCAACACCAACTCTTGCCGCCCCCTGTTCGCAAAATAAATGCTCTTTGCTTGTCATGAGTTTCGAACCCTAGACCTCCTTGCCAACTCCATGACACCACCTTCCTGCCTTTTATGTGGCGCTACTTTGCCACTAGACCACAAGGCTTTTTGTGGCACAATTTCTCCAACAATATTTTTAAGGCCTACCTATTACACCCAGGGTTTGACTCACCTTAAACCAAAAATTTTTGCTAGAGTCCAGGTTTGAACCCAAGACTTCTCCAACACTTCTCAGTACACTTAACCACTAAAACAAGCCTTCATTAACGAAATTTACATGCACAACAAAATATTATAGGCTACCTTCAACCGCTCCCATGCTTAAGGCCTAAAACTTCTAGGCCCAAATTCAGGGTGTTACAGGTAACATCGAAAAGAATTGATAGATTAATGAATTGTACACTTTGAGTGTACTACTTAAGCATCCATCGGAATTCAGTGATTCAACGGACATATAACTCTAGACATGGCATGAGAATTATGAGATGAAATGATAATGTCTTGAAAGTGTATTGCATGATGAGCTCATCTATTCTTACTTGATGTATATGTAAACTTTGTGAGTAACATGTTTGATTGGATGTATGTGTTTAGGCAATTTAGCCAAATGGATGGAAAACTTGTTATTGTATGCTTAGATTTAATAAACGGGATTGGTAAGTTTAGTTTCTGTTATACGAACTTACTAAGCATATAATGCTTACTCTATTTATTTTTCCCCTATTTTATAGTGCTCAGAAGCTCGCGAGGGTTGGAGATCACTAGAGCATCGTCACACTATCAACTAGTCATTTTGGGTATGCTTCATAAAATCATTTTGGTATAATGGCATGTATAGGACAACTTAGCCAATAGTGGCTTGAAACTGTTATTTTGTAACCTAACCATTGGAATGGCTAGTAATGGTTCATTTTGGTATGACTATGTAGATTATTATAATATATATATACATGTGTTATGTTAAGAATATTTGATCAATGTTATGAATGCTTAAGTTAAACTAAGGTAAGGTTGTGAATACATATGTATGTAGTGATATGCCTTGTTGAATGATGAAATTGCCCAATTTGAATTCTTGGAATGGCTTGTATTGGTTGTGTGTTTCAAGTGCAGGTCTTGGGTGAAATTTTGGGTGACAAATGAAGCTAGGAATGGCTTCATTTTGTCCACACGGGTAGACGCACGGGCGTGTGTGTAGATCGTGTGTGACACGCGGCCTGGTAACATGGGCATGTGGTTAGGCCGTGTGTCCCCTACACCTTAATTTTGAGAAACAGAATGCTCAGAATTGAGCACACGGGCGTGTGTCTCAGCCGTGTGTGCTACACGGCCTAGAACACGAGAGTGTGTCTTGGCCGTGTGAAACCTACACCTATTTTTAAATTGAATTAATTAACCATACAGCTTAGCACATGGGCGTGTGGCATGGTCGTGTGTGCAAGTCAGAGAGTTACACGGGGTCGAACACGACCTCCTACATGGGTGTGTTCAAGGGTCACACAGGTGTGTCCCTTGGACCACACGGGCGTGTGAGCCCTGCACCTTGGAAAAATTTTGTAATTTTACGAAAAATTCTTAGAGGTCCCGATTAAGTCTCAATTTGATTCTAATGATCGTATTGCGCCTCAAGGGCCTGATTAAAGGACGTTATGGATTATCTCAATAAATAAATAGTAATTTACGTAAATTAATTGAAAAATGTTCTGAATGTTTTGGTATTGCTCTAAAACCCTGTTTCGGCGACGTGTACGAGTTATTGGTGTTATATTTAGTGGTATCAGAGCTACGATTTAGCCGATTCTAAGATTTGATGTAGCGAACACGAGTTTAGCTATACATGCCATTATATAAATTGTGATAGTGTGATGACTCTTGATCATTTTAAATGTGATTTTCATATAGTAATGTCATCCAACTGAGCTAGAGCTGAATCCGAGGAAGCTAAGAGCAATGCTTTAGCTTCAGTTCAAAGAGTTGCGTCTGCGTCTGGTAGTGAAAGGCCCGTGTCTGATGGCCGAAGTGAGGAGGCAAAGCAAGCCTTCTTTCAAATGATGAATGAATGGTTTACTCAGTACTTGAGAACAAACCTTGTTGTACAAC
Source organism: Gossypium anomalum (assembly GCA_025698475.1). NCBI lineage: Eukaryota > Viridiplantae > Streptophyta > Magnoliopsida > Malvales > Malvaceae > Gossypium > Gossypium anomalum. Next base: position 68,195,625 of record CM046956.1, read on the forward strand.
GACTTCCCCCACCTGCTCCCCAATCGATTCTTGAGGTACCACAGGGTGTCAAATCTGTTAGAATTGGTAAGCCTCCGTTAGATAAAATCCACAAACTTGGGGCAAAAGAATTTAGATCTACCGTAGATGATAATCCGAACAGGGCTGAGTTTTGGTTAGAAAATACTATCTGGGTTTTTGACAAACTATCCTACACACCTACTGAATGTCTGAAATGTGCGGTATCACTACTGAAAGATACAGCTTATCATTGGTGGAATACCATAACTTCAGTAGTACCGAGGGAGAATGTCACATGGGAATTCTTCCAAGCTAAATTCAGGAAGAAGTATGTGAGTCAGAGATTTCTGGATCAAAAAAAGAAAGAATTTCTAGAGCTTAAACAAGTGAACATGACCATATCCTAATATGAACAAGAATTTGTTCGGTTAAGTAAGTATGCTAAGGAATGAGTTTTAACCGAGGCTGAAATGTGTAAGCGCTTTGAATCAGGCCTGAATAAAGATATCAAGTTATTGATTGGGATTCTCAAAATAAAGGAATTTTCGGCGCTAGTCGACTGAGAACACAAAGCTAAGGAACTGCGTAAAGAAAAGAAACAGGCTGAAAGAGAGGCTCAGATTTCTGGAAAAAGAATTATGAGTAAGTCACAATCATTTGCTTCTAAGAAATTAAAGAGGTATTATGATCGTGTTGCCATCTCTACAAGATATTCTGGAAAAGAGCGGGGCTCTCAATGTTATAACCTGAGGTCTTCATCTCCATTTGTGACCGGTGTGGGTAGTGTCAATAATCCCAAACTGAAATGTAAACATTGCAACAAATTTCATCATAAGGAATGTCGGTCTAGAAGTGAAGCTTATTTCGGATGTGGTTCACTGGACCATTTTCTTAGAGATTGTCCAGAAAGAGTTGGAAAAGGAATAGAACCAGCTCCGAAGCTGAGTAGTCCTGTCTCGAGGGGCAGAACACCCCGCCATCCCAGCAGTGTTAGCGGTAGTCGAGGTACTACCAAGGATACTACAGTTAGATCTGAGGCACGAGCACTTGCAAGGACATATGCTATTCGCGCTAGAGAAAATGTCTTTGCACTAGATGTCATTATCGGTACATTTTCTCTTCTTGATATTGATATTATTGTATTGATTGATCCTAGTTCCACACATTCATGTAAATGCACGAACTTAGTGTCTGTTAAAAATTTACCTGTTGAATTCACTGAAATTGTGGTTAAAGTTTCAAACCCCCTGGGCCAGTGTGTTATGGTGGATAAAGTTTGTAAGAATTGTCCATTGATCGTAAAAGGTTATTGCTCTTCGGCTGACTTGATGCTATTACCATTTGATGAATTTGATGTGATTTTGGGAATGGATTGGTTAACGCGATATGATACAGTAGTAAATTGTAAACAGAAATATATTGTATTGAAATGTGAAAATGGTGAATTTCTTCATGTTGAATCTGATAAACTAGATGGACTACCAAATGTGATTTCAATAATATTAGCACAGAAATATATCCGAAAGGGTTATGATGCTTACCTTGCATATGTGCTGGATACTAAAGTATTTGAGTCAAAGATTTAGTCAGTGTCGGTAGTATGTGAATTTCCTAATGTATTCCCAGAAGAATTACCTGGTTTACCACCAGATAAAGAAGTGGAATTCTCTATAGATCTTGTTCTGGGTACAACACCTATATCCATAGCACCTTACAGAATGGCTCCTACTAAATTGAAAGAGCTGAAAGTATAGTTGCAAGAGTTGATTGACAGAGGTTTTGCTCAACCTAGTTTCTATAACACCCCAAACTCGGCCTAGACATTATGGCTGAATCTGTGATGTCACATTGGAGTGTTTTTCCAAAACCAAATTTTGAGAAGATCCGTTCTACGTAAAACTTCTTTAGGTTTTTAACAAATGTTTTTGTTGTTCGGTTCATCGTGAAAACTCAAGTAGTTTAAACAAAATCTTAATTATATTAGCTTGTTATTAACCCCTTTTAAACACTGTTTGTTTTGGAAGCTTTCAAAATGTGTTGCGTAAACGTAATGTTTTCAGAAAAATATTTGTTTGTATTTTCTTGAAAAGAAATTCGAGTCCTATTCCTAACAGGTAAAATATAATAAATAAAATTCCCAAATTAAAAATAGAAATTTAAGAGGCCTTATTACATAATGAAAACCCAAAATAAAATCTTAAGTATAATATTAAAAGAAACTACGTCGAGTGGCTGGAAACACAAAAATTTATATACTTTTTCATACCCAATTTTACTTAAATTCATGCAAATCCGGTTAAATTCTTGTCAAAAAATATTAAATATTATAAAATAATTAAATCGTGTTAAAAATATGAACATGGTGAATTTATTTAATTTTATACTTAATTTTGATTAATTTTGACTATTTTTGACAGATTCGCGCAAAGGGCAAAAATTGGCTCAGTTGACACTACTGAAAGCACAAAACTGAGAAGTAATTTGAAGTATCGAGACACTCTAATTTCTAGCCTAAGACGGTCCAGAAATGTGTATTATTTCATAATTTAATTAATTTTAATTTATTCCCCATTTAATTTGGGTTAAATAAATTATTTTTAATTAACTATGGAGAAAGGGCCCAGTTGAACCGCACCGGTCGAGCCAAATTGGGTGAACCGAACCAGCCACTAAATGGGCAGCCCAGAACCGTCCATATGCTGACCCAAATCATCATTTTAGCTGATTAAATATGCTTGCAAAAGGGACCTCAAAAGACTTCTAAATTGCATTCAAACCCCACATTAATTTATGGCTTTGTAGATTTGCCCCAAGCTTAAAATAACAAAGTTGAAACTCTCAACTTTGCCATGTGTGTGGCCGGCCAAGGGAGGGCTCTTTGGCTGATGGAATTTGCTATTTTTAGCAGCCACAATCAGCTATAAAAGCCACCCCCTGCTGATCATTCAAAGCATCCCTCACTTCACATCATTCTCTCATTCCCTCTCTCACTTTTCTCTCATTTTTCCATTCCATTCCCTCTTGTTCAAGTGTCAATTTCTTCTCTTGGGAAATAGACTCTCATCAGCCATTCAGAGCATCAATTTAGGTGTTCATAAGCCACCTTGATAGCCAAGGCCAACGAAGAACGAACAGCAGAGCAACTAGTCAAGCCACAGAGAAACACTGGATTTGTTTCTTGTTCCCTATCTCTTTAAATTTTGTTGTTGTTTTGACAAGCATGATTATGAATATTTATGCTATTGAAATGGTTATTTTAATCAATTCAGCTTAAATTATGTTTGTGTTGGGTTGATTATATTCTGCCTGCTTGAATTGTTGAAATCGTGTTTATGTTGTTATAAGCCTCGGTAAGATGCTTGATTAAGTAAAATCATGCCTAAGCTATTCTTGCGTTACGACTGTGAGGTAACTAATGAATTAATTATTTAAACGGATTGCAATTGTAATTAATTGACACAGTACTTAATCATTGCATTTTTATTCTTTTAAGGTAGCTGAAGGTTAAATTAGCAATGTATCTGGCGATATTATTGCCATGCATAACTTGCAAGATTATTGTGATTAAGTTGTTTCAAGGTAGGGATGCCTTCTTACTTCACATAGTCTTTTATATGCTTATTGGATTTAATTAATCGTTTGAATTGACATTAGGATATGCAAGAGATTGGTTCAATCTAATGAGTATGTATGTGCAATAACATGTTTGCTTGCAAGAATCTGTTTAGTCGGTTGAATTGACATAGGGATATGTTAAGAGATGAATGGATTTTTGTATGTAAATTTGTTCATAAGTTAGCAGATTACCGGGTTGCTGTGAATTTATTCATAACAATGTAAACATGAGTTTAATAATTCTAAGTTAAAGAATTATAATTAATCCAACACAAGTATGTTACATTGATTAAATCTTATTTGAAATCGTGCATTAGAACTACTTTGTTTTATTTTAATTATTTGCTTAGTTTTTAAATAGTTTTTTTACCATCTTTCAAAATCAAATTATTTTTACCTCGCCAAAGTGTTTTACAATTAATTTCATAAATAATTCTTTTTACAGTCCCTGTCGGTATGATAACTCGACATTTACTTGTCACTTTATTACTTGTTGCGATTGTGTACACTTGCACATTTTTCCATCGTTCCAAGTTTTTGGTGCCGTTGCCGGGGACTGTTTTAAAAAGCCATTATTTGTGAATTTGTTAGTCTTACATTTTGGTTTATTTTCCTGTTTATTTTTTAACTTAATTAATTTTTCTTTGATAATTTCAGGTGTTTATGAGTATTGACTAGATCATTGACTTACTCTATGTAGACCTTGAGATAGAACGAACCTTTCGACAACGAAGAAGACAAGCGAATCAGAGAAGGACTGAAGGAATGAATTTCGAGAATATGAATCAAGGAAATAGAACAAACCTTACTCAAAATCCTATCCTTATTGCTGACGATAGGGATAGAGCCTTAAGACAATATGCTGTGCCAGTATTTAACGATCTTAATCCGGGCATTAGGAGACCTGAAATCGAGGCACAATAATTCGAGCTGCAGCGAGTCATGTTTCAAATGCTTCAGATAGTGGGCCAATTCAGTGGAATGCCTATTGAAGATCCTTATCTTCATTTAAGACTATTTATAGAGGTGAGCGGCTCTTTCAAATTAGCTGGAGTTACTGAAGATGCATTACGATTGAAGCTGTTCCCGTACTCACTAAGGGACAGAGCTCGAGCCTATTGAATTCGTTGCCACCAAACTCAATCTCTACATGGCAAGAGTTAGCCGAAAGATTCCTCATGAAGTATTTCCCGCCTAGCAAGAATGCTAAGTTGAGGAATGAGATCACTGCTTTCCAACAAATGGATGATGAGTTCTTGTATGAGGTATGGGAACAATACAAAGAACTATTACGACAATGCCCTCATCACAGAATCCCACATTGCATCCAACTTGAGATATTTTATAATGGTCTTAATGCTCACACGAGGATGGTAGTGGACGCTTCTGCTAACGGTGCTCTCCTTTCTAAGTCTTATAATGAGGCTTATGAAATCATCGAGAGGATCGCCAGTAACAATTATCAATAGCCGACCAATCAAGCTGCGTTAGGAAGACAAGTCACTGGAATACATGAAGTGGCTGCTCTCACTTCACCCGCATCTCAGGCATCTTCAATATCCTCAATGCTTAAGAATCTTACCACTAATGGGTCTAACAGTTTTGCAGCCCAACCACCTCACTAATTTGAGAGTATAGCCTGTGTTTATTGTGGGGAGGGACATTTGTTCGAGTAATGTCCATTAAACCCTGAATCCATATATTACATGGGTAACCAGAACCAAAATCGAGGAAGGCAAGGACTGCAATCCAACTTCTACAACCCATCGTGGCAAAACCACCCGAATTTTTCCTGGAGTAACTAAGGGGCTTGAACCAGTAACAACTACTCTCAACCTAGACCGACTTAGCCGCCTAGTTTTTCCCAACAAGTTCAGAACCCAGTTCAAGCTGAACCATCCAATAGTTTGGAGAATCTGCTGAAGGCATACATGGCGAAGAATGATGCCTTAATTCAAAGCCAAGCAGTTACATTGAAGAATCTGGAAAACCAAATTGGCCAGCTTGCAACTGAACTTAGGAACCAACCACAAGGTGCTTTACCTAGTGATACGGAGAATCCAAGAAATTCGGGGAAGGAACATTGCAAAGCGTTAACACTGAGTAGCGGAAAGACAGTAGAGCCCAACACTATCGAAGCTAAAAAGGAGCCACCTGATGCTCAAGACTCAGAAGAAGTTTAACCGAGTGTTAAAATTCCAATTTCACAAGAACCAGAATCTGCAAAACCCGACAAGGTAATTTCAGAACTAGCTAATTCTAATCGACTAAAAACTCCGTTAGATGCAGAATTGCTGTAGAAAATGAATCAATCAGTTCCAGTAAAGAAACCACCACCACCCTACCCTCAAAGACTTCAAAAGCAGAAATAGGAAATTCAATTCAAGAAATTCCTAGACGTACTCAAGCAACTTCACATCAACATCCCGTTGGTTGAAGCACTTGAACAAATGCCGAACTACGTCAAGTTCATGAAGGATATCCTGTCCAAAAAATGAAGACTCAGAGAATTTGAGACGGTAGCTCTAACGAAGGAATGTAGCGCATATCTTCAAGACAAACTACCCCAAAAGCTGAAGGATCCTAGATGTTTTACCATACCTTGCAACATTGGAGCAACATCTTGTGGTAAGGCATTATGTGACTTAGGTGCAAGTATAAACTTGATGGCTATGTCAATATTTAAAATGTTGGGGATAGGTGAAGTCAGACCTACTACGGTTACACTTCAACTAGTAGATTGATCCTTAGCACATCCAAAAGGAAAAATCGAGGACGTATTGGTATGAGTAGCCTGTTGATTTTGTTATCCTAGACTTTGAAGCAGACAAAGAAGTGCCAATTATCCTAAGAAGACCATTCTTAGCAACCGGAAGGACCCTTATTGATGTGCAAAAGGGTGAACTTACGATACGTGTTCAGGATTATCAGGTAACATTTAATGTTTTTAAGTTTATGCGATTCCCTGACACAAGTGATGCTTGTTCTGCAGTATCCGATTTATAGGATTTAATAGTGGAAAAGGAGCTCAATAATTTTGAAGATCTGTTGGAACAAATTTTGACATAAGATCCTCCAAATGATGAAGAGGAGGATGAATACTTAGCTTTGTTAGAAGCTAATTAAAGGGGATTTAATCCACAATCCTGCTTTGAATCTTTAGAGTTGGAGAAGAGGGATTATGCCCAACCAAAAGCGTCAATTGAGGAACCACCTAAATTAGAACTCAAGGTATTACCTTCACATTTAAAATACGTTTGTTTAGGTAACTCTTCTACTTTGCCTGTGATTGTTTCAGCAGAATTAACTACTGAGCAAGAAAGAAACTCATCTTGGTGTTGAAACAATTCAAGAAGGCTATCGGATGGACCATAGCCGACATCCATGGTATTAGTCCATTTGTATGCATGCACAAGATTATTTTGGAAGATGGCGAAAAAGGAACTATTGATGGACAACGGATACTGAACCCCATCATGAAGGACGTGGTAAAAAAGGAAATTATCAAGTGGTTAGATGTGAGTATCATTTAACCCATCTTAGATAGTTCGTGGGTAAATCCGGTCCAATGTGTGCCAAAGAAGGGAGGTATCACCATCGTAAAAAATGAGAATAACGAGTTGATACCAACTAGAACAGTTACGGGATGGAGGATTTGCATCGATTACCGGAAGCTAAACAAGGCGACTAGGAAAGGTCACTTTCCTTTGCCGTTCTTGGACCAGATGCTGGATAGACTCGCGGGGCGAGAGTATTACTATTTTCTTGACGGATACTCAGGGTATAATCAGATTACGGTAGCACTGGAAGATTAGCACAAGACAACGTTCACCTGCCCGTATGGTACATTTGCATTTAGACGCATGCCATTTGGTTTATGTAATGCACCTGCTACATTTCAAAGATGTATGATGTCTATTTTTACTGACATGGTTGAAAAATATTTAGAAGTTTTTATGGATTACTTTTCAGTGTTCGAAGATACTTACGATAATTGCTTAGCCAATCTAGCTAAGGTACTAAGACGATGCGAGGAAACAAACCTAGTACTTAACTAGGAAAAGTGCCATTTCATGGTACGAGAAGGAATTGTTGTAGAGCATTAGATAACAAGATATGGAATTGAGGTAGACAAAGCAAAGGTAGATGTTATTGAGAAGCTTCCACCTCCAACATCTGTGAAGAGTGATAGGAGTTTTTTGGGTCATGCCGGGTTCTATCAAAGATTTATCAAGGACTTCTCCAAAATTGCTAAACCCTTATGCAAACTATTAGAGAAGGACACGACGGTCAAGTTTGATGATGAATGCTTAAAGGCTTTCAAGGACTTGAAGAGTCGATTAGTTACGACACCCATAATTGTCTCACCAGACTAGGATATACCATTTGAGTTAATGTGTGACGCAAGCGATTTCGCAATATGAGCTGTCATGGGCCAACGAAGGAACAAAATTTTTCATCCCATCTACTATGCAATTCGGACTCTTACAGGAGCTCAACTGAACTATACGGTAACAGAGAAAGAGTTACTTGCTATTGTATTTGCTTTTGACAAGTTTCGATCTTATCTTGTAGGTACCAAAGTAACTGTGTATACGGACCACTTGGCAATCAAGTACTTACTTGCCAAGAAAGATGCTAAGCCGAGATTGATCCGGTGGGTGCTTCTACTTCAAGAGTTCGATCTAGAAATTCAAGATCGGAAGGGAGTAGAAAACCAAGTAGCAGATCACTTGTCTGGATTAGAGCCGCAAAAAGGGAATTCTCCTAATATACCGATTCAGGAAACATTCCCAGATGAACATATACTGAAGGTAAGTCATTTCCATAATACCCCTTGGTTTGCTAATATTGCTAACTATTTAGCTTGTGGTTTGATGCCAATTAATAAGACATATCAACAAAGGAGAAAGTTTCTTCACGATGTGAAGTACTACTTTTGGGAAGAGCCATATTTGTTTAAGAGGTGTGCAGATCAGATGATCAGGAGATGTGTGGAAGAAAATGAAGTGGAAAAGATTTTATACCATTGTCACTCAACTCTGAGTGGGGGACACTTTAGAGGTACTCGTACGGCAGCCAAAGCATTGCAAGCCAGATTTTTTTGGCTGACACTATTTAAGGATGCATATGAGTACGTAAAGAGTTGTGACCGATGTCAAAGGGTCGAAAATGTCACCAACAGAAATGAGATGCCTCGAACAAACATCATTGAGGTAGGATTTTTTGATGTATGGGGTATTGACTTTCTTGGTCCTTTCGCTCCGTCTTTTGGTCATAAGTATATATTGGTAGCAGTAGACTATGTGTCCAAGTGGGTCGAGGCTGAAGCTTTTCTGAAAAACGATGCTAGGGTTGTAATTAAGTTCTTGCAGAAACACGTGTTCACAAGGTTTGGAACCCCAAGAGCTATCATTAGTGATGAAGGGTCCCACTTTGTGAACAAGTGGTTAAAATGGTTGTTAGACAAGCACGGAGTGAAACAAAAGGCTGCAACAGCATACCATCCGCAGACGAATGGGCAAGCTGAACAGGCAAATAAAGAGATCAAAGGCATACTTGAGGAGGTAGTTTGCCCAAACCGATGAGATTGGTCCAAAAGGCTGGACGATGCTTTATGGGCTTACAGAACAGCATACAAGACAACTTTAGGGATGTCACCCTACAGGTTGGTCTTTGGGAAAGCATGTCATCTACCCTTAGAGTTAGAGCACAAGGCTTACTGGGCTCTTCAACAACTCAAATTGGATCTTAAGCTAGCTAAAGAGAAATGGATGCTTCAACTCAATGAGCTAGAGGAATTCCGGCTATTCTCCTATGAAAATGCCAAATTACTCAAAGAAAGACTTAAGAATGGCATGACAAGCACATTCGAGTTCGAGAATTTGAAGCAGGTCAGCGAGTTTTGTTATTTAATTCCAGACTAAAGTTCTTTCCAGGTAAGCTAAAATCATGTTGGTCCAATCCATTTACGATTCATCGCGTCTATCCATACGGAGTTGCCAAGCTCCAAGGTAAGGGAGGTAATTTTCAAGTTAATGCCCAGTGCCTGAAACACTATTTGGGAGATAAGATTGAACGGAATGAAATTTTGTTCATTTTATTGGATGTTTAAAATTTTCTTATTTTCCTTTTTAATAAAAGATTTAGGGTATATTTTCGGGATTAGTATGTTTAAATAAATTCTATCTAAGAGATTGGAACTTAAGCGGGACCGCTTGTGACCCCTCCAATCTTTCCTGGGAATTGATTTTAACATAATTTTCCTAAAAATTATTCTCTAAATAGAGATTTTAATCTTTGATTTTTCAAATAAAAAGATCAATTTTGATCCGAGCTTTAAATTGCAACTCAATTCCAAATTTTCATTAAGTCTAGGGACTTAATTGAAACATTTTTAAAATTTGGTTGCTCTTTTCGTAAATAATAAAAACTAGAAGCTCTTTTTGCAAATATTTTCAAAAGGCTTCTGGAATAAATGCTTTTAGTTTAAAAAAATGATAATTATTAATATACAATTATACCCATTATAATATATATTAATTATTATAATTTTTTGGATTTTATTTGATAAGTTTTTATAATAAGATGATAATCTTTAATATATAATTATATCTATTATAATTTATATATTAATCTTTATCAGTTTAGCATGAAATTAGGATTTTATCTTTGTTTTAATAAATTAAATAGCAATTAATAGTTTAATATATGCATATATCTAATTATTAATTGCTGTTATCTTTATATAGGATTCGAACTTAGAATTTTTATTAATTAAATTGTTTTAAGAATTCTACTTTAATTCCTATTTCTCCCTCTATAAATACTACCCATCTTCCCATTCATCTAACACTTAAAACTCAAAGCACCAAAATACCCAAGTGCCAAAACCCCAAGCAACAGCAGCACCAAGCAGTCGGCCAGCACACGCCCAGCTCCATCGCACGCACATCCCGCGCACCCAACGCGCACGCTGCCTCGAGCTGCCCCAGCTTCAGCTCAAGCCAGGCCTTCACTCCGTGGGCGGTACCTGCCCTCCGCACCATCCTGCGCTCGCCCAGGTCTTACCTGCTGCCGAACACCCGTGTTGCTAATTGCCACTAGCCCTATTGCGCACTGCTCCCACACGCACCACGCCCGCACACCTTAGCTGCTTGTGCGGCACTCATCTTCCATCCACCCTAAGCCACAAACCCTCTGGTCGTCGATTTTCGTGTGTGATAAGTTTTATAAATTTATAATGACTCGTTCTTGAAACTAACTATGATCATGACGTAGGCAAGTGTACCTATCGAATAGTAGTATAGCTTTAGCAAGACCGGATTGTCGAACCCAAAGGACTATAAGTACTAGTAATGACTGTCTTTTTAGTATCTAGCCAAATAACAGAGGATTGTTTTAACTAACTAATTAAACTAAGACTCACAGACAATAGAAATTGGGAAATTACTTTTGGGGAAAACGATTGATTGAGACAATACCTAAGGAAAAATCCACCTAGACTCTTACTTGTTATTCTGGCTCCGATCCGGACAATTTATTCATTCAACTTGTTCCGTAGAAATCCCTAATGTATATTATTATCCCTTTCGAGACTAACAACGTCTAATCCCTAGGTTGAATAATCGAGAGTTATCTCTAATTAACACCCTAAGGTTGCATTAACTAGATTTATGGATTCCCTTATTAGGTTTCACCCTAATTCGGCAAAATCTTGTCACTGTATCTCTAGGCGCGCAATCAACTCCACTTAATTACGACAAAGTTACTCTTAGTCAGGGTCTATTCCTAATCCAACTAAGAGTAGTAACTTGAAGTGATATCCTGAAATACCAAAACAAGAATTAAGAACACGTAATTAAGAACAAGTTAAATATTTATCATACGATTCAGAAATAATAACAATGTTTAGTCATAGGTTTCATCCCCCTTAGGTATTTAGGGGTTTAGTTCATAATTAAACAAGAACACATCTCAGAATAATAAAAATTACAAAACATAAAGAAAACCCAAAACTCCTGAAGAGGAGGTTGAGGAGAGATCTTCAGTCTTGACGGTGGCTCCGGCTTCTGAGATGGATCAATCAGCTTCCTCGGAGTAATTCCTTACTCCCTATTCTCTGTCCTCCTTTTTCTTCCTCCTTTAGGGTGTATTTATATGCTTTGGAATGCCTACGAAGCCCTAAAATTTAGCCTTTTCGAATTGAACTTAGCTAGGGTTTGATAGGGACACGCCGCGTGGCAGGGCCGTGTGCGACTACTTCAGGCCGTGTTCGAGCATGTTAGATTCGCACGGGCATGTGATCTGCCCGTGTGAGTCGTGCTTCAATTCTGCCAGATTGACACAACTGTGTGAGCTGCCTATGTGAGGAGGTCCAGGCCGTGTTGATTTCGTACTTTGGCCCATTTTCTCTGCTTTTGGCCCGTTTCTCATTCCTTTCACTCTCCTATGCTTATCTAAGGATAAAACATGAAATTAAGGCATTAGGAGCATCGAATTCACCAAATCTAAGGAGAAATCATTCATAAAATGCGTTAAGCATGGGTTATAAATATGTATAAATTACGGTTTATCACCCTCCAACCCTTCTTTTTAATTCCCATCTTTTTCTTCATTATTATTATTAATTTCTAGAGTTCTTAATTTTTACAAAAAAAGGTGGTAAGACCTAGTTTCTCTTAATTTTTAATTTTAATTTTATTAATTAATTTTTCAAATCATTGAATCATTAATAATCTTTTATTAAATTTTATTGAGAAACTAATTTTTCCATCTTGTGATCAGGTTAAACATGCCTCGTAAGAGAACTTGTGCGTCCGCTCAAATTGATGAAACACAAAACAAATTCCACTATGAAGAAGCCAAAGTGAGATACGAAAGTATCTTCAAAAATCAACAGATGCATCCAGAAAAAGGCTTCACTTTAAAAGAGAGCAATTACCGAGACTTTATGGCACGTATTCATCAAGTTGTGGAAACCCTAAATTGGGAGTTATTTTGTGAAAAGAGGCCTAGTGTGGATGAGGAACTAGTTCGTGAGTTCTATACATATTTAACTCCAAGCGAGATGACAAAAGTTCCAGTTCGCGGAATCAAGGTACCGATAAATTCAAATGCTATTAATGAGTTCTTTGAATTACCAGATTTCGAAAACGATGAATATTCCACATTGATGAGAAATATCAAGCCTGAAAATTTACGAGAAATTCTTGAGGAGCTGACAGTTCCAGGTTCTACATGGACTGTGTCAAAGCAAGGAATCCACACTTGTCGAAGAGAATATTTGACGCCACTCGCAAAGGTATGGTTTTACTTCATCCGATTCAGCCTTATGCCTAGCTCACATGGGACTACAATCTCATTAGAGCGAATGGTCTTATTGTACTCGATCCTAACTGGTAAGACCATTGATGTGGGGAAGATCATCTTGAGGGAGATACGTAATTGTGCTATTAAATGCTCTGGCCCTGCTCATTTCCCCTTTACGATAACAATTCTATGCTTGAAGGCTGAAATTCTTGCGAATGTAAGGAAGACAGGGTATAGCCAAGGCATAATCACGGATTGGGACCTTTACCGAGTAGCTGGAGACTCAGTTCTACAACAACGAGTTGAAGTAAGTGAGGAACCAGAGGACCATGACGGAGAAGAAGATCCCACGATGTAATCATTTGAAGTCCCTAATAAAGTAGAATCAATGGAGCCGTGTCGAACTCGATGCTTTGAAACTTCAATGTTTAGAGCTCAACCGCACGAGCCTGACCTTCGAGATGAGCTATCAAAACTGATGGACTTAATGCAACATATGCAATGGCAGCAACAAGCCTACTAGAGATACTCAAAAATAAGGGATGACTCGATGAGAAGTGCTTTTAAGAAAATATACATTGACCCATTTATTTTTGTGCCTAAGTTTCCAGATTTCATATTTGAACTGTAATATCCTGATTTTGGGCCTAGTCGAAATAGTGGTTTCGTGACCACAAAATCCAAGATAGAAATAATTATTTTATGATTATTTTGAGTTCTATGATATGATTGCATGATTGTGTGAAAGTTTCGTGAAGAAATTTTATGCATAAAGTGCTTAAATTGAAATTAGGGACTAAATCGAATAATTTGCAAAACCTGCATTCTAGAAGTTTCTAGTATGAAATTGTTTTGAAATATTAATTAGGAGGTCTAAAATAGAAATTTTACCAATTTCTAAGTCTATGGACAAAAATTGGACATGGATGGAATTTTTGGAAAGTTTAGTAGTAATGGCATTTTGGTCATTTAGGGGTAAAATGAATTAAAATACAAAATTAAAAGCCAATTTTGCTCATCTTCAACCCCATGGCCGAATATAGAAAGGATAAACCATGGCTAGGGTTTTCAAGCTTCCAAGCTCGATTGTAAGTCCGTTTCTAGCCTCGTTTTTCAAGTTCTTTACGTTTTTGGAATCCTCAGAACTTGATTAAGCTTATTCTAGCAATAATTTAAGCTAGGGTTCATATTTGGAAAAATACCCATAGGTGAAATGTGTTTATTTTGATGTTTTACTGTAGAATATGAAGGCTGAAATTATGTTAAACAACTTTTTTACTAAGCGATTTTAAGCAAAAATGAGTAAAACTACTTAATCGGTAAAAATTGTTATTGTTCATAACTATGTGTTAGAGTGAGAATTTGATGTTGTCATAGAAGGGAAAATGTTCAGCATGTCATAAAACATAAGAAAATATGCTGAAGTTTAATTTACGAGCTTTGGGGCAAAAGTGTAAATATGCAAAAGTTTAGGGGCAAAACTATAATTTTGCCAAAATATGATTTTGGGTTAATTTGAATAATGTGAGCCCTATTTAGACTATATTTTAAATGATAGAGCAAGGAAAACTAAAATTCAAGCTAAATGGGGAAAATACCAAGTTGTGGACGAAATGGTAAAAGTAGCCATTTTCACATACGAGGTAAGTTCATATGTAAATGTTGGTAACATAGTTATTATTTTAAATGTTTTTATGTTATTTAAATGATATGATCATTATTATGAAATATTATACTGTGATAATTGTTTGATAATATGTCAAATTATGTGATATACTTGGAAAATGTGAAATACTATCGAGTATCGGACGATGATTCCGTAGAAGATGGTTGAGACACATGATTGGGAAAAAGGTCCCGTTGAACCTTAGGAATGGATTAGGATACAAGTGACATGTCACTGGGATATTTGGGCATCCGAACTCGTTGAGTTGAGTCCGAGTTCACTTATGGATGCGAATGTCCGAACTCGTTGAGTTGAGTCCGAGTTCGTGAGATGTAACTAGGCATCCGAGCTCGTTGAGTTGAGTCCGAGTTCACTTATGGATGCGAACGACCGAGCTCATTGAGTTGAGTCCGAGTTCACTTATGGGCAGGTTACATGGTAGCTTGGCTACATATGTGGTACTTATGTGCAAACTTTTCGTGCATCCGAATTATATTCCGATGTGTTCAACGGGTAAAATTCTACTCAAATGGAGGAATACTCAAGATGAAAGGGATGTATTGGTAAGTGTTGTGAAATGGATACTTTGAACAGGTATATACTTAACCCTCGGGTTGAAAACTCGATATAACAACAATATGGTAAGATGATAAATGAAAATGTGATATGAATGTCTCGGTGATGATCATGCAAATGAACAAAGTAAGTGCTCGTGTTAATTAAAAAATAAAAAAATTTAAAAAAAAAAAAGAGAAAGCACATGTATTTGAAAGAGATGTACAAAAGAGCATATGAAAGTCAAGTTGGTGTATCGAAGGTAAAAACTCCAAAGATTCGATTAAGGCTGAGTCTAGGGTTTCGTAAACCAAAATTTATCCATCTTTCACTTACCCCTAGCCTAGCCACATTACAACCTTGATAAAGACCTATTGATTAAAAGTCCTCATGCTACCTACATTAGTGGAGAGAAATTGCTACGATCAACATATGAAAACATAAGTTAAGCTTAATGATTGCAGCTTAGTCTTGAATAAAGGAATAAAAATCAAATTGGTAAGGGTTGACATGTCTTTGTTACTAAAACATTTAGTCTAAATTTTGCTATTATAATAAGTTGTTGAATTTAATTTGAACAATATGTATACTTAAGTAGCATAACTAACAGATTTCTTGTCTTTGAGCATAAGTATTTTAAGTTCATAATTTTGGGAAAAATGTTATTCTGAAGGAATTTTTCAACAGTGTTTTCGAGATATTCTTTTCAAAATTTGTGCATTACTCAGGACGAGCAATGAATTGATTTTGGGGGTGTGGAAACACAAAAATTTATATACTTTTTCATACCCAATTTTACTTAAATTCATGCAAATCCGATTAAATTCTTGTCAAAAAATAATTAAATATTATAAAATAATTAAATCGTGTTAAAAATATGAACATGGTGAAATTTTTTAATTTTATACTTAATTTTGATTAATTTTGACTATTTTTGACAGATTCGCAAGAAAGGGCTAAAAATTGGCTCACTGACATCACAAAGCACAAAATCGAGAAGCAATTTGAAGTATCGAGGCACTCTAATTTCCAGCCTAAAACGGTCCAGAAATGTGTATTATTTCATAATTTAATTAATTTTAATTTATTCCCCATTTAATTTGGGTTAAATAAATTATTTTTAATTAATTATGGAGAAAGGGCCCAGTTGAACCGCACCGGTCGAGCCAAATTGGGTGAACCGAACCAGCCACTAAATGGGCAGCCCAGAACCGTCCATATGCTGACCCAAATCAGCATTTTAGCTGATTAAATATGCTTTCAAAAAGGACCTCAAAAGACTTCTAAATTGCATTCAAACCCCACCTTAATTTATGGCTTTGTAGATTTGCCCCAAGCTTAAAATAGCAAAGTTGAAACTCTCAACTTTGCCATGTGTGTGGCCGGACAAGGGAGGGCTCTTTGACTGCTGGAATTTTATATTTTTAGCAGCCACAATCAGCTATAAAAGCCACCCCTTGCTGATCATTCAAAGCATCCCTCACTTCACATCATTCTTTCATTCCCTCTCTCACTTTTCTCTCATTTTTCCATTCCATTCCCTCTTGTTCAAGTGCCGATTTCTTCTCTTGGGAAAGAGACTCTCATAAGCCATTTGGAGCAGCAATTTAGGTGTTCATAAGCCACCTTGATAGCCAAGACCAATGAAGAACGAACAGTGAAGCAACTAGTCAAGCCACGGAGAAACACCGGATTTGCTTCTTGTTCCCTATCTCTTTAAATTTTGTTGTTGTTTTGACGAACATGATTATGAATATTTATGCTATTGAAATGGTTATTTTAATCAATTCAACTTAAATTATTTTTGTGTTGGGTTGATTATATTCTGCCTGCTTGAATTGTTGAAATCGTGTTTATGTTGTTATAAGCCTCTGTAAGATGCTTGATTAAGTAAAATCATGCCTAAGTTATTCTTGCGTTACGACTGTGAAGTAACTAATGAATTAATTATTTAAACGGATTTCAATTGTAATTAATTGACACAAAGATTTAATCGATTGCATGTTTATTCTTCTAAGGTAGCTGAAGGTTAAATTAGCAATGTATCTGGCGATATTATTGCCTTGCATAACTTGCAAGGTTATTGTGATTAAATTGTTTCAAGGTAGGGATGCCTTGGTTCAATCTAATGAGTATGTATGTGCAATAACATGTTTGCTTGTTAGAATCTGTTTAGTCGGTTGAATTGACATAGGGATATGTCAAGAGATGAATGGATTTTTGTATGTAAATTTGTTCATAAGTTAGCAGATTACCGGGTTGCTGTGAATTTATTCATAACAATGTAAACATGAGTTTAATAATTCTAAGTTAAAAAATTATAATTAATCCAACACAAGTATGTTATATTGATTAAATCTTATTTAAAATCGTACAATAGAACTACTTTGTTTTATTTTAATTATTTACTTAGTTTTTAAATAGTTTTTGACCATCTTTCAAAATCAAATTATTTTTACCTCGCCAAAGTGTTTTACAATTAATTTCTTAAATAATTCTTTTTACAGTCCCTATGGGTACGATAACTTGACATTTACTGGTCACTTTATTACTTGTTGCGATTGTGTACACTTGCACATTTTTCCATCGTTCCAGTGGCCACCTCTAAGTCCTCCATCGCCTCGATCTGTCTAAGCTTGAGGATTACCTGCACAGTTAATAGATAGGTGAGTTTACGAAAACTCAGTGTGTGAAATCCCATAACAACAAACAACTAGTGTAAATACAGTCTGGGCCTAAGCCCTATTATTCTAGTTAGGGGCCTTAGCCCCTTTTTTAGTAATAGTAGCTGTCTGGGCCTTAGCCCGTTTCAGCAACAGAGGCAGTATGGGCCTTAGCCCATTTCAGTACAGTATGCAAGCAAAGAGTCCTACCCAATCCATCCACTACACACCATCTCTGTACCAGCCCTACACACCATGTGAGGATTAAGTCGACCCACCCAACCCTACACAACAAGTCGTACCGATTCCGGTACTAAAACAGTATTTGCAGCAGAGCTGCCAGTAATAGGCTTATAGCCTTTCAGTGCACTTCCTCCAAAATCATATATCCCACCCCATGTAATGCAACATAATATCATACGTGTATGCAGAAATGTCATGCTCAAAAACATACATAATACAGGGGTATTTTAGTCAATTTACCTCACAGGGGTATAATGGTCATTTCATCAGTATGGGGTCTAAGTGTACTTACCGACCCAACAGTAGGTCCACAGTCGTCTTGAGCGACCCGTGTAACCTTCTCAGTCAATCAGTGCCAATGGGCCTATAACCCATATTATGGGCCCATATGGGCCCACACTCTCGTATGACCCACATAGCCCAAAAATGACCTCAACCGTGTAGTTCACACAACCTGGCCCACAATTTACCATATTTTGCACAATTTCTCCGCGTGGGGCCCATAAGTCTATTGGGCCCACATGGCCTAGTTCGGCTCAGAATGGCCCAATACCGTTTCGGCCCATGAAATCACTCATGACCATTTTGTCGACAACGTGGCCTTGTTTTGCTACTAGGCCTACCACACGGGCGGCCAAATGCCCGTGTGGTGCCGACAGTCCATTTTTCGGCTTTTCGGCTTTTGCTATCACACATCTAATGATAGTGTTTACACACACTTGCTCACGAAAACGTGCGAAGAATCTGCGAGTACTCCAACCTACATTCATTCACGAGTTTCAGTTAAACATACGTTAATCAACCTATCCAAAAACCTCCACCAAAATAACTCGCTCAAAACTTACCCCCTTACTAGCACAAATCAGCCATTAATGGCTTATTCGATGAATCCGTTGTAAAAGACCAACCAAAATGCTTTAGGGTTTATCTGTAATCCAACCACACTTATCAACCACCAACAATAAAACAGTTTGTCCTAGATGAACCATTACTTACTGAAATTTAATTCCTAAACTAGGAGGAGGAATATTCAGCCCATACCCACAAAAGCCTAAAGTGTACAGAAACAAGGATAAAGTAGTTCAATCGTACTATTAGCAGCAAACGACAGAGAAGAGGAGATATTAACAAAAGATCATAGCGGTAGAGGGAACAAAAGAGAAACTTACGAGTACTTACTGCTTGTCAGTGATTCCTTACAAACCAGGCAACAGAATGAAGGTAAAAGAGTAGAGGGTGGAGTATTCAGCCAAGCTACTAGATTAATATGTGTGATAGGAAAATCGAACTAAGAGAGAAAAGAGAATTGCCCAACCACTAAGAAAATGGAAGAAAAAGATGAGGGAAAAGTAGGGGGGTTCGGTTTTAGTAATGCAAGAAAGAACGCTTGAAGAAAACTGAAGGAATAGAGATGAGAGGGAAAAAGTATCTGGCTAGGGTTCAAAGAAGCAAAAGAAAAATACCAAAATGCACAATGAGGAAAATGCCCGAATGGCCACTCTCAAAATTTGGCTCCCAAAACAAAACCTCTACCCAACGAAAGAAAAGAAGTAGAAAAGAGAGCAAACTACACAATTTCGACACTAAGATTCTATGACTGATTTTGCCTAATAGAGACCACCACAAGCTGAATCCCTAGAATCCTCATACGGCACCACCACTCTCACACCAACTCATCTCCTTGATTTCCTCCTAAAACCTCTCCACCACATCCTCAAACTGATCACTATCCTAATCCCTTTTTTCCCTCCTAACTTTCGGCTACATGATCCCTCAACCACTCAAACACTCCAACCTTCCAAGCATTAGAGTCCTATTGCCATACAACCATCCACTCAGCAGTTTGCAAAATAAAACACCCTTGCACGCAACAAGACTCGAACTCAAGACCCTTGAGCATCCTAACACGCCACTTACCACTAGACTAGCAGGCTTTTTATGCTATGTAACCCTCACATTAATTTAAAATCCCACTAGCTACCGACAAGGGTTTACTCTATTCAAATAGAACCAAAATTTAGCTCAAGCCGGGGCTTGAACCCATGACTTCTCAGACAGACCCAAAGCACTAAACCACTAAAGAAAATATTCATCCATGCCACATCACATAAAAATAATTTTAACAGGGTTTCCCAGATTTAGGGCTTTACAATTTCTCACCCTGGGGTACACCGGTTCTATTTGTAAAGAAGAAGAATGAAACGTTGAGGCTGTGCATTGATTACAGACAGCTCAACAAAGTTACAATAAAGAACAAGTATCCATTGCCTCGGATCGATGACTTGTTTGACTAGTTAAAGTGTGCTACTGTATTTTCGAAGATTGATCTCCGTTATGCTTACTATCAACTATGGGTAAAAGAATTTGATGTACCAAAGACAGTTTTTAGAACCAGGTATGGACACTATGAGTTTCTTGTAATGACATTCGGCTTGACAAATGTACCTGCAGTGTTTATGGATTTGATGAATAGAATTTTTAGCCCATATTTAGATAGGTTTGTGGTGGTATTTATAGATGATATTTTGGTTTACTCTCGGAATGAAAATGAGCATGTTGAGCACTTGAGAATAGTGTTGCAAACTTTGCAAGAGAAATAATTGTACACCAAATTCAGTAAATGTGAATTTTGGCTATGGGAAGTTGGTTTTCTTGGGCATATAGTATCTACTGAAGGTGTCAGAGTAGAGCCGAATAAAATTTCAGTCATAGTTAATTGGAAGCCACGGAAGAATGTGCCTGAAGTTTGAAGTTTTCTGGGACTAGTTGGTTATTATCAGATATTTATAAAAAGTTTTTCAATGATAGCTTTTTCGATGACTCGTTTATTACAGAAAGATGTGAAATTTGAATGGACGAAGAAATGCCAGCAGAGCTTTGACAGATTGAAGGCTTTATTGACAGAAACACCTGTGTTAGTCCAACCTGAATCAGGTAAGGAATTTACAATTTATAGTGATGCATCATTGAATGGTTTAGGCTATGTTTTGATACAAGATGGTAACGTAGTAGCCTATGCTTCACAACAGCTGAAGCCACATGAAAAGAACTACCTGACACATGATCTTGAATTGGCAGCCATAGTGTTTGCATTGAAAATTTGGCAACATTACTTGTTTGGAGAAAAATGTCACATATTCACTGATCATAAAAGTCTGAAATACATGACGTCACAGAAAGATTTGAATTTGAGACAGCGTAAATGGCTTGAGTTATTGAAAGATTATGATCTAGTTATTTAAAGATTATGATCTTGTTATTGACTGCCATCCGGGAAAGGCCAACGTAGTGGGAGATGCTTTGAGCAAAAAATCCCTGTATACTCTGTGAGCAATGAATACCTGATTATCTTTGTTTGATGATGGCCCAATCATAGCTGAGTTAAAAGCTAGACCAACATTTTTGCAACAAATTTCTGAAGCTCAGAAAAATGATAGCAAGTTGCAAGCAAAACGGGTATAGAGTGAATAGAGTCTTGACTCAGAATTTCAGATTGGGACTGATGGTTGTTTATTATTCAGAGGCAAGAGTATGTGTACCAAAAATTTTAGAACTAGTATAGAAAACTTTGAATGAAGCTCACAATGGTAACATGTCTATTCATCCTGGTTGTAATAAAATGTATAATGATTTAAAAAAGATGTAATAGTGGTCGGGGATGAAACGAGGTATCTCTGAGTTCATATCTAAGTGTTTGATATGTCAGCAATTAAAAGTTGAACATCAGTTGCCTTCTGGACTATTACAGCTAGTTACGATACCAGGATGGAAATGGGAAAGAATTACTATGGACTTTGTAACCAGGTTACCCCTGTCTCCAAGGAAGAAAGATGCCATTTGGGTAATCATTGATTGGTTGACAAAGTCTACACACTTTATTCTGATACATATGGATTATTCCTTGGATAGATTGGCTGAATTATGTTTCTAAGAATACCAAATTGCATGGAGTGCCTGTCTCCATTATTTCAGATAGTGATGCTCGGTTTACATCTTGATTTTGGAGCAAATTGAAAAAAGCTCTGGGTACTTAGTTACATTTTAGCACTGCATTTCATCCCCAGACAGATGGTCAATCTGAATGGGTAATACAAATCTTAGAAGATATGCTTTGGTGTTGTGTACTTGAGTTTGAAGGTAACTGGGAAAGGTATCTGCCCTTGGTTGAATTTGCTTATAATATCAGTTATCAGTCTAGTATTAAAATGGCACCGAATAAAGCCTTGTATGGACGCAAATCTACAACTCCATTGTATTGGACAGAACTCAGTGAGAAAAAGTTACACGGAGTTGACTTGGTTCGAGAGACCAAGGAAAAAGTGAAAGTAATTTGGGACTGTTTGAAAGCAGCCTCAGATCGTCAAAAGTCCTACGCTGATTTGAAATGAAAAGAAATAGAATTTCAAGTTGATGACAAAGTATTCTTGAAAGTGTCACCTTGGAAGAAAGTTCTCCGGTTTGGATGCAAAGAAAAACTGAGTCCACGGTTCATTGGACCATATGAGATTACAGAAAGAATTGGACTAGTTGCATATTGGTTTGCTTTACCACCCGGACCTGATCGTATTCATAATACTTTTCATGTGTCTATGCTACGATGGTATCGATCCGATCCTTCACATGTTATCTCTCCGACAGAGGTAGAGATTCAGCCTAGTATGACATATGGTGAAGAACCAATCAAAATCTTAGCCCAGGAAACAAAAGAGTTGAGAAATAAAAAGGTAGCTTTAGTAAAAGTTCTTTGGCAACGACACGGTATTGAAAAGGCTACTGGGAGCTGGAGGATACTATGACGAAGCAATACCTGAATCTTTTTACTGGTAAGATTTTCGAGGACGAAAATCCCTAAAGGGGGGAGAGTTGTAACAGACTATTTTTCAATGAAATCAGAACAGTGGTTTCGGGACCACAAATCTGACACAAAAATATAAATTATTTTTATTTTGTTATATGGTCCATAATATGGTAGATATGTCGTGTGAAAATTTTGATATGAAAATTTCATCGATTTAGTGTTTAATTACGAGAAGAACTAAATCGCATAAAATACAAAAGTTGAATTCTAGTAGCTATAAGGATCAAATAGCTATGGAATTAAAAAATTAAGGTCCTTATATGGTAATTAGACTATTAGGAAAAGTATGTAGATTTTTGTTGATGACTCATCCATGAAAATATAGAAAAATGGCAAGGACTAAATTGGAAATACCAAAATACTTTATTAAATTAAAGATGATAAAAGAAGATATCATCTTATTATTGTCATGTTCAACCTAAAACACATGGAAACCCTAGGAGAGAGAAAAGAAACTTTCAAGGCCTAATTGGATAAGTTCTCTTGTCCCATTTTTAGTAATTTTGGTATTTTTGAAATCGAGATAGCTTAATCTCTCTATTTGAGGGATTAATTTGAAAAGTTATCAAGGTATGAAAATGGGTCAATGATGTATATGCTAGAAAGTATAAACTTATGGTAGAAAATGAAAGATTGTTGAAAGATAAACAACTTCTATAAAGTGATTTTTGATGAAAACATGATTTAGGGACTAAAATGAAAAATTGTAAAATTTGATGAAAAATTCTGAAATTTTATGAATACATGTGCGGGAAAATTTGTAATGGGGCTTTGGTTATGTAACACCCCTTACCCGTATTCGACACCGAAAAAGGGTACAAGGCATTACCAGACTTATACACGAGCAATCATACAAAACCAAGACGTAAATTTTCCATCCAAAATTAAAACTTTTTGCATTCAATCATAAGGTCCCTAATACGAGCCCATGAGGCCCAAAACATGCATTAGAAGCGGTTCGGGACTAAACCGAGAACTTTAGAAAATTTAACAACACTTAGAAATTTTTTCACTAAACAAGGGTCACACGCTTGTGTGGCTTGGGACACGCCCGTTTGGGCAGGCCGTATGGTCAAATACGCCCGTGTCCCTAACCCGTGTAACTCTCTGTTTTTCACCCAAGAACCCGTGTGCTAGGCCTTGTGGTCGATTTAATAATTTTGATTTTTTTATAAAATAGGTGCAGACTTCACAAGCCCAAGACACACGGCCATGCCTGAGGCCGTGTCATCCACACGGCTGAGACACACGCCCGTGTCTCTGCCCGTGTGCTCAATTCTAAGAATTCTATTTTGCAACAATTGAGGTGCAGGGGACACACGGCCGGAACACATGTCTATGGGGCAAGCCGTTTGTCACACACAACCTAGACACAAGCCCGTGTATCTACCCGTGTGGACAAAAATAAGGCTATTTATCAAGCCATTTTGTCACCCTTTGTTGCACACACATACACAACAACATATAACACCAATCCAAGCATATACATAGAACCAAATCAGCCACAACCAAGACATCAACACCTCATTCACATACTAACATTTATCAATTCAAATTATACAAATTCCCACATTCATGAAAAGCATCATCATAAACATATATACTTATACCAATATTAGCCAATTTCAAATGGCCATTTACAAGATGAATTACCAAACAATATAGGCGAACACATTAGGCTAATTCAATTATGACACATACAAAATGACCAAGTCCCTATACATGCCATAACTCAAAATGTTGGCACCAAAAATAATAAGTTTATAGTGTGAGTGGATCTCCGACAGTCTCGGATCCCCGAGCTTGCTTGGTGATGCTATAAGACAAGGGAAAAGAAAGGGAAGAAAGTTATATAGCTTAGTAAGTTCTTATGCAAATAATAAGCATTATGTCCAAACATTTAACATACAATTAACTTGATGATAATTGGCATAAATATTATTAAGATCTTATTATCATAACTTACTGAATCGTAACCTTACCGAGGGTTCATCACATAACAAGCTCATTACGTATGAGTTTTATGTACATACCTGAGTCACCTCGAATTGGATTTACACACAATTCATCTTTGACATACTCGTTAAACTAACCGTTAAATTTCCCGTTGAACCACTTTGAATACTAAAAGATACTCGGGAATCTTGTTCACACAGTACCATACCAATGCCATATCCTAGATATGGTCTTACATGTAGTCTCTTATCTATGCCAATAACCCAACTATGGTCTTACATGAAGTCTCATATCGATGTCAT
Source organism: Gossypium anomalum (assembly GCA_025698475.1). Taxonomy (NCBI): domain Eukaryota; kingdom Viridiplantae; phylum Streptophyta; class Magnoliopsida; order Malvales; family Malvaceae; genus Gossypium; species Gossypium anomalum. Next base: position 68,220,795 of record CM046956.1, read on the forward strand.
ATCCCAGATATGGTTTACACATAATCTTAGTAACCCTAATGTCATGACATTTGTATCCTATCTATTCCTAAGGTTCAACCGGGATTTTGCACCTGTCGAAACTTTGTCGAATACGTCCAAGGGTCAGTCAAAATTCATACAATAATAAAGCATTTAAAACATAATTAAAACAATACATTATTTACATACGAACTTACCTCGGTAGAAAAATAGTAAAAATGGGACCTAATCGTCAAACACTTTGTTTTTCCCCCAATCTAGATCTGAACCTCGTTTCTCTTGATGATCGAGCTTGAAAAGTGGCAAAACCCTAGCTATGTCTTCTCCCTTCAAGTCTCGGCCAAGCAAGAAGATGATGGACTAAATTTTGCTTTTATTTTACTTATTTTGTCTTTAATTGACAAATTATCAAACTGCCCTTTTTATAAAACATGAAATTTCTCTTACCTCATGTCCATTTTTGTTCTCTAACTTAACAAATGGTCTAATTACCATCTAAGGACCTTTAATTTAAAATTTCATAACAATTAGACACCTCTAGCATGTAGAACTCAACTTTTGCACTTTTTACAATTTAGTCCTTTTTGCTAAATTGAGTACTCAAACGTCAAAATTTTCGAACGAAATTTTCACGAAATCATTCCATAAAACTGTAGACCATAAAAATGTAATAAAAAACAAGTTTTTCTACATCGAATTCGTGGTCTCAAAACCACTGTTCTGACTAGGCCCAAAATTGAGTTGTTACAACTCTCCTCCCTTTAGGGATTTTCGTCCCCGAAAATCTTACCAGGAAATAGGTTTGGATACTGTTTTCTCATAGCTTCCTCAGGTTCCCATGTAGCCTCTTCGACCCCATGTCATTGCCATAAAACTTTCACTAAGGCTATACTTTTATTTCTTAACTGTTTAACTTCTCGAGCTAAAATCTTGATCAATTCTTCACTGTACGTCATATCAGGTCGAATCTCAACTTCAATCAGTGAAATCACATGTGAAGGATTAGAACGGTATCGTCGCAACATTGACACATGAAATACATTATGGATCATTTCCAACTCTATCAGTAAAGTTAACCAATATGCCACTGGCCCTATTCTTTCAATAACTTCATACGGCCCAATGAAACGTGGACTCAACTTGCCTTTACGACCAAATCTGACAATCTTCTTCCATGAAGATACTTTCAGAAATACTTTATCACCGATCTAAAATTCAATCTCTTTTCTTTTCAAATCTGCGTACGACTTTTGCCGATCTAAAGCGGCTTTCAAGCAATCACGGATTACCTTTACTTTTTCTTGGGTTTCTCTAACAAAATCAACCCCATGAATCTGTCTCTCACTGAGCTCAATCCATTACAATGGAGTTCGACACTTGCGGCCATACAATGCCTCATACGGTGCCATCTCTATACTCGACTGAAAACTATTGTTATAAGCAAATTTGACCGATGGTAGATATTTCTCCCAACTACCTTCGAACTCCAAAACACAACAGTCAAGCATGCCTTCAAGTACTTGAATCGTTCTTTCAGACTGACTGTCGGTTTGCGGATGAAATGCGGTACTAAATTTCAACTTTGTACCCAAAGCCTCTTATAATTTCTTCCAAAATCTCGAAGTGAACCTCGGATCTCTATCTAAAATAATAGAAATAGGCACTTCGTGCAATCTCACAATCTCAAAAATATATAATTCGGCTAACTTATCAAGTGAGTAGTCAGTACATACCGAAATAAAATAAGCCAATTTCGTTAATCTATCAACAACAACCCAAACGGCATCTTTCTTTTTCGGAGTCAAAGGCAACCCAGTTACGAAGTCTATAGTAATCCTATCCCACTTCCACTTAGGTACCATCATTGGCTGAAGTAAACTCGAAGGCACTTGGTGTTCAGCTTTCACTTGTTGACAAATCAAACATCTCGAAACAAACTCTGAAATATCTCGTTTTATACCTGACCACCAATACAATTTCTTAAAATCATTATACATTTTTGTACTACCTGGATGCACAGGTAAACAACCATTATGTGCTTCATGAAGCATTTTCTAAATAAGTTCATCATTTTTCGGTACACAAATTCTACCTCGGAACATCAAACAATCATCAGATCCGATATGAACATCTGAATCACTACTTGATTCACAAAGAACTCTTTTGGCTTGCAAATCACTGTCACATTTCTGAGCTTCACCAATTTGTTGAAGAAATAATGGCCTAACTCTCAACTTAGCTAGGATCGAACCATTATCGGACAAAGTCAATCGTGTATTCATCGCTCTCAAAGCAAACAAAGCCTTTCTACTCAACGCATCTGCGACTACATTTGCCTTACCTAAGTGGTAATCAATTACTAGCTCATAATCTTTCAGTAAGTCGAGCCATCTCCATTGTCGCAACTTTAAATCTTTCTAAGTCATCAAGTATTTTAAACTCTTATGATCAGTAAAGATATGGCATTTCTCACCGTACAAATGATATCTCCAAATTTTTAAAGCGAACACAATGGCGGCTAATTCCAAATCATGCATCGGATAATTCTTCTCGTGTGGTTTCAACTGTCTCGAGGCATAAGCTCTCACTTTGCCCTCTTGCGTCAACACACATCTTAATCCATTTAGTGACATATCAATATATATCACAAACTCTTTTCCCAGCTCAGGTTGCACTAAAATCGGTGCCTCAGTCAATAATGCTTTTAACTTCTTGAAACTTTGTTAACATTTTTCAGACCATTCAAATTTAACATCTTTTTGCAACAGCTTGGTCATAGGAGTAGCAATCATCAAAAATCCTTTGACAAAATGCCAGTAATATCCAGCTAAGCCCAAAAAGCTTCTAACTTCAGATACATTCCTTGGTGGTTTCCAATCAACAATCACTGAAATCTTACTTGGATCAACTCGAATACCATCACCTGAAACAATATGTCCCAAAAATCTGACTTCACGGAGCCAAAACTCACTTTTACTGAATTTAGCGAAAAATTGTTTATCTCTCAAGTCTGCAATACAGTTATCAAGTGCTCGACATGCTCAAACTCGTCTCGAGAATAAATCAGAATATCATCGATGAACACAACCATAAACTTACCTAAATACGGTCAAAAAATTCTATTCATCAAGTCCATAAAAACAGAAGGTGCATTAGTTAGTCCGAAAAGCATAACAAGAAATTCATAGTGCCCATACCTTGTCCTGAAAGTGATTTTCAGCACATCCGTCTCTTTAACTCTCAACTGATAGTAGCCAAATCTCAAATCAATTTTTGAGAATACCGTTGCTCCTCTCAACTGATCAAACAAGTCATCAATCCTCGACAAAGGATGCTTGTTCTTTATAGTCACCTTGTTGAGCTGTCAATAATCGATACAAAGTCTCATAGATTCATCTCTCTTCTTTACAAATAACACTAAAGCACCTTAAGGAGAAAAATTTGGTCTCGCAAAACCCTTATCCGTCAACTCTTGCAACTGAGCTCTTAATTCTTTCAATTCAGTCGAAGCCATTCTATACGGAGTAATAGATATCCGTGAGGTACTTGGTACAAAATCAACACCAAACTCAACTTCTCTAATTGGAGGCAACCTAGGCAACTCTTCTGGAAACACATCCGGATATTGACAAACTATCGGCACTAACTCAATTTTCAATTCAGACATCTTTGTATTCAACACATAAGTAAGATAAGCTTCACAACCCTTCCTCACATATAAAAGCAGATACCGAAGAAATCACAATAGGTAACTCACCGGACTCATCTGAATCAATCCGAAAAGTTTCACCATTTTCATATTTCAGTTTAATAATCTTTCTTTTATAGTTCACTACGGCATCATGTAGTGTCAACCAATCCATAGCCAAAATAACATTGAATTCATCAAATGGCAACAACATTAAATCAATCGAAAAATAGTGACCTCGAATCATCAAGGGACAATTCTTGCAAACTCTATCAACTAATACATGTTTGCCTAAGGGGTTTGACACTCTAATCACAAACTTAGTAAAGTCAACAGACAAGCTCTTACTAGCTACCAATTTCACACAAACATAAGAATAGGTCAATCCAGGATCAATCAATGCAACTACATTAGTATTATAGAGAGAAAAAGTACCAGTGATAATATCGGGAGATGCCGCTTCTTCGCAAGCACGAATGGCATAGGCTCTAGCAGGTCCTAAAACTTCAGATCTCACAGCTGAATCCTTCGTCACACCTTTACTGCTAGTTCCATTTCTAGTATTACTCGGTGGCCTACCCTATTAGTAGTTTTACTCAGCCTTGCACTCTGAAATTTTTCTTTCTCAACCATTTTGGGGCAATCTCGGATAAAATGCTCTTGAGAATCACACTTGAAACAAGCCCGATCATTCATCCTACACTCTCTGGGATGTCTTCTTCCACAATGCTGACATTCGGGTCTGTTAGGCCTTACATTACCCACTCTTGCCACTGAAGTGGCTTGAGATTTAAAACTCGAGTATTGCTTCCTGCGGTCTCTGTGAGAATACCCTGCTGATACATTTGAACGGGAATACTTTTCTTTAGATTTCTTTGAATGAGATGGAAATAACTTACTCATCGGTCTTTTCCTCGAATCTCTAGCTTTACAACCAGCTCTCCTCTTCTCTTTATTCAACTCTTCGGCCTTACAAGCTTGCTCGACTAACACCACGATCAGCTCTAAGATCCCAACTAACACACGAATATCCTCATTCAATCCATCCTCAAACCTCTTGCACATGATAGCCTCAATGGATACACACTCTCGAGCATATTCACTAAGTCTGACAAATTCTCGCTCATACTTTGTCACTAACATTTGGCCCTATTTCAGCTCAACAAATTCCTTACGTTTCTGATCGATGAACCGCTGACTAATATATTTCTTTCGAAACTCCTCTTGAAAGAATTCCCAGGTAATCCCAAATCATCAATGGACAGTTCTTACACACTTTATCAACCAAAACACACTTGCCTAAGGGGTTTGATACTCTAATCACAAATTCAGTAGACTCTACAGGCAAAGTCTTACTGGATACTAGATTCATACATTTATATGAATGAGTTGATCCTGTATCTATCAATGCAATCACATTAGTATCATAAAGAGTAAAAGTATCGATGATAACATCTGGAGATGACGCTTCTTCGCGATTGTGAACAGCATAGGCTCGTGCAGGTGCTCTGGCCTCTAACCTCACAATAGAATCTTTAGTCGCTCTCTAGCTGCTACTCACATTTCTCGTGTTTCTGGGTGGACTACCTCTAACTGCAGTGTTACTCAGCCTCGTGTTTTGTACTGTATCTTGCTCAACCAACTCAGGATAGTTACAAATGAAATGATCTAATGTTCCACATTTAAAATAGGCCCGATCATTCAATCTACAATCACCGATATCTCATTTTCCACACTATCTACATTCAAGTCGATTTGGTTTCACATAGCCAACACTTGCAATAGATGTAGCTTGAGCTTTAGAACTCACAAGTTGCTTTTCACGATCTCTGCTTGAATGTCCAACTGATGCATTAGGACAATTAAATGAGTCTCAGAATTTCTTCGATGCAGACTGATAAGATTTACTAGTTGATCTCTTTCTCGAATCTTTTGCTTCAAAATCAGCTTTTCTCTTTTCTTTGTTGAGATCCTCAGCTTTACAAGCCCTTTCAACTAGAATGACAAATTCTTTCAATTCAAGAATCTCTACTAATAGTTTTATATCTTCATTCAGTCCACCTACAAATCGTTTGCACATGATTTCTTCATAGACACATAATTCTCTTCCATACTTAGTGACAGTCATCCTGCCTTGTTTCAATTCTAGAAACTCTTTATGCTTCTGATCGAGAAATCGCTGACTTATGTACTTCTTTTGAAACTCGGATTGAAAGAACTCCCAGGTAACCTGTTCTCTAGGAACCACAGATATTAACGTTTTCCACCAATGGTACGCATTATCTCTCAACAAAGATACAACACATTTGATACATTCATTAGGGGTACGAGACAATTTTATCGAATACTCATATTGTGTTCTCGAGCCAGAACTCAGCTCTTTCAACATCATCATCAACAGTAGCTCAGAGCTCCTCATCCCCGTGTTTTCGAATCTTATCCACAAGCGGCTTGTTCAACCGTGTCAAATCTATAACTTGAGGAATGGTAGGGTTTTGTTGAGGAGCAGGTGGGGTGGAGGCTGTTGAGCAGCCGGATTCATTGGAATGAACTCTGTAAACCACTCGCTCATCATCTAGAAGAAGACTTGCTTAGCCTCTCCCCCGTGACTACTCGAAATTGGCCTAGAATCAGTCGGCACTGTCCCTTGAGTAGGATCGGGCGCATTACTTTCCACATCGTCAGCTAAAGCTCATTTGGGATCCATTTACTATATGAAAACACACTTTAAGCTGTCAAAAATCATCACGCTATCGCTATATATATATATGGCATGTATAGCTAGACTCTCAAATGCTATGTTAGTCCTAGAATCGACTAAACTGTAGCTCTGATACTAATAATTGTAACACCCCTAACCTGTATCAATCATCGGAATAGGGCTACAAGGCATTACTGATCAATTACAGCATACAACATACATTTCTCATACATGAATTCATTATCACATAAACATTAATCAAACATAATCATATTGTCCCTTATAAGGCTCTACGAGACTTTAAAACATGTTTAAAAAAGATTCGAGACTAAACCAATAACATTTGAAAACTTAGGGAAACTCATAAAATTTTCATGCATACAGGGATTACACGCTTGTGTGAACAGGCCGTGCACCTCACACGACCACCAAACACGCCCGTGTCACAGGTCATGTAGAAATAGGGCATACATACTGACTTGCATCACATAGTCGGAGACACGCCCGTGTGCCATGATCGTGTGAAATCTGGAGGGTATACTGACTTGGGTCACACGGTCAACCACACGTCCATGTGTCAGCCCGTGTGCCACACACGGCTAATAGACACGCTCGTGTGTCTAAGCCGTGTAACTTACTGACTTGTTTTAACAAGGCTACAATAGACACACGGTCGAGTCACACGCCCATGTGCTTAACCATGTGGGGAAAAATTAGGCTTGGTTTAAGCCACATTTCTCACCCACTTCAAGCATACTTAAAACACAATAATTTCATACCATTTCAATACATTCAAAGGCAACCAAAGCATGCTATTTCATATACATTTCATGCCATTTATAAACCATTCATTCAACCCTTAAAATCATATCCAAAAACATACCACATCAATATGTCGTAACCAACATTTTTCAACTAACTTCCTTGTGCATATTTTCTCCACATTATCAACTAATTCCTGCCACAAAACATACCATTTAATTATCTCAAAATCATTCCATAGCATGCCATCTTCCAAGCAATAATACACCAATTAATATAAAGTTAGTTGAGCAGCTCATAACCATCACAAGAACCATATCAATTATGCCAAAACACAAGGCAACTATTACCACATATATCACTTATCAAACTCATAAATCAAGCCAACTCTAATAGCCAAATACACACCAACATTTACATCATATAGAAGCCAAATCTTACAAAGCATCCTAAAATACCAACAAGTAGTCGATAGTGTGATGACGATTCCTAATGATCCCCGATGTCCGAGCTAGCTTCGATAATCTATAAAACAGGGAAAGAACGCACAAAGTAAGCTTTAAAAGCTTAGTAAACCATATACAAATAAAATTACCACATGAATCAACACTATTTCCATCAAATAAGCAAACTATGAATAAGCACATATAAGTTCACAAACCTTTCCCAATGTATACATATTCAATGTCACATGTGAATTCATCAAATACTTCTCTTTTCAATATTCGTATGAATCTCGTACGTACCTGAATCACTTAACTCTTTCACATACTCTTTCTCGACTTGACTTTGCCCGTTGAACCCTTCAGAATCATTAAGGATACTTGAAAATCACATATAGCTCATACAATGCCATATTCCAGATATGGTCTTACATGTTATCACATATCGATGCCAATGTCCCAGACATGGTCTTACACGAAATCATATAACGATGCCAATGTCACAGACATGGTCTTAGAAGTAATCACCATACAATGTCAATGTCCTAGACATCTCCTTACATGTAATCACATCCCAGTAATCCTAATGTCATGACATTTGTATCCTATACTATTCCTAAGGCTCGTACGGGACTTTCGGATATCATAACTTCGTCGATTCTTGCTCGTATTTGGTCGTTCAACATTCATAGAAATTCAATGGCAAATAAACATTTATAAATCAATTAAAAGATATTTATTTGCATATGAACTTACCTTGTATTTGGAAGAAACAGACCAGATCGACTATTCGATAACTTTTGATTTTCCCCGATCTAAATCTGATTTCTTTCGTTCTTAATCTATATACATTCAAAATTAACTCATTTATTCATCAAATCATTCAATTCAGTCCACAAACACATATTTGGGCATTTTTACACTTTAACCCCTAAAGTTTCACATTTTTACAATTTAATCCCTAATTTACAAATACACAAAATTCATGAAATTTCATTAGACCCAAGCTAGTCAAATTTTCCTTGTGCACATATCAACCCATATTTATCATTTATTTACACATTTAACCACACATTTTCACATTTTCACAAATAAATCCTTATTTGACATTTTTGTCAAAAATCACTTTACAAAACTTATATAACTATCAACAAATATTCTTTTTTTTTATCATCAACATCCGAAAGCTCAAATAATCATCAACGGCACTTGACAAAATCATAAAAAAATTCAAAAATTAAGGCACGGGCTAGCTAGAACACGAAGCAACGATTACAAAAACATAGAAATCATAAAAAAATTGAGCTTAAATTGTACCTTAATCAAGCCAAATGTGTGCCGAACCCTAATGTTCTCCCATGGCTTTATTTTCTTTTGTTATTCGATTAAGATGAAGAGAAAATAAAGATGAAAATGCTTTTGATTTATTTATTACATGAATATTATCATTTTTACTAAATTAACCTTTACTAAACCATTTAAAATCACCATATTAATACCCATTTATGTCAAATTCCACTATCAATGGTCTATTAATATCATAAGGACCTCCACATTTAAATTTCATAGCCAATAGACACTTTTAACAAGTAGAATGCAACTTTTGCATTTTACGCAGTTTAGTCTTTTTTTTCAAATTGAGTTATTAAACGATAAAATTAGCTCACGAAATTTTCACATATATATAACCACATGCTATAAACACCAAAAATAATAATTTTCTGACATCAGCTTTGTTGTTCCAAAACCACTCTATCAATTTAGCTAAAACCGGGCTATTACATCATACCTGTCGAAACTTTGTCGAATACGTCCAAGGGTCAATCACAATTCATACAATAATTAAAACAATGCATTATTTACATACGAACTTACCTCGGTACAAAAATAGTAGAAATGGGACCTAATAGTCAAACACTTTATTTTTCCCCCGATATAGGTCCGAACCTCATTTCTCTTGATAATCGAGCTTGAAAAGTGGCAAAACCCTAGCTATATCTTCTCCCTTCAAGTTTCAGCCAAGCAAGAAGATGATGGACTAAATTTTGCCTTTATTTTACTTATTTTGTCTTTAATTGACAAATTATCAAAATGCCCTTTTTATAAAACATAAAATTTCTCTTACCTCATGTCCATTTTTGTCCATTAACTTAACAAATGGCCTAATTATCATCTAAGGACCTTCAATTTAAAATCTCATAACAATTAGACACCTCTACCATGTAGAACTCAACTTTTTCACTTTTTACAATTTAGTCCCTTTTGCTAAATTGAGTGTTCAAACGTTAAAATTTTCGAATGAAATTTTCACGAAATCATTCCATAAAACTATAGACCATAAAAATGTAATAAAAATAAGTTTTTCTACGTCAGATTCGTGGTCCCGAAACCATTGTTTCGAGTAGGCCCAAAATCAGGTTGTTACAGATTAGGCTTGGAATAGGGAGTAATTTGCACAAGTTTCATTTTTCGAGCCTAAGGATAAAATTGGAATTTATGGAAAAGTTAGGGGCAAAATGGTAATTTTCCCTAGGACGTAAATTGAGTCTATTTAAATATGAAATGTGTAAAATTGGTGCTTAAATTCATTTATATAGATCCGGACAGTACTAATTTGAGGTTAGATTGAGGAAAAGAAAAGATTTCGGATTAGTAGACTTTTACGCGAACAAGTGTCAAGGTAAGTTCATGTAACTTAATCTGGCATGTAAATATGTTTAATTGAATGTTGTGTTGTATGTAATATGATTATATTTCTGTACATTACTTGAATGCTATAATGGAAAATTAATACATGCTTGAAATAATGAAAAAAGGGTTAAGTCCCAATTGAATATTGAATTTCGATGATCACATACACTTTCACGAAATTAATAAGGTCCTGTATTTGTTGCGGACAGGATTTAGCTTAGACAAGTAATCCCATTAACCTTGTCATAGAAAGGATTTAGCCTAGACGGGTAATCCCGATACAATACCTCTCAAGCATACATTATAATTTGGGTTTAGCCTAGACTGGTAATCCTGTTATACGACATGTGGGTCGAAAGTGTGTTCCTTGGTTAAGTACCCTAACAGGTAACTTTGATAAGAATTGACGGATTAATGAATCGTACACTTCAAGTGTACTACTTAAACATCCATAGGAATTCAATAATTCAACGAAACATATAACTCTAGACATGGCATGAGAATTATAAGATAAAATGATAATGTCTTGAAAGTGTATTGCATGATGAGCTCATCTATTCTTACTTGATGTATATGTAAACTTTGTGAGTAACATGTTTGATTGGATGTATGTGCTTAGGCAATTTAGCCAAATGGATGGAAAACTTGTTATTGTATGGTTAGATTTAATAAACAAGATTGGTAAGTTTAGTTTCCGTTATACGAACTTACTAACTATGTAATGCTTACTCCGTTTATTTGTCCCCTGTTTTATAGTGCTCTCGGAAGCTCGCGAGGGTTGGAGATCACTGGAGCATCATTACACTATCAACTAGTCATTTTGGGTAAACTTAGTAAAATCATTTTGGTATAATGGCATGTATAGGACAACTTGGCAAATAGTGGCTTGAAAATGTTATTTTGTAACCTAGCCATTGGAATGGCTAGTAATGGTTCATTTTAGTATGATTGTGTAGATTATTATGATATATATACACATGTGTTATGTTAAGAATATGTGATCAATGTTATGAATGCTTAAGTTAAACTAAGGTAAGGTTGTGAATACATATGTATATAGTGATATGCCTTGTTGAATGATAAATTGCCCAATTTGAATGCTTGGAATGGCTTGTATCGGTTGTGTGTTTCAAGTGCAGGTCTTGAGTGAATTTTTGGGTGAGAAATGAAGCTAGGAATGGCTTCATTTTGTCCACTCGGGCAAACACACAAGAGTGTGTCTGTGTGTGACACACGGCCTGGTAACATGGGCAAGTGGTTAGGCCGTGTGTCCCCTGCACCTTAATTTTGAGAAACATAATGCTCATAATTGAGCACACGGGCAGAGACACGGGCATGTATCTCAGCCATGTGAAACCTGCACATATTTTTGAATTGAATTAATTAACCACGTGACCTAGCACATGGGCTGTAACACTCCTTACCCATATTCGACGCCGAAACAGGGTACGAGGCATTACCGAACTTAAACACAAGCAAACATACACTTTTGAGCCATAAAATTTGGCATCAAACTGAAAATTTTTGCATTTAATCATAAGGTCCCTAATACAAGACTATGAGGCCCAAAATGTGCTTTGGAAGTGGTTCGGGACTAAACCGAGAATCTTAGAAAATTTTACGACACTTAAAAAATTTTTGCTAAAACAGGGGTCACACACGCCCGTATGGCTTGGGACACGCCCGTGTGGGCAGGTCGTGTGGTCACACACGCCCATGTCCCTAACCCTATGTAACTCTCCATTTGTCACCCAAGAGCGAATTAAAGTCACACAGCCATGGCACACGCCCGTGTCTCAAGACTGTGTCCTTCAAATGGCTGAGTCACACGGCTGTGTATCATACCCATGTAATCGATACTGAGCATTCTTGCAATGTCCCATACCTGAGACCATTGTCGGATTCGAACACGAGGTGTTAACAGACTTAATTCATTACTTAAACCGCTCAAACGATTTATTTTTTTAAAATTTCCAGTCAAGCTAGCAATCTGCGTCACAGTCGCTTAAAAATTCATATCTCGAGTTCCGAAACTCGAAATCCAATTCTGTAAATTTTACTTGAAACTAGACTCATATATCTATTTACTAATTGTTTTCTATAATTTTTGGTTTAGCCAATTAGTACAGTTTATTAGTTAAATTCTCCCCTATTTCAGGGTTCAACTGCTCTGACCTCTGTGTATTACGAATCAGATATCTCTCTGTACAGAATTTCAATTTCTACGACGTTTGTTTCTCTTAAAACTAGACTCAATAATAAACTGTACATATAAAGCATGACTTCTAATTTTTTTTTTTTTACAATTTATTATGATTTTTTAAAGTTAGAATAGGGGATCCAGAAATCACTCTGGCCCTGTTTCACAACAATTTAAATATCTCATAAAATATAATTCATATACTTGTTTTGTTCAATCCATATGAAAATAGACTCATTAATCTTCAATTTCATAACTTACTCATCATTTAATTCCATTTTTACTATATCTAGTGATTTTTCAAATTTACATCACTGCTGCTGTCAGATTCTGTTTTATGGCAAATTTCACTTTACTAAGGATTTTCATGGACTAAATATCATTTTAAACATACATAACATCAAATATGACTTAGATTGGCCATTCCAATGGCTAATCATTTACAAACCCTTTTCTTGCCAAACTATAGCCATAGCATAAGATCATTTACACAAAGTGAGTATTTTGCCATACATGCCACATTCAAAACGCACAAGCCATTTTACCAATTTAGGCCTTCGGATAGTGTGAATGAGTCTTCGACCTATCCTGATTCTCAAGCCGGCTTGTCAAAACTACAATGAAAGAAAAGGAGGGAGTAAGCACAAATGCTTAGTAAGTTCACATGCAAATAGCAAGTAACATAATCACACAATCCCACAAAAACATTATTTGCATAAACAACACCAAGACATTCATGTTTCATTTGTATTTAATATCTTTTTACGATTTCATCATACTAAGTTCTCAACCTAAGGGTTTAAGCACATAACTGTCAAATTTTCTCATTTACCACACTTACCAACATGTCACCTTCATTTTAGGCCTTCTTTTTATTCACTTAAGATTCACCTGTTGAACACATCGGAATATAATTCGAATACGCAGATCTCATGAACATAAGAGCCATACCCGCAGCTAGACAAACTCAATAGCCTGCGGAACTTATGTAGCCAAGCTACCATGTAACCCGCCCATAAGTGAACTCGGACTCAACTCAACAAGCTCGGATGCCTAGTTACATCTCACGAACTCAGACTCAACTCAACGAGTTCGGAACTCAATCATCCTAGTGACATGTCACTTGTATTCTAATCTATTCCCAAGGTTCAAACGGGCTTTTTCCTCAATCACACATCTTTTCCGTCTTCCACGGAATATCGAAACCGATACTCGGTAGCAACTCATATTTAACAGGTAATAAACATAATTTGCATATTACTCAACAATAACCACAAAGCATAATATTTCATAATAATAATCATCATATCATATAAATATCATTAAGTTAATTAAAATGGAAATTATGTTACTACATTTACACATGAACTTACCTCGGTACAAAATTATTAGCAATTGAGCCTATTCTTCGTAAACTTTGTTTTTCCCTCGATCGCGACTTGAATCTCGTTTCTCTTGATCTATAATGCCAAATTAATCTTATTAAATACATACATTCATCAAAACAACATTTAATACAAACTTTGGCAAAATTATATTTTTGCCCCTAAACTTTTGCATAATTACACTTTTGCCCCTAGGCTTGGGAATTAAACTTCATCCCTTATTCTTATGTTTTATGACATGCTGATCATTTTTCCCTTCTATGGTAACATCAAATTCACACTCTAACATGTACTTATGACTATTAGGTATTTTTACCAATTAAGCCCTTTTACTCGTTTTCGCTTAAAACCAAGTAGTACAAGTTATCTAACATAATTTAAAACCTCATTTTCTATCATAAAACACCAAAATACACAAATTTCACCTATGGGTATTTTTCCAAATATAAACCCTAGGTTGAATTATTGCTAGCATAAGCTTAATCGAGCTCTACGGATTCCAAAACGTAAAGAACATTAAAAACGGGGCTTGGAATCACATACTATGGAGCTTGGAAGCTTGAAAAAAACCCTAGCTATGGAGAACCCTTGAAATTTCGGCCTAATGAAGAAGATGGACAAAAATTGGCTTTTAATTTTGTTTTTAATTCATTTTAATAACTAAATGACCAAAATGCCCTTACTGCTAAACTTTCCAAAAATTTCATCCATGTCCAATTTTTGTCCATAGACTTAGAAATTGGTCAAATTGCTATTTAAGACCTCCTCATTAATATTCCAAAACAATTTCATACTAAAAACTCCTAGAATGCATGTTTTACAAATTATTTGATTTAGTCCCTAATTTCAATCTAAGCACTTTAGGCATAGGATTTCATCACGAAATTTTCACACAATCATGCAATCATATCATAAACATCAAAATAATTATAAAATAATTATCTCTATCTCAAATTTATGGTCATGAAACCACTATTCCGATTAGGCCCTAATTCGGGATATTACAACTCTCCCCCCTTTAAGGATTTTCGTCCTCGAAAATCTTACCGGTAAACAGGTTTGGGTATTGGTTTCTCATAGTTTCTTCAGGTTCCCATGTAGTCTTTTCTACCCTGTGCTTTTGCCACAATACTTTCATGAGAGCGACACTTTTATTTCTTAGTTGTTTGACTTCTCGAGCTAAAATCTTAATCGGTTCTTCTTCGTAAGTCATATCGGGCCGTAGCTCAATTTCTGTCGGTGAAATTATATGTGAAGGATCCAAACGATACCGACGTAGCATAGATACGTGAAACACATCATGCATCTTCTGTAATTCAGATGGCAATGCTAACCGATAAGCTACTGGTCTAACCTTTTCAATTATTTCATACGGTCCAATAAAACGCGGACTTAACTTGCCCTTCCATCCAAATCTAAGAATTTTCTTCCATGGAGACACTTTTAAAAACACCTTATCACCAACTTGAAACTCGATTTCCTTTCGTTTCAAATCCGCATAAGATTTCTGTCTATCCAAAGCAGCTTTCAAACAATCTCGAATCACTTTCACCTTTTCTTCGGTTTCTTTTATTAGATCAACTCCATAAATCTAATTTTCCTTGAGTTCAGTCCAATACAATGGCGTCTGAAATTTATGACCATACAATGCTTCATAAGGTGCCATCTTCAAACTCGTCTGATAACTATTATTATAAGCAAATTCTACCAACGGTAAGTACCTTTCCCAACTACCTTGAAATTCCAATACGCAACATCTGAGCATGTCTTCAAGAATCTGAATTACTCTCTCTGATTGTCCATCGGTTTGTGGATGAAAGGCGATCTTTGAAAATTAACTTTGTACCTAATGCCTCTTGCAACTTTTGCCAAAACCGTGAAGTAAATCTCGGATCTCTATCTGAAATGATTGACAAAGGTATTCCATGAAGTCTAACAATCTCACGGATATACAATTCAGCCAACTTATTAAGAGAATAATCCGTACATACCGGAATAAAATGAGCCGATTTAGTCAGTCTGTCAACTATTACCCAGATGGCATTTTTCTTCCCCGGAGTTAACAGTAACCCTGATATAAAATCCATAGTAATCCGTTCCAATTTCCATTCAGGAACCATGATAGGCTGGAGTAATCCCGAAGGTACTTGGTGTTCAGCTTTCACTTGTTGACAAACTAAGCACTTTGATACAAACTCAGAAATATCTCTTTTCATTCCACTTCACCAGTACATTTTCTTCAAGTCATTATACATTTTCATACTGCCCGGATGAACCGCCAAACAACCATTATGTGCTTCATGCAAAATCTTTTGAATCAACTCATCATTTTTCGGTACACAAATTCAATTTTTAAACATCAAGCAACCATAAGAACAGATTCTGAAATCTGATCCCGTATCAGCTTCACACTGCTTTCTATTGGCTTGCAAATCTTGATATTTTTCTGAGCTTCAGAAATCTCTTGTAAAAACATCGGTCTTGCTCTTAACTCTACTAGAATCAATCCATCATTTAATATCTTTAACCGAGTGTTCATAGCTCTCAAAGCAAATAGCAATTTTTTGCTTAAAGCATCGGCAACCACATTCGCTTTTCCCGGATGGTAATCAATAACAAGCTCGTAATCTTTCAATAACTCCAACCATCTTCGCTGTTTCAAATTCAAGTCTTTTTGTGACATTAAGTATTTAAGACTTTTATGGTCTGTATATACTTGGCACTTTTCACCATACAAATAATGTCGCCAAATTTTCAAAGCAAACACTATAGCAGCCAATTCCAAATCATGAGTCGGATAATTTTTTTCGTGAGATTTTAACTGCCTCAAAGCATAAGCCACCACTTTTCCTTCTTGCATAAGTACACATCCTAAGCCATTTCGAGAAGCATCACTATACACCATAAATTCTTTACCTAATTCAGGTTGTACCAACACTGGTGCTTCAGTTAATAGCTTTTTCAATTCTTCAAAACTTTGTTGACATTCTTCCGTCCATTCAAATTTAACATTCTTTCGGAGTAGTCTAGTCATAGGAGCAGCAATAATAGAAAATCCATTTACAAATCGCTGATAATACCCAAGTAGCCCCAAGAAACTTCTAACCTCGGTTACATTTTTCGGTGGTTTCCAATCAATAATGGCTGAAATCTTACTAGGATCAACCCGTATACCATCACCTGAAACAATATG
Organism: Gossypium anomalum; assembly: GCA_025698475.1. Lineage (NCBI taxonomy): Eukaryota > Viridiplantae > Streptophyta > Magnoliopsida > Malvales > Malvaceae > Gossypium > Gossypium anomalum. The sequence goes on from CM046956.1 coordinate 68,237,858, forward strand.
ACCCAAAAATCCAACTTTTCGGAGCCAAAATTCACTTTTACTAAACTTAGCATACAACTGCTTATCTCTCAAAGTTTGCAAAACTATCCTCAAATGCTCAGCATGCTCTGTCTCATCTTTTGAATAAATTAAAATATCATCTATAAACACCACAACAAATTTGTCCAAGTATGGCCGAAATATGCGATTCATTAAATCCATAAACACAGCAGGAGCATTTGTCAACCCGAATGGCATAACTAAAAATTCATAATGACCGTGCCTTGTTCTAAAAGTAGTTTTAGGCACATCCGACTCTTTTACTCGCAGCTGGTAGCACCCAGATCTCAAGTCAATCTTTGAAAACCATGTCGCTCCTTTTAGCTGATCAAATAAATCATCAATTCTTGGCAACGGATATTTGTTTTTGATTGTCACCTTGTTTAACTGCCGATAGTTAACACACAACCTCATAGAACCATCCTTCTTTTTCACAAATAACATAAGAGAACCCCAAGGTGAAAAACTCGGTCTCATAAAGCCTTTATCAGTCAACTCTTGCAACTGCAACTTTAATTCTTTCAACTCTACTGGTACCATTCTATATGGAGCAATTGAGATCGGAGCTATTCCCGGTATCAAATCAATACCAAATTCTACTTCCCTGACTGGAGGCAAACCCGGTAATTTTTTCGGAAATACGTTTGTAAATTTACACACAACCGGCACTGATTCAACTTTCTTTTCAACTTCTTTTGTATTAATTACATACGCCAAATAAGCTTCATAACCCTTTCTCAAATATCTCTGAGCCGACATTGAAGAAATCATACTAGATAATGCCTTTGATTTGTCTGGTTCAACCCGCAGAATTTTACCACTTTCACATTTTAATTCTATAACCTTTTCTTTGCAATTTATTATAGCATCATGCAATGTCAACCAATCCATACCCAAAATAACATCAAATTCATCAAACGGCAACAACATCAAGTCGACCAGAAAGTAATGACCCCGAATCATTAAAGGGCATTTCTTGCATACTTTATCAACTATCACATATTTGCCTAACGGATTCGACACTCTAATCATAAATTCTATGTTCTCAACAGGTATATTCATACTAAACACCAGTTTCATGCATACATATGAATGAGTAGAACCGGGATCAATCAAAGTAATAACATTAACATCATAAAGAGAAAATATACCAGTAATCATGTCGGGTGATGAAACATCTTCACGTGCCTTTATGGCATAAGTTCTAATCGGAGCCTTGCTTGCTTGATTTAGCTCTCGAATCTCGACTACATTTTTGCTTTGCTTACTTCATTTCCACTTTTCTCGAATATCTTCCTCGAGTCCGCACCACTAGCTTTTACATTCTCAAATTTTTCTTTCTCGGCTCTCTGCAGGCGATCTCTAATAAAATGATCCGAGAACCACACCGAAAAATTCATTCGCTCTACATGGGCCAAAATGATTTCTGCCACACCGCTGGCACTCGGGCTTAACAAATCTCGTATTTCCCACACTAGCTGCAGAAGTAGTCTGAGATTTATGACCCACATTTTTCTTCTTAGAATTTCCATATGATTGTCCGGCCGAAACCTGAGAACAAGGATTCATATTTCTAGATTTTCTAGATTGCTGTGACAATGAACTGCTCGTCGATCTTTTCTTCCAATTTCTAGTCTCCGCCTCTACTTTTTTCTTCTCTTTAAGTAGTTTTTCAGCCTTGCAAGCTCGATCAACAAGTACTACCATTTCTTTTAATTCAAGAATCCCAACAAATACTTTAATGTCTTCATTGAGTCCGTCTTCAAATCGTCTACACATTTTAGCCTCCGTAGGAATATATTCTCTAGCATACTTACTCAACCTGACGAACTCCCTTTCATATTCAGTAACTGTCATGTTCCCCTACTTCAACTCAAGAAACTCTTTACGCTTTTGATCAACAAATCTTTCACTGATGTATTTCTTCCGAAATTCTTCTTGAAAGAACTCCCAAGTTACTTTCTCTTTGGTACTCTCATCAAAATCAATGTCTTCCACCAATGATAGGCTGAATCCCTCAACAATGATATAGCACATTTCAAGCATTCCTCAGGTGTACAAGACAATTCATCAAATACTCGAATAGAATTCTCGAGCCAAAACTCTGCTTTCTCGGCATCATCATCAATATTTGCCCTGAATTCTTCGGCCCCTTGTTTACGGATTTTGTCAACTAGAGTACCGTGAAATTTCATCAGATCTACACCTTGAGGCATCGGGGGTACAAGTTGAGGAATCGGGGGAGGTGGGGGAGGTTGTGCATTCGGATTCGTACGAACGAACTCAATATACCAGGCACTTATCATCTGGCTTCCCGAGCCCCTTCTCCTCCTCCTTGACCGACAGTAGGAGGTGGATTTTCAGTTGGCACCGCCCCTTCAACCGGAGCTAGTGCATTACTCTCTACATCATCAGTCGTAACTGGATCGGGATCCATTTACTATAAAAAAATCATTTAAAAAGGTCAGAAGTCGTCACACTATCACAATTTATATATATGGCATGTATAGCAAAACCCGTACGTACAACACATTAGTTCGAAAATTGACTAAACCTGCTCTGATACCACCAAATGTAATGCCCCTTACCCGAGACTGTCGCCGGATTCGAACACGAGGTGTTAACAGACTTAATTCATTACTTAAACCGCTCAAACGATTTATTTTTTTAAAATTTCCAGTCAAGCTAGTAATCTGCGTCACAGTCGCTTAAAAATTCATATCTCAAGTTCTGAAACTCGAAATCCAATTCCGTAAATTTTACCTGAAACTAGACTCATATGTCTATTTACTAATTGTTTTCTATAATTTTTGGTCAAGCCAATTAGTAAATTTTATTAGTTAAATTCTCCCCTGTTTCAGGGTTCGACTACTCTGACCTCTGTGTATTACGAATTAGATATCTCTCTGTATAGAATTTCAATGTCTGTGAAGTTTGTTTCTCTTAAAGCTAGACTCAATAAGAAATCTTTACATATAAAGCATGACTTCTAAATTTTTTTTTACAATTTATTATGAATTTTTAAATTTAGAACAGGGGATCCAAAAATCACTCTGGCCCTATTTCACAACAATTTAAATATCTCATAAAATGTAATTCATATACCTGTTTTGTTCAATCCATATGAAAATAGACTCATTAATCTTCAATTTCATAACTTACTCATCATTTAATTCCATTTTTACTATTTCTAGTGATTTTTCAAATTTACATCACTGCTACTGTCAGATTCTGTTTTATGGCAAATTTCACTTTACTAAGGATTTTCATGGACTAAATATCATTTTAAACATACATAACATCAAATATGACTTAGATTGGCCATTCCAATGGCCAATCATTTACAAACCCTTTTCTTGCCAAACTATAGCCATATCATAAGATCATTTACACAAAGTGAGTATTTTGCCATACATGCCACATTCAAAACGCACAAGCCATTTTACCAATTTAGGCCTTCGGATAGTGTGAACGAGTCTTCGACCTATCCCGATTCTCAAACCGGCTTGTCAAAACTACAATGAAAGAAAAGGAGGGAGTAAGCACAAATGCTTAGTAAGTTCACATGCAAATAGCAAGTAACATAATCACACAATCCCACAAAAACATTATTTGCATAAACAACACCAAGACATTCATGTTTCATTTGTATTTAATATCTTTTTACGATTTCATCATACAAAGATCTCAACCCAAGGGTTTAAGCACATACCTATCAAATTTTCTCATTTACCACACTTACCAATATGTCACCTTCATTTTAGGCCTTCTTTTTATTCACTTAAGATTCACCCGTTGAACACATTGGAATATAATTCGAATACGCGGATCTCATGAACATAAGAGCCATACCCGCAGCTAGACAAACTCAATATCCTGCGGAACTTATGTAGCCAAGCTACCTTGTAACCCGCCCATAAGTGAACTCAGACTCAACTCAACGAGCTCGGGCGTTCGCATCCATAAGTGAACTCAGACTCAACTCAACGAGCTCGGATGCCTAGTTACATCTCACGAACTCGGACTCAACTCAACGAGTTCGGAACTCAACCATCCTAGTGACATGTCACTTGTATTCTAATCTATTCCCAAGGTTCAAACGGGCTTTTTCCTCAATCACACATCTTTGTCGTCTTCCATGGAATATCGAAACCGATACTCGGTAGCAATTCATATTTAACAAGTAATAAACATAAGTTGCATATTACTCAACAATAACCACAAAGCATAATATTTCATAATAATAATCATCATATCATATAAATATCATTAAGTTAATTAAAATGAAAATTATGTTACTACATTTACACATGAACTTACCTCGGTACAAAATTATTAGCAATTGAGCCTATTCTTCGTAAACTTTGTTTTTCCCTCGATCGCGACTTGAATCTCGTTTCTCTTGATCTATAATGCCAAATTAATCTTATTTAATACATACATTCATCAAAACAGCATTTAATACAAACTTTGACAAAATTACATTTTTGCCCCAAAACTTTTGCATAATTACACTTTTACCCCTAGGCTCGGGAATTAAACTTCATCCCTTATTCTTATGTTTTATGACATGCTGATCATTTTCCCTTCTATGGTAACATCAAATTCACACTCTAACATGTACTTATGACTATTAGGTATTTTTACCAATTAAGCCCTTTTACTCGTTTTCGCTTAAAACCAAGTAGTACAAGTTGTCTAACATAATTTAAAACCTCAGTTTCTTTTATAAAACACCAAAATACACAAATTTCTCCTATGGGTATTCTTCCAATATGAACCCTAGGTTGAATTATTGCTAGCATAAGCTTAATCAAGCTATCGGGATTCCAAAAACGTAAAGAACATTAAAAACGGGGCTTGGAATCACTTACTATGGAGCTTGGAAGCTTGAAAAACACCCTAGCTATGGAGAACCCTTGAAATTTTGGCCTAATGAAGAAGATGGACAAAAATTGGCTTTTAATTTTGTTTTTAATTCATTTTAATAACTAAATGACCAAAATGCCCTTACTACTAAACTTTCCAAAAATTCCATCCATGTCCAATTTTTGTCCATAGACTTAGAAATTGGTCAAATTAATATTTAAGACCTCCTCATTAATATTCCAAAACAATTTCATACTAAAAACTCCTAGAATGCAAGTTTTACAAATTATTTGATTTAGTCCCTAATTTTAATCTAAGCACTTTAGGCATAGGATTTCATCACGAAATTTTCACACAATCATGCAATCATATCATAAACATCAAAATAATTATAAAATAATTATCTCTATCTCGAATTTGTGGTCATGAAACCACTATTCCGATTAGGCCCTAATTCGGGATATTACAATTCTATTTTGCAACAATTTAGGTGCAGGGGACACACAGTGGGATCACATGCCCATGGGGCTGACTGTGTGTCACACACGGCCTAGACACATGCCCGTGTGTCTACCCGTGTGGACAAAAACAAAGCTGTTTACCAAGCCATTTTGCCACCCTTATTCACACATACACTTACCCCAATTCAAAGGCACAAAACAATACATACTTGGCAACCAAAACATCCACATTCGTGGTTAAAACATATCAACTCAATGTCTTTATCTAACATATTCACTACATTTATTAAGCCCTAAATCAAACATACAAATTTCACATTCATTAGACTTCATTAAATTACTTTCTAGTTACCAAATTATACTCAAATTCCTCATCTCATCAATAGGTCACATTTCCAAAAATTACACAATCATGCCATTAATCATATTTCCAAACATTTCACATTCACCAAGCATACCATGATCATATCACCATAGACATTGACACATATATGAATATACTTAGGCTTACAACCATGTTAGCCAATATAAGCCAACTTACATGACCAAATAGCAAAACAAGCCTTTGACGATTACAAGCCATTACATTGACTAAAATCATATGACGCATATAATAAAATGACCAAGTCTCTATACATGCCACAACTCAAAATACTTGAATTCATCAATACCCAAAACGATAGCTTGATAGTGTTATAGGATCTCTGGTGATCTCCAACCCGAGCTAGCTTGACGGCACTATAAAACATGGGAAAGGAAGGGGGTAAGCTATATAGCTTAGTAAGTCCGTATGAACATAATATGAAACTCTTACCAATCATTTACCGAATCCAATGATATAAACACAAGATAATATAAATTGCATTAAAACTCATAGTTATAACTTATTCAGTCACATTGTTTGTTCTATCAATTTGCAAGCATAATTTAACATGTCTTGCCATTAGCCTAATAACCGAAATCTCTCTATTATAACTGTTTACCACAATCAACCAATCATTTCAAACCTCATAATAAACATGCACATTAATTATGAGTGTTCACTTTTCAAGCATATATTCTAACATCTTTCAATTGTTTAAAGCCCATATCTTCTCATAATCATTTTAATAGGCAATTATGCCAATCTTTCCTTTTTCTCATATTCGATAAATCACAATTTGTGTGAATCAAACATGCTAGATCATAACTCAATTTGGCACAAAAGCCAATTACACAATCGCCAACTGAATTTACCATATATTTTGTACATCACGAGCATAGATCAATAATCACAAGGCTTTCGCATAAACATTCTCATGGAAACCATGAACTCACAATATCATGAAGTCAATGCTTATAAACTTTATGTACGTACCTGTACAAATTCATAATACTTACATGCTATTTATCTTCTTCGACATACCCATTAAATTACCCGTTGAACCACCTAGAATACTAAAGGATACTCGAGAATCTCGTACACACGGTACCGTACCAATGCCATATCCCAGATATGGTCTTACATGTAATATTGTATCGATGCCAATAGCCCAGCTATGGTTTTACACGAAGTCTCATATCAATGTCATGTCCTAGATATGGTCTTACACGTAATCTCAGTAACCCTAACGTCATGACATTTGTATCCTATCTATTCCTAAGGTTCAACCAGGACTTTCGCTGTATGGAATCTATGTCAGTTATCTTCGTAGTATCGTACTCAATAGCATTCACATTTCATTTCAATAATATAGCATTTACAACAATTATATAAATTAAGCATTTATACATATATAATTTAATGCTTATTAAACATACGAACTTACCTCGACATAAAAATGGCGAAAAGGACCTAACCGTCAAATACTCATTTTTCTCCCGTTCTAATTTTGAACCTCATTTTTCTTGATCTATAATATCACATTTAACTTATTTAATCATTATACTATTCAAATCAGCCCAAAATCTCATTATGGAAAAAATTATATCTTTGCCCCTAAAGCTTGACATTTTTACAATTTAGTCCCTAGGCTCGTAAAATGAAATGTACTTAATTTCTTTCACACCCATGCCTAGCCGAACCTTATACATGCTTATAACAGCCCAAAATTTTTTTTATTCACATTTTTACACCCGTTTCACAACTTTTTACAAGTAGGTCCTTTTTAGGTATTTTCATCGAAAGTCACTTAGCAAAAGTCATTTATCTAACAACTAACATGCATTTCCTACCATTAGACATCAAAATACACAAATATCCATCATGGGTAAAATTTTAGACCTTGGTTATTTCTTAAATTAGTGGTAGAAATAGATAGATCATGTTACGAGGATTTTAAAAACATAAAAATCATTAAAAATGGGGCTAGAACGGACTTACAATTGAGCTTGGAAGTTTGAAAAACCCTAGCCATGGTTTCCGCTTGTGAATTTTGGCTATGGGGTAGAAGATGAGTAAAAATTGGCTTTTAATTTGGCTTTTTAATTCATTTAATTACCAAATTACTAAAATACCCTTAATGAAAAACTTTAGAAACATACCTAACCTTGTCCATTTTTGTCCAACAACTTAAACAATGGTCTAATTACCATTTAAGGACCTCCAATTTAAAATTTCATAGCAAGTAGACACCTCTAGCATGTAGAACTCAACTTTTGCATTTTTTTCAATTTAATCCTTTTGACTAAATTGAGTGCCCAAACGTCAAAATTTTCACATGAAATTTTCACGAAATTATTCCATAAAATTGTAAACTATAAAAATATAATAAAAATAAATTTTTCTACATCAGATTTGTGGTCCCGAAGCTACTGTTCCAACTAGACCCAAAATCGGGCTATTACAACTCCCCCTTTAAGGATTTTCGTCCCCGAAAATCTTACCAAAAAAGATATTAGAGTAAGGTTCTCGTAGTTTCCTCTACCTCATCGAAGAGTCCTCTTCGAGGGTAATACTTTCAGAAGGACTCTGTCATCTATTTGGAAGCTAATATCTTAAATTTTCAAATTTGTATATTACTTATGTCAGTCTGAAGTTGCTTTCAACTTTTATGAATCACTTTCACCTTTTTCCTCATAATCACAAATCAATTCCACCCCGTATATCTCTTTCCAATCACCTTTGAACTCTGAAACACAGTGTCAAAGCATATCGTCAAAGATCTGAATTACTCTCTCAGGCTTACCGTCAATCTAAAGATGAATTACATTGCCAAGATGCAACTGCGTACTTTGATTATATTCCCTATCATCAGGACATCTTCTTCAAATAACTGCATATTTATTACTCCCTGAATGAACAAATAAGCTACTATTGGGTTTCGTACAACATTTTCTGAATAAGCTCTGGATAATTCATTGCACGAATTCTATCTCGAAGTAATAATAATAGAAATCAAAATCAAAAGTCATCTTACATTGTATTCGTTTAGTTTACCACTCACTATCACATTTTTGAGGTTCTCAATCTTGCAAAGAAAACATTGCTTTAGCTTTTTAATTTAGCTAAATTCAGACTTCCATCAAATAAGATTAATCATGAAACCAACACCCACAAAATGAACAAAGGCTTTCCATTCAAGCATCTGCAACTATATCTACCTCCCCAAAGGTTAATCGTTAACTATTCACAATCTTTCAATTGTTCAAGTCATCAACGTTGTCTTAATTTTTAGATTTTTTTTGTAACATTAGATACTTTATACTCTTGGAATCAAGAAGCACATGACATTTTTGGTTGAACAAACGATGTCATCAATTTCTCAACACAGGCATACTAGCGGCTGACTCTAATTCACTCTTCGAACAATTCTTTTAATGAGACTTTAACCATATGAAAGCATAAACTGTCATTTTACATTCTTACATTAAAACACATTCCAATCCGTTCGATAGTGCATTACTGAAAAAAAATCACAAATTCTTTACTCAATTCAAACAGAACCCAGAGTCAGTGTTTCGTTTAATAACACCTTCAACTGTTTTCAACTTTGTTAACATGCAACAGACCATCCAAACTTTCACAAATCAGATAACTCATCAATCGGAATAGCTTTAACTCATAACAACATCATTTGATTAGAACAAATCTAATAGGTATATCTCTGTATCATACTTTCTAGAATATGAATTCTTCCTTTCGTCTATTCACCCATGAATGTATAAGATTTTATTTTCTTACCTAACGATAAACTTAAATGCATATAACTCAAATTACCTTTCAACTGACCAACTCCCTCAAATAAAAAAAAACAACTGAGTCGATCTCAACTATCAAATAATAACATATCAAAATACTCCTTTCTTCATGCTATTAAACAACTCAAACATATAATCTTTTATAATTTCCTTAACATGCTAATCAAAGATCTTTACAACTGCATTAGCTCAAGGAAACAATATATCCTGATTGAACTCATTGGCCTTAATCAAATTTACCTAAGAAAAGAAAACCTTCATACAATTTGAGCTTGAGCTTCCACTATCTATACCTTTGCCGATGTCAATTCCTTCCACAAAAATTAGAGAAATCCTGATACCAGAATCACCACGTTCCTATGATCGAACCAGAAATACACCCATAATAGACATAGTTATCACAAGTCAAAGTACACACTTTAAAGATGAGCCATGATTGATAATTTATGAAATAAGGATGATAAGAAAACCGAGATAAAGAAATCCAAGATGCAAATACCATTGGAAGTTCGAGAATATAACTCATAAGAAATAATAAAGATCTTGATGATTCCTCGGAGAAAACCAGAAGAAAAACAATGCTTACACGCTCTGGAATCAATTGTAACAGAGATAATATATTTTCCAAATATATATAAAAAACAAAACAACATCCAGTAGAAACAAAAGAATAGCCTCACATAAATTTTCACCATCATCTTTTATTCCAAACATAATAGAATAGAACCCCAAAGTGAGAGAGATAAGATATGCTGATCATCAACCAACCAGACCAACAGTGCTTTCATCTAACATTATAATCAGCTAGCATTCTCATACGATAAGAATTTCATCAGAAAATGAACAATCACATATATCTCTGAGGATAAATGGATATATAAAATACCTAGGAGAGATCATCATAATTTATTCAATTTCAACTGTTACACTCAAACATCTTTACGATTCAAATATCATTTCTCTGACTAATTCTGTCATCACTAATCTCGTATTATTCCATTCACTAACGAAAATCAATCTGGAAGAAATTCCAGCAAATACATACCTTAGACATCATACCTGAATGAGTCGATTAGCCGAGATTAACTTTTTCTTTTACCGTGACATTGCAAAATCCAAATGATCTTTAGAATAACCTGACATCTTTTCCAAAACTGTATTCACTTGCCAAACTATTCTCAACTCTAACCACATTATCAGTTATTCTGCTATTGAACTCTTTAGTCTCTCACTTGTAGCTCATTTAACATAAATCTCGTGAAATTTTGTCATAAAATACCACATTGGTAAGGGGGTGAGGTCGTAAAGCCTCTAACTCGACTCTCATATATGCACACATGTGACTTAACATTCATCATCATCATAATATGATCACAGTTATATAATTCACTTCAGGAAAATTAACATACATATTTATGTTACACGAACTTTTCGAGTATATTATTCAAACGAACTTTCCGAGTATATTATTCAAACAAGTGCACTTATACATACATTCTATAACTTTTGAGTAAATTTACTTATCGCATTCACTTAATCAAACAAGTTAGGCACATAACATCATACGAATGAAAACAAACATGGATGAGCTTATCACAATATAAACTTTTATTTTGTTTCATAAAATCACCATAATCCATCAAAACACAACGTTCAATTGGAACAATGACATTTTACCTATATTTCTCAACTTATGGTTATTTCATTTTGTACATCATCACATACATATCATGAACTCTTATTCATACCTTTCTAAGTTTCAACTTATCACAAACACATTTTCAAATATCTTAGTATCACTTTCAGCGTTTTCGAAAGTAGCTCGGCTGGAAAGCATCTTTGTCTCAACAAAACAATTTCATTAGAGTCAGGTGAGATATCACACTATCACATATTATATATGACATGTATAGCTAGACTCTCACACATGCAAGTTTAGTCCAAGAATCGACTAAACTATAGCTCTAATATCATTAAATGTAACACCTCTTACCCATATTCAACGTCGGAATAGGGTACGAAGCATTATCGGACTTAAACACAAGTAAACATACACTTCCGAGCCATAAAATTTGGCATCAAATTCAAAATTTTTGTATTTAATCATAAGGTCCCTAATACAAGACTATAAGGCCCAAAACGTGCTTTGGAAGTGGTTCGGGACTAAACCGAGAACCTTAGAAAATTTTACGAAACTTAGAAAATTTTTGCTAAAACAGGGGTCACACGCCCGTGTTAGGAGGCCGTGTGGTCACACACGCCCATGTCCCTAACCCCATGTAACTCTCTGTTTGTCACCAAAGAGCAAATTAAAGTCACACAGCCATGGGACACGCCCGTGTCTCGAGGTCGTGTCTTTCACACGGCTCAGATACATGGCCGTGTCTCATACCCGTGTGCTCGATACTGAGCATTCTGTTTTGCAACAATTTAGGTGCAGGGGACACACGGCCGGATCACACACCTATGAGGCTGACCGTGTATCACACACGGCCTAGACACATGCCCATGTGTCTACCCGTGTGGACAAAAATAAGGCTATTTACCAAGCCATTTTGCCACCCTTATTCACACATACACTTACCCCAATTCAAAGGCACAAAACAATACATACTTGGAAACCAAAACATCCACATTCATGGTTAAAACATATCAACTCAATGTCTTTATCTAACATATTCACTACATTTATTAAGCCCTAAATCAAACATACAAATTTCACATTCATTAGAGTTCATTCAATTACTTTCTAGTTACCAAATTATACTCAAATTCCTCATCTCATCAATAGGTCACTTTTCCAAAATTACACAATCATGCCATTAATCACATTTCCAAACATTTTACATTCACCAAGCATACCATGATCATATCACGGCCCATGTGGTCCAACCGTGCCAAAAATAGGTCATATACTGACTTTTTAACACGGCCAACAGACACGGCCGTGTGCCATGATCGTGTAAAATTTATCTAGCTACTGACTTTTTCACACGGCCACAAGGCACACCCGTGTTCCTTGACCATATGGCACAATGCAGGCTTGGTTTAAGCCAATTTGCCACCCATTAAGGGTTCAATCTTACAAGCATTATTAAGCAACTAATACCCCAACATTTCTATCCAATTCCATGCTCAAAGATGACCAAAACACCTTAGAATATAACACATTTCAAAACATACATCAAAACTATGCACAAACATATCATTTGTTAGCCAAATTCAAATGGCATAACTTTTACATACATATCAACTAACTCATTCTAGCCTATACATGCCATACTTAAGAATATGTACATTTCCAAAAGTACCAAAAAGAGTTCGATGGTGTGATGACAATCCTTGACTATCCCGAGCCTTCAGTAGCTATGATAACTGTAAAACAGACAGAAATCATACAGAGTAAGCTATAAAGAGCTTAGTAAGCCAAACACAATTGGTCTAATTACTAAAGTACATACAGTACAAAACAACCATAAGAATTCATAGCTATTCCTCATAGTAGTTCATAAACTTAACCATGCTCTTTTGCTTGTATGCATATCATTTTCATTTCCATGATTAAGTACTATACAAACGTACCTATATAGATTATGCATTTCACATATTCATTTTCATAACTCATACCTTATCATCAGATGGTTCAGAAACGATACAGATATTCATAAACGAGTACAATGCCAATGTCCCGGACGTGGTCTTACATGTAATTCAGTATCGATACCTCTGTCCCAGACAGGATCTTATACGAAATCAGATACGATGCCGATGTCCCAGACATGGTCTTACACGTAAACTTCAAATCGAGGCCTGTGTCCCAAACACAGTCTTACACGATAATTCAGATCAATACCAACGTTCTTTTAACAGGCTCTCAAAGCCGTCCAATGCAGATAACAGTTTATAAACACAGAAGTTAATCAACTTAACACATAAGTGTAGTTTGACTTACCTCGGACGGATTTCGGATAAAATGAGTCAACTATTCAACTATTTTGGACCTCCCTCGATCTAAGTCCAATTTTCTTTGTTCTTGATCTAATACAATACAAATTCAACCATTCAATCATTCATTTCATTCAATTTAATCCATATACACATATTTTGGGCACTTTTCACTTTAGCCCTTACATTTTCACACTTTGACAATTTAGTCCATTTTTCACCAAAACTATAGTTTGGCCAATTATACATGGCTTCCATACAAGCCCAATTAACACATTAAATTCACAATTTAGTCCTTCAAAACCCCATTTTCACAAATTAGCCCAAATAGCTCATTTCATCAAAATTTAAGAACAAAACATGATAATCTAACATATATCTTTCATAATCCATATAAGAGCACTACCAAGCTCATATAATCATCAATGGCACATTTCATAATCTTCAACAAAAATAGAAATTTAAACATGGGTTTTGAAGAACACAAAGCAACGATCACAGAAACGTAAAAATTATCAAAAACCGAGCAAAATGGACTAACCTATTTACTCATGCAAGGGCCAAAAGTTTTGAAGCTTCAATGGCTTCTTCTTTCTCCCAATTTCGGCTGAACATGCATGAAAATGACTTTATTTTCATGATTTCTTTTATTATAATTAACATATTTTACCTAATTACCTAACCATCCTTTAAAAATTTATCTATTTACTATATTGCCAAACCATGTCTCCCACTATCATATAATGGTCTTATTGACATACAAGGGCTTCAACTTTAACAAACCATAGCCCTTAGGCACTTTAGCAACTAGTAGGCAACTTTTACAACTTACGCGATTTGGTCATTTTTGCAAATCGAGCACAGAAACAGACAAATTAAATCACAGAAATTTCACAGATATAAATTCAAACATCACAGACACAAAAAATAATATTAAAATATTTTTCAGACTCGAATTTATAAACCAGTATTTCAACTAGGGTCGAAATCTGACTGTTACAAGTGTTCACTTTTCAAGCATATATTCTAACATCTTTCAATTGTTTAAAGCCCATATCTTTTCATAATCATTTTAAAAGGCAATTATGTCAATCTTTCTTTTTTCTCATATCCGATAAATCACAATTTGTGTGAATCAAACATGCTAGATCATAACTCAATTTGGCCCAAAAGCCAATTACACGACCGCCAACCGAATTTACCATATATTTCGTACATCACAAGTATAGATCAATAATCACAAGGCTTTCGCAAAAACATTCTCATGGAAGCCATGAACCCATAATATCATGAAGGCAATGCTTATAAACTTTATGTATATACCTGTACAAATTCGTAATACTTACATGCTCTTTCTCTTCTTTGACATACCCATTAAATTACCCGTTGAACCACCTGGAATACTAAAGAATACTCGGGAATCTCGTACACACAGTACCGTACCAATGCCATATCCTAGATATGGTCTTAAATGTAATCTCGTATCGATGCTAATAGCCTAGCTATGGTCTTACACGAAGTCTCATATCGATGTCATATCCCAGATACGGTCTTACACGTAATCTTAGTAACCCTTACATCATGACATTTGTATCCTATCCATTCCTAGGGTTCAATCTAGACTTTCACTGGATCGAATCTCTGACGGTCATCTCTATAGTATCGTACTTAATAGCATTCACATTTCATTTCAATAATATAGCATTTACCACAATTATATCAATTAACCATTTATACATATATAATTTAATGCTTATTAAACATACGAACTTACCTCGACATAAAAATGGCGAAAAGGACCTAAACGTTAAATACTCATTTTTCCCCTATTCTAATTTTGAACCTCGTTTTTCTTGATCTATTATATCACATTTAACTTATTTAATCATTATACTATTCAAATCAGCTCAAAATCACATTATGGCAAAAATTATATTTTTGCCCCTAAAGTTTGACATTTTTACAATTTAGTACCTAGGCTCGTAAAATGAAATGTACTCAATTTCTTCAACACCCATGCCTAGCCAAACCTTATACATGCTTATAGCAAAAATTGGCTTTTAATTTGGCTTTTTAATTCATTTAATTACCAAATTACTAAAATGCCCTTAATGAAAAACTTTAGAAACATACCTAACCTTGTCCATTTTTGTCCAAAAATTTAACCAATGGTCTAATTACCATTTAAGGACCCCCAATTTAAAATTTCATAGAAATTAGACACCTCTAGCATGTAGAACTCAACTTTTGCATTTTTTTTTCAAAGTCCTTTTGACTAAATTGAGTGCCCAAACGTCAAAATTTTCGAATGAAATTTTCACCAAAATCATTTCATAAAACTGTAGGCCATAAAAATATAATAAAAATAAATTTTTCTATGTCAGATTTGTGGTCCCGAAATCACTATTCTGACTAGACCCAAAATCGGGCTGTTACACGGGCGTGTGGCATAGTCGTGTGTGCAAGCCAGAGAGTTACACGGGGTCAAACACGGCCTCCCACATGGGCGTGTTCCAAGGTCACACGGGCGTGTCCCTTGGACCACATGGGCGTGTGAGCCCTGCACTTGTAAAAATTTTGTAATTTCACAAAAAATTCTTAGAGGTCCCGATTAAGTCCCGATTCGATTCTAATGCTCGTATTGGACCTCGAGGGCCCGATCAAGAGATGTTATGGATGATCTCGGTAAATGAATAGCAATTTACATAGATTAATTGAAAAATGTTCTGAATGTTCTAGTAATGTTCTGAAACCCTGTTCTAGCGACGGGTACGGGTTAGGGGTGTTACAATAACATTGAACCACTATTAACTTGCACATGTAATAGAATGTGCCCATCCTGAGTGCCAAAAGAAATAGTTGGGTGGATACTACCACGTCAAACTGACTATTTAGGTCTACGCACAAGAACCTTGAATCCGCCAAAATTAGGGTGTTATAGTCTAACTAAATGGTTCGATCAGAATCATAAAATAATAATATAGTAAACGCTTCTTTCTAACTAAGGATTTAACATATTCATCTAATAGTTGGGGCAACGTGTAATCTACAGGGGAGTTTGCCAAACCACCAAGCTTGCTAAACACAGACTTTGCCCGAAGAAGCATTCATAGACTTACCTACTTAGTCACAATTAATATCTTACTCACTCAAAACTTACTCTAAACACCATACTCCGATAAACAGTATTTGAATACTAGGAGTATGCCAGGCAAGATGTTACATCACAACATTTAAGGAAAAAACTCACCTCACTGAAGCATTGGGTGGTGTTCGGATAACACTAGTAAAGTGAAATTTCTCAAACATACTGATGTTTTTCAACAAGAGCTAAATAGTTCAGTGAGGTAAAAACCCCTTTAGTGAAAATATTTTTCCTACTTTAACCTTTTTATTCTACTTTAATAAATCTAAAACAAAAGCATAAATATAATTGATAGTTATAAAAACATGGGTTTTTTTACAAATTAAACAAATTATATAAATACAAATATAAATTTAATAATTATAAAAGTAAATATATTCTTTTATAAAAAAGTAAATATGTTATAAACTATTTTATTATATAATGCTTGTAATTTTATATTATAATTATGATATTAATATTTTTAATTATCAATTTTGAAAATTATATTTTATATTTTATTACTTAATATAGTTATGAATTGTAATTATTTATTATATTATAAGAACTTTTAAACTAATGTTTATAATAATTATTTCTACTGTCATCAAACTACTATTGTTGCATTTGCATCTAAACATAATTTCGTTATTTATTTTAATTTTATCACTATAATATTCAATCTCACCGCTACAATTATTTTTAATCTCATTAGAATCAATCTTATTGTTCATCCAAAGAAAGCTTTAAAGGGCTAAAAGTTAAAGATTAAAAAATATTGAATATATTTATTAGTAATACGAAGCTAGATGTTTCCCATTCACAGAGACTATTTAAACCAAAAATCCTTTAACGAGGCTTTACATTAGGCTTAGAACAATGAGTATATGTTATATCCAACGATCAATATAATAACTAGCACCGTTTTGAACCATTATGAAACCAATTCTGGTGTAAACACCATCACAAACACGCGGCCTAAAATAAGCAACCTACTCCTTTGCTGCACAATTGAATGTAAGATATCATATTCGTTTTTAGAATAATTCAAAAATAATTGCAACCTTATGATTTAAAACATTGAAATGAATAAGACATTTCACTTAAAAGTCATTGCAAGTATTAAATAAATTTAAATTGTCCCATATACAATAAACCGATATTAAAGACAATCAAGCACAATATCAAATTACATTTCTTGAATCAAACAAGCAAAATATAAGGTTGTGTCTCAAAATTTTGATGCCTAAGTCTCAAGACAATGGACCATGTCTCAGCACATTACTCTCAATATTTGAACATTTAACTTCAATGTTTTATGTGTTCCATTTTCTTGAGACAATATGCCTAATGTATCGAGATATGCATCTGAAAATGCATGAATATTCACAAAATATTCTTAATATCTCAAGTCGTGTTCTTGAGGTCTTGAACATGAACGTAAAAATGCAATTTTTTTTCAAGTCATAGTGTCATGCCTCTATTTGTTTCTAAATATGTTTAACATGCAACCAAAATTATGTAATTCACCGAATAAGTAAGTGTAACACATATCAACATGCATATAACACCAATATAAAAGTGATCAAGGATGTTTAAATGATACCAAAACATACCAAACAGAGTAAATGTCTCAAAACAATATAGAAACCATTTCAAGACTACAAAATCCATTTAGAGTCAATTTAGCATTGCTTCTTAAAAGCACTTTTAAGTCAAAAAGTATTTTAGAGTAAAAGCTAAAAATCTATTTTTTTTATCAAAAAAGTACTTTTGCAAAACTTTTTTTTTGTCTCAAAAACACTTTTAAATAATTCAAAAGCATATTGTTTAATAATGCTTTTATCTCAAACGTATTTTTTGTCTCAAAAGTCCTTTTGAAAAGCCATGCTAAACAGACTATTTATGACCCAAATACTTGCCGAATTTCAAAAAATTTAAAAGAAAATTATAAAACCCAAGGGATTAGTTGAGACTTAGTCCTCATATTTTGGTCAATGTCCGAATCAATCACAAAACACATGCTACATGTGCAAGGAACAAACAATATACAATAGAGATATTAGTTGACACAAAAACTAAAGGATTTTAATTTAGTGAAAAAATTTAAAGAAAATTCTATCTAAATTTTTGCGAGAAAGGTTAGAGTTATAAAAGTTATGCCATTGTCCTCAAATAGAGTTATAAAAGTTATACCATTGTCCTCAAAAGGTTACTAGTCATAAATTAGAAAATCCTCAATAATGAAAAATTAAAATAGTAAAGATAGATAATTAGAGTCAAACTAATATAAATTCAAATGTTGAAACTTTTTCGGCCCAAACACGCTACTTGAGAACTGCTCTATCAGCTACAACAAAAGTAAAAAAATTTTGGCTAATGGCTCTTTGGGTTTGGACGTTACCTAGCCTATTCAAAGTTGGAAGCTCCATACTTGCAAGTTTCCATCAACCAATGGATCAATTTCCAGAGGAAGTGAACTCGGATTTGACCATTATCTAGAAAGCTTAAGACACTACGATGAAATGGAATGAAACGAAATGAATTTATTATAAACCCAAAAAAAAGTGGACTGAGGCCACCCCAAGGGGACCTTACTGTTGTTTGACAAGTCCTCTAACTGATCACAAATCAAATGGAGCCGAAGAATCAGCCTTTGCTGAAACAAAATTACAACATCAGGAACTCACAGCTTTGAAAAACAATAAAAGAATTTGCAGTTTTCCCCCAATCAATAGAGAAAGGTTTAAGCCACAGATGTTTCAATTGGTTACAAGCGGTTCACTCAGTTCCAACAGTTCATTCGCTAGCCCTGTAAACACCACTGAATCAGTTTCAATAGGTTTGAACTTTATAAGGGCTGAAGGCACCAAATCCTCATCGTCTAGCGTTCGGGCTTTCTGTCCAGCTGCCGGGAAAGAAGGGATCACCCTCCGTTTAACCAGTACAGGATCCAACAGCTCAAACTCCAAGGACGGTTCTTTCAGTGATAAGCTGACAAACTGAGGATAAAAAACAGCATATATCATTTCACATTCCAACAGGATGAACAAACTAAATAGTAAACCTGGAAATATCTTGAGAATGAAGAAACTAATAGGAAACAATACAAACAACTAGGCATGAGGACTAACCTTGTAGAGAGAACTAGTTGGCTCCCAAGGTGCAAAAACGGCTTGAAGAACCACTCCATCAGGAAACTGGATGCGAATCATTGTTCTTCTATACCTCCTTCGGCCTGCTTTTGCCTGCTTTTCCTTGAAAGATTTAGGGATTAAGAGCTGTGATTCTGCGTTCTTTTTCTTTCTCAACTCTGGTTCTCTTTTCACCTCTTCAGCTGATAGGCTGTAGAAAGAATCCGGTAGCTCAATTTTTGCTGCTACACTCTCAGATACAGAGAAGAAGACCCGGATCTACAATGACAAAAAATTCATGTTCTGAGTTAGAGATATATGCTGCATTGGGAGATAGGTGACAGGGGGCAGTAATGGACATCTGATAATCTTGATTAATCGCATATTCTACTAATGAAATTGCATAAAAATTGTGCATATTCACTGAATATCAACATTCAACAACGTAGACAGAGGATGAACAATTAAATGACAAATAAGTATACAGAAAAGACCAAAAACAAAAAATGAAACAATTGAACAGTAAGCGATGCAGTCAAGTTTCCTATAATTTACAACTCTTCATTTAAAACAACCATAAACAAAGGCAGTTCAATAATATTCTAGAAGAGAATTCATTTCACCAAATATTACATCTATTTCCTTAGCCACATTCTTATTTCACCTATGTTAGCAAACAATGCATTAATCAAGGATTCTATGGTAATCAATAGCCTAAAATACAGATAAAGATAAAAGGGGTAAAACCATTCGAATATCTACAAACAATTAATTACCTGTCTGTCAATCTTCTTTGGCTCAACCACTTCCTCTTTCTCACTCTTGTTACCTTCTTCTATCTTTCCCTGTTCCAACAACATTATTGCCTTGTTCATCAAACTAATCATCTCCTTCTTAGGAACATCCATGACTGCCCACATTTCCCCTCCTTCTTCCTTCAACACAAATCCAACAAGCTCCAACAGCTCAACTCCTCCAGAGACCTCGCCAATTGCTTCCCTTATCTTTGGATTACTCATCCGAATCTTCCTGAACTTGTCATTCCCAGGTTCCTTAACTATGTTCCTCAACAACCTAAGAAAAACCTGAACTGATCCGTCTGGTGGGTTCCCTGAAATATATGAACCAATGCAAACCTCCAATTCAATCCCTGACGACTCTTGTAACTCGTTCTCATTCGATCCCGTATCTGTGTCACCGCCTTCTCTATTGGATGAATTGATCTCAATACAAGTTTCTACATGTTTAGATACCTCCTCCTCAGACACATAAGGAGCACCACAAATCGGACACTCAAACATATTCAAGGTGAATCCATTTTCGGATACCTTGCTAGAAGTGATCAATGAACCGTAAGGATCGAACCCGTTTTCCGGCTTCCGAGGTGGTTCAAGATTGCTGGGCGTGTTTTGATCGGAATTTGAAGATTTAGAGGGCAAATAAGGCTTGGAAGTGGAAGAGGAGGAAGAAGATGAGGGAGGAATAGGGTTCTGAGAAGGGGTGTGAGGTGGGGAGGGACGGGTAAGGATGGGGTTAACAGGTCCGGAAGAAGAGGAACCCAAGACTCGACCTTGCCCCTTGAAATTCCCAGATGATGAAAATTGGTTGTTGACTTTCTTCATGAATCCACTCCATTTGCCTTTCATTTCATCCATTACTATTTCTCTGGGTAAATGTCCTTTTTGTTTTGAAGCTCCAAACTGAATATGAATAAGAGCAATATCAATAACAACAAAGAAGAAGCTTAGGAAGGTAACAAAAAAAGGTAATGAAGGAACCGAAGAAATGAGTGGGGGAAACTAGAAATTATAAAAAGTTATAGCAGACTCAGAAAATCAACAATGAAGAAATAAGAACAAAGAGGGTTTACCTTACCTTACCTCGGAGGATCAGTTGGTCTTTCGTCGATAACAGAATTTTTTAATTTCTTAACTGTTAAGAATAGGTAGATGTAATTGGCAGATAGAACGGATAATGGACCCCACCCACACTTTGAATTGTCCATAACCAAATACACGCCCTCTTTCTCGCTTATCTAAACCAATAACATTCCACCACGTA
This sequence comes from Gossypium anomalum, assembly GCA_025698475.1. Lineage (NCBI taxonomy): Eukaryota > Viridiplantae > Streptophyta > Magnoliopsida > Malvales > Malvaceae > Gossypium > Gossypium anomalum. The sequence continues at coordinate 68,259,670 of CM046956.1, forward strand.
TAATACCCCTATCTTTTTTTTAGTTAACAATCATATTAATAAAAACTACAAAAAATCATATTAATAAATTGAACATTCCAAGTTTCGACTTCAAACGTTGAATGTTTTGCCTATTGTCTACCCAAGCTTTTTGTCCCAAGTATTTTTTGGAACTCGACCCAAGTCGAACAATCAGACCAAGCCTATTCGAGTTTCAATCCACTACATTAACTTCTGCTCCAATTAATCTGTATATTTACATTCATGATTCATCCACTAATTACCTTATTGCCAATCACTAGAGCTTTGAATACGCAGAATGTTTCGATCCACATTGAAGTTGAAATTGAAATTGAAATTGAAATTGAAATGAAAAATCACCAAAGAGAAGAATTTGATTATATAAACGTAAAGAAGTGCGCATCCCAGTAAAATTTAACTCATTTACAATTTACATCTAAGCCAACCCTAGACTGTCTAAACTCTAGTCGAGACCTCCAATGGCCTTGTACATATGTGCTTCAATCTCACTCCCAAAAGGAAGAGATCTTTGCTTGGAGTTTGAATCCGAAGTTCCAACTTCCACTTCAGTCTCCGCAAAGCCCAAGTCACGCCCTTCGGAAACTGGCCACCTTCTACCTTATTAAATGAACAAGAGGAGCCAAGGTCCCCCAGAAAGGAATCGTTGAGAAATTCATGGCAACATTTGCCGTGCTCCACAAGGTTCTAGCAAACTCCCCTGTCAAATTTAAGTTCATTTCATAATCTCCCCCCCCCCCCCCCCCAAAACAACAAACCATCAAAGCTAGTAGTAGTAACCGAGAGAAGATCAGTTTTGCCACTGGAAACATTTTGTTCCTTCTTCCGCCGATCATTATGCTGCTGTTCAAGATTCCGACATCTTCTTGCACCATGGGCAGTCAAAATGATCTCATCCATATATTAAGGGATCAATTATAGTTTTACCAGAATAAGTGAGGCATCAGAAAGGGAATCAAAGCTTCGGCCAAAGGGTTCAGAACCCAAGCTGTAAGCTCACCTTCCTGGAAGTACTGAGGTTCAATCAGGGTCAGTAGCTACAGAATCTTTGATTAAAATCTCATCATGATTCATGAATGGATGATCGTAAGGTCCAAGATAAATAGAGTGATGAACTCAAAAATTGGAAAAAAAAAAAAAAAAAAAAAAAAAAAAAAAGTTCGCCCACAAACTTCCAAGCGCTTAAAACTCCAAAGATAACGAGCTTACCAGTAAAGAATTGAAGCCAAATTGGCGTTCAAGAATGAATGGTTACCGTAAGGCAATCGTCCTTCTAGAGCATCGAGTAGGTATAGAAAAATTATGGCCCTAGTTTCAAATCCATATTTCAAACGTTTTACTAGAGAATGATATGGCGCTGTACCAATGTAGAAAGCTATAGGGTAAGTAGACAATTTGAGGCATTGGACATCACAGCTTCAATTATGTCCATTCGATCATCATGTTGCCTTGCATAACAAAGTTCCAAACGATAATCAACTTGTTCTAATTGGATACTAAATCCTAAATTTCAACTCCAAAAGCAGTTGTCAATATTGAAACAACAGCGATAACTTGAACCAAACCCCAACTTTTTTAATCAAATCGTAAATTGAATAACAGAGATGCAATAATAACAACATATAATTCTTTCAAGATAAACCTCTCAAATCATCCAAACACATCAGATATGAAATTCAAACAAAAAGATTATTAAAAAGAAAAGAAAAAGAAGTAGCCCAAATACAACAGATCTAAAATTCGCAGCACTTATCTCAATCACGATTCTTAAGCCTCTCAACTCGCTGATTCAACTGCTCGATCTTAACAACAAGGTTAGTAACAGAGTAAAGAAGCCAGTACAAAATAAGAGCGGCAGCGATGAGAAGCGCGTTGCGCTGGCTCTTCATGATGGATTTCTGGTGACGGAGATATTCGGAAGGGGTACAGGTATCGGCGTCACAGGTTGGACGCGTCTCGTATTTCCAGTATATATCCATGAGGAGGAAGAGGGAGAAAGGAACCACCGACATGAAGGGCTTGAGGAGGTTACGTGTGACGGCGATCAAGCCCCTGCGGAGTCCGTCGAGGCCTGGAACTGTGAGGAGGAGCAACATGATGGCTTCAGCGCCAGCGGTGTAGCCTAGCACTACCCATTCTAGAGCCATATCTTTTGCGGGAAATTTTGACAAAAAGATGTTAGATCTGATTTAGGTTTTTGATTTTGAGCTTTGGGAATTGGGGGGGTTTGGTTTCTGTATATGTGCTTTACTTAGCGAGGAAGGAGGGCACAAAATGGAATTATTTTATTTGTTTTAATTTATTATTTTAAAGGAAACGAGGGGCACGTGGACTTCATCGTACAGATGGCAGATTTTAAAAAATGGGCTTTTATTTATTCGGATTTGGCCCGATTATTTTCTCAACATTATTTTTTTTGCAACTCAAATTTAACACGTTTATATATTGTCATACAAATTTTCAAAATTTATATAAAAGTTTATCTTCAAAATATCTATACTATAATATATAAAAGATGATGGCTCTTGATTTTTATATTTAAAATTTAATGTGTATATTTTAATTTTAATATAATTTACTATTTCATTTAAATACTTTATTTTCAGTAAAATGTTATGTGAGATTTTAACAACTTTTAACCCCCTGAATTTTCTATTTAATTAAGATTAATTACAATCTTATTTTTTGTTGTATAAATATCAAGTGAGTAATTTCTTTTAATTTTAAAATATCATACCAATAAATTTAAAACGATGTTAATTAATGAATCTAAATTTTTAAATTCGAAAAGTAAAAGGATTAAATTTCTGAAAATAAAAGTATGAAAATTAAATTCTAAATGTACAAAAGTACAAAAGCTTTTAAAATGTATCAAAAAGGCCCTCAAATCTTTAAAAAAAAAAAAGCAATTAAGCCCCTACTTTTTTTTTGCACTCAATTGAGTACTTGAATTTTTAAAATGCATAAAAAAGACCATCAAACTTTTAAAAAAAACCAATTAAGCCCCTACTTTTATTAAAAATTATAAAATAAATTAAAATAAATAAAATCTATAAATATTATTAAATTTTAATAAAAAATTTCAAATATTAAAAATTTATTAACAATTAGAAAATTATAAAAATCGTAAAAATTTATAAAATATATAGAAATATAAAATTTTATAAAGTCGTAAGAAAATTATACAAAATACAAAGAAATATAAATTTCGTTAAAAAATTATAAAAATTATCGTATCAAAAGAAGCATTTTATAATTTTTCTATAGCTTTTATTGATTTTTATTTTTTATCATATTTCGCCACATGTCACACTGTGTTTAGACCTGTCAATGGCCAGGCCTGAAGGCCCGCCCAAAAAGTGAAAGGGTTTGGGTAAAAATATAGGCCCAATAAATGGGTTTAGACAAAAAAATGTTCTTTTAGAAAACGGGTCGGGCCTCGGATAAGGCTTTTTTGGCTCGAGCCTGGTTTGAATATGCAAAAAAAAAAAAAATATATATATATATATATATATATAGTTCTTTTTCTTTCTTTCTTTTTTTGCTTTTTTTTATTATTTTGTTGCTATTTTCTTGTTATTTTTTTCACCATTTTGCTACCATTTCACAATTATATTGCTACTATTTTGTTGTTATTATTTAGATATTGTATAACTCTTGTTCTATTATTAATTTTGTTACTATTTTAAAGGCATTTGCTTGTTAAGTTGCACATATATTAGTGTTATTTAAGTATACATTTTTTTAAAAATTTTATTTTCAATTTGTTGGGAAACATTTATTTTAATATTTTTTAAAAAATAATATAAAAAATTTATATGGGTCGGACCCGAGTTTTAGCATTTTTATCCGAGCCGGGCTTGGACAAAATTTAGACCCACTTTTTGGGCCGAGTCAGGCCAGGAACTAACAAATGGGCCTAAAATTTTAGTTGGGCCTGGTCCATGGAAACCTTTAGTTATGTTGCGACACATGATGACTGTAATTGAAAAAAGCTAGGAGTCACTAATTTTTTATTATTTTTATAAAATTTTACAAATTTTTTATTTTTTATGATTTTTATAAAAAATTCAAAATTTTAATAAATTTCTATTTTTTATATTTTATTAAAATTTAATAATTTTTCTAAAATTGATTATTTATTATAGTTTTCTAATTTTTAATAAGAGCATGGGCTTAATTGCTCTTTTGAAAAATTTTGAGGGTCTTTTTGATGTATTTTGAAAATTTAAGTACCCAATTGAGTGAAAAAAGTAGAGGCGTAATTGCTTTTTTAAAGAAGTTTGAGGGCTTTTTTTGATACATTTGGAAAGTCTAAGTACTCAATTGAGTGCAAAAAAAAACAAAGGATTTAATTACTTTTTTTTTTAAAAGTTTGAAGGCTTTTACTTAAGCCTAAATTTGATAAATATTAAATGTTAAATTTATTTAATTTTTTTATATTTAAGATCAAACTGATAAATGTGTAAATATTAAAAGGCTAAATTTATTATTAAGCTAATAGTATAATTTATCTAAAAAATAATTGTAATTTTATTACGTATAGAACACTAATTCTCGATCTATCTTTGACACCGCAGATTTATATTATATATTTCTTAAAATGAAATTTGGAACACCTTTGCGGAAATAAAAGAGAAATTATATTTTAAAGAGCGTTTGAAACTTTGGTCAAATAATCGAGGCAAACCCTTTGATAAATCTAATAATTTATTATTGCATATTGTAGAAATTAATTTCTGAAAACTGACTTTGAAAATTGGTGTAAATTGTATAAATGGTCACTTAACTATGCTCACGTTCATGTTTTGATCACTCAACTTTAATTCTTTTCAATTTAGGCATTAACGTTTGAATTCCTTCCTATTTTGGTCACCCACCACTAAATTGATAACAGAAAGTATTTTTCTAACTGATAAATAACATATTTAGTCCTCAATACTTACATATTTTATCAATTTACCCTAATTCTAAATAATTAATCAATTTAACCCTTCATATGTACAAATTCTATCAAATTGATCCTCAAACTACCTAACCCAAGCTTTCAACTTTTAAAATAGAGGCATTTCACATCTTTTAAATCCATAATAAGCAATACGTATCACTAATAATTTGATTTAGTGTTAAATCATTTACCAAATTAATTAAAACTAAAATTATGTTAGTAAGAGTGAAAATTATTTTTTACAAATATTAAAATTAAAATTATTTAGATAATTTTATTATATATTATATTTTTAAAATTTGTATTTTCTATTATTTTTAATAGTGTTTAGATAATTTCTAACACTAGCTTCTTAAAAATATAAACAAAATAGGGTTATGTACCAAATTGGATAATTTCAACGATAAATTAAACAATTAATAGATGTGGAATGCCTTTATTTTGGTACAACCCTTTACCTTTTTTACTAGAATATCTAACAAGATGCTCTCATAAAATATAAATTGAATAGATTTGGAAATATTGTATATTGTTGTAATTGCAAAATTGACTTTATGATAAGATGAATTATAATGTTATGCATACAAATTGATAATTAGTTGATGAAATGACAACATTAAATTGAGAAATTGGCTTATAAATGAAATTGAGTAAATTGTTACCCTATTATTTGTTGGGGCAGAATGAGATATAATTGGTATGCCATAGGATAGGAAGAGTTCAGGGTTACTTCAACTACGTGTCAAGGAGGCACTAGGTGCCAAATTACTTCAGTTATACTGATGAGGCACTGAGTGCCAAACACATTGATGAGCGCTGGGCGCAAACTATTTACTTTGGAATTGTCCGATGAGGCACTAGGTGCCAAACTAGTGTGATTGGTTGGATCCGTGTATCCCTTCGAGCCTGAGTCAAATTAATAGGGGTATAAAATAAATTTTTGATAAATGATATTTCAATTGGGTTGATATTATGGTTTGATGATTTGTATACATATTCTGATTAACTAATATCAATGGTTGTGAAAAATCATACGAGCCTGGAAGGCCGATATAGAAATGTGATGAATTAATGAATTCAATTCAAAATTCAAATAAGGAAATGAAATAGTAATTGACATTAAATTGAAATTGGATGTATAATTGATAAATAGATGGATTGATATGATATATGATAATAATGCTTATATGGTTAACTATTAAATTAGTTTTGAGAATGGTATTGAAATGTGATTTTGGGGATTCAGTTTATTTCATATTGAAATGTTGTATGATGGGGTTAAATGTTAAGTCACATCTTTTATATTTGATTTGTCATAATAGGCAAGCTTTACCAAGCTAAGTAACATGTAGTGTTTAATTATAACATGATGTTACTTGATTTAATACCTATAAACTTGCTAAGCATTTGTAATGTTTACCCCCTTGTTTCCTTTTCCTTGGAGATTGCAAACTTGCGGAATGTGTCAGGCAAATCGTTGAGGAGCTCACACTATCATGTTGTTGATTTGGTAGTCTTTTAATCATTTTGAAGTTCAGTTTTGTGGCATGTGTATAGGAGATTTGTTTTTGGTCAATCTTGAATGTTGGTATTTTGGTTCTTGCATGTGGTTTGTATTTTAAATAGTTATATGATATGTATATAAGTGTGAAGGTTGGTAATTGTCATAGGCTATAATTGAAGCATTTGAATAGTAAGCTGGTAATGTGAAATGGCTGGACCAATGTGTTGAAAATGTTTGGTTATATGATGCTTGGGTATTGGCATTAATGTGTATAGATATTATTCTAAATGGTTTTGGTTTAAAGACCTTAAATGGTGTTAAACTTGACTAGTAAATAAGTTGTGTATAAAAATGTGCACTTTGGCATTTTTTTGTCAAGTAAAGGTAGAAACTTAAATAGCATTTTTTTTAGTTCAAGTTGGAAATCTTAATATGTTTAGGGTATGCCTTGTTTGAGTGGTTGATGAATATATAGGTTAATAAGCTTATCATAGTGTTCATTCCATGTAGAATAGCTTGTATGGTTTTGTGGTTGGCTAAATGAATGAATTAGCATGTGTTTAGGTTGGTTTTATAAAGGTGTGAATGGCCAAATGTGCATCATTTGAGCCATTAGTTTGATTTGGTATGAATTAGATTCATAATGGCACATTTTTGCACCACACGGGTTGGCACACGATCGAGTGTCACACATGGGCTGGTCATATGCCCATGTGAGTACTGTAGATTTAGTAACTTTTGATCCACACGGTCTCAATTAGTGACTTTTGGTAAAATTGGTGTTTTACCCTGAGTAACACTGCCGTGTGACCCCTATTTTGCACGAATGCCCTTATCTTTTGAAAATATTTTAATTTGATCCTTATTTGTGCTCGAGTCAACTTAAGAGCTTTCATAAGCTTGATTAAGACTCGAATTTAATTGTCTCTCATAATATGTTAATGTTTGTGACATGATTGATTATCTGAAAGATTTATTTATGATATAATTTTTGGATCGCCTGTATGCTCCATGGCATAGCGGAAAATTGTTTCAATGATCATTAACCATAGATCCATTTACAAGGAATAAGCCAGGTTAAAAATATACCTTTTTCAATCTCAAAACTAGAGAATAACATTGTTGGTTTGATCCCTTTAAAGGATGTCAATCCAAGCCGCAACAAAAATGTTTCGACCTCTACGTAGTCCACCTAGTTATGCACGAACAACAGAACTCTTTGAACTTTTTAGATAACCTAAAAAAATTGGTTGCTAAGCCTAATTTTAATTTATTAGCCCCCGTAGCCTAATCTGGGATTGTATTACTTTTATTAATATCATGTATATTAAAAACAAAATAATTCCCTTTTTACTTTTCAGAGAAAATAATGGAATATATTGAAATCATATTCTTTCCAAAAGAATACTAACTTCTATAAATATTAACTTTGGAAAGGAGTTGCGAATCATATCCGTAAGGTAATACTATTCTCTAGACGATGCTGTTCGCCAGGCAAAATTGTTTGCTAAGTGATACTTATCTGCCAATGATAAGAATCTGCCATATTTGTATGTAGGAGGGAATATGCCCATTCTTTTGGCGTGAACTATGTTTACTTTAAGCAGAATGTGTCACCCTGTAGGTTCTTATATCGTTGGTAGTAATACTAGAACATTTCTAATGTTACAAGTAATGGGTGGCATCTAGCAATGCATCATTGCTACCCAAGTTACAAGCAGTCGTGATTCGACATAACCTTTGTGTGATAAACTTTTCATGTACCATATCTTTTTATCCTTTATATCTAGATTTGACACAAGTCATGGTATAGTCACACTTGTAAATTCCAAGCTCATATTTCTTTATATTTTGAATAGACGATGTTAAACAAATAAGTGTGATATCTCATATCAACTTATTTGAGCATGACCATGCATTTTTAGTCGTACTCCATCAATTGGCCCAAGATATTACTTGTCACATTTCGAGATCGGGGTCGAAAGTTTTGGCCACACAAAGTTAAGGTTTGACAGCGTTTCGACAAACTAGGATCGTCAAAATTTGGGTGAAATGGGGGCTCGCCAAGATTCAGGTGAGCTGGGTAATCGCCAAGGAAGTTTTGTAACAGCCCGATTTTGGGTCTAGTAGGAACAGTGGTTTTGGTACCACAAATTTGACATAGTAAAGTTTATTTTTATTATATTTTTATGGTCTAAAATTTTATGGAATTGTTTTGTGAAAATTTCGTTCGAAAATTTTGACGTTTGGGTACTCAGTTTAGCCAAAATGACTAAATTGTAAAAAGTGAAAAAGTTGAGTTATTCATGCTAGAGGTGTTCAATTTTTATGAAATTTTAAATTTGAGGTCCTTATATGGTAATTAGACCATTGGTTAAGTTGATGGACAAAAATGGACATGGTTAGGCATGTTTCCAAAGCTTTTCAATAAGGGCATTTTAGTCATTTAGTAATTAAAATAAATTGAAAACAAAATTAAAAGCCAATTTTTGTCCATCTTCAACCCCTTGGCTGGATTTCACATAAGGAAGACATAGCTAGGGTTTTTTAAGCTTCCAAGCTCGATTGTAAGTCAGTTTTAACCCCGTTTTTAATGTTCTTTATATTTTTAATGTTGTGTTTAAAAATTTACCCATGGATGGCATGCATGTGTTTTGATGTTTTATGGAAGAATATGAAAGTTTGGGGTGTGATAAACAACTTTTACTAAGTGATTTTTGATGAAATTGCATAAAAGGACCTATTTGTAAAACTTGTAAAATTATGTGTAGAAAATGTGATTTAGTGAAAAATGTGAGCTGCTATAAGAGGGAATATGAATCGGATAGGCTTAGGATTTGATAAAAATAAGTGCTTTTCATTTTACGAGCCTAGGGGCAAAATTGTAAATATGTGAAACTTTAGGGGTAAAAATGTAATTTTTCCATGGTGTGATTTTTGGACTAAATTGAATAATGTGAGTATTAAATGAGTTAAATGTGTTATTATAGATCAAGAAAGACGAGGAATTAACCTTGATCGGGGAAAAGAAAAGGTTGTGGACTAAATTGCAAATTCGTCATATTTTTGCACCGAGGTAAGTTTGTATGTAAATAATGCATCGTTTTTACTTACGTTATCACATTTTATTATGTTTTATGAAATGTGGCTGAATATTGAATGAAATTGACAAGTATCAAAAAGTAAGGAATTTCCCGGTTGAACATTAGGAACAGAATAGGATACAAGTGACATGTCACTAGTGACTCAAGTGTGGTACTATGTGAAGGCCACTTTGTGAAGAAAGATAGCTTTGGTTAGAAGTGTGGTACTATGTGAAGGCTATTTTGTGAAGAAGGTAGCTTTGACTACAAGGGTGGTACTATGTGCAGGCCACTGGGTATCCGTTATTATTCCTATGTGTTCAATGGGAAATGACTAGGTGTAATTGAATATGACTATGTGATGAATAAGTGCAAGTAAACGTGTGTAAACTTATGAGCAATGTGCTCGATATGTGATTGAACTTTGGTAAGATTGATATAGAGTAAGCATTACAATGAAAGTTACTACAAAGAAAACATGAAATAGTGAAATTTAGTAATAAAACAGTTTTGGTAAAAATCAAATTAAAGGTTGAAAAAGATATGCAATTAAATCTTATTGAGACTATTTTCATATAAAGGAAATGATGTAAGCAAAAGAATTTCATATTATGAGATATTTAAATTTTTGTGAGACAAAGTCAGAACGATTTTGGAATCCCCTGTTCTGATTTGGGAAAATCATTAAAAATTGTAAAAAAATAAGTATGGGTTATAATTTATATGCTTAAAATACTTAATGAGTCTATTTTCAAGGGAAATAGATGGGAGCATCATCCGATTCCCGTACTATGAGATAATTAATTCGTAGTGAAGAGAGGTTGGAACTACCAGACAGCGAAACAAGGGTAACTTTAAAGAATAAATTGTACTTATTGGCTAGACCAAAATTTCTAAAAATTTTATGGTAAGAAGGTATGTGAGTCTAGTTTTTGGAAAAATTAGCGGTTCTCAATTTGGAGTTTTGTAGCTCTGGATATAAATAATTTAGTGACCATGACTTGAGAAAATAGCTTAACTGGACTTTGAAAAAATAGAGAGGAATTGAAAAATAGCATGTTAATACATTGCTTATTATTTTTCATGCGAGCTTACTAAGCGTAAAGCTTACTCCCTCCTTTCCATTTCTTTTAGTGTTGTCAGGTCGGCTCGGTGTTGGAGATCGTCGGAGGTAGCATCACACTATCAAGCCAATGCCTTTGGAGTATTGATACATATGTTAGAAATATCAAGTGAGTGGCATGAATGGGGACCTAGTTCTATGACATGTGTTATTATGATTTGGCTAAATGTATTGGCCTATATCAAGCTATTGTATATGGCCATGAGAGGTGGCTTATATTGATTATGGTTTCTAAGTCTAGCTAATCACGTTACGTTTTAATGCATATGATGTGATGATATGAATATGTTTGTTTGCCATGCATGGTTGGTAATATGTCATGTGTGTTGAATGCATGTTTTATGACCAATTGAGGTGGTCATGACCATGAATTAAACCTGTAATATGGTAATAAGATAATAGTGCCTTGAACATGGATGTTTGATGTATAAGTTAGTAACCATAGTTTAATGGTATAAGTGATTAATGAGATGACAAGGTCAAATGAATGTGTAATAATGTGGCTAGACTAGTTTATCATGAGTAGGTGGAACATATGTATAATGATGAGCTAATGTTGAATGTGTCTTATAAAGGGTGTTTAATCACTAAAATGATGCCATGAGTTTTGAGTTTGATGTGTATAAGGTTGTAAGGGTTTATGGGAAACATGAAGGCTTGGAAAACAGCCTAAGTGTTAGCCACACGGGCAGAGACACGACCATGTGTCTCAGCCGTGTGGAGGACATGGCCTAACAAACGGGCATGTGGCCTGACCGTGTGGTTCAAATTGTTTTGCTGATGTCACAAACAGAGAGTTACACGAGCTGAGGACACGAGCGTGTCCCAAGCCACACGGGCGTGTGTGACCATACGGTTCAACACACACGGGCGTGTAACTCTCCAAAGCAAGAAATTTGCTAAGTGTCCAAAATTTATCGAAAGTTCTCGTTTAGTCCCGAACCACCCCGATGTATGTTTTAGGCCTCGAAGGCCCGTATAAGGGACGATATACATGTGTTTGAAAAGTTTTAATTTGGACAAAAATTTTATGGCTCGGTTTTTCATGTTTGTGAATGTTTAAGTCCGGTAACGCCTTGAACCCTATCCCGACTTCGAATACGGGTAAGGGGTGTTACACTAAAAAATAGAGAAAAATAAAACGGAGTAAGCATTACATGTTTAGTAAGTTCGTATAACGGAAACTAAACTTACCAATCCTGTTTATTAAATCTAAGCATACAAAGTCATGTTTTCCATCAACTTGACAAAATTGCTTAAAAAACATGCATTCAATCAAACATGTTAGTCAAAAAACTTTCGAATACACCAAGTAAACATAGATGAGCTCATCATGTAAAATTCTTACTAGACATTATCATTTCATCTCATAATTCTCTCATCATGTCAAGAGTTTTGTACGTTGAATCATTGAAATTCCGATGGATACTTGAGTAGTACACTCAAGGTGTACAATTCAATAACCCATCAATTCTTATTTAAGAGTACCCTTTAGGGCATTTAATCAAAGAACACACTCTCAAGCAACATATCGTATTATAAGATTACCAGTCCAGGCTAAAATCCTTTGTGTAATATATGCTCAGAAGAGCTTAATTAGGATTACCAGCCCAAGCTAAATCCTAATTGTATCATATGCTCAAGAGGAATTATATCAGGAATACCTATCCGAGCTAAATCCTTTTCGTAACGAGGTCATTAGGATTACTCGTTCGAGCTAAATCCCGTCAGCAACAAATGTAAGACCTCATTCATTTTGGGAAAGCATATAATTCATCGGAATTCAATATTCAAACGAGACTTTACCCTTTTTCCAACATTTCCGAACATGTAATCATTCACACATTAATAATATTCACATAAATGTAAATCATATTGCATAAAATCATAACATTCAAGTTAACATATTTACATGCTCGATTAAGTTACACGAACTTACCTCAACACTGGTTCGCGTATAAAATCTACTAATCCAAAACCTTTTCTTTTCCTCGACCTAACCTCGAATTTGTGTTGTCTAGATCTATATAAATAACTTTAATCATCAATTTCACACATTTCATATTCATTTGGACTCAATTTATGTCCTAGGCAAAATTACCATTTTGCTCCTAACTTTTTCATAAATTCCAATTTTGTCCCTAGGCTTGGAAAATGAAATTTGTGCAATTTACTCCCTATTCCAAGCCTAATCAAAATCCCATCACAAAATTTACAGCACATGTATTCATAAAAATTTAAAATTTTTCATCAAATTTCACAATTTTACATTTTAGTCCCTAAATCATGTTTTCATCAAAAATCACTTTGTAAAAGTTATTTATCTATCAACAGCCTTTCATTTTCTACCATAAATTTCTAATTTTCAGCATATTCACCCATGACCTAATTTTCATACTTTGATAACTCTTCAAATTGATCCCCCAAATAGATAGATTAAGCTATTCCGGTTTCAAGAATATCAAAATTACTAAAAACGGGACAATGAAACTTACCCAATTAAGCCATGAAAGTTTTTTTTCTCTCATAAGGTTTCCATGTATTTTAGGTTGAAGATGACATAAAAATAAGATGATATCTTTTATCATCTATTAATTAATTAAATATTTTTTAATTTTCAATTTAGTCCTTGCCCTTTTTCTAAATTTCCATGGATTAGTCACCAAAATATCTACATACTTTTCTTTACTAGTCTAATTACCATATAAGGACCTCTAGTTTTGAATTCCATAGCTATTTAATCCTTATAGCTACTAGAATTCAACTTTTACATTTTATGTGATTTAATCCTTTCCCTAGTTAAACACATAATCGATAAAATTTTCTTATCGGGATTTTCACATAACATTTCCAACATATTACGGACCATGTAATAAAATAAAAATAAATTTTATTTTCGGATCGGATTTGTGGTCCCAAAACCACTGTTCTGATTTCACTGAAAAATAGGCTTTTACATGCATACGTTTGTAATGATACATTATTTACATGCGTACCCTTAGCTTTGCGAACCCTTATGTGTGTACAAACCCATGAAATTATGAAAACCTTGTTTAAATATGATAATCTTTTACATGCATGTTTTTCCTTGTTTGTGAAACATGTTATTTAGTGAAGCTATGATGTATAAGCTATTTAGGTGTTAAACGAACTATTAATGTTTTGTGAACTTAAGATTTTAAATTACTGTATGCTATCTGCTGAATCTTGCGAACTCATATTTTTATGCAAACCTATGTTTGTGTGTTGGTCTGCAATCTTTTGTGATAATAAGGTACGTGAGCTATGTCTAAATGTTATGTGAAATGCTTAAGCATAGTGCGAGCATGTAAATATTTCTAAGTGTTTGGAATTATTGTTTCACATGATTAGGTACTCTGATTTATTTTGCATATGAACTCTTGTGTTTTATGATTGTATGGTTTTTCGCTACTTTGTTAAAGATTAACACTATGTTCACGTACTATGTATAAGTGGTGTGTTGGAGGTTAGGTTGGGAGTTAACAGAGAATCACTTCTGTGGCTAATGTGGCATGTTGGATTTGGGTTGGATCTTCCTGGTTGGGTTTGGGGTGTTACATTACTCCCATTATATAGGAGAGATAAATCCTATCTTGATTAATCATATCCCACTACATGGATTGTGGTATATTCAACATCAACCTTTATAGTTCAACTTGTTACGGTAGACATTTGACTATATCAAAATATATAACTCACAATGTTGGGACAATGGTGATCTCAAGTCTGAGGATCATATACATAGTTATCACTATGAGTACTGTTTGTGACTATTACAAATAGTCCAAGAAACATACTTATGGTGGGTTAGTCCAATATATTGTTCTCTAACACATACTCATGTATTAATTTTGACATCTCCATGTCAATTACGACACTTTGTCATCAATCAACTACACATTAGTCTTAATGCATTATTATTGTCCAAGCCTACAATAATACTTGACTAAGGACCTTTTAAGAATAATCATATTATTCTTAGGACTATATTATTGATCAGTTTATTTATATACACAGAAAAATAAATTGAAATAACATTGAAAATGCCATTTATTAATAATGAGGTAAAATGAGTATGTAATTACAACCATCCTATGATTGGTCCTTGGGCATACTCTAACAATCTCCCACTAGCACTAAGGCTAGTCAGTCATATACCTTATACCAAGTGACTTAGTGTAACGATCATGCTTCTGCCATGTTAGAGGCTTCGTCAGTAGAACAACGATGTTGTCATCTATTGATACTTTTCATATTTCCACATCTCCTCAGTCAATGATTTCCTGAATGAGATGAAAGCTCTTAAGTATTTGTTTGGATCGCTGGTGAGATCTTGGTTCCTTTGCCTATTCAATGACTCCATTATTATCACAATGAAGTTCTATAACATTTGATATGGTAGGCACAACCCTAGTTTAGATATGAACTTCTTGATCCAAATAGCCTATTTTGCAGCTTCACTACCTGGAATGTACTTAGCCTCAGTTGTAGAATAAGCTATTGTATCTTGCTTTGAACTTTTCCAGCTCACAGCACCATTGTTAAGGTAAAACACAAAACTTGATTGCGATCATGACTCATCTTTGTCGGCTTGGAAGCTAACATCAGTGTAGCCATTTACACTTAGCTCTTCCTCACCTCCATATATAAGGAATGTATCATTAATCCTTTTCAAGTACTTGAAGATATTTTTAACTACAACTCAATGACCTTCATTGGGATCTACTTGGTATCGGCTTTTCATGCTTAAAGCATCTAATACATCTGGATGGGTACATAGCATGACATACATGACAGACGCAATAGCCAAAGCATATGAAATCTTACTCATACATTCTTTCTCTTGTGGAGTTGAATTACACATTTCCTTCAATAGTGAAATACCATGTCTCATAGGTAAGGATCTTCTCTTAGATTCTTCCATGCTGAACCTTTTTAGTACTTTATCTATGTATGTACTTTGGCCTAAGCTTCGGAGTCGTCTTGATCTATCTATATAGATTTTGACTCCTAATACGTATGTAGCTTCGCCCAAGTCCTTCATAGAAAAAAACTTCCTAACCAAGTCTTAATAGACTGTAGGGTAGGTATGTCATTTTCCAGGATAAGTATGACATCTATATACAGTACCAAGAATGCAATAGTGCTCCCACTAAATGTCTTGAAAACACAAGGCTTATATTCATTTTTAGTAAAACCAAACTCTTTGATCGCATCATTTAAACAAATATTCCAACTTCGAGAAGCTTGCTTTAATCTATAAATGGATATTTGTAGCTTGCATATCTTTTCAGCATCTTTTGGATCAACAAAACCTTTAGGTTGTGTCATGTACACATCCTCTTTTAGTTTCCCATTAAGGAAAGTTGTTTTGACGTCCATTTGCCAGATTTCATAATCATGAAATGCAGCTATTGCAAGTAAGATCCAGATGGATTAAATATAGCTATAGGAGAAAAGGTTTCGTCATAGTCTATACCATGAACTTGTACAAAACCTTTAATGACTAATCGCCTTTTGTATGTTTGTACATTACCATCTATGTTGATTTTCTTTTTGAAAACCAACTTGCACCCTATGGGTTTAACCCCTTCAGGTGGGTCAACCAAGATCCATACTTGGTTTTTTGACATGGAATCCATCTCAGACCTCATGGCTTCAAGCCATTTCTCATAATCTAGGCTCGCCACCACTTTTTGATAAGTCCTAGGCTCATCTTGATCCATAAATAGATTATAACCATGTGTTGTAATGAGAAATCCATATCTTTCAAGTACATGTCGTTCTCTTAAAGATCTTTGCATTATTTATGTTTCCAGAATAGTTGATTGTTCTGCAACTTGTGGAACTTGTTGTTGCTCAATCTCTAGTTTAGTGATCTGTTTGTTCTTGAATTTTTTCGAGTTTAATTTTTTTACCACTTCTTTTCTAGAGACAAATTCTCTTTCAAGGAAGACTCCTGTCTGAGAAACAAACACTTTGTTCTCAATAAGATAGAAGAAATAATATCCTTTAGTTTTCTTAGGATATTCCAAAAAAATGTATTTTTAAGGTTTGGGTTCGAGCTTTATAAATGTCTAACATTTAACATAAGCTTCACAACCCCAAATCTTCATAAAGACATACTAGGACGCTTCCCAGTCCACATATCATATGGTGTCTTTTAAACCGATTTAGATGGAACACAATTTAGTGTGATGAGCCCCAAAAGGAAGTAGGAAGATCAACATGACTTATCATTGATCAAACCATGTCTACCACTATTCTATTTCTCCTTCTAAAAACTCCATTCCATTACGGAGTATTGGGAGGTGTAAGTTGTGAGATAATCCCACATTCCTTTAAAAACTCATCAAATTCTAAGCTTAAGTATTCTCCTCCTTGATCTGATCGAAGTACCTTAATACTTTTTCCTACTTGATTTTGTATTTCATTTGTAAACTCCTTGAACTTTTCAAATGCTTCAAAATTATGGCACATAAGATAAATATACCCATTTATACTAAAATCATCAGTGAAAGTGATGAAGTATAGAAAACCTCCATTGGCTTGTGTGTTCATTAGTCCACATATATCACTATGTGTTAAACCTAATAAATCACTAGCTCACTTTCTTTTACTATTAAAAAGAGTTTTAGTCATTTTACCCAACAAGCAAGACTCTTATATATCAATTTGTTGGAAACAAAAGAATCCAAAAATCCATCTTTATAGAGCTTTGATATGCGCTTCTCACTTATATGGCCCAAAGATTAAATGCCAAGATAAGTTTGATTAGAGTCATTTATTCTTGATCTTTTAGTATTTATGTTATAAATGGACATATCTTGATTTAAAATGTAGAGGCCATTTACTAATTGTGTCGAACTATAGAAAACATTATCAAGATAAAATGAACAACAATTATTCTTAATAATTATCTCAAAACCAATTTTGTCTAAACAAGAAATTGAAATAATGTTTCTAGTCAAATTGGGCACAAAATATCAATCCTCCAAACATAAATTAAGTTTACTAGGCAATGATAAAATATGTGTTCCTACAGCTAATGCAGTAACTCTTGCTCTATTTCCAACTCACAAGTCCACATCTCTTTTAGCCAAATTCCTACTCCTTTATAATCCATGTACAGAGCTGAAAATATAAGAACCATAACTGATATCAAATAACCAAGAAATAGACATTGATAAATTAATATCAACAACATAAATACCTGAAGTGAACGCTCCTATTTCCTTTTCCTTCTTGACCCTTTCAAGATAGGTAGGGTAGTTCCTTTTCCAATGTTTGATCTTACCGCAGTGGAAACATTTTCCTTCCTTAGAAATTCCTCATTTAGGTTTTAGTGCAGTCTTTTCTTTGTTAGGTTTGGTCTTGCCATTGTCCTTAGGCTTTTCCTTTGCATGAAGCTTTCCTTTGCCCTTGTCGTTATAGTCCAACCCTTTTCATGTTACTTTCAACAATTTGGAACATGCTAAGTAACTGTGGCAAAATCTTGTTAATTTCATTCATATTAAAATTTAGGAAAAATTGGCTAAAACTATTTGGAAATGATTGCAGGATAACATTGGTGGCTAATTCCACACCTAGAGGGAATCGAAGTTTTTCAACATTTTCAATATAGCCTGTCATATTGAGAATGTGAGTTCCAATAGGAGTTCCCTCCACCATCTTTCTTCGAAACAGAGCTTTAAAGTTATACCTCTCTTAACGTGCTTGATCATATCATAAGTAACCATAGCCTCATGTTGCTTTGAAGCTCAGGAGTTATGGTGGTAAGCATTAAACATTCTATGTCTAACATATCATCAATATACTTCTTATAAGCATCTTTGTCAGCTCTAGAGGCATTGCCTGCAGGTTTATTAGGAATGAGCTCTTCAATGACATATAATTTTCATTCTTGTTTGAGGACAATCCTCAATTTATGAAACCAGTCAAGGAAATTCAAGCCATTCAACTTGTCCTTCTCAAAGACAGATCACAATGATAAAGAGTTTGTATTGTTTTCCATAATAAATCTACAATAATAAAACATGCTTGTGAGTAAATTTACCAAGTTTATTATAAAAAATTAAAAGGACTTTATTAAGAGATGCTTCCACTATTTTATTCAAAATTAATAACCTTTAGATATTATTTTCAAAAAGTCTTTTCTCTAAAGTTTTCTAGTAGGTAGAGATCCATATTTAGGTATGAAACACTAGCTAATTACATCATATGTAAATCTTTTTTTGGTGAACAGCTCCTGTTCCAATCATCTCATGATCATTCAAATCTCTTGCGTCTAGGTTTCTAATCCTATTAGAGTAACCTAGTTAAGTTATTAACCAATATTATAACTGACAAATATCACTTGCTTATTCTTCGCGTTTGACCAAGATAGATACAAGTACTTTACTTTAGCAGAACCCACTTTGTATTGATCAAGGCTTTAACAAGGTTAAATATTGAAAGGAAACCTTAATATTTTATTGAGGGTTTTTTAAATAAAATTCATCTCACTATTAATGTTCAACTTTAATCCACTTTATTTATTTATTTATTTTGATTGTATCAATATACTATAACATACATGCATATTGTTCATTGTATCCTTAATATGAATAATATAAAGCAATAAATAAATACAATAGTTATAGCCCATAAAACTAACGTGGTCTCTCCCAAGCCAATGAGAGAACTAAAAGGAATCCTAAGGGTGTAAGTTACTTCACAAGCTTCTTTCATAATTTATGTAGTCTAACATTCATCTCCTTTAGTCTGCAGTAGTTCGTATGATTTACAATTATAAAAACTCGTTTTACATACGAGGGAGTAAGATGGGAAAAGAAATACAAGAGAAAAATAGAAAGACACAACACACAGATCGATTTATAAAATTAGAACCTTTGTAAATTATAAATTAAATGGGCTATCGGGCTATAACCATGCATTTCAAACATCATTCATATCAACCATAGCAAACAATATATATTTATTCAGTTGATTGTTAATGTAAATTACAATATTGTCCTAACAATTAAAGTCGCCTATGCAAAGGGGTCAAAGGGTAAAGCCCTTTGCGGGGGTCACGGGGTGAAGCCCCCTATGGGGTCAAGGGGCTGAAAATAAGGAATCGCACTTAGATCTTTGTGGGAAAAACATCATTAATTGATTTTTTTATCAAAAATCAAATATTTTTCAAAAACAGGATATTCTCAATCTTTAGATCTATAAGTCTTCATTTTGGAACAAGTTTTGCTCCAAATTTTCGTATGTTACCAGCAAGTTAACTACTAACTACAAATAACATAAACTCTATTGCCTTAAGACAAATCTGTTAACACTTAACAAATTATATATAAAACTCAGTAGGATAAAAAATAATGATTAACATTTAATCGGTGATTGAGACAAACATATAATCACATAGGTTTATTAAACATATTGCATGTATCATATATATATATATAACATTTTGATTAGAACAAACCAGACATCATGTATTTCATATAATCACATCAACCAATAAATTTGATGTTGAAACCATATTGTACAAGTGACTTTGATGCCACTGTTGGATTGACGATACGCCTCGTGGTGCAGCAAAAAAATTATTCCAACGATCATCAACGGGGTTGAAAATATACCTTTTTTCAATATGAAAACTAACAAATAACGCTGTTGGTTTGATCCCTTTGAACGATGTCAATCCAAGCCATAATAAAAATGTCTCGGCCTTTACGTAGTCCACCTAGTTAAGAACGAGCAATAGAACTCTTTGATGTTTTTAGAGAGCCCTTAAAAAATTGGCTACTAGACCTAATTTTAATTTCTTAACCCCTTCAGCTTAATCTGGGATTGTTTTCCTTTTATTAAAGTCATGTATATTAAAAATGAAATAATTCCCCTTTTACTTTTTAGAGAAAATAATGGAAGATATTGAAATTGTATTCTTTCTAAAAGAATACTAACTTTGGAAAAAAAATTGCGAATCGTATCCGCCAAGTAATATTGTTCACCAGGCGATACTATAACACCCCTAACCCGTATCCGTGGCCAAAACAGGGTTATGAAGCATTACCGAAGTTTACAGAACATTTACAAATATTTCATATCAATTACTATTCATTTTCTGAGATTATTCTTAACGTCCCTTAAATGGACCCTCGAGGCCAATTTGAGTATTAAAATTGAGTCAGGACTTAATCGGGAACTCCAAGAATTTTTCGTAAAATTTCTAAAATTTTCTTAGGTGCAGGGCTCACACGCTCATGTGGTCCAGGGACACGCCCGTGCTACAGGCCGTGTTCGACCTCGTGTAACTCTCTGACTTGTGTCACATGGCCAGCCACACACCCATGTGAGTAGGCCATGTAATCAATTTAATTTTCAAAAATTAGGTGAAGGGTTCACACGGCCAAGACACACGCCCATGTTCTAGGCCGTGTAACACACACGACTGAAACACATGCCTGTGTCTTTGACTGTGTGCTCAATTCTGAGCATTCTATTTCTTGAATTTAAGATGTAGGGGACACACGGCCTAGCCACACGCCCATGTACCAGGCCGTGTGTCACACACAGTCTAGACACACGCCCATGTGGACAAAATAAAGCCATTTCTAGCTTTATTTCTCACCCGAAATTTTACTAATATCCTGCACCAAAACTTACATCCAAATTCCAACCTACCCAAGCATTATAACATGACCAATTCAAGCATCTAACATAGTATATCATTATATGGATACCTCAATCAAACCATAATAATATATGTACCCGTGACAATACCATAAGATTTCCTTAATAGATATCCCAAAATATAATCATTACTAACTATTTCAAATAGTTAGATTACAAACAATATTAATATACCAATATTTAGCTAAGTTACATATACATGCCATTATACCAAAATGAGGTTACTATTTATACCAAAACAAGCTTGTGGATAGTGTGATGATGGTCCAAATGTTTACCAACCTTTGGGAGCTTTTGAGCACTATAAAACAGAGCAAAGTAAACCTACTAAACATATTATGCTTAGTAAGTTCGTATAACTGGAATTAAACTAACCAATCTCTTTATTAAAATTAAGTATATAATAACATGTTTCCATTAACTTGACAAAATTGCCATAACATGTCAAGTATTTTATCCGTTGAATTATTGATAAGCTCACCATGCTATATTCTTTCAAGACATTATTCATTTCGTCTCATAATTCCCATAACATGTCAAGTATTTTATCCGTTAAATCATTGAAATTCTGATGGACACTCAAATAGTACACTCAAGATGTACAATTCAATAACCCATCAATTTATATTCAAGAGTACCCATTAGGGCACATAATCAGTGAGCACTCTCTCAAGCCACATATCACATAACATGTTTCCAACATATGCTCATAAGAGCTTAATCAAGATTACCCGTCCGGGCTAAATCCTATCTTTAAAATATGCTCAAGAGGGCTTATATCAGGATTACCAGTCCAAGCTAAATCATTTCTGTAATGAGGTCAATAAGATTACTCGTCTGAGCTAAATCCCATCAGCAACAAATGCAGGACCTCATTCAATAAGAGAAATCACATTTATCCATCGAAATTCAATATTCAAACGGAAATTAACCTTTTTCAAACAATTTCAAGCATGTATTCATTTCTTATATTGTAACATCCAAAAAGTTCACATACAAATAAACCACATTCTATACAAATACAACATCCAATTCAACATATTTACATGCTTAATTAAGTTACACGAACTTACCTCGACACTTGTTCGCCTATATAGATTTACTAATCCGAAACTTTCTCCTTTCCTCGATCTAACTTTGAATTTGAGTTATTCGGATCTATATAAATGAATTTAATCATCAATTATCACATTTCACATTCAATTGAACTCAATTTACATCCTAGGAAAAATTACCATTTTGCCCCTAAACTTTCCATAAATTCCAATTTCATCCCTAGGCTCGGAAAATGAAATTCATGCAATTTAATCCTTTTTCCAAGCCTAACCAAAATTTTCAATATAAAATTTACAGCACATATTTTCTATAAAATTCAGAATTTTTCTTCAATTTTCACAACTTTACAAATTAGTCTCTAAATCTTATTTTCATCAAAAAATCACTTTGTAAAAGTTGTTTATCTATCAACAACCTTTCATTTTCTACCATAAATTTCTAATTTTTGACATATTCATCCTTGATATAATTTCTATACTTTGATAACTTTTCAAATTAATCCATTAAATAGATAGATTAAACGATCCTGGTTTCAAAAATATCAAAATTACTAAAAACGGGACAATAAAACTTACCCAATTAAGCCAAGAAAGATTGTTTTCTCTTTCCTAGGGTTTCCATGGAATATTTGGGGAAGAAGATGATATAAAATGATTTTAATTCTATCTTAATTATATATCATCTTTAATTATTTCTATTTCCAATTTAGTCCTTGCCCTTTTCTAAAATTTCATAGATGAATCATAAAAAATATCTACTAACTTTTTATTAATGGTCTAATTACCATATAAGGACCTCAAGTTTTGAATTCCATAGCTATTTGATCTTTCTAACTACTAAAATTCAACTTTTGCATTTTATACGATTTGGTCCTTCCCGTAATTAAGCATATAATTAGTAAAATTTTCTTATCAGAATTTTCACATGACATCTCTATCATAATATGAACCATGCAATGAAATTAAAATGAATTTTATTTTTTGTTCGGATTTGTAGTTCTGAAACCACTATTTCGATTTCACTGAAAATGGGCTGTTACAACTCTCCCCCTTAAGGATTTTCGTCCTCGAAAATCTTACTAGTAAAGAGGTTTGGATATTGCTTTCTCATGGTATCCTCCAATTCCCAAGTTGCTTCTTCAATACCATGTCTCTGCCAGAGAACTTTTACTAATGCCACCTTTTTATTTCTTAACTCTTTTGTTTCCCGAGCTAATATTTTGATTGGTTTTTCACTGTATGTCATATCAAGCTGAATCTCTACCTCTGTTAGAGAAATAACATGTGAAGGATCTGATCGATACCATCGTAGCATAGACACATAAAAAACATTATGAATCTGATCAAGTTCTGGTGGTAAGGTTAACCGATATACAATAGGTCCAATTCTTTCAGTAATTTCATATGGTCCTATAAACCTTGGACTCAATTTTCCTTTACAACCAAATCGAAGAACTTTCTTCCAAGGTGATACTTTCAAAAATACCTTATCATCGACATGAAATTTTATTTCTTTCCGTTTAAGATCAGCATAGAACTTTTGACGATCAGAAGCTGTTTTTAAACTGCCCTGAATTATTTTCACCTTTTCTTCAGTTTCACGGACTAAATCAATTCCATGTAACTTTTTCTCACCGAGTTTTGTCCAATACAATGGAGTTCTACATTTGCGACCATATAGAGCTTCAAACGTTGCCATTTTGATACTGGACTGATAACTGTTATTATAAGTAAATTCAACCAAAGACAAATACTTTTCCCAGTTACCTTCAAACTCAAGTACACAACATCGAAGCATATCTTCCAAGATCTGTATTACACGTTCAGATTGACTATCTATCTGAGGATGAAATGCAGTGCTAAAATGTAACTGTGTACCTAGAGATTCTTGCAATTTGCTCCAGAATCGAGATGTAAATCGAGGATCTCTGTCTGAAATAATGGAAACAGGTACTCCATGCAATCTAACAATCTCAGAGACATATAATTCAGCTAATTTATATAAAGAAAAATCCATACGTACCAGAATAAAGTGTGCAAACTTTGTCAACCGATCAACAATTAACCAAATGGTATCTTTTTTCTTTAGAGACAAGGTAACCCTGATACAAAATCTATAGTAATTCTTTCCCATTTCCATTCCGGTATCATAACTGCCTATAATAACCCCGAAGGTAACTGATATTCAGCTTTTACTTACTGACATATCAAACATTTAGATACAAATTCAAAAATATATTGTTTCATTCCCGGCCACCAATACATCTTTTTCAGATTATTATACATTTTATTACTACCAGGATGTATAGACATGTTACCATTATGAGCTTCATTCAAAATCTTTTGTACTAATTCTGAATTCTTCGATACACATATTTCACCTTTGAATAACAAACAACCATCAGTCCCGATCTAAAATTCTGAATCAGAAGTTGATTCACAATGTATCTGTTTTTCTTATAACTTACCATCATCTTTCTGAGCTTCAGAGATCTGCTCCAAAAATGTCAGTCTAGCTTTTAATTTAGCTATGATTGAACCATCATCATACAATGATAATTAGGTATTCAGTGCTTGTAAAGCAAACAAAGATTTTCTACTCAGAGCATCAATAACCACATTGGCTTTTCCCTGATGGTAATCAATGACCAAATCATAATCTTTCAATAACTCAAGCCACCTGCATTGTCTCAAATTCAAATCTTTCTGCAACATCAAATACTTCAAAATTTTGTGATCAGTGAATATATGACATTTTTCACCAAACAGATAATGTCGCCATATTTTTAATGCAAACACAATTACTGCCAATTCCAGATCATGTATCGGGTAATTTCTTTCATGTGGTTTTAGCTGTCTTGAAGTATAGGCTATTACTTTACCTTTTTGTATCAAAGTATAGCCTAAACCATTTAATGATGCATCACAGTAAATTATAAATTCCTTACCAGATTCAGGCTGAACTAACACAGGTGCTTCTGTCAATAAGGCTTTCAATCTATCAAAGCTCTGTTGACACTTATTAGAGCACTCGAACTTCACATCTTTTTGTAACAATCGAGTCATAGTAGAAGCTATCATTGAAAAACCTTTTACAAACCTCCGATAATATCCAACAAGTCCTAGAAAACTTTGGACTTCAGATATATTCTTTGGTGGCTTCCAATTGAAAATAGCTGAAATTTTACTTAGATCTACTCGAATACCCTTTGCAGATACAATATGTCCAAGAAAACCAACTTTCCGTAGCCAAAATTCACATTTATTGAATTTAGCGTACAACTATTTTTAACGTAATGTTTGAAGCACAATTCTCAAACGTTCAGCATGTTCATTTTCATCTCGAGAATGAACCAGAATATCATCAATGAATACCACTACAAAAGGTCTGAAAATTCTATTCATCAGATCCATAAATATTGCAGTTGCATCTGTCAAACTGAATGGCATCACAAGAAACTCATAATGTCTATACCTGGTTCTAAAAGCTATCTTTGGCACATCTAAATCTTTTACCTGTAATTGATAGTAACCAGAACGAAGATCAATATTTGAAAATACAATAGCACCTTTCAATTGGTTAAATAGAACATAAATTCGAGGCAATGGATACTTGTTCTTTATTGTAACTTTGTTAAGCTTTCTATAATCAATACACAACCTCAACGATCCACCTTTCTTTTTTACAAATAGAACCGGTGCACCCCATGGTGAAAAATTAGGTCGAGCAAAGCCTCTATCAATTGTGCTTTCAACTCCTTTAATTTGGTAGCAGCCATTCTGTAAGGTGCTATAGATATACGTGTTGTTCCCGGGATAAGATCTATAGAGAACTCCACTTCTCTAACTGGTGGTAAACCAGGTAACTCTTCTGGAAATACATCAGGAAATTCACATACAACCGATACTGACTGAATCTTTGACTCAGATACTTTAGTGTCCAACACATATGCAAGATAAGCTTCATAACCCTATCTAACATACTTCTGTGCTGATATTGCTGAAATCACATTAGATAACCCATATAATTTATCAGATTCAACATGGAGTAACTCACAATTATGATATTTCAACACAATATCATATCCTTTCTGTGATAAACTTTTCATGTATCATATCCTTTTATCTTTTATATCTAGATTGAACACAAGTTATGGTATAGTCACACTTGAAAAGTCCAATATCATATTTCTTAATATTTTTAATAGACTATGTTAAATAAATAAGTGTGATATCTCATATCAACTTATTTGAGTAAAGCCGTGCATTTCTAGTCTTAATTCATCAAGTGACCTAAAATATTACTCTCATTATGTAGAAGGGATAAATCCTAACTTGATCTATCATATCCCACTACATGGATTATGGTATATCCAACATCACCTTTATAACTCAATTACGTTTGACTATATTAAAATATATAGCTCACGATGTTGGGACAATGATGATGTCAAGTCTAAGGATCATATACATAGTTATCACTATGAGTAATATTTGTGATTATTACATAATAATCCAAGAAACATACTCATGGCAGGTCAGTCCAGTATGTTGCTCTCTAACACATGCTCATGTATTGATTTTGACATCCCTATGTCAATTACGACACTTTTTCATCAATCAACTATACATGAGTCTCGATGTATATTATTGTCAAAGTCCACAATAGTACTTGATCAATTATTAAGGACCTTTTTAGAATAATCATAGGACTATATTATTGATCAATTGATTTATATATATAGAAAAAGAAACTAAAATAACAATGGAAATGCCTTATATTAATAACAAGATAAAATGAATATGTAATTACAACCATCTCATGATTGGTCTTTGGGCATACTCTAACAATAATTGATTTTTAAGATTGGAAATGTTGCAAATTAGTTCTATTTAAATTCTAGGTTGATACCAGAGCTTACATAAACTCATATAAGGCTGAGAAATATTATATTTGGTAATTATTCATTGATTTGATTATGATTGTATGATTCATGTTTATTTGAAAATAATCAATGTGAATTGAATTTGCTCTGTCCTAACTTTGACTGTAGTAGTCTATAACTCAGGTCCAACGATTAGACTAGGTAAGGGGTGTTACATTTAGTGGTATTAGAACTACATGTTTAGTCGATTCTAGGACTATGAGGTTGAGAGATAAGTAGCTGTTGCCGACTCATTAGTTTAGTTGAAGATTGAGAGATCCTACTAGGGTAATGACTAGTTGATTGAGTAGAAACCCGAAATAGGAATTAGTTATGATCACAACTGTAACATCCCATTTTTAAGTGAAATCAGAACAGTGATTTTCGAGACCAAAAATCTGATCCGAAAATAAAGTTTATTTTTATTTTATTATATGGTTCGTATTATGATAGACATTTCGTGTGAAAAATTTGATACAACAATTCTATCGATTAAGTACTTAATTAAGAGAAGGATTAAATCGCATAAAATGTGAAAGTTGAATTCTAGTAGCTATAAGGATTAACTAGCTATGGAATTAAAATCTAGAGGTCCTTATATGGTAATTAGACCATTAAAGAAAAGCATGTAGATTTTTGGTGACACATCCATGGAAAAATTAGAAAAGAGTAGGGACTAAATTGAAAATGAAACAATTAATTAATTAAAAGATGATAAAAAGAAATATCATCTTATTTTTTCATCTTCAACCCCAAAATTATATGGAAACCCTAAGAGAGAGAGAAAAAACTTTCAAGGCTTAATTGGGAAAGTTTTCTTGTCCCGTTTTTAGTAATTTTGATATTTTTGAAACCAAGATAACTTAATCTAACTATTTGGAGGATTAATTTGAAAAGTTATGAAAGTATGAAAAATGGGTCATGGATGTATATGCTAAAAATTACAAATTTATGGTAGAAAATGAAGGTTGTTGATAGATAAACAACTTTTACAAAGTGTTTTTCAATAAAAACATGATTTAGGGATTAAAATGTAAACTTGTGAAATTGAAGAAAATTCTGAATTTTTATGAATACATGTGCTGTAAATTTTGTAATGGGATTTTGGTTAGGCTTGGAATAGGGAGACAATTGCACAAGTTTGATTTTTTGAGCCAAGGGATGAAATTGGAATTTATGAAAAAGTTAGGGGCAAAATGGTAATTTTTCCTAGGATGTAAATTGAGTCCAACTAAATATGAAATATGTGAAATTGATGATTAAAGCTATTTATATAGATTCAGACAACTCAAATTTGAGGTTAGAACGATAAAAAGAAAAGGTTTTGAATTAGTAGATTTTATACGAGAACAAGTGTTGAGGTAAGTTCGTGTAACTTAATCAGGCATGTAAATATGTTTAATTGAATGTTGTGTTGTATGGAATGTGACTTACATTGATGTACATTACTTGGACGCTATAATGAGAAATTTAATACATGCTTGATATGGTGAAAAAAAAGGGTTAAGTCCCGATTGAATATTGAATTCCGATAAAAATATGCGCTTTCCCGAAACGAATAAGGTCTTGCATTTGTTGCGGACAAGATTTAGCTTGAATGAGTAATCCTATTAACCTTGTTATAGAAATAATTTAGCTCGAACGGGTAATCCTGATATAATACCTCTTGACTATACGCTACAATTAGGGTTTAGCCTGGACTGGTAATCCTAATTGAGCTCTTTTGAGCTTATGTTATATAAAGGATTTAGCCTGGACTGGTAATCTTATTATACAATATGTGGCTTCAGAGTGTGTTCCTTGATTAAGAGCCCTAATGGGTACCCTTGAATAAGAAATTGACGGATTGTTGAATCGTACACCTTGGGTGTACTACTTGAGCATCCATCGAAATTTCAATGATTCAACGGACATAAAAATTTTGACATGGCATGAGAATTATGAGATGAAATGATAATGACTTGAAAGAATATTGCATGATGAGCTCATCTATGTTTACTTGATTGATAAGCAGATTTTGGTGACTAACATGTTTGATTGAATGTATGTGTTAGGAAATTTAGCCAAATGGATGGAAAACACGATATTGTATGCTTAGATTTAATAAACGGGATTGGTAAGTTTAGTTTTCGTTATACGAACTCACTAAGCATGTAAGTTTACTCCATTTTATTTTTCCCCTATTTCACAGTGCTCGAAAGCTCGAGAAGGTTGGAGATCATTGGAGTATCGTCACATTATCAACTAGTTATTTTTGGTATACTTAGTAAAATTATTTTGGTATAATGGCATGTATAGGACAGCTTGACCATTAGTGGCTTGATAATGATGCTTGTATTCTAGCCATTGGAATGGCTAGTAATGGTTGTTTGGATATACTTGTAATGTCATGCTATGGTAGCTAAATATATGTTAAGTAGTTAATCAAATTATGTCTAATATATGGACTGAATCAAGGTAAGATTATGAGCATGTATGCATGTAATGGTATGCCATGCTGAATGATGGAAATTGCTTAATTTGAATGCTTGAATTGGTTGGAATGTGCTTGGTATGTTTTAGTGCAGAAAAATGGTAAATTTGGGTGACAAATGAGGCTAGGAAATGGCTTTATTTTGTCCACACGGGCATGTGTCTAGGCCATGTAACATGGGCATATGGTAGGCCGTGTGTCCCTTGCACCTTAATTTTAAGAAACAGAATGCTCAGAATTGATGACTCGGGCAGAGACACGGGTGTGTGCCTCAGCCGTGTGTGCTACACAACCTAGAACACGAGCGTGTATCTTGGCCATGTGAAACATGCACCTAATTTTGAATTAAATTAATTATCCACACGGCCTAGTACATGGGCATGTGGCATGGCCGTGTGCACAAGTCAGAGAGTTACACGGGGTCGAACACGGCCTCTAGCACGGGCGTGTCCTAGGGTTACACGGGCGTGTCCCTTAGACCACACGGGTGTGTGAGCCTTGGACCTTGGAAAATTTTTGTAGTTTTACAAAAAATTCTTAGAGCTTCTGATTAAGTCCCGACTCGATTCTAATACTCGTATTGGCCTCGAGGGTCCAATTAAGGGATGTTTTGAATAATCTCGGTTAATGAATAGTAATTTACATTAATTATTTGTAAAATGTTTTGAATGTTTTGGTAATGCTTTGAAACCTTATTTCAATGACAGATAAGGGTTAAAAGAGTTAGATTTAGTAGTATCAGAGCTATAGTTTAGCGGATTCTTAGATTTGACATAGCCAAACACGAGTTTAGCTATACATGCCATTGTATAAATTGTGATAGTGTGATGACTCCTGATAATTTTAAATGTGTTTTTCATTTAGTAATGTCATCCAACTGAGCTAGAGCTGAATCCCAGGAAGTTAAGAGTAATGCTTCAGCTTCGGTTGAAAGAGTTGCGTCAGCGCCTGGTAGTAAAATGCCTATGTTTGAAGGCTGAGGTGAGGAGGCAAAACAAGCCTTCTTTCAATTGATGAATGAATGGTTTACTGAGTACTTAAGAGAAAACCCTGCTGTACAACGACCTCTCCCACTTGCCCCTCAATCGGTTCCTAAGGCACCATAGGGTGCTGAACCTGTTAGAATTGGTAAGCCTCCGGTAGATAAAATCCGCAAGCATAGGGTGGAAGAATTTAGAGCTACCACAGATGATAATTTGATAAGGGCTGAGTTTTGGCTAGAAAATATTATCCGGGTTTTTGATGAATTATCCTGTACACCTGTTGAATGTCTGAAATGTGCAGTATCCCTGCTGAATGATACAACTTATCATTGGTGGAATACCATAATTTCAGTGGTACTAAGAGAAAATGTTACATGGGAATTCTTCTAGGCTGAATTCAGGAAGAAATATGTTAGTTAGAGATTCATGGATTAGAAAAAGAAAGAATTTTTAGAACTTAAGTAGGGAAACATGACTGTATCCAAATATGATCGAGAATTTGTTCGATTGAGCAAATATGCCAGAGAATGGCTTCTAACCGAGGCTAAAATGTGTAAACACTTTAAAGAGGGTTTAAATGAGGATATCAAGTTATTGATTGAAATTCTCAAAATAAGGGAATTTGCGGTGTTAGCCGGTCGAGCACACAAAGCTGAGGAATTGATTAAAGAGAAGAAACAAGTTAAAAGAGAGGCTCGAGTTTCTAGAAAAAGAACTATGAGTAAGTTACAATCATTTGCTTCTAAGAAATTAAAGAAGTATTATGATCGTGTTACCACCTCTACGGGATATTCTGGAAGAGAGTGGAGCTCTCAACTTTCTAACCCGAGGTTTTCATCTCCATCTCTAATGAGTGTGGGTAGTTAATCCCAAATCGAAATGTAAACAGTGTAACAAATTTCATCATGGGGAATGTCGGTCTAGAAGTGAAGCTTGTTTTGGATGTGGTTCACTTGACCATTTTCTCAGAGATTATCCCAAAAGAGTTGAAAATGAAATAGAACCAACTCCAAAGCCTAGTAATCCTGTCTTGAGACACAGACCACCCCGTCATCCTAACAATGTTGGTGGTAGTCGAGGTACTACCAAGGATACAACAATTAGATTTGAGGCACGAGCACCAGTAAGGACATATGCTATTCATGCAAGAGAAGATGCCTCTGCACCAAACATCATTACTGGTACATTTTCTCTACTTGATACTAATATTACTGCATTGATTGATCCTGGTTCCACACATTCATATATATACACGAACTTAGTGACTGTTAAAAATTTACCTGTTGAATTCACTGAATTTGTGGTTAAAGTTTCAAACCCCCTGAGCTAGTGTGTTATGGTGGATAAAGTTTGTAAAAACTATCTGTTGATGGTAAAAGGTTATTGCTTTTTAGCTAACTTGATGTTACTACCATTCGATGAATTTGATGTGATTTTGGGAATGGATTGGTTAACCCAATATGATGCTGTGGTGAATTGTAAGCAGAAATATATTGTATTGAAATGTGAGAGTGGTGAATTACTTCATGTTGAATCTAATAAACTGGATAGATTACTTAATGTGATTTCAGCAATATCAGCACATAAATATGTCAGAAAGGGTTATGATGCTTACCTTGCATATGTGCTTGATAATAAAGTATCTGAGTCAAAGATTCAGTTAGTATCAGTTGTATGTGAATTTCCTTCTGTATTCCCAGAATAATTACCTGGTTTACCACCAGATAGAGAAGTGGAATTCTCTATAGATCTTGTTTCGGGAACAACACCTATATCCATAGCACCTTACAGAATGGCTCCTATTGAATTGAAAGAGCTGAAACTACAGTTGTAAGAGTTGATTGACAGAGGTTTTGCTCGACCTAGTTTCTCACCTTGGGGTGCGCCAGTTCTGTTTGTAAAGAAGAAAAAATGGATCGTTGAGGCTGTGCATTGATTACAGATAGCTCAACAAAGTTACAATAAAGAACAGGTATCCATTGCCTCGTATTGATGACCTATTTGACCAGTTAAAATGTGCCACTATATTTCTGAAAATTGATCTCTGTTCTGGTTACTATCAACTACGGGTAAAAGATTCAGATGTGTGATAGACAACTTTTAGAACCAGGTATGGACACTATGAGTTTATTGTGATGCCATTCAGCTTGACAAATGCACCTACAGTGTTTATGGATCTGATGAACAGAATTTTCAGCTAGTATTTGGATAGGTTTGTGGTAGTATTTATAGATGATGTTTTGGTTCTCTCAAGATGAAAGTGAACATGCTGAACATTTAAGAATAGTGTTGCAAACTCTGGGAGAGAAACAATTGTATGCCAAATTCAGTAAATGTGAATTTTGGCTACAGGAAGTTAGTTTTCTAGGGCATATAGTATCTACTGAAGGTGTCAGAGTAGACCCGAATAAAATTTCAGCCATTGTTAATTGGAAGCCACCGAAGAATGTGTCTGAAGTCTGAAGTTTTCTGGGACTAGCTGGTTACTATCGAAGATTTGTAAAAAGTTTTTCAATAATAGCTTCTTCGATGACTCGTTAGCTACAGAAAGATGTAAAGTTTGAGTGGACTGACAAATGCTAGTAGAGTTTTGACAGATTAAAGACTTTATTGATAGAAGCACCTGTGTTAGTCCAGCCTGAATTGGGTAAGGAATTTATAATTTACAGTGATGTATCATTGAATGGCTTAGGCTGTGTCTTGATGCAAGATGGTAAAGTAGTAGCCAATACTTCAAGACAACTAAAACCACATGAAAGAAACTACGCGACATATGATCTTGAATTGGCAGCCATAGTGTTTGCATTGAAAATATGGCGGCATTACTTATTTGGTGAAAAATGTCACATATTCACTGATCATAAAAGTCTAAAATATTTGATGTCATAGAAAGATTTGAACTTGAGATAGTGCAAATGGCTTGAATTACTGAAAGATTATGACCTCGTCATTGACTATCATCTAGGAAAAGCCAATGTAGTGGCCGATGCTTTGAGTAGAAAATATCTATATACTTTGCAAGCAATGAATACTCGGTTGCCATTATCTGATGATGGTTCAATCATAGCTGAGTTAAAAGCTAGACCAATATTTTTATAGCAAATCTCTGAAGCTTAGAAAAATGATAGTAAGTTGCAAGCAAAACGAATACAAAGTGAACCGACTCCCAACTCAGAATTTTAGATAGGGACTGAGGGTTGTTTGTTATTTAGAGGCAGAGTATGTGTACCAAAAGGTTCAGAACTAGTACAGAAGATTCTGAATGAAGCTCATAATGGTAACATATCTATTCATCCTGGTAGTATTAAAATGTATAATGATCTG
Source organism: Gossypium anomalum (assembly GCA_025698475.1). NCBI lineage: Eukaryota > Viridiplantae > Streptophyta > Magnoliopsida > Malvales > Malvaceae > Gossypium > Gossypium anomalum. The sequence continues at coordinate 68,293,813 of CM046956.1, forward strand.
AAAAAGATGTACTGGTGGTCAGGAATGAAACGAGATATTTTTGAGTTTGTGTCCAAATGTTTGATATGTCAGCAAGTAAAAACTGAACATCAGTTGCCTTCTGGACTATTACAGTTAGTTACGATATCAAAATGGAAATGGAAAAGAAATACTATGGACTTTGTATCGGGATTACCCCTGTCTCTAAGAAAGAAAGATACCATTTGGGTAATTATTGATCGGTTGACAAAGTTTGCACACTTTATTCCGGTACGAATGGGTTATTCTTTGGATAGATTGGCTGAATTATATGTCTCTGAGATTGTCAGATTGCATGGAATGCCTGTTTCCATTATTTCAAATAGAGACCTTCGGTTTACATCTCGATTCTGGAGCAAATTGCAAAAAGCTCTAGGTACTCAATTACACTTTAATACTGCATTTCATCCCCAAACAGATGGTCAATTTGAACGGGTAATACAAATCTTGGAAGATATGCTTCAATGTTGTATACTTGAGTTTGAAGGCAATTGGGAAAAGTACTTACCTTTAGTTGAATTTACTTGTAATAATTGTTATTAGTCCAGCATCAAAATGGCACCATATGAAGCTTTGTATGGTCGTAAATGTAGAACTCCATTGTATTGGACAGAACTCAATGAGAAAAAGTTACACGGAGTTGACTTAGTCTAGGAAACCAAGGAAAAAGTGAAAGTAATTTGGGACAGTTTGAAAGCAGCAACTGATCATCAAAAGTCTTATGCTGATCTTAAATGAAAAGAAATAGAATTTCAAGTTGGTGACAAGGTATTCTTGAAAGTATTGCCTTGGAAGAAAGTTCTCCAGTTTGGTCGTAAAGGAAAACTGAGTCCACGGTTCATTGGACTATATGAGATTACAGAAAGAATTGGACCGATTGCATATTAGTTATCTTTACCACCAGAACTTGATCGGATTTATAATGTTTTTCAAGTGTCTTTGCTACGGCGGTATCGATCCGATCCTTCACATGTTATTTCTCCGATAGAGGTAGAGATTTAGCCTGATATGACATATAGTAAAGAACCAATCAAAATCTTAGCTCGGGAAACAAAAGAGTTAAGAAATAAAAAGGTTGCTTTAGTAAAAGTTCTTTAGCAATGGCACAGTATTGAAGAGGCTACTTGGGAACCGGAGGATACTATGAGGAAGCAATACCTGAATCTTTTTATTGGTAAGATTTTCGAGGACGAAAATCCTTAAAAAGGGGAGAGTTATAACAACCCATTTTTCAGTGAAATAAGAACAGTGGTTTCGGGACCACAAACCCGATCCGAAAAAAGTTTATTTTTATTTTATTATATGGTCCGTATTATGATAGAAATGTCCTGTAAAAAATTTGATACAAAAATTTTATCGATTAAGTGCTTAATTACAAGAAGGACTAAATTGCATAAAATGAAAAAGTTGAATTCTAGTAGCTATAAGGATTAAATAGCTATGAAATTCAAATCTAGAGGTCCTTATATGGTAATTAGACCATTAAAGAAAAGTATGTAGATTTTGGGTGACTCATCCATGGAAAAATTAGAAAAGAGTAGGGACTAAATTGGAAATTAAAATAATTAATTAATTAAAAGATGATAAAAAGAAATATCATCTTATTTTGTCATCTTCAACCCTAAAATTATATGGAAACCTTCGGGGAGAGAGAGGAAAATTTCAAGGCTTAATTGGGTAAGTTTCATTGTTCCATTTTTAGCAATTTTGATATTTTTGAAACCGGGATAGCTTTTTTTTTTTTTATAAAAAGACCCAAGGGTCCAACTTCAATTTATTGCATCATTTAAAACAATGTCATGGATATCCGACAGATAATCCATGTTAAAATCCATGGTACAATTTTTGGTCATAGCCCAATTACAAAGAAAGTCTGCTACTTTATTACAACATCTCGGAGCCCAACTAAAATTGAAACAACAAAAAGAGTCCATCATTTTGTACATATCCTAGATGCGGTGGCCTATAGTCGTTAAATCATCATTCCTTCTATTAAAACGATTAACAAGGCTGATACAATCTATTTCAAACTCTAGCTTTGACCAACTTTTTGACCGAGAAAAATTAATACTTTCTTCAAGCGCCATCATCTCAGCCTGCTCAATCTGCATCTTTTTATCCACAGTGCCGATCCTACCTCCAAAAACAAAACCATCGTGATCCCTAGCCACAAGACCGTAACTCATTTTCTTACCCTTTGTAGTGGCATCAAAATTAATTTTCACCACCCCCTGTATAGGTTTCCTCCAGGCTTTCTTCATAACAGGTCTAGGAAGAATCGATTTTTCCAGCAAATTAAATATGCGAAAATCATGGCTCAATGACGCAGCTCTCTCCCAAGTCTTTTTAGCTTCTTCCTCCACGCCGCGAAAGACTCGGTTGTTCCTACTGTTCCAAACATTCCATAAAACAATGATGACATCAGGGATAGCCTTGTTATCCAATAGTCGGGCCGCATATTCAATCCAATCAATACACTGGGTATAATGTCCATCAAGCAAATTATGGCTAAAGCCACCATACTCCAGCACTGCACGAGCCAAAGGGCAATTCTTTAAGGCATGAATCAGAGTATGGAAAATGGGTCATGGATGTATATGTTGAAAAGTAGAAATTTATGGTAGAAAATGAAAGGTTGTTGATCGATAAACAACTTTTACAAAGTGATTTTTAATGAAAACATGATTTAGGGACTAAAATGTATACTTGTGAATTTGAAGAAAAATTCTAAATTTTTATGAATACATGTGCTGTAAATTTTGTAATGGGATTTTGGTTAGGCTTGGAATAGAGAGTAAATTGCACAAGTTTCATTTTTCGAGCCAAGGGACGAAATTGGAATTTATAAAAAAGTTAGGGGCAAAATGGTAATTTTACCTAGGATGTAAATTGAGTCCAAATAAATATGAAATATGTGAAATTGATGATTAAAGCTATTTATATAGATTCGGACAACACAAATTCGAGGTTAGATTGAGGAAAAGAAAAAGGTTTCGAATTAGTAGATTTTATACGCGAACAAGTGTCGAGGTAAGTTCGTGTAACTTAATCAGGCATGTAAATATGTTTAATTGAATGTTGTGATGTATGGAATGTGACTTATATTGATGTACATTACTTGAATGATACAATGAGAAATTTAATACATGCTTGATATGGTGAAAAAAAGGGTTAAGTCCCGATTGAATATTGAATTCCGATGAATATATGCGCTTTCCTGAAATGAATAAGGTCCTGCATTTGTTGTGGACGAGATTTAGCTCAAACAAATAATCCTATTGACCTTGTTATAGAAAGGATTTAGCCTAGACAGGTAATTCTGATATAATACCTCTCGAGTATACGTTACAATTAGGGTTTAGCCTGGGCTGGTAATCCTAATTGAGCTCTTTTGAGCTTATGTTATATAAAGGATTTAGCCTGGACTGGTAATCCTGTTATACGATATGTAGATTGAGAGTGTGTTCCTTTATTAAGAGCCCTAATGGGGACCCTTGAATAAGAAATTGACGGATTGTTGAATCGTACACCTTGGGCGTACTACTTGAGCATCCATCAAAATTTCAATGATTCAACGGACATAAAAATTTTGACATGGCATGAGAATTATGAGATGAAATGATAATGACTTGAAAGAATATTGCATGATGAGCTCATCTATGTTTACTTGATTGATAAGCAGATTTTGGTGACTAACATGTTTGATTGAATGTATGTGTTAGGGAATTTAGCCAAATGGATGGAAAACACGATATTGTATGCTTAGATTTAATAAACGGGATTGGTAAGTTTAGTTTTCGTTATACGAACTCACTAAGCATGTAATGTTTACTCCATTTTATTTTTCCCCTATTTCACAGTGCTCGAAAGCTCGAGAAGGTTGGAGATCATTGGAGTATCGTCACACTATCAACTAGTTATTTTGGGTATACTTAGGAAAATCATTTTGGTATAATGGCATGTATAGGAAAATTTGACCATTAGTGGCTTGATAATGATGCTTGTAATCTAGCCATCGGAATGGCTAGTAATGGTTATTTTGATATACTTGTAATGTCATGCTATGGTAGCTAAATATATGTTAAGAGCTGATCAAATTATGTCTAATATATGGATTGAATCAAGGTAAGATTGTGAGCATGTATGCATGTAATGGTATGTCATGATGAATGATGGAAATTGCTTAATTTGAATAATTGAATTGGTTGGAATGTGCTTGGTATGTTTTAATGCAGAAAAATGGTAAATTTGGGTGATAAATGAGGCTAGAAAATGACTTTATTTTGTCCACATGGGCAGACACACGGGCATGTGTCTAGACCATTTGTGACACACGGCCAAGTAACATGGGCATGTGGTTAGGCTGTGTGTCCCCTGCACCTTAATTTTGACAAATAGAATGCTTAGAATTGAGCACACGGGTAGAGACACGGGCGTGTGTTTCAGCCGTGTGTGCTACATAGCCTAGAACATGGGCGTGTGTCTTGGCCGTGTGAAACCTGCACCTAGTTTCGAGTTAAATTAATTAACCAGATAGTCTAGCACATGGGCGTGTGGCATGGCTGTGTGCACAAGTCAGAGAGTTACACGGGGTCGAACACAGCCTCTAGCATGGGCGTGTCCCAGGGTCACATGGGCGTGTCCCTTAGACCATACGGGCGTGTGAGCCCTACACATTGGAAAATTTTTGTAATTTCACGAAAAATTCTTAGATCTCCTGATTAAGTCCCGACTCGATTCTAATGCTCGTATTTGGCCTTGAGGGTCCAATTAAAGGATGTTTTGAATAATCTCAGTTAATGAATAGTAATTTGCATAAATTATTTGTAAAGTGTTTTGAAAGTTCTGGTAGTGCTCTGAAACCTTGTTCCGACGGTGGATACGAGTTAGGGGTGTTACAATTGAAGCGAGCTAATCACCTATGCTTAGATTTGATTAAGTTAGAACTCTTTCACCAAAGTTCACTTTATTTTTGCTACTGTTATTTTCATTATTATAAAAATCCAAAAATCTTTCCCCTATGTTCAGTCGTAATATAATTTATTTAAAATATTAATTAGATTTATTTGTGTTTAGGTTAAAGTTAATTTAGTACTCGCCTCCCTTGGATACGATCATCGAAGTACTCACCTATTTTGTTGTAAAAACTATATTATTATATGACCCATATACTTACGGACACCGCTTCAAATCTATATATTTAATTGCAGTATTCACACTCTGGATGTTGGTATGCCCTAAGGCGGTCAAGTTGTTGGCGCCGTTGCTAGGGTGGCAACACTATTAAGTTAATTTTAATTTTTACCTTTTAATAGAATAATTAGGAAATATCTAAATTATAGATACGATTTTTAATTCATTTTTACTAACATATTTTAATTTCTATTTGGTTTCAGTGTATAACTCATAGTAAGGGTGTACTTATAGAGCCAACCACTGATCCAGAGAGAATAATTCATAAGAATCATCGGCAACAACAACAACAATAGATATAGAATCAACCACCTTCTACAGGAAATCTATTGCGAGATAACCTGCTATTTGACGAGATTAATTAAACTAATCTACAAGATTCACCACCACCACTGCAGTTACAAGCAAACATAGAAATGGCATGAAGTGAAAGAACCCTAAGGGACTATGCGTTACCCTATCTGGAGATGGTTCAAGGAAGCATGACAAGGCCAACTGTCATGACTAATAATTCTGAGATAAAACTAGCCATGACCCAGATGATCCAAAATATTTTGCAGTTTAGACGTACAATGATGGAGGACCCAAATTAGCACATAAAACAATTCCTTCAGATTTGTGATACGTTTAAATATAATGTGGTCACTGATGACACTATTCATCTTCGGTTGTTCCATTTCTCCTTAATTGATAATACGTTTACTTGGTTAGACTCGTAGGCATTAGGATCTATCATGACATGGGATAAACTCATGGAGAAATTTCTACAAAAGTTCTTTTCTATTAGCAAAGCAATCCAACTAAGGAAGGAGATCACTATATTTAAATAGTTAGAAGGAGAGAGCTTTCACGAAGCTTGGGAATGGTTGAAAATGTTAATACAAAAATGTTCACATCATAGATAACCGAGTGTGACAGCCCTATTTTGACCCTAGTCGGGAAGTGGTTTCGGGACCGCTAAACCGAGTCACCGAAATATTTGAATATAATATTTATTGTCTAAAATATGTGTTTATGCATGTGTGAATTTTTAAATGTTTTAATTGTTGCAAATTGATATGAAATTAATTGAAATGGACTTGTGTGAAAATTTTAAGAATGTGTTAGGTAAATTTTGAAATGGCTTTGTATTATGTGACTTTAAAACTTAAGGACTTGAATGTCAAATTGACATTTTTATTATGTAGTGGCCGGCCATGTGGAATGATCATTGAAGTGTATGTAATTTATACATATATTTGTATTATAATATAATTATAATAATATATGTTGTTGGTGTTATAATAAAAATAAATAAATAAAAGAGTGAAAGGTGAAAGGATCAAGGTTTAGTTCATCTTTTGTTCTTCATTGCTGAAAATAAGGGGGAAAGCTAGGCTTTCGGTCACACTTGATTTTTGCTTGATTAAGGTAAAATGTCATGTTATTTTCTTTAATTTTTTTTGTGTGGTTGATTGCTAATTATATGACTTAGCCCATTTTGAAATTTTGAATTCTATGGTGATTTGGGTATTCGGCCATGATATGGATGGTAAGAAATGGTGGTTGTTTTATGCTTTCATGAGTAAAGGTGGATAAGTGAGGTTTTAACTTGATAGATATGCATAGTAGTGGTTTAGGTGCTTTGGGAAATTTTTGGTTAATATGTTGGTGCTGCCGAAATTGAGGTTGAGATTTTGAGCATAAATTATGTAACTTGTGAATGAAATACTTGAAATTATGAATTAAAAACATGAATTTATTTGGCTACTCAAGACAAATTGTCAAATAATGCTCAAACTTAGTGTTATTTACTTAATTGGTAAATTGAGTTTAGAATAGGTGAATTCGTAGGTATGGGGCAAAGAATTTATATTCGGTCATTAGATAGATTTTGTTAAGATTTGGATAATTGAGAATTTAGTCTATGTGCTTAAAAAGAAGTTTTCATGGTTACCGAGTTATAGAGTGAGAGGTTGCTAAGTAAAATTTTTGTTAAAATCAATGAAATTGATTTGGTGATATACATGTTTAAATAATATGTATACAAAGAATGTGTGAAAGAGTGAATTTGGAAAATCACTATAAATTGTGGGAGTTGAGTAAGAAGCTGAATAAATTATGTAATTAAAGCTTGATGAGTCTAGTTCCTTATAAAAGAAACTATAAAAGCAAAAGAATTGCCGATAATGAGATAATTGAAGTAATGTGGGACAGAGTCAAAATGACTTCTAGATCCCCTGTTCTGTTTTTATAAAATCACTATAAAACATATAAAAATATTCAAATGATGAAATTTATATGCTTAGACTCCAAATAAACAAGGACATGTTTTGAATTCTGTACAATGAGAAATTTATTTTGTAGTGAAGAGTGGTCAGATGAGTCAAACAGTGAAACAAGGGAAACTTTAGGAAAAATCTGGTATTGATTGGCTAAACTAAAAATTATGAAAACTTTATGGACAAAATATAAATGAGTCTATTTTCAAGGAAAATTTACGGCAATTGATTTGGAGTTTTGTAGCTCTAGTTATAAATAATTTAGTGACTGTTGCTCAGGAAGTCAGCTTATAGTGAAATTGTGATTATATTGTAAACATTGATAAAAATTTGCTAATGAATTGCTTATTGATTTCTTATAAGCTTACAATAATCTGTATGTGTTAAAGTCGAATATATATGTATTATATTCTGAAAATAATATTTGAATAGTCGATTAATGATTAGTTTAAAATTTGTTGAATTAAAGCTGAAGAGCATAGGGGGGCAATTTCAAATAAGGGAAAAGAGAAAGTAACCGAGTAGCCATTTCACAACTGTTCAAATATATCCGAGGTAAGTTTTAAGTAGTTTCCTTTAGTATATAATTGACGATGCCACTATAAGAGTATAGTAGGTAAATTGTGATCTTTGGCTTGCACTTGAATTAAGATGTATAATAGAAAATGCATGTATATGACTTATAGTTTGATGGCCACTTTGAATTTAAGATTAAATGATGAATAGAATGAGTTATATGAGATATAACCATTGAGCTGAAATGTGAATGATAATGTGCGTATCGAGTTTATATTCGAATGTAATATACGACTATTAAGTGATAAGGTGTCTGACATGTGTTATGATCAAATGTGTATGAGATTGAAAATATCCGGACATGAGGTCCGCAGGCTATATGTTGGAAAAATATCCGGACATGAGGTCCGCAGGCTATATGTTAGAAATATATCCAGACTTGAGGTTCGCAGGCTACGTGCTGGAAAAATATCTGGGTTAAAGACCCGCAGGCTTACGCTAGTGATGTATTCCGAGCTCTAAGATTTGACAGAACCTATGCCAGTAAGTTAAATAAGATTTCAACTTCGAATATCAGTGGTAAACGTCGTTGCGTAAGTATTATATGTTTTACATGTTAAGGTTCGTGTTATGTGCTTATATTTGAATTGATTTTTTTAAGTGATTTAATAGCATCAAGGCACGAAATATATATATATATATATGTGAATGAATTCGGTATCTGAGGATAAGATAATAATAAAATTGGTTAATGTAAGTCACCATATGAAAGAATATGATTAAAGAGATTAGTATAATCTATGTAAATAGTGAAATATGTGCAAGAAGTCTTGTGTATACATACATATATATTTGGCCAAGGGGTTTTGTAACTAATGTACTGGTGTATATTTGGTCAAGTGAATTACAATTAGAATACAAGTTTTGTGATACTCAATGTTCAATTTTAATGATAAGCCTTAATAGTATGAATTGCTTAAAACTTACTAAGCCTCGAAAGCTTACTCTGTTTCTTATTTCTTTGTTTTATAGATTGTTGATTTGGCTATCGACTCGGGGTTCGTCAGCAGTTCTTCATACTATCGATCTTTTTGGTACAGTTATATTTTGGACTCGATATGGCATGTATAGGTTGGACTGTTGACAAAAAAATATGTTTTGAAATTGTAAATATCTTGGCCGTATGAAAATGGCACTTATGACTTATAAATCTGTATGTATTCAGTTTGATTTATACTTATGTGTAGGTAGATTATGTGATTGAAATTAAATGTTTAGCTTGGTAATACCTCATAGCCTATACCGGCGATCGGACACGGGCTAGGGGTGTTACACCGAGTGGTTGAGGCTGCAGATGTTCTATAATGGGTTGGATGCACACATACATTCATGATTAGATGGAAGATCAGATGAGCCAATTGATGAGTATGATGGGAGACATCAAAAGACAAATTGGCACTAGAAGCTTGAACAACACAGAGAATAATCTTCGGAGAGAAAGAAAGGAGCATGTGAAAGAAATTGCACTCCGTTCGGGTAAAGTACTGAGTAGCCTAGGAAAACTAGCTTACGAGAAGAATAAAAAGGATTCTGAGGATCTTCAAGAGAACTCCAAGGAAGCTGAAAAGGAACTAGAACCAGAACTAGAAGAAGCAGCCATACCGATAGCTGAGTCGGAGGAAGATCCAATAAAAGAGCCTACATTGGCAAAGGTACCATTCCCTTCATAATTAGAAGAAAAACAAAGACAGGATGAGGATGAATTTGTAACTTTTCTAAACTTATTTAAATCCTTGAATGCTAACTTGCCTCTAATTTACTTAATTAAAAAAAAGTTACTAAATACACCAAGTATTTAAAAGAAATTATGTCTAGGCGTAGGAAAATAAAAATATGAGAGAAAGTTAGCGTAAACGCCTCATGTAGTGCGATTATATCCAAACAAATACCCCCAAAAATAAAAGACCCAAGTATTTTTATAATACTAATTGAGATAGGGGATACTCACTTCAGTAAGACACTATGTGATTTAAGAGCTATTGTTAATTTAATGACGTTATCTATTTATGAAAAAAATGGGTTAAGGGAGCTAAAAAACAAGCAAATTACACTACAACTAGCTGACAGGTCTTCAATACAACCTAAAGGAGTACTTAAAGATGTGTTAGTTAAGGTAAGGAGCTTTACCATCCCGATTGATTTTGTTATTCTAGATTATGAAGAGGACCGTGAAATACCCATTCTGTTGGGTAGACCATTTTTAGCAACATCGAGGTCCACCATTGACCTAGAAAATAATGAGTTAACAATGAGAATCAATGGTGAAATCAAAATCTTTAAATATGGTCATCGAAAGAATGAAGAACATAGGGAAAAACTAAGGAAACAATGCTTTAAAATATCTATAAAAATCCTTAATTACCCTGTGCTAGGGGACGTGTTTTCTGTGATCAGTGCAGGTAGAAATAGAAAGTTTAAAGAACAGGACAAGTGGAGGAAGGTGGAGTGGCACATAGATGTTGGACGAATATTGATCGAAAAAGAACATGAAGAGCATCCACGTCTATGTTGCTCGACCTAACGAATGAATCCGGTAGCAAGACTTGACATTTCTGAATTGAATTTTAACTTTATATATATATTTGTATTTTTAATTAATCGGTAGATTTGAATTTAATTTTTATTTAATAAGATTCAAAACACTTTTAAAGTTGAGAATCGGTGTTGAAATAGAGTCGGTGTCGTAACACAGCACTTTCATGTAGTAACACCTCTTATAGATTCAAAGAAATCAAGCAAACTGGCTTAATGTCACGACACGGCACCTCTGTGTCATGAGCAATAGGCAAAATACCTCAAGGCTCAAAAATTTCAGAGTGTGTCATGACATCGAACTCTGATGTTGCGACATCAGGAAACTGTCACGTGTGTCGCGACATTGAACCCCTGTTTTGCGACATCGATGCAATTTGTTTGCAAGGCCAACCCATTCCGATCAAGCGACCTATCAGCTTTAACCTAATTTTAACCTGATTTCAACATTAAAAACCCTAAAATTTTAAATCCTAAATCACTTTTAACTCATCTTTAATCTTATTCTCCCTTTAAAACTTCTCCTAACCATATAACCTTTCAAAAATCTCTCATTACACTTAAACCTTAAACTTTATTTTCTACTATCTTTTGTGTTTTCATTTTAAGTACAATGAAGTGCAGGTGGAAAGGACTAATATCTATAAGGAAAAAAGCTTTCACAAGGAATTCAAAGACATTAACCAAGAAGAAGTAGATATGCATAGGGCAATGGATCCATCAAAGTATGAAGCGTTCTGTGAGTAGCCAAAAGGTCAGGATTTTCTTTCCCCACCTCATGACAACAATTTGTAAAAGTGTAGAAGTTCCAATGGAAGAAAATGAGAAATTTATGCTCCTTAAAAAGAGCTCGATAAGTGACTCAATTGGCACTCAGTATGTAGAGCTAAACTAAAAATAAATAATGGATTGAAGCTACAGGAGCAAAAAAAAGATGGATGTCCAAACATTGCTCAAATGGAAAGTAAAATAGACACTTAGATAAAAAAGGGGCAAGAGTAGTAGTGCAAAAATAGATAAGATGATATGATGGATGTAAGAAACAGGCTGGTCCTTCAAGAATTTGCATGATGGAACAACATGAGAATACCTAATTATTTGTTGGACCTGTTCGGCCCAATGCAGACTCATTATGAAGAGGAAGAGCAAGAGAGAGAGGAAAGAGAAGATACCAAGGATGAATAAGGAGAAAAGGAAGGAGATGACATGGAATTTGAGGAAGAGGAGGATAATTAAATTGAATTTTTAAATTTTATTACTGGATTGTAATAATCTTGTGTAATTTTAATTTTTATCGTTGTAGGAGTAGATTAACAGTAGACTTTTATATTTTCTTTGTTTTTGGTTTCAAGTTTTTTGTGTAGCAACCTCATATGAAAGGAGCACTACATTTTTGAACTTACAAAGAACAATGATGGAATCACCCACCATTAGACCATTGTAATGTCATGATATATCGGGTAGCTTCTTTCCTTATCTATTTAGGGTTGCACATTAGGGGCAATGTGCTATCTAAAGTGTGTGTGTTCGGGGGGTGACATAGGAAATTTGTTTTTATTTTTATACTTTTCTTTTTTTTTTATTGTCAAATGTGTACTTTAGCTTGTAGAAATACTAGTGATTGGTTAGGGGCATGTATATATGTTGATTGTATTTACTATAAACTTGGTATGATAGTGAATAGTTTTAAATTTTTTATTTTTAGACTACTAAGTTCTATATATTACACTATAAATAGGTATTGAGCAATTGAATATACTGAATGATATAAAGAATGTAGGGAAATGAGAATGCCATTATGTATGCTAAACTGTTAAATTTGTGATTGTTTGATTGATTAAATTTGTGAATATTGAGATACCTAGGGATGACATAAGACATTGTTTGGTATACAAAATGAGCCAAAAGGCTAACCCTGTTTATTCCTTAATACTTATATTTGAGCCAGAAAACACTTCTTGAAGAACCTTTATACAAAATCCGAGCCAAAATTGTTAATTTGTATTTACCCTTTTTCTTTGGTCCTAAATACATGACTATAGACATTTGACCATACATGTTGAGGGTTAAGTAGATACATCACAATGGATTTTGTAAAAATAGAGTGAAATAGGAAGGATCAGCCTGATATTGTGATTATAGGTTAGCCAATATGTGCAACAAAAGAAAAATTCAAAAAAGTATGAAAAACAAGTAGAAAAAGTACTTAAAAGTAAAAAATTTATGAGTGAGATGAATTGAAAAGGAGAAAAGGTGACAAAGTCACAAAAGTAGAAAAATTGTTTTGTAAGTGCACCAAAACTCGTCAGCTAGCCGTAGTTGTTGTATTATGTTGTGACTTCCTATGTGGAGAAATAAGGAAGGTGAGAGAAAGATAAATAAGGCAGTGAGTGGGTAAGGGTTACTAAGGGGAGGAATAGGGGAGAAAATGATTTGCCAAACTATTTTCGTGCTTAAAACCATTTTGATGCTTCTTATTCCTAAATCTCATACCTGTCCTAAGCCTCAGAACATTACTAGCTGAAAACCCATATGTGATCTAGGTAGACTTATTTATAAATTAACATCATATCAAGTAATTGCATTAATGATTGTTTGTAGTATGATAGGATAATCAAATTACTTGTATAACTTATTGATGGACTCATATGTTTGAAAACCTTAATTTTTGTATACTTTGTAATATACTGAAGTAAGGTGTTTGATATTAAAAGTGGTAAGTCATTTATATATCATGTCGAGATTATGTGTAAATATGAAAATACCTAGCTATGTATATTGAAACCAATGTTTGTAATCTACATGCTCAAAAGTCATCATTTACTATTCTATTCTATTTTTGTTTTGCTTTGTTTGAGGACAAATAATGACTTAAGTGTGGGGGGTTTGATATACAGTAATTCGGTGTAGTAGATTAAACTAGTTCTCATACTTGAAGAGCTTGAATACAATCACTTTCATTATGTATGTTTTAGTTAGGTTTTTATATTTTAGTTTAAATTCAATAAAAAGTGTATTTTGAGTCTTTTATTGACCTTGGGGGTCGAATGAGGCCAAAAGGTGAGTTAATGTACTTAGTAAGTACACGGGGAGTTTGATGTCGCAACATAAAGAGTAGAATGCTAGAATTGCTATATTGCCTTTTGTGTCATGACACAACCATGGGATGTCACGACACACCCCTGGGATGTTGCGACACACCCTTGGGATGTTGCGACACACCCCTAAAGTTACCCCTGAACCATGCATACTGCCTTGGATGTCACGACACAAGCACTAGGGTGTCGCGATATTGACCTTACATAGGAAACACTTATGAGACATGGGCGTTTTGGTTTACACAATGGAAATTAAATACGAGAATGTCAGCTGATCTAGGTTTGAGGACAACGACAACCTTAACTCTATAAATAGGCTCTTAAATTACTTCTTTAGGGGATAGTTTGGGTACTTTGAAATTTTCTTTGTAATTTTAGTTTTAAGTTTTTCCTTTCTTTTAGGCTTTAGGTTTATTTTAGTTCTTTACTATTTATGTTCTTCGGAGAATGTATGTTGTACACCTAATCAAACTATTGTGGATTTTATGCTTTAATCAATACAATTTAGGATTCTTTTAAACCTTTCTCTTGATTTGTTATTTATCTTTATCTTTATGATCAAGTTTATTATGTCATGACATCCATGAGGAACTAGTCCTCTTATGGGATATTAATGAGTGGAGGTATGATTGAATGATTACCATGTATGGTTTTCTTAGCAGATCAGTTGTTTGGGAGAGGAAGAACTTAAACCTTAGGCTTGACGACCATAGGAAGTCATTTAGGTGAGAATTAACCCAAAATTGGTATAGCCTATCCAGGAACACCTTATCCCCAAATTGGTCTGGATTGTGAGGTCGAGAGATAAGTAGTTCTTACCAACTCATTAGTTTAGTGGAAGATCGAGGGATCTTGCTAGGGTAATGACTAGTTGATTGAGTAGAAACCCAAAATAGGAATTAGTTATGATCATCGAAGCGAGCTAATCATCTATGCTTAGATTTGATTATGTTAGAACTCTTTCATTGAAGTTCACTTTATTTTTGCTATTGTTATTTTCATTATTATAAAAAACCAAAAATCTTTCCCTTATGTTTAGTCGTAATATAATTTATTTAAAGTACTAATTAGATTTATTTACATTTAGGTTAAAGTTAATTTAGTACTTGCCTCCATTGGGTACGATCTTCACAGTACTCACCTACTTTGTTGTAAAAACTATATTACAATCTAACTCATATACTTGCGGACATCACCTCAAATCCATATCTTTAATTGCAGTATTCACACTTTGGACATTGGTACGTCTGGAGGCAGTCAGTAAGTCTTTATGTTGATTCTTGTTTATATGATGATGGTACTGGTAAATCTATAAGAGAGTGGCTAAAAGATGATGCTGTTATCCTTGAGGTTACAATATGCTCTATATGTGACCCTGTATGTTGTTATTGAGGTACGCCTATAAGCATGCTAATGTTTGTTGAGAATGATGTGCATACTTGGCATAGATATGTTGAGTTCAAGTAAGTCAGTGTGAAGTATGGTTGCACCTGGATTTCTAAATTATGTATGTGCATCTTAGTTGTATGCTATTCTAAATATTCTGACGATAATGGGTCTAAGTATGATGAGTCTATGTCTATCTCTGTAAAGTCGTCTAAAGGGGTTTGTCGGGACTAAAAACATGATCTTCGATATGAATCCTTGAAAGAGATTCCATGGCCATGGCACCATATTGTGTGAGACCATAGCTGGGCTATGGAATCATATAGAAAAGAACTAAAGAAAGGTGATTACCCTAAGGGCTTCTCTGTGTGACCTGGACAATGAGGGGTAGTAAATTTATTTTGGTGAAAAGCAAACATTTCAAAGATTTTGATTTTCCCACAGAGTGGTCAATTCCTATAGATTCTACTTGCCGCCAACCCCAACCCTTGGACATAGAAATCGCGGTAGCACAAGTTGAAAGATTGAATCTAGGGCGGACTCTAGAGTTAAAAAGGCTTTTTAGTGTTAGAAATATCTTTCACTACTACTTGGAGGGAAAGAGCCTAAATGATTGGTGAGATTTAGATCGTATCTTAGCGTGAACCCCAAAATGGTTCATTTCATTGAAGAGGCATGGCTGTTTGAGGTCGATGGTGAGTTAGCTTGGGATCTTGCTGGAAAATGGAGGGAGTCCATTGATTTCTTTACACTATCTGCAATATTCAGCCCCATTGCTGGTTTTCTTCAACTTCAGGGTTCATGGGTGAGTCATTGGGTAGAGACTTAGTTGAAAACATTGATAACCCCGCTGTTCCTCCTGCATGTCCTACTCATCTCTTGCCCCTAACACCCCTTTCCTTGTAGGACTCTTAACCCTTTTCCGTCACGGATAGGGTTACGAGTATTACCGAACAATTGAAATATTTATAATTAATTTTGTTCAGAATCATAAACATAATTAATACCATTAAAACATACACATATTGCCCCTAAAAAGAGCCCTTGAGGCTCTAAAAATACTTTAGAAACAAATTGAGACCAATTTGAAATCATTTGAAAAGTCTAGGAAAAATTCAAAAAAAAATTAAAAATAGGGGCATACAGCCGTGTGGCCAGGTCGTGTGCCTCACACAACTGAAACACACGCTCGTGTCTCAAGCCGTGTAACAATCGAAATAGGGACACATGGCCATTTCCCAGCCCATGTGATTGCTTGTGTAATATTGGAACTAGAGACACACGGTTGTGTCCCAGCCCGTGTAACTCACTAAGTAGGGTCACATGGCCGTGTCACATGCCCGTGTGCCAAGCTGTGTAAATCTTGAAATATCCCCACACCCCCCGTGTACTAGGTCATGTGCTAGCTAACTTGCACCTTAAGCACTCAACAGATGACACACGGCCGTGTTGCCAAGCCATGTGTCTCACACGGCCAAGTCACACGCCCGTGTGTTTGGCCGTGTGGACCCTAAAAATGTACCTTAAACAACAAATTTATTATTTCCTACTTGCTTGGGCATTAAGCAACTCAAAAACCAGTCATTTAACCTATCCAAAATACGATCAAACATACTCAAAACATGCCAAAACAACCATCTTAGGTGCCTAACCAATATACCCTCATTGATACCACATTTTATATCATTGAAACATATCAACAATGCATCATTAAAATCAAGATTTTAAGCATGCCAAAATCACTCAATTTAGCCTAATATATAGCTACCTAAGACATCAAGTTTAAAGTTCACACACATACCAAGCCTTGGATCAAAACAACATACCAAACTTATGGCTTCAAACACAAACATTTACTTATATAACCAAACCAACATTATACTTATAACTCAATTTACATCCCATTAAAAAAATAACTAACAACAAAGACACCTTATGTACATGCCATTACAAAAAGTAAACATCACCACTCTTGAGATCGGGATCGTTGTTGGATGCTGAGTCCACGATCAAAAGAGAAGTACCTAACCTACACACAGAAAGCAAAACCGCACGCTGAGTAAAACTCAGTAATATTTCTATAATCTGAACATTTAAAGACATAATGATACATGAATCCTTAAATTGAATTATACAATCACACTATTATCTAAGCATACAACTACAAGATATCATCATCTCAATTTCATGCAAATTACTACATCATTTCATATTGTACTCAATTTTCACATGTTTTCATACTTGATTTGGTTTTAACAAATATCTCAATTCACATCACTTGATATATAAATAGAATTTCATAGATCATTCAATAGTTCATTTACATAATGGTACAAACCAATTCATATTCAATCCATGAGTGCATCACTCATATATTTCATTTATGAACACACTACATTTCACATTTGGCATTTCATTTTTCAATCCACTTTCTTATTTCCAATTCACATACTTTTCCATTTCAATATCAATTAAAAAACTTTATTATTTAATTTCGTTTATTAACACGACTCGAACTCGAACAAATACACCGATCCAACCAACACACCAGTTTGGCACCTAGTGCCTCATCAGATAAATCTGAAGTAATAACTACGCCCAGCGCTATATAAATTGACACCTAGTGTCTCATTGGTTAAACCAAAGCAAATTGGCACCCAATGCCTCTTCGACTCTAGTCGATGAGATCTCTGAACTCTTCCTATCCTATGGCATGCCATCTATATCTGACTTAGCTCGAAATAGTTAACAGGGTTCCATATCACTTACAAATAAATCTAATATCTAATTCTCATATTTTCATATTATCACATTTAAACATATATTCAATTCAATTTCTAAATACTCAATACATCCATAATATATACCAAATCAATCCAATTCAATCAACTATATATTTATTTCAATCTCAAGGTACTAAATTACTCACCTTAACTACTTACCATATGCGATAATTCAAAATACAATAATTAATAACTTAGTTTTGATTATAGAAACACAAACCATGGATTCTGAGCTATTACCGTTGATTTTATCCTTCCCTTTTTAGTCCAGGATTCCAGTACCACGTTAGCTACGGAATTAAAACAATTAAAATACATTCATACTATACAATTCAATTCCACATTGAATATTTCAATTTTTACTCAACAGTTGCTTAAATTTCAATTTTAGTCCCTAAATAGAGAGTAATTTTTAATCTTTACATTCAATTCAATATTTTCATACTCATTATACTTTAAACTAAATTTCACTCCCTTTTTGCAATTATACCCTTAAATTTCAAATTTTTCAGAATTTAGTCCCTATTAGTTGCAATTAACAATTTGTTCTTCAATTTAACCCTTTTCTATTTCTAACTTAAAAATCTATCAATTTAGCCCCTAATACTAAAACTATTCAATAATAAAAACATTTTAAATCTTAATCAATGCTAAAATTTTATCATGGGTTGGGTAGTTCTAAACACTGGGATTCCAAAAATATAAAAATTACAAGAAAATAGACTAAATTGACTAACCGATTGAACTTGGAAGGCTTTAAACCCTTATGGTCGTGCGTTTCTTTCTCTTTTCTTCCTTTCTTTTCTTCCTCAATTTTTGCATGCAATTCTATTTCTATTTCTTTATTCTTTCTTTTAATATAATAACTATTACCATTATTATTTTATAACTTAAATCTATATATATATTAGATTAATATATAAAAATATACATTATAAACCATTAATGCCGTCCACTACTAAAAATAAGTGTATATTTGCTATTTTAATCCTTTTAATTAATTTTAATCTATAATTCAACTTTTAACCTTTACGCGATGTAGTCCTTATACTTTAATAACTCTTAATTTCACAAAAATCACTTAATCAAAATCTAATTCACTATTAACTAACCTCATAAATATTTAAATAAAAATATTTATGGGTTCGTTTTACGAAAATGAGGTCTCGAACTTTATTTTTTGACACCTTAACTATTAGGTCATTACATTCCTAACCCGGAGTTATAGATGTAGAGGTTTTGTTTGAAAGTGCACAATAAGCCATGGATGCGATTGATTTGAGAGTGCGAGCTAGTAGTAATAGCCGCAAGAGGTTGAGACTTAAAAAGGGGTCCTCTAGTGTTGGGGAGAGAAGCAACAATAGGTTGTCCTGCCGCAGACCTAGCAAGCAAACTATCTATCCGGAGGGTGAATCACCTGTTCCTCCTTTAGTGCACATGGCAACATTCCTAGAATCTGACTCTCCAACACATCCATTGTTTCTTCCTCCGGTCCTTCCCGATTCTCTTGTTGAGTCCGCGAATGCTGCGGACCCTCCTAGTACCACCTCAGCTCCCTTTCCCGCAGACTCCAATGCTCACCGCAAAGCTCCCCATACTTCCCCAATTGGCACCTTCTATTACTCTCCTTCTTCAAGAGAGGTCCAAACCTTATTCTCCTAATAGAAACAAATCGGTGTAGGCCAGTATCCTTTTTCTCCCTTTGTTGTTCAACGAAAAGAAGATAGGGAGTTGTGAGTATTATAAGCAAATGTTCCTCTTGGATTATGGTTTGGGTTTTCGAAATTCATCTCTTCGGTCCTTCTTTGGCTTGCTATTCTTCTTCGCTGTCGAAAAGTTCTTTCAATCTCAGGGTCTACAGGGAGTAAATCGATAATTTGGTCAATACTCATAAACACAGGAAAATTAATTAAGTTAAAATTGAATAGGAAAATAAACCAAAATGCAAAATTAAAAAATTCACAAATAATGACTTTTAAAAACAGTCCCTGGCAACTATGCCAAAAACTTGGAACGACGAAAATGTGCAAGTGTACACAATCGCAACAAGTAATAAAGTGACAAGTAAATGTCGAGTTATTGTACCCACAGGGATTGTGGAAAGAATTATTTATAAATGCAATTTTAAAAATAATTTGGTGAAGAAAAATATTTTGATTTGAAGAAGTGATTAAAAACTAGGATTTTAACAAAGTAAAATAAATAAAAATAAAATAAAAGTTCCAATGCACGATTTCAAAAGATGATTTTAATCAACATGACATAATTGTGTTAGATTAATTACATTTACTAACTTAGAACTATTAAACTCATATTCATTTTGTTACAAATAAATTCACGGCAACTTGGTCATTTGCTAACCTATGAACATACTTACCTACCAAAATCCATTTATCTCTTGACCATTGTAATGCAATAATAACTTAGTCATGGTTTTACTTAATCAAACATCTTACCGAGGCCTATAACAACACAAATTAAGTAGATGAAATGCAATCAACCTAACACAAATTAAATTTAAGCCATATTAATTAAATTAAACATATCAACATCACAAATATTCATAGACATGTTCATCATAACAACAACAAAATTAAAAGGATAGGGAACAAGAATCGAATCTGGTGTTTTCTCCGCGGCTTGACTAGTTTGCTCCACTCCTCCTTCTCTGCTTGTTCTTGTCGAACCGAGGCTTCTACGAACACTTGAATGCTACTAAAAATGGTGGTTGATTGACTCTTTTTCAAGAGGTGAAATTGACAAGGAAATGGGGGAAGAAAATCAAGAACAATGGAAGGGAATGAAGAGAGAAAAATGAGAGAGAAATGAAGAATGAATGGTTTTGAGATGTGCTTGAAATGAGCAGACAAGGGGGTAGTTATAGGTTGAGAAGGCTGCTAAAAATAGCCAAAATCAGCAGCCAAAGACTCCCCCATGGCCGGCCACACATGTGGCATGTTTGAAGATTTCAAACATGCTATTTTTAGGTAGGGGCAAATCTTGAAAGGCATGAATAGTGGAAGGGTTTAAATGCAAATTGAAGGAGTCTTCAAGGGCCATTTTGCAAGCCAAATAATCAGACAAATAAGCTGATTAGGTCAGCATGTGGGACGGTTTTGGGCTGCCCAGTGGTCAGTTGGATTGGTTTTCTCGGTTTAACTCAATTGGGCTCCTTTTCATAATTAATTAACAATAATTTATTTAACCCAAATTAAATTGGATTAAAATTAAAATTAAGTATATTATGAATTAATAAACATAATTTGGACCATCTTAGGATGAAAAATTAATTCACCTTGATGCTTCAAAATCACTTCTCGATTTTGCGCTTCTAGTAGTGTCTGCCGAGTCGTTTTTTGCTCATTGTACAAATCTATCGAAAATAATCAAAATTAATCAAAATTTGATATAAAATTAATTAAAATTCAACATGTTCATAATTTGAGTGCAATTTAATTATTTTATAATTATTATATATTTTTCAACAATAATTTTACCGAAACTACATGAATTTGAGTAAAAAAGGGCATGAAAAAGTGTGTATATTTTCGTGTTTCCAGCATACCATTGTCACTCGGCACCTTAGTAAGACTCATACTATTGAGGGTTGCTACAACCTCCTCTTGTCTAAATCTTGATCACAAAAATTCATTCATGCCATGAGTAACCTGACTTGGGATACATGAAAGGATTCAACTTACATCACCCTACCTTGTGTCATAAACAACATCGAAAAATATTGGCAAACGACCCACTCGATTCCCTCATCACTCACAACAGTCCGCCCATTCTGCTTCTTGAGTTGACCTATTATTTTAAGCCAATTTCAATGGGAAGCAAATTATGATAATGTCATATTTTGATCCCCAATGTCTAACCAGTTAGCTAGTGCCCATTACTCCCAATATGTTTCTCCCTTATCAATCTCCATATTTAATTGCATCTTTGTAATGACTAACTCCTCGAAAGCATAATTATCCCGATCCTCCCTATTTAACTCTTTTAACCAATTCTACAACTTAATCAAATGCATTCGTGAGGAGCTCCGCTTACCCCTTGCCATCTAATCAATCCTTGTCCAACAAACCTGATCCGATTAGGGACAACACCGATCAATTGCAACCAAAGCTGCCTAACTTCTTTTTCACAGGACTCATTAAGCACCTTATTTGCCTCAAATTCAAAACAATGTTGTTGATTCATGTATACACTATTATTTTACCCCATATTGAGTAACAGTAGGCAATGGTCAGATATTGTATGCATACAATGATGCAACTTAAAATTCTAAAAAACTCTCCATGCTCCCATGTAAACCACTAACCCACATAACCCAAATTTGAAAGCTTACAGCATCAAGAGCTAACTGGAGTGCCTCTGTTCCCCTTTTGTCCCTTAGCCAACCTCCTTGGTTCTCATGGGAATACTATTTCTTTAAAGTCCCCCATCACAAGCCATGGAAAATTATCACCCTTCGACAAACTCTGGAGTAGCTCCCATAATTGATATCAAATATTCTTTTCTGGATGCTTGTAAAACCTTGTAAATCTCTGAATGTTACCATCCAAATTATCCTTCACCATAACATCAATATGGTTCCTTGAAAAAGTACGAAGTGAAATAATACAACCTTGTTTCCAATATAATGACAATCCACCTCTAGTGTCATCGCTACTCACATCTATTCCATTTATGAAACCTCAACTCTTCCCTACCTTCTCCATCCTTGAAATATGCATATTTATCTCTCTAAAAAAACTAAGCGGGGTTGGCTTCCCTCAGCACCTGCCTAAGGCAACAAATAGCCCGAGGGTTCCCCAGCCACCAGTCATTCAAACTTATGAGTTTCGTTGTGTCTGGCTGCCCTACAGTGGAAACCAGTCGATATCTTAGAGACTTAAACATTATTTTGTTCAATAGGGGTCTTACTCGAATCCGAACCAACAAAAATTAATGAAAACAATGAAGTTCACATTCTTTATTTCCCTCCCCGTCTCCATCGGGCACTCTACCCCTATACTTACATCCGAGTCCATATTCTCACCATCCCTTCTACTCCTTTCCTTATGTTTGCCCAAATTAATCGCCAATATGCACCTACATGACTAAGAAAATCTGAATTCTAAAAAAGGCCCTTGATGTCATCCTGTCTAACTAAATTACCTTTACTAGAAAAAACTCCCCATCTCGACCATCTATGGAGCATCCCCCTCCTTGTAAAATCAAAAACTTTTGGCCACCATCGCCCTTCTAGACAACACTTTAATCGAAAGATCCCATTCAAATGACAACTCCTTTTTCCCATGCATAATCCTACCAGGACAGAAACCCTCTGCATGCCTTAATTGCCTATCAAGAAATGGAAAACAATTAGTCTCTCATATTGAAACTTGGTATAGATACAGTTCTTCAGAGATAGAGTGATTTTTCCTCCTTTTCAATGGACCCCTTATATCAATCCTAACCCGTATCCTCATATAACTCAAAAAACCCCTACTGATGGATTTTGCATCATAATCCAAAAAATTTCCCAGGAAATCACCGAACTATTTTGCGATACCTTCAGACATTAAACCAGTCAAGAGATTGTGAATCTAAACCCAAAAATCCACATGGTACAAAGGAACTTGCATTGGATCCTCCCCCATTTTTAGCCTATGAAATACCAACAGATGGTTATTGAACATCTATGGACTCATCTCCACTACTCTATCAAGGCCAATAGCATAATAGAACTTGAAAAGCAATGTCTTTCACCCAAATCTGTAATCATTACACCCCCAAGGGGATGTCACAAATTAGCCAAAATTGTATGCATAACTTGAAACTAGATCACACTCGTAGTAAAAAATGCCCACTAAATAAAGATCTATATCGATCTCACCCTCCTCCTGTCACATCACAAAAATTAGGTTAGTAGAATCGGGTTTGTGAACCAAGAGTGGTCACGCCCCAGTTTTTAAGATTTTCTTTGTGTGTTTGTTAATAAGTAAGTTACTGCTTGATGGTTAAGAGTTAGAGAGTTCATCTTTAAAACTTAAGATTGAATCCCTTCCCTTGCATCATTTTGTTTGTGTAATTTTGCTTCAAATCCTAGAGTTGTCATGTCCAATTTAAATTTAGTTATCGCTAATTTTGGACAAGATTGTGTGCTAGCCTAGTGGTTAAAAACAAGTATAGCTTCCTTTAAGACCAAAGTTTGAGTCCCTATCCTTGCATTTTGTTTTTAATTTTTGGCAACCCTTTGGTCAACCCCTTTGCCACCCATTTTACTTGCCATTGTTAGGAGATTCTTTCCTTCCTTCTCTTCCTCCTTCATTATTTCATTGTTTTCTCCTATTTTTGCTCCTTTTCTTCCCTCCCTTTCCTTTCTTCTCTGTTATTTCCCTCACATTCATTCTCTTCCTTTTTGACTAGTTATGACACCTCTTTTATCAATAGAAAGCCCTCAACTTTCATTTTTTTTTCTTTTGTCATCTTTTCTCTCCAAA
This sequence comes from Gossypium anomalum, assembly GCA_025698475.1. Taxonomy (NCBI): domain Eukaryota; kingdom Viridiplantae; phylum Streptophyta; class Magnoliopsida; order Malvales; family Malvaceae; genus Gossypium; species Gossypium anomalum. The sequence continues at coordinate 68,318,151 of CM046956.1, forward strand.
ACCACCACTTGTGCTGCCCTTTTTTCTCTAGCTCCTTCTCTTCTCTTCTTTTTTTGCATTTTTCCACCCTATCTCCTCTTTGTGCCACCTATTGCACCACCTCAATCACCCTTGCACAACCAATCTTCCCCCTCTTCTTTCTTTACTCCACTATCGCTCTTCCATTGAGCTACCGCCACACCACCATCACCATCTCCACTAATTTTTTTCCTTTCTCCTCCTCTATTTTTTTCATTTGCTAATATTTCTCCTCCTAGTCAAGATCTTCGTTGAATTTAAGTTTTCTAATTTAAACGGTAAAGCATCTAAATCTAAACCACTTGTTTTAGTGTTACAATAAAAGGAATATTGGATTTTAGTTGAAAGGGTGATAGAATCAAGGCGAGATCTTATTAGGTCTATAATGTCGGAGTGTGGAGGATTCGATTTAGTATCACGGGACCTTTATTCCAGGTGTGGGTTTTATCCAACTAAAGTTGTGCATGATTTATCCATAAATATTATTTAATTATTATTAATAGTAACCATTTAAATCTGCTCCAAAATATTGGTTAAATGAACACACTAAGTATTCTTGGTGATTGATAAATCCTTTATTATGATTAATTTCAAGTGCATTTGATCTGAAAATTACGTGTTGCCAAATATGTTATTATATGACTCGATAATGTTTTGCATGTTATGTGATATCAAAGCATGCTACTATTCTGCTATTGATCTAATTACATGATTAATCATGTACACTATTATTGAAATTTTTAGTCACATGTTAAAAATATGGCTAATGATACTGATATTTAACCGCCTCCGGATGTACTAACGTCCAAAGTGTGAATACTACAATAAAATAGAGAGTTATAAGGTAGTAACCGCAAGTATACAGGTCGAGTTGTAATATAGATTTTACAACAAAGTAAGTGAGTACACTGAGGATCATACCCAAAGGAGGCTAGTACTAAATCAATCTTAATCTAAACATTTAATGAATTAAAATTGCAAGAGATAGAGAGAAATAAAGTGAATCAAATCTGAAGATAGGTGATTAGCTCGCTTCAGTAATCTCAATCAACTATTGTCTCAGGTTCTTCGTTAATCAACTAGTCGCTACCCTAGTAGGATCTTCCATTAACATAATGAGTAAGCAAGAATTACTTATCTTCTGACCTCACAGTCCAGACTGGCTTAGGGTAAAGGTGTTCACGAATGAGCAATACCAATTTTGGGTTAATTCCCACCTTGATGACTTTTCAGGGTTGTCAGGTTTAAGGTTTGTTTCACATTCTTCCTTACCCAAAATAATTGATCCATTGAATAACCCTACAAAAAGGTTAAAAGATCATGCTTCCACTAGCTAATACCCCATAGAAGGATTAGTTCCTCATAGTTTTCATAAACAACGTGGAATAGATGGAAGAATTATTCATAGGGAATGGATTGAAATAGAGAGTTTAAGAAAATCCTGATTGATATTGATAATAAGCATGAATCCACAATAGTTGATCTTCTTTATAACTCAAAACTCTTGAAAGAAACAAAGAATAAATAAACTAAAACTATGAAAACCTAAAGAAAATAAGAAAACAAAACTTAAACCTAAAGAGAGAATCTAAGATAATGGAATGTGTTCATAATGTATGCCAAATGAGCCTATTTATAGCCTTCAGGTAGCCTTCGTCCTTAACCTTAGGTTAGCTGATGTTCTCGCGCTTTAAGTTTGATTGTTCATGTAATAGCCCGTTTTTGGGTCAAATCAGAACAATGGTTTTGAAACCACAAATCTGAGGTCAAAATATTTATCTTATTATTATTATTATAATGTTTACAGCATGATTGAGTGATTGTGTGAAAGTTTCATTAAGAAATTTTATTGTTTCATTGGACAATTCGATAAAAAGGACTAAATCGCGTAAAGTGTAAAAGTGAAGTTCTATTAGTTAAAAGTATCTAATAGCTATGAAATTAAATAATGGAGGTCCTTATGTATTAAATATACCATTGGTTGTTTAAGTTGACATTTATGGGCATTATAAATGAAATTATAAAGGTTAAAACTTAAGGTTAAATTAGTAATTAAGTTAATAAATATAATAAAACAAAAAGAAAATTTTGGTGTCATCTTTCTTAAGGTGAAAAATCACTGAAAATTTTAGGGTAGGAAGCCATTGTTAGGCTTGAAGCATTCGACACTCTCTATTGCTAACATGTAAGTCCATTTTTGCTCATGTTTTAATGATATCTACGTTTTTGAGATCGTTGCTTCATATTCTAGCAAGCCTGTACCTTACATTTCGAAACTGTTAAAGATTTATCATGTTGCCATTGTTGAATTCCTAAGTAATTTGATGAATTATAAGATATTTGGAAATTTTAATGTTAGATTAATAGTTTTTGTAAAGTGATTTTTGACAAAAATGTCAAAAAGGGATTAATTTGTGAAAATGTAAAATTTTGTTAGTAAAATGTAAAATTATGTGGGTAAAAGTATGAATAAATAAAAGATATGGGCTACTAGGGACTCCATTAAAATTTGGCTAAGCATGGGTTTGTGATTAATTGCATGAATTTGCAATTTTATATAATAGAGACTAAATTACAAAAGTGTGAAACATTAGGGGCATATGTGTAAATTTGCCAAAATATGAATTAACGGTTAAATTGAATAGATCAGATACTTAATGTGCTAATTTTGAAATATATATATAGATCAAGATAAGCAATGATTGAATCTAGATCGGGGAAAAGGAACGATTGACGATTAGCCGATATTTGTTATCTGAGCAATACGAGGTAAGTTTGTATAATTAGAATCAATCTTTTAAATACTTGTAATTATTTGAAATGAATTTATGTAATTGAGTAAATGATATACTTGAATCAAATGCCTTATTGATATAGTCTGATGGTTACCGAGCCCATTTGAACCATAGAAATTTGTAGGATACGAGTGACATGTCACTAGGGTTACCATTTAGGTCGAGATCCTGCATGTGTTACAGACTCACTGCAGCTCGTATGAGCTTACTGATATATTAGCTCATAAGAGCTTACTGTTTCCAGCTCGATAGAGATTACTGTTCATCAGCTTAGGGGGAGTTTATCGATCATAGCTAGAAAGAGTGAATACGATGCTGAATTGTTACGTATGTTATATATGTTGCATGTAGTTGGTATGATATAATATAATGATGTATGAAATTGAGATAAAGGTTGATTATATGTACTTATGAGACTAAAATATTGATGAATGCTTGTGTATAGGCATTTGGAAAGTGAATTTGATAAACTTTATTATTTTATTGGATTATGTATAAATGGTAAGTTAAATTCTGAATTATACGGGCTTACTAAGCTATAAAGCTTACTCTATTTCTTTTTCGTGTTTTTTTTAGAGGTTTGATAACTCGCTCAATTCAGGTAAAGTCAGAGATACGCATCACAATATCCAGTTGCCGATTGGTACCTTTGAACTTATGGATATATGTAAATATGGCATTTATAGGCTAGTTATAAAGATGATAGTTATGGTTACTTGAGCTAGTGATTTTGGTACATGTTGTGGTATGAGGTAAATCCATGTGATTTGGCCTAGCTTGGTATAATGTTTTGGTTGTTTATAAGTATTCAATATGGTATGTTTTGGCAAGTAGTAAATGGAATAGAAATATGCAATGTTGTCTTGATATGTGATAGGCATATGAATGGAAAATGATTGTAGTTGAATTGGTTTAATATGTGTATGAAATGTTATGGATTATTGCCTATTGAGTTATAAAATGTTGCAATTTATGCTTGTACAGGTATGTAAAAGTAAGGTTGCAAAATGGCTTTGCAAATAGGCTATTTTTGTCCACACGGGTAGAGACACGGGCATGTGTCTTAGCCATGTCTGACACACGGTCATGTTACACGGCCGTGTGTCCCTGGTGTTGAAATTAGAATCAAGTCAGTATGCTCCACACGGCCTCACACATGAGCGTGTGACTTGGCCGTGTGACATAAGTCAGTATACTCTACAGGTGTGACACAGCTTAGTACACGGCCTGAAACATGGGCGTCTATGGCAATTTTTAGGGCACATGGGCTACCCACACTAGCGCGTGTGTTGGCCGTGTAGCCCAAGTCAGAGAGTTATACGAGGCCATGTGCTCTCATTTTGAATGTCCAGACGGCTTATGACATGAGCGTGTTTGGTGGCCGTGTGAGACACACGACCTGGCCACACGGACGTGTATCCCTTATTTTGTAGAAGTTTTGTAGAAGTTTCTTAAATTACCGGTTTAGTCCCGAATCATTTCCAAAGCATGATTAAGGCCTCGTAGGGTATTATAAGGGACAAATTGTTTGAAATTGAAAGATGAATGTTTGAATTGGGAAAATGTTTGCTAAATGGATGTTTAATTGTTTTGTAAGTCCGGTAATACTCCGTAACCCTATTCCAGTGTTAAATACGGGTGAGGAGTGTTACATTTATTAGTATCAGAGCTACGGTTTAGTTGATTCTAGGACTAACGTAGCATATGTGAGTCTAGATATACATGCCATATTTAAACTAAGATAGTGTGATGACTCCTGACATTTTCAAATGTGTTTTTATATAGTAAATGGATCCTAATCGAGCTGTAGTTGATGAGGTTGAGAGTAATACACCTGCTCCTGCTCAAAGGATAGCACCGTCTGATTCTAGACCTGTAACGAGCAGCCAGGGAGGAGAGGCTAAAGAGGCCTTTTTCCAGATGATGAACGAGTGGTTCACATAATACATTAATACGAACCCGGGTACTCAACAACCTCCACCCCTACCTATTCCCTAACCGATCCCTGTAGTTTCTCAAGGTATGGATCCTTTGTGATTGAATAAACCACTTGTTGATAAGATACGAAAACACGGGGCTGAGGAATTCAAAGCCACTATTAAAAATGACCCTGATAGAGCCGAGTTTTGGCTTGAGAACACGATTTAGGTGTTTCATAAACTTTCTTGAACACCTAAAAAATGTTTAAAATGTGCTATATCATTGTTGAGAGACACTGCGTATCAGTGGTGGAATACCTTGATATCCATAGTTCCGCGAGAAAGAGTTACTTGGGAATTCTTTCAAGTTGAATTCCAAAAGAAATACATTAGCTAACGGTTCATAGATCAGAAACGAAAGGAATTTCTTGAACTGAAACAGGGCCGTATGTAGATAACAGAATACGAAAGAGAGTTTGTATAACTCAGGAAATATGCTCGTGAATGTGTTTCTTCTGAGGATATAATGTGTAAAAGGTTTGAAGATTGATTAAATGAAGAAATCAGACTGTTGGTTAGGATTCTTGAGCTGAAAGAGTTTGTCGTTCTAGTTGATAGAGCTTGCAAAGCCAAATAGCTTAGCAAAGAGAAAAGAAAAGCCGATTCTAAGGCTAGAGACTTTAGAAAGAGATTTACGGCAAATCACATCAGTTAGCATAAAAGAAATCTAGGGAATATCATCCTCGTTCTATTGCTTTTGGGGGGATTTTGATCAGAGATAGAGATGCGAGACATTTCAACTCTAAACCTCAGACGACATCTATTGCCAGTGTAGGTAGTGTTAGAAATGTTGGACCTGAATGTAAGCACTGTAATAAGTGACTTTATGGTAAATGTAGAATAATGAGCGGAGCTTGTTTTAGATGTGGATCTCTTGGTCATTATGTCCGGGACTATCTAGAAAAGTCTATAGTTGAAAGAGATCAACTGACAAAAGTAATTAATACGGCTACTAGAGGGAGATTACCCCGAAACACTGGAAATATGAGTGGTAATCGAGGTGCTACGAGATATTCTGTTGTAAGATCTGAGGCACAAGCACCTGCCCGGTCTTATGCTATCCGTGCACGAGAGCAGGCATCATCGCTAGACGTTATTACCTGTAATTTTTCTCTTTTCGATACTGACATAGTTGCATTGATATATCCTGGATCAACCCATTCATATATCTATATGAATTTAGTATTTAAAAAGAGTTTACATGTCGAGTCTACAGAGTTTGTAATTAAAGTATCCAACCCCTTAGGCCAATTTGTTTTAGTTGATAAAATTTGTAAGAATTATCCTTTAATGACCCGGGGTTACTATTTTCTTGTTCACTTGATGCTTCTACCGTTAGATGAGTTTGATGTGATTTTGGGCATGGACTGGCTGACTATGCATGATGCAGTTGTGAATTGTAGACGAAAGATTATCAAATTGAAATGTCAAAACGGTGAAATTCTTCGATTTGAGTCTGATGATTCAGATGAATTACCTACTGTGATATCATCTATGTTAGCTCAGAAATGTATGAAAAAGGGCTATGATGCATATCTTGCATACGTATTAGATACCAAGGTGTCTGAATCAAAGATTGAATCTATATCTGTTGTTTGTGAGTTTTTAGATGTATTTTTAGAAGAATTACTGGGTTTTCCATCGATCAGAGAGGTTGAATTTGGTATTAAATTAGTACCGAGAACAACACCGATATCAATAGCTCCGTACAGAATGGCTCCAACAGAATTAAAAGAATTGAAAGCCCAATTGCAAGAATTGACAGACAGAGGTTTTGCACGACTGAGTTATTCGCCCTGGGGTGCACCGGTATTTTTCGTAAAGAAGAAAGACGACATGATGAGAATGTGTATCGATTACAGACAGCTGAATAAAGTGACTATAAAGAAAAAATACTCTCTACCATGAATTGATGATTTATTTGATCAATTGAAAGGGGCTACAGTATTTTCAATGATTGATTTGAGATTGGGTTATTATTAGTTGCGAGTTAAAGAGTCAGATGTGCTAAAAATCGCGTTCAGAATGAGGTACGGACATTATGAATTCCTTGTTATGCCTTTTGGATTAACTAATGCTTCTGCAGCTTTCATGGACTTGATGAATCAGATATTCAGACCGTATTTAGATAGATTTGTTGTTGTATTCATTGACGACATTTTGATTTATTTGCTAGATGAATCTGAACATACTAAGCACTTGAGAGTTGTGTTACAAACTTTATGTGATAATCAATTATTTGCAAAGTTTAGCAAATGTGAGTTTTGGCTCCGAGAGGTTGGATTTCTAGGGCATATTGTTTCAGCTGAAGGTATTAGAGTTGACCCGAGTAAAATTTCTACTATTGTTGATTAGAAATCTCTAAGAAATGTGTCTAAAGTCCATAGTTTTCTGGGTTTAGCAGGCTATTACCAAAGATTCGTTAAATGATTTTCGATGATTGCGACACCAATGACACGACTGCTCCAGAAATATGTGAAATTCGAATGGTCAGAAAAATGTCAGCAGAGTTTCGAACAGTTGAAGGTACTACTAACTGAAGCACCAGTTTTGGTTCAACTTGAATTGGGGAAAGAGTTTGTGAGTTATAGTGATGCGTCATTAAACGGTCTGAGATGTGTTCTGATACAAGAAGAAAAAGTTATAGTTTATGCTTCTCGACAATTGAATCCACATGGAAAGAACTATCCGACACACAACTTAGAGTTGGCTGCTATTGTGTTCGCATTGAAAATTTGGCGATTACTTATACGGTGAAAAATGCCACATTTATACGAATCACAAAAGCTTAAAATATCCGATGTCACAGAAATATTTGAAACTGCGACATTGAAGGTGGCTCAACTTATTGAAAGATTATGAACTTGTGATTGATTATCACTCGGGAAAAGCTAATGTTGTTGCTAATGCCTTGAGCCAAAAATCTTTGTTTGCAGTACGAGCAATGAATACCTAGTTGATGATTTGTGATGATGGGTCTATTTTAGCTAAATTAAAAGCTAAACTGATATTTCTTCAGCAAATCTATAAAGCTCAGAAAGATAACCGTGAATTACAAGTTAAACGAATTCAATGTGAGACTATCCCTAATTCAGAGTTTCATACTGGAACCAATGATTGTTTAAGGTTCCATAATAGAATTTTCATACCGAAAAATTCATAACTGATTCAAAAGATTTTGCACGAAGCGTATAATAGTTGCTTATCAGTTCATCCGGGGAGTACCAAAATGTACAGCGATTTGAAACAGTTTTACTGGTGGCAAGGCATCAAACGAGATATCTTAGATTTTGTTTCTAAATGTTTGATTTGTCAGCATGTCAAAGCTGAAAATCAAGTACCATCTGGTTTACTGCAGCCTATGATGATTCTCGAATGGAAATGGGATAGAGTTACAATGGATTTTGTGTCAGGTTTGCCCCTGACTCCGAAAAAGAAAGATGCTATCTAGGTTGTCGTTGATCGACTAACAAAATCTACTCATTTCATACCTGTACATATAGATTACTCACTTGATAGACTAGCTGAATTGTACATTTCTAAATTGTTCATTTGCACGGGGTGCCACTATCTATCATTTCTAATAGAGATCCGAGATTTACGTCACGGTTCTAGAAGAAATTGCAAGAAGCTCTGGGAACACAGTTGAATTTCACTACTGCTTTTCTTCCTCAGACCGATGGTTAGACTGAGAGATTTATTCAGATTCTCGAAGACATGTTGAGATGTTGTATTTTAGAGTTTGAGGGCAATTGGGAAAAATACTTACAGTTGATTAAGTTCGCCTATAAAACAATTTTTGAACAAGTATAAAGATGGCACCATACGAAGTTTATATGGTCGTAAATGTCAAACTCTGCTATACTGGACTGAACTAAGTGAGAAAAAGATTCACGGGGTTGAGTTGATCAGAGAAACTGAAGAAAAAGTGAAAATGATTCGCGACAATTTAAAAGCAACTTCAGATCGATAGAAATTATATGTAGATTTGAAATGTAAAGAAATTAAGTTTCAAGTTAGAGATCGAGTGTTTCTTAAAGTGTCACCATGGAAAAAGGTTCTTTGGTTCGACCATAAAGGAAAGTTGTGTCCGCGATTTATTGGACCGTATGAGATAGTCGAAAGAATAGGGCCTGTAGCGTATCGACTAGCTTTACCATCAGAACTTGAAAAGATTCATAATGTATTTCACATTTCTATGCTACATTGATACAGATCCGATCCATCACAAGTGATTTCTCCAGTAGATGTTGAGATACAGACTGATTTGACATATAACGAAGAACAGATCAGGATTTTAGCTCGTGAAATCAAAGAATTGAGAAATAAATGCATAGCCCAAGTGAAGGTTCTTTGGCAAAAACACGGGATCAAGGAAGCTACACAGGAGCCCGAGGAAGCTATGAGAAAACAGTACCCTAACATATTCACTGGTAAGATTTTCGACGACGAAAATCCCTAAAAGGGGAAAGTTGTAACAGTTCATTTTTGGGTTAAATCGGAATAGTGGTTTTAGAACCACAAATACAAGGTCAAAATATTTATTTTATTAAATAATGTTTACAGCATGATTGAGTGATTGTGTGAAAGTTCCGTTAAGAAATTTTATCGTTTGATTTGTCAATTCGATAAAAAGGACTAAATCGCGTAAAGTGTGAAAGTGAAGTTCTATTAGTTAAAAGTATTTAATAGCTATGAAATTAAATAATAGAGGTAATTATGTAGTAAATATACTATTGGTTGTTTAAGTCGACATTTGTGGACAATATAAATGAAATTATAAAGGTTAAAAATTAAGGTTAAATTAGTTATTAAGTTAATAAATATAATAAAGCAAAAAGAAAATTTTGGTGTCATCTTCCTTAAGGTGAAAAACCACCGAAAATTTAAGGGTAGGAAGACATTGTTAGGCTTGAAGCATTCGTCACTCTTTATTGCTAGCATGTAAGTCCATTTTTGCTCGGTTTTTAATGATTTCTACGTTTTTGAGATGGTTGCTTCGTATTCTAGCTAGCTCGTACCTTAAATTTTGAAACTGTTAAAGATTTATCATGTTTCCATTGTTGAATTCTTGAGTAATTTGATGAATTATGATAGATTTGGAAAGTTTAATGTTAGATTAATAGTTTTTGTAAAGTGATTTTTGATAAAAATGTCAAAAAGAGATTAATTTGTGAAAATGTAAAATTATGCGGGTAAAAGTGTGAATAAATAAAAGATATGGGCTGCTAGGGACTCCATTAAAATTCTGCTAAGCATGGGTTTGTGATTAATTGCATGAATTTGCAATTTTATGTGATAGGGACTAAATTGTAAAAGTGTGAAACATTAGGGGCAAATGTGTGAATTTTCCAAAATATGAATTAAAGGTTAAATTGAATAGATCGGATACTGAATGTGCTAATTTTGAAATATATATATAGATCAAGATAAGCAAGGATTGAATCTAGATCGGGGAAAAGGAAAGGTTGACGATTAGCCGATATTTGTTATCTGAGCGATACGAGGTAAGTTTGTATAATTAGAATCAAACTTTTAAATGAAATGAATTTATGTAATTGAGTAAATGATCTACTTGAAATTCGAATGCCTTCCTGATATAGTATGATGGTTATCGAGCCCGTTTAAACAATAAGAATTCGTGGGATACGAGTGACATGTCACTAGGGTTACCATTTAGGTCGAGATCCTGCATGTGTTGCGGACTTACTGCAGCTCGTATGAGCTTACTGATATATCAGCTCGTAAGAGCTTACTGTTCATCATCTCAGGAGGAGTTTACCAGTCACAGCTAGAAAGAGTGAATACAATGATGAATTGTTACGTATGTTATATATGTTACATGTAGTTGGTATGATATAATATAATGATGTATGAAATTGAGATAAAGGTTGATTATATGTACTTATGAGACTAACATAATAATGAGTGCTTGTGTATAGGCATTTGACAAGTGAATTTGGTAAACTTTATTTAATTGTTTGATTATGTATAAATGGTAAGTTAAATTTTGAATTATACGGGCTTACTAAGCTATAAAGCTTACTCTGTTTCTTTTTCGTGTTTATTTTAGAGGTTCGATAACTCGTTCAATTTGGATAAAGTCAGAGATACACATCACAATATCCAGTTGCTAATTTGTACCTTTGAACTTATGGATATATGTAAATATGGCGTGTATAGGCTAGTTATAAAGATGATAGTTATGGTTACTTGAGCTAGTGATTTTGGTACATGTTGTGGTATAAGATAAAGCCATGTGATTTGGCTTAGCTTGGAATAATTTTTTGGTTGTGTATAAGTATTCAATATGGTATGTTTTGGCAAGTAGTAAATGGAATAGAAATATGCAGTGTTGTCTTGATATGTAATAGGCATATGAATGGAAAATGATTGTATTTGAATTGGTTTAATATGTGTATGAAATGTTATGGATTGGCTGCCTATTGAGTTATAAAATGTTGCAATTTATGCTTGTGCAGGTATGTAAAAATAGGGTGGGAAAATGGCTTTACAAATAGCCTATTTTTGTCCATACGGGCAGAGACACAGGCGTGTGTCTCGACCGTGTGTGACACATGCTCATATTACACGGCCTTGTGTCCCTTAGTGTTGAAATTAAAATCAAGTCAGTATGCTCCACACGGCCTCACACATGGGCGTGTAACTTGGCCGTGTTACATAAGTCAGTATACCTTATAAGTTTGACACGACCTAGTACACGGCCTGGCATACTAGCATGTATGGCCATTTTTAGGGCACACGGGCTAGCCATATGAGCGTGTGTGTTGGCTGTGTGACCCAAGTTAGAGAGTTACACGGGGTCGAATACGGCCATGTGCTCCCATTTCGAATGTCCACACGGCCTATGACATAGGCGTGTTTGGTGGCCGCGTGAGACACACGGCCTGGCCACACGGGCGTCTGTCCCCTGTTTTGAGAAGAATTTTCAAAGTTTTGTGGAAGTTTCTTAAATTAGGTGTTTAGTCCCGAATCATTCCAAAGCATGATTAAGGCCTCGTAGGCTATTATAAGGGAAAAATTGTATGAAATTGAATGATGAATGTTTGAATTGAGAAAATGTTTGCTAAATGGATGTTTAATTGTTTTGTAAGTTCGTTAATACTCCTTAACCTTATTCTGGCGTTGAATACGGGTGAGTGGTGTTACAGTGTAGACCAAAACGCCCCTGCTGCATCTTTTATTCTCGTCACATAGTCGATATCACGACACACTAGGACCTATGTCGTGACATAGCAACCAGTATTCCCCTCTACAGTCATCTTTAGGGGTATGTCATGACACCCTCAGCCTGTGTCGCGACTTTGAAGGCAGTGTCTTACTTTCTACATTTTGTTCTCAATGTTTCTATATCGGATCTCTCATTTTGTGACATAGCATCCAATATTGGTCCAAAATGCCTTCTAATGGTCTCCTGTACACTCACCAAGTACATTAGCTCTCTTTTAGTCCTTATTCGGCCCTTAAGGTCAATAAAAGACTCAATGTGCATATTTTATTGAATGTAAAAGCATAACGAAAATGCTTGTATTAAAGCTCCTTAAATGTGAAAACTAGTTTAATCTACTGCATCGAATTACGATAGATCAAACTCCCTAACACTTAAGTCATTGTTTACCCTCAAGCAATCATAAACAAATATGACAAATAAAAATGACGACTTTTGAGCAAGTATGGTACAAGTATTGATTTTGGAGTATATGACATAGGCCTTTCATGTTTACTAACAATTTCAACATGATGAGTAGTTGACTTACCACTATTGATCATAAACATTTAAGTTCAGTATGTTACAAAATATACAAGTATTAAGGTTCTCACCTATAGTAATCCATCAACAAATCATAAAATTACTTTGATTATCCGAGCAAAATACAAATAGTCATATATGTGAATGTTTAATATGATGTCCATTCATGTATAAGGATACTTAGGTCACATAGGGCTTTTCGGCTTGTAATGTTTTGAGGTTTAGGATAGGTATGGGATTCAAAAATAGAAAGCATTAAAAGGTTACAAACACAAAAGTAGTTTGGCACATCGTACTGATCCCTATTCTTCCCCTTGTAGTGACCCTTACCCACTCACCGCCTTATTTCTCCTTCTCTCACTTTCCTTGTCTCTCAATCTATAGGAAGTCATAGCATGACATAGCAACTATGGCTAGCCTTACGACTTTTTGTGCACTAATGAATGAGTTTTTATTTCTTTTGTGACTTGGGGACTTTTTTCTTTTCCAATACATTTCACTCATGAATGCTTTTTTGTTAGTTTAAGACTTTTTCTATTCGTACCAATTCTCTTTTTAAATTTTTCTTTTTGTTTAGCACATTAGGCTAACTTATAGTTCCTATATCACACTAATCTTTCCTATTTCACTCTAATTTTACAAACTCTATCGTGATGTATCTATTAACCCTCAATATGTATGGCCAGACGTCTATAATCGTGCGGTACAGAACCAAAGAAAAAGGGCATGTACAAATTAACTTTTTCAGGCTCGGGGTTTGTGATGTGGTTCATCAAGAAGTATCAAAAGGCTTAAAATTTTAACAAAATGTGATGTATAAATAGGATAGCTTTTTGGCTCTAGATGTGTTCCAAATAATTCCTTAGGTCATCCTTAAATATCTTATCATGCACAAATTTAATCAACCAAATAAACACAAATTCAACCATTTATCATTCATACTAGCATGCTCATTTCCTTGTATTTTCTATATCACTTGGTACAAATGAGAGCTTAATACCTATTTATAGTGTAACATATAGAAATTTAGTAGCTTAATAATAAAAAATTTAAATCACCTATCATCATGCCAAATTTATTCATAAACACAAGCAACCAATGTACATGCTCCTAACCAATCACTTGTATTTCTACAAGCTCAAGCACACAAAAGACGAAATTCAAAAACAATCTATGTTACCCCTCGCACACTTTAGTTGACACATTGTCATCGATATGCAGCTCATCAAAAAATAATGAAAGAAGTTACCCGATTTATTGTGATTATTTTAACTAATACTAGTGGGTGCTTCCTCCTTTGATCGTGTAAAGTTTGGATATGTTTGTGTCTCCTTTGTGTTAGGTTCCTACATAGAAAGTATAAATAGAATGCAACATACTAAAATCTACTTATTATTCCTACTCATATAAAGTCTAAATTAAAATTATCCAAAAATTAATACAAGTCTTTATAAAATTAAAAATATTTCAATCATCTTCCACATCGTCTATCTCTTCATCCCCATCATCCTCGTCTTTTTCTCCTTCTGCTTTGCTTTTCGGCTCTTCTTCTTCTTGTTCCATATGTGTCAGACCAAACATATCTGGTGTATAATTGGGGACTCAGATGTTATTTTTCCTATCAAACTCTTAAAAAATTAGTCCCAATTCTTGCATCCACTAAATCATCCAATGTAACTTTAGATGACTATTCTCACCAACGTCTAGTTGAGCTCGTGCTAACCTTTTTGACGAAGTGAGTGTAGTTATGTTTCTTGCTGTCGCTTGTTCCAGACTTTTATCTATTTGGCCCATAGCTTGACTATTGTTAGAACAAGGTGTCTTCGATAATGCCTCATGATGGTCTCAACGACTGCTCAATGGATGTTATAGGTACACCCGTCTTTTTGCATAAAGTCATCACTAGATGGGGAAAGAATCTCCCACCTTCTGGCCATTAATGCATCTTTCCATGTTCTGATGGATCCATTTTCCAACATATACCTACTTTCTATGCAAAATAACATAGAGTAAAAGTGCTCTAAAGGCATTAACGTTAGAAACATCTAAAGTAGGTGCAATTAGTGTGCAAACGAATTAAATCCACATCTTAGCTTCAAGAAACATGATAGCTTGAGGGAAAGATACTGGGATATTGGTACCTGTGCGATACTTTCATTCACCCCTTCCTTCAGTTACAAAGTTTATAATATTATCTATATCTATATCTTTACAAATATTCTAAGTCAGTTTCATCAATAAAATCATTCTCATAGTATGAAACATTATAAAAGTCACAAATTATTCTAGGGGTTACTTGCACCTCTTTCCTTCGCATAAGTACTGTATCCTATACATGACCTTCAGTATTTCTAGACTCGTGGTCCTGTAGAGATACGTAGAACACTTGGACAATGAGGAACAAGGCATTATCCTTCAGGATCATCCAAAAACGTTTCCATCGATGATATCTGACCAAAGGACAAATTTCTTTACACAAAATAATCGATGGATCAAATCCCCTCTCCTGAATGAATCTGAATGAATGTTTTCCCTTAAAGTTCATTGAAATATTTTTCAACATTCAGATTTGGAAAATTAGAGGGAGTTTGAACCATTGGTGGCTCCATTTCTATAGTTCACCTAAATTTCCTAGGAGGCATTGTATTTCAACCTTAAGCAAAGAATTCCATAGAATAATAAAAAGTTTGAGTTTAGGAACCCTTAACCTTAAGTATATAGTCGAGGTTCGTATGAATTTCTTGCTTTCCCGCAATGTTCCTCTTTCTCGTTGCTCCGAATATGATTGAGAAGTTTGTGAAAAGAGATTTGAAAAAAAATTAGGGGTTTAAGGTTTAAGAAGTGTTAAGAGATTTGAGAGAATTTGAGGGATTAGGGTTTAAGGAGTGTTTTAATTAGGAGTAAATATGATTTTAGGTTATAAAATAGGGTTTTAAAGGTTTAAAAATTAGGTAAAATTAATCTTTAAGCCACTGAGTTGCGTAATGGCTTGGGTCAACCCTGTAAAAACTTGCAGCAATGTTGTGACATAGGGGTTCCATGTCACGACATATCTTCCAGTTTAGAGATTCTTAGGAACTGTCTGGTACGTCGTGACTTGCTATTGTGATGTAGCGATAATGACTCTGTTTCGGCCCAAAACTTCATCTTAAGGATGTTTCGATCTAGGGATAAACCTACATCAAGTAAAGGTTGTGGTTAGTTAGGTATACAATAATTTACAAATATTTTGCAGCAATTCAAAAATTTTAATTTATACTGCTAGATTTATCCAATAGTATATCCAATTCACCAATGGATAATCTTTTTATTCTACTAGCACTGGTTCACAATCTGTTGTGCCATTTCGCTCTTGCCTGTTTGTCTCGTTCCTTGAACCTATTTATTCTTTCTATATCCATAAAAGGAAGCATTTCCCTTGTTTCGGGAATGTCAGAAATAGACAATTTTTTTACAATGCTCCCTTAATTTCCTCCAATTTTCCTCATTCAATAGATAACCACATTTGAAGGTTTCAGGCTCACCATTAATTTTCATTGTCAACTCATATTTCTTTAAATCAACGGTGGATATAGAAGTGGCCAGGAAAGGTCTTCCTATTAAGATAGGTATCTCATGATCTTCCTTAAAATCAAGTACTACAAAATCTGCAGGAATGATAAAGCTTCGCACCTTGACTAACACATATTCTAACACCCCCTTCAAGTGTTGTAAACTCTAATTTATGTAGGTTTTCTTAGCAATTTATAACACCTTTTAACTTAAAAATAATATTACTTCCAAGTATTTGTTAATTAATTAGGTGAATTTTGTTTATCTTCTGATGATGGGCATGAATTTATAAAACATGCAAATATGTGCTTTATTGTATTAATTTTATGCATAAATTAAATTATTTCATGTTATTTATTAATGTGTTATATTTTATTATGCAGGAGGACCATGAAGTTGATATAATATGAAGCTTATTATAATTCTTGCATGGACACGAGCAATTCTACCCTACTTGGACGGCAAAACCATGTAAATTGGGTCATGGAGATGTTACTTTGACCTAGTTAAAAATGGTGTTACATGGTGTACAAGTCTGATTATGTAATGGGTTACAAAACCATCCAAGCAAGGGGAAGACAAGCCCAATTCAGCACAAGCATGTTGGCTGCCCAAAAATCAATTTTAAGATATTTATTAGAGGTCCCTACAATTGAAATTAAATTAGAAAAGAGCCCATGAATTTTGCCCTTGAAATCATCCAACCCTTGCCTGATTCTAGCATGATTTCATGCTTGAATCAAGCAACCATCTTCCACCCTTTTCCATAATGTGTGGCCAGCCAAGTAAAGAAGTAAACAGGGGGATATTTTTAACTATTTTTAGTAAACTCTCCCACCAACCTCAAGTATAAATACCCACTCCCATCTTACATATCTCTCATCCCTTGCTCAATCCCCCATCTCTCATTTCATATCATTCTGTAACGCCCTAAAATAGGCCTAGGAATTTTAGGGGTATTTTAGGAATTTTAGCTCTAGAGTGCTCAGAATTTTGTAGCATATGGCATCTTAGCTGTTAAATCAATTTTTGAAAAAGTGATCCAAAAATATTTAATTTTAAGAAAAGGACTTAATTGAAATAGGGTCAAAACTATGACTTTTTAAGAGGCAGTTAGCCCAGATTTAAAATTTAGCTTATTTTTCCCCCACCATCATGATTTCACGATAGGTTTTCCCCCCAAAACAAGCTTTGTCGTCCCTTGCTATTCCCTTGCCCCTTCCATTGGTTTTTGCTTCCCAAACCATATCACTTTGATTTCCTAACATTCCCAAGCCAATTACGTTCGTAAATCCCCAAGAAAAACACTCAAACCTCCAAAGATTCCATCATTTTCTCCAAACGTGGGTTTTTTAGATTTGTTTCAAAATTCGTCTAATCTTCCATCAAAGGTAATATTTCAAATTCTTATGAGTTTTTCATGATATCTAGTCCTTAAAATTGAAGTATTAGCTATTTAATTGTAAGTTTTTAATAAAACTTGAAAACATAGTCATTAATGGTGGATTCTGAGATTTTAGGTAAAAATATGGTTTTAAAGTGTTATTCCATTTGTTTCAATGTGATTAAGAAGTTTTTAAACTTACATTGAAGTTTTGTTAATGATTCTCATGTTTTAATGAAATTTGTGAAAATTGTCTAAAATATGTCTAAAAATGTCGATACCATGAACTAAGCATTTTAGTGTAATATAAATGTTAGAAATTAGGTGTAGATGATTAGTAAGATGAACGAAATTTGTTTTAGGTGAAAAGGTTAAACGTAGACCGAGTTTTGATAATTTTAAGTTTGTTATGTTGATATTTTTGAGCTACTTGGAAACTCAACTTAGGCTTGTGTTTTGGTTGGTTTGAGTGAATCCTTGGCCATTATTTGACTTTTTATTTATAATTGTTGTGTGTGAAGCCTTGGATTCATTACAGCCTTCAACCAATTAAAGAAAGAGTTAGATTGAGCTTTCGGCTTCTCGGCAAAAGGATTAGTGGTGAGTGTTTGGAATCACTACTCATAGACATGAGCCATGTGTCATTTGGGAATTTAGTAGTAGCCTAAACGCCTACTCTAAATTTTGAGTGTAAGTTTTCTTGTATTTACATTATTGTGTGGTTTGTATTCCTATATGATTATGAAATTGTGTATAGTGACGAGAAGCTCAAATATGTGATATGTGGATATGGTAATTGCTGTGAAATGTGAAAATGTGTACGTGATAAATATATGTTACATGAAAGTGATAGTGTTTTACAAAAGATGCTAACTTGCAGTGATAGTGCTCAGATAATCGGTAAGTAATATGTGCATTAAATTTGATATTTTGGCCTGGTCATTCTTGAAATCATTAGATATAGTTGGCATGCCATAGGATTGTGAGTACTCACTTATATGTATAATGATTTTGGGCATTGAGGCCCTAGGACATGTTTTTAGGGATAAGGGAAGGTGAGCTAATCTTCATTCAACGGGACATGTGAGGGGAAATAAGGAGAGTGCATTTCTGGGACATGTTTGACTCTGTGAGTCTATGTTTGGTGTGATAGAGATCCGCGAATCCGATAAGTGATGATAGAGCTGACTATAAGTTTCATAACTCAAGTGCCAGATTATTGTG
The DNA here is from genome assembly GCA_025698475.1 of Gossypium anomalum. Classification (NCBI taxonomy): domain Eukaryota; kingdom Viridiplantae; phylum Streptophyta; class Magnoliopsida; order Malvales; family Malvaceae; genus Gossypium; species Gossypium anomalum. The sequence continues at coordinate 68,336,874 of CM046956.1, forward strand.
TATTATATATATATGTGTGTGTGTGTGTGTTGTGTGATGAATGGCTCAATAAATGTGGTTGATATGGAAATTATCCATATAAATGTTATGCAAATGAATTGTTAGATGATGCATGTTAAAGTGTTACGCGTTATTAAGCATGAGACTCTAGTATTGTATATGTATGTAGTTTTTGTGGATGCATGATGAAATGTTTGCATTGTGGTTATTTCACTCATTCACTGAGCTTGTTTATGCTCACTCATTCTTTTTAACATCTGCAGATTAGTAACGATTCGGTGTGGGCGGTGTGGTTGTCCTAGGGAGTGATCCAAGGAAGACTTATTTATTCTTATAGGGGTTCTTTCAATCATTTTCGTGTTGGGAAATAAAGCAATGTGGTAGACTTGTTTAGTGCCATGATATGTTTGGATTATTTACCGACTTTGTTTTTTTCAGTCTTGGAAGTTTGTGAGTTTATATGTTGCTTATGTTCATAAACTTTAATGATGGCTTGATGTATCTTGCTTGGACACATTTTGACAATGTGAACTGTTAAATTTAGTCGTTGGATGATTATTTATCAAAGTAAGTGATGCATGATGCTTAGAATCTATTTTGGAATGAGTTAATTGTATATATCTGCTGCATTTTTATGTCCAAGGGAAGAGGTATCAATATTAAGGATTTAAAATCTTTACCTCTGTATTTTAAAACGTGTAGGGAGTCGGAATAGAGATTTGATATCGATACCTTTACTCGAGTATTGATACTCAGGGTCAAAGCATCGATATTTCATGGCAAGTACCAATAACTTTTGAGAGTTTAGGATTTAGTCGAGAAGCAAAATGCAAGTTTGGTATCATTTTTCCAGGTGGTATCGATACCTTAGTGTCAATATCGATACCTACGGACACATTTTGAGAATTTTTGCTAAATGGATCTTATGCATGTTAATGCGTATTTTTAGGATTATTTTTTATATGGTTTGCATGTAACATTGATAACTAACAAGTATAGTTGACTTAAACATATACGAATACTAAAATAGAAGACGCTTCATTTAAAGTGGACCTTGTTGTATATAACATGAGATGGTGGTGTGGGATACCGTATTCGGGTTTGGCGACCAGACCGTGTATAGCATTTTACACATTCTTCCATTCTCTCATTTCCTCTCTTCATTCCCACGCATAGCATCCCACTATTATTTTTTTTCTTAGCCAGCAAAACCTTGATAAGATCATCTCTTGGCCGACCACCTTGAGGAGCCGTTAGCAAAGGAGTAGTAAGGGGATCAAAAGAAAACATCTTCAATCAAAGTTCGCGAGACTACTGATTCAATAGAGTTTCTTCTTTGTTATTTTGATTTTAATCATGTTTTCAATGTGCTTTGCTATCTTTTCATCAATAATGGTAGCTTAAATCTGTTTAGCTAGGATGATTGCATTAATTTAATGAAGTTTGTTTAAATCATGTTTATAGTGTTTGTGCCTTAGTTGATCATGTTTTCAATTAAAACCAAGCATGTATTTCATTCATACATAATTAGATACATTAGAATTAGTTGAGCGATCCTAACCAAATGACGGCTAATGGACACAATAGTTTAAAAGTGAATGCTTAATTTAGACCCTAACCCGACTAAATTAAAGGTCCAAAATAACTTTAACGAGCTATTTTCTTGCATAGTTTTTAGGTTTATGTGATTAAATTGTTTCAAACCTAACCTATCCCTGTTACTTCACATGAATTCTAAGAAACCCTTATTTTAATATGATCAGTAAAATGCATGTTTTACTAAGTAAAAAATTCTAGAAGGACTTAATTTGGTTTCAAAACTCATGAAAGTTCGAGTTACCATGGAATATTTTCTTAACACTGTTAAGCATGATAAAAATGAATTAAGTTGAATGATGTAATTATCCTAGCCTATTCATGTTATTAATTGTTGAATTTTGTGTTTTTGCTGCTAAACTCATTTCATACATTTCACTTCATACTTTGCATTTAGATTAAAATTGCATTAGGGATCATATTACATTTAGTAATTATTTTTACATCACACCACTCAAAAATATTGTGTTTTTATTACCAGATTGTTAACTCTAATTTTACAATTAATTGATTAACATCTAAAGTCCTTGTGGAGAGGATAACTATTTTAGTTACTTACTACTTGATAACAATTGTATACACTTGCACAAAACCATGAGTTACAAGTTTTTGGCATCGTTGTATAGGACTGTTGCCTTAATAAATTTTTTTGTGAAATTATTATTTGCAATTTGGTTTTTATTTAATTTTTATTTAATTCCTAACATTACTAATTAATTTTTTATTCTTTATTTTCAAGATTTTATGATTATAGATTGAATTATCGATTTATTACCAATAGACCCTAAAATCGAGCGGACATTTAGGCAAAGAAGACGGGAATGATTAGGCCGGAGACAAGCCAAAATGGACCTTCGAAATCAAAAGATGGACAAGGAAATGGAGTCTACCATATGCACAATCCCATCCTTATTACTGATGATAGGGATTGTACCATAAGACTGTACGCTGTGCCACTTTTCAATGAGTTAAATTAAGGATTAAGAGGCCGGATATCGAAGCACCCCCAATTTGAATTTAACCCTGTAATGTTTCAAATGCTTCAAACAATGGGCCAGTTTAGTGGTATGCCCCTAGAAGATCCACGTCTTCACCTTTGATTGTTCATGGAGGTGAGTGATTCCTTTAAGATAGCTGGTGTAACTGAAGATGCATTGAGGTTGAAATTATTTCCATATTCACTGCGAGATCAAGCACGAGCATGGCTCAATTCGTTGCCACCTAGTTCAATATCAACTTGGCAAGAATTAGTTGAGCAATTTTTGGTTAAGTATTTCCCACCTAGAAAAAACGCTAAGTTGTAAAATGAGATCACCACTTTTCAACAATTGGATGATGAGTCCTTGTATGAGGTGTGGGAGAGATTCAAAGAATTACTTTGTAAGTGTCCTCATCATGGGATTCCACATTGCATAGAGTTGAAAATATTTTATAATGGTCTTAACGCACATACAAGGTTGGTCATAGATGGTGCTTTCTTGTCAAAGCCTTATGATGAGGCTTACGAAATCATCAAGAGGATAGCCAATAACAATTACCAATGGCTGACAAGTCGAGCAACTTCAGTAAGATGAGTAGCCAAGTACATGAAATTGACACGCTTAAATCACTTTCAGCTCAGGTCTTTTCTATATCTTCAATGTTGAAACAATTTGCTACTAATGGTTTTAACCTCGTTGTAGCTCAAACACCAAGTCAATTCGATGTAGTTTCTTGCGTATATTGTGGGGATGCTCATTCTTTCGAGGATTGTCCATCAAATCCTAAGTTTATTTATTATGTAGGGAGCTAACACCAAAATAGAATTGGACAAGGACCACAATCCAACTTCTATAATCCTTTATGACGCAACCATCCAAATTTTCTTGGAATAACCAAGGAAATGGACTGAACAACTACATGCAGTATAAACCCAATCAATCCCAATGGTTTAATCAGCAAGTTCCTAAACCACCTCAAGCTGAATCATCTAATAGTTTGGAGAATTTTTTGAAGGCAGACATGACAAAGAATGACACTGTAACACCCCACACCTGTGCCCTACGTCGGGACGGAATACGAGGCATTACAAAACTTAAATACATGCAACCAAATATTTTTGAGTCACCAAGACTCGATCAAATTTAAAAATTTTTTGAACCTTATCTAAACTTCTCTAACATGGGCTTATGAGACCCCAAACTTCCATTGGAAACCATACGGACCAGCTCGGGTCCATTAACCCACTATGTAAAAATGTTCTTAGGAACAGGGCACACACCCGTGTGGAAGGGCAACATGCCCGTGTAGCCAATATGACATGGTAGTACTAAAAGCCCGTATGGTTCACACAGCCTAAGCACAAGGGGACATGCCTGTGTCCCAAACCCATGTGAATTTAATTCTAAATTCAAACCTACAAGGGTTTTCACACGGCCTGACACATGCCCGTGTCCCTCACACGGCCATGACACGCCCGTGTCCTAGCCTGTGTCTAAAAACCTTAACATTCTGTTTCTGACGTAAGCATCCAATGAGGGGCACGTGTCCAAGGCACACGCCCGTGGCCAGAGGCCGTGTCCTCCACACGGCCGTGTCTCTACCCGTGTGTTTATTACCATGCATACTGACTTAAAATTTTTACGTGCAAGGGACACACGGCTGAACAACATGCCCATGGGGCCGATCGTGTGTCACACACGGCCTAGACACATGCCCGTGTGGACAATATAAAGCTATCTACCAAGCCTTTACCACCTTGAAAACACAATGGAACACCAACCAACATACCAAAATCTATATTAATATAATTTCACAACCATTCAACAATACCAACAATTTTACGTTCATGAAAGACTACTTTGCATTCATATAATGACTTTGAATATTAGCCATTTTTCATGGCCTTATACAAAATGAATCAAAATGCTAAAGTAAGCCAACACATTTGGCCAATTAACATTGACACAAGATTCTAAAGTCAGGGTCCTATACATGCCATAATAAAAATAAAAAGATCTAACTATACCAAGTGCTTCGATTGATAGTGTGATCGATACCTCTGACGTCCGTTGATCTACGAGCTAATTAGGTGGCATTATAAGAAAATAGAAGGAAATAGGGTAAGCACAAAGCTTAGTAAGTTGCATGAACATAAATATAACAACACTTTACCATTCATCATCGTACTCATACTACAAAGGTAGGCATAAGCATGACTTACCCGTCACTATCCAATACAAATCACATAGCATATACTAAGCTCATATCTCATGCATTTCATTTAAGTACCTGAATCACTCACAACATGGTTATACTTTTCTCGTTTAACTTAAACTGTAACTCTCACCGTTGAACCATTTGAAATGCTATCAGATATTCACTAAGCCTCAAACATAGGGTATAATGTCGATGCCGCATCCCATACATGGTCTTACACTGGCTCATCCATCAAGTCGATGTCATGTCCCAGACATGGTATTACACTGACTCTCACATATCCGTGCCGATGCCATTTCCCAGACATGGTCTTACATTGACACATCATGTAGCTAATGCATGTCCCAGACATGTCTTACACTAGCTCTTGTCTTAATGCCGATGCCATGTCCCAGACATGGTCTTACATTGGCTCTCATAATGTGGTTGATGCATGTCCAAGATATGTCTTACACTAGCACACATATGACCCAAATGTCATGGCATGAATATCCGATATATTTCCTACGGTTCAAACGGGAGTTCTATTATCCAATATTCATCATACATAATCATTTCCACCAATAAGCAATTTAAGCTATATTAATTCAAACACGTATAATAACAATGTAGTCGTATTATTTACATACAACTTACCTCAGATTACAAAAAAATGTAGACGACTAGCTCGGCTTAGTCCACTTGTTTCGCTTTTCCTCGGTCTAGGCCCAGATTTTGTAATTCTTGATCTACAATGATAAAGATTTGTAAATTTAATCATTTTATTAATCTAGGTACTCAACAATTTAAAATTGGGCAAAATGACCATTTTGCCCCTAGACTTTTACAAAATGACCATTTTACCCCTAGGTCCGGAAATCAATTTTTATCATATTTCTTTACATCTTAAGCCTAGTCAATTACTTTTTACACTATAAGTAATCCAAAATTCTCAAGATTTCACACATTTATCACCTATTTTATAACTTATGCAAATGGTCCTTTTTTGGGTTTTCATAAAAAATCTCTTCACAAAAGTTGTTTATTTCACAACCATGATTCATTTTATTCCATAAAATTTCAGAAAAAAACATAAACACACTCATGGTAAAACCCTAGACTTTTAACCATTTTGCAAAATAGTCCCCTCAATAGCTAGATTAAGCTCTAGGGGTTCTAAAAACACAAAAATTATCAAGAAAGACCATCAAAATCACTTGCTTGTAAGAGTAAAGAGTGGCTAAAATTTTGAAGCTCCAAAACCTATAAAATGGCTGATATTTTTGGTGGTGAAGAGAAGGAATGAAAAAGATGATAGCTAGCTTTAGATTTATTATTTTTTTATCCATTAAGTCACCTAACATTTGACCATCCCTTAAATTAAGGCTTCATGTCCAGCCAATAATATAATATTGGTCTATTTACTCAATAAAGACCTCTAATTTAATGTTCCATGACTATTTGGCACTTTTAGCTGTCAAAATAGAACTTTTGCACTTTATGCGATTAAGTCATTTTTCGCAATTAAGCTCACAAACGCTAAAATTATTTCACCAAATTTTTCATGCCCTAATATAAACATGTCATAAGTATAAAATAATAATAAAATACTTTATCCGACTTCTGATTAGTGGTCCCAAAACCACTATTCTGACTAGGCCCAAAATTGGGTTGTTATAGACACCTTAATCTAAAGCCAAGCAGCAACACTGAAAAGTTTGGAGAACCATTGGGTTAGTTAGCTACGAAGCTTCGTAATTGACCAAAAGGAGCCTTGCCGAGCGATATAGGAGATCCAAGGAATTTGGGTAAGGAACACTAAGACGTAGTTTCCTTACAAAGTGGTAAGACTTTGGAGCCCAAGACGGTTGAGGTTGAACCTATCAAGAAGGTGGAAACTCAGCCAATAATTGAAATTCCTACACTAGAAGAGTCAGAACTTATAAAGTTTGACGAGGTAAAATCTAAACTAGTGAATTCTGATAACTTAACATCTTCTTTCAATACAGATTTATCTCCTCAGAAAAGTTGTCCAGTCCAATCCAAAGTTCCATCACCTCTATATCCTTAAAAATTCCAACCAAATAAGCAGAAACAAGAGGTACAATTCAAGAAGTTTTTGGATGTTCTAAAGCAACTTCACATCAATAGTCCATTGGTAGAGGCTTTAGAAAAAAAGCCCAACTATGTCAAGTTCATGAGGGACATCTTGTCCAAGAAGAAAAGACTTAGTGAATATGAGACTGCCGCTTTAACGAAGGAGTGCAGTGCGTTCTTACAAAACAAGCTACCCCTAAAACTGAAGGACCCTGAAAGCTTTACTATACCCTGTAATATTGGAGAATGTTACAGTGGTAAAGCTTTGTGCGACTTAGGACCAAGCATCAACTTGATGCCAAAATCTATTTTCAAGTTGTTAGGAATAGGTGAAGTAAGACCCATAGCTGTGGCACTCTAATTGGCAGATCGACCTTTAGCATACCCCAAAGGAAAGATCGAGGGTGTTTTGGTAACAGTAGATAAGTTTATTTTTCTTGTTGAGTTCATTGTCTTAGATTTTGAAGTAGATAAGGAAGTGTCGATCATTCTTGGACAACCTTTCCTAGCCACTGGAAGAACATTAATACACGTGCAAAAATGAGAACTCACCATGAGAATTCAAGACGATCAGGTAACATTTAATGTTCTTAAAGCGATGAAATTTTACTAATCCGACAGAAGAATGTTCAATGATGTAAGAGTTAGAAACTTTAGTTTCTATGTAATGGGAGAACAAATTTGAAGAAAACCCATTGGAAAACACCTTACGGTCTAAGCCACCGGAAGATGAAAAAGGTAACAAAAATATGGCTTTGATGGAAGCCAATTCGAGGGACTATGTTCAACCAGTACGATTTGAACCAATGAAGTTAGAAGTTCGAGAATTTATACAATTGAAGTTGCCATTTGATAAACCGCCTAAACTTGAACTTAAGGTACTTCCTTTCCATTTGAAATGCATTTATTTAGGTAATAGTTCTACTTTGCTCGTCATTATTTCAATAGAATTGACAAAACACCAAAAGGAGGAACTAATTGTTATTTTAAAGAAATTTGAAAGGACAACCGGTTAGACCATAGTTGATATTTGAGGAATAAGCCCTTCATTTTTTATGCATAATATTATTTTAGAGTAGGGTGAAAGAGCTAGAATTTATGGGTAAAGGAAACTCAACCTTATTATGAGAGAGGTAGTGCGAAAGGAAGTGATCAAATGGTTAGATGCGAGAATTATCTACACTATCTCAGATAGTTCATGGGTAAGTCTGGTACAATGTGTACCAAAGAATCGCGAAATCACAATTGTTGAGAATGAACATAATGAATTAATCTTGATGAGAATTGTCACGGGTTGGAGAATCTGTATAAACTACAAAAAATTGAACAAAGCTACTTAGGAAGACCATTTCCCATTGCCTTTTATGGATAAGATGTTACATCGACTGGTAGGTAACAAATTTTATTGTTTCTTAGATGCATTTTCGAGATATAACCAAATAGTTGTAGCCACAGAAGATCAACGCAAAATGACTTTTACTTGCCCGTACGGTATGTTTGCTTTTAGGTGAATGCCTTTCGATTTATGTAATGCACCTGCCACATTTTAGCAATGCATGATGGCAATATTTACTGATATGGTAGAAAATTTTGTTGAGGTTTTTATGGATGCTTTTTCTATTTTTGGTGATATTTACGATGTTTGTCTGAGTAATTTGGCTAAGGTACTAAAAAGATGCGATGAGACAAATCTTGTTATTAATTGGGAGAAATTCCACTTTATGGTTAAAGAGTGAATTCTCTTAGGATACAAAATTTCCAGAAACAGGACTTAAGTTGACAAAGTGAAGGTGGATGTAATTGAAAAATTACCACCACCAGTCACTATTAAAGGAGTTTAAAGTTTCTTGGGCCATGCTGGATTTTACCGATGGTTTATAAAAGATTTTTTAAAAATTTCTAAGTCATTGTGTATACTGTTAGAGAAAGATAATATTTTTTATTTTAATAAAACATGTTTGGAAGCTTTTGCAGAGTTGAAAAATTGGTTAATCTCAGCCCGAATAATTGTTACACCTTATTGGAACTCGCCTTTTGAGTTAATGTGTGACGCAAGCGATTTTACTGTTGGAGCTGTGATGGGTCAAAGAAGAAACAAAATGTTTCATCTGGTCTACTATGCATGTAGAACCTTGACAGAAGCCAAATTCAATTACACGGTAACTGAAAAAGAACTCTTTACTATAGTTTTTTGCTTTTGGCAAGTTCCGTTCTTATCTCATAGGTATGAAAGTCTTAGGATTTATCGATCATGCGGCCATTAAATACTTACTCACGAAGAAAGATGTTAAACCAAGGCTAATTTGATGGATACTTTTACTCCAAGAATTTGACCTTGAGATCCAAGATAGAAAAGGTTGTGAAAACCAAGTAGCCGATCATCTGTCGAGGTTGGAACAAAACAAGGTAACTCCTTCACTTGTTCTAATTAATGAGAATTTTCCAAATGAGCATATCTTCGAGATAAGTTGAATTCATGAAATACCTTGGTTTGTTAATTATATGAATTATTAGGCATTTGGAATAATTCGTCGAGAAATGACATACCAACAAAGGAAAAAATTCCTTCACGATAGTCAATATTATTTCTGGAAGGATCCATTTTTGTTTAAACAATGTGCAGATAACATAACCAGGAAATGCGTAGCCGAAAGTGAAATTGATGAAATTTTGTACCACTACCATTCATCTCCAAATAGGGGACACTTTGGTGGCTCTCGCACTACAGCGAAGATTTTACAAACAAGATGCCAAAGGATTAGAAACATATCAAGAAGGAATGAGATGCCCTTGACAAACATTTTAGAGGTAGAATCATTTGATGTATGGGACATTGAGTTTTTATGCCCATTTTCTTCTTATGGTAATAGGTATATCTTAGTAGCTGTGGATTAAGTATCCAAGTGGGCTAAAGATGAGGCATACCCAACTAATGATGCTAAGTTTTTCATGTGATTCCTATATCAATATGCATTTACACGGTTTGGGACTCCTAGAGTTATAATTAGTGATGAAGGATCTCACTTTGTAAAGAAATGGCTTAAGTGGTTGCTTGACAAGTACAATGTGAAACATAAGATTTGCCTATCATCCACAATCAAATGGGCAAGTTAAATCGGTAAACCATGAAATCAGAGGAATTTTTGAGAAGGTAGTGCGACCTAATAGAAAAGATTGGTCTTGAAGGCTCGATGATGCTCTATAGGCCCATCGAACTGCTTCTAAGACTCTATTAGGAATGACTCCTTATTGGTTAGTCTTTGGAAAGGCATGCCGTTTGTCGCTTGAGTTGGAAAATAAAGCTCAGTTGGCTTTGAAACAATTAAAGATCTTAAGCAAGCTACTGAGAGAAGAATGTTATAGCTTGATGAGCTTAAGGAGATAAGGTTATTTTCATACAAGAATGCCAAGATGTACAAAGAAAAGATTAAGAGATGGCATGCCAGTCATATACAACCTCCTGAATTTAAAGAATGTCAAAAAGTGTTGTTGTTTAATTCAAGGATTAGGTTATTTCTAGGAAAGCTCAAATCACGATGGAAAGGACCTTATACCATTCACAAAGTTTATCCATATGGAGCTGTAGAATTGTACGATAACAATGTAGGTATATTTAAAGTTAATGGTCAATGTCTCAAACATTATTGGGATGGTGAAATTGAGTGAATTGAACTCCTTTTCAATTTAATAGGCTCTTGATTTTTCATATTTTTGTTTTTAATAAATGGCATACTTCGAAATTATTTTCTTGAATTAATACATTAAATTAAATCTATCTAAGGAGATTGGAACTAAAGCGACATCATTTGTGACCCCTCTAACCTTTTCTGGGATATTAATTTAATGTAATCTTCCGAGAAGAAATTTTCTAAGTAAGCCAAAAGAAATTTTTAATTTTTAATTATTTGTTTATGCTTAATAAGAGGTTCAATTTGACCCAAGTACTAATTAGTTTATTTTTCTAGTTCAGTTAAATTTTTAAGTGCAGCAAAATAATTGTAGTTTGTGCTTGAGGCCTAGAAGAGTGAAGAGGAAAAATATACCCATGCAATTGCCATCCAAAGGGTTCCTCAAAACCCTAAATTAGCCTCCACATATATTTCCCTCCATGCTTGCCACCCAGGTATTTCCTTGTAGCTAAATTTTTGTTACAAATGTACCCTAATCCATCACTCTATAAACCCCTTCACACCTTTATAAAATTTGCAACACCTAAACAATTAGCTTTCCTTAATTTTCTCCTCTTAGCCATCGGCCTCAAGTCCCAAAAGCCTTTCCTCAATTTTCTTTCTTTGCTGCAAGTCCTTATTTTTTCCGCCACGAGTCTTTTGTTGAAGCAACCCTATCACCATCGTAAAAATTCTTTTTCCACAACACCTTGCCAATTTTTTTCTCCCTTTGCTGAAATTCTACCTATTTTTCAGGAAAAATACCATGTCTTGCAAAAGAACTAGATCCTTAACGACTTCTGCTAAAAATTCGATTGTGATTTAAGATGAAGAAGCAAGGGAAAGATTTGATTCTATCTTCAAGAATCATCCATGATGCCGGAAAAAGGTTTCAATTTGGAGAGCAATGACAAGATGGTTATGCCTTTGTCGATTCGAAAGACTATTAATGCTTTAAATTGGAATCAATTAAGTGATGCACGATCAATGCCTGATGAGGATTTAGTGCAAGGGTTCTATGCCAACTTAACCACGCCATATGCTAATGAAGTTCTTGTTCGTAAAAAGAAGTACCCCTTACTTCTAAGTCCATTAATGTTTTTTTTTTACTTACCTAATGTTGAAGAAGATGAATACTCTGTCATGATGACATATATTAATTGGGATTTTCTTTAACAAGTTCTTAATGTGGTTGCAAATTCAGGATCCCAATGGATTATAAGAAAGTATGGTAGTCATTCTTATAGAAGGGAATATTTAAATCCAGTGGCCAAGGTATAGTTCTAATTTATTCGATAAAGCTTCATGCCTATCTCACATAGTTCCACCATTTCAATGGAACAAATGCTTTTATTGTATGTGATTATGATAGAAAGGTCCATCAATGTTTGGAGAATTATTCTCAAAGATATCCAGGATTATGCTTGAAAAAAGGCAGTAAGTGCCTATTTTCCATCATTGATTACTTCACTTTGCTTAATGGCCCAAGTAAGATCAAAGGCAAACCTTAAGGACCGTTATGGTCAAGGTTGTGTGACAAGGCATGACCTTGAAAGGTAAGAGGAGAATGTTGAACTGTTGAAAAAAGTTGAGCCAAATGAACTGAACAAACCAGAATTTGAAGAGTCATCATCCAAATCAGAACCGAAAGCTGACTCAATAAATGACATAGAAGTAGAAATAAAAAAGGAACCAAACAATAGAAGTAGAAATTGAAAAGGAACCAAACAACTTTGAACCGAGGGTGGAACCAAATGTTGCTGAACCATTTGAGCCAAGTGTTAAACCTAAGTTGACTATTCCAATGCCCACCTCGTTAGATGCTATAAATCAAAATTTTCAAATATGATGGATATGTGAAAATTCATGCACAATCAACAACAAGCTTACTGGAGAGATGCAAAAATTAGAGATGATTCAATATGAAATACTTTGAAAAATATCTCTAACACTTTTGTTCCTGAGTTCCCAGATCATATCCTTGAAACATGGCAAGAAGAGATTGTGGGATCAAGTGCGACAAAGAAGGGAAAAGGAAAAAGACATGAACGATGACACGAATAAAAATAGGGGAAATTTCTTTTTCTTAACATTTATTTATTTTTAGGAATTTATATTTCTTTCATTGTTAGTATTTTTCTTTCGCACAATAAAATTGCAAACATGAATAAAATAAGCTCAATGTCTCTTTTCTAATAAAAATAAAAGTAATGTGGTAATGCGAATGAACATGCCTAGAATTGGATTGTTGAGAAAGACTTGGTACTTAAGAAGTCTTCATGACTCACCTTTCTTTCTTGCTATCCTACCTGGTATTCAGTTCTCATTCATTACTTTACTAACACAATGAGGACATTTTTTTTTTAAATAGCATGAATTTTAAAGTATGTTTCAATTCTTTCACATGTGTATGTTGAAATAAAATGATGTTCAAAGAATATTTTTGTTCATAAGTTAGCTCAATTGCAAGTATGATTTCTGATTTTATCTGAGTTTTTTTATGTTATCCTAAGTTATGAAATGCTTGTATGTTCTTAGGTCTTATGTAGCCTACTTCCATGAAAATTGAACTTCTTTTGAAATAGACTTGCATGAAGGTTTAAGTCCTTAGAATTGACTTATTAACTTTCTTGACACGAAATCCTAGGAGGTTGATAACTCTTGAAAAGAGTTATACTTCAAGCCTCTAGATTGAATTAAATATTTTTAATTAAGTAAACATATTTTCATTTTTAGATATTTTTAATACATTGTATAACAAAGCTTAGATTGTGCTATAAATGTTATTATTTGTTACTTTTATTAGTGGGGAAGAAAGGTGTTGGATGTGTTGGCAGCAGGTGATCGTCGATTTTCGTGTGTGATAAGTTTTATAAATTTATAATGACTCGTTCTTGAAACTAACTATGATCACGACGTAGGCAAGTGTATCTATCGAACAGTAGTATAGCTTTAGCAAGACTGGATTGTCGAACCTAAAGGACTATGAGTACTAGTAATGACGGTCTTTTTATTATCTAGCCGAATAACAGAGGATTGTTTTAACTAACTAATTAAACTAAGACTTGTAGACAATAGAAATTGGGAAATTACTTTTGGGGAAAATGATTGATTGAGACAAAACCTAAGGAAAAATCCACCTAGGCTCTTACTTGTTATTCTGGCTCTGAACTGGACGATTTATTCATTCAACTTGTTCCATAGAAATCCCTAATATATATTATTATCCCTTTCGAGACTAATAACGTCTAATCCCTAGGTTGAATAACCGAGACTTATCTCTAATTAACACCCTAAGGTTTTATTAACTCGATCTATGGATTCCCTTATTAGGTTTCACCCTAATTCAGAAAACTCTTGTCACCCTATCTCTAGGCGCGCAATCAACTCCGCTTAATTACGACAAAGTTACTCTTAGTCAGGGTCTATTCCTCCTCCAACTAAGAGTAGTAACTTGAAGTGATATCTTGAAATACCAAAACAAAAATTAAGAACATGTAATTAAGAACAATTTAAATATTTATCATACGATTCAAAAATAATAACAAGGTTTAGTCATAGGTTTCATCCCCCTTGGGCATTTAGGGGTTTAGTTCATAACTAAACAAGAACACATCTCAGAATAATAAAAATTACAAAACATAAAGAAAACCTAAAACTCCTGAAGGGGAGGTTGAGGAGAGATCTTCAGTCTTGATGGTGGCTCCAGCTTCTGAGATGGATCAATCGGCTTTCTCAGAGTAATTCCTTACTCCCTATTCTCCGTCTTCTTTCTCTTCCTCCTTTAGGGTGGATTTATAGGCTTTGGAATGCCTAAGAAGCCCTAAAATTTGGCCTTTTTCGAATTGAACTTAGCTAGGGTTCGGCAGGGACACGCCCGTGTGGCACGGCCATGTGCGACTACTTAAGGCCGTTTTCGAGCCTGTTAGATTGGCACGGGCTTGTAATCTGCCCGTGTGAGTCGTTGTAACACCCCAAACCCAGCCTAGACGTTATGGCCGGATCCGACATGCCATATCGAAGCGTTCAAAACCTTATATGTTTTGAATCTAGAAAAACTTACTTAGTGTTTAAAGTATGGTTTCTTTAAAGGCTAAAGTGAATGGAAGCTGTGCACCAGGTAGGAAACCAGAAAAGAGGAGGTGAGTCCAGCGAACTGCTTAAGTACCAAGCTCCCTTCGGATCCAATCCTAGACATGCACACCGCCATTGCCACACCTTAACTTCGAGTGTATTCTTAGAAATCTAATTTGATTGTGTCCATTTTAAGAAAAGTGATTAATTTTGGAAAACGTTTTCGTTGCGGAGGTAATGCTTTGTTGTCGTGTTATTTTGAAATCAATTACTATTCTTTAAAAAAACGCGCCCTAAAGTTACTCAATTTCAATAGTTAAAAATAATAACATATCTACTCTAGCAAATCCTATCAAAACCATAAAAATAATTAGAGAGGCCTTATTACAACTTAAAACCCAAAACATTTAAAAAAAAAAAGAATCTATCTAATTGACCAGAAGAAAACCGAGATTTGCAGAACGTGTGGCCATTCTGAATCCCTCACAGCTCCAAGCCCACGATGGTTGGGGATTACCTTCGTGGATGAAAATAAGGGATGCGTTTGGGGAAACTCAGTGTGTAAATTAATCCAACCATATACTATATCAGCTCAAACCACAGAAACAGATTAAGTTGGCCTTAGCCCAGAATAGATATCAGAAAGAAGCCCTTAGGCCCATAGCAGTACAAAACAGATGTCACATAAAAATGCATAAACCCAATCCATAGCCAACCATATACACCCCCGTCCAACCTTACACCATGTGGGGAGACTACTCGACCCACCCAACCGCTACACGCCACGCAGTTTTGCAGCATGGTCGCGCGAAATGAAAAATATGACGAGTCACGGATCTGAATAATCGTGGCAGAGTCACCAAAACAGATAAATGTGGCAGAGCCACCAGATCAGATAATTGTGGCATAGCCACCAGGACGCTTCCTCCATAAATATAACCCATGTCCCCATGCAACAGATATACAATCATGGCATACATCATACAGAATCAGACTATCATGCTTTTCAGTCAACATTAACCCTAAGGGTATAATGGCCATTTGCACCTAGGGGTATAATGGCAATTTTCCATACATAAGGGTATTCTAGTAATTTAACTATTTCTAAGGTTTCCATGCATGTCATAGCCATTTACGTACTATCAGAAATACTTACCGAGTGTTCTTACCGAATTGGCCCGTTGGCCCATTAAGCCCAAAAATATCGAAATGCACGGAATCACGCATACTGCAGTCTTATCACTTCAGATTACCGAATATGTTAATCCACTTATCTTACGAGCATTCACACACTCGCAAGTTCACGAAATACGGATTTTTCGGCATTTTGGCTTTTCGGCTTTTGCTAATCTAGTCTATGAGAGGGTGTCAGTTACACACCTGTTTATGACGAAACGCTGACGAGTTCCACTCACGAGTTGCCTACAGTCAGTTAGTAATATGTTAACTATGAATCCATAATAGCTTGAATACAAAACTCCTTACCCAAAAGTCGGCCATTAACACCTTGGCCGCTTGAGATCCTACTTTTTTCCGAATCTAGTGACTAGGTTTAGATCCAGTCGTTTCCCCTTGTCCAAGCCTTCGATCAGCAGCCTCTAGATCACACTATCATGATAATAAAATAGTTTTCACAACCCTTAAAGCCATAGAGCCCAATCAACAGCCTCCCTAAGCCTTTAGGGATTTCGGCTTTTCTAAAACTTGAAATAAAGAATAGATTTGAAAGCTTACTAGCGGTTCCTTTGGTCAATGATCCCACTTCAATTCCTATTCGATTCTGATGCAGATCTAATCCTCAAACCTTAGTAAAAATCAAACCTTGATAGTCTACAGATTCGACTATGCCCCTATAACTACGGTGTTTTTAGCTTTTTGTAACTATGTAGAGAAAGATGGAATATGGGAGTTTTGCTGTGGTCTTGTCGACAGGAACCTAGGGTTCAGAGGATTAGAGAATCGGTCAAAAAGATGGAGAAAAGTAAGGCAGTTTGGCTAGGAAAAATCGACACAGAAGAAATATAGGCTTTCGGGATTTCAGCTTTTTATGGCAAACGGTTATAAAGGTTTAGAAACAACTAATAAAAGATGGAGATGAACAGGATGGTAGGAAGATTCAGCTATAGAGGAAAAGAAGAAGAAGAGAAAGTTGATGAAGAGAGGAGAAAAGAAAAAGAAGAGGAAGAATTGTCAGAAAACGACACAACTTACCCTAAATGCCGAAATTACAACTGGCAGTAGCCCTAGCTGAATTTTGCCCTCTAAAGAAACCCTTGGCCGGCCAACTCTTGCTCCTCAAGAGTCCACCATTTGACCAACACTGCTCCCCCTAATCAGCTCCTAAATCTTCTCCCTTATCCCCTCCTTACTCAATCTCCTGAACAACTCAAACTCTTCCTAACAGAGGTCCACTTGGGTTCCATCACCTCCCCTTTCTGTTCATAAAAATAATACCATAGCTTGCTTACCTTGTGACTTGAACCTTGGCTCTCCCTTATCATCCACATGCCACTTTTATAGCCTTCGCAGTGGCGTCACATGCCACTTTTCCACATGCCTTCTTGTGGCTTATTTTACCAATTAATTTCTTAAAAGCCCAATGTACTCGAATTCCTTTTTCCTTCAGAATTAAAATTAATTAAAATTACCAGATTTTAGTTTAAACTTGGGTCTTCTAGAGGTCCACTAACATAATTAGACCTATGCCAAGCAGTCAACACAGAAATTCTAAAATTCACTAAAATTCTTAATAATCCCAAAGATCCTGAAAATTGGGGCATTACAGTCGTGCTTCAATTCTGCCAGATTGACACGGCCGTGTGAGCTGTCGTGTGAGGAGGTCCAGGCCGTGTTGATTTTTTTCTTTGGCCTATTTTCTCTTTTTTTGGCCCGTTTCTCGTTCCTTTCGCTCTCCTATGCTTACCTAAGGATAAAACATGAAATTAAGGCATTAGGAGCATCGAATTCACAAAATCTAAGGAGAAATCATTCATAAAATGCGTTAAGCATGGGTTATAAATATGTATAAATTACGGTTTATCAAATACCCCTACACTTAAGCATTTGCTTATCCTCAAGCAAAATCCTCGGATCACAGTTAAAATTTCCTTTTTCTCAACTTATAATTCCGATTAATATTATCTCAAATCATCTCATAAGTAATCATACATTGAAAATTCAACTAAAAGAACATTAAAGCCTCAAACATTCCAAGTTGAATATTTAATCATGAAAAACTTAGGTATCTCCCTTCTTCTAAGTAGTTATCATTGATTCGGAGCCTCACAGAATTTAATATCCTCACTAAAGATTCACTCAAATCACTCGAAGTGTTTAAGGACAATGAAATTAGCACTTATTGGTCAACATGAAAAGTTATTACCATAGGCTTGCATGAAAATCAGATCTCCACCACTATAATTCGAGATGATACATCAATCAAAAGGTCTTTGAAGGATTGTAATGAGGTTTAGTTAGGGGGTGTGGTCACAAGCTAAAAGAAAAGGTTAGAATCGAGATTGACTTGAAAAATTACTTAACTAGAAAAATATTCTGACTATGGAATTTGAATAAAGAAACTACTAATATGTATACACACTTTTTTTTTAAGAACAAATCAAATAATCATAGCTAATTATTAAGAACAAGACATAGCTAAGCAATTTATCCAACTCAATTCTCGACAAAAAATAGGGATCGAGTTAATTTAGGGGATTTCAACAATAATAGGTTAAGGGTTAATATTGAGGGTAATACAAAGAATAGTTTGTTAGGCTCAACGGGGTTTACTAAGGGTTAATTGTCGAGGTAGGCTTTTCATGGCATGAGTGGGTTAATCCTAAGTGCCTCTATCATCTTGACATATCAAATCAAATAGTGTGGTCTCGACATGCATAATCAAGCAAGTTCTAGAATAAAAATTCAATGTTGACACACTTTAAGCAATAATAGAAGTGAGCATGAAAGAATTAATAGATGCTCAAAAGGCTCAAAAATCTCACAAAAATTATGGCTTTTTGATGTTTACAACTGTAGGATTCAATTCAAGATAATACCTAGACTTAGGGAAACAACCTAAAATTTTAAATTCTTAAAAATCAACTTATCATGCTTGATTTTCTAGTGTCTTAAAGTTAAACAATCAATGCATGAATGCCTATGTTCTCATTCAAGATATATCAATCCAAATAGTCAATCAAAATTCATCTTAAACATGATATGAGAAATTCACAATGTAATCTGATGAATATTCGGGATTTTCAGGTAATGCAATAAATACCCCCCACACTTAAGATGTACATTGCCCTCAATGTACAAGGTTAGATATATAAGAAAAATATAAGATCATAAGATAGGGAGAGAATTGAAACTTCCTGAGTTTTGAATGAATGAGTTCTCTAGTTTGGCATTAGCGAGAATTGACAATAGAACTGAAAGTAAGGATTGATTCGAAGGAAGAAATAACCTGATAATAATCATAAAGGTAAGCTGCGTGAATCAAATAAATAAAAAAAACTAAGAATAACAATAAAAATAAAGGAAATAGTCTAATTTTACAGGTGGCACGGTCGCCTCACACGCCCGTGTGGGTTTATGATCGTAATGCACGACCGTGTGGGATATGGCTCGCTTTGCCCATGCCCGTGTAACTATGCACATGCCTATGTTGTTTTTCCAGTGTCGACCACGGGTGATAGGCACAGGCCTGTCGCACACCCGTGCTAGCTTCTCGCTTCGACCACGGTCCTAAGGCACGGGCGTGTCGCACGCCCGTGTTGTTTTGGCAGGTTCACCCACGGCCATGTCCCACGGCCGTGGTAGTTTATCGTCGCCCGTGTTTTGGGAAAATCTTACCCTATTTCCACACGGTCTTACACACGCCCGTGTGCTTGGCCGTGTGGGTTTTGTGGACCTATGTTCAAAGATTCAGTTAGTGGTCTAAATATTAAGAATTTTGAAATTTAAATAAAATTTAAATAAATGAAAACTGTTAGTACTCGGGTTGCCTCCCGAGAAGCGCTTATTTATAGTCTAAGCTCAACTTACCTCTCTGTTGAATGGTCAAAGTGGTTTAAGGAGTTTGTACTCCTCATTCCTATTATCATTCTTATCAAAATAAAGCTTTGGCCGGGAATTTTTTACCTTGAAAGTGCCGAACTTGGGATGACTTACCTCCACTGTACAGAATGGGAAAATACTAAGTACCGTAAGAGGGGTTTCTCTATCCAGGTTGGGAGTGACAATGTGAGAGTCTGCGGCATCTAATAAGACTTGATCTCCAACCTTAACTTGATTTGGAGAGGTATCGAGTTTGTTTTGGCGTAGTTTCGGTTTATCGAGTGTTCTCGATTTATGTGCTCGCCATTCGTCTAGCTCCTCTATCTGTAGCCTTCGTTCTTCATGAATGGGTCCTCTATTGTTGTTGGAACATGGCTCGTGTACTTCTTTCAAACTTAGTTTCTGCACAGTAGATTGTATCATATTATCAGTTTTAGTAGAATGGTGTGAATCATTACCTTCCATGTTCGATATGATGCTAGAATTACGAGCTTGAAGGGTGATCGTCTCGTCTCCTACACGAAGGGTGAGTTCACCTGTGCCAACATCAATAATTGTTTTAGCAGTTGCTAAAAAGGGCCTCCCTAAAATCAAAGGGGTGCTGATATCCTCCTTTATGTCTAAAACAACAAAATCAATGGGAAATATAAATTTATCCACTTTCACTAGTACATCTTCAATGATACCCGTAGAAAATCTTATGGTTTTATCTGCCAGTTGAATGCTCATCTTAGTTTGTTTAGGTTTCCCAAGACCTAGTTGTTTAAATATTTTGTAAGGCATGACATTAATACTTGTGATTTACATCCAAACTACCAATTAAGCACGGAATTGTAAAACTCCCTAGATCTTTCAATTTGTGGGGTAGCTTATTCTATAGAATAGCTGAGCAGACTGCGTTTAGTTCTACATGTGATGCTGTGTCCAACTTTCCCTTGTTGGCTAGAAACTCTCTTAGAAATTTCATTGCATTTGGCATATGTGAAAGAGCTTCAATAAATGATAAGTTAATATATAATTTTTTCAAAAGTTTAAGGAATTTACCGAATTTTTCATCTGAGTGGTCTTTCCTTGTCGCGTTAGGATATGGGACACGAGGTTTGTATTCTACATTCACCGTTTTATTATGACTTACCTTACCATCACCTTTGCTTTCCACGTTTTCTTGCCTTGGTTCTGGCTCAGTCTCAACGCATTCTTCTTGAGCATCAATTACATTGAGCGGTTCCCTTGGGTTTGGTTCAATATTGCTTGGCAAACTAGCTTGTGGTCATTCAGAGAGCAGTTTGGACAGCTGCCCTATCTGAGTCTCGGGCCCTTAAATTATGCTTGTTGATTTTTGAGTGTTGTCTCGGTATTCTGGAAATGAGTTTCTGACACCGAGATGGATTTGGATAGCATCTCCTCAAGGTTTGGCTTCTTTTCCTATTGATAAGGTGGCTGTTGGAAACCTTGAGGATTTTGTGGCCTTTGATTTCCTTGACCACCCCAAGAGAAATTTGGATGTTTCTTCCAACCTACATTATAAGTATTACTATATGGGTCATTTTGAGATCTAAAATTATTGTTACCCATATAGTTGACTTGTTCCTCTTCGGTTGTAGGATTGAATGGTGGGTATTCTGTAGGCACACCTCCTCCACTTGAATCGCACCTCATTGCTGGATGTACCTGCGTAGAACCAAGTAAACCATCAATTTTCTTATTCAGAAGTTCTACCTGATTTGACAACATGGTGACCGAATCGACGTTATAAACGCCTGCTATTTAATTGGCTTAGTCCGCATGACTTGCCACTGATATTTTTTCAGTGACATCTCCTCAATGAATTTAGAAGCCTCTTCAGATGTCTTATTATTGATGGTTCCACCGGCAGCCGCATCAATCATTTGTCTTGTAGAAGGGTTCACACTGTTGTAAAACGTTTGAACTTGCAGCCATAAAGGTAACCCATGGTGTGGGCACCTTCGAAAAAGGTCCTTAAATCTCTCTCATGCATCGTAAAGCGTTTCTAAGTCCATCTGCACAAAAGAAGAAATATCATTACGCAACTTAGCTATTTTTGCCGGTGGAAAATATTTTAATAGAAATTTTTCGGTCATTTGCTCCCAAGTGGTAATGGACCCTCGTGGTAGTGAGTTCAACCACTGTTTAGCTTTATTTCTTAGTGAAAAGGGAATAACTGAAGGCGAATGGCATCATAAAAAATGCCATTAATTTTGAAAGTGTCATACAGTTCCAGGAAATTTGCCAAGTGAGTGTTGGGATTCTCATCCTGCAAACCATCAAACTGAACAAATTGTTGTATCATCTGAATCGTGTTAGGTTTCAATTCAAAATTATTTGCAGTAATAGTAGGCCTAACTATACTTGACTCAGTTCCTGTAAAATTGGGTTTAGCATAATCATACATAGTACGAGGAGTAGGATTCTGATTTGCTAATTCAGCTGGTATGGCTAGAGGTAGGGGATTGTCTTGATTTTCAGCCATCTCTTCAGTAGTAGTTGAGATATCTTCCTCTTGCTCTTCCTCTATATATTTTAAGCTGCGTCTGATTTCTCATTGGTTTTTACGAGCTGTACGATCAATTTCCTCGCCAAAAAGCAATGGTCCTAACGGGTTTCTTCTAGTCATACACTATAAAAACCTCCTAGGAGAAAAGGAATTAAAACTAATAAAATAAAATTTAAATTTAAATTACAAGAAAATAAATGGCTAAAGTAATAAAAATTAAGCGTTCCTAATATTTTAGTCCCCGGCAACGGCGCGAAAAACTTGATCGTCAATTTTCGTGTGTGATAAGTTTTATAAATTTATAATGACTCATTCTTGAAACTAGCTATGATCACGACGTAGGCAAGTGTACCTATCGAATAGTAGTATAGCTTTAGCAAGACCGGATTGTCAAACCCAAAGGACTAGGAGTACTAGTAATGACTGTCTTTTTATTATTTAGCCGAATAACAGAGGATTGTTTTAACTAACTAATTAAACTAAGACTTGCAGACAATAGAAATTGGGAAATTACTTTTGGGGAAAACGATTGATTGAGACAATACCTAAGGAAAAATCCACCTAGACTCTTACTTGTTATTCTGGCTCCGAACCGGACAATTTATTCATTCAACTTTTTCTGTAGAAATCCTTAATGTATATTATTATCCCTTTTGAGACTAACAACGTCTAATCCCTAGGTTGAATAACCAAGAGTTATCTTTAATTAACACCCTAAGGTTGCATTAACTCGATCTATGGATTCCCTTATTAGGTATCACCCTTATCCAGCAAAATCTTGTCACTCTATCTCTAGGCGCGCAATCAACTCCGCTTAATTACAACAAAGTTACTTTTAGTCAGGTTCTATTCCTCCTCCAACTAAGAGTAGTAACTTGAAGTGATATCTTGAAATACAAAAACAAGAATTAAGAACAAGTAATTAAGAACAAGTTAAATATTTATCATACGATTCAGAAATAATAACAAGGTTTAGTCATAGGTTTCATCCCCCTTAGGTATTTAGGGGTTTAGTTCATAACTGAACAAGAACACATCTCAGAATAATAAAAATTACAAAACATAAAGAAAACCCAAACTCCTAAAGGGGACGTTGAGGAGAGATCTTCAGTCTTGATGGTGGCTCCGGCTTCTAAGACGGATCAATTGGCTTCCTCAGAGTAATTCCTTACTCCCTATTCTCTGTCTTCTTTTTCTTCCTCCTTTAAGGTGTATTTATAGGCTTTGGAATGCCTAAGAAGCCCTAAAATTTGGCCTTTTTCAAATTAAACTTAGCTAGGGTTCGACAGGGACATGCCCGTGTGGCACGGTCGTGTGCGACTACTTCAGGCCGTGTTTGAGCCTGTTAGATTGGCACGGGCGTGTGATCTGCCCGTGTGAGTCGTACTTCAATTTTGCCAGATTGACACGATCGTGTGAGCTAGCCGTTTAAGGAGGTTCAGGCTATGCTGATTTTGTACTTTGGCCCATTTTCTTCATTTTTGGCCCGTTTCTCATTCCTTTTGCTCTCCTATGCTTACCTAAGGATAAAACATGAAATTATGGCATTAGGAGCATCGAATTCACCAAATCTAAGGAGAAATCATTCATAAAATGCATCAAGCATGGGTTATAAATATGTATAAATTACAGTTTATCAGCAGGCGCAAGATGAAGAAGAGAAGAAAAAAATAAGTAGGAAAATGAAGTGAAGTATTATCATGGAAAATTTTTGGTTAGATTTCCAATAAGAACGCCATGGAAATTTCTGGAAGATGATGCGACACTTAGTCCATGTCACTCTTAGCCAGCTGTACTTGTACTAGATAAACTACCCTAAAAAAAGAGGAAGCAAAAGGTGTATGCTGAGAAGGAGGGACCTACCCTATAAAAGAGGAAAGAGAAAAGAAAAGAATGGGGGATTTAGGGAGAGAGAAGAACTGGAGAACAATCTTTTCTCTCTGCATCAGATTCTCATGGAAAATCTCAGAGAAAAAGAGAGGAGAGGGTAGCATCATACAGAGCAGAGTAGTTACAGACACAAGGAAGGAGAAGAGAAATCTATACTAGATTTTGAATCAAATCTCATTATTAAAGTGAAAGCTGGAGTAGCGAGAGCTTCTTGTAGTTTTGCCTTTATTTTCTGATTTGAACTTTGTGATTCATAAACTTAAATTATGAAGTTGAATGGTTTTGTTTTGGATTTGAATGTCCAACCCATGAGCTAAATCTCATTAGGTTGGAATTATTTGGGTGAATTCTTATTATCTTTAATGCCCATGGCTTGATTTTGAGTAGGTTACTGTTTCGTTTGATTTGTGATTATTTTAAATGCATGCATGGAAGCTCTAGACATATATGACTGTATGTTATGTTATTAGATCTGATTTAATTCTGGAAAGATTAAATAGGTTGGATTATTATCGAATGATACAAGCAAATATTCGAAAGAATATTTACAGCATTTAGACGTAAAAGTTGCAATCTGTACAAGGAAAAGGAAGAACAAATTGTACATCATTCTAGAGTTCTGTAGGCATACAAAAACTCAGAATGATAGCTTAAAGTTTGGCTCTCGAAAGAAACAGGCTATAGTGTGAGTCCCTGAGCAGTAAAATGGTCAAGATTTTTCCATGGCATTATTCTAATATAAAAGTAAAGCTTGAGTAATTCCAACCTTTATCATTCAATAGTACAAATCTTCCCAACTTAATCTTTGAGAATTACTACAGCATTTAAATTTCCCTAGCATATTTTCATTCATAATTGATTTTATTAAGTCATTCATTAAATTTCTTTATCAATTTGTCATATGTTTCTTTTGCTTAGTTTAATTAGTCAATTTCATAATAATAGCATAACCAATTATTTTAATCAATTCCGATCCCTGTGGAGACAATACTCACTCATCACTTTATTACTTGATTCGACGTGTATACTTGCACATTCGCATTACATATTCACACACGACAGAGGCATAAGAATCTAAACATGATTTAGGCACATCTTCTTTGGATTGTTTGAGACTTTCAAGCCTAACATATGAATTTGACCCTTAAAACCTTAATTTTAGCCTCAAAGCCTATTTTATTGCTATTCACCTACATCATAAGCCATGCTACTATCTTTTTAAAATTATATCTTATTTTTGCACCTATCTTAACTATATTTGTCTTGGTGAGCAAAGATTGAGGAAAAATTCAAAAAGATGTACATGTTATTCGTATGTTCAAAAAAAAAAAAGAAGAGAAGTTCTATTCAAATGTCAAGTAAAAAGAGAAAAAATAAATAGAATTATTGGCATATGCTTCAAAATTAAATTTGGGTGGGGGTGAAAGATGTAACGCCCCAATTTTTGGGATTTCTAAAAAATTTAGCGAATTTTAGGATTTTTGTGTTTTGACTGCTTGTTGTAAGTCTAAGTATGTTAGTGGGCCTTTAGAAGGCCCAAGTTTAAGTTAAAAGCCGGTAGATTTAACTAATTTTAATTTTACAAGAAAAAGGGGTTCTGGTATTTCGGGCTTTTAAAATTTAATAGGTAAAATAAGCCATAAGGAAGCATGTGGCAAGGTGGCATGTGACGCCACTTGGGGGCTTAAAAAGTGGCGTGTGGATGACTAATGGGAGCTAAGGTTCAAGTCACAAGGTAAGCAGATTGTGGTATTATTTTTATGTACAGAAAAGAGATGTAATGGAACTCAAGTGGAACTCTGTTAGGAGGAGTTTGAGCTGTTCAGGGATTGAGTAAGGAGGGGATAAGGGAGAAGATTTAGGAGCTGATTAGGGAGTGCAGTGTTGGCCGAATGGTGGACTCTTGAGGAGCAAGAGTTGGCCGGCCAAGGATCTCTAGTTTAGGGATTCGGCTAGATCTTTGAAGAGGGAAATTTTAGCATTTGGGATGTGTGGTGCCGTCCTTAGAAACTCCTATTCCTTCTTTTTCACATTTATTTCCTTTGTTTTGCTGAAATAGGTTTGGCTTAGGGTTTCTATTTCCTTTTTGCTAATAGCCGAACCTAGAAGCCTCAATGTGCCATTTTCTCTATAGCCGAATACTACTTCTCATCTCACCTTTCCCTTTCTTCCATCTTTTCTTTTCCCCATAATAGAACCTATACTCTTCTCTTTTCTTTCTTCTGTTCCTTCGCATAGTTCTTATCTTTTCTTCGTTGCTCCTCAGTGAGCCGAATGTTGCTATAGCCGAACCACATTCTTTTCTTCTTTAAGAAGCCGAAACTCTCATACCTATGATATAGGAAGCCGATACTTTGTCTATTGAAATCTGTTTCTTCTCGTACATACGGTGGATTGGAGTTAGGATCGTGGATAGGTGCACTCCTCTAGGCCGAACAATAATAGGTAAGTTGTTGAAGTAACTTACGTTAATTATACATATTTTAGGGAAAAGCCGAAACCCTTAAGGGGTGCCTAACGTTTGGACTAAGGGCATTATGCCTCTTTCTTTTTGAATGTGTAAGCGTTAGCGTGGACAAGGGGGCATACAGCGAAGGGCTTGAGGACTGTTCAGTGGGATCTTTGGATCTAATCCATGTTTCGGCAAAAGGTAAGAACACTAGGGTCTGAGGCAAGCTTGGTCGAATATGGTAGGGGGATATGTGCATAGCTTTTTTACGATATTTAGACTGACGTGTTAGTAATCCAATTGTAGGCAGTTTGTGTGAGGATCTCACCAACGTACCGTTATAAATCAGGTGTGTAACTGACACCCTCTCATAGACTAGATCGGCAAAAGTCGAAAAGCTAAAATGCTGAAAAGCCGATATTTTTGGGAACTTGCGAGTGTTCGAATGGTCGTGAGATAGATCAGTTAACGTATATGAAAAACTAATGTGATTAGACTGCAGAGTACACGATTTCGTGCATTTCGATATTTTGGGCTTAATGGGCCAAAATTGGGTTAATGGGCCAACGGGCCCTATACGGTAAGAACATTCGGTAAGTACTTCTGTTAGTACGTAAATAGTGAAAATATGCATGAAAACCCTTTAAATTATTAGAATACCCCTATGCATGGAAAATTATCGTTATACCCCTAGGGTTAATCTTGACTGAAAAGCATGATGATCTGATTTCGTATGTTGTGTGCCATGATTTGTATATCTGTTGCATGGGGACATGGGTTATATTAAGGAGGAAGCGTCCTGGTGGCTATGCGACAATTATCTGATCTACTGGCTCTGCCACATTTATTTGTTCTGGTGGCTCTGCCACGATTATCTCATATCTGTAACTCGGTCCACATTATCTCATTTCGCGACCATGCAAGAAAATTACATGGCGTGTAGCGGTTGGGTGGGTCGAGTAGTCTCCCCACAAGGTGTAAGGTTGGACGGGGTGTATATGGTTGGATTTGGGTTGGGTTTCTGCATAAACATGTAATATCTGTTCTGTTCTGTTGTGGGCCTATGGGCTTCACTTTGAAATCTGTTCTAGGCTAAGGCCAACTTAATCTGTTTCTATGGTTTGAGCTGACATAGACTATGGTTGGGTTATTTTACACACTGAGTTTCCAAAATCATCCCTTATTTTCATCCATGCAGGTAATCCCCAACCATAATGGGTTTAGAGCTGCGAGGGATTCGGAGTGGCCACAGATTCTACAAAATTTCAGTTTTCTTCTGGTTTTGCTA
Source organism: Gossypium anomalum (assembly GCA_025698475.1). NCBI lineage: Eukaryota > Viridiplantae > Streptophyta > Magnoliopsida > Malvales > Malvaceae > Gossypium > Gossypium anomalum. The sequence continues at coordinate 68,364,686 of CM046956.1, forward strand.
GAATAGATATGTTATTATTTTTAACTGTTGAAATTGAGTAACTTTAGGGAGCGTTTTTAAAACAGTAATTAATTTCAAAATATCACGATAACAAGCAAAACTTCCGAAACGAAAACGTTTTTCCAAAGTTAATCACTTTTCTTAAAATGGACTTAAACTAATTGGTTTCCTAAGAATATACACAAATTTAAGGTGTGGCAATGGTGGTGTGCATGTCTAGGATTGGATCCGAAGGGAGCTTGGTACTTAAGCGGTCCGTCGGACTCACCTCCTCTTTTCCGGTTTCCTATCTGGTGCACAGCTTCCATTCACTTTAACCTATAATGATTGTAAAACATTAAGTGAGTTTTTCTAGATCTAAAATATAAAATGTTTGTTTTACGCTTCGATGTGGCACGTCGGATCCGATCATAGCGTCTAGGCCGGGTTTGGGGTGTTACAAAAGACCCATTAGTAGGAAGGATGTAACAGCCCGTTTTTAGTCAAATTAGAATAGTGATTTTGGGACCACAAATATGAGATAAAAATAATTATTTTATTATTATTTTAATGTTTACAGCATGATAGAATGATTTTGTGAAAGTTTAGTTAAGAAATTTTATAGTTTGAGCATTCAATTTGATAAAAGGACTAAATCGCAAAAAGTGTAAAACTTGTGTTCTATTACTTAAAGGTGTCTAATAGCTATAGAACCTTAAAGTGGAGGTTCTTATATTTTAATTAGACCATTGTTTTATAACTGGACAAATATGGACATATATTAAGTGTTTTAAATAGTTAATTAGTAAGGTTAATGTTGTAATTTAATAAATTAAACAAAGTAAAATATAACAAAACAAATGTGTCATCTTCTTTAGTGTATTCCCACCAAAAATTCAACCTATTTCATGTATCAATTTTACAAAGATACAGATCAGATCCTTCGTATGTTATTTCTCCGATTGAGCTTGAAATTCAGCCTGATATGTCTTATGAAGAAAAACCGATACAGATTTTAGCTTGTGAGATCAAAGAGCTGAGAAATAAAAGAATAGCGTTAGTGAAAGTATTGTGGCATCGACACGGGGTTGAAGATGCTACGTGGGAACCCGAGGATGCTATGAGAAAACAATATCCAAACCTATTCACTGGTGAGATTTTCGAGGATGAAAATCCCTAAGGGGGAGAGTTGTAATAGCCCGATTTAGACCCTAGTTAAAATAGTGGTTTCGGGACCACGAATTTGAGTTAAAAAAAATTTAATATTATTTTCTGTGTTTATAGTATGTGATTAAGCATGTGTGAAAATTTCGTATGAAAATTTTATCGTTTGTGTGCTTAATTTGATAAAAGGACCTAATCGTGTAAAATGTAAAAGTGGCTTTCTATTTTGTAAAGGTGTCTATTTTCCATGGCTTTCTAAAGAAAGGTCCCTATGTTGTTATTAACCCATTGAAAAGATTAATGAACATAAATGGCCTAATATTTAATGATTAAATGGTTTTATATCAAAAGGTAAAATTGGTATTTAGTTAATATGTTAATTAAAATAAAATTAAGGCATGAAATTAGTCATTTGGTGTTCATCTTGGTCGAATATATCAATGAAAAAAAGAAAGAAAACACAAGCTAGGGTTCGACACTTGTGATGGTTGATTTAGGTATGTATTTTGATCTGTTTTCGATAATTTCTATGTTTTTGTGATCATTGCTTTGTGTTCTATCAAGCCCATGTCTCAATTTTTTATTTTGATGATGATTTGGAATTATTCCATTGTTGATTTTGTGAGCTTTGAAATGTTAGTTGATGGAAAATGAAAGGTATGTATTGGGTTGACATACTTTGTCTTTGAATTTTTGATGAAATTGAGTAATTTAGGCTAAATTGTAAAAATGAGATTTTGAGGGATTAAAATGAAAAATAAATGAAATATGTGAGCTTATATGAACTCTATGAAAATTCAGCCAAGCATGTGTATAAGGAAATTTTGTGTATTTTGTGATTTTATGAATTAGGAACTAAAGTGTTAAAATGTGAATATGTGAGGGTTAAATTGTAAAATTCCCTAAATATGTGTATATAGATTGAATTGAATGATTTTTTTAATAAAAGGGTTAATTTTTAATACATATAGATCAAGAAAAGAGGAATTTGGATCTAGATCGAGGGAAATCGAAGGTTATCGAGTAAACGATCTGAATTGTCAATTCTGAGTACGGGGTAAGTTCGTATGTGATAAATGATGTTACAGTTATGTTTTAATGCTTTGATAATGCATAAATTGTATATATATTTGACTATGTTTGAACACGATGATAAACCGACTATGTTTAGCACTAAGTGTGCGATTTGAAATAGCTTCTGTTATAAGTAGCACTAAGTGTACGAATTGGAATAGCTTCGGCTATATGAGGCACTAAGTGTGCGAGTTCTTAAAGAATTGAAAGTTTTTCAAATGAATTAATGTATGGAACAAAAAGGTGAGAATGAAATGAATAAATACGGGAAAGGTCAAGTATGTACGATACCTATGTGGTAGATGATACTATGTGTATAAAGCTTGATAAACTTGTATGAACATGTTATGTGTAATGAAATAGAATTTAAAGATGATTTGTGTGCTACAAGTGGTTATTTGATTATGTTATGTATTATATAAACTGTTGATTATATTTGGTACGAGCTTACTAAGCTTTAAAGCTTACTGTGTGAAATGTTCTCTGTTTTATAGTGTTGTAAAGCTAGCTCGGACCCGGGAATCGTCAGCGACTCAATCACATTATCGGACATCTATTTGGGTACCATTTTGAGAGTTGTACATATAGTATATGGCATGTATAAGCTAGAAGTATGTGAATATGTTTTGTAAAGTGTATATCATGCCATTTATGTTTTGTAAAGTGTATATCATGCCATTTGATATGGCTAGATTATGGTTGAATTTATGGTTTGATTTAGTGTTTATTATGTGATGCAAAAGTGGTATATTTGATATATATATATATATATATATATATGACCTAGTGAGGAATGGTCAATTTGGTAAATTAGTAATATGGTTTGATTATGGAAATGGTATGATTTTGATATGAGAAAAATTGTGAAACTTAGTGATAAGAACGAGTAAATTGAATGTGTTTGGTAGGTAAATGCGGTATGTTTTAGTTTGGATAATAAGCATGAATTTAGTTGATGAATATGAGATATGAATGAAAAATGTTTTGTGGTTGAAATTGGTTGGAAATATGGTGTATTTTGATGCTTGAATGGTAATTGTAGTGAGTACCCTAAAGGGGTCGCATCATGGCCTTGTAAATGGCCTATTTTTGCCCACACGGGCAGGGACACGGGCGTGTGACTCAGCCGTGTTGCTCAATGGCCATTTCGAAATGAGCCTGGGCAGACCACATGGTCGCACACACGGATGTGTGCTAGGCCATGTGGCCAAGTCAGTTTCGAGCACGGGCTAGACATACGGGCGTGTAACAGGCCGTGTGACCCAAGTCAGTAGCCTCCCTAATTTTTACACGGCTTGGCACACGGGCATGTCTTTTGGCTGTATGGACAAGTCAGTATGTATGCCATATTTTGCCACGGCCTAGACACACGGGCGTGTCTAACGCCGTCTGAGGCGCACGGCCTGTTCACACAAGTGTGTGACCTGTATAACTTAGAAAATTGTTTAAGTTTTGAAAAAAATTTGTATGTGATCGGTTTAGTCTCGACTCCTTTCTAAAGTATGTTTAAGGTCTCATTGACCTATGTAAGGGACTCTGTATTGATGTATAACCTATGATGCTATGATGATTTTGAAATGAATGCTAAATGTTTCGATATGTTCGGTAATGCCTCTTAATCCTAGTCCGGCAACGGTTATGAGTTAGGGGCCTTACATTGATATTCAGCCAAGCTATTCTTCATGCATGTGAGTAGTTTTTCATCCCGTTTTTAATGATTTCTATGTTTTTGAGATCGTTGTAACTTAATCTAGCTAGCCCAGGGACTAATTTGCAAAATTGTTAAAGGTTTAGGGTTTTTACATTGATGAAATAGCATGTGTTTTGAGGTTTAATGGTAGAAAATGTATGCTTGTTGCTAGATAAACAACATTTGTAAAGTGATTTTGACAAAATTGTCATTTAGGGATTAAATTGAGAAATGTTAAAATTTTGTGGTTAAATTGTGAAATAAATGAAAAATATGGGTTGCTAGGGAGTTAATTGAAATTTGGCTAGCATGAGTATAAGTTGAATTTCATGAATTTGTATTTTTATGAGATAAGGACTAAATTGTAAAAATGTTGAAATATTAGGTGCAAAAGTGTAAAGTTGCCTTAATGTGTATTTTGGATTGAATTGGATAGAATGATAATTAAATAAGTTTATTTTGATTATATTTAGATCAAGAAAAGTGAAATTCGGTTTTAGATTGGGGGAAAAACAAAGTATCAGACTAATCGACTTATTTCGTAGTTTTTGCAATCGAGGTAAGTTCGTATATAATAAGCATTGTTATATTGGTGTTTAAATTGCTTTAATATTGTATAAATTATGAATACGACCTTGCGGACACATTCAATGACGATTCGGCATTGAGAAATCCCAGTTGAACCTTAGGAATAGATTAGGATATGAATGACATGTAATTAGGGATTATGTAATTTGGGTGCTGGTCCATACGTCCTACCGGTGACTGAGTTATCCGGCATGTGTTGCGGATTCTCATCAGCTTGTGTGAGCAGCATCGTGTAGCTTCGTGATGACCGTCAGCCTGTGTGAGCAAACTCGTTGATAGCTCAAGAGTGAGCATTATATGTGATATGAGATTGAGATAGCTTCAGCTATATATGTGGCACTTAGGTTGTGAGTTTCCCAGGTATCCAATAGTATTGTAAATGGTTCAATGGGTATATAAAGATATGGATGTGTATTAAATTGATACAAGATGGTACAGGTATGTACATAAACTGTATAAGCTTTGAATCGAAGAAACTTGTGAAATTCTCATTTAACCTTGTGATTGAATATGTGATAGGTTTGTGTATTTATTTGAGTTGTATATTGATATGATCAATTATTTAAATTGTGTATGTATGGTAAGATGAGTTTATTATCATACGAGCTTACTAACCTTTATAGCTTACATTGTTTTTTTTTCGTGTTTTATAGTGAAATCAAAGCTAGCTTGGATTCGAAAATTTTCGGAGACCTCATCACACTATCAAGCTATCATTTTGGTACTTCTGAATCTACGTTTTTGGGATATATGGCATGTATAGGAACTTTGATCTTTTTGGTATATATATTAGTAATGAATTTAGCCATTTGGATTGGCTTGTAAATGTTTAATGTTCGGTTTGGTTTATAGCTATGAGAGTTGGCTTACTTTGGTTGAATTGGTTTAGTATATATATGCAAATGGCCTTTATTATGCATATGGTAATTGTATTATAAATGCTTGTGATGAAAGGTAGTTTGTGAATTGGTAAATTGTGTATCATATGTTTGATAAGTTGAGTTTGGTATGTATGTGATTTTAGGTAAAATGATGCTTAAATGAATGTGGTCTTATTGATGATTTTAGATTATGAGTTTTGGTATGAAATTGAATGGCATATTCTGGTATTTTTGTACTTTGTATTGTTGGTATTGTTGTGGCATGAATTAAGCTTATTGGAGATTGGATGAATGCCTATTTGTGCCATTTCGTGTGCCATTTGGTTTGGTATACGTGTATACAAATTTGGGTGGAAAAATGGCTTGGTAAATAGCCTATTTCTATCCATACGGGCGTGTGTGACACACGGTCAGGTTACACGGCCGTGTGTCCCCTGGTGTTGAATTAGAAATCAAGTCAGTATGCTCCACACTGCCCAGTACACGGGCATGTGACTCGACCGTGTGGCATAAGTCAGTATACCCTACAGGTTTGGCACGACCTAGCACACGGCCTAGTACACAGGCGTGTGTGGCCATTTCGAAGGGCACACGGGCTGGTCACACGGGCATGTGGATGGCCATGTGACCCAAGTCAGAGAGTTACACGGGGTCGAACACAGCCATGTGATCCCATTTTGAAATTTCACATGGCCTATAACACGGACGTGACTTTGGCCATGTGAGGCACACAGGCGTGTGTCCCCTATATTTTGCAAAATTTTCTAAGTGTTCCAAAAACTTTATAAATTATCGATTTAATTCCGAACCACCCCGAATGCATGTTTTGGGCCTCGTAGGCTCGTATTAGGGACAATGTAAATGATGTTGAATGATGATTACATAAAATTTGAAAATGTATGTGAAATGTATATTTAATTGTATAAAATGTCTAGGAATGCTCCGTAATCTTATTCTGGTGTTGAATACAGGTGAGGGGTGTTATAAAGGATGTACCTCGAAAAAGATCCAAGGCAAAGTTAGGGTTAAGATTATTGAACCTAAATATTCACTTATCTTTATCCTTACCTTAAGCCTAGCTCCATTACAACCTTATAAAATACCTATTGATTTGGATGATTAATTAGTAGAGAGGAATTGCCAAGTTCAACATATGAGGACCATTAATTAGACCTTGTGATTGCTTTGTTGGATTGATAAGTAAACTTTGATCGAATGGTGAATGTTATGTATGATATTGAAAAGCATGCACTTTATGACTTATGCTAGCGTTTTTTGGCACTTAGAATAAAATTTTGAAATAATGTTTGCATATGAGCGACTTATCAATAAAAAGAGTTTGTGAGCATGATTTTGTTGATGCATGGTTATGTGCAAATATGGATGATGCTTAAACTTACTGTAAAATTTGCCTTAGCAAAAGTTGTGGTTTACATGAAACATTACTCGGGACGAGCGATGGATTAAGTTTGAGGGTGTGTAAACTCTAATTTATATAGGGCTTTTAGAAATTTATAACATTTTTTAACTTAAAAATAATATTAATTTCGAGTATTTGTTAATTCATTAGGTGAATTTTGTTTATATTCCGATGATGGGAATGAATTTATAAAAAATGCAAACATGTGCTTTTTAGTATTAATTTTGTGCATAAATTAAATTATTTCATGTTATTTATCAATGTGCTATATTTTATTATGTAGGGGGACCATGAAGTTGATATAATATGAAGCTTATTATAATTCTTGCATGGACATGAGCAATTCTACCCTACTTGGACGACAAAACCATGCAAATTGGGTCATGGAGATGTTACTTTGACCGCGTTAAAAATGATGTTACATGGTGGACAAGTTTGATTATTTAATGGGTCACAAAACCGTCCAAACAATGGGAAGACAAGCCCAATTTGGCACAAGCATGTTGGCTGCCCAAAATCAATTTTAGGATATTTATTGGAGGTCCCTAAAGTTGAAATTAAATAAAAAAAAAAGATTCCATGAAGTTTGCCCTTGAAACTTTCCAACCCTTACTTGATTCTAACATGATCTCATGCTTGAATCAAGCAACCATTATCCACCATTTTCCACAACATGTGGCTGACCAAGTAAAGGAGTAAATGGGGGGCTATTTTCACTATTTTTAGTAAACTCTCATTTCATATCATTCTAGCATGATCTCATGCTTAATCCCACATCTCTCATTTCATATCATTCTTCCATTCTCCCATTTCCTCTCTTCATTCCTACACATAGCATCCCATAGTTCTTTCTTTTCTCAGCCAACAAAACCTTGATAAGATCATCTCTTGGCCAGCCACCTTGAGAAGCCATTAGCAAAGGACCAGCACAAGGATCGAAGGAAAAGATCTTCAATCAGAGCTCATGAGACTACTGATTTGACAGAGTTTATTCCTTCTTACTTTGTTATTTTGATTTTAGTCATGTTTGCAATGTGCTTTGCTATCTTGTCATCAACAATGGTATATTAAATTTGTTTAGCTAGGATGACTGCGTTAATTCAATGAAGTTTTTTTAATTCATGTTTATAGTGTTTATGCCTCAATCGATCATGTTTTCAATTAAACTCAAGTATGTATTTCATTCATACATAATTGGATGCATTAGAATTAGCTAAGCGATCCTAACCAGACAATGGCTAATGGGCACAATAGTTGAAAAGTGCATGCTTAATTTAGATCCTAACGTAACTAAATTGAAGATTCAAAATAACTTTAACGAGCTCTATTATCTTGCATAGTTTTTAGGTTTATGTGATTAAATTGTTTCAAACCTAAACTATCCCTGTTGCTTCACATATTCTAAGAAACCCTTAGTTTAATATGATTAGTAAAATGAATGTTTTACTAAGTAAAAGTTTCTAAAAGGACTTAATTTGGTTTCAAAACTCATGAAAGATCGAGTTGCCTTGGAATATTTTCTGAACACTATTAAGCATGAGAAAAATGAATTAAGTTGAATGATGTAATTATCATAGTCTATTCATGTTATTGATTATTGAATTTTGTGTTTTTGCTGCTAAACTCATTTCATACATTTCACTTCATACTTTGAATTTAGATTAAATTTGCATTAGGGATCATCTTACATTTAGTGATTATTTTTACATCACACCACTAAAAAATAGTGTTTTTATCACTAGATTGTTAACACTAATTTTACAATTAATTGATTAACAGATACAGTCCCTGTGGAGACAATAACTCTTTTAGTTACTTATTACTTGATAGCGACTGTGTACACTTGCACAAAATCATGCGTTACAAGTGTACTAAAGACCTATCAGCCAATTTCAATGTTATTTGAGTTTATTTAAGATTCCTGAACCTAAGTTTTTCAAAAATTGATAAGGGTGTTAAGTTAATACTAGCTCCTAAATCATATAAGGCTCTATTAAAGTGAATACTCCTATTTCTACGGGAATAGTTAAACTGTCCGAGTGTAATAGCCCATTTTTCAGTAAAATCGGAACAGTGGTTTTGGGACCACAAATCCGATCTGAAAACAAAGTTTACTTTTATTTTATTATATGAACCGTATTATAATAGACATGTCGTGTGAAAAATTTGATACAAAAATTTGATCAATTAAGTGCTTAATTACGAGAAGGACTAAATCGCATAAAATGTGAAAGTTGAATTCTAGTAGCTATAAGGATTAAATAGCTGTGGGATTCAAATCTAGAAGTCCTTATATGGTAATTAGACCATTAAATAAAAGTATGTAGATTTTTGGTGACTCATCCATGGAAAAATTAGAAAAGAGTAGGGACTAAATTAGAAATTGAAATAATTAATTAATTAAAAGATTATTAAAAGAAATGTCATCTTATTTTGTCATCTTCAACCCCAAAATTATATGGAAACCCTAGGAGAGAGAGAAGAAACTTTCAAGGCTTAATTGGGTAAGTTTCATTGTCCTGTTTTTAGTAATTTTAATATTTTTGAAACCGAGATAGCTTAATCTATCTATTTGGGGGATTAATTTGAAAAGTTATCAAAGTATGGAAAATGGGTCATGGATGTACATGCTGAAAATTAGAAATTTATGGTAGAAAATGAAAGGTTGTTGATAGATAAACTTTTACAAAGTGATTTTTGATGAAAACATTATTTAGGGACTAAAATGTACACTTGTGAAATTAAAGAAAAATTATGAATTTTTATGAATACATGTGCTGTAAATTTTGTAATGGAATTTTGGTTAAGCTTGGAATAGGGAGTAACTTGCACAAGTTTCATGTTTCGAGCCTAGGGACGAAATCAGAATTTATGGAAAAGTAAGGGGTAAAATGGTAATTTTGCCTAGGACGTAAATTGAGTCCAAATAAATATGAAATATGTTAAATTGATGATTAAAGCTATTTAGATAGATCCAAAAAACTCAAATTTGAAGTTAGACTGAGGAAAAGAAAAGGTTTCGGATTAGTAGATTTTATACGAGAACAAGTGTCGAGGTAAGTTCATGTAACTTAATCGGGCATGTAAATATGTTTAATTGAATGTTGGGTTTTATGGAATGTGACTTATATTGATGTACATTACTTGAATGCTATAATGAGAAATTTAATACATGCTTGATATGGTGAAAAAGGGTTAAGTCCCTATTGAATATTGAATTCCAATGAATATATGCACTTTCCCGAAATGAATAAGGTCCTGTATTTGTTGCGGACGAGATTTAGCTCAGACGAGTAATCCTATTAACCTTGTTATAGAAAGAATTTAGCCCAGACAGGTAACCGAAATATAATACCTCTCAAGTATACGTTATGATTAGGGTTTAGCTTGGACTAGTAATCCTAATTGAACTTTTTAGAGCATACGTTTATAAAGGATTTAGCCTGGACTAGTAATCCCGTTATACAATATGTGGCTTGAGAGTATGTTCCTTGATTAAGTGCCCTAATGGGTACCCTTGAATAAGAAATTGACAGATTATTGAATCTTACACCTCGAGTGTACTACTTGAGCATCCATCAGAATTTCAATGATTCAACGGGCATAAAACTCTTGACATGGCATGAGAATTCTGAGATGAAATGATAATGACTTGTAAGAATATTGCATGATGAGCTCATCTATGTTTACTTGATTGATAAGAAGATTTTGGTGAATAACATGTTTGATTGATTGCATGTGTTTAGCCAATTTTGCTAATGGATGGAAACCATGATATTGTATGCTTAGATTTAAATAATGGGATTGGTAACTTTAATTTCTGTTATATGAACTTACTAAGCATGTAATGCTTACTCCGTTTTATTTTTCCCTTGTTTTATAGTGCTAGGAAGCTTGAGAAGGTTGGAGATCATTAGAGCATCGTCACACTACCAACTAGTTATTTTGGGTATACTTAATGAAATCATTTTGGTATAATGGCATGTATAGGACAACTTGACCATTAGTGGCTTGATAATGATGCTTGTAATCCAGCCATTGGAATGGTTAGTAATGGTTGTTTTGATATACTTGTAATGCCATGTTATGGTAGCTAAATATATATTAAGTAGTTGATCAAATTATGTCTAATATATGGATTGAATCAATGTAAGATTGTTAGCATGTATGCATGTAATGATATGACATGTTGAATGATGGAAATTGCTTAATTTGAATGTTTGAATTGGTTGGAATGTGTTTGGTATGTTTTAGTGTAGGAAAATGGTAAATTTGGGTGACAAATGAAGCTAGGAAATGGCTTTAATTTTTCCACACGAGCAGACACACGGGCGTGTGTCTAGACCGTGTGTGACACACGGCCTGGTAACATGGGCATTTGATTAGGCCGTGTGTCCCCTGCACCATAATTTTGAGAAACAGAATGCTCAAAATTGAGAACACGGACGTGCCTCAGCCGTGTGTGCTACACGGCCTAGAACACGGGCGTGTGTCTTGGCCGTGTGAAACCTACACCTAATTTAGAATTAAATTAATTAACCATACGGCCTAGTAGTAATTCAATAGGGCGTGTGTCTTGGCCCTGTGGTTAAAATGTAAAATAAATGAAAAAAATGGGCTGCTAAGGGCATAGTAGTAATTTTCTAGGCTTGGGTTGTGATGAAATTGAATGAATTTTGTTTTATGAGCCTAGAGACTAAATTGTAAAAGTGGTGAAACATTAGGGGCAAATGTGTAAATGTGCTTAAATGTGTGTTTTGGATTAAATTGAATAGAGGGATTATTAAATAAGTTAATTTTGAATATATTTAGATTAAGAAAAGCAAAATTCGGATCTGGATCGGGGGAAAACTAAAGTTATCGACTAATGGACCTATTTCGTCGTTTTCACATTCGAGGTAAGTTCATATAATATAAGTTTTGATACAAATGTATTTCATATGTTTTGATATTTCATAAAATGTGAACACGAGACTATGGATATGATCGATAGTGATTTGACAATGATTCGACATTAGAAATCCCAGTTAAACCTTAGGAATAGTTTAGGATACTAGTAACATGTCATTAGAGAATATATTGAGTTGGCTTCAGGCCATGATATTAGCACTTCGGGTGCGAGTTATAATGATTTGGCTTTGAGCCATGAATATCGGTTGATTTGGCTTCGAGCCATGATGCCAATATTTTAGTTCTAAGCTACCTTAATTTGGCTTCGAGCCATGGTATAGGTACTTAATGTGCAAGACTCTTGAGTATCCGAATTTTATTCCGAATAGTTCAACTGGCAAATGAAAGATGTGATTGAGTATGAGAATAATATGAGATGGTACAGGTACGTACGTAACATGTATAAGTTTTGGATCGAAGAAAATTGTGAAGAATGTGATTGATACAATAATTGTGTATATGAAAGGTTAGCTAATGTATGTTAAATGTTGATATATTTAAATTGTTGTATTATAATCTTGAGATTGAATTAAGTTGATTGTATACGAGCTTACTGGAAACACAAAAATTTATATACTTTTTCATACCCAATTTTACTTAACTTCATGCAAATCCGATTAAATTCTTGTCAAAAATTAATTAAATATTATAAAATAATTAAATCATGTTAAAAATATAAACATGGTGAATTTATTTAATTTTATAATTAATTTTGATTAATTTTAACTATTTTTGACAGATTCGCGCAAAAGGCGAAAATTAGCTCGGCTGACACTGTTGAAAGCAAAAAACCGAGAAGAAAATTTTAAGTATCGAGGCACTTTAATTTCCAGCCTAAAACGGTCCAGAAATGTGTATTAATTCATAATTAAATTAATTTTAATTTATTTCCTATTTAATTTAGGTTAAATGAATTAATTTTAATTAATTATGAAGAAAGGGCCTAGTGAACCGCACTGGTTGAACCGAATGAACTGAGCCGAACCAGCCACTAATTGGGATGACCAGAACCGTCCATTGCTGACCCAAATCAAAAAATTAGCTGATAAAATATGCTTGCAAAAAGGCCCTTGAAAAACCTCTAAATTACGTTCAAACCCCACCTTTATTTTAGGCTTTGTGGATTTGCCCCAGCCTATTTTTAGCAAGGTTGAAAGCTTCAACCTTGCCATGTGTGTGGCCGGCCATGGGAGGGCTCTCTTGGCCGCTGAATTTGCTATTTTTAGCAGCCCTCTTCAGCTATAAAAGCCACCCTATGCTCCCCATTTCAAAGCATCCCTCTACATCCCTCATTCCACAACATTCTCTCATCCTCTCTTCACTTCTCTTAAAGTTTCCTCTCCATTTTTCCATCCCATTTTCCCTTCCTCTTGTGCCGATTTCCTCTCTTGAGAAAGAGGTGTTCTTCAGTCATCTTGGGCAGAAATCAAGGATTCATAAAAGCCTTGCTCAGCGAAGACAAAGGAGACAAAAGAACGAAGCAATAGTCAAGCCACAGAGAAACACTGGATTTGCTTTCTGTTCCCTTTCTTTTTAATTTCTGTTGTTTTATGATGAACATATCTATGAATAATATTGTTTCTGAAATGGTTATTTTAATCAATTTAGCTTGAATTTAATTCGTGTTGGATTGATTATATTTTGCCTACTTGAATTATTAAAATAGTGTTTATGCTATTATAGGCCTCAGTGAAATGCTTGGTTAAGTAAAATCATGCTTAGGTTATCTGGCATTATAATTGTTTAGATAACTAAAGATTTAATTGTTTAAACGGATTGAAATTGCAATTAATGGACTCAGTACTTAATCAGTGCATGTTTAATTATTCTAAGGTAACTGAAAATTAAATTAGCATTGTATTTGGCGATACATATGCCTTGCATAACTTGCAAGATTGTTGTGATTAAATTGTTTCAAGGTATGGCTACTTTGTTACTTCACATAATCTTTTACATGTTTATTAAGTTGAATTAATCGGTTGAATCGACATAGGAATATGCGAGAGATAATTTAATTCAATAAGTATGTATGTGCGATAGCATGTTTACTTTATTAAATCTGTTTAGTCGGTTGAATTGGCATAGGGATATGTCCAAGAGATAAATGGAATTTTTTAATTAGTAAATATGTTCATAAGTTAGCAAATTACTGGGTTGCCGTGAATTTATTCATAACAGCATAAGCACGAATTTAATATTTCTAAGTTAAAAAGGTATAATTAATCCAACACAATTATATCATCTTGATTAAATCTTAATTGAAATCGTGCACTAGAACTCTTTTATTTTTTTTAAATTGTTTGCTTAGTTTTAAAATCTTAGTTTATAAATCACTCTTTTCAAACCAAAATTATTTTTACCTCACCAAAGTGTTTTAATTAATTTCATAAATATTGCTTTTTACAGTCCCTGTGGGTACGATAACTCAACATTTACTTGTCACTTTATTACTTGTTACGATTGTGTACACTTGCACATTTCCACCGTTCCACTTACTAAGCTTTATAGCTTACTTTTTTTTATTTTCCCGTGTTTTATAGTGTTATCAAGCTAGCTCGGATATGGGGATCATCAGAGATCGCTTCACACTATCCACCTATCACTTGGTACCTATGAACTTTGGTATTTTGAGTATATGGCATGTATAGGGACTTTGGTCATATTGGTTATGTTTTGGTAATGATTTTGGCCATTTGAATTGGCTTGTAAATGTATATGTTTTGGTTTGTATATATAGCCATGAGTGATTGTAACAGCCCTTTTTTAGGGTTAATCAGAATAGTGGTTTCAAGACCACAATCCAAAGTTAAAATATTTATTTTATTATTTTATTAAGGTTTACAGTATGATAGAATGTTCGTGCGAAAATTTCGTAAAGAAATTTTACCGTTTGAGTGCTTAATTTAATAAAAGGACTTAATCGCGTAAAATGCAAAAGTTGCATACTATTTGTTTAAAGTGCTTAATAGCTATGAAGCATTAAAGTAAGGGTCCTTGCATGGTAATTATACCATTGATAATGATAGTGGACAATGATGGACATATAATGGTTAAAATTAATTGATATATGCTATGGGTAAAACGGTAATTTATGAATAAAGGTTACTAAAATAAAACAAGTGATAAATTAATGGTTTTCATCATCTTCGCAACCAAATAGCAAAAGAAAGAGAAGCCATGGAAGCATTTTTAGATTCGACACTTGCATGATCAAGAGAAGTCATAGAAGCATTTTTAGATTCGGCACTTGCATAATCAAGATATCAAGATAAGTCAAGATCGAGCTTAGATCGGGGAAAAAGGAAAAATGGATGAATAACCAAAAAATTACATCTAAGCAACTTGATGTAAGTTCGTATAGCTAGAATCGAACTATTAATATTTGTAATTGTTTAAAATGAATGTGTATAAGTTGAATGAATAACCCAATTGAAATTCAAATTACTGATTATATGATTAAATTACTGTTTACATGAATAAACGTGAAATGCTACAATTGTTATATATGTTACATGGATTTGGTATGATAATATGCATTAGGTATGCGAATTGAGTATTTAAATGTATGTACTTAATTGAATTGAATATATATATATGATTTGACGAATTGAATTATTGATCATTAAATGCTTAAATGATAAAGTTGGATAATTACTGAACCCTGTTTGAACCGTAGGAATTTGTTAGATACGAGTGACATGCCACTAGGGTTACCGATTTGGTCGAGCTCCTACATTTGTTGCGGACTTACCACAGCTCGTATGAGCTTACCGATATATTAGCTCGTAAGAGCTTACTGTTTTCATCTCATTGGAGCTTACCGTTTCAACTCGTATGAGCTTACTGTTCAGCTCGATAGAGCTTATAGTTTTAGCTCAATAGAGCTTACTGTTTATCACCTCAGGAGGAGATTACCGATTATGGTTTGAAAGAGCAGAAATGATAATGAATTGACAGATTTTTGATAAATACACAAGTACATGGACTTGTGGTTGACCGTGTGACCAAATTCAGTATACCTCCAGATTTCCCATGGCCGTAGCACATGAGTGTGTCTCCAGCCGTGTGGTGCAAGGCAGTATTCATCCCCTGTTTTCACACTACCTATGACACGGGCGTGTCTGGTGACCGTGTGAGGCACACGGTCTGTTCACACAGGCGTGTGACATTTGAAATGTTGAAATTTTTCTATGTTTCCAAATTTTAATATGTTACTAATTTAGTCCCTAATGCATGATTTAAGCTTTGTATGCTGGATTTAAGTACATATTGAATATGAATGAATGATATTTACTGAAATGAGATGATATTATATAAATGATTATTCTGAACTGAGTTATAAGTCCAGTAACGCCTCTTAACCTATTCCAGATGGGTTAGGGGTGTTAGAGTGATGGCTTATTTAGAGTTATTTTGGTATGGTTGAATCATGTATTGATATATATGTTTATGCTTTATGATATGAGTTAGATGATGGTTGTGTGATGCTTGATGGCTATAGGTATTATGAGTATCAAATGGTTGAGTTAAAGATAATGGTATACTTATGAAATTAGGCTTGATATTGCATATTTGAGTTTAGCCATTTTTGATGATTTAAGGAAGTAAAGTTTGGTACAATTAGTAGGGTATGTTTTGGTGATTTTTGTATATGTAAAATGGAAGTAGGGAATGTGTAGGAGTTATCTTTGAATTGGTTGGTTTAGATGATTAGATATGCTATGTGTTGGTGATAGTTTATGTGGTGTAGGAAAAGGCAATTTTGGGTGGCAAAATGGCTTGGTATATAGCCTATTCTTGTCCGCACGGGAAGAGGCACAGGCGTATGTGACACATGGTTATGTTACACAGCCATGTGTCCCTTGGTGTTGAAATTAAAATCAAGTTAGTATGCTCCACATGGCCTCACACAAGGGCGTGTGACTTGACCGTGTGGCATAAGTCAGTATACCCTACAGGTTTGGCACGGCCTGGCACACAGGTGTGTATGGCCATTTTTAGGGTACATAGGCATGTGTGTTGGCCGTCTAACCCAAGTTCGAGAGTTATACGTGGTCGAACACGAGCTGAGACACGGTCACATGCTCTCATTTTGAATGTCTACATAGCTTGTGACATGGGCGTGTTTGGTGGCTGTGTGAGAGACACGGCCGGGCCACACAGGCCTGTGTCCCCTGTTTTGAGAAAAAATTACAAGGTTTCGTAAAACTTTCCTAATTTATCGATTTTGTCTCGAATCACTCCCAATATATGTTTAGAGCCTCGAAGGCTCGTATCAGGGACAAATTGATTGAGATTGAATGATAAATGCATGAATTGTGAAAATGTATGCTAAATGAATGTTTAATTGTTTTATAAGTCCATTAATGCTCTATAACCCTATTCTGACTTGAATACGTGTGAGGGGTGTTATATTTATTGGTATCAGAGCTACAATTTAGTCGATTCTAGGACTAACGTAGCGCGTGTGAGAGTCTAGCTATACATGCCATATATAACCTGTGATAGTGTGATGACTCCTGACAATGTAAAATATGTTTTCATATACTAAATGGACCCCAATCGAGTTGTAGCTGATGAGGTTGAAAGTAATACGCCAGCTCTCGCTCAAAGGATAGCGTCATCTGAATCTAGACCCATATCGGATAGCCAGAGAGGAGAGGCTAAAGAGGCTTTCTTCCAAATGATAAACGAGTGGTTCACAAAATATGTTCGAACAAATCCAGGTGCTCAACAACTTCCACCCCCACCTAATCCTCAACCGATTCTTGTAGCCCCTCAAGTTGTGGAATTTCAATGACTAAATAAGCCTCTAATTGATAAAATCTGTAAGTATGGGGCTGAAGAGTTCAGAGCTATCGTTGATGACGATCCTAAGAGAGTTGAATTTTGGCTTGAAAACAGTATTTGGGTATGCGATGAGCTGTCGCGTACTCCGGCTAAGAGTTTAAAGTATGCCATTTCATTATTGAGAGATACTGCATATCAGTGGTGGAACACATTAGTATCTATGGAACCGAGAGAGAGAGAGTCACCTGGGAATTCTTTAGACTAAATTTCTGGAGAAATATATAAGCACAAAGAGTTTTTAGAACTAAAACAAGGTCGTATGACTGTGACAGAGTATAAAAGAGAATTTGACAGTTGAGTAAGTATGCTCGAGAGTAAATTTCCACTAAAGAAATTATGTGCAAGCGATTCGTTAACGGGTTGAACGAGGATATTAAATTTCTCGTTGGAATTCTAGAATTGAAAGAATTTGTTGTCCTGGTTGATAGAGTTTGCAAGGCCGAAGAGCTTAGCAAAGAAAAGAGAAAAGCAGATTTAGAGGCTAGAGCTCAAGAAAAAGACCGGTGAATAAGCCATATCAGTCTTCATTAAAGAAATTCAAAGATTCATTCAATCGTTCAAATGCTTCAATCGGGTATTCGAGCAGAGATCGTGGAAATCAACATATGAGTCCTAAAGCTCAAGAAACTTTCGTCTCGAGCATTGGCAGTGTGAGAAACAATAAACCCAAGTGTCAACAGTATGGGAGATGACATTTTGGAGAATGTTGGAATAAGAGTAATAAAGCTTGTTTCAAATATGTCTCTCTAAATCATTTTATTCGAGATTGCCTAGAGTTATCTGAGAAAGATAAATTTCAAAATGCAAGACCGAGCAATACGACTGCGAGAGGAAGACCACCAAGAAATATGGGAAATGTATCTAGTGGCAATGGTGTGACTAGGGATTCAGTTAGGAGATCCGAGGCTAGAGCACCAGCTAGAGCTTACGCTATTTGTGCTTACGAAGAAGCCTCATCACCTAATGTTATCACCGATACGTTCTCTCTTTATGACACTAATGTAATTACATTGATTGATCCTAGATTGACTCAATCGTATATCTGTATAAATTTAGTGTTTAGTAAGAGTCTACCTGTTGAGTCTACCAAATTTGTGATTAAAGTATCGAACCCCTTAGGCAAGTATGTTCTAGTCGATAAAGTTTACAAGAACTGTCCTTTAATGACTCGGGTTACTGTTTTACGACTGACTTGATGTTTTTGCCTTTTGATGAGCTCGATGTGATTCTGGGAATAGATTGGTTGACTCTTCATGGTGCTATTGTGAATTGTAGATAAAAGATCATTGAATTGAAATGTCAGAACAGTGAAATTCTTTGAATTGAATCAGATGAGTCATGTATATTGCCTATAGTGATTTCGTCGATGTCGGCTCAGAGATATGTGAAAAAAGGTTATGATGCATATCTATCATATGTTTTAGATACCAAAGTGTCTGAAATGAAGATTGAACCGATGCCTATAGTTTGTGAATATCTGGATGTATTTCCAAAAGAATTGCCTGGGTTACCATCGGCCAGAGAGGTTGAGTTTGCTATTGAACTGGTACCGAGAACATAGCCAATATCTATAGCTCCGTACAGAATGGTTCCGACATAATTGAAAGAGTTGAAATCTCAGTTGCAAGAGTTAACAGATAAAGGTTTTGCACGACCTAGTTTTTCGCCCTGGGGTGCACAAGTATTGTTCGTAAAAAAGAAAGACGGATCAATGAGAATATGTATTGACTATCGACAGCTCAATAAGGTTATGCTAAAGATCAAATATCCTTTGCCGAGAATTGATGATTTGTTTGATCAGTTAAAAGGGGCAATAGTGTTTTCGAATATTGATTTGAGATCAGGTTAATATCAGTTGAGAGCTAAAGAATCAGATGTGCCGAAAACTACATTTAGAACGAGGTACGGACATTATGAATTCCTTTTTATGCCTTTTGGATTAACTAATGCTCCTGCAATCTTTATAAATTTGACGAGTCGGATCTTTAGACAGTATTTAGACAGATTTGTTGTTATGTTCATTGACGACATTCTAATCTATTCACGTGATGAGTCTGAGCATGTAGAGCATTTGAGGATTGTGCTACAAACCTTGAGAGACAAGCAACTATTTGCTAAATTTAGTAAATGTGAATTCTGGCTTTGAGAAGTCGAATTTTTGGGGCACATTGTTTCAACAAAAGGTATAAGAGTTTATCCGAACAAGATTTTAGTAGTTGTTGATTGGAAACCACCGAGGAATGCATCTAAAGTTAGAAGTTTTCTGGGATTAGCCAGCTACTATCTACATTTTGTTAAAGTATTTTCAATGATTGCTACACCGATGACCAGAATGATACAAAAGGATATGAAATTTGAGTGGTTTGAGAAATGTCAACAGAGTTTCGATCAGTTGAAAGCATTGTTAACTGAGGCACCAGTATTGGTTCAACCTGAGTCGGGTAAAGAATTTGTGATTTATAGCGAGGCATCATTAAACGGTTTGGGTTGTGTATTGATGCAAGAAGGAAAAGTTATAGTATATGCCTCTAGACAGTTAAAGCCGCATGAAAAGAACTATCCGACTCATGATTTAAAGTGGCTGCTATTATTTTCACATTGAAAATTTGGTGACATCATTTGTACGGTGAAAAATGCTACATCTTTACCGATCATAAAATCTTAATGTACATTATGACTCAGAAAGATCTAAACTTGCGACAACTTAGATGGCTCGAGCTACTAAAAGACTATGAGTTAGTAATCGATTATCATCCGAGGAAAGCTAATGTAGTTGTAGATGCTTTGAGTAGAAAATCTCTGTTTGCTTTTAGAGCTATGAATACGAGATTGACTATGTCTGATGATGGTTCTATTTTAGCAGAGTTGAAAGCTAAACTGGTTTTCCATCAGCAAATTTGTGAAGCTCAAAAGTACGATACCAAGTTACAAGCTAAAAGAAAGCACTATGAGTCGAATAGTGATTCAGATTATTAGATCGGAGTCGATGATTGTTTAAGGTTCTAAAATAGAATCTCTGTACCAAATAATTCTGAGCTCATTCAGAAAATTTTACACGAAGCACACAGTGGTTGTTTATCCATTCACCCGGGAAGTACTAAAATGTACAATGATCTAAAATAATTATATTGGTGGCCGGGAATGAAACGAGATATTTCAGAATTTGTATCGAGGTGTTTGATTTGTCAGTAAGTGAAAGCCGAGCATCAAGTGCCTTGGGGTTTGCTTCAACCTGTGATGATACCAGAATGGAAGTGGGACAGAGTTATAATGGATTTCGTATCGGGATTACCACTGACTCCTAAAAAGAAAGGTGTTGTTTGGGTTGTCATTGATCGACTGATGAAATCGGCACATTTTATACTAGCACGTACATATTATTCACTTGATAGATTAGCTGAATTGTACATTGTTGAGATCGTTAGATTGCACGGGGTGCCAATTTTGATTATTTCGGATAGAGATCTGAGGTTTACATCGTGATTTTGTAAGAAATTGCAAGAAGCTCTGGGTAAAAAGTTGAATTTTAGTACAGCTTTTCATCCGCAAATCGACGGTTAATCCAAGATAGTAATTCAAATTTTCGAAGACATGCTTCGCTATTGTGTTTTAGAGTTCGAAGGCAACTGAGAGATATATTTGTCATTGGTTGAATTCGTGTATAATAATAGTTTTCAATTGAGTATAATGATGGCACCGTATGAAGCATTGTATGGTCGTAAATGCCGAACACCATTATACTATTGTAATAACCCGTTTTTAGTCAAATCAAAATAGTGGTTTTGGGACCACAAATTCGAAGTCAAAATATTTATTTTATTATTATTTTTATGTCTACACTATGATATTATGTTGGTGTGAAGATTTCGTTAAGAAATTTTATTGTTTGAATGGTCAATTTGATAAAAAGGACTAAATCACATAAAGTGTAAAAGTTGTGTTCTATTAGCTAAAGGTGTCTAATATCTATAGAACCTTAAATTTAAAGCCCTTAAGTTGTAATTAGACCATTGGTTGTCTAAATGGACATTTATGGACTTATAATAAGTGATTTAAGTGATTAATACTAAAGGTTAAAATAGTAAATTATAAAACAACTTAGTAAAATAGTAGAAAATGTTGTATCATCTTTTCCACTAAGTATCCACCACCGAAAATAAGGGTTTGAAAATCCATTAGAGAGCTTGAAGCATTCGGCACTTTTAATTGCTAGCATGTAAGTGATTTTGACTCGATTTTTAGTGATTTTTATGTTTTTGAGATCGTTGCAACTAGGTCTAGCTAGTTTTAAAATTTATAATTGATCGTACTTTAACTAAATATTATCACGATGAAGGCAAGCGTACCTATCGAACAATAGTATAGCTTTAGCAAGACAGGATGTCGAACCCAAAGGAACTAAAAGTACTAGTATTAACTTTCTTTTTATTATCTAGCCTAAGAATAATGGAGGTTCTTTTATCTAAATTAATTACTTAAACTAAGAATGCACAGAAAGTAAATTGGGGAAATACTTTTGGGAAAACTGATTGATTTAGACAACACCCACAGAAGAATCCATCTAGACTTCACTTGTTAATTGACTCTGAACCAGACGATTTATTCACTTAACTTGATCCGTAGAAATCCCTGATTTATATTATTATCCCTATTCAAGACTAATATCGTCTAACCCTACGTTGATTAATTGAAAGCTCTTTCTAATTAAAACTCGTAGTGTTGCATTAACTCGATCTATGGATTCCCTTATTAGATTTGACTCTAATCAGGCAGATTTATGTTGTCCTATCTCTAGGATTGCATGCAACTCAGCTTAATTATGAACGATCTACTCTTAGATAGGGACTACTCATCCTCTGAATAAGCACATCAATACTTGAATCAATATCCTAGAATATTCAAACAAGAGTTCAAAACATAATTAAGAACAAATCAAGTATTTATCATATAGTTCAGAAAATATTAACAGGATCCATCTTAGGTTTCATCCCCTTTAGGTATTGTAACATCTCAAAATAGGGCCTAAATGGAATAGTGGTTGTGAAACCATAAATCTGAGATAGAAAAGTTTATTTTGATTAATTTTTACGATTTACCAAGTGATTAGATGCATTTGTTAGGGTATTGGTAAGAAATTTTATAGATTGCATGTTTAATTTGCCTATTAGGGCTTATTTGGAGAAGTTGCTGTAACAGCCCGATTTAGGGCCTAAATAGAACGATGGTTTTAGAACCACGAATTTGAAGTCAAAAAATTTATTCCGATTAAGTTTTAAGGTTTATTTATTGATTAAAAAATTGTGTAAAAATATCATTAAGAAATTTTACTAATAAAGTGTTTAATTGGACTTTTAGGACTAAATTGCAAAAGTTGCAAAATATGTGTTCTAATTCATATGTACTTGATTGAAATGGGGTTTTAAAGAGGAGATCCTTAAATTTTAATTAGACCATTATATTTTGTTTGAACAAAAATGGGCATGAATAGGATAAAATTTTAAAGAAAGACCTTAAGGGCATTTTAGTCATTTGGTAATTAAAAGAAATAAAAAGGGAAAATAAAGCCAAAATTGACTCATCTTTCTCATGAAGGCCAAAATTAGCATGGGGGAAGCCATGGCTAGGGTTTTCAAGCTTTCCAAGCTCAATAGTCCCGGAAAACGAGATTTGAACCTGGAATGGGAGAAAAATCGAAAATCGGGAAAGTTGGTAAAATGGCCGCATTTTAGTCTCGAGGTAAGTTCATATGTATAATAAGCATTAATTTATGCATGTTACAATGTAAAATTTATATATTTACTATGATTGCCGAGGTGTTGAAAGTGAGTATAATTATGATGATTTAAATGTTCAATATTAATTCGACATGGAAATGAGAAAGTATGTAAGTTTGTACGTAAATAACTCATCGATTCTTTTTACTTTATTATAGTTTGTTATCATATATGTTTGAAATCCTTAATGAGTCTAGTTTCAAATAAAATAAACGATAACATAATATGAGTTCTGTACGAAGAGAAAATTTATTTGTAGTGAAGAGTGGTCGTAGCGGTTGAGCAAAAAACAGGGGTAACTTCAATGAATAAACTGTACTAATTGGCTAGACAAAAAATTCTGAAAATTTTATGGTAAAAATATAAGTGAAGTTTCAAGGAAAATTAACGGTTTGTAATTTGGAGTTCTGTAGCTCCAGAAATAAATAATTTAGTCTTTGGTACTCTACTAGACGACTTATTTTGAACTTTGTTTATAATTGTAATAGTGAAAATATGTGTGTTTGTGATGGTAATATTCCTGGAACATATTGTGACTTTGTTTAATGTATGATAATGTATTGTTTATTAATATTTACATATTTACTTACTAAGCTATAATGCTTACTCCCTTCCTTTCCTTTTTCCTATAGTGTCACAGATGTTAGCTCGAGTTAGAGGTCGTCGGAGGTTAAATCACACTATCAAACTATTGATCCATATATAAAGGTTTTAAAGTATTTTTAAGTCTTTGGCATGTATGGGGACTTGTTTAATTGTTATTAAGTTGCTAGGAGTTGGCCTAAAATACTGACCTATGTTATTTGAAGGTCTCCATTGTATAAAGTCATTTAATGTAGATAGTCTTGAATATGTTTGAAAAGTTTAAAATTGATGAAATTTTGTGTCTTGGTTTTAAATTATTACAAGTACTCAAGTCCGGTAATACCTCATACCCTGTTTCGGCGTCGGATACGGGTAAGGGGTGTTACAGGTATTTAGGGGATTTAGTTCATAATACTAAAAGAAAACATCTCAGAAGAATAATAATGACAAAACATAAAGAAAACACAAAAACCCCTGAAGGAAATTGAAGGGAGATCTTCAGTCTTGAAGGTGAATCCGGCTTCCGAGATGGATCAATTGACTTTCTTTGAGTAATCCCTTGCTTCCTCCTCTGTGTGTATGCTTTAATCCTTCTCTAGGGTGTTTAAATAGACTTTCCAATGCTCAAAATAGCCTAAAAGTAGCCTTTTCCGAATAGAACTACACTTGGGCTCGACAGGGCCACGGCCGTGTACCACGCCCGTGTGCAACTTGCTTCAAACCGTGTTCAAGGCTGTAAAATAGACACGCCCGTGTTGGGGTGACTTTTGACCGTGTTCAAGCCTGCTAACAGGACACGGGCGTGTGTTCTACCCGTGTGAGGAAGTACAGGCCGTGTTGATTTCCAACGTTGGCCCATTTTTTTCGTTTTTGGCCCGTTTCTCGTTCTTTTTACTTTCCTATGCTCACCTAAGTATAAGATATCAAATTAAAGGATTTAGAGCATCAAATTCCGTAAATCTAATGATAATTCATCCAAAAATATGCTAAGCGTGGGATAAAAATATGTATAAATTATGATTTATCAAATACCCCCACACTTAAGCGTTTGCTTGTCCTCAAGCAAAATCCTCAATTCACAATTAAGAATTCATTTTTCTCAACTTATAATTCCTATCAATAATATCTCAAAATAATCCATAAGTAATCGTACATTGAGAATTCAACTAGAAGAACATTAAAGTTTCAAACATTCCAAGTTGAGTATTTTATCACGAAAAACATAGGCATCTCCCTTCATCTAGGTAATCACCTTTGATTCAAAATATCACAGAGTTTAACATCCTCACTAAAGATTCACTCAAATCACTTGAGGTGTTTAAGGACAATAAATTTAGCACTCAACAGTCAAAATGAAAAGTTATTACCATAGGCTTGCGTGAAAATCAAATCTCCACCACTATATATTGAGATGATACATCAATCAAAAGGTCTTTAGAGGGTTGTAATGTGGCTATGGTTAGGGGGTGTGGTCACAAGCTGAAAGAGAAGGTTAGAATTGAGATTGAATTGAAAATTTTTTCTAACTAGAAAAATACTAAAACTGACAAATTATTTTCTAATTGAGCTTTTCTTCATGGATAACATCGTTTAAACCCAAGCATCACATAATTTCATTTTTTTTAGAACAAATCAAGTAACATAGTTAACTATCAAAAATAAAACATAGCTAAACAATTTATTCAAATCAAATCTCGATAAAAATAGGGATCAAATTAATTTAGAGGATTTCAACAATAATGGGTTATGGGTTAATATTGGGGGTAAATCAATGAAAGGCTTGTTAGGCTCAAGGGGTTTTACTAAGAGTTAATTATAAAGGTAGGCTTTTATGGAGTGAGTGGGTTAGATTTAAGTGCCTTTATCATCTTGATATAACAAATCAATGGTTTGGTCTTGACATGCATAATCAAACAAGTTCTAGAATAACGATTGGATATTGACTTACTCATAGCAACAATAAAAGTGAGCATGAAAGAAATAATATATGCTCTGAAGGCTCAAGATCTTACAAAAATTATGGCTTTTTGATGTTAACCCTGTGAATTTCAACTCTAAGATAATACCTAAACTTGGGGAAATAACCTGAAATTTCAATACTCAAAAATCAACTTATCATACTTGATTCTCTAATTACTTAAAGTTTAAACCATCAATGCATAAATATCTATGTTTTAATTCAAGACACATCAATCAAAATCATAAATTAATCAAAATTCATTCTAATGGTGATATGAGTTATTCACAAGAGAATAAGACAAAATTCAGGAATTTTTCTGATAGTGATATAATTGACCCCCCCACACTTAAGATGTACATTGCCTTCAATGTACAAAGATAAAGTTAGTGGCAAATATAGATACTAGATAATAAGATAGGGAGAGAAGTGAAACTTCCTGAATGTTAAATGAATTCCTTGAATAGTAGTTATGGAAAATGATCAGCTAAGGCAAGGAGGAGGATACTCCGGTGGTGGTAGAGGTTGGGTTCCACAACCATAGTGTCCAGTGAAGAGGTTATCGTGGTGGTCGAGCAGGACATGGTAGTCGTGGAGGACCTTTTCCAATGGAGTTGTAATTTCCTAAATAAAATTGAGCTTTGGAGCTCTTTATAACTGCGATAAGATCAATAACTCTTTAGGAATATAGAGAAGCATGATTACTCATAAAGAGATAGCCTAAAACATCAATTAAGTAATATAAATTGTAATTTAATAAAAATAGTACATCAATTAAGTAATATAAATTGTAATTTAATAAAAATAGTCTTAAATAAAATTAAAAATATGGATATTGGGGCACACGGTCGTGGGGCACGCCCGTATGCCTTTCTTTTAGCCCGTAATTATTGTGGTTTTTAGCTTTGGACGTGTTGGTGCACACGGCTATGTCGCACGGTCGTGTTCTACTTTGTTCGCGTCTCCCACACCCGTGTTCCTACACGCACGACTATGTTAATTGGATAGGATCATCCATGGGTGTTGGGCACGGGAGTGTCGCACGTCTGTGTTGAATTGGCAGGATTGAACACAGCCATGTCGCACGGCTGTGGCAACTTATCGCATCCCGTGTTTTGGGGAAAAATTTTGCTCTGTTTCCACACGACTGTATCACACGGTCGTGTCGCCTTTCATGTTATGAGCACGGCCTAAGGCACACCCGTATGTCTGGCCGTGTGGATTTGGGAAACCTGTGTTCAAAGACTCAGTTAGTGATTCAGATGTGAAAACTAAAATTTAAAAAGAAAATCAAAACCGTTAGTACTCAGGTTACCTCCCGAGAAGCGCTTGTTTATAGTCTAAGCTTGACTTTATTGTGTAGGTGTATTTAGGGAGGTTCGTGGAGTCGTATCTCCTCTCCATCGTCTTTAAAATTCTCACCATTATAAAGTTTGAGACGACGACCATTTACCTTGAAAGTGCCTTGTGATGGGTGACTTACCTCTATTATGTCGTATGGAAAAACAGATTGAAATACAAAAGTCCCTGACCATCATGATTCAAGCTTCCCATGAAACAATTTGAGCCTCGAATTATATAACAGGACAAGGTCTCCAACTTTAAATTGTTTACGTTGCTTTAAGCGAGCGTCATGGCGGCGCTTTGTTGCTTCTTTGTATAGGCATGAGTTTTCATATGCATTAGCTTGCCACTCATCTAACTCGTTCAACTACATCAACCTGTTTTCACCTGCAAGTTTGGGATCAAGGTTTAGAAATTTAATAGCCCAGAAGGCTTTGTGTTCTAGTTCGAATGGTAGATGACAACTTTTTCCATAAACAAGTCTGTAAGGTGATGTTCCCATAGGAGTCTTAAAAGCAGTTCTATAAGCCCATAAAGCATCATCTACTTTCATCGCTCAATCCTTCCTGTTTGATTCTATTGTCTTTTCTAGAATCCCTTTGATCTCTCGGTTTGCCACTTCGACTTGTCCACTAGTTTGAGGATAGTAAGGGGTGGCTGTTCTATAATGAACTCCGTATTTCTTGAGGGTTTTCTCAAATTGGACGTTACAAAAATGAGTACCCCTATAACTGATAATTGCTCTAGGTGTGCCAAATCTAGAGAAGAGTTTCTTAAGGAATCGTACTACGACTCTAGCATCATTAGTAGGTAAGGCTTGGGCCTCCACCCATTTGGACATATAATCAATTAATACTAAGATGTATTTATTCCCAAACGAACTAGGGAATGGACCCATGAAGTTGACACCCCAAACGTCAAATATTTCACATGAAAGCATATATGTTTGAGCCATTTCATCACGTTTGGAGATATTACTTGTCCATTGGCATTTGTCACAATAAGTAACATAAATGTTGGAGTCTTTGAATAACGTGGGCCAATAAAAACTTGATTCAAGCATTTTATGTGCGGTCTTAGTTCCACTGTAGTGTCCTCCAGTCAGTCCTGAGTGGCAATGTTCCAAAATTTTTGATGCTTCTGACCTTGTAACGCATCTTCTAATGACTTGATCTGCACATATACGGAAAAGAAAAGGGTCATCCCATAAGTAGTTTTTCACATCATTAAAGAATCGGTTCTTTTGCTGGTGTGGCAACCCTTTTGGGATAATGTTAGCTGCTAAAAAATTCACAATGTTTGCAAACCAAGGTACCTCAAAATCAGATATAGCAAAGAATTGTTCTTCAAGGAAAGAATCATTTATTTCAACTTCATCTAGTTATTTGGTATTTGAGTTCTCAAGCCTCGAAAGATGATCAGCCACGAGATTTTTAGCTCCTCTCTTTTCCTGAATCTCTAAGTCAAACTCCTGCAATAACAGAATCCATCAAATGAGTCGAGGTTTTGCATCAGTTTTAGTTAAAAGATAGCGAAGGGCAGAGTGGTCAGTATAAACGAAAACTTTAGACAATATTAGATATGATTGAAATTTATCGAATGCAAAAACTACAGCTAGCAACTCTTTCTCCGTGGTGGTGTAGTTTTCTTGTACAGCTGTCAGAGTTTTGCTAGCATAATATATAGGTTGAAAATGCTTGTCTCTTCGCTGTCCCAAAACTGCGCCTACTACAAAACCACTCGCATCGGACATTAGTTCAAAAGGCAAATTCTAATCAGGTGCAATTATAATTGGAGCATTAATTAATTTATCTTTAAAGTATTAAATGCTTCTAAACATTCCTGATCAAAATTAAAAGGCACATTTTTTTCTAGTAATTTAGTCAAAGAAGCTATTTTAGAAAAGTCCTTAATAAATCTTCTATAAAAACCAACATGTCCTAAAAAGCTTCTAATAGCCTTGACCGAACTAGGGGGAGGTAATTTTTTGATGGTTTCAATTTTAGATTTATCAACTTCAATCCCTTTACTAGAAATTTTATGTCCTAACACGATACCTTCTTGAACCATAAAGTGACATTTTTCCTAGTTAAGCACAAGGTTCATTTCCTCACATTTTATTAAAACTCGTTTTAAATTTTTAAGCCAAAGATGGAAAGAGTTATCGAATACCGAGAAGTCATCCATAAATACCTCCATGATGTCTTTTACGAGTTCATCAAAGATGGCCATCATACAGTGTTGAAAAGTAGTAGGAGCATTACATAATCCAAAAAGCATTCTACAATAAGCAAACGTACCATATGGACATGTAAATGTCTTCTTTTCTTGATCTTCAGGAGCTATTGGGATTTGGAAATAACAAGAGAGTTCTTCTAAAAAGCAATAGTACATGTGCCCTGATAATCTTTCCAACATTTGGTCAATGAATGGTAAGAGAAAGTGATCTTTTCTCGTGGCATCATTCAGCTTCTTGTAGTCAATGCAAACTCTCCAACCTGTGACTATTCTTGTCGGGATTAATTCATTCTTCTCATTGGTTACAACAGTCATGCCTCCTTTTTTTGGAACAACTTGCACTAGACTTACCCAAGAACTGTCAGAAATAGGATAAATAATTCCAGCATCTAGAAATTTAATTACCTTAGCTTTAACAACTTCTTTCATGTTGGGGTTCAGTCATCTTTGAGCTTGTACACATGGTTTATATTCATCTTCCATTAGAATTTTGTGGGTGCAAAAAGAAGGGTTGATCCCTTTGATGTCAAAAATTTTCCAAGCTACGGCCCTTTTATGTTCTCTTAATACTTGGAGTAATTCCTCTTTCTCCTTGGGTTGCAAGTTAGAAGCAGTAATCACTGGTAAGGTAGAATTATTTCCGAGGAATGCGTATTCCAAGTGATTTGGCAACTATTTAAGTTCCAGTTTGGGGGCTCTTCAATAGAGGGTTTTTGCTTAAGTTCATCATTTGTCTTAATACCCTCATATTCTACTTGTCTTAAAACGGATTCATTGGAGTTTAGTTCAGTTTTTACCTTACCCATCTCAGAATCATCATCATCATCCTCCTCACTTTGGGCAAGACACAGTTCCAACGTGTCCTCATGTATGATTTCCTGAAAAAAATCTTGAGTAGCATGATCAATAGAGTCAATAAAATAACATAAGTCATCTTGCTCCCTAGAAACTCTCATGGCATCATAGATTTTAAAAATAATTTCTTCGCCACCTACTCTAAGCACAAGTTTACCATCTCCTACATCAATAACAGCCCTAGCAGTGGCTAAAAATGGACGACCTAAAATTAAAGGCACTTCAACATCCTCATCCATGTCAAGCACAACAAAATCAACAGGAAATATAAATTTATCTACTTTTACAAGTACGTCCTCTATGATACCCCTAGGATACTTAACAGATCTATCAGCTCATTGAATACTCATCCTAGTGGGTTTAGATTCCCCAAGACCAAGTTGTTTAAACATTTTATATGGCATCAAATTAATGCTAGCGCCTAAATCAGCTAGTGCCTTTTTAACATTCAAACTACCAATTAAATAGGGAATAGTAACACTTCCTGGGTCTTTCAATTTGGTTGACAGTTTATTTTAGAGTATGGCCGAGCATTCCTCGTTGAGTTCCACTGTAGATAAGTCCTCAAACTTTCTTTTATTTGTTAAAAGCTCTTTTAAAAATTTTGCGTATGTAGCATCTGTGAGATAGCTTCAACAAAAGGTAAGTTGATATGTAATTGCTTAAAAAGTTCAAGAAATTTACTGAATTGTGCATCCATGCGATCTTTCTTCAACTTCGCTGGGTATGGGACTGGTGGTTTATATTCCTTTGGCACTGGTTTGTCATTATTTTCGGGTTTTACATCCTCTCCTTCGTTTCTGTCGACTTCTTGTGGTGGCTTCTTTTTAGATTCTTTTCAGATTTAGCTATAACCTTCCCACTCCTTAGTGTAACTACTTTCACATGCTCTTTTGGATTGGGTTCGGTGTTACTAGGTAGACTTCCTGGTGATCCCTCTGAAATCATCTTAGCCAGTTGTCTAATTTGATTCTCGAGCCCTTGAATCGATGCTTGCTAATTTTTTAGTGCAGTTTCAGTGTTCTGAAAACGGGTTTCTACTACTGAAATAAATTTTGTCATCATCTCCTCAAGGTTCGACTTTTTCTCTTGCTGGTAAGGCTGTTGTTGGAAACTTGGAGGGGGTGGTGGCCTTTGATTTCCTTGGCCTCCCCATGAGAAATTTGGGTGGTTCCTCCAAACTGCATTGTAATTGTATTTTGAGGTCTAGAGTTGTTACCCATGTAGTTCAATTGTTCGTTCTCCATGTTGTGGCCATAGGTTGGATATTCGGGATTGCTCATTCCACCTCCACTAGCATTGCACTGTATACTTGAATGTACCTGCGTGGAACCAAGTAAACCATCAATCTTTTTATTTAAGAGCTCTACCTGATTTAACAGTATAGTAACCGATTCAACATTATAAACGCCTGCTGTATTGGTTGGCTTAGTTCGCATAACTTGCCACTGATAGTTATTCAGTGACATCTCCTCGATAAATTCGTAAGCCTCTTCAGGTGTTTTATTATTGATGGTCCCACCAGCTGCTGCATCAATCATCTATCTCGTCAAAGGGTTCACACCATTGTAAAACGTTTGAACTTGTAGCCACAGAGGTAACCCATGGTGAGGGCACCTTCGCAGTAGGTCCTTGTATCTCTCCTATGCATCGTAAAGTGTTTCTAAATCCAGCTGCACAAAAGAAGAAATATCATTCCTTAGTTTAGCTATTTTAGCAGGTGAAAAATACTTAAGTAAGAACTTTTTGGTCATTTATTCCCAAGTAGTGATTAACCCTCGTGGTAATGAGTTCAACCACTGTTTAGCTTTATTCCTCAGTGAAAAGGCAAATAGCCGAAGACGAATGGCATCATCAGAAATGCCATTGATTTTAAACGTGTCGCAAAGTTTCAGAAAATTTGCTAAATGAGTATTTGGGTTTTCGTCTTGAAAACCATCAAACTGAGCAAACTGTTGTATCATTTTACTTGTGTTATGTTTTAGTTCAAAGTTATTTGCAACAATAGCAAGCCTAACTATACTCGATTTAGTTCCTGTTAAAGTAGGTTTAACATAATCATACATAGTACGAGGAGCAGGATTCTAATTTACTGGGTCAGCAGTAATCGCAGGAGATAGCGGATTTTCCTGATTTTCGGCCATCTCCTCGGTTGTGGTTTGAATATCGTCCTCTTGCTCTTCCTTTGTGTATCTTAAGCTTCGCCTTATTTCTTATCAGTTTCTGCGACCTGTGCGATCGATTTCACCATAAAAAAGTAATGGTCCTGACGGGTTTCTTCTAGTCATAAACTATAAAAACCTGCCAGAAGAAAGAAAAAGAGAATTTAGTAACGCAGATAAAAACAAAATTTAAATTGCAATAAAAGTAAATGGCTAAAGTAATGAAAATTGAGTGTTCCTAATATCTTAGCTCCCTGACAACGGGGCCAAAAACTTGATTGTCACTCGCGATAAGTTTTAAAATTTATAATTGATCGTACTTGAACTAACTATTATCACGATGAAGGCAAGCATACCTATTGAACAGTAGTATAGTTTTAGCAAAATCAGATGTTGAACCCAAAGGAACTAAAAGTACTAGTATTAACTTTCTTTTTATTATCTAGCCTAAGAATAATAGAGGTTGTTTTATCTAAATTAATTACTTAACTTAAGAATGAACAGAAAGTAAATTGGGGAAATACTTTTGGGAAAACTGATTAATGTAGACAACACCTAAGGAAGAATCCACCTAGACTTCACTTGTTAATTGACTCTGAACCAAACGATTTATTCACTTGACTTGATCCGTAGAAAACACTGATTTATATTATTATCCCTATTCAAGAATAATAATGTCTAACCCTAGGTTGATTAATTGAAATCTCTTTCTAATTAAAACCCCTAGTGTTGCATTAACTCGATCTATGGATTCCCTTATTAGATTTGACTCTAATCTGGCAGATTTATGTCGTCCTATCTCTAGGATTGCATGCAACTGCGCCTAATTATGAACGATCTACTCTTAGATAGGGACTATTCATCCTCTGAATAAGCACATCAATACTTGAATCAATATCTTAGAATATTCAAACAAGAGTTAAAAACATAATTAAGAACAAATCAAGTATTTATCATATAGTTCAGAAAATATTAACAAGATCCATCTTAGGTTTCATCCCCCTTAGGTATTTAGGGGATTTAGTTCATAATACTAAAAGAAAACATCTCAGAAGAATAATAATTACAAAATATAAAGAAAACACAAAAACCCCTGAAGAAAATTGAAGGGAGATCTTCAGTCTTGAAGGTGAATCCGGCTTCCGAAATGGATCAATCGACTTTCTTCGAGTAATTCCTTGCTTCCTCCTCTGTGTGTATGCTTTAATCCTTCTCTAGGGTGTTTAAATAGACTTTCCAATGCTCAAAATAGCCCAAAAGTAGCCTTTTCCGAATAGAACTAGACTTGGGCTCGACAGGGCCACGGCCGTGTGCCACGGCCGTGTGCAATTTGCTTCAAACTGTGTTCAAGGCTGTAAAATAGACACGCTCGTGTTAGGGTGACTTTAGGCAGTGTTCAAGCCTGCAAACAAGACACGGGCGTGTGTTCTACCCGTGTGAGGAAGTACAGGCCGTGTTGATTTCCCACGTTGGCCCATTTTCTCCGTTTTTGGCCCGTTTCTCGTTCTTTTTACTTTCTTATGCTCACCTAAGTATAAGATATGAAATTAAAGGATTAGGAGCATCAAATTCTATAAATCTAATGATAATTCATCCAAAAATATGCTAAGCGTGGGATAAAAATATGTATAAATTATGGTTTATCAACTGTTAAAGATTTTGAATGTTGCCATTGATGAATACATGAGTATTTTGAAGTTTGATGATAGATTTTGAATGTTTGATAATAGTTATACAAGTTTTTTTCAGTGATTTTCAGTGAAAATGTAGATTAGGGGTTAAATTGTGAAATGTGGAAACTTTGTGGTTAAAATGTAAAATAAATGAAAAAATGGGTCTCTACGGGCATAGTAGTAATTCTCTAGGCTTGGGTTGTGATGAAATTGAATGAATTTTATTTTACGAGCCTAGATACTAAATTGTAAAAGTGGTGAAACATTAGGGGCAAATGTGTAAATGTGTTTAAATGTGTGTTTTGGATTAAATTGAATAGAGAAATTATTAAATAAGTTAATTTTGAATATATTTAGATCAATAAAAGTAAAATTCAGATCTAGATCGGGGGAAAACTAAAGTTATCGACTAATGGACCTATTTCGTCGTTTTCACATCCAAGGTAAGTTCGTATATTATAAGTTTTGATATAATTGTATTTCATATGTTTTGATATTTCATAAAATTTGAACACAAGACTATGGATATGATCGATAGTGATTTGACAATGATTTGACATTCGAAATCCCAGTTAAACCTTAGGAATAGTTTAGGATACTAATGACATGTCATTAGAGAATATATTAGGTTCCCTTCGGGCCATGATATTAGCACTTCGGGTGTGAGTTATATGGATTTGGCTTTGAGCCATGAATATCGGCTGATTTGGCTTCGAGCCATGATACAAGTATTTCGGATATAAGCTACCTTGATTTGGCTTCGGGCCATGCTATAGGTACTTAATGTGCGAGACTCTTGAGTATCCGACTTTTATTCCAAATAGGTCAATGGGAAAATGAAAGATGTGATTGAGTATGAGAATGATATGAGATGGTATAGGTATATACATAACATGTATAAGTTTTGGTTTGAAGAAACTTGTGAAGAATGTGATTGATATTATAATTGTGTATATGAAAGGTTTCTTAGCTAATATATGCTAAATGTTGATATATTTAAATTGTTGTATTATAATCTTGAGATTGAATTAAGTTGATTGTATGTGAGCTTACTTTGTTTATTTTCTCGTGTTTTATAGTGTTATCAAGTTAGCTCGAATACGGGGATCGTTGGAGATCACTTCACACTATCCACCTATCACTTGGTACATATGAACTTTGGTATTTTGAGTATATGGCATGTATAGGGACTTTGGTCATGTTGGTTATGTTTTGGTAATGATTTTGGTCATTTGAATTGGCTTGTAAATGTATATGTTTTGGTTTGTATATATAGCCATGAGTGATGGCTTATTTGGAGTTATTTTGGTATGGTTGAATCATGTATTGATATATGTGTTTATCTTTGTGATATGAGTTATATGATGGTTGTGTGATGCTTGATGGCTATAGGTAGTATGAGTATCAAATGGTTGAGTTAAAGATAATGGTATACTTATGAAATTAGGCTTGATATTGCATATTTGAGTTTAGCCATTTTTGATGATTTAAGGAAGTAAAGTTTGGTACAATTGGTAGGGTATGTTTTGGTGATTTGTGTATATGTAAAATGGAAGTATGGAATGTGTAGGATTTATGTTTGAATTAGCTGGTTTAGATGATTAGATATGCTATGTGTTGGTGATAATTGATGTGGTATAGGCATAGGCAAGTTTGGGTGGAAAAATGGCTTGGTATATAGCTTATTTTTATCCACACGGGCAGAGACACGGGCGTGCATGACACATGATTATGTTACACAGCCGTGTGTCCCTTGGTGTTGAAATTAAAATCAAGTCAGTATGCTCTACACGGCCTCACAGACGGGCGTGTGAGTTGGCCGTGTGGCATAAGTTAGTATATTCTATAGGTTTGGCA
Organism: Gossypium anomalum; assembly: GCA_025698475.1. Lineage (NCBI taxonomy): Eukaryota > Viridiplantae > Streptophyta > Magnoliopsida > Malvales > Malvaceae > Gossypium > Gossypium anomalum. The sequence goes on from CM046956.1 coordinate 68,400,727, forward strand.
CGTCCTAACACACGGCCTAGCACATGGGTGTGTATGGCCATTTTTAGGGCACATGGGCTAGCCACACGGGCGTGTGTGTTGGTCATGTGACCCAAGTCAGAGTGTTACGTGGGGTCGAACACATTGGGACACAGCCATGTGCTCCCATTTTGAATGTCCACACGGCTTGTAACACGGGCATGTTTGGTGGCCATGTGAGAGACACGGTCGGGCCACAAGGGCGTGTGTCCCCTGTTTTAAGAAAAAAATTTCAAGGTTTCGTAAAATTTTCCTAAGTTATCGGTTAGTCCCGAATCACTCCCAATATATGTTTAAAGCCTTGAAGGCTTATGTTAGGGACAAACTGATTGAGATTGAATGATGAATGCATGAATTGTGAAAATGTATGCTAAATGAATGTTTAATTGTTTTATAAGCCCGTTAATGCTCCGTAACCCTATTCTAACGTTGAATACGGGTGAGGGGTGTTACATATTCTCATTGACTGCATCTCTCCCTCAATTCTCTCCAGACATTGACCACATGTAGTATGGTCACTTGGGTTGGTTCTGTCCTAAGGTTTCTGCAAAAAATGAGGTAAGTAATTAGTATTTTTAACTTAATTTGATTTGTTACCTCCTCATTGGTTTCCTCCCCATCTTAAGTTCGAATGATCTCTCCAGCCAGGATTGTATGTATTTGAATAAGGGTTCCACCCCTATTCTCAATGTAATTTATATCCTCGGCATGATTATTGATATAATGGAAGAGTGGCTTGTCTCCTCCATGCATGAACGGTGTCAAAGCAGATTCAATACGGTTGAGTCTATCCATTAGTTGTTGATACTTATCATCCTTTTGAATAGCTTTGACCGTAGTAGGTTTCTAGCCATATGTGAATCGGTCAGTTTGTCAATGACAATAGTTTAACGCCATATTTTCAATAATTTTGTATGCATCCTCGTACGTTCTATTAATAAAGGCTCCTCCTGCTACTCTGTCTAATCCGGATTTTACATTTGCATCCAACCCATTATAAAATATATGAAATCTCATCCACTCATGAAATCCGCGGTGCGGGTATTTTTGAATCAACATTTTGAAGTGTTCCCACACCTTATAAAGGTTTTCTCCTTCCATCTGTCTAAAGTCAACAATCTCTCTTATTAATTAGACTACTTTACTAATAGGGAAAAACTTCTATAAGAATTTTCCAACAAGTTCATCTCAAGTCGTGATGGATCTTAGAGCCTACAAGTCTAGCCAAGAAAAGGCGTTATCAATCAGAGAAAAGGGAAACAACCGAAGACAAATAGTGTCATCACTGACATTGTTATACTTAAAAGTATCACAAAGTTGAAGAAACCATTTCAAATGTTGATTAGGGTCTTCTGTCCTAGTACCCCTAAATTACAGATTATTTTGGATCAGTTGTATCATCACCGATTTGATCTCAAAATTATTAGCTATAATCGCCGACCTCACTATAATTTCCTGAACCATATTTAAACTTGGTAGTGCATAGTCCCTTAAAGTTCACTCATTCTGAGCCATATGCACGTTTGCAGGTAACCGTGGTGCTAGTGGATCTCTTAAGGCATTATCTTCGGCGTTGCCGAACAATGGATTGTCACATAGTACGTTACTTGTAGCGGGTGGTGGTTGTTTTTACATCTGCTATTGTTGTTGTCTGCAATTCCTTCAGATTATTATCTATGGATCTGTGGCTACTACAGTAGGTGTGCTTCTATTGCGAGTCATACACTAAACCCAGAAAAAGGAGGTTAGTAGCAATAAATAGAATAAAATCGTATCTATAACCTACAAATTTCTAAATTATTCCTTTAAAGTGCAAAAGTTAAAATTAACCTAGTGACGTTGCCTCCCCAGCGACGACGCCAACAACTTGATCGCCTCCAGATGTACTAACGTCCAGAGTGTAAATACTGCAATAAAATAGAGAGTTATACGGGTCAAATTGTAATATAGATTTTACAAAAAAATAAGTGAGTACTCCGAGTATCGAACCCAAGGGAGGCGAGTTCTAAATCATTCTTAATATAAACACTTAAAGATCTAATTAATACTTTTAAATCAGTTATAGTGCTAAAGTAAAATAAGAGATATATTTAGGGTTTTTAAATTAATAAATTAGAATAACATAAAAGTATTAAAATTGCAAGAGATAGAGAGAAATAAAGTGAATCAAATATGAAGATGGGTGATTAGCTCGCTTCAGCAATCTCAATCAAATGTCGTCTCGGGTTCTTCGTTAATCAATTAGTCACTACCCTAGCAGGATCTTCCGACCTCACAGTCCAGACTGGCTTGGGGTAAAGGTGTTTACGAATGGGAAATATCAATTTTGGGTTAATTCCCACCTTGATGACTTCCCAGGGTTGTCACACTTAGGGTTTGTTTCACGTTCTTCCTTTCTCAAACAGTTGATCCGTTGAATAACCCTACAAAACAGTTAAAAGATCATGCTTCCACTCGCTAATCCTTTATAAAAGGATTAGTTCCTCATGGCTTTTATAAACAACATAGAATATATAGATGAATTAGTCATGGGGAATGGATTGAACTAGAGAGTTTAAGAAAAGCCTGATTGATATTAATAATAAGAGTGAATCCACAGCAGTTGATCTTATTTATAACTCAAAACTCTTGAAAGAAACAAAGAACACATAAACTAAAATTATGAAAACCTAAAGAAAGCAAGAAAACAAAACTTCAACCTAAAGAGAGAATCTAAGCTAATGGAATGTGTTCATAATGTGTGCCAAATGACCCTATTTATAGCCTTCAGGTAACCTTCGTTCTTAACCCTAGGTTAGTTGACATTCCTAAGCTTTAAATTCAATTGTGCATGCCAAAACACCCCTACTTCTTGTTTTATTCTCATCATAAAGTTGATGTCATGATAGACCAGGACCTGTGATGCGATATAGCAACCAGTATGCTCTTCTGCAGCCTTCTTCAGAGGTATGTCACAACACCCTCAGCCTATGTTGTGACATTGAAAGAAGTTTGTCACTTTCTCTATTCTTTTCCCTATGTTGCGATATTGGATCTCCCATGTTGCGACATAGTATCCAGTGTTGACCTGAAATGACTTCTAATGGTTTCCTGCACATCACAAAGTATGTTAGCTCTCCCTTAGGCCTCATTCGACCCTTAAGGTCAATAAAAGACTTAATGTGCACATTTTATTGGATGTAAGTAAAACTAAAGAAACTTAAAACATAACAAAAATGCCTATATTCAAGCTCCTTAAATGTGAAAATTAGTTTAATCTGCTACACCAAATTATGGCAAATCAATATTCCTGAAAGCATAATTAAATGTGTTCACTGTACTATTTTGTCTAATGCATGATAATTCATGCCACTGATCGCATGTTTAAATCATGCCTTCTATATTGTTTCTATTATTGATTAAGCATGCCATACTGCATTAGGGTTGGGACGAGTATGTAAATAGGAAGTACTAGCAGTTTATCTGCATTACTGGTGGTTTTTCCACAATACTGGTAGCTTGTCTGCAATACTGACAGTTTATCTGCATTGCTGGTGGCTTGTCCACATTATTGGCAGCTTGTCTGTAACACTAGTGACTTGTCCATATTACTGGTAACTTATCTGCAACACTGGTGGCCTGTCCACGTTACTGGTAGTTTATCTGCGTTACTGGTAGCTTGTTTGCATTATTGGTAGTTTATCTGCAATACTAGTGGCTTGTCCACAAACCAGTGCATTATTAG